>OV884057.1:112697283-122697283 GCA_930367215.1 Pollenia angustigena | reverse complement strand
TAGTTTTCATTACAGTTCATTTTCATTTTTGTTCAAATAGTGCTATCTGCTTATTTCAATATAAGCGCGAATATCTGGAATTAAGAAAAAAATTAACATATGTGTGATTTAGACGTTGTTTTTTAATAAGATTGTAAAATAAAGTTTAGTTAATACTCTTGGAGTTATAGAAAAAATCAGTTTTTTCGCTCTCCTGTAAAATTGTGATTTTGCTGATAGCACTATTTGAAAAAAACCCTCGGCATGAAGGTAAGGAAATAATAAATGAATACAAATGATTTTATAATACGATTAAATGATATCCAGTGTTGTCCATGTTTAAGTAGACCTTATAAAAAAAACTGCGGCCCTATGTTCCACAGGGAATTACAGTATATATATATTTAAACTGCAAAACCGCTTTCGTACACACTATGAAGGTTTTCTTGCAAAAAGTCTTAAGGCCCAACCACAATGTGCTTAAGTTGGCTTAAGCGAATGAGCGAATACATGTAAATTTTATGAGGCAAACTATATTTAACTTAAGGAAACTTTTTGCTAAGTTTAATGAAACTGTCATTTGCTTAAGCAAGGTGCGAATCTAATCGCACAAGTTATATATACGAACCCTGCTAAATATTCAAAACCTGACAAAATCGAAGAATTCATAAAAACAATAAGTAAATAATAAAACTGTAAATCTATTGCATCAGCAAAATTAACAATAAATGCATTTTAGTTCACACAGTAAATCATTGAACAATTCCACGGTTTGTTGGCAAATGAAATTATTCAATAAATACTTTAATTGTAATTTCCGCTCCAATTTAAGTTAAAACATTTTTCATTTATCCAGACAATTTTCTGGGAATTGTTTTTGACTAAATACTTACAGGTAAAAATAACGTCCGGTCACACCATAAAATTTAAAAAGAATTATTTTAAAGAATAATTGATTAATAAATTGCAAGTTGACAATTTATTAAACCAATCATAATTATGCTAATGAAATAGATCAAGAAAAATACAAAGTAATTTTGGAAAGACAATTATGATTGTAAAGTTAGTCTTAGTTTCTCCATTAATCGTCGAAGACGTACAATAAAGAAAAAGTTATAAATAAAAAAAAATTCAAATTTGTTTTCTTTTGTACAAAAGGCAACCACAGTATAACGCAATCCTGATATATAAATCACATTCCGTACGGAATCAAATGTTTTTTTATTTTGTTTTTGTTTTCTTAAATACATTTGAGAGACTTTTTGTTAATTTTTGACAGTAGGTTAAGCAAGACCAGGCGCGGATCCAGCTTGAGCCTTAGGGGGGAGAAATTTTGTATGATACAAAAAAGTAAAAAATTTGTTTTTAAAAGTTTATTAAAAACAACATGTCTATTAGGGTAAGTATTTTTTGCAATTTTTGCGAATATCAAATTCTTCATCACATAGCCGTATAGACCGTTAAAAAATATTAAGAAATGATGTATTACTTTTTCGCGATCGTGAAGAAAGTTTCCGCAACAAACGCTATAAAGTTTTGAAATTCAGTTTTTCTCCTTACTATACAAAATTAACATTTAATTACAAAATTTCAAGTATTTTCTAATAATTTCATGAATATAACAAGATCTTAAGAAAGGCGCAAAAAAATCGCGACTCTATTTCGCGGTTTTTTTAATAAACTAAATTTAAATAGCAAATGAAAGATGTTGTGATAGATGAGTTGTTTGGCGGATATATGAAACAATGATAATTTTCAGCAGCGTAGTAATATATGCGCGGAACGAGCTATTAAAGTTGCACAAGATATTTTTCCATTATGTAAATCAACTCGCACTTTAAACTTAAAATTTATTTCATTAAACCCAAAAAAAAAATAGCTTACATTTTTGTTATACAGTTGCTTATTTTATGTATTTATGCCTCTATTCATAAAAATATTTTAAATTTAATAAAGGCTTAAAAACCAAATACTCTATGAAAATTTTCCTTAATAAACGTTTATTAAATTTTAATCATTTATGAATATGGGGGCTAAAATATATAGCTTATATAAAAAAAAAAAATTTTTTTTAGGAGCTTTAGAAATTGCATTTGGTGCGGAAACTTTTTTGTCCAAAATGGACTAAAAAAATTATTTTCATTATCAATACTAAATTGCCCATCGCGTGGTGGGATGAAGAAATTTTGTCCAAAAAAAGTCATTACCCTAATTAAAAAAACTCAAGAAAAAGGTGCAATAAAATATAAGATCAGTTCAATATACATTAATCTTTTTAAATAAGCAATTTATGATTTCCTTGTGTGGCAAATTTAGATAATACTGTCTATCTTCTGTCATTGTTGATCCCAGCCATGTTTTTATTCGACGAAGGGTAGGAAATTACCTCCCGCTCGTACTGACGAGCATTGAAACGAAAATTTTAAATATTTTTCTAAGATTTGGGTAGATATCTTCATAACAGTCTATTAAAGCATCTACAACGTTATCTGATAGATCAGGCTCAAGTTTAGATCTTAGTTTGGTGTTTATCTCTTTTATCAAATATAATCAGCTCATCAGCAAGTTGTGGTTTTAACAGTTTTGTATCTGTGTATGACTTGATTACACTTTGAGGTAGAAGTTTAGGTATGTTCAATACATTTGGGATATC
This sequence comes from Pollenia angustigena, assembly GCA_930367215.1. NCBI lineage: Eukaryota > Metazoa > Arthropoda > Insecta > Diptera > Polleniidae > Pollenia > Pollenia angustigena. Next base: position 122,694,651 of record OV884057.1, on the reverse strand, counting down.
TATTGGGAAAGTTGTTATGAGATCTTCTAAAATAAATTCAATAAGAGGAGTGTAACCTACAACTCGGTAGTAATCTTCAACAGTTTGAATGTGATTATTTCGTTCAAATCTTGTCTTTTCGATAGGAACCTCGATTTGAATGCAAATAACTTTAACTTTTTCAAAAATCGCTTTAAATTGTTCTTCGGCTTTATTTATTTTTTCTTCAAGGCACATGATTAACATTTTGATAAGGCTTGATCATTTTTGAAGGTCTATATCTTGCTTTTGTAAAATGATACTAAGTGGCTGTGTTACAATAGGTATCACACTTAATATGTATATTCCGCAAATAAATTTAAAAGTACTAAGTGAGCTCCTTAATATAAAGGTAGAGATGCTACCTTTCCACTGAGATATTTTTTCCAAAGCTTCTACTATGTGATTTACACTTGTAGCAAAGACGCATAATGAAGAGAGTGTGGCTCCCAAATACTTTGCTAAAACTGTGTTTTGCTTGGGATGATTATATTTAAACAATTTTGTCGTTTCTTTAACAAATGATACAACTTTTTATATATTTTTTTTCCTTTATTCATTCCACTTGGGAACATAGGGCTTCTACAAGGTTATTCCAACTTAATCTATCGTTACATATACTTATAATTTCATCAAAAGTTTTATTTAATATTTTAAGTTCTTGGTTAAGTGTTCTGCGCCAAGAGTTCTTTGGACGACCATTTCCATTTCCATTCTAAAGCAGTCCTCGTGATGCTACCGTTTGGCTTTCTTAATGTGTGCCCTATCCATTTCCACTTTCTTTTTGTTATTTGGCAATTTATAGGTACCTCGTTCGTTAATCTCCAAAGATCGGCAATGGGTTTTGTGTGCGGCCAAAAGATGCGACTAATTATTCGCAGGCATTTATTTATAAAGACCTGCACGCAAAGAAAAAACATGGTTGTGGTAAACACATTCTAAGAGCAACATATTATGATAAGAATTATGATTGTAGTCACCATATTAAGATTATTATTGAATCATATTATGATTAAATATACTCGTACTATTACATCATTATATTTTTCCCTTAATCATATTATTATTCTGGTAATCATACTAAGTTAGAAAGTAATCAAATTATTGTCATGTTAATCATAATAAGCTAAAAAACTAATCATATTATTGTCATGTTAATCATAGTAAGCTAAGAAGTAATCATATTGTCATCATGTTAATCATAATAAATTTAGAAGCAATCATATTATGATACAGCACCTTTCATAGCTGTCATAAAAATACAAAATAAATTAAAATATTTTTGCATCGATTTTTTATTTTGTGGCTTTTTACAATTTTTCTTAATGTTAATCAAATAGCGGAGTTCATTATGAGGCTTGCAAAAGAGCAAATGAAAAATCTGTGGTTTTCATGGGCAACCGCGTGTGTTGATGCCATATTGCCTAATTTTGAACGCTCTTTACATTTTTTTGAAAAAAGATGGATCAATTCCGGTTTTTTAACGTAATGACAAAGTTTAAAATGTGCAATACCTAGCCCATAGTTTGATTTAGAATGGTTTTTCGGCTTTCCTGAACAATTTGTTTTAAGACACACGCGGTTGCCCATGAAAACCACAGAAATATCGTAGCACTTTTATAAAATATAACGAATTCTCTGTGTGTTTTGTTGTTGGATTTTACAAAAAAACTATGATATTTTGCATTTGCACTATTACATCACTAGGGATGAGATTTTTATGCACTAAAAAATCGAAAATATGCGCATAAAATATGCAATAAAAACTCCAAAATATGCATTAAAAAAATAAAAAATATGCATTTGAAACTTGACCATTTTCAATAAAAAAGCGCTTGTTTTTTTATTTTATATATGTAAAACAAAATAAAAAATTCTATTCTTGTTTTTATTCTATTGTTATTCAAAGGTATAATATTTTTTAAAACTTAATTTAAACAACTACATCATTTAAATGTTTGTTTGCAAAATATAATTAAATACTTTTTATATTATCAAAAGTAAGCCTTTATGATGAAACAGAACTGGGGCTGAACGATGTTTTTCATACAGTTTGACATAAAATTATGCCAGAGAATGCGGTCGAGAAATAAAACCAATTTTATTTTGAGGACTTTTTTTCTAATGCTCTCAAATAAATACAATTATTCTCTTAACAATGATTTTGAAGTTACTGCCGACGTTTTAATTATGGGCCTCAAAATTTTTGCCTGAAGTTGAAGACTCAGTTCTGTTTCATCATTTTGTCTGTTAAAAAGCTTCTGTATATGGAAAATGATCTCTCAACGTCAACCGAAGTTGAGGCATACTTGAAGAATGCCAATTCATTTGAAGAATTCATTATAGAAATCCTGTACATTTTGGATTTCTTTAATTTGTCGGGCGTTTTTTCCTTCCAAATGTTAATTTTACTTTCTGCCATATCAATCAATTTGATTTGACTATTAAGTGGACTAAATCCTTCCAATTTAGTTATTGGTTCACCAATATATCAGAAGTTGGAAAATACAAATGCTATTGACTTTTGATGTTATTTCAATTTAATATTTCTTTTACTTTCTTTTTATTGCATTAGCATCGGTAGCAACAAGTTGTTCAATAACATTCTTAAATTGCTCAAAGTTTTTTGAATAGAATTCTGAAGCATCAATCCAGGTTCCCTTTCTTGTTAATTCAGGCTGCGGTGGTGACGATACCAAGAGATACCAACTCGGTGTAACCCATGTGCCAAGCAAGTAACATGTAACAGTATTGGATAAATTATTTTAGGACAATTGGCAGCCTTAACCATGTAAGGTTCTGCATCAATTAAAAATTGAAGGATTGAGAATTGTCGAAATCTTGTATTTTAAGCAGAGCTCCAAAAAAATGTATTAATTGATTTTAAAAAAAAATTTTTGAAGGTTTTTTTATACAATTTGGAAATTTTTTTAAGAACTTTTTTTTATTATATGAAAATTTAAAAAATATATCACTCAAAAATGTTAAAATATGCAAAAATATGCATTTAAAACCAAAATATGCAAAAATATGCATTTTCACCAAAATATGCAACATTATGCAAAAACAAATCGATGCCATTTCATCGCAAATTTAATGATTCGGAAAGATAACTGGTGGACATCCTTCTTAGACTATCGACAAAAAACATGCATTTGCATGGAAATCGCATCCCTATACATCACTAATACTTGAATGAACTCCGCTAATATTTTAATTTTTTAATATCTTTAAACTTGTTTTTTTTTATGAAATTTTATCTTTTAATTGTTTAACCGCTCACAAATAAAAAAAAAAAAAAAAACGACACAACTGCTTCAAAATTATTTTACAAATGGCGCTAACATAATATTATTAGAGTAAAAATAGTTTGATTGCATCTTTAACATAATATGATAAATGTATAGAAAGTTATCATGTTATGGCTATTAAATATCATGATATGGTTGTGAGAAATATAATATGTTTAGAAAGTAATCATAATTAAGTTGTTAGAAAAATAATTATTTTTCGGTCAACAATACTCAAATTCATAATTGCGATAAACATTGATATGTTTACAGTAACTATAATATTGTTGATATTTAATAAAAATTACTATTATTTGTGTACGACAACAATATATTGTTACATTAAACATAGTGTTGTTGCCGTAACCATGCCCAACCATATTTTTTCTCTGCGTGTGTAGTCTCTGTGCTAAGACGCTTGTCATCAGCCAGGTTTCGCTACCGTACAGAAGAGTAGATTTCACACATGCGTTAAATATTCGAATCTTTGTCTTCTTCGAGATTTGGGGTGACCGCCAAGTTCTATTCAAGCGGCCAAAGGCTGATCTTGCCTTTTTCAGCCTGTTTGTCACATCTTCTTCCACGCCGCCGGCTATCGAGTGCCCCGGTAGGCTAGCTGGCAGTGAGCTAGTCTATCAGCACCAGGGTTGTGGGTTCGATTCCCACTAGAGACTCTGGTTTCTTTCCTGCAGACAAGCGAAAAGCTTCGCTGGATTAGCTTAGGATATTAAAAAAAAAAAATATATGTCTGTTATTAGTATTAATAAAAAAAAAAAAAAAAAAATTATACATCCCAAGTAGCAGATTGAGTTAACATATTGTATGCGTTGGTTTTGTATTAGAATGTGGTTGTTGATTCGCATTGCATGTGTTTTCGAAATGTTTATCTCTAATCCACCTTCTTTTGCCAGTGTTCCCAAATCATTCAATTTGCTCTGCATGTCGGTAAAATTGTGTGACATGAGGCAAATATCGTCAGCGAAATCCAAATCTTCAAGATGTCTTTGGAAGTCCCATACGATACCCCTTTTTCTCCTGCAGAGTTTTAACATGACTTCATCTAATACAACAGCAAATAGTAGAGGAGATAGTGGGCATCCTGTTCGCTCTTCGGATTCTTCAGCAGAGTTTATCAATAGTTTGTTTAATAACTGTCTTTTTCAAATCAACTCTATTAAAAATTCATATGATAGAATGTTGGATCTTATATTTGTGAACGATTCATCTGACTTTTCTATACTGCGCCATCCCCCAATTTCTAACCCTGAGGATATATATCACCCAACAATTGAAATATCGTGTTTATGCTCCTATCCTATCCAGAAGAAAAACACATCTCAGCGCAATAAAATATTTTGTTTTAAACATACAAATTACGAGAACCTTCAATGTCAACTGTCTCAAATTGATTGGATAGATGTACTAAATAATTGTAAAAATGATTTGGACCTCTGTTTAGTGACATTTTACCAAATACTTACTAAATGTTTTTTGGCATCTGTACCTAGATTATTTCCTTCTAAAGCTAATGGCCCCCCCTGGAACACAAAATTTATATCTCGGCTTAAAAACAGGAAAAATAAATTGTATAAAATTTATAAAATCTGGAACGTTGTTGTGTTATGCAAAGTACTCAATATCAAGATCTGAATATACTATTGCTAATCAATTAGCTTATAAAAACTATTTAGATAAAATAAGACATAATTTCAAAAAGGATCCAAAATCATTTTATAAATTCGTTAATTCTAAAAGACGATCGGCTGAATATCCTTCGATTATGAAATATGGTGATTCAGAATCTTCGGATGATAAGTCCATTAGTAATATGTTTGCTGACTTTTTTGCATCAACTTACTCTTCGTCATCCTTTAACTATCAATATTCGTACACAATCCTTGAATCCACAACTTTTTCTATACCATCCATTAGCCAACAAACCGTCTTAAACGCCCTAGCTAAGCTTAAATCGTCAAATGTTTCTGGCCCAGACGGTGTTCCCAGCTGTATTTTAAAGCAATGCTCACAAATATTATACATTCCATTGACTCATATATATAATATATCTCTTAAGACGGGTTATTTTCCTTCAATTTGGAAAGAATCGTTTATAATTCCACTGTTTAAATCTGGATCTAAAGCTAATATTTTAAATTATAGAGGCATAGCTAAATTAAGTGTTATACCAAAATTATTTGAAAAACTTATATATGATACATTGTCGCATCACGCATCATCTATATTATCTCCAACACAACATGGATTTCGTAAATCGTGCTCTACAGCTACGAATCTTCTAGAACTGACAACTTGGGTAAATGAAGGGTTTGTTAATGGCATGCAATCGGATGTTATATATAATGATTTTAGTAAGGCGTTTGATAGAGTTAATCATGATCTTTTGCTGTTTAAGCTTGATCGGATGGGTTTTAGTTTAACGCTACTTAAATGGCTTGGTTCTTACTTAAAAGGCAGAACACAATCTGTTAAATTTCGTCATTCATATTCAAATTGTATAAATGTAATATCAGGTGTTCCTCAAGGTAGTCACCTTGGGCCCCTCCTATTTACACTATTTATAAATGATCTTCCTTCCGCAATTAAACACTCAACAACTTTAATGTATGCAGATGATGTAAAACTATTTATTTCCTTCAACAACTCTGATCAGCAAGTTCTTTTGCAGAATGATATTAATAATTTAACTACCTGGTGTAACATGAACTTAATGGATCTTAATGCGAAAAAATGTAAATATATGATTTTTACAAGATCAAGTCCAATAAAGGGTAGCTATATTATGAATAATATAGTTCTAGACTTGGTTGACAATTTTAATGATCTTGGCGTACTTTTGGATAGACAATTAGACTTTAAAAGTCACATATTGTTAACAATTAATAAGGCTACTGGAGTACTTGGGTTCATAAAACGTTGGGCTAAGGAGTTCTCCGATCCATATACAACAAAGCAACTGTTTACTACCCTAGTTAGACCAATTCTTGAATATGGATCTGTTGTTTGGGACCCTCAATATCAAGTACACTCTAACAAAATTGAGTCAGTTCAGAAACAGTTTCTGTTGTTTTGTCTTCGCGGTTTGCGTTGGAACCCTAACATAAGGTTGCCATCTTACGAACATCGCCTCGCCCTTATTAAGTTGCCGACATTAAAAAGTCGTAGACATATGTTAAATGTTACATTTTTATTAAAATTAATGAACGGTAGTCTTCATTCCGAATTTCTTCTCAGCAAAATAAATTTACATATTCCTCTTCGATCGTTAAGAAATTATAATATCCTAAGCATAAAATATTATAACACAAACTATGCTAATTTTGATCCATTTCGTAGAATCTGTGATGAATTCAATTTATTGTACCCATTTATAGATTTTAATAAAAGTTTGGAAATCGTGAAAAGAGATGTTATAATACACTTAAATACAATTACCTAAAAAATGTTATTATATTTTAATTTTCATATGTAAAAATGGCATTTATATTTGTTTTTTTTTTTTTGTAAAATTATTTCTAATTTTTTAATTATGTTTTGTATAATTGTATTTAAATTAGTCTGTAAGGATTATTCCATAGACTTTAAGAAATAAATAAAATAAAATAAATAAATACAACAGCAAATAGTAGAGGAGATAGTGGGCATCCTTGTTTCACTCCAGCGTTTGTCTGAAAGGATTCACCATTATGCCGAACTTGTAGAGTTGTGTTGTTGTACATGGCTTTAATTATGTTTATCAACTTCACTGGTACCCCTTTTGCTGTTAATGCAGCCCATATTGCACTTCGTCTTATGGAATCAAAAGCTTTTTTGAAGTCAATAAAAACTAAGTACAATGGTGTGCGCCATTCAACCGATTGCTCTATTATAACACGAAGAGTGTTGGTTTGGTCTGCACAGTTACGATGAGGACGAAAACCAGCTTGTTCGTCTCGTAATACCTTTTCAACATGCTGCAGTCGGTTGTTTAGTATTAGCGCAATGACCTTATATATTGTGTTAAGCAGTGTGATACCTCGCCAATTATCGCACACAGTTAGATCGTTCTTTTTCGGTGGTTTAATTATTGTGCCTTTAGTCCAAGTACTAGGCAGTTCTTCATTGATCCAAGCATCACGTATATATGGGTATTTCATTTCTGCAGCTATCGTTGGGTTCGTTTGCAGTATCTCTGGAGGGATAACATCTTCACCCGGCGTATTGTTCTTTTTTATTTTTGAGATAGCACACGTAATTTCTTCGATGCTTGGGTGTTCTGTGGTTATTGCGTTGTTGATTATTGTATGTGAATGGATGTTCTGAGAACTTTCCGGAATTTCTTCATAAGTAATGTTACTTATTTCCTCGAAGTGTTGCTTCCATCTTCGGGTTTGTTCTTCAGTGTTTGTAAGAAGCTGACTATCAGAGTCCTTTATAGCATGGTTACGATTCATATTTTGATTTGATAGGCGATTTATTATCTGATGTAGCTCTTTCATGTTGTTTGACCCTGCAGCTGTTTCTTCATCACTGGCGATAGATTCTAATTACTTTCTTTTATCGTTTCGGGCTGATCTCTTTACGGCTTTTGCCACTGCGCTGTATTGTGGTTTATAGTAGAGATTTTCAAGTTTTTGTTGTTTCACCTGATTTCTTTCTTGAATAAGTTTCCAGGTGTTATCGGCTAACCATGATTTCCTTTCTGTCTTCTGTTTATAACCTATTGATAAAATGGCAACTTTTTATATTAATGGCACTTTATTGGTTTTAGAAATTGAGTTGTTCGATTTATGGGAATAGCAAGGCGTTTGTTTCGCATTTGTCGCTTTTCCAGAAATTTTGAACAGCTCCATTTTCTGCTGACATCGGAGGACACCCATCTGTTCCATCTCCTACACAATTTTTTAGGTCAGGACCAAAATTTGTCAAAGCTTTAAGAACGATTGATGATAGTGCCTTCGCATCAATTGACACATCAACATGATCAATATCTTTTGAAGCCTCTTCAAATGCGTTTACAACAAAGCCAATAAATTCTTCCCTAAAAACTTTTTGTTGTATGTTGAAATATCTTAAAGATAAGGAAATCTGGCTTTTCCCCGACAATACACTGCTTTCGTCAGAAATTATCGAATAGAATTTTGATTCATATAACACATACATACATAAATATTGCAAATACTAAAAATAAAAAAATAATTCAACCGCACGCATTATCAAGTCAAACGTTTAAGGCCGAAGTACAAAACACGCGTTAGTTCGTCGACGAGTATCGTGCGTTTAAAAACTTTAGCGCGTAAAAAATTGCAAGTTACACAACACGCGTTACAAAAGCCATTCCTGTCAGCTGTTTTTTATTTGTTTACTTATTTGTGCATTAAAAACAGTTTCGAAAGTTTATCAAGATTTTGTTATTTTATTGAATTTATTCTTTTTATATAAATATTGTATGTTTTTTAAGCTCTTCAATAAGTTTTTCTTGTATGATTCACAAATTTGTTAAATTGTTCTTTTTATTGTCAGCTGATTACTTGTCATAAATACACAACGCGTTAAAAAGTTCAAAGTTAACCAACTTTCTGGCGCAAACGCGTCAAAATATTTTGCATATAGTTTGTTCTATGAAAATACACTAGTTTAACTTTTTTTGACAGAAGACGACAGGGCGCGCGCGCACTAACGCGTGTTATGTACTACTTTTAGTCTTTGGATATATGTATGTACATAGATGGCACCTGCTGGGATTGAATGTAGAATAATAAGTAATTGAATACGATAAACTAGATGTTTCTTTGGAAATATCTAATTAAAAACAAATAAAATAATACTTATTGAAAATTTCGTTGGAGATTCCATAAAAAAAAAACAAAAAAAAAACTTGCTGGGATTTCCAAAAATTGTGTACATTAAAAAAAAAATATTATTATTGGGAATTTTTGTATTATCGAAATTAACAAAACATATTTTTATAATTTTCGGGGGGGGGGGGGGGGCATTTCTTATTTATTATTATTTGGTGGATGCTTTAAAATGTTTCAGTTTATTAATTTGTAATTGATAAAGTTTAAATAAAAAAAATGGAATAGTAGATACATCCTTTGCAAATATTTAGATAAAAATAGCGCAATTATTTTCCCAGTTTACCACATTTTCTTCAGCATCTAACTGTTAATAGATAAAAAAAAAATCTAGCAATGCCTTATAAATAAATTAAAAAAAGAAACTACTTTTTTTATTTGAATTTCAGCAATTACTTCCTAATTACCGAGTGTATGAACATAACATTTTTTTCCTTCTATGACCCCGGGACTAATAAATTGAAGAAACAATTCAAACCAGAAAATAAATATTTTTTTCTTTACTGTTCATGATAAAAAAAAACAAACGTACTAAAAAGAAAAAAAAAAATATAAAGAGGATTTTTAATTGAAAATTGCATTTTAATTTCATTTTCATAAGCATCATTCTTGTTTCTATTTATTTAGTTTTGTTTTGCTCTCTTTTTTTCGTGTCTTCCTTGGTTTTTCTCTATTTTTTTAAACAAATGTATTTAATTAATTAAGCATGCCTAAGCGTGCAAAATGTTTGTTACGGCTCTTGTACTGACACATTTGTAGAAGAATACAAATTAGACCTTCATAATTTCTAAAACTTTTGTGGGGTGGGGGGAAATTGGTGTGTGGTTCACATTTTTAAAATATTTTTAAAAACAAGATTAAAATTGACACATATTCTACGAAAAGGCAAAAATGCCATGGAATTTTAAAATGGAAAAAGAACAAACTGCGTTAATTAAAGTAATAAAGCTTTAACCCATTGTTAACCGTTTGGCGTAAAAACAAGTAAGAGCGCTATGCCGATTCTTATATGCCCTTCATAATGGTTGGGAAAGAACAGAAGTTTATATATACGTACATATCAGTGTTCGAAAATAAACACTAAATATCGTTTCTTAATGTTCGGTTCGGTAGATTTGTGGGAAACACAAACGCTAATAGTGTTTGCGTTTCCCAGCAGCATGCCCGATATGGCTATTTAACTCAATAAATTAAACAAATAGAATATGGGAATTTTTGCTTCTAATTTAACATTTTAAACATGAAAATAATGTAAATAATCAAAATTTTTAATATTTTTAATTAGGCTTAAGTTCATGAAATTTAATTTTTATTAAATAATTTTTATGAAGAAAGGAATTTTACAACATGAAAATTAACTAAAATTGTTATTGATAATCTTCCATTCTTGACGTGGCTCGGGCTCGAACCCTGGCCGGCAGGTTACCATGACAAGTTTCGATCGCAACCACTCGATCTCCTCAGATGGATTTGCCGTCTTACACTCGCAGCCATCGACGACTGCTGACGTCACTAGTCAAACATCAATCCTTAAACCAAATTGTATTTTAACATTTGGTAGATCGAAATTTGCTTTCCTGAATGATTATCCATTTTAATTGATTTTACATGTTTTTTCCTTTACTTCTGTTTTTTCGTACTTTCGTCAAGAATTTTTCTTGAAGTCCAAGTACATTTTTTTTGTTTTTTTCACTTTGTCTTTCTCTTTTCTGTTGACCTTTTTCAGCACAACTTTAAGGACAAATGTACACATAGAGCTCGTGCCTTAGCTTTAACAATAATTAGTTTTGTGGGTATTTTGTTGAACTATTTATGGTTTTTAATCCAAATTTTTAATATTTTTAATTAGGCTTAAGTTCATGAAATTTAATTTTTATTAAATTATTTTTATGAAGAAAGGAATTTTACAACATGAAAATTAATTAAAATTGTTATTGATAATCTTTCATTCTTGACGTGGCTCGGGCTCGAACCCTGGCCGGCAGGTTACCATGACATGTTTCGATCGCAACCACTCGATCTCCTCAGATGAATTTGCCGTCTTACACTCGCAGCCATCGACGACTGCTGACGTCACTAGTCAAACATCAATCCTTAAACCAAATTGTATTTTAACATTTGGTAGATCGAAATTTGCTTTCCTGAATGATTATCCATTTTAATTGATTTTACATGTTTTTTCCTTTACTTCTGTTTTTTCGTACTTTCGTCAAGAATTTTTCTTGAAGTCCAAGTATATTCTTTTTGTTTTTTTCACTTTGTCTTTCTCTTTTCTGTTGACCTTTTTCAGCACAACTTGAAGGACAAATGTACACATAGAGCTCGTGCCTTAGCTTTAACAATAATTAGTATTGTGGTTATTTTGTTGAACTATTTATGGTTTTTAATCCAAATTTTTAATATTTTTAATTAGGCTTAAGTTCATGAAATTTAATTTTTATTAAATTATTTTTATGAAGAAAGGAATTTTACAACATGAAAATTAATTAAAATTGTTATTGATAATCTTTCATTCTTGACGTGGCTCGGGCTCGAACCCTGGCCGGCAGGTTACCATGACATGTTTCGATCGCAAACAAAAAAAATGTACTTGGACTTCAAGAAAAATTCTTGACGAAAGTACGAAAAAAACAGAAGTAAAGGAAAAAACATGTAAAATCAATTAAAATGGATAATCATTCAGGAAAGCAAATTTCGATCTACCAAATGTTAAAATACAATTTGGTTTAAGGATTGATGTTTGACTAGTGACGTCAGCAGTCGTCGATGGCTGCGAGTGTAAGACGGCTAATCCATCTGAGGAGATCGAGTGGTTGCGATCGAAACATGTCATGGTAACCTGCCGGCCAGGGTTCGAGCCCGAGCCACGTCAAGAATGAAAGATTATCAATAACAATTTTAATTAATTTTCATGTTGTAAAATTCCTTTCTTCATAAAAATAATTTAATAAAAATTAAATTTCATGAACTTAAGCCTAATTAAAAATATTAAAAATTTGGATTAAAAACCATAAATAGTTCAACAAAATAACCACAATACTAATTAATAATGTAAATAATTGATGTCATAGAAGAGATGACGCATCCAATATGACAAAATTTTATGATGAAGTTCGTTTTTGTATTAATGTCACTTTTTGTTTCGTTGTTGCCATTTGCAATGCAATTGATGTCAAAGCTCTGATGTAAGGGCATTATCAAATATGAAGATGTTGTTTTCAATGAGTTTATGTCAAATATTTAAATTGCCATATTAATAAAAATTCGACATTAAAGGCAAACTCTAGTTACAAACTTCTCTTCCAATCAAATCAGATATTAATTTTTATCTAAAAGAGGGTTAAGACTACTTGACGGTTCAGCATATAATTATTGTTATTAGAACTTCTGTATTATTTTTGAAGATATTTGTTTTCTTTTTTTTTCTAAAAAAAAGTAGCCATTTGTAAGCTGTCGCTCACGTAGTCAGTGTCCGTGCAATTAAATTAAAATGAAAATATCCTGTGGATTAAATTAATTTTCATTTGCATAAGTTTTACTTTATTTTTATTTTTTACGCCACTCACACTCCACGTCTGCCTACTACACACACACATACACAAATTGTGAGTTTTGTATTGTCCTTTTTTCTTTCCCTTTGCTGTTTTGCTTCTTTATGTTTGAGTAGGAATTATTTCTTTTTTGTTTATTATTATTTTTTATACAAGAAAAAGAATTGTTTTAATATCATTGTGTATTTTTTTTTTAGAAAATTTCTGGCTGTAATGCAACAAAAAATGTTAATTGTCATTGTGCCTAATTATTATTTTTTCTCTTTCCCACTCCCTTTAATTATTTTTTCTTTTTTGGGTACAAGTATTTTACTATGTCTTTTTCCATGTTCTCTACAATTTAGCAATGAACAAGAGGAGGCCATAACGTCAGCCCCAACTGGGGGGGAAGAAGGAAAAATACAGAAAAAAACAATCAAATTAAAAATAAAGTTTATGTGACATTTTTAATAATGGTCATCCTTAAAAAAAACAAAATTTTTACATTCTCATTTCGTAATAAACATTAGTCTTATTGTCATTTTGTACTTTACATTCCTTTCCTTCCTTGTTTATTTTTGTGTCTTTTTTAACTTTTTTCCTTCATCCTCGTCTTCTGCTGAGTACATTTATGTACAAGTCCTTTTTAGTTAGTTAGTAGCGGGAGTTGACCATTTCTCCATCTCTCTTTAATAAAACGTTCATACATCTTTTAAGTGACCATACTACGCCATACTCCCTGCTATTGCCAATAAATAGATTGTGTCCATTTGTCATGTGTTCTATTGTGACGCCATATTTGTTCATGAAAATATTCTGGGTTTTATAATTTTTTTATTTTTCCTTTATTTATTTTTTTTTTTTTTGCTGTCATGGCGTTTATGAATCTATACCCAGAAAAATATTGTACATACTCATATTGCTGTCAAATACAAACTCACACACATGCAAGTGTCTTTGTGTGTTTTATATCCTTTTTTTTCGAACAGTCACAATGATGTCTGTACTCTTTTATTTGTTTCTGCTTTTAGTAAATATTTTGCTGAAACAGCATCCATATTTGTCCCCAAAAATTTATGAACCACATACCCACACACATACACACACTCATTCGCTTTCACATATACATCCATAAATGTATTGCAAAGCTTGTTATAAAGGTTATATTTACTGCCCCCATTCACTCTCCTACTTAGTAACTCATCCACTTGTGCAATGGTGTCTTTTTAAAAACCTAAAACCCCCCAATGGTCAGCCAGTTTGACGGCAGTCATTCAGCCAACCCTTATTATTTAGTAGTAGTCCATAATAAAAGGGTCGCAAAATTTTACAAAGTGATACAATTATGATTGTAAAAGTTAAAACCACAATAAAATCTGAATTTATTTAAAACTGAGATGGGGGTTTGTAAAGTTCATTTTTGTTTTGTTTGACTTGTTTCCATTTGACACAGATGGTTTTCATAAAATATTTAGCATTAAAATTGCATAATAAAGTTTATGATTCTAAATTGTACGATTTTAAGGTCTTATTTAAAAAGTTGGCACTTTAATAAAAGTACAGTACAGAAATTTATTAAACGAAGTTGGGTTCCCTGGTGGGGTACGTGTAGTTAGCTGTTCAAGGGTTTCCGGTTCGAGTCCCTCTGGATATTCTGGTCTTTTTCACTACAACAGACTTAACGTAGACTCAACTTTAGTAACATTTTTAAAAAAAATGTAGTTACATTTTTGTTCTAAAAATGAAAGGAAAATATATGAAATACCTTGGGAAGAAAAAAGATAGAAGAAAAAAAGAAATTGTTGCTCTGTTTGTGAACAAAGCTTTAACAATGAAATATGAACATACATAGTTTAAAGAATTTAAAAAAAAAAAATTTTTATCTTTATAAGTTTAATCTGGCAAATTAACAAAAAATTAATTAAGATAATAAAATCTGTTAAAACACCTCCCAAAGGTCTAAAGTCGGAGAAATAATACATACATTACAATACAAAACATATATATTTTTTCATTCTTTCTTCCTTGTGAATACATTTAACAATAACAATACATATATTTGTATCCATCCCAATTTTTAGGCGCTACAAACGAAGATCTAAAAGCAAAAATTAACAAATTCCCTAATTATTTATACAGCGAATTACTTCAACGTTTTCTATGAAGTTTGTTCATTTTAATTGAAATAATTTTGGATTTTGTGATGGGGGATTGTTTCATAATGAAATATTTTTAGGGACTCATTTCATATTTGATTTAAATTTCATTTAACATTTAAAATATTGATATATGGGCATTTCCCCAGAATGGTCTTCCAGTACCCATGTTCTGTTACTTTAGTGAGAACTTCTTGCATCGAAAAGATGTGAAACAAAATATCCCATCGTTTCTCGAAAAGTGAGAAAAATGTGTGTCTGTAACTCATGTCGAAAACTATCAAAAGAGATTACGTCGTTACGTTATAAATGTCATAATATTAAACTCGAAGCCGATGTGACATTGCAGACGTTCAGAACGCCAGTAGCACATATCGTTGACGGCGACCAAAAATTTACTTAAATTGAAAATTTTTCAACGACGGCGGCGAAAACACAACCGTCGGCTATGCCAAATTGTGTAAAGAGCGAATTTAATGTTTGTTGTTTGCAAACGAGCTTTGAACCCATTCGTATATTTTATGAAAATGTCAAAAGCAAAATAATAAAACAATGAAAAATGTGCCAAGAATAAAATATTATTATTATTATTCTTTGCATTTTTAATTGTTTTTTAGTGTTAAAATTTTTTCTCGTCCCATTTTTATTCGTGAGTTTATTTAATTTCCTTACGTGACAGCTTGTACTCGCCAAAAAAGTTACAGACGCAGTTAAGTGAGAAAAACAGCTGTTTGTTTCAATTTATGGCATTTTTGTTTCATTTCACACATTTCAATCGAAAACTTTCTCGACGCGAGAGTTACAGAACATGGGCACAGGATGAAAAAAATAAAATGTTGATTATCGTCGTCTTTTATTGTTTATTATATCTGAGCTCTTTTACTTAAGGAAATTGGGCTGGAAACTGGAAAATTTTATAATTTCCTGTATTTTCTACTTTTAAAGACATTTTTATATACTTATTTTACATGCAAAAAATATGTCAATTGTAAAAGGAGTATTAAGTTTTTTTTGTTAAGGAAATTTGAAGACATTTATGGTAAAATGCATGGTGATAATAATAAAAAACATATGGAAAAATCGTACGTTCGTGATCCGTACGTTCGCGACCGGTTCATAAGCCAATTAAATAAAAACCAAGAGAGATATTTTATTTTGTAAATACTAGATGGAGACCTACATTAATACACTTTTAAAATACAGTAGTTTTGACTTAGCTGCACAATGTCCTTTGTAAATCAAAAACGCAGGTATCTTAAATGCATTTACCTGCCTTAATGTGCAGGTACACAATTGTGGTTACCTGCACAAAAGTGCAGCTAAAGTAAAGTGTTTGATTTAAAATTAGAATAAAAAAATTATTTTATTAACACATAAATTTATATATTATTAAAATTTTATTTCAACCCAGCAAGCATTTTCAATCGTCTAGGAGTCTACTGGGAATCTCACAGAGTGTTTTTAATCATCGACGAGCTCATTTTTTAATTGTAGACCATTCCTCGCACGGGAGAAACTGCTACACGTGCTGATTCCTATGAGAGATTCTTCCATAATGCAGCGAAAAACGCTTATATTAATTGTAGAGGGAATTGTTTATGATGTATGTAGAGATTATCTACATGCCCTTTTTGAAAGAAGCATGCCAAGAGTCGTATGAGACTCATGTAGGTATTTTTTTTTCAACTCGTGAAATGCTCAGCCGCTTGACTGAGCTTCCTAAATAAGGTTATCAAGCGTATTTATCATGCCAAAACTTCTAATTTTCATACAATTTCTATAAAACAAACCTTAAGTTCGCAAAATCAACACCATCCTGTCGGAAAATCCTTTTTTACAGATCCTTAGGCCGGTTTGTTTATTAAAATTGTATTGGCAATAGCATTTTCATACTTCAAAAACGGTCTTATTTAGGTAGCTCAGTAAATGTTATACGACTCTTACAGAGAATCCCAAAAGGTTCATTCCAAGATTTAAAGACGAGCGTGTCAAAAAATAAATAAAAAAATAATAAATTAAAAAAAGATTTAGATGTTTTTGTTACTCGTCAGATAATCATCAGAAGATTCTTTTAGGAGTTGTATATTAAACATAATCGTCTAACAAACAGCCCTTGCTAGCTGGAAAATAGCAGATCATTTTAAACATGTATGTAGGTTTATTTAATATAAAAGAAATATTAACAAAAACAATGAGTATTCACAAAGAACATTAAAATGTATGTAAAAAAAAAGCAAAATAATTGCGAATTATATTTTTATAAACAGCTTAAATTGTATATTTATGTGAAAAACTGGCCACCAAATATTTTTATGTGTGCAGATAACTTTGATGTTTTGTATGAAAATATTTTAAAGCTGCCCAAAAATATGAAAAATGTGCAGGTTACAAAATGCACGTAAACAAGGATTTTGAAGAATAATTCCAGAAAATATGTATTTCGGGCAGTTAAGTCAAAGTGCAGCTAACTTTGAGTTTTTGTATGAAAATAATTTTAAAATGCCAAAAATTTTGTGTATTTATCTTAAATGTGCAGGTATAGAAAGTTCATTTAAAAAAGGAATTTTTATGGAATTATAAACAATAATTCCAAAAATGATCAATTTTGTGCAGCTAAGTCAAAAGTGCACTTAAACAAAAGGCAGTTAAGTCAAAAGTACTGTAAAGAAATCACTTTTGAAAATTCCGTTTCATTACGCAGATTTTTACATTACACTACTGTCAGCCGAAGTTGAAAAAAAAATGATAGGAAAAGTTTTGTTTTCTATAGTATTTGTACATCAAAAGCGTACGAACGTACGTTCGTGATCGCAGGAAATGCCCATATGTAAATTTTTAAGGGTTGGGGCCATATGACCGAAACTTAAAATTCCGAATTCCAAAATGCCCAGTTTAAGAATCCCGAATCAATAACTGCAGCTTCTCTGTATAGGAATCTTCGGCTTCGCTAACTTAAGCTTCCCTGTATAGCCAACCTTCGCGCAGGCGCACTTCACAGCATTATCGGACTTCGGCCGAACTTCTAGAAGTTGTCCTTAAAGTTGGATTGGAAGTTGGCACTACGCATTATATTGACTAAATTAAGAATAAAAAATTTAATTACCCACCTTTAAAACAAACCACATAAATTCTTTCAAGCAAAGGTCTTCAAATTTAGTTCATACACTTTCAAAAATAAGCAAAGTATGCATGCCACTGCGACTCAGTATTCGAATCAAAACTTAATGTAACATTTAGGGCCATTATTACAACTTGAAGTTAGCTAAAGTTAAGATTAAATTGACAAATAATAATGTGTTATCTGTCAAAAAGCGTCTGTTAACTGTCGGATAACAGCTAACGCCAAGTTATAATAATGGCCCTTAATAATATTGCTAGATATGTTTTTGCCCGTAGACGTTTTGATAGTTGCTCTGATTACTCAAAAAGCATTTCTACGTGCAAAAGTAAGAAAACGGAAGTATTTACACGAACTACTAGGGTAAGTGTCCCTAAGTTCGGCATGTACCAGTAGTCGGCACTTTGTTTAACATAAAAAAAATATGAAATACGGTTTCTACATTCTAAAATGGCATCAGCTAGTCAAGAAAATGTACTCATCCCTCTATTTGTAAAATAAAGATGCGATGAATAAGGAGTAAGATGAGTATTTTTGCCAAATTTTATAGTCTTTAATGACAACTTCTTGGACTTGTGCGGTAATCCTTGTTTTTCAAAAAATAGCAAAGCTAAGTTTAACACTTATAATAGCATGGTTGATTTTCAAACATAGCATGTTGATCTTGGAAAAGAGGAAAATACTATTGTTAATTTTGAAACAAATTATTGTCATATATAACTATAACATCAAAATATGGTTGCGGCGACAACGATGTGGTTAAATTAATTATAATAGTTTTCGTTAAAACGAGTTTAGTTAAAGGTGACCATATCAAAAAAAAAAAAATTTCTTTGCGTATAATGCCTACATAAACGTACAAATGTACATTTTAAGCGTTAAAGAAAGTTCAGTAAGATCAATAAAATTCCTGTACAAATTGTTTTTCTTTAAAAAATAGCCATGCCGACAATAGGATCATTACATGCCGATGATTGGTAGAACGTATGCTCAAATTTAATAAAGAATGTGAATAAAAACGGCTATATGAATCGAAAATATACATATTACAGAACTATAGTGTGTGGTTGGCAACCCAGTATCACGTTTATTAAGGGCACCAGTTTAAAAATTAAAAAAAAAAATTAAACTGCCGACTACTCCTATATTACACAGCTTCTTAGAAGTTGAAATTCAAGTATAAATACGTAAAAATACTATAAAGGCTCAATTGGCCGGGTGTAACAGTAACGTTGCAAATCAGCTGCTTCCACTTGTTGTATGTTAAGATATTAGAACGATTACAGTTAGGAGTAAGAAGTTACGTTACTCCCGGCTAACTGAGCCTTAAGTTTAAGTCTTATTAATACAGTAAGTAAATTAACAGTAATGTTTTCTTAATCTAACATATAAACTTAAAAGTCCCATTACCTATAATTAAATTAACCTGATACTACAAAGTCATTAATTTCTATGCTCTAGCGTTAACTTACTCCCTTAATATGTCCTTTTAGATTTGTATGCTTTTGCAAAAAACCATAAAGATTCAATTAATCAATTTCTTATAATTATAATAAATCAAATTATATGTTCAGATCAAGTAACGCCCATTCACTGTTACAAACAAAAGTTCAGCAGTAAAAACAAACGTTGAAACATTAATAATTTCAAAGAGTTATTTAACCCCCTCTTAAACAAACAATACATCCCTCTCCAAAAACTCCTCTTGCTAAAAATAAAATACAAATATGACAATAAAATCCTGTTTTTTAGAAGGTCTAGAAGGGAAGGGCTTTAATGATACAAGAAATAAAAAAATATGAAATTTATAAAGGAGAATAAACAACAAAACAGATGTATGCTTTGATACAGCAAATCAAATAAAAAAAGGACACCTTAACTAATGAGGTGACAACAAATTTAACGCAACTGGTAACAAAAGAAAACGAGAATGAAAACAATCTGAAATCCTAACAAGTGTACAAGTAAAACACTGTGCATGAATTACACGAAGAGGGCTACAATCGAAAAGCCAAATCGGAAAAATGATAAACTATGTCTGTATCTCTAAATTCACTTACCATTTTATACTGTTTAATATGCGAACATTGTTTAACATTTTATGACAACAACAATTTGACAAAGAAAATCATATGTCATCATTATTAACACCAAAATGATTTCAAAAAACAAAGAACAAAAAAAAAACATCGACTAGAAAATTTCATCCATATGTCAGTTTATTGTTAAAGCGGATAATTTTAAAATAATATCATAATCATAACATTGATATTGAATTGTAAGCAAACGGTAAACAGCGTGTACAGAACTCATACACAAACACACAGCCGCAGGACATAGACAGGATTCTTGTCGAGCAACAGGGTTGTTTGTCAAGCAAATTCCAAAAGCTACCCTTATGGTTTTTGCTACTTGTATGCAGATGGATGACAGGTTTGTTTTATTTTATCTTTACAATTTTACACTTTTCATAAGCCGCATTATTTGCCAAAGATGTTAACACTTTAACGTAAATCAAATTATAAAATAAAAATTATTTAAATATTAAAACGACAAAACAGTGAGGAAAATGTGATAAAGGGCAGTATTACACTACACTTGTGTTCATAAGAAAGTAAAGTCTGCCAATACAAAAGAAATAGGAAAGAGAAGTGCGAACATAAAACAAATGTTTGACTACATATAAATTTGTTTTGTGAAATATATTCAGGTTAAGGCCTTTCGTCTGTGACTTATAACAATTATTTAAAAAGTTTTTTAACCATTCTAACTGGTATATATGTTTTTTGGTATGCCGAAGCCGAATAAGAACTCAGTTTTCTCCCATCACATGATAAATATGATCAGACAGCGGTCAATTTGGCTTGGTAAGGAAAACGGTACAGCTGATCCGCAACGTATATATTTACCTAAGCCTCATTTCCCCTCACGAAAAACGCTACCTATACTCAAGAGTGGGTCTAACCACCGACCTAAGTCCCCAGTTTCTACTTATAGAGGATCTGCAAGAATAGTAAACATTTTGACCCCTGTTGTCACTATTAACATAAATATTTATTCAATATAGCAAAGTTATGTTTGCTTAGACTTATTTGAAAACGATGTCTACTTAGGGACCAGAGAACAGCTTTATACGATTGAAAAAAAATCGCATTTAATCAACGACAACAAATACACTCGCTTACGGTCATACAGTCAAACTTGCGCAACCGCAAATATTCGCTGCTGGTTTGCAGTCATTCAAATAACGCACATCGTGCTTTGTTATTTATACAATCGTTACCTTCGTTTTTTAATAAAGATGTTTGAGTATTCGGTACGACAATGATTTTTTTGGTAAAGAAAAAAAAAAAAATACAAACAAAAAAGCCTGAAATTATACAATCATTACTCACGAAGATATTCAGCAGCAACTATGTAGTAAAAGAAAAAAAAAAATTTAAATGAAACTAAACACACACACATATGTAGGTACACACAATTTCCATAGAAACAGACTTCCCAACAAACACGAATGTTTGATTTCAAATTGAAAATGATTTGAAATCAAACGTTTTCTCAAACGACAAACGTTTGATAATGATTTGAAAATCATTTGAAAATCATAGCGTTCTCAACAAAAAGGGGAAATTATTTTCAAATTGAAAAATGCCTTTATTTTCAACTTGCTTTCAAACGTAATTCTCAAATGTTTTTCAAATGTGGATTATAATACAATGTGGAATATAAATAAAAATATTTTATTTTTTTTAATATAAATTTATTATTTATTTAAATAAACTGTGAGATAAACATTCGGCACCATAGCTAAAAGATGAAATAATGTTCTTTCCGTCCCCTAATTCTTGGAAAAACAAACTACTTGGCTCCCTTTTATTTTGAGGATTGTAGCACCGCGATCGTTCAACAAACTTTCTTCACTTTCCCGTTTTATTTTCCTTTTTTTCGTATTTTTAATCATTGAAATTACTCACAAATAAT
Source organism: Pollenia angustigena (assembly GCA_930367215.1). Taxonomy (NCBI): domain Eukaryota; kingdom Metazoa; phylum Arthropoda; class Insecta; order Diptera; family Polleniidae; genus Pollenia; species Pollenia angustigena. The sequence goes on along the minus strand of OV884057.1, from coordinate 122,672,703 downwards.
TTTTATTTTTCACAAGAAATAAGCTGTTCACTTTATATTAAAATTTATTTTTAATAGATAAACACATGTAACCGCAAAGTAAAAAATTTAACTTTAATCGCCATTTTTAATGATTACATTTATTTTTCGCTTTAGTATTGCCAAGTTTATTTTTGATTTGATTTAACATTTGACAAGCATTTGACATCAAATTGATAAAACATTTGATATCAAATGTTTATTTTCAAATCATTATCAATTTGAATTTAAATGTTAAATCAAACAATTGAAAAACGTTTGAGAATTGTGTTTGATGTCAAATGACAAAGTCATTTCATATCAAAGGTTTGACTTCGTGTTTGTTGGGTTTTTTCATTTTAAAAAGTACAGTAGTAGTAGTAGTAGGTATGTACAATGTATTCTTGTTATTGTTGTTTTTATTGTTGTTAATTTGGAAAAAGCGTCTCATCGAGTGGTTTATTGTTGTTGTTAATGTAAACAAAAGTATAAGAATGCGTTCTTTTGAATTTACTCAGTTGTGTTATATTGCGTGAGCAACAAAAATGCAAATAAAGCACTTTCAATAAAAAACGAATAAATGCAAAAATAAAATGTGTACGAAATTATGTAAAAATTACCAACTTTGAACTTTGTTTTGCAAGCAAAGAATGAATGTAAATTTTAGCGTATGAATAAATCAAGAAAAATAGTGATTTTGAGGTTCTCTGTTAGGGACCCACATCAAAGGTTTGCAAAAGTTTATTTAAAAAGCTAAATTTTTATAAGGTGTATGTTAGAGGGTGTGATTTTGTAGTGTTGAGTTTAATTCCAGAGAATGGTTTAAAAAACAGTTAATAAAAGGCATGATTTTCAAGTTCTTATCTTTTAAACAGCCACCATTCCTTTTTCCGACACTGTTCTTAGAAAAGCATACAATTTAAAAGTTAACCCTAAGTGGGGTCTACTATATCATTAACAACCCCCTTAAAAAAAAGACTTCTTTACAAAAATTATACAAAATATTTTTTACAAAATACGGGAAATCTATTATTAAAATAATGAATGAAATTTTAAAATGCCTTTTTCCGTATTACCATCACCACCATCATTCCATCTATCTACGTACATTATAATCATAATCTCCACTCTATACAATTTGAGGTGGAATTTATAAGATGCATAAAAAAGGATGTCGTTTTTGTTTTATGAAGCCCACTTCTGCACAAGGAAGGGTGGTGGTCGGTCTTTAAAGTACCATTTGGGTGTGTATTTGAGCATTAATGCTACTCTCATACTCGGAATTCTCAAAAAACAATTGGAAAATTATACACTTGTGTCAGTTTGTTATTGTTGTTGTGAGGGTTATAATAATAATAATAACAGCAACAAAAAATGTAAATGTCAACTTCCACAATATTTTTTATTGTTTAAAATAAATTTTGCATATTAATGCACTTGTTCTTTTTATGAAAAAAAAAAAACGTATTTTTTCTGAAACTTAAAAAGGGGGTGTTTGAAGCTTTTGTACAATGACTGCTTTTCTTTTGAATTTAAATCAGAAGACCGAAAGGGAATTTTAAAGAGTAGATTGAGGAAATTGTTTTTATTATGTTGTCATTTAAATTTTTGATTGTTTTATTTTTTTTCTATACTATATTTGTATATAAACAGCTGTGTTGTTTTACAATTTTATTACTTTTTTTTTGGTCTTTTAAAAAGTCATATTTAACATTGAAAAAAATGAAGACTAATTTCCATAATAAAAAACGCCCACTTTTTATTCTTATTGTGTTTTTATTATTTAAGTTTATGAAACTGTTTTGGAAGGTGTGTTTATTGCCGATTTTTTAAATAAATGTAGACATGTGCTTAATCCACATCTATTACTTAATTTAAAACCAAAATATAACCATCGTTTTAAAAAATTTATTTTAAAAGTCATCGTTTTAATGGAAATATAAATACAACTTAAAAGAAATATAATAAAGTCAATAATTTAAAAAAAAAAATCAAAAAAACTGACTGCAAAAATAGAAATTTTTAATTTTTAAAATTAATACAGGGTGGTGCATTCGTAACGTTATAACTCAATAGTTGAAAACATTTTTTGTTTCCGTTTTTTCAGAATTAACTTTGAAAAACTGAGGAAATTTATGATGGAACAATTCAGCACAAAGAACCACAGTTGCTCAATTTTATTTTGAAAGTGAACATTTAATTATTCAGACATTAAGATCAATCATATCGTATAATGAGCAATTATGCCTTTTTTCCTTAATGGTCTCATTTATAAACAAAATTGCAGAAAATGGGGCAATTAAAATCCAAGAATAAATATCTAACATCAAATACACCCCCTTAGTTGCATAGTATGGTGTGAAATACATTCAGAAATGATTATTGCACAATTTTTTTGGTAAACGACGAAGAAGTTGCGGTTAATGTGAATAGCATTCAATACCGGGCAATGATTGAAAAATGTGTAAGGCTGATGTAGAAAACAATCCAGAATCGTGGTTCCAACATGAAGGGACCAAAGCTCACAAACCTCGTCCAGCATTGTCTACTTTTTTTGTCGTTCGACTAATATCGCGTTTTGGTTGGGGTTACCCAAAGGGTAAGGTGTATGCTAGGAAGCCAAGAACCATCCAATTGATTAAGGCGAATATTCGAGAAGGATTGAGTTCGCTGGGACCTGAAATTCTAAGAAAAGTTATGGGAAATGCTCTGGAAAGAGCACTTCAGGTCGAAGCAAATAATGGACAACATTTGAAAGATATTATCTTCAAAACATAATGTGAACGTATTTTCAAACTATAATCTAAAATTTAAAGCTTCGTTCTCATTGGCATCAACATTTTCACTTGGTGATCACAATAAAACAACCATTTTTTTTTTTGCAACCACACAACAATGTTACTTACATACTTATACAAACATATCATCAGCTTAAATGCAAAACCACGTAGCCAACGAAAAATACGACATCGGTTATTTAATCGATTATGCTGCATATCAACATCATACATGTCCTCTCCAATTTTTATTCTCAATTAATAAAAATTAGACATTTTTTTAAGCGAAAATCGAGAGTACGTATCAACAAGTGCAAGTACTTTTGAAACCAATTGCACGTAAGTACGTACTTGTTACTTGAAAATAGTCTTTAGCACGATTTTATTTCCATTGAGTCTTAATAATTCATAATGGGAAATTTTTAAGCTATTATCTTTTTGGCAACACTGGTTTAAACAGCTGACGAACGTTTCGTGTTTTGTTTCACTGTCAAACATCTTCAGTTTGGTCTATAATTTAACCATGAATCTTACAAACGTGTTTCGAAATTTTGTTTTTGTTTTAAATGTAAGTTGAACGGACGAGTAAGGCGCTCGTGTTCTATAAACTACACTTTAATATCAGCAATACTATAGTTACTCTTAACATATAAATGTTTATCGCAATTGTAAATTTGAGTATTGTTGACTGAATAATAATCATCTAACAACTAAATAATGATAACATTGAAAACACATTATATTACTCACTCACAACCATTTCATGATTTTTGATAACCACAACATGATGATAACTTTCTATACGTGTACTCATAATATGTTTAAGATTCAAACACAATATATTTACTCTAATAATATTTTGTTATCGCCATTTCGTCAGCTCAGAATTGGTTTGGCGCATATGCCAAAAAGTCGGAGTGGAGAAAAACGACAAAGAAGATTTCTGAAAATGTACCCGATAGAATTTTTTTATATTTTTAACCACTGCTTCCGGAATATGTTTTGAAGAAAAATTTAAATTTTTGCGCAATTTCATGAATAAAATTAGAATTAAATAGTATTTTTTTGAAAATGAAAAATATTGTTTTGTGCCGCATATGCCACTTTTCTAAAAATTAATTAAAAAAATGTGTTTTTGTGCTGCATACGTATACTTATTGCGTGAGTGACTGACTCATTCATCATCGTACAGCCTAAACACCTGAAGCTAAAGACTTGGCCGGAGGTGGATCTCTCTCAAAGTCGATCCACGAAGACGGGATTTTTAAAAATTCGAATGTTTAGGGGGTAAAAAAGGGTAAATTCGGAAACCTTTTATCTCCAAAACTAAAAGAGATACAACAAAACTGTAATACATATCGTTGTTCTTTTGGAAAATAAGTGGGCAGGTGTGTGGTACTTTTTTGAAATTCGGCTCTTTTAGGGTGAAAACGGGTAAAACCTGAATTTTTGTACGTTTTTGTCAGCCCATCTTCTTCTGATCCAATAAACCTAGAAATAAAGATTATACCACATTCGAAACTTATCAAAAAAATACGAATACAAGTGTGGTACTTTTTCGAAATTCGAACGTTTAAGAAGTGAAAATCGTAACTATTTTTGGAATTATTTTACAAAACATTTTCCATTTTGCAATTTTTGATACTATAATGGGGGGAAAAAATAGTACCAAAATGGGAAATACGGGATATTAATTATCTTTCTTCAGCTTTTTGGTTCTACAACTGGTATTTTTTTATTGTCGTTAATATTTGACCTCAAAACATAAAACTCTACAAGCAATGTCCTGAATGAATGCTTTATATCTCAGAAACCACAAAAAAATTCGCGAAACAGATTTTGGATTCAAAAAGGAGGTATTCAAAATATATATACCCCATACCTAACTCAATTTTTTTAAAAATGGTCGGTAGGTCAAACCAATTCTGAGCTGACGATTTGTCAAATAATTTTGTATCAGTTGTATCGTTTGTTTTACATATGCCTAACGAATTATTTGTTAGTGAGTGGTTAAACAATTAAAAAAAAAAAATATACAAATAAAAAAAACAATTTTTAAGAAATTGTATTTACACTAAAAAAAAAATGTAAACACCCTGCCACAAAATAAAAAATCGATGCAAAAAAATTAAATTTTTTTTATTTTTGTGTTCATAATATGATTACTTCTAAACTTATTATAATTACAATGATAATATTATGATTACTTCTTAACCTATTATGATAACCATGACAATAATATGATTACTTATTAATTTTTATGAATAACGGGATAAGAATATGATTAAGGGAAAAATATTATGATGTAATTTTACGAATAAATTTTGGCATAATATGATTAATCGTAATATGGTGACTACAATCATGAATCTTATCATAATATGTTGCTCTTAGAATATGTTTACTACAACCTTGTTTTTTCTTTTCGTGTTGGGAAATTAGGGGGAGTCAATACATGTAGTTTGAAAGAGTTCAAAATTAAGAGATCTGTTGCGATCGCGGTTAACTAGAGATCCCTCCCATCTGTTACCGGAGGAGTCAGTAGCCTCTGGAAGCACGGTTTCGGACTGACTTTTGGTTGAGTCCCTTCGTGCATTACGTGTTATCTGTGGTATATACCCAAAGTCGTGGGAAGGGATATCTTAAAATGTGGGGATTAAAGGTCGATTTTCGACCTTGAGGGTGCTGTTTTTAATTCAACGGATGCTTCTTTCTTTAAAACTCTAGAAAGTTGCAACAGCGATCAAATTCCTAAAGCTGAATGTACACGACATGTTTTTACATCTGATTTGTCAAATTTTCTACTGCGAAATGCATACATCTCGTGTGTTACCTTTATAATATTGCTTCTGTGAAAGTCAGATGCAAAGTCATCCGACAAAATTTCAATTAGAGCATGCTCTATTTTCTTCTGACAAACAATCTGACATCAGCTGTGTCAGAAATCTATTCCGGGAAGAAATCGGCAGCGGCGGTAAATTACACTGTGCAACAAAATTCGCGTCATCGCGCCAGCCTCAACACTTGCAACGCGAAATGAAAGTAGACTACTAGTAGAGCAAATCTGCCAAAGGGTTTTGAAAAGTTAGCTCGGACTCCCAAAGTATGGGCCCCTAAAGTTTTTGAATTTTTTGAAAAGGCGTTTGGTATAAGTCAAAAAAAATATACTAAATGTACTTCTGAACTAAAAAATAATTGCAGATGTCTGCAGTAGAAACGTAAGGCGATTCTTTTCTTAAAATTTATTAACCCTCTAGCTCTCATTTGAATGGGTCATTTTTGTCCTTTTTCCCAAGTCTTACAAAAAAGTGAACTAAAACGGCACTTTTAAGGTTAAAAACGTTCTACAAATATTTTCTGCATCAAATTTCACTCGGGGCTTTTAAGACCAAAAGTTCGTTCAATGTATCCAAAACGAATTCTCGAAATTTCGGTCATTGAAATTTTTGAATTTCTTGAAAAGGCGTTTGGTACAAGTCAAAAGAATATACTTAATAGTGGAAGGCCAATGTACGCGGCATACGGCTGCGGGCGATAATAGCATTGCCATTGTAAAAATGAAAGCATTGTTGAGAAAAATGTTCATAAAAAAAAGACATCACAAAAATTAAGACTTGGTATTACTTGGAAAAGATGCCGCGCGGCAAAGTTGAATTTTTCAACTCTTGTTTAAAGCCGCGTGAAGTAGACGTTGCCATACACACACATAATCATTTAACAAAAGAAACTAAAAAAACATTACAAATGAAGTGGAAAAAAATCAAATTTGATAAGTAAATTGTTATTCTGTTCAAATAAATCGTTTTTTATAGATCGAACATTTTTTAACAGCTTATTCAACATTTACCGCTTTAAAATGTGCCGCTTTCATTTGCCTTACAAAAAAATTTTAAGCGAAAAACTAAACAGCTGATCGCCGCCCGCAGCCGCATGCCGCGTACATTGGCCTTCCACTATAATGTATTTTTGACCTAAAAGACTATTTCAGATGTCTTCAGTAGAATTGTATGGCGATTCTTTTCATTAAATAAATTAACCCTCTAACACTCATTTTAAGGGGTAATTTTTGTCCTTTTTTAACTTCTACACTAAAGCGGCACGTTAGAGGGTTAAAATGTTCGACGAATATTTTCTGCATTAAATTTCATTAGTGGTCTTCTTCGTTCATGTATAAAATGATTTAATATCTTCGGAAAGGTCTTGAACAACACATCTAAGTCATATTGTTGAAGTTTTCAGCAAAATACTGCTACCGGTGTCGCAATAGTATGACCATTATTTTTTCTTATTTTATTTGATGCACAAAATTAAAAATATATTTTCATGGCAAGTTACATACATCATCAGTGCATTAACAAACAAAAAGTGGAAAATCCTATTTAAAAATTTTGTTTACTTAAGGACTCAGTGCATAACCGTGACTTTTTTATAACGAAGAAAATAACTCTCATCCCTCTGTATTGATTAAGACTTTCTAACTCTGTATGTAAAGAATTTACGTAAACAATAAATTTTGTAATTTTGTATTTGTTTACTAAAATGTCAAAGCTACCCCCTGCACTGGCCCTGGCTTTGTATAAAATTTGCCAGCATTTGATTATTCACGACTGTATCCCGCTGTGGTGGGGGTTAATTTGGTTCGTCTTATTCGATCATCCCACCTGCTGTTGTGAAATTAATCGTTATTGGTTATTTGTCTGTAATTTTTAGAGTTTCTAAGTTACTTGTGTACCCTACAGGAAGATTTTGATATAGTAAAATCTTTATAAAATATGAAGTTTTAAGAGTAAAATATGTATATAGATTTTCTTTAAGGTTTTTTTTTTCAAACTTTAATGGCGAAATTTTTATTTACTGCTCCTGAATGCACACGTAGTTCCTTAAAATGTCGACGTAGACGAAAACATATGGCATTTTCGATAAATAAAAACAAAAGGTAATCGTTTCGTGAAAATCTAAATGCGAACATTGTCCTCCTATAGACAAAATATTGTTTGTTATTGTTTAGAGAAGATTAAAAACTTGTTTGTCGTTTTAGGACGGGGGGTGGAAAGTTTTTTAGTGTGAATGGTAAGTAAATAAATAAATAAATAGTGGAATTAATCAACCTCATCTTACAATACACGTTTTTAAAGTTTGAGTTGCTACATTCGGTTTCTTTATCTTTTGTATTCCAACAAGTGCCAATAAATGGTTATTCGTCCACTCACGGACAATGTAACACACTGAAACTTAAAATAGAAAGTCAGTCTACAAAATATTTGAAAAAAGGACTACCATCAATGTAGTTAAAGAATATTTTTAGCAAGGAGTTAAAAAATTCTCTTTGAAAAAAAAAGCATTCAAAATGTAGTCTATGAAACACTTTGCAATACATTTTAATAACCTTAAAGAAGCTTAAAGTAATAAAAAATGTGCGTAGCACTCTTTTCAAAATTATATTTTTGCTAAAATCAGGATATTTCACTTTATTTTGAATAAAATAAGCATTTTTTTTTTTAGGCTTGAGTTTGTCAAATTTAATTTTCATTAAATTATTTTTCACTGAAGAAGGAATTTTACAACTTAGAATTTATTGACCATTTTTCTTTGGCTGAGCTGATTTTTTATTGACATTTATTCTTTGATTTTTATGAAAAATGTTTGTTTTACTTGGAATACACATAGTTTAAGAAAATTTTATAAATATAAAAAGTTTTTTCCTTTTCCAGTTTTTAAGGTTAAGAAAAATAAAAATTTTACAATTTTGGAAACGAAAAAACATACTTATTTTTCATCTTTGCGAAGATATTCCGAAACTGTTGAGTATATAAAAAAATAAAATTAGCACGACTGAAACACAACTTGGTTTCAAGCTTTTTAATTAACTTTTGATTAAATTGTATAACCCCTTTCTAATGGTGTTTTCCTTTCTACAAAAAATGTGACATTTTATTTTAAAAAATGCGATTTGGTGTCTGTATCTTAAAAATGTTGCTCCCGAAAAGCGTGGCTTGTTTTATTTTGAAAAACTCACACTTTTCGGGAGCAAAGTTTTTAAGAAACAGACACCAAATCGCATTTTTTTTAAATAAAATGACACATTTTTTTGTAGAAAAGTAAACACCATAAGTTATGATAAAATCGGTGGAACAGCCTCTTCAAAAACACCAAATTTTAACAAAAATTTAAAAAAAAAATGCATCCATACAATTTTATATTTGGACTGCTTTTGTATTTAGGGGATCATAATACATTAAAAAAAACCTAGTTTTAATCTTATTTATTTTTCTTTTTAAATAGCGTTATTGACAATCAATTTACGCATTAAAGCGTTTTTAATAAGAAGGCAAAATATCAAAAACAATTAATATCGGTTGTATTTTTTTAGATGTATGAGAAATTTCGCTATCGATAACTGTGGTTTGATATCTGAGAAGGTTTGCAAATCAAATTGAGTAAATTTACTTTAAAAAAAATAAGTCTGTTCGCGAAGTTCATAGAGCACTCAATAAAGGCCTTTTGACACTACATTTTAATGCATTGTTCAAGTTTTTGTGAACAGTGCAAATAAAGGGTGGTTAAATTGTAAGGGCCGATGTTGAATGTGAACCACACCTAAACGCCAAGCTTTTTCCGAATTTTATTTGACATTTCTCTATTTCAGACTTACTCAATTTGAACCATGGAGAGATACACAATCCAACAACGTGTTAAAGTTATCCAGACTTATTATGCAAATGGGCGTTCAAATCAAAATGCATATCGTGCACTTCGTGATTTTTTTGGTCAATTTGATCGTCCAAATGTGCGTACAATCGCAAAAATCGTGGAAAAATTCGAGCAAACCGGGTCTGTAGAAGATGTGAGAACACCAGTGCATGCTCGTACAGCTCGTACTGCAGAAAATATTGCTGCTGTTCGCGATAGTATGGCTGAAGAGCCGTCCACCTCAACTCGTCGTCGTGCCCAACAATTGCACCTCTCACGCTCGTCGTTGATGAACATTATGCATAAAGACTTGCATTTACACGCTTACAAGGTGCAATTGGCTCAAGAACTAAAGCCTCTTGACCATTCCAAACGTCGTGAATGGGCAGAATGGTGGCAAGAAATGGCAACAGTGGATGATCAATTTTCGAAGAAAATCATCTTCAGTGATGAGGCACATTTTCACCTCAGTGGATTCGTCAATAAACAGAATTGCCGCATTTGGGCGAATGAGAATCCAAGAGTGATTGTCGAAAAACCAATGCACCCACAAAGAGTGACTGTTTGGAGCGGTTTATGGGCTGGCGGCATCATCGGGCCGTATTTTTTCCAAAATGAAGCCGGTCAGGCAGTTACTGTGAATGGTGTTCGCTATCGTGAGATGATAACGAACTTTTTATGGCCCGAATTGGAAGATATGGATGTGGACGATATGTGGTTTCAGCAGGGCGGTGCCACTTGCCACACAGCTAACGAAACAATGGCTCTTTTGCGCAACAAATTCAATGGCCGTGTTATCTCACGTAATGGCGATGTCAATTGGCCGCCAAGATCATGTGATTTGACACCGTTGGACTTTTTTCTTTGGGGTTATTTGAAAGAAAAGGTGTACGTCGATAAGCCAGCAACAATTCAAGAGCTAAAGGATGAGGTAATTCGGCACATTAACGGCATATAACCTCCATTATGCCTCAGGGTCATCGAAAATTTGGACCATCGGATGGAGGTGTGCCGCCGTGGTCGCGGCGCCCATTTGGCCGATATTTTGTTCCATACATAATTGAGTAATACCAATATATCATAATAAAATAAAATTACAATAATTTCCTAAATAGTTTGTGTTTTATTCAAAATCAACATCGGCCCTTGAAATTTAACCACCCTTTATAATGTTATAGACAAATTTACCAAGTGCAACCCATTGCTGCTGTATTAAGATAAATAGAAACTGTCAAAATTTTTTAAAAAAGTTATCGATAAAAAATGAAGTCATGTTAAAAAAAAATGTAATATTGTTCAACCTAAAAGTGGCATTTCAAGCTTGAAATATTAAAAGTGTGGCTGAAACAGCGGTTTATGGGCAAATTCAGCGTTTTACCGCTTTTTTATTGTTTTGTTTTTATGTTTCTCATAAACAAAAAGTTGACAACATTTAATAAAATAAACAAAGAGGGAGTTTACACAGTGTCTATTCAGACATGTCTAACAACACGTTTGTTTTGTTTTTAGGCGATCGGGGTAGAGAAGAAAGTGGGGTTGACAAACAGACATGAAATGAGTTTTCATGTTTGTTTATATGAATTTCCATGTTTTTAATTTGTATGGATATGTATATTAGACTATAATACATGAAAACAGACATGTTTGGAAAGACATCGTGAAAAGACATTAGGTTTTTGGAAGCATGTTCAAAAGAGAATGTCAAAAACAGACATGTCTGAAAAGACTCCGTGTAAACTCCCTCAAAATCATAAAAAAAGAAAAACTGAAAAACCAATTTTGGTTACATTTTTAATAGTTTGGCTCTTTCCAACATTTACTGTTTCTTTCTATCAAAATATTAATTCAATGAATAAAAAATGTAGTGTCATAAGGGCTTAGGTAAAATTTTCTTATTTGGAACGATGCAAATCCTTAAGCCGTTAACGAATCACCATTTCATCCATTTGAATTGACTGCTTGGTGCGGTTTACACACTGGCGGCGTCATCGGTCCTTATTTCTTTTGAAATAAGCAAGAAGCCGCCAGTACGGTGAATGGCAAGCGCTATCGAGCAATACTGACTAAATTTTTGTTTTCAAAAATAAATCACCACACCATCAATGATATTTGGTTTCAAGAAGACGGCGCAACTTACCATACAACACGTTTAACAATCGATTTATTGCAAAATCAATTTGTTGACAACTTTATTTCCAGAAGTGGTCCTATTCACTGGCTCTTTGTTCTTGCAATTTCACGTCTCTAAGGTACTTTTCAAGGCGTATGTTAAGTCATTGGTTTATGCTGACAAACCAGCAACTCTTGAAGAATTTAAAAGCCAATATTCAACCCAGCAATGACGCCATACGGCCAGATTTATTTGAAAAGATGGTCAATAATTATACTGATAGAATAGACCAAGCATTTTTTAGCCGCGGCGGACATATGCCGGAAATCATATTGACGATAAGGATATTGATTATTTGCTTCGGTTGAACAATATGTATATACACCGCGCTGCTTTAGTATCTGAAGTGAAAAACAAACAAAAATCTCTCGTTGACCTCTGTAAATTACATTGAAAATTTGAGTGAGTTCCAAAACTTCTTCCTTGCATTGTCCAGTGAGAAACAAAACTGTTTCCTTGCATAGAGCGGAACAAAACTCGTCCCTTGCAACCATAATCTGCCTATGTTGTACCTTTTTTCAAAATAAAAAATCTGTTTTTATGTACAAGCGGTGTGAGTATCAACGTTTAAAAGGTTCTAATAAGATTTCCTTAATTATCTTCCACCACCTCCAGAAAAGTGACTTGACGAATGTGCAGGAGATTAAACTGTTCTGCGACGGTTGTCCTGTTTGTAGTTATAGAAGAAAGCTACTAAATAATGAGTTAAAGAAGCTATTCATTTTGAAAAAGTAAGCGAAGTTTTTACTGGGATGCGAAGTGAAAAACAGAGACAATGTCAGAAGAAAATTATATGTACGTTTGTGACCGAATATTATAAACCTTCTGTAAAACAGCAATTTTGACGGACATGCACAATTACACGTGACTTGAAAAGTTGACAAGTCAGATGTACTTAAAGCGAACAAAGTCTTCATTCGGAAATACATAGATACACAGGCAGTAAGTACTTAAGTGCGATTAATGTCGAAAATTTGGAGAAGAAATACCTGAAACTTTCAGGGAATATTCAAAATATTTTTTCCGTGAATTTTCTGGAAAACTTTAAGATTTAAGTGAATGATGAGTGTGAAGCCGGCCTTAACTAATAAACTTATTCTAACAAAAATTTGAGGATACAACAGTTATGTTACTTAAAACTCGTTTTAACTAAATTTTGTCTCGGTACAAACTTTTATGGAGATATATATTTTGAAGAATAAACTTGTCCAGAATCAAACATTTTAAGAAGATATATCTTTTACAGATCATTTTTATAGGACTAGATTTTAAAATGAATTGATTATCGCTAATTTCAGTACTCTATTGCCCATATGCGTCGTGCCAAATAACCAATCTTTTAATCGACTTATGGCTAATATAGCAATGAATGTTTAAGCGTTGGTTTAGTTGAACTAAAACTAAATTTATTTATAGTTTAAACTTAACAGCTGTAAATTAGTGCCCAATACATTATATGTAGTGCAAAGAATAATAATGTGGCAGCACTACGATAAATTTTGTCAAATTCATATGGCTTGTATTGGTAGTTTAAACGCCCAATTTGATGCGTTAAGAGAAGGTTTAAATGTTCACTGAATTTTAGATTTGCTGGTTTAAACACATTTTAATCCAAAAAGAGAATTTAACTTGCCCTGATTTATTAGCCCTTTTACGTGATAAAAGTCGATCTAGTCGACTATTTATACACGTTACAAACATCTTAAAAAACACTTGATACTTCCTCATCTGCATTGGTGAAGGGTAGAAAAGGTTAAACATCATTCGATTAAGCATATTTGGGTATTGAACATATTTCTAATTAAATTTGTGTTCCTGAGCAAAATTTCCGAATGTAATTTTTTTTTCCTAGCGGTTTCTTGAGATCTAAATTAATGTTTTTATATCGATTTTTTGAAGACAGCCCCTTTTCATGAGTCAGCTAAAAACAGTGAATAATTTTTGTTTTTGTTTTATTGCAAGCGCTTACATTTATAAATAGCCGCTCATTTTTCATATGTAAAAAATGTCTCGGAAAAGGAAACTCTCTTATTTTCTCTTGCCCATTCGATTTTTTTTTTTAATTTTTTCTTGTTGTGTACATGTACCACATAAAAAATGTAGAATCTAACAACACTGCACGAATGTTTAGCAAATATATAGAAAAATGTCTTAAAAGGATTGTAACTGTTTTTAGGAACACTAATGGAATAACTAAAATTTATAAGATTTTTTTCCCGCTGTCTGATATAAAATTCAGGCCAATATTTTGCTTATAGTAGAAATATTTTAGAAACTCGTTTCAAGTTCTAGAAGAACGTGTGCATTAGGGTTCCTTCCCTTTTTCTTATTATTTTAAAATTTAAAAAAAAAATACAAAGTGTAAAAATTATAAAAATAAAAATGTTTTGCTTTATGTGTTAAAAGAATTTCCAGGCGATTTTATTTGAAAATGTATTCTTTCTCTTCCACAACTTAGTCAGAGTGGACAGCGACATCAACAAGCCTTTAGCACGGTCAATTGCTGTTTGAGGTCAACCCTTTTGAGCAATTTTTTTCAAGATATAAATGATAAAAAAAAAAATGTTAATGTAAGGATAAAACCTTCCCACTGTATACAACCAATATACACACATCCATACGTTCCTTGGCTCAGAAAGTGCAAAACACATGTGTTCATAATACAACAATACGACTCGCACATGTAAAAATATACTTAAACATAAATATCTGTTGGAACATTTTTCAAAAATAAAATAACAATGCAGAAAATTTATATGAGAAGAGATAGCAAAACATGTCCTTTTTCATTTGTATATATTTTTTTTTTTTATTTCTCTTGTTTTTTTCTTTTTGTACATTTAAAAAGATTAAAATAACGTTTCCAAAGTATTATGGCGTAAATTATCTATACTCACACAAAAACGCTACAATCCATCTAAATCAGACACACAACCCCACTAAATGACCAAGGGATATAATACCAATACCAATACCAACACGTGTATATAAAATGTCATTTTATGTGAGTGTATCCTTTTTTAATTTTTTTTTACACACGGGTATTTTATAGTGTTGTCCTGATTATGCATTAACCGCTAGGAGAGTGAGAGTTTATGTGTTAAGCAGTTTATATCGTTTTTTTTTTCTTCTTAGCCATTTGTGACTTAACGTTCTTTATTGAAAAGTCATTCAGAAGTATTGAATTTATCTTCCTTTAAATGTTGTGTAATTTAATTGGGGATTAATATACATCGGTCTTATGTATATGAGTCTATGTAAACCTTGGTATCGAACTTGAAAGAGAATTCGAGTAAATTTGATATACAAGCTTTTTATAGTGGTAGTTCCATAGCCCCCATATAAAACCTTATCTAGAAAATCTTAAGCATAAGCTTACTTCGAAATAAAGTTCTTGGAAAAATGCCCATGTAAGGCGGGCTTTATATAAATTCTACGGTAAATTATGGACCGATTTCCATGAAACTTGTTTCGTAATTTTATGCTATTGACACATATTATGGGGCTGTCCTGACAGAAAAACCAACATTAATTTCGTGTAACCACCCTTTTGCACATGTTTCTTCTTACATATATAATTGTCTAAAAACAAACATCAAAGTTTCATACTTTCGAACGGTCTGAAGGATTTTAACTTCTGAGCTCATGAAAACAACCTGTATTCCCAAAAATGTTGCAGTACTCCTGGATGTTTTTTTTTTGCAGCCACTGTACTTTTTTTTGGCGGTATGATTGATAAAAAATCAATCTATAGCTTTTAAAAAAGAATCTAATAAGTTTTGAACATTTCAAAGTTTTTCTTAAATAGTCAGGCATTTGAATGTCAATTAAGTAAAAAACGAATATGTACTTATTAAAGTAATTTTTGGGAATACATAATTTTTAATTAATAAGATTTTGTTTGTCGTGCTTATTTCCCCATTTTCATTCTTGATCAATATACTGAAATTTATTGTTGGAGGATAAGCTAGGTCCTATGCGCATTTCGCTGGTTGCTAAGGTCAGATCATCATGAAACCTTTTCCCAAAAACTTTAGAAAATCTAAAGATATTAGATATGCAAATAAAACTTAAGAGTAAATAAGAACTGCAAACATGTGTGGGGAGTGTAAGAAAAGATAGACTCACTGTTTATTGTTGCTGTTTTGTTTAAGCTTTGATACCATTGCAAATAAAATTTGAGTGTTTCTAATTCCCATTCACTCTACAGTTTTATTTGCATATCAAATATCTTTGACAAGATTTCTGTAAAACGTGCTAAGTTCCCAATTTTTCATATTTGACAAATATACTGAGATGCATTGTTGAGGGAAAGCTAGCTTCTATGCGCATTTCATTGGTTGCTTAGGCCAGCTCAACAGGAAACATTTTCCAAAGATTTTAGAAAAGCCAAAAATATTATACAAATAAAACCCTGAAGTTTCTGGGAAAAGAATTAAAATTGGGAAGTAAGCTCGACAAATAAAATCTTATAAATTAAAATGAATACCTTAAGCGTTTAATAATTAAAGGGGTTGCATAAAGGGTATTCATTAGGGTGACCGTTAAAATCCAAAGTTGGATTTATTTAGGTCTCACTCGCCAATTTCGTGGGTATTGATAAAAAAAAAACTCAAAAAAATTTTTAGGACGATCGGCGAAGGCTAAGCCGTCCCTCAAGCCCACCAAAGTTTGAGAAAAATTATAATTTTGCATGAAACCTGACTTTAACGTTTAATAACTTAGAAAATATTAATTTTCTAGAAAATTTGTTAACAAGTTTTTCTTTATCTCTTATTAAATAAAATAAAATGAAAATATCGAATAAGCCACTAAAAAATCTAATTTTTAATTCATTAAAGAAACGCATTTTCTATGAATTAGTTTTGTTGAAAAACATTTGTATTATTTATTTAAAAAAAACGACCAGACAGGCACCTGGCGTTTTATCCTAATTCGGGTACGCTGAATTCAGAGGTTTTTTAGGTTAGCTCTTGTTTTCAAAATTTTGAAAAGGAGGAGGTTGCACAGCGTAACTTAAAGACGGTTAAGTTTATAAAACTAAACTAAAAAAAACGAAATTCCACAATAATATTACCTTTAACAATTGTTATAGGTTTTTCTATTATACGAGTCGTTTTAGAAACCAATTTTTTTTTGGCAATGGGGATAAAACAAATTATGTGAGGTTGGCAGGCGTGGATTCAGGGGGGGGGGGAAATTTCCCTCCCCCCCCCCCGTAAATTATAAAAATATGTTTTGTTAATTTCGATAATACAAGAATTCCCAATAATAATATTTTTTTTAATGTTCAAAATTTTTGGAAATCCCAGCAAGTTTTTTTTCTTTTTTTTGTTTATGGAATCTTTAACGAAATTTTCAATAAGTAATTTTTTATTTTTTTTTTATTGAATCTCTAACGATTTTAAATAAGTATCCATGTCTTAATCCTAATAGTTATTGATTAGATATTTCCAATGAAACATCTAGTTTACCGTATTCAATTACTTAGTATTCTACATGCAATCCCCGCAGGTGCCATCTATATCCAAAGACTAAACGTTTAGCTTGATCATGCGTGCGGTTGAATTATTAAAAAGCCTTAGTATTTGCAATATTTATGTATACATATACATATTTATGTGTTATATGAATCAAAATTCTATTTGATAATTTTTGACGAAAGCCCGAATTTGTCGGGGAAAAGCCATATTTCCTTATCTTTAAGATATTTCAACATACAAGAAAAAGTTTTAAGGGAAGAATTCAATAACTTTGTTGCAAACGCATTTAAAGAGGCTTCAAAAGATATTGATGACGTTGATGTGTCAATTGATGCGAAGGCACTATCATCAATAGTTCTTAAAGCTTTGACAAATTTTGTGTAGGAGATGGAGCAGATGGGTGGGACCACTGATGTCAGCAGAAAATGGAGCTGTTAAAAATTTCTGGAAACGCGTCAAATGCGAAACAAACGCCTTGCTATTCCCATAAATCGAACAACTCAATTTCAAAAAGCAATAAAGTGCCATTAATACAAAAAGTTGTATCATTTGTTAAAGAAACGACAAGCGAAACGCAGATCAAGCAAAGTATTTGGGAGCCAAACTCTCTGCATTATGCAAGGCAAGATGGGCGGACCGTCACGACTCAATTATACACTTGGCAACAAGTGTACATCATATAGTAGAAGCTTTGCAAAAATATCTGAGTGGAAAGGTAGTATCTGTACCTTTATATTAAGGAACACACTTAGTACTTTTAAATTTATTTGCGGAATAAACATATTAGTATCATTTTACAAAAGCAAGATATAGATCTCCAAAAAGGAGCAAGCCTTATCAAAATTTTAATCATGTGCCTTGAAGAAAAAAGAAATAAAGCAAAAAGTACTTACCCTAACACATATTGTTTTTAATAAACTTTTAAAAACAAATTTTTGACTTTTTTGTATCATACAAAATTCCCCCCCCCCCCCTAAGGCTCGAGCTGGATCCGCGCCTGGAGGTTGGTCATACATTTGACCCAACTAAGGGCAATCTTGGCGCTGCAGTGGCCAAATTTAAGAATTATATTAAACCGGCATATTTGTATGGGAGCCCCCTTAAAGGGTGGAGATATAAGGCAAGTATGTTTTAAGAAAATGTTAAGCACAAAAAACTAGTGAAGGTCCGTTATATATTTAATCCCTCTTGGCAGTTCTGGGGCTTTTTTGTCAATATATTGCTAGTCTGTGTTGACAATTTTATATGAGAGCCGTCTTAAAGAATAAAGAAAGCGTGCAGGTATGTTACAGGGATGATAAATGAGAAAACCAATATGGTACTTACGAACTTCTAAAATCGTCTTTTTTCGACCCCAATAGTAATAAATAATTTTTTTTTTTTTTATAAAAGAAAACGACTTTTGTTTCGGTTACACTTGAAACCATTGGTACATACGGTCTATTTCGTTCCTTTGCTTTTATAATATTTTGGCATGAAGGCTTATATGTTGCCGCTGATACTTGATTTAGAATGTGGCATATGCAATCGTCCAATGATCAAGTGCAAAAATATATTCACAATAGCGCAGTTTGGTGTTTGGTGCAAATGGTCTTGAAAGAGCAAATGCAAAATATCATAGCTGTTTTGTTAAATCCAACAACAAAATACACAGAGTTTTCTTAAGATTTCATAAAAACGCTAAGAAATTTTTCATTTGCACTTTGGCAAAACCATTTGCACCAAACACTGAAATCCGTTTATATTCATTGGACAGTAAATACGAATTTTCATTTTATATCAAATAACAATAGGTTTGAACAATTTGGAAATAATACCAAATGAGTCACGGGGGTACCACCGTACTTTTTGGCTTTGAATTGTATCAAAAAAGTGCAATTGCACCAACTTTATCAACCGTGGTACGTTAGAAACAAATGATATACGTTTGACTATTTTTTTTTTTAAGCAAACGCACACAAACACAAATATTAAAGCTGAATTGACGTGTGTAAGAAAAAACCGTTCTAAAGAAAAAATTCGCATCAATGTTTACTTTTTATTTTAATTAGGTTTTGTTCCATATGAGTTTTAGAGAAAACTTGTTAAAGCAAAAGTTGTTGGAAACTTTACTAACAACAACTTCTTAGAAAACGATTTTTATGTCAAATTAATATTTTCCTAAATATAAGTCATGCAAGTCGGACAAGCCGTCGCCGATTGTCCTAAAAAAAATTTCCGCGTCGTTTTTATCAATACCCACCGAATTGGGGGCTTAGAGCATGAAAAAAATTTGATCCATACAGTTAACGACCACCCTAGTATTCATGTATTTTTTAAACTAATGTATATACTATTTGCTATCAATTGTGGTAATTAAGCACAGCGCAGAGCAGCTGGTTGAAAAAGGGATTCGCTTAGTGACGAATTGCCATATTTTAAAAATCCGCTTTCAGTTATGAAATATTTTAATACTTGTATATAGGCAACTATTCGAAGCACAATAAGCCATTATAGGTAATTTTCACTGCTTGCTGGGACTTAGAAATTTTTTTTGAGTTATAGGCTTTTTACACTGATCAACATCTAACATCTACCATCAAAGATGTAAAAAATGTGAAACACTCGTTTACATTGCTCACATCTAACATCTACCATCAAACAAAAATGTCACAATTTTTGACAAAAAAAAATTTTTAAATTAAAAAGGTTTTTTTCTCACAAAAGTGCTAAAATTTAAAAAGAAAACTCAAAAATGTATTTGAAGCTCAATATGTTTTAAAATATTAAAAATACTTAACAAAAAAAACATTGCAATAAAATATAAAACTTGACAAATGGTAACGCTGCTTTCAAAACAAACTTCTTTATGTCAGTGATGCCACAATAATAATAGAAC
Source organism: Pollenia angustigena (assembly GCA_930367215.1). Taxonomy (NCBI): domain Eukaryota; kingdom Metazoa; phylum Arthropoda; class Insecta; order Diptera; family Polleniidae; genus Pollenia; species Pollenia angustigena. Next base: position 122,652,708 of record OV884057.1, on the reverse strand, counting down.
TTATTACCACTTTTCTAGTGATGACACTAAAATAATCGAAAGATGTAGATTGGAATAAAATGAGATAGGAACATCTTTTAAAGATGTTGAAAGATGTTGGTTTTAAGCCCTATGTATTTCTAATGGAAAGATGTTAACATCTTCGCAAATGGTGGCAAATTGATGGTAGATGTTAGATGTTGATCAGTGTAAAAAGGCTATAACTTTCCAAAATGATAAAACCCTTGAAAATTTAGGCAAGTGTTCATTTAACGGTTAAAATATTTTCTTTTGGGTTGTTATTCGTAAAACCATTTTATGTGTGTAAAAACATATTTTTGATCACTTTTTCAGGGATTTTTAAAATATTTTTTTTTTCAGAAGTGCCTTTTATTAAAGCACCCGTTATTTTAATTATAATAAATTTCTGTTATTTATTATCTCTATACCAACGTTGTATTTGTGAAGCAACAATTATTTAAATATTTCATGTTTTTAATTTATTCACCTTTAAATTATTTGTCAACAAATTCCTGTTATAGTGTATTTTAATTAAATAAAATACATGAATTGCAAAATTTCATAATTATTTCAAATACTTCAGATAATTAAATTATTTCAATAATCGTTGTTCCTCTTCTCCCACTACTACCAAAAACTCATTACAAATAATTTCTAAAAATTTAATTAAAAAATCACTTAATTACTAAACAAAAAGGCAGACACAAAAGCAAAGAAGCTTTTCATCAATAAAGTGACAATTTTAGCACTCAACTGAAGCCAACACCAGCCGCATCAGGTTTTTAATAAAAAAAAAACACCCTAAACACATTCCATAAAATATAACTTTTTGCGCCCCGCTCTTTCCTTTTCGCTCTACGCTTACCATTAATAGTGCTTTAAATAACTTTGTAACAATTCATATCCTTACAAGCACATACACGCACACACCAGGGCGTTATGAAAATATTCAAATACAACATGAATTAGATTATTATGTGTATGAGTATGAATGTATGTTTCCGTATGATTTTATGTGTTGTATGAATAAATTACTTCCCGCTTAACATCATTTGACATTATAAAAAGAAATTTTTAACTTTGTCAAAAAGTTTCTGTTTTTTGTATGTTTAATTTAAATAGCAAACGTGTGTGACCCAACTAACGACCGTTCATCATCAAAAGACTCGACAAAATAAATGTCGTATTGCCTGAGTGGCTGACTGACTGACTAGAAGGCTGTGTGGCATAAAAACCCACAATTTGTCAAATTCAAAAATTCATCAATATATTTTACACACACACACGCACAGAATGATGTACGCAGCATGTACTTTTAAATTGCCCTTTCTACCATTTATTAAATTTTCCATATCAAAGGCCCACGACAAATGATGGTCGTTTACAACCCCTTTGTAGTTACAGAAATATTAAAATCATCATCATCATCCACGTCATTGGCATATTCACGAACTTGTTCACTTTACGTTTTATAGTGCACAGTGGGGTATTATCGATATTTTAGGGATATAAATCTATAATTTTTTTTTCTAATATCTTATTTACACTGGGATAAGAAAATGGAATATGATTGTAAAAACCCTTTTATATTATAAACAATCTGTGAAAGCATTTTCCAGCCCTGGCCAAAATGTAGACTCCATAGGCAAAAGGCAAAAACTTCAATTTTTAAGATTTTTGATTAATTCTTTTTTGGGAATTATGGGATTTTCTTTATTCGAAGATTTATCAATGTGATAAATGTAATTTCAATATGTCAAGGTACACATATTTTAATCATTAAAACCTAATAATGGAGTTTTAAAATCCAGAATTTTTATAGAAATTTAAAGAATTTTGTATAATTCTTTAACAACTTCACTTAGTTAATATTTCATATTTTGAAGAAAATTTAAAGGAAAGATATGATTTTATATATAAACGGTCAGTCTGACTTTAACTGTTATAGTGTTAAGATCAAATTAAACTTTAAAAATACTTGGTTTGGTCATAAACAGAAGATATGATTCGAACAGCCAAATAGAAATTTTATCGGATTCTCCCACGAAACAGTTGAATATTATCAAATGTCTTCCAAGTCACAAGTTTAATTGCAACACATATACATTGATCTCTATAATCAAAGCTCTTCTAATATCTAAAATTAATTACTCTTTGCCCTTTTTTGGATACTCATCAAAATGCTCTTTAAGGAAAATAAAAACAAAAGTATCATCTGCGATAAGAATGGACCTTGGAGCGTTCCGGACAACGCCCTTAACCAATATGTTATTCGAATCTAATACAATTCCTTTGGAACAGCAACGAGATTTATTAACATCGCGTCTAATTAAATCCATTTATAATAATCAGGACACACCCTTTTATGCGATTACTAAAAAATGTATTAATAGCAAAAAAGTGCCAAAAATTCAATCGGTACTCTATAAAAAATTCGAATTGGCAAAGTCATTAGGCTTAGCAACTAAAGCGTCATTACTTAAACAAAAAGCACAACCCCTGTGGCTCTTTAAACAGACATCCATAGACCTTAGTCTAAGTAATTTTTCAAAACCATCAACTGATACATTAATATTAAAGAAATTGTTCCTGGAACTTCGCAATAAATACAACAAATACTCTTTTATATACACAGACGCTTCTAAATCTCACGACCTAGTTAGCTATGCTATGGTATCAAACAGTAAACTTATCAAAACTGCAGTGCTCCTAAGATACACAACCATATTTACGGCAGAAATTATTGCCATCATAGAAGCTATTAATTCCATCAAGTCCAAAAACGGCTATTTCGCATTATGTACTGACTCTCTATCTTCTCTAAAAGCAATATCCAATTTATGCAACAATAAGACCTATGTATCTTTCATACGAAATTTCCTTATCGAAAACTTCCCAAACGTTATATTAATATGGACCCCAGCTCACTGTGGGATCGAAGGTAATGAGCTCGCCGACAAATTAGCAAAAGAAGACCATAGATTTCCACTCTTAACAACCACCAACTTTAGCATTAACGACTTGATTGGGTTCTCAAAATCTCACCATCTTCAAAAACATAATTTCTTTAACTCAACATCTGATTGGTACAAAACAATTAACATTGACAAATTAACCATTGAAAATTTTCTAAAAAATAAAATGGATGCTTTAAGCAGAAAATATTACATAAAATTCGAACGAATCCGTTTGGGACATTCTAATCTCTCACACGGTGACCTAATTAAGTTATCAACCCCACAAATCTGCAATTGCGCCATTCAGTCAACCAAAATCCTTAAACACATCCGTACTTCATGTCCCAGTTTTCAAACTCAACGAGATCGCCACCTAAAAACCCCATCAGATGCTTTGTCATCAATCTCCAATCCTACGCCAGAATCCATTCTGAATATAATATCATTTTTAAAAGATTGTAAAATATATAACCTTATATAAAACTAAAATGTAAACATTAGAATAAAATAAGAACTGTATAATTGTCTTGTAGAGCCTAAGGCCTTGTAGCCATGGCCTAGTTATTCATTAGTCTATAATTTGTAATTATTTTCTAATGCTATAAATAAATATATATGAACGAAGAAAAAATTTTTTTAGTTATGAAATGAAATGGAAATGGGATGAGAATAACGTTGGTATTTTAAATAAATACAAGCTCGACAATTTAATACCATACACTACAGTGTACAAAGAAAAATTTTTGTGAGTGTGCCGTGTTTGGAATCAATTGGCAATCATGGACCCGCCAGAACAAAATTGAATTGTATGAGTGTAAGATTCATGTTAAAGTTCTTTGTGCCAAATATTATTTAGATATCTTCACCCATTTGAAAATTTTTGTGTTTTAGGTGAATGTATGGAGGGAGTGTATCTAAATAGCAACAAATTAAGATGGCTTATAAACACAAGGACTTTATTCCGAAATGAAGCTTGTATGGGGCCCGTATGAAATTACCCATTAAAAAAATTTGGGTTTTTTGAAGCACTTAAGAGAAAAAGCGCATAATCAAGCGCTTCAATAAAAGAGCTTTTATAAAGCAGTAAACTATATAGAATAAAATATACAAAAAGCTGCTGTTTTAGTGCTGACAACGAAGAAGGTTGCAAACCGAAAAAAAAATAAAAATATGCGAAAATTATTGGAAAAAGGCATTTAAACAAAAGTAAAAGCAAAACATCAATGAATATGTAAATATAGTAAGCCCCTAAAAAGCACTTTAGGAGTGCTTTGTTTGCATGTTAAAAGCAGAAAATAGTCCTCCAAACCAACAATGTTGCTCTGTATTAGTTTTCTTTAACATGAATATTTAATCCAGAAAAAAACCAAATTAAAAAATAACACCGAAATTTTCACATATCTTCGCATTCTTTGCCTGGTGATTACACTACGTGACAAATTTTCAACAAAGTCGTGACCAAATGATTCTGCCAGCTAATCTTTATGTAAAACTGTCCCCTGAATCCGAATATGAAGTCAGAATTGTCAAAAGTATAACAGTTTTTGAGATATTCCAAGATAACCGTTATTTGTGTTTTTAAAAAAGATGCTGTGACTGAAATGCAAATATCTCCCACAATTTTGAACGGACAATGTATTTCTTTCTTTTTATTGCGAGGTTATAAAATTTATTAAATAACCATGGGTCGTTTGAAGAGATGAGTCATTAAATGGCAGAGTTATGGTGGACAAAACTTCAAACTTCATTTTAAATATTATGATTTTGTTCAATTTTGCTCTTTTCAAGTTGTTTTTTAAACCAAAAAATAAAACTTTTTTAAGTTTTATAACGTACGACATTAGCCTATTTCAATATGAACATTTTGTGCTCAATAGGATCCAGATCGATGCAAAAATTACATAGTTACAGAAGATTAATTGAATTAATCCACCTTTCGATTTGTATCAAAACACAACAAATAAATGATACTATCAGCCGTTACAACCAAGTACTATAGTGCAAGAGTAGTGTTAACTCCTCATTATCTCATAATAAGTAGTCTCGGTTACACCACTTCTGCGCTGATAGCCTCAAATATACAAACCTAAATTTTTAGTAAAAATAAATATTAAAAATAGCTTAAAGCTATTGTATTTCTATGTGTAGATATGTAGCTTTGTCGTTTTTGTACCAATCTTTGTCTTGTTGGGCGTAAATTGTTCATATTAAAATAATCTAATGTCGCATGCAATAAGACATTAGGATTTTTAAATCATTAGTTTAAAACCAATAACTGGAAAAGAGAAAAATTGAACAAAATCATAAAATTTATAATGAAGTTTGAAGTTTTGTCCACTATAACTCTGCCATTTAATGACTCATCTCTTCAAACGACCCATGGTTATTTAATAAATTTTATAACCTCTCAATAAAAAGAAAGAAATACATTGTCCGTTCAAAATTGTTGAAGATATTTGCATTTCAGTCACATCATCTTTTTTAAAAACACAAATAACGGTTATCTTGGAATATCTCAAAAACTGTTATACTTTTGACAATTCTGACTTCAAATTCGGATTCAACGGAAAGTTTTACATAAAGATTAGCTGTCAGAATCATTTGGTTACGACTTTATTGAAAATTTGTCACGTAGTGTAATCACCAGGCAAAGAATGCGAAGATATGTGAAAATTTCGGTGTTATTTTTTATTTTGGTTTTTTCTGGATTAAATATTCATGTTAAAGAAAATTAATACGGAGCAACATTGTTCATAAGATATAGCCCTAGAATATACGTACATAAGGTTTTTCTCTAAAATAAATATTACGGAAGTTAACAACAATTAAAGCGACCCATAGTGAGAAAAATAGCATTTTAGCAAACCTTGTGGGCTCAAGGCACGGCTAATAACTATGCAAACGATCTAAAATTATATACATATATATATTTTTTTTCTAATTTGGAATCATTCTAAGGGGCTTGCCAAGTGAAAATACGAAAAAAAAATAACGGCCACCCTACTGTACATGTTTCCAACGATTTCTTTCTTTTGTTTTGATGAAACTTGATATAAAAATTATTGTTATTGTTGACGTTGGAGAGATTGAAAGTAAAGAGTTATTTGAATAGTCTTGTTAAGGTCTAGTAGAAGGTCGTTTTCATTCGTCAGATCGATTAAAAAGATGATTATAAATCGATCGATAGGACCAATATTATATGGTGTTACAAACATTAGCATAAACGCATAATACTCTCTCCATTTTAGTGGTGTGCGTATAAACATTTTTCCATGTTTAAGGTGTTCTACTTATGCTGGGTACACACAATGCAACCTACATGCAATCTGTTTCAATGCAACCTCAAAATATCAAAGCGTTTTGATGTTGATGCAATCTAGAATGAATGAAAATGAATTTAATTCACTAGATTGCGTAAACGCGTTGCATAGTGGGTACCCAGCATTAGAGTACCCGTAGCGCGGTTTCACAGGTTTTTTGAAGGGTCCATTATCAAAAACTTAACTCCAATAATTCGTTGTTACCTATATATGTATATATATATACATATTTTAACTATTACATCCTTTATTTCTAAAATATGAAAGAAAAATAAACCATTGCAGGCATGCGAGTATTTTATAGTAAAATTGTTTTATATTTTTGCTTCCACTTATATTTAAGCGATTGGTGTGTACAGTTCACAGATATTTGGCTAAGAACAAAAAAATTCTTCAATCACAAAAACTTACTAATACTTAAAAAATTTATGATATGAATATGTGAAATTTTTATAGAATCTCTTTTCTTTTTTCAGCATCCCCACTGTGTACTGCTTTTTGACTATCAGTCTTACTTTTTGAAATATGTTTTTTTTTTATATTTCATATTGATTTTGCTTCTATCCTACTGTTAATCATTATAAACTATTTGTTTTTAATTTCTGGTGTGAGGTTTTCCTCCGTTCGCCAGGACAATGAAGAAATATTAACCTTTCGCGCATATATCCGCTTCCGCAATTTTGGCTTTTAACTCGTACACTTTTGTACGTTTAAATTCTTTATATTTTGGTATACAATTTCACCTTCCTCCTCTTTTTTCGATGTCTTTCATTGTTTATGTTTATAGAAACTAAATAAAATGATTAAAAACACCCCTAACAAACCGAATTAATGCACACGGGTGTCTAGATATAAATGTGGAAGTGAAGTTATAAAAAACTTGTCCGTAGAAATAACGACTTGACTATACGAGTATGTGTTGATTGTACTACGAGTATTTGAAGGGTTGAAATCATTAAATTGTTAAATTATCAAATTGTTTTGAAACTTGCACAATAAGCATAACTATTTGAAAAATATGATAAAGGACAATAAGATAAAAGCTCAATTCACCTTTTCTCTCCAAACAGTATTTATGGCTGAAGATTTTTTTAACGAGAGTGTTCTGCAGAAAGATTTACCTATTTCGGAAAAACAAGGCTACCATATGGTTCAAATATGTTAACAATTGAAGCACAGCCGCGAATAATGTTGTAAAAGCCACTTTTTGCAAAATTCGCTTTTTGCAAATTATCGTTAATATTACTGTCTTAAATTCTATCATCAAAATTATGCACCTTAGCCTCTTCAAAAGCAATACAAAAAGTCAGCCAGTGAAAGGACGTTGTAAGTTACTAAAAAAATTATACAATCTAATGGATTTGCAAATTGGAATAACGTTTTTAAAGCCACCTGCGTAGTGGAAAAACGTTTTAAACGATATCGCGACAGTGGGTATGGAAAAGAAAACTTAACTAATTAAAACGGATGAAGCCCATTTTTACTCCCGTTAACTTCTACCTTTTCCAATAAACAATTATTAAAGATTTTGTTAACAAAAATAAAAATTGACGAATAAAAATTTACTCACGACCAATTCCAATAGATTGTCATATTTCAATTTATATATCTTGCTTTAAATAATTATTTTTTTATTCTGTAGGTATGAAGTTGGCAAATTAGGACGCTACCAAACCACATGAGATTCAAGCACTCCCAAGACATTCCAAAACAGTCACTGTTTGGTGTAGATTTTAGGCCAGTCCATATGTTTTTAAATACCGAGTTGGCAAGGACATCATCGTCAACAGCAAATGCTGCAGGTCGGTTAAACTCATTTTGGTCTTATCTGGATGATATGTACACCAACGAATATGTTTTCAGCTTGGCGTATTTACATGCCACTTTATGAATTCTGCACGAGCGATTTAAGGGCATGGTCATCTCACGTGGAGATGATGTGAACTGGCCACCCCGATTGGATGATTTGATTCTGTTAGGATTTTTCTTGAGCCGCAAGTCTATACTAACAAGCAACAAACCACAACGAACCTTTAAGCCAACAAAACTAATTGTGAAATTTAGCCTGAATTATGCGCCAGAGTTGAAATTCTTTGTTGGGCGCCCGGCCAAGGAGCATCGGTCTTGCGGATATAATTTTTTTTAAATTTAATATTATTTCACTGCATTCTCCTTATAGGTAGTAAAAATTTTAAAACTTAAAGTTAAAAATTAGTCCAGTAGATCATTAAAGTTTAGACCAGTGAAGGGCAAGACACATACTATCACATTTATGCTTGTGTGGGAAGCAGCAGAAAACGAATGACGCTCATCAGCAAGTGCTGATCTGCTCTGTGTCTGCAACTGATTTAAACAACTTTGACGAAATGACAACGAAGCAACAGCCGAACGTACATTGTCAGAGACCACACGAAGAAGTTTATTGTGTACATGTGTCGACGTCGCTTTTTTATCTATGCAAGCGTTCATAGGATTTGCAAAAGTGCCCTTCACTGGTTTAGACGGTCGTTGACCTAGCGGAGTGTAATATCGGCTTGTTGAAGCCTTTACCTCGTTTGAGTTTGACTTTTAAGCAGATTTGGTTAGTTTTCCAGTTAAATGATATATATGTGACGCGCAAAATAGAAAGGGACCTAAGGGTTTTGCCATTTTAAATATTTAAATACGTGTATCTTTGGTGTACCATCACTGAGCGTGTTGGTATTGGTCTCATTTGAAAGCGACACAACCCAACCTTGTTGGTCAACCTTGAAAACGCGCGTAGGTCGTTCCTACCTCTTGTTTTGTGTAGTTGGTTTTTACTGTTCCCTTTAACTTACTGGTCCCTTTCTCTATGCGCTGTCACATATTGAGAAATTCATCTTTTACCAGCGTAATTTCTAAATGTTCTCATTTCTTATATATCACGAAGCTCCGGCTATGGTTCGAGAAATTTTCGATTGTGCCCTCAGTACACGCTGTACATAAGTTTCCCCATATGCCCAAATCGGTTTCAAAAAGGTTTTATACAGGATGACTTTGTTGTCCAGTGCCCATGTTCTGTAACTCTCGCGTCGATAAACTTTTCGTTTGAAATGTGAGAATTAAAACAAAAATGCCATAAATTTAAACAAACAACTGTTTTTCCCACTTAACTGTGTCTATTAGTAATATTTGGTCGCCGTCAACGGTATGTGTGTGACTGGCGTTCTCAACGTCTGCCATGTCACATCAGCTTCAAGTGCAATGTTATGACATTTACAGAACATGAGTACAGGTAAAGTTTAGATTGGTCACTAAAACAATCAGTGACTGTTAACTTTAAGTGAAGACTCTTGGTTACTATATGTCGATGCCAAGCCAACCGTCTATCCAAAGTACATCTTAGTACGTCTAACCAAGGTACATATGTAACAAAATTAGACTGGTGCATTGTACCATATTTTCTATTTAACTCCTTTACTCCAATTCGGTAATTTTTTTTTAACCAAGTTTTTCCACTTGACTAATATAGTCATTAAGTTGCCGTAAAGTCACTTGGGTTCACATGCGAACTTAGAATAGCTGTATTATCCACAAATGCAGAAATGGTCAGGTTGTCGTATATGGGCAAATCGGTGGATATTAAATCGAGAGTAGGTTCAAGAGCAATTGCCTGTGGTACACCAGATTTGATAATATATATTCTCGTGGCACATATTCTTTGCTTCATACCCTTAACCAACAGTCAGATAAATGACTCTCTATTTGGTGGTGTTTTGTTTAAGCTTTGATATTGGTACAAGTATGACTTATTCGCTTTTAGGGTTTTATTTTTATAATATTTTTGGCTTTTCTAAAATCTTTGGAAAAGGTTTCCTGATGAGCTGGTCTAAGCAACCAGTGAAATGAGCATAGAAGCTAGCTTGCCCTCAACAATTAATCTTAGTGTATTTATCAAGTATGAAAAAATGGGAACTTAGCACGTCATACGGAAATCTTATTAATAATAAATTTTGTATTCCCCAAAATAACTTTGACTCTATTAATTTGTGGGTGTTTGGTGGGTGGTAGCAGACATTTTATTTTATAAACCAGTCCTTTATGCCAAACCTTGTCAAAAGCCTGAGTAACATCTCAAGCTGAACAAATTTTTTTTAGTTCAAAGAGATTGCTTTTCTCTCCAGTCAAGCAGTTAACATGTTCTATAGTGCCGTGATTTTCACGGAAACCATATTTGTGGCTTGGATAATATTTCTGTCATTTAAATAAGGGATAATTTTTAATTAAAAAACCTTTTGAAATATCTTCGATAGACAAGCAAGAAAGTTCTTTGGTATCATTATTATCTTAAAAAGATCGCATTAAGTGATAAGCTGAGTACGGTTCTTAATCATCGATGGTGATATCGAGTAAAATCCCGCAGATTTACTAGTATTCGTATGTTTTTTGATAACCATTTTAATATTTTGCGAATCAAGATTAATCTTTGCAATTGTAGAGGTGGTTGTGAGACCAAAATCATTTGTTGGGCTTTTCGATTAAAGGAGTGCGCTTGAATGGAGAGCAAAAACTTCATCAGCTTTCCTTTGCTTTCTTGTGCCTTGTACCGGTGGCTAAATTTTTCTTGTAGCCTTTAAAAGGGAGAAATTTGTGTATCATTCATTCATAATATGTATGTTTAATATGTTTCTTAATTATGCCATGTTAAAGGCTTTTCTAAGTTTTTAACAGTGGTAGACAGCCTCTGCTTTGCAGCAGGTGATTTACTTTGTTACCACTCTCTTCCGAGATGTCTCCTTTCAAGACCAAGTTTCTCATTGTTTGAATAAGAAACAAATACTCATTATTCTAATAATTTACACTCATAGGCGGCATTTATACGATGATTTTTAAGACATGTGCTACAGACATATTTTTTTATTTGTAGAAAAGTTCTTTAGAGAAGAAAGAGGAGTAAAAAAACATGATTTCAGTTCTTCTTGTTTTTTGCTAATTTTCTTTTGCTCTCATTCCATATTTTGCTATTAAAATAACAATGAAAAAAAGCTTGTTGGAAAAGTCAACATGGAAATCTAAAAAGATTTTGGTATCAGCTTTAAAAGATAATTAAAAAAGCATGTTTTAAAAATCAATCGTATACAGGTTCGTTCACAAAAGGCAGCAACATTATCGCTGGTTCACAAAAGGCAGCAACAAAAGGCAGCAACATTATCACTGATGTTCAGAACAGAGCAACAATTTTTTTCGCGAACACAAACATTTTAAATAAAGAAACCGTTTGCCCAGAACAATTTTGCGTATTTATTATTATTTGTTGGAACATTTTGTTAAAATTTTTATTCAAAACTAATGGCGATTTCTTTTTTGAGAAATATATGTTACAGTATATACATGTAACATTTTCTAATGTTACCTATAATCACGCGAAGTGTTACATGTTGTGCAATTTCAATAGAACACAATTAGTGCTTTTATTTACAACTATTATACTTTCATCATTAATGTACTTAATGAGCGATTTTTAAAGCTATTTAAGCGGTTTCTGCACGCTATTACGGGTTGGAAACAAATATTAACATCACTTATGGCTTATTAAAATTAAAACGATTATAATACAAATAGACTTTTTTTGATTTTAATTTGTAAATATTTTTATATTTTGTTTTAAGCCAAATTTTTTACAAAATTATGAGCGGTAAGAATTATGACAAACAAAGTAAAAGAAAGTAGTAAGTACCAAAGTTGTAGAACAGGGCATTATGAACACCTTAAGTAAAAGTAAGGGTAAAACATTCATCAACATATTCACAAAAAAGAACTTACAAATTTTCCCCACAGTTGTATTTTATTTACAAACGAACACAAAAATGTAGAACATGTAACATTAATGCAACATTTTTCTCAGAAAAGAAATCGCCATAAATAAAATTATCATAAACGTCATAAACAATTTCATACAAATGGTTGCTGAAGCAGAAGTTGACTCAACTTTTTAAAAAAACTTTACATTTTTGTTTAAAAATTGAAGCAAAATATATGAAATACTTTGGGAAGAAAAAAAATAGCAGAAAAAACGAAATTGTTGCTCCGATTGTGAACAAAGCTTAAATGTACCTTAGAGTGTTTCAGAGCTAAATCCATTTTCTCTCACTGTAAATTCTTAAAATACTGCGAATACTCTCCACCTTTGGAAGCATTCTGGCTGGAACAGCTGTTTGTATGAAAAGCTTTCCCTCATCCAGTATATAAACTAATCCAAACAAAATCTTATAATAAAATTATATCGTTTCGTGTGGAAATCCTTATATTAATTGCTTTCGAAATTTCCTGAAGTTATACCCAAATACAAAAATCAATCCTAAAATTTAATTTCTATAATAATGTTTGTCAGAGTTCTAAAAATTTTTTAGATTGCTCGTAAAATTAAAAAAAAAAAATTATGTGTATTAAATTAGATTGTATTTACTTTTTAACAAATCATTACCAAAGTGGTGCAGCCTGCTCAATGTAGCACGCTTACAATAATTACATTTATTTAAATGAAACAATAAAAAAAAGGTTTTAATATTATTTGGAAATTAAAAAAATTTAAGCAATTGCTGGAAATAATAAAAATTAACTTAACTCCCTAATGGAATATTAAATCATTTCTTGAGAAATCGCATTTTTTTGGAGACCGTGACCAAAAGTGTCACATTAAAAAAGTATTAAAGGCACGCGTGTTTATGTTTTTATTTTAGTTTTGGTTTTAATTTAATGTTTTTGAAATTTATTAAAAATTTCTTTTTAATATTTCTTTATAACTTGAATTGTTGTTACTTTTATATTTACACCACTTTTTTCTGTTACTTCACCTGTGATTAACGTTTTATGATAAGACAGACACCATATAAAATGGCTTGAAACCATTAAAAAGTCATAATTTTATGGCTTTTTGTTTCAAGAGAAGCAATTGTGTGTCTTTCAGATGGGACTTAGTGACTGCACGACTGATACAACCGTTGCGTTGTATCACGTGTCAGTTACAGTGTCTAACTGTGTCGATTTGGTTTGGATTTTTTCCGGGAATGTGATTTGAACTGAAAAATTCCTTTTTAAAACGTGCTTTATATCACCAGACTGATGTCTGTCGCATATTTAATATTTATTTTATTATTGTTTATATAACAACATGCTTTTTTATATGTGTTTGTTTCAAGAATTGAAAAAAAATTTTATTTTTAATAAAATGTTATCGAAGTCATGTTATCAAGTTCATAATTTTTTTTTTACTCGTTTCTTGTTCACAGGTATTTTATATGATCTGCTGTTATAAATAAGTGATAAATTTAAACTATTATTACAATAAGCCTCATACCCTTTGTACACTTGCATACATTTCGGAGGAACGCATGGAATATGCTGAAAATGTGAAATTCGCGTTCACACTTGAAACATCTACATCTACTATCAATAAAAAATGTCATCATTTTTGAAAAAAAAAACTTAAATTTTTTTTAAATGCTTTTTTTCTACAAAAGTGCCAACATTTCAAAAGATAACACCAAAATGTATTTCTAATTCATTTCGTTTAAAAATTTTAGCAAAATTAAGCAAAATAAGGCTTGCAAAAAAAGAAAACTTGTTAACGCTGCTTTTAAAGCAAATTCCATTTCGTCAGTGTTGTCACAATAATAACAGAATTTAATGCCACTTTTCTAGTGATGACACTAAAAGAATCGAAAAATGTAAGAGGGAACAAAATGAGATAGTAACATTCTGTAAAGATGTTGAAAAATTTTGATTTTTAGCACTATGTATTTCTTATACCCTTTGTACACTTGCATACATTTCGGAGGAACGCATGGAAGATGTTGAAAATGTGAAATAAACGTTCACACTTGAAACATCTAACATTTACTATTAACAAAAAATGTCACCATTTCTGAAAAAAAAAACTTTTATTTTTTTTAAATACTTTTTTTCTACAAAAGTACCAATATTTAAAGAGAAAACACCAAAATGTATTTCTCATTCATTTTGTTTAATAATTTTAGCAAAATTAAGCAAAATAAGGCTTGCAAAAAAGGAAAAACTTGAGAAATGGTAGCGCTGCTTACAAAGCAACTGCCATTTTGTCAGTGATGCCACAATAATAACAGAATTTATTGCCGCTTTTCTAGTGATGACACTAAAAGAATCGAAAAATGTAAAAGTGAACAAAATGATATAGTAACATTCTGTAAAGATGTTGAAAAATTTTGATTTCTTATGGGAAAATTCCAACATCTTCGCAAATTGATGTTAAATGTTGACAAGTGTGAAAAGGCTATTAAGAATAGATTTTCTTTCATTCAAATGTTCCTTTGTTTGTAGGAGTACGTGTTGAAACTTGTCACAGTATTTAAAATTGCTTAGAAATATATTTCTTAAGATTACAAATATGAAAAGCGAATACTTTAATTTGAAATTTAATAAAAAGCGATGGATTTGTATAAGCTTTGAAGTTATTTATTCACACAGAAAAAAATACTAATGTTAAATAAACATGGCGAAATGTTGATTGAGAATCATAGTAAATTTCCGCAAAAGTATGTCTTTTATTTTAATTTATCATTATTTCATATTAATTTTAAATGAAAAATATTAATATAACCTTAAATCACGTTTATTTATTATTATTTACTGTTAAAATAACATTGTTCAATATTGAATCCATAAAAACCTGGTTTATATTAAAATCAAAAGTTTATTTTGTTAAATTAACATTTTTAAGTATGTATGTATGTGCATTTACACACAGAAAAATAACATTGTTAAATTAACATGGCGCAATGTTAATTAAAAATCATAGTAAATTCCTGCAAAAGAATGGACTCTAATTAAAATTACCATTGTTTTAAATTAATTTTAAATGAAAAATGTTAAAATAACTTTGTTCAATATTGAAACCATAAAAACCTGTTTTACTTGTTTTGTATAGAAAAAAAAACCACACCATAAAAAGCAAAACATACATTTTTTATTTTCAAATTCCCGTATTCTTTTAGTTAAATAGTACATCAAGTTTTCAAAGTAGAATGTTGACGAAACCCATACCGAAATGAAACATGTGTTAGAGGGGTTAGTGTTTTGAATTATTCTTAAATAAATGCATATGTTGTCTCTGACGCTTCTCACTGTTATATCACATTTCAACTTGAAATAACTTTCATTCAACATGATCCTTGTTATTTCAATATAAATGCCATTTTGATCTAACTTTACTTCAATGTTACATTAACATTAATTATAGTTCTTTTAAAAGAAAAAAATGTTGTTCGCAAGTTATTGTAAAATCATGTTAAAATAACATGAAGTAACAATGAAGCAAAATCGCTACCGAAAACGGTAAAATCAACCTTGTTTTCAATTTTTTTTTGCATTGATTTTTGTCTGTGTGTTCGCATTACACTTTTTGCTAGGAAATAGCATTCCTTTTTTGTGTCTATTATTTTTTATATATCGACCCCTCATCGCTAAATGATCGTAAGCGACATTTTAACAGCGACATGTTTTTTAATTAATAAAATGTCTAAATTTATTTATTTTATTTATTTATTTATTTATTTGGTACACAGTGCAACAAGAACGAGTCTTTTTAAAGCACTGTACATATAACGTTATTCACAAATGTAACATATATAGGTATAAAAAAGTTTGATTAATACAATAGATTACAATACAATAAGGCAAAAAACAGTAGGCAGCAAATAAATAAATAATTTTATTTTACAATTCTCAGTGATTTAATGAAAATACTTAATACATATTAAAAAAAGTAGTAATTTTTCCATTTAACGAGGTTAACTTTGATCTGGAGAAGATAATTCGATTATATAAATAGCCTGGTTGTTTTGTGTAAATAGTTTTATGTAAAAATATTAGGCAGCGGCATTTCAACAGGTTATCAAAAGATATGTTATATAACTGCTTTGCAAAACGGGAAATTCTTGAGAATCGTGTTAGACCAAAAACGTATCTGGCGATATTATTGAAAGTTACATTGAGTTTTTTCTTACTTGCCGAATCACAGCTTGCGAATAGTTCACACCCATACATTAGTGTTGGTATTAAGTATGTCTTTGCCAATAACATACGGATTTCGAAGGGAGTGTAATATTGAGTCATCCACAGATTGCGCAACATAGAAAACGTTCTACAGCAAATTACATTTATGTGATTAGACCAGTCAAGTTTAGAATTAAATATAACACCAAGATTTTTAGCTGTCTCCACTATTTCTATACTTGAGTTGTTAATCTGAATTGGTGGCAAGGATGTGGGGATTAGTTTGCTCTTACCAATAACCATAGCCTTAGTTTTTTTAGCGTTTAGGCAAAGACCATTCCTGGAAGCCCATGTGTTAATCGTGTCTAGATCTTGGTTAAGCTTACTGATGCATTCTGTGGTTTCGGATGGATGACAACTGATATACAGTTGTACCTCATCCGCATACATTTGTATTCCACAGTGTTTAAGTTGAGACGGTAAATCATTAGAGTATACGGAATATAAAATTGGACCAAGTATAGAACCCTGTGGTACACCTCTCGACACTGAGCAACTGTTTGATTTGTTATTACCATAGTATACTGCCTGGTATCTATCATGCAAGTATGAGGATATTAATTTGACCGCAGTTGGAGAAAATTTGCACATATGTTTAAGATTAAGGCAAAGAATGGAGTGTTCCACTGTGTCAAACGCCTTTGAGTGATCCAGTAAAACTAGAAAAGATATTCTATTATCATCAACATTAATTCTTAATTCCTCAGAAACCTCTAATAAAGTAGAAACACAACTATGCTTTGGTCTAAAACCAGATTGCTTATCAGTAAGCAAGGAGTTATCTTGTAGGTATTTACTAATCTGTGAATGAATTAAACGTTCAAAGACTTTTGACAAGTATGGTAAGATTGCAATTGGCCGAAATTCATGATTAGGTTTTGGTATAGGAATAATTTTAGCATGTTTTCACATATAAGGGAATGTGGATGTTGTTAAAATTGAGTTAAACAAATGAGTAATATGAGGCAGAATGTACGGTAAAATTAGTTTTACGAATTTTGGGTGAACTCCATCATGACCAGCAGATTCGGATTTAATACTCAAAATAGATTCAAGAACATCTTCTTGTGTAGTATTTTTGAATTCAAAGCCGTATAACATTTGATTTTCAGAATTGTTCCTGTCACTGTTATTAATGCGGTTTTGGATGGGAGTATAATCATTATGTGCGCTATTGTGGGCGTAAGTGTCCGTGTAAAAATTTGTATCAGGAGTTGGCATTGGTATATTTAAAAATAATTGATTAAGTTGATTGACATCTATACATTCTTTGGCATCATTATTTTCTTGGTTTATAATTCCCATGTTGCGAATTGATTTCCACTTCATTTTTGAACAAAGTGCGGATTTAAAATGTTCTTCATAAAATTTTGACTTCGAAATCTTTACTAGCGTGTTTACTCTGTTTCTCAAGGACTTGAACGTTTCATGCAGCGCTGTAGTTTTAAACCTTTTCCATCTTGCATAAGAATGATTTCTTTTAGCGATTAACAGTTTTATTTCATTTGAAAACCAAGGGTGCTCATTTCGGATACGTTTGGTTTTGATAAGTATGTATTTGTTATATAAATGGTCCATGTTGTTGTGAAGAAAGTTGACTTGATCATCTACATTTGTCATATAAAAAAAAATTGTTAATGAAGTCAAATACGTAAGTTGTTCGAATTGATCTTCAGTCATGTTCCATTTTTTGCTATGACAATTGATCGTTAGCGATACACGTGGGAGATTTTGGAAAAAATTTAAGTAAGTCTGCATTTTTAAATTTGGGATTTGGGTTCTAGGGTCTTGGCGGCAGGGTCTCCAAAGTTTCCCCAAGTAGGGCACCCAACAATTATTATTACAATTATTATAAACAATCAAAAATTCTTAGCACGATTTTATCATTCTTAATGGCCCTATTTTAGACAACAATTCCACTTATACATCGCTACCCAATTATCCAAATTAATTTTGAAAATCAGTCCAAGATTTGCGCAACTAATAGACGACTTCGTGATTTTTATGGCTCACTAAATCCTCCATCTAAGTTAGACATCTGTCGAACTGTGGACAGATTTCACTCCACATACTCAATGAATGATGCTATAACACTAACACGTCCAAGGAATATGCATAATAAAGAGAATTTTTCCGATGTAACAGAAAGTGTGAAAGAAGATCCAAATAGCCGGCCACTTCGTAGAACATTTTTCGCAGAGATCTTGGCCTACACACGTAGAAGATCCAGCAGGGGCCGGAATTAAAGTCACGAGATCGTTATATGCGTAGTTCTTTTGGCGATTGACCTTTATAGCAGTTGAAAACTGACCCGATGTTTAATTGAAAAATTGACTTCAGCGATGAGGCTCATTTATCCACAACATACTCCATTATGTCCAGAAAAATGCTTTGTTTAGAGCGGGTTTCTTAAAAATGCAACCGAAGCTTGGCCTACGGTCAATTGAAATCGTTATCGCAATATGATCAATGATTAATATGGATGAAATTTATGTAGTTTCAGGGTGGCGCTACGTTTCATACGGCACCCGCAATCATCTGTTATTAAAATTAATTTCGTGAAATGTACCTGCCAATTGGCTTCCAAGTTCGAGCGACCTGACAGCCCTCGATTATTTCCTGTGGAACTTCTTGAAGTCACTGGCTTGTGCTGTTAAACCAGTAACATTTGTTGCATTGGAGGCCAAAATTAATCGTGTCATTTGCGACATACGACAATTCTAAAAAAAAGTGGCCAAAATTGGGGTCAAGACCAGCCGTAATGCCCACATGAGCGAAATAATTTCAAATGTTAATGTCATGTATTGATCTTTCGAATATATCGGGTTTTTCAACAAGAACCTTGTTTTTAATTGATTAAAATTTTTATTGTATTACGAAGAGAAAAGTTCGGCAATTATTAATGAAAAATTATAAACGCTGACCGACGTCGATTCTTTCATCAGAGTTTTTAATCACTTTTTGGCAAAATGGCAGGAGGGTCTTGAATTTGAGTTTTAAGGCTGCACTCGATTCGATTGGCTCCGTATAGACTCTGTCATAAACATAGCCCCACAAAAAATAATCCAGTTGTGTTAAATCACACGATCTGGCTGGCCACTTAACACTTAACGAAAATATCACGAATTTTACGAAATGCATCTTCAAAAAAACCACAATTTTCTTAAGCCCTTAGTCCCCATTTACACTGTGGCAAGTGAAAGGCAGACAGACGAAGTTTGATGGCGATGTGTTGAAGAGGTACAGTATGTAGTACATGACTATCTGTACTGGACACTTTTAGAAATTTTTTGCGTATCTTTTACATTTTTCGCCATTTTCATGTTGTTGCTTCATATCATTTTTCTGACACCAATGTAATTTTAGTATCAATGCCTGTTAAATGTTCATCTCCGTCAACAGCGAAAAAGAACGAAAAAAGGAAAACAATAATTTCTGTCTGTCTATTAATTTCGCGATTGTGAAAGGTTAAGGCAAGTTCAATAGAGAATAAGAAAAATGTCTGCCTTTCAATTTCAACGTTGTAAATTGGGACTTATGACACTTCATTTTCAGAAAGAAACAGTAAATGTTAGAAAGAGTAAACAATAAAATATGTAAGCAAAGTTTTTTTCTTTTATTATGGTTTTGTTTTTTTATCAAATGTTGTCAACTTTTTGTTTATGAGAAACATAAAAACAAAACAAACAACAAGCGGTAAATCGCTGAATTTGCCCATAAACCGCTGATTCAGCAACACTTTTAATATATCAAGCTTGAAATGTCATTTTTTGACATAACTTCATTTGTTATCGATAACTTTAGTAAATTGTTTGACTGTTTGCCATTAATCTTAGTACAGCTTAACTCTTTGCACTTGTTAAATTTTTCTATTACATTATATTTGTGCTTTTCACCAAAACTTGAACAATGCATTAAAAATGTAGTGTCATAAGGGTTTAGTGGATTTTAATTATTTTAATGCGATTTTCGAGCTAAATTGAATTCAAAGTAAGAATTGTCAATGCAACTACTACGAATACGTCAAAAAACTAAATGTCCAAACTTTCATGTTGTTGATGTTGACACAATTAAAAAACAAAGTTCTTTTTGAAAAACCCGATGTTATGTCTTAAAAATATGATTAAAAAATGTTGCAGTTGTGTATTTTTTTTTAAGTGAAAATCTTTATACAATTGATCTTGTATCTTTTCTAATTGCCATGTTTCTATTTAATTGTATTTAAAAATAACAAATAAAAAAAAACGCCGACATGTGCTTCATACACTTGCTTTCGTGACAATTATATTACAAAGTTTTAACACAAGGAAAATGATCGCAAAATAAAAAGCAAATAAAGTGATTGTTTTAAATCGAAATTAGTTTTGCATATGCCTTTCAACCAACTTGCAGCTTATGAAAAGTAATTGTAGGCGTTGGCAAAAGATAAACAACATAAACATCGACCAACATCGGTGCTGATGAGGCTGACAAGACCAAACGATTTTACACTGAACAACATTTAACACCAGTTTTTTTTGCATTTTTTTCCAGTGTAAAACATCTTGTTATGCGAAGAAAGAACATCGTCAATAATTGCAATCAATACAAGTTAATTCAGTAAAACAATAAAACAAACTTTAACAACATTATTGTAAAATGAATTAAATAAATTTTAGAAATTATTTTTATTGCATTTATTTGTTGTAGTTGCAAGTAAATGGCGCACAACAACTTACACCTCATAGTTGCAGCATTGCAATAATAGCCAACAGCAATTATTTGAATTGCGGTTCAAGACCACACAGTCGAGTGAAAAAATATTTGTTTTGACACTAATTTACAAAATACTCGTACCATACAATCACATTGTATTAAACCACTTATACGAGAACAAACTTACATATTAAGCATATTATGATAAATACAAACAATTTTTTAAAAATATTTCAAATATTATTTTTTATGGTCATGTCATTGCCAATCAAAAATTAAAACAAACAAAAAAAAAAAAAAATGAAAATATTGTGCTCGTTTTTATGAGCTGTGCCAACTCGTGCACAATTTAATTTGCAAAAGATTGGAACAACAATACAGAGGTGGACTTTGTAATCAATAAACAACAGGTAGTCCAATTTTCTTAACACTGTGCGACATCCTACATTGTCGGTGGTTCTGCTAAGCAGGAAAAGTTATGTTGGTCCAAAAAATACCCTGCAGGAAATGTCACTAGTGAATCTGTACTGATTCACTATTGACATTTAACATGTGCGTGTCATTGGAAAACTACTACTGACGTTGGTACTACTGACTAGGTAGTTCCTTTGGGAATATATGTAGACATTGGAACCAGAGAATCGCTAGTACATTTTAGTTAAAGTAGTCTACACTTTTTGTAAGAATACGAAATCATAACAATTTTTTTTTATTATTTCTTCAACTTTTATAGGAATTGTACTTCTCAATTGTTATTGATGAAATCTTTTTCGTATTAAAGCCAAATATAGTGGCAAATGTAATGTATAGTCGACAAAACTGGTGACTTGGAGACACTTGCATCCAGGTTTCCTTCAGGGTATTAATATGTTTCATTGGGTCATGTGTAGGAATCGAGCTTTGAAGTAACTAAGTATCCTATAGGAGAAATTGTAATTTTTTGTACATTTTTCATTCATTTGATCATCTAAATGTCCGAATATCACTTGACTAGCAAATTTTATATGAATAAACAAGGAAATTTCACCATTTTGAAATAAGGTAATGCCCGAGTTGTTTTATTTGAAAACCTTGTGGGTCATCTTTGTTAAATATACTATTCGTTAAATTTTTACAAAATTCAAATATTTGCTAAAAAATGTCAATAATGTTTTCCATATTTTCAATATGTTTACTGTTTGTTTCTTTTGTTTAAACTCTGCAAATAAAACGACTAGTCCATACACGCATGTAAAATATATTCCATAAGGGACTAGGCCAAGTCCGAAGATATCCCAAATTTATTAAAAAACCTTGGTCTATTTAACATTACGATGTCCTAGGTCTGGACCATATAACCCAGCTTTGCATTACAACGGAGAAGTCTTGAAACTACTCCATGTTCATACATACTCCCAGTGGATCAGTTTTGAAACTACTCCACGGTATACTCCAAAGGGTAAGTTTTGAAATCGTTTAAAAGCGAAAACATGTCGGTTAACTACAAACTCTTTTTTAACAATGGCATGGTCCACGATTGCATTACATTGGACCATGTTGTATGTAGTCCATTTTACCTAAAATGGATCAAGTTGTAGAATATTATTTGCTGCGAATGGAAGGTGAGGACCGATTCACCACCAACAAAATGTTGCAATTATTATTTGCTTTATTAGATAACACGGTAAAAAGCATTTTCAAGAAATTCAAAGTAGAAAATGGATTTAATATTAAAGTAAAACCCAAATTTGATTTTATGACCACTGAAGGATCTTTCCTTGGCTCATATATACGAAATTTGACGTTTGGGTTCCAACGAGGGGTATACAGCTGACAAACATATGGGCCAAAAACCTGGTGTAAATATAACTTGGCACAAATCAGTTGCGAAGGCAGCTTTCGTCGAAAAGACAGAAAGCTTTTTTTGGTAGTGAATGTGTAAAAACGGGCCGCAACAAGCAACACAAATGGCGTGATCAAAACAAAAATAATAAAACACAAACCACGTTAAACAAATGCAAAAGCTCAACAAGCGTTGTGTTTTGTGCAAAAAAAAATGTATTTAGTAGTATTGTTTTGTTTTATAATGTTATTTACTTACTTAAATACTATTTTAATTTTGTGTTCATTGTATTGTGGCATAAAAGGTGATGCAAAGAGAAAAGCAAAAAGGGCAGCTTTCTAAGAAAGAGACAAAAAAAAATCGCAAAATCTTCCGTCTCGTGACATATCTACTTAGTAATCTGTGTTACAAAGTGAGCGTTTAAATCTCATTTAACTTATTAAATTTTGTTGCAGGCACTCCAGGAACACCACACAAATAGTTAAAAAACGATTTGTTTGTTATGTGTAAAAACAACAGAACAAGACGAAAACACATTATTTTCATGTTTAAAAAGTAAAATTAACTACTCTTGCTTCTCATTTAGTTTATATTTTCAGTGATATATGGTACATTAAGTTTTTAAAGTAAAAACAATATCTGGAATGATGCTGGTGTTTTGTAATTGAAATTCTGTAAGATGTAAAACGGGTAAGTAAATCAGCCATAATAAAGTTCTCCATTCTAATTTCACTTTTGGTTAATTTCTTGAATCAAGCGCATTTTGAGATTGATCCAATCCAAGTTTTACTTAAATCGATCTTATTTTCGGGTTGTTTCAAGTACGAATCCGGAATTGAATATGGATAAGTTAAGTATTTCGGAATTGAAAATCCGTACTTAAATCAATCTTTCTGTACTTGATTTAAAAAAATCTGTACTCACCGAACTATTAATATCGC
The DNA here is from genome assembly GCA_930367215.1 of Pollenia angustigena. NCBI lineage: Eukaryota > Metazoa > Arthropoda > Insecta > Diptera > Polleniidae > Pollenia > Pollenia angustigena. Next base: position 122,628,923 of record OV884057.1, on the reverse strand, counting down.
TTCGGATTGATTTGAGTACGGATGGATTGATTTTTCTCAATTAATTAGTCCCCCCAAGGGTATGTAGGCAAACTTTAAAAGGATGTTCCACCATTTGGCGCTATCAGGTGCAGTCATTAATACCTGGAATCGGCAAAGTTAAAAGTTGACAGATCTCTTAAGATTGTGACCGACCTGGGATCCTATCAGGAACAACGGGAGTCAGCAGCCCCTTGGACTTCATTCACTGCTGACTATAAGTTGAGGGCGCTTGTGGGTTCAGGTAGGGATTGTGGCTTGTACCCAATATCGCGGGAAAAGAGATCTTAAAAAGTCAGCTTTAAGGGCTTATTTTTATTTACACTGTCTGTCAATTAACCCCTGCGCAATTGACGCATTTAAATACAAAATCCTGGATAAATGCTCAAGTGATGCATTTTAAGAATCTCGGATAAAAGCACAAATGATTTATTTAGAAAATTCCCAAAAAAGATATCAATAAAGCAAATTAAATAGATCTCATAGTTAAGTGTAAATGTTTACTGCCAAACTATCTTCATTGTGAAACATACGCTTTAACTTGTGGGAGCTAAAACAGAAGTTTTTTTATTATTAATATACTTCAGTAAATATTTTCTATCCTAAGAGACTACAAGTAGTGCAATTACTTCATTTCTAGGCATGATTGTTTGCCCTCCTCTGCTTTAAGGCACGCTGAAGCGCAATGCATTGTAATTAATAATTGTTTATGTGTGTTGCTGCTATTTTGCTTTTTAATGATTTTAGCGGTTTTTATTTAAAGACCATTTATAGCGACATAATTTTAAGACTTATATTATTGGCCCACAAAAATATTAAAGGCAAAAAAAAAAACATCTAAAATATCACAAAAATAATCAAGCGTAATAAAAAGTAACAACAATGCAATGATTCCCTTGAGACTTCCAACATGCAAGCAGACAGACGGACAAGTAAACAAGCAACATGCAGTGAGCGGTATGCCGCCATAAAGCTTTTTCTTCTGCATTAGTTTGAAATATGAACGAACGAATCGAGTGAAACAACTAAACGAACGAAAGTATTATTAAACAATTTAAAACATACAACAAAATGCTTCAATACTTATGACTGATACTTTTATGGTCAGTATATTAAACGCAATAATGCTGTTGTTGCAGCAGTTATTACTGCTGCCAACAGTGATGCTGCGACTGATGCCGGCTGCTGTTGGTACAGGTATGAGTATATTGCACAAAAATTTATATTAATGCATTTCATATCATAACTGGCGGACTGTATAAATGATTATTAACAGCATTAACGATTGTTGCAGCAGCAACAGTCGCTCAGCATCAATATCAGCCACCGACTGGTATGTTTGGTTGTATCGTTTTCTTCTACGCGTACCCGACTCGTACTACAATATGATTCTCCTCCACTCATAAACACATGGTGTAATAAAAATTTTTTTTTTTTTTTTTTGTTAAATTATTCTTCTGTTTTGTTTATTTGTGTTGTGATTTTATTTTCGGAATTGAATGTTGTTATATTTTATAGAATGAAATATTTTTATGCGTCAATTTATGGCACGCTTCAGATAAAAACCAAAAACAAAAAAAAAAACTTTACAAAAGAAAAAAATATCTATATTGCACAGCATCGCTAAATAATGCGAACAAATCAGAATTTCTAAGTTATTTAAACACCGTTTCCAATAAATGAGTTTGAAAACTGTCCTACATGTACAAGCAAAAGGACTGGATTTAAATAGACGTACTTTTTATGAGTTGAAGTGTGGCTCCTTTCATTGAAAGTGTTAAGTACTGTATGTTCGCAATTATATTTATGTATTATTTTTAACGAATTACTTGTCTCCCATATGGTCTTAATTGGTAAAACTATAAACTTACCACGTGATAAGTGATATAAACTCTGCAGAATTTCGCCTACCTAGTTAGCTCACTATCGCCTGAAATAAGATTACACATTTATACGGATGATATATACTTCTATAAAAGAATAAACCGATTCAACTCATGTAGGATAAATACTTTTATTAAATGTTGTCTTCTTAGACCGGGTTTTTGAGATGTGGATTAAGTTTAAACTTAGTGAAACTCGGATTTTTCCGTTGAAATGTGATTTTTTTTTTATTATTTCATTAAAGGCCAACATTTTAAGTACAGGTAAAACTAAGCTGTTCCTTCAAAATTTTGTACACAACTTTGGTAATGGCGGCACAAATCTGTTTTAAAATTTGCTAAGCCTACTTTAACTGAGACTTAAAAAATTCTGCCTCAGTCCATTCCGAACACAATTGTGTATTGGATGTAGTATTATGTAAACGGTGGCCCAGCCGAAATGCACGATGTTAATTGTGAGTCGCACCTTAACGTTAAGTTGCTTGCCCATCTTAATTTGACATTTCAACCATGGAAAGGTACACAGTTGAGCAGCGCGTTAAGATTGTTGAAGCCTTTTACGAGAATGGGCGTTCAAGTCAAAATGCATTTCATGCACTTCGCGATTTTTTTGGTCAGCATAAACGACCGAATGTCCACAATCGGGAGAATTGTGCGTACATTTCAGAAAACTGGGTTTGTGGGAAATTTAAAAACATCTGTACATGCTCGCCTAGCTTGTTGTGCGGAAATCATAGCTTTTGTTAGGGATAGTGCGGCACAAGAGCTGTCAACCTCGACTCGTCGTCGTGCCCCACAGTTGAACTTCTCCCGAACATCACTGGTTCAATTGACTCAAGAGCTGAAGCCTACTAACCATTTCAAGCGTCGTCAGTACGCCAAATGGCTGGTTGAACCGACTGAAGTGAATGGTGACTTGTAATGGCCGCCACTATTATCTGATTCGACACCGTTGGACTTCTTTCTTTAGGGATATTAAAAAGAAAAAGTGTACGTCAATAAGAGCAATTTAAGAGCTTAAGGATGAGATAATTCGGAACATTAACGACGTTGAACCTCAATTATGTCTGAGATTCATTGAAAATATTAACCGTTGGATACGTATGCCACCGAAGTCGTGACCGAAAAAATATGGTTTTATTTACAATTAAAATCGAGCGCTTTGGTTGAATCACCCTTCAGAATACGAAGCGGTCCCAAAATAAGCCGATTTGACGTTTAGATGGCGGCAGAAGTTAAACCTTGGTAAAGGCGCCACGTTGTTTTGCAGTTAAGTAAAATAAACGATCATTTATAAAACAGCTCGCGCGTTTTACGTTTCTTCCGTATTGATCAATGGCTTGGGGTCGCATAACTGTGCCGAGTTAACTTTTTGCAATGAGGTGTAGAACCAACGAAAACTCATTGTAATAATTATAAGGAACTCATTTTGGAAGCGACGCCTTCCCATATGAAGGTGAAGGTCGTCGGTGGCTTGCGGCCTTATAATTATATAAGTCGTGATGGTTTTATGAATATTTCGTGGCCAAACAATTTCTCTTCAGTGGCTTTGCAGTTTTAACGCTAACTTTATATCAAACAAACCATAACAAATTGATCACATTATGAAATTTAATACCTTCATTTGTAAAATCTCAATCCAACGAATAGTAAAGCTAACCAAGATTCTACTCTGTGCTAGTCCTCTCCTTCACTGACTGCAATCAAATATTGACTGGCAGGGCTTAAACGTGTCTGTTAAAGCTGGAAAGACGAACATCTTAGTGATCAACCAATTGCAGTCTCCACGCTTGAAAAGGTTAAGAAAAACCACAAAATGGTGTTAAATGATTCGTCAGCTAACTGAACTGCTTTACATCGCGTGTTGATCAAAAATTTTAAGATGTGAATGCTATGCGAAAGATTAGTGTCGCGTTTGCTCATAGAATGTTTGGCTATGTTTCACCGCAATAAAGCTGAGATTTTCCGTTGATTCGTAACCACGAGTATAACATGGATCTTATACTTTTCACCTGAGATCCAGTGACAGCTAGTGCAGTGGTCTGGAACGGTAGAATCGTATTCAAAGGAGGCGAAGACATTTACAGTTGCAGGCATCTGTTTTTTGCAATGCACGTGACATAGTTTTTTTTGTTTTATCTTGCAAGATCATAAACAATCAACGGCAAGTATTAGTCTAACTCATTGTAGGGTTTAATTAAAAAAACAAACATTTGGCAAGCATCCCCTATCAATTACCTGAAGTTCGAAATGCCAGATTTAGCTCCCTCGTAATATTTTCTACTTCCAAACTTGAAAAAATGGCTTAGTGGAAAATGATTTTCAACAATAAAGATATTTTAAGGAGTAAGACAGTTTTTACAATAAAGAGGGTATCAAAGTATTGATGGGAAAAAAGTATCGAAGTTAAAGCGGATAAGGGTAAGAAATTAAGAACATTTTCCAAAATTTATTGTGTTTGCTTTGTTAGGTTAGCTAATTTTGGGACCGCCATCGGTACTGTACTATATTCTATATTCATTTGCGTTTTTTTTTTTGTAAGATTAACGGCCATATTCATAAAAATTTCTAATTGTATGTTTAAAGTATGTAATAACTATAAAACACATTATGTCTTAAAAACCTATTATAAAAATGCATATTCATAAACGTTATTAACTTTTGTAGCAATTTTATGTTTTTTTACGTTTTGCCGCCATTTTTGTTGCTAACGATGCATGAAACTTCCATTCGGTTCACATGATATTCTATAATTGATATAATTTTTTATAATTTAGGATCTTAAAAATTATTCTTATAATATAAAAATACATATTATTTTAGTTTCAGAAAGGTATTAGAAAAATGTTTGTTTGAACCTTTTTTTTTTAAATATAATTATTATTAGCATCACTATTATTATGATTGCTTAGTTTCCTTATTTTTTAATATTTTTAATTTAATGTTCTTCAAAACATTAAAAAAACTAGTTGCCAGGCTGTAGGAAATATCGCCCAAAGAAAAATGGCCCAAAAAAAAAATGAAAAATCACCCAAAAAAATTCCATGTAAAATTGGGCCTTAATTCATATGAAAAGTGACGCAAAATTTTTGGGCTTTTTTTCGTTATTATTGGGTGATTTTTCGTTTGTTTTTAATTGGGTGATTTTTCATAACGAAAAAATATTATATGAAAAATAGCCCATTTCTTCGGGCCATCTTTATTTAATATAATTGTAATTTATTTAAAAATAAGTTTGTTGTTTTTTCTCTGGGTGTTTATATTAAATATATAACGAAAACACTTTTGGGCGCAAGGATTTTCTCCTCAAGGATATAATATATACCGGCTGTGCTAACTAAAGCTTCTCTGCAAAGCCGGCCTTTACTTAGCGAAACCGGTACTTGTTCTACCATAGAGGAGAAAATCCTTGCGCCCGGCCGAAGGCCGGCTATACAGAGAAGCTTTAGTTAGCGAAGCCGGTGTTTGCTATACCATAGAGGAGAAAATCCTTGCGCCCGGCCGAAGGCCGGCTATGCAGAGAAGCTTAGCGAAGTTTGCGCAGCCGGTATTACTGTCCTTACTGCCGAGCAGCTGTTGAAGATAGAATGCAATTTTTAACATAAAACTTACACTTGTATGGAACTAAATTTATATGAATAATAACCACTTTTTTGCAAATTGGGTAATTTTAATTTTTTTTCGGAAAAATTAGTTTTTGCTTTTTGGGTCATTTTTCATTTTTTTTGGGCCCTTTTTCGTTTTTGTTGGGCAAAATTTCATATATAACTTTTTGGGTCATTTTTCATGTTCTTTTAGGCGATTCTTCATTTGGGCGATTTTTCATTTTTTTTTTTGGGCCATTTTTCTTTGGGCGATATTTCCTACAGCCCATTTGCCAAGAACGCATTCATTTAAATCATATAAAAACATTTTAAAATATTTAACAATTTAGTTTTAAATTGGTTGTCTTAAATAAAATAAATTATTTAAATCAATTAAACATCTCTATATTAATAAGCTAAACGTTTTTTCCATTATTTTCAAACATATTTCGCAAAAATAATATCATAAAATGCAAAAATTTATCAAAATGTAATTTTATTTTTGGTTTAAAGAAGGGTAAATCCAACAATAAATTTTAAAACTTTATGAATGGTTTATTAAAGGTTTAATATGTAGACTATTAGTTATTATTAGTTTTTATGAATACTGCTGTAAAATTTTCGTGTATATTATTTGTTTTATATTTTCAATTGTTCTGTATTCCGTTCAGAGTTGTTATTCCTAGGAAAGCATAAATTTGTTTTTTTTTATTAATTTTGCGGAAGTTTTGAATTTTCCTAAAAAAAAAAATTTAAATTGCAAATGTCAAAAGTTTTTCAACAGTGCGTTTCAACAAAAAATAAAAAAGAAATAAACTTAGCTTGAGGATAAAATCAAGGATTCTTTATTAAATTCATTTTATAGAAGGCAAATATTATTGCGTTCCACATCTGCATTTCATCAAGCAATGGTTTAGTAATATTGATTAAATTATTTTTTGAACTCTTGGTCTGAATTCCGGTTAAATTTTTACCTATCCGTTACGATAAGTTACACAATAAAGCGATTCGACCAGCCTTTATTCGAAAACGGAATTAAAACTGGGTAATATAAGGGAACGATTAGCATTTTAATACCAAATGAACCAGACATCTATGAATAAGTTTTTTCTACCTCATATCTGTGGCTTGGTGCTTAAAGGGCCAATGTCAATATTTTGAGTTAATCGTTTCATTATGAGTATTATTTTATTCTCTTTTATTTTGCTGTATCGGCCAGGGTTGATAAAGTTGGTACACTTGTACTTTTTTTGGTACAATTCAAAACTAAAAAGTACGCTGGTACCCCCGTGACTCATTTGGTACTATTTCCAAATTTTTCAAGGCTACATATTAACAATTTCATATAAAATGGCAACTAGTATTTACTGTCCACTAAATATAAGCGGAGTTTTTTGTTTGGTGCAAATAGTCTTGCGAAAAGGCAAAATTTGGTAGCTTTTGTATGAAATCTAAGGGAAACTCTATTTTTTGTTGTTGGATTTAACAAAACAGCTATGATATTTTGCAAGACCATTTTCACCAAACACTGAACTCGGCTATTGTGAATAGATTTTTGCACTTGTTCATTGAACTATTCCTTACGCCACATTCTACATTTAGTATGATGATATTGACAAGTTTTTAAAGGATATAGGAAACCACTGATACAGGTCTGGCCAGATCAAATACAATTTGTTTACCTCTATACTCGAATATTTTGGAAAACTAACTATTTTGAAAAATCCGGGGATCGAAATGATCGAAAAATCCGGATATCGGAATTAATTTTTGACCTATGGTTGCTTTGGCAAAGCTTCTTGGAATGACTTATAGCACAAGAATCGCGATGTGCTTTTGACGCGAAAAAAATTTACCCACCCTATTAGTATGTATAATTAATGCACAAATGAATCTTAAGTACCTTTTGTTTTTGTTGTATGTATTACATTTATGTTTTTAAAAATAAATTAAAAACATTTTAAAAAAAGATTTAGTACTATTGGGGCTGAAAAAGTACGATTTTAAAAATAAATTGGTACGATATTGGTTTTCTCATTTATCATCCCTGGTATCAGCCAATGTCAAAAAAACCTCATTAAACTGTTCTGAGTTAACTTAGACATTGGCTGATACCAGTGTTCCCAGTTTTGGGGATATATCCCCAAATTGGGGATTTTTTTTTAAATGGGGGACACAAATTTCGTAAAAATCCCCAGGGGATTTTTTGGGGCAAAGCACTTTTTTCGCTGGGGATTTTTGGGGATAATTCATTATTATTAATTTCATTTTTGCAATGGCAAGAGCGATTTGGTCAAGATGTGGGTGCAAATTTTAGTCTTTTTTGTGGTTTAAAACTATTTCAAGAGCTTGGTGAAATAGTTTTAAATATGCTTTTTGTACCAACTAGCGTTACTTCTGTTGAACTAGTTTTTTTTCTGTAGTGAATACAACCAAAATCAATATTTGCAACAGAATGCAATATGAGTTATTAGGAGCTCTTCTTAGAATAAATACATATGACATATTTATTCAATAATCTCAAACAACAAACAACATTTGAAACAAAATTGCATTGGCTTATGAATTAGAAGATTATGATTCCCCAGTTTTGGAAATGATAAATATGCATTGACGCATAATTATTTTTCTTTTGGGTTTTTACGTAACCCTTGTTACATACTAACATGTAATTGACATAATATTTTTTTTTTTGTTAAAGAAAATGTGGAGATTTTGGGGATAAGAAAATGGCTATTTTGGGGATTTTTGGGGATGAAAAATCGCAAATTGGGGATAAGTCCTAAAATAAAACTGGGAACTCTGGCTGATACAGAAAAATAAAAGAGAGTAAAATAAAACACATGATAAAACGATTAACTCAAAACAGCAAACTATTGACATTGGCCCTTTTAGCACCAAGCCACAGATATATACCTAAAATATTACAAGGATCGCGCCATATAGTATTTGTGAGGACTTTGAAATTTTTTTAGATTTTTTTTCGATGTGGAGCGATCTGAATGACATATTTAACTTCAAGAATCAGGTGTTAACTTTTAACTTCACCTGGTCCAATTATTTCGGGTGGCATTATTTGTAAAAATGTGTTTCGAAATAGTGTAGATTGCATTACGAATCAGTATGTAGTGCATTGGTTACATATGATTGACAAGAATTTGGTTCAAACTTGTTGACGTTTACTGTTTAACTCAATATTTACTGCTGTTTGGCTGCTGTTGTCGCTGCATTATGACCATAACTGTCAACAGCCGTCATATAGCAAAAAAAAAAATCAATGACTAAAACAAAAGAAACTGCAACAAGAAAAAAGGCAAAAAAATACTGTCAAAGTACTCTTTGACGAACTAACCAAGTGACTGACAAAGTAACCGACTAAGTGACTGACTGCATTGACTAAACGAAAAATATTGATGTTTAGCTGTGTGTTTGTGTGTGTGACTAAATTAATACTTGACTTACCTCAAAATCTTTTAATATTTTCTGTTGCTGTTTGTTCATTTAAGAAATACACAGAAAAAATGTCATCTTCAACCATAAGTGTCGCTTTGTATGTGGCTTGTAATGCCTCCAGTACGTGATCAACTGACTGACTAACTGGCGGACCTGTCTCAGTTTCTACTGACCAACAACTGATTGACTGTCTGGTCTTGACGATTTTACTTTGAGAGGTTTCAACAAAAATTATATCATACTTTTCGAGTTGATTTACTCTTATGCGTTTTCATACTTTTCCATTTATATTTCAGCATTCATTTTAATGTATTTACGAATTTTTTTTTAAGGTTGGTTGGTCTGTGTGTTCAGCCTTTTTTTTATAAAGTGTTGCATTGATATTTCAACTGACGTTTTGTTGACATTTTTAAATACGAATACGAGTGTATGATGCGTTTTGATGTGTAATAAATGACAATTTCGTTGTTGTATTTATGTGGGGTAAAATGATACAATCTCTCCCTCTCTCTCGCTTTGCTAAACGGTTAGCCGGTAACATAAATACTTTTGAAAATGTTGAAACTTATGAATTTTTAATAAAGTTATTTTTCTTTGCCAAAAACTCTCGTCCCCATCCAAAAACTATAACATAGTAAAATGTTTGATTAAGGAAAAGATTATTATAAAAAAAATTTGAGACATAGGTTCTTATTGGCACAAGGACCAAGCCTATGGAAAATGGAGCAAATCGTAGGACTACGAGGGAAGATAGGGGGACATTTCTTCCTCTCAAAAACTATCAAACCGATTTTAATAAAAATTTAAAACATAGATAGAACCATATCTTTATGGACGCAAAAGGGATGCATTTTTTAAAAAATAGGACCACGAGGGGAGATAGGGGCAATTTCTGCCTCTCAAACCGATTTTAATGAAATTAAAAACATAGATAGATCTATATGGACACATAAGCTATACAGTTTTTCAAAAATAGGACCACAAGGGGAGGTAGGGGGCAATTTCTGCCTCTGCATAAATTTAAAGAACGAATTTCAAATTTACGTGGAATATTCTTAAAATTTAACAAAATCGTTAGACTTTTTCGCAAAATTCTTTTGAAATCAGCGTGCAATCGGCTTAGTAGGAAATAGTTATAAGCCCAAATGTGAAATAACCACCATAAAAATTAATTTTGTTACAAAAATTAAAATTAAACGGTGGTAAAATGCACTGATTGTTATAAAATTTTGCTCAAACCTGTTTTACATGACTAGGATTGTCCTACTAACTGTCGTGCAGATCGTTCCATAATTTATAATGAAGTCTCGGAAATCATTTTAGAGCACCTAAAACCTAATTTCGTAAAAAGCGATTACACTCATAGAAAAATTCATCTTTAATGATGCCCTAACATCAGAATTGTGACAATAATGTTATTGCAAATGGCATCAATGTGTCAAAACGAGACATCATCCTATATCACCATGTGGCTTTATTTTGAAGCGAATAATTCAAAGCATAAAATAAAGCAATCATACCGTTCTTTGGCTCACATATATGGCGTACTTTTGGAATAGACTTCAGCACGCCTAAAACCGGAACAAATAATAATACCAATAATTGTTGGATCCTATATAAAGCCCACTGCTTAAATGAGGCCGTCAGCGCAAAAGTGTTGTAAGCCTCAATTTTTCATCCCTGACTTATCTACGCCAATTTGGTTAAAACTGCGAAAATAAAATAAGAAACTAGATTATCTCTGGTTTTACCAATCACTAACATAAAACGTTACAAAAGCTTGTGTTGCATTTATTTATTTTTGCTCGACTTATAATACAAAAGTAGACCTAAGCCACACAAATATGATATAAATAGAATGTGGCTTACACAACTTTTGAGCTGACGGCCTTAAGTACGTTTACGCTCGGCGAAGAGTATCAAAGATTCGGCATAGCATATATCGGCATATATAAGTCTGAGTTCGTCTTTGAACATGAATTGGCGTTCAAATGATTCATGTCATGTTGACGACATGTGCTTTTTTGATATTGAAAACAATAACAAAATTAAACAACAAATGAAAAAGCAAAACGTAAAGACAGTACATGCATTTGCGTACTCGTTTCTTTTCCCCTCGTCCCTCTCGCCTATAAAGTAGCAATCTTGTCAATAAGACATGAGCCGTATGAACTCAGACTAAGCAATTCTTGTACTGATAATTTTAGTTTTTCTATGAAAACCAAAGGAATTTCCAACCAATCGTATACAAAATAAAACACTTGGTTATGTAGGAACACATATGCAGGTATGTTCTAGGTTTCGACTCGAATTGAAAACGAAAAAATTTTTAAATCCGCATAATTCATAAGTTGGTGTTCTCAAATCCGCATGTTTTTGTGTATTCGAAGTTTTTCTTCGAAAAAACTTTTTTTGGACTAAAGATCGCTAATTTGCTAACCTCAGCATGATAGCAATGTTTAATATTTTTTTAAAATCGTGAAAGTTGAAAAGAATCACAGGAAAAAATAGCTTCTATCGCGAACATGGCTAAAATTCGCGAAAAATTGCAAACTTTTAAACAAACACTAAAATTTATTTGAAATCGCTAAATCGGTAAAAAAAAAAAAAAAATGCTGGAAAATAACAAAAAAAAAATTTGCAAAAATCGCGTAAATTTTTAATATTTCAAACCAGCCATGTACATAATGTTACAATATACAAGTGTGGCTGATATGGCCACTCTATATGTCACATATACAAGGTTGTTGTCGATATGGCAACCCGGAGATTTTTGATTAAAAGTCCCTAAAGCTATAAGGATTGGCAAAAATTAGTTAAAAATTGCTAAATTCGCGGAAATTCGCAAAAATTTGCTAACATCAGCATGATAACAAAGTCTTCTATTTATTATAAATCGGTAAAGCTGTAAAGAATGAGAAAACTTTCTAAAACAAATCGCTTTTATCGCGAACATGGCTAAAATTCGCGAAAAATCGCACAATTTTAAACAAACAAAAAAACTAATTTGAGATCGCTAAATCGATTAAAAAAACAAATTGTCTGAAAATAACATAAAAATCGTTAAAAAAAAATAAGCTGTAATTACATCAAAATAATGAAAAAGTCGATTTTAAATTTAGGGTAAGTTAGGGACTTTTGCATTTTAGATAACGATATATTTTTGATTAAATTGGATAAAGAAGATTTTAAGCTAAAAACAAAATTCATTTTTTTGTTAAAAATGTTACCAACTATTAGAATAAAAGTCGATTCGTTTTACTTTCACCAACTCATTACTACTCTAATTGAAAACGAATAAAAACTTGTAGATGTGAAATGCAGAACACCAAAAATGCTAAAGTAATCCACTTTCGAGTGGATTCGGATTCTAGAACACACCCGATGGTCAATTCTACCACCTACCAGCACAAAAAAATCTATGACCTAGTGTGTATAATAAAAGTTATTTTCGCCAAATGTTGTATTAAAACCCACCATAATAAGAAAGTTATGGAATTGAAAGCTATTTTTGAAAGTTGCATTCGTATTGGAATTATTATTAAATATAAACAGATTCCGATAAAATTTGCTTAAGTTGCAATAAAATATTTTTGGGCAAAATTATTTCCAAAAACCAAATATAATATGATGGATTATGGTCACAAAAAATGAATTCTGTAAATGATTTTGTATGGGCGCTATGTAAAAGTATGGACCGATTCTTGCCAATTTATAACTTGTACCAAGTTTTTTTAAATTATCTCAAAACATGTACATTCGGTAGAACCAGAGAACACATATGGTTAAGCATGGTAACGGCAACTAAACTATGTTTATTGTAACAATAAATTGTTGTCGTACACAACAAAATTGTTATTTTTATTAAATATAAGCAATATTTAGTTACTGTAAACATATCAATGTTAATCGCAATTACAAATTTGAGTATTGTTGACTGAAAAATAATTATTTTTCTAACAACTAAATAATGATAACTTTGAAAACATACATATTATATTACTTACAACCATATCATGATATTTAATAGTCATAACATGATTACTTTCTATACATTTATCATAATATTTTTAAGATGCAATGAAAATATTTTTACTCTAATAATATTTTGTTAGCGCCATTTGTAAAATAATTTTGCATCAGTTGTGTCGTATGTATAACATATTTGAATGCAAATAATTAGCGGTTATATTGGTACTGGCTAATAAATAAAAATTATACTCACGGAATTCTGTACGTAAAATTAACTGAAATTGTAATATAAAATAAATGAAAATTCAGCTAAGAACCGGTCTACTTATTTTTCATTTATTTTTAAGGAAAAGTTAATTTAATTTTTACTGTCAAAAATTCAACTCAATGTTCCGTAAAAACAAATGAATTTTCAGTTATTTTATATAAATTAACTATCAAAGAATTAACTGAATATTTCGTTAAAAATAAGGAATATTCAGTTATTTTATTAAATTCAGTAATTTTTGTTTACTCCACCAAAGAACAGAATTTCTATAAAATACCAGACTGACACCTGTCCGCTTGTTTTTCTAAAAGTGGAAGGCCAATGTACGCGGCGTGCGGCTGCGGGCGATAATAGCATTGCCATTATAAAAATGTTAGCATTGTTGACAAAAATGCTCATAAAAAAAAGAAGACTTCACAAAAATTAAGACTTGGTATTACTTGGTAAAGATGCCGCGCGGCAAAGTTGAATTTTTTTAACTTTTGTTTAAAGCCGCGTGAAGTAGACGTTGCCATACACACACATAATCATTTAACAAAAGAAATTTAAAAAACATTACAAATGAAGTGAAAAAAATCCAATTTGATAAGTAAATTCTTATTATGTTCAAATAAATCGTTTTTTTATGGATTGAACATTTTTTAACAGCTTATTCAACATTTGCCGCTTTACAATGTGCCGCTTTCATTTGCCTTACAAAAAAATTTCAAGCGAAAAACTAAACAGCTGATCGCCGCCCGCAGCCGCATGCCGCGTACATTGGCCTTCCACTATAATGAGAGAGAGTGAGAATATTATTTATTACTTACCCCGTTACACATGTATGTTTTTCTTTTGTTGTACTGACCAGGTTATTTATAGAAGAATTCTCAATTATAAAGGCTTAACCATAATGTGCTTAAGTTGGATAAAGCAAATGTGCGAATCCATGTTAATCGTATGAAGCAAACCATATTGAACTTAAGGAAACTTTTTGCTAAATTTTATGAAACTGTCATTTGCTTAAGCAAAGTGTGAAACTGATCGCACATTCCGTACGGAGTCAAATATTTCATGATTTTGTTATTGTTTTTTTAAATACATTTGAGAGACTTTTTGGTAATTTTTGACAGTAGGTTAAGCACGGCTATGCATATAATCGTTGGGCCTTAAGATACCAGCAGCATGACCGATACGGCTTCGCAATTATTTTACTTTTAAAATTTGATGTATTTAACTAAATTATTTTAACAAATAGAAAATGGGAATTGCTTACACAAAACAAGCAATTCATTTTTTATAGATAAGTAAAAATTTATTTTTGGTTGTTAAATTATATAAAATAACTGAATGTTCATTTGTTTATTCGGAATATGTAGTTAATTTTTTGATAGTTAACTTATATTAAATAACTGAATATTCATTTGTTTTACGGAATTCGCGGTTAAATTTTTGACACTAAAAATTAAATGAACTTTTCGTTACTTTAAATTACATTTTGTTGTGCTTTGTTGTGATACAGACGTGTATTTTTAGCCCCGCATACGATTTGAACTATTAATTAATCACATTTGATTTTGTAATACATACATAAATATAAGCAGCGAATGGACGCTTAAAAAAAAAAAATAATATATTTTGTTATTTAAATTACTTAACATAATAGTGAACAATTTAAAACGATAAAATTAAATTAAATAAAACAGTAAAAATATATATGTATGTACGTATGAATGTTCATACATGTGTAAACATATTCTGAACAAAACATTTAAATTCTGGTTTTTTCTTTTGTTGTTGTAAAATACAATAAATAATAAAAATATTAAAGCAAAGCAAAACGGTGAAAAACAAAAACAACTCTTTGCATGAGTACAAACAGTGAAACAACACTAAGACAAAATGAAAGAAACGTTTACGTTTTAGTTAATGCAAATGAAAATAATGCAGAAATAAATAAAACAAAACAAAACAATATAAACTACCTAACGGCTAAGCCAATTACTCGAACACGTTCCCTCTCACCCTCGGTATTTACACAAACGGTGGATAGTGACTCATTAAAAAAACTACAACAAGATTTGGTGACAAGTGCTGCCAGGCCAGCAAGTATTGCCGTGACGTCAAAAACAAATTTAGTGGGAAATGATACCATGAACTCAAATGCAATGGAAAACCCCCCTGTAAAAAGTTGTCAAAAGCCTACAGTACAAGTTGGTATGGACAGGTACATAACAGTGCTTAAACGGGGACGCAGCCCTACCTCTGCAGCAGTTGCTTCGGCCTCAAAAGTACCATCTTTTGATAAAATAAATACTCAAAATCGTTTTGCAATTCTGGAGGATGAATCCTCTGAAGCACCAAACGTCATTAAACCATCCAAGCCTCCCCCGATATATCTAAGGGAGCAAAATTCAAATGAGCTCATAAAGAGTTTGATATCGGTGATAGGTGAAAATTCGTTTTACGTAGCGGCTATAAAGCGTGGAAGTATAAACGAGACAAAAATACAAGTCAATAATGAGAATGATTTTCGCAAAATAGTAAACAACTTTGAAACGCTTAAAAAAAAACTTTTATACCTACCAACTGAAAAGCAGTAAAGGTCTACAGGTAGTGATTAAGGGTATTGACTCATGTGTGGACCCAGAAGAGGTTAAAACATTCCTAGAAGAAAAAGGCTTCAAGGTAAAACATGTAGTAAATATTAAAAATAGAGAAAAAATTCCCCAACCACTTTTTCGAGTGGAGTTTGAACCCGGCGACGTAAAACTTAAAAAAAAAACGAAACACATCCTATTTACAATTTAAAATATATTCTCTACAGAAGAATAACTATAGAAGAGCCGCACAAAAAAAATGGACCTGTTCAGTGCTTAAACTGCCAAGAATTTGGCCATACCAAGGCATACTGCTACTTACCCCCTGTCTGCGTAGTATGTGGTGAACTACACGGTACAGTTTCTTGCGATAAGTCTAAAACCGACCCCAACGTAAAAAAATGTAGCAACTGTGGCGGTAATCACACTGCCAATTATAGAGGATGCCCAGTATATAATATTGTCAAGCAGACGGTTGGACCGAAAACAAATACCCCTCAAATGCAGGTTGCAAATCAGGTAAACACAAATGCAATTCAAGCCCCCCAGCCTAGTAATAACAGAACCTCTTACGCTAACGTCCTAAAATCAAACCATCAGCCAATGCAAGGTGCCTCGCCAAGTAATGATGAAACTCCGGTTTCTAATTTAAGTCGTTTAGAAAAAACCATGGAAACATTAGTGCAAACAGTAAATAATTTTACGAACACAATGGGTAATATGATGCAGGAAATGCTTAGAATGCAATCGATGTTATTGCAAGCTGTACTTAACAAACCATGAACTGTTTAAAAATTTGTTTTTGGAACGCAAACGGCATCCGCCAACATAAAAATGAATTAGAATACTTTCTTAAAAATAAACAAATTGATGTCATGATGATTTCTGAAACTCATTTGACCTCAAGAAATACGTTTAAAATCAATGGTTATATACTATATGATACCAAGGACCCTCGAGATAGAGCTTGTGGAGGTTCTGCCATCTTAATAAAAACTCGAGTCAAACACTACATTATGTGTGATCACCGTGAAGACTATCTGCAAGCAACGACTATTTGTGTTGAGGAGCTTAATCGAAACATAGTAATTTCTTCTTTATACTCTCCACCTAGATTTTCCATATCAGAAGGCCAATATTATAAATATTATAAATCATTAGGACCCTGTTTTCTGGCCGCTGGCGATTATAACGCTAAACATACCTTCTGGGGGTCACGACTTATAACACCAAAAGGTCGTGTTTTGTTTAACACAATCTCTAAAATGGGTTTAAATGTGGTCGCGAGCGGGCAACCAACATATTGGCCTACTGATCAGCAAAAAATTCCAGATGTTATCGACTTTGGCGTGGTTAAAAACATCCCCACAGAAACGATTCATGTTGAAGCTTCCCTAGAATTATCATCCGACCACACACCTACAATTGTTACTATATCGAACCCAAATAGAATTGTATTTCCGTCAGGTTACTTAGCGACGCCAGCCACACAAATAAATTGGTTAAAATATAAAAAATTTCTCAGTGCCCATTGCACAGAAAATATTCCGCTTAGTACACCGGAGAATGTGGATCTCTCTCTTGTTAACTTTGACAGTTATCTTAAACTAGCTGTTCAACACTCCAGCGTTACCCTCAAAAAAAATTAAAAATAATAAAATATGTTCTTCAGATGTCGAGCGGCTCTTGACTGAAAAAAGGAGAGTTCGAAGAGAGTGGCAACTTTACAGATCCCCGCAACTTAAGATTTTATTAAAAGAATGCACAAAAAGGCTAAGAAAGTTGCTACAGAATCAGAAAACGGCTTCTCTAGAAAAATATCTTAAGGAACTTGATGCAACTCCACAATCTGACTACTCATTATGGCGTGCAGCTAGAAATCTAAAAAGGCCAGTTATATCTAAGCCACCATTAAGAAACTTGAATGGTAGTTGGGCAAGAAATGATAATGAAAAAGGAAACCTGTTTGTTAATCATTTGAAAAACGTATTTACACCAAATATATCTCACAATATTGCGGTCGAGTTACCACCTGTTGATGCTAGAGCAGCTATTCCCCTCAGATTTGAGATAAGAGAAATCGAAAAGGCTATTTGTGACTTAAACACTAAGAAGGCACCTGGTATTGATAAAATCAGTAATAAAATGCTTTTGGAGCTACCTCGCATAGCAAAGAAAATTATTCTTTTTATTTTTAATGCTATTTTACGCCTTGAATACTATCCTGAAAAATGGAAGGTTTCCTTAGTTACCATGATACCAAAGCCAGGTAAAGATCATACAAAAGTTGAGTCTTATAGACCTATTAGCTTATTATCAAATATGTCAAAGCTGTTTGAGAAATTATTAGTTTCAAAATTAACACCAATTTTAAGTGAAAATAGATGTATTCCAAACCATCAGTTCGGATTTAGAAGAAAACACAGCACAATCGAGCAGACTCATCGAATAGTAAATGTCATAAGAAAAGCATTTGAAGAAAAGAAATATTGCTCAGCACTCTTCATCGATGTTTCGCAAGCTTTTGACAAAGTCTGGCATGAAGGCTTATTACACAAATTGAAGCAAAATTTACCAGCAAACACACACAAGCTGCTAGAAAGCTACTTAGTCGGTCGTCAATTTATTATTAAAGAAGGAAATTTCTTAAGTTCACCTCAGCCCATTGCCGCTGGAGTCCCACAAGGCAGCATCCTGGGCCCCCTATTATACTTAATTTATACTTCGGACATGCCAACAAGCAACTACACACAAACTTCAACATTTGCAGACGATACAGCTTTTCTAAGCGTCCACGAAAATCGTTATGAAGCATCGCGTTACTTACAGCATCATATATTTCAACTAGAAATATGGTTAAGACAATGGAGGATAATGGTCAATGGGCAAAAATGTGTACATATAACATTCACTTTGCGCCGGGAATCTTGCCCCCCTATTACAATCAATAATCAAATAATTCCTCAACATTCGCATGTTAAATATCTCGGTATACATCTGGATCGGCGATTAACGTGGAAATGCCATATAGAGGCAAAATTAACTCAAATGAAACTAAAAGCCATTCAAATTCATTGGCTTATTGGAAGAAATTCTGTCCTTAGTCTCCATTGCAAGCTTCTACTTTACAACTCTATCTTAAAGCCTATCTGGTGCTACGGTATTCAACTATGGGGCACTGCCTCGGCCTCTAATATCGACAAAATTCAAAGGCGCCAAAATAAACTTCTTCGAATAATCACATCCGCTCCCTGGTATGTTAAAAACTCAAACATTCATAAGGATCTCAATGTGCCATTAGTGAAATCTATGATTACAAAATATGCAATAAAATATTTAAAAAGGCTTGAACAACACCCAAATCCACTAGCTCGAAATATTTTAAATCATGGCGGCCACACTCGCTTAAGAAGAAGAGACACTGCAGCACTTACCCAATTAGATGAGCGATAAACACCTATAAAAGTGAACATAACCCGTGATGAAGAAAATTTTGTCTGGCACTGGCAGGAGATAAAATAACGTATTAGGTTAAGATTTGATTAATTATTGTTAGTTCATATTTAATATATGAAGATTCAATAAAAAAAAATAATGAAAAAAAAAAAAAAAAAAAACGGACAATATTAACTGTAACTGAAAATCCGTATTAATATGCACTTAGTTTTTTGAAAGACTGTTAGAATCAGTTAAAAATAATTTTGCTTGGAATTAAATGTTTATTTATTTAAACTACAGTCCGTTGCTGTAATAATATTGTGAGTGTATGATTAAAGGTTCGAATCCCAGCTCAGCCAAGAAAAATTATTAATAAATTTCAATAAAAATTACAAGTTGTAAAAATTCCTTCCCTCAGTGAAAATAATTTAATGAAAATTAAATTTGATGAACTCAAGCCTAATTAAAAAGAATATCAAAAATTAAAAATTAACAGTTCAACTCATATAAAAATCAAAAATTGTTCTTTGAATACATATTGTAATTTGCGACAAGAAACGGCCTAGTCATGATCCACAACTTTTATTATATTCCGCTTTCTCGGCAAACAAAATCTTGGGGAATTTGCGATCCCTACATTTGATATATCAGCGGCAGCCAGGGATGATAAATGAGAAAACCAATATCGTACCAACGAACTTTTTCGGTCCCAATAGTACTAAATCTTTTTTTATAAATTTTTTTAATTTAATTTTTAAAAACAAAAATTAAATACAACAACAACAAAAGGTACTTAAAATTCATTTGTACATTAATTATACATAATAATAGGGTGGGTAAAATTTTTTCACGTCAAAAGCACATCGCGATTCTTATTCTATAAGTCATTCCAAGAAACTTTGCCAAGGAAACCATGGGTCAAAAATAAATTTCGAGCCCCGGATTTTTCAAAATAGAAGTTAGTTTTCCAAAATATTCAACAATAGAGGCAAACAAATTGTATTTTGTCTAGCCAGACCTGTATCATGCGGTATTTATTTTTGATTGCCGCCAGAGAGCGTTTTCATAACCTTTTAAGAACTTATCGTCTTTTTTGTGGAAAATTTACGAATATTTCTCAGTATGTACTGCAAAAACAGGAAAGGAGTAGAAAGTACGAATCTAATCAAATTTAATTAAGCGCTTGTCTCCTTCAAACTTATTCGGAGTAAAATAATAATGGAGTAAGCTACCATTGTTCCAAAATTCTGTTGATTACTTTTTGACGTGACAACCATCTTGTTGACGAATATTTCAAAATATTTTGAGTTCGTTCCAAAATAATTTTAAGTTGAGAGGAATTCGTCTCTTCTACTATGTAGAACTTTTGCAGAAGTGGTTTCCTATATCTTTTAAAAACTTGTCAATATCATTATAAAATACACGCTTATATTCTTTCGCTGATACTTAATTTAGAATGTGGCATAAGCAATCGTTCAATGAACAAGTGAAAAAACCTATTCACATAAGCGGAGCTCAGTGTTTGGTGCAAATGTTACGTTAAATCAAACAACAAAAAATATAGTTTCCCTTAGATTTCATAAAAAAGCTACGACATTTTCGCAAGACTATTTGCACCAAACACTAAACTCCGCTTATATTCATTGGACAGTAAATACGAGCTGCCATTTCATATCAATTATAAATATGTAGGTTTGAAAAATTTGGAAATAGTACCAAATGAGTCACGGGGCTACCAGCGTACTTTTTAGTTTTGAATTGTACCAAAAAAAGTACAATTGTATCAACTTTATCAACCCTGGCGACAGCACACCAAGTAGCGAGAACATTAAACAAACTGTTTAAGATCTGGAATAAAACTTCTTACTACATAACCTTTAAATATTTTTTTGTCCTCATTTTCTACGTTCCGATTAAGAATAATTCGATTAATCGAACAAACAAAACCAAAATCTTGTTTGAATACTTTCAAAGCGACGATTTTCGAATAACGAATAAATCGATTAATTAATATCGATTATTCGAACAATTTTTTTTTTTTTATTAAAAAATAAATTAAATAAATGCTTATAATTTTATTTATTCTCATAAGTTTTTAGTGATTTTATACAAAATGTAGGAAAGTAAAAAAATATTGTTACCATACCCCTGGTTGTAATTAATCTCAATGTTTAGTAAGCAAAAACCGTGTTGAGTACTCATAGTATTTCAAAAATGTATTTTATGTTCTTTTTAAACAAACCTTTACAAACAACTGAGTAGGTGAGTTGCAAAACTCCTTCGTTACAAAATTAAAAATACGAGATGACAATTGATTCTAACAGTTCTTTTGGCGATTTATGTGAATAAATATACTAATTGTATCATTGCATGTCCTCTTCCATGAATTAGTTCGGACATGCATTGATGCAATCAGAATATTTCGTTTAATAAAGCACCAAAAGAACTGTAAGAAACATTTGCAATCTCGTATGTTTACTTTTGCAACAAAAGAGTTTTGCAACTCACCTTGTCAATTGTATCAGCTGTTTTATTTTTAAATCATACGTTAAACAATTTTTAAGAAAGGGGATTTTTTAATTTCGGGCGAAAAATTTAGAAATAAACAAAAAGCTTAAAAATAAAGAATTGATTTATATAAATTATATCCTGAAAGTAGAAAATGTTGTTATCGTATTATATTGTTTTTTAAATTATAAATGTATGCATGTATATTTTTACCATTTGCGTAAGTATCACAATATTTCCATTAAAAATGATGTAGTGGAAGATAATCCAACGACACCAAGCAATGCCGAACTTGGTCCAATAGAAAAATACATTAAGAGAGACACCGGCTGTTCTATAGAAGAAATTGTAGAGAGAAGTTTGGCTGAAGATGGTAGGTCTGCCAACTCCTCTCAAAAATCCAGAGTAATATCGGATAATTAGGGAATTAAGGGTTTTACGATGCCTTTAAGTAATACAATGATATGGAGTTAAGATGAAAACTTTTATGCATCAAAAAAGAAGAAGTCATAGCGGATGGAATTGAAGATTTCCCATAGTAATTTTTATGTAAAAAAATTTTTTTATTCGTTATTCTCATCGATTAATCGAACAAATTTTTCAGATTTAATCGTTTGATCGAACGAACAAAAACAATTATTTGATTTATTCGAACAAAGTTGAAAGGCGAATAATTGACAACTCTAATAACAATACAACATTAACTTCTCTGCCACAACAAACCTTTTATCGCCTTCCAATGAAGCTAACGGGCTTAAATTAATTATAAGATTTACGTTAATAGGTCTACTTAAAAACTAAATCTTTTGGAAACAGAAAAAAATTAAACAATTTTCTTTGTTTGTATTTCATTGTTAAGATAATACGGCCTATAATCTTTTATGTAATTAAAAACACAATTTTAATAAATTTTTTCCCGGCGTTTTGTCGATTTTTTGTCGACTTCTTCTGGGGATCGTCTTTTTAATAAGAATATGACATTAATTAACAATTTTTTACCAAATAACATTTAGAACTTACGTTTTTTTTATATATTATTACAATAAAAAACAAACTTTAAAAACAAAAATTTGACATTTAACATAGTCAAAGCCCGGTATAACGAATACGCAGTTTAACGAATATCCCATAAAACGAATGGCCAAATTTTTACATTAACTACCTTATATAGCGAATGGCAAAATGAAATAATTCCGATTTAACGAATGAAAAAGCAAAATTAAAAAATCGTTACAGAACCGTTAGATTTTTGTGTGTGTTTTTGGCTTCTTTGCTTTTTATTGAAAGAACACGTGTGATGCGTTGCTTTTTTTCGTTAAAGTTTTAGTAGTTTGGTTTGGTTCATTGTGAAAACGAGATGTCAAATCTCTTTTGATAAAAAATTAAAGATTTTAGAAGAGTTTAAGAAAGGTGTAAATCTTTCAGTAATATCCCAAAAATATGGAATACCAAAATCTTCAATATGTATCTTATACACGCAAGTGATGACTGGCTATCACGTTTTAAGAAAATATATGGAATCAGGTTGCTAAAGCAAACCGTCGAAACACTTTCAGCTCGACAAGGTTTAGTGGAGCCTTTTAAAAATCATTTCCATAACTTAATAAGCGAACAGAATTTAACAAGAAATGCAAATTTATGATTTTTAATGAAATTAATTATTAGAAATAAAAAAAATTCTTAAATAAACGTGAAAATATCAATTAAAATTTTATTTCTAGACTAAATTATAAATACAATTAAATTTTGATTCAAATTGTGTACCAAAAAATTACTGATCGATATAACGAATATCGCGGTATAACGAAAGGTCTGAACATTATATCATTCGTTAAACCGGGCTTTGACTGTATAATACAAAAATCATAAAACATGGAATTATTTTTAAAACACATAATATTAAAAAATTGTATCACAGTTTATTTGATGGCTACTCTATAACTTGCACATATGTTGTTGGAGTCTTCTTTCAAATTCATTGTCTTTTTTATGTTTTGCTGAATTCTCAAGCTTTGCTTCGTAAATCTCTTTCTCATATTTTCCTCCTTGTCTAATATTATAATACGTTGAAAATCTGGTGCATGGTCTGAACTCATCATATGCATGGCTAGTGCTGTTGTTTCTTTCTGCCGCGTAATATCCATCTTGTGTTCTCCTATCCTTGTTGATAAAGCTATCTTTGTTGTTCCTATATACACCTGATCACAGAGTTCTTTGTTATTTCCTTTACATCTTATTTCATAAACAACGTTATTTTATTGTTGTTTTTCTACTGGCGCTTTTATTTTAGTGAATATTGCATTTGTTGTTTTGTTAGGCTAATACGCAAAACATATGTTATTTTGTTTCAGTGTTATTATCATGTTTCTGTTGTCAGTAAGGCCAGGGATGTATGGTACACTGTAGAATTTTTTGTTTTCTATTTCATCAGTGTTGTCAATTTTATTATTTTTATTTAATCGCCTAAATACGTCGTCTATTAAAGAATTTATTAATTTTTTAGGGAAACTATTTTGTATCAATATTTCTTGTATTATGTTTATATTTTTGTTGTGGAGTATTTCGTCCCTAATTTTCAGTACCCTCTGTATTAAATTTCTCTATTAAATTTCTCGCTAATCTGACTTCTGGGTTGTGTGGCGTTAAAATTCATAAGTCTGCCTGAAGCTGTTTCCTTAGAGGTCCAATTATAAAAATAATGTTATCCTTATTTTTCCGTAGTTTTGCGTCGAGGTATGCTATTTCATTATTTTTCACTATTACGATGGTGAATTTAATTTTTTGATGGTGAGAATTTAAAGTTTTGCTTAGAAATTTAAAAAAAAATTCAAATTAAACTGTAAAATAAATACGTAAACTTTTTATAAATTGCATTTTCAACTAAATTTACAGATAAACCAAAACTGACACTTGGCACGTTCTCTAATTGCAATTCATTTAATTCCAAAAAAAAAATATAAATATTCCATAATAGTATTTAAAATTTTTCTACATTTCATAATCAAGTTTTTTTTTTATTGAAAAGTGAAATCATAAACTTGTAATCCTTTTATTCACATCCACACAAACACATTTTAATTAAATAAACATTCATACATTTAGGCATTAAACACACATAATTACATACATACATACATATATACACACATTAAATACATACTATAAATAATAATAATAATAATCTACAATTTGTTAAATAATAAACATCATAAACTGATGACAAGATGTGATAAAATGTTGTATTGCCATAAATGAGGCAGGCGGTCAGAATAAAATTGTACAAATTAAATTATAGTTTCAGCCAACTTCGAGCAACAGCCACAGCGACAACAACAAATATGGCAACAGCATCTTAACAGAGTTGTATTCGCAAATATATTCATTCTAGACATTATCTTGATTTTAATCATTAATTTACACAGCTTACCATTTTATTTAATCATTTATACAATAATTTTAACTAAAACTAATAAAATAAATGTATGTCAATTATTTATTTAACTTTTTTTTTCTTTTTTTTTTTGCTCTTAAATTTCGTATGCCACTGAAATGAAATATTTTTCTACAATAATTGGCAATAAATCAAAAATCAAGTTTAAAATACAGAATTAGAGTGGACGGGACAGAAGAACAGATCGGCGAAAGGTGAACAAAAACAAAAATTTTATGTCACTCGTTCGGCTGCAAAATGCCAGCACAGAATTATACAAATGCCAAACATTAAGCACACTAAGAAATCATTTAATAAAAATGTAAAGATAATGAAATTGCACAGTGGAGCAAGTTTTTTTAATAGTTAACAAAAACTGTGACGTTTATTGTATGATGGCTCCTTGTACTATACATAACATGTTTACAACGGCAGATCGAAACCTTTGGACGGGATTTTTATTTTGTCTTTTTTGCCTTAAAATCAAGCTTGTCTTAAAATTTGTAGGCCTTATGGAAAGGTATGCGTATAAGAAACAACTTTCTTAACACTCCCATACAAAAATTAAAGTAATGGTCACTCAATCAAGAAAATCATAACGAACACCCAATTTTACTTTTTACTTTTTGCCTTGAGGGCCTTAATGATTTCTGGCCTGTTCGCCAAATCCTGCTACTTAAGAAAATCCCAAAAGAAAGAATTTGATTGCACGCTTGCCTCTACGTGTCTATACTTTCATATTGCTTGTGCAGAGTATTCAATTTGGCATGAGCTGTGTGGCATGTATCGTTGTTCTCTCGCATAGAAAAAACCTTTTTAAATATGGACACCTCCAACAAAACATTTTTTAAAAACATTTTAAATATGTTATGTTTAATTTATCATGAAGCCACAACCATATTATGGTTACGTCTAAGAATGTTATGGTTAAATATGATTATAATTGGTTTTTAAATTAACAATAGTATTATCCCCTTTTTAACCACAATATTGTTGTCGGTCACAACAATATGGTTAAATTAAACAAAATATATTTAAACATTCTTTTAAAAATAGGTTTTGGTGGAGGTGACCATATTTAAACAGGTTTTTTCTCCGCGTGAAGATAACGACGCACGAGCGAGGAGCTAGTGAACAGCACAACTTCTGGAAATAAAGTTGTAATCAGATTGATTTAGCAATAAATTGATTGTTATGGCAAGTTGCGCCTTTTTTATATCCAAACGTCGTTTATGTTCAGCTGATTAATTTTTGAAAACAAAAACATGGCTCGATAGCGGTTGCCATTCACCGTAACGACAGCTCCTTACTCATTTCACAAGAGCGAGTTAACCGCACCACACAGTCACTTTTAAATGTATGTAGTGGTGATAGCTTAAAGGCTTGACGAAGCCGTAAAATGGACGAAGTGCTTTATTAACTTCGCAAACAGATATATTTTTTCAAAGTAAATGTCCACAATTTGGAAGCGTTGTTCTAGCGTTAAAAGTTTCATGATGACTTGCCAAACCTTATTGAACCGAAATGTCAACACAGTTTGACGTTCTCAGCTGTCAATATCGAAAGTTCTTATGCTGCTAGTTTCTACAATATTGTGTACATATTCTGGGTCTTTATGACTAGCAAAGTTGATGTAACGATGTCTGTCTATTGAAATGGGGTTTCCGAAAAACTCAGATACGATGGTGACCAGATAGCTTTATATATAAACATTGGATTGCTTCGCAGTAGGTGCAACAGTAACAATTAAACATTTTAATTGGTTTTTTATTTAAATAAATCCCCTAAAGATGAGCAACGGAGTTGCCTCGAAATATTGGGTTCAAAACGCACATAAAAATGATTAAAAATTAAAACCAAAATTTTTTTTAATTTATAATATATGACCTTAAGCCGAACTAAATATAAACACCAACAACAAAAAAGGTCATACTGTTAACATTTTAATATTTTTCATAATTGGGTAATAAAAAGTTGGCACTGTGCGTCGGCCGACCCAAAATCCACACCAAACAGTGACATTTTCGGTATGAATTGGACGCGTTTGTATCTCATGTGAATAGGGCTGCCAGACGGCCTGAATTGGCCTGGACTGTCGAGTTTTTTTTGGGTATTGTCCAGTTACCAGCTCAAATACATTTTGTTCACTTAAAATAGAATTTCTTTAAAATTAAAAATCTTTTTTTTTATTAATTACATACTTAATATAAAGGAACAATGCGATAAAAGTAACATTCAGAATCTATGTAAATACATAAATGAATCTCGGTTGTATTTTCATACAATTTTGCAAGGCTTTTTCGAAAGTACCTTAAGTATTTGAAATAATCTATACTCACAAGAAAGATTTGGATGAAAATTTGAAAAATGTTCAAATATATTTGCTTACAACTAAAACAAGAGTTAGTAAATTCTGTAAATCGTAAGCGACACACAGTAAGAGATTTAAGAACAAAAAAAGTGAATATTTCTGGACTTTGTAAACGGTTAGTCCGATTGAAATAAAATTCCAGATGCTAATTAAGGACCAGTTTAAGTAAAGGATTAGGGAATTATAGACATATCAGGACGGCCACCAGAGGTTCCCCTCTTAGAGCGCCTTAAATATTACAAAAGTTAAAAACCGTCCAGAATTCCTATTTTAGCCCGATTTTAGAAATCTTATCAGTGGAATGCACTGGTCCATTTATATACATATTGGACAAGGATATAAAATCGTGCGCAAATAATTTTGGATTTTCGGATGGATATTAAGATAATTAGTTTTTTTGCGCTTACGATTATTTTGCAAAAAAGTAGATTTTTTGTAACTTGTTTGTTACTTATGCCCTTTTTGATTTTATGTGACGATATGTAATTTGACGTAAAACTTAATTTTTATTGTTACGTTTCCTAGTTTTACTTTTTCCTAGCTTTTACTTTTTAAATTGTCCAGTTATTTTAACAAAATCCAGGTGAATTTTTTACATTGTCCAGTTATTTGAATATTGGTTACTGGCAACCCTACATGTGGATATTGGAATCTTCCTCAATTCGATAATTTCAACACTTGAATTTAAAATTAAAGATATTTGCTAAAAAAAAAATTAAAATCGGTTAAAACAAAACACATAAAAATAAATTATTCTCGGCACATAAACTCTGCAGTACAATATTATTGATAAAGATCGATTAAAAATTTATAATTTGCTTAGATTCTGATTTTTTTAACGATTTATATCAACATATTTTTCAAGTTTTATATCAGTGAAGGGCACATTTGCAAATCCTATGTACGCGTGCATAGGAATAAAAATGCTGCTTGTGTGACGTCTACACATGTACACTATAAACTTCTTTGTGTGGTCTGTGACAATCAGTGTGACCACAACTAAAAAAAATTTGGATGCTAAATGGGGATTAAAACAATGCTAAAAATTCTAAAAAATAAATTTGAAAATGCTAGAAAAACACTAAATTTTTTTTAAATAATTGATTCAGTTTAATGACTGAATTATACATTAATTAAACTGAAAATATTATATTTCTTAAAAAAAATGAAGTTTATATAAAAAAATTATATACATACATAGATTTATTTAACAAAAAAAAAAAAAAACAAAAGGCCCTATCTACAAAATATTATATGATAAGCGCTTAAAGCCCTAACCAACAGTTTGCAAAATATGCAACATTGTCAACTGTCAAAAAAAAACTGTTAAGGCGCAACCATGATGTGCTTAAATTGGCTTCAGCAAATGTGCGAATACATGTAAATCATATGAGGCAAACCATATTGAACTTAAAGAAAATTGTTGCTAAGTTTTATGAAACTGTCATTTGCTTAAGCAAAGTGCGAAACTGATCACACATTCCGTACGGAAATAATATTTTTTGTTTTTGTTTTTTTAAATACATTTGAGAGACTTTTTGTTAATATTTGACAGTAGGTTAAGCAAGGCTATGCATATTATTGTTAGGTTTTACAAGAAAAGTAGAAGAAAAATTATAAACAGTTTAAGGCGATTAATAAATTTATAATTTTAAATAGTTTTTTGTAAAATTTTCAAAATGTTAGATAGGGTTTTTTGCGTTTAAGGTAACGCTATACATATTTACATATCTGTGGCAATAAATAATAAATGGCTTAAGTCTAAATTTTGTGTTTTGAGATATTAAGGGTTTTGTCTAAAATGAATTATGTGTTGTATTGTGAAAGTGAAAATATAAATGCGTGTACATAGTTTTATTAATAACGACATTTTATACTTGAAATTCAACTGCGTCATAGATCTTGAAGAAGACAATAAGAATATGTAATAAAATTAAAAAGCACTTAAGTCAACTTAAGCCATTATTATTTATTGCCACAGATACAAAAAGGTTTATTATTAAATACAAAATATAATATAATTTCCAAATTGTTGGTAAAAATACCATTAGAATATGATCTGTTTTCATCATATTCTAAACACCTACACGCAGAGAAAAAATATGGTTGGGCATGGTTACGACAACAACACTATGTTTAATGTAACAATATATTGTTGTCGTAAACAAATAATTGTTATTTTTATTTAATATCAACAATATTATAGTTACTGTAAACATATCAATGTTTATCGCAATTATGAATTTGAGTATTGTTGACCGAAAAATAATTATTTTTCTATCAACTTAATTATGATAACTTTCCAAACATATCATATTTCTCACAACCATATCATGATAATTAAAAGCCATAACATGATAACTTTCTATACATTTATCATATTATGTTAAAGATGCAATCAAACTATTTTTACACTAATAATATTATGTTAGCGCCATTTGTAAAATAATTTTGAAGCAGTTGTGTCGTTTTTTTTTATTTGTGAGCGGTTAAACAATAAAAAGATAAAATTCCATAAAAAAAAAAGTTTAAAGAAATTTAAAATTTAAAATATTAGCGGAGTTCATTCAAGAATTAGTGATGTAATAGTGCAAATGCAAAATATCATAGTTTTTTTGTAAAATCCAACAACAAAACACACAGAGATTTCGTTATATTTTATAAAAGTTCTACGATATTTCATCAACATCTTAAAATCGAAAAAATGGACACACGTGGTTGCCCATGAAAACCACAGATTTTTCATTAGCACTTTTGCAAGCCTTTTATTGAACTCCGCTATTTGATTAACATTAAGAAAAATTGTAAAAAGCCACAAAATAAAAACTATTTTAATTTATTTTGTATTTTTATGACAGCTATGAAAGGTGCTGTATCATAATATGATTGCTTCTAAATTTATTATGATTAACATGACAATAATATGATTAATTTCTTAGCTTATTATCATTAACATGACAATAATTTGATTACTTCTTAACTTAGTATGATTAACAGAATAATAATATGATTAAGGGAAAAATATTATAATGGCATATTACGAGTATATTTAGTCATAATATGATTCAATAATAATCTAAATATGGTGACTACAATCATAATTCTTATCATAATATGTTGCTCTTAGAATATGTTTACCACAACCATGTTTTTTCTCTGCGTGTATTCAGAATTCAATAGTTCAACTTTGGTTCATCAATTCGTATGCATTCAGCTTTTGGCATGCTGTTCTAAACCCGTTGTTTCTTCTGTAGTAAAATCTACCATTTCTTATCCAATTTTTTTTTTTGTGTTTACAGGGTTTCTTTTATTTTATATTTGTATAAACGCATAAATGACAAAATACAATTGTAGAGATTGACAGAAGTGATAAGTCATATTGTGAAATAGCAATATAAATATAAAATTTTTAGGATTAAAAAATGCTAAATAATGCTAAAAAAATATTTCAAAAATGCTGAAAATAATGCTAAATGCTATTTGAAAAATTCGCTGCTAAATCAAAATAAATAATGCTAAATTTAGCAGTGAAAATGCTAAAAGGGTCACACTGGTGACAATGGACGTTCGGCTGTTGCTTTGTTGTTATTTCTTCAACACAAGCATAAATGTGATAGTATGTGTGTGCCCTTCACTGTTTTATACATACATATAAATACTATTTATTAAAAAAATAATTGTACAAGATTTAAAAACAAAAAAAAAAAAAATTTATTGACTAAATTTAAAAATAAAAAGCAATAAAAACTGTTTAGACAATTTTGAGCCATGAATACAGTGCCCATGTTCTGTAACTCTCGCGTCGAGAAACTTTTCGATTGAATTGTGTGAAATGAAACAAAAAAGCAATGTATTGAAACAAACAGCTGTTTTTCTCACTTAACTGTGTCAGTGTCTTTTTGGCGAGTACCAGCTGTCACGTAAGGAAATTATTCGCCAATTTACAGAAAAAGTGTGTCCGTAACATTTTTGTGAGTAAAGTTCCCGCTTTGAGCTGTCAAATAAACTCACGAATAAAAATTTTAAAACTAAAAAACAATTTAAAATGCAAAATACAAAGAATTATAATAACTAGGATCGCCCGGTGGCCGAAATTCGACCATTTGACATTTGCTTTCGAGAAAACCTGTGCGTTATACAACAAAAACGTCACATTTTAAGAGAAACGCAAAATGCACTATTCACCCATCTTTGTACGTATGTCTGTAAGATAAACTAAAACGTTTTTTAAACACTTTAATGCAAAAAACTTAGGAAAAAAATATATTGTGCATATCTACAAACAAATACCTTTAAAACGATGTATGTTTCATTAAAATCGGTTCCCGTATTTACATATAAGATAATATTTTGTTCTTGGCGCATGTTTTTATTGTTTAATTATTTTGCTTTTAACATTTTTATAAAATATTCGAATGTTTATAACGTAACGACGTAAACTCTTTTGTTAGTTTTCTTTTTTTTTCTCAATTTTCGAGAAACGGTGGAATATTTTGTTTCAAATCTTTTCGATGCGAGAAGTTCTCACCAAAGTTACAGAACATGGGCACAGGTTAAATGCTAAAAGTAGCTAAATTTGTTTTTTTTTTCTTAGAAAAACTCTGTTAATGTTTTTGGAACCTTATTTCATTTCTTTCTGTGAAAAGTGTTCCACTCTATTTGATGGTTAGTGACCTAATTTGTATCCCCTTTTTTGTGGTATTAGGCCAAAGGAGGCTATCAGCGCAGAAGTGGTATAACCCCAGACTACTTATTATGAGATAATGGGTAGTTAACACTACCCTTGCACTATAGTAATTGGTTGTAACGGCCCGTGCAAAAACTATATTTCTAGCGGCATCTTTTTTGAATACAAACAGTTGGCTTACTCGATTATTGCACTGTAAAGAACAGTGCAAATAACATATCTTACATCAGAACCGTAACCAAATTAAATTGTGGGTTACACTACTTCTGCGCTGATAGGCTCAAATAATATATTCATGCAAGATTGTGTGGAAATATATATTACTAAAACAATTGTGATTTTTTAGTTGAACCGTCGATTTTTAATTTGAAATTTTGCTATTTAGTTAGGCTTGAATTCATCAAATTTAATTTTCATTAAATTATTTTACTGAAGGAAGAAATTTTGCAACATGAAATTAATTAAAATTTATTGATAATTCTTATTCTTGGCTGAAATGGGGATTGAACTCGGAATGAATTTACGTTTTTCAGAATAACCGGAGGGGTGCTTTAAAACCATGTGAGATAAGGCCATGATGGCTTTATTGCTCAATTGAATGGGAGATAAAGCCATAATGGCCTTATTGCCCAATCATTGAGAGGTAAGGTCATATTTAAAATTTTGCAAAATGAGAGATATAGCCATATTTTTTTCGCAAATGAGAGATAAAGCCATATTTTTTCAGAATATTGTTATGCATGGTGTAAACATTCTGTAAAAGGGAAAATCCTTAGTTATCATTGAAAAACCTTTTTTTATTCTTGTGACGCACGCAGGAAAACTTTATTCAGCGAAGCCACCTGCCGCGTCCTACTGGAGGAAAAAACCCCTAAGCACGGCCGCAAGCCGCAGCGCAGAAAAACTTTAGTATGCGAAGCCAGATTTCAATACTTAACTTTAGTGTATCCGGAACTGAAATGAGAGATAAAGCTATTTTCTAATATTGCTAATGTGAGCTAAGGCCATGATGGCGTTATCTCCCATTCAAATAAAAAAAAAGAAAAAGGCTTTTTATCCCTATTGAATGAGAGAAAAAGCCATCATTGGCCTTATCTCACATGGTATAAAAGCACCCCCCGATTAACCACATTCTCATCATCAGAATTCTTTTCACCACTACGATGCCTGCCAGCCAACAGTCACACATCAATCTTTAAACAGTTGGCATTGGAGATTCGAAATTTTCTGTAATTAATTATCATTTTTCAATTTCTTTATATTAAGCTTGTTCAACTATATTTATCTGCTTATTTAGTAAAAGTCACTGAAGTGGCCTGGCCGATCATGTTGAAATTTCCCTCAAAACAAATTTAACTTTTGCCTCTACTCAAATTCTTTAAAGTTATTTGGCTTCACATTGCAAGTGCTAATTTTCTTTTTGTTTGTTAATTTTGGAGTTTATTTGTTTATTAGACGCAACTACTTAGTTTTGTATTTAAAATATTTAGTCATTTTGATTATGAAAAAAAAAAAAAATATTTATGGAAACATGATTTATGTCTCCAGCCTACAGATTTGGTTTACCAGCGAATACGACGAACTTGTAATGCAAAAACACACACCCATTTGAATGTGTGTCCGTTCGTACAGATGCTTTGAACATTTTGCCGGTACGTCCGACTGACTGTCTTGCAATTACTCATACGCACCGGGTGTTGGCAGATCGCATGTGTTTCTAGATATGCATATGTACATAAAATGCAATAAAGTACAAGGTGGCGCAAAAGTTGTCACCCGATGCTCTTGGACTGTAATTTTTTAAAAATATTAAAAACTTTAGTTTTGCCTCCGGATTGCGTTTATTTGATGTAAAATTTTTCTTAACAAAGTAACAAAAATAGTATTGGCCGCTGGCAGAATTGATGACCATAAGGCCCTATTTATGGCATTTCCGATTTCTCTTGCTAGAACTTCCAGCGATAAGTTTGTGCAGTGCTGACGAAACATTCTTCCAGGACCTCAAGAGTCTGAGGCTTGTTGACATAGACTAGTGACTTCAAGAAACCCCACAAAAAGGAGTCTGGAATAATTATTTCGCCTTCTTGAGGAGTATAGCTCTCCATCTCCTATTAAAGTTTATCTTGTATTTGTTTACTTCGCTCATGTCAAAACAGAAGTGACAAATTATAGAATCTTCCGATAGGATGATGACTTTTGCGCCACCTTTTATGTACGATTGATTGTTAGGCTCAGTATCTCTGAAAATAATTTCGAAAATTAAATAAAATGTTTTAACAAATTTGGCTAAATTTACTAATGCATGAGTGGAATATGAAATAAACAAATATTAAAACAGCAACATATGATTTGTTTGAAGTGAAGCTTTTTTTTCAAATAACTTTCAACATTAAACAAAATTTTGTTGTAGCCACAACAACTACAACAACAACAACAACAAAATGCAACATCAAAAATCTTGTTTGTAATCATTATCTATATTGACAATTATGGTCAATATGTACAAAAACCCACTAAAGTCATACAATTAATTAAACATACATATTTAGTTAAATCTCAAAAATAAAACAAAAACAACAACAACAATAAAAGCAATTAAACAAAAAATTAACGATAACCAGACGAAAACTCAAACAAATAATAAAATGTAATTTGTTTTTGTTTTATGTGTCAATGAAATATAAATCAACAAATACGAGCAAAAAACTCTATTAAAAGTTACAAAATTAAAAACCACAAAATTCGTACAATGAAATTTATCATTCATTAATTTGTCTAAAAAACCAAAATTTTCTTAATTAAACCAAATAAGAACAAAAAACAAAATAAAATAAAAGTAAAATAAAACTAAATGCAGAAGTAATTCGCTTGTTAATCCTTTTGATTACAGTGTTAAAACAGTCATTACATCCATTTCATTTCATTGCACTGCACTTCTCTCAATAAAGACAACAACGAGATGGAGCAAAAAAAATCACGCAAAACTTTTCTCGTATTTAGATAAACCTCAAGATTTCTTTTTCTATATTCTATGGTACTTGCTCTGTACTCCAAGAAATTCTCTTAAAAAAAGTTTAGTAATAGTTTCCGCATCAAAAGATTTTCAGTTCCGTTTTTAAGATGCCCTACACTGAAGTAGACACATCACTCTGGTAGGTGAGAAATGCTTAACCTTGGAAAAAGGTGCAAAATAGGTCTACGCGACATTTTTCCCTAAATTGTTTAAGCCTTTACAATATTAAAAATGAATCACAACTTTGTGGTTTGCTTTATTACACCAATAACTTTTAATTCAAAATTTTCTAAATAAGTGAGAGAATCGGGCTTTTACCTGGAGTGCTAAATTTCTGAATGTCACGTATTTGAAGCATATTTTTTAACTTCTTTTATCATCTGTCTCTCCCACTAGAGCATACGGCTCGTCCGGGGTATGATAGATCCTCCATCGGCAATTTTGAGAGTACTGGGAAAATAATATATCCAAGGATGACCAAAATCTTAAGGGCCGCAGCTGGTTTTTAAGTATCATGAGCAGGCAGAAGTTGATTCAACTGGTATGATTGCTTATGAATAGCACACGAAGCAGTAGTAACCAAGTCAATGTCATGTGTTGAGCGAAAAGCAGTTCTTGGGCTCATCATTCATTTACCAAAAACAAATGATGTAAAACAAACATGAGTTCAACACAAGTATCCGATATACAGTCTCCATTCCCTGCATTGGCAGCCGGCATGAAACGCTGGAGGTAGCAAGCTTATGTTCAAACATTACGATGAATGAAACCTTTAGTTGTTTAACGAGCTTGGCAGGCTCTAATGAATAACTTGTCATCTGTATTTTAAGCGGTAACGCTTTAACGTTTTAAATGAATTGAATGGGAACCTGTCTGAGATATGAACCTTTTAATTGGTGATACTTTTTTCAAATGGCAACTTAAATGTCAGAGGGCATATGCGAAATTTTATAAACTAAAGGCCTAGATAAATGTATTTGAAAATCAAACACACAGCAAAAAATAAATGTTTGAACAAAATGTATGTGTACAAGCACAAAGACAATATACTTTGCGTTAAAAGTTGTCTCACAATTAAAATAGTGTTGTGAGGGACAAAAACTCGAACAAATACACTCCTTACAGTACCTGCATCTTTTAAATACCTTTCAATACAGTAAAAATATTTGGCTATACTTCTAGTATTTAAAAACTACCTTATGCAGTCTGCGTGAATTTGTAATGTTTACTTGTGTGTCGTGTGTAGCGTTTTGTTTTTGCAAA
Source organism: Pollenia angustigena (assembly GCA_930367215.1). Taxonomy (NCBI): domain Eukaryota; kingdom Metazoa; phylum Arthropoda; class Insecta; order Diptera; family Polleniidae; genus Pollenia; species Pollenia angustigena. Next base: position 122,592,456 of record OV884057.1, on the reverse strand, counting down.
GAATTCTTGTTGCAATATTATCAAAGAAATTAACATAAAAAATTATATATCGTAAGCGCATATCCCATTCTCACATTAAAAATAAAGAATGTGTGTATTTTGTATTCCCATTCTTATTCCTGCGTGTATTTTTTATTACCTTGTTGATTTTTAAAAGTATTTTTTATACCCGCAACAGCGACACTACAGTAAAGAGTTTACAAAATTTTCAGTGTCTTGAATGTGCGTTCGAATGGAATTGTGTAGGACTCTTCTATAAACCACTACTCGAAAAAACGTTTTTTTATGTTCGAATGCAGTAGAACTGCAGAACAAATACGATTTTTGGAAAAAGCTTATACCACTTGAATAAATAATAATATTTTTGCAAAAGCAGTAAAAACATTTAAACAGTCGATTTTCGATTTGACATTGAACTTGTGATTTAGATGATGAGAACTGATCTTTATATATGGGACCTTGTGATTTTTGACCCATCAAGACAGCAGTCTGGCATTATTGCCTCGAAATCGATATAAAAACAACGAAGATCGTTGCCATTGTCTTTTAAAGAGGTCGGAGGAGTAAGGACGCTGGCATTAAACAATAAGAAACATCACCCGAAACAAATTTTTTATAAATCTGCAAAATTCTATAACTCTTCTATAATCTAGGAAATTGCTAAGTTTTTTTTTTAAATATATCTAAATTGAGTGACGCTTAAAACTAACTAATATGTGTTGACCATCTCCATCAGACCGTGAAAATAACTTGGGAAGCCTGATAATACTTGAAGCATAAAAGTGCAACGGACTTATAATTTTTAACAGAGAAATGCTCAATATCAAAAAATTCTATTCAGCGTGCAGAGCACATTGCTGTTAGAAGAGGTAGAAAATCTATTCAAAAGCGTCGGTACACGAGAAAACTCAAGACTTTGAAGATTAGAGCTGATCTTGGGTGTCCTATGTTTACAATGTTTCAAATAATACAATTTAACAATATTTATCCAAAATCAATCCACGTTTACTAAGAGATTTTGCGTCTAATACAGAGACAAAAGTTTAAAGAAATCTTACTACATATATCTTTCAATTTTATAGTGTATTTCAAATTCCGCTAAAACTTTTAACAAAATTTAACTCCTTGAAAACGTCAAAAACAAGAGTTGGTTATTGCTTTAGTTTCATTTGAGGAAATGAAACTATTTTTATTTTTTTTTTGCTTATAGAATCTATTTTATAGAAAATTATATATACGTATATACATATGTATGTATATATGTATATATATATATATATATATATAACTATATATATATGTGTATAAAAACCCGATTTGCTTACTTTGTTCAAATAATGAAGCCACAGAAACCCACTTAAAGGTTTTCTTTGCCACTTTGTTAAAGAAAGAAAATAATGAAATGAAAACTTTATTCATTTTCAAAAACTATAGATGAAGATGAAACCCAAAGAAAATTGCGTAGCTAAGGAGTTGTTAAAACTAAAAGAGGTTATATAAAATTATTTTAAAAAAAAAAAAAATTAAAATTGCAAAATTAATATAAGAAAAAAGGCATTGATAGATTTGCACAGTGGTTATTAATTATCATAATGATTAGGAAGTTTTTTCATCAATACCAAATAAATGATTCTCTCCGACAATAATGGAAATTATTAGAAAATATATAAGCAGGCAATTCAGAAAGTGTTCTATCGTCCATATTGGTTGTATTTGCTATAATTTTATTAATGTGGCATTAATAACACTGTACTTGAATTTGACACTTTTTTTTGAGACAAGTCGGGCACCTGACGTTTAAACATCGGGTACGCTGAATTCAGTGGTGCTAACCTTTTTTTATGTTAACTCTTGTTTTCGATATACCGGACATATCGTCAGCTCGGAATTGGTTTGGTGCATATGCCAAAAAGTCGGATTGGAGAAAAACGACAAAGAAGATTTACATGAAGATTTCTCAAAATGTACCCGATAGGATTTTTTTATATTTTTACCACTGCTTCCGGTATATGTTTTGAAGAAAAATGTAAATTTTTACGCCCTTTCATGAATAAAGTTAGAATTTAATAATATTAGTGGTATTCACACCGAATTTGTTAATTTGTTGCTCGGTAGTTTGTTAATTAACAACTGTGAACGACCCCATTTTTAAAACTTTGTTAGTCTGGTAACTTTAAAATAAAAAATCATCTAATTGACATACTTACTCTCAATGTACACGAAAATTGCCAAAACACAAATATTTTTTTAGAAATGTATCACAAATGACTTTTTTATCATATTTATTTAGAAACTGCAACAGCTGATCGTGAGTTACCAACAAACAACTATTTTATCAGGGGTGCCGTGTCGTTAATTTGTTAAATGTTAATCCGGTAGCGCGTTAAATATACAAACACAAAATGCGTGTAAAAAAGTAACGATTAACGACTAACAAACTAACAAGCTCGGTGTGAATACCACTATTGTTTTGTGCCGCTTACGCCACTTTTCTAAAAAAAATCAAAAAAGTGGCTTTTTGTGCTGCATACGTATACTTATTGCGTGAGTGACTGACTCATTCATCTTCGTTCAGCCTAAACACCTGAAGCTAAAGACTTGAAATTTGGACCGGCGGTAAATCTCTCCCCAAAACGATCCACTAAGACGGGATTTTTAAAAATTCAAATTTTTAGGGGGCAAAAGAGGTTAAATTCGGAAACCTTTTTTCTCCAAAACTAAAAGAGATACAAAAAAACTCTGATACTTATCGTTGTTCTTTTGAAAAATAAGTGGACAGGTGTGTGGTACTTTTTTGAAATTCGGCTCTTTTAGTGTGAAAACGGATAAAACCTGAATTTTGGTACATTTTTGTCAGCCCATCTTCTTTTGATCCAATAAACCTAGAAATAACGTTTATATCATATTCGAAACTTATCAAACAAATACGAATACAAATTTGGTACTTTTTCGAAATTCGAACGATTAAGGGGTGAAAATCGTAACTATTTTTGGTACTTTTTTACAAAACATTTTGCATTTTGCAATTTTTGATACTATAATGGGGGGAAAAATAGTACCAAAATGGTAAATACGGGAAATTTAATATCTTTCTTTAGCTTTTTGGTTCTACAACTGGTATTTTTTAATTATCGTTAATATTTGACTTCAAAACATAAAGTTCAACATGCAATGTCCTGAATGAATGCTTAATATCTTAGAAACCACAAAAATTTCGCGAAACAGATTTTGGATTCAAAAAGGGGGTATTCAAAATATATATACCCCATACCTAGCTCAATTTTTTTAAACATGGTCGGTAGGTCAAACCAATTCTGATCTGACGATATACCGTTATTTTGAAAATGGAGGAGGTGGCAAAACGGTTTTGTTTATAGAAATTACAACACATCGGTGTCAAGGAAGCTAAGAAGACAATAGTAAAATAATCGTTTCCAAACCATCCATACCCAACTACGGCAACTCTACACTCAGCGAAAAAAACATGATTCATGAGTGGTCACTACGACCATTTTTATTAATATTTGCCTAATAAACCCTACTAAATTTATTAAACCCAGTTAAAACTTCGCCTACAAAACAATGTATCAAGTAATCAGGAAAATGTAAAACTACTACTTCCAATTCTACTGAAAGTACCAATTAATTTTACAAGGGAAGTCCCAAATTGAACGCATTTAAATGTAAGAGTTTATTCTTTACCTCCATACATCTAAAAAATAAGAAGTTATAAAATTAGTTAGTCTGAGTTCATACGGCTCATATCTTATTGACAAGCTTCTTCCTTATTCTTCTTTGAACATGAATTAGCGTTCAAATGATTCATGTCATGTTGACGACATGTTTTTTATTTTTTATAGTCGTGCGTATACATATGTGCTTTTCTTTTTTGATATTTAAAACAATAACAAAATTAAACAACGAATGAAAAAGCAAAACGTAAAGACAGTAAATGCATCTGCGTACTCGTTTCTTTTCCCCTCGTCCCTCTCGCCAATAAAGGAAAATCTTATCAATAAGACATGAGCCGTATGAACACAGACTTATAGAAGAAAGCTAATAAATAATAAGTGATTCATTTAAAAAAGTAGGCGAAGTTTTTACTAGGTAGTTTTAATATGACTTGAAAAAATATTTTTTGTTCTTAACATTTTTAAATAAAATTTTTTTTTGTATGGAAATCGACCCCGTCTACTATGTATTTAATAAAAATGGTTTTATATCCGGGAATACTAGTGGTCCAATTTTATTTGATTATATTAAAATTTTGATTGATTGGACTTTGGAATTCTATTGTTCGAGGTTACATAGCTTTTTCCAAGGTTCAAAACTACCTACAATTCCCTTATAAGACTCAGTAATGGGATGAATTCAAGAAAAATCGCATGATTTCCGTTTGCATTAGTGGTAACGCATGGCCATGTTGGGATGCCGCAAGTTAAAGGAAAGTGCAATTCTTCGGCTTAGAATTATTACAGAATGATATTTTTTAAATTTATTTCTTTGACATTCTATTTTTTTAATTTTTAATTCCACTTTCTCATTTAATTTTTCTACTAGATTTTTTAAATTGCATTTTCCACTGAAATATTTAAACTTTGTTGTCTCTTTACCACCTCAACTACTCATTTTAGTCGACTCTTTTTCATAAAGTTTCAAATTCCTTTAGATAAGAGGAAATCATATATGTTCACCTCCTCCAATATATAATTAGAGTTTTTCTTTTGCCGGGATTCTTTTCGCACTTTGATATTAACGGTGCAAAATATAATTGAATTTAATTTATTTGAACAAAAAAACAAACAACAATTTGTGTTATCAAAGTTATTTTCGGGAATACAGAGTTTATTATTAATACCGTATTTTCCGTATGACGTGCTAAATTCCCAATTTTTCATATATGATAAAAAACTGAAATTTATTGTTGAGGGAAAGCTAGCCTCTATGCACATTTCACTGGTTGCTTAGGCCAGCTCATCAGGAAACCTTTTCCAAAGATTTTAGAAAAGCCAAAAATATTAAACAAATAAAACCCTAAAGCGAATAAGAATTATAAACACTCTAATGGCCATTTTCTCATTAGGTGATTATCTTTTTTCCCAACGAAAAACTGCACATTAAAGAAATTTGGTTTTCTCAATGTCGCATTTGCTTCGATTTAATCGCAAATCTAACCGGCACTCATCTGCCAATTAAATATTTTCCTTTTATTTGCCGTACAGATAAATTCAATCAGCTGACTCTTATCTTTTACATGCATTTTGAGTGGCGTTGCCAGCTGAAAACTTTGTTTTTTGTCGGTATATTGAGAAACCCAAAATCGTTAACGGACAGTTTATCGGTCCAATAAATTTATGTTGACATTAAGTAACAGACAGTTTGTCGATACATTGAGAAAATGGCCATAAGTCTTACTTGTAACAATATCAAAGCTTAAACAAAACACCAACAATAAACAGTGAGTTTATCTTTTCTTACATCCCCCTACAATTGTGAGATCTACTCAATAAGTAAACGCTAATAAAAAAAATAAATATCACCCTTTTGAGGCTATCAGCGCAGATTAATTTTGGTTACGGTTCTGGTGAAAGATATGTTCTTTGCACTGTTCTTTACAGTGCAAGAGTAGTGATAACTCTTCATTATCTCATAATAAGTAGTCTGGGGTTACACCACTGCTGCGCTGATAGCCTCATTTTTATACATACATAACCAACAGCATTGACATAAAACCAAAATAATTAAATTATTTAAACAAAAACTACAAAACATTTTTTTTAAATAGTATTTTAGCACAGAATATTCTAATTTTAATCAAGAAGAGTCGTGTCAATGAGAAATCACGTCCCATTTCTACGGATGTTTGCCTTTATAGTAAAAATAACTTTAGGTTTTCTCACCACTGCATTCAAAATTTTCTGAAATGTTGACTTATTACTTTTGTCATCTTACAGAAAGAGTATTTACAGCATTTTCAGAATCTATTCCAACATTATTTTTATGCAGCTGCTCTGCATCAGCGTTACCGTTGTGATACTAAAGTATTAATTTTACCCTTTTTCGACGGTCTTGATACCTTTTATGGCCCTTTTTTTAAATTTTCCTTTTGTATCATATTCAACTATTTTGTGCCACTTTTTGACTCTTTTTGGAAATAGTACTCACAATTTGTTTCTTTGTCAACATTGCTGAACAGTAGTGCTTCAGCTTAACAAGTGTTTTCGAAACTAGCATTGCTTAAAAATAAACTTTGGAAACGACTCAAAGTAAAAGCTTACAATGCCATGCTTTCTTCTCATAATTTGTTCGAAGCGGAGATGGAGGAATGGACTTCAAGTAAAGATTTAATACCAAAATTGAGAATGCACATTCCTAAAAAGTAGTTAGTTTTCGTAAAAAGTTTATGTTAAAACATTTTTTACGACTTCTAAATTAGATTTTCGATATTAAAACGAACAAATTAAAATACAATTTCCCTAATAGCAAACATAACACATATACACAATAACATACATATTTGTTATTATTTATATATATTTTTTTTTATTTATTGAATAACTTATGTCGTTTTCTCTTCTACAAATAAAATGTGACACTATAAAGGTTTCATTATAATGTGCCAAATTCCCACTTCATACTATTGACAAACTGAAGTTTATTGTTGATGGGATAAGCTATTCCTATGCGCATTTCACTGGTTGCTTAGGCCAGATCGTCAGGAAACTTCATCCAAAGATTTTACAAAGCTAAAGATATTATACACATTATGTATTTAAGCAATGCAATTTGGTGTTTGTTTCTTAAAAATGTCTTGCTCTCTTAAAGAGTAGCAAGCTTTATGCTAAAAAATGCACCTTTAATAATGACATAAGGCATTGAACTTTTCGCCCCCTTTTAAATCGACAATGCTAAGAGTGCCCTGCAAAATAGGTGACTTCGATTTATGTATAGGGCTATTTTTAAAACGGCGACAATTGCCTTAAAGAGCAACAAAGCTTCGCAAAAACTTAAAAAACTCGAAAAAGTTTGCAAAAATAACGCCATAAAATTGATAAAAAGTCGCTAATGCCCAATTTTCAGGATAGTATTTAAAAAGTCTTATTTAAGTAAGATAAAAGTATGGTGGCACTACTAAATACAAAAAAATATCATAAAATGTCTAGTTATTTACAAGGTGGTCTCAAAAAACAGCTGACTGTTGCTTTGCCTGTTGTTTTTGTATTGTTGTGATATTGAGGCCACCTTGAATGTGAATTAAGTTTATTTTAAGTAATTAGTGAAGAAGAGAATTTTGTATATTGAATTATAATGATGAAAGGGCATTCCATAAAAAATTAAGTTTTTTAAGCACTGCCTATCTGAAATAAATATTTTTTGTTTGTTTATAAAAAACTTGGCCTTATTATTATTATTATTATTAAAATGGGAAATATTGCATTTAAAAAACTTGACCCTTTTTTATTGAAATACCCATTTTTTGACCCCTTTTTCTGGAAAATCCACTTTTTGTGACCCTTTTCGAAAATTTCCAACCGTAACCCTGCTCTGCATATAAAATTTTTTTCGTTTTTTGTTTTTAGTTTTAAAATTTTTCTCGCCCCATTTTTATTCGTGGGTTTATTTGACAGTTCAAAGCGGGAACTTTTCTCTCAAAAATATTACAGACACATTTTTTTCTGTAAATTGGCGAGCAATGGCCTTACGTGACAGCTAGTACTCGCCAAAAATTACAGATACAGTTTAGTAAGAAAAATAGCTGTTTGTTTCAATATATGGCATCTATTCGTTTCTATAATGCTGAAACAAAATAATTTGAAATAAATAATTCTGGCTAAGAGGTTTTGTTTGTAACTTTTAAAAAATATCGTTGAAGTCTACTGATTCATATAGACATGCTTAACCACCAACAAATTAAAACTTATTGAAAATAAATTTGGGAGACTATTTCGAATAATAAATTTATTAAATTCCTATAATGTTTTAAAACCAAAATTTTTCAAAAATTCTAAAGGTATGTTCACACCTATTAAATATTTGACGTCCTACACGTAACCACTAGTTTTCTTAAAGGATTGTTTACTTTTGCAAAACGTTTGGCCAGAGCAAACACTATTTAACAGTTTCAGTTTTTTAAAAATTCGAATAATCGATCTCCCTAATGGTCACGAGATAAATGGCATATTAATTCAATCGGACTTTTCGGTTGGGCTCCATACACGAAAAAAAACACAAAAGTACCGTTATCTAAAAAACGGTACTTAGAAAAAAAATGACAGCGTTTTTTGTGTTCAGGAGGTCCCAATTAACTTATCTAGTTATGTGGCGTTCTTGGTATTTTTCCAAATTAAAAATTTGTAAAGCAGTGTAATCAATATAATCAGTACTTGAATCAATCTTTCTGTACTTGATTCAAGAAAATCCAAGCTTTCCGTTCTATTTATTGATACCGCTTCGGATTGATTTAAATAAGGATGGATTGATTTTTCTTTTGAGTGTAGCAGCAGTTAAGTTGCGATAATAAATTACAAAAATCACGGGAATTCCCGCAGAAATTTCACGGGATTTTTTCCCCAATAACGGTATTTTTGTCTCGGGAAATCCCGTACGAAAAACACTAAACACAACACAATATTTTTGATCTGTTGATAAGAATTTTTCATTTAACTCTACGTTCCTTAAGGTTTTTGTGGTAAATCTATTTCTGTTATTGGAGTGAAAAATAAGGAAGGAGATAACAACAACAAAAATACATTTTTCAATTATAAATCAATTTTCGATTAAAATTACTTTTTATGTTTTAAAATACTCCCTGTGTGTATTTTCCAACTACGCATTTTTTCTTATATTTTAAGAAGTTTTCTTGCCTTTTTTTTTTGTTGGTTAAAACAGGATGCTTTTCTTATTTTTTGTTTGTAATTCTTTCTTATAGTTTTCCTAGTTAGCAAAGTCAGAAGAGATGGGGCGAAATGGGATAAACAAAAGACTTTTATTTTGTGTGTAAAAATAGATAAAAAATAAAAGTTTTTTATGATAAAGCACATGTGAGTGTGTTCAGGATAATGTACGTATGTGTGTTTTTACTTTTATGAATGTGAGCATTTCAGTGAGTGGTTGAGGTTTTGCTGTTTAAAAAGAAAAACTTTTTCATTTAAGTTTTATAATTTCGTTGATTTTAACGTTGATGGAATGTGTTTAGAAAATTAATGTTCATGTGTTGTCGTTGATAATGGCAGTGATGATGATTTAACGATGATAATCATTAGGGCAAGTTTTAAATGCTTTTTGCATGAAAAATATGCCTTTGCCTAAAAATATACACAAAAAAAAAAAATTATTTCATTTAAAAAGTTAGTATCAATTAAATATTTTTTGATATTAACAACATTTTCTGTATTAAAGTTGTTGATATAAGTAAACATTTGATTCAAGCAAATTTTTTTATTTTTAATTAAAGCATTAATCGAATATAAAATTAGTTTTAATTAAAAATTTAATTAAGTGAATTAAACATTTAATTGATATTATTAATTTGTAAACTGGTGCAAATTTAAAACATTTTTTGATTAATATTACAAATATTTTAATTGAAATCAATTTTTATTTTTTTCTGTGAACAATTTTGGATGTTTTTATGTTTATTTTAAGGTATTTATTTAAAAATGCCAAAGGAAACAAAAAATTACTTTTATGCTCGTATGGTGAGAGATAACCCATGAAATTTAAGAGATCCGCTCTGTTTTGTGGCTTTAAATGAAAGTTTATCTGTTATAGAATTTTTGAAAGAAGAGTTTAAAAATTTTAGATATAAATTATTTATCCAAATTTTTAAGATTTTTAATTAGGCTTAAGTTCATCAAATTATTTTTATGAAGATAGGAATTTTACAACATGAAAATTAATTAAAATTGTAATTGATAATTTTTCATTCCTGACTGTAGCCGGGCTCGAACCCTGGCCGGCAGGTTACCCTGACATGTTTCGATCGTAACCACTCGAAGTTTTATTGCCCAAGTCAAATGAATTTGTTAATATGAATGGCAATTCATTTTACAGATTCATTTAAATTGAATTGATTTTGAATTATTTAATCCTATCAAAATGGAAATATTTTATTTATTTGTTAAAAAAAACTTAAATTTTTATTTTTATCAAATTGTGTGAAAATATTATTAACTGCCTGTTTAACAATTTCGAACGTAAACGTTCGCATCGAAAATTTATATAAAAACACTCAGTTAAAAAAATATTTTCTATATAAAATTCTATGCGAACGTTTACGTTCGAAATTGTTCAACAGCCAGTAAAAGTGTGTTTAACAATAAGCTTTTGTTAAAATAATCTCATATTTGTGTATTGTGGAAAAATTTTTTTTTTTTAAATTTTCCATCGAATTTTAAAGATTTAAGCAACTTTAAATCTCAACAACATATTTTGCTATCAAAGCTGTGCTCGTTTACTCGAACTTCTTACTACTTTTACTACAATTGGAAAATTTGTTCACTTTTTGTATTAAAAACTTTTAAATTTTAGTAATTCCCTCTAGATCTGCTCTTGAATTTGATTGACTGCAACTCATTTTTGATTGAATTGCAATTCATTTGAATGATTTCAAATTCAATTCAAATGAATCTGTAAAATGAATTGCAATTCACCGTAACAAATTGATGTGAATTGGAAACGAATTGCGACTCATTCTACAAATTCATTTGAATTGGAAAACGAATTGAAATTCATTTCTGTTTAAATCGTTTGAAATGATTCAAATTTCATTCAATTATTTTTTGCTGTGAAAAGAATTAGTTAAAAATTTTGCTAATTGGTAATGAATTAAAATCAAAAAAGAATGATTAATTTACAGCTCTGATATATACATATATACATTAATAAAAGCGACGCTAATGAATATGTTTGTATACACTATCTTCATGACAACTAATTTTATTAAAGTATTCGCCGGATACATCGACATGATTATTCTCTGTAACAGAGTATGAAAACAAACAAAACATTTCGCAAACGTTTGCAAAATGTACAAAACTATTCAAAATTTTTAAATTGTATTGTACATGAGCAAAACCAAAACAAAAACTTTTCAAGTGTCAAAGAGAGAAAACGAAACATTTGGCTTTTCACTCATCTTGTTTGTTTTGAGTAATTGATTTAGTTCTTGTTTGGTTTTTGTAGTGGCATAACATGAGTAAAATCCACAATGCCTCGTCCAAAAAATGATTTGTTACGTTATCTTCTTTGAATTACTTTTTTTTAATTTAATTTGTTTTTTTTTTAATTACTATGGTGGTCAAAATAAGCATTAATAAAAACAAAAAAACCTAAAAACCTCTCTTTTTATTTCACTTAGAAACAATAGTAGTGAGTAAATCAATTACCAAACGTTTGTCAAACGTTTTTTCTCTGAATGTTTCAATATTGTTCTTACTCTTTTCTTTTCCAACTGTGTACGTTTATAATATAAAGAAGATGAGTTGATCTTATTTCAAATACAGTGTGTAAGATAAGTAATAAAATTAAAAAAAATATTTGAATGTTTTTACGAAATTGTCATAAAAGCATAAATGTAGAAGAATTTAGTGGAGTTTTTTTTAGATATAATTCGTTTACTTTTTGAAGTTATAATTCTTAATTTTAATTTCTAAACATGCTCGCACTTCACATTGAATTTTTTTTAATGGTAATATTTAAAAATTTCCAATTCTTACTGTTTGTAAAAAATTTTTAAAAGTTAAAATTTTAAAAGTTAATTTAAAAAATAGAAAATTTAGTTGGACGGTATTATTATAAGTATTTTACAACCAAAACAATTTATTTCTATTAAATTTAAATAAAATTTGTGCGATTAGTTTTGCGTATCTCTGTATTTTGAAACTCTATACATATGCAAAACATTTTTGAACATCAATGGTTTATATTAATGTACAATTTGCGCTCACGAGCAAAAATAATAAAAAACAAAATGGCACAATCATTCTCATTGTTTTGGTTTTGTTTTTGTTTTACTCACTACAAAGAACAAAACAAAACGAAAGAAAACGTTTCGTTTTGTTTGTTTTCATACTCTGCTTTGTAATAAACACTTGTTTCTTATTTTTTAAATTTTTCTACGTATATTTAAGTAAATAAAGGACATATATATATATATATATATATATATAATAAACACTTGTTAAAATTAAACTGATTAAAAATTATTAGTGTGTGTTTTGTATATTTTAAAAATTTTTGTGCATATTTATAAACTTGCCCTGAAAATCATATTGGCAAATAACACTGCTTTACAAATTTTTAATTTGGAAAAATACCAAGAACGCCACATGCCTAGATAAGTTAATTGGAACCTCCTGAACACGAAAAACGCTGTTATATTTTTTCTAAGTACCGTTTTTTAGATAACGGTACTTTTGTTTTTTTCGGTGTATGGTCCCACTCAAACCCTTGTGGAGCCCAACCGAAAAGTCCGATCGAGATAAATGGCATATCGCTGGAGAGGTAATTGAATGCCTTTTTCGTAATGTTCAGAAGGTCCCAATTAACTTAACTAGGCATGTGGCGTTCTTGGTATTTTTTGGCTGTAAACCAGTGTTTTACCGTATGCACACATATTGGGGGGTGTGCTGGAAATCGCAAACGTAAAACGCAAGAACTTGGAGGCTGTTCATAATACACTTTTTATCAAATTTTTATAATTTTTGTTATAAAATTCAGTTTAATAGACAAATGTTTGTATAATAATTGTCATAAAATTCTTTTATTACAGAAATCTTACTAAAAAACGACTTTTAAAATTCTTGCGTTTTGCGTTTTCGATTTCCAGCACACCCCTGATAGATGTGGCGAAAACTTTGCTTGCAGTTATTTTAATTTTCAACATTACGCTTAATTTAAGTTTGGAACTACATTATTATTAATATTATCATCAAATATCCAAAGTGGAAAATAGGGTCACAACAAAGTTTTTCCAATCACATCTACTTAACGTTAAATCTTTTACTTCGAGCCACGTTGCTTGAACCTTGTTGAGTTCGTCTTGAATTTGTCGTCTCCACGTTTAGGTGAGTCTTCCTCTGCGGTGGCTACCTTGTGGATTCCATTCTATGGCTTATTTGGCAATATTTCCTTCTGGCTTTCTCAACCTATTCCCTATCCATCGCCTCTTTCTTCTTTTGATTTCGGCACACATAGGTATTTGCTTACGTACATACATCTCTCATATAGTATTTGGTTCGATGTAATATTCGGCCAGTTAAATAACAATATTCGATGAAGATATTTGTAGATGAATGTTTGGATTCTACCAATAATTCTTGTAGAGGTATTTCATGATGCGCATCCATATAGAAGAACAGTCTTTACATTCTAATTAAATACTCGAATTTTTGTGTTTAGTTGTATCTTCGATAATTTGCATGTACATATTCTTTAGGGTTCCAAATTCTTTATTCAGACGGCTAGCAAAGTCTAATTCCGATCCACTAGACACAGTAATTATGCTACCAAGACATGTATGTTTTAAGGGTTAGTTGGATAATATTTTCAGAACTCACGCGCATAGATTTAGTCTTTGTACTGTAAATTACAAGCCCGGCTCTTTCAGCATTCTTCCGAACTTTGTTGAGTTTGTTCTGGATGCTTGAATGTTGTTGGGTTAACAGACAGATATCATTTGCATAGTCGAGGTTCTCTAGCCGACTATTAAAGCCTAATGTTATACCGTTTGTATTCAATGTAATGTTAAAGATGAGTGGAGATAAGACACAGCCTTGGCTTACGCCCGTGTAAGATACGCTTGTAGTAATTTTAATAAACTAAACCGTTTTTTAATTTACGCGAATATATGTCGTGCAACCTCCTCCATTTTCAAAATAACGGTATATCTTGAAAACAAGAGCTAACCCGAAGAAACACAGAAAAAAATTTTGCCCCAGTAAACGCATTAATCAAAAATAAAATCAGTTTTAATTAAAAATTTAATGAAGTGAATTAAACGTTTAATTAAGAGAATTAAACGTTTAATCAAGTGTATTAAACGTTTAATTGACAACATTAATTTGTACCATTATACAAATTAATAATATCAATTAAACGTTTAATACACTTGATTAAACGTTTAATTCTCTTAATTAAACGTTTAATTCACTTGATTAAATTTTTAATTAAAACTGATTTTATTTTTGATTAATGCGTTTACTGGGGCAAAATTTTTTCTGTGAACGGTTAGCACCATTAGATTCAGCGTACCCGAATTGTGTTAAAACGCGATTTGTACGGCTTGTCTATTTTTCAAACTAGCACAGTGAAATCTATGACGAAATTTAACGTTTTTTGACAGTTTTGCTGTTTGGAGTAGGATAATGTTGTTTTTTTGATATTATCTTAAGGTAAAATGTTTAGATCTCATTAAAAGCTAAAAATTTGCCGAAGATAGACAGCAATATTTCGAATAGTTCACGAGATATAGACTAAAGAATCTGCACATGTTTTTTGAAAATTGTACTGAAATCCACCTCCAGTCGAAAACTCAAAAAATGAATTTAAAAAACCTTGGCTAATAATTAATTAATAATTCAAAACCCAGCTAGGGTTTTTCTTCTACCATCATAATCTTTCAGATTTTAGTGGTCACAATTGGATCAAGATTTCAGTGCTGCACTGTGTTATTTGTATTTTATTTTTATCTACCCTTTGGTCTTATTATATAGAAGTATAAATATTCTTAATCATTTAAAAAAATGTTTTCTTCTTAAAAACATAAAAAATACAAAAATATGATATTCTTTCGCAAGTTGACTTTTTAATTGATTTTTAATAAACGATACACATTCAACAAACATACAAACTGACAGATAGACAGACGGACAGGCAACCAGAACTACAAACATTCTGGCTGAAGGAAGTTGATGCCATGACGTGGTAGATACTTTGCGTCAATTTTGCGAAAAACGTTCCTTGATTTTACTGCATGGAGTGAATGACTGAATGGACTGCACTGACTTCAAGAAATTGAGTGACTATAAAGCATGAATTATGAACGTTGTGAAAATTATAATGATTTCGTTAAATTTTTATATTTTTAATGTTTGACATTTTATGACACTGAAGGTGGAGGACAAAAACCTAACCAAATATCTGTATCTTTTGTTTTAAGCACCAATATAAAGAGTCATTTACATTTCTATTTGAAAGCAGTTGTGCACCGTACACGTTTGTACATATTAACTTAAAAATTGGTCACTTCCAAGGTAAAATGTGAGCATATAGATGCAGCGATAATAAAAAAACATAATGTCAAATCATATGCAGCACATGCTGCATAAAGTTTCCAGTGCAAAATGCTTTCAATCACATACTGGGTCGGTCATTAAGTCAATCAGCAAGCAATCCATTGCAGTTTTTATTTAGAATGTGAGAGGACAACAAGATTGCCATTTCGTTATTATGAATGTTATAAAACAGATTTAAAATTTATTACTAATGAGGAGAAAGAAATGACATTGACTACGCAGAAGATATATGCCTTCGATCTGATATATATTGCATTCCAATGCCCTCAAAGTCGGCCTGCGCATCAACTTCTCCAATACAAAACTATTTGAATAAAAAGCAACCAGACTTAACGTCTTGCCATCGACAGTAATATTATTGAATATGTATCACGTTGCTTCCTCGGCTGTTTAATCACGACAAACAGCGGCGCAAATGAACCCGTAGATGCAGGCATTAACAAAGCCCGTCAGGACATGCACTCACTGAATTCTCATGTACACTCTTATACGGCTAAAAAAAACTAGGACCTATCCGAAAACACACGACGACAACAAATCTTTGTTAAGCGGTGTCTACGACGTGTTATTCGATGTTTCTGGTCAAATACCATTGGCAATAATGAACTATTTCGAATTAAGAAACAATAACCAATCTAACATGACATCCTAGAAAGGAAGTTTGAACGGATAGGAGAAACATTAAGATCCAAGACTCCCGCTCTTTTGTCCTACTTCAACAATATATGAAGTAGGTCGCACGGCTTTCATTTAACGAAGCAAAGAAAACAGCTCAAAACAAAATCTAATGGAAGTCGCTTATTGAGAACATTTTCTCCCGAGCTGAAGAATATCGGAAGTTCATCATATTCGACTTTCCTAAATCGAATTGCAAAATTTTGGGCAAAAATATTCTGTAAGTCATTTTTGATGCTTATGAATTTTTAATGCTAAGTATTGAACGAATTTAATACTACTGTACCGTACAGAAGGTCTCTTCAGTTACCTTGATACTTAAGCCAGGGAAGGATCACACAAAGGTTGTAAGGCCTAACAGCTTAATATCTTACATTTCGTTTCTAAATTATCTCCGAGTCTGGATAAAAATAAACGTATTCCAAATCACCAATTTAAACATACACACAGACTAGTAAACGCCATTGGAAAAGCTGTAAAAAATATTGTTATGAACTCTTCATTGATTTTTAACAAGCTTTGAATAAAGTCTGCCATGAAGGCTTTATACATAAACTGAAGCTAAACTTATAACTACTCAGTAGGTCTAGATATTTAATTGGTCGAAAATTGGTTATTAAAGTAGGAAATGTATCAAGTTCTCCTCAATCGATTAATGCTGGAGTCCCATAGGGAAGCAATTCAGGATATTATTTGTATTTAATATAAACTGTGGACATGCCAACCAAGAACTACACCCAAACATAACCTTTTGCTGATGATACAGAAGCATCCAAAAAAACCGATATGAATTGGAAAAATGGTTAAAATAAAGAAGATAAATTTCTATAAGGAAAACTGTGCACACATAACTTTCGCCTTAAAATGTAAAATATCTCGGCTTACATCTTGATCGACGTTTGACGTGGAAATATAAAATTAACTCAAACAAATAAGCATTAAAATAAAATAAGATCGATTGTTAGCTCTTGCATTACAACTTTTTTTAAAGCAAATCTGGCGCTGTGATATTAAGATATGAAGCTCTTCCTCCACCTTAAATATAGGAAAAATCCAAAGGCGCCACCACAAAATTCTTCGAATCGTCAAAGCCACTCCCTGGCATGTTAAAAGCTTAAACATTCACAAAGACCTCAATGACGCCATCAGTAAAAATATTGAACACAAAACATTCAATAAAATATCGTGAACTGCATCCAAATCTACTAGTTTGAAATCTTTAAAATGGTTGCGGCCATTCACAATAGCTCAGACATTCACAAAGACCTCAATGGCACCATCAGTAAAAATATTGATCACAAAACATTCAATAAAATATCTACTAGTTTGAAATCTTTAAAATGGTTGCGGCCATTCCCGATTATGTTAACGAGAACCATCACTTAAAAAATTTTCGTCCGGCACTTGCAGGACGTAAGCTTAAGAATAAGAATTATATTTGATAAAATTTACATACGCATATAAAGGGTGATTTTTTAGCAATTATCTTTTTGGCAACACTGGTTTAAACAGCTGACGCACGTTTCGTGTTTTGTTTCACTCTCAAACATCTTCAGTTTGGTCTATAATTTAACCATGAATCGTCTTACAAACGAACAACGCTTGCAAATTATTGAATTTTATTATCAAAACGCGTGCTCTGTTAAGAAAGTTCCTCGCGCGCTTCTTGTGTTCAGCGACGAAGCTCATTTTTGGCTCAAGGGGTACGTTAATAAGCAGAATTGTCGATTTTGGAGTGAAGATCAGCCAGAAGCATTGCAAGAGCTACCAATGCATACAGAAAAAGTCACAGTTTGGTGCGGTTCATGGGCTGGTGGCATCATTGGACCGTACTTCTACAAAGATGATGCGAATCGTAACGTAACTGTGAATGGTGAGTGCTATCGTGAGATGATATCCAACTTTTTTTTGCCCAAAATGCAAGAGCTTGACTTGCATTACATGTGGTTTCAACAAGACGGTGCCACATGCCACACAGCATGCTTAACAATGGACTTATTGAGAGGCGAGTTCGGTGAACATTTTATTTCACGTTCGGGACCGGTCAATTGGCCGCCTAGATCGTGCGATTTAACGCCTTTAGACTATTTTTTTCGGGGCCATATTAAAGCTCATGTCTATACACATTTGAAGCATTTTTTCATGAGATACCGGCCGAAATGTTGGAAAGAGTATGCCAAAACTGGACTAAGCGGATGAACCATTTGAGGCGCAGTCACGGTCAACATTTGCATGAAATAATCTTCAAACATTAATTTATATGAACCGTACTATCGATTCAAATAAAGATTTCATGCATTTTTCTGAATTTTATGTGTTTTTTTTTAAACTTTCCTATAGCTCTTAAAAAATAACCCGATATAAAAATTCAATAAATAAACATTAAAAAATATTTTATGCTCAGATCTTAGATTTTGATAAGAGCTTTTGCTTTTGTTTTCTGTGTGGGGCTAGGTCAAAGAATAGGCCCATTGGTCGTCAAGAAATAGTTATAGCTCCGACTCCTTTCGCTGAAATTTTTCAAGTATGACTCCGACTCCAACACGAACCTTGATGCTAAATATTTATGAGACTGGTCCTTATTTGACTTTAAACTCTTTTTTTAATTCAGTACCTTAAAAATGACTAAATATAGCAACAACAAAAAATGATTCTGTAAAATTTCACATCGATCAAGTCCAATTTGCAGAGGCAAAGAACATCATAAGTCATTTTCTAAAAATTGTGAAGTGAGGTTTTTTTGTTTTTAATATACATACATAAATTAAAACACTGCCATTTTAATTTTGTTTATTTATTAAGTCAAATATTTCGACCAACTTTGTTAATCATTCTCATTCACCTTCAGTTGTTACTTCTACAATTTTTATAACACATTTTGAAGAGAAACGTAACTTAAAACAAGCTAGAGTGCTATATTCGGCTGTGCCGAATATTTGATACCCTCCACCGTCAGTTCGAATGTTTTAGGAGTAATATCTGTATGATGTCTATTTATTATTATTATCTTCATAAAAACAGACATCTGCATTAAAATTGGTTGCGGTTTAGACCTATATTATATTATAGACCGACAATCAGAAAGTTAAATGCTTTTTTTTAGCAATTTTAAATAGCTTGAGTAAAATATCATGATTCGTAACACTTTAAGCTGAACTTAAATAATTTTCAGAAAAGCAACTTATATTGGAGCCATCATCCCAAAATTCTGTAGAGTGGTTTCTGGTATTAAAAAACATAAATTTCAATACAGAGGTGTAATTAGTTTTAGCGTTTGCAGTAAATTTAAGAAGGCTGCTAAAATGGGATCTAAGGTAAATTATGGACTGTATATCACAAAATTGCATAACATTTTTTGTTGACCATATGAAGCTAAGCTGGAAGAAAGTTTACTGCAAAATCTATATCTGCTACGGTTTTAGGCGTATTTAATTATTTCACCAGAGTGGGCTTTATATGGGGCCTAGGGTAAATAATGGACCGATTTTCACAAAATTTCACAGTGTCATTTTTGGTCCTACAAAACTGTGACGTACCAATTTCTATTATGACAGCATAGTTAATTAAGGCGGACTAAACTGTTCTCCGGGAGTAGGGTTTGTATGGGGCCTAGGGTCAATTATGGACCGATCTTCACGAAATTTCACAATGCTATTTCTAGTCCTATTTAACTGTGACGAGCCAAAATTTGTTATGATAGCATTACTTTTTACGGTTTTATGCGTACTTAACTGTTTTCCGAGAGTAGGATTTATATAGGGCCTATGGTAAATAATGGACCGATCTTCACAAAATTTTATGTTCTTATTTCTAGTTCTAAAGAACTGTGATCTATCAAATTTGGTTATGATAGCATTATTATTTATGATATAGACGTACTAAACTGTTTTCCGGTAGTACACACAAAAAAAAAATATTGTGATGCCAAATAATTTGAGCATTTGAAGCACAGCCGCGAATAACGTTTTAAGTTACAAAATAATTTTTTTTTCAGGAAAGCAAAAAAACGTTTTTAACAGGCAAGATTATTAATTTTTTATTTTTTTTTTTTTAGATTATTAAAAATAATGATAATAAAAATTTTTATGCAAAATATCAACAAATTTAAAACTTAAATCACTTGCAAATTTACAGTTAATCACTTTTTTTAAGTGGAAAAACGTTTTATATCCACAATCACGATGTCATTTAAAACGATCTTCCACTACACAAAGCATAATGACTGAAGGCTTTTAAAACGTTATTCCACGTTTAATATCATATACTTTGTATAATTTTTAAGTAACTTACAACGTTCTTCCACTAGCTGACTCTTTGTATTCCCTTTTTAAAGGCTACACTGAAAGAAAAATGCTTCATATATTTAATGAATCATTTTCATAAAAAAGTTTTCCTTGGTTAAATGAAAATTTTCATTGTCTAAATGGAATTTCATAGGTTTGATGAAGTATTTTCGTTAAAATCGCTTTATTAGATTTCGTAATTACGTTAAAAATTTTCATTGGATATATGAAAACTTAAGGTTGTCCAAGTTAAACAAAAAATTTTAATTGGGAACTTAACAACACAATATACAAACATAACTATATTCATAAATTAATACAAAATTATAGTTTCCTTAAAAAAATGTTTAATTGTTATTTAAAAAATGTAAGATTTAATAACTTCATACATCTAATGTTACATGTATGCCATTAAATTTATGAAATCAAAAAATTTTTTTATAAAAGCAACATATTTCAATAATTGCCTTCATAAATTTAAATTTTCATTATGACAATAAAAATTTCATTATAGTAATGAAACAAAAACTTTCAATCCACTTTCAATCAACGTTGTTATTGTTATTATGGACAATTTAATCTCATATTTACGGTCTTAATTGAGAAAAAAACATAGTTTTTTTATACAAAAACTACACTGCCCCGGTAGACTAGCTGGTAGTGAGCTAGTCTATCAGCACCGAGGTTACATGTTCGAATCCCACCAGAGACAGAAAAAAAAATAAAAAATAAAATAAAGTAAAATAAAATAAGAAAAAAGAAAAAAAATAAATAAAAAAAAAAATAAAAAATAAAAAAAATTTTACTTTATTGAAAGTATTCATCCAATGAATAATATTCATGGATCTAATGTAATGTTTCATTAAGTCCTTTTAATGAAACAGGTTTCATTGATCCAACGAAGCGCTGCATAGGTTCCTTTATAATGCAATTTTTCATGGGATTAATGTCAAAATTCGTTAGTATTGCGAAGAAAATTCTTTCAGTGTATAAGGTGCATAATTTTGGCTGATATGAGGTTTAAACAGTGTCCGAGAGTAATGTTAACGGCTATCTGCGAAAAAACAGTTTTTGCAAAAAGTTTTTACAACGTTATTCGCGGCTCTGCTTCATTTGACGATTATGCTGTTGGGGTAAACAAAAACTGGTAGGCGTAAATGAAAACCTTTTGTCGCAAGAAAGTTTCCAACAAAATTTTTTTTACCGCAACAGCATGAAAGTATTTGAAGTTTTTCAACAGCAAAATTATTTGTTGCTAATAAAATAACTTTTGTCGTTAAAGGTTTTCCTCTGAAATAACAGCACATTGCAAATTGCTGTTGACGTAAATGATTTGCATTTGCAGGAAATAACCATTTTTGTTGCCATAAAATATTAATTTTTTGAATCAAATAATATTAATGTTGTCGTAAAAAAATTTGTATTTGAACAATGAATTTAGACTTTGGGACAAAAGAAAGAGACTTGTTGCTACAAATGCAAAATGTTGTTGGGCACAGTCCGAATGTAAATTCTATTTGAATCAAAATCAATTTCTTTTGGGATTACAGTCTTTTTTTTTATGTAGGGTTTATATGGGGCTTAGGGTAAATTATGAACCGATCTTCACGAAATCATACAGTCTTGTTTCCAGTCCTATAAAACTGTGATGTACCGAATTTTGTTATGATAGCATTATTAATTATGATTTTAGGCGTACTAAACTTTTTTCCGTAAGTAGGTTTTATATGGGGCCTAGGGTAAATTATGGACCGATCTTCACGAAACTTTGCAGCGTGATTTCCAGTCGATTAAACGAATTTTTGCAAAATCTTATATCATTCTGTTTATTTTTCCACCATTTATGTTAGTTTGTGTAACAAAATTATCAATTTTTTTTAGGATGTGGTTCCACATTTTAATTCATAGCTCTGATCCTAGTGGACCGATTTTGCTGGATTTCAATCCCAAACTACTTGGGATAACTACAAGCAATGACACCAAGTTTGTTTATTTCTTTTGAGTTTTTCGAAAGTGAGCGTGTTTTCAACAGACGGACAGATAGACGGGCATGGCTAAATCGACTTAGAATTACTCAAGGACTCAGAATATATATACTTTATGGGGTCTGAGATGAATAATAAAAAAGTTTTAAATGGAATGACAAACTTTATATAACCTCTTCACAACTAATTGTGGGGGAGGGTATAAAAAAATATTTATATATATAAACAAAAAGGCCCTGAATTTGTACAACGCAACGCAATCCCAAAAATAACATTGAAAGCAAAAACAATGTCAACAATTTTTTTGTTGCTTTCTACAGAAATACATATTGCGTTTAAAAATTATCAACGCCACAAGATATGCAGCGTTTAAAATTTAAAAATTCAATATTAATTTCAATAGAAAACAACAACAAAATTATGAAATATTTTCGATTTTGTTTTTGCTTTCAATATAATTTTTGGCGTTGCTTTTGCGTTTTACAAATTTAGAGCCAAAAAATGTATCACTATAAAGTCATAACGGTACTTACACATCACACATTTTGGGAAACCAGAGTTGCCTAGTTAAGATGTATTATCTGAGATAGAACTAATGTAATTTTTTCTTTTTATTAGGAAATTGAAATCGTTGGAGGCGTCAGTGTTGCAGACGGAGTAATCTCGCTCTAATAGCGGGCGCTGATCATGGTATTAGAAAAGGAACGTTAAAGAAGCCAAATACGCCGTCCATGCTGCTGACTGCTGTTCATAGAACCTATCCTAAATTTTGCCCCACCTAGTTTATCAATGTGAGGTTTTCTGCTTATTTTTCCACTATAGGCTGAGTTAGATGTTAAATACTATTGCTTGGTAAATTTAGTTAGAATACAATTTTTTGTTATAGTATTTGTTGTGTTACCAAAACTTCGACTACTGACCAACTTCGACTGACTGATTTGAAATGCTTACTAGGTATGAAAAAGGAAGTTCATTGAATGGCGTCCATTTTTCTGCTCTTTTCAAAACGTTTTGGATTACGTCATTCAGTCGAAGTAATATTTAAAGAAAGTGTCACATGAAACTTATTTTTGTCGATAACTTTTTTGTGTCTTTTTTAAACGCGACAAGTGTTTTTCAATAATTTTAGTTATATGAAAGGTGTTGGTTTCATAATTTTAAGTAAACAAATTTAACGAATTCGTTTTCAAAAATGAATTTGTTTTTTAATCCAAATTTTTAATATTTTTAATTAGGCTTAAGTTCATGAAATTTAATTTTCATTAAATTATTCTTATGAAGAAAGGAATTTTACAACATGAAAATTAATTAAAATTGTTATTGATAATCTTTCATTCTTGACGTGGCTCGGGCTTGAACCCTGGCCGGCAGGTTACCATGACATGTTTCGATCGCAACCACTCGATCTCCACAGATGGATTTGCCGTCTTACACTCGCAGCCATCGACGACTGCTGACGTCAATAGTCAAACATCAATCCTTAAACCAAATTGTATTTTAACATTTCGTAGATCGAAATTTGCTTTCCTGAATGATTATCCATTTTAATTGATTTTACATGTTTTTTCCTTACTTCTGTTTTTTCGTACTTTTGTCAAGAATTTTTCTTGAAGTCCAAGTACATTTTTTGTTTTTTCATTTTGTCTTTCTCTTTTCTGTTGACCTTTTTCAGCACAACTTGAAGGACAAATGTACACATAGAGCTCGTGCCTTAGCTTTAACAATAATTAGTATTGTGGTTATTTTGTTGAACTATTTATGGTTTTTAATCCAAATTTTTAATATTTTTAATTAGGCTTAAGTTCATGAAATTTAATTTTCATTAAATTATTCTTATGAAGAAAGGAATTTTACAACATGAAAATTAATTAAAATTGTTATTGATAATCTTTCATTCTTGACGTGGCTCGGGCTCGAACCCTGGCCGGCAGGTTACCATGACATGTTTCGATCGCAACCACTCGATCTCCTCAGATGGATTTGCCGTCTTACACTCGCAGCCATCGACGACTGCTGACGTCAATAGCCAAACTTTACTTTAACACACCAAATTTATTTAAGGTCACAATAAATTATTTACATATCGTCGACCGGGGTTTTTGTGCTCCATACGCCATTTTGAGTTAGGAGCACCACCTTTGGTTTTCGACCATAAATTTTTTAAATCTGCAATCTGTTTACGGCTAACTCGCCTCAATGCTGAGTTATATCATATCCATTTTGCTCTATATCTTTTTAAAAAGAACCTTTTTGGTGGCATTCGATGACGTATAGAGCAAAATTTCAATACAAAATCTTTAAATGGATTTCTGCTGGACATTTTTGATTATCGGTCTGTGGGCCCTCTGTCTGAGGAAGATCATAGCATTGTCAGATTCCTAATTTTCGGTCTCCGGGCTGTACATGTGTCTTATTTCATCATAAAACCCTCAATTTTGCATTATGTATTTTTTAAAGAATTTTTATATATTCGATATTACAACATAAAATGTGTTATACTGAAAGTACTTTCTCTGCCAGAAATCATAGTGGAATCAGATTTAAATACTGCTGTTGAAAAGTAGAGATAATCTTATTGTATCACATACATAATTACTAACAAATATATTGGGTTTTTGTTTTGATTTTCAAGATTTGTTTGTAAAGTGATTTAAAGAACAATCATATTCTAATAGAAAGTAACTGTTATTTACATTCATCTAAATTAAGAAATAATAATATTGAGTTATTGGAATTTATTCTTCATTGTGCCCATTCGAATTGGATTGAACTACATATTTACGGTGCGTTGCGCGTTTTTTAAATTATCATTAAAGGAAGAAATTATAACTACATATTTGAAGTGAATTTATATAATGTTATAAATATAAAGTTAAAGTTCTTTTTTTTACAAAAATCAACTAATTAACTTAAGTCATTAATAATTTTGAAAGCTACTAAAAGTCCTCTTCAAGGTATGTTATATATTTTTATGTACATCCAAAAAATTTTATGCGAATTTTACGAAAAACTTTCGTTGTCTATTATTTCGAAACACGTTTTTACGAATATTTCGTACGATGTGTGTCAGTTTTTGTATAAATAAGCAGAGATTTTTTCGGTGTTTGGTATCAACTGTTTCATACGTTTACATTTTACTATACTTCGGTTTGGTGGATGGTTTACAACCAGCAATATGTAAAACGCCGAGGATTTAAGTCAGAGACCGTAAATATATATATATAAGAGTATTTAATTGTTCGTTATTTTTTCCAACATTTTCCCATAAAAAACAAATTCCGTTAAGGGCATAGAAAGACCTATCCCAGTGAATGATCTGCACCCGATTCTATTTTTAAACTTATTGAAGGGAATTACAGTTTAATACCGGCAGCGAAAGGCTAATGCAATAGCATTATTAAATTATTTAGAGGGGGCCGCACATATCATTCTCAGTTCAAGCTACCAGTTCCATTGACAGAAACATCAACTTCAAATATGAGAGCAAATTCAGTGGATGCAAAGCAGATAAGAAAAGCTAGGTTAATCATTTGGGATGAGACAACAATGGCACCTACCTATGCATTTAATGCTATTGACAAGTTGCTTAAAACATTAATGAAAAATAACAAGCCTTTTGAAGGTAAAGTTGTGCTTCTTGGAGGAGATTTTCGCCAATGTTTACCAGTGATACCACATGCTCACAGGACGGCCGTTATCGAATCATGTATTAAGTTTTCTAATCTTTGGTCCATCTTTAAAATTTTACAACTTAAAGTCAATATTCGTGCAGTGGACAATATTTACAGAGATTGACTTTCAAAAATGGGGAATGGTGAACTCAGTTCGGAATTTGGAGAGGACATTATTGCATTACCAAACGAAATGCTGGCTGAAAACTTAATCGTTAAAAATATCTTCGGTGAATGTTTAAAGCCGTCTGATGTAGAACAGTATTATAATTTGCCCTAAAAATGATGAAGTATGCCAAATTAATGAAGAAGTACTAAGACTTTTAGAGGGTGGATGTTTTACATTTTTGAGCGTTGACACGGTGGAGAGCAATAGCATAGCTGAACGGGAAAATTATCCGGTGGAGTTTTTAAACAGTCTATCGCCATCTGGAATGCCTCCTCATAAGTTGAAAGTCAAAGTGGGAGCCATTATCATGCTTCTGAGGAATTTAAACACTAAAAGAGGTTACACAGAATCTAATATGCGCAACTTTATTCACCGGCACTGCAAAAGGCAATCCTGCATTTATTCCGAGGATTGATTTGGCTCCCATAAATCCCGACCTACCATTTATTTGGCGTAAGAGACAGTTTCCTATAAGGTTGGCGTTTTCCATCACCATCGATAAAGCTCAAGGTCAAACGCTAGAGAGGGGGAATATATTTACCCAAACCAGTTGTTTTTAAAGAAGTATTATAATTTAGTGACTAACTTATTGTTATTTGTTACATATTTTTTCTTCATATACCTATTAAATGTATTAAAACATTGAATAATAATTTTTTTGTTTAATTTCTTTTCTGAGCGTTACTATGTTAGTTATTATCTGGCAGGGACAGGCTTTGTGACTAGTTTTAAATATATTGTTCCGTTATAAAGAATTATTAAAAGTGGTCTCTTTCATAAAGTAAACTATATTAAAGTGTACTCGCTCTTACAACCAAAAATAAAAAAAAATACGTCAAGCGTTGCATTAGGCTATAAAGTAACTTATTTCTTACTGTAAAAGTGTTTGTATTTTTAGTAGGTGGTAATAAACTCTGACCGCTAAAGTCAATGCAACGCTTGACGTGCTTATTTAGGTTTAGCTGTTACTATTTAGTCGGCATTTTCCCGAATTGTTGCGTTGGGGTAACGAAATAAGTAGTTGTGTATACAAAATACTCAATACTCTGACAACAGAACATTCAACCCTTCAAAATTTAGTTAAGTGGAGTGATTCGTGTGTTGCCCAAAATAAAAATCAAATGATGTCCACAGCAATTTTAAAATTTTTGTCAGACCATTTAGAGGTCTAAAGTATTATTCAAAACTTTTCTGAACTTGGGCATTCACAAATCCAAGAAGTGCTTTAGACAGATATCTCAAACATTAAGAAATTCATAGTATTTTGTCACTCGTTAACTCTTAAAAAACAAATCAAAACAAATAAAATAAAACTTAAGGTTGTAGACATGCAATTCCCAGATTTGAAGAATTCTTCCTAATTTGGAAACTTTGGCTCTTGTTGTTCTCCAGAAATACTGAAAAAAGTAATAAAAATACAACAACAAGGGATTTTTGAACACAAAACATACTTAGAATCACGTTCTGGTCTATAACTCTGACACCAATCATATCATTTTTAAGGGTGCACTTTCACCTTTAAAACGATACCAAAAGTACTAAATTTTTTGCGTAGTTCAAATGTTCTATCACCTTTTGTAAGGAGGCTTTTGTGTTTTTTAACATTTTTCACATCTTTTATGACGTCATATTTCGGAAGCCGAAAGAATCGGGGGTCTGGTGTTGAATTTAATTCAAATCGAACGTGATGATGCGGAAAATTCCATTTTTTCGTGATGTTTTAACTCTATTTACTAAAACTTATTGGTTTGTCTTACTGCTTTTTGTAATGATACTTAGCTCTACGATATGTCTTTGGAAGGAAGTATATTTTAGGTGGCGTTTAGAGCAAACAGTTTTTTTAAAACCGTTAGAAAATATCCCGTTAAAGATGCGATCGGGAGATAAAATTGTATCCTCAGAATCATATTTTTCAAACAATTAAATGGTTTGAAAATTACAAAATTCTTTTGAGTAGTTTAATAAAAAATATTATGTTAAACTTCACCATAACTTTTCTTAAAATGCATTTTTGGCACATAGATCCCTTAAAACCCCGAACGGCGGTATTTTATATTTTGGCAACTCTATATTAAAATCTTTAATTTCACATACTGCTAACAGCCATCATCACCAACATCAACATTAACAACAACAAATACAAGAACAATATTTTGTATTAAAAAAAAAAACTTGATTTGTTATATGAAGTCACAGCGAGAACAGAGCAGAGCTCTATAGAACATCAACCAGAAATCACATTCGTCATAAAGATATTTACGAGCTTTGGCAATTAATAAATTTGTGGTAACTGCCAAATAAATCTCACTAAAACTTATACATACAGCGTTCGAATACTGCCTGCATCATATAACTGAAATAAAAACAACAACATTTTTATAACTACGAAATCAAGTGTGGCAACATGCACTTTTCCAACGTTCGAGTACGAAGTCTCTTTCGGATAGTTTGTTGTTTGTTGTATCTGACAGTTTAGGATGCATTTCAGTTCTGTTTAGTTGGTTTCATTTTTATTTTGTTAAAGGAAATCTCTGTGTTACCAACAGCAACAACAACACTAATAGAGAAAAATATTCATAAGAATGTTTGTATGAATTCGTAAATTGTATGTACATTTTTTTTGTTAATTTATTTGAAACTAGAGTGTCATAAACCAACAATCCACCTTTATTTCTTACTCGTACTATTAGTTGTTGTTTTTAGATTTTTATTTAATACAAGATTTGATCCATTCATAGTGGTTGTATTTACTAGTTATATGAGGTGAGTATATGATACGATGCATTCATCTAGTCCATCTATACATCCATCCATACAATCATTCATTCTATAAGTTGTATATTTTATGCATTTATCGTATCTTGCTGTGAATTATTACCGCTGCATTATACTTTATAGTTCTTTTTATTTATTTAGTTTTTTTTTTTAATTTTTTTTTTTTTTTTTTTTTTTGTCTATTTTGCAGTCGCATTTCTCATAATATTTTTTTATATTTTTTGTACATCACACAATAGGACGACGAATTATTATGGTTAATAAAATTATGAGTCACAATAAACAAATAAAAATTAAACAAACAAAAAACTTACACATTTACGTTTATAATTTAATGTTTTTATGATGGCGCCATGACCCCCATGGTTGATGTTAAATTTAAAAATTTTTCTAAAGGGGTTTTATTATTTTATATTTTCGTGCCTACGCTTCTATTTAGTAGAACGTTAAAATATTACCAGTAATAATCATTATCTTCAGTTAGAGACTAAAGATTTAAATATTTATTTTTTATTTACAAACACAAGCTTTTTGATAGGATCTTCAAAAATGTGAAAGTATTATTCATACATATCGCACCTGATCATAAGAGGGTATTAACTAAAATTTTTATATTTTTACTATTTGAAAAACAAAATCGACACGTAGTATTCACATCTTCCCACTGTAATTATATCGTTCTATTTTGTCTATTTTTTTTTTTTTTGGAAATGAAACGGTTGATTTAATTTTTTTGTTTAAATTTTAAGTTAATACCCTCTTGATGATCAAGAGCGATTTGTATAAAAATTGCATGATAAAACGGTTCTGCAACGGCGCACACTGGGGATTTCGCGGAAAAAAGTCAAATTGTCAACATAGTCTTCAAGCAATATGCAGTGATATGTTGCAATTTTAGACTAAATGGTACAATCAAATCAAACAGATTTACTCCGATCTGACTGCCAGTTTTTTTTATATCCGTCTCAAACTCAGAACTTGTGTGTTTTACCGAACCAACTTAATTTAAACCTAAGAATTTAAATACGAATATTATTTTACTATGTGAGCTAACGTTTTTCTTTTTTTTTTCTATTTAAAGTAGTATATTTCAGTATACTAAAATTGAAAAAAAAAATCTGCAGAGACTTAAGTTTTTTTTTTTTTTTTTTTTTTTATGGACATATAACAAAAATCCCATTTTTCCCCAAACATTTGGACCTGGAATTTTTTCTTTACTTTTCCTCAGTTTGAAATCACACCGAATACATTGTCTTATATCTGTTTTAACATTATTAATCAATTTCAAGTGCCACCAGGTGCCACCTCTCAAGTTTTTGCATTACACAGTACAACATTTTTCAGCTGATTGATTCGGGACTCAATTCTGATAAGGCCCTTTTGTTTAACATAACTCGAGAACCACTAGTCGGATTTTGCTGAAAAAAATTTAGAAAAATCAAGAATTACAATTACTTTCATCTGTTTATATAACATTTTGCTACATAAGCAACAGTTTCGCAGTTATAAATAAATGTATGAAGAAAAAAAATATTTTTTGCCCAAAAAATTTAAATTTTTTATTTTTAATTCATAAAAAATCCAAAACAGTAAAAAAAAGTTTTAAGTTTTATTACTTTCACGTAAAGTCGCATAACCTATGAAAAAAATGAGACATAAATCATGAAAATCGATGAACGCGTTTCGCTTTTATTCACAATTAAGTGAAGGTATGCATTTCAAAAATTTGCTCGAGATATGCACAAAACTCTTTGCAAAAACATTTATGACTTTTTTTATGATTCTCAGAATTAAAAAAAAAGCAATAAACAAAAGGTTATTTGATTTTTATGATTGCGGTAGCAAAGTAATAAGCGGTAATAAATGTGCGTGGAAAATTGAAAGGAAAAAAGGTAAGTGCACTTTTTTAATTATTTGGGTTTTTTTCGTTGGCTACCTGCATGATTTTTTTACACAAATTGCACCCACATTTATGAGTGGTCATGTTTTAGAACGTTTCGAAAAATTTTAAACGCACACGAAACAGGTATATAGACTCCCTTAAAAGATGCGCGAATTCATAAGTACCTTTCAGTAAAATGTTGAAACTTACGTAGTATTTAGAGGTGTTCACTGATCGATTTTTGTCATTCAACAAGTGCTGGCGAACGCGAAATTATTTAATTATAACTGAAACTAAGGACCAAGAGTTTTACGGCAATGGAAAGTTTTTCTATTTCTCATGGGGTTTTATGCTCGAAGCTTCTGGAATTTGACAAAGACAGAACAAAATTAAAACAGTTTTTGCAACAATTGCACGTTGGCTTAAACGATACTAGAGCATGTGAAATTTTGGATACAATATATAAACACTTTTACTATAACTTCAAACAAAGATGGCAGGATTCTAACCGTACGAAGTCGCGATTTGAAAAAAAGAATGTAAATTGGCTTGAAGGCACATTTACAATTAAGTTTACTGAGGTTGAATGTTCTACCAGTTCTGCACTTGGTCGGCCCCGCAAATCGTTTGAGGAGTGCTGTGATCGCGCCAAACGATACAAAAGGGATGAAGTACGTTCTATGTTTCCTCAAGAAGTAATTGATTTTTCTTCTAATATTTCAAAAACCAACCACAAAATTTGTACATTAAAAACTTTGGGGATGTTTACAAAGCTTGAACTTACAAAAGAAAAATACGAGTATCTAATGCATTGGTTACAAAATGAAGGATATAACATACTCGTACCATACAAACAACTCACGAAAGAAAAAACTAACAGTTATCTTCTAGAAATTTCTATCACTGAAAGTTCAGGCAGTGTACCTCTGCAAAATCTGTTGGATCATACTGCTAAAAGAGTCCTAGAGACCAAATCAGTAAAGGAAATAAATAATATTGAAAGCGGAAATCTAACAATGTACTATAAATGGGGATGTGATGGGGCATCTGGTCAAAGCGAATACCAACAGAGGTTTTCAGATGATCAAATTTCTGACTCTCATTTATATATGACATCAGTTGTACCACTAAAATTATCATTGAGTGATGACATAAATAAATTAGTATGGAACAACAATAAACCTTCTTCCACACAATATTGTAGAACACTACAGTTTGCGTACGTTAAAGAGACACCTCAAGTTATACGAGAAGAAAAGAGAAGAGTCGATGAGGAGATATCTCAACTAAAAGAATTTGAGTTAACAGTAAATAATCGTAACTTTAAAGTTAAACATGAATTATATTTTACAATGATTGCCGGCAAGACAGCACAATCAGTAACAGAGACACCAGCAGCATCTTCTTGTTTTATTTGTGGAGCAACAACATCCAAGATGAATAAAATCGAAGAAGTTCAAGCTATGCCCGTAAATGAACAAGCACTGCAATTTGGTATGTCACCACTTCATGCGCGTATTAAGCTGATGGAGTGTCTTTTGCATGTAGCTTACAATCTTGAATTTAAACGTGGAAGAGTCGACTCAAATACTCGTCCGATAAGAGAAGCCCGAAAATGTTTGATAAAGCGTGAAATTAAAGAGAAAATTGAAATACAGGTTGATACTGTTAAACAAGGCTCTGGTACGACAAATTCAGGAAATACGTCACGAAGATTCTTTGCTAATCCTGCTTTAATTTCCGAAATCACGGGTCTAGATGAAGACATAATCAAGAGGTTTTCAGCAATTCTCGAAGCTATAACCATTACCGAGGCACTAGATCCGAAAAAATTTGGTGATTTTTGTCTGGAGACGGCAAAAAAGTTTGTTGCACTGTACGAGTGGTACAATATGCCACCAACACTCCACAAAATTCTGATTCATGGAAAATATATAATTGAAAAGTGTATTTTTCCTGTAGGCTTATTATCCGAAGAGGCTCAGGAAAGTCGTAACAAAGACTATAAAAAATATCGTTAGACACTCCAGAAAATGCAGTCGAATTGCCACGAACGAAGATATTAGGCACCGAATGATGGTAACATCAGATCCCATGATCTCACACTTGACTCCTTCATTTAGCCAGAAAAAGCATAGTGATATAAGCGACGAAGTTAAGGCTCTTTTAGAATAATAAATTAAAAAGTAGATTTAAAATAAATAATAAATTAAAAATTAAAAAAATCATTTAAATTTTTTGTTAGTTAGGGCTTTTTACATTGTAGGTAACGATATACATTTGTCTAGCTTTCTTTATTTTGATTACTTTTGTATATAACTATATAAATAAAACTAAGTTTGTGATGAAATTAAAAATAGATTTAAAATAAATAATGAATTAAAAAAATCATTTACATTTTTTTTGTTAGTTAGGGCTTTTTACATTGTAGGTAACGATATATATTTCTCTAACTTTCTTTATTTTGATTACTTTTGTGTATTACTATGTAAATAAAACTAAATTTGTAATGAAATCATTATATTTTTTGAAAAATATACTTTTTTCCTCACCTCCATACAAAAATCCCCAGTGTGCGGCGATGGAAAAATATGCAAAACTGCCTAAAATTTTGGTTGAATGTGATTTAACGGCAATTGGTACTACTAATGTGGTACACCTATCGATACTAAACAACCATTTGATTCGTCATTACCATAGTAGACTCCCTGGGATCTATCGTGTAAATATGATGATATTAATTTGAACGCAATTGGTTAAAATTGCACATATGTTTAAGTTTAAGGCAAATAATAGAGTGTTCCACGGTGTCAAACGCCTTTGAGTGATCCAGTAAAACAAGAGAAGATATTCTATTATCATCAAGTTTAGTTCTTAATTCCTCAGAGACCTCTAATAAAGCAGAAACACAACTATGTTTTG
The DNA here is from genome assembly GCA_930367215.1 of Pollenia angustigena. Lineage (NCBI taxonomy): Eukaryota > Metazoa > Arthropoda > Insecta > Diptera > Polleniidae > Pollenia > Pollenia angustigena. The sequence goes on along the minus strand of OV884057.1, from coordinate 122,558,798 downwards.
GTCTAAAACCAGATTGTTTATCAATAAGCAAGGATTTAGCTTGTAGGTATTTACTTATATGTGAATGAGTTAGGCGTTCAAAGAGTTTTGCCAAGTATGGCAAGATTGCAATTGGCCGATATTCATGACTAGATTTTGGTATGGGAATAATTTTGGTATGTTTCCATATATAAGGAAATGTGGATGTTGTTATAATTGTGTTAAACATACGAGTTATGTGAGGTAGAATGTATGCTAAAATAAGTTTTGTGAATTTTGGGTGAACTCCGTCATGCCCAGCAGATTCGTATTAAATACTCAAAATAAATTCAAGATCATATTGCTGTGTAATAGCTTTAAAGTCCAAGCCAACAAAATTTGTTTTTGTTTTAAATGTAATTTTCTATGCGAACGTTAACGTTCGAAATCGATGAACAGGCTGTAAATGTTATCATTTATAAGGAACATTAATAAAATCAAACGAATGGAGTTTGCTAGTGGTGGTTTTATGGCGATTTCTTTTCTGAGAAAAATATGTTACAGTACATACATGTAACATTTTCTAATGTTACCTAAAATCACTCGAAGTGTTACATGTTGTGCAATTTCAATAGAACACAATTAGTGCTTTTGTTTACAAATATTACACTTTCATCATTAATGTACTTAATAAGCGATTTTTAAAGCTATTTAAGCAGTTTCTGCATGCTATTACGGGTTGGAAACAAATATTAACATCACTAATGGCTTATAAAAATTAAAACGATTATAATATAAATAGACTTTTTTTGATTTTAATTTGTAAATATTTTTATATTTTGTTTTAAAATCAATTTTTAACAAAATTATGAGCGGTATGAATTATGACGAACAAAATAAAACATTTGTTGTACAAACAAAGTAGTAAGCACCAAAGTTTTAGAACAGGGCAGTTGAACACCTTAAGTTAAAGTAAGGGTAAAACATGCAACATGTTTTGCATGTTTTTCATCAACATATTCACAAAAGAACTTGAAAATTTTTCCCACAGTTGTATTTTTTGTACAAACGAACACAAAAATGTAGAACATGTAACATTAATGCAACATTTTTCTCAGAAAAGAAATCGCCATTAGACGACATGTATTTAGCAGTGTGTTTGCAAATTTCTCACTGCAAAATGCATAAGTGTCGTGTATTAGCAAAAAAAATTGCTTATGTAAATGTTAGCTCAGTGTAGAATGTTTTAATTAGAGCGTGTTCTATTTTGTACTGGGAAACTACCTGACATCAGGGGGTCTACTCTACTCTCTATTGCAATATGAACTCTATTTCGATATGAAATCTAAATGCCAATTTGGTACTCTCTATCACTTTCGAAAAATTTTTGAAAATGAATAAAAATAAAAGATCACGCATATTGACAGAAATAAAATGCTTAAAAATTACAAAAAGATGCAAACAACAATTACCAATCACTAAATTTTGTGAAAGTTTCTTTCGTATCGCAATAGAGAGGAGCCCCCAGCAGTTTTGCATGTCATTTGCTTGTGACGGCAAATGTTCATTAAAGTTTATTTATTTAAACAAATTCTTTAAAAGCAAAAAGTTTTAATTAACTGAAATACAATTAAAAGTGAAGATATATTTGTCTTCAGTATATAATTTTCTATTGTTAATGATTCAAACAAAAATTTTGTAGAATCAAACAATTTTTTGTCTGAAATCGGTCCTATAAACAAATTTGCATATTCAAACAATTTATTTGCATTTTGTTTATTGAAAAAAAAACACTGATTTTTTCAAACAAATAATTTAATTGAATCAAACAAAAAGTTTACTGAAATTCATATACTTAATTTCAAAATAAAAATAAAAGTTGTTGCACAAGCAATGACGCGCACACAAGTAAGCACTGTATGAGAAGATGACGGCAGAGCAGAGCCGCCGGGCTGGCTTTGAGACACATTTTTTTTTGTTGTAATAATTTTTGAACGAAGTCTTATATTTATACACACAACACAATGTTTTTCTTTATCACTCTCTGTTGCTGTATCCTTTCCTTTGCTAAAGAAGAAATGTAACCAAAAACGGCGGCAGACCGACTCGATATGTTTTTCGTCATATTTAACCAAACAGTTTTAATAAATTGAATACGGGATTTTGTTTCTTGTAATGTTGTTTCTGCTATTGTTTTTCTTATAGTTGCGCTTTTTTAAAGCGTCCAAAAATAGACTGTGTGTGGTTTTTGTTGTTGTTCTTATATTTCACATAAAGAAGTGTTGCTTACGATCAAATAAAAAAATGCAAAAAGATGACAACATTAAAGAGCGTTAAATATTTCATACAAAATTATGAAAACTTGACACCAATAACGCGTTTATTATATTTTTGAAGAGTTGTCCACATTTTTGTTAGTTAAATAAAAATTAAACAAAAATATTGTTTTAATCAGTAAAAAAATTTATAGAAATTAAAAAAAATTTCAAACAAGCGTTTGTTTGAAAATAATTCGGCAATAATTTTTTCTGCGCAGATGAAACCAAAAAAGAACTTGTAACAGTAGAAACCTTCTGTATTTGTTAATTTTGAAAGGCATGCATAACAACAATTGGCCTTTACATTCGAAATTACATGTCGTCTAAAACCACCTCAAAACGCATACAAATTATGATGAAATCTTTTGGAAAAATGTAGTCTTTAGCGACGATAGTAAGTTTAACTTATTTGGATGCGATGAAAAACAAAAAGTTTGGCTCAGAAATAATGAAGTGCTGCGACTTAAAAACATGATGCCCCCATAAAAACACGGAGGCGGTTCTATTATGGTTCGGGTTGTACCAAAACAACTGCATTTTACATTTTTAGTAGCAATTTATGTCTTTCACTTAATGGCAATGAAATATTTTATGAACATACAAAGTAAATAACCACAATAATTAATTACGTCACCCAGGTTTCTCGTATTACTTTGTATTTAGTAAATCTAGTTTAAGCAGTGTATTTATAAAAAAAAAAATTGAGAATATAAAAAACCTTAAAAACTCTTCAGCGTAACATAAATAACACCAATTTTGCTGTAGTACATAGTTAAAAAATTTAAAATTTCCCTTAAATGACACATGATATTGCCAGGTAAAAATTTGTATATACCTTTCATTATATTAAAAAAATACCTACAAGACACTCAAATCTTATACGAATCATTTAATAAAAATAAATAAGTAAAACATCCAACTAGACACTAAACAAAAAAATTGTCCCAAAGACTCATTCAAATTAGAAAAAAAACTAAATAATTCTCAGTGGGACAAAGGAAAGGGGATAAATAAAACAGAAAAAAAAAACTAACAGGATAGTATAATATTTGATAATCAAATTGGGAGAATATAAACACAGATACATACCATTGTAAATGAATAAAAAATATCCTTGTAAACACACACACATACAAACAATCACTAAATCAGCTCAATTTACATATGAAAAATGAATTTTTTGGTCGGGGAAATCGAAATTCTTAAAAACTTAAAATAAACCAAGAACTTGAGTCTGTTTATGAATGATACACTTAAATAAAAAAAATAAGATTTATAGAATAAAAAATATCCTACAATAGAATTTATGTATCTGTAATAGTCATACCTTGAGTATGAGTTTCAGTAAGTTGTTTTTTAAATTTTCTAGGAAATGACACGCTTTGTGCCCCATTATTTAAAAAACGAATCTGTTCTATAAACATTTAAAAAGTATTTTGTGTGATTGATCACAGAGCAAGTGTATTCATATTGAGTGTCAATAATGGAGGTGGTTGATGGAAATGCCTGTTGTCTTTTTTTTAAAGACAAAAGGGAATTTTCATTCTTTACACTTCATCCACACAGGATACAAAGTTAAATTTACCATAATTTGTGATGTGATGGTAAACCACTTTTTTGGAGGGGGAGAAATTGTGGTTACATTGTTTTTCATTTTAAAATTTTATTTAAATTTAGATAGATCGGTGAAGTTGAATGGGTCAGCAACGACTTTAGTACTACCATATATATAATATAAAAGTATTTAAAAATCTAAATTTTATTTGTAAGACTTTTAAAAATTTGATTTCCAACGAGAATTTAACTTCCTTAGCGTAACTTTTTCTTACGTGGACATATTAATATGGAAAAGTTTTTTTTTAGGTTTTAACAAAAAAGGTTCTTATAGGTTCGCGTTCACTCATGACCTTGCGCCTATAATTTTATGTTTGTGAGTTCAATACTATAGAAAATTAAAAAAGTACCACATGTAGAACGGAGTTGTAAAAGTAAGAAATTTAATGTCCCGTATATCACCCTTTTTTAATACTTTGTTCTCCCCAGTGTGTGGGAGAAAGCCCATAATTTAATACGAATATGGGCATTTCCATGTCATCGTACGTGCCATTTGTATGTCTTCAGAGAGGTACAGATTTTGCAAAAAAAATGGTAATTGAAAACATTTTTATCATTATGTTTCATTTAGAGGGTATCATGCTGTCCAAAATATCGAGAAAAATAGGTGAATATCTTACGTGATATAAAACGAAAGTCATTTTGGGGTGAATGTAAAGAAATGCGAAAATCTGCGAATTACAGTAGGTAATTTTTTCTTTTTTTTAATTTTTCCGATTAAACCAAATATTTTTCCTATATTTTTTTAGATGGTTTTATTTTTTTTTTTATTTATTTAATCAATGGATATTATCCTTACTGACTAATAACAATATTGACTTAAAATTAATGAATAACAATAAGCATTTTAAAATATACTACACTTTACAGAATATATGTACATACAAATTTACGAATTAAGAAAAACAATAATTTTATGCTTTATGGAATTTAAACATAAAGAAAAATCAACAAATTGTGACAGAGAATTAAATTGTCTACATAACCTTGAAAAAGGATCAGCAAAAGCATAATTTTCTCTATAAAATTTAACAAAGAGCAGATTATAATGACGCGTATTGCGACTAGGTATATTAAATTTAACAGACTCTAACAAAAAATCACAACAAACATTACCATTAATAAGATTAACCATAAAAGAAACATTTAACATTGTACGACGACTTTTGAGCGATGGTAATTTTATTAATGCCAGTCTACTAGCATATGAAGGAAAGTTTGTCGAGTAACTCCAATGAAGATCACGTAAACAAAATAATAAAAATTGTTTTTGGACCGATTCAATACGAGAATTGTGAATGTTGTAAAATGGGTCCCAAATGATTGACGCATATTCTAAGATTGGTCTAACGAGTGATACGTAAAGTTTCTTCGTTATGTATGGATCGGTGAATTCTTTAGCCCAGCGCTTAATAAAGCCAAGAACACCTCGAGCTTTATTCACAGTTAATGTTATATGTGAAACATAGTTTAATTTAGGATCCAGTAAGACTCCAAGATCAAGAAACGAATCAACCAACTCCAGTTGATGGCCACCCAAAGCATAATTAACGGCAATACAGTTATTTCTATAAAAACGCATGCTTTTGCATTTCACTAGATTCAGCTCCATCATATTATGATTACACCATAATAAGAAGTTATTAAGATCCGATTGAAGATAAAAATGATCAGCGAAGCAATTAAAAGAATGGAAAATTTTTACATCGTCAGCATACATCAATATATTGGCGAACTTGATAACGTTGGGCAGATCATTAATAAACAGCGAAAATAAAAGTGGGCCAAGATGACTGCCTTGGGGAACACCGGACGAAACATAAATGTACTTGGATATACAATTATTGAATTGTACTTTTTGCTTTCTTCCAATTAAATAAGAACTTAACCAGCATAAACTTCTACGGGATAAACCTAATAAATCCAATTTAGTAAGAAGAAGGTGATGGTTAACTTTATCAAACGCTTTACTGAAGTCAGTATAAACAGCATCAGTTTGTTTCTTTTGTGTAAATGCACAATTAATTAAAGTTGTTAAATGAAGTACATTCGTTGTAGTTGAACAGCCTTTTCTAAAACCATGCTGGCAAGCTGCCAGTAAGGACGAGGTGTGATGACTGAGGAAATCAGTAACTAGTTTTTCAAAAAGTTTTGGAATCTCACTCAATTTGGCAATTCCTCTATAGTTTGTTATATCCGATTTATTGCCAGATTTAAATAAAGGTTTTATATACGAATCTTTCCATAATACGGGAAAATAACCACATATAATCGACGCATTAAACATAAAAGTTAATGGCGTAACACAAAATGCTATATCGTTCGTGACATATCGTACGTGACAGATTTTTCACTTATAGCATTTACAAGGTATGAAATATATTTTTTGTTAATATATAAACAAAAACTTAAAACAAATAAGTAAAAAGTTACAATCGGTCAATCCCGAGCATATTATACCCTACATCATATTTTTAAACAAATTTTTGAGAGTTTACCCTATTTTGGACTCATGGCCAATAATGGTCGCCAGAACAGAATTATTTGTGCCGAATATTATTTAGATATCTTGAAGTCAACAAATTTCAACTAAATACCAACAAAATAAGATGATACATTTAGTTGCATTTGTAGTACTTACAATAACGTACGTGACGACCTTTAAACGCTTATTAAATTTTAATTAACCAATTTAAAAAAAATCCGATCAATATTTTTTGCAACAAACATGTTGTTTTGAACTACATATTATTTTATAGCACCTGCGACTGATCAAATACAAATGATATAGACGCGGACGTGACATTACACTGATAGAAAAAAGCATCTTCATATTAATGATGCCTTAACATTAGAATTGTGATATCAATGTTACTACAAATGGCATCAATGATGCAAAAAGTAACATCAATCCAATGACTAACGTCTTTGTGCAGTTTTGTCATTTTTTATGTGTCATCTATTTTATGACTATAGTGACATCAATTCGACGCCACATTTTGTATATTTTTAACATTATTTTCATGATAACAATGTATTATAAGAAGCAAAAATTCCTATATTCTATTTTTTTAAATTATTAAGTTAAATACATCAAATTTTTAAATTAGAATGGTGTCTTATTATTGAGAGTTCTGCTGTAAACAAAGGTCTTATTTCAACAAACGTGAAACAAACATATGTAACGGGTAAGTATATAATAATATTCTCTCACTTTGACTTAATGACAAACTGTCATTAGATTGCTGCTAACGTGTCCTTTCTCCGATGTCATCGCACTGAGGACATGTTGTCATTTTTGGGATGCCGATGTGTCATCCCATTGATGACATAATTTCATTTTGACCCTGATGACACTTTGAAAAGTGTCATGGGGAATGTTTGACATTCTCATGGAAATGCCCATATGTCAATGAATGGAGAAAAATGTTTTTTAAAAAACGTACATTTTTAGAAACACACTTCACTTACCCGCAATTCCGTCGTAAACGTATTTTGTTTCCTTTTGAAAATATTATTAAAAAATTCCGAATTTAATCAAATTATTTTTTTCTATCCTTTTATTTTGTTATCAAATATTTAATTTGAAAACACAAAAATAATTTCATTTTGTATTTTTAATTTTTTTTATGACAGTACGGTTGTAACCGACGTATGAAATAAAATAAGATCTATGTCGACTTACGACGTAGATAGGTTTTTAAGTGTACGCGAGCTATTGTGTGCCTTTGTATAAAATGTAATACGTTTTAATTTGACAACGTATCTACGTCTTACGCTACTACGTTTATACGGTGCAATTGTGTTCCTACCGTAAAACAGCAATTAAAAAACTCCAAATTTGTTTTTGTTTTCAATACAAATTTCTAAAAAAAATTTTTATTTTAGTTTGAAAAACAGGCAGTAAATAAAAAAATTTTTGATATACTAAAAGTTAATAAAACAAATTTCAATAAAAAATTCGTTATAAGCCTGAAGTAATTTTTTGAATACGGCCTTACATCTGTGGTTTTCATGGGCAACCGCATATGTGCATTTTTCGGATTTTGAGATGTCGATGTCATATTGCCTAATTCTAAACGCTCTTTACATGTTTCTAAAAATTTTTGAAAAAAGATGGATCAATTCCGATTTGTTAATGTAATAACAAAGTTCAAAAGTGCAATACCTAGCCCATAGTTTGATCTAGAATGGGTTTTCGGCTCTCCTTAAAAATTTGATTTTAAGACATACGCGGTTGCCCATGAAAACCACAGATATATTTAAGTAAGTTAAAAAACAATTATATCAAAAATTCAATAATCCTATTGAGTTTATTTTTCTAGGATATTTTATTTCTACCTACAGCTCGTAAGACCGTTTAACTTTCCGAATAAACGTTAATTTCATATTCCATATCCCAGGATATATTGCTACACTCTCTCCTGTAGGGTGTAATCAGAAGTAACTTTCACTCTTTTGTTTTTTCGTTTTTCCCATTTAAAGTTCGACCGTGGGCCATATTCTATGGCCAGTTCTCTCCGAACAAAATTATATCCACTTTACTTTTTGCAGTATTTATGAGCTGTCAATTGTTAACGTTGTGCAAAATAAATTGTGTAATTCAATACTTTTTTCTGAACTAAGGAAAAATAGATTTTTTTTTTTGGTTCAGTAAACAGGTTAAGAAACGTTTCATGAGTATTGATTTATAAAAAAGGGTTCTTTAAAACACGTGTATTTTGATTGATAGAAAAGGGTTAATAATTTACGCAATAATATCAATTTGAAAGCAAAATGAAAAAATAAGAAATAAGTGGTTTTCAATTTTTCCTAAAATAAAGTAAAAATCAATCATTTTTTTAAAAGTCAGTACGTATTTGATTTATTTGCTAAATTATAAATTATTCGACCTTCCATTATATTTATATTTATTTAATTGAGCTTAAGGTACAGTTATTACAGAGAAATATTTATTAATTTCTTATAGATATTTTGCTACGCCTTCGGGGAATAAAATTAATTTTATAAATAGAAACTGGGAATTATTTCCTTTCGAAGGTTACTTTAATATTATATTCGAAAAATAAAAAATGTTGAATATAATTTTATAAATAATATTTTAAATATTTTAAAAATTTTAAATATTTTGTTTTTTAATTTTCAAGACTGAAAATTATCCAAAATTTGTATTAATTTCATGATGCAAAGGATTGAAGGAAGAAACTTCATTGTTTGAAAATTAATAATGATTTAATTTGTTGAACTTAAGTCTTATTTAAAAAATTACCAAAATTTTAATTAAAAACCAATAGTTCAATAAAATCACAACTGTTTTAAAAAATACCTTTGGTACAGGCTCTATACGTTACCATTGGTCCTTCAAGTTTGACAAAGAAAGTTCAACGAAAAAAAGACAAAGGGATAAAACATAAAAACAAATGTAATTAGGTTTTCAAGACACAATCTTGTTACCGTTGTTCTCACTTACAAACCTACTTCGTAGTAAGGGAATGTCGTGGCTCTTCAAATGTTCATTTTTTTTTAATTGGCTCAGAATTCGTTCACTTACCCTATTTGATCTCTGTATATTTTATTGCGTAGCGCATAAATATGTGCTTACTTCTTAAAATTTGCTCTCAGTCTTTCCAAACCAAAAAATTTTTATTGGGTAGAGACTGGCAGCCGCCGCAGTGGCTCAAACGGTATAACTGCAAAGAATTCTGATGTTGGGAATGTGGTTATCCTCGAAACATGTAAATTCGACCCGAGTCCAACTCCTCGTTAAGTCAAGAATAAAAATTATAAAAAATGTTGATCCATTTCATGTTGTAAAATCGGCTGGAATTATCGAATTTCTTTCTTAGCAAAAGTTAAATAGTTCCTTGGCATTAGTGTGGTATATTAGGGCAATGCGAATAAAGATCTGGAACAAAATACTTGCTGTCAATGGTAACTAAGAGCAAACCATTGGTCTTATCGAGACTAAAACACTGGTATATCATACTTTAAGATCTGGCAGGCAAAGCCTAAGATATAACGAAAAAGGTGGCCCCTACGTTCAGCAAAACAAATTATTTTTCGCAAGAAAAAGATTTTATATGAGGTTTATATTAGTTGTACGTCGCCCTTGTGTTTTTAACCAAAAAATTTACTTAACACCCAACAAACACGAAGTCAAACCAAACATCAAACACAGTTCTTAAACGTTTTCCAATTGTTTGATTTTAACATTTAAATTCAAATTGATAATAATTTGAAAACAAACATTTATTTATGTTCCACATTGCATCATAATCCACATTTGAAAAACATTTGAGAATTGCTTTTGAAAGCAAGTTGAAAATAAAGGCATTTTTCAATTTGAAGATTATTTTCCCTTTTTTGTTGAGAATGCTATGATTTTCAAATCATTATCAAACGTATGCCGTTTGAGAAAACGTTTCATTTCAAATAATTTTCAATTTGAAACCAAACCTCCGTGTTTGTTAAGCATTCTTTAATTTATTTTTTTTTCATTCTGCTTGATAACGTGTGTTAGACGGTGAGTGGTCTAAGAGGCTGCATTACATTAGAATAAGGGTATTCAAGATCTAGCACAGCTGAAAATTGCACTCTTACTTGTTTTTGTTATTATACCGTGTACACGTTTTAAATGTTTACCTAAGACTCCATATACATAGATTATCTGCCAGTTTAAAGATTTCGAACGTCAACGTTCGCATAGAAAATTTTATTTAAAGCAAAAACAAAACTCTAAAATGTTCTATGCAAACGTTCAAAATCGATGAACAGGCTATATAACTCGTGACTTTTAGTTTTGCTCAAGCCTTTATTATTATGTTATTATTTTTATATATCTATTTTTTTGAATATCGAATAAACCGGTTATTTTGGTAAATAAACCGGTTATTTTTAAATGCTAAACCGACAACCGCTTTTTTTAAAATAGCAACTATTCGGAATATTTAAAACCCGGTTTTTCATAGTCGTTACCTAAAACGCAAAAGGCTAACTAACCAAAAATTAATAACCGTGTTTTTAATTGATTCTGATGTATTGCATCAACACAAACCAAAATTACCGATTTTATTAACAAAAACCAAACGGCACTATCTACAAAATATTATATTTTAAACGCTAAAAGACCTAATTATCAGTTTGCATGTTAATGCAGTTTGTCAATATGTATATCATTTTAAATATTTTTTTGGTGTTCTTGTAACATTTTCAAAATGTTAGATAGGGCCTTCTGCGTTTTAGGCAACGAAATGTATTCTGGGACAATGTTCGAAAATAAACAGTATATTATTAAGCGTTCGGCTCACACACCCAGGAACGATATATATTTGTTTAGTGTTTGTGTAGACGAACACAACCCTTAATACCATTCGCAACTATTTTCAAGAAAGATCTGATCTGAACATTATATAGTGTTCTGTTCGCCGTTATAAAACATAACAATTGTAGTGATACTCTAGACAAACATTATATTTTCTTGTTCTATAATGTTTCTTTTTATACATTGATAAGTGTATAACACAGCTTGTGTGTGTATTGTGTATACGTTTTGTTTGTGTTAAATTATTTTGCTGGTTTTTTGTTTTTTTTCATATGTGTGTGTAGTTTTTGTACAAAATGGTTGGTTTCTTACCAGCCGAAAGGGCTACGCACAACAGAAACGAACGAACATTAATGAGCTGAATGTGGTTTTTTCAAAAAAACCGAACGGAATTAAATGTTCTCATCTTTTGTTGAGTTGGATAACCACCAGTGATGGAATATTCAGTACTTTGGTACTATTTTTAGTATATATTCCTTTCAAGAATACCACGGTAACCCCACGTCCGTTTAAGTACTCTTTTCTTGTTGTGATTTTTTGTTTAGAAATTTAGCGTTGATATTTTTTTTAACATTGACAACCAGGGCTGTGGAGTCGTCAACAAAAAGTACTAACTCCGACTCCAACCGCTGAAATTCCAACTCCGACTCCTAATCTAACCTTAAAACTAAATGTATGTGAGACTGGTCCTTATTTGACTTTAAACTGTTTTTTTAATGCAGTACCTTTTAAATGGTTAAATATAGCAAGAAAAGTATTCAGTAAAAATTTCGAATCAATATTTTAAATATTGCATCGCCAATTTCGAAGTATTTTCATTTTGGAAATTATTAGAATATTTGTCTAAATTTTTTATGTTGAAAAATCTTGGAGTCCGATTTACGAATTTTTTTTGGGTACTTCGACTCCGACTCCTGTACAGAAACCTCAACTCTACAACACCGACTCCACAGGCTTCTTGCCAACCTTGCCTAGACAAAATGTATTCTTATCAAAAGTATATATGCTTGTTGGTATATGTTAATTAAAAACAAACAAAAAATTATGTATTTTATTTATTTTCCAAAAAATATGTTTGAAAAAAAGTACAGAAATGTTGAAAAAAGTACTCTTTTGCTTGGTGGTCAGTACCTTCTAAATTTTTCAATTTTCCATCACTGGTAAGCACAGTATTATTTTTGTGTTCAAAAGATGACAAACAGGGCAACGGTATTTTTTTAATGACTTACTACACAAAAACTATTAGCGTTTGTCTTTTCCACAAATCTACCGAACCGAACACTAAGGAGCGATACTAAGTGTTGTAAACACAAAATAAACATGTTTCTCTACACAAATTTGCGATAAGAAATTTTAAAACTAGACTTTCACTTTATTGGGAATAAAAATGGAATTTATCCATGAATTTTCATGGAACAAAATATGTTTATTTCTATTATATGCAGCTTTATGAAAAAATAATTAACGTATAGCTTCGTTCACAATCAAAGAAACATTTTCACTTGGTGTTCATAATAGAACAACAATTTCTTTTGTAACCCCACACATTTTGCATTAAGAAACCTTTTGCAAATTTTACCCACAAAAATATTTTGCATTTATTATTATTTTTTACAACATTATTTTAAAATTTTCATTCAAAACTAAATAAAACAAGTAAGAAAGTATTGTCGGTCAAGCCCGACCATATGATACCCTACACCACAATATTTAAAAACACATTATGCTTATGTGTCCATATAAATATGGATTTATCTATGTTTATAAACTTCATTAAAATCGGTTTGAAAGTTTGTGAGAGGCAGAAGTTGCCCCCTACACTCCCTTGTGGTCCTATTTTTGAAAAACTGTATAGCTTATGTGTCCATATAGATATGGATCTATCTATGTTTTGAATTTCACTAAAATCGGTTTGAGAGGCAGAAATTGGCCCTTTCTCCCCTCGTGGTCCTATTTTTTAAAAAATGCATCCCTTTTGTGTCCATAAAGATATGGTTCTATGTTTTAAATTTCATTAAAATCGGTTTTAAATTTCATTAAAATCGGTTTTATATTTTCTGAGAGGAAAAAATTTTCCCCTATCTTCCCTCGTGGTGGTACGATTTGGCCCATTTTTAAAAGGTCCTTGTGCCAATAAAAACCTATGTCCCAAATTTTATCAAATTATCTTCAAAATTGCGACCTATACTTTGCGCACAAGGTTACATGGACAGCCAGCCAGCCAGCCGCACGGACATCGTAAGTTCGACTCAGAAAGTGATTCTGAAGATCGGTATACTTTAAGGTGGGTCTAGGGCCAATATTTTAAGGCGTTAAACACATCAGCACAAATGCATAATACCCTCTCCGCTATTGTGGTGTGGGTATAATTATTTTAAACGTCAGAAACAATTTCATACAAATTGTGGCTGAAGTTCTAGTTGAACCAATTTTTTTAAAAAACTTTAGTTACATTTCTGTTTAAAAATGAAAGGAAAATATATGAAATACTTTGGGATGAAAAAAGATAGACGAAAAAACGAAATTGTTGCTCCGATTGTGAAAGAAGGATTAAAAAAATATTGTGTAATAAAAAGGTAAAACTTTGTGATTTTCAGCTCTACCAAACTTGTTTATCGGGTATAAAACAGGAATTTGACCATGAATTTTTGTGAAATAAAATTTATTTTACTTCTAATACATGCAGCGGCTGTAGGAAATATCGCCCAAAGAAAAATGGCCCAAAAAAAAAAAAATGAAAAATCGCCCAAATGAAGAATCGCCCAAGCGAACATGAAAAATGACCCAAAAAGGTAAATATAAAATTTTGCCCAAAAAAAAACGAAAAAGGGCCCAAAAAGAAAATGAAAAATTACCCAAAAAGCAAAAACGAATTTTCCCCAAAAAAAAAAAAAAAAATTACTCAATTTGCAAAAAAGTGTTTATTATTCATATAAATTTGGGTGCGTTCGTAAATGCATCACTGCGCTGCATCAGAAAAGCAAACTTTTTTTAATGGCGATAAAAGAATAATTTTAATTTTTTTTATTGTGTGACTATTAATTTTGTGGAGTATTTCACAATTTTTTGATCCGCATTTACTTCACTGATAAATATATAACCATTTGAAATCACTGATGCAGCGCAGTGATGCATTTACGAACGCACCCTTTAGGTGACATGTCATAACGTCCAGTGTCGTAGTGTCCTTGGACTTTATGACACTTTTAAAAGTGTCATAATGTCCATCGAAGAATTGTCATAACATCATAATAATCAAAAATGCGTAAATTTTTTTTTTAAATACCGTTAAAATTTCAAGTGATTTTTTTAAAGATACTAATTTAACCATAATATGGTTGTCGGTGACAATGATTTGGTTAAATTAAACATAATTTGGATAAAATATTTTTATAGCTTTTACTCCGGGTGTATATATTTAATAAATATATCCAAAATAAGGATTGCATCTTCTATGGTATAACAAATACTGGCTTCGCTAACTAAAGCTTCTCTGTATAGCCGGCCTTCGGCCGGGCGCAAGGATTTTCTCCTCTATGGTATAACAAAGACCGGCTTCGTTAACTAAAGCTTCTCTGTATAGCCGGCCTTCGGCCGGGCGCAAGGATTTTCTCCTTTATGGTCTAACAAAAACCGGGTTCGCTAAGTAAAGCTTCGAAAAACTGCCTTGTTTCCGAACAAGACCGACTACGCAGAGAAGCTTTAGTTAGCGAAGCCGGTTTTTGTTATACCATAGAGGAGAAAATCCTTGCGCCCGGCCGAAGGCCGGCTATACAGAGAAGCTTTAGTTAGCGAAGCCGGTCTTTGTTATACCATAGAGGAGAAAATCCTTATTTTCGATATATATGTATATATTTAATATATACACCCAGAGAAAAAGCTACAAAACCATTTTTAAAAAAATTCTACCCATATTATGTTTAATTTAACCAAATCATTGTCGCCGACAACCATATTATGGTTAAATTAGTTTCTTGAAAAATAGTTTTGTTGTTTGCAACCATAATAAAACATGGTTTTCTCTGCTATGTAAGATTATGGTAGAATTGTAAAAATGAAAAATGGCCCAAAAAAAATGGGCTATTTTGTATACAACAGTTTTGGGTGATATTTCACCCAAATTTAAAAAACGAAAAATCACCCAACAATAACGAAAAATAGCCCAAACATTTTGGGCCATTTTTCATATGAAATCAGGCCCAATTTTACATGCAATTTTTTTGGGCGATTTTTCTTTGGGCGATATTTCCTACAGCCACATGCAGCTTTAAACGTAATTACTTAAACTGGTAAGTATTTCTTTATTTAAATTTTTTTATGAATTTTTTGAATTCAAAAATTAATATAACAATAATAACAAAATCCGGTACGTCGTTCCAAAGTTATGATAAGATGGAAGGTGCAGTCTTTTCAAAAATCTAAATTTTCAGAAAACTTTTTTTTAAAAAAAACCTTACCATAGAATTTGAAGTAATGATGATTTTTTCAGTTAGGTGACTATAGCGGATCAAAAAAATATAGTGGTTATTCAAGCCCTTTTTTGTTGTTGACCTGTTTAATTTACCATTAGTCCTCCTTCCGGAAATCACTTTAATATGCCAAAAACCGAAACAATTTGTAATATTTTTAAATTAGGTCCAATCTACTAGAATCAAAAAACTTTGTGATAATTGGCCCATTCTATAACAAGGTCCCATAAAAATCCCGCTCTTGGAAAATACTTAATAGCAGTGTTTAAAAGCCTTTGGTTTTTTTTTTTTTTGCTTTTGTTCCGTTTTATTTTGATTTTGCTTTGTACACAGTCTTTGAAAAGCTACTGCTATTAAAATAAATATCAACTGTTGAAAAGTCGTTCATTGTTTTTGAATTCTGACAGTTTTTTGGTTTGATGTTACTTCGAACAATAGATGAGTAAAATCAAAGAAACAGTTCGTAGTTTAATTTAAGAAATTGTTTTTAATACTCCATATGTTCCTTTAACAAAAATCAATCTCTAATTATGAGACATTACACTTATCCTAACAACATTAGTAAAAAGTAAGAAGGACTTAGTATTGATGTGCCTGTCGCATTAGTACATCATTCATAAGGACATGTGTCAATATTACCACATGTGTAACTAATGTAATGTAAAAAGTACTAAATAATAAAAAATAAAAACCCCAACAACACTCCCTTGTGATTTTAATCATGAGTTTAGATGTCGCATGTCAACTTAATGTAACTGCCGCTAAAGTTCTTTACAGAATCTTCATTCCACATTTTGTAACAAAAAAAAAAATATTACTAAAAAACTAACTACACAACGTATCCCAAACAAATGAAATCAAAAAGGTATTGATGATTGATTTTAAAAGACCTGACGAATTATATTATCGAAATGGTATACGAGTACACACATATTTCTTAAATTTGGTTTTTAACACAAAACAAGATTGATTGACTGGCAAAAATTAAGTTCAGTTCCCTTAATGTTTCTAAATGAGTGCCTAATTTGCAAAATAATTTCGCATAAAACATAAAGTTATTTCATATTCGTATATCGTTGGTTTCATGTAGAAAGGCCCCTTTTATCTTTTAACTTTGCATGGGCGTGCCATCTAATGCAGTTAAAAGTCTGTGGTCAACAATACTTACATGAAAAAACTGTAAAATATATCGGCATGGCAGACCAAATTTGACTAAAATAATTCTATTCGTTGTAGTTTTAGGCGAATTATAGTATTTTCCGAAACTATCTTTACGACCGGCTGGATGGCTGGCTGTCCATGTAACCTTGTGCGCACAGTACAGGTCGCAATGTTGGAGATAATTTGATGAATTTGGGTCATAGGTTCTTGTTGGCACAAGGACCAAGCCTATTGAAAATGGGCCGAATCGTAGGACCACGTGGGAAGATAGGGGGAAATGTCTTCCTTTCAGAAACTATCAAACCGATTTTAATGAAATTTAAAACAAAGATATATCCATATCATAGGGACACATTAGCTATACAGTTTTTAAAAAAAGGACCACAAGGGGAGGCAGGGGGCGATTTCTGCCTCCCACAAACTTTCAAACCGATTTTATATATTATATTGCAAGCATTTGCACACTACTTCTGCAATTTGAATTGAGCCTAAAGTGTGTAGTCTGAACTTTTAAAAGCACATAAACTAGTAAAGAAATGTACATATTTTTCTCATACATACAAAGTTTTTGTTTGTAGTTTTTATTTTTCGTTCTGCCACCAATCAAACATTCACTGTAAGTGTTCATTTGTATTTGTACATTCACAACTAAACACCTCGTAAACATTTTTCTTACCGACTTTCGTCTAAATTCAAAACGATAACCTGCACAAGTTTGCGATTTCGCATACAATGTATGATCGAAAACGTACCAGAAATTGTAGAGGAAATTGAAAAGAAATTACTCTGATGCTGCATTTTTCTCAGAAAATGTTACCACTTATTAAAAAATTGCCCCAAGATACTACAGCAAATATTCGGAAGAGTTTAAGAAGAGCTGCAGAAAAATAATATATATAAACTTTTTTATATTATGTGCAGGTTTATCTGGGAATATCGTATTCTATTTCAAAAATTCTTCCGATCCGAAATCCTTGATTGCTTACAGATCACCTTAAATGAGAGCGGCAAGCGTTCTTACGATGTCCGTCCGTCAGACAGGCTGCCTAGCCATGTGAACCTTGTGCGCATAGTACAGGTTGCTATTTTGTTGATAATTTGATACAATTTTGTGCGTAAGTTCTAATTGTCATAAGAACCAAGCCTATTAAAATGATAAGAATCGATCCATAGCTTCTTATAGCCCTCACACAAGCTTCTTTCCGGAAAAGAGTCTTTGTGCCATAAACCATCTACCGACAATCTTAATCATCTCACCAAATTTTACTGAAAACATTATTTGACCGTTGGACCAGGTGGCATGTCATAACGTCCACGGAACAAAAAGTGTGATTATGTTCATGACTCTTTTAAAAGTGGCACAATATCACACTTTTAAGTGAGTTATAATCAATAAGTAGTTGGTTTAATTTTTATCAAGCTCTGGGACGAAAGATTTAACAAAATTCCGAATTTTTTTTAAATCTCGAATTTCAAAATGCTGAATTCGAAATCCCGAACTTTATAATCCCAAATTAAAAATCCCGAACTTAGAAACTTTTGCTAAAGAAACCGGCAGCGTTGCCAGAAGATTTGGAAGGAAAACCTTCTTTTGGCGAAAAAAAATCTTATTTTGAAGAGAAAAATCTTGAAATTTTTTATAACAAAGGCAAAAAGTAAAAATTACTAATTTTTTAAAAGAAACTACTTTTTATTGTGGAAACTACATATTTAAATTAAAATACGTAATTGCGGTATTTATACAAAATTAAATTGTAGGTTTAAAATTGTGTTTTAGTTATATTTTCCAAAAAAATACATTTTAAATGCACTTAATTTCTAATAAATAAGAACGTAAAAAAGTCCATCTATATAAAGAAGTTTCATCGAAAGTAATTAAATTCTTATATTAGAGATGTATACATTTTGGGCAAAAAAATTTTGGCTTGGGAGCTCATACATCATATGAAATTTTGAGGGTTCTCAATTTAATATTATATTTTTTGATACTGTTGTTATATCGAAGGCATTTTGAGAAAATTGCATTTAAAAAAAGCTCACTGAAAACTATGGATTTTCCTAAATATTTAGGAATTTTTATCAAAATAATGTTGGTACACGTTGAAACAGATATTCTTAAGCACTTATGTATGTATAAATACTTTGTTTACAAATTATCATAAACATGGAATGTGGTATTTTTAAACCAAAAGCTTCATAACCCTTAACTGTTACTTTTGCCACTCATCTTGGTCTAGGAACCACAATTAGAACAGCTAAAAAACCCAATTAAATAAAAAGTTAATAAATATATTTTTTTTTATTGAACGTATGTTATTTGCTAGATTATACGAATTGGTTATATATTTTTATTATTTTATTTTACATGCAAGTCATCGAATATGTAGTCCTAAATTTTGCACATTGCTTTTTCGCATCTACCACACATTTGATTCAAACTTGATTCATTCAATTCAGAACATATCATTTATAGAATTCACGTTTCTGTTTTTTTGATATTTTTTCCTATTTGAAAAATATTGCAAGAAAACAAGGTCTGGCCAAAAGGGTAATTTCATAGACTTTTATATAAAAATAAAATTTCACCCCACAAGTTTGCTTCAATCGAATCCAAATTAGTTTCATTCGATTCAGCACGTATCATTATAAAACTCACGCACCTGTTTTTTTGTTATATTCGAAAAATATTGCAAGGAAAACACAAATTTGGTCTGGCCTGACCAAGACGGTAATCCTAGGGCTTAGTTCCATTAGTTTTACCTTTTGGTACTAAGACATAGTAACTAAGTACATAAACTTTTTTGTTCTTTAATAAATTAATCTTTAAATACATACTATACATTTTTTCTTTCTACAAATAATTTTTTTATCAATATTCCCAAAATGAACAGCCGCGAATCTATGAATCTATAATGATGCATGTTAGTACAAAAGTACAAAAGTGTGCAAAACCAATAGACAATAAGCTGATATAAAAACTCATTGTTTTAAAACTTTACTGTTTAAAAAACTGTAAAAGAAAATTATGTATGTTGTACAAACTTAAAGTTAAAAATCTTTATAACTAAAAATAAAAAATCTTAATTTAAGAAAAAAAATCTTTAAATCTTATTTTGTTCAAAAAATCTTGAAAAATAAGACAAAATCTTAATTCTGGCAACGCTGGAAACCGGTGTTTGTTATACAATAGCGATGAAGAACCCTGCGCAGGGCCGAAGCAGAGGAGAAGTTCTTTGTATAACAAGCACCGACTTCGCTTACTAAAGACACATTTGAAAGTGAAGTTACACCAAAAAGTGTCATATCGTTCATGGACATTGTGACACTTTTTATTTTATCATAATGTCCTTGTACGTTATGACACTGGACGTTACGGTATGCCACCTAGTTCCCATACAAATACTACTCCCGAGAATAGCTTAAAATGCCATAACTTCCTTAAAATTTTGGTATTGACATACAATTTAACGACAGTTACTTTAACGATAGTTAATACGTACGTGGTGGGAAGGTGGTTTTTATTTCCCATCTTCCCAAAATTAGTTTTAAGACGAAATAATTTCATATAGATAAAGATATCTAATAAAATATGTTACCCTCTCGAAACTTTGTCTCTAAATACTGTGGTATATGATATTTTATGGTCGTACTTGCCCGACTTTACGTTCTTACTTGTTAAAATGTTAATAATTCTCTTGTCCTCACAATTTTACTTAAGCAAACTCATGAAATGACCTGTAAAACCGGATTTAATAAATGGGCAGCTTTATACAAATTTGTCTTTAACGATTTGATAAAGAATGAAAAGTTTCGGCATTTAAAACTTTTTCCGCTCTTTATTAGCTTGGCATGTTAGTGTTTCTCTTTTGTATTTTAAAAGATCAAACTTCCGATTATGTGCAAATATGCTGTATTAAATGCTTATAACCGGATGATTCAAAAACGAATATTAAATATTTCATATTAAATATTAAACGATCTGCAAAGATGACTGTGATAAATTAATAATTATTGCCTTATTCATGTACATATAATAAAAATTATAATTTCCGTCTTAATTCATCCGAATTTGTTAATGAATTGCTAACATTTTTATGTTAGGACATTCTGTCTATGGGAAATTAAGACATTTTGGTTGATTTTATGTTAAAGTTTCATACTTTGAATTTCAAAAGATTTAGCTATTCGTGCTTAATTCCCAGTTTTTATTATTGATAAAAACACTTGAAATTTATTGTTGATGGGATAAGCTATTCCTATGCATTTCACTGGTTGCTTAGGCCAGATCATCAGGAAACTTCATCCATAAAGATTTTAGAAAAACTAAAGATATTAAACCAAATAAAACCGTTAAACGTATAAGACTTATATCAACAGTTCTACTTGTAATAATATCAAAGTTTAAACAAAACACATCAACAATAAACAGTGGGTTTATCTCATCTTACATTCCCCACTACTACCACTTATCCCATCAACAATAAATTTTTATGGATGAAGTTTCCTGATGATCTGGCCTAAGCAACCAGTGAAATGCATAGGAATAGCTTATCCAATCAACAATAAATTTCAAGTGTTTTTATCAATAATAAAAACTGGGAATTAAGCACGAATAGCAAAATCTTTTGAAATTAAAATTTTGTTTTCCCAAAAATTGAAATTACTTTTTGATAGTTTCATACTTTGTTTAAAATAAGGAATGTCGTTAAAAATTGTTTACTGGGTATACACATATACACACCCGTACTTATACACCTACACTAAAGCACTTTCATATTGTTTATTTGTGGGCAAAAGATGAACGATAAACGCTTCGAAACATATTGTTTCATGGCGTTTATTCACTAATTTTACAAAAACCAAAAATACAAACCATCAGCACAAAACAGGCAGGTGGGTGGACGAGAGGTGGACGTTCAGAAATGCAAACACATACAAAGAAACACAAGTGTAGCTCTCCAATGTAAAATTGCATACAAATTTTATGAGGTTTTAGACCTCAATTTACCAACTTACCATTACCCCTCGTACCACCAACAACAAAACCATCGTTTAACAAAAATAAAGCTTAAAATTTAGAATCCGATTTATTTTTTGAAAAATGTGCATTTTTAATTTGGCAAAGGAGGAGTCCTCCCGTTGAAGGCAGGGGATCATAGGAAAAGTAAAACATATTTGTAAATGGTTGCAAATACACAGACAGATTTCATTTCAAAATTTTGATTGCATGCAGAGTCAATGCTTAAAAATGCATTTTCCAACTACTGATGCCAGTGACGAGGATGATGAGCATGATGACGATAATGAAATGTATGTAAAATACCAGAAATGGACCTTTTGGACATAAGGCAAAAGGCAACTGTAACAACAACAACAAAAAATACACACATTCAATTTTTCACCAACAAAATGCGTATTTGTTTGCTTAAGAGTTGGAAACATTTAAAAGTCTACGTTAAGCGTATCATTGTAATGATATTTTGCAGGATGAAGTTTAAAAATAAAGTTAAATGCATTCTAGATTTTTCCTAATACACAAATGTGCATTTCAGATCGACGAAGCGTAAATTAGGATTTCAAAATGACATTTAGAATATTTACGACTTGGTCTTAGCTAAACATGTTTCTATTGCCATTGATGCAACGAACACTCTTCAGCCTGCTGGCCTTCCTACCAATGATGATTACGACGAAAATGTGCAGTGTATCTTTTCTACGCCTCCACAGACCCACTCCGAGTTTTTGGTATTATTTCTGTTAATTGCAAAAATGTTTGCCAAACAACAAAAATGGAAAATTTAGTATGTTGGGGTAGTCCCTGTCAGAATTTTGAAACGATTTTGAGTTTTTTGTTTGGTAAATCTTTTCGTTTTATAATCATTTCATTTATGTTTGTTTTGAAGTCTCATTCATTTATTTGGCTTTTATGGTTGGGTTAGAGATTTAGGCTGATGAAGACATGAAATCAAATTGCGATAAAAGGAAAAAACAGCCTTTCAATTAATAAAGTAAACAAAGTGATGCAGGAACAAAGTGCGTATAGTAAGAAATTGATTTAAACCATTTGAAGTACAGTAGAAAAGTTAAAAATATATGGCACTAAGTTTATGAATTTCTTCTATATTTATTTAAAGTCAGAAAAAAAACTTTTGTTTATATCACGTAAATTCGAATCAGTTTTAATAAATTTTATTTAAAACTAACAATTTACCAAATTGGTTCATGATTTTTCTTTGAGCCACAAATCCCTCACATCAAACTGACCCTAATGCTAGTAAATTTAGAAAAACTGGAAATAGCTTTGAGACTATTTCAGGTGATTCTTATGTAAAATGCCTCCTAGATCCGAATAAAGCCTTGCTCCCCCGAAAGTTAAGCGAGATAAGGAAAAACAGTGGTCGTATTCGAAATCGGATGGTCATTTTATATATAATTTTATAATTTTTATAATTTTTTGTTTAAATTTCAAAAATGTTTGACATAAACTTAAAATAAAGAGGTTTTATTCTCAGAAAATAACAATAACATTTATTTTTAATAATCTTTTTAGACTGGATTATTGCACTCTGGGACCCTTTTTTTATGCATAACACTGCTTTACAAATTTTTAATTTGGAACTTTAGATAACGGTTCTTTTGTGTTTTTCGATGCATGGTCCCACTCAAACCCTTGTGGAGCCCAACCGAAAAATCCGATCTAAATAAATGGCACATCGTTTGAAAGGTAATTGAATGCCTTTTCCGTCGATATGCTAGTACTCAGCCATTTCTTTTCAGCATATCGACGGAAAAGGCATTTAATTACCTTTCCAACGGTGTGCCATTTATTTCGATCGAACTTTTCGGTTGGGCTCCACAAGGGCTTGAGTGGGACCATACATCGAAAAACACCGTTATCTAAAAAAACGCTACTTAGGAAAAAATAACATCGGTTTTCGTGTTCAGGAGGTCTCAATTAACTTATCTAGGCATGTGGCGTTCTTGGTATTTTTGGCTGTAAGCCAGTGTAATTCACGACTCATCGTTGCAATGGCGATGGGATATTCAATGATACGCGATCTCTGAAACTGAGTCTAAGGATCTACACTGACAGTTTAAAGAGGGGCAGTAGGTGGTGGTTTCTTTATCGAGGAACTGGGTATAAAGGTCCCTTTTAGGTTGACGGATGACAGCAGTGTCTTGCATGCGCAAATCTCTGCCTGAAGACGGGCTTAGGCATTATCGTATATCGAGAAACGTATGCATATTAACGGACAGCAAAGATGCAATCGCTACTTTGCCTAGTGTATACACTACATCAAAGTTAGCTGTGAAATGCCGGATATCTTTAATCCAAGGTTACACTGGCATGGGTATCAGAAAACAGTAGTTGCCTGTAAAACAGTGATAACCACTCCATAGACTCGCGAGCCAGACAATAATCGTATTTTCCACACAGACACGGTCGGCAATTCACATGTATATTACAACTTTGTTCGTTTCAAAACATCAGACTATTATCAGTCTCTGCGACCGCACACAAGCACATAATATCTTTGTGTGCGTGCGTTCGGGGCTTTCTTAGTTCGGGCCTTGGTTATCACTGCTGTAAAACCAAACTGCATTTGGCCTACTTAAACAAGGTTTTCTCTTGGACGACATGTTCATTGAGAGTCTAATTGTCATTTCGATGTCTCGCTCTAATACTCTTACTCTACGTGAGTTATAAAGGAAGACTCCGAAGAGATGGCAGGCTTAACTGCTTGTAGGCCAGGACTATATGGCCTGGCTATGACGGTGATATTGGTCATTATGAGTCACTGGTTATTAACACATGAGATGCATATGGGCCTATGCTATAATGACTACCGCAGAAGTTTTCATGATGATCAGGAGGAGGTAACGTTGAATCACATTCTCTTCCAATGCCTTGGTCTCGCTTAGGATGAGGCCTTTCGAGAGACCAAAATTGCCGTGCTGGTGATCTCTTTTTTCTGCGTGGAATCGAAATGTTTTAAAAGTGCTGTTTGGGAAATAATCTGATAAAAACTGGCTTATCATAAAGGACCCACGTCAGCCCTCCTCGTGTCCGCCTATTGAACCTTACCTACATAAAGGGTAACACTGATTTCTTTCTAAATCCCTTCAATTTAATTTAGTGAGAATTAATTCTAGTTTAATCTGAAACTCAATGTTCTTACTAATGATGGTAAAGTTGTCAGAAAACGGGAGAAGCTTCACTAAAAGTGAGATAAAAGTTAATCTCAAACTGTGCTTTATTTAAGAATTTCTAAGTTGGCTTAATCTCGAATTCGTACTTGAAATAATCCAAAAGTGGATTGATTCTAACCAGAGAACGGCTTTGTGCAATTGCAAAAAAATCGCATTAAATGAACAGCAAAAAATTCACTCGCTTGCGGTCATACAATCAAACTTGCGCAACCGCAAATATTCGCTGCTGGGCTGCAGTCATTCAAATAATGCACATCGTGCTTTGTTGTTTATACCATCGTTAGCTTCGTTTTTTAATAAAGATGTTTGTGTGTTCGGTGCGACAATGATTGTTTTGATAAAGAAAAAAAAAATACAAACAAAAAAGCTAGAAATCAAGCAATCATTACTCATGTAATCATTCAGCAGTTGCTATGTAGTACAAGAAAAAAAAATTAAATGAAACTAAAAGCACATACATATGTAGGTACAAACAATTTCCATAGAAACAGAAGACTTTTTTTTATCATATTAAAAAGTACAGTAGTTCTGTATGTACAATGTATTCTTGTTATTGTTGTTTTTATTGTTGTTAATTTTAACAAAGCGTCTCATCGAGTGGTTTATTGTTGTTAATGTTAACAAAGCGTCTCATCGAGTGGACATTGACTACTTGAATGCAAAAGTATAAGAATGTGTTCCTTTTAAATTTACACAGTTGTGTTATATTGCGTGCGCAACAAAAATGCAAATAAAGCACTTTCAATAAAAAACGAATACATGCAAAAATCAAATGTGTACGAAACGATGTAAAAATTACCAACGTTGAACTATGTTTTGCAAGCAAAGAGTGAATGTAAATTTGAGCGTATGAATAAATCAAGAAAAATAGTTATTTTGCAGTTCTCTGATTCTAACCAGAGAACTAGAGAGAAAGAATATTATTATATATTAAGTTACCCAAATGTTTGTTACACCTGTTTGTTCCCCAATGGCGCTGATAATGCTTTTCTATTACTGCAAGACCTCCGTGAAATCGTTCACATTGCTTTCACACAAAAAAAAAATAATTTTCAATAATTTTCATATCTGCGATGACTATTTTTGCGGTATTGATAAAAACGTTTGTAGGTATAATTGTTGAATTTTTTAGTCAATAACCAAGTTTATTGAGTCAATAAAAAAGTTGCTGCCCAAAATAGTTTTTTCAACAAAATGTTTACGTGATTTGTTAAAATAAATTGTTGGAAATGTTGAAAAAATCAAAGAAAATGTTTATCGAATCTTTATTTATTTATTAATTATGATTTGCTAAATTCCTTATTTTGATTATTTGATTAATACACTAAAATTAATTGTGGGGAAAGAAGCTAGTTCCTATTCGCATTTCGCTGGTTGGTTTGGCCAGATCATCAGAAAACCTTTTTTCAAAGACTTTGGAAAAACTAAGGATATTAATCAACTAAAACTGCAAAGCGAATGAGAATTATTAGCTAAAAAATGGACAAAAGTTGTAAAAATACTGTCTTTACTTTGATTCAAATATTTTTTTTATTGATTGTGAAGAAATATTTAATTATTTCATTAATAAATATTTTTTTATTTAGTGCTAATTTGCAAAGTGTAATTTTGATAAATTTTTTCATGGAATCAAATAAATAATTTTTTGACCTAGAATTGTATTTTTAACAAACTGTGTTGTTCTTGAGATATTTTTTTCTGTGCACAATAAAAAGTGCTACCGAAAACGCACTTTCAATGACATGTGTGCTCTTGTAATCACAGGAAACCCATTTAGAATTCAAATAATACCTATTTTTTGGAATTAGGTGACTTACGTTATGGTTTCTGTTGTTTTCTAAACACCAACTTACTACCTTCTTTTCGAGTTCTCTTTTGACAACTTTAAGTCACCTATCGAATTTAAACTCAGATTAAAATCTGCTTCTCGATTATCTGATGTTACTTTTAATGCTAGAAGTTTTCGTTTTGGGAATGTGAACTTTGGTCATGCAGACATAGTAATCAGTTATATGATTAATTTAATCCGTCCATTCAACTGGCCCACCGAATGACAAATACTTCTAATTGCCACCAAGTTAAGTTAATTTTATAAAACACGTAGAAAAAATACGTTTCGAGCCCAAAGTATATTGACAAATCTGGCTAGGTAACGAAAATAAAATTTATAAGATTCCAAAAATATTTTGGTTAACTTTCTTTGGAGACTTTTTTTAATAATGAAGACAGACCACAAGCCAACTAAGAGTTTTCAAGTGAATATTTAAATATACAATGTAACTTAAAAATTTCCAAAGTTATTAAAGCAACAAAAGTGGAAAAGTGGCTGACTTCAAAAACCCGGTGTTGTAATGCAACACTGAAAGCAATGCCTTGAGTTTAAAAAACGCCTTCGTTTTCAGTGATGCTTTGCAACATTGCATTTATGAAGCTATTTGGTATCTTTAAATAGACCGATAAGTGAAAGCATACTACCTGAAATCGCTGCTTATGTTAGATCATCAGGAAAGTTCATCCAAAGATTTTAGAAAAACTGAAGATATTAATCAAAACTGTTAAGCGAATAAGAATTATAAGCACCAGTTTTACTTGCAACAATATTTAAGCTTAAACAAAAACAGCAAAAATAAACAGTGAGCTTTTCTTTTCTTACATTGCCTTCTATAATTGTTTGGAAATTATCTCATTTTTGACTTTATTTATTTATTTATTTTTTTGTGACATTCTAGGCCTATCATTATACCCTTCACCGAAGGTAAGAGGGTATATATAACTTTGTCATTCCGTTTGTATGTTCCACAATATTGATCCTACACCCTTTAAAGTATATATATTCTGGGTCCTTATGAAAAGCGAAGTTCATATCCGGTTGTCCGTATGTCCGTCTGTCCGTCTGACCGTCTATCCGTCTGTCCGTGTGTATGTTGAAATGGTCTTCCGAAAACCCCAGAAATGATGTGGACTAGGTTGATGTATATTTATGTCAAATATACTCCGTTTAAATTTGCTATTGAAATTCAGCCAGATCGGTCCAAAAATGACGGAGATATGAGCAAAAAACCACGACTACCTCTAAATTTTTCCAAAAATCCCTTGTTGTTGTTGTATTTTTTTTATTTCTGTATATCTTGAGAACGGCAAGAGCCAAAGTTTCCAAATTAGGTGCACACATTTAGGTTGCCAATACACACCATCCTACAAAATGTGGGCGGGATTGGAGAAGTGGGCGTGGTACCAACCGTACAAAAAAAATTAAAAATTGTATAAAAACCTAAATTTTAGGGCTGCCATATGTCCTATGGATATGACTTATACATCAAAATATCGGAAGTTTTTAGTAGAACATTTTTTATAAAAAACTCGGGAAAATCGGTTCAGATACAAAAAAGTTATGACCAAAATTAAATTATTTTTTTTATATACTTTCGGGAACCATAGATCTCCCCGAGTCCAAGCTTTATAACTAAAGTAAATGGTAAATTTCTTCTTCAACACGTCGGTATATAAATCTGCCAAATCGGTTAAAAAATGGCTGAGTTATAACCGAAATACTGAATCCCCAAAAATTACTCTTATTTATAATTAACTTTGTTAAAATATATATTTACAAGTTTATATAGATATAACTTAAGTAAATGGTAAAATTCTTCCTTAACACGTCGGTATATAAAAATATCAAATCGGTTAGATAATGGGTAATTTATGAGCGAAATACTCCAAAAATGGGCTAAAAAACATCAAAATTTTTATAAAAACCTAAATTTAAGGGCTGCCATATGTCCTATGTATATGACTTATATACCAAAATGTCGGAAATTTGTATGAGTTATAACCGAAATACTGGGGTCTAATCACCGCATACGATATCGAGCAAAATTCATCGAAATTATTTATTTTGGTATCTTGAAACTCGATATCGAATGAAATGTATTGAATTTGAAATAATAGCATTCGACATCGAGTAACTCAACATTACATTTATCGAGTTTTCATTCGATACGCCAGTGTCTATCGTTTGCAAAAAAATTCAATAGTTTATTCGATACGATAGTATCGAATGCTGTGATTAGACCCCTGAATTCCCGAAAATTACTCTTTTTATACCCTTCACCGAAGGTAAAAAAGGTATATATAACTGTAATTTCTACAATATTGATCCTACACCGTATAAAGTATATATATTCTGGGCCCTTATGAAAAGTGAAGTTCAAAACCGGTTGTCTCTTATTTAAAAAAAAAATATTTACCAGTTTTATTTAGTTTTTGTCTAGTTGTTCTGTATTCTGCTCGCAAAATGGTGAAGGGTATATAAGATTCGGCACAGCCGAATATAGCACTCTTACTTCTTTTTAATTAAAAACAAATCTTATCATTGTTTGTTTCTAATTCATCAAATTCTCGTAAAATTAAATTTACATGGGCTACAATATTTTTTAAACATTCGTAATTTTAGAATGACAAATATACTATAATTTCGAAAGATACAAAGTAGGTATATTCAATTTCATTATCCATTAAAAATAATAATATCACAAAACTTTTAAAATAAGAAATAAAAATACAAAATCAAAAGAAAAAGGAAGAAAAAGAAATACTCTGGATTTCATTAGAAAAGGGTATAAAATATAATTTGATTGCTTTACAAGAAAAGAAAAATATATTATAAAATATTTTTTTCATTTTTTCGAATTTATTCTATGAGTTAAATTTCAGGTCTGTATTTTATAAAGCTGTTTTGTAATAGTTCTATTCTTTTAATTTTTCAGAAATTACTTTATGCACTATCAGACTATTAATAAATAAAATAAACAGTTAAATACCGATAGTAAATATGCCATTAGATATTAGATATGTTCAAAAACACACATTAACAATCACACACACACAACATCCCAGCGGGAAAACTCAGAAGACCTTCTTACTTCAGGCCTTTTTAAAGGCCTGCTTAAAAAAGTTTTTTATTTAATTACTATTCTTACGTAACTGCAAAATAATGCCTCATAGAAGGCCTCCACACTCGCTTCTATGAGAAGCGAGAAAAGAAGGAGTTACATTTTTTGTTTTGTTTTTTTGCACAAGCAAAAGAATTCAGATCCCTTTAGAAAAACAAAGTAACATATCGACGGCTTATATTCAATACCCGCCATCCGCCAAAATACAATTTTTCAGGAGAGAGAAAAAACTGTTTCTTTCGAAAATTCTTAAGGTATGAATTAATCTTTCTTCTATAATATTTTTTAAATATGACTACTAAGTCACCCTTGGAAAAAAAGTAGAACTTTTAACTCTATTCGTAGCGATATGGTTGATGTCGGGTATTGCAACTGAAATCTTCAAATATTTTTAAGGCGTATAGCGGCAATTGCACAGTAATAAAAATATGTTTTTTGCTCTATTATGTAACTTTATTAAATTAAGCATTTGTTTAACGTTTTGCTAACATAAAAGAATTCAATAACAAAACAATAACAAAAAAATAAACATAATTAAAAAAGGTAATTCAAATTGGACATTGGTCACATTGCTCCTTATTACTTTGACTCCATCTGAACTAAATTATCATAAAAGTAATGATATTCTAGTGGTATAACCGGCTTCAAATCTTGAAGATGTTTCCATTTACTAGGCTGGATTGGTAACTGAGCAGTATGCAAATGCATATAATTTAACTGTTCTGCAACCCGATAATGATGTTAAAAAATTATTAAAAGACTATGCTTGAATTACGTATTCTTGTTTTTTCTATTTGTTTTTTCTATGGGAGGTGGGCGTGATCAGGTATATATGTTCAGGAGCCCATTTTACAATTATAATATTTATTTTTTGTGAAAATTGATTTGTTGATGTATTAGAAATCAAGGCAGAAATCAAATTTCACACAAATGGTTATGAGTGTTTCAAAATGCTATGTGCCAAAAAACAATGCCATAGGTCACTTTGTATGGGAGGTGGTCGTAAAAGTGGGCGATTCATTTTGATTTTTCCATTTTTTTCTTGATTCAAACAAATGCCTATGTGCCCAATTTTATTATCCTTCAACAACTTCTTCTATTTTTGCCGCTCGTTCTATGAACTTCAACCAATGTGTGGCGCATGGCGGGTATTGCATTAAAAAATCGTGCGGTTAATAGCGGTATCACAAATATTAAAAAAAAAAAAAGAACTTATATTAATTTCTTTTTCTGAAATTTTTGTCAGAGATAAAGCTGGCATCAGTAAACAATTTGCCATCAAAAAGTCATTTTCCAATAATTGGTGTATGGCGGGTATTGAATATACGCCCTCGATATGTTGTAAGTCATTTTAGTTGAAGTTGAAAAGAGAAAGAGTAAAATTTTTTGTTTTGTTTTTTTCGCCAAAGCGAAAGAATTCAGATCCCGTTATAAAAACAAAGTAACAAAGTAGGTGCATATTAAAATACAAAATAAAAACAATAATGTAAATCATTTTATTTGAGTTTTGTTCATTAAGGAAGATACATACTTAGGTACTTGTGCTTAAAAGTTTTATTTTATTATAAACTTTTATTTGCAATCTATTTTACAATATTTATCAAATTTGATTATTTCAATAAAAAATAGGTATCACATGTTTTATTAAACTACAATACCCTACAGATAATATTGGACTTACAACAAGGTCCAATGTACTGTAGTATGGACCATGTTATAAGAAATTAACATGCAGCGCTGCCAACAACTGCATGATGTATACTTTTCTATAGTTTAGAGTATTACACATTGGTAGCCCTGATGGTGTCCATTATTAATTGTTTATTTTTAAAAGTGAAAGTTTGTGAAATTTGTGGAAAAAGATAAAAAAATTAAAAATACCAAGTAAATATATCAAATAATAGCAATAATAGACTACAGTACACACCTTAAAAGGCGATTAGTAAAAAATTAAAAAGAAAAATACTTAAACTACCCCTTAAGTGTACTCCATACTGTAGTAACATGGAGTTCTTTTAAAACTAACTCACTTTAGTACTCCATGGAGTAGTTTAGGGACTACTCCGGTGGGTTATATGGTCCCCTCATAGGACATCGTAATGTTAAATGGACCACCTTTTTTCTATATATTTGGAGTAGTTTTGGAGTACTCCTACTCCTTTATGTACTACTCTTTAAATGCATGTATTGACTAGTCTCGTTATCTGCAGGGTAAGTTTAATAAAATATATCTGTGGCATTTTGACAAAACATCTTCAGTCAAATTTAAAAAGTTGGAAAAAACGTTTTTAATCTTACGAATTTTCATTAAAAAAACATTTTTGTTTAAGTTTTCAAAATTTTGTATTATAAATGAAATTTTTCCTTAATTTTGGTCTATTTTATTATTTAATAAAAATGATTTTTTCTAGAGGTTATTTTAAAAACCTTTTTTGCTATCTTATCTCGACTTAAGATGTTTTGTCAAAATGCCACTGATATAAACATACGTTTGTAAAATATATAAAAAGTTAAGTGTTGTTTAATTTTCTATATTGGAGATCGAATATGTACATGAAACCTTTTCAGTCTTCTAATATCATTTGTATGGAAATATTCCCTAATGTTTTTGACTGATAGCCCTTCAATATGAGCTTTAATCAAAGGCATTTGTAGAAGGATGGTCTGAAAGGCCTTTTAAGAGC
Organism: Pollenia angustigena; assembly: GCA_930367215.1. Classification (NCBI taxonomy): domain Eukaryota; kingdom Metazoa; phylum Arthropoda; class Insecta; order Diptera; family Polleniidae; genus Pollenia; species Pollenia angustigena. The sequence continues at coordinate 122,526,110 of OV884057.1, read as the reverse complement.
CATTAATTGAAAGGCCTTTTAACATACCTTTCTTAAAAACCCTTCAAGATAACCTTTTTTCTAAGGCCTTTTGACAGTCATTCTCTGGAAAGCCTTCTAAGAGCCATTTATTTGAATGCCTTTAAGAAGCTTTGGCGAAAGAAAGGAAAGCGGAAGGCATTCTCCGCAATGACAACGCGTGTAAAAAAGATATGAGTATGGAATGGAGCGAGAAGGCCTTGTTTATCCAAAAGAAGGGGTACAGAGGCCTTCTGGAAGGCCTCCGTACTCCTTCTTTTTCCCGCTGGGATACTTTCTCGAACACTTGTATGTGAACAATATTCTAGTGTATATTGCACAAGTATGTTTGTTTATGGTAATTTGGGCGTAACAAAATGGTACGTTATCAAACTGTATTCAACATTTTTAACAAAATAATTGAAGTATTCACAAGGTGTGCTATCATGTTATTTTGTCATAATTTTCTAACATTTTACAATGGTTTAAAAATATTGTTGTTGCTTTGTAGACAAAAAGTGATTCAAATTAAGAGAACTTTTCTTGCTTAGCTCATTGTGCTGTCGCAATAAATTAGAAGAGACCTGCGCTGAGTTGCTGAGCAGAGAGTTTTTGTAAGCCGTCGCCGTTTGTGGTATAATTAAATCCGGCTTACATCAGAATTTAACCTGATGCTAGCAATTTTTGCAACAAATCACTTGCGGCGTCAAAATTGATCGGCATAGGACTCTGCTGTATGGTAAACAAACAAAATCAAACTTATTTGTGATTTGCGTCTGAAAAATGGAAAATATTCAGGTAAGATCTAATTTAATTTATTAAAAATATTATTATTTTTGGTTAATATTTATTTTTTATATTTGTTTTAAATCAGCTGATTTAAATTCAAAAAAACACACTGAGTAATGAGAGGTTGTTCACAACAGTCGTATTTTTCATGTTATTGTTTTAAGACATATGACTTTATGACACCTTGTGAATTCCCCAAATATAAAAAAATATTTATTCAATTATTTAATAAAAACCTAAGATTCGATATAACACTTGGTCGACTTTATAACTACAGTAAATGTATCGCTATCAAATAGAAAATTATGTTGGGAAAAGTTAAGAACGAGCTTCGAAGCGCTGCAAATTAATACTTAAGGGTAGTTCCGCACGGAGTATAGTTGAAGATTTAAAGGCGGTTGAGTGTCTAGGCGACAAAAAACGTCTATTGCAATATCACAAAACTAGAAAAAAGTAGAAAGTATTATCTTAAGAAGAATACACAAAACTGATCAAAAAAGTCTATATATAAAATTATAATTTTGTGTAGTTGAATAAATTTTAATTATATTTGAGGAAAAATTTAGTTGATTTAACAATTTTTTAGTTGAGGATTTACAGAATTTTTTTTAGTTAGCATTACCGATGATATTTGGTTCAGTGTACCTGAGTCCACAGTGCTCCCTTTTCGAATGTAGGGTGCACATCTCAAATTTGAAAGATAAAACACGGTAAGTGTATCAAAAGACAAGTTAAAAACATAAAAACGAGATAACTAAAACTATAATGATGAATTAATTGTTAATAAAAAATGTTTATTGTTAATACAAAACAAGTCTGGGACTCGTCAATGGATGTAGTTTTAAAATTTTTGTTTTAATTTCATCGCAAATAAACACAATTAAAATTATACAAGAAGGTCGGTGATTTGTGAGGAAATAAAAAAACTATCCGAAATACAAGAAAAATAAAATTTTATATGATTGTTGTTAAAAATTTTGAAAGAAAATAAATCTTCAGTTAAGATTTCAAGTGTTGGGTTAAAATTGAAATAGATGCTTTTAGGATTTGATGCGTTTTCTTAGAAAACGTACACAGAAATTTAAGTTAATGAATTTAAGGTTCGTTTTTTATTTGATTTTATTTTTTTTACAAATATATTAGAACTTAAGATTTATAACGAACATTCATACAATCACACGTTATTAAATCATCTTAATGGCGTTAATCAACTTATTTAAGTTATGGAGTGGGTCAGTTTTCCTTCTCTAAGCCGACAATCAGAAATATTTATTCATTTCTTGACATCCAGAAGATTAATAGCTTCATGTCTTTGTACACCATTTAAATGATTAAATTAATTTAATGCGTTTACTTTTACTATAAACAAAAGTTCAGTTAAACTTTCTTTTTTTTAAAGACCATTTATTTTTTTCTTTCTTTTTTAATAATCATAAGGTCTGTCCTTTTGAAAAAAGAACAAAAATTTACAAGTGCCTTTAGTGGCTGCTTACGCATGATTACATTTCCGTTCGCGTTGATTTTTGCAATCGTCCAAAACAATTGTCGCGCCTTGCCGACTATAAATTTCAAAGTACCAAATTTTGCATGCCTTTCACAAATAAAAAAGGGTTGATTCAAAAACAAAGTGTTGCCACAGTTTCCTTGTATTTAAAGAGATGAGTAAAAGAAATTCGGACACTGTTGTGATTTATGAACCGATTTGTTTAAAAGTTTTAAGGGTAAACATGTTTATATATGGTATGGTCATGTTTCTGTCGACTAGTTGTTTGGTGATCTTATAGACAGTAAGGGTGTCCCCTACCTGTGCAGCATTTTCAGCTTCACTAGACAATAGATCGATATGTCGTCGTTTGTCTCTTCGGACAGCACGCTGCACAATTTTGTGCATGGATTTATATTTTCCCTCCAAGAGCGTCTTAGCTTCGGGCGTAAGATGTTCAGGTGCCGACAATTTTGATTTAATATCAATACGCTCCTGTATAGTGTCGCATGTGTTATCTGTCATCCACGGTTGTTTGCCTTTTGGTTCCGGTCCTATAGAGACATTTGCACAATTTACAATGGTGTCTTTTAAAGCATTCCACTTGGCAGCGACGGAGACCTGAGCTGTTATATCATTTTGATTTACTGCTTCACGTAGCTGAGAACTAAAGTTTGACCTAATAGTGGCATTCTTTAGGCGTTCAACAGCAAGTTTTGTTGGGCGAACTGCTTTTGCTTTCTTAAGTATAGCAGATGTTCGTAGACTGATTTTTGCTATTACTAAGAAATGGTCTTTAGCTATCAGCACCAGTTTTGCTTCGGACGTCTAACAGACATTTCTGAAATCTTCTACTTATGGCAAAATGATCAATCTGATTGGCAGTTCCATATTGATCACTGGATCGCCAAGTCACCTTGTGGCAGTCCTTGTGCTGAAAAAGTGTTCCACCTATAACCATTCTCCTTGCGTTGCAGAATTCTACAAAACGTTCAACATTATCATTGCGAGTGCCCAAGCCATGAGTACCCATTACGTGCTTAAGTGAGGCATTATCAGAACCAACCTTTGCATTAAGGTCCCCTAATACGCATATAATATCACCACGAGGTATGGTATCATAGACCGCATTAAGCTGACCATAAAAGCGGTCCTTCATCTCTTCTGATGCGTCTTCTGTAGGGGCATAGCATTGTATCAGGGATACATTTCTGACCTTAGTTTTAAAACGGGTGGTGATAATTCTGTCGGAAATTGGTTTCCACGACATAAGACTTCGGTGGGATTCGGTAGTTAGCAGTAATCCAACACCGGATTCATGGTTACTTCCAACTTCGTTACCAGAATAAAGGAATATAGTGTCACCTGTGGGTGGCATATATTCACCTGCACCATTCCAGCGTACTTCGCTGAGACCCAGAATAGATATGCGATATCTTAGCATTTCGCGCTCAACTTGTAGGAATTTGGAATTCATATTTGGGTTGATATTGTCGTTGTCTCTCAAGGTTCGTACGTCCCAGAATCCAATCATAGTCCGTATACGAGAGCCAAATGTCGTCATCAAGTAATTCGGTTTATTTTGATTCATTTTTATTATTAAGAGCCGCTGCACCCATTTTCTTCAACTTTTTGTAGTAGGATCTTCTGAGCCCCGAAATTGAGAGAAGATAGCTGCGGGGTAAATGGACGCAAATGTTAAATATCGCATATCTTTAAAACTGTTATAGTGAGAATGTTCAAACTTGGTAGCAGTCACTCTTATGCTAAACTAAAACTTTGCAAAAAAAAAAAACAAAAGGGGCAGGCGCAGGGCAGCAATACCCCCTTTAGGATGCATATATTAAATATCGCGAAACTAAAGAACTATTATAGCGAGAGTCTTCAAACGTGGTTAAAGCCACTATTAAGGCAAACTATGAATTTCAAAATAATAATGGGCGGGGTAGACGGAGGGGGGACAGTACATCCCATAGAACGAGAATATAAAATACCACATATCTGAAGACAAAAGTCTTCAAGCTTTGTAGGACCCACTCCTTTGTTAAACTACACCTTTCAAAATAAAAATAAAGGGGATAGGTGATGGGCGAGCAGTTAATATGTACACACAGAAAAAAATCAAGTTAAAAACGTCGAAAACAAGGTTGATTTAAAATTTGTCGGTGGTGATTTTGCTTCATATGTTTTTCATGTTAATTTTACAATAACTTGTGAACAACATTTTTTCTTTTAAAATAACTTTAATTCATGTTAATTTAACATTGCAGTAAAGTTAGAACAAAATGTCAATTATATTGAAATAACAATCCAAATCATGTTGAATGAAAGTTATTTCAAGTTGAAACAACGTGAATTTCATGTCGAATTAAATTGGTTAGAGTATGATATAACAGTGTGAAGATGATTCAGAGACAACATATGCATTTATTTAAGAATAATCACAGCACTTACCCCTGTAACACATGTTTAACTTATTTTGTATTCTCATTTGTTAACAGAGGCATTAGCAGAATCGCCCGATATGGTTTTGTCATCATTCTACTTTGAAAACTTGATGTACTATTTAACTAAATAATTTTAATTAAAAGAATACGGGAATTGTCTTCTTATTATAACATATTTTAAACATGAAAATAAAATAATGTACAAACTAAAGTATGTGTGCATGTTAATTTAACAAGATAAACTTTTGATTTTAATATAAAACAGGTTTTTATGGATTCAATATTTAACAATGTTATTTTAACCAGTGTTCGAAAATAAACAGTTCATTATTTAGCGTTCGGCTCACACACCGAAGAACGATATCTATTTGTTTAGTGTTTGTGTAAACATACACAAACCTTAATACCGATTGTAACTATTTTCAAGAAAGAACCGAACATTATATAATGTTAAAAACAGAACAATTGTAGTGATACTGTAGAAAAACATTATATTTTAATGTTCTATAATGTTTTTTCGTGTGTGTATTTTGTTTTTGTAAAAAATGTTTGGTTTTTTTTTTCAGCAAAAAGCGACGAACATTAACGAGCCGAACCGAACACATTGAAGTTCATCGATTTTCAAAAAAAAAACGAACGGAATTTAATGTTCTCATCATTTGTTGAGTATGATGAAAACAGCATTATTTTTGTGTTCGAAAGATGACAAACAGGGAAACGTTATTTTTTTTAATGAATTTCTACACAAACACTATTAGCGTTTGTGTTTTCCATAAATCTACCGAACCGAACATTAAAGAACGATATTTAGTGTTTATTTTCGAACACTGATTTTAACAGTGAATAATATTAAATAAACGTGATTTAAGGTTATTTTAATATTTTTCATTTAAAATTAATATGAAATAAAGATAAATTTAAATAATTCTAAATCAACATTTCGCCATGTTAATTTAACATCGGTATCTTTTTTCTGTGTGTATATAAAAACTTAGTTCGTAGGTTTCCGTGTTTGTTCTTAAGAAACTACTAAACGGATTTTCCTGAAATTTTCACAGTCATTTCCTGTTTACCCGGCGCTAAAGCAAAAGCTTCTTAATTTGGAACAATTGGTTTGGCTATCAATTTAAAATATCTGGCAAAAAGCGAGCTGGATTGAAAAAGGACATTATAAATGTCTTAATATTATCTGAAGAAGGACAAAGTATCTAAATTTCGTAATTTCGATATTTGGGGGTAGCAAAGCGCACCGGGTTAGGTTAGTTGATAATAAAATAAATAATGTTTGTAACAATTTTAATATCCTTTTTATAATAAAAGCTGTTGCGCCAATTTTACCTTTTTTTATAAATGTTTACCCTTCTTACTTTCTTTTAAAATACGCTTGATGCCTTCCTTCATTTATAAAATAGACACACTATATTTCCTGTTAGGTTATATAAAGAGTTTACTTACGCTGACCACTTTTAATATTTTACATTTCGTATCGCCAACAAATTCCCAAATTAACGGTATTTTACAGTTGCCTCAAGGGTCGCGTATACTGTACACTCTTAAAAGACATTCCTTTTCTGGACGCGAGCTTTGTTAGATATTATATGATAGGCAGTGCTACCAACTTCGACCCGTTCGCGCTAGATTTTGCCCTTTTTTAAGTACCTGAAGCGGGAAAAAAATTTAAGCTGTAAATTAAAACTATTATTTTAATATAAAATCCCCTCCTGAAAAACATTTTAGGACGACTAGAACAATTATCACAAAAAAGGTTAAACAATATATATTTCGCTGTGCCGAATTTTAGATACCCTACACCCACATTTAAAATATATCAAGAGTGGGCTATTTATGGGAGCCTTAACCTATGAACCATTCATCATAAAAAACTGATGTCAGTTGCGGTTGACATCAAAATTAAATTAAACCTTGCACAGACATTTAGAATTTTTCGGGAGTAGGCTCTGAACTAAAACCAAAATTTTTTTTCATTTAGCCCTTTTTAGCACGTTTTTCAAATGTCTGCTCATGTTTTAAGTTGGCATCACTGATAAAAAGGGATACTTGTTCCCCCTTTTTAATCGAAATCGTGATTTTTGTACCGAATATTGGTGTTGAGTAGAAATATGTTGGCAACTCTTACTTGAACCAATTGTACAAATTGCACAGACATTAAGAGGAGGAAAAAAAACTCATTCAATTCATTTAAGAAAAAAAAAACATGTTTACCGTCAATATTTTTTATGACTTTAATATTTAGAACGCATTTTCGCATTGCTTGTTACTAAATGAAACGCAAAATTACCCAAAGGGTTACATAACATAAAAAAAATTAAATAAAAATGATGAAATAATATTGAAACAGCAAAATCTACGAAAAAAGCCATTAGCAAAAATGTTTTCAAACCTAAACCGAACAAAATCGTCATCATCCTCGACAACTCACTCCATTTGATCTCGAGCACATTATTCATTTTATTAGAAAAGAAAGAACTGAATTGAATTGAAAAAGAAAAATATGCTGTGATGTCAAAAATGTTGTTTCTATATAAATCTTGTTATTTTATGGTGGATTTTTTTTTTGCGAATACGTTGTCTGTTTTATAAATCCTTTATATGTATTTGTTTTGACAAAAATCCTTTTTTTTGCCTACGACTACTCAAAAGCATACACAAACACAAAAAGATATGTTTTCAGTTTTTTTTTATGCCATATACAAAAGTCTTTTTATGTGTCGCCTGTCAAATATTTGTCAATTTTATATTTGTTCTTTTGCGCGTAGGTAATATTTTTTTTTTTGATGATCTATAATGTCAGGGAATACTTATGATTTCGAAATAAAATTGATTTAGTGGAGCACACGTATGTACATTTATATATGTATGTTTGTTGGAATATGCTTCAGGATATTTTTTGATTTTTGTTGTTTTTTATCCTTACATCTCTTTTAATCCTTTCTCAGACACGAAGTACTTTTGCATTGAATATCAATCATGTTTTTCTTACAGATTTGGATTTTTATTTACATGATTTTTACATTTCTTAAAGGATGCACAAAGCCAAATTATGTTATATATGCATAAGTTACTATAGTACATACATATTATGTATGTACACGCAGAGAAAAAACATGTTTAAATATGTCACCTCCAACAAAACTATTTTCAAAGAAAATCGTAAACATATTATGGTTAATATAACCATATTATTGTCACCTACAACCATATTATGGTAGAATTAGTCCTCCATCAAGAAGCCACAACCATATTATGATTGCCTCTTAACATGTTATGGTTAAATATGACAATAATTTGTTTTAAAATTAACAATAGTATGATCCTCTTTTCCAAGAGCAACCTGCTATGATTGAAAACTAGCCATGCTATTATAAGTGTTAAACATGTTTTAGTTATTTTTGACCATAACATGTTCAGAGGCAATCATCAAATATGATTGTGGCTTCTTGATGGAGGACAAATTCAACCATTTTATGGTTGTAGGTGACAATAATATTGTTAAATGAATCATAATATGTTTTAAATTTTCTTTAAAAATAGTTTTGTTGGAGGTGACCATATTTAAACATGTTTTTTCTCTGGGTGTATAAGTAAAATTCCCAAAACGTACTGAACCAATATTTGTATCATATGTGGGAAGAGAATTATGGAAATTATGAATATTATGAAAATACACAAAAACATTATTTAGCGTACGGCTCACACATCCAAACACCATATCTTTTTTTTAGTGTTTGTGTAGACGAACACAACCTCTAATACCGTTATCACATTTTAAAGAAAGTAGCGAACATTTACAGTGCTCTGTTCTTCGTTATAAAACGGAACAATTGTAGTAATTCTATAGACATACACTATTTTTGAATGTTCTATAGCGCTTCTTTTTGAAATTAACAAATCTTAGCAATTACTACAACACGAACAGCTTGTGTGTGAATTGTGCACATGTTTTGTTTGTTTTAAACTTTTTCGTAAATGTATTTATTTGGCTTTTGTAAAAAATTTTTGGTTTTTTTACCAGCCAAAGAGTGCACATCTAAAATGAACAAACAATAATGTGCTAAACCGAACACAACGAAGTTTGTGGTTAAAAAAAAACAGAACGCAATTAAATGTTCTCATCTTTTTGTTGAGTTGGATAAGTACAGTGTTATGTTTGTGTTCGAAGATCACAAACAGAGAAACGTCTTTTTTTAATGATTTTCTACGCAATCAATATGTGCTTTCCATCTTAAATGGGAAGAAAATATTAAACGGGTTCGGTCCTACTTTATATCCTTCTAGGAGTAACTGTGTGGCATATATACAGTGATAGAAAAATGCATCTTCATATTGATGTTGCTCTAACATCAGAATTGTGACATCAATCCAATGACTAACGTCTTCGTGCAGTTTTGTCATTTTTTACGTATCATCTATTTTATGACTATAGTGACATCAATTCGATGCCACATTTTGTATATTATTAACATAATACATGATTACAATGTATTATAAGAAGAAACAATTCCTATACATCAAATTTTAAAAGTAGAATGATTACGAAAACCATATGGGGCATGGTGCTGGTGTCTTATAATTGAGAGTTCTGCTGTAAACAAATGTCGTAATTCAACAAACCTGAAACAAACATATGTAACGGGTAAGTAAATAATAATATTCTCTCTCTTTGACTTAAGTCAATTCCAATGACTTTGACTTAATGACAAATTTTCATGTCGTTTCTCCAATGTTACTGCGACATCGCACTGAGGACATGTTCGTCATTTCTATGATGTCGATGTGTCATCCTATTGATAACACAATTTGATTTTTACCCTGATGACGCTTTGGCTAAGTGTTAATGTTAAGGTTGGCATTACCATGATGAAAAGTGTCATGGGGTCAAAAACGAAGACTCTTGTCATAGTACTGATGGCAAAATACATCAGCGCTATGACGCCTTTTCTAGAGTTTTTTTTTTCAGTTTTTCCTTTTGGCCCTAACCATTTAAGACGTCAAAAAAATATTTTCACATACAGTAATATCTACTAAAGATATGATTATGTCAAATATAAAGAAATTCCGGCAAAGTATTGTTTTGGTATGTCCGCTTCACTAGTATACAATACCTTGTTGGTTACTTAGCAAAACTTTGATCCAAATTCGTCTATTTCAGTAGACTGATTTCTGCTCACAATTTTCATTATAGATTTTTGCTTAAAGTGAAAATAAAGTTTAGTTATAAAACAGCCTGTCTAAAAGTGCATTAGTTAATGTGTGTGTAGTCCTTTATTTAAAATTCGTAAATAAAAAAAAACATTTTGAATTTATATATAACAAAATAATAATTAATTTTTTATTTTAGATAAAAATCCATCTACAGAATATTTAAAATGTCTCAAGTGGTTTTAGTTTTGGATAAAATAATAGAAAATATTCAACAATTTAACAAAAATGTTGCAGTTGTTTTGAAATCAACACATTTGTAACAATATTTGAAAACTAATTTTAGAACAGATACCACCACTCTAAATACAAAATTTTATACGAGTAGAGGGAGCAATAACACAAAAGAGACCCTCTCGAGAATGTACGAGATGAACTTGTAGGATTTCAATCGAACATTGAACAACAATTCAAATTGACAGTTGATAAATGTGACACGAGATTTTTGACGTGTGCGCGTGATTTGTCATTGACATTATTACAATATGATGTGTCACAAGTATTTGGAGAGAGAGACTGATGTAGACTCAACTTTTAATATGCATTTAATGATAAGAAATCCTCTTCGCCTTATTTTGATGACTTTGGAGACACAAAACAACAGCGAAACATCAACTTGTGATGTTTTATACAACAACAAATAATAGCAAGATGTAGACGACAATGATGACTGTGACGAGTGGCTGTTGCATTTGTGTCATTTGTAAAAACATTTGAAACTCAATTGGAAAATGCAGCACGATTTGTTATCATAGAAGTTTGTGTGTGGATGTTTGAATGTTTTGTTTGTTGCAAGTAACAAGCATGTTGCCACATTTTTCTAATTGCTTTTAAAAATGTTTTAGTTTGTATAAATAATTGTTGTTTTTGACATTTTTGAGTAGCAACATTTTTGTTTCGTACAAATTTTGTTTTTATTTTTTTATGTCCATGTTATTTTATAATTTTTGTTAATTTTTTTTTACTACGAGGGTTGGGCAGGCTTATGTGAGTTCTAATAAAATTTTCGTTTTTTTTTTTTTGGGTGATGATTTTTGAATATTTTTAAGAAAATTGTTCAAAATTGTACGTCTGTTATAAAGCCAGATAGAATATTTACTCGAAGGTCATTTGACCCATATTGATTTCCATAAAAAAAAATATTGACAATGCCCTTAATGAACCCGATGAGATTTATTACTGAAACTCATCTCATGATATCTTAATCACCCAATAAAAAATTGAGCTTCAGGTTTGTAAGGGAGAAATGTAAAAAGTTTCGCTTAGCATCTTGTTTTGTCTAGGTTCTCACTATAAAAGTTTTCTTTCAGAAAGTCTAAAGGCTTAACCATAATAAGCATAGCCTTGCTTAACCTTCTGTCAAAAATTTACAAAAATGTATTTAAGAAAACAAAAACAAAATAAAAAAACATTTGATTCCGTACGGAATGTGCGATTAGATTCGCACCTTGCTTAAGCAAATGACAGTTTCATTAAAATGAGCAAAAAGTTTGCTTAAGTTCAATATGGTTTGCCTCATATAATTTACATGTATTCGCTCTTTCGCTTAAACCAACAGCACATTGTGGTTGGGCCTTAAGTTTATTGGTGAGATAGAAAGAGAACGTGCTATTATGCTCACCCCTCTCACCAATAAGCTCTGACTTTCTAGAAGAAAACTTTCAATGTGTGAACCAAACCTTACGGAAGGCTTCATAATAATCAGCCATGCCACAGAGTACAATTCCGTTCGGAATGATTCCGTTCAGAATTGAAGAAAACATATTTGTTTATTGATAGAATGTGTATTTTAATAGTTTTTTGGCCTTTTAGATACAGAAAACTCCCATTTCGTGCATGAAAACAAAAATGGTTTCATTCCGAAATTTTTTACGGTCATTTTCTGAAGCACCAAAATACGGAATGAATTCCGTTTCCGAACGGAATTGTACTCTGTGACTCAATAATGTTATTACGATACAAAAATCCAATAATTATAAGATTTGTATCTTGTTGTATTGGAAATCAAATAAATAAAATAAAAAATATGGTGAGTTTCCACTCTGAAGCAATAAAATTTCGACACAAAGTCTCACTTAAAAACGTGCTTCGTAGTTAGGGAATGTCGTGGCTTTTCGTTAACTTAAGTTACTGGATCTAGCGCACAAATCCATGCTTGCTGTTTAAAATGTACCATAAGTGCGTCACAAAATAAGAAAACTTTTTATTGGGCATGAGATTATTTTTTTTTTTGCGTTATGGACTCTTTATTTATTAAAAATAACGTGGCAAAACTTAAGGGCAAGCCCTCGTTATTTAGATAAATATTCTCCCAAACACCAAGTATGGTTATTGTCTTGAATTATGGTTAATGAGCCAGAGTGCTGCGCGGTGTGGCAGCAGAAACTATAATGGAGATAGATTTGTTGCTAGTGATGGTGGTTGTAGTTGGCGATCTTATTTAATTACAAAACTCTGGCATATCTAGTACTACATATGTACATCTTACCGTCCCCCTCCAAGCACCCTCTTCGGCTACATTAGTCGTTTTATACGATCTTTAAAATTCTTCTTAGCTTATGTGTATTTGCAAATGTGTGAGTGTCTGCTTATGTGTGAGTGTTTTTATTATTTCCACTTTTGGTTTGACTGGATTTGAAATGTAAAAATAAATAAAAAAAAAACAAAAAGTTTTGCTTGATTTTTTTTAAACTTGCTGCCACATCGTCTGCAGTTTGTCGCACTGATCATTTGAACAAGCGAGCACAGCGTCATATGAGCGAATTAGTGTGTGGCTTGGTGTAGATATGATGCCATAATTAATTTAATTTATGTTCGATATTTTGTTATAACTGCCTGTTTTATTATTATGTCTGTATGTCTGTCTGTCTGTATACGTCCCTCTTGTCGCAGTTGCATTGTTAATTTAAATTTTTCTTTCATTTATTAAATCGTTTTGGAACGTGCCGCTTTTCTTGGCATATACTTAATGGTTAGTTTCCTTCAAAATACATTTATGAAATTTATTGTTATTACTTGGAAAATATTAAATGAATTTCTAAAAATATCAAAAACAAATATGTATTTTAGTGTAATTTATGTAAGAATTAAAATATTTTTAATTGTTCATAAGTTTTCTAAGAAAAGCCCCAACAATGAAATTTTGTTAATTGATTAAAGTTCATTAATAAATGAAAATGGATGTTTAAGTATGTTTATTTTGTTTGAAATAATGAAATTTAGTGTCAAATTAAGTTTAATACAAAAATACTTTTGTAAAGTGCTTTAAAAATTTTAATTATTAAAATATTTTACGATTTCCTAAACTTTTAAAATTTGGTATTTTAAGTTATTTTAAGGTTTCGAGATGACATTGGAATAAGGCAACAGTATAAAATAGCTGATAAAAATTTTAACTGAAACTTGAAAATGCTTAAAACAACATAAAAGTTCATATAAAATAACACAGAAGGAACTACAAAGAATAATTATTCTAGGAATCATTCCTAGGAAGTTCATATGTTCCAGAAAGTTGTTTATTGAGATCTTGGGTACATTTTTGTGGTTGATTGTTTCCTTGAATTTTGAACGGTTTGCTACCTATGGAGCTCAACAGGGGAAAAAAGGTAAAAAAAAATCGAATTTTTTAAGTTTTTTGCGGTTTTGATCTTGAAGATGAAGTTTTTCTGATTTTATATGATTTTGTTCTTTATGGCAAGAGCTACAACTTTGTCTAAGACGGTAAATCAAAATTCCGAACGGTTTGCAAGATATAAGCCTGAAATAAGGATCACTTTTTTGCAAAAATTACACCGAGGCCCCAAATCTTTGGGGGCCCATTAAAAAAAACTGCATGACTTTGGGCAAAACTGGGAGACACGGCTCTTTTTTTTTTTTTGGTCTTTTATCACGTAGTGGTGTTTGTATATGGTTATAGATAACATAGTATCTCAATGTTGAAGTAAAAAAAAACGAATAAAATTAAAAAGTTTTCGGGAAATTTTTCACTTATGCGGCTACCTAAGCGCTGCCTAAACGGTATTAAGAATCATTCCACGGAAGTTTATATGCACCAAAAAGTTGTTTATTAAGATCTTGGGTACATTTTTGTGGATGATTGTTTCCTCGAATTTTGAACGGTTTGCTACCTATAGACCTGAACAAGGGGAAAAAGGTAAAAAAATTCGAATTTTTTTAAGTTTTTTGCGGTTTTGATCTTGAAGATTAAGTTTTTCTGATTATATATGTTCACAATTTTTGTTCTTTATGACAAGAGCAACAACTTTGTCTAAGAGGGTAAATCAAAATTCTGAACGGTTTGCAAGATATGAGCCTGAGAAAATTATCACTTTTTTCAAAAATGACACCGAGGCCCCAAATCTTTGGGGTCCCATAAAAAAAGTGCATGACTTTGGGCAAAACTGGGAGACACGGCTCTTTTTTTTGGTCTTTTATCACGTAGTGGTGCTTGTATATGGTTATTTTTCCATGACTTAAAAAATTACACACAGTGTAATGGCGATTTCTTTTCTGAGAAATATGTTGCATTAATGTTACACGCTCTATCTCTTTTGTGTAGAGAATGTAACATTTATGCAACATATATCTCAGAAAAGAAATCGCCATAAGTAAATTAAATATATTTTGTACCTTAGGACGAACTTTGCGGCTGTTTTTTTCACGGACTGCAAATAACGATTATTTTTCAAATTTAAACTTAATCAAGTAAGAGTGCTATGTTCGGCTAGGCCGAATATTATATACCCTTCACCATTGTACGCTAAGAACAGAAAGCTATATAAATATTGTTCTTTAGATATAAATAAATCTATTGTTCAACTCCCACTTCTCCAATTCCGCCCACATTTTGTCGGATATTGCCCATTGATAACCAAGATGCTTGTACCTATTTTGGAAACTCTTGCAGTTTTAAAGATAAAAAGAAATCTATAATGTCTTTGTATGGAAGGTGCCACGCCCACTTCTATAATGCCGTCTGTTTTTCTAGAGAGGTTGTGTTTTGATAACCGAGCCGTTATAAATCTATTTTGTCCAACGCCCTCTAATCTATTCCCACCCACATTTTGGCGAATGTTGTCTTTTGATAACCAAGATGTTGCGGTTCTCCAGATATACAGAAATCTATAATGTCTTTGCACAGGAAGTGCAAAGCCCACTTCACCAATCCCGCCTACAGTTTTTCTAATGTTTTGATTGATAACCAAGATGCTTGAACCTTATTTTAAGAATTTTGCTCATTCCGTTCTCCAGATATACAGAAACGAACAGCGTTAAATCAACTGCGCTGTATTTGTTGTGTGCTGGCAAAACGACACGAAAAAGTATAAAAACTGGCACCAAATGGCAAAACTGGCAAAACATGTTGTTATTTAAGAAAAAATTGTTTTATTTAGTTTTGATTGTTAGAACAGTAACATGTTTCTTGAAATTGTCAAAAATAAATAATCTCCTTTTACAACATAAAACAGTTCAATAAATGGAAAACACTCTTTCAACATCGCAAGGTGTTACTGGAGCATATTTGAATGCTAATAGCTCAGATGGAGAAAGGTTGTGAATAAATTCATCCGTTTCACGTTCATTTAAATATGAGTAGTCCACTTGCAAACATGGCTAAGTTCAAAAATACCAAATTCTGAGAAGAGATAAACTCACTGTTAATTGTTGGTGTTTTGTTTAAGCTTTAATATTTTTACAAGTAGGACTTTGAGTGTTTATAATTCTTATTCGCTTTAAGGTTTTATTTGTATAATATTTTTAGCTTTTCTAAAATCTTTATAAAATGTTTGTCAATAATCTGAAATGCAAAATGGCTACGAAAAATTCTTCCGTAAAATAGGACATGACTCATATTCAGAGATGTCGATTTAAAAATGTGAATATTAATGAAATTTGTATTAAACATTTTTAACATCATTCTTTACATGATGACAAGATGTTATCAAAAAAAATCCGTAAGTTTTACATCATTTATACAAATACAAATGACATGATAAATATGTTCACCGGATAATAGACACTAAATACAGACACACGTGTTCTATGAACACAGTAAAATATCCTTGCAACTTATAAATATGAAATTATACAGATTTCCACAACGGCCATGGAACAAAAAGGAAACATTTCTATGCAATCCAATGTAATACAATCCATGCAATGTTGACTTTTCATGTACCCCATTTAACGCAACACAAAAACAAACAAAAAAAAGACAATCATACTGATACACAAAAGGACACACGCTTATTATTATGGAAAATTATTTCATAATTCGTGGGGTTGATATTCAACACCAAGACTGCTTGGCAAAATCCTTCCATAATAAAAAAAAAATATGCCTCTGTTATTTCAGACTACCAAAAGCTGACAATGTGTTGACAAAGTGCAAGCGGAAAATGATTGTCATTATGACAGCAAAAGCATATGCTTTTCCTGTTCAAGGACAACAACTACAAACAATTTTAAATGAGTTGAATTGAATCCTTGTAGAGCATAAAGTGGTGGTTGATTTCATAACTTTATTAATAATGTCCCATTCCCAATTTGCTACACGCAACATGAAATGTTGGTAGCTGGTATTTATTTTAAAAATATACCGAATAGAAAAAAATTTCCTTTTATGATTTCATTATTAATAAGCAGTTTGCCTTATTGGCAAACAAAAGCAACAACTAACTTAAGCAATAGGAGAGCGTTTTGTTACAAAAAAAGGATAACCGGGGTTGGAGTTTTCGACTAACTGAGACATTTATAAATTTAAACACAAAGTGATGCCACGTGTCACGGAAGGCGTTATGTTTACATATTTTGTTGGCGCCTGTCTAATGCAACACAACAACTCCTTTGCTGTGGCCCACAATATGAAGCCACTGTGAGGCAGCAGCATGTCCTGGTATTATGAATAAATTGTTTATTATGAAATGATTTTTATATGAATTGGAATAAGTCTGTGTGTTTGAGTGTGTAAATTTATGGTAACTAATGTAAATATTATTTTTATATTCTGTTTGCTTATTGTTGTTGTTACTGCTGCTATTCATTATTATGCGCATATTTCCGTTTCCCAGCTTAATTTGGGGGTGCGTACTTTCTTCCATTCTATTTTGCCTTTCGGGCAAGTGCAAGTGTCTGTTATAAAAACAAGTTCGGCTCACTTGCTAGAGATTTGCACATTAATGTGTAATTATCAAATAAAAGCTGTTATACAAATATTTGGCACATACACAGAAAATATAAATTTAATCTTTTATTTATTTTTTTTTTTTTTTTGTTATTGTTCTATTTTCTGGTGATGATTTATAGTCATGGGAATAAAACAGGATACATGCCGATTGCGCAAAATATTAATTCTGGATGAATCGGATGTAATAAAACATTTTGCTTATAATTTGGAAATTTAAGTTTATGACAATCAACTTGCAGAGAATTAAATATGACCTTATCCTTGTCAAAACAAACAATATTTGTTAATCACTTTTTTTATATTGACCCATCAATGTTGGCTCAATTTTGCAATTTCGGTTTACAGTGGATAAAATCAGAAGAATTTTGGATTAGTTAATACATTTACAATCTCTCTCTCTTTTATTAAGAAGTTCAAGGTAAGTTGCACAATTTGTTCTATTAAACAAACTAGGATTCTATTGAGTATGTAAATAAACTTCTAAAAATAATGATTATACATCCGCTTTACTAATTGAGTTAGAAAAACTTTCTAGATCGATCCGAGTAAGTCGTTGTTTCATATAAAACTTGTAATCTAAGAATGAAAATGCTCTTTACGGCTTTATCTCTCGATGCACCAAGCCCAGAATGAAAAAAATGTGTCTACTAAAACTCCCATGTATGAATCATACATTTACCACTTTTTCTATCTATTTATCAATCTATCTATCTATCTATCTATCTATCACGGTACTATCCAACTTGCACTGAGTTTTCAGCTTGGATTAGATAGAAACAGATGTGGAAAGATGTGCATAAGCTCCTGCAGGTTTGGCCTTATCTCATGGTGGATCTAACCCAATTGTGTGAACAAAATGCTTTTACCAGCCGCTCCCGTGTGTAAAAGGCTCCATCACACACAGTTAGTAATTTTGATATATAGTTCGGCTAGATTATACACTTAACGCTTGTTAAGGATCTGAAGCTAAACACTACTGCTTTTAGAAATATGCCAGCAGCTTCTGTTGAATAGCAACAGCACCTGAGGGAAATCGCCAAAGGCTGAACTTTTCCACTAGGTTGGAAAACCAACCCTCGTAGTAGGATTCTCCCTTCCCTCAAACTTGGGCTTAAACCATAATCATCACGTGATCTCGAAAGTATTTCTTCGTCCAATTGTATCTTTCTGTTGCACCCTTTTGTGAGTTTAGTGCTTTGAAAAAAGCACTCCCCCATCGGAAGGAGAAAAACTTTCATGAATAGCAGCTTTCTATCAGAAAAGTTAAACTGCCGCAAAGACAATCTTACTGAAAGACACTAAGCATTTCCGCAAGAAGCATACTAATGGAGGCGTCAACCAATAGTCAGTCCGGTGCCTGCTCACCGGGGCTACTATCACCCGTGGTACCAGATAGGATCTCTGGTCTGCAACGATCAGAAGTCTGTTAATTTTAGATTTTTGCTATATTTAATGTATTGGCAGGATTTTATTCTGACTTGTAGAATTTAACACTAAAATGGGAAATATCCTTAAGATTATTTATACACTACCAAGGGAGCTTGGAAACCCCCAATAGTCCGAACTTTTCTTTACAAATATTCAGCGCCTTATCTCCTTTATTTAGTTTTAGTGATAAACGTGATATGAAATTTTAATTTAATAATTCCGACTAGGAGTTCCGATCCTATTTTCTTCCATTTCTTCAAAGCGTTGAGTCCAAATATAAATGTTTTTAACTCAAAGCGTATAATAATGGGTAACTATACCCCCCACCACTAGTTGTGAAGAGGGTATACTAAGTTTGTCATTCCGTATGAAACTTGTTTATTTTTCATCTCAGACCCCATAAAGTATATATATTCTGGGTCCTTGAGTAATTCAAGGTCGATTTAGCCATGTCCGTATGTTGAAAACACGCTCACTTTCGAAAAACTAAAAAGCAATGAACAAACTTGGTGTCAATTGGTTGTAGTTATCCTAAGCAGTTTGGTAATGAAATCCAGCTAAATCAGTTTAGTAGAATCAGAGCTATGAATCAAAATGTGGAACCACCACCCTAAAAAAGTAATTTTGTTAAAAAAAAACCAACAGAAATGGTGGAAAAATGCACGGAATGATATACGATTTTGCAAAAATTTTTTCATTTGACTGGAAATCACACTGTAAAATTTCCTGAAGATCGGTCGATAATTTACCCTAGGCCCCATATAAACCCTACTCTCGGAAAACAGTTTAGTACGCCTAAAATCATAACTAATAATGCTATCATAACAATTTGGCCCGTAACAGTTTTATAGGACTAGAAACGACACTGCCAAATTTCGTGAAGATCGGTCCATAATTTACCCTAGGCCCCATATAAACCCTAGTCCCGGAAAACAGTTAAAATTTCTTCCAACTAAGCTTCATATGGCTAGAAAAAATGTCATGCAATTTTGTGATATAGACCATATTTACATTATGCACTTAACGCCGCAACTTGCCGCAACTTTCGCATGAAACTTTTTGTTTGTTAGCAAGAGGTCTAGGGAAGAAAACGGGGTTGAAAAAGTTGAAAAAATGCTTAAAAAAAATGTAAATGTAAATGTGAAAAAAGTTTCGTAGCAACTACTTTAAAAGAAAATAGAAAAAAAACTCGGCGTTAATTGCATAGATGTAATTGCGGTCATACAGTCCATAATTAACCTTAGATCCCATATTTAGCAGCCTTCTGAAATTCACTGTAAACGCTAAAACTAAATTCATCGCTGTATTGCAATTTATGTTTTTTAATCCCAGATATCACTCTGCAGAATTTTGCTATGAATGGTTCATAACTTACCATGGCTCCAATATAAATTCCCCTCCTGAAAATCATTTAAGTTCGGCTTAAACTAATACGAATCATGATATTTTTCTGGAGCTAGTTAAAATTGCTAAAAAAAAAGCATAAAACTTTCTGATTGTCGGTCAATAATTTAATATAGGTTTAAACCGCAACCAATTTTAATGCAGAAGGTCTGTTTTTATAAAGATAATAATAATAAATAGACATCATACAGATATTACTCCTAAAACATTCGAACTGTCGGTGGAGGGTACCAAAGATTCGGCACAGCGGACTATAGCACTCTAAATTATTTTAGTATTATTTTGTTTGATCGTATAAATCATGTTATTGTTTTTTTTTTTATTAATTTTATTCTTTAGGAACATATCGCTCATTTGCTGCAAGACCGGCATAACTCAAAAAATTAAATTTTGGAGTTAGAGATGCAGAATTTTTCTCTCTGTTTTTCTTTATATTGTGTATTAAATTCATCTTTATATCTTATACTTTCCCAGTTTGAAGAGAATGTGTCTTCTTTTTTTCTAAGTAGTTAGTGCAAATAAAAAACTTTAAATGCGTTTATCTCGAAATTGATTTTTTTGAGTTATGCCGGTCTTGCAGCAAATGAGCGATATATTGATCTTGCCTTTCTAAAAGGAATCGTTATTAAGTTCTTAATATAGTAACATTAAAGTAAAAATATATTCGCATGATACCTTTTACCTTCCTGAATCTGATAAAATTTGTTAAGTAGCTCCCAGTTTAAAAAAACCTCTAATGTATCACAATTGTAAGTGTAAGTGCCTATTTCCCGCATTGCCCAAAAAGGTAAACAACCCATAAAAAAAAATTATTTTTGGGAGTTTTAGGTAATTTTTTGGGGATAATGAGATTTTCTTTATCAAAATCATTTACTTCTAGCATCTTATCAGCAATAAAAGGATAAAGATAGAAAATCGTATAATTTTCGAAAAACTTAAAACCATTTAAATAACTTTTGGGTGTGACTTAATGTTCGGCTTATTGACCGAAATAATCTTTATAAATTAGATATCTAAATCTTCAGATTTCAGGCAACAGCTGAAGGTTATCACCTCCAATGTCCCTCCAAAAAAATCAATAAAAATAAATAGCGGTTTTCACCCTTGATAGCAAAGTCCCTTGCAGACCTTGTGAATCTTATTAATTTAGTAAAAGTACTAAGATTTACAACACTGCAACAACAAAATGTATTAGACTAAAATTTACTACAATGTGGTTGAAAAATCCAATAAAAAGCTGTAGTAAACACATTTGTTAAATGACCCAGAATAAAACAGTTGAAGAAACTATATCTGTCTCTTTCCCTCACTTAGCAACTTCATTAATTTACAATACTAACGAAAAAGGCACTCATGCTTTGTAGTATAAAATCGTTTTAAGTAAAGCAGAGTTGTACACTTAATACGAGGGTGAAAACCGCTAATTATTCAAGTTAAAATCTTAACTGGGGCTATTGATTATTCTACAAAATTTAATATGAAAATTATATGCTAACACTTCGATCGTGGGTTCGAATCTCAGCTTAGCTAGTTTTTCTTCTTAACGATAATATTTCTACTTTCAGAATAGTTTCCCAGAAACAAAAATGCGTTTACAATATCCCTTGTTAAATGAATGTGTTATTTTATTAAGTTGTATTAGAAAACAAGCAAATAGTGATATATACGGCTGTACCAAATTGTTGATACCCTTCGCCACGAATAGAACTATTTTAGGAATGGGTTATATGTATTAAATTATAGACCGATCATCAGAAATATTTATGTTTATTTTTTAGTTATATAAAACTTTTTAGATTTCAGGCGCATTAAAGTAATATTTCGAAGAAATTTAAATTATACCTATGAAAAATTATGGATAGTCACGAATTATCTTCAGCGGTTTCTAGTCTTATCTATGACAGACCAAATTTTACTACAATAGCATTTAGGCGTAATAAAGTAAAGAGTATGTGCAAAGTTTTTTTTTTTAATTCCCTATGCTAATCCCCGCGAAGCTTTATGCTTCTCTGCAGGAAATAAACCAGAGTCTCTGGCGGGAATCGAACCCCTGGGTTGATAGACTAGCTCACTACTTGCTAGCCTACCGGGGCACTCAACAATCGGTGCATGCCGAAACTAAATGTTTTTTTTTTTTTTGCAAAATAAGCAATTTTTTGGACTCATAACTTTTTTCCTCCTGAACCGATTTTCTAGCATTTATTTTCTTTTGTGTTGTTGATCTAAAGTGACTGCTTCTCCAAAAGACGGACAGACATGTCGACATAACTTAATTGACTGCGAATAACCCAAGGACCCAGAATGAATATCGTCACCTTAAATGCAAACTGACGTAACTAAATTTTTATTTTTTTACAGGAGAAGAAAAAACTAAACTAAATCAATAATAACAAGGTGTTCTTGGCGTAATTTTTTTTTTTTTTTTTAAAGCCGCCATTTTTGATTGCAGCGGTCTACAAATTTGCGTGAACATGTAGTTTTATTTTTTAAAACAAACAAAAATCAATCAAATACTCATTTTTAAATTTTGGTGTCCGTTTGCATTTTATTTAAGGCGACGATATACTTTATCTGAGAAGAATATTAAACCAGTTTCACACGGACCGACCAACTTAGTATAATGACAACTTAGTATAATGGCAGGGTATTAAACATGTCTCAAGAAATTGTTTGTTGTAATTTAAAATTTTACTTAAATCAGGCATAAACATTTTGTGAATAATGGATGGCAGTTCCATTGCAGATATTCTTATAAAGGAGTATCCGATAATTCCTTGAATTTCCACTGATAAGAAAATCTAAATGTATTTATAACCCAAAACAAAGTCGGAAAAGTCTAAAGGAAAAATATTATTTAAGTAGCTAAATTCATTTAAATAAAAGTTAATTTTAGAGGAAATATATAATGGACATTATTTTAGGTGCTTTGATTTTGTGTATTTTATTCTAAATCATTCCAGCCTTTTTATGCCATATTAATTGCTTCTTATCAAAATTGTTTTATTATTTTTTTTTTATAAGAACATTCAAACTTTTATGATCTTAACAGTCCATTACTTGGGTCATTACTCAACACCTCAGACTATGAACTGCGATGAGCGAGTAGAAATATCTGAAGGTATGAATGGGTGCAAGTATTTGTACTTTCATTTGTGTATCTGTGTGTTGTATTCACAAAAACAAATGACGCATTACATAAAAACGTCGACTCATTACTCACGAGTGCGAGATTAAATGCATGAAACATGTAGCATTAAAAACCTAATTGTACCACTAATTGTTGCCCGAGAAAAAGATATAAAACAAAAGGATACAAAAGAAGTTTCACATAAAAATAAAATGTTAAATAATTTTAGAATAACAAAAAGTTTTACCAGCCTTGTAATGAAACAAAAAAAAATAAAATAAAATATTTTTATGAGTTTCGAACTCATAACAACATGTACCATCATCATCATAAAATCACTGGATGTCAGAGAGAGTTTTTAAGGAAAAAAGGGTAAAATTACAAAAAAAAAAAAACATAACAATTCCCAGAAAAACGCAAGAATGATGATGAGCGATATGAATTTATGGCTTTAGCTATTGCATCTAATAAAGTCTATTGTTTTATATTTGCTCTAAATTTAAAACCAAACTATTTATATTTTATTTGTTATTTGTTTAGTTTTGAGTGCGTGTGTGTGTGTGTTTGTGTGCACATATTTATCTGAGTAATTATAAATTTTATTATTTAAATTTTTATTACCCTACAATAAGGACAAGGCCAGTTCAGAGGCCTTACTAGGATTAAATGTTTTAATTTCCTTGTACGCTTTCACAGACACACATTAAAATAAGAAAATATTCGTATCTTAATGTTAAATCAAAAACGAATTTTCAAAATATAAAAAAAAAGAATTCTGTTTTGTTTGAAATAACAAATTTATGTGAAAAATAAAATTTATTTTTTCGGTGCAATAATTGTTTGAAAAACATTTGTAAACCAATAAAAATTTTAAAACAATGTATTTTTATTACGAGGCTCATAAAGAGAGAAATTTTACCCCTAAAGAACGCGACCTTTAAGATGATCTTTTGTCTTAAATTTGAGATGACGCCCATGCCACACGTTATTAAATTATGTTTTAAATTATTGTCTGTTGTTTGTTTAAGGAAACACGCGCATCTAACGAACATTTTTTTATGCATTTTACAAAGGCGAACGGACCCTTTACCATCCCTTGAAGAAATTTGAAAGGTGAATTGCCCTCTGATTTTTCGTTGGCCTGTGTTAAACATTGTTAACAATAATTACTAAACAAATAATCAATAAAAATTTTATTGCGATATTTTATTTTCAAAATTTACACAAGCAGAAGCACTACAGTGGGTATTAGGTGTCTTAAATTATGTAAAAAATTTATTTTTTAGTAAAAGTATAATTCATGACCGCAGTTTTGATTACAGTAAGGCTTAAAACTTAACCAATTTAGTCGAATTTCGCCGAAGATATATAAAAACTTATACAACTTTCTAACACACTAATCAACTCTGGCATGTTCTTTTATTCGCTAGCAGGAAAAGATTGTTCTTAATTATGAATTTCTAAAACATGGCCAGTCTGAGTAATCAACGAAAAACTTCCTGGGTTTGCTACAAAATACGTCGTTGTTATTTAATTTTTCATCAGCAGTGACCCCTGGGGGATTGTAGGATTCATTTTAAGGACATTTGACCTTCTGGTGCTACATCTTGAGATGCGGCAAAAACCCATAATTGACAGATCCGATGAGATCTGTAGAATCTCTTGACATCGCAGCTGAAAACAGATTTTATCTGTTACCACGAAAGTCTGTAGCCCCCAGTGGCATGGCGCCGGATTTAATATTGTTTGAGACCTCCGTTAGTATGCTTCTTGCAGGAGATGCTTGCTGTCTTTTAGGAAAATTGTCTTTGAGGAAGTTTCGATTTCCGTTAAACAGATAGCTTTGTGCATTACGTGGTGGCTTGTATCCGAATTCGCAGGAGGGGAGATCATGAAAAATGCACTTGTAGTAGAGGTCGGCTTGCAGGGCGGATCATCTCTAGCTGCTGTTAGTACTGATCAGATGCTGCTAGCATAGTTCCAATATCAGCGGAGATTAGATAGCTCCAACCGCACCATAGCTCGGCCGTGATATGCAGAAAGGCTTTAATTAGCGAAGCCGATGTTTGTGATACTACGGACGAGAAAATTATTGCACCCAGCCGAAGGACGTCTGAGCAGTGAAGCTTTAGTTAGCCATTCAGAATTTTCGAATTCGGGATTTTAATAAGTAATAATACACATATAAATTACCGCCAACAAGGGTTGTTTTACAAGATCTTCTGCCGTTATTTTTTTATCTCATTGAAGAATTTGTCGAAATAAGAAAACGAAAAATCGCCCAAAAATATTTCTCAACTATGTTAAAAATGAATTTGGGTTATATTTTCTACGCAAAATCGTCCAAATTTGTGTGAAAACTCTTAGGCAATTTTTCATTTATTACTCTAGGCGATTTTGCTGGCAGCCAACATAAATATACCCCTAGAACCCATCATATCTGGGGTCTTCGGAAACCCCATTTCAACAGACAGACGGAGAGACAAACTTACGGCCATCATTAATCAACTACGCTACTTAAAGCGATTTAGAATTTTTATACTTTTTCGCATCCAAAAACCTTATTTTAGAAATTCCAATTCATATTTAACTATGAATAATTTGGCTTTAAAAAGAATATTCTTCGGTAATTGATTAATCTATAGATCTTTTTCTAGAGCGATTTCTATAAAGGTAATGGGAAATATTTTTTTTGTAATACCCAACAACTATAACATATCGTCGGCTTAATATGCAAACCTGCTAACACCCTTTCACTAAATTTTACAGGAGAGATGAAAAACTTTTTATATTTCATATGTGCAGCTTGAGAGAAAAACCGAAAATATAGTTGGTTTAACACACTTCAAGACTCAAATTTAAGAAAAACTATATGTTGGTCGACGACTTAACGAATTTCTCTACCACACGGCATCAAAATCTCAGTTAACTTAAAAAGTGGATTTAGCAGGGGCCTGATTCTGGCAGTCGTGATTAAGTACTTTCTCGATTCGAAAGCAATTTAATATCTATTTATTTCAGTCAATACTGAACGAATCGGAATTATTTTTTTTCAGTGTTGTAAATCATTAATTTGAATTTCACAATACTGAATAAATAATTTCGATTATAATAAAATTGCTTTGGAATCGAGAAAGTACTCGATCACGACTACCAGAATTAGGCTCCAGGTTTGCATATTAAGCCGACGTTATAGGAAATATTTTCGATCTAAATTAATTTCTCTGTCCAATTTGCTGTATTCTCCCGATACCAAAAAAATCTTAAATTTAAATAAATAATTTTATTATCTCTATTTTAAGAACATGATTATATTAATAGATATTTGATGATTATTAAGATTATTATTATAAAGTTGAAGGTGAAGTCTGTAGATGACGATGTTATTTATTCGGTCTGCTTTACAAAGAGAACGCACCGATGAATTGTGGATGAGGTTCGAAAAATTTACAGCACTTTGGCAATGTTAACTTTTAATAGTTCGACAAAAACTTAGTTAAAGTTAAAATAAAAAAAAAAAAAAAAAAAAACACTTTAAGTTATGAAGCGCTTAAAGAAAAAGCCTTTATTATGACTTTCTCTATTCAATCAATCCATATTAAACAAAATCTTTTTTTATCCCACTGGTTTTCTTTTGATTAAATAGTTTTTTCAGTATATTTAAATCTTATAATGGGCCTTTAATGATTATTGCGATGTTACCAAAACGACAGTCTAAAATATGATTGGAAAAAATATTTAAGGTTCCATCGACTGAACATTTAAGGTGTCTAAAACTTCGACGAAAATATAATTTTAAAGCTACTTTCCATAAACATTTTCCTACAAAATTTCTCATTTAATATTTCCCAAATGTTTTTCCATTTTTCACACAAAATATTCTTTTTCAATTTTTGTTTCTGTTATTTTTGTTGTGTATGAAACATTTAATAGTTTTTGTCTATTAAAATCTGAATTTTATAGATTTTTCTAAGAATCAATATTGCAGCAGTTTGTTTTCGAATAGATTTTTATCTCTTTATTTTCGATGTGTCTCTAACTTTAGTGCAGGGACTATTGGATGAACTATTTCTGCTTCAAATAAAAACACATGGCTGCCCCAGCCACTCCTGCTGATCCCAATTTCATGTTGTTCATTAATTGCTGCTTTCTTTCAGTAAGCGAATGTATGTGTGTATGTATGGATACGTGCAGGGAATGGAGTTCTACAATTGGAGTCAGTCATATATGGCTGCTGTTTTTCTCCTAAACCAATTTTTATGACTTTTTAATTGTTGTTAGTAGTTGCTTTTCATCGATGGCTGTTTTATTTTTTTGTGGCTTCATCCATAATTCAATTATGAGAATTTTTAGCGTTTTTATGGTTTATTTATTATTAACACTTTTTATGGTTGGATTTATTGGTTTTTAGTGAAATGAAAATTAGTTGATAACATATTTAGTGTGCTTGTTGTTAAAAATATTTGGTCACCATTTTTTGGAGTTCAACCAAAAGCGATTTCTGCTATTTAGGATTTTTATAGTTCTTTTATTTGTAGATTTAACGTAGCACGAAAATAAAATTAGATCTTAATCAATCTACCTCTTTTTAATTACTAAAAGAGATAACCTCAATACGCAACTTTGAAAGGATATAAACTTTTGTGTAATGGAAACCCTTTTTTCTAGTTCCAATGGCCAAGAACTTAAAAATAAATATGCGACTTTTCCTTGAAGACTGTTCTTTTTTTAGACACCTTTTTCTTTTGATGTTTATGTACTGAGTCTTCATTTGGGAAGCTGCAGAACAAAACGTGCCTTTTCGTATTTTTTGACAAATTGGTTTTGTCGTAGTTTTATAATATTTGCATTGAAATCTTTAATGTAGTGACTTATTATATAATTGTGAATGATATCAGTTGGATAAAAAATTTCACTGCTGCCTTTCTAGGCATTAAAACAATTAAGAGTAAGGAAAAGCCATTAATTACAAAAGGCACTTTTACACGATATGTATTTAGCAGTGTACTTCCCAGCAAAAACTTTGCTTACAAAATAAGCAGAAAAATAATGAGAATTTGACGAGCCGACTACTTACTTTTCTACTAGAAAAAGTACTTATTTTTGTTCGAGATGTCCCAAAAGTAATCCTTTATAATTTAGCCTATTATAATCTAAAAAATAATATGTTTTTTTATACTTAAAATTTTTATAAAAATATATAGTTACACAAAGTCAATAAAGTAATTTTTTTTTTTTTTTTTAATTATTTTTTTTTTTATTTTTTTTAATTATTTTATTTTTTATTTTTTCTTATTTTATTTTACTTTATTTTTTGACTATAATGACATTTTTATTGTCATAATGAAAATTTAAATTTTTCTGTATATTTAAGATATAATAACAAAGTTATTATTTAATATATAACTAATAATCCAAAAAGTGGCGAATAAAGCTACAAAGTAATAAATTCTTGAAGTCATTAAAAGTAGGATTGGAAGTAAAGTTTTTGCTGGGTTGTTTAATTTCTAGCTGTCGTATACATTTCTGTCTGACCCTCCGTTTATAAAAGGATTGATCTATAAATGTGAAATTCAGTGTTTTAAGGTTTCTAGGATGAATTTGGTTCTTATAGTGAACAACTTTTTATACGTAAGACAAAACCCTACCTTTAACTAGAGCGAAGTTGTACTAAAGGCGCGTATAGGGCTGAGTTTGGATAAAATTGGTTTTGTGGGCGTTATACCTCCCACATAGCTCAACCTTATGAAATATACATTTTTTTATTAAACTTTATTAAATATTGTTATACGTCTTTATTGCAAACACTTAATTCAATAGCTTTTTGTTTTTATTTACTTTTAATATGTCATTCGTGGCAACGTTATAAGCATTAGGGTGTTCATTTAATCGGGCTTTTTATTTAATCGGTTAATCGCTCGATTAATTCACCGAGGTTTTAGTTTAATCGGTTAATAATCGGCTAAATTTGTTAATAATCGGTTAACCGATTAATAAAGTATTTTTTATAAATAAGGTAATTTCAATGAATAAAAATTAAAAATTATTTATTATTTGCAGCTAAGTAGTAAAAAAAACAACATAACAATACGTGAACTAAAACGAGCAACAAAAATACTTCATAACTCTGCAATACATATTTTTCAATTGATAAATATTCGGCCACGTTCTGTAAATCGAAATCACGTGCAATTGTAATCGATGGAGATTTTAAGTTAAATTTTTTTTTAAATGAACGTAGCTTTTCCTGATTTCAAAAGTAGTTTTGGTAAAGATATCTGGTCCTCAAAGTATGAGGAAATGAAAAAGAAATATTTTTATCAATTTTAAACACAGGATACAATTTAAAACTTGTTCGATTTCAATTTCACGTGATTTCGGTTTCCAGAACAACGCCGATTATGTATTTATTAAAAAATAAACTCTGAGTTCATTTTATTAGTAATTTAAATAGTTTAAGAAGATCGTATAAAGTAATATTTTAGATAAATAATTTGGCTTAAATGTTTTGGACTTAAGCGACCCCTTTCTTTAGCCTCGATAAATTTTGACTTGGAAAAATTTCTTTCACTTATCGTAGATGTTGGAGAAATCGAAAGCAACCCATAATACAGAATATCTAAATTGTCAGTCTTTTTCTGGATTTCTCTAAACATATAAAATCATCCATTATACCTTTTAAAACCTGTTTTATTTTTTTAAATTTTTAACACTTCTAATTGTTTGGGTTCTGTTGTCAGGTCATCATCAATCTGATCCTGGCAAAGCTCAGCACCGAACATTCTGCAATAAAGTTAATTTCCGAATTCCTTTATTGTATAAAAAAATAATTCTAAACACAACTTTTTTGGTGAATTTTGGTACGAATAAAGTTGTAACATTGTTCATGGTTGCACTGTAGAATGTATTTAAAAAAGCTGGTTGCTTTGCAACTGACGTTTTGGAACTCACCCATTGTTTAAAACACAAAAAAATATGGTGTAATACTACACAAAATTATAATTTTTGTTTCAACGGTTAATCGGTTAATCGACTGCAATTAACCGGTTTAATCGTTAATCGAAAAGAGCCAATTTTAAATTAACCGATCAGTTAATCGGGTAATAATTAATCGGTTAACCGATTAACGGTTAACCGAATGAATACCCTAACAAGCATACAAAGTTTAAAGATATTGAAAGCTTATATTCAAATAGTGCTATCTGCAAAATCATAATTTTACAGGAGAGCGAAAACTGATTTTTTCGATTACAATAATATTTAAAAATAACATCCAATGGCCATTTTCTCATTGCGCGATTATTTTTTTTTCCAACGAAAAACTGCCCATTAAATATATTTGGTTTTCCTAATACTCACCAGCACTTATTTCCTTTTATTTGCTGAACAGATAAATTCAATCAGCTGACTTCCAACTTTTACATGTATTTTGAGAGGTGCTGCCAACTGAAAACAATGTTTTTTGTCGGTATATTGAGAAACCCAAAATCGTTAACGGACAGTTTTTCGGCCTAATAAATTTATGTTGACATTAAGTAACAGACAGTTTGTGATACATTGAAAATCTGGCCATAAGTCCTACTTTATAATTTTTTTTTTAATTCTAGATACTCGCACTTATATGTCTGATAACACTATTTACAAATTAAAATTTGATAGATTTATGGCCATTTTCTCAATGTATCGACAAACTGTCTGCTACTTAATGTCAACATAAATTTATTGGACCGATAAACTGTCCGTTAACGATTTTGGGTTTCTCAATATACCGACAAAAAACAAAGTTTTCAGCTGGCAACGCCACTCAAAATACATGTAAAAGATGGGAGTCAGCTGATTGAATTTATCTGTACGGCAAATAAAAGGAAAATAAATAATTGGCAGATGAGTGCCGGTTAGCTTTGCGATTAAATCGAAACAAATGAGACATTGAGCAAACCAAATTTCTTTAATGTGCAGTTTTTCGTTGGGATAAAAGATAATCGCCTAATGAGAAAATGGCCATTAAACATTGAAATAAGAAGAAAGCACTATTTGAACAAAAATAGAAATGAGCTGTAATTTGAGACTTTATTTTAAGTAATACGAATTTTTATTAACAACACAGTTGGGGTATTCACAAGGTGTGCTATCACGTTATATTGTCATAATGCTCTAACATTTTACAATGTTTTAAAGATATTGTTGTTGCTTTGTAAACAAAAAGTGTCTTAAATAAATAGAACCTTCCTGCAGATAACTAGACATGCATGTAAAGAGTAGTCCATAAAGGAGTAGGAGTACTCCAAAACTACTCCAAATATATGGGTAAAGGTGGTCCATTTAACTTTACGATGTCCTAGGAGGGGACCATATAACCCACCGAAGTAGTCCCTAAACTACTCCATGGAGTACTAAAGTGGGCTAGTTTTAAAAGTACTCCATGTAACTACAGTATGAAGTACACTTAAGGGGTAGTTTAAGCATTTTTTTTTTTTTTTTTCATTTTTTACTAATCGCCTTTTATGGTGTGTATTGTAGTCTATTATTGCTTTTGTTAAATATATTTACTTGGCATTTTAAATTGTTTCCCCTTTTTTCACAAGCTTTCACTTTTAAATAAACAATTAATAAAAACCATCTGGGCTACAAATGTGTAATACTGTTAACTATAGAAAAGTATACATCATGCAGTTGTTGGCAGCACTGCATGTTAATTTCTTATAACATGGTCCATACTACAGTACATTGGACCATATTGTAAGTAGTCCATTTAAGCCACAATGGACCTCGTAGTCCAATATTATCTGTAGGGTCGCTACGGCAACAAATACAACATTGCAATACAATTGAAATGTGTCCCTGCATACGTCAAAAAATAGATTAAACAAAAATCAAATTGTGCAGCTAAACGTGATGTAATAAATTAATTTTTAGCCACTGTTTGTTTCATTATAGTCCATATGTTATTTATTTTTAATTAAAATTCTCAACAAAAACGTGGACTTTCTGTAAACATAAACAAAACATTGACATAAGACTAGACAAATAATACGAGAGCAAAAAATCGTCATCTGGCATAGTAATGTCACCTGTTTATTTTATCATAGTGCAACCTCTATAATCCGGGCACTTGCTGGTACGATTTATCCAGTATTAGGGACTATAGTCCATTTAAGCCACAATGGACCACGTAGTCCAATATTATCTGTCGGGTTTGCTTGCTATGTTTATTGTGCTGTCGTAATTAATCCGAAGTGACCTGCGCTGAACGGCTAAGTCGAGCCGTATTAGTTTTTGTAAGCCGTCGCCGTTGATGGTAAAATGTTATCCGGCTAAAATCCGAATTTAACCTGCGGCTAGCAATTTTTGCAACAAATCATTTGTGGCGTCAAATTAGATCGGCTTATGACTCTTCTGTTTGGTAAACAAACAAAATAAAATTTATTTCTGATTTGCGTCCGAAAAATGGAAAATAGGCAGGAAAGATGTAATATAATTTATTAATTCATGGATTTTTGGTAAATATTTATGTTTTATATTTGCTTAAAACCAGCTGATTAAAATTCATAATAGCACACTGAACTAGGAGGGCTTGTTCACAACAGTCGTATTTTTTTATGTTATTATTTTAAGACATATGACACCTTGTGAATCCCCCAAGTACATAATATATTATGGAAAAGTAAAATATTAAGAAACGCATAATCATGTTCAGAGAACTCAAAATTAAGTTAAAATTGTACACCAACCTATATGAAAAAGCAATAAATAACCCTACTTTATCCGCATATTTTTAATTATCATAAAATTAATGATATTCCTGCGAAATTGCAGGCCTCAATACTTTGCAAATGCTTCCGTCTGCTTAGTTGAAAAGGACGCGGGCCAGATTGTAAGGGGTTTATCTTCTATTTATATGACCGCGGCATAGTGTGCAAAATTAAGAAAATTTTTAAAACGGTTGGTCCGATTGGAATGCAATTTGAGGTGATAATTAAAAAGTTGTAGTCGAGTTTAAGTTTTGGATTTGAGGTCTATAGACAAATTAGAAGGGGCGCCATAAGTTCACAAAGTAGGACCCCTCGGGTATTACAAAGCTAAAAACGATCCTTAATTCTTAGTTTTAGCTCGAAGTTAAAAATTGTTTTTTAGTGAAATGCGCTTGCCGAGTTCTTAAAGTTTAGGAAATATCCGACATTGAAAATTAAAACTTGCTATTTTTGATCTACCTTGGTCTAGTATTTTGCAAATATTTGACTCAAATTTATCATAATTGTTTCTTAAGGGCCATTATTACAACTTGAAGTTAGCTAAAGTTAAGATTAAATTGACAGATAATAATGTGTTATCTGTCAAAAAGCGTCTGTTAACTGTCGGATAACAGCTAACGCCAAGTTATAATAATGGCCCTAAGTATTTTTTTGTGAATTACCAGCAAATCAAGTAATATTCCACATTTTGCAAATTGTAAAAAAAAAATCTTTTTGATTAAGAAGTTATATGCATTTGAAGTTAAACTTCTGAAAAAGTCGATTTTTTGCAATTTTCATCTAAAACAGCATCCTTTTTATTTATAGAAAAATATTGTTTAGCAACTTATATATTGTTTATACCTTTTTCAAAGGCTTTTTCATGCATAATATTGCTAAGCAAAAAAACCTAATCACTGCGGCCGCAAGGCTCTTCCGAAATAGACATATTTTTTTTACAAATTTCATAAACTACACTTTTTCTCCAATCGCATGACAAGAATCAAAAATTTTAAACACAGTATGACCCAATGTGTATATAATAATTGTGCAATAGGAATTCTTGCTTGGTAGCCATTATATTTCCAAAAAACCCTAAATTTTGGGGAATGGTGGGATTCATTTGTAAGTTTAAAAGAAATTTAAGCTGGCCAGTTTTCGCCGGGACAGTCCAGTTTAAGAGTGGAATGTCACGTGTCCCGTCGATACTCTGAACTTGACGCCATTTGTCCCGTTTTTTTTTAATAACATTTTTATTACCTGGCATAGCAAATCAAAAAAATCGAGAGCTTTAGCACTTATTATAGTACTAAAAAATTTTTTTAACAGAACTGGATATTTTTTAATACATAAGCAACCAAAGCAGATACATTTACTATATACTCTTGATTCCACAGCTGATTACTTTTTTTTCATTTGTACCTGTCAACTTTGTATCTCAATACACAAATTATATTGTGTATGTATGAGCAAGACGAGTACATGTAAAGTGAATTCGATTTGTGTTTAATAATTTGACATCTTTAAGGAACTGCGACTACCTGGTAAATAATTCTCGGCTGCACACCTCCGATGGTCCAAATTTTCGATGACGCTGAGGCATAATTGAGGTTATATGCCGAATTATCTCATCCTTTAGCTCTTGAATTGCTGCTGGCTTATCTTTTCTTTTAAAGATAACCACCATGCAAACACCATTCCCAGTAACTGCCTGGAAAAAATACGGCCAGATGCTGCGAGCCCACAAACAGCACCAAACAGTCACTCTATGTGGGTGCCTTCTTTTTTCGACAATCAATCTTCTATTATCATTCGCCCAAATGCGGCAATTCTGCTTATTCACGAATCCACTGAGGTGAAAATTTGCCTCATCACTGAAGATGATTTTCTTTGAAAATTTATCATCCACTGTTGCCATTTCTTGCCACCATTCTGGCCATTTGGAATGGTCAAGAGGCTTTTGTTCTTGAGTCAATTGCACCTTGTTAATGTGTAAATGCAAGTCTTTATGTGAGAGCTGCAATTGTTGGGCACGACGACGAGTTGAGGTGGATGTAGGGATGAAACGATACGAGTAAATACAAGTACATATTCGATACTTTTATATAAGTATCAAGCATTTTTGTAACCGATACTTAGCAACCGAGTACCAAGTAGTATCGGTAAAAAAATACTCGGTATCGGTCAAAAGTAATCGTTTCACTTTGGTTTGAAATTAATCTTAAATTTTTGATTATTTTTCAAAGCTGGAGCAGCAGTAACGGTATCAAGAAACCGTTTGACAATCCCGAACACCAAAATCCCGGGATTATTCTAAAAATTTAAGTCCCGAATCCCGGGTTTTGACATAAAAATCCCGAGATTTTGGGCTTAGTAAAAATTAAAAATTCAATTATAAATCATACTGGCCATGAATCTAATTTTTACCTGGTTACAAAAAAAGTCACAAGTGAATAAATGTTACATGCATTATGTACCACGAAAACAAAATCAGAAGGTGGGTCTTTTTTCTAAGTGGATGATAATAGAACCGCGCAAGCAAAATGCGAGTTGTGCAAAAAGGTATTAACAACTTTAGGAGAGGAAATAAAATCTGCCGAAAACATTTTGAATAGGAATAAAGTACCTCAAGTAACGCACCGCATTGAGATATCATTTGATTCATCGGTTCTCAAAACCAAAAATTCAGTTCATCCTATATACAACTTGCGTTACCTACTCAACAGAAGAATAACTGTTGAGGAGCCATTAAAACGAAAGGGTCCCTCCCACAAACTGTTAGGAATATGGGCATACAAAATCATATTGTAAATTGCCTCACGTATGTGTGGTTTGTGGCGACGCTCATAAAACCGTCGAATGTAATTGTTCTAAAGCTGACCCGAATGTAAAGAAATGCAGCAACTGTGGCGAAAATCACACGGCAAACTATAGGGGTTGTAAAGTCTTCTTGCATTTAAAAAAACTTGCTATAGTTCAAAAATATACCCACTCCCAATATGGTCCGTCGTATGCGCTCAGCCAAGCCGCTGGCTCTATTGCTAGAACTACACAAACAAACAAAACCACTCATATGCCCAGGTCTTAAAAGGAAACCCTAATGCAAAAAATAACCCGAGTACTTCCAACGCAAAGCAACCTCCATACACAATTAACATCATGGATTATGGTGTTAACACCCTTTATTATATATTTATCAATTTAAAAATAAAATACATATTTACATTTAAAATAAATTCATGGTGGCATTGTTGATTTCTGGAATAAAAGTTGAATGAAGGTTGTAATTCTGAACGTTCTATAAAATTTTGTTTCCTAAGATAAAAAAGATTTTTTGAAAGGAAATTGGTACGAGGTGGTAACTAAAAGTGGTCTCAATCTTTACACTTATCGTTTTGCAATAAAATTCTAATAGGTTGTAGTTCTTATTATATGTATAGTAATTAAATTCTAAAGTAATTCTTTTATCATACAAACTGATACAAGTAACTAAGTATCGATACTTTTTTTTCGATACTAAGTAGGTATCGATACTTTACGAGCGATACGACATCGAGTAAAAGTATCGATACCTTAGAGGTTTCGTTTCATCCCTAGGTGGATGGCTCTTCAGCCACACTATCGCGAACAGCAGAAATATTTTCTGCAGTACGAGCCCTACGACATGCATGCACTGGTGTTTTCTCATCTCCTACAGACCCGGTTTGTTCAAATTTTTACACGATTTTTCCGATTGTATTTTCCAATTTTTTATGAATTTTTAAAAAACAGAAATTTCAAAACTGATAAAAAAATTATTTTTTTATCCAAAAAAAATTATGTTTCTAAGACGAATGCGCATATTAGAAAAAAGTTTATTGCGGAATTTCGGTTTTTTTAGTAATTTTAATAAACTAAACCGTTTTTGAGTTACGAGAACATATGTTGTGCAACCTCCTCCATTTTCGAAATAACGTCATATCTCGAAAACCAGAGCTAACCAAAAAATCGCTTAGCACCACTGGGTTCAGCGTACCCGAATTAGGTAAAAACTACAAGTTCTCAGCTTGTCTAAAAAAAGTGTCAATTTCTAGCACAGTGTAATTTTACATAAATGGATTTTTTTGAATTTTCCCATGATTTTTTAGTGGTTTCCCGTTTTCGCAATTTTAAAAGGTGGTAAGCCTAAGTGACCACTACTAAATCTATTTACTTGTAAAATTCCATTAAATTATTGACAAAAACTCATATATACATTTATAGCACTTTTTTGCAAAATGTCTTTATCGAATTTTAAAATTTTATAAGATTTTAAAATCTATACACAATTCCCAACCCTTTGATGTATTATATGTCGACTTTGCTATAACAATTTTTATCATTTTATTATATACAATAATATTTGTATTAGAAAGCACTTTTTTATAAAACAAAAAAAAAACGAGTGTGTTAGATAGCACCATGGTGAAATAAACAGGTGGCGGCACTACGCCAGATGACGATTTTTTGCTCTTGCGTTGTTTGTCTATGTTTATCCCTGCAAATAAAATTGGACCACCTAATCATTTTGATAAAATGGACTACTCCATGGACTGGTCCGATGTAATGCAAGCATGGACCATGTCATTGTTTAAAAGTGTTTGTAGTGAGATGACATGTCTTCGTTTTTTAACGACATGCTTTCGTTTTTAAACGACTTCAATGCTAATCCTCTTGAGTAAACCATGGAGTAGTTTTAAAACTACTCCTTAGTAGTAGTACATCGTAATGTTAAATAGACCATGTTTTTTCGATAAGTTTGGGTTTCTTTTGGACTAGTCCTAGTCCATTGTGGGCTACTCTTTACACGAGTGTTTGGACTGGTACTATTATTTGCAGGGATGTAAAAGTTTTGTTTATGTTTACAAAAAGTCCACATTTTGTGCTGTGGTTATTGTATTTTATTACAGTTTTTGATAATATTAAATTAAAATAATTAAGATATTGACCATTATTAAATAAAAATTGGCTTAAAAATTATTTATTTCATCACGTTCAGCGGCACGCTTTAATTTTTGTTTAAAGTATTTCTTGACGTAAACGGTGATATAATTTCCATTTTTGTTGTAATGTTGTATTTGTTGCCGTAACGTTGCCACCTGCTTTTTCCACCATGGATAGCACAATACAATATTAATGAAAAAAAAAACGAAAATTGGCGTTCAAATCAAAATCCATTTTGTTCACTAGGTATTTTCTTGGGGGATATTTTAAAGAAAAAGTGTGCATAAATAAGCCAAGAACAATTCAAGAGCTAATTAATTCGACGACATTAAACCTTTATTATGTCTCAGAGTCAATGAAAATATGGACCATTAGATAGAGGTATGGCACCGAAGCCGTGCCATAAATCCCCCTAGAAAAATAAAAAATATGAGAGATAATTCTCTAAAACCTTTTTGATTCATTTACAATTAACATTGTGCGTTTTGGTTGGACCACCATTTTGTAATGCTATTGCTTTAATAGCCGGCTAGAGGATCTGAACTAAACTTATAAATAATTGTTTAGCTTCCAGCAGTCCATCGTGCAGAATTAGCTAAACTTACTGAAAGAACAATTTTTTTTTCAACAATTAAAGCATTAATCAAAAAGAAAATCCGTTTTAATTAAAAATTTAATCAAATAAATTACGCGTTTAATCAATTGAATTTGTGAATTTGTTTAATGGAGCAAATTAATAGTACCAATTAAACGTTAAATTCACTTGATACAATTTTTTAATTAAAACTGACTTAATTTTTGATTAATGCATTATTTGGTGAAAATTTGTTTTCTGTATGCAATTTAATTGACTCGGTGATATATTGACACATATTTACGCAGTGAAAAAACCATATAAGCATATATGTAGAGCCTATAACTAAGTATGACTCAACATCAAAATACGTATTTTCAACCCGAACTTGAAAGCTGTATTGCTCTACCCAACTTGGAAAGCATCTGCAAGAGCCATTGCCATTGCCTTAGGAGAGTATTAAGAATCCATTGGCTAAAATTAATTTTAACCAACAACAAGAAAGTGGCGATTTATGGGTCATACATTAGGGATTCATAAAGCAAATATTATTAAAGATCAATCGAATGGAGCTCACACGGCAGCTGACGCAGAGGCAGACCCACCAAAATATGGAGTCAGCATTAAGAAGAAGTGATTGCAATAATTTTCTTCGACCTCTAGGAACTTGGATAACTTGTACTTAACCTGACACAGCTGTATTAATATTTTTGTATCTTTTATCCTAAAATTTAGTGGTAAAGAGTTGACTCCCATGCCTTTTATTCGGTGCTACTAATTCTCGTGGTACCAGATAAGATTCTGCCAGTCAGACACGGTCTATTTGTATTGATATTCTAGGCCCCTGATGGAGATATTTGCAGCATCTTTGATTCCCAATACTGCAACGCCAAGAAACAATCAGCTAGGAAAACCATTTCAGCTATTCTAGTGAAGAGTTCAAGGTTAAGTTGATTGCCGGTTTCGAAAATATTTGTTTTTCAAAGGCACAAACATTTTTTTTTATTTTGGAAATCTTGATCTGCTTGTCCTTGGAGCTTAAACATGTCAATTTGTAGATAGAAAATTTTACCCTTTGACCTTGTTATTTCAAATAATTTTAATTTTACAATCGCATAAAGGCTTTATAAAATTTTTTCACACAACCATTAAAAATAACATCTTTCTATATATCTATTGGAAAAAAGCATGGCAAAATTAATTTAAACATTTATTATCTCTTTTAAAAATCTTAAATCTTAAAACATGATTTACAAAAAAAATAAAAATTTGCATATGATGCATAACAAATTTAATTTAGCATAAATTAAGGAAATTCGTAGAAATGGTTTGTGTATTTTTCGAACGTTTACACAAATAAACTTGAAACAGGAATATACAATTAAACGCCCACATTAGGATAAATATCCTTTAAGCCATATATCCATAACACAAACACTCCTTTACACAAACAAAAGGGTAATCGCCGAAAATCCGACTAAAAATGATATGCAAATAAATGTATATATTTTTATTTATTAAATGTTTCATATTTTTGCAACAATTCTTCTAAATACTAAAATACACACCAACACATAAAGCAGCCGTTACAAAAGGATAATAAATTTACTTCCTATTGTGCCTTAAGCCGCTACTCCTCCTTCGTATTTTCTTAGTTGAAAGAAAGAGTAGAAAATCTGTCAGGATCTTTAATAAGCCGTGCTTAATTAGTATGCAAAATATTTCATACACCTTTGGCAACAGCAGAAAAACATTAATAAAAACTACGAATTTTAATCCTATCAAGCGGATTTTCCGGTCAAAATATTAAGAGAGCGAGTGAGTGATTGTGTTTGTGTTTGGGTGTGTGTGTTTGAAAAAAGGGATAATATTTTTAAGATGTTTAAAATTATTGTTACCTGTCTTATGCTTACTTCATTTAAAGCTGTACGATTTAGTGTCATGATCCCTGCACTCATTTTTGCTTGTAATCCTGTTTTTGTTTTACCATCCCACTTTCCTTAATCCTTGCACAAACTCTTAACAAACCCACACAAGCACACAAAAACTCATGCATTGATCTCTTCCGTTGTGATTTGTCTACAAAATTTTTGCACAAACTAAAGCACTTAAAGATCACTTTATTTGCATTCTGTTGATTGATCCTGTTTGGTTAATCCATTGTTTTGCAATAAAATTGCATTGTATTGTTTCTTTGTGTGGGTCTTTGTGTTTGTGTGTGCGTGTATTTGAAATTTTAGTCGCGCCAGTTTCCAGTCTTTCTCCGTATGCGGTAAAATTATAAAATATGTCGTGTTTGTCTTTCTATATTTCAAAATTCTCAAAGGATTTTTGCATTATCCTTTATTGCTTTATTGTTGCTTCCTTTAGTGTGGCTTTCTTGTCCAGCTGAGTTTATCCGTATTTTGTGTTTTTGCGTTAAACACGAGAGACAATTGTCGTTTTGATACACATATTTTCTTTGAAGGATTACAAGTATTACAATCTCGAAAAGGAGTTAGATCGGACAGAGAGATGTGTAATTTTGAGGTGTGCCATTGCTATTGTCTGTTTTACAAGAAGTTTTAGGTAGGCGGTAATATTGAAACTATTTAGCCGGCATTTAGAGCAGCTTATGTGTGTATATCTGTTTAAAGTATTTAGAAAGGGATTTAATTTGTTAAATTATTTTTCAATTTTCCAACAGTTTTAAGATTTTGCAATGACATTTGGATACTTGAATACTACAATTATAATCTGTATATTAAGAAGATTGGAATAAGGCTGAGAAATGGAATTTTGAAAGATTTTGAATTATAAACTTTGCAAATTGTTAAAACTGAGGTTTTTTATATTTTTGGATTTGTTATTCCTACTTAGAACTTGCTTAACAAAAGAAAAGAATACAGTATAAAGTCTCAATGAAAAAACTTCCAATAAAAAAAATAAAAAAAAAAAAACACAAATTCTAAAAAGTTCTTTCGCCCTAGTGAGTACTTATAGCGGAAAGTGCCTTTGCGTTCTTAAATTGTTGGGCACTAAAGGCCTTTTGGCTGGGCAAAAGGGACATCTGTTCATACTGGTATATTTGTTTTTCGAACCTGGGGCCTGATTCTGGCAGACGTGATCGAGTGTTTTCTCGACACGGAATTATTTTTTCGGTGATGTAAAGCGTTAATTTGAGTTTTACAATACTGAAAAGATAATTTCCCAGCCGAAAGCCATATATTGAACAAAACCATTGTAAGTCAAGCCTGCCACCCTGTCGAAGGTAGAAATCAAATCTCTTAATTACTACAGGGCGGCTAAGTATGAGCTATATTCTTTGAATTCTTTATAACTACACGCAAAGAAAAAAAATGTTTTAATATGGTCAAATCCAACAAAACTATTTTAAAAGAAAATTTTTAACATATTATGTTTATTTTAACCATACTATTGTCACCAACAACCATATTTTGGTTAAATTAGTCCTCCATCACGATGCCATAGCCATATTGTGATTTGTTATTAAATTAACAATAGTATTTTACTCTTTTGCAAGATCAACATTCAATGGTTGAAAACCAACCATGCTATTATAAGAATTAAACATATTGTAGTTATTATTAACCATAACATGTTCGGATGCAACCATAATATGGTTGTGGCTTCTTAATGCAGGATAATTTACGGCAGATTAAATGTTTTTAGTGAGAATCTTTACAAAAAAAATAGTAAAAGGTCGCAACAAAATGCAAAAAGTCGTAAAAGGCCGGGATAAAAAGTCTCAAATTGCGACTTTAGTCGTGCAAACTATAACCCTGGTCTTGTGCTGTCTCTCAAAGGAGTCCATGGCATTAACTCAAAAACAAATAGAAGTTACAGTTTCGTTGCAGTTGCATTTGCGGACAGAATTAATCTCTACATTCTGTTCTATTACGAATCAGATGATTTGTTTTTGTTATTAAAAATCCTGTGAAATTACTTAGTTTTTCCACTCTGTTGCGGTCTAATCTGATAAAATCAAAAATTTGTTAAGTAATTGTAAGTGACAGCAAAATATATATAAAAAAAATACATAAGTATTTACATTAGTTCGGGTTTGATCGGTGATGGGACGAATTAATAAAATTTTCGCCAGACGGAGCACAACGAAGTACGATACCACTTCAACGAAGTACAACACAACATTCATGCAATGGTCTTTTTGCACACTGACTAGCAAGAATCATTCATGAGTGCGGTTGTGCATTCATTGGACAAATGAATTCACGCAGAGATATGACTATGTTGCAATAAAGGAGCGATATGGATTTTACTTTAAAAACTAAATGTACATATTTAATAAAAATATAAACTGAATGGGAACTCTTGCTTTTAATGTTACTTTCTAAACATGAAAATAATGGGGTTTTGTTGTTTCTAAACACAACAAGAAGCAAATCGTTTTTAACTAATTTGTGGTGTTTTTCTAAAGTCTACAACAAACTGTATTATGTTATGTAAGATAAAAAAGCTCACTTTGTAATTTTACTCTCATAGACCATATTTACATTACGCAATTAACGCCGCAACTTTCGCTTGCAAATTTTGTTTGTTAGCAAGAGGTGTAGGGAAGAAAACGGGGTTGAAAAAGTTGAAAAAATGCTTGAAAAAAATGTAAATGTGAAAAGAGTTGAAAAAATGCTTGAAAAAAATGTAAATGTGAAAAGAGTTTTCTAGCAACCACTTTAAAAGAAAATAGAAAAAAACTCGGCGTTAATTGCATAGTCTAAATGCGGTCATAGTGACACTAACAACGAAAATTTCAATTTTTTATTTTATTGGTATAAGAATTAAATACTTATTTTAAGAAATTCCGGGATTGATTTTCGAAAGTTATCCCATTTATGACTGTTTTGAGTTGTTTTTAGTGACATTCGTACTTTAAATTTTGAGTACGACTCGTACTTAAAGTAAGTATAAAAAACTAATGTGTTGTTTCCAGGTGACAAACGATTGATTGTGTAGTAAAGTTAATGTGAAAAGCACTCAAAAAACTGAGTGGTTTTTATATCATAAAATTTTTGGATTCTTAAAATTATGTGTAGTTTATAGAACACGAGCGCCTTACTCGTCCGTTCAAAT
The DNA here is from genome assembly GCA_930367215.1 of Pollenia angustigena. Taxonomy (NCBI): domain Eukaryota; kingdom Metazoa; phylum Arthropoda; class Insecta; order Diptera; family Polleniidae; genus Pollenia; species Pollenia angustigena. The sequence continues at coordinate 122,482,674 of OV884057.1, read as the reverse complement.
TACATTTAAAACAAATACAAATTTAGAAATTTTGTTTTAAATGTAAGTTGAACGGACGAGTAAGGCGCTCTTGTTCTATAAACACCACATTAAATTTTTTTAAGCTTATGTTCATTAAAGATATTGAAACAATGTACTTTGCAGAATTAAAACTTAAATAGCTGATAAGTTACTACAGAAAAAAGTAACTAGTAGAAAAAAGTTACTCGTAAACAGAACGATACGAAACAGAACAGAAACATAAAGTAACGACTAATTCTGTCTTTATTAGAATTTAAGAATTTTCATTTAATTTACTTCATTTGGAACTCGGAAAATCACTTACATACAGGGTTGTTAGATGTGTCGATTTATTTATTTTTATTTTATTTATTTATTTATTTGTTGTCCCATACACAAGACTTAGGCCCGTTTTCACAACTTACCGATAGTTAAAAGGAGACTTTAACCGGTCTTATAAAATGTGTTCCATTATTAAAAATGCAAAATTATTTTTTTTTTAAACAATTGTGCGTTACTAATCACTTGAGAGCTATGAGGAATTAAGTTCCAAAGACGGGTTGCATAGATAAAGAATTGCCATTCAGACATAAGGCTGTGGTGACGAAATAATATTAATCTTCGGCCTCTGGTTGATCCTGAGAAAACCAATCGTTCATAAAGATGTTCGGGTTGATGAGTGTATATAACCTTATGCAAACAGATAAGAACTCTAGTTTTTATTAAGTCATCAAGACAAATGCCATATAACCGTTTCACAAAAGCTGCAGTGCTGCCATATCGTTTTAGACCAAACACATACCGTATAATGTTTTTAAAAACAATATTAAGTTTTTTCTTACTATGATCATCACAATTTCCAAAATTTCACATCCATATTAATATTGTTTTTAAAAACATTATACGGTATGTGTTTGGTCTAAAACGATATGGCAGCACTGCAGCTTTTGTGAAACGGTTATATGGCATCGTCATTTTGACGATTTTTTTTGAGAAAATACAGTTAAATGACGATTGACGATTTTTACTATGACGATTTTCAGGCATCAATAAAACACTTACAAAAAATATTATATTGGGAACAATTCAAAACGTAAGAATCAAGTTTTCGAAATATGTTCAAAAATTATTGGAAATTAAACAAAAAAAAAAAAAAAAATTCTTCCCCCATCACAATCCAGGTGGCTTTCATTAGAAGCATAAGTAATTTGAAATCTACAATTACATACGTACATGCATGCCATCGTTACTGCAAATAATATACACTAGAGCCCCGATTCGCGTCGGTCCGCTTTGCGTTTTTATGATTTCTACATACGATTGGATTTTTTAACTGAAGTCATAATCACATGTGAAGAATTTTTCTATTTTCGTGTAAAAAGGCGAATTCCCATTCAATTCTGTTAGGTAAATTATTCTAAGTAAAATTGCGTATTAGGAAGTAATAAGAAGTTGTGAAGAAAAATGAGTGCAAAAAGAGAAGAAAATACATGAGTTTGGAACTAAAATTGGGCATAATAAAACGTTTCAAGTCGGGTAAAAAGGCTGTTAATATAGACAGAACCCTTGGTTTAGCACCTTCAACACTAAAAACCATTTTAATAAACACATTTTTTGTTATGTTTTTATGAAAATAAAAGAGGTGTTCTGGAAATAGAAATCGATTTTAATAAGATTTCTGTGATAAATGAATGACAAATATTTTACAAATATTAAACCTAATTTCATAACAAAAGTTAAAAACTGTAATTAAAAGTGTATTAAAAACAACTTCCAAATTCTTGCGTTTTACGTTATCGATTTTCAGAACCGCCCTGTATATTTTTTCTCATGTATTTCTTTTCAAATGATAAATTTATTTCAGCCCACTTGCTGAAATAAATAGAATAAAATTTAACCATATCACTTTCTTTATCATAAATAGAATTTCTTGCTAAAAATTTATATTTTTGAACCAATCAATGCCATAAATTGTCTCTGATTTGTAAAATTTCAATATTTGACGATTTGTTGACGATTTTGTTATATGTTCGTGACGATTTTGACGAATTTTGTTAAAACTTTTGACGATTTTTTAAGAAAAAAAGCCTAACAACCCTGCTTACATAGCACACTCATCCGATACAATTTAACGATCATTGCATTAATAAAAACAAATCAAATGAAATCTATCTACCGAAAAAAACACGCTCATGCGCATAAACCGAAACTAAATTTTGTAAAAATTAATTTTGTTGTTTCTCAGGTTTCTCAGATTTTTTTCCAAAAGAATGTTTCGCGCAGCAGTTTAGTTAGTAATTCAATATTTGTCTAGGAGTACTTCCATAAAATTCTAGCAAATGTTTTCTTTCTTCGGGATATTAATATTAATATAATTGATATTATTAATTTGCACCAGTAAACAAATTAATAACATCAATTAAATGTTTAATTCACTTGATTAAATTTTTAATTAAAACTGATTTTTATTTTTGATGTATGCTTTTACTGGTGCAAATTTTTTTTCTGTGGGCGTTAAAAATAAGACATTACTCGATGAAGATCTTTGATAAGCAAAATAAAAACTTGCAAAATCAAAAACATAAAAAATTTCCATAAAAATTCGATTTAACTAATGGTGTTTTCTTTTCTACAAAAAAATGTGTCATTTTATTTAAAAAAAATGCAATTGTGTGTCTGTTTCTTAAACATTTCTGTTTCTTAAAAATTTTTCTCCCGAAAAGGGTGAGTTTTTTAGAATAAAACAACCCACCCTTTTCGGGAGCAAAATTTTTAACAAACAGACATCAGCATTTTTTTTTTTAAATAAAATGTCATACTTTTTGTAGAAAAGAAAACACCATAAATACTTAAAAAACATGAATTTGCATATGATTCCATCCCCTTCTAATAATGTTATTTAAACAAATATAAAATCTAAACGGTCATCTCTCAAATTTTTCCCGTACATTACAATTGATTTGTCAAATTTATTAAATATAAAAAATAAAAACCTGTCCACGTTTAGAATTCGTAGTTATTTCGCTTCTTTAAGTCTGTCCACAAAAGTATGCAACCTTCCATGCCAAACATTTTTGAATGACCACCTAGGATTTTTCGACAAATGTATATAAAATCGAAATGTTTTGATAAAAAAATATAAAAAAAATCAACATTTTACCGCACACATGCATAAGAATTCATAAAAACAGTAACGAAACGTCAACGGGTTGAGATGGAAGCTGATGGTGCTGCTGCAACTGACTATAAAAGTCATAAAACTCAATAAATAATTTTGAAAAACCAAAAAAAAAACGAATACTTCACTGGAAAAATCATTAAAAGAAAAAAACTGCTGAAGGAGTAGAAATGCTGCATGAATTTTAGAATACAAAATAATAAAGTCTCTACACAAAAAATACTAAAGTTAAGAAATGATCAGAAACTTCTCAGAAATAAATCAATCAATTAAAAATTTTATGAAGTTCCCGCAGTCAAATACCAAAAAGTACAAGTTTAAATACCAACATAATATGCGTGTACAAACGTCGAAAATATAAAAACTTCCAACTTAAAATCAAAAAAAAAAAAAAAAAAACAATGCAAACATTTCAAAATGATTATGACGATGGTTGTTAGTTGGTGGCTACTGATGCTTCCAAAGTATGATATAAAAAACAATAAACAAAAACTATTAAATAAAAACTAAACATTGGCAGCTCATCATATTTTATGACTTACAAGTGATTGTTAATGGCCCAAATGATGATCATCATAGTCTGCCAACCAACAAAACCGCTTGTTGTGTTGGTCCAAATAATGTCGCCAACTTGGAGCCCCAATGCACCCATGTTGCATTAACAAAAACACCGCAGTTTCATTTTTTCTCTCCTTGTTTCATCTTCTTCGCTGTTGACCAAAGAAGAGTAATTAAAATTTCAGCTAATACGGCTGCTAAATTTTGGAAGTTTGTCATTTTTAAGAGTTTGTCATCTTTTTTGTGGTTTTCAAAGCGACAAGCATATGACATATTGACAATTGATACGCGCCACTCAAACTCCAGGCGCTCTTTCTTCCGTCCATAAAACAAGACTCAGAGCAATTTGACAAAGAGTTCGTATATATTTAGACTTTATATCACATTTAGAATAATACAAATAAAAAGTGTCTTATGACGATGACATTAATTTTGGTCGAATATTTTGTGCTCTTCATCATTTAATTTTTTTTATTGCCGCAGACTTGAAAGATCTAAACTACATATCAAGCTTAATTTCAAGTTTAATTGAAATATCTAAATTAAAAATTACTTGTTACTCTAATTAATATATAAAAATTAAGATATTACATTGTAATTGATTATGCTCCCAGATGAAAAACATTTAAGGGTATTCCCGGGGCTTAAAAAACTGCAGTCGAAACCAAAAACTGCTGAAGAAAAAACGAAAATTTGTGTACAACTTTTGCTTCTTGAGTTGGTTTGACAGCGACTGTTTACATTTAATAAATCAGAAGTAAAAGCAAGAGTTTTATTTTGGAAAATGACAAATGACGAAGTGGAAGAAATGACAGTTTTTTTACTTTGACTGCAGTTTTTTTAAGCACCATATGTATGGTGTTACATCTTCCCAGGTGCAGCCAATACCTAGAATTCGGCGGAATTTGAAATTTGCAGATTCTTATATGGTGGTAGTGCACCGCTGTGACTATTGGTTAAAGGCCCTTCTAGGAGTTTGTGGTTTATACCAAAGTCACAGGAAAGGCTGACTTTTGACAACTTGTGGTGAAGTTCACCCTAGGTGCTGTTGTTATTTATCTGATGCTGCTGGATATTCCTAAAGCAGCGGAAGGTAGATAGATCTGGCCCCTCAGCAAAGGGCGAGTGTATAGTTCTACCAGATTGTACACTAAAAATTGCTACATTTATGTGTTGGTAACGCTCACACACAAGGGCGGTTTGTAAGGGCATTGATTGATAATAAACTGGCAAGTGCACGGCCTAAGAAAACTGAACTGGAAACGTACTTTATTATTTGATTTTCTTGCGAAAACAAGAAAAAAAGTTGTTTTTGTTTTGTTTTTTCTAACCTACTTATAATTCCAACCAATTGAAGTGGGGAATGTAAGAAAAGATAAACTCGTTGTTAATTGTTGTTGTTTTTGTTTTAGCTTTGATATTGTTACAAGTAAAACTGATGCTTATAATTCTTATTCACTTAACGGTTTTATTTGCTCAATATCTTTAGTTTTTCTAAAATCTTTGGATGAAGTTTCCTGATGATCTGGCCTAAGCAACCAGTGAAATCCGCATTGGATTAGCTTATCCCTTCAGCAATTAATTTCAGTGTTTTTATCAAGAATAAAAATTGGGAATTAAGCACGACAAACAAAATCTTGTTAATTGGAAATTTTGTATTTCCAAAAATTACTTTGATGGTAAAAATAAATCTCAAAAAAAACTTAAACTGCTTTTCCTGCTCATCCGAATTTATCCAATTTCACATAAAAATGTTTAAATTCAATATTTTATTTTAATATCTTAAAACTAATAGTAATAGTAAAACTACTTTATTTGATATTGGCAGTGTTCACTTTAATGGAGCAGAAGCCTTCGCTTTTCGACAACAACAGGGGTAAAACGCTCTTTCTCTTGATTCCTGACCTCGTTATATGAACAGAATAAACACTGAAGCAGCAAATGGAATTCAATGGAATTTCGAGGAAAGACTGAATGGTATCAACTGCGCAAATGTCATTTGCCGGATGTCACATCACATGAACGTCAACGAGGAGAAATTGCGAAGGCTATCAGCAAATGCCGCTCAAATAGGACTCAAATCTGACAACACCAGACCCACTACCAGCTTGAAAGCATAGTTGTGAAAAGGATTTACATAAGTACCCATGGGGGATGTAATCAACATTGGTGAAAAACTAATTCACACAAGTAGCAATTTTATGTATATATTTAGTCCTTCAAAAATTATACGTTCACCGCTTTTATTGGATCTGAAGATATCTTAGCTCCGTTGCATTAGCATCGCCGTCAGCATCTGTTGAATAGCAACTTCACCTAGCGATTTTCGTCCCTACAATTCCAACTGTCACTTTCAGCTCCCATGTAGTTGAGGAACACTCTTTCCACTACGTGATCCTTAAAGACACACCCTCGCGAGAACAGCACCCTCTGTGAATGAGCATAATGTCGTAGAAACGCGCACTTCATGTAAAAGTCAATTTTATCCCCTAAAACACACCCAACTCAACTGGTCTCTCAACTTTTCGCTACATCATAGAATCCATAGTCTTACTGGCACCTTCAACCGCAGTCGTAAACACTTCTTCCGATCCACAACTTCTACGTCTCTTCAAACATCCACCAAAGCACCTGGAAAACCATGAACAACTTAACCACCTTTAACACCTCGAGCAACTAGAACAACCAACTCAACCGGCCTCCCAATCCTGTTTGCTGCATCCGATCCACAACTACTACTTCTCACCCAATATTAACCATCGCCCATTTTGACTGTAGCACAAGTGTACACATCACAAAACTTAGCTCAAGCGCAAAGACATCTGCTTTCAAGTGCCTTCCGAAGTATCAGGGGTTACTGACTCCCGTAGCACCAGAATATTAAGGACTTTGTTAAATCCTTCGGTCTCAAGAAATCCGAAGGCTTCATGATTCATATCATTCCAACCTTAGGCGGATCTAAGCTGACTAGAACCTGACCAATGTTCGAGGAGAGAATATCGACACAACACAAACTGTCATAGACCGCGAAAATAACGTAAGCGACGTCATTTTCATCAAAGTTATTTTCGGGAATACAAAGTTTATTATTAACACGATTTCCGTATGAAATACACTGAAATTTATTGTTGAGGGAAAGCTATCTTCTATGCGCATTTCGCCGGTTGCTTAGACCAGCTCATCAGGAAACCTTTTCCAAAGATTTTAGAAAAGCCACAAATATTAAACAAATAAAACCCTAAAGCGAATAAGAGTTATAAACACTCTAAGTCTTACTTGTAACAATACCAAAGCTTAAACAAAACACCAACAATAAACAGTGAGTTTATCTTTTCTTAAATTTTCAATTTTGGTTTTTTTTTATAAATGACATTATTGGCAACACTTGCATCATCTATTAAAATATCATGGTCACATAAGGTACCGTTACGATTTTATAGCAAGAACAATTTTATCGTAAGCAACAAATTTCATACAAAATTTATATGGAATAACACAAAAAAAACTCTCTCCTGTAAAATTTGATTTTTGGCGCTTACGTTATTTTCCCGATTAGGGCTCGATATGACGGCTTGGCTATGATGCGCGTACTGTAACCGGGTACTAGGTCGATTTCATCAAGAGAATGAAGCTCCTCAAGCTGCTTAACTACGACCCCTGAGAAGCGAAGTACATAGTTCGAAATTAGCATGAATAAAACCAAACTACGCCTTCTTGACAGCAGTGTTAAGTCTGAACTATTGTATCGTTAAACAAGGCAACCAGTACCTCAATTCTGTAACTTTTTGAATTTAACTACCGATATCGTTAATTAACGAGAAATCTCGGTTACTTTAACGAATTTGTTATTCTGTATTTTAAATAAACAAATATTTTTGTTTAGAAATATTGACGACAAATATCGGTAAAAATATAAGAACGTCAAAGTGAAATTTTTTTAAAATTAATAAAAAATACAAAATAAATTTGTTTTATTGCATTTATTTTAACAAAACATGAATGAAAACGTGTAAATATTGATTATATTTCTAAACAAATATGTTGGTTTTAAATTCTTTTATACATAGGGAAAAATTTCCAGATGACTGAGCCACTCTAGCACAACATTCTGCTCTTACTTTTCATACCAGCACTACTGTATGTGAAAAGGGTATTATGTGTTTGTACGAATGTGTGTAACACATTTAAATAAAGGTTCAGTACCTCAATTCTGTAACTTTTTGAATTTAACTACCGATATCGTTAATTAACGAGAAATCTCGGTTACTTTAACGAATTTTTTATTCTGTATTTTAAATAAACAAATATTTTTGTTTAGAAATATTGACGACAAATATCGGTAAAAATATAAGAACGTCAAAGTGAAAATTTTTTAAAATTAATAAAAAATACAAAATAAATTTGCTTTATTGCATTTATTTTAACAAAACATGAATGAAAACGTGTAAATATTGATTATATTTCTAAACAAATATGTTGGTTTTAAATTCTTTTATACATAAGTAGGTACAAATTTCCAGATGACTGAGCCACTCTAGCACAACATTCTGCTCTTACTTTTCATACCAGCACTACTGTATGTGAAAAGGGTATTTTGTGTTTGTACGAATGTGTGTAACACATTTAAATAAAGGTTCTAGGCCTGCCTTATACCGATTGACTCAGAATCAATGTCAGAATCCATTTAACGAAGTCCGTCCTTCTATCAGGATGGCTGGTTGTCTGTCCAAGATAACCTTGTGTGCAAATTACAGGTCGCAGTTTTAAAAATAATTTTATAAAATTTGGCACATATGCGTTTATTGTCACAAGGTCGAAGCATTTTTATAATGGTGAGAAGCAGTTATTTAATTTTTATAGCCCACATGAAAACTTCTTTCCGGAATAGGGTTTTGTGCCTATTAATACCCATCTTGTTTTATAGACATTTGAGTTGAATAAGATCCAAAAATATTTTGTCGCAACCTACATTAATCACCAGAACAAATTTTTTTAGAATCGGTCCATATTTGACCACAGCTCCCATACGAATACACTAATAATAGTAGATACTTAGATAATATTTGGCACAAAAATGTATTATGTGAATAATAACCTCACGATTTTGGCGGAAACATGATCGCCCAAATACTGCAATGTAGAGTCGGACTTGATCGACTATACTTTCTTACTTTTTTTGTGTTAAAAATTGGCTACTTTACTCTATATTTTTAATCTGGTAACAGTACATTTATTGTCGTTATTATTAAACAAGAACTTTTTTTGTGTCGTTAGCTACCGACATTTTTTGCCGATAAAAATTGTTAAAATTTCATTACAGAATAGCTCTTAACGACAACTTTCGTTAGCTAACGAATTTTGACTACTTAACGACAATTTTTTGTCGTTAAAAAGTTACAGAATTTCAGTACAGACTGACATGCCTTCATCAATAATTGTGTAAAGGGTATTTTATTTATTGATCCAACATCATATCAATAAACGAGCTTCTAAAAAACAAGAAAATAGAAGTGGGAAGCAAGAAACTCAAGCGTGGGGAGCCTTAGGAGACCAGATTTTGTAATTAAAAGCTACAACTAGATGCATCGGAGACCAGACAGACCTTGACATACCCAGATAAATCAAGTAGACAGGAATATGAAGCCACAAATTTAAAAGTTGTGCTAATGGTTAAACAAAATAGAGAAAATACGAGACCGGTCTCTGTTCAACATGAACTTTTATTATACCGAAGGTAAAAGTGAACATCGTCAACTAAAACGCAAAAAGCCCTATCAAACATTTTGAAAATTTTACAGGAGAAGCAAAAAGCATTTATGATAAATCGCTTTATACATTTTATAATTTATTTTTCTTTCATTTTTCTTGCAAAATCTGCCAACTGTTTTGATAATTGACACTGTTGCTTATTATGCAAACTGTTAGTGAGACCTTTAAGCGTTTACCATATAATCTTTTGTAAATAGGGCCTTTTGCTTTTTGTCAATAAACTCGCTTGTGTTGATGCAATAAATCAGATTTAAAGAAAAAGTCGATTTTAAATTTTTTGTTAGTTAGGGCCTTTTGCGTTTTAGGTGACGATATATTTTCATTCCGTTTGTTATTTCTACATTATGAGAAGCGAAGTTGATTTAACGATGTCCGTCCGTCAGTTGTAATGGGATATTACGGGGACTTAGTCGTTATATATTTATGTCACATTTAGTCCGGAATAATTTGCTATTAAATTTCGGTCTGATTGGTTCTCAAACGGCTGAGATATGAGCAAAAAACCTCATCTGCCTCTAAGCTTACCCAAAAATCCCTTTTTGTTGTTTTTTATATTTTTATATGTATATATTTCTCTACATCTGAAGAATGGCAAGAGCCAAAGTTTCCAAATAAGGTACAAGCATCTTGGTCATCAGTACACAACATCCGACAAAATATGGGCGGAATTGAACAAGTGGGGATGGAACAAACATGAATTATTTATATTTATAGAACGGTATTTATATTACTTTCTATTATTTTCGCACCATGGTGTAGGGTATATAAGATTCGGCATATCCGAAGATAGCAATCTCACTTGTTTTTATTTATTATCATCGCAGTTTATTACAACGGACTCGTTTGTCTCAATTTTCTAGTCAATATTCCTTAATACTTTATATACTAAAGAATCTTAAAAAATTACATTCTAAAGGACCCACCTTAACACACCCTTTACTCCTACAACGTACAAAAGCGAAACTTCCTGTTTAAAATCAAATTGAAAAGCCTACAAAATAATATCAAAACTCAGTTTTGGCATTTGGAATATTTTTTGAGTTGTTTAAATGGGGAGACAAAAATCATATTAAAGCCAGCACATAATAAAAACACGCTAACAAGTCATCCTCAAATCATCATTGTCAATATACTGCCATTTGCAGTCATCATTTCAAAAAATAAAAAATCATCTTTGGACTCATGTTAATGATTCAAAAACCCCCTCAAAAAAAAAGTCAAATAAAAATTCATATGGCTTGTTTTTGAATTCATGTCTTAGTTTCACATAAAAACAATATTATAGCCAAAGTCGCAGTTGTTGCTCTTGGTCAAATGCATAACTTATTAAATCTCAGTTTATTTTTAATTTTTTACTTTTGTAGCAAAAACTCCAAAAACAATAATAAAAATGAGGCAACTTGTTGAACGAAGAAAGAAAAAAAATAAACAAAAAATTGTCAAATTTGTCCCAAAAAAGGATAAAATGTCTAAGCGCCACTCACTCACTTACTAACTGACTGACTTCATCTCCATTTGGCAACAAAATTCAAGTAATAAACCGAATGACTGAACCGACGACTTACTGCCAGTTTGATTGTTTAACTTCATAAACTGGTAGATGAGAAGTGAGTGAATGTGAGTGGAATGTGCCAACATGTGTGTTTGTTGGTGCACTTTTAGGTTGGCGCTTGTTTGGTGGGCGCCATTCATCTCCATAATAAATAAATTCGTCAAAAATATTTGTCGTGTTTTTTTCCATCAAAAATTGAGGAAAGAAATAGCTTCTATAGTTTTTGACTCTTCAATGAAAACCGTAACTGGTCTAAGCATTCCAAAGTTCATTAAACAATAAATTAACATAATTATTTAGAAATTAATTTGAAATTTGGTAGCATGAAAAGGCCATGGGAAAAAGGTTTTCTTTAGCAAGCAGTTTAGAAAAATCTTGCTTGGCGTTTAAATTCAGCTCCAAAAAATCTAAATCTAAGAGATCTCAATGCTGTGTAAGTTCTTTTATATGAGACAAGGATGTCAGCAATTACATTGAAACATAGAACTCGTACCACTGTAAGATATGTATTTACCACTGTAAATGTAACAATTGTTCGTTTTAATAAAAAAATTAACACATCTACTAAAAATACTTAATTGCGAAAAGATTTTTAATAGCTGAAATCAATTTTCGTTGATTGTCGCTTGCCGCTGATTATGATGGTATCATTTTTGTAGACGATTTTAACTCAAACGTTATTTTGGAATCAGAATAAGCTGGCAATATGTTAACGTTTGGTCTAGCTCCAACAAACACCGTCAATCCAACTCATCAAACAGAAACTAACAGAACTCAGCTTGACGTTATTTTTGTTGAGAATCCAGCTAACGTAATGTTTATATGACCAATTGGCAGCCTCATGTTTTTCAAAGCAGGATTTAATACAGTGATGGAAAATAGAAAAATTTAGATGGTACTGACCACCAAGCAAAAGAGTACTTTTATCAACTTTTGGTCCTTTTTTCAAACATATATTTTTTTATTTTTTTTTTTTTTGGAAAATAAACTTCAAAATAAAAAACTAAAAAAGTTAATTTTTTTTGCTCATATCTCAGCCATTTATGAACCGAGCTGGCTAAATTTCAACAGCAAAATTCTGAAGAGGATATCTGACAACAAGCATATATACTTTTGATAAGAATAAATTTTGTGTAGGCAATTTTGTCAAGAGGGCTGTTGAGTCGGAGTTGTAGAGGTGGAGTTAAGGTCCTTGTACCGGAGTTGGACTTGAAGTACCTACAAAAAATTCGCGACCCCGACTCCAAAATTTTTCGGCATAAATTTAAAAAAAAATGTTCTAATACATTATTACCAAAATAAAAATACTTCGAAATTGGCGATGCAATATTTAAAATATTGATTCGAACATTTTACTGAATCCTTTTCTTGCTATATTTAACCATTTAAAAGGTACCGCATTAAAAATAAGTTTAAAGTCAAATAAGGACCAGTCTAATCGTCGGAGTCGGAGTTTGTATTTCACCCGTTGGAGTCAGAGTTAGTACTTTTAATTGACGACTACACAGCCCTGAATGTCAATATTAAGAAAATATCAATGCTTAATTTCTAAACAAAGAAGCATAACAGGAAAAGAGTAATAAAACGGACGTAGGGGTACCGTGGTATTTTTGTAAGGAAAAAGTACTGAAAATAGCACCAAAGTACTAATTGTTCCATCACTGATTAAATATGTTACACGTTCAACTTAAGAGCAAGTCTATCAGCGCCGGGGTTGCAGGACCGATTCCCGTCAAAGACTCTGGTTTCTTTCCTGCAGACAACCTTAGAGCTTCGCAAGATTAGCCTAGAAAATTTAGTATGTTTGTGGACAATATTCAACATATAGTTGATGAAAAAAATTCCACTAAAGTCTAAAATAACAAATCATTAGCTTAATTTCAAAACAGGCTAAGTCGAAAAAGGGAGTTTTGTAGGGAAATCTATTAAAGTTTACAGGCGATACAACATTCAGTTGAATGCTAAATACTTTTGTGTGTATAACTTTGGATTGGATAAGCCGATCGAAACCAGAATTTTATACTCAATTCAAAAACGTAAAAAAATTGGAAACATGCTAAGTCGACTTATAATGTTTTGGAATTGAGCGGTCGACTTGGTAGGGAAAAGCCTGCGCTTGGCATCAATATTAAGCACCTAATAGCTTAAAGATACTGTGCATAATCAAGATGGAAGCGACTACGAACCTCTTAGAAAACTGCAAGAAGAAACGACAACGATAGCAGCAGAATTGCAAAAAACTGAGTACCATTCTAGACGCTTTGGTTTTGCAAACTAGGGGGGCAAGTTTGGAAATACATGCGTGAGATTGGGGTTGGTAGGACAGGGAGATCAAGCAGTTGTCAAGTCGACATCAAAGAGCTTAATAGAACCTTCACAAATATACCTCTACAACCAATAGATTGCACTTTTTACAACTTTTCAATTATGAAACCCAATATACATATACGAAATAATTAGTAATGTGTTTTAATTTGCTTGTGTAAGCAAATCTAAAGTCTATGTAAGCATCAATTCAATTAAGTCGAATGCAGTTGGGTCTTATGACAAACTGCACTGCTTATTGGTGAGAGCCTTCGTGGGTCATAAGGTGTGAGTACTTCAAACCAGTGCTAGCAAAAGTAGGGATAAATCCCTACATGTAGGTTTTTTGATACTAAAATTGGAGCGTAGAGAACTGACTGATTTTTTTTATATTCGCCAAAATGTAGGTATTTTTTCTCATATTGCATTAAATGTTAAATAAATGCTAGACAAATTATTTTTAATAATGATTTACTACTGCCTTAGGCAAAAAAAAAGTTAAAATTTCCATTAGTGAACTTTAACTTTTTGGTGCATAAGGGAGTTAAAATTTAAAGAAATGGAATTCTTAAGCCCTGAATATGTTTTTTGGGGAAAAAAGAAGAGTACATATTTGAATTGTTGTCCTAATAATTAAACTTAAGTCTCAATGATCTCATGAAATCTCTGAAATTTTGAAACTAACATGCTCTTTAAATGAATTTGGAACAGTTTTGCTTAAAAATTGTAAAATGAAAAACTATAATGATGAGATGCTATTTCCAAACTTATCAAAACTAATACAGATTTTGTTAGCTTTAACCAATGCAAGTGCCGAAGCAGAGAGCAAATTTTTCAATAATAACAGATGTTGGTATCAAAAAGCGGAAAATTTTAGCCTCACAACTTTAAGTTAAGAAGAGGCAGCATTAATTATGAATTCACATTAGAAAATTCAGTTAAAAAGGACAAAAGTATATAAAGTGTATTCACCAGTGTTCGAAAATAAACACTCAATATCACTCCTAAGTGTTCGGCTGGGTAGAATTGTGGAAAAGACAAACGCTAATAGTGGTTGTGTAGAAAATCATTAAAAAAATAACTTTACCCTGTTTGTCATATTTCGAATACAAAAATAATAGTGTTTTTTGTCCAACTAAACAAAAGATGGGATAAATTCCGTTCGGTTTTTTTTTAAGCCACAAACTTTAATGTGTTCGGTTCGACTCATTAATGTTCGTCCCTTTTGGCTGGTAAAAAAAACCAAAAATTTTTTACAAAAACACAATACACATACGAAAAAAAAACAAAAAGCCAGCAAAATAATAATACACAGACAAAACATATGCAAACGCCAGCTATTCGTGCTGCGGTCCTTGCTAAAATTTTTTGCTTGTTCATTTCTTTATCAATGTAAAAAAAAGAAACACTAAAGAACATTAAAGTATAATGTTTGTTTTTAGTATCACTACAATTGTTCTGTTTCTAAACGAAGAACAGAACACTAAATAATGTTGGGCTCTTTCTTGAAAATAGTTCGGAACGGTATAAATGGTTGTGTTGGTCCACACAATCACTAAAAAATAAATATCGTTCCTGGATGTGCAAGCCGAACGCTTAATAATGCACAGTTTATTTTCGAACACTGGTATACACATTTAAATTTAAAAATAACTGTTGTTTTTACCTGAATTGAATTGACTTATCATTTAGGGACTTAATTCAAAAGAACTATACATATTTATTTCAAAAAATCTCTTGTTTTTTTTTTTGTCATTGAATTTAATCAATATTAAGTTAATTTTTTCAAGTTATTAAAACAATTGTTTTTTCTTAGATTTAAATGGCTTAAATGCGTAGGGATTTTTGTAGGGAAATTTTTTTTTTAGTATGAGTATGTATTTTTCAAAAAATCTCCTGGCAACACTGGTTCAAACCACATTCGCTGGTAGGGACATCTTAAAATAACCGGGCTAGTGGTGATTCGTTTGCCCGTAACCTGTTTACTGACATTAGTCAACAGATGCTGCTCTTAAGCTAAAGATATGTTTATGGTCCAAACATCTATGACCTAACATTACGGCATTGGTAATTTCATTGTTTTGTGCTCGGTGCTAAGACCACTACGTACAAAATTAACGGAAGTTAATCATTGTTTTCTATTAAAAATTTAAACCGCGTTGTCAGTTTCAAAATTTTAGCTTTAGCTAAAATTGATTCGCTCTTTATGTCTTAAAAGTATTTAACTTGTTATCTCAATTCTTGTGGAAGCTATTCGGGGCACGCATTTGTATGTGGTTTGATGAACAGTAAACGCTCTTCACGTATAAAATGCATTTAACCCAAATTATGTTGTTTTATCTTAATTCTTATGGCAGCTATCGTGCCTAATTTCAGGAGACTTTTGTATGGGTACTAGATGAAATAGTGGATCAGAGAGCCATCGCTACATAATTTTGCGGGCATAAGGCTTGCAAGATAATTCCCTGTATCGAATTTTTAATCGATACTGAATTGATTTCAAAGCATCTTTCATTAAATTGGACATTTAGTGCCACATTAATTCGCACGTTTAGTAATTTATTACAACAGTTTAAACCAGTATTCTAAAATAAACAGAACATTATTTAGCGTTCGGCTCACACACACCCAGGAACAATATTTTTTTTAGTGTTTGTGTAGACGAGAACAACCCTTAATACCGTTCGTTACTATTTTCAAGAAAGAGCAAACATCATATAGTGTTCAGTTCTTCGTTAAGAAACAGAACAATTGTAGTGATACTGTAGACGAACATTATATTTTAATGTTCTATAATGTTATTTTTTACATTGATAAGGAAATGAACAAACAAAAAATTTGTGTTTTCCACAAATATATCGAACCGCCCACTAAGCAGCGATATTAAGTGTTTATTTTTGAACACTAGTTTAAAGTGAAAAATTCTTTATATTAATTTTTAAATTGCAAATTGAACATATTAAATAACTATGTACATTGTACACACCTCCTCTAATTAAAGAAACTTTGTTCCAAATTTCGTTTCAAGGACACACTTTATCGTGTTGAAAACTTCAAAAAACTTGACAGCAATTGTTTTTTTTTCTTAATTCTCCCCGTTTATATTAAATTAAGTGACATTAATGTTAAACATTTTTTTATGTTACATTTGTTTCCGTTAAAAAATCTTTAATTTGATTGACTAGTCTCAATATTAAGTCGACAGGCATTAAATACAAGCAAATATCCAACCATAATGAAATAATTTAATTTATGTGGTCTTCTGAATGAATTGATTTACAGAAAATACAAACGAATAAATACAAATTATATGTATATGAAGGTATGTGTGCATTTATTGTGTTTGTATTTCTCTTTGTATGCAACAACTCATGCATTATATTTCAAGTGGTACTTCATGGTTTCCTCAATTTATAAAATTTTATGATGTTACTAAATGGTGTGAACTTTTATTATTCAAACAATAAATAAAATAAATATTTGCACAGAAAAAATTAGTTTTTGCAATTTTCCTTAACAGATACAAACATTTAAACACAAATACACTCACTTATATTTCTAGTCACATTTACATACGAGAGGAGTCCTAAAAATATATTTTAAAATAACGAAAATATTGAAATCATTTCTGATTTCTCAGTATTTTATTAGTAAAATATCAAAATTCACAAAGCAAAGTTTTTGTTGATTGTAGATAAAATGTATTGGCTATTTAGCTTAGGAATGGGCAAAAAATATCGATATATCAAAAATTGGCATCACTGCAAGCATTTTTTTTTTTTTTCTTTCTTTAGTCCTATTTAACTAAAAAATTGCATTTATATATATTCCAGAGCACGGTGTAAAATGCATCTAATTTGCAAAAATCTATATTATTCACATACTAAGATGATGTACTTGGCAAAAAAAAAAGTTTGATACCCATATTGCCCTATTCAAAACGAGGGTTACCACCCCATTGCATTTTTGTCAAAACGCGAACTAGCACGAATTTCAAAAAAGGCTGAAACACGTATTTAATTAAATCGACTAAAGATTTAAATATGTTAATTTGGCATTTTTATTACAAACAGCCCCGAACAAAAAATTCAAAAACCGTTTTTTACAGAAAATCCTTAAAAAAAAGGACTTGGATGATCGTCCTTGGACAAATTGTATATACAGTCGAAAACCTTTCTTATGATACCCAATTTGTATATGTTGGCAAGGAAACAGATTCTCAAATTAACAAAACATGCAAAAATAGACCCTTTTTCAAACTGGTCCAGCTCACGAGAGGTCAAAGCTGGAGCCGAAATATTTAAAATGTCATCTTAAAAAAGTCCAAGGTTCATTTTTAGGAGGGTACATCGAGCACTTTTTTTGGTGAGTCGCTCTAATATACATATATATTATTTTTTTTAATTTGGTAATACCTTCGATATATCGATACATCGATATTTTTGAAATAATAAATATCGATACTCTTAAAATATATCGATTCGATATATATCGATATATTTTTTCAATTTGCCCATCCCTAATTTAGCTCAACTGAAAGCTTAATATTGGCTTAGACCTAGGTAAGCCCCAGCTAAAACTTTGAGTCCAGTTTCACCTGGCACCAAAAATGTCTATTTTCTAATATCATCTTGACACTCAGAATATCGTAACAAGTTACGTCATAAAATAAAACGGATAGTTTTACCTGCATGACTAGACATTTGGATGCCTATTTTTTTAGGATGGGACCCTAATTAAAAGACCGCGGTCGATTTAAAATTTTCCACACCACCCATATGAAACCCGATCTTAACCCTTTCGCTATAGGTTTTTACTGGGTTACTAAAAAAATCCAATTTTTTGGATTTTTATTATAATTGGCTCTAACAACAACAATCAATACTCACTTTTGAAAAAAATGCACCTTAAATGTGTTTTTTGGACTCTATCCATATGGATACATCTTTCGGTTATGGTAAAAAAATTTTGTTAAAAAAACTAACATAATAGCGGAATAATGCACGGAATTCTATAAGATTTTGCAAAAATTCGTTTTATTCGAGCGGAAATCATGCTGTTGTAAAATTTCGTGAAGATCGGACCATAATTTACTTTTAGACCCATATAGGCCATACTCCCGGAAAACAGTATATTACGCCTTAAACCGTAATAAATAATAATATCAGAATAAAACATAATACTTCACAGTTTTATAAGACTAGAAACCACACTATTAAATTTCGTGATGATCGGTCCATAATTTGCAATAGGCCCCATATAAAAACCACTTTGCAGCATTAAACTTAAAATTATTTTATATGCATTGTGCGTATATTATTCAACACCATAACTTGCGTTTGTATCCATATGGATATATACAATGTTTAAAAAATCTGCACAGCTTTTTCCGGCTTAAAACAAAAAATTATTGATGCAAAAGGTTAAAATAAACCTTTTTCTTTATGTTGGATGTGTTTTTTCTTTAAACATGGTCATTAGGGCGTCTCGAAAAAAAAAAGTTCGCCGTACACCACAGAATATAAAGTATTGTTGCAAGGCAGTTTTGAAAAAAAATTTTTTAATTTTTTTTGCCGAAAGTAGGGGTCGCCAAACCACATTTTTCGTTATATCTTCGACATTTATAGTCCTATCTCAAAGTGTGATATATCGATGTTTTCGTCTTGAGGAGGCCAATATTTTGATTTAATAGTCATTAACCTCAAATATCTCATTCTAGTATTTACCTACCAGATCTCAGTTTCTACCACCCTAATGTACCACCCTATTGTCAGAAAATTAAAGCCCCCAAAAAATCATTAAACTTTTGTTAAAGAAGTTTTTCGATATTTCCAACAGAACTGTTAAAAAATACAATTTATGTTTTTTGCCGAATGTAGGGGTTACCTTTTTGAGTATTTTTGTCAGATTTTCTGTATTTACTGTCGGAGATTAAGTAAATTCGAGTTAGTTTAAATCCTCTAATAATGGAAGTAGTACCGTTATTACTCTCATAGTTTATTTATTTTTGTATTATCCATGAAATATCTGTTGGAATTATCAATATTTAATCGTGTCGTGTCAAGAATTAATTTAAATAAACTAAAAAATGTCTTTTACTATCAGTGAATTAAACAACACTAAATTACCAACTAAGGGTGATGTTATTAATTTCTTTTTACATCTTCGGCATAACGCTAGTAGAATTCGAAAGCTGGGTGCTTTTAAACAAGAAGTTTTGAGAGGTATCATCATTTTGTGGCAGCGCGCAGGCATTCCAGTACACATTCTCAAAACACCGAGCGTTTTGTTCATGTAGTACATGAGTCTGCCATGGCTGTTACCGATGAGCAACGCCTAGGCCACATTTTTTCCAAGCTCGAAAGCCGTGAAAAATATAGCCAACTTGGGTCATTTCAAAATATGATTAAATAAAATTGTTTTAATATACACAGATCTTTGAATTTTGATTGTATTGGTACAGATATTATGGTAAGTTCGAAAAGAGTGTATCACTATTTAAAAAAGAAGATACTAGGCAAAAACATCGATATATAATACTATAAAATCCGACTGTGAATACCGAATATATGATAACTGTTTAAAAAGTCAACCCCTACATTCGGCAAAAAACATAAATTATATTTTTTTAACACTTCTGTTGGAACTATCGAAAAACTTCTTTAACAAAAGTTTAATGATTTTTTGGGGGCTTTAATTTTCTGACAATAGGGTGGTACATTAGGGTGGTAGAAAATGAGATCTGGTGGGTAAATACTAGAACGGGATACAAAATACCATTGACTATTAAAGCAAAACATTGGTCTCTTTGAGACGAAAACATCGATATATCACACTTTGAGATCCGACTGTAAATGCCGAAGATATAACGAAAAATGTATTTTGGCGACCCCTACTTTCGGCAAAAAA
Source organism: Pollenia angustigena (assembly GCA_930367215.1). Lineage (NCBI taxonomy): Eukaryota > Metazoa > Arthropoda > Insecta > Diptera > Polleniidae > Pollenia > Pollenia angustigena. The sequence continues at coordinate 122,462,404 of OV884057.1, read as the reverse complement.
AATTAAAAAAATTTTTTTTGAAAATGTCTTACAACATTACTTCGTATTCGGTGGTGTACGGCGAACTTTTTTTTTCTTGCCTATATGGCGAGACGCTCTAATGGTCATATATGTATATTAGGATGTCCCAAAAAAAATTTTTTGTGATTTTCATGGGTGCTCAATTTAAAAGCTTATAGGGTGAAGTATTTTTGATTTTTTTTTTAGAATTTTCGGAATAGGTTTAGAGGTCGCGCAAATGGAGTTTTCATAAAAAAACGGAGTTTTCGGCCATTTATTTAACTTTACTCATAACTTGGTTAATACCACGAGTTTCTTCACTTTTGAGGAAACAGTTTTAAAGAAAAGTATCCAAGCTTTATTCCTGTGTAAAAAAATTATAAGTTTTGGTGATGAGTGTACTCATTTAGATACCCTTAATTACAATTTTTCGTAATTTTTTAACAAATTCTGTAAATAACGGTTTATTACTTTTCAAATTTATATGAAAGGTATTAAAACTAATGATGCAGTTTGAAAGACAAATTAATTCTAATTATTACGAATAAACAATTTTTAAATTTGTTCCTACCATTCCTGAGTTATACCCGTTTTTATCTTTATACTCAGTATATGTTATTATAAGCTGTTTGCCAGCTCTGTGAAAAATCATTTATTGAGGTTCTTGCGATGTAGTTCTATACCTTGCAACAAGTTCTGGTAATCAGTTTTAGAAGTTGTGACATTAATATAAGTATTAGCCAAAGCCACACCTCGTTCTACCACATCATTTACCACTTGTAATTGTTGAACTTTTTTCTTTGCCTCTTGAAATTACTTGTTAGCTTTCTCTGGATCTATTTTTAAAAAATCGATTGAAATATTGCAAACTTCAAAAAAAGTTAGACTGGCTTTTGAAATAAATTGTTGAGTTTCTTTATTTCTAGATTTTTCTTCTGTTAAAGTTACATTTGCTACTTCGTAATCGCTCCATGGAGTATCTGCAAGTTTTTTTTTGTCATTAAGTGCAAAGTTTTGGTGTCGATACGTTCATCAAAAAACGCTTAGGCAGCCAATTTCGGAGTTAAGTACCACTGATGACCTAGAATAGTTTTAAGCGAGGCTTTTTCAACGGCTTTATTAATAATTTTATAACTATCCAATTCCTTTAATAGGCTCAGATCTGATTGAGATTGAGAGGAGCGTATCAAGGGCACTGGCCCTTGATACGGTACCAATATTTGATACATATTCTTAAAATAAATGAACTTAATTCAAGCAAGGCATCAACTGTTGATTTGTCTATATGAGATTGCAACTGGTTTCGGAAAATGCATATTTTCAAAGAATAGATAATTTTCATCATTCAGCGTGCCCGATTGATAGCCCCTGGAGCACACATAAAATAGAAAGAGAAACTGACAGCGTGTAACGATTCAGATCAATAAATGTCAGAAGTTAATGACAGTTAAAACCTAACTATAAAAATTTATGGAAATATACAATAATTATAACGAAAAAAGTATCACCATTTTTAAGGTACAAACTATAAAAATAGTGTAACTCGGAAACTGTAGGACAAAATTCCATTTTTGTTTTTCTTAATTGTTTAGAACTTGTCGGTTTTCAAAATCGCGTCCCTAGTTTTAATACCTTTCATATAAATTTGAAAAGTAATAAACCGTTATTTACAGAATTTTTGAAAAAATTGCGAAAAATTGTAATTAAGGGTATCTAAATAAGTAAACTCATCACCAAAACTTATAATTTTTTCACACAGGAATAAAGCTTGGATACTTTTCTTTAAAACTGTTTCCTCAAAAGTGAAGAAACTCGTGGTATTAACCAAGTTATGAGTAAAGTTAAATAAATGGCCGAAAACTCCGTTTTTATACCCTCCACCACAATTAGTTGTGTGTCTGCCCGTCTGTCCGTCTGTTGAAAACACGCTCACTTTCGTAAAACTCAAAATAAATAAATAAACTTGGTGTCAAATTGCTTGTAGTTATCCTAAGCAGTTTGGGATTGAAATCCAGCAAAATCGGTTCAATAGGATCTGAGCTATGAATCAAAATGTGGAACCACCACCTAAAAAAAGTTGATAATTTTGTTACAAAAACTAACATAAATGGTGGAAAAATGCACAGAATGATATAAGATTTCGCAACAGTTCGTTTTATTTAACTGGAAATTACGCTGTAAAATTTCTTGAAGTCCGTCCATGATTTACCCTAGGGCCCATATAAGCCCTACTCCCGGAAAACAGTATAGTAAGCCTAAAACCCTAACTAACAATGCTATCATAACAAATTTTGGCAAGTCACAGTTAAATAGGACTAGAAATGAAACTATTAAGTTTCGTGAAGATCGGTCCATAATTTACCATAGGCCCCATATAAAACCTACTTCCAGAAAACAGTTTAGTACGCCTAAATCCGTAAAAAATAATGCTATCATAACAAAATTTGGTACATCAAATTTTTTTACAACTTAAAATAAGACTGTGAAATTTCGTGAAGATCGGTTCATAATTTACCATAGGCCCCATATAAACCTTACTCCCGAAAAACAGCTTAGTAAACCTAAATACGTAAAAAATAATGCTATCATAACAAAATTTGGAACATATAAGTTTTACAGGACTAGAAATAAGACTGTGAAATTTCGTGAAGATCAGTTCATAGTTTACCCTAGGCCCCATATAAACCTTACTCCCGGAAAACAGCATAGTAAACCTAAATACGTAAAAAATAACGCTATCATAACCAAATTTGATACATCACAGTTTTATAGAACTAGAAATGACACTGTGAAATTTGGTGAAGATCGGTGCATAACTTACCATAGGCCTCATATAAAGCCCACTCTGGTAAAATAATTAAATACGCGGTCAACTTTCTTCCAGTTTAGCTTCATATGGCCAGAAAAAATTTTATGCAATTTTGTGATATACGGTCCATAATTTTCCTTAGATTCCATTTTAGCAGCCTTCTGAAATTTGCAAACGCTTAAACTAATTGCACCGCTGTATTGAAATTTATGTTTTTTAATACCAGAAATCGTTCTGCAGAATTTTGGATGATTGGTTCATAGCTTACCATGGCTTTTATGTATATAATTTGTTCTCTTGAAAATCATTTAAGTTCATCTTAAACCAGTGATAACCAAGCAACAAACAAAGTTGTTGTATACATATGAATTGCCGACCGTGTCTGTGTAAAAATACGATTATTGACTGGCTCGCGAGACTATGGAGTTGCCCGATCAAAGTTGTTGTATACATGTGAATTGACGACCGTGTCTGTGTGAAAAATACAATTATTGACTGCTCGCGAGTCTATGTCTACTGTCTTAAACTGATATTATACTCAAACTTTTTAAAATTGATTCTGATTGTCGATCAATAATTTTATATATGTAGGTCTAAACCGCAACAAATTTTAATGCAGATGTCTGTTTTTACAAAGATTATAATAATAAATAGACATCATACAGATATTACTCCTAAAACATTCGAAGTGTCGGTGGAGGGTATCAAAGATTCGGCACAGCCGAATATAGCACTCTAACTGTTTTTTTATGAAAACTCCATTTGCGCGACCTCTAAACCTATTCCGAAAATTCTAAAAAAAAAATCAAAAATACTTTGTCCTATAAGCTTTCAAATTATGCTTGAGCCTCTTACAAAAAAAAATTTTGGGACACCCTAATGTATATGTTATTTGAAAGATAAAAAAAACCTTTTTTTCAAAAAAAAATTAATATAAAAAACGTTTTTTTTTAAATGCTATATTTTTCTCAATTTTGTAAAAATCCAAGAGTTTTTCATTAAAAATGATTCATAAGATCTTAAAAAACAATAACGTGCCACTATCTAAGCCAATACTTTGACCTGGAGATTGTCAGATGCCTCCAAAGTTGAGTGTATCGATATGGATACAATATAGCGAAAGGGTTAAACAAATAACAATTAAAGGTGTGTCAAATCGTATAAAAATATTATTGTATACAAAGCTAAATTGGCATAGAATCACATCCCGAGAAATACTCTTTTACATATAAAATGGTAACAAATAATTAAGAGCAAAAAGGTTTTTTATCTTATAAATTCTGACAAAATTCTAATAATGCTGCACATATCTCTTTGCCTACTAACTTATTTTAAATAAATTTTCAGCCTGCACTCCTTGATAACGTTGTGGTTACTTTTTACGATTTAGATGGAAATGTATTTGTTCAAATTTGCTTAAAAGTCAACATCCCTACAACCAGCAGTCATCAGCTTCTTCGTCATCCACTCCACTTAAATTTCATTTCATTCAATTCAATATTTTGATTTCTATGTGCGATTACTTGTCAAAATAAGCATATTTGCATAGACATTTGTGTGTGTGTGTGTACATTTTATTTATTATTGTATCATTTTGTGTCCATTATTTCAAATAGTGGTAATATTTTTTTTTTGTTTTTGCGTTTTTTATTTCTATTATTTTCCTTTTTTTGCAATTTTTTTTTATTATGATGACACTTGAACATCTTTCACTTCAATTCACTTCAACTGTGTGTCAATGAATTATAACAACTCGTATAACGACAACAATAGCAACAAAACATACAATGAATAAATGTTTGAATTGCATTTTTGAAATACAATTCGCACACTTTTGCACTTGACAGAAGAGGTTAAATTTGATTTAATTAAGTGCTACAAACTATTTTTCTATTCTTGTTGTTTCTTTAACGGATTTTTTTTATTTAATTTGAAGTTAATAGCTGTCAATTAAAAAATCTATTTTATTGTGGTAAAATGTCAGTTTTTATTTAATAGGCGACAGCTTAATACCGTATTTAGGAAGAAACCAGGTGTTTGCCGAAATAATTTGTTTTATTATGATTATATTCTGTATTTGTTTCGATATTTTCCTTTAATCTAGACCAGTGATAACCAAGCCCCGAACTAAGAAAGCCCCGAACGCACGCACACAAAGATATTATGTGCTTGTGTGCACAGAGGTCGCAGAGACTGATGATAGTCTGATATTTTTAAACGAACAAAGTTGTAATATACATGTGAATTGCCGACCGTGTCTGTGTGAAAAATACGATTATTGACTGGCTCGCGAGTCTATGGAGTGGTTATCACTGATCTAGACCAAGGGCTGGTTTTTCACTTCCTATTTAAATATACACGCAGAGAAAAACATGTTTCAATATGGTCACCTCCAACAAAACTATGTTTAAAGAAATTTTTTATTGATGCGTGTGCGTGGGTTTAGGTAAGGGTTAAGAACTACGAAGTTGAAGAGTCGATAGAGTACTGAACTAGGCCGAAGTATTGCCTAAGAGCCGGAAACGGTCTGTAACAATATTTCACCGACAACCATACTTTGGTTAAATAAGTCCTTCATAACCATATTATGGTTGCCTCTAAACATGTTATAATAATTAATAATAATTTGTTGCTTTTACGCCAAATCGTGGGCGCATAGTGCCAAACTAAACATGTTATGGTTAATAATAACTAAATTATGTTTGAAAGTCATCAGACGCAACGATATGCGATATGAGATCAGACCTTAAATGGCAGCTCAATATACAAAAAAACCAAAAGGGCTGTATTTGTGGGCGTTAAAAAAAAGTTGTTTCTGTTTTAGAAACTTTATTGCCATATCTTTAATTCTAGGGGGAAACTCGCACAACTTTTTTTTTTGTATAGAGGTCGACCAGGTCTACTGAGGTATAGTGTATAAAAATGGTCGGGCTTGACACAAAATACTTCCTTAAGCTGAAGGTCCACACCATGCGTTTATGCGTCTCTCCTTTTTATGCATTTGACAAAAAAGTTGAATCAGTGTAATTGCACATGACAAGTTACACACCAAAATGCAGAGAATGCATACACACATCAACGCATGAAAGTAGGTTTACATTCTATTTTTGTATCCGTCGCATGTGTGGTGAAAAAAGTCAGCTGTTATTGATGTCCATGGATGACAAATCATATTTTATTTTTAGCACAATTTTACCACAAACAAAATTTGTCATTCTAGTTATCGATTACTGTTTTCTTCTGAGTGTCATCTTTGTTTTGTTTATGATTTTTTTTTTCAAATGCCATGAATTGGAAACTTATTGATACCGTGAAAAATCACGAATATTTTTCTAATAAAAGCTTACTCCTCTATGAATTCTATTAAATAAATTCTATTAAAATATCAATTACACTCTCCATTTTTTGCAAAATTGTTTATAATTGTTGAACATATAAGGACAACAGCTGATAAAAAAAAAAAAAACAAATTTGGCGCATAAAACGCATTGCATGTAACTTGAATTTAGGAACGCATAAAATGCACAAAAAGTATCATACGCATCTACGCATGAATGCATGGTGTGGATCTTCAGCTTTACATTTTTTTGATATTTAGAAGTGCTACCATACTTTTATCTCAATTAAATACGATTAGTCAGGCAGCACTTTAAACTAAAACTGTACTTTTATGCAACTTAAATTTAAATAAAAATTTACTAAATATGAAGATTGTCTAATTCAGCAGTTAACACATCATCAATAAAACTGTTTAAAATCATTAATTTCTTTGTCATATAGCGTTTCTGCTTGTTGGACACCATGTAATAAGTAAATAGCCTGCGGGAAATATGTGTCAATTGGTCCAACAGACTGGTCCTGGGATTGGCGAAATAGAACAAGTACAAAAAGAAAGAACTCATGACCAGTGAAAGGAGAGCCAATCATTTAACTAGTTTATGAATAACAAAAAGGTAGAAAGAGTAATGAATTACAGTGCACTCTTAACCGTTGGTTTGACACATTTTTTTGGGACTTTCTAAAATTTGGTCCTTGAATGTAATTCTAGGACTTGTTTCATTGAAATTATACAACATTGTATTGAAATCATACTACATACATTGTAGTAACTGACACTAAACACGTTCATTAAGAATAGATGTGTCACTGGTCCAATGGTGTCAATTGACCCCCTCCAATGACAACCCCATGTAAAAGTGATAGGTCTTATTCATATAAAGTATTAAAACTAGAACCGGTCTCTACCACAAAAGACCTATCATGGGACTACTTTGGTTCAGTTCGCTTCCCTCTAGGGTACCTTAACTTATGTTAAAATTTTCATTCAACACTAAATACAATTATTTTAAACGTCAGATACAATTTCATACAAATTATTGCTGAAGATAAAGTAGACTCAACATTAGTTACATTTTTTAAAAAGTTTTAGTTACATTTTTGTTTTAAAAATGAAAGGAAAATATATGAAATACTTTGGAATGAAAAAAGTTAGAAGAAAAAACGAAATTGTTGCTCTGATTGAGAACAAAGCTTTATCTTTTTTTTTCAATATTTATTTATTGAATCTTCATATACTAAACATGAACTAACAATAATTAATCAAATCTTATCCTAATACTTTATTTTATGTCCTGCCGGTGCCACATATAGTTGTAAAGTAGAAGCTTGCAATCGAGACTAAGGACAGAATTTCTTCCAATAAGCCAATGAATTTGGATGGCTTTTAGTTTCATTTGAGTTAATTTCACCTCTATATGGCTTTTCCACGTTAAACGACAATATAGATGTATACCGTGGTTTTTACATGCGAATTTTGAGGTGTTATTAGATTATTGATTTTAATAGGGGGGCAAGATTCCCGACGGAAGGTGAATGTTTTATGTACGCATTTGTGCTCATTGACCTTTATCCTCCATTGTTTTAACCACCGTTCCAGTTGAAATATATGATCCTGTAAGTATCGAGATGCTTCTTGACTGTTTTCGTACACGCTTAGAAGAGCTGTATCATCCGCAAATGTTGAAGTTTGGGTGCAGTTGTTTGTCGGTATGTCCGAAGTATAAATTAAGCATAATAGAGGGCCCAGGATGCTACCTTGTGGGACTCCAGCGCCAATTGGTTGAGGGGAACTTAAGAAATTTCCTTCTTTTATGATAAATTGACGACCGACTAAGTAGCTTTCTAAAAGCTTGTGTGTGTTTGCTGGTAAGTTTTGCTTCATATTATGTAATAAGCCTTCATGCCAGAGTTTATCAAAAGCTTGCAAAACATCGATGAAGAGTGCTGAGCAATATTTTTTTTCTTCAAAGACTTTTCTTATGGCATTAAGTTATCGATGAGTTTGTTCAATTGTGCTGTGTTTTCTTCCAAATCCGAATTGATGGTTTGGAATACAACTATGTTCATTTAAAATCGGTGTTAATTTTGACACCAACAAAGCTTTATCAATAAAACTTTTTTTTAAGTATCGCGTGTTCTTTTAGCGGTATGAGAACTTTCCATATCTATAACTATGGCTTGATAGATAAGAATGTCAAATTGGATCGACATTTCTTTTCAGTGAGGGTTAGCAAGTCATCATGGATCGTTTAATGCTGTAACAATGCTTCCAAATTGTGTCAATTTACTTAAAGAGAAATAAATCTGTTCGCGAAGTTCACAGAGCACTTCGGCCATTTTATGAAGCTCATTTCTGGTGAAATGACTACGTCAATAAGCAAAAATTCCGTATCTGAAGTAAAGAAAATCCTCAAGCTGTTACGAATCACCATTTCATCCATTAAAATTGATTGTTTGCTGCGGCTTACGAACTCTTTCGGAATGAGCAAGGAGCTGCCGATACGGTGAATGGCAAGCCATCGAGCCATGCTGACAAAATTTTAAGTGGCACAAAATAGATTTATTATGTATTAAAATTCTCCTTTCTAAATTCAAAGCACAAACTCAACTGATTTTATTGAAATTAAAAAGTGCAATTAGACAAAACTAAATATAAAATATTGATTATGAAAACTCAATATAACAACAAGTTAAATATACAACATTCTTCGCCATGTTACTATTTACCGTGTTAAAACAAAGTCAAATAAGTTTTACTACTATGGACTAAATAATACGCGAGGTTTTCTCTGACGATTTGACCTCCAAGGCGCATCTAGAGTTGAGGACAAAGAACGATCTTGCATTTGGGTTGCTGTTTTGAATTGAGGCACTGTTGATGTGTCTTCTAGTGTTTTTCGTTCCGGCTGCGTTCCCTGATCATGAGCCGGGAACGCAGCCGTATTCGTAATAGCAGCAGGCTGAGTTGGAGTCGTCTGATTATTTGCAATTGACAATTCATTGGAATAAGTACGCGTACTTTCTGCATGTTAAGTTGCTATCGCTTGATTATCTGGAACTGCCAATTTAGTTCCCCCTATATGCGGAGTAGCTTGGATATATGGAATAGACGCTTTTTCCCCTTGGTCAGGTGTGTGTGTGCTTTGCAACTGTAATTTACTAGCACTACAGCCTTTTATTTTGTCAATATGTTACTTAAACAATTTCCCTTGAAATTTATCCCATAATGCAAATCTTCGATACATTTCACAATCGTACCTTTAACCCATTTGCCCATGCGCGAGTTATGGGTAAAAAAAATTAAACTTCATCAAGTTTGAAATTTTGTTTTAAATCTTGCTCCTGCTTTTTAGTAACTTTAGTATACCAATCAAAAATAGTAGAGATAGTGGATAACCTGTTGTGGAATGATGTGCTATGCGATACTGTTTAAGAAACACATCCAAATTTTGCTGGAGGTTGTTATGGGACGTCTGCATCGTTTTTAAACCTTTTACCGTTTGGCCACATCTTTCAGCCTGGCCATTGGAAGAAGAATGATATGGTGGTATAAACTTATGAAATTTTACGCCAACTTTCTGTAAAAATGTTTGAAATTCTTCTGACGCAAAGTTTGTGACATTATCACTGACCACAGAAATGGGCACTCCATAAGCTGCAAACATTTCGTCTAAAATAGCAATCGTTGCACCTGCTGTCATTGACTTTGTTAACCTAACTTCGAGCCATTTGCTATACGCATCCGAGATCACAAGCAACATAATTTTTATGAATACGGCAGAAAATATACGTATATTTTACAACTATTGCTGTCATCTAAAACGTCGCACAGAGGAGTATTTGGCCTGAAAAGCTGGCCAAAATTATTAAACGTGTTTTTTGAATTAAAAGTTTTAGTTTTTTGATAGTTTTAGGTGTAGTATGATATAAAAAGTCTAGTGGAAGATTTTGAAAAAATTACACTGCGCAACAAAAAAATTTTTCTCTACCCTAGAAATAAAAGTATGTGGATTATATGGGTTTTTATGCCCTTAATTCAAATCTGTTTTCCGTTTTTCTCTAGAACGTAAGGATTTTCTTTTAAAGGCGTGGCATACTTCACCCCCTAAATCGTTGGGTTGCCTTATATATTTTGCCATAACTTGAAAACGTGTTCTCCGATTTTAATAGTAGGAGGATCAGAAGATGCACCGGAAAATTCTGCTTAAGCTAACCATACACATTTATTTTATATCTGTTACTATTTTGGAGTTATTAAAAATTTAATGGCGAAAAAAAAAATTTACATGCAAAATGCGTCAAATTTTTTGTTTTCAACATGCAATAAAAAAATTTAAGAACCAAAAAGTTTAAATTTTAAAGATTTTTCTTAAAGCCACATTCCTAAAGCTTCGTACTGACGATGGTCAGATCTTACAATATTGTAAGCAGGCGTTGCCAACAGCAAAATTTTTCTGACAATGGTCCATTGTCAGATGCATTAATCTTGCACATCTGCAAATACCAATGAGCTTACAATGTTCACACAGCAACGCTGCTTACCAATATTGTAAGATCTGACCATCGTCTGTACGAAGCTTAAGGAATAAAAGTTGGTATAAATCGCAAAACTCAATTAACAAATGTTGATTTTAAAGGTTTAAACTCATTCTTGACAGACTGTTGTACATTAGGGCGGGTCGATTTGTATGGATGAAAAAAAAAATTAAAAATCGTATAGCAAAAACGTAATCTACATAAAATTCTCCGAAGAAACCATGGGTCTAAAATAAAATCCTAATCCGCGCCTCTCGACATGAAAATTGTTTACTTGGGTGAAAATTTTTTTTAATGTAAAAAAAATTTGAGTTGTAAAAAAATATAAAGTCCAAAAGAACTACCTTACTAAACAATTTTATTCAAAAAATTCGATTTATTTTTTATGGGGATGTGTGGGACATTCCCTTAAAACTATTACGGATAATTAAGAATTTTTGCAATTTATAATTACATATAGGCAGGTATTAATATTGTGAAGTGTTAAAAGTGATGTGAATAACAGTTGAAATCAATAATTCAAAATACATAAAAGTTTATGACGATATAAAGGTATAAGAAAAAGTGCTCGATGAGCAAAAATAGAAGAGATGTGAAAATTTAAAAAAATCGTCAAAAATAATGGCGAAAACTTGCGCACACTTTTTTTTTGGTTTCTAAAATTAGAGATTCCAAATTTTATTGTGGTATCAAACATAATTCGTAGACATGCTAACCTCACTTTTAAAAACCTCTTCTTTTCCTTTTTTGCAAAAAAAAGTGTATAATTTGTTTTTTTTTTTAGCTTTTGAACGAATTGTTTCAACATGAATATTCAACATATTTTAAATTTTTTTTCTGTTTTAAATAACTTTTGATCAAACCTTTCAGCGAAAAAAAATCTTTGTTAAATTCGTTTAGCCGCAAAAAAAATCATATAAACATCCAGAAACCGAAAAAAATATTTAAATCTCATATAATTTTCTTCACTTTCCTGAGTTTAGCAGGGTCTCAGAGCTACAAATCCCAACTAAAAGTCTTCAAAATTTACAATATAATGTAAAATATTGTTGTCTGTCGAGCTGCGTACTTAGTTCTTAAGATTTCTTAAAATTCAGTTTTGCCTTTTTGGGCAGCTTTTCAGGCCAAATACTCCTCTGTGCGTCGGCTTATTTTGGGACTCAAACTTCATTATATAAAAAAAACTAAGTTGTTAATCTTCTATGACATGAGGTTTTTAAAACTATTCCAGGCATTCAAGTTAAAAAAAAAAACCTAAAATAGTCTCCTTCTGATTTCTAAAATTAACTTTATTATTGTTTAAAATTTGGCAGATTATTTATCATATAAATATTATTAAAACAAAATTTAAAATTCAAATGGCATTCAAAAACTAAGAAATATTAAATATTTTTCTCACAAAAACTTCGCCCAACTTTGAAATATTGTCTTTAATAACAACATCACTTGGTGCCTTCGGTTACCCATAATCTGATATACATATTTTCATGGGAACTCTAAATTTGTATTTAATATTCGTAATATTAATATCTCTTAAACCTCAAAACTGTCCCTTTTTCAGTCACCTTATCTTGGACAAAAATATGAAATAGACAATATAAATTCTTAAATTGTTATCACTTGGATGTGTGACCCAAAAAAATACAACGAAAAAATTAAACAAAAATAATTTAAGGCGCCTCACGTTGAATAAATCTTAAGGCAAATGGACACCCAAATAAGAAAAAGGACAATAAAGAAAAGAAAAGTTATGCTTCCTGAACGAACAAAAAAAAATAACATGCGCTTATACATGCACATACCTGAGTGCGCAAAACCCAACAAATCCAAAAGATCAATGAAAATTCATAAGCAAAACTAACGACAGGACTCAAACACAGAGTGGCAAAATATTCGATATGTGCCTTCAGTAACCGAAAGGTAAAATTTTATTTGTATTTTTCCTTCGGTTCTTTATATTTTTCTATTTATTTATTGACCGCTGTCAACGTGGAGTGTATCAATCGATAATGTTGTCGCCAATTTGTGTAATTTTATTGTCTGCATGTGTATTTGTGTATTTCATTGATGATTTTTTTTTTTTTTTTTTTTGTTTCTTATCAAAGTCATGTTTCATACCTTTTTCCCCCGTTTTTTTATTGTTGTTTATGTGTTTTAGTTTGTTTTTAATAAGACCTTCCTGCCCTTTTTCTAGCACTTTGAAAATATGTCTTTAAGACATGAAATGAAAAACATAATTTCAGGTAACAAAAAAAATAATTATTTAAAAAAAAATGTTTAATTATTATTATAATATTATTCCTATGCTTGTTTTTTTATTTCAATGATTGCTTACTTTATCTTTGGCCTAATAGTTTCTAATATTAATTGTATCCTTTACGAAAATCTCCTAAAAAAATTATACACAACTATGACAATTATGACAACTTTTATCAATTTGATAAATTTTTAATAATGGAAAATCTAAAAGGAGAGTTTAAGGAGCCCACAGAATAGCCCTACAATTTTTACACTCCTCGTCACTTTAATATTACATATTTAATTTTTTCGGTTTTTAAAGTTTTTTTAATAAACATATTATTTTTTCTCGAATGTGCTTCTATTAGTCTAATTTTAATTTATATATTGTAAAAAAAGCTTTATAAATAAAAAATTGGCTAATAGAAGCACATTCGAAAAAAATGTTTAATATAATAAAAATAATTCCCACATTCTGTTTTTATACCCTCCACCACAATTAGTTGTGAAGAGGGTATATTAAGTTTGTCATTCCGTGTGAAACTTTTTTATTATTCATCTAAGACCCCATAAAGTACATATATTCTGGGTCCTTGAGTAATTCTAAGTCGATTTAGCCATGTCCGTCTGTCTGTCCGTCTGTTGAAAACACACTCACTTTCGAAAAACTCAAAAGAAATGAACAACCAAATTACTTGTAGTTATCCTAAGCAGTTTGGGATTGAAATCCAGCAAAATCGGTTCAGTAGGACCAGAGCTATGAATCAAAATGTGGAACCACCACCTAAAAAAATTGATAATTTTGTTACAAAAAATAACATAAATGCTGGAACAAGGCACGGAATGAGATAAGATTTTCGAAAAATTTGTTTTATTTGACTGGAAATCACGCTGTTAAATTTCGTGAAGATCCGTCCATAATTTACCCTAAGCCCCATATAAACACTACTCCCGGAAAAGAGTTAAGTACGCCTAAAACCGTAAAATAATAACTCTAGCGTAACAAAATTTGGTACGTCACAGTTTTTTTAGAACTAGAAATAACACTGTGAAGTTTCGTGACGATCGGTCCATAATTTACCTTAGGCCCCATATAAACCCTACTACCGGAAAACAGTTTAGTACGCCTAAAACCGTAAAAAATAATGCAATCATAACAGAAATTGGTACGTCACATTTTTAAAGGACTAGAAATGACGCTGTGAATTTTCGTGATGATCGGTCCATAATTTACCCTAGACCCCATATAAACCCTACTACCGCAAAACAGCTTAGTCGCCTAAAAGCATAATTAATAACAAATCGTCACAGTTTAAGATAATAATAACATCATACAGATATTACTCCTTAAACATTCGAACTGTTGGTGGAGGGTATCAAAGATTCGGCACAGCCGAATACAGCACTCTTACTTGTTTTTTTTTTAATTTAATAGAAATAAATAAAATGTGAGAATTATTTCTTTTTATACGTTATTTTTATTATATTAACCATTTTTATTTTTCGAATGTGTTTAATGAAGTAAATTTCAATTTTAAAAACTTTCTTGTAAAAGTCCTATACACTCAATATTTCACATACTTTTTGCGTAAGTCAAAAAAGCTAGAGATATTTACATATTAGTGCTGGGAAACTATCGATAGACTATCGATATTATCGATAGTCTTAAAATATCGATAGGAAAAATATAAATATCGATATTTTTATTATTTAAAATACAGCTATTAAGACATCTAACAGCAGCTATACACACACAGTTTTTTGCCGCAAATTTTTACTTGCTATTAGTAATTCGCGCTGAATTACAGCAATGAATACAAACAACAAGAATGGCAAGTGGTATGGATTGCTTAGCAGTGCTTTTTACTGCTAATTAAAGGTCTTTAAGTCGAAATTTTTACATGTTTATATAGGGGCTGAAATGTCAAATATTTTTGTAATGTTGTAAAAATAAAATGCAAATCCAAATGCAATTGCAAGCATAGGACAAAACAATGAACGACCATTAGAGGATAAGTCCGCTAGATTGATTTCCTTTTTGGGTTTAGAATTTAGAAAAAAAATTTTAAGTTACAATGGAATATCTTATAGTCCCTGTTACTTCGGTTCCTTCAGAAAGGTACTTATCATTTTTTAAAAAACTGCCATCTAAAATAACGTGCGTATATTCATACGTCTCATAGATTCAATAAAGTGATAAAAACAACGAATTGTAGCCTTATAAAAAAATAATTAAAGTTTTCCTGCACAAGTACAAACATTCAGTCGATAGTAATATCGATATATCAATAGTGATATCTGAACTATCGATAAATATCGATAGTAGAAAATATCGATAGTATCCCAGCACTAGTACATATACCAACTTATGAATGTTCCATGAATCACTATTCTTTGGTTAGCAAGAAGTAAATCGTATGCACAGAAAGTTTTAAAATTATTGACCACCAGCAGAATATAATGCATTTTCTGGTCCCCTATTCAATGATGAGGATATTTGAAGCTAGACGTACAAAGTTTTGAAGGGCTTTCTTGCCACGAGTTAAAATATCGTCTTGTTTTTTTTTAATTTAAAAAGTTTGCGTGTCTGGGTCGATTCTACCCAGAGGTTAGTAATGGAGGGTTAAATTTATTATTTGAGATATTCTCACAAGTTTATTTTAGTGCCCCGGTAGGCTAGCTAGTAGTGAGCTAGTCTATCAACCCCGGGGTTGCGGGTTCGATTCCCGCCAGAGACTCTGGTTTCTTTCCTGCAGACAAGCGTCAAGCTTCGCGGGGATTAGCATAGGGAATTACAAAATTAAAAAAAAAATGAGTTTAGTTTGTTGATGTTTCAGCATGTCTATATGAATCAGTAGACTTAACCATATTTTTTAAAAGTTGCAAACAAAACCTCTTCGCCAGGATTATATATTTAAAATCATTTTGTTTCAGCATTATAGAAACGAATAGTTATATGAACATGCTTTTTGTATGAAATTTCTGTCAATTCATCGATCATAATTTAAAACCTTACATGACATTGCTTGACTCCTTTAATTTTGTTTTAAGTTCTTGGTGTTTTAATAAATGAGGCTATCGGCGCAGAATTGGTGTACCCCACAATTTAATTTGGTTACGGTTCTGGTGTAAGATATGTTCTTTGCACTGTTCTTTACAGTCCAATAGTCGAGTAAGCCAACTGTTTGTATACAAAACTGATGGCGCTAGAAACTTAGTTTTTGCACGGGCCGTTACAACAAAGTACTATAGTGCAAGAGTAGTGTCAACTCCTCATTATTTCATAACAAGTAGTCTGGGGTTACACAACTTCTGCGCTGATAGCCTCAAATAAAACTGATGAATTTGATTCCTCCGGTAGAAGTACTTAAGAGTTTTTCATTAATTTTTGCAGCATATTTTAGTAAAGTATTATTTGCAGTCTTTTAAGAACAACTTGGAACTGAGTCAAGTTTTACTTGGCGTATATTTATGCCAAGAACCTTTGCAACTTTTGATCTTAGGGCCCTTCAGCACCATTGTCTTTTAAATCAGTTCAAAATATCACAATATCAAATAAGATATTCAGAATACTGTCCAATTGCTTATTACTTTTTAAGCTGAACAATATTTTTTAGTATTCTCCCTTACAAAACTTCATAGTAAGGGAACGCCGCACTTGAAATTTTATTTTTCTTTAATAAAACTTGTTAAGAGTTCCTTCACTTACTTTACTGCATCTCTGTATGTCTTATTGCGTAGCGCATAATAGTGCTCTTATTTTTTTAAAATGTACCATTTGTACATCGCATAATGATAAACATTGCATCCCCAATATTTGTCTAGAACAAACTTATCCTCTATCTCCAACCCTTCATATGGTCCCCTAACGAAAAATTTAATTTTCTCGAAAACCGACTCTAGAACAGACGGACGGACAGCCAGACGGACATGAAGTCCAAGATTTAAAATCGGAATTGGATTGGAATACATGCTAATTGGTTCAGTTTTTTTAATATTGGACTTCATGTCTGTCTGGCTTATATTGGGGATGCAAAAATAATGGGGGTTGCTCATACATTTTACATCTCTAGGGGTGACTACTCAGTAGTTACGGGCGTTTTTCTCTCAATTTAGCCCGAATTTCATTCTTACAGGCACGACAATTTTCTACCGATCGTATTTTTCCCAATTTTTTTTTACTCTAACCTAACACAAAACTGTTCTACTTTTTTGGAAAGGAACATATATGAACGAAAAAAAAATTAAGAAATTTTTTTTTTTTCAAAAGTTATGGCATATTCTCTTAGCTCTTATTTTCCAGATATACCGTGATTTCGAAAATGGAGGGTTATGCCCAACAAATATTCGCGTAACTCAAAAACGGTTTAGTTTATTGAAATTACTAAAAAAAAAACCGAAATTCCGCAATAAATTTTAAAGTGGAGTTAGTCATACATTTGACCCATCTAGGAGCATCCTACGCGCTGCAGGGGCCAAATTAAAGTATTTTATTAAACCGCCATATTTGTATGGTACGCGCTGTAGGATGCTCTTAGATGGATCAAATGTATAACGACTGTGCTACGCTCGTTTTCTATTTGATGCCGCCATGTATTTGCAAGTCTTTCTCTACGTCGGGGTGGTAGTACGAACCTTCCTTGCAACGTCATCATGTTCTTGAACGTATGACCCACCCAGTTCATCTTTTTTATACTAATGTCAGCAGTAATGGGGTTTTGTTTGATAACAAGTACTTGGAGTGCATTTGTGTCTTCTCTACTGACGTTCCACTTTTCGCAACCATATGATAACACTGATTTCACGTTCGAATTGAAATGCTTGGTTAGCTTTTGCAATGAGGTAGGCTATGTCCTCTTTACTACTACCAGAAGAAGTTATTATGATGCGGAGATAACAGAAGCTATCGACGTCTACAAGCAAGTTTTCAAAAATGTTCAAGAATTTGTGTTATTGGTGTTGACACGTAATGTTTTTGTCTTAGACCGGCTTTGGGTGCGTTCTCAACAATGATACTGAACTTGCTTTGCATACTGTCAAAGCTGTGCGAGAGAAGATATATGATCGTCTAATCTGTCCTGTAGACCCACATTCTTGCCCCACACCTTTTTCAGCTGGAAATTTGTTGCTTTAAAGTCCCTCGTGCAGTACTCAACCAGATACATTATCATTTAACAAGTTGCATCAGTGGTTCTGGAACCCGTCGGTTGGTTTAACATACGAACGTGTCAAAGTCTATAAACAACAAGTCTAATGGAGATATCCACTCAACAAATGCTTCTGCTATTATTCGTAGGCTACAGATATGATCTACACATGATTTACCCCTTCTGAACCCGAATTGTTCGTTCCGAAGTTGGAGTTCAAAAGTAGCAGCGATACGTTTGTTTAAAATATAGGCAATGGTCTAATTAAGTCTGTTCAAAAGAGCAAGTCCTCTCAAGTCAGATTCCCTTTCTTTGGGATCTTAATTATCAACCCTTCTTTAAGTTCATCCGGTAGCTGCTCATTGTTACAAAAATGCACTATGAGTGGTTTAAATAATTTGGCTGTGAAGGTTCATCAGTCTGTCTTCAGTAGTTCCGGTAGAAAAGAGTCTGGTATTGGAGCCTTATAACTCCTCATCATCATGAGGTTGCAAACGTGCTCGATGTTCTGTTTCACTACAGTTACATATCCTTACGGTTGTTGGAATATTATTGTTAGACAGAATACTGCTGTAATGATCTTCCCATTTTAACATTTGCTCTTCTTTGGAGTAAATAAACGAGCTGGTTATTGTATTTTTATGAAGTTTAGCGTTTACGATCTGTTATGTTTTTAATTATTTTATATAAATCTTTAGTGCTCATCGTTTCACTAGCAGTTCCAGCCCCAGTGGCTAAATTGTCAGCCGAAATAAAGCCAGCATATAAAAATTTTATATTTCGATATGTCATACCTTTAGGCTGCATATCAAGCTTTTGGATAGGTTTGTAAGAATCTTTCTCTAAAACTTAAACTTGCATTCACCTTAAAAAAGTTTTCTCTAATCGGTAGAAATTTTCAAGAATTATACGATTTTAATACTTCTGTAATCTAACGGCGATACTTAATTTTAGTCAAGTTTTTACATTAAAAGAAATGAAATCAGATAAAACAGAATCATATCTGACATAAGTAATTACCATTCCATAAAAAGGCATTACCTGTTATAGGGCATCAACATAAAAGAAACCCCCATTTAACAATTATTCACGATATTTATAACTTTTCGTATGAATTGTTGACAGTTTTCTTATCTTCATGTTCATAAAAACCAAGCAACAACATCCTTCTCAATGTTGCATGCATGATGCATGTTGCATTCGAATATTTTATGTATTATTATTGCCCAGATCTTAAGGGTTCTTCTTCTTCTAAATTGCATCTCAAATATGTTGTACAACAAGGGTTATCCAATGAATTATGTTCCTTTTCATATTGAAGAAATATAAAACAATTTAACGACGATCGTCATCATCATCTTTATCACCATCCATCCATCCATTCACGTTATCATTTGAGGATGAGATTTAATTCTAATGTGTGTGTGTTTTTGATTTCATACAATATTTTTAAGTATTTTCTTTCGTATTTAAATTTAAATTTATGATTTTCGTTAATGAATTTGATTGAGTATGAGACAGTTGTTAAAACAAAATATTTTATAGTTGTTGGCTTATACTTTTTTATTAGAAGGATTTTGGTTGGAAAATAAATCAAATGTCACTTTAATGAAGTCGATTTTAATTTTTAATGAACTTTATTTATTTCTTAATGTAAAGTTCATTATATTTTATGGTAGAAATATGTAATCAGTATATAAATACATAAATTTTTTTTTTTTAATTGTCTGATTAAAAAGCAAAAGAAAAATCTCAGGTGTTAGTGGTATAAAAATGTAGAGAAAACACTTTTTGGGTCCTTTAAATTTTAAAGAGATTTGCCCATGAGCGTTATAAATCTTCCACACAAATTTAAAACTTTTTCTCTTTTTTAAACGAAATAAATTAACAATTAAAATGGTGTTTTATTTAATTTAAATAAAAATATTTTTTTAATTAAGACGTTTTATTATACCCTACACAAGCATAGATAAGGAGTTGGTGTTTGTAACGTCAAGAAATAGCAGTTGATTTAATGTAATAATCACGAGAGAATCACGTACAACCATACCTAAATAAGAGCGTGAAGCGTTTTCTAGCTGCTGTCAAATCATGCCCAAGCAATTTGTATGTAGCATAGCAAAATAGCGCAGCGACAACGCTTTGCAATTAGAAAATTCGATTTTGCAGCGCGATTAATTGTGAAGTTGGCTGTATTTGTTGAAAAATAATGGCAACTTAGCTTTTTTTATCTGCCCGTGCCATGGTAGAGTAAAAACGGCTGGCTCGATTTTGATTTTATTTTGTTTGTTTGAAAGATGCCGATCAAGTGTGTTCTTAGCTTTGTTTGAAGAAAATCGGTACAATCGACTAGAAGTTGCTCCCAAATGCCTATATCGATTTTAGTTTAGTTTTTTTTTGTTGTTGTTTGCATTGTGCCTTTATCTAGAATCTTCTTCTGTTAACTTATCGCTTACTTTAGGTTAAAGTTAAGTCTTAACTAGTTAGAGTGCTATATTCGGCTGTGCCGAATCTTTGATACCCTCCACCGACACTTCGAATGTGTTAGGAGTAATATCTGTATGATGTCTATTTATTATTATAATCTTTGTAAAAACAGACATCTGCATTAAAATTTGTTGCGGTTTAGACCTAAATAAAATTATTGATCGACAATCAGAATCAATTTTAAAAAGTTTGAGTAGAATATCAGTTTAAGATGAACTTAAATGATTTTCAAGAGAACAAATTATATAAAAGTCATGGTAAGCTATGAACCAATCATCCCAAATTCTGCAGAACGATTTCTGGTATTAAAAAACATAAATTTCAATACAGCGGTGCAATTAGTTAAAGCGTTTGCAGTAAATTTCAGAAGGCTGCTAAAATGGAATCTAAGGAAAATTATGGACCGCATATCACAAAATTGCATAACATTTTTTCTGGCCATATGAAGCTAAACTGGAAGAAAGTTTACCGCGTATTTAATTATTTTACCAGAGTGGGCTTTATATGAGGCCTATGGTAAGTTATGCACCGATCTTCACCAAATTTCACAGTGTCATTTCTAGTTCTATAAAACTGTGATGTATCAAATTTTGTTATGATAGCGTTATTTTTTACGTTTTTAGGCGTACTAAGCTGTTTTCCGGGAGTAAGGTTTATATGGGGCCTATGGTAAATTATGGACCGATCTTCACGAAATTTCACAGTCTTATTTTTAGTTCTAAAAAATTTAGATGTACCAAATTTTGTTATGATAGCATTATTTTTTACGGATTTAGGCTTACTATACTGTTTTCCGGGAGTAGGGCTTATATGAGGCCTAGGGTAAATCATGGACGGATCTTCAAGAAATTTTACAGCGTGATTTCCAGTTAAATAAAACGAACTGTTGCGAAATCTTATATCATTCTGGGCATTTTTCCACCATTTATGTTAGTTTTTGTAACAAAATTATCAATTTTTTTTAGGTTGTGGTTCCACATTTTGATTCATAGCTCAGATTCTATTGAACCGATTTTGCTGGATTTCAATCCCAAACTGCTTAGGATAACTACAAGCAATTTGACACCAAGTTTGTTTATTTCTTTTGAGTTTTTCGAAAGTGAGCGTGTTTTCAACAGACGGACAGACAGACGGACATGACTAAATCGACTTAGAATTACTCAAGGACCCAGAAAATATATATTTTATGGGGTATGAGATGAATAATAAAAAAGTTTCACACGGAATGACAAACTTAATATACCCTCTTCACAACTAATTGTGGTGGAGGGTATAAAAACGGAACACTATTTTACGGCCGATAAAATCCTACCTTAATCTATCGGTAAGTTGCGGAAATGGCCTTAAGTGTGCATATAAATATTCTTACTGTTTTCCTTATATAATTTTTTCTTACAACACATTTTAATTATATTTTAATTTTTCATCCGATGAAAAAAGATGAAAATAATGTTTAGGTTTTGTGATAAATATCATAAAAGATGTTTAGTTAAATGTTTTCGAAAGAAAAAAAAAAATTATCTATCTTCTATATATATACATATATAAAAGAGCTTATATGGGGCCTAGGGTAACTGAATGACTGACTCATTCATCATCGCCCAGCCCAAACCGCTTACCCTAGAAATTTGGACTAGCGATTGGTCACTCCCCAAATCGATCCACCAAGACGGGATTTTTCGAAATTCGAATGCTTAGGGGGTAAAAAAATTTAAAAACGGGAAAATTCGGTAACCTTATATCTCCAAAACTAAAAGAGATGCAAAATAAATGTAATACTTGTCGTTGTTCTTTAGAAAAATATGCGTACAGGTGTCTGGTACTTTTTTGAAATTCGGTCCTATTAGGGAGTAAACGGGTAAAATCTGAATTTTAGTACTTTTTTGTCACCCCATCTATCTTTTAAACCAGTGATAACCACTCCATAGGCTCGCGAGTAAGTTAATAATCGTATTTTTCACACAGACACGGTCGGAAATTCACATGTATACAACAACTTTGGTCGTTTCAAAACATCAGGCTATCATCAGTCTCTGCGACCGCACCCAAGTGCATAATATTTTTGTTTGCGTGCGTTCGGGGCTTGGTTAGTTCGGGGCTTGGTTATCACTGTTTTAAACCAATAAACATGGTAACAAAGTTAATACCACATTCGAAACTTATCAAAAAATACGTCTACAAATTTGGTACTTTTTCGAAATTCGAATATTTAAGGGGTGAAAATCGTACTTTTTCCATTCATTGACATATTCGTACGAAATTATGGGCGCCACTACAATACTGAAATTTTTGATACTTTAATGTATTTTTCATTAGTTTTTTGGTTCTACTAAAGTAGCGAGTTAAATGCTAGAATTTAAAATAAAAATAGCGAAAATACCATGAATATACCGGAACCCCGGGTTTTTCAAACTTCAGCTTAACCCTTAAATGCGCATGATACAACCAATAAAACTGCTGCTATTTGCACAATTATTAAAAAAAACTAAAAATTTTTTGCTGATTTCCACTAACAACACTTTTTTCTTTTATGCTGGATTAATTTTTTTATCAAAAATGGATCGTTTTTGAAAAATACAGAGCCGTAGATTAAAAATTTCAAAATTCGTACTTTTATAAATGAAGCTAAGTTTTACCCAATTTTATTTGCATTATTTTTTCACGAATTTACTCCAGAAAAATATATGGTGATTAAAATAGTGTTCTTAAACGATACAGAAATTTTCAATGCGTTCTGATTTATACTTTCGTCAAAAAATCGTATATAGTGGTTGTATCTTAAAAGACACATTGCGCATTCCACACAAATTAGGAATGTTGGCTGTTATTGTTTTATGTAGACTGTTTGTATTCTGTGTTCTTCTTCTTTAGTCTCTTCGCTCGCTACTTAAATTTTTTTTATTATAATTATAATTACAAATATCGTCACATTAAATACAAAAGGCCGTATCTAACATTTTGAAAATTTTACGGGATAAGTATTGCCTCAAACTATTTATAATTTATTTGTCTTCTATTTTTCTTGTAAAATTTTGGTCGAAAGATACTAAAATGTTTTGTAGACATTTGTGTTGATGCAATACATCAGAATCAATGAAAAAGTCGATCTTTAATTTATGGTTAGTTAGGGCCTTTTGCGTTTTAGGTAACGATATGAATATGAATGCGTTCAGACAAATGATAAAATATGTTAAATTTCTTGAAACAGCGCAGAATTTCCTTATGACTGCACTGATAAAAATAGTGACGATGAAATTTAAATTCCAAAAATAGTTTCCTCTAAAAATTAAAATGTTGTCCTGATTGATAATGACTTTGATCCGGAGAAAGGATCGGAAAATATCATTAGACTCAGTTCATGACTCGTCTATTGCATTTATGAACGATGATAATCTGTTCTCAAGCCCAATACATTTTCCTGTATCTGCACGCTAAGTACCTGCTAAGGCTAGTACCCTCCTGTATCCTGGCCACGTACAATTTTGTACCTCAAATACCCTAGTGCCAAATTTGAGAACGGATACCTTCGTCCTATCCCGCGTTTCCAGAAATAGTTTATTATCAAATTCTACTGCATCCAGTTCCTCAACTGCGAGCTTACAAGAGTCGGCAGCTAATCAGTGCTCAATTCACTCACAGGACTTACCATCAAGTCCAACGTCATTTGATTTACTTTCCTCAAAATTTCAAAATGTTTTCCTCGATCGAAAAGCTTCTGCAATTGAAAAAAAATATCTAAAAAAACAGGGTAATATGCAATTCGTCAGTCAGGAAGTAGAGTTAAAGAGCGATAGCTCTCTGCCTGGTGATATCAAATCATTAGTTACTCCGTATCAGGCTTGTCGTTACTAATTACCTGAGAGATTGGAAAATTATATAATTGAGGAAAAATCCTTTCGCAGTGTATCTCATAAGATACAACCAGTTTTTCCTTAATAAAATTACAACAAAACAAAAAATTGAAAAAATAAAAACGCAGTTTTTAATTTTTTTCTTATTTACGTTCAATATATTTTTTTCATTAAGATACAAGACGTTGCGCATTTAAGGGTTAAGATATCTCAGAGATGGAACAAGGTATTTTGATGATAAAATTTATTTTTTAAAGGTAATTATTAGGACGACTTTCAGACGATATTTCAGTTTATAATAATAAAATTGATTTCGCTCAGTTATAACGCCTCGAATATGGCGAAAAACATGGCTTTTTT
Organism: Pollenia angustigena; assembly: GCA_930367215.1. Lineage (NCBI taxonomy): Eukaryota > Metazoa > Arthropoda > Insecta > Diptera > Polleniidae > Pollenia > Pollenia angustigena. The sequence goes on along the minus strand of OV884057.1, from coordinate 122,437,637 downwards.
ACTTTAAACTAATCAGGGGTGTCATAGAAACCAATCTTATTGGTATTTGATTTGAAACCAACAAAAAAAAAATACGTTGGTGTCATGAAATCCAATGTTGTCGGTTTTTTGTTCGAACTATAATTAGTGTCGGTTTGAGGTGTCACAGAAACCAATGTTATCGGGTTTTTATTGAAAATAAACCAAGCAGTTTTTTTATTGGAAATAAATATAATTGGTAAAAGCTTAATTTTTTTCAACAGTTAGATTTTTCCCACAGATAAAAGTAAATAAAATTGATAAATTGGTAAAATAGTATTTTTTGGATGTTTCCGGTAGTCTCCGGCAGCAGGCTGCTTTTACTGCAAACAGCAAATATGCAATCATTATTTCCAAAATTGACACACAAAAATTGCATTTAAAGCTGTAAACACATGGGCAACAACATTAAACAGCTGATTCGAATATCGGTTTTATTTGTATTCAAAAATAACAAATCCGACTTGTTTTCATGGCACCAAATGAAACCAATATTGGTTTGCCAAACCGACAATGAGCAAAACCGACTTGGATGATGACACCCCTGAATATATCTCAAAACCCTTATTTTAAAAACAGATTCGGATTTAACACAACTTAAACCCTTTGAAAAGTACACTCGAGGGTTTCGACTTTTTTCAAATTTTGCAGAGCACAGGATTCTAATGAATAACAAAAAAACAACACATGAATCGAAAATTGCTAATTTAATGTTTAGATAATAAGAACAGACATTTCTAACTAAGCAGTAAAATAAAATTAGGAATAAAAATATTTCATTCTTTAGAACAAAAGCTGGTGAATATCAAGCCCATATAATAAATCCATGCGTGTGTGTGTAAATAACCCTTTTTGTTTTTATGTACATATCTATATGAATATATTATTTTTAACACAAATATGCATGGCTGAATGTGTATTTGTGAATACGTAACTGTTGTGTAAATTTGAAAAGTAATTATGGTGGTGTCGACCGAATAGAGTTGTTTGTTTCTAACGTTTGCGCATGCGTGCCTTAATTTAAAACGTGCCTAATGATTTAATAGAGACAACAACAAGAACAACAGTAAATCAGTATGTTTAATGCGGTATATAAACTCGACTATATTTATAGTGTTTATGGTGTTATATACCTTTATTTTTTATTTTATTATTATTATTATTAACACTACCTACCCTTTGACTACCTCTTTCTTTCTTTTCCTTCCATCCATCCACTTTTCGTTTGATGAATCTAATACAATTTTATTTAAATTTGTATTTTTTGGTAGCTGAAAAACCATTTTTGAATTTTAATCAAAATTTATTGTTTGTGTGTTCGAATTAATATGGGAATTTGAAAAAAAAAAATGTGTGGATTTGAATGTGTTAAATGTAGAGTGATGGTTGTACAATTTATTTTATTTATTTTTAAATGTTATTTATTTATTTTTATTATATTTTATTTTTATTTTTATACACACAATTTACCTTTAAATTTGTCCATAATGTATCTACTCGTAAGAGCGTATGATGGTTATAATGTACTTTTTATTCTCATGTTTTTAAATTATGGGGTTTTTTTGTTGGTTCTCGTCTGGTTCGTTCAGTTGTTCGTTCGTCGACTTCTTTTATCGTTTTATGCCATACCGCCCCATTGGTTACTTTCTTAAAACATTAGGTCTGCGGCGGTACGTCCGTCCTTTGGTCTAGCTCTTTTACTAACTTTAAGTGTGATGATCATGATCGGAAAATTACAACAAACACACGAATTTCTTGTGAACTTTGAAAGAGTTATATTCTCAAAGACTAGTGCAGGCAATAAATATGTTGTTGCATGAATTCGTTTATTGGTGTTTGTAAAATATTCAAGTTAATTTAATGTACGAGTACTCATTTGTAATACTTCAATTATTTAAATAGTTAAAATTAAACGTTTAAAGGCAGACAGACGTGCTTGGTTTGGGTTTTCTGTCGGTGGATTTTTTATTTTGTTTAAAGTATTTTAAGGAATTTATGAGATTTTTATGTTATTAAAAACTTTTTTTTTTAACTGATTGAAAACAAATTATCAATAGTTTTTTTTCTATTTTACGAGTTTTTTTATAAAGTGTATATTAAAGTGTGTTCTGAGAAGTAATATAATTAAAAAAAATCTAGGTATTTAAAACGTCGAAAGTATGGGTACATTAAGCAATATTTAATCGTGGGATCTATCAAACAAACTTTTTTGTTAAAGCTACAAAAATATCATTAATTCACAAGTATGATAGCGGTTATTTTTGAAAAATTCGTATTTCCATAAATACTGCCGGACAGACATAATCGTGAAAAAATAGTGGGAATTAAACATATGCATATGTTAGGTACAACCTCTTATAATCGGATACCGAAGAGCTAATTTTTTTATGAGGGATATCCTTATTAAAAAATTAAATGCTTTTCTTATCCACAGTATCGCAAAATTTGTCACTCGATGCTCTTTCACATAAAAAATTCACGCCAATTTTTTTTTTTCAATTAAACCATTAATAAACAATTTAGAGTGCTATATTCGGCTGTACCGAATCTTTGATACTCTCGACCGACGGTTCAATTATTTCATGATATCTATTTATTATTAATTTATCTTTATAAAAACATACATTAGCATTAAAATTGGTTGCGGTTTAGACCTTTATAATATTACTAGCTGACCCGACAGACGTTGTCCTGTCCAAATTAGGAAAAATGTTTGCGTTCGATTATAAAGTTCGTTAAAAAGATAAGAACATTTGAGAGAAAAATTAGTCAAATCGATGGAGCCGTTTTCTGATTTTAGGTTAATCGAAAAAAGTGGGCGTTAAAGTAGGCTTGGCAAAAAAACCTAAGTTGGACCCTGGCGATGATTTTAAAGAAAAAATCGTCCAAATCGGTCAAGCCGTTCTCAAGTTATGCGCTTAATAGAGAAAGTGGGCGTAAAAGTAGGCATGGTACATGAAAACGTAAAATAGATAAATACGAACATTTTAAAAATAAATTAGTCAAATCGATGGTGCCGTTTTTTGATTTTAGGTAAATCGAAAAAAGTGGGCGGAGCAAAATTTTCTTTCCGTAAAAACCTGAGTTGGACCATGGCAATCATTTTAAAGAAAAAATCGATTGAGCGACAATATAATATCATGATTCGTGACAGTTGAAGCTGAGATTAAATGATTTTCAGGAGCGGAATTTATATTGGAGCCATGGTAAGTAATGAACCAATAATCTCGAAATTCTGCAGAGTGATTTCTGGTACTAAAAAAAATAATTTTTTATAAATTTCAATACAATAAGTTTTATCGTTTACAGTGAATTTCAGAAGGCTGCTAACTGTGGGATCTAAGGTAAATTATGGACCGTATATTACAAAATTGCATGATATTTTTTTTTGGCCATATGACGCTAAGTTGGAAGAAATTTTACCGCAATATCTTAATCTGCTACGGTTTTAGGCGTATTTAATTAATTTACCAGAGTGGGCTTTATATGGACCGATCATCATGAAAATTATTTGTGTGATTTATAGTCATATAAAACTGTGAAGTATTAAATTTTATTCTGATAGCATTATTTATTATGGTTTTAGGCTCACTAAACTGTTTTCCGAGAGTAGGGTTTATATGGAGCCTTGGGTAAATTATGGACCGATCTTCATGAAATTTTACAGTGTAATTTCTAGTCCTATAAAACTATGATGAACCAAAATTTGCTATGATAATTAGTATTGTGGTAATTTTGTTGAACTATTTATTAATAATTATTGTTAAAGCTAAGGCACGAGCTCTATGTGTACATTTGTAGGGATGAAACGATACCTCTAAGGTATCGATACTTTAACTCGATGTGGTATCGCTCGTAAAGTATCGATACCTACTTAGAATCGAAAAAAAGTATCGATACTTAGTTACTTGTATGGGTACTTGTATCGGTTTGTATGATAAACGAATAGAAAGCAGAATTTAAAAACGTTCTTTTTAGTGTTTTATTACTATACAATAAAATAAGAACTTCGACCTATTAGAATTTTTGTGCAAAACGATAAGTGTAAAGATTGAGACCACTTTTAGTTACCACCTAGTACCAATTTCCTTTCGAAAAATCTTTTTATCTTAGGAAACAAAATTTTATAGAACGTTCGGGATAACAACCTTCATTCACCTTTTATTCCAGAAATAAACAATGTCACTATGAATTTATCTTAAATGTAAATATGTATTTAATTTCCTTTCAATAATTTCTCAAGCTCAAGGTCCGTTTTATATTATAAATATTTATTTGAAATTTATCCAATATTTCGCTATCTCAATGGATAGCTTCTTTAGGGATTTTTTGGTTTTTTTATATTTCAAACAAATTTTTTAAAAAAAGGAAATAATATTAAGAAAGTCGAAGAAATTAAGCTAAATAATTTATGTATTTTATTTTTAAATTGATAAATATATTGTAAAGGGTGGTAAAACCATAATCCATGATGCTAATTGTGAGTCGCACCTTAACGTCAAGTTTTTTGCGCAACTTAAATTGACCTATCGTTGTTTCAGTATTTGAAAACTTCGATTATTGAGAGGTACACAATTGAGCAGCGCGTTAAGATTAATAAAGCCTTTTACGAAAATGGGCGTTCAATCAAAATGCATTTAATACACATCGTGATATTTTGGTCAGTATAATCGACCAAATTTTTCCACAATCGGGAGAATTGCGCGTAAATTTCAGCAAACCGGGTCTGTAGGAAATGGGAAAACATATGTGCATGCTCCCCAGTTAGTTCTGCGGCTGGCGGCGTCTTCGAAAATGAGGTCGGCCAAGCAATTATCGTGAATGGTGTTCGCTATCGCGGGATGATAACGGACTTAATATAGCCAGAAATTGAGGAAATGTACCTAGACGATATGTGGTTTATAGGTGTGGACTAGGGATGCCAAACGGGACCAGGTTTTTTGAAACCCGCGATTCGGGATTTTTAATTCAAAAAAAGGGATCCCGGGACGGATCGGGATTTCATATATAAAAGCCAATTTTAAAATTCATATAATTATAATTTAATGTTTATGTATAAGAATTAAAACAAATTAATTCATGAAGAATATTAAACTCATGACAAATTAAAACTGTTTAATAAATTCTTTTAAAGTAATGCATTCTTTTAAAGTATTATGTATTAAAACTTATATTTTAAAAAGATTCTTAAACAAATTAATGACGTCAGATAATTGATACCTTATTTTATCGCAAGCATAGGCTGCCGACGAAACCAATATTCGCATTCAACACTTCTGGGTGGTATCGTAAATAAATAACTACATATATGCTATATGACAATATTTAATTTATTTTATCTCAATAATATATATACACAAGTATTAATCTCATAAAATTAACTTACATGTGTCAAAAGACTTTTGGTAGAACCCCCTAAAGTTGTTAACACCTTTTTGCACAATTTGCATTTTGCGTGCGCAGTTCTATTATCATCCACTTAGAAAAAAGACCCACCATCTGATTTTTTTTCGTGGTATATAATGCATTGCATGTAACATTTATTCACTTGTGGCTTTTTTTGTAACCAGTTAAAAATTAGATTCATGGCCAGTATGATTTAATATTGAATTTTTACTTAGCCCAAAATCTCGGGATTTGTATATTAAACCCCGGATCGATTACAAAAATACTTTGTACTTATATAAAAGTATCGAATATGTACTTGTATTTACTCGTATCGTTTCATCCCTATACATTTGTCCTTCAAGTTGTGCTGAAAAAGGTCAACAAGAAAAAGAAAGACAAACGTGAAAAAACAAAAATGTACTTTGGACTTCAAGAAGAATTCTTGACAAAAAATACGAAGAAACAGAGGTAAGGGAAAAACATGTAAAATCAACTAAAATGGATAATTATTCAAAAAAACAAATTTCGATCTACCAAAGGTTAAAATACAATTTGGTTTAAGGATTGCTGCTTGACTATTGACTTCACCAGTGGTCGATGGCTGCGAGTGTAAGACGGCAAATCCCTCTGAGGAGATCGAGTGGTAGCGATCGAAACATGTCAGGGTAACCAGCCGCCTGGGTTCGAATCTCAGGTCAGTCAAGAATGAATGATTATCAATAACAATTTTTATTAATTTTGATGTTGTAAAATTCCTTTCTTCATAAAAATAATTTAATGAAAATTAAATTTGATGAACTTAAGCCTTATTAAAAGTATTGAAAATTTGCTATGATAGCTTTATAAATTATGATTTTAAGCTTACTAAACTGTTTTCCGGGAGTATGGCTTATATGGGGGCCTAGTGTAAATTATGGATCGATCTTCACGAAATTTTGCAGTGTGATTTCCAGTCAAATAAAACGAATTTTAGCAAAATCTTATATCATGCCGTGCATTGTTCCACAATTTATGTTAGTTTTTGTTACAAAATTAGTTTTTGTTACTGAGCCGATTTTGCTGGATTTCAATCCCAAACCTCTTAGGATAACTAGAAGCAATTTGACACCAAGTTTGTTCTTTTGAGTTTTTCGAAAGTGAGCGTGTTTTCAACAGACGGACAAGGCTAAATCGACTATGGGGTCTGAGATGAATAATAAAAAACTTTCACACGAAATGACAAACATAGTACACCCTCTTCACAAGTAGTTGTGGCGGAGGGTATAAAAAAATCAGTTTTAATTGAAAATCTTATCAAGTAAATAAAACGTTTACTTATATCGACAACATTACTACAGAAAATGTGGTTAATATCAAAAAATATTTAATGGATACTGTTAATTTGTTTACAGGTGCAAATTTAATTAATTTTTTAATTGAAATCAAATTTGTTTAAGTAGAAAGAATTATATTACGCAAGTGGCCGCAGCCAGAATTGAAGACTATACCGACCCGATTTATGATTTTTTTCATCACTCTTGCCAAAACTTCCGTGATTGGGTCCCGGATTCCTGACAGATATTCTCTTTGAGGTCTTCAAAAATCTAAGGCTTTTGATTCGTGACCTCAAGAAACGCCTTAAAAAAACACCACATAATTCTAGAACGATTCAATCGGGCGAATTGTCAGGGAGATAAGGCGACTTGGAAATGCAGCCCTTAGAATTTCGGTTGTAGGTAGAAAAGTAGGCGCCATCTGTATGAACCAAATGTTCTCTAGTCCAAATTAGTTAAGGTGCGGTTGAAGAAAGTCATTAAGCATGGCTCTGTAATGGTAGCACGCGGCGTTTTCGAAAACAGAGCACCCAGTGAGGCCTCCAACGTCAACACCACGCTATATGGTAACTTTGAGCGGGTTTAATGGCTCTTCATGTGCTATACGCGGATTTGCGGTACCCCAGAAGCGATAATTCTGCCTATTAACGTATCCATAGAGATGGATGGATGACGTGTATTTTACAAAAATTTTGGAAATATCCCTTCCGAAAATAACTTTTAAAGATATACCTTTCTTAAAAATGTTGGTATTGATAAAAAATTTAGTGACCCTTAAGAAATTACGTCAGGGTAACGTTAAGGGAGATCTCAAAAATGTCTCCCTAATGCCTAATTCACATTGGGGTCCTTAAACGCGTTTAAGCAGCTCGAACGTTATTAAGCTCTAATTACTTCAAAGTCAAGATGATTTCCCATACATTGAAGTGATTTGTTTATCACTTCAAATTGACATGATTACAACTAAATCACTTCATAAACCACATAGAGTCTACTGAACATACCTCAAACTGAGTATAATGTAGAACCGCCAACATGATCGTGTATAACCACAAACGAATTCTGCTTAATGTTTTAATTTTTTTCCTTAAATAATACATCACTCGTAAAACTGCTCTGAGTGGAGAAGCAGATCGCGCTCGTTGTCTTTTTTGTTTAAAGGACAATCAGGTCGTTCTTGTTTGTCTGCTTTTCGTACGTTTTGCGGTGTCACCCGGCATTGGTTAATGGCTTGGCGTCGTATAACTGTACCGAGTTACGGTTTTTGCGGCTGTCACCATTGATTTTGTGCAATCGTTTTTAACCTCAATTTAAGGTTTTTGTCTGGTGGAGAACCCTTAATAACTCAACGTGACTGGTGGAGAACCAAATATAACTCATACATTTTTCAAAAATACTCCGAAGCGGATTCTGGAAGCTCTCGCCTTCCTATACGAAGGTCTAGGTCGAACGAGGTTTTGTGGTTGAGGCTCTGGAAATTGTGTGATACCCTGGCATTATAACCTTAATTGGTTAGCCAAAAATTTTATTCGTGTGATACCCTGGCATTATAACTTTCATAGGTAGCCAAAAATTTTGTTAGTTTTAAGTAAAGCCAACACAGAAAAAATTAAAAATTTTCTCTAATCACCAATTTTATACCAAATTCATAGAATCAAGCAACCCATTTGTTGATTTTGCACCTTTTACCAAAATGATTATATTGATTACTAAAAATTGAAAAAATTTTATATTTTGAATACTTTTTTTTAATAAATGATATTTTTAATTTTAATTAAAAATTATCAAAAAACTTTGCCATTTCAAACAACGTGTTGATTGATTTTGAAAATTTCCAAAAACAATTTCACAAGTTTAAATTATTTTATTTTAAACGAAATAATTTTTTGTTATTTGATTATTATTTTAATTCAAAATTTATTTCAAAACAACTAAAATGTTAATTAAATCAAAATTATATTTTTAATTGTCGTTCAACAAAAAAAAATAATTGATTCAATTATCAAATTAATTAAGTTTTAATACTTTTACAATAATTTTTTTAATTGATAAAAAACTACTAATAATTTTTTCTGTGAAAAAAAAAAAAAAAATAATACATACACAGAAAAAATTAAAAATTGTCTCTAATCACCAAATTTGTTCGAAATACATATAATCAAGCAACCCATTTGTTGATTTTGCACCTATTACCAAAATGATTATATTGATTACTAAAAATTGTAAAAATTTAATATTTTGAATAGTTTTTTCTCAATAAATGATATTTTTAAATTTAATTAAAAAAAATGTTAAAAAAAACTTTGCCGTTTCAAACAATGTGTTGATTGATTTCGACAATTTCCAACAACAATTCCACAAGTTTGAATTATTTTGTTTTAAACGAAATAATTTTTTGTTATTTAATTAATTTTTTAATTCAAAATTTATTTCAAAACAACTAAAATGTTAATTAAATCAAAATTATATTTTTAATTTTCATTCAACAAAAAAAAAATAATTGATTCAATTATGACATTTATTAAATTTAAATACTTTTTAAATAATTTTTTTGATTGATAAAAAACTACTAATAATTTTTTCTGTGTAGATTTTCACAATTTCATCATTAAAATGATTAAAATAATAATAATGATAACTTTATAAAAGCATTTTTATCAATTTTTAGTAGGGATTGCTGTTTTAACCGAAACCGAAACCGCGGTTTTAAATGCCTAAAAACCGAAACCGAAAACCGACAAAAAAAACCTCGGTTTTAGCTTTAACTTTAACAATGTATTTATGCTTGAAGAAATTGCAAATTAAACATCATACTCGTACTTAATATACAAAAACTTTATACATAACAGCCTTCAACAAAGACAAGGTATTTCAAAATTCTTAAAATTCAAAATAAGTACTAAGAAGAACAAATGTTATCTTTATAACTCTTAAGTACACACCTTATTTGTGAGGCATAAACTGCCTCCTGGTCCACTTGAATTTAGTATGGAGTTTCTTCTGGCTATAGAAAAAACTCACACTAACGAACCCCTGGGCAAGGCTGGGACTACTTTTATATGTATGGAGTTTTATGGCTATAGCAGGAACATTCTGTTGGGAAATAAAATAATTTTTCGAACAAACAGAAAAGGAAGAAATCTTATGTGTTGTGTATGCTTTTTGAAACGTTTCATTTTGATTTTATTAACTGCAGTACATATCGCTCATTTGCTGCAAGACCGGCATAACTCAAAAAATTAAATTTTTGAGTTAGAGATGCAGAATTGTTCGCTTTGTTTTTCTTTATATTGTGTATTAAATTCATTTTTATATCTTTTATACTTTCCCAGTTTGCAGAGAATGTGTATTCTTTTTTTCTAAGTAGTCAGAGCAAATCAAAAACTTTAAATGCGTTTATCTCGAAATGGGGTTTTTGATTTATGCCGGTCTTGCAGCAAATGAGCGATATATTATAGGGGTACAATATGCACAAAATTTGGCCAATTGAGGAATACATAAAGTTTCGTTCTAATATACTTAATAATTATATAAAAAAAAAAACTAGAAAAAAGTCAAAAAATGCCTGGCCAGGCCCAGGTATACACTTAAGGGCAAATAAAAGTACCTGTATTGAAACAAATAAAAAACGTGCAAAAAAAATATATATGTTTATGTATGACTTTGATTTTGATATTTTCAAAACCGAAACCGAACCGAAACCGGCCGGTTTTAATCATTTTAAAACCGAAACCGCGGTTTCACATTTTTACGGTTTTTAGCAAACTCTAATTTTTAGTACTTTAAAAAAACATAAATTTGTTTGTTGTGTTTTTTTTTTTAATCATCTCAAATGTAATGTAAACGGCTTTGATTAACTTAATCAACATTTTGCTTAAACGCGTTTAAAAACCCAAATGTGAACATAGAATAAGTGATGTTGCTAATCAACAGATGCTGCTGGTTATTCCTAAAGCAGCGGAGCTTAGAAAGCTCCAACTCCTAAAGACCGTCATGCACTATTCCCTGTCATGATAAGTTGTTATTGTTTTTTGAAAATTTTCAAACAATAATAAGATCCGGGAAGCTTTTTCGTAAAATACTTAAGACTTTGTGGGATAGTGTATAACGACCTTAAGCAAGGGTGGTGTGTTTAACTCTGCAGACTTTTATTTACTTTTTACTTACAATTAATTTAACAGTAATATTATTCAGCTCTAAGTATGCATATTCATGCTTTTCTTTACATATTTTTTTCAACATATTTTTATACCCTTTACCACAGGTGGAAAAAGGTATATAGAAGTTTGTCATTCCGTTTGTAATTTCTACAATATTGATCTCAGACCCTATAAAGTATATACATATATTCTGGGTCCTTTTGAGGAGCGAAGTGGATTTAACGATGTTCGTCCGTCTGTCCGTCTTACGTTTGATATGTGCGTTCCGGAGACTCTAGACATGATAGTGGCTAGGTTGTTTCACTTTTATGTCATATATAGTCCGCCATTTCTTGCTATTGAAATTTAGCAAGATCGGTCCACAAATGGCTGAGATATGACCAAAAAACCATGACTGCCTCTAATTTTTTCTAAAAATCCCTTGTTGTTTTTTTATTAATTTTTTTTTTCTGTATATCTGGAGAACGGCAAGCGACAAAGTTTCCAAATTAGGGACAAACATTTAGGTTATCAATACACAGCATCCCACAAAATGTGGGCGGGATTGAAAAAGTGGGTGTGTTACCTCCCGTACAAAAAACATGAAAAATTGTATAAATACTTGAATTTTTGGACTGTAATATGACTTATGGATACGCCTTATGCACCAAAAGATCGGAAATTTTTAGTAGAACATATTTTCTGAAAAACCAGGAAAAATCGATTCAGATACAGAAAAGTTATGACCAAAACATAAATTTTTTTTGAAAAATACTCATTTTCGGGAACCATAGGTCTTGCTGAGTCCAAGTTTTATAACACCAGGTAAAGGAAAATTTCATCCTTAACACGTTAGTACTTAAATCAGTGAATCAGTACCTGAGTTACGACCAATATGCTGAAATCCTAAAAAGTACTATTTTTATACCCTTCACCACAAGTGGAAAACGGTTATACATAAATAAGTTTGTCATTTCATTTGTAATTTCTACTATATTGATCATACACCCTATAAAGCATATATATTATGGGTCCTTATGAAAAGCGAAGTTTAAACCCGGTTGTCCGTCTCTTCGCCAATATGATTTTCGTTATCACTTTTCTTTATTATTTAATCTATTTAACGAAATAATTTTAACAAATAGAAACTGGAATTTTTTTTCTATATGCTACTTTAAAATTCGTCAAAAAAAATATAAATCTACGGTACGATAACACCGCCTATACTAAAATAAAACAAACAAACACACATACATTGTACAAACAACTTTGGTGAATATGGGCCCCTATTACGGTACACAACTCAAATAAGTTGATTTGTATTATTGTATTATGGTTTACAACTTTGCTATATTGCGGTGGACAAAAACATCAAAAATAATTACAACTCAACTGAGTTGTTTTCGCTTTTTAAATTTAATTTATAATGAAGTTTTTAGTATTGTAAATATGTATGTATGTATATGTTAAAATTATTTAGTTTTTGTCTAGTTGCTCTATATTCCGCTCGCACAGTGGTGAAGGTTATATAAGATTCCTCTAAGACGAATATAGGCTCTCTTACTTGTTTCTTATTACGTTATTTACACTATTTTTGCACTCAAAAACTTACCCTACTTATAACATTCTTAATAAACTTATCAACTAGTTTGTATACCGACAGTTTTAAACGATTGTAGGATGTTTATCTATATTTCTATTTCTCCAATTTTTTCCAAGACAATTTGAAATTCACAGACCATAATTTCTTTTAATGGTTGTGTGAATTCTGTATGAGTTTTGTTTAATGATGCATTTCATCCATTATCTGGCATGCATATGAATTACGTTCGAAAGGAACAATAAACGAAAAAGAAAGAAAAAACAAACAAAACATATTTAACCCGCCCGCGCACAACTACACTCATTTAAATTACTGGGTAATTAAAAAAAACAAACCAAATCCACTAAAGAACATTACAGCAGTTAGAGGGAGAGAGAGAGAGAGAGAGAGTACGAAAAAAGGACGGACAAGCGGATGGACAATAAACGCACGCTTTCCTAAGCCTTGAACAAGTGTGAAATATACCGAAATTCTTTTAACAACAAATAAAAATTTATTAGAAAAAATTTTTAAAAATTTTTTGTTCCGAAGTGCTCGGTAGTATCCTTGAAATTAGATGTATATTTATTACTTCCATTATTTGTTAATAGTTGTATTATTGTAAGACACAAACCCTTTTTGTGTCTAAAAACAAACTCTGGCAAAGTTTTATTGCAAGGATATTTTTTCCCTCTACGTCCTTGTTTATGTATTCCCATACTAGCCCGAGGACTTTTAAATGGATTGCCATAAAACAAAATATTTCTGTAGTAAAAAAAATATGTTAAGCAACAACTATTCGTGGGTAGTAATTTCATAGGAATTTTGTGTGTTTGAAATTTTAAGTTCAGTGTACCAGTTCCGTTTGTTTGTTTGTTCTATTTTTAATGCGCTGCGCATGCTTAAAGCGGTAGCAGAAACGCGGCTTTTGTAGCCGTTAACAATAGTTTAAAAATTCTGCTGCATACCTCATGACAAAATGATAGAGAGCGTAATAAAATAAAAAAAATTTTACTTTTAAGAGTTACATGAATTACAAGAAGGTTTGTTCTATGAACATGATCCCTGAAGCCATGCGCGAACCATAAAAAACAACCACACACTCCCGACAAACGCACAATTGCAGAGGGCTGTGTTTTCCCGTCGTCTTGAAGAAATTTATTTCACAAGGCTTGCGCGTTTATTTTTTTTTTTTCTTACAAAAACTAATTTTTTTTATTTTTGATAGTTTGTCATTGTTTATTATCCCTTAAGGGATTTCGGTTCATTCAATCAATATTGGTTTTCTTTGCTTATTTTGAGGTTTAATTTTTTTTAAATGCTTGTACAAGTTTGACTATTTTTATGGGCTTTAATTCCTTCCCTATTTCAGTTTTTTTTTTTTTTTTTTTTTTGTTGTTAATATTTTGCTGTGCGTGTGTGTATTTTTTTAGAGGAGGTAATATTTTTGTATCTTATTACACAAATGTCAACACATTAGGCGGAAGTAATTTCATTTGTATTTTATTTCATTCATTTATTTTCTTCCTGCGTTCCTTTTTTTTAGTTTTATGTCAATTTTAGGTTAATTTTTAGTTTAAATATTTCATTAAATTTTAACGCTTGAATAAATTTAAGCCTTTGCAGTGATTTTTTTAAGGATTTCTAAAAATATGTAATAAATATTGAAACTGCTTATTAAGAAGAATTACAAATAGATCTTGAAAGGGGTTTTTTATTTGATCGTAGATAAATTTGCTTAAGATTTTTTTTTTTTGTTCAGTTTGGCCAGAAATAATTCACAGTTTTTATCCCTCCACCACAATTAGTTGTGAAGAGGGTATACTAAGTTTGTCATTCCGTGTGAAACTTTTTTATTATTCATCTCAGACCCCATAAAGTATATATGTATATTCTGGGTCCTTGAGTAATTCTAAGTCGATTAAGCCATGTCCTTCTGTCCGTCTGTTGAAAACACGCTCCCTTTCGAAAAACTCAAAAGAACTAAAAAAAACTGGGTGTCAAATTGCTTGTAGTTATCCCCAAGTAGTTTGGGATTGAAATTCAACAAAATCGGTTCAGTAGGAACAGAGCTATGAATCAAAATGTGGAACCACCACCTAAAAAAATTGATAATTTTGTTACAAAAACTAACATAAATGGTGGAATAATGCACAGAATGACATAAGAATTTGTTTTATTCAACTGGAAATCACGCTGTAAAATTTCGTGAAGATCGGTCCATAATTAACCCTAGGCCCCATATAAACCCTACTTCCGGAAAACCGTTTAGTACGCCTAAATCCGTAAAAAATAATGCCAACATAATAATGCTACATACAAATTTTATAGGACTAGAAATATCACTGTGAAATTTCGTGAAGATCGATTTATAATTTACCCTACCCCATATAAAGCTCACTCTGGTAAAATAGTTAAATATTTACGCCTTAAACCGTAACAAATATAGATATTGCGGTAAAATTTCTTCCAGCTTAGCTTAATACGGCCAGAAAAAGTGTTATGCAATTTTGTGATATACGGTCCATAATTCACCTTCGATTCCATCTTAAGGAGCATATAGACGACATGTTTTTGTCATCTGACATGTCAAATTTCCCACTGCAAAACACATACATGTCGTGTGTTACCTTTTTAACTTTGCTTCTGTAAAAGTCAGACGCAAAGTCATCTGACAAAATTTCAATTAGAGCGTGCTCTATTTTCTTCTGACAAACCATCTGACATCAGAAATCTATGCCGGGAAGAAACTGGCAGCGGCGTCAACTATTGAAGGAATCATTAGCCGGCTGAAGTTAATATTTTACAATACCAAGATATGTATGCTCATCTCACCATTGAATAGAATTTATGTAAATATATACATAAAAACCGTTTAATTATAAAATTCTAAATTATTATCTTTAAAATAAAAGAAAAAATTTTAAGATGGCTAAATTATTTTACGGCGCAAATAAATATTTTCGTGGCGGCAGCAAGTTATTTTGAAACCGAGAACTACTTTGGTTTCTGCAACAACAATGCGAAAAAAAACAGAGACAATGTCAGAAGCAAATTACATGTACGTTTGTGACCGAATATTATAAACCTTATGTAAAACAGCAATTTTGACAGACATGAACAATTACATGTGACTTGAAAATTGGACATGTCAGATGACAAATACATGTCGTGTACGGGCGCCTTTAGCAGCCTTCTGAAATTCACTGCAAACGCTAAAACTTATTGCACCGCTGCGTTGAAATTTATGTTTTTTAATACCAGAAATCACTCTGCAGAATTTGGGATGATTGGTTTATAGCTTACCATGGCTTTTATATAATTTGTTCTCCTGAAAATCATTTAAGTTCAACTTAAACTGACATTCTACTCAAGCTATTTAAAATTGCTGAAAAAAACATTAAACTTTCTGATTGTCGGTCAATAATTTTATATAGGTCTAAACCGCAACAAATTTTAATGCAGATGTCTGTTTTTACAAAGATTATAATAATAAATAGACATCATACAGATATTACTCCTAAAACATTCGAAGTGTCGGTGGAGGGTATCAAAGATTCGGCACAGCCGAATATAGCACTCTAACTTGTTTTTTTAATTTGTTATTAATTTATTGGATCTTTCTTATTTTAGACAATAACAATTCCACTCAGGGCTGCCAGGTACTTTTTTTCCTTCCCCATAATAATCCCCTGTAAAAAATACACCACTTTTAACGGATCAGCTAAGTATTTATTTGAGAGATCATCTTAATCGTAAAGATAAAACGAAGTTGTATTTTAGGTGTATATATTAGAGTATTCATTTGGTTAACCGTTAATCGGTTAACCGATTTATTACTACCCAATTAACTGATCGGTTAATTTAAAATTGGCAATTTTCTAATAACGATTAAATCGGTGAATTTCCGTCTATTAACCGATTAACCGACGCAAAAATAATTAATTTTTTTTTTTTGTTTTTAATTATTTGTTTCGTCTCTATACAAAAGGTAACAATTGTCAGATGATGATCTGACAACAGAAGAAACTCTCGATAGTTATACAAACAATATTTTAACAGAATTAAACGAAACAAAAAGAAGTGTTAAAAAATTAAAACAGTGCCCATGTTCTGTTACTCTCGCGTCGAGAAAGTTTTCGATTGAAATGTGTGAAAAAGAACAAAAATGCCATAAATTGAAACAAACAGCTGTTTTTCTCACTTAACTGTGTCTGTAACTTTTTTTTGGCGAGTACAAGCTGTCACGTAAGGAAATTACTCGACAATTTACAGAAAAAGTGTGTCTGTAACGTTTTGGTGAGAAAAGTTTCCGCTTTGAACTGTCAAATAAACTCACGAATAAAAATGGGGCGAGAAAAAATTTTAACACTAAAAACCATTAAAAATGCAAAGAATAATAATAATGTAACTTTGTTCTTGGCATATTTTTCATTGTTTTATTATTTTGCTTTTAACATTTTAATAAAATATACGAATGTCTTCAAAGCTCGTTTGCAAACAACAAACATTAAAGTCGCTCTTTACAGAATTTGTTATAGCCGACGGTTGTATTTTCGCCGCCGTCGTTGAACAATTTTCAATTTTAGTAAATTTTGGTCGCCGTCAACGATATTTGCTACTGGCGTTCTGAACGTCTGCAATGTCACATCGGCTTCGAGTGCAATATTATGACATTTATAACGTAACGACGTAATCTCTTTTCATAGTTTTCGACATGAGTTACAGACACACATTTTTCTCACTTTTCGAGAAACGACGGAATATTTTGTTTCACATCTTTTCGATGCAAGAAGTTCTCACTAAAGTTACAGAACATGGGCACAGGACTCTAATGGCATAATGGAAGATTTTTTTGCGCTTGATGCTAAATTACTTTCATTCTACATTTTAAAACTTAAGGTCGCTTTAGCCGACCTAAATGTAATGCAATGCAATTAAAAGGGCCGTAACGTACTGTAAGAAAAGATAAACTCACTGTTTATTGTTGGTGTTTTGTTTAAGCTTTGATATTGTTACAAGTAAGACTTCGAGTGTTTAAAATTCTTATTCGCTTTAGGGTTTTATTTGTATAATATTTTTAGCTTTTCTAAAATCTTTGGAAAAGGTTTCCTGATGATCTGGCCTAAGCAACCAGTGAAATGCGCATAGAGGCTAGCTTTCCCTCAACAATAAATTTCGGTGTATTTATCAAATATGGAAAATTGGGAAGTTAGCACGTCTTACAAAAATCTTAATAGTACTTTATTTTCTCTTTCAGTAAGGTTTGGCAATTCATCATGAATTGTTTAGTCGAAATTCCGCAATAAATAATTAAATGGGGTTGGGCTGGTCCTACATTTGACACAAATAGGAGCATCCTACGCGCTGCAGGGCTAAATTTAAGCATTTTATTAAACTGCAATATTTGTATAATTGAAATTCTTAAATTTGGCCGTCAAAAGTATAACCAACGCTACTTTATTTTTCATCGCCAATTAATAAGGAAATTTCCCCCCCGTCAATTAAAAAAAAATATGTTTTGTTAATTTCGATAATACAAGAATTCCCAATAATAATATTTTTTTTAAAGTAAAAAATTTTTGGATATCCCAGCAAGGTTTTTTTGTTTTTTTTTATGAAGTCTCTACCGAAATTTTTAATAAGTATTTTTTTATTTTTTTTATTGAATCTCTTACGATTTTTAATAAGTAAACACATCTTAATCCTAATAGTTATTTATTAGATATTTCCAATGAAACCTCTAGTTTACCGTATTCAATTACTTATTATTCTACATTCAATTCCAGCAGGTGCCATCTATATCCAAAGACTAAACGTTTAAGTTGATAATGCGTGCGGTTGAATTATTAAAAAGCCTTAGTATTTGCAATATTTAAGAATGTATGTAGTATGTGTTATATGAATCAAAATTCTATTCGATAATTTTTGACGAAAGCGGCGATTTGTCGGGGAAAAGCCAGATTTACTTATCTTTAAGATATTTCAACATACAACAAAAAGGTTTTAGGAAAGAATTTATTGGCTTTGTTGTAAACGCATTTGAAGAGGCTTCAAAAGATATTGATGACGTTGATGTGTCAATTGATGCGAAAGCACTATCATCAAAAGTTCTTAAAGCTTTGACAAATTTTGTGTAGGAGATGGAACAGATGGGTGTCCTCTGATGTCAGCAGAAAATGGAGCTGTTCAAAATTTCTGGAAAAGCGACAAATGCGAAACAAACGCCTTGCTATTCCCACAAATCAAACAACTCAATTTCTAAAAGCAATAAAGTGCCATTAATACAAAAAGTTGTATCATTTGTTAAAGAAACGACAAAATTTTTTAAATATAATCATCACATGCGAAAAACAGTTTTAGCAAAGCATTTGGGAGCCAAACTCTCTTCATTATGCGGCTTTGCAACAAGTGCACATCATATAGTAGAAGCTTTGGAAAAAATATCTGAGTGGAAAGGTAGTATCTCTACCTTTATATTAAGGAACTCACTTAGTACTTTTAAATTTATTTGCGGAATAAACATATTAAGTGCGATACCTATTGTAACACAGCCGCTTAGTATCATTTTACAAAAGCACGATAAAGATCTTCTAAAAGGATCAAGCCTTATCAAAATAAAGCCGAAGAACAATTTAAAGCGATTTTTGAAAAAGTTAAAGTTATTTGCGTTCAAATCGAGGTTCCTATCGAAAAGACAAGATTTGAACGAAATAATCACATCCAAAATGTTGAAGATTACTACCGAGTTATAGGTTACATTCCTCTTAATGAATTTATTTTAGAAGATCTCATAACAACTTTCCCAATAGATATCCCAAATGTATTGAACATACCTTAAGTTCACCTCAAAGTGTAATCAAGTCATATACAGATACAAAACTGTTAAAACCACAATAAGCTGATGAGCTGATTATATTTGATAAAAGAGATAAACACCTACTAACATCTAAACTTGAGCCTGATCTATCAGATAACGTTGTTGATGCTTTAGGCCGGGTTTTTGAGATGTGGATTAAGTTTAAACTAAGCTTAACGTAGTCTGAAACTCGGATATTTTCGGCGAAATGATTTTTCTTTTTTAATTTTTTATTAAAGACGAACATTTTAAGCAAAACAAAGCTGTTCCGTCAAAACTTTGTATACAAACTTGGTAATGGCGGCAAAAATCTGTTTTCAGATTAACTAAACCTAGTTTAACTGAGATCTCAAAAACTCAGCCTTAGTAAACTGTGATGAAGATATCTACCCAAATCTAAGAAAAATATTTCAAATTTTTGTTTCAATGCTCGTCAGTAAAGCAACGATCGGGAGGTCATTTCCTACCCTTCGTCGAATAAAAACATGGTTCAGACCAACAATGACAGAAGATAGACTGTACTGTTTAAATTTGCCTCACAAGGAAATTATAAATTGCTTATTTAAAAAGATTAAGGTATATTGAACTGATCTTATATTTTATTAAACCTTTTTGTTGAGTTTTTTTAATTAGGGTAATGACTTTTTTGGACAAAATTTCTTCATCCCACCACGCGATGGGCAATTTAGTATTGATAATGAAAATATTTCTTTTAGGCCTTTTTGGCCAAAAAAGTTTCCGCACCAAATGCAATTTCTATAGCTCCTCAAAAAAAATTGTTTTTTTTTTTAATTTCCATACACATTATAAATGGTACATTTATTGTTTATATATGCTATTTAAGTTTAAAGTGCGAGTTGATTTACATAATGGAAAAATATCTTGTGCAACTTGAATAGCTCGTTCTGCGCTGCGGAAAATTATCACTGTTTCATATATCCGCCAAACAACTCATCTATCACAACATCTATCATTTGCCATTAAAATTTAGTTTATTAAAAAAACCGCGAAATAGAGTCGCGATTTTTTTTGCGCCCTTCTTCTTGTTATATTCATGAAATTGTTAGAAAATACTAAACATTTTTTAATTAAATGTTAATTTTGTAAATTTTTTTCGCCAACACATACAAAGCACTCGATCGTCTTGAAAAACCGACATTCAATTGTGCATATAAAAAGCATATGTATATTTCGGCAACTGGGCCATATGAAATTTATCAAAAGGATAGGTAAAATATGCTCTAACAAATCGATTTCAAAATTTTTAAGAAGCTCTTAAACGGTTAAATATATTGTTTCAAACTTCTTCGGATGCACAAGGAAAAACATGCAATTGCATAAATACAGCTTCCCTGATGATTTAATAAATACAAAGTACATCATAACTAATCAAAAAGTCTATTTTGAATATCTTTGTTATTTATGGCCCTCTAGATTTTAGGTGACGATATCTAATAGGTATGATGCAAGGCTGAATTTTGGTTTTTACGTGTAGAACAAATTTTAAAATCTAGGCGAATTTTTAATATTGTCCAGTTATTTGAATTTTGTTTTTTGGAAGCCCTAGTTGGGTCCTATTCTACAGGTTGTTTCGTTGGGTTCTTTTTATTCAAAGCAATATAAATCTCCTTTGACTTCGCGTAAGCCGAAAAAACAAGACATAAATACCAAAAATAAATAACAAAAGACAAAAATATAATTTTGTCGTCATGTCAAGTAATTTCATTTTATTTAATTTTGCAAAGAAAAACCAAAAATAAAACCAAAACAACACACAAATACAATACTTCGTGGTCCATTCAGACCATGACGGTAATTTAATGGATGTGTGGTACCTACATAAAAATGGAATTTCTCCCCACAAATTTGCTCTGATCGATTCCAAATAAATTTCATTCGATTTAGAACATTAATAGAATTCACGTACCCGGTTTTTTGATTTTTTGTTTTATTGGAAAGATATTGGCAAGTGAAACACAAATTTTGTCTGGCCAGACCAAGATGGTAATTCGAGGGTTAATCCAGTTGAAAAACATAAGCGGACCTTAAACAATCTAATAAATATAGCACACAGCTTGTGCGACTCGAATGTCTTAATAACTTTGAGATCCGTTGCAATTTTTATGGCTTTTTTCTGAATAAAATTAAAAAACAAATACTTTTTTATTTAAAGATCAATAAATTAAAGGCTCAGTTAGTCTTTACTTTCTGTTCTGTTACGAATCAGCTGATTTGTTTTTGTTATTAAAAAACCTATGAAATTGATTAGTTTTTCTGTTCTGTTGCTGTTTAGTTTGTTAAAATCAAAAACTTGTTAAGTTATTGTAAGTGACAGCAAAAAAAATAATAAAAAATACATATTTATATTGAAATAAACTGTTTTTTGATTTTAAGAATTCATAAAATTTAATTTCTTCAAATTTATGTGCATCGAAGTTATTGAAATAAAACAATGGACGGTGCAAAACTAATAAATTTTTCATAAATGGCTGATAAGTTACTACAGAAAAACTAATTATTACAATTTCGAAACAGAACGGAACGGCACGAAACAGAAACAGAAAGTAAAGACTAAAGGCTCAACCATAATATGCATAGTCTTGCTTAACCTACTGTCAAAAATTAAAAAAAAAGTCTCTCAAATGTATTTAAGAAAACAAAAACAAAATAAAAAAACATTTGATTCCGTACGGAATGTGCGATTAGATTCGCACCTTGCTTAAGCAAATGACAGTTTCATTAAACTTAGCAAAAAGTTTCCTTAAGTTCAATATGGTTTGCCGCATATAATGTACATGTATTCGCTCATCCGCTTAAGCCAACTTAAGCATATTGTGGTTGGGCCTTAATTCTGCCTTAAGGTTTGTTTTACCTATTTACGGCCATTTTCACCAAGTTCGGTTAAAACTAACTTTCAATTAAAGTTCCGGTTACCAATACGTTTTGACAGCTATAACCGATGGTTAATTATAACCGAACTTGGTGAAAATGACCGTTAAAAGATACAACAGTAAAGAAAACTCTACAGAAACTTACGACTACTCAAAATGTTAAAAATTCTTTCCTAACACAGAGTGTTATAAAAAAACATAACATTTCCTACCACTCTTGCAGTTTTATTAACATTTATTATACTCTGTTATTTCCCCGCACTACTACATTAATAACGATATCGAAAATGTTATTTCAACTCTCTAAGAGCAAAACTTTTCGTTATAAAATAGAAAACCCATCCGTACAGAGAGTGCTGTTAACTACAGTGATCTAAATAACTTGGACTCTTGTTTCATAAGACAAAAAGAAATAGCAGCTTAAAAAAGAGATAACAATATTTTCAAAACAAGTTTAACGGAGAAATTCTTCTCAATAAGCCATTTTTAAATTGTGCGCATGTGTTGAAAAAGCAAAGACAAATTTCCTTTCAGTGCTGCCACAACCAATACAATTTTTACAACCAACATTTTTGAAAAAGTTACCAAATGTAAAAAAAATATAACCAAATTTAAAATGCATTTTAAGAAAATCTTTAAAATTTATTTCAAGTTGCATTGCAAAGGTTATTTGTACGTTTGAGTAAAATAATAATTATAAGTCAAGAAAACAAATAAAATAATAACGAGAAACTTAATTAAAAGTTTTTATTTATTTAAGACTTTTTTCGTAAAAAATTTTTTTTATTTGACAAGAGCTAAACCCGTAAAATTTCCATACAAAGTTCAGTATATTGAAAGTTAATAAGCTGAATATTTTTTAATATGCCAGTTATAAATAACAAAAATGGAAAATTGTTTTCTGCTTTTTAGCTGTTATTGGCAGGACTGTCAAAGTTGGCGATTTTTTAATCATTTTTTTCGATGAAAATTTACGTTTGGCGATATGGTAATTATTTTGGCGAAATTTAAAATGATTGGCAATATGCGAAATGCAGTTTATATAAATTTTTTCTAATTTACATATATCTTAAATATTGTAACTCTTTTCTCTTTAACAAATTGCTCTGTTTGATATATTTTGTGAATCATTGTAAAATATTATGGCGAATATATACTACGTTTATACGTAGCCTATTCGCGAATAAAAATTATTTGCGATTAACTAACTTACTGTTTATATGTCTATTTCTTAATGAAAATTCTTATTTCTAAGCGATACCAGATGGAAAATTTATTCATTTAGTAGCACTGAATGTATATAAACTTTTTATTTTTTAAATGAAAAAGATCAACAATTATTGTGTATTTTTAACTTTATTTGCTCATTTTTTATTTAATTTTACTTTTGTTGTCATATGAATGTGCCACATCGAAATAAAAACGTAAAACGGTTAAAAGTGTGACAATGCTTAAAATCTTATTTGCAAATAGTGTCGTTAATCAGGAATTGTTTTCATGAGTTAGCTATTCGCAAATAAAAATTTAATTCACTGTTTATGCGGCAATATTCTCTACTTGCAATATTTTTATTTGCGAATAAGTGGTGCGTATAAACGTAGTAATAAACAAATCCGCCTTTCGTAACGTACATTCAATGGAGAAAAAGTATATGACTGACAGTCAAAAGTTTTTTTTATCAAATAATTATCTTAAAACACATTAAAGTTATAAACAGTAAAATTTCCAATTCAAATTTCTTAAGCTTACAGCCATTTCTTAAAGAAAATTCCACAAATTTTATAATTATGTTGATAAAGCAATGTAATTTTGAAAAATCTTTAAAATTCCTTTGTGTATTTCCAAATATGTATATAAATATACTTCTGTGGTGCGATTCACTAACTTTTAACGATCCGACAATCGTAATATTTGTCGACATTTATATTCGCTTGCAGTAACGATAGTGTGATTCTGTAATTTTTTTTTAAAAAAGTACACAGCTGTTTTTTTTGTAACATCTCTGTCTACAAAATGTTAAAAAAAAACGAAAAGCACAAAAGAGAATAAAATAAAAACATATGCAATTGTTCTTAACCCCCCTTGTTACACATATTTTTTCATTTAAAATGCACTGAAAAAGGTCTGGCCAGACTCATAAGTAAGACGAAGTGTTAATTTGTGGTTTTATATTTTTTTTTTTGTGAATTTTACATTTAGAATTTTATTTTTGTTCTTAATTTGCGTTCTTTTTGCAAATTTTAAATTTATTATATTATTTTTGTTCATACATATATGTACATATGAATATATCTTTGTATGTATGTAAGCTATTTTAAACATAAAAAACATTTTATCGATAAAATAAACACAAACTAAATTATTGTCGCTAAGATAACGACAAAAAAATTGCTTAAAGTAACAGCTGACTTTAAACGACAGCGAATATCGTTAAAAATTTTACAGAATAGCATATTTGATAAATTTTCGTTATACTTATTTTAACGATTCGATTATCGTTATAAAAGTTAGTGAATCGCACTACTGAAAATAACCTAAATTCAGTACATAAAACTTATTTTCGAGTCGCATGATTTTATGCACTTCCTACTTTAAGTACTTAATTATCTTTACTACTCTTAAAATCAAGAAAATTACGCTCATTTAAAAAAAATAATTGAAAATCTCCATTGATTTAAACTTCATTCCGATTTCAGAACATGGCATTTTTAATATAAAAATCACAAATGGCAATATTTTCTTAGCAAAAGTCTTTAAAAAGTTATTTGGTTGCTGTTTTGTGAGGGGTTTTTTGTTTTCGATAAATTATAAAAAACTTCCGTTCATTATTTAAAAAATCGTAGTACAAATTATTCGAGCTCGTAAATAATTGTATCAAGAAAGACATATTCGTACCATTATTATTTTAGAAAAAAATAACCAAAATGAAAAAATATTCACATCTCCACATTGAACAAAAATATAACCAATTTTGGTTAGAAATAACCAAAAACGGCAGCTCTGTTTCCTTTTATTATTCTTGTTTTCTTACAAGAAACAGAGAGCTAGAGTAAAAAAATTTTTGTATTGTTGTAATATTACAATACAGAAAGAGTAAAATTTCATTTATTCTCGTTTTGCACTCACAGTGTTTATACAAATTCGCTTTTTTGCAGATTTCGTGTAAGAAAAAATAAAGTTTTTATCTTTTTTTAATTTACTTTACATTTCTTCTGACTTTTTTATAAAGAGATAAAAAGTGCTCTCGGCTTAACAAAATTTTACTCTTGCAGCGAAAAGTTTTTTGATTTTTGGTGTTGTAGCTGTTGTCGTTTTTATAATTATGAGAGGTTGTCAGAAAAAAATTCATATTTTTTTTTCTTTAAAAAAAGCCAATTGAAAAAAATCACACTCATAAATGAGCAAGAGTAAAAAGATAAATAAAAGCAAACACACTCTCTCACTCATAAATCCTATAAAGTTTACTATGGGATTGTGTGACTGTGTGTGACCAGCAAAAAAAATATTGTTGGAATATGATGGAAGATATAATATTTGATAAAGTCAAACCAGACAAGCAGTAGTACTCTGCTGTTGTTGTTGCCGTTGTTGCGACGGCTTATGTTGTTTTTATTATTACCCAGCACAAAATTTCATACATCTTTTTTTTTTTTCGTTATGAATATGAATTGAGCTGTGTTGTTGGGTGTTTGTGCCATACTTAAGTGAGAGCTGTTGTTGCTTTTGTTTTGTGCAGCAATGCTGTTATTGTAGTTTTTGCATTATTATGTTATATGAGTACAAAAAATACAATGTAGAGTTTTGTTGTTTTTTTGGGAGGAGTATTGTATTACTTCTAAATGTGACTGTTATTTTTGACTGTTGCGATAGATAGATGGATGGATGGCTGGCTGGCTTGTTGGCTGGTTCGGTTCGTTTGGTTGGTGGTTAAAGTCAAAAACTCAAAATGAGCGAATATGAGTAGTTTGTTGTTAGCGTTTTTTTTGTTCAACTTGTCTGTGTTGTTATTGTACATGAATTTATGAATTATGTACATAACAATAAAAACAAAAAGAACCGACATTTGCCTTGTCTGCTTCTGTGGAGGTTTCGCGTTTTCTTACTGGTGCGCACAAGGTGTTTTTTTTTATGTATTCCTCTTCTTCTTCTTTGAATAAATTTATATATGAGTTTATATTTCATATTTTTTGTTGGTGTTATTGCCACTGGTCTACCGTTATTGTAATTTTGTGTGTGTTTATTTTCTTAATTTAGAGCAGGGCTGGTACTAGGTCTGGTACTTTTTTCTGGATTATGTTGTGAACTAAATGTTAATTAATAGGATTTCGGAATTACTAAACAAATAAGGAAAATATCTACCAACGTACCTATTTGGCATGGCATGTCAGTGAGAAATAAGTCTAGCTTTCAAAAATTATTTATAGCTACCTACCTAGGTACGTTTTTAACTTTTGTGACAATGGAAAGTTGAAATGTAACAACCTTAAAACTTTGTTTTTCCTCAATAAATAGGTACTTATTTGTAGATTGGTCTAAATACTCTTAAATAGAGCACTTCACGTAGGTACCTATACTGAAACCTCCGTTTATTAAATCATCTTAGGTTGTTAAAAAATATTAAAAAATAAAATTAAACACAAAATCTTTTAAGAAAGTTTTTAATTTTTTTTTTAAAGATTTTGACATTTTTTATTTTTCGAATTTATTCTACCTATGAGCTAAATTTCAGTTCTGTAGGTACCTATTTTATAAAACATTTGTGTAATAGTCCTATTCCTTCAATTTTTCAGGATAAATTCGAAAAATAAAAAATGTTGAATAGGTACCTACCTATAATACCTATAAAGTAACCTTCGAAAGGAAATAATTCCCAGTTTTCGATTTCTATGATTAGAACTCTCCGCCAAAGTTTTAGAGTGTACACCTCTAAAAATAAGAATAATGCTTGCCAAAACTTATCTGATGCCCATTTTATTATATGGCTGTGAGCTATTTGCTAAATGTGATACAATTAGTAAAGCAAAATTAAAAGTTGAATTTAATAACATAGTCCGTTACGTGTATGGACTTAATAGGCGTTCTAGTATATCTTTGTCTTCATCTCGGTTATATGGCCTTTCTTTAGATAATATACTGAACATGAGAGTTTTAATTTTTTTTCATAATATAGTATATACCCACAAACCTGATCATCTGTACGGCAAACTTTGTATTTCAGATAGATATAAGCAGGGGAAAAAGAATTAGATCGTTTAGATACAAAAGTTTAATTTCGGAGTGGCATTTCTACATATTCTCAATTTCTCTCTGGAATTCTATACCCCATAGTTTTCAAATTTTAAGTAACGCACGAAAATTTAAAGAAAATATTTTTAAACTGTTTTCAACATAACAATTTGAAACATAATTATTTGAGATTTAAGTACATATGATTAAATTATTTAAATATTGTTTGATTTTAATTGATTTTGCTTTATATTTATTTAACTGTAATTAGTTATTAAGTTGTTAATTAATTACTGATTTATAATTATACACATTCTCAATTCCATACTGCAAAATAAGACTCGTAAGTCTTGTGTATGGAGCAGTTCAATTAAATAAATAAATAAATAAATAATAACTTCCAAATTATTGTTCGAAAACCTTGAAAATTTTATAAGAAGAAGAAATACCTACCTACCTATGTCTTCAGATTTCAAACAGTTTGAAAACAATTTCGAAGAAAAGTAACTCGTTGTAGATAGGTATTTTAGGTTTTAAAAGATTGTAGGTATATTGAAATTTAGAATAAAATATTTTTAAATTGCGTCCTCATCTTACATTCTTTAAAATTAAATAAAAACTCTAAGTTGCCACAAAAACGAGGAAACTTTTTCTTAATCGCACGTTTCAATGTTTAATTATTTTTACTTACACAAAAATGGAAGTTTGTAAGTATTTTCCTTAATGTGTTAAGAGGTCAGGTAAAATACAGTAAAAAAAATCGGAAGTAACTTCCAGAAAGTGAATTTTTTCTTTAAACCTTATTAAAACAAGGATTCTATGAACGGAATCGTATAATTTATTTTCTGAAAAGTCTAAATATGTAGTTACATTTTTCAAATAGTTATGCCTGAATTCATTTAAATATTTTAAATCAAATAATAAAGGCTAATAGCCTTTTTACACTGATCAACATCTAACATCTACCATCAATTTCCCACCATTTGCGAAGATGTTAACATCTTTCCATAAGAAATACATAGGGCTAAAAAACAACATCTTTAAACATCTTTAAAAGATGTTCCTATCTCATTTTATTCCACTCTACATCTTTCGATTATTTTAGTGTCATCACTATAAAAGTGTCAATAAGTTCTATTATTATTGTGGCATCACTGACAAAATGGAAGTTGCTTTGAAAGCAGCGTTACCATTTGTCAAGTTTTATATCTTAATGCAATGTTTTTTTGTTAAGTATTTTTTATATTTTTAAACAAATTGAACTTCAAATACATTTTTGAGTTTTCTTTTTAAATGTTGGCACTTTTGTGAGAAAAAAACATTTTTAATTTAATAAATTTTTTTTTTCAAATATGGTGACATTTTTGTTTGATGGCAGATGTTAGATGTGAGCAATGTGAACGAGTGTTTCACATTTTCAATAAATTGAGTCATTGGGATTGACTAAAGTTCTCACTCTGACTTTAGTCAATCCCAATGACTCAATTTATTGATAGTTTGCTATTAAATAGAGCCTAATGAGCACTTTCTTCGATGTTACTGAGATCGCACTGATGACGAATATTATTACATATTTACTTAACCGTTACACAGCATTCCCGACATGGTTTTCGCAATTGTTCTTTTTTGAAAATATGATGTATTTAACTAAATAATTTAACCAAATAGAATATGGGAATTTTTTGCTTCTTGTTTTACTTTTTAAACATGAATATAATGTTAGCCATAGCATAGATATGCAAAAAATATGGCAAAATTTCAGGTTGACGCTCGTCATTAGATTGATGTCACTTTTTGCCTTATTGATGCCATTTGTAATAACATTGATGTCACAATTATGGTGTTACGGCATCATCAATTTGAAGATTAATTTTTCTATAAATGTGGATTGATCCGTAAAGGTACCGATCAACTACTCAATAATTCTTTATTGCTATTATTATTGCTGCTTTGCTCTACACTGTTCAATAAGTTTTTAATCAATGCGCTATATAAAAAGTATATGGTGCAATTTTTCATTCGATTTATGAAAAAGTATGCGTATTTGACAATGTTGTAAACATACTCAATTACTGAATCAAAAGACTTTTGATTTTATCAAGTAACATTCTGATATGATATAGGTATACACTTACCGTAAAGCGCGTTTTTGCGTTAACGCATTGCGTTCTATGCTTCAAGCTACTTGCAACGATCTTACGCGGAATCACCTTAACTAAAATAATATTGTATTCTCAAAATCAGCTGATTTTGTAAGAACGCCGCTTGTAATGCTTACAAAAGTAGAAAGTACACTTTCTTTTTGCATCTTTACCGTAAAGGCCTTCTATGATTTAATAAATGCAACTTGCTCCGCACCGACTACTTCTTCTCTGAAATCGTCAAACGCGTAGTGCAGCCTTCTTGCTTAACAAACTAATGGGTCGATTACGAATGGATCAACCCATAAATCTTGCTTCAATTCCAAATCCTTTTGCTTAATGATTTCCGAGCAAATTTTAACAATTTAGTACTTTTATTCTAAAAAAAACTACGTCCTTCTATTTCAAACCTGTTTCCCGTAAGATTTTCGATCTTTTAAAAATTAAGTACTTAAAAAGAAAGCACCTTGTTATGACTCCTACCAGCCCATGCCCGATTTAGGGTGTTTTATTTCACATTCTATATAATTTATTTATTTTCATTTTATTATATACAGCAACAATATTTCTTCATATTTATCGGCAACTTCTTTCAAAGGGGGTTGATAGTTACTAAGAAATTTTTACTTACATTTTAAGAATTTCTTTTTTTTCTTATTTTTTTGCTTTTTTATTTTATTACTTTTAGTTCATTCTTATTCATACGAAGGTGAAATTTAACTTTTTTTTTTGTTTCACAATTTCTTTTTTTTTATTTCACCTATCGCGCAAGTATTGAATTTATGATATTTCTCTTCTTCGTCAGCGTTTGGTTGCTTTATTTGTTGTTGTTTTTATTTGACCTGTGTGCTTTTTGTTGTTGTTGTTTTTTTTATTAAAGGTGGGGTTTTATATTTTTCGTTCTTGTATTTTTTGCTTTAGAGAATTTATAAATTTTTAAGTTATTTTTTTATTGGTTAAAATGTTGTATTCAGTAAAGCAGCTTAAAAAACAAGAAGTGGAAGCAAAATAAAAAAAAAATGAACAGAAAAAAAGAACGTTGAAACATTGGCAAAAATTGAAAGGCAAGAAAGAAGGTGAATGAATTGTTGTAATTTATGGGTAACATTTTATATTTAAACATACTTTTTTTAATTTGTTATAGGTAGGTATTTCTCCTTGTTGCTACGATTTTGTTTAATGTTTTTTTTTTAAAGTTTTGTTGAAATTTGAGGTTTTGATTTAAAAGTGATAACATTTTAAATGTTTTATAAAACTAAGCTAATTTAAAGTTTTTTAAAGTAACTTTACAGTAAAAATGTGCAGTTAAAGCGCTTAAGTGCACATATGTAGGTACATACCTACAAAGACCGAGTTGAAATTTGAATTTGTTTTGCTAATTTTTAGGTTTTCAACAATTTAGCAATAATTTCTTGCAAAAGTTAAGAAAAATTTTTTTAAAAACATATTTTAACAAATTTTTAACTTTTTAAGATTTTGGACAATTTTGTGAACGGCCTTATTTTTAAACAAGAGTAAGAAATGAATAAGTCAGAACAAAAATAAGTTATGAGGCTAAGATTCATGTAAACGTTCTTTGTGCCGAATATTATTTAGACATCTTCATCTAAATGTGATTTGTTTGGCTTTAAGAACATATTTTAGGAAGGCGGCTTATATGGGACCTATGGTTAATTCTTTCTAGACCTTCCAGCGCAATATTGTGCCAACAACATTTATAAGAAAGTTATGGCAAAAGAGCTTTTTCGGGTTTTTTGGTATTTGTATGGGACCCATTGTCAAATGTGTACCTATTCCAAAAGAACTTGCAAAGACTATTAAGATTGAAATCAAACAAGTTTGGACCAAATTTTATCTTAATACCAACATAATAAGATAGTTTAAGGGTACAAATACTCTATACCGGAAAGAAGCTATATGGGGGATATGTGAAATTATCGATTCGTCCCATTTTTAATAGGCTTGGTCCCTGTCCCAACTGTAGCCCATGTTTTATATTATGTTCAAAATTGCGACTTGTACTTTGCTCACAAGGACTACATGGCCAGCCAACTAGCCATCCCGCCAGCCGAAAGTACGTACGGACGGACATCGTTAGATCAACTCAAAAAGAGATTCTGAGTAGACCGATATTGGTACTAAAAGGAGGGCCAATATTTTAAGGTATTAGGTATAAACATTAGCACAACTGTTTAATGCCATCTCTGCTATTGTGGTTACTGGAAAAACTTTTAATTTACGTGCAATCGAAATCGAACGCAGGTAATTTTAAGCAGTTAAAAAATATTTTGTCTTAAGATTAAAGAAACTGTCATATAAGTACCTACGTATGCATATGAAAATTTTTCAAAAGTTTTAAGGCCCGCTCAGTTCTATTTTAAGTTCCCATACCTATAGGTACCTACATAACATAAATTCGATCAATAGCAATTGACATTTAATTTTTATAAAATAATTTAATATTGCTTGAATTCAATCGCCGATTATTATTTTTAATCCAAATTTACTGAGAATAGGTAGACACTTATTAACAAAATGATTTTATCCATATCGAGTTCTTTAAAATGGCGATACCTACCTATCAGGCGATTTCGATTCAAAATATTGCATTGAGTGGAGTTAGGAAATGAGAAGAATTGTTAATTAATAGGTACTTTGCAAAATGGTTTTTTTGGTGTTAAATGACGCCACTTCGGGCTTTAGTTCGGTTTTAAATTACTTCTTTAACAGCAAAGCCACTGAAGAGGAATTAGGTATTTAACCTCGAAATTTTCTTATAGCGATCACAACGTACCTACGGCTAATCCCCGATAAACACCCACTCAATTTATCGAACGACCTATACCTACCTCCATGTAGAAAACCGAAACTTCTAAAGTCAGCCTCAAATCTACCAGCACCATGAACAATTTTAGATTAGCACTAATTGGTTTATGTCGAATCCTTAAGCTGGAGGTCCACACCACGCATTACACGCCTTTTCGCTGTCTTCGCAGCTGTCAAAAAAGTAGAATCTGTGTAGTTTTATGTAACAAGTTACATGCACAAAAGCGTAGGATGCGTTAAGTAGGTTTACATTCTACTTTTGTAAGCGTCGCAAGCTGCGTTCAAACAAATCAGTTGTTTTTCACAAATTAAATTTTATTTTTACGTGATGCCGAAAAAAGCGTTGCATGTAACTTGAAACGTAGAACTCCAGCTTAAAAGTGTAACGCGGTATACCTACCTACCTAGTTAAGCGATGCCAAACCATTAACCAAGGCGGACAAAACGTATAGTGCACATTGCCCTTAAGAAATAATGACAAGTGAGCTGCGTCCGGAACTAGGTGCATACCTACCTATCTATGCTTAATGAATGAATTCCTTTTTTAATTGTTAAGAAAAACTTAGTAGGTAGGTAGGTATCTTTAAGAAAAACTTGTAGGTAGGTACCTACCTACCTAATTTCTAATTAATTAAATTTTTTAAATTTTTAATTTACCTATAGGTACCTAGGTAGGTACCTATAATTTAGTTTAAATTTTTTGGAACAATGCGTAGAAAAACCTATCTATTTGTAGTTAAAATCTGAAGTCTTAAAAATAATGCGGCAGTACCTAAATATGTACATATGTATGTATGTATGTATGTAGGTATGCTCTAAAGTTTTAGAACCCAAAAATCCAATTATGTACCTACCTATTTATTTTTGCTTTAAACATCAAATTACCAGAAATTTTGTTAAATCAAATCAAAAACTTAAAATTAAACTAAAAAGATTTCACAACAATTTAAGTAACCAAAATTAAAGAAAACTGAAATGAAACTCAAATTACCAACAACACAAAACATTTAACCGCAAAAATAAAGATATACAATTATGCCCCTTAAAAACTGAAAAAACAAAAAAAAAATACTTACCAGACTTAAATGCTACAAAAGTTCTTTCAAAAATAGATACAAATATTCTTTCATATAAACAACAACCACAATAAAAACGTTATTAATTAAGAAAGTGGGAGGTTACCTTTCCAGAAATAAAAAAAAAGCAACAACAGAAGAAAAAATGTCAAAAAAAAAATTTTTACTATACACAATATTATGATAAGCACAACTCATAATACACGACAAAAGCAGCAACAAAAACATAATTGTGTTTATATCTCAAAAGTCCAACAACAACATAAATAAGATTAAAAAAATACTGCTGAGAGAGAATTTCTTTTAGTGTTTTTTTATTATAAAAAATGAAGAAAACAATGAAGGGGTTTTTTTTTATTAACTTTGTTATATATTAAGAAAAAAACCAAATTATTAAATATTAAAGAAAAACAGAGAAAGACTTATGACTAGAAATATAGAAGAGTAAGAGAGAAAGCCAATAAGCAATGGAACCAGTTGCTTAAAGAGTATTTTTTATGCATCTCTGTTGTTGTTTTGGTGTTCCTTTAACACATAAGACATGATATGAATGAATTATGACCAATTATTAAAAACGCAGCAACAAAAACAACAAGAGCAGCGAACACACGAATCCTAATAAAACTAACGCTTTGTTAATATCAAACGGAAAGTGTGTTTATTACTTACATACGTATTTATTTCTTAAGGTTTCGTAAATTTCAATTATTATTCATATTTTTATAATAAAAGCGGAAGTTAAAATCATCGGAAATAAATGTTTTTAGATAGGAATTAAAATAAAAAAAAAAAAAGAAAAACAAATGAATGAGTTTATTAAACAAAACAGGTATTCTCCTTTATTCTCTTTTGAGAAAAAAACGAACTCTCTTGCTCTTTTTTATATCGTATTCATATTGTTGTTGTTTATCATTGATAGTTTTGCAAGAAGAAAATAGAGAAATGAGAGTTTTTCTATAAATATGAAAAGAGTATGAATGGTTATTTTTGTTTGTGTGTGTTTGATTGTTTAGTTAACAGAAAAAGGGTGTGAGTATATTAACCGTATTTGGTTAAAATAAGACTGAGTGAAAAGGCCTGCTTGTGAGAGCATAAGGCTAAGCAGTGAAAAAAAGAAAGAGATGCACTGATAAAAAATATTAATAAAATTATGATGTTTGAGTTTTCATAACATTATAGATTTTTTTTGTTGCTTTTGCTTTTGGCTTCGTAAGCATGTGTTGTTGTGTTTTTTTTGTTTAATGTTAACGCCGCTGCTGCTGTAGTCTCTTTGTTGTTTAGCCATTTAAAAATGGCAAAAGAAAAAAAGAGAGAAAGAATAAAAATTAATGTTGATATATGTTTCATATTTAAAATGATAACATGTTTTTTGTTGTTGGTGTTAATATTCTGTTGCATGTGTGCGTGTGGTGATGATAATGTTGTTGTTTTTGTTGATAATCTTATGAAGAGCTTTGGGTATGAGTACGCATTTAAGGTAGTGGTGGTATTATTTGAATTTTTTTTTCTTTTGTTCATGTGCATGCGGTATAATAAAGCAAACGTAAAGAATTGTTTGAGTGACTTTTTGGTTGGGCTGTTATTATTTGTGAAGTCAGTGTAAGTTTGACGCGCGTGCTGAACGTATCATTTATAAAACATAAGCGAGCAGAACTGCAAAAAAGACGAAATTTACAAAAAAGAAAGAAAAACAAACAAACGTTTAGCACAATACGGTTCAAATATACGTAAAATATTTATAAATATGAATAAAGAAAACAAATTTATATATAATTAAAAATAATAGTTTATTAAAAAGAAAAATAATTTTTACAAAAAAGCCGTCGGTATTTAATAAAAAAAACTTATTTACAAACATTCAAAGGAAAAAACATCTCCCAGAGAGTATGAGTGTAAATTTTTGAAAAAAGTGCGTAATCAAAATAAAATGAGAGTTTATCACATGCAATAGAGTAAAAGCTCTCCCTCCCCCCTTTTACAAAATATCCGTTTATAATACAACTTCTACCTATCCATTTATATGGTATATATACTCTATTATATATACATATGTATTGATAATTATTAATACAGCAACAAAAACTACAACAAAATGTTATGATAAAAACATCAATCTTGTGAAAATTGAAAAAAGGAAAAAACCCAAAAGCCTAAAAAGACAAATCCAACAACTATAAAACATCATTCACTTTCCATCATCAACAACATCATATCAAATCTCTAAAAAGGATATTTTTATTAATTATTATAACAACAACAAATATAAAAAATGACAACTACAACAACTTTCAGTTGAAAATAATGAAAGAGTTAATCATGTTAGTTATTAAACAAACTTTAAATAGAACACAGCAATAATAACAACAAAATTTAATTGCTTTGATTAAAAAAAAAAAACATTTTCGTTAAAAAAATTTTTAATAAAAAGAAGTTTATTTTCATTGATAAATATTTATCATGTTTTATTGAAATATCGCAATTTTTTTTTTTTAATTTTAATTAAACTAACGGTTGCGCGTGTGTTAAAACAACGTAAAATTTTAAATTGTTTAATGAAATTTGCAGAGCGCGCTTTTTCTCGTTTTTGGCTGCTTTGAAAATTTCCATTTCGTAACTTCTTCAAATGAAAAATATTTTGTCAACTGTTTTGTGTGAAATGAGAAGTGATTTTAAGGAAACCCATCAAGAAACCATTAATAAAATGATACAATTTGGTACCGTTAAATATGGAATTGTGAAACAATTAAAAGATCGTGCTAAAAGTACTGAAAAAGGTAAGTTTTTAAAAAAAAAAATTCAAGATTTTTTTCTTGGAAAACAATTTATAATTTGAAATAGGTACGTACCTATATGTAGTAAAATTTTGACCAAAAGATTTAATAGCTTTTTTGAATAAAAAATTTTTGTGAGTTAACAACGAACGAGGAAAATTTAAGTTTTAATTTAAGATTTGCAAAGATTTTTAAAATTTTGTGTTCATTATTTTTTTATAGGAGGTTCCTACGTATTATAATCTTGATTAAAAATGTCATTCAGTTAGGTAGAATAGGTAATTCCTTTTTTTAATTAAACAATATCTTGTAAAACATTTTATTTCATTATTTTTTTTATAAAATATTATTTCATCGCGCTGGATGGTCTGGTAGGTTAAGTGGTAGTGAGCTAGTGTATCAGTGCGAGGGTTGCGGGCTCGATTTCAGAGACTGTTTCACTACAACGGTCCTAGTAGACTTTGATTGTAATTTAATATTAAACTCCTTATTTGTTCAAGAGTAAAAAAAATTTAAACCAACAGAGAAAAAAATATAAAAACAATTTTTAATTAAACAATTCGTTCGCACAATTAATTTTTTTTTACCAATTTTACAAAATAATTGATCATCATATCAATTAAGGGATTTGGGGCACACAAATTTCGTCAATTAAAAAATTAATTGCACAAACTTAAAAATACACAACACAGGTATAGGTACAAAAGCATTTAAATTTATGTGTTTTGATTAAAATAATTAATTGCAGCAAACAAAAATTAATGTGCACCAATTGATTATTAAATAAAAAATTTTTCTTAAAATTTTTTCTGTGAAATTGAAATTATTTTTAGAATATTTTGGTTTAAATTTCATAAATTTCTAAATACCTATTTCGAAAAAAATCTCTAATAAGAAGTTTGCACAGGTTTTCATAAAATTTTAAATCTTCTTAATGTGTAAACAAAATTAGAAATTAAAAAAAAATGATTTCTTGAATTCCCTGAGTACTTTTTAGAAGACAAAATTTATGTTAAATTTCAAAATAAAAATTATGAATTGAATCCCAAAAGTTTTTGAAAATCCCAAAGGTTTTGTAATAAAATTTTCATAACTAAAGTGTTTATAAATAATTTCAATGAAAGCAGGTACTTTTTAAGAAAATGGTTTTAAACTTTGAGAATTTTTTTTAATTTGGAAATAGTTTTATGCAAAAACTTTTTTGACACAATTTTTCTTTTTCGTTTTCTAAAATAGGTTTGTACCTTTTTCATAGAAAAATATATGATTTACATCACACAAACATTCTGATTCTCAAATTGTTTTGTTCCACACAGAAAAAAATTACATACGACAAACAGTTGTCATATTGAATACCGAAAAAAATAAAAATTAATTTCAATTAAAAAATTTGTGATATAACAAATTAATAGTATCAATTAAACGTTTAATTCACTGGATTAAACGTTTAATTCACTTGATTTAACGTTTAATTCATTTAACTAAACGTTTAATTCACTTCATTAAATTTTTAATTAGAACTGATTTTATTTTGATTAATGCATTGATTGGTGAACAATTTTGGAGAATTTTTTCTGTGCATATAATGAAAAGGCACCAACAACTGAATTTGTAAATATGATAGGTATATTGTTAAAACTTAACAAATATTTTAAATAATTTGTTTGTAATATTGAATAAATTATTTGTTAATAGCTACTAGGTATATGGGCATATCCGTCAAAAGGTCCACCGTGACCGAAAATTTAAAAGTTATTAGAGCTGATTATTTTACGATATTATTATAGAGAAATATTTAGATTTTACTTATTTTATACATTTACCCATGAATTTGTTAACTTAGAATCTAAGTGATAACCACTCCATAGACTCGCGAGCCAGTCAATAATCCTATTTTTCACACAGACACGGTCGGCAATTCCCATGTATATTACAACTTTGTTCGTTTCAAAACATCAGACTATCATCAATTTCTGCGACCGCACATATATAATATCTTTGTGTGCGTGCGTTCGGGGCTTTCTTAGTTCGGGGCTTGGTTATCACTTACTTAGATGAACAATCAGACTGCAAAGTTGTGCAAACGTAATTTCTTATTTTTAAGAATGTTTTATTGTATGTATTCTTTAATATTATCTTCCTGAAAAGAGGTGATATTTGATAAAAATTA
The DNA here is from genome assembly GCA_930367215.1 of Pollenia angustigena. Classification (NCBI taxonomy): domain Eukaryota; kingdom Metazoa; phylum Arthropoda; class Insecta; order Diptera; family Polleniidae; genus Pollenia; species Pollenia angustigena. The sequence continues at coordinate 122,399,237 of OV884057.1, read as the reverse complement.
TTCCAAAAAAAAAAAATTTCTTACATGGTCTGCAATCTAAGGAAGAGTTCAAAGATCAATATGTTATTCGGATTAACGGTAAATTTTTATTTTGTTTTAATCATTATTCAGTTCAATTATTATGGAAAAAATTTCACGTTCGAAATGTCACGTATCGAACCAGATGTTGGCTTAAAAAAAAAAGAAAATACAGAAGATTTTGGAATCAAACCAAAGACATTTTAATGTTACATTGCTACGTAAAATTCTCAAAGTAGTTTGACTAAAAAATGGTGCCAGGTTTCGCTTAATTACGCTTTTTTATACCTACATGGCCACAAAAACTACTTCTACTTTTTTCACGTTCGAACCGCTACTTCTTTTGCCATTATCTTTGGCCTAGAATCGCGCCCTCCATAAACTTCAGCATAGATAACAGTGCTTTCTATTATTTAAGGGTTAAGAGAACGTAAAAATATTTGTTGTTTAAAATGTTATTGCATTTTTGATGTGTACGACTGTGACGTTCAACACTTTGGATTTACCCATATACAAGTTTGTCATATTAACAAAACATTTTGCTGCTAACTTTAATAAGAAGATCCTTTTTAAAGTTGTTTTTATTAATTTTTTATTAAAAATCACATCACAAATAGCATTGTAATAATTATAATAGATATAATATAATATATTTATACAGTACTTTTCGTTTATAGTCACATTAGCGATATAGTCCATTTTATCTGTTTATTTTGCCGCTATAAATAAATTTAATATAAAGTATTAACGTTATAGTCCATTTAGCGATATAAGCACATTTGCCATATATGCTATCCATCAGCAGTCATCAAAGGGAAAAGTAAAGCAAATTAATGGCGTTATAGTCACATTAGCCAATTTACTAAGTTCTTTTTAGTTTTCGAATCCACAATCCATCCAAAGAAAGAATGAATTAAATCATTTAATTTTTGTCATAAACTCTCTACTCGTAAAAAATTAGTTTTTGCCGTTAGTATCAGTTATGAAATATCTTGTTATTATTTTAACTATCTTTTATAGAGTATGCAACTCTGTTGTAAAGCCATACGCCTGATGTCGGTGTAATTTATATGCATTTTTAATTTCCTTTATTCACATAACTTGATTATATTCGAATTCGGTTATGTGCGTCATAGTGGCATATATGTGAATTAGCCTTATAGTCACATTAGCGATATAGTCCACGTTATGGTTGCAACTAAAGGATGTGACTATAAGCGAAAAGTACTGTATATGTAATTATAATAAATACAAAACGGCTTCTTGACATGATTATCAGTAATATTTGAAAAGTTTTTAGTTTGGAAGTGGATTTAAAACATTTTACATCAAAATATATTTAATTTAACAAAATAAAATAAAAAAAAAAAAAAAATACAGTAGAATCCCGATAATTCGTTATCGCAAGGGACCGGCCATTTCTTACGAATTATAGGAGTTTTCGATTTAGCGGGGTTTCGATTTAAAGAGGTTAAAATACAATTAATACGAATAAACGGGGTTTTTCAATTGATTTACTAAAACGATAAAAAAAAACATAAAAGACAATTGTGAAAAATAAAATATATAAAAATTATTCATGTAACAAACTGATCTTAAGAAAATAAACACACACAATCATAAGCAAACGCCCATGCAAAAAAAAAAAAAAAAAACGGTAAGCGAAAAAACATTCTTTCCATGTTTCTGTTGTTTTTATTACGAATTATAAGTGGTAGTAAGCAAACAACTACGATTTATAAGAGGTAAAGAAGATTTTATTTGAAAAAAAAAAAATTTCGAACTAGCGAGGGGACCAAAATGTATGGAAATTTTACGAATTAACGGGATTTTTTCCAAGGGACCGACAGTTTATTACGAATTATCGGGAATTACGATTTATTGGGATTTGACTGTATACCTTTTTTCAATTTACATCAAAAAGCAATTTTTTATAAAAAAGCCTCCTCGAATTTTGTTGAAAAATGTTTTTTGTTTAATTTTGTAAATATCAAAATGTTTTATAATAATAAAAATATATATAATTTTATTGCCCTTTTGCTTATAAAATATTTAATGTCTTTTGAATTTTAATTTACATATTTTATTTAAAGATTTTTTCTTTTCGATTAGTAGGACCACCTTTCAAAATTTCAATCTAAAAAAAAAAATATCAAACTAGTTTTATTTCTATTAAAAACTCCAAATACTTAATAAACTCCATTAAATACATACACACAAAAAAGATACATTTTATTATATAAAATATCAAACAAACTAAAACTAATTCATTGTTTTATAGGTATTTATTTTTTTAATAATATTAAACAAATTCAAATTATATTTGTTAAAAAAAAAAATATATATATATTTTTGATAAAAACCCATAAAACATAAATTTTTGTATTTTTAAAATGCATAAACAAAAGATTTGAAATAAAAGAGGGAACAGGTACAACCAGATCAGTTTTTTTTTTCAATAAATTTTTATATTTTTTTTTAGTCTAAAAACAACACAGATTAATGACACAAAACAAACAAAAACTTACAAAAGATTGATATTAATAATAAAGTAGATCCAAAATAAATCTCTTATCTTTCAAATTAACATTTTAATCACATTTTTTCTTAAAAAATTAAGAGAGTTTAAGAGCAATAAAATATTATTTTGTATAGGTAAAGAAATCTGGTCTCTAAATTGATTTGCTGAGAATTTTCATATTTTTGGTGTGTTTTATAAATATTTTATTAAATAAAAAAAAAATTAACATAGTTTTATTTTTAGCAAAAATAGTCTCGATTGTATAATATTTATGTTTTTCTTTGATCCCCCATTGTTTAACATGTTTAATTTATTTATATTTTCTTATTATAAATGATAAACAAAAAAAAAAAAAAAAAAAAAAACAAAAATCTAATTATTAATACCTCTAATACATAGAGAATTAAAATAATGTTATATGCAAAAAGGTTTTATTTAAGATTATTAACACAACCCAGAAAAAACTGAAAAGTTTTTTTTTATTTTATAAAAAATTGAAAAAATATTTAGATTTTACAACGATTATTGGCTGAAACTAGTTATTTATTACAATATAAATGTGATCATTTGGTTACTATTGACAAGTTTTCTTCAGCAATTAACAAAATTAAGTCATTTTATTAAATATGTACATAATTGTTTTGATTGGCTGTTTGGTTATTGTTTTTACATAGAAAAACAAGTATGAAAGTATAGTCCGTCAAGCCTTATCATTTGATACCCTACACCACAGTATATACATATAAACAGATTTTTGTGAAAGTACTTTCTTTGGGACACATGGGTAAATATGGAACCGGCAAAACAAAATTATGAATTGAGGTTAAGATTGATATCGTTGCCTTAGAGGGCATACAAAAAACTTCTAACGGTGTTTTCTTTTCTACAAAAAAATGTAACATTTTATTTAAAAAAATGCAATTTAGCGTCTGTTTCCTAAAACTTTTGCTCCCGCAAAGGGTGAGTTTTTTAGAATAAAACAAGCGACCCTTGTCGGGAGCAAAATTTTTAAGAAACAGACCCCAAATTGCATGTTTTTTTAATAAAATGTCACATAGAATAGAAAACACCATAAGGTTTTCTATTTCAAGCTTAAAAAGCAAACACTATAGGTATGTATACATTTGGCTTATTTTCTTATATTGTTTAGAGTACTTAACATGTTTTTCTTAGTCAGGTTAACGACATAAGAATTTATTTGTGCCGAATATTATCTTGACATGTGGGCAAATCCCAGAAACACAGTCCACCAACCAAAAATTTTTCAAATGAATTTTTTTCAATGGAATATAAGACTAGATGTATAATTTCATTTTTATATTAAAAAAAATATGTATTTCAATGGTCATTAATGCAATAATTTTTACCAAATCCTACCCCACTGCTGATCTCTTACAGTTATACGTGAATTTAGCATTATTTTATGTGATTTTTGTGCTTAAAATAGCACTTACAGCAGACTTATCAAAATATAAATTTTATTAAAAATAAGTTGATATTCATTACTTAAGAAATTAGTTTAAGAAATACAATTCATAAAAATATAATTTGTTTTGTTAAAATAAATAAAATATAATAATAAAATACTACTGGAAAAACTGTGGCGTGCGTCACAAAGGGTTCACGGCTTTTGTCAAAAAAACACAACATTTTTTGGCGGCGAATAAGTGCGTTTAGAATTCTGTTAAAGTCATCTTTATTTTAGGAAGTAGATTTTGTATACCTAATCATGCCAAATTCGCTAAAAATTAGGAAGACGCACTTCAGCCTTTGAAGTTACTTCCACTTTTTGTAGCGAAACAACATTTTTTCAACTTTTTAAATTTGACTTAAGATGTTATAAAAGCCAAAGAAGGCCATTCCAAATATTTAATTTAATTTTCTATGATATAATAAATACATCGCATGTAAACTTTTGTAAGTGAATGTAAAAGAAATATTTAAATATTTGAAGTTAGTTAACATAATTTACGGCCAATTTTACCAAGTTCAGTTATAATCAGGGAAACCAGAAATATGCTCTAAAAAACACGTTTTATGCGCATTAAATATGCAGTAAAACTGGAAAATATGCCCTGAAAAATGTTAAAAATATGCCCTAAAAATAAAAAATTGCTCATTTGAAGACACAATATTCGAGAATTTAATAACAAAATCTTAAAAAAAACCTGAAAAGGTTAAAATTCATATTAGAGATGTTTGCGCCGAATATTATCTAGATATTAACATCCATATGGGTTTTTGTTTTAAAGGGATTTTATATACGGTCGCTAAATTGTTAACAAATGTTAACATTTAAAGGAATTTAAAGCTCGTTAAGGATGGGAGCTTTGAGCAAATTTGAACCGATTCGAAAATAATTTAATTTGAAGTAAAATATTTTTGGCACGAATTTAATTTAAATACCATCGTAATTTGATAGCTTGCGGACACAAAGAGTCTAATTTAGATGTAAAATTATAGACCGATTCTCAACATCTGCATAGACTTCGTCCATATTTTATCAAATTATCTACAAAACTAGAACTTGTACTCTGCGCACAAGGCTTACATGGACAGACAACCAGCCAGGCGGATGGACGGACATCGTTAGATCACTTTAAAAAGTGACTCTGAGTCGATCGGAATACAAAAAGATTGGTCTAGATCAGAGATCTGCAAAACACCGCACATGTGCGAATGCTCTCACACAAATATAGAGAGCATGAGAAAATAATTTGTATTTTTACTCGAAAACACTGAACAAACAAAAACAATTACGCTCAAAAATAAACAACCAAGAGAAACAAGAAATGTAAATGTATGTGTTTGGCGGACTCTGGTCTAGATCAGTGATGTCAAAAATGAAAATTGTGGTTGTAGTGTTTTATATTAGTATAAGTGAATAAAGAGATAAGTTTTCTTAATAAAAATAACAAAAATACGTAAGCATCCGCCACATGTGTACTCGTCGCTTGATAATCGACGACTGAATTGTGTACTCTCGTGGACTAAATGAAAGAGCGTAAGAATGTGTGTGAATTTTGAGCTAGCACAATTGTGCTATGAAATTGAATGAATTTGACATCAATGGTCTAGATCTGCCATCGGCAACCTATACTATTACATTTTGCGATTATATGCGTTGTATGAATTTTACATATGTTGTTGTTAATGTTGTTAAATTCTCTGCAATATGTGTGCACATGTACGTAATAAAAGAGCATACAAGAGAATAAAAGAGAAAAGAGAAAACGCGGCGCCCTGATTTTGCCGATGGCTGGTCTAGATACAAGTCGCATAACATTTAAGGCAGAGTTAGCCGAACGTTCACGTCCCCTAATGGAACGTCTGGTTCGTTTTGTCATTTGCAAACAATGCAAATGCTTACTGAATTTAAATGTCACGTTGACGGAACGTCTCGATCTGTATTAAACAGATTTGTATGCCGTTGTTACGTGACAGTTGTAAAGCAGTGATGGGCTGCTTGTATGTTAAATTGAATGCGGGTATTTTTGCTCGTTTTTGGTACTTTTTTCAGTTAAGCTATGGAATTGAGACAAAACAACTTAATATACAACATATTTCCATATAAACAAATATATTTATGTTTAGATGTACAATACATATAAACAAATGCATAAACACATACAATGGAAATGTGAAAAGAATAAAAGGCTTTAAATGGTAGCAAAACCTTGTTTGGTGCATACACCACAATACAATATATCTATTGTTATAATATATATGCTAAAATACAAATTTGTTTATTGAAAATCTATAATATAAACATTAAACTATTAACGTTTTTTACATACACAAAATACTTTTTTAATACCATTTAAATAACTTGGTACTTTTTAAAACATTTTTGATTCCCATCACTGTGTGATTTGCTTTATGTTTTCTATTGTTTTTTGTTTATGTATAGAAAAAACATAAACCACGTTTTTAAATGTTCTATAAGTGCACCAACGTGCTTACAGTACGGTGCGGTACATTACGGGTACAGCAACGTTCGCCTAACTAGGCCTTTATCCTTAATGAAAACCTGCTTTGTCTTACAATTTTAGAGTAAAAATTAAATGTAGATGTCGAAATTGAAGTAACAGATTTTCGAAAAAAATTTTTTTTTACTTGCTGCGAAAGCTTCTGTAGGCATCTAAAAAAAATTAATATGTATCAAAATATGCATTAAAAAGGCAAAATATGCGATATAAACCTAGAAAAGGCTGCAAAAAGGCTCTTTTAACTACAATATGCCAAAAAATGCTGCAAATGGTAAAATATGCTAAAATTTGCACTAACAAATCGATGCCAAAATTCATAAAAAGCTCTAAAACGGATAAATATATTGTTTCTGCCTTCATTAGTCGCACAAGGAAAAACATGCAATTGCATTTTTCTGGTTTCCCTGGTTATAATTAACTATCGGGATTTAAATTGAAATGAAAGAGGTTTTTACTTTAAACACAGACATAATAAAAAAGATGTTTGTAAGGGAGAAATTTGCGTGCATTTGATATTCAATAATTATTCTTGCATTTTGGGTACCCCTTAAAGGCGCTTTACTCTATTACACAAGGAAAATACAACACTGTTATAATTAGTTGTTATTGATTTTTGTAAATTTTTAAGCATTAATTAGATCAGGGAAGCATTTTCGTAAAAATACTTAAGAATTGCGTGATAGTGTAAAACGGCCGTTATTCTGCAATCTTGTTTATTCACGTGATCATATTAATTTCACCTTAATGGACATCATCGCTCATTTTTCGATTCGATCTTTGTGTCTGAATAATCAAATGCTACTGAGTCTTCCCATCATAAATTTTCCAAGTTTTTCATAGTTAGTTATAAAAAAAAATACAAAAAAAAACCGAAAACAAAAAATTGTTGACTTTTCTGCGATGAATATTTTTGCGGTATTGATAAAAAAGTTTGTTGGAAATATTGAATATATCAAACAAAATGTTTTATTGATTTTGTGGTTGCTTCGGCTAGATCATCAGAAAACCTTTTTCCAAAGGCAAAGACTAACAATATCTATCTATCTACATCTATATATATAAAACAGGATGTGTGTATGTATGTAACGTATGGACTCCAAAACTGCTGCGCCGATTTTGATGAAATTTTCAGGGAATCTTCAGAATAATCAGGCGGGTGACACTGTGAATTCTGATTTTTGATTTTCGGTCTTCGGGCGGAGGGGCGTGGCAAAATCCAATGTTCATATTGCACCACCAATGACATCTATATAATTGTGACGATTTTTTCTTTAAAACGATCGCCAGGGTCCAAATTAGATTTTACGAAAAGAAAATTTTGCCTCGCCCACTTATACGCCCATTTTTTTCGAATAACCTAAAATCAGAAAACGGCTCCATCGGTTTGACAAATTTTTCTTTCAAATGTTCGTATTAATCCATTTTAAGTTTTCATCGAATGAAAAATTTAGCACGCCTACATTTACGCCCACTTTTTCTATTAAGCGCATAACTTGAGAACGGCTTGACCGATTTGGACGATTTTTTCTTTAAAATCATCGCCATGATCCGTCCAACTTAGGTTTTTACGGAAAGAAAATTTTGCCCCGCCCACTTTTCTCGATTTACCTAAAATCAGAAAACGGCTCCATCGATTTGACTAATTTTTCTATCAAATGTTCGTATCTTTTTAAAAGATTTTCAAAATAGAACGCAAACATTTTTCCTAATTTGGAAAGGACAACGTCTGTCGGGTCAGCTAGTTATACAAATAAAACTGTTAAGCTAATGAGATTTACAAACACTTATTTGCAACGATAACAAAGCTATTTAAAAGTGGACAAGAGTTGTAAAAATACTGCCGTTACTTTGATTCGAATATTTTTTTTATTGAATATGAAGAAATATTTAGTTATTTCATTATTAAATATGTTTTATTGAGTGCTTTTTTGCAAAGTGTAATTTTGATTATTATTTTCATTTAACCAAATAAAAAGTTTGTTGAGCTAAAATTTAATTTCAACATGTTGATAAAATTTTTCTTGAGAAGTTTTTTTTTATGTTATTTGCATTATGTTTTGGAGCACAGAAAAAATTCTCGCAAATTTTTTTTTTCAATTAAACCAGTAATCAAAAATAAAATCAATTTCAATTAAAAATTTAATCACGCGAATTAAACGTTTACTTATATCAACAACATAACTGCAGAAAAGTTTGTTAATAACAAAAAATATTTAATTTGTACTATTAATTTGTGCAAGTGCTGCAAATTTAATTAATTTTTTAATTAATCAGCCATGTCACAGAGTATAATTCCGTTTCGGAAACGGAATTCATTCTGTATTTTGGTGCTACAGAAAATGACGAAAAAATGTTTCGGAATGAAACCATTTTTGTTTTCATGAACTGTATGGGAGTTGTTTGTATCTGAAAGGCCATAAAACTATCAAAATACACTTTCCATCAACAAACAAATATGTTTTCTTCAATTCCGAAAGGAATCATTCCGAACAGAATTGTACTCTGTGACATGGCCCAATATCACTATTTTTTTTATTGAAATCCATTTCATACATTTATCTGTGTGTAAGTCTGTGGAAAATACATATTTGTTTTGGTGGTTTTGTTTATGCAATAAACATTTTTAATATATTACGAGTTTTCTCAAAAGAACATTCATTTAAATAAAACTCTTTTGCTTAGTCGTGATTTTGTAGCTGAAAAAAAAAAAAAAAATTATTTTTTTAAAAATCTTTTTGAGAAAACTTTAACAAATTCTAATAAATAAATTCTTATAAACTTCTAATAAATATATTCTAATAAAGTTCTAATAACTTTTTAACACATGTTATGTTTTATTTAAAAAAAAATAAATTTCCATAATAACAAGTTAGAAACAAACTCTATGCTTAAGAGATCAGTGCAATATTGTATAGACTCTTTCTGGATTTGTTTATTTATTTATTAAGTTTTCTGTTTCTTTCGCTTCCCAAAAAGAGTCTTTCTTGTTCAATTTAAATTTATTTTATTATTTCCTAACTTAATTTTTAAAAAATAAATTGTACATTTTATGAATAAAAACCAAAAACAGAACCGCGCTTGTCGGTGTTTGTTGTTTGAACAAAAAAAAAAAAAAAGTCATCAGAGTGTCAATAAACACATAATCATGATTGAATTATGAAATTAAAACAAGACAAGTGATGTGCGGATTCAGAAAAAAAGCTTCATCATCCGTTATTTGTTTTTGTTTAAACATTAATGCATATTAAATTAATACTTATTTAAACAAATTATGGGAATTTGATAGAGCAACACACAATATTTAACACAAAAAATTAATTTAAATTGAATTTTGTTTTTCAGCTTCAAAAAAAAAAGTCACACTAAATTATAAATTGAATTCACTTTTAAATAATAATAGAAATTATTGGCTAAACTCTTAACTCTTATTTCTTGTTTTATTATTTAAAAAAAAAAGTTTTTTGTGTTTGGATTTAATTTATTAATTTTTGTGTTTTTTTAAAGAAAGAAAGAAGCAAAAAAAAAAAACTGTCTCACGTTCCATTTTTTAGTTGTTTTTCGTTTTTGGTATTGGTTTGTCAAATATTGAGTTGTAGAAAATGATACATATAATTTTTGTTGTTTGTTTTGCCAAAATATTTTTAAAGTTTAAATATGAAATTATACTCAAAGTTATTTACGGGAGTACAAAATTTTTGTGTTTATTAATAAGACTTTCTTATGTCGTGCTTAAGTCCCAATCTTTATTTGATAAATACATTGATATTTACTGGGGGATAAGCTAGTTTCTATGCGCATTTCACTCTTTGCTTGGGCCATATCATCAGGAAACCTTTTTCCAAAGACTTTGAAAAAGTTAAAGATATTGTACAAATAAAACTGTAAAGTGAATGAGAATTACTAACACTCTAGTCTTATTTGCAACCTTATCAAAGTTTAGACAAAACACCAAAATTTAACAGTGAATTTATCTTTTCTTACATTCCCGACTACAATCGTTTGGCCTTTCCTAATTCAAAAGTGGGTAAAGAAAAACAAATTGCTCTAACTATTTTATATTTTTCGCAAGAAAATCAAAATTTTTTGCACGGGCACCTGGAAATTTATTACCAAAATTATTTACGGGAGTACAAAATTATATTTATATTAAATTATATCACATTTTATGATTTTCGTGTCCTTGTTAAAGGCAATGTACTTAAGTAACTTATTGAAATGATTACAGATTGTGAAAGGGATTAAACTGAGCATAATTTGTAGCATAATCACCCTTAGGGCCATTATTATAACTTGGCGTTAGCTGTTATCCGACAGTTAACAGACGCTTTTTGACAGATAACACATTATTATCTGTCAATTTAATCTTAACTTTAGCTAACTTCAAGTTGTAATAATGTCCCTTATTGTGTTTGGTGTATTTAAAATACGCCTACGACTGTTTGGTAATAGATTAAAGAGAACGTGAACTTTTTTCCTTTAATCTATTACTTAACAGTCGTAGGGGTATTTTAAATACGCCAAACACAATAAGGGTGAATATTTAATACTCAGGATGTTGGAGTGCCCTGATAGACGAACAGGTACATTAAAGTTAATTTTTTTCCAGAGAAAATAGGGAGTTGATACGTATGTATACGTATTAGCTTAAGTAGAAAAAGAGAATCTAACATTTTCTTAAAGTAAGTAACTTGATAAATGCGGGACAGTTTACATAGGAGGGTAACACTATGCGGGGATCCAGACAGAATCCACGAAGACAAAATAAGAAAATCTCGATTTGAACTGACTCGATTTTATTTAAGTACTGTGGATTCCACATCACAGATCCATATTCAAGAATCGGTCGAACCAAAGTTGCTTCACAGAAAGGAATATCTCAAGAACAATTTTAGCAACATAGTTTGTTAAAAATAAAATTTAAGGTCAGCAAACTTTTTATTTAAATCAATGTAGAAATTTATCAAAATTACACTTTGCAGCGTAGCACTCAATAAAACAAATTTAATAATAAAATTATTAAATATTTCTTCGTATTCAATAAAAAAAATATTTGAATCAAAGTAAAGACAGTATTTTAACAACTCTTGTCCATTATTCTCATTCGCTTTACAGTTTTATTCGTATAAAATCCTTAGATTTTCAAAAGTCTTTGAAAAAAGGTTACCTGATGATCTGCCCAAAGCAACCAGTGAAATGCGCATTGAAACAAGCTTATCCCTTCAACAAAAAATTTCAGTGTTTTTATCAAAAATAAAAATTGGGAATTAAGAACATCATAGTTAATAAATAAATAAATAAAGATTCGAACATTTTGTTTGATCGAAACATTTTGTTAAAAAACTTAATTTCGGCAACAACTTTTTTATTGGCTCAATAAACTTGGTTGTTGACTAAAAATTCAATAACTATACCTACAAACTTTTTTATCAATACCGCAAAAATTGTCATTGCAGAAAATTCAAAAAATTTTTTAATATGCGATTTTCGTATTCAAATATGAACTTCATTTTTTCTGTGTTGGTAACAAAAGAGAGTCAGAGAACTCTTTATACCACCTTTTATTAAATCCTTACAGCCATACCTAAACAAGAGCGGAAAGCGTTTTCTGGCTGTCAAAAATTCTCATGCCCCTACCATTTGTATGAAGCATCCCTAAATAGCGCGGCGTCAACGCTTTACAATTGGATAATCCCATTTTGACAGCGCGTTTAATAGTGAAGTTGGCCGCTATTGTTAATAAATAATGGCAACTTAGCTATTTTTTTTGTCAATTTAGCGGTTTTTCTCTTCTATATACATATTTATATTATGTGGGTTTTATTAAACAAGAAAGTTAACGCTACTGTTTGTAGCACAACGTTGACGCTCTTGTTTAGGTATGCCATATCAGCGTAAAAGCTAAGCGGAAGGAAACGTTCCGCCTTCCTCTCTTGTTTAGGTACGTCTGTTAGGCACCAGTAGCTCTTTTAGCTGTTAATATGACGTGATTTCTGAAATCCAAATGTCTGGCAAAACTGGCCCTTAAATCATTGAGGCAATCACCCATTTCGGGGACAGAAGCATTAATAGTATATATATTTTGTTTACATTAATTTAAATTTAATTCTCAGTACACCAAGATGTCAAAGAATTTATATCATTCTGAAGCAGTACTTGATGATCTATGTCGTTAAATGTTATAAACAATTTAACATCATCTGCGTACATCAATCTGTTAGAACGTTTCGCAACAGAAAGAATAATTCTATGGGATTATTTGGAACTCAATAGGTCTTAAACAAGCCATTTAATTAGATATTTAAAGTTAAACTAGTGACAAATTCTTGAAAAATATAAAAAATTTACACTACCGTACGAAACGTTTCGAGGCAAAATAATTTCCTGAAAAATTGTCGAATTATCATTGAAAAGGTGGATTTATATATTTGCATTAGATAAAAACGATACTTTTTAGATACTTCATACTTTGAGTACCACTTGTCTTTTCTAAAACTTCTCTTAAAAAAAAAAACTAATTTATTTAGTTTTTCGAAGTTTATTTCGGAGCCAAATTGTACTGGTCAATAACGATTGAAATTTCATTGTATTGAGTCGCTTTCATTTTATTGTAAAAATTTAACTGCCTGTTTAACGATGTCGAACGTCATCGTTCGCATAGAAAATTATATTTAAAACAAAAACAAAATTCGAAAATTTGTTTTTGTTTTAAATGAAATATTTTATGCGAACGTTTACGTTCGAAATCGATGAACAGACTGTTAATTAAAATTTAATTGAAAATAGTTTTTAAATATTAACCCATTTATTCCTTATCCATTTTTGCCTTTCACAGCACATGGGAAAACAAGCTCGATTTAGACCTGATACACAAATAAAGATAGCACATTTTTTTAAAATGAAAATGGCTTAAACATAATATGGTTACTTTAATCATATTATAGTAAGTTCCGGTTCACACACGTCAAGTTTGATTCGTCAATTATTGAGCTTTAAGGAGAGAAAGGAAAAGAGCATGCCATTTCTTGTCCCCTCTCTCCTAAAAACTCAAGACGAATAGTCAAACTCGACGTGTGTGAACCGGCACTAACTGATAACCAAGGAAACCATAAATATGCAAATGCATGTTTTTCCTTGTGCGACCAATGAAGTCACAAACAATATATTTTTCCGTTTTAGACCCTTTTATGAATTTTGGCATCGATTTGTTAGTGCATATTTTACCGTTTGCAGCATTTTTGTGCATAATTTAGTTAAACGAGCATATTTTGAGTTTATAGCGCATATTTTGCCTTTTTAAGGCATATTTTGATACATGTTCAATTTTTTTACATACAGGAGCTTTCGCAGAAAATAGTGTTTTTTTCAAAATTCTGTTAATTCAATTATACCATCTACATTTAATGGCAAAGCAGGTTGTCATTAAGGATAAATGTTATGCGATGTGTATAATTCATAGAAGTGTAGACCAATCTTTTAGTATACCAATCACTTAAAGTGATCTAACGATGTCCATCCGTCCGTCTGGCTGATTGTCTGTTCACGTTAACTTTGTGCGCAAAATACAAGTTGGTTTTTAGCTTTTTTTCAAATTTTGTTATTATATTGTCAAATATTTTGTCTTCAAATTACCAATTTTTATTTTTAAAAATTTTCAGGGCATATTTTCCATTTTTTACTGCATATTTAATGCGCATAAAACGTGTTTTTTAGAGCATATTTTTGGTTTTCCTGCTGATAACCATATACTGGTTTAATTAATCCTCCATCAAGCAGCCACAACCATATTATGGTTGCCTCTCGTCATGTTACGATATGTAATAACAATAATACAAGATGGGGGACTGAATTTAACCGCAATAAGGCTGACGATCACAATAATATGGCTTATCGCTGCAATCACACTTGGCAAATATTTGACGAAAAAAAATGTGACTATGATACCAAATCTTACAAAAAATATTAAAATTGTTTTTGCTATATCTACAATAAGTTTTATTTTGTGATATTAAGACCATGGTTAATCACACTTACTTTTTAAAAGAGTAGTGGTTCGCTTATTTGGTCAAATATTTAATAGTTGCTGATATAGAAAAAATTTGTTTTGTTTGCGTGTAGAACTCGATATCAACAACAGTTTAGGAAAAATTTATTTTATTTGTGGGGACTACAGCATATTTCTATTCGAAAAGTTAAACTTTTTGAAAGCCGTTTCCGATTCGAAAATTAAACCGTACTGCGTAACTCGTTCAAAACAATGGCAAATGGGAAATTTGATAAAAGAAAAAAAAGCCTGATACTAATTCAAGTCCTTTGCATACTGGCACTTCTTAGATTACAATAGTCTTGTTTAACAGACAATCGAATTAGTTATTTGATTTTGTCATTTGCGAAAGTAAGCGGTGTCAAATGTTCCAAGTAAAAATAACTGGATTTTATTTAAGGGTATTTTTTTTTAACTCCTGTAAACTGGAGATCAAAAAATCGTTTATGATTAAGAAATAAAACAAATGTGCTTATAAATCATTGTATTAAATGAATTTTTAATAATTTAATTAATCCGATTTTTAAAAAAGCCAGTTACAAAAGGAGCGGTTAATAAAAAAATATTTATTTAATTACAAAATTTTACTTCAAGCTTGAGAGATTTTTAAGGGGAAATCAAAACAGCAATTGAAGCAAATTTAATGATTAATTTATATAAATTACAATAAATTTAATAATAATGATAATGATAAAAAACGAAATTCAAAAGAAGAAAACGTAAAATTCGAAAATTAAATACAAAATTTATTTGAATTTCAAAATAAACACGAGGATTAACTAAAACATTTCAAAAGCTAAGCTTTTGTTTTAGTTGCTGCAGCAAACGGATCATTTTATCAAAACTTTTTATAAAAGCTTTCAAGTTGTCCCATCTAAATAAAAACCAGGGTTTCCAGGTGTTAAGGCGCATTTAAGGAAAGACGACTTTCGTGATCGTGTTGTCATGCCTCTTTTGTAAATGAGAGCCCTGACCACTGCGTTTGTAGTAGGTTTTTTGTGAATGACACTAAGAAAGTTTGACAGACGGATTTTGCGCTACGGACTTGTCAGACTTTCTAAGTGCCATTATAGTTTTGTAAATCGAACTGCAAGCAGCCAGATTTCCCAGTTTTATTTTTAAACAAGTAAACTTTTAAACGTTTCGAATCATATATGTTTTGATTGACCTATTATTGAACCGTGAGTACATACACGTATTTCTTACCAAATTTCCATTCGTGTGTACTTTGGTTATGCCCGTTCAACTCTATTGCAAAAACGACAGTAACAAATTTCTAGCCAAGGGTTAAAAATTTGTCCTCTTGGTTAATTTTACAATAAAATTAATTAACTTAAGAAATTTATTATCAAGGTTTCGTTATAATGTGCCAAAGAAATTTAGTTTTAACTTTTTTTTTTATAAAGAATTAATTAACTTGTGATTATTTAGCATATTCTTTTCGAATTTTATTACTGCCCTCGGACATTTATTATCTGCTTATTAATTATTATGGATTTTTTTTTTAAACATGAATTATTCGCTAAAAAATAATTTTTTTTAAAACATTTTATTATTATTAACAGCCTTCATTTATGGCTTTTAATTTCCTTAATAGTCCCACAAACCAGTCAAATTTATAATTTGGAAATAGAAACCAGTTTCTTGACATTTTTTGGTTAATTAAATTTCTTAAAAAAAAAAAACAATTTTAATAAACTTCAAAAACTATTAAAGAAATATCTGCCGCATTTAAATCATAATCAAAAAGCTCTCATAAGTTGACATAATTTTATGCAAATAAAATAAAAAAATAAGTAAATAATAAAACCAAAAGATACAGCCAACAGCCATAAATGTTACAATAAAAAAAAGATAATTTTTTTTTTTAATAAACAAATTATACTAAAAATTAACATAAATTTCAAAAGAAAATCATCTGTAACCCTACAAACACTTAAAAGCCTAAAAAAAAGAAAGAATAAAAGCTTTATTAAAAAAAGCTATAATTTTTAGTTAATTTAACAAAATTTCGTTACATCAATGAAAATATTTCGTTTGCTTTAGACATTTTAGGGATTTTTTTACTTGGGTTATAGAGCTATTGATGCCCAAACCTCCAAAGTAGATAGTAAAGGCCTGCACGAATGCATTTGTTTCTTTTTCACAGTTCTCCACACCAAGTTATTGCTGTGTCAAATACTGTGTTTTTTTTTTAAATCAGTTCGAATGATACACAATGAAAACCCGAATCAATTTTAAACAGTAGTTGGTTTCAAACAACTCGTTGTTAAGCAGTAGTTTGATTTAAAAAAACAAATCAACGCAATGTATAATTCGATGTGAAAGAAAACATAACACACAACAATTGTTAGTCTATCCCTGCAAATAATAGGACCAGTCCAAACACGCGTGTAAAGAGTAGTAAACAAGGGACTAGGACTAGTCCAAAACTAACCCAAACGTATGGAAAAAACCTGGTCTATTTAACATTACGATGTCCTAGCAGAGGACCATATAACCCACCTTTGGACCACTAAGGAGTAGTTTTAAAACTACTCCATGGTATAAACAAGAGGATTAGTTTTGAAGTCGTTTAAAAACGAAAGCATGTCGTTAAAAAACGAAGACATGTCGTCGCACTACAAACACTTTTTAACAATGACATGGTCCATGCTTGCATTACATCGGACCAGACCATGGAGTAGTCCATTTTATCAAAATGGATCAGGTGGTCCAATTTTATTTGCAGGGATAACAGGGAATTCCTTTTCTTTGCACAATTGTGTTTACCACTACTAACACATATTTTTTATGCTCATCAATTCAGTCGTCGATGTGACTTCGACAAGTGTACAATAAGTGTAAAAAATAAGATAATTCATATCACCTATTTTGTTACTGTTGTGTGGTGTGATTTGTTTGATTCGTGCGATTTGGTGTAGTTTGTGTTATTCGTTTGTTTCGTTGTTGTGTGGAGTATATTTCGTGCTTTTTACACTTCGTATTTGGTCGTTTATAACACATTAATTTAAATTCATTTGCTTTTGTGTGTTTATATTTTTTTCGTGCTTTATGTGTTTTTTACAATACAGAATTTGATTCGTAAGCAAAAAGCAATCGACAATCAGTAGTTGAAAAACAAACGAAAGTTTTGAAACGGCATTCAAATGCATTCGTACAGGGCTTTAGTAGATAGGATGTTTATGAGTTCGTGGAGATGTATATAAAACAAAAAACACTAATTTTTTTAAGTATACCAATCGACTCTAAATCACTTTCTGAGATCTAACGATGTCCGTCCGTCCGTCCGGCTGGCTAGCTGGTTGTCTGTTCATGTAACCATGTGCGCAAAGTACAGGGGGCAAATCGCGACATTCGATATCGATCGAAATTCCCATGTAAATTGTATTGCAATTTCGATCGATATCGAATGTCGCGATTTGCCCCCAGGTCGCATTTTAAAGATAATTTGATGAAATTTGGCAAATTTCAATTGTCTTAAGGATGATGCCTTAATTTCACATTGTGCCCAAAAGCCATCTTATTATGTTTTGAATTTAGATTAAATTTGATCCAAGCTTTTTTTTGTTGCAATCTTAATCGTCTTACCAAATTTAATTGGAATCGGTCCATATTTGACCATAGAGTCCATACGAAAATTAATCCCGAAAAAAGCTTTTAATGCCATAACTTCCTTATGAATGATGGCATCACTTTTACGATATCCACTAATATCATGACAAAATGTTGTATTGGTAGGTCCAAAATTAACCATAGTTCCCATATAATTCTCCTTTAAAAAAACACTTAGGCAAACAAATCTCACACGGATGAAGATATCATTCACACGAAAATCTGATGGAATTCTATCCGACATAAAAAATTTCTTCAAAATCTGTTGTTAATGCCACACTTTCCCACAAAAATGATGCCAACTCAAATGACTCAGCTACTTTACTAGAAAATTCAACTCTGATCGAATAGAAGCTATTATTTTTAAAAAATTTTCATAAACATTTGCAGATCGGACAGACTTGTAAAAAAAACTTTGTCACTTAATTCATTTTTAAGCCACACTAACCTACTTTATGTGAGCACACACGATTTTTTTGACTTTTGACAAATCGTACGGCTGAGTCATTTGACAAATCGTACGACTGCATAGGATAGTGTATCACCGGCTTTAATGATAAATAGCGTAAAGAAGTTTTCTATGGGTCTTAAGCTGAAAAAATAGGTCCCGAATAGGACACACTCTCTTAAATTTGTCCTTATATACTGTGGCGTAGGGTATCGAATGGTCGGTCTTGACCGACTATACTTTCTTTTTTGTTAAGAAAAATATATTTGATTGACGCCATGAAGCTTTTAATTTTATTAAAAATTTTGAAACATTAACGGAAGCTAAAGTTTTGCTATTGTTTTTTTTTTTTTTGAAATATTATAAATAAATATATATTTAAAAAAATTTTTTTTTTATATTTTAAAAAAGTTTTGTGTATAGCTTTTTTTTTAAATTTCATTTTAGTTTATAAATCACTTTTTGTTTGGTAATTTTTTTTTGTTTTCAGCCACATTTTGACAAATGAGTTCACATTTGATTAGAAAGAGCAGCATGTTTTCTGTTCTTAAAATATGTGTGAATTAATGATTTAATCGTTCATATTTATACATACCTACACTACCATTGTGGGAGAGGTTATTATGCTTTTGTGCTGATGTGTGTTTACACACAGAAATATTAGTTTTAGAATCTAGATCCACTTTTTAGTGTATTGATTGATGAAGAATCACTTTTTTCAGTTTGCTGGCTGCCCATATGAAACTTCGGCGCAAATTACAGTTCGCAATTTAATACATTTGGCTGCGATAACTTTTATAATGGATGTCAGGGCAAATTTTTGTGTTGGCAGGTTAGAAATTGCCCATAGATCTAAAACAAATCTTTTACATAAAATTCCCTTTAAGAAAAAAAATCTTATTAAAATGTTGATGTCTAGACAATATATATTGCACGACTATTTAACTACTTTCTAAATCTTAACCTTATAAATAAATTTTGTTATTGCGGGTCCATGATTGCACATGGGTTCCAAATACGGTACTTCTTTTAAAATTTGTCTGTTACTACTGTGCAGGGTTTCATATGAACGGAATTGACCGCCTATACTTTTTTACTTGTTTTCGTTTGTTGCTGTTTGCTGTTGTTTTTGTTATTAAAGAGAGGACAAAATAATAATTATTTATGGCTGCATTAAAAAAAAATAGTATAAACTAAAAGTTGAACGTAAATTAATGTGTCAGAGACCACGCATTTTATGAGTTATATAGAACATTAAAAACAAAGTGTAAAATTCTGTTTTCATGGGCAATCGCGTATGTCTATTTTTTCGATTTTGAAATGTTTATATTGCTTAATTTTAAGCGCTCTTTACATTTTTTAAAAAAAATTTAAAAACAGATAGACCCATTCCGATGTTTTAACTCAATTACAAAGTTCAAAAGGTGCAATATCTAACCCATAGTTTGATCTAGAATGGTTTTTTCGGCTCTCCTGAAAAATTTTATTTTAAGACATACGCGGTTGCCCATGAAAACCACAGAATTATAAAGCAAAAGCAAATAGATTGTGAAAAAAGGCAATTTACATTTTTAAAATTTACTAAAACTTTGTCAAAAATTTAATTTTAATTTAAATTCGGCTATACCGAATATACCTTAAGGGTAACATCATGGTGCGATAAGAACATAAAATTTTTTAAATACCGTTCTTTAGATAAAAATAAATCTATTTTGTGACACGCCTACTTTTCTTATTCTACCTACTTTTTGTCGGATATTGTGTATAGATAACCAAGATGCTAATTTGGAAACTTTGGCTCTCGTCATTCTCCAGATATACGTAAATCTAAAATGTCTTGTTACGGAAGGTGCCACGTCACCTTCTCTAATGTTGCTCATTTTTTTAGAGTTTAGGGTTAATAACCCAGCAATGTGTACCAAATTTGGAGAATTTTTCTCTGGCCGTTCTTTAGATATAAATAACAACCTGACACCAATGTCGCACGTTATTGTTCGTTTTAAATGTCAACGACAATTGCTGCAGTTGTGGCATAAGCATTAAAAGGTTTTGTAGTTTTGTGGAAGAAATATTCGTAGTATATATATGATGATATTTATATCAAAGTATATGTTTTAGTTTTGCCACTGCTACAGAATATTTTTTAAATAGAAGTTACAGCAATAAGATTGGTGGTAATAGTAGCATTTAAAACACTATTTTAAAAATATTATATTATTTTTTATTTAGAAAAAAGGCTCTTATTTTGAGGTTCTCAATTTCGGTTCTTGAAATCCTAATGTCAACTATAACAAAATTATCGGTTAATTTTAAAAATGAGCTGATTTTTATTCAGTATTCGCCCCCATTATAAATAAATGTAACTTAAAATAGGCCTCCTTTTCCCAAAAATATTTATGGAAAAAGCTAAACTTAGAGGGAAAGAACTGTTCACTTTTTATTTACAATAGACGCAATTATTTTTTTAAGATAATTAGTTATTAAACTAAATTGCTTAAGCGCTGTTGAAACTTAATACAAAAACAAACCACTCAAATTCTTCACCTATTTGTTTTAATTTTCATTAGCGCCTTTTATGAGCTAAGTACAGTTTATTGTTTATCAGAGGAGACAATGAGTAAAAAGCAATTGTAATATGCTTGTATGTTTGTTTTTTTACTACACTGAAAGAAAAATGCTTCATATATTTAATGAATCATTTTCATAAAAAAATTTTCCTTGGGTAAATGAAAATTTTCATTGTCTAAATGGAATTTCATAGTTATAATGAAATATTTTCGTTAAAGTTGCTTCATTAGATTTCGTAATTACGTTAAAAATTTTCATTGGATATATGAAAACTTAAGTTTGTCCAAGTTAAACAAAAAATTTTAATTGGGAACATAAAAAAACAATATACAAACATAACTATATTCATAAATTAATACAAAAATATAGTTTCCTTAAAAAAATGTTTAATTGTTAATTCAAAAATGTAAGATTTAATAATTTCATACATCTAATGTTATGTGTATGCAATAAAATTTATGAAATCAAAAGTTCTTTTATAAAAGCAACATATTTCAATAATTTCCTTCATAAATTTAAATTTACATTATGACAATAAAATGTCATTATAGTAATGAAACAAAAATTTTCAATCAATGTTGTTATTGTTGTTATGGACAATTTAATCTCATATTTCCGCTCTTAATTGAGTAAAAAACAAGTTTTTTTTATCCAAAAACTTCACTGCCCCGGTAGGCTAGCTGGTAGTGAGCTACTCTGTCAGCACCGAGGTTGCGCGATCGATTCCCGCCAGAGACAGAAAAAAATACAATATAATAAAATAAAATAAGAAAAAATAAAACAAATAAAAAAAAATTTTTTTTTTTACTTTATTGAAAGTATTCATCCAATGAATAATATTCATAGATCTAATGTAATGTTTTATTAAATCCTTTTAATGAAACAGGTTTCATTGATCCAACGGAGCACTGCATAGGTTCCTTTTTAATGCAATTTTTCATGAGATTAATGTCAAAATTCATTGGTATTGCGAAGAAAATTCTTTCAGTGTACTGAAATCAGTTCTCTTTTGCTTAGGTGATATATTAATTTTCTAGTGCTGCCAACTTGCAAAAACTAAGCAAAACTTGCTAAAAAAGAATATGTCTAAATCTTGAAAGTTATTAAACTAGTTTTTTAACGATGTCCGTCTGTTCGTTGAAATGGGTTTTTCGACGATCCCAGATATGACATGGGCTAGGTTGTTTTACATTTATGTCACATATTGTCCGGAATTGTTTGCTATTGAAATAAAGCCGGATCGGAAAAACCACGCCTGCCTCTAATGTTACCCAAAACTTCGTTGTTGTTTTTTTTTTATTTTATTTTTATGTATATCTGAAGAACGGCAGGACACATAGTTTCCAAGGTAGGTACAAGACTCTTGGTTATCTATTTACAACATCCGACAAAATGTGGTTAGAATTGGACAAGTGGGCGAGGCACAAAGAACATTGTATAACACTATACCACAAATTTCAACTTTTGGCCTCACCCACGATTAAACTGACCAGATTCTGAAAAAGGTTAAAAAAAATACGTTTTTCTCAGTTTTTTTTATAAGATTCGGCATAGCAGAATATATCACTGTTTTTACTATAAAATTGTAGTTGTTATATCATTTCCTTGTTTTGATACCCTGCATGCACCACAGGTAAAAAAAGCTTCTGCACTGATAGAAAAGGCTTCATAACGCTGATGTATTTTGACATCAGTTCTATGACAAGTGTCTTCGTTTTTGACCCCATGACACTTTCCATCATGGTGATTTACCCTTAACATCACTTGGCCAAAGTCTCATCAGGGTCAAAATGAAATAATGTCATCAATGGGATGACACATCGGCATCACAGAAATGACGCACATGTTCTCCGTGCGATGACGCAGTAACATCGGAGAAAGGACACAATAGCATCAATTTAATGACAGTTTGTCATTAAGTCAAAGTCATTGTTATTGACTTAAGTCAAAGTGTGAGAATATGATTTTTTACTTACCCGATACATATGTTTGTTTCACGTTTGTTGAACTACGACCTTTGTTTACAACAGAACTCTCAGTAATAAGACACCAGCACCATGCTCCATATATTTTTCGTAATCATTCTACTTTAAAAATTTGATGTATTTAACAAACTAATTTGAAAAAATGGAATATAGGAATTTGAGCTTCTTATAATACATTGTAATCATGAAAATAATGTTAATATTATACAAAATGTGGCATCGAATTGATGTCACTATAGACATAAAACAGACGACAGGTAAAAAATAACAAAATTGTGCGAAGACGCTGGTCATTGGATTGAAGTTACTTTTTGCATCATTGATGCCGTTTGTAGTAACTTTGATGCAGTGAAGGGCACACACATGCTATCACATTTATGCTTGTGTTGACGAAATAACAACAAAGCAACAGCCGAACGTACATTGTCACAGACACACAAAGAAGTTTATAGTGTACATGTGTCGATGTCGCACAAGCAGCATTTTTATTCCTATGCACGCGTACATAGGATTTGCAAATGTGCCCGTCACTGCTTTGATGTCACAATTCTGCTGTTAGGGCATCACCAATATGAAGAAGCATTTTTCTTTCAGTGTATGTATAGGTTTGTCATTCCGCTTATAATTTCTACATTATTGATCTTAGACAGAATGTATATACTTTATTAGGTCTGGCCGTCTGGCCGACTCACCCTTTGAATGTTGAAATGGATTTTCTAAAGACACCAGATATGATGGGGAGTAGTTTTTTGAACATTTATGTGACATATACTCCGTTAAAGTTTGCTATTGAAATCCAGCCCATACATTTTAAACTTAAATATATAATTTAACAAAAATTTAAAAATTGGTTTTTATTAAAATAAAACTAAAGCAATTTGAATAATTTCAAATTCTTAAAACGCTATTTCACAATATTCCTAAACTTTTAATGGTATTCTCTGGAAAAGTTTTTTTAAACTGTTTTTAATAAAATATCAAAATCAAACAAATTAAATTTAAGCAATAAATTACAAAATAAACTTCCTTCAAAAACATTTCTTGTAATTTTGTAATACTTTGTCTTATCTTAAAAAAATATATATGTATATAAAAAAAACGGCTACAAAAAATTAAAATTAATACAATTTCAATTGTTCTTTCTTATTTTTTTTTTGCATAAATTTTTTTCTGTAAATTAAATTATTCATAGCCAGTTGGCCCATGGGTTCAAAGATATTATAAAAACAATAAACCTTTAACTATTTCGTATTTTTGCTGGTTGATTGTTGGGTTATTTTGCATTTTTGTATGATAACCCCAATAAAATGTATTTTTTTTTAAATATTTATATAAATAAAAAATTCAAAATAACGAACATGTACAAAAAAAAATAATACTTTGTGAACACATGGTGTATAAATATTTGATAAAATGTACGAGCACTAGTTTATAAAAAAAATTTATGCAAATTCAAGAAGCAGCAACAAAAAAGTCATCAAATTTATTTCAAGTGATATGAAAATTTCATTAACCAAAAAAAAAAAAAAAAAAAAAAAATTATATTAAAAACACGAAAATTAGTTGAAAATCAAATTTATGCAAAAATACAACACAACAAATGAAATTAAACAAAAAAAAAAAAAAATGGAATTACGTAATAAACAAAAACTTAAATTTTTGTAATATTTTATTCAAGTTTGAAAGAAAATGTAAATTTGAATACCTAAAACAAGGTTACTTACTTTTTGCTGGATCAACAAGACTGACCATTTTCTTCTTCATGTTTTTCTTAAAAGTTTCATGACTCAATTGCTTTTTTTTGCAATCAGTAAAAGTGCGAAAAATCTACAAATTTTTCTATTAACAAAAGCAAAATCTATGAAAATATAAAAAAAAAAATCTTTAAAGAAAAACTAATTGTTACATTAAGCGTCAATATAAAAACAATATCATGGCATTCAAACACATGGTAGTAGCAAATGCACAAATACATGTTACATGTTGCAGCTCAAAACAGCCATGCAACATGTGTATGCAGCCAGCAGTAACACAGCAATAGCAGCAAAACCAAACCAAACCAAAAAAAAGCCTCAAACGATTAAGTCATATGCCAATATACTAAAAACTAACAAAGAGACCAGACTGTTGGAGAAGAACAAGACATACAAACAAACCCAGAAGATTTTTTTTTTGGAAAAAAACATTCCTGCAACTAGGCGAGTAGTACTCGTTGTAGTAAAGAGATTGTTTTTATAAGATTACAAGACCAAAACCCAACTGAACTGAAGAAAGCAGGTTGTTTTTTATATTTGGAATGCTAAAACACTTGCTCTACGCTTTAGCAAACGTTGCAATGATACCTGGCTCCTCTGCATGCCAGTGCACAGGTGTAAAACGGCCAAACACACAAGCACCGGGTAAGAGTTTCATATAGGGGCAAGTTTATTAACGAGACAAAAGCTCTCTTAGTTCATTTCAAAGAAAAGCAGAAGAAAATTGCCACAACTTCTAAGCTAAACTCGGTGTAGTCGTTACAAGAATGTTTCCTAGTAATAATTGCATTAAAATAACAAAAACAAACAATTTTGTAGATTAAACTTAGAATGAGTGGAGAATAGAGATGAAAAATTAGTATGAATTGTGTGAAAAATGTTCTTGTTGTTGTTGTTGCTATTTTTCTTTTAATAATAAAGCAAAACAAGTTATTGACATGCAAAGTCATGAGAAAAATTTGTTTATTTAAAACCAAAAAAAAAGCAATAATAATTAACTTTTCCATTTCTTGTTTTATTTTGTTACTTCTTTAGATTCAGCCAGTGATCATGAGGAGAATGGTTCATGTTCACCTTTGGCTGCCACAACCGCCAATGAAGATAGTGATTGCGATAGAGCAGAATTAACTCATATGGCCACTAGTAATGAACATGTTAATAAAATTAACACAACACCCGCCGTTAACGATAAACAGTCGACTACCGGCTCAGGAGTAACAGGAGAAGAAGATCTTAATCATAATAATAACATAGTAATGCCTTTGGAAGAGCAACAGCAGCAGCAACAACAACAACAGCAGCAGCAGCAGGAGTTAAAGATTCAATCTCCTTCACAAACAGAAGACTTAAATGCCGCATTAACACCCTCAAAAACATATCCAAAAGATCAAGAATTTCCCTCTCCTACACCACCCGATCTCAACGAAAGTCAAGAACCTTTAAGAAAAGCTCAAGAGGCCAGTCAAGAATCGGAGTCATCCCCCCAAAAAGAGGAAAAAGAGGAAGAAAAGAAGGACAACATGTGTTTGACTTTAAGTCGATTGGAAACATCCAACAGGGATCAAAATATAGAGAAAGAAAATGAAAACAAGAAGTGCTCCTCAGAAGTGGAAACTGAAGAAAGTAGTACGCAAGCAGAAAGCTCAGAGAAATTGTTGCCAAACGATATGGAAATGGATATTACCCAGCCAGAATCCACTGTACCCGCTATGCCTGCCACTTTGGCCCAGCACATTGGTGCTGCTCCTGTGAATATAGAAGCTATTAAGAATATGCAATTGGCCATAGCTCAGGTGGCTGCCAAGACCATAGCTAATGGGGCTTCAGGTCAAGATAACGAGGCTGCAATGAAACAGTTGGCCTTCTTACAGCAGACCCTATTCAATTTACAACAACAGCAGTTATTCCAAATTCAACTCATTCAGCAGTTGCAATCCCAGTTGGCCATGAATCAAACCAAACCAGGAGAAGAAACTAATGAAATGGATGAGGATGAAGAAGAGGAAGGAGAAAATGGCGAGGAAGACACCTACGAAGAGGAAGAGCGTATAGCTCAAATGGAATTAAGACAAAAGGCCGAAGCTCGCATGGCTGAAGATAAAGCCCGCCAGCATTTAATTAATGCTGGAGTACCAATAGACTCACTTAAAAGAAAACGTGACACAGATAATTCCGAAGACACGGATGTTTCTGCTGCAAGGCGCATTAGTGTAGACAAAAGTTCGGAGTATGCTTTAGACAAGCTTAAGGACATGGAAAACAGACCTTTGCCATTTGGCTCAAATTTGGCCTCTTCAATTATAACTCACCATGATGATATGCCTGAACCAAATTCCTTGGACTTGTTACAGAAAAGAGCGCAAGAAGTATTGGATTCTGCATCTCAGGGTATTTTAGCAAATAGTATGGCTGATGAATTCGCATTCAAAGAGAAGAACGGCAAGGCTGGCAATGAACCTTTCTTCAAGCACAGATGTCGCTATTGCGGCAAAGTTTTTGGTTCGGATTCTGCCTTGCAGATCCATATTAGATCTCATACGGGTGAACGGCCTTTTAAGTGCAATGTTTGCGGTAGCAGATTTACCACCAAAGGCAATTTGAAAGTGCACTTTCAACGTCATGCCCACAAATTTCCTCATGTACCTATGAATGCCACACCCATACCAGAACATCTGGACAAATTTCATCCTCCTCTATTGGATCAAATGTCGCCGGATAGCTCCCCCAGTCATACACCTGCCGCCATGCCACAACAAATGCCCAGTCAAATGCCAACCATGAATTTCCCTGGAGCCTCTAACAATTTTCCAGGCTTGGCAAATCTGTATAGGCCTCCCATGGATATATTGAAGTCTTTATCAGGTTCGTCTGCGGCAGGATTCAGTAATCCTTTCTTTTCCCAAGTCCCAGGTAATTTGGGAGAAGCTGCAGTACAGGCACAAGCAGCAGCCCAAGCAGTTTTAAATAAAAATCAAGAAATTGCCGCGGATTTGAGTAAAACTTTAGAACCTAGTTCACCCGTTAATACACAAATAAAATCGGAAATCGGCGAAGAAAAAGATTTTGAGGGAGAAAAACAAGCCGAAGCAACAGATAAAATAGCCCCTGTAGTAGAAGATTCTACAACTACAACACCTTCGGCTTTAGACATCAAAATTAAGGAAGAAAAAGATGATTGTGAAATTGTGCAAGATGAGATGGAAGAGAGAACACATAGTCCTGAACGGGCTCCAAGCGCTGTCAGACCCGCTGCCATTTCTACACTATCACCTTCAGTAATGAATCCCCTACCCCAAGTACCTAAAAGTCCGCCTGTACCCACCTCTAAACCACCCACCACACAACAATTACCGCCGGTAGTACAACCCATACAACCACCTGCCATTCTACATCCGCAACCATCACCGGGCTCTCAGCATCACTTCGATCATTTGCCAGTTCCGGGTCAGCTGCCACCCTTAATGCATCATCGTGATGATTTCTTTTCCGAACGTTTCCCCCTGAATTTTACCAAAACCTTGTCGCCTGAAAGACACTCGCCCATTAGATCGCCGGCACACATACCACGAGCTCCATTCTTCAATCCCATGAAGCCACATGACATGGCTTTATTGCCGCGACCTCACAGCAATGACAATTCTTGGGAAAATTTCATAGAGATATCGAATTCCTCGGAAACCATGAAGCTCAAGGAATTGATGAAGAACAAAAAAATTACAGATCCTAATCAATGCGTAGTGTGTGATCGTGTTCTGTCATGCAAAAGTGCTTTGCAAATGCACTACCGCACCCATACGGGCGAAAGACCGTTCAAGTGTCGCATTTGTGGTCGTGCCTTTACCACCAAAGGCAATTTAAAAACTCATATGGCTGTCCATAAAATCAGACCTCCAATGCGGAATTTCCATCAGTGTCCAGTTTGCCATAAAAAGTATTCTAACGCTTTAGTGTTGCAGCAACACATACGTCTGCATACTGGAGAGCCCACTGATTTGACGCCTGAACAAATACAAGCCGCTGAGATTAGAGATCCACCTCCATCTATGATGCCAGGAGCTTTCATGAATCCCTTTGCCGCTGCCGCTTTTCACTTCGGCATGCCTGGAGGTCCTGGCATGCATCCTTTGGGAGGTGTTCATAATGGCATGGGTTCCGAATCATCCCAAGGCGACTTCGATGATCAAATGGATTGTGGAGATGACTTTGATGATGACATGTCCTCTGACCATATGTCGAATAGCAATGACTTGGAGCCTGGTACTGAAAGACCAAGATCAACGGATGATTTTAAGGGTTTATTGTTTGAACAAAAGCTTAGAATTGACCCCACTGGTGTGGTTAATACAAATCCAAGACCTCAATCAGCCACCTCCAATCCAAATTCAATTAATTCACCACCTACCAGCCCAACATCAGCTACAAAACCTTTAAGTTCAACACGTGCTACATCACCATCTCGACCTGCCTCGGAAATGTCGCAAGGAGCCTTAGACCTGACACCACGTGCAGGACCGTCTTCTGCCAATAGCAGCATAAGCGCCAGATCACCATTACCTACCAATGCAAGCAAACGATCACCCTCGCCCATTAGTAAATCACCAAAATTACCACAAATAAGTCCCTCTCCATCCATGCCCCCAACTACCGCTGTAGACTGCCTACCGCCCAGTTTACACCACCACTTGCAGCAACAACATCAACAACTAATGCAACAACAAGCAGCCTTAGCGGCTGCTCAACATCACCATCAAATGCAACATAATGCCGTCGTTGCCATGCATCAAGAACAGCTAAGACGCGAAGCTGTTGCGCATGCGCAACTATCGCCAAATGCTCCACAATCTGCCTCACAGCAGCCACCATCAGGACAGTCGGTTACCTCACCACAAATGCCACATCACCAACCACCGAATCCATTGGTAGCAGCTGCCAGGCCACCATTTGGCATGTTTCCAAATCTCCCGCTGTTTCCACCAGCCTCCACGCAAAATATGTGCACAGCCATGAATTCAATTGCACAATCTGTTATGCCGGCGGCACCATTTAATCCTTTAGCTCTATCGGGTGAGTTGTGAGTGAAAATTTTTACATACAAAATCAAGCTTCTTTTATTCATTTATTTTTTTCGTTTTTGTTTTAATTTACAACTGGGTGCATGGTTTTATTTTATTTTTCCGTTTTTCTTTATTTCTCTTTTAAGTGCAGCTTTGTTTAATTTGAGCAATTTTTTTTTTTTTTTAAATTGTAACCACTAATTTTGTATCTTTGTTTGTATTTTAAATTTTTTGTAGGAGTCAGAGGCAGCACTACTTGCGGCATTTGTTTCAAAACATTCCCCTGCCATTCGGCTTTGGAGATTCATTATAGAAGTCATACTAAAGAGAGACCATTTAAGTGTAATATATGTGATCGTGGTTTTACAACAAAGGTGAGTTAACTGAAATGGTTTTGTTATTTTGTATTCGTTTGATGTGCTTTTTATACATATTTTTGGATTTGTTAGGAACTATAAAGAGTTGTTTTATATTTTGCAAATTTTATTTTACTAATATTTTTTCTATTTATCTTTTTTTTAATTTTCAGGGTAATTTAAAACAACACATGCTTACCCACAAAATTCGTGATATGGAACAGGAAACTTTCCGAAACAGAGCTGTCAAGTATGTAAGTCTTCCAATTCATAAAATGTTCTATCTTTACTTAACTATTTTCTGAAATTATAAAAGCTTTTGTTTTTTAAAACTGTTAGGTTTTGTAAAGCTTTTGAAAGTTTCTTTGGTTGGTATTGACGCCATTACGTCTTTAATTACTGATATGAATAAATTTTTTTCTTGTAAAGAAAATTTATCCATTTTCTTTTTCTAAAATATTTTCTCTATTTATACTATAGACTATAATCATAATTCAAATCTTACTCCAAATTTTGAATCAAAAGTTGTTGCTCTGATTGTGAACAAAGCTTAAAGCTTAAGCAAGCCTTCAAGTTTTAAGTTTTAAAATTTCAATGAGATATTATTTTTTTGTTAAAAAGCTTTAAAGAGCCTAAGTGCTGGTTCACACACGTGAAGTTTGACTCGTCTAGTCTTGAGCTTTTAGGAGAGAAGGGAAAAGAGAATGCCATTTCCTTTCCCATCTCTCCTTAAAACAGGGATGTCAGCGTCATACACAATTGTGGAAATTAATTCACACACACAGGCATGTTCTGTAAATCACAAGATTTCAAATCACTTGTGATTTTGAAATCACAATTTTGATTAATGGGTGTTTTGAAAACCACGAAAGTTTTAACTTAGTAAAAAATGGTGGAAACAAGTAAGCAAGTAATTTAAAGTCGGCGGCCACTTAGCTGACTGGCTTAAAATCACAATTATGAAAAAAGCTTTTTGTTCAGAACACCTTTTTTGTGATTTCAAATCACTTTCACAAAAAGTGATTTTCAGAACATGCCTGACATTCTTCACACGCATTCTTACGCTCTTTCATTTAGTGCACGAGAGTACACAATTCAGTCGTCGATTATCAAACGATGAGTGCACATGCGGCGGATGCTTACGTATTGTTTTGTTTTTATTAAGAGTACTTGTCTCTTTATTCACTAATACTAATATAAATCAATACAACCACAATTGACATCACTGTCTTAAAACTCAAGATTTGACTAGTCAAACTTGACGTGTGTGAATCGGCACTAAGCATTTTGATGAAGTAAGTCAGCTTTCACACGTTTCATCTTTGGATGCTCAACTCCTATGTTTTAAGGTAAGGGAAGAAAGGAGAAGGAGGGTTAGTACGGAGATGCCTTTACTCGGTCAGTACGTTTTGTGTTTTTGTTCGTTGGTATATGCACAACGATGGCTGCATGAATTTTTTTCTTTTCTTTTTCTCGTTGATTCGCTGTTAATAAAATTGTTGTTGTTTTGAACCGAAAAAAGTTGAAACCGATTGCTGCGTGTGATTATATTGGCATCTTTAAAAGGGAATTGAAAGTAAGTTGAGCATCAAAAGATGAAACGTGTCAACTCAGACTTAGAAATTTAAGCATTAATTTCTCCCATTTTCTCTTTATAACAAAAGTTTTTCTTCTTTGTACATGTTTAAGCTTAAAGATCAATTCACTGTTTACTGATTGTATTTTTTCTCTTTTTTTTTTATCTCTTTTTAGATGAGTGGTGGCAAAGAAGATTGAAGTTAATTTCATCACGCACTCTCTGCTCTAGAGTTCCCAAACATATCGTTCCCTCCCCACCCCCAAATTACCAAAGTTGTAAAGGGTAAAGCAAACTTTTTTTAAACGGAATCTTTAAAACAAGATTTAGGAAATTTTTATTTAAAAATAATAAATTTAAAAAAAATATGAATTGTTCAAGGCAGAAGGAGAGAGAGACAGAAAATTGATTCACTCTCTCTTCTCTAAACTTCTACTTTAAACACTCGCGTATAAATGATCTCACTGATAATAGAAGATAAAAAACAAACAAATAAGCGCTTTTTCTGTCTCTATTTCGTGTATGTGATGATGATGACGTCGCCAACAACGATGATGAGGAGCTGATGTCTTTTGTTTTTGTGAATTTTTAATTTCAAAACACTGTATGGTGGTGACTAGGTTGATAATGACGTTAACGTTAGTGTTTCCAGTTTAGTTTTACACACATACACATACCCATACACTTACATACATACAACACAATCACTTTTTCCAGCAAACATTTTATGTTGACATAAGTTAAATCTTGATTTAAAATCAAACACATACTTAAATGTGAAAACGTTTTAAAATTATTGAAATATTTTCTTGCTCGAAAAAAGAATTTTTTTATTATAACTTTTTTCAAAGATCAAAGAAATAGAATTTTTTTTAAACGTATGATTTTTGGTGTGCTGTGTTATGTGTATATATATATAGTAGACAAACACGGCTACAAAAAAAGTCTACCTACACTCTTTAATGAAGATGAATGTATCTATAAAAAATATTAAATGATGTATAAATGTTGTTGTATCTTAAAAACCTTTAAATAAACCATTTATAAGATGAATGAAAACAGAAATCATAAAAAAAAATTAAATAATTTAAACAAAACGAAACAAATAATAATTAAAAACATTTAAACAATTTGTTTTTGTTTTGCTTTTACCATAAAAAAATTATAATTTGTTAATAAAACATGTAAAGAAATCATTATTATATATTTTTATGGTTAAAACAATCATCATTATCATCATCATCATCATCTTCAACATGAAACTAATTTTATTGAAACAAATCCAAAGAAACAAATTTTCCAAAAACTTAGAAAAAAGCAAAATATTTTTCGTTAAATCAACAAATAGAAAAACTTCAAAGAATTTGAAAACAAAATATTAACGAAAAAGAAAACAAAAACAAATATGTATTAACGAAAAATTTTATGGCTTTAAACAAAATATTAAAGAAAAAGAGACTGATTTCGTTTCATTAAAATATTATTTACTTAAATAAATAATTAAACAATAAAAAAAACCCGTAATAAAACAAAAACTACAATACAAAAACAACAACAAATCATAAGGAAAATCAAAATTCGAATTTATTATAAAAAAAATACAACCCAAATATCTAAAAACAGAAAAATTAATTATATATACAAAAACAAAGTCATATAAATTAATAAAAAAAAAATTTAAATTATTTAAAATAAAATTAACAATAATTGTGCAATAAAAAAAAAAAAATAAAAAAATTATAAAAAAAAAATAAATAAAAACAAACAAAAAATAATTCCTTTTATAAATAATTTTGTAAATAAAAATATATTTTTAACAAAAAAAAAAAAAAAAAAAAATATTTTTAAAAAACGAAAATAAATAAATTTTTATAAAAAAAATTGTGATACTATTTCATACTTAATTTTTATTTTTCTTCCGGCTTTTTGTACATAAAAAATAAAATACAATTAATTGCAAAATTACGTTAAAAAAATTACAAATAATAATGTTAATAATTATTTTTTCCTCTTCTTTTTTATTAAATATATACATATATAAAAAAAAAAAATTCCTTTTAAAACTAAAAATTGCTTTAATTATTTTTTAGTGTAGATTTGTTTGCCAGTAAAATGGAATTTATGGTTATTCCTTTCGAACTAATTATTTTCTTGTCTAATAATAATCATAATCCTTTAAGCATATTTAGTCTTAAATATTTAGTTGGTAATTAAATTTAAGTAATTAATGAAATAATTAAGTTTAAAACAAACAAACAAACAAACAAATCTATATGTAGGTAAAACTCGATACATTAATTATATCATTTGTATTATTTTCTAAGTGTATATTTAAATAAAATATATTTAGTAAGCTTAAAAATTAAACAACAACAACAACAACAGAAAGAAAGTAATTTATATTAATATTGAAAAGAATACAAAAAAAAAAGAAAACAAAAATATAAATTTAGTATGAAAAATAAAAAATATATGAAACATTTTGTGCAAAAATATATGAAAATTTTAAGTGTTTTATTTCGATACATATTTTGCTATTAACCCCCGTATTCATAAATGTTATTAAATTAAACAAACGTTTATTTAAGAAAATCTTTTCGTAAACCTTTATTAAATTTAAAATATTTTAATGAATACGGCAGTTAATGTTGACTCATCGGAGGTTCTAAATCTTAGACAGTACCAGGAAAAAAGTGAGTATTTCATAAGGCGATTCGTATTTTGGAAATTTTTATAAAATTAAGGACATGAAAAAAATAAATATTGATTTCAATAAAAAATTTGTGTTATAAATTAAAAAATTAATAAAATGTTCACCAGTAAACAAATTAATAGTATCAATTAAACGTTTAATTCACTTGGTTAAACCTTTAATTACCTTGATTAAATGCTGGATTCTTTGATTAAATTTTTAATTAAAACTGATTAATTACCTTGATTAAACGTTTAATTCATTGATTCATTTTTTAATTAAAACTGATTTTATATTTGATCAGTGCTCTAATTGGTAAAAAATGTTAGAGATTTTTTTCAGTGCAGGTATAAAAAGGCCGATAAAATTGTGCATATGTGTGCTGCAGTTTGGGTTAGGTTGGCTCATTTGCAAAAGGGTGTGACTTAAGAAATCTAAACAAAAAATAGTCTAAAATGGTAAAATCGCACGAATGTTGGAAGTACACATCGTTGGAGTCCATATTATTCAATTAAGGCCAAATAAGTTGGTAAAGTCTGAAGAGAAAATTAATAGGGACATTTCAATCAATTTTGTTACTTTTTGCTATCAAACCCAAATACACTTTCCCAGAGTACACTTTCGTTCGGAAATGGAATTCATTCCGTATTTTGGCGCTTCAAAAAATGACGAACAAATTTTTCGGAATGAAACCTTTTTTGTATTCATGAAAGGAATGGGTGTTTTCTGTATCGTAAAGGCCAAAAAACTTTAAAAATACACTTTCTATCAATAAACAAATATGATTTCTTCGATTAAAAGTTCATTAAATTCACGAGATTGTCGCAGGTATCTTGAATAACTTTTACACAAACAAAACATGTGCACAATAAACACACAAGCTATTCGTGATATGGTCGTTGTTAAAATTTTTTGTTTGCTCATTCCTTTATCAATGTAAGAAGAACCACAATAAAATATTAAAATGTAATGTTTGTCTACAGAACCACTACACTTGTTCTGTTTTATAGCGAAGAATAGAACACTATATAATGTCTATTACTTTCTTGAAAATAGTTTCGAACGGTATAAAGGCTGTGTTCGTGTACACAAACACTAAACAAATAGATATCGTTTTTGGGTGTGTGAGCCGTAAGCTTAGTAATGTTTTGGGGGGTTACTGCGTATTTCGATTCGAAAGAAATCGTTTACGAATTCAAACGAATTGTAATGTGTATTAAGATTTTCGTAATATTCGTTTCGAATAAACAGGATTTTTTTATACTTTATCGAAAACAAAAAATCCCTTTCTTAACAGCCCCTCTCTATTACGAACAAAAAGTTTCCATAAAATTTTCATATTTTTTTTAAATACAACCTCTGCCACAGTTTCGAACGATTGCGAAAATCGCAATACATAGTACAAACTGTTCGAACACGTAAATTATTTGTTTCGAAACGAAATACGCAGTAGCCCCCTGTTTATTTTGTTCGAATATACAAACACTAAATAAATAGATAACGTTTCTGGGTATGTGAGCCGTACGCTAAATAATCAATCTTATTGTGTTTGCAGTTAGATTCATGAATAAAATTTCAATGCAGAATTTTTTACTTGTTTGCTGCCTTTCAAATATTCTCCCTATTATTTTTTCCGACACTGTTTAAGTAAGACATTCATACCATGTTCACACGGACAGCAATATTCGTGTTTCGCTCTCTTATTCCTGTTTCGCGCCCAAACATGATTAAAAGGACTTGTTTCTCCATACAAAATTTTGAGGGCGAAACAGGTCGTTTCATTTTGAAACAGGCTGCGAAACAGGAAAAAATGTACTATTATCTCCAATTTTGATAACAGTTATCGTTAGTTTATCTGAACTAGCTCTCAAAAAAAAATCAAAACAAAGAAAAAACAAAATAAAAATTGATGTTTAATAAAATAAAGTGATAATAATAACAAAATAATATTAATAAAAGTATTAAATAACATATTTTTAAGTTTTATTTACTTTTTTTTAATCTATTTTCAAAAGAATCACACTAACAACACACAAAAAATGTCAAAATGAAACAAGAACGAATCGTATGAACAGCATGTTTGGCAATCTTGTTTCAGAGAGCGAAACCAGTGGTTTATATCGTCGTATGAACATAGCATCAGATATACATTATAATTTAGTTTTGATCTTAGCGATTGCTGAGACGTTGGTCTAACCACTAACTTGAAAACATCTAGTGACTGGTTTATTCCCACTAAATTCGCTGGGTTTGCACTAGTACTGTTTTATTTGAGCACTAGGTTTCTGAATAAAGGTCTTAACTACAAGATTAGTTATAAACAGGGCCAGTTTCTATATGCACATTAATGCCCCTATTACGGGTTACAACTTCATTCAAGTTGAGTTGATATTTTGCAGCTCTGTATTATTATTTACAACGCTGTGTTAGACAACTTATGTACACGGTGGCAGCAATACTATAAAAATACAAAAAACAATTAAGTATGCTATATTCGGCTAAGCCGAATCTTATATATCCCGAACCAAGATGATATAAGGGCAGAAAGTTGTACCTGTATAAATACCGTTCTCTAGCTAATAAATCGATTTTGTGCCATGCTCAATTCACCAATCCCGCCCACATTTTGTCGGATGTTATTTATTGATAACTGAGATGCTTGGTCCTTATTTAGAAACTTTTGCTCTTTCCGTTCTCCAGATATACAAAAAACAGACGGACAGACTAAGATTTTTTATGTGTTAAAAAAAACAAAAAAAAAAGCCTTAAAAAGTTTAAAATAAAAAAACAACTTTTACCAACTATATATCGTCACTTTAAATGCAAACGGACGTAACTGCATTTTTTTACAGGAGTAGCAAAACAAACTTTACAAAATTGATTTTCTTTAATAAAGTCGTCGTTTTCGTTCGCGGATCTAAAATTTTTTGTGAACATAGATTTTAAAACAAAACAAAAAAAAAAAAAATAAAAAAAATCAATCAAAAGCTCTTTCAAATTTTAAGTCCATTTGCATTATGGATGACGATATGTACCTTGTTACTTCGGCGATGGTTATAAAAACTAATCATTTTATGAAAACAAATTAGAGAAAGTCGTGGTTTTTTGTTCATATCTCAGCCCTTTTTAGACCGAACTTGCTTATTTTTAATAGAAAAATTATAAAAAGCGGAAATGACAGAAATATATACCAACCAAGTGCCCACCATATCTAGGGTCTTCGAAAACACCATTTCAACAGACAGACAGTCACACGGACATAATCAAATCAACTTCGCTACTAAAAGGACCCAGAATATATTTATTGGGTACACGATCAATATTGTAGAAATTACAAATGGAATGACAAACTTATAGGTATATCGTTTCCAGAAACGCAAAAGGCCCTATCTAACATTTTTTACAGGAGAAGAAAACAACTTTTTATTATGATAAATTGGTAAATAATATTAAACTCTTTATAATTTATTTTTCTTGTAAAACCTGCCAGTTGTTTTGACAATGTTGCAGCGTTTATCATTTAATATTTTGTAGATATAGGCCAGTTTGTTTTTTGATAATATATTCGCTATTTTTGGTTGAACGATTCCAAAATTTTTTTTGACATACATATCGAGCCCTAATAGCGAAAATGATGTAACCAACAAAAATAAAATTTTACAGGAGAAGGTTTTTTTTAAATATTTTTGCTTCAAGTCTAGAGTATCGTTTGAAACTGATTTTGCTCTTATTTCGTAACGGTACTTTACAGAGATATAAGATTTTTGAGATGATGCAAATGATCGAAAACTATCGATTTTCGCCAAAAAACAAAATTCTAAAATGTTGTTGGTTACATCATTTGGGCTATTAGGGCTCGATATGTGCACATAAGAATCAATGAAAAGGTCGATGTTGATTTTTTGGTTAGTTATAGCTTTTTGCATTTTAGGTAACGATATACCCTTTTACCTTCGGTGAAGGGTATAAGAACAACGGAAACAACAGAGGTTTTTTGCATTGCACTGTTAGTGTTAACGGTTTGAAATGTCAACCAAACAAATTGGTTCAAAGTCAGCAAGCTTTTCATTGCCACCTGTAGTGAAATCCCCTTAGACATTTTCGTACTTATATAAGTGTGTAGCTTTTTATCTACCTACCTATAAAGTTTTATTTGAAATCTAAAAGTGACAATAACCATCAAAATCGAAGCAAAAATTTCACAAATTTGTTTTTACTAATACCTAAATATTTGGAAAATACTTAAAAAATAACCCCAAAAAATCAGACAATCCTATTGTGGCAGCAAATTTGTTTACAATTTTATAGTTTCCTTTGCAAAAAAAAAAAAGAAAAATAAAAAAAAACCCATCAGCAACAAAAAAAAAAAAACAAAATGAAATTGTCACACAATCAAACTGCAAAATAAAATTGGTATGTAAAAGCTGAAACAATACGATGGGTACGAATACAGCCAATGAATAAAAATAAATAAATTTGGGCAATAACAATTACAAGAACAACAAAACCGACTTCTACAATGTATTGTATGCACATAGATACATCCATACATAGCAGTAACAATAATAAAAACAATCTCTGAAAAAAACTAAACATAAATGGATATTATTTTTATTTTATAGATATGAAACGAAAAAAAAACAATAATAGTACTAAAAGCAACATCTTACAAATGATAAGAGAAAATAAATATTGCAAAATTTAGAAAGAAATCAAAACAATTTGTAGTCTGCTGGTCGGTCGCACGCATTTAGACAAAATTTTACATTTTAACCAGCTTTAAGGCATCGCACTCGTACCAGGATAACAAATGAATTGAATGGATGGATAAGTGAATGAATGAAATGAAACAAAAGGCGGGATTACATTTGAAATGTTATCGAACTGTGGGTGTCTTAGAGGCGTCTTAGATTGGGCACACGTTTCATATATTTATTAGAAGACCGAAAGATAGACAAACGGACAGACATGCAGACAATATGCCAAGGATTATGAGCCCTACGATAACAACAACTCCAATAGCTACAACTATAGCAACAACTCCAGTGAATGCCAAATAACAACATTAAACATGAACACAGCTACTACACACTCGAATCAACATAATCTTACGTCTAATTCACAGTCATTGTCAGTGTATTTCTTGTCAACAATATCATTGATACTCCTTATTTGTTTATGTATGGGTGTATTTGTATATAAATGGGTGTGTGTGTTTGAGTGTATTTCAAAATGCAATGTTATTCGAAAAATCCTTACACACATACAGTAATAACTGGTATCACATTTAATGCATACACGAACAAGTTTAAATTTGACGTTGATGTTTTTTTTTCATATTGTTTTTGTTGTGTTAATATTTATTCATATTAGACAATTGCGGTTAATACCTATTTGTTTGTTTTTTTTTTGTGTGTTCACGTTTGTTTGAATCTGTGTTTGTTATTTTTGTTTATAGACCAAATATTAACACGGCACGTGTTAATATTAAATCCCGAACGTTTGTTTAGGGTGGCGGGGGGAGGGGGCGTTCTTTTTTTTGGTTTGTGTGTGTTTTTTTGGTTAAACGTTATATTTTCCTAGTCCAAACATTTGGTTTAAATCGTGTATGATTAATAGCTTAAGATAAATGCCGATAAGAATGTTAGCAACCAAAATCAAATATAAAAGATCTGGAGAATGTAGAAATCAGTAAGAATTTAAAACATGTTTATTTTATTTTTACAAACGCGATTTTTATTTATTGTTAGATACTTTTTCAGGATCATAGCTGCAAATTACTTAATACAAGGGCAAGTTTTTCAAACCTTTTGCTTGAACTTAAATAAATAAAACCGTTTTTAAATTATGATCAATAAGATGATTTTTATACGATGTATTCATTAATTCACAAAATTTTGTCGTCAAGTTTTTTATTTTTGCCACGGGTTTTGGAAAAATTAGCCACTGTGGCGTTAGTCGTTAAGAATGTAAGTACCCACAACCTTGCAGTTTCAACTCACACTTAGGACACTTCCCCCATCTATGATAATTACACGTCATATCGAGCTCTAGCCGCGCAATCAACGTAAGCGACAACATTTTCAATTTTAGTTTTTTTTTTTAACAAAAGACTTTTTTGGCAATACTTGCGTAATGTCATGGTCATATAAGGTACCGTTACGATTTTATAGCAAGAACAATTTTATCGTAAGCGACAAATTTCATACAAAATTCATATGCAATAAAATAAAAGAAACTCGCTCTAATAAAATTTGATTTTTGGCGCTCACGATATTTTCGCGGTTAGGGCTCGATAGGTAATAAAAGAATTTTCTTTTACAATACTTCGCCTACTTTTTTAAAATGAATAGCTTCTTTCGCTCCTTATATGGTAGCTTTCTTCTATATAACTACTTATTTTTCAGGTGTATATAGGTAAAAATGTATGACTTACATTTACATTTTTTCATTTTGGAACATCCCTTGTAAAATTCATTGGTTCTTTTAGTAAAATTGGAAGTAGTATTTTTACTTTTTCTTGATTACTTAACACATTATTTTGTAGGCGAAGTTTTTACTGGGATTAAAAGTAATGCTACACAGAAAAAATTTTTGCGCCAGTAAAAGAATTAATCAAAAATAAAATCAGTTTTAATTAAATATTTAATCAAGTGAATTAAACGTTTGATTGAAATATTGTCAATTGAACATTTAAAACACTTGATTAAAAGTTTAATTCATTTGATTAAATATTTAATTAAAACTGATTTTATTTTTGATTAATTCTTTTACTGGCGCAAACATTTTTTTCTGTGTATTGTCGAGGAATAAATTGTAATTAAAAAGTCTTAAACAAATGAAATTGTAAGTAAAAATATCTCATAAATATTAGAAGTTAGAGTAATTGTAATCAAACACCTTCTAATTACGGTTACAAATAATTGACTTGTGCTTCGGATTTAATTATAATATGTGATTGAAACTTTTGATTTATAATTACTTGAATTTGTATATTTACCAGCAACTGTGTAATTTCTTGTAATTGATTAGTGGCCGTTTACATTAAACGATTTTTGTCGCTGCAACTTTTGTCGGTTCTTCTCTAAAGTTGCTTTTACGTTTACATTGTGCAATTTTCATCTTAACTTTAACACATTTTTCGTTAAATGAGTGAACGAACGAGCGAACAAAACGAATCGAAGAGTACACTCGCTTGAGTACCCATTTTAATTCCTCTCTCCCCATTTGCCCACAAAGTAAGAATCGCACAATGTAAATGGCCACTTGTTTGCTTGTAATTTACTACGTTTATACGTAGTCTATTCGCGAATAAAAATTATTTGCGGATAACTAACTTACTGTTTATATATCAATTTTCTTAATGAAAATTCTTATTTTTAAGTGATGCCAGACGGAAAATTTATTCATTTAGTAGCACTGTATATATATAAACTTTTTGTTTTTTAAATGAAAAATATCAACAATTGTTGTGTATTTTTAACTATATTTGCACATTTTTTATTTAATTTTACTTTTGTTGTCATATGAAATGCCACATCGAAATAAAAACATAAAACGGTTAAAAGTGTGGCAATGCTTAAAATCGTATTTGCAAATAGTGTCGTTAATCAGGAATTGTTTTCATGAGTTAGCTAATCGCAAATAAAAATTTAATTCACTGTTTATGCGGCAATATTCTCAACATGCAATATCTTTATTTGCGAATAAGTGGTGCGTATAAACGTAGTAATTGCTAATAATGTATCGGGTGATTTTTTAGCTATTATCTTTTTGGCAACACTGGTTTAAACAGCTGACGCACGTTTCGTGTTTTGTTTCACTGTCAAACATCTTCACTTTGTTCAGTTTGGTCTATAATTTAACCATTAATCGTCTTACAAACGAACAACGCTCGCCAATTATTGAATTTTGTTATCAAAATGCGTGCTCTGTTAAGAAAGTTCATCGCACGCTTCTGCCATTTTATGGTCAACTCATTTTTGGCTCAATGAGTACGTTAAAAAGCAGAATTGTCGACTTTGGAGTGAAAATCAGCCAGACGCATTGCAAGAGCTACCATTGCATCCAGAAAAAGTCACAGTTTGGTGCGGGTTATGGGCTGGTGGCATCATTGGACCGAACTTCTTCAAAGATGATGCGAATCGTAACGTAACTGTGAATGGTTTTTTTGCCCAAAATGCAAGAGCTTTACTTGCATGACATGTGGTTCAACAACATGATGCCACATGCCACACAGCACGCTTAACAATGGACTTATTGAGAGGCGAGTTCGGTGAACATTTTATTTCACGTTCTGGACCGGTCAATCGGCCGCCTAGATCGTGCGATTTAACGCCTTTAGACTATTTTCGTGGGGCTATGTTAAAGCTCATGTCTATACACTCATGCAAGCTTCAATTGAAGCATTGGAAGACAACATTGAAGCATTTATTCATGTGATACAGGCCGAAATGTTGGAAAGAGTATGCCAAAATTGGACTAAGCGGATGGACCATTTGAGGCGCAGTCACGGTCAACATTTGCATGAAATAATCTTCAAACATTAAATTATATGGACCGTACTATCGATTCAAATAAAGATTTCATGCATTTTTCTGAATTTTATGCGTTTTTTTTTAACTTTCCTATAGCTCTTAAAAAATCACCCATTACAATAGGGTGTCAATTAACTATATGAGAAATTTTTTTTTAAGAAATTTGTTTCACGCCA
This sequence comes from Pollenia angustigena, assembly GCA_930367215.1. Taxonomy (NCBI): domain Eukaryota; kingdom Metazoa; phylum Arthropoda; class Insecta; order Diptera; family Polleniidae; genus Pollenia; species Pollenia angustigena. The sequence goes on along the minus strand of OV884057.1, from coordinate 122,355,907 downwards.
AGCGCCAAAATGTTTCGAATTGTTTCGAAAACGCTTAAAACTGTTTTAGTTTTTGTATTCACTAACTGCGCAATACCTTTTTTGATTACATCAGCTACGTTCCGAGTCTCTATTAAGGCTTTTTTGCTGTTTGAGCTGATGGAGCTCAAAACCAAGCTTCAACGTACACTTTGAAAATAAAAATAGAAATAACGCAAACAGCATTTAGTTGAACCTCTATTAAATCGAACTCGTCTCTAAATAAAAATATTTTTAAGGTGTATATTGCCTCCATCGATCCATGTTGCGTGATGCATAGCGTCTGGAGTTCGAAATTTTATACCTGATCGAGTTCCCTATAGTCATCTCGCGGTTGTATTTCCTGAAGAAGATTATTAAGAAAACTTGTAATTCGCTCTACATCTCATAAAGTAATAGCATTTTTAACTTTCTCATTTTCGATACCGATCCTGAAATTTTCAATGTATTATAAATTATTGAACAAGTTCTATTGAATCATCCAGCATTAACAGCTGTGGTATCGAAAACCAAAGCTTTTACATAATCTTGTAGACCCCATTCAAAATAGCCAGTTTTTGTACTCTTCCAGTACCACTCTTTAAAGCAGGTACTTAAAGCAGCTGCTCAACGTTTCCGATTGATTTAAGAATTGGAAGACGGTCGATCCTCGCAAAGTGGCCGAGTAACAAAAAGTTTATCGAAGCTAAAAAAAACGCTTTTAGGTTTAAAAGTAGTGAACGATACCGCTGAGAGGAGAGTCAAATTAATGCAGGATTGTAATAATTTTTTTATCAAGAAGCGATGAACAAATTAATATATTTTACAAATTGTTAAGGATTACCGTTTACGTTTTCCAAATTGCAATAAAGAAACTATTTTCTAACTATACAAATTAAAACGAAAACCAAAGCCATAACCAAAAGAAAAAACATATCGCTCATTTGCTGCTCGACGGGCATAACTCAAAAAATTAAATTTTGGAGTTTGAGATGCAGAATTGTTCGCTTTGCTTTTCTTTATATTGTGTATTAAATTCATCTTTATATCTTTTATACTTTTCCAGTTTGAAGAGAATGTGTTTTTTTTTTTCTAAGTAGTTAGTGCAAATCAAAAACTTTAAATGCGTTTATTTCAAAATTGATTTTTTTTGAGTTATGCCGGTCTTGCAGCAAATGAGCGATATATAAACAACTATTATTAAAATATTTATGTACCAATTTTTTTCTCATTTAACGTCTATGCTTAAGTAAATGAAATACCCATATAAATCCATGGGTTTTCATTTATTTTTTAATTCAGAAGATATTAGATATAAAAAAAAAAATTTTTAACCAGCGTTACCATATATTTTTAAAAAAAATCTTGTTATCTCAGAAAAAAAACTTGTTTTCGCAAAAAAAAACTTTTTTTTCAAAAGTGCCAAATTTTTAAAAGAAAATACCAAAATGTATTAGGAATTCATTTTATTTACATTTTACAGATATAAAAAAATTAAATATAAATTAGCCATTTCTTTTGATTGCTTGAAGTTCCTACAATCACTGTTATATGTTTCAAAATGTTTTTTATTCGTAAAAAACCACATAAAGTTGGTATTTCTAATTTGCTTCTAACACTATTTTGATTTAAATTAATTTTTGAGAAAATACGCTCTACATTTGCTGTTGATATTGTTAACGACAAAATTTAATAAAATAATTTTTTTAAATATGGAAAAACTTCGGATTTATCACAACGTCTTACTTTAAATACATCCTCCCAAAAACTCGCAATATTTTGCTCTTTTTGTAAATTATGTTTTGAAAAATCAAAGTGAATATCACTTACATCTACAACATTTGGGAAAATAGCACATAATTGAGCAATACTTTTTTGGTAACCTTTTATTACATTAAAAGGTTATAAAACTTCAACTTGTTTAATGAAGTCGTTATCAAAATCGAACCTTTTAAACAATCCATTACAAAGTTCAAAATAAAACTTAAAACAATGAACTCTTAAGTCTGTTTTATCATCTTCAGATAATTTATATGAAGCTAGTGCTGAAATCACTTCAGCCCCTAAATAAATATCTTTGGGATTTTAAAGGTAAGTATTATTGTTTACATCAATTTTTTTAAGACTTCCAAAACTTACATACTAAAAACTTGAAGAACTTTAAATAAATAAAAAACTTTTTGGCATCACAAAAAACTTGCAAGAAAAGGGAAATCTTCACAAATGGCAACGCTGTATATAACTTTTACTAACAATTTTTTTTTGTAAAATAAATATTAACCAAGTTATTGACAATCAAAGCCAAAATCAAGTATTTTGCAAATTTTGGGGGGGGGGGGCACCCTATCCCCTTATTTGATTGAGCTTTAATTTTCAAGGGACTATTTTTTTAAGCAATTTTTTAATATTTATTTATTTTTTATTGAATATCCCATACAACAAGATTTATATCTTATAATTACAGTATGAGAATTTAAATGTTATTTATCAGAGAAAGTTAACAGTAAAAAAAAAGAATAACAAATGAATTTAACATTAAAAATACAATTTAACAAAAGGAACAAAATATAAATATAAAAAAAGTATAAATATAATTAAATTTAGCATAATTAATTTATATGTATGTATGTACGTAATTTTGAAAGGATCAATTTAAAAGATTTGTTTATTTATTCAAAATGTTTAATCAAAAGTCTTTTGAATTCTAGCGCGTTGTTGTTTGTTTGAAGATTACTAGGAAGTAGATTCCAAAGACGGGCAGAATATATAAAGAAATGGTGTTCAGAGATAAGACTACGATGTCTAATTAGAATTAGTTTGTTGCCTCTATTTGATCGCGCAAAGATTAAGCGATTAAAATGATGTATCGGTTCTTTCTGATATATAAATTTGTGCAGTAAAATAAGTATTCTGACATCCATTCGCAATGATAAACCATATAGCCTATTTGAACATTGTGATATTCGGTCATATTTACGCAGACCAAATACATATCTTACTATGTTGTTATATGCCTTGCTTAATTTATTTGTATTCTTGGAGTCACAACTGGCATATACTTCACATCCATATAACAGACGGGGTATAAGGTAAGTTTTAGCAATTAAAATTCGTATGTGTAATGGTGTAAAGTACTGTGTAGACCATAATCCACGAAGTAAGAAGTGTAAGTTTCCTTCTAAACTGTTCACATGATTCGACCATTCCAAATTTTCATTAAAAATAATTCCCAAATTCTTTGCAGAAGAAACAATATCTATACGTTGATGGTTTAACATTATTTCAAAATTTGTTTGCAATTTTGTAGATTTTTTATGTATAACAATCAGTGTTGCCAGCGAAATTTCGCGAAAGATACATTTTAGTTTCCAAAAAGATACATTTTTTTCCAAAAAGATACATTTTGAAAAAAATTTGAAAATCCATTTTTAACGTTAAATTTGTTAACATAACATTTGTATTTCATATTTAATGAATACTGTGAAGAAAACAAGCAAGAAAGTATAGTCGGTCAAGCCCGACCATATGATACCCTACACCACATTATTTAAAAACACATCATGCTTATGTGTCCATATAAATATAGATGTATCTATGTTTATAAACTTCATGAAAATCGGGTTGAAAGTTTGTGAGAGGCAGAAATTGCACCCTGCCTCCCCTTGTGGTCCTATTTTTTAAAAACTGTATAGCTAATGTGACCCTATGGATATGGATCTATGTATGTTTTAAATTTCATTAAAATCGGTTTGAGAGGCAGAAATTGCCCCTATCTGCCCTCGTGTTCCTATTTTTTGAAAAATGCATACATTTTGTGTCTATATAGATAAGGTTCTATCTATGTTTTTAATTTCATTTAAATCGGTTTGATAGTTTCTGAGAGGAAGAAATTCCCCCCTATCTTCCTTCGTGGTTCAATAGGCTTGGTCCTTGTGCCAATAAGAACCTATGACCCAAATTTCATCAAATTAACTCCAAAATTGCGGCCTGTACTTTGCGCACAAGGTTACATGGACAGCCAGCCAGCCAGCCAGCCTGCCAGCCGGACGGACATCGTTAGTTCGACTCAGAAAGTGATTCTAAGACGATCGGTATACTTTAAGGTGGGTCTAGGACCAATATTTTAAGGCGTTACACACATCAGCACAAATGCATAATACCCTCTCCACTATTGTGGTGTGGGTATAATTATATTAAATAAATTCTTTTTCATCAATAAATTAAATAAATAGTTATAAATATTAGGTATGTAATTTTAAAAAACACAGTAAGCAAACTTTATCAAAACAAATTCATTTATATATATAATATACGAGTTAAGGCGTTTATACTAGGGCGATAATATCAAAGAATTCATATGTATAAATTTCCTGAAAATAAAAAGATGTTCATATTTCCTCAGCACAACTTCTCACTACTAGTAATCATCGATTTAGGTGGATCGTATGTTGAAACATCATTAATGTTCTCTTTCACCATAATTAAAGCTGCTATTGTATTAGTATTGAGTCGGTTACGATGATCAGTCTTTATTAGTTTTAGTGGGCTAAAAATTCTGTCCACACATGCATTCGAAAATGGAAGTACAAATGTTAAACCAACTACTTTTTTCAAATTTTTAAATATCGGCTCATTATCAACATTTTTTTTTAAATAAACATTTAATATTTTATTTCTGTATATTTTACGTAAAGATTCAAAAGATACGAAAAATGACAGGATTATACATGGTACATGAAGTTATCAAAAGATACGAAAAATGTATCTTTCGTATCCTAACGGCAACACTGATAACAATACATTTTGATTTGTGTGGATTTAGTTGCAACTTGTTAGTATTTGCCCACAGGTGTACGCTTTTTAAATCATCATTAAGCTTAATAATATTTTCGGTTATGCATTCAGTGGAACTACTAAGATAGAGCTGGACATCATCAGCATATAACTGTAAGTTAGAGTGTTTGAGACAACGTGGTAAATCATTAGCATATACAGAAAAAGGTAGCGGTCCTAAAATCGACCCTTGTGGGACTCCTTTGGGAACAGGCAAAGCAGTAGAATATGTACCATTTAGAAAAACAGATTGAAAGCGGCTGCTCAAATATGAATTGAGCAATGTAGTAGATGTTCTTGAAAAATTTAAAAATTGTTTAAGTTTATAGCAAAGTATAGAATGATCAACCGTGTCAAATGCTTTTGAGTGATCCAGCAAGACTAAGATGTTGACTTTTCCAACGTCAATTTCAGACCGAATATTCTCACAAACGTCAATTAAAGCAGTGACGCAGCTATGTTTTTCTCGAAAACCAGACTGATAAGGTGCAAATAAATTATTACATCCTATAAATTCGTTTATCTGGACGTGCATAAGTCTCTCCATAACTTTTGAAAGAAAAGGAAGCAAAGCTATTGGTCTAAAGTCTGAATTTGATTTGGGTATTGGTATTATCTTTGCTTGCTTCCAGTGTAATTAATAAAACGATAATTTAATAAAACGTGGATCCATGTTGTCAATTCCAATAGCATTTGATTTAACTGAAGATATACTTATTAAAACCTCGCAGCGAAAATTAAATTAAATATTTATTTCAGTATTTTGCATGGCATTAAAATAGTTCATTGTATAAGAGTCGTCAGTTGTATTATAAATGTTAGTAACAATTCTATTGTTTCATCTGCAGTCAAATTACTATTTATATTTGAGTCCTCTTTGCCGATTCCAATATCTCGAATCGTTTGCCAGGTTTTTTTTTACTGTTTATAGCATTTTTAAACCGATTACCATAGTATTGAAATTTAGCTTTTCTTATTTCACGGTTTACACCCCTGGGCGATTCTATTCTGACGGGTGCAACATTTAGACGCTTTAAACGCCTTTTACTAATAGAAAGAAACACATTTGCAATTAAGTTATTTCTAGAAGGGGTAACATTTTTTTTACACTATTGTTTTCTATTTACAAGAATTTATATGAAACGATAAAATAGCCACGAGAGAGCATTAAAGTGCATGACGGGTGCAACCAAATCAGCCCACTTTCATAAGATCATACCACAAAAACACAAAACTCTGTTAATTTTTAAACTTTTATTGTATTATTCTTTTTTATTGTGAAAGATGAGATATGAGACGATGATTATCAAATCAAACATCGTAGAGAAATATAATCCAATAATAAGAAATTTTCTCTTAAAGCCATGACGGGTGCAACATTCAATGCATTTTCTGTTCGCGCCAAATCTATGAATCTTAATGATTCGAAGTGAACAACAAATTTATATTTAAGCTTACGTCTAAAAAAATTATATTCTTATAAAATATAGATATTTTACTTTAAATTGGCATCAAAAAGTGTAAAATAGTGTGATTTGAAAATTGATGTTAAAAGTTGTCTAGAATAGAATCGCCCCCCTTCTTAATCTGCAGTAATCAATTCTAAGAGCATTGATTTTAAACGCTTCCAGCGTGAGTAGGCATCATCTCTTCTTTTAATTAATAGGTGTATGGATGGGGTGAACCAAGGTCTGCTGCTAGGTTTAATATTCTTGGTTATATAGGGTACAGTCAAATTATTCGAATTCGAATCAATCTGGGACTTGGTGTGAAACAAATTCTAATTTTGAAAAATAACTGGCAGCCTAATGTACAATAACAAAGGCGAAAGAAACACTTTCGTCCAGCTCTGTACGTTGTTTTAAACAAATTTTAGCCCAACCAATTTCAACCTCAAATTTGCTGTTACTTAGAAAATATGAAAGACTTTATCTTAAATATTCACAATTTTTTATTCAACTTTAAAACTAAACACAATTTTTATTTATTGGAATTTGAAAATTTTTTATCTGATTTCTTCATATAAATTTCATTTTGTTAGAAATTAATAATAAAACAGAATTTAAATTCTATGAAATCAATAAAAGAAAAAAAAAACACTAAAATATATTTCTCTATTAATAAATTGATTTGAATCTGTTAATAACTCTTTAAAAACTTTCTAGATAATGAATTTCTAGTGATCAGCCTGTTTATTTCGGTTAGAGGTTTTTTTAAGTTTGAATTCCAAGTAGAGTGAATTGGTTTTTGAACGACAGTTATCATGGGTGTTCTTCGATATCTTTGTTTTTAATTTTTATTAATATTTTATTTATTTCTTTTTTTTTGTCTGTGTTGTTTTTAATTTTAGTTCATTTCATTTATCTTATAAACAAAACAAAATTCTCAAGAAAAATTTAATAAAAATCTATTTTGTGTCTGTTTATTGCTTTATTTTTTAATGTTGTTTAATGTTGCTGCTTATGTGTTTGTATGTTTCTAGTATCTGTGTGTGGGAATTTGTGTGCGTGTGTGTGTGCTTAGTGTTGAAATATTAGAATTATTTTTTATGATGTTTGTTTACATTTCTCTTTATGATCGTGTGTTTAGGTTTGTCTGGCTTGTGTTAGAGTTTGTGTTGAAGTTGTAAATCAAAATATTTGTCAGCACCATCCATCTCTCCAAAATCTTTAAAACCAACAAAAATACTCTTTGCCACATAAAACACTAACGCATGCTCACACGTTTACACAAATCATAATTTTGTTTAATGATAATGATGGCCAATGTCCTGCTGTGCGTTGAAGAAATGTAAACAAAAGACCAGAGAGACCTTGTTGAAGGGGGCTTGACAATGAAAAATTATGACCTAAATATTTATGAGTTTCATTTTTTACGGTGTTTTTTGTGGACAAAAGAAAAAATAAATTGACGCAAGTGTAGCAAGTGCAAGTCAAGGTGATTAAAGACAATTTGGTAAAAAAAATATTAATTTTTTCATGGTAAAGTAGAGCAAAAAGCCATTGTAAGTTACTAAAATCTTTTTTGTTAGTAGAAATAATAGAGAAATTTCTTTAGCCTTGAAATTCATAACGAAATATTATTGATTTTGTCTAATAATTATGTTCAAGGTTGGGGGTTTTTTTTAATTCTTGGTCTAGTTTCAAGTGTAAATCTTTCTTTGAAAAAAATTTTGTCATGGACGATTTTGGAATAAAAGGCGGGAAAATAGAAACCAAAACATTTGAACCAAAGCTAATTTTTTATAATGTTTTTTATTTTGGTAATTTAGAAAGCAAAAGATAAGTTTATTCTAAAAAAAAGTAATGCGCTGCCTGGGTCATTAAGTGCGATACAAGGATTAAAAACTTATTATCAAGATTTCTGCAAAAGGGTTTCTAGTTTAAGCTTTGATATTGTTACAAGTAAAACTGTTGCTTATAATTCTTAAAGGCTTTAGTTTTTCTAAAATATTTTTGGATGAAGTTTCCTGAGCATCTGGCCTAAGAAAACAGTGAAATGCGCATAGGAATGGCTTATCCCTTTAACAATAAATTTCAGTGTTTTTATCAAGAATAAAAATTGAAACTAAGCGCGACAAAAAAAATCTTGTAAATTAAAAATTTTATATTCCCACAAAAATTATTTTGGTAATAAACTGGCAAGTGCACGGCTAAAAACCTAAACTGGGAAATAAAATTTAAATGGATTCGATGTAATAAAATAAAGAAATCGTAAAAACTTGATGTCAATAAATCGGCAATCTGGCAAAGGTATTTTCTTGTTTACACATTTTATGAAAAACAAACTTAAGAAATTGGAATTTGGTCATTAATTTTGTTCATTTATTTATTTATTAAATATTAATCTATTACCAAATTTGGGTTTATGTAAATATTTTTTTTATATATTGAAGAACAAACTTTTTGTCAGCTGTTAAAAACAGGGCGATCCAATTTTGTATTTTGTTGTCGTCAAATAAAAATTGCAGTGTTACATGTTCGGCAAGACATTTTATACATGCACCTTTTAAAATGTGGTATTTTTTTTGTAGAAAAGAAAACACCATAAGAATCTGTTAAGATATTAGAGCCTCATGGAGTTTGGCAACAGTCATTATTTTAATATTTTGGATATCATTGTCAAATCTTGATAACAGTGCATTCGTTAATCGCATTATCCTTGATTTATGTAAAAAATAAGTCCCTGAAAATAGCTGTACAGTCTTATTTATATCTTTTGTTTCATATCTATTACTACTACACTTTCATTATATTTTCACAGGCCAGTATTTTAAACGAGAAGTGAAATATTATGTTCTCGTTTTAAGCGATCTTAGGTAATTTTAGGTTGAAAGAAGGACGAAAAATCAATCGGCCTCTACCGGGCCTGTTGTACGCTCTTTAGAAACAAGAAGAATTAGGTTCCCGGTACAAAAAAGCTGCTATTTTAGTGCTGACAACGAAGAAGGTTACAAACCGAAAAAAATAAAAATATTCGAAAATGACAGAAAAAAGGCATTTAAACAAGTAAAAGTAAAACATTAATGAATATGTTAATATAGTTAGCCCCTAAAGAAGCACTTTAGGAGTGCTTTGTTTGCATGTTAACAGAAGCGCTTGTTGTCAGCAGAAAATAATCCTTTAAACCGGGAACACCCCATACAAAAATCAGGTATCCCATCAGCAGGTTTGAAGCGATTTGAGGTATGAATTCACATGTTTCCATCGCTAGCACTTGATCTCCTCAGAGGGAAAGAAAATTTCGATTTACCAAAGGTTAAAATACAATTTGGTTTAAGGATTGATGTTTAATTATTGACGTAAACAGTCGTCGATGGCTGCGAATGTAAGACGGCAAATCCCTCGAGGAGATCGAGTGGTAGCGATCGAAACATGTCAGGGTAACCAGCCGCCTGGGTTCGAATATCAGGTCAGTCAAGAATGAATGATTATCAATAACAATTTTAATTAAATTTCATGTTGTAAAATTCCTTTCTTCATAAAAATAATTTAATGAAAATAAAATTTGATGTACTTAAGCCTGATTAAAAATATTGAAAATTTGAAATTTAATAACTTTAAAATTTCTTTTCATCATATTTTTCCTTTCATATTTCTTTTTTTTGTTAAAACATGTATAACACCTTTTCTAGGAAAAAAAACTTTTGCAAATTTTGCTTAGTTTTCTATTCACTCTCCTTCTTAGTTTTTTGGCTAGAAAGCAATCACATAACTAATGCTTTCTATGCATGAATTTAACAACAATGTAACAGACAACAAATTGCTTGAAATAAAATACAGAAAGTGGAGAACATTAACTTTGATTAGCTTTGGCTAAAGAAGACGTACAAGTCCAAAGGAAATGGATAAAATAAAATAAACTAAAAACGTAAAAAATCATACGACGTATAAAATAAATGAATGAAAGGAGTGTAAATATGGACGTGAAAGCTCTTTCTTTGGTACCCACACTTTCCAGCTAACCGTCCAACGGACTGTCTGTCTGCCTGCTCGTAGTATATCTGTGACAGATTAAATATGGTCGAGGGAGTTGCATGATTTAAATTTTGCAATCACAGAAATGGCTACAAAAGAAAAATTATTCCCTGGGAGAGTGAAATTTACACAAAACACACACGGTTTTAAAATCAGAAACATAAAGAACGTAAATGAAAAATAGTTTTACAAAACGACTAGAAATGAAAGACCACAAAAAGGTGAATTATATCTGGAGAGCAGTAACAACGATTAAAAACTATAATGGTCAAATGCTTTTCCGATTGAACTTAATCAAACACAATAAAAAGCAACAACAAAATCTACAATAAAAAAGAAACATGAAGCAAAAACATTTCATGTATGTCTGGAATTTATGCAAAGTCGTTAATTTTCTCTGTGTGTATTTTAGAAGGCAGTCTTATCTTTGTATTTAATATGAAATGAATTGTTGTTATAACATTTGAAAAAGAAATTTTGTTAAATGCCATGTGCTTAATATTTGTGATAAAGTTGTTAGAAAAGAATGATTCAAGTCTATAATGCTAGTTTGATTAAAAGCTGGCTAAACTAAAAATCATTGGCTTTTGCATAAATAACACTATAAATAATGATCGAGTTATAACTTAAATGACAGGAAAATAAGTTTGTTATTCATTGTGAATGGAAAGGTTTTTTAAAGGCGAAGCTATGGAAACTTCTAGAAATACGATTTTGGTGTACTGAAAACATTCTCCAATTTTTTTTTTAACCAATTTAAACATTAATCAAAATTTTAATCAGTTTTAATTAAAAATTTAGTCAGGTGAATTAAACGTTTAATCAAGTAAATTAAACGTATAATTGATACTATTAATTTGTTTACTGGTGCAAATTAAATTAATTTTTTAATTAATTTCACAAATAATTAGTATTGTGGTTATTTTGTTGAACTATTTATGGTTTTTAATCCAAATTTTTAATATTTTTAATTAGGCTTAAGTTCATCAAATTTAATTTACATTAAATTATTTTTATGAAGAAAGGAAATTTACAACATGAAAATTAATTAAAATTTACTGATAATTTTTCATTCTTGACTCAATCTGGGCTCGAACCCAGGTGTTTTTACGGACAGGTTACCCTGACTTGTTTCGATTGCAACCACTCAATCTCCTCAGAGCGCTTGCCGTTTAACACTCGCAGCCATCGACGACTGCTGACGTCATTAGTCAAACATCAATCCTTAAACCAAATTGTATTTAACAAATTTCACAAATTTTTTAATTAAAATCAATTATTTTTTTCTGTGTAGTCGTTTTTAGAAATACAAACATTTCCATACATTTTTTCAATCCTAATGTGCACGTTAAAAAACCTTCTATTGCGCTGCAAGCTACCCTTTATGGAAGAAGAAATCAAGCATTTTCGCACTAACTAAATATTAAGTTAAGACGTTGTAAAAGAGCACAACGCATAAAGAAAATGTCTCCAGTTCGATTCACTGAGGATTTTTAGGTCTTCTTTACTTTTTTCACCGGAGTCTCGGTATTCCACGTTTACGCTTTCCCTTGTATAGATTCTTGAATGTCTTTCGTTCTGGAGTATCTGCGTTCATTCTTATGACGTGTTCAAGCAAGCGAAAACGTTGTATCTTATGCGTCTCACTTATCTTATCTTATACCGCTCATGTGTTATTCATCGCCTATAATCATCGTCAACGCATATGGGCTCTCAAATTATACGAAGTATATTTCTCTCGCAAATCCCTGACACATTTTGATCGGTTTTTGCAAGTTTTTTCATGTTTCAGCACCGTATAACAGCAGGGGTATCACAAGGGTGTTACAGAGTGTGGTTTTAGCTTTTCAGGAGATGGCTTTACTTTTGTAGCCATATTTAATTTGCTTTGTTTTTTGCCAGACGAATTTTAATTGATTCCTTCTTTATCTTCTACGGACAGTAGTTGCATCTGGCATGTTTATTGCAGTAATGTCAATATCATCTTTCTAAGCGGGAATGGCGGGCACACTAGCTTAGGGAGAAGAGAAACTGCAGAAGTCATCCGTTAAGAAGAGCGCAAAACACCTAGGGAAACAGTTTTGTCCGACACTGGCATGGAATAAAATAACGTATTTGAATAAAAGTTGGTTAAATTTTGTTAGTTAATATATTATAAAACATTTAATGGGGCTTATATCGGACATGTGGCAAATTATTTTCCTACCAGCAAAATATTTTGCCATGATATAGTAGCTACCATAAAAGTAATTGTCGCCGAATTTTATGTCAATACAGAACTTTTCGCTTAAAGTCACATCCTTTAGTTGTAGACAAATCGCGGACTAATATGCTAATATGACCATAGGTCTAAGGCCCGTTTTCACAACTTATTGATAGCTAACAGTAGACTTTAACCGACCTTACAAAAAGTGTTCCATTATAAAAACTTTACTTTAAACTAAAGTGAGCGATAAAGTAAATTAAGGTTCATCCCACCTGGTTGGTTAAAGTAAAGTTGTAATAATGAAACACTTTTAATACGGCCGATAAAACCCTACCTTTAGCTATCGGTAACTTGGGAAAACGGGCCTAATTCACATATAGGCCACTATGAAGCATATAAACGAATTCGAAGATAATCAAGTTATGTGATTATAAAAAAAACAAAAATTCTTATAAATTACAGCAGGCTTATGGTTTTGCAACAGAGTGCAATTAAAAAAAAATATGTAGTTTAAATAATAATAATAAGGTACATATTACCAACGGCAAAAACTAAATGGACTATAACGTTAATACTTTACAGGTAACCCTCGATCTTACACGAAAAATAGTTTGCGGAAATCTCCTCATCTACAACACGGTTTCATTCTAACACGATAAAATGGAATTAAACCTTTAGTGAGTTGTTAAAATTGTTCCAAAATAGTACAAAAGTACTAGTTTTTGCATCCCTGTTACGATTTAGTTATATTTCAGTGATTCAGCAATATGTATGTACATATTACTAATAAAAACAATGAATTTAAAGAAAATATTTAATTAAAAAAAACTTATATTTTACACTGTCTCCTAGCCTTATATAACACGTTTTTCTACAACACGGCGTTTTCCAGGAACATATCTACCGTGTTGTAGGACGGTTACCTGTATATTAAATTTACTTATAGCGGTAGAATAACCAGATAAAATGGACGTCGATAATGTGACTAAAAACTATGGTGACTTAAAACCAAAAGTACTGTACTAACATTTAAAAGGATTAGTTTAGTGGCTATAAACGAAAAGTACATTTAAAAGGATAAGTATAGAAGCCAGTTTGGGCTTGGCACTTGTATGGGAGCTATGTTACCTATATTGCTCGATATACTTTTTAGTCTTACACTCATTAGCACAAACGCATCATGCTCTCTCCATTACGGTAGTGTGGCTGCAAAAATATTCCACAGGTTTTACGACTCACAGGGCAATTGAAAAGAATGGATACTAAGGAGAGAACTGCATAATCCACGATTTTTGTTGATTTACTCATACGCTTTAATTTACATTAAGTCTATGCCTGCAAAACAAAGTTCAACGTTGGTAATTTTGACATCGTTTTGTACACATTTGATCTGTGCATGTGTGAATTTTTTATTGAAAGTGCTTTGTTTGCATTTATTGTTGCGCACGCAATAACACAATTTCTTAAAGTCAAACGGCATTTATTCTTTTGTTTTTGCATTTAAGTAGTCATTGTCCACTCGATAACACAACGACGAATGTAAATTTTTATGAGTACGAATCGCTTCGTTGGTATGATTGTTGTTGCATAAGTTCAAATAAACTAGTTGTATTGACCAATTTGTTTTTGTGTTTACCCTGCAAATAATATTGTACCACCTGATTTTGATCAAATGGACTACTCATTGGACTAGTCTGATGTAATGCAAGCATGGGCCATGTCATTGTTAAAAAGTGTTAGTAGTGAGACGACATGTGTTCGTTTTTTAACGAAATGTGTTCGCTTTTAAACGACTTCAAAACTAATCCTCTTGAGTATACCATGGAGTAGTTTTAATACTTCTCCTTTGTAATCCAAAGCTGGGTTATATGGTCCTGCCCTAGGACATGGTTATGTTAAATAGACCATGTTTTTCCCATACGTTTGGGTTACTTTTGGACTAGTCCTAGTCCCTTGTGGGCTACATTTTACACGCGTGTTTGGACTAGTCCTATTATTTGCAGGGTATTTTTTTAAAAGCGTAACAAGCAACATTAACAACAATACATGGTACATACAGAGCTACTGTACTTTTTAAGAAATGATGAAAAATAAAAACGTCTTCTGTTTCTATGGAAATTATTTCAGCTGCTGAACAGATACACTCGCTTGCGGTCATACAATCAAACTTGCGCAGCCGCAAACATTCGCTGCTGGTTTGCAGTCATTCAAATAATGTACATCGTGCTTTGTCAATTAAGATGTTTGTGTGTTTGGTCCGACAATGATTGTTTTGGTAAAGAAAAAAAAAAAAAAAATACAAACAAAAAAGTCAGAAATCAATCAATTATTACTCATGTTAGCATTCAGCAGTTACTATGTAGTACAAGAAAAAAAAAAATTGAAATGAAACTAAACGCACATACTTTTGTAGGTACAAACAATTTCCATAGAAAGAGAAGACTTTTTTTTATCATCTTAAAAAGTACAGTAGTTCTGTATGTACAATGTATTCTTGTTATTGTTGTTTTTATTGTTGTTAATTTAAACAAAGCGTCTCATATAGTGGACAATGAATACTTGAATGCAAAAGTATAAGAATGTGTGCCTTTTGAATTTACACAATTTTGTTATATTGGGTGCGCAACAAAAATGCAAACAAAGCACTTCCAATAAAAAACGAGCTCATGCAAAAATCAAATGTGTACGAAACGATGTAAAAATTACCAACGTTGAACTTTGTTTTGCAGGCAAAGAGTGAATGTAAATTTGAGCGTATGAATAAATCAAGAAAAATAGTGATTTTGCAGTTCTCTGATTTGATGTTGTTGATTTAATGCGAATTTTTTGCAATCGAACAAAGCCGTTTTCTGATACTAAGATCATGTTAGAAAAGGGTATGCACGTCGCACAGTAGCGCCCGTAGAGCAAACGAGGTTGCAAAAATCAAAATTTTCATGAGCACCGACGAAGTTTTGAATAAACTCATGTTATAGGAAACTTTTCAACGATTTCAAATCTGCCACTCTTAATAATATCACATTTTTAGTTTAGAAGATATAGCCGTTCAAAGTTGACCGACTTTCGGTTTTCAAAAAAACACACAATTTTTAGTAAATTTGTTGCGATTTCAGGTGTAATATCACGAAAAATAGGTAACGAATCGCCTTATTTTTTGTTTGTATTGATTGATGCATTTATTAAATGTGTAATGATAAAAAAAAAATGAACTGTTTGCTTTGTGTTTCTCCTGGTAAATCACTATTTAAAAACTATCCGTTTTTTCACTATTTTTCAACTTTGACGGAAAATAACAAAAATCTATATTTTTCTATATTTGCCATATTTGCAAAATCTGTTCTTTGATTATTTCTTTACATAATTCAAAAATTTTATCTGCCCGTACGTGCCCGTTTGGCTTCTAGAGGTAAAAAAGGTTAAAAAGACATGGTTGCCATACTAATATTGCGGTTTAATAAAATTCTTTAATTTGGCCCCTACAGCGCGTAGGATGCTCCTAGATGGGTCAAATGTATGACCAACCCCACTTTATTATTTATTGCCGAATTTCGGTTTTTTTAGTTATTTCAATAAACTAAACCATTTTTGAGTTACGCGAATATATGCTGTGCAGCGCCTTACATTTTCGAAATAACGGTATATCTTGAAAACAAGAGCTAATTTAAAAAAACGGTTAGCACCACTGAATTCAGCGTCCCCAATTAGGGTGAAATGCCAGGTGCGCGGCATTCGAGTTATCGAGTATTCGAGTTATTCGAGTTATTGAAGAAATAAGCTCAACACATTCGGCTAATTCGGCGAAATTATGACATTTTGAGTATGACATAACTTTTGAAAAAAAAATTTTAAAATTTTTTTTCGTTCATATATGTTCCTTATAAGATAAAAGGAACATTCTCACCAAATTTCATTAAAATCGGAAGGGGTCGTGTCCCACTCTTGGTCGTTTTGACATGGAATTACCCATATACCGAAAATACAGAAAATTGAAAAAATAAATTTAAAAAAAAAAAATTTTTTTTTTTAATTTGTTGGGTAATAATTTAGAACCCTAAAGAAAAAAAAAAATAAAAACAATCTAAAAATGTAAAAATAATTTTTTTTTAGGTACCATAAAATTGATTTTTCTACTAATTTTAACTTTGATAACCCATAAGTAGGCCCCTACACAGCGTAGCACCCTTTTCAAATGCACATTTCATAGGCTGAACAGTTATCTATCATATGCTGTTTAAACTGTTGAATTACCTTATTCGGTTCAAAAGATATGATTTTTGCAACGAAAAAACTCAAATGGCGCCACTGTGCGTCGTTTGTTATTGCCATAAATCGCACCTTGAATAATAACCCCCTAAAATTCGTGCGATTGCGACAAAAATCTTAACTCTTATAATTTCTAAACTCTAATAATATCTTGTTTGAAGTAGAAGTTTAATTGTATCTAATTTGCAACGATTGCGATAACATATCAACATTAATATATTTGAATGGATTGTAGGGAGATTTATGCGAGTTGCAGTTATTTCTGGGAATTATGCATACAAAGGAACAATAGAAAATTTTTAAATAGACATGCACAAAAAGGCAATTGAAAACTTTTTAACATATTTTTTAAGAGTTACAGTTACAATCTTTATTCTTACTTAATAATCAATAGTGAAGAAGCAATAGTGACTTAGACCTTCAGCCCATTGTTGTGAAACATACTGGTAATTGAACCCGTAACCCCCGCACTTATTGACTAGATGACTGCCAATTAGCCTACCAGGGCACCCGTTTTTGTATATATTTTAGAAGTTGATAGGACAACACCAGCAAGAATAATATATAAACCAATTTTGATATAAAAAGATTAACCGTAGGACATAACATAATTGCGCCGCATGGACGTAGTAGCTAGTCTTGCCAGATTAAATTTTGCAAATTTCTTGACATTCTCTAAAAAAATTGTTAAAAAACAGTTAAAAGCAGAAATGCAAGCAAATTAACAAAGTTTGCTTCAAAAATTTCGGTACGCTTTTGTTTTAAATCAGCTGTTTAACGTTTTTAATTATTTGTGTGGAGTACAGAGGGGAGAACGGCTGACAAAAAAAAAATTAAAATTTATAATAAATTTAAGCAATAATCGAAAGCCTACAACAATAAAATATTTTGCTGTTTTAAATGTTGCCAAAATATAAAAACTGCTTATCTTGGTTTTTGTAAGGAACATTTAACATAACAAATGGGCATTTTGTTTTCAGAGGCATTCAAAAACATACAAAATTAAAGCAGAAATTTCAATTAAAATACAATTCTGTCATCGCTACTTTCAAAATAGGGGTAAATTTTGACATTTCATCAACTTGAACATGCAACATTCGAAGGTATCAAAAACATTTATGAATTAAAAGGCATATAATAATCATATAAACATTCTTGTCATCGTCAACTTGCGTGGTATTTAAAGACCATACAATTCTTTTAAAAATGCAGCTTAAAATAAAAAAAAATAATAAAACAAAAATGCACATGCGCACCCTGCTCTTTATACTACAGCAGAGTAGTTTGTATCAAATAATAATTTACACGTTTTCCGACACGCACACACACTCATATTCTGAATATTGAAAGGTTTACTAGGGTAAACTACACTACAACAAATATTTACATTCCTTTTGAGCATAAATGAACTGGAAGGACCATTTATATTTTTTAGCACCCCATGATGTTGTTTGACATAAACATTCAACATTTGTTTTACATTACGCGTGTTGCATTATGTGTGAGTTGTTGTGATCAGCTACTGTTACATGTTGCATATTTGTGTAGCATGTTGGTTTTCATTAATTCATTTCTTGACGATCATTGTTTGTCATAAAAATTTGTTTATTTGTTTTCGAAAGTCAATTCATATTTATTTACAATAATTCTTCGTTTGTGCCGCTCAATTATTACTCGATCTCGCACCTTTTGAAAAGGGTTGTTTTGTTTTTTTATTGCCTTCCTCTATATATCATTTCATTCTTCTTCATAATAAGTTTTCTTCATTTCATCATGATTATTGTTTATAGTCATCATATCACTTGTACATTGTTTACATTTTTTACATTCGTAAAGTTAATTTGTGATAATCGTTTGTTTTCCACCATCCCACAGACATCATCACATCCATGAACAAAGTAATGAAATATTCGAACGAAGACACATGTGAACATACAACATATTTAATTTCTGAAGAGGGCATATGCCATCACTTCATCTTCCGTGCGATCAGTTGCTGTTTGCTCCTGTTTGGAGTTTAAAATTGTTGGCTGCTTGTAATCGTAATGCATAATTTTTAGGTTATGTGTGTATATTGTTGTCTCAGTTGTTCAAGTCGTTAAAAGGGCAACGTACAAATCATGTTGATTGATTTGGGTCAGAGATGATTTTATGAAAAGTTATAAAAATTCATCTTTTAGAATTCTAATTGAAAAACAATGATTATTTTTGAAGGGAAACATATTAAAGTAATAGAAAAAATATAAAAAAGGCATTTAAAATAATACTGTACAGCAATTTCGACTATGGTAGAGGAGACAAAAACACATACGTGTGTCTGCGTTTTAAAAGATCACATAGGAATTTATTTTAAGGGGGGTTTCAGTTTAACCCTTTTGGCCTGTTCGTGCAGTATATTGGTATATCAAACTATATGTTCTTTATACGGCATTTTAGTGGAACATATTAAGCACAAACAGCCAAACTCAAGTTAAAACTTTATTAATTAAAATTATTTAATGCAATTTCAGAGGAAAATAGGGTTCTGCTTAATAGAAGCCAATTGTAAAACTGTTCTAAGCGGGGAAGCAGCTCGCACGTCTTTGTCGTTATCTATATGCAATCGTTCGTAACCAATAAATTTTAACGTGTGTTATTTGGCGGAGAACCAAGGAAAAAACTTAAGAGCAACTGGCGGAGTACCATTAAAATACTCAAGACGTTTTACTAGTGGAGAGCAATATACTCTGGATCGGATTCTGAAGCTCTTTGCCTTCCTATACGAAGGTCTAGGTCAACCGAGGACTTGAGCTTGAGACTCTAAGCAAATCGTCTGATACCCTGACAAAATAACTTAACCTAGTTAGACAAAAACTTGCGAGCAGTGTTGCCAGAACTTTAGAAGGTAAAATCGGCTGATTTTTCATCAAAATCTGCTAATTTTTCATCAAAATTTGTGCAAGATTTTAAAATTCTTTAATTCATCTTCAAAGCACATTTTTTACATTTTTTATTTAGTTTACGTAGAAAAAGATATAACAATTAATTTCAAAATATACGGCCAATATTCTGGAATTGGAAATTGATGGTAGTCTTAAAAGTAGTTTGGTCTACATAAAAGGGCCAATGTTATAACTTGACGTTAGCTGTTATCCTGCTAATAACAGACGCTTTTTGACAGATAATACACTACTATCTGTCAACTTAATCTTAACTTTAGCTTACTGCAAAGTGTTAACGGCCCTAAGTGGTCCTCAAAGTATGAGGTATAAAAAAGAACATTTTTTTTTTTACTTTCAACACCGAAAAGCTTTAAAAACTTTTTAGATTTTAATATCACTCGAATGCGATTTTCAGAACATGGCTGATAATTTTTGGATATTTCTACATTTAAAATATCTATCCAATCACTGTTTTGGTTTTTTAAACAACAAATCAAAAAATAAAAATTTAATCAAGTGAATTAAACGCTTAATCAAGTAAATTAAACGTTTAATCAAGTGAATTAAACGTTTAATCATATCCATTTTTCTTTGATTTACTTGTACCGACAGGGTGAATGGTGCCGAATAATGCTCATCCGTAACACAATACACAGAAAAAGTTGAATCATTATTAAAAGTTATCATTACAAACATTATATGACGAATTTATTTCTGATACTCTTTGTTCTTTGCTTTTCAAATTTTTTGATCCACGAGAAAGTTATTTTATATATAATCAACCTCACTTAGTTGACCTTCATTTGTGCATATCTCTGCTTCATTGTTAATGCTTTCTTGTATGCCACTTCCAAGGTAAAACTTTCATCTTCCTCACAAAGCCTTTCATATATCTTACCCTCGAACCCGGTAACGATTTTTTTTTTAGCACAAATGGTTGCAGATGTGTCCAAAGTTACACTCCATTGCTAACTTCTTGATTCATGCATACAATGCAGCAACCGACTCGTTTTCAATCTTTTTGACCTCGAAAAAAATTTCGTCTTTCCCGAAAAACTATGACGGGTGCTGAATAATGTTGGCTTAACATTTCACATATGTTTATTTTATAGGTAACTCTGGAAAACACAACTCTCTCAACAAACCGTATGCATCCAGGCTGACAGTCTTCAACAAAGTTGACACCTTCGGTCGTCTTCAACTGCCGCTTCCACAAAATGTGAGTCCAAGACTTCTTGCCAATTACGCCACTTATCAACGCCTGGCCGAAAATTTCTGATACCTGTTGCCATGGAAGTAGAAAAAATACTTTCGTTAGCACGTAAAGTACGTGTATAATTATTATTAAGTAACTATCACACCTAGATGGCGCTATTCTACAGTTCTCAAGCTATGATGAAATGTATAAGCAGAACCGCCTTGTATCGTGCGCAATATAAACTAGACGTGAAAGCCTTTAAATCTTTATATTCCAGCTATTTTTATTTGAAACAATTTTTTTCCCCGAAAGGTTTATTTGTATTTGGCACGTGCTTCTTTTAAGGCCCAAAGAAAAAGTCTACTTTCAAGGTTAATGATCGATCTATTACTTCACCAAGCAACAATACCAGAGACTGACGGAATTGGACTCTATTGGACATCGCATTTTTTTTTGCAATGCATTCATCTACCTAAAAACATTTTAGTGACAAAAGCTCCAAAAGTTTAATAGTATTAACAAAATTCTGGAAGTTTCAAAGTGATCTGCTCAACCATATAAATTGCATACTTAATTTTATTAAAGCTTTTCTCTTAATCCTCGTAGAATACAAACCCAAACACACAAATGTATGCAAAATTCAATGCCCTGTGGTAAAAAAAAACAAAAATAAAAAACTAGGAAATAGTTAAAATGATATTAAAATTGCCAAACGGTTTTATAGACAAGTTAAATGATCATGCCACACATGAACACATTTATTAAATGTGCAACAACATAACAAAATTTAAGAGGGCAGTTCTTGGTAACTCCACAAAAAAAATTTACACTTCAAGAAAGAAGTAAAAGAAAAAATACCAAAAAGTAATTGTAGGAGTTTTCAACTCTTTGGCATTAAATTTTTTCTGTTAGACAAGTGACAATGCACTGCTCCACAGCAGTACGGTGAAGGAAACACGAAAAGAGGTGATTTGGATAATGGCGATGTTGGTGATCATAATGAATGAAACAAAAACAAGTAGAAATGTTACGCAAATGTTGGTACTTGTGATGGCCAAGTTATTTAAGAGTTGTTGCAAAAAGAAAAATGCAACAAAACAAAAAGAGTACAAATAAATAATAAACCCCCAAAAGGAACATTTGTAATGTGGAGTTAAAGAAACTCAAAGAGTTTATTATGTAGTTCATAGGAATACTAACAACTCATATAAGTGGCTGACTGAGTGTACCACATTTGAAATGCCTGTGTATGAGTGTAAGTTTTGTAAGATTTGTTTATAAACGTTTTGAATGTCAAGTCAGCGCAATTTTAAAATCATAGAGTTCAAAATTGTGCAAAAAAACGCTGTTTTGGCATTTTGCAAAGAAAATTACTGCACTTATTTAACAACTACAAAACCATACAAAAAAGTTTATATACATACAAGTAAATGTATATTTATGTATATATTTGATGTAAATGTTTGCATGAAGACACGTTTGTATTGCACATGCAAAATAGGAAAAAAATAAACTCCCTAGAATGCAATTTTAAATTGAGCTTTCAAAAAAAGTATGCAAAAATCATCTAACAGCAAGAAAAGTAAAAAACAACGAAAAAAAAGAAAACGAGTTCAACATTAGTGATTTGTTGGCAACACGGATATTGCTGGCGCCAGCGTTACCGTATCACAATTTTACCCTTTTTCGCATGTTTCTTATAAATGTTTTGCGCTCTTAAAGAGTAGCAAGTTTTATGCTTTAAAATTCACCCTTAATAACGGCACAAGATATTGAACTTTTCGCCCCCTTTTAAATCGACAATGTTAAGAGTGCCCTGTAAAATAGGTGACTTCGGTTTAGGTATGAGGCTATTTTTAAAATTACGATGATTGCCTCAAAGAGCAACAAAGCTTCGCAAAAATTGATTAAAGGTCCCTAAAACTAACAAAGATGAAAATATTTGGTACCGCGAAATAACTCCCAAATGAAATAAGTCCCTATAAAAATGAAAAACCTCCCAACTCAACGAAATGAAATAACTTCCAAAGAAGAAATTAATTAAGTCCCCAAACTGGACAGTTAAACCAAACCGAAATTTTTTTTCTAAAGAGAAAGAAATAACTACAAATGAAATAAGTTCCAACAAAAATGAAATAACCCCCAACACAAACTTGCCAACAAAATCTCAATGAAATAAATCCCAACCCAAATGAAAAAATTCCCAATCAAAATATGGCAAATGATTGTTATTCACAATGTTTCAAAATTATATACATACACATAATGTATGTATATTAGACTGGTCGCAATTTTTTTTTTTTTTTAATTTAATTGTTTGCGCTGCTTAAAATATGAGGTTTGGTGTAAGAAATCATGATCTAATTTTTCAGGTCAATCCGACGGTGCCTAGCCGTGCCGGGTGGGGCCCAAAGTTCCCCATATTATAAAAAAAAACATCTTTTCTATCAGATCTTTATAGTTATACTAGTTGAAAAACCGAAAATCAAAAATATGGCTTCGTTACGATCTTCCGCAGAGAAAGTACTTCAAGTGTGCCAAATTTCAGCTTCCTATGTCATCAGATGGCTTCAGAAAGTTGTGGAAAGAATAGGACATACATGCAAACATCCTGGCATACTAAGAAATTATATATTGTATAGATAGATTAAAGTATTTGCTGTTTAATATTTTAGTATGATACAAACGAAAGATTTTTAACCTAATTCGGGGTCGCTGAATCCAGTGGTGCTAGCCGTTTTTTAAGGTTAGCTTTGGTTTTCGAGATATACCGTTATTTCGAAAATTACATATGTTGTACAACATATGTTCGTGCAACTCAAAAACGCTTTAGCTTATTGAAAAACTAAAAAAAACCGAAATTCCGCAATAACATACCTTAATGTTATTTATAAAATATTTATCAAATTCCCAAAATGGGAACACATGATTCTTCAATTGTTTACTTGACCTGCACTATAATTAATTTGTATGATAATTTAAAGAAGCTACATTGTGTTTTCAAAATTTATTAAGCTTAGGCCCGTTTTCACAACTTAATGATACCAAAAGTTTGGATTTTATCTGCGATTTAAAAGCGTTCAATTATTACAACTTTCCTTTAACCTTAAGTGAGCGTGAAGTTAAAGAAGGTTCATCCTATAATATTTGAATACTTTTAATACGGCTAATAAAATTCTACCTTTCGCTCGCGGTAAGTTTTGAAAACGGGCCTTAGACTTTTACATCACATAAAATTATAACAAACGAAAAGTTTTCAACAAGTGTTAACGAATATTACAGCGCATGTAGTTAAAAATATACCTTTTAGGACTATGTTAGAACAAAAGCTGACCAGGGTTTAAAAAACTGCAGTCAAAACCAAAACCTGTCGAACAAAAAACGAAAATGTGTGTACAACTTTTCGCTTTATGAGTTGTTTGATAGCGACTGTTTACGTTTAATGAATCGGAAGTAAAAGCAACAGTTTTTTTTTGGCCAATGACAAATAAAGAAGTGGAAGAAATGGCAGTTTTCCGCTTAAACTGCAGTTCTTAA
This sequence comes from Pollenia angustigena, assembly GCA_930367215.1. Taxonomy (NCBI): domain Eukaryota; kingdom Metazoa; phylum Arthropoda; class Insecta; order Diptera; family Polleniidae; genus Pollenia; species Pollenia angustigena. Next base: position 122,331,475 of record OV884057.1, on the reverse strand, counting down.
ACGCTGAAGCTGACCATAAACAAGAAAAAAGGAGATCAAAACAATATTAAAGTTGACATCTAGCAAAACGTTGAGATTTTTAAATTGTAACCAGGTCCAAAATTTACTAACAAGATCCAAAATGTACCAAAAAAGTACAATTGTGCCATGATTTCTATACGTGGAAGAAGTTAAGTATTTCGCGATTAAAAACCCGTATTTGATTTAATCTTTCTGTTCTTGATTCAAGAAAATTCGTACTCACCGTACTATTCATACCGCTTCGTATTGATTTGAGTACGGATGGATTGATTTATTTTTTGAGTGAATTTAGCTGAATCAGAAGTGTTCAGTTCCGGAAATTACTCCTTAACCCTCAGAATATTGACTAGAGTAGAAGGAAAAAAATTACAAATTTTTTATTTTAAAAAAATCATGAATAATCCAAAACGGGAAAAAGTGAAAGTCTTATTACTTTCACGTAAAGTCACATTACCTCTAAGCAATATGAGATATAAATTATAGAAATCGATGCACGCGTTTCGTTTTTATTCACAATTAAGTGAAGGTACCTTATTTTTTAGTGAAGGGAAAAACTTCATTAATAGAAAAGCAACAAATACACACACATATAAAAAAAATTCTATTTTTGTATGGAAATTGCTATTTTTATCAATTTAGTAAATTGTGAATAAAATCAAAAGTTGTGGATCGATTACAATGGAATATAGCTCATTTGATTCGTAATATCATTAACTAAATGTTTTTAAGCTAATACTGTAATTTTTTGTTCGCATTTTTTATGAATTTTTAAAGAACAAAAATTTTATTTTTTTTAATTGTTCTTTTTAAACCCTTCACCACAACTGTGAAGAGGGTGTACTGAGTTTGTCTTTCCGTGTGAAACTTTTTTATTATTAATCTCAGACCCCATAAAGTATATATATTCTGGGTCCTTGAGTAATTCTTAGTCGATTTAGCCATGTCCGTCTGTCTGTCCGTCTGACCGTCTTTCCGTCTGTCCGTCTGTTGAAAACACACTCATTTTCGAAAAACTCAAAAGAAATAAACAAACTTGGTGTCATTGCTTGTAGTTATCTCAAGTAGTTTGGGATTGAATTCCAGCAAAATCGGTTCAGTAGGATCAGAGCTATGAATCAAAATGTGGGACCACCACCCTAAAAAATTGATAATTTTCTTCAAAAACTAACATAAATGCTGGAACGATGCACGGAATGATATAAGATTTTGCAAAAACTCGTAAAATTTCGTGAGGATCAGTTCATAATTTACCCTGAGCCCATATAAACCCTACTCCCAGAAAACAGTTTAGTACGCCTAAAACCGTAATTAATAATGCTATCATAACAAATTTGGCACGTCACAGTTTTAAAGGACTAAATATGAAGTTTCGTGTAGATCGGTCCAACACTTACCCTACACTGATAGAAAAGGCGTCATAACGCTGAAGTATTTTGACATCAGTACTATGACAAGTGTCTTCGTTTTTGACCCCATGACACTTTTCGTCATGGTGATGTCAACCTTAACATCACTTGGCCAAAGTGTCATCAGGTTAAATATGAAATTATGTCATCAATGGGATGACGCATCGGCATCACAGAAATGACGAACATGTCTTCAGTGCGATGACGCAGTAACATCCGAGTAAGGACACATTACCATCAATTTAATGAAAGTTTGTTATTAAGTCAAAGTGAATTATTATTCACGTACTCGTTACATATGTTTGTTTCACGTTTGTTGAATTAAGACACCAGCACCATGCCCCATATGGTTTTTGTAATTATTTTACTTGAAAAATTTGATGTATTTAACTAAATAATTTAAAAAAATTTAATATAGAAATTTTTGCTTCTTATAATACATTGTAATCTTGAAAATAATGTTAATAATATACAAAATTTGGCATCGAATTGATGTCATTATAGTAATAAAATAGATGACACGTAAAAAATGACAAAATTGTACGAAGACGTTAGTCATTGGATTGATGATTCTTTTTGCATCATTGATCCCATTTGAAGTAACATTGAAGTCCCAATTCTGATGTTAGGGCATCATCAATATGAAGATGCATTTTTCTATCAGTGTAGGCCCCACATAAACCCTACTCCCGAAAAACAGTTTAATACGCCTAATGCCGTAATAAATAATGCTATCAGAATAAAATTTAATACTTCACCGTTTTATAGGACTAAAAATCACACTAATAAATTTTGTGATGATTGGTGCATTATTCACTATAGGCCCCATATAAAGCCCACTCTGGTAAACTAATAAAATACGCCTAAGACCGTAGCAGATATAGGAATTGAGGTACAATTTCTTCCAACTTAGCTTCATATGGCCAGAAAAAATGGCATGCAGTTTTGTGTTATAAATACGGTCCATAATTTACCTTAGATCCCATATTTAGCAGCCTTCTGAAATTCACTGTAAGGTAAAACTTATTTTACCGATGCCTTGAAACTACGGTTTTTCAATACCAGAAATCAATTTTGAGATTTTGAGATTATTGGTATAAAATTTATAATGGGTCCAATATAAATTCCACTTCTGAAAATCATGTTAATTCGGCTAAAATATTAAGAATCATGATATTTAACTCAAACTAGTTCAAATAATAAATAGATATCACTCCTTAAATATTCGAACTGTCGGTGGATGGCATCAAAGATTCGGCACAGCCGAATATAGCACTCTAACTTGTTTTTCAAAACTTTAACGATATCTCTGAAACTACTGGGGAAATTACGAGCCAATATAAGCATGCCTTAAAGATAATATTGGTGACGAATTTGAATTTTTTAAACTGAATATGGTATACCGTTTTCTAGTTATTGCAATATATGTACACTCACAATATTATTACAGTAGCGGACTGAAGTTTATTTAAGAAATATTCCGTTCAGTCATTTTTAAATAATTAAACATTTAAAATTCCAAGCAAATTTATTTTTAACTGATTCTAACAGTTATTCAAAAAACTAAGTGCATATTAATACGGATTTTCAGTTGCAGTTAATATTGTCCGTTGATTGAGTTTAATTCTTCTTGATGTTAAATTAAATAAAAATGTTATTTAAAGCAACGAAAAGTTCATTTAATTTTTACTGTCAAAAATTCAACCGCGAATTCCGTAAAAACAAATAAATATTCAGTTATTTTATATAAATTAATTGTCAAAAAATTAACACCATATTCAGTAAAAACAATTAAATATTCAGTTATTTGATATAATTTAACCACCAAAAATTTATTTTTACTAATCTATAAAAATGAATTGCTTGTTTTGTGTAAGCAATTCCCATTTTCTATTTGTTAAAATAATTTAGTTAAATACATAAAATTTTAAAAGTAAAATAATTGCGAAGCCATATCGATCATGCTGCTTGTGTCTTATAATTGAGAGTTCTTCTGTAAACAACGTGGTCTGTACAACAAAAGTAAAACAAACGTGTGTAACAGGGTAAGTAAATACCCAGCGGGAAAATGGAATTAATAGGAATCGAGAAAGTAATACATATCTTGTATGATATTTGATTCCAGAATTAATTATTCTTAACACAGACCATGTCCTAGGATTGTAATAAATTATTTTAATGTATCCTGCGAATGAATTAAATAATTCATTCTTTGGAATAAATTATATTATTCAAAAGTCTTCTCCAATGCCGTTTGGAATACATTTTTTAATACCTGTTTACTTTAAATAACTTTGACCCACAGACATATAATTTGTGCTTTGACCGTACGCTTTCAAACACAAACTGCGACTAAAATAAAAATTATAAGTAGGCGACATAAAGGCAGCAAAAAATAACGGATTTTTATTAAGGAAATATGTATGTAAAGCAAAAACACGAATAATTGTTACTAACAGAAACAATACATTCCTTGTTCTGCAAATGTGGGAATATACGTGGTAATCAGTGCTTAAATTTTGTGTCTGATGAAATTACCTTCTCGATTCCAATGAATGCATTATTATTCTTTCGAAAATAATGCATTATTTTTTTAATTATTTATGTAATCAATTCCTCATTTTCCCGCTGGGTAATAATATTCTCTCTCTCGCTTATAAGAAAAACAAGCGGACAGGTGTCTGTCTGGTATTTTTTTAGAAATTCGGCTCTTTTGTGGAGTTAACGAAAATTACTGAATTTAATAAAATAACTGAATATTTAATTGTTTTTACTGAATATGGGGTCAATTTTTTGACAGTAAGATTTTAAAAAATAACTGAATATTTATTTGATTTTACGGAATATCGTGTTGAATTTTTGACAGTAAAAGTTAAATGAACTTTTTGTTAAAAATAAATGAAAAATAACAAGACCGGTTTTAATTGAATTTTCATTTATTTTATATTACAATTTCAGTTAATTTTACGTACAGAATATTGTGAGTGTAGCGAAAGTGATATGCAACAAAACAAGCCATTTCTTGTCTTAATTGTGGTGTTAAGAATTTTGCCAAGCAAAATATAAGTTTTAATAACTTTGATAATAAGTTTCTTACTTTTTTTCTGTGTCAATATAAGCATTCCGTTGTTGTTGTTGCTGTAGCGAGATTTGAAGGACAGGTGTTGCTGTGTTGAAAATCTAGGTCGGTGTTCGTTAAACCAATTGTCGTGGGAACGGAGGATTCCGTAATGACCTCTGTTGGTATAAAGGTATTGGGTCTAACAGTCTCGATAACAATTTTTAAAAAATCAGTTAATAAAATTAACTTTGTAATAATTGTATTGAATTAAACTAATTTCTCATGATTAAACCCTATTTATTTTATATTTCCGTTTATAATCTTTTTCCGATACATTTTGCAAATTTATTTCTCACTTTTTTATTAAGACCAATTCATAAAATAAAAATGTGTGATTATTCCATGTTAATGTTCATGTTCTTGTTATTTTATTTTGTATTGTACTTTTTGTTACCCCATCTACTTGTACCTAAATTCATACAGAACATGAAGAGCTCTTTAGTCATTTTACATAAACCCAGTCCATTGATGATGATGATCATCATCAGCTGCAAAAGCACGGCATTCATCATCATCATCGTAAATTTTAGAACATCTGTATACATCGTAGTAAATCAAATGTTTTGTATCCATTTTTTGAATTTTATGGTAAATCAAACTTTTAACAGCAGTTCACAAAAATTCCAAAAAAAAAAAAAAAACCAATTTTGGTTCTCAAAAAAGAACTCTTGTGCCTATTTTTAAGTCATTTGGACTACTTTACATACATACATACATTCGTATATAACAATAGGCTAAATTTAACAAAACGTTTAGTTTCTTTTTGTTTTAGTTCAAAGTAGGGGTTCTATTCAAGAAAATTAACCGAGAATTCCCGGATAAAATAGCTGAGCAATTTATGAAAATTTTAACATTAGAATTTTTCTGCCAGATCCTGGAATTAAATTTGGGATTTGTTTTTCATTAAACTGTTCTACAAATTAGAATCACGTATATACAAGATGGAAAGGAATGTATCTTGTTTTTCAGCGCCGATTTAATTAGGGGCGCCTCTTGATAAAATAAAAATTTTATTTGCGGATGCATGTAATTAATTTAGTTTCAATAAATAAAAAAATTAAATATATATACATAAGCGGTATAACCAATTTTGTGGCATAGTACCATGAGGTCAACCATGTCCTAGTAACCACGAAAATCATAATCGTTTGTAATTTTTCTCAAAAAAGTTCACGCACCAATTGGTTTTTCTAAACCAATGCAATATTGAATATTCATAATTTTATACGGTGCTTTTTATGCTTTTTGAATTTTTTTTTGTTAAAAAAGGTTAAAGATGCGTTTTAGTTTGCGGAAAAATCTCTTACCATCTCTAAATATTAATGAAATTTCATACTTGAGCTATTTTTTGTTTTAAATTAACATATTATTAGTTTTTCTTAACCAAAAAGAAAATTAAAAATTTTCAAAACTTCCTCGAGGTTGGTGCGTGAACTTTTTTGACCTTAGCGAAAACGGACTGTGCTATGCCAATTTTGATATTTTAAAAAATTGTTAAAAAGTTATATCCCTAATATACATATATTTATGTAGTTTTTAAAAATATATAAAAATGGACAATTCAATTAAGTTGAGATTTCTAAACTGATAAATATTACCAGTTTTTCATATTAAGCTGAATATTTGTACGGTATCTGTTAAATAACAAGAACTTACTGAAAATTTAAGTTTTGCAAAGTAAAAAAAAAAATTTAGTTTTCCATAAGAGATTTCGGACCCCGTGAAAACCTGTTTAAAATATTTCGAGCTTGTGGATTTGGGTGCAATAAAACAATTTTTAGATATTTTATTGAGCATATTGTGAATATAGTTTTTACTGATAGCAGATTAAGGTCTTTGTGAATGGTCGAGTTTTTTACAAACCATTGTGGCGGATGTGATGATGCAAACAAAGAATTGTGTTTTGTGCGCCTTTGGATTTTTTTTTTATACCGAAGCCAAAGGCAGTACCCCATAACTGACTACCATAGCACCAGATTGGTTTTTAGTTGTTAAGTAGAAGCTAAGAATCTAGACAAACGGCAGAATTTCTTCTAATGAGTTAATTGGATTTTTAAGATTAATTTATGTTAATTTTGCCTCTATATGGCATTTCGGTATTAAACATCGATCAAGATGTATCTGAGATATTTTACATGAGAACGCAAGGTAAATGTTGTATGAACACTTTCGATCCATCCGTACTTAAATCAATTCGAAGCGGTATTAATAGTACCGTAAGTACAGAAAGATTGAATTAAATACGGATTATTCAAGTGCGAAATACTTAACTTATCCATTCGGAATTCGTACTGGAATGAGATTGATTTAAGTAAAATTAAGATTGAATAAAATTCAATATATTCAAGTATTATAAAGATTCAAGTATTATAAAGTTGATTTGATCCCGAATTCGTACTAAAAATAATCCGAAAATGAAATTAGATTAATTCTAACCTAAAACACTTACCCGTTTCACACATTTTAGAATTTATTATTATAAAACACCAGCATTATGCCCTACATGGCTTCTACTTTAAAAATAAATATAAATATGTATAAACTAAATGGGAACTTTTACTTTTTAAACATGAAATTAATGTATGTTTTTCTTCTTGTTCTGAAGTTGTTTTGGTTTTTTACCTACTTGTGTGGTGTTGTTGTAGTTTATACAACAAACTTTGACAAACACACGCGTATGCACTTATATTAAGTGCAATACTAAGAGATGAGACTAATAAGTTATATGAGATTAATGCCCAATTTTCAGGATAATATTTAAATCAATATTAAGTTAATTTTCATATAAACTTAAAACGTATTTAAATACAGATTGATTTTTTGAGTTTTGGTTAAAAAAGTCTTATTTAATTAGGATAAAAGTATGGTAGCACTACTAAATACAAAAAAGTAGCATAATAAAGTGTATTTGACTACAAGGTGACCTCAAAAAACCGTTGTCTGCTGTTGCATTGCCTGTTCACTGAAAGAAAAACGCTTCGTAACAGGAATGAAGCCGTTACGTTAACCCCCTTACATTAATGTAATGAAAAGTTTCATTAATTAAATGAAAATGTACATAATAGTAATGAAAGTTACATTAATGCAATGAATCGTGTAAGACAGGAGTTTTTAGACAATTCATAGTTTCATTGGGGCTACGAAATATATTACATTCGAGCAACGAACAACTTTTAAGCACGATTTAAGGCATATAGTTATAAAAAAAAGTGATTATGATTACCTTTTTGGGCTACAATTATTAAAATCTATTAATTTAAGTTACCCTTATTTAAATAAGTATTGAACTGCAGCAATAACAGCATCTGCAAAATTTTAATGAAATATTTACGTAGCATTAATGAAGCTTTACATTTCTGAGTGACAAAAGTTGTTTCAGTATTTTAAGAAAAATAATGTAATATATGTACAGATTATAAATTAAAAGTAAAACTTTTAATTAAAAGAATATAATTTTTAAAGTTTTTATTGATTTTATTGTTTATTTTACGAGTTTTTAGTAACGTACAATTTGCATTAATATTATGACAAATGTCATTCTTTTTGTCATTTTACGTTAACTTTCTATGGAAGTGTTCTTGTAATTTCGTAACTATGAGTAAACTTTAATGACAAAATTGCATTATAGTAATGTATCTTTTCATACAGTTATTCTTAATACAGAAACAATACACTTATTCACATATATACACATGTAAGTATGTACATTTTTTATTTTCATTATTAAAATATGTTATAAAAAAGGAAGACAATTACCGTATTCTTTTAATTAAAATTGTTTAGTTAAATAGTACATCAAGTTTTCAAAGTAGAATGATGACCATATCGGGCGATTCTGCTGATGTTTCTGTTAACAAAGGAGAATACAAAATAAGTGAAACATGTGTTACAGGGTAAGTGTTTTGAATTATTCTTACATAAATGCAAATGTTGTCTCTGAAGCTTCTTCACACTGTTAAAATACACTCAAACCCATTTGATTCTACATGAAATTCACGTTGTTTCAACTTGAAATAACTTTCATTCAACGTGATTCCGATTGTTATTTCAAAATAAATTACATTTTGCTCTTACTTTACTGCAATGTTAAATTAACATGAATTATAGTTATTTCAAAATAATATATTAATGTTAAATATCATTACATTAATGAAACAATATCATTTAATGAATGCAGCTTTTCATTTTATCTACGACAAACGTACATTCCAATAAGGACACAATTTCATTGTAAATTCCAAATGTTTTCATTGCAATTATGAAAACTTACATTATTGTAACGTAAGGTTTCATTATATAAATATTTGAGTGTTATAATATTAATGACATAATTTCGTTATATTAATGAACATTTCTAACCTAATGAAACAATTTTCATAGCGGGAATGACGCGTTACGTTGGTTCAAAATCGATGACAAAATCGTTTCTGTAATGCAAAAAAACATTACATTTACGAAGCTTTTTCTTTTAGTGTTGTATTGGTTTCATATTGAGACCACCTTGCTAAGTGTTTCCAATGGAAACTTAAAATGAATTTAAATGTACCACATTGGTGAATTAAGTTACATTTAAGTGTTTAGTGCAGAAAAGAATTTTGTATTTAAAACGATTTTAATATCAATACCAAAAATTGGGCATAAGACGATCACTTTGTAATTTTTCTCTAAAAGTGGCACAGCCAAGGAAAATTTCTATCTTTAAGAAATTCCGGGCTTGATTTTCGAAAGTTATCCCATTTAGGATTGTTTTAAGTACGTTTTAGTGTTATTCGTACTTAAATTTTTGAGTACGACTCGTATTTAAAGTAAGTATAAAAAACTTAATTTATCCCGAGTGCTTTTCTGTATGCATTTTTTCATTGGCCTTTATTTTTCATTGTTTTAATTGTATTTCCTGTTAAAATATGTGGTAGATGTTTCAACACAAATAGTTTCCATCGGTATGTTTTTAGCCACGCTGAAATCAAAGACATCTGGAATTTTCTGCTGATCAGTAGGCCTCTTGCTATCAAATTTAGACCCATTTTAGAAATTGGTTCAAATAAAATGGGACGCTTTGGTGTTATAATTCGTGAAATCGGAAACCCTTATTTAGAGTCAACATAATTGCCTGTTTGTTACAATCAGAGCAACAAAATTAAAGTTTTTGTTACTGCCTGAAACACACACCACACCGCACTTTTATACTCTTATTTGAGAAAAAAATTACAATGATCTCTTTTTGAAACGATTTCGTTCAATTGGTTATTCATTCATTTGGTCGGCCGGTCGGTCATGTTTTAGTTGGTGGGTCGGCATGATTTTTATTTATTGCACTCTTCCTCAAAAAGATGGTTATGAATATTTTAATGTCTTTCTTGCAACATGTAATTTATGTTTCTCAAATTGTTTGATTCTAAAAACAAAACAGCGACTTAACTCAAAAATATTTTTTAATTCATATTCGGATTACAATTAGTGCAATAGCAGCACCCATTGTGAGCAAAAGAATGGTCTGTAATTGCGGATTTTAAAGAGTATAAAAATAAAAGATTTTAAAGTTTCTAAAAAGAGTTAAGTTATTTTTCAGATCAATCGGATGGCATATGATTGGGCCAATTTTTTTTTACATTTCGCTGCAACACAGAACAAATTCTTTAAAAATGTTTAACAATTAAAGCATTAATCAATAATAATATCGAGTTTAATTGAAAATTTAATCAAGTGAATTAAACGTTTAATACAGTGAATTAAACGTTTAATCAAGGAAACTAAACGGTTAATTGATTTTTTGATTAATATCACAAATTTTTTTAAATGAAATAAATTTTTATTTTTTTCTGTTCATTTGTGGCAGGGATTATATAAAACCTCTGAACTTCTGAACAAAGTATTACTTTGGAAAACGTATTTGGTCAGTCTAAAAAATATTTTGTTTGGATGATTCTTATTGCTATCGCAACCATGGTATATCTAACTTTTGTTTCGAGAAAGCATTCGACTCCTTTTCGCATCCAGCTATATGGAATGATCCTCTATTGAGAGGTATACCCACTAAGATTTTCATTCAAGCCCTTAACGAACATTTTAACTACCGGGTACTGCATTAGGGCTGCGTCAGTGAAAAATTTTCTGTTTAGACTGCACAGAAAAAATTATTGCCGAATTATTTTCAAACAAACGCTTGTTTGAATTTTTTTTTGAATTCTAAAATTTTTTCACTGATTCAATCAATATTTTTGTTTGATTTTTATTTGACCAACAAAAATGTGGACAACTCTTCAAAAATTTAATAAGCGCGCTATTGGTTTGAAGTTTTCATAAAAAAAACAAAATCCCGTATTCAATTTTTTCAAATAGTTTGTTTAAATACATCAAATACAAAACTAGAATGATGGCGGAAAACATATCGAGTCGGTCTGCCGCCGTTTTTGGTTACATTTCTTCTTCATTAGCAAAGGAAAGGATAAAGCAACAGTGAATGATGAAGAAAAACACTGTGAGTATAAATATGACTTCGTTCAAAAATTATTTCAACAAAAAAATGTGTCTCAAAGCCAGCCGGCCGCTCTGCTCTGCTTCATCTTCGCCAACAGTGCTTGCTTGTGTGCGCGTCATTGCTTGTGCCAAAACTTTTTTGTTTGATTCAGCAAAATTATTTGTTTGAAATTTATATGAATTTCAGTAAACTTTTTGTTTGATTCTGTAAAATTATTTGTTTGAAAAAATCGGCGTTTTTTCAATAAACAAAATGCAAACAAATTGTTTGAATATGCGAATTTGTTGGTAGGACCGATTTTAGACAAAAAATTGTTTGATTCTACAAATTTTTTGTTTGAATTGGAAAAATAATTTTTTCTGTGTGGGGTTAGACAAGGTTGAGTACTTTCACCTTTACTATTAATCGTAGTCTTTGACGGTATTATGACAAGAGCAACCATAAAGGAAAGAGGATTATTGTGGGGATTTAATAAAAGGTTGGAGGATCTTGATTACGCTGATGACTTATGCTTGCTATCCCACAGCTGCAATGGCATGACAGCAAGGAATAAGTCCGTTCAAAACGAAGCTGCCAAATCCGGCATGAAGATAAATATAGCCAAAACCAAGGCGATGCAAATTAATTCGTCAACCAACAAACCATTCTCAATGAACTTAGTTGAAATAGAAGATTTTAACAAATATTGCTACTTGGGCAGTCTTCTAACAGCGACGATGTTCAAAATCGCATCAAATCTGGTAATTATTCCTTTGGTCTCCTTAATCCCATCTGGCGGTCTCCATATATATCAAGAAGAACAAAAGACCAAATATTTGACTCCTGCATGAAGTCTATACTGCTTTACGGATGCGAATTTTCGAATGCAGCCCCACTTGACATAAAATTCCTTCAACCTTTTATTAACCGCTGTTAACCGCTACTAACTTAAGAATTTTCTGGCCGTAAGCTATATCAAATGAGAGACTTTGGAGAGAAACGCAACAAACCCCAATAAATATGGAAATTCTTCGAAGAAAGTGGCGCTGGACTCGACATGCCTTGCGAATACCAATAGAGAAATTCACAAGAAGCTCCATTGAACGGAATCCACAAGGTAGTCGTAGAAGGGGTAGACCATTCTCACACTTGGCGTCGTCAAATTGAAATGGAAACTGCCAGAAAGAACAATTAAGGCACTAGCTACGGAAAGAACTAAATGGCCCCATGATCCTTAAAGGATCGACGGGAACCTTTATATATACACTAAGAGAAACATTACGATCTAAATTTAAGAACAAAATTCTTGAATTAAGATTGAAGAAATCTTCAGATTTCTTCAGATTTCAATCTTGAAATTTGGTCAGTAAGATTTACATTCTCAAATTTAAGCATAAATTGTAAATTTTTAGAATGAATTCTAAAAGTCAAAAAACGATATCTTCATTTTAAGATCGTTTGCTGGAAATTAAGAATATATTTTTAAAGTAAATATTTCATTCTTGTTTTTTTTTTTTGAAATTTACCATCAATGAAAGCCTGTTGTGTAATAAATTGTAAGACGCTGAACGAAGAAGGATTATTTGAAAAAAAAATTGGAAAAGAAATATTAAAATATTGTGAAAGGCAATTAAAAATGGGATATTAGAACACAGATGAAATCGTGTTTATAACCATACCAATGAGTGACGATTTATAGTCGCTGGCCAATGGACAATATGATATAATCATCATGCCGTAGAAAATTGCATCGGAGTTTTTGGACAGCGCATTGTTAAAAAACCTTCTTCAAGAGTTTCAAATGGAGGCTGTTTTCAAGTATCTTAAGGGAATATAATAAACAAATTTTTAAAATTCATAGATTTATTTAACCACCTGTTACACTGTGCAACACTTGCAACTCGAAATGAAAGTAGACTACTAGAAGAGCAAATCTGCCAAATGGTTTTGAAAAGTTAGCTAGGGCTCCCGAAATACGGGCCCCTTTTTGAATTTTTTGAAAAGCTATTTGGTATAATTAAAAAAAAATCTACTAAATCTACTTCTGAGCTAAAAAATAATTTCAGATGTCTTCACTAGAATCGTATGGCGATTCTTTTCTTAGAATTTATTAACCCTCTTGATCTCATTTTAAGGGCTCATTTTTGTCCTTTCTCCAAACTCTTACACACAAGTATACTAAAACGGCACTTTTAAGGGTTAAAATGTATTTAGTATTTTTTATTTAATTGTTTTTCAATACAACAAGATTTATAATCTTATAATTAAAGTAAAGGATTTTCATATAATTTAATAAGTTTACTAGAACATAATAAAAATAAATAAAAAATTATAAAAATGTTACAATTAATTATACAAAAATTAATAAAGATGAATCAAAAATCAAAGAAGAAAAGTGCTATTATGCGTAATACTTGAAGAGTTCTTTTTTAAAGTGCAGAGCGTTGCGTATTAACCTCTTAAGTCCCGAGCATTAACCCATTGAATTTTTACATTTCTTATATGTTATTTTCACCTTTTGGGGAACAAATAAGACAACTGTATTTTTTTTTTTTTAATTTTATTTGAATTCTTAAATTATGAAAAATTTCAACGTTAATTCTTAATTTCTTAAGATCTGAACTGAACTGAACCGATTAAGTAAAGGGCTTATTAACTATTTGTTTTATCTTATGAGGTGTAACTTTAATTTCGGGTTTTATTATTTAAAGTGGTAGAAAAAGAGGTGCACTTCATATGTGTACTTCAGGTCTAAGCGATTAGTTATTGAGGAAAAATATCCCAACAGTATGGTTTTTTCAAACTGTTAAATGCAAATGTAAAAATAAAGGCTTAAACTTCTAAACCCTGCCATCTTTTGATATGTTTTTGAAGCGCAGTAGCTTAAAGCTAGTAATAAAACTGTTTCTATTGGTCACACGATTTCGCTAGTCTTTAAAACTTGTAATAAGTTAAGGTACACATATGTGTACCCATGGTCTGAAGAGGTTAATTGAATGGACGAAGGTAGCGTGTTCCAAAGACGGACAGAATGAACATAAAATTGCCACTCAGATATTAAACTTTGATGTCTGATTTGTATAGTGTTATTTAATCTTCTAGAACGTGTAAATTGAATTTTCTCAAAAAGGTACGGTGGTTCACGGGTATATACAATTTTGTGTAAAAAAATGTTCTGCCAATATTTTCTGCATCAAATTTCACTAGGGTCTTCTAAGACCAAAAGTTCTTGCCAATGTATCTAAAACGAATTCTCGAAATTTCGTGCATTGACATTTTTGAATTTCTTTAAAAGGCTTTTGGTACAAGTCAAAAAATATACAAAATGTACTTCTGACCTAAAAGACTATTTCAGATGTTTTCAGTAGAATTGTATGGCGATTCTTTTCATAAAATATATTATAAGGGGTAATTTTTGTCCTTTATAACCCCTAGACTAAAACGGCACGTTAGAGGCTTAAAATATTCTACGGATATTTTCTACATCAAATTTCACTAAAGGTCTTCGAAGACCAAAAAATCGTGCAATGTTACATACAACGGGTTTTCGAAAAATTAAAAAATTCAAGGCACGGAATTTTGGAAACCCGGTTTACATACATTGCACGATTTTTTGGTCAGTGTTATTTGACATTAAATTTATTTGTTTCAGACTCAAAAGTGACTTTTTAAAGTTTGCAGTAGATGAAGAAGGAAGCCTTAAAAGAAGCGATTCCTCCTCTGGAGCTAAGTATGGAGTTGCAGAGATTCCAAGTTAATGCACTTCCAGTCTTATGAAATTGGTTCTTTACTAAATGAAATAGATATAATTAAAATTTCGGATTTTATTATCCCTACTTTACATTTATATCCAATAAATAATGGAAAGACATATGTTAGACTAAGTTAATATAAGAAATAATGTACTTGTTTCCTTTTTTTTTTTTAACATAAACATATGTATGTTAATATTAAAAAAAATAGAAACCTGTGTTTTATATCAACATTTTAATTCGAATAAAAACCAATAAGACTATTTTCAAGAATACATTCCTAAAATCGATCTTAAAAGAAGAATTTCATTAGGAATTAATTCTTGATTTATGATTTCTAATAAGAACCAAATCTTGAATTCGATCTTAAAATGAGAATTTTTTCAAGATTACAATCTTAAATGCGATCTTGAAAAAATTAAAATTTTGTTCTTGAATTAAGAATTATCGCATCTAACAGACTATTAAGATTTAAATGATTTGATTTTGAAATCGTGATTTTTGCACGTTTTTTTCCCTTAAGCATGGTACTCTATTCAACATTTCACGTGAAAT
This sequence comes from Pollenia angustigena, assembly GCA_930367215.1. Lineage (NCBI taxonomy): Eukaryota > Metazoa > Arthropoda > Insecta > Diptera > Polleniidae > Pollenia > Pollenia angustigena. The sequence goes on along the minus strand of OV884057.1, from coordinate 122,316,163 downwards.
GCTGACAAAACGCATATGCAAAAAACTTGTGCGGAATATCTATGAAATAATGTTGATAGAGCTGTACTCTGTTCATTTTGTGAAAAAGTTCCGAAATGTTTCTAGCAACGTTTTTTTACAACTGCGAAATTATGTAAGCTGCACGTATTTCACATGGAATTTTGAAGCATAAGCCATAAAGTATGAACTGATTATTAAATAAAAAATTGAAATAACACAACCGGTAACAATTTTTACTTTAATTTTTATTAAATTTTTTTATAAAAAAAATAATTTTTATTAAAATACATGTGGTTTTTGTTTACATACGTAACACAATGTCGCATACTTTGCAGGAATAAAAACGTCAAATTGTACAAACGTACAAGATCCCAATAAAAAATGGAGCTTCCAACGAAGCAGGTTTGTAAGGGAGAAACGCTTACCATCAGAGACCTGCGCCTTGACAGGTGAAGCCGGCTGAGCCGCGCCGCCGATTATTTTGACCAGCCGCCGCCGCCGAAAATTTATCGACTTAAGTCGGCTTAAATCACCCGCCGGTCACACTCATTTAATCGAATATTCCCTACAAGAAATGCATAACCAAAACTAGAAAAAAAATTTTCCCATTCTTCTTATTTTTAATAAAAACATTTTTTTTTTTAATAAATAAAAATGTTAATGACCAAGGTATAGTCCTTGTATATTTTTAAAGGGTTCTCGGTAAAAATTTCAAATCTCATTTAGGAATAGATTATAGTCACAAGCATGAAAACAAATATATGTTTAGGCAAATTAATTTTATTTTTCAAACTAAAATATGAAAGTTGGTAAAAAAAATAATTTTTAAATTGGCCTAAGTTTAAGTCGGCTTAAGCCGGCTTTGAGCCGCCGCCGGCAATATTTTTGCAAGCCGCCGCCGCCGACTAAAATTGACGGCGCAGGTCTCTGCTTACCATTGCGCTTACGGAAGACATGAATTTTATATGGCGAGTTCCCACTTTGAAGCAATACATTTTTGACACATAAAGCGCTTTGTTCAGCGCATATAAAAATTTTTGGATGTAACGATCAGCCTAACGCACCAAATGTTTATATGCAGTTATTTTTTAGTACTCTCCCTTTTCAAACCTGCTTCGTAGTAAGGGAATGCCGTAGCACATGAAATGTTATTTATTTTTTAAAAAATTGTTGAGAGTTCTTTCACTTACTTTACTGCACTTCTGTGCATTATTGTGTGCTTATTTTTTTAAATGTACCATTAGTGCTTCGCAAAATGATGAAATTTTTTATTGGGATAGGTAACATTGATACATGTCAAAACTTTCGTTTGAAATAGTCAATGTTGCTCTTTAGTGTATTGCGCTTGTTGCCATATTTTTAGAACAACATGTTAAAGTTGTACGACAGGGTGCGCAGAATGAGCAATATAGTTTAAATACCTTCCCATAAGAATGTATTAAGCGACACTTTTTTCGAAAATGAATTTTAGATGTGGAACTAAACTAGAACTTAAGCGCCACATTTTGGCCTGGATTTCGCTGCCCTATCATGGATACAAAGGGAACTAGAGAGAAAATAAAATTGTATCAACCGTCAAGTTTTCTCACTGGAATAATGTTGCACCCTGTAATTTGTATTATCCGCCAAAGAATTTTAGAAATGTCGCTTAATACATTCTTATGGGAAGGTATTGATATATTCATAACTTTTTTATTTGTGCGATTATTATTACTTGTTTTTAAATACAACGATATACATTTGGGAATTTTTTCAACTTGCTTTAAACTTTTATATGCATTTAACATTTTCCTTAAAAAGTTCTTTTTTTTTGTAAAATGTTTGATTATAGCATGCATTTTATACACACGTAGTACATTTGTTCTACGAATTTTAGTTGTTTTCATTTGCTCAGCCAAATTTTCCGCTTATCCATCTTTTTTTCGTGCATTTAAATCCCTCAACCATAATTTTTCGAATGTCTATGCAAGTGTTTATTGTAGTTCAAGGATGGATAAATGGGACATTAACACTTTTGAAAAAAAAAATTGAGGATATGAGCGAGAAGCAAAAAAACGGCCGCTCTTAGCAAACAAATTAGAAAATAATAAACGATTTTTGGTCCGGGATTTAAGCAACTCCCGACTTTAAAAGTAACTCGAAAAACGCGATGTTTTAGTGGCCTTTGCACAGTATACCGAAATAAATCCATATTTATATTGTTATTTTACTCATATCGATTTTTTGGTTGCAGCCACCGTGCTTTTTCTTTGTATCAGATCGTAATAAGGAATGAATACTAGATTTATTAGGACTGTCTAAAGCTGAAATTAAAATATTTAAAGTATGAACAAGAAGAAAAAGCAGCACCTAGGAAAAAACCCCTAAAATATATATATTCGGAGTGCTTAAATGATTCTAAGCTGGTTCGGCCATGCCCGTCTTTCTGTCTGTCCATCTACTGAAATTCAAATCACTACTAAAAAGAAAATAATAATTTTGAAGTTAACCTGTTTTTAGTTATCCTAAACTACTTGTAGTTCAGCATTCTCAGTTCTATAAAAAAAGAATTATAATAACCATCTGTTGGGTTTTATGCAGCACCCTTTTTGTGTGAATTATATTTTAGTTAAATATCTTCAATTCTTCAGTATTAAACAAAATTTCTCTGAATTTTCTCCCTACTGGTAATTTGAACAATCTCTATATATAAAAATAAATTGCATTGTGTTAGTAATTGATGTTCTCTGAAATGCATGAACCGATCAATACCAAGCTTTTTATGTATCAACGGTCTTCAAATGTGTATTGGTTTATGAGTTATAGCCACTTAAGTGAACATTGCATTCATTCCCATGTATTTATATTCCCATACAAATGTCAACAAAATGCACTCCATTTTGAACTCCTCCGATTTTTATGAAATTTTGAGTATATTTTACATCGCTAGAGGACGCAAAATATTGCAACAGGGGTAAAAGCTCCGACTCCCCAATCTTCTAAGCTAATCAACCGGTTTTCTTAAAATTTGGCATGCAGACAATGTAACATCTGAAAGAGAATAAGGAATAGGGTGTTAAATAGGGTAAGAGAGCTAAAAGCTCCACCTCCCTATATTTTCTTAACTTATCAATTTATTTTCTTGAAATTGGGCAGGCAAATAGTGTAACGTCTGGAAAGAACTATGGCCTATAATTTTTTCTTAACATTTGGCTAATAAGTTATGTGGCAAAACAACGTTTGCCGGGCCAGCTAGTTTATATATATTATAAAAACTTTAAAAAGTGTGAAAAATCTTTGTGCATAATTTATTCCAAGACGTACCTCAGGCACTTTTTTCGGCTCTAGTAAATTAACAAATGTGAAAATCTATTCAGAGTTTTATGCCTGTATTTGTGAAAATATTTTAAGCTTAATAAAGTTTTACAAATCATATTTTTTATGAAAAGTTTCCTTAACAAACATTTGTTGAATTTAATAACCGTTTATGAAAACGGGGGTAAGTTTTCAAGAAAGTTTTTAGCAGAATTTCGAAATAAAAATACCTTTTGAACATTTTGTAGTTTCCCAATTTCGTGGGGATCTGTCTATAATTTACCATATACTAGATATTACGCTCATTCTCGGAAAACACTTTAGTACGCTTAAAACCTTAATGCATAACGCTATTATAGAATTAGGTTTGTCATAGTTTCATAAGACTAAAAATCACAGCACAGAATTTTGCGATGGTTGGTCCATAATTTACTAAAGTTCCAAAATACACAGAAAAAATGAAAAACAAACTTCAATTAACGTAATTGTTAGAAATTTGTACTATTAATTAAATTCTGTACTGATTTTCCGCCAGCAAACAAATTGATCATATCAATAAACACATTTGTAAGTTTGAGCTTTTCTTGATGTTCAGTTTCAATCAATAGGTTTAATTGAAATTTGACCACAAGCAAAAGAGGCTAAATAAAACTTAAACACAAATTAAAATATTTTTTGCAATCAACACAGTTAAGTGAAACAATTAAAAATTGCTTGCAAATTTTAAATATTTTAAAGTTTGTGAGTATGTTTTCATATTTGCAAATATACACACAAACGATATAATTTGTATTTTCAATTAAGGGAAATTAATTGGAACAATTAAAAAAATTGTTTGAAACAGCATTATTGATTTAATTGTAAAAAGGTGGTTAAAATTTTTTCTGTGTACGTCAGACCGGAACGAATTGTAATACTAAGAGGTCAGTTTTTACAAGATTAGTTCATAGGTTTAACATTCCATTTATAGCCCACTTCTGAAATATTCTAACTCTCGGTGAAGGGTATCAAAGATTCCGCACAGCTGAATACAACACTTTTACTTGTCTAGCATTACAAAGAAAAAATAATTTATCAAACATCCCTTTACGATGGATATTCTTCAAAGAGCTAAAAAATTATCAGAAAATTAATATTTTTATTAAAATAAAAGAGTCTTTTTGATATTTAACTTCGGTTTTGGTCATGACATGCGTGTATTTACATTTTACCAAAAAAAAAAAAAAACACGTTTTCGTTCCGAACTTGAATCATAATTATGATTTTCAAAACGATATTTACAATTCTATTTTTAATAGGCTTACCACCTTTTAAAATTGTGAAAACGGGACACCACCAAAAAATCATGGAAAAATTAAAAAAAAAAATCCATTTATGTAAAATAACACTGTGCTAGAAATTGACACTTTTTTTAGACAAGCTGAGAACTTGTAGTTTTTACCTAATTCGGGTACGCTGAACCCAGTGGTGCTAAGCGATTTTTTTAGGTTAGCTCTGGTTTTCGAGATATGCCGTTATTTCGAAAATGGAGGAGGGTGCACAACATATGTTCTCGTAACTCAAAAACGGTTTAGTTTATTAAAATTACTAAAAAAAAAACCGAAATTCCGCAATAAACTTTTTTCTAATATGCGCAGTCGTCTTAGAAACATAATTTTTTTTGGATAAAAAAATAATTTTTTTTTTAAAAATTCATAAAAAATTGGAAAATACAATCGGAAAAATCGTGTAAAAATTTGAGCAAACCGCGTCTGTAGAAGATATGAAAACACCAGTGCATGCTCGTAGAGCTCGTACTGCAGAAAATATTGCTGCTGTTCGCGATTGTGTGGCTGAAGAGCCACCCACCTCAACTCGTCGTCGTGCCCAACAATTGCACCTCTCACATAAAGAATTGCATTTGCACGCTAACAAGGTGCAATTGACTCAAGAACAAAAGCCTCTTGACTATTCCAAATGGCCAGAATGGTGGCAAGAAATGGCAACAGTGGATGATCAATTTTCAAAAAAATCATCTTCAGTGATGAGGCACATTTTCACCTCAGTGGATTCAGCAGAATTAACGCATTTGGGCGAATGATAATCCAAGATTGATTGTCGAAAAACCAACGCACCCACATAGAGTGACTGTTTGGTGCTGTTTATGGGCTGGCAGCATCTGGCCGTATTTTTTTTCTAGGCAGTTACTGTGAATGGTGTTCGCTATCGTGAGATCATAACGAACTTTTTATGGCCCGAATTGGAAGATATGGATGTGGACGATATGTGGTTTCTAAAGGACGGTGCCAATTGCCACACAGCTAACGAAACAATGACTATTTTGCGCGAAAAATTTAATGGCCGTGTTATCTCACGTGGTGGCGATGTCAATTGGCCGCCAAGATGATGTGCTTTGACACCGTTGGACTTCTTTCTTTGGGGTTATTTGAAAGAAAAGATAAGCCAGTAACAATTCAAGAGCTCATACTTGCTTATACATACACAATATAACTTGTGTATTGAGATACAAAGTTGACAGCTACAAATAAAAAAAAGTAATCAGCTGTGGAATCAAGAGTGTATAGTAAATGTATATGCTTTTGTTGCTTATGTATTAAAAAAATCCAGTTCTGTTAAAAAAAATTTTTTAGTACTATAATAAGTGCTAAAGCTCTCGATTTTTTTGATTTGCTGTGCCAGGTAATAAAAAAGTTATTCAAAAATCGGGACAAATGGCGTCCAGTTCAGAGTATCGACGGGAAACGGGACATCCCACTCTTAAACTGGACTGTCCCGTCGAAAACTGGCCAGTTGGCAAGTCTAATTTTTAAATATAGAAATGCAATTGAGTTGAACTTTCCATCCCTGTTTCATGTTGCTAGTATAAATTTGAGTTTTTAGTATATTTGTTTTATTTCCTGTAATTTTATTTGAGTTTTTGATAATTTTTGTTTTCAAATTGCAGGTTTTGTCTGTGTTTTACAAAACGGCGAATTTCTTCTAAAATGTTGGTTAAACAAATTGGTACTCGTAAAGAAAGTTTAAAACCAGCAGCAAGGTATTTGGAAGTAGTGTTCAAACCGTTAATGGGTTTTTTTTAAAGCAAAATTAAATGCATTTGAAATACTCCTTGTAGAACATATATTTGAAGCTAAAATTGTGTTTATAAAAAAAAATATAGACAAAATTAATAATCGTCAACTGCATTAAGTTTTGCTTACCACTGTACCACGTTCTCTTTGGCCAGTTATCACACATGTTGCCACTAAAATTCAAACAATCAATAAAATTATTTTTTCAATAAATTATGTCCATTTTTTTTGTTTTTGAACAAAATCATAAATTAAAATGAATTTTCTAATAAATTCAAAATTATTTGCCATATTGAAAAAAGAAAAAAAGAGTTGGAAAATACCTACACACAAAGAAGAAAAACGAAAAAATTAAATAAACGTGTTGAAATATTGGCTAATTAAAATGTATAATAAAACTATAATTGCATACACATTATTGACATGAATGTAATTGGAAATTATTTCCAATATAACAATAAATGCCAAAAAAAATTGTGCTCAAATACTTGTGCAAATACACGCAAATACTTTGCCACATTTATAAATTGTGTCTGTATGTGGAAATAAATTTCATATCTATCGAAGTAAGTATTCATGCATGCATACATACATTCATGATCGTACATAGAAACACATTAGTAATGAGTAAAATTACAGCAGCAGCAACAGCAACAGAAACGGCAAAACAACAAAATAAAATCAATATATATTTCGCACCATTTGCAATAAATCTTAATTTATTGTGTGGCTAAACTGTTACTGCTAAACAACAACAAGAAGTAAGTAAGAATAGTCGGTCAAGCCCGACCATGTGATACCGTATACCACATTTTTTAAAAGCCAATTTTCGAGAGTTCACCCCATTTCGCACCGATCCATGGGCAGTCATGCAACCGCTAGAACAAAATTATGTTATGTAAATATTCATGTAAAAGTTTTTTGTGCCGAATAATATTTAGATATCTTCATCTTAATGAGTTCGCCTTTAAGTGATTTAAGGATGGGGGCTTATGTGGACCTTCTTTATGGACCTTCCAGCACAACATTTCAATTCCTATGCAAATGCATGCTTTTTGTCAATAGTCTAAGAACGATGTCGACCATTAACCTTTCCGAATCATTAAATTTGCGTTAAGCTGGCATCGATTTGTTTTAGCATATTGTTGCATATTTTGATGAAAATGCATATTTTTGCATATTTGGGTTTTTAAAGGATTTTTTTTTGCATATTTTGACATTTTTGAGTGATTTTATTTAATTTTCATATTATAAAAAAAGTTCTTAAAAAATTTTATAAATACACAAAAAACCTTCCAAAAAAATATTCTTTGATATAAATATCATCATATATATACATTAAGGATACCACTTTTTTACAATTTTTGAAAATATCAAAATGGCCCTATCCATACCATGTAGTGCATAAAAAAAGGTTCCGCGTCAAATGCAATTAAGTTTGGGATCACCATAAACAGTTTATAAGTTGTTTATGGTAATAAACTAGTTTGTGAAACTTATTTATCCATACGAACCATAAACAGGTTTGTAACTAGCTTTTGAGATAAACTACTTACAAACAACCGATTTTTGCTAATGCAACTCTGTTTTTTTCAAAATTTTATGTGTGGCCCTTGGTACAACATTTGGTTTTCAGATCATTGTTACAATAAAAATGACTTCGAAGCCTGAAACAAATCATTATCGGTCTTCACTAATGCTCAGATATGCTTTCTAAAACATTGGGTGAAAGATGAATCAAGAATGCCAAAAACACAACGTAGCAACATTTGTGCGGAACGCGCCATCAAAGTCAACACGAACTCTTAATCTAAAGTTAAAATAAAAAATTTTAAAGGGCTTTCAGAAATCGGCTTCGACGCGGAACGTTTTTGTTACGAAATGACCTGAGGAAACATTTTTCGATTTCAGCACAACATCGGCTACAGCGTGGTGATAGTGCCTTATTTTGGTTGTACCCCTAATAGACATACTTAGAAAAAAATTTTAAATTCAATAAATAAATTATTTTGGAGCTTCGCTTGAAATACAAGATTTCCATGACTTCGACAAAAGTTCCTTCTTTTTAAAACGATGCAGCACCTTACATGGTTAAGGCTTTCAATGGGTTTAAAATATTTTATCCAAAACTGTTACAAGTTACTTGCTTGGCACATGGGATATACCGCGTTGCAGAGAAAATAAGAAGCCAATTCGATTATATTGCAATTGAAATGTTTCGCTTGATTCCCCTTCCAATGCAGCCAGTAGATTAGATGTTAGATGCTTTAGTAAGATGCTTCAGAACTCTATTCAAAAAAATTTAAAATCTTTTAAAATTAACAATCTGGAAGGAAGAATAGCCCACCAAATTAAAAAAAAAATAGAAAAAGATTTGCAAAAAAATTAAGGATTTAAAAAAATAAAATAAATTTCAAAAGATTTTGTTATTCGTGCTTAATTCCCAGTTTTTATTCTTGATAAAAACACTTGAAATTTATTGTTGATGGGATAAGCTATTCCTACGCATTTCACTGGTTGCTTAGGCCAGATCATCAGGAAACTTCATCCATAAAGATTTTAGAAAAACTAAAGATATTAAACCAAATAAAACTGTTAAACGTATAAGACTTATAGCAACAGTTTTACTTGTAACAATATCAAAGCTTTAACAATTTATTGTTGATGTGTTTTGTTAAAGCTTTGATATTGTTACAAGTAAAACTGTTGCTATAAGTCTTATACGTTTAACAGTTTTATTTGGTTTAATATCTTTAGTTTTTCTAAAATCTTTATGGATGAAGTTTCCTGATGATCTGGCCTAAGCAACCAGTGAAATGCATAGGAATAGCTTATCCCATCAACAATAAATTTCAAGTGTTTTTATCAAGAATAAAAACTGGGAATTAAGCACGAATAACAAAATCTTTTGAAATTAAAATTTTATATTCCCAAAAATTGAAATTACTTTTTGATAAATTTCAAATATTTTTGATCTGGGGCCTAATTCTGGCAGCCGTGATCGAGTACTTTCTTGATTCGAAAGCTATTTTATTTTAATCGACACTGAACGAACCGAAATTATATTTTCAGTATTGTGAAACTCAAATTAATGCTTTACAACACCGAACAAATAATTCCGATTCGTTCAGTATTGACTGGAATAATTAGATATTAAATTGCTTTCGATTCGAGAAACTACTCGATCGCGACTGCCAGAATCAGGCCTTTGATCTGAAATCTGAAACTAAATTTTTTCCAAATGCATTGGCGTTCTTCAAGTCCAAGACTTTTATTATTTAAACAATCAAATATTTTAATTAGTTATTAAATTTTTTAAAGATATTTGACTAACAATAGACTGAATTTTTTATATTTTTGTTTTTAGAAAAATTAAAAAACGATTTTTTGCGGAATTTTTTTAAGTTTTATTGCATATTTTTTATTTATTTAGGTTTTAAGAGCATATTTTAAGCGCATATAATATCGATTTTTAGTGCATGGTTGTTAGGGTTGTTAAAAGGTATATGGTAAACTTTTTTTAGAAGCTATCTTTTGGTTCACACCCCTAAAACGTGCCAATAGCCTAGAAAATCCGATTGACAAAGTTTAAGTTCAATTGGATAACGGCAACACGTGTCTCATTGAGCATAAATAAGGGAAAAACAGTGATTTTTCACTAAAATTCGTATTTCTTTGTCCTTAATTAATGCTTAATATCTCTTTATCTATTGGTATTAGGAACAAAGGTATCAAGCTCAAAATTAATAGGAATAACATTTTTTATAAAACAATGCTAAACTCAGGTTCCTACAATGAATGGTTTCGGTTATAAAAACAAAGAAATACGAGTTTTATTGAAAAATCGCTGTATTTCCTTAATTTATGCTCAATGAGGCACGTGTTGGCGTTATTCGATTAAGCTTAAGCTTTGTCAATCGCACTTTCTATCCTATTGACAAATATTAGAGGGCTGTTCCGATGGAAAATCTAAAATTGATTTCTTGTAACCACCCTAATGGCTAATAAATCTCTGATGGTTTAAACGCTGGTTTAGTTGAACTAAACTTGAATTTATATGTAGTTTAAGCTCAACAACTATAAATCAGTGTCCCATGTATTATATGCTGTTAAAAAAATAACATGTGGCAACACTACGATAAATCTTATCAAATTTATATGGTCTGTATTGGTAGTTTAAACGCCCATATTTATGCGTTTAAAGATGGTTTATAGATTTGTTGGTTTAAACACATTTTAAACCAAAAAGAGAGTTTAACTTGCTCTGAATTTTTAGCCCTAATGATTATTTTATTGAACTGTTTATGATTTTCAATCCAAATTTTCATATTTCAATCAAGCTTAATTAACCATTTAATTTAATGTTCATTAAATTATTTTTATGTAGAAATGAATTTTACAACAAGAAATTAATTAAATTTTGTTGTGAATTTTCCGCTCTTGACTGACCGTGGAATCGAAACCAAGTTCACGGACAGGTTGATATGAAATATTTCGATAGTAACCGCACTATCTCTTCAGTGGGTTCGAGGCCCCGACCAGTCAAGAATAAAAAATTATCAAACAAATTTAAGTCATTTCGTGTTCTGAAATTCCTTTTTCATAAGAATAATTTAATAAAAATTAAATTAAATTAACTTTGGCCTGATTAAAATACACAAAAAAAAAAAAAAAAATAGCAAAAAAGCTAATTTCGATCTACCAAGGGTTAAATACAATTTGGTTTAAGGATTGATGTTTGACTATGACGTCAGCAGTCGTCGATGGCTGCGTGTGTTAAACGACAAACCTCTCTGAAGAGATTGAGTGGTTGCAATCGAAATATATAAGGATACCCTGTCCGTAAAAACACCTGGGTTCGAGCCCAGCTTCAGTCAAGAATGAAAAATTATCAATAAATTTTAATTAATATAATGTTGTAAAATTCCTTTCTTCATAAAAATAATTTAATGAAAATTAAATTTGATGAAATATTAAAAAATTGGATTAAAAACCATAAATAGTTCAACAAAATAACCACAATAAAAAAATAATTTTCATATTTGAATACAAAAATCGCATATTTGATAATAAAAAAATTTTTTAATTCTCTGCGATGACGATTTTTGCGGTATTGATAAAAAAATTTGTAGGTATAGTTATTGAATTTTTAGTCAACAACCAAGTTTATTGAGTCAATAAAAAAAAATTGTTGCCCAAAATAATTTTTTTCAACAAAATGTTTACGTGATTCGTTAAAATAAATTGTTGAAAATTTTGAATTAATGAAACAAAATGTTTATCGAATATTTATTTATTTATTTATTAATGATTATAATTCCCAATTTTTTTCTTTTTAAATAAAAACGCTAAAATTTATTATGGGGGGTTAAGCTACTTCCTATGTGCATTTCTCTGGTTGCTTAGGCCAGATCATCAAGAAACCTTTTTCCACAGACATTGGCAAAACTAAATATATTATACAAATAAAACTATAAAGCGAATGAGACTTTACAAACGGAAAATAATTGTAAAAATAATGTATTTACTTTGATTCAAATATTTATTTAATATGTAGAAATATTTAATATGTTTTATTGAATGCTATTTTGCAAAGTGTAAATTTGATAAATTTTTTCATTGAATCAAACAAAAAGTTTATTAACCTAAAATTTAATTTCAACAAACTGTGTTGTTAAAAATTTTCTTGAGACATTTTTTTCTCTGTATGACAAGCAAACCAATATTTATAAGGAAGTTCTGGCATTAAAAGCAATTTTCGGAAGTGGTATTTGTATGGGAGCTTAGGTCAAATATGAACCGATTCCAACAAAATTCGGTAAAATGATTTAGATCCCAATTTTTCTTAATACCAAAATAATCGGATGGTTTATGGGCACAAAGACTGTATTGCGGAAAGAGTCTTGCAAGGGGGCTATGTGAAATTAGAGACCGATTCTCAACAAAAGTCTTGGCCCTTGTAACAATTGAGACCTACATTTGTACTAAATTTCATCAAATTATCTCCAAAATTGCGACCTGTTGTTTGCACAAGGTGTAACAAACATTTGCACAGACAGATAATACCCTCTTCACTAGTGTGTTGTGGGTATCAATAGAAATATTAATATTTAAGGTAGACTACAACGATATATAGCGGATTTCCTTGACTTCAGGTAGGTCTTGAATATATTTCATAAGTTTTGCACTCGTTTAAGGTTGTAAGTTTTGCACTCATCTTAGGTTGTAACTACCCAGTAAAAAATGGAGCTTCCAACGAAGCAGGTTTGAAAGGGAGAAACATAAGAGTTGCGCTTACCATTGCGCATACGGAAGACATGAATTTTATATGGCGAGTTCCCACTTAGCGCATAAAAAAATTGTTGGATGTAACGATCAGCTTTACACACTGAATGTTTTGATACAGTTATTTTTAAGTATTCTCCCTTACAAACCCGCTTCGTAGTAAGGGAATGCCGTAGCACTTGAAATGTTATTTTTTTTTTATATAAGTTGTTGAGAGTTCTTTCACTTACTTTACTGCATTTCTGTATGTCTTGTTGCGTAGCGCATAATTCTGCGCCTATTTTTTTAAATGTACATTTAGTGCTTCGCAATATGATAAAATTTTTTATTGGGTATGTAGTTACTAAAAAGGTAATATCGGAATAGTTTTTAAGTAATTTGATGCGAAATAATTAAGTTTGATGATTAAAGGGAAAAGATAAATGGAAAAATGTACTTCGTTTTACGTAAATGTAGTATGTTGTTAGTTCGTTATAGAGAGAAAGAATACTAAAATTTACTAAACTATTAAAATAACTGCAAAACAAAAGTTTAATTGTATGAACACGAGTGCAATTTCAAAAGGGAATTGAGAATAATAACTACAGAAAATATTACTAAAAAGTTACTCCTTTTAAATTGAAAGCAGCCATTTAAACTTCTGGCGAGTTATTAAAAATAAGTTTTGCAAACTTTCTAAGTTTGTACCATGGACCACATTTAAAGAAAAAACCTATTTTATACAGTAGGGTGCTCTTATAACGAAAATCCCAAATGAAATTTTCCCTCATACAACAAAATACCAAAAACATAACAAAACTAAAACGAAAAATTGGTTTTGATAACGAACCAAACAAACGAACAAGCAGACAGACAGACAGTTAGACAGAAAAAAGTAAACTTGTCTGCAAAATACAGTCAAAATATGAATTCCACAAAGTTGCAAACAATTTATCTTTTTTTAGCTGCAAAGAATTTTATTACTGACCAAAAACAAAAAAAAAAAAAAAACTTTAAGAAAAAATTAAATACTAAAATACATAAATATTACAACATTTATTAAAAACTATAAATTTAATTAAAAATTTCAAACTCTTAGCGAAACTCTTTGAAACAAGATGTAGAAAAATGTTGTTAACATAAATTTCCTTTTAAAATGTTTTAAAAAATTATGACACTTGTTGGCTTCGAATGAAAAACTTTTAATACAGTAAACTTAACTAAAAAAAATTGTGCATTGAAAAATGTGGTCGACATATTAACAAATACATTGACACTCGTAAACAAACACACTCATACATACATACATTCCATACACTATAGATACAGAATTGCATACAGATACTGACTGACTGTCCGCAATTTACAATTTTGATATGTGAAATTAAACTAAATATGGAGATTTCAATTCAAATCAAGTCAAGTCACAGACTTTAGTTAAGGCTCCCTCCATTCAAGCTGAGTCGAATGACTCAATGTTTAAGTCGGTGCGGTGCATAAGTGTGTGTTCGTCAGAAGAATGGGATAGATTTGGTATGCAGAGTAACTGCCACCGACTATTTGTGAAGTCGTTTGAATGTACTACTTCTTCATACTCACAAACAATTAAGTGTGAGGAAGAGAGTAGTACTCGTAGATTATTATAAATGTTTTTATTTAAAGGTTGCTTTTGTTGCTAATAATTAACAAGAAAATCATATTGAACACAAGCTTAAACTAAGAGGAATATTATTGCTGGGTATAAGTGATGGAACAGGAATGCCTGAAATGGCTAATATTGAGTTATTTCTAGAATTCTGCATAGAAAAAATGTGTTATTAAAGCACTTTAGTCAAGATTTCGTCCGTTTGATAAATAACTAATTCCAAAAGTGTAACAATTTAAAATTTACGTTAAATTTTGTCTCTTAGCTAGTTTTTTGTGTTAAAAAAACTTGTTTATAAAAAGTATTTACGGCGAATTTAACCACATCTCATTGGTGTGTTCGTGTAAAGCCCTAATTCCGGAAGCTTCTGTATAAATAAGATGAAATAATAGACCGCTTTGTAGTGTTTTCAATATTAAAGCTTTGTTCACAATCAGAGCAACAATTTCGCTTTTTCTTCTATCTTATTTCTTCCTTTCATTTTTCAAACAAAAATGTAACTTAAGTATTTTGTAAAAGTTGAGTCAACTTCTACTTCAGCAACAATTTGTATGAAATTGTTTATGACGTCTATAAAAATTTTATTTTTTAGTTTTGAATGAAAATTTTAACAAAATGTTCAGACAAATTAAAATAAATACGATATATTGTTCTGGGCAAATTTTGCAAACGGTTTCTTTATTTAAAATGTGTGTGGTCGCGACACAAATTGTTGCTCCATTGTGAACACCAGTGAAAATGTTGCTGCCTATTGTGAACGAAGCTTAATACAAAATTTCGTTTGGCTGCTGTAAAACACGTTGAAAACTTGCCGTAATTGTATCATATCCAGCAATAGTTTATGAAAACGGCAACGCCACTCATAATAAGGTCGAATTTCTACCTACAACTTTCTATAAAACCTTAAAGGATTTTTGTCGTTTTTTATTTAAGCAAGCTCTAAAAATAAGTTTTGAAACAAGATACTTTTTTTGAAAAGATGTCTAGTACGACCCATTGCCTGTATATTAAACGATTTGCAAGAAAATTTGTGGTGTGATCTTTCCATTACGCATGCCCAAAGTATTAATTTTACGTTTAGAACAGTGATGTTAGATGTTTTTTTTCGAATTATCGTCAAAATTTGAAAAAAAATTAGTTCTGAAAAAAACCGTTAAAAAATCGTCATATAAAAAATCGTTTTTTTATCAACACGGATTACTTACTCTATTAAAACATAAAAAAATAATTAAGTATAAAATTATACAAAACCAAAAAATATAGAATTTTTTAATACTTAAGACAATTGGTGGGGCTTTGATATTGCTCTCCGGAGATTTTCGTCAAACACTTCCTGTCATCCCCAAATCCTCTGATGCGGATGAACTTAACGCGTGCCTGTAATCGTCGTCTTTGTGGAGGCATGAGAAGTTGCAATGGACCACAAACATGAGAGTCGCGTTGCAGAACGACCCATCGGCTGCTTAATTCTCGGGACAACTGCTGGAGCTTGGCAACGCCCAAATTTCTGTTGATGTTTCGAATGGATTGATATCGTTCCCTGAAAATTTTTGTGAATTCACATCGTCCAAGGCGGAACTCATCAGCAAAGTGTTCCCTAGCATTGAACAAAAATACAAAAATCTCGATTGGATGCGTGAACGGGCAATACTAGCAGCGAAGAATAAGGACGTCGATAGCTTAAACTTAATTATTCAAAGTCAAATTGCAGGACAACTGCATACGTACAAATCTGTTGACTGCGTTACCGACGAAAATGAACCGACCAGCTACCCGACGGAATTTTTGAACTCACTTGATATACCAGGAACTCCACCGCATAATTTACAGCTGAAGGTGGTATCGATCATAATCATGTTACGGAATCTCAATCCTCCAAAAATGTGCAACGGTACGCGGTTGTCCGTCAAAAAGCTAACGAACAATGTAATTCAGGCGACAATCGTCAAGGGTAAATTCAAAGGAAAGGAAGTCCTTGTCCCTTATTCCAATTCAAGCGGTTTCAGTACCCCGTTCGATTGGCATTTGCAATGACAATCAATAAATCGCAAAGACAATCACTAGAAGCCTGTGGGATTAATCTCGAATTTCCCTGTTTTTCGCACGGTCACCTGTACGTTGCATGTTCGCGTATTGGGAAACCGTCTTCGTTATTTGTTTTTGCACCGGAAAACAAATCGAAAAACATTGTTCATCAAATCGCTCTCTACTGATTCCATTCAAATAAATCACATTGAAAATTTAAAGTTTGTCTGATGGCTTAAAATTGGGACGAGGCGAAGTTCGTCGGGTCCGCTAGTGTAAATATATATTCGCCTCTACACATATATACAAACTAAGAAAAAACTTTACTGGCCAGATTGAAGTGTTATAAAATTGATGCCAGATTAATGTTTAAAATAAATTTATTGACAGGATTAAATCGTCAAAACCTAAGCGACTCTACATTTAAAATCGTCAATCGTCATTTTGGTAAATTCATCGAAAAAAATCGTCCAAATCACGTAAAATCGTCACATCTAACATTCCTGGTTTAGAAGAATTGAGTACATCTTTGCTAAATCGCGAATCTATTTGGTTCATTTAAAATTTTCAATAGTCCTTATTGATATAATATAAACATACAGTAGAAACAGGACTGTAAGATATGGCGATTTTGAAACGTGCTTGGCGGTGAAATTTTCCATTTGGCGACTGCCCACTTGCTACTTTATTTTGGCGGTTTTTGATATAACTGGCTATTTTTTTACCATTTATACTATTTAAGCAATTTTTTTTAACAGTTTGCCACGTTTTGTTATCATTACCAATTAAAAAAAAATCTGTAAATTTTTTTCACATGATTTGTATTTTGTTATCATTTTAAGTGAATTTTATATTCAGTCACTATTTAATTTTAATAGTAAGTATGCAGTTCAAAACACAAGTAAAGAAATCGATGAGGCTGACGTGTACGATCTTGTAGACTTGTGTCTATATACTTATGTGCCAGTTTCATGGATGAAAAAAATCGATTTTTACTTTTTTGGTGATTCTTAAAATAGACAATACGCTCGTTCTAATGCAGCAATCCGTTTTCTAACTGCATTCCGTTTGTCATGAGAAAGCTTTAAAATACACCTTTGATAAGAAAAGAACCCGGTGTAACAATAGTCTGTCATATTGGATCCGTCATTTCGAATTTTCAAAATCTCATACCAGATTCGTAATCTTCGACCCCAAAAACAACCAGGTAACGAAGTTCAAGCCATAAAAGCATTCAGGCGTATCAAAATCTACTTGTTTCAAACAAATCCAATAACATTGCAAGAAATATTCAACCATATTGGATCCGCCATATTGAATTATCAAATCGAATATCAGATTCGTAATCAGCGACCCCCAAAATCCCCTTATAACGGGTTTCGAGATATAAAAGCGTTCAGGCGTTTCAAAATTAACTTGTTAACTTCAAAATCGTTTTTCTCTAAAACTCACTTTTTGCCCATATGTCTCTTTTAACTGAAACTGACACATATATGTATATGAAAAAAAAATTAAAAAAAAAAAATAACAGACACTAGAAAAAATTTACTTTAGGCGACTTTTTTGTATGTTTCTCAGTTCTTGGCGATTTTTGACTAAAATATAATACGAGCTTTTTTGTATGCAAAACTTAATTTAAAAAAAAATTCTTTTTTTTCATATTCTTTAATAAGGCTTGAGTTCATCAAATTTAATTTTCATTAAATTATTTTATCTGAGGGAAGGATTTTTTTTACAACTTGGAATTTTTTATTAAAATTTATTGATAATTTTTCTTGGCTGAGCTGGAATTTTTTTATAATCTTTTAAAACAGGATCTTTGTTTTTAAATGCCCTTTTAATTTCCTTTATTTTAAAACTATAAGTTTGGTTAATTTATTTTTTAACGATAAAACCCAGAAACAAGGACACTTAGACTGGGTTATTGGGATGTAGATTAAGTTTAAACTTAGTTTCTGAAACGCTGATTTTTCCGGCGAAATGTGATCTTTTTTATTGTTATTTCATTACAGACCAAAATTTGTTCAACATTATTTCATTAAAGACCAACATTTAAGCAAAACTTAGCTGATCCGCCAATATTTGTTATACAAACTTGGTAATGGCGGCACAAATAGGTTTTCAAATTAACTAAACTTAGTTTAACTGAGATCTCAAAAACCCAGCTTTAGGGTTTTAAGACGAAAGTAATGAAATCTCATATGTCACATCCAATAGGGTAACAACAGGTAACCCATTATCTGACAGTACTTGGTTTACAAATTTATAAATGCTATTGTATTTTTGTTTTACGAATTTGACGTTTATAGTCAGCGTTTAAAAAACTGCTGTAAAAGTAGAAAATCTGCCATTTCTTCCATTTCTTCATTTGTCATTGGCCAAAAAAACGTTTGCCTTTTCTTCTGATTCATTAAATGTAAACAGTCGCTATCAAACCCACTAAAAAAGCGAAAAGTTTGATACAAAATTTCGTTTTTTGTTCGACAGTTTTAAGTTACGACTGCAGTTTTTAAAACACACGCTCAAATCTAAAAATGGACTTAAAATATGTTTTAAAATACGAGGAGCAACATGTAATTTAGTTTTAAGGTTAGAAATTTAAACAAAATATTTTTACATTAAAAAAGTAGAATCGTCTAAGAAATCAATTTTAATCGATAATTTGACATAAATTGTTCGAGCTTTCGTTATTCAAAATTGGCTATTTTAATTTTTCGATCAAATAATGGCGGAAAAATTCCTGGATACTCTAATTAATACACAAACACCTACAGCCACCTTCATGTTAAAAACTGTAAGAATAATAAAACAAAACAGAATTGCAGCGTAAATAAAACTGAGTACCCTTTTCACCGATGAACTCAAGAATTGCTGCAACGAAAATTGCAAGTCTGGACGATGCCTAAGGGCATAAGTTTTTTGTGTAAGTTTTTGTTTTGCTTTTATTTTCAGAATTTAATTTAAAAAACGTGGGAAATTTATAATGGAAAAATACTCAGCATAGAACAACGAATCAATTTTATTTCAAAAGTCAGCGTTTTTCAGGATTATTCAGACCCCAAGACCATATCGAATAATGAACGATGAGGTACATTTTCAACTTAATGGTCACGTCACCCAGCAAAAACTTTGCTTACAAAATGAGCAGAAAAATAATGAGAATTTGACGAGCCAACTACTTACTTTTCTACTAGAAAAAGTACTTTTTTTTGTTTGAGATGTCCCAAAAGTAGTCCTTTATTATTTAGCCTATTATAATCTAAAAAATAATCAGTTTTTTTTATACTTACAATTTTTATAAAAATATATAGTTACACAAAGTCAATAAAGTAAAAAATTTTTTTTTTTTTTTTTGTTTTTTTTAATTATTTTCTTTTTTTATTTTTTCTTATTTTATTTTACTTTATTTTATTTTTTTTCTGTCTTTGGCGGAGATTCGAACACGCAACCTCGGTGCTGATAGACTAGCTCGCTACCAGCTAGTCTACCGGGGCAGTGTAGTTTTTGTATTAAAAAACTATGTTTTTTGACTATAATGACATTTTTATTGTCATAATGAAAATTTAAATTTTTCTGTATATTTAAGATATACTAATAAAGTTATTATTTAATATATAACTAATAATCCGAAAAGTGGCGAATAAAGCTACAAAGTAATGAATTCTTGAAGTCATTAAAAGTAGGATTGTAAGTAAAGTTTTTGCTGGGCAGCAAACAAAATATTGAATACTGTAATATTGCGCACCTTAAGTCCAATAAGAATTGGTTATTAGCAAATGCACCATTACACTTATGGCGTTTTCTTTTCTGAGTAAAATTCTGCATTTATTCTGCCTTTTACATTTATTTATGCTCTTTTCTGAAAAACATGTGTTATTTTAAAAGTGTAAACCGTACTTTTCTGATGATGTTCCCTTTAAAATTAAAAAAATGCTACATGTTATAAACGTAAAATATGAAACACTTCTTAAAAATTAGGGGAGCATTTAAAAATGTTGCCAGGTCATATGTAACACTTATGCAACACTTTTTTTTAGAAAAGAAAACGCCATTAGTTGCACATATTTTTGGGCCATATATTTTCGAAAACGACGAACAAGTTGCAGTTAATATCCATGGCATTCAATACTGGGCAATGATTGAACATTTTTCAAGGCCCGAGGTAGAGAGCAATACAGAATTTTAGTTCCAATTAGATGAACCGCAGCTCACAAAACTCGTCTAACTATGGATCTCCTGGCCGCCAAATTCGACCAATTAACCAACTCCAAAATTTTTTTCTTTGGGTTACCTTAAGCGTAAGTTGTATGCCAATAAGTCAAGAGCCACCCATCAGCTTAAAACAAATATCCGAGAAGAATTGAGGGCGCTGCAGCGCGCTGGGACCTGAAAAGTTATGGGAGATTCTTTGGAAAGAACAGAATGAATGTGAACCTAATTCCGAACTACAATCTAATTTTTTATAAATGCCAATAACACTGTGCAAAAAAAAACAGCCTCAATACTTGCAACGCGAAATGAACATATCTGCCAAAGGGTCAAAAAAGGATAAAAATGACCTCTTATAATGAGTGGTAGAGGCTTGATATATTCTAAGAAAAGAATTGGGATGGTTTCGGTTATAAAGATAAAGAAATGCTGATTTTAGTGAAAAATCGCTGTTTTTCTTAATTAATGCTCAATGAGACACATGTTAGCGTTATCCGATTAGGCTAAAACTTCATCAATCACATTTTCTATGCTATTGGCACATATTAGGGAGTTGCGCTGATGGAAAATCCAGCATTGATTTCTGGTAACCACCCTATTAGGGTCGTTACAAGATATGGTTAATTTTTTTTGGGGGCTATCTTTTGGTGCTCCCCCCTTAAATGTGCCAAAAGCCTAGAAAATTCGATTGACAAAGTTTAAGCTTAGTGCGATAACGCCAACACGTGCCTCATTGAGCATCACTTAGGGAAAAACAGTGATTTTTCACTAAAATTCGTATTTCTTTGTCCTTAATTATTGATAAATATTACTTTATCTATTGGTATAAGGAACAAAACTATCAATATCAAAATTAATAAGAATAAAATTTCCTATAAAACAAGACTCAACTCAGGTTTCTAGAATGAATGGTTTCGGTTATAAAGGCAAAAAAATACGAATTTTAGTGAAAAATCGCTGTTTTTCCTTAATTTATTCTCAATGAGGCACATGTTAGCGTTATCCGCTTGAGTTGAAACTTTGTCAATCGCATTTTCTATGCTATTGGCACATATTAGGGAGTTGCGCCGATGGAAAATCTAACATTGATTTCTTGTAACCACCCTAATGTACATTTAGTAAAATTTTTTGACTTGTACCAAACGCCTTTTCAAGAAATTCAAAATTTCAAAGCCCGAAATTTCGAAAATCCATTTTGCATACATTGCACGAACTTTTGGTCTTCGAAAACCCTTCGAAAATATTCGTGGAACATTGTAACCCTCTAAAGTGCCGTTTTAGTATACTTTTGTGAGAAAGTGAAAAAAGGACAAAAATTACCCTTAAACTGAGTATTAGAGGGTTAATATTTTCTAAGAAAAGGATTGCCTTACAATTCTACTGAAGACATTTAATAAAGTCTCTTAGCTCAGAAGTACATTAAGTATATTTTTTTTTGTTATAACAAACGCCTTTTCAAAAAATTCAAAAACTTTAGGGACCGATATTGCGGGAACCCGATCTAGCATTTCAAAACTCTTTGGTCTTCCAATAGTCTGGTATCATTTCGCATTACAAGTATTGAGGCTGGTGGCGATGACCCGAATTTTGTTGCATTGAGTAAAAAATAAAATTAGAAAGAAAACAAGTCATTCATTAAATAAATCCTAACGCTACTTATGCGCCACCCTGTATTAGAGAATCAATTATTTTTAAGCATACTAACCAGTAAGAAAAATTAGTTTCAGAAGGTTTTTTTGGGGGTCAAAACATTTAATTAATAAGATTTAGTTTTAATGTGCTAAATTCCCAATTCTTACTATTGATAAACTGAAATTTATTGTTGGTGGGATAAGCTATTCCTATGCGCATTTCACTGGCTGCTTAGTTCAGATCATCAGGAAACTTCATCCAAAGATTTTAGGAAATCTAAAGATATTATTCACATAAAACTGTTAAGCGAATAGGAATTATAAACACTCAAAAGTCTTACCCGTAATAATATCAAAGCTTAAACAAAACACCAACAACAAACATTGAGTTTATCTTTTCTTACATTCCTTCAGTACAATTAGTTTCATTGGCCAATTCATTCTTTCGTGTAGCCCTGGAAAATATACGTTCGTGGGAGGGAAAATACAAGCTTAACGAATTTGATCGATCTTTAGTACCAAACGAACCTGTAGCCGTATTCTGTAATTCGCTTAAGCTTAATCTCTATCGCTAAAAATCCATAAAGTTGATTTTTGCGATTTTAAGCTACGAATGCAATTCTGTAACGTGCATTGCTAAATTTTGCAATGCCATAAAAATCTAATTCGGCGCAATTTAAGCTTTTAATGTCTTTTCAACTTTTGTATTCTCTAAGGCATTTTAGCGATCGAGATTAAGCTTTAGCTATGCGAATTACAGAATACGGCTGCTGTTATACAGAAAGTTAAACATTGTTTTGCTGAGTCCCTGAAGTGCTTAAATTTTTTAGCAGCCTTACAAATTGACTTTTAATACATTTTCTTCTTAATTATTGTCTAAATGCTTCTAAATATTCTATTAAAAAAATAGGATTAAACACGGAAATATATTTTTAAATCAATCACAATTCATCAAACCTTTTTTTTAAACTATCGTTTTTAAATCGACCGATTTTCAACACATACCTGATGAACTAGTTGAAAACATGCCTTAAACTGACAGTTTCGAAGCACATGCAATATTTAGAATACGCAAACAAACAATAAATGAGAGCACATTCAAGTTTTGCCATCACTGTTGCACTAAAAATATAACAACTACATCATTCCACTAATATGAATTGGTAATGAATGCGGTCTAATGCCAAATTGTAAATATGTAATGAATTTTAACAAACAAATGCAGTCATATTGATCGTAACTACTCAAATTGCACGTAACAACTCCAACTGCATCATATTCCAAAGAAAGAGGGTGATGTTGACAAGAATATCTATGGAGGAGAAAAAGTTAGTAGATAACACAGAATCTATTCGTTCTTTAGGAGCTCTTTAAATTACATTTGGTACTTTAAGTTTGCAACTGGAGTTCTTTTAAGAACGCGATTTATTCATTATTTTCATTTTGTTAGTGTTTGGTTTTCGTTTGTTTGTTCGTTGTTTCTTTGCTCTCAGCGTATGTTAATTTTCTGCCTCAATTTTTTTTTTGTATTTTTTTTGCAATTTTTCATCTAAAAGTTCAAAATCATCATGACAATTTTTGCTTTTGAAAGATTTTCTATTTTTGTTGCTTTTTTGCTGCAGTTGGTTTTTCACCTTAAATTTAATTTTTTAAAGCTTCTGGAGGAGTTTTTGTTTCGTTTCCGTGGCTTCCATTAGATTTCCGTAGTGCTTCATTTTCAAGTATTGATCTGTATGCAAAATTAAGTTTTTTTTTCCTTTTTTCTTTAGGGTTCATTTATTTGTTGTTTCGAGGTTTTTGTCTATGTTTTCTTTTGAGCTGTTTTTTTTTCTTACGTTTTTTGGTTGGGTTTTTGATTTATTTTATTTCAATGTTGTTGCTTTTCCTTCTTGTTTTGGGGGGGTATTTTGTTAGTATTTTTCAAGTATTTCGTTTAGTTGTTGTATTGGATTTTTGCATTTTTGCCAACAACAAAGTACAAAAATACGAGAATAAACTGCTGACGCCACCACATGCGATAACAAATCTTTGATACATAATTAAATTACAGCGTTTTAATTTCTGTAATTAGTCACGATTTTTTAGTAGAGTTTCTATTTGTTTTTATGCGACACTGAGGAAAAACAAAATTTGTATTTTTTTTTCTTCTCTTTTATATAACCCTTTAAAACAAAACAACCTTAAATTTGAATGTGATTTGAATTTTTGCCCACAGAATACTAAATTTCAAAGTATCTACTTGATGGATGAGGCCTGCAGTATTGAGTACATTTTATATGCAAACAGATGTGTTTTTTTTATTCGACTAAAAATTCATTGCGGAGCTAGTGTCCAGGTAATTCCTTGTTAGAGTGCTTTCCTTTCCATTCGAATATGCGAAATCAGAAGTCCACAACAATAATGGAAAAGATTTCCGCTAGGTCAGGTAACAAATCTATCAATAATTCTCCAAAATCGATTTTAATCTAATACGTCACGGCTTTTTATTTCCTCAAAATCCCATTCGAAATTTCATTTCGTAAGAATAGTTTCTCAACTGGTCGTACAGGATTTATTTTCGAAAATCGCTTTAGCCTGCATAAATCTTTAATAAATAATTATGCAGCATGTTGTAACGTTAATAAACTTATTTAAAAACAAGTTAGAGTGCTATATTCGGCCGTGCCGAATCTTTGATACCCTCCACCGATAGTTCGAATGTTTAAGAAGTAATATCTGTATGATGTCTATTTATTATTATTATTATTATTATTATCTTAGACTGTGACGATTTGTTATTAATTATGGTTTTAGGCGACTAAACTGTTTCCCAGTAGTAGGGTTTATATGGGGCCTAGGGTAAATTATGGACCGACCATCACGAAATTTCACAGCGTCATTTCTAGTCCTTTAAAACTGTGACGTACCAATTTCTGTTATGATAGCATTATTAATTATGGTTTTAGGTGTACTAAACTGTTTTCCGGGAGTAGGGTTTCTATGGGGCCTAGGGTAAATTATGTACAGATCTTCACGAAATTTCACAGTATCATTTATAGTCCTATAAAAATGTGACGAGCTAAAATTTGTTATGATTGCATTATTTTTTACGGCGTACTAAACTGTTTTCCGGTAGTAGGGTTTATATGGGGCCTAAGGCAAATTATGGACCGATCGTCACGAAATTTCACAGTGTTATTTCCAGTCCTAAGAAACTGTGACGTACGAAATTTTGTTACGCTAGCGTTATTTTTTACGGTTTTAGGCGTACTAAACTGTTTTCCGGGAGTAGTGTTTATATGGGGCTTAGGGTAAATTATGAACGGATCTTCACGAAATTTTGCAGCGCGATTTCTAGTCAAATAAAACAAATTTTTGAAAAATCTTATCTCATTCTGTGCCTTGTTCCAGCATTTATGTTATTGTTTGTAACAAAATTATCAATTTTTTTAGGTGGTGGTTCCACATTTTGATTCATAGCTCTGGTCCTACTAAACCGATTATGCTGGATTTCAATCCCAAACTGTCTAGGAAAACTACAAGCAATTTGGCGCCAAGTTTGTT
Source organism: Pollenia angustigena (assembly GCA_930367215.1). Lineage (NCBI taxonomy): Eukaryota > Metazoa > Arthropoda > Insecta > Diptera > Polleniidae > Pollenia > Pollenia angustigena. Next base: position 122,290,481 of record OV884057.1, on the reverse strand, counting down.
CATTTCTTTTGAGTTGTTCGAAAGTGAGCGTATTTTCAACAGACGGACAGACGCACAGACAGACGGACATGGCTAAATCGACTTAGAATTACTCAAGGACCCAGAATATATATACTTTATGGGGTCTGAGATGAATAATAAAAAAGTTTCATACGTAATGACAAACTTAATATACCCTTTTCACAACTAATTGTGGTGGAGGGTATAACAAGTAAAGCTTCGTTCAGACGGTGGTCAGATCTTAAAATGTTGTCATTAAAATTGCTTAAAATGTCTTGCAACTGTGTGTACATTGTAATCTCATTTTCATTTGGCAGATGTGTAAAATTAATGCATCTGACAATGGTACACCATTGAGATCTGACCACCGTCTTACGAAGCTAAAGAGAATTTTATCTAAACAGAAAGTTTAGATAAAAATTAATCTTTTTTGTGCCATGCCCACTTCTCCAATCTCGACCACGTTGTGCTATGCAAATGTTGCCGTTCTCCAGATATGTTAAAAAAAAAATATAAAACAACAAAAAGAGATTCATGAGTAAAATTAGAGGCAGTCGTTGTTGCTAATATCTCAGCCATTTGTGATCAGATCAGACTGACTTTCAATAGAAAAAAATTTCAAACTATATGCGACTTAAATAAATACATGCCCATTATATCTGGTCTCTACGGAAAACCCATTTCAATGGGTACACAGATAGACGGACAGATGGACATCATTAATAAAACTGCGCTACTCATATATAAGGACCAATAATAAATATACAAACCGAATGACAAACTCATGTATACCCTTTACACCTGTGGTGAAGGGTGTAAAAAGCTATTCTAAATTTGACACTTACGATGTCGCGCGTGACTAGCTTTATGTTGGTATGCATGCAAGTATCTAGATCTCAAATCTTCTTATATTTAAAAATTGTTTTTGTATTCTCCACCACCTCTAGTGGTGAATGAGGTTATACTAAGTTTGCGATTATGTGTGGACCTTTTTTATTATTCATCTGAGATCCCATAAAATATATATGCGTATGTATTCTGGGTTCTTAAGTAATCCTAAGTCGAATTATCTTTGTCCGTCTGTTTCAGCAACTCAAAGGAGAAGAACAAAATTAGTGTTAAATTCCTTCTAGAAATCCCAACCAGTTTGCTATTAAATTCGAGCAATATCGGTTCTGTAAAAAATTGATAAGTTTGTTAAAAACAATTAATAATGCACGAATTAATATAAGATAAGCACAAATTCGTTCTTCATGACTAGAAATATCACTGTCAAATTATATATATAAAAATGAAAAATGTTTGTTTGTATGTTGGCTTATAGACTCCTAAACTACTGAACCGATTTTCCTGAAATTTTGACAGTAGCATCATGTAAGCCCTAAAAATAAAATAGGCTACTTATTTTTTCGATAGGGGCAGGGGAATTGGTACCCCCGATTGGATGCCAATATTAAATATCGCATATCTTAAGAGCCGCTGAACGCATTTTGTTGAACTTTTGGTAGTAGGATCTTCTGAGTTCCAAAATTAAATTTAAATAGCAGCGGGGGAAGTGGTTCCCCCCATAGGACGCCATTGTTTAATATCGCATATATTAAGTACTGTTATAGTGAGAATGTTAAAACTTTGTAGAAGTCACTCTTATGGTGTGCTGCACTATTGAAAATAAAAATAAAGCGGGTAGGAGCAGGGGGAATACCTCCCATAGGATGCATATATTAAATATCGCTCAGTTGAAGAACTATTAAAGGGAGATTCTTCAAACGTAGTTAAAGCTATTATTATGGTAAACTATAAATTTCAATATAGAAATGGGCGGCGTAGACAGAGGAGAAGTATCCCACTGAACTTTTGGTAGTAGGATCTTCTGAGCCCCAAAATTGAAATAAATTAGCAGCGGGGGAAGTGTTACCCCCATAGGACGCCAATGTTTAATATCGCATATCTTTAGAACTGTTATAGTGAGAATGTTCAAACTTTGTAGAAGTCACTCTTATGGTATACCACACTTTTGAAAATAAAAATAAAGCGGTTAGGCGCAGGGGGGAAATACCTCCCACAGGATGCGTATATTAAATATCCATCAACTGAAGAAGTGGTTAAAGCAGTGTAGCGAAGCGCACCGTGTTAAGCTAGTACAATAAAAAACCCACTCAGGGACATCATTTAAATAGGCCTAAAACCTTAGCAAATATAGAAACTGTGGTAAAAGTTGGCCAGATATAAGACCATGGAAATTTTTCAGCTTTGAGAAAGATTGGTTAGTAACTTACTCATATATATTTTACATAGAGCCTACTCCCGAAACATACTAGCTGTCGGTGGAGGGTATGAGCTTGTTTTTTAATGTCGCATGGGACACCGAAATAGGCAATTACATTTATTTTCAAGCGCTTAGTTGCTATGCATTCTTTTTGAAACTTTTGTGCCCTAAAAAAGATTTTAGAGTGCAAAAGCCAATGCATTATTCGAAAAGAATTATCAAAAAATGTCAAATTAGTTAGATTCCATTATTTTCCTATAAAAACTAGGTCAAATAAAAAGTATGAAATATTTTTTTTTTTTGTCCCAGTAGGGGAGACCGGGGCACCTTCGTCAATTCGTCAATGACGTTTTCGATATGACGCACTTATTTTTCATCACTAACTATTTATTTAAATTTATCGAAAATCAAAATAAATAACTCCCGCAAAGTTTGTCATCTCTAGCTTACCAACTGAAAAAGCTACCGTGTTTAAGTTTTTTTCCAAGTGTTTTTGTAATATTTTGATTCTATTTAGTAAGTATTTTGTATTTGAAAATTATCAATATTTAAAATAAAAATTACAAACCAACTTAATTAATTGTGCTAGTTTCCTAAAAAATAAGTTGAATCTAAATCTTTGTTGAAGAATAATAGAAAAAAAAAAATAGTGTAAATAGTGCTTTCGGGGTAGATTCGGCATTTTCAATTGGGGCACATTCGTCCAAGTAAAACTTGGTCGATATAGTAATAAGCCAATTTATCAAGTTACTGAGATTACTTAAACTCTTGACGACTTCATTTCAATAACAAACTTCCTTCGCATGCTTGATATCTTTTTAATCTCTATTTGTTAAGCCTGAAAATGAAAATATTTCGCTAGTTCTATGAGCCGAAATAAAACTTAAGTTTAACTGTATCCATCTTACAAAAAATGCTTAATCCGTTTATAGCTGGCATCTAATTTTATTTTTTATAGAGTTTTTAATGAACAACTGCCTTTAAGAATATAGTCGACGAATGTGCCCCGTCAAATGCCGAAGCTACCCCGGCGTGGGGCACATTCAGCGAAAATGACTTTTTTTACTTATTCTTAAAAAAATATAACAAATACTCAGTATTCACAAAATTTTGTACCAATATGTTATTATTCAATATCCAAGGACAACAACAAGCGATACAATTTTTAAATCTGTTGAATACATTCTTAGATTCAGGGCTTCAAAAAAAAAGTGCCGAAGCTGCCCCGGTCTCCCCTAGACCTTTCGCTGGAAATTCCCAACATTTTAGCTAAGATTTATATTACTTTGCAATGCTTATCACGGGTTGCTCCACACTACATCGATTTTTTAATTGTATCCTTGGACTGATCATCTCCTGAATTGTATAAGAAAAACCAAAACAGAACAACAAGAGTGTTGGAAAACAAGTACAAGTAAAAAACCACTCACACGCTTAGCACCAATTTTGATTGACTAAAGCTACGGTCACACATATTAAATATTTGACCAAATATGCTTAACCCCTACTGTTGTTAATAGTTAGTGAGATTTAACATGGTATTAATATCACAAAATAAACTAATAATACTACAAGCAGAAAGCAGAAAACTATTTTTTTAAGATGTGGTATTAAAATCAAAATAAATATTGGAATTAAAGAAAATGATTATTTAGTTTGCTTGTTGGTCCCGTTTTTTTCGTCAAATATTTGCCAAGTGTGACCGTAGATTAAGTGTTTACTTCAATGAAACAATTCATGTTTATATGATTGACATCATTAAAAATCAATGAAGTCACAACTTAATTGTTTAAATACACTCATTGAAGGAGGTGTGTGAGACACGTTTCAAAACAAACAATTACAAACTCAAAAACAATTTTACAAAATGAAATCAAAAAATGTTTTTACAACTTTCAAAACACAAATAAATTTATAAATATTTTCGAAAACTACTTAAATATGTCGAAAATTCCAGCAATAGTAAATTAGTTGATGCTCTACAAATTTTTTGCCTTAAAGTAAGAAAAACTTTTGGGAATTATCAATTGGCCACATTTTTGATACAATAGACAAAATAAATAACATTTTTGGAATTAGGTTTCGAAACTTTTAAAACTGCATAGAATCAAATTCAAATAGATAAATTGAAGGTTTGGGGTGACTTTTTAATTTAATAACTAAAGTTAAAATCATGTATCTGACCCGATTTAAAGTTATATTTGAAAATAATTTAGTCACTTCTTTTTTGGCATTTAAATTTGTGGTAGGAAATCTGGCTTATAGAGTACACAATAATTACATTACAGTAACAACAAATCAAATTTATGTTAGTATTTTGTTTAAACCTCTAAAAAAAAGACTACAAAAATTCTGTGGCAAAGTGGGCTTTACACAAACATTAAAAACAGGTGCAGCTCCAAACTCATGTTGGAGTATTAAAATGTAAAAACTGAAAAAGTTGCAATATTTTTTTTTTATATTTTACCTACACTACACTTGAAGTGTGAACAACAAATGAATTACAACATTTTGTTTTTTCATTAAATTATTTTTACGAATAGATATCAAATATTTAATTTTTGTTGCCAATTAAAATATTTTGTATAGAAGAGTTTAATGCAAATGAAAAAACCCGCATTTGATAAAAAAATGTCGTATTTTAATTTAATGATTATAAGAAAAATAAAACATTTTGATAAGAATTTGTCAAAGTTAATTAAGTTGTTTATACTCGTACGAAAAGAAACTAAATAATGTACATTTTTATACCCACACCGCAATGGTTTAAAGGGTATTTTTCGATTGTTCTGAGGGGAATAACACCTGAAAATATTGGTGGGAAACCTTTTAGTATACTGATTGACTCAGAATCCCTCTTATGATTGAAAATAGTAAGATCATAATTTCAAATAACCCCCATACAGACTTTTTGGAATAGAGTCGTTGTGCCCATTTTATTATGTTGGTAGTTAGAACAACTTAAGTCCAGAGGTTTTTAATTCCAATCTAAATAGTTTTACCAAATTTTATTAGAAGTGGTCCACATTTGGCCATAGCTCCTTAACAAATGCTATATGAATTCCGGACAATGACAAAGAAGATGTTTCGTTGACTATTTCTCCTCCTCATTGCTGCAACTTCTACATAGGTGATTGTAAGGGAGCCGGTGGCCAGTTATTACCTCAATTAGGTTTATGAGGTAATGTCTGGACAGCTCTAGTGCCCGCAGAGTTTTCTTTGATGAAACAGATTTTACCTGTTTCTTCACAGGTAGATTCATCAAACCGTCTCTGACTGGCAATAAGTTGCTTACTTCTCTTATATCATATATTGAACCACTTCGATGTAATGTGGTGCCTGCATGCGGCAATGAGTCAGCCATACAATTTCAATGTATGCCACTGTGTCCAGGGACCCACTTAAGGGTAACCACAAAATGTTTCGCTATCTCTTCCAGAGACATCCGACGTTTTTGGAAAATTGTCTATGTGATAAACACATTCTCCAGGTATATTATGACCAGTGTTGCCAAAACTTGGTTACCAAAAATGGCTAAATTTACGGAAAAAAATGGGTAAAAAATGGCTAAAAATGGGCTAAAAATGGCTAAAAGCTTTTTTAAATAAAAACACATTAAAATTCAATAACAAAACACAAGTAATTAATTTAAAGTTGTTTTCGATGAAATTGTGAGTTAAGATCAATTTGTTACATAAGAATAACGTTAATTAAAATTAAAATAAATTAATATTAAAAAATTAAATCATCGAAATATTCGATGTCGTTATTGTTCATCTCATAGGAATCACTCAATCATTAGTTTCAAATAATTATAAGTTTTAAATCATAATCACGACAACATTTACCCACCCTTTTGAGTTCAGATCTACAATAAAAAACAAATAAGAGAGAATAGTCGATTAAACCCGACTTTATGATACCCTACACCACATTAGAATCTTTGTACCAAATGTTATCAAATAATCTCTAAATAAAAAATCTAATAATCTTTGCGCACAAGGTTAACATGGACAGCCAGCCAGCCGGACAAACATCGTTAATTCGACTCAGAAAGTGATTCTGAGTCAATCGGTATACGTAAAGGTGGGCTAAGGACCAATATTTTAAGGTGCTACAGCCATCAGCACAAACGCATAGTACCCTCTCCACTATTGTGGTGGAAGTATAAATATTGTATTGTTATGGTTAAAATATTTATCTAATTGATAAAACCGAATTAACGGTTGCTTAATGTAACCTATTTCTCAAATTACTTTTAACGATGTTTACTTCGCTAAACACCCTGTCTACTTCAGCATTAGACCATGGAAGTGAGAGCAACTTTATAGTCAATTCTGAAATTTCTAAAACAATTTTGTTACCGCCTGCATTTCTTTACTGAAATACTTGCAACCAAAAAGAAGCAGCGATGTTTGTCTTGATCGATTTTTAAAATTTAATAGTTGAATTCTTTATTTTGAAAGATGTTTTAACGTCATAGTTTATAGCGATTTTCAACATTTGTAAAAGTTGTGATTAAAGTTTAAGGCGTTTTAATTGTTCAAAATGTTTGATATTGTTACAGGTAAGACTTAGAGTGTTTATAACTCTTATTCGCTTAAGGTTTTATTTGTTTAATATTTTTGGCTTTTCTAAAATCTTTGGAAAAGGTTTCCTGATGAGCTGGTGTAAGCAACCGGCGAAATGCGCATAGAGGCTTGCTTTCCCTCAACAATAAATTTCAGTGTATTTATCAAATATGAAAAACTGGGAATTTAGCACGTCATACGAAGATCGTATTAATAATAAACTTTGTATTCCCGAAAATAACTTTGATAATATAATTGCATGTGCCCGTGCATAAAACTGAATTGGTAAATTGGTTTAGTTCGTTGTTTTCTTACGAAGACAATAGAATGAAGCGGTTTGTTTTTTAATTTTGTTTTTTCTTTTAACCCACTTACAACTACAATTCGAGTCGGAAAGAACCCAACCAATTGTAGGGGGATGTAAGAAAAGATAAACTCACTGTTTATTGTTGGTGTTTTGTTTAAGCTTTGATATTGTTACAGGTAAGACTTAGAGTGTTTATAACTCTTATTCGCTTAAGGTTTTATTTGTTTATTATTTTTGGCTTTTCTAAAATCTTTGGAAAAGGTTTCCTGATGAGCTGGTGTAAGCAACCGGCGAAATGCGCATAGAGGCTTGCTTTCCCTCATCAATAAATTTCAGTGTATTTATCAAATATGAAAAACTGGGAATTTAGCACGTCATACGAAGATCGTATTAATAATATACTTTGTATTCCCGAAATTAACTTTGATGTTTATTTTACTTTTATAAGTTTTTATAATAAAATAAAAATTATTATTTTAAAAGAAAAACAGCAAAAAAATTTTATGGCTAAACAAGTTGAAAAAAGGCTAAAAAATGGCTAATGGCTAAATTTATTTTTAATGGCTAAACAGGGCGAAAAATGGCTAAATCTAGCCACTAAATTGCTAAATTTGCAACACTGGTAAAGAGTACCTTAGAAGAGGTTATCCTAATGGCACCTGCTAGCTGTATTGCCACCATTTTCATTATACGTCTGATGATTTTTTCCTTTGAGTGTCAACCTGTACCGTAGAATAGAATGGGTTTAATGACCCATTCGTTTATCCACTATACAATCCACGTGTAGATTCTCCAGTTTAGGCAATTGGCCTTTTAACAGCAATAAATACAGTTGCCGCCTTAGTGGTCCTGGAAATGGTGTTCAACTTCCGGTTCAGTTTGCTGTTCAATATTACCCCAATATCTTTGACATAATCGGATAGTTGTATCTCTTTGCGAAAAGTACCAATTCCTTTTTTGCAGGATTTCCATCCAGTCCAAATCCCTGGCACCATTTTATTACGACATCCAGTGTGGAGTTTGAACCATAACATGACTTTGAATTACGAATGTAAAGGCGAATTACGAGTTAACATTGTCGAGCAAATGTAGCATTAGATATTTGTTTGCCTTGCAGCACGTAGAGAAAAAACATGTTTAAAAATGGCCATCTCCAACAAAACAATTTTTAAAGAAAATTTTAAACATAATATGTTTAATGTAACTATATTATTATCACCAACAATCATATTATTGTTAAATTTTTCCTCAATTTAGAAGCCACAACCATATTATGGTTGCCTCTAAACATGTTATGGTTAAATATGACAATAATTTGTTTTCAAATAAACAGTAGTGTTTTCCTCTTTTCTAAGAGCAACATGATATGGTTGAAAAACAACCATGGTATTATAAGTGTTAAACATATTTTAATTATTATTAACCATAACATGATTGGATGCAACCATAATATGGTTTTGTCTTCTTGAAGGACGACTTATTTAACCACAATATGGTTGTCAATGACAATAATATTGTTAAATTAAACATAATATATTAAAAACTTTCTTTAAAAATAGTTTTGTTGGAGGTGACCGAATTTAAAAATATTTTTCTCTGGGTGAGTGTACCACTATATTGGAGATGTGTTTTCCTCTTGCGTTATAGTTTTAAGCACATTTCTTACATGACACATACACGCAAAGAAAAAACATGGTTGTGGTAAACATATTCTAAGAGCAACATATTATGATAAGATTCATGATTGTAGTCACCATATTAAGATTATTATTGAATTTTTCCCTTAATCATATTATTATTCTGTTTATCATAATAAGTTAAGAAGGAATCATATTATTGTCATGTTAATCATAATAAGCTAAGAAAATAATCATATTATTGTTATGTTAATCATAAAAGCTAAGACGTAATCATATTATCATCATGTGAATCATAATAAATTTAAAGGCAATCATATTATGATACAGCTCCTTTAATAACTGTCAAACAATACAAAATAAATTGAAATTTTTATGTATCGATTTTTTATTTTGTGACTTTTTACAATTTTTCTTGATGTAAATAAAATAGCGGAGTTCAATATTTGTTGTTGGATTTTACTACGATATTTTGCACTATTAATTATTTATTATTTTAATTTCTTTAAATTTATTACTTTTTATGGTAATTTATCTTGTTTAACCGCTCACATATAAAATAAACGACACAACTGTTTAAAAATAATTTAACAAATGGCGCTAGCATAATATTATTAGAGTAAAAATAGTTTTATTGCATCTTAAACATAATATGATAAATGTACAGAAAGTTATCATGTTATGGCTATTAAATATCATGATATGGTTGTGGGTAATATAATATAATATGTTTTGAAAGTTATCATAACTTAGTTGTTAGAAAAATAATTATTTTTCGGTCACCAATACTCAAATTTATAATTGCGATAAACATTGACATGTTTGCAGTAACTATAATATTGTTGTTATTAAATAAAAATAACAATTATTTGTGTACGACAACAATATATTGTTACAATAAACATAGTGCTGTTGCCGTAACCATGCCAAGCCATATTTTTTCTCTGCGTGTACATACATACATTTAAAAATATCAACATTTTTTAGTTAGAGGGAGATCATCGAGAGAAGTATTTTAGAATGGTTGTTTTGAGTTGATCGAAACTAATTTCTTGTCTAGAGGGAGATATAGTTTTTTATACGCGATTTTCGTGTGTCTTGTTGACCATTATCGCTGGAACGGAGATCCCAGAGAAGTCTAATTTAGGTCTGAGCTTTGCGAAAGACTTTGTGGGAGCTTTCTGGAGGAAAATGTACATTAAGCAAACGAACTACGTTTATTAAAATATTTTCTTTGGCTCAACGAATTATTCGTTAATATAATGAAAATATGTAATACCTAATAAAAATAAAATTTTCATTATATTAACGAATAATTCGTTGAGCCAACGAAAATATTTTAATACATGTAATTCGATTGCTTAACGTTCATTTTCATTGGATTTTTGGTTCAGTGTGTAGTAATTGTAGTGGAGCCCTGATTAAATTGGCTTTCAAGTCAGGGGTTTGTGCTAAAATTTATGTCTTTCTTAGTAACCGCATTGTATTTATCCGATGTTCAGAATATTGTCCCATATAATTAAATTCCATTTATAAAATTAATAATTCAGGATAAATAAATCTAAAACGGTTTTCCCATAGAATGTTTTGTGAAATTAATACTAAATCCGTTTACAAGCAAAATATTTTCCCATCAAAAATCAACATCGAATTATCCTTTCGGTCGTTTTTACTCATGCTTTCATACACTTCATTTATTTATTATCTAAAACAAAATTTATATAAAATGAAATGAAATGAACTAAAAAAAGAGAGCTATAACTAAAAGTTATGTTTTTTTTTTAGTTTTGTTAACCACAAACACAATAAATACAACAGCAAAAATAAAGAGAATTACTATAAAAACAGTTTTGCAAAGTACGACTTGAACTAAAATTACTCGCTTCACTCCACTCCACTCCACTTCAACTTAATTTGGTTCAGATCGCTCTGCTCGAGTCACTGGGTATCATGGCGTTATTTAAATTAGTTTCAATAAATAGTTTTAAACAGTTTGAATGGGAGTGATGTATTTAATAATGTCAACTTAATTTATATGAGACTAAAAAATGAATAAAAATAACACACGCAAAACTTAAAATATAAAAAAAACTCAAATAGTTAAATATTCGCATTTACATAAATTTATAGATTTATTTGAAACCAACAAACAAAATTATATAAAATTAAATAAAACTCGCACTAAATTTGCCGTCGAAAATACAAATGTCAGAGATGAATGCGTGAGTAAATTTCAAAATGATCATTCTGGACGACTGAATGGAGTTGCCTTTTTATTTTACACCACAAATGAATTATGGCAGTGAATGTGAGTGCTGTGATAGGCACAATTTATTCTTAGTGAACAATATTAAAAAAAAAAAAATATATGTAAATCAGAACGACTTAATTTGTTTCATAACTAAATAAATTTTAACGTGGACATCTGAATGCTCAAAAAGGATTTGAATGCAAAAATTATAGTAGTTTTGTTATAAGTGTTTTTAAAAGTAATAAATTTAATTTGCTTTAAACCCCTTAGAAAAATTTAAAATGCTACATGTACAAAGTACTGCCTTAGATCTATATAAATATGCGCATAGCAAATTGATATAACTAAAGGCGCCCGTACACGACATGTATTTGTCATCTGACATGTCAAATTTTCAAGTCACATGTAATTGTGCATGTCTGTCAAAATTGCTGTTTTACATAAGGTTTATAATATTCGGTCACAAACGTACATGTAATTTGCTTCTGACATTGTCTCTGTTTTTTTCGCATTGTTATTGCAGAAACCAAAGTAGTTCTCGGTTTCAAAATAACTTGCTGCCGTCACGAAAATATTTATTTGCGCCGTAAAATAATTTAGCCATCTTAAAATTTTTTCTTTTATTTCAAAGATAATAATTTAGAATTTTATAATTAAACGGTATTTTTGTATATATTTACATAAATTCTATTCAATGGTGAGATGAGCATACATATCTTGGTATTGTAAAATATTAATTTCAGCCGGCTAATGATTCCTTCAATAGTTGACGCCGCTGCCAGTTTCTTCCCGGCATAGATTTCTGATGTCAGATGGTTTGTCAGAAGAAAATAGAGCACGCTCTAATTGAAATTTTGTCAGACGACTTTGCGTCTGACTTTTACAGAAGCAAAGATAAAAAGGTTTCACACGACATGTATGTGTTTTGCAGTGGGAAATTTGACATGTCAGATGACAAAAACATGTCGTCTATATGTTCCTTAAGTATTTTGCTAAGGATCCTTTAAATTAAAGTTACCTCACAGGTTTTGGGGTATTAAAATAATTGTGGGCGACTTGGATATAAACCTACGCTTTATGAAAGAATTTAAATGAAATAAGTTCTGAAAACTATAAGTTTAAAAATTAACAATTGTAAGTTTTTAAGACGATTTAAGGAATTATCAGACTAAGGCACGTTTCCACAACTTACCAAAAGCTAGAGGTAGGATTTTAACGGCCGTAAAAAAGTGTTCCATTATTACAACTTTAATTTAACTTTAAATGAGCGATACGTTAAAGGAGGTTTCAGCCTACCTGGATGTTAAAGTAAAGTTAAAATAATGAAACACTTTTTTACGGCCGACAAAATATTACGTCTACACTGAAAGAATTATGTTTCATAAATGAATGAATCAATTTCATTATACTTTTTTCTTTAATCCAATGAAAAATTTAATTAGGGAATGAAATTTTACAATATAATGAAGCAATTTCATTAACACAACAAAATTGAGTTTCGTAATTTCGTTAAAATTTTTTATTTATTAATTAAAATACTCAAATATTTTTCACTTAATTAAAAAAAAGAAATCTTTTGTAACTTCATATTTTCCAAGGGAAATGCTACCAAATCAATGAAAACAAGATAAAGTTTTCTAACTTCGAAATGCTTTTAACTAAAAGATTTTTTCTTCCTATAACTGTTGTAAAAACGTAATTTTAATTCTATTTTTAGCGGTAGACACGAAAATATATGGAAAAATTGTAAATTTTAATGTTTCATAGCATCAAAGAATTTTTTCATCGCGATAACGAAATACTAATTTAAGCTTAATGTTACTTATAGGTTCAAAAACAAACAACGAGAAAGAAAAATAAAGAGCAAAAAATTCTCATATTCTTTTTTCTTTAATTGTTAATTTAAATGCACAAAATTAACGTAGTATTACAAGCAAGTAAATTGGAAAGAAGGCAGATGAGGGTCGTCGCGGGCTGGAAAATTAATTAAATACAATTTTCTAAATGGTAAGCTTATGAAAGTAAAACATAACATGATGTAGCAGAAATATAAAAACGAAATAAAATTAATATAACTTGATGATTTAAAACAGGAATAAAAACGAATAAAATTCACAACAACTCAAAACGCACTTTGCAAAAATTACTTAAATAAATAAACATAAATATATATCCATAACAATCATTAAACTAATAAAAGACGGTCATAAATATAACCAAATTGAATCATTAATTTAATGAATTTATACCATTGAACAAACGAAAATTTCATTAAAATATATAAAAACATGTGTATTGAAATTATGAAAAATTTCTTTAAACGTTAATCCTTCAAGTTGTGCTGAAAAAGGTCAACAGAAAAGAGAAAGACAAAATGAAAAAACAAAAAATGTACTTAGACTTCAAGAAAAATTCTTGACAAAAGTACGAAAAAACAGAAGTAAGGAAAGAACATGTAAAATCAATTAAAATGGATAATCATTCAGGAAAGCAAATTTCGATCTACCAAATGTTAGAATACAATTTGGTTTAAGGATTGATGTTTGACTATTGACGTCAGCAGTCGTCGATGGCTGCGAGTGTAAGACGGCAAATCCATCTGTGGAGATCGAGTGGTTGCGAACGAAACATGTCATGGTAACCTGTCGGCCGGGGTTCGAGCCCCAGCCACGTCAAGAATGAAAGATTATCAATAACAATTTTAATTAATTTTCGTGTTGTAAAATTCCTTTCTTCATAAAAATAATTTAATGGAAAATTAAATTTCATGAACTTAAGCCTAATTAAAAATATTAAAAATTTGGATTAAAAACCATAAATAGTTCAACAAAATAACCACAATACTTATTACTGTTAATGAAATGTTTCATTAATGTGATGACAAAAAGTCACAGAATTAATAAAATGTTCATCGATTTTATTACACATTTCATTAACGGGGGGTAAATGTAAAATTTTTCATTAGTCCAATAAAGGGTTACATATGTTAAATTTTAGTGTAATTTTTCATTGGATTAATTTCAAAATCCATTAGATCTGTGAAGAAAATTATTTCAATGTCGTTATCGGTTAGTTGTGAAAAGGGGGGTTAATGATTTAAATTAAATTTATAAATATTAGTAAATTTATAAATATTAGTGCGAATTTTTTTTAAATAGATCCATGTTTCACAATATTTAGATCTTTTTTAAGGTCCACTGTCGGAAATTACTGATGTTAGTATTAAATATTAAAAAATTCAATGCAACAAAAATGCGTTAAGCTTTTCTGTGTGGGGTAGCAGCTCGCGCACCATTGTCATTATTTCTTAAATTCAACTAGGCCATCAGAATCAGACCGGGCTTGTTTGTCTGCCTTCTTGCGTTTTACGTTTCATCCGCTTTGGTTAAAGGTTTGGCGTCGCATAAATGTACAGCGTTATTCTACTTCCGGGGTTTATAATAATCTATCGTTTATATCCTAACTTTTTGTATCGTGGTGAAAAATTAACAAAAACACATTTGAATAACGAATAAGGTTTCACTTGAGAAGTTTCGGTTTCCTACATAAAAGTGGCGGTTGTTCGTTTGATTCTGCTGGAGGATATCCATCTTGCGTAGAAATTATGATACCTTTTTGAACATTTCAAGGCTAAATAACTCCTTTTCAGTGGATTTGCCGTTTAATGGGTATCTTAAACACAAACAAAACGAAATTCTTCTCATATGATGTAGGTCTAGTTCGCATATCAGGTTCACTTAGAAAACCAGTGTTGTTCATGTTGGTATATCGATATAGCTTGGTACAAAACCCTTACCTAATTTGACCTTCCCTGCGGGAAATGTATGTCCATTGTTTTTAAAGCAATGATCCCTTGACCAGTTAACACATTATTATAATAAAAAGTTACGAATTGAGATAGGTGAAAACAAGCCATATCACTTTACTGGCTTTACTAAACGGTAATTGATACAAAAGTGGTCATTAGTAGCTGATTCTCTTTGGTTCTATTATTTTGTATAAAGGGGATCTATCATATCAACATGGTTCACTCGGGAGAATATCTGTCACAAAGACATAGCTTAAATCAAATTTGAATGTGTCTATTAAGGTTAATTTAATGAACAGTTACAAAGTTTCAAATGGGGGTTACCCTCCTAGGACATTACCATGTTAAAGTGGCAAAACCCCTTCATGTCAAGTGTTAGAATAAGAACCTGTCCCTTTAGAGCTGTCACGTGACAAGTTTATTGTTAGTTTTCTTTCCCCTAGGGCAGCAACAAGACTTTGCATAGGTGTGAGGCGATTCCTGTTTATCTGGAGTCATTCTGAAAATATCGACCCTTTTTCGCGAAACGATGGTAGCGACATTTTGAAAAAAAGTTAGAGTGCTTTATTCGGCCACCAAGTTAGAGTGCTATATTGCCGAGTCATTGAGACCCAACACCGACAGCAAGAATATTTCAGGATTGTGCTTTTTATGGGGCCTATGCCAATTACTGACCGATCTTTAAGAAATTTGACAGCGTGATTTCTGTTTTTATAAAACTGTGAAAGGCCAAATTTTATTATTAAAAGCATTATTCGTTATGATTTAACGTGTACTAAATTGTTTTCCGAGGGTGGGCTTTATATGAGGCTTATGGTAAATTATGGACCGATCATCACGAAATCTTGAGGTATAATTTCTAGTACAGAACGAATTTGTGCAAAATCTGAAATTTGTATGTGCATTTCGCCTCTATTTATTTTAGTTTTTCTAACAATATGATAAATTTTTTAGGGTGGTGGTTTCACACTTGGATACATGACTCATATCCTACTGAATCGATTTTACTGGACTTCAATCTCCAACTGCTTAGGATATCTAGAAACAATTTGACACCAATATTGTTATTTTCTTTTGAGTTTTTCAAAAGTAAGCGTGTTTTCAACAGACGGACAGAAGATAGATGGACAGGGTTAAATCGACTTAAGGACCTAGAATATATATCGTCAGCTCCGAATTCGTTTGACCTACCGAACATTTTTAAAAAAATTGAGTTAGGTATGGGGTGTATATATTTTAATACCCCCTTTTTGAATCCAAAACCTGTTTCGCGAAATTTTTTGTGGTTTCTGAAATATAAAGCATTCATTCAGGACATTACATGTTGAATTTTATGTTTTGAGGTCAAATATTAACGATAATTGAAGCAGAGCCGCGAATAACGTTGTAAAAGCCACTTTTTGCAAAAACTGTTTTTTTGCAGATAACTGTTAACATTACTCTCGTACACTGTTTAAACCTCAAATCACTCAAAATTATGCACCTTAAAGCCTTTAAAAAGGGCATACAAAGAGTCAGCTAGTGGAAGAACGTTGTAAGTTACTTAAAAATGATACAAAGTAAATGGTTTTAAATGTGGAATAACGTTTTAGAAGCCATCAGTCATGATGCTTTGTGTAGTGGAAGAACGTTTTAAATGACATCGTGATTATGGATATGAAACGTTTTTCCACTAAAAAAAAGTTATAAACTGTAAATTTGCATGTAATTTAAATTTTAAATTTGTTGATATTTTGCATAAAAATTTTTATTATCATTATTTTTAATAATCTAAAAAAAAAAATAAAAAATTAATAATCTTGCCTGTTAAAAACGTTTTTTTGCTCTCCTGAAAAATAATTATCTTGTAACTTAAGACGTTATTCGCGGCTGTGCTTCAATTAAAAAGTACCAGTTGTAAAACCAAAAAGCTGAAGAAAGATATTAAATTTCCCGTATTTCCCATTTTGGTACTATTTTTTCCCCCATTATAGTATCGAAAATGGCAAAATGTAAAATGTTTTGCAAAATAGTATCAAAAATAGTTACGATTTTCACCCCTTAAACGTTAAATTTCGAAAAAGTACCAAAATTGCATTCGTATTTTTTTGATAAGTTTTGTATGTGGTATAAAGTTTATTTCTAGGTTTACTGGATCAAAAGATAGATGGGTTGACAAAAACGTACCAAAATTCAGGTTTTACCCGTTTTCACCCTAAAAGAGCCGAATTTCAAAAAGTACCACACACCTATCTACTTATTTTTAAAAAGAATAAAGATATGTATAACAGTTTTTTTGTATCTATTTTAGTTTTGGAGATAAAAGGTTTCCGAATTTATCCTTTTTTAACCCCTAAACATTCGAATTTTTAAAAATCCCGTCTTAGTGGATCGTTTTGGGGGAGAGATCCACCTCCGGTCCAAATTTCAAGTCTTTAGCTTTAGGCGTTTAGGCTGTACGATGATGAATGAGTCAGTCACTCACGTAATAAGCATACGTATGCAGCACAAAAAGCAATTTTTTTTTTTTTTTTTTTTGAAAAGTGGCGTATGCGGCACAAAACAATATTTTTCATTTTCAAAAAATACTATTAAATTCTAACTTTATTCATGAAAGTGCGCAAAAATTTACATTTTTCTTCAAACAAATACCGGAAGCAGTGGTAAAAATATAAAAAAAATTCTATCGGGTACATTTTGAGAAATCTTCATGTAAATCTTCTTTGTCGTTTTTCTCCGCTCCGACTTTTTAGCTTATGCGCCAAACCAATTCTGGGCTGACGATTCTTTATGGGCTCTCAGGTAAATATAAATACAGTTTCACACGGAACGACAAACTAAGTATAACCTCATTCACTACTAGTGGTGCACACGCAGAGAAAAAACATGGTTACTGAGTGGTCACTACGACCATTTTTATTCATATTTGCCTTTTATGTTTACCCTAATAATTTTATTATAGTTCTAATATAATTTGAAAAAATATTTTTTGTCCTTAACATTTTTAAAATCACTATAATCATATTTTATGGTGTTTTACACCTAAAAAGTTACTCTGATCTTGCTAAACATATTAAATTATGTGAAATGTTTGTTACTATAATAAATATATTTTCAACTATACATTTAAAATCATAATACTAGTTGCACACAAAAGGTATGTTTAGTACCATAATTTTTGTTTGCTTTAAAATACATTTTCTAAATGAGCAAACATTTATTGTTAAAACCAACAGTGTGTGTTTATAAAGAAAAAAATTTCTTCCGTCCGCGAGCAGTTAATCGGCAAACATGAATGATTACAAAATAATTAAGAAGTTTTACAAAATAAATTAGTTTATTGAAACAGGTATGTTTTTTATTTAAAATTATAATCAAGTATAAATATGCAATAACGTTGCCTTTCTAACAGCCAAGAAACCCTACAAAATTGAAGCCGTCTTGGAAATTATTTCAATTGCTGTTCCAGAGTGTATTAAAATAGTGGATTTTATAATAAAAAAAAAAGTAAGTCTTTACTTTATTTTTACAAGTGCTAAATTTTAGTATTTAATGTTATTTTTTTAATATATGTATATACATTATATGTATTTGAATTATCTATGTGTTTTTAATAAAAAAATATATTCTTGATATTAAAAATTTTATTGGTTTTATTGTGACAACCACATAACATGTTAAAATAGACATGTTGCATGGTGTTAGGAAATATAGAAACATGGTTTGAATAATCGTTTGCGTTTTTCTTCTGAACATAATAATATGTTTGAGACAATAATTAGCTATAACATTATGTCTGAACATATATTGTTACTTAAGACGTGTTTGACACAATCATAACCACAAACATTAATGATAGTTTGCGATTCTGATTGTATCAACCATGTTTTTTCTTTGCGTGCACACACTATATTCTAAGAGCAATATACTATGGTTGGATTTTAACATTGTTTATGTTTGTAAGACATATTAAACCATAATATGGTTAAAATCAGCAAAAAATTTTCCGGAATCAACCAAAATATGGTCAAAATTAGCCATATGTTGGGCAATACTAACCATATAAATGGTCAACATTGAACATATCATGTTTAAAATTAACCATAATATAATAATAAAATTGGACAAAAGTAGCCATATTATGGTCAGAAAATTACAATTATATGGTCAATGTTAATCATATTTGCAGACAACCACAATAATGTTATAGCTTCTGGAAGGATGACTTTAACCATAATATGGTTACCACGGCAATAATATTGTTAGGGTGACCATAATATATTTAAATGTATGGTTGTAGCTTTTGTTTAATTACACATTATATTGTTAAATTCAACCATATTTGAAGTTTCAAGGTAGGTAAATATATAATTGTTAAATAGAAACTAAATATTACCAATCGTAAAAAAGTAATGTTAAACACAACAAACATTTTTTGTTGTCATTTGCAGGGACCATAAGATGTTTTTTTAGCCATATTTCAACATTGGTTTTTCTCTTCGTGTAGAGAGTATAAATAATTATGATTGAAATTAAAATTTTATGGACCTATCCTGTTTTCTGACCAAAAAAATGAGGTGTTTAATTTGATCGTTAATCATGTTGAGAATTTTTTTCATAGCAATTGATCGTAAGCGACATACAGTGGGAGATTTAAGAAAAAAATGGACATAATTCAGCATTTTTTAAGTCCAATTGGAATAAAATTTCAAGTGGCAATAAAGGACTTGAACTCGAGTAAAAGTTTTGGACACCAGTCTATAGTCATATCAGGAGGGCAGCCATAGGTTCCAAAATTAGGTTGCCTAATTTTAACCCGATTTTAAAAATTTTATCAGTGGAATGTAATTAGAAAAAAGCTTCTTCTGTAAAATTTTGGTTTTGGCTCTTGCGATCAAAAAGTGGCGGACATTTTCATTTGTAGGGAACTTTTTGAAAGTGGATTTTTTGCTGTAAATTTTTGTCCTTTTAATTTTTTTTTTTATGAATTTATGAAAAAAATTAATTTATTTGCACTAGCGGATACCCGGCGTCCCTCTTCTGGCAGCCCCATTTTTGAAAACATTTGTATCTTAGATATCTATCTAAATGGGGATCTATCTAGCTTTTTAACTTCATTTGAATCTGCTAGATAGTTTTGGAGAGAGATTTTCCCCTCGTAGTTAAAAAAATTCTACCTCCACTTATTCCTGAATACCTCTGAAATTGTTGACAGAAGTATGGAAAAAACATGTAAAATCAATTAAAATGGATAATCATTCAGGAAAGCAAATTTCGATCTACCAAATGTTAGAAGACAATTTGGTTTAAGGATTAATGTTTGACTATTGACGTCAGTAGTCGTCGATGGCTGCGAGTGTAAGACGGCAAATCCATCTGAGGAGATTGAGTGGGTGCAATCGAAACATGTCATGGTAACCTGCCGGCCGTGGTTCGAGCCCCAGCCACGTCAAGAATGAAAGATTATCAATAACAATTTTAATTAATTTTCATGTTGTAAAATTACTTTCTTCATAAAAATAATTTAATGAAAAATTAAATTTCATGAACTTAAGCCTAATTAAAAATATTAAAAATTTGGATTAAAAACCATAAATAGTTCAACAAAATAACCACAATACTAATTATAATAAGCTTTTGTTACAATGACTTAAAAGGAACTTTATTCTAAATCGCTCAAATTGTGATAAAATGTGTAGCATTTTATATCAGGCGAAGTATAAGTCATACCCATAATAATGAATCACAACGATATATGACTTATTTTATTCGCAACATACCTGTTAATGATAAAAATGTAAAATTTTTGTCCTTGTAACTTTTTTCTGAATTTTTGAAAACCATAAATAGTACTTTTAAGCATGAATTTTTAAATAATTTCAAAGCAGTTTATTATAAAAAAAAAAAAAAAATTTTATTTCGATGACTGAAAGGAAATTTTATTCCTAATCTTTTGTAATCAAAATCGAACAAATAACTGCCTTATTTCGGGCGAAATATTAGTCCAACCTATATAAAAACTAGACGGGATATACTTCTATTTAATATTATTTTTTGCCGACCAGTCTTATAGACAAAATTTTTTAAGATAAACTAAGCAAATTTTGTGACAATGCTTTTACTCATAATAATTTTTTGGGCGTCATAATTTTTATTCGTTACGGTTTTAAGCAGGTTACTAGAAAAGACTTTATGTGAAAGCTACAAATTATTTCTGGCAAGCTTGATAAGAACAGCATATCAAAAAGATTATTTTATTAGAAGTTATTCCATGTTTTAGGTTCAAGTATTTTCTACTGAACCCATTTTGCTGGATTAAATTTGCTTTTAGACTTAAAGGATTGAATTTAGATTTAGAGTATTAGCAACACTGAGAGATTACAGGTGCCACCGGTATTTATAATTGTTAGTTAGACTTATTAACCCATAACCTTTTTTTTTTTTAGAAATTTTCATCGTTTAAGCACAATTTGTGTTGTTAACAGTGACTTGAAAATTTTATTTCCGCGTAATACTGGAATTTTTAATTGTAAACATTATCTGTGATGAATTGTTATGACCATTGAAACCATAAATATGCAATTGCTAAAAATTGCTTAGAAAATATAAAAGAGACTCACGGAATTGAAGCTAAATAGAACTCAGTACGACCGGTATTGGTGTAATGTATATGCCGATTTTAAAGTAGTGTCTAAGGTAGCGGGATTGCAAAGAGAATACAGAAAATATTCTTGCTATTTATGTGAGTGGGACAGTAGAGCCAAAGCGTGTCAACAAAATTGGCGCTTAAGATCACCACCCGGATGCAACATATTTTGTGATATTTTTAACAGAAAATGTAGGTGCCGTGTCTGATTTGCATGATGAGCGGTTCCACCAAAATATTGCGCGAATCTAAGAGGAAACTAAGTCCCTAATGAACTAGGCCCCAAAAAGGAAAATGAAGTTCATAATGAATTAAAGCCCCAATTTTAAAAATGATGCAATTTCCCAAAATATGAAATAACCCCCGCAACAAAAATTAGCTAAAACCCCATAAATGTAAACTTGATCTTACATTTCACGCGTCTGGGGTCATCATCGGCTCTGCAGAGGCCAAATTTCAGAATTTCATTAATCCGCCATATTTGTATGGTTGAAATTCTTAAAATTTAACCCTGCAGCGCCTATGGTGCCCCTAGACGATTCAACACTAAGACCAACTCCACATAATTTTTCATTTCCGTCACATATTTCAAACATACCTTTCCGCTATATCAATTGCTTAAAGGGGCTACCATACAAAATTTTCAAAACAGACTATGAATACATTGAAGATAAACTCACAAAACTGCCAAGGAGTCGCCGCTGGAGAGATAAAATGTTTGACCGACCTCCATTAATTTTTTGTATTAACATTTTCCCAAAATAGACTTGCCCTTTATCAACACTTCTTAGGGGGACTCCCATGTAAATAAGATCAAAAGTTGTAAGCTGATTTTAAGCAGATATGGCTTGTTTTGTTTGCAACTTCGTTTTTTATATGTCTAGAAGCATTTTTTAAAAAACAAAAATTTCGGAATTTTGCTAAAAAAAAAGTATAATTTTTGCCAAAAAATTTTTCTAAAACGACTGTGCATATTAGAAAAAAAAAATGTAATCTTGCTTAAAGTTAAGTTGCGGAATTTCGGTTTTTTAAGTTTGATCAATAAACTAAACCGTTTTTGAGTTACGCGAATATATGCTGTGCAAGCTCCTCCATTTTCGAAATTATGGTATATCTCGAATCCAGCACCACAGGATTCAGCGTATCCGATTTAGGTTAAAATGCCGGATGCCCGAGTTGTCTGTTTCAACTAGCGCAGTGTTATTGAGAAATCAGAATCTCATGATGAAAACGCATTGTGATGTCCGATGGACAAAACATACACTCAAGGTGTCGAAAGAAGCAAGAAATTATTTTCTCCATCTGATCTCCTTTCTATTTATACCACCTAGTATATCCACTGCGAATGGAATACAACTCTCATGTGTGAGCCGGTGCGTCAAAGTATTTTTTGGAGCTTCTCGACCGCGTACATGAGAGGGGAAAGGTTCTCATTGGTGATGGTAGGGTATCAAATTCTATTGACTCCCTTTAGCACCGTCGCAATGTTGGTTGTATTTGGCTATTTTATCGTTACTACAATGGGATGTGTTCTGATGAAATTATAGATCTGGTTCCCGAAACACTTACGTTTGTTTGTAATACACATTTTACCTCAAAAGCCTATCCTTTTACGGAAGACTGGTCGGTGCATCGTACAACGCGTTACAACGAAATTAGTTTTTTGGTCGAATTATTTGTATGTGGAATCCCCTTTCTGTTAAAGTCTGTCCTCGAATGTTCACAATTACTATCTCCCTTCCCATAACCTATTTTCCTAGTTCTAGCAAATTGCAATGCATTAGTAGGGGCCATCTCCTGAGTGCTGGTTAACAAAAAACGATGTTTCATACGTCGGGCAAATTATATGAACTTGCAGTGAAGGGAATGAAAAAAACAAGGGTTTGTATGTTTTATGAAATGGAACTGCCCCAATAAAATTTGTGAGAAGATTTCCATTCATATAATATCTTGGTACTTTTCATTAGTTTTTTCGTCGGTTCAATGAATTGTCTGTATTGAATTTCTTCTTGTAATCAATATTGGATTTTTGGGGAGATTGTCAATTTTGGACTGATTTCTTTATTTTTCTTTTGTGCACAACCTTGTTAAATGTCTTATTTGGTTTGACTTTTTAATAAATAACGACTTCATATATGTATGTGTATTACACATGATTAAACAATGGTTTTTGTTATCGATGTTTTTGTACTTGTTCGAAATTCTTCAAATTCTCTTTGCTTACCCAACTAATTAAAGAAATTTAATTGCATAAATATTTATTAGATATCATTTTTGGAACATGAAATGTATTATTAATATATTATATTATTTTATTTGCAATATTTTTCTTTAATTAAAAATAAAAATGGAATATTGTTACATATTTCTATGTTTAGCCAACATTTTTATCACGTACTCATCTTAGCCAAAAATTATAGACACCAGAGCCATGTGTGGAAGTTTGTTAATATGAAATAGCGGTGTCAGGTAGTAATGGAATGGGTGATTTTAATGTTGCTGCTACTAAATGGTGACAATGATGATGGTAAGTGGTCATTTGAGTGACGTGATAGTGTCTGTAATATGTGAGCCATAAATCCAAACCATTTATAAATGTATCAATTTATAAGCAAAACAACGCGCTGACCAAAAAAAGTCACACCAAAAGATACACAAAAACAGTTTTACACAAACAAAAAAAGCTAAAGAAATAAAAAGTTTATGTTAAAATGTTAATAAATATGCGTTGATTTGGTGTTATTGCTATTTGAACCCTACACCACCTTAAGCAGGAAATGTATTATGAGAATGTACTGAATTTTCTAACGCGTAGAAAGACCAGTTTCAGACCAAACTTTTACATTATAAAAATGGTGCAAAAAGAGCCTGAACAACTTTTTTACAGAATGGGACTTTACGGTAATAAATTTTCTTAATATTTTGCATTTCACATAAAATTAGTTTTACAAGAAAAATAGTTTTACAAAAAGATTTTGTACGTGATTCAAGCTTAACAATTGATCCGTCCACTCTTAATTTTAATAACTTTAATTCGAGAAAATCTCTAAAAATCTCTGGTGCAAATCCTAATCCAATAATCAATTTTACACGTATAAATCCTGAATACATCACATGCCGGTGGTTCCAAAATGTAGTTACCGAGTGTGTAAAATTTTTGGGGAAATGGTTAACATTTAATTAAAAATTATAGTAGAACTTAATTAACCGAGCAATAGTAACTTCGTCTTTCAGCCTGTTGTAGTGAAACATACTTGGGAATTTAACCCGTGAACTCCGTAATGATCGACTAGCTCACTGCCAACTAGCTTTTATTAGTATGCTAAATTTTTTTTTAATAATTTTAAATGTACCTCATTAACAAGCATTAAAAAAGTTACCGCCACATAAAATTCAGAAAAATTCGTGAAATCTTTATTTGAATCGATAGTACGGTCCATATAATTTAATGTTTAAAGATTATTTCATGCAAATGTTGACTGTGATTGCGCCTCAAATGGTCCATCCGCTTAGTCCAATTTTGGCATACTCTTTCCAACATTTCGGCCGGTATATTATGAATAAATGCTTCTATGTTGTCTTCCAATGCGTCAATTGAAGCGGGCATGTGTGTATAGACATGAGCTTTAACATAGCCCCACAAAAAATAGTCTAAAAGCGTTAACTCGCACGATCTAGGCGGCCAATTGACCGGTTCCGAACGTGAAATAAAATGTTCACCGAACTCGCCTCTCAATAAGTCCATTGTTAAGCGTGCTGTATGGCATGTGGCACCGTCTTGTTGAAACCACATACTTAAATATACTTTGATATAAATATCATCATATATATACTAAGAATATTTCTTCCACAAAAAAAAAATCAAACAAAAACAAACATGTCATGCAAGTCAAGCTCTTGCATTTTGGGCCAAAAAAAGTTGGATATCATCTCACGTTGTTGAGTAACAGAGGCCCAATTACTGCGAACGGCGACGAATCGATAATTGATGGTCATCATTAACACTGGCCGATACAGCTGCGATATTTTCTTCACTTCGCACTCTACGTAAGCGTGTTGATGGTTTAATGTCCAACAATGTAAATTCGGTGCGAAATTAAGTCACAATAGCCCGAATAGCCGCTTCAGTGGGTCGATTAAACTGACCATAAAATGGAAGAAGCGCGAGATGAACTCTCTTAACAGAGCACGCATTTTGATAATAAAATTCAATAATTTGCAAGCGTTGTTCGTTTGTAAGACGATTCATGGTTAAATTATAGACCAAACTGAAGAGGTTTGACAGTGAAACAAAATACGAAACGTGCGTCAGCTGTTTATACCACTGTTGCCAAAAAGATAATAGCTTAAAAAATCACCCTTTATATAATAAAAATGAAATGTTGTGTGTTGCTGATCGCATAACTTGAGAACCAATTTGGACGATTTTTTCTTTACGCCCACTTTTACGCCTACTTTTACGCCCACTTTTTCTATTAAGCGCATAACTTGAGAACGGCTTGACCGATTTGGATGATTTTTTTTTTAAATGATCGCCATGGTCCAACTTAGGTTCTTACGGAAAGAAAATTTGCCGCGCCCACTTTTTTCGATTTACCTAAAATCAGAAAACGGCTCCATCGGTTTGAATAATTTTTATTCCAAATGTTCGTATTAATCTATTTTAAGTTTTCATCGAAAGAAATTTTACCACGCCTACTTTTACGTCCACTTTATCTATTTATCTAAAATCGGAAAACAATTGCACCAATTTTGCCCCGCCCACTTTACGGCCACTTTTTTCGATTTGCCTAAAATCAAAAAACGGCTCCATCGATTTGACTAATTTTTCTTTTAAAAGTTCGTATTAATACATTTTACGTTTTCATCGAAAGAAAAATGTACCACGCCTACTTTTTCTTTTAAGCGCTTAACTTGAGAACGGCTTGACCGATTTAGACGCTTTTTTTCTTTAAAATCATCGCAATGGTCCAACTAAGGATTTTACGGAAAGAAAATTTTGCCGCGCCCACTTTTACGCCCACTTTTTTCGATTTACCTAAAGTCAGAAAACGGCTCCATCGATTTGACTAATTTTTTTTCAAATTTTCTTATTAATCCATTTTAAGTTTTCATCGAAAGAAAAATTTACCACGCCTACTTTTACGCCCACTTTTTCTATTTATCTAAAATCGGAAAACAGTTGCACCGATTTTGCGAAGCCCTGAGAGAATCAGTTCGAACAAATTGTCCACTGTTGAATCGACAACAAAAATATGCATACGACACCCTCATAAAAGCTGTGAAAGATGAAGCTGGAGGAATTTTTTTTTTAACGCTCCCGGAACCAGGAAAACTATTTTAATCGCGTTAATTTTGTCAACGATACGCTCGCAGAATGATACTGTAATTGCACTCGTATCTTCAGGAATTGCATCTACATTGTTGGATGCTCATTCAGCACTTAAGTTGCCATTAAATGTGCTTACCAATGAAAATCCAACATATCGAAGAACAGTGCGAGGGCCAAAGTTTTGCAGCAAAGCAAACTGTTCGTTTGGGATTTTAAAAATCGAACGCAAATATTTTTCTAATTTGGAGAGAACAACGTCTGTCGAGTCAGCTATTAAAAAATAAAATAGATTTATAAAGGGTTTATTAAAAAAATGTTCATTAAAATCCGTTTCATAAACTTTTTAAAAACCTGTTTTATTTTTTATAAATAAGACCATTAAAATTTAAACGACATTTTTACTACAAACCAGTACATTTGCATTAAATTTTTAACAAGGTAACATTGTTAATTTTGACATTTAATGGCATGCACATGCCAAATTTTTATCCTCATGCAAAATTTGCTGCCACTGTAGCTGCCATTTCAAAAAATGTTCCTAAATTTTCTTAAATAAAGCACAAACTCTTTCTGCTTGATTTGTTTCAGCGATATCTGCATATATTCCAAATTTATATTATTCGAATTCTCGGTGGAGAGTATCAAAGGTTCGTTCCCGCCCAGTGTAGCATTCTTTTTTATCATCATTTGGTTTTTGCAAAATTTTTTATTCATTTATTTGTTTGATATTTTTTTTTTGTTTTTTAGTATTAATCCCAATAAAAAATTTTATCATTTTGCGAAGCACTAAAGGTACATTTAAAAAAATAAGCGCACAATTTTGCGCTACGCAATAAGACATACAGAAATGCAGTAAAGTAAGTGGAAGAACTCTCAACAACTTTTATTAAAAAAAAAATAAAATTTCAAGTGCTACGGCATTCCCTTACCACGTAGCAGGTTTGTAAGGGAGAATACTAAAAAATAACTGTATCAAAACATTCAGTGTGTAAAGCTGATCGTTACATCCAACTATTTTTATGTGCGCTGAATAATGCGCTTTATGTGTCAAAAATGTATTGCTTCAAAGTGGGAACTCGCCATATAAAATTCATGTCTTCCGTAAGCACAATGGTAAGCGAAACTTTTATGTTTCTCCCTTACAAGCCTGCTTCGTTGGAAGCTCCATTTTTTATTGGGAATGGGTCTTCGCTTAAAGCGAAATAGATCATTTTTGATATGTGAACGTATTGACGTATTGAAATGAGTCAATTTTTTCGCATTGTTATTTTTTTTTGAATTTTAATTTACATACAGCTAATCACACTATAAGTGGGACATCGCATAAAAATTCTTAGTTGACGTACTTACCCCCTTATGCAAAAATAGATAAAGCTTACATAAAGCGCATCAAAAGTGGGCTTAATGTATTGGTTAACTTAAATGACAATTTATCTGTATATCTAGAGAACGACAAGAACTAAAGTTCCCAAATTAGGTACAAGTAATTTGTTAACAATACACAACAGACATCTGGGCGGTTTTGGAGAAGTGGGCGTAGCATAAAATAGATTAATATATATCTAAAAACGGTAAGAGAAAAATTTTCCAAAATTGGTGCACATAGCAGTGTTATCAATATACATCCTCTTGAATGAAAAAGGGGCAGGATTGAAAAAGTGGGCGTGGCACATCCCATACGAAGCTATTATAGATTTCTGTATAGCTGAAGAACGACAAAAGCCAACGTTTTCAAATAAGGTACAAACATCTTGGCTACACTGAACCAAAAAATCAATGAAAATATACGTTAAGTAAACGAATTACGCTTATTAAAATATTTTCGTTGGCTCAACGAACTATTCGTTAATATAATGAACATTTTATTTTTATTAGGTAATATTTTCATTATAGTAATGAATAATTCGTTGAGCCAACGCAAATATTTTAATAAACGTAATTCGTTGTCTTAACGTACATTTTCATTGTAATTTTGGTTCAGTGTATCAATACACAATATCCCTTAAAATCTCGGCGTTAATGGAGAAGTGGGCGTGGCATAAAATAAATTTGGTACACAAAAAGTGTGTGGGAGTGCATAAATGGGCGTGGCAGCGTGGTACAATATATAATTCTGTATATATGGAAAACGGTTAGTGTAAAATTGTCCAAATCTGGCACAAACAGAATGGTTATCAACACCCATATCCTGTCAAAATTTAGCAAAATAAAAGAAGTAGGCGTGACGCAAAATAGAATTCAGTATATCTATAGAATGACAGCAGCTACAATTTGGTACAAATTGCTTCGCAATAAATACACAATATCTCTCAAAAAGTATGCCTTATTTTTGACGTAGAAACATTTATTGGAGCGATAAACTGTCCATTAACGATTTTGGGTTTCTCAATATACCGACAAAAAACATTGTTTTCAGCTGGCAACATCTCTCAGAATACATGTTAAAGCTGGGAGTCAGCTGATTGAATTTATCTGTACGGCAAATAAAAGAAAAATAACTAATTGGCAGATGAGTGCTGGTTAACTTTGCGACAGAAAATCAACAAATGAGACATTGAGAAAACCAAATTTCTTTAATGTGCAGTTTTTCGTTGGGAAAAGAGATAATCGTGTAATGAGAAAACGGCCATAAGTGTATTCAAACTTGGTTGAAATAACTTCGTAAGCAATTAATGTAATCTTTATTAAAGAGGGTAGCGAAGCGCACTAGGTTAATCTAGTTATTTTATAAAATTAAAATGGAGTAAATTAATTGACACTTTGGAAATTACACTGTGCAATAAATATTTCAATGCACGAAATTTTGAAAATCCGTTTTACATAAATTGCACGAAATTGTGGTCTTAGAAGACACCTAGTAAAATTTGATACAGAAAATATTCGTGTAAAATTTTAATTTTAATGTGGGGAAGCTTAAAAAAAAGGACAAAAATTACCCATCAAAATGATTGTTAGAGGGTTAATATAATCTAAGAAAAGAATCGCCATATAGTTCTACTGAAATATTATTTTAGCTCAGAAGTACATTTAGTATACTTTTTTTTTGGCTTATACCAAACGCCTTTTCAAAAAATTCAAAAACTTTAGGGGCCGATATTTCGGGAACCAGAGCTTACTTTTCAAAATCCTTTGACAGATTTGCCATGCTAATAGTCTAGTTTTATTTCGCGTTGCCTGTTTTGAGGCTGGCGGCGATGACCCGAATTTTGTTGCACTTTGTTATGTGGCATTTTGAGAAAACATCTTAAGTCAAATTAAAAAAGTTAAAAAAATTTTGTTAATCATACGAATTTTCATTCAAAAAACATTTTTTTTATGTTTTTTAAATGTTGTATTATAAACGAAATTTTTCTTTAATATGGATTATTTTATTATTTGATAAAAATAATTTTTTTTTTTAAGTTTTAAGTTTTTTGCCACAGAATTAAACTAAACCTTTTACGTTGAGTGGCAAACATAACATCATGAGAATTTCTCTATGTGTTGTGTCCCACTTTTATTGTGAGTAGCTGTATAAAGTAGAGCAATAGCCAAAAATACATATTAATGTCATGTTTATTATACAAAGTTCGATAACAAAGATATTTTTATTTCATTAACATACAAATTTTGAGTATCTCTTATTCAATTTTTTTTTTTTTATTTAAAGTCTACTGCTGAATTATGTTTGGCTGGTTTTTTTGTAGAAAAGTTCATTTCTGTTTAAGAATAAAAAAAAACCAATCTAATAAATTTTAGAATTGCTGAACGTGTTTGTAATTAGCTCTTCTAAACACTTGTAGATTTCGCAGCAATTTAAAGTTGTTAAGATAGTCCAGTTCTTGGGTTTTATTGGCGTAGCACAGTGAAGGATACAAAAAAAGGAACTAGTTTTGCAGTTTCCAAACGGACAATAATAGTCATGGAAAAGATAAAGTTAACTGGAGAATTTGATGACGGTGGTCCACAATAGGCCCAAACATCTATACAACAAGGCTCGTTTTATTTCAATGATTATAGTCCTCATACAATCCCCAATCCAGTTAATGACGTTTATATGAATTTGTTTCTGTTGGTGCATAATTGATCATTAGTCGTATCTACATATAAGTAAATAAAATTCAAAGGGCCCAACTATAATGTGCTTAAGTTGGCTTAGGCAAATGTGCGAATACATGTAAATCATATGAGGCAAAAAATATTGAACTTAAGGAAATTTTTTGTTAAGTTTTAAGAAACTGTCATTAGCTTAAAGCGAAACTGATCGCACATACCGTACGGAATCAAATGTTTTTTGATTTTGTTTCTGCTTTTTTTTATTTTTTAATACATTTGAGAGACTTTTTGTTAATTTTGGACGGTGTAGGTTAAATGCGCCCGTACACGACATGTATTTGTCATCTGACATGTCAAATTTTCAAGTCACATGTAATTGTGCATGTCTGTCAAAATTGCTGTTTTACATAAGGTTTATAATATTCGGTCACAAACGTACATGGAATTTGCTTCTGACATTGTCTCTGTTTTTTTTCGCATTGTTATTGCAGAAACCAAAGTAGTTCTCGGTTTCAAAATAGCTTGCTGCCGCCACGAAAATATTTATTTGCGCCGTAAAATAATTTAGCCATCTTAACATTTTTTCTTTTATTTTAAAGATACCAATTTAGAATTTTATAATTAAACGGTTTTTATGTTTATATTTACATAAATTCTACTCAATGGTGAGATGAGCATACATATCTTGGTATTGTAAAATATTAACTTCAGCCGGCTAATGATTCCGTCAATAGTTGACGCCGCTGCCAGTTTCTTCCCGGCATAGATTTCTGATGTCAGATGGTTTGTCAGAAGAAAATAGAGCACGCTCTAATTGAAATTTTGTCAGAAGACTTTGCGTCTGACTTTTACAGAAGCAAAGTTAAAAAGGTAACACACGACATGTATGTGTTTTGCAGTGGGAAATTTGACATGTCAGATGACAAAAACATGTCGTCTATATGCTCCTTAAGCAAGGCTTATAGTTGGGCCATAATTGCCCGTCTATACCAGATATAAATATAATGTCAAAATTATGTTGTCTTTAATGTAGACAGCAATTTTTTGTACATATTTATTGCCGGCAATTTATGTTGCAATAATTGTTAGTCCATATTCGTTGACAATAACATAAACAAAAAACGTCAAATTTTGTTGAAAAAGAAGCAAAAAAGACAAAAACAAGTTAGAGAGCTATATTCGGCTGTGCCGAATCTTTGATACCCTCCACCGACAGTAAAAATGAAAATAAAAACAGACATCAGCATTAAAATTGGTTGCAGTTTAAACCTTTATTAAATTATTGACCGACAATCAGAGTGTTTAATTCTTTTTAGCAATTCACGAAGTTTCACAGTGTCATTTCTAGTCCTATAAAACTATGACGTACCGACTTTTGTTTAGGGGTACTAAACTGTTTTCCGGGAGTAGGGTTTATATGGGGGCTATGGTAAATTATTGACCGATCTTCATGCAACTTCACAGTGTCATTTCTTGTCCTATTAATCATTTTATTAATTGTGGGCTCAGGCGTACTAACCTGTTTTCCGGGAGTAGTGCTTATATAGGGCTTAGGGTAAATTATGGACGAATCTTCACGAAATTTTACAGCGTGATTTCCAGTCGAATAAAACGAATTTTTGCAAAATCTTATATCATTCTGTGCATTATTCCACCATTTATGTTAGTTTTTGTAACAAAATTATCAATTTTTTTTAGGTGGTGGTTCCACATTTTCAATCCCAAACTGCTTAGGATAACTACAAGCAGTGTGACACCAAGTTTGCTAATTTGTTTTGAGTTTTATTGAGAGGCGAGTTCGGTGAACATTTTATTTCACGTTCGGGACCGGTCAATTGGCCGCCTAGATCGTGCGATTTAACGCCTTTAGACTATTTTTTGTGGGGCTATGTTAAAGCTCATGTCTATACACACATGCCCACTTCAATTGACGCATTGAAAGTCAACGTTGAAGCATTTATTCATGAGATACCGGCCGAAATGTTGGAAAGAGTATGCCAAAATTGGACTAAGCGAATGGACCATTTGAGGCGCAGTCACGGTCAACATTTGCATGAAATAATCTTCAAACATTAAATTCTATGGACCGTACTATCGATTCAAATAAAGATTTCATGAATTTTTCTGAATTTTATGTGTTTTTTCTTAAAACTTTCCTATAGCTCTTAAAAAATCACCCGATACAATTGTAGTTTAAGAATTAAAATAATTTTTGCAAGATTGCATCATTTTTACACTGCACCTTCTTTCCATGCCTTTTACATAAGCTGAGCAATAAGAAATATTGCTCTGTTATTCTGCCGACGTTGTTGCCAAATTGCTGAGAGATTTATCTTTAGTGTAGACCTGGGGTAAGTGTTTAAACAGAATTGCGTCGACCCCACTTTTTCCATACAATTTGACATTCAAATTTATCGTATATTATTTTGAAAACGTTTTTCTTATGATCACAAATTTATAGGCTAATTCTGTTAACAATGCTACCATAGTTTTATTAAATTTCACACATTTTGTAAAAAAAAACATTGAAATGAGAGAGTTCTTGAAGTTACTGCTGAGGTTTTCATTATGGGCTTTAGGATTTTTGTCTGAAGTTGAAGGCTCAATAATGTTTGAAAAGTTAGATTTGTTTTCAATGTATTTTAAAAGTTTCTATAAAATCATAAGTCGTGTAGACTATCTTTCCACTTTATTTTCGCTTATACGAGGGTAGTTAATTATACGTTAAAGCCCGGTTTAACGAATGATAAAATTTTCAGACCTTTTGTTATACCGAGATATTCGTTGTATCGATCAGTAATTTTACCTTAAAACTTTATAAAAAACGGTGGTCCACAATTTGAAAAACATCAAAATTTAATTGTATTTATAATTTAGTGTAGATATAAAACTATAATAAGATTTTGGTATTCCATACTTTTGGGATATTAAGTGCGGTTCACATACTTCAAGTTTAACTCGTCAACTCTTGAACTTTAAGGAGAAAAGGGAAAAGAGAACGCCATATCTTTTCCCCTCTCTCCTTAAAACTCAAGACTTGACGAATCAAACTTGACGTGTGTGAACCGGCCCTTACTGAAAGATTTGCACTTTTCTTACACTCTTCTAAAAATTTTAATTTTTTAAAAAAATAGATTCTTTTTCGATTTGACATCTCGTTTTCACAATGAACCAAAAAAACTACTGAAACTTTAACGAAAAAAGGAACGCATCACACGTGTTCTTTCAATACAAAGCAAAGAAGCCAAAACACACACACAAATCTAACGGTTCTTTAACGATTTTTTATTTTGTTTTGTCATTCGTTAAATGGGGATTTTTTTCGTCATTGCTATATAAGGTAGTTAATGTAAAAATTGGGCCATTCGTTATATCGGATATTCGTTAAACCGCGTATTCGTTATACCGGGCTTTGACTGCATTTAGAGTCTAATATTAAAATTTCGAAAATGTTTTTATTGCTCAATTTGTTATTCTCAAAAGTGTTAATATATGCCAAAGTGTATTTGCGTCCGCTTGAACCTATTTACACTCCGATTAAGTTACCTCCTTTAACGGCCTTGTCAGGTGCCATACAGTGGTTTGGTGTTTGTTTTGGGCTGTGTGAAAATGCTATGCACATCTTTTGATGCCCAGCGATTATATTTCTTGAGCAATTTCTGAGCCAATTGATGGGATCATCTTTTTGAGCTTTTGTCAAATTAAATGGGGTACATTGCGAACAAATCTTTTTGACATCAAAATATTCATGTAATATTTTAATGATGATTATCCTAATAATGCCCGATTATCTCTTAATCTCTAGGGGAACTGCGGACACGATTAAATTAGTTAATTGGCGTTTCACAGTGGCCAGAGATGGAGCTTCATCGCCAAAGGTCAAAGTAAACTGATGGGTGCCTTTTTGTCTTCAAAATACTCGTCAAAAATTGTAAAAAATCATCGTATGAAAATTTTTAAAAGTTAATTCCACTTATACGCTAAGACACAATTGCCAAGACACTGTAAACAAAACATATTGTGCCCAAATGCCACTTCCAGAAAAGGTTATAGTTATAAAAGCAAAGCCTTCGTTTTTAAACGTTGGAAGACAACTTTTAGTTCGAGTCATTATTTTTCTGAATAAGAGCAAAAATATTGGCCCTTGTTGTGTTTTATTACGAAGGTTAATAAAAAACAGAAACATGGGGGTTAATTAATTTTGTTATTAAAGCGCTCACATATTTTTAAGCAGTTTTGCTTGCTTATTTTTATTTATTTCCTATAAACGAGGCTTAAACTCAACATGACCTGTGCAAATCTTTTAATTTTATCCTCTTTATAAAGTCAATTTTTAACGGAATTTTATTTTCCAAAATATTTTCATTTAACATTTTTGCAACGCGTATGTGATGTGTGTGAGTAATTTTCTTAACTGCAGAAAATTTGTCAATGGCTGAGAAATTGAATGTTGCATACCGTATGCTGCATCAGCCATCAGTGCTGCAGTTTGATGCATCTGAAAACATTTTTACGCGGAAATGTTTAAATGGATGTCATAAATTGCAAACGAAACTTGACTGGCGGTAAAGAAAAACAAAATAACAGGGGAAAAAAGTTTGTACAAAATAAAAATTTAACAAAAAAAAAACTACAAAAACTCCCTTTTTTGCATTGCAAACGAGATAATGAAATATTGCCACGCTACTCAAACAGCAATAAAATTTGCAAATCTTTTTATATTTATCAAAATTTAATTTTCGTAAAAGAAATGAAAAACTTTCCATATTATACAATGCAAAGGAAAAACAACAAACTCATTTATTTATTGTTATTAAACGTAAATTTATACAGATATATGAATGTATGTAGCTGATTCTCATTTATTTTAAACTGTAATTTGTTTTTTTTTTTTTTTGCAAAAAGTTTTGCCCTTCTAATCATTATCTGAGAGACCATAAATCTAGGCAGAAATGTGAAGGAAAGAACAACAAAAATATAAAATAAAGTTTTTTATTTCGGCTTCTTTGGCATAACTCCTCTTTTTCCTTTTCACCTTTTGCCAACGAACGTTCTTAAAGTTCTGTTCTATTGTTGTTTTTGTGATTTTTAGGAAAAGCCCCAAAAATACAACAAAAAGCAGTAACACAAACTTATAAATAAATTTGAAAATGGTGGTATAAAAGTTTGAAAAGTTAACACCCACA
Organism: Pollenia angustigena; assembly: GCA_930367215.1. Classification (NCBI taxonomy): domain Eukaryota; kingdom Metazoa; phylum Arthropoda; class Insecta; order Diptera; family Polleniidae; genus Pollenia; species Pollenia angustigena. The sequence continues at coordinate 122,254,463 of OV884057.1, read as the reverse complement.
AAACCTTCAAAATTTAGAAGAAAAATATAACAACAACAACAATAGGAAATAGCAGCAACAACAATATAAATATTTTTCCAATTTTTATATTAAAAAAAGGAAAAAAATAATAAAAACCAGCCAACAATAAGAATTTCATAGAAAAACTGTAACTGGAAAGTACTCGTTTGTACCTGAGCGCATCATTTTAAAAAAAAAGGAAAATAAAAATAACAAGAATACCAAAAATAAAATAAAAAACTGAAGAAAATTTTACAATTTTCAGCAAATGAATTGTAAAGTTAGTGTGAGTCTGAGTTCGTATAGGTTAAAGAAGAAAATGCAGCATTTGATTTATTATCATCAAAAACTATAGTATACTTAGGTGCTCGTTCATATATTAGGGGTATAACCAATTTTTTGGCATAGAACCATGAGGTCAACCGCGTCCTAGTTACCACGAAAATCATAATCTTTTGTAATTTTTCTCAAAAAAGTTCACGCACCAATTGGTTTTTCAAAACCAATGCAATATTGAATATTTATAATTTTATACGGTGTTTTTTATTCTTTTTTAATTTTTTTTTGTTAAAAAAGGTTAAAAATACGTTTTAGTTTGCGGAAAAATCTCTTACCATCTCCAAATATTAATGAAATTTCATACTTGAGCTATTTTTTGTTTTACATAAACATATTACACTGGTTTACAGCCAAAAAATACCAAGAACCCCACATGGGACCTCCTGAACACGAAAATCGCTGTATTTTTTTTCCTAAGTACCGTTTTTTAGATAACGGTACTTTTGATCGAAATAGATGGCATATCGTTGGAAAGGCAATCGAATGCAATTTCCATCGATATGCTACAAATTTCTATCTGATAAGAAATGGCTGAGTAATAAAGTAATAAAATTTCAAAATAATAAAAAATAATGTTTTTATTAAGGATTTTGTGGAACGACAATATTTTCATCTCATATAAAATTCCGTGTTTTTATAAATCCATCAGTTTAAACGTATTTAAAAAACACGGAAATTTTTCAAACTACACTTAAAATGTTGGTAATTAAATATACTATTTGGTTAAGAAATAAAACATTCCAGATATTTAATATAACGTAGTAAAAAAACGAAATGAAAATGAAAAATTTTGAAAAAACGTAAAAAAATTTACATTTTTTGAACTTTGAGGTGCCATTACTCAGCCATTTCTTATCAGATAGAAACTTTTAGCATATCGATGGAAAAGGCATTCGATTACCTCTCTAACTATATGCCATTTATTTCGATTGGACGGTACACAAAAGTACCGTTATCTAAAAAACGGTACCTAGGAAAAAAAATTACAGCGATTTTCGTGTTCAGGAGGTCCCAATTAACTTATCTAGGCATGTGGTGTTCTTGGTATTTTTCCAAATTAAAAATTTGTAAAGCAGTATTATTGATTTTTCTAAACCAAAAAGAAAATTAAAAATTTTAAAAACTTCATCGCGGTTGGTGCGTGAACTTTTTTGACCTTAGCGAATATACGTTCCCTTATAGTTGTTTATGCTCTATCGGACTGTGCCAATTTTGATATTTTAAAAAATTGTTAAAAAGTTATATCCCTAATGTATATACTATGTATATACAAACGTATAACCATATTGCGCCCAACTTTTTCCACAGGGCTGGGCAATTTTTTTTTCAAAGTGAAAGAATTTAAGTTTTGATAATGATTACCAGGGAAACCAGAAATATGCTCAAAAAATGCGTTTTATGTGCATCAAATATGCAGCAAAAACTCGAAAATATGCCCTCAAAATTGTTAAAAATATGCCCAAAAAAAAAAAATCATTTAAAACCAAAATATTCAACATTTGCATTTAAAAAAACAATACTAAAATTATAATCGGTAAAGCCCAAGCACCAAAGTATTTACAGACCATTTCAAAGAGAATTTAATTTGCTGTAACATATTTTTCTGAATGCCAACATAATTAGATGGCTCTTACGTACACAAAGAGTCTAATTTGGAATGAAGTTTTTTGGGGAATATATTAAAATAAAGACCAATTCCCACCATTTACATAGAATTCGTCCTTGGTTACAATTAATTTGTATTTACCAAATTTGATCAAATTATGTACAAAATTGCAACTTGCACTTTGCGCACAAGGTTAACATGGAACATAAAACCAGCTAGCCGGACGGATGGGCATAGTTAAATCACTTTAAAAGTGTCGATCGGTGTACTAAAAGGTTGGCTCAGATTTCTATGTATTGCACACATCGCCAAAAACTTATGATTATACATAAATGCTTTTTCCTTAATTTTTGCTTTTATGTAAAATTTTAAAGTTTCAAATAACATTGTCTTCAATGACAACCAGCTTTGTCTTCATTTTAGAGTAAACATAAAATGTGGGTGGCGAAATTAAAGCAACACGTTGGGTATAGAAATAAATATATAAAACAGAAAAGCCACCTGATTACCAGTATTTCGAAAAATTTTTTTTTTATTTGCTACGAAAGCTTACAAAAGGCATCTAAAAAATCGAATATGTATAAAAATATGCCTCAAAAAGGCAAAATATGCGCTAAAAACTTGAAAAATGCTCCAAAAAGGCTTTTTTAACTAAATTATGCAAAAATATGGTCCAAACGGTACAATATGCAGAAATATGCACTAACAAATCGATGCCAAAATGCATTAAAAGCTCTAAAACGGATAAATATATAGTTTCTGCCTTCATTCGTCACACCAGGAAAAACATGCAATTGCATATTTATGGTTTCCCTGATGATTACCTAAGTATTACTCTATAATTTCATTAAGTTTTTAGTTTTACATTAAAAAAATTGCCTTTGAACCGATATCTAATTTAAGGTTAGGATAGATTACTAGCGGATACCCGGCGTGTACTACGTTCCTCCCATCTTGTAGTCCCGTTTTTTTTAAATATTTATTGCTAATGTGTCTATCTAAATAGGGATATATGTATCTTTTTTTTAATTTTATTCGATTCTATTAGATAGTTTTGTAGAGACAGAAATTGCCCCCTCTGCAAAGAATTCTAATGATGAGAATGTGGTTTTTCACTTAACGTATATTCAGCCCGAGTTCGAGAACCAGCGCAACCAAGAATAAAAAATAATCAATAAATTTTAAATAATTTCATGTTGTAAAACTCCTTAATTTTTTTAATTTTTTATTTTTATTTTTAATACCCATCACAACAAGATACACATCTTATAATTTACAGTGATAGTAAGTTACATGGCCATTTAACATATAAAAATTGAATTAATAAATTAAGTTATACAATACGTTCAATAAAATAAATAAATAATAAATAAAAACAATTAATTATTTCATGGATATAGATATTTTTAAGCTATATTAAAGATTTTTAGAATATTTTAATAATTCCTTCTTAAAGGCCAAAGTGTTGCTTTGTGTTTGAAAACGTGATGGTAATTTGTTCCAGAGACTAATTGTATAGTTAAAAAATTGTCTCGCAGAGATAAGATATCTATATTTTTGAATAATCAAATTTTTACCGCGTGGAGATTTGGCAAAAATTATTCTCTTAAATAAATATTCGGGCTCCTTCCTGTATATATATTATTTTATGCATCATGAGGAGGCTTTTAAATTTTAGTAGATTTTTAAAGCTCATGTCATAAAGCTGAAAGGAGTACGACGAAATACTATCAGTTCTCCTACGGTTAAATACATATTTAGCTATATTATTATAGGTTACCTCAAGTCTATGTAAATCGGCAAATATTTCACATCCATATAGTAAAACCGGTATTAGATAAGTTTTAGCTAGTAACAATCATATATTTAATGGAGTGAAAGATTGAATAGCCCATAAGTTCCTAAGCATTCCGTGTACCTTTCCCGCAATAATACAGATATGGTTAGACCAAGAAAGTTCAGAATTAAACGTAATTCCTAAATTTGGTGACGATGGCACAAAGTCAATTTTATCGTTGTTGAATTATAATGAAGCATTGTTATTAAGTGCTTTCTTATTATTTTTGGATATGAAAATGCATTTAGATTTCGATGGATTTATGCACAAACCATTCATGCACGCCCAGTGATGAACTCTATTAAGATCATGGTTTATGAGATCAATACAAGAACTTACACTGTCTATTTTGGTACTTAAGTACAATTGTACATCGTCAGCATACATTTGTATTCCACAATGGGTTAATATCAATGGCAGATCATTTATATACAACGAAAACAGAAGGGGACCCAAAACAGAACCCTGCGGAACCCCTCTGTTAACTTCAAGGCAATTAGACATTAAGCCATTCAGGAAAATGGTTTGCTTCCGATTAAGGAGATACGAAAAAATCAGTTTACTAGCTGTAGGGGAAAAATTGAAGAACTTTTGGAGCTTAGATAATAGAATCTGATGTTCAACAGTGTCAAAAGCTTTACTATGATCTAAGAGTAGAAGAAAAGAGACCATGTCATTATCCAGTTTAGACCTAAGTTCTTCCACCATGTCAATTAGAACAGTAATACAGCTCATTCCCTGTCTAAATCCAGATTCATAATCAGTTAATAGCTTTTGTTTACTCAGATATTCACAAATTTGACTTTTCATGATATTTTCCAAAGCTTTTGACAGGAATAGAAGTATTGCAATGGGTCTGAAATCATTGTTATTCTTGGAAATTGGAATAATTTTGGCTTTTTTCCACGTATCAGGAAAAACTGACTTAGTTAATATTGAATTAAACAAATATGTCAAAAACGGCAGGAGTTTATGAACAACAAGCTTAAAAAATCTAGGATTTATGCCATTTAGACCCTCAGCATTTGATTTAATGCCAAATACACTTTTCAGAAGCAAAAGCTGCGTTCAAATGGCACGATATTTAATTGGGCATACTTGTTTACTGTTTGTCTTTTAACTGGGACATTAAAAAATTTGTTGTTTAATTCGTTAACGTCCACATTTGAAACAGAAGTAGTGTTTCTACTCTTTCCAATACCTATTTCACGAATATTTTTCCACTTTTCTTTGCTTCCTAAGGCCGATGAAAATTTCAATCCATAATTCGTAGACTTCGCAGTAGTTATGCATTTTACGACATCTTTTCTTGCGGATTTAAAGATCGCATATAATTCTGGGGTTTCAAATTTTTTCCAACGACTGTAAGCTAAGTCCCGAGCATTTATTAAGCGTTTTATGGTTGAACTAAACCACAGGGGCTGTTTAGATTTAACAGTTTTAGTATTTCCTTCAGTGAACATAATTTAATGAAAATTAAATTTGATGAGCTCAAAAAAATATGTAATTTTTGTCAATACAAATCTCGTGCACTGTTTGTGAAGTTATTTGTATCATGTTTGAATACTCTTTTGCTGTAACCATTCACAAGTTAGTTGCACAGAATTCTATATGGTATTTGTATTGAAGTTGTCCAGCATATGTCTACAATAAGGCAGTTGGCTGTTTACAGATATTGTTCATTTATAACCAAGCTATTTGTTCCAAATTTGTAAATTGTAGCCGTGGCCATCCAATAGATATACAGAAATATAGTTTGATCCACGCCCACTTTTCTTATCCCGTACATTTCCTACATATGCTGTCTGTAAATTAATAACCATTCTAATTGTACCAAATTTGTACAATTTAACACTGACCGTTCTTCAACTATACAGGATTTTAATTTGTGCCAAGCCCACTTATCTAATTGCGCCCTCTTTTTGACTGATGCTGCGTATTGATGCCCAAGCTATTTGTACCAACTTTGAAAACTTTAGCTGTCACCGTTCTCTAGATATGCAGAAAAGGTAAACGGAATTTGTATGTGAAGTACCACGCCCACTTATCCACTCCCACCATCTTTTTAACCGATTTTGCGTATCGATAACCCAGCTTTGTGTACTCAATTTCGACAATTTTTCCTTTTTCATTCTTTAGATACATATAAACAAATCTATGCTAAGTTACGCCCACATCTTCAAATCCGCCCAAAACTTGTCGGATATTGTGTATTGTCTAGTTTGGAAACATTGTGTCTTAACGTTATCCAGATATAATGATATCTACAATCTCTTCGTTTGGTAGGTGCCACTCCCACTTTTCCAACACTTTGTCAGATTTTGTGTTTTGGTAGCTAAGATGTTTTTATCTAATTTTGAAACATTTGCTCTTATCATTCTCCAGATATACAGAAATCTATAATGTCTTTTATATGGCGCCTAGGGTAAATTATGGACCGATCTTCACGAAACTTTACAGTATCAAATCTAGTCCTATTAAACTGTGACGAGCCAAATTTTGTTGTAATAGCATTATTAATTATGGTATTGGGCGTACTAAACTGCTCTCCGAGAGTAGGGCTTATATGGGGCCTAGGGTAAATTATGGACGGATCTTCACGAAATTTTACAGCTTGATTTCCAGTCGAATAAAACGAACTTTTGCGAAATCTTATATCATTCTGTGCATTTTTCCACCATTTATGTTAGCTTTTGTAGCAAAATTATTAATTTTTTTAGGTGGAGGTTCCACATTTTGATTCATAGCTCTGATCCTATTGAACCGATTTTGCTGGATTTCAATCCCATACTGCTTAGGATAACTGCAAGCAATTTGACACCAAGTATGTTTATTTCTTTTAAGTTTTTCGAAAGTGAGCGTGTTTTTAACAGACGGACAGACCGGACAGACAGACGGACATGGCTAAATTGACTTAGACTTACTCAAGGAAGGACCCAGAATATATATACTTTATGGGGTCTGAGATGAATAATAAAAAAGTTTCACACGGAATGACAAACTTAGTATACCCTCTTGACAACAAATTGTGGTGCAGAGTATAAAAATATGGAAATTATATCTCCGCAATAACTACAATTTGACGTTTCGTTGTACAGTTAAGCGGCCCATACACTTGCAATATTAATGCATAGGATATTCGCTAAAATCTTTTATATTTTCTGGCACAAAAACTGATTTAAGACGATTTTTAAGACGAAAGGGGAAATGCGGACACGATTAAATTAGTTAATTGGCGTTTTACAGTGGCCAGAGATGGAGCTTCATCGCCGAAGTTCGAAGTAAATTGATGGGTGCCCTTTTGTCTACAAAATACTCGTCAAAAATTTTAAAAAATCATCGTACGAAAATTTTTAAAAGTTAATTCCACTTATACGCTAAGACACTGTTAACAAAACAAATTGTGCCCAAATGCCAGTTCTAGAAAAGGGTATAGTTATAAAAGCAAACCTTGGAAGACAACTTATAGTTCGATTCATTATTTTTCTGCAGGGTATAAAAATATGGAAATTATATCTCCGCAATAACTACAATTTGACGTTTCGTTGTACAGTTAAGCGGCCCATACACTTGCAATATTAATGCATAGGATATTCGCTATATTATTTCCATTTTGTCCTATATTATGCAATAAATCGCACAATACATTCAATAAAAAGGTAAACATAACCTATAGGAATACCATAAACAGCATTGCACAATGTTGCCAACACATTTCACTTTCATTCCGTTGTGCAATAAAAATCAAAACTCTTTTGATTGTTGCCAATATATTGTGCCACCTTTCACATACAAATTGACGATATAGTTGTACAATACGTAAAATTGAACAATTTTATTGCAAGTGTATGAGCCGCTTTAAATGAAAAAAAAAAATGCAAAATGTTTGCGCACAAGCCACTTGCACATAGAACAAATCACAACAAATTAGCTCTAATACATTCGTGAAAAACTTTATAAAAACTTAACCAACCTACAGTGTAATTTGCTTAAACGGACACCTTCCTTAAGCGAACACCCCCTTTAGACGGACACTGTGGCATGGTTCCGTCAGGTTTCTATTGGAAAAACATTTTGTTCCTTGTACGGACACATTTTAAAAGTGCCATCTGTGTGCGGTCATAGGAAATCACACTGTATTCCCATTTTCGACAATTCCCCAAAATTATTGAATCTTGTTGGTCTGTAACCCCCAATCAGTTCGAAATAAAGATAAGTATATTGCGTACCAAAAGATTTCCCTTTTCTGCTCTATTCCTTTTTTATTCTTAGGTTTATATTCATGACTAGATTCATATTCTTTTCAAAATGAATGGAATGAAGTATAAACAAATCACAAACATAAAATAACAAAAACCAAAAAAAATGTTCGAGTTTGAACTGCAAAACTTTTATGCTTTTATTTGTAATGAAAAAAAGTGAAAGAAAAAAATATTTTAAAACTTAAATTCCATAAATTAAAATACCGTGCGAAACGTAACGAAATAAAACTTTTTGGCAACATTCAAACACACACACAAACACATTACCACACTCTTACACAATTCATTCAGTGCACTCTTCTCATACACACACGCAGAAAATAAATCACAGATCTTTTTACATAAATTTATGTTTGTCATTTTTGCTATTTTTCGTCTATATGTATGAGTATTTAAGTTAAGAGAAGAAAAATATTTTATTTTGCTTTGTTTCAGTTCAGTTCAGCACAGGGCTTGAACTAAAAATTTCATACTTCCAGAAACAACGAACTGAACCAGTGCATGTTTCATAGCTTAACTATCAAGCAATCCGAGGTATGAGAGAAAGTGATTTGGATAAGGAGTAAAGGTGGGTGTCTGGTCTCCACTACTACAACTACAACAACAACTAAATAGAAACACCCGAAGAAAAAAGTTTAAAACTTTTCAAAATAGAACTGATCATTAAGGTAGTTTCTATAATCATACATATGCACACACCAACATACACACACTGCCAAATATATTTTTATCCTAAATTGCGTACTCATTTCATAGAGAACATGAAGAAAATATGAAAACTATTATTTTTTTCTTCATACAAAATATATGTATCTGAAACACATACATACATACATATTATCCTCTAACACTTAAACTTATTTTCCATTCACACTTCTATTCCACACATGATTTCTATATGAGAACTGTGTGCTTGTAGTTGGAAACTTTAAGAATCATAAGTACTTTATAGTTATTCTTTTTTTTCTATATAGTTTATGCTTGTTTTTTTTTTGTTTCTTTTGCACTGTTTTTGTTATAATGGTTTTACCAACTAAAGTGCAAGAAGCTGTGAAGCATGATGCACATGGAAACTCTTCCATTCAGTGTACCAATAATATAAATGAGTTGCCACAGATGTATAGAATTGCGTGTGTGTGTGTTTGTGACATAAAAGTGTGAGTATGTGTAAGATTTTTTCAAAAGTAATGTAAAAATTTATTTTATTTTATAATAAACTAGATTGATAATTCCCAGTAGAAAAAGTTTATTAAAAAACAAGTAAGAAAGTAAAATGTGAAATTATGGACCGATTTTCACCGTTTTCAATGGGCTTCCTTATGACACTTAGGACTTATTGAACCGAATTTCATCAAGTTATCTTCAAAATTGCGGCCTTTACTTTGGGCACAAGTTTGTATAGATAGTAAGATTGACTCAGAAAGTGTTTCGCAGTCGGTCGGTATACTAAAAAGTGGGTTGTTGCGGTTTTAAGCATATTAAAGTTATGCTTACGGGGTTATAGAAAATACGTAGCACATATAAGAGTAGTTACATATGCAAAGAAACCCGTTCCAGCCATCTCAGAAAAACAGTCAGTTATCATCATACATCCATGTGGCTAGATATCTGTTTGTAAAATAAGTTCATGTTGTGAACTTTACCAATTGTATGTATATTAACTTTGAATGTATAATATCAACCCAGCGGTAAGCTTTTGGAGGCATTTTTTTATAAGGCCTTCTATAAGACCTTCCTGGACCTTTTTGTTAATATCCAGTACTAATGCCCGCTTGCCTTCTTTAAAAGGACTTATGGAACTACCTTCTACATACATAGGCCTACAATGAGACCTGCTGAAGAAGGGAACGCTGAAGGCCTTGGTTGGCTGGGACGTCGTTTGTAAAAAATGTATGAGTATGGAATGGGGTAGTAAAGCCTTGTGCCTGAGAAGTAAGGGCTTCCAGAAGGCCTGTTTACTACTTATTTTTACTGCTGGGTAATTAAATTTTTTTTATTACTGCTTACTACTTATCTTCAGGCGGGTATTTTATATGGACCGATCATCACAAAATTCGGTAGAGTGATTTCTTACATTAAAAAAAAAACTAAATTGGACAAAATTGTTAAAACAATATCAATTTTACTTACGGCTCTAGTCGTATTAATGTGTTTTTTGAGAATTGGTGTTATATGAGGCCTAAGTTGAAGTTTCGACCGATCGTCACAAGATTTTCTGGTATGTTAAGGATCTGTAACGGACTTTATTTTTCTACAACAGCATTGTTCGTTATGGCTTTAGGTGTTTTCTGAGAATTGACCTTAAATGGGGCCTTTCGTATATAATAAGCCGATCTTCGCGAAATTTCACGAAAGCTAAGTTAAAGAAAGGTTTAAGGCGTACCAAAGTTAATTATGGACCGATCTTCACGAAATTCAGTGGTGTGATGAAAATATCAAAAACAACGTTAAACAACAAAAGCATTATGCACTACGGTTTTAGGCATACTAAAGAGTTTCTTGAGAGTGGGCTTTATATGGGGCATATGGTAAATTATGCACTAATCGTCACGAAATTCCATACTACTAAGTCTTTATTCCAATGATATCAAATGAGTTTCTGCAAAATGTAATAACAATCAGTACATTCCGCAACCAATTTCGATAGTTTTTGTAACAGAAATATCCATTTTTTGGGCGGTTGTTCCACATTTGGGTCTATAACTCATTTCATACGCAGCTGATTGTGGATTTCAATACCACTCTGCTTAGGACAAGAAAATTTCAATTGAGTCTTTCGGATTTGAGCGTGATTTTAACTGAGGGACATGGCTAAATCGACTTAGAATTACTCAAGTACCCAGAATGTTAGGTTTACTTTATGGGGCCTTAGATAAAAATGGATATTAAACAAGTAATAAAGTATATTCGGAAAAGGCCGAACATAAGCTATCCTACGCCACAATATTGAAAAAAAATGTTCGATAGTTTATCCATGGGTTCTGATGGACTTGACAGAATAGAATTACATGATGAGGTTAAGATTTATGTAAAATGTCTTTGTGCCGAATATAATTTAGATTCTTCATCTACATATTATTTTCGTTTGCCTTTAAGTGATTTTAGAAAAGGGGTGTTAATGGGACCTACGATTAGTTTTTTATCTACCAGTACAGGACAAAGTAACTTTCGTAAATGTTATTGTTGATAAATTTTATACCAACACTTACAAAAATGTTATGGCACTAAAAATATTTTCGGTTGAAGTTTTTGTATTTGAGCTGTGGTTAAATATCGACCGATCAACCGATTCTAATAAAACTTGAGAAGATGATTTACCAAAATTTTAATAAATTCCGGAAATAACCTTGTAAAATTATTGATCGATTCTCACCATGTACCAAAATCATCAAATGCTCTCCAAAGGTGCGACCTGTACGTTGCGCACAAAGTTAAGATGGATAGCTAACCAATCAGCCAGCCAGACGAACATCGTTAGATCCAGCGTTTAAAAAACTGCAGTCAAAGTAGAAAAACTGCCGTTTCTTCCACTTCTTTTTATCATTAGCAAAAAAAAACTGTTTTATTTCTGATTTATTAAATGTAAACAGTTGCTGTCAAACCAAATCAAAAAGTTAAAAGTTGTACAAAAATTTTCGTTTTTTGTTTTTGGTTGACAGTTTTCTGTTTCGACTGCAGTTTTTTAAGCCCTGGTTAGATCAATTAAAAAAGTGATTATGAGTCGATCGATAAACTTGAATGTGGGCTTAGGGCTAATATTTTAAGGAGTTACACTACATTATTGTGGTGTGGTTATACAAGGTTACATACGGAAAGACAAACTTAACGTGCACACTTTCACCACCAGTGAAAGTTTGAATTTTGACATCAATTTTACTACAAATGGCATCAATGATTCAAAAAGTACCATCAATCCAATGACCAGCGTCTTCGTACAATTTTGTTATTTTTTACCTGTCATCTATTTTATCTCCATAGTGACATCAATTCGATGCCACATTTTGTATAATATTAACATTTTATTTTCATGATTACAATGTATTATAAGAAGCTCAAATCCCTATATTCTATTTTTTTAAATTATTTAGTTAAATAAATCAAATTTTTCAAGTAGAATGATTACGAAAACCATATGGGGCATGGTGCCGGTGCCTTATTATTGAGAGTTCTGTTGTAAACAAAGGTCGTAATTCAACAAACGTGAAACAAACATTGGTAACGGGTAAGTAAATTATAATATTCTCTCACTTTGACTTAAGTCAATTCCAATGACTTTGGCTTAATGAAAAACTATTATTAAATTGATGCTTATGTGTCCTTTCTCCGATGTTACTGCGTCATCACACTGAGGACATGTTTGTCATTTCTGTTATGCCGATGTGTCATCCCATTGATGACAAAATTTCATTTTTACCCTGATGACACTTTGGCCAAGTAGTGTTAAGGTTGACATCACCATGATGAATAGTGTCATGAGGTCAAAAACGAAGACACTTGCCATAGTACTGATGTCAAAATACATTAGCGTTATGAAACATTTTCTTTCAGTGTATAATCACACAAGGATTTTCAGGGAAAAAAGGATGATCTAAGAAAAAACCCCTAAAGCGATTTGTTTTAAAAACATGTTCATGCATATTTCATCCTTTTTATTCCTATTGGGTTTTGAAAACAAAATTTTCTACCTTTAGTTAGTTTTACGTTTAATAGTAAAACAGTAGTTGCTCTTGGTTGTCCTCTTTTTGTTCATATGCTTTAATGCATTGTAGCTCTGTGTTAGTTTAGAATTTTATATCAAAAAAGTTTTGACCTTCATAACTCGTTCCAAAATACACCAACACATACTGCAATTGAAGACTGAGTTGGTTTTTTTTTTCAAGAAATATATTGGTTTTACAAAAAGTTATTTAAAACTTAAAAAAACCTAAATTATGTTATTTAAGGAATATATAAATTCCTCTTAGAGGGAAACCAATAGATGTTCTTATATTATAACTATTGATGTCAATCGGGACTGGTTTCGAAATATTCCGGGAATCGAAACATTTTAGTTTTTTTTTTTAAGTTACTATAAAAATGCATAACTAAGAAGATTTCTTAGTAGTTTTAAAATTCCAAAAATCTTAAGAGCTTAATTAAAATATCCTGGAATCAGAGTTCTTCGATTCCAAGTATCCCATCATTTTCGATAGCGGGATTTCCTGTATACCATCCCTAAATAGAATATATTTTTTTTTATTGTGAGTTTTAAAAAAACTTCAGACTAATCTTTTTTTTTAGGCCTCTTTAACTTAAGACTATTCTCTGTTTTGTTAGGCTGGGTTATTGAGATGTGGATTAAGTTTAAACTTAGTTTAACGTAGCCTGAAACTCGGACTTTTCCGGCGAAGTTAGAACTTTTTCTTATTATGTATTTCATTAAAGACCAACATTTTAAGCTAAACTAAGCCAAACTTGTTACGTCAAGATTTTGTATAGAAACTTGGTTGCACAAATCTGCTTTCAGATTTACTAAACTTAGTTTAAATGAGACCTCAAAAAACCAGCCTTAGTGACTCTTTTAAACGAAGAAATATTATTAAGAAAACATTTAAATTAAACAAAAAAAATAAAAAACAAAAAAAACAAAAAAATAAACCCACATATTTTTCATCTAAACTAAATTATTTACCAGGTGATATAATCTCTAATACCCTTCGAAATGTGTTTCCAATTAAATTCCTTTATCCCAAACATAAAACAAATAAATATAAACAAAATTAAAAAACTAGTACTTAAAACAATAAAATTAAAGAAATTATGTCAAGGTTTTTTCTTCTTTACTCATTTTAAAACAACTGTCATAAAAAGGATACCCATAGTGAACATTAAGACAGAAAACGCTCGTAAATATATACAGAAAAAATTGTCCATAATCTAGTCTCTGATGCTAGCAGCATCACCTTTGCCCATATTTAGTGGTAGCAAGATGCAAACAGAAACTAAACGACACATTATTTTAACATTGTGTCTAATTTTTATGGCTCTTTAGACGCCAACACCACCAACACCACCAGCAACAACATCGAACGAATCAACACTTGTTTCCCCATAAACTTCCATTATAATTTTGGATTTTTATTTTACTTCTTCGCTTTGTGTCTCTTGCAGTTTATGATGAAAACAAATAAAAATGAAAAAACACATGATAAAAAATCAATAAATAAAAGAAATGCATCATAAAACTAACATTTTTATAAACTGTTAATAGATTCTTAGAAAATATAAAAATTAACAAATTTTGATTAATTTGATTAAATTACACTTGTCTTTCAAATGTTTGTTGGCGGCTGCTGGGTGGTAAATGGTAGACAAAGAAAGCATTTGTTTGATAAAGTCAGCAATTTATTAGTAAAATACCCGGTAATGTTGTTTAACAATAAGTGGGAGTTTCAACTTCATAAATCATAAAGAGATTTAAAAATTTGTCTTCTTTCCCCCTTGAATTGTTGGAAGTACATAATAAAGAAAAGTTAAAATCACCGCATAAATTCGCAGCAGGATATAAACCTTAAATTGCCCCGCAAAATATTACACAGAATATGACAACAACCACGAAAACAACACTTATTTCTTATATGTGTGTGTGTGTGTGTGTGTGTTTGTGCGTGTTAGTATGAGTGTGTGTAAAATCACTGTTAACAAATATTTGAATGGTTGATCCTTTAAACATTAAGAGTTCCTTTTTATGATTTTTCAATTATTTATTTGTTCCTGAATCATACGAGGCTTGTCAATTAAGTGTTGGTAAATAGTCATCTACAGCAAATAATTCGAAACTTAAACATTAACTGCCTGCTCATCTATTTCCGACCGAAGACTACGTTCGCTTAACTTATATTGAAAACAAAAACAAATTATAAAATTTTGTTTTGGTCTTACATGTCAATTAAATAACAAATCAAGTTTTTGGTCGAAATCGATGAACAGGCCATAATTTATTGGGAATACATAAAATGTCTCTCTATATTTCTTGCGAAATTTGGAAACACTGCCGCAAAAATCATTTTCATTTGAAAGAGTAGTAGTAGTTTCAACAATATTTAATACACAACGAGTTGCTGTTTTTACAACATATATTTTTTATTGAATTGAATTTTGATTCAAAGTTGTTTTGATTTCCAAAATGCTTACCGAAGTTTATGTTCGATTTGCAACCACCACCACCATTTTGAAAGAGCATAAATTGCTTGTTTAATCTCGGGGAATTCCCAAAATTCGTTGGTAAAGAATTATATAAAATATATATAAGATGAATTAATGATATGTTGGTTAAGCCTTCACTACAGGTGTTAGGGGTATAAATTAGTTTGTTATCTCGTTTGTAATTTTTACAAAATGTATCTTTTAGTAGCAATGTCCTTCTGTCTATCTGTTGAAATGGGTTTTCCAAAGTGCCCAGAAGTGATGGGAACAACGTTGTGAAATATTTTTGTTGCATATTCTCCGTAAAATTTTGCTATTGAAATTCATCTAGATCGGTCTATAAATGACTGAGATATAAGCAAAAATCCACGACAGCTTCTAATTTTGTTACAAAATACCATGTTGTTGCTGTTTTTTCATTTTTTATTTTGATGTGTAGACTTTATAAATAGAGAAATGTGTTTTCATTCTGGTTGAAATCGTATGTTGGTGGGTGAATGTTCTGAGACGCTGTATAACGTTAGGTGAAGGGTATTTAAGATACAGTGCAGCCAAATATGGTACTCTTCTTTGTTTTTTTTAAGTTAGACTACGCATTTTGACATTCCTAAAGCTCTCTTCGCAATTCTCTCTCAGTTTGAAACGTATGTCTATGCCATTTAATCATGGAAAGCATCAATCAAGTTTGCGTACTATTCATTTTCTTTACAAAAGTTCAGTGCAAATACGTTGGGTGCGCGCAAACAAAAAACACATCTTTTCGGATGGAGCTCACTTCTGGCTCAATGGTTTTGACAACTAGCTAAACTGTCTCATTTGGACGAATTATTAAACTAGAATGATGCGCCATACACAATTTAATTCGAAAAATAAACTTATTGGTGAGGTTTTTTATGCCAGAGGTTCATCGGCACCAACACAGGTCAACGGCGAAGTCTACAGTCCCATGATTATTAAGTCTGGGATCACAATATGAAAGTTTTCTTTCAAAAAGTCTGAGTTTATGGGTGAGAGAGGAGTGAAAAAAGCATGATCTCTTCCCCTCTCATCTATAAACTCAGACTTTCAGAAAGAAAACTTTCATAGTGTGAACCCAGACTTAGGGCCTAATTGTGTAAAACGCAAAGCAACGCCAAAAATTTCATTGATATGAATTTCTGTAGAATGCAACAACAAACGTATTAAATATTTTTGAAATGAAATTTTGGCGTTGCGTTTTACACAATTAGGCCCTAAGCGTTTTTGAGACCAGCTTGATTTTATTAATTTAAATGATATGTGCTTTTAGACTTTAAGAAAGCTGAAGGTTAACATCGAATGCGAAATTTCAAATATTTCGGCCGACGTGTGCATTACAATTAACATTTTTAAAAGGCTCTTTCGCTAATAACCTTTCCTTTCAATTCCTCGCCCATGTCATTAATAATGAAGTGTGTTTCAATAATTGGAAGAGAAGATCGTATTAATTACTTAAATTATGAGTCAAATCAACACTGAAGCTTATGTTGGATATCTTATTATATCGTCAGCTCATTACTGGTTTGGCACATATGCCTAAAAGTCGTAGCGGAGAAAAACTACGATGAAGGTTTACGTGAAATTTCTGAAAATATACCCGATATAATTTTCTTATATTTTTACCATTGCTTTCATCATATGCTTTGAAAAAAAAACATAAATTTTTGTGAACGTTCATGAACGAACTTAGAAGTTAATAGCATTTTATTGAAAGTGAAAGTTATTGTTCTGCGCCGCATACACCACTTTTCTAAATTTATTTTTAAAAATTATCTTTTTGTGCTGCATACGTATACTTACTGCTGTGTATTAAGTTGTTGACTTTTTATTTTGCTTTTTATTTAACTATTTTTTTCTTACGGCAATAAGGCAAAGCAAAAGTGAAAATAATTTTGAACGTTTTTATTTGAAAAATTTTCTGCATACGCCAAACAGTGGCGTGTAGAGCAAAATGGTACTAAATAAATCTAAAACTAGTTGATATTAAGCAAAATGAATGCTTAATATCTCAGAAAATACCAAACAATTCGTGAAAACGGGCTTGGATTCAGAAAGGGGGTATACAAATGGTCGCTAGATTATACCAATAATGATCTGACGATATGTCTCAAAAGTTGTTAGAATAGCGTTAGAATAGGTTTTCCTAATTTTCAACTGGAATATACGTCTCTCATGATCATTTTTTTAACGATATTTTCTTAAATTATTAACGGCGCTAACAACAAGTGCGTATTTCACAAGATTTCACAACGATACCAGGAATTTTGGAACAAAAGGAACGATGAGCGACTTCTGCCGAATTCTAATCTTTGGGCGGACTCAATGAGTTAAAAACCACTACGTTCTTTTTAGTTTTTTTTTTATAAGGCATATTTTATTGCTAAAAATCACAATTAATTCTAATCTAAGGTACCCCGGTAGGCTAGTAGATAGTGGGTTTGGTCTTTAGGTGCAATTCCTGCACCGAAGGTCATCGTTACTAAGCTTTGTAAATTTAAAATGTATAATTTGCAATTGCTTTTGTAGCATTTAATTAATTAAAATTTACGGTAATAGAAAAAGTCAAAAAATTATATTAAAGGCTAATTTAACCAAGTTGAGTTATAAATAGCTATAACTTTAACTTTCAGTTAACAAAATGTTGGTGACAGTTATAACACCCAGAGAAAAAACATGTTTAAATATGGCCACCATCAACAAAATTATTAATTTAAACATATTATAGTCACAGACAACCATATTTTGGTCGAATTAGTCCTCCATCAAGAAGCCACGACCATATTATGATTGCCTCCGAACATGTTATGGTCAAAAATAACTAAAACATGTTTAACACTTATAATAGCATGGTTGGTTTTCTACCATAGCATGTTGCTCTTGGAAAAGAGTAAAATACTATTGTTAATTTTAAAACAAATTATTGTCATCTTTAACCATAACATGTTTAGAGGCAACCATAATATGGTTGGGGATTTTTTATGGAGGAATAATTCAACCATAATATGGTTGAAGGAAACAATAAAATGGTTATATATACCATAGTATGTTTAAAGTTTTATTTAAAAATAGTTTTGTTGGAGGTGACTATATTTAAACATGTATTTTCTCTGCGTGAAGTGATAGTTAGTTATAACTTATTTTGGTGAAATTGGCCGTATACACAGGAAAAAAACCAATGTAAAATTAACATGGCGAAATGTTCATTAAGAATCATAGTAAATGTCTGCAAAAGTATGCCCTTTATTTAAATTTATCATAATTTCATATTAATTTTAAATAAAAAATATTATAATAACCTTTAATCACGTTTATTTAATATTATTTACTGTTAAAATAACATTGTTTAATATGAAATCCATAAAAACCTGTTTTTTTTATAATAAAATCAAAAGTTCATCTTGCTAAATTAACATGCATACATACTTAAGTATGTACATTAATGTATTTTCACGTTTAAAATATGTTTTAAAAAGAACACAAGTTCCGTATTCTTTTAATTAAAATTATTTAGTTAAATAGTACATCAAGTTTTCAAAGTAGAATGATGACGAAAACTATATATAGGGATTCTGCTGATGCGTCTGTTAACAAAAGAGTATACACAATAAGTGAAACATGTGTTACGGGGGTTAGTGTTTTGAATTATTCTTAAATAAATGCATATGTTGTCTCTGAAGCTTCTTCACACTGTTATATCATACTCCAACCAATTTGATTCTACATGAAATTCTCGTTGTTTCAATTTGAAATAACTTTCATTCAACGTGATTCGGATTGTTATTTCAATATAAATGACATTTTGCTCCAACTTTACTGCAATGTTAAATTAAAATGAGCTATAGTTATTTTAAAAGAAAAAATGTTTTTCGCAAGTTATTGTAAAATCAGGTTGAATTAACATGAAAAACGTATGAAGCAAAATCACCACCGAAAAATTTTAAATCAACCTTGTTTTCTACGTTTTTAATTTGATTTTTTTTCTGTGTGTAAGAAAGTTTTTTTTAATTATGAACAGCCAAAATTTGCTCAAACTATAATGTATGACTTAGAACTCCAAATTCCTTATTTTTAAAATTTTAATGAATCTGATATTTTTCCAACACCTTTTAGTTAACATTTTTTACATGAACTTAAAACGATCCTCGTACTGCATTTTCAATGGGCTGTGTCTTTATAAAATGTTTGCACATATGTCGTATCTCATCATATTATTTGTCATTCTTAACAATATTTACTACAACACAAATGTATCATCCTTTTTATTTGTGTCCTGTCTATTTTTCATTTTATTTTTTTCTACTTGCCACACAAAATTTTTGTTCATCACAGTCAAACCAATTCCAAATTATCAACATTCATATTTACGTCTATACATATAGTCCTTTAAGCTTTCATAAAAAAAAATAAATTGCTATTACAGAAGAGGGGTTAGCATTTCAGAAGGAATGAAACTTGTTTTTCTTGTTGTCCTTTGAAGACACCATCGTACTCGAATAAATGCAACAACATTAAACAATCTGTGGATGTTCGAGTATGCTACAATTCAATTAATTGTGACAAATAATTTATGAATGTCTATAAGTATCTATGTTCGTATGTATGTGTGTGTATTTTTTAGAGTCTAACTCGACCAAATACACATCCTTATGCACTTTCGTTTTATACACAATTTCATTATTTTTTGTTTGTTTGTCACCAAAACAAGAAAGAAGAAAAAAAAACTGTAAATGAAAATACCATGTATCGGAGCAACAAAACGTATCGAGATAAATGAAAAGATATGACAAGCATTTCCAATTTGAAGGTGATCCTTATGTATGAGTTTCGTTTATTTCCCATTTTACTATGTTGTTTGATTTTTTCCCGTTTATCAATTTCATACATTTATGGGGTTGTTTTTATGTCACCGGTGACATCTTCCTTCATTATTTCTGCCTATTCAGTGATGAGTTTTTGCAAATATACGATTTCTTTTCATCCATATGAAATATTTTGGTAGTTTTAACCCCTTGAGTTTGTTATAAGCTGCATATGAGGAGAGCTTATTTGATTTGATGTGCCTGTCACATTGTTCATGTCATCTGGAGTGATGGGTGAAATGTTAAAGATTTCTTTTGACACCCGTACCAGTGACAGGTATTTTAACAGCTATTGAGGGATTTTGTACACCTGCTTTGTAGTTGATGAGAAAAGATTTAACGGAATACAGTTCATTATTAATAAGAAGATTTGAGATATTTTAAAATTAAATAAGTGGAATTATTTGTACGAAGTGCCACATATTTAATTAAATGCAATTATCAAAGCTTTTGAATTGATGTGGAGAAAAGTGCAATAGACAAAACCAAATGAAATATTGATTAAATAAAAAAAAAAAATTAAGTATTCAACAGCAAAAATAATCTTTACACGAAAAAAGCAATTTTCTGAGTTATTCTTATTATAATTTAAGAATTAAAATGATTGAAATTACGTTTTTGCTCCTAAACCCCTGTCAAAGTAGAACATTCCCAATAAAAAATGGAGCTTCCAACGAAGCAGTCTTGTAAAAGGAAAACGTAAAAGTTTCGCTAAGCTTATATGATTAGACTTTTTAGTTAGGTATGTATTTTATATGTCTATTTTGCAGGCGCAGATTCAGGGGGGGGGGGGAAATAAGGAAATTTCCCCCCCGTAAATTATAAAAACAAGTTTTGTTAATTTCGATAATACAAGAATTCCCAATAATAATATTTTTTTAATGTAAAAAATTTTTGCAAATCCTAGCAACGTCTTTTTTGTTTTTTTTTTTTATGGAATCCCTAACGAAATTTTCAATAAGTATTTTCTACTTTTTTATTGAATCTCTAACGATTTTCAATAAGTATCCATATCTTAATCTTAATAGCTATTTATTAGATACTTCCAAAGAAACATCTAGTTTACCGTATTCAATTACTTATTTTTCTACATTCAATCCCAGCAAGTGCCATCTATATCCAAAGACTAAACGTTTGACTTGATAATGCGTGCGGTTGAATTATTAAAAAGCCTTAGTATTTGCAATACATACTTATGCTTATATTTATGTGTTATATGAATCAAAATTCTATTCGATAATTTTTGACGAAAGCACGGATTTGTCGGGGAAAAGCCAGATTTCCTTATCTTTAAAATATTTCAACATACGACAAAAAGTTGTTAGGGAAGAATTTTTGGCTTTGTTGTAAACGCATTTGAAGAGGCTTCAAAAGATATTGATGACGTTGATGTGTCAATTAATGCCAAGGCACTATCATCAATAGTTCTTAAAGCTTTGACAAATTTTGGTCTTGACCTAAAAAATTGTGTAGGAGATGGTACAAATGGGTGTCCTCTGATGTCAGCAGAAAATTGAGCTGTTCAAAATTTCTCGAAAAGCGACAAATACGAAACAAACGCCTTGCTACTCCCATAAATCGAACTACTGAATTTCTAAAACCAATAAAGTGCCATTAATACAAAAAGTTGTATCATTTGTTTAAGAAACTACAATTTTTTTTATATATAATCATCCCATGCAAAAAACAGTTTAGCAAAGAATTTGGGACCTAAACTCTCTTCATTGTGCGTCTTTGCAACATGTGTACATCATATAGTAGAAGCTTTGGAAAAAATATCTGAGTGGAAAGGTAGTATCTCTACCTTTATATTAAGGAACTCACTTAGTACTTTTAAATTTATTTGCGGAATATACATATTAAGTGTGATACCTATTGTAACACATCAACTTAGTATCATTTTACAAAAGCACGATATAGATCTTCAAAAATTCTCAAGCCTTATCAAAATTTTAATCATGTGCCTTGAAGAAAAAAGAAATAAAGCCGAAGAACAATTTAAAGCGATTTTTGAAAAAGTTTAAATTATTTGCGTTCAAATCGAGGTTCCTATCGAAAAGACAAGATTTGAACAAAATAATCACATCTTAACTGTTGAAAATTACTACCAAGTTGTAGGTTACATTCCTCTTATTGAATTTATTTTAGAGATCTCATAACAACTTTCCCAATAGATATCCCAAATGTATTGAACATACCTAAACTTCTACCTCAAAGTGTAATCAAGTCATATACAGATACAAAACAAAGCTGATTATATTTGATAAAAGAGATAAACACCTACTAAGATCTAAACTTGAGCCTGGTCTATCAGATAACGTTGTAGATGCTTTAGTAAACTGTGATGAAGATATCTACCCAAATCTAAGAAAAATATTTCAAATTTTCGTTACAATGCTCATCAGTAAAGCTAAGAGCGGGAGGCCATTTCCTACCCTTCGTCGAATAAAAACATGGCTCAGATCAACAATGACAGAATATAGACTGCACTGTCTATATTTGCCTCACAAGGAAATCATAAATTGCTTATTTAAAAAGATTAATGTATATTGAACTGATCTTATATTTTATTTAACCTTTTTGTAGAGTTTTTTTAATTAGGGTAATGACTTTTTTTTTGACAAAATTTCTTCATCCCACCACGCGATGGGCAATTTAGTACTGACAATAAAATAATTTTTTTAGGCCATTTCGGCCAAAAAAGCTTCCGCACCAAATGCAATTTCTAAAGCTCCTCAAAAAAATTATTTTTTTTTAATATCCATAAACATAATATATGGTACATTTATTGTTTATATATGCTATATATTTTAGCCCCCATATTCATAAATGATTATTAACTATAATAAATGTTTATTAAGGTAAATTTTCATAGAAAATTTGGTTTTCAAGCCTTTATTAAATTTAAAATATTTTTATGAATACAGGCATAAATACATAAAATAAGCAACTGTATAACAGAAATGTAAAGCTATTTTTTTTTGGGTTTAATGAAATAAATTTTAAGTGGATTAACATAATGGAAAAATATCTTGTGCAACTTTAATAGCTCGTTCCGCGCATATATTACTACGCTGCTTTATCACTGTTTCATATATCCGCCAAACAACTCATCTATCACAACATCTTTAATTTGCCATTAAAATTTAGTTTATTTAAAAAACCGCGAAATAGAGTCGCGTTTTTTTGCGCTCTTCCGTACAAATGGTAAGATCTTGTTATATTCATGAAATTATTAGAAAATACTTAAAATTTTGTAATTAAATGTTAATTTTGTATAGTAAGGAGAAAAATTTAAATTCAAAACTTTATCGCGTTTGGTGCGGAAACTTTCTTCACGATCGCGAAAAAGTAATACATAATTTCTTAATATTTTTTCACGGTCTCAAAAATTGCAAAAAGCACTTACACTAATACATATATTGTTTTTAATGAACTTTTAAAAACAAATTTTTGACTTTTTTGTATCATACAAAATTTCCCCCCCCCCCCCCCTAAGGCTCGAGCTGGATCCGCGCCTGCTATTTTGCTACCCAGCCCTACCGCAAAATACAAATTATGACTCGGAATAAAAAAATAGAGTGACAAGAATCGGAAGCACAAATCCGTATATTAAAAATAGAGTTAACTAGTAAAATTAACGTCAAAGCAACCGCGTACACTCATAGAAAAATTCATCTTTATATTGATGATATCCTAACATCAGAACTGTGACATCAATGTTATTACAAATGGTATCAATAATGCGAAAAGTGACATCGATCCCATGACGAACATCATCATAAAATATTGTCATATTATCATCAATTTGATGCCACATTTTGTGTATTATTAACATTATTTTCATGTTTAAATAAAAAGCAAAAATTCCCATATTATATTTGTTTAAATCGTTTAATTAAACCGATCAAGTTTTCAAAGTAGAATGATAACGAAATTATATCTGGCATGCTGCTGGTGTCTTATAATTGAGAGTTCGCCTGTGAACAAAGGGCGGAATACAACAAAAGTGAATCAAACATGTCTATCGAGTAAGTAAATAATTATATTCTCTCGCTTTGACTTAAGTCAATCCCAGTGACTGTCATTGAATTGAGCCTAATGAGCACTTTACTTGCATTATGTTCGATTACTTTTGGCTTGGATACAGTTAACACATTGGCATAATTAATACGATCACGGTTTTTTGTACTTATAGCCAACAATGTTTGTTTGCGAGAAGTAACAATCTTCTGGTCTATGAAAAATTTGACGATGCCAAACCATTGGAGCAGAGAATGTTAAAGGTTGGTTTATAAAATTTTTAGACATTCATTGTTTAAGTGCAATTGAGCAGGTTATGCAAACCAGGCGCGGATTCAGTGGGGGTGGGGGGGGGGGGGGGGAGTAAGGAAATTGCCCAAAAATAATATTTTTTTTTAAATGTACAAAATTTTTGGAAATCTCAGCAAGGTTTTTTATTGAATCTCTAACGCTATTTTCAATAAGTATCCATATCCAAATCTTAATCCTAATAGTTATTTATCAGATATTTCCAATGAAACATCTAGTTTACCGTATTCAAATACTTATTATT
Organism: Pollenia angustigena; assembly: GCA_930367215.1. Classification (NCBI taxonomy): domain Eukaryota; kingdom Metazoa; phylum Arthropoda; class Insecta; order Diptera; family Polleniidae; genus Pollenia; species Pollenia angustigena. Next base: position 122,229,781 of record OV884057.1, on the reverse strand, counting down.
CTACAATCAATCCCAGCAGGTGCCATCTATATCCAAAGACTAAACGTTTAACTTGATAATGCGTGCGGTTGAATTATTAAAAAGCCTTAGTATTTGCAATATTTATGTATATATATATGTGTTATATGAATCAAAATTCTATTCGATAATTTTTGACGAAAGCACGGATTTGTCGGGGAAAAGCCAGATTTCCGTATCTTTAAGATATTTCAACATACAACTAAAAGTTTTTAGGGAACAATTTATTGGCTTTGTTGTAAACGCATTTGAAGAGGCTTCAAAAGATATTGATGATGCGAAGGCACTATCATCAATAGTTCTTAAAGCTTTGACAAATTTTAGTCTTGACCTAAAATATTGTGTAGTAGTTGGAAAAGAAGCCGCGACAAATGTGAAACAAACGCCTTGCTATTCCCATAAATCAAGCAACTTAATTTGTAAAAGCAAAAAGTGCCATTAATACAAAAAGTAGTATCATCTAAACATTTCACAAAATAATAATATGATGACGGAAAAGGACACATAATTGCGCAAGAGGTACTGTTTTGTTACAAGTTAATGCTGCTAAGTAAGCACATATCATGAAATAAAATGATGTGTGCACCAGAGAACGGCTTTGTGCAATTGCAAAAAAATCGCATTAAATGAACAGCAACAAATACACTCGCTTGCGGTCATACAATCAAACTTGCGCAACCGCAAACATTCGCTGCTGGTTTGCAGTCATTCAAATAATGCACATCGTGCTTTGTTATGTATACCATCGTACACGAAGTCAAACACGAAGTCAAACCTTTGGTATGAAATGACTTTATCATTTGACATCAAACGTTTTTCAATTGTTTGATTTAACATTTAAATTCAAATTGATAATGAATTGAAAATAAACATTTGATATCAAATGTTTTATCAAGTTGATGTCAAATGTTTGTCAAATGTTAAATTCAAATCAAAAATAAACTTGGCAATACTAAAGCGAAAAATAAATGTGATCAGTAAAAATGGCGATTAAAGTTAAATTTTTTACTTTGTGGTTACATGTGTTTTACTATTAAAAATAAATTATAATAAAATGTTAACAGCTTATTTCTTGTGAAAAATAAAAATTATTTGTGAGCAATTACAATGATTAAAAATACGAAAAAAAGGAAAACATAACGGGAAAGTGGAGAAAGTTTGTTGACCGATCGCGGTGCTACAATCCTCAAAATAAAAGGGAGCCAAGTAGTTTGTCTTTCCAAGAATTAGAGGACGGAAAGAACATTATTTCATCTTTGGTGCCGAATGTTTATCTCACAGTTTATATAAATAAATAATAAATATAAATTAAAAAAAAATAAAATATTTTTATTTATATTCCACATTTGAAAAACATTTGAGAATTACGTTTGAAAGCAAGTTGAAAATAAAGGCATTTTTCAATTTGAAAATAATATCCCCTTTTTGTTAAGAACGCCGGTGTTTGTTATACCATAGAGGAGAAAATCCTTGCGCCCGGCCGATGGCCTGCTATACAGAGAAGCTTTAGTTAGCGAAGCCAGTATTTGTTATACCATAGAAGAGAAAATCCTTATTTTCGATATATATATCGTTACCTTAATATAGAAAAGCCCTAACTAACATTTTCCTTACTTTACAGGAGAATTAAAAAACTTAATAAAAATTATAGTCTTGTAGTCGCGATTTTTTTTAAACGCAGTTTTTTATTAAATTCTCTAAACTGCGTTTAAAAAAAATCGCAACTACAATACTAAAATTTTTATTAAGTTTTTTCCTTCTCCTGTAAAGTAAGGAAAACATTAGTTAGGGCTTTTCTATATTAAAGTAACGATATATTTAATATATACACCCAGAGAAAAAGCTACAAAACCATTTTTAAAAAAATTCTACCCATATTATGTTTAATTTAACCAAATCATTATCGCCGGCAATCATATTATGGTTAAATTAGTTTCTTGAAAAATAGTTTTGTTGTTTGCAACCATAATAAAACATGGTTTTCTCTGCTATGTAAGATTATGGTAGAATTTTAAAAATGAAAAATGGCCCAAAAAATGGTCTATTTTTCATTTGGCCGATTTTTCATTTTTTTTTGGGCGATATTTCCTACAGCCAAAAAACGAAACCATGCAAAAATCAAATGTGTACGAAACGAGGTAAAAATTACCAACATTGAACTTTGTTTTGCAGGCAAAGAGTGAATGTAAATTTGAGCGTATAAATAAATCAAGAAAAATTGTGATTTTGCAGTTCTCTGGTGTGCACGAAAAGGGTCAAGGGTGCTATGATCAGTACTATATTTTTCTTAGATAAGAGAAAAAAACCGTGTCGAAATAATTCTTAGTTATTTTTATGACTATTTAGACATAGCTAATGCAAATAAAAAAATTAATGAATTATTATTGAAAATATATCCTACTCCTAGAAAATTTTTGCACAGTGATTTGTATCGAAAAATTTTTTTTAACAAATTTTTAAAAAATCAGAAAAAATAGTAGTTATTTGAATCCCACAAGCAAATGGATTGAATACAAAAAATCAAGAAAATCAAAGAGAAGAAACTGATAAAAATTTATTTAAATATTGAATCCCGAAAATCGCATCCAAGCCCACTTGGCAAATTTTTTTCTACTTTTTATTGGATAGTAGACAAAAAAAGAACAAAATACAAAAAAAAAAAAAAAAAAAAAATCTTTCCATTTGGACTAATACTGAAAAAGTTATGCGTATTTTTTTGTATTTTATATCTCTGTAACCAAAAGCCAAAAAAAAATCCGAATATTTGCTGAAATATGCTGTTGAGAAGGAACATCCGCACAGTAAAAAATAAAGGAAATAAAAAAAAAAAATTGTTCTTCAAACTGTACGATTTGACTTGGATTGCCCCATATGTACTGTAAATAAAATCAAAACGAAACTTATCAAAAAGCATACGCTACACATAAAAAATATTTCTTTACTTTGATTGCCAAGAATAATTCTAATTGACAACAAAATGTTCTTGCTATAGCCATAAAACTCCATACAAAGAGAAGTAGTCCCAGCCAGTCCAAGGAGTCCGTTGGTGTGAGTTTTTGCGATAGCCAGAAAAGACTCCATACAAGAATACAAGTAGTCCCAGTTTGTGCCAAACAAATAAGGTGTCTACTTATGAGTTAATGGAAATGTAAAGAGGTAGGTTGGTATTTGTAAATCCTTTTAAAACCCTTTTGATCTCTTAATAGCAATTTAAAATATTGGTATGCAAGGATCCGGGTTCACCAGTAGGCTAGTTGGTAGTGCGGTAGTCTACCAGTGCGAGGGTTGCGGGTTCGATTTTGGCCAGAGACTCTGGTGTGCTTCATTGCTACGCTATTTGTAACTCCTAACAAATAAATAATAAGACATGTTTGCAAGGTAGTTTGATTTAGTAAATTTAAAGACTTTCGCTACTTTAAGAAATTGTTCACCTATTTAAAGTTAGACAAAAAAATATATACAAGAGTTCAGCTGATAGCTCTTATATTCGTCTATTAAGTAATATTTATGCTTACAGCATTCCATTTTTACATTGCAATTTTAATAACATAAATTATCGTAATAAATTAACGGCCATGAAAAAAATCAATTAATAACTCACCTCAAATTACAGTCTTTTCGCTTTCTCCCTTCGAAAATTAGCCGGCAACCATTAAGTTTTCTATCATAAATGACTAAATGAATAAAGTCTTAAATATCATACAGATTCCAAGAATATGAGTGGGTTAATGAGGCACTTGCACAGACATAAAGGAATTAAAGTGCGAAAAGGTGAAATACAAGATTAATAAAGCAGAGAATATAATAAAACACAAACAACAACAACAACTGCCATAAAAGACAAACTGACTATGTATATTATAAAAATATAAACCAATTTAACTAATTGCCATTAGGCATTTAGTCCTTCCATACTGTATGCTTCATACCATCAGAGCTACTTAAGCTAATTGAGTTGGATGCTCATTAAGCGGGGCAAAAAGGAACACAACGGCAAAACTTCTTAAATACCAAAAGCTAAAGAAAATGCGCAACCCAAAAGAAATAGCTTTAAATATTTGCCTTAGCTTTAGACGAATATGCCTTTATACTCCCACCCTTCCCCCAACACTCAGCCAAAATCCGGCAATTGATTTTTAAGGGTAAAAGGAAAATATGAAACGTATGTTGAGGTATGAAAGAAGGAAAACAAGTGCTTCTTATACGAAACATTAATAAGTACACGAACTGGAAATGGGAAGACACTCATACATGATTTATGATAATCTCCTGCAAAGAAACCTTAATATTCAATTCAACATTTTATGGCCATATTTTTATATGTTGCTATACAAATGCATATTCATTTCTTTAGTATTATTCATTCATTCATTCATTCAACCATTCACAAATATACAAAATCCATACATCTGAAATCATATGAAAAGGTTACAAATCACAACATAAATCCATTTAAGTATTTCTTTTTCTTCTCATCTTTAAAGGTTTGAGGTGATGTGGGTCTCCCCCGCAATAAAATTATTGAAAACCACATAAATTTTGGCAATAAACCATGCCACACATACGCTTGTGGCCACACATACGTATGTACTGATATGTATATATCTTCTGCATACAATAAGCCAATTTTTCAATTTGTTAACAAAAAGACAAAAAGGAGAAATGAAAAAAAAAAACATAAAAGTCATATTATAAGCCATCCTCTATACATTCATATTTTCCAAATGGCAAACAATTTTTGAGATACCATAATTCGTCCATGAAGATTTACGAAAACTGATAGAAGTTCAAATATTGAACTTTTGTTCAATGAAATGGATGAATAGATTTACTGTCTTTTTGCTTGGAGACTTTTTGTTACCGATTCCAATAAAATTCGGTAAGATGATTTGGATTGCAATAGAACATTTTTGGCACAAATTTAATTTAACTACCGGCACAATAAAATGGTTTATGGGCACTCACTGTTTTCAATAGCCTGAATCCTTGCTAACCTTTTAAACTCTTTGGCAGATTTGCTTTACTAGTAGTCTACTTTCATTTCGCGTTGCAAGTGTTGAGGCTGGCGGCGATGACTCGAATTTTGTTGCACTGTGTTATTTCAGACAATATTGCAATGAGCTTTCTGATTCAAAATTTTAATATTATTTTTGTTTTTTTTATTTTATTGCTGTTGCATGTAATATGTCACTTTTACAGCCTGTTCATGGATTTCGAACGTCATCGTTCGCATAGAAAATTACATTTAAAACAAAAACAAAATTCGAACATTCTTCGAAGTTTGTTTTTGTTTTTAATGTAATTTTCTATGCGAACGATGACGTTCGATATCGTTAAACAGGCAGTTAATTGATAGTTTTAAGATTTATTAATATTGATAATAAAGATATCAATTCCAATAAAAATTATATCATTATTTTTGAAATATTGTGACAGAAAGTATTCCCATGAACAGGGGCGTTCATTAGGGATCCATATTTTTCCCATTGATTTGTAATGTCTTTTCAGAATGTTAATTCCAAGAAGCTATAAACGATTCAAATATTGGAATAAAAGTCCATGGGCAATATATTTACAATATACGTTACGCTGACCGATATCCTTAATGGCTATGATTTTTTAATTATAATTCAGCCATGTTTTTTTTTCTGCGTGTATCCTTTGATTGTATTTAATTAATTTTTTAGCCGCAACGACCTTGTTTTTTTAACTTTCACTTTAAGTTTTTATCACAACAAGATATAAATCAGGATTCTTTCTGTTTCGCTGTATGTTTTCTGTTTGCATTTAAGTCAACACTTTAAATAAAGAATTCGAGAATTTTAAGACGTAGAAAACAGAAAAACAAAGACTTTGTTATTTTTAAACATAATTGGGGTATTCACAAACTATGCTATCATGTAATATTATCATAATATCCTAATATTTTACAACTGTTTAAAAAATTGTTGTGGGTTTGAAAAACAAGTCCTAAAATAAAATGAATTTTTCTGCTGTAGTGTTTGCTTCGTTATTACTAAACAGTTGTAGATTTTTTTCGTACTTCCTTGAGTCATTTATTTAAACGTTGAATATGTAATTTCGCAAAATCCAGGTATGTGTTATTTTAGTTTGTGTTTGTATTTTTTTTTTTTTTAGCTGACTCAAATTTAAAATAGCACACTAAATTATATGGTGTTGCTCACAGCAGTTATATTTATTTTTCGTGTTATTATTTTAAGACATGTTACTTTATGACTACCTTATGAATGCCCTTAATAAATTAAAACTAATAATATGCTTTTTCAAACATAATAATACTGTCTTAGCCAACTACACTTTAATTTTCAAGAGAGGTTAACACTTTATGCTTTAATATTAACAAAATTTTATTGATTGTAACAATAGTAATGTTCAAAGCAACAATTGTTAGTTTATAAATTAATTAAATAAAATACTTTTTTTACGTTTAGATAAGAAGATACTGAGCTACCTTACTTTACCCTTTTTCTGTTTTTAGCCTTAGAATTTCAAAAATTCCTTGGTAGTGGACTTATTTGGCTAAACCATTATTGAATGGTTTCTTCAAATTTCATGTCCGTACAATAAACCGTTTAGCCAATCTATGTGGCCAACAAATTAAATTTTTTATGATCTGAAATTATTAATAGCATATACCCATGTTTTATTTTATATATCCCTTAACAAAGGTAATAGAAATAGTGAAAAAGAACTTGTCAGGCCAACTGTCATATTTAGAATATAAACGTTTTTCGCATGATTTGAAAACACTTTTTTTATTTTGACATATTTTGATATTAATTTATTATCTTGTCACCGAGACTCAGATTGAAAGAGCTTCCTAAATACACACAACTCCCAAACAAACAAACAACCCATCATTTCATAAAATCCATCCCTTATTCTCAATACGAATAAATCAAATATTTTAACAAAATTTTTACAACAAGTTTTTTTTAACACTTCAAAGTTATTAAGAGTGCATTATGATTTAAAATAAAAAAATTTTGTTTTGGAGAAAAAAAAACGACTGGTTCATTGGTAGATAGAAAAAAAATAAAACAAATTTGCCCAAGTACTTCAGAATAATGGGAAAAAGCTTTATATTCGTTGGGTGTAGGACAAGTGGATTTTTCAATAAATAAATATAATAAATTGTATTATTATGAAAAATGAAGTGGTTTATTGTTTGTCGCTCTATTAAATCTCTTCTACTCATTTAAGTGTGTTAGCAAATATTTGACCAGATGTAAGGTCTGGGTAAAATAAAGAATCCTTTTGAATTTTATCATTTTATATTATGAAAGTAAAAAAGAAAACGAGATGGGGGTAAAATAGATAGAAGTTTGTTAAACGACCAACCACTAGCGATTAATAAGATAAAGATGACAAATTTTTATGGATTTATTGAAATCTTTTAACGATACAAATTTTTTGTATGTACATTAGGGGTATAACCAAAATAAGAACCTATCATTACGGTATGGGCAATGTTATACTGATATTAAAAATCGATATCAGGGGTCATTTCGGTCCAAAAACCTTCGGCACCAAATGCAATTTCTAAAAAACCAAACATTTTTTTATGGTGGGTATCCTTCCCTTGTACCGTTTTTTTTTGTTTCTTTTTTTGGAATGCAAGGAATCGCCGTTTCATAAAAAAAAACACGAAATGCAAAGCCCAGCATGGCTTTCGACGTTAGAATTATGGATTTCCTGTAAAACTGAAAAAAATATAAGCTAAAACTTCATCGCGATCAGTGCCGCACCTTTTTTTATGCACTATCTCACTATGATAGGTCCTTTTTGATATTTGCAAAAAAAAAAAATGCAAATGGTTATATCCCTAATGTACATACACTTTTTCCAAACACAATTACTTTAACATGAATAAAACAATATTTAAGGTAATAAAGCTTTTATAAATCCGAAATATTTTTTTTCAATAAGGGGGAAAACCAATCGATATTTATAAAATGTTCGCAGTGTAACTGATTATCTAGAAGGAACAGTAGATAATATGTTTATTTTTTGGGTTTTGTGCATCACATTGAAACTTACACTTACTATAGTTTATAAAAAACCCTATTTCTGATAGACGTTTTGTATCATTTATTTACATAACTACAAAAGCTGCAGCTTTAAACCATTTTAAAGCACAATAGAATGTTGGTCTGCATTACCAAGCTTACAATTCCCTACATGCAAAGTTAATAATTTCTTAGTACAAACTAAAGTTGTCAATTATTCGCCTTTCAACTTTGCTCGAATAATTCATATAATTGTTTTTGTTCGTTCGATCAAACGATTAAATCTAAAAAATTATTCGATTAATCGATGAGAATAACGAATAAAAAAATTATTTTTACAAAAAAATTACTACGGAAAATCTTCCATTCCATCCGCTATGACTTCTTCTTTTTTTTGATGCATAACATTTTTCATCTTAACTCCATATCGTTGTATTACTTAAAGGCATCGTTAAACCCTTAATTTCTTAATAACCCGATATTACTTTGGATTTTCGATTTCTTCTATAGAACAGCCGCTGTCTCTCTTATGGTGTTTTCTTTTCTAAAAAATAATGATGCATTATAGTTGTGTAATATATTTATTAGGTTACACGAACCCTTACAAAGTGATACATTTTTCTTAATTACAATGGAACAAAATAATAGCTACGTTTTACACTCAACACTAGTGTGTATTTAGCGTGTTAAATATTGAATGCAAAGTTTGTACTAAAAGCGATATTCATCACGCTTGTAGCAATTTTCAACATAAAATTTTCTTACAATTCCAATAAGCGTTAACAGCACTGATTTTTAATAATTAATGTCAGCTATTGTTAAAAATTTTGCGACAAAAAAAATATGATTATTAAATAAAAGTAAAACAAACGAAAAACAAAAAGTTTTTATATCCATCACAATATAACTAAAAATTACAATATAACGCAAATTGTCCGCAAACACAAGAAAAAAAATATTTGCTTGCATAAAAAAGTACTTTACGCAGATGCAAAAAAGGGTATTATCTCACACTCAGTTATAACTGCGGGTAAGAAATGGAACAAATTTGCCATTCATTGTTGCAACATGTTTAGAAGAAAACGAAAACTTCTCACATTTTTGCATATATTTTTAGAATGGAACAAAAACCCGCACGAATGGTAGCATATATGGAACATTATTGTCAGAAAAGAAAACACCATTAATGTATTTTTCCACTACACTACATCGTTTTCAATGGTAATATTGTAACACTTACGCAAATGGAAAACATATACATACATATAAATATAAAAAAAAAATATATAATACAATAACAACATTTTCTACTTTCAAGATATGATTTATATAAATCAATTCTTTATTCATAAGCTTTTTGTTTATTTCTAAATATTTCACCCGAAATTGAAAAATACCTTTTCTTGAAAAATTGTTTACGTTTGATTTAAAAATAAAACAACTGATACAATTGAGAAGGTGAGTTGCAAAATTAAATATACGAGATGGCAAATGATTTCAGTTGTTTTGGCGGTTTATTAGACGAAATATTCTGATTGCATCAATGCATGTCCGTGCTAAAAGCACGGAAGAGGACATGCATTATTGATACAATTAGTATATTTCTTCTCATTAAGTGCCAAAAGAACTATTAGAATCAATTGTCATCTCGTATTTTTAATTTTGTAACGAACGAGTTTTGCAACTCACCTACTCAATTGTTTGTTAAGATTTGTTTAATAAGAATATAAAAAACAATTTTTGAAATACAATGAGTACACAACACGGTTTTTGCTTACTAAACATTGAGAATTATTATAACCAGGGCTATAGCAACAATATTTTTTAATTTTCCCACATTTTGTATAAAATCAGTAAAAACGTATGAGAATAAACTAAATTCTAAGCTTTTATTTAATTTATTTTTAAATAAAAAAGAAAATTGTTCGATTAATCGACTTTAATTAATCAAATTATTTGTTAATCGAAAATCGTCGTTTTGAAATTATTCGAACAAGAGTTTGGTTTTGTTTGATCGATTAATCGAATTATTCTTAATCAGTTGACAACTCTAGTACAAACACATTATTAATATGCATTACTAGGACTAAGGCCCGTTTTCACAACTTACCGATAGCTAAAGGTAGGATTTTATCGGCCGTATAAAAAGTGTTCCATTATTACAATTTTACTTATTCAAAATCAAAAGAACATTCATTAAAATTGTTGCGATTAGTCCAAGGGAGATGTTACCTACGCCCTATAGGATGTAAATTTCCAATATCTATTGCTTAAAAAAACAAATGACCTAGTGGGACAGAAACAGGTGGCATTCATTAGAAACAAATATTACTTGAGGTTATGCTTTCATACATTACAAAGAAAATTTACATATGAATATACATTAAAAAATCTTCAAATTGATGACAAATGGCATCAATGAGGTGAAAAGTTACATCAATCCAGTGATGAAAGTCATCAAAAAATTTTGCCATATTTTATGCTTCATCTATTGCTATGACTACAGTGACATCTATTCAATGCCACTTTATGCGTATTATTAACATTGTTTTCATGGTTAAAAGGTGAAATAAGAATCAAAAATTCTCATATTCTATTTGTTTAAATTATTTAGTTAAATACATAAAATTTTCGAAGTATAATGATTACGAAAACCATAGCGGGCATGTTGCTGGTGTCTTAAAATTGGGAGTTCTCAAGCAAACAAAGGGCGGAATACAACAAAAGTGAAACAAACATGTGTAACGGGTAAGTAAACCATAATATTCCCTCACTTTGACTTTAGTCAATCCCAATGTCCCAATATAATGATAGTTTGTCATTAATTGCCTTTCTCGGAGGTAACTGAGACATCGCACTGATGTCATTTTTTTTAAAACTGACACCGATTCGTCATTACTGTGATGCCGAAGTGCCATCCAATTGATGACATAATTTCACCTATTGACAATTTGGCCAAGTGATGTTACCGCTGACATCATAATGATGAAACGAATACGAAGACACTTTGCATAGCACTGATGACAAAATACATCAGCGTTATGACGACTTTTCTATTAGTGTATGAATCTATTATAGCTTTAGTGACGAAAATTTTGGTACTTTGGCTTGACCCAACTAAAAAGGTACAGCTTAGAAACAATGACAGAGGCATCTTACTTATAAAAAGTTGTAAGTATTTTATATTGAAAGTGTGACAACAGATCTTTTTAATGCTTGCCTTGCTTGCGGAAGATGTTTTACGTATATACGCTCCAAATTCAGTGAGATTATTTCGATAACAATACGCTCAAAAGAAACATCAATCCATCCGTGCTCAATTCAATCCGAAGCGAATTCGCTTGAATTAATTACAGAACGATTGATTCAAGTTCGGAATTTGAATCGCGAAATGCTTAACTTATCCATATTAAATCTCGAATTCGCACTTAAAATAAACGGAAAATGAGATTGATTTAAGTAAAACTAAGATTCAATCCCGGATTCGTACTTGGTATTAAACAAATGTGAAAATAGAAGAAGAATTTTATTATGATTGATTTACTTACCCGTTTTACACCTTAAAGAATTTCAATTATAAAACACCAACATCATTTCCGGTATAGTTTTCGCTTAAAAAACTTACCCCCATATTCATAAAAAATGTTATTGATTTATAAGAAGTTTATTAAACGAATTTCCTATGTTATTAACCTGAAATATTAATGTACATATTTAACTAAAAATATAAACTAGATAAGAGCTCTCGCTTTAAATTGAACTTTTTAAACATGAAAATAATATGTTTTCGTCTTGTTCTGTTGTTTTTACACACGACAAGCAAATCGTTTTTTAACTACTTGTGTGGTGTTGTTGTAGTGCCTGCAACAAACATTGATAAATTAAATGAGATTAAAACGCTCACTTTGTAATTTGACTCTCACAGCGACACTACCAACTTGGCTAAAAAATCGGTGAAAAATTATTTTTATAAAAAAACAAAAAAAATGCCACTAGTTTTTTAAAAATTACTATTCAGTTAACTCCAAAAAACTACAGGTGTCACATACGTAACGTTATGATTGAGATAAGAGAATACATTTTATGTTAACGTATAATTTTTTTGTCTGTTTTTCAAGATTATAAATTAAATCAGAGCAGAATAAAGAACAAAAGTTGTTCAATTTTATCTTACTGCCAAATTCGATTGTTCTGACATAAAGATCAGATCGAAGTGTCTCCGTGTTAGAAACTCTCCTAGGGCCTTAGAAATTTAACGTTTGGTTCAGTGATATCGGCAACAATGGGCTTTCTGAGACTTTAAAACCCCCATGTGTCTTTCAAAATGATGTGAAAGCCCATGTGCAACCAAGTATTTAGGAAAACCTCGAAAGTTTCAGTTAACGAAATGTTTAGCAGTCTTTGAAGTTTATGCAATGTTTTTAAATACTTTGACTTCAATTTAAAGGAAATAGGTTCATATCAAATACCAACAAACTTACGATTTTGAAATCAGTTTCGATTAGAATGTGAGAAATGAAACAAATAAAAACGGGGAGAGAAAAAAATTTACCACTAAAGAGGTAAGTATTTTATTCTTGGCTTATATTTCCATTGTTTAACTATTTTAGTTTTAACATTTTTTGAAAAATATACGAACGATTTCAAAGTTTTTTTTTGTAAACAACAAACATTTTAGTCGCTCTTTCCATTATTAGGTATAGCCGACGGATGTGTTTTCGCTGCCGTCGTTGAACATTTTTCAGCTTCAGTAAATTTTGGTCGCCGTCAACGATATTTGTGATTGACGTTCGCAACGTCTTCAATTGAACGTCGGCTTCGCGTAATCTCTTTCGATAGTTTTCGACATGAGTTATATTAACATTTCTTTCTTACTTTTCGAGAAACGATGGATTTGTTTCACATTTTTTCGATGCGAAAAGTTCTCACCAAAGTTACAAAACTCGGTTACTGGTATTTATTTTTAACCGTCTCTTAAGTTAAAAATCTTTATTCAACTGTAGCATGAGCTTGCTCTTAACGTGTTGTCATGTTTAGAATGTAAAAGGCATTGCTGTGAAATTTTAGCGAATGTCAAAAATTTAATATATTGTCGAAAAACTTTTAATCTTAGAAACTCAGACAAGCTAAATTTATTCGAAGTATTCGAATTTCTGACAAATACTATTGATTTAGATTAAATTTACATCTTTCCTTGGTCAAAATTTATGAAAACAATGAACTTTTCATAAACAATTGTTAAATTTGTTTATGCAATTAGCAATATCAATTTTATTTAATACCCTCATCTACAAAAAATGCCCATGAAAACATGACATCAAACTGCATATCTTAGACTGTGTAACAGCTTGCCGTCTCTTAAAAGATGAATCATCGTAAAAACCAACGTGACAAGTCATAAAATTAAATGACCAAACAAACATCAAATTTTAAAATAAACATACATCATCAAACTTGGCTGCATTTAGGTCCCGAGTGAAGGAAAAATTTTTATAGTTTTTTTCTATTTTTCTTAAAAAAAAAAAAAAAAAAAAAAAAATAGACAGACAGACAGGATATTCTGTCTCAGAACAAAAATTAAATAATAAAAACGGAACGAAATAAGTTTTAAAGTCAGCAGACATAAAGAAATAAATTACATGACGTAAAATATTGATAAGGTGACAATCAGACAGACGGACAGACAGAACATATTCATGGACAATATATAAAAGACAAACTCGCACACACAGACGCAACGCAATTCATTCTCATGATGCAAAAGATGTTGTCACTCTTATAGTTTATATGTGCAGTAGAATATTATTATCATAGATATCAACCAAAAACCTTTTTACCGCTTCTGCAGATTTGTGTCCCCATAATAAAAAAGACTCTCATACTGCATTCAATTACCAGTCAAACTAAAAAGTACACACACACACACATACATATACATATAAATATATATTCATGCATTATTTTCTTCTAGTTTCTATCAAAAGACGTCATGCTAACGGGTAACATTATATTTGTGTGTATGTCATGTATGTTCTTCTGCTTCCTCCAGACTTCTTTGTGTCATCCTCATCATCATGATCTCTTTAGCCGTCTGTAAAAATGACCAGCCTAAGGATTTTAATGTTGCATGTTGAAATATTTCATACACTTCGTACACATGACTGTATGTGTTGTACAATCAACTACGTACCATTCGTACATTCGACATTCAACAAATAATGAAATGAGTTAAAATGACAGGTAGTTTTTAAACTTTGTTCTGTCTCACATATTTTTCTTTTTTTTTCAAATAATTCCTCGTTTAAGGACTACACATGGTTAAGTGTATGCATATACATACATACAAATATATTTTTTAAAATTGTTGCATGCAACTAGCATTTAGAAAGTGAAAATATTTAAAATTCTTGTAGAGCAATAGTTGATGATAAGAAAGGGTATGTTTGATAACAAGTTTATTAAAAAAAAAAAAACGAATGTCACATGTTTATCGTAACTTGATGTTTCGTATTAAATTAGTTTGGATTTCGTTTTCCTTTTTTTATAAAACAGTTAAAAGATTTAATTTAAAGAATACCAGATTTTTGAAAAGGCATAAGAATATTTTTTTTTGTATTTAAAAAATTTAATATAAGCACAGCGAATAAAATGTTTAAGCGAATATTCTGTTAGGATATTTTGTGAATCCAATAGACTTTTAGAAATAAATAAATAAATAAAATAAAAAAAAACAAGTAAGAGTGCTATACAACAAAAAATTTTTTAGCCGATTTGACAGATTTATATACGGACGTTTTTTTGATAGAAATTTACCATTTACTTTGATGATAAAACTTGGACTCAGGAAGATCTATGGTTCCCAAAAATAAGTATTTTTCAAACAAATTATATATTGTACATAACTTGTTTTTATCTGAACCGATTTGTTTCGAGTCCAAATATACAATTTTAGATGTTTTTTGTACGGGAGGTACTTCGCCCACTTCTTTAATCCCGCTCACATTTTGTGGGATGCTTGTATTGATAACATTAATATTTGTGTCAAATTTGGAAACTTTGGCTCTTGCCGTTCTCTAGATATACTGATAAATGGAATAAAATACAACAAGGGATTTTTGGAAAAAATTAGAGGTAGTCGTGGTTTTTTGCTCATATCTCAGCCATTTTTAGACCGATCTGGCTGAATTTCAAAAGCAAAATTATAATGAACATAAATGACATTAATGTATACCAACCAAACCCCTATCATATTTGAAAACCCCATTTCTGCGGATATACGGACAGACGGACAACCGGATTTGAACTTCCCTGCTCATAATGATCCAGAATATATATATTTAATAGGGTCTTAGATTAATATTGTAGAAATTACAAACGGAATGACAAAGTTATATATCGCCGGTCTCATGTAGAAAGGCCCTAACTCGATTTTTTTCGAAATTGAGATTTTTAGTGATGCCAATACATTTCCCACAAATACACCTCGTCACAAAAATTTAATGCAATAGCATCAAAAATATCAATTTAACAAGCAATTGAAGAACCCATTTTACATTATGATACATGGGCACTTCCAAGATTGTAAACGGGACATTCGCACACGTTTATGTTGACAAAACTGTAAAAAACAACCTGATTTTCATTTTTTAAATTAATGATTCTTTTAACTCTTAATTAGCTCTTTAATTTCCGCAAATGAAATTTTTCGCTTACTGTCGTGGTTTCCGAGATAATTGCAAAAAAACAGTGATTGTAAACGGGACAAAAAACGGAAGTGGGTTTTAAGGGGTAACCGTTAAAACAGTGATTTCTGCGAAACCTGACACAATATTTTATTGGGATTAATTTTAAAATGTTGCGTACTAATGTGCCATAAAAATGGTTTCGATTTCAAAATAAAATATGAATTACATTTTTTTAAATAAATTGTTAAAGAAATTGTAAACGGGACATTGTAAACGGGACAATTTTTCCACCATGATTTAAAATTTTTTTATGTTGCTATTTATAATCCTTTATGTAAGAGACTTAATAAAAAATGTTTTTCAGATCATAAATATGCCTTAGATTAGAGTATTGTTGTTCCAAATGCATATTTTCTAATATACACAAGTATGTGCTAAAAGTTGTAGTACTTCGTTTACCATTTATCTTTTTTTTTCGAATCAATTAATTTATACGCATATATTAAAAATATATAAGCAATTCTCTAAATAAATCTTGAAAAGAAAAAATTTTTTTTCCATTTTTTGTGGTTGACGTTTTTTTGGAAATAGCCACATACAGTTTCTATTTTGTTTTTGCCTTCTCCTGTAAAGTTGCATTTATGTGAGTTAGGGCCTTTCTACATCAGACCAACGATATACCCTTTTACTAAGGAATTCAAACGATTAACCGTTGTTTGATTAATCGAATAATTTTGGCCGAATGTGCGAAAAATTTAAAATTGCTTATTTTTGATTAACGAATAGTTCGAATAATTTATGTCGATTAATTGAAAATTTGTTTTTTGACAGTACATATTAATTTTTGGCTTTTATGAAAAAAAACAAGTTTGTTTTAAATACTCTTTATAGCCCAGTCATAAAAGGAAAGATAATAAGCTGAAAATTGGTACAGAGCTTTGTTTTGTCGTTCTTAATGTTGTCTGAAAGATATTTTTAAGATATTCAAGGGAAAGGTCATAAAAATCGGGTTTTCGCGAATATCTCGCTTCTTACTGCTTAAATGAGATTTGCACCTTCATGAAATTTGTAGAGTATAAAATTCTCTACAACTTTTGTCCGAACTTTTTTTTCGTACAATCAACCGTTTTTGGGGTAGAGCTCGAAGAGTGCGCAGTGTACAGTAGGGTAATAACTTTTTTTTGAGTGCAAAATGCCACTCCAGCACCATGTGGGGAATTTTGTTCTGATAATAAAAAACTGTTTTTATACCCTTCACCACAGGTGGAAAAGGGTATATATAAGTTTGTCATTCCGTTTGTAATTTCTACAATATTGATCTTAGACCGTATAAAGTATATATATTCTAGGTCCTTATGAGGAGAGAAGTTGATTTAACGATATCCGTCCGTCTGTCCGTCTGTCCGTCTGTCCGTCTTACGCTTGATATGTGTTTTCCGGGAAAACCAGACATGATAGCGGCTAGGTTGTTTTACATTTATGTCACATATAGTCCACCATTTCGTGCTATTGAAATTCAGCAAGATCGGTCCACAAATGGCTGAGATATGATCAAAAAACCACGACTGCCTCTAATTTTTTCCAAAAATCCCTTGTTGTTGTTGTATTTTTATTGCTTTTTTCTGTATATCTGGAGAACGGTAAGAGCCAAAGTTTCCAAATTAGGTACACACATATAGGTTGTCAATACACACCACCCTACAAAATGTGGGCGGGATTGGAGAAGTGGGCGTGGTACCTTTCGTAAAAAAAAAATTAAAAATTGTATAAAAACCTAAATTTTAGGGCTGTCATATGTCCTATGGATATGACTTATATACCAAAATATCGGTAGAACATATTTAGTAGAACATATTTTATAAAGAACTCGGGAAAATCGGTTCAGATACAAAAAAGTTATGACCAAAATTAATTTTTTTTTTTTTAAATACCCATTTTCGGTAACCATGGATCTTCCCGAGTCCAAGTTTTATAACACAAATAAATGGTAAATTTCTTGCTAAACACGTCGGTATATAAATCTGTCAAATCGGTTAAAAAATGGCTGAGTTATAATCAAAATACTGAAATCCCAAAAGTTACTCTTTTTATAATTAAGTTTGTTTTTTTTTATAATTAAGTTTGCTTAAATATATGTACACATATGTAGGTATATATATATATGCCTAAAAGCCAATTTAATGGAAATATTATTTTTAAGCACGTTGGTATATAAATCTGCCAAATCGGTTAAAAATGGTTAAGTTATGTGCAAAATACTCCAAAAAAGGACTAAAAACATTAACATTTTTATAAAAGCTAAAATTTTAGAGCTGTATTATGACCTATTCATACGTTTTAGATATCAAAATATCGGAAATCTTTAGAAAAACTCGGAAACTTAGAAAAAAAGTAATGTCAAATATATAGTTTTTTTTTTTAATACCTATTTTCGTGAACCATAGAACTTCCCGACTACAAGTTTTATCACCAAAGTAAATGGTAATTTTATACTTTAAGATGTCGGTATGACCAAATACTGAAATTCGATCAAAACTTAACGTGCTATATATTAATTAAACTTTTAATATATTTAATAGCACGCAATCATGTGCAAATAATTAAATAAAACTAAACTATATATATTTTATAAATATACATTTATATATACATATATTTAAATATATATATAAACTTCTGTTCTTTCCAAACCATGGTGAAGGGTATATAAGATTCGGCATAGCCGAATATAGCACTCTTACTTGTTTAAGCTGATTCGGTGAAAAAAGTTTCCGCACCGTAAGCGATTTGTGAATTTTTTTTTTTTTTCTCATTATTTATTTATTGAATCTTCATATATTAAATATGAACTAACAATAATTAATCAAATCTTAACCTAATACGTTATTTTTTGTCCTGCCAGTGCCAGACAAAAATTTTCTTCATCGCGGGTTCTGTTCACTTTTATAGTGTTTATCGCTCATCTAATTGGATAAGTGCTGCAGTGTCTCTTCTTCTTAAGCGAGTGTGGCCGCTATGATTTAAAATATTTCGTGCTAGTGGGTTTGGGTGCGATTCGAGCCTTTTTAAGTATTTTACTGCATATTTCGTAATCATAGTTTTAACTAATGGAACATTAAGATCCTTGTGAATATTTGAGTTTTTAACATACCAAGGGGCAGCTGTGATTATTCGAAGTAGTTTATTTTGGCGCCTTTGAATTTTTTCGATATTAGAGGCCGAGGCAGTGCCCCATAACTGAATACCATAGCACCAGATTGGCTTTAAGATGGAGTTGTAAAGAAGAAGTTTCCAGTCGAGACTAAGGACAGAGTTTCTTCCAATAAGCCAATGAATTTGGATGGCTTTTAGTTTCATTTGAGTTAATTTTACCTCTATATGGCTTTTCCACGTTAAACGGCGATCTAGATGAATACCGAGGTATTTTACATGCGAATTTTGAGGTATTATTTGATTATTGATTTTAATAGGGGGG
Source organism: Pollenia angustigena (assembly GCA_930367215.1). Lineage (NCBI taxonomy): Eukaryota > Metazoa > Arthropoda > Insecta > Diptera > Polleniidae > Pollenia > Pollenia angustigena. The sequence continues at coordinate 122,210,573 of OV884057.1, read as the reverse complement.
CATGATTCCCGACGCAAGGTGAATGTTATATGTACGCATTTTTGCTCATTGACCTCTATCCTCCATTGCTTTAACCATAGTTCGAGTTGAAATATATGATCCTGTAGGTATCGAGATGCTTCTTGACGGTTTTCGTGCACGCTCAAAAAAGCTGTATCATCAGCAAATGTTGAAGTTTGTGTGTAGTTGTTTGTTGGCATGTCCGAGGTATATATTAAGTATAAAAGTGGGCCCAGGATGCTTCCCTGAGGGACTCCAGCGTCAATTTGCTGAGGAGAGCTTAAATAATCACCTTCTTTAATAATAAATTTTCGACCGACTAAGTAGCTTTCTAACAGCTTGTGTGTGTTTACTGGTAAGTTGAGCTTCAATTTATGTAATAAGCCTTCATGCCAGACTTTATCAAAAGCTTGAGAAACATCGATGAAGAGAGCGGAGCAATATTTTTTTTCTTCAAAGGCTTTTCTTATTGCGTTTACTATACGATGGGTTTGCTCAATTGTGCTGTGTTCTCTTCTAAAGCCGAATTGGTGGTTAGGAATACATCTATTTTCATTTAAAATTGGGGTTAATTTTGACGCTAACAGCTTCTCAAACAGCTTTGATATATTAGAAAGTAAGCTTATAGGCCTATATGACTCAACTTTTGTGTGATCCTTTCCAGGTTTAGGTATCATGGTGACTAAGGAGACCTTCCACTTTTGAGGATAGTATTCAAGGCGTAAAATGGCATTAAAAATTAAAAGAATAATTTTCTTTGCTATGCTGGGTAGCTCCAAAAGCATTTTGTTGCTGATCTTATCAAAACCAGGAGCCTTCTTGGGGTTTAGATCACAAATAGCCTTTTCGATTTCTCTTATCTCAAATCTTAGCGGAACAGCTGTTCTAGCAGCAACAGGTGGTAACTCGACCGCAGTATCGTGAGATATATTTGGGGTAAATACGTTTTTTAAATGATTGACAAACAGATTTCCTTTTTCAACATCATTTCTTGCCCAACTTCCATTCAAGTTCCTTAATGGTGGTTTAGAGACAACTGGCCTCTTGAGATTTCTAGCTACACGCGATAATGAGTAGTTTGATTGTGGGGCTGCATCAAGTTCCTCAAGATATTTTTCCAGAGAAGCCGTTTTCTTAGTCTGCAGCAACTTTCTTAGTCTTTTTGTACACTCTTTAAGTAAGTTCTTAAGTTGAGGGGATCTGTGCAATTGCCAATCTCTTCGAGCCCTCCTTTTTTCAGACAAAAGATGCTCGACATCTGTGGAATATATTTTAATAGTTTTTGTTTTTTTGGGGACAATATTGGAATGTTGAACAGCTAGTTTCAGAAAACTGTCAAAATTGTCAATAGAGCGATCTACATAATCCGGTGTACTGAGCGGAATATTTTCTGTGCAATGGGTACTGAGATATTTTTTATATTTTAACCAATTAATTTGCGTAGCTGTCGTCGGAGGTACAATTCTATTGGGGTTCATTATAGTAACAATTGTAGGTGTGTGGTCGGAAGATAAATCTAGGGAGGCTTCAACATGAATCGTTTCTATGGGAATGTTTTTAACCACGCCGAAATCGATGACATCTGGAATTTTTTGATGATCAGTGGGCCAATATGTTGGTTGTCCGCTCGCTACCACATTTAAATCCATTTTAGAAATTGTGTTAAATAAAACACGACCCTTTGGTGTTATAAGTCGCGACCCCCAGAAGGTATGTTTAGCGTTATAATCGCCAGCGGCTAGGAAACACGGTCCTAATGATTTAAAATATTTATAATATTGGTCCTCCGATATTGAAAATCTAGGCGGGGAGTATAACGATGAAATTACTAGGTTTCTATTTAATTCCTCAACGCAAATGTTCGTTGCTTGGAGATAATCTTCACGATGATCACACATTAGGTAGTGTTTCACTCGGGCTTTTATTAAAATGGCAGAACCTCCACAAGCTCTATCTCGAGGGTCCTTGGTATCATATAGTATATAACCATTTATTTTAAACGTATTTCTTGAGGTCAAATGAGTTTCAGAAATCATCATGACATCAATTTTTTTATTTTTAAGAAAGTATTCTAATTCATTTTTATGTTGGCGGATGCCGTTTGCGTTCCAAAAACAAATTTTTAAACAGTTCATGGTTTATTAAGTACAGCTTGCAATAACATCGATTGCATTCTAAGCATTTCCTGCATCATATTACCCATTGTGTTCGTAAAATTATTTACCGTTTGCACTAATGTTTCCATGGTTTTTTCTAAGCGACTTAAATTAGAAACCGGAGTTTCATCATTACTTGGCGAAGCACCTTGCATTGGCTGATGGTTTGATTTTAGGACGTTAGCGTAAGAGGTTCTGTTATTACTAGGCTGGGGGGCTTGAATTGCATTTGTGTTTACTTGATTTGCAACCTGCATTTGAGGGGTATTTGTTTTTGGTCCAACCGTCTGCTTGACGATATTATATACAGGGCATCCTCTATAATTGGCAGTGTGATTACCGCCACAGTTGCTACATTTTTTTACGTTGGGGTCGGTTTTAGACTTATCGCAAGAAACTGTACCGTGTAGTTCACCACATACTACGCAGACAGGGGGTAAATAGCAGTATGCCTTAGTATGACCGTACTCTTGACAGTTTAAACATTGAACGGGACCATTTCTTTTGTGCGGCTCTTCTATAGTTATTCTTCTGTAGAGAATATATTTTAAATTGTAAATAGGATGTGTTTCGTTTTTTTTAAGTTTTACGTCGCCGGGTTCAAACTCAACTCGAAAGAGTGGTTGGGGAATTTTTTCTCTATTTTTAATATTTACTACATGCTTTACCTTGAAGCCTTTTTCTTCTAAGAATGTTTTAACCTCTTCTGGGTCTACGCATGAGTCAATGCCCTTGATTACTACCTGAAGACCTTTACTGCTCTTCAGTTGATAAGTATAAAAGTTTTTATTCAGAGTCTCAAATACTGTAATTACCTTTCGAAAATCATCCTCGTGATTCACCTGTATTTTAGTCTCGTTAATGATACCGCGCTTTATTGAAGCTACATAAAAGGAATTTTCACCTATCACCGAAATTAAACTTTTTATTAACTCATTAGAGTTTTGCTCTCTAAGGTATATCGGGGGTGGCTTAGACGATTTAATGACGTTTGGTGCTTCAGAGGATTCATCCTCCAGAATCGCAAAACGATTTTGTGTATTTATTTTATCAAAAGATGGTACTTTTGAGGCCGAAGCAACTGCTGCAGAGGTAGGGCTGCGTCCCCGTTTAAGCACTGTTATGTACCTGTCCATACCAACTTGTATTGTAGGCTTTTGGCAGCTTTTTACAGGGGGGTTTTCCATTGCATTTGTGTTTAAGTTCATGGTTTCATTTCCCACTAAATTTGTTTTTGACGTCACGGCAATACTTGCTGGCCTGGCAACACTTGTCACCAAATCTAGTTGTAGTTTTTTTAATGAGTCACTATCCACTGTTTTTGTAAACACCGAGGGTGATAGGGAACGTGTTCTAGTAATTGGCTTAGCCGTTAAATAGTTTATATTATTTTGTTTAGTTTTATTTATTTCCGCATTATTTTCGTTTGATTGAACTAAAACGTAAACGTTTCTTTCATTTTGTCTTAGTGTTGTTTCACTGTTCGTACTCATGCAAAGAGTTGTTTTTGTTTTTCACCGTTTTGCTTTGCTTTAATATTTTTATTATTTATTGTATTTTACAACAACAAAAAAAAACAAGAAATTTTAATGTTTTTGTTCAGAATATGTATACACATGTATGAACATTCATACATACGTATTTATTTTTACTGTTTTATTTAATTTAATTTAATCGTTTTAAATTGTTCACTATTATGTTAAATAATTTAAATAACAAAATACGTATATTATTTTTTTTTAAGCGTCCATTCGCTGCTTATATTACAAAATCAAATGTGATTAATTAATAGTTCAAATCGTATGCGGGGCTAAAATACACGTCTGTATCACAACAAAGCACAAACCGAACTGATTTGTGAATTTAAATTTAAACAAATTAAACAAAAACAAACTTATTTAAGACAAAAGTAGCTGATTTAATGATGAAAATAAAAAAATAAAAACAAAACTTCAACGCTTTCGGTGCGGAAACTTTTTTCACGAAAGAGGAAAAATTACACCATATTTATGAAATTTGCAAAAATTGCAAAAAGTTATATCCCTAGTGTACAGTCATATATGGTCTAATACAAAGTCAATTTTTATGACCTTTGACCTTGAATATCTTAAGACGCGGACACGATAGCATTTGTGGCTTTTGAGACAACATTACGAACGACAAAACAAAGGTCTATACCAATTTTCAGCTTATTATCTTTCATTCCGAGGTTGGCCCCTCTTTTTACCTAAAATGACTGGGCTATTAATTAGTTTTTAACTCAGGAACATAAAATTTAAAATTTTTTTAAATAAAGTACACATTTTTTGGAAGAAAACTTATTTTTAAAACAGTTTAGTACAGATTCTTCCCGCAATGATTCAGATGAATTAGATCATTTTTTGAGAAGAGTGAAAACCACCTTCAACCAGACCTTAACAAGACTATTAAAATTAGTTAAAAATCAATAAGAGATTCAAGTGGCATAATGGAGGTCTACCTATTCTTAGAAAAGGCGAGAAGAAGAACAGAGAAACTGGACATCCTTTATAAACGCTTTGTTTTCAATTCTCTAACGTCAACAATAAGTGAAAGAATCTTTTCTAATTCAAGTTTCATTAAATCAAACGTAAGAAATAGCATGAAACATGTACATTTAAACTCTTTTTGAAAGATAATTTTAGAAGATTAGCTTAAATTTAAATGCAATTTTTATTTAAAAAGTTTTCCTTTTTTATTACATGAAGAACGTTTCGTTAAATTGTTGTTACATTTTAATAAAGTTTTTATGTTAAAAAATATAGTTTTTGTTCTTATTTTGAAGCGTCTTAACCAGACATAATTAAAATTATTCGATTAACGGAATAGTATTAAATTGTTTGATTATTATTCGATTAAATTTTCGCGCGATTAATCGAATAATACAAGACATCGATTAGTTGCATACCCTACCTTTTACCTGCGGTGAAGGGTATAATCAAATAAAATAAAAATTTCTATGTAAGAAATTGCTTTAAATGATAAGAGCTGGTCAGTTTCGTAAACCAAGTCAAAAATCGAAAAAGCTGAGTTGTGGTTGCATGCGGAATCAAGGATATCGAATGCCGAGTTTACTTATCGCATAGAACAGAAATTTATTTAAAATTATTGCAGTTTTCTTACAAAAACTAACTTAACTTGGTGACGGAATCTTGCACAAATTCGTTTTATGTGTCTAAACCATACTACTTAATTTTGTGAAGATTGGTCGAAAATTTAACAGAGGGCCAATAAAAAGTCGACTCTCTGAAAACACGCAGTACGCATAAGTCCGTAACGAATTATGTATTGTAGTAAAATTTGGTCTGTAATTGTTTTATTGGACAAGCGAAATTTCATAAGGATTGGTCTATAACTTACCATTGGCCTGATCTTAAGCGTACTTTTGTAATACATTGTACTAAATAATTATTTAAAACGGAACGAATTTTAGTACTGGGGCCAAATTACCGCATTCGATATCTATTGAAATTGCAATACAAATTAAATGAGCATTTCGATCGATATCGAATGCCGTAATTTGGCCCCTGTGTGATGAAGTTTTATTAATATAGGTTTACAATTTTAGATATAAACCCCAATCCTGAAATATTCTTACTCTGCTGGAGGGTATCAAAGATTCGGCACAGCCAATTATAGCACCATTATTGTTTAACTTAGATTTTTAACATTTTCCTAATGGCTAGATTGTCAATAAACTGTAATTAAACATTTTAACGTTTCTTTTAATCCCAATAGACGCTCTGCGGTTTTTTGGTTGGTGAATTATTGTGTAGGAAAAAAAACTAAAATGTTTTAATTTTCGACATTTAACTAAAAACTCTTCATTAAACACCTGCCTCAAGACATTTAATATTCTTTTATAAACCAAAATGATTTAATACTTTTTGTGTTTACAATAAAAAAAACCAACAAATAAAAGAAATTAGAGCCGAGCCAATAAACCATTTAATTAAGATTTTCCACGAATATTACGACTACATACAATTTATTATGTTGGTTTATTGAACTTAAATAAAGTTTAAGAAAAAAATACGAAATAGAAAGAGGGTTTATCAAAAAATCAACACTTTTTATGAAAGAACATAAATCACGAGCAAATAAAGACCTAAGACGATCGATCAAACATTTACGACTTCAGATTGAGATGAAAACAGTTCATAATAATAAAATTAAAAACAGAAATATGTAAATTAACCATTAAGTATTAAATGTTTTATTTATACCAAAATTTTTGTTCTTTGATTTTAGCTCAAGTTCTACGATAATCCATTGAAAATTGTGTAGCAAAAATGAAAAGGTTATATTTTGGATGCATTCTATATGTAAGAAAATATACAAGTACCGTAGAAACTAAATATTTTACAAGATCTTGAAGGGTAAGAACTATTTTCCGAAAGAATTTATAGACAATTAAAGACCATTTTAAAAAGGTTCGCAATCCCAATTTGTTTGTGAGATTTTTAAAAGAAAAAGTATTTTTAAAAGTGTGGCTTAAATACGAACTATTGTTGATCATTGACCTCTACACCGAAAACACTTTGTCTTGCTGTAGCCGTTTTAATTCAACAAATATTTAATTTTTCACAAGTAAAAGTGCTCTTTTCGGGTGTGCCGAACTTTTGATACCCTTCAATGAGAGTAAAAATATTTCAGAAGTTGGATTTTTATGGAATCTATTAGTTATGAACCAATCTTAAAAAAAATAACGACACTGTAATAAATAGCGATTTTAGGCGTATTCCACAAATACTTTTTCGACGATTGGCCTATGGTAAATTACACAGCGCTAGTTGGAAAAAATGACAAGCGGGGCATCGGGTGGGTTAACCTAGTTCAACTGCGCTGACTGCAGTGGTGCTAACAGTGTTTTTAGATTAACTCTTGTTTTTGAGATGTACCTCAAAAAATTTGTGTATATGAATAAACTAAAAAAACCGAAATTCCGCAAGTATTTCTCGCACACATAAAAAAAGTTATTACACGCCTCCATCTAAGATATTTTAATATAACTGATTATAGACAAGAATGACAAAGTATTTAAACCTCACTATTCTCTTTCGCAAGACAAAAAAAGGCTGAGGAACTGTAATTTTTTGCCTAAACAATCAATATTTCTAAAGCGACTGCGCATGTTAAAAAAAAACGGATACCCTTATTGATGAATTTCCGTTTTTTAATTTATTCAATAAACTAAACTAAACCTCCATTTTCCTAATAACGGTATATCTCGAAAACAAGAGCTAGCCTAAAAACGATTAGCACCATGGATTCAGTGTATTCAAATTAGGGTTACCCGCCGGTTGCCCCGCTTATTAGCAAAAAAGTGTCAAATTGTAGCACAGTGCTATTATTCGATCTTCACAAAATTGGGCCATGTGTGTTCCAAAATCTAATGACAATCGGGGATATTCCGATCCTAATTCATGTTAGTTTTTTATCATCATATATATAAATTATTAAGCGTGATCCACATGTGGTTCTATAATCGCTTACCTTCGGATCCGATTACGCTGGGCTTCAATTCCAAAATGCTGAGGACTACCACAACAGACGGACAGGGGCCAACGGCTAAATCGGCTTACAGTTAATCAAGGATCCAGATCTATATCGCTCCTTTATTGCAACATAGTCATATCTCAAAAAATGAAAAATTTTAAGTAACTTAAGCAAAAGTGTTCCTTTATACCTTCTTTAGGGTATAGCAAAATATATTTTATTAAATCTGTATATAAAGGTAGATTTTGAAAACTTTAATCACATTTTGCCAAGTTTGATTTTTTTTTGAGAAATTACTATGTTACTATGAGCAGGTTTTATATATGAATACATATCTCAAATCGCTTTAAACGTGCTAATGAGATGCCTGATTTTTTTATGGAGTGTCCCCGGTTTGGAGGACTATTTTCTGCTGATAATGAGCGCTTCTTTTAACATACAAACAAAGGACTCCTAGGGAGCTTTTTTAAGGGCTAACTATATAAACATATTCATTAATTCAAAAGATTTTGTTAATCGTGCTTAATTCCCAGTTTTTATTATTGATAAAAACACTGAAATTTATTTATGATGGGATAAGCAATTCCTATGCGCATTTCACTGTTTGCTTAGGCCAGATCGTCCAAAAAGATTTAAGAAAAACTAAAGATATTAAACTAAATAAAACTGTTAAGCGTATAAGAATTATAAGCCACAGTTCTACTTGTAACCATATCAAAGTTGAGAACGAAGAAGTTTTTAAAGTTTAAAACCTTCTTCGTTGTCGGCACTTAATTTATTTTTTATTTCGCGTACAAGTGATTTTCATTGGCCTCCACGTTCACCGGATTTAAACGCCCCAGACTGTTTTCTTTGGCGTTATTTGAAGGGAAATGTCTACATTAATAAGTTTAGAACTATCCAGCAAATAAAAAGCAATATACGCGACGAAATAAGCCACATAACACCTGAAGTTTTGCGAAAGGTTATGGAAAATGTGTTGGAAAGAGCACGAATTTGCGAAACAGAAAATGGCCACCACTTGCGAGATATTATTTTTCACAATTAAACTAAAAATATTAAAAAAAATTAATTAGGCTTATGTTCATGAAATTTAATTTTTATTAAATTATTTTTGTGAAGAAAGGAATTTTACAACATGAAAATTAATTAAAATTGTTATTGATAATCGTTCATTCTTGACCTGGCTCGGGCTCGAACCCTGGCCGGCAGGTTACCATGACATGTTTCGATCGCAACCACTCGATGGCTGCGAGTGTAAGACGGCAAATCCATCTGAGGAGATCGAGTGGTTGCGATCGAAACATGTCATGGTAACCTGCCGGCCAGGGTTCGAGCCCGAGCCACGTCAAGAATGAAAGATTATCAATAACAATTTTAATTAATTTTCATGTTGTAAAATTCCTTTCTTCACAAAAATAATTTAATAAAAATTAAATTTCATGAACTTAAGCCTAATTAAAAATATTAAAAAAAAAAAAAAAAAAAAAAAAAAAATTTGGATTAAAAACCATAAATAGTTCAACAAAATAACCACAATACTAATTAAAAAATTAATAATTATTTCTTAAAAAAAAGGAATTCAAACCCCTTCGTTAATTTTGGGCCACCCGCATATTAAATTTCAAAAATGTATACGAAACATAGTTATGAAAAAGGAACAGAAAATTGCTGCTTGATTTTCTATATCGTGGGACATTTTTTACATTGCAAGCGTCTTCTACACACGTGTCATCAATCTTCCGTTGGATGAAATATGTCTGTGCTACATGTCGCATAGTTCGAATGAGGTTATGCAAATAGTTCAAGTTATTTAAAACTATAATAAAATAATACTATAATTTTTTTAAATGTTTGATATGATCGCCTTATATAGTCAGTTCTGTCAAAATGATCCGTTATTCGGATATTATATGTTGGTCTGACCTTTTTTCGTAGAAGGGCTGCACTTTAAGCGTGCACGTTAGAGTATTTTTTCCTAGAGACTATGGCATCTTGAAATAGAGACATCTGACGGGTTTGCGTATGGGTTATTTAAAGGCCAATTATCTATCTTCCTTCATTTTAAAGCTTGAATCAAAAGTAATAAGTGAAAAAAGTCCGTCTGCCATAACCGCAGCCCAAATGACAACGTGGGATGGCCATTTTACCCTCCCTCTTCCTTAACATAATTCGATTCGGAAAGTAAAATACGCAGTATTTGCCCTTTATTTGATTCGACGTTTCAAATATGAGCCCAAATGAATAAAACAATCTTTATTTATGGCTGTGTAGAATATAAAAATGAAAGATTCAAAGGCTTTAAAGATTTATATGAATTCGCATTTTTAGTGTTATACTTTACTTCGCCTTTGCTTGAACACTGTTTTGTAATTAATTTGATTATAATCAAAAAATAATTAAAGTATTTTTAATTGAAAACTAAAGATTTTTTGTTTTACTATTTTTCTTTTTATTTTGTAGAGAGGTAAAAAGCAAGAACAAGAACACGAAATTGAAGAGTAGTAAATCACAGAATAATAAATAAAAGAAAAACCTTTTTTTTTATTTTAAATAAAAGTCACAGACAGTGACGACGAATGGTGTCGAACATGAAAGCTATGCAAAGAAGATGAAAAACTATTAACACTTCAATATTTCTAAAAACATTGTAAAACAACTGCAACTAGAATACCAGCTGTAAATGCAACAAACAAAGCAACAACAAAATAAAAACTCATTAATGGTGGCTTTTTTTAATTTAGATGATATTAAAACTATTGTTTTAGTCTTTACAATTCTTGTTGTTGTGTTTGAGTGATTTACATTTTCAAAATGGCTTTTTGATTATAAAGAAATAATTAAATTTTGTTAAAATGAAATAAAAAAGATTTGAAGAATAAATAAATAATGAGATAATGTCTCAAAATGACTTTCAAGTTTTGATTTACTTTAGGAATAAATATATAAAAATTTATTTATTTCTTATTCTTAATAGGTATTAACAAGATAGATTCAGGGAAATCATTTTTGAACATGGTCACCTTAAAGAAAACTATTTTTAACGAAAACTTTTAAATATATTACACTGCTTAACAAATTTTAGGTTTGGAAAAGTACCAAGAACGCCACATGCCTAGATAAGTTAATTGGGACCTCCTGAACACGAAAAACGCTGTAATTTTTTTTCCTAAGTACCGTTTTTAGATAACGGTACTTTTGTGTTTTTCGGTGTATGGTCCCACTCAAACCCTTCTGGAGCCCAACCAGGTGCCATTTCTCAGCCATTTCTTATCAGATAGAAATTTTCAGCATATCGACGGAAAAGGCATTCAATTAACTTTCCAACGATATGCCATCTATTTCGACCGGAGTTTTTGGTTGGGCTCCAGAAAAATTAAAGCGTTTTTCGTGTTCAGGCGGTCTCAAATAACTTATCTAGGCATGTGGCGTTCTTGGTATTTTTTGGCTGTAAACCAGTGTTATCATTAATTTTGTTATATTTGTCTACGATTAGCAATTGTTTGGTTTAAAATAACCAATAATATTATTTCTCTTTTCCATGAGCAACGTGCAGAGCAAAGAAATCTATACATTTTTAAACAAAATTTTGAATCGAACGCATTCAAATGTCGCAATCCGATTATCGATACTTAACAAAATTTTATTATTAAAGGGTGGTTAAATTTCAAGGGCCGATGTTGATTTTGAATAAAACACAAACTATTTAGGAAATTATTTTAATTTTATTTTATTATGATATATTGGTATAACTCAATTATGTATGGAACAAAATATCGGCCAAATGGGCGCCGCGACCACGGCGGCACACCTCCATCCGATGGTCCAAATTTTCGATGACCCTGAGGCATAATGGAGGTTCTATGCCGTTAATGTGCCGAATTATCTCATCCTTTAGCTCTTGAATTGTTGCTGGCTTATCGACGTACACCTTTTCTTTCAAATAACCCCAAAGAAAAAAGTCCAACGGTGTCAAATCACATGATCTTGGCGGCCAATTGACATCGCCATTACGTGAGATAACACGGCCATTGAATTTGTTGCGCAAAAGAGCCATTGTTTCGTTAGCTGTGTGGGAGGTGGAACCGTCCTGCTGAAACCACATATCGTCCACATCCATATCTTCCAATTCGGGCCATAAAAAGTTCGTTATCATCTCACGATAGCGAACACCATTCACAGTAACCTGACCGGCCTCATTTTGGAAAAAATACGGCCCGATGATGCCGCCAGCCCATAAACCGCACCAAACAGTCACTCTTTGTGGGTGCATTGGTTTTTCGACAATCGCTCTTGGATTCTCATTCGCCCAAATGCGGCAATTCTGTTTATTGACGAATCCACTGAGGTGAAAATGTGCCTACTCACTGCATCTCGAAGCGAACGACATGCATTTTGATTTGAACGCCCATTTTCATAATAAGTCTGGATAACTTTAACACGTTGTTGGATTGTGTATCTCTCCATGGTTCAAATTGAGTAAGTCTGAAATAGAGAAATGTCAAATAAAATTCGGAAAAAAACTTGGCGTTTAGGTGTGGTTCACATTCAACATCGGCCCTTACAATTTAAGCACCCTATATATTATATGAATCCTTATTCGATCATGAATGTGACGATTTGGAATCTGATACATATTTGTAACTTAAAATTCAGGTCGATTACAATTTTTATTCCAGGCTTTTATTTTATTCGTTGTTGTCTTTGGGTGTTAGATATAATCGTATTTGATTAAAATCGTAAAATTGACGAAAATTCATTACTCTTTTATGTTTGGCAGAAAACATTCTACATTAAATTCTATTTAAAAAAAATTCCTATATTAGCAATCCAAAATTTTAAGTAAAAAAAAAAAAAAAATTAAAACAATTATAATCAGGACAGGTTTTTAATATTCATAAAAAAAAAAGTTTGAATAAATTAGAAAATATAGTTGGACAAAGATGTATAAAACCATAAGAGTATATTTTAAGACATTTTTTACGATATACGGAACCTACTCATGGGCCCACCAAAACAAAATTATGTTATGAGAATAAGATTCATAAAAGAATTATTATAGCCATATATGGTGATTTTTTAGCTATTATCTTTTTGGCAACACTGGTTTAAATAGCTGACGCCCGTTTCTTGTTTTGTTTCACTGTCAAACATCTTCAGTTTGGTCAATAATTTAACCATGAATCGTCTTACAAACGAACAACGCTTGCAAATTATTGAATTTTATTATCAAAATGCGTGCGCTGTTAAGAAAGTTCATCATTGGACCGTACTTCTTCAAAGATGATGCGAATCGTAACGTAACTGTGAATGGCGAGCGCTACCGTGAGATGTATCCAACTTTTTTTTGCCCAAAATGCAAGAGCTTGACTTGCATGACATGTGGTTTCAACAAGACGGTGCAACATGCCACACAGCACGCTTAACAATATGGACTTATTGAGAGGCGAGTTCGGTGAACATTTTATTTCACGTTTGGGACCGGTCAATTGGCCGCCTAGATCGTGCGATTTTCGTGGGGCTTTGTTAAAGCTCATGTCTATACACTAGAGTTGTCAACCGATTAAGAATAATTCGATTAATCGATCAAACAAAAACAAACTCTTGTTCGAATAATTTTAAAATTGCGATTTTCGAATAACGAATAAATCGATTATATTATGTCGATTAATCGAACAATTTTTTTTTTATTAAAAAATAAATTAATAAAAGACTAATAAGAAATAAAAGCTTAAAATTTGATTTATTCTCATACGTTTTTAGCGATTTTATACAAAATGTAGAAAAAGTAAAAAATATTGTTGCTATAGCCCTCATTGTAATTAATCTCAATGTTTAGTAGGCAAAAACCGTGTTAAGTATTCATTGTATTTCAAAAATGTGTCTTATGTTCGTATTAAACAAATCTTTGACCAACAATTGAAGCACAGCCGCGAATAACGTTTTAAGTTACAAAATAATAATTTTTCAGGAGAGCAAAAAAACGTTTTTTGACAAGCAGAATTATTTGTTTTAAAAATTTTTTTTTTTCTATTATTTAAAATAGTGATAATAAAAACTTTAATGCAAAAGGCTTTTAAAACATTATTCCGCACTGCAAAACCATTTCGGTTTCATCATTATGTTAGTAACTTGCAATGTTCTTCCACTGGCTGACACTTTGTGCGCTATTTTGAAGGCGTTAAGGTGCATAGTTTTGGTTGATTTGATGTTTAAACTGTGTAAGAGAGTAAAGTCAACGTTTATCTGCAAAAAAACAGTTTTTGCAAAATGTGGCGTTTACAACGTTTTTCGCGGCTGTGCTTCAATTGTACCAGCTGTTTTCTTTTTAAATCAAACGTTAAACAATTTTCATGAAATGTTGATTAAGTTAATCAGAGCCGTTCACATTACATTTGAGATGATTTAGATGACAGATGATAAAGAAAAAAATGCAACAAACAAATTTAAATTTCTTTAAATTATTAAAAATGGATAAAAATACTTTAATAAAGCGATCAGAACATCATTTTAAACATATTAATTATAGAATTGTGAAAATTTACGAATTATTTAAAGTCAAATAAAAACATTAAGAAGAAATCATGGTCGGTTGTACACGCGAGGGGTACTTACATGGTGACCGATTCTATATTATACTCAGTTTGAGGTATGTTCAGAGGATTCGATGTGGTTTATGAAGTGATTAAGTTGTAATCATGGCAATTTGAAGTGATTAACAAATAACGTCAATATATGGTTAATCATCTCGATTTTGATGTGATTAGAGCTTAATCACGCTCGAGTTGCTTAAACGCGTTTAAAGTGTGAACATAGCATAAGTGTCACAATATTACAATAGAAAACGACGTAGTAGAAGATAATCCAACGACATCAAAATATGCCGAACTTCTTCCAATGGAAAAATACATACAGAGAGACAGCGGTTGTTTTATAGAAGAAGTTGTACGCAGAAGTTTGGCTGAAGATGGAAGGTATGCAAACGCCTTTCGAATATCCAAAGTTGTATCGGATTATTTAAGAATTAAGGATTTTATGATTCCTTTAAGTAATACAACGATATGGAGCTTAGATGAAAAGTTGTACGCATCAAAAAAAAGAAGTCATAGTGGATTTGAGAAAAAATAAAGAAGAAAATGGAAGATTTTCCATAGTTGTAAATTAACGGACGGATGTATCTTATTTAAAATATGTAATTTCAGATTTAATCGTTAGATCGAACGAACAAAAACAATTATTTGAATTATTCGAACAAAGCTAAAAGGCGAATAATTGACAACTCTACTATACACACATGCCCGCTTCAATTGATTAATTGGAAGACAACATTGAATCATTTATTCAAGAGATACCGGCCGAAATGTTGGAAAGAGTATGCCAAACTTGGACAAAGCGGATGGACCATTTGAGGCGCAGTCACGGTCAACATTTGCATGAAATAATCTTCAAATATTAAATTATATGGACTGTACTATCGATTCAAATAAAGATTTCATACATTCTTCTGAATTATGTGTTTTTTTTTAATTTTCCTATAGCTCTTAAAAAATCACCCGATATTAATAAGGTATGTAAATTGCGGCAGAAAAGACTGCATACTTCAAATTTTAGTTTGAAACCAGGGACTAAAAATAACGATTATTTTTCAGATTTAAACTAAAAAAATCACACACAAGTTTAAAATGGCTTTCCTATAAAACCGAAAAAATTTACCTAAGCACTTTTTATTTATTGTCACATAATTGCTTGTTTAATGTTTAAGTTAGTCCACTTAAAGTTAACCGAAAATTTGCATTTCAATATAAATACATTTTAGACTTTGGCCATAATCTCAATATGGAGTAGCACTTGAGTGACTAAGGCCGCCAGGGCGAATGGTTATTTTTTAGTTTTTTACTTCAAGTTTTCCAAAAACTGATTTTTTAAATTAATTTATTTTATTTTTATAAACATTTATTACAAAAAAACAATTCCTTAACGTCAGACGAAGCAATTAATTATGTGTTTTTTAGAATTTTGATAAATAGTCAAAACCGACACAACATTCTTAGAAAATATCAAATTAACGTCGACTTGATATGACAACAACTTCAAATTGACGTCGACATCGACAACGACAACGACTTATGAAGTCGGGGTAAAATTATTGTACTAAAACTTATGAATACATACCAACATTATCAAGAATGTTATTACATTATTTTCGGGAGATGTTTTAGAATAAGGGTTATGGCGAATTACGGTTCGATTTTAAGAAAATTTTGTAAAAAAAATAATAAGAGTCTTAATAAACATTTTTTAATCGATTTTTTCTAAATACTAACAAAAATAAGTAAATGATTTATAGACACAAAGACTTCACTCCGAAAATAAACAATATTAGCGACCGGGTTTTACCATTTTCAGTAGATATAAGTATTAAAACGTAAGTACCAAATTATTTTTAATACTTTTTATCTTAAATTTGCGCCCAGAGTTTATATGGACAGAGAAGAGCAAGCCAGCTGGATGAAAATCGTTAGATTAACCCAAACGAGTACAGCTACCATTTTACAAGCTTCCAAGCAAAAACAAAGAATTTTTAACCGTTGTACCGTTATTTATGTTAACAACAATAATACCAACTGTATCTAAAAAAGAATTTGTGTTTCTTTTTTATTTTTGGGTACAAAAGTATAAGTCTGATTTGTGTCACGAAAACAGTGTGAAGGTATGAACACTATTTTGATAATATTAAAAACAATATTGAATTTTTTTTTTTTGATAATTTTTAATTTTTATATTTAAAATCGGATCAGAAAAACTCACAGACAAAAAAAAATTAATTACATAAAATAATAATAAAACTAGAACAGTATAAAATTTACTGTACTCGTTTGAGTACACTGGCAACATGTATAGGTAAAAAACAAGTTTTTATTTTGTTAGATTTTAACTATGAGTGGAGAATATTTTACGGCCTAAAAGTGATTTCAAAGCCTTTAAAAAGCAGTTGAAAGCATATTATATGATTAAGAGGTGTTTAGGAACATACAACCAGTGTTACCACCAGCAAGATTCAAAATTACACATGAGATGAAGCAAAATTACCCGATTTAAATGAAATTACACCTGATATAAAATTAAAGTTTTATTTAAAACAACACAAAGAAAACAAACTCATTAAAACAAGATCAATATTAGTCAAACTGTTAATTTTGTTTAAATTAACAAAAAATAAGATTAAAGACTTAAAAAAAATTAATAAAACATAAAATAAAACTGCTAAAAAAAATAGTTTAACTTCCACATTTGGTTGATATATCTTGGGAAGGTTTAAAATGTTCCTTGTCATTGCTTTATCATGGATACTTTTTAGCCCCATAGAGCTTACGAAAGGTTAGCTGTCAAACGAACTGTCATACTGTTTTCACTTTTTGATCAGGCATATCATCATGAATAGATTCATGCTTGAACAACGCCACCAAATTATCCAAATATGCTTTGGAAATCAGCCATCGATTTTCGCAACTTAAAGGTAACTTCATGACTTAAATGACGCAACTTTTTTTCACAAATGAAGGCGATGTGTTGATTTAGAGAAAATAAACTGTCAATTAGACTTCAAGGCCGTGGGATGTGACACTTATTGATTGTTTTCCGTAGGGTTGTGAAGTCAGTGGTTAATGCTGATAAACCAGCAACAATCGGTGTCTTGGAGGTCAACATTTTTAATTTTATTCGAAAAAGAGAAACAAAATTGGACGTCTGCAATGCATTTCGTCAAGGACAGGCGTGGTGTCTATTTGTTTTAAATCAGTTTCAAATGGTTATGCCGTGTATCAATCTGCGATTAAAATTTTTTTTTTTTTTGTGTTGTCTACCATTTTAAGTTTCATGGTCTTAAAAAATACCCTTTAAATTAATAAAATTAATTATATGTTGCAATATTGGAAACATAAATTCCCCCAGGCAAGTTTTTAGTTTGAATAACTTTTTTCAATAAACTTCAGGTTCTAAATCACTATGATAGGCACCTTTATCCAAACCTAAGGGTCCATCTTGCGACATTCATTACCAAACATTCTAAAATATATGTTTGTTTAATAATTGAAGTCGTTTCTTAAAAAAAAACCGAGACTTTGGTTCAGAAGGATGTACATTTCTTAGCAACAATATTTGAAAAGAAATAAATGTCATTACTGAAATTGAATCTTGATTTTATTTGGTTATCTGAAGTAACAATTTCAAATAACACCTGAATTACACCTAAAAGAAATTACCCACGCTCTACCCACGACCGTAAAAATTATACCAAATTCGGGTAATTACCCACAAAGTGGCAACACTGCATACAACGGTTCAAAGTTTTTGTTAATATGAAAATCATTGACAACGTGTTTGTGACTATAGTGATGATGAACCGTTGGCACCAAAGTAAACTCGGCAAGACTTTGCAAAGCAAAACAATTCTATTTGGAAATGCTTTCCATCGCAGAGCTCAACACCTTAGCAGAACTCTGAAGTTTGGGAAAGATTAAATAGTATACGTGAAGAAATATTTGAAAAATCTTTTAATTCGTTGTCTTTGACCTTAAAGCCTCCAATTCTGAAAGTCAAATCGACGGCTTTCTTCGAATGAAATGCTTAGCGGGATGGTGGTCAAAATATTCCTGTAGACGAGTCAATGGTGAAACATTTTGACTACCATCCCGCTCAGCAATTCATTCGAGAAAATCCAGTTCGATTAGGCTTCAAAAACTGAGTAGCAGCTATTGCTGCCAGTTAGATTTGTACTCCAAAAAATTGCATGTGGAATCTTCTGATCCATTTGTTTCACGTGTTGTTCAAAATTTGTTGGAGTAGTTGAATTGTACTGCACAAAATTATCGTGCGTCTTAAAAATTTTTTTGGTACAATCTTTATGTTGATCGTAGAAATTTAGAGCAACTACTGGGTCAATGTTTGCAGATTAATTAAGATGGGGCTCGACACTATCCTACTAAACTACAAAACCATCTGCGGTCCATTTTTTTTTTGCCATAGTGGAGCTCTTTGGCAGTATAAGAAGTGCTTAAAACACTTTGCATTGAAAAACAACCCTGCGGGAAATTTGTGTCAATTGGTCCAACAGACTTGTCCTGGGAGTTGTGAAAATAGAACAGGTACAAAAAGGAAGAACTCATGACCAGTGAAAGGAGAACCAATCATGTAACTGGTTTATGCAAAACAAAAAGGTAGAAAAAGTGATGAATTACAGAATAGTCTTCACCGGTGGTGTGACAAATTTATTTGGTCTTTCTAAAATTTGTTTCTTGAATTAAATTCTACGTCTTGTTTTATTGAAATAATACTACATTGTATTGAAATACTATTACATTGTAGCAACTGTCACTAAAAACGTCCATTGAGAATAGATGTGTGACTGGTCAAATGGTGTCAATTGACCCCCTCCAATGACAACCCCATGTAAAAGTGATAGGTCTAATTCACAGAAAGTGTTTAAACTAGAACCGGTCCCTACCACCAAAGACCTATCACGGGACTACTTTGGTGTCAGTTCGCTTCCCTCTAGGGAATGTTCTGAAAATTTGCATACATTAAAGGTCAGTGCGCTCAGTTAAGTACACCCCAAAAACTCAGTTAAAAATTTTTGTTGGCACCAAAAAGGAGTATAAAACAAATATTTTTTTACCTTATGCCCATCAGCACAATATGGATTCCACTTATGGTTCTGAAAGGAATAAATATGCAAGCAAAAGCAAAAAAAGATGATTTTAAATATGCAAATAAAAGCATGAATTTTCATACTAAAAACCTTAAATAGAAAACAAATTATTGCCATTTTGTTAAGTAATATATCATATTAAAAAGAATTTTTTAAGGCTTTCAATTAAAATTACCAATTTTTGTCTAGATTTTCAGAATTTATAGAAATAAATTCGGCAGTTGCATTTTGGTCATCAAAATATGTACTTAAATGCAAGTAAAGCATATTTCCCAAAATCTTGCGAAATATTATAAAACTAGTATTTCAAGAAAAAAAATATTTTAAACTTACCCTGATAAGATTAATAATTTGACAATTAATAAATTTTCAAAATATCAATAAATTAAAAAGTTTCTAATTTTCTAAACTACTTCTGTTAACTACGACAACAATTACATTTAACAAAAAAATTTCTTACATTTTTCCGCGTTTATTAAGTGGTTAAAAATATAATTGAATAAATAAAATTTTTTACAAAAATATTTAGAAAATAAAGTGTCAGGTAATTGGCGCCAACTAATAAAAATTCAACAAAAAAAAAAAAAAAAAAAGTGATTCTTACTTGAAAGCGGCTTCTATTTGAAATTGTGGTTGTTGTAGAAGAAAACACCTCATAAAACAACTAAAAAGCCAACTAAAACAATTGTCATACACATCGCTTGTTTACTTGAATAGTGTCATAACTCAAAAAATACTATTTTTCAGTAGAGCCATTTCGGATCCAACTTAAGAAAAAATATGAAAAATATCCTTGTGATACAAAATATATCGTTTATTCTGCACAGAAAAAAATAAAAATTGATTTCAATTAAAAAATTTGTGATTATAATTAAAAAATAATTTAAATTTGTAGCAGTAAAAAAATAATAGCATCGATTAAATATTTTTTGATATTTACAGCATTTTCTGCAGTAATATTGTTGATATAAAAAAACGTTTAATTCACTTGATTAAATTTTTAATTAAAACTGATACTTTTTTTGATTAATGGTTTAATTGAAAATTTCAATCCGAAAACCCTACAATAAAAACTGAGATGTGTAATTTTTATACCCACACCATAAAAGTGGAGATGTTAATATGCATTTATGCTAACAAGTTAGTCCTACCCCCACCTTCTAGTATAAAGATCGAGTCAGAATCACTTTTTAAGTTGATCTAATTTTGTCCGATCATCCGTCCTGCTGCAGGTCGCAATTTTGAAGTTAATTTGATGAAATGTACTACATACATACTTTTCAATTGTCATAAGGACGAAGAAAATATTAAAAATGATGAGAATCGGTCCATAATTGCAAATATCCTCAATACAAGCTTCTTTCCGGAATAGAGTCTTTGTCCCCAAATTTTGTTGAAGTCGCTCCAAATTTGAATGTATCTTCCGTACAAAAACTACTCAACAAAATAGCTTTTAATGCAAAAACTTCCTTATTAATGTTGGCTTTTATTTCTGTCAAAGCCTAATTTTCTACGGGTAGGTCCTTAATTGACCATACGTTTCATATAAGCCTCCTTTCTAAAATCGCTTTAAGAAGAACAAATCTAGTTGATATCTAGATAATATTTTGGACAAAAAACTCTTATATTTATCTTAATCTTTTAACATAGTTTTGTCTCGAAAATAAGTCTGTTTATCAATGTTACCACCAGAAAAATTCAAAATTACACTTGAGATGAAGCAAAATTACCCGTTTAAAATGAAATTACACCTGATATAAAATTGAAGTTTTATTTAATAAAAGGACATTTACAAAGAATCAAAAACACAACAAACTCATTGAAAGACCATCAATATTAGTTAAACTGTTAAGATTATAATTGAAAATTTTAATAAATTAACAAAAATAACATTTAAGACTTAAAAACAATTAATAAAACATTAAATAAAACTCCTAAAATAATGAGTTTTACTTCCACATTTGGTTGCATATATCTAGGAAAGGTTCAAAATGCTAATTGCCATTCCTTTATAATGGGTGTTTTTTAGCCCCATAAAGCTTACGAAAGGTTAGCTGTCAAACGAACTGTCATACTTATTTCACTTTTTGCTCAGGCACATCATCATGAATAGATTCATGCTTGAACAACGCCACCAAATCATCCAAATTTACTTTGAAATTTGACTTCACGCTTAAACTGACGCCACTTATTTCTAAGGAAATGAAGGCGTTGTGTGCATTTAGAGAAAATAAACTGTCAATTAGACTTCAAGGCCGTGCGATGTGACACCTCTTGATTGTTTTCCGTAGGGCTGTAAAGTTACTGGTTTATGCTGATAAATCAGCAACAATTGACGTCTTGGAGGTCAACATTGTTCATTTTATTCGTGACATGCAGCCAGCAATGCGTTTCGTAAGGACAGGCGGTGCCTATTTGTTTGAAATCAGTTTCAAATGGTAATGCCGTATATAAGTCCGCGATTAAAGCTAATTTTTTAATGTTGTCTTCCATTTTCATTTTCATGGTCTTAAACAAAATGCCTCTAGGGTTTTATACAACTGTCCCTTTCGTTATTTAGTTTTACTACTGTAAAGGGCGTTAAATATTTTTCAAACTAAAGCAATCAAAAGTTGCAAGAAAAATTTAATATTAATCATATGTTGGAATATTGGAAACATATGTATCTTCCCGCAGGCTTGTTTTTAGTTTAAATAACTTTTTTTCAATAAACTTCTTGTTCTAAATCACTATGATAGGCATCTTTATCCAGTCTTAAGATCCATGTTGCGACATTTATTACCAAACTTTTGAAAATATATTTTTAATAATTAAAGTCTTTTCTTAAAAAACACCGAGACTTTGGTTCAGAAGTCTGTGCATTTTTTAGCAACAATATTTGAAAAGAAATAAATGTCATTACTGAAATCGAATCTTGATTTTATTTGATTATCGGAAGTAAGAATTTCAAATAGCACCTGAATTACACAGAAGAGAAATTACACACGCTCTACCCACGACAGTAAAAATTATGCCAAATTCGGGTAATTACCCACAAAGTGGCAACACTGCTGTTTATACTGTGGTGTAGGGTATCAAATGGTGGGGCTTGACCGACTTAAATTTCTTACAAGTTATATAAAAAAACACACTTTTTTAAAAAGTAGAATAATGCCTATTTTTTTATCACAACTGTTAAATTTCCAACGATTCAGAAAAAAAAATTTTAATACAAAATTAATCATGGTATTGCGCACAATTCTGCATACTTAACTAAAATATCGTGCTTTTTAAGTTATATCGCTTTTGAAGTAAATGAGAGATCTATAAAAATATAAAAATGCAAACTTGTGCTTAAAGAAAAATATCTATTAACACTTAAAATGAGTTTAATCTCAGCAGAGAAGGCGTCATAAAGTTAAATAAACGCTAGAGAGCAACAATCAAACAATAATTAAACGCTGTTAATGCAACGCTTTAATGTCGCTAATAAAAGTGTTAAATTAATACTAAAATAACAAATATTAAATTAAATAAATTCTAAATTCTGTAGAGGGTGTACATGTTAAGAAGAGAAACATAAACAATAAAATACTTGTTTGAGTCTTGTAGCGGCAATCAATTATTTTGTTTAGGACATTTAAATTTGAATTGTCCGTGTGCAACTGCGAGTACAATTATAATAAATGTATGTACTCGTATGTTTAAATTGTACGTGTGGTGACATATTTATGTTTTATTGGCGATGGCATTTAAAGCAGAGAATTAAAGGAACGTAGT
Source organism: Pollenia angustigena (assembly GCA_930367215.1). Classification (NCBI taxonomy): domain Eukaryota; kingdom Metazoa; phylum Arthropoda; class Insecta; order Diptera; family Polleniidae; genus Pollenia; species Pollenia angustigena. Next base: position 122,187,434 of record OV884057.1, on the reverse strand, counting down.
GTTTCTACTGACTACAGGTGGCCAAAGTAAGGCCTAGTCGTTGTTGGTGATCTTGAGTATTAGGGCATGCACAATTCGAATTTTGTGTAGATGCATCTTAAAATCGAACTATGAAATAATCTACAATAGTGTTGTGGAAACGTGCAATAAGCCGGACTTAATTTTTAATAGTGGCCACTGCGAAACTGATTTTGAATTAAAATATTTATGGTATTTTCGCTGCTTCATAACAATTGATCGTTAACAAGAATAGAACAGTTAAATCAATTGGTCTTCTTAAGGCCACCCTGTATTTTGATATTTTAATCCTGTTAATAAGTATTTTATTATTTATAGCACAACAATTCTACCAAATATAGCCAGTGTTCGCAAATAGACATTAATATCGCTCCATAGTGTTCGGTTCGGTAGATTTGTGGAAAACATAAACGCGAATAGTGTTGGTGTACCCAGTAAAAACTTCGCGTACTTTTTCAAAATGAACAGCTTCTTTAACTCATTATTTTGTAGCTTTCTTCTATAACTACATCTATAACAACTTCTATAACTACTTTTTTCTGGATGTATGCAGGTAAAAAAAATAAAGACTTACTTTTTAATGCGTCCTTTTTGGGACATACCTTGTAAAATTCATTGGTTCTTTCAGAAGAATTGTAAGTAGTGCTCTTATGTTTTTCTGATTACTCAACACATTATTTTGTAGGCGAAGTTTTTACTGGGTAGCAAATCATTAAAAAAAATAACGTTTCGCGGTTTGTCATCTTTCGAACACAAAAGAAATACCGTTCTTATCCATACCTATTACCTATTCTTATTCTTTGTATCTTCATTTCTTTATCAATTTAAAAAAGAAACATTATAGAACATTTAAATATAATGTTTGTCTACAGTATCACTGCAATTATTCTGTTTCTTAACGAAGAACAGAACACTATAAAATGTTCGGGTCTTTCTTGAATATAGTTACGAACGGTATTAAGGGTTGTGTTCGTCTAGACAAACACTAAAAAAAATAGATATCGTTCCTGGGCGAACGCTAAATAAAGTTCTGTTTATATTCCAACACTGACTACAACAACCAATAATTCTTTTTTAATTATTATTTCGGAAGAAATCTCCTCAAGGGTAAATTCTTAAAAAATTTCACATATCTACTTGTTTTGTATAATTTAAAAATTTTTTATATTAGTTAAAAAAAGTTTATGACAAGTCAGTGGAAAGAATTGAGGCAGAATTAGGGCGCGTTCGTAAATGCATCATTGCGCTGCATCAGTGATTTCAAATGGTTATATATTTATCAGTGAAGTAAATGTGGACCAAAAATTTGTTAAATACTCCACAAAAATAAGAGTCACACAATAAAAAAATTATAATTATTTTTTTTTCGAATTTAAAAAAGTTTGCTTTTCTGATGCAGCGCAGTGATGCATTAACAAACGTTCCCTTAGTCTTTACTTTCTGTTCTGTTACGAATCAGCTGACTTGTTTTAGTTATTAAAAAACGTACGAAATTTATTAGTTTTACTGTTCTGTTGCGGTTCAGTTTGTTAAAATCAAAAACATGTTAAGTTATTGTAAGTGACAGCAAAATAAATAATAAAAAATACATGTTTATATTGAAATAAAGTGTTTTTCGATTTTAAGAATTCATAAAATTTAATTTTTTCAAACTTATGTGCATTAAAGTTATTAAAATAAAACAATGGACGGTGCAAAGCTAATATATTTGTCATAAATGGCTGATAAGTTACTACGGAAAAAGTAACAATTACAATTTCGTAACAGAACGCCACGGAACAGAACAGAAACAGAAAGTAAAGACTAACTGAACCTTTAGTTAAGTTTAACAAAGTTTATTTAATTTTACATAAAGCTATGTTCACACCTATCAAATATTTAACATCCTCTTCTTAACCACTAGCTTTATTAAAAAATTGTTTGCTTTTGCAAAACGTTTGTTGGACCAAACATCATTTAACAGATTCATTATTAGATTATAAAATTATCTTCTTACCAATAAAGAGAAGTAAGTCAATGAAAGTTGTTAAAAATAGAAATATATTCGATAGAGTAAAGAATTTTTTTTTTTCAAAAATCGCGAATTTTTTTAATTAATTAAAAAAATAAAAAATGTCCATCACTATTAAATTCAGCGTACTATAACTAACTTTACCAGTAGAATGTCCAGCTTGTTAAAACTTGCGACTAGCACAGTGTAATAAAGTGTTCTTGGGACTTAGATTTCTTTAATAAAGTAGCCATTTTGTTCGCAGGGGTCTTAAAATTTGCGTGAAAATGTAGTTTGAAAAACTAACCATTGTTATTCTTTTACTCAGGGTTTAAAAAACTGCAGTCGAAACCAAAAACTGTCTATAAAAAAACGAAAATTTGGGTACAACTTATCGCTTTTTTAGTTGGTTTCACAGCGACTGTTTATATTAAATGAATCAGAAGTAAAAGCAACAGTTTTTCTGGCCAATGACAAATAAAGAAGTAGAATAAATGGCAGTTTTTGTGCTTTGACTGCAGATTTTTAAACGCTGCTTTTACTAACGATATCTGCAGCCGTATTCTAAAATACGCTTAAGATCAGTGTTGCCAAAACTTAGTGACCAAAAATGGCTAAATTTACGGAAAAAATGGCTAAAAAATGGCTAAAAATGAGCTAAAAAATGACTATAAGCTTTTTTAAATAAAAACACAGTAACATTCATAACAAAACAGAAATAATTAATTAATTTAAAGTTTTTTACGATAAAATTGTAAGTTAAGATCAATTTCTTAAATAAGAATAAACGTAAATTAATATTTTGATGGATATTTATAAAATTAAATCATCGATAACTTCGATGTCGTTATTGTTAATCTCTTTGGAATCAGTCGTGCCTCTTATAGGCAAGGTAAATCATAATCACGAGATCATTAACCCAACCTTTCGAGTCTAGATCTACAATAAAAAACAAGTAAGAAAGTTTAAGGTGTTACAAACATTAGCACAAATGCATGGTACCCTCTCCACTATTGTTGTGTTGGTATACAAATTTTATTATTATGGTAAAAATATTTACCTAATTGATATCGAATTAACTATGTTTATATCTGCAGCCGTATTCTAAAATTCGCTAAAGCTTAATCTCTGTCGCTAAAAAAATCTATAAAGTTGATTTAGCGATTTTTGGCTACGAATGCAATTCTGTAACATGCTTTGCTAAATTTGTCAATGTCATAAAAATTTAGTTCGCAGCAATTTTAGCTTTTAATGTCATCGCTCAATTTAAAAATTAATTTTCTATTCTCTAAGGCATTTTAGTGAGAGAGATTTAGCTTTAGCTAAATGAATTAAAGCATGCCGCTGCTGGCTTATAATAAAAAATATAGCCGGTCACATTAACTAATAACTTGGAATCACATCTTTCATGATAGATACACAAATTTCATTATCTGCATAAAATGTCTTTCCTATTCGCGAATAAAAATTATTTGCGATTAACTAACTCACTGTTTATATGTCTATTTCTTAATGAAAATTCTTATTTTTAAGTGATGCCAGATGGAAAATTTATTCATTTAGTAGCACTGTTTGTATATAAACTTTTTATTTTTTGAATGAAAAAGATCAAAAATTATTGTGTATTTTTAAATTTATTTGCACATGTTTGATTTAATTTTACTTTTGTTGCCATATGAATGTGCCACATCGAAATAAAAACGTAAAACGGTTAAAAGTGTGGCAATGCTTAAAATCTTATTTGCAAATAGTGTCGTTAATCAGGAATTGTTTTCATGAGTTAGCTATTCGCAAATAAAAATGTAATTCACTGTTTATGCGGCAATATTCTCTACTTGCAATATATTTATTTGAGAATAAGTGGTGCGTATAAACGTAGTATATGACAATCGAAGTGATTTTCAGGAATGAAAGTTATTGAAACAAAATAATAACTTCTTCTTAGAGTTGATCGTTCTTACAAAACAACCGAATCGATAACCCAGTTAACACACTTGCGATGTACTATTGAAATTATTGTTAATGTACTCTTTAGACTGGTCGATAGAATAACTAAATACACGAACGACCGACTGACTGACTGACTGGCTGATGTTTGACTGACAAACAACAATTTTAACATGACAATTATTATTGTTTAATATGTCAAAAGTAGTCAGACCCAAAGTATGAAAAAAGTCATTTTATATTTGAAATACTGCCTGCCTGTATGCGCATATGTGTAAATTTGAATAATTATGTGTGTAGCTTTGTATTTATGTATCATCTTAAACTACATTACTTATGCTTTGCAGTTGTAGATGTTTGTTAAAAAAAGCCGCAAGACTTTTATAATTTTATTAAACGTTCTATTAACGATTGCAAGCAGTATGTGAAGAATCTTATTGTTAATTTACTTAACTAGGTAAATAATTTGGATAAGTATAACCCCGTAGTACTAGAAGTAGGCATTTAAATATTACATAAAATTAAGTAAATTGATGTATGGGTATCCATTATATGTCAGAGAAACCGGAAATGTACTCTAAAAAAGCATTCAATATGCAGTAAGAACTTGAAAATAAACCCTTAAAACTGTTAAAAATATGCCTCAAAAACCAAAAATTCCTTATGTGAAAACAACTAAAAAGACAAGTCAAACTGTAAACGATGAGCAGTGACGGGTTCACCAGAACAAAGTTATAAGGTTAAAATTCTTATGAAATTTATTTGTGCCGAAAATTATTTAAATCAGTGTTCGAATTACGTTCGGCTCACACACTCAGGAACAATATCTATTTTTTTAGTGTTTGAGTAGACGAACACAACCATTAATACCGTTCGTAGCTATTTTCAAGAACGATTCAAACATAATATTGCGTTCTGTTCTTCGTAAAAAAACAGAACAATTGTAGTGGTACTGTAGACAAACATTATATTTTAATGTTCTTTAATGTTTCTTTTTTACATTGATTAAAAAATTAACAAACAAAAAATTTTAGCCGCGATACAGCACAAACAGCTTGTGTGTGTATTGTGTTTAGGTTTTGTTTGTGTAAAATTATTTTGCTGGCTTTTTGGTTTTGTTAAAAAAGTTCGGTTTGTTTTTTACCAGCCAAAAGGGACGAACATTAATGAACCGAACCGAACACAATGAAGCTTGTGGATTAAAAAAACACCCGAACGGAATTAAATGTTTTCATCTTTTGTTAAGTTGGATAAAAATAGTATTATTTTTGTGTTTGAAAGATGACAAACAGGGAAATGCTATTTTTTTATTGATTTTCTACACAACCACTACAGCGATGCCAACTTAGTGCTTTTGGCACTATTTATGGTGATTTTTGATGCCTCAAAACGCCAAAATTTTATCCTTAGTGCCGGTTCACACACGTCAAGTTTGATTCTTCAAGTCTTGAGTTTTTAGGAGAGAGGGGAAAAGAAATGGCATTCTCTTTTCCCTTCTCTCCTAAAAGATCAAGACTTGAAGAGTAAAACTTGACGTGTGTGAACCAGCACTTAATGCCAAACTAAGAAAAAGCAATAACTTGGTGCTTTTTCCATTTTTCGATAGTACCTTTAGTGCTTTTTACAATATTTAGTGCTTTTTAAAATGTTTATTGTTTTTCTGCAATTTTTTAAAACTTCGATTATATAGAGGATGATTTAAATGAGCTTTGCTATTTGGGGTACAATTTTGAGTAGGCCTTTAAAGATTATAAGATTTCAAATGATAAAAGAAAGTTGTATTCGTTACCAATAATCTTATTTACGAAGTTAGAGCTAGGAAATTTTACAAACTATTAAGAGTTGACAACATATTAAGTAATCGCAGTAAAACAGTGATGTCAATTGTGGTTGTATTGATTTATATTAGTATTAGTGAATAAAGAGACAAGTACTCTTAATAAAAACAAAAAAAAATCGTAAGCATCCGCCTCATGTACACTCATCGCTTGATAATCAACGACTGAATTGTGTACTCTCGTGCACTAAATGAAAGAGCGTAAGAATGCGTGTGAAGAATGTGTGTGAATTAATTTCCGCTGACATCCCTGGTGTGAATTAATTTCCACAATTGTGTATGACGCTGACATCCCTGCAGTAAAACGATGTATTTGTTGTAGGTAAACTTTCTTTTAAAGATTTTGACACTGCTTCAAAAACAGAAAATGGCTTGGAAAATATTGGGAATTGTGAATGGAAAAATAAACAACGAACATATCTTTTTTAGATAGAATTCAACGATTTAATTGTCCAATTTTGTGTTAAGAATTTTAAGTTTTCCATACTCTAACGTTGGGCGTTCAAAGAACATTTAGTTCGATGAACTACAGTACATCCAAAATCGGAAACCGATTATCCTTAAACTCTGTTAATTCAATTCTTCACGTTATATGTGGACTTCTTCGGAATAATTCATGCTGTAATGATTACAATCAACCATCTAATGTCAATATTAAAAACGACTTAATGTCCGCGGGCATTATGACGTTATCCAAAACGACATAATGTCCAGGCCGCCTACGCAGAGAAGCTTTAGTTTGTGAAGCCGGTTTTTGTTATACCATAGAGGAGAAAATCCATGCGCCCAGCCGTAGGCCGGCTATGCAGAGAAGCTTTAGTTAGCGAAGCCGGTTTTTGCTATACCATAGAGGAGAAAACCCATGCGCACGGCCGAAGGCCGGCTATTCAGAGAAGGTTTAGTTAGCGAAGCCGAGTTTTGTTATACCATAGAGGAGAAAATCCATGCGCACGGCCGAAGGCCGGCTATTCAGAGAAGGTTTAGTTAGCGAAGCCGGGTTTTGTTATACCATAGAGGAGAAAATCCTTGCGCCCAAAAGTGTTTTCGTTATATATTTAATATATACACCCAGAGAAAAAGCAGCAAAACCATTTTAAAAAAGACATAATGTCCATATTAAAAACGACTTAATAGCCGCGGGCATTATGTCGTTTTCCAAAACGACATAATTTCCATGGGCTTTATGTCGCATCGAAGGGCGTCATAATGTCCATGGACATTATGTCCGTGGACACTATGACATGCCACCTCTTCAATGTATACATTTAAAAATGTTTATATACAAATGTTAATATATTTATTATTTAATTTTAAATGAAAATGGTCCCACATCAATGCCGTCGCCTTTTTTCCAATATTGGAGGTATATAATATTCGGCACAGCCGAATGCAACTTATTTTGTATTTAATTTAATTGTAAAAATGGCTTAGTGCCTTTTTACGCTTTTTTTTGCTCGAAATAGTACTTTTTAGTGCTTTTTTAAATTTTAAAGTGCTTTTTGCTCTCAAAAAGTTGGCATCACTGAACCACTATTAGCTTTTGTGTTTTCCACAAATCTACCAAACCGGACACTAAGGAGCGATATTTAGTGTATATTTTCGAACACTGATTTAAATACACAATCTTTATAAAATTTAAGGAACGGTCGCTAAATGTTTTTTTTAATACCTAATAACATTTAAAAGGAGGTTAAAGCTTTTTTCAATGGTTGTATTTGAATGGGAACTATGGTCCGATCTAAAAAAAATATTTAATTTTCAAAATAAACTTAAAAAGAATATATTAAATTTTCACATAATTATTAAGATGATTTATAGACACAAAGAGTGTTTGGAAAACGAGTTTGTATAGGAACTATGGGAAATTATATGCTAATTCTTATCATAAGATGGACATCGTCCTTACGACATTTAAGGCGTATTTTCTAAATTTTTTCAAATTATCTTCAACATTCCAATTTTTTACTTTGAACACAAGTTTAACATCGAGAGACAACCTGACTGACATGGATAGATCTCTGTTTAAGGTGGTTCTGATTAAATTAGTATACTAAAGGATGGATCTAGATAACTATTAGGAAAGTAAAGATACGCTTTTTGTCGATACGACGCCGAAACACTCAAAAGAAAAATCAATTCGAAGCGGTAATAATAGTACGGTGATTAGTTACGGATTTTCTTGAATCAAGATTTCAGTAAAACTAAGGTTGAATTAGTCTCAAAATGCGCTTGTATTAAAAGGTTGATTCAATCCCTAATTCGTACTTTAAATAAACCAAAAGTTAAATTAGAAGGAGAATTTTATTATGACTTATTTACTTACCCGTTTTACACCATACAGAATTATAAAACACCAGCTTCATTCCAGATATGGTTTTTTCTTTAAAAACTAAATGTGCATATTTAACTTAAATATAACCTAAATGAGAAGCAAGAGTTCTCAATTTTACTTTTTAAACATGAAAAATTGTGTTGCCATCTTGTTCTGTGGTTTTTGTTGTTTCTACATCCAACTTGTTTTTTTTTTATAAAAATTCATTTATTCAAAAATTTAATTATAACAAAAAAGGTATTGCCTCAGCGTCCATAGGACGATAGATTTTCGAAAGTAATCCCATTTAGGATTGTTTATAGTACGTTTTAGTGTTATTCGTACTTAAAGTAAGTAAATGAAAACCTAAATTTTTCCCGAGTGCTTTTCTTTCTGTGTAGTCAAAAGGAAATATCGGCAATACCGATACGAAAACATATTAAAGGTTTTCATGATATCGCTTGAAGTTGCCATTTGTTCAAATGGGAAAAGTGGCGAGACTTGTTTCATGAAGACACTTTTTCATTTTTGCGTAATTTCAAGCAATTAGTTTCAGTTTGTAAGAAACATCAATTCAAAAATAAACTAAATTAATATATAAAAACAAGTAAGAAAGTATAGTCGGTCAAGCCCGACCATATGATACCCTACACCACAGTATTTAAAAACACATCATGGTTATGTGCCCATATAAATATGGATTTATTTATGTTTATAAACTTCATTTAAATCGATTTGAAAGTTTGCGAGAGCCAGAAAATGCCCCTACCTCCCCTTGTGAACCTATTTTTGAAAAACTGTATAGTTTATGTGTCTATATAGATAAGGTTCCATCTATGTTTTAAATTTCATTAAAATCGGCTTGATAGTTTCTGAGAGGAAGACATTTCCCCCTATCTTCCATCGTAGTCCTACGATGATTTGGCCCATTTTCAATAGGCTTGGTCCTTGTGCCAATAAGAATTTATGTCCCAAATTTTATCAAATGATCTCTAAAATTGCAACCTGTACTTTGCGCGCAAGGTTACATGGACAGCCAGCATGCCAGCCAGCCGGACGGACATCGTTAGTTCGACTCAGAAAGATATTCTGAGTCGATCGGTATACTTAAAGGTGGGTCTAGAACCAATATTTTAAGGCGTCACACACATCAGCACAAATGCATAATACCCTCTCCACTATTGTGGTGTGGGTATAAAAATATAAGTTGTAGTTTGTGATTAAAATGTAAAATTTGTTTGAAAAATGCACAAGGAAAGCCTTATTTGCACAAGGCTCAAATTATTGCCTGAATTTATTGTTGTGATTATAAGCACTTGTTTTTTTTATTAAAAAAATCTGTTTTATATAAATGCACAATTGAACAATTGCTCTTTTATTTTAAATATGCAAAAAAGACTGCAAATCGTAAAATAAATAAGATACAACATGCAATTGCATATTTACGGTTTCCCTGGTCTGAAAATGAAACTTTAGAAATCAGCTTTTTAAATTATCATTAGAGAGTCTTGCAAAATTATCATTTTAAAGTGAATCTAGCTACTTGAACTGCTGGGAAGACATTGTTTTCGCAAAATAATGTTTTAAGTACTTTAGCAATATCCGAAGATGTTATAAACTGATGTCACATAATAGTTGTTACTTTGACATGTATGATGTGATTTAACTTTTGCTTCTTATGTATATATTTTAGCCTTCATACTATTTTGGTTAATGTAAGTCCTGGGGCAAGAGCAACTGTATTAATAGACAAAATTTCGATTGGTTAAATCTATAAGCCCTGCATAGATTTTTTGAAAAGTTTTTTGCAAACGAACACCCTACATAATTAATCAGCGTTCACCATTTTTTTATTGATACAGCGGATGTAATTTTAAAAAAACTTCAGAATTAAAAATTAAGTAAATATTGAATATTTTATATCAATATTTCATAAAATCCTAAAAGCTTTGTGATTGAAATTCTTCCAGAGGTATTCACAAATGGCTGAGATATGACCAAAAAGCACGACTGGTTCTTTAAATGAAAGAATTTTCCTTTTTCAAACTTTCACCTCAAATATCATAATGATTTGCCAAAACCGAATATAGCAGTCTTACTTACTATTGAGCCGTTTAGGAATGAACGTTATTTCAACAGCCGCACATGTCTAAGTCGGCTTAAAGTTACTTAAGGACAGAAAACATATACTTAAAAATTTTATGGGGTTTTGAAGGATATACAAACCTTGTGTTTTTTGAAACCCCAACATCTGAGGTTGACATCAATTTGTATCTTCTGTGGCCGTATTCTGCAATTCGCTAAAGCTTAGTCTCTATCGCTAAAAATCTATAAAGTTAATTTAGCCATTTTTGGCTACGAATGAAATTCTGTAACGTGCATTGCTAAATTTTGCAATGCCATAAAAATCTTATTCGGTGCAATTTAAGCTTTTAATGTCATCGCTAAAATTTTTAAATTTTGTATTCTCTAAGGCATTTTAGCGATCGAGATTAAGCTTTGGCCAAGCGGTTTACAGAATACGGTTGCAGTTAGTTGCCTTTAATATATGGGCATTTCCCCAGAATGGTCTACCAGGATGAAAAAATAAAATTATCACCGTCTTTTATAGCTTTTTATTATAAAAAAAACCTTTGTGCTTATAAAAGAATGGTTTCATAACATAACTCAGCTGTTTTACTTGAGGAAATTGGGCTGGAAACTGGAAAATTTTATATTTTTCTGTATTTTCTACTTCTAAAGACATTTTTATATACTTATTTTACATGCAAGAAATATATTATGTTTACAATCTTTCTTCATAATCTCTCCATTACAATCAATTGTAAGAGGAGTATTAAATTTTTTTGTTAAGGAAATTTGAAGACATTTATGGGAAAATACGTGGTGATAATAATAAAAAAAAACATATGGAAAAATCGTACGTTCGCGATCCGTACATTCGCGACCAGTAAATAAGCCAATTAAACAAAAACCAAGAGAGATATTTTATTTTGTAAATACTGGACGGAGACCTACATTAATACACTTTTATAAATAAATTAATCACTTTTATATATTGTTCCATTGCGCAGATTTTTACATTTCACTACTGTCAGCCAAAGTTGACTTCTATTTTGCGTACGTTCGTGACCACACGTTTATAACTCTTATTATGAAAACTTAAACTCGATGAAATTCATCTTTTGTACTAAACATAGAGTTACCCAAATGCTATCGAATCGCAAAAAATGCTAGGAAAAGTTTTGTTTTTTTATATTATTTGTACATCAAAAGCGTACGAACGTACGTTCGTGACCCCAGGAAATGCCCATATACTTTTTTTTGGTATATGAAAAAAATTTTCTAATAATGATTTTTTTTTTTTTTTTGAGTGAATGTGTACTAAAAATTCTATTAATTAAAAATACCTTAACTTAAAACTTATCTTTCACAGTAGAAATTCAAATCTTTGCAGAGTCAACTTCTCCATATAATTTTGATTTTCGTAATTTCAATCACGTCTCAAATAATGTTTTATGATTGTCTGAAATAAATTTAATGGATTTTTTTTTTGTTTTAATTTGTCAATAAATTTATTTATTTAGTTTTTTGGAAATTTATTCAATTAAAGTGAATTATTTATTGGGTTTTGTTTTTGTTTGTTGCTTTGAAGAAAATTATTGTAAAAATTTCATTAATTACCTTGATTTGCATATTTGCCTTTTCAAATTTAATTTTGATTATTTAATTTTAATTTCAGTACAATTTCTGTTATTTTACATGATAATTGTTAATGTTGTTTTTTTTTTGTTTTGTTTAAAGGTGTGATAATCAATTATTTCATTTTAATACTACGTGCTGGGAAAAATGTTACGAGTATCTCGTTTACTTTAAAAAAAAGTATTTTGTAAATTTAGTTAAAGTTTTTGAGTTGTAAGAGTATTTCTTTTTTATTTATACTCGTATACGATTATGCGTTTGTGCTGATGTATGTAACACATAAATTCTTGATTCTTACTCACTTTTAGTATACCGATTGACTCAAAATTTCATCCGTCCAGAAGATAATTTAATGAAGTGTGGTACATACATGCGTTTTAATTTTCATAAGGACAAAGCCTATTTAAAATGGTAAGAATAATTTCACATGGCCTCCTTACAAACTTGTTTCCGGAATAGAGTCGTTGTCGCCATAAACCGTCTTATTATGTTGGTATTTAAATAAAATGTTTGTAACCTTAATCATCCTTCAGAAGTGAAGGATTAAAAGCCATAACTTCCTTATAAATGTCTGTATTCATATATAAGTATGTTGTAGCAAAATTTTGTACTGGTGGATCCAGAACTGAATAGGTCTCATATAAACTCTGTCGCTAAATTCGTTTTGACTCTTTAAGGACTGATGGGAATTTAAATACCCAAAAACTGGTAAGAGATATCGGAAATTGGTTTTTACAGACAGATAAAGAAAGGATAGGACTACTAAAAAAATTTTTAAGTTAAATTTTACCACCTTATAGAGGGAAAGTTAGCGGCTTAAAAGTTAGCAATTTTTAAAATTTGGAAAAAGTAAATGACAACGGCTCTGGAAAATTCGGGGAGTAGAACATCAAAACCCCTCTTGGTGATTTAAAGCCTTAGGTGTGCTCTGCTTTAGAAAAAAATATTAACTAATTTGGGCCAATTACGTTGACTACAGGTTCGATTCAATGACATAGGTATTTAAATACCCACTTCGCTGTCAGAGGTTTCAAAACACACATTTTTTTTTCAATATTTTGATAAGTAGAAATTCGTTGTTTTACGTAAAATTAACTGGAAATAATTTTTTAATGTTTTTTGGGACACTAGCATGAAACTGTGCAAAACAAGCCTTTAGGTAGGTATAAGTTTAATTTGCATTTTGTACAACCAAACTTAGTTTTACCTCCACATTGTCCACAACGGATACGCTTGTTAATTTGGCTTATAATATGGTCAAAGTTATCCTTGCGCTTTGCCATTTCTTGGGCATTTGTGACAACTTTTTCTCTTATATGAACACGATTATCAGGATTTGTTTCCAATGCTTCATCAACGCTTACACGAAAATCAAGATGACTCATGATTGGAGATCCTTCAGCTTTTCTTAGCCATGCAGTGAAAGTGAATTCTAGAAATTCAACATACCAGCATCCTAAGCATTAGTAAGTAACGGCCAGTACCACTTCTTACAACGAACTTTAATGTGGTTATTATTCATGGCATTGTCGAATAAGTCCTTTCTTTTCAATACACTTATTACATATTGTTGCTCTTCTCGCAGCCAAAACAGGGAAAGCACTAAATTGTTATTAAAAAACAAAAATCACCGTACAAAGTAAAACAGAGCAGTAAATAAACACAGAGCAGTAAATAAACACTCACACGTCTATTCAAAGACCAAAAAGCCCCAATTTTGTTTACATAATACTCCAGCTGGAAAGCTTAGAAGATCTTCTTACTTCAGGCATTATTAAAAGCCTGTAAAAAACATTTTTTATTCAATTACCATTCTTATCTAACTGCTAAATAATGCCTCATAGAAGGTCTCGGCTCTTTCGTATAAAAGATAAGATACACATTCCTCGTTCCCTTCTATAAGAAGGTAGAAAACAAGTAGTACCCCTTGTACATCTAAAAGAAGGAGTACAGAGGACTCCTTCTTTTTCCCGCTGGGACCGATTCTACGAACATAGTGAAATAAACACACAACACTCACATCAATGCATCTAAAAAATGCGTTTTTTGATTTTCAAAAAATCTTGATTTTTAGAACTCTTTATTAGCGAAGTGGGTAGAAATATACCCATAGTATAGGGGCCAAGGTTTGACAGGTAAAAAAAAAACGCAATGTTAATATAAATGCCCATAATAGCAAATGTGTGAAATTTTATTTAAATCCGAAATCGGGGGTCAGTCCTTAATGGGTTAAGGCGAACAAATCTCAAATATTCGTCTCAAAGAACCCTTAACCTCAAATAATAATTTGGTTTTGCCTTTGAGTCCCATATAGGTCACAATCTTGAAAAATATAGTCTGTGTATACTCCCCCTGGCTGATGGGCTGTACTCCTCAGGTGGCGTAGTGAACCGTCTTGGGGTTTTCAACCTCTTGAAGTTAGATCCACTGTGAAAAACAGGTATGCCCCATCCTACAACCTAAAAGGACTCATAGTTGACCTTGTGCCTAGGCTCTACAAAGAATTTAAATAAAAAATGATTTCTATAAAAAAATTTGTGATATTAATTAAAAAATTAATTAAATTTGCAGCAGTACACAAATTAATAGTATCAATTAATTTACTTGATACAATTTTTAATTAAAACTGATTTAAGTTTCGATTAATCATTTAATTAAAAAAAAAAAAAAAAACAAATACAGGAATATTGTTTCTGTGTAGGACGCGTCCATAGAGAATCCGTCAGGAGGTATCGGAAGTTTTATATTTTCCGCTGTATAATCTTTCTGGCCTAGATGATCATGACAGGTTCTTCTGTGCCAATATCTTTCCTCTTAGATTGAAAATTTATGGGCGTATCAGGTGTATGCATACCTGAGATTCGATAAAGAAGATTTAAAATAACAGGGCTCTGAAGTCTTCGTGATTTCTTGAGAGCGAGGTACTCATCAGAGTATCTTATCAATTGGTGCCATGGGAGTCTTTCTGGATGATTGTCTTTGCGGAACCTGTGCTTTTCCAATGGATAGCTGCTTTTCATAGAAGTTGTCTATCCGGCACAATGCGTGTATTATCGGTGGCAACAGAAGAGTACTTTCTTGACGAAGGGATACAATCTGGCGGTCATGTCGTGGCTGTGGCTGTGGCTTATACCAAAAACCGCGAGAAGGAGACTTCCCCATGAAAGGCTTATCTTGTACTTTTGTGGGAAAGTTTAGCCTGTGGCGAGTTTCTTTAGATACGGTTGCTATCCGATAGATAAGGGCGAATGTATCATGTCGGATTATACACTAAAAATTGCTAACAGTATCCGTGGACACAGGGGGGGGCGGGGGTGGTTTGTAAGCGGATTATGTGTCACCCAGTGGTTAGGATCCACCATTAGATTAGGCCATATGGAAAGTGCTCATGTAAACATGTTTCCCCATTTGTCTTTATATACTGTGGTATAGGGTATCCAGCGGTAGCGCTCGACCGACTTCACTTTCTTACTTGTTTTATTATTGTAAGTTTAAAAAGACGCAGAAAAAGATTTGATAATAAAATATTGTCATTATATTTTTTTTGATTGAATTTGATTTGATGTGATTTTTTTAATTATTTGTCAAAGTTAAGCCTGGGAATTAAATTCGCTGTTTTACGCGTAATGAATTTTTTATTACAAAAAAACATTTTAATTTTTTATTTTTTGACACTTTAAATTTATTTGTTTCAAGTGTTTCTGACATTATTAGATTTTACTTAGTTAAATTTGTTTAATTGTACCGATAGTGTCATCTTAGATTTGTCAAACTCGGCTACACGTGTAAATTACTTTTGTGATGTTATAAAAAGATAAAAACTTTTTTTTTTAAATTTTGTTATTGTGGCTACTTTACGTTGGAATGTGTGTATGAAATGGAGAGTTTTTAAAAATATTGAATGGTTTCTACGATTGGCAAATCAAGAGTTAAGAGTTTCAAACTAATTTTTTTTCAAAGATTTGCATGTTTCTCAATAAAATCTCTTTTGCAATGCCCAAGGTCAGCATATCAGCCAAGTGTACCAGGAAAATGAACGAGAAATTGGAAATAATACAGAGGGCCAAATCTATGCATTCGTGATCAAAAGAGGTTTTGTATTGAATAAAATTTAGTGACGTATCGAAACCCGTATTGCGACTTCTGAAGTTTCCAAGAGCTTCCAACCTATCGAATGACATTTCGTGAGAAGGTATTCGATCGACTACTCGTTATCGAACGCCATTTTCTCAAATTATAACACAAGCTGTTTGATGTCGAGTACGAGATCCCAATAAGTAAAATTTCTATTATAATAATTCGTTCACGAATGCGACGATTTGGGCCCTGTTTGTGCTGATGCAAATTACATTAATAAAAATCACCACGATATTAATAAATCAGATATTTCACTTATTTTATAAATGATCGAAAATTTAAAAAAACATGTGAAATTGTTGATTCGAAACATTTTGCATATGAAGAATTTAGTTTCTCATTAAATTTTCCTACACCCTTCTTTTAGGGGGTTTAATTACAGCCTTTAATTTACTTAAATCCTGATTCGAATAATTTATCATTCCCGTCGAAACTGTGATGATCCCTTAGTGCGCAATCGCCTAAAAGATGAAGCTGGAAATCGTAAGACGTTTTTCATGCAAAATTACACGCTGTTGTAATTTTGCTATTTTTTATGAATTCCATTTTTTATTGCTCGAATATCCGAAACCTTCAATGCAAATTAAGGGGTGGTATAGAAGTTAAAAATTTTATAAATTAGTATTTAGCAGCGTAACTGCACAAATTTTGTATGACATGCGCGAACTGCGAAATAGAAAAAATCTTTTAAAAAACAATTTAACTTTGCATAAATCCTGACAACTACCCTTCATAAAGCAGCAACAAAAAAAAATAAAGGACACGAATAAGGATTTACTATAGTGTAAATAATTTCAAATTACAAAATACACACACACAAAGACAACAATGAAATATTGAAGAAGAAAAAAGTAAAAAAATCCACGGAGCTGATTAATATTCTTATCATATTCATTCATGACATTTAATTTACATGTTTCTTTCTATCAGTCAGCTTATTTTTGCCTGCTTGTTTGTGTGTATTTGTTTCCTTTTTGCCGTTGAAAGGATACTTTCCGGTATTTGTGTTTGTTTTTCTTTTGTCCCCTCCACTTTTGACAAATTTATTTTGTAAGTTTTTGCTGTCATTTCACTTGTACAATTTGAATTTAATAACAATTTTTACAATCAAATTAATTGGTCACGCTAAAACAGCACGAAGGATTAAAGGACGATATTTTAGGCGAATATGGCTATGAGTATTGTTGAATGAATGAATGGAGAGAAACGTGATTTTTTTTTGTCGTTAAGGGAGGTTGTGTTAAAACTTATGTTGTGAATAATAAAGATATAACTAATGAAATAATAGTGTTATGAACATGATAATAAAACTAATAAATGATAGAAATTATACTGAAATACCCTTTTGGTAATTATTGAGTTTTATTGAATATTTCGTTTATGATTCTATATGAAATCATCATGAATTTTAAAATACAAACTTACATTCAATCAGGGCTGCCAGATAAATTTGTGAGAAAATCGTCAGTTTCCTGAGAAAAAATAAAAAAATCGTCTTTATCGTTTCGAAAAATAGTCAAAAAAATCGGACAACTTAAAATTTAGTTAGTGACATAAATGTATAAAAAACAAGTAAGAGTGCTATATTCGGCTGTGCCGAATCTTATATACCCTTCACCATTGTGCGAGCAGAATACAGAGCAACTAGACAAAAACTAAATAAAACTGGTAAATATTTTTTTAAAATAAGAGACAACCGCTTTTGAACTTCGCTTTTGATAAGGGCCCAGAATATATATACTTTATAGGGTGTAGGATCAGTATTTAGGTATTTACCTTGATAACTTTTTATATTTTAATACTCATATATATATACAGCTAATTAAGGCGAAGAATGCTTTTTTTATGTACAAAAAACTATTTTACTCACGATAAATTAGTCCAAGGGTGAAAATAGTTTTATATAAATCTTTAATTCGACCAATATTAACATATGGTAGCCAAGTATGGTTTAACATTTCACCATCATATATGGAAAAATTCCGAATTTTTGAGATCACCTGAAAGTGGATATAGAAAATATATCTCCAACAAAAAGTTATACAACGAGGCAAAAATAATCAGGATCGACAACTTTATTATTCATCTTATAAGAAATCATATTATTAAAAGTACTCAATGCAGGGAAAATAACTTAATCCTGGCTCCATACTATGTTAATGAAGACTATATACGCCAAACACTTCAAAGTGAATATGTACCACCTGAGGCTTTTCTATACCTCGACAACAAAGGATTTATCCAAAACGAAGACGGCATTCCTATATTCTACCATATACAGTATAGCCCGATTAATTACCCCACGCTTAAATGCCTTTCACGCTTATTTACCTCGAGTTTTAAATACCCGATTTTTTTCTTCCATTTTTTAGACAAAAATCCACGTTTAATTGCCATACGCTTAATTACCCGATTCGGATAATTGCCTTAAAAATTTAACTCCCAAAACAAAATTATACCTAAATTTCATTCGTTTAATTGCCTCAGTACTATTTGACAAAAACACAGCAAGTAATGTAACCAAGTTTTACATGTTAATAATTTGAAAATATGCACTAAAATTTTTTTAAAAAAATATGCCTAAAAAACAAAATGTGGCTTGATTAAAAGCAAAATATTCAACAAATTAATATTTGCATTAAAAGTTATGTTATGCGATCAAGATTCATATAAGAGTTATATATAATCTAGATACACCAAATTTATAAGATATTTTGTTTTAAAGAGATTAAACTTTGAAGTTTGCATGGGGACTATGTTTCGTTTTTATGACAATGAAACGTATTTACCCAATTTGATCAAATTATCTAAAAACTGCTACCTTAACTTTTCGCACAAGGTTTACATGGACATACAACCAGCAAGATGGATGGACGGACGGACGGACACGAAAAGATTACCTAAACAAGTGTTTCTGATTCGATCGTTTACTAAACGATGCGTCTAGGTTTCTATGTTATAAGTTGCGAAAAACATTTATCTTCAACAAAAACTTGCTATGGCTTAAAATTGTACAGTGAAAATTTAATGTAGGTGGCGAAATTAAGGCAACAGAAAACTCATCTGTTAACCAGATTTTGAAGCAATTTTTTTTATTTATTTTTTAAAAACTTAAAATATGTGTGCAATAAAAATGCAGCAATGGTTAAAATATGTAAATTATTTACAAACAAATCGATACCAAAATTCATTAAAAGCTCTAAACGCATAAATATATTGTTTCTGCTTTCATTGGTCGCACAAGAAAAACCATGCAATTGCATATTTACGTCTTCCATGTGTAGTAGTAGGATATGACAGGATATCTCAGAAAGCACTACAGACGAAATTTAAGACAACAAATCCCATTGTTTTTTATTGCTATCTCTTAAGATTAAGCTGATACATGTAAAAATTCCTTTCTTAAATTTTTTCATACATCAAAGTTAAGTTATCTTGTAAATAAATACGTCTAATTACCTCACTGAGGTATTTAAACGAATTCACTTAATTACCTCAATGAGGTAGTTAACCGTATTCTTATTATTACCTCAACGAGGTAGTTAAGCGTATTCGTTTAAATGCTTACCCCGCATAATTACCCAAAAATATTGGCATTTTTGTCGAGGTAATTATCCGTGGAATACTGTATATAGAAGAGCCACTAACAAAACAATACAGTGTAAAGATCTTTCGAACGACAACAGTAGATTTGATAAAAGCATATATGCAGGGGATGATAATATAGTTCCAAATATAAATAAAAAATAATTAGTATTGTGGTTATTTTGTTGAACTATTTATGGTTTTTAATCCAAATTTTTAATATTTTTAATTAGGCTTAAGTTCATGAAATTTAATTTTTATTAAATTATTTTTATGAAGAAAGGAATTTTACAACATGAAAATCAATTAAAATTGTTATTGATAATCTTTCATTCTTGACGTGGCTCGGGCTCGAACCCTGGCCGGCAGGTTACCATGACATGTTTCGATCGCAACCACTCGATCTCCTCAGATGGATTTGCCGTCTTACACTCGCAGCCATCGACGACTGCTGACGTCACTAGTCAAACATCAATCCTTAAACCAAATGGTATTTTAACATTTGGTAGATCGAAATTTGCTTTCCTGAATGATTATCCATTCTAATTGATTTTACATGTTTTTTCCTTTACTTCTGTTTTTTCGTACTTTCGTCAAGAATTTTTCTTGAAGTCCAAGTACATTTTTTGTTTTTTCACTTTGTCTTTCTCTTTTCTGTTCACCTTTTTCAGCACAACTTGAAGGACAAATGTACACATAGAGCTCGTGCCTTAGCTTTAACAATAATTAGTATTGTGGTTATTTTGTTGAACTATTTATGGTTTTTAATCCAAATTTTTAATATTTTTAATTAGGCTTAAGTTCATGAAATTTAATTTTTATTAAATTATTTTTATGAAGAAAGGAATTTTACAACATGAAAATCAATTAAAATTGTTATTGATAATCTTTCATTCTTGACGTGGCTCGGGCTCGAACCCTGGCCGGCAGGTTACCATGACATGTTTCGATCGCAACCACTCGATCTCCTCAGATGGATTTGCCGTCTTACACTCGCAGCCATCGACGACTGCTGACGTCACTAGTCAAACATCAATCCTTAAACCAAATGGTGTTTTAACATTTGGTAGATCGAAATTTGCTTTCCTGAATGATTATCCATTCTAATTGATTTTACATGTTTTTGCCTTTACTTCTGTTTTTTCGTACTTTCGTCAAGAATTTTTCTTGAAGTCCAAGTACATTTTTTGTTTTTTCACTTTGTCTTTCTCTTTTCTGTTCACCTTTTTCAGCACAACTTGAAGGACAAATGTACACATAGAGCTCGTGCCTTAGCTTTAACAATAATTAGTATTGTGGTTATTTTGTTGAACTATTTATGGTTTTTAATCCAAATTTTTAATATTTTTAATTAGGCTTAAGTTCATGAAATTTAATTTTTATTAAATTATTTTTATGAAGAAAGGAATTTTACAATACTAATTATTGTTAAAGCTAAGGCACGAGCTCTATGTGTACATTTGTCCTTCAAGTTGTGCTGAAAAAGGTGAACAGAAAAGAGAAAGACAAAGTGAAAAAACAAAAAATGTACTTGGACTTCAAGAAAAATTCTTGACGAAAGTACGAAAAAACAGAAGTAAAGGAAAAAACATGTAAAATCAATTAGAATGGATAATCATTCAGGAAAGTAAATTTCGATCTACCAAATGTTAAAATACCATTTGGTTTAAGGATTGATGTTTGACTAGTGACGTCAGCAGTCGTCGATGGCTGCGAGTGTAAGACGGCAAATCCATCTGAGGAGATCGAGTGGTTGCGATCGAAACATGTCATGGTAACCTGCCGGCCAGGGTTCGAGCCCGAGCCACGTCAAGAATGAAAGATTATCAATAACAATTTTAATTGATTTTCATAAATAAAAAAAATACTGGTGGCTAAACTAAGACCATTTTGCATCTTTTTTTTATCTTTTGACTCTTGTAACAATTTTAATCTTATTAAAATATAAAAGTAAGGTTTTTTGTCAAAAACATATTTTTCTTTACATTAATTATAAAAAAAAAAAAAAAATAATATTCAATTGGAAAATATGATATAAATTTATATATACATTGTAGTCGAGAGCCCGAATATGGGACTCTGTATAATAATAATGCATCGGTATGACTATTTGTTTATTTATAGTTTATAAGCATAAATAATTGGTTTAAATAAACTTCAAAAAAAAAAAAAAAAAAAAAAAAATAGGGTGTAGGATCAATATTGTAGAAAAATGTATATATTTTTTTACCTTCGGTGAAGGGTATAAAAAGAGTAATTTTTGGGAATTCAGGGATCTAATCACCGCATCCGATACTATCGTATCGAATAAGCTATTGAATTTTTTTGCATACGATAGACACTGGCGTATCGAATGAAAACTCGATAAATGTAATGTCGAGTTAATTCGATGTCGAATGCTATTATTTCAAATGCAATACATTTCATTCGATATCGAGTTTCAAGATACCAAAATAAATAATTTCGATCAATTTTGCTCGATATCGTATGCGGTGATTAGACCCCAGTATTTCTATTATAACTCATACAAATTTCCGACATTTTGATATATAAGTCATATCCATAGGACATATAGCAGCCCTAAAATTTATGATTTTATAAAAATTTTGATGTTTTTTAGCCCATTTTTGTCTAACCGATTTGATATTTTTATATACCGACGTGTTAAGGAAGAATTTTACCATTTACTTAAGTTATATTTATATATAAACATTTATATAACTTGTATACATATATTTTAACAAAGTTAATTATAAAAATGAGTAATTTTTGGGGATTCAGTATTTCGGTTGTAACTCTGCCATTTTTTAACCGATTTGACAGATTTATATATCGACGTGTTTAAGAAGAAATTTACCATTTAATTGAGTTATAAAGGTTGGACTCGAGGTGATCTATGGTTACCGAAAGTGGGTATTTAAAAAAAAATTTTATTTTGGTCATAACTTTTTTGCATCTGAACGGATATTTCCGAGTTTTTTATAAAATATGGTATATAGTTCATATCCATAGGACATATGGCAGCCCTAAAATTTAGGTTTTTATACAATTTTTAATTTTTTTTGTACGGGAGGTACCACGCCCACTTCTCCAATCCCGCCCACATTTTGTAGGATGGTGTGTATTGGCAACCTTAATGTGTCCACCTTATTTGGAAACTTTGGCTTTTGCTGTTCCCCAGATATGCAGCAAAAAGTAATAAAAATCCCTTGTGGTTGTTGTATTTTTATTACTTTTTGCTCATATCTCAGCCATTTGTGGACCGATATTGCTGAATTTCAATAGCAAACAATTCCGGACCATATGTGACATAAATGTATAATCACTTGGTCCCCATCATATATGGGGTCTTCGGAAAATCCATTTCAACGGACAGATGGACATGGTTAAATCAACTTCGCTCCTCAGAAGGACCCAGAATATATATACCTTATATTTATATTCTCAATACCTCAATATACCTCAATAGTTAAGAAATTACAAACGGAATGACAAACTTATATATACCCTTTCTACCTTCGGTGAAGGGTATAAAAACGAAATTGCCAGATAATGTTGTGCTTAATTCAGACGTGGGAGACTGAAAAAAATCGTCACTTTTAAGAAAAAAAATCAACAAATCGGCATTAAATCTTCAAATCTGGCAGCCCTGCATTCAATACATATTTATGCCTTTATCGGGGATTTAAAAAAAAAAAAAATTAAAAACATTAAATTAAAATTTGTTAAATATTTCATTAAAGTACTTATGCAAAATGAGTTGTCCTCTTTTATTACATAAATTACCTTTTGTTAAATTGTTGTTTCTTTTTTAATATAATTTGTATATTAAAAAATATAATTTTTGGTCTTATTTTTAAAATTCTAAACTACACAAAATTAAAATTATTCGACTTACTAGGATCGCCCGGTGGCCGAAATTCGACCAGTTGACATTTACTTTCGAGAAAACCTGTGCGTTATGCAACAAAAACGTACACGTTTTAAGAGAACGGCAAAATGCACTATTCACCCGTCTTTGTACGTATGTCTGTAAGATAAATTAAAACGCTTTTCAAACACTTTAATTCAAAAATTTTAGAAAGAAATATATTGTGCATATCTACAAACAAATACCTTTAAAACCATATATGTTTCATTAAAATCGATGGACAACAAGATACTTAAAAATCAATCACAAAAAAATTGTTCCCGTATTTATATATAAGAAATATAAAAGAGTTGCGTGAGTGACTGACTCATTCATCATCGCCCAAACCAAACCGCTGACCCTTTGAAATTTGGGCTAGCGATTGGTCACTCCCCAAATCGATCCACTAAGACGGCATTTTTAGAAATGCCGGGAAAATTCGGTAACCTTATATCTCCAAAACTAAAAGAGATGCAAAATAAATGTAATACTTATCGTTGTTCTTTAGAAAAATAAGCGGACAGGTGTCTGGGAGTAAACGGGTAAAATCTGAATTTTATTACTTTTTTGCCACCCCATCTATCTTTTGAACCAATAAACATAGAAACAAAGTTAATACCACATTCGAAACTTATCAAAAAAATACGTTCGAACTTTTGGTACTTTTTACAAAAAATTTTCCTCCATTCATTGACATATCGTCAGGTGATTATTGTTTTAGCCTATAAGCCATCCAGTCGGTTTTGAGAAAAACGATAAAATAGGTTTATAGTAAATTTTCTCAAAAACTACCTGATAGATTTTTTTTAAACCATCCACATTGATTGCTACGTATGTTTTTAACAAAACTTTACATTTTCATGAATTTACATGCAATAAATCCAAAGGTTTAATGGTTTTTCTAAAATGACATTTTGTCGTTTTGTGCTCCATATCAAATTTGATTTCGTATATGACGTTTCTTTGACGTGGAGCAAAGTAAGTCAATGGCAAAAACAATGAATTTGATCGTTAATAGAGATTTACAAGGAAAGGCTGGTATGTTTTAGAATGGTGATAATTACTTATTTCATTCCTATAAGCCCCGAACTACAGATCCAACATAATATGGAATGAAAATATATGTTAGATAGCGCAAATCAATGTTCAACAATTAGTTTTGTT
Organism: Pollenia angustigena; assembly: GCA_930367215.1. Classification (NCBI taxonomy): domain Eukaryota; kingdom Metazoa; phylum Arthropoda; class Insecta; order Diptera; family Polleniidae; genus Pollenia; species Pollenia angustigena. The sequence goes on along the minus strand of OV884057.1, from coordinate 122,162,833 downwards.
GTGGGCTCCATATTCACCTCAAGTTTCACATTGTGTCCAATAAATTTTAACTATTGTGACGTTTTATTTTGACCTACGTTGTTCATTATTCGAATGGAGCAAAGCAATAGTAAAGTATAATTTTGTTATGTTTGTATGCAAAATTTGCTCCATATGCAAAATATTGTAATATGTAGCAATTTAATATTCAATAAACCTAAAAAATGTGGATGTAGACCAAAGTCGATACTAAATATCTCAGATTCTATACGAGATATCAAAAAATGGATTTTGGAATATGAAGGAGGACATTGAAGCCATATATCATCCATTCCTAACTAATTTTTTCAAAAATGGCGTGTAGGCTAAAACAATAATCACCTGACGATATATTTTACTAAATTATAGGCTGCCACTACAATACTGAAATTTTTGATACTTTAATGGGGGGAAAATATAGTACCCAAAAAAGGAAATACGGGAAATTTAATATTTTTCTTTAGCTTTTTGGTTCTACTAAAGTAGCGGGTTAAATGCAAGAATTTAAACAAGTTTAAACCTAGAAAAATAAACTTTGGGATAAAAATATGTCCACGAAGAAAAAGGAGGCGCGAAGTAGCGGGTATATGCTAGTATTAACTATAAATATACTGGTTGTTAAACTAATTTTGTTCGAAAAATTCCAAATTGTTGATGCAATATATCGGAATCAATAAAAAAATCGATTTTTAATTTTGTTTCAGTTAGGCTTTTTTGCGTTTTCGCTAACGATATAAATAACGAATTAAAATTTTCTTTTTAATTTATAAAACTGATATTAATCAATTTGTTTAATAAAAAGTAAAAAATAATGTACGTGAGTTGGTCGTACATATTTCACCGATGATGAAATATAAATTTGCATTCACTCACATTTATTTGCATCCTTTTTTTAGATATTATTTTTTATTATCTAAAATGTTTGTAAAAGTATCATCTCTGTTTGTTTTTTAGCGTAACTAATTTATGCAAATATTGGTATTTTTCAATTTCATTTTTATTCTATTTTATAATTCTTTTCACTGCTCAAGATGTCAGGGTGTGAATGCTGCTTTTCTTTGGGGATTTCATATCATGGCTTGTTCTGTTCTTTTATCATTTTTCAGTTCTGTTCTCTGTCTATAGTCGCTCATATTGTAGTTACAGTTTAATAAAATTAGTTCTGCAATATTTATTATTGTTGTAAAATTGTTTTTTCTTCTTCTTATTTTTATGTATAAATGGATAATAATACTACTTATTTGTATTTATCTGCGTAAGAGGGAAAAAATATTAAAATTTTTGGGAATTGTAATTTAATTTGAATTTTCATGCTTGTATTAAGATTAATGTTTGTTTGCTTTTCACTCTCTCTTTCTCACAAGCTCTGTCCCTCTGGCTGTCTGTGTGCATCAGGCTAAAAAGGATTTTAAAATTAATTTGTAATTCGTTTATAATTTGTTATCAAATGAATTATTAGCTAATAAAAATACAAAACATATACGAATTGTATTTATATTTGTATTAAAGAAATGGAAGATAATATAATAAATATTTAAATTAAATGATTCAATGATAAATGTGTGAGAATTACAAGGATATTAAGGAAAACAGGATAATGTGATAGAAAAAAAATGCAAGTATTTAAATATTTATTTAAAGTTCTCAGGACTTAAAATAATAAATGTGTTAAAAGAATCTAAGTCGTTATAATATGGCAATTATATTTTGCTAAGGACACAAAGCAGAACTTATTTTTTTAAACTGGAAACAAAAGTTTTATAAAGGGTGGTCCAATCATAATGCACGGTGTTAATTGTGAGTCACACCTAACCGTTAAGTTTTTGCCCAACTTAATTTGACATTTCTCTGTTTCAGTGTTTGAAAAATTCAACCATGGAAAGGTGTAAAATGAGCAGGGCGTTAAGACTGTTGGAGCTTTTTACGAAATTTTGTCAGCATATTCGACGGTATGCGACAACACCTGTTTGTTAATGCGGTGTCATGGAGCAGTACTTCTTCCAAAATGAGGTCGGACAATCAGGTACCGTGAATGGTGTTCGCTATCGCGAGATGAAAACAGACTTATTGTGGCTGCTGCACAGCCAACGAATTATTGGCACTTTTGCGCGAGAAATTCAATGGCCGTGTTATCTCAAGTCGTGGCAATGTTAATTGGCCGCAACAATCATGTGATTTGACACCGTTGAACTTCTGGCTTTGGGATTATTTAAAAGAAAAATAAACATTGAACCTCAATTATATCCCAAAGTAAGTGGAAAAATGGACCATTGGATAGAGGTATGCCACCAAAGTACCGTGGCGAGCAATTGGCCGGTATTTTATTGTACACAAAATTTTCAAAGAAACTTCTATTATAATAAAAAATATTAAGATAATTCTGTGAAAACTTTTTGTTTGTCGCGTTTTGGTTGGACCACCCTTTGTAAAGAAACTATTTAAAGCCCAGTATGCAAAATTAATAAATCCAATATTAAACCTGTTTTACTTTTTTCTAAAATTACATTTGTAATACAAAATAACTTCTTTTGAATGTCGATATTAAGAAAGCTTTCCAATGCGGTAAGGAAAGTAAAAATGTTTAAACTCGAATTTTTATGGAAAATAATGAAATGTTGGACAACATGAGATGTTGGGCGGCGCGCGTTTCCATTTTGTTCGATCAACGTCTCGAAACAGACGAATGGTAACACTGGGGCGGGCATTTAGAGCCGTGTTGCCAAAGGGGCATACCTATGGTCAAAAAGCCCTAAATCTCTTAGGCTGATCAAAGTTTGATGAAGATGGCAAAGGACTTGAGATTATTTATAATGTCGGATAGCCAGGTAGCTCTTAAAGCACTATCTTCTTTATAGGTGAAGTTCATGTAATTAATGTACTGTTTTACATCGCTGAGTATTCTTGGGTAGCTCAATACTTTGAATTTGTTTTGGGTACCTGTACATGAGGGTCATGTGGGCATCGAAAGGGCTGACTGTGTGGTAAACTGGGGCCCTCAACGTCCATTTATAGGCCCTGAAACTTTCTTCGGCGTCCAAACATGGTCCGAACATGACCGGATCTCCATTTCCGGACTTAGACCATCTTAGAATTGTGTATACCTGTCCTGTTGTATAGGATGTAAGCTACTCCTGCTTCAGAGAGGAGATCTTAGGTAACTTGCTGGCCTGTTAACGGGCCACACAGTTAAAATGGGAAATGCTAATATGTACCAGGTTGTGCAGATTTTGTGAGATTGGTGACGAAACGTCAGAACATCTGCTCAGCTGCTGTTTCGTCTTGAGGATTGCCAGGCGGAAATTTTTCGGTGAGAAACTGATGAGCCGAACTTAAATTAATGATCTTTCACCAGGCAGGTACACGGAAAAAATTCCCAAAAATTGTACACCAATTAAACCATTAATCAAAAATAAAAGTAGTTTTAATTAAAAATTTAATCACGCGAATTTAACGTTTAATCAAGTGAATTAAACATTTTATTGATACTTTTAATTTGTTTACTAATGCTAATTTAATTATTTTCAAAAAATTTCAATTAAATCAATTTTTATTTTTTCTGTGTAATTGGCTTTATACGTAGCCTGAACTTGACATGGATAGAGGTGCTTATGGCCTTCTTTATATTTATCTCTATGGGATTTATTTTAATGAAATGAATTTGATATAACGCCCAATTTACAAAAAGGATTGTGACATGTGATCAAAAATGGATCTATGACTGAATCTAAACCGCAAATTACAGAACGAGCGAAATTGATTAAAATAACAATTGTTCTAAAATGGTTTGTATTTGGAAACAGACAAATTTGTTGCACCCACAGGAAAAGTTCAGTTAAAAGAGCAATACGACCATTTACATAACACATTGTCCTTCGAATCATTTCCGTTGTTATTAGATAATAATAAAATATAAATGAATAGTTTTATTTTCAGAATTTTGCAAAAAAAAAAAAAAAAAAACGTTAACAATTTTATTATTTTTGTCAAGCTAATAGGGTAGGCCTGCCATACGTCCTGGTTTTCCAGGATTGTCCTGGTTTTAGACTACTTGCCCTGGTGTCCTGGTCCACTATTAAATTGTCCTGGTTTTATGTATAGGTCAAGACAAACAAATTTGTTTTTTGCTTTAGTTACTAACAAAGGTTAAGATTTCTTTTATAACACTGCTAACATAAGGTAACTGTATTAAGAACTTTTATGAAATTCAACTGCTATCTGGTGTAAAGCTGGTAAAAGCTTTCAATAATATTAGATAATAGTCAATCCTCTTTCAAATTTTGTTTCAACTAGTGGCTGTAAAAAGTTGTTCCGTGTAAACAACTTTTATAAGTAATCGAAAACCGATAGCAAATTGCTTTCTCTAAGGCAGCCCATACACGTTTCAATTCAATTGTCAACTGAGTCGGTCGTTATCCAAATCAAAGCGTGTATGGCTTTTTCAATTGATTAGTTTAACAGTTGTCCAGTTGGTTGAAGAAAAATCAAAAGAGTTTGATTTTTTTCAAGTTGAGTACTTAGTCTGCTCAATGCGAAAAGAAAGAAACTCGTTTAAGACTGAAACACTGGAGAGTAAAATTCAATGTAAGTTTGATTTTAATATGACATGCTACCAGTTTTATAACTATATCAAAGACCGAAATGAAGTTCTAGAAAAAGTGCAATCTTCTGAAAATTATTTTAGTTTAGAACATTTTAAGCTCAACTTTTTATTATTTTTTATCGTTTTTTTTCTATATACTGTTGGATTTAAAAAAAAAACTGGATGGTTTTAACATATCGCACTCTAAATACTAAAAGGTAACAACTCAAAATTCTTAAATTTTCCGGAGAGCCAAAAAAAACTGTTTATATAAAAATGGTGATAATAGAAACCGGGAATTATTTCCTTCCGAAGGTTACTTTATATTATATTCCAAAGGAAAGCTAAGGTAAAATGTAACAAGAAAATACAATATAATATTCTGGTAGTGCATAAAGTCATTTCTGAAAAATTGAAGGAATAGAACTATTACAAAAAAGCTTTATAAAATACATAACTGAAATTTAGCTCATAGAATAAATTCGAAAAATAAAAAATGTTGAATATAATGGTGATAATATTTAAAAAAAAAATTAGTTCCCTTATTAAAAAAGTCCAATTTGAAGAAAGTTTTGCTATGCCTTTTTCAATTTTGTAAGAAGGTAGCGATGTGAAATGAGAATTAATTTATGAAAAAAAGTAATTTTTGAAAAATTTTGAGTTGTGAGCCTTTAGTATTTAGGGTGCGATATACTACATACATATGTATTAAAAAAAAAACTTTCAATTGGAATAATTTTTTATCCATGTGTCCTGGTTGATAGGTTCAAACATCTGGCAGCCCTATAATAGGGCCTAAATTTCTTCAATGTAAATAAAATTAAATTTTTCTTTTCAATACCTAAAAAATCGAATAAGTTAAAAATTAAGAACAGTTTTCTCAATCAATGTTTGACGAAATAAATATTGATAAAAGAAAGTTACAAATACAACAACAAATAACTTTAGCAACACATAAATTAATGATTTTCCATTGTTGTTTATAATAAATATTAATGTACAGTGTTTTGTTGTAACTTTATTAAAAAACAGTAACACACAGTGGAACTGGCGAATAAATATGTTTAAACTTTTTATACATGTAAATAAATTGGTACGAAAAAATGTTGAGTGTTTATTTTTCTTATTCGCTTTACAGTTTTATTTGTATATTATTTTAAGCTTTTCTAAAATCTTTGGAAAAAGGTTTCCTGATGATCTGGCCTAACCAACCAAATGCGCATAGGAACTAGCATTCCCTTAACAATAAATATCAGTGTATGTATCAAGAATAAAAATTGGGAATTAGCAAGTCATAGAGAAATCTTATTAATAAGTAATTAAATAAGCTTTTGACATCACTGGCACGACTATATTTGAGAATAATTTATAAAAAAATTACCGACCGAGGTCCATGCAAAATATTGGTCGTTTTTTGTAAAACTTGGTGCAATATAAATTTATTCCAAGTATTGGCCATCGGTGAATCTGAACTTTTCCCATCCTTTTTGGTAACTCTTTAAACTCTGCGCTACTAAAAAAGCCATTTTTTAAGCCAAGAACCAATAAACCTAATTTTAGACACCCTGCTATAAGCCGAAACAAATGATAGTCGGTAGATTCAGTGTCTGGACTATAAGGGAGGTGAGGCAAATCTTTCCACTCACTATTTTCCAAAAAGCCTTTTTTTGGTCTTGCAACATAAGGCCGAGCGTTGAAATGATGGTATGATATAGCCAGTGTTGCCAATTTAGCCATTTAGTGGCTAGATTAAGCCACTAAACTTATTTAGCCATAAATTTTTTTTTCAGTTTTTCTTTAAAAATAATAATTTTTAATTTCTTATAAAAATGTATTAAAGTACAATAAACATTTTTAACAATTCAAACTCATTTCATTTAAATCACAACTTTAACGAATGTTGGAAATCGCTATAAACTATGATGATGGAACATCTTTCAAAATTCTGCTGGTGTTTAATAATTGCAAATTTTTCTGTACATACAATATACCTCATTGCTGTGCAAAGGAAAGCTAAGGTAAAATGTAACAAGAAAATCTATATACATATAAAGGGTGGTTAAATTGTAAGGGCCGATGTTTTTTCAGGGGGGTTTTCAGGGGGGTTCCTCTTTCAAAGAGTTTCATTTCAGATGAGGTTTTAGTAATTTGGTTGGTGGACAACAAATTTTAATCAAAAATAGTACTTTTTTGTTGATTGATTCTGGAAAAAATATAAATATAGAATTGTGTTTTTTTGTTGTCATATGTGTGGCCATTTTCAGCCACAATGCGAGTTAAGTAGAGTAGGATTTTTTGGGAGAGATTAGTGAGAAGTTCGGTAGATGCCGTATTAAGCAAAAGGTTTTTTATATAAATTTATTAAACAAATTCAATTATTTTTCTTAAAAGAATGTGTAACAGAATTCTTGTCGAATAAAAACAATTGTTAATATTAACAACTGAAGATAGTAGAACATTGTGGGCCAGGCAGATAAATTACAAAATGAATCTTAACACTTCCTTGTCAGCAATGTTAAATAGATATGAAGAAGGCCATACGCACCGCGACCCAGAGGTTCTTTTGTGCAGCCTATGTATATCACCATGCAAGATTCAGGCTGCTTATCAAGCCTATCAACCTGCCCGGTGAAAGATCAAAATATTAATTTGGGCCCATAATTTGCCGCCCGAAAAATTTCCGCCAGGAAGTCCTCAAGGCCGAACTTCCGACGCTTCGTCATTTACTGCTGTGTGGCTGCAACAAATTCAATGGCCGTGTTATCTCACGTAATGGCGATGTCAATTGGCCGCCAAGATCATGTGATTTGACACCGTTGGACTTTTTTCTTTGGGGTTATTTGAAATAAAAGGTGTACGTCGATAAGCCAGCAACAATTCAAGAGTTAAAGGATGAGATAATTCGGCACATTAACGGCATAGAACCTCCATTATGCCTCAGGGTCATCGAAAATTTGGACCATCGGATGGAGCTGTGCCGCCGTGGTCGCGGCGCCCATTTGGCCGATATTTTGTTCCATACATAATTGAGTAATACCAATATATCATAATAAAATAAAATTACAATAATTTCCTAAATAGTTTGTGTTTTATTCAAAATCAACATCGGCCCTTGAAATTTTACCACCCGTTATAAAAAGAAAAATGTTTGTATGTTTGTTTGTTTGTATGTTGGCTTATAGACTCCTAAACTACTGAACCGATTTTCATGAAATTTTTACAGTAGCATCACATGAGCCCTAAAAATAAAATAGGCTACTTATTTTTTCGATAGGAGCAGGGGAGTTGCTACCCCCCATTGGATGCCAATATTAAATATCGCATATCTTAAGAACCGCTTTACGCATTTTGTTGAACTTTTGGTAGTAAAATCTTCTGAGCCCCAAAATTGAAATAAAGCAGCAGCGGGGGAAGTGGTTTCCCTCATAGGACGCCAATGATTAATGTCGCATATCTTAATAACTGTTATAGTGAGAATGTTCAAACTTTGTAGAAGTCACTCTTATGGTATACTACACTTTTGAAAATAGAAATAAAGCGGGTAGGTGCTGGGGGGAAATACCTCTCATAGGATGCATATATTAAATATCGCTTAACTGAAGAACTATAAAAGGGAAAGTAATCAAACGTGGTTAAAGCAACTTTTATGGCAAACTTTAAATTTCAATATAGTAATGAGTGGGGTAGACAGAGGAGAAGCAGTTCCCCTCATATATAGAAATATTAAAAGGAGCCGCTGCACGTATTTTGTTGAACTTTTAGTAGTAGGATCCTCTGAGCCCAAAACAAAAATGTAAATAAAATAGCAGCGGGGGAAGTGTTACCCCCCATAGGACGCCAATGTTTAATATCACATATCTTAAGAACTGTTATAGTGAGAATGTTCAAACTTTGCAGAAGTCACTTTTATGGTATACTACACTTTTGAAAATAGAAATAAAGCGGGTAGGCGTAGGAGGGGAAATACCTCCCATAGGATCCATATATTAAATATCGCTCAACTGAAGAACAAATAAAGGATATGGTAATTTATAAATTCCAATATAGAAATGGGCGGGGTAGCCAGAGGATGAGCAGTACCCCTCAATGAGAGAAATATTAATAAGAGCCGCTGCAAGCAATTTGTTGAACTTTTAGTAGTAAAATCTTCTGAGCCCCAAAGTTGAAATAAAGTAGCAGCGGGGGAAGTGTTACCCCCCATAGGACGCCAATAATTAATATCGCATATCTTAAGAACTGTTATAGTGAGAATGTTCAAACTTTGTAGAGTGACCTCTTATGGTATACTACACTATTGAAAGTAAAAATAAATCGGGTAGGTGCTGGGGGGGAAAAACCTCTCATAGGATGCATATATTAAATATCGCTTAACTGAAGAACTATAAAAGGGAAAGTAATCAAACGTGGTTAAAGCAACTTTTATGGCAAACTTTAAATTTCAAAATAGTAATGAGTGGGGTAGACAGAGGAGGAGCAGTTCCTCTCATAGATAGAAATATTAAAAGGAGCCGCTGCACGTATTTTGTTGAACTTTTAGTAGTAGGATCCTCTGAGCCCAAAAATTTAAATAAAATAGCAGCGGGGAAAGTGTTACCCCCCATAGGACGCCAATGTTTAATATCGTATATCTTAAGAACTGTTATAGTGAGAATGTTCAAACTTTGCAGAAGTCACTCTTATGGTATACTACACTTTTGAAAATAGAAATAAAGCGGGTAGGCGTAGGAGGGGAAATACCTCCCATAGGATCCATATATTAAATATCGCTCAACTGAAGAACAAATAAAGGATATGGTAAACTATAAATTCCAATATAGAAATGGGCGGGGTAGCCAGAGGATGAGCAGTACCCCTCAAAGATAGAAATATTAATAAGAGCCGCTGCAAGCAATTTGTTGAACTTTTGGTAGTAAAATCTTCTGAGCCCCAAAATTGAAATAAAGTAGCAGCGGGGGAAGTGTTACCCCCCATAGGACGCCAATAATAAATATCGCATATCTTAAGAACTGTTTTAGTGAGAATGTTCAAACTTTGTAGAAGTCACACTTATGATATACTTCACTTTTGAAAATAAAAATAAAGCGGGTAGGCGCAGGGATGCATATATTAAATATCTCTCAGCCGATAAAGTGATTTAAGCAGTGTAGCGAAGAGCTCCGGGTTAAGCTAGTACAATATAATAGTCTGTTAGTGTATGAAGTCATTTCTGAAAAATTTAAGGAATAGGACTATTACAAAAAAGCTCTACAAAATACATAACTGAAATTTAGCACAGACAATAAATTCGAAAAATAAAATAAATTGAATATAATATAAAGTAACCATCGAAAGGAAATAATTTCTAGTTTCTATATTTTTTTATTCATATTATTAATTGTTGTTCCCAATTTTTATTCTTTAAAAAACATGGAAATTTATTCTTTGTGCATAATAATTTTAACTTAAGCCAGATCATCAGGAAACTTAGAAATGCCAAAGATATTAGCAAACAAATCTGCAGAGTGAATAAGAATTGCAAATTCTCAAAAAGTCTTATTTGTAGCGAAATCAAAGCTTAAACAAAATACCAACAATAAACAGCGAGTTTATCTTTTCCAGTCTTATTGTAGGGCCATGTTAGAAATAATTCAATCATAATGTAGTTCCGGTAATCATTAATAAATAATTTTTGTGACAACGATAAGAAAGTACCCACAGAATTAAGAAACAAAATTCGGAGAGTGTACCAGGGTTTGGACTAAATTTAATCCAAATACCAACATAATATGATGGTTTACGGTCACAAATCCTATATTCCGGCAATAATATGCTAGCAAGCCGTACGAACATCGTGAGATCGAGTCAAAAAAGATTCGTTAAAGGCGGGTCTGTAATCAATATTTTAAGGTGTTACAAACATCAGCACAAATGCTTAATAACCTCTCCCCTATAATGATGTGTTGTTAGAAAAATATTCTCTCGGTATCATAAAGAAATTTATACATTTAGGGAATATATTGAATTAAAGCAGCTATTTCCTTTCAGTTCTATTAAACTCCACTGTGGCGCTATAAAATCTAAATATGTAAGATGGCATTAATATTAATGTTGTTGTAGTCGTGCGATTTGTAGAGTTGTTGCTGCATCAAATATTGTTGTATCATCATGATCCTCATCATCAGCATCCAATTCAATCTCATCTCATATATTTTTATGTTATTGCCACATGTAAACAAATCACTTAAAAACAATTTAAATTTGAAATGGCTGACATGAATATTTTTTTCAATTATTTTTGTTTCTTTTTATTATTATGTATTTTTTTCGTCTTGTTTTTTTTTTTTTTTTGTCTTTTTCTACTATTGTACAATCAATTCATTCATTCATTTAGTTAAATAAATTTTTATTTTGTAAAACAACTTGTAACATACATTTTAAACATTTTAAACGAAATTGTATAGCAACAACAACAACAGTAATAGCAATAGAAATAAAATATTAAATCTTTGTTTTGTTTTTGTTTAACGTTGTACAGCGGCAAAGGAGGAGCCGGGTTCGGGTAAAAGAAATATGCATGTCGTCACAATCTTTCAACGTGTTGCAGTTTTGATAGACACAACATACAAAATCACACATTTAATATAAACATTTATGTATGAATGTTGTACATATTTGTATCGGCACTTGTAGATTGCTGAACAAATAGAATCGACTTGACTCGAAAATCAACTCGATTCTATTCTATTCAATTAAGATTTAGAAGAAAAACAACAAAATATTCATTTACTGTATGCGTTTAAAAGTATTTGACTGATTATTCGGTGTATTTGCTGTTTTTTTTTTTTTTTTGTTCTATCTGTAATTTTCATTTCATTAGGAAGTCGAGTCATTATTTGAAGAGTCTTAATTTAATGTTAGAGGTATTAATTTTTAATGAAATGTAATTTCTCAAGATTTTTTTGTTTGTTTATCTATTATTCTGTATGTTTTATCTAAAAAAAACATGAATGGCTTTTTTAACTTAAAAAATTAAAAGTATGTTAATTTTTTGGATTTACTATTTTTCATTGTGTTCATATAATTGCATTTGCTTATTAAACATAAACTTTTAAAATTTAATTGTTCGGGGCACCCTACGCTATGATAATTTGAAAAGGAATTGAAAATGATCTTATTACAATTACTTTGACAAAATTGTGTTCTTTTGTGTGTTTAGTTTAGTTAAACATGCAACCGAATACAACAGAGCAACTTTGCGAGTACATCCAAGTCAGCACTTACTCTCCATACTTTTTTTCCTTTTCTCCTACAAACTGAAGACTTTGCAAAGTAAACTTTACGTAGAGGTCTAATCAAGCCCATGTAACCAGTTAATTGTGAATGCTGTTTTAAGTGCAGTGTGTGGGGTAGATGATCTTCCGAAACAGCAAATTCAAAATATCTTACCTCTTTTGTTAAGTCCAACAACAAAATGCCCTAGGCACACACATTTAGGTTATAAATGCACACCATCTCACAAAATGTATAAAAACCTGTATTTTTCGACTGTCGTATGGTTTATGGTCATGCTTTATATATCAAAAGATCGGAAATCTTTACTAGAAAATATTTCCTGAAAAAACTCGGAAAAATCAGTTTTGATATGACTCGTACATGAGTGGACCATTCCAAACACGCGTGTAAAGTGTAGCCCCCAAGGGACTAGGACTAGTCCAAAATTAACCCAAACGTGTCTATTTTACGATGTCCTAGGGCAGGACCATATATACAAAGGAATAGTTTTAAAACTACTCCATGGTATAGTCAAGAGGATTAGTTTTGAAGTCGTTTAAAAACGAAAGCACGTCGTTTAAAAACGAAGACATGTCGTCTCACTACAAACACTTTTTAACAATGACATGGTCATTAGTTGCATTACATCGGACCAGTCCATGGCATAGTCCGTTTTATCAAAATGGATCAGGTGGTCCAATATTATCTGCGGGGTCCATAGATCTTTTAAAAGTATGCCTGCTGGTGTGAGTAATAAATGTCTTGTCGTCTACCGAATATAAAGTTTAAAGAGATAAAGAGAGATGATAGAGTCGTTATCATTTATAGAATCAATTAATTGAGTTTTATAACTTTGAGTTCACCGCAAAGAAAAAATATTTTGGTCACCACCAACTTAATTATTTTTGACGAAAACTTTAAACATATTATGACTACTAAAATCATAATATGACTACTCAAAACATATTATTATCAACGGCAATCAGATTATGGTTAAATGAGTCAGAACCACATTATGGTTAACAATAGTTTTGTTGGTGGTGACCATACTGAAAAAGGTTTTTCTTTGCGTACAGGAAGAATAATTTGAAAAAAAGATTTGGAATTAAAAAAAAAACAAAATAAGTACATCATTTCAAATTCGATTTAAACCTAAATATTCAAAAATATCATGAACTATTTAACTTTAATATGAAAAAAAACACAAATTAAATTTAATTTGTGAATTTCATGAAGTTCTTTATTTGGCATTCGAAACAAAACGTGAACGTGCAACAAAATGTTTGCTGCTGTATTAATTCATGCTGCCCTTTTCGTGTGTATTATCGAATCTATTTTGTTATAAACATTTTATTGATCACTACACAATTTCAAATATAAATAAACAAAAAAAAAAAAAAAGGAAAAACTTAAATACAAAATGTGATTCATCTATTATGTGGCAGCTAAACAAGAAGCATTTGAAATACTGTATGATGATTTTCTATTTCAAATTTATTTGAAAATCATAAATTTAATGAGAAAATCATAAATTTTCTAACACTAGCCATAATTTACTAAATTTATTAAAAAATTTTTAAACTTTTGAGTTTGAACCAGTGTTCGAAAATAAACACTAAATATCGTTTTTTAATGTTCGGTTCGGTAGATTTGTGGAAAACACAAGCGCTAATAGTGTTTGCGTAGAAAATCATAAAAAAATAACGTTTCCCTGTTAGTCACCTTTCGAACACAAAAATATTACTGTTTTTATCAAACTCAACAAAAGATGTGAACATTTAATTCCGTTCGGTTTTTTTTGAAAACCCACAAATTTCAATGTGTTCGGTTCGGCTCGTTAATGTTCGTCCCTTTTGGCTGGTAAAAAAAAACCTTTTTACAAAAACAAAATACACACACGAAAAAAACATTATAGAACATTAAAATATAATGTTTGTTTACAGTACCACTACAATTGTTCTGTTTTTTAACGAAGAACCGAACATTATATAATGTTCGGTTCTTTCTTGAAAATAGTTACGAACGGTATTAAGGATTGTGTATGTCTACACAATCACTAAAAAAATAGATATCGTTCCTGGGCTTATGAGCCGAACGTTGAATAATTTACTGTTTATTTTCGAACACTGGTTTGAACAAATAGTTTATTTTAATATTTAAATGTCAGATATTTGTTTCACAATTTCATTATTCTTTTACAAGGGAAATTTACAAAAAATAATTTAATGCTAAATAATTTTCGGAATTTATGTATATTAAAAATACAATCAAAACAAGTTAATTAGGCTAACAAAAATATTTGTAAAAGGTTTTAATAAATCAATACAACGGGATAAATCGAATCTGCAAATTCTAGAGATCTTGTCAGGAATTGAGTGAATAGTAATTTTGAATTAACTTAAAATGGAATACAAACAATTGCAGCGGAAAATGCAGTAGACATTAAAAAAAATCAAGCTTAAGTTACTATTATTTTGGAAAAACAAACAAATTTCGTAGAAAGTCATATTATGGCACAAAAAACTTTTTCTATTTTTTGTCTTCAAATACATTACAGATAACTTCAGGTGAAATCTAGAAGAGAAGGAAGAGGATAATGCCAACACAAATAAGCAAACAGACAAAGAAACAAAAAAATTAATAGGATTTCTCATTTATACAATCATAGAAAGAGTACAGTAGGGACTAGTAAGAACGACCTGTATGCAGCATATAAGACTTATTTTCAAACGTATAATTGTTATTTTTTTTTTGGAAAATCAAAATTATATGGATTTTAAAAATATAAACTAATAAATTTGCAATGTTTTTCTAAAATAAAAATTTTCTTTTTTATTAAAGTCGTTCACCTGTATTAAAACTCATTTTAGTGTAAATGTGTCAGTAATTTGAATGCAAATGTTGGTTGTTGTTTTTGTTCATTCGCAATGAATTAAAATAGACAAAAAGCCAGTAAAAATGAAGAAAAAAACTTAAATAGTTTTCCAATTAAACTTTATCCTTTACGCTTCAAACTCATTTAGAAAATGAGCACAAAAGAAACAAACAAAAGGAAAACTTGCCGGTTTCATGCCTTGTCGCCTCTTTTAACCGCATAGAAATTATTTTCTTTATTCTGTACATATAAATTTTTTTCTTCTTCTTATTACTTCTTTATTGAGAAAAGTTTTAGTGATGAATATTAATTTGAAAAGGTGTAGTAAGAGAAAAAGGACATAATCTATGTCCTTTAAATTAGAATTTATTTCAAGGAACTTAAAATGGTGTACATTATTTTAAGGGGAGGGGTAAACGGTAAAGAAATGTCTTTTGCAAAAAATGTTAACCTTAAAAGTAGCACTATCAAAATATTAATTGAATAATTAATCACCGATCAACCTTAACGAAATGAACTTTAACTAAGCAGGTATATTTGGATCTCTATAACTTACAATTTAAGTGTAAATAATCCTTTTTTTTAAATGTATTCGATAATATAATAATATAATATAAATACATTCGAAAAGTATGTTTGCCCTTGGACAGGGCAAATCACCATGCAAAGAATTACACAACAACAACGTCTATAAATCGTGGAAATTTACCAAAATTCGCGCTCTGTTCGCCAAACTTATTGAGCACATCATCAGGTTTACGGTGAGAATGATGGTCCATCTGGACAACTAGTTCGAAATACTATAGATGGATTCATGGCTACATTTACTCTTTTAGATAATTTTCATTCAAGTTGAGCCCGTACAGTGCGTAAAGAAGAAGCCTTTGCCCCTGTAGGCTAAAATGTGAAAGAAGAATCGAATTTATCTACACGTCTACTACTTGGCGTAATCCACATTAGATTCAACTGGTGCAACACAAAATAAAATAAAAATTGATTTCAATTAAAAAATTTGTGAAACTAACTCAGAAATTAATTAAATCAATTAAATAATTTTTCATATTAACACCATTTTCTACAGTAATGCCGTTTTTATAAGTTAACGTTAAATTCGCTAGATTAAATTTTTAATTAAAGCTAATTTTATTTTTGATTAATGGTTTAATTTTAGCAAGAATTTACCCTGTGAAGAATTTAAGCTAGCGGACCATTAATTGCGTCGTGTGTTTGGTAAATGGGTTGAGAAAAGGGTTCCCAACTTTTATTGTTGCAATTAAAGTACATTGATTATTAAAGGTTAAGAAAAATAAATACACAGTATAAATATAAAGAACAATTAATTTCTTTTTATTGTTATATTTAAAAACGTTTTTTTATTGCTTTTCGCAAGTTTTCTCAAACAATTACACTGTGCTAGAATTTGACACTTTTTTTTAAACAAGCCGGCGCTTTAAACTAATTCGGGTACGCTGAATCCAATACCAGTTCAAAAACGGTTCGGTTTTTTAAATTCCTAAAAAAACGAAAATCCGCAACAAAATTTCCTTTAAACGTTAAATTTTTTTCTAACATGCGCAGTCGTTTTAGAAACATAACTTTTTTTTATGCTTCTAATTTTTTCCAGACATATAAAAAACAAACAAAACAATCTTTTAATGATTAAATTCTGTTAACAACTTTTGATTTCACAATAGTCGAAAAATTTTATTTAATTTCAAAAAACGCAATATTTGCATGGGAGCCAGCCGCTTTAAGAAGTGGTGATAAGGGACAAGTATGTCTCGAGAAATTGTTAAGGCGACTCCTTGGCTGTTATGGTACGTTTTCTTCAATATATTTCTAGTCTGTATTAATCATTTTGTATGGGAGCCCCCTTAAGGAATGGAAATCTTGAAATTTTGTTTTTACATGATAAAAGCAGGCAGTAATTTGAAAGAGTTTTGCACTTGTGTTTTAAAAACAGGCAGTTATTGTACTCAAACAAAACAAACAAGTGAATAGTACTGTCTGATTATTTTTTTTTCGAAAAATCGTCCTGCCAATATAAAAAAAACATCAAAAAATTATCAATTAGTTGTTCTTTAGTTTTTCTAAAAAAAAAACTTGTAGTGAGTATTATAATTTTATGACTAATAAAACCCTTACTAATATAACCTGAATCTATTTTGAATTCTATATAAATCTAGTCATGCGAAATAAAGTTTTGCCGCGTACTTTTATTCTCATAAAGTATAGAGTACAATTACTCGAAATAACGCAAGCCTTGTTGAGAATCATCTGGAAGTAGCAGATTTTTATCTTCAAATCATCTTCTGCGATGAGGCTTATTTCTGACATTACGTGTATGTAAAAACGTAAAAAAGCAGAATTATCGTTTTTTGGAGAGAGCACATTCCTGATGAGATTCTTGAGAATCCATTACATCCCGAAAAAATTACAGTTTGTTGCGATAAATATGCCGAAGGCGTCATGGGCCGTCTTTGAATCCGAAACAGGTGCCAACATAACGTTAATGGCGAATTTAAGGGAAAATGATTCGTGATTTTTTTATTCCTTATATCATTGCAAATCATTAGGAGGACCAATTGTTCCAACAAGACAGCGCAACTTGCCATGCAGTGCGTTTAACAAACACGTTGTTGAGCCAAACGTATTTTGACCTTGACTAGGGATATACATAGTAATATATTTATAGCAGAACTATAAATTTTAATGAATGAATTGTTCCAAACTTATTCGTCCTCTCGGTGTTTTTCTATTCGCACGTTTTTTAGATTAATACTTAAGGCAGTTTTCACAACTTGATATTGCCGATTAAACAAAAACACGTAAACATACCGCAGCGATAGAAAAAAAACGAGCCAAAAGGGATAAATTGTTACAATCAAAAAATTTTTAGCGTTTCAGGTACTTAAAAAGGTGCTAAATATAACCCGAAAAGGGCTAAGTTGGCATCACTGTGATTCGGTTTTAACTAAGACGGATAAATTCATTTAAATTTACAAATCGTCGGTTGATTATTTAATTGTCGTATGTAATTTGTATCCACATACGACAATTAAATAATCAACCGACGAAATGTCCCTTAAAACATTATTTCGGTGCTCTTTCATTTCACTGATTCACTTGTAACAACCAGGAAAGTATAGTCTAGCAAATAATTTACTTCATAGCAAAAGTGACGTTAAAATGACTAGCAACACCAAATAAACATCAAATTGAAAATATTTTACATAGTAAATTTCAATAACTCAGACTTATCCGACTTTGACGATGAAAAAGAAGTAGAAAACGAAAAAGATGTCCTAGGGACGTTACTGGAAGCTTTAAATGACAACAATAATGATTATTTTTTGATTGAAGAGCTAACGAATCCGGATGGGAATGCTGATTTATTTGAAAATAATTTTGACTCCGAAGATGACTCATCTAGATAAAGAGACCGTTTACATGTACTGATTGACACCGGTTATGTAGATATGATGATATTAAGTTACACTCCATTTTTGAGAAAATAAATAGTTTTTCTAACTTTCTTAGGCCCGTTTTCACAACTTACCGACAGCTAAAGGTAGGATTTTATCGGCCTTATAAAAAGTGTTCCATAATTACAATTTTACTTTAACCAACCAGGTAGGATGAACCTTAATTTTCTTTATCGCTCACTTTAAGCTAAAGTAAAGTTTTAATAATGGAACACTTTTAATAAGGCCGGTTAAAGTCTGCTTTTAGCTATCGGTTAGTGGTGAAAACGGGCCTTATAAGAATAAAATGGTGAACCGTATCAAATGCCTTACTATGATCAAGGAGTACTAGAAATGAAACCATGTTTTTATCAAGTTTCACTCTGAGTTCTTCTTTAACATCCAACAAAGCTGTTATGCAGATTCTTTCTTTAATTAATCCTGACTGCCTTTTTGATACAAGATTATTTGAGTTTAAAAAGAAACTCCTTTATTTATGGATTAACAGTTCTAATACCTTGGATCAGTGTTGCCAGAAGTAGGGGAAAATCCCTACATGTAGGTATTTTTGATACTTAAATAGAAGCGTAGGTAAAATCGGAAAAATTTTTCATAATCACCAAAATGAAGGGATTTGTCGCCATATCGTATTATTTATAAAATAAATGCTGAAAAAACGTTTTTTTAATGATATTTTATTGTCCAAAACGGTTGAAAAAATTTGTTACCCTAAAATAGCTTCAAAATATATTTCCAGAGTTGTTTGTGGTTTAAAAAGTGGACGACACTAATATGAATGTATGTATATGTTTTTTCTATGTTATCATTCAGCAAGTGTAATCCCGTACTTTTTGGGTAAAATGAGAGTATAAAAAAATTTCTCTCAATAATATGTACAAAAGTACGGGAACAATAAAAACCAAATTTCTGATCCAAAAGAAAACTTTAATATGAAATATGTTTACATTTATGCATAAATGCCGCACTATTTCAACATTTTCTATTGTTTATTTTTTAAATATTTCTTATATTAATAATTTTGGTTAACTTACTTGCAGTTTTTTTATTTATTTTTGACACAATTTTATAAATTTGGCCAAAGAAAGTAGAGCTACTTCGTGCTAGAAAAATAATATTTTTCTCTTAAAGGCTCCACCTTAACAGACTTTGAGTACGGGAACAGGTTTCGTTAAGATTGGGATCCCGCGGGCTTCCAACGTTGAGTACGGGATCACACCTAATGTTGAAAGTTTTAATTGAATTTAATTGAAAGTACATACACATGTATTATTGTTTTTAGCTTTGTACTTATTTTATGTCAAAGATTAGGGCTGGGAGACTATCGATATTTATCGATAGTTCAGATTTTACTATCGATATTACTATCGGCTGAATGTTTGTACTTGTGCAGGAAAACTTTAATTATTTTTTTATAAGGCTACAGTTTGCTGTTTATATCACTTTATTGAATGTAAGAGGCGTATGTATATACGCACGTTATTTTAGATGTCAGTTTTTTAAAAATGTATAAGTACCTTTCTAAAGGAACCGGACGGAGTAACAGGGACTATAAGATATTCCATTGCAACTTTAAAAAATTTTCTAAATTCTGAACCCAAAAAAGTTATCAATCTAGCGGACTGATCCTCTAACGGTCGTTCATTGTTTTGTCCTATGCTTACAATTGCATTTGGATTTGCATTTTTGTTACAACAGTACAAAAATATTTGACATTTCAGTCCCTATATAAACGTGTACAAATTTCGACTTAAGTTGGGATCACACGATTGCCGCAAATGCACCAATATGACACAATTTTAATTGTGCTTCATTGACGCACAATAATGAAAGTGCACCAATCAAATATACTGAAATAACACGATTGCCCTTTTTTATACAAATTTAATTGCCGCTAGTTGGTACATAGTGAAATCGGTACAATAATTGCCGCATCACAGTCATACGATTGTTCTTGCTTGACAAAGCTCTTGTAGGCATCTAAAAAAAATAAAAATTTAACATGTATCAAAATATGACTCAAAAAGGCAAAATATGCGCTAAAAACTTGAAAAATGCTGCAAAAAGGGTCTTTTAACTAAGGCCATATATTTATTATGCAATTAACGCCGCAACTTTCGCATGCAACTTTTTGTGTGTTAGAAAGAGGTGAAGGGAAGAAAACAGCGTTGATAAAGTTGAAAAAATGCTTGAAAAAAATGTAAATGTAAATGTGAAAAGAGTTTCGTAGTAACTACTTTTAAAGAAAATAGAAAAAAAAACTCGGCGTTAATTGCATAGTCTAAATGCGGTATAAGTTATACAAAAAAAAAAATGCTCCAAACGTTAAAATATGCATTAACAAATCGATGCCAAAATTCCTTCAAAGCTACGAAACGGATAAATAAATATATTGTTTCCGCCTTCATTGGTCGCGCAAGAAAAAACATATTTTTGGTTTCCCTGTTTATAACTAATGTTTTTTATTTTAATGATAGTAATGCGTAGGGATTTTTGTAGGGGAAATTTTTTCAACGTGTAGGGAAAAATCGAATTTTTATTAGCATGTGCAGGTATTTTTCGAAAAATCCACTGGCGACACTGCCTTGGATATAAAAGAAAGAATTGCTACATCTTGGATTCCTTCCAACTAACTGGAAATGTTGATTTGGTCAATGGGGACGATAAAAACGTATCAAAAAAGGGAAAATACGTCAAATTAAATAAATTCAGTCTTTAAAAGCACCTAACAACCAGATGCTTCTTATTTTTGCTTTTGCTACACAAAAAAAAAGTATCTCAAGAAAATTTTAAACAACACAGTTTGTTGAAAATTAAGTTTTAGGTCAATAAACTTTTTGTTTGATTCAATGAAAAAATTTATCAAATTTACACTTTGAAAAATACCACTCAATAAAACATATTTAATAATGAAATAATTAAATATTTCTACATATTCAATAAAAAAAATATTTGAATCAAAGTAAATACATTATTTTTACAACTCTTTTCCATTTGTAAATTCCCATTCGCTTTACAGTTTTATTTGTATAATATATTTAGTTCTGCCAATGTCTTTGGAAAAAGGTTTCCTGATGATCTGGCCTAAGCAACCACAGAAATGCACATAAAAACTAGCTTGTTACCCCATAACAAATTGTAGCGTATTTATTTAAAAAGAAAAAAATTGGGAATTAAGCACATCATCATTTATAAATAAATAAAGATTCGATAAACATTTTGTTTGATTTATTTAACATTTTCAACATTTTATTTTAACAAATCACGTAAACATTTTGTTAAAAAAAAATTATTTTGGGCAACAACTTTTTTTATTGACTCAATAAACTTGGTTGTTGACTTAAAATTCAATAACTATACCTACAAATTTTTTTATCAATACCGCAAAAATCGTCATCGCACAAAATTTAAAAATTTTTTTTATCAAATATGCGATTTTCGTATTCAAATATGAAAATTATTTTTTTCTGTGTAATGATATTGAAATTTTGAAAATATTTATGGCCAATGTTTTGATTTTAGTTTTTGCAAAAATAGCCAATCCCTTATTTTGAATATTTTTTGACACATACTTTTTAAGCAGCTAGCGACAAAAATTTATAGCCACCTAAAAGGTAAAAGTTCGAAACTATTGTTTGGGTTCCTGGTTTTTTACTTTTACCTAAAAGAAGAGCTAGTTAAAAAAAGGCAAAACTAAAAAAAATCTATAAATTGATACGTCATAAAGAAACAGACAAAGAAAATTCTTCCCTAGTTGGTAATAACAAAAATATTCGAGAAAACAAGAAGCACAAAACAACTGCACGAATAAGTGCTTCTAGGAGCCGAAGTCGTGCTAATAGAGCATAAGTATGTGACGTTGATTTGACTCCTTGTTGTATGGCAATCAGAAACTAATTTTAGTTGTGTCTGTTTGGCATGCAAAATATCACTTGTCATCTTCCATAATATTCCATGCGACTTGTGCTTCTTTTCGTTTTGCTTTCCGCTAATGGTCGCGTATCTCTTAGCAATCGTTCATGCTGCCTTTGTCTCCTTTTGTGCGGCGGCTAGCCTACATTCGTTTTTGAGTTAGTAGTTAACATAAGCTGTGACCTGTAAGAAATTTTGGCTTTTATTAAAATGAAAAAGATGGCAGGAGCCAGCTAGTTCTCTTGGAAAAGTTACGCTTCAAAGTTAAAATGATTAAATGCGCTAAGCTTATATTACTAAACTTGTATATTTTGGACAGCAGTAAAATTTAACGTCTGCTACTTATGTTCAGGCGCGATTCAAAGGAGTGGGGAATAGTATCATGAGGCTGTCCGTACTGAGAAAATCAATTCTTTTTAACGCTCCTTAACGCAACAGGAAAACAGCCAAATTTCAAACAATTTACAACAATACCTAATAATAGGTGTAACTCTTTGGAATGAAATATAAAAATTGTGCTGCTTAGGCCATAAACTCAGACTGATTTCCTTTTCACCCACCAAAATATATCCTCTTGCCAAACATTAATCAAGTACTATAAATTTTTTTTTTCTAATTATAATTCAAACTTTTCACTAACGATCAAATCAAACAATAATTCACTTCATTTGAAAAAAGATCTACGAACAAATATCGATTCTTAATGTTCAACAAATTTGTTCAATTATAATTTCTGTTCATCAATTCATTAAATTTCAATGGCTGCCTGTATATTTGTTGTTCTTAACACTTTGGTTTATGATCTTATAATTGCAGAGCACCTGCTGTGCTTTTGTAGAATTCCTACTCAAGAACTGCATCCACTCATTTATTCCTCTTCTTAATCTTAATAAAATGTATCGATCGCTTGTTGCATTTTGGAATAGTGAAGAGTTTTAGGAATGCCTATGTTCAGTGTACAGTAGGCAACGGATATACGAAGTTTAATAAAAAAACATGAAAATGTTCCTATAAGCGTTGTATCAGTTTTTTTCCTATAAAAAGTTTTCTCAGACAGAACATTTTTTATACTGACACTTATGGAAAAAGGCATTGTGCGTTTGAAATGCTATCTTAAAAACGTTTTTTTCACGTATAAGATGTTCTTATAGCCGCTATCTACTGTATCTTCTCGTATTGTACAGTAAAATATTTATTGTAAATTAACACTTTAAGTTGTTTTTTTTTATTTTTAACAAATATTAATGTTGAACACATCACGGAGCTGAAGTCCAAGTGCATGATGCATTTGTTGTGCCCCTCGAAAGTTTAGGAAGTCTTTGTTTGGTCTTTCTATTTATTGATTTCTAGTGTTTGTTTTGTTTTTCGTATATTTAAAATAAATTAAATCTATTTATTCATAATTGAAGATTATTTTCTAAATGTTTTGTTTGTGTCTGTTTGTTAAATTGTTCCATCATCTTACTTTATGTTTTCACACTAAATGATTATTAAGGGATTTTAGTGGTTATTTGTGTTAATCAGGGCATTTTTCATCTCTGCGGGGCACCTTTGTGGTTTTATCTATCATCTTGTTTGCATTTTCATTTAAGAAAAAAAAAAATTTTTGTTCTTCTTAAAGTTATAAATGATCGGAAATGGTTCCATAAAAAAATTGCTTTGAAGATGTTTAGTAAAATATTTTGATAATTTTGATCAAAAGATTTTTATAAATTTTAAATCGTAAATTTTGACTTACAGTTGTGATTGTTTTAGTTTATATTTTAAAAGAGCGACCGACCACCCATATTTAATACAGTATTTTAACATACAATTGGCAACTGGGAGGAACACTTGGTGATTTTATTCTTGTTAAATTGGAAACATGTTTACTGAAATATATTTTCAGTAAAACACTTAAATAAATTTCTGTACCAACAAATTGGTAAAATTTTATTTATGGCCTTTTGTCTTGACTATCAGAGTTTTTCCAAAGTCTTCAATAAAAACTTTGACATACCGATTGACTTAAATTAACCTGGAAGAACAAATTCGCAAAAACTTGTTTACACAGGGGTGAACTGATAAACAACTGAAGTTAGATACCATACAAAATCAAACATCGTTCTCAGTTTTTTATGATCACATACGATATACTTATCTTCAGTCCTATAGGAATTCAAGTTGTTGCCACCTTCCATTTTTAGGAATATACTGGATTGCCGGCTACCCCTTAAGATTCTACTCAACAATGAAAATCTGTATATTTTTAAAAATGGCAACGAAGATGTTTTTTCCTTAATAATAGAAGAATCTACCAGATCACATGGGTGTATTATTTTTACAGGAAGACCATTTATAGTCTCATTTCTAAAATCTGTTAAACTAAAGAAGCAGTTTCAGTGAGTGAGACCTCAAATCTATACAACATTTCCCTTAGGCATGATTCTTCTGTTGTGCTGTCCAAATCTTTACTGTGTTGTCTAAAAATTTTGGATATGTACAGTTGAGGCCAGAAGAGAGAAAATCCCAAATAAATATTGCAAGTCCGTATTGTTTTAACTTAGAAGAAACCATTTTAAAATATAAATAAAAAGTTGTGTTCATTCTTCAACGCCAATAGTACGCTGATAGAAAAGGCTTCATATCGCTGATTTATTTTGATATCAGTACTCTGACAAGTGTTTTCGCTTTTAACCCCATGACACTTTTCATCATTGTGATGTTAGTCTTAACATAACTTCGCGAAATTGTCTGCGGGTTGAAACATTGAATTAATGTCATCAATGGAATGACACATCGGCATCACAGAAATGATAAATCGGAATAGGTTTAATAAAAAATATCAGCGGTGCGCATAATTAGGCTCAATTTAATGAGAGTTTGTCATGTGGTTTGACTTAAGGCAAAGTGAGAGGAAATTATTATAAACGTATATGTTACGCGTTTCACTAATCTTGTATTTTGACCTTTGTTTACAGAAGAACTCTCAATTATAAGACACCAGCAGCATGCTTGATTTGGTTTTAAAAAAATAGAATATGGGAATTTTTACCACTTATTTTACATTTTTAACTCGAAAATACTGTTAATAAAACATAAAATATGGCATTGAATTGATGACACTGTAAGCATAGCATAGATGATGCATTAAATATTAAAAAATTTTATGATGACGTTCGTCATTGGATTGATGTCACTTTTTGCCGATTGATGACATTTTTTATAGTATTGATGTCACAATTCTGATGTCAGTGAATCATCAATATGAAGATGCATTTTTCTATGGGTATATATTCCTGTCAAAGTATACATGTGTTTTCCTAGAAATTGCGTTCAGTATAAGTTTTTTTGTGTAAAATTGCGTTATGAATTACCCGTCTCTGCTGATAGCAGACTACCGCAAGATTGAGAATAATACAAAAGTAATTTTCCTTTGCTCTTTAAGCATCACACATGCCAACACTCAATTTGCTTCTTTGAATTTATCAACTGATTCTAGTTAATTTGGGTGCGCTGAATTCAAAACTGTAATCAGTTTGTCTCTATCAGCTCTAGTTTTCATGATATAACTTTTTATACCCTCCACTTATGACCTCCAATTACACAAATTTTTTTCCAAAATTTTTTTTTTTTATCAAAATTTTTTTTTTATTGTTATAGTTATTGGAAAAAAAAATCCCAAATTTTTATGTATTTAGAAAGTAAAACTTGTTCATAGGAATTTAAAAAAATAAAAAGAAGTAAAACTGTTTCATACAGATTTATTAAAATAAAAAAAAAAAATACTTAAAAAAATTTGGGAGTTTTTTGATAAAAAAAAAAAAAGTTTTGGAAAAAAAATTTGGGTAATTGGTGTAATTGGAGGTCATAAGTGGAGGGTATAAAAAGTTATATCATGAAAACTAGAGCTGATAGAGACAAACTGATTACAGTTTGGAATCCAGCCCACCCAAATTAACTAGAATCAGTTCATAAATTCAAAGAAGCAAAAATCTTTTTTAATTTTGTCGGGCTGTGTTATTTGTGCGAAAAAAAAAATCATCACTCAAACCAAAACTAATGTGCTGTTTTCAAAACACAAGTGATTGATCGTGTAGTTAAATTTATATGAAAAGCACTCAGTTTTTTTAGCGTATTTCATATAAAAAAAGGTAAAAGAGTAAGAGAGCACAGAAGGTGCCGAACGTTCGGACGCTAAGTCTTTACAACATAAACAATTTAAAATGATCATGATATAATGTTCGAGGGAAAAAGATTTGACTGCAACGTTAAAATTATCTCACACAAAAACGGCAGGGTGCTTTAATACCATGTGAGATAAGACCATGATGGCTTTATCTCTCATTCAATAGGGAGATAAAGCCTTTTTTTCTTTTCATTTGAATGGAAGATAAAGCTATCAAGGCCTTAGCACACATTAGCAATATTAGAAAATGGCTTTATCTCTCATTTCAGTTCAGGAGACACTAAAGTTAAGTATTGAAATCTGGCTTCGAATACTAAAGTTTTTCTGCGTGGCGGCCTGCGGCCGTGCTTAGGGGTTTTTTCCTCCAGTAAGACGCGGCAGGTGGCTTCGCTGAATAAAGTTTTCCTGCGTGCGTCACAAGAATAAAAAAAATGTTTTTCAATGGTAACTAAGGATTTTCCCTTTTACAGAATGTTTACACCATACATAACAATATTTTGAGAAAATATGGCTTTATCTCTCATTTCGCAAAATTTTAAATATGACCTTACCTCTTAATGATTGGGCAATAAGGCCATTATGGCTTTATCTCCCATTCAATTGAGCAATAAAGCCATCATGGCCTTTTCTCACATGGTTTTTAAGCACCCCCCTACAAAAAACTATTTTGATGACCTCCATGAATTTTACATTTTAGATGGAAAAGGAACAAGAAGGAGTGTATAGTCGGTCAAGCCCAAACATATGATACCCTACACTACAATATATAAAACAATTTTTGCTAGTCTACCCTATTTCGGACCCATGCGCAAAAGTGGACCTGCCTAGGCAAAATAATGGCATGTGCCGAATATTGTTTAGATATCTTCATCTATATGAGATTTTAGGATGGGGGTTTATATGGGATCTATGGCTTATTTTAGACCTAGAAGCTATCATGACATAGAAGCTATCGTTAGAGTTATTATCGCCAATTTCTATGTGTATACCAATATTTATAAGAAAGTTTTGGCATTAAAAGCTATTTTCGGTAGTATTATTTTTAGTCGAGCTGTTGTCAAATATAAACCGGTTGCAATAACATTTTTGCAAGTTGATTTTGATTACAATAAAATAAGTTTGGAGCAAATTAAATCTTAATAACTTAGATGGCCTATGGGCGCAAAGACCCTATTCCGGATAGATGCTTGTATGGGGTATTCGAAAATATTTGCACCATTTTGAATGGGCTTGGTCCTTGTGCCAATTACAACGTATGTACCAAATTTTTTCAAATTATCTCCAACATTGCGACCTGTCGATACCATGCGCACAAGGCTTACATGGCCAGACAGCCGGACGGACATCGTTAATTCGACTCAGAAAGTGATTCTGGGCCGGTCGGTGTACTAAATGGTGGGTTTAGGACTTTTATTATTAGGTGTTACAAACATCAGTACAAGTGCATAATACCCTCTCCTCTATTGCAGTATGGGCATAAGTACTGGAGAAACGTTGGTTAAAGTGCTTTGAGTTCAAAGAAGATAACGTTGGAAGATAAATTAAATTGTATTTTTAAGAAAAAACTAACAATATGGTATTAGAAAATTTAATAAAAGATTTTAATTATCCAAATGTCAACCAAGCTGTCCTTTCCTTTGCAACTATGAATAATAACACATTCTTAATATACAAAAAACCAATTAATTGATCAAAAAATATACTAAATTACGAAAAAGGATTGCATATATCCTAAAACAGATGCATTCATTTGTTATTAAACCAAAGGTTATGAATCGAGATTTATTTCATCAATTCATTACTTCCAAATCATTAAATCAAAACAATAATTATAAGGGCTCATACCAATTTTCATGAATACAATAAGAATTCATTGAGGATGTTAGAGGACAATTGCAAGAGAAAGCGAAAATAAAAACAAGTGCTCGAATTAAACGAAATGAAACAATGATGCAGGGAAATAAGTCATAAATGATAAAACATACAAGTCAAGTAATTATAAAAACCAAGCAAAAAAATAAGTAATAATGACATCCGTTTCTGGCTAAAAAAATTTATGAAAATAGTTGATTTAACAAGCAATCAATAAAAAGGGGTGATCCCCTACGTACACTCAAAACTAAGGCGACCCTTTTGCTTGCAATCCAATGAACTTTTACTGTATGTCTGCCCGTCCAACTGGTCATAAAGAGGTCGTATTACACGACCAAGAAGAAATGGAAGAAAAAAAAAGAATATTAAAAGGGTAAAAAAGTTACTTAGACCATCAACTCATCTCAATATTTATGCTCATGGTAAAGTTGTTGTTGGTTCATAGAAAACATATAAATGAAATCCTTTTTATTCATTCACAACAAAAACTAACAACAATTGAATATTTATTTCTACAAACATAATTGTCTGTATGTTTCGCATTGTATTGATATTGATATGTATGAAAAATTGTTTAAAAGTCCTGTAATAAATTTTATGAAATGAGAAAAATACAATGAAACAACCAACAATCGATTCTTTGCATTTCTTTTTCATGTCTTTTTATTCATTTCTGTGATTGTAGACCGTCTTCCACCTTCTGCTTGCTCAAAATAAAAGGAACAAAAGGTCACAAAAATGATAAACGGATATAAATGTTAAATGTATTCCGTGTTTCTGTTGTTATTGGTATTTCTATAAATTTGAACACTCTACATTAGATTCGATATTTTTGCTTTGTACCTAATATGTATTGAAAGAGCTATCAAACGTCAAGATATGATTTTATATTTATGTATGTAAGAAAAGTCTAGAATCAAGTGCACGCAGAGAAAAAACATGTTTAAATATGGTCACCTCCAACAATACTATGTTTAAAGTAAATTTTAACCATATTACGTTTAATTTAACCTTATTTTTGTCACCGACAACCATGTTATGGTTGAATTAGTCTCCTATCAAGAAGCCACGACCATATCATCGTTGCCTCTAAACATGTTATGGTTAAATATGACAATAATTTGTTTTTATATTGACAATAGTATTTTCCTCTTTTTCAAGAGCAACATGCAATGGTTGAAAACCAACCATGCTATAGTGGTAAACACCATAATGTGTTCGGAGGCAACCATATTATGGTTGTGGCTTCTTGATGGAGGACTATTTTTACCATAATATGGTTGTCGTTGGCAATAATATGGTTAAATTAAACATGATATGGTTAAAATTTTCTTTAAACATAGTATTATTGGAGGTGACCATATTTAAACATGTTTTTTCTCTGGGTGTGCTTATTAACTTTTTTTTTTTTTTTGGCAATTTTGTATGTTTTTTTACTCTCAATCCCTTAACCACAATCTCCCAATTTCTTAGTCTTTGTGAGTTTCCTAATACCATATCCCTCGTTGTATGACATGTGCCTCTTCTCTGCCCCTATGAGCATAGGCTGTCTTCATAAACGCAGTATTGCAATGCAACAGTAAATGGAATAGATTCATAAACTCCAAAACTTTTCTGTAGACAATGCTTTGAGTTAATTATAGCATGGCAACTGTATTCACTGCACAGCGGTTGCGAAATTTGTGCATTGTTTAAATTTGTTATGCCTTTTTAACGCATTTGTTTTTTGTGATGCTTTGCAATACTGCGTTTATGAAATCAGCCATAGTTTTAAGCCTGCTGTTGCAGAATAGTAATCAACACCAGATAAAAAAATATTTTTTAATATGGTCACCTCCAACAAAATGTCTAAACATATTATGGTGACTTTAGACATATTATTGTCACCGGCATCCATACACGCAGAGAAAAAATATGGATGGGCATGGTTACGGCAACAACACTATGTTTAATGTAACAATATATTGTTGTCGTACACAAATAATTGTTATTTTTATTTAATATCAACAATATTATAGTTACTGTAAACATATCAATGTTTATCGCAATTATGAATTTGAGTATTGTTGACCGAAAAATAATTATTTTTCTAACAACTTAATTATGATAACTTTCTAAACATATTATATTTCTCACAGCCATATCATGTTATTTAATAGCCATAACATGATAACTTTCTATATATTTATCATATTATGTTGAAGATGCAATCAAACTATTTTTACTCTAATCATATTATGTTAGCGCCATTTGTAAAATAATTTTGAAGCAGTTGTGTCGTTTTTTTATTTGTGAGCGGTTAAACAATTAAAAGATAAAATTCCATAAAAAAATAAGTTTAAAGAAATTAAAAAATTAAAATATTAGCGGGGTTCATTTAAGTATTAGTGATGTAATAGTGCAAATGCAAAATATCATAGTTTTTTTGTAAAATCACACAACAAAACACACAGAGATTTCGTTATATTTTATAAAAATGCTACTATATTTCTGTGGTTTTCATGGGCAACCGCGTATGTCTTAAAACAAATTTTTCAGGAAAGCCGAAAAACCATTCTAGATCAAACTATGGGCTAGGTATTGCACTTTTTAAACTTTGTCATTATTAAAAAAAAATCGGAATTGATCCATCTTTTTTCAAAAAAATGTAAAGAGCGTTTAAAATTAGGCAATATGGCATCAACATCTAAAAATCGAAAAAATGACACACGCGGTTGCCCATGAAAACCACAGATTTTTTATTTGCTCTTTTGCAAGCCTTATATTGAACTCAGCTATTTGATTAACATTAAGAAAAATTGTAACAAGCCACAAAATAAAAACTCGATGCAAAAATATTTTAATTTATTTTGTATTTTTATGACAGGTATGACAGGTGCTGTATCATAATATGATTGCTTCTAAATCTATTATGATTAACATGACAATAATATGATTAATTTCTTAGCTTATTATGATTAACATGACAATAATTTGATTACTTCTTAACTTAGTATGATTAACAGAATAATACTATGATTAAGGGAAAAATATTATGATGTAATAGTACGAGTATATTTAGTCATAATATGATTCAATAATAATTTTAATATGGTGACTACAATCATAATTCTTATCATAATATGTTGCTCTTAGAATATGTTTACCACAACCACGTTTTTTCTTTGCGTGTATAATGTTTACATTAATTGTCTAACAAGCAGTTTTGGTTAATTGAAGCAGAGCCGCGAATAACGTTGTAAAAGTCACTTTTTGTAAAAACTTTTTTTTTTGCAGATAACCGTTAACATTACTCTCGTACACTGTTTAAACCTCAAATCACCCAAAATTATGCACCTTAAAGCCTTTAGAAATGGCATGCAAAGAGTCAGCTAGTGGAAGAACGTTGTAAGTTACTAAAAAATGATACAAAGTAAATGGTTTTAAACGTGGAATAACGTTTTAAAAGCCATCAGTCATGATGCTTTGTGTAGTGGAAGAACGTTTTAAATGACATCGTGATTGTGGATATGAAACGTTTTTCCAATTAAAAAAAAGTTATAAACTGTAAATTTGCATGTAATTTAAGTTTTAAATTTGTTGATATTTTGCATAAAAATTTTTATTGTCATTATTTTTCATAATCTAAAAAAAAAAATACAAAATTAATAATCTTGCCTGCTAAAAACGTTTTTTTGCTGTCCTGAAAAAAATTATTTTGTAACTTAAAACGTTATTCGCGGCTGTGCTTCAATTATTACAGAAATATGCTTAACACTTAAAATATAATGGTTGTAATTAAGGATATCGAACGGATAGTATTCGACCGATTTTAAACGGTTTATCCAAGTCGCATATTTTAAAATTTTCATTTTTAGAATATTAAATAAACCTGTTATTTCGGTAAAATAAACCGGTAATTTTAGTAATGTTTAGTTTATAAACGTTTTCTTTACTTTTGTTATAAATGTTCCCGTTATTTAAGTATTTTTCTATTTTAGTATTGTGCAAACTTAAACTTTTCATGAAGCATGTCAAAACAAAATGTAACAAAAGTCAAGAAACATTATGAGCAATGTAAATACAAATCGCTTATATAGGCGTATGTTCTTCTAACAGTTATTTGAAAGCATTGTAAATAATATATATATATATTTTTAAAAAGATGTCATCTTGGGTGATATTTCGAACTGATCTAAAAGACAATGGTGCTAAAAGAGACCTAAAATAAGTAGCAAAGTTGCAATTAGTTGCAAAGGTTCTTCAACGTCACGACTTATTAATCACCTTTTATAAGTCCACAAGCTTGACATTAATGTACGCCAAGTAAAACTTGACTCTGTTCCAAGTAGCTCTTGAGAGACTGCAAATAATAATTTACTAAAATATGCTGCCAAAAATCAATGCAAATCGTAATTGTAAAAAATAAATCTTAAATTTGATCAATTTACTGGTAACGCTTTTTTTGGATTCTATCGTTAATTATTATAGAAAACGGATACCATACAATAATGAACTCAAGGCATTGCTTTTAGAAAAGTTTTCTTTGAATTGTATGCCTGGCAGTGTTGCTTTGCAACACCGAGTTAATAAAGTCAGCCACTGTCCCGCTTTTGTTGTTTTAGTAACTTTTGAGGTTTCTAAATTACATTGTAAATTAAATTATGTAAATATTCACTTGATAACTCTTAGTTTGTTTGTGGTCTGTCTACATTATTAAAAAAAGTATCCGAAGATAGTTGACCAAAATCTTTTTCGAAACTTATAATTTTTTTTTTCTGTACTTAGCCAGAGTTGTCAATAAGCCATGGACTCGAAACGTATAGATATTGGCTTAAGAAAAAAAATCGGTTCCGAAGGTTTTTGAAAACAGCCTTATGAACTGCAAAAAACTGGTTTTTCTCGTAGATCTCGAAAACGCTTCTTGAGAAAAATAAATGAATGCCATATTCGTATTCAGCAGCCCCCATTTATCTAAGAAAACATCTCATTTTTTATGTTATGGCAAAAAGTTAAAAATTTGTGAACCAGTGCTATTTTGTATAACAAAAAACTTTCACCCTGCTAATATCGAAGCGTTGAACCAATGGTGGGGTGGGGTGGGGTGGGGTGGGGGGGGGACAATGTTGACTTGTCTCAACTGGCCGAGGGTGGTATTCGTAAATCTTTAATTAGGGTTTCTGGATCTCCCAACTGTCCGTCCCTGAACTAAAGATCGGTTCAAAATTGATTGATTCTATCTACGTTTATATTTCGGCACAAAATGGAAAATAGTTCCCGCATATCCTTACCCACAACACAACTCTCTCTCTCTCTCTCTTTATCTTTTAAATTCGTACTTTTTCGGCCCCATAATATTTTTTATTTTTAAAAACAAAAATTTAAACCAACAAAAACAAAAGGTACTTAAAATTAATTTGTTCATGTTAAGTATAGATAGCAAAAAATACATGACCATTAACTATACATAATAATAGGGTGGGTAAAATTTTTTCGCGTCTAAAGTACATCGCGATTCTTGTTCTATAAGTCATTCCAAGAAACTTTTCCAAAGAAACCATAGGTCAAAAATGAATTTCGGGCCCCAGATTTTTCAAAATAGTTAGTTTTCCAAAATATTCAAGAATAGAGGCAACAAATTGAATTTGGTCTAGCCAGACCTGTATCATGCGGTTTTTAGCATCGAGAAATCCATTTTCATACACTTTTTAGAATTTCCAATTTTCAATATGTTATTCAGAAACAGGAAAGGAGTAGAAAGTCCGAATAAAATAAAAAAATTTTATTTAGCACTTGTAAAATCTCCCTCAAACTAAAATAGTAATGGAGTGGGTTTCCACTGTTCCAAAATTAATCAACAGAATTTTTTGACGTGATATGAAATATTATTAATTCGTTCTACTGTATAGAACTTTTGCAGAAGTGGTTTCCTATATCTTTTGAAAACTTGTCAATATCATCAGAAAATGCACGTTTTATTCTGCCGCTGAAACCTAATTTAGTATGTGACATAAGCAATCGTTCAACGAACAAGTGCAAAATTCTATTCGCAATAGCGAAGTTCAGTGTTTGGTGCAAATGGTCTTGCAAAAAAAAAAAATGCAAAATATCAAAGGTTATTTGTTAAATCCAACAACAAAACATTGAGTTTCCCTTAGATTTCATAAAAAAGCTACGACATTTTGCATTTTCGCAAGACTATTTGCACCAAACACTAAACTCCGCTTATATTCATTGGACAGTAAATACGAGTTGTCATTTTATATCAATTATAAATATGTAGGTTTGAAAAAATTTTGCAATAGTACCAAACGAGTCACGGGGGTACCAGCGTACTTTTCAGTTTTTAATTCTACCAAAAAAAGTACAACTGTACCAACTTTATCAGCCCTGATCTGCCACATTAGTTTTATGGATTTCAGCATCGTTATTAAATTTCCGAAAGTAACTCTAAAAGCTATAAATTTCTTAACTTAAATATACTCTTGGACAGCCAAATAAGTAACTGGTCATAATAAAAAACCCTTAATTTAATTTCATCAGTATTCAAAAATTTTATTTAAGTTTTAGGTTGTTTCTAAAGGTTTTAATTAATTTTTATTTTGCAGCATGACTTGAAATCGACTCTGACTGCCGTGTTTCCATTTAACATTCTTTTAACGATTTTTATTGATTGCATTTTATAATTTTCAACACAGAAGTCTCATATTAAAATTACTTTGTAGCTCCAATGATTACTAGTCTGGTGGTTTTGAAAAGTAGACTGAATAGAAACATTTAATACAACAGTTTGCTATTAAAATTTAAGTCCACATCAACCGTATGAAGAACACAGGAACAATTACAATAATATAAGAAATTCTATACTCGTCTACTTAGACAAAAATATGACGGGAACGAATAAACTTTAACAAAAAAATAAAGAAAGGAAGAACGAAATACATTGAATTGAGTATAATGGCATAAGCATTTCAAACTTATCAATATTTTGACTTCTGTTTTCTATTTTCGGTCTCCATTGTTTGGGATTATTGCAATAAATGTTTATTGCCAAGAAAATACAAAAGCTTAAGGGCAAGAGCAATCCATAAAGGAAATTATTATGTTACATAATAAAATGTAAAATATATATTGAATGTTGAAAAGGGTTAAAATAGCCCTTAAAATAAACATGTGGATAAGTATAATAATATGTCAACACCGACCATATTATACCCTTGCTACAGTATTAAAAGAAATATTTTTAATATATGGTATTGTGGTGTCCATGGATAGTATTGGATCCACCCATACCGTAGTGAGCTGTCTGTTGATAGCTGCCCATGGAACCTAACCCATACCGTATTATATTTTAAGCCATGTGCTAACAATATTCTGCTTAAGAAAATTTGTCGCTAAAAGTAAATTATCAATTTAGAAGATTGAAAAACAAATTTAAATTTTATGGTTGACAACTGCCTGAAAATATATTCATCTTTCAACAAAAATTGTTAGTTTACACGGTAGTCATATAATTGCATGGCGAGAATTAAAAATCGAAACATTTGACAGAAAACTTTAATTGTCAGTTGTGTGTTTGTTTATAAATAGGAAGAGAGTAAATATTCTTATTGAACGTAAAAAAGCAATAGCAAGGATTTTAAGTTGTTTATGTTGTTTTCAATAGGTTTTTATTAATTTTTATTCGAAAAATTTTATTTTTACAATATTTTAATTCTTTTTATACCCTCCACCACAATTAGTTGTGAAGAGGGTATATTCAGTTTGTCATTCCGTGTGAAACTTTTTTACTATTCATTTCAGACCCTATAAAGTATATATATTATGGGTCCTTGAGTAATTTTAAGTCGATTTAGCCATGTCCGTCTGTCTGTCCGTCTGTCCGTCTGTTGAAAACACGCTCACTTTCGAAAAACTCAAAAGAAATCAACAAACTTGGTGTCAAATTGCTTGTAGTTATCCTAAGCAGTTTGGGATTGAAATTCAGCAAAATCGGTTCAATAGGATCTGAGCTATGAATCAAAATGTGGAACCACCACCTAAAAAAAATTGATAATTTTGTTACAAAAACTAACATAAATGGTGGAAAAATGCACAGAATGATATAAGATTTCGCAACAATTCGTTTTATTCAACTGGAAATCACGCTGTGAAATTTCGTGAAGATCCGTCAATAATTTACCCTAGGCCCCATATAAGCCCTACTCCCGGAAAACAGTATATTAATCCTAAAACCCTAACTAACAATGCTATCATTACAAATTTTGGCAAGTCACAGTTATATAGGACTAGAAATTAAACTGTTAAGTTTCGTGAAGATCGGTCCATAATTTACCATAGGCCCCATATAAAACCTACTTCCGGAAAACAACTTAGTACGCCTAAAAACGTAAAAAATAATGCTAGCATAACAAAATTTGGTACATCAAAGTTTTATTGGACAAGAAATAAAATTGTGTTATTTCGTGAAGATCGCTCCATAACTTACCCTGGGCCCCATATAAACCTTACTCCCGGAAAACAGTTTAGTGCGCCTAAATCCGTAAAAAATAATGCTATCATAACAAAATTTGGTACATCAAAGTTTAATAGGACAAGAAATAACACTGTGAAATTTCGTGACGATCGGTCCATAATTTACCTTGGGCTCCATATAAACCCTACTATCGGAAAACAGTTTAGTACGCCTAAAACCGTAAAAAATAATGCAATCATAACAAATTTTGGTTCGTCACAGTTTTATAGGACTATAAATGATACTGTGAAATTTCGTGAAGATCCGTACATAATTTACCCTAGGCCCCATAGAAACCCTACTCCCGGAAAACAGTTCAGTACACCTAAAACCATAATTAATAATGCTATCATAACAGAAATTGGTACGTCACAGTTTTAAAGGACTAGAAATGACGCTGTGAAATTTCGTGATGATCGGTCCATAATTTACCCTAGGCCCCATATAAACCCTTCTACCGGAAAACAGTTTGGTTGCCTTAAACCATAATTAAAAACAAATCGTCACAGTTTAAGATAATAATAACATCATACAGATATTACTCCTTAAACATTCGAACTGTCGGTGGAGGGTATCAAAGATTCGGCACAGCCGAATATAGCACTCTAACTTGTTTTTTTGCTTTTTACTTATACAATTTTAATTTTATTATACATTTGTAAGTTTATTGGTACCTTGGTACTACCGCTACTTACTTGGTACAATTCTTTTTTTTCACATTCACTCATTTTTGTTGTTATTGAAGTTGGTACAAAATATGAGACTCAATTTTCCATTCCTGATATTATTTGCAGTGTTGCCAACAGAACAATTTCTCTGACAATTATTTTATTGTCAGATGCAAAAACTTCGCAGATCTGACACTTAAAAATAAGTTTTAAACGTCTGATATTGATCTGCTACTGGCAACAACTTGTGAATACTGATTGTCAGATGTCTGCCAATATTGTTAACTTACATATAACTTACAATGCTTTTTCTAACAAAGTTGTCAAACAAAAACTGCCAGTTTAAACGTTTGTAAATCATTTATAGCACTTTTTATTGACAATGTTGTTAGTTTAGACAACCGTCTGTACGGAGCTTACGGTTAATAGTACTTATATAAAGGATGGTCCAACCATAATGCACAATGATAACTGTGAGTCACACCTTAAGGTCAAGTTTTTTGCCCAACTTAATTTGACGTTTCTTTGTTTGAGTGTTTGACAAATTCAACCAAGGAGAGGTACACAATTGAAAATAGGCCTTCAAATCGACCAAATGTGTCCACAGTCGGGAAAATTGTGCGCAAATTTCAGCAAACCTGTGCATACTCGCCCAGTTCGATTATAGGCTGGCAGCGTCATCAGGCCGTTCTTCTTCGAAAATGAGTTCGGCCAAGGAGGTACCGTAAATGGTGCTCGCTATCGCAAGGTGATGACGGAATTCTTACGGCCAAAAATTGGGGACATATACCTGGATGATATGTGGTTCCAACAGGATGGTACCACTTGCCACACAGCCAACGAAACAATGGCTTTATTGCGCGAAAAAATCAATGGCCGTGTTATCTTACGTCATGGCGATGTTAATTGGCCGCTACGAACATGAGATTTGAAAACTTTGAACTTATTTATGTGTGGATATAAAAAAAGAAAAAGTGTACGTCAATAAGCCAAGAACAATTCATGAGCAAAAGTGCGAAAATTCGGCACATTAACGACATTGAACCTCAATTATGTCTCTGAGTCATTGAAAATATGGAGCATCGGATAAAGTTAGTCGCATTTGGCCTATATTTTGTTTCACACATAATTTTCATAGATCCTTCTATCGTAATAAAAAATATTAAGAACATTTTCTGAAAACTTTTTGTCTTATTTACAATTAACATCGTGCGCCCTTTGGACAACCCTTTATTTTCACTATGAGCAAGATAACTTGTCGAAGCGTTTCTATTATGTTCTTTAAAAAAAACCTTAATGACACACACATATTCAAAATGTTATTTTTGTATGGAAATCGATATTCAGTTTTCTCAGAAAAATGTGAAGAAAATCAATCATTCGAAATTATGTTAAGATAAATGTTTTTAGACCAAAACCGTGGTTTTTGTCGCATATTAATTTTTTATAAATTTTTAAAGAACAAAAAATTTGTTTTTTTTCATCATTTTCATTTTTATTCAAAAATTCAACAAAATTTCTGAAACTAAAGGGAAAATGTAAGCCCGCCTTTAAGAAAATACTGTGGCCGAGTTTCGGATTTTTTTGTTAGCTGAATATCGTCAACCGTTTTTAAGTTATTCCAATATATGTAGTGAAAGAGCCTTAGTTTTGGGCATAACGGTATATCTCGAGAAGTAGAGATGATAGAGAAAATGGAGATTAGATTTGAAATCAGCGACCTCAAGTTACTATTAATTTGCAATCAAAGTCCAGACCTCCCAAAAAAAGTTTAAATTTGTTCCCTTGTGTTTGAATTCAATTGTTAAAATCAAACAATTGAAAAAGGTTTGAGAATTATTTTTGATGACGAATGATAAAGCAAGCCATTTTGTATCAAAGGTTTGACTTAGTACCAATTTAGTACAAAAAGTCATTTGTTGGCATACTTTGTTAGTTTTTAATATTTTTAAAACGAATGAAGAACTTTCGTTGTATTGTAGTAAAAAAATTTCAAGTAACTCTCGATACCAACATATGAACAAAATTTACTTATGATTTTCCGGAGCAAAGGTTCTATCTGTAGTAAATTTATTTGTATACGACTTGTTTGTTCTAAGTAAAAGGAGTTTATATTCAATTGAGTACATTTATATTTAAAATTTGATTAATGCGCAGACTTAAGGTATGCCAATAAATCAACTTGCCAAACAATTCTGTGACTTTTTAAATTTTACTTTAAATATAATGGCTCAAAGTGAAATTCTTCAAAATACAAATGACGAATACTCTTCTATTCTTTGTCTAACTGATTATCATTTTTAAGTTAAAAATAGTAACTACTAAAGGTGTTATGATACTTGCTATTTTTTGTATTGGATTTTTTTTAGGATTGACTGAATGAAACAACAAATGCGAGAAAGAACAAGAAATACAATTTGATAAAATATAAACAAAACAAACAATACTGCCCACGTTTTTTCCCCACAAAAAACCTTCATAAAAGCTAAAAATCGCAAAAAAAAAGTTAAAAACCGTTTCTTTCGATCAAAAACTAAAAAAATTGGCAACAGTGCTAACAATTAATCTGGAAATGTCAACTTTAAGTTAAAAAATTTTATATTTTTTTTGACAGTCTTAGATTATTTATCGATATAATCATACTCTTTACACTTAGTCAGTTTTCCTATGCAAATATATTTGCACTGTTCTCCAATATAGAAAAAATACAAAAAATAGCATGTATCATAACAGCTTAAGAGCCACTTTTTGCGTTAGAGATTAGCAATTAAATTAACTTTAATCTCCGTATTTACTTTTTGAGTTGTATTTTTTAAACTTTTTTTTGCTTGTTTATGCGGCCAACGGTGGTGGTTTAAACCTAAACTTAAACTGTCAACATACACATGTTTAACATAAAGAACTTGCAAAAATATAAACAAAAATACATTTTAAAACATTGCTTAGCACTTTTATATAATTTTTCCATTCTATATTTTTTCTTTAATATATTATTTCTTTAAACGCAAAAAATTTCTACCTTGCAAACAATATTAAATCCGCGCATTTTCTTCTTCTTCTTTGAAAACATCCATATTGCTTGATAAAAAGTTGACATTTGAAAAAAAATTTTGCCATTTATTTGTGCTCAGTATGGTAGCGCTACATGGTTTAAGCCACCACCCAAAAATATCAAATTCAATTGATACAAGATTAACTTTATTCTCAGATTAGCTAATTATAGAATTAAATTAACTTTAATCTCAAACCCAAAAAGTGGCTCTAAATAATGATCACAGGAAAAAAATCATCAAATATGGAATAAACAAAATTTTTTCCCACAAAATATCATGAACTCATATTTCAAATATTGTTCAATTTATCAAAAATTTCATTCATTCACAGAATATGAAATGTCTTGGTATTATATTTTCTACATTAATTTCGAATTTATGAATATAAAAAAAAAATCCACAACTAAAATTATAATGTCAGACGCTAAGTGAATTCATAATATTTGGGGAATATCTGTAAACGAAATGAATTTCATTAAAAGCAAGTAATCCACCGAACATATGTTAAATGTCATGTTTCAATTTTTATTTCGATCATTTTATTATGATAAACGATTGAAACGAGTGCGTTGAGCTACTTTATTATGAATTTTTTTTAATTCACAGACACAAGACGATAAAGAAATTTTGTAAAAACTTGATGGCATAAACAAACATTTATTTAAATCAAAATATGCAAAGATACGACATCATTGCGTATTCGCAGGGCATAACATTCCAGTTGGCAGCACAGGCGACCAACTAAAGAGAAGAGAGAGCGCGTAAGAGCGAGCAAATTTTAATGTTATGATGAATTTATGATAGGAATTTAATGATATTTATTATTTATTTAATTTTTATAGCAAAAATTACACTTGAGACTATTCGAGCGCCTTTATTTTGGAATATTCAATTTTTATAATCGCGCCAACCGCAATATAATGATTTCAATGGTAAAATAGAAATTGTATCTGTATAAATGTTACATTAACAAAATAAAGAGAAAGTGCTTAATTGGATCTTACTTTATCCTACACCACAAGTGGCGAATGGGGGTGTCCTTATTTTGTCATTCCGTGTGACACTTTTTTAATATTCATCTAAGACCCCATAAAGTAAATACATTTTTGGTTTTTGAGTAATTCATAGTCGATTTGGTCATGTTTGTCATCCATACGACTTCATCGTTTTATGAAATTTGTCTGAACAATAATTCTTTTCATTTGATCACGGTTACATTTTAAAAAAATCATGTTCATTAGACTAGTCGCAACTTTTTTTTTTTTAATTTAATTGTTTGCGCTGCTTAAAATATGAGGTTTGGTGTAACAAATCATGATCTAATTTTTCAGGTCAATCCGACGGTGCCTAGCCGTGCCGGGTGGGGCCCAAAGTTCCCCATATTATAATAAAAAACATCTTTTCTATTCGGAATTTTTGTTTTTAAAAATGCATACAAAATTGAAAAATGCACACTGAAAGAATTTTCTTCGCAATACCAATGAATTTTGACATTAATCCCATGAAAAATTGCATTAAAAAGGAACCTATGCAGCGCTTCGTTGGATCGATGAAACCTGTTTCATTAAAAGGATTAAATGAAACATTACATTAGATCTATGAAATTATTGATTGGATGAATACTTTAAATAAAGTAACATTTTTTTTTTTCTAATTATTTTTTTTTATCTTTTCTATTTTTTATTTTACTTTATTTTATTTTTAATTTTTTTTCTGTCTCTGGCGGGATTCGATCAGTCAACCTCGGTGCTGTTAGACTACCTCGCTACCAGCCAGTCTACCGGGGCAGTGTAGTTTTTGTATTACAAAACTATATTTTTTACTCAATTAAGAGCGTAAATATGAGATTAAATTGTCCATACTAACAATAACAACGTTGATTGAAAGTGGATTGAAAGTTTTTGTTTCATTACTATAATGACATTTTTATTGTCACAATGAAAATTGAAATTTATGAAGGCAATTATTGAAATATGTTGTTTTTATAAAAAATTTTTTTGATTTCACAAATTTAATGGCATACATGTAACATTCGATGTATGAAATTATTAAATCTTACATTTTTTAATTAACAATTAAACATTTTTTTAAGGAAACTATAATTTTGTATTAATTTATGAATATAGTTATGTTTGTATATTGTTTTTTTATGTTCCCAATCATAATTTTTTTTTTAACTTGGACAAACTTAAGTTTTCATATATCTAATCGATTTTAACGAAAATACTTCATTATAACTATGAAATTCCCTTTAGACAATGAACATTTTCATTTACCTAAGGAAAGTTTTTTTATGAAAATGATTCATTAAATATATGAAGCATTTTTTATA
This sequence comes from Pollenia angustigena, assembly GCA_930367215.1. Taxonomy (NCBI): domain Eukaryota; kingdom Metazoa; phylum Arthropoda; class Insecta; order Diptera; family Polleniidae; genus Pollenia; species Pollenia angustigena. Next base: position 122,120,129 of record OV884057.1, on the reverse strand, counting down.
CATTTTATACATGTATAAAAAACAACATTGCAAGCAAAACAAGCTATAAATGATTAAAATCTGTTAACAACTTTTGATTTTATGTATTCACAAAAGACGAAAAATTTTAATTAATTTAAGAATTTTATTAAACCGCCACATCTTTTGTGAATACATAAAATCAAAAGTTGTTTACAGATTTTAATCATTTATAGCTTGTTTTGTTTGCAATGTTTGTTTTTTATATGTCTGCATAAAATTAAAAGCATAGCTGCATTTTTTGATTTTTTATGAATTTTTAAAAACAAAAATTCCGAAATTTTAATAAAAAAATTATTTTTTTTCCAGAAAAAAAATTATGTTTCTAAAACGACTGCGCATATAAGAAAAACGTTTTACCTTTCTTAAAGTAAATTTTATTGCGGAATTTCGGTTTTTCTTAGTTTTTCAATAAGCTAAAGCGTTTTTGAGTTGCGCGAACTTATGTTAATCTATCTATACAATATATAATTTCTTAGTATGTCAGGATGTTTGCATGTATGTCCTATTCTTTCCGCAACTTTCGGAAGCTGAAATTTGGCACACTTAAAGTACTTTCTCTGCGGAAGATCGTAACGAAGCCTTATTTTTGATTTTCGGCTTTTCAACTAGTATAACTATAAAGATCTGATAGAAAATATGTTTTTTAATAATATGGGCTACTTTGGGCCCCACCCGGCACGGTTAGGCACCGTCGGATTGACCTTAAAAATTAGATCATGATTTCTTACAATAAACCTCATATTTTAAGCGGCGCAAACAATTAAATTTAAAAAAAAAAGTCCCATACGAGATGCGACCAGTCTAATGTTCATGTGTAACACAGCGTTTACATATGCCAGTACTGGCAAGACAGTAAGCATATACATATTAGTTGGCAAAACAATGCAAAAACAAAATAGCTGTAATAGTGTTTATGTATTAGTGAAAAAGTTTGAATGAATTGCTACTGTCTTGCCAGTACTGGCAAATGTAAACGCTATGTAATAGTGTGACTACTGTTATCTTACATTATATTTTTTGACAGCCGCAACAAAATTCATTAGATTTCAATTTCACAAATTATTATGGAAAACGTAAGACTTGTGTGATAGTATAAACTAGCCTTAGGCAGTTTGCGATTCAAATCCCGCACAATCGTTTTATTTTATGTTGCTTAACTTTGATTTTCACAGTGTTTAATAGCTCCTCACCCTTAATTATTGTATGATAACAATAGGAACACTCAAAAGAAAAATCAATCTATCCGTACTCAAATCAATCAAATCGAAGCGGTATTAATAGTACGGTGAGTACAGATTTTCTTGAATCAAGTACAAAAAGATTGAAACAAGTAAGGATTTTCAATCGCGAAATACTTAACTTATCCATATTCAATCCCGAATTCGTACTTAAAATAATCCGAAAATGAGATTGATTTAGGTAAAACTAAGATTGAATCAATCTTAAAACGCGATTGATTTAAGAATTATAAAATTGTTTTAATCCAAATTCGTACTTGAAATAATCCGAAAATGAGATTGATTAAAGTAAAACTATGATGGAATCAATCTCAAAATGCGCTTGATTCAGGTATTATAAACTTGATTTTATCCGGAATTACCAAGAAAAAATTATTATGATTGATTTACCTACCCGCATGACACCTTACAGAATGATAAAACACCAACATCATGCCCGATATTGTTTTTACTTTAGAAATCTTATGTACATATTTAACCAAAAATATAAACTAAATGAGAAGCAAGAGCTAAAATTTACTTTTTAACCCTTCGTGGTACACATGAGTCTGGCCAGACCTTTTTCAAGAGAGTTAAACGGAGAGTTAAACACAACGAAAAGTTTTAATTTTTTTTTTTTTTTACTTAATTTAAGAATTTTAAACTTATTTCAAGAAATTCCGGGATTGATTTTCGAAAGTAATCGCATTTAGGATTGTTTTAAGAACGTTTTAGTGTTATTCGTGCTGGAAATTAAAAGGGCATAATCTAGACTATCATGCAATAAAATAAGGTCTGAACACGAGGGCGTTGATACGAGTAGCAACATCGAACTTAAATAACACGGTGCTACAAATGAGCACTTTTTTATACTTGAAAAGCGACCTAGTGTAGGTTATAGACCTTACTGAGAAGATCATAAATCAATTCTAAAAAGTTCGGAAACACCCTCAAATTTCGGAGTTATTCCGAAAAGCCCATTTTCGGGCAGGTTCGAGTACTTATGTACACGTAACTCTGTTGATCAGTTTTAAAATGTTCGGAAACACCCTCAAATTTCGGAGTTATTCCGAAAAAAACCATTTTCGGGTAGGTTTGAGTACTTGTGAACACGTTACTCAGTTGATTTTTATCCGATTTTTATTTTTTAAACGGTTTCAGAAAGAAGAGACATGTGCCTTTCTAAATGTTTACTAAATTGATGAGATCAGACATTAAATGGCAGCGCTACATATAAAAAACCAAAAAGGCTGTATTTGGGGGCGTGGAATAAAAAAGTATTTCCTCTTTTAGAAACTTTATTGACATATCGTTCATTCTGCGGAGTGACTGGCATAATTTTTTTTTTTTGTATGGTGGTCGACTCGGTCTATTGATCAATACTTGCAAAAGATAATTTTTTCACTTTTGAAAAACCTTAATAACTTTTTTATTTTTTATTCGATTTTATTAAATGAAAGCTGGTTTAACTCAAAACTAAATTAGCTTTAATAAAATGTATACATAATAGTATGTTTCAAAACAAACTAATTTAAAACAAGTTAGAGTGCTATATTCGGCTGTGCCGAATCTTTGATACCCTCCACCGACAGTTCGAATGTTTAAGGAGTAATATCTGTATGATGTTATTATTATCTTAAACTGTGACGATTTGTTATTAATTATGGTTTAAGGCAACCAAACTGTTTTCCGGTAGAAGGGTTTATATGGGGCCTAGGGTAAATTATGGACCGATCATCACGAAATTTCACAGCGTCATTTCTAGTCCTTTAAAACTGTGACGTACCAATTTCTGTTATGATAGCATTATTAATTATGGTTTTAGGTGTACTGAACTCTTTTCCGGGAGTAGGGTTTCTATGGGGCCTAGGGTAAATTATGTACCGATCTTCACGAAATTTCACAGTATCATTTATAGTCCTATAAAACTGTGACGAGCCAAAATTTGTTATGATAGCATTATTAATTATGGTTTTAGGTGTACTGAACTCTTTTCCGATAGTAGGGTTTATATGGAGCCCAAGGTAAATTATGGACCGATCGTCACGAAATTTCACAGTGTTATTTCTTGTCCTATTAAACTTTGATGTACCAAATTTTGTTATGATAGCATTATTTTTTACGGATTTAGGCGCACTAAACTGTTTTCCGGGAGTAAGGTTTATATGGGGCCCAGGGTAAGTTATGGAGCGATCTTCACGAAATAACACAATTTTATTTCTTGTCCAATAAAACTTTGATGTACCAAATTTTGTTATGCTAGCATTATTTTTTACGTTTTTAGGCGTACTAAGTTGTTTTCCGGAAGTAGGTTTTATATGGGGCCTATGGTAAATTATGGACCGATCTTCACGAAACTTAACAGTTTAATTTCTAGTCCTATATAACTGTGACTTGCCAAAATTTGTAATGATAGCATTGTTAGTTAGGGTTTTAGGATTAATATACTGTTTTCCGGGAGTAGGGCTTATATGGGGCCTAGGGTAAATTATTGACGGATCTTCACGAAATTTCACAGCGTGATTTCCAGTTGAATAAAACGAATTGTTGCGAAATCTTATATCATTCTGTGCATTTTTCCACCATTTATGTTAGTTTTTGTAACAAAATTATCAATTTTTTTTAGGTGGTGGTTCCACATTTTGATTCATAGCTCAGATCCTATTGAACCGATTTTGCTGAATTTCAATCCCAAACTGCTTAGGATAACTACAAGCAATTTGACACCAAGTTTGTTGATTTCTTTTGAGTTTTTCGAAAGTGAGCGTGTTTTCAACAGACGGACAGACGGACAGACAGACGGACATGGCTAAATCGACTTAAAATTACTCAAGGACCCATAATATATATACTTTATAGGGTCTGAAATGAATAGTAAAAAAGTTTCACACGGAATGACAAACTGAATATACCCTCTTCACAACTAATTGTGGTGGAGGGTATAAAAATGGCACCAAATTTGAAAAACCGAGAAAAACTAAAATTAAAATCAGATATAATTAAGAATATCACTACAAAAATTGTATAAGGATACCGAAAAATGTATACATTTAGAAAGGCACATGTATCTTTCTGAAATCGGATAAAAATCAACTGAGTTACGTGTTCACAAGTACTCAAACCAAGGCGAATTGACTAGAAGGTGAGGTCAACTCTACAACTACAATGCTTCTGTGGTCGGGTTGTCAAAAATATTGCTAGTAAAAAAAAAAAAGGTTTGTTTACATAAAAAACCAGTTTGTATACAAACTTTGACAAGTCGACCACCGAAAAAAGACACCACATGTTGACTTGACCCCACCTTCTAGTCAATTCGCCTTGACTGAAACCTACCCGAAAATGTTTTTTTCGGAATAACTCCGAAATTCGAGGGTGTTTCCGAACATTTTAAAACTGATTTGAGATCTACTCAACAAGGCCTTCAACTTACACTAGGTCTTTTTCCAAGTATATTTTCACTGTAGCACCGTGTAATTTTAAACTGATTTAACTTATTTTGGAACATATTTTTTTTACATTTAAAATATTTGTCAAGAGACTCATCAGTGCAGTTACCGTGATTGTTTTGTGAACGTGTGATTATGATTATGATAATGATAACGTGCCTTATTGTTATGTTTATTTATTTTTAGCTACCGAATCATATTTATACTCATAATGTTAAATTTATGAGCAATGTACATATAAATTTATCATACCGCTGTGGTTGTGCGGCTAAGAAGAGCGTCCAACAACTACCAAATTTTGGAAATTATTGCTGGGAATAAGTTAAAGTTTTGGGTTTTTTTCATATCGAACTTTTATTTGGTTTTTTCTTTTGAAATTTTGAAAGTATCGCAGTTATATTTCATGCAGAACATGTAAACAAACGTTAATTGTTGCTAAAAGCAAAACCAGCCACAGCAAAAATTAAAGCATAAATAAAATTATGTCAAATTTTTCAGAGCAACTGCTTTCTGATGGCCCGAATGTCTAAAAAGGCACGATCATTGTTAAAGAAACAAAATTACGCTGATTATGATGATAATGATGATTTCATAATTACGGGAGGTGTGGACTTTTGAAGAGGAAATAAACTCATAGTTTTATATGTTATTGATTTTTTTAATGGATTTATTGATGTAGTTTTTGGGTTTGTGCGCGGGTATTGTTGACCGCACCTGTGCCTGTGTGTATTTCTTTTTGTTTTTAGTGTTGATATAAAAAATATTTATTACAAAAAAAAAAAAAAAAAAAAAAAAAAACAAACTGAAAACTTTCGTCATATTTAGCATTTTAATACAGTGTTTTTTGTATTAAAAATCTAAATTCATTAATATTTATTGAAGCATAACATTTGTATTTTATGTTCAAGTTTTTATATTCCAAAGTTAACTCTAAATATTTTTTTTCAAATAAAGACTTTTATAAACGCAATTGAATGAACAAGTTTTTTTTTATCTGAATAAAGTTTTGCGACTTCCTAAAAAAAAATTTGATAATATTTTTCAGTTTCGTCCAAATCATATTTAATGCAAACTCCATTTCAAAGTATTAAACGGATAAAATTTAAAGACTTTCAAAACGCATCAATTTAGTATTCTTAAGTGAATAAGAAAAACTATGCAACTCGAAAATTATTTCTTAGCTTTAGCAAAAAATGTTGTAGCATACTTCCTTTAACAAACCCGTACCCATGTTCTGTAACTTTGGTGAAAACTTCTCGCATCGAAAAGGTGTAAAACAAAATATTCCATCCTTTCTCGAAAAGTGCGTGTCTGTAACTCTTGTCGAAAACTATCAAAAGACATTACGTCGTTACGTTATAAATGTCATAACATTGCACTCGAAGCCGATGTGACATTGCAGACGTTGAGAACGCCAGTTACAAATTTTTATACCCACACCACAATAGTGGAGAGGGAATTATGCATTTGTGCTGATGTATGTAACGCCTTAAAATATTGGTCCTGGACCCACCTTAAAGTATACCGATCGTCTTAGAATCACTTTCTGAGTCGAACTATCGATGCCCGTCCGGCTGACTGGCAGGCTGGCTGGCTGTCCATGTAACCTTGTGCGCAAAGTACAGGTCGCAATTTTGGAGATAATTTGATGAAATTTGGATCATAGGTTCTTATTGGCACAGGGACCAAGCCTATTGAAAATGGGCCGAATCGTAGGACCACGAGGGAAGATAGGGGGAAGTTTCTTCCTCTCAGAAACTATCAAACCCATTTCAACGAAATTTAAAACATAGATAGAACCATATCTATATGGACACAGAATGTATGCATTTTTTTAAAAATAGGACCACGAAGAGAGGGCAATTTCTGTCTCTCAAACCGATTTTAATGAAATTTAAAACATAGATAGATCCATATCTATAGGGACACATTGGCTGTACAGTTTTTCAAAAATAGGACCACAAGGGGAGGTAGGGGGCAATTTCTGCCTCTCACAAACTTTCAAACCAATTTTCATGAAGTTTATAAACATAGATAAATCCATATTTATATGGACACATAAGCATGATGTGTTTTTAAATACTGTGGTGTAGGGTATCATATGGTCGGGCTTGACCGACTGTACTTTCTTACTTGTTTTTTTTAAAGTTGACAGTTCAAAGCGGGAACTTTTCTCACCAAAATATTACAGACACACTTTTTCTGTAAATTGGCGAGCAATTTCCTTACGTGACAAGTTACAGACACAGTTAAGTGATAAAAACAGCTGTTTGTTTCAATTTATGGCATTATTTTTTATTTCACACATTTCAATCGAAAAGTTTCTCGACGCGAGAGTTACAGAGCATGGGCACTGGTATACTGGTATATAATTGATTATAATATTTAGGTAAGAGATAATTTTTTTAGTAACCTAAACTTGTAGAGGATGGCCAATTTTTGTATTTTTTGTATAGCGACCAAAATCGCCTCTCCGTAATATCAACTTATCTCAGTAAAATTAATCTCTACCCTATTTTTATACCCTTCACCGAAGGTAGAAAGTGTATATACAACTTTGTCATTCCGCTTGTTATTTCTACAATATTGATCCTACACCCTAAAGTGTATATATTCTGGGTCCTTATGAAAAGCGAAGTTCAAAACTGGTTGTCCGTCTGTCTGTCGGTTGAAATGGGTTTTCCGAAGCCCCCAGATATGATGGGCTATCTTTATGTCAGATATTCTTATTATAATGTTGCTATTGAAATTCAGCCAGATCGGTCCACAAACGGCTGAGATATGAGCAAAACACCACGACTACCTCTAATTTTTTCCAAAAATCCCTTGTGGTTGTTGTATTTTTATTAATTTTTGTTGTATATCTGGGGAACGGCAAAAGTTAAAGTTTTCAAATTCGGTACACACATTAAGGTTGCCAATACACACCATCCAACAAAATGTGGGCGGGATTGGAGAAGTGGGCGTGGTACCTCCAGTACAAAAAAAATTAAAAATTGTAAAAAAACCTAAATTTCAGGGCTGCCATATGTCCTATGGATATGACTTATATACCAAAATATCGGAAATTTTTAGTAGAACATATCGGGAAAATCGGTTCAGATACAAAAAAGTTATGACCAAAATTAAATATTTTTTTTTAAATACCCACTTTCGGAAATGGTAAATTTCTTCTTAAACACGTCGGTATATAAATCTGTCAAATCAGTTTAAAAAGGGCTGAGTTACAACCGAAATACTGAATCCCCAAAAATTACTCTTTTTATACCCTTCACCGAAGGTAGAAAGGGTATATATAACTTTGTCATTACGTTTGTAATTTCTACAATAATGATCCTACACCCTATAAAGTATATATATTCTGGGTGCTTATGAAAAGCGAAGTTCAAAACCGGTTGTCTCTTATTTAAAAAAAATATTTATCAGTTTTATTTAGTTTTTGTCTAGTTGCTCTGTATTCTGCTCGCACAATGGTGAAGGGTATATAAGATTCGGCACAGCCGAATATAGCACTCTTACTTGTTTATTTAACAACAAGTACTAGTGCAATATTTGGCTGTGTCGGATTTTATATACCCTTTATCGTATTATTAAAAAGCCAATTGATTCCAAGCTCATATGGTATTGACGCCATCGTGTCCAATGCTCTTTTCAGAGAGCATTTCTTTGTGAGCGCGAGTTTATATAACAAGTCGATTTAACAGATATTCAAAATTATGCAAATCTCTTATTTAGAAAATATTTAAGCTCAATTTGAGTAATCTAGCTTGTTTTGTATCGTATACAGAAGGAAAAAACTGTACTAAATTTAAGTTTGTTCCACTTACTTTTTGTACGAGTCGTGTAGCACCAAAATCAACAGATCCCCACCGGCGTTTGCGCTAAAGTTCCATTCGTAAACACGAACAACTTTTTTATTTTGCACAAAAAAAAATAAAATTGATTTTTTGGAAATTAATAATGAATGCATACAGTAGGCAGCAACGCGTTTAATTGATCAAATTGTTCTATTCATGTCAACGCTCAATTGTTATGAAGCAGCGAAAATCAGCAGCCTCCATTGTTAGGAATTAAGTCCGGCTTATTGGACGTTTGAACAACATTACTGTAGATTATTTCATAGTCAGATTTTAAGATGCATCCATACAAAATTCAAATTGTGCAAACCCTGCTACTCAAGATTGTTGGTAATTACACCAAAAAGTAAATAATTACATCAAAAAGTAATTGAAACAATCCAAAATGGGATTACTTTTGCAAACCATTTCACTCTATATGCTTGCATACATGTGAATTTGCAAAAGCTTGTTGTTAAAACAACAACAACACTACAAACGTAGACAAAACACGATTTGATTGTTTTGTGTATAAACAACAAAAAGGGGAGTAAGAAGCGAAAATTCCCGAATTATTTTTGTTAAAATTATTTAGTTAAATGAATCAAATTTTCAAAGTAGAATGATTATGAAACTATATCGGGCATGCTGCTGGTGTCTCATAATTGCCAAAACAAAGGGGGAATACAACGAATGCAACAATAAGCATATGGGCAAATCCTTCGTGACGAACGCTACATTCGTATCTACTGACATTATTATCTACTTACGAATGGCATATATCATAATTTCTTAGCAAGTATTTTTTGCGCAATAATTGATCAGATTGTTTTGTGACGCACGCCACACAAAAAGTGGAAGTAACTTCAAAGGTTGAAGTATGTTGTCCCTATTTTAAGCGAATTTGGCATCATAAGCAGCTATGGGCAAATATACAAAATATAATTCCTAAAAGAATGATGAATATAAGAGAATTCTGAAATCACTTATTCGCAGCCAAAAAATTTTGTGATTTTTTTGACAAAAGCCGTAAACCCTTTGTGACGCACCTCTCACAACGCACGCTACAGTTTTTCAGTAGTATATTATTATTATATTTGATTTATTTTAACAAAACAAATTATGTGTTTATGAATTGCATTTCTTAAACTAATTTCGTAACTAATGAATATCAACTTTTTTTTTTAACGAAATTTATATTTTGATGAGTCTGCTGTAAGTGCTGTTTTAAGCACAAAAATCACCTAAAATAATGCTAAAATCAAAAATGCTTTTTCAAACTACGTTACATACTAGGGCTTCCTTCCAACTTCCCTACTTATTTTTTTTTTATTTTTTTAATTTTCGACCAAAAAAAAATTGGTTACAGTTATGTATTCAGCTGTACCGAATCTTTGATACAGTTCGAATATTTCCGGAGTGGTCTTTATATGGGACATATTTTGTAAATTATGGGCCGATCTTTACAAAATTTGAACAAGTAATTTATAGTCTTATAAAACTATGACTGACCAAATGTTAGCTTTACGGTTTAACGCGTACTAAAGCTTTTTCCGAGAGTAGGTTTTATATGGGGCCTACGGTAAGTTATGGACCTATCTGATCGATAGTTGACAGTGCAATTTCTAGTCATATAAAACTGTGACAGACCAAAATTCATAACAATAGCATTATTTGTTGCGGTTTTACTAAATACTAAAAGTTTTTTTTCGAGAGTTGGCTCTATATGAGGCCTATCATTAATTATGGACCGATCTTTTACGAAATTTTACAATATGATTTTTGGTCATATAGAACGAATTTGTGCAAAATCTTATATCAATATGTGCATTCCGACACTAGTTATGCTAGTTTTTGCAACAAAAATATAAATTTTTTAGGGTGGTTGTTCCACATTTTAACTCATAACTTTTTTTTTGCTAGTGAACCGATTTTGCTGAACTTCTATCCCAAACTGCTTAGGTGAATTCTTAACAATTTGATGCCAATATTTATCTTTTCTTTTGAGTCGTTTGAAAGTGATCCTGATTTCAACAGACGGACAGACAGACGGCTTAATCGAGTAAGAATTACTCAAGGACCTAGAAAATATATATATTTTTTGGGGTCTTAAATGCAAATTAAAACAGTTTCAGTTATAACATTTTATAACTTTTGGCAATTACTTGTCGTCTAAAGCAATTAGATAAAATTAGTTAGATGAAAGTATGTAAGTAAATTATATTGCTTGGGATCTATCGAGACAATTTAGATCAATTCCTTACCTTTTGTTTCAAAAGTTTTAGCAAGCTTTAAGTTGTGAATTGTCACATACAGCCCTAACAAAATACTAACTGAAAATCGAAAAAAATGTCATATAAACAAGTAGTTTTTAATCAGAAAAACAAAAAATTATAAAATCTGTAAACTTAAACATGTATTGAGAAATATTTTTGCAGCGGAAATGAGCCGCTGATAGATGTTTGAAAATCGCTAAATATTCCGCTAACCGCTAAAACCTATTTTTTCCCCGCGATGACATTGCAGAAACGTTAGATTTAGCGCGAAAGTCTCTAAATTGGCAGCAGTGGTTTTCAGTTATATGTATATGTACCTTAAGTTTTTAAAGGAAAAACCTTATCGGGAATGATGCTGGTGTTTTTATACCCTCCACCACAATTAGTTGTGAAGAGGGTATACTAAGTTCGTCATTTCGTGTAAAACTTTTTTATTATTCATCTCAGACCCCATAAAGTATATATATTACTTGATTAGTTCTAAGCCGATTTAGCCATGTCCGTCTGTTGAAAAGCAATAAGCAAACTTGATGTCAAATTGCTTGTAGTTATCCTAAGCAGTTTGGGATTAAAACCCTGCAAAATCGGTTCAGTATGCTCAAAGCTATAAATCAAAATGTGGAACCACCACCTTAAAAAATTTATAATTTTGTTACAAAAACTAACATAAATGGTGGAAAAATTCACGGATTGATACAAAAGTTCGTTTTATTCGACTGGAAATTGCGCAGTAACATTTCGTGAAGATCGGTTCATAATTTACCCTACCCCTAATATAAACCCTACTGCCAGAAAAATGTTTAGTAAGCCTAAAACCGTAATAAATAATGTTATCATAACAATAACTAGTTCGCACGTCACAGTTTAATAAGACTAAAAATTAAACTGTGAAATTTCGTGAAGATAATTTACCCCATATGAGCCCGGAAAACAGTTTAGAACGCCTAAAACCGTAATTATTAATGCTATCAGAATAAAATTTAATACTTCACAGTTTTATAGGACCAGAAATCACAGTTATAAATTTCATGATGATCGGTTCTTAATTTACTATAGGCCCCATATAAAGCCCAGCCCGTAGCAGATATAGATATTGCGGGAAAATTTCTTCCAACTTAGTTTCATACGGTCAGAAAAAATGTCATGCAATTTTGTGCTATACGGTCCATAACAATGTGTGTAATTTTTTAAGTCATGGAGTGAAAAATTTCTTGAAAATTTTTTAATTTCATTTGTTTATTTTCGAATCGAATTTTCGGGAAATTTTTAACTTTTGCGGCTACCTAAACGGTCGTAAGAATCATTCCTAGGAAGTTCATATGTTGTAAAAAGTTGTTTATTGAGATTTTAGGTACATTTTTGTAGTGGGTTGTTTCCTTGAATTTTGAGCGGTTTGATACGTATGGACCTAAACAGGGGGAAAAAGGTAAAAAAATCTAATTTTTTAAAGTTTTTTGCGATTTTGATCTTGAAGATGAAGACACCGAGGACCCGAATCTTTGGAGGCCCATAAAAAAGTGCATGACTTTGGGTAAAAATGGGAGACACGGGTCTTTTATTTGTTGATCTTTTATCAAGTAGTGGGGTCCGTATATGGTTCTAGATAGCATATAATCTCAATGTTGAAGTAAAGAAAACACAAATAAAATAAAAAAATTTCAGGAAATTTTTCACTTTTGCGGCTGCTTATCCGGTGTTAAGAATCATTCATAGGAAGTTTATATGCTCTAGAAAGTTGTTTATTGAGATCTTAGGTACATTTTTGTGGTTGGACCTGAACACGGGGAAAAAGGTAAATCTAATTTTTTAAAGTTTTTGCGATTTTGATCTTGAAGATAAAATTGTTCTTTATGGAAAGAGCTACAACTTTGTCTCAGAGGGTAAATCAATATTCCGAACGGTTTGCAAGATATGAGCCTGAGAAAATGATAATGATCTTTGGGGGCCCATAAAAAAGTGCATGATTTTGGGCAAAACTGGGAGACACGTCTCTTTTTTTTTTTTGGTCTTTTATCACTTAGTGGTGTCGTATGTGGTTATTTTTTTCATGTTGCACTGTGTAATTTACCTTAGATCCCATTTTTTCAGCCTTCTGAAATTCTCTGTAAACCCTAAAAGTAATTTCACCGCTGTTTTGAAATAAAAAAAAACCATGACTCCTATATAAATCCTCCGGCTTAAACGGTTACGAATCATAATATTTTACTCAAGCTAGTTAAAATTTATTGAAAATCCGTACTTGTGTCAATCTTTCTGTACCTGATTTCAGAAAATCCGTACTCACCGTACTATAAATACCGCTTGGGATTGAAACCATCTTAATATAAAGAAAATATTTGTTACATATTTCTATATTTAATGTACAGTACTGGAGGCAAGATCAATTATACAAAAGAATAACGAAAGATTTTATGCAGGAAGTACAACTAGAGGAAGGAGTAGGAATAACACAGTATATTGTAGTCAACTTACAAGGTACAATCTTTCCATCGTTTTTTTTTTCTTCATTATTTATATATTGAATCTTCATATATTAAATATGAACTAACAATAATTAATCAAATCTTAACCTAATACGTTATTTAATGTCCTGCCAGTGGCAGACAAAAATTTTCTTCATCGCGGGTTCTGTTCACTTTTATAGGTGTTTATCGCTCATCTAATTGGATAAGTGCTGCAGTGTCTCTTCTTCTTAAGCGAGTGTGGCCGCTATCATATAAAATATTTCGTGCTAGTGGGTTCGGGTGCAATTCGAGCCTTTTTAAGTATTTTACTGCATATTTCGTAATCATAGTTTTAACCAATGGAACATTGAGATCCTTGTGAATATTTGAGTTTTCAACATACCAAGGGGCAGCTGTGATTATTCGAAGTAGTTTATTTTGGCGCCTTTGAATTTTTTCGATATTAGAGGCCGAGGCACTGCCCCATAACTGTATACCATAGCACCAGATTGGCTTCAAGATGGAGTTGTAAAGAAGAAGTTTGCAGTCGAGACTAAGGACAGAGTTTCTTCCAATAAGCCAATGAATTTGGATGGCTTTTTTTATTTGAGTTAATTTTGCCTCTATATGTCTTTTCCACGTTAAACGGCGATCTAGATGAATACCGAGGTATTTAACATGCGAATTTTGAGTTATTATTGATCCTGTAGGTATCGAGATGCTTCTTGACGGTTTTCGTGCACGCTCAAAAAAGCTGTATCATCAGCAAATGTTGAAGTTTGTATGTAGTTGTTTGTTGGAATATCCGAGGTATATATTAAGTATAAAAGTGGGCCCAGGATGCTTCCCTGAGGGACTCCAGCGTCAATTTGCTGAGGAGAGCTTAAATAATCACCTTCTTTAATAATAAATTTTCGACCGACTAAGTAGCTTTCTAACAGCTTGTGTGTGTTTACTGGTAAGTTGAGCTTCAATTTATGTAATAAGCCTTCATGCCAGACTTTATCAAAAGCTTGAGAAACATCGATGAAGAGAGCGGAACAATATTTTTTTTCTTCAAAGGCTTTTCTTATTGCGTTTACTATACGATGGGTTTGCTCAATTGTGCTGTGTTTTTTTCTAAAGCCGAATTGGTGGTTAGGAATACATCTATTTTTATTTAAAATTGGGGTTAATTTTGACGCTAACAGCTTCTCAAACAGCTTCGATTTATTAGAAAGTAAGCTTATAGGCCTATATGACTCAACTTTTGTGTGATCCTTTCCAGGTTTAGGTATCATGGTGAATAAGGAGACCTTCCACTTTTGAGGATAGTATTCAAGGCGTAAAATAGCATTAAAAATTAAAAGAATAATTTTCTTTGCTATGCTGGGTAGCTCCAAAAGCATTTTGTTGCTGATCTTATCAAAACCAGGAGCCTTCTTGGGGTTTAAATCACAAATAGCCTTTTCGATTTCTCTTATCTCAAATCTTAGCGGAACAGCTGCTCTAGCAGCAACAGGTGGTAACTTGACCGCAATATCGTGAGATATATTTGGGGTAAATACGTTTTTTAAATGATTGACAAACAGATTTCCTTTTTCAACATCATTTCTTGCCCAACTTCCATTCAAGTTTCTTAATGGTGGTTTAGAGACAACTGGCCTTTTGAGATTTCTAGCTGCACGCCATAATGAGTAGTTTGATTGTGGGGTTGTATCAAGTTCCTCAAGATATTTTTCCAGAGAAGCCGTTTTCTTAGCCTGCAGTAACTTTCTTAGTCTTTTTGTTCACTCTTTAAGTAAGTTCTTAAGTTGAGGGGATCTGTGCAATTGCCACTCTCTTCGAGCCCTCCTTTTGTCAGACAAAAGATGCTCGACATCTGTGGAATGTACTGAGCGCAATATTTTCTGTGCAATGGTACTGAGATATTTTTTATATTTTAACCAATTAATTTGCGTAGCTGTCGTCGGAGGTACAATTCTATTGGGGTTCATTATAGTAACAGTTGTAGGTGTGTGGTCGGAACATAAATCTAGGGAGGCTTCAACATTAATCGTTTCTATGGGAATGTTTTTAACCACGCCGAAATCTATGACATCTGGAATTTTTTGATGATCAGTGGGCCAATATGTTGGTTGTCCGCTCGCTACCACATTAAAATCCATTTTAGAAATTGTGTTAAATAAAACACGACCCTTTGGTGTTATAAGTCGCGACCCCGAGAAGGTATGTTTAGCGTTATAATCGCCCGCGGCTAGGAAACACGGTCCTAATGATTTAAAATATTTATAATATTGGTCCTCCGATAATGAAAATCTAGGCGGGGAGTATAACGATGAAATTACTAGGTTTCTATTTAATTCCTCAACGCAAATGTTCGTTGCTTGGAGATAATCTTCACGATGATCACACATAAGGAAGTGTTTGACTCGGGTTTTTATTAAAATGGCAGAAACTCCACAAGCTCTATCTCGAGGGTCCTTGGTATCATATAGTATGTAACCATTTATATTAAACGTATTTCTTGAGGTCAAATGAGTTTCAGAAATCATCATGACGTCAATTTGTTTATTTTTAAGGAAGTATTCTAATTCATTTTTATGTTGGCGGATGCCGTTTGCGTTCCAAAAACAAATTTTTAAACAGTTCATGGTTTGTTAAGTACAGCTTGCAATAACATCGATTGCATTCTAAGCATTTCCATCGTTAAGCGCTCTTCCTTTTCCGAATAAATGAAAAAGGTTAAAATATAAAAATTTTTGATTATATATTTGTCTACACATCTTTTGTCTTATAAGCTATGAATTTTTTAATTTTTATAAGTTCTGAAAAAATTAAAAAAAAATACTTAACAAAATATTTATATCGGAATGCATATTTTTGCTTGTATTCCCTTAAATATAATTTTTGTGGCAAGCAAACTCATATTCATAAAATATTAATATTAACACATAAAACTTTCATTTTAATTTAATATTCCGCACGATTTTAGTAAAACAGAAACAAAAAAAAGTAATAAAATATTAAAATCAGTAAACAACAGTGCATTACAAAAGATTGTATACGAGTGATAACGGTTTGTCATGTAATAATTTTATTATTTTATGTTTGTTGCCTGATGGCTGACTGATATTTTTTTTTTTTAATAAAAAATAAATAATTTTTTTTTTGTATTAAATGCAAAATTAAAAATTCATATGCATTTTTTTCTGCCAGTTTTTCTGGCTAATGAATGTTGTCCGTATTTTATGCGATTTATGCGGGACAAACAACGCATGTAATGGCACCAATATTCTTATGAATTATGAAGAATTATGTCTAGGTTTTCACTGTACATTGTTGTATTTTACGCGTGCAATATTTTCTGCTATTTTTTGTTTGTTTGTTTGTTTTTTTTTTTTTTGTTGGTTGGCTGAGAAATGATGGCCCCTGGTTCAGAAATCAACAGAATGGATACGCGTCCAAGTGCCAGAGAATGTGTTAAATGAGCCGCTTTATAAATATGCATTGTATTTAATGTTAAAACAGCAACGTCTACTTCTGCCACTGATGTTGCAGTTGCATTATTAGTGGACAACTGAAATATGAAAAAAAAAATATTATTGTTGCTTTTCAAGAATAATAAATTAATTTGTATAAAAAGCAATATTATTATAATGTAAATGAAAATAAATATGAAAAAAAGAATATGTAATGAGAAATTCAGCATTAACGAATCATTTGGACCATACATATGAGTTTATTTTGAGTGTTATTAATTTCATGAAAAATTCAAAATTTTCAAATATTTACCTTTTTCTGATTCGATTTTAACCAAATTTTTAGAATATATTATATATACCTTGAGTCCTAGAACTCTGAATATCATTAATCGGAATTTAATAAAAATAGATGAACTGTATCCTTTTAATTAGTATTGTGGTTATTTTGTTGAACTATTTATGGTTTTTAATCCAAATTTTTAATATTTTTAATTAGGCTTAAGTTCATGAAATTTAATTTTTATTAAATTATTTTTGTGAAGAAAGGAATTTTACAACATGAAAATTAATTAAAATTGTTATTGATAATCTTTCATTCTTGACGTGGCTCGGGCTCGAACCCTGGCCGGCAGGTTACCATGACATGTTTCGATCGCAACCACTCGATCTCCTCAGATGGATTTGCCGTCTTACACTCGCAGCCATCGACGACTGCTGACGTCACTAGTCAAACATCAATCCTTAAACCAAATTGTATTTTAACATTTGGTAGATCGAAATTTGCTTTTCCTGAATGATTATCCACTTTAATTGATTTTACATGTTTTTTTCCTTTACTTCTGTTTTTTCATACTTTCGTCAAGAATTTTTCTTGAAGTCCAAGTACATTTTTTTGTTTTTTCACTTTGTCTTTCTCTTTTCCGTGGACCTTTTTCAGCACAACTTGAAGGACAAATGTACACATAGAGCTCGTGCCTTAGCTTTAACAATAATTAGTATTGTGGTTATTTTGTTGAACTATTTATGGTTTTTAATCCAAATTTTTAATATTTCATGTTGGAAAATTCCTTTCTTCACAAAAATAATTTAATAAAAATTAAATTTCATGAACTTAAGCCTAATTAAAAATATTAAAAATTTGTATCCTTTTAAGCAAAAAAAAAAAAAAAAAAAAAAGCATTCTCCTCAAAGTCCACAAAAATACCGCGGGATATCTTTAAAATTGTTTTACTTTTATTCTCTAATCGTGTTTTCTTTTCTACAAACAAAATAGAAACAAATGCAAAGTAAATCAAGAAGTTTGTTAATGAAAATAAAATAAATGGCTGCGGTGCATATACACTCAAAATATTATGTAGTTAAATTCAAACGAAAATTCATTTTAAACCACTTAAATTTCATTTAAAAAACGGATAATTTCATTTAAAACAATTTTTTTTTTTTTTTTAATTTATTTTTTATTATTGAATCTTTCTTATCGAAATTTACAATATGTATTCAAATCTTAATTCTACTTGTTGTTTATAAGTTGTTACCAGTGTAACCACTAACTGCTGTATTCAAATTTTAAAAATGTCTTCTAGTTAGGCTCAAAGTATCGGTTCTTTTTAGCCTCTGGTGACCTTCGAACTGAAGCAAACCCCGAGCGAGGTAGTTAGGGTGGACCATTAGTTTATCGATGTAGCTTATTGAATATTTTTTAATTTCCTCCTGGATAGTGGGGACGTTGAGATCTCTGTGGAAAATATCATTACGTATATACCATGGGGCGCAGAAAATTTGTCGTAATATTCTAGACTGTCTTCTTTGAAGCTTTTGGATGTAAGATGCGCATGCAGTACCCCATAATTGGATGCCATATGTCCATATTGGTTTTATGATGGACTTGTATAGAAGAATTTTGTTGTCTAAAGACAATTTTGAGTTTCCACCGAGAAGCCAATGTAGTTGAGCTGCTTTAAGTTTCATAGCCGTTATTTTCGCTTCGATATGACGAGACCAGGTCAAGCGTCTATCTCTATGAATTCCCAAGTACTTTACATGGTTTTCTACCGGAACAGTGATGTTATTTATTTTTACTGCTGGGCACGTTTGTCTTCTGAGCGTGAAAGTTAAGTGAGCACATTAAGCCGGGTTAACCTTTATTCTCCATTTTTCTAGCCATGGCTCTAGTTCATTGACGTGGGACTGCAGATTTTGCGATGCGACTTTTGGGTCATGGTTAACGCTAATAAATGCTGTGTCGTCTGCAAATGTAGAGGTATGCGTGCTCAGGTTTGTTGGCATATCCGCTGTGTATAAAATATATAGAAGCGGTCCTAATATGCTGCCTTGGGGGACACCAGCAGTAATTTTCTTGAGGGGGAGTATTTATCTTGCGACCTTACTGTGAATGTTCTGCCTGTTAGGTAGCTCTCCAGAAGCTTGTTAGTGTTTTGAGGAAGCATTCGTGTTATTTTGATGAGTAGCCCATCATGCCAAACTTTGTCAAATGCTTGGGAAATGTCTATAAACAGGGCTGAGCAGTATTGCTTTTTCTCAAACGCCGATCTAATAAGGGTGACAATTCTATGCACTTGTTCTATTGTACCATGTTTCGCTCTGAATCCGAACTGGTGATCCGGGATAATGTCGTGTTCATTTAGATGAGGAGTTATACTTAAAATGAATATTTTTTCGAAAAGCTTCGATAGGATTGATAATAAGCTTATCGGTCTGTACGACGCAACCTGGCTAGCATATTTTCCTGGCTTGGGAATCATAACAATTATAGACCTCTTCCATAAGGATGGGAAGTATCCGACTCTTAATATAGCGTTAAAAATGAGTAGCAAGATTCTGGAAGCAGACGAAAACAAATGATTTTTACATTAATTTTTAAATTTTTGATATTAAACAGCATATTCCTTAAAATTGAAAAGTTTTTACTTTAAAAAAATAAAATTTGACCAACCAAAAACCAAACTACATTACAAAATAAATACGAAGAAACATTAATTTTTTGTAGTCTGTTTTTTGAATAACAAACATAAATGTTAAAAAATAAAATTATTCGTAAAATAACTATATTTTTATTCAATTTTAACACTACGGAAAACGAATTAAATAACCCACAATCAGTTACTGTAATAATTTTATGAGTGTATGTATTTACTTTATGACTTAAAATTTTAAAAAAATTTTTTCAATAAATATGTAAGTTGTAAACAAGAAAATACCATTGCCAGATTGCCGAAGTTTTTTGGTTTTTTTTGCTTTGACGATTTTTTTTTGAACCATTTTATAACACCGAATCCACTTACATTTTATATCACTGACAACCTACCATAAAATAATAGAAAAATTTACTATTAAAATTTTACATTTTTACTGTCCTGTAGTGCGATTCACTATGATTTTTTAACCACAATTGTTTCGTTTAAAAATGTGAACCACAAAATTAACCATTTTTCTATTCACTAACACTTTTAACGACATCTGCTGGTGTTTAAAGCCAGCTGTTTCAGTCAGCTGTTATTTTTAACAAGACAAATTGTGGTTTATTTACACCAACTTTTTTGGTGTGGTTAAATCCGCTTAGGAAAGTGTTTATTTATCGTTGTACCTATAAAGTCGATAAATAATATGGCTTTGAGGTATTTAGCCTACAATTTTTCCACTTCTTGTCACACACCAATTTTTCGTGCAGCTTCATATTTATTTATCCTAAAGCCAACCATTTGACTCAAAAAAATTAAAAAAAATTAATTTAATTAAAATTAAATTAATGAAATAATAAAGTAAACAAATAAATAAAATAATATAAATTAGTAATGCTTTACGCACTTTGCATAATATCATTTAAAATCTATAAATTAAAAGGTTTTTCTTTTGTTTTTTTTTTTATTATTCTTTGTTATTTTATCCTATTTTGATGTTTCTTTTGGCAGAGTTGCCACGATATATCAATTTGAAAAGATAAATATAAAACTGTTTACCGTGGTTGTAAATAAGTTAATGAATCACAAAGTGGTTAGTGCAAACATCAAAATGTGTGGTTAAAGTTAACACTTTTTAAAGTGTTAAAAGTTAGTGAATTGCACTACTGATTAAAGGCAGTTTTTTCCCAACTTCGTCTGGTAGCCCTAGATACCTGTAAAGGCCAGTTTACACGGTAATACAATGTATTACGACTTTGTAGAATCAAAATAATATGAAATTCTCTCCGTGTTTAAAAGAAAAAAATAAAAGTCTGTTGTGAGTATTCTTTATGTTTACACTGATGGTATAAGTAAAATCAAAAATAATAACAAAAAAGCAGATGGTTGCAGTTTTACAATTTTACAAAAACAACATGAAAATTTCCTGAGTTGATTTTAGTTGTTTTTGTAATTGTATAAAAATGCTACCACCTTCAATATACTTCGTTAAAATGCACCTCTGGTGTGATGAAAATACATAAGTTTCTAAAATTGTTTAGAAAAAACCATTTACCGACCGCTTGTCAGATTTTGTATTCGTATTCTCTCTTACTCAATGCATTTTGCTTTTATATGATATGATTTCTCTCATTCTACATTATGTCGTAATACAATGTATTACCGTGTAAACTGGCCTTAAACAGAAGTCAACTGTTTTACATGGCATTTTCAACACTATCGATTTATACAGGGCGTATAAATGGCCTTATGCCATTAGCAAGGGTGAATTGTTTAGAATAAAACAAGCCTCTTAGAGAGCAAAGCATTTTTAAGTAACGATCACCAAATTGCATTTTTTATATTAAAATGTCACATTTTTTTTTTTTAAAAGAAAACACCATTACATGTTTGAATTTTTAAAAATTTGAAAAACCCTCCAAAAATCACCTTAGGACAGGTAAACGCCATTTAAAAACAAACCTTTTTCCATATCTCACAATTTTGAGTCTTTTGAATAAAAAATTATATCGCGGAAATCATTTTCGAAAATCTTTAAGGTGTGTGCTTGAATATCTCGCTCAAGTTATAATCGGCACATTAGTGGTCTGGCTGGGTAGTTCTGCCAGACTAGGCTTGATTGGCAAGCTTTTTCAATATATGTCAAGAATCAAAAACAAATTTCGTTTGCCAAGCTAAATGGGAATTTTAAAAAAGTTTCCATTGAATTGTTAAGAAAAATCAAGAAAAAGTAACCATTAAATCATGCTATTTATTTGTATCCTGTAGTTAAAATGAATTATCGGAAAGAACTTTGAGAATTTGTATCCTTAAGAATAGTAGAAGAATGTATAGCAAAAAGGTTGCCAGAGTCTTACATATTTAATTTTCATTTCTTACATAATCGGATTTAGATATATTTTACGAAATATCTGAGCAAAATTAAGTTCTCCTATCTCGTTTTGAATGGGCGTTGCTGAACCAAACCCATCTTTTTTGGTAGAATAATGTAGTTATTTGTCTATAAATAGTTAATTTATACATATAAAAATTTTGTTATTTTCACTACCAGTATTCTATTAAGTTTATTTTTTTGGAAAGTTGAAAAATAAAATTCTTAAATTATAACCAGACCTTAAAAAGTAAAGATTTATGTGTAGAAGTTAGAGCCATTCATAATTTATTACTGATATCTCAGCTATTTGTTCACCAATCTGGCCGAATTTCTGCACCAGACTATGCGCGATATACATAAATCCCATTTCAACATACATACGGACAGAAAAACCAACGGAAGATAAACGGACATCGTTAAATAAAGTACATATTGTAAAAATAACAAACTGGAGAAAAAAATACATAAATTTGTTTGTTTATTTAACCCAATTTTTAATTGTCAAGAAAAATTAATGGTGTTATCTTTTCTGACAAAAATGTTTTTGTTCTATTCTAAAAATAAATGCAAAAATGTGTCGTTTTCCTTTCTAAATATGTTGCAACAATAAATGGCAAATTTGTTCCATTTCTTACCCGCAGTTATAACTGATTGGGATATAATACCTACCCTTTTTAGCATCTGCGTAAAGTACTTTTTTATGCAAGCAAGTATTTTTTTTATTAAGTTTTTTCTTGTGTTTGCGTACAATTTGTGTTACAGTGCAGCCACACGATCAAGATTTTCTTGATAGTCTTTTACATATACTGATTGTCAAAATATGCAAAAGTTGACAGCTGTGACGTAGGCTGCACGCAAGTTGAAAGCAATTTACTTTTTCAAGATGTCGTCGCCGAGAAAACAACTCAAAATGTTTTGCTATTTTCCACTTTTGATTTTTCTGCACTGTAGGCTGTTCGAAGGGACTTTATCATTTTGCTTATTAATTTTATTAATAAATATATTTCACTATTTTTTTAGGTTTTTAGTTAAAATTTTAAAATTCCCGCAACAATTTGTAAAAAAAAAGAACTTCAGCTTTTGCCGGCAAAATATTTGTGAAAAAAAAAATAAAAACAACTTCAAAAGATTTGTAATAAGCTGTTTTCTTGAACGAAAATTGATACACTCACTGGCAAGAGAATTTTAGAGGCAAGTTCGTATCAAATTTTAAAAGTATGAGTGTATTGGTAAAAAAATGTGAGTGTATTAAAACTTGATAGCCAAAACTTGATCGTGTAACCCTCAAGTTATATTGTGATTTTTAGCTATATTGTGATGGATATAAAAACTTTTTGTATTTCGTTTGTTTTACTTTTATTTAATAATCATATTTTTTTGTCGCAAAATTTTTAACAACAGCTGACTTTCATTTTTGAAAATCTGTGCTGTTAACGCTTATTGGATTTCAAAGAAAATTTAATGTTGAAAATTGCTACACGCGTGGTGAATATCGCAGTTAGTACAAACTTTGCATGCAATATTTAACACGCTAAATACACATTAGTGTTGAATGTAAAACGTAGCTATTATTTTGTTCCATTGTAATTTAGAAAAATGTATCGCTTTGTAAGGGTACGTGTAACCTGTTAAATATATTAAACAAATATAATGCATTATTATTTTTTAGAAAAGAAAACACTATAAGCTTTTTTTTAATGTCAAGATTTTTGCCGATTTCTGTCTGGCAAGCCTAGGTTTGGGGCATTTTTATAACTAAGCTAGTTCTTGAGCGTTTTACGACATTTTTAAAAATTTTACAATAATTAGAAATCGTTTTAAGCCACGATTTTTTTTTTCTTCAATTGCCCCCAAACCTCATATTATATGTTTTTATATACGAAGGAACCAAATTAGCACATTCATTCACTTTCGAAATCACTTTGAAAAATGGACATACACAGAACGTTGAACACCTCTAATGTACATACATATCGAGCCCTATCCGCGAAAATAACGTAAGCGACCTGATATTCAATTTTCGTTTTTTTTAATAAATGGCTTTATTGGCAACACTTGCATTATCTCCTAAAATGTCATGGTCACATAAGGTACCGTTACGATTTTATAGCAAGAACAATTTTATTGCAAGCGACAAGTTTCATACAAAATTTATATGAAATAAAAAAAAATCTCCTGTAAAATTTGATTTTTGTGGCTTACGTTATTTTCGCGGTTAGGGGTAAAGACCTGCACGAGTGTATCAGTAAGTATTGTTGAAACAGATACACCAGATATATGTATATCTGTTACTACTGATATAAATGAGAGAATGAGTGTAACTGATATTGTATGGTTTTGCTTTTGCCCACTCACCATATCTTAAAAACAAAAACAGATGCTTATGGTTTTGGAATCCAAAAGGAATCAAAAAATAGGCACTTTGATAATTTAGAGGAAAAAAAAGTCAAAATGCAGATTTATTGCTAAATATGGTAGGCCTGATCACAACGCTTCCTGCTATTTTTTATTTTTTACAAACACAAAGTATGTACATTGTACACGTGTTCAGTTCTTTCAGAATTGTTTTTTCAATAATTTTTGTCTACTTGGCACTTGAACGAAGAAAACGCAACATTTCAATTTCATGAAAGAATTTTTTATACAAACAAAATACATATCGGTACCGAAAATTTCAAAAATGTTTGCCTTCCAAAAAAACAAGCAACACATTTTGCCCTTGTAAAGTTTTTTTGTTTGTTTTTTTTGGGCTCGAAACACATCACGCAAAAATTATTGAAAAAATTAACTGTTCATGTGTACGTATTTTGTTTTTGTAAAAAATTATTTTTTTTACCAGCCAAAGGATCGGCTCTTTTGCGTTGAAAAATAATTGAAAATAACGGTATTGTACAATAAGTAACTTATTGTATTCCATCAGTATCCACTAGTATCTGCTTTTGCGAAACAGATATTAGCAGATATGATACTCTCTTTCGCTTTTTTATCAACTTACATCCATTCTTTTACAAATCGTATAAATATCAACTCATATCAGAAACACAAGAGCACTCATCCATACGCATCCGCTTTAGAAAAAACACAGAAACAGATATAAACAGATATATCTGTGCAGGTCTTTACTTAGGGGTCGATATGTTATTCGTTTTTTAAAAATTATTATGTAATATAATTGATGTCTTTTTTTATAAAGGGCCAAATAAACTTCACAAGCGGTTTGATTTAAAATACAAAAACCGTATAAAGCCAGCTTAAACGAAAATCAAAAATGTTATTGTCATTGTCGTCAAACCGATTGTGTATATTATCTGCCCACTTAAGTTAACATTTTACAAATTTCTCGGACTTTCGACGATTTAAATGTTGTCCTACTTAAAGATTTATGCCTGAGTTCATAAAAAAAATTAATAAAGGTTTAAAGAACAAATTTACTATGAAAATTATCCTTAGTACACGTTTGTTAAATTTAATTATCGTTTATGAATACGGGGGTTATTGATTAACATAAATAAACGATTGATCAAACTTTTAAGAGAAGCAAAAATACGATTAAAAAAAATACGCCAATCCAAATGACCTGACCAACTAATGACTATTTTCGAGAACAGTTCACTACAATTGCAGGGGTATATAAAAATATTTTTTTCTTGATGTCATTTACTTACTATTATTTTTTTTTTTTTTTTTTAATATTTCCATTGTTAATACTGATTTTTTAATTTATGTTTAGTTTTTGAATTTTTTCCATTTGTTTGTTGGTATATTTGTAGTACATTATGACTATTGTATTTTTTTTTATTTTTTAATTTTATTTCTTTCTATTTATTATGCAAAATTTGTTTTGCAATTGTAATGTTGTTGATTTTTAAAGGTAAAAAGATGCGCCTGTAAATAACTGCCTAAACTGCAATGAGACTACGAGTATCACACGGACGGACTTAGAGACATACGAGCTAATAAGCGGACTGGCATACAGACGGTTTTGAAAAAAAGAGTCATATAGACGTGGGGAAACGTAGTTGCAAACTGACCGTTTGCTCATGTCAATGTCATTCGGTGTTGATGGGTTTTTTTGTTCAATTTCTCGTAATTATGACAACATTTTTTATACCATTTAATTTACAATTTTATTACACAGTTAGTGGTTGTAATTGTAGTCGTTATAATATTTATATTAAAATAAAGTATGTATACGAACGATTTTGGATAAATTTTGAAAACAAAAACGCTTTTTATAATAAAGGTAAAGAACTTTTTTTGGTTGGGTTTTAAAAATTTAGCTATTTATTGTCTAGATTTTTATACCCAAACCACAAGAGTAGAGAGGGTATTATGCATTTGTGCTGATGTGTGTACCACCTTAAAATATTGGTCCTAAACCCACCTTAAAGTATACCGATCGACTCAGAAAGCGATTCGATCTAACGATGTCAGTCCGGTGGCTGCCAGGATGGCTGACTTTAAATCTTTGTGCGCAAAGTACAGGAAGCAATAGGTTCTTATTGGCACAATGGGGCAAATCCGTCCATAATTTCATACAGCCCCCATACAAACTGCTTTCCGGAATAGGGTCCTTGTGCCCACTATCAAACCAATTTTAATGAAATAAAAAACTTAGATCGATATTTGTATGGTCACATAAGCTTACGCATTAAAAAAAAATAGGTCCGCTAAGGGAACTATCAAACCGAATTTAATGAAATTAAAACATAGATAAAAACCTATTCATATACACTGATAGAAAAGGCGTCATAACGCTGATGTATTTTGACTTCAGTACTATGACAACTGTCTTCGTTTTTAACCCCATGACACTTTTCATCATGGTAATGTCAGCCTTAACATGACTTGGCCAAACTGCCATTAGGGTCAAAATGAAATTATGTCGTCAATGGGATGACAAATCGGCATCACAGAAATGACGAACATGTCCTCAGTGCAATGACGAAGTAACATCGGAGAAATGACACATTAGAATCAATTTAATGACAGTTTGTCATTAAGTCAAAGTCATTGGAATTGACTTAAGTCAAAGTGATAGAATATTATTATTTACTTATCCGTTACACGTGTTTGTTTCACGTTTTTTGAATTGCGACCTTTGTTTACAGCAGAACTCTCAATAAAAAGACACCAGCACCATGCCCCATACGGCTTTCGTAATCTTTCAACTTTAAAAGTTTGATGTATTTTACTAAATAATTAAAAAAAATAGAATATAGGAATTTTCGCTTCTTGTAATCATGAAAATAATGTTAATAATGTACAAAATGTGGCATCGAATTGCTTCCACTATAGTCATAAAATAGATAACACGTAAAATATGACAAAATTGTACGAAGACGTTAGTCATTGGCTTGATGTTCCTTTTTGCATCATTGATGCCATTTGTAGTAACATTGATGTCACAATTCAGATGTTAGGGCATCATCAAAATTTGTTTTTTAAATACTCTGTTATCAAATGGTCGTGCTTGACCGACTAAATTTTCTTACATGTCCCCTTTGTATTTGATTAGTGACTAAACAAGTTATTTAGCCATAAACAATTTCTTAGCCAATTTAAGTGAGCAAATTCTCGAGCATTAAAGAGGTCTGATTTTCCATTCCTCTGGGGTATAAATAAAGTAAAATTTACCCGATGGTATGAGTAATGTTGACTTTGATCATCGGTGCGATTTGTGAGTTATTGGCAAAGACCCGCCAGTTAAGAAAACCCAACATTAAAAAAGTCTTACATGGTCAAATCGCACCATATCGGTTGTCAGTTCGCACCACCTCGATGTAAGACGATCATGACCTCAAATTAGTCGTGCAGATTTTTTAAAGTGACCTGAGCTGTTTACCACGTAGCGCCATCCTGTTAAAACCACAAGTCGTTGGGGTCCATATTATCCAACTCATCCAAAAATAAGCTGGTTATCGTCGACCGTGCGATTGCAGTTGACAGTGATCGCGTGGCCAAATTAATATTGAGTCAGCAACTTGATGCATCCAGCACAATCTTCATACTAAAAATCTCATGTGGGTTGGTGCCCCCTCAAATTTGACAATTGGGTTTTTCGCGAACCTAAAGGGTCGTCCAACCATAATGCACATCACTACAAGTTTTTGCCCAACCTAATTTGACATTTCTTTGTTTCAGTGCTTGACAAATTCAATCATGAAGAGGTACACAATTGAGCAGCGCGCTTAGATTTTTGAAGCCTTTTACGGAAATGGGCCTTCAAATCAAATAAAATTATTTCGTTCCTTTCGTGATTTTTTTTTTTTTGGTCAGCACAATCAACAAAATGTGCCAACAATCGAATGTGCATGCTAGCCAAACTCGTTCTGCGTAATCTGAGGTCGGCTAAGCAGTTACGGTGAATGTACTTCGCTATCGCGAGATGATAGCGGACATCTTGTGGCTGGAAATTAAGGATATGGACCGTAACGTTATGTGGTTCCAACAGGAAAGTGCTACTTGTCACACAGCCAACGAAACAATGGCTCTTTTGCGCGAGAAATTCAATGGCCGTGTTATCGCACATCGTGTGAATATGTGATTTGACACCTTTATAATTCTTTTTTTTTTTTTTTGATATTTAAGCAAAAGGGTGCATCAATAAGCCAAGAACAATTCAAGAGCTTAAGGATGAGATAACTCGGCACATTAAGAACATTGAACCTCAATTATGTCTCAGAGTCATTGAAAATATGGAGCATCGGATTGAGTTATGCCATCGAAGCCGTGGCGAGCATTTGGCCGATATTTTTCCCCACATAATTTTCATAAATCCTTCTAAAATAGTAGAAAATATTAAGATAATTCTCTGAAAACTTTTTGTTTTACTTTCAATTAACATCGTGCGTTTTCGATGGACCAACCTTTATTAAAACAAAAATGTGCCCCACCGCTGAAGATTTGGTAAAAGTGACTGAATAAATGCCCCTTCGATAGATGTAGCTTTAAAAATATTGCCGCTGTTAAAGTTCGAAAGTCTGTATTGAAAGACGCTTTATTATAATTTAAAAGAGATTTAGCAGTTTATAGCAGTGTTAAAAACTTTTGTGTTCTTAATTTATGCAATTGTATAATTGATATGAAATTCTGGACAGTTAAGCCAATTTCCGGGTGTTAAATAGATAATAGATTTGATTTCATTAACTTATTCTTCTTCCAATCAAGTTACATATATTGTTAATGCCTTTACATGAACTGTAAAATTAATTATTATTTGAACCAAAGTTTGACTTTAATTATCTACGCGGCTTAACCGGTTAATTACCAAAAATTTAAACGTTGAAATTTTTTGTTGAAAATATCAGGAACGTCTTATAATACCATTTTTAACATTTTCTGAAAAATTTTTTTCGACGAGTAGTTTTTCCGAAAATTGCCGTGTGTTTTACCACACGCTGGTACTGTTAAGTGTTTTGCAATCTTTTGTTGTGTACAAATTTGTTTAGTTATTTATGTTTTTTATGGTACGTATTCTTTGAACGTGTGGAACGGTGTTGTAAATAAAATTGTTTGACTTTGTGGAACAATTGTATAGGTGTATGTGGACGTTGCACTTCGCACACTTAAATATGGTGACTTTTGCTGTACACATAACGCAACGGCGACGACTGGTGCTTTTGAAAGGAACGTGCAAGCTGTCTACTATAGAAAAGTTTTGTTGCTAACAATTAGTGAATGAATCATCTGAAGGCGAAGGTTCGATTCCGTCTATTGCATCCTCCGACGAAAGCAGCAGAGACTTGGACACCGAGTTATTGAAGTCAAACTGTAAGATAGGATTCGCGTTCTGCGCAGCTGCTATGAAGAAATGCAGTTTCCACGAATTGACCACAGCGCTACCCATGCATGAGACTTAGAACGGCCACTATCACTTTTTGCTACGAATGACGATAGAGTAATTATTGGCAACCGCATTGCCATGTAAATCCACGCCACTCATATGCCCGTTGTAATTTTTGATAGCGAGGGGCTGTTAAACACGAACACGAACTGCTACTACTGGATCAATTGCGTAATAATTATTTGCGAGTGTAGCTTTAGAATTGTCCGTCCAACGAATTACCAGAACGTTATTTCGTATATCGAATGCAAAGTCGGGAATTGTACTTTTTCAAGGCCTTTTTTTTTTTACCAATTTTGAAGGGGCGCCGGTACCCTGGTTGGGTCGAACAGTGCCGCTTGCGCGGAATCCTCTCCCTTTCAACAAGTACAGCAAGTAATGGGAGGTAAACAAAAAATGACAAACTAGAATTGCTTTGCATTTTATGTTCACAATGTGAAAATAGTTCTATTATGGCGGATGCATCGAGTCTAAAACTTTTATTGAAAAAAAAAAAAAACGGATACACGAGTATGGAACATGTAGCCAATGTTCAAGCAAATCGCCCACAGTTTATATCCGAAACGGATTGTTTTTCACGTATCCGAATCACCGACAGTATTATCGGAGGACAAATAAATAGCAGTTTCAAACGCGAACGCTCTTTCACCTTGATGTTCATGATCATCATCGCTCCAGTAGGGTATTCTTCGCGTGACATTTTAGCCAATCTGACTCTTAATTACAAAACAAATTAAATAATTTCAATTGCTGTAGTTGTTTCTTTGGCCAGAGTGATGAATTTATGAATGTTATTTTTGTCAAGCTAATAAGGCCTAAATTTCTTCAATGTTAATAAAATTAAATTTTTAATTACAATATTTTGTTCCCTTCAATTTCAAATTAGAAGAATAAGTATTAAGGACAATTGGAAAAAAACAACATAAAATGCAGTCACACAAAGAAAATATAAGAAAATCTCTGTCGAATCAATCTCTCTTTCAGTACCAACGTGTGGTGAAACACACGCTGGTATTTACTGCCGCCTAGCGGCACATATATTAACCAGTTTGATGGGCAAATGGCCTTAGGTTGCTTTTTGGAGATATCGTAACACACGGCAATTCATATATAATAATTCAGATTATTTTATATATATAATATAATTGATTTAAAAAGAGCCTTTTTTTGGACACTTTTTAAACCCCCTCTTGTGAAAGGAGGGAAGCTTGCAAAAATTTTCAAAAATATTATTTTTGTTGGTAAGACACCAAACTTTAATATACACGCCACACACATTAAGTTTTTTATACTTATCTGTGATTTATAATTCCTCAAAGTTAAGAAATTATAAACGTGAGTTCAAACACACGGCGGTAAGAAATGGGTTAAATAATTCTAAAGAAAATATCAGATTTATATAGTTTTTGGAACTCTTTTGCTAATAGACCACGTTCACTTATTACAATTTCGTAAGACTTTTAAAAGTTGAGTGTGTAATCGGAACCAGATTACGCATTTCGAAAGAAACATCTCTAATCCCGTGTTTTAGAATTTCAATTACGGCATTTAATATCAATCGAAAATATAAAGCAGTTTTTATGGAAAGTTTTACCGATATCAAATAGCTTGCTTTGGTCCCGGCTTTAAAGCCTTGATTCAAAATATAGGTCTTTAAGATTTAATTGTTACCTATGACTATCATCACTTTAAAGAATCAAAAGTTAATTTTGGCAACTGAATGAAGTTTCTAGTTTAACTTTTATGCCGCTTAGTTTTTACCAATTTTTTTTTAAAAAAAACCCCACATAGTTAAACTTGCCACTTTGCAAAAGGGAAAGAAGAATTATATTTAACACGAAAAGAGTCATAAAAAATATTATTAAAGTTTTTTTAAAAACCATATAATAAAAAGTTCATTTAATATTCAACAGATGTTAGCGTTCTGATAAGTTTTGATCACGTTCGACACTTTAACAGAATGAAAAAATTATTCAATTATGAACAAAAATGTAAAAATAAATTTATTAATGTCATGCATATGAAATTCTCATGCCATTTTGGCAACAAATACCAATTTTTGCAATAAACAACTTGTCACAATTCTTTTGTTTTTGTATATTCATTTTTTTTTATTTTTTTTTTTTTTTGCATACATTTATTCGTATTAATAAATATTATTAAAATGTTTTAAATGTACAACTAAATGATGAACAAACCAACAAAAAATTACAAATGTGTAGAAAACACCATGTTTTGACGAAACGAGAACTGGGTCAATTTGTGAAGTATTGAAGACGGAAGTGAAATTTTGAACCAACGTGTGTTTTGATTAAGACTTTGTAGATATGTTTATTTGATAAAAAAAAAAAGTGTGTAAAATGAAGAGCTTTTAAATATGCATATGTTTGCAAAAGTGTCTTATATTTTGAATTGGTTTATGCTGCATTCAGTAAGAAGCACTTAATAATAATAAACAAAACACTTATTGTTATTTTGCTTTTCAAACTTTTTTTTGGATCTACATTTAATCAGAAATTCGAAAAAAACAATTGAGCTATTCACAAGGTAGTCATAAAGTTGTAAAATCATATGTCTTAATATAATTACAAGAAATATGTATATATGACTGCTGTGGGCAAGCGCTTATAATTTAGATTTCTAATGTACAGTTACGACGAAATAATAAACACAGCATTAAAATCTTTATTTTGTTTCTAAGTCTGAGTTCATACGGCTCATGTCTTATTGACAAGATTCTTCCTTTTTCTTCTTTGAACATGAATTGGCTTTCAAATGATTGATGTCATGTTGACGACATGTGCTTTTTTGATATTGAAAACAATAATTAAATTAAACAACTTCTGTGTACTCGTTTCTTTTCCCCTCGTCCCTCTCATAGCAATCTTGTCAATAAGACATGAGCCGTATGAACAAAGGCAAACAGAACAATATTATTTTTTAAGAATTGTAAAATATTATTTAGGACATTATGACGATATGACTTGATAGCACACCTTGTGAATAGCCCAAATGTATATCAAAAATTGATAGATCGAAAGCTATTGCTACGATTTGTTTTCGTTTAACATTGTACACGCAAATATGGTTGGGCATGGTTACGGCAACTATACTATGTTTATTGTCCCCGGAAATCCCGGGCAATTCAATTATTTTATTTCCCGCTTTCCCGGGATTTTTCTTGCGGGATCCCGGGAAATAAAAAATTCCGCATAGTTTAAAAAAAAACAGCTATTTCTACTTTGAAATTAAGTTTTATAATCTCTCAAAATTAGCATCTGTGGATGGGTTGTCGATGAGATCAATTACAAGAAGTGAGTACATACGTAAATCAATGTCTCCTGATGCAATAAATCTACTAAAAGCAGAATGGGCAGTGCAACAGTGGATAATTAATAAATTTAGTGAAGTGAAACGTTAATAAAGAACATTAATTCAAAATAAGGTGCAGGCAGTAAAGTTAAATTGTCCATGGACAAGTCTTAAAAATAGCAGATACCTAAACATATCGTTCTTTTATTGCAACATAGTCATATCTAAAAAAACAAACGAACTTTGCAAAACGCGATCTAAGTTTTCAAAATGTACCGATTTATACATATAAATATTTTGCTATAACTTCGGTTCAGTTTGAGATAAAATGCGAGAAGGTATAAAGGAATACTTTGCTTAAATAACTTACAATTTTTGATTTTAATGAGATATGACTATGTTGCAATGAAGGAGCGATATGTTTATTAGGTGATAAACTATTTGTCCAACCTCGATAAAAAAGTGAACGAAATTTTTCGGAAACATGGTAAATAGAAAATAAAATAACAAATTACTTTTGACGACTTACTAACCGCTTTGAGTCTGTCAGAAAGTTATTTCCTAAGCCGTTAAAAAATTTTAATATATTTACTTAAAATATTTTATCTATTTTATAAATTAACTTTTTGATCTCATATCTTGAGTACCTCAATTTTTGATTGTTTTTATTATTGTTTTATGAATTAAATTGTTATGTTTATATTATCTTTCTATCTAGAGCATAATAATATAAAACCATAAGGTTATAATAATTCAAGTTCCTCTTTTAATCTTCAATTAATTTTTGTAGTATTTAAGCATTTCTTTTACTTACTTTGTAAACAAGTTGCCTTACGATTTTTTTATAAAAGTTTTTTTCATTATATAAAAACAAATTTACTTTGTACTGTATATGTATATGGAGCGGGATCCCG
Organism: Pollenia angustigena; assembly: GCA_930367215.1. Taxonomy (NCBI): domain Eukaryota; kingdom Metazoa; phylum Arthropoda; class Insecta; order Diptera; family Polleniidae; genus Pollenia; species Pollenia angustigena. The sequence goes on along the minus strand of OV884057.1, from coordinate 122,086,061 downwards.
GGAGTCTTAAAAAAATGTCCCTATTTCCCGAAAATCGAAAAACTCCGGAAAAAAACTCTACTTAAAACCATTTCATGATATTAAATGGCCAAAACATGATAACTTTCTATAGTGTAGTCATAGTATGTTTAAGATGCAATCATAATATGTAAATTTATTTTCAATCAGTTGTGCCGTTTGCTTTAAATATGCCTATCGAATTATTTGCCAGTCAGTGGTCCAAAAACTTAAAAAAAAAAATATAAATTAAAGAAAAGAAAACAAATTTAACAATATTAAAAAAATAAAGAAATTGTATTTTCATTAAAAAAAATCGAAATTGGACAAAATAAAAAATCGATGCAAAAAAATTAAAATATTTTTTTTATTGTTGTGACAACACCACTGTATCATAATATGATTACTTCTAAAATTGTTGTGATTAACATGACAATAATGTGATTTCTTCTTAACTTATTATGATGAACACGATTAGAATATGATTAAGGGGAAGATATTATGATGTTATATTAAGAATGTATTTGGTCATAATATGATTCAATAATAATCGTAATATGCTGACTGCAATCATGAATCTTATCTTAGAATATGTTTTCCACAACCATGTTTATTCTTTGCGTGTATGAGAATTATTTGTGACAAATTAACACAAGATTCTAATGTGATGTCCAAAAGCTTTGGTTAAAAATGTATTTTTTTGGCAGAATTTAAATTGCAATTTGATTGTTGGGGTGAACAGGCCTATTTACCTCTTAAACCTTTTAACACTCTTCGTCAACAAAAGTTCAAAGTTGTACGACAACAATATATTGTAACAATAGACAAAGTGTTGTTGCCGTAACCATGCCCAACCATTTTTTTCTCTGCGTGTAGCTTGAGTTGCATTATGTATGATAACGTCGAAACACAGCAAAAGCGATTATTTGTACTACTTAAAAGGTACACATTTTTCTTATATAATTCACTTTTTATGCACCAATATAATTTAAATTTAATTTGGGCTGTAATACAATTATATTTTTGAAATTGCTATACAATTTTTTTTAAAAAGCATCAAGTTTTCAGCAAAAGTACCTTAAATATTTATCTTACATCCACCTTTTAGTACATGGTACATGGGTTCTAAATGTCACAAGAGCCAACCATGTTGAAAATACAAGTTTCTTTCCCTTTCTGAAATCACTTAAAAGCAAACAAATCTCATATTACAAGGCACAAGACTTAAAAATAAAAAAATAAACTGTAAAAAAATATTTAAATAAACAGCTCAACAATTAATTATTCCTAATATTCCTTAGCACGATCTGAATATAAGGCCTTTTTAAATAAAGTAAAAAAATAACTTAAAAAATTACCCTAAATCATTTTATAAATTTGTTAACTCTAAACGACGAGCAGCTGATTTTCCTAGCATTATAAAGTTTGTTGACGTTGAATCGTCAGATGATAATTTAATACGTAATTTGTTTGCGTCAACTTACTTATCATCTAATTTTAATTCGAATGATCAGTGTTCATACTCTATCCCTGAATCCAATAACTTTAATATAGCCGTAATCGATCATCTAACTGTCACAAAGTATATGAAAAACTTGAAACTGTCGTATATTCCAGGCTCTGATTTACTTCCAATAGTATTTTACAAAATGACTATCATTTATTAAGTACTCCATTAACATATATTTTAAAAAAACAACTTAAACTTGGGCATTTTCCAACTTTTTGGAAGGAATCGTTTATTATACCTCAATTTAAATCTGGATCAAAAGCTGATATCTCAAATTACAGAGGAATTGCTAAACTTAGTGTTATACCAAAACTTTTTCAAAAACTTTTGTATGATACACTATCACATCAGGCGTTATCTGTTTTATCTCCATGCCAACATGGATGCTCTAAATCACGATCAACAATCACAAATCTTCTAGAATTTACAACTTTAGTTACCGAAGGATTTATAGCTGGCGAACAAACCGATGTTATTTACATTGATTTAAGTAAAGCGTTCGACAAAGTAAATCATAACTTAATCGTCCATAAGCTTAATCGATTAGGATTTAGCACTTCGCTAATGAAATGGATTGAGTCTTATTTAACGAATAGAAAGCAATGCGTAAGATTCCGTAACACGTATTCTAACTACATAGATGTATTATCTGGAGTGCCTCAGGGCAGTCATCTTGGGCCGCTCTTATTTACTCTATTTATAAATGATCTTCCTTCTGTTGTGAAAAATTCCTACACACTGATGTATGCAGACGATGTTAAAATGTTTATTACATTTAATAATATTGATCAACAAATACTTCTGCAAGATGATATTAATTAATTGTCATCTTGGTGTACTGACAACTTAATGCAACTTAATGTAATATATGATTTTCTCAAGAAAATCACCAAATAATGGCTTATATACTATCAATGCTTCTTTTCTTGAACTGAATGATTCCATCAATGATTTACGAGTAAATTTTGACAGAAAGTTGGACTTCAGGAATCACATCACGTTAACAACTAACAAAGCTACTGCCTAATAAAAAATGGAGCTTCCAACGAAGCAGGTTTGTAAGGGAGAAATATAAAAGTTTCGCTTACCATTGCGCTTGCGGAAGACATGAATTTTATATGGCGAGTTCCCACTTTGAAGCAATACATTTTGGACACATAAAGCGCATTTTTCAGCGCACATAAAAATTGTTGGGTGTAATGATCAGCTTTACACACTGAATGTTTTGATACAGTTATTTTTTAGTATTCTGCCTTACAAACCTGCTTCGTGGTAAGGGAATGCCGTAGCACTTGAAATGTTATTTTTTTTTTTTTAATAAAAGTTGTTGAGAGTTCTTTCACTTACTTTACTGCATTTCTGTATGTCTTATTACGTAGCGCATAATTGTGCTCTTATTTTTTAAATGTACCTTTAGTGCTTCGCAAAATGATAAAATTTTTTATTGGGTGGTGTCATTGGATTAATAAAAAGGTGGTCTAAAGAGTTTTCAGATCCTTATGTTACTAAGCAACTGTTTACTACTTTGGTTCGACCGATTCTTAAATATGGATCGGTGATATGGGATTCACAGTACTCAGTTCACTCCAACAAAATCGAGTCAGTTCAAATCCAGTTTTTATTATTCTGTCTTCGCGGATTGGGTTGGGACCCTCACATAAGTTTACCATCCTATGTAAACCGTCTTGCACTTATCAAGTTACCAACTTTAAGAAGTCGTCGGAAAATGACGGAAGTGTCAATTCTCTAAACCTTCTAGGAAAAATTAACCTTAACGTACCTGTTCGTCTATCAAGACATTATAGCATCCTGAGTATTAAATATTACACTACAAACTTTGCTCAGTTTGATCAATTTCGTAGAGTCTGTGATGATTTCAATAAGTTATATAAATAAAAATTTAATAAAAATATCAAATCACAAAGGGTGATATAACATCATATTTAAATTCGTTAAACTAATCGTTTTGAATTTATGGAATTGCTTAAGCTTGTATTTTTATATTTACTAAAATTTACAATTTGTAATAGCCTGTAAGGATTTTTTTATAGACTTAAGAAAATAAAGAATATAGAATAAAAGAACTAATTTTGTTCTGGCTGGTTCTTGACTGCCCTAAAGTCGTAAAAAGGGTAAAGTTTCGAAAATATGTATGTTGTTAAATACTAACTTGTTTTTTTGTTTAAATTCTTTTTGTTGCTTTCAATTTGAAAAATATATGGTATTTTAGGCTCATAAACACTTATAAAGGGTGGTAAAATTGTAAGGGCCGATGTTGAATGTGAACCACACCTAAACGCCAAGTTTTTTTCCGAATTTTATTTCACATTTCTCTATTTCAGACTTACTCAATTTGAACCATGGAGAGATACACAATCCAACAACGTGTTAAAGTTATCCAGACTTATTATGAAAATGGGCGTTCAAATCAAAATGCACATCGTGCACTTCGTGATTCAGTGATGAGGCACATTTTCACCTCAGTGGATTCGGCAATAAGCAGAATTGCCGCATTTGGGCGAATGAGAATCCAAGAGTGATTGTCGAAAAACCAATGCACACACAAAGAGTGACTGTTTGGTGCGGTTTATGGGCTGGCGGCATCATCGGGCCGTATTTTTTCCAAAATGAGGCCGGTCAGGCAGTTACTGTGAATGGTGTTCGCTATCGTGAGATGATAACGAACTTTTTATGGCCCGAATTGGAAGATATGGATGTGGACGATATGTGGTTTCAGGAGGACGGTGCCACTTTCCACACAGCTAACGAAACAATGGCTCTTTTGCGCAACAAAATCAATGGCCGTGTTATCTCACGTAATGGCGATGTCAATTGGCCGCCAAGATCATGTGATTTGACACCGTTGGACTTTTTTCTTTAGGGTTATTTGAAAGAAAAGGTGTACGTCGATAAGCCAGCAACAATTCAAGAGCTAAAGGATGAGATAATTCGGCACATTAACGGCATAGAACCTCCATTATGCCTCAGGGTCATCGAAAATTTGGACCATCGGATGGAGGTGTGCCGCCGTGGCCGCGGCGCCCATTTGGCCGATATTTTGTTCCATACATAATTGAGTAATACCAATATATCATAATAAAATAAAATTCATGAAAATAATTTGATAAAAATTAAATTTCATGAACTTAAGCCTAATTGAAAATATTAAAAATTTGGATTAAAAACCATAAATAGTTCAACAAAATAACCACAATACTAATTATTGTTAAGGCTAAGGCACGAGCTCTATGTGTACATTTGTCCTTCAAGTTGTGCTGAAAAAGGTGAACAGAAAAGAGAAAGACAAAGTGAAAAAACAAAAAATGTACTTGGACTTCAAGAAAAATTCTTGACGAAAGTACGAAAAAACAGAAGTAAAGGAAAAAACATGTAAAATCAATTAGAATGGATAATCATTCAGGAAAGCAAATTTCGATCTACCAAATGTTAAAATACCATTTGGTTTAAGGATTGATGTTTGACTAGTGACGTCGGCAGTCGTCGATGGCTGCGGGTGTAGGACGGCAAATCCATCTGAGGAGATCGAGTGGTTGCGATCGAGGCATGTCATGGTAACCTGCCGGCCAGGGTTCGAGCCCGAGCCACGTCAAGAATGAAAGGTTATCAATAGCAATTTTAATTGATTTTCATGTTGTAAAATTCCTTTCTTCATGAAAATAATTTGATAAAAATTAAATTTCATGAACTTAAGCCTAATTGAAAATATTAAAAATTTGGATTAAAAACCATAAATAGTTCAACAAAATAACCACAATACTAATTATTGTTAAGGCTAAGGCACGAGCTCTATGTGTACATTTGTCCTTCAAGTTGTGCTGAAAAAGGTGAACAGAAAAGAGAAAGACAAAGTGAAAAAACAAAAAATGTACTTGGACTTCAAGAAAAATTCTTGACGAAAGTACGAAAAAACAGAAGTAAAGGAAAAAACATGTAAAATCAATTAGAATGGATAATCATTCAGGAAAGCAAATTTCGATCTACCAAATGTTAAAATACCATTTGGTTTAAGGATTGATGTTTGACTAGTGACGTCGGCAGTCGTCGATGGCTGCGGGTGTAGGACGGCAAATCCATCTGAGGAGATCGAGTGGTTGCGATCGAGGCATGTCATGGTAACCTGCCGGCCAGGGTTCGAGCCCGAGCCACGTCAAGAATGAAAGATTATCAATAGCAATTTTAATTGATTTTCATGTTGTAAAATTCCTTTCTTCATGAAAATAATTTGATAAAAATTAAATTTCATGAACTTAAGCCTAATTGAAAATATTAAAAATTTGGATTAAAAATAATAAAATAAAATTAAAATAATTTCCTAAATAGTTTGTGTTTCATTCAAAATCAACATCGGCCCTTGAAATTTAACCACCCTTTATTTAAGAAATCTTAATTATTTTAATTTTTATTACAACAGATTATAAAAATCTCCTTTTACCCATTTTGTTATATAATTCGCTTCCTGCCTTTCTGTTGAAGAACATAAGTTTCAAGTTCGTGCAAAATTGTTTTTAAACAAAAAATTCCTACCAAAAGAACGACTTTTTCCCTATTTTGCCTCTTTAAGCTAAAATTTGTTTAAATCTATTTCCTTGAAAGCAGAAAATAAATAAACAATTCAAATTTTTGCTGTTAAGTAAAAAGTACATAAAATTTCAATTTTTACCCACTTTTTTTTAAAAAAATGTGGAATTTTTCTTTGCTTTATTACTTTATTTATTTCATGTTCCCACAAATATTTATTTTACTAACCCTACCAGCCCTTAATGAAAACTTATATTTGAAACTTCATAACACATTTAAAAGATATGATAATCGCGATAAACTGTTAAAAAGAATAGAATACTTTAAACAGTTTATATTGAAATTATTTATATAACAACATGAGAATCGCAACTAATAATTAACAAGACTTCCGTTCAACAAGAAATTATTAACTTTAAAGAAGTTATGCAAAGTATGATACGGCGGCGGCATTATGCCAGATGTCTAAAATACGATTAGCGACATCCCAAGTCAAAATAACTCAAAACACTTGTCAGCTACAACAATTTTTGCAACACAACAGACAAGTAATTATAACAAACAAATATTTTGTTTAAGATAAAAGCCAAAAGATATAATTGTGAAAATAACTGAAAAAATGCTCATTACACGCGTCAAAATAAATTTATGCGAAAACTTGTCAGTTTTTTTGTTTCACATAAAACTTAAAAAATTAACAAAGTTTTACAATTTATTTAAACAGGTAACCATGGTGAGGTGTAGTTAAAGGAGTAACGCTGCTGTTGGGGATTCTTTGATGAGTCTTTAAAGAATTATATGGTAATCAGCTATAATTTAAAATAATAAACCTAATTCCCTCTTTCACTCTTCAGGTATGATCTGTTAAAGTTAAAATTTTTGATGAAATATTACATCAAACAGGAGCGTAAGTAGGGGAATATAGATACCTGTAAGGCAAACATTTCATTATAAATATGGAATAAATCATGAACCATTTATTATTATAACCCTATTTCCTTACTAATTTTTAATCAATCATGTTTATTTAATACTTTTATTAAATCTTAAAACCAAAGGAAAGTTGATAATAAATTCTCAACTTATCCCCATTTCAGTCGCATTCGTACGTCTTTGGCAGACGTGTAAACAAATACGACAAGAAAAAAAAGGAGCAAAAGCAGTAGCAATGCGACAATTAACATTACCCAGCGGACATTAATCATTTTAATCGCAATTCACATGACAACAACGTTGGCACAATGAAGACAACCAAGCCAAAGCTTAAACTAAAGCCACCAGAAAATAATACTCCATACACAAACGCACACACACATTCAGTACTGGCTTGAGACGACCTCAGTCAGTCAAAGACTAGCCAGAAGAAAGTCTTTGCGCGGTCGCGTTATTTTTACGCAATAAATGATCTTTAAAAGCACGCGTTTATGCCAAAATTAGCCAATATTTGTTTTGTTAAGTTAATGTTCGTTTAGGTCTAAGAAACAAACAAAAAAAGAAGACAATCGGCGATAACGACAGCAGCATTAACAAAAACAATAACAGAAATAAAATTTTTTGTACTTGCTACATTTCTTTGCAGTATGTTGAGGAATGAAATCATGTGTTGAGCCACTACACCAGTATAAACAAAATAGTTTCCTACAGGGGGCCTTTTATTGGGCCATATGTAGCTACAGACCATTAGCGGAAATTTAGGGAAAAGTGTCTAGAAGAAATAAACCTTAAGGGGGATCGATGAAAAATTATGGATATACGGGATAAAAATTGTACCCTTAAGTTTTATGCCATGTTGATCCACCATACGGTGCTCTTAGTGCAATGCATTTAGCCACTCCTCCATGTGCCAGGGCATCTAACACAAACAGGTGGCAATTTGAGTGTATGACCGGTTGAACCATACACTCGCCCCCTGCTTAGGAACTGAAGTTATCTAACCTTAAATATCGAAAGCCAAGCAGTTTCTTTTGATAAACCAGCACCTAGGGAAATCCGCCTGCAAGACGAACTTCCCCATAACTGGAGAAAAATAAGCCCTTAAATCTGACTATTTAAAGCCTTGATTTCCATGATTTTGGGTATGAGCCACAGCCACCACATGATTTCCGAAGAAACCTTGCCAAGATAGGGACACCTTTATCACAGGAGGATGTAACACCAAAAGGTAAAATATCCCTGGAATTACATATTACCGCAATAAGTGACAGCATACAATTTTGATTATGAATTACATGAGCACCTGCATTATGAGGGGCTTAAAGCACAAGAGGTGCCTTTTTCTAAAATTGAGTTTACATATACAATTATAGGTGAAGTTCGAAGAAGTTGTTCAGAGCACAAGAGGAGAATGTAGGATTCTCATCTGGACGCTAGATATTGTGAACAATTCAAACACTTCACATTTAAATACCTGCTTCGCATGGAGACAAGCGGAACACCCGCTTTTGTCTCATTATTGAACATAAGTCACTTAAACCCCTTGTGCTTAAAACCTCATATGACCTAATGTTATCCTTACCGCAAGGGGCGCATTTCCTTAGCGCCCCTGTGTATGCTCACACACAGGTCGCAATTTGCGTGTATAATCCGACAAAAGATATACACTCGCCCTAGGGGCCGGAGCTATATAATCTCCACTGCTAAATTAAACCAGCAGCTTCTGTTTAATAGGATCAGCACCTAGAGATGACATAAGCATCGCTCCCCTTCGATAATGACACCCCCTTCCTGAGATTTTTGATTTAAACCACAGCCAAGACGTGATTCCTGAAGGTATCCCTTCAAAAAAAGGCAAGGCTTCCGAAAAGACAATGTTCCGAATCCTCGGGGCTTAGAAAGCACATCTTACAAGAAGCATATAGGCCTCAGTCAATAGTCAAACCAAGAGCCACGTATCTGTTGCTACTGACTCCCATAGTGCCAGATGACAATAGGGCACTCTGGTGAGTACACCGGTCTTAAGAAATCCAAAAACTGCAAGAGCCTTGTCATTTTGGATGTTTGCCGCATCCTAGGAATGGATGCAACAGATTTTCAATGGCCAAGAGAAAATGTCGATACAATAAAATCTGTCATGCAACTCTAGCCCGCTACCATACCTCTGTTCCAAAAGTACTTCATAGAAGTACGACTACAAAACGGAAAAGATAAATATTTTAATACCCCACGAAGGCTTCTTTATGAACTCAGTCCTGTTGCCAATAGCAATCCTGAGTGACACAAGTCTTAAATTAAATCTAATGAAACTTTTTAAAATATTTTTCGTTTTTTAAAATTTGGCAGTCATTTTTACCGTTTTTTTTTTAATTTTAACTTAAATTTGTTAATTGCAAAAAAAAAAAAAATACCAATAGGCTTTGATTATAAATCAACGTCTTACATCTACCACCAATTAGCGAAGATGTTAACATCTTCCCATAAGAAATACATAGGGTTAAAAATCAACATCTTTCCAAGATGTTCCTCTCTCATTTTATTCCATTCTACATCTTTCTAATACTTTAGTGTCATCACTTTTTTTTTGGTTTATTTTTATGACATCAATAATAACAGTACCAGGGAAATCAAAAATATGCAATTGCGTGTTTTTCCTTGGGCGACCAATTAAGGCAAAAACAATATATTTATCCGTTTTAGAGCTTTTTATGAATTTTGGCATCGATTTGTTTGTATTTTGGCATATTTTACTGTTTGCAGCATTTTTTTTTTGCCTTATTTAGTGAAAAGCGCTTATTTGCAGCTTATTTGAGTTTTTATCGCATATTTTGCCTTTTTGATGCATATTTTGATACATTTAAATATACATTTTTTTTGCGACATTTTTGCTTTTCTGTTTGCAATATCTATCTGTATACCCAACGTGTTGCTTCATTTTCGCCATCTTCTTTTAATTTTTACTTGAAAATTGTCAGACAAAGCATGATTTTATTAAACATAAATATTATTTTAAACATTTTAATTTTATATATTGTTACGTTTTTCCTTTAATAAACGCGTTCGGTTTACTCCCTTTATAATAAACCGTTGAGTTCTTTTAATTGCAAATAAAAATAAATACACAAACTTATTCAACTTAACAAACTTTATTGAAATTAATAATTTTGTTCACAATTGTTAGTTACGAACAGAACCGTTTTCCAAAACAGACTAAACTAATTTTACATGAGTCACCCTTTTTATATTTCATAATTATTTCTAGATTTTTCCTGAACCTTCCCGTAAAAACTATTTATTATGTTCTATAACCATTTCTAGAAATTACTGGGAAATTTATATAGGAACTATTTTTAAAATAACAGTTGTGTTGAAAATTATACATGACAGTTTTAAGTAACATAAAACTATAACTTACAAGATAACTTATAACTATAACTATAAATAATTCTTAGATAATTTAACTTTCGTAACAATATGTATAAGAAAATTAAGGAATAATCAATTACTTACGTTTTTGGCGATGTGTGTAATACATAGAAATCTGGACCACTTTTTATAGTGATCTAACTATAACCATCCGTCCGTCTGGCTGGTTACCTGACCATGTTAATTTTGTGCGCGAAGCATAATTTGGAATCTTGTGGATAATTTGATCAAATTTGGGAAATACATTTACATATTCCCCATAAAAACTTCTTTCCAAATTAGACTCTTTGTGTCCATACCCATCTAATTATGTTGGCATTAAGTTTAAATTTGGTTCGTATTTTACTGCAAATTAAATTCTTTTCGAATCAGCTACATTTGCCCAAAGCACATGACTGCCTGTCGTTTCCAAATAGGATAAAATCTCAAAAATTCGTCTGTAAATACAATGGAATTTGGGCTTTACCGATTATTCAAATTAGCAATTTTTGAATTTTTAAAAATTTTCACGGCATATTTTCAAGTTTTTACTGCATATTTAATGCGCATAAAACGCGTTTTTAGAGCATATTTCTGGCTTCCCTGGTTATTACAAATGGCATCAATTGGGCAAAAAGTGACATGAATCCAATGACGAACGTTATCATAAAATTTTGTGATATTTTGCATGCGTCATCTATGCTGTGACTACAGTGACATCAATTCGATGCCACATTTTGTGTATTATAAACATAATTTTCTTGTTTAAATAGTAAAATAAGAAGCAAAAATTCCCATATTCTATTTGTTTAAATTATTTAGTTAAATACATCCAATTTTCAAAGTTGAATGATTAGGAAAACCACATCGGGCATGCTGCTGGTCTCTTATAATTGAGAGTTCTTCTGTACACAAAGGGCAGAATACTATAAAAGTGAAACAAACATGTGTAACAGGCAAGTAAATAATAATATTCTCTCACTTTGGCTTAATCCAAAACCAATGACTCAAATAAATGACAAACTGCCTAATGAGTCGTTTCTCCGATGTTAATCGGGCCATCGCACTGATAACATTTTTTATTTAACTGGCTCCGATTCGTTTTTTCTGTGATTCTGTGTCTTTCCATGTATGACACAATTTTACCTGATGACAATTTGTGCAAGTAATGTTAAGGCTGACACAAAACGAAAACACTTGTCATAGTACTGATGTCAATATACATCAGCAAAAAAACGCATTTTCTATCAGTGTATGTGTTTGCAGGGGTCTAAATTAAAAACCTGCAAGTAACTCTTTAGTTAGAAATTGTCAAGCATTTTCCGTTTTTGATCAGTTTTTCTCACACCAGAAGTCTAAATTCTTTTAAGGCTCTTTTTGATTAAAAGCAAAACATGTTCGGCAATTCTTTTTCATAAAAACAATTTTTTATTTTCGATTTCCTTTTTTTTTTGTTGCCAAAATAAATATCATATAATTTTTAAAAATTTTTTATCGCATCTTTTATTCGAATATGTCTGTATGTCAGCCCCGTCGTTTATGCTCTTGTATAAATGTATGTATTTTAATGTTGCCTAAATTATGTTTCATAAACGCTTTTGATTGTGACAATGATTTGTTACAATTTTTTATTTAATTTAATTTAATTTTTTTTATATGGATTTCTTCAAGAAGTATTTCTTGTGTTGTTCAGAAGATTTCTTTTATTCTGAGATATGAATCCATTTTTGTAGATTTTTTTTCATTTATTTTTCAACTGATGCCAAATTGTTGATAAAAAAAATTGTTGTTTTTTGTTTAAGTTTAAGTTTGATTTTTGCTAAGTGTTTTACGAATAAGATTTTAAGTTGTTTCTTAAGACAGAGGAAGAGACGGGCAAAAAAATGTTGCTGCTTTAATGTCATTTATTAAAAATTCAGAAGCGATTTGGGATAATATCGTATTGCATTTGGAAAGTGTTTTTTTTTTTTTTTTTGTTTTGACTTAAGGAATATTTACGTGTGTGTGACTTACCTTTATTGGTGAGTATAAATTTATTAAAAAAGCGTTTGCCAATTTCTCAGTAAGCAGGGTTGTAGAAAATTTAAAAGGAATGAATGAAGAATGAGATTTATATAATTAAAAAAAATGTCGTAGATAATAATATCAATTAGACTGTCATATTGGATACAATGTCATATTTACCGACTTTAAATTATTGCTTGCCTCCTGCATTACTTAAAAGCGTAAATTGTTTCTCTCAGCATTACAGTGGATATAATGGGTGATTTTTTAAGAGCTATAGGAAAGTTTAAAAAAACACATAAAATTCAGAAAAATGCATGAAATCTTTATTTGAATCGATAGTAGTGTTGACCGTGACTGCGCCTCAAATGGTCCATCCGCTTAGTCCAATTTTGGCATACTCTTTCCAACATTTCGGCCGGTATCTCATGACTATAGCTTCAATGTTGTCTTCCAATGCGTCATGAGCTTTAACGTAGCCCCACAAAAACTAGTCTAAAGGCGATAAATCGCACGATCTAGGCGGCCAATAGACCGGTCCCGAACGTGAAAAAAATGTTCACCGAACTCGCCTCTCAATAAGTCCATTGTTAAGCGTGCTGTGTGGCATGTGGCACCGTCGTGTTGAAACCACATGTCATTAAAGTCAAGCTCTTGCATTTTGGGCAAAAAAAGTTGGATATCATCTCACTTAACAGAGCACGCATTTTGATAGCGTTTTCGTTTGTAAGACGATTCATGGTTAAATTATAGACCAACCTGAAGATGTTTGACAGTGAAACAAAACACGAAACGTTCGTCAGCTGTTTAAACCAGTATTGCCAAAAAGATAATAGCTAAAAAAACACTCGATACTTTAAAACCTTATTCTCTTTTTTTTATTCATCTTTATTGTCTTTTAAAAAAAGTGGGGAATTTTACTGTTTCAAAATGAATAGCTTCTTTAACTCATTATTTAGTAGTTTTGTTCTATAACTACATCTATAACAACTTCTATAACTACTTTTTTCTGGATGTATGCAGGTAAAAAAATAATGACTTACTTTTGAATGCGTTCATTTTGGGACATCCCTTGTAAAATTCATTGGTTCTTTCAGTAGAATTGTAAGTAGTCCTCTTATGTTTTTCAGATTACTGAACACATTATTTTGTAGGCGAAGTTTTTACTGGGTAAAGTACATAAATTATGAGTCCTTGAGTAATTCCAATTCGATTTAGACATATCCGTCTGTCCATCTGTTGAAAACACACACTTTCGTATTACTCAATAGAAAAGAACTATTTTGGTATCAAATTGTTTCCCCAGAGTTAAGGATTGCAATCCAGCACAATCGGTACAGTAGGAAAATAGTTATGAACCCAAATTTAACTTCTCTTAATAATTTATATTTCTAATACAAAAACTTACATAAATTGGTGGCGGAATAAACCGGTTTTCATTAAATTATTACAAAAATTTGTTTGCAGTGCAACGAATTTTAATAGTGAAGTCAGTTTTTAAAAAGATTGGTTGGTTGTTATCATCTGCTAGTTGAAAAAACTGTTATGCGAGTACGATGAATCCAGTGATGCTAACCATTTTTTTAAGGTTAGCTTTTCTTTTCGAAATATATCGTTATATCAAAAATGTAGGCAGCTGCACAACCGCAATAAACTATGCCGAGACGCTTTAGTAAGCGCTGCCGGTATTTGTTACACCATACACAGAAAAAACTCACCAATTAAAGCATTAATCAAAAATAAAATCAGTTTTAATTAAAAATTTAATCAAGTGAATTAAACGTTTAATCAAGTAAATTAAACGTTTAATTAATACTATTAACTGGTTTAATTGATACTATTAATTTGTTTACTGGTGCAAATTTAATTAATTTTCTAATTAATATCACAAATATTTTAATTGAAATCAATTTTTATTTTTTTCTGTGTAGGGGAGAAAATCCTTGCTCCCGGCCGAAGGCCGGCTGTGCAGAGAAGCTTTACTATGACACTGGACATAATGACATGCCACCTTTTTGCAATATGTCCCGTTATTTTTACAAATAACATTTAGGAATTCGACGTATAATGATAATGAATGATTTAGACAAATAGTATGTAAGATTTGGACGAAAGTTCAAATATGAAAGATGGCCCGAAAAAATGGGCTATTTTTCATACAATAGTTTTGGGTTATTTTTCATAATGAAAAATCACCAAATTTTAAAAACGAGTGGCGAAAAGAGAAACTAATGGAGGTCGGTCATACATTTTATCCCCCTAGGGCCGACTCCTAGGCAGCTATGAGACTTTTTCTTCAATATATTCCTACCCTTCACAGGGTTACCGTTCACCCGACTAAAGTCGCAATTTGGCCCTTTTTAGTGGGCTGCGACTTTTTGTGAGACTTTTTTATCACCGACCTTTGCAACATTTTTAACTTTGTTGTGTTTTTTTTGTAAAGTTTCTCACAAAAAAAACATTTAATTTGCAGTAAATTATAAATTGTCTTATTATTTCTATAAAAAGAAGTCGTCAAAATTTAAAAGCAATTCACAGATTATTGTTCCTTTGGCAAGCTTGCCATGTATACAATGATTTAAGAAATTTTTGGCAAAGTTGGAAGGAATAGTTTTAGCAAAAAAGACTTTTAAAATAAAAAATTGTAGTTTTTGCAGCACACATTTTACAAAACTATTTTTAGCCGCCGAGTCAATGAAAGAAGATAACATTAACATCGCTGCTTAACTAAGACATGGAGTCAAAGCGGTCTTTTGCAGCGTTTGTGAAAAGCTTTTAGTGAACTCAATAATCATCTTCAGCGACTTGGAAAAACACATTAATAATGGAAAAAATTCAACTGACTGTTTTTTTTTCACTTATTTTTCTGTTTTGCTAAGATTTTTATTAAAAAAAAAAAACGTTAAAAAAGAGATGTGCGAATTTTATTATCTCAAACGACTTTTTTGAGCAACTTTATTTTTACAAAACGACATTTTGTAGGACTTTTCAAAAATTCCTAACGGTAACCCTGACCTTGTATGGAAATTTTTGTTTGTGAGCCCCCTTAAGAAATGGAGATAGCGGGTAGGTATGTTAGAGACATACATTTGACCCGTCTAGGGGGAAACCTAGGCACTGCAGGTGCCAATTTTAAGAATTTCATCAAACTCCATATTTGGATGGAACCCCACTAATAGATGGTGATAAGAGGCAAGTATTTTTTGATTAAATGTTGAGGACAAAAACCAATGGAGGTCGGTCATATATTTTATCGCCCTTGGGGTGACTCCTAGGCAGATATAGACTTTTTTTGGCACTTGTAATTGTTTTTAATAAGGCCTTGTCTGAAAACACAGTGCTACAAAATTCGGAAATATCGGCCCCTTAAGTTTTTGAGTTTTTGAAAAGGCGTTTGGTATAAGTCAAAAAAAATATACTAAATATACTTCTAAGCTAAAATACATTTTAGATGTCTTCAGTATAATTGAATGGCGATCCTTTTAATAGAATGTTTTAACCCTCTAACACTCATTTTAAGTGATAATTTTTGTCCTTTTTTTAACTTTCACGCAAAAATGTACTAAAACGGCACTTTGGAGGGTTAAATGTTCCACAAATATTTTCTGCATCAAATTTTACTTGGGGTCTTCTAAGACCAAAAGTTCGTGCAATGTATGTAAAGCGAATTTTCAAAATTCTGAGCCTTGAGCTTCAATTTTGCAACTCAAATAGGACTTTTTTTAATCAATCCTTGATAAATGATAAATGAAAACCCTTTTCCAAAATTGCCTTTTAAATAACTTAGGTATTAACATGAAGTTTACTCCCAATAAAAAATTGTGCTTCAAACGAAGCAGGTTTGTAAGGGAGAAATGTAAGAGTTTCGCTTACCATACCGCTTACGGAAGGCATGAATTTTATATGGCGAGTTCCCATTTTAGAGCAATACATTTTTGACAAAAAAAGCGCTTTATTCAACTCGAAAAAAACGGGTGAACGTATATATAAGTTTGTCATTCCGTTTGTAATTTCTACAATATTGATCTTAGACCCTATAAAGTATATATATTCTGGGTCCTTATGATGAGAGAAGTTGATTTAACGATATCCGTCCGTCTGTCCATCTGTCCGTCTTACGTTTGATATGTTTTTCCGGAGACTTCTGACATGATAGCGGCTAGGCTGTTTTACATTTATGTCACATATAGTCCACCATTTCTTGCTATTAAAATTCAGCCAGAACCGTCCAACAATGGCTGAGATATGACCAAAAAACCACGACTGCCTCTAATTTTTCCAAAAAATCCCTTGATGTTGTTGTATTTTTATTACTTTTTTCTGTATATTTGGAGAACGGCAAGAGCCAAAGTTTTCAAATTAGGTACAAACATTTAGGTTATAAATACACACCACTCTACAAAATATGGGCGTGATTGGAGAAGTGGGCGTGGTACCTCCCATACAAAAAGTATTAAAAATTGTATAAAAACCTGAATTTTTTAACTGTAATATGACCTATGATTACGCCTTATATATCAAGACCGGAAATTTTTAATAGAAAATATTTTCTGAAAAACTCGGGAAAATCTGTTCAGAAACGAAAAAGTTTTTTTTTTTTGTCATTATTTTTTATTGAATCTTCATATAATAAATATGAACTAACAAATATTTCGAGCTAGTGGATTTGGGTGTTGTTCAAGCCTTTTTAAATATTTTATTGCATAATTTGTAATCATAGTTTTAACTAATGGCACATTGAGATCCTTATGAATGTTTGAGTTTTTAACATATCAGGGAGCTGCTGTGATTATTCGGAGAAGTTTATTTTGGCGCCTTTTAATTTTGTCGATATTAGAGGCCGAGGCAGTGCCCCATATTTGAATACCGTAGCACCAGATAGGCTTTAAGATAGAGTTGTAAAGTGGAAGCTTGCAATCGAGACTAGGGACAGAATTTCTTCCAATAAGCCAATGAATTTGAATGGCTTTTAGTTTCATTTGAGTTAATTTTGCCTCTATATGGCATTTCCACGTTAATCGCCGATCCAGATGTATACCGAGATATTTTACATGCGAATTTTTGAGGTATTATTTGATTATTGATTTTAATAGGGGGGCATGATTCCCGACGCAAGGTGAATGTTATATGTACGCATTTTTGCTCATTGACCATTATCCTCCATTGTCTTAACCATATTTCTAGTTGAAATATATGATGCTGTAAGTAACGCGATGCTTCATAACGATTTTCGTGGACGCTTAGAAAAGCTGTATCGTCTGCAAATGTTTAAGTTTGTGTGTAGTTGCTTGTTGACATGCCAACAAACGAAAAAGTTATGACCAAAATATTAATTTTTTTTTTGCTGAAAAATACCCATTTTCGGGAACCAAAAACCTTCCCGAGTCCACGTTTTATAACCAAAATAGCTGGCAAATTTCTTCCTTAACACGCCAGTAATCGGTTAAGAAATAGCAGAGTTATGACCAAAATACTGAAATCCCAAAAATTACTCGTTTTTTATAATTAAGTTTGTTTTTTATACCCTTCACCGAAGGTCCTACACCCTACCCCCCTGCTACTAGCATAATGCCCAATATGATATTCGTTATCACCCTTCTTTATTATTTCATATATTTATCGAAATAATTTTAACAAATAGAAACTAGGAATTTTTGTGTTTTTTTTTGCTACTTAAAAACTCGCCAAAAGAGATAAATCTACGATATGACAACAGTGTCTTTACAAAAACAAAACAAACAAAAAATTGTGTTGAGTTGTAAACAGTAAACGGTCCATATTTACTTTTAATGATATTTAAACAGCGTTCCTTCGTGGTTCAGTTGTCTAGGGGGTGTGTTAAGTTAGAAACTGTGAGTTCCCTGGTTCGAATCTTGGTTTTTTAAAAATAATTGGTTTTTTAATATTTTTATGTTTTAAAAACGATTTTAAAAAAATATTTACCAGTTTTCGCTTTTTAAATTTCATTTATGATGAAGTTTTAAGTTTTATAAATATGTATGTATATGTAAAAATTATTTAGTTGCTCTGTTGCTTGCACAATGGTGAAGGGTATATCAGATTCGGCACAGCCGAATATAGCACTCTTACTTGTTTTTTTTTAAGTTATTTTTGATGTTCTTCCTTACAAACTTGCTTCGTAGTAAGGGAATGCCGTGGCACTTGAAATATTATTTTTTTTTAATGAAACTTATTAAGAGCTCCTTCAATTACTTTATTGCATCTCAGTATGTCTTATTGCGTAGCGCATAATTGTGCGCTTATACTTTTAAATGCACCACTTTGCAAAATTATATACTTTTTTATTGGGCTCTTAAAACCATTACAAATTTTATATCATCTCGTGAAGCGGTGAAGGGAATTATACAATCGGCCTAAACCAACTGCAGTTTCTTTCTAATCATCATTAATTTGTTTGATACATAAAGACTTCAAAGATCCCTAGAAAAATCTGTAACCAAAACTTAAAAAGATAAATATTAAAAGATCAGTAGTCAAATGCTTTTTGGAATCCCCTTTCTAATTTTATGTATAGAAACAATTGATTTTACTTTGTTAAGTTCAAACTCTTTACAAAAGGACAAATGAAATTAAAATTTAAAAATAAAAAATGGGCTAACTTTAAAATAAAAACAGCACAACATAAACATTTTTCTCCCAGAATTGTTTTCGAGCATCATATTAATTTGGTCAATTTATATTTTAAAAGGAATTTTTAAATTGGTAAAGTTTTGCCTCGAAAGAAACAAAAAAAAAACATATTAAAATAAAACAAAAACCATATTAAATTTCCTAAAAATCCTTAAAAATATATTAAGGTAAAGATTTTTTTTATCAGAGATGATGACGAAGCTGCAAGATTTCTGGTAAAAAAAAAAACAGCTGCTACTGCAGCTTAAAATACGTTTTTAAGCATACCGGGTGTCACAGGGTTACTTGGCATTAGGACCAAGATGAATTTTTAAGCCATTTCTTTAAACGTTCAATAGTTTTTGCTTTGAGTTCTTTTCCGTATGTGTCATATCATGTGTGTCTGTGTTTATGTTTCTGATACATATTGAAATACCAAAAAATTTTAACTGAAATTGATTGGTAGTGTCGTTTTTGTTAGTTTTGGTCTTAAAACTACTTAAACTTTGCTGCTGTCTGCCACCAATTCAGCACAGCAGGTTCTTTTTTTCCGTATTGCTGCTGCTGCTTTTGTTAGTTGGTGTTTCAAAGTGCTCTTGATTGTAGGCAATGATTCTGATGACGATGATGATTCCACTTGCGGTTCGTGTAGTTTAAGATTTTGAAACCATTGTTATTGCGTGGTTGATGTTCCTGCTGCTGTTTCTGTTGTTGTTGTGATAGTTATGATGTTACCAGATTTTGATTTGAAAACGAAGTTTTCTTCTCTGCAGCCAGGGTGCCTTTGAAGTGTGCAAAAATATTGTGCGTTCTTTTTATTATAAAAGGATAAATTTTTGTTTGCGGATTTTATTATTGTAGTTGTTGCTTCGTATGCATACGGTAGCACGCCAGATAAATCAATGTGTCAACACCTCTTTTTGTGCTGTCAGAAGTTTTTTTATGGTTTTGTGCAGATATTTACCTATTGTCGTTACTGTCCACAACATTATCTTCATCATCATCATCGCTTTGTATAAATAGAAAAATATGAACAAGTAAACTCATATATGCATTGTCAGTATAGTTATATCGGGCAGATTGGTGCTTAGATCATCTAATTTCGTGGCAAATAGTTACATTAAAAAATATTTCCGAAAAAATTTGTGGCTGAATAATATGTATTAAGTAATGTTGTTTTATTTTCTAAAGAATAATAATGCATTTTAATTGTGCTACATATGTATCAGGCTACACGCACCTTTATAAAGTGATACATTTTTCTAAATAACAATGGACCAAAATAATAGCTACGTTTTACACTACGTTTACACTCAACATACCTTTACCACTAGCGGTGAATGAGGGTATCCTTAGTTTGTTTCTTCTTGTAAAGTTCTTTAAATATTTATCTTAGACTCCAAAAATTATATATGGGGCATTCCACGCCAAATCGGTAGATTCAAAAAAATTTGTTTCGATTTTCGTAACTTTGAGATATTTTTAAGTACAATTCAAAAGGCCTTTTTCGTTCAAAAGACACCTTATTTAGTTTTTTGTTAATATCCATCTGATTTTAGACCCTATAAAGTGTACATATTCTGCGTCCTTTTGAGTTGATTAAACGATGTCTGTATGTCCTCTGCCCATATGTCGGTTGAAGTGGGTTTTCCTAAAACCGCAGTTATTTAAGTGACTTGGTTGTAACATTTCTGTCATATCTGCTCCGTAAAATGTTGCTATTGAAATTCAGCCAGATCAGTCTATAAATGGCAAAGATATGAGCAAAACTCCAGAGCTGGCCATAATTTTTTCTTAAAGTCCTATTTTGCTGTTGTTTTCTTATACTCATCACTGAGAGTAACAAGGTACCGTGTATAAGTTGGCTTATTTTTAATGCCCAAACTTTTTGTTTGTTTTTCTAAACACATCTAAAATACATGCAGAACGGAGTTCATTTATCGTCATCCGTCTGTCCGTCAGTTTTTCTGTATACCTGGAGCACGGGATGAGCCAAAGTTGCCAAATTAGACGCAAGCCTCTTAGTTCTCAATACATACCATCCGACAGAAAGAACGATATTTATTCAAATAAATTTCTGTTATTTTCAAACCATGGTGAAGGGTAAATATGATTCGGCATAGGCGAATATAGCACTCGTAAGCTTAGTTCACAATAGGCAGCAACATTGTCACTGGTGTTCATAATAGAGCAACACTTTTTTCGCGACTACACGCATTTTAAATAAAGAAATCATTTGCAAATTTTGCCCAGAACAAAATTACGTATTTATTATTATTTGTTGGAACATTTTGTTAAAATTTTCATTAAAAACTAAATAAAATTGTTTTGAACGTCATAAACAGTTTCATACAAATTATTGCTGAAATGGAAAATAAATGCAAAACTTTGGAAATAAATAAGATAAATAAGAAAAAACGAATTTGTTTATCTGATTGTGAACAAAGCTTTACTTGTTTTTCTTTGAATTTTCGATTCTGTCGCAATCATCTGTAACATGTAAATTTTAAAATGTTTAAAAAATCAGCTGACTATTTAGGCCTTATATAGAATCTTTTAGTTGCCATGTCTACTACCAAAAGAGATTTGTTCAATGTTTGGTGCGCCGAAAAAGATGAAAATAAAAAAGGTGATGCTGTTTTATAACATTTTCATTAAAACTGGTACACAAAATTATGAAAATGATGACTATAAAATACAGTAAAGCAAAAAGCTCGAAATTTTGTTAGCATAAATTCAATCAGCTGACTCCCAACTTATACATATATTTTGAATGGTGTTGCCAATAAATAAAACTGACAGTTTTGTCCGATAACAATTTTGGTTTTCTGAATATATCGACAAAAACTTTTTTTTAAATGGTAATACCTCTCAAAATACATCTGAAAGTTGGCAGTCAGCTGATTGAATTTATATGTACGTAAACAAACGGCAAAAAATAATAACCAGATAAGGGCGGGTTAGCTTTGCAACAGATTAGAAACAAATGAGACATTGAAAAATTCAAATTTCTTTAATCTGCCGTCTTTCTTTGGGAAAAAAGATAATCGCCTAATGAAAAAACGACATTTTTTTCTGTAAAAAATATCTAAAAACGAAAATTTCTTAAAACAAATTCCAATTTATGACCGTGTTAAGAAAGTTATAAACAAAAAACTATAAAGTTTCTTTAAACGACTAAAAAAATGTAAAAATTTACCAAGAAGATCCTTTTGAACTGTACTACAAAATAATACAAAATTGGGGAGATAAAAAAAATTTAACCATTCGATTTGGTGTGGAATGCCCCATATGTTATGGGTTCTGAATTATTCTAAAGGCTCAGTTAGTCTTTACTTTCTGTTTCTGTTCTGTTCCGTGCCGTTCTGTTACGAATTGTGGTATTTATGACAAATTTATTAGTTTTGCACCGTTCGTTGTTTATTTCAATAACTTCAATGCACATGAATTTGAAGAAATTAAATTTTATGAATTCTTAAAATCAAAAAACAGTTTATGTATATTTCAATAAAAATATGTATTTTTTATTATTTATTTTGCTGTCACTTACAAATTCTTAACAATTTTTTGATTTAAACAACTGAACCGAAACATAACAGAAAAACTAATCAATTTCATAGGTTTTTTGATAACAAAAACAAATCAGCTGATTCGTAACAGAACGGAAAGTAAAGACTAATTCTGCCTTAAATCAATTTAGCCATGTCCAACTGTTGAAAAAACGCTCACATCTACAAGACTTAACAGGATATTTTGATGTCAAATTGCTTCTAGTTGTCCTAAGCAGTTTGGTATTGCAATCCAGCAAAATCGGTGTTCCAGAAACAGGACTATAGACCCAAATGTGGAACAACCTCCCAACAAATTTATATTTATGTGAAATAAACTGACATAAATTGAAGCGGAATGCTAACATTGTTATTTAATTGTGCACAAATTCGTTTTATATGACTTCAAATCATACCACTAAATTTCGTGAAGGTTCGCCTTTTAGGCTCACTCTTGGGTAAAATTTGGTATGCTGTCGGCCAATATTAAGTAGCCTGCTTATTTTACCAAAAAGTTTTTATTTACTTATAGGAATTCTTGCTATTACTATTTCCCCTATCCAATATTATTAAAAAGTATTGGCTTTTTAAAAATCATCGTGATCCTCATCATCATTATCGTCATCATTTCATTTCTTTTTAGCCAATTCGATTCATCGTTTTACACACTTGCTCCAAATCCAAGTTCAAGTGTGAATGTGTGCGTGCGTGTGGTTAGAGAAAGAGAGTGTTTTAAGCTTCAAACTATAAATGTTTATAAGAATTATTGCTTTCGATGATGAAACACTTCAAATGGATGTTTCGATGGATGTGCAAATATGTATCTGTGTTAAGCATTATTGTTGTTGCTGCCGTTACTACCGCCACTTCTACTTCAGCAATTGTTGCAACTGGATCAATTTCAGTACATTTCAGTTCAGCTTGTGTGCAGCTTAACAATTCAGAATTTGTTTTTGCTTTTATTGCAACGTATGTTGTATGTGCTGTTGTTGCTGTCGTTATTAACCTGGCCTTTTTTTCTTCGTGTGTTCAGTTAAAATGTTTAAAGTTTTTGTTGCTGCTGTTGTTCTTTTTGTGTCGGTTTTTAATGTTTCTGCGGTTTTGCGAAAATTTGAATTGTCGTCTGCTCTTTTTAGGTAAAGATTTATGGCAGTGTTGTTAAATTTTAATAAAATAAAAAATATTTTATTTTCTTGTTCTTTTTATTTTATGTATATTTTTCGACCAGAAAAGGATTTACGTAAATCACTTGATGGTTAAGCAAAAATACTTGTACAATATTCTCACCGAAAGCCAACGCAGGCAACAAGAAAAAATTGATGCAGAATTAATGGCTGAGAATGAAAAAAAAAATTGAAATAAAAGGAACTCCAAGTCGTATTAAAATGTGAATTTGAGTTTGAAAGCATCAACATGAAATTGAAATGAAGGTTTCACATTGAAATCTGAAAAATTTTTGGTGAAAAAAATAAATATTCTTTTATTTGATGAGATTTTTTAATACAGAATATTTTTGAAAGTATTTTTGTTGTAATTCTTATAACGGATCAATTGTTAAATTAAATGTAATGTCGAATTAAATATGAAACAAATAAAATACGATAATTGGTTGTGCTAAGTCTTTGATGTTCTCCTCCGGGATAAGAATTTTTCAAAAGTGGGATTTTATATAGAATCGGTGATAAATTAAGAACTAAATAGTCTTTATTAAAACTGAAAACAGTTTTTACTGCATATTTAATGCGCATAAAACGTGTTTTTTAGAGCATATTTCTGGTTTCCTTGCTTATTACATAAAAAAATTGTTTATCAGTGTATACTGATAGAAAAATGCATCTTCATATTGATGATGCCATAACATCAGAATTGTGACATCAATGTTACTACAAATGGCATCAATGATAAAAAAAAGTAACATCAATCCAATGATTAACGTCTTCGTACAATTTTGTAATTTTTTACGTGTCATCGATTTTATGACTAAAGTGACATCAATTCGATGCCACATTTTGTATATTATTAACATTATTTTCAAGAATTCAATGTATTATAAGAAGCAAAAATTCCTATATTCTATTTTTTTTAATTATTCAGTTAAATACATCAAATTTTTTAAAGTAGAAACTATATGGGGCATGGTGCTGTTGTCTTATTATTGAGAATTCTGCTGTAAACAAAGGTCGCAATTCAACAAACGTGAAGCAAACATATGTAACGGGTAAGTAAATAATAATATTCTCACTTTTTGTCTTAAGTCAATTCTAATGACTTTGACTTAATGACAAACTGTCATTGCATTGATGCTAATGTGTTCTTTGTCCGATGTTACTTCGTCATCGCACTGAGGACATGTTTGTCATTTATGTGACGCCGATGTGTCGTCCCATTGATGGCATTATTTCATTTTGACCCTGATGACACTTTGGCCAAGTGATGTTAAGGTTGACATCACTATGATGAAAAGTGTCATGGGGTCAAATACGAAGACACTTGGCATAGTACTGATGTCAAAATACATCAGCCTTATGACGCCTTTTCTATCAGTGTATGGACTGCGTATTCGATTTTCCGGAGTCTTTGACTACAACGGAATTAAGGTCAATGTTCCTATTGCTAAGTCAAAAAAGTTATAATAGTGGGTTATTTGGCGCAAATTGCCTTGCGAAAGAGCAAATGAGGATTATCGGGCAGTCAAACGGACATACAAAATCGTATAAGTATTAATCAAGAACCCAGAGTACGTATATACTTTCTGTAATCTTAAAAAATTATTCCTTTGGCAATTATGAAGAAGTACTTAAGTATATCTTTTTAGTTTTTTAGGGGAACAATTTTAAACAAAGAAGGTGATGCTTGGAAATTTACTCCCATTATAATATAACCATCACTTCTCTATAGTGTTTTTAAGTTTTTATTCCAAGTGTTATTGCACATTGAATAAAGATTAAACAAAATTATTTTGCTATAACATCCTTAAAAAAATTGTGAAAAATAATTGTTCTTTTAAATGTGAAGATCTCAAAGGTGTCATTAACTCAAATTTACAGTGCCATAAATACACCATATGCGTAAATTATTGGTTTATATGGTTATAGTTGTGGCGTTATGTTAAGCCACTTTTAATCAAATACACAAGATTGGTTCAAACAGCTGTTTTGTATGGTCTGCCATAACCATAACATATCCGTTGACATATATTTTTAAAAAAAAAACTTTTTATTTCTAAAAATAATATTTTCAAAACCCTGTTTTTCTACAAAAGAAAGAAAAATACGATTGCTTTAATATTTTGCTTTCTAGAAGTTATAATTTTCTTTTGAAAAGACCTTCAAAAATATTCATTACACATTCGCAGGAAGAAACGAATTTGTTCAGTTTTAATTTTGTTTGGTCTTGGTGATATCCGTTAATCCCTTTTTTGAGAAAGAAGAAAAATTGCTCTATTTTTTAAAGCGAGAAGAAGAAGGAAGTGTGTAACGGCTTGTTCCCAATGACAACCTGTGTACAAAAAATAAGTTCCAATGGCCTTCTATAAGGCCTGTTTACTCATTATTTTTACCTTTGGGTAGTTAATTAATCATTTGAATATACAAACACATCACATGAGTTAACAATTAAAAACTGAAGGCACCGAATTTCCATTTGCAATTCACTGCTAAAACGGAGCTTGGCTAGGAAGTTTTGATGCATCCGCTATTCACCGCACCTTTAGTTTATTATTTATTTCGATCTCTGCAGAACTCCCTTAATGTTGTAAATTAAAATTCCTGCAAAACCCAAATGGATTAGTTTTTCGCTCAAAAAACACAGAAGTTCTGCAATAAACAAAAATCTAAATTATTAAAAAAGCTCGTTTCAAATACAAGAAAAATATGTTTAATTTTTGGGCAAATTTGTATTGAAGTATTATAATTTATTATAAATCTAATAAATAATAATTAAAATAATCTGGCCAAGGCTGGTAAAACAAAAAACCCTTTCAATATATTTGTGACTAAAAGGGAAAAGTGCTAAAGTTAACGTAAACTAAATTTGAGTAAATGACAGCTGTAAGATCACCAAGCTCAAAAGTACAAATGAGCAAAGTTTTAATTATTTTTTACAAATTTTTAGGCAGAAAACGGTAGTGACATAAGTAAAAGTGAGACAAAAGTCAATCTCCAATCTGCTTGATTCAGAAATTTGTATCCGCAAGTGAGATTTATATTTTAACCTTAACACTTATTCCAGATAATCACAGAGAGCAGAATATTTTCGTTTACAGTCAAATCCCGACAATTCGTACCCCGATAACTCGTTATTCCCGATAATTCGTAATAAACTGTCGGTCCCTTGAAAAAATCTCGTTAATTCGTAAAATTTCCATACATTTTGGTCCCCTCGCTAATTCGTATTTTTTTTTTCAAATAAAATTATCTTTACCTGTTATAAATCGTAAGTGTTTGCTATCTACCACTTATAATTCGTAATAAAAACAACAGAAACATGGATTTTTTGTTTCCGCTATTTTTTTTTTTTTTTTTTGGTGGGTTTTTGCTTTCGCTTGTGTGTTTGTTTATTTACTTTAGATCAGTTTGTTACATAAATAATTTTTATAGGTTTATTTTATTTTTAACAATTGTGAGAAATTGTTTTTTGTTTTTTTTATCGTTTTATCGAAACCCCGCTAAATCGAAAACCCCTATAATTCGTTAGAAATGGCCGGTCCCTTGCGATTACGAATTATCGGGATTCTACTGTACTTACCCGTTTACACAAATGTTCGTTTCACATTTATTATATTATAAGAGAATAGCATGCCCGATATGATTTTCGTAATCATTCTACTTAGAACATTAAATGTATTTAACTCAATACTTTAAACAAATTGAATTCGGGAATCTTTGCTTCTTATTTCACTTCTTAAACAAGAAAATAAAGTGTGTTTATCTTCTATTATAATGTTGTTGTTTCTGGACAAAACAATTAAAGCGTTTTTTACACACTTTTTTAATGTTGTTGTTGCTTATAAAAAAATCTTTCTGTATACTTTTGAAAGAAACCACAGATGACCTTTTATAATTATTTACAAACGTACTTACGAAAATATTTTGGACAGAGAAGCTTTTAAAATATATAAAAGACGTGGGAAACTTATGTAGTGCTGTTACTTTATAATTAATTATTATTGCTATTAAGAAATGGTTTTCTTAAATAAATGAGGCATAATAAAATGTTTATCGAAGATAAAACACTTTAAAAATTCTTCTGCACTATTATTCTAATTCATAGAAATTTAAACTATTCAAAAGGAAAACAAAAACACCGCTATAATTAGTTCTTTACTATTCGCATGCTTTATGCTAAAAGAGAAAGAAGTTCCCACAATTTCATTCCTTTAAATAAATCTAGATATTTTGTGTATTAAAGTTACTAAGAAAATACCTACAAGTTTAAATTAAATCTAATAATAATCTTGCAATCATAGAAATACTACCACTTAAATGCTTTTTAAAACCTTTAAAAACCAATTGAAAATTTTAATTAACAAATTATGCCGTAATCACAAACATGTGCAACACAAACGGACATACATACAAAAATATTAACAGCAATGAATAATACACAACGCGGTTGCATAAACTTACATAAACACACACTTAATGAGATAGATCTCTGCATGTAAGACTAACATCTCATCTGAACTTGTAACAACACCGACAAGTCTAGCACTTGTCTACTAGAGAACTGAACTGAACAATCAGCAGCACTAACCACTATTACTGGGTGAAGTATCACTTGCAACAGCAGCAGTTAAACATACACACACACAAACACAGGCAAATATCAAAAGCTTTAACTAAATTTAAGTCAACCAGAAGTAGCAAAATAGCATTGCCGCAATAGTAACAGCAGCAGCAGCAGCAATATGGTTTGTTAACAACAACAAGTAACAGCCGGCAACTGTTGCCGTCATACCGCAAATGCTTTATGCGCACCTTTGTGTGAACAAGAGCACACACATATTTTATAGACATGATGTGGAAATTGATAAAAATGGTAGTACGAGTACAAGCATTTGGAATGGATGCCACAAAAATAAAAAAAAAATTCTACATATTTACAAATACTCGAATAAAAAATAAATAATAAAAAACAACAACAACATCAACAACAACAACAAATGGTTAAACGAATGATGATGCATGCATAAGGATGGCTGTCTGGCTATTTGGCTCACAATCAATTCGTTCAGATGGTTGGTGGTTTTGGACACTAAGAAAAAAAGCGATTTTTATATTTACAAAACCGCAAAAAATGATTTAAAAAAATAATCGCCAACGACCATAAAAATATAAATAGAAAAAAAAAAAAAATTAAGGAAAAATGTACATTTTGTAGAAACCAATGAAATTGATGAAAACGCATCATCAAAGTGAACACACATGATAGCATGGGGAGTTTGAAACCCTTTAGAAATTGGTTTTCTTTTTTGATGTTAAGCACATATCATTATTATGTTGGTGATTTCATGTAATAATCCTTAATTTTTTTTTTTTTTTTTCAATGAAATTAAATTGGAATACATAATTGGCGACTAGCGACTGCGATACGTATGTATGCGCAGATTAGAAATGAAAAATCATTTTTATTAAATTCTTAAAAAAAATTGTAATCGGTGAACTTAATAATAAAATGCATACAATTCAAATATTAACCCATTAAGGCCCGAGCCATGATCCCGTTGAGTTATAATGACGAAACTTTTAAAATTTTATTGTTTATACCTAAATAAGAAAGAAAACAAATTTTGGGCAAATCGGATACGTGGGAGCCCAGATAACCCCCGTTGCGAAAACGCAACGTTGGGCCTTAACGATATAAAAATTAAGCGCATTTGCAAATATTTTAAATTAAAATTTTTTATTCACGTCTTTAGGAAAAAAAAAAAAATTAAAAAAGATATTCATATACATTTCATTTTTAATTCAATTATGATATGTTCCAAAGCACTTTGGGTGCACTGCTACGTCACATTTCTCACGTTTGTAATTGATTGGTCCATTATTTACCATAGGCCCCATATAAAGCCCATTCTCGAAAAACACTTTAGTAGTATAAAACCATAACAAATAATTCTATTGTAATAAATTTTGTTCTGTCACAGTTTTATAATGACTAGAAATCACACTGTCAACTTTCGTAAAGATCGGTTCATAATTTACCACAGCTCCAATATAATGCCCACTCCTGAAATATCCTAGCTGTCAGTGGATGGTATCAAATATTTGGCATAGCCGAATATATCACTCTTACTGGTATTTCTTTAATATCCTGGGAGAGGATAATTTCACATTAATTGTTCGATTTTCTCTTATTGTACCTATTGAATAACCCTGGGGGAAATTTGTGTCAATTGTTCCAACAGCCTGGTCCTGGGATTTGTGAAAATAGAACAAGGAGAACTTATCATCTAACTGGTATATTAAGAACAAAAAGGTTAAAAACTAATGAATTACAGTACATTCTTCACCGATGGTGTGACACTTTTTTTTGGGACTTTCTAAAATTTGATTCTTAAATCTAGTTCTGGGGACTTGTTTTATTGACATACTACATTGTATCGAAATAATCTAACATTGTTATAACTAACACTTAACACGTTCATTGAGAATAGATGTTAGACCAATGACAACCCCATGTTAAAGTGATATTTCTTATCTTATCACCAAAGACCTATCACGGGACTACTTTGGTGTAAGTTCGCTTTCCTTTAGGAAAATAACACACTTTTTTTATTTTATTTTTATTTATTTATTTAATTTAAGTCTATGGACAAATTCCTTACAGACTAACTTAATATATTAATGTATTAACATAATAATTTATTTAAGCAAAGAAAGAAAGTTTAGAATAAACATTATTGATTTAAATATAATATGATATTTCTTTTTATGATATTAATGTTCAGAGAATAGTCGATAAAGTTATACATTTCATTGAAACAGTTGCATAATTTTCTTATTGGATCTGACATCGCAAAGTTTGTTCGGCATGTTCTGACATATAGAGGGTTGAAAAACGAAGTGAACGTTGAGGAATATTAAAAGTTACGTTACTCAATAAAAATTCGGAATGTGTACTACCATTTATAAGATTGACCATAAATGATATATTTAGCATCATTCGCCGGCTTTTTAACGTTGGTAAATTTATTTCAGCTAGTCTAGTTGAATATGAAGGTAATACCAGGCATCCTCTATATTTACTTATTAAGCAGAAAATAAGAAATTGTTTTTGCACTGACTCAATACGATCACTATGAATATTATAGATCGGGTCCCAAATAATGCTGCCGTATTCCAAAATTGGTCTGACGAGCGAAGTATAAAGACTTTTTGTGGTTAAGGGATCGTTGAATTCCTTTGCCCATCTTTTAATAAAAGCCAGAACGGTACGGGATTTATTAACAGTCATCGTTATATGTTGGATAAAGTTAAGTTTTTTGTCTAACAATATTCCCAAATCCATTATTTCACTAACATGTTGTAAAGTACAGCCACCAAGAACGTAGGAGTAAGCACACTTTTTTACTCTGGAGAACTGCATATGTTTACATTTATTTAAATTTAGTTCCATCAAGTTAAGTTTACACCAATTGTCAAAACTATCCAGGTCATTTTGTAGATGCTGTTGATCACAAGGATGTTTTACAGTCGAAAATAATTTTACGTCGTCTGCATACATCAATACATTACAATGTTGAACTGCTTCAGGCAAATCATTAATGAAAAGAAGGAACAAAATTGGACCAATTTGGCTTCCCTGAGGTACTCCAGATTTTACATTGATTTTTTCCGAAATTGCCGTATTAAATTTTACAGATTGAGTTCTACATGACAAATATGATTTGATCCAGCTCAGGAAGTTATTATTGAAACATAAGCATAAGAGAAAAAAAAAAAAAAAAAGGAATTGTCATAGAGAATTTACCTTCTGCGAAATATCCTGCATTTTAAAAATTGGAAATTAGTATGAAAAAGGTAAAAAAATTATCGAAAATTTCAAAACACATAAATAACAACAACTTATAATTAACATACATACATGTTTTTATTATGCTGTTTTAAATAGCAAGTGATTGTATAAATATGTTTGTATTTGAAAATTGTATGTAATTTGTATATCGTTTAGGCCCAGTGTTGCGTTTTCGCATCACGGATATATACAATCATAAAAAAAGTCTCAAATGTCTACGATGATTGTATTTTTCAGTAGCAATAATAATGTTCGTATGTTAGCTACCTCCTTCAGAAGTTTCAGATATATTTTTTTTAACTTTATTCAAAAGTGCCCAAAAAACAGGAAAAATTAAAAATTTTGATTAAAAATTTATATAAAAAAAATTTATGTATGATACAAATCCAAAAACAGGTCGATTAGATATTTAGTTAAATTTTATTTCACTGTGCTTTATAACACTATCACGTAACAACAAAATGCCCGAGGGGAGGTTGAAGTGAACGTTGCGAAAACGCAACGCAGGGCCTTAATGGGTTAATTGCAATGTTCGCCTGTATTATATCTTCTACGCCTTCTAGAGTATCCAATTATTTGACTTTTAGTTTTGTTCGAGTAAGGAATAAATCGATTTTTTAATTTTAAAACTGCTCGATTAATCGAGTAAACGTTTTAAATTTGTTGAATTTCTCGAATAATTCAAATAATTTTATCCAATGGGAAATCATAAATCTCTACATGAATTGATATTTTTATTATATTAATAAACACAAAAAAAAGAAATTAAACAAACATGTAGTTTAACAACCCAGCGGTAAATATTGAAAGGACCGCAAGTGGCAGGCCTTTTTGAAGGCCTTTATACTCCTTTCTGAAAGATTCGCCTCGCATAATATCCTGCCTTCAGAAGTATGCCTTGTAGAAGGTATAAACTTCTTTTTAAAAGACCTTCTGAAATATTCACTACACATTCGCTACTCCCTTCTTTGAGAAGGGAGAAAGCAAGGTGTTCAGTTTTATTTACTTTTTATTTTTAGTGACCTTCCTTACTCCCTTCTTTGGGAAGGGATCGAATGTGTATTTGAAGGATGTGTGGAAGGCCTTGCGCCCAATGACAACCTGTGTAAAAAATAAATAAGTATGGAATGCGGCGAGAAGGGCTTCTGACTGCTTGTGACTGCTAAATAAGGCCTTCTATTAGGCCTCTTTACTCATTCTAGTTACCGCTGGGAATAAACAAAAAAAAAAAAATAATAATTCATATGTGCTATGTTATTTAGTTCAAAAACTTTTAAATTAAGCAAATAATTAATAAAAATCAAAAAAACCGGGCTGCGAAAAATACAGTTTTTATACGTTTAAAAGACCGAAACAGATTAAGGAAAACTAAATTTAAACAAACTATAAACAATGTTTACACTACTTCGGTTTAACAGACTATAAAATGATATGAAAACCAAAGTTTAGTACAGTTGTGCTTAGTAGCAGTAGCAATTTTTTCGGTTTATATTTTGCAATTGTGTCCCGCCTGTTTAACTTAATATATGCTTTAGCTCATATTTTTTTATTTATTTATTATATTTTTGTCTTTTTAGTTCCGGCCCTTTTTGTGAGAGGTTCCATCCAGTTATGAAAAACTGTTAAAACCAATTTAATATTCCTACAAATCGAGTGAAATTAAAGTCGTTGGACATTCTCAATTAAATTTTTTTTTAAAAAACGCTGTATTTTTTACATTGATTTCAATATCACTGATAACTTATATAAATTTTTCTAATCTCCTTTAATTTACACATTTTTTTACGATAAATGTCAAACTTTATAAGAAAATGTGCTATTTTAGCACCACATTTCTTACGTATGGAATTTGACGTTTACGATAGACATAATTTGTCTCTCACACACCCACATATAAAATGGGTCTGAGTTTTTTTTTTTATTAATTATTTCTTTATTTACAATCTGTCCAAGGACAATAAGCAAATCTGTTAAATTTTATATACCTCACAGGGCTTAATAACTCCAATAAGATATAAAGCATGAAATTAACATTAAAATATTTATCACAAAATAATAAATTAAATTTAACAAGGATTTGTAAATTGATTTGAAGATGATTCATAATTTTGTGTAACAATGTTAAGGGTCTGAAATATGCTCAAAAGTTTGTGTGATGGAAATAAATGGAGATGTAAAGAACATGTTATTTAGTTTTAAATTATCTTTAACCGTTAAAAATCTAAAAAACAAATATTTTTATATTACAAAAGTAGAATTTTTAAAGATATTAATCTAAATCGAATAATTGACATAAATTGTTCGAGTTATTCGTTATTCGAAATTACCTATTTCAATTATTCGATCAAATAATGGCAAAAAAATGGATACTCTAACGCCTTCCACTAGTAATCGAATGATTTTCGTGAATTGACCTTATTTAGAACTATTTCCAATTTCTAAAATGATGTTTTTTAATATAATTATTAGGGCTGAGTAAATATGCACTTTAAATTCAAAATATGCACTAAAAAAATTAAAAATCGTTTTTATACAAATAAGTTTTATATTGTCGAAGGTAAAACTTTATCTGTTCAGACGCAAAAAACACTTGTACATAGATAATGATCTTCCAACATCAACCGAAGTTATAGGAGAAAACTTGCAGTATACCAGTGCATTTGCAGAAAATTAATTTTCAGATCCCACTTTGATTCCAGATTAGATCAAAAATATTGGAAATTTATTTTATTCTTTGAAGTTCTCGGGGACGGGGACTCCACGCCGGTCGTCAGTAGTGGGATGGCTGTACACTTCGGTGGTATGGATACTGTGTTTGGTGGTAGTCATTGAGATTGGCTAGTCGAAGGAACCTTCTGTCTAAGGCTTAGAGGTGGCTCAGAGGTGTGTTTCAATCGACAGGACGGGTGCCATGAGAAGTACTCCCCAAGCGGCCCTGGATGTCATTCTACATCTTCTGCCTATTGAGCAGTATGTGATGCGAATGGCAGCCAGTCTTGGTAAGGTTGTGCTGGGTGCCGGTCACTGCGACATAAACGGCAATGAGGTGGTTGATGAGTTGGCGAGACAGGCCTCAGAGATGGAGGATCCTAACTATATGGAGGCAGTCACACCTCCAATAGGCTTCTATTTTGAAAGGATCAGGGAATGGATTCTGGGCGAGACCAATAGGGCCTGGGGAACCGAACGTAATGGGGATGGCCTGGTAGCGCGGCAGGAGACTTGGAGCTAGCCGCACGTAGGGAGAATTTGGATTTGGGGATTTCTCTCGGGTTTGGTCCGACAACTTTCTTTTCTTATCAATAATTTTATGTTGTGTTATGCATTCGTTCTTTATTACACATACTTTGTATATCTATTTGTAAATAAGGCGTCACAATGGAACATATTGGTCTATGGGTGAAGGTGTGTAGGAGAATTCATGCCAGCCTTTCTACCTACCTACCTCACATCAATTAATTTGACTTGAATATGAAGTGAACTAAATTTCTCCAATTTAGTTATTGTTTCGCCAGTAGTTGGAAAAAACTAGTGTTAATTAACTTCTGAGGTAATTTAAATTTAATATTTCTTTTCGTTTTTTAATTGCATAATCATCGGCATCGGCATTTAATAGTATTCTTAAATTCTGGCAGGAGTTCCATCTTTGAAATACTGGCGGCTGTAGAAGGGGAACCAAGGAATATATTTTATTAAAAGTTTCCTCTGCAAAGCGGTGTAACCCATGTGCCAAGCAAGTAACGTTTAACAGTTTTGGTTAATATATTTTTAGCCCATTGGCAGCCTTAAACAGGTAAGGTGCTGCATCCATCAAAAATGGAAGGATATTTTGTCGAAATCTTTAAAATCTTGTATGTTAGCCAGATCTCCAAGAGAATTTATTTATTGATTTAAAATTATTTTTTTTTGTGTATTTGGAAATTTTTTTAAGATTTTATTTTAAATTATGGAAATAAAAAAAATTTCAAAGTATGCAAAAAAAAGATATGCGTTGAAAACCAAAAAATATGCATTTTCACTAAAATATGCAACAATATGCGACAGCAAATCTATGCCATTTTAACGCAAACTTATTGATTCGGAAAGATAATTGGTCGAAACCGTTCTTAGGCTATCGACAAAAACATGCTTTTGCATGGAAATCCCAGCTCTACTGATAAGTAATAACAACACAGTTTTGACTAGCTTTTAAAAACTGTAGTCAAAGTAAAAAACCTGTTTTTCTTCCACTTTTTCCTTTGTCATTAGCCGAAATAAAATTGTTGCTTTTACTTCTGGTTCATATAATTTTAATAATCGCTGTTAAACCAACTCAAAAAACCAAAATTTGTGTACAACTTTTCGCTTTTTTTTTGGTTTCGACTAAAGTTTTTGAAGCCCTGGTTTTGACATTCTCGGCTATCAAACCATAGTTATCCGATATCTAAACTTTCATACAGTTGCATGATATAGAAAATGAGCCAAATAGGTACATAATTTTATTAAGAACCAAGAGAATATACATTTTCGCATACGGTCACCTCTAACAAGACTATTTGTAACGAAATATTTTCAAACACATTATGGTAACTTAAGACATATTGTTGTCACACGCAGCCATGTTATCGTTTAATTAGTCTTCCATCAAAAAGTAACAACAACGTTATGGTTGCCTCCAAACATATAATGGTTAATAATAACAATTTGTTTTCCAGTGTTAATCAAAGCTAGTTACACGTCACAACGATGTTATTAATTCAACTTTGAAAGGTTCTTTATTAAAGCTTTGCAATATTCGCTATTTGCTGTGATTCTGTCTAGCTCTAGTTAAATTAATCTGCTAAAAAGTCATCCCTTTTAAAAAGACATTTAAACATAGTAAAAAAAAATATTTTAATAATAATAATAAAAAAAAATCACAACTAGTACCTGCTTTCCCGGCTACAACAACAGAAACAACACCAACACGAGTATGGTGCAAAATAAACTCTTTGAAGTTCATGGCACAGCAGCCGTTGTTTACGGAGGCACAAACCAAGTTCCATACATTCATGCACACCAACAGATATTTAAAAGGTGCTGCTGCCAAGTAGCTGTAGAAAATTTCACACTTCACCGTGGCGGACAAGAGGGGTGATGGAGAGCACTTTGGTGTTTATTGCTTTGTTGGCGTTGACGTTGTTCGTTGGTTGGTGCTTTTGATGCTGCTGATGTTGTTGTTACGTTTGCCTTTGTTGTTGGTTGTTTGCTATTTAAGGTAGTTAAGCAGTTTGTTACGCGTAGGTCAACAGGTTGTATACTGTTGTTACAACAATTACAACAAATGTTTGTTGCAAATGGCTGTAAATATTGTGACTGTTGTTGTTTCAAGAGTTTAAGTTGTAGTTGCAATGCCGCCAAAAATACAAGTATAAAAATGCCTTATGTCTTTTTGACTCGATGCCAATTGTTCAAATTTACACAAGCTCGCACACAAACACAGTGACATGTTAAGGCCTCCAGCATCAGAGACGTGCAATTGGGTTGGAGACTGAAGTTTAGCCAATTCAGTTTAGGATTTTCTTTATCCTTTCTTTGCCACTTTAGCGAATACGAATGTGACTGCGACTGCTGATGTTGTTTTTTAGTGTCACTGTTGTGGCGGCTGCTGCTGTTGTTTGTAGTTGCTTGTTACGATTGAAATTGTAATCGTTGTTGGAGACGAGTATCTTTGAATTTTGGTGTACATACTTACATATGTATGTAGAAATCTATGTATGTATCAAAGTAGTGTGTAAAATGCTACTTACTATATATTTCATTTATCCCATTTCTTATACATACAATTTTTTAGTTATTTTTGTTTTTATAATTGTACAAATATGTTTGTTTATTTAGCCGTTTGTCTGTCCATTATTCTATATGACTGTTGAGCTGTTTCTTTGCAAAAGTAAGTAACAGCAGCAACACACAACCAACAACAATGTTGTCAACAGTCTACAGCATGTGAAAATTCTTTACATGTTTTTGTATTAGCCACCGGTGTTGATTTTAAACTTGAAATCTTCCTTTGTACCCTACATTAGGTCCGAGATTTGTTTAAAACATAAGGTAAAATTACGCTTACATTATGATAATTATTTCTATTTTGATTATTATTTTATTGTAATTCCAAATAGATCGTTAATATTCCGTTTAACTTGTTTGGTAAGCTGAGTCACACTTTCAGAAGGCTCTTTGTCAAAAGCCATTTTATCTTACATGAGTTTATTTCATACTAATGTTAATTAGTTTTTGCGAGGGTTTTGGCTAGGGGCTAAGCTCCAGTCCATATGTCCTCTTCCACTCAACTCTATAAATGTTTAATTTAGTTTTGTAAGTTCAATAATGTAAAAAATCAGAAAATACAAAAAGGTACCCAATAGGCCCCACTAAGATATAGTTTCTTTACAGCTTCGGACTCTTCATAATGAATTTTATGTTTCTAAGTTTAGTGTTAAAAAAAATTCCAAAAGTACCAGTTAACAAACGAAAATGTACCAAAAAGCTTCCCCTCTCAAATTCTTTTTCACTCAGAACCATCATGTTTAATTTTATTTTTCTAGGTCCAATACAAAAGACAATTCAAAAAGTACCAGTTGAACCAAAAAGTTCCTCTTACAGATTTTTATCCACTCAGGAAATTTTATATTTAATTTTATGATTCTAGGTCCAATAATGAAGTAAAAAAGTGTCAGTTGAAGAACGAAAAAGAACCAAAAAGCTACCCCTTACAAATTCTTATTCACTCGGAACCATGCATATTTAATGTTATGTTTCTAGGTCCAATATTAATGGAAATTCCAAAAGTACCATTTGAAAAACAAAAAATTGCCAACATTTGCCATCTTAAAGTTTGTTATTCACTCAGGACCCTGCACCTCTAATTTTATGTTTCTAAGTTCAGTATTGTAGAAAATTCAAAAATTACTGCATGCAGCATGGAAAAGTAAAAGAAAGAAATATAATTTCCCGTTTTTTCCCTTTTTGATAATTCGTTCACCCCATTGAAGTATCAAAAATTTCAATATTGTCAAGGGAGCCTTTAATTTACTATTTACATGTCAATACACAGAGAAAAATGTATTGTTAAAAAAAGTACCAAAGGTTCGATTTGCATCCCTTAAACGTTCGAATTCTGAAAAAGTACTAAATTTATATTTATAATTTTTAGATAAGTTACGAATTTGGTAAAATAATTATTAATATGTTAATTGTTTTGAAAGATAAATGGGGTGGAAAAGAAGTTCCAAGGTACAGGTTTTACCCGTTTACTTCCCAAAGGGGCAGAATTTCAAAAAAGTACCAGACACCTGTCTGCTTATGTTTCTAATAAATAACAATAATTATTAAATTTTGGACAACCTTAGCCGAAGCGTCAAGCATTTTATATCTGCCAAAGACCAAACAGCGCGGCGTAAACGCTTTGCAATTGGAACATCAGATTTTGACGGTAGTAAAGTTGGCTGCTATTGGTAAAAAGTAATATTTTTAGATCAATCGATGTTATCTCTATGTTTTTGATTTTTTATTTCAATATGTTAAAAAAAAATAAGTAAGCATTACTGACGCTGACACGTTTTTGACGTTTTAATTTAATTATGATAGAAAACGTTACGCTTCAAGTGCTGATTTGGTTTGATCTGTCAAGCCTAGTACTCTGTTCAAATATGTGAAAAATGTTGAGCAACATTGATTATTCCACACGAAAATTTTGACATTTATCAATGTTACCAATCTTGCGAGTTTGTACAATTTGACGTTTTTATTCCTTCAAAGTATGCTACATGGTTTCGTGTATGTAAACAAACGCCACATGTATTTTACTAAAATAATTTTTTTTAATAAAAAATTTAATAAAAAAAAGTAAATATGGATAAAAGCTGTTACCGGTTGTGTTATTTTAATTTTTTATTTCTTATTAATTATTAAGTTCATACTTTTTTGCTTTTGCTTAAAATTCTACGTGAAATAAAGGCAGCTTACATTATTTCGCAGTTGTAAAAAATGTTGCCAGAAACATTTAGGAACTTTTTCACAAAATAAACAGAGTACAACTCTATCAACATTATTTCATAGATATTCCGCACAAGTTTTTTTCTTATGCATTTGAACAGAGTACCAGGGTTCAGGTATAACACTTTTTTATTCCTAATCCCACGAAGCTCTACGCTTTTCTGCAGTAAATCAGAGTCTCTGGCGGGAATATAACCTACAACCCCAGCGCTGAAAGACTAGCTCACTACCAGCTAGCCTACCGGGGCACTTAAAATAAATAATAAAATCAAAATAATTTTTGGGAATACAAAATTTTAATTTTAAAAGAATTTGTTATTCGTGCTTAATTCCCAATTTTTATTCTTGATAAATAAATTTCAGTGTTTTTAACAAAATATTTTAAATAATAAAATTTTTTGCAGATCAATAATCCTATAAGATAATTTAATGGCTTCTAAAGATCGTTATTTTAAGAAAACCCTTCTTCGGAAGAAAATCATATCAACTATAGTGTAGAACGAACAACCTTCTTCAACAGTTCATTAATTTCATATAAAAAAAATTAAGTAGTGTTTAATTTTGCTCATCGAGACCGACTCAAAATTCCGTATTTGCTATTGCTTGTTTCCCTTCTGAACATTAATTTCTATACATCTAATCGATTGTTTAAGTTTGCGGCTTAAATCCATGGTTAAGTTCTCTAAGGTTGAATAAAAATTGCAAAAAAAAAAAATAAATGAAAAGATATGCTGCTGAATGTTGTAGTTGTTGGTAATGGTGTGTTATAAGTCAGGCTTGTTCGTGAGGTCTTTAGCGCCATCATGTAATAGGGAGGTTTCCCAAAAGGTTACAGGCAGGATGTAATTTTTGCTGGTCTAAGGTGTGATGTTCGACGCAGCTAATTATTGTGGTGTTATTTTTTCAAGAGAGCTAAAAAGCTTTTTTTTTTTTTAATTGGGATCATAATTTGTACTTTAAAAGAAATTAAATGGACGTAAATCATATTTAAACTAAGTTATCAAAGAATGGTTTCATAAACTAATGCGTAATTGAAAAGTTCTTACTCAAATTTAAAATTTTTGGCTACAGTTTTTATGCATTTAGCAGCGTTGCCAAAACTTGGTTACCAAATATGGCTAAATTGACGGAAAAAAATGGCTAAAAGCTTTTTTAAATAAAAACACATTAAAA
Source organism: Pollenia angustigena (assembly GCA_930367215.1). NCBI lineage: Eukaryota > Metazoa > Arthropoda > Insecta > Diptera > Polleniidae > Pollenia > Pollenia angustigena. The sequence continues at coordinate 122,045,291 of OV884057.1, read as the reverse complement.
TTTAATAACAAAACAGATATAATTCATTTAAAGTTGTTAACGATGAAATTGTGAGTTAAGATCAATTTGTTAAATAAGAATAAACGTAAATTAATTTTAAAATAAATTAATATTAAAATTAAATCATCGAAAAATTCGATGTCGTTATTGTTCATCGCATACACTGAACGAATTTTCTTCGCAATACCAATGAATTTTGACATTAATCCAATGAAAAATTGCTTTAAAAAGGAACCTATGCAGCGCTTCGTTGGATCAATGAAACCTGTTTCATTAAGAGGATTTAATGAAACATTACATTAGATCTATGAATATTATTCATTGGATAAATACTTTGAATAGAGTAAAAAAAATTTTTTTTATTTTTTTAATTTTTCTTATTTAATTTTTTTTTTGTCTCTGGCGGGAATCGATCGCGCACTCTCGGTGCGGGCAGTGTAGTTTTTGGATAAAAAAAACTATGTTTTTACTCAATTAAGAGCGTAAATTTGAGATTAAATTGTCCATAATAACAATATCAACCTTGATTGAAACTTTTTGCTTCATTACTATAATGACATTTTTATTGTCATAATGAAAATTTAAATTTATGAAGGCAATTATTGAAATATATTGCTCTTATAAAAAAATTTTTGATTTCATAAATTTAATGGCATACATATAACATTAGATGTATGAAATTATTAAATCTTACATTTTTTTAATTAACAATTAAACATTTTTTTAAGGAAATTATAATTTTGTATTAATTTATGAACAAAGTGATGTTTGTATATTGTTTTTTTATGTTCCCAACTAAAATTTTTGGTTTAACTCAAGTTTTCATATATCCAAAGAAAATTTTTAACGTAATTACGAATTCTAATGGAGCGATTTTAACGAAAATACTTCATTACAACTATGAAATTCCATTTAGACAATGAAAATTTTCATTTACCCAAGGAAAATTTTTTTATGAAAATGATTGTTTAAATATATGGAGCATTTTTCTTTCAGTGTAGGAATCACTCACTAGTTTCAAATAATCATAAGTTTTAAATAATTTGAAGGTAAATCATAATCACGACAACATTTACCTTACCTTTTGAGTCCAGTGCCCATGTTCTGTAACTCTCGCTTCGAGAAACTTTTCGATTGAAATGTGTAAAATGAAACAAAAATGCCATACATTAAAACAAACATCTGTTTTTCTCACTAAACTGTGTCTGTAACATTTTTTGCGAGTAATATCTGTCACCAAAGGAAATTACTCGCCAATTTACAGAGAAAGTGTGTCTGTAACATTTTTGAGAGAAAAGTTCCCGCTTTGAACTGTCAAATAAACTCACAAATAAAAATGGAGCGAGAAAAAATGTAAAGACTAAAAAACAATTAAAAATGCAAAATACAGAGAATAATATTTTGTTCTTGGCACATTTTTTTATTGTTGAATTTTTTTGCTTTTAACATTTTTATAGAATATACAAATGTTTCCAAAGCTCGTTTGCAAACAACAAACCTTAAAGTCGCACTTAACATGATTTGGTATAGCCCAAGGTTGTATTTTCGCCGCCGTCGTTGAAAAATTTTCAATTTTATTAAATTTTGGTCGCCGTCAACGATATGTGTGACTGGCGTTCTGAACGTCTGCAATGTTGCATCGGCTTCGAGTGTCATAATATGACATTTATAACGTAGCGACGTTATCTCTTTTGATAGTTTTCGACAAGAGTTTCAGACACAGTTTTTTCTCACATTTCGAGAAACGATGGAATATTTTGTTTCACATCTTTTTGATGCGAAAAGTTCTCACTAAAGTTACAGAACATAGGTACAGATCTACAATAAAAAACAAGTAAGAAAGTATAGTCAGTTAAACCCGACTTTATGATACCCTACACAACATTAGAACCTTTGTACCAAATTTGATCAAATTATCTCCAAATTTGCGACCTATGCTTTGCGCACAAGGTTACATGGACAGCTAGCCAGCCAGCCGGACAAACATCGTGATTCTGAGTTAATCGGTATACGTAAAGGTGGGCTAAGGACTAATATTTTAAGGTAATACAGACATCAGCACAAACGCATAGTACCCTCTCCACTATTGTGGTGGTGGTATAAATATTTATATTTATTTGTTATTGTAAAAATATTTATCTAATTGATAAAATCGAATTAACGGTTGCTTAATGTAACCTATTTCTCAAATTACTTTTAACGATAGCTGCTTGGCTAAACAACCTCTCTACTTCAGCATTAGACCATGGAAGTGAGAGAAACTTTATAGTCAATTCTGAAATTTCTAAAACAATTTTGTTACCGCCTGCATCCCTTTATTGAAATACTTGCAACCAGAAAGAAACAGCGATGTTGGTGTTGATCCATTTTATAAATTTATTGGTCATTGTTTCGATTTTCAACATTTGTAAAAGTTGTGATAACTTAAAGGCGTTTTAATTGTTCAAAATATTTATTATACTTTTATAAATTTTTATAATAAAATAAAAATTATTCTTTTAAAAGAAAAACGGCAAAAAAATTGTATGGCTAAACAAGTTGAAAAATTGCTAAAAAAAAAAATGGCTAATGGCTAAACTAATTTTTTAATGGCTAAACAGGGTGAAAAATGGCTAAATGTAGCCACTAAATGGCTAAATTGGCAACACTGGTATATATTGAAGAGCATTTTTGTCTTTTAATTACTGAAATTTTGCTTTATACATACATGTAAGCAAAAAAAAATATCACGATATGGCAGAAAAAGCCCTATAAGCTAACTTTTTTGTATTCCAAAGGACATTTTTAAGTATCTATCAGAGAACGGCTTTCTGCGATTGCAAAAAAATTGCACTAAATGAACTCCAACAAATACACTCGCTTGCGGTCATACAATCAAACTTGCGCAACCGCAAACATTCGCTGCTGGTTTGCAGTCATTCAAATAATGCACATCGTGCTTTGGTATTTATTCCATCGTTTAGCTTCGTTTGTCAATTAAGATGTTTGTGTGTTTGGTCCGACAATGATTGTTTTGGCAAAGAAAAAAATACAAACAAAAAAGCCAGAAATCAAGCAATTATTACTCATTCAGCAGTTACTATGTAGTACAAGAAAAAAAAAATTTAAATGAAACTAAACGCACATACTGATGTAGGTAGAAACAATTTCCATAGAAACAGAAGACTTTTCTTTATCATCTTAAAAAGTACAGTAGTTCTGTATGTACAATGAATTATTGTTATTGTTGTTTTTATTGTTGTTAATTTTAGTAAAGCGTCTCATCGAGTGGTTTATTGTTGTAATTGTTGTTAATGTTAACAAAGCGCCTCATCGAGTGGACAATGACTACTTGAATGCAAACGTATAAGAATGTGTGCCTTTTGACACAAATAAGTTATATTGCGTGCGCAACAAAAATGCAAACAAAGCACTTTCAATAAAAAACGCACACATGCAAAAACAAATGTGTACGAAACGATGTACAAATTACCAACGTTGAACTTTGTTTTGCAGGCAAAGAGTGAATGTAAATTTGAGCGTATGAATAAATCAAGAAAAAAAAGAGATTTTGCAGTTCTCTGGTATCTATTTTAGTTTATCTGTACGTAAGGGAAATATTTATTTGAAATTTGAAAAAAAGTCTTGATTTTTCTTTCTCTCTGAGGCAAAGTTGTAGCTTTAGCTGAGTTGTCATAAAGAACAAAAATTGTGAACATTTAAAATTAAGAATACTTCATATTCAAGATTGCAAAAAACTTTAAAAAATTCACTTTTTACCTTTTTTTCCTGTTCAGGTCCATATGTAGCAAACCGTTCAGAATTGGTCCATACACTGAACCAAAAATCCAATGAAAATGTTCGTTAAGCAAACAACCAACGTTTATTAAAATATTTTTCGTTGGCACAACGAATTCTTCGTTAATATAATATTTTTTTCCATCTGCAAAACCGGAAATGAACAATTTAAATTAAAATGTTTCTAACTTTGATCCATTTTTTGAACACAACTAACCTAAGGAGCCCTCATTATACTGTGAAAGTTTGAGAATGGAATCTCTGTAAGTTTAAGAGTTATGCAATATTCTTTAAATCCGCAGCGACCTTCAAAACCCGAAGTGAACAATTTGGATACCAATTTTCCTAACTAAGCCCCAATTTTTAATCTTTTTTGAACAAAAATTAGCTTAGAGTATACTAGGGTGTCCAATCAATCGGGTTTTATTTTTCTTAGATTAAACGATTAATCGATATTTGGCATTTTTAACGTATTCGATTAAACGAATAAAATTTTAAAATTAATCGATTAATCGAATAATTCTAAGTCCAGAAATTTTATAAATTACTACAAGATTTTTCTTCGATAATTTTAGAAAAAATTAGTACTTGACTAAAATAACATTCTTTTTTAAATAAAATTTGTCAATGTAACTCCAAACTGTTGCTTCACTTTCAAGCGCTTAGATTTTAAAAGAGTCAATATAACATTGGATTTTTTTAAACTTTTCACGGACATCTCATCTTCTGCTATGCTTCTGTAAACTATTTCCTCTGGCGAATCGATCGAAGTATTTTGTTTAAAATATTTATTCATTATACCACTTATAGCCTGATTTGATTTTGTAAGTGGAGCATCTTCTTCAAGTACTATGTTATAGTCACTGTGCAAAAGGTAAATTAATGAAGTTGTTGAAGAACATTTCCGTTAATACATTTTTGAACAACTGTTACATTTAGCATTGTTAGGTTTATCCTTCGTACAATATTTTGAAACCAAACTTATTCTTAAGACAAAAACGCATGAAGTATTTTGTTAAAAATACCGGCGTGTTCTAGAAATCGAAATGAAGAAGATTTAAAATCGAGAAAATTTTTAAAACGATCCTGTAATGAAATTTCATAAAAATATTCCATTTTATCTACTTTATTCTTTAAATATCTATTCTTCATTTCGATTTCTAGAACATACCCGATAAATTAATATAACTCTTTGAGTTAACATGCATACATACCTACTTTTGTCGTTTTTGATTTTGTGAAGTGTATTAAAAAATTTAACAAAAATATAAGCCAAATTACTCACTAAACACAACTGTTTTTTTTAATTCCAAAGGACATATTCATTTTCCCAAAAACTTTAAAAAAAATTATACCTTTAACAGAAATACCATATATGTATAATTATTATTCGTTTAATCGGTATAAATTCTTCGATAAATCCTTTAATCGAAATTATCAATTTTAAATTATTCGAACAATTATTCGTCTAAAATTGTTCGATTAATCGAACAAGAATTAATCTACTGAACACCCTAGTATGTATTCATAACACTGCACTTTCTCATACTTAAAGTTTATTTGACAAAGTTTTCTAAATTTTCATCAAAACTTTGTTTTACTTCTTCACGCACAAATTTTGTGTTTTTTTGTGTCTTTTGTTGATGTTTGTCATGATGCCGTGTAATAAACCCATATGGCCTTATTTCTCAATGAATTGAGAAATAAAGCCATATGGCTTTATAACCACCATCCAAGTGCAATAACACCATAATCGCTTAATAACCAAAGTGGAAATAACGCCATAACAGTGTAATTGTTATGGTTACAAATTGCCAAAAGAATGAGTTGCCATTGTCAAGTATTGAAAAAATATGGTTCAGTTGGTGGAAGGGGGAGGGGAAGGAGAACGTCCAGCGGGCGATCGTAGCGCCTTCGGCCGGGCGCAAGAATTTTCTCCTCTATGGTATAACAAATACCGGCTTCGCTAACTAAAGCTTCTCTGCGTAGTCGGCCTTCGTTAGAAAACAAGGCAGATTTTAGAACCTTAACTTAGTGAAACCGGTACTTGTTATACCATAAAGTAGAAAATTCTTGCGCCCGGCCCAAGACCGGCTATGCAGAGAAGCTTTATGGCTTTATTTCGTATGGCTTTATTGCACGGCACCGTTTGTCATATTAAACATCCAACCAAATGCAACTATATATAAATGAAAAATCAAGAAAATGCAATTTTTTTTATTACCTCACTTCCATTCTTCTTTTCCTTTCCTCCAACAAACGCGAGACTTTGCAAAGTAATCGTTTCGTGTGAGAAAGCGATATAATACGGACTGTATTAACTCAGCAAATAATATTGGACTACTTGATCTATTTTAGATAAAAAGGACTACTTACAACATGGTCCGATGTAATGCAAGAATGGACCATGGCATTGTTTAAAGAGAGTTTGTAGTTAAATGACATGTTTTCGTTTTAAAACGATTTCAAAACTAATCCTCTGAAGTAAACCATAAGGTAGTTTCAAAACAAGTCCACTGGGATAATGTTTGAACATGGAGTAGTAGACTGCTCCGTTGTTGTGCAAAGCTGAGTAATATGGTCCAGCCCTAGGATATCTTAATGCTTAATATACCATGTATCTTTTAATACATTTGGGTTACATTTTGGACTATATTTTACAAGCGTGTATAGACTAGTCGTATTATTCCCGAATTCGTTTTTTGCAACTGTTTTGAAATGTTTCACAAGTTTTTCATTATTCTGTTCGAGTTTATGTGTTTCTTTAGTCTATGATCTAAATATTGGCAAAAAGTAACTTTTGACTTAAATGACGAGCGGGGTTGTCAGATTGATTTTGATCTTTTTCGACAAATTCATTATCAAAAATCGCCAAAGCCTTTGTTTACAAGTTTTTGACAATAAAATACATATTTTTTAAATTATTAAAAATCTTTTTTATAAATCCTAAAAACTAAATTAGTTCCGTATCGCTTAAATACGCAAAAAATTCAAAAAAGCCGCACAAAAAAGGTACGATGTTTACAATAAAATAATTTATAGTAGTCTACTTAAAGCAACAAAAAAAGATTTTTTGCGGCTAGTACTAAACAAATATTAGAAATACACTATATGGGCATTGCCATTTTGACGTGTCGTGATATTTGTAACAAAAAATGTAAAAAAATTAAATGAAGAAGTCAAATTTGTAAAAAGGATTGTTATATATACAAAGTAATGAAGTAGCACTGTATTCGGAAAAAATTACAGTAATCGACGAAAAGGATTTGCAGATATAAGCAAAAATCTGCGCTAGCGTGACGTTAAAAAAACAGAAGTGGATTTTAACTTGCATTACAAAACTGAATAAGACTGCGAATTGAGCAAGATGTTTTGTATAAAACCTTTTTTAGTAAACTTTGGACTAATACAGATTTATTTTTCAAGCTATAAAATTTAAAAATCTTTGCTTGTTTTAAGGTAAATATGGGCATTTTCAGCGAAAAGTCTACTTTTTTTTAATGTAACGCCAGATTATAAATAAGGTTGTATTTTGGACCATGTTGTTCAATCGTTATCCAATTTGTTACTAAATTTAGAGCTAGTTGCGCTCTACACCAAGATATAAAAAAGTAAACTATACATACATATAAAATTTTACGTTACAAAAAGTAGACTTTTCGCTGGAAATGCCCATATACAAAAGTTGCAGTTTTATTATATATCTAAAACGCTTCACCGTCAAGACTCGCTATTTGTCTTCTAATTTGGAATACATTGTGAGGGCGTTACATTTATTCAACGAAAGTACAAAAGAAGTGCAACATGTACTATTCTCATTCATATAACTTATCAGGCATGTTCTGAAAATCACTTTTTGTAAAAGTGATTTGAAATCACAAAAAAGGTGTTCTGAACAAAAAGCTTTTTTCATAATTGTGATTTTAAACCAGTCCGCCGCCGATTTTTTTACTTGCTTATTTGATTCCACCATTTTTAACTGAGTTAAAACTTTTGTGGTTTTCAAAACACCCATTAATCACAATTATGATATCAAAATCACAAGTGATTTGAAATGTTGTGATTTACAGAACATGCCTATATAACTCCTAATAACGCGTCTAGAAGTTCGTATTGCATTCTAATTCGAAGGCGAGTTTTAGTGGAGTTCAAAGTTTCACAGGCGCATTACTACTTGTAATAACCACATATTAAGGACAGCCAAAGTAAAGTCCTTAAAATTTTACGTATCTGCCGTACCCTTGTAGCTTTAAAATGTTGGCCTAAACTTATTTAGTTATCTTTCCAAGGTATGATAGGATTCTTAAAAATCTTTTATATATCACTAGCAACAACATATTTTATTTGTGATAATAAATTGCCACATACACATAAGAATAATGTGAAAATGTTTATAGACTTAAAATATATTAGTGTTTTAAGGAATTCTATTTATTGATTTTTACAAGAGTAATTTTATGTATGAAAAAACACTTTTCTAGAAGATTTTCATTAACTTCATCAGCCATTTGAGCATACCTTCAAATACCTATCATACATATGATTGCCTGAAATTTCATTCATAAAAATACAAGAATTAAAATAAAATTATTTCTTAGTTTTGAATTTAACGAATTTCAAAACAAATTCATAGGTCATCAAAAATAGCCAGTTGGCGATTTTAACTATTTTATAAATAGCGAAAAAATCGCCATGTCGCCAAATCAATAATTAGGTCGCCAAACATGTTAGAAAATCGCCACATCTGACAACCCAGATGACGAGAAGAGATACTGCAGTACTTATCCAATCAGTAGAGCGCTAAGCACCTAAGTGAACAGGAACCGGGATTAGGAAATTTTTTTCCACAATTGCTAGGACCCAATATAAAGAATTAGATTAATATTTGAATAATTATTGTTAGTTCATATTCTTATATTTGAAGATTCAATAAATAAATACAAATAAAGTGATTTTACAGTAAACGATGGCGGCATGAAATAACCCCCCAAAATGTAACCCCCCCAAAAAATAATGAAATAACCCCCCAAAAATTTGTACAGAGAACAACAAAAACGATTTTTGGGCGGTTATTTCATTTTGTTTGGGGTGTTATTTCATTTTTTTAATTGGGGTATAATTTCATATGAAAAAAAATCATTATGAAATAAAGCCCCAATATATTTTTTGGGGAATTATTTCATTTTCAAATTTATAATGAAAACGTTTTTGGGCGCAAGGATTTATCCACTTTGGTATACAGAACACCGGCTTCGGTAAAAAAAAGCTGCCCTGCATAGCCGGCCTCTGGCCGGTTGCAATGGTTTTCTTCTATATGGTATACCAAACACCGGCTTCGCTAACTAAAGCTTCTCTGCGTAGCCGGGTCGAGTCGGTATTTGTATACTATAGAGCAGAAAATCCTGGCGCTATGCAGAGAAGCTTTAGCTAGCGAAGCAGGTGTTTGTTATACCATAGAGGAAAAAGTTATTGCGCCCGGCTGAAGGCCGGCTACGCGGAAAAGCCTTGGCGAAGCTTATGTTTGTTATATCATACCATTATATATATCGCGTGATTCTTTAAAACAAAACTGTATAATTAATTGTATTACATATATTGGGCCTTTATTTAATTTCAGAAATTGGGGTTTTATTTCATATGAAATAAGCCCCCAAAAATTAGGGAATTTTTTCATTTATGTTTGGGGCGTTATTTCATTTCGTTGGGGGCTAATTTCATTTTCAAAAATTGGGCTTTATTGCTTATGAAATAAGGCCCCACGCTTTGGGGGGTTATTTCATTATTTTTTTGGGGGGTTATATTTTGGGGTGTTTTATTTTTTGTTTTACTGTATTTTTTATGAGGTTTGTGTAAGTTTAGTCGTTTATCTAAGGTTTCTTGCGAAGTCACTTCTTCAAAAAATGTAACTTTTTTCACTGTTCATAACGCTTTAAACATGATTTCAGTAAAAAGTCTTTTTTTAATTTTGATAAAATTTTACACGTGTAACTAAAGTAACATTTCCGAAATCCCCCACCCTAAAAGACCCACAGTCTGTTCTCGTAGCAATCAATACTGAATACAAGTCAATATTATGAATCATTTTGTTAAACAACATAAATTTCTTGTTTACTGTCGAAGGAATAGAGGAAGGATATTTGAAATATGGATGTGTAATATAAATAGCAGCGTATTGGTATAAAGAACAAATACAAGTGTATTTATAATGCACACAAACATGCTCATACATTCACATAAGTTCTAGAAACAGAAATCATTTTATATTCTCAATGTTTATTGCTACAAGTCATGTTATTATTTGTAGCTGCTAATGTTGTTGTACTGGTGTTGGTTTCCTAATGTATAATAAATGTTCAAGTATTATTAAATTTTACTTTGTTGCACAGCTGTATTTTAGGAAAAAAGAATCATCATCTTCAGCAATAAGTTGTAGAAGCAGCAGCAAAAAAAGCAAACACACATCAGCTAATAAAATTTACTAATGACACATGAGTGTAATAATTTTGTGGCAACAATACTCAAACATAAAGGCACTCATACAACACCAACAATATAAATAGAGTTTTCTGTGGCAACAAAAGTCGGATGAATGAATGGGCACGTATAAAGGAATATTAAGGAAATATTTTATTAAAACAATTTTATGACTTACTTAAATTATGTTTTATTTTGAATTCGAAACTCTTAAAGTGCATTTTGTGAATTAATAGATTAATAAAAACAAATATAATTTTATTAATTCATACAGACAAACATTTATTAGAACATTCTTAAACTATTCAGGTAAAACTCTAAATCTTTGTTGTTCATCCTTAACATTTAACGATTTATTACACAATCTTATTGTAGAAAATAATCTTAGCTAAAAAAATGTTTTATAAATTATTTGTTTGAAAATAAATAAATACAACCGGTAATTAATCATTTAGATAAAAAAACGGAACTTTAGAAGATAATTTTTTTCTATTTAATTTATATAAATAAACAGTGATTTTTTTGTTTTTTTTGCTTTTATAACACGAGCAAAGTATTTATACAAAATTTATCAAGTCTATCGTTTTAATTTAATTTGATATTATTTTTTCTGACGTCACACCCTGTTAAAAGTTTTAACAATTGCAAAGAGAGGTACTTTATTTTTAGTACTAAGTACTATTGTGCTTTATTTTCATTCATTTTAGACCAGGGCTGAACAATCTAGAATTATCTCTTGTTTATTCATTTGATAGTTTATTTAAATCATGGTTCATAAATAAACAGTATGCTTCAGGGTTCTATACAGTTGAAATGTGAAAGAAATTATAATATTGTTTGGGTAGTAAATACCTTTAAAAACGTTTCTCTGTTTGTGATCTTCGCACACAAAACTAAAACTGTACTTATCCAAAAAACCACAAACTACGTTGTGTTCGGTTCAGAACTTTAATGCTCCTTCAAAAAAAAAAAAAAAAAAAAAAAATCATATGTGTTTTTAGCTACAAAAAAAAAAAAAACATTTTTACACAAACAAAGCATGTACGCAATACACACACATTTTATTCATGCTGTGGTCGTGCAAATTGCCAAACAACAACAACAATATAAAAAACATGTAATATCTAGTCATTACTCACGGCCATGGAAAGGGCGTGCTGCAGTACGGTTGCATATGCGGATGACGTTGCAGTTGGGGCCATGGGTAAAGATCCCAGAATATTGTCTGAACTAATGGAGTCCGCATTGGACGTCCTAACAAAATGGTGCCAGTGATGTGGACTGGATGTAAATCCTGTTAAAACAGAATTAGTACTTTTCTCAAGGAGATACAAAATTCCCAAATTTGATACCCCGAGAATAAAGGGGCTGTCACTGGTACTGTTTGACCGCGCCAAGTATCTTGGGCTAATATTGGACAGCAAACTGAACTGGAGGATGAACACCATTTCCAGGACAATAAGGCGGCTACTGCATTTTATCGCTGCAAAAGGGCCATTGGCCTAAACTGGGGAATTAACCCGAGGAATGTATACTGGCTATACGAATGTGTCATTAAACCAATTCTTTTCTACGGAGCAGCTGTTTGGTGGCCGGCGCTCAAGGTGAAGAGTCATCAAACTAGGTTTGAACAGTGATGTCAATTGTGGTTGTATTGATTTATATTAGTATTAGTGAATAAAGAGACAAGTACTCTATATAAAAACAAAAAAATACGTAAGCATCCGCCGCATGTGCACTCATCGCTTGATAATCAACGACTGAATTGTGTACTCTCGTGCACTAAATGAAAGAGCGTAAGAATGCGTGTGAAGAATGTGTGTGAATTAATTTCCACAATTGTGTATGACGCTGACATCCCTGCATTAGAACAACCCCCTCCAAGGCATTGTTTACGATTTTAAACTGGTTACCACCAGACATTTTGGCGAAAAGGCTAGCTGCGAACTCGGTGGTAAGACTAAGGGCCACCGAAGCATGGAGGGATTACAATATCGGACATGCTAATATCCTGAACGAAATTAATTGGCACATGGATGTTGATGATGTCACACGCGAGCCACTGTATGGTGACGGTTCTGGCATATACTTCGAGCAGTTAAACTGGAGCATTCCTATAAGGCTGCCGGACCACTGCAGTGTCATCCAGGTCGAGATAATGGCCATCCACACAGCCGCGAGACGCATCCGGTACGGTGAAATATCTGGTAGGGATATTCACCACAAAGTATACAGAGATGAAAAAAGTGACTTATGAAAACTGCCTAAATCATTTGCGAGGGCAGCTTTCGAAGAAAGAGAAAGAAAAAAACACAATATTTTCTGTCTCGTGACGCCTCTGTATGGTTTGGTATGGAAGTGGCAATGTGTAAAGACAGGCCGCTACTATTAACACAACTTGCGTAATCAAAACAAAAAACGCAAAAAGGGCTGCTTTCGAAGAAAAAGACAGAAAAAACACAATATTTTCTGTCTCGTGACGCCTCTGTATACTCTGTGATATTCACATTATTACCGATAGCAAGGCGACCATAAGATCCCTGGAGAATGTGTTCATCACATCGAGAATTGTCCGAGAATGCCGCATTAGGGTGGTCGTTAACTGTATGGATCAAATTTTTTTTCTATTTTTCCATGCTCTAACCCCAAAATTCGGTGGGTATTGATAAAAAAACAACTCAAAAAAATTTTGAGGACGATCGGCGAAGGCTAAGCCGTCCCTCAAGCCCGCCAAAGTTAGAGAAAAATCGTAAAGTCCGACTTGTATGACTTATATTTAGGAAAATATTATTTTTACATAAAAATCGTTTTCTAAGAAGTTGTTGTTAGTAAAGTTTCCAACAACTTTTGCCTTAACAAGTTTTCTCTAAAACTCATATTGAACAAAACCTAATTAAAATAAAAAGTAAACAGCAGCATTGATGCGAATTTTTTCTTTAGAACTGTTTTTTCTTACACACGTCAATTCAGCTTTAATATTTTTTTTTGGGTGCGTTTGCTTAAAAAAAAATAGTCAAACGCATATCATTTGTTTCTAACGTACCACGGTTGATAAAGCTGGTGCAAATGTACTTTTTTGATACAATTCAAAGCCAAAAAGAACGGTGGTATTCTAGGGTGACCGTTAAAATCAAAAGTTGGATTTATTTAGGTCTCAATCGCCAATTTGGTGGGTATTGATAAAAAAACAATTAAAAAAAAAATTTTTAGGACGATCGGCGAAGGCTAAGCCGTCCCTAAAGCCCACCAAAGTTTGAGAAAAATTATAATTTTACATGAAATCTGACTTTTATGTTTAATAACTTAAAAAATATTAATTTTGTAGAAAACTTGTTCACAAGTTTTTCTTTATCTCTTATTAAACAAAATAAACTGAAAATATCGAATAAGCCACTAAAAAATCTAATTTTTAATTCATTAAAGAAATGCATTTTCTATGAATTAGTTTTGTTGAAAAACATTTTTATTATTTATTTAAAAAAAAAACCGACCAGCCGGGCACCTGGCGTTTTACCCTAATTTGGGTACGCTGAATTCAGTGGGGCTAAACGTTTTTTAGGTTAGCTCTTGTTTTCAAAATTTCGATAACGGAGGAGGTTGCACAGCGTAACTCAAAAACGAAATTCCACAATAATATTACCTTTAACAATTGTTATAGGTTTTTCTAATATGCGTAGTCGTTTTAGAAACCAAATTTTTTTTGGCAATGGGGATAAAACAAATTATGTGAGGTTGGTCATACATTTGACCCAACTAAGGGCAATCTTGGCGCTGCAGTGGCCAAATTTAAGAATTATATTAAACCAGCATATTTGTATGGGAGCCCCCCTAAATGGTGGAGATATAAGGCAAGTATGTTTCAAGAAAATGTTAAGCACAAACAACTAATGAAGGTCCGTTCTGGGGCTTTTTCTTCAATATATTTCTAGTCTGTGTTGACAATTTTATATGAGAGCCCCCTTAAAGAATAAAGAAAGTGTGCAGGTATAGTACAGGGATGATAAACGAGAAAACCAATGTCGTACTTACGAACTTCTAAAATCGAACTTCTAAAATCGTAGTAATAAATGATTTTTTTGTATAAAAGAAAAATACTTTTGTTTCGGTTACACTTGAAACCATTGGTACATACGGTCTATTTCGTTCCTTTGTTTTTATAATATTTTGGCATGAAGGCTTATATGCTGCCGCTGATACTTGATTTAGAATGTGGCATATGCAATCGTCCAATGATCAAGTGCAAAAATCTATTCACAATAGCGAAGTTTAGTGTTTGGTGCAAATGGTCTTGCAAAGAGCAAATGCAAAATATCATAGCGGTTTTGTTAAATCCAACAACAAAATACACAGAGTTTCCTAAACTTTTCACGCTACGTAATTTTGCATTTGCACTTTGGTAAAACCATTTGCACCAAACACTGAAATCCGTTTATATTCATTGGACAGTAAAAACGAGTTGCCATTTTATATCAATTATAAATATTTAGGTTTGAACAATTTGGAAATAGTACCAAATGAGTCACGGGGGTACCACCGTACTTTTTGGGTTTGAATTGTATCAAAAAAGTACAATTGCACCAACTTTATCAACCGTGCTACGTTAGAAACAAATGATATCCGTTTGACTATTTTTTTTTTAAGCAAACGCACTTCAACACAAATATTAAAGCTGAATTGACGTGTGTAAGAAAAAACAGTTCTAAAGAAAAAATTCGCATCAATGCTGCTGTTTACTTTTTATTTTAATTAGGTTTTGTTCAATATGAGTTTTAGAGAAAACTTGTTAAGGCAAAAGTTGTTGGAAACTTTACTAACAACAACGTCTTAGAAAGCGATTTTTATGTAAAAATAATATTTTCCTATCACCCTAATGCCGCATGTCTCTGGAGGAGATAGCGAGACATTCACTGGTCACCCTTAATTGGGTCCCCGGGCACAGGGACTGGGGAACTGCATGGCGGATTCGTTGGCATATGCAGGCACCACCTTGAATCGAGACGGTTCAACATATAATGTAGGTGCTTCACTCCCAAGGAGTAAGCAACTCATGGCGCACAAGTTTCATATTATCGCCAGTCAGAGGTGGCACGATGAAACTACCTGTGCGGAAACCAGGAAAATCTGGCCCGTCATAGATGAAAAAAGGACACGGCGGGCATTATAGCTGTCCAGACAACATCTTAGAAACCTGATTGCGGTTATAACTGGCCACTGGCCCATTGGTAGGCCGCCCAGAGGCTGGGGCTTCCTGACAATGACTTATGTAGAAGTTGCGGCGAGGAGGATGAGGAAGAGTCAACGGAAAATCTTCTCTGTAATTGCCCGGCATTCGGAGATCTAAGACTCAAAATGTTTGGTCGAAGAGCCCTTGGGGACAAAACTTGTCTCTCTGATGTTGATGTAAGCAGGATCCACTCCTTTACTGTATCGACCGGATGTCTGCGAGGGAACACTAGCAGCCAGATAACATAGGACCCATGGGAGACGGTGTGACATGGTAACACAACGGGAACTAATTAATGGACCCACGTATGCTGTGCTTGAACACGGCTGCCAATGGAACCTAACCTAACCTAGTCATTTCCGCAAAAAAAAAAACATTAAGCCACAATAACAATATTTTACAGGAGATGCATTTTTTATTATATTTAATGAGAATTTTGTATGAAGGTTGGCGCTTAAGCTAAAATTGTTTTCGTTATAAAATCGTAACGGTACCTTATGTGACCATGGATTTTTAGGAGATGATGCAAGTGTTGCCAATAAAGACATTTATAAAAAAAAAAACGAAAATTGAAAATGATGTCGCTTAAGCTTGTTTTTTGTGGTTATGACTCGATATATGTCTACAGAAAAGCCGAACTCTACATAAGGTTTGTTACTTTTTGAAAATAGTTATGAACGGTATAAAGGGTTGTGTTACAACTAGGGTATTCAGTAAATCGATTAAGCGAGCGAATAATTATTCGAATAAAAATTTAATCGAATAATAATCGAACAATTTAATATTATTCGGTTAATCGAATAATTTTAATTTTGTCTTGTTTTGAAGTTAAAAAAAAAGACCATTAATTATATTTTCGAACATAAAATTTTATCAATTTAACAAAAGGTACTTCATGTAATAAAAAAGGAAAACTTAATAAATAAAAAATTGCATCAACATTTAAGCTTATCTTCTCAGATAATCTTTCTTTCTTTTGTTTTGATGAAACTTGATAAAGAAAAGATTCTTTTATTTATTGTTGACGTTGGAGAGATTGAAAGTAAAGCATTATAAAACCTTTCCAATCTTTCTGTTCTTTTTTTGTCTTTTCTAAAAATTTGTAGTGTTTTATTATGCCACTTGAATCTCTTGTTGTTTTTTTTTACAGTTTTAATATTATTAATAGTCTTATTTAGGTCTGGTAGAAGGTTGTTTTCATTCGTCTCAAAAATTAATCTCCTTCTTCTGAATCATTGTGGTAAAAGTCTGTACTAAACATTTTTAAAAATAAATTATTCCCAAACTCTTTTGTTTCAGTCTTTGTATTAAATTTTAGAAAATTGTTACTTTGTAGGAAATGTTCCTGAGTTAAGAAACAATTTAATACTGTGAAAAAACCAATTTTTGATTAATCAATTAATCGACATAAATTGTTCGAATTATTCGTTAATCGAAAATATGCCATTTTTAATTATTCGAAAAGTTAGTAGCCCAAAATCAATCGATTAATCGAAAAACGGTTAATCGTTTGAACACCCTGGTACCAACACACAAACACCAAAAAAATATATGTCGTTTCTGAGTGCGCGTGCTAAATAATATTCGGTTTTTTTTCGAGCACTGATTTAACAAAAATTCTCATTCAAATGAAACTGGTTAAAGATTTGATAAATGTAAAGAAAAGCACAAGGTCGTTAATACTAAAAGCAACGTTTATGCTAGTTCACGTGACGAAATGAACCAATTGGTTTGCTGCATTAAGATTGTATAAATTATCAGCCTAGATATTCACACTATTAATTCTTCGTTCATTTTGATATTGGTTTTTTTCGTGCATACTTTTATTAAGCGCAGTTTTTTTTTGTGTGATGTCGGACTCGACACATAACAATGCGTTCCACAATTTCCTTTTTGTATACCCTTGTCATTCCGTTTGTAATTGCCACAATATTGATGTTAGACCCTTTAAAGTTTATATATTTTGGGTGCTTGTTGGTAGCGAAGTTGATTAAATGATGTCCGTCTCTCCGTGTTTATGTTGAAATGGGTTTTCCGAGGACCCGAAAAATTATGCGGACAAGGTTTTTATACATTGATATCATATATACTTCCTTAAAATTTGCTAATGAAATTCAGCCACATCGGCTTATAGATAAATGAATTATTAGCAAAAAAAAAAAAAAAAAAAAAAAAAAAACAACGACGGTGTAACCAATAACTGGAAATCGGCAGTTATTCAAAATTAATATATTACTTGAGATCGTAGCGGATCAGAGATCCTTTCTGATACCACTGGAGTTAGTAGCCGGTAAAGACTTGGTTTATATGGCTGAGTGAAAAGTTGTGGTACCGAGTGGAGTTGCGTTGGTTGGAATTGGTGAAGACTTAAGCTGGGATCACACGATTGCCGCAAATGCACCAATATGGCACAATTTTGATTGTGCTTTATTGACGCACAATAAAGAAATTGCACCAATCAAATATTCTGAAATCACACGATTGCCCTGTTTTATACAAATTTAATTGCCGCTAGTTGGTACAACGTGAAATGGGTACAATAATTGCCGCAGCACAGTCACACGATTGTTCTTACTTGACAACTGCGAAAACAGCTGTTGTTGTAGCTTTTTCATTTGTTTGGAAGTTCTAGTTTGTATGTTCATTAAAATCGAAAAATTTGTTCAATACATAGGTACCTACTATACAATTTTTTGTTGAATACTTTTATTTGAAATATTTTAAGAAAAATTTATGAAAATCCAAAAATTAACAAATTAAATAATAATATTCGCACTTAACAGCTACATAATATAGCAAAAATTAAAAAAAAAACTAAGATGCATAATAAATAAATACATATTTATCTTCATTACTTACTACGGGAAACACAAATATGTAAAATTTATTAAAAAAAGGCAAATATTGGCGCATATTGTGTTGTTTGATTGCCGCACGAGAAGACAATAAATATTGGTGCATTTTTGTTATTTTTATTGACGCGCGGTTGCATAGCAAACAGTCACACGATTGCCGCACCAGGGTTGCATTTGATTGGTAAAAGTAAGCACAATATTGTCCTCGATTGGTACAAGAGCCAATTGGTTGTGCAGTCACACGATTGGTGTATTAAAAAGTGTGAAAATTGGTGCATTGCGGCAATCGTGTGATCCCAGCTTTAGTAGTCAATGAGTGAATAAAAGGTCAAGGGACTTGCTTTAAGATCGCTTAAATCCTGGATGTTGTGAATGGGTGAAGAGTTGGTGGACGAAGTATTAAGGGGTGTTATTGTGGTGTAAAGACATGTGGGGTAAGGACGAGGCTGTTTAACAGGAAGTGTTTTTCTTATTGTGGATAACTTGGTGGCTGTGGTTTAAACTCAAAATCGCTTAAAGGGATACCGTAAAGTTCAGGAGATCTTTTAACTTGTGGAAGGTTCGAATTGTAAGTATGAATCATTCTTAGGTACGGTTGCTATTCAACAGATGCTGCTGACTATTCCCAAAGCAGTCTGTGCTTGTTGCTCTCACTGTTTGTGCTTATTGCTCTCACAGATAGAGGCGTTTGGTAAACTGGTTAAGATCCACTATGGACTAGGCCCTAGGGTAGGTATCCGTGTAAATCTTTCTACATCTGTCCCAAAGTGCACAAAAAAGTTATCGTTGCATACACAATAAGTGAACTGCGCATTGCTAAACTTAATGATACATTTTTGTTTTTGATTGCAAAGTATTATCACGTTTTGGGACTCAGTCTATAGCTTTTGCATTTGAATTGGTGTAAGATTCTGTTTGTTGTTGTCATCCGTTTCTTAATCCACTTATATATTTTGTATACTAATAAAGCTTTTTGTAATCAAAGTAAGAGCAGAGTTATCTAGAGCTCAATGATCCAATTGCCGCAACCAGGGTTTAAAAAACTTCAGTCGAAACAAAAAAATGTCGAACAAAAAACGAAAATCTGTATACAACTTAACGCTTTATGAGTTGTTTTCACAGCGACTGTTTACATTTAATGAATCAGAAGTAAAAGCAACAGTTTTTTTTTGTTGCCAATGACAAATGAAGAAGTGGAAGAAATTACAGTTTTTCTACCTTTTTAAACGCTGACCGCAACACAATCATTTTCGACCCACTAATAAAAGACATTGATGAATAATGGAATAGTTTTTAAAATAAGTTTAAAAAAAAACTTTAACTTTTTTGGTGGCTTAAAACATAAAGTAGTCTATAAAAAATGTTTAATAGTTGCATTTTTTCTTCTCTTTTGTACCACCGTGTAAATTTTCTAAAATAATCGTTTTTAAGCATTTGAATTTTAAGTGCCATAGATTGTTCACCGCATTAGTTTTTTATCTGTCTAGTTTCAAAAATATTAACTGCGAATTTGTTTATTTTATTGCGATGATTTCCAATCGGCCAATATGCCAATAAACTAATATATTTCACATTTTAATCGGACTTGTTTCCCTTTTCTTTTTTTGTTTTTGTTCAGAACCATATTCAATTTTTTCTTTTGTTTTCGTTTTTTTAATATAAAAAAAAACAATATTTGAAACTAAAACAAATTTTACAATTCACTAGTTTTGTGCAATGTGAACGATGTGATGTGTTTAAGACTGTGTTGTGTGTGTGTTTCGATTTAAATAAATATTCATTTCATATTATTGAATGAATTTTCATCAATGTTTATTTATTTTATTTTTTTCATATACAGATATATTGTTTATCAATGTATCTGTGTATATTTACATAAGTATGTGTGCATTTAAATATTTTACTAATACTCGACAATGTACATTCATATATCCGTTCTATATTCTTCTACTCCGTTACCCCGATGCGATACACACTCATTCACTTGGAATAGAGTAACAAGTTTCCGGTTGTTAAAATATTTTATTTTGAATTGTTAAAAAATGAAAATGAAACCGAAACTTGGGGATGAGCTAAACAAAAAATAGAATAGAATAGAAAAATTGAAAATACATAACAACAACTTCAAATGTTGTTAACAAAATATTTAAAATTTATTACATTTTTTTTTCATTGTACGAATTGCCGCTGCTGTATTAAAAGATTTATTTGTCGGTATTTTGTAATCAAAATATTTTTAATGATTTTTTTCAAGCTTTTTTTCGCTGTATTTTGTTATTTTAATAAAAATTTGTTGGGAGCGCCAGGTAGCAATTCAAGCGTTAAGCATGATTATTGAAAATTAAATATTGTTTTGTTTTATTTCGTTTCGTTTCGTTTTGATTTGATTGATTTTTCGTTTTGATTCGTATTGAAAATTGAAAATTTTTAAGGTGCAGTTTAAATTATGGTACAGGTGTATATTTTTAATTTCAATTTCATTTATTAATTTAAATTTTTTTAGTTGGAATTTTCATAAACAATACAACGGAAATTCTATAATTAGAGTATGTTAGTAAATATTTGTGGTACAAATAAGCCTTTGCTGTTTTTTTATTCATTGTTAATTTTAGTCATACCTTGATAAAGTTTCAAAACAACCACATGCCTTTAGAGCCCAGAAACTTATTTACACAATTTTTGATAGCTGTAGCGTGTATGCATTCCAAGTTGTTATGAACTAATTTATTCCCTTCACTAAAGGTAAAAGGTATAGTCCGGAATTGCTTGCTATTAAAATTCAGCCTGATCGGTTCACAAATGGGTAAGATATCAGCCAAAAATCCACGACTGCTTCTAATTTTACCCTTTTTGTTGTTGTTGTGTTTTTTATTAATTATATATTTTTATGTATATCTGAAGAAAGGCAAGAAGAGCCCAAGTTTCCAAATTAGGTACAAGCATCTTGGTAACCAATACCAACATCCGCTCAAATGTGGGGAGAATTAAAGAAATGGGTGAAGGGTATTCAAGATTCGGAATAGTCGAATATGGCACGCTTATTAAAATAATTGCAGTCAGACAGTGCAGTCCTTGACGTACATGTTGGGATAAATTATTCCAAAAGATTTACCTGAGTACCTGCCATGGTGACTTACCTTAAGGAGGTCTAAGCACCGGGTGACAAGCAGTTCGTAAGCAAGCCCCTTCGGAAGAATTATACACTCGTCCATTGTTAAGGAGCTGGAGCTACCTAAACTTCGCTGCGGATATGAAGCAAGCAGTATCTGCTGAATAGCAACAACACTTGGAGAGATCCGCCAGTCGGCCGATTTTCGTCACAAGTAGTGGAAAATCCGTCCTTAAGGCCGAAATTTTTAAATTCCCTTCTCGCGGCAGCCACCACGTTATTCCCAAAGTTTCTTCACCTACAGCGACGTTTGAGGGGCTTTTGGCGCCCGCGGTAACAGAGAGGTCTCTGGTCACCCGAGATCTTAACAGATCAGTTTTAAGCTGTGCTGACTGCACTGGGGAGGTAACCCCAATAGGTAAAATATCGTTAGTATGACTCCTAGTTGAACAGATGTGGTGGACCTGTGAGTCCACCTGCTCGATATCGAGGATCCTATGACCTGGATATGACAAACAGAGAACTAGCTCCCTACTTAGGTTCAGCAGGGACCAGATTAGGACGGTGATATCGGTTGTGACTGGAAACTGGCCGGTGGGGACTCATGCTGGAAGAATGGGTCTGGAATTTAACGACTACTGTAGAAGTTGTAAAAACGAGGAGGAAGAGGAGACTGTGCCTCACTTTCTGTGTCATTGCCCTGGGTTGCGGTGTTTGCCTGTTTGGAGAATCAATCCGGGATAGAAATTAAATCGCTTCTTTTCTTCACTAGGAAGACGAAGTGGTTGGACTTTGCAGTGACGCTGCTCATGGAACCTAACCCAGGAAAGCGGGAACTAGAATTGGCACACTGTTTGCAGGCATACGTTTTTTGGGCATCAGATAAAAAACAAATTTTTAACCTGTCTTAGCATTATATTAGGAAATATGTATTTTCCCTAATATAATCACTTATGCAGAGCTTCTGATATGGAATATCGGCAAATTTACTATTTGTACATTAACATTGAAACGATGTCCATTCGTTTGTCTGCCTGGTTTTTTTCCATGGAAACCTTGTGCGAAAAGTACAAGTTTTAATTTTGTAGACAATTTGATAATATTTGGTTAATACCTCTAATTTTAACTGAGGACGAAACCTTTGTCAATGATAAAAATCGGTCTAAAATTTCACATAGTCCCCACAAAAACTTCTTCCTATATAGACTCTTTGTGTCCATACCCCATCTAACTATGTTAATAAAATCTCATATACATACATGGTGTATCTAGATGGTCAGACTTATTATGATAGTTGTTATCGCAGTCGAAGTTATAGTCGTTTAAAATGTTTATCTTTATAGAGTTGAACCTGGATTATCCGTGATACGATTAACAGGCAACCTCAATTATCCGGGAAAGAAAAATAACATTTTTGCATTGATTGAAATTTTTGTGCATCGATTAATCGTGATTTTATTTATTATCCGGCATTATAAGCATTATTTTTTTTTAACAGTCAAACACAATGTGCATTAAACAAAAAAGGGGAATTCCCTTGCTTGCGTAACATGATTAGAAAGCATTTGTACGGATACATATTTAGTTTAAAAATTTGAGAATTGTTGATTGTTTTTACAATGGTATCCGTATCAGACAAGGAAAAGTCAAAAAAAAAAAAAAAAAACAAAGTTGATACTCAATTAATTGATTATCCAGAATTCTCCCGGTCCCGACCATTATGAATAATCTAGGTTCAACTGTAATTTAAATTTCACGACAACGACAATATAAAATACATAGAAAGTTTGTCCCTTTTATGTCGTTTACGACAATAAAAATACCAACTTCTAAGAGAGAGAGGCTATCGACGACAGATAACTCTTTTATAAATTTTAACCTTATAACATAACTGTGTTTTGTTGAGCCCAGACTGCCCGCCGGTTCCAAATATGGTACAGTCTTGAAAATTTGCCTGTAGATACTATTAATATATAGGTTCTTAATTCATATGGACTAAGTTTAATAATGTTAAAATTACAATCGAAATGACACCAAATTTTAGATTTTTTTGTTCGAAAAAATCAAGGCGAATTCATTACCGGTGGTCTTAAGAACCCTGCTGCTAACTTTTTTGTTTTTTTTTTTTTTGATTTAAATTTGTTGGATGTTAAAATTTTGCTGATTATCTTTGTTTCTGTTTTTGACATTGTACAATGATTTTTCAAAAACAACCTGCAATAATTAGTGTTGTGGTTATTTTGTTGAACTGTCTATGGTTTTTAATCTAAATTTTGATATTTTTATTAAGGTTAAGTTTATCAAATTTAATTTTTATTAAATTATTTAAATGAAGAAAGGAATTTTACAACATGAAATCAATAAAAATTTTAACAACAACCTGCTTGTGGTGTTTGCACGAATTGTACTGTTTGTAGTATCGAGATTACTTGTAATGAATTCGCCTTGGAAAAAACAGAATTCCAAAAGATGGAATAATTTTCTTTCTAATCCAAAAATAAGAGTTTATTCTTTAAAAATTTATTAAGATCTCAACTTCTTCGAAATAGATTTTCACATGTTGAGTTCATCTATATTATAAAAATGAAATGTTGTGTGTTGCTGATCGCATAACTTGAGAACGGCTTGACCGATTTGGACGATTTTTTCTTTAAAATGATCGCCATGGTCCAACTTAGGTTTGTTCGGAAAGAAAATTATTCTCCGCCCACTTTTTTCGATTTACCTAAAATCAGAAAACGGCTCCATCGATTTGACTAATTTTTTTCCAAATGTTCGTATTAATCCATTTTAAGTTTTCATCGAAAGAAAAATGTACCACGCCTACATTTCGCCCACTTCTTCAATTTATTTGACCGATTTGGAAGATTTTTTTCTTTAAAATAATCGCCATGGTCAAACTTACGTTTTTACGGAAAGAAAATATTGCCCCGCATACTTTTACGACCACTTTTTTCGATTTATCTAAAATCAGGAAACGGCTCCGTCGATCACTAGTAATCAGCTACCGAGCGAAGCCGAGGTGGCCAGCTACTATTCAATAAATTTGTGCAAAACTAAAGTCGAAAAGGAAAATATGGAAGGTAAATAACTGTCGTTTGTATTACAGATGCTAAATGAAATAATAGGCCGATACTCACTAATATTAATAGGCTTCGCAATATTATTAAGTTATTTTAATCGTTAGATGACTTAAGTAGTTTTAAGTTATAATTTTAAAACAACATATGGAGAATGGGCCGGCAATAACCGGTATTGAACCAGTGTTCGAAAATATACAGAATATTATTTAGCGTTCGGTTCACACTCATAAGAATGATATCTATTTTTTTTTAGTGATTGTGTAGACAAACACAACCCTTAAAACCGTTCGTAGCTATCTTCAAGAAAAAGCCGAACATAATATTGTGTTCTGTTCTTTGTTATAAAACAGAACAATTGTAGTGATACTGTAGACAAACATTATATTTTATTTATCTATAATGTTTCTTTTTTTATATTGATAAAGAAATGAACAAACACAAAGTTTAAGCAACGACCACACCTCGAACAGCTTGTGTGTGTATTGTGTATGATTTGTTTGTGTAAAATTATTTTTCCGTCTTTTTGTTTGTTTTTCGTATGTGTATTTTATTATTGTAAAAATGTTTGGTTCCCAGCAAAAAGGTCGCTAGACACAACAGAAACAAATAAACATTAATGAGCCAAGCCGAACACAACGAAGTTTGTGGATTAAAAAAAAAACCGAACGAAATTTAATGTTCTCGTCTTTTAATTCCGTTCGGTTTTTTTTTTTTGTTCGAAAGATGACGTTATTTTTTGTATTGATTTTCTACACAAACACTATTAGCGTTTGTGTTTTCCACACACTTACCGAACCGAGCACTAAGGAGCGATATTAAGTGTTTATTTTCGAACACTGATTAGAACGACTCAAAGAATAAAATTAACATATCCAAATAAAAGCAATACTAAATCCTAAGTCTTGTAATGAATTGCTAGAGAGAAAAAACATATTTATTTACAACAAACGAAAAAATTGTTAAAATTAACAAAACTTAACATTATTTTTAAAATTCTGCAAATTTTTTTTGTTTATAGAAAAACATTAACAACATCTTGCCAAAATACAAAAAAAAGTAAAGAAACTAAAAAAATTAGTGAATTGAATCTTGTTCTTTGGGACAGAAAACATACAGTTTAGACAAACTAGAGAGGATAAACTTGCAAAAATAAAACAAAATCCAATACCAAAAGAAAGAAAAATACCAGCAAACCAATTGAAACCAATTGGTCTTGGGTTGGAGAAACAATTTAAGACAAACAAATAAATAAATACTACCATCAAATTACTACAATACGCTAAAAAAAAATAACTTAAGATGATACCTATTTAAGTTGCAACTGCAACACGGTATAAAATACATTTAAACATAAACGACAACAAGACAATCGACAACTGCGACTTGAGGAAAATTTTTTAAACGCTCAAAAAAAAAAAGAAGAAGAAAACTTCAACAACAATTGCAAGTTTAACTTTGACTTCTCCTACCAACAATGACTTGACTTCTTTTAAAATAAAAGCCAGGCTAAAATAAACAACAGCAACATCGCGAAAAAGTCACTACTAAAGAATCACTAAGAAAAAAAACGAGCGACAAGAACAACGAGCATCTTAACACGAGTAACACGTATTGTCACCAGAAAACTCCTTAAGCCACCTTGAGCCACCACAAAAAATGTTCTTCAGCCTAAAAAGATGTAACAGAATGCAGTACCACAGCAACAACAAAAACAGACGATCTTTTCACTACAGCCCAAATCATCAAAAAAAGGTAGAAAAAATGTGAAAAAATAGTAAAAAATTCTACACACAAGTCCATAGATTACCACCATATTGGCGACAATTATTGTCACAAAACATTGACTATTTGCAACATGTAGACACGAATATGTACGAATGATTTGGACAATGATCATGACAATGCTGCTGCGAATGATGACTTCGACTACGACGTCAATGATGATGACGATGATGGCGATGACGACAGTTACGATGTTTAAGTTGTTGTTCGTTTTTCTTTGATTTTATTTGATTTTTTTTATCTAAAAATATTTGTTTAATAAGTGTAGATGGATATTAGAAAAAGTGCGTGAATTTTTTTTTATTTTTTTTTTTGTACAGATAACATATGATTCTTAAATATGTATTGTTATTGAATTTAAACCAGCAATATGCTCCAAAAACGCGTTTTATGCGCATTAAATGTGCAATAAAAACTGGAAAATATGCTTTGAAAAATGTTAAAAATATGCCCTAAAAATTAAATATTGCTCATTTGAAGACACAATATTCAACAATTTAATAACAAAATTTACAAAAAGAACCTTAAAATATAATTTTAACCCATATAATTCATGTAAGAGATGTTTGCGCCAAATATTATCTAGATATTAACATCCATATGGGTTTGTGTCCTAAAGAGATTTTAGGTATGGTCGCTAAATTGTTAACAAATGTTAACATTTAAATGGAAGTTAAAGCTATTTAAGGAAGGGAACTTTGAGCAAATATAAACCGATTCGAAAATAATTTAATTTGCAGTAAAATATTTTTGGGACGAATTTAATTTACATAGGGTTTACACTTGCAAGTGCAAGTTCGAAAAACTCAATACACTCGCACATTTTTACTAACACCATCACATTTTTCGTACTTGCAGCCCAACTTGCAAGAGAATTTGCTTGCAAGTAAATTTTTGACACTTGCTGCAAGTAAAATGACAAATGAAGAAACAGTGTTACCATGGATGACTTTTGTATAAATTTACTAGTACTTAGTAATATAAAAGTTATGTTTATAGCGGATTTTCTGTGTATTTATAAAAAATACCACGTAAAAAAGAGAACAACTATACAACAATCCATCTCAATGGCAATTTTATCATAAATTTTAAGCATTTTGAAAAAAAAAATTGTTAATCAAAATATTTTCTCAGTAATATTATGAAATCGCCACTACGGCAATACTGAAGTCAGATATTTTATAAATTTTATAAATAAACATAATTTTTTCATCAAGATGGACCGAAAATTAAATAAAGAAGGAATTATTAAATTTATTTTGTTATAACATGTTAATATTTTAAGCATGGTGATGTTGTTAAACCGAAAAACAAAGTTTTTTTTTATGGGATGTTTTCGCTTCGAGAACATTTGAAAAATTAACTTACAACTGACTGTGTAAACACTCAAGCTACTTGCAAGACTTTCGGCTTTTTCTTCGACTTTTTCGTTGATAATACGTATATACTACTTGCAAGTAATTACGTGCATGTGTAAAGGCAGGGATAAATACCATCATAATTAAAAAGCTTGCGGACACAAAGAATCTAATTTGGATGTTACATTATAGACTGATTCTCACCATTTGCATAGACTTCGTCCATATTTGATCAAATTATCTACAAAATTGGAACTTGTACTTTGCGCACAAGGCTAACAAGGACAGAGAACCAGCCAGACGGACGGATGGACATCGTAAGATTACTTTAAAAAGATTGGTCTAGATACAAATCGCAAAACATTTATCCTCAATAACAACCTGGGGTCTAATTACCGCATACGATATCGAGTAAAATTGATCGAAATTTTTTATTTTAGTATTATGACTCTAGATATCGAATGAAATATATCGTAATTTGAGATGAAAGCATTCGATATCGAGTAACCAAAGCCATTACAACTCTGTAGTTTTCATTCGATACGTCAGTGTCTATCGAATGCAGAAAAATACGATAGTTTACTTGATATCGAATGCGGTAATTAGGCCCCTGCACAGAAAAAATTCTCCAACATTTTTCACCAATTAAAGCATTAATCAAAAATAAAATCAGTTTTAATTAAAAATTTAATTAAGTGAATTAAACGTTTAATCAAGTAAATTAAACGTTTAATTAATACTATTAACTGGTTTAATTGATACTATTAATTTGTTCACTGGTGCAATTTTAATTAATTTTTTTAATAATATCACAAATTTTTTAATTGAAATCAATTTTTATTTTCTGTTTGCTTTGTCTTGCAATTTAAGAGTAAAAATTAAATGTAGATGTCGAAATTGAAGTAACAAATTTTGGAAAAAAAATTTTTTGCTGCGAAAGTTATTGTGTAGGCATTAGTGCTGAGATACAATCGATATTTTCTACTTTCGATATTTATCGATAGTTCAGATTTCACTATCGATATATCGATATTACGATCGACTGAATGTTTGTACTCAAGTAGGAAAACTTTAACTGGTTTTTTATCAGGCTAAAGTTCGTTGGGTTTATCATTTTATTGAACGTAAGGGACGATAGTGATATTTTTCCTTTCGATATTTTCGATAGTTTAATACTACTGTCGATTGTTTCCCAGCACTAGTAGGCATCTAGGAAATTTTAATAAGCATAAAAATATTCCTTAAAAAGGCAAAGTATGCGCTATAAACCTAAAAAATGCTGCGAAAAGGCTCTTTTAAATAAATTATGCAAAAAAATGCTGCAAACGGTAAAATATGCAAAAATATGCTCTAACAATTCGATGCCAAAATTCATAAAAAGCTCTAAAACGGATAAATATATTGTTTCTGCCTTCATTGCTCGCACAAGGAAAAACATGCAATTGTAAAAAGCTTCATTCATACTGGACCACATATTGCAGAACAAAATGAAATTTACAGTGAGCTCTATATTTAATTTTTTTATATTCATATTATACTATTTTTTAATAGAGTTAAAAACTTTTTGAGTTTTTTTTAGGGATTGCTGTTCGAATTTAACCGAAATCTAAGCCGCGGGTTTAAACGCCTAAAAACCGAAACCGAAAACAGGCAAAAAAAAACTCAGTTTTAGGATTTACTTTAACAATATATTTATACTTAAAGAAATTGCAAATTATACATAATAATCTCACTTAAAATAGAAAAACTTTATACATAACAGCTTGCAATAAAGTACGACACGGACTTAAGAGACGGTTTATATAAAAAAAACAAAAAGAACTGCATTTTGGGGGTGGCAAAAACTCTTTTTTACAATTCTAGATACTTCATTGATATACAATTTTACTCTGATTGAAAGAAACTTTCTTGTTAATGTTTAATATAATGTTTAAGTGCAAATTTAAAAAGGGGTCGCACTTTTGGGGCGTGGCATACAATAAAATTATAACCTTGTCTAGGTTATAGGTATTAGAAGGGCTTTCTTGCTACATGCCAGAAATTGGACTTTAGTGGGGAAGGATTCGAGATTTTATAAGTGCCCCCACAGAATTCGATGTCAGATTAAAAAGTCAACAAACACAAAAATGAAGCCATAGTGAGGCCATTAATAATGATATGCGATACAATAAAATTGGAATTTTAACATCGGCGCTATTTTAAAAAAACAAAAAGTTCAGTGTAATATATATAAGTAAAGAAAAGTGGGCCTAATTTTGGGGCGTGGCATAAAAGTGAGTACATTAAAGGCTAGAAGTACAAAGTTTTAGAAGGGCTTTCTTTTCACGTGCAAAAAATTAGACATTAGGGTGGTACGTTTCTAGATGGCATAAGTGGCGCCCAGAATTTGATGTCGGACTAAAATGTCACCCAAGGCAAAAATAAAGCCATAGACAAGCCATGAACAACGATATGCAATATGTTATGATCGGACTTTAAATGGCGACGCAGTATACAAAAAACTAAAAGGGCGGTATCAAGAGGCGTGGAAAAAAATTAAAACAATTTTTCTGAAATGCTTTTGAACTAATCTTTAATCCTAGGCGTGACTAGCTCAACTTTTTTTTCGAACCACCTTAATGTCCACTGCCAAAAACAAAAAGCTCATGTCAATCATATAATTCAACACCATTTTCAAGTATGTAAACAAGTAAAAGTGCCGTCAGTGCCGAATATTTGATATCCTCCACTATGAGTAAACATATTTCAGAAGTGGGCTTAATATGTTTAATTGTGGACCGATCACCTAAAAGCTTTAGAATTTTCATTCTACTAGTCACACAAAACTAAATTGAGTAAAAAACAAGTAAGAGTGCTATATTCGGCTGTGCCGAATCTTATATACCCTTCACCATTGTGCGAACAACAGAGCAACTAAATAATTTTTACATATACATACATGTTTATAAAACTTAAAACTTCATCATAAATGAAATTTAAAAAGCGAAAACTGGTAAATATTTTTTTAAAATCGTTTTTAAGAACATAAAAATATAAAAAAAAATATTTATTTTTAAAAAACCAAGATTCGAACCAGTTAACTCACAGTTTCTAACTTAACACACCCCCTAGACAACTGAACCATGAACGAACGCTGTTTAAATATCATTAAAATGAAATATGGACCGTTTACTGTTCAAAACTCAACACAGACAACAACCGGATTTGAACTTCGCCTTTCATAAGGACCCAGAACACAGACAACAACCGGATTTGAACTTCGCTTTTCATAAGGACCCAGAATATACATATATACTTTATAGGGTGTAGGACCTTAGGTGAAGGGTATTAAAAACAAACTTAATTATAAACAAAATAATTTTTGGGATTTCAGTATTTTGGTCATAACTCTGCTATTTCTTAACCGATTTGACAGATTTAGATACCGACGTGTTAAAGAAAAAATTTTCCAGTTATTTTGGTTATAAAACTTGGACTCGGCAAGATCTATGGTTCCCGAAAATGGGTATTTTTCAAAAAAAAATTAATATTTTGGTCATAACTTTTTCGTATCTGAACCGATTTTCCCGAGTTTTTCAGAAAATATTTTCTATTAAAAATTTCCGATCTTTTGATATATAAGGCGTAGCCATAGGTCATATTACAGTCAAAAAATCAGGGTTTTATAAAATTTTTAATACATTTGCATTAACAACTGTGTTATAACATGAGAAAACTTCTAACATGATGAGTCTTTTTAATCCAAATATTTAATATTTTTAATTAGGCTTAAGTTCTTGAAATTTAATTTTCATTAAATTATTTTTATGAAGAAAGGAATTTTACAACATGAAAATTAATTAAAATTGTTATTGATAATCTTTCATTCTTGACGTGCCTCGGGCTCGAACCCTGGCCGGCAGGTTACCATGACATGTTTCGATCGCAACCACTCGATCTCCTCAGATGGATTTGCCGTCTTACACTCGCAGCCATCGACGACTGCTGACGTCAATAGTCAAACATCAATCCTTAAACCAAATTGTATTTTAACATTTGGTAGATCGAAATTTGCTTTCCTGAATGATTATCCATTTTAATTGATTTTACATGTTTTTTCCATACTTCTGTACTTAACACTAACATTATATTAGTGTTAAAGTCAGCATTTCAAGTCAGTTGTAGACTGTATGTTATGATTTTCAACAAATCTTATTTGGCAACTATGCTTCACACTACTACAGCGTTGCCTCTTTTATTGTATTAGGGCAAACTGTACTATTAATTTCAAAATGGTTATACAATTTTAGTATCATAAAATGTTTGTACCGCTTTTGATTTGATTTGAAAAAATTAAACAGTGAATTTAACAAAAAGCTCTTAATGAGCGCCGCGATTGAAATGCAGATTAGGGCGGGTCGATTTTTTTTAAATCGTATAGCAAAAACTCAAAGTTCATAAAGTTCTAAAAAAAATTCTCCGAAGAAACCATGTATCTAAAATAAAATCCTAATCCGCGCCTCTCGACTTGAAAGTGTGTATGCCGTTTTTACCAAAAAAAATAAATGTTTCAAAAAATAGCCAAAAAGAAATCGAATTATCTGAATAAAATTAATTAGTAAGGTAGTTCTTTAGCACTTTATATTTTTCAACACTTGAAATTTTTTTACATTAAAAAAAATATTAACTCAAGTAAAGAAATTTACAAGTCGAGATGCGCGGAGTAGGGTTTGATTTTATACCCATCGTTTCTTTTCATTTTTATTTTTTTATCCATACAAATCAACGGGCCCTAATGTAGATACTTATTGGTAACAAGTTTTTTAAATAAATAATTGTGTTGGTGAAACAAACGTTCCTCGCAAATTTAGAAATTGTTAAAAGATTTGATATAACCATTTTCTCATTCTTCTGTAGAAATAGATTTAAGTATGCTAAACAATATTGAAACAGATTCAAGAAAAAAATTGCAAACAGATACAATTGCATCTATTATTTTTACTATACCTTCTTTAGTTGAAATTGAGAAAATACAAATTAATATCGAGAAAAACTAATTGATGTTGAGAAAATACAAATTGATTATAAGAAACCAAATTGATGTTAAGAAAATACGAATCGATATTAAGAACTCAAATTTGATATTGAGAAAATACAAAATTATATTAAGACATCCAAATGAATATTGAGAATATACAAATTGATGATAAGAAATCGAAATTAATATTGAGAAAATACAAATTGATATTAAGAAATCCAAATTGATATTGAGAATATACAAATTGATAATAAGGAATCGAAATTGATATTGGGAAAATACAAATTGATATTGAGAATATTCAGGTTAGGTTAGGATAAGAAGGGTTACGTGCCCAAAGGGCACACCCGCTCGGAAACCAATGCTGTCCATTGTGAATCCCTTCAATGAAAAAGGTAGAAAAAAGTGAAGAAAAGAAATAAGAGGTGGATAGAATTAAGAAAGTTAGTAGGTACCACGTATAAATATTACCCTCTCTACAGTCCACTCAACAGAAACAACCGCACTATTTCCCAGACAACCCCCCGTAGATCAGCAGGATTACATCCAGCGGTACACCCCAGTTTGTCGTGAAATCTATCTCCTAGCCATTTCTGTCTGAGACCCTGCATCCTAGGACAGTGGTACAGTACATGCGCGATCGTCTCTAGCTCCTCAGAATCATCGCACAATTTGCAGAAGTCCGGCATGGTATTGTCCCATTTGCCCGTAAAAGCCCTAACAGGACAATGACCCGTCAAAAACCCTAAAATGTCTTTAATACCACGCCCACTTCTCCAATCCCGCCCACATTTTGTGGGTTGGTGTGTATCTGTACCGAAATGCATTCAAATATAATTATTTAAGTATTAAAGTTTTTTCGAGAATTGTCTTCATATAAGGGCTATGGTAATTTATGGGCCGATCGTCAGAAGATATCATGGTGTGATTTATAGTCTTATGAAACTATGATAGCCAATATTTACTACAGTACCATCATGAGTTACGGTTTTGGGAGTACTAAAGTGTTTTCCGAAAGTGGGC
Source organism: Pollenia angustigena (assembly GCA_930367215.1). NCBI lineage: Eukaryota > Metazoa > Arthropoda > Insecta > Diptera > Polleniidae > Pollenia > Pollenia angustigena. The sequence continues at coordinate 122,011,589 of OV884057.1, read as the reverse complement.
TTAATATGGGGACTATATTAAAGTATAAACTGATATTGACGAAATTTGGCATTGTGATTTCTGGTCATATAAAACGAGTTTGTGCAAAATCTAATAACAGTTGGTACATTCTGCCAAAAACATATATTGGTTTTTGTAACAGAATTATGAATTTTTAAGGGTGGTTGTTCCACATTGTTTTCCTACTTAACGGATTTTTCTGGATTTCAATCCCAAGCTGCTTAGGATAACTAGAAACAATTTGACACCATTATTGCTATTTTCTTTTGTGTATGTTTGAAAAAACATAAGAAAAACATAAGCAGTGGTATCCAGCGCCATGTAGCAATATCTTAAACTATTGCTTCTGTGGCCATAACCATAACCCTACAACACAGCTATTTATACCAACCTTATGGGCAACGCCATTGCCATATCCATACAAACTAATTGAATTTTGGTTTCAATGGTCATGGTTACGTCTATGGCATTATGCTCATGTCACGTTTCTACAGGGGCTATAAGAACTAATAAATAGATTCCTCAATTTGGAACGAGTACCAACACTCTTAAGCACTTGTGAAAAAAAAGTTGATTGCAGAAAAACTAAGAGTTATTTTGTGTGGGTGTTGGTTGACATTTGATAGAAATACAAATGAGTTAAAGTGACTTGATTTTCGCAAACAGGCTTTAGTTGGTCGATTAAGGATCTATGCTAATGATTTGTGTGGCTCTTCGGTATTCGGCCATTAAGTTCTGGCCTTTGCCAACTTTATGAATCCTTTGCGAAATTGACCGAATCAAACAAAGCTTTGCTGATACAAATAAAAAACCTCTGTGTAGTTGTCTATTAATCATAATCATAGTCTTTATGTTTATACAACTTCATTTTGTTAAGGCCATTAAATAAAAGAAGTAAAAATGTTGTACTATGTCAGAAATTTCTCAAAAATTTGTTATTCAGAATGGTAGTTGGGCAAGAAACGATATTGAAAAAGGAAATCTGTTTGTTAGTCACTTGAAAAACGTATTTACACCAAATATATTTCACAGTATTGCGGTCGAATTGCCACTTGTTGCTGCTAGAGCAGCTATTCCCCTCAGATTTGAGTTAAGAGAAATCGAAAAGGCTATTTGTGACTTAAACACTAAGAAGGCACCTGGTATTGATAAAATCAGTAATAAAATGCTTTTGGAGCTACCTCGCATAGCAAAGAAAATTATTCTTTTTATTTTTAATGCTATTTAACGCCTTGAATACTCCTCAAAAATGGAAGGTTTCCTTAGTTACCAAGATACCAAAGCCAGGTAAAGATCATACAAAAGTTGAGTCTTATAGGTCTATTAGCTTATTATCAAATATGTCAAAGCTGTTTGAGAAATTATTAGTTTCGAAATTAACACCGATTTTAAGTGAAAATAGATTTAGAAGAAAACACAGCACAATCGAACAGACTCATCGAATAGTAAATGACATAAGAAAAGCATTTGAAGAAAGCAAATATTGCTCAGCACTCTTCATCGATGTTTCGCAAGCTTTTGATAAAGTCTGGCATGAAGGCTTATTACATAAATTGAAGCAAAATTTACCAGCTAACACACACAAGCTGCTAGAAAGCTACTAAGTCGGTCGTCAATTTACTATTTAAGAAGGAAATTTCATAAGTTCACCTCAGCCCATTGACGCTGGAGTCCCACAAGGCAGCATCCTGGGCCCCCTATTATACTTAATTTATACTTCGGACATGCCAACAAGCAACTACACACAAACTTTAACATTTGCAGACGACCCAGCTTTTCTAAGCGTCCACGAAAATCGTTATGAAGCATCTCGTTACCTACAGCATCATATATTTCAACTAGAAATATGGTTAAGACAATGGAGGATAAGGGTCAATGAGCAAAAATGTACATATAACATTCACTTTGCGCCGGGAATCTTGCCCCCCTATTACAATCAATAATCAAATAATTCCTCAACATTCGCATGTAAAATATCTCGGTATACATCTGGATCGGCGATTAACGTGGAAATGCCATATAGAGGCAAAATTAACTCAAATGAAACTAAAAGCCATTCAAATTCATTGGCTTATTAGAAGAAATTCTGTCCTTAGTCTCGATTGTAAGCTTCTACTTTACAACTCTATCTTAAAGCCTATCTGGTGCTACGGTATTCAAATATGGGGCACTGCCTCGGCCTCAAATCTCGAAAAAATTCAAAGGCGCCAAAATAAACTTTTTCGAATAATAACAGCCGCTCCCTGGTATGTTAAAAACTCAAACATTCATAAGGATCTCAATGTGGCATTAGTAAAAACTATGATTAGAAAATATGCAGTTAAATATTTAAAAAGGCTTGAACAACACCCACGTCCATTTTGGCTTTTCAAAATAAATATAGTGAGCAATGAATTTTAATATACCATACAATTGATTCAACAATACAAGTGGATTTGGGAATATGGTAATTGATTACTAATAATTGTAAAAATTAAAAATTGTCAATATTTTTTTTTCAATAAATGATATATTTAATTTTAATTAAAAAATTGATCAAACAATGTGTTAATTGACTTAATTATATATATCTCAGGTTTTAACAATTTCTAGCAACAATTATTTCTAAAAGTTTAAATTATTTTAAAGTTATTTACGGGAATACAAAATTTATTATCAAGATTTTCGTATGACGTGCTAAATTCCCAATTTTCCATATTTGATAAATACACTGAAATTTATTGTTGAGGGAAAGCTAGCTTCTATGCGCATTTCACTGGTTGCTTAGGCCAGATCATCAGGAAACCTTTTCCAAAAATTTTAGAAAAGCTAAAAATATTATACAAATAAAACCCTAAAGCGAATAAGAATTTTTAACACTCAAAGTCTTACTTGTAACAATATCAAAGCTTAAACAAAACACCAACAATAAACAGTGAGTTTATCTTTTCTTACATCCCCCTACAATTGGTTGGGTTCTTTCCGACTCGAATTGTAGTTGTAAGTGGGTAAAAAAAAAAACAAAATTAAAAAACAAATTGTTTCATTCTATTGTCTTCGCAAGAAAACAACAAAAAAAAAACCAATTTGGCAATTCAGTTTTCTGCACGGGCACATGCAAGTATATTATCAAAGTTATTTACGGGAATACAAAATTTATTATCAAGATTTTCGTATGACGTGCTTTCCTCAACAATAAATTTCAGTGTATTTATCAAATATGGAAAATTGGGAATTTAGCAAGTCATACGAAAATCTTGATATTAAATTATTTTATTTTAAACGAAAAACCAATTAAGATTTTTTTTATATAATTAATATTTTAATTAAAATTTTATTTCAAAATAACTAAAATGTTAATTGAATCAGAATTGTATTTTTAATTTTCTTAAAAAAAAAAAAATTTTGATTCAGTTATCACATTAATTAAATAAAAATACTTTTTTAACAATTTTTTTAATTGATAGAAAACTACTGATAATTTTTTACTTCTAATAAGTTTTTATTTTATGGAATTTAATTGAACCGTTTGAAATATTGATGACTACTGCGTGTAAATTGCGGTATTCCAAATCGATCAAATTTGAGTTGTTTGGTATCGAATGCCATAATTTACCTCCTAGTTACTGATTGCTTTCTTTTTCCGTTCATAGAAAAGATTATTAGTAGTTTTTGTATCAATTAAAAAAAGTATTTAAATTTAATTAATGTGATAATTGAATCAATTATTTTTTTTTTTTTTTGTTGAAGGAAAATTAAAAATATACATTTTTGATTTAATTAACATTTTAGTTCTTTTTAAATAAATTTTGAATTAAAATATTAATTAAATAACAAAAAGTTATTTCGTTTAAAACAAAATAATTCAAACTTGTGATATTGTTGTTGGAAATTGTCAAAATCAATCAACTGTTATTAATAAGGAGCCATAAATATAATAATACTATTTGCTTTCCCTTAAAAGGCTGTTCCTACTTCAGTTTTATTGTCCATCTAAACTCCAGCTTTTTACTTACTTCATTTAAATTAAAAAACAAAAACAAAACTAATATTGCAATATTTGCGTTTTTTCTCTTAATCAAAGAAAAAAAAAAGAAAATCTCCTGGAAAAAAGTACGAGTACAACACAAAAAACAAATCGATATGATCAACATCAGTAAAACAACATCAGCAATTTTGCATCTTTTTCCAAAAGTTCTTTTCCCGTCATCGCAAAAAATTTAAAATAAGAAAACGGCAACAACAGCGACTCTCCAACAAAAAGAAAAAACCTTAAGAACATTATTCAGGAAAATAAGTTTTGAAAGCCGAAGAAGGGGTGGTGAAGTTGTATGGAATACAGCTAAATATAAAGAAAATTTTAAAAAAGTCTTAAAAATAACATCTTCAGCGAAATAGCAGCGTGTGTGTTTTTACGAATCACGGTTTCGATGTTTCGCATGAATACGTAATTAAATCTATAAATCGGCCAATTAAAATGCTTTGATATCGTGACAACACAACATTCAGACTCGATCGACTCTTCTTCTCCTTTTCTCCTACCACTCCTCACAATAAAATCCGCAGCAGTATTGAAACAAAATAAAGAAAAAAAAGAAATAAAAATACAAGAGCGACACTAAAAATAAAGAGATTGCTAACTGATAATATTGGTCCAGTTTGTAGACATGAAAAAAATTAAAAATTATTACTGGTATATGATCAAAAATGTTTGTAATGCATTTAATGTACGATATTGGCAAAAGTTCTTAGGTATATATGTATATAAATGTGTAAGTGCAGTTCCTTAAATCGATGCCATCTTATTTCAGATTTGGTTTCTTAAGAATATAACAGTTTTCTATAGTAAGTGTTCAAGGTCAGAACAAACAACGTTTTTTTTTTAGATCCGAACAAATATCATGACGTGGTACAGTACTTAATTTATCGAACATTCAAGACTAAGCGACACCGCAGCTCTCAGCCAATCAGATCCGGAGAATTTTCGTCAGGCATTGGCAGGACGTAAACTTAGGAATACGAATAAAATTTGGTTAATTATTATAAGTTCATATTAAATATATGAAGATTTAATAAATAAATTAGAAAAAACAAGATCCTCTACTTTGGAGCTTAGGTCCGTCCTTAATATAAATAGATTCCGAGTTTAAAGTTTAGCCAATTTACTATGGATAGCTGATGTTGTACAGACACTGAATGTTGATTCCCGACTCTTTGCTTTTTTGAAATACAGGCGAACTTCTCTATTGTAAACTTCTTTACAATGACACTCTCTCCCTGTTATGAGTTGATTTCAAAAACGCAGCATTTTCCATCCAAATTTTGTGTATTTTTATCTCATAATGAATTTCCTTTACAATACAAAAAAATTTGTAAATTAAAATTTGACTCAAAGCCATTTTTGTCTGCATGTAATGAACAATTAAAAAAATTCTCTAATGCATACCAGAGGACACATACACTGATAGAAAAGGCGTCATAACGCTGATGTACTTTGACATCAGTACTATGACAAGTGTCTTCGTTTTTGACCCCATGACACTTTTCATCATGGTGATGTCAACCTTAACATCACTTGGCCAAAGTGTCACTAGGGTCAAAATGAAATTATGTCATCAATGGGATGACACATCGGCATCACAGAAATAACGAACATGTCCTCAGGGCGATGGCGTAGTAACATCGGAGAAAGGACAGATTAGCATCAATTTATTGACAGTTTGTCATTAACAGCCTGTTCATGGATTTCGGACGTCATCGTTCGCATAGAAAATAACATTAAAAACAAAAACAAACTTCGAACAATATTCGATTTTTTTTGTTGTTTTAAATGTTATTTCTATGCGAACGATGACGTTCGATATCGTTAAACAGGCAGTAAGTCAAAGTCATTAAGACTTAAGTCAAAGTGAGAGAATATTATTATTTACTTACCCGTTACATATATTTGTTTCACGTTTGTTGAATTACCGCCCTTGTTTACAGCAGAACTCTCAATAATAAGACACCAGCACCATGCCCCATATGGTTTTCGTAATCATTCTACTTTAAAAATGTGATGTATTTAACTAAATAATTTAAAAAAATAGAATATAGGAATTTTTGCTTTTTATAATACATTGTAATCATGAAAATAATGCAAATTATATACAAAATGTGGCATCGAATTGATGCCTCTATAGTCATAAAATAGATGACACGTAACAAATGACAAAATTGTACGAAGACGTTAGTCATTGGATTGATGTTACTTTTTGCATCATTGATGCTATTTGTAGTAACATTGATGTCACAATTCTGATGTAAGGGCATATCAATATGAAAATGCATTTTTCTATCTGTGTAGCAAAAGCCGCCATCGGCTGGACAACCCAGGGTAGTACAAGAAGAAGAGGCTGGCCCGGCCGTCCATTGAACACATGGAGGCGCCAACTGGAATGCAAAGCGGTCTTTGTTGAAGAGAAATTAATCACAAATCATCTTATAGAAATCACAGGGCATAATATATAATAAAAATAGTGTATACAGAGAAATAATAGTTAAATTTAATTAGTTGTTCCCCAAAAGATGAAAATAGGAAAAAAGAATTCCCATTTTTGATAAAATTGACAGCAGTCGTCCATATTTTTTTTTCATAAAATGTTATAAATTTAATATTAGTTAAATCTACAAAGAAAACTTAGGTAGATAAACGGCCAAATAAACTGCACAAACGGTCTTCAAAATCTTCAAACATTATGAGAAAATATAATAAATGAATCAGTGGAAATGAATAGTAGTTCAACGTCACAAAAATTTACGACTTTCTTAGCATTTGTTCTCAATGAAAGATTTAAGGGCTTAGAGAATAATGAAACCTATTGCTTATCTACAATTTTGACTCTGCATTAAAAACTCCAATATTTCAAACACAATCGACTTGAGTCGTAGCGGAATAACGTGTTCTTGACCTCAACATGAATCTGCATTGCGAAACTGTTGAAGAAACGGGCGTCCCTACGCATAGTGAACCTTAAGCTTACGAAAACCACAGAATACACAGAACTGTCACGAGACGGAAGATTTTGCGTTTTTTTTTTGTCTCTTTCAAAGAAAGCTGCCCTTTTGCATTTCTCTTTTTATCATCTTCTATGCCGCAATACAATGAACACAAATTTATTAAGTTAAGATTTATTTACAAAACTGTTGTAAAAATTTACTTTTAAGTTCACCACAACACGAGTAAATAATATTTAAGTATGTAAATAACATTATAAAACAAAACAATTTTACTAAATAAATTTTTTTGCACAATAAACAACGTTTGCTGATCTAATGCATTTGTTTAACGTGGTTTGTGTTTTGTTATTTTTGTTTTGATCACGCCATTTGTGGTGATTGTTGCGGCCTGTTTTTACACCTTGCCACTTCACTACCAAAAAAAGCTTTCTGTCTCTTTCTTCGAAAGCTGCCCCCGCAACTGATTTGGGCCTTTTTCACACGTCACTTTTTACAGTTCTGTGTATTCTGTGACGAAAACTGGACTTGGGATATTTTGGATTTTTGTTTATGAGAGAGTTCGAGCAGGATGAGATCTATTCTTCTTAAGCTGTGGTTCTGCTAAAGTTGAAGTCGAGAAATGCCCTAGATCGCGTAATATTTCAAGAGACGCAGATCCGCTAACTAATTGGCGCACTGACTTGAAGAGAAATGTCATAAAAATACTTAAGTTTTCAAATGAGTATTGTCGCATCTAAAAGATTATTTTCTTCCGCAGATCTAGTTCAAACGGACTTGTGAAATCGTCTTTCCCCGCAAAAGTTGAGAATACTTTGTTTTTTATTTTGTAAATAAAAGTAACCTACTGGAGTTTTGTTAACTTTCGTATCGCTGATATTTCTTTTTGAGTATCGGTATCGTATGGGCAAAAAAGATCATGACTTCATCCATACCCATGACTGCATATGGGCCCCACTCTCGAAAATTGGTCTTGATATAATATGGTGTAGGGTATTATTATGCACGTTCTTACTAATTTCATTCTAATACTTAATGAAGCCAAATGCGGATACCTTCATTTAAGGTTAAGCGTAATCCAAGTATGTTTGAAAATAGTTTTTAGCTCTTACAACACCATAAATTTGTTCTCTACAAAAGTATAATTTGTAGTCTGACCAGCTCGGTATACGTAAATCTCGTTACACCAAATACATATGGCTACCTTTTCACACGAGATATTCATTACGAGACGGATATTTTAGTTGTGCACATATCAAATATTCTTTTTTTAAGTATCGTTAAGCCAGTAATTCTGAAAATGAGCATTCAACCTGTTTCTTTGCTGCTTAACAAATTCCAATAAATTATTTTAATAATCCTGCAAGATTTTGTTATGTTTGATACATGTCTCTATCGAAAATGTGCATACTTTTTATCTTCTTTTCGAATGTTCCTTGTCTTACTGCCTGATCATCAATATCGAACGAATGAAATACAACAATACCCCGGTTTGCGTCGCTAATTGGGACCGGAGTTACTCGACGCAAACCGAAACGACTCAAACCGAAGCACGATTTTCTATACATTTGTATTGATTTTCATTTAATTGATTCCGAGATTCATAATTTTCGCTGAAAAAATAAATTTATATTTGATAGACTTTATAAAGGATAATTTTATTTAAATGTTCAAATAAAGTTAAAGCTTTAATTTGTATAACCATTGTTGTAAGGGCATTCATCGCTGATTTTGATCTTCAATCCAAATAGTAAGAAGTGCCTTCAATTTTTTTATTAAGAGACTTCTCATTATTGTAACCTGTTTATGTTCTTGTTTCAAAAAAGTTCTTAATTTTATCAGCGTCAGTGGAACAGCAAATAGATTTTGTTGTAGAAGGGGTTAGTTCGAGTTTTCTTTCAATGTCAACAGCCTTTTCCTCTGATTTAGAACGCGTCAATACGCCCATTTTTTGCTCTACTCTTATTTGCTTGTTTGACTCGTTGCTGCAAAATATTTGAATTTAACTTTACTTCAGCAAATGTAATTTGAAACCAGTTGCAATCAGCAGACAACCTTTCCATACATATTTGCATTAGACTTAAACGTGAAATCCCCTTTTTCTGTAGCTTTGTACAAACATTTTTATAGTATTAATGACGCATATCAAATCACTAGCAATGCAACTTCGAAGCCATGCGACGCAAAGTGAAACAAAAACGACGCAACTTCGAAATCACAGACATTTTAAAACGTCACATTGCCAATTTTTTGATCTTAGAAGACCACTAGTGAAATTTTAGAAAATATTCGTAGAATATTTTAACCCTCTAAAGTGCCGTTTTAGTATATTTTAGTGTGGAAGTTAAAAAATGACCCCTTAAAATTAGTGTTAGAGGGTTAACATATTGTAAGAAAAGAATCGCCGTACAATTCTACTGAAGACATCTGAATTTATTTCGTAGCTCAGAAATACATTTAGTATATTTTTTTGACTTGTATCAAACGCCTTTTCAAAAAATTCAACAAATTCAAAAATTTAAGGGACCCATATTTCGGGAACCCGAGCCATCTTTTGAAAACCCTTTGGCAGATTTGCTCTACTTGTAGTCTACTTTCATATCGCGTTGCAAGTGCTGAGGCTGTTTTTTTTTTTTTTTTTTTTTTTTGTTGCACAGTGTTATCATCGGTAATATTAACTAAAAAAGTTTAGTAAGCCCGCAACTAAAAAAATTTTAAAATCAAATCAATTTTTACTCAAATATAATCAAAATTTATTCAACTAAGCAAATTTTCTTCAAATCAGCACAATAGTATCGTTAAATAATTTAAATTGAAATCTGTGTATATCAATAAAATGTTGTTAAAAGAATAGATAAAATTCTGTTATACAGTACTTTATCGTGAAATTTTGTTAAGTGATGAAGCCCATTTCTGGATGAGTACCAAGAGCTAACTTTACATTCATAAAAAAACGGTATGGTGTGATTTACCATGCGGGAAATTTGGTTCAATTGGTTTCAAGGCACTTATCCCGTGACAAGTGAAAACAATTTTAAAATAAAAAGGAACAAATTGTGATAGATTAAAACAGAACATATCACTTATCTGGTGATAATGTGTTTAAAGAGTAGTTACTCCAGAAGGTAATTGACAAAGAACTTGTCATGTAACTGGAATTTGAGTGTGTAATGACTAATCGATTCTTGCAATCGATTCTACCTGGTTCTATTACTTTAAATCAAGGGGATCCGTCCTAATAACATGGTTAATTTGGGACAATATCTGCGACAGGCATTATTTAAACTGAAATTGAATGTGTCCATTTAGGTTGTTTTTGTGACCGGTTACAAAGCGTCAAAAAGGTGCAAATTAACCCCCTCGTAGGAAATCACCATGATAAAGTGACAGGTCCCCTTCATATAAAGTGTTAGAACTCGAACCAGTCCCTATTACTATAGAACTGTCACGTGACAGGTTAAGTGCTAGTTCCCTTTCCTCTAGGGTATGTATTGGTCTATATTTCTTAAAAAATGAGGTAAATCAGAATGTTTTCGTTAATGGTAACCGTTATTGCACCATGTTAACGGACTATGTGCTTCCTGAAATTCAAGCCCATCGTCTCGGTGAACTCTGGTTTCAACAAGACGGCGCTACGAACCATACAGCGCGGGAAACAATGGCCTTGTTGAGAAATAATTTTGGAGAGCACTTAATTTCACGTTTTGCTACGGTAAATCGGCCACCTAGATCGTGCAATAACACACCTTTGGACTATTATCTTTGAGGATATGTAAAGTCTGAGGTCTTCAGGAATAAGCCAGCTACGATTGACGCTTTGGAAACATTACTCGTGTTGTTCGCGATATATCAATGGCTATGCTCGAACGATTCGCCCTAAATTTAACTTCATTTGAGTCATGGCCGATATTAACCTAATATTATTTTCAAACAGTTAATGCCAAAAATTGTTCTTTCAAGCGATAATCACACCTGACGATGAATCACCCTTTATTAGACCATTTTAATTGGAACTCAAAACTTTTAAATACCGTCAAGGCAACAAAAATATCTAGCTTATTTCTTAAAAACCCCAAGGCAAATTAAAATTTTTGGCGAATTAGAACAAAATACACGGCTGATCTCTAGAGTTCACATGTAGTAAAAATACTGATAAATTTAGCTTACGGCCATTGCCAGCACCTAATTCAATGCGCCTTGAACCAACCATAGCGTTTAAAAAAAAGTGATATGCTTTTGTTCACGATTCTAATAAATCTTGTCTAATTTGCTATATGTTTCTGCCCAATGGTAAGTAAAATTACCACAAGCATAGTTGATGTTATTTCAAACTTTTAGTAGAAGTAAATTAAATTGAATTATGTACATAATAAAAGAAGCCGAAATGAGGGATTAGAAACAGGTAGTACAAAACAAATTTTATTTTTTATATAATTTTTGTAATTGATTCAAAATATGGTATTTTTTTGGAGCTTAGCGAAAATCCTTCCTAAACGCGAAAGGATAACAAAAAATAAATATCCTTTAAATTTTTAATCCAAATTTTTAATATTTTTAATTAGGCTTAAGTTCATCAAATTTAATTTTCATTAAATTATTTTTATGAAGAAAGGAATTTTACAACATGAAAATTAATTAAAATTTACTGATAATTTTTCATTCTTGACTCAATCTGGGCTCGAACACAGGCGTTTTTACGGCCAGGTTACCCTGACATATTTCGATTGCAACCACTCAATCTCCTCAGAGGGCTTGCCGTTTAACACTCGCAGCCATCGACGACTGCTGACGTCATTAGTCAAACATCAATCCTTAAACCAAATTGTATTTAACCTTTGGTAGATCGAAATTTGCTTTGAATGATTATCAATTTTAATTTATTTTACATGTTCTTCCTTTACTTCTGTTTTTTCGTACTTTTGTCAAGAATTCTTCTTGAAGTTCAAAGTACATATTTTGTTTTGTTTTTTCATTTTTTTGTCTTTCTTTTTCTTGCTGACCTTTTCAGCACAACTTGAAGGACAAATGCAAACATAGAGCTCGTGCCTTAGCTTTAACAATAATTAGTATTGTGGTTATTTTGTTGAACTATTTATGGCTTTTAATCCAAATTTTTAATATTTTTAATTATTTAGGCTTAAGTTCATCCTTTAAATTGTTTTCTTTAAAGACATTAAGTTAAAGTATAAACCAAGGATTTGTACTTGACTTAAGAGCTGGTAAGTACAATAACCGGCTGGGCAATAATGGTTAATAATATTAAACTACCGTAATTAGTAAATTTGACTAATTTTGTAATCAATTTAACTAAAAAGGTTAAAGTTAAATCGAAAAAATTTCTTCTTTATAACTACTCACCCATCTGTAGACTTGAATAAAAAATTTGTAAGTTGTAGAATAACCTATTTCTTCAATTTGACACCCCATTTTGCAGTATTAAGGTAAATTTTTGGTTTGGTTGTTCATTCTCTGAGATATCTTGAGCTGATATTTTTTTGTGATTTTTTTTTAAAGTTTGACTTGATTTTTGTATTTTTATACCCTCCACCACAATTAGTTGTGAAGAGGGTATATTAAGTTTGTCATTCCGTGTGAAACTTTTTATTATTCATCTCAGACCCCATAAAGTGTATATATTCTGGGTCCTTGAGTAATTCTAAGTCGATTTAGCCATGTCCGTCTGTCTGTCCGTCTGTTGAAAACACGCTCACTTTCGAACAACTCAAAAGAAATGAAGAAACTTGGCTCCAAGCTGCTTGTAGTTATCCTAAGCAGTTTGGGATTGAAATACAGCAAAATCGGTTCAGTAGGACCAGAGCTATGAATCAAAATGTGGAACTACCACCTAAAAAAATTGATAATTTTGTTACAAAAAATTACATAAATGCTGGAACAAGGCACGGAATGAGATAAGATTTTGCAAAAATTTGTTTTATTTGACTGGAAATTACACTGTTAAATTTCGTGATGATCCGTCCATAATTTACCCTAGGCCCCATATAGACCCTACTACCGGAAAACAGTTTGGTCGCCTAAAACCATAATTAATAACAAATCGTCACAGTTTAAGATTATAATAACATCATACAGATATTAAATCCTTAAACATTCGAACTGTCGGTGGAGGGTATCAAAGATTCGGCACAGCCGAATGTAGCACTCTAACTTGTTTTAATTAAAACCTTCTCTTTAGCTTCACTTCGGAAAATCAAATCTTGTAACGTTAATTTAACCGCCTTATACTCAATGCAAATGGATGAAACTTGGCAGGCATATATATTTCCGATGACAATACACGGGCGTAGCCAGGATAAAATCTAGGGGGGGGGGTTGCAAAAAAAATTTTTTTTTGGTAAAATGATTTTTTGACCGCCTTTTACTCAATGCCAAATGGATGAAACTTTGCAGGCATACATATTCCCGATGACAGTACACGAATACATGGGCGTAGCCAGGATAAAATCTAGGGGGCGGGCAAAAATTTTTTTAAATGTTTTTTTTTAAGAAAAGCGTTTCTTTTTAAATGTTCTTATTTAAGTTATTTATTTTCCCTAACCCTCAGAAAAGTAAGCACTGGTCAGTGAGTAAAAATTTGTGGCTTTTGTAATTAACCCTGAATAAAATTAAAGAATGGACTCTTTTAAATGTTCCCTTTTTAATATTTATGCATTTGTGTGTTAAGAACAATTAAAGGACTTGTAGTTTTTGTATATTTTTGTGGTTTGCTTTTTAGTTTTTGAAATTTTTATTGTCTTATGATTAAAATTAATTTAACAATTTCTTGGAAATCGGTTTTGTTTTAGTATTTATTGTATATAATTTAAATTTAAATACATGTTTGTAATATCTATGCACGTATGTATGTATCTGTGAGTATGTGTGTGTTTAAGGTTGTTGGTAAAGTTTTATCCTATTCGTAAATTAACAATTTAAATTTGCAATTGAAGCAACAACAGTTCTATTTAATGATAAAAATCTTATTGGTTGCACTAAGTTTTTGTTTTCTTACAGCCAACATCTTTTACTTTTATTTCGTTAAGATGTTCATCTATCTAAAAAAAAACTGCAAAGAAACAATAAGAAAACGGCAATGATTAGTACTTGTATTAAGATTTAATTGATTTCGGTTTTTGCAAATTAAAATTGAGTGTGTGTGTGTGTGCGTTTAAAACTAAATGAGGGTGTTACGTTTTTAGTTATTGCTTAGTCGCTGCTTTTGTGTAGGAATGACGTAGTCGCTGGCTGTGATGTTTTAAGAAGGCAACTCTTGAGTGTCACCCAGAGTTTACTATTTTCATGTTATCAATTCATACGAAGCTATAGAAACTCACACACTCATTCATGTGAAAGTTTGAGACAACGATCTATTTTTAAGATCACAAGACAATATAAAAATTGTCAAGTCCTATAACTATGATCGTTGGACATGGAATAACTAAACAATGTTGTTAATAGTGCAGAGATTCTTAACATTTTCATTTGGCACTGAATTATTTCATTTATATTGTTTTGGCACTTTCAATGTAAAAATCTACGGTTCCAAGTTTCGATAAGACGTTTAACCTTTTTAAGCGATATTGTACTTTAACTTAAAGCAATAAATGTTTTGCTAAAAATGTTTGTAATTATAGATGAATTTTTATTGAATCTTTACGCTGCGTAATGCATGCGTGACATTTTATCAAAAAATTATTAATCGCAGCTTTAAACTGGGTTTTAGCAAAGGGTTGCAGCGAAATTGTCTAAAATGTTGATATAAATCATTTCATTAACTCCCGTATGGAGTGTCTGGGTATCAGCTTTTGCGGAAAATTTCCCTGAAATTCTTCTAAATATAACACGCCTGGCTCTGACAAGTTTCACCATAACTGTGTTGAAAAGAGAAACTCTTTCAACAGCTTTATAAACCGATCATCATTGCAAGGAACAGTACGATATTTTTTTCTCTTTTTTTTTTTTGGAAAAGTAATGCCCCACAGCGCAGCCTGGTGAAACCACACTGTTACTCGAGCTGGATGCTTTTCCGTCTTAAGTATGATCTGGAACTCCATGTTCGACAATTGTGTTGGTTCACATTGAGTAGTCAAAAAAAAAAAAAAAAAAAATCAGCATCTTCACACATTAAAAAATTCACTTTTTCATGTTTTCGTCCACAGCAGTCATTTAATCATCATATCTGATAAACTTCTAGATCTGAATTATTAATTTTGCTGAATTATTTTTTTTCATTATTTATTTATTGAATCTTCATATATTAAATATGAACTAACAATAATTAATCAAAGGTTAATCTAATACGTTATTTAATGTCCTGCCAGTGGCAGACAAAAATTTTCTTCATCGAGGTATTTTACATGCGAATTTTGAGGTATTATTTGATTATTGATTTTAATAGGGGGGCATGATTCCCGACGCAAGGTGAATGTTATATGTACGCATTTTTGCTCATTGACCTTTATCATCCATTGCTTTAACCATAGTTCGAGTTGAAATATATGATCCTGTAGGTATCGGGTGCTTTTTTACTGTTTTCGTGCACGCTTAGAAAAGCTGTATCATCAGCAAATGTTGAAGTTTGGGTGTAGTTGTAGTAGTGATTAATTTATAGTTCAAATCGTATGCGGGGTTAAAAATACACGTCTGTATCACAACAAAGCACATTGCTGGATTATTAAATTGTATGTTGTGGCTTCCTGCTGAAACTCATTTGAGCAGACAAGCTCGTTGTTAAAACTGTATGATCAACTTGTTTGGCTGCAGCTACAGAAGCAGATGTATTATGATTAACATGGATGCCTGTCGGGTTGGTACTCTCACTCATCCCCAGGGTTGTCAGATTTTTTTGAGCTCCATCGCCAAACCGGATGCCAGAAATCGCCAAAAATCGCCAAACGTCGATTTTGTTCAGTTTTTGTAAAATTTTCTTTTTTTTATTAAGTTTTGCATACAAAAAACGCTAGTATAATTTTTCAGTCAAAAATCGCCAAAAACTGAGAAAAAATACAAAAGGTCGCCGAAGTAAATTTTGTTTTGTTTCTGTAATTTTTTTTTTAATAATATAAAATGGAGATCATATATTCACTTAAAAACTTAAACTAAGTACACAAGTCTATAAAATCGTACACTTCAGCCTCACCGGTTTCATTACTGGAGTTTTGACCTACACACTATTAGAATTGCATACGTACTATTGGAATTAAATAGTGACTGAATATTAAATTCACTAAATATGTTTTTATACCCTCCACCACAAAAGGTTGTGAATAGGGTATATTAAGTTTGTCATTCCGTGTGAAACTTTTTTATTATTCATCTCAGACCCAATAAAGTATATATATTCTGGGTCCTTGAGTAATTCTAATTCGATTTAGCCATGTCCGTCTGTCTGTCTGTCTGTCTGTCCATCTGTCCGTCTGTCCGTCTGTTAAAAACACGCTCACTTTCGAACAACTCAAAAGAAATGAACAAACTTGGTGGCAAATTGCTTGTAGTTATCCTAAGCAGTTTGGAATTGAAATCCAGCAAAATCGCTTCAGTAGGACCAGAGCTATGAATTAAAATGTGGAACCACCACCTAAAAAAATTGATAATTTTGTTACAAAAAATAACATAAATGCTGGAACAAAGCACGGAATGAGATAAGATTTTGCAAAAAATTGTTTTATTTGACTGGAAATCACGCTGTTAAATTTCGTGAAGATCTGTCCATAATTTACCCTAAGCCCCATATAAACACTACTCCCGGAAAACAGTTTAGTACGCCTAAAACCGTAAAAAATAACGCTAGCGTAACAGAAATTGGTACATCACAGTTTTAAAGGACTAGAAATTACGCTGTGAAATTTCGTGATGATCGGTCCATAATTTACCCTAGGCCCCATATAAACCCTACTACCGGAAAACAGTTTAGTCGCCTAAAACCATAATTAATAACAAATCGTCACAGTTTAAGATAATAATAACATCATACAGATATTACTGCTTTAACATTCGAACTGTCGGTGGAGGGTATTAAAGATTCGGCACAGCCGAATATAGCACTCTAACATGTTTACATTAGTAATGATAACAAAAAATGACAAGTTTTTAAACAAAATCGCCGAAATAATATAAATGGTAAAAATAGCCAAGTTAATCGCCAGTTATATCAGAAATCGCCATAAAAGTCGCCAGTCGCCAAATGGGAAATCCCATCGCCAAACACGTTTCAAAATCGCCACGTTTGGCGAGAAATCGCCATATCTGACAGCCCTGCTCATCCCCTTGCTTAGGAGCTGAAGTTATCTTACTGACAAAGTTCCGCCAGCTGGCAGTACTTTCCTTCAGTAGGTAGAAAATCAGCCCTTAATACAGACTTTTTATGATCTTCCTTCTTTACCACGTAACTCCCAAAGGAGCCTCTTCTAAAAACGCACTTCGAAGAAGGAAAGCCTGCCTATTTCACCCTGTCGTTCCAGGTTTTGATTTTGCCAATACATATAAAATACGTTGTTGTTAGTGATATTTTAAAGATTTTTATGAACCGTATCATACCTTTGGACGTTTGTGAAACACAATGAAAAAACTTAGCGTTGGTTAATTGGAAAGATAACTAAATAAGTTTAGGCCAACATTTTAAAGCTACAAGGATTCTGCAGGGACGTACAATTTCAAGGACTTTACTTTGGCTGTCCTTAATATGCGGTAATTACAACTAGTAATGCCTCTGTTGAAACTATGAACTCCACTAAAACTCGCCTTCGAATTAGAATGCAATACGAACTTCTAGACGCGTTATTTGGAGTTATAAGTTATGTGAATGGAAATAGTATATTTTGCACTTCTTTTGTACTTTCGTTGAATAAATGTAATACCCTCACAAAGTATTCCAAATAGTAAGTGTTACCGGTGAAGCGTTTAGATATATAATAAAAGTGCAACTATTTCTAATATTTGTTAAGTACTAACCGCAAAAATTCTTTATTTGTTGCTTTTAGTTGACTACTATAAATTATTTTATAGTAAACATCGTACCTTTTTTTTTGTTTACTATTTTTTTTTATTTCGCTCTATATAAAAATTAAACAAAATAATTAGTATTGTGGTTATTTTGTTGAACTATTTATGGTTTTTAATCCAAATTTTTAATATTTTTTAATTAGGCTTAAGTTCATGAAATTTAATTTTTATTAAATTATTTTTATGAAGAAAGAAATTTTACAACATGAAAATTAATTAAATTTGTTATTGATAATCTTTCATTCTTGACGTGGCTCGGGCTCGAACCCTGGCCGGCAGGTTACCATGACATGTTTCGATCGCAACCACTCGATCTCCTCAGATGGATTTGCCGTCTTACACTCGCAGCCATCGACGACTGCTGACGTCACTAGTCAAACATCAATCCTTAAACCAAATTGTATTTTAACATTTGGTAGATCGAAATTTGCTTTCCTGAATGATTATCCATTTTAATTGATTTTACATGTTTTTTCCTTTACTTCTGTTTTTTCGTACTTTCGTCAAGAATTTTTCTTGAAGTCCAAGTACATTTTTTGTTTTTTCACTTTGTCTTTCTCTTTTCCGTTGACCTTTTTCAGCACAACTTGAAGGACAAATGTACACATAGAGCTCGTGCCTTAGCTTTAACAATAATTAGTATTGTGGTTATTTTGTTGAACTATTTATGGTTTTTAATCCAAATTTTTAATATTTTTTAATTAGGCTTAAGTTCATGAAATTTAATTTTTATTAAATTATTTTTATGAAGAAAGGAATTTCATGAACTTAAGCCTAATTAAAAAATATTAAAAATTTGGATTAAAAACCATAAATAGTTCAACAAAATAACCACAATACTAATTATTGTTAAAGCTAAGGCACGAGCTCTATGTGTACATTTGTCCTTCAAGTTGTGCTGAAAAAGGTCAACGGAAAAGAGAAAGACAAAGTGAAAAAACAAAAAATGTACTTGGACTTCAAGAAAAATTCTTGACGAAAGTACGAAAAAACAGAAGTAAAGGAAAAAACATGTAAAATCAATTAAAATGGATAATCATTCAGGAAAGCAAATTTCGATCTACCAAATGTTAAAATACAATTTGGTTTAAGGATTGATGTTTGACTAGTGACGTCAGCAGTCGTCGATGGCTGCGAGTGTAAGACGGCAAATCCATCTGAGGAGATCGAGTGGTTGCGATCGAAACATGTCATGGTAACCTGCCGGCCAGGGTTCGAGCCCGAGCCACGTCAAGAATGAAAGATTATCAATAACAAATTTAATTAATTTTCATGTTGTAAAATTCCTTTCTTCATAAAAATAATTTAATAAAAATTAAATTTCATGAACTTAAGCCTAATTAAAAAATATTAAAAATTAAACAAAATATATATTATGGCGACTTTTTTTGAATTTTTGGCGTATTTTAGCGATACGGAACTAATTTATTTTTTAGGATTTATAAAAAATATTTTTTATAATTTGAAAAATATGTATTTTATTGTCAAAAACTTGTAAACAAAGGCTTTGCGATTTTTGACATTGAATTTGGCGGAAAAGGTCAAAATCAATCTGACAACCCTGATTTCAAGTACAAAAATAAACTCAACTGTACAACTACTTTAGGGTTCACAAAATTATCCAAATTAAACTGTGTTAATTTTTGAAATGGTAGATCTATTTAATGTTTTTTTAAGCTGCTACCAAAGCAGTATAACATAAATAACCAGGTTCAAATTTAGGAACCGCTGAATGAGCTCTCAAAAAACAATTATCATCACGACTATTTGACGCCACTTTCAGCCTATTTTACTATCCAACTAACTATTTACGAACATACTAGTGAAATTTATATAAAAAAATTATTCCTTGCAATGCATATGCAAATTATTTTTATGGCTGATTCTTTCGTATAACAAGCGCCACCCAAATAACCAATGATTTCTTTGACTGCCACTATATATTTTTTTTTTTTTCACTTAAAAAAAAAGGAAAACACATTTTGTTCTCTTAAAAATATAAAAAGTATGTATTTTCTGACTGCACACACCGACTACTGTCTTGGCTAGAACCAAGAAAAAAATAGAACCAATAAACTAAACCGATGGCAATTAAGAAAATTAAGCACAAGAAACTGGAGCGACAAACAACAAGGACCTTTTTGACTGCCACCCACAACTATTGTGGGAAACAAATTATTAAGAAAAAATACACTCTCACACACAGACACACACACACACGTTCATGAACTTATGCTTACACATAGATTCTCTATTAAGTGGAAATAAAAACGATTAAGCCACAAACTATAGTGTATTTTTTTTTTTTTTTTGTTTGGTTTAACATTTTTTTTCCTGCAACATTTTCTGTATTTATAACCAAAATGTGCAACATGTTTAGGTAACGAAGCCGCCAATAAGGCGTCTTCAAAAGACTTAAGAAATGATGTCGGCCCGGACAAGGATTTGCCGGGAGGGAAAAGAGCTAAGCGGAAAAATGAATGGTGAGTGCTTAACGAAAAAGAAGATTTCATATAATAATGAAAAATTGTAAACGTATTTGTCGTTTTAGAGAAGGGATTAATACCAAAGACTCCAAACATGCCGTAATATGTTCAGCAGTGATGTGTGTTACAAAAAAATTCCATATCCCCACATTGCAAAGGGAGTAAGTTCAATTCATGTTGGTGTAGTTGTTGTTGCAAGTTTTCCTCTTCTGTTAAGAGTCTTAAGAATATTTAAGCTTTGTAAGCACCTCCCTACACTAAAACCTTAAACTCCAGTTTTGGCTTCCGAAGATTTTCTAGTATGCACTTGCTTGTTGTTGTTGTAGTTTTTTATAGCTCTTTGCAAAAATTCTTAACATTGCGCGTTATTGTTGCCACTTTATGTTGAATGTATGTTGGTATGACGACAGGCTTTCGAGATGGGTCTAGTCATATGGTGGTGGTTCAGATCGTGAGAGTTTTCGGCGGTAGTAGTTGTTGCTGTTGTTGTTGTTATATTGTCTACTAAAATTGTTGTTGTGTTGTTGTGTATTTATACCAACATAACTTTTGCGCACCTTTATTTAAACAACCTCTTCTGCTGGACATTAAAGTTGACCATCGGATATGTAACGTTATTTAACTTTTGGACGATTTTTTAAGGGGTCAAGAAATTTAGTCTTTCAAAACACTTTCTTTTACAAAGAGAATTGGACTACTAGCCACCATTCAAGATCTGAATATTGTCTGGTTTTGGTTTAGATTAATGTGTGATGGTCAAATATCAGGAGATCACTTCTCTCAACCATCGGCGAGCCTCTGTGGATTTAAAGAATGTAAGATTGACAAACAAATCTCTCGTTTGTACATGATATTTCAAAACAAATCTTTAGGCGGTCTGCTGAAGCAACTAGTGCAGACCTGCGGGAGTTCGCAATTGCATACTGGTTTGAGGTCCACATGTTATCACAAAATTACATGTTATTTAATTGTTTAAATAAGAAGTACAGATAAATGAATATCGTTACCTTCAGTCGTAAAGGAGCTAACTACAATAATGTTAAAGAAAAATTGCTAACATAAAATTGTATTATTATATTTTAATATTAACACTTGTTGGTTGAAACTTTTAAATAAGTAGGTTATGCAGGTCCATTAATTAGTTTTCCTAAGTAGTGCTGTGATACTATCGGTATTTTCTACTATCGATATTTGTCAATAGTTCAGATTTCACTATCGATATATCGATATTGCTATCGACTAAATGCTTGTGCTTAAGTATGAAACCTTTAACTAGTTTTTTATCAGGCTACAATTCGTTGTTTTTATCACTTTATTGAACGTAACAGACGTATGTATGTACGCACTTTAGATAATGTTCTAAATTGGATTAGTTTCTCAACCCAAAAGCTAATCAATCTAGCGGACGTTTCCTCTAATGGTCGTTCATTGTTTTATCCAGTGCTCGCAATTGCAATCGCATTTTATTTGATTTTTATTTTAGAACATCATAAAATTATCTGACATTTCAGTCCCTATGTAAACATATAAAAATTTCGGCATAAAGTTAGTAGTAAAAAAGCAAAGCTAAACAATCCATACCACCTGCCATTCTTGCTGTTTGTATTCATTGCTGTAACTCTGCGCGAATTAATAATAGCAAGTAAAAACTTGCGGAAAAAACTGTGTTTGTCTAGCTGCTGTAACATGTCTTTATAGCTGTATTTTAAATAATAATAATAATAATAATATCGATATTGATATTTTTCCTATCGATATTTTCGATAGTTTAAGACTATCGATGGTACTATCGATAGTTTCCCAGCACTAATCCCAAGGGTCCTATGTTACCTGGCTGCTAAAGTTCTCACTAGGGTATTAATTTAACCGGGCTTTTGCTTTAATCGGTTAATCGCTCGATTAATTAACCGCGAATTTTTTTTAACCGGTTAATAATCGGTTAACTTTGTTATTGATCGGTTAACCGATTAATAAAGTATTTCTTGTAATTTTAATGAATAAAAATTAAAAACTATTT
Organism: Pollenia angustigena; assembly: GCA_930367215.1. Classification (NCBI taxonomy): domain Eukaryota; kingdom Metazoa; phylum Arthropoda; class Insecta; order Diptera; family Polleniidae; genus Pollenia; species Pollenia angustigena. The sequence goes on along the minus strand of OV884057.1, from coordinate 121,989,113 downwards.
ATTATCTGCAGTTTAGTAGTAAAAAAAACAATAACATAACAATACGTGACCTAAACCAAGCAAAAAGAAATAATTCATGGCTCTGTGATACATATTTTTTAATTAATACATATTCGGCCACGTTCTGTAAATCGAAATCACGTGAAATTTAAATCGATGGAGATTTTAAGTTTAATTCTTTTCCTGATTTCAAAAGTAGTTTTGGTAAAGATATGTGGTCCTCAAAGCATGAGGTAATGAAAAAGAAATATTTTTATCAAATTTAAACACAGGATAGAATTAAAAACTTGTTCGATTTCAATTTCACGTGATTTCGTTTCCCAGAACAAGGCCGATTAAGTATTTATTAAAAAATAAACCGTGAGATCATTATATTTGTAATTTAAATAGTTTAAGAAGATCTTATAAAATAAACTTTTAGATAAATAATTTGTTTAAAATGTATTGGATTTAAGCGACTCCTTTCTTTAGTTTTGAAAATTTTGACTTGGAAAAATTTCTTTCTCTTATCGTAGATGTTGGAGAAATCGAAAGCAACCCATAATACAGAATATCTAAATTCACTGTCTTTTTTTTTGGATTTATTTTGGATGTTTTATTTTTTAAAATTCTTAAAACTTGTTATTGTTTCTTCTGTTGTTAGGTCATCATCTAACTTATCCTGGCAAAGCTCTGCACCGAACATTCTGCAAAAAAGTTCATTTCCGAATTCCTTAGTTTTTCTTTTCTGTTTTTGTGCTGTATTTTAAAAATGTATTTATAGAAGGAAATATATTGTATAAAAAAATAAACACAATTTTTGGTGAATTTTGGTACGGATAACGTTGTAAAATTGTTCATGGTTGGCACTATAGAATGTATTTAAAAAAGCGAGTTGATTTGCAACCGACGTATTGGAACTCCCCCATTATTTGAAATACAAAAAATAAGGTTTAATACTACAAAAAATAAAAATTTTTGTAACAACGGTTAATCGGTGAATCGACTGAAATTAACCGGTTTAATCGTTAATCGAAAAAGGTCAATTTTAAATTAACCGATCAGTTAATCGGTTAACCGATTAACGGTTAACCGAATGAATACCCTAGTTCGCACTCAGCCGCCCGGTTGATTTAATAAAGGAGTGTATCCCGTTCAAACCAATATCAGGGACAAAGGTTTTATCCCCAAGGGTTCTTCGACCAATCAGTTCAAGTCTTAAATCTCCAAATGCCGGGCAATGACAAAGAAGATGTTGCGTTGACTCATTCTCCTCCTCGACGACGCAACTTCAACATAGGTCATTGCAAGGGAGCCCTAGCCTTTGGGCGTGCCTCCCCATGGGCCAATCAACGGTTACGACCGCAATTAGTTTTCTGAGGTGATTTTTGGGCAGCTATAATGCCGTCGAGTCCCTTTTTCATCTATGATGGGTGATCTTTTCCAGGTTTCCCTACTTTACATAATGTCCTATGGTCGCTGAGGCAATACCTTTTTTGTAATAATTAAATATTTGAATAAATGAATTTTAATAAAAAAAAAGAGGATAAATATAGATTTTTTTTTGCAAATTATCACACAACATTTTTAACTTTTGCTGTTTTTGTTCAAATCTTTTAAGAAACGTATACTACTGTGTTTATAGTTTCTATGTTTGATTAACATGTTTTTTTTTAATTAAGTGCTAACGAATTCGCATACGGATTTACTTTATAAAAAAAAAAAGGTTTTGGAAAATAACATTCCTTAAATACCGAAGTGTGATGAGCACTGCTTTGCTAAATGTAAACATAAGTCCATTATTAAGTAGCTATTGAGCAAAAGTTTCTTAAAATTGTCCATATGCAAATTGGAGAGCCATGAAGCACAAACATATTAATGCCCCTGATGAATACTGCATTACCATATGTGAAGTTTAGAACCCATTCCCTATTCTTCCCGATTAGAGGTCTGACTGCCTACACGCAGTCAGTATTCGCATGACCGATAAGTCATGCGAATACTGACAGTCTCGCCAACTTATCCGCCATTTTATCATCGGTGATATTGCAGTGACTCGGTACCCAGCAGAGCTTCACTACAAATTCCCCTAAGATTTCCCTTAGAGTTCTTCTTCAGCTTGGAATCACAAAACAGCCCATTAGGGCCCTGAATGCCAGCTGGCTATCCACATGGCAAATGGCCTTCGTGCCCCCAGAAATGTGACCCCTTTTCAATTCTATGGCCTTCAAAAACCCTAGAGCCTTCGCCAAAATACACTGCAGTCGTCAGAAAACCTAAATGACCTTTTAATATCTATATCCTTAAGGTAGACCTCCGTTCTCCCTGCACCCTTATCTTCGAGACATCCCTCATACAATCTGCTATGACCTTTCCATCTCTCCTTAGACGATTATTTCACCCTTAACTAGTTTCCAAAGTCAACCCTAGTTCCCATGTAAGCCGTGGAATATGACAATCTTATTTAAGATCCGGGAGCGACCTACTGCGAAATGTTATGCCAGTCCCAATTCAATCAGCCTCAGAAGAATTTTATTTACTACGCTGTGATTGAAAAATCAGTCAAAAAGCTGTAGTAAACATAAGTGTTTAATCTACCATAATAAAACAGTTGACGAAACGCTATCTCTCAACAGATTCATAAATTTACAACTCATACGAAAAGATAATCAAGCTTTGTAGTATAAAATTAAATTAAATAAAATAGCGTTGTACACTTAACACAATAAACCGCTAGTTATATATTTTCATACAATACTACCATGAAGTCAGAAATATTCCAAACTCAATGTGTGGCGGAGCTAAAATTTTTTTTACAAAATTTTTAATTATAATTACTTGTAATTGGGTTAAAATTTGTGTTTAATTACAATTATTATTAGGAATATTAATTTGGCCTTTTTTAGTTGAAATTATGTACTTGCAATTGAAATGAAATTTCCACCATGTTTTCATTACATTACGAGTAATTATAGTAAGATGGACAGGGGGGCTACTCTCTATTGCGATGTGAAAGAAAATTGTAGCAAATCTAGCGATCGGTACTCTTTAATACGTTTGCGCATGTGCCTTTCGCATCTTTTGATTTTTTTTCTTTTCGTAAATCATCACTTCAATTCATTTAAATTTTCCAATTTTAAATATTTTTAACACACTTTGGCATTTCATTACTGTAAATCCGCGCCATCTTTAATTTTTATTGCCAATATCGCTTCATTTTCAGAAAATTTTGAAAAAGTTGGCATTTAGCTTTCGCATCGAAATTGTTTTCGCATCGCAATAGGGAGTAGACCCCCAGGTGTTCACTTTTGTTGACAAAAAAAAAAAAAATGTTTGACTTCGCCCTATTTGAATCCCAAATTTGACTTAAATAGTCTTGGACCCAAATTTTCTTATTTATGGCCTCACGATATTCTAGTTGGTATATAAATGTCGGTTATTTCAAGAACACTTAAGTCTATTTCAATTTCATTTAAAAAAAATTGTAATTCAAAATTTTCGATTACAATTATTGATTATTTAGGTCGTCGCTTTCAATAAACATTACATGTAATTGTAATTGAAAACACAATGTAACACCTTAGTGGTATTGAAGTCGACCTTGCGCGTTATTTATTGTAAAATTCCCATTTGTCGACTTTAATAATAGTTTTTCTTATCGGTTTAACGTTCATATGGGTCTTCAAGTTTATAATCGTCATACTTTCAGTGAATGCGATGTTGTGTAATTGTCATCATTTTATAATTGTCTAGTTTGTTTAGTTGTCCGTTCTTTCATTTTGCTTCACTATGCCATGCAACATGGTGCAGCAACAGCACCATAAACATCAGATGAACCAATCATCATCAGCATCATTTGCGTCATAGTTATAAAGCCGACAGACAGAAAGTTAGACAGACGAACAGACATTCATACAAGTTGCTGTATTTTTTGTTGTAAATTACGTTTTTTTTGTAGAGAATCATAGTCATCCCTGTGACCCATGCTACGACTACCAGACGCCTTGTATGATGTTTGCTTCATTTGTCGCATTTGTAAAGAGAATGTTTCCTACCTCAAGGATTGTTTTATGTTGTATTTTGTGCTTTTACAATTGTATTGGAGAATTAGTTGAGAATCGCGCAGTTGTGTGCAAAAAGTTCACATTAAGTGTTTCTTTCTGTAAATTTATTTAGGGGAATGTGCGAGTGTGTTTGTGTAGTTATTGTAAGTGTGTGTATTTTTGTTTCCAAGTTATTTTTGTAACTTGTTGGAATTTTTTCAATTTTTCTTCTTGTTTTAGTTGTATTTGTTATTTTTATTTTAATCCTTTCTTATGTTTGTTTTGAAGTGTGTGTGTGTGTGTGTGTGTGTATTTATTTATGTGAATTTATAAAATCAACAACAAACATAGAACAAGAAAATTGCTTATGTTTTTCATATTTTAAATTCATGAGTAATGGAATAAATAATGAATTATTCCTTCATGTTTATTGTTCTTCTTTGTCTCCATGTAGAAGTTAAAATTATTCAACATTCAAAATATTGAAGGCATCATTTTGCTTTCAACATATTGTTTTTTTACAAGATTCTCGATTAAACAATTTAAAACTTCTTATATCAAATTGTTAATAGATAGATATTTTTTAATAGTAATTAAAAAAAAAATTACTAGACAATAAAGTATTTTAACCAGTGTTCAAAAATAAACACTAAATTTCGCTCCATAGTGTTCGGTTCGGTAGATTTGTGGAAAACACAATCGCTAATAGCGTTTGTGTAGAAAATCATTAAAAAAATAACGTTTGCCTGTTTGTCATATTTCGAACACAAAAATAATACTGTTTTTATCTAATTCAACAAAAGATGAGAACATTCAATTCGGTTCTGTTTTTTTTTTTAACCACAAACTTCATTGTGTTCGGTTCGGTTCATTAATGTTTGCAGCTTTTGGCTGGTAAAACAAACCAAACATTTTTTACAAAAACAAAATAAACATACGCAAAAACCAGCAAAATAATTTTACATAAACAAAACATATACACAATACACACTAGACTGGTCGCAATTTTTTTTTTAATTTAATTGTTTGCGCTGGTTAAAATATGAGGTTTGGTGTAAGAAATCATGATTTAATTTTTCAGGTCAATCCGACGGTGCCTAGCCGTACCGGGTGGGGCCCAAAGTTCCCCATATTATAAAAAAACATCTTTACTATCAGATCTTTATAGTTATACTAGTTGAAAAGCCGAAAATCAAAAATATGGCTTCGTTACGATCTTCCGCAGTGATAGTACTTCAAGTGTGCCAAATTTCAGCTTCCTATGTCATCAGATGGCTTCAGAAAGTTGCGGAAAGAATAGGACGTACATGCAAACATCCTGACATACTAAGAAATTATATATTGTATAGATTAAACTTTTTTCTTTATGTTGGCTTTGGTTTTCGAGATATACCGTTATTTCGAAAATTAGGGAGGTTGCACAACATATATTCGCGTAACTCAAAAACGCTTTAGTTTATTAAAAAACAAAAAAAACTGAAATTCCGCAATAAAATTTACTTTAAGAAAGTTGAAACTTTTTTCTTTATGTTGGCTTTGGTTTTCGAGATATACCGTTATTTCGAAAATTAAGGAGGTTGCACAACATATGTTCGCGTTACTCAAAAAGGTAAAACGTTTTTCTTATATGCGCAATCGTTTTCGAAACATAATTTTTTTTCTGGAAAAAAAAATAATTTTTTTATTAAAATTTCGGAATTTTTGTTTTTAAAAATTCATAAAAAATTGCAAAATGCAGCTATGCTTCTAATTTTATGCAGACATATAAAAAACAACATTGCAAACAAAACAAGCTATAAATGATTAAAATCTGTAAACAACTTTTGATTTAATGTATTCACAAAAGTCGAAAAATTTTAATTAATTTAAGAATTTTATTAAACCGCCACTTCTTTTGTGAATACATAAAATCAAAAGTTGTTTATCTGTCTGATGACATAGGAAGCTGAAATTTGGCACACTTGAAGTACTTTCTCGGCGGAAGATCGTAACAAAGCCATATTTTTGATTTTCGGCTTTTCAACTAGTATAAATATTGAGATCTGATAGAAAAGATGTTTGTTTTTATAATATGGGGAACTTTGGGCCCCACCCGGCACGGCTAGGCACCGTCGGATTGACCTGAAAAATTAGATCATGATTTCTTACACCAAACCTCATATTTTAAGCAGCGCAAGCAATTAAATTAAAAAAAAAAAAAAAATCCCATACAAGATGCGACCAGTCTAATACACACAGAAGCTGTTCGTGCTGCGATCGTTGCTAAAATTTTTTGTTTGTTCATTTCTTTATGTAAAAAAAAACTATAAAGAGCATTAAAATATAATGTTTGTCTACAGTATCACTACAATTGTTCTGTTTTTTTTAACGAAGAACAGAATATTATATAATGTTCGGCTCTTCCTGAAAAATAGTTAAGAAAGGTATTAGGGGTTGTGTTCGTCTACACAATCACTAAAAAAATATACATCGTTCGTTTGTGTGCGAGCCGAAAGCTAAATAATGTACTGTTTATTTTCGAACACTGGTTTTAACTTTTTTTCATAACAATTTAATTCATTTTAATTTTTGTATTCATTTTTAAATAGAACAGGGCTCTTTTCCTGCATTTAAAATGTAAACTTTTATTTCTTAATTCAAAAAAAAAACGATATAAAAATCAGTTTAAAGTAATAAACCACTGCACACTGGGCAATTCCGGCCAAACATGATTTTTTTTTTTAAATTTCATAAAATTTTGATAACAGATTATAGCGAACACTTCAAAACATACAACTCATTTCTTAATTTGCCTCTTGGATAACTATTTTACTGTAAATACTGGAGCAAAGTAGATTATTTTATTCTTACAAAGTTAAGGTTTTCAAAGTTGATTTTTGTACTTTGACATAAAAGTAAGCTATGATTTTTCCTTTAAAGTTTTCTTTGTAAATAAGCACGTTATGTTTAAACTGTATGAGTAATTAATCATTCCATGTGACAATTGTGATTTTGTGTGCGTTATTTTTTTGGATACGTGAAGCGATTGTGAGTTACTTAAAAACTAAATAAAGCCTAAAGTAAGCCAAATTTTAAGAGACCATAACAAAAAAGGAGTGGCTAGGAGAGGTTAAGTGATAATTACATCTTGTACTGTTAAGTATTAAAAGTAAGTACTATACATTTTAACTGCCAAAAGGGGCTACCCCAGTAACCAGATGATATAAAGTGACTTCATATATTTTTATAAGATAAGCGTGACTGACTGGGTGATCATCGCCCAGCCCAAACAACTTAAGCCAGACACTTGAAATTTTGTATGTAGACTCCCCTTAATAAAGGTTTACAAAACAAAAAATATGAAAATTCTCCTAAATAAACATTTGTTAAATTCAATAATCGTTTATAAATACGGGGGCCAATGTGTAAATAAAAAATAGAGACTTTTGGAATTCAGTTCGTTTATATTTTTTTTTTTTTGATCATTATTGAATCGAAAATTAAATGTTTATGTGTGTGGTCCTTTTTTGAAATTTCCGCATTTTGTGTATAAAAACGGCAAAAAATATAATTTTGGTACTTTTATGGTAAAAAATTTATCGTCTTGTTGTGTTTTCTTTTCTTTTAAAGCTCTCATACAAATTTTGGTAACTATTGGAAATTCGAATACATACATATATAAATATCTTTGGTACTTTTTTCTATTAGACTATTTTTATTTTTATACTGAACTAGCTGGCCCGGCAAACGTTGTTTTGCCACACAACTTATTTCTTTCAGATGTAACAGTGTCTGCTAGCCAAATATTGAAAAAAAAATTGAAGGCTATAGTTCTTTCCAGATGTTACACTATTTCCTTTCCAGATGTTGCCCAATTTCAAGAAAATTAACTGATTAGTTAAAAAGATATAGGGAGGCGGAGCTTTTATCCCTCTAGCCCTATTCAATGTCCTGTCCTCTTTCCGATGTTACAGTGTATGCATGCCAAATTGTAAGAAAACCAGTTGATTAGTTAAGAAGATAGAGGGAGGGGGAGCTTTTACCCCTCTTGCTCTATTTTACGCCCAAAATAATAAAAACTATAGGCTACAGTTCTTTCCAACTGTAACACTATCTGCCTGCGAAATTTCAAAAAACTCGGCTGATTAGCTACGAAGATATAGGGAGGGGGAGCTTTTAGCCCTCTTACCCTATTTGACACCCTATTCCCTGTTCTCTTTCAGATGTTACATTGTCTGCATGCCCAATTTTAAGAAAACCGGTTGATTAGTTTAGAAGATTGGGGAATGGGAGCTTTTACCCCTATTGCAATATTTTGCGCCTTCTAGCGATATAAAATATACTCTACCACCTATTCTCATACCTAACAAATACACATACAAAATTTCATAAAAATCGGTCAAGCCTTTTCGGAGGAGTTCAAAATGGAGGGCATTTTGTTGATATTTGTATGGGAATATAAATACATGTTTCGGAATGAATGCAGTGTTCACTAATGGCTATAACTCATGAACCAATACACAATTGAAGACCGTTGATACATAAGAACCTTGGTATTGAAGTCACCTTCCACGTGAACTTTACAGAAACAAAATCGGTTCACGCATTTCAGAGAACATCATTTGAATATAAAATATGTTAATTTAATACATAATAATTTTATATGACGAAATGTAAGACAGATATTTGTTATGTGTAGCTATGTATACATAGTCGCGACTACAGAGAGAAAAAAAATGAATCGGTACTCATCCCAACCCACCTCAACAACCACCCATCTTAAACAGAAAAATATATACTATTTCTATGGTATTTCCTTAAGAAATTTTTCAAAATGGTATATTTCAGTTGAACGTTCCTAAAAAATTAATAATATTATGTACGGTGGCTCAAGGTTATATTGGGACACTTAATATAGTCAGTAGCTTGTTGAATATTAAGTCCACAAGACTCAAAACAAAATTTTGATAATAATATGTTAATAATTTTAATTCTTTGTTAAAAAGCAAAAATTTCAACAATTATAACATAAAGAAAATGGCAAAGAAAAATTCTTAAATAACATACAAACTTGACGCCAAAGTAATAGAGGGACAATATGAGATCAAGTAATAATAAAAAAATTTTATTTGTTGTAATCAATATTTAGTTGGGAGACCCTATTGTTGTACCACTGACAGTAGCTGGGGCCAGGGGACTTGTTGTTAGTCCGGGAATGACCAAACTGGTTCTATTCACTTGGAAGCTTGGCACACGCGACCTCCGACCTATTATTCTAAATAACACCGAAATAAAATTAGCGAAGAGCGCAAAGTATCTGGAGATAATACTGGACGACTATTGAGCTTTATACAGAATGTTACGAAGTGAGTCTTGAAGGCAACTTTTGCTCTATACTCCTGCGAAATGACCATTTGCAATTAATGGGGATTAATCCTAAGGATAGTCCGCAATATTTATTAGACTATAGTTCGTCCAATCCTTCTATACGCTATACTCGTATGGTGGCCGATCTTGGATAGGAGGGACCACTTGGAAAAACTGAGGAGAGCATGCCACCCTTGGATCTGGTAAGGAAAAAGATCGCGACGAACTCGGAAATTTACCGAAAATGTACCCAACAGTGGACAGTGGCTGCGGACAGTGCATGACATTCTCAAACCGGAGGATTTATCACTACTCCCCAGCTTTGGTTCACGATCGCCGCTCCAGAAGGCTGACACAAAAACGAATTGCGTGGGAAACGGTTTTCCATATAAGAGGAGAAGATTGATCTTGAAGCGTAAACACGAATGGCTCTAAGTCACAAGAAGGATTGGGATTTGGAATGCACTTAAGGAAGCTCAACCACAATTTATCCTTTTACTGTGGCATTTTCGAGGCGGAGACAATTGCTGTAGGCTGGCCGTATCGACGACTGCTGTTGATATTTAGACTGATAGCCGTATCGCCGTTATGGCTTAAGATTCCATCTCCCTGAGAACGAGAACAGCCCCAGACTGCCGCTCTTCTCTAAACGACATAGCTGGACAGCTTGATATCAGGATCATGTGGAACCCAAGGCACGGGGATATCGTCGGCTTAATATGCAAACCTGCTAAGTCCACTTTTTAAGTAAATTATGGTTTTGATGTCGTGTCGTAGAGAAAGATACGCCTCGATTTTCTTCAATTTGAGTCATTAAGTTTGTTAAACCATCTATAAATTCGGTTTTCGTCTTAAGCTGCAAATATGAAATATAAGAAGTTTTTTGTCTCTCCTGTAAAATTTGCTGAAAGGAGCTAGCAGGTTTGCATATTAAGCCGAGGATATACTAAGGAACACTCGGGCAGATGAGCTTGTTAGACTTGGCACTACCTTACGGGTTTCACTCTCTGATCTCCTATAAACTCGAACTTTGGCGATCGACTATTGATATTGCTAATGATACATGGGTCATCAACGTTGGATGCAGGACTGCCAGGCAATTGTAGCCCATATGGATGACAGGCAAACCATGTTTCTACTATCGATGACCAAGAGATACGTATCACTTTTGGTATATTTTGTCACAGGGCACTGTCTTAAAGGTAGGCATGCACAGCATCTGGGAGACGGACACTTTGATTACTGCTTCAGCTGTGATGACGAAAGTAAGAAGGAGAACGTTGGCCACCTTCTCTGTCACCGTCCTGTACTGGCAAGAAGACGACTGGCCAAAATCTCGTTGAAATGGAGCGCATTTTAGCTTTGCTTAAAAGTATTGGTTATTTATACGGTTGGGGTTCCGTTTAGTGGAACTACATGCTATCAAAATTGATCATTGGGTCTTTGTCTTCCAGATGGATACTGACTGCCATTTTTACCTAACCTTATCTATATGCATCCCGATTTGTTCAATTACGGTTTTTAATTTATAATGACCATCAATGTTTTATGTTTAAGTATTTTCTCTAAATACACATCCTACATTTATGAATCACAATATAATATTTATAATAATAAACATTTCGGCCGGTATCTCATGAATAAATGCTTCAAAATTGTCTTCCAATGCGTCAATTGAAACGGGCATGTGCGTATAGACATGAGCTTTAACATAGGCCCGCAAAAAAAATCTAAAGAAGTTAAATCGCACGATCTAGGCGGCCAATTCACCGGTCCCGAACGTGATATAAAATGTCCACCGAACTTGCCTCTCAATAAGTCCATTGTTAAGCGTGCTGTGTGGCACCGTCTTGTTGAAACCACATGTCATGCAAGTCAAGCTCTTGCATTTTGGGCAAAATAAAGTTGGATATCATCTCCCGGTAGCGCTCACCATTCACAGTTACGTTACGATTCGCATCATCTTTGAAGAAGTACGGTCCAATGATGCCACCAGCCCATAAACCGCACCAATCTGTGACTTTTTCTGGATGCATTGGTAGTTCTTGCAATGCTTCTGACTGATCTTCACTCCAAAATCGACAATTCTGCTTATTAACGTACCCCTTAAGCCCGATTAAACGGACCATAAAATGGAAGAAGCGCGCGATGAACTTTCTTAACAGAGCACGCATTTTGATAATAAAATTCAATAATTTGCAAGCGTTGTTCGTTTGTAACACGATTCATAGTTAAATTATAGACCAAACTGAAGATGTTTGACAGTGAAACAAAACACGAAACGTGCGTCAGCTGTTTAAGCCAGTGTTGCCAAAAAGATAATAGCTAAAAAATCACCCGATATATGCGTTTTTTACCTAAAAGCATCAAAAGGTGTGCAAACCAAAAGAAAAAAAAATTATGATCAAATTTCTTAAAACTGAGTTTTAAGTGATCGAGAACTACCGCTGCTTTTTATTTTCTAAATTACCGCTTTTAACTACTTTTAAAATAATAAACCGTTGATCAAATTTCATTGTAACGTATTTGCATTAAACATGCGAACAGGTATAAATTTTGAATTTAAAATAAATTTAACATTTTATTGCCACTGTATGCATGTAATGTTTTGATAAAAATCTCGGTAGACATTGTAATAATTTAAAATTTTTTGACATTTATGTAAATGTTAAGTTGTCTTTAGTAAGCTAAATGTGTGTTTTTAAAGTTGAATGTTACTAAAAGTGTCAAAAAAAAACATATCAAATCGCCATCATACAAAATCATAAATTTACGCGTGTAAATATTTTTTTTATTTTTAAGTGCGTAGAGTCAACTACACAAAACGACGAACAGAGTATTTAGATGTTTTGTTTTATGTAAAGTTGTTATCATCTGCATACATAATTTGTTTATTTTAATTTTTTTTATTATTATTTTCATATGTTTTCTTTCTTGTTTTTTTTTTTTTTTTTTTTGTATTACAAACTTTAAATCAAGCAAAACATATTGACTTTGTAATAATAATGTTATTTATACTTTAACATATAAAAGCGACGTAATGATTTTTTCATTTTTAATCTTCAAAATCAAAATTATTGTTATAAATTTGTCATGAGTGAACTCAATTTAATTAAGTGGCAACACAAATTTATATTTGCATTTTTTTTCTATGCACAGTGGGAAATACTGTTAAAATAAGTGTGCAGATTCTAAGCGGATTGCTCGATTATCATAACACAGGTATAGTGGAGTTCAAATTTTTCTAAAAATACAAAAATAAGAGTGCTATATTCGGCAGTGCCAAATCTTTGATGCCCTAAACCGAGAGTTAGAATAATGAAGAAGCAGGGTTTTAAAAATACAAAAATAAGAGTGCTATATTCGGCAGTGCCAAATCTTTGATGCCCTAAACCGAGAGTTAGAATAATGAAGAAGCAGGGTTTTTATGAGGCCTATTGTAAACTATAGACCAATCTTCACATATTTTAATGGTATGATTTCCAGTCCTATTAAACTCTCACAGACAAAATTATGTTACAACATCGTTATACATATGTTACAGTTTTAGGCATTCTTAAATGTTTTCCAAGTGAGGGCTTTATATGGCCCCAATTCTAAGTTATAGATCGATCATGACAATATTTTGTAGTATGATTTCTAGTCATACATAGAAAGAAAAACCTAAACGTACTAATTTTTAGTTTTCTGTAGTTACTTTAGTACGAGTCGTACTCAAAAATTAAAGTACGAATAACACATAAAAGTAACAATCCAAAAAGGGATAATTTCGAAAACCAACATTCGTGGATACGTGTGCGTTTGAAAAGCTTGTTTTCAAACCAACAACAATACTACAAGACGAAAAATATAGATTTTTTCATGTTTAAAAAGTAAAATAAGATCCAATAATTCCCATATTCTTTTTGTTCATATTATTAAGTTAAACACATCAAATTTTTAAAGTATCGGGTGATTTTTTAAGAGATATAGGAAAGTTAAAAAAAACACATAAAATTCAGACAAATGCATGAAATCTTTATTTGAATCGATAGTACGGTCCATATAATTTAATGTTTAAAGATTATTTCATGCAAATGTTGACCGTGACTGCGCCTCAAATGGTCCATCCGCTTAGTCCAATTTTGGCATACTCTTTCTAACATTACGGCCGGTATCTCATGAAGAAATGCTTTCATGTTGTCTTCCAATGCGCCAATTCAAGCGAGCATGTGTGTACAGACATGAGCTTTAACATAGCCCCACAAAAAATAGTCTAAAAAATGAAAATGTTCACCGAACTCGCCTCTCAATAAGTTAAGCGCGCTTGTTGAAACCACATTTCTTGCAAGTCAAGCTCTTGGTTGGATATCATCTCACGGTAGCGCTCACCATTGACAGTTACGTTACGATTCGCATCATCTTTGAAGAAGTACGGTCCAATGATGCCACCAGCCTATAAACCACACCAAACTGTGACTTTTTCTGGATGCATTGGTAGCTCTTGCAATGCTTCTGGCTGATCTTCACTCCAAAATCGACAATTCTGCTTATTAAGGTATCCATTGAGCCCGATTAAACTGACCATAAAATGGAAGAAGCACGCCTTTTGATAATAAAATTCAATAATCTGCAAGCGTTGTTCGTTTGTAAGACGATTCATGGTTAACTTATAGACCAAACTGAAGATGTTTGACAGTGAAACAAAATACGAAACGTGCGTCAGCTGTTTAAACCAGTGTTGCCAAAAAGATAATAGCTAAAAAAATCACCCATTATAATGATTACGGAAACCATATTGGGCATGATGCTGATGTCTTGTAATTGAGAGTTCTTCGGACAAAGGGCGGAATACAAGTTAGTCGAATAAAAATAATGTTCTCTCTAGTTCTGTGGGGTAAGTGTTTAGGTTAAAATCAATCTAATCTCTTTTTATGGTTATTTCAAGTACAAATCGAGATTAAACATACTCAAGCACAATTCGAAATTAATTTTATCTCACTTTTAATTAAGTCAATCCTGTTTTCGTATTATTAAAAATAATAATTCGCGATTAAATATAAATAAGTTAAGTTATTCGCACTATAATAATCCGCACTTGAATCAAGCGTTCTGTACTTGATTTAAGGAAATCCGTTCTTACACAACTAATGACGCCGCTTCGGCTTGATTTAATGAATAGATTTGTGTACAGATAAAGACGCAAAATCAGTTTATAAATTGTATAGGGTGCTTATTGAGAACTTAAAATGATTATACAAGACAGAAATATTGTCGAATTGAAATTTTTTTTATTATAATCTGGTAGAAAATTTCATGGCATTTAGTTTTTAAATATGATTTCCGGAATATGGCCGCCATGGCTACAAGTACATTCAGTCAGTTCACATTTTGACTACTTTTTCCAATAAATTTGGCCATATGCTGCAAAAGTTGCTAATCTGTCGGCATAAACCTATGACCTAATCATGTTAAGTAATCCAGTGGCGTTAAATCGCACAAGCGAGGGAGCCAGTGAACAAGACCACATCTGGAACTAAAGTTTTCACTAAATTGAATATGCTATAAACCGATTTTGAAGTGTTCAGTAGGGCAACTGATAGCTGATTAATTTCTGAAAATGAAAATTTACTCAGCATGGCTCATTAGCGCTCGCCATTCATCGTAACTTTTTTTTTTTTTTTAAATAATTTATTTTTATTATTGAATCTTTTTTTATCGAAATTTACAATATGTATTCAAATCTTAATTCTACTTGTTGTTTATTAGTTGTTACCAGTGTAACCACTAACTGCTGTATTCAAATTTTAAGACTGTCTTCTAGTTAGGCTCAAAGTATCGGTTCTTTTTAGCCTCTGGTGACCTTCGAACTGAAGCAAACCCCGAGCGAGGTAGTTAGGGTGGACCATTAGTTTATCGATGTAGCTTATTGAATATTTTTTAATTTCCTCCTGGATAGTGGGGACGTTGAGATCTCTGTGGATAATATCATTACGTATATACCATGGGGCGCAGACAATTTGTCGTAATATTCTAGACTGTCTTCTTTGAAGCTTTTGGATGTTAGATGCGCATGCAGTACCCCATAATTGGATGCCATATGTCCATATTGGTTTTATGATGGACTTGTATAAGAGAATTTTGTTGTCTAAAAACAAGTTTGAGTTTCGACCGAGAAGCCAATGTAGTTGAGCTGCTTTAAGTTTCATAGCCGTTATTTTCGCTTCAATATGACGAGACCAGGTCAAGCGTCTATCTATATGAATTACCAAGTACTTAACATGGTTTTCTACCGGAACAGTGATGTTTGTCTTCTGAGCGTGAAAGTTAAGTGAGCACATTTAGCCGGGTTAACCTTTATTCTCCATTTTTCTAGCCAGGCCTCTAGTTCATTGATGTGGGACTGCAGATTTTGCGATGCGACTTTTGGGTCATGGTTAACGCTAATAAATGCTGTATCGTCTGCAAATGTAGAGGTATGCGTGGTCAGGTTTGTTGGCATATCCGCTGTGTATATTATATATAGAAGCGGTCCTAATATGCTGCCTTGGGGAAAACCAGCAGAAATTTTCTTGAGGGGGGAGTATTTATCTTGCGACCTTACTATGAATGTTCTGCCTGTTAGATAGCTCTCCAGAAGCTTGTGAGTGTTTTGAGGAAGCATTCGTGTTATTTTGATGAGTAGCCCATCATGCCAAACTTTGTCAAAAGCTTGGGAAATGTCTATAAACAGGGCTGAGCAGTATTGCTTTTTCTCAAACGCCGATCTAATAAGGGTGACAATTCTATGCACTTGTTCTATTGTACCATGTTTCGCTCCGAACTGGTGATCCGGGATGATGTCGTGTTCATTTAGATGAGGAGTTTTACTTAAAACGAATATTTTTTCGAAAAGCTCCGGTAGGATTGATAATAAGCTTATCGGTTTGTACGACGCAACCTGGCTAGCATCTTTTCCTGGCTTGGGAATCATAACAATTATAGACCTCTTCCATGAGGATGGGAAGCATCCGACTCTTAATATCGCGTTAAAAATGAGCAGCAAGATTCTAGAAGCAGACGATGGTAAGTTTCTTATCATTGACCCTGTGATGCGGTCAGGTCCGCGAGATTTTCTAATATTCACTTTTTCTATTGTAGATTTTACTTGAGTTATGTTAAATTTTATTGGATGGTTTACCTTATCAGGAATGATTGGACGACAGGAACAAGTATGTGCATCATGTGGCGGGAACACTTTCTCAAGGTGGCCCGCGAAAGCGTTTAATTTTTCATGTGTGTTTTTGGCGCAAGTGCGGTTTTCCAGTCTTAATGGAGATTCTTGGGTTATAGGGCATTTCATATGCCGTACAGCCTTCCATAAGCTATAATTGGAGTTTTTTGTGGCATCTAGGCTGTTTAGATAGCCATCTATTGCAGACTCGTGGTTCTGTCTCAATTTGTTGCGAAGAGTTGTCAGGCATAATTGTAGTTGGGCCTTAGTGGTTGGGGAACGACTGTTTTGCCATTGTCTTCTTAACTTCCTTTTTTCTCTGATAAGGGTCTCTATATCCGTCGATGTATTGTAAGGAGCACATTTAATTGTCCGCTTGATTGGGGCTGCATTTCTTGCTGCAGAATCCAAGACTTCTGTAAATCGGTCGACAGCTATTTGGATGTCAGATGAATTTTTTAGGGGAATGCACTGTGATAGGTGAGAGCTCACATACATTTTATACTTTAACCAATTTGTGTTTCTGTTTGGATAGGAAATAAAGTTTGCAGCTGCGGCGTTAGAGTTGCCTTTTAAAATGAGGGTTGAAGGTGAATGATCAGACGATAGATCATAGGAGGAACTAACTAGTACCTGATCACGCTTGATGTTTTTAATTACAGCAAAGTCAATAAGGTCTGGTAGCTTGTTGAATTCGGTTGGCCAATAAGTAGGCTCACCACTCGATACGACATCAAAATTATTTGCAGTTACGGTATTATATAGCTCATTACTTCTAGGACTAATAAGTCTGGAGCCCCAATATGTATGTTTAGCGTTGTAATCGCCAGCAGCAATGAATTTCTGGCCCAATGTGGAGAAGAAGTTGAGAAATTTATCGTGTTCAATTTTGTGCCTCGGGGGACAATAAACGGATGACAACGTAAGTTTGAAATCAGTAAGATTTATAGATGTGGCCTGGATACAATCTTCTTCGAACTCTGGCAATGGTAAGTGTCTGATGTGTTTGTGCACAATTATGGCTGTGCCACCACAAGCCCGTCCGCTGGGATGTTTTGTGTCATACGTAAGGTATCCATTTACCCTAAAGCAGTTTTTATGAGCAAAGTGTGTTTCAGAGACAAGAAGTACGGCGATTTCATTACTATGAAGAAAGTTTGCAACTTCGTGTTTATGTTGGGATAACCCGTTTGTATTCCAGAAACATATTTTTAACTGGATCATTTTTTGTTGAGTAGAACTTGCAGAAGCATGTTCTGGTTTCGCATCATTTCTTGAAACATGTTCTGCATAGTGGCCATGAAGTTATTCATAGTTTGAATTAAATTAAAATCATCGTAACGGCACTCCTTGCTCATTTCGAAATAGCGCGTAAACCGCACCAAAAAGACAATTTTAATGGATGTAATGTTTGGTTGGTGAATGTGGTAGCACGTTCAGAACTGGTCGTGCTGCAAGTACAGTCGACAATTTTGGGATTCGTTAATGGCTTGAGGATAGTCAACGCTCCAAAAAGGGAAATTTAGCTTATTAACGTAGCCATTGAACCAATAAGAAACTTCAACACTAAACACAAAAATGGACGAAGCGCTCTACGAACTTTCCTAACAAATTTATTTTTTTTAAAGTAAATTTCCACAATTTGGAAGCGTTACTCGACCGTTAAACGATTCATGATGACTTGCCATGCCTTACTGAACAGAAATGTCAATACAGTTTGACATTATCAGCTGTCAAGCCAAAGTTATCGCTATTAAAAGTTCTCATGCAGCTAAAAAAAACACCTGATAAATACATTTCACATTTCTTTTTCAATATCCCCACTGTGCAACGTCTTCTTTTATAAAAATAAGTGTTCTTTTCCCTTCACAACGGTAAAGCCAACATTTTAAAATAAAAACCAAAAACAAATCATAAAATCGTTTAAATTATAATTCATCTCAGGTTGAAAGAAATTTTTAATAATAATTTTTATGGTTATTTTGTAGCCAGAAAACAAATAAAAAAATATAATTTCTCATATTTAGCCACGACTAAAATGATTAGCAGTCTGTCTGGATTTATTATAAAAATTTGCTGTTTTATGGTTTTTATGATGGCCAATAAATTTATTAAAGATAACCGAGTTAGTTGTATGACCACAAAAAGGCTGTTAGTAATGCGCATATTATTTGCTTTGAAATGGGTTTATTAAAAATTATTATTATTACTGTTATTTGATTAATTAAGTGAATTGTGGGGTTTTCCAAAAATTAAGGTATTCATACCAGCCAACGCCAGTTTAAAGTTGTTCGCTTTTTTTTGGTTTTTTGTTTGTAATTTAAGTGAACATAGAGAAAGCTTTTTCAAACAATGAAAGTGAATTATTAAATTGGGGTTTTTATAAAAAAAAATGCCAGTAGAATATTCGAAACAACCTTGAAAAGCTAAGAAAAAGTTAAAGTTAGTAAGAAAGAATGGCATTTTAGGAATGTTATCAATAAAATTAGATTCAATTTATCCCTGTTGCCGGAATACATATTTAAAATTCCAAATATTTGAGAAAATAGGATGGAAATATTCTCAAGATTAAAGCCCAACCATAATGAACATAAGGTAGTTTGTGCTACTGTCAAAACTGAACGAGAAGTCTGCAAATGCCTACACTAAAAAAACAAATCATTCCATCCGTAATTCACTAAAGCCGAAGCGGTGTCAGTATTACGGTAAGTAAAGATTTCCTAAAATCAAGTACAGAATGCTTGATTCAAGTACACTCAAAAGAAAAATCAAACCACCAGTACTCAAATCAATCCGAAGCGGTATTAAGATTAAGACAGAACGATTGATTCAAGTACAGATTTTCAATCGCGAAATACTTAACTTATCCATATTCAATCCCTAGTTCGTACTTAAATTAATCCGAAAATGAGATTGATTTAAGTAAAAATAAGATTGAATCAATCTCAAAATGCGCTTGATTCAAGCATTATATAATTGATTCAATTTGGAATTCGTACTTGAAATAAATCATAAGAAAAGTTAGAGGGAGAGTTTTTTTATGATTGATTTTCTTACCCGTTTTACACCTTACAGAATTTCAATTACAAAACACCAGCATCATTTCCAATATGGTTTTTACTTTGAAAACTTAATGTGCATATAAAACTGAAAATATTAACTAAATGTGAAGCAAGAGTTCTCAATTTTACTTTTTAAACATCAAAATAATGTGTTTTTGTTGTTTCTACACACAACAAGCAAATCGTTTTTTAACTACTTGTATGGTGTTGGTGTAGTGTCTGCAACAAATTTTGATAAGTTAATTGAGATTAAAATGCTCTCGTGATAATTTTACTCTCAGAGTGGCACTACCAAAGCTTAATATTTTTTAAGAATTTTGCACCTGTTTTAAGATATTCCGGGATTTGTTTTCGAAAGTAATCCCATTTAAGATGGTTTTAAGAACGTTTTAGTGTTATTCGTACTTGAATTTTTGAGTACGACTCGTACTTAAAGTAAGTATAAAAAAACTTCATTTATCCCGAGTGTTTTTTTTTCATCATTCAACTTTAAAAATTTCATGTATTAACCCAAATAATTTTAACAAATAGAATATGGGAATTATAGCTTCTTATTTTACTTTTAAAACATAAACATTTTCTGTATTGTTTTTCCCCAGTTGGCCAGATTGCCGTTGACGACATCGTCGTCAATGATGTGTGCACGAATTGTCCCCTGTTGTTTAGGTTTTCTAGAAGACAATTTACAGGAAATCGTCGTGCACGACAGTTTGAGCGACGTTGTCTTCTATTTAGCTTTATATGGGACAGTATGAGCGACTTTGTCTTATAAGTTGTCCTCTATTAAACTCTATGTGGACAGTATGAGCGACACTTTCTTACAAGTTGTGTTGTATAAAAGCTGCTGACGACAAAGTTTTCTTGAATGCTATTCAATCCCTTGCTTGGTTTTCTTAAAATTCTTACATTCTTTTTTTTAATTCTTGATTTAAATACCTACA
The DNA here is from genome assembly GCA_930367215.1 of Pollenia angustigena. NCBI lineage: Eukaryota > Metazoa > Arthropoda > Insecta > Diptera > Polleniidae > Pollenia > Pollenia angustigena. The sequence goes on along the minus strand of OV884057.1, from coordinate 121,968,550 downwards.
AAAAATTTAACAAACAGTTAAATCAAAAATGATGATGAAATTATTCGCGGGCTGGAAAATGGATTACATGCAGTTAATACTTCACTGTCAACTTTAGGATTGCTTACAGGAGTCGAATATTAAACATATAACAGAAATTTAAATTCCAAGTATATTAAAAAACTGTCTAAATTAGATAACCATATAATAATTTTTGTCGTGGACGTCGAAATAGACGACATTGTCATGCAGGTATTCGTTAATGATAAAGTAGGCGACATTGTCTTTCTTAGTGTCGTGCACGATTTACGCGACACTTGCTCGAAAATGTTGTTGACGATTTGTTCCCGCTCTGGCTTACATGTCGAGCAGAAATTAACCATGTCGTGCATCCGTCTCCGAGGATGTCTTAATGAAGTGGCCAACTGGGCCTTTTAGTGTTGTTGTTGTTTCTTCAATAAACTTTTGCAAACACACGCGTATGCATGCATATTGGTTTTCGAAGGTTATTCCATTTTGGGTTTCGTTAAGTACTTTTATGTGTTATTCGTACTTAAATTGTTGATTACGCCTCGTACTAAATTAAGTTGAAAAAACTAAAATTTAGTACGAGTGTTTTCTTTCTGTGTAACAATGTTGTCCTTAATTCCGTATGCTTTGATTGGTTAAAATTATTTCATTTTTAAATCCTTAGAATAAGGCAAGCAAAAAAGCGATGGTAGTCGTCGGCTTTTTTATGAAGCTAGAATTATAGTTATGATCGGTACTAAATATTTCCTGGCCAAATTATTGAATTAAAATTTTTAAATTTGTTTGCACATTTGAAATATTTTTATTCGCTGCTTCTCGCAGGGTGAGAATATCACTTAAGAGTTTTATTATTTACACCATCTATTGTTTCTGCTATTCTATTTGTTCTTCTCATTGTCAAAATACATACTAAGTACTTTCAATAACATATCAATTCCTAATTGGAATCCACCCCTTTCAATCAACATCCTAAACACTATTCTAACATAAAACTAATATAATAGGAATTATTGCCAAAAAGGGGGATTTCTTTACTAAATTAGTGCTTACAAAGGCTCTCAAACAATACTAAAACTTACAGTGACCATAAAAGACAAATAATTGTAAGTCATGAATATTTTACAGAAAATTACAAGATAAACACGGACACACATGCAAACATGCATAAGTATGAATGTATAATTTTGTAAATTATTCCCAATGTCTAAAATTGTTTATAACAAACACATGCACACATTTGCATATTTGCATATTTGTTTGAATGTATTTGTATCAATCAATATTTAAACTGTTGAGGTCAGTAATTGACAGTGGCAGGCAGTAAAATGTAAAAGGATATGAATGTTAATTTAACATCTTATTATGTATACAAATACCTTTTCAGGTATATAAAGTATATACTGATATGAACAAATGCATCGACTGGTAGGTATTACATGTAGTTAATAAGTAGTATGATTGCAATAGTCATACAATTACGGTAATTACAGTAGATGTTAAAAGTACATAAACATTTTTATAATGAAATGTTGTCCTAAATGAATGTTATTTATGATTTTTATAAAAATTTATGCTCTAAAAATTTAGAAAATATAAATTTTTTTATAAACAAGTTATAGCCCGTTTTCCCATTAGGCTATTTATTATCTTTTTTCGCAACAAAAAACTGCCGATTAAAGAAATTAAAAGTTTGTTAAAAATAAAATTTTATTATAACAAACTTTTTATTTGATTCAATGAAAATATTTATCAAAATTATACTTTGCAAAATAGCAATCAAAGAAACATATGGGCATTTTCTGGGGTCACGAACGTAAGTTCGTACGCTTTTGATGTACAAATAATATAGAAAACAAAACTTTTCCTAGCATTTTTTTTCGATTCGATAGTATTTGGGTAGCTCTATGATGGATTTCATCGAGTTTAAGTTTGCAAAATAAGAGTTATAAACGTGAGGTCACGAGCGTACGCAAAATAGAAGTCAACTTTGGCTGACAGTTGAAAATTTTCCAGTTTCCAGCCCAATTTCCTCAAGCAAAACAGCTGAGATATGTTATGAATCAATTATTTTATAAGAACAAGGACTTTTTTTTATAATAATAAACAATAAAAGACGATGATAATCAACATTTTATTTTTCATCTTGGTAGACCATTCTGGGGAAATGCCCATATTTAATAATGAAATAATAAAATATTTCTACATACTCAAAAAAAAAAAAAATTATTTGAATCAAAGTAAAGTCAGAATTTTTGCTAAATGTGTCGTCCATTTGTTATATTTTTGTCTATTCAAAAATTTCAAAAATTTTGGGCAACAACCGTTTTTATTGACGCTATAAATTTGTGTGTTGACTAAATATTCAATAACTAGAAATAAAAATAAAATTCAAAAATTTTTTGATCAAATATGCAATTTTCGTATTCAAATATGAAAATAATTTTTTTTGGTGTCTCAATGTCTCATTTGCTTCTATTTTGTCGCAAAGCTAACCCTCCCTCATCAGCCAATCATTTATTTGCCGTGCAGATAAATTTTATCAGCAAACTTTCAACTTTTACAGGTATTTTGAGAAGTTTAACGGATAGTTTATCAGTCTAATAAATTTATATCGCGATTCAGTAGCAGGCAGTTTGCCGATATATTGAGAAAACGACCATTATATTGCTTTATTCGTCTGTGCCGAATCTTTGATACCCTCCACCGTAGGGATGGGCAAATCGAAAAAATATATCGATATATATCGAATCGATATTTTTTAAGAGTATCGATATTTATTATTTCAAAAATATCGATGTATCGATATATCGAACGTATTACCAAATTAAAAAATTTAATATATACTTATATATATATATATATGCACAAATCTTGTTATTATTCCAAATATATATAGGCACATATATTGTTCCAAGCCGCATAAAATAAATCTTTTCAAGTTCATTTGACTTTACTGTTTTAATTAGAAATCTGCAAGGTGAAAACCCCGCTTCGTTCTAAATTCTTCTTCTATTACATGCAGCCTACAACTGACATGAAATGCTTAATATTAACACTAACATGATGTTAGTGTTAAGTATAGACTCATCATGTAAGAGGTTTTCTCATCTTATAACACGGCTGTTAATGCAAATGTTCTAACAACGCTTTTATAACCATGTTATAACAGCATATCATGTCAGTTGTAGACGGGGAGTTATAGATCTTCGTATTAGTTAAATAAAAACATATGATGCTTGCAGTAATGCTAATTTTTAAATACATATTGTTTGAGTTTTTAATGAAAACTGACTTTAAAAAATATCGAATTCGATAGCCGTATTTCAATATCGATACATCGATATATCAGTATTTTAAATATCGGCGATATACATATATCGATTATTTTTTTTTAAAATATCGATATTTTGATATATCGATATTTTTTGCCCATTCCTACTCCACCGACAGGTAGAATATTTTAGGATTGCGCTCTATGCTAAGTTATGGACCGATCTTTACGATAAGATCTTATGAAACTCTGACAAAAGGGCTTAGGCTTAATTAAGTGTTTTCCGAGAGTAGGCATTATATAGGGCGTATGGTAAATTATGGAACGATCTTCACGAATTTTGACAGCGTGATTTCTAGTCTTAAAAAACTATGGCAGACCAAATTTTACTACAATAGCAAAATTCTTTACGTTTTCAGCAGTACTTAACTGTTTTCCGAGAATAGGTTTTATATGGAACATACACAGAAAAAAATAAAAATAGATTTCAATTAAAAAATTTGTGATATTAATTAAAAAATTAATTAAATTTGCACCAGTAAACAAATTAATAGTATCAATTAAACGTTTTATTTACTTGATTAAACGTTTAATTCACTTGATTAAACTTTTAATTCACTTAATTCAATTTTTAATTAAAACTGATTTTATTTTTAATTAATGCGTTAATTAGTGAAAAATTTTGAAAAATATTTTCTGTGTATGATAAATTACAAACCGATCTTCACGAAATTTTACAGTGTGATTTCTAGTCCAAGCAAAATGTTATGTCAATATGGGCATTCTGTCACTATTTATGTTAGTTTTTGTAACAAAATGATAAATTTTTTTAGGGTGGTGGTTCCATATTTGGATTTATTACTCTTTATCTTACTGAAAGGATTTCAATCCCGAACTGCCAAGTATAACTAAAAATAATTTTACACCAATATTGTTATTTTCCTTTCCAGACTGATGGACAGACGGAAGGGGCTAAAACGACTTTAAATTGCTCAAGGACCTAGAATATATCTGTGGGAATATTTTATAATGGCTTTAGTTGACATAAGTGCTTTTTCATATTAGTACATATTCTTATTCTCTTCTTCAAGATCTATCACTCAGCTGAATTTCAAGTATAAAAAGCCGTTATCAGGGAAATCAGAAATATGCTCTAAAACACGTTTATGCGCACTAAATATGCAATAAAAACTTGAAAATTTGCCACGAAAATTGTTAAAATTATGCACGAAAAAATTAAAAAAAAAAACAATTTAATAACAGTTTCATTAAATAAAAACAATCCTAAAATGACAGACGAATTTTTGAGATTTTACCCCATTTGGAAACGGTGGGCAGTCATCGTTAACATTTAAACAGAAGTTACAGCTTTTTATAGATGGAAACTTTGGACAAATGTTAACTGATTCGAAAAGAATTTAATTTGCAGTAAAATTATTTGGGGCGAGTTTAATCTGAATACTAGTACAATGAGATGGTTTACGGACACAAAGACTCTAATTTGGAAAGAAGTTTTTATGGGGACTATGTAAAATAATAGACCGATTCTCACAATTTACATAGAATTCGTTCTTAGTACAATTAAAATGTGTTTATCATATTTGATCAAATTATCTACAAGATTCACGTAGAAAAAAAATATGGTTGGATGTAACCGTATAGCAACATACTATGGTTGGATTTTAACAATGTTTATGTTTGCATAACCATATCATGTTTAAATATGACCATAGTTTGGTTCAAAACAACAAAAATTTTCCCGAAATCAAAATCGTCAAAATTAACCATATTTTGGTCAATATTAACCATAATAATGGTCAAATGAAAAGTAATCATATTATGGTCAGAATTAACAACAGTATGGTCAATGTTAATCATATTATGGTTATTTATTTCATCCTTTTTTTCAATTTGTTTGTCAAGTGTCAAATTATAATTTTTTATTCCTCATGGGTGGTATGTTCCACTTGTATCCCCTTTGATTCTTATTCCAGCCTGTGACGACCTTCATTACCATTTTTTTCTGTTCTACTAGTTTATTCTATTTTTTATTTTATTTTTTAATTTTTTAATATTTTGATTTTATGAAATGCTATTGTTGAATGTTGAAAAAATTTTTAAATTTAATTTTAATTTTTAATTTTTATTAACTGTCAAACATAATTTTTGTTAATTTTTATTAAAATATATCCTGAAGAAGATTTCCAAAGGAAATCGAAATATCTTAATACCTTAAGCTCAAATATTAATAAAGAAGAAAAATATTTAAAAAAGGTCGAAGAAATTAGAATAAAATTATTAGTTTATTCTACGTAAATTTATGTATTTTAATCAATAATTAAAATGAAATGAATGAGAATTTTAAGCCAACCAAGAAAAATATAAACGACCAGAGTATTGTTGCTTTCTAATCATATTATTTTAAATTTAAAATTAAACATACAATGATTTAAAATCTTATAATTTCGAACATGTCATTGTTATTAAATATTAACCATAACATGTTTGGAGGCAACCATAATATGGTTATAGCTTTTGGATAGATGAATTTAACCATAATATAGTTGCGGTATTAATAATATGGTTATGGTAAACATAATATGTTTAAGTGTAAGTTTCAAGGGAGATAACACTTTATTGTTAAATAGAAGCAAAATATTATCAATCGTGCAAAAAGTTTTGTCAAAAGCAACAAAAGTTTGATTGTTGCCATTGCAGGCACCATAATATGTGTTTTTAACCATACTTCAACCATGTTTCTTGTGTGTGTGTTGCAACTTTTACCGTGCGCCCAAAATTAACATGGACAGGCAATCAGCCAGACGGACGGATGGTTATCGCTAGATCACTTAAAAAGTGGTACTAAATCCATCAGTATACTAAAAGATTGGTCCATATTTCTGTATATTATTATATAATAGCTTTTTCCTTAATTTTTGCTTACTCATATATAAAATTTTAAAGTTTAAAAAACACTTATCTCTAACGACAACCTGCTTTATCTTACAATTTTCGAGTAAATATTAAATGTAGATGGCGTAATTGAAGAAACAACTTGGGTACACAGTTAGATATTTTAAACAAAAGATCAAAATTTTGCAAAAAAAAATTTTATTTGCTGCGAAAGTTTTTGTAGGCATCTTAAAAAATTTAACATGTATGAAAATATGCCTCAATATGGCAAAATATGCGCTTAAAACTTTAAAAATGCAGCAAAAAGGATCTTTTAAGTTAGCTATGCAAAAAAATGCCGCAAACGGTAAAACATGCAAAAATATGCACTCACAAATCGTTGCCAAATTTCATAAAAAGTTCTAAAACGGATAAATATATTGTTTCTGCCTTCATTGGTCGCACAAGGAAAAACAAAATTTCGACTTAAGCCAATATTATTTATTGCCACAGATATATAATTTATGTGGTCTTAGATGGATATTTAAAACGTTTCACAAAGAATGACAAACTTAGTATACCCTCTTCACAACTTGTTGTTCTAAGTTTTCTGAAATCCTTTAGAGTTTTTAATTAAAAACTTTTGTTATTTCAAACAAATATCTCATTATTACATTCTCACTGTATAAACTGATACATAAGAGTATGTATATCAAATTGTATTTCTGTAAGCAAAGGTTTAATACTACCCTGTAGGAAAAGTCATAGTGAAACTGTACTGATTCACTATTGAGTTTGTCACCAGTTCCTACTGATTAACTGTAGACCAGACAATTTATTCTGCTTTAGACATTTAGTATGTGCATGTCGCTGAGAATCTACTACTGACCTTAGAACTATTGACTAGGTAGTTCTTGTGGGTCCATATGGTAACACTGGAATTAGAAATTCAGTAGTAAATTTTTAGTTTGTTGCACAAATAACAAATAAAATTACTTGCATATATTTTGATTTATATAAAGAACTTGTTTTTATTTTATTAAATAAAAAAGTCCAAATTTTCACTTTTCAGCTTTCAAAAATTATATCATGTTTCTCAGAGACAGATTAAAGTGTAGAATCTTTGTTGACAGAAGCACCAAGAGGTCACCAAAATAATTGAAAAAAGTGTCGACTTGGAGACATTTGATCCCACGTTTCCTGCAGGGTTCATACAATGATTCAATACAAGGTGAATATAATTAAAATGAATTTCAGAACAAACACATATGAATGTGTATTTTTATTATAATTTACAATACGGTTATAAGGATATAATTTACTTTTTGTATACTATTATTGTAATAATTAACAAATGTCCACTCTCATCTTTTAATCCTTTCATATTTATGTTATTTATTATCTTTAAATTAAAGCAATATTTAATATTATATTGGGGAATTTTTTTTCAAATCTAATTATTAAAGCGGAACAACAAAGTTTTATCCGAAAAATTTTTAAAAACTATTTAAAAGCTATTGCCTGAAATTTTTTAACCGTTTATTTTTTCGCTACAACTCCGATTAAATCGTGTTTCACGCAGTTTCTAATAATATAGTACAACTTTTAAAGATTATTTTGTAACATTGCTTAATCCAGCTCAAATTTCACAAGACATTCAATATGCACCAATTTTAATACGTGATGAAATTTTGGATAGAGATATAGAGGTCGAGGAAATTAAACGTATGCTAAAAAATGTTAAATTGAACAAAGCACCAGGGGAAGACAGGATACCTTACGAATTCTTTGTAAATGCCACTGATGAATTTCTTAAAGAACTTGCCCGTATATACAATACAATTTTTGAAGATGGAATTATAGATGAATCATTTAGAAAAAGCATAATTCTTCCTATTTACAAAAAGGGATGTGTAAATGACCCAGCAAATTATAGGGGTATATCGTTTATGAATTCTATCGCAAAAATATTTATGGGAATCCTTAATGATAGACTTGTAGCATGGATTGACGATAGAAAGATTATGAATGAATACCAAGCAGGATTTCGAAGGAAATACTCTACTGCAGACAACATATACAATTTAGCTTCAATTGTTAATATTAAACTCGAGGAAGGAAATAAAGTTTATGCTTTTTTTGTGGATTTCAAGGCAGCTTTTGACAAAGTTTCCAGAAAATCTATGATATACAAACTGTACACAATTGGAGTATCCTATAAATTCATTAAAATTATAAAAGAAATATATGAGCACACACAATCGGCGGTCTGGACAGGAATTGAGTTGTCTGAATACTTTGACACAACATCTGGCGTCAAACAGGGCTGTTTATTATCACCGATTTTATTTGCTCTTTATATAAACGATTTACATGATTTTTTGGAAGGTGGACTTGAGATTGAAGGAACCAACATCCGAATGTTATTATACGCAGACGATATTGTTATCTTGGCCGATGATAAGAAAACGATGGAAAAGATGATACGAAAGCTCGAGATATATTGTGATCAATGGAATTTAGAAGTGAACAAACAAAAATCAAAGATGATGGTATTTAGGAATGGGGGAAGACTAAGTATGCAGGAAAAGTGGCTCTTCAAAGGAGAAGAAATAGACATAGTATCAGAATACAACTATCTTGGAGTCATCCTTACTCCTAAAATGTCATTTTTTAAACATTTGCAAAATAGAAACGCGCAGGCAAAGTGTGCAATAAATGTAACATGGCAAAACTTTTTAAAAAAGAATGATATAACACTAGAAATGAAATGGAAACTCTTTATGGCAGTATGCAGATCCGTTCAAGCATACTCAGCACAGGTTTGGGGCTATGGCCTTTTCGAAGAGGTAGATAAACTACATAGATTCTTCCTAAAAAGAGTGTTAAAACTCCCTATAAATACACCAAACTATGCATTAGAGCTTGAAACTGGCATAGAAGAAGGGCATATATATACCTTGCAACTCCATCTCCAGTATATAACCAAAACGATGTTTAGCTACACAGAAGATAGGTTACCACACCACTTAACAAAAATAATCCTTAGAAAAAATATATTTTGGGCAAAAAGCCTTAACGATTTGGCAAATAAGCTTAACACTCAATGGGCAGATATAAATACTACGGAACCAGATTGGAACTTCCGAAACAGCTTGTTAATACAGAATCTCAAATATGAAAATTTTTTAAATAAAACACAAAGAGCTATGAGAAGCGAAACACGTATATATAAACACTTAGATTATAGAGTTGGGGCCATATATTTTCAAAGGTTCAACCAAAATGATATCACCTGGATAATCAAAGCACGTTGCAATCTTATATATCTCAATGGTAATAAGTATTCAGCAAATGAACGGGATCACCTTTGTACACTATGTAATCGGAGGGAAGCGGAAACATTGCAACACTTCCTAGGTCGATGTCCTATACTAACCTCTTTCCGAATGCGATATTTTTCAACAGCTACATTATCAGAAGATGAAATCAAAAGAATTCTAAATGGGCGATTGCAGTCAGATTGGACAAACTTAGTTAGTTATTTAAAATCATCCCTTAATTACCGAAAACTAATTATAAATGAATTTGAATGATATTTTATTAAGTAAATTACCGTATAAAAATAATAGCAATTTTAAAATGTATCCAGCTGACGACTTATTGTTATAGCTGTATAATCTTTATTATATATGAAATTATACAAATTAATAATGTAAATGAAATAATTATCCAAAAATAAAGATTTACTATATATATTAGTACAAAAATTTTTTCCTTCCATCTAAGAATGCTAACAAATATTTTGCTCAACTTTAATATTTTTAAATTGAACTTAATGTTTTGGAAAATTTACTTTCGCAAAGTAATCGATATTGTTAAGTTAACTGGTAAATTGTATACTTACAATAATTAACAACAAAATAATATACATGAGTACAAAAGTAAGAAAAAAATTGTTTATAATGAGCTTAAAACATTTAGCCTTAGACAAATGGAAAAGACACAAAGTCTGCGACGAACAAAGGTCATGGTTGAGTAACAAGAAGGAAAAAAATGGAATGAAAAAAGTTAAAAGACGCAAAAAACAACAAGCAAACAACTTCTTTTTTTTTTGGAAAATAACAAAAGACGATAAAATTACATTACGTTACACAAAATACTTAAAATGGTTAAAGGAAAAAAGGGGTTAATTAACACGATAATTAGTGCGTAATCCAATACATCAACAGACAGACGGCATACAAAAACAAAAATACAGAGCGATGGACAAGAAAAAGAAGACTCTTATTTAATAGACATGCAGCTCACACTAAATATATGCGAAGAAGTGCGAGCAATAACAACAATTGGCTTAAAGGAACAAAAAGTAAACAGAATTAAATACCAACAAAGTGGCGTTAAAGTTACTAGTTAAATTATACTTTATATGTATATACAGTGGAACATGGATTACACAGCCCGACAAAATTAAAAAATATTTTTGCTTCTTTAAATTTATCAACTGATTCTAGTTAATTTGGGTGCGCTGAATTCAAAACTGTAATCAGTTTGTCTCTATCAGCTCTAGTTTTCATGATATAACTTTTTATACCCTCCACTTATGACCTCCAATTACACCAATTACCCAAATTTTTTTTCCAAAATTTTTTTTTTTTTTTTATCAAAATTTTTTATTTACTGTTATAATTATTGCCAAAAAAAAAAAACTCCCAAATTTTTTTAATAATAATATATAACTTTTATATGAATCTTGGCCTCATAACATAACTTTTAATGCAAATATTAATTTGTTGAATATTTTGCTTAAGGCATATTTTTTAAAAACAAATTTAGTGCATATTTTCAAATTATTAACATGTAAAACTTGGTTGCATTACTTGCTGTGTTTTTGTCAAATAGTACTGAGGCAATTAAACGAATGAAATTTAGGTATAATTTTGTTTTGGGAGTTAAATTTTTAAGGCAATTTTCCGTATCGGGTAATTAAGCGTATGACAATTAAACGTGGATTTTTGTTTAAAAAATGGAAAAAAACGGGGATTTAAAACTCGAGTTAAATAAGCGTGAAAGGCATTTACGCGTGGGGTAATTCACCGGGTTATACTGTAAAATCAATGACCACTGACGTAGAACCAGTAAATTGCTTTAAAAATTCCGAACTATGGTATTACAAGAACCGGCTTACCTAATAAAAGCTCGTTTGCATTTTTTTGTATAGTTTGTTTGGGGCCTATCGTAAATTATGAACCAATCCTCGAAAAATGTAGCATTATGATTTCGAGTCATAGAAAACGAGTTTGTGAAAAATGTAGTAAAAATGGGTATATTCCGCGCTACCAATTTATGTTAGTTTTTGCTTGTTTTGTTCCACATTTATGTAACCTCTTTGTCTACTGAACCGATTTTAACAGACAGACGGATAGACAGATGGACATGGCTAAGTCGACTTAAAATTATTCAAGAATCCACAATATATAAACATTCTTGGGGTCTTAGTTGAATATAAAAAAAATGTTTCACGCGGAATGACAAACTTAGTATACCATTTTTTCAATTAATGGTGGAGGGTATAAGAAACTGAATGCCAAACAAAAATAAGAAAGAGAGACGAGACATACAACACATAATGTAAAAAAATTTTGGTGTACTAATGTTTTTCCTGAACTAAATAACTTTTTAGTACCACTCGATAATAAATATATAAATTTCTATAGCGCACTAGTATAACAGTAGTTCTTTGATAATAACTCAGATATTTATTTCTATTAATTCCAACATTTCGCATTAATTAAAATTTTCATAGAGTTTGGAATTTCTCAAATTTTTTGATTTATTATTTTTAATTAATTATACGCAATTATTATATTATTTATAACCTGTGCTTTTTATTCCTTTAAATTTTTACCTGAAATGTTCATACCACACAAATATGCATTTGGTTTATAATTTATGTCTGAAACCACTAAAAAGCAAACCTTAACAACGAAAGATGTCCAAACACATCAATATTTATATGATCTTAATTTTAAAATGATTTTAGTGGCGCCCAATTAAAATTTACACCACATACTACAATCACACACATGCACAAGAGCATCAATAAAAAAAACACCACCTCCTCCAGCTCCACCACACAAACCTTCAACAACATTTAAAAGTCGTAGTGTTTTTTTGACGTTTTGGTCAATTTCACTTGTGAATGGGTAGTTTTCTGGTTTCATATGATTTCATCTCAAACCACTCATAAACCATAAAAATCACAGCATCTTTTTTTCTTCCATTTCATTTAGTATATTTTTGCTTGAATTTTTTTAGTTTGTTTGGCAAATTAATGTTAAGAGTTCCTATAAAAATGTCAGCTATAAAAGATTTCAGTCGGTAAAGTCGTTGTCATTGATTTTGGGTTCTTGGCTATGAAACATCTTTAGTTTGCAAATGATACAATAATTATAAATTATTAAATTGTTATTAATTTGTCAATTTAAAGAGTGGAACAAAAATACGTTATTTATTGGAAATATCGATGTTACTATGGCGTGACAAAATGTTGTGACATAGTTCCCATATAAACCTCCTTCCTAAAAACACTTAAAGGCAAGAAATTTTTTATAGATGAAGATATCTAAATAATATTTGGTACCCAGAACTTTTATATTAATCAGAAACACAATTATATAATATTGTTCTGGCGGGTTCATGATTGCGCATGGATCCCAAATAGGGCACACTTGCATAAATTTGTGTAGGGTGTAGTATATTCGGGCTTGACTGACCATAATTTCTTCTTTTCATATTTTTCTTCTTATATTGTTCTTTTTATATTTAAAAAATATCTACGCCAAATTAAGTCCTCCTAGCTCATATGGTATAGGCGCTTTTGTGCTAAAATTCGATCATTAATAAAGTGATTTTGATAATTTCCATTACAAGTATTCAACTTAGTTTATTCAAGGTAAAAGTGAAATAAAAGTTCAAAGATTATAAGATGACTTAAAAAAACAGAGGCAATCGTGTTTTGTTGTCCAAACCCAACCCATTTGGCAGCGGATCTGTCTTAATCTTTGCAAACCCTTACAAATAGCAAACAAGTCCCCATCATAACTGCTGTTTTCAGAAACTCCATTTCAACTTATCACATAGACATCCTTAAATCAATTTTGCTTCTCATGAGGATCGAGAATAAACATAAATACATACTTTACAGATTCAACGGAACATCGTCTCTGTTATTGTCAGGCATTCGGAGACCTGAGGCCCAATTTGCTTGGTCAAACAACCCTTAGGGACAAACCTGTCCCTCTGGCATTGATTTGAAAAGAATCCATTTATTCACTGAATCAACCGGATGGCTAGGTGAGAATGTCAACAGGCAAGTAACATAAGACTCTTGGTAGACGGTTTAACATGGTTACACAACGGGAACTAACTACTGAATCCAAGTGAGCTGTGCTTAATTTCCGTTGCCATTAGATGGGTTTAAGACCAATATTTTTTAGTATTATTTAGTATCAGCACAATAAAAAATAGCTTTTGATGCCATAACAACCAAAAATGATGGTAATGAAAGAAAATTTAGCAACATAAACTTTAACAGTAGCTACTATGGTATGACGAAATACTGTGCTGTCAAAACTTAACCATATGTCCCATATAAACACCCTTTCTATAATCACATAGAGGCTAAAAATCTCATATTTATGAAGACGTCTAAGCAACATTCGGCACAAAGAATTTTGACATGAGTTTTAACCCTGCAAGAAGCTTTTGTCAATTGTTCCAACAGACTGGTCCTAGGATTTGTGAAAATAGAACAAACACAAAAAGATAGAACTCATGACCAGTGAAAGGGGAACCAGTTACTTGGGTGCACTGATAGAAAAATGTATCTTCATATTGATGATGCCCTTACATACGAATTGTGACATCAATGTTATTACAAATGGCATCAATGATGCAAAAAGTAACATCAAGCCAATGGCGAACGCCACCATAAAATGTTGTCATATTTTACGCGTCATCAAGGCTATCACTACTGTGACATCATATCGATGACATATTTTATATATTATTAACATTATTTTCATGTTTAAAATGTATTATAAGAAGCAAAAATTAACAAATACTACATGTTTTTGTATTATTTTGTTAAATACCATATCGGGCATGCTACTGTTGTCTTATAATTGAAAGTTCTTTTGCAAACCAAAAGCGGAATACAACAAAAGTGAAGCAAAAATGTGTAACGGGTAAGTCAATAATAATATTCTCCCACTATGACTAAAGTCAATTTAATGACGTTTGTCATCAATTTGACGCTAATAAGTCCTTTCTCCGATGTTACTGTGTCATCGCACTGATGCCGATGTGTCATCCCATTGATGACATAATTTCAACTTTTGACCCTGATGACAGCTTGGCCAAGAGTTGTAAAGGTTGACATCACAATGATGAAAAGTGTCATGGGGTCAAAAACGAACACACTTGTCATAGTACTGATGTCAAAATACATCAGCGTTATGACGCCTTTTCTATCAATGTGGTATACGAAGAACATAAAATAGAAAAAGTAATGAATTATAGTACTGTCTTCACCGGTGGTGTGACACATTTTTATTTATTTATTTATTTATTTTGTCTATGGATGATAATCCTTACAGACATTTAAAATTCAACAATCTTAATTTAGTATACATAAACATAAAATACAATACAATTTATAAACTATTTTCTTAAAAAATTATGAATTTAAAAAAATAATTATTTTGTTCTTAATAACATTAGGACTTGAAGAAAAATCAATACAATTATAGAATTTGGTAAATTCATTACACATTCAAATAAGAGGATCCGCATTAGCATAATTAGCTCTTAAACATCGAACTGATAATGGAATAAAATGACGTGATGGGCGTTGAGGAACATTAAACAAAATATTGTGGATTACAAAACCAGAGTTTACTTCGCCAGTAATGATGTTGAAAATAAACGATATGTTTAACATAGTCCTACGACTTTTCAGGGTGGGCAGCTTTATAAGAGCAAGTCTAGCAGAATACGAAGGCAAGTTTACTGGATTAAAGTTGAGTCCACGAAGACAAAAGAGCAGGAACTGCTTTCGGACGGATTCGATAGCATCGGAATGTTTTTTATAGATAGGGTCCCATATTATAGATCCATACACTAGAATAGGTCTTACAAGCGCAGCAAACAAAGTTTTTGTAACATAAGAATCATTAAACTCTTTAGCCCAGCTTTTGATGAAACCAAGTACACCCCTAGCTTTATTTACTATCATAGAAATATGCAAAATAAAATTAAGTTTCGGATCAAGTAGAATTCCAAGCTCTATTAAATTGACGGTCAATTCCAGCTGACTATCACCAAAATGATATTGTGCAGGTATTGGATTCTTTCTGACAAATCGCATATATTTACATTTATTAAGATTTAACTCCATAAGATTTGTTTGGCACCATGAATAAAACGAGTTTAAGTCATTTTGGAGACGTTGTTGGTCAGATACTTGACAATAACTTAGAAAAACTTTGACATCATCAGCCAACATTAAAATATTAGAAGATTGAATTGCATTAGGCAAGTCGTTGATGAAAAGTGAAAAAAAGAGCGGACCAAGGTGGCTTCCCTGTGGTACTCCAGAGAGAACTTCAATTCGTCTGGAACAGATATTTTTAAAAAGAACGGTTTGTTTTCTATTGGTTAAATATGAATAAATCCATGTAATACTGAGGTCTGTGAACCCCAAAAAATATAATTTCTTTTTAATTAGTAAATGGTTAACTTTATCGAAAGCTTTACTGAAGTCAGTGTATATAACATCAGTTTGTTCTCGTTTCAGAAATCCACGATTTATTACGGTTGTGAGTTGAAGAAGGTTTGTCGTAGTAGAGCACCTCTTTTGAAATCCATGCTGATAAGGGGATATTAAATTGGACACTTGATATGATAAATATTCAGTGATAATTTTTTCAAATAATTTAGGTATAATACTGAGTTTGGCTATTCCACGGTAGTTTTCCACTTCAGACTTTTTTCCTGATTTATACAAAGGCACTATGAAAGAATATTTCCACACGTCAGGAAAATAACCATATTTTATTGATGCATTGAATATAATTTCTAAAGGGATGGCAATAGCGTTGGCACATTTAATTAAAATATTGCTCGGAACTTTATCCGGTCCATAGTTGTACGAAAATTTTAGATTTCTTAGCTCCACAAAACTTAAAAAAACAGAGGCAATCGTGTTTTGTTGTCCAAACCCAACCCATTTGGCAGCGGATCTGTCTTAATCTTTGCAAACCCTTACAAATAGCAAACAAGTCCCCATCATAACTGCTGTTTTCAGAAACTCCATTTCAACTTATCACATAGACATCCTTAAATCAATTTTGCTTCTCATGAGGATCGAGAATAAACATAAATACATACTTTACAGATTCAACGGAACATCGTCTCTGTTATTGTCAGGCATTCGGAGACCTGAGGCCCAATTTGCTTGGTCAAACAACCCTTAGGGACAAACCTGTCCCTCTGGCATTGATTTGAAAAGAATCCATTTATTCACTGAATCAACCGGATGGCTAGGTGAGAATGTCAACAGGCAAGTAACATAAGACTCTTGGTAGACGGTTTAACATGGTTACACAACGGGAACTAACTACTGAATCCAAGTGAGCTGTGCTTAATTTCCGTTGCCATTAGATGGGTTTAAGACCAATATTTTTTAGTATTATTTAGTATCAGCACAATAAAAAATAGCTTTTGATGCCATAACAACCAAAAATGATGGTAATGAAAGAAAATTTAGCAACATAAACTTTAACAGTAGCTACTATGGTATGACGAAATACTGTGCTGTCAAAACTTAACCATATGTCCCATATAAACACCCTTTCTATAATCACATAGAGGCTAAAAATCTCATATTTATGAAGACGTCTAAGCAACATTCGGCACAAAGAATTTTGACATGAGTTTTAACCCTGCAAGAAGCTTTTGTCAATTGTTCCAACAGACTGGTCCTAGGATTTGTGAAAATAGAACAAACACAAAAAGATAGAACTCATGACCAGTGAAAGGGGAACCAGTTACTTGGGTGCACTGATAGAAAAATGTATCTTCATATTGATGATGCCCTTACATACGAATTGTGACATCAATGTTATTACAAATGGCATCAATGATGCAAAAAGTAACATCAAGCCAATGGCGAACGCCACCATAAAATGTTGTCATATTTTACGCGTCATCAAGGCTATCACTACTGTGACATCATATCGATGACATATTTTATATATTATTAACATTATTTTCATGTTTAAAATGTATTATAAGAAGCAAAAATTAACAAATACTACATGTTTTTGTATTATTTTGTTAAATACCATATCGGGCATGCTACTGTTGTCTTATAATTGAAAGTTCTTTTGCAAACCAAAAGCGGAATACAACAAAAGTGAAGCAAAAATGTGTAACGGGTAAGTCAATAATAATATTCTCTTACTATGACTAAAGTCAATTTAATGACGTTTGTCATCAATTTGACGCTAATAAGTCCTTTCTCCGATGTTACTGTGTCATCGCACTGATGCCGATGTGTCATCCCATTGATGACATAATTTCAACTTTTGACCCTGATGACAGCTTGGCCAAGAGTTGTAAAGGTTGACATCACAATGATGAAAAGTGTCATGGGGTCAAAAACGAACACACTTGTCATAGTACTGATGTCAAAATACATCAGCGTTATGACGCCTTTTCTATCAATGTGGTATACGAAGAACATAAAATAGAAAAAGTAATGAATTATAGTACTGTCTTCACCGGTGGTGTGACACATTTTTATTTATTTATTTATTTATTTTGTCTATGGATGATAATCCTTACAGACATTTAAAATTTAACAATCTTAATTTAGTATACATAAACATAAAATACAATACAATTTATAAACTATTTTCTTAAAAAATTATGAATTTAAAAAAATAATTATTTTGTTCTTAATAACATTAGGACTTGAAGAAAAATCAATACAATTATAGAATTTGGTAAATTCATTACACATTCAAATAAGAGGATCCGCATTAGCATAATTAGCTCTTAAACATCGAACTGATAATGGAATAAAATGACGTGATGGGCGTTGAGGAACATTAAACAAAATATTGTGGATTACAAAACCAGAGTTTACTTCGCCAGTAATGATGTTGAAAATAAACGATATGTTTAACATAGTCCTACGACTTTTCAGGGTGGGCAGCTTTATAAGAGCAAGTCTAGCAGAATACGAAGGCAAGTTTACTGGATTAAAGTTGAGTCCACGAAGACAAAAGAGCAGGAACTGCTTTCGGACGGATTCGATAGCATCGGAATGTTTTTTATAGATAGGGTCCCATATTATAGATCCATACACTAGAATAGGTCTTACAAGCGCAGCAAACAAAGTTTTTGTAACATAAGAATCATTAAACTCTTTAGCCCAGCTTTTGATGAAACCAAGTACACCCCTAGCTTTATTTACTATCATAGAAATATGCAAAATAAAATTAAGTTTCGGATCAAGTAGAATTCCAAGCTCTATTAAATTGACGGTCAATTCCAGCTGACTATCACCAAAATGATATTGTGCAGGTATTGGATTCTTTCTGACAAATCGCATATATTTACATTTATTAAGATTTAACTCCATAAGATTTGTTTGGCACCATGAATAAAACGAGTTTAAGTCATTTTGGAGACGTTGTTGGTCAGATACTTGACAATAACTTAGAAAAACTTTGACATCATCAGCCAACATTAAAATATTAGAAGATTGAATTGCATTAGGCAAGTCGTTGATGAAAAGTGAAAAAAGAAGCGGACCAAGGTGGCTTCCCTGTGGTACTCCAGAGAGAACTTCAATTCGTCTGGAACAGATATTTTTAAAAAGAACGGTTTGTTTTCTATTGGTTAAATATGAATAAATCCATGTAATACTGAGGTCTGTGAACCCCAAAAAATATAATTTCTTTTTAATTAGTAAATGGTTAACTTTATCGAAAGCTTTACTGAAGTCAGTGTATATAACATCAGTTTGTTCTCGTTTCAGAAATCCACGATTTATTACGGTTGTGAGTTGAAGAAGGTTTGTCGTAGTAGAGCACCTCTTTTGAAATCCATGCTGATAAGGGGATATTAAATTGGACACTTGATATGATAAATATTCAGTGATAATTTTTTCAAATAATTTAGGTATAATACTGAGTTTGGCTATTCCACGGTAGTTTTCCACTTCAGACTTTTTTCCTGATTTATACAAAGGCACTATGAAAGAATATTTCCACACGTCAGGAAAATAACCATATTTTATTGATGCATTGAATATAATTTCTAAAGGGATGGCAATAGCGTTGGCACATTTAATTAAAATATTGCTCGGAACTTTATCCGGTCCATAGTTGTACGAAAATTTTAGATTTCTTAGCTCCACAAATATTGTAGAAATATCTAAAAACGGTATATTTATTGTTTGCTTTGCAGTTATTTCGAATGGGTAATTACCAGAATCATCATAAGTAGAAACTGAATATGTTGTTGAAAAAAAATCCGCAAATTTGTTGCCTATAGTTGCATAATCCCTGGATTCATTCTGTCTAAACTTCATAGAAGAAGGGAAGCCTGTTGTTTTTTTCTTAGAATTAACAAACTTGTAAAACGATTTTGGATTGCGTTTAAAATTATATTTCATTGTGTTAATAAAGTTTTCATAACATGATTTATTAAGTGATGTATATTCAGCACGGCTAACAGAATATCTCCGATAGTCAACAGCAGCTCCAGACTGTTTAAAATTTTTATAACATTTATTTTTTTATATTATTTGCATGAGTTAACTGTTTATTACTCTATTTTAATGAAACTTTCTAAAATTTGGTTCTGAAATTAAGTTCTAGGACTTGTTTTATTGAAATTAAACTACATTGCATTGAAATAACACCACACAGAAAAAAATCCATGTAAATTCGTTCAAAACAAGGTTGATTTTACATTTTTCAGTAGTGATTTTGCTTCATTGATGTTTCATGTTAATTTAAATGATTTTACAATAACTTGCGAACAACATTTTTTCTTTTAAAATAACTTTAATTCATGTTAATTTAACGTTGCAGTAAAGTTAGAGCAAAATTTCATTTATATTGAAATAGCAATCCGAATCAAGTTATTTCAAGTTCAAACAACGTGAATTTCATGTAGAATCAATTTGGTTGGAGTGTTATATAACAGAGTGAAGACAACATATGCGTTTATTTAAGAACTATTTAAAACACTTACCCCTTACACATGTTTCACTTATTTTGTATCTCCTTTGTTAACAGAAGCATCAGCAGAATGGCCCGATATGGTTTTCGTCATCATTCTTCTTTGGAAATTGTATGTACTAATTAACTTAATAATTTTAACAAAAAGAAAACGGGAATTTTTTTTTTCTTTTAATAAATAATTTTAAACATTACAATAAAAAAATTTATGTTTTTCATTTCATTGTTTCATTTTATTGTTTCTATACAAAAAAAAAAAAAAAAAAACAGGACTTTTTTATTTTATCATTTTTCGTTTAATATTAATATGAAACAATGATAATTTTAAATAATATCCATACATTTGCAGATAGTTACTATGATTTGTAACCAACATTGTGCAATGTTAATTTAACATTGATATTTTTTTTCTGTGTGTAACATCCTGCACATAACAGGGGTCTAATCACCGCATTCGATACTATCGTATCTAATAAACTATCGAATTTGTTTGCATACGATAGACTCTGACATATCGAATGAAAACTCGATATATGTAATGTCGAGTTACTCGATATCGAATGCTATTATTATTTTAAATTTAATTCATTTCATTTCATTCGATATCGAGTTTCATGATAACAAAATCAATTATTTCGACCAATTTTGCTCGATATCGTATGCGGTGATTAGTCCCCTGCTTTTGTTTAAAACTTTGCGCCCCAAGCTTAAATGGTCCACACGTTAATATTCCAACGAATAATCAATAATAACACTATTTCTTAGTATGCCCCACTGTCCTTCCCTCTCTGTAGCTTTGTCAACCATCAGTACTTCTATTATAAATGTTACAATGAAATGCATGTTGCATACAAGTTAAATATTGGCAGTATGTGTTGGTTTCTCAAATTAAAAAGGTAGTCAGTCCAACAATGATTTTTTGAAAGTTTGTCAAAATATTTTATTCGTGCAGTTATTTAATGGCCATCATAATTTAGTTTTCATTCGATTTGATTCATAAAAGTTTTAATCGTTCTTGCGAACTTGTGTGTGTTTTATTTTTGACTTGTCGTCTTGTTGTTAAATTGTTTATGATTGTCAATAAAAATGTTTGTTTTTCTGTTTTTTATTAGTTTAAATCAAAGTTTAACGTTTAAATCATAAACTAAAAAATTTATTAATTTTTTATGAATTTAGCATGGAGTAAAATTTTAAAAACATTCCTTAATTTTGGTATTTAACGATCGCTGTGCTAATCATTTAAATGAGTCTGCTTGTGGTTGTTATTCAGTGAAATCCCAGCCGATTTATAATTGACCATAATAATTTTACTAATGGGTTGAGTTTTATAAGATGAGAAAATGATGAACTTATAAAAGGGATGAATTTTTTGATTAAATTGTGTATCATTAAATGTGACATAATTTAAATAGATTTGTTAAAGTTATTTGTTGATATTAAAAAATAAGAATCTTTTAATTAAAAAGTTTCTATTAAGGTGAAGATTTAATTATCATAATTATTTAACTCATTACCCGGTAAAAACTTCGCCTGCAAAATAATGTGTTAAGTAATCAGAAAAACATGAAGGCACTACTTACAATTCTACTGAAAGAACCAATGAATTTTACAATGGATGTCCCAAAATGAACGCATTTTAAAGTAAGTCACTATTTTTTTACTTTAGTACATCCAGAAAAAAGTAGTTATAAAAGTTGGTTTAAATGTAGTTAAAGAAGAAAGCTACTAAATAAAGAGTTAACGGAGCTATTAATTTTGAAAAAGTAAGCGAAGTTTTTACTGGGTAATAAATTTACCTACACCTACTGTATATAAAGAGCTGTTGTTTTCTCTTGTATATGTATGAGATTTCACTGCTACTTTTATACACTGGAAGAAAAGGCGTCATAACGCTGATGTATTTTGCCAGCAGTACTATAAGAAGAAAAAGTGTCTTCGTTTTTGACCCCATGACACTTTTCATCATTGTGATATCAGCTCTTCTTTCCCAACCATGTTTGGTTTTTTTACCAGTCAAAACGGACGAACATTAATGAGCCGAACCGAAGTTTGTGGATTAAACAGAAAAACCGAACGGAATTAAATGTTCTCATCTTTTGTTGAGTTTGATAAAAACAGTATTTTTTTTGTGAAGATGACAAACAGGGAAACATTATTTTTTTTTTAATAATTTTCTACACAAACTCCCACTAGCGTTTGTGTTTTCCACCAATCTACCGAACCGAACACTAAGGAGCGATAATTAGTGTTTATTTAAGAACACTGATGTAAATTTGCACTTCGGTGATGTCACTTATTCATTTTGTTGTTCCCGCGGAATTTATAATTGTAAGATTTTTTCTCGAGAAAAGTATTTTTCGTTGTAAAAAATTCCTTTGGAATATTTCTTATTGGGCTGATGGTTTTGTATGAGAGGTGCTACGCCCACCTCTCGTCTAGCCCACTTTTCAAAGCGGGTTGTGTATTGATAACCAAGATATTTGTTCCAAGTTTGAAAAGTTTTACTGCAACCGCTCTGCAAATATGCTGTAATATTTTATTATGACTTTGTATGGGAGGTGTCACGTCCACATGAAAATTTACAAATATTTATAGCTTATGTTGAGCGCCGAGCAAAATATTTACCCATAAATAATTAATAATTACATTACTTCTTTAAAGATAACTCACGTACAGTATAAAAATCGTATTTTTGTGTTCAAGTTTTGATTTAATATCCGCTACCAGTGCCCATGTTCTGTAACTCTCGCGTCGAGAAAGTTTTCGATTGAAATGTGTGAAATGAAACAAAAATGCCATAAATTGAAACAAACAGCTGTTTTTCTCACTTAACTGTGTCTGTAACTTTTTTGGCGAGTACATGCTGTCACGTAAGGAAATTACTAGCCAATTTACAGAAAAAGTGTGTCTGTAACATTTTGGTGAGAAAAGTTCCAGCTTTGAACTGTCAAATAAACTCACGAATAAATGCAAAATGCAAAGAATAATAATAATAATATTTTATTCTTGGCACATTTTTCATTGTTTTATTATTTTGATTTTAATATTTTTATAAAATATACAAATTTCTTCAAAGCTCGTTTGCAAACAACAAACATTAAAGTCGCTCTTTACACAATTTGGTATAGCCGACGGTTTTGTTTTCGCCACCGTCGTTGAAAATTTTTCAATTTAAGTAAATTTTGGTCGCCGTCAACGATATGTGTTACTGGCGTTCTGAACGTCTGCAATGTCACATCGCCTTCGAGTGCAATATTATGACATTTATAACGTAACGACGTAATCTCTTTTGATAGTTTTCGACATGAGTTACAGACACACATTTTCCTCACTTTTCGAGAACGAAGGAATATTTTGTTTCACATCTTTTCGATGCAAGAAGTTCTCACTAAAGTTACAGAACATGGGTACAGAAGTGAAAATTTGTCAAACCGTTTGTAATTTCTACAATCTAATGGCGATTTCATTTCTGAGAAATATGTTGCATAAATGTTACATGCTCTACACAAAAGAGATAGAGCATGTAACATTTATGCAACATATTTCTCAGAAAAGAAATCGCCATTAGACACCGTTAAGTACACATATTCCGAATACCAAAGACTTTGGGATTAGCTGTAACGACGAGATATGTATGTTAAAAAAAAACAACACAAATGTCTCACATTATTAGAAAAAAAACTAATATTTTAAAGCCCTACATATTTTGTAGACTTTACTCTAAGATTGCTTAAAGACGAACAAATCTTATAAATATGTTAATATTAAGGTAGTATTCAACACAAAGGACTTTTACATCGAGCTCTTAAAGCACAAAAGCACACACAATTTTACAGGCGAATGTTTTTTATTATATTTCATAAAAGTTTTGTATGAAAGTTGGCGCTTAAGCTAAAGTTGTCTTTTCTTTAAGCTCGTAACGGTACCTGATGCGACCATGACATCTATGGAGATGATGCAAGTGTTGCCAATAAATTAATTTTTTAGACAACAAAAATTGAAAATGATGTTACTTAAGCTATCTTTGCGGTATGAATACATATGAATTCTCACCTCATAACATAATTTTGTTGGTGATTCTATGATTGCCTATAGTTCCCATAGGGTACACTCTCGAAAGTTTTTTTTATAATTTTGTGATGAAGTGTATTTTATGGTTGTGCTAGACCGACAATAAGTTCTAACATGTTTTTAATTTCTCAAGTCGCAGTGTTTAATATTGTGAATTTTTTTTTTGTGTTTTGAATACTTAATATCTGACTGTAAATCATATCAGTATAAGTTTTCTATAAATTTCATTTTAACCTCTCACATCCTAGGTTAATTTAATTTTTTTCCATTATAATACTTTCCGTATTGTACTCAGCTATACGAGTGTTTAGATGTTATAAATTCATGAATATATGATTTCACAAGTATATTTCCGTTACAAGTATTTAATGTATTCAATGCAATCCATTTCAATACAAACCAAACAAAACGTTGTGAAATAAATCGGTATAAAAGTTGTTTATTGTTTTGTGATTAAATAATTGTATGACTTCTTTCTTAACTTCTTTTTTTTTACCAATATTTTTTTTAATACTCGTATAAATGCAACATGATGATTTTTTTCGGAATGAAAGAATTCACACATACAAATTGACCTTTTTAACACTTATCGCTTTTATAACCATGAAATATATGAATATTTAGTTACACATTTTATTAAACTCTGTTTAGTTTTAAAAACTTTGTTTTTTTTTTTGCTATCATTTCAATCCACAACTGACTTCCTTTTTGTTAAACAAAACAAAGAATTAAATGTAATAAATAATGAACTTTATAATGGTCACATTTTAAAGGCAGCAACAAAATAAAGTGCAAAAAATTTAATTCAAATATAATGCACATCAGACACTGGTCTCTAAATAATTTTTTTTTTTTTTTTTTTTTTTTGAAAAAATTTTCTGTTAATGGTCAATTGTAATAAAGTTAACCAGTTTGCCATAAAAATAAAACCCCGGAATAAATTGTGAAATACGTAAAAGTGGACAGAAATAAATGATTTGCTTAGTCTGTCTGGGCTTACACTACGAAAGTTTTCTTTCAGAAAGTCTGACTTTATAGGTGAGAGGGAAAGATAACAGGCTAATTTTCTCTCGCCAGTCACCCATAAATTCAAACTTTCTGAAAGAAAAGTGTGAACCTAGACTTAAGTCGAATATTTAACTCAAGCTTAGTCCCAATTCACACGTTGCAAGTCTTATTGATCAGCTTGCTACTTTATAACGAGAGTGAAGAGAGGAAAATAAACGTTTCTCTCTCACTCTCTCTCGCCTATAAGGTAGCAAGCTGATCAATAAGACTTGCAACGTGTGAATTGGCACTTATTAAAAATTATTCTCGTCAAATTTTAGGAATGATTGGAGTTCTATAAAAACCACTGTGCAGCAGTGATTTAACATAAAACATATAACAATGCAGCCTTATACATTATTGCAATAAAAAAACGTAAAATAAAATAAATGAATGAATTTTGTTATAATAGGGGGTAAATTAAAAACCACATAATATTGCAAAAGATTTGTTACATTTTTTTCCAAACCCTCACACTTTTACCAGTGGCAAATGAGGGTATATTAAGTTTGTCATTGCATGTGAAACACGAAGAAATTTGTATCCAAGGCCCCATTGAGTATAAATGTATGTAAACACGGAGATAATTTGAATTAAAATATTCTTAAACTGAATAACTACTGTAATACATACACAAGAATGTCCATACCCGCTAGTTTGCCATCAAACAACTTTGTTCCCTACGTTAAATAATAAGGATGTATTGCGTGGTCTTAAATGTTAAAAAACATTCGTAAGTTATCAACACGATGGCGTTCCCAGCTGCGTTTTAATTAATTGTGCCGAAAGCTTGTCATGACCCTTGGCAATTTTCTTAAATATTTTTTTTAAAACATGGATTCTTTCCTAAGGCCTGGAGAAAATCGCGCATAAAGCTGATATTTCCACCTTTAGGTGGATTGCCAAGTTAAACATAATTCTAAAACTATATAAAATCCGTTTATACAATTATTTATGTCATTACACTTATTTAATTTCGCGGTTTTTTTTTAATAACTAAATTTTAATGGCAAATGATATTTGTTGTTATAGATGAGTTGTTTGGCGGATATTGTATGAAACAGTGATAATTTTCAGCAGCGTAGGAACGAGCGGAACGAGCTATTAAAGTTGCATACGATATTTTTCCATATGTATCGGAAGCATAGTTTTAAAAATTGGGTCACTTGACATTAAATCCCCCTTTTATTAATATAAAACGTATATAAAATGTTTGGTATGTTGTTTTTAATTATTTTCTAAAATATTAATTTTAGCAAAAAACTTTTTTCGAGACTAATGTTGTTGACTAGAAGAGATAAAATGTCGCCGTATATCATATTCTTGTAATAAATGGCTTGAATGCAAACTTTGAGGGGCGGACGCCCCCCCCCCCCCCTTAAACACAACTTTATTTTTTTTTACATAAAACTGAACCGATTTGGTGGGGGGGGGGGAGAATATAAGAAATCAAAAAAAAAAAATTCTCCATACAACTAACGGCCACGCTAATCTGCACGGCCGCGAGACACATTCGGTATGCCGAAATATCTGGCAGGAATATTCACATTAATACCGAGAGTAAGACGCCATAAGATTCCTAAAGAATGTGTTCACCACATGGAGAATTGTCCAAGAACGGAACATCTTCTCTGTCATTGTCCTGCTTACGGAGATCTTAGCCTTTAACTGCTTGCTCGAAGAAATTGATTTGAACCGAATCCACTCCTCCATTGATTCAACTGGCTGTCTGAGTGAGAATATTAGCAGCCAGGTAGGAGACGGTGAAATGTGGTAGAAAAACGCGAACTAATAAATCTAGCTAATGAGCTGTGCTTGATTAAGACTAACAATATACCGTAGCCTGGTTCAGATTTTATCGCAGTTTCCATAAAAGTTCAGTCTCGAAAAAATGTATTTCCCAGTGGAGGGTATCAAAGTTTCGTTACCGCCGAATACAGCATTATTAATTGCTTTCAACTTAGTTTGAGTATATTTTTTAAACTAACTAAAAATAAAGGTAGTTACGGGTACTTAAAGTATTGTTCATACGATATCACTTTTGACCGGAAGAACATGAAAATTGATCGTCATGGTGGGAATTTCATATGCATTTTTGTATGCAAATTTATTCGAACTTCAATTTTGCTTTTACAAAAATTGACACTCATTGTCAGAAACTTAACAAAATAAACAACTGATTATTATAATAAATATTCAATATTAATGTAATAATTTAAAAAGCACTGAGTACTAATGCGGTAAAAATATTTAGGAAATTTAATGAAACCGCAATATGCAAAAATTCCCATAGTTGATTATGAACGTCAAAGGGTTGTGACGATCAATAATCAATGCGATACAATTTCCCCAACCACTGTTAAGTAATATGAAACTTCTGTTTTTATGCCGTTTAGAGATGAGTAGTAGTCAGTCAATGCAAAAATTTATTAAAGTGAAAACACATTAAACAAAGGAAATATCATTCATTTGTTTATCAAAAATGAAACGGATGTTAACATATCTCAATTACAAGTTATTAAATGGAAAAAGGAGTAACTAATGGAATAAAATTAAGTTTTATTTTGTAGCAAATATTTCAAATAGTTTGTCATACACAATAAGACTTAGCTTAATTGCACAATGGACAAGCTGCTTTTAGCTAAAAAATTCTTAAAGCTTAGGGTGCGAACAAAGTGCCCGCTTGTTGCCGAGCGTAGCCGACTGACGCTTATTGCGAGAACCTGGTACTATACAAGTTAGTACAAATAAGCGCGAACAGGTCATAGTGGGCGCCGAGCTGGTCAGAGCGCAAAGCTAATTGAATGCGAGAAAACAGTTCCAAAGCGTATTTCAGCGTCGAAAACATTGTTTATGTTAAGCTAAGTCTACACGATATGTTGAATCAGCAAATTTATGTTGAAAAATTTGCTTTCAGCGCCAACATATCGTGTAGACACCAAATTTTTTCAACAAACGTATGCTTACCAATATATGACAGGCATTTGTTACCGAAGTCAGCAAACGTTTGTTCACATTTATAGCATATCGTCTAGACACAATATTTTTACTTTTCAACAAATTTTCTACGTATGTTGACAAATATGTTATTTGTTGAAAGTCGTATGCAAGCTTTTCAGCATACGGCAAATTTGGTAGCATATAAAATAGATAAAAATTGGTATTCTTTCAATTACTTGCTTAACTTTGTATATAACCCCGGAATTTAAAAAGATTTCTAGCTCATCGGCAAACAAAAAATTGCTTTTAGAAGTGCTTTGAAAAAAAAATGTTGGTCAACGAACTTTGTTTTATGGATATAGATCATAAAAGTTGAAAAATTCTTAACCAATATCTCTTGAAGTATAAATTTGATCTCAGCAATATGGGTAGCGCTGAAGCGTGTTTCCAAATACTTTTCACGTGGTATATAAAACATGCCGAATTATTAACCTATTAAGAACCAATTTCAAAAAATATTTTTAGTTACTAATTTATTTGATCAAAATGGCTCTTATCTCAAAATTTTGTCGATATTAAGGTATTTTTATCTACATATAATATTTTCAAGCTTTCATATAATATAATGCATGGTACAGTAGCGTATACAATTCTGAAGCTTTTAAAAATAACCATTTATATTCTAATAAATCTTTTTGTTTAATATATTAGGTTTTAGTACACATGTGGTAATATTTAATATACTTTATGTAATTGCTTCAATATAGGTATGACAAACATCAGCTTCGCTTAATAAATTTTTTCTTTATTGCCGGTCTTCGACTGGACATAAGGGTTCTTAATTTAATGGTATATCAAGCAACGACTTCGCTCAGCTGAGTAAGTTTTCTTCTTTTAAACCAGAACCCCAACACCTTTAAAAATTGATATTTCTGTTAAAGAAACTAACAAAAATTCGCAACAGAATGAACCGATTGCTATTTAATTTTGCAAGAACTTTCTATGACTAGATATTACACTAAGATGATCGCTCCATAATTTACCGTAGGCCCCATGTTAAACCCATTTTCGGAAATACTTAAATATGCCTAAGACGTACAGAATAACGCTATTATAGTAAAATTTGGTCGGTCATATTTTCATAAAACTAAAATTACACAACTAAATTTGGAGAAGATCGGCCCACAATTTACCATAGGCTCCGTATAAAGCCCACTCTGGGAAATCATTTAAATGTGGAAAAATATAGTCCAATTTAGGTTTAAGTGGCTAGAAATAACACGATGCAATTTTGTGACAATCGGCAAGAAAAAACTTACTATAGCTCCTGAAGAAAGCGGGACTTTAAAACGGTTAAAACATACAAGTGTTTTGTATTGAAATTTAGTCTTATTTATGTTTTTAATACTAAAAATTACTCAATCGATCAACATTTTTAAAGACGTTATGGTATTGGTAATATTTTTGGTAGTGGTATTTGTATGGGAACAATAGATTTACAATAAAACTTTTTGACCAAGATTTAGTCATAATACCAACTATAGCTCCCGAAGAAAGCGGGACTTTAAAACGGTTAAAACATACAAGTGTTTTGTATTGAAATTTAGTCTTATTTATGTTTTTAATACTAAAAATTACTCAATCGATCAACATTTTTAAAGACGTTATGGTATTGGTAATATTTTTGGTAGTGGTATTTGTATGGGAACAACCCTGCAAATAAAATTGGACCACCTGACCCATTTTGATAAAATGGACTACTCCATGGACTAGTCCGATGTAATGCAAGCATGGACCATGCCATTGTTAAAAAGTGTTTGTAGTGAGACGACATGTCTTCGTTTTTTAACGACATGCTTTCGTGTTTAAACGACTTCAAAACTAATCCTCTTGAGTATACCATGGAGTAGTTTTAAAACTACTCCTTACTGGTCCAAAGGTGGGTTATATACCATGGAGTAGTTTTAAAACTACTCCTTAGTGGTCCAAAGGTGGGTTATATGGTCCTCTCCTAGGACATCGTAATGTTAAATAGACCAGGTTTTTTCCATACGTTTGGGTTACTTGTGGACTAGTCCTGGTCCCTTGTGGACTACTCTTTACACGCGTGTTTGGACTGGTCCTATTATTTGCAGGGAATAGATTTACAATAAAACTTTTTGACCAAGATTTAGTCATAATACCAACATAGAACATGGTTTATGAGCGCAAAGACTCTTATTCGAAAGGACGTTTTTATGGGATCTTTGAGATATTATGGACCGTTCCTCATCGTTTAATTACAATAAATAATTAGAACCAATGTACCAAATTTCATCATATTATTGCGACAAGTACTTTGCGCTCTACAAAGTGGACAGCCGGCCGGACGGACATCCTTATATCGACTCAGATAGCGATTGAGTCGATCGGTATACTAAACGATGGTTATAGGACCAATATTTTTAGGTGTTACAGACACTATAGTGGTGTGGGTATCAAATAAATCCATAAAACATTCTGCTGGTCGGCACATAATTTACCATAGGGGTACAACTGAAATAAATTAAGTAGCTGTGAGACTTTATTAATAATTTTAAGATCAATCCAGTCCTTAAATATTTTTATCTTTTGCGGATTTGACCAAGCCCAATAAAGCACTCTTACTTTTTAAGTGTTAATTACACTAAAACTATTTATTTTTGCTATAAAGGCGATAATTGATAACAAATTTTAAATAAAATAATAAAAAAGAGAATTGACAAATGAATTTTTAATTTTTAAACAAATGTTCTCTTTACTCAACATACATAACAACATACGAAATTCAACATATCGTGTAGACACAAAAATTGTATGCTGACTTATTTGTTGAAATATCATTTGCTAGCATATGATGAATTTGAAAAATTTGGTATTTTTAGCATATCGTCTAGACACCTAGCATATTGCATATGCTGAAGCATATGAGTATAAGCATACATTTGCTGATTCAACATATCGTCTAGACTAAGCTTTATGTTGTTATGATTTCAACTTGTTTGGAAAACCTTTTAAAAAAATTAAAAACTAAAATTTAAGAAGAAGTAAATAAAACATGCATTAAAAAAAATAACAAAAATTAAAAAGAAAATAAAAATTTTAAAATTTAACAAAAAAATAAAAATTCAAATAAAAAATAAAAATTAAAAATTAAATAAAATTATAACTATTATAAAAAAAAAATTACAAAAAAACATACATAAAACACAAAAAATAGATTAAATATCAGCGCTGATTCTCGTTAGTCGGATCGGCTCGGTAACCAGGGCCCACTCTGTTCGCACCCTTCGAAGTTTTCAGATGGTTATCAAATCGACTCCCGCTATCTTATCACCCGAAACATTGGTTGTAAGTAACAAGCCAGGAAAACAGAAAGAGTGCTGACGAAGGTCGTTGCGCGCTTTAAACAAAATTAATTCACCGGCATTAAAAGTACTATATATACAAAAGTCGAACATATCAGCATGCATGTAACAGGAACCCAAAAAGCAAAATATTTAAATTATTTAATTAAATACTAGCATATACCCGCTATTTCGTTAGTGTCTCCTTTTTCTTCGTGGACAAATTTGTATGCCAATGTATATTTTTCTAGGTTTAAACTGGTTTAAGTTCTAGCATTTAACCCGCTACTTTAGTAGAACCAAAAAGCTAAAGAAAAATAACAAATTTCCCGTATATCCTTTTTTGGGTACTATATTTTTCCCTCATTAAAGTCTCAAAAATTTCAGTATTGTAGTGGCAGCCCATAATTTAGTACGAATATGTCAATGAATGGAGGAAAATGTTTTGTAAAAGAAGTACCAAAAATAGTTTCGATTTTCACCTCTTAAATCTTCGAATATCGAAAAAGTACCGAATTCGGATACGTATTTTTTTGATTAAATTTGAATGTGGTATTAATTTTGTTTCTATGTTTATTGGTTCAAAATATAGATGGGGTGGCAAAAAAAGTACTAAAATTCAGATTTTACCCGTTTAATCCCTAATAGGGTCGAATTTCAAAAAAGTATGAGACACCTGTCCGCTTATTTTTCTAAAGAACAACGATAAGTATTACATTTATTCTGCATCTCTTTTAGTTTTGGAGATATAAGGTTACCGAATTTTTCCGTTTTTACCTTTTATACCCCCTAAACATTCGAATTTTGAAAAATCCCGTCTAAGTGGATCGATTTGGGGAGTGACCAATCGCTAGTACAAATTTTAAGTTTCTAGGGTCAGCAGTTTGGGCTGGGCAATGATGAATGAGTCACTCACTCACGCAACTCTTTTATATATGTATATAGATAACAATTTAATATACCTTCAGACAATTCTTGTGAAACAGACTAGAGTCTATTACATGAATCCAACCCGCAACTCTCGCACTCAAATTCTAGCTCACTCTAAGGGGGCAGAAGGAAAAAGGAAATAAAATTACAATGTGACTCAAAAACAAATTGATAACTGACGATAACCATAAAAACTTTTATTATTTTCTATATAAAGGCCCAAATACACTTGTCAAATGCTTGTCCAGCCGGCGAATTCATCATGTACGTGTGCCTGACGTAATATTCGCCGTCATATCTAAATTATTTGATTTTCCATCCAGCATCGTCGTTGTGACACATACGAACATATTTTCACTAATACTACCCCAATGCTTAATGAGTATTTGGGCCTTTATGGATAAAAAAAAACGACGACCATATCATACTCTACACGACAGCATGAAGAGACAAATTTTCGAGAGCGAAAATGGGACCAATGGGCAAGAATAAAATCCGTCAGAACAATACTTTGTTTTAAGGTTACGATTCATTAAAGAGTTCTCTGTGCCAAATATTAACTAAATAGTTTCATCTTAAATTTTTTCGACTTTATCGTAGTAGCGTGTGTTTTTTTAGCAGCATAACAACTTTCAATATCGATTACTATGGTTTGACAGCTGATACTGTCACACTGTGTTGACATTTATGTTCAGTAATGTTTCGCAAGTCATCCTGAATTGTTTAACGCTTCCAAATTGTGAAAAATTACTTTGAGCAAATTAAATCTGTTCGAGAAATTCACTTTATTAAGGAATGTGTGTGATGAAGCTAATTTTTGTATAAATGGCCACGTCAAAAAGCAAAATTGCAGTATTTGGAGAGAAGACAATCCTCAAGCCGTTAACGAATCGTCATTAAATCCATTAAAATTGACTGTTTGGTGCAGTTTAAACGCTCTTTTGAAATCAGTTACGGTGAATGGCAAGCACTATCGAGCCATGTTGACGGAAGATTTGAGTCCAAAATGTCATTTGGTTCCAAAATTTGCCATACTGCGCGCCTAAAAATCGATTTATTGCAAAATCTGTTTGGTGGCAACTTTATATTCAGATGTGGTTAGTATGTATATTCAAAAACCATTTTTTTGGAGATATGTAAATCGGAATTAAAAAAAGGTTTACGAAAAAGGGTTCCGGCGCATGGAAAATTGGAGAATACTTCGAGATTTAAAATGCGAAAATAGTTTTATTTAAATTTTTTTTATGGCAATACGTAAAGATTATCAAACGACGCTGCAAAATGTGACCTCATGAAATATGACCCCAAAGTACTATATGAAGAATGGTTGATTTTATTGGGTGTTTTACGTATTCTTTCGTTGAGGTTTTTTGCAGTTGAAGTAAAATTAAAAGTGGCCCCAACACCAAGGAATTAAAAATGGCCCCAATAAAAACGGCATCCGGCCGAAGGCCCAACCTTGCTATCTATCGAGCGATCTCAAAAAGCAAAACTGTACAATTATTCGGTACATACACGTAGATAAAAAACATGTTTAAATTTTGTCACCTCCAACCAAACTATTTTTAAAAAAAATTTTAAACATATTATGGTTATTATAACCATATATGATTAAATAAGTCCTCCATCAAGAACCCTTAACCATAGTTTGGTTGCCTCTAAAAATGCTATGGGTAAATATGATAATAATTTGTTTTATTTAAGAGCAACATGCTATGGTTGAAAAACAACCGTGCTATTATAAGTCTTAAACATATTTCAGTTATTATTAAACATACTGTGCTTGGAGTTAACCATAATATGGTTTTGGCTTATTGATGAAGGACTTATTTAAACATGATATGGTTGTCGGTAATAATAATAAGTTTCTATTAAACATAATATGTTTAAAATTGTCTTTAAAAATAATTTGGTTGGAGGTGAACATGTTTAAACATGTTTTTTCTCTGGGCTATTTTTCATTATTTTGGGGTGACATTTCTTTAAAAAAAATGGGTTACATTTTATTTGGGATAAATTTTCATTTTGGAGCCATTTTTTGTGAGGCCACATTTCGCCGCGCCCTATCCAAAATTTAAAAAATGACCCAATATTTATGTCTATTCCAGTATCTCTTTATAAATCTTAATGTCTAGAACCAAAGAACTATCGCTACAACTTTTCACTAATTTAAAAAACGGTTCTAAATAAATTTAGATAACTCATTTAGAAATCAAATCATTTGATGTAAAATTAAACCTAATTTAATATTTGAAAATTAAACCTCAACATTAAGTCATCGCGTAGTGCAACCCACTTTAACCATTTCCATGAAGATTTTCCTTTGGCAGCAAACAGAAAGAGAAGTTAAATTCATGTTCATGAACACAAGTTTTGATTTCTTCTATTTTTAGTTTTTCCTGAGCTGACTGAAGAAAAAATTTATTCCATCCAAATGGACAAAGAAATTAAGTGTGAAAAAAGTCCACAATACGTGAACTAAGCTCACGTTTAAATTTTCGCCATAAAATGAATTGAATTATGGTTTGCTGTCATTGAAAATGACAGAAAGACATGACAAACTGTACTTATATAAAAAAATTTTTTTTAAGGATTAACAACTACTGGCAGACATTTTTTGGCTAATGAACTAATACATATAAAGCGTGTTTCTGAGCGATTTTGAAACAATGTTTAAAGAGCTATAAACATCTTATTGCTGAGCATATATTTTATATTCTCCTGACTAAAAACTAATTCTTAAGAAGTATCTATTAGCTAAAGTCATTTATATCAATATTTCTGATTAAACTTTCATATTTCAGCTCAAATGGAGTTACCCACCAACCCTCTATACTCAGGAGATGATTAAGTGCTGGTAATAGAAATCTTTCTGGGAAATGTAAGTGATAAAAATCTTTTTTGTCATAAACATATTTTTTTGTATTTGTCGGTTTGGTCAGTTTAGGTTTTCTTTTCTACAACCATAAATTTCCAATTTTCTTGTTGCTGGTGTTTTCTTTTTTTATCGTTAAAAAATTATGAAAAAAGCTTTTTTATGGCCGTGCGCATTTTTTATGATGATGCCACTTTGCTGTAGTTTGTTTTATTCTATAATTTTTTATATTTTTGTTGACCATCATTGTTGTCATCATCATTACTACGTTTTTTGTTTCTTCGTACATTTAATTCTTATGATATGAATAGATGACCATTTAAGCGTGTACATAAGTTATCACATTTAAAGTTGTGCACACAATAATAGCAATGGTAATATACTACATGACAAAACACGAGCCAGGTCCTACCAAAGCTACATCGCAAATAATTTGTACTGGACATACTAACGAAAAACGATCTGCATTGACATTTTTCTATAAGATAGCTTTTAGCAGGAAAAAATTGTTTTTTTGACTTTTATTTTATGGTCAAACCAAAACGCACGATGTAGGTCATATTTCAGTGCTTTATAGAAAACTATAGAAATTTCATGTTAATTAGTTTTGCTGAAGTAAGGCGTGTTTTAAGCAGTACTAAAATTCTAAAGTCCGCCAAAGAAAACATGTTTCTTTCATGTGATTTGCCAATTTTCCGACTCACGTGTAATTCTGAATGTCTGTCAAAATTGGTGTTTTACATAAGGTTTATAATATTTGGTCACAAACGTACATGTTAATGAATATCTAACATAGTTTGGGGTTTTCGCATAGTTTTTGCAGACTGCAAAGCTGTTTTCGGTTTGAAAATGGGCTGCTGCCGCCATAAATAAATAATAGTTCAGCAATTTTTAGGATTTTTTTCTAATTCGAAGATATTTATCAAGTTAGAATATAATAATGAAACGTTCTTTCTGTACATAATAAATAATAAATGTTTAAAAACATACGCACACGATATTGTGAAACATAAGTCGGATAATTCTTTCGCCAATAGTGGATCGACGTAACCTGCTTTCCACAGCATAGATTTCTGACAACATATTTTTTCATAATAACGCAGTAATAACTTTGCTTACCCGGTAAGTTAGCAAGTAATGTTGGAGAAAAATAAACACTACTTATTTTTCGGCCGAATAACTACTTATTTTTGTTCGAGGTGTCCACAACATTCGGTACTTACAATACACTTACTAAAAAAAAAATCTCTAGTTATTATTTAAGAACTAGTAAGTTAAATTGTAAGTACTGACATAACAGAAGCCAAAAAAAATCACTAGTTAATGAACCTAAAAAGTAGTTATTGAGTTCGTTACCAGTAAGTAAATATTCAGTACTCAAAACAACACAACTGCTATTATTTAAAGTTTTTTTTTCAATTAATAGTGATTTTTGAATTTTAAAATTAATTTGATAACGTTCTTAATTGATTGAATTAAAAAAAATATTTTTTTTCAATTAAAATTTTACTTGATTTTAAGCTTAATTTTAATTATAAGTTTTATTGAATCAATTAACTCGGTTGTTTGAATTGAACACTTCGTTGCTTTCCTCCCTCATCAACAGTTTGCGAAAAATGTTACAAGTAGGGATGCAAATGATACATCGATGATTAGAAGACATCGATGTATCGTTCATTAACTTCGATATTTACATGGATGTTTTGATGAGCGATTTATCGGCGATACATCGGCGTCAAAACTAAGAAACATCGAGATCGTCCATTTAATATTTTTAATATTAATTTTTTTAACTAAACCCTTATTTTTAAAATATAAAAAGTGTATTTCAAAGCATAGCAGTACCAAGTAGGTACGTACTTGTGTACATACATACATGCATTGCATAACTATATGTAAGGGGTAACCCCTTTTATAATCTGAAGAAATGTTTAAACAATTTTGGAGACTGTGCAAGTGTGAAGGCCCAACTATAATATTCTTAAGTTGGCTTAATTAAGCCACTGTAATATACATACATGTAAATCGTATGTGTCAAATCATATTGTACTTAAGAAAGCTTTTTGTTACGTTTTATGAACCTGGCATTTGCTTAAGCAAAGTCTGAAATTGATTGCACTTTCTGTACGGAATCAAATGTGTTTTTATTTTGTTTTTGTGTTTTTTAATGCATTTTACAGGTTTTTTGTTAATTTTAAACATATGCTTCAGTTAGCTTATGCATATTACAGTTGTGCCTTTAGATTTGCAGTAGCAAAGAAGAAATTGAGCAATCCGTAAGTATAACTGCAAAGTAGATTATAACATCGATGTTGAAACATCGATGTATCGTGTTTTTTACCGATGTTTTTTAGTATCGATGCTTATCGTGGAAACATCGATGTTTTTAAATATCGATGTTTTTTAGAACGATGTTGCATCCCTAGTTACAAGTGCAACCAACATCTTTATAAATTTATATGTACATATACACAAACACATATGTTTTTGTCATCAAAAAGAACAGTTAAGGTGCTATCAGACGGGATGTATTTTACATATGTAGGGTGAGTTCCAAAACATCAGTTGCAAAGCAACTCGCTTTTTTAAGTGCTTTCTATCAAGCAACCGTGAAAAATTTTACAATGTTATCTGTACCAAAATTCATTAAAAACAATATCGATGCGTACACAATAATCAAACTAGATATAGTTAAATTCTATGATACTTTTTTGACTTTGACTGCAAAGTATTATGATGTTTAGGAACTCAGCCGTACTGTCACTTTTCTTACCCATATGTAATTCCGTATGTATGTCAAAATTTCCATTTTACATACGATTCATAATTTTTGCTATCACACCTGCTTATGTTTTTCCTTATGACATAACCTATAAATGTAAACAAAAGCTGACTATTGTTTACGTTTCAAAACAAACCAGCTGTTTTGTTTATATTTGCCACAGGAAAATATAGCGTGTTCTAATCGAAAAAGTTACATATGTATTTCCACATGTATTTTACAGATGCAAAGTTTCATATGTATCACACGATGTGTACAACTTTTACAGATGTAAAATTTGACAGTACATATGTAAAATACATCCCATCTGATAGCACCTTAAGCGTCGCGTGCAAAAAAAAAACTATCAACAAGTAAATAATTAACTGAGATTTGTTATAGACGAATTACAATTATGACCACCACCAATGTCAATAATGAGCCTACATAAATATGTATATTATGCGTAAAATAAAAAATCGCCTTGTGGCTGACCACATTGTTGACGGTGGTGATGGTCGCAATCGATATTTGGTGTTTATTTGTGCTGGTTTCCACACGCCAAGTTTGAATCGTCAAGTCTTGAGCTTTTAGGAGAGAAGATAAAAGAGAATGTAATTTATTTTCCCCTCTCTACCAAGAACTCAAGACTTGACGAGTCAAACTTGACGTGTGTGAACCCGCACTTTCCTTTGTTTCAAAGTATATTTATTACAAGTACATGCAAGTGATCAGCTGTTCAGTTGTTTTATTTTCGATAGTGTTAAAATTTGCTTACATTTTAGTGCACCATGATTTTTTTTTTTTTTTTGTTTTCTTTATGTTTGACTGTTTGACAGTATCAAATGTTTTTACACAAACAAAATGAATGTTGTTTTTTTTATTGTTGATTTGTTGTAGACTTGCATGTACTTGGTATAAATATACTTTGCTTTGTTTGTTAATTCTTGAATTATTTTTGGCGTCATTTCATGTTGTGCGTTTAAAGTGAATAATGAAAAAAGTACAGCCAAATTACACAACAAAAACAGTTTTTTGTTTTCAATCTTGAATACCCTGAAGAATCAAAGTTATTCTACAATTTTATATAAAGTTGTATATGTATATGAAATTTCTCTGTCAAAAAAAATTTTCCAAAATTTGTACAATTAAGCATGAGCTATTACAATTAAACAAATAAAACAAGTTATTTTTGAACCATATTTAAATAAAACATACATTTTAAATATTTTTATTTTGCTTCATTTTACCATCAACTGAATTGATTTAACAAACTTATTCAATTAACAATTTGTTTGATTGAATAATTTGTGTAATTGAATTTAGATTGTATTTCAAATACACTGTTTAAATTATTCAATTAAAAATTTAATCGATTTAATGCAAAAATTCAATCACTGTTTTAATCAATACAATTATTAAAATAATTAATTTTCTGTATTGTAATCAATTACGTTAGTAATTCATTCAATTAAAATATTGATTTTTTTTAAATTAATTCGTTAATTCATTCAATTAAAATATTGTTTAATATTAATAATTTTTTCAATTATTTTTGTGATTAAAATGTAAAAACTTTTTAATTGGAAAAAAAAATCCTTGTTTTGCAATTTTTGCAAATTTGAGTAATTGGTATAATCATTTCGGTGATAGGTGCAAAATTAAACAGTTTTTTGCGTGTTTCAATTATTTTGATGATCAAAACCTTTCTTACTTTTTTCTGTGTAAAAGTAGGTATTGAACTTATTATTAGTAAGCAAATGTTTAGTAGTGAAAATAATAGAGGTAATAAGTAGTTGCTGAGGTCATTACAAGTAAGTACTTCTTAAAGTTTTCAGAATAATGACAACTGCAATAAAAACTATTTACCAGGTAACGTATGAAATAACTAACATCTATTACTAAAAAACAAAAAACTTTTTCTGGGACAATCAGCAGATTTCAGATAAATTGCCAGAAGTAAATAAAACAGCAGAACAGAAGGAACAGCAGAACTGTGCATTGTGAACAATCTTTAAGGGCCAAATACACTTGTCAAATGTTTTGCCAGCGGGCGAATTCACTCGTGTACGTGTGCTGGTCGTAATATTCGCGGTCATGTCTAAATTATTTGATTTTCCATCCAGCATTGTCGGTGTGACACATACAAACACATTTTCACTTATACTAACACAATGCTTGATGAGTATTTTGATCAGTGTATTTGGGCATTATGATGGACAGACAACAAGCAATTTAGCCGTACGTGCATCGTATAATTGTCTTTAAGTTGATCGAAATCGTAAAAAGATTTAAGACTACATATTTTTTATAAATATAATCAATATTTACACGACTTTAGCATTTAATTTTCAACAACTTTATTAAGCTTCGTTCACAATAGGCAGCAATATTTTCACTGATGCTCATAATAGAGCAACAATTTTTTCACAACCACACATATTTTCAATTAAGAAAACGTTTGCAAATTTTTCCCACAACAATATTATATTCATAATACATAATTTTATTTTTTAAAACATTTTATTAACATTTTTATTCAAAATTAAATAAAATTATTTAAATCGTCTTTTATATTTGCATACAAATTGTTGCTGAAGTAGAAAGAAGTAGACTGAACTTTAAAAAAAAAAAAAACAAAAGTTATATTTTTGTTTGAAAAATGAAAGGAAAATATATGAAATACTTTGTGAAGAAATAAGATCGAAGAAAAAACGGAATTGTTGCTGCCATTGTAAACGAAGCTTAATATTTCCTCTTAAATAAATTTAATAAAATTACTAAAAGTTTTTAAATTTTTAACTAGATTTTTCGTTAATATTTCTTTTATTTGTTTACTTAAAAAAGATATTACAAATTTGGTAATGTAACCATGACTTCAACTTTTTAAATGATGTCGGTATATTTAAGTATAGTTAAATTAAAAAAAAAAAAAAAAATAATTACACAATTGCGCTACAGGTAATTTTGTATCGATTGAAACAATTAATAGTCAGAAGTGAAAAAATTGGAGCATTAAGGTTGATATGATAAAATTTCTCACATCCTTTATTATTTGTAGTAAGATTTTCCAATGACTCCGCAAACTGCCGGTGGGAAACCCTAGTGTAGCGTTTCTAAATCTATATATATAAAAACAAGTGTACACTTTTATGACACCACTAACTGCGAAAACGGGTAGACCGATTTCAAAAATATTGGGGTATGTTGGGGATAGTCTGTAGATGGTTTATTCAAAGTTTGCATGAAATCGGCATAGTGGTTCCGGAGATATGGCATTTAAATTTTCCTATATATTCCCATACAAATATCCACAAAATACCCTCCATTTTGAACTCTTTTGAAACGGCTTGACTGATTTTTATGAAATTTTGTATGTGTTTTTGTTGTTCATCGCTCCCCCTAAAATTTGGCATGCAGGCGCTGTAACACCTGAAAGAAAATAGAGAATAGGACGTGAAATATGGCAAGAGGAGTAAAAGCTCCCCCTCCTTATATCTGCTTAGCAAATTGACCAATTTTCTTGAAATATTGCAGGAAAATAGTGTAAAATCTGGAAAGAACTATAGCCTCAAATTTTTTTATTTAGGGCGTGAAATAGGGCAATAGAGGTAAAAGCTCCTTCCCGCTTCCCAATCTTTTAAACTAATCAAACGGGTTTCTTAAAATTTAGCATGCAGACACTGTAACATCTGAAAGGAAATAGGGAATAGGGCGTGAAATGGGACAAGAAGGGTAAAAGCTTCCCCTCCAAATATCTTCTTGAAATTTCGCAGCCAAATAGTGTTACAGCTGGAAAGTACTATGCCCTATAGTTTTTATTATTTAGTACGTAAATTTTTTTTTTTTATTTTATTTATTTATTTATTTATTTGAAAAATAAGCAGTACAACAAGACTTAATCTTATTTAATAGTACTGGGGAGATAAAGGCACATTAGATAATAAAATTTACAAAGGTTTATCTTAAAACTAAAAACAATATAAAAACAAATTAAGTAGTTATGAATTGCAGATTTTTATATAAAAGAAAAGTAATAATTATAACAATAAAATTTTTAGTTATGTATGTGATTTTTCGTTAACCCAAGAGGGTAAATATTTCGCATCTAAAGTGCTTTGCATTGCTTATTATCTGTATATTAGGAGGAAGTTCATTCCAGAGGCGGATGGCATTAACGAGAAAGTGTCTTTCAGATATTTGCTTACGGTATCTTATGGAGTTTATTCTATTGCCCCGATTCGATCTTGAAAATGTCATTCTTTTGTCGAGATAAGTAGGTTGTCTATTAAATATAAGTTTATGTAAAAATATGAATCAGGAGCGGTAAAAGCTCCCTTCCCTATATCTTCTTAACTAATCAAACGGTTTTCTAAAAACTTGGCATGCATACACTGTAACATCTGAAAAAAATAAGTT
This sequence comes from Pollenia angustigena, assembly GCA_930367215.1. Classification (NCBI taxonomy): domain Eukaryota; kingdom Metazoa; phylum Arthropoda; class Insecta; order Diptera; family Polleniidae; genus Pollenia; species Pollenia angustigena. Next base: position 121,925,649 of record OV884057.1, on the reverse strand, counting down.
ATATGGCAAAACAACGTTTGCCGGGCCAGCTAGTAAATATATAAAATATAATTCGTAAATAACTAACATTTTTAATGTGGAAAGTGTTTAATAAATTCTAATCTGCGAAACTTGCTATTCTTCTGCACTCCGCTGTTGAATAGTAATGCGTTCATATGTATAAGCAAAAACACTTATATTAGACCGACCTCTTGTATCTGTTTGTTTGTATAAAATATTTGTAAAGTTCTATGTACATATTTTGTATATATTACGACTATCATATTAAATTTAATGGAAATTGATGATGTTGCCATTATGAAATGTTATGGTTCTTCTATTTTGCACATACAAATAAAGCTTTTACAGCTCCTGGCTGGACATTCTCATGAATAAATGAGGGGGAAACTTGTAAATGTTTGTGAAAAAATAATGAAGGTTATAATTTTTTATTATTTCAATAAACGTACCTCGATGGTGGATTTAATATTGTTTTAAAATACCAGTCATATGTGATTCTTAAAAAAATAATATAAATAGATGAAAATAAAAAGTTAAAATAGTGTATTTAAATACATTATTGCATTAATTTTTTACATAGTAGAAAGTAGTATTTGTAAGATTGACTCATTATGAGCAGCATCTTATCATTAATTTGAATTGCCTTAATATACAAACATTGTAATCAATTTTTCATTATGGATAAATTGAACTTTCAAGTAGTTTCTATGCATAACCATTCGCTCTCACATTTCTTTTTTACCTGGTATTCAAGTGTTGTACTTAAATATTTTTTTTACTTTATATTAAAAATTTTTTAAAAATATTTAAATAGCAATTTTCTCACGATCATTATCTTGTGATAAAATATCACACAAGTTAGACTTAAAACGTTTAGTTGCATTCCAAACCGCAAAACAGCAACAGCCAATCAGCACATCCCATCCCATGTACAGAGAAAACATAAAAAGAACACCGAAACTTGGTTTTGGTTTTTCTTTTTTTCTTTACTCAATTTTCGCGCTCAATGCAAGGAAACAGAAACAAAAAATAAACCTAAACATAGAGTATCTGTCACTTGTAACAAATTTGCAGGCGATTGAGTTGCATTGAAATCAAACAACAGCAACACCAACAACCATCACAACAACCGCACAACAGAAATACAAACAGTAACATTACAGCTTACAACTTGGCCAACAAAATTAAGGGAAAAATGTTCTAGTTAGATCCGAAAAATACACACCATATCAAAGGAAAAAGTTTAACTTAAAAATCACACTGTTAAATTTTAGACTTTTCTGCAACACTTACTATTCACCAAATGAAATTTCAATATCAAAGAGTTTTTATTTTTTAAAGAGCAAAAAAAAAAAACAATCTCATCGTCATCATCATCGTCGTCATTGTCGTCGGTTTAACCAACATCAAGATTAGTTTAAACACAAACACTCCAACTTTATAGAGCAACTAGACTACAATATCACACTCTCATAAGTACAAAAAGGCACACACATCTTCATTGTTAAAAGATCTTGCTGAAATATAGAATAGAATTTAGTTGGGCAAGGTCGTCTTTGTAAAGGACTACAAGTCACCTCACTAATGAGTTTAGTCTTTAAATAGGCTTCATATTCGGGAAAAATTTTCCAAAAACTTTCTAGAAAAACATTTGGCAAATTTCTAGGAATTTTGTGTATAAAAATATAGATATTTTCACCAAACAGTTTTTGTATTTAATTGTATTATTATAAAGAGTGGTCCAACCAAAATGCACAATGTTAATTGTAAATAAAACAAAAAGCTTTCAGAGAATAATCTTAATTTTTTTTATTATAATAGAAGGATTTTTGACAATTATATGTGAAACAAAATGTCGGCCTAATTCTCACCACGGCTTCGGTGGTATATCTCTATGCGATTGTCCATATCTTCAATAAATCTGAGACATAATTGAGGTTCAATCTTCTTAGCTCATTGACATAACCTTTTTTTTAATATCCCCAAAGAAAGATTCCCTACGGTATCAAATCACATGATCGTGACGGCCAATTAACATCGGCACGACGTGCTCTTTCGTTGCCCTCATGGCCCAATAACGAAAAAAACTAAAATTTTTCTGACTTATCACATTTGATATAATTAACCAAAAATCCATTGAAAATGTACGTTATGCAAACGAATTAAGTTTATTAAAATATTTTCGTTGCCTCAATGAATTATTCGTTAATATAATTAAAATTTTCTTTTTATTAGGTACTATTTTCATTATATTAACGAATAATTCGTTTAGCCAACGAAAATATTTTTATAAACGTAATTCGTTTGTTTATCGTACATTTTTATTGGATATTTATCATCAAAGATAACGTAAATCTTTTGCTTTATCCACGATTTAAAAACATAAAAGATGAAAAAAGTTCTTTAATTTACTTACATTAATATTCTCCTGAAATCTTGGAGGACACCCATGGTAAGTGGGCATGCATCATTTAGGACCAAAAGTATTACAACACGTGACATAACGAGGGACAGATGTAAGCCATATTTTAAATAATATCATCCTTAATGATATAACTCAGTTGGATAACGAATAGACAACGCTTGGAAGCTACGGAAAATACCCTGCGGAAAATTGTTGTTTCAACAGACTGGTCTTGTGATTTGTGTAAAAAGAACAAGTACAAAAAGAAAGAACTCATGACCACTAAAAGGGGAACCAATTATTTAACTGCACTGATAGAAAAATGTATCTTCATATTGATGATGCCCTTACATCAGAATTGTGACATCAATGTTATTACAAATGGCATCAATGAAGCATAAAGTAAAGCAATGCAATGACGAACGCCATCAAAAAATTTTGTGATATTTTGCGCGTCATCTATGCTATGACTACAGTGACATCAATTTGAAGACACATTTTTATGTTATTAGCATAATTTTCATGTTTAAAATTTATTATATGAGGAAAAAATTCCCAAATTCATTTTTTTTTTAATATTTAGTTAAATACATAAAATTTTCAAAGTAAAATGACTACCAAAACCATATCGGGCATGCTGCTGGTGTCGTATAATTGAAAGTTCTTCTGCAAACAAAATGCGGAAAACAACAAAAGTGAAGCAAACATGTGTAACGGGTAAAAATTAATATTCTCTCACTTTGACTTAAGTCAATACAAATGACTCAAGTCCTTTCTCCGTTGTTACTGTGTTATCACACTGATGCTGATGTGTCATCCCATTGTTGACATAATTTCAATTTTTAATCCCGATGATAGTTTGGCCAAGTTTTGTTAAGATTGACATCCCAATGATGAAAAGTGTCATGGGGTCAAAAACGAAGACTTGTCATAGTACTGATGTCAAAATACATCAGCGTTATGACGAATCTTCTATCAATGTGGTATACGAAGAACAAAAAAGTAATGAATTATAGAAATCTCTTCAACGGTGGTGTGACACATTTTATTGAAACTTTCTACAATTTGGTTCTTAAATTAAGTTCTATGACTTGTTTTATTGAAATAACACAACAGATTAGTAACTACAGTACTTTTCTCTTATATTCCACTACTATAGTTGCACAACTTTTGTGGGCTATAAGCGAATTTGGACTATAACCGATTTTTTTATAAGCCATTTTATGGATAATAAGTGAAACCTAGTATAATCCATATTTTGGACTATATAAATACATATTATTTTCTTCAATAAATCCACTCTTTTTAAACAAAAGAAAAGTTTATTTAAAACATAACCAAATATTGATTTATTTTAAATAAATAGTTAAAACAAAAACCTTTTTTAATAATTAATTCAAATGCTTCATTTTAATTCTTTGGATGATGAAATCAAACACAACATAAATATCAATTTCATAGGATCTTTACATGGGGTCTTCACCTGACAATTTTTTGTTATACCAAACGTCAAAGTCTATAAAAAAAGAACTCTAATATTTTTATTAGCGTTTTTTTATATAAAGTTGGACGTTTATTTAACAAAAAATTGTCAGACGAAGACACCATGTCATGAAATATAAATTGCGAAATTTGGCATTTATAATAGTTGCCAGAAAGGTAAATTGAAACATGTTGCCAGTTTATTAAAAACAAATAAAAAACAGAGTGGACTATAAGCGAACATTTTTACATGAAGAATTATATATGCATGCTAAGAAAATGTGGCTTTTAAACGAAAATGGACTACAAGCGAAATGGACCTTAGAACAAATAATTTGTATGAAATTCGAAAAAATCTGCATGTGAATATGACAGTTTTGGCTTATATCCGTTTTTGGCCTCTAAGCGAAATGGACTATAATCGAAAAGTACTGTAACACTAAACACGTCCCATTCATATAAAGTTTAAGAACTAGAACCGGTCTCTACCACCAAAGACCTATAAAGGTACTACTTTGGTGTCAGTTCGTTACCCTCTGGGGTAAGTGATCGAATTAGAAACACATTAGGTTAATTCAATAAAAAAAAATCCGAGTTACGAGTCTACCCATAAACCGCAAGAGTTCTTTAAGGGCATATCATTCCACCGTACAAAAATAATGTAGAGTGCAAAAAATGATGTTAAAATATACTCAAATAATCAACAACGATCATTGTTTAAAACGAACTATTTATACACACTTGTGTTTAAAATTGTGGTTTGGAAAGCAAATAAAAGGCCTTTGGGTTAACACTTTTCCTCTCCAGCGTCTCTTCTTAGCATACTGAAACGCGAATGTGATTGGAAATGTAAGAGAAGATGGGGAATAAACCAAACCGATGCATTGTATGTTAAGTGGTCAAGGTGATGGTGGTTGTGGTGGTGGGGGTTTCACTCGTTATTTTCACGTGCAAAATAAGCGTCATCGCCTTATTATTGCAGAAGCGTGCTTATTTTTTCGGTGAGTGTTTGAAAAATTGTCGGCATCTTTTGTTTAGTCATCTCCTTTAGATATTTGCTAAAATAAACTAGGATATGGCTAAAACTATTTCAATAAAATGCTTTGGATAACTAATAAGAAGTTTTTGAATAAAAAATATACTCAAATTTTTTTTTACAACATCTTACAATTCACACTTGTGTCACGATACTTATTTTTCGGATTTGTTTTCTTTGTGTTTACTTTTTTTTGGGATTTTCGAAAAGATGTCAGCAGGAGTTTGAAGTTCATAGTTAAAATAAATGGAAATATTAGTTGCAGTACACAAAAAACTTATTTTGTATTTTATTTGGGAACTTAAATAAAATTGAAAATCTTTTAACTGTCAGTCTTTCCTTTGGTGTTTTTTGTCCATCTGGCAATCATCCCGCTCTATCATCTTCATTTTAATGGCCAGATCATCAGAAAATGATTCAAATGGTGATAGTGATGCAATATCGTCACTTACCACTAAGAAATGTGACACACGTAACTTTTTCTCTAAATTTGTGGAAGACTGAACATAAAAAAAAGAAAGAAATAACAAATCTAAATACTTAAAAACAAATACTAAAATAAACTCCCAGTAAAGATCTATGATATTGCCAATTTAAAATGACAGTCCTTTTGTATTGTGGCAGGTCACTCTGTACTCGATACAGTTGTGGTGGATAGTACTCGTAAGTAAGTGTTATTATAACGATGTGTGTGGACCAATAAGGTATACATGTTAATGCCGACTAAGAAACTTTAAATTTGAGAATTGAATTTTTCCTTCAGAGTTCAAAATAAAGGCGGCGGCACGTTGTTTTAACACCTATCAAACATGCTTAATCAAATGTCAACATAATTGCTGTAAAAATAATCTATTTTTATGGTTTCTCCTTTTGTCTCTCTTTTATCAAATGGTAATGGATAAGCAAACATTCGAGAAGAAGAGTTTAGAAAATAAAAATTTCTTATTTTTTTACAATCTTGCTTTTGGAGTGAAAACAATCACACGCTTATGGCAATAGTTGCAGCAATCACAATTTAATCAGATTTCATTTGTACGTGAAAAATCGATAAATAAATGACAACAAACCATTCATTCACTAAACGAAATTTTATATTATTTTGTAGTAACGATTACTATTAAGTGTAGGGTTTCCCTTAGCGTAAAAATTTCGAGAAAAATATATTCGAAATTTCTGGGAAGATTTTGTTTTTCGTGCTTAATTCCCAATTTTTATTCTTGATTTAAACACTGAAATTTATTGTTGATGGGATAAGCTATTCCTATGTGCATTTACTGGTTGCTTAGGCCAGATCATCAGAAAACTTCATCCAAAGATATAAGAAAAACTAAAAATATTATACAAATAAAACTGTTAAGCGAATAAGAATTATAAGCACCAGTTTTACTTGTAACAATATCAAAGCTTAAACAACAACAGCAACAATAAACAGTGAGTTTATCTTTCCCTAGTGCCAGTTCACACACGTCAAGTTTGAATCCTCAAGTCTTGAGCTTTTAGGAGAGAAGGGAAAATATAATGCCATTTCATTTCCACTCTCTCATATAAACTCAAGGCTTGACAAGTCAAACTTGATGTGTGCGAACCGGCACTTACATTTCCCACTACAATTGGTTGGAATTCAAATTTAAGGCTTTGTAATAATTAAAGCTTCTAATTGTTTATTTCATTCGTGTCGAAAAAGGTTACTTAAAAAAACATTTGGATCCCTATAAAATCTGAAACTGAAATTTCTAAATTTTTACCAAATAATCTTTATTTCTCTTAGTCTGAGTTCATACGGCTCATGTCTTATTGACAAGATTGCTACTTTATAGGCGAAAGGGACGAGGGGAAAAGAAACGAGTACACAGATGCATGTACTGTCTTTACGTTTTGCTTTTTCATTCGTTGTTTAATTTTGTTATTGTTTTCAATATCAAAAAAGCACATGTCGTCAACAGGACGTGATTCATTTGAACGCCAATTCATGTTCAAAGAAGAAAAAGGAAGAATCTTGTCAATAAGACATGAGCCGTATGAACTCAGATTTAGCACGTTGATGCAAGCATCGATAGTGCTCGTGGCGATAAGCCAAAATTAAAAAGAAATATTGAGATCCCAAAACCTACGCACTTGTTAGTTGTTTTCGATTGAACAAATTTTGTTTGCTATTGTGCCCTGCAACTCCTACACGGAACATAGGGCCGCAAAATTTATTTTGCTATACATCTTATTTCACTCCAACTGTGTCCTGAAGTTTTGATTTCGAAATACAGGTGTCTTCTCCATGTATAGAAAGGACTGCCAACATGTCTCTAGCCGTGGGAACTCTAAGTGATGGCCATTTTGGTAAGGTCGTCTGACGATTTTATGAGTTAGTACCAAAATCAACGCCATTTTTGCACGCGAATCTATATATGAAAGGAGATTTAATGGGTGGTGTGAAAGAGATCAACGTTTCTTATACTTTCGGGCCATATTATAAGTAGGGTCTTACGAATGCAACCGCTAACAAAGACTTTAATGCTTTTGTTGTCGTATAGTGCAGCGTTCCAAGATTCGCTACCATAGAGCAGTACAGTCTTCCCATTGGAGTTGAAGATTCTAAGCTTTGTGTTAGTCGCCGGTTCGGAGAAACGTCACAGAGAGTTAAGCATGCTAAATGCATGTTTTGCCATGCACTTAAAGTCTTGTTGTGTTTCTGTTCTACCGGTTGGTATTGGAAAAGAAAGCTTATGCTGTGGGTACACTGATGCGCATCGTTTTAATTCGCCTTGCGTTTTTTTTTTTAATTCTAACTCTTGCGGACATTTCCTCGAACATTCTTACCTTGTCCTGCATGGCAGAATGCCTATGTGCGAGGAGACAGATATCGTTTGCGTAGTCAAAGTATTCTAGACGTTCCTGCAGTCCCTATTTATGTCTGTGATGCCTTTTGTGGCATACAGCATGATAGTGTCAAGTGCGACGTTAAATTAAAGAGGCGATAATACACAGCCTTGTTCGACGCATTTTCTGTAAGTAATTTTATATACATTTCTATTTCTATGCAGCACTCCACCATTGGCATCAAAGGGACTCCTTTGCAACGTAACGATGACCATTACGCTCCATCTGAGAGGGTGTCGAATGCTTTCTCAAATTCAATGAACATGATATAGATACAAGATTAACGGGCCTTAATTATGTTTAATCTTAAGAATATTATGTTGCCGGGGATGGCAAAAGTCTCCAAAATTGATAACCCTTGAATAGTGGTATAAAATTCTTTATATAATAATTTGGGTTTTAGTGGTTGTAGTTATTCGATTAGAGGTCAGCATTGTAAAAAGTTTCAATTTTACAAAATTTGTATCGATTAGCTAGTTTGGCATTAAGCAATCCTTCAAATCTTAGTTTAAAAGGTTAGAATCCTATTAGAAGCCTTTGGACTACAAAGGAGTAGTTTTAAAACTACTCCATGGTATATTCAAGAGGATTAGTTTTGAAGTCGTTTAAATTGCGATAAACATTGATATGATAACAATAACATTAATATTGCTGATATTAAATAAGTATCACAATTATTTATGTACGACAACAATATATTGTTACAATAAACATAGTGTAGTTGACGTAATCATGCTCAACCATATTATATTCTGCGTGCATATGTCGGATAATAACAGAGAAGATGTTCCGTTGACTCCTATTTTTCCTCGTTATCGTAACTTCTAGAAAGGGGATTGTAAGCAAGGGCTGTAGGAAATATCGCCCAAAGAAAAATCGCCCAAAAAAAAATATGAAAAATCGCCCAAAAAAATTGCATGTAAAATTGGGCCTGATTTCATATGAAAAATGGCCCAAAATTTTTGGGCTATTTTTCGTTATTGTTGGGTGATTTTTCGTTTTTTAAATTTGGGTGATTTTTCATATGAAAAATAGCCCATTTTTTTGGGCCATTTTTCATTTTTAAAATTCTACCATAATCTTACATAGCAGAGAAAACCATGTTTTATTATGGTTGCAAACAACAAAACTATTTTTCAAGAAACTAATTTAACCATAATATGGTTGTCGGCGACAATGATTTGGTTAAATTAAACATAATATGGGTAGAATTTTTTTAAAAATGGATTTGTAGCTTTTTCTCTGGGTGTATATATTAAATATAAGTATATATATCGAAAATAAGGATTTTCTCTTCTATGGTATAACTAATACTGGCTTCGCTAACTAAAGCTTCTCTGTATAGCCGGCCTTCGGCCGGGCGCAAGGATTTTCTCCTCTATGGTCTAACAAAGACCGGCTTCGCTAACTAAAGCTTCTCTGCGTAGTCGGCCTTGTTCGTAAACAAGGCAGTTTTTCGAAGCTTTACTTAGCGAAACCGGTTTTTGTTAGACCATAAAGGAGAAAATCCTTGCGCCCAAAGGCCGGCTATACATAGAAGCTTTAGTTAGCGAAGCCGGTCTTTGTTATACCATAGAGGAGAAAATCCTTGCGCCCGGCCGAAGGCCGGCTATACCGAGAAGCTTTAGTTAGCGAAGCCAGTATTTGTTATACCATACAAGATGAAATCCTTATTTTGGATATATATATTTAATATATACACCCGGAGTAAAAGCTATAAAAATAGTTTATCCATATTATGTTTAATTTAACCAAATCATTGTCACCGACAACCATATTATGGTTAAATTAGTATCTTTAAAAAAATCACTTGAAATTTTAACGGTATTTTAAAAAATAATTTACACATTTTTGATTATAAGTTAAGTTGCGGACGTTATGACACTTTTAAAAGTGTCATAAAGTCCAAGGACACTACGACACTGGACGTTATGACATGTCACCTAAATTTATATGAATAATAAACACTTTTTTGCAAATTGAGTAATTTTTTTTTTTTTTTTTTTGGGAAAGAATTCGTTTTTGCTTTTTGGGTCATTTTTCATTTTCTTTTTGGGCCCTTTTTCGTTTTTTTTGGGCTAAATTTCATATTTACCTTTTTGGGTCATTTTTCATGTTCGCTTGGGCGATTCTTCATTTGGGCGATTTTTCATTTTTTTTTTTGGGCCATTTTTCTTTGGGCGATATTTCCTACAGCCGTAAGCAAGTCTTTGCCAGTTATAACCGCAATCTATTATATAAAAATAAGTCGGGTTTTCCTTCCTGACGCTATAACTCCAGAACGCACGAACCGATTTCCACGGTTTTGCATTCGTTGGAAAGGTCTCGGGCTCCGTACATAACTTGAGGACGGCTTGACTGATTTGGACGATTTTTTCTTAAAAGTGATCGCCATGGTCCAACTTAGGTTTATACGGAAAGAAAATTGTTCCCCGCCCACTTTTTTTGATTTACCTAAATACAGAAAACGGCTCCATCGATTTGACTAATTTTTCTTTCAAATGTTCGTATCAATGCATTTTAAGTTTCCATCGAAAGAAAAATTTATCACGCCTACTTTTACGCCCACTTTTTCTATTAAGCACATAACTTGAGGGCGGCTTGACCAATTTTTCCAACCGACATGGCATTCAATTTTAACGCCATTTACTTAGAGAAGTTGAACTAAATAACACTTCATTTTTGTAATCGAAATGAATTCATTACTGTTGTGAAATGAAATAAAAATTTTCCTTTTCAAATATAAAACAAAAAAAATGTTTCTTCATCTTTTAATCACCAAACGAAATGTTACATAAAACGAAGCCATCTGGTGGCGAAACGGAGTTCGCCGGGTTTGCTAGTTAGGTTATATAATACTTTTGACATATTATTTTGAATGATAAAATAGACCCTTTTTGGCTTTTCTAGCTGTTTTATACAGGCCATAATTGTCTACGCAAAGACTCGATTCCCCAATTATTCGAATAACCGATTACGTAGACTACAATACCAATAGTGACAGCATGTATCTGATGTCAATGAGTATTTGCATACACATGTCTTTTTAGATTCATACCGAGTACATCAACATCAAAATAACAGCATCATACATATAAAGAGCGGTGTGACTTTGTATGACAGTTTTTGTATTGACTTTTGCTACTGCTGCTGTTGTTGTTGTTGTTGTTGAAGCTGTTGTTACTATTGTGGCAGTTGTTGGTGCATTGAAAAGCTGCAATTGAATTTAAGACTTTAACAATATCTTCTACAAGCTTTTTGTTTTGAATATTTGTAGAAATATTGCTGCTGCTACTGTTTCTGACGATGTCGATGCAACTGTTGTTTTTCTTGTTGTTGCTTAGTTGTCTGCGTGTTCATTGTTTTGTAGATGTTGTTGGTGTATATGTGTTACCTCTTTTTCTTTTTTGGTTTTGCTTTAAGTTGTAACTAAATGTATGTATGCAACACCATTTCTTTAAAAGTTATTGCCGCTTTCAACTATTTGATGTTTGTTGTGGTTGTTGATGGAGTCGGAGTGTGTGTTGGTTGTGTTTTGTTGGCTTTTATAGTAGTAGTGGATGCCGGTTGTCATCTTCAATCTTTGACACAACATAAATAGTAAAATTTCAGGAAAATCGAATAAAATAAAATCTGATTTTTATAAACCATTTTTTTTTTTAATACCAACAATCTTTGTCAGCTTCTGTTTGTGTTTCTCTTCTTTTACTGTCTTTTTTTTTATTTTTTGCATGCCACATTGTAAACTTTCACATTGTGACATATTTATGGATATCATGTGTCACAAATTTTCGACACATGTATCCATCTTAATGTCAAATCTAAAAATATTATACATATGAGTTGAATGGTAAAACAAAATATATGTATGTGTGTACATATATATAAAGATGGTTAGAAAAGAATAAGTTTGTAAAGGAATAGAAAAATTTAACTAAATTTTTTTTACTTTTATTATTTAATTAATATGTATATTTATAAAGTTTTAGTTCTTAATGACATCAACATATCGCAGCCACTTGTTGTTGTAGGCAATTGTTCACCTTGTCATAAAAAACTAACTCAATAGAAACCTAATATATGGATTGATGCTATTAGGAAACCCTCAAGATAAGAAAAATACCAATACATAACATAACTTTTTGACAATATCGTAGTTTAAATACTGTCTACATTCATTAATCTACGTATTTTGGTTTCTTCTCCAAAAGTTTGAAAGTTTCAAGGTCAGGTCCAATATACACATTAGGGGCATAACTTATTCCCATTTTTTGCAAATATCAAAATGGCCCTAGCATAGTCGAATAGTCCATTGAAAACTATTAAAAAAAATGATATTAATTTTTCGCGGTTTTCGAAAAAGGTCACCCACTAAACGCGGTAAAGTTGGAAAATTAATTTTTTTTTTTTATTTTTATTTGTAAAACTCACAGTTTTTTATGAAATTATTAGGGAATTGCCCTAAAAATTCATGTCCTTTAATGACTAAGAAACTTTTTAACTTTTTTTCATTTATTAATAAAATAGAAACTGGGAATTATTTCCTTCCGAAGGTTACTTTTATATTATATTCAACATTTTTCATTTTTCGAATTTATTCTATGAGCTAAATTTCAGTAATACATACTATTACAAAAAAGCTTTATAAAATACATAACTGAAATTTAGCTCATAGAATAAATTCGAAAAATGAAAAACGTTGAATATAATATAAAATATTTAAAATTTTTTTTTTCTTCAAGGATTTTAGAAAATCGCCTTTGTGGTAGAGGTTTTTATTTTCAAACGACCCAAACAAATTGTTTCGTAAATAACACAATATTCGCTAACGCGTAGTGCTAGGGCCACAATTTGGTTATTCCCCTATTACACATACAGTTAATCATACTGTAAGTGAGACAGTTCTTAAAAATACTTTGCTTGCGTACTAAAACACCCAGGAACGATATCTATTTTTTTAGTGTTTGTGAAGACGAACAGTATCGTAACTATTTTTATGAAAGAGCAGAACATTATGTAGTGTTGTGTTCTTCGTTAAAAAGCAACAACTGTAGTGGTGATTCTGTAGACAAATAATATTAATGTTCTATAATTTTTAATTTTTTACATTGATAAAGGAATGAACAAACAAAAAATTTCAGCAACCACCGCAGCACGAACAGCCTGTGTGTGTATTGTGTATATGTTTGGTTTGTGTAAATTTATTTTGCTGGCTTTTTGTTGTTTTTTTTTCGTATGTGTATTTTGTTTTTGTAAAAAATGTTTGGTTTTTCTTACCAGCTTAAAGGGACGAACATTAATGAGCCGAGCACAATGAAGTTTGTGGACTTAAAAAAAGCGAACGGAATTATATGTTCTCATCTTTTTGTTCAACTGGATAGCAACAGTATTATTTTTGTGTTCGAAAGATGACAAACAGGGAAACGTTATTTTTTTTTGGATTTTCTACACAAACACTATAATTGTTTTCCACAAATCTACCGAACCGAACACTTAGGAGCGATATTTAAGGTAGAAGTACAAAAAACGCGTTGATCCGTCAACGTGTGTCGTGCGTTTAAAAACTTTAGCGCATGAAAAATTATAAGTTACATAACGCGCGTTATAAAAGCCATTTCTATCAGCTGTTTTTTCGAATTCGAAAATGTATCAAGATTTATGTATATTGTATGTTTTTTAACCTCTTCAATAAGTTTTTCTTCCATGATTCACAAATTTGTTAATTTATACTTTTATATTGTCAGCTGATTACTTGTCAAAAATACACAAAGCATTAAAAAGTTCAAAGTTAACCAACTTTATGGCTCAAACGCGTCAACATCTTTTGCATTTAACCTGCATTTTACCAGAGAGTATAAAGTCATTTCTGAAAAATTGAAGGAATAGGACTATTACAAAAAAGCTTTATAAAATACATAACGGAAATTTAGCTCATAGAATAAATTCGAAAAATGAAAAATGTTGAAAACACTAGCTTAACTTTTTTGACAGAAGTCTGCAGAGCGCGGGAGCACTAACGCGAGCTGTGTACTTCTACCTTTAATATCGCTCCCTAGTGTTCGATTCAGTAGACTTGTGGAAAATGCTTGTATGTTTGTGTAGAAAATCATAAAGTGTTTTATGTCAAACACTGTTTCGAACACTTCATATTTTGTGGTGTTGATATTTTTTTTCTGTGTAAATATATACACAAACTTAAGCCCTGAATCCATAAGTAACGTATTTAGAGTTGCGTATTAATGTTTTAATAATCTGAACCGAAAATAAATAAATATTGTATTCCCGAAAATAACTTTGATAATAATTTTTTATTTGATCCACGTTTTTTACTTAAAACAAATTAATAACTTGACACCTTGCAAAAGCTGGAGGGTTTAAACTACTAAGTAGAGCAAATTTATTATTTTGTATTATTTATTTAAGATGTGTGTTACAGTTGAAGTTTAAAAACCGGATCTAAACACAGATATTAAGTTATAATTAAAAAGTCATGTTACTTAATCACCTTTAAAAACTTTAAACACGTAGATACGGCTAGACAATTGAGCAGAGCAGTGGAGTGAGTGCTCAGTAAGAAGTATTTTAGTGAATTGCATGTTTTCTCTTACTTTATCTTAAGACATGTCACAATTAATTTTATGCATAAGAATTTCATATTTCTTATAACACTGTTTTACACTTCACTATACGAGTGCAGTAAACAGTTCTTCTAAAGTTGAAGTCTTTGTGTAGATTTTAAAAATTAAAATGAATTTATTCGTTTAAAAAAAATAAATAGCGCATAAACAACAATTCATTAAAAATGTCATATTTAATAAAGTGCAAACAAAATTCATGCCACCTTTTTTTGTAGCACTTAGAATTGCAAACAACGGCAAAATCATTTTGCACTTGCTCCTGCTGCTGCTTGTTTTGTACTCAGCTACTGACTTCACTGGTCGACTTATTAAAAATACAAAATAAAAAAATAAAATTATTCTAAAACAGAACAACAACTGCAACAAGCTGTGTGGAATATTTAGACATTGAATAAAGTCATTGTATTATTGGCTGGTAGGTAACGTTGTTGCTCGCAGTTTGCTGTTGAAACACCAGTTATTAACCATGGCTTATCGCTGTATAAGAACATAAACATTTGTTAAGCATTAACTAACGCCATCTGTCAACACGGGAAGCCGCTGCAGCACGACAGACGACACTAACAAGAACAACAACAACTACAAAACGACGTAAAAAAGAAAAAGTTTTTCCTAGATTTTGAGGCAGAAAAAATAGAGAATCAAACGACATTGCATGTTTAAGAGCTGAAGTTATTTAAACGCGGATTTTCATTAACACAAGCCAACATTCAACCATTTCATAGAGCCAGACTTGAAGAGAAAAACAGAATCATAACGTCGAGCGTAGCATGTTTTATTTTTTGTTTAAGGTTTGCTTACCAACTCGAAGTTTCCGTAATTCGTTTTAATTGATACTGTATAGTCATTAATACAATGAAAATGTCTTTTTCTATTATATACCGCTAATTCTGTTAAATGTCATTCTTCATATTCAATTCATATTTCAAATGTCTTATTCCAAAAGAAAAAACTGTTAGAATGAACAACGTTTTAATTTGTGAATCGTTATTTTGCTTTTAGAGGCTGTTTATTAGGCGATTCGGTAGCAAATTGTACTTCGGAAAAGTTGATTGCTAGAGCCCTCCTTTTTTTAAATTGGTAATAGGGCTGCTATCTTCGTGTCCAATCCCACGATGCAGTTATGCTTCAACAAATATTCATGTAATTTGCCTTCTTGCCTGAGACGTTAAGATGTACTTTAACCATTCGGGCTACATGACATGAAAAAAACATTGCCCGGCAAATACTTGGTCTAGAACCGGAAGTAGTGAGCCGCTTGGACAGTCAAACAGAGGAATCGTTACTGGCCACTCCCAAGTTAATGACAGTCAGAAAACTTTCCGCACTACGTGCACCTATGTTCAAAGTCCCAATTCCCATGCTTTAATGGGAGTTATTACTAGTTTTTTTTTTAGTAATAAACCTGACACTTCTCAGTTTTCCAATGGTAGTCATAAGGTTAAGGAGCTAGGTTTTTCAGAATAAACGAATTTTGTGATAAAAATAAATTGAAGCGGCTGTGCTGAATAATATTTGTATACACGCACCGCAATTGTGGAGAGGGTATATAACACTTTAAAGCTGGAGGTCCACACAACGCGTTACACGCCTTTTCGCTGTATACGCATGTCAAAAAGGTAGAAAAATTTACATGCACAAAAGTGCAATATGCATTAAGGTGTTGAATGCGGAAAGTAGGGTTTCTTTTTACTTTTGTAAGCGTAACAAGCAGCGTTCGGTGGTGTGTACCTCCAGCTTAAGATATTGGTCCTATACAACTGGTGCCAATTTCATCAAAAAATTATTTAGAAGCCAAATTTCTTCTAATGCTCCTTAATTTAATCGTTCATTAGACAGCGGCGAGTGTATATGTTTAGTAGTTGTTTTAAAATTTTTCAAATGCTGAGCGTAACATATTTAGTGATGAGCAATGCCTTTGGTAATGCCCAATGTCGTTTCTATCTTCAAACATTTGAAAAGTATTGTGAAAATATTATAAATTATACATTTTTTACAACCAAAGCAATTTCTTGTGATTACCGGCAAGTTTTAAATGAAAAAAAAAAAAACGTTTGTACAACTTACATTTAAAACACAATTTCAAAACAAATTTTGAAAAATGTAAATTAAGCGAACAAATTTTACTTTCGTCATCTTTAAAAGGCAGTAATTTTTTTCATGTCAATGTTCTTTAAAATTCTCCCACCAATCCAGCTGCAAAACATTTATGGGCAATACTGTCCTTGAACCACCTTTTATTCGACCAATCGACTCAGAATCACTTTTACGTCCGGCTGTCAGGCTGGCTGTTCATCCATGTTAATATTATGCATCAGTCCATAATTTCAAATACACACGGAGAAAAAACATATTGAAAAGCAACATAATATGATAAGATTCATGATTGTAGTCATATTATGATTATTATTAGAATCATAAAATATCTTATTTTAACTTAATATGTATATTCGTTATATAACATCATAATATTATCTCTATAATCGTTATTTGTATTTGTATTTATTATTTATTTATTTATTGTTATATATGTATGTCAATAGAATTTTATTCCTTACAGACAATTGAAAAAATAATTGATTACAAAATGTTACACACAAAAATATAATACATAAAACTATGCGACAGTCAAAATCGGGATGGGATGAAACCAACGGGAAATGTTATATCGGTAAAAAAGAAGTTATATGTGTCCCGGCGTTTCGCTGGGTCACGTCTAGGAATCGATATATATCGATAAAAAAAAATGTGCTAATAAACATCAAATTGTTTATAAAAACCTAAATTTTAGGGCTGCCATACGTCCTATGGATATGACTTATATACAAAAATATCGGACATTTTTAGTAGAACATATTTTATAAAAACTTGGAAAAATCGGTTCAGATATATATACCCTTTTTACCTTCGGTGAAGGGTATAAAAAGAGTAATTTTTGGGGATTCAGTATTTCGGTTATAATTTTACTTGAGTTATAAAGTTTGAAGTCGGGGAGATCTATGGTTCCCACAAGTGGGTATTTAAAAAAAAAAAAATTAATTTTGGTCATAACTATTTTGTATATGACCCAGCGAAACGCCGGGACACGTATAACTTTGTTTTTACCGATATAACTTTCCCCGGTAGCTTGAACCCTTCCCGATCACTGACCCCTACCATTTGTCGCACAGTGTAATTTACAATAAAATTACTTAGTGTTAAGAAATGTGATTATTGCCCTTTTTATAGCATCAGGATTTCATGAAAAGTCGATAAATCTATATAAGTTGTCAAATGCATTGCTCATTCTCCTGAGAGGGTCAGCATTAGCAAAATAAGCTCTAACAAATGTTACTGATAAAGGTATGTTATTACGGGATGGACGTTGAGGAATGTTGAGAGAAATATCATTAATCAAAAATCCACAGCAGATGTCACCATTAATAACATTGAATAAAAGTGACACATTAAGCATAGTTCTACGACTTTTTAATGTAGGAAGTTTAATAAGAGCAAGTCTGGTAGCATATGAAGGCAAGTTTAAGGGGCTTAAACGTAATCCACGAAGACAAAACAACAGGGATTGTTTTTGGACCGACTCAATGGCATTGTAATGGATTTGATAAATAGGGTCCCATATTATCGATCCATATTCAAGAATAGTTCGAACTAGTGCCATAAATAAAGTTTTACCATTATGATGCAAAGTGATTATGTTATGGTTAAAAGTAATCATATTATAATCTGAAAATGTTTAAAAATATGATTACAGTAATCATATTATAATTGTAGGTTATCATAATATCGTAGGTCGCACACTCAAAAGAAAAATCAATCCATCCGTACTCAAATCAATCCAAAGCGGTTTAATAGTACGGTGAGTACGGATGTTCTTGAATCAAGTACAGAAAGATTGACCCAAGTACGGATTTTCAATCGCAAAATACTCAAATTATCCATATTCAATCCCGAATTCGTACTTGAAATAATCCGAAAATAAGATTGATTTAAGTAAAAGTAAGATTGAATCAATCTCAAAATGCGTTTGATTCAAGTATTATAAAGTTGATTCACTTCCAAATTCGTACCTGAAATACACCAAAAGTGAAATTGGAAGGAGAATTTTATTATGATTGATTTACTTGACCCGTTTTACAACTTACAGAATTTCAATTTTAAAACACCAGCATCATTCCCGACATGGTTTAATCTTTAAAATATTTAACTTAAAATATAAACTAAATGAGAAGCAAGGGATCAATTTTACTTTTTTATATGAAAATAATATGTTTTCAACTTTTTCTGTTGATCTATACACAACAAGCAAATTGTTTTTTAACTATTTGTTGTGGTGTCTGCAACAAGCTTTGATAAGTTAAATGAGATTAAAACGCAGACTTTGTAATTTTACTCTCAATGTGGCACTACCAACGAAAAGTTTTATTTTTTTTTTTTACTTGGCTTAAGAATTTTGTACTTATTTTCAGAAATAATGGGATTGATTTCCGAAAGTATCCCATTTAGGATTGTTTTAATAACGTTTTAGTGTTATTCATACTTGTATTTTTAAGTACGACTCGTACTTAAAGTACTTATAAATTACTTTATAGAATTTTCATTCTTTTTCATTATAAACTAACACTATCCAGTGAGACACAAAGAATGCTGACGAAGGCCGTAGCGGGCCAGAAAATGCATAACATTCTGCTGGTGTCTAATAATTGTAAATTTTTCTGTACATAAAATATACCTCATTGCTTTCCAAAGGAAAGCTAAGGTAAAATGTAACAAGAAAATACGATATAATAGTCTGGTAGTGTATAAAGTCATTTCTGAAAAATTGAAGGAATAGAACTATTACAAAAAAACTTTATAAAATACATAACTGAAATTTAGCTCATAGAATAAATTCGAAATAATAAAAAATGTTGAATATAATATAAAGTAACCTTCGGAAGGAAATAATTCCCAGTTTCTATTTGTTAAAATAGTTGAGTTAAATACATTCAATTTATAAAGTAACACTATCCAGTGAGACACAAAGAATGCTGACGAAGGCCGTAGCGGGCCAGAAAATCTATAACAAAAGCCGAAATGATCGATTTCTGCTAAGCACTAACCTCTGAACAGATTTCAAAGGATACAAACAAACCAGTTCCTTCTAATAAGCCACATATTATTGCTTAGCACCTTTAATTTTATTTTCCTTTTTATATTATATATTATTCTTTTCAAAATATCACCGAAGAATTTCTTGAACTAGAAGGCAATACGAATTTGAGCTTTTTACAAAGATATGTATAAGAAAAATTCAAACCCACCTGACTCCAGCTTTATATTGAAATACACGAACATGACGAAATATTGAAGCTTTGAGAACCCACTAGAAAATTTACTATTACTGTTTTTATTCGATTTAAAATGGGTTCTTGCTGCCGGTGTTTCACTGTTAATCCAAAATAACCGTTTATAATATTTTGCGGCTGATCGCCAACCAAATTACTTGTAAATATCCTCTTACACAAAGCAAATCACGAGGGGGTCACTGTTACAAGCTACAAACAAAAATTAAACAACTTCATAATTTAAAATAGAATCAACAAGTATGACTTTAAGAATGCGAGTAGATAGAATTTTTACAGAAGTTTTTCGATTTAAGCACGCAATATCCACTACTACTTATGTATAAAATTTAAGCATTAAATTACACTAACCACATTCATATTTATCTATAAACAAACTGTAAGCCAAAGAGACTCGCAAATACTAAGTGACCGTTTACATTGAGCGATTTTCGTCACCACAAATCTTAAGCTGGAGGTCCACACCAAGCATTCAACGCTTTATCGCTGCCTGTGCAGCTGTCAAAAAAATAGAATCTGTGCTGTTTGACGTAGCACGTTACATGCACAAGAACGTAGGGTACCTTAAGGCTTTGAATGCGAACAGAGGGTTTACTTTTTCACAAAATCAAATGATTTTGACAAATAAAGTTGTGTTTTTACTTGTGGTGCTGCCGCATAAAAAGCGTTGCCTTCAACTTGAAACGCAAGTAAGGTATGAAAAACATGCGATGCAGGGAGGCGAAAACGCGTGGTGTCGACCTCTAGCTTTAGTTTAAAGGCGAGAGAGAAATAAAAAGAGTTATACCAGTGCGTGTATTCTTCAGTTCGTTTTGTTACCTTATTCGTTTTCTCATTAGTCGAAAAAATTATACCGGGGCACTCAATGTTAATGCTGGTTAAAATTTTTCAAGTTTTAGCCGTCAGGTCTTGAGTTTTTGGTAGAGAGGGAGGAAAAGGACTAGACTATTTTCCCTTGTTTCCTTAAATCTCCAGACTTGAAGGCTAAAACTTAAAGGGTGTGAACCAGCACATAGCGTTAAAGCAATTCTAAAGAAAAAAATGGCAAATGTTTATGCGACAGAAATGTAAACGGGCACTAGCTTACCTGTTGTTTGTCGACATATAATTTTTATTTTTTTCTCTTCAGAGTAAGAAATATGAATTTATTTTAATACTGTTTTGTATCTGTGTTTTGGGTTTCTTAAGCACTTCTAAAGACACAAATGCATTTATAATGGGTTTATCGTGCTAAAATCAACTTTATCATTCTCTCAAAATTCATATTGTGAATGCGCGACACACTTGACTTTCAACACCCAAATGTGAAAACAAAGATTATTTTAAATTAGATTTTGTATTCCGTTTTTTTTTTTTTTTTTTTTTTTTTGTTTTATGTGCATATTTATTTATGATCAAGCAACAACAAATATGTGTACAAGAACCGCTAGTATAGAATGACTACAACAAAAACTATAAAGAACCTGTTAACAGAGTTGCCAATATTTACAGTTAACATTAAATTAGATTGTCTTTAATGATATATTTTAAAATTCCTTGATAATCACAGTGCTGCCAACCGTCTATGAACTATATTTATGAATTCTCTGCTGATTGATGACTTTGACTTAAATAAATCACTTTAATTTAAAAGCTTTATTATAAGTTCTGATCAAGATGCAATAACAGAGTCAGAAAACAGGAATTTCCCATTGTTAACGTGTTAGGAGGATTATTATTAATATATTATTATACTTTTTATACGAAATTTTCGAAGAATATAGTGCATTTTTAAGGTCACAAAAGTATTTTGCTTTTAAAAAATATCACATATTTTTACCGTCTAACAATGGATATGTCACAGTTAATACTTTGTGGCATATCCGTTGTTTTTAGAAACTGCAGCTTATCGTCGTGGTATAGATTCCACCAAATTTTGTCACTTTTCTTGAGGTATTTTTCCACATGCTTGTAGCAAAACTTGTTTAAACGTAGTTTTCACAGATATGAGGTGTTGACGAACCTTTTACTCCAAATACGCCCATAAATTTTCTATTGGGTTTAAGCCCGGGCTTTGAGGAGGCGTTGGCAAATGTTTGGAGTTACAAAGAAGCCACAGTTTAACATCTAAGGCTGTTTGTTTGGGATCGTTGTCGTGTTAGAAATAAAAACCACTTGCTGGAAGTCCCATTTTGTCAACACGCGCGTTAAGATTTTCTTTAAGAATTGACAGAAACACATGTCTGTCCATAATTCCATCTATAAAGATTTCCAACTCCAGTGGCTGGAATTCAGCCCCAAACCATAACAGAACCTCATCCATGTTTTACTGTCGGCTTGATATTTTTTAAATGAAGGGTCTCATTCGGCTTTCTCCAAACCATGAGTCGTCCATCAGACCCAAAAGTATTATATATGCTTTAATCGCTAAATATTACGGAATTCCAAAAGTCAAAACCTTTAGTTATATGTTGATTAGCGAAGGATAATCTCTTATTTCTATTTGTTTCAGAAATTAGCGATTTTCTTTCTTGCTACTCGAGCATTAAAGTTGTTTGATCGTAGTACTCTACGAAGTGTTTCGTTGGTAACATTGTTGCATAGAGTTCCTCTCAGCTTATCATTCAGTTTTTGAGCACATAAATGCGGGTTTTCACGAATTTCTTTAAGTATGTTCCTTTCATTTCTGGCTGATTGGTAACAATTTTGGACGGCCATGTCGTGCCAAATTTTCAATATTTCCACGTTTTGAATCAATCCAAACTCATTTTCAGATTATTTCTAGTTTGAATTGAGATTAACTGACTTAGAAATTTTTGAATCAAGTACATTTTGAGATTAATTTTATCTTACTTTTAATTAAGTCAATCCTGTTTTCGGATTATTTTAAGAACGAATTCGGGATTAAATGTAAATAATGTAAGTATTACGCACTTGAAAAATCCGTACTTGAATCAGGCTTTCTGTTTGGCTGATTTAAGTACGGACGGATTGATTTGTTTTTCCAGTAATACGTCTGTATTATTTATAAGAATAAATGGAAAGTGATTTTATTCAAGAAAAATTAAAAAAAAAATTGTAGAAAGAATTTTGAATTTAAGAAAATACTAATGGAAGTTAAACTCCACACCCTGAACCAGAGAACAGTATGGTCCATTGTGACGCCTTTAGAAATAAACAAAGAAATTAGAGGAAGAATAGCACAATAAATAGCGAAAACTACCTATCTGTTCCCAGCTGCCTGTTATACAGCCCGATCATGCCCATTAAGAATCTCGTCAGCCCAAAACCAGAGACATTTCCAGCCATCTCAGTCTGCTGTTCTGTAACCCAGGTCATGGCAGCATTTTTCACAGTTTTTGATACAAAATGTGTAAAAAGTTAAAGGAAATTTTGCTAAATAAGAATCGGTTAGTCTGCTTTTACACACATTAATTTTTCTTGAAGCAAGTCTGGGTTAATTGGAGAGAGGAAGGAAGAGAATTGGAAGGAAGAAAGAAGAAGGATGCTTGTACCGAAAAGTAACTTTAATTCTCTTTTGTCATTTCATTCCCATTACGGCGTCATATTAAAAAATTTAACACAGACTGTCTGAGTGTAAACAAACGGGCAGTTATAAAAGAGAATTGAAGAGACTTGCTTCAAGAAGACTGACGTGTGTAAAAGCAAACCTAAAAATTGGCCACTAAATGGTTAAATTGGCAACACTTTTTTTGTGTATTTTTGCTGTTGACATTGCCAGCGAAAATAAGAAAAAACTTCCTCTTCAATATGTTTGACTTAAAATGAATATAAACGTACATCCGGTTCGTTTTTGTTGAATTTGAAATAAATGGCAACTCTTTTGCTTCAAGATGTTAAACTATTTAGCAACTATGTATTACATATGACCAAATGCTTAAGTATTATTTTGCAAAGTGCTCGCAGCATACATTTGTGGCATTGAAATTATGAAAATTGCCTGAAGGTCTTAACAAAACATTGTTGCATTTATTTTTCTACATTTATGCAGTTTACGTTTCAATGTGCTGCAGTTTTGATTGCCTAAAGTGAACTCCAAAATAGAACAAATTTCAAGGGCGGTTGCAAAAGTTAGGGGGGGGGGGGTCAGGGCGATAATGCCTGTCCCCTCCTAGGCAAGTCGAGTATTGTACAACCACAAATTGTGTTTGGAGGCTAGTCTGACTAAATTTCTGAATTGTTACCCGCCTCTATCCCCTCAACTGAAGGCTTAGATCCAATCTTGTATAGTAATTAAGGGTATTTTACACTATCACTATTTGAACTGCTAAAGAAACCCAATTTCTACAAAATTCCTAATTAAATATATTTGAAACAAAAGCAAATAATTATTATTGCCTGTACTTATAAAACTAATTTCCAAGTAAAAAAGGTTTACATAACAAATTTTATATGAAAAGTTTCCTAAATAAACGTTTATGAATATGGCGATATGTATTGAACAATATATTTATTAATAAATATTTTACACAAAAAATTACCAACTTAAACATAAACAGTTTAAAATCAAAGAGTCTGGGTATATGTAAACGTTTTGCATGAAAATGTAAGAAAATCCACTACAAACTACGGCTTATGATTTTTTTTTTTTATTAATATTTTAAACTCCAGTTGGGTTTTTATAAGTAGGAAGTAGCCATTTGCTTGGTAGTGTTAAAACTTAATAGCTGCTGTTAAGATAAGAGACTTAGATTTCTTTAAAGTGTGGGTTTTTTGTTCGCCAGATTTCATCTCATTGTTGCAGACTGTATGCGATTTACCAGCCTTTTTTTCTTTTTTTTTTTTGTAGGTTTCGTTTTGAGTTAAATTAACGTTTCATATTTTTTTACTATCTTTTATAGTTTGGCTGGTTGGTAGATTGTCTGTCGTTCGCTTGGCCCGGCTGTTTAGATAATGGTGGATGGATGATGTTATCGTCAACATGGCGTTTTAATAGCATATAAATACTTAATATTTTGACGGTTTTTATAGTTTGTAATTTGAACTTTAAAGTGGAAAAAAGCAAACGAATATTATCATATGAATGGTTCATTAAAATCATTAAATATTAATTTTCATTACTTTATTTTGGTCTACGCTTCATAAATTTGCAATATCTAGAAAATGTTATATAATGGTATGTTGTGCATGCAAAAAAAAAATGAATTTAAAATCCGACAAAGCAAGACAAGGAATATTACTTAAGACCGTTTTACGCTTTAATACAAGCCTTAAGTTTTTGAAGAAAAATGGTTTGAACATTATCAAAAAACAATAATAAGTTATCATGTCAGGGTAGTATTTCCTCAAAATATTTAATACTGGTATTGTATTGTGAAACTACTAGGGTATTCATTTAATCGACTTTTTCCTTTAATCGGTTAATCGCTCGATTAATTAACCGAGGTTTTGGTTATATCGGTTAATAATCGGTTAGTTTTGTTTTTGATCGGTTAACCGATTGATCAAGTTTTTTTTATAAATATGGTAATTTCAGTATATAGAATTGCATTATTTGTTTATTATTTGGAGTTTATTACTAAAAAAAACAATAACATATCAAACATAACAATTCTTGAACTAAGACGAGCAAACAAAAAAACAATTCATAAATATGTAATATACATAAATTTTTTTAATTAATACACCTTGTGTACTAATTATGTTATTGTTATGTTATTGTTTTTTTAGTAATAAACTCCAAATAATAAACAAATAATGCACACGCAGAGAAAAAATATGGTTGGGCATTGTTACGGCAACAACACTATGTTTAATGTAACAATATATTGTTGTCGTACACAAATAATTGTTATTTTTATTTAATATCAACAATATTATAGTAACTGTAAACATATCAATGTTTATCGCAATTATGAATTTGAGTATTGTTGACCGAAAAATAATTATTTTTCTAACAACTTAATTATGATAACTTTCTAAACATATTATATTTCTCACAACCATATCATGATATTTAATAGCCATAACATGATAACTTTCTATACATTTATCATATTATGTTAAAGATGCAATCAAACTATTTTTACTCTAATCATATTATGTTAGCGCCATTTGTAAAATAATTTTGAAGAAGTTGTGTCCTTTTTTTATTTGTAAGCGGTTAAACAATTAAAAGAAAAAATTCCATAAAAAAATAAGTTTAAAGAAATTAAAAAATTAAAATATTAGCGGAGTTCATTCAAGTATTAGTGATGTAATAGTGCAAAAGCAAAATATCATAGTTTTTTTTTTGTAAAATCCAACAACAAAACACACAGAGATTTCGTTATATTTTATAAAAGTGCTACGATATTTCATCAACATCTTAAAATCGAAAAAATGGACACACGCGGTTGCCCATGAAAACCACAGATTTTTCATTTGCTCTTTTGCAAGCCTTTATTGAACTCCGCTATTTCATTAACATTAAGAAAAATTGTAAAAAGCCTCAAAATAAAAAATCGATGCAAAAATATTTTAATTTATTTTGTATTTTTATGACAGCTATGAAAGGTGCTGTATCATAATATGATTGCTTCTAAATTTATTATGATTAACATGATGATACTATGATTACTTCTTAGCTTATTATGATTAACATGACAATAATATGATTAATTTCTTAGCTTATTATGATTAACATGACAATAATTTGATTACTTCTTAACCAAGTATGATTAACAGAATAATAATATGATTAAGGGAAATATATTATGATGACATATGACGAGTATATTTAGTCATAAGATGATTCAATAATAATCTTAATATGGTGACTACAATCATAATTCTTATCATAATATGTTGCTCTTAGAATATGTTTACGACAACCATGTTTTTTCTTTGCGTGCATATCGTCATAATATCCTAAATAATATTTTACAATTGTTTAAAATAAATAAAAATAAAAATTTTGATGCTGTGTTCATTGATTCGTCCTAACTGTACAGTAGTTCACAGCAGTCATATCGTCGGCTTATTATGCAAACCTGCTAACTCACTTTCAGCATATTTTACAGGACAGGCGAAAAACTTTTTATTTTCCCTATTTACAGCTAGATAGAAAATTTAAAATAGAGCTAGTCTTACACACTTCAAGACTTAAATAGAAGAAAAACTACATGCGACGAGGCTTATCTTTTTCTACCACACGGCATCAACATCTCAATTTAAATAAAAAGTGGATTTAGCCGGTTTGCATATTAAGCCGACGATATATATTTCTTGTTATTATTTGAAGACATAAGACTTTATGACTTCCTTGTGAATCCCCAAATATGTTAAAAAAAAAAAAAAAATAAACCGAGATAATTTTATTAGTTATTTCAATAGTTAAAGGAGATCTTGTAAAATAATCTTTTAGAAAAGTAATTTGGTTTAAATGGTTAGGATTAAAGCGACTTTTTTCTTTAGTTTTGACAAACCTTGACTTGGAAAAAATTCTCTTACTTATCGTAGATCCAATTTCTCAGTCCGTTTCCAGGATTTCTCTAAACATAAAACATACTCCATTATGCCATTAGAGTTTTTTTAACATTTTTAACACTTCTAATTGTTTCGGTTAATTCTGTTAAAATACTGATATGAGAAGATATATGTATGAACGGGAAACAAAAAAAAGGTGTTGACAATCAACAATTTTAGTCACCGGTCGGCGGAAAATTCGTTTAAGTGAAGGTCACTGAACACCATCTTTGTTTGTATAAAATATACATTTTGTAAATGTGACGAAACTAATAATTAAAAACACAAAAAATATGTTATAATACTACAAAATATTGAAATTTTTGTTACATCGGTTAATCGGTTAATCGACCGAAATTAACCGGCTTAATCGTTAATCGAAAAAAGCCAATTTGAAATTAACCGATCAGTTAATCGGGTAGTAATTAAACCTTTAAGAAATAGTAGTTTTTTTTCTGTATTTTACTTAAGAGTGATATTTAAAAGATGTCAAAAAATAAGTTGCAATTATGTACACAAATTAAGTTTTTTATAATTTCTTTAAGTACGAGTCGAACTCAAAAATTCAATAACGAATAACACTAAAACGTATTTAAAAAATGCCTAAATGGGATTAACTTCGAAAATCAATCCCGGAATTTCTTAAAATAAGTAAAAAATTAAACTTTTCGTTGGCAGTGCCTTTCTGAGAGTAAAATTTTAAAGTAACCGTTTAATTCTCATTTAACTTATCAAATTTTATTGCAGACACTACAACAACACCACACAAGTAGTTAAAAAACGATTTGCTTCTTGTGTGTAGAAACAACAAACACAACAGAAAAAGCGCAAACATATTAGCGGAGTTCAGTGTTTGATGCGAATGTTCTTGCGAAAGTGCGAATGCAAAATATTGTAGCTTTTGCTTGCAATCCAACAACAAAATATACAGAATTGCAATTGTCACATCTATGATTTTGCGCAACACTAAAACTGCTTAGTTTTTTTTTGCAACATGAATTGCGTTTACATAACTGATACTCGAACAGCTGACATTTGTAAACAATAATTTAGAACAGTGAAACAAAATTTAAGATATGGAGCCGACAACTCTAAACAAAGAATTAAAAAGAGAAAGCCCCAACAAAAAGTGGACGGCAGATGAAATAAAAACTGTTTTGGATTATTTGGAGCAGTCAGAAAACATAGAGGTTAGTATTAAAGAGAAGTCCGTTATTTTTCAAATGCAATTTCTTTAGTATTACTACCAAACCGTTGCAACCTGAAAAGCACCAAATATTGAATACCGCTATTATTTTCATGCTTTAAAAGTTAAATTGAGAACACTTGCTTCTCATTTAGTTTATATTTTCAGTTATATGAGTACATAAAGTTTTTAAGTAAAAACCATATCGGGAATGATGCTGGTGTTTTATAATTATAAATATGTAAGGTGTAAAAGGGGTAAGTAAATCAATCATAATAAAATGCTCCGTCTTATTTAACTTTTTGTACGAATTCGGGATTGAATCAACTTTATAATTCTCTAATCAAGCGCATTTTGAGATTGAATCAATCTTTGTTTTACTTAAATCAATCTCATTTTCGGATGATTTCAATCTAGTACGAGTTCGGGATTGAATATGGATAAGTTAAGTATTTCGCGATTGAAAATACGTTGTTTAATCAATTTTTCTGTACTTGATTCAAGAAAATCCGTTTTTAGTACGAAGGAAGTGATTTTTCTTTTAAGTGTACTATTATTTAAAGTTAATAAATGTTTTCCGAATTTGAGGCATCATTTTAATTTTATTAAAAAAATATTCGTATTTAAATAGGTCTCTTTATTTAGGGTATTATTTTAATTTTAATAAATAAACAGAGTTTTTTCTTGAGATGATATTTCAGTTTATGACAAATAGGTTCAGGTCAAAAATAATGTCGTTCAAGTGATCCCCCTACTGGTTCGGCAGGCTCCAAGTCTTTTACCAAACTTCCCAATCACGTTTTTTAATAAACAGTTGTCAATGGTTGATATCTGCTCTATAACGTTGTTTTTATGCTCTTGAACTATTGTGGGATTATGGCTGCACACTTTCGATTTATAAAAACTCAAACAAAAAATAGTCTAATGGTGTCCAATCACACGATCTTGATGGCCAACTCACTCTTCCTCTTCGAGAAATTATGCGATTTTCGAACTTTTTTTCAAAAGATCCATTGTTTCTCTTGCTGTGAGGCAAGTGGCACCATCCTGTTGAAACAACATAGTCTCTATGTCTAAATCATCATTTTTCCGACACAAAAAACTTTGAATCATCTCCCTGTAGCGATTTCCATTGACCGATGATACGACAAATTATGCCACCCTTTATATGTACGTCAACAGCTGCGAATAAATTAATTGATAAGCTCTCTTCATTTATAGTGGTCTTAGAATCGTACCAGCTGCACGCAAAGAAAAAACATGGTTGTGGTAAACATATTCTAAGAGCAACATATTATGATACGAATTATGATTGCAGTCACCATATTAAGATTATTATTGAATCATAATATGACTAAATATACTCGTAATATGTCATCATAATATTTTTCCCTTAATCATACTATTATTCTGTTAATCATTCTTAGTTAAGAAGTAATCAAATTATTGTCATGTTAATCATAATAAGCTAAGAAATTAATCATATTATTGTCATGTTAATCATAATAAGCTAAGAAGTAATCATATTATCATCATGTTAATCATAATAAATTTAGAAGCAATCATATTATGATACAGCACCTTTCATAGCTGTCATAAAAATACAAAATAAATTAAAATATTTTTGTATCGATTTTTTATTTTGTGGCTTTTTACAATTTTTCTTAATGTTAATAAAATAGCGGAGTTCAATATAAGGCTTGCAAAAGAGCAAATGAAAAATCTGTGGTTTTCATGGGCAACCGCGTGTGTCCATTTTTTCGATTTTAAGATGTTGATGAAATATCGTAGCACTTTTATAAAATATAACGAAATCTCTGTGTGTTTTGTTGTTGGATTTTACAAAAAAAAACTATGATATTTTGCATTTGCACTATTACATCACTAATACTTGAATGAACTCCGCTAATATTTTAATTTTTTAATTTCTTTAAACTTACTTTTTTATGGAATTTTATCTTTTAATTGTTTAACCGCTCACAAATAAAAAAACGACACAACTGCTTCAAAATTATTTTACAAATGGCGCTAACATAATATGATTAGAGTAAAAATAGTTTGATTGCATCTTAAACATAATATGATAAATGTATAGAAAGTTATCATGTTATGGCTATTAAATATCATGATATGGTTGTGAGAAATATAATATGTTTAGAAAGTTATCATAATTAAGTTGTTAGAAAAATAATTATTTTTCGGTCAACAATACTCAAATTCATAATTGAACTCAAAATAAACATTGATATGTTTACAGTAACTATAATATTGTTGATATTAAATAAAAATAACAATTATTTGTGTACGACAACAATATATTGTTACATTAAACATAGTGTTGTTGCCGTAACCATGCCCAACCATATTTTTTCTCTGCGTGTGTAATTGATCTATTAGGATTCGTTAACAGGGTAGCGCATGATTAACGTTATAATATATTTTGTGAACAACTTTTTTCTTTCCGATTTAATTTATGGTTGGTATAAGATAAAATTATGAAATACTCTATATTCACATTATGTATAAAATATTTATCTTAAAACTGAATTGCATTGTTTTCTTTGAACTGAAGTACTCTTTTCATGGCATATCCGATAACTTTTCTAAGAATTTAAAAGATTTTGTTATTCGTGCTTCATTCCCAATTTTTATTCTTGATAAAAAAACTGAAATTTTTTGTTGATGGGACAAGCTATTCCTATGCGCATTTCACTGGTTGCATAGGCCAGTGAATTAAGCACGAATAACAAAATCTTTTAAACTAAAATTTTGTGTTCCCAAAAAAGTAATTGTTGATAATAAACAGACAAGTGCACGGTTTAAAAAAACTGGTAACATGCTATTGCAAGTTGTTTTTGTTTTTTCTTAGCCTACTTACATCTACAGTTAATGTAGTGGGGAATGTAAGAAGAGATAAACTCACTGTTTATTGTTGATGCTTTTGTTTACTTTGATATTGTTACAAGTAGAACTTTTGCTTATAATTCTTATACGTTTAACAGTTTTATTTGGTTTAATATCTTTAGTTTTTCTGAAATCTTTATGGATGAAGGTTGCATCTTTATGGATATGGTTGCATAGGCCAGTGAATTAAGCACGAATAACAAAATCTTTTAAACTAAAATTTTGTGTTCCCAAAAAAGTAATTGTTGATAATAAACAGACAAGTGCACGGTTTAAAAAAACTGGTAACATGCTATTGCAAGTTGTTTTTGTTTTTTCTTAGCCTACTTACATCTACAGTTAATGTAGTGGGGAATGTAAGAAGAGATAAACTCACTGTTTATTGTTGATGCTTTTGTTTACTTTGATATTGTTACAAGTAGAACTTTTGCTTATAATTCTTATACGTTTAACAGTTTTATTTGGTTTAATATCTTTAGTTTTTCTGAAATCTTTATGGATGAAGGTTCCTGAAATGCGCATAGGAATAGCTTATCCCATCAACAATAATTTTCAGTGTTTTATCAAGAATAAAAATTGGGAATTAAGCACGAATAACAAAATCTTTTAAATTAAAATTTTGTATTCCCAAAAAATAATTTTTGATAATAAACAGGGAAGTGCACGGCTTAAAAATACTTTTCTAAGAATTTCAGGTCCCAGCGTCCTGGTTTTTTGTACATTGGCATAAGCTGTTGGATGTTTGGCATACTTAACCTTCAGCTTGTACCAAATTAAAAATAATCGGAAGCCGTTAAACTTATCTTTCCAATCGAAAAACGCGGTAACGGTTTCGTGCCTCTGGCTTATAACAATGGTAACCATATTTTTAAAACCAAATTCAGAACTGTAAATTCAATATTAGTTAGAGGCATATTTTTGTGAATATTTCCTTAACTACATATTATTTTCTTTAATTTCAATATTTATTGTACCCTCCACCACCACTAGGAGTGAATGAGGGTATACTAAGTTTGTCATTCCATGTGAAACATTTTTTAATTTTAGACCCCATAAAGTATATATATTCCAGCTCCTAAGTTGATTAAACCATATTCATCTGTCCGTCCGTCTGTTGCAAACACGCACACTTTCGAAATACTCAAAATCAAAGTTAAGAGTTACGAATCCAAATGTGGAACCACCATCCTAAAAAAATTGAAAATTTTGTTACAAAACTAACACAAATGATGGTATAATGCACGGATTGCGAAAATTCGTTCTATATGACTAGAAATCAGATTGTTAAATTTCGTGAAGGTCGGTCTATAATTTACCATGGGCCCCATATAAATCCTGCTCGCGGCGAATAGTTTAGTACTCCTAAAGTCTTAATAAATAATGCTGCTGTTATGAAATTTGGTACGTTACCGTTTTATAAGACGAAACATCACACTGTCAATTTTGTGAAGATCGGTCCATAATTTACCACATTTCCCATTTAATGTCCCCTCTAGGAATTTTTTTCCTTACGCCTAATTTTAAAATGTTAAAAATTAGGTTGACCGTTGCTTAACTTTTGTAGTTTACTTATAAATTTGAACAAACGCCGAACACTAACCAAAAATTGCTTTTTACAGAACTTCAAAGCAAATTTCAGTGTTTGCAAAATTTTCTTGCTTAAGACTTTTGAATTAATTTAAGACAAATTGGTGAAAAACATTTTTAAATGATATTCAAAAATATGGTCATACCCATCTAGGAGCACCCTAAGCGCTGCAGGGGCCAAATTTAAGAATTTTTTTAAGCCGCCATATATAAATCTGGCCCCTGCAGCGCGTAGATAGCTCCTAGATGGGTCAAATGTATGACCAACCCCACTTTATTAGTGCTGTTGGGGTGTAAATGGGGCTGGTTACCTGTAGCTTGGGTACGTTGTCCGGAATTACAAAGTGGCCGGGAATCTCACTGAAGTAGTTTGTTGAGACAGGTCAGTTAGCGGCTGGCGCGCACACACTTTAATGATTAACAAAAACCAACCCTTATTTTTCGTGGCTCAATGGCACTTTAGCTTGTGGCTCTTTTATATTAAATAACAAAGCACTTTCTTTTAATTTTTCAATTATTTAAATTTAATTCTTTATTTTATTTTTACTTTGGCCCAGTTCACAATTTATTTAATAGTTTTTATTTATTTATTTTCTGCCGGCGTCTGGCTGGTTGAAGTTTTATTTTGCAATTACAAAAAAGCGAATTGATTCTACAGGTGACGTTAAAGCACAGCTGAGCCACATATCACATGGTTGGTTGCCAGATGGCACCACTAAATCCCGTTCCACACGAAGGAAAGACAGTCGCTGCCCACACGGGCAAACAAAATATGTGTTTACACCAGCCAGACGTCAACATACCGCCCGCCTTGCAACGGTGGTGCAACAAAATAAATAAATACAAATAAAAAAAAAAGAATGGAAATTAAATATATAAAAAGGTAAAATAAAAAAAAGGTATTAGAAACTCAAAAAAAAAACAAAATTAATATTAACAAAAAATCAAATTTGCAAATCAAAAAAAATTAAAGCAAAAGTTAAAATTGACAAAATTGAAATTATTAAAATCAAAATAACTATAAAAATGATAATAAAAAGGATAAATAAAATATTCACCCTCAAGGGCTTTACGTTTTCAGCACCACTACCTCTCCAAAGGGCATCAAATAGGGGAAGCTACGTCGGGCCCAGATATGATGTAGTAGGCCATGCTGAAGTGCCGCGGGGTCCGTCACAGAGGATACCTTTACTGGATAGGGCAACAGTAAAAATTAGGGATTTTAAGTGTCGTATTTAGGCAGAGCTACTAGTTTGTATATCGGCCGTGTGATTACGCCGCTTAGCGTTTTTAAATCGGCTACTCGCACCTTGGCGTCACTTCCGCGATTGACTCGAACAATACGGCCTAGTCGCCACTCAGTTGGACAGCCTGGTTCACTTTTAAGAGCAACGAGATCGCCTTCTTTTAGGTCTAGCTGAGGATGTTGCCACTTATTACGCTTATTTAGCTCCTTTAGGTATTCCTGCTTCCATCGGCGACAGAACTCTTGCTGTAGGGCCTTTACTTTACGCCATCGATTTACAATACTTAGGGGTGAAGACAGCTCTTCGGTCTCCGCAGGGGTAAGCATAGCTGTGCCTATCAGAAAGTGCCCTGGGGTAAGGGCAGACAAATCTTCAGCGTTTTCCGACATAGAGCCTAGCGGACGCGAATTGAGACACGCTTCTATTTTTGCCAAAACTGTTGAAAACTCCTCGAACGTAAATTTGAGTTGACCAGCTGACTTTTTAAGGTGCATTTTCATACTTTTTACCCCTGCTTCCCAAAGTCCTCCCATATGAGGTGCTGCAGCAGGGATAAAGTGCCACGACAAGCGCTGTTGACCATAATTTTCGACAGCCGTGTCACGAAGCTCTTTCACGTGCTTGGCGAAGTCTGCGTCGATTTCTCTAGCGGCGCCAACAAAGTTTCTCCCGTTGTCCGAAAACATGCAGCTTGGGCAACCACGACGGGCGACGAAGCGGGCCAAGGCTGCTAGAAAGGCAGGGGTAGACAAATCGCTAACAGCTTCAAGGTGAATCGCCTTTGTAGAGAAACATACAAAAAGACACACATAGCCTTTTGTGATTCTGCAGTATCTGCCAGTAAAACTTTTAATCTCGAACGGGCCAGCAAAATCAACGCCAGTATTCGTAAAGGGGCGACAAAAGGTAGCTCTTTCTTCCGGCAAAGCAGCCATTATCTGATTTTGCAGCTTTTTTCGATAGAGCACACAGGCTTTGCAATTACGCACAACGGTTTTGATCAGATTTTTCGCTCTAATGATCCAGCACTCCTGCCGGACTATATTCAAAACGAGCCGAGGGCCTCCGTGAAGTACTAAAGTGTGAACGAATTCCACATACAGCCGAGCCAATCTACTGCCATACGCCAAAATAATAGGGTGCCTTTCGTTGTAGGACAGGCAAGTGCTAGAGCTAAGTCGACTATTAGATCGAATAATGTCGTCTTTATCAACAAAAGGGGTAAGTGTTAACAGGGGGCTACGTGAATCGATTTTCTTATTCGCTTTAAGACAGCTGAACTCCCCTGAGAAGTAGATTTGCTGAGAAAGATAAAATAAGCGATTTCTTACGAACTTTAACTCATTTGCCGATACCTTTAAAGAACCATAAGCGACCTTTTCGCGCCTTTTTGTACTTGCCAGGGCAACAAATCGAAACATGTAGGCGATTACGTGATACGCTCGCGATAAACTAGAGAAACGGTCTAGTATATCTTCTTGATCAGTCGATCTAGCAACAAAAACTTGAGCTCCTTTCGACTCTTCTGCCGTTTCGAACTCCGTCGCTCCTACGGGCCACGAAGACTGCTCTAAGTTGAGCCACTCAGGTCCGTGCCACCAGAGCCTATTTTCTATCAAATCCGCAGGGATCAGCCCCCGGGTTGCTAGATCGGCAGGATTATCACCTGAAGCCACGTGACACCAGTTTTTATTCCCCACTTTTTCTAATATTGTAGCTACTCTATTTGCCACGAATGTTTTCCAGCTACAAGGTGGTTTTCTTAGCCACGCTAAGACTATTGTGGAATCGGACCACAAATAAAGGGGGGATTTGTTCACGTTAAAAGTAGGTACCACATTATCGACTAAGTTTGCCAAAAGAACTGCTCCACATAATTCCAAACGAGGCAAATATGGCTTTTTTATTGGGGCCACTTTTGTTTTACATGTGAGCAAACTTGACAAAACTTTATTTTCGAGCTGTACCCTTATATATATTGTAGCTGCATACGCCAACTCAGACGAGTCACAGAACCCGTGAAATTGAATAGTACAGCCAGGCGAATATTGAACCCAACGTGGCAACTTAATTTTTTCAATATCCGCATAATTCGCAACAAAAGTCTGCCATTTCTGCAGAGCTACTGGTTTGATTGCCTCGTCCCACTCGATCTTATCAAGCCACATTTGCTGCATTATAATTTTTGCTGCAACTACCACCGGAGCCAACCACCCTGCAGGATCGTATAGCCGAGCAATGGTAGAAAGAACCTCTCTTTTAGTATATGAGGCTTTTAGTGTTATCTTTTCACCAACAAAGAAAAATACATCTTCTGCCGCATTCCAGCGAATCCCTAACGTTTTTGTTGTGCTTTTTTCATCGAGCGACAAAAATGAAGAATTAAGCAGGTGATCATGGGGCAAATTTTTCAAAATTTCTTCAGAATTCGAGGTCCATTTTCTGAGCTCAAATCCCCCCATATCCAAAATGGCAATTAATTCCTCACGTGCCACCAAAGCATCAGCAACTGAATGGGCACCAACTAGGGCATCGTCCACGTACATATTTTCTCGCAGGATTCTAGCGCCTAACGGAAAACTTCGCTCTTCATCACTCGCCAACTGTAGAATGGTTCTAAGGGCTAAATATGGGGCACAATTTACACCAAAAGTCACCGTTTTCAGTTGGTAATCAGTAAGTTCTGCACTATCACTGCTACGAAACACCATTTTCTGGAATGGCCTATGTGTGGGAGTCACAAAAATCTGCCGGTACATTTTTGAAATGTCCGCATTAAATATAAACTGAAAAAATCGCCATCTCAAAATCAGATTTACTATTTCAGCTTGCAAAATAGGGCCAGTGTACAACAAATCATTTAAACTTCTGCCATTTGCCGAAGGACTTGAGGCATTAAAAACTACCCTCAATTTCGTAGTTGTACTTTCAGGCTTAAAAACGCCATGATGGGGTAAATAATAACCAGGGTCACCTCTAGCATTTTCTGCTTTTTCCATATGCCCTAGGGTTAAATATTCTTTTAAGACCTCATCGTACTGGGCCTTACGCTCAGCATTGCGCATCAAAGATTTTTCATTTCTCAGAAATTGACAAACAGCTATATGCCTATTGGGACCAAGCGACAGCAAACAATTTTTAAAGGGCAGACTCACAGTATATCTCCCTTTAGAGTTTCTAGTGGTAGTAGAATTGTAGATCTACTCACATTTTTTATCCTCTTCTGATAAAATACGTCTCTGAGACACCTCTTCTAACTCCCAAAACTTCGATAATTGGTCATCAATTGCAACTTTTGTCATATGAGACACTCTAAGTATTCGAGGGGAAACTCTAGCATGCGTTGGACCTGTAACTATCCAACCAAAAATGGTTTCTTGAGCCACTAAAGATTCAAAAACACCATGCCTTACTCCACCACGAAGAATAGAAGGATAAAGATCACCTCCTAACAATAAATCTATCTCACTGCTTTCATAAAACTTCGGATCAGCATAACACAATTTGGGCAGCTCAATCTCTTTTTGAGGCAAAAATGAATGTGTTGGAATACTACCCGTTACTCGAGGGACAACAAGGGCCTGAATATTTAGAGCCACGTTCTGATCGAAAAGAGAAACAATAGTAAAAACTGCCATTTTCGAAGACGAAAAATGCAGAAACTGGATTAGTTGGCAACTTCAATAATTTTTGTATCTTTTCTGAAACAAAACTTTCATCCGAACATGGATCTATCAGGGCACGAACTTTGTAACAGGAACCAAAACTTATAATGTTAACCCAGGCTGTGGCTAACATAACCTTTTTTGCAACAGAGGTATGATGTGACTGAACTACACTAGAAGGGCCGGCAACATTAGTGGACTGTATTTGCCTTTGCGTATTTTGACTCTGAGCTTGAGAATTAGTGTTTGCTTGGCTTTGATTATTATTGTTATTTCTTACTATTTCTTTATGTATTAGCG
This sequence comes from Pollenia angustigena, assembly GCA_930367215.1. Classification (NCBI taxonomy): domain Eukaryota; kingdom Metazoa; phylum Arthropoda; class Insecta; order Diptera; family Polleniidae; genus Pollenia; species Pollenia angustigena. The sequence goes on along the minus strand of OV884057.1, from coordinate 121,887,541 downwards.
TATGGTGTTTTCTATTGCATTTAGAACAACCATTAGGACTACTGCAATCTCCATACAAATGCCCCATAGTAAGACAATTAAAACAAAAACGAAATCTTTTTAACGTTGAAACACGATTTTTGTAATCCATGCTCAAAAATTTATTACAAACACTAATCTTATGATTTTCCTTACATAATTTACATGTGCTAGAGTCAACTTTTGTGTGATGAGACTTAAAGTGCTTAGCTTTTGTAGAACCATTGTTATTATTTGAAGGGCCTGCTTGGGAACCACTGGCAGCTATATTGTTCGCTACTATTATGTCAGAAACACTTTCCAGGGCATGAAATCTATCGGTCAGAAAATTATTTAATTCTTCCCATTTGGGAACCTCTGTTTTATTTTTTACCGATTGCTCCCACAGATGCAAAGTATTTTCTGAGAGCCGAGACGAACATTGAAAAACAAAAATCGGGTCCCATGAGGCAATATCTACCTTATATAATTTCAGCACCGAAATACAATTATTAATCTCCCTTTGGAGCCTTTTTATTTCCGCAGCCGTTTCTCGTTGACATGGAGTCAAATTAAATAAAGTCTTAAGCTGACTATTTATTAACACCCGTTTATTCTCATATTGGGATTTTAAATTTCCCCACGCAATCTCAAAATTTTCTGCTGTGAGGGCAATATTTCTGTTTATATCCCGGGCCTCATTATCTGTTTTTTGAAATAAATAAAACAACTTTTCTACAGAGCTAAGTCTTGAATTATTTATGTAGATTGCCGTAAACATGTCCCTGAAGGTGGGCCACGAAACGTAATCGCCATGAAAAACGCCAGTATCACAAGGAGGGACAGGTATAGAACACTGGTTGGGAACCACCGTTTTATTTTTTTGGCTCTCTTCTTCCACTACCTGCCTAGCCTTTGCCAAAATATTTATACATTTTACGTATATTTTCCGCACCTGAGGATATTTTGTTTTAACCGCTACTAATTCTTTTTTATCCTCTATTGTGTCACCGGAACACTCTTCAAAAATTTTCTCAAACTTTTCCCATCTTTTGTCTACTTCTCTTTTTTCGAAATCTAGCCCGTCTTTGGTATATGTTGAAAAGTCTTCCTTTTTCAACATAACCTCGAAATTTGTGAGCTCATCTGCTGCCCGTATAAATTTTTCAAAAGTAGTCATTATCTTAATTTTTAATTGAGCTACAGAACAACAAATAATCGAGTTGTTTTAAGCGTAACCAAAAATATATAAATAAATAAAAATTGCCAGCAAAATTAATTGGAAAAAAAAATTCACGCGCTGGCAACACTTTTCCTTTTATTTATGAAATAAAACAAAATTCAGGCAAATTTGTTGTTGTATTTGTTCCTTTTATTTAAAAATTAAAATTAATTGACGCAAATTTTATTGGGCAACAAAAATAAAACACCAACAATTCGACGAGTAACGGGTAAAACCGGCGAGTAAAAAAAGATGGCTCTTAAAATTTTATGGTCTTATTTTTGGCGCGACGTAACCTCAATTTCTCGCGACACAATATATATATAATTTCCAAATTCCACAGAGTACGTACCTTATTATTCTCTTCCCGGGAGAAGGACCAAAATGTTGGGGTGTAAATGGGGCTGGTTACCTGTAGCTTGGGTACGTTGTCCGGAATTACAAAGTGGCCGGGAATCTCACTGAAGTAGTTTGTTGAGACAGGTCAGTTAGCGGCTGGCGCGCACACACTTTAATGATTAACAAAAACCAACCCTTATTTTTCGTGGCTCAATGGCACTTTAGCTTGTGGCTCTTTTATATTAAATAACAAAGCACTTTCTTTTAATTTTTCAATTATTTAAATTTAATTCTTTATTTTATTTTTACTTTGGCCCAGTTCACAATTTATTTAATAGTTTTTATTTATTTATTTTCTGCCGGCGTCTGGCTGGTTGAAGTTTTATTTTGCAATTACAAAAAAGCGAATTGATTCTACAGGTGACGTTAAAGCACAGCTGAGCCACATATCACATGGTTGGTTGCCAGGTGGCACCACTAAATCCCGTTCCACACGAAGGAAAGACAGTCGCTGCCCACACGGGCAAACAAAATATGTGTTTACACCAGCCAGACGTCAACAAGTGCTTTGTTTTTAAAATTTTCTCGAGACTTACATTCCCCTTATCTCCACTTCTTAAGGCAGCTCCCATACAAATATTGTGTTTTAAGAAATTCTTAAATTGAATTAAATTTGTTATGAATTTTTAACAAACAAAAATTTTTAAATATTTTTTTTTTTTGCCAAAAAAAAACATATTTCTAAAACTACTGCGCATATTAGAAAAATGTTTAACTTTACTTGAAGGTAAATTTATTGCGGAATTTCTAGTAATTTCAATAAACTTAGCCCTTTTTGAGTCACGCGACTATAAGTTGTGCAACCTCCTTCATTTTTGAAATAACGGAATATCTCGAAAACAAGAGCTAACCTAAAAAACGGTGAATCCAATGGTGCTAGAATTCAACGTACCCGAATAATGTTAAAACGCCAGGTGTTATTGTTTATCTCCAAGAACCGCCAGCATTTAATGTAGAAACAATTTTATATAAAAATTCAAATTTAATTTAAAGTTCATAATCGACGTATGAGTTTTCAAACTTATTCAAATTTGGAAATTTTAGTTAAAAGATAGGGACTTTGAAAATTTTATACCTAAATAGCCTAAAATTTCATAAATAGGCTTCGGTTCTGTAATTATAAAGCACCCTCCTCAACTTTTTGGCTTACATTCTATGACGAAATGGGTGAAGGGAATGCCTTTAACTCGGCAAAACTCTAAAATTTACTGATCACAATATATCTTCACAATCTCTCGCTATCGCAGCTGACCCTAAATACTGTCTTGCACAACGGAAGTTAGTAGCCATCGTACTAACTACTGTTTTCGGTCACCGTTAGCACACAGAAAATATAAAAATTAATTTCAATTCAAAAATTTGTGATATTCATTAAAAAATTAATTAAATTTGCACAAGTTAACAAATAAATAGTGTCAAATAAACGTTTAATACACTTGACTTAACGTTTTATTCACTTGACTAAACGTTTAATTTATTTGATTAAATGTTTAACTAAAACTGAAATAATTTATGATTAATGCGAGATACTTAAGGGGATTATGCGGTGGTTGTGGTTTACTACCCAAAGTCACACGAAAGGTTATCCTGAAAATCCCACTAGAGAGCTGATATTTCACTACTTGTGGGAGATTTCGGCATGAGGAAGGACTATCTCTAGATGCAATAGAGGCTGCTAACATTTTTCCGAAAGCAGCGGTAATTAGGTACCTCAAGCTCCAAAACAAGGGGCCAATATATAATCTTGGCGGATAATGAATGTACATTGCTACCTGGGTGTGTCTGTAAATGCATTGTTTGTCATCCAGTAACTTAGATCCACAATGGAGCATGCCCTGGGGCAGGTATCTTTGTAACTGTCTGTTTTTAGAATGCGAGTGCAAATCTAAAACAAAAACAAAATTTCAAGATTTGTTTTTGGTTTTGTTTTGAATATTAAGGGTATTAACGTCACAAGTTGCACCCTTGCAAAAAAGCAAAAGTGCAAAAACATAACAACAACCACATAGACAATTATTTAAGCACAACTAATTGTCTGTGGTTGTTGTTATATTTTTGCACTTTTGCTTTTTTGCAAGGATGCAACTTGTGACGTGAATACCCTTATTATTTAAACGAGTCACTTTTGCACTTGCGTAATAAAGACAGGCAGTTAATCTTCTCCACAGCTGTAATTTGTTTCTGAAATAACTAAAATGTTTTTAAGAATTTGTATGACATCTATGTGAAATAACAAATCGATTAAGCCCATTTAAAATACCAAATAAATATTTAATTATAAAAGATAGATACGCTACTTTTTAGGAGGGGGAAAATCTTAGTTGAAGACACATTTACCCACTTCTGCCAACTTTGCTTGAAGGTATCAAAAAATGATTGAAAAGAAGTTCTTTTCGAATGGAATCCAGGAATGTCCAACTAAACATTTTGTTGAGATTAAAGCAATGATTACTTTTATATGGATTTCTTTTCTAGTAAAATCCAAAAACAAAATTTTAAACTGCTCGGTGTTTTTAAATATATTTTGCATTCACTGATTTAAAAACTTTCTACTTCACAAGGCTTTTAGTTGGTTTAGAACTCATTATTTCCAATTTCCAAAACACTTCAAAACCGTTTTCAAGCCTTTCATATAAATAAAAGTACATAAAAATGTTAACTAACAAAAGATGGCTGCAAAAGTATTTAACAACATTAAGATTAACCTTGGGATAAAAAATTTTTATTCATTTAAATAAATACAAAATTTACTGCTAATAAGCAACATATTTTTTGGCATTGCCAAGTGATATCTTTTAAATGAATATTTACAAATCTTATAATTAAACAACATTTACAAAATATGTCCTCATTTCAGACAGACAAGATGGTCAGACGGACATTTAATGATTATGGCTGTAGTAAAATGTACTCGTTCAAACATTATAGCACTTACGTTTATAAATGCATATGTATGCATATGTATGAAGTTGCAGCAAGTCAATACTGCAGCATAAACGTTCATATGACAATCAATTGTTACCATCTCCTTTTTTCAATTTTACATTACACAGTGTTTACTAATTAACGTACCCACTAATTTTTTCTTGAAGTGTTTTTTTTTTCCTTTTTCTGTTTCATTTTGTCTGTTGTTACTGAACTAAATGTACTCGCGTATGATGATGATAACTGATGCAACAACTAACAACAGTAACAACAGCTGAAGAAGAACCAATGCAACAAAATCTTAAACTAAAAATCCCATCCAGGCAAAACAACTGATCGGCCATCCGTCCAAAGAAGCCAACCAACTAACCAATGAATGCCAATGAAGAAGGTATTAAACGACAAAAGAATTTGCATATCAATTTGTACTCAAACAAAATGGCGTAAACTATAAAAAAAACATATTGCAAAAACTCCATCCAAAAGCTCCCAAAGAAAAATTTTTAATACCCTACAGTGATATTCATATGTACATTAATTTTTTATTTTCTTTATATTCGTTGCGGCAGATTTTTTTAATGCTTTAAGCTTCGAGTTTTGAACATACCGTCATATGTCTAACAGGTGACCTCCGAACAAGCGGGTCTTCCCAATTTTCAATATCTGATCTAGCTTCTAGAAATATAAGCATTTTCGCATTTAGATAGAATTGGATTCTTTTATCACCGGCAATAAATCGCTTAAGCTATAAATTATAAGCTAGACTTTATAATTTCCCGAATTTTTTGTAATCCCAGGAACGTATGAAATTTTTTTTTTATCTGGAAAATTTTCAATGCTATTGGTCATTAGTTTTAATGGATCCCTATTTCATTTATCGAAAAGTAGCCTCAGAGGTTTTTATGATGATTTCTTTTTGAAATCCTTATTAACGTTTTCAAGTGTTCGCAAAGTTTTGGTAAGGGAATTTACAGGTTTAGAAAACCCTTTAACACCCATTCCCTGAGAAATTTTAAAGTCAATCTACGAAAAAAAGTTGTAATAAAAATGAAAAGGCATGACAATGGAAACTCTATGCCTAAATTAACTATAGAAACAACATACAGGTCTTAATAACAATTTATTTAGTTTTGTATACTAAAAGAGTGTTTATAATTCCTATTCGCTTAACAGTTTCATTTGAATAATAAATTAAGCTTTTCTTAAATAGGAAATAGGAAAAGCTTATCGCATCAACATTAAATTTCAGTTTATCAATAGTAAGAATTGCAAATTGAGCGCACTAAAACTAAATCTTATAAAAGAGATTCAATTTAAAAGCACTATATTCAAACAAAAATGTAATACAACCTGGAAATATTTGAAATAAGATTTCTGTATGACGTGCTAAATTCCCAATTTTTCATATTTGATTAATACACTGAAATTTATTGTTTAGGGAAAGCTAGCTTCTATACGCATTTCACTGGTTGCTTAGCCGAGCTCATCAGGAAACCTTTTCAAAAGATTTTAGAAAAGCTAAAAATATTATACAAATAAAACCCTAAAGCGAATAAGAATTATAAACACTCAAATTCTTACTTGTAACAATATTAAAGAAAAAACAAAACTAAAAATATTTCAATTAAACTTTTGATCGAATGAATCAGGGACCGTTAATAACAGTAATTCAGAAAATTTTATTTAAAAAAAAAATGTCCATATTAGACTCAACGGAGAGCTATACTGTCATATATCACTAGATTCGTATTAAAGTGCACTTTCAGAATCTATGGTGATTTTGGAAAAACATTCTCAACTCAAGTGTTATTTAATAACGGAAAAAATTAAATTCCTCAAGTGAGTTTTATTTAATGTTTCTTAATTTAAGACCTTTTAATTTTACGTGAAAAAATAAGTGTCTTAGATGGATTTTTTTGTTTTCAATTCACAAAATAGCCGTTATAAAAGAACTTTTTTGATACCAATTAAATCTGTTACGGTCACGAAAGGAAGAAAAAATTATGGTTAGAGGTAGCCATATTCTAAGAGCAACATACTTTTGTTGGATATTAACATTGTTAACAGTTGCAGCTAACCATATTATTGTTAAATGAACCATAATTGAAATTAACCATAAAATGGTCAAAATTAACGACAATATAATAAAAACTAAGCAAAATATCGTCAAAACTATCCATATTATTGTCAAAGTTAATCCTATTTGTAGCAGTAGCAGCTGGTGTTTCAAAGAATTTGAAACGCATAAAAAATCATAAGGTTTGATGTGGCCAGATTGTTGGCGGCGCTGGCATGCTGGCGTAAGTCCGGCTAGAGCTCGCCGTATTGGGGTGGTTCTTGCCAACCAATCAGGCACTTGGCTGCTACAAAAAAAAATAATGCCAGCCAATTTGGAACAGAATAAAAACTGCATTTAGAAAGAGCGTTTTTGACCCAGTACAGGCGGTATAAAAATGAATTTCAGCTGCAAAAGAAAATTATGTATCGGCGTCAACTGCCGCAAGAGTCGTTTGAAGATTTTTATAATGCAGTGATGGTAAGGTTAACGTTAGATATAGGGATGATCACATTTTTTTTTAGGTCATCACGGTGAAGTCCGAATGGATTTCATGGGGGAGGGCAGAAGTTGGCATAACACCGGCCAATGAAGCTCCTAGGGGTGAAAGGTGCAGGAAAAGGTGAGTACTTGGTGCAAAATGTTTTAGTAAAATAGTTTCGTTACCTGCAGGTCTGCCAGATTTGACGATTTATCGTCATTTTGACGATTTTTTGTTCCGAAACTAGCAAAGTGCCGATTTGCTGATTTTTGTCTAAAAAGTGACGATTTTTTCAGTCTCCAAAAACAGCTAATTTTCTGACAATTTCGTCTTGGAATGTTTAACAGCCGTATCTTAATAAGAGCGGAAGGCGCAACTGATATGCCATACCAAAGCGAGAGCGTCAACGTTGTATCACGAACAGTAGTGATAGCTTTCTTGTTTAATAAAACCCACAAATTATAAATAAAAATAGAGATAAAAAAGCTAGATTGACCAAAAAATAGCTAAATTGCCATTTTTAATTAACAATAGCGGCAAACTTCACCACTAAACGAGCTGTCAAAATCGGGGTTTCCAAGTGCAATGTGTTCAGGCCGCTCTATTCAGAAACTAGAAAACTCGTACCGCTTTTGTTAAGGTACGGCTGTAATATGCAAGTCTTAAGAAAATCTTTGATTATTTTCAGAGTACAAGAACAACAATGTTACGCTTTGCTTATCTTTCGTCCAAAACCATCATCGAATGAGCCTTTTACGGCTCTCTGTATAAATCAGATTTTCAACAATTATATGGCAAGCATTTCAAGAGTTGTAAGAGAATATCTACATGAGTCTCATACGATTCTTGACATGAAAGTCTCGCTAGATTACACTACTTGACAGTTTTATGACTAAATGAATCTGACACCTAAGCTTTATGTAAAATTGTCCGCTGAATCAGACTTCTCAAAAGTAGAACAGTTTTTGAGATATTCCAAAATAACCGTTATTTGTGTTTTAAAAAAAAGATTGTGTGACTGAAATGCAAATATCTTCAAAAGTTTATGTCTTTCTTTATATTTCGTGAAAGGATATACAATTTCTAAAATAACCATGGGTCGTTCGTGAAGATGAGTCAATAACTGGCAGAGTTATAGTGGACAAAATTTCAAACTTCGTTATAAATTTGATGATTGTTTGCAATTTTGCTCTTTTTTATATTCGGATCCAGCGGACCATTTTACATCAAGATTAGGTGTCAGATTCATTTGGTCACGACTTTGGTGGAAATTTGTGACGCAGTGTTATCTTTACCCACCTCTTCAAACATTCCCACAACGATTGAATAAACGTCTTTCGCTGTGCTATGGAAGAATCTAACTCGTGGTTCAGTTTTTCCCGTGTGAGAAATCTTCTACGATCAAAAAATGCTGGCATCGACGATCAAAGACGCTCTTTATGAGACTCCCAGTAGCTCTCACACGTTTGAAAATGCTAGCTGGGTATGAAGTTATTATGTTTTTGTTTGAATGTTTTTTTTTATAAAATTCGAACAAAAATTGTTTAAAAACAACTAAATTTTAAGTTGTCCGATTTTTTGACGATTTTTCGAAACGATAAAGACGATTTTTTTATTTTTTCTCAGCAAACTGACGATTTTCTCATAAATTTATCTGGCAGCCCTGGTTACCTGTTCACTTTCGGGCTCCTTTTATTTTCTTTTTGTTTTTATTATGTTCCAAATTGGCTAGCATGATTTTTTGTAGCAGCCAAGTGCCTGATTGGTTGGAAAGAACCACCCCAATACGGCGAGCCCTAGCCGGACTAACGCCAGCATGCCAGCGCCGCCAACAATCTGGCCACGTCAAACCCTATGGTTTTTTATGTGTTTCAAATTCTCTGAAACACCAGCTGCTACTGCTACATAAATATTTCTAATTGCCAATCTCTACTTTTATTAACCCTCTAAAGTGTACACACGACAAATTCTGGTCACAACTATTATTAATATGGCGAGTATTAAAAATATTGTGGTTATTTATTTCAGCCGGTTTTGCAATGCGCTTTTTCGAGTCAAGTTTTAGCTTTTTTTCTTTATTTTTTTTACTGTTATTTGGTTAATGTTCCACATTTATATCCTTGAATTGAGAGCGAATTAGGAATTTCATTTACAGGGTGGCACACGTTATGATTTATGATTAACTTTTTTCTTTCCAATTTTATTGAACGTTGGCATTTATTAGAATTAAGATTATAGTTTGGAAATATGCTTACATTAAGATTTGAAGATCATATCTATCAAATGGTGGTATTTCCAGAGCATTTCCCATAACAAGGGCTGCCAGAAAAATTTGTGAAAAAATCGTCAATTTCCTGAGAAAAAATAAAAAAACGTCTTTCTCGTTTTAAAAAATCTGCAAAAAAAAAGTCGGACAACTTTAAGTTTAGCTTTTTTTTTTAACAATTTTTGTTCCATTTTTACTTTGTCGAGTTTTATAAAATAAAAAAATCAAACAAAAACATAATAAACAAAAAATAAATTATAACCGATTATTAAATTTAACAAGCGTTTATTAAGGAGAATTTTCGTACAAAATTTGTTTTGTAAACCTTTATTAAATTTAAATTTAATTTTTATAAATACAGGCGAATAACTTTATACCCAGAAAGCTCTTTGTATCTTGTAAGAGCTACTGAAAGTCTCATGAAGAGCGTTTTTTAATCGTAAAAAATGCCTTTCATGGAAGAAACAAGTAAAAAGCTGTAAAAATGCTTACTTTAATTGTTTAAAGAATATTTTGAGATGGGGGCTAAGATTATCAAACGAGTATTTCAAATAGCATGTCAAGAATCGTTAAATTTTCGTAGAAAGAAACGCCCGCCGTATAATTGTTGAAAATTTGATTTACAAAGAGAATCGCAAAAGGTTCATTGAAAGTGTAACATTGTTGTTTTTGTACTCTGGAAATAATCATTTAAGGATGATAAACATTTCTATGTTAGCATATAAGATCAGAATCAAAATATATAAGTTCGTGTTAATAAAAGTCTATCATTCCGTTTGTAACTTCCAAAATATAAAAGTAGTGAAAATTAACAAAATCGGTTCATAAATGACCGAGTTATAGAAAAATAAAATTTTTTTTTATCCAGAGTTTGGCATAAAAGCGCCCTTATGAGCCAGGGGGATCGAATTTGGTCCACATTTTTGTCTATGTAAGGAGTATTTTATGTTAAAATAAGAGCGGACCATTATTTCACTTGGCGCCAATCTCGAATTTAAGGTATTGATCGCTTTAAGAAATGCAACTTAAGAATTCTTAAAAAAAAACTTTAAAATTCCAGCTGTCTTGTTTACAAAATTTGTTATTACCAAAATGTGTTGCTTAATATCTAAACATATAAAATCATTAAGTTTCCTTTTTTGAAGACTGAATAAAATCATCACTTTTTTGAAAAAAATCAGCAAATCGGCACTTTGCCCTGCCCATAACTTTTCTTAAAATTTCAAGTCCCATCACCCTAACTTCCTCTCGAATATTCGCCTTAAGCTGATAGTTGGATGGTTCTTGGCTTATTGGTATACACTAGGATATTCATTCAATTAACCGTTAATCGGTTAACCAATTAATTACTACCCAATTAACTGATCGGTTAATTTAAAATTGGCTATTTTCGATTTATGATTAAACTGGTTAATTACAGTCGGTTAACCGATGTAACAAAATCTTTTATTATAAAATTATTTTGTGTTTTTAATCTAAATTTTTAATAAATTTAATCAGGCTTAAGTTCATCAAATTTAATTTTCATTAAATTATTTTTACGAAGAAAGGAATTTTACAACATGAAAATTAATTAAAATTGTTATTTATAATCGTTCATTCCTGACTGACCTGAGATTCGAACCCAGGCGGCTGGTTACCCTGAAATATTTCGATCGCTACCACTCGATCTCCTCAAAGGGATTTGTGTTTAAATTTTTTTTAACATCTCATGTACAAAAGGTATGTGTTTAGGAAATAATTCATACAAATATTTTCTTTTATACTTTTAAACTTTTTCGAATCGAGCGGTTAAAGCAAAACCCCGATTTAAGAATACCCTAGTATACACCTTACGCTTTAGGTAGCCGTAAAGAAAAAAATCGGGAGCCGTTATATCGGACAAAGAAAAATGCGGTTTTAGGAGAGCAATAGTTGGACGAGCTGTGGCTCCATCTTGTTCGTACCACAAGTATGGATTGTTCTGTCCTAAAAGAATTTTCGATCATTGCCCGTTATTGAATGCCATTCACATTAACCGCAACTTTTCGCAGTTTTCAAAAAAAATATGGTCAAATAAAAACATGTGGATGCATTTGATGTTCAACAATTATTCTTGGATTTTGGGTGCCTAATGCCTAATTTTCTGCAATTTTGTTTATTCCCGTGATCGTTGTTCTCAATATTCGATATGATCTTTGTGTCGGAATAATCGAAAACTAAACAACTTTGGTTCTTTGTGCTGTGCTGAGTCTTTCCATCATTAATTTCACAATATTTTTCAAAGCTATCAAAAAAAAAGAACGTAAACAGTTAAGTTATTCACTTATTACTTATACGCCACCTTTTAATTCATTTTCCAGCCGGCGTCGAACAATCTTCATCAGCATTTTTTCGGTTTTACTGATTTGCACTACTACGTAAATTCAATGTACTGAAATCAATAATAAAAAAAAAATTTGAGAATTATTAGCAAACCGAGCAAGGGATGGAAAAGCATTCAACAATAGAACAAAACAACCATATTATTATGTTACTTTCAAACATATTATTTTTAAATTTAATGGTGTTTTCTTTTCTAGAAAAAATGTGACATTTTATTTAAAAAAATGCAATTTGGTGTCTGTTTCTTTAAAATTTTGCTCCCGAAAAGGGGTGAGTTTCTTAAAAATAAAACAAGCCATGCCACCCTTTTCGGGAGCAAAATATTAAAAATATTAAATTATTAGTATATTTTATAATGATTGAAGTTTCATTATATTTAAACATTAACCCCCTTATTCAAAAATAGTCTCAGTTTACATTAATTAACCAACATATTAATCCGTCTTCTCATTAGGCGATTATCTTCTTACCAAACGAAAAACTGCACATTAAAGAAATTTGGTTTTCTCAATGCTTCTTTTCTGTCGCAAAGCTAACCAGCACTCATCTGCCAATTATCTATTTTCGGTTTATTTGCCGTACAGATAAAATCAATCAGCTGACTTCCGAGATTTAGTGCCGGTTCCCACACGTCAAGTTTGACTCGTCAAGTCTTGAGCTTTTAGAAGAGAAGGGAAAAGAGAATGCCATTTCTTTTCCCCTCTCCCCAACAAACTTAAGACTTGCAATTACATGTATTTTGAGAAGTGTTGCCAACTGAAAACAAGTATGTTGACATTAAGTAACAGACAGTTTGTCGATACATTGAGAAAATAGCCATAAGCCCAGCAAAAGTGAATGCGTTTTTATGTGTTGGTTAATAAATGTGAACTTTAACTTTTTTGGTATAAAGGAGTATGTATATTGTTATATCAAACCTGGCTTCCTGTGGAGCAAAGGGCCTCTACAAAACTTCGCCATTTCGTTGAAAAAATAGCCAAGATATTGTGTTACTCTTTTTATAGTGCCACATTTGTTTTGAAGTTAAAAGGGAGGTAAAAATTTTTGGGTTGAATGTTAAAAATAACAATGGCTGGTTTGTGGCCATTTCGAGAACTATAATTCGGATTTCTTTAACCAAACTTCAATCAGGAATTTTTTGCGTGTATGTAAACTTTAGAGAAGCCAAAGGAACTAGAAACCCTAAATCTAGTTTAAGTAAGTCGAATCTACGAAGCCACAATGTGAATAACTTGTACTCTAGTAATTTCGTATCTTAAGTGCGATTCTTTATTTAAAAAAACGCAAATGCGACTGCAACTCTACTTCAGACAGAATTTTTATTAATTGCAAAAAGTAGGGAATTCTTTGGTTTACTACAACTAATTGATTTCTCGCTTTTACTCGCTTTATTTAGGAAAACTCCATAAAGAAATCATGATTCTCATTATTTAAAGTAAAATAGCAAAAATAATCAGAATCCGCTGTACAAAAGCTTAAACACAAAACAAAACTCACATACATATACGTATATTAAAAGTCGGGTTTGTATTTTCTTTTAATGTAAAAGAACAAAACTGCAAATGAAGATATGTTTGGAGATCGTAACAAATATTTAAGACAATAACAGCCAAAACCAAAAAAAAAAAAAAAAGTACAACAAACAAACAACTAACAATATTCAGCAATTTGAAAGGAAGTTATAGTTTTCAATTTATAAGCAGGCACCGAAAAACACACAACCACACACTCAATCGCTTGCAAATACGTACAAAAATATCAGACAAAATATATTATGGGAGTAGTTACTATTTGTTTTGCCTTGGAAAAATTACGATGAGCATTAAAGAACATTAAAAGACTTTTTATAAAAGAAAACTAAAAGTACGACGAAGTAAGCAAAAAAAAAAACAAGTAAAGGCTACGTTTGACTATGCCGAATCTTATATACCTTTCGACATGATTGCAAAAGAGCATAAAGTTAAATCTGAGCTTAATTGTATTCACTTTGCTTGTTTTGTATGGACTCTATCGTACCAAAACCCTAAGCTCGGGTGTACACTTGTATGGGGGCCATGTAAAATAATAGGCCGATTCGGCACGTTTTTAATATTAAATACTCATTATATTTAAGAAATATATGAGCCAAATTCGGGCCATTTAGCGGTATGGACAATGAAAGTGAAAAACTAAGCTCATAAATAATAAGAGAACTTCGAAAAGTTAAAGTTTATGAGCAAAAATTGGCGATTTTTGGGTGAAGATCGAGGCAGTCATGGTATTTTTCTCATAAATCAGACATTTATTCGCCGAACTGGCTGAATTTCAATAGCAAATTTTAAGGGAGCCTATGTGACATAAATATATAACAACTTTTCCCATATTCATAAAACATTTATAAAACAAAGTCCCTATGACAATTTAACCTTTTATAAATCAAAAATATTTTTTATGAATAAGGGGGTTATCCTTCCTGAGGTCTTCGGAAAACTTATTTCAACAGATAGACCGATGGCGTTAAATTAATTTCGTCACTCATAACGACTCAAAGTATGTATATGTGCTATTAAAACTAAGATCAATATAACAAACGGAATGACAAACTTATATATACCCTTTCCATCTGTAGTGAAGGGTATAAAAAAGAGGCCAGATCTACGTCTAAAGCCACCAACCACCACTAACTACTGGCTGAAAGTGGATTCATGCATATGGCTGGCATTTCTACAACATACGTGGAGTATGATTTTGGAGAATGTATAAATGAAAATCATCGAAAAGTGTCTGCAACATTTAACAGATCTATAAGCAGTTTAAGGGAATATTCACTAAACGTAAGCAAATATGCTTATTTTCTGCATTTTGAATGTATGATAAAATTGGAATTATTTGCTGAGAAGGACAATTCAATCAAATTGGGCTTGCAAAGTGTTTAAAATTAAAGTTATAGGATTGATTGTGAAATTTTGCAGCCAATTTCGTAAGAGTATATGTATTTCAAATAAGATTTTTTTAAATCCCAAGAAATAAAATGAGTGGATTTCGAACGAGTCTTAATACAACAAGAGAAAAACAAATGTTTAAGTATGGTCACCTCCAACAATACCATTTTTAAAGAAAATTTTACGCATATTATGTTTTATTTAACCATATCATTGTCACCGGCAACCATATTATTGTTAAATTAGTCTTCCATCAAGAAGCCACAACCATCCCAATAAAAAATTTTATCATTTTGCGAAGCACTAATGGTACATTTAAAAAGATAAGCGCACAATTATGCGCTGCGCAATAAGACGTACAGAAATTCAGTAAAGTAAATAAAAGAACTCTCAACAATTTGTATAAAAAAAATATTTCAAGTGATACGGCATTTCCTTACTACGAAGGATTGTAAGAGAGAATAACTGTATCAAAACATTCAGTGCGTAAAGCTGATCGTTACATCCAACAACTTCTGTATGCGCTGAATAATGCGCTTTATGTGTCAAAAATGTATTGCTTCAAAGTGGGGACTTGCCATATAAAATTCATGTCTTCCGTATGCGCAATGGTAAGCGCAACACTTATGTTTCTCCCTTACAAACCTGCTTCGTTGGAAGCTCCATTTTTTACTGGGATATTATGGTTGCCTCCAAACATGTTATGGTTAAAAATAACTAAAACATGTTAAACACTTATAATAGCATGGTTGATTTTCAACCATAGCATGCTGCTCTTGGAAAAGAGGAAAATGTTATTGTTAATTTTGAAACAAACTATTGTCTTATTTAACCATAACATGGCTTCTTGATGGAGGACTAATTTAACATTAATATGGTTGTCGGTGACAATGATATGGTTAAATGAAACAGTTTCTAAGCAGGGAATTTAGCTATTCTACTATAAATGTTCTAGTCTTTGTATCTATTATTTTCTACAGCAGTCCCTAACAGAAGAAATGTTGCCTCAAACCTTCAGGTTTTCAATTTGTTAGCAGAAGTGTTTGCTAATAGTTAGAGTCCCAACAAACACGGAGGTTTGTTTTTAAATTGAAACTGATTTAGAACCAAACCTTTTCTCAAACGACAAACGCTTGATAAAGATTTGAAAATCATAGCATTCTCAACAAAAAGGGGAACCTATTATCTTTTCATGCAGTCCCGACTACAATTGGTTGATTTATTGTCAACTCTAAATGTAGTTGTAAGTGAGTAAAGAAAAAACAAAAATAAAAACAAACTAGTTTATTTTATTTTGCCAGCTCAGTTTTATTTATTTTATTTACACCCCAGTAAAAACTTCGCCTACAAAATAATGTGTTGAGTAATCAGAAAAACATAAGAGCACTACTTACAATTCTACTGAAAGAACCAATGAATTTTACAAGGGATGTCCCAAAATGAACGCCTTAAAAAGTAAGTCATTATTTTCTTTACGTACATACATCCAGAAAAAAGTAGTTATTGAAGTTGTTATAGATGTAGTTATAGAACAAAGCTACAAAATAATGAGTTAAAGAAGCTATTCATTTCGAAAAAGGAGGCGAAGTTTTTACTGGGACTGGCACATGCATATTTGTTATCAAAGTTTTTCTTGGGATTAAAAAAATTAATTTACAAGGTTTCGTTTAAATGTGCTTAATCCCATATGGGATGATGGGATAAGCTATTCCTTATTTATCAATAGTGATGGAGGGTATAACAATGGATATATGTATAGCATGCTCTTGCTCATCGTGCAAATGTCCACCGTGACTTCGCTGGGTGGCGGGCATCTGAAATAAAAAATTGACCATGAATCTGTCGAATAAATCTGGCTGAATTTGAACGATGTACAGTGTTGCTAAAAGCTTTTTTCGCGGATCAATTTATATATCCACTAAATTTTATGTAGGTAGTTCCTAGAACAAACAGAAAGTTCCAGCAAAACCGTGACACTGAAATTTTTGAGTGACTTCTACGAATTAACAAAAAATAGATTATTTTTAAACAAGCCTTTAAGCAAGTACTTTTAGTTTTCAAGTAAGTTGAACTTTTTGTAGGCCCCTATGTGCGCCGCGACGACGGAAAGGTGACATTATAGCGTCGAGGAAGTAAAAGCGTTTATTTACCTCGGCTTCGCCATCAGTACAAATAATGATGTCAGCATCGAAACATTGCGAAGGATCTTGCTGGCAAATATATGCTACTTTGGGCAAATGGTTTTCAGAGTCATCGAGTGCTATTCGCTTCTCATTAAAGTACTAGAATTTGAGAACTAGAAAATCCATTCACGGCCTCTTAACAATATTGTAATAAATCAGGGGAAAATTAAGTATTTGAGGATTGTAATTCAGATTGGATTTGCTATGGAGACTCATTTTGCAGAAATGAATTGGGCAACTTTTGCTATTTTCAATTCAGAGAAAATTTGCTTTATGAACCTGTGATTTTGTATGATCAATACGTTTAATACGTTTAATGATCAGTTATAAACGGGATTTTATCACCAAATAAAATGTTTGGTATCATAAAATTTGGTACCATAGATTTTCCATCTCTGCATTTATATTAGCAATACGTATTTATTCATATGTATGTTTAATTCTACAGTGAGTAAGTATATAATTTTTCTTACTTTTCTTTCTTTATTTTTCCTTCCACAATTCACAAATAGGGAGTCCTCCCTCCATCATTCATTTTTTTTCTTCCCAAAGCGCAGCACATTATCCCAACATCTGTGCCTCCTACTCGGCGTCTGGATATTTGCATGGTTTTTTGTTCTTTGGTGATTTTTTAAGTTTGCAAATTTTTTTTTTTGAAAATATTGGCGGTGGTGCCAAAAGTCTCTACATGTGTGTTGTACAATAATTTTAGTCATATTGTGTACATGGCGTTTGTTAAACAATTTGCAGCGGTACGTTTAAGCAAAAGTCCAACTTCAATGATCTTGAGAAAATAAATAAAAATTAAAAAAAAATCGCTAAAACAAGAGAAGCATAAAGGAGTTACTTCTTGGGCTACAGTTATAAGATCCTATGAATGCAAGTTTGTTTGTTGGTAAGAACATCATCTCTCATTGTAGCAAAACAAAGCTTTTTGTTTGTATTTTTGGGATTTTCATTGCTCAACCAACACAATTGTTCTGTTTTTTTATGGCAAGAAGGATTTTGCTGCAACGATAAGCGTCAGTTAAAGCGAGTTAATAGTAACAAATAAATGCTAAACTAAACACACTTAAATTTTCTTATTTTTTTCGTTTTGCTTGTTTCGATATTGAGAATTTTCATGAAGTTTTATTCTGCTTTGGAGGAAGCTTTGCTAGTTACTGGCTGGCTACTTCTGGGTTATATAAAGATATCGAAAATGACGACACAATGCCGCTGTTCAATTTTGGCATATTGGAAAGTCTATGGCCAAAAGTCATACGAACAAACAAACATTCGACTACAAGTTGCTCGATTTCGTATTGAAGTTTTGTAAGTTCTATTTTAATAGCAACAAGCTTCATAACAACAAAAAAAAGCAACAAGTCTATTGTTTTTTCTTCTATCTTTACTTGGCTACCGACTAATGCAGAGGAATATTTGTTCTTTTCTACTTTTTTTTTTGTTTCCTTTTTTTGGGGATTTTTTCCAACTTCAATTCTTCTAACAAAAATATCTCACAAACTGATAACAGAAAAACCATGAAAGTTGCACAAAAAATTAAAGAGAAAAGGAACCCTCTTAAACGTTTTAAAGCATTGTTTTCTACTTTGGAGCAGAGTTAATAGAATAGTGCAGTGTATTAGTTAATAGATATTGTGTTTTTGTCGACATTTGTTGACTATATTTGGTTATAATTCATAATTCATTGTTTTCAGTTTTTGAATGTCTTTATTTGGTTAAGAAGTTTATGGGAATTAAAGAAGGTGAGCACTCCAGAAATGTATTTAAATGCGCTATTCTTTCTGTATTGAATTCATGCTATTCAATAGGAGTTGATTAAGTTAATATCTTTTTTTTCTGGAAAATGTAAAAAACTTTTTTTTATTTAGCCATTAACTATTTTCATTTCTTATTTCATAGTACTCGAAGTTTAAAACAAACATACTTAAATCTTTAATAAGACATTTAGCCATCTTAGGATACTAAAAGTACGGTTTAATTCGACATGATGCTTCATTACACTGCTTTACAAATTTTTAATTTGGAAAAATACCAAGAGCGCCACATGCCTAGATAAGTTAATTGGGACCTCCTGAACACGAAAAACGCTGTAATTTTTTTTTTTTGAAAGTACCGTTTTTTAGATAACGGTACTTTTGTGTTTTTCGGTGTATGGTCCCACTCAAACCCTTGTGGAGCCCAACCGAAGAGCCCGATCGAGATGAATGGCATATCGTTGGAAAGATAATTGAATGCTTTTTCCATCAGTTTAAACGTATTTAAAAAACACGGAATTTTATATGAGATGAAAATATTGTCGTTCCACAAAATCCTTAATAAAAACCGATTTTTTTCAAATTACGCTTAAAATGTTGGTAATTAAATAAAATATTTGGCTAAAAAATAAAACATTCCAGATATTTACTGTAACGTAGAAAAAAAAACGAAATAAAAAAGAAAAATTTTGAAAAAAACGTAAAAATAGGCAAATTTCGAGCATATTAGGAGCATATCGGTGGAAAAAGCATTCAATTATCTCTCCAACGATATGCCATTCATCTCGATCGGGCTCTTCGGTTGGGCTCCACAAGGGTTTGGGTGGGACCATACACCGAAAAACACAAAAGTACCGTTAGCTAAAAAACGGTACTTTAAAAAAAAAATTACAGCGTTTTTCGTGTTCAGGAGGTCCCAATTAACTTATCTAGGCATGTGGCGTTCTTGGTATTTTTTCGCTGTAAACCAGTGTTATTGACTATTAGGACTACTGACAATGAGAAAAAAAGCAAACAAGAGAAAAGCCATTAAAATTTGTATCCCATATGTTGGAAGATAAGGATATATTCCGCATTGCTGTATCAGTTTCTAAATAAAAATCAAATTCTATTAATCAAATAGATTTTTTTTTATAACAATTCAAATTTCCTAGAAAAGCTTATAAATCCTTAAGTTCCTCATAAATTCAAGGTATCAATATAAACTTTATTAATAATAGCTACTACATTGCACTGGAAGATCCAGAAATGGCCATAGGTTTCATTTAAATACCCTCCCCAAATCACTTAATCTCATTTGTATGTGAATATCTATAGATATCTAAATAATATTCGGCACATAGAACTTAAAAGTAAATTCTTCCCTTAGAACATCATTTTGTTTTGTCGTGTCTATGATTTCCCATGGGTCCCAAAATGTTTCTCTAAATACTGTGCCTTAACGTATCATATGGTCCGGCTTAATTGTGTTTTGCTAAGAAAATAAATATATTTTTTTTTTTTTTGTTTTATATTTTTCTTAGAAAATAAAGATTATTTTAACTTGACAAATAAAAGTTCACAAATGGACTCTGTATATAAATTTGATTCTTGTTATCAACACATTATGCGTTTGAGCTGATGTGTGTACCATCTTTTACTAAACCGATATGCACAGAACCACCTTTTTAATCGATCTGGCGATGTCCATAAGTCGGAGTTTTGAAGATAATTTTAAGAAATTTGGTTACATTCCAATTACACTGTGCAACAAGCCTCAACACTTGCAACGCGAAATGAAAGTAGACCACTATTAGAGCAAATCTGCCAAATGGTTTTGAAAAGTTACTCCGGGCTCCCGGAATATGGGCCGCAAAATTTTCGAATTTTTTGAAAAGGCGTTTGGTATAAGTCAAAAAAAAAAAAAAATATGCTAAATGTACTTCTAAGCTAAATATAATTTCCGAAGTCTTCGGTAGAATCGTATGGCGATTCTTTCATTAGAATTTATTAACCCTTAACTTACATATTAAGGGGTAATTTTTGTCCTTTTTCCAACTCTTACACAAAAGTATACTTAAACGGCACGTTAGAGGGTCAAAAGGTTCTACGAATATTGCTTGCATCAAATTTCACTATGGGTTTTCAAAGACCAAAAGTTCGTGCAATGTATGAAAAACAAATTCTCCAAATTTCGGTCATGGACATTTTTGAATTTCTTGAAAAGGCGTTTGGTACAAGTCAAAAAAATATACTAAATTTACTTCTGACCTAAAAGACTATTTTAGATGTCTTCAGTAGAATTGTATGGTGATTCTTTTCATAGAATACATTAACCCTCTAACATTAATTTTAAAGGGTCATTTACATGTTACATACATTGCACAATTTTTTGGTCTTTGAAGATCCATAGTGTAATTTGATGCAAAAAATATTCGTAGAACATTTTAACCCTTAAAAGTGCCGTTTTAGTATACTTTTGTGTAAGAGTTGGGAAAAAGGACAAAAATTACCCCTTAAAACGAGAGTAAGATGATTAATAAATTTTAAGAAAAGAATCGCCATACGATACTACTGAAGACATCGGAAATTATTTTAAAGCTCAGAAGTACACAGAAAAAATTATTGCCGAATTATTTTCAAACAAACTCTTGTTTGATAATTTTTTTAATTTCTACAAATTTTTTCACTGATTCAAACAGTATTTTTGTTTGATTTTTATTTAACCAACAAAAATGTGGACAACTCTTCAAAAATATAATAAACGCGTTATTGGTGTCAAGTTTTCATAATTTTGTATGAAATATTTAACGCTCTTTAATGTTGTCGCCTTTTTGCATTTTTTTATTTGATCGTAAGCAACACTTCCTAATGAAATATAAGAACTGCAACAAAAAACACATACAGTCTATGTTTGGACACTTTACAAAAGTACAACAGTAAGAAAGATGAAGAGGTTTGAAGTAAAAAGTTGTTTAAAACGTTTCACTCTTTTTAAACAACAGAAACAACAACAACATTATAAGAAACAAAATAAATTTTTGGTTGGTTTCAAAGTTGGTTAAAAAAAAACCAAAATCCCGTATTCAATTTTTTCAAACTGTTTGCTTAAATACATCAAATACGAAAATATAATGATGACGAAAACATATCGAGTCTGTCTGTCGCCGTTTTTGGGTTACATTTCTTCTTCATTAGCAAAGGAAAGGATACAGCAACAGTGAGTGATGACGAAAAACATTGTGTGTATAAAAAAAAACTTCGTTCAAAAATTATTCCAACAAAAAAATGTGTCTCAAAGCCAGCCGGCCGCTCTGCTCTCTCTGCCATCATCTTCTAATACAGTGCCTGCTTGTGTGCGCATCATTGCTTGTGCAAAAACCTGTTTTTTTTTTTATTTTGAAATTTAGTATATGAATTTCAGTAAACTTTTTGTTTGATTCAGTTAAATTATTTGTTTGAAAAAATCAGTGTTTTTTTCAATAAACAAAATGCAAATAAATTGTTTGAAAATGCGAATTTGTTTATAGGACCGATTTCAGACAAAAAATTGTTTGATTCTACAAATTTTTTGTTTGAATTGGAAAAATAATTTTTTCAGTGTACATTTAGTAAATTTTTTTTTTGACTTATACCAAACGCCTTTTCAAAAAATTCAAAAATTTTAGGGGCCCATATTCCGGGAGACCGAGCTTACTTTTCAAAACCATTAGGTAGATTTGCTCTACTAGTAGTCTGCTTTCATTTCGCGTTGCAAGTGTTGAGGCTGGTTTTTTTTTTGTTGCACAGTCTTATAATATTGCTTATCTATATAAAAATAAGTTGTCCTATGTTCGTGATCTTATAACTCGAGAACCACTCAACCGATTTTCAAACGAGTACATGCTGTTGTTGTGATATTTAAATTTTTTTTTTATATAACATAATTCTCCAGTATTTCATTTTTTATTTTTATTTCGAAAATCCCGAGCAGCGCCGGGACCAAGCAGCTAGTATTTAACAAAAATATAAATTTTTTGTTTACGACAACAATATATCGTTACAATAAATAAAGTGTAATTGCCGTAAAAATGCCAAACCATATTTTTTTTTCTCTGCGTGTGGTGAGGAAGACTACTGTACCGCAAATCCTTTCTTCCAAATGAGTTGTCCATTGAGATTTCTATTCTCGAACCAACCCTTAGAGTTTATACTGAAGGATCATAGAGAGACTGTATTTAAAGGGCCCCTCTCGCCATGAAATGAAAAACATTTTTTGCGATGACAATTAGCTTAAACATATTTAATTAAGGAATTTAAAAATCACTGCTTATGAAGTAAATGATCACAAAATTAACCAAACGCTCAGTTGGCCTTGAAACTTAAACCAAAAACGCAGCTGGAATAAATTTTAGACAAGATCTCATTTAGTGTTACCATCTATAATTTTTTTTAAGCTCCTCACATTAAAAAACTTAACCTCTTAGCCGTCAAATATTTTTTGTTATTTAAATATTTAAGCTGATCATTTGTCCAGTATTTTGGAGAATTTTGCAATGGTGAGCTGAACTGTTTGTTTTAATTTGTATTAAAGACTAGTTTACACTATTACACAAGTCTTCTGTATTCCATAATACTTTGTGAGATAGAAATCAAATAAGTTTTGGTGCGACTGTCAAAAAATCGAATATAACATTATAGTTTGTGTTAACACTATTACACATGAACATGCTTTTGTTGAAATGCAGCCCTGATCAAATGAAAGGTATTATTGTTTAAAAAAAATTAAAAAAACAATTTAGTGGTATAATGTATAATGTACATATGTAAAGATATCATATTTTGCACGAATTCGTTCTAAATAACCAGAAATCACACTGTGATGAAGATCGGTCCATAATTTACCATACCCTCATATAAAGCCTTCTTTCGGAACACAGCTTAGTACCACAACAAATAATGTTATGTAGAAGAATTTGGTCTTTAGTAGTTTCATAAGGCTTAAAATCACAGTGGAAAATGTCGTGAAAATCAGTCCATAACTACCATATGACCAGATAGCAGATATAGATATTGTGGTTAAATTTGGTCCAATTTAATACCATGCAATTTTCTAATAGAAAATCGATAATTTACTATTGGTCCAATATAAATTCCCAGCTTGAAAATAATTTTAGTTCGACCTAAACTGTTACGAATAACAATATTTTAATCAAATTTGTTCAAATTAAGTTTTATGTAGGGCCCACACCTGAAATACCTTTTTAAAAGTATCATGAGTGATTTGCAATATAAACAATTTTCAGAAAGTAATTATTAGTTAAGCGGTATACTAAGAGATGGGTCTAAAATCAATATTTGTATGTGTTTTACACATTTGCTGAAACGCATGATACTCTCTCAACTATTGAGGTGTGGGTATAAAAAGGTGATTAAATAACAAAGCTTGTAAAAAATCTAAAACAAGAGTTCCTAAAATTTTAATTTTAATACTTCACGTATGCAAACCAAGTTAAAATAAAATACTATAGATTAACTATATCATCATCAATAGTTATCGACTTAATTTACATCCAACTGTCAGTCGCCCGTTCCACTGTGTTGTACACGGTTGATATAATGTTCACAATGTTAATAAAAATCAAAAACCAACTAAAACAACTTTGCATAAAATACCAACTTGGTCATAAACTAAAATAAAGAACAACAGCAGCAGGAAGGAGTAGCATCCACATCAGGCACCATGCAACATCTACTACAACTAAAAGCGGCTCGTAAACAACACAAATGCAACAGCATACCACTGATAAAAGCATCAATACTCTACTCTGTACCTAATCTTTTAGTTCCCCTCTTTCCTCAAAAATCCCATCTCGGTTTTGTTTAAGTCAGATCTGTATGAATAAAAAATTTATTAAAAAAAAATAATGACAAAATCGTATCATGTGTTAGAGCAGAGAAGCTCCTGTACAAGTAGAAGTAAAATTATAGACAATACAAATAATCATGCATAATGAAAAGTTGAAATGGAAGGAAATTCTACAACGTGCGTTATGGTAAATCTATGGCACGGATCAATTGGTTTTTTCTCTTCAAATTTTATAATGGGGTACTTCATATTTTACTGAATATCTGATGACTTAAGGCCCAACCATAATGTGCTTAAGTTTGCTTAAGCAAATGTGCAAATACATGTAAATTATATGATGCTAACCATATTGAATAAAGGAAACGTTTCGCTAAGTTAAATGAAACTGTAATTTGCTTTAGCAAGGTGCGAATCTAATCGCACATTCCGTACGGAATCAAATGTTTTTTTATTTTGTTTTTGTTTTCTTAAGTACATTTGGAAGACTTTTTGTTAATTTTTGACAGTAGGTTAAGCAAGTCTATGCATATTATGGTTGAGCCTTTACGGGTATATCATTGCACAGTTGACAATTTTCTAAAAAGACAGCGAATACTGATACTTTATTTCATCAAGACAGAGGAAAAAAATCCGGTAAAAAATACGATTAATTATAAAATTGTTTATCAAAGTTATTTTCGGGAATACAAAGTTTACTATTAATACGATTTCCTTATGACGTGCTTAATTCCCAGTTTTTCATATATGATAAATACACTGAAATTTATTTATGTTTTGTTCCAAATTTTGTTATGCTAATTAGGCTAAAGATCATCAATTTTAATTTTGATTACATTATTTTCATGAAGAAAGGAATTTTACAACATGAAATTAATTAAAATTTATTGATAATTTCTCATTCTTGACTCAATCTGGGCTCGAACCCAGGTGACATGTTTCGATTGCAACCACTCAATCTCTTCAGAGGGGTTTGCCGTTTATAACTCACAGCCATTGACGACTGCTGGCAGTCAATTGTCCTTGAAGTTGTGCTGTAAAAGGTCAACAGGAAAGTCAAGGACAAAAACATCGCAAACGAGAAATGTACTTTGGACTTCAAGAAGAATTCTTGACAAAAAAGTACGAAAAAACAGAGGTAAGGAAGAACATGTGAATCAATTAGAACAGATAATCATTCAAAGCAAATTTCGATCTTCCAAAGGTTAATTACAATTTGGTTTAAATACTGATGTTTGACTACTGACTGCCAGCAGTCTTCAATGGCTGTTACTGTTAAACGGCAAACCCCTATCCAGAGATTGAGTGGTTTCAACCGAAACATGTTAGGTTAACCTGTCCGCGAAAGCCTGGTTTCGATTCCCGCGGCAGTCAAGAATGAAAAATTATCAATACATTTTTATTAATTTAATGTTGTAAAAATCCTTTCTTCATAAAAGTAATTTAATAAAAATTAAATTTGATGAACTTTAGCCTAATTAAAAAAAAACATATCAAATTTTGGATTAAAACCCATTAACAGTGCAACAAAATAACCACAATACTTATTATTTTTTATTCCTTATAATTATTTTTATAAAATTTTGAAGATAAACAACATGCGTCTTACATTAAAAAAAATTTAACCTCCAGCCGAATTTCCATACAAGATGAAAAATCTGCCTGTGAAGCCAACTTTTCGAAATCTACTTACCGCGACTTTGGACAACCACCGTGTGATCCCCGAAGAAATCTCACAAAGAGTTGGGCTGGGGCGCTATTTCGCTCTGCACTCCATATAGGAAAAAATGCTGGATATCGACTTTATGTAGAACTCGATATCAATAAAATATGTTACGAAAAAGTGTTTACATTTTTATAATAATTCGTCATATTTTGCATACTGAGTTTATGTCTTTATAATAAGTCTAGAGTTAATTTAGTACACATTAATATATCTTATAAATCTACCTTATATTTCCCGTGCCAGCTCAGGTCGACTCCGGAACATTTTATTAGCAGAGGGAGTTATTGCTTTTAAAGTTTGTTTACGATAAAATTCAGCAAATAGCATGCGTCGTTATTACACATAAGCGGCCAAACTCATCCACATACACTTGGTCCATCTGAAATATTAATTCAGCACAGAGACTTAGAAAAGGGGGTGGGAAGGTGTTTAATCTATCAAGTGTTTTTTTAATTTAATAAAAATTTCATTAGTTCAAGATGAGTTTTACAAAGAACTGGTACAATTTTTACTAAAAAACTCCATTTTCTTTTAGAAGATCTTACATATGCATTTTTGTAACTCTTATTTTAACTCTAAAACCTACGTTTCTGCCTAAAAAAAATAAACACTTATTTGCAACATACCTCGACACAGTAAATACATAATGCATGCATTATGATTATGTACAAAAACAAAAAGTAAATGCAATATCAGCAACAACAACGAACGCATCACAACACAAAAGCAAATGCTAGAATAATGAAAAACAAAAATACAGGATAAAACATGTCCCACTGATTACGGGCGGTGAAGAAAGAGGGGGGAGAGCACAACATCACACAATGACTCCTCTCATATTCCGGCAAATGCATATTAAAACGGCAGCCATGAATGCTGTCATATGCATGTTACGTGATTTTGCTTCATAGTCGTTTTCTACAACATCCTTCTGCTTGGACTTGTGCTTAGTTTAACCTCCTCTACCCTTTTCCTTGTTTATTATTGGCATGTAGAATGTCATACTGCAACATGGAGACAATTCAACCAACCATATTTAAGTTGAGGCAATTGCAATCTTCTTATTTTGGAATGTCGCATAAAAATTGTATAAAAACGATTATTTTTAATCGATTCTTTAATCTGAAAAAACCACTGAGATTTTTTTTAATTTAAAAATTAAATTTTGTTAACATCGGGATAAGATTTTAGAATGCAGGACAGGAAACTTTTTATCTCTGTGCTGGCAGTATCACCAATTAAAGGGATATATAAATGTCCTTTTTAATTTTACATATAAAAGTGTTTAGACAAATTAACTCAGCTTTAATGGTGATCGCTTTTTTTCCAAAGAGTGCAATTACTGTATTAAAATAATAAATTTTTTGGAATCTATACATAAACAGTTCACAGGCAATTTGTGAGTTGTTTATCCATACAATTGAGGACGTTGAGAGAACATCGTTTATTTGACTTGGACATCAGTCCTATGCAGTCTTTAACATGTTAAGTGGCATTGCTTAAATTAGTTTGAAATTTGAATAATTTGTGAAGAATTTCATCAATATTTGTACGATTATTTAGCGTTCGGGTCACACACCCAGAAACGATATCAATTTTTTAGTGTTTGTGTAGACGAACACAATCCCTAATACTGTTCGTAACTATTTTCAAGAAAGGGCCGAACGCTATAAAGTGTTCTGTTCTTAGTTAAAAACAGAACAATGGTAGTGATACTGCAGACAAACGTTATATTTTAATTTTCTATAATGTTTATTTTTTTACATTGATAAAGTAATGAACAAATAAAATTTTTTAGCAACGACCGCAGCACGAACAACTGGTGCATGTATTGCGTTATTTTATGTTTGTGTGCAATTATATTGCTGGCTTTTTGCTTATTTTTTCGTATGTGTATTTTGTTTTTGTAAAAATTTTTTCGTTTTTTTACCAGCCAAGAAACGAACGAATATTAATGAGCTGAACCGAACACAATAAAGTTTGTGGCTTAAAAAAAAACCGAGCGGAATTAAATGTTCTCATCTTTTTCTTGAGTTGGATAAGAACAGTATTATTTTTGTGTTTGAAAGATGACAAACAGGAAAACGTTATTTTTTCAATGATGTACTACACAAACACTATTAGCGTATGTGTTTCCCACCTATCTATCGAGCCGAACGCTAAGGAGCGATATTAGGTGTTTATTTTCGAACACTGGTTCAAAGTGTAATTACTCCAAAAGGACAGCTATCATATAAAAGTGGTTCACACGTGACCATATCTGCGAAAGGCATTATTTTAACCGAAATTGAATGTGACTATTAAGATTATTTCAGTGACCTGTAACAAAGTGTCAATAAGGTCACAATTAACCCCCTGCTAGCACATCGCCATGTTAAAGTGAAAAGTCCTCTTCATATAAATTGTTAGAACTATAACTGGTCCGTACCACTTAAGAACGGTACGTGACAAGTTTCGTGCTAATTCCATTTCCCCTGGGAACTTCCTTGAGTAATTTTAAGTCGTCACGTCCGTCTGTCTGTCAGCTGAACTATCCGTCTTCGAAAAACTCAAAAGAAAAAAACAATATTGGTGTCAAATCCAGCAAACTCGGTTCCGTAGGACAAGAGTTATGAATCTTGATTTGGAACCACCACCCAAAAAATTATTAATTTTGTTACAAAAACTGACATTAATAATAGCGGAATGCACATGTTGATATAAGATTTTGCACAAACTCGTTAAAAAAAAGTTCGTATTCAACTCCATTTATATTAGAACGCTACCACTCAAGTTTTGTTTGTTTGTAACTCGTTTTCTGAACCTTTTTATGCTGATGTAGGACTTAAGCAGGGCTCCATATTATGTCCAAATTTTTTAAACTGATTTTAATGGCGAGAATTTTTTCTGTGCAATGATGAGTGCAGAGCAATATTTTCTTTCTTCAAAAGTGTTACTACAGTCCTTTTCGCTTATAGTCACATCCTTTAGTTGCAACCATAACGTGGACTATATCGCTAATGTGACTATAAGGCTAATTCACATATATGCCACTATGACGCATATAACCGAGTTCGAATATAATCGAGTTATGTGAATAAAGGAAATAAAAAATTCATATAAATTTCGCCGACATCAGGCTTATGTTTTTACAACAGAGTTGCATACTGTATAAAAAATAGTTAAAATAATAACAAGATATTTCATAACTGATACCAACGGCAAAAACTAATTTTTTACGAGTGAATTCTTTGTTTCTTTGGCTGGATTTTTGATTCGAAAACTAAAAAGAACTTAGTAAATATTGCTAGTGTGACTATAACACCATTAATTTGCTTTACTCTTCCCTTTGACTACTGCTGATAAATATGGCAAATGTGCTTATATCACTAAATGGACTATAACGTTAATACTTTATATTAAATTAACTCATAGCGGCAAAATAAACCCATAAAATGGACTATATCGCTAATGTGACTATAAGCGTTGTGACTATAAACGAAAAGTACTGTAACATAAAATGGAACTTCCAAGGAAGCACGTTAGTAAGGGAGAAACGTAAAAGTTCGCTTACCATATCGCTTACTGAAGCCACAAACTTTTAATGGCAAGTTCCCACTTTGAAGCAACATATTTGCGACATAGAAAGCTTTCTAATCACCGCATATAAAAATTGTTGAATGTAGCGATCAGCTTTAAACGCTGAATGTTTTTTGTTCCCGTTATTCTTTATTGTTCTCCCTTACAAACCTGCTTCGTAGTAAGGGAATGTCGTAACTCTACAAATGTTATATTTTTTTTAAATTTGTAAAGGATTTATTCACTTACCTCACTGCATCTCTGTATGTCTTTTTGTGTAGCGCATGAATGTGGGGTTACTTTTTAAATTTTCCTATAAGTGCTTGGCAAAACAGGAAGATTTTTTTTGGATGTGTATTAGGGCAATAACTTTTTCATATTTTTTGCGAATATTAAAAACGGCATAGTATAGTCCTGTACATTAAAAGTTATTGTTAAAAAAGTTTACGCAGGGATTGGGTTGAAGTTTGAAAACAACCATTTTATCCAACGGAAATTTTAAAAAATATAAACTTGATATTTGTTTATATTCCTTTATTCCTTAAATTCTATTTTGGAATTTATTCGCTGCTTTAGATTTAAAAATTTTCCTACGGCTTACAATTCATCGCGTTTCAAAATTTCTTGGAAGGTTTTAGAAATTTCCTTCCCTGCGTTAGGTTTTTTTTTCGCAAAACGAAGGGGGAGACAGGTGTTTTCATTACTAAAACATTCTTGGCCACTCCATGGTACTATGCCAAAAATTTGGTTGTGCAATATTTTCTTCTAAACCCAAATAATTAATCGAGTAAAAGAGTAGACAACACTGTTCGTTCTTAGCATTGTGTAGTTTTTGTTGTTGTCGATATATTTTATGACCAAAGCATATGACATAAGCAATTTGCATTTTCAACATTACTTCTCTCTTGGATTGGTTATTAGCGAGATTTATGGATTTCATATTTGTACATGTAAATGTGAGTACAATGTTGTGTTGTATGTTGCTGGGTTGTTGTTGTTGTTGTTGGAGCTTTTGCTATATTCGCAGCATTGCGGATGGCAAAATCCAGCAGGGGAAGAGTTAGTTGTTAAGGACGAGTACGAAGTAATGTTGGACTTTGTTGACTGGACTTTTTGTTGTTGCTGCATGTTTTGCTAGTTTGATTGTTTTTGCGTATCGCAAAAAGGTAAAAAAAAAAATGTGAATGCGAGTGTAAATGTTTATATGTATGGTCAAGTATGTAGTTTATTTGCTGTTGTTGGTGTTCTTGCATGCTTTGTACACCTTCATAAGTGGTCATAGCAGCAGCAGTAATTTTGTTGCATACCATTGCTAGCATCAGCACCATCGCCTTCTTCAATGACCATGCCATATCATTGTTATTATCATCAACGATGGTTGCAAATACTGTTGGATTTTTAAAAGAAGAACGAACATGTTTTCATAAAACAGCAGAAAAAAAACGAAAAAATAAAACAGAACATATCAAAACTTTCAGCCATAATGCCTGAATTTTCATAAAGAAAAAATTCTACTCGATGTCGCACCATCGTCAGCATCTGCAGCACAATCAATATCTTTGTTTTATACGCATCATAGTCCTCATCATCGGCGTTGTCATCATCGGCATCGTCCTCCACATGTGCGCCGGCACTGCTTCCTTGTGTTTGTGTGTAGAAATAAAATATTCCTTTTTGACCAGATATTAACTTCAGACTCAGAAGCTTACAATGATTATTGGATTGAAAAGATATTAAAATGAATATTGTTTCAGTTCTTGTTGTTGTTGTATTTTGTCTGATATTAAAAATGTACTTTTTTTTGTTACCTTTTCTGCTCGAAGTTGGTTAAACATAAAATTGAAATTACCTTGTTGTGAAGCTGATATTTACTTACCTCCATTTTATATTTTATATTGCATCTTTTTCCTCCTGCACCCGCAATGTGTTTTTGGTTAACTTTTATTTTATCATCTTGCTCTGTATAATGGCGGCTTATTTAAAAAATATTGTATACATTTTTTTGTTTTGCTTCTTATGATTTTTTATAATTTGTATATTTTTTGTATGAAAGGCATTTTCAGAATCAGAGTTAATTGGGAACCATGTGAAAGAATTAACTCAAGATTAAAAAAGACAAAAAACAAGTGCAATTACATTCTGAAGAAATTGTTAAAGATCAGCTTAATGGAGAAAAACATTATAGATTCTAAATTAAGTAAGTTAAAACAAGACAGAAAACTGAACAGAATTAGCAGTTTTGGAAAATCCATTTTTAAAATTGTCTTATTTTATTACCCCTTAAAAAATGTGTTAATACTAAACAGGTCATAAGATCCCATGATAATTTATTTATCACATCGAGAATTGCTGTAGAGTCCCGTATGTCTCTACCAGTGATAGCAATACATTCTATGGTTATCCTTAAATAGGTTCTTGGACATAGGCGTATAAATGGAAATTCTATAGCAGACCAGTTGGCGAATGCAGGCAGTACCTAAAATCATAACGGTTGAATAAATATTTAATAAATTGTTTTAAACTATTGCAAAATAATTTCATCTCATCGCTAATAAAGGATGGTTAGATGAAACTACCTGTGGGAAACCCAGAAAAGTTCGGTCCATTATGTTTCAGAAAAGGACTCAACGAGCTCTAAAGCTGTTCAGACTTTACCTCAGAAACCTAATTGGTGTCATACCGGGCCATTGGCTTATTGGAAAACACGCCCAGTGGCTAGGGCTCACCTACAATAAACTTTTTAATCCATCGAACTGTAATTTCAGGCATACGAAATCTTAAGACTCCAAATTTTTGGTCAAAGCCTCTCTAATACTCATTTGATTGGTTTTAAATGCTTCATTAAATCAAGCGGTTGGCTAAAAAATGTTGGCGTCTTTGAAGTACAAAACATCTGGAAGACACTGACGTATATGGATGCAACATCGTTCTGAAATACATCGATGTTTCCACGATAAGCATCTGTGTTAAAAAACATCGGTTGAAAACACGATACATCAATGTTTCAATATTGATGTTATAAACTACTTAGCATTTATAATTACGGTCTGCTCACATTCTTCTTTGCGGCAGAAAATCTTAAGGCCCAACTATAATATGCATAAGCTTCTGTCAATAATTAACAAAGGGCCTGTCGAATGCATTTAAAAACACAAAAACAAAATAAAAAACATTTGATTCCTTACGGAAAGTGCGATCAGTTTCTCACTTTGCTTAAGCAAATGACAGATTCATAAAACTTAACAAAAAGTTTCCTAATGTAGAATATGGTTTGACACATATCGCACAGCCAACTTAAGCATATTAAAGTTGGGCTTTCACAATTGCACAGTCTCTAAAATTGTTTTAACATTTACAGTACTTTTCGTTTATAGTCACTACCGCTTATAGTCACACTAGCGATATAGTCCATTTTATATGTTTGCCGCTTTTAGTTAGTTTAAGATAAAGTATTACCGTTATAGCCCATTTAGCGATATAAGCACATTTGCCATATATGCCATCTATCAACAGTCGTCAAAGGGAAGTCACACTAGCAATATATACTAAGTTCTTTTAAGTTTTCGAAAGCACAATCCATCCAAAGAAAGAATAAATTAAATCGTTTAATTTTTGTCATTAACTCTCTACTCGTAAAAAATTAGTTTTTGCCTTTGGTATCAGTTATGAAAAATCTTGCTATTATTTTAACTATTTTAACATCTCTGTCGCAAGACTATAAGCCTGATGTCGGTGTAATGTATATGATTTTTTTATTTTCTAAATTGACATAACTTGATTATATTCGAACTCGGTTATATGCCTCATAGTGGCATATATGTACGTGAATTAGCCTGTAACTAAAGGATGTAAACTATAAGCGAAAAGTATGTATTAAGTTCATTAAAGGGGTTTCCCCATATTACATATAGTACAGTTTGCAGTTTGGCTAATCGCATATCGGGAAGCCGTGGCTTATCCGCCTTAACGTTTAAAGGTGCATTTACAAGGAGCAAAAATTAATTTTTTTCAGTTTTTGTAAAAATTTTTATTTGAATTACTTTTGCAATTAAAAATAAAAGAATCCCAATGTGTGCGAAATTATCGTTCTAATGTTATATAAAATATTCAGCTAAAAATTTTGAAGTTAGTAAAATTTCCCCCGGCCATTAACGTGGCCACTTGAACATGATATGTAGTAATGAAATTTACAGGTTTTAAGAAATATTTTAATATAAGGCTTGCAAAAGAATAAAAAAATTTAGTTAAATGAAAATATGAAATGGACGATGTCGACGTTTTTTTAGTTTTGACGCCGATTTATCATTTATAAACGATACATCGATGTTTTTAAATATCGATGTATCGTTTGCATCCCTAGTGACAGATGGCAACAAAATGGGACCTAATTACAAAACCCATATGTTATTCGCTTAATTGAGGCTGCAATGGAACCTAACCTTACCAAGCCCTTAAAAACTTCATATCAATTTCTTGTCTTTACTAGAAGTTTCGAAAACCATTATATCTTTTGAATAAAATACAGAAGTACTTCCCCAGTTCTGGCACAAAGGTCGACATTTTACAACGAATAAGAAAAACCCCGATCTACGAAATTGTTGCTTTTTTCATTGTGAATTTTGGTATATTTTGATTTAAGGCCGCATAGTTCGCTGCATTTATCAAATTCTCATCCAGAGATCTACAATATATCAAAAGATTGTCAAAATCGTATAGAATTTATCGTATTGTAGATTTAATTCTTCACCTTGATAAGAAAAAGTTAAAGCAATTTTAACTCGAAACACAACTTTCTTACATTATTTCAATTCGACTAATTGTTTTTAACAAAATTTTTTGAAAGCGGTGCTAAATTTTAAGGGCCGATGTTGAGTTTGAATTAAACACACATTATTTTGGAAATTATCTTCATTTCTTTTTATTATGATAATATTGGTATGGTTCAATAATGTATGGAACAAAATGTCGGCCAAATGGCCGCCGCGACACATACCTCCATCCGATCGTCCAAATTTTCGTTGACGCTGAGGCTTAATTGAGGTTTTATGCCGTTAATGTGCCGAATTATCTCATCCTTGGATTGTTGCTGGCTTATGAACGTACACCTTTTCTTTCAAATATCCCCTACAGAAAGAAGTCCAACGGTGTCAAATCACACGATCTTGGCGGCCAAATGACATCGCCACCACGTAAGATAACACGGCCATTGAATTTGTTGAGCAAAAGAGCCATTGTTTCGTTAGCTGTGTGGCAAGTGGCACCGTCCTGTTGAAAGCACATATAGTTCTCATCCATATCTTCCAATTCGGGCCCTAAAAAGTTCGTTATCATCTCACGATCGCGAACACCATTCACAGTAACTGCCTGACCAGCTTCATTATGGGAAAAATACGGCCCGATGATTCCGCCAGCCCATAAACCGCACCAATCAGTCAGTCTTTGTGAGTGCATTGCTTTTTCGACAATCCCTCTTGGATTATCATTCGCCCAAATGCGGCAATTCTTGTTATTGACGAATCCACTGAGGTGAAATGTGCCTTTTCACTGAAGATGATTTTCTTCGAATATGCACGATATGCATTTTGATTTGAGCGCCCATTTTGATAATAAGCCTGAATAACTTTAAAGCGTTGCTCGATTGTGTATCTTTCCATGGTTCAAGTTGAGATAGTCTGAAATTGAGAAATGTCAAATGAAATGCAGAAAAAACTTGACGTTTAGGTGTGTTTCACATTCAACATTATATCATATTCTTCTTTAAATTCCAAATCTGTTAAGCTGTTCGGAAATGTCAATTTTCTTTCCCAAAAATTTAGTTTCTTCAATATTGTGCACAGTCGAGAACATTTAACCATCGTTCTTTTAAGAGAAAATTTATATTTAACGAGTCCAGTTTCCTTATTTTGAACTTTTCGTAGATAAAGTAAAATCCCCATAGCCAAAATGCTAAACAGTTTTTAGTCTTATAATGTGCGTTAAGGCAAGGAAGTGCATGTAAGCGAGTTTTTACAGATAGCTTTCTCGTTAAAAAGTAACAAAAGACATACAAATAATGAATTAATACTGCAAAATATTTATGGATTCTTTTGAAGTATATAAGCATTTCTTTGTAACTTATTCTCCAAAAAAAAAAATTTAAATAAAAATTTTCTCTTAAATTTTTTGTTACCTTTCAGCGATAAAAATGATGACGCTGCTTAAGAAGATGATGATGATGATGGCTGATGACTTTAACAATGATGGCGTAGCTTAACTCTCTGTTCGATATGTATAATTTTTCAATACTTTTTGTTCGTGTTCATCTCATTCTTTTCCATACTTTTCATTTGTATGTATACATTTTGGAGAAAAAAATGCTCCCTCATTCGTTGGAGATCCACAGTGGAACAGCACTTGGTCACATATTCATCCACGATTAATTTTTTTTTTTAAGTGTGTAAGTGTGTGCAGGTATCTGAGGATGTGTGTAGAGGTACGTATGTTCGTTCTTTATCTTGTTAAGTTTGAAGTTTTAAATTTAAAGGTTACTTCATCTTAGTTTACCGCGTCTCCATCGCTCGTTTGTCGGTAGGCTGGCAGGCAGGCAGGCAGCAAGTTGTTTGGCATTCTGGTTGAAGATAATAACGTTTTAATGTAAATATTAATAAATTTCTTTTTAAAAATTAAAATGGTGAAGGAGGTTTTGCTATATATGAATATTTGTTAATTTTTTTAGTGATACAGCGGCTGCTGTTCCTTTTGCTTTTCTGTTGGTTTTTTTTTTTGCACTGATAAAAAACATTTTAATGAAACTCGTTTTTGGCCAGTATTCAGATTTATTTGAGTAACATGCCATATCAGCAGA
Organism: Pollenia angustigena; assembly: GCA_930367215.1. Taxonomy (NCBI): domain Eukaryota; kingdom Metazoa; phylum Arthropoda; class Insecta; order Diptera; family Polleniidae; genus Pollenia; species Pollenia angustigena. Next base: position 121,851,015 of record OV884057.1, on the reverse strand, counting down.
TTTTCAATATGAAAATGTTGGAGTGTTTCGTTAAATTCTTAAGGTTCAAAGAACATTAATTGTATTTTCGAAATTATAGTGCTTTATTACGAATTTGCCTCGATCGGGAACCATACACGGGAAAGATAATTTTGTAATCGTTGGAGTACGCTTAAATATATTTGTTTGAAGCAAATATGTTTTCTGAAATGTAGTTTAATTAGATTTTCCGTAATCTAATAAATGGAGAAGTTTTTGCTTTAAAATTTGGTATGTATTTTGTTTTATGTCTCTTCTTTTATAAATATCTTCTGGACCGTGTCAATCGGTACAGAAAAGTCTGGTCAGATTTTGATTTTCATTTGCCGATGACTATCTGAAATCAAAGGGGAATTTTTTGATATTGAAATAAGAAAGAAAAACCAGATAAAACTTTGCATATCATTGCAATTTAAGCTCTCATCATCGTTGTCATTACTGACAATGTCATTTTAGCAAAAAAAAAAAAGAAAGAAAGCAAGTCAGTCTCGCCATAACAAACAACATCCTCAAACATTCTCATCATCGATATCAGCAATAAGGATTTATTAAAACAAAAACTAAAACAGAGCAGATTTTTAAATCAAGATAACAAAAACAAAATAAAATTTAACTGTGCATACCAGGCTTCTTAAGGAAAATGAAAAAAAAATATTGACGTATAAGTTTTTCATTTAGTTAAGTCGACTATTTAATGCCTTAAGGGGTACACGTCAAGCATTTCTCATCAAGCGCTATGGTAGTATCAGTGAAAATGTGTTTGTATGTGTTACACCGACGATGCTGGATGGAAAAACCAAAAAATGTATTTGTTTTGTTATGTAGTTTGATTTTTCTCGGTTATATAAAATACATTTTTTAAAAGTAAAAACTATTCAATTTTAAGGAATATCGGCTTGTCTATTTTTTCAACAAGCGCAGTGTAATTGTAATTCGCTAAACAGTTTTATTATTATTATTATGTACAAAATCTTTAGTTTTTCTAAAATCTTTGGATGAAGTTTCCTGATGACTTGGCTTGAGCAACCAGTTAAATGGGCATAGGAATAGCTTATAGCATCCACAATTAATTTCAGTTTATCAATAGCTTGAATTGGGAATTTAGCGCATCTAAACTAAACTTTGTTAATGAATTTTTGACTCCCATGATAAACTTTGAGGGGAAGAGTGGCTTATGATTGTAAAGGCCCTTTCCATGGAAGTGGGCGCAACATAACAATGGATAATTTTTTTACAAACCCTTATTTGTTGGGAACTTTGTGCAAAAATAAGATTAACATTCCTGATATCCTGATATCCTCTAAATTTTCCTTCCGGCAAAATGTTCTAGCGTAATAAAGTCCGTGATATCAGTGAGTATTCTGAATATGTATGGAAAACAACAGCACTGTATTTTATAGAAATTCACGACCTGCAAATAGCCAAATTACCTTCCACTTTTCTTCTAGATCTGCTATTGAATTGCTATTTAGGCAAACCGATACGCACAAATATAGCATGTGTACAGCGCTCTAGCCCAACTCTGTCAAGAAAGCCCATGTTTCTTGTACCTTGTACTTACAGGAAAAAGAAGAATAAAAATCAGAAAAGTATGCAACATGTGTCATAAGCCAATATGCCACCAATGCTATTTCAAAATGTTTTTTCAATCAAAACAAAGAAACAAGTAGAAACTTGTAACGAAAAACAAACAAAACTTTAAAGGGTACCCGGTCATTGACTCGCGTTGTTATCGAATGTAAAGCGATTTTAAATAAAGACCAGCCGCCTAATTCTGGCAGTCGTGATCGAGTACTTTCTCGTTTCGAAAGCAATTTTATTTCAGTCGATACTGAATGAATCGAAATTATTTTTTCAGTATTGTGAAACTCAAATTAATGCTTTATAACACTGAAAAAATAATTCCGATTCGTTCAGTATTGACTGATATAATTAGATATTAAATTGCTTTAGAATCGAGAAAGTACTCGATCACGGCTGCCAGAATCAGGCCCCAGGCTTTATAATTTTTTTCTTGTTTAATGTCTTTAAAGCAGTGTTCGAAAATAAACAGTACATTTTTTAACGTTTAGTGATTGTGTAGACATACACAACCCTTAATACCGTTCGTAACTATTTTCAAGAAAGAACCGAACATTATATAATGTTCGGTTCTTCGTTAAAAAACAGAACAATTGTAATGATACTGTAGACAAACATTATATTTTAATGTTCTATTTATAATGTTTTTTTCGTGTGTGTATTTTGTTTTTGTAAAAATGTTTTTTTTACCAGCCAAAAGGGACGAACATTAACGAACCGAACCGAACACATTGAAGTTTGTGGATTTTCAAAAAAAGCCGAACGGAATTAAATGTTCACATCTTTTGTGGAGTTTGATAAAAACAGTAATATTTTTGTGTTCGAAAGATGACTAACAGTGAAACGTTATTTTTTTAATGATTTTCTACACAAACACTATTAGCGTTTGTGTTTTCCACAAATCTACCGAACCGAACATTAAAAAACGATATTTAGTGTTTTTTTTTTCGAACACTGCTTTAAAGACATAAATAACGCGATTTTGAGTTTCATCGCCGTATTTTCATTGTGAAACATTCGCGAGCATTCTTAAATGAAAAAAATACCCGGGTACCAAGTTTTGGACGTAGCGCTAAGTAGTCTTTCAATGAAAATCTGATTTACACATACCATTGCTTTATGCCAATTTACTCATTTGATCCGCAACAAATATTTGTCATACAACTTGGGGCAAATGTCATCATCCAATCAGAAGATGCTATAGTAAGTTTTTACATATGGTGGTAATTGAGGGTTAATGTCGTTCTGCTCTGACATTTGTGAACTAAACAAATACAAAATACACGTCAATAATGGCCAATTTTCAAGATTGATATTAAAACACAATAATGTTTAAAATCCTTTTTAATACAAAATTGCCTTCTCCACTAAACACTCAAATTAAACTTTATTCACTGATGTGGCACATTTAAATTCAACTTAAGTTTCCATTGTAATTAGTTAGCCAGGTGGACTCAATATCACAACAACAGGCAAAGCATTAACAGTCAGCTGTTTTTTCCGACCACCTTGTAAAAAGATACACTTTTTATTTACACAGAAAACAATTAAAATTGATTTCAATTAAAAAATTTAAATTAATAAAAAAATTAATTAAATTTGCACCAGCAAACAAATCAATTAAACGTTTAATTCACTTGATTAAACGTTTAATTCGCTTAGTTAAAAGTTTAATTGACTTGATTAAATTTTTTAATTAAAACCGATTTTTTTTTATTAATGTTTTAATTGGCGAACAAATTGGAGAATTATTTTTGTGTTCCCATTCAAGACTTCTCTTGTGAGATTTCTTCTAGTCACGATTCTGCTTCATCAAGCCTTAGACTCTTGAAGTGCTCAAAACCAGTATCCATCATGAAGGCAGGAACCTATCGCTGGAAATACCGGCAAGAGTGATGGAAAATGCCATAAATCGGGTCAGTGATGTCATATAATCTACTTAATGGAACATTTTGGACCTACTGTGCGGAATTTTGTAGAGCTGTTTAGATTTACATAAAATATTTGTGTTGAATTTGGCCATTGTTTTTTTAATATATTTGGACAAACATCTAAGTTAATTTTGCATAATGTTAATTCTTTATCGACTTAACAAAATTCCCTTCACCTTTTGGAAACTGTTAGAAAATGTAGTAAGTCCATGTTAAAAACAATAATTCTTAAAAGATCGATTTAATCGCTTACAGAAACAAATTTGCATAAATATTGTTTCGAAATTAGATTTATATAAGAATTATTTGTAGTTTTAGTTATAAGTTGTCTTGTATTATTATATTTTATATCGTATTAGTTTCAATTATAATTTGTTACACTGTATTTTAGACCTTAGATTTAATTATAGAATCTCGAATTCGGATAGAATACTCTGGAATCCACTAGAAGGTTCTTGAATCTGCTAGTTGTAGAAAAGAATGGTCTGGATTCGAATAGAAGATTCTTGAATCTACTAGTCTACAGCTACTAAATGTTTAGTTAGTAAATGTAAATGTTAGGTTAGTTAAAGTTGAGACATTAAACGGTTCTGTTCGTAAATAACAATATTGGATACAATTTGGTGAACAAAATAATAAATTTTAATAAAGTTTGTTAAGTTGAATAAGTGTGTGTTTTTTCGGATTTGTAACTAAAAGAATTCAAACGCGTTTATTAAAGGAAAAACGTAACAATATTAGAAGACTGCGTTAATAACTTGCCACAAACTGCAATATAAAATCAAAATACCAGCCATATTTTATAGTAAAGCAAATATATAAACTGCTAACAACATGAAAAAAATTATTGTTGATTGCGTTTGCAACATGTTGCATATGCACACAAACAATCAATGTAATATGAAAAGCATACAAAAGACAAAAACAAAATATTTTAAAATTGATTGCAAGTTGATTGCGTCTTTAAATAACAAAACAACCAACAAAAAGAACATAATGAAAACAAAAAAAATTGGATCGATGTATTAAAAAAAAAAAAATTAAATGTTAAAATAAAATTGTGCATAAAATTCAATGATTGGTGATGCGATCACATGCATACCAGCCACAGAGTCATACATACAGTCATTTCACTTATGGTTGACGATGGATGACATTGGCGACATACTCATCCGGTTTTTCTTTTACTGCTCCTGAGTCCATATATTTCAGAAGAATTGCAACAAAAAACAGACAGCAACAATAGCACACACAGTTAGTAGTCGCAACAACAGGTGAGGGTGCTGTGGCACACACAAACATATACCCAAGGAAAGTTTCTTCAATCAATCTTTGATTTTCATTAATCGAACAAAAGCGGAGATTGTATGGAAACTAGGTTTACAAGAGAAAATATTTATGCATGTTAGTCAATCAATTCCATAACATCTACATAGAAAAAAGAAATAAAAACAAAAAAATTCACAACAAATGTCATCAATTTATGGACATTAACGATAATGATAATGGTGATGACAACGACGATTAAGAGTTGGTCTAACAAAAAATTAAACATTTTGTTGCCAAATATAATGAAAATGCCACACAAAGATCATTGATCGTCTAAACACACTCAGCAGTTGCAAATTTTATGGAATGAAATGTCACAACTGCAGCCGGAAAGTTTTGACAGTTACAATAGTTTAGTGGATTTCAAAGTCAATAAAATATTGTTGCTAACGGAATTTATTGATTTTAAATTATAATTATTAAATTATCGGAGAATTTTTTGCATACACTTTGAATTTTTTTATATTTTATATTTCAACTAGAAATATGGTTAAGACAATGGAGGATAATGGTCAATGAACAAAAATGCGTACATATAACATTCACTTTGCGCCGGGAATCTTGCCCCCTATTACAATCAATAATCAAATAATTTCTTAACATTCGCATGTTAACTATTTCGGTATACATCTAGATCGGCGATTAACGTGGAAATGCCATATAGAGTAGGCCTGCCATACGTCCTGGTTTTAGACTACTTGTCCTGGTCCACTATTAAATTGTCCTGATTTTTTGTACAGGTCAAGACAAACAAATTAGTTTTTTGCTTTAGTTGTTAATAAAGGTTAAGATTTTTGTTATAACACTGCTAACATAAGGTAATTGTATAAAGAACTTTAATTAAATTCAACTGTTTTCTGGTGTAAAGCTGGTAAAAGCTTTCAATAATATTAGATGATAGTCAATCCTCTTTCAAATTTTGTTTCAACTAGCGGCTGTAAAAAGTTATACCGTGTAAACAACTTTTATAAGTAATCGAAAACCGATAACAAATTAATTTCTCTAAGGCGCCCATACACGTTTCAATTCAATTGTAAACTGAGTCGGTCGTTGTCCAAATCAAAGCGTGTATGGCTTTTTCAATTGATTAGTTTGACAGTTGTCCAGTTGGTTGAACAAAAATCAAAAGAGTTTGATTTTTTTCAAGTTGAGTACCTAGTCTGCTCAATGGACTAAAGAAAGAAACTCGTTAAATACTGAATCACTGGAGAGTATTATTCAATGTAAGTTTGATTTTAATATGACATGCTGCCTGTTTTATAACTATATCAAAGACCGAAATGCAGTTCTAGAAAAGTGCAATCTTCTACAAATTATTTTAGTTTAAGGTCAACTTTTTATTATTGTTCATGGTTTTTATGTACATGATGTACACGTTAATGTTTTTTCTATATATTGTTGGACTTAAAAATAAAAACTGGATGGTTTTTACATATCGCACCCTAAAAACTAAAAGGTAACAACTCAAAATTCTTAAATTTTCAGGAGACCAAAAAAACTGTTTATGTAAAAAAAAAATTAGTTTCCTTATTAAAAAAGTCCAATTTATAGAAAGTTTGCTATGCCTTATGAGAATTAATTTATGAAAAAAAGTAATTTTTGAAAAATTTTAAGTTGTGACCCTTTAGTATTTAGGATGCGATATACCACATACATATGTATTAAAAAAAACTTTTCTGTTGGTATAATTTTTTATCCATTTTTCCATGTGTCCTGGTTGATAGGTTCAAACATCTGGCAGCCCTAATATATAGGCAAAATTAACTGAAATGAAACTAAAAGCCTTTCAAATTTATTGGCTTATTGGAAGAAATTCTGTCCTTAGTCTCGATTGCAAGCTTCCACTTTACAACTCTATCTTAAAGCCTATCTGGTGCTACGGTATTCAACTATGGGGCACTGCCTCGGCCTCTATAACATTGAAAAAATTCAAAGGCGCCAAAATAAACTTCTTCGAATAATCACAGCAGCTCCCTGGTATGTTAAAAACTCAAACATTCATAAGGATCTCAATGTGCCATTAGTTAAAACTATGATTACAAAATATGCAATAAACTATTTAAAAAGGCTTGAACAACACCCAAATCCACTAGCTCGAAATATTTTAAATCATGGCGGCCACATTCGCTGAAGAAGAAGAGACACTGCAGCACTTACCCAATTAGATGAGCGATAAACATAAGTTTATTTATGAGCGAAATATATAAGTGAACAGAACCGGTGATGAAGAAAATTTTGCCTGGCACTGGCAGGACATAAAATAACGTATTAGGTTAAGATTTGATTAAATATTGTTAGTTCATATTTAATATATGAAGATTCAATAAAAAATAATGACAAAAAAAAAACTTTGAAGTCTTTTAAAATTAATATATATTAATCAAAAATAATTTGTTATTTAATATCTATTGAAAATTGAATTTCTTTTGACGCGTTTCAAGGGCAAAATTGTATCAGATTGGCATTAATTGTACCAAAATTTAGCTATAAAAAAAAGATAGTAATTCTTAACACTTTTTTACTTAATAAAAATAATACAAGTAAAAGTATAGTTAGTCAAGACCGACCATTTGATACCCTACATCACTGTATATAAAGACAAATTTTTGAGAGTGTACCCTATTTGGGACCCATGGGCAATCATGGACTAGCGAGAACAAAAATTTTTTAAGCGTTGAAGATTCTTGTAAAAGCACTTTGTTTTGAATATTATTTAGATCTACATACATGAAATTGGTTTTCCCTTAAGAGATTTTAGGAAGGGAACTTATATGGGACCAATGATTAAATCTAAATACCAACATATCTAGGTAGCTTTAAGAAACAAACACTATTCCGGAAACAAGTTTGTATGGAGGCCATGTGAAATTATGGACCGATTCTCAACTTTTTCAACAGGCTTATTAATTGAAACCAATCAGAAAAATGCATAAAATCTTTATTTAAATCGATAGTAAGGTCCATGTAATTTAATGTTTGAAAATTATTTCATGCAAATGTTGACCGTGACTGCGCCTCAATTTTTTTTTTTTTTTTTAATTCCCTAAGCTTATCCCTCGAAGTTATACGCTTGTCTGCAGGAACAAAACCAGAGTCTCTGGAGGGAATCGAACCCGCGACCCCGGCGCTGATAGACCATCTCGCTACCAGCTAGCCTACCGGACCGGGGCACTCAAATGGCCGCTTAGTCCAATTTTGGCATACTCTTTCCAACATTTCGGCCGGTATCTCATGAATAAATGCTTCAATGTTGTCTTCCAATGCGTCAATTGAAGCGGGCATGTGTGTATAGACATGAGCTTTAACATAGCCTAACAAAAAATAGTCTAAAGGCGTTAAATCGCACGATCTAAGCGGTCAATTGACCGGTCTCGAACGTGAAATAAAATGTTCACCGAACTCGCCTCTCAATAAGTCCATTGTAAAGCGTGCTGTGTGGCATGTGGCACCGTCTCGTTGAAACCACATGTCATGTAAGTCAAGCTCTTGCATTTTGGGCAAAAAAAAGTTGGATATCATCTCACGGAAGCGCTCACCATTCACAGTTACGTTACGATTCGCATCATCTTTGAAGAAGTACGGTCCAGTGATGATGCCACCAGCCCATAAGCCGCACCAAACTGTGACTTTTTCTGGATGCATTGGTAGTTCTTGCAATGCTTCTGGCTGATCTTCATTCCAAAATCGACAATTCTGCTTATTAACGTACCCATTGAGCCCGATTAAACTGACCATAAAATGGAAGAAGCGCACGATGAACTTTCTTAGCAGACCACGCATTTTGATAATAAAATTCAATAATTTGCAAGCGTTGTTCGTTTGTAAGACGATTCATGGTTAAACTATAGCCCAAACTGAAGATGGTTGACAGTGAAACAAAACACGAAACGTGCGTCAGCTGTTTAAACCAGTGTTGCCAAAAAGATCATAGCTAAAAAATCGCCCGAATAAAATTTCGTCAAATTTCCTTTTAAATATCGACCTGTACTTTGCGCACAAGGTCGAAGGGGCATCGTAAATCGACTCAGAAAGTGATATTAAGTCGATCGCTATACTAAAAAATGGTGCTAGGACCAATATTTTTTCATGCTATATATACATCAGCACAAACGCATAATACCCTTTCCACTATTGTGGTGTGGGTATAAAAAAAAGAAATATTCATATTTTTTTTTTTGTGAAGGCATACAAAAGTGTAGATACTTCGTTGACAGTGTCAGAAAAACAAAGTGGCGATTTGGAGACACTTGATCCCAGGCTTCCTTCAGAGACACGAGTACATATACTTATGTCTGTACGTACTTAATATTTTTGTATAGCTTCATGAACATAAATAAACAACAACGCATTTAATGGTAGTTCTGGTCAAGGCTGGTGATATGAAATTAAAAATTTTATTATTGAAAAGAAGAGTGAGTTAATTATTTTTTTTTTTTACATTGTACCAAAAAAGAATGATTTGTACCAGTGTACCAATAAAGTTTCGATTGTACAAAATTTGGTACAATTGTACCACAAATCCCATTATTGGTGTGAACTAGCCCTAAGACGTCAAACTCAAAACATATAAAACAAATTTTGTCCGGTCAAAAATATTATTCGGAACGCATGGGTCAATCGAGCTTTAGTTTAGTTGTACATGAATTAAATGAAAAATGTTGCCATATATTTTTTTATATTGTGCAGCTTATTGAATAGTGTGGAGCATATCCGTTATATTAACAGGACAAGTTATATTTTATAAATAAAGATTTTGATGCTTTATCACTAAGTAAGAGCAGAGTGTTAAGAATCGTAAATAAAATTAGATTTTTGATTTTAGCTGAAAATAATTTTCATGGTTTTGGCGTTTATTACAATTTATTATCTTAAAAAAGTTGGCAAATGTTATTTATATAACCATCATCAGATATTTGCTTTAACCTTCATAAGGTCTTCAAATTTGTTGAAGTTAACGGTCTTTTGGCCAAATTTGACCCAAATAGAAAATTTTATATAAAAACTCACTTTTTTCCAATTTAGTATGTTTTAAAACTTGATATTTTATTTCTAGATTTATTCAGTATATTGAAGCTGAATTATTTATTAACATTTATTGCAAAAGTACATTTAACATAAAGTGGTTGTATCTGTTTTGTGACATAATTGGCAACGACTTATTTTTGACTTGCAATTTTTCGTGAAAATAAGGCCTTGGTTAATGTTTATGGCTGCTTGATATAGGGCGCGGCAAGTTGAAAACCTAACTTTTCTAAGAAATGTCGACGTTTGGCAGAAGAGTTTCCGTTCTAGCCATGTTTAGCTGATGTAAATGATAGCCTTTAGTTGCCAAAAGCTCTCGTGGCAATTCGATCTTGTTTGTACATATAGTTCCAACTAAAGTAATTTGTTTCTCTTGCAATTTTTGTCCCAATTAGTAGTGTGTAAAACAATTATCTGAAGTCATACTGTTAAAATTCAAACCAACTGCGAAATCAAGAACTGCATGCATATATTTGTTTATTTCAGGCAAAGTTCCTATTTATTTGCCTGTATACGGTTGTATATTCCAGGGATAACTTATCAACCCATAGATTTCATAGCTCATGTATCGTCGCAAACTTCTCTAAAATGTGGCGTTCACTGCGAGTATACTTCTTGTTAAATCTTAGTACCCTTGAATGGTGTTTGAATCTGTTAAACTACAAGATTGCTCTAAAATAGGTCTTCCTTCCACAACGTCCCACAAACTGTCTGTACTTTCATTATTTGATCCATACAATTCAGCTAACTATAGAACCAATAAATGCGAAGCTTTGGTGCCACTTCAGTCCAATCAATACCAAATACACATTTACCTGCGTTATTAGTAAACTTAAAAATAACGCATGTAACAGGAGTTGAAAAAAATAAATAACAACTGAAATTTTTAACGAAAATTCAAGAATTTTGCTACAGGTCAAATATGACCCAAAGACCTTAAGTGTATAAAATTTTATAAATATTTTTTTCGCCAATATTTTTTTCTGAAAACGTTACGTAGTTGTTGGCATTTAAAATTAAATAAAAGTCATAGAATATAAAAAATTCAAGTCACTCACTCTTAGCAAAAATTTAACTTTTATTTCAAAATGGGTCAGATTTGACCCGAAGATCTTATGAAGGTCAAATACATTTTAGCTAATGCGAATGAAAATATCTAAAGTAGGCAAGTACGAGTGCGAAATCGAATATTCATCGTTTTTCTAGTTATAACCATTTTGTCAGCTGAGCAATGTTGTTTGTAAGACCAAATGTCAAGTCTTAAGCTTCGTAAAGACGACGGTCAGATCTTACAGTAGTGTCATTAAAATTGCCTAAAAATGTCTTGCAACTGTGTGAACATTGTAAGCTCATTTTCATTTGGCAGATGTGTAAAATAAATGCATCTGACAATGGCACCATCGTCAGAAAAATTACAACATTGTAAGATCTGACCACCGTCTGTACGAAGCTTTACTTTGTTTGCGTCTTTTTATTTAACATGAATCTTGAGAGAAAAAATTGATGATATACATATATCAACTTCGTAAACAAGATATATCGCGACTTTCGAACAATAAGGTTCTATCTTACATGTAGTTTAGGTGCAAATAGAACCTTGTTTTCCCAAGGTCGCGATATGTACATCACCAATTTGCTTATACCCTTCATCGAAGGTAAAAGAGTACATATAACTTTATCATTCCGTTTATTATTTCTACAATATTGATCCTAGACCATATAAGTGTATATATTCTGGATCCATATGAAAAGAGAAGTTCAAATCATGATGTTCGTTCGTTTGTCCATTAAAACGGAGAAGGTGTATATATATTTATATCACATATAGTTCGCAATTGAGTGATATGACAATTCAGCCTAATCAGTCCACACAAGAAACAACAGCTGCCTTTTATTTTACCTGTAAATACTTTATTGTTGCTTTTATATTTTTTATGTTTTCTGAATTATGATAAGAGTTATAGTTTCCAAGTTAGGTACAATCATTTTGGCCCGTTTTCGCAACTTACCGATAGCTAAAGATAGGATTTTATCGTCCTTACTTTAGCCTAGCAGGTACGATGAACCTTAATTTACTTTATCGCCCACTTTAGGTTAAAGTAAAGTTTTAATAATGGAACACTTTTTATTAGGCTGGTTAAAGTCTACTTTTATCTATTGGTAGGTTGTGCAAACGGGCCTTAGGTTATTTATAAACATTATCCGACGAAATATGGACGGGAGTGGGCGTTGGTTAAAGAATATTTGTTTTCATCTAAATTGGTACACATAGCTGGGTTATTAATACACAAGAAACCCTCCAAAAAAATGGGCGGTATTAGAGAAGCGGGCGTGTCTTCTTCCGTCCAAAGTCATTACAAATTTCTGTATATCGAGAGAATGACCAGAGCCAAAGTTTCTAAATTTGGTAGCATATTGGTTATCTATACACAACATCCGACAAAACGTAGGCGGCATTTGAGAAGTGAGTGTGGCACAAAATATATTTATTTTTATCTAAAAAACGGTAACATAATTTCTGTGCTTATCGCACCATGGTGATGGGTAATTAGATTCGGCATAGTCGAACATAGCACTCTTTGAAGTGAATTCAAATAAGCACGAGCTTTTCTTGGGATCGAGGCCAAATCGATCATATCTTTTACTTAAATCCAGATTTATAAATAAAAATCTTAAATCTTAAGTTTTATGAATAATAAAATGTACAAAAATTAATTTGAAGCCAACTTTTTATGTTAAGTGAAAAGCGAAATCCGCAGTTTTTTCTAGTGTATTTTAAAGTTTGGAATCCATATAATATCAACAAAACCGGCATCTAATGCAAACTATTAATTTTAAAAAATTTATACACATACCAGCTTTTTAAACTCTGCTACATGAATATAAATTAAAATAAACTAAAGAAAAAATATCTTTCATTTTTATTTTATGCCCTCCAAAAATGGCATCCATATCCAATCATCATTTTCAATATTGTTATTATCGACATCGTCAACTCTACCATCATCACCATTCCGGTCGTCATCAGCATCATCTTCATCGACATTAGCAGCGAAAGCAGCTTCAACAACACTATAAGCAGCAGCATCGTCATCAACATCAGCAGTATCTTTCGTTTCATGGCATGTCAAATGCTGATTGGATAAACGCGATGCAATGTCTAGTCATCCATGATGATTGTTGGCAATTTTCTTAAACATGAGTTTTCAAGCAGAATACAAAATTCAATAATCATAAACATTTAACCATAAAGGAGGAGCTCATCAAAAAATTAAAAAAAAATATACAAAATAAGAAGAAGATAAAACGAGCCAAAAAAGAACAGAGCATTGCACACAGGCCATCATAAAATGTAAACGAGTCAAGGAATGTTTCAACAATCATGCACTTACAGATGAAGAGGTTCATAACAAAACTCAACAATTAAACTTTTAAAGTTTTTTATTTGTGTAACTGATTTCTATTTTAAATATTAAAATCTATATAAACACTGTTATAAAACTTACTAAATGTTAATAATAATGTTTTTATTCAATAACAAATATATAATGGTTCTGGTCCAAATTAAACAAATCCACATGAAAAGTGAAGGGTACAAAAAATTCAAATGTTTTTTATTTTCTAAAAAAAATTATTAAATTCAAAACATAAAGGAAAAATAACAATAGTTATTATTAGTATAAGAAGTCATAATTTAAAACAAGTTCTTGTCAAACTGCAACTTTTATATGGGTTTCATATCAGTATTTATTTATTTTACATGAATCGAAGCAAAATGCAACAGCTCTCGACAACTGTCAAACAAATTGTACCACAAGTCTTTAAAAAATATAAACATCGTACACGCAGAGAAAAACCATGTTTCAATCCAACAAAACTATTTTGTAAGAAAATTATAAACATTATATTATTGTCACCGAAAACCATATTATTGCTAAATTAGTCCTTCATCACGGAGTCAAGAGCAACATGCTAAAGTTTTATATATTTTAGTTATTATTAACCATAACATGATGGAGGACCAATATATAGTATATCGGTGGGAATAATATGGTTAAGTTAACCATAATATGTGTTAAATTTTCGTTAAAAATTGTTTTGTTGGAGGTGGCCATTTTGAAAGTGGGTATTTTCTCTGGCTTTAATAAAATTTATAATTTTGCATTGTGTTATGGAGCTCCTCATATAAAAAATATAAAAACACACACATGTGTACTAACAATTATCTATTTATAAATAATTTTATAAACTCAGATACAAATAGTTAAACGTTTGAGTTCATGTTAAAAAAGTTAATCAAGGAGTTATAAATATAATAAATTCCTTTTGAAACTTTTCAAATGAGAATCTTAGAGAAAATTATTTGCAATAAGCACCAGCAAAGTTCTATTTAAAAAAAAAAAAAAAACAATGTTTATTTATACAAAACTTTCCAACAATTTCCAAAAATATTGCTTTCAGAGTAGATACCTCTTCATTGCGGGAAATTTTTGGTTTAAAAATGGAACCTTTAACAATTTTCATACAAAAGTACCTTATGTCAACGAAAAACACTTTTTTTAATACAATTAAAATTATGCACCTGTTTAATTACACTGCACAGCACAAAGTTCACATTGTAATTTTTATTTGAGGGGAGTGGGGCCTAAGTTTCACCTTTTTGGCCTGTTCGTGCAGCATACCGGCCCATGAAACTATCTGTCCTAAACATCTGAGGTAAAAGGCAAGTTCAGCAACTTTGTTGGAAATTTAACAGCAAATGTCTTTGTGAAACATATTAACCCTCGTAACTCCATTTTATGACGGTAATTTTTAGCCCTATTCTAACAAACCGTAAAAAACCCCTACCAAGGGCAAGGTGCGGGATGAAATGTCCTACGCCTTTATAGATTTTTCGTATATTGAAGAAAAAGTCCCATAACTGCCCAAGAGTCGCCCTAGGGGTATAAAATGTATGACCGACCTCGAAAGGTTTTTGTTCTTAACATATTCTCAAAACATACTTGCCCTTTATCACCACCCCTTACGGGGACTACCATACAAATACTTCCGAGGCAAAACTATTATGAATTTTTGCGAGCTTTAATTTTCTGTCATGAGGGTGGCACGAACAGTGATTTGGTGGATAAATACTAGAACGAGATTCTTGAAATCAATGGTCCCTAAATGCCATTCTCGAGACAAAAACATTGATGTATCATACTTTAAGATGGGACTGTTAAAGCCAAAGATATAACGAAAAATGTAAATAAGCGACCCCTACCCTCGGCAATAATACATTTTTCGAAACATGCTTTCAAAAATACTTGATATAAGATGATGAACGGCGCACTTTTTTCTCCTTGTAAGGTGGTATGCTCTATTGAACAGTGTTATAAAGGAACATTTCATTTAGACAGAAAATACCTTCACGTAATTTGTTCGCGAAAGATTCGGCTTTCAAATAGTCCATATCTCACAAAAAGTTTTGAAATAGCTTTTTTTACAAAACATTATCTATTCTTATACCTTTCACCAAAGGTAAAATGGTATGTGGGTGTTTCCACAGAAAATAACCCCTTATAGCTCAAAAATTATATTATTATTTTGAATTTATTTTTCCGCTAAATTATACAAAATAAATGTACCTGTAATTTTTCGAAAGATTAACTTTAATTTTCATTATTTTTTTGTAACCCATAATAAATGAATTCAGGCACAAAAAACTTTAAACTTTTTATAATGTAACGACCGTTACTTTAAAAAAAATATTTTTTGACATATCCAAAATTTTACAATACATGATGTTTGTTTTCGACATTTGAAAACAGCTACAGTGTAGCCTCATTGACGCAACCCTCGATATGCACAACCCCTCGCTTAACGCAACAAATTTCGTAACATTGGTGACTCTGTAAACGCAACTTTTCAAAAAACAAAGCCTTAATTAACGCAACTTTGCAAACGCAAATCAAGTAAGGCTTTTTTTTTTTTTAGTTTGGTTTCTGATAAATAAATTTAAAACTAAAACGCTTCAACGTTTGTCTACAATGGGCAGAGGAGAATAGCTCTTCTTTGGAGGATATAATGGAATTGCAAAAGATTCATGAAATTGCAGTTAAAAAAAATTTGACAAGCACAAAAACTCAGTCGAAAATTTCAGACTTTTTTCCTTAAAAACATGAATCTTTAACTCGAGAACAACCATGAGCACAAATTAACATAAATTTGAAAGTGTATTTTATTAATTTTTTATTAGATGTATATTTTGTTTTTCTGTTTTTATTCTTTATTTGAGTCAAATAAATACGTTTATTAAAAGCTAACCTTGGTTTTTTTATGAAATTCTTGATTGGGTTTAAATAAGCTTTCAAATAGAAAAATTTGACTAGAAATTTGTGACTTGGTTTGCGCAACAGCCCAAAATTTCTATTGGTTGCGTTCACCGAGGTTACACTGTATTTTTAAAGAAACGATCGTTACTTTTTCAGTTGTCAAAAAAAGTATTGAAACTAAATTTTTATGAATTCTTTCGATTGCTACCGTTCCTTGAACTTTCGTAACTCCAAAATGGAGCAATCCTCGTTGCATATTTGGGTAGGTTGAAATCTTTTTAAAAAAAATCCCCGAAAAGCGGTAACGACCGTTACTATGGAAACACCCATATATAAGTTTGCCATTCTGTTTGTAATTTCAACAATATTGATTGACCCTATAAAGTACTTATGTATATTCTGTATCCTTATGAGTAGCTGAAATGGGTTTTCAATAGACCCTAGATATTACAGGGAATCGGTTATTATATAATTATTTTACATATAGTCCGGAATTGATTGCTTTTGAAATTTAACCAGATCGAGCCATATATGGCTGAGTTATGAGCAAAAAACGACGACTGCCTCTAATTTTTTTTTCATTAAATTCCATGTAAGTTTTGTTATTTATATGAGTAGGTGAGTTGCAAAACTCGTTCGTTACAAAATTAAAAATACGAAATGAAAATTTACTCTAACTGTTCTTGTGGCGATTTTTGAGAAGAAGTATACTTATTGTGTCAATCCATGTCCTCGTCCATGTTTTTCCAAGGACATGCATTAATACAATCTGAATATTTCTTCTCAGAAAGCACCAAAAGAACTGTGAGAATCATTTTTCATTTCAAACTTTTAATTTTGTAACGAACGAGTTTTGAAACTCACCTACTCATATGTACCCATCATCGAAAATACCTTATGCTGGGTATACACAGTGCAATCTACATGCAATCTGTTTCAATGCAACCTCAAAATATCAAAGCGTTTTGATGTTGATGCAATCTAGAATGAATGAAAATGAATTTAATTCACTAGATTGCGTAAATGCGTTGCATATATGCAACTATATGATATATAACACTATAGTGTGAGATCATATAAAATAATCTTTTAAAAAAACAATTTGGTTTTTATGTTATGGATTTAGGCGATTATTTTCATTTGTTTCGATTAAACTTCACTTGGAAAGCACTCTTTCATTTATCGTAGATGTTGGAGAAATCGAAAGTAACGTATAATATATGTGGCATTCTGACAAAACATCTTTAGTCAAATTTAAAAAGTTGAAAAAAATGTTGTTAATCGTACAAATTTTCATTCAAAAAATATTTTTGCTTACGTTTTTAAAATTTTGTATTACAAACGAAAATTTTCTTTAATTTCGGTGTATTTAATTATTTGATAAAAATAATTTTTTCACCGAGTTTGTTTTAAAAACTTTTTTGCTATCTTTTCTCTAATTAAGATGTTTTGTCAAAATGCCACAGATATATAAAAACTAAAAATCTTCCATTATGCCATTAAAGTCCTATTTTATTTTTTTTTAAATTTTTAACACTTCTAATGGTTTACTCTGATTCCGTTAAAAGCTTGTTTGCGTTATTATCGACAGTCTCTACTGTTGTTAGCTAATCATATGACTCATCCTAGCAAAGCTCAGCACAGAACATTTTGCAAAAAATTTATTTCCGAATTTCTAAGTTTCTTTTTGTACTGTACTTTAAGAATGTAGGAAATATATTGTATGAAAAAATATTTTCTAATCACATAACTTTTGTATATGAGATGAAAAAAATAATTAAAAACACAAAAAAAATATTATGATCTCCAAAAAAATTCAAAATTTTGTTACATCGGTTAATCGGTTAACCGACTGAAATTAACCGGTTTAATCGTTAATCGAAAATAGCAAATTTTAAATTAACCGATCAGTTAATCGAGTAGAAACAAATCGGTAAAGCGATTAACGGTTAACCGAATGAATACCCTAATGTATAGCCAAGTAAATTGAACGATGTCCGTCTATTTTTTTTTGCAAATCTGGAGAACGCAAAGAGCAAAAGTTTCCAAACTAGTTACAAGCATCTCGCTTATCAAAAGACATCATCCGACAAAATATGGGAGAGGATAAGTTGACGTGGCACAAAATAGATTTATTTTTAATAAAAATTATATAAATTTGGTCCAAATCAAAACACAAACTCTCTAAAATATGGCAGGATTGAAAAAGTGGGAGTGGCACCTCCTGTACATTCACGCAGAGAAAAAACATGTTTTAATATGGTCACTTCCAACAAAACTATGTTTAAGGAAAATTTAAAACATATCATAGTTAATTTAATCATATTATTGTCCCGCACAACCATATTATGGTTAAATTAGTCATCGATCAAGAAGCCACAACCACATCATGGTTGCCTCTAAACATATTATGGTAAAATATGACAATGATTTGTTCTTTAGTTAACAATAATAAATATATCAATCTTTTCCAAGAGCAACTTACTATGGTTAAAAAACAACCATGCTATTATAAGTGTTAAGCATAGTTCAGTTATTATTAACCATAACATGTTCGAAGGCAACCATAATATGGCTGTGGCTTCTTGATGGAGGACTTATTTAACCATAACATTGTTGTGGTGGACAATAATATGGTTAAATTAAATATAATTTGCTTACATTTTTCCTTAAAAATAGTTTTGTTGGAGGTGACCATATTTAAACATAAGGAAATTTTCCCCCCGTAAATTATAAAAATATGTTTTGATAATTTCGATAATACAAGAATTCCCAATAATAATATTTTTTCTTAAAGTAAAAAATTTTTGGAAATCCCAGCAAGGTTTTTTTGTTTTTTTTTATGAAGTCTCTACCGAAATTTTCAATAATTATTTTTTACTTTTTTATTAAATCTCTAACGATTTTAAATAAGTATCCATATCTTAATCCTAATAGTTATTGATTAGATATTTCCAATGAAACATCTAGTTTACCGTATTCAAATACTTATTATTCTACAATCAATCCCAGCAGGTGCCATCTATATCCAAAGACTAAACGTTTGGCTTGATAATGCGTGCGGTTAAATTATTAAAAAGCCTTAGTATTTGCAATATTCATGTATGTATGTGTTAAATGAATTAAAATTCTATTCGATAATTTTTGACGAAAGCACGGATTTGTCGGGGAAAAGCCAGATTTCCTTATCTTTAAAATATTTCAACATACAACAAAAAGTTTTTAGGGAAGAATTTATTGGCTTTGTTGTAAACGCATTTAAAGAGACTTCAAAAGATATTGATGACGTTGATGTGTCAATTGATGCGAAGCCACTATCATCAATAGTTCTTAAAGCTTTGACAAATTTTGTGTAGGAGTTGGAACAGATGGGTGACCACTGATGTCAGCAGAAAATGGACCTGTTAAAAATTTCTGGATATGCGACAAATGCGAAACAAACGCCTTGCTATTGCCATAAATCGAACAACTCAATTTCTAAAAGCAATAAAGTGCCATTAATACAAAAAGTTGAATCATTTGTTAAAGAAACGACAAAATTGTTTAAATTTAATCATCCTAAGCGAAAAACAGTTTTAGCAAAGTATTTGGAAGCCAAACTCTCTTCATATAGTAGAATATTTGGAAAAAATATCTGAGTGGAAAGGTAGTATCTCTGCCTTTATATTAAGGAACTCACTTAGTACTTGTTGTAACACAGCCACTTAGTATCATTTTACAAAAGCAAGATATAGATCTCCAAAAAGGATCAAGCCTTATCAAAATATTAATCATGTGCCTTGAAGAAAAAAGAAATAAAGTTGAAGAACAAAGATTTGAACGAAATAATCACGTCCAAAATGTTGAAGATTACTACCGAGTTGAAGGTTAAATTCCTCTTATTGAATTTATTTGAGAAGATCTCATAACAACTTTCCCAAAAGATATCCCAAATGTATTGAACATACCTAATCTTCTACCTCAAAGTGTAATCAAGTCATATACAGATACAAAACTGTTAAAACCACAACAAGCTGATGAGCTGATTATATTTGGTAAAAGAGATAAACACCTACTAACATCTAAACTTGAGCCTGATCTATCAGATAAAAATGTAGATGCTTTAATAAACTGTGATGAAGATATCTACCCAAATCTAAGAAAAATATTTCAAATTTTCGTTTCAATGCTCGTCAGTAAAGCTAAGAGCGGGAGGCCATGATTTCACAAGGAAATCATAAATTGCTTATTTAAAAAGATTAATGATCTTATATCTTATTTAACATATTTCTTGAGTTTTTTTTCGAATTTTCTTTTTTGACTTGGCCCTCAATATATGGTACATTTATTGTTTATATATGCTATATATTTTAGCCCCCATATTCATAAATGATTATAAAATTTAATAAATGTTTATTAAGGTAAATTTTCATAGAAAATTTGATTTTCAAGCCTTTATTAAATTTAAAATATTTTTATGAATACAGGCACAAATACATAAAATAAGCAACTGTATAACAAAAATGTAAAGCTATTTTTTTGGGTCTTATGAAATAAATTTTAAGTTTAAAGTGCGAGTTGATTTACATAATGGAAAAATATCTTGTGCAACTTTAATAGCTCGTTCCGCGCATATATTACTAAGCTGCTGAAAATTATCGCTGTTTCATATATCCGCCAAATAACTCATCTATCACAACATCTATCATTTGCCATTAAAATTTAGTTTATTAAAAAAACCGCGAAATGGAGTCGCGATTTTTTTTTGCGCCCTTCTTCCGTACAAATGGTAAGATCTTGTTATTCATGAAATTATTAGAAAATACTTAAAATTTTGTAATTAAATGTTAATTTTGGATAGTAAGGAGAAAAATTGAAATTCAAAACCTTAAAGCGTTTGGTCCGGAAACTTTCTTCACGATCACGAAAAACTAATACATCATTTCTTAATATTTTTTAACGGTCTGGACGGCTATGCGATGAAGAATTTGATATTCGCAAAAATTGCAAAAAGTACTTACCCTAACACATATTGTTTTTAATAAACTTTTAAAAACAAATTTTTGACTTTTTTGTATCATACAAAATTTCCCCCCCCCCCCCCCCCCTAAGGCTCGAGCTGGATCCGCGCCTGGTGCAAGCATATTGGTTATCATTATACTTCATCCAGCAAAATGTGGGCTTCTGAATTACGTTGTTCGCTTTTTGCATTACGAATGCGAATTAATCTGTTCACGCAACATATTCTTAATTCTACAACTCATCGTCTTACGTTTATGAAATTTTTTTTGCTTTGAAAATTAATACAAAAACAAGCAACAATTTAAATTGTCAAATTTTTTTAAGAATTCCTATTTTGTCTCTTTATTTGTTGTTGTTATAAGTTTGACAAGAATAAATTTATTACAATTTTATGTTTTTTTTCTCATTTGTTTTTTTACAGCCTTCGATTAAAATTAGTAATGTACAGGGCAAGTTTTTTATGGCATATGCTATTTTTGCCATTTTGGTCCAGCTTGCCTTTTTTGCACCATAGAAGATATTTTTAAATAAGCTAAGCGAATAGTTATGAGGCAGAATCTGTTCGAAATGCTTAATGAATGTTGCAAAAATCGAACGCAAGAAGTGACTAAGTGCCCATAAAAAAACTGCTCAAGTCTCTTGAAATTACAAACAATAGGGCTTTCTATAAATGAAAGCTTAGACTTAATTGACAGTGCAAAGCACTCAAAGTAAAACAAACTGTTATTTCTTCCACTTCTTAATTCGTCATTGGCCAAAAACACTTTTGCTTTTACTTCTGATTCATTCAATGTTAAAAGTCGCTGTCAAAACAACTCAAAAAGCGAAAAATTGTGCACAAATTTGCATTTTTTGTTCGACAGTTTTTGATTTCGAGTACAGTTTTTTAAACCCTGGTGCTAAGGAACATATTAAAGATGTCAGCAGAAAAGATTTTGTTGAAAAGCTTAAAAAAAAGTTTTAGATCGTAATACCGGATTACAAGATTAATTAAAATAAAAAAAAGTTAGTAGTCCACTGTCAAACACCGCTAAGTTAAAAAAAAATTTAAATTCTGTAAGCGGCGTCATTTTATCTGTTTTTTCAAATGCCTCCTTAAGTCATTATCAATTTCGAACTCCGTGAGCTAAGCGCAATTTCTGGTTAATTATTCAATACTCCTGGAAAACTCTCTATATGTCTTGGCATTTATATTTTAAACTGCTTTAATCGATTTTCTCAGAATTTTGTTTTTTTAACTAAGCAGTGTTTGCAAGTGGACTTCTCATATTTAAATGAAAGTTTGACATATGAATTTATTGTCAACCGTTTTCCATCTGAACTATTAGCGTTAAAATATGTTACAGTTACTTCTAGTGATGCTGAAAGAGTGTTTTCCATTTATTAACTGTTTTAAGCGAAAACAGGAGATTATTTATTTTTGACAGTTAAAAGAAACAAGGTATTATACTATACAATCAAAACTTAATAAAATAAATGCTTCTTAAATAGCAACATTTATATTTATGTCAGTTTTGCCATTTTTCATGCCATTTTGCCAGTTGTTTTCAACCATATTTCGTGCCCTTTTAAATTTGCCCTGGTGGTGACAATGATTTCTTTGATTTGATGATTTGTGACATGGTAATTGAAAATGAATCACGTACAAATGAGATAATTCGCTCTCGACATTTTGTATGACAAATCATGTAATTTGGATAATTATTGCTCTATGAATTGAAATTAAAAAATTATTCTATTATTACAATCTACATATTTTGACTTCATTAAACATTCCAGCCAATTAGTTGAAACTTCTTTTTGCCAAGCTTACTTTGGACGTCCCCAACTGCCCTACGGGTTTCATTCTGATACCAAATCCCTCCTTATGTTATTGTGTGGTTTACGCAATATGTGTCTAATCCATCACCATTTTCTTATTTTGTGCTGTCGGTTAATGGGTTCTACATTAGTTTTTTTTAACTGGTCAGCGTTGAATATTGTATCAGGCTAAAATAATACGTGGCATATGTTTACAGTTTCCGTACTATGGATTTCGTTGTTAGCCACGTTACGCTGCCACAGCGTAAAGTTAATTTAACAAATGCATTTAATAACCTATTTTTTCTGCTCAAAGATAACTGAGATGATCGCCATATCTTATTTATATATCGAGCCCTAACCGCGAACATAACGTAAGCGACATTATTTTAAATTTTCGTTTTTTTTTTTAATAAATGACTTTATTGGCAACACTTGCATCGTCTTCTAAAATGTCATGGTCATATAAGGTACCGTAACGTTTTTATAGCAAGAACAATTTTATCGTAAGCGACGAATTTAATACAAAATGTATATGAAATAAAATAAAAAAACTCTCTCCTGTAAATTTTATTTTTAGTGCTCAAGTTATTTTCGAGGTTAGGGCTCGATATGTTTGTTGCTTTTACTCTCATCCAGGGAGCATAGGGCCATAACAAGATTTTTCTTAAAAATCTGATCATTTCCACGGTGTTTACCATCATTCTAGTTCATACGTGCATCTGCAAATTCTCAAATTTTTTGGCATTTCCAGGTTTGAACTGGTCTTCCTACCCGCCTACTTCTACTCAATGGCCTTCTTATCGGTATCTTCTATTTTATTAGAGTGTGTGCATTCCAGTTCCTTTTGCGTAGTTTTATTTCGATTTCTTTTGACTGTTGATTTGCTCTTCTCCTTTGCTCGGTGTTTGACACTATTTTTGACCAGGCAATGCGTAACTTTATCCAAGGGCATTTGTTGGTAAAACACACAATCTCTGAGTGTCACGTGGTACCATCCTCCATGTTTCACAGCCATAAAGAAAATTGCATTTTATACTGGAATTTAACTGCGCAAACGTACTTCTCGCCCGAGTTGTATTGGATATGGCAGCCGAAGATCCGCCTGATTTATCGATGAGGCTGCCGATATAACAGAACGGAGTTACATAATCTATACTCTGGCCGAGTATAACGAAGTCACGCTCTTTTTTACAAGTGAGCTGTTTCCTGAACGGCATATAGCTTTGCTTGAATTTCGGAGAATGAGTGACTCAACTGCCGAATATCATCTGCGAAGTCAAGGTCCACCAATCAAACTTGTAGTCCACACATGATTCCCTCCTTTGCGTTCGAGTTTTGGCCAACGCTACATCAAAGACGCAGTTGAATTTTTTTTTAAATTGTCCAACTTATTGAATAATGTGGAGTTCTCAATAATATTGCAGATGTATGGGTACCTTTAGTGACACTGTACAAAAACGTGATTGTGGACATTTCTATTCGCCTGTAAACTTAAACTAAAAATTTTGGCGGATGTTTTTCTTTCAACTTTTCTACAATTCCAGTTTTAGTTGGTGTTGATTTTAAAAGTTCTTTTTTTTTGTAGTTCGTGATAAATGTAATAGATTTTGATTGGTTACAATTTTTGATCATAAAAACTCCTACACACGTACTTGTTAAACAAGTGCATTCGAAATGGAAGAATCTTGTAAGAACTGAAATTATTTAAATTTATATTAAAGCAAAAACAACTAGAATAGAACTTAAACAACAACAACAGCAGCAGCCAATGTGAATAAAAGAATCCATAGAAAGTCAGTTGTCCAGGAACAAAACCGTGCAAAAATTGACAAGAGACAACCGTGATCACAAAGCAAAAACAACAACATCCAGCCAATGTTGCAACATTCGTTAATTGGTAATGGCAACAACTAAATATAAAAAAAGAAAAATTATAGAGTAACAGGCTGTGGTATGCAAACAACACAACGCAATGTTTAGAAAAAACGCCGTATTATTTTATTCTGTCTTTAATCGCTGTACTCGCTCACAATATCCGATTTTAAACATAGAAAATTATAATAGAAAATTGAGCAAACTATTGATTGAAATGAAATAAATTTAATAAATCCACCAGCAGTGCAACCATACAACCACCAGCTATTTATCGTCTTGTGGCACCAATCTATTCATCAATTTCTATTGATTAGTCTTAGGCCAAACAATAACAACACGAACTTTTTTTATTTAATACGAGTAGTTTATTTAGTCGCCACTTTAACAATATTTCACCTGAATATAGTGCAACAAATTTTTCAAATTTTTTGTTGTTTGTTCAGTTCAATTTCCAATCTTAACAAAATCAATTAGTGTCAAGACAAGTCAGCCACTAGACAAAAACGAAAACTCAACCTCGAATTATATAATTTAAAACGCTTTATTTTATTTTCTTTTTTATTTTATTGTGTTCGATGAAAAAATTGTGGATGCATCCCGGGTATGAAACATACAAAAATAATGTGGTATTTAAAAAGAATTTTATTAATATCATCATGTTGTTAAGGTGATCGTTTTAAAAACAAATATTTGTTAGGAGAAAGATGGTTAGTGGTCGGCTGTAAAGTGACATTCAGTAAAATCTGCGAAAGATTTTGTAATAGACTTCGTTATAATCCGTGTACGTTACAAATGTGTTTTACTGTGCAACACATTTCCCTCCGGGGATTTGCCCTTTTCGTGGGCGTAGCATCTTGAGGATCTTAACTTCTTGATTTTACATTCACTGAAGTAAATAACAGGTGCATGCAACATGGGATGCGCAATACATCCAAATGGGTGCTTTTGGGTTTAATGATTTAAGACGAGTCCAAAGTTAGAGCTTAGGGCTTAACTAAGGTGTCACGGGAGACAGTGGCCTTCGGTGAATTTCGGGGAATTCTTTCTGTCTTTCAGAAAGACTGTACTAAATAACCTTTTTGTTATTTAGTACTAAAAAGCATACGCTTTCGTTCAAAAAAGTTTGGGTTAAGTTAGATTCCATGGGTAGCCATTAAGAGACAGCTCACTTAGGTCCCTCAGTGGTCCCTTTGTGCTACTCAGCGCCAATGGCTATCCCCAGAGCAGTTACTAAGATGGCGTTGATGTAGAGTTTAACCAATTCGTCTTTCTAATGCAGATGAGAAGCGACCTTAATTCTATCCTAGATAGATCCTCCAGGCTGACAAACGCCGGTTCTCCCTGATATTTTTCCGTAATGCCACGGATCCAATGACATTGATAAAGAAAGTGAAACACAGTTTCCCCTTCCTCCTCACCATGACAACTTCTGCAGTTGTCAGTGAATTCCAGATCCATTCTCCTAGCATGAGTCCCCAGAGGCCAGTTTCCAGTAACAACTGAGACCACTGTTCTAATCTGGTATCTATTAAACCTAAGTAGAGAGCTAGTTCTCCGTTCATCATAGCCAGTCAATAGTGCCCTGGATATTGAGCAGGTCGACTCGCAAATCCATCCCATCTGCGCAATTCTATAAGACTCGCGCTGGATAAGTAACTTACAGTGAGCTATTGGAAGGTCACCGAATTGATCGATAAAGGCGTCATCCATGCGACCACAGCGTTTTGCCAGCTCATCTGCTATCTGGTTGTCCGGGCAGTCCGTATGCTCTGCTTTCACAAAGGGGGTGTAAGAGAAATATGCTTTTTTAACGAAGGGATAATTTCAGGGAGCACGTGTGGGTTGTGGCTGAAACCGAATTTCGCGGAAAGTAATATCCTGAAATCTGACTAGAGGGGTGAGGGCGGATCACCCCAACATGCCGTTGCTGTGCAGCAGATGCTGCGAGCTATTCCGAAAGCAGTGGTTGCTTAATAGTTCTAACTCTTAAACAAGAGGCGAGAGCATTATTCCGCCGGATTTTTTACTCAAATTGTTACCTGTGTGTGGGTGACCCTCACACACAGGTGCTTTTGGTAAACTCGTAGTTCGTCACATAAGTGGATAAGTTCCACTATAGATTAGGCCGTAAGGGAGATAGATATTCATGTCAATCGTTTTCACATTTGTACAATGCCTAAGAAACATTTTTTGTTTTTTTTTGCAGACCAGTGTAATTTATTACAGATCTATTAACTATAAAGTCTAACTATAAAGTCTAATCTTTTTCTAAATAGTCCAAAATATAGTACATTTAGTACAGAAAAATATTTATAATATACAAATAAATTTACGTGTTGAATAATATGTTTACAATACATCAGCTGCTACCACCGAAATTCAGCGGCAGCAGCAGCATAAGTGGCAGCATTAATAACAATATTAACATAAAATATCAGCAACTTGACTACAACAAATATCATTAGCAACATTAAGATCATCATAAAATAAAAACACTTGTCTTCTATTAAAGCACCATTAACAAAAGCAGCAGAAAGAAAAAAACATACTAAAATATACAGCCATTAGTGTAATAATCCGAAAGTGTTCATCTGGAATTTATGCACCCTGTCAACACCCCGTCTATGCCCAAGATCTCAAGGCAGTGGCAGCCATAACTCTTTAAGAAGCACAGCACAACAAATTCTCAAGGGTGCGTGTGTGGCCCTTAAACAAATGAAGATGATGATGTTTGTTTTAAACTGGAGAATTATGACAGACTTCAGTATAATTTTTCTTATTACCAAAACCATGACTGTTAAATGATTTCATAAAAATAAAAACTAAACAAAAACACGTCTGGAATGAAAGTCTTGTAGTTCTAGTGGATTTGTGTGAAATTAGTTCGTTTTTACTCCACAATGAACATGATTAATAGGGCTAGACAGTTTGTGGTAACATTTTATGAAAAAACAATTTGTTTGATTCTTCTTCTTTTTCTTCATTAATATTATTTTGGACATTTTTATAATAAACTTCCTTGACCCGGTGCGCTTCGCTACACTGCTTTAACCACTTCTTCAGTTGTGAGATATTTAATATATGCATCCTATGGGAGGTATTTCCCCCCTGCGCCTAACCGCTTTATTTTAATTTTCAAAAGTAAAGTATACCATAAGAGTGACTTCTACAAAGTTTGAACATTCTTACTATAACAGTTCTTAAGATATGCGATATTAAACATTGGCGTCCTATGGGGGCAACACTTTCCCTGCTGCTATTTTATTTCAATTTTGGGGCTCTGAAGATCCTATTACCAAAAGTTCAACAAAATGCGTGCAGCGGTTCTTATTAATATTTCTATCTATGAGGGGTACTGCTCCTCCTCTGTCAACCCCGCCCATTTCTATATTGAAATTAATAGTTTACCATAATAGTAGCTTTAACCACGTTTGAATATTCGCCCTTTAATAGTTCTTCAGTTGAGCGATAAAAAGTTCAACAAAATGCGTGCAGCCGCTCTTAAGATATACGATATTTAATATTGGCATCCAATGGGGCGTACCAATTCCCCTGTCTATAAAATAAGTAGCCTATGTTGTTCTTAGGCCGCACGTGATCTTACTGTAAAAATTTCAGGAAAATCGGTTCAGTAGTTGAGGAGTCTATAAGCCAACATACAAACAAACAAAAATTTTTCATTAGACAGATGTAGTTTTTAGATTTTGGCGAGAAAATTTTACATTATTAAAAAACAATGTATGTAACAACAAAAGTTATATAAAGGCTTTTTTCAGAAAAAGGGAAAGACTGTAAAAAAGTAACTTATTATGAAATGTGATTGAAAGGCTAATTTTTCTAAAAATAGCCTTTTTGTAAAAAAGAAGAGTTTTGGCGTATAAGGAGACTTTTCGTGAAGGGATCACCTTTTGTAAGCAAGAAAGGTAGTGTTTTTAACAATTAGACTTTTTGAAAAAATAGTTAATATTATAAAAAGGTGACATTTTGGGAAAAACGGTACTTTTTGTAAAAAAGTAGACTTCTTGTGAAAGAGGCGACATTTTGTAAAAAGGAGCACTTTTTGCGAAAAGGAAAGCTTGTTTCTAAAAACTAAGACTGTTTGTGCAAATTGTCTGTCCTCTTTGTAAAAAAGGAGCTTTTTTAGAAAAATATTATTTTTTGTACAAAAAAAAAACTTTTCGTGAAAAATAATACTTCTGGTAAAAAAAAAAGAAAAGGTTTGTGAAAGAGGCGACAATTTGCGAAAAAGAAAGTTGTTTGTAAAATACAGTCGGGCCTCGATTATCCGTGATGGTCGGGACTAGAAGCATTACGGATAATCGATCGAATAACAATTTTGACTATACAGTTTTTTTAATATTTTTATTATTTAACAAGTGAACATTGGTGTACACTGTACATACTTATTTACAATAAAAAAATCAATTCAAGAAGTTTATGTAAATTTTTAAATTCTATAAGTATGTATCATTAAATTTTCTACTGAAAACATAAGGCAAAAAAAGGACATTAACCAAAAAAAGAAGAATACTATTTCTTAAAAAGAGTCGTGTAATGTGCTCTTTAATATTTTTTAACTGCCATCACGAATAATAGAGGTAATCAAGGTTAATCGAAGCAAACAATTTTAAAACATTGCAAACAATAGACTGATCTTTGGCCATCTCGGTTAATCGGGGTTACCGGTTTACCAGATCACGGACAATCGAGGCCCAACTGTAATAGCAGGGAAACCATTTATATGCAATTAATTGCATGTTTTTCCTTGTGCGACAAATGAAGGCAGAAACATTATATTTATCCGTTTAAGAACTTTTTGTAAATATTGGCATCGATTTATTAGTGCATATTTTTGCATATTTTACCGATTGCAGCCTTTTTTGCATAACTTAGTTTAAAGAGCATATTTGCATAATTTTTCAAGTTAATGTCGCATAATTTGCCTTTTTAAGGCATATTTTGACACAAGATCTCTTTTTTTTTAAATGCCTACAAGATCTGTCGCAGCAAACAAAAATTAATTTTTTTCGAAATTCTGGTTAACAGATGGTTTTTCTCAAAGTTTTTCCAGGGATTCAAAAAAAGTAATTAACAAGGTTTCGTTTAAATGTGCTAAATTCCCATTTCTGTTTTAAATATCTATCTGTATTTTCTTTTTTTTTATTTCTTATATTCTCTTCCCCCCCCCCCCAAATCGGTTCAGTTTTGTGTAAAAAAAAATACAAAAAAATTTCGTAGCGATAAATTGTGTTTTAGGGGGGCCGCACTATGTTTCGACCCATAGACAAAAACCAAAAAAAAAATTTTTGTCTCAAATTGTTTTTAAATACAGATTTTTTGAAAGATAATAGGGTATCTCAAATAAATGTTAACAAAAAAAATTGTTCTGATTGCTTTTGTACCACGAGAGGGCGTTAAAAGCAGATAATTTCTTGCAAAAATTACTTAACAGAAAAATGAGTTTTAGTTGTTTCAAAAAAATAATTCTGAAAAATTAATTTTTTTAAAAAGTCGCTCGAAATTTGGTTTTCAAGTGCTTTGATATATTTGCAGTTAAATTAAAATTTATAACTTAGTATTTATTTACAAAATAACCTTTTTTATTGCTCTGAAAAACATATTTTTTTTGTTGAAAATCCGAAAATTACTTAAGTTTGATGGAGTATAAAAAAAAATTATATAAATATATATAAAAAGTGCCTATTTTTTACCACAACTTAAAAAAAATGCGTTTTTTGAAATGCCTAATTTTATGATTTTTACTCAAATAAGAGTGTTTAATATCATTGCGCAACACGAGTTTATATCTTGAATGTTAAAAAATAAAAAAATTTATGAAGTATTTTATAAATTTAGCTCGAGTTCTTTTTTTATGGCCCACTGAAGTTTTTAATTTTTATTAAAGGCGTTTTGAGTAAGTCAAAAAACAATGTATTAAATCTAATTCTTAGCTAAATAAGGTTAATAGATGATTGTAATAAAATTTGATGACGGTTCTTTTCATAGAACTAATTAACCCTCTATCTGCCATTTTTAGGGGTCATTTCAGCCCCTCCTCAAAGAACACCACTAACACGTACGTTGAAAGGGTTAAAATAATCTACAACAATTTTCTGCATCGAATTTCACTAGGGGTTGTAAGTTCGTGTGATATAAGCATAATGCTTAAAACAGTAAAGTTGTAAATTATCATATACTTTTATCAAATTGTGTTTCAGCAAAGTCGTATGAAATAATTCGAAAAAATTTAATAAATCTACTTTTGAGCTTAACATATTATCTAACCCTCTATCTCCTATTTTTAGGAGTCATTTAAGTTTTTTTTTTAAATATTCTTATTGAAAACCTTTAAAACGTGTGTTTAAAGGATTAAAATGTTCTACAAACATTAAACATTTTTTTTTTACACATTCCAAACACCTTTAAAAAAATTAAAAAGTTTAGTGGGCCATAAAAAAAATAACTCGAGCTAAGTTTTTAAAAACCTTCGGTGTTTTATTTGTTGTTGTATTCAGATCCCGTATTATCATCAAAGAGAAACATTAAGATTAAAAATAAAATAATAGATGCTGAAATTGGGAAATATATTATTGGAGAAAATTTTAAAATCGAAGATGAGATAATAGAAGACGAGATGAGTTCTTCGTTAAGCGAAAATTGGTTTTGGGAAGAATCATGTAGCGATGATGCTTTGTTATAAGTTTGTCTTTATATGTTTTTTTTAACGTTTTTTATTTTAGGAGTGATAAAAATAATTATTAAGTTAAGCTATTATAATTTTTGAGAAATGATGAAATTTTGGCGCCCTATGCTCCAGTGGCAGTGTTTCAAAATCCAAAATTTTTATTTGTTTATGGAAATATATCGCACTTAATCAACAGGAGGGTATTAACTTAAAATGTTCAGTAGAAGCAAAACAATTTTAAATTTAATATTAAAGGCATATGAAAAAGAATTTTTAAACCAACCATTTCATTACCAAAAAGTAGGCAAAATAGCACGATATTTTTACAGCGGATATGAATACTACGCGTCGATTTTTTGCGAAAAGTGGAAAAATACAAATTTTGATGGATCAAGTGCGATATGATTTTTTCACCATTTTTTAATGACGTTAACATTGCTAGTTTTCCTCTTTAATTTTTTCATTTATGTTATCTTTCAAATATCCTTATAGTTTTGTTTTTGCAAGAGCCGTTTTAGCCTTTTTTTCAATTAATGATGTTTTTGTATTTTCCACATTGATAATCCGATTCTACCCAAATTTGGCATAAATATATATCTTGCAAATATCAACTTACGTATCAAAATTTATTACGATCGGACAATTTTTGTAGGAGTGATAGAGTTTTTAAGAAAGAGGATATATAGCAGGACCTTGAGTCCTCAGACCGATTTTAATAAAAATTTACACACACGTTGCAAGTTGCATTTGTATCAGAATGACCACTTTTTTGTAATTTTGTGGGCATTATTGAAGTTAAAATTTCATTTTTAAATTTCAGGACACATGCTTAACTAAGCTTTTTTATGCTAGTGTACCAAGTTTCAAAAATGTCTGACAACTCCTTCTATTTTTGTCCCTTCGTTGTATGGGAACGAAGCATAGTGGGGCGTCCACCCCACAAAGTTTGCCTTCAAGCCATTTATTCAAAAGTAATTTGTTTTCATATGACTATATCTTAAAACCAACATTTTACAAGAATATGGTATATGGCAATATTTTAGCTCTTCTAGTCAACAACATTAGCCTCGAAAAAAGTTTTTTGCTAGAATTAATATTTTAGAAAATAATTAAGAAAATAACAATAAAATACCAAACATTTTAGGGGGGTAATTTTAAACCATGGGAAGTAAGACCATGATGGCTTTATCTCCAATTCAAAAGAGAGGTAAAGCCTTTTATTTTTTTTCATTCGAATGGGAGGCAAAGCCATCATGGCCTTTAAACACATTTGTAATAATAGGAAATGGCTTTATCTCTCATTTCAGTTTTGAAGAACTTTTCCATTTTACATTGATTCATAGTTTTCTTATTTTCATAATTAAGAGGTAATGATTTTCCTTTTTACTAAAGTTAAGTATTGAAATCTGGCTTCGCATACTAGAGTTTTTCTGCTTGGGGGCCTGCGGCCGCGCTTAGGGGTTTTTTCCTCCAGTAGGACGCGGCAGGTGGCTTCGCTGAATAAAGTTTTCCTTAGTGCGTCACAAGAATAAAAAATTTTTTTTCAATGATAACTACGGATTTTCCCTTTAATAGAATGTTTACACCATGCGTAACAACATTCTGGAAAAATATGGCTTTGCCTCTCATTTGAGGCAAAAAAAAATATGGCTATATCTCACACTTCGCAAAATTTTACATATGACCTTACCTCTCACTGGTTAGGCAATAAGACCATTACGGCTTTATCTCCCATTCAATTGAGCAATAAAGCAATCATGGCCTTACCTCCCATTGTTAAAAAGCACCCCCCCACATTTTATATACGTTTTATATAAATAAAAAGGGGATTTAATGTCAAGTGACCCAATTTTGAAATCGATGTCTTTCGATTTGGATGAAATTTGCACCAACCTTGGTGTCTTTCGAAAAAAGTTTTTTCGAGGCTAATGTTGTTGACTAGAAGAGCTAATAAATTGCGGTTAAACATATTCTTGTGAAATTTTGTTTTTAAGAGATAGTCATACGAAAACAAATTACATTGAAGGCAAACTTTGAGGGGCGGACGCCCCCCCCCCCCCTTAAACACAACTTATCGCTACGAAATTTTTTTATGTTTTTTTTTTTACATAAAACTGAACCGATTTGGGGGGAGAGAATATAAGAAACAAAAAACAAATTCTCCATACAACTAACGGCCACGCTAATCTGTATACAATTTCGCTATCTACACGTTACCTTTACTCTAAAATTGTAATATAAAACAGGTTGTCTGTATGTCATTAAAGATAAATTTTATTTTAAGGTTTTTAAATTTTTTTATAAGCAAAAATAAAGAAAAAAGCGTTTTTGGTGATGTGTGTAATACAAACAAAATTTGGACCAAAACTTAAGTATACCCATCGACTCAGAATCCCTTTTAAAAGTAATCTAGCTAAGTATGTCCATCTGTTCGTCTGGCTGGTTGTCTGTCCATGTTAAACTTGTGAGCAAAGTTCAAGCTAGAGTTTTGCAGATAGTTTGATAAAATTTAGTTAAAAATTGGGCTTTAGCAATTATAATTTAAGGACTGTTTTTGTTTTGTTAATGTTAATTAGGGGCTTAAAGCACAAGGGGTTAAAGTGCCATTTTTTCCTTAATTAATGGTGTTTTCTGTTCTGACAAAATATGCAAAAATGTGAGAAGTTGTCGCTATCCTTTTATGTTGCAAATGTTGCAAAAATAAATGGGAAAAAGTTGTTCCATTTCTTACCCCCAGTTATAATTGAGTGCGAGAAAATCCCATTTTTTGCATCTGCGTTAAGTACTTTTTTATGCAAGTTACTGTGTTGCAATATCTAACCTGTGATATAAGTTTTAAATTTGTGTTTAATTTAATTTTTCATGTTTAATGTTTTTACGAATCCCTTTATAAAGTGAACATAACATTTACGAAACGTTGGGAAAATATGGATTAAATGCATTTTTAATTACATATAGAACTTTAGGCCGTATTAGCTAAAATAAAATCTAATTTACGGCCATTTTCACCAAGTTCGGTTAAAACTAACTTTCAATTAAAGTTCCGGTTACCAATACGTTGTGACAGCTATAACCGATGGTTATTTATAACATTGGTGAAAATGGCCGTTAGTGAAGTATTTTGCTTATTTACTTTTTTCTTGTGTTTGTCTGGGATCACACTATGAAAGTTTTCTTTCAGAAAGTCTGAGTTTATTGGTGAGAGGGGAAGAGAACATGCTTTCGCTTTCATTCTTGCATCTCTCACCCATAAAATCAGGCTGTCTGAAAGAAAACTTTCGTAGTGTGAACCCAGACTTTGCGTTCAATTTGTGCTATCTGATGATTTATGGTTTTATTGTGATGGATAAAAAAACTTTTTTTTTCGTTTGTTCTACTTTTATTTAATAAATATTTTTTTGGCGCACAATTTTTAGCAACAGCTGACTTTAATTATTGAAAATTTGTATTGTTAACGCTTATTGGAATTCAAAGAAAATTAAATGTTGAAAATCACTACAACAGTGGAGAATATCGCTTTAGTACAAACTTTGCATTTAATGTTTCAGTTCTAAGCAAATATTTGGCAACTTAAAGTAGCACTTGTTGTTAAAACATCTGCTTCGCCTTATTCCACATAGTATTTGATTTATTTTATTTTCGGGCATCCGAAAAATGCAATGGTTACACTTTGAGAAGGATGACCCTTGAAACCCCGCATTCAAAGATGATCTTTTGAATGACCAAGAAAACGTTGCAAAAGTAAACATGAAAGCGCGAAATGTTGGCCAAGCTGTAGAGTTGCTGCCACAACTTCCTCCATTGATCAGCGTCAAACCCAAAAAGTTCGAGAAATTTAAAAACCTCCAGTATCTTATTTACTATATACCACCAATTTTCCATGAACCGTTCAAACCGCTTCCTCGCTATAGAATTGACGAAATTGAAAAGCTTTTTTCGGGAGTAGACGGTGTATGGGAACTATGGTCAAGTATGGATCAATTTCAATACAATTTGGTAAAATGCTTAAGCTGTTATGATACTTGCTATTTTTTGTATTTTTTCTATATTGGAGAACAGTGCAAATATATTTGCATAGGAAAACTGACTAAGTGTAAAGAGTATGATTATATCATAAAACATCTTGAAATGTCAAACAAATATACATGTGTTATCGATAAATAATCTAAGACTGTCAAAAAAAATATAAAATTTTTTAGCTTAAAATTGACATTTCCAGATTAATTGTTAGCACTGTTGCCAATTTTTTTAGTTTTTGATCGGTTTGACGGTTTTTAACTTTTTTTTTTTGCGATTTTTAGCTTTTATGACGGTTTTTTGTGGGGAAAAAACGTGGGCAGTATTGTTTGTTTTGTTTACATTTTATCAAATTGTATTTCTTGTTCTTTCTCGCATTTGTTGTTTCATTCAGTCAATCCTAAAAAATTCCAATACAAAAAATAGCAAGTATCATAACACCTTTAAGATTGCAATCCAAGTTTAAACAAGTTTAATCTAAATGCCAACATAATAAGAAAGTTTCTAGACACAAAGACTCTGTACCGGAAATAAACTTGAGTGGGGGCTATGTGAAATTATGGACCGATTTCCACCATTTCGAACGAGCTTGGTTCTAATGATAATTGGGTAGCAAATCTTATTAAATTTACATGGACGACCAGCCAGTTGGACGGACGGAGGGACGAACATCGCAAGATCTATTCAAAAAGTGATTCCAAGTCGATCGGTATACTAAACGGTGGGTCTTAAACCAGTATTTAAAGGTATTACAAACATCAGCACAAACACATTATACCCGCTCCATTTGTGGTGTAGTATTTTAGTGAAAAAGGTGATTTTTTTTTAGTAAAAAACACTTCTTGTAAAAAATGAGTCTTTTTGTGATATATTGAACTTCTTTTTAAAACCTTTTCTTGTAACGTTAATTTAACCGCCTTATACTCAATGCAAACGGATGAAACTTTGCAGGCATACATATTCCCGATGACAGTACACGAATACATAGGCGTAGCCAGGATAAAATCTAGGGGGGCAGGCAAAATTTTTTTTAAATGTTCTTTTTTAAGAAAAGCGTTTCTTAAAAAATTTTTTTTTTTAATGTTCTTATTTATTATATTCAACATTTTTCATTTTTCGAATTTATTCTATGAGCTAAATTTCAGTTATGTATTTTATAAAGCTTTTTTGTAATAGTTCTATTCCTACAATTTTTCAGAAATGACTTTATACACTACCAGACTATTATATTGTATTTTCTATTTACATTTTACCTTAGCCTTCCGTTGGAAAGCAATGAATAAATTCGAAAAATGAAAAATGTTGAATATAATATAAAGTTACCTTCGGAAGGAAATAATTCCCAGTTTCTATTTGTTAAAATAGTTGAGTTAAATACATTCAATTTATAAAGTAACACTATCCAGTGAGACACAAAGAATGCTGACGACGGCCGTAGCGGGCCAGAAAATGCATTACATTCTGCTGGTGTCTAATAATTGTAAATTTTTCTGTACATTCAATATACCTCATTGCTTTCCAACGGAAGGCTAAGGTAAAATGTAAATAGAAAATACAATATAATAGTCTGGTAGTGTATAAAGTCATTTCTGAAAAATTGTAGGAATAGAACTATTACAAAAAAGCTTTATAAAATACATAACTGAAATTTAGCTCATAGAATAAATTCGAAAAATGAAAAATGTTGAATATAATATAAAGTTACCTTCGGAAGGAAATAATTCCCAGTTTCTAGTTCTTATTTATTTTTATAGACTTTTGGTGACAACCGCTGTTTTTTTTTTTTTTTTTGAATGATGATTTGTTGAAAATTGAGATTTCTTTAAATGTGTTTTTTAAAATAGTTTTTGTACAGCGCTTTATGTAAATAATTAAATTTGTGTGGAAACATAGAATATTTTAGTAAAATTTTGCTTTGCGGAATAAAAAAAACCTCCTAGACACGAGATTTTAGAGAAGGACCATTGTAATTGTCCGTTTTGAAAATTAAAAGAAATTTTCTTTTTTATGTACTTCTTAAATATTGCATTTAAATCCAACAATCTTCTATTATGTTGTTGTTGTCATCAAAAACGCTTCATAAAATTTACACTGGATCATAAAAATATTCATCAAATTAACCAAAAATATTTTCAAGATTCTTTTATTCTCTTTTATTCGTTATACCAGTATTGATTTTATTATTGTCCTGGGATCTCGCCATAAAACTCAACAATGTTGTATAGAGTGTAAATGAGGTTATCAATTTTAGTCATAAAATAAAATTATGCATATGGAAGAATCTATCTGAATTCCCATTCATACCTGAGAGGACATAAAACAATATTTATTAAACTGAAAAAGAAATACGAAAACAAAACAAAAAAAAAATCTAAGGCCACTTACAATCGGCCATTATTTTGCAAACAACTAAGGTCAGCATAAAAATAAATAAGCAAATCTGAACTGTAACAAAAAAAAAATAAAAACAATAGCTCTATAAGAATAGCAAGTAATCAACCCCGTTTTGATAAACTAAGTATCCTTAGTCAGCTACACTTTACTTTATCTCTAAGGAAGCATAACAAATATATTGACCCTTCCGCTTCTTCAGCTCTCGCTTGTATATTATTATTTGTATCCGTTTGGAAAAATCTTGTTTAATATTTGCAATATGTTTGTGGCATGGGGGGGTTTTATTTATTGCAAATAATATCAAAAAATATTACTCTAACCAGAGGAAAAAAGTTACCTTTAAAGGATTTTTTCTTTATTATTATTTGTAAGAAATATTGTTATAAAAGTTATTGAAGTGTCTTAACATAAGACTTTCAGTATATGTTTTTTTATATTTAAAACTTTTTCTTTGCCAAAACACATTGAAAAAGAATTACACAACGACCTTTTTGTACGTACATTATAAGAATACTCTTATATGCCCGTGAAGAAATCTTATTTTAGAATTTGGTGAACTCTAATAAAACTTTTCATAACTAAAAACTATCAAGCATATTCTGGTTACTTCAATCATGCTATTTTCACAGCCAAATACATTAAAACAATGGTTAAGACAGTCCTCAATAAGGAAACCACAACCATATTATGATAATCGAAGGTTAAAATATTATAACTATCTTTAGAAAATGTCGTTAGTATGTTTACAACAAATAGTTGTATGGCTTAAATTCGGCAACGATAACTTTTATAATAGCTTCTATGTCACGGCAGAATTGACCATAAGTCCCAATAAAATCTCTCTCCAAAATCGCTTTAAAGAAAACAAGTTAGAGTGCTATATTCGGCTGTGCCGAATCTTTGATACCCTCCACCGACAGTTCGAATGTTTTAGGACATCTGCATTAAAATTGGTTGCGGTTTAGACCAATATTAAATTATTGACTAACAATCAGAAAGTTTTATGACTTTTTTTAGCAATTTTTACTAGCTTGAGTAAAATATCATGATTCGTAACAGTTTAAGCTGAAGAACTTAAATGATTTTCAGGAGAGCAATTTATAATGGAGCCATGGTAAGCCAATCATCCCAAAATTCTGCAGAGTGCACTGAAAGAAAAATGCTTCATATATTTAATGAATCATTTTCATAAAAAAACTTTCCTTGGGTAAATGAAAACGTTCATTGTCTAAATGGAATTTCATAGTTATAATGAAGT
This sequence comes from Pollenia angustigena, assembly GCA_930367215.1. Taxonomy (NCBI): domain Eukaryota; kingdom Metazoa; phylum Arthropoda; class Insecta; order Diptera; family Polleniidae; genus Pollenia; species Pollenia angustigena. The sequence goes on along the minus strand of OV884057.1, from coordinate 121,811,787 downwards.
ATTTTCGTTAAAATCGCTTCATTGGATTTCGTAATTACATTAAAAATTTTCATTGGATATATGAAAACTTAAGGTTGTCCAAGTTAAAAAAAAATTTTTAATTGGGAACATAAAAAACAATATACAAACATAACTATATTCATAAATTAATACAAAATTATAGTTTCCTTAAAAAAATGTTTAATTGTTAATTAAAAAATGTAAGATTTAATAATTTCATACATCGAATGTTACATGTATGCCACTAAACTTATGAATTCAAAAAAATTTTTTAAAAAAGCAACATATTTCAATAATTGCCTTCATAAATTTAAATTTTCATTATGACAATAAAAATGTCATCATAGTAATGAAACAAAAACTTTCAATCCACTTTCAATCAAAGTTGTTATTGTTATTATGGACAATTTAATCTCATATTTACGCTCTTAATTGAGTAAAAAACATAAAAACTACACTGCCCCGGTAGACTAGCTGGTAGCGAGCTAGTCTATCAGCACCGAGGTTGAGCGATCGAATCCCGCCAGAGACAGAAAAAAAATTAAAAATAAAATAAAGTAAAATAAAAAAAAGAAAATTTATATTTATTCTTATTTGACCTTTATTTTATAATTACTTTTAATTATTTAAGCTTGAGGTCTTTTTTTATAAAAAACAAGTTAGAAAGTACAGTCGGTCAAGCCCGACCATATGATACCCTACACCACAGTATTTAAAAACACATCATGCTTATGTGTCCATATAAATATGGATTTATCTATATTTATAAACTTCATGAAAATTGGTTTGAAAGTTTGTGAGACGCAGAAATTGCCCCCTACCTCCCCTTGTGGTCCTTTTTTTTTTTTGAAAAACTGTATAGCTAATGTGTCCCTATAGATATGGATCTATCTATGTTTTAAATTTCATTAAAATCGGTTTGAGAGGCAGAAATTGCCCCTATCTCCCTTCGTGGTCCTATTTTTAAAAAATGCATACATTCTGTGTCCATATAGATATGGTTCTATCTATGTTTTAAATTTCGTTGAAATGGGTTTGATAGTTTCTGAGAGTAAGAAATTTCCCCCTATCTTCCCTCGTGGTCCTACGATTCGGCCCATTTTCAATAGGCTTGGTCCCTGTGCCAATAAGAACCTATGACCCAAATTTCATCAAATTATCTCCAAAATTGCGACCTGTACTTTGCGCACAAGGTTACATGGACAGCCAGCCAGCCAGCCTGCCAGCCAGCCGGACGGACATCGTTAGTTCGACTCAGAAAGTGATTCTAAGACGATCGGTATACTTTAAGGTGGGTCTAGGACCAATATTTTAAGGTGTTACATACATCAGCACAAATGCATAATACACTCTCCACTATTGTGGTGTGGGTATAATTATATTTATTTTCTTCTAAAAAGAAAAGATAAAAAAAAAATAATTAAAAAAAATAATTTAAAAAAAACATAAAAAATTTTTACTTTATTTAAAGTATTCATCCAATGAATAATATTCATAGATCTAATGTAATGTTTCATTAAATCCTTTTAATGAAACAGGTTTCATCGATCCAACGAAGCGCTGCATAGGTTCCTTTTTAATGCAATTTTTCATGGGATTAATGTCAAAACTCATTGGTATTGCGAAGAAAATTCTTTCAGTGTGGTTTCTAGTATTAAAAACATAAGTTTCAATACAGCGGAGCAATTAGTTTTAGCGTTTGCAGTGAATTTCAAGGCTGCTAAAGTGGGATCTAAGGTAAATTATGGACCGTGTATCACAAAATTGCATAACATTTTTTATTGGCCATATAAAGCTAAGCTGGAAGAAAGTTTCTAGTCCTATTAAACTGTGACGAGGCAAAATTTGCTATGACAGCATTATTAATTATGGTTTTAGGCGTACTAAAATGAGTAGGTTTTATGTGGGGCCTAGGGTAAATTATGGACCGATCTTCACGAAATTTCACAGTGTCATTTCAAGTCCTATTAAACTGTGACGTACCAAATTTTGTTGTGATAGCATTAATTTTTACGGTTTAATGCGTACTTAATTGTTTTCTGGAAGTAGGCCCCATATAAAGCCTAGTGTAAATTATGGACCGCTCATCACGAAATTTTACAGTCTTATTTCTAGTCCTATAAAACTGTGACGTACCGAATTCTGTTATGATAGCATTATTTTTTGCGGTTTAAGGCGTACTAAACTCTTTTCCGGGAGTAGGGTTTATATGGGGCCAGGGTAAATTATGGACCGTGCTATTTCTAGTTCTATTAAACCGTGACGTGCCAATGTCATGATAGCATTGTTAATAAGGGTTTTAGGTGTACTATACTGTTTTCCTGGGGTATGGCTTATATGGGGCCTAGGGTATATTATAGACGGATCTTCTTTACAGAGTTATTTCCAGTCAAATAAAACGAATTTTTGCAAAATCTTATATCATTCTGTGCATTTTTCCACCATTTATGTTAGTTTTTTTAACAAAATTATAAATTTTTTTAGGTGGTGGTTCCACATATCATATCTCTGATCCTACTGAACCGATTTTCCTGGATTTCAAGCCCAAACTGCTTAGGATAACTATAAGCAATTTGATACCAAGTTTGTTTGTTTCCTTTGAGTTTTTCGAAAGTGAGCGTGTTTTCAACAGACGGACAGACGGTCAGACGGACGGACATGGCTTAATCGACTTAGAATTACTCAAGGACCCGGAATATGTATACTTTATGGGGTCTAAGATGAATAATAAAAAAGTTTCACACGGAATGACAATTTAAGTATACCCTCTTCACAACTAATTGAGGTGGAGGGTATACAAATTTCATATAGAATGAATTTTCGCCTCACAACAATATTTCGTTTTGCGGGAATCGTGATTGGCCATGTGTCCCAGATATGGTACATTCTCGAAGATTTGTCTTTATAGACTATGGTGTAGGGTTTGAAGTGGCCGGCCTTGACCGACTACACTTTTTTACTTGTTATCAGTGTTCGAAAATAAACACTAAATATCGTTCTTTAATGTTCGGTTCGGTAGATTTGTGGAAAACACAAACGCTAATAGTGTTTGTGTATAAATTCATTAAAAAAAATAACGTTTCCCTGTTTGTCATTTTTCGAGCACAAAAATAATGCTGTTTTCATCATACTCAACAAATTATGAGAACATTAAATTCCGTTCGGTTTTTTTTGAAAATCCACGAACTTCAATGTGTTCGGTTCGGCTCGTTAATGTTCGTCGCTTTTTGCTGATAAAATAAAAACCAAAAATTTTTTACAAAAACAAAATACACACACGAAGAAAACATTATAGAACATTAAAATATAATGTTTTTCTTCAGTATCAGTACAATTGTTCTGTTTTTTAACGAAGAGCCGAACATTATATAATGTTCGGTTCTTTCTTGAAAATAGTTACGAACGGTATTAAGGTTTGTGTATGTTTACACAAACACTAAAAAAATAGATATCGTTCTTCGGTGTGTGAGCCGAACGCTTAATAATGTACTGTTTATTTTCGAACACTGCTTGTTATACGTTGGAGAAAGTAACATAAAATTCGGTTAACATCAGTGTTGCTAGAACTAGGGGAACATCCCTACATGTAGGTAAGAATATAAGTGGCCTACATTGTTTTGTTATTATTAACCACAACATGTTCGGAAGCACCATAGTATGGTTGTGGCTTTCTTATAAAGGACTGATTAAACCATAATATGTTTGCTTATGACAATATTATCGTCGAAGTTACCTTAATTTGTTCTAGAATTTGTTGTTCAAATATGTTTCTTTGGCATTGACTATATTGAAAAATACGTATTTTCTGCTTCCTAGAATAAGATTTGAAAGTACTCTGAAAATTTTGAAAAATTATCGGCAAGTCAGAAAGAAATTCGCTTTTCAATAACTTTTCTAATCAATAATCCCCAAAATGTTAAATAAGGTTTTTTTTATACAATATTTTCACAAATTTGCATTATTTACAAAGTTCATATCTTGCTGTTTAAGGAAACAAGACGAAAGCACTTTAAGCGAGAGTTTTAGTTTCATGTGAACCAGTGTTGCCAGTGGATTTTTCAAAAAAATACCTACACATGCTAAAAAAATCAGATTTTTCCCTACACGTTGAAAAAATTTCCCCTAAAAAAATCCCTTCGCATTATTGTCAATAAAGTAGAAGAAAAAACTTTGTTTATAAAAAAAATTTTATTCGAATATGTATATTAAAGTTTCGACAAAAAATAAGTACGAAACTTAAAAAAATAATACATATCGCACTTGTTCAACAATACTGCATTAACTAGAAATTTAAAAATTTTCAGTAGAGGCAAAACAATTTTTACGTTATTATACAAGTATTTTTAAATCAATCGTTTATTTTACCCAAAGGTAGACAAAGTAGCTTGATATTTTTACAGTGGGTAGATATGAATAATACCTGTCGATTATTTCCAAAAAGTGAAAAACTTAAATTTTGAGTAAATACAGTATTGTTGAATAAATTTTAAAAATTCCATAAAGTGATATCGTAGAAAAAACATACACATAAATATTAGTGCCGCCCACTTTTTAAACCATAATCAACTTTGGAAATATATTTTTAAGCGATTTTAGTGACAAGAAAATTTTTCAACCGTTTTAGACCAGAAAATATCACTTACAAAACGTTTTTTCTGTATTTATTTTATAAATAATGCGATATGGCAAAAATCCCTACATGTTGGTGATAACAAAAAATCTGTCCGATCTTACCTACGCTTCTATTTTAGTATCAAAAATACCTACATATAGGGATTTTTCCCCAATTTCTGGCAGTACTGATGTGAACCGAATTTTATGTTACTTTCTCTAACGTATAACAAGTAAAAAAGTGTAGTTGGTCAAGGCCAGCCATTTGATACCCTACACCACAGTCTATAATGACTAATTTTCGAGAATGATCCATATCTTAGACACGTGGCCAATCACGAATCCCTCAAACTAAATAATGTTGTAAGGCGAAAATTCATTCTATATAATTTTTTTTTTTTTTTTTTTTTTTTGTAAAAGGTATTTTTGGGAGAGAGAGAGAGTTTATTGGGACTTATGGTTAATTCTAGACCAACCAGTACAACACTTAGTCATGACAAAGAAGCTATTATAAAAGTTATGGTTGCCGAATTTTTACCAATGGTAACATTTATATGGAAGTTATAGCATTTAAAGCTATTTTCAGGAGTGGTATTTGTTTGGAAGCTGTTAGTGAGATGATTTATGTTGCAATAAGATGTTATTAGACCAAAACGATTCTTAATATTAACAAAAGAAGATAGCTTATGAGCAAAAACACTATTCTGGAAAGAAGTTTGTATGGGTATCATGTGAAATAATGGACCTATTTTCAGCATTTGTCCTTATGAAAATTGTAATGTGTGTACCAATTTTCATTGAATTATCGGCAAAATTGAGAGCTGTACTTTGCGCAGAACCTTACATAGACAGGCAGCCAATGGAAGGAACATTGTTAGATCGACTTAGAATCACTTTTTTTATAAACTTAAGGTCGGGTCAAGGACCAATATATTATTTGGTACCCATTTCAGCACAAGCGCATAATACCGTCTCAAACATTGTGACGTGGGTAAAATAAATAGTAACTTTTTAGAAACTAAAGATTTTAAGAAAAATATACTTAACGTTCTCTTAAACTTCAGCGATAAGATATTTTTAACCAATCGTATTTTTGTGACAAAATAAGAAGGAATCAATGCTTACACAGAAAAAGTTTTCTGCTATTAAACCTCTCAAATCCTGTAACATTATTGAAGGGTCAGATGGATTTGTGGCTCCAACACTACTCTACAATGTGATTAAATTCAAACAACTCGCAGCACGTTTCTTATATTATTACGAAAGTAACTTTAGTTAAGAATTAGTAATATTTATTATTTATCTTGTATTTATTAGTTATCTTGTATTCATAAGTAATTTTATAAGTTTACATTGCTATTAAACATTTTTATACATCATTATACATTCGTCAACCCCAATGTGCAGAATGCTTTAGATGATGTTAAAAAGTCCGTTAAAAAAGCTATAGGATATTTAACCATAGATATCGTTAATAATAACATAGTAGACGTTAAGTTTATAATTCATAACATAATCAATGTATTAGTCGTTAACATCAAATAGTAAAAGCTCGAACATACCGTAAAAATTCTGGAGCTTTCTAGATAAATGTTATTGAGTTTAAATGCTTGGGAAATGACGTTGCCAAATGAGGTTTTACTTTAAACGTTTAAGTGTGCAGATCATTAATAGAGGTCGCAATAATAAATTACAATTTTTAAAGTGACTAGTTTTTAATAAAAAAGTGTTATACATTAAAGTGTTGTGTTTATTTATTTTATTAAAGTTGCAAAAAAAGAACTCGGAACGTTTTATTATAAAGGAAATAAACCAAAACGTTATTGAAAGGCAGTAACGTAACAATATGGTATACCCAGAGAATGTCCTGAAATACCTGAAATCGTAGAATCTGTACTGTCCCTAAAGAACAACAAGTCCCCAGGTAGAAATAACATTTCCCCCGAACTACTGAAGGCAGTGTCAGAATCTAGCGCGCGTTAACTCTTTAACATTATCAAGGAATTTTAGAGAACTAACCAGCTATGCGATGAACTTAAGAAGTACAAGTCATCAACATCCCAAAAAAAAGGAGATTTATCCCAATGTAAGACCTGACACTCATAAACATAACGAACAGTTATATCGTAAATAATAAACAAACAGCTAACAACCGCATTCGATCCTGAACTCCGAAGTTAACAAGCCGGTTTCGTCCTCAAAAGTCCTGCTTTGATCATGTGAACAGTCTCCGGATTATAATAAAAAAAATTCGTAGAGAGTGGTCTCCTTTAAACCTGACTTTATAGATTTCGAGAAGGAATGCAATATAGAATACTCTTCTATGCAAAGGTATACCCACTAAGATTATATCTATTATTCAAGCCCTTTACGAAAATGTTAATTTCCGGGTTTTGCACGAGGGCTGCATTATATTCACCGTTGGCACAGGGGTTAGACAAGGTTGCGTACTGTCACCTGTACTATTCAACGTAGTTTTAAACGGTATTATTATAAGAGCATCTCGATGGAAAATCGTGGGGATTTAGTAGAAGGTTGGAGGATCTCTATTACGCCGAAGACATCTGCTTGTTATTCCACAACTACAATGACATGGCAGAAAAGACCAAGTTCATTCACAACGAAGCAGAAAAATCCGTTGACCTAGTAGATATTACCAAATTTTGCTACTTGGGCAGATGGCTGACAGCGACTGGCGGTCTTCACATATATCCAAAAGAACCAAAATCAAAATATTTAATTCCTGCAATAAGTCTGTAGTGCTTTACTGACGTGAATCTTAAAATGCAGCCCCACCTGACTAAAAACCCCTTCAACTTTTTACTAACGGCTGACTGCGCATAATCTTAAGAATTCTCTGGCCGTAAACTATATCAAATGAGAGACTTTAGAGAGAAACGCAACAAACCCTTACTCACGAAAACCAATAGAGGACATCACAAGAAGCTCCATTAAATGGAATCCACAAGATAGTCGTAAAGGGGTAGCATCTCACACTTGGCGCCGTCAAATGGAAATGGAAGCTGCCGTAAACAACTTACGCTGCGGACAGAACTCAATGGAACAGATTTATTATGGCCTTATAACCCTCAAAGGACCGACGGAAAACTATGTTTATATAAATATAATCCTCACGGTTCATTTGGGTCGATATGGCTAATTTCATTACAACAAGCGATTAATAATATTTTTAATTTGGTTTAAATGCTCTTTATAAAATTTTGTGAAAGTTTGCCCTCCTAATTCATCTTACGCGGGATTATTTGCAATGGTGCTAAATTAAATCACCGAGTTTTTGATATGAACGCATTTTATTAGCTTGGTAATGTCGAGTTTGGCTGCAATTAAGACGAAATCACTATTCTGGTTATCGTTCCAAGGGGAGTTGTTGGATGCTTTAAGGACTGCACAGGAACGCAGAATATTAAACTTGGGTTTCCAAAAGAGCCATCAAAATAATTTCGTTATCCTATCAAAAACTCAACGTATGCATAGTTTTATAGATTCATTTCAATAAAAAAAATTAAAACTTTCTATCCGTACAACGAGTCGTGTGTGCATTGATAAATTCATATTTATTTTGGCACTTTACCAGGCAAAACAATAAATACTCATACTTGACTTTTGTTTGCTGTATAAGTATGAGTCCGTATGTTTATCTGTATGTATGTATGTCTTTATTAAAGTTCGTGCATAAAAACAATTTTATTCCCTGCAAAAACGTTGGAAAATTATTATTTTTGTTATTTTTTTCCTTTTCTTGACCAGTTGGTTTTATGACTTTTGTTGATTGGAATATGATATGAATTGAATTGAATGGTTTGGAAATTGATGTAGGTTTTATTACACAAACAAACCAACAATCATCCATCCATACGCACTCATACTTCTGAACTTTATTCCTCGTTCTCTCTCTCTCTACCCCCTTCTTGTATACTACATTTTGGTACGACGTTTATCATTGAATCAGTATTTATGGTTTATAGTTTTATTATTGGGGATTTACTTATTGTTTGCTTTATATTTTTAGGTTTTTTTTTTTGCTAAAAGTTTGAAAATTATGGGCCTCAGTGGACATTGTATTTTGTTGCTGTTTTCGTTTTCTTTTTGAGCTCCAATTTTGTCTAGTCTTAAGACCGTTGTTTATAACTTTTAAGTAATTGTTTGGGTGTTAGCAAATTATAGATAAATTGATATGATTTCTTTTCATTTTTGAAGCTGAAAATAATTGAAAAATTATTACTTCTTATTTAGTTGTTGTTTGTTTATGGAAGATTTCGTGACAAGAATTTTAAAAAGGAAACAATTTATTTATGTATATAAAAATCAAATAATGTTTGTAATAGGAAGGGCATGTTTTTAAATGCAAGATAAATTTCAAAATGCTTACAAAATCTTTAAGTGAAATTTTCAAACGAATAAGTTCAGTTTCATTTTCAGTTTCCATTCCATTTAAATCAAATTGTGATTTCGATCGATATCGCAGGTCGTAATTTGCCCCCAGGTTTTTTGCAATCACTTCATGTGGCTTGAAGAGTTCATAATAATTGACAAACTTATACACCATCTACCCACCCCCTTTCATCCCACCAGTTGAAATTCAATCCAGAAACGGTTTTGTTTTACGTAAAGTTTACGAAAGAGATATTCGTTGTCCGAAATCTCTATTTCTAATAATTCTGAAAGCCCTCCATTCATTTGATATTTCACTTTTTCGCTACTGTTAAACATATGTGACTGTCAAAAATTTTATCAGTCAAAGACAAAATAATTTGTTGTTTACGGTTGGCTGGCGAAAATTAGTGGTAACGAGCAAATGAAATTTGGATCAAAACTTTCACTCATGATCGATAGTGTGTACTCTTCTTTTGTGGATCCAACGAAATTTACAGTATCGTGTCGCCTCAATAAGGGGTTTCCTTCGCTTATTGCTTTGTAAAAATTTTCCTCCCTTTCCGATCCCTTCCTGAGCACAACTTGGTAACTTAATATATTTCAAGATTTTTATTAAATTGTCTTATTGATAAGTTTTCTCTAATTATCCATTAAACAGAAGTTTGACCATGAAGTATTAGATTTGTGTTTGCACAGGGTGGCCCAAATAACACCTACCAGTAGTCGTTGTTGGTTGCCTTGCCGTGGCAGTGCTTGCACAATTTGTACTTTGTAAAGATGCATTTAAAACCCAACTTTAAAATTCTCTACACTGTTGTTCTGGAGATGCCTAATTGGACATCTACAAGTTTAAACAAATGAATAATTTTAAAACACTCTGCCCTTAGCTCCCACATTGCCATCAGTGCGTTTATTTCGATGAGCAACTCTTCCAGAAAGATCGATCAATGAAAAAACAATGAAAATGGCACAACCGACAATTAAGTTACAGTACATTAAAATTTATTGAAAATTAGTGAAACTCGGTGCCACATAAACCAAGAGAAATCGAATAACGATTTTGCTTCTCGAACTAGCTGCTTTAGCATTACAAATAAAACAGAAAACAATAAAACAGAAAAACTGCCAAGGTTTATTCCCCAACCTTATTCTGTTCTTACTACCAGTTGTTCCGATCAATGCACTCTATTCAAAGGTATCTAAAATTGGCTTAAATATGCCTTAAACAAGATTTGATTCATAAGCCTTTTTATTCTGATGCACTTTCAAAATAAAAAGTTTAAAAAAGCTCCGCAAACCCCTTATTGGGAATTGTTACTCTAATCTCTTAAACAAGAAACTGCCTGTGCCAGAGACGAGTTTTCTTGAGTTTTAACAAAAATTTGTTTTCATTTCGCAGAGCTGCAAATAATGTTGCTGTCAGAAATATATAGAAAAACATATTTCTGGAAATAAACTTATAGGAATTAATTCATATACATTTGGAAATGGTGTAGCTGCTTTGAGCTAACCAAACAATTTAAGAATTGCGCTGGCTCGGGCATATTGTTTGAACGAATTTGATCCAGAGCGAAGACGAACATGAGGAAGACCGAAACTGCGTTAAAAAGACCAAAAACAGGAAACCCTTTCCAAACTCAACGTTAGAAATTGGAGATGAAGCGCAGAAGACCGAGAAGCCTGAAAATTCATTCTTTACATTATCTGTTACTGATAATGTGCATCCCGTGAGATCTTTACATCTACGGAAAATTATTGTTTCGTACGCTTTATGGGCTGGCGGAGTTATTGGCCCACATGTCTTCAAAAACGATGATAGCCAGAATGTTACTGTCAATGGTGAACGGTATAGGAACAGGATAATCTTGCTGATATGTGGTTCCAACAGGACGGAGCCACATGCCACACAACGGCCGCTAAAATTGATTTAATCAAATGAACTTTACATGGGAAAAAAATAATGGCCCAATTAATTGGCCACCAAGATCGTGTGATTTTACCCCATTGGATTATTTTCTTTGGGGTTATGTAAAGTCAACTGTCTAAGTCGATTAACCACAAACAATTAAACACCTGAAAATCAATATTCGAAGAGATATCGTCGAAATACGACCGCAAGTACTGCGAAAAGTTGTTGAAAATTGGTATTCCAGATTGCGCGTTTTACGCGCCAGCAGTTGCGGCCATATGGCAGAATCATATTTAAACATTAATCTCATAAAATTTTCTTTCCAATAAAGCACGTTTCATTGATATTAAAAATATATTTCCTTGTTTTATTATAATTTAAAATGTCGTACATGGGGTAAATTAATATAATGTTCTCTCTTCTTTCTCAATTCCGACTACTATTATATTACTTTTTTTTATGTATAAATTTTATCTTTTTTTTACTATATTTTATATAATAAACCATTTTATTTAAAATAAAAATGTGTTTTTATATGTAAATTAATATTTGCTAAATTTTATTTTTGCAATCCTTATGATATTTTGGCGATATTTTCCTATTTTATTATAAGTGTTTGTCTGGCAATATTTCTAGCTTATCATCTAGAAGAATCGCTTTCGTATGGCCATCGAAACACGTTTCTTCCTGAAGAAATTATCTTCCGCAATACGAAATCGATTATTGCCACAATTCTATTTTTAACCAGGCAATACGTTTGGCAATACATATGGAGTATTTTCCTTAATTTCCCAATATGAATGTTCTAAATTAAAAAAAAAAAAATAAACAAAAATAGCTGTTTGCAATAGTTTTTAGAAAAAAAATAATTATTTCTTTTCTAACTAAAAACATTTAACATCTGCCTGCATTTGCATAATTTACATGTGTAAAATGCCATCAACTCAAAAATTTCATATAAAAATTTGTGACATTCATTTCATTTTCGATTTTCCACTATTATGCATTTTTCCCGAGAAATGCAATTAATATAATCATCATATTTCATAATGCATATAAAAAGCATAGACCATTTAGTAAAAATGCGATGCAATCACACTGAAACGGCATATAAACTTAATATTTTGTAAGACACACGAGGATCAGAAGAACGCACGATGACGACACATACATACCCACCAAATGCATATAAAAGATATTTTAACAAAAAAAAAAAAATATATAATTTAATTACCTCACAACAGCAAAATATTGTCGTCTAATAATGCAAATTCTTGCACTAATAATAACGACAATCACGACGATGAATATGAGGATGATAATAATTATGCTGATTCCTCTTGTAGAAATGATGATGATGATAATATTAAAAATATGGTAAAATGAGAAAATTAAAAAAAAATATATTTCTGACTCTAGATATGATTACTGCAGGCTACACTAGTCCAATTAAACTATTAAAAGCTTTAGGATGAGATTTAATAGGTATGTCATCAGTAGGGTTGAGATTTGCATGCCCTAAAAAATAGGATATTCATTATTATTTATTAACGGTTAACCGATAAATTGCTACCCGATTAACTGATCGGTTAATTTAAAATTGGCTTTTTTCGATTAACGATTAAACCGGTTAATTTCAGTCGATTAACCGATGTTACAAAATTTTTAATTTTTTGTAGTATTAAACCATATTTTTCTGTGTTTTTAATTATAAATGAATTCCAAAACGTCAGTAGCAAAGCATCTCGCATTTTTAAATGTATTCTACAATGCAACCATGTAGAATTTTACAATGTTATCTGCACCAAAGTTCACGAAAAAAGTTACCAAATATATTTCCTTCTAGAAATACATTCTCAAAATACAGTACAAAAACAGATATTAAGGAATTCGGAAATTAAATTTTTTCCCAAAATGTTTGGTGCTGAGCTTTGCTAGGATGAGTTAGATGATGACCTGACAACAGAAGAACTTCTCGATAAACACACAACAACAAAATTATCCGGAACAATTAGAAGTGTTAAAAATTTAAAAAAATTAAAACAGGACTCTAATGGCATAACGGAAAATTTTATATGTTTAGAGAAATTCAGGAAAGGGACTGAGAATTTGAATATTCTATATTACGGGTTGCTTTGGATTTCTCCAACATCACGATGAGTGAAAGAATATTTTCCAAGCCAAATTTTATTTAAACTAAAGAAAAGAGTCGCTGAAATCCTAAACATTTTAGAAACTGGGAATTATTTCCTTCCGAAGGTTACTTTTATATTATATTCAACATTTTTAATTTTTCGAATTTATTCTATGAGCTAAATTTCAGTTATGTATTTTATAAAGCTTTTTTGTAATAGTTCTATTCCTTAAATTTTTCAGACTATTATATTGTATTTTCTAAGGTAAAATGTAAAAAGAAAGGAATAGAACTATTACAAAAAAGCTTTATAAAATACATAACTGAAATTTAGCTCATAGAATAAATTCGAAAAATGAAAAATTTTGAATATAATATAAAAGTAACTTTCGGAAGGAGATAATTCCCAGTTTCTATTTGTTAAAATAGTTGAGTTAAATACATTCAATTTATAAAGTTACCCTATCCAGTGAGACACAAAGAATGCTGACGAAGGCCGTAGCGGGCCAGAAAATGCATTACATTCTGCTGGTGTCTAATAATTGTAAATTTTTCTGTACATACAATATACCTCATTGCTTTCCAAAGGAAGGCTAAGGTAAAATGTAAAAAGAAAATACAATATAATAGTCTGGTAGTGTATAAAGTCATTTCTGAAAAATTGAAGGAATAAGACTATTACAAAAAAGCTTTATAAAATACATGGCGCTGCGAAATATGGCCCCAGGAAATATGGCCCCAAAAAATAAATGAAAATTGACCCCAAATTTGGGGCTATTTTTCATAATGCAATATGGCCCCAGTTTTTTAATGAAAAATTACCCCAAAAAAATGAAAAATAACCCTAAAAATAAAATGAAATATGATCCTAAATTTGGGGTTATTTTTCATTATGAAAAATCACCTCAAAATTTATAATGAATTTTAACCCCAAAAAAGAACACAAAGAAAGTGACATTAAACATTTTCGGTGGAGTTCATATGCCCAAAACTAAAAATGCCAAATTTAGAATCCCGATTTCAAAATCCGGATAATTATACAGTTTTGGTTTTAAAAATCGTACGATTGATAGCACGGTTGGGCTTTCGGCTATGCACAAGGATTTTTTTCTCTATGGTATAACGAACACTGGCTTTGCTTACTAAAGCTCCACGTTATAGCCGGCCTTCGGCCGGGCGCAAGGATTTTTTTCTCTATGGTATAACGAACACTGGCTTCGCTAACTAAAGCTTATCTGTATAGCCGGCCTTCGGCCGGGTGAAAGGATTTTCTTCTCTTTGGTATAACTAACACTGGCTTCGCTAGCTAAAGCTTCACTACATAGCCGGCTTTCGGCCGCGCTCAAGGATTTTTTTCTCTATGGTATAACAAACACCGGCTTCGCTAACTAAAGCATAACCGGCAAGGATTTTCTCTACTTTGGCATAAGAATTCGGGTTTTTTATGTTATCCCTAGAAACTTTTGCATAGAATTTTATAAAATTTGTGTAAACATGTTTGGGGTGATTTTTCATTTCTTAAAATTTACATTTTTTATTAGTAGATGAAAAATAGCCCCAAAGTAAAAATTGTGATTTTGTTTGGGGCCATTTTTCATTCCTTGATATTGGGGTCATTTTTCATTCCACTTAAAATGCAAAAACACCCTAACGAAAAAATGAAAAATAACCCCAAAAAAAAACAAAAAAATTGCGCCAAAATTGCGTGTTGTTGTGTCTCATGTAAAATTTTGGGGCCGTTTTTCATTTTCCTTTTGGGGCCATATTTCCTGGGGTCATTTTGCGCACCGCCAAAATACATAACTGAAATTTAGGGCGGCATGAAATAACCCCCCAAAATATAACCCCAAAAAAAAAAAAAATAATGAAATAACCACCCAAAGCGTGGGGCCTTATTTCATATGCAATAAAGCCCCAATTTTGAAAATGAAATTAGCCCCCAATGAAATGAAATAACGCCCCAAACATAAATGAAATAATTCCCTAATTTGTGGGGGCTTATTTCATATGAAATAAAACCCCAATTTCTAAAATGAAATAAGAGCCCAACATATGTAATACAATTAATTATACAGTTTTGCTTTAAAGAATCACGCGATAGATATCATGATATGATATACCAAACACAAGCTTCGCCAACTAAGGCTTTTTTGCGTAGCCGGCCTTCGGCCGGGCGCAATGACTTTTTCCTCTATGGTATAACAAACACCGGCTTCGCTAACTAAAGCTTCTCTGCATAGCGCCAGGATTTTCTCCTCTATAGTATAAAAATACCGACTCGACCCGGCTACGCAGAGAGGCGGTGCGCAAAATGACCCCAGGAAATATGGCCCCAAAAGGAAAATGAAAAACGGCCTCAAAATTTTACACGAGACACAACAACACGCAATTTTGGCGCATTTTTTTTGTTTTTTTTTTTGGGTTATTTTTCATTTTTTCGTTAGGGTGTTTTTGCATTTTAAGTGGAATGAAAAATGACCCCAATATCAAGGAATGAAAAATGGCCCCAAATAAAACCACAATTTTTACTTTGGGGCTATTTTTCATCTACTAATAAAAAAATGCAAGTTTAAAGAAATGAAAAATCAGCCCAAACATTTTTACACAAATTTTATAAAATTCTATGTAAAAGTTTCTAGGGATAACATAAAAAACCAGAATTATTATACCAAAGTAGAGAATTCCTTGCCGGTTATGCAGAGATGCTTTAGTTAGCGAAGCCGCTGTTTGTTATACCATAGAGGAAAAAATCCTTGAGCCCGGCCGAAGGCCGGCTATTACGAGAAGAGTTCGTTATACCATAGAAAAGAAAATCCTTGCGCCCGGCCGAAGGCCGGCTATGTAGTGAAGCTTTAGTGAGCGAAGCCAGTGTTCGTTATACCAAAGAGAAGAAAAACATTTCACCCGGCCGAAGGCCGGCTATGCAGAGAAGCTTTAGTTAGCGAAGCCAGTGTTCGTTATACCATAGAGAAAAAAATCCTTGCGCCCGGCCGAAGGCCGGCTATAACGTAGAGCTTTAGTAAGCACAGCCAGTGTTCGTTATACCATAGAGAAAAAAATCCTTGTGCATGGCCGAAAGCCCAACCGTGCTATCAATCGTACCATTTTTAAAACCAAAACTTTATAATTATCCGGATTTTGAAATCGGGATTCTAAATTTGGGATTTTTGGTCTTGGGCATATGAACTCCACCGAAAATGTTTAATGTCACTTTTTTTGTGTTCTTTTTTGGGGTTAAAATTCATTATAAATTTTGAGGTGATTTTTCATAATGAAGAATAACCCCAAATTTAGGGTCATATTTCATTTTATTTTTAGGGTTATTTTTCATTTTTTTGGGGTCATTTTTCATTAAAAAAAATGGGGCCATATTGCATTATGAAAAATAGCCCCAAATTTGGGGTCAATTTTCATTTATTTTTTGGGGCCATATTTCCTGGGGCCATATTTCGCAGCGCCACGCAGAGAAGCTTTAGTTAGCGAAGCCGGTGTTAAGTATACCATATAGAAAAAGTCATTGCGCACGGCCGAAGGCCGGTTATGAAGGGTAGCTTTATTTATCGAAGCCGGTGTTCTGTATACCAAATCATAAATTTGAAAATGAAATAATTCCCCAAAAAATATATTGGGGCTTTATTTCATAATGATTTTTTGGGGGATAATTTCATATGAAAAAATACCCCAATTAAGAAAAATTAAATAACACCCCAAACAAAATGAAATAACCCCCCAAAAATCGTTTTTGTTGTTCTCTGTACAAACTTTTGGGGGGTTATTTCATTATTTTTTTTGGGGGGTTATTTCATGCCGCCGAAATTTAGCTCATAGAATAAATTTGAAAAACGAAAAATGTTGAATCTAAAAATTTTAGCCAAATTATTTTTCTCAAATATTTAAATTCTTTGAAAAGGCGTTTGGTATAAGTCAAAAAAAAAATACTAAATGTACTTCTGAGCTAAAAAAATAATTTCAGATGTCTTCAGTAGAATCGTATGGCGATGCTCATTTTAAGGGGTCATTTTTGTACTTTTTCCCAACTCTTAAACAAAAGTATACTAAAACGGCACTTTTAAGGGTTAAAATGTTCTACGAATATGTATCTAAATGTATCCAAAATAAATTTTCGAAATTTCCGGCATTGAAGTTTTTGAATGTCTTAAAAAGGCGTTTGCTACAAGTCAACAAAATATATTAAATGTACTTCTGACCTAAAACACTATTTCTGATGTCTTCAGTAGAATTGTATGGCGATTTTTTTCATGCAATTTATTAACCCTCTAACACTCATTTTAAGGGGTAATTTTTGTCCTTTTTAACTTCTACACTAAAAGGGCACGTTAGAGGGTTAATATTTTCTACGAATATTTTCTGTATCAAATTTCACCAGGGGTCTTCTAAGACCGAACAATCGTGTAATGTATGTATGTAAAACGGGTTTTCGAAATTCCGCGCCTTGAATTTTTTTAATTTTTCGAAAACCAGTTTTACATACATACATACATTACACGATTTTTCGGACTTAGTAGACCCCTTGTGAAATTTGATGCAGAAAATATTCGTAGAACATTTTAACAATAAATCGTATAAAATTGTTCGATTAACCGAACAAGAATTAATCTAATCAACACCCAGTATTGATTATAACATGTTCGCAGGCAACCATAGTATGGTTGCAGCTACGTTGTGTAGGGCAAATTTAACCATAATATGGTTGCCAGTGACAATAATATGGTAAAAGTAAACTTTATATGTTTAAAACTTTTTGCTTAAAATATACAAAAATATTTTTTCTTTATTCTATTTTTTATTTTATAATCTCAGCCATTAAAAGTATATGTAGAGTGAAGAAATATTCGTTTTGTAATTAATAAAATTTCCAGACATGATTTAATACAAGCAAAAATATAGAGTGTATTTAGAAATAACCTCCTGGAAAGATATGACAGATTTAATAAACTGTGCATTTAAATGTCTGGCAAAGTGTCTGGGATTCATGTTTTTTTGTGTTTCTTTACTTTTTCATCTCATAAATTTTGAGTTAAAATTTCAGTGCCGCTTTAACATTTTTATAAAGATTGAATTAAACAAATGAAGAAAATAAAAATTAAAAAATTTGTGAAATGAAAAAAGTTTCTGTGTGAATTGTCTGGTTTTTTGTTTGTAATTCTTTATTTCATATTTATGTTGCATGCAATTTGTTTGATGTATATGAATAATTAACAATGTCGTCTGTGGTACAAAGTTCTAATGTTTCTTATTTTGTGGCACATAAAATTATGAAGAATCGCTTATAATTATTTTTTGTTGGTTTTATGATATTTTTTGTTAATATGAATTTGTGAATTTTTAAAATTAATGCTGTTTATTATACATGAGTGCACTTGAAATAGTATTCATCTGACGGCCTGGGTTTTGAGTGCATCTCTTCTTTTTCTTATTTTTGTTTGCTTTGGCGGCATTTTTTGAAGTTTGGCTAATTGGTTAACAGGCAGGCGCTAAGAAGTTTTCCCATAAATCAAACCAAATGCATTTTTCTCATAAATATGCCAAACGACACTAAATTATGTTAAAATTTTTTGCAAATTTTGGGGAAACTTAATGAGCCACTTAAAATGAACAGTTGTGAAAAAAATTTTAACTTTAACTTTAAAATATGGAGTTTAAACTACACTTATAATTTTTTCTTATCTGAGCACCACAACCCAAACACAACCAAAGCGAATATTCATTTTTGAAAATTAATTTCTATTGATATTTTCAATTTAAAACAAATTATATATTAAAAAAAACACACACACATTCATTTGCAACATTTTATTAAATTAAAATTCTGTATGAAAAAAATATGTAATTTTAATTATTTTAATTTACGCATTTAGCATTTTGCTGCGGTCTAGAAATAAATGTAATTAATTTTACTTTTCGCCCCTCCCCTCCTCCGCTGATTTAAAAAGGAATTATTGTGTTTAAAATCATAAATACAACTCGCAAGAGACAGTTACAAGTGGAGTTTTATTTATGAAAATGAAAAGTGTGTTCTGGTGTCATCTTTAAAAAAAAGTTTATTTATTATGTGTATTTTACTCGTACTTATTTTTCTCCTTTTATACTCGTGTTTTTCGCTTTAAACAATTCGAGATTGTGACATAAACATTGAGAAAATTAAAATGAAATAAAAGTTTTATTCAGTGTCGCTTGTTTGCTGTATTTTATATTAAAACATCTGGTACCACAAAAGAGACGCGCCAACGCAAAAAATAATGTATGTATGTATATGTGGCAAAAGTATTACACTCGGGTGTGCTATTGTTGTACCCTATAGTGGACTTACAAATTAAGTTCCTCTACCAATCAATTAATACGAATGTATTTTGTTGCAAAACTGAATTTTTAAGTTGGTATAAATAAAATAGTATACAGAGAAACTTAAGTCGAAGCAAATTCCCTCCACCAAAATTTAAACTATATTTATTCGGAATATAAAAAGATTTAGCTGCCTGGAGAAATGACTCCATCGAAAAAAAATATCTATTAGACGCTTGTGATTTAAATCCAGAGCTTGATAAAGGACGAATCCTCTACTCTCTTTACGGAGCAGTTTGGAGAAAACTTATAAATAAGCTTTAACGCCAATCAACAGTTGTTCTATAGAACCCAGCGACAATTGAGTAAGGCAAAGCACTCTGCAATAAAGTTTATCAATGATAAAAATGGCAACCTCCTGAGAGAGGAAAACAGTATAACGGAACGGTGTTGCAAATACTTTGCAGTACTTCTAAATTAAAACTGCAGCAGTTACATTTAAAGTATGAGAAAGCCCGCTTTAAAGTCATATCAAATTCAAAAAAAATTCAAATCACAGAAGAAGTGGTTGACGATGTGCTCAAAAGACTTAAACTTAGAAAAGCATCTGGCCATGACGGCATTGCTCCGGAAATGATAAAACATATATCTTCAAACTATGTTGGAGCCATGCTAAGATTCCCAGACACTGGGAAGTATCAGTTATCTCACACATATTAAAAAAATTCGATTAGACAGCAAGTGAAAATTGTCGGGGAATGCCCCTCTTTAGCGCTCCAGGAAAACTATACTCACGAATACCCACTGATCTTCATAGAGTAAATTTGGAACACCTGCTTAAAGGCGAGCAACATCGATTCAGACCGAATCGTGGTGCAACGGACTCAGTGATATCACTACAGCAAATTGTGGGCAAAGCCATTCAGTACAATAAATAATGGGTGATTGTTTAAGAGCTATAGGAAAGTTGAAAAAAAACACATAAAATTCAGAAAAATGCATGAAATCTTTATTTAAATCGATAGTACGGTCCATATAATTTAATGTTTGAAGATTATTTCATGCCAAATGTTGACCGTGACTGCGCCTCAAATGGTCCATCCGCTTAGTCCAATTTTGGCATACTCTTTCCAACATTTCGGCCGGTATCTCGTGAATAAATGCTTCAATGTTGTCTTCCAATGCGTCAATTGAAGCGGGCATGTGTGTATAGACATGAGCTTTAACATAGCCTCACAAAAAAAAGTCTAAAGGCGGTAAATCGCACGATCTAGGCGGCCAATTGACCGGTCCCGAACGTGAAATAAAATGTTCACCGAACTCCTTCTGGCTGATCTTCACTCAAAAATCGACAATTCTGCTTGAGCCAAAAATGAGCTTCGTCGCTGAACACAAGAAGCGCGCGATGAACTTTTTTAACAGAGCACGCATTTTGATAATAAAATTCAATAATTTGCAAGCGTTGTTCGTTTTTAAGACGATTCATGGTTAAATTATAGACCAAACTGAAGATGTTTGACAGTGAAACAAAACACGAAACGTGCGTCATCTGTTTCAACCAGTGTTGCCAAAAAGATAATAGCTAAAAAATCTTTGGAAAAGGTTTCCTGATGAGCTGGCCTAAGCAACCAGTGAAATGCGCATAGAAGCTAGCTTTCCCTCAACAATAAATTTCAGTGTATTTATTTAATATGAAAAATTGGGAATTTAGCACGTCATACGGATATCGTATGAATAAGAAAACGAGATAGTTTCTTCACGTTGCGAAGATGCCAGCAGAACGTCTGCAAAGACAAGTGTTTAAAACTAGGAAACAGACAAAGAGGAAAAAACCATGGAAAAACTCTTTGCACCTAGCATTTCAAAGACGAGGCATTGACCTACATTGGCAAATTCGTTCCAAAAAAATTCCCACACTGAAAGGAATACTGCGTATGAATTAAGTAGATAAGCTCATATAGGACCTAAGGATTTATAGTCTAATCATTAGTGTGATTTATAGTTAAAAGAAACTAATGTAACATAATTTTTCGTTTAGGTTAAAGGCTTTTTCAAGTGTTTACTTATGGTAAACTATGGAACGATTGTCGCAAAATTCATGCTGTTATTTTTGGACTTTTTAAACAAAATTTCAACACAAAATCATTGTATGGTAAATTGTGAACCGATCATTAAAGAATTAAAAAGTGCCAGTTCTATTCTTATGAAACTAATTACCTGTTTATTTAAATCAGTGACGGGCACATTTGCAAATCCTATGTACGCGTGCATAGGAATAAAAATGCTGCTTGTGCGACGTCGATACATGTACACTATAAACTTCTTTGTATGTCTGTGACAATGTACGTTCGGCTGTTGCTTTGTTGTCATTTCGTCAACACAAGCATAAATGTGATAGTATGTGTGTGCCCTTCACTGATTTCCCACCTGACCTGACCTGAGATTCGAAAAAATTGAAAACTCACTAAGGCGAAGAGTTTTCGAAACAAAAATGTTCGATAAATAGTCGATGATATTTTATATAGCGAATGTTCTTTTATTTGAACAATTCTCGAAATTTTACCGACAGTCAACATTCGAAAATGTGTTATTTTTCATTTAATAAAACATTCGAGTTTTTTTCTTTTTTGATAAAATCTCGAAACAAAAATGAGTGCTATATTTTTTAATTTTAGACAAATCCTCGAACATTTATTTGTTTACCGTTAAATTATTTTTTTACTATTTTTTATTTTTCAAATTACCACCAAAGGTTCGATAAAACTACTTTGATCGAATTTTTAGCGAAAAAAAGTAACGGAGTTTTTTTTATGTTGAAACATAAAAACAGAAAAATATTTTATTTGTGATTTAGAGTTTATAAAGTGAAGTGTGTATAAAGAAAATAAATTTTTAAAAAGTGATAAAAAAAAGTGAAATTTGTTATTTAATTTAATTTAAAAGGTAAGTTAAATGGGGGATAGAAAAAAAAAATATATATGTGAAAGTAGACATGTTATAACCCAGTGTAACAGTTTAAATAAAAACCTTCGTCTAAGAGATACTCCTGATGGCGTTGGGGGTAATGATGTTGAAATTGTTGTTTTAAATAATACTGAGCCAGACCAGTCAGATGTTCAATTGTTAAAAGAAGTGAACGAAGGTGTTACTGATTTTAACACAAGGTTGGCTCAATGGATTTCAAAATATAATTTAAGCAGGCAGGCATCTAATGACTTGCTAATTTTATTAAGTGAAAAAATTCCCAACCTACCAAAAGACGTGCGGTCACTTAAACGTACGCCTCGTGAAATTATAAAACGTAGTGTGGAACCCGGTGAGTATGTTCATTACGGAGTAGAGGATGCCCTTACCGATTTTTTACGTAATTTTGAATATAATTGTTGTGATATATCCCTTAATATTAACGTTGACGGGCTTCCCCTATTCAAAAGTTCGCGAAAGCAGTCATGGCCTATTCTTATCAACGTTAACGGCACAAAACCCGTATTTGTTGCTGGCATCTATGTAGGATGCTCTAAGCCACGCGATACAAACTCTTATCTCCTTGAGTTTGTAGAAGAAATGCAAGTATTAATTTCAAATGGCATGTTTTTTTGTGGAAAACAGTTCACTATTAACATAAGATCATTTATATGCGATGCCCCGGCCCGTGCTTTTCTTTTAGGAATTAAAGGTCACACCGGGTTTTATTGTTGTAGTAAATGTACCCAAAAAGGAGAAAGCTTTCAGAGACGATTGATTTTTAAACTATCGGAAAATACCTATCGGACTGACATTGCTTTTAGAAATCGGTTGCATCCTGAGCACCACAATATTTCTCAAAAGCTGTGCATCGAAAATTTGCCAATTGATATAGTTAACCAATTTCCGCTTGATTATATGCATGTAGTTTGCCTTGGGGTTATGAAAACATTACTTATAGCCTTGACAAGATCAAAATGCCACCCTTTTTCTCTTAGCCGTTTTGAAATAAATCATATCAGCTGTAAAATCATATCATTAAGAAAATTTGTCCCAAAAGAATTTTGTAGGAAGCCCAGAGGTCTTGATGACTTAGAAAGATTTAAGGCTACTGAGCTCAGGGCATTTTTATTGTATATTGGGCCAATAGTGTTAAAAGGCATTTTGGAAGACAACAAATATAATCATTTCCTAATCTTAAGCATATCAATAAGACTTCTCCTTCATCCTGAATATTGCAAAACAAAAAATAGGCTTGCCAATAGATTGTTAATAGATTTTGTATCTCAAGTTCCGTCGTTATATTTGGCTTCAATGTTGACATTTAATTTTCATTGTTTAACACATTTGAGTGACCAGGCAATGATATTCGGTTCTTTGGAAACAATAAGTGCTTTTCCATTTGAAAACTTTTTAGGGAAACTTAAAACTTTAGTTAAAAAGGGTGACTGTATTCTGGCTCAACTTTATAATCGCATTGTGGAGCAAAGTTTGCTGAACATTGGTCTTAACGACTCGGTTTACAATTCTAAAGTCCCAAAAAATGGTATAAGCTACAACTCATTTTCCTTTAGCCTAAATGTTCAAAATTCTTTTTATTTTATGAAAGAAGAGCAATATAAAATATATAGAATTAATAAAATAGAAATATGTAAGAAAAGTTATATTTTGCATAGTAAGTTACTTGTTAATATGCAACCTTTTTTCATTTATCCAATATGCTCAACGTTTTTGGGAATATTTTCTTCGAACTGCTTACAATATGATCCTGAGGTTGTATTGCATCGAATTGAAGAAATATCTGGAAAAATGTGTTACTTCCAAAGTGAATCTAATCACATACTTATTCCATTTATTCATTTTTAGAACGAAATGACAGAAAATAATACAGCTATCAATAATGACAACATTACTATTTACACGGAGCTTTTCAGCCAGCAGCCATGCATGGATATAAGTAAAAACAGCCAAATTCTGACGTGCGTAGATGCGGTACCTTCCACTAGCAACAGTAACAATTCCAGCCAACAAACAGGTACGACATTTCTGTAATCTATTTTTTTCTTTTTGATAATAAGCTCAGATGATAACTTGGTAGCGTAAATATAGCTTAAATAACTTTGTTTAGATAAATTATTTTAAAGTTTCAACAAAAGATTCGGTACATAATACTTTTTTTTAAGCTTTCCGAAGGTCTTTCACATTCAATCAAACATTAAACTATTTATTGCCATTATAGATATTATAAATCTTTTGCAAAAAATTGATGAAAACCTTAAAATTTTAAACACTAAAACCGATCGGGTTATATCCGAAGTAATTTCTATCCGAACTGAGGTTTCAACAATTAAAAAAAAGGTATATGGAGACGTTTCCTGTACAGAATATATTGTGCCCTACCAACCTTTTACTTCCATGGAGCAATATGATCTTTTTGAATCCAAACTAGAAGATGAGGAGATATTTAAGCAATTTGTAAGTATAAGCCAAATATATTAACGTGTATTAAACATAAACTTAAGCTTATTTAATCAAATAACGTCATACTTATGTAGTTAAAAAACAATTAAGTTATGTAGATTTATACCTTATATTATATTTATCTTTTGTTAGACATTGATGCAAATATACATACGCACTTCTTAAGAGAGGAATGGTTTTTTTAATTTATAAATCTTTTACACATAAACCTTAAACTTATTTTTTCGCAATGTTTTTTTTTTTTTGAGTTATGACGTTGTTTCAGTAAATGTGCGATATATATGTATGTAAAATATTTTGTCAATTCCCATTCAGATAAAAGAACTGTGCCAGTCCGGTGAAAAAGCTTTCGACAAGTTTATACGAGCATGCTGGAAAAAAATATTAGCTGACACTTTAGCGGAACAATTTTCGTGGAGGGGAACAAGCACAAAAAAATGTATAAGGGGATGCAGATTGACACAAGCTATTCGAAGTAAGAAAGTTTTAAAAGAAAATTTGTAAGGTTTTGCACCTTTATAATTTAACTGTTTCATTCTATTCATGTACCTAGATTCTTTCAAAAACAAATTTGCCCTTTGTGACGATGACTTTGACAAAATATCGCAGAAGCATTTCCAATATGCTCATGACAGGCTGTCGAAAACATCGGTTTACCATATAAAAAAGCAAAAACTTGGGGGAGAAGTGACCCCCTCTTAACAAAAAAAAATAAATAAATAAACAACATAATTTCATTTATTTAAACATATATTTTTTTTAAGAAGTTATTTGAGTTAAAAACTGTCTTCATTCATGTTGAACTAATTATTTTCTTTTGCATTTATATTTATCTAAGACTGATTAATTATTATACATATATATATATAAATTTATTAACATACACAATTTAAATATAAAGAATTTTACTTAATGTATTTTCTTTGGCGATTCAAGTTTTTTTATTTAATTTTTTTCATTAATGGTGTTTCCTTTTCTACAAAAAAATGCGACCTTTTACTAAAAAAAAAGTGAAATTCGGTGTCTGTTTGTAAAAATTTTTGCTCCCAAAAAAGGGTGAGTTTTTTTAGAATAAAACAAGCCACCCTTTTCAAGACACCAAATTGTATTTTCTTCAAATAAAATGTCACATTTTTTTGTAGAAAAGACAACCCCATAAAATAAACATTTGTTAGTATGTAGCATTGTACATTTTAATATAATTAATTTGAAAAAATAATATTAATTAAATATTAAAACGAAAAAAATTGTTTGATTTGGACCAAAATGAAATTGAAACATAACAATAATCATTCGATATCGAAGTATTACTAACGATAGTAATGACGAATAATTAGCGATATCGAATTTGTCTGATAACAATATCTCCAGATAAGGGTTTTCGATATCGTTAAAGTTATCTTTTGCTAACATTTCACAATATTGAATAAGATGTATTGGCAAACAATTTTCGATACCACTATCGAAACAATAACAAAGGAATTTTCAAACCGCAATTGACATTGCTAAATCTTCGTTTCTAATTCTTTATCGAACCTTCGAAATCGATAGCTTTTTTGGATCAAACTGAGCGACATGTAAACAATTTTCAATTCGTTTTTGAGTGTCGATCTCGAAAGATTAACACAGTAAATGTTCGAGATATATTCGATGGCAATATCATTAACGAAAGTCTTGGTCAGGTGGGTTAAATCTAACGATAATTTCGTTCATTGGTCTGACATATAAGCAAACACGAAAATTCTTAAATTTGATATGGGTTTTGGCGTACAAATATGGGGCCTATTGTAAGATATGGACCGATCTTCACAAAATTTAGTAGTGTAAATTCTAGTAACATAAAAATATAAATTTCGTGCAAAATTTACTAAGCACCCATGCATTCTGCCACCAATTTTATATAAGTTTTTTAATCAGGGATATTGTGTTTTAGCGTTAGTGGACGGGTCAAATTTTTTTTACAATTGGGGTATTCACAAGGTGTGCTATCATGTTATATTGTCATCATGTTCTAACATTTTACAATGGTTGAAAAATATTGTTGTTGCTTTGTAAACAAAAAGTGTCTTAAATAAATAGAACTTTGCTTGCTATGTTTATTGTGCTGTCGTAATTATTCAGAAGATACCAGCGCTGAGCGGCTGAGCCGTGTCGCGTTAGTTTTTGTAGCCGCCGCCGTTGATGGTAAAATTTTATCCGGCTAACATCCGAATTTAACCTGCGGCTAGCAATTTTTGCAACAAATCATCTGCGACGTCAAATTAGATCGGCTAAGGACTCTGCTTTTTCATAAACAAACAAAATAAAATTTAAAATAGTCAGGTAAGATCTAATTTAATTTATTAATTCATGGATTAGAATTAAAAAATATTTTTATTTTTGGTAAATATTTATTTTTTATATATGTTTTTAATCAGCTGATTTAAATTCAAAATAGCACACTGACTTATGAGGGGTTGTTCACAACAGTCGTAATTTTTCATGTTATTAATTTAAGACATGTGACTTTATGACAACTTGTGAATCCCCCCAATATTGTTATGATAATAATAAACGAAGTAGTTAGTTCATGTTGATTTCAAATCATAATTAATATGTTAACAAAAAAGGAATATAATTTTTTTAGTAATATTGGTAGACATTTAAATCCATTACTCTGTTCCTACTGGATCGATTGTACTGGAACTTAAAACAAATTGGCACTTTCATTTGCGTCGTTTCACAGTGAACATGATTTTAACGGACTAATAGACAAGAGGAGAACATAGATAAATTGACTTAAAATAACTTTAAATAAATAAATATGCTTCTTTGCACCATTTGTATAAAAATTGGACTTTTATTCGCAAGGGAAACACAGACCAATTATACAAATATCGTTATATAAATATCATTCTTTGTTGCAACCATAACATTATTTGTTATCATTTTAAAACTCTTTTTGGGAATCCAGTTACTTCTAGTCAAACTAATTTTTAATTTCGTGAATATTATTCTTTTTTAAAATGTCAGTAATTGCTTAAATTTCACACTTGCTATTTGACAGCCTAATATCAAGGTTTAGTATATCAAAAAATCAAGGTGAAATTTAATTCGAATATTTCAACTTTTTTAATGATTTTATATTTTCGTAACTATTTCTAAATTTTTAAATACTAATTTCAATTTTTGGGAATACAAAATTTTAATTTCAAAAGATTTTGTTATTCGTGCTTAATTCCCAGTTTTTATTCTTGACAAAAACACTTGAAATTATTGTTGATGGGATAAGCTATTCCTATGCATTTCACTGGTTGCTTAGGCCAGATCATCAGGAAACTTCATCCATAAAGATTTTAGAAAACGGCCTTAAA
Source organism: Pollenia angustigena (assembly GCA_930367215.1). NCBI lineage: Eukaryota > Metazoa > Arthropoda > Insecta > Diptera > Polleniidae > Pollenia > Pollenia angustigena. Next base: position 121,783,637 of record OV884057.1, on the reverse strand, counting down.
ACACTTAATTGACAACATCTTTTGTAAGTTGTTGTGTTGTTTTTATTTTGTTTTTCTTAACCTACTTACAACTACAATTAATGTTGAGAGAATTTCAACTAATTGTAGTGGGGAATGTAAGATGAGATAAACCCACTGTTGTTTATTGTTGATGTGTTTTGTTTAAGCTTTGATATTGTTACAAGCAGAGTTGCCAATTTAGCGCCTTTGGCGATAGATTTATCGCTTTTTAACTGTCGAAAAGACGCATATTTTTTCCTCAGCGCTTTTTTTAAAAAGAGCGCTAAATTAGCGCTTTTATTGATACCCAACATTTTTGTACTTTTATTTGCATACATTAAAATCAAGACACATTAAACCAAATTTCTGAAAAGCATTCTATACAAGGAAAGAAGTTTATTTTCTAAGGTAATCCATTTCGTTTCTTAAAACAAGAAAATCCAAAAATAATTTCGTGATTTTAACTTGTTTTGTTCGTATTAAAAAAAAAACTTTTTCGCATGACCAAGAAATTCACGTTTTTGGCTTATAATTAAAAAGTTCTTTAAACAAGAAATCCAAAAGTAACTTATTATTATTAAAAACAAGAAAGATATTTCTGAAATCAAGCAGCATTTATTTAATATTAGTCTGATTTTCTTGATTTTTTTTAAATAGAATCGTATTTCTTGCATCAAGAAACAAATGCTAGCGATTTCTTTAAATTTTTCAGAAAATGCTCAAGAAAACTTAGTTTGATTCAATTAATTTTTATTTGGATCGACATGTTAACATCAAAATCAATCAAAAGATTTTTATTTTTATATTAAGTTTTCTTAAACTAACTAGTGCTACACGTTTTTAAGAAAAAAATGCAGGCTTTTCTTCTGATTTTGTAAAATAAAAAGCAACGACAACTTGATTTAAGTAACTATAGAATTAAAATAAATTTTTTTAGCTGTTTTTAAGAAAATTTTAGTTCGCTTTGAGTCATAAATTTTTGCTTAAACCAGGCAACACAAGCTTCAGCTATAATAGTGCAACATTTTCTTGGTTCAAGAAATATTTTCTGGATATTTAGTTAATAATTCTTTCCGTGTTTATTTGAAATTATATAACTTTACTTTTCCTGAAATATCAGAAAAAGCTTTTTAAAAGTGTTAATGTTTTATTAACACAGCTCGGCAAAAACAAAAAAAAAAAAAAAAAAAAATATCGGGGTAGAGAACTTGATTATGTGATTTTAATTGACGTTTACGTGCTGAATCTAAATATTTGATTCAGTCACGTCTAGTTAACATGTTAACTGATTTAATGTCTTATTTTATTCTTAATATATGAATGATAAAATAAAAATGAAAACGGATTTAAATTAAGCGCTGTAATATCTTTGTATTTCATATATTTTTATTCAAAACGATTTTTTTGACGGCCATTGTAATTAATAAAACATTTAAGTTTTTTATTTAAATTTTATTTAGCGCTTTTTAGCGCTTTTTGATTGGGGTCACGGCGCTTTTTGATAAGAAATAGTTCACAACCCTGGTTACAAGTAGAACTGTTGCTATAATTCTTATACGTTTAACAGTTTTATTTGGTTTAATATCTTTAGTTTTTCTTAAATCTTTATGGATGAAGTTTCCTGATGATCTGGCCTAAGCAACCAGTGAAATGCATAGGAATAGCTTATCCCATCAACAATAAATTTCAAGTGTTTTTGTCAAGAATAAAAACTGGGAATTAAGCACGAATAATAGACTGGCCCACGCTTGTATGGAAAAGTAAAAGTATAGTCCAATACTTTCTCCACAAGCTTGATTTTGTTTCTTTTTCTAAAATATATGTATATACCAAAAATTGGATCAATAGGACAATATTTAGAGGTCGCGATGAATGGCGACTTTTATGTTTCACAGCTTATACCTATAACATGCATTTACTTTTGGCTTATCATTATTGTACTTGTTTATGTATTGGAGATACTTTTTCACACTTTTCTTTGATCTTTACTAGATTTACATTTGTTAAAATCCAAATATATTCATCCCTCTACATAATTATTTAACTTATTTTGAATGCAGAATTACAAGAAGCGAGTTTAGAAGGATAATGTTAAAATTTCTGATAGTGAGTCAGATTCATCGCACGAAGAAATCTGTTTTTTAAACGACTTTATTGGATCTATTGATCGTGTAAGTTTATCTAACCCCGAAAAATCCTTTAACTATCGCAACCTCTAAATATTGCCCGATTGTACTCAAATTTGGACTGAACATTTTTAAGCACTATTCGAATAGGATCAGCTTTGTGGAGCGCGAATATTCGATACTTTTGTATTTTGGGCCACCCTAACGAATAACAAAAAAAATTTTGAAATACTTTTTGGAAATTTATTGCCAAAAGTACATAATTAAATGTCTTAATTTTATTACTATGATTATCTAAAAAAAAAGCTTTTTAGGATTTTGAAACGCCACTAAAACTTCTTTAGATTTCTGCATTCGAACTCTGGCTAGAATATTTTTAATTCGAGATTTAGAACAAAAGAGTCGATCTAATTTTAAGTGCTGGCATACACACATTCAGTCTGTTTCGTCAAGTATTGAGTTTTTAGGAGAGAAAGAGGAAAAGTGTATAAAGACTTGACCATACACAGAAAGAAAAACATTCGGGATAAATAAAGTTTGTTATGCTTACTTCAAGTACGAGTCGTACTCACAAATTCTAGTGTGAATAACACTAAAACATACTGAAAATAATCCTAAATGGGATTACACAGTGCAACACGAAAAAGTAACCACATACGGGCATCACTAAGTGATAAAAGACCAAAAAAAACCCGTGCCTCCCAGTTTGGCCCACAGGCATGCACTTTATGGGCCCCCATATCTTGAAAGCCGTTCGGAATTTTGATTTACCCTCTTACCATAAAGAACAAAAATTGTAAACATATAAAATCAAAAAAACTTAATCTTCAAGATCAAAATCGCAAAAAACTTTAAAAATTTAGATTTTTTTACTTTATTTCCCCTGTTCAGGTTCAAACAACTACAAAAATGTACCTTAGATCTCAATAAACAACTTTTTAGAGCATATAAACTTCCTAGGAATGATTCTCAACACCATTTAGGTAGCGCTTAGGCAGCCGCAAAAGTGAAAAATTTCCGAAAATTCCGATCGGTATGTGTTTTCTTTACTTCAACATTGATATACTTTGCTATCTATAACCATATACGGACACCACTTCGTGATAAAAGATCAACAGATAAAAGACCAGTGTCTCCCAGTTTTGTCCAAAGTCATGCATTTTTTATGGGCCCCCAAAGATTCGGGGCCCGGTGTAATTTTTGCCAAAAAGTGGTAATTTTCTCAGGCTCATATCTTGCAAACCGTTCAGATTTTCGATTTACCCTTTGAAACAAACTTGTAGCCCTTGCCATAAAGAACAAAGATTTCGACCATAAAAATCAAAAAAACTTCATCTTTATGGTCAAAATCACAAAAAAACTTCATCTTTATGGTCAAACTCACAAAAAAACCTTTAAAAAATTCGATTTTGTTTACCTTTTTTCCCCTGTTCAGGTCCATAGGTAGGAAACCGCTTAAAATTCAAGGAAACAATCCAAAGAAATATACCGAAGATCTCAGTTAACATCTTTCTTAAACATATGAACTTCCTAGAAATGATTCTTAGCACCGTTTAGGTAGCCGCAAAAGTAAAAAATTTCCCAAAAATTCCGAACGGTTTGCAAGATATGAGCCTGAAAAATTATCTTTTTTTGAAAAAAGGACTCCGAGGCCCCAAATCTTCGGGGGCCCATAAAAAAAAGTGCATGACTTTGGGCGAAACTGGGAGACACGGGTCTTTTTTTTTTTTTGTTCTTTATCACATAGTGGTGTCCGTATATGGTTATTTTTCCATGACTTAAAAAATTACACAAGGTGTTACTTTCGAAAATCAATCCCGGAATTTCATAAAATAAGTACAAAATTCTTAGACCAAGTAAAAAGAATAGCTGCCTGTTTAACGATTTCGAACGTTAACGTTCGCATAGAAATTTACATTTAACACAAAAAAAAATTTTATAATTTTGTTTTTGTTATAAATATAATTTTCTATGCGTACGTTGATCGAAATCGATGAACAGGCAGCTATTTTATTTAATTGGTCATTCGCAAAAATTAGAATCGTTAATTTAATAAAAAAAATTCATACAACTCCCTAGAAAAGCCAAGTTAAAACTGTCTTACCAACCATCCTGTGTGCACAAATCTTATAATTTATTTATTTTAACTTAATGTAGCATTTAAAAAAGTCGTCTTTATTCACTTAAAATTCACAAAAGTATCATGGGCATAGTGTATGCGCCAAGGGGAGAACCAAAGTACTGTCAGCGTGATTTTTGGGTGGCAAATGCGTAAAATATTTTAACAAATATGTTAAAATGTAAGACGAATACGGCTGTGTGTTTTAATGTGCATATGAATATTTTTTGTGTTTAACAAACAACTCAAATATGAATTATTTTAATAGTGAGAGACAACAGATGGAAACGTCTAACGGAAAGACGGGCAGGGCAGACAACGCAACAAACAAGTCTAACAGTCTGAGGTATTTTACAACATTCTCAATGTCCTCAGCATACCAAAATACAAAAACAGAGAAGTTAAAGAACTTGCAGACGGACAGATAGATAGACAGACAAACAGATAGAAAGCCAGAAACAAGTAGCAAGTGCTTTATGTGTGTCTGCCACAAAAAAAAAATATTAACATGATCATTAACACACAGACACAAACGTGCATTCACATTAAGTTTGTATTTTTATCACAACAACTAGTGTCACAACTGCTGCTTCTGCTACTTAAGTTGCTATTGTTGCAACTTGTGATAGTGCCACATTATGATGCTGCTGTACACGTTGTGCTCTTGCGCATGTGCATATTTAAGATGATAAATGTTTGGATTGTGGTATGTTCATAAATTGTTTATGGTAAGTGAGTGCATGTGTTTGTATCACTGGCGGCTGCAGCATTAACAAAAATTACAAAACTTTTATATTTTTTAAGTGCTGTTAAAATGTTTCAGATTGTTTTTGTCTTTTAAAAACTCCCAAAAAAAAACCCCCCAAAAATAAAACACTTTAATCGGAAGTTTAAGTCCATTTAATTTCTTTATTTTTCTTTCTTTTCTTTGTATTTTTATTTTCCACATTTTTATTATTTTTAAATTGAATTTTGTATTGCGTTGAATTTATTTGGGGAGGAAGTCTGAAGTGGGTGTGATTGAATGTGATAAGTGGTTTAATTAAAACACATGTTTATTTCATTGATTTACAACTTACCCTTCTTTCACTATCACTGGTCTACAGCCCCGATTTTTATTTCGTTGGAACGTGCCAATTTTTTAGTCAATATAATAAATTTTATTCATTTTTTAAGGGGAATGTAATAATGTTTGCTTTTTTTGTAATTTTTAAAGAAAAATTTAACAAGTCTTTTAAAACTTAAATGAGTCATTAAAGTTTATATGAAAAAAAATTTTAAATTACCCTTTTAAGTTATCAAACATAATTTAGTAATAGATTTTTGGGGAAAAAACTTAGCATTTTTTAACGATGCTGAATAAGAACAGACGCTGCAATTTTACCTAGATTGTACCATTTACATCCAAGGTTTGTTTAGTATAGAATTCAATAAAATTCCTGGTGTTTAAATTTTATGAGAAAAATAAAAATGATAGAAGGTATAGATATTATATCGAGCCCTTATAGCAAAAATGATGTAACCAACAAAAATAAAATTTTACAGGAGAAGGTTTTTTTTTAATATGCTTTTGCTCTTATTTCGTAACGGTACTTCCCAGAGATATGAGATTTTCAGAGATGATGCGAATGATCAAAAATGATCGATTTTCATCAAAAAACAAAAATCTAAAATGTTGTTGGTTACATCATTTTTGCTATTAGGACTCGATATAACTATCAGGAAATTATTGTCAGTTTTAAACCTTCTATTCACCAATTTTTAACACTTTAAAAAGTGTAAACTTTAACCACACATTTTGATGTTTGCACTAACCACTATAACAAAGAAGAATAAAAGAGACCTTTTAATTTATAGATTTGAAATGATATGATGCAAAGTGCGTAAAGCATTACTAATTTTTATTATTTTTTTAATTATTTAATCTCATTATTTTAATAATTTAATTTTAATTTAATTAATTTTTTTTTTAATCTTTCAATTTTATTTGAGTCAAATGTTTAGCTTTAGGATAAAAAAAGTCAAGCTCCAGGGAAAATTGGTGTGTGACAAGTAGTGCTGGGATACTATCGATATTTTCTACTATCGATATTTATCGATAGTTCAGATTTCACTATCGTTATATCGATATAACTATCGACTGAATGTTTGTACTTGTGCAGGAAAACTTTAATATTTTTTTGCAACTTTAAAAATTTTTCTAAATTCTAAACCCAAAAAGTAATCAATCTAGCGGACTTATCCTCTAATGGTCGTTCATTGTTTTCTCCTATGCTTGCAATTGCATTTGGATTTTAATTTTTTTTTTACAACATTACAAAAATATTTGAGATTTCAGTCAAATTTCGACTAAAAGGCCTTTAATTAGCAGTAAAAAGCACTGCTAAGCAATCCATACCACTTGCCATACTTGTTGTTTGTATTCATTGCTGCTATTTAGCGCGAATTAATAATAGCAAGTAAAAACTTGAGGCAAAAAACCGTGTGTGTATAGCTGCTGTTAGATGTCTTCATATCTGTATTTAAAATAATAAAAATATCGATATTTGTATTTTTCCTATCGATATTTTCGATATTTTAAGACTATCGATAATATCGATAGTTTCCCAGCACTAGTGACAAGAAGTGGAAAAATTGTAGGCTAAATACCTCAAAGCCATATTATTTATCGACTTTATAGGTACAACGATAAATAAACACTTTTCTAAGCGGATTTAACCACAACAAAAATGTTGGTGTTAATAAACCACAATTTGTCTTGTTAAAAATAACAGCTGACTGAAGCAGTCGAAGTCGTTAAAAGTGCTGGTACATAGCAAAATGGTTAATTTTGTAACATAGTGAATCGCAGAACAAAATTTTGTCAAAATAATATTTTTTTTAAATTCTAATAACGCAAGCAAATTTTATATTTCAATCACACTTAATTTCTCCCGCGTGGTTAGTATTCAAAGTTATCACAATCACGCATGAATTAAAGAATATTTTGGCGCTATGACTGCATTATTTTTATTTTGTTCTATGTGCCTGTCATTAAAACGGACATCGTTTTATCGATAGTTAAAGGTTATATATTTATAACTTTGTCATTCCGTTTGTAATTTCCACAATAATGATACTTGACCCTACAAAGTGAATATATTCTGGATCCTTATGAGGAGGGAAGTTAACCGGTTGACCGTCTGTCCATCCGCCCGTTGGAATGGATTTACCGAATACCCCATATATGACAGCGACTTGGTAAATATACACTTCAAATATAATGTAGTTAAATTCATACGAAAATTAATTTTAAACAAATTAAAATTCACTTAGAAAACGGATCATTTACATTTCATTTAAAACAAATGAGTTTTACATTCATTTTTTAATTTTTTATTTATTGAACAGCATATTCATTAAAATTGAATAGTTTTTACTTTTAAAAATTTATTTTAACCGACAAAAAAAAATATGAGTAAAAGTCCAAGACTAACTCGAATTATTCCCGTAAAATTCCTTGTTGTTGTTTTTTTTTTGTTGTATTATTTATGTATATCTGCACGTAGAAAAAAATATGTTTGGAGGTAACCATATTCTAGAGCAACATACTATGATTAGATTTTAACAATGTTTATGTTTGCAGGCTACCATATTATGTTTAAATATGACCATAGTATGGTTAAATTTAACTAAAACTGTCCAAAAATCAACCATAATATGGTCAAAATTAACCATATTTTGGTCAATATTAACCATAATAATGGTCAAAACTAACCATATGTTCAAAATTAAAAAAAAATCCCAGAATTTTTAAAAAATTTACCATATTATGGTCAGAATTGACAATAATATGGTCAATGTTAACCATATTATGGTTATTTATTTCATCCATTTTTTCAATTTGTTTGTTAAGTGTCAAATTATAATTTTACTTAATTTTTTATTCATGATATTGGCTATGTTCCACTTTTATAAAAAATCCTCCTTGATTTATATTCCAGCCTGTGACGACCTTCATTACCATTTTTTTCCTCCCACTAGTTTATTCTGCGTAAATTTATGTATTTTAATTAGTAATTAAAACAAAATGAATGAGAATTTCAAGCAAACTAAGCTACTATTGTAAAATTCAAACGACCAGCATATTGTTGCCTTTTAAACATATTACTAAACTACAATGTTTTAAAATATTTTAATTTCGAACATGTTATTGTTATTAAATATTAACCATAACATTTTTGGAGGCAACCATTATATGGTTATAGTTTGGATGGATGAATTTAGCGATAATATGGTTGCCGTGATAATAATATGGTTAAGGTAACCATTATATGTTAAAGTTGTAGCTTAATTTTATTAAATCATTTTATTGTTAAATTCAACCATATTTGAAGTTTCAAGGGAGGTAACACTTTATTGTTAAATAGAAACAAAATATTATCAGTCATGAAAAAAGTTTTGTTAAAAACAACAAAAGCTTGTTTGTTGTCTTTGCAGGGACCATAATATGTTTTTTTAACCATACTTATACCATGTTTTTTCTCTGCGTGTGGAGAACCAAAGTTTTCAAATTCATATTTGTTATCAATACACAACATCCAAAAAAATATGGGCGGGATTGGAGAACGGGCGGTAGTCAAAAAGTGGGTGTTACTGGATAAGTGGGCGTAGCACCTCCCATACAAAAACATCAAACTATTTATGAAAACATTTTAAGGCTCTAACATGGCCCATTGATAAGTTTTTTATCTCAAAAGGTTGGAAATTGGGCGCCTCAAACACTTCCAAGGTTACGAATAGGGGAACCCCGCAAGGTGGTGTACTGTCACCTTTATTTCGGAATCTGAATATAAATGCCCTACTCAGGGCCATGGAAAGAACGTGCTTCAGAACTGTTGAATATGCGGGTGACGGTGCAGTTGTGGCTATGGGTAAAGATCCTAGACTATTGTCTGAACTAATGGAGTCCGCATTGGACGTCCTTAAAAAAATGGTGCCAGGGATGTGGACTGGATGTAAATCCTGCCAAAACAGAACTGGTACTTTTTACAATTAGTTACGAAATTCCCACATTTGATACCCTGAAGATAAAGGGGGTCTCACTGGATCTGTCTGACAGCGTCAAGAAACTTGGGCTAATATTGGACAGCAAACTGAACTGGAGGATGAACACCATTTCCAGGACTAAAAAGACAGCAACTGCATTATATTGCTGCAAAATGGCCATTTGCCTAAACTGGGGAATTATCCCGAGGAATGTATACTGGCTATACGAATGTGTAATTAAACCCCTTAATTGGGCCCGGAGACGGGGACATACAGCGAAACTGCATGAAAACTGTAGGCGTATGCAGGCACCACCTTGTTGCTGGCTTATCGACGTACACCTTTTCTTTCAAATAACCCCAAAGAAAGAAGTCCAACGGTGTCAAATCACATGATCTTGGCGGCCAATTGACATTGCCATTACGTGAGATAACACGGCCATTGAATTTGTTGCGCAAAAGAGCCATTGTTTCGTTAGCTGTGTGGCAAGTGGCACCGTCCTGCTGAAACCACATATCGTCCACATCCATATCTTCCAATTCGGGCCATAAAAAGTTCGTTATCATCTCACGATAGCGAACACCATTCACAGTAACTGCCTGACCGGCCTCATTTTGGAAAAAATACGGCCCGATGATGCCGCCAGCCCATAAACCGCACCAAACAGTAACTCTTTGTGGGTGCATTGGTATTTCGACAATCACTCTTGGATTCTCATTCGCCCAAATGCGGCAATTCTGTTTATTGACAAATCCACTGAGGTGAAAATGTGCCTCATCACTGAAGATGATTTTCTTCGAAAATTGATCATCCACTGTTGCCATTTCTTGCCACCATTCTGCCCATTCACGACGTTTGGAATGGTCAAGAGGCTTTAGTTCTTGAGCCAATTTCACCTTGTAAGCGTGTAAATGCAAGTCTTTATGCATAATGTTCATCAACGACGAGCGTGAGAGGTGCAATTGTTGGGCACGACGACGAGTTGAGGTAGACGGCTCTTCAGCCACACTATCGCGAACAGCAGCAATATTTTCTGCAGTACGAGCTGTACGAGCATGCACTGGTGTTCTCACATCTTCTACAGACCCGGTTTGCTCGAATTTTTCCACGATTTTTGCGTTTGTACGCACATTTGGACGATCAAATTGACCAAAACAATCACGAAGTGCACGATATGCATTTTGATTTGAAAGCCCATTTTCATAATAAGTCTGGATAACTTTAACACGTTGTTGGATTGTGTATCTCTCCATGGTTCAAATTGAGTAAGTCTGAAATAGAGAAATGTCAAATAAAATTCGGGAAAAAACTTGGCGTTTAGGTGCGGTTCACATTCAACATCGGCCCTTACAATTTAACCAGCCATAAAATTAATTTTCTGAAATTGTGAAACTTATTTGTTTTGAAACATGGAGTTGAAACAATTTTCGATAAAAATGGTAAAAGGAAAAACTATAATGGCGAGGTTGTTTTCCAAATTTATCAAAACTGGTTCGGATTTAGTTTGCTTTACCCAATGCAAATGGTGATGCAGTGAGACCACAAGAAAGTGATACAAATTGGGCCACACAACTTTAAGTTTAATTTGTATTATAAGATAATTTTTGCAAAATTTCGAATATACTAATGGTCACTTTAGAAAATTCAGTTCAAAAGAAATACATAAATATACGGCCATGTCATGGGAATCGAAATAACGTGAAATTGAAATCGACGAAGATTCTTAATTTAATTATTGTAAAAATTAAAGCAGCTTTTCCTGAATTCAAAAGTAGTTCAGGTATATAAAAGGAAATATTTTTTTGAGAGAGTTTTCAAAATGTGTTCGATTTCATTTTCACGTGACTTTGATTGCCATGACATGGCCGATTATTTATAAAATAACCTATTGCTATTGTACCTGAATTAAATTAAAGTGAACATATAAAGATTACCTGCCGCATTCATAAGAATAATTTTATTTTAATAAAGATTTACAAAACAAATTTTCTATGAAAATTTTACTTGAAAAACGTTTGGTAAACTTAATAAATGTTTATGGATACGGGGGTACATATTTTTTTTAAACCTCTTGTTTTTTTTAATTGAATTTAAAAAAAAATTTAAATTTAAAAAAAGTAGATACATTTTTTTTTTTGTTTTATTACCTATTTTTGTTGTTAGTTAGAGCTTTACTAAACATATGCGAATGAAATTAGTTTTTTATAACTATTGTTTCTTCTTATACTTTAATGACTAAAAAGCGTAGGGTTTTTTGTAGAGAAAATTTTTGAAACGTGTAGGAAAAAATCGGATTTTTTTAGTATGCATAGGTATTTTTAAAAAAATCTTTTGGCAACACTGATAGCGCACAAGTTTCACCTCATTGCCAGTCAGAGGTGGCACGATGAAACTACCTGTGGGGAAACCAGGAAACTTTCTCTAGAGTTGAGTTTTCAATATATTTCATGATTTACTATGCATTACTGATTAACAGTCAAAATGTCCGTTTTTCCGATTCTGGCATAAGACGTTGTTGAAAAAATGACAACCTGTGTAAAAAATAAATGAGTATGGAATGCGGCGAGAAGGGCTTCTGACTGCTTGTGACTGCTAAATAAGGCCTTCTATTAGACTTCTTTACTCATTCTAGTTACCGCTGGGTATATATAAAACAGGATATGTGTATGTATGTATGTAACGTATGGACTCCAAAACGGCTGGGCCGATTTTGATGAAATTTTCAGGGAATCTTCAGAATATTCAGGCGGGTGACACTGTGAAGTCTGATTTTCGGTCTGTGGGCGGAGGGGCGTGGCAAAATCCAATTTTCATATTGCACCACCAATGACATCTATATAATTTGGACGATTTTTTCTTTAAAATGATCGCAATGGTCCAACTTAGATTTATACGAAAATTTTGCCCCGCCCACTTTTTTCGAATTACCTAAAATCAGAAAACGGCTCCATCGATTTGACAAATTTTTCTTTCAAATGTTCGTATTGATCCATTTTTAGTTTTCATCGAAAGAAAAATATACCACGCCTACTTTTACGCCCACTTTTTCTATTGAGCGCATAACTTGAGAACGGCTTGACCGATTTGGACGATTTTTTCTTTAAAATGATCGCAATGGTCCAACATAGATTTATACGAAAAGAAAATTTTGCCCCGCCCACTTTTTTCGAATTACCTAAAATCAGAAAACGGCTCCATCGATTTGACAATTTTTTCTTTCAAATGTTCGTATTGATCCATTTTTAGTTTTCATCGAAAGAAATATATACCACGCCTACTTTTACGCCCACTTTTTCTATTAAGCGCATAACTTGAGAACGGCTTGACCGATTTGGACGATTTTTTTCTTTAAAATCATCGCCATGGTCCAACTTAAGTTTTTACGGAAAGCAAATTTTGCCCCGCCCACTTTAACGCACACTTTTTTCTATTTACCTAAAATCAGAAAACGGCTCCATCGATTTGACTAATTTTTCTTTCAAATGTTCGTATCTTTTTAACGGATTTTAAAAATCGAACGCAAACATTTTTCCTAATTTGGACAGGACAACGTCTGTCGGGTCAGCTAGTAAACAATATAATGCAAGAGTTTTCATACCTGAGTCAGTTACAAAAAAAAATTGCCAAAATAACTCAATCACAACTAAGTTTGGTAAATACCAGTAATAAAACTTTGAATATACTTAAAGCCGTTATACACTATCCTGCAAAGTCTTAAGTATTTTACAAAAATGCTTCCCTGATCTAACTTTTGTTGAAAAATTTCAAAAAACCATAACAACTTATCATGACAGGGTTGCATTTTCGTAAAATCCTTAAAAGTATGTGGGATAGTGTATAACGGCCTTTAATAGAACCAAAACATGTGCAAATAATAAAATGAAATTTTTTCCCAACCATGGTGAAGGGTATATAAGATTCGGCATGGCCGAATAAAGCACTCTTACTTCCCAATAAAAAATGGAGCTTCCAACGAAGCAGGTTTGTAAGGGAGAAACATAAGGGTTTCGCTTACCATTGCGCTTACGGAAGACATGAATTTTATATGGCGAGTTCCCACTTTGAAGCAATACATTTTTGACACATAAAGCGCATTATTCAGCGCACATAAATATTGTTGGATGTAACGATCATCTTTACACACTGAATGTTTTGATACAGTTATTTTTTAGAATTCTCCCTTACAAACCTGCTTCGTAGTAAGGGAATGCCGTAGCACTTGAAATGTTATTTTTTTTTTATAAAAGTTGTTGAGAGTTCTTTCACTTCCTTTACTGCATTTCTGTATGTCTTATTGCGTAGCGCATAATTGTGCGCTTATTTTTTTAAATGTACCTTTAGTGCTTCGCAAAATGATAAAAATTTTTATTGGGTTGTTCTTACCTACTTGTAATTTCGTTTCAGAAATCAAACTCGATGACAAATTTATTTCAAATAATTATATTTCTTTATTTTTTTATTTTTTTATTTTTTTTTTTTTTTGTATTTTAGATTTTTATTTTATATGCAACTACCACAGTTTTCTATTTATAATATCTTCGTATTCGTAATTATTATGTTTTTATTTTGTTTAAAATTATAATAATTTAGGGCCATGTAATAATATTTTAATTTAATTATAATATAACTACACATTATAATAAATATTATTTAGTATAGAAATCATAGTGATCCTTATTCATGTCTGATTAAATCAAAAAGGATATTTTTTTTAATTAAAACTACTTGAACTTTTTACAGCTTAAATGCTAAAAATCTTTAAAAGTAATTATAAATTAATTATAAATAAAAAAAAACAAAACAAAATTATTCATTTAAATGCCTTAAGAATGCAGACACTTTTGTTAAAAATTTCATGGTTTGATTTTTTTAATGTTTATTTTTTTTTTTTAATTAATTATTCAATATGTGTTTCATTTGTGGTTTAGTTTCATTTAAGCCTAATTTATTTATTTATACGATTTAGATTTATGCATTAAGATATGTACTCCTTAAAAACCATGATTTTCAATCATTTTTTTTTTTTCTTAACTTTTATTTATATAAATTTTTATATTCCGATACTTTTACTTTTTCAATATCTTTTTTTTTATATTTCGTTTTCAATTTGATTTGTTTAATTTATTTAATTAATTTTTTTATGTTTTTGTTGCTCTTTTTTTAGTTGATTCTAAACTAATCTTGATTACTACACTCTGCACTATGGTCTACAAGATGATTAATATCATTTTGATTGTTTTCAGTTTTTATTTTTATCAATGGATTCCAGGCCGTTGAGATCGGTGGCGAATCTTCTTTGTTGGCTGTTGTGTGGGTGTTGTGGTGTTTGGGTGATGAATGAGATGCATTCTTTGGTTCTTCTTCTTTGCGTTCTGAGTTAATGGGTGTTTTTGCATTCGTCTGTCTTTCTAGGGAGGATGATGATGATGGTGATTGATTTAGCATTGGATTAAAGTTGTAGGGAGGTTGAAGAAATGGCGAAAAAGCCATGGGCAGGCCAGGTGGATATTTGGGTGGTCCGGCAGAGCCATTGGCCAAATGTTGGGGATTTATGTGAGGAGGAAATGGCGGTGTAGAATTTAAGTCGCCAGGCTATGAGCAAAAATATTAAAAAAAAATATTTTTATTAACATTAAAAGAATTATTAATTTAATATTTTTTAACTTAAAATAGTTGTGGGAAAGATTTGAGGCAAGAATATAAACTTGTTAAAAAAAACAAGTAAGAGTGCTATATTCGGCTATGCCGAATCTTATAAACCCTTCACCATGATGAGATAAGAACAAAAAGCTATATACATAAATAACGTTCTTTAGATAGGTATAAATAAATATTAATTGAGCCATATGTACCTAAGCCCGTTTCCTCTTTTGTCAAAGTTGATCCTTGAAATTCTTTTTATAATCTTAAAATCGTTTTTAGAACATAAAAAAATTAAATTAAAAAAACAATCTTTTTGGGATTCGAACTGGCAATATCATCAGTCTCAGGAGAGAACTTTACAACTCGGCTACGAATGCTTTTACTAAAGAAGCGTTAAATTAAAATATATTGAGTCAATGAGTTTGTTTCTTAATTTGAGCGGCATATCATATACATGCATTAATTAAACACATTACAAATAAAATCCACCACTTGTAGTGTAGGGTATAAAAAAACAACAAAAAAAAACACATTACCAACACTGTATTACCATAGCCACTGTATGACCGTAGAAACCAAAATTGAATTGGTTTGTTTATGTTTATGTCGTTTTGGTAATACAATGTTTGTGTGGTAATGTCACGTATAATTGGACCTTTAAAGGAAAAAATTTGAGGCAGTCGTGGTTTTTTAGTCATATCTAAGCAATTTGTGGACCGATCTTGCTGAAATTCAATAGCAAACAATTCCGGATCATATGACATAAATGTATAATAACCTGGCCTCCATCATGCATGGATTCTTCAGAAAACCCATTTCAACGGACAGATGGACAGACGGACATCGTTAAATCCACTTCGCTCCTCATAAGGACCCAGAATATATATACTTTATAGGGCCTAACATCAATATTATAGAAATTTCAAACGGAATATATAAGTTTATATACCCTATTCACCACCCGTGGTGAAGGGTATAATAACTTATTAAATTGATGATTTCTTCAACAATTGAGTAACAACGAATCGTTTGGTTTCCTTTTTTGAAATAGCAGGGAATCAATATAAACATGAAAATATCAAAATGCTCATCACTATTTTTAAGCAAGCGTAGCTTAACAGTAGGAACACAATTGCACCGAATAAATGTTGTAGCGTATGACGATACGTTATACAAAGGCGCACTTTAGCTGACGCAAACGTAAAAGCGTATCTACTTCGGTACATCGACCTAGATCTTATTATATTTCATACGTCAGTTGCGACCGTATTTTCATAGAAAAAGTATAATTAAAAATAAAAAAGAAATTATTTTTGTGTTTTCCAATTGATTATTTGAAAATAAAATAAATGGAATGAGAAATAAAGCAGGGTTTAAAAAACTACAGTCGAAACCAAAAACTATCGAATAAAACACCGAAAGGAAGGGCACACATAAAATGTACGCCATCAAGTATTCATTGATGACATATATTTTATCAGGACCGCAATAATTTTATCTATTTAACTTTAGTCAACTTATTTTATTTTGCATTTTTTTTTATTTTTGCTGACACACAACACAATAATGGTGTTTTCTTTTCTACAAAAAATGTGACATTTTATTTAAATAAATGCAATTTGGAGTCTGTTTCTTAAACATTTTGCTACCGAAAAGGGTGGCTTGTTTTATTCTAAAAACCTCTCCCTTTTTTGGAAGCAAAATTTTTATGAAACAGACACCAAATTGCATTTTTTTAAATAAAATGTCACACTTTTTTGTAGAAAAGAAAACACCATAAATTAAATAAAAACAAACTGCTTTCTATAAATCAAAGTACATTAAAAGTTGCCCAGCTCTAAAGAAAATCTGTATATCATCTTAGTTGAACGTTAAAAAAGCGACATAGTATACAGTTTCAATGATTCTATGTGACTCGGCCTTTAGGCTCAGTTAGCCGGGAGTAACAGTAACGTTGCAACTCAGCTGTTTCTTTTTGTTGTATGTAAAGCAATTAGAACGATTATAGTTAGCAGTAAGATGTTACGTCTCAATCTGTAAGAAATAGATTGATCTTACTTTTTTACGGTAAGATAACTGTTACTGTTACTCCCGGCTAACTGAGCCTTTAAATGGAACGTGAGATACTTACAGCGTTACGTCTTACGTTCTTACGACTCAATTGTGTTCCTAACATAAATGTTGAAAATTTTTTATGTTTTTGCAATTCAAATTTTTATTTCAGTATTTTCAGTTGCATTGAATTTAGGATTTTTAAATACATAAATTAACATTAGGATCTAGAGAAGAAGCGCACCCATAGCATTTATAAACAACAGAGACCGATTGTTGAAAAGCCGATTTTCACTAATAAATATTTACTTTCAACAGAAAAACTCTATAAAGAAAATTTAAATTTGTTCACCAAAAGTTCCTATTTCCGATAATTAATGGTCTAAGTCAGGGCTGTGCAACACACAAAACTTTTTTAAGAATAACTTTTGGCTTGTGGTTAATTGAACTGTTCATGGTTTAATTGAAATTTTTTAAATCAGGCTTAACTTCATCAAATTTAATTTTCATTAAATTATTATAAAGAACGATGGAACTTTACAACATGAAATTGTATAAAATTAATTTATAATTTTTCATTCTTGACTGAGCCAGGGCTCGAACTCAGTTCGAATTTACATGTTTTAAGAACAACCACATTTCAATCATTAGAATTCTTTGAATTTTTAACCCTTTCGACCACTGCGACGGCTGACAGTCTATAGTTTATTACATGTTTATTCCTCACTTCTGTTTTTTCGTACTTTTTTTCCAAGAATTTAGAAACTACAGGTGGGCCAGAGTCTATGGCGGGAGTCGAACCCGCAACCATAGTCTAGCTCATTACCAACTAGCCTTCCGGTGCACATATACAAATATACTTCGTAGGATTATCAGATCATATTATAAGAATCGAGGAATAGGGATGGAACTAGTATAGACAACTAGAAAACCAAAGTTTTTTTTTTGTTTATTTTTACTTACCTTTGGTGGCAAGCCATTAAAAAATGGCGGCAGATATGGAAAGAATATATCCGGTCTTCTAGGTAAAAAATCCGATTCTGAAGTCAGACCTCCACCAGGTCTGTGCATGGGCAGTTCCAAAGACATTCGTCGGCCTCTGCGAGACGTAGGATTAGACCACATATGAGTACCCATATGAACCTAAAAAAGAGTTACACAAGCACCAAAGCACAAAATAACAAAAATCCTACTATTGTACTTAAATTTTAAAAAATAAAAGAAAAAATAGCAAAAAACTCTCTAAAATTACCTTTAAGTTTCCCTTGGTGGTGAAGGCCTTCTGACACACATTACACTGAAATGGTTTGTCGCCCGTGTGTGTACGCATGTGTATTTGCAGCGCCGAGCTAGAGCTAAAGTTACGCCGGCAAATATGACAGAAATGTTTATTATTAACGGGAGGATCTAGGCTAGATGTGGGCGGTCCGACCGACATCAAAGCCTGTTGAAAATCCAGTGGGGTGGCTGGAAAACGATGAGCCTCTATGTGGTGGGACATGGCAGTATGGGAGGTCGAAAATTGATGAGGAATTGTCGTTACTATAATGTTTTCAAAAATTGTTTTGGGGGCAATGTAAAAGGAACGCATAACTTAATCCTAAAGGGGGCACTTACGCATTTGCATTTTCATAAGGGAATGCTCTGAATTATCTGCATGAGGTGCATGATTCATTGATGATAGATGGGGTGCATAGATCGAAGGCGGTGTGGTTGAATTACGAAAGACATCATCCTCCTCTTCCATATCGTCGACTATATGAGGGGATTTAGCTTCAGCATCTTCATTCTCCAAAAAACGTTCGGACTTTATATGAGTTTTCAGGGGTTCCAAGTCTCGCATTTTACTCTGCAACTCACGACAATCTTCATTGCTATTGCTGCTTCTGCGTTCCAGGGGGGTTTTGCGGGAATTCTGCTCATCCTCGGAGGGTGTTTGAAATTTATGAAACAAATTGGGATTCAGGGAGAGCTGTGTGTAAGATAAAATGAAAACCAACCACAAGTCTTTAGAATTTTCATTGTCATTAACAGCTGTCTTTATGTACAAGACTCTAAGAATTTGATTAAAATGTTTTATTGCGTATTTTCTCTAACGTTTCCAATTAAATGTGGCGTTAATATTTAGATGCGCTAGACAGACTTTTAATCATTTTATTTTCACAAAGACTTTTAAACCACAGCAACAACAACAATAGCAACTGCGGAATAATATTAGAATTTAATTTTAATGTCAGTGGAATTTTGAATAGAATAAAAAGACAATGAAAATGTCATGTTTATAATTCATATGTCGCTTTGTCTGTCCGTGTGCTCATCTTTCTTCCTCTGTTTTTATTTTCACACCTCATACCCCTACGATGGGCCAGCCAACCCAGTATTGTAGCCTTATAGTGCTGTGTAATGTAAGGACTCATTAGCGTGACAAATATTTGCATTTTGTAGCATCATCTAAATGCATTTTTTGAGTTGTCAACTTTTTTTTTTTTTTGCTTTTATTTTTCATATTAATATTTAATCTTTTTTGCCATCATTATTAAAATTATTTTAGTTAGTGTTATTGTTAGGGCTAAAATAATTTTTGTGAATTATAAATTGTGGTAACAATTAGTTTTAATGTGCAGAATAATAATACAGGGAACTGAGATAGCAATGTGTGTTTTTTTGTAGTTTAAACATCAACAGAGCCGCTAAATAATAAGATAGAGCGGCACAAGTTGGGTCATGTTGCCAGAAGGTCGCGTGACGAAGCGTATTTTAGAGGCTAGATAGTAGAGTAATAGAGCGAAGAATCGAGCCTAGAATAGCCAAAACAGTGGCCAGATCACTTGATTTAACCGATCCAGATTTCTTTTTATGGGGATTTTTGAAGTCGCGTCAAGAAAACTCAGACTCCTAAAGCTCTTAAGGAGAACTTTCGCCAGGAATGCGTCCACACTGAAAGAATTTTCTTCGCAATACCAATGAATTTTGACATTAATCCCATGAAAAATTGCATTACAAAGGAACCTATGCAGCGCTTTGTTGGATCAATGAAACCTGTTTCATTAGAAGGATTCAATGAAACATTACATTAGATCTATGAATTTTATTCATTGGATGAATACTTTCAATAAAGTAAAAAAATTTTTTTTTTTTATTTTTTTTAATAATTTTTTTTTAATTTTTTTTATTTTTTCCTATTTTATTTTATTTCTTATTTTGTTATGTCTCTGGCGGGAATCGATCCGCGCAACCTCGGTGCTGATAGAATAGCTCACTGCCAGCTAGCCTACCGGGGCAGTGTAGCTTTTGGATAAAAAAACTTGTTTTTTACTCAATTAACAACGTAAATATGAGATTAAATTGTCCATAACAACAATAACAACGTTGATTGAAAATGGATTGAAAGTTTTTGTTTCATTACTATAATGACATTTTTATTGTCATAATGAACATTTAAATTTATGCAGGCAATAATTGAAATATGTTGCTTTTATAAAAAAAAATTTTGATTTCATAAATTTAATGGCATACATATAACATTAGACGTATGAAATTAATAAATCTTACATTTTTTAATTAACAATTAAACATATTTTTAAGGAAACTATAATTTTGTATTAATTTATGATCATAGTTATGTTTGTATATTGTTTTTTTATGTTCCCAATTAAAATTTTTTGTTTAACTTGGACCAACTTAAGTTTTCATATATCCAATGAAAATTTTTAAACTAATTACGAAATCTAATGAAGCGATTTTAACGAAAATACTTCATTATAACTATGAAATTCCATTTAGACAATGAAAATTTTAATTTACCCAAGGAAGCATTTTTCTTTCAGTGCAAAGTTCTGGAAAGAGAGATTGAAAATTCCATAAAACGAGACCGTGTAGTCATCAACTCTGGCGGCAGCTACTTGGCCGATATCATTTTCTCTCCTTTATGGAATAAATTATAATAGATTAAATAAACAAATTTGACAAGCAGAGCCAAAGTTTTTTATTAAAAAAAATACAGCAAAAGAAAGAACATTGGGTGATTACTTTTGCCCCACCTTGTACCATACAAATTTTAAACAATTAATCTGAAATTATTTTATTCCATTCCTTTTCTTAATCTATTTATCCGTACACATTTGATTTAGGTAGAGAATCATTTAGCAGGGCTTGTCCAAGTTTACTTTCTTACTTGTGTTTGTGTAAAATTGTTTGGCTTTTTTATTTTTGTTCATATAAAAACTTGCCTTGTTGATATTTGTTACACCAAAACAGTATTTACATTTAAATATACTTATTTACTAAGAATAATTTTTTAAGTCAGCCAGTCTTGATAATGGCCATTGTGGCTTTTTAATGGCGCAAAAATTACGTCATAACTACATTCCATGTACTCTAGGCTTTTCAAAGGCCGGCTGTAATGGAATTTTAATTCTTGTACTGTTATTAATTAGAGTTTTCAAGTTGATTATAATCGTAATCGCTTGTCGTTCGATACACCATAGTTTTTATTTAATGGACCAACTAAAACAACATAATGTTAATGAACATTATCTAGCTAAAGCGTGTTTTTTTTAGAACGTCACAACTATGAGTTGGCATCACTGCTTTATTTGAGCACCCATTCAACAGCTGTTAGTTGCCTCTTGCAAGGCGTGCAAATTGTTGAAATTTTTAATCAAAATAATTGTTTTATTTGTCAAACTCATCTGGCACTTCTTCCATTTTATGGCGTATATAATCGCCTTTCAGAACGGCTAATTCGATAAACAATAGATCGTTTTCGGACCACATTTACTGTTACTGCTAGTGTGCGTCCCGTGAGGCGCAACTGGGGTTGTGTCCTTGCACTTAATGGAAGATTTTACGAAATGATCTTGGCTTAAAAACTTTTATTGATATTTAAAATATGTTTCCTTGTTTTATTATTATTCAAACTTGTTTCGCTTTATAAAATACACCCTTTATATATATTTTTATTTTTAAGTGATTTTTTTATCTTCACGTTTTAGAGGGAGGATTTTATAATGGGACCTAGATCAAGTGCTGGCCCTATGAGGGCTATGCGTACTGACGGATAAGATTTTTCCTTATTACAATAAGATTTTATGTTATCCAAACTGCGTCCTTTGCGCATAAGTTTAACAAGGACATTTAAGAAACACACATGCCGGGACGGCTATCGTTAGATCGATTCATAAAGTCATTGTGATTCGATCGGCATATAAATAGCTTGTTCTAGAACCAATTCTCTTCTATAATTTATTAGCACAAACGTATAATAAATTCCCTTTCCTACTTTGGTTGTTTGGATATAAAAACTAAATGCAATTATAAAGAAATTATTAATTCAATGGACCAATTGTTCTCAGTAATGAACATTTCATTGTGGTTTCCTAAATTCTATCCGAAAATATTACAAGTTGATATTTGATACCTAAACAAGAGCGGAAAGGGTTTTCTTGCTTTCAAAAATTCTCATGCCCAAACAATTTGTAGGAAGCATCCCTAAATAGCGCGGCTTCGACGCTTTGCAATTGGAAAATCCGATTTTGACAGCGCGTTTAATAGTGAAGTTGGCAGCATTTGTTAATCAATAATGGCAATTTAGCTATTTTTTTGTCAATCTAGCGTTTTTTTCTCATCTTTTTATTTCTATTATGTGGGTTTTATTAAAAAAGAAATTTAACACAACTATTTGTGACACAACGTTAACGCTCTTGTTTAGATATGGCATATCAGCGTAAAAGCTAAGTTAGAAAACGCTCCGCCTTCCGCTCTTGTTTAGGTACGGCTGTTAGACCCACTTACGAAAACAAGAGCCAAGCATGTTTCTAATCTATATAAAGGCTACACAAACAGTTAAACAAACATATGGGCGATTCTATTCTACACAACTTTTAACATCAATTTTCAAATCACACCATTTGACACTTTTTCGATGCCAATTTAAAGTAAAATATTTATTTTTTATAATAATATAATTTTTTTAGACTGAAGCTTAAATATAAATTTGTTGTGCACTTCGAAGCATTAAGATTTATAGATTTGGCGCGAACAGAAAACTCATTGCATGTTGCACCCGTCATGGCTTAAAGAGTAAATTTCGTATTATTGGATTATATATCTCTACGATGTTTGATTTGATAATCATCGTCTGATATCTCATCTTTCACAATAAAAAAGAATAATACACTAAAAGTTTAAAAATTAACAGAGTTTTGTGTGTTTGTGGTATGTCTTATGAAAGTGGGCCGATTTGATTGCACCCGTCATGCACTTTAAAGCTCTCTCGTGGCTATTTGATCGTTTCATATAAATTCTTGGAAATAGATAACAATAGTATATAACAAAAATGTTACCTCTTCTAGAAATAACTTAATTGCAAATGTGTTTCTTTCTATTAGTAAATGACGTTTAAAGCGTCTTAATGTTGCACCCGTCAGAATAGAATCGCCCATATGTAAAAGTATGAAGCATGTTTGTGTAATTATCAAAAATGTTTAATACTCACGCAAACATCTTGTTGTTTCTGTCAAAATGTTTGTGTGATTTATTTTGCCCTTAACGGTGGAAGAACATAACACGCGTTAGTTCGTCGACGAGTATCGTGCGTTTAAAAACTGTAGCGCGTAAAATATTGCAAGTTACGCAACCCGCGTTACAAAAGCCATTCCTGTCAGCTGTTTTTTATTTATTTAGTTATTTGTGCATTAAAAACGGGTTCGAAAGTATGTCAAGATTTTGTTATTTTATTGAATTTATTCTTTTTATAAAAATATTGTTTGTTTTTTAAGCTTTTCAATAAGTTTTTCTTTCATGATTCACAAATTTGTTAAATTATTCCTTTTATTGTCAGCTGATTACTTGTCAAAAATACACAACGCGTTAAAAAGTTCAAAGTTAACCAACTTTCTGGCGCAAACGCGTCAAAATATTTTGCATGTAGCTTGTTCTATGAAAATACACTAGTTTAACTTTTTTTTACAGAAGACGACAGAGCGCGCGCGCACTAACGCGTGGTATGTACTTCTTCCTTAAGACCTTTTGAATGGAATACATTTTTAAATTAATTGATATTACAACAATTTTGCGAATAAATGCAAGCCCCGTGATAAAATTAAACAACGTTGATGGCCATTAGGAATTTTTAATTAAAAAATTTTTTTAACATCTCTATGTCTGAAAAAAAATAAAAGCGAATGTAAGATTTTTTTTTATCACCCTGTATTATTTCCATAGAAACAAATTTTATTTCACACATATTTCTATATAAATTTTATATTTAAAATTTTTTGCTAGTTTTTCTTCATAAAGCATAACATAATTTATTTGCATGTAGCAGCACAAAACGCTCCGCTCACATTTTTAATAATATGCTAAATTTTGTGTAAATTTACAGCCAACATTATTCCAATTTAATGACCAGTAACTAGTGGAAATATAAAGCAAAAACACTGAATACATTTTAGTATTCATACTAATTGTATGATTTGAATATTTCAATTTTTTATTTTTTTTTTTTTTTTTGTTTCAACTTATTTTAGATACAAATAAAACATACAGATGGATTATTAACAGGTCTTAATTTTTTGTTGCCTCTTTAAATGCTAGACGCCGAATAAAAAAAAAGGAAAACAATCTTTGGAATAACTCCAAGTGTGTTGTAGCAGAGATCATAAAATAAACATTGTCATTAGTCAAAGATGACAATGTGTGTAGACACATCGTGAAGCGAATGCAGACTGAAATGTTGATGAGGACAAGGATCATAATGACGATGGTGATGTTGGAAGAGAGGCATTGTAGACAATAATATGACAAATATTCATAATAGTCAGCAAACAAATTTGCGTTAATTAATTAAAAGAAAAAGAAACATCTATTTTATAAAGAGAAGGCTCGTTCTGATATTATTACCAAGGAAATATATTGAAAAACAGGTGAATACTTTGTATATTAAGGGTCTTCATGATATTGCTTAAAATTACCATTTGTGCAAATGGGTAAACTTGCGAGACTCGTTTCATGAAGATCCTTTTTAATTTTTGTGTATTTTTAAACAATTAATGTCATTTCAATCAGAAACGTCAATAAAAAATATATTAAAAAAAAATAATTAAAAATATAATAAAAAACTTGAAATTTGTAAATTATAAATGAAATTTGTTTTTAAACATGCATAAATAAAGCCAAAAGACTAATATGCTTATATTATTACAAGAATTTATAGTTTGTGATTTATTTACACTTGAAGTTTTCATTGAAAACGGCGGTAAGCATTAAAAAAAATTTGTCTGTATAAATGCACAATTGAACAGCGCAAGTTTACGAGTCAAAATTGTTGGGCAAATTTAAGCAGTTTGTGTAAATGAATTCTCATACAATTTATGACAGTTCATTTACGAGGGTGTAAGAATGCACAGTTTGCACAGTTTACGAGACTTATAAACGATATCATGAGGACCCTTATTATAAATATTTTAGAGTACGGTTTGTTAAGCTAGACCATATAATATTCTACAACACAAAATTTAGAACCAAATTATCCAGGTGGTACTGTATTTGGTAAAAATTTTCTCCTTTATTAATAGGCCTTGTTCTTGAAACAATAAGAACATACATAAGTACCCAATTTTATCAAACTATCTTCAAAAGCAGAATCGAGACCTGTACTTTGAGCACAAATTTCATATGATTAGAGAACCAGCTAGCAAGCAGGACGGAGATCCCCATTCTTTTTCTGAAAGAGATTCGGAGTTAAGAGGCATACCAAGATATAACACTGGGACGTATTCTTGCTTGTGCTTTTGCAAAATTCGAAAATATGTCAACGATCATGGACCTTCAAATGAACGAGAACAAGAAGAAGTTTTTATTTCCATTGGTAGACCTCTTATCGTCTCGAACCAAGTAAAGCGATCAAAAACTGCAGCTTTGTAGTTGTAAAAGACTTCGTCTACTTAAGTGCCAGTGTCAGCTTAGAAATTAAGCGGAGATTAACTCTGGCCAACAGGTGCTACTTTGGGCTTCATAAGCAGTTAAGAAATAAAGCCCTCTCTCGGCGAACAAAAATAACACTCTACAATTCGCTCATTCTGCCCGTCCTAGCAGAAACATGGCACTGAAACATGGAAAATTCAAAAATCCGATGAGATATTGCTTGTTAAAGAGAAAGAACCTCCGCAACATGTATGTCCCTCTTTGCGATGATGAAAGATTCAGAATTAGAATAAATAAAGAGCTGTATAAGCTTTATGCTGATGTAAATATAGCCAAGCATATTAAAATACAACTTCGCCATTGGCTTGGACAAACTTGGCGAATGGAAAATAGAGCTTTGGCCCGTAACGCATACAGTGTAAATTCCATCGGTGGGCAAAGTAGAAAAGGGACACCCAATCTCTGTTAAACCGACTAGGTGCAACAAAAATCTATTTTACTTCAGAATGAAACTGACTTCCGGTTGTAATAGCCATCTAAAATAAAAAGTAATACACATCATTACAAAAGCATAAAACCTAGTGGAGTGCTGGCAAATTCTGTTATTTGTATATAATACTCTTCGTGTCAGTACTCTATACTTCTCAGTACTTAAAGCTTCGGAATAAAGCGAGATTCAGCTAAATTCAGGGGCACCGCAAGGTTCTGTCCTTTCTCCTACGCTTTTTCTTATATTTCTTAATGACCTTCTTGGTCATACTTCAAATCCTATCTACTCTTTTGCAGATGACAGCAAAATTTGTCATTCATATTCCGTCGATCATAGGCCAATCCTTGTTGAGATTGGGGGCAAAAGGCAGAATATGAATGACACTCTTAATCAGGACCTAGCTGCAATCTCTGAGTGGGGTCAAGCGAATAGGGTAGAAGTTAATGCACGCAAGACCCAATGTTGTATGTTGACCCACAGACGGGCCGTGGGACCAACTATGTCTTCTGTATTAATGGGTGGCATTGATATTGAAGAATCGGATACTCTTGATGTTCTGGGCATGAGAATACAGTGCGATGTCCGCTGGAATAAACACGTTTTTAAAGTGCCGAAAGAGGCATTCAAGTGTTTAGGTTTTTTAAAACGGTGCAAGACTTACTTCACTTCATCCGATCTCCTTACTATCTATACCACCTATATCCGACCGAAGATGGAATACAACTCCCACATATGGGCAGGGGTTTCAAAGTCTACTTTGAATCTTCTGGACCGTGTACAAAGGAGGGCGGTGAAGCTCATCAATGAAAGTAGGGTATCCAACTCTATTGACTCATTGGAGCATCGTCGGAATGGGGGTTGTGTGACACTTTTCTATCGATATTACCATGGGAGGTGTTCCACTGAGATAAGTGAACTTATTCCACCCGCCCGAGTATTTCTTCGTAGTACTCGCTCATCCAGTGGATCACATCCGTTTGTAGTCGATTGTCCTGTGTTTCGCACAACGCATTATAGAGAGAATTAGTTTTTCAGTCGAACTATCCGTATGTGGAATAAACTTCCCGCAGAGGTCTTCCCCGGTACTTATAATTTATTAAGATTCAAGTCAAATGTCCACAAACACTATTCCCTCTTTCCTCCTTCCCAAACCTTATTTTCCCGATCAACACAATGCACTGCATATATAGGGGGCATCCCCTGAGTGTTGGTTTATCGTTAAAAAAAAAAAAAAAGATTGTTTTCACAACCACACATATTTCAATTAAGAAAACCCAGAACAATATAAAGTATTTATTATTATTTTTAAACATTTTGATACAATTTCCATTCATAACTTAATAAAATTATAATAAGCTTCATTTAAAAAAAACTTTAGTTACGTTTTTGTTAAAAAAATTAAATTATTGCACCATTGTGAATAAACTTAAAACGTTTTTTTAAGCAACATCAAAACCAAAAAATAATGCTTTTTTATAAATTTTAATTTCTCTTGTGTAAATTTTTTTTTTTATTAACTTGCGGAATAGCATAAGACAATCACACTTATTGAGGTTGGATTTAGTGGTCTCTTCAAAGTTACCAAAAATTTTTAGAAATATGATTTTATTCTCACAAAAATTAATAAAAGTAAACAAAAAAATTTAAAATTTACAAATATTTGCATACCCATTAAAAAATGAAGCAGGTTTGTAAATTTTTTTTTTCAATATTTATTTATTGAATCTTCATATACTAAATATAAACTAACAAACATTAATCAAATTGTATCCTAATACTTTGTTTTGTGTCCTGCCAGTGCCAGACAACAAAATTTGTAAACAAAGGTTTGTAAATCAGATTGTTGGATTGACCTTATTTCCCAGTGTGAAAGAGAGCAATTCTCACACGAAAAGATTAACTCACAACTAACTAGCCAACCAGGACCCCACTATGAAAATGTAAATATAAAAATAATTTAACCAAGTTATCATCATATTAACGAAATGGCTTTATGGCTTCATTTAAATTTAAAAATATTTTTTATTTCAAATATGTTAATTTGAAAAGTTTCTTTTAGTAAATTGAAACAAAACTCCGCAAATGAACCGTGCTTTATAAAATCAAAACGCCATAAATAATCATTTTTTGACACAAAAAAAAATTATATTTATTTTGTTCTACGCAGTATTTTGAACTATTCATCTACTCTTGCGAAAGTGACATGGTGGCGTAGGGTTTTATTTTATGCAGCTAAAGTGATGTTCTTTCTAATTTCACTTTCCAAGAGCTTTTAATGATAAATGTCATAGATTAATTGATATGTCATAAGATGTTGTTGTTACATTATTTCTATTTTTTTTTTTTATTTCAATTTCTCACATAAATACTCGTAACAATATTGTAAGTCATTAGACATCATCATTATCTTAAATAGTAGGTAGATGTGAGAGTTAAAGCCATAATGTATTTAAACCATATAAGGAATACAGACTTCATATAAAGAGCAGAAAACATCTTCTTGTTGTAATATAAAGACGTAACCACAAAATATGTGGCATAGAGTTACGCGTACAGACGCATACTTACGATTAAACGTACAAATATGGTTCTTACAACAGCAAATTATGATGAGATTATTAATTACATTTGGTGTATTAAGACGAACATACACATGCACACATGTACGTACATGTATTTGACATACAAGCAAGCGTACACTTCAATACTATTTTACAATGTATATTGCTGCCAAATTTGGTAGGATTATTATTTTTGTATTAAGTGGCATCATTAAGCACAAGTCTTGCTTAGTTATTTTTTCGCTTCTTATTTTAAATCTGTGGGTTTGTGTGTGTTTTCTCGCTATAACTATTAATTACAGCGAATTTCTGTTAACCATAGTTAAGATGGAAAAGTTGTCTTGTGGTTTTTAGCAGGAATTTTAGTTAAATTTCTTTAAGGAATTCCCTCGATTTGTTTTAATGTGACAGGATGAGTGGGAGAAACAAGCGTGCAATTTGACAATGTTTGAATCGGTAAGGAGTAGAAATCGGAATCGTGCCTTTAAAGAGGAACTTAACATAAATTAAATTATTAGATTAACCAGGTATTCATGATGAACATTTTTACGATTCTTCAGGATTAAAATATTATTCGTTGGGGGTGGGCAGTGTGTCATGCTCAATACATGAATTTGTAATGTTCAAAATAAAAAGGATCCGCTAGAAAAGATTTTAATTTTTAACGCCAAAATTGACAATGATCAACACAGACTAAAAAAAGGTTAGAAGAACGTTACTGATGGTTGGGATGTAGCTTTAAATTAACTTTAAAGTGTTGTACAGATATATTTTTTCTATCACTTTTCCGTTTTCCTGTATTTCAAATATACCTTAGAGTTAAAATTCGATACAACTTAATGCTCGTTAACACTCACAAGTCTTACGTATTCCATAATACTTTGTGAGAGAGAAATCTAATGAGTTTTGTTGCGACTGTCAAAAAATTTAATTTAACATAACAGTTTGTGTTCACACCATCACACAAAGTATAAAAACTCACTTATATAATTAAATTCAACCCTGATCCAATGAAAAGAACCCAACCATTTGTAGGGCGATGTAAGAAAATATAAACTCATTGTTTATTGTTGGTGTTTTGTTTAAGCTTTGATAGTGTTACAAGTAAGACTTGGAGTGTTTATAATCCTTATTCGCTTTAGGGTTTTATTTGTTTAATATTTTTGGCGTTTCTAAAATCTTTGGAAAAGGTTTCCTGATGAGCTGGTCTAAGCAACCGGCGAAATGCGCATAGAAGCTAGCTTTCCCTCAACAATTAATTTCAGTGTATTTATCAATTATGAAAAATTGGGAATTTAGCAAGTCATACAGAAATCGTATTTATAAGAAAAGTATTATTGCTTAGAAATTTTTCAAAAAGTTTTTTTTATAATACTTGTAATTTTTATCACACATGCACTATCAGACTTTTACATATGTATTACTTGAGTTTTTGACATGTATAAATACAACGTATAATAGTGTAAACTAGCCTTTATCAATATTCCTTAAAATATGTTTTCCTTTTTTTCTGTAGTAAAAATATTATAAATTACAATGATCTTGGAAAAGAAGAAAATACTATTGTTAAATTAAGACCAGATAAGCAAATTAACCATAATATGTTTTAAACATTTTGTAAAAAATAGTTTGTGGGAGGTCACCATAAAGAAAGAAGTTTTTTCTCTTCCTGCACGTGGCTCTCACGTGGCCCACCGACAACCATATTATGGTTACACTAGTCCTCCAACAAAAAGTCACAACCATAATAAATTTGCCTCCGAACATGTTATGGTTAAACACAACTAAAGAATGATTAACACTTATGGTTTTTAGCCACAGCATGTCGCTATTGGAAAAGAGGAAAATACTATTGTTAATTGTAAAACGAATTGTTGTAATATTTAACCACAACATGTTTAGAAGCAGCAATAATATTGTTGTAGCTTCTTGATGGAGGACTACTTTAACCACAATATCTGTGGCATTTTGACAAAACATCTTAAGTCAAATTTAAAAAGTTGGAAAAAATGTTGTTAGTCATGCGAATTTTCATTTAAAAAAAAATTTTTGTTTACGTTTTTAAAATTTTGTATTATTAAAGAAATATTTCTTTAATTTTGGTTTATTTTATTATTTGATTAAAAATATTTTTTCACCGAGATTTTTTTAAAAACTTTTTTGCTATCTTATCTCGACTTAAGATGTTTTGTCAAAATGCCACAGATATGGTTCTAGGTGACAATTTTATGGTTATATTAACCATAATATGTTTAAAATGTTCTTTAAAAATAGTTTTGTTGGAGGTGACCATATTTAAACATGTTTTTTCTCTGCGTGCAGGTTAGAAAATAGTTTAAAAGTAAATAAGGAAGAACAAACGGAGCGCAGATTAGCGTTCAGTGATTCATATCATTTAAGAAACAACTTTAATTTCTAGAAAACAGAAAAGTTTATAGAAATTTGTAAACATGTGTTTAACAGCCTGGCCCACGATGTCGGCCATTATTGTTCGTTTGATTTTGAAGCCACAAACAGATGATTTGCGCCACACAAAAAGTTTTCAGCACCACAAGTCCATCGACAACGCAAGCGACCAATAATGCTATAGTTTTCATACAAATTTGCGGCGCTCTAAGAAATATTATGCGACCACAAATGTCAAAATTAGTCACTTCTGTTGTGGTTGTCGACAGAGGCATTTTGTTGGAATAATAGACGATACTATTTCTTAACACACCTTAATATTTTTATATTCACACCACAATAGTGGCTGGCTGTCCATGTAAGCTTGTGCGTCGCAGTTTTGAAGATAATTTGATCAAATTTGGTAAATAGTTTCTAATTAGCCTATTGAAGATGGGGCAAATCGGTCCATAGTTTTATATATCCTCCATACATGCTGCTTTCCGGAATAGGGACTTTGTGCCCACTATCAAACCAATTTTATTGAAATTTAAAATATAGATTGATCCATATTTATATGGACACATAAGCTATGCAGTTTTTAAAAAAATAGGACCACGAGGGGAGATAGGAGGCAATTTCTGCCTCTCCGAAACTACCTAACAAATTTTTACGAAATTTCTATTTTTCCAATTTTAGTTAGCTTTACATGAGTATATAAAAATTATATTATAATTGTATAAAATATCTTGTAAATTAAAATTAATCAAAATAGTGGTACAACTTTATTTTTTAGGATAGATAGATAGATATATACAGGGTGCCATAAGCTCCACGACCCAGCGGGTCTTTTGTGCAGTTTTTAGTATAACTTTATCTTTGACACTAAAAATAAAAGTTTTACTTACCTTGTTATTGAATGGTATTGTCCCCGAAGCCTCTGCTATTGTATCACAATTTTTATTAAAAATCTCATTTGTCGTTGACTCTGTAGCACTTTTGTCATTTGGATTTGTGGTTTTCGTAGTCGTTGTGGCCACTGATAATGACGATGATGAAGACGAGGATAATGAAGTTGGAGCGGCTGGTGTAACATCAGCAGCATTCTCTTTGGTATGATCATTTTGAAAATGTGTTTCCAATGCCGAGGGACTCGGAAATAATTTAAAGCACAATTGGCAGATATGGGCTTGAGGTTGTAAACCTGAAGTAAAACAAAAAAAAAAAATGGAAATTGCTTAAGAAAAAAATTTTCTTAATTACTTAATGTCTTTGAAAAAAAACTTACTGCTGGGATTTTGAACATAAATTTTGTGTTAAATAAAATGTTGTGACATAATGACGCCTAGAGTGCGGAATAATACAACACTCAATTGTAAAAAGAAAGCAAGTCAAAGCAATGATCTATGTATGCACGCTAAAAAATAATACGATTTTTTTGTTTGTTTTTTATTTAAAACAATAAAAATCGCGTAACTCATACAGCATGTATAGGAATATTGTAGAATGAAAAGATACTTGCGAAAAGTGATGGAAATTTGCTTAAGGGCAAAAATTTAATAAGAATTAATTTGTTAATTTTTAATTAATTTGGGCAAAACAGTGCTGGTAGTAGGGTCTTCAAACGATTAACAGTTGTTCGATTAATCGAATAATTTTTGGCGATTAACTGTGACAATAAATTAAAATTGCTTATTTTCGATTAACGTATAAATCTAAACAATCTTTTCTGAATCAAGTTTCATCATAAAAAAAATTAATCGATTAATACAAAACATCAATTAAGTGAATACTAGTAGGTGCCAACTGAACATAGAACAGTTTAAACTAATAAAACTTTTGGTCGATACTTGTTTACAATATATTTTTTTTATTACGGGCTTTAAATCGCGATATAAAATTTTCTGAAATGTAAAAATTAGCTCTCAGCTTAAATCCTATTTTGCCTTTTGAATTTTTTTAAACGACTTTTGTAGCTCTAGAACTTTAAGATCTGGTACATCAGGTAATACTCTTCTGCTTAAAAATTTTTTAAAGATGTTTTATTTAAAATAAACAAGGTTAGGTTAGGTATAAAGGTAGGTGCGAACCTACCTTCACACTCTCACCCAGAAACCAATATGAACCATTGTGATGCCTTTATTACTGATACGATACTGATTAAAAACAAATAGGAGAAATTAATAGTGAACGCACAAGAATAGAAAAAAGGAGTGGAAGAAAGAAAATCGGACCAGACAAGATAGAACAACCCTATAAAACAGAAATCTGCCCTACATGTACCCAGTACCCAGTCTCCTGTTGCGCAGCCAGGTCATTCCCATTACGAATCCCGTAATGTTTTCAATCCCACAACCCGAGACATATTTTAATTAACCTAAGAATTAACTACCAAGCCACCTCAGCCTGTTGTTCTGCAGCCTGGGACAGTGACAAAGAATATGCTCAATTGTTTCCGGCTCCTACGGATCCTCACACAACATACAAATATCCGACTAGTCAGGTCCCATAATTTCCGGCATCCTGCATATTCACACAGTAGCCCATGATTATATCTATCACAGCTCCAACACAGGCCCTATTCTTGCCCATCAGCATATCCGAGTCGGACTTCCTAAGAACCGGCCACAGCGTGCGTGGTACCTGGTATTCATTTCGGTTCTGCCAGACCCAATTCCAGCTCAGAACCCATTCCCTGACCCTTCCAAAAAAGTCTCATTGATTCCCCAGCCAACTCATTGCCGGTGATGTTTCTGTGACCTGGTACCAAGCACAGCCTCACCACATACTCCCTTAAGATTTCTTCTAGAGCCCTTCTACAATCATCCACTAGCTTGGAGTTCACATAACAGCCCATCAAGGTCTAAAGACTGATTTTTTGATTGATTTTTTTTTATATGGATGCTGGATTTACTTCGGAATGTAAGCCCAAAATTCTTGTGAATTCACTTGTGGTAAATTAGGGTATACAAATTTTGTCATTCCATGTGAAACTTCTTTAATATTAATCTAAGACCCTATAAAGTATATATTCTGAGTCCTTGCGTAGTTCTTAATCGATTTACCCAGGTCCGTCTGTTGAAACACGCTCACTTTCGAAAGACTCAACATACTCAAAATAACCAAGTTGGTGTCAAACTCTTTCTAGTTCAGCAGAGTCGGTTTAGTAGTCCCTAAAAAATTAATATATTTATTACAAAAACTAAGTTAGTGTGACAGAATATACTTGTAATTCTACAAGCCTGGAAATCATAATATTAAATTTTGTATAATTTGGTCTGTGATAGTTTCATTCAATCAGAAACCACTCCGCCGAATTTCGTACAAATCTGTCCCTTATTAACCATGCGCCCCATATAAAGCCCACTCCAATAAAACTCATTAGTTCGCCTAAAACCCTAACGAATCATGCTTTTGCAAGCCCCATATTAAGCTCATTCTGAAAAATTATTAAAATATGGCTAAACCTAACATATATAGATATTGTGGTAAAGTTTGGTGCAATAAAGCCTTGGATGACTAGAAATACACCCATGTTATTTTGTGATAATCGACCCATAATTTACCATTAGTCCAATGTAAAGGGGCCTTTCAAAAAGCAATCAAAGAAGCATTAAATAACAAAAAAAATCTGAAACAAATCATATTTTATTAAAATTATGCAACGAATAATCATACGGTGAGGTCAGGTTTTATAAAGATCGACTCCTGAAATTTGTCACCAGAAACAAGAAAAAAGAAATAAGCCTATCGAAACCTATCAAATATGTATCAGGCCCATCGTCTGAAATTATTCTGATTTTAGACTTTGACTCTCAAAATATTAAAAAAAAATTGCCCACAAACACAACTTTTATTATCCAAAAATTTTATTTACTCTACACAAACACACAACACTGTTCGGTATTGACGTCTATTTTAAGATTTTCTTTCTGGTATAAATAAATTTTATTTGAATTGAAGATTCGAAATCGTAAATATGTGCAGAAGAAATTCTTTGTTGTTTGGGTCCAATTGAATTATGTCGTACGTTGTTATTTAAGTTTTCTGTTCTGTTGATGAGGCTGCTGCTGCTATTGGAGGTCAAAGGTGACAGACGGAAAAGCTTTGTCATTTTCGAGCAACAAAAAAACCAGAGCAGGC
Source organism: Pollenia angustigena (assembly GCA_930367215.1). Lineage (NCBI taxonomy): Eukaryota > Metazoa > Arthropoda > Insecta > Diptera > Polleniidae > Pollenia > Pollenia angustigena. Next base: position 121,748,165 of record OV884057.1, on the reverse strand, counting down.
TGGTGCTTCTATAAATGATTTTGCCGTTTGTTTAAATGTATGAAATTGTACTCGTACATACAAATGTGTGTGTGTGTGTGAATGTATTCATATTGAGGCAGGCAATGTCACGATTAAAGTGAAGAAATTACGCTTTAAATAACATGTAGTGACAGTGATGGAAATTTATGCCGGAATAAATCTCGTTTCTTTACACATGCTTTTATATCTTTTGCGATGTTTTGTTTTTAGTTTCAAGAGAGATAAAAATAAAGCGATGGGCTAATAATGAAATAAGTTTTTAATTAATAAATTTCCTTAAAATTTAATACTCTATCCAAATATTCATTTAACAAATTAAGATTGTCTTAAAATATTCCTGAATTTCTCACAAATTCACTTAGTTTGCGGAGATTTTAACTCTCTGATAACTTCCAACCAGATAATTTTTTTTATGTTTATTTGTACTAAGTAAATGAGATCGAATTTTTCGTACTTACCCATAAATCCTAAAGGTCCAAAAGGTAACAATGGAAATTTACCATGGTTTCCTAAATTTTGTATTTCCTCTCTTGCAGCCGCCATTAACCAAAGATTATGCGGCATACCCATTAAATGGGGTAAGTGTTCTAAAGCTTTTGAGGTGTGCTGAGCGCCGTTGCGTGATGTCAAATCTATTGCTTGTGTAACGGACTCGGATCTCTCAGACTCTTGTTCCAGCTTATCCTCACCATCTTCTGAGATTCTTTTGTCCAAAGGTGTTACAGAAGAGGAATTATCTCTGGAATCATCGGTACTCGCCATTGTCATGTAGTCATCAAAATCTCCCTGTGATGATTCTGATCGTTGTCCAGAATATTCAGAGGTGGTCGAGAAGTCTAAATTTTCTGAAGCTCCTAGTGATTTATTGGAATTTTGATCTTCCAGTATGGCCGCTTCCATGTGGGCACGCATTCTGCTATTGTGCTCTGCTATAGCAGCAGCCATTTCGCTCGATTGACCAGACAACTGGGAACCACAACCTCCCGAGCCGTCGTCTATTGTGTGTATTCGTATGTGTTGTTGCAATATAATGCCATTTGAGAATTTCTGATGACAAACCGGACACTTGAATTGAGAACGCATTGGAGGCTTGATTTTATGTATACTCATGTGAGCTTTTAAATTTCCCTTCGTTGCAAAAGCTCTGCCACAGATTTTACATCTAAAAGGCCTTTCTCCGGTATGAGTTCGTATATGCATCTGCAATGAACTACGGCAAGACATGACCTTTTGACAAAATATACATTGATTGGGATCTGTTAACTTATTTTCTATGTTATCCACCAATTGTTGCAACTTGGAAGTCTCCGATGTGGTATCTATTTCTATTAAATCTTCCCAGGATTTGTCCACAAATTGCTCTACCTGACAAAAGTCACCAGATAAATGTTCCAAGCTGCTGTTGCGGCTTAGGGAAGATCTTCTATATAGTTTCGATAAATGGTGTTCGTTTAAATCATTTTCCATACTAATTTTTCTTAGTTCCTGTGGGGGTGTACCCGCGTTGGAACTGCGTTTTCTTTGCGAATTCATACGTTTAGGGGTCACAGACATGGCTGGTCTCTCAGGCTTTTCGTTTGGTAACTCTGACACAGTTTCCATTAAAGCTTGTGGAGTTTTAACTCTAACCAAGGGCTTAGGTTTTGGTTCTTTCTCTTTAAGAGGCTTACTTAAATCTTCAGGGTGCTCTTCTAATGTTTTGGAAATTTCTGGACTTGATTCTCTTTCATGATTCTCTAAACTAATTTCAAATTCTTTGGTATTAATAGGAATATCATTGTCATCTTCTGAATCGTTTGATAAAGGCTTATCATTAAAGGACAACCGCATTGGCATGCTGCTATTCAAACCACTTAAGGATGGAACTGTGGGAGCAGGAGGTGGTAAAGTTGGTGGTTGGTGTTGTGTGTGTTGGTGTTGAATTTGTGGCCCTAAAGTCTCTCTCATAGATTGTGGCATGTCTAAGGGAGGCCCCACACCTGGGGGCATTAAAATGGGTGGATATATTTGTGTATGTCTCTGGTAATGCACCTTTAAATTGCCTTTTGTTGTAAACTTACTTCCACAAACATTGCACACAAACGGTCTTTCCCCGGTATGTGATCTTAAATGTATTTGCAGGGCTGAAAATGAACCAAATATTTTACCGCAATATTTACAACGATGTTTAAATATTTCGCCTCTTTGGCCATCTTTTTGTATATACTCATATTCCTCTTGCATTTGGGAGGCATGTAAACTTTGAGAAGCCGAATCCAAAACTTCTTCGGTTCTTCGTTGCAACATTTCCAGGCAATTGGGTTCGTGAGGCGGAGGAATGGGATCGTGATTAGTTATAATTGTAGAAGCTAAAGAAGAACTGATACCGCTTAATAGCTGATAGTTGGGAGATTGCACTTTGTTGTCTGGTTGTTTTGGGCTTTTACTTAAAACATTCTTATCAGTCTTTAGATTCTCTTCTCTTAAAAATTTATCAGACTCTAAACCATTTTTCGTTTCGTTATCTACATCTTTTCTTAATGCTGACTTTTTTTTACTTAAATCTAATTCTTCGTTCTGTAAATATTCTTCGCTATTCGCTTCTTCAATCGCTTCATTAATCCCTTCTTCATCTTCTACAACATCTTTTACTGCTTCATCTTCATCCTCTTCTTGACCAACTTCGTCTTCACCAATTTCTCTAACCGCATCTCTTCTCTTCAATTGACTTTGTAAATGCTGTATAAATTGTAATTGCATTAAATGCTGCCGTTGTACATTTAATATGGTTGTCAAATCATTGGGCCCCTCACCAAAGTATGGAGTCTGGGCCAAAGCTGAAGCAGCAAATTGTGCCACAGCTACTTTGGTGTGCTGTAAAGCTTCTAGGGATACATGACCCTTGCTTGGTAAACCATTAGGTAACACTGATAAATCCAAGGCCTCATCTTTCTGTAGTCTTTCCTTCGTCCTATCCCTGTCCGCTTCTTCAACAACTTTTGCTTCTAATTTTTCATAATTTTCGTTATCATCTTTATGTTCTTCAGCGCATTTATTCTGTTCATGCACTACTATCGGAGATTTACTATCGCTCTCTCTAGATTCTTGAGGACTTGCTGTTTTTCTTGACATTATGTTGCTGTCATTATCGTTGTTGTTACTATCGGCTTCTAAATCTTTGGTTAATGTCGGTGGGCTACCAGGCGAGCTGCTGCTTGGTGTTCCACGATAATTAATGCGATTGCGAAAAATTGAACACATTTTTCATAGAGGATATTTAAGTGCAAATAGCTATCAGCGAATACTACAATAAAATCTGTAAGAAAGGAACAAAATAAAAAGTTGAAGTTAACAAAATTTTTAAAAAGAAGTACATATTTTTAAATAATTAAAATATACACTGGAAGCACATGTGTATATTTAGATAGAACACAAAAGAATGTTAAAAGATTTGATAACTAATTGCTCGTTACAATGAGTTGATCTTCCTTGTATCGTACTCTGATAAACACATAATTACAACTAAAAGGACCTCAAGAAAAAAGTCTTAACACCAGAAGTGTGGGACATTATTAAAATAAGTGTTCTTCTGCAGTTACCATTGAAAGTTATATTAAAAGCCTGGCCTAAAATGTCGATCGACTACTTAAGCGAGCGAAAACAAGTCACTCATTATAGTTCTCTTCACCAGCCCACTAACTATCGACTTGTCGGTCGACAGGTTATCCATTTATTGCCACATAAGCAATTCCACAAATAAAACGCTAGTTTGAAAATAAAAATCGGCAAAAAAATTAAGCCATAAAAATACAACACTGTACTACAAATAAAACAAATTACAAAACAAAGGAGCAAACAAAACTCAAACAAAGTAGTTAACAAAAAATATAGAATAGAATTTTGTTAAAATTCTACATATCGCTCCTTTATTGGAACATAGTCATATCTCAAAAAAAATCAAACTTGGCAAAATGCAATTAAAGTTTTCAAAATGAACCTTTATATACAAGTTAAATAATGTATATTTTGCTATAACTTCGGTTCAGTTTGAGATATAATACTGATTTTTTTTACATATAAAGAAGGAATGAAGGAACACTTTTGCATAAGTGACTTGAAATTTTTGATTTTTGGAGATTTGACTATGTTGCAATAAAGGAGCGATATATAAAAACGTTTGTGCCGTGTATGTGTTACTAAAACTGAAGAACCGCTGCACCGTTTGACACCAAACTTGGACAATAGATTATTTTAGTCGGTAGCCAGGTTTCTATAAAGTTTAATCCCGATAGGTTGCGCTGTTGTTGTTATATTTTAATAATGGTACGATTTCGCGGAAATTCACAAAATATATTTATTAAACGAAAATAAGTTTCCTGATAAAATTTTGACCTTGTAGATAGCGCTGCTGGTGTCAAGTTATCAACAAAATTCTCGACTATTTAAATTTTTATTTAGAAAATCCCGAGCAGCTCCGGGATTTTTATAAAACTAATATAATTTAATAATCTTATCTTATATTATTATAAAAATCAAACGCTGTGTCTTAGACTCGCTAAAACTCGAGAACTACTTGACTGATTTGTATGATTTTTCGTCTTATCACGGCGATGGTTGCGAAAAAAGGAAGAAGAAGAAAAGCCAAAAAAAAAGTCGAAAAATCAAAAAATCTAAAATGTACGTTTTGTATGCAAATTTGACTTAATACCACCAAAAGAAATTGTATTTCTTCAGTTGGTGGCGGACCCATTGTTTGACAGCTGCACAGAAACAAACCAAACCTATTTAATCATCCTATTTTTTTTTTTTTAATTCATCTTTATTTAATTATTTGATTATATACATATTTACATTTTTCTAGATGTTATCTATCGATATTACAGCGAATTATATTATTAAGGTCGTAAAGTATATTTTATACCGCTAGAGGGCGCAAAAAAGGCAAGCGTGGCAATAGCTCCCCTTCCCTATATCTCCTTAACTAATCCTCCGGTTTTCTTAAAATTTGGCATACAGACAGTTACTTCTGAACGGAAATAGGGAATAGGTCTTGAGGGCAAGAGGGGCAGAAGTTCCCCCTCACTATATCTTCTTAACTTATTAATCGACTTTTTTTAAATTTTGCAGGCAAATAGTGTACCATCTGGAAAGAACTATAGCCTGCAATTTTTATTATTTAGGGCGTGAAATAGGGCAATAGGGGTAAAAGCTCTCCCTCCCCAATCGTCTAAGCTAATCAACCGTTTTCTTAAAATTTTGTATGCAGAAACTGCAACATATGAAAAGAAATAGGGAATAGGGCGTGAGATAGGGCAATAGCGGTAAAAGCTCCCCTTCCCTATATTTTCTTAACTAATAAACGGGGTTTCTTAAAATTTGCAGACACTAACATCTGAAAGGAAATAAATTATATGGCAAAACAACATTTTCCGGGTCAGCTAGTAGTTATAAAAAATTATTTAGTGTTGGTGTGTATAGAAACTAGTATTTCGTTAATTATTCCAACAAAATACCACTGTCGACAACCACAACACAAGTGACTGATTTTGACATTTGTGGTCGCATAATATTTCTTAGTGGGCCGCAAATTTGTATGAAAGCTGTTACGTTATCGGTCGCTTGCATTTGTAAGAACTTGCTAAAAATGCAAGCGAACGATAGCGGTCGACATCGTGGGCTAGGTAATAAGTTGACAATCTAATGATACACCTTAGCCGATCATAAAATTTTAATTATTGTAAGAAAATCATATGGGGCGGGGCGGTTGAGTTGTCTCGAAATCGGGCTTTTAAAAACATTTTGGCAAGTTTATTGCACTTTTACTGGATAAAATATTATCCTAGGATGCAGCAGTGCTCATAAGGTCCTAACATAACATTCTTATGTAGTCCTTCCATACACCTTCTGATAACTTTAATGTTTTTGTTAAGACATTAAGTGCAATCGATATCGATACAGCATGTTAAGCAAATAACTAAGGCTAACGTAACGTAAATAGGTAATTTCGCTTTTTTGAAGTGATCAACTAATGCTACATTTACTATAGAATTTATCCAAAAAAAAAACTTTTAAATGGAAATATTAAGTGTTAGTAGACCGACAACATTTTGCATTACATTACTATTTCTAATGTTTCAGGTTACTTAAAAACTAAAAATTGATTCATACATTTGGCGTTATAATATTCTTATTCGGAACGAGGTCTAGAATAAAAATTAACCGATTTGGATAATTTCCCAAAAGCCTTAATCCAACAGGGAATATTAAATAGTCCGTGAGAACTAAACGATGATTTTTAGATCAAATACACCACATAAGCAATATAAGGCATGGCAGAGCCTCTCCACTATTAATCCCTACACCACTGTAGCTGTAACACACTAAATCTGTTACAGCTGATTAATAAATTAAAGTCTGATTAATATATTAAAGTCAACATAAAATTAAGTACAAATAACCAGTGTTCAAAAATAAAGTATTATTTCCCTGCAAATAATAGGACCAGGCCAAACTCGCGTGTAAAGAGTAACCCACAAGGGACCAGGACTACTCCAAAAATAACCCAAACGTATGGAAAAAACATGGTCTATTCCTAGGCGAGGACCATATAACCCACCTTTGGACTACTATGGAGTAGTTTTAAAACTACTCCATGGTATACACAAGAGGATTAGTTCTGAAGTCGTTTAAAAACGAAAGCACGTCGTTAAAAAACGAAGACATGTCGTCTCACTACAAACTCTTTTTAACAATGACATGGTCCATGCTTGCATTACAACGGACCAGTCCATGGAGTAGTCCATTTTGTCAAAATGGATCAGGTGGTCCAATTTTATCTGCAGGTTTAGCGTACGGCTCACACACCCAGAAACGACATGTATTTTCTTAGTGTTTGTGTTTTACTACATAACCTTTAATAACGTTCATAACTATTTTCAAGAAAGAAACGAACATTATATAGTGTTCTGAACAATTGTAGTGTTTCTGTAGACATACATTATATTATATCTTAATGTTCTAAAGTATTATTTATATTGATAAAGGAATAGGCAAACAAAAAATATTAGCAACGACCACAGCACGAATAGGTTGTGTGTGTGTATTGTGTACATGTTTATTTATTGTAAATTTTTTTTGGTTCTCTTTACCAGCCAAATGGGCCCTTAGCACAACTAAAACGAACGAACGTTAATGCACTGAACCGAACAAAACGATATTTGTGGTTAAAAAAACGTAACGCAAAATAAACTTTTCTCATCTTTTTGTTGAGCTGGATAAGTACAGTATTATTTTTGTATTCGAAGATCACAAACGAAGGAGAAACGTTTATTTTTTTTATTGATTTACTACACAAACACTATTACCATTTCGTCGTGCGGGAGTTTATGTGCTCTATCCGCCATTTTACACATTTCGAGTTAATTATGCCACTTTAGGTTTTCGACCCCAAATTTTTCAAATATGTAATCCGTTTTCGGCTATCTCATCTAGTTTCTGAGATAAATAGTGTCTGTTTTGTTCTATATCCTTCAAACCTGAATTATGTTAAAACTTCAAGATCGATTTTCTCAAAATACACTTTTTGCATATAGAGCACATAAACTCCCGCACGACGATTTGTGTTTTCCACATATCTACCGAACGGAACACTAAGGAACAGTATATAATGTTTATTTTCGAAACCTGCAAGCAACCCTAAAGAATATTAGGGACTTGTCAGTGCTGTAGAGTATCATATGGTTGGTTCTAGAAGACACTTTTTTTTAATTCCCTAAGCTAATTCCGCGATGCTCTACGCTTGTCTTCAGGAAGGAAACTAGAGTCTCTGGTGGGAATCGAACCCGCAATCCCGACAGTGCTAGACGAGCTCACTACCAGCTAGCCCTGAAAATAGCTTTAATGGTTATTTAAAAAAATTCTGTCTTCATTTTAACTCTAACATGTTGATTCACATTTTTTGTATAACAATATTTAATTTATGATCAATTTTTGAAAATGAATATATGAATACTTGGGATTAAGATGTGGAACAGTGCCGGAGTTATGTATGTGTGTGTGTATGTATAAATAGATAGATGTATAGATTATGAATAAATGATTATTTTGCATATTATTAAACTAATGTGAATAACTGAGTGTTTGTGTTTATTATCAATTTATTTTAGTTACGAAATCGTAATGGCCGCAAAAAGTTTTCTGGGGTTCTTGTTGGTGCTTTAATGGTCGCTTGTTATTTTTTGGTTTTATAATTTTTTTTGTTTTTGTTTGATATGTGTTTGGTACGAGAATATTATTATTTTATAGATTCCTACTTAAGAAATTGAATATTGTATTGATGCCAATCAGTTTCATAAGTAATTTATTGATATATTTCTCAGTATAACTTGGAATAATTGTGTCTAATATGTATTTTATAACACATTGTTGATTTTATAGTTTAAACTAATTTATTAATGTATTTTTTATTCTATTTTTATATTTCTTATTTAACTGGCTACTGTTTTTATAGTTACAAGAAAGATATTGCAGTACCATTTTTTTCCATATGAATTTTTTATAGATTTTAATAGTCATATACATAAACCACAAATGTGTTATGATGGTTTTGTAAAACAAGAGTGGCCAGAGTTAAGCTGAAATTGAGGAACTAAAAATTATAGAGGAACGAGTGCCAAAACTTAAAAAAATTGCATTAAATGCAGCCATCACCACTTTATTCTAATACCCAACAATAACCTTTTACCACTAACTACCGTTGCAACACCTTCCTTAACTCATTATTTTTATACGTTATCGCTACTCGCAGCATTACATTGCACCAATTTAAAAAGTACTTTCTCGTTATTACAAAAAAACATAAAAGGTGTAAGTTCAGGTCCGAACTCGAAAGAAGTTTTTTTGGTTGCTTTTCATCCAATTTATGTGAAAAATCGCCCAAAATATTTCCATACAAATTTGGGCGATTTGCGTATGCATTAACACATGTTTTTTTTGGAAAATTTTTTAAATCACAAGATTTTGTATTACTTAGTTCTTCTACAACGACGAATTTTGTGACAATTGAGGAGAGTCAATTTGACGATTTTTTTTATTTTATATGGTAACTCTGCACACACCACAATAGCCCTGCAAATAATATTGCACCACCTGATCCATTTTGATAAAATGGACTACTCCACGGACTGGTCCGATGTTATGCAAGCATGGCTCATGTCAATGTTAAAAAGTGTTTGTAGTGAGACGACATGTCTTCGTTTTTTAACGACGTGTTTCGTTTTTAAACGACTTCAAAACTAATCCTCTTGAGTATACCATGGAGTAGTTTTAAAACTACTCCTTTGAAGTCCAAAGGTGGTCTATATGGACATCGTAATGTTAAATAGACCATGGTTTACTTTTGGACTAGTCCCAGTCTCTTGTGGGCTACTCTTTACACCCGTGTTTGGACTGGTAATATTATTTGCAGGGAGTGAAGTGGGTATTACGCGTTTATGTTTATGTGTGTAACACTAAACTATCACGGTCCTGAAACCACTATTTAGTACACCAACATACTCAGAATCACTTTTTAAGTCAATCTAACATTGTCTGTACGTCCGTCCGGCTAAAATACAGTTCACAATTCGAGAAATAATTAAATAATATTTTGGAAAAAGTTATATTTCATTAATCTTAGCCTCATGGCACAACTTTGTTCTTGTGGGTCCCAAATAGAATACGCTCGCAAAAATGTGTCTTTATATGCTGTCGTGTAGGGTATGAAAAGATCGGGACTGACATACTATACTTTGTTAATGGTTTTTAATTGTAAAAGCTTTCATTAATCAGTGCATTATTATAGCAGCTTTATTTGTTTTTATTTCACTATTGCCCTCTTAGGGAGCATATGGCGTCCTTAAGGCAGCCTTATACCGTGTTCAGATATGCACATTTATTGAGTTTTGCGCAATAAATGCCATTATTGAGCTAAAATTTCAGATTAGCTATTATTAAATTAATACGAAATTTTTATAATATTGAGTAAAATTTAAATTCAACACTATCACAAGTGTGTTTAGTGAGTAAAACACAACTCACTAAACAAAGTGTTTTGACATATGGCAACTGAAATCACAAAGAAATCAAAGGTTCATCCATTACAGTGTTGCCAAAACTTGGTGACCAAAAATAGCTAAATTTACGGCAAAAAATGGTCTAAAAGCTTTTTTTTTAGATAAAAACACATAAAAATTCAATAACAAAACAGAAATAATTCATTTAAAAATGTTTGCGATGAAATTGGAGTTCAGATCAGTTTGTAAAATAAGAATAAACGTAAATTAATATTAAAAAATTAAATCATCGAAAAATTCGATGTCGTTATTGTTCATCTCATAGGAATCACTCACTCGTTAGTTTCAAATATTCAAAAGTTTTAAATAATTTGAAGGTAAATCATAATCACGACAACATTTACCCAATCTTTTTAGTCCAGATCTACATTAAAAAACAAGTAAGAAAGTATAGTCGGTTAAACCCGACTTTATGATACCCTACACCACATTAGAACCTTTGTACCAAATTTGATCAAATAATCTCTAAATTGCAACCTGTACTTTGCGCACAAGGTTTACATGGACAGCTAGCAAGCCGGACAAATATCGTTAATTCGACTCAGAAAGTGATTCTGATTTAATCGGTATACGTAAAGGTGGGCTAAGGACCAATATTTTAAGGTGTTACAGGCATCAGCACAAACGCACTATTGTGATGGTGGTATAAATATTGTATTATTATGGTAAAAATATTTACCTAATTGATAAATTCGAATTAACGGTTGCTTAATGTAACCTATTTTTAAAATTACTTTTGACGATGTTTACTTGGCTTAACACCTTCTTTACTACAGCATTAGACCATGGAACTGAGAGCAACTTTATAGTCAATTCTGAAATTTCTAAGACAATTTTGTTACCGCCTGCATCCCTTTATTGAAATACTTGCACCAGAAAGAAACAACGATGTTTGTGTTGATCCATTTTATAAATTTAATAGTGGAATACTGTTATTTTATTTGAAAGATGTTTCAGCCTCATAGTTTATAGCGATTTTCAACAATTGTAAAAGTTGGGATTTAAATAAAGGGCATTTTAATTGGTCAAAATGTTTATTTTACTTTTATAAATTTTTATAATAAAATAAAAATTATTCTTTTAAAAGAAAAACGGCAAAAAAATTTTATGGCTAAACAAGTTGAAAAATGGCTAATGGCTAAACTCATTTTTTAATGGCTAAACAGGGTGAAAAATTACTAAATCTAGCCACTAAATGGCTAAATTGGCAACACTCATCCATTAGCTCAGCGCATAAGCCATATGTCTACTTTGTTTTTTCTTTAAAGATGTCAAAAGTTGTTTATATTTTGCTTTAGTTAATTGCTAATTGAGTTAGCAAAATTGTGTATGTGTGAACAGAAAGATAATTTTGTCAGTAAACAGAATACTTATTGTCTTCATATTTGGACAAAATATTTCATATTTGCCTAGTCGCAATAACTTAGCACTCGCGAATAAATAATAAAGTTTTTTCATAAATGCAATTAAAACAAGTTAGAGTGATATATTCGGCCGTGCAGAATCTTTGATAAACTTCACCGACAGTTCGAATATTTCAGTCCACCAAGCAAAAATATTTCAAATTTATTTTTTTTTAAGGAATATAAGACTAGATGTATAATTTAATTTTTATATTAAAAAATATGTATTACAATGATCATTAATGAAATAACTTTTACCAAATCCTACCCCACTGCTGATTTCTTAATGTTATCCGCGAATTTAGCATTATTTTAGGTGATTTTTGTGCTTAAAATAGCACTTACAGCAGACTTATCAAAATAGTAATTTCGTTAAAAAAAAAGTTGATATTCATTAGTTAGGAAATTAGTTTAAGAAATGCAATTCATGAAAATGTTATTTGTTTTGTTAAAATAAATAAAATATAATAATAAAATACTACTGAGAAAACTGTAGCGTGCGTTACAAGGGGTTCACGGCTTTTGTCAAAAAATCACAACATTTTTTGGCTGCGAATAAGCGCGCTTGGAACTTTCTTACAGTCACCTTTTTTTAGGCATTAGATTTCGTATACCTTATCATGCCAAAATCGCTAAAAATTAGGAAAACGCACTTCAACCTTTGAAGTTACTTCCACTTTTTGTAGCGTGCGTCACAAAACTTTGTGATCAATTATTTCGCAACAAATACTTGCTAAGAAATTATGATATATGCCATTCGTCAGTACATATTAATGTCACTAAATACTATATTTAAGTTGAAGCAATCTTTTTTGAAATTCCAAAAAATGTTAATATTTCAATCAGAAAACGCGTGCGAATGTAGCGTTCGTCACGCAGGATTTGCCCATATATATATGATATCTACTTATTAATAATTAATCTTTATAAAAGCTGCCGTCAGTTTAAAAATTGGTTGCGATTTAGACCTATATTAAACTATTGACCGACAATCAGAAATTATATACTTAAGTATCATGATTCGTAACAGTTTTAGCCGAATTAGGGCCATTATTATAACTTGGCGTTAGCTGTTATCCGACAGCTAACAGACGCTTTTTGACAGATAACACATTATTATCTGCCAATTTAATCTTAACTTTAGCTAACTTCAAGTTGTAATAATGGCCCTTAAAATTATTTTCAGAAGGGAAATTTTTATTGGACCCATTGTAAATTATACCCAATCATCTAAAAATTTTGTAGAATGATTTCTGGTATTGAAAAACATTAATTTCAATACAGCGGTGATATTAGTTTTAGCGTTTACAGTGAATGGACCGTATATCACAAAATTGTATGACTTTTTATCCGGTCATATGGAGACACTTGAATGCAATTAATTAGCGGTAACATTTATAATGGCTAACAATTACAAATAAGAATTAGGTTTAAGCTTTCAATACATATTGTAATTTTCGACAAGAAAGATTCAATAAAAAAAAATATATGGAGCTTAGCTGGAAGAAATTTTACCACAACATCTATATCTGATACGGTTTTAGGCGTATTTAATTAATATACCAGAGTGGGCTTTATATGGGCCGATCATCACGAAAATTACTTGTGTGATTTCTAGTCATATAAAACTGTGAAGTGTTAAACTTTAATCTGATACAGGGATGATAAAGTTAGTACAATTGTACTTTTTTCAGTACTATTAGCATTGCAAAAGTACTGAAGTACTCCAATGACATGTTTAGTACAATTTAAAAACTGGAAAGTTTTTGGTCTAGGATTGGATATTGAAAATGAAATTAATGAACTGGTATTTCCAGATATCAGAATATTGCAAAAGGCACATTGTCCATACCATATTCGTCGGCGAATGTGGAAAAAAAGAAAAGAAATCGCCTTTATATAAATACTGTATTGAATTTAATTCAGACATAACATTTACTACAGAGTCTTGTTGCTATCTATAGTGTTAAATAAACAAAAAACTTATGTAGAAATTTGTTACAAAATTTCCTATATCAATCGAACTTAGATCTCTATGTTCATTACAAAACCTGATCATTGTAAGTTTTTTATTTAATTTTTATGTATGTAGATGTATCTAAGTACAAAGAACATATCGCTCATTTGCTGCAAGACCGGCATAACTCAAAAAATTAAATTTTGGAGTTAGAGATGCAGAATTGTTCGCTTTGTTTTTCTTTATATTGTGTATTAAATTCATCTTTATATCTTTTATACTTTCCAAGTTTGAAGAGAATGTGTCTTCTTTTTTTCTAAGAAGTTAGAGCAAATCAAAAACTTTATATGCGTTTATCTCGAAATGGATTTTTTTGAGTTATGCCGGTCTTGCAGCAAAAGAGCGATATCTATTTTAGGCATTTTTCAAAATAAATTGCTCAAACTATCAATCTAAGTTTTTAAACATAAAGGAAACAAACAAATAAAGCATATTTCAAGGAAAAAACTGGGTAAAAATTCTTACTCTTGGTACTTTTTTTAAAAAAATGTTATTTTCAAAATTATTTTAAACTTTAAGCTTTTGTTCTTAAGCACAAACAAATGAAGTACACATGAGGCGTAAAACAGGGTTAAAATTCGAATTTTTGGTACTTTTTGTTTACAAGTATTTTTTTCAAAATTATTTTTCTCTAACTTCAAACCTTTGTTGTTTATAGAAATATTTTAGCATAAAATATGGATAGATGTAGAAAACTAAATGAAAATTTTACTGTAATTTTCACATAAAAAAGTCACGGTTAAATGCTAGTGTATTATATAAATACTTTAATACGGGATAACGCAAGAATTTTAAACGTCGTTTTTTAATAAGATTTCCGTGATAAAAGATTTATGACAAATATTTCTCTATTAAACAGAATTTTATCACAAAAATTATAAAAACTAGATAAGAAGTGAATTAAAAATCACTTCCAAATTCTTGCGTTTGCGTTTTCGATTTCCAGAACACCCCTGATAGACGAAGACTTTTAAGCTCTATTTTTTAAAGTATGGTAAAACGCGTATGGTAGTTATACCAAATCGAAAGGAAATTCACTTTTAAAGACAGTATATTTTTGACTTGTTCCTCGGTTAAACGTATTTTTACCCTGTTCCACTATCTACTCCAAAAATCAAGCTAAAAGTTGTCGTTTAAATTCCTTATTTCATATTTACTTAATTATACCCACACCACAATGCATTTGTGCTGATGTGTGTAACGCCTTAAAATAGTGGTCCTAAACCAACCATAAAGTATACCGATCTACTCAGAATCACTTTCTGAGTCGAACTAACGATGCCCGTCCGGCTGGCTGGCAGGCTGGCTGGCTGACTGTCCATGTAACCTTGTGCGCAAAGTACAGGTCGCACTTTTGGAGAAAATTTGGGTCAAAGGTTGTTATTGGCACAAGAACTAAGCCTATTGAAAATGGGCCGTATCGTAGGACCACGAGGGAAGATAGTGGAAAATTTCTTCCTCTCAGAAACTATCAAACCGATTTTAATGAAATTTAAAACATAGATAGAACCATATCTATATGGACACATTAGCTATACAGTTTTTAAAAATAGGACCACAAGGGGAGGCAGGGGGCAATTTCTGCCTCTCACAAACTTTCAAACCGATTTTCATGAAGTTTATAAACATAGATAAATCTATATTTATATGGACACATAAGCATGATGTGTTTTTAAATACTGTGGTGTAGGGTATCATATGGTCAGGCTTGACCGACTATACATTCTTACTTGTTTTTCTTTTGGTTAATTGCCAAGATTATTGCATATATGTATCAGATATATTACAAATATGTACGTACATTAGGGTGGGCGTTATTTTTTTTTTTTTTTTTGTATTTTCACTAGGCAAACCCCTTAGAATGATTCCAGATTAGAAAAAAAAATATATATATAAAATTTTAGATCGTTTGCGTAGTTATTAGCCGTGCCTTGAGCCCACAAAGTTTGCTAAAATGCTATTTTTATTACTATGGGACGTTTTAATTGTTGATAACTTCCGTAATATTAATTTTAGAGAAAAACCTTATTTACATATATTCTAGGGCTGTATCTTATGAACAATGTTGCTCTGTATTAGTTTTCTTTTGCATGAATATTTTATCCCGCAAAAACCAAATTAAAAAATAACACCGAAATTTTCACATATCTTCGCATTCTTCGCCTGGTGATTACACTACGTGACAAATTTTCAACAAAGTCGTGACCAAATGATTCTGACAGCTAATCTTTATGTATAACTTTCCCCTGAATCCGAATATGAAGTCATAATAGTCAAAAAAATAACAGTTTTTGAGATATTCCAAAATAACCGTTATTTGTGTTTTTAAAAAAGATGATGTGACTGAAATGCAAATATCTTCAACAATTCTGAACGGACTATGTATTTCTTTCTTTTTATTGAGAGGTTATACAATTTATTAAATAACCATGGGTCGTTTGAAGAGATGAGTCATTAAATGGCAGAGTTATAGTGGACAAAACTTCAAACTTCATTATAAATTTTATGATTTTGTTCAATTTTGCTCTTTTCAAGTTATTGTTTTTAAACTAATGATTTAAAAATCCTAATGTCTTATTGCATGCGACATTAGATTATTTTAATATGAACAATTTGCGCCCAACAAATATAAAAAATATTTTTTTTTTTTTTGGTTTTAGTACAATCAGTGTCAAAAAAGTACAATTATTAACTGAATTAAGTACAATTTTGAAAATGTCATTTATCATCGCTGTTCTGATAGCATTAGGAAACTAAGGACCGATCATCACGAAAATTATTAGTATCATTTCTAGTCCTTTAAAACTGTGACGAGCCAAATTTGGTTATGTAATTATGGTTCTTGTGTACTTAACTGTTCACCGGGAGTAGGGCTTATATGGGGCATAGGGTAAATTATGGATGGATCTTCACGAAATTTTACAGCTTGATTTCTAGTCGAAGAAAACGAACTTTTGCAAAATCTGGTATCGTTCCGTGTATTGTTCCACCATTTATCTTAGTTTTTGTAACCAAATTATCACTTTTATAGGGTGGTGGTTGGGTTTCACATCTTGATGGTACTGAGGCGATTTTGCTGGATTTCAATCCCAAACTGCGTAGGATAACTGCACGCAAATTGACACCAAGTTTCTTCATTTCTTTTGATTTTTTTGAAAGTGAGCGTGTTTTCAACAGACGGACAGACAGACGTGGCTAAATTGACTAAGAATTACTCAAGGAGCCAGAATATATGTACTTTATGGAGTCTGAGATGAATAATAAAAAAGTTTCACACAGAATGAAAAACTTAGTATACCCTCTTCACACCTGATTGTGGTGGAGGGTATAAAAACTGTGATTAAATGTGAACTTTGCATGCATGTTACCCTCATACAACCATAAATATCTTCTAGAACTTTAAGAAACTTCTGGAATAAAGCTGGCAATTGGCCACCTTCTATTTATGGTAAATATTATAGAATATTATTATAGAATTTTTCTTTAGATATAATATTATTTGTATATTGTTCAGTTGCATTTTGGTTAACGTAATTGATCAATCATAAGACCAAAATGAAGAAATATAAGAAAAAAAAGAATTTAACATGCATTTGCAGGATAAGAATCTGCTGCTAATAAACAAATTTTCCATTTTATATCGGTCTGTTTAGAAAAAGTTCATTTTACGAATAATGAATAAATTTTTTATATTCATTTTAGTTGCAACGAAAAAATTGGCATCCGTTTTGTGCTGAAGAAAAATTGCAACAAGAACTAAATAAATAAGAACAAGAAGAAAAAATCTATTAAAATAAAATAATAAATTAAATTAAAAAAATATATAAATAAAAATCAACATGTTATGCTAAATTATTAACAGAACAATAATGAAATTGGGTACAAAAGGACATTAGAGTTCATTCGGTTTTCTTCGATAACGAAATGTTGCACCAATAACTACAAAAAAAAACAACAACAGAAAATCAAACTGCATTAAACTGGTTCAAAAAGAATTGAATTGAAGTGACAATAAAGCATATGATATGGCTTAAACTGCTTTAATAATATTCATCTTCACCGGGTTTTCATTTTCGGTTCTGCGGCAGCAGAAGTCGCAAGATACGTACAGTATTTAATTTTATACTCTTTCTTCCAGATTTCGTTTAATCTCTTTCACATTAATTAAAATGCATATTCTTTAAAAGTTTTTTTTCACCATTATTTTGTTGTTGGCTTAAAAAACGACAAGGACACTGAAACGCACACACATATGAGCACACATACACATGCTGAAATATCTGTATCTGTGCAAGCAGAGTAAAATTATGGCTTTAAATGTGCGTGTATTATTTTTTGCATTAATTATGTTTAGCCAAGTTTACCTCACAACTTGCTATTCAAATGATAAACACACATGCTTATTGATGCAACAATTCATATGGATGTATGCACGTTTGTATGTTGCTACCTTGCACATACTTTTTAACAATACATCTCCGAACAAACACTGTTGCAGTTTGTATTGATCATGTTGCATGTATGTTTGGTTTGTTATTATGTATGTGCAAATTGTTGCCTGGTTAGTTGCATTCATGTGTATGTATGTCGGCTTGGCTGTGTGTTTTGGAGGAGACTCTTTCTTGTTGTTGTCATTTATATTTTAAGAAAAATCTTAACAATTTTATGCTGTTGTTGCTGTTGTCCATTTCAAAAAAGAACATAACTTTACTTTGTTTTGATACGCCAACTCATTTTGTTTAACAACCAGGTACCGGTTTTACATTTTACCGATACGAGTTGAGCATTTCATTTTATAAATAAATAAAGAGTTGCCAGGCTTGACAAAATTCGAATTTAACTAAAAATGATCATTAAATATTACTAGCTGATCCGGCAAACGTTGTCTTGCCACATAACTAATTTCTTTCAGATGTTAGAGTGTCTACATGCCAAATTCAAAGAAAATCGGTTGATTAGCTAAGGAGTTATAGGGTGGGAGAGCTTTTGCCCCTCTTTCCCTATACCCTATTTCCTTTCAGAAGTTACAGAACCGGTCTTCTTAACTAATCAGAAGATCTAATAAGGGGGAGCTTTGATCTCTCTTGCCCTATTTACGCCCTCTGGCGATATGAAATATATCTTACGACCTATTCTCATACCTAACAAATACACATGCAAAATTTGATAAAAATCGGTCAAGCTGTTTCGGAGCAGTTCATTTACAAACACTGTCACACAAGAATTTTATGTACATATACAGATATAAAAATCACAAGTTGAATACCCTAAAGACAATCAAAATCATTGTTTGTCCAAATAATTACAGTAATATTTTGGTACAATGTATTCGTAATAACGAAAAACGCCATATAACGTATATTTTGCTGCGTCCTATGAAAAACCTCTTTATTGCAAAGTTTTTTCATGCCAATATGGTCTACAGCTATAATGAAGAAATTCAGAGATTTACAGCCTTTATGAAGCGAAGTAATTACTTAAAGGCCTCTATGTAACAAAATAAAATATTAAGCAAAGTTGTAAAGTCTAGTTATCAAAAGTACGAACACAGAAAAAATTATTTTTCCAATTCAAACAAAAAATTTGTAGAATCAAACAATTTTTTGTCTGAAATCGGTCCTATAAACAAATTTACATATTCAAACAATTTATTTGCATTTTGTTTATTGAAAAAAAACACTGATTTTTTTCAAACAAATAATTTAACTGAATCAAACAAAAAGTTTACTGAAATTCATATACTAAATTTCAAAATAAAAAAAAAAAAAAAAAAAGTTTTTGCACAAGCAATGACGCGCACACAAGTAAGCACTGTATGAGAAGATGACGGCAGAGCATAGCCGCCGGCTTGCTTTGAGACACATTTTTTTTGTTGGAATAATTTTTGAAC
This sequence comes from Pollenia angustigena, assembly GCA_930367215.1. NCBI lineage: Eukaryota > Metazoa > Arthropoda > Insecta > Diptera > Polleniidae > Pollenia > Pollenia angustigena. Next base: position 121,728,743 of record OV884057.1, on the reverse strand, counting down.
GAAGTCTTATTTATACACACAACACAATGTTTTTCTTTATCACTCTCTGTTGCTGTATCCTTTCCTTTGAAATGTAACCAAAAACGGCAGCAGACCGACTCGATATGTTTTTCGCCATCATTCTATTTTTGTATTTGATGTATTTAACCAAACAGTTTTAAAAAATTGAATACGGGATTTTGTTTCTTGTAATGTTGTTTCTGCTATTGTTTTTCTTATAGTTGCCCTTTTTTAAAGCGTCCAAAAATAGACTGTGTGTGTTTTTTGTTGTTGTTCTTATATTTGTTGGTTAAATAAAAATCAAACAAAAATATTGTTTGAATCAGTAAAAAAATTTATAGAAATTAAAAAAATTTTCAAACAAGCGTTTGTTTGAAAATAATTCGGCAATAATTTTTTCTGTGAAGTATAAATATGTTTGAAGTGCATATTAAAACGTCACAAATGTAGTCAGTCCTATTTCTTTCCAAAATTAAAAAAATATATTTATAACGAATTTTTTTCGCATTTCTTAAAATCAAGGTTTCACTGATACATGAACACAGAAAAAAATCAATGTAAAATCGTCCAAAACAAGGTTCATTTTACTGCTTTCGGTAGTAATTTTGTTTCATAGTTACTTCATGTTAATTAAACATGATTACACAATAACTTTCAAACAACATTTCTTCTTTTAAAATAACTAGAATTCATGTTAATTTAATATTGCAGTAAGGTTAGAGCAAAATGTCATTTATAATGAAATTACAATCCGAATCGCGTTGAATGAAAGTTATTTCAAGTTGAAACAACGTGAATTTCATTTCATGTAGAATCAAATTGGTTTTAGTATGATATTACAGTGAGAAGAAGCTTCAGAGACAACATATGCATTTATTTAAGAATAATTCAAAACACTTACCACACAACACATGTTTCACTTATTTTGTATTCCCCTTTGTTGACAGAAGCATCAGCAGAATGGCCCGATATGGGTTTTCTCATCATTCTAATTTGAAAACTTGATGTGCTATTTAACAAAATAATTTTTACTAAAAGAATACGGGAATTTTCTTCTTTTTATAACATATTTTAAACGTGAAAATAAAAATATGTATGTTTTTCTTTTATGGTGTTGTTTTCTTTCTATACAAAACAAGCCAATCAGGTTTTTTTATGGTTTCAATATTGAACAATGTTATTTTAAAATTTTTCATTTAAAACTAATTTAAAACAATGGTAATTTTAAATAGAGTCCATACTTTTGCAGAAATTTACTATGATTCTAAATCAACATTTTAACATTGGTATTTTTTTTTTCTGTGTGTAAGAGAAGCCCTGCACTGAAAGAATTATGCTTCATTTATCTAATCATTTTTTTTCTTTAACACAATTTAAAATTTCATTACGGGAAAGAAATTTTACAAATTTAATCATGCAAATTCATAAACTCTTCGAAATGTTACATTGGATTAATAAAAAATCCAACGAATTGTTATAAATTATTTTCAATTAATTAAAATATTTTTAAATATTTTTGTAGCTTCAATTTCAAAAAAAATGTCACTAAATCAATGAAAACAATATAAAGTGTTCTAACTTCATAGAACCTATAACTAGAAAATATATAACTGTTGTTAAAACCAATTTTTTTTTTTAAATTTTGGCAATAACAATAAAAAAAACAAGAGCAAAAATCCTCACATTATTTTTCCTTTAATTGTTAATTTAAATAAACAAAATTTACGTAAAGTACAAAGCAGCAAAATGGAAAGAATGCTGAGAAATGTCGTCGTGGTTTAGGTTATCTCATGAAAGTATAACAAACCATGATGCAACAGAAGTATAAAAACTAAATATAATTAATGTAACTTGATGATTTGTAACAGGAGTCAAAACAGAACCAAATAAAATTCACAACAACTAAAAACGTATTTTGAAAAAGTGGCTGAAACCATAATAAGGATTAAACCAGTCTTTGAAAATGAGCACTAAATATTGCTCCTTAGTGTTCGGTTCGGTAGATTTGTGGAAAACACAAACGCTAATAGGGGCTGTGTAGAAAATCATTAAAAAAATAACGTTTCCCTGTTTGTCACCTTTCGTACACAAAAATAATACTGTTCTTATCCAATCAACATAAATATGAGAACGATTAATTCCGTTCGTATCACAACAATTGTTCTGTTTTTTTAACGAAGAACAGAACACTATAAAATGTTCGGTTCTTTTTTTAAAATAGTTACGAACTGAATTAAGGGTTGTGTTTGTCTACACAAACACTAAAGAAATAGATATTGTTCCTCGGGGTATGAGCCAAACGCTAAATAATGTTCTGTTTATATCTGAACACTAAATTAAACTAATAAAATACTGTCGGAATTAATTAATGAATTTATGTCATTGAACAAATTGAAATGTTTATTGAAATGCTTTTTCATTAAAATAATAAAAAAAAATTATTAAGCGTTTGACTCTTCAACATCACGTTTATGAAATGTTTCTTTAATGTGATTACAAATAATCACGGTCTTAGTAAAAGTTCTTGCATTAAGTTAATGCAAAATTAACCAAGATTTTATAAACCATCTTATAAACTAGGGGCTAATGAAATATTCTTCATTAATCCAGCGAAGCATTAGATAGGCTGACTTTTAATGTAATTTTACATTTGATTTATGTCAAAATCAATTGAATATATAAAGAAAATTGTTAACTGTAATGGTGCAATCCACTTTCAAAAGTGAAAGACATTATGTTTTTGAAACTGACCTCTCTTTGTAGATAAAGTCTGCATGTTTTTTTTTTTTTTTTTGGTAGTAAATGGTTTAATGACCGATGCTCGAAAATCTGTATCACATAATTTTCTGGCACTAACAATTTTTTTCCATACTCCCCGTTGATTCATTTAATTTAAACTTATACAAAAGTATATGCTAAAAATAATTAACCTTTTGTCGTTAGCGTAGAATACTTCCATACATAACCCCCATGGGGTCGTTGCCTAAACAAGACTATGTCAATATAGTATCATCTATTTAGAAACGTCAGATTAAGGGTTAAAAAACAAAGTTTTCTTGCTATTATCTTAAAAGTCTCTAGCAGGGTTAAAAATATTTAGATCCCAAACAAGATCAGGTCCATATATTTATAAAAAAAAATTATAAATTAAGAAAAAAAAAACAAAAATGTTTTTGTTTTTATGAACCCTACTGCACATGTCAGCAATATAGAAAAAAAAGACTGATACAACATAGCACTATTTGGTAACTCTTAAATTTATTTTTAATTTATAAAAAAAAAAAACTTTTGCAAACAAAGAGAATTTAGAAAAAATGCATCTTTTACTGTAAAGTATTTTTTTAAAGATTGTTTTATTTGCCTGCACACAAAGTCATCGCTGGTGATAATTTTATGTCAGACTAAGATTCCACTACAGTTTAATTACAAACTTAAGAATTTAATGATGTTCATTGACAAAAGTAAATGCACTTGAAAACTCAAGTTAGTCAATTTCATTAAATCCATTTTTCCATTTTCTAATTTACTCTTTTAACTGAATACCTCTAGTGTCTAGTAGTTAAATATGCAAGCACACATTGGTCAGACCTAATCAGCTAAATTGCGAAGGTGGTATTAAATAAATATAAGTGGATAAGTCTTATGGATCGTCTTTTAAATATTCAAATTATCTAAAATTAATTATTTAGTCGGCAAACTTTTAAGAAAGGAAAATTTGGTTTAGTACAGTTTTTTTAATATCTAAAGTATGTCTTCCACAAGAAAGCTTTTTCTTTCAATTAAACTCCAGAAAACTTTTTTATAATAAGCAAAATACAACCCTCATAGAAAAAGACGAATTATTCTTTTAGTTAGAAAAAACGTCCACAATAAATATTTATGCTTAAATAAAGATTTTTACAGATACTTGTATAGAGCCATATTCACCGACATTTATTTTGTTAATAACATAAATTTCAAATTAAAGACTTGGAAATCATTAAGGAGAGTAAAGAAAATAAAGAAATACAAGTAGAATGAAAAAAAGCTGCAACATATTTTAATTTATTTGTAACAAAGCATAAGTATGCAGATAGAAATAAAATACTTGTTCAGAACTTTAAAACATCCATAGATACAATTGCACAAATACTTTGACAGTCGTCTACACAAATACCCAGCAGGCAAAAGCACAAGGCCTTTACTTTACTGGCCCTTTTTAAAGTCTGTGTTATAAGGAAACATTAAAAATGAAGACTCTATTTGCCATAAAATCTTTCTGTAATTGCCTTGGTAAGGCCGAGATTTTTATGTAAAAAGTAACCTAAGCGTGTGTTAAAGCTTACGGTTTTCATTTGCACAATAGCACCCTTTTGGCGAAAAAGACATGAAAGATCTACACTTCTTATAAATCATCAGAAGAACCATTCTGTGGATATAAAGAAAAAGTGCTTTAGTCTGCAAACTCAAACTTTTCTTTAGTCGACTTAAGCACTTTTTCTTTTTCGCCACAGATTTATTTTGCATCCTTGTCTGTCTGTTGCAATTACTTTAAAGTTTTCAATAGAAGATGAATTTTATGTAAATAGATTTTTATCCAAATGGTTCGATTATTGGCACCAATACTTTTATTTTCAAAAAGAGCTCGTTAGAAAAAATAGGCTTATTCGGAAAATAAATAATGCTTTATGGCACGATTTGGGACACACGAAATAAACTTATCCACAAAACTTCGCGTGATTTTAATTTTTCATAGTACTTTTGACAGGGTATGTACTAAAAATAATCTTTTTGGCACGATAGCGACTTAATTTGAAATAAATACTTTTTTTTTGCTAAAAATGGCCGAAATTGATCAATTTATTTTATAAAGATATCCCCCATATTGGAATTTACAAATACATATAACTCATACGCACAGGTTTATTTAAGCTATGTTCACATAATAGTGGTATTCACACCGAGCTTGTTAGTCGTTACTTTTTTACACGCATTTTGTTTTTGTATATTTAACGCGCTACCAGATTGACATTTAACAAATTAACGAGACGGCACCCCTGATAAAATAGTTGTTAGTTGGTAACTCACAATCAGCTGTTGCAGTTTCTAAATAAATAAAATAAAAAAGTCATTTGTGATACATTTCAAAACAATTATTTGTGTTTTGGCAATTTTCGTGTACATTGAGAGCAGTGTTGCCACTTTGTGGGTAATTACCCGAATTTGGTATAATTTTTTCTGTCGTTGGTAGAGCGTGGATAATTTCTCTTAGGTGTAATTGAGGTGTAATTTGAAATTCTTACTTCAGATACCCAAATAAAATCAAGGTTCGATTTCAGCGATGACATTTATTTACTTTTAAATATTGTTGATAAAAAATTCACAGTCTTCTGAACCGAAGTCTTGGTTTCTTTTTAAGAAAAGTATTCAATCATTAAATATGAATTTTCAAAAGTTCGGTAATGAATGTCTCAAGATGGACTCTTAGATTTGGATAAATATGACAATAATAGTGATTTTCCTGGCCTTTACACGTGAAAGTACTTTCTTGCAAGTAGAGTATACGTATTATCAACGAAAAATCGAAGAAACAGCCGATTGGCTGAAAGTACCAAAATTATGTGTGTGTTAATGAAAAAGTGTGAGTGTATTGCGACTCTCAAGAAATTTACTTTCACGTGTAAATGCTAGGTTAGAACCTGAAGTCTATTGAAAAAATTAATTGAAACTAAAAACTAGCCTGGGGGAAGATACGTTTCCAACTTACAATTATTTTTATTTTTATCTGGCTACTTGCAAATGCTTTAGTTTAAAGAACATTTAACGCCCTTAACAGTTGTAAAACTGAATTACGAAAGGGACAGTTGTATAAAACCCTGCAGGAATTGTGTTTACTAAATAAGGAATAAAGGGGTTTTTTTAAGACCATAAAACTTAAAATGGTAGACAGCACAAAAGAAAATTAATTTTCATCGCAGATTAATTCACGGCATTGCCAATTGAAACTGACTGAAAACAAATAGGCACGTCCAATTTTGTTCCTCTTTTCGAGCATTGCTAACTGCATATCACGAATAAAATGTTAATTCAAAACGTCAATTGTTGCTGGTTTATCAGCATACTGGGACTTCACAGCCCTACGGAAAACAATCAAGAGGTGTCACATCGCACGGCCTTAAAGTCAATTTGAAAGTTTATTTTCTCTAGTCGAATTTTGTGGCGTTGTTCAAGCATGAATATATTCATAATCATGTGCCTGAGCAAAAAGTGAATGCAGTATGACGATTCGTTTGACAGATAACCTTTCGAAAGTTCAATGGGGCTAAAAAAACAACCGTTATAAAGGAATGGCAATGAGCATTTTGAATCTTCCCTAGCCCTTTTCGACCTATAGCCGATCCAAGTGACATATTTATCTAATTTTTGGAATTCTTCTATTTCTGTGTACATAAAACATATAGGGTGTTAAGTTTTGTCAGTAAGATCGTTTATCCTTTCTTTACAGGATACGCACAATTGTTGCAGTCCGGTTTAATTTCCAAATTAATTTCCTTGAAACCATATTATTTATTTATATTTTTGATTGTGGTATTTAAAGAAAAAAATTTGTTTTTTTAGTTAAACATAAATATACTTTTCATTTTAAACAATAAGTTTGCGTTCTTGATTTGCGTTTTACAAGTCGGCAGCATCTTGCTGTTGGGAAATCATGTTCCAGAGGCCGGTGTTTGTATCCATCAAGTCGTTTGTGTTGGCATGGCTATTTGGATAGACGATACATTTTCTTGGAATATCTCTACAATAAGATCTCATACGTTCAAGTAACAGACCTATTTTCCAAAATACGTTGATTGTTTCTCTGCATGCGTTACTTTATTCTTGTCCACCACATGTAGATAAATTCGCAAGAGAAAGAATTGATCAGGGCTCATGGTATCAGGTACAATAGGGAGTGTTGTGGTCTCCCAGAACATGCGTAGCCTTGGATATCGAATGCATCTCAATCAAGATGCAGAAGAAATTTTTTATTTCAGATATTGATGCTCCGAGTACTTTGCCCTTCTTGGCAACATGGTACCTGATTGGGTACTCCTGACATTTTTTTAAAAACTCATCATTGAAATAAACGAAAAAATAATGATAAGGAGTCTCTAAAGGTATGTTTGTGTCCTCAGTTGCACAAGAACTGCTTTCCAACTGAGTCTCAAACGGTCTTATTTTCCAGAAATCACGACGATTGTCAGTTTGACTTGCATCTGGTGGTGTCACTGATAGAGCATTTACTTCTTCTTCATTGTCGCTTTCGTGGTCTGAAAATGACTTACTATAGCGGGTAATTCCCGAGTTGCATCCCCGCACTTATCATTACTACTAAAATCTTCCAAATCTGAATTAAAAAGTTCAGCTAAGATATCGTTTTCAGTTAATCCACCTGAGAAGAAGAACGAAAAAAGTACACATATTTTTAAAATGTAGTCCGAACACGCACAATTGTGGCACACCAAAAAATTTTGTTGTAAAAATATAAAAAAATTACAAAATCATCACGAAGTTACACTTTACATACAATATTTAGTATCTTTTCTTATTAAAACCAATTGCTTGATAAAAGATTCCACAATTTAAATAACTTTAATTTATTTTCAAACTTGCCCTTTCGACTCATTTTTGCAACTGCAAAAAGTTGACAACTGCAACTTCGAAATTAATATAGAAAAACAAAAACGAATACCGGTTCTTTGCAATGATTAACGAAGAAAGAGCATACACAATTGTGTTTTGCCGGTCTTATCGCATAACGTCAAATATTAAAGAAATTATAGAGATTTAAACCTACCCGCACAATTGTGCGTATACGGTCGGAAAGGGCTAGATACATGCAACCAAATTTGGAAGTTAAACTCATTATTTTAGGTGTTTGATTTTATGTTTTATTAATTGTTTTTAAGTCTTAAATGTTTATCTTGCTGCAATGAGTTGTGTGATTTTGCTTCTTTGTAAATGTCTTTTTATTAAATAAAATTTCAATTTTACATCAGGTGTAATTTCATTTAAATCGGGTAATTTTGCTTCATCTCAAGTGTAATTTTTAATTTTGCTGGTGGTAACACTGATTGAGAGTAAGTATGTTAATTAAATGATTTTTTTTATTTTAAAGTTACCAGACTAACAAACTTTGAAAAAGGGGGTCGTTCACAGTTGGTAAGTTTAACAAATTAACAAACTACCAAGTAACAAATTAACAAGTTCGGTGTGAATACCACTGATGTGTATTTGTCATACGTATTGTCACTATTTCACATTTTAAATTTGTACATATCGTCTGAACCCTTCCAAACAATATCATATGTTTTATATCTCTGTGTACAGTTCAAATGACATTTTGATTTAGAACGCATTCTATTTAAAAGTGACAAAGCATCTGACATCAGCTGATTTTTTATGAGCAAAATTGCTAGTGGCGGCAAAAATTAACTGAAATTTTGATAAATGTAAATTATTTTAGTAAATAAATAATACAAAAAATAAAAAATACACAAATGTATTACTGAAAATGGAGGGAAAAATTTACGTTACTTACCAACATGTGAACATGTTAATTATAAACCTTATGTAAAACTCAAATTTTGACATACAAATGCAATCACATGTGTGTAGAGAAGTGACATCCCACATGACAAATACACATAATTCAAACGTAGCTTTATTTATAATTATATGGATATGTCACTCCACTTTTCGAGAATTTTTGAACTGTGTTCTTTAACTATCTAATTAGTTCTGAACCCTTTGAAAATTATTTGGTTTTTCTATTATGATATCTGTGGCATTTTGACAAAACATCTTCAGTCAAATTTAAAAAGTGTAAAAAATTTTGTTAATCATACGAATTTTCATTCAAAAAACATTTTTGTTTACCTTTTTAAAATTTTGTATTATAAACAAAATGTTTCTTTAATTTTGGTTTATTTTATTATTTGACACCGAGTTTATTTTAAAACCTTTCTTATCTCGATTAAAGATGTTTTGTCAAAATGCCACAGATATACATACATATTTTCCATCAAAATATACATATAACAAAAAGCTCCCAGCAAGATAAAGGGAAAATATATGAACATAACAAAATTAGGCCATAATATATTGTTGTAATATTAATTACTACGCTTCGCGTGTTCGCCATTTTCATTGTTGTAACATCTTAAAGAAAGAAGTCCAACTTTGTCAAATTATATAATCGTGAAGACAATGAACATCACTATAAGGTGAGATAAAACGGTCATTGTTTCGTTGGATGTGTGACAAATGGTACCATCCTGTTGGAACCAAATATCGTCCAGGTGCATATCCTCAATTTCTGGCCACAAGAAGTCTGTTATCATCTCGCGATAACGAAAACCATTCACAGTAATTGCTTGGCCGACCTCAGTTTCTCATTATCACGAGCAGAACGAACTGGACTAGCAGGCTAGGTGTTTTCACAGTTCCTACAGAGCCGGTTTGCTGAAATTTCGGCACAATTCTCCAGATTGTGGCCACATTTGGTCGATTACGCTGACCAAAAACATCGCGAAGTGCACGAACAAACTGCACGAACAATTGAATTTGTGAAACACTGAAACAAAGAAATATGAAATTAAGTTGGGCAAAAAGCTTGACGTTAAGGTATGACTCACAATTAACATCGTGATGTATGATTGGACCACCCTTTATAACAATTATTGTTTTATAAATAGAATAATATTACTTTTAATAACATATTTACTAAAGCAGTAATCAAAAATATGACATATTGATGAAAGTTGGAACAGATTCTTCTTAATGGATTAGTATTGGATAGCTTTTAATAAATAGGGGTAAAACCGACGTTAGGAACATTATGAAAAATAGGTATTAAAAGGAGTTTATAGTCCACCTCACCACTAATGAGAGTCACCAAGACTGTTAGTAGTTAATTTTAGAATGCCCAAATCAAGGATAGGCGTTACTAGAATCAAATCTGATCTACTTAATATACAGTTGGTATCTCATATGATTGCATTTTTTCCATTTAAGTTCACAGAAAAAAATCTTCGTCAATATTTTTTTACTTAAACCATTAACCCTAGTTTTCTTGGTAACTTTTTACCACTAAGAACAGCTAAAAAGCTCAGTTATATTAAAAGTAATTAAATATATTTGTTACTGATCTTATGGTTATTACTTTAGATTATACGAATTCATTAAATAATTTTATAATTTTATGCCACATGCAAGTCATCGAAAATGTAGAATTTAGTTTCGCACATTTCTTCTTCGCATCTACCATACCTAAATCGAGTTTAGCTTTTTTTTAGTTAAATTAAACTAAGCGAATACTGGGCCGTAGTTTTCTGATTTGATTCATTCGATTCAGAACATATCATTTGTAGAGTTCCCGTTTCTGTTTTTTTGATATTTTGTCCAACTTGAAAGATATTGCAAGCAAAAAAAAAAAAAAATTGGTCAGTCCAGACCAAGTCATAGACTTTTACATAAAATTGGAATTTCACCCCCCTAATTTTTTCCGATTGAATTATTCCCAAAATTAGTTTTATTCGATTCAGTATACATCTTCTATCAATCTATATATATAAAACAGGATGTGTGTATGTATGTATGTAACGTATGGACTCCAAAACGGCTTGACCGATTTTGATGAAATTTTCAGGGCATCTTCAGAATATTCAGGCGGGCGACACTGTGAAGTCTGCGGGCGGAGGGGCGTGGCAAACTCAAATTTTCATATTGCACCACCAATGACATCTATATAGTTTGGACGATTTTTTCTTTAAAATTATCGCTATGGTCCAACTTAGATTTATACGAAAAGAAAAGTTTGCCCCGCCCACTTTTTTCGAATTACCTAAAATCAGAAAACAGCTCCATCGATTTGACAAATTTTTCTTTCAGATGTTCGTATTAATCCATTTTAAGTTTTCATTGAAAGAAAAATTTACCACGCCTACTTTTACGCCCACTTTTTCTATTAAGCGCATAACTTGAGAACGGCTTGAACGATTTGGACGATTTTTTCTCTAAAATAATTACCATGGTCCAACTTAGGTTTATACGGAAAGAAAATTTTGCCCCGCCCACTTTTTTAGATTAACCTAAAATCCAAAAACGGCTTCATCGATTTGACTAATTTTTCTTTTAAATGTTCGTATTAATCCATTTTACGTTTCATCGAAAGAAAAATGTACCACGCCTACTTTTACGCCCACTTTTTCTATTAAGCGCATGACTTGAGAACGGCTTGAACGATTTGGACGATTTTTTCTTTAAAATAATTACCATGGTCCAACTTAGGTTTTTACGGAAATCAAATTTTACCCCGCCCACTATTTTCGATTTACCTAAAATCAGAAAACGGCTCCATCGATTTGACTAATTTTTCTTTCAAATGTTCGTATCTTTTAAACGGATTTTAAAAATCGAACGCAAATATTTTTCCTAATTTGGACAGGACAACGTTTGTCGGGTTAGCTAGTCATTTATAGAATTCACGTCCTTGTTCTTGTTTTTTAATATTTGTTGTTATCTTCAAAAAATATTGGTAGCAAAACACTTGGTCTCGTCAGACCAAGGCAGTAATCCAAGGGGTTAATCAAAAATAAAATCAGTTTTAATTAAAAATTTAATCAAGTGAATTAAACGTTTACTTATATGCACAACATTTCAGCAGAAATTGTTGTTGGTAATATCAGAAAATATTTAATTCATACTAATAATTTTTTTACTGGTACAAATTTAATTAATTTTTATTTAAAATCATAAATTTTTTATGAATATTATTTTTGTCAAGCTAATAGGGCCTAAATTTCTTCAATGTATGCTATATTGTTGCCATTACTTAAGCTGTGATATATTTAAAGTTTAAAGTAATATGTATTTTTTAAATATTAAAATTAATTTTTATATTTGTATGATCCTGCGTACATCTAAAACTTTTTAATGTGATTAAATTTTCATATTACAATCCCTTGAAAAAGTCGACAAACAATCGACGAAACGTCGGGAACAAAATATTGTAATTAAAAATTGAATTTTATTTACATTGAAGAAATTTAGGCCCTATTAGCTTGACAAAAATAATATTCATAAATTCATCACTCTGGCCAAAGAAACAACTACAACAATAAATATTTTAATTGAAATCAATTTTTTTTCTCTGTTTCATATTCATGTTGTAAATATATAAATAAAATACAACTTGTTATTGTTAGTTAAAATTTTTTCATCATCAGCAATCTTTAATGCAATCGGCAAATCGTTTATAAATAAAGAGATAGTATTGGGCCAAGTTGGCTCCCTTGCGTCTCACAGGAAAAAAAATTTTAAAGGTTTGGCTGAGCTGTTTTAATAAGAACATTTAATCCATTTGAGACTAATTGAAGAAAGGCCAAGCAAATATAGTTTGTACAAGAGGATTTTATGGTTAACTTTATCAAATGCTTTGCTGAAATCGGTATACATAGAATCAGTTTGTTGATTATTCACAAGCCCATTGTTAATTAGGGTCGTCGAATGCAAAAGATTCGTTGTAGTTAAGCATCCTTTTATAAAGCCCTGTTAATAATGTGATACTACATGTGAGTTAGACAATTTGTGATAAACTTTTCCAAAAGCTCAGGAATTAAACTAAGTTTAGCAATGCCTTTATAGTTTTTTAAAATATGACTTACCCCCCCATTTGAATACAGGAATTAAAAAGGATTTGTTTTCCAATTCGATTAATTAAAAAGTAGACTTAAAAACTGGGATAAACTGGATGCACAGTGTCTTAATTAGCAACTTGTAAACAGTGTCTACTAAAAGTTTTTTCCAAAGAACCATCAAATTGTTAGTTTTTACAATGACTTAAATAAGATTTTAGATCCACTTATTCCCGGAAATGAAAAACTTTAAAGCAAGGAAATGATCAAGAACAAACTCAATTTATGTCTGTCTAATAAGGCCTTTCGTAAGGCCTTATTTTATTTTTCACTTTTCTTCTTTGTATTCAAATAATTATATGCAGAACATTTCTTAAAGAAAAAAACAAAAGCAAAAAAAGATGTAAATTTGTATTGAAAAGTATAAATGACTAGAATATTTCGTAAATAAATGTTACAAACGGATTGTTTTATGATTATTTCCCGTCAATTAAGCGAATTTATTGGCAACACAAATAAACAGCAACAACTACAGAAAAAATAAGACCAAGTGAAATTAAGTGAAAAAGAATCGACTGATAAAAAGAAAAAAATATTTATAAAGTAGAAATGCTTTAATTGAAAGTCCATAAGTAAAATACGGGATAAGATACAAAATGTTTTCTTGAAGTATTTGCTGGTGCGAACATCTTTGTGTAAGTAACTCAAGTGAATGAGGAAGATGTTCGTATACGTTTCATTTAAATGTGTGTTTGCACTTAACAATTGTTGCTGTAATAGGGTGAACAAAATAAAAAACTTTTTTTATTAAATATCTTTAAAAGGTTTGATGAATTTAATTCACCTTAATGAATAGACAGGTAGCCCCCCACAATTTGTTTAATTGGTTTGTGCTAATTGAGAACAAATAATCTTCGTTACGGCTTCATTTTTTCTGGTAGCCCTATTCTGGAGATGTGTTGCCAGATTTTGTTTATATTTTACCTAATAGACGTAAATTGGATACTTAAAGTATATTTCTTGTTAAAAAAATTTAACAAACATTCTGGAGCCATCTATATTGAAATGTCAAACATTAGCCAGAAATAGTTGCAAAGTTACGCACAAATAAGTCACTCTGGGGACCATAGGGCACCGCAGTATCTTAGTAGTTTTATTAAATTTTGTTCCGTTCATAAGACATGACATAACACATAGTCCTAAATAGCCCTCCAAACAGCAAATAATTTCATGTACACACGTTACTTTGGATCGTGAAGACTGTTGTTGTCGATGTTTTGTTCTTAATCAAACAGCGTTGATTTAACATTGGTTTGCACAACGATGTCTTAACATTACTGCAGTATTGACATATAAGCAAACGGCATCTTGATCGTCACGCTTGCTTTTTAATGGATTGTCTTTCAATACGTTTTCCCCAAATGAACAATTGCGTGTTGACAATTCTGCCACCGGTTTGTTCTTGTCTGTTATTAAATTTTTGTCGCTGCGATTTGTACTTTATGGGCGAAAGAGAAATTAAAAGGTCTACACAAGCGCAAAATATATTTTATTTTCGGTGGCACAGAAAAAGTTGCTGCGATAAAAATTGCACATTGTAAACACAAAAGACATTTTAAAGAAGAACCGACAAAAATTGTATAATGTAAATGTGCACTTAGTATGTTGTGTTTAGCATGAAATTGCTTACAAAATGGTTTGGCATATAAGTCCTCGTCCATATTATGAAAAATTTGCTGCGAAATACTTGAGTTTGAGGGTTAAAGCGAAAAGACGAATCTCCAAGCAGTTTTTGTGAGCTTGTGATCGAAAAGCAGAAGAATGAAGGCGTCCAAAATTCTTTCAATGTTGCAAAGCTAGAATGTCATTTAATGGACACGAATGCAGTTTAAAAATAGAAATAAAAAAATATATTTTCAAAATATTCCTGGAAAATATTGAAGCAATGAGACTATTGAAGTATGAAATCTTTGACACAAAAATTTGGAAAATACACAGAAAAATTTATTTTAATCATCGAACTCATAAAATCAAGTAAACAATTTGTTGAATTTACTCCTATTACTAAAATGATTATATTGATTATTAAAAATTGTAAAAATTAAAAATTGTCAATTTTTTTTTTTTCAATAAATAATAGCGGTTTTTACCCTTTGTATGTGAGTGTCTTTTTCGTTACTATTGTAAATTAATAAAGAAGCTGAGTGAGGGAGAGAGACAGATATAGTTTATTCAACTGTTTTATTCTGGGTTATTTAACAAACGTGTTTACTACAGCTTTTTGTTGGATTTTTCAACCACAGCCTAATAAATTTTAGTCTTATACATTTTGTTGTTGCAGTGTTGTAACTCTTATGCCCAATTTTCAGGTTAGTATTTAAATCAATATTAAGTAATTTTCATAACAAACTTAAATCGTATTTAAAACATATTGGTTTTTGGAGTTTTATTTTTAAAGTCTTATTTAATTAAGTTAAAAGTATGGTAGCACTAAATACAAAAAAAAAAATATATAAAAAAGTGTATTTATTTACAAGGTGGTCTGAAAAAACAGCTGACTGCTAATGCTTTGCCTGTTGTTGTTGTATTGTTGTGATATTGAGGCCACCTTGCTAAAATATTACAATGGAAACTTAAGTTGAAATTAAGTGTACCACATCGGTGACTTAAGTTTCACTTAAGTTTTTAGTGAAGATGAGAATTTTGTATTTAAAACGATTTTAAAAATAAATGTGTTTTAATATCAATCCTGAAAATTGGCCATTAGTACTTTAACTAAATTAATAAGATTCGCAAGTTCTACAAGGGACTTTACTTTTAAGGGTGAAAACCGCCAATATTTTAAATTTTAATTGAAAATATGATCAAAAAACTATGCGATTTGAAGCAATTTGTTAATCAATTCAACTGCAAAAATAGTTAAGAAAAATCTATAAAATAATTCAATAACCTCATTTGATTTAAAAGAAACAATTAAAATATTAATTAAATCAAAAATTTGTTTGTAGTTTTTGTTCAACGAATAATATAATTTATTCAATCAACACATTAATAAAATAAAAATACTTATCAAGCAATGTTTTTAATTGATTAAAAACTAATGATAATTTTTTCTGTGTATGTTATATATTACGATTAAAAATTTTTAATTGTTTAAAAAGAAAAACTTACTAGGATTTCGGCAAATGAAAAATTGTTACCCGTCTGATTGACAAGTACAAAAATCCTGGGAGAAAACTTGCAAAAAAACTATAATATTTTTGTAAAATTTCTTGTTTTTACCATTTTGTTTCTTATTTAAGCAAAAGAAGTAAGAAAATATAGTAAATCAAGCCCGACCGTATCATACCGTATCGTACCATATCATACCACAGCACTTACAAAGAAGTTTTCGAGAGTGTACCCAATTTTAAACTTATGGACAATAAGGGCCCCTCCAGAAAAAATTATGTTATAAGGTTAATATTTTAAATATGGACACCTCCAACAACACTATTTTATTGTCACCGTCAACCTTATTATTGTTAAATTAGTCCTCCATCAAGAAGACACAACCATGTTATAATTGCCTTCGAATAGGATAAAAATATAAAATATTTTTTTTTTATCACTTATAACAACATGGTTGTTTTTCAACCATAGCATGTTGCTCTTAGAAAACAGGAATATGCTAACAATTTCAAAACAAATTATTGTCATATTTAACCATGATAAAGGACTCATTTAACAATAATATGGTTGTCGGTGACAATAATTTGGTTAATTTTCTTATATACCAAATTTCATCAAACTATCTCAAAAATTGTACTTTGCGCACTTAGTTTACATGGACAGCCGGATGGAAGGACGGCCATCGGTAGATCGATTCAAAAAGTGACTCTTAGTCGATCGGTATGCTAAAAGCTGAACCTATGACCAATATTTTAAGATGTTACAAACATCAACACAAACGAGAAATACCCTTTCCACTGTAGTGGTGTTGGTATAACAAGAAAATGTATTAAATTACAATGTGCAGAGATTCCCACAGAAATAAAAAACTAAATGACTCACACCTCCTTTATATTAAATAAATAAAGAATAATTAAAGAACTCTCATTTGATACATTAAGTTCCCTTTTAAAGAATTCTTTTTTATTTTGTGCAACTACTTTAATAAAAACCCATCAAAATTTATATTAAACATACAATTCCATTCCCCTTCATACATTCATCCATAGTAGTACATCCTTCAATTTTGCATAATCTTGCAGGCCAACAACCAACCATGTTTCTTGCCACATTCTCAACATTTAACACTCATACACAAAAACAAAATGTCTACAAAATAAATTTATGATACTGAGACTTTAACATTGCAAAAAAAAAAAAAGCTGCAAAAAATAACAAAAACTACAAAATGTTTATGAGTAGTTTAGTAAGAATATAATTTTCATATATTGTTGGGTTTTTTATTTTATTTTTTTTTTAGTTTTGCATAAATACTTATGTGTTTATAATTTTAAATAGTAGTAGAATGTATTAACAACAAGTAAGTAACTGGGTACCACTACCACTAGTACGACTACAGCTACTGTGACAGCTTAGGAACTACCACTGTCCCGGTTATAAAATGACTATTGGTCGTTCCATGATTAAGTTGATGATGGCGACTACGTCAACAACTTTGTAAATTGCAGTTTTATTTCCACAAGCGCCACACTTTATTATGGAAGCAGAAAAAAGGGACACACACCATCGTCATCAGCAGCCAACGTTTCAGACCACATGCTTAGTTGGTCAATATATAAAATTATTCATTTTGTATAATACAGACTAACAAAAGGACGGACGGACGGATGAACGGTCGGAGCGAAAGATAGACATATTTACGGTCAGAAGTTTAGGCAAATAAAAGAAATGAAATTATTAAGGTTTAAAGGAGTTTGAGAAGTATAGCCATAGAGAATTTTAACTGAACAGTTTGGAATAAATGGACTGTAAGGAATAACGGGACACATATATAAAATCCCTTCAAAATGGCTGGAATGCAAATGAAATGACAAATTCAACAACTTTAGTACGTAGGCTTACATCTGTTAGAGTTGTAAGTTTCAAATTCATAAAAATGGATTAAAAAATATCAAAACCGCACTCAAAATCCAGGACTGGGAACCGCTAAAATAGCATTTGAACGATAAAGCCGCTTATATCGCTTTACCCAGAGAGAAAATGCATGCTTTTATATACTCACAGACAACTTGTTTAGTTTTGTTGCAGGTAATTTTAGAACATTAACGTCACTTGTTGTTACCTCAACTATTTTATGATTGAATCAACTCTTTGCATATCTAGCGCAATCATAACAAGGTCGCTCATTCTTTTAATTTAAGAAAAGCATATTTGTAGAGCAACATGTTAAGGTTCGTCGGCAATCAAAATATGGTTATAATGATCTTGTAAAGAATTAATTTCATCCTAGTATAGTTGAGGGAACAATTATATGCTTGTAGTTATCATAAGATGTATACAAATTGTGCTTAAAATCTAGTTGAGTTATCCGTGAGCACATCTTGTCTCTGCGTGAAGCTTAGCATCCTTCCCCACATCTTATCATAATAAAAAGTATGAAACGTTTTGTATTTGCTTTAATTTTTTTTTACTTCAGCATTGGTTTTTATTATCTACTTCACAGTCTTTTCGGTATATTGATTTTATCAGATCGAAGCATTTAAGAAAACAATTTAAAACTTCAAAAAAAGTTTAGACAGTTCCACAAGGATATATATATTTGATATTTTTAATCTCCCTTTATAAGATATACTTTTCTTTACTCTTAAAAACTGCAATTCATCTAAACATCAAATTACCCAGTAAAAACTTCGCTTACTTTTTCAAAATGAATAGCTTCTTTAACCCATTATTAAGTAGCTTTGTTCTATAACCACATCTATAACAACTTCTATAACTCCTTCTTTCTGGTTATATGTAGGCAAAAAAAATAATGACTTACTTTTGAATGCGTTCATTTTGGGGCATCCCTTGTAAAATTCATTGGTTCTTTCAGTAGAATTGTAAGTAGTACTCTTATGTGTTTCTGATTATTCAACACATTATTTTGTAGGCGAAATTTTTATTGGGTACACTCCTAGCTAGAGTTAAAATTTTTTTTAAATATTTGTAGAATTTATTTCAATTCATAATTTTGATTTCTTTAATATTGCCGAAAATACGTGTTCTAATGGGGACTTATTATCAAGCTTCACATTAAAATTTGAAACGCAAGTTCAAACGAAATCACATATATGGATATATCTTTGATTGTATTATCGCTCGAGTACAGTTTTAGGATTTTAAGAGTTTTTAATAACTCGATATGAATCGGAGGACGTTCAAAACTCAAATAAAGTTGCTAGGATCAGAAACAAAATGGATGCCTAGATGATGAGTCCACAGTACGTTATGTTTCAAGATCTATTCTTTAGATGTTTCGCTTTACTGATTGGAGGAAGGCTTACATGGGCCGAACATTCTAAAATCACAAGTAATAAAATATTGGTCATACGATAATTTTCAAATAATTTACTAATAATTACTAATTTAATAATTTACGGTTGGTCCTACGATCATTTTCATCGCTTTGATGTATGATGATGAACTAAAATGATTATAAAACAGTTGTCTCAAATCGATTTTCTCCCGTGGTTCCTATAAGGAGCATAGGGCCATAACAAATTGGTTTCATTGTGATCCGTCGGATGCTAAGGTTTTCATTTCGTTCCAGCTTTTGTTTTGTGTGACAGCCATGTGTGGTATGGTCTAACCCTTCTTCGGCTACCTTGTGGGTTCCATTCTGTAGCATTTCTTGTGAATCGTCATTAGGTTCGTGCAAGGTATGTCCTATCCATCGCCTTTTAAATCTTAATACTTACGGTGTTCCGTAATCTTACATTAGATATACAATGATAGAAAAGGCGTCATAACGCTGATGTATTTTGACATCAGTACTATGACAATTGTCTTCGTTTTTGACCCCATGACACTTTTCATAATGGTGATGTCAACCTTAACATATTGGCCAAAGTGTAATCAGGCTCAAAATGAAATTATGTCATCAATGGGATGACACATCGGCATCACAGAAATGACGAACATGTCCTCAGTACGATAACGCAGTTACATCGGAGAAAAGAACCATTAGCCTCAATTTAATGACAGTTTGTCATTAAATCAAAGTCATTGGAATTGACTTAAGTTTGTTGAATTACGACCTATGTTTACAGCAGAACTCTCAATAATAAGACACCAGCACCATGCCCCATATGGTTTTCGTAATCATAATTTAAAAAAAGAAAATATAGAAATGTTTGCTTCTTATAATACATTGTAATCAAGAAAATAATGTTAATAATATACAAAATGTGACTGAAATCGAATTGATGTCACTATAGTCATAAAATATATGACACGTTAAAAATTGCAAAATTGTACGAATCATTGATGCCATTTGTTGTTACATTGACAATTCTGATGTAAGGGCATCATCAATATGAAGATGCATTTTTCTATCAGTGTAGTTACTGGCCAAAGTATTTTGAGTATTCTTCGCAGGCACCGATTAATTAATACTTGTGACGAGTTAAAGTCTTTGGAAGCTGCATTGCAGAACTCGCAGCCATAAAGAATTGGATTTTACGCAGGAGTTGAATATGTTAAACTTAATTCACCTTGAGATATACGGCGATCGCCATATTGGGTTCACCTGACTGAATGCTTTCCATATTTAATTCGGCTTCGTACGTCATTACCAGAGCCTCATTTTGTAGACAGCAAGCTGCCGAGATAGCAGAATGTTGTCACATCTTCGAGTTCTTAATCGTCTGTTGTAAATGGTCTCTTGTTGGGGGCATTTATTCTCATTACCTTGGTTTTGGTAATGTTTATTTTCAGACCAGATCCAGCTGCCTCGGTCTGAACTGCGTTAAGCTTAGCCTCCATGTCATGGTAGTTGTGCGATAAAAGACAGATGTCGTCTGCAAAGTCAAGGTCTTCTAGTTCTTTATTGAGTCCTCATGTTATTCCCC
Organism: Pollenia angustigena; assembly: GCA_930367215.1. NCBI lineage: Eukaryota > Metazoa > Arthropoda > Insecta > Diptera > Polleniidae > Pollenia > Pollenia angustigena. Next base: position 121,708,024 of record OV884057.1, on the reverse strand, counting down.
TCTACGTGCGTGAAAAGGAGGGACGACAGCAAGCACCCTGGTCTTACTCCAGTTTTTACCTAAAATTTGTCACTGACTTAGCCCTCATGAAGCATTCGGCAGCATGCGTTGGGGTATAGGAGCCTTCATTAGTTTGACAATCTTATATGGGGTGCCTTTGCATGTGAATGCATTCCAGAGATCAGCAATGAGTAGTGAAAAAGTGAGTAGAGCTAAATCATGACTCATAAATTCTTGTACTTATACGCACTCATACTTATTCCAATGTTATTAAAACTCATATTCACTCAGAAGTTTCATTTTATTCATCGTACTCATACTTAAGGCCGTTACACACTATCCCACAAAGTCTTTCGTATTTTATGAAAATGCAACCCTGTCATGATAAGTTGTTATTGTTTTATGAAAATTTATAAATAATAATTAGATCAGGGAAGCATTTTCATAAAATACGTAAGACTTTGTGGGATAGTGTGTAAAGGCCTTTAGCAACTTTTGTTGTGTTTGATTTAGAATCTACTCAAGTCAATGTGCATAGGCGAAGCAAAATGTGAGGCTGCAAGATTTGTCCACGAAATAGCAAAATGACGATTTGGCAATTACAGTTTACTAAAGTTACGTGTATGAAGTGGACGATTTTTCGGCAAATTTATCTGGCAGCGCTGATTATTAAGTTGTGTGTTTTCTCTGTTGTGTTAAAATGGTAAATGGATAAGCTAAATGATTTCAATCATTGTGAGTATTGTAAGAATTTTCTTGAAATTATAAATCAAGCTGAGGTCATTTATGAGTATGCGTATAATGTCGACGTCGCACTCATAAATATTTCTCTTGTGAGTATGAGTGAATCAGAGTAGTTAAGTTGAAATGATTTCTACGCACTTATACTTACAATTGCATGAGTCAATATGAGTAGCGAAAAAACGATTCTTTGCTGATCTCTGATGCATTCCATATAGCTGGATGGGAAATGGTATCAAAGGCTCTTCAAAGTCAATGAAGGCCAAGTAAAGCGGAGATCTCCATTCAATTGATTGTTGATGATGCGTATGCTGTTAACATGATCTATGCATTATTTTCGCGGACGGTCTACTTATTACGAAGAGGTGGATCGAATGCGGTTGTTAGCCTTTTGTTAATAATTTGGGTAATTATTTTGTTTGCCATATTGATTAGGGTGATTACACGCCAGTTTTTACTCTGCGACAAGTTCCCCTTTGCCCGGAAATCCTGCATCTAGTATTCGCGACCCATTTGTCGTTACCAATATCGATAGACGATTGCCGAAGTTCGAATTTTTAGGAGAGCAGAAACAACCCAACTTCTTTCTATTGCAGTGGTACCAAGTCTTGCAATCTAATCTGCCCTAATGTTCCCCAGTTTATCCACATGCGATGGGACCCATAAGATCCTGTTATCAAGCTGCCTCGCCATCTTGTTTAAAGATAAGTGGTAATCAAGAATATTTCTCGTCTCAGGGATAGGGAATCTAAGGCCATAGCGACGATATGGCTATCAGTGTATATATCTACACAACATTCCTCGACACAGCAGATAGTCTGAGCCAGTCTACTGCTTCCTGGATTGCAAGTCTCCAACTGGAAAACACTACAGTAATTGAAAGGTATTTGCAATAAATTGAGATTGAGCTCTCTTGGGTGTACTCCAAAGGCCACTCCTTCCCGTGACTTAGAGCCATCCGTAGAAGAAGTTTTCTTTTCCTTCTGCTTGGACCACCGTTGATCCACGCATTTCGCAGAGTTTTGCAACCGTGATCGTGAACCAAACCAGGGGAGGTGTTTTAACCCTCTAGTTCGAGACTGTAACATTCATAACTCAGCAGTGCTTTCACGTGTTTCCAATCTACATATTTAGTTACACTTAAGACAAATTGCCGAACTATTTGCCATATCTTTCGCCACCAGATCCAAGGGAGGAAAATGAAGGATAATATCCAGCCCATCGGTTGGAGTGGCGTTAATAGACCAACAAATGCAAAGTAAGGCCATTCTCTTTGTCTTCCTCAGTCTTCCCATGTGGGTCATTCTATCCACACGAGTATGCCATATAAAAGATGGGACGAACTATAATAATATAGATCCAGTTTTCGTCCCCACTTTCAGCCAATGGTCAACGCCAGTTAGAAAGGCAACGGTTGCATTCCTAGCTCAATTCGTAACATTCAGTCTAAAGCTAAACTTTCCCTCGATAACGATTCAAGATTATTCGTGGTCTACGTTTATTTTACCTCGGTGTTATTCAGGATAGTAGGTTGGAAGTCAGAAGTCCTATACTTCTAAGTGAATAGGATCAGTTCAGTGTTCCCCAGATTCACAGCAAGTCCTCTAGCCCAAGCGCATTTTGAAAGGTGTATAATACCGCCCCGTAGAACATCGCGAATTGCTAAAGGAGTTTTACTCTAAAAGCGATCTCAACATCGTCACCATAAGCAATGAACCTGCAGCCGCGGGATTTAAGAGACATCAACGCATATTTCAGAGCCATGTTCAATAGTAATGGGGAGGGAACTCCTCTTTGTGAGGTTCTCTGTTAACAAGCCGCATGATGGTAGAGGAGTCCAAGGAGGAGGTGAACCGCCTTAGGGTGAGTAGATTTCCAATCCACCTAATTATATTAAATATAGTTGCTTTGCCACTGACATTTTAGAACTCACCCTTTACCTCGATACTAAAAGTTTTTAAGGGCTTAGACAAGTCAAAGTGAATTTTGTTAAAAATTCGCTTAGTCTCTAGGTTTTCAGAAATTTTTACTCCAAATTTCTTCAAATTATATTCAAATTGCAATTTTAAACTTGATCACAAACTTAACATTCCTGTTCGGATAACTCGTTTGTAGTGACTCTCTAGGCAAATTGACGTTCTAGTCGAAGACTATAAAACTTTTGGCAGCTGGTAATTTCATGGGCGTTAGAGAAAATAACTAAATTATGGAAGATTTGATCCAAAAGTTATGTCTTAAAAGAAATGTAGCCACTAATTTAGTCGATCAGTACCTAACATTAATTTCCTTTGTTTTATAATTTCTGTTATGAGGTCTTTTGTAGTTTTAAGTTATCGTTAAAGTCAGTTGTTTTCACCAACAAACATTGGCCTAACTCTTTTGCATAAATTCATTCTTGTGCTAAAAAAAATACTCTTAAAGTGGTCACTTTTGTGCAGCCAACCAACTTGACATGGGCAATTTTAAAGCAGCCAGTGTAGATGCAAATTCAAAAAAAAAACTATGAAAGAGAAAAAACTGGACATATGTATGTACATTTATTGATCAAATTTGTATGTGTAGTTATTTTCTTATACATACATACGAACATATTAGTCAAGTTGTTGTATTGCTGCATGAAGTATTCATACACTACTTCATGCAGCAATACAACAACAACATTGCCATTGCAAACAATTAAAATCATATGAAATGTACATAAATTATTCATGCCCTCTATGCTCTTAATATGTAAAAAATTTATGTATTTTGTATACATACGTCCATTTACTTGCTGGTATGTAAGTCAAGTAAATACTCTTAATCTAAAGTGGACAATCTATGCAAAACAAAAAAAAAAAAAATAATAAACAACAACGTTAAAACAAACAATCAAACAACAATTTTTCTATATTTGTATGCATAAATATTGAATATAAAAGATAAGATAAAAGAATAATAAAATATTTTAAAATAAATTATAACCAAACGAACAATAATGAAAACACTAAAGCAATTAAGGGATACACAACTCGATTGATCACTTCTTGTTAAATAATTAGCATACATTAAGGCGCTATAGACCTCGAAGAAGAAGTTCTTTACGAAATTACGATACCGAACATGACTTTGCACAATGGCAAATATTGTTTTGACATTTTTCTGTTAATGCAAACAATTTTAAACATTTCGATTTGTGCTTCGGAAATTCTTAATCATTCGTTAAAATCCGATTCATACAAGCTCCTCGCTTTGTATCGCGGTTTTTGTATTCTTGTTTTTAAAATAATATCTTAGGCCCTAATTATATAAAACGCAACGCATTTCCAAAGAATTACATTGAAAGCAAATACAAAGTCGTAAATTTTTTTGTAAATTTGTTGTTGCTTTCTGCAGAAATTCACGTTGCCTTTTAAAATTTCAAACGCCTCATAGCTTGTGGCGTTGAACATTTTGAAACGGTACATGAATTTCTGTGAATTCTACTTAACATGAACTTTGCTTTTGTTTCAATGTTAATCTTTGGCGTTGCGTTGCGTTTTACATAATTAGGGCCTTAGTTATTTTCATTAAAAAATAATTCTGCAAGATCTTCTTTGGTTTGACTTTTATCGTTTTTATGTAATTTGTCTTAAGCAACTAATCAATATAGAGAAACGACTAGAGATAAAACTCGCTCAAAAAAATTAAAATATTTTCTCAAAATTTTGAACGTCCACAGTTAAAAGAACAATATAAACACATTTCTTGCTAACACAATCATAGAGTTATTCTTTTTCGATGCTGTTCTATGCGTTTTAAATGATAATGACCTTCCCTGAAGTGTCGAAACTACACAGTTGACTTTAGTTCGCTTTAAGAATATATATGGAGATTATTATTCGATAGAACATTTATCAGTTAAGTCAAACGGAAAGAAATTATTTGTACTGCCAATTACCTCTATTATAAAAATCGACGGCAACGGAACAAAAAATATATTTTGTTAGTCGTTATTGACAGCAATCGTTTTATATTGACAACAATCATTTACTATTGACCAGGGCTGTGGAGTCGGTATCGAAGTCGAAGTACGCACAAAAACTCACGACTCTGACAATTTATAAAATAAAAATTCTTTGAAATTTGCGATGCAATATTTAAAAATTTATTTGAAATTTTTACAGAATTTCTTGCTATATTTAACCATTTAAAAGGTACTGTATTAAAAAAAAGAGTTTAAAGTCAAATGAGGCCAAGTCTCATATACATTTAGCATCAATGTCAAGAAAGAGTGGGAGTTGGAGTCAAAGTCGGACTTAAAAAATTTTAGCGTTTGGAGTTGGATTCGGAGTTAGAACAATTTTTTGACGTCTGCACAGCCCTGCTACTGACAGTCACTTGATATTTCCTACGGCAGTTTAAAGTCCACGTCGAGTAGAAGTTGCGTGTTTTAGTCGACTGGAAATTTTGCAGAAACTCAAATGAAAGGTGAATAAATTCCAACCAAAAAGTAAATATATTTATTAAATACAAGTAAAAAATGCGAATTTTAAGAATAATTGTTAAAATTTTATGTAAAAATTAGTCCACAGCAACTGTTTTTAAAACATATACATATAAAACTAGTTTAACCCGGTGCATCGAAAAAAATTTATACATTTATTTTTAAATCAGATCTTGTGTATTGATAACGAAGCGAAGTACTACAAATACACAGAAATTTATAGTATAGTGGGTAGTGCCATGCCTACTTTTCCAATTAAATCTTCTTTTTGACAGATGCTGCGTATTTATATCTAAGCAATTAGTACAAAACTAAAATACTAAACCTGTTACAATACTCCATATATAGAGAAGTCTAAATTGTTTCTATGGGAGGTCACGCCCATTTATCTAATCCAGTCCACTTTTTGTCAGCTAATGTAAAATTATTACCAAACAAATTTGGACAATTTAACTCTTACAGTTCTCCAGATAAAAACAAAAATCAATTTTTTCCGAGCCCACTTCACATCCACTTTTTGGCGGATTTTGTGCATTTAAAATCCAACTATGTCCAACTATTGGAAAGCTTTTCTCCTTCCGTTCTCCAGACATATAGAAATTTTTTTGTTCCATGCCCAGTTCTCCAATTCGGCCAACTTTTTGCCAGATGTCATGCATTGGCATCAAAACTATTTGTACTAGATTAGAAAACTTTTACTGCTACGGTTCTCCAGACATACAGAAATCTATTTTGAGAGGTGCCACATCCAGTTCTCCAATCCCGCTTACATTTTGTCGGATGTTGTGTATTGATTATCAAGTTATTTTAGATAATTTTTCAATGGGTGCTCTTGAGATTAAATAGCACTTTTTTCGTGTCACGCACACTTCTCCAATCCCGCCCACATTTTGTCGGATGTTGTGTATTGACAACAAGATGCACTTACCTAATTTGGAAACTTTGGCGCTTGCTGTGCTTCAGACATACAGAAATTTATAATGTCTTCTTATCGAAGTTTCCGCGCCCACTTCTTCAATCCCGCCCATTTTTCAGATAGGCTGTGGATTGAGATATGTGTACCAAAATTGAAAAGTTTTGCTATTCCCTTTCTCCAGATAAACAGAAAACTATATTGTCTTTATATGGCAGGTACCACACCTACTTGTCCAGTCCAGTCCAGTCCACAGATGTTGTGTATTGGTAGCTTAATTATTTGTTTAAAATGTTATGACTTTAACTCTAACTGTTTTACAGATAAAAGGTCATTCAAATTGTCTTTGCCACGCACATTTGAAAATGTCCAAATATTTATAGCTTTTTCTAAGCGCTGGGTAATTGGAAATTACAGTGAAAATTTCAGGAAATTCGCTTCAGCAGTTTAAGGTCTATAGGGAACAAACGCATTGAAATATATAAATTAACATTAAAATTTGGGCAAGTTTCTTCTATTGAGTTACACTTAAATAACAAAAGCCTTCACGATGAATACTTTACTTTTCTTCACCACAATAGAGGGTATTATGTGTTTTTTCTGAACCTGTAACCTGTGTAACGTTTTTAAATATTGATCCTATACCCACCTTTTATTATAAGGATCAACTCAGAATCACTTTTTGGACCGATCTACAGACTAACGTCCGTCCGTCCGGCTGGCCAGCAGGCTGCCAGTCTGGTTGGTTGTCCTTGGGCGCAAAGGAAAGATTGCAATTTTATAGATAATTTAATGAAATATTGGTTAAGTTCCATAAGGAAGAAGACTATTGAAAATTGGGCTTCTTTCCGGTATAGAATATATATCATCTTATTTATTTGTGCTGGAAGGTCTACAACGAGCAAATCCCATATAGATGTTAATAACTATTTAAACTAGCCCAATTACAGAAGTTCTGGTGAGTCCATGATTGCCTACACGCAGAGAAAAAACATGATTACTGAGTGATCACTACAACTATTTTTATTCATATTTGCCTTATATGCTTACCCTAATAATTTTATTATAGTCCTAATATAACTTGAACAAATATTTTTTGTTCTTAACATTTTTAAAATCACTACAATAAAATTATATGGTGTTTTACGCCTAAAAAGTTACTCTGATCTAGCTAAACATATTAAATTATGTGAAATGTTTGCTACTATAATAAATATATTTTCAAATATACATTTAAAATAATAATACAATTTGCACACAAAAGGTATGTTTAATACCATAATTTTTGTTTGCTTTAAAATACATTTTCTAAATTAGCAAACATTTATTGTTAAAACCAACAGTTTATGTTTGGAAAGAAAAAACATTTTTTCCGTCCGCGAGCATCAGTTAATCGGCAAACATGAATGATTACAAAATAATTAAGAAGTTTTTCGAGGAGAAAAAGGCCTTGCTGCGATGCAAAAATTACAAAATAAATTAATTTATCGAAACAGGTATGTTATTTATATAAAATTATAATCAAGTATAAATATGCAATAACGTTGCCTTTCTTACAGCCAAGAAAACCTACAACATTGAAGCCATCTTGGAAATTATTTCAATTGCTGTTCCAGAATGTATTAATATAGTGAATTTTATAATAGAAAAAAGTAAGTTTGTCTTTACTTTAATTTTACAAGTGCTAAATTTTTGTATTTAACGTTATTTTTTAATATATGTATATACTTTAGATGTATTTGAATTATATTTGTGTTTTTAATAAAAAATATATTCTTGATATTAAACATTTTATTGGTTTTATTGTGACAACCATATAACATGTTAAAATAGACATGTTGCATGGTGTTAGGAAATATAGAAACATGGTTTGAATAATCGTTTGTGTTTAAACATAATAATATGTTTGAGACAATAATTAGCTATAACATTATGTCTGAACATATATTGTTACTTAAGACGTGTTTGTCACAATCATAACCACAAACATTAATGATAGTTTGCGATTCTGATTGTATCAACCATGTTTTTTCTTTGCGTGTAAGAATCCCAAAAAGGGCAGACTCTCAATAATGTGTCTCAATACTGTGGTAGAAGGTACAGTAGTTTTGACTTAACTGCCTTTTATTTAAGTGCACTTTTGACTTAACTGCACAAAATTGATAATTTTTTTAATTATTCTTTTTATTAATTTATTTATTTTTTTATTTATTTTCATACAAAAAATTTTACTTAGCTGCACTTTGACTTAACTGCCCAAAATACATATTGTCTGGATTTATTCTTCAAAATCCATGTTTAAGTGCCTTTTGTATACCTGCATATTTTTCATATTTATGAGCAGCTTTAAAATATTTTCATATAAAATATCAAAGTTAGCTGCACACATAAAAAATATAGTGTCACTTTTCCACATGAATATCCAATTTAGGCTGTTTATAAAAACAAAAATCGCAAGAAAGTCAAGTTGGCATCATTATAATCCATTTATTTTGTTTGCATTTACCTACATCTATGCATATGGTTTGTGGTTACAGCAACTTTACCATAATTATATGAAAGGAATAGCAAATCTTGGCCTGGAACAGAATTAATTAGTTGTAGTATTAAAAGCTAAAGAATGCTCTGTAGCGCAACAAAGTTCAAAATTTCGAATTTTGCGTTTCAACTGCAAAGACCACTACAACTAAGTATTCTGTTGTTGTTACTCCTATTTCAAGCACTTCACTTAAGCTGCACTTTTATGCAGGTAACCGCAATTGCGTACCCGCACATTAAGGCAGCTAAATACATTTAAGATAGCTGCATTTTTGATTTATCTGCACAAAAAATCGTGCAAAGGAGATTGTGCAGCTAAGTCAAAATTACTGTATCATATGCTCGGGCTTGACCGAATATACTTTCTTACTTGTCTTTTTTACCAAAAGTCAAATATTATTTAATTTCTTGGAACTAAATATTTTATTGCTTATTATAGTATAAAGTTCAAAATAAATATTTCCATATGGGAAAAAATATTTAGCAAAAATTAAAAAAGGAAAAACACATATTTTTGCAAATATTGATTTAAAAAAAATTAAAGAATTTAATTTCCATCACTTTTAATCATTAACACATTCTTAAGATGAATTTATCTTCTTCAAATCTTAACACATTCCAATAGAGTTTCATTTAATTTAAAAGAAAACTTCAATAGATTTCCTGTCAGCAGGTGGTCTCTTCAAACACTCAACTTGTGCTAAACTGCCTCGATGCCTTCGTATAATCACTCGTCTATTGTTTATGAAGTAATTTTTATAAATTCTGTAAGTGAAAAGGAACAAACACAATAAAAGAGAGGAACTTGTAAATTTATTTATGTTATTTTTTAATTCATTTTCACTGTCAGACATAAATATGCACAAATAAAAATCCACTGTAAATATCCACAATCTGTGATGTGCAGCTGTAAGATATGGGGGCGGAATTATATACCATTTTCAAACTGTAAAGCTTGAAAATGGAATATTTTTATTCCTTTTACTTTTGCAAGAAGCATAGAGCCCCGGAATTTTCCCGGAAAAGCAATTGTTCTACGAAACTTTGGACCAAAAAACAGCCTGCAGATAATTCGTTTTTTCATTTTTATAACATTATTTTAAGCTAAACGTTAATCAAAATCTTAAGGGAAGTTCATCTTGCCTTAAACTTTTAACGTAAGGCTTATGCATTAAGGGACATTATTACATCTTTAAAATAGTTATTTTTAAGATGCTATCTGACAGATAACTGTTTTTTGGTTACTACAAGTTAAAGTTTTCCTAGAAAGTGACAGCAGTTTTATTTTCATTACAAATTAACCCATTAGAGGTCAAACGAAAACTGGCCACAATTTTGTAGGTTCAATTTTATTAATTGATTAAAATAAGTATTAAAAAACCATAAAATCGAAAAAATTAAAAAAATTTTTTTTAGCTGAGTATTTGGGGTGTACTCAACAATTAAGTACACTGACCTCTTATGTACGAAAATGTTCAAAATATTTTTTTCAATGCAAAGTGTTTTAAAAACTTCTTATACTGCCAACGAGCTCTTATATGGCAAAAACTGGGCCGCAGATGGTTATGTAGTTAAGTAGGATGGTGTCCAGCCCAATCTTGAGATTATTCTGCAAACATTGACAAAGACGTTACTCTTAATTTCTACGATCAACATAAAGATTGTATCTAAAAAACTTTTAAAACACACGATAATTTCGTGCAGTACAATTCAACTACTCCAATTGATCAGAAGATTCCACATGCGATTTTTTGGAGTACAAATCTAACTGGCAGCAATAGTCGCTACCCAATTTTTGAAGTCGAATAGAATTGGATTTCCTCGAATGAATTGCTGAGCGGGATGGTTGTCAAAATGTTTCATTATCGACTCGTCTTTAGGAATATTTTGGCCACCATCCCTCTAAGCATTTCATTCGAAGAAAGCCAGATCGATTAAGGTCAAAGAAAACGTAATCAATGATTTTTCAAACATTTATTTACGTTCACTATTTAATCTTTCCCAAACTTCAGAGCTCTGCCATTAAAAACATAATAAAGAACTAAAAAATTGCCTTCTGCTTTCAATTAAAGAAAGAAAAAAAACAAACATACGTCGTAGCCAATACGTATTTAAACAACGAAAGGAAAGATAAACTTTAAAGAGATGTTGTAATAACAGGCCTTGAAAAATGAAACAGGGTCACTAAATATTGACAATTGTAAGATTTGTTCGTTATTTTTATTTAAAGCGGGAGCTACCGGAATGCCGGGCAACTTAAAATAGTTTTCTGCTTTTCCGGGAAGCGAGTAATTCTGGTAAAGAATCTCGAGTTGCAACCCACAGCACAACACACCACTTACGCTTATAAATTTCATTTACAGAATGCTTGTTTCTTTTTTTCACAAACTTGTGGGAAATTTTGTCTTACATTTATGTCCGAAATAAGATGGTGTTAATATTGCCCATTCCAGTCTTCTGGACTGTTTTTGTATGTGTGTGTGATGCTATTTTAGTTATTGTTCGAGCATTTTTTTGCCGTTGTAAAGTTCGTCTAATATCCACTTAACACAAGTCAATCATTTGTTATTCAAATTGTAATTTATTGATATTTTTGTGTTTAGATTTCAGTTATTTTTTTTTTTTATTTGTTTAGTCGATTTTAAACAGTCATTTTATATTGTGTTTTTTTGTTTTCTCTTCTTAATTTTATTTAAATTTTCATTTTCATTGAAAACTTTTACTAATGAATTAAATTAGTTTGGCATGATTTTGTTTAAGTGCGGATACATATTGTACAAAAAATTTATGCAATTTTCTTCGTTTTTTAGAAGATTTTTTTTTTTAAATAAATTTAGCTTTTGTTGTTGTTTACTGTTGGATTTCATTCGGTATCTGTGTGTGTGTCTGTTAGCGCATATAAATGATTGATTGATGTGTATGTTTGTTCATTTCATTAATTTTCTATGTACACTAATGTTTTATATAAAATTGTTATTTGACTTATTTATATTTATATACAATATTTTGTATATGTATTCTAATAATGAGTGAAGTGAGTATAAATTAGGGTATTCATTCGGTTAACCGATTATTTCCTACCCGATTAACTGATCGGTTAATTTAAAATTGGCTTTTTTCGATTAACGATTAAACCGGTTAATTTCAGTCGATTAACCGATTAACCGTTGTTACAAAAATTTTAATTTTTTGTTGTATTAAAGCATATTTTTTTGTGTTTAAAATAATGGGTGAGTTCCAAAACGTCGGTTGCAAATCAACTCGCTTTTTTAAATACATTCTACAGTGCAACCATGAACAATTTTACAACGTTATCCGTACCAAAATTCAACAAAAAAATTGTGTTCAGAATTATTTTTTTATTAAAAAAATAAAACATCCAAAACAAATCCAGAAAAAAGACTAAGAATTAAGATATTCTGTATTATGGGTTGCTTTCGATTTCTCCAACATCTACGATAAGAGAAAGAAATTTTTCCAAGTCAAAATGTTCACAACTAAAGAAAGGAGTCGCTTAAATCCAATACATTTTAACCAAATTATTTATCTAAAAGATTATTTTATAAGATCTTTTTAAACTATTAAAATTAGAATTAAAATTATCTCACGATTTATTTTTTAATAAATACTTAATCGGCCTTGTTCTGGTAAACGAAATCACGTGAAATTGAAATCGAACAAATTTTTAATTCTAATTTTTCATTTCCTCACACTTTGAGTACCACATATCTTTACGAAAACTACTTTGAAATCAGGAAAAGAATTAAACTCAAAATCTCCATCGATTTCAATTTCACGTGATTTCGATTAACATAACGTGGCCGAATATGTATTAATTAAAAAATATGTATTACAGAGCTATGAATTATTTTTTTTTTTTTGCTTGGTTTAGGACACGTATTGTTATGTTATTGTTTTTTTTTTTTTTACTACTAAACTGCAGATAATAAATAATTTTTAATTTTTATTCATTGAAATTAACAAAAATACTTTATTAATCGGTTAACCGATCAATAACAAAATTAACCGATTATTAGCCGATTAAAAAAATTCTCGGTTAATTAATCGAGCGATTAACCGATTAAATCAAAAGCCCGGTTAAATGAATACCCTAGTATAAATGTATTATGTTGTTGGCATGTATTTGTTTAATTCAATTTGGTTTTTCATGAAATGAAATGTTGGATATGGAATAATTTTCTATTTAAAACAAAAACTAGTTAATGTGTGAATGTGTGAAATCAAGTCTAAGCAATTTTGAAATTGTCTTAATAAAGGTCACATCGCACAGTGGGGTAAAACATATGCAAAACGAGGAATAATTCAGGGAAGCCTGTAATTTATGACACAATATTTTTTTGGATTCTGTGCATATTGATTACTAAAAACAACTTTTGTTTAAAATTTTTATGGAATTTTAATTTTTTTTATTTAAGAAACTAAAAAAACAGTATGCAAATTTTTCGAACAATATATTTTTTCTGAAACAAGGCACATTCATTGCTTAAATATGGAATGGAAAATCATCTGCATAATTATCTTCACATTCATGATAATCATCATCATCGGAAATATTTAGCAGAACAAGCAACAAAATTTTTTATCATAATGCTTGTTTTTACTTGAAATTAAAGGATCTGAAGCTATAAGAAAACGATTAAAAATGTCTGTATTTCATTTTTCGCGACTGCAATTTTGAGCATATTGTTCCCTAAAATTTTAAACATTTTTATTACGAAGTTATTGTGCCTCCTTAGAAAGTTGGCCTATTGGCAATAGAGCATGGGATACAATTTCGGGTTCATGAATCAAGAGTTTGTGTAAAAAGTGGGAGGCATATAAAAAACATGGGTAAAGTTTTACTAAAACATTTGCGGTTTTATGGGTAAAATCGCGAAATGAATCTCTCAATCAATTTTGATTTAAACTTCTGCATTTCGGAAAAACAACAAAAACTAAAATAATCATTTAAACGAAAGAAAACAAAACAGAAAAAACAAGTTAATGTTAATGTGTTTCACAACATTTTAAATATTTTAAAATTGGGCAAAAACGGGCAAGGTTTTTTTTTGATAATGCAAGCTGAAATAGCATATTTTTAGCATATATGGGCAAATCCCAGAAACAGTCCACCAACCAAAAATTGTTCAAATTAATTTTTTTTAAAGGAATATAAGACTAGATGTATAATTTGGTGGGGTGTCACAAAGCCATAGGACATAAAGCCATATGGCGTCAAGTCCCATTCCATTGAGACATAAGGGCATATGCCATTAAGTCTCAATATAATGGGACTTAACGCCATAAATTTTTTCCGTAAAATGAGACATAAAGCCATATTTTTGATAATGATTGTATTTCCCCCTATTTCATGTAGAAAATGCTTTGTTGTTTCATGTCGCCCTGTTTTATGTCAAAAATGGCGGTATGAACTAAGTCCCCAATGAATTAACTCCCCAAACCCAAAATGAACTAAGCCCCTAAATTTGGGGACGTCGTTCATATATGGAAAAAACCCGAAAAAGCTAAGCTAACAAGTGCTTCTCTGCATAGCCGGCCTTCGGCCGGACGCAATGATTTTCTCCTCTATGGTATAACAAACACCGGCTTCGCTGACTAAAGCTTCTCTGCGTAAACGGCCTTCGTTCGGAAACAAGACAGATTTTAGAAGCTTTACTTAGCGAAATCGGTACTTGTTATACCATAAAGGAGAAAATTCTTGCGTCCGCCAAAAGGCCGGCTAAACAGAGAAGCTTTAGTTAGCGAAGCAGGTCTTTGTTATACCATATAAGCATTTGTAACGCAACACATCAAATGGGACATAACACCATAATGGCTTTATGTCCCATTCCACTAAAATTGATATGAGACTTAAGGCCATATCAAAATTATGGCTTTATGTCCGTTTGGATTGAGACATAAAGCCATTATGGCTTTATGTCCTATGGCTTTGTTACACCCCACCGTATAATTTCACTTTTATATTAAAAAATATGTATTTCAATTATCATTAATGCAATAATTTTACCAAATCCTACCCCACTGCTGATTTCTTAATTTTATACGTGAATTTAGCATTATTTTAGGTGATTTTTGTGCTTAAAATAGCACTTACAGCCAGCAGACTCATCAAAATATAAATTTCGTTAAAAAAAAGTTGATATTCATTAGTTAAGAAATAAGTTTAAAAAATGCAATTCATAAAAATATTATTTGTTTTGTTAAAATAAATAAAATATAATAATAATATACTACTGAAAAACTGTAGCGTGTGTTGTGAGGGGTGCGTCACAAAGGGTTTACGGCTTTTGTCAAAAAATCACAACATTTTTTGGCTGCGAATAAGTGCGTTTAGAATTCTCTTATAGTAATCTTTCTTTTAGGAATTAGATTTTGTATACCTAATCATGCCAAATTCGCTAAAAATTAGGAAAACGCACTTCAACCTTTGAAGTTACTTCCACTTTTTGTAGCGTGCGTCACAAAACTTTGTGATCAATTATTTCGCAACAAATCCTTGCTAAGAAATTAGGATATATATATGCCATTCGTAAGTACATATTAACGTCACTAAATCTATATATCGCTCATTTGCTGCAAGACAGGCATAACTCAAAAAAAAAACCATTTCGAGATAAACGCATTTAAAGTTTTTGATTTGCTCTACCTACTTAGAAAAATAGAAGACACATTCTCTTCAAACTGGAAAAGTATAAAAGATATAAAGACGAATTTAATGCACAATATAAAGAAAAACAAAGCGAACAATTCTGCATCTCTAACTCCAAAATTTAATTTTTTGAGTTATGCCGGTCTTGCAGCAAATGAGCGATATATAAAACAAGATGTGTGTATGTAACGTATGGACTCTAAAACGGCTGGGCCGATTTTGATGAAATTTTCAGGGAATCTTCAGAATATTCAGGCACTGACACTGTGAAGTCTGATTTTTGATTTTCGGTCTGCGGGCGGAGGGGCGTGGCAAAATCCAATTTGCATAATGACATCTATATAATTTGGACGATTTTTTCTTTAAAATTATCGCCATGGTCACACTTTCATTTATACGAAAAAAAATTTGGCCCCGCCCACTTTTTTCGAATTACCTAAAATCAGAAAACGGCTCTATCGATTAGACACATTTTTCTTTCAAATGTTCGTATTAATTCATTTTAAGTTTTCATCGAAAAAAAATTAACAACGCCTACTTTTACGCCCACTTTTTCTATTAAGCGCATAACTTGAGAACGTCTTGACCGATTTTGACGATTTGAAATATCGATTTGAAATATCGAACGCAAACATTTTTCCTAATTTGGACAGGACAACGTCTGTCGGGTCAGCTAGTTATAAAATATAATTGAACTTTGACAGCGTATAACAAAAAACTTAATCAACATAGATCCATAATTTTTTCAGTTTTTGGTGTTGAACTGTATCTACTCTTATATGGTGCCAAATACTTATACGAAAAACTAACATAATTTTTTAAATTAATCCTCGTTTTTTGTGCTGTTCACCCCTCGGTGCATCGTTTCAAACAAATTTAAGAAGAATTATCTTAATCAAAAGAATATGTAAAATTTTGCTTAAAGTTAAGATTACCATTACACTTGATATGCATCTGCAACATTTCTAATAATTTGGCTGGATAAATCAATCCTGAAACGGTGGAAAGTAATACTTTTTCAAAACAGACTCCCACAAAAATGTGACTCGGACTTTCGCACCAAAATTGCTTATAGCCAGGGAAACCAGAAATATGCTCT
Organism: Pollenia angustigena; assembly: GCA_930367215.1. Taxonomy (NCBI): domain Eukaryota; kingdom Metazoa; phylum Arthropoda; class Insecta; order Diptera; family Polleniidae; genus Pollenia; species Pollenia angustigena. The sequence continues at coordinate 121,691,598 of OV884057.1, read as the reverse complement.
AAAAAATACGTTTTACGCGCATTAAATATGCAGTATAAACTGGAAAAAATGCCTTGAAAAATGTTAAAAATATGCCCTAAAAAATAAAAAATTGCTAATTTGAAGACATAATATTCAATAATTTAATAACAAATTTTGAAAAAACAGCCTAAAAATATTATCGCTTAAGCCCATATTAGGTTAAAATTCATATAAGAGATGTTTGCGCCGAATATTATCTAGATTTGTCTTAAAGGGATTTCAGGTACGGTCGCTAAATTGTTTACAAATGTTAACATTTGTAATGGAGCTTTATGCAAATGTGAAAGGACTCGAAAATAATTTAATTTCCAGTAAAATATTTTTGGGTCGAAATTAATTTAAATACCATCATAATAAGATGGCTTTCTGACACAAACAGTGTTATTTGGATAGAAATTTTAATGGGGAACATGTAAAATTATAAACCGATTCTCACCATTTACACAGAACTCGTACATATTTTATCAAATTATCTACAAAATTGGAACTTGTACTTTGAACATGGGCAGGCAACCAGCCAGACGGACGAATGGACATCGTTAGATCACTTTAAAAAGTGATTTGGGTCGATCGGTCTACATTTCTATGTATTATACACATCGCATAACATTTATCCCTAATGACAACCTGCTTTGTCTTACAATTTGAGAGTAAAAATTAAATGTAGATGCGAAATTGGAGGAAAAGAATTTCGAAAAAAGATTTTTATTTTTTGCGAAAGCTCCTATAAGCATCTAGAAACTTGAACATGTATCAAAATATGCCTTAAAAAGGCAAAATATGCGCTTTAAGCTTAAAATATGCTGCAAAAATGCTCGTGTAACTAAATTATGCACACAAATGCTGCAAACGGTAAAATATGCAAAAATATGCACTAACAAATCTATGCCAAAATTTATAAAAGGCTCTACAACGGATGAATATATTGTTTGTGCCTTCATTGGTCGCACAAGGAAAATCATGCAATTGCATATTTATGGTTTCCCTGCTTACAACCATGTGATATTATGCCATCATAATTTTTTCAAAAACTGTTGTACACTACGTTGCACAGTGGGCCGAACACCGAATTTAGCTTGACAAAATTATTTGATGGTCAGTCTATATGGTTGAATCCGAAAAAAATAGTTAAAAATTTCTAGCACAATTTCTTAAGGAAATACGATGGAGTATCGCTATTGCGAACTTCGGTAGTATTAATTTTTCATGTATTGTTTTTAACAAATTTGCATTGATTTTTAAATTTGGAAAAGTGTTTAAAAATATCTGTATCATTTAAAAGAAAAACAGTGAAGTTAAGGTATTGCGAACTTTTTATTCGAGATATTTTTTTTTGTAAATAAGTGATCAACTTAAAATTTTGTTTTCATTGCTGTCTAAATAACAGAAATGTCTTAAGCTACGGTCACACTTATCAAATATTTGACGAAAAATCGGGACCAATAAGCAAACTGAATAATAATCATATATATTATTTCTAAAGCACTTTTTTTTGTCGGTTGCAAATATCTCCCATACCACCGCATCAAATTTAATGAATGATATCTCATTTTAAAGCTTATTTCTAACACTAATGACGAAAAATAATTAGAAATTGAAAAATTAATATTTTTATTGATAAAAATTACGGTGCGAAATAGTCGCACGGGTCATCTAGTTTCCTTTAATTCAAATATTTATTATGCTTTTAATACCACATCTTATAAAAAAAAAGTATATCTTGTATTACAATTAGTTTATTTTGTCATCCTAGGGCCATGTTAAATTTCACTTACTATTAACAAAAGTAGTGGTTACGCCTATTTGGCCAAATATTTAATAAGTGTGACCGTAGCTTTAGAGTATAAGATATTTATGATTTACAGCACAGTTAAGCTTAAACGAATAGAGAATAAAAGAAAATAAATAACTTGACTTAAATATTATTTACTTGTATTGTGGTAAACTTGAATGTTAATTTTTACAACAGTTTAACAGTTATTCGGAAATTTTTCTTATAAAATGTGGTTTTATTTGCATTAAAAAAAACGATTACCAAAATATTTAAACTTACAAAAGTGATGAACTCTGTGAAGGTATGTATACATGCAAGTTGTAGAATCATATCTCATTTAAAAATTAACAAATCAATTATATATAATTACGTTCATATATAATATATCGTAACGTAACGTAATATTGCGTAACGAAAAGTCATGTGAGGAACTGTTATGTCACGTAAAACAATACAATATCAGCCACGGCTAAGACTTAAAAATATTAATTAAAAAAAAATTTATCAAAATTTCGCGCTTGGCTATCATACAAGTTGATCGAATACACTCTGTTTTACTTGGTACGCTAAAACAAAACCTGAGATCGCAAATAAAAGACAAATCAACAGTTTTTTTAGAGCAGGCTCTTAGCTGTTCAGCAATTAATTTTTTTGAAACGCTAACATATCTGACTTTTGGGCAACTAGATTCTGGATTCGTACCAATGTACGTTGGTAGTTATGTTGAAACCTTTAAAAGTTTACGTTTCTGTACCAACATCTTCAAATTACAAGGGACTCGGAATTAATATGACAAAGTTGGAAAATTGTTTCAATCATTTAATAATTTCACGTTGTCCCGATAAAGAGATCCCTGTAAATTACATATTTTTCTGAATGTATTGTATGGTATCACTTTTTTTCAGAAAATGGCAACTCATTTATATGCAACAGAAGAAAAATATTAGCCTTCTGCAAATAACGGAGCCAGTGTTGCCAGATAAGGAGATTTATATTCAAATTTGATATTTGAACATTTCATTTGAGCCAGGTTTTCGTACGCAAAAATTTTAGGGTTTCTTATTTCAAATTTTGGAATATAACACTTTATTTATGTAAATTATGGCCAAAATTAAATTTTCTAATGTCTTTAATTCCCGTGGAATTTCAGAACTTTTTGTTTAAGAAGTTTGTTAAAAAAGTTTTTCCTTTCAGTTTTTGTAAATTTTAGTTTAGATAAAGTTGTAAAAGGTTATTTTTCCATGAACGGAGATGTAGTCGGAAAGAAATTTATTTACGGAGATGTAGTCAGAAAGAATTTAGTTATTTTCTTAATAGAAACAAATTTCTATCTCATTTTATAAATTTTGGCTTAATTATATTTTGGCGAAAGTTTGAGGCTGAGCCATTTTCTTATTCCGAAAATATTATGGCATGACATGCAAAGTATATATTTAAGGGTATTTTTAAGACGTGGAGAACTTCTGGTTGGGATAATTGTCAATCTAGCTGTCATACTAATGAAGTGTGTTTGACTTCTATTTCTCATACTTTGGCAAATTACCATGTAAAAACTTCCCAGCGGTAAATATTGAAAGGACCGTAAGTGGCAGGCCTTTTTGAAGGCCTCTATACTCCTTTCTAAAAGATTCGCTTCGCATGATATCCTGCCTTGAGAAGTATGCCTTCTAGAAGGCATAAACTTCTTTTTAAAAGACCTTCTGAAATATTCAGTACACATTCGCTACTCCCTTCTTTGAGAAGGGAGAAAGGAAGGTGTTCAGTTTTATTTACTCTTTATTTTTAGTGACCTTCCTTACTCCCTTCTTTGGGAAGGGATCGAAGTTGTTTTTAAAGGAAGTGTGGAAGGCCTTGCGCCCAATGACAACCTGTGTAAAAAATAAATAAGTATGGAATGCGGTGAGAAGGGCTTCTGACTGCTTGTGACTGCTAAATAAGGCCTTCTATTAGGCCTCTTTACTCATTCTAGTTACCGCTGGGTTACACCAGAAAAACATTTACAAATCGTTGAATGTTCTTTCCAAAATTATACAAACCTATACAACAAACTTATGTTTGATGCATACATGACGAAGCCGTCATCAGCCCATTTTTGTTTAAATCCGAAACCGTTGTCAACATTACCTGGAATGACGAACGCTACAGGCAAATGATTTGTATTTTTCTTTATTCCTCATGCCATTGCAAATCATTTGGAGCCATAATGTTGGTCATTCCATTGAATTTGTTGAATTTTATTTAAATAAAAATGTCTATGCCTTTTAAAAAAGTATTCTGGATCCTTTGGAAATGTTAAAAGTTTATTTTGCATCAAAAATAGACCGAAAAAGTAAATTTTTCACAAATCTGCACTGATATTTGCTTGGGTACACCACAGGTGATAAAAAGGGTATATTTAAGTTTGTCATTCCGTTTGTAATATCTATAATATCGATGTTAGACCCTATAAAGTATATATATTCTGAGTCCTTATGAGGTGCGAAGTTAACGATGTCCGTCTGTCCGTCTGTTCGTTGAAATGGGTTTTCCGAAGACCCCATATATGATTGGCGCCAGGTTATTATACATTTATGTCACATATGGCCCGGAATTGTTTGCTATTCAAATTCAGCAAGATCTGTCCACAAATGGCTGAGATATGAGTAAAAAACCACGACTGCCTCAAATTTTTTCCTTGTATTACCAAAACGACATAAAGATACCATATAAACCAATTCAATTTTGGTTTCTACGGTCATACAGTGGCTATGGTAATACAGTGTTGGTAATGTGGTTTTTTTTTGTAATGTGTTTAATTTTACGCATACACATACACATTAATGCATGTATATGATATGCCGCTTAAATTAAAAAACAAACTAATAGACTCAAGATATTTTAATTTAACGCTTCTTCAGTAAAAGCATTCGTAGCCGAGCTGTTAAGTTCTCTCCTGAGACTGATGATATTGCCAGTTCGAATACCAAAAAAGAATTTTTTTCATTTTTTTTATTTAATTTTTTTATGTTCTAAAAAACGATTTTAAGATTATAAAACCAGTTTCAAACATCAACTTTGGCAAAAGAGGAAACGGGCTTAGGTACATATATAAATTTTTAGAAAAGTTGGCGTGGCTCTATTAATATTTATTTATACCTATCTAAAGAACGTTATTTATGTTTTTGTTCTTATCTCATCATGGCGAAGGATATATAAGATTCGGCATAGCCGAATATAGCACTCTTACTTGTTTTAAAATATCAAAGTCAAAAATTATTTTAACCATGTTTTACTTTTATACACAGTGTTGCCAAAACTTGGTGACCAAAAATGGCTAAATTTACGGAAAAAAATGGCTAAAAATGGGCTAAAAAATGGCTTAAAGCTTTTTGAAATAAAAACACATTAAAATGCAATAACAAAACAGAAATAATTAATTTAAAGCTGTTTAAGATGAAATTGTGAGTTAAGATCAATTTGTCAAATAAGAATAAACGTAAATAAAATAAATTAATATTAAAAAATTAAATCATTGAAAAATTCGATGTTGTTATTGTTCATCTCATAGGAATCACTCACTAGTTTCAAATAATCGTAAGCTTTAAATAATTTGAAGGTAAATCATAATCACGACAACATTTACCCAACCTTTTGAGTCCAGATCTACAATAAAAACAAGTAAGATAGTATAGTCGGTTAAACCCGACTTTATGATACTCTACACCACATTAGAACCTTTGTACCAAATTTTATCAAATAATCTCTAAATTGCAACCTTTACTTTGCGCACAAGGTTTACATGTACAGCTAGCAAGCCGGACAAATATGGTTAATTCGACTCAGAAAGTGATTCTGAGTTAATCGGTATACGTAAAGGTGGGTTTAAGGTGTTACAGGCATCAGCACAAACGCACTATTGTGGTGGTGGTATAAATATTGTGTTGTTATGGTAAAAATATTTACCTAATTGATAAAATCGAATTAATGGTCGCTTAATGTAACCTATTTCTCAAATTACTTTTAACGATGTTTACTTGGCTTAACACCCTCTCTACTTTAGCATTAGACCATGGAACTGAGAGCAACTTTATACTCAATTCTGAAATTTCTAAAACAATTTTGTTACCGCCTGCATCCCTTTATTGAAATACTTGCACCAGAAAGAAACAGCGATGTTTGTGTTGATCCATTTTATAAATTTAATAGTGGAATACTGTTCCTTTGTTTTGAAAGATGTTTCAGCGTCATAGTTTATAGCGATTTTCAACATTTGTAAAAGTTGTTATTTAAATTAAAGGCGTTTTAATGTTCAAAATGTTTATTTTACTTTTATAAATTTTTATAATAAAATAACAATTATTCTTTTTAAAGAAAAACGGCAAAAAAAATTTTATGGCTAAACAAGTTGAAAAATGGCTAAACTCATTTTTTAATGGCTAAACAGGGTAAAAAATGGCTAAATCTAGCCACTAAATGGCTAAATTGGCAACACTGTTTATACACAGAAAAAATTCTCGCCAATTTTTTTTTTTCAATTAAAACATTAGTCAAACATAAAATCAGTTTCAATTAAAAATTTACTCAAGTAAACATGCTTATATCAGCAACATTACTGGAGAAAATGTTGTTAACATCAAAAAATATTTGATTTAAATTTAATTAATTTTTTTATTAATATCACAAATTTCTTAATTAAAATCAATTTTTATTTTTATTCTGTGTAGGTACTTTTGTAGTTTAAAACCAAAAACTAGCAGGTATTGCTAGTTCTTTTAAGAATTTTGCAGAAACAAAGAACGTTTTACATTTTCAAACGGAAGAAAAAAATAATCTCCCTGCAATTTTCGAAAAATAATAGAAGTTCGAAAAATCTTTTTGAAATTTCACACCAAGACGGTAGTTGCAAAATTTGTTTAATTGAAAAAAAAATCAAATATATTTAAGAATTTTCCAATTTACAAATAAGCAGCTACCAAGTGCAGTGTAATTTTCAATTATTTAAAATTTTGAACAGAAAAACAGGGGGGTTACCGCGTATTTCGATTCGAAAGAAATCATTTTCGGATTCAAACAATTTGTACTGTGTATTACGATTTTCGTAAAATTTGTTTCGAATAAACGGACGTTTTTCATACTTTATTGAAAACAAAAAATCACTTTCTTAAAAGCCACTCTCTATTACGAACAAAAATTGTTCATCAAATTTACCATTTTTTAAAAAATACAACCTCTGTCATCGTTTCGAACGATTACGAAAATCGTAATACACAGTACAAATTGTTCGAATCCGTAAATGATTTCTTTCGAATCGAAATACGCGGTAACCCCCCTGTACTAAAAAATTTGTTTAAAAAAATGTAACATAATTAAGACATTTGACATGAACTTTTAGACTTGATATTGTATATTTCACTATCAGATCCATTAAACACTTCTCATGAGAAGAATACCTTGAACCATTTTTCGGTGTTAGTCGAATATTTTTACAAACGGTGGTCACAATGTACCCGTTATTTTAGAAATGCCTTAAAAATGACACAGCAATTCTTTTCATAAATCTTATTTGTCAAATTTTATTTTATTTCTAATATTTCACACAACATTTATTTAGCAACCATAAAATAAATTTTTATAGCAAATAAATGAAACAAAGTGTTTTCGTTAATTTGTTAAAATACAAAATTTAAAAATATAAAAAAATTCAAAAACAACGGTGATGATTTGTAAACAAGATTGTTTTATTTAAAACAAATTTAAATAATTTTAAAATAAGAGATATTTTGTTTTTAATAGTATTTCTATTGGAAAGAAACAATCAAGCGCTATTTTGTGTTTTTAGTTAAAAAATAAAACTAATTAAATATTTTTTCAGAGTTTTGTTATTTGTGGGACTCAAAAATTTTAAGAATTCGCTTGATAATTTCATATAAATTTAATTTGTTGCAAACAGTCTTAAGCATTTCATTACAAATTACAGAATAAAGTCCCAAAAAAAACGGTCCCGTTTAAAAAATTTGAAGTATTGAGTTTAAAGACGACTCACAGAAGGACAAAAGAACTTTAGAAAATTTCCAGGAATTAGATGGGAAAGCCAGACAATAGTTTTCGTTAACAAAAAATTTAAGAACACAGCGTAGAGAGTCTGGTGTGAAATTTTACTTTCATCCCTTCACCCGTGTATGGTTTTGAATACACGAAAAGACTGCACAAGGGATATAAAAGGAAGGGATAGAAATAGAAACAGTTAAAGAAATAGTCGGACCAGACAAAAACATACTTAGTGCTCATAAAATATCCTACGGACGAGTTCCAAGCCGTCTATCATAAGTCCAGGTCATGCATATTACGAAGCGCCTTAGATCCTCGAATCCACAGCTCGAAGTTTAGCTCATCTCGGCTATGAACCTACTACCCAACCTTCTCAATCTTCTGTTCTATAATCTAGGATAGTGACACAACTCTGACGCACGAGATACCAGTATCACAATAAATAATATAGAAAAAATTAAATTCCTAATTTTGATCTTTATCTTTGATGACTTGAAAAAAAATTAAAACATGAACAGTAGGGATACAACTTTTTACAATTTTTTAAAAATTTCAAAATGGCCCTATCCATACCATGTAGTGCTTAAAAAAAACAATAAGAACTGCATCTTTAGGTTTTCGATATCGTTAGAAAAAGGTTCCGCGTCAAATGCAATTAAGTTTGGGATCAGTTATAATGCATTTACACCTACACCATAAACAGTTTATAAGTTGTTTATGGTGATAAACAATTCTTTCAATTCTAGCCTACATAATTATTCCAACATATCGTAGCAAATATGCGAATTTATATGTGGCCCTTGGTACAACATTTGGTTTTCAGAACATTGTTGCAATAAAAATGACTTCGAAGCCTTAAACAAATCATTATCGGGCTTTACTAATGCTCAGAAATGCTTTCTAACCCATGGGGTGAAAGACGAATCAAGAATTCCAAAAACCCAACGAAGCAACATTTGTGCGCACAAGATATTTTCCCCCAATGCAAATCAACACGAACTTTTAATCTTAAGTTAATTTTACTTAACAAAGATAGTTATTAGATTGTGATTTTTTTTTTATTCATATAATTACATTAAGAAATGTAAATAGTTACATAATTATAAAATAAAAAATTTTGAAAAAAATAAAAAATTTTGAAAAAATACAACATTTTGAAAAAATAAAAAAAAAATCTTAAAGGGCTTTCACAAATCGGCTTCGACGCGGAACGTTTTTGTTCCGAAATGACCTGAGGAAACATTTTTCGGTTTCAGCACAACATCGGCCACAGCGTGGTGATAGGGCCTTATTTTGGTTGCTCCCCTAATGAACAGTTCATTTTCATTTTTAAATTTTATAATTTATTTAAATTCATTTTTCAAATAAATTTCGCATTAAAAAAATATTTTATCAGACTCGCAAAAATGTCAAAATTTTTTACATTAAAAAATTGGCACGTCCTGAATATTTTTCATAAAAATACAAAAAAAAAAAATTAAAAATATATAAATGACAAGAAAAATCCCAAAAGAAAAATATTATGAATAAATTTGTATCAAAAAAAAAAACATCATGAAGACATCAAAAATACACACAAAATTATTTATAATAAATTTCAGTTTCTAATAAAATATAAAATAAATATTGTAAAAACAACAATATTTAAGCAAAAAAAAAATATTTATATTTCATCTCAATCTATTGTGTGCTAAAATTTTTTTGTATTTTTTCTTACACAAATAAAAATATTTTGTGGCGTAGAATAAAAATATTTTTATTCTTTCATAAATATTTATAAAAATTTTCATTTATGTACAGAAATGTGTGCGTAGCTGTAATAAATGTTTTAAATTTTCGCTTATGATTATTTTCGTTGTTAATAAATTAACAAAATTTTTATCTATCCATCTCGCTATTAGTTGATGTATGTATCTATTTAAGGAGTCACGGAGACATGCGTTTGCATTTACTGCTAAAGGAATGTATTCAATATAGAATAATTTGGAACAATAATCCGAATGCATTCTTACGGGTTGAAGTACTAAAGGTTATGACTAGGGCTTCCAATCGGGAAATCCCGATCCCGGAAATCCCGGGATTTTCGGGATTAGCTGTATCCCGAATCTCGGGATTTCTGATTTGTAATCCCGGGATTTTCGTGATTCCGATTTTTTTTATATTTTGTATTATTTTTACATTTTTTTTAATAATTTGTATAAATATTTATTTGTTGGTGTATTTGTTGACAAAAAAAGTTTTTGATACACCCTGTTGTTCAAAAATAAACAAAACATGCCAAAACAAAAACTATGCTACCTTTCATTTGAGAAAACAATAAAAGGTCTGTCTGAGTACACATATTTTGCGCAAAATGTTGCAAAATCTTGCAAAATGTTATCTGCGTACTCCAAAACTCTTGCAGCGAGAGAGCCAAAAAGAGAATTTTTTGACAGTTGGAAGTTAGAGAACTTGCAAAATGTTACTGGAGAAATTTCCGCTTGCAAGATTTTGCAATTAGTTTGAATAGTTTTTGTGAAATGAAAATAAAAATGAAAATTTAACAATGGCAGCACCGAATTGTGTTGATTTTTAAGGTTTATAATAAATTATAATAAACAAAACATTTTACTTCATGCTAGAAACGTCCAAATATTCAGTGCGACCGTGGCGTAAGTGGAGTGGAGATGGCAGAACCGATAGAACCAGCAGTACTTTGTGGGACAAACTTTGCAATTGAAGAGGCGAGTATTTGGAATTGTGTTCCTGGCAAGCACTTCACATCCAAATTATTTTTCTCCGTTGTCAAGCTGTTGAAGGGCACTGTATTGGGCATTTCATTATTTTTCCCCATTGTAAGCCGGCACTATGTTAGGCAATATAAGCAAAAGAAGTTTTATAAAAAACCCGACAAATAAAACTAAAAACTAAGAAGAAATTTAACTTACCAAATTAATAACAGTGTAATAAACAAGTTTTTTAATTTACAACACTTTTTAAGCTTCACTTTAATTAATAATTTTTTAATTTACCTCGAGAATTCAATTTTGCGTACACATATGCTAAAATTCTTTTGCTTTGTTATTTAAATTGTTTACACACCGACCAGCTGTTTTCTTGCAAGATTTCACTGGATACTGTCTGCGTACTTTTTGAGATTTTTTCAGCCGATAGAGTAATATTGGTCTTACTCTCCCAAAAAAATTACTCACTAAATTTTTGCTACTGGAAAAGTACCCAGACAGACCTAATTACAATTTGTACAATTTATTAATAACAAAAAGTTTTTTTTTTTAATATATCGATTAAATAAGTTGAAAGGATTTTTATTAAGTTTTCCAATGTTTTCCTGTATACAATTTTTTAAAATACATTTCGAAATGGTATGATTTTTATATCAATAATCAAATATAAAAAATAAGATTTTTATGTTCTTTTGTTACGTTTTTATTACATTATCTTTATGAATTGTGATCAATTATTACTTTAAGTTTGTTTTATTATATTTTTTACAAATAAATAATACCTAAGTATATGTTCATGAAATATGAGTATTTACTGGAAAATTAAGTTTTTTTTCACACAGTTTAAAAAGTATTTATATTTAGTATAAAACAAATAAATACCGAAAAATCCCGAAAATTTTTAAAAAATCCCGTGAATCCCGGGATTCAAAATATCCTGAAAATCCCGGAATATTTTCTTTAATCCAATCCCGATGGAAGCCCTAGTTATGACTAGGAATATGCGATAAATCGGTAAGTCAAAATCAATTAATTAATTCTGTGGCATTTAGACAAAACATCTTAAGTCCAAATTAAAAAACTTAAAAAGCATTTTTATTCACGTTTTGTATTATCAACGAAATTTTTCTTTAATTTTTTGTTTATTTTATTACTTAAAAAAAAATTATTTGTTCGCCGAGTTTTTTTTTAACTTTTGCTATCTTAACACGACTTAATATGTTTTGTCAAAATTCCAAGGAATTGGATAATTAATTACCTAACAACTATTCGCTCTATATAATTGCTCCGGTCGCAATATCCTTAGCACCAAGCTCATATACAAAAGTCTAAGGGCCTTGAGGTTTTTTTAAGAATTCCTAGCTTCCATATAAAACCCAATGCCAAAAGTTTAACTGTGTGAGATATTGTCCTAATCTTTTATTCGTTTAAGAGACCTATCAATGCCATTATATATAGAAAATAAGATCTGCCAGTCGCAGCTTCGCTGGGTGGTACACATTTAAAGTGTCCGTTTCTTCGAACCCTGCCGCATAAATCATGCTTAATTTGACCGATGTCATGGGCTTTTTGTGCTTTGAGGGCCTTGCAGTTTGTGGTTCATTTGCATAGACCTACACGCGAAAAAAAACATGGTTGAAGTGTGGTCAGAAAAACATATTATGTTACCTGCAATGGCAATATTCAAACTTTTGTTGTTTTTAACACAACTTTTTCATGATTTATAATATTTTGTTACCATTTAACAATAATAGCACTTTATACATTCCCTTGAAACTTCAAATATGGTTGAATTAAACAATAAAATTAAGCTAGAACTTAAACATGTTATGATTACCTTAACCATATTATTATCACGGCAACCATATTATGGTTAAATTCATCTATCCAAAAGCTATAACCATATTATGGTTGCCTCCAAACATGTTATGGTTAATATTCAATAACAATAATGTGTTCGAAATTAAAATATTTTAAAACTTTGTATATTTAATTTTAAATTAAAAATAATATGATTAGAAAGCAACAACATTCTGGTCGTTTGCATTTTACTTGGTTTGCTAAAAATTCTCATTCATTTTATTTTAGTTATTGTTAAACATACCTAAATTTACATAGAATAAACTAGTAGGACAGAAAAAATGGAAATGAAGGTCGTCACAGGCTGGAATATGAATCAAAGGGGATTTTTTACAAAAGTGGTACATAACACCTATCAGAATAAAAAATTAAAAAAAATTATAATTTGACACTTAACAAACAAATTGCAAAAATGGATGAAATAAATAACCACAGTATGATTAACATTGACACTATTATTGTTAATGCTGACCATAATATGGTTACTTTTGTCAAATTTCTGGGAAAGTTTATATTATATATATATTATGTTCAAAACTAACCATAATATGGTTAGTTTTTTTATTTATTTATTTTATTATTATGGCTAATATTGGCCAAAATATGTTTGATTTTGCCCATACCATGGTTGATAACGGAAAAATTTTTGCTGATTTTAACCGTACTATGGTCATATTTAAACATTTTATGGTAACCTGCAAACATAAACATTGTTAAAATCCAACCATTGTATGTTGCTCTTAGAATATGGTTACCTCCAACCAAATTTTTTTTTCTTGTTAAGAAACGCCACAAAAACGTCTTAGAAAAGTTGCAGACATCGGTAATTAGATCGCATATTCTTAGCGTGATGTGAGTATGTCTTCAAATCGCAAGTGCAAAATGTCCAAGAGCTATCCTGTTTAAGCCATATGTCTTTAGATTCTCCTCCACAGTCTCACGGACAGCGGAGATGTTGTCGGCAGATTTTGCTTTTCGTACACGTTTGGGTTAGTTGATTGTTTAATGAACTAGTGAAATACACTTAACTGCGTACCCTGCAAATAATAGGACCAGTCCAAACACGCGTGTAAAGAGTAGCCCACAAGGGACCAGGACCACTCCAAAAGTTACCCAAACGTATGGAAAAAACATGGTCTATTTAACATTAAGATGTCTTAGGGGAGGACCATATAACCCACCTTTGGACTACTAAGGAGTAGTTTTAAAACTACTACATGGTATACACAAGAGGATTAGTTTTGAAATTAGTGAACAAAATCCACTTTAGAATTGAAGTGTCAGAAAGGTGTGTTTATTTTTTATTAAAGTAACAAGAATCCTTGGTATGGTGGCCTAAGATTCAGCAGGTGACGGCAATGGAAAAGTGCAACAGGCTGCAGCGGTTGGTGTGTCTGGCCCTAACAGGGGTAATGCGCACGTGTCCCACGGCGGCATTTGAGGTTATAGTGGGTATACTACCACTGCAAATCCATATAAAGAGGACTGCTATGTCAAGTCTCCTTAGGAGCAAGCTGACATCAGGACTTGCTAAAATCATTGGGCATGCGGGCTTGATAAAAGTGGCTCCGGGAATGATAAAAACCCATGTCGGGGAAACCATGAATTGCACTGGTACGACGGGTCTAAATCGGAGCACGGAGTGGTTGCAGGGGTTTTTGGACCTAATACACGAATCTCGATTGCAATGGGCGAATCACCGAGTGTGTTTCAGGCCGAGTTTTGCGTCATTGATGTGTGTTGCACCAACATTCTTGACAGGGGAATAGTTAGCGGCAGTATTGTGATCTTTGGTGATAGCCAAGCGGCCATTAAAGCACTCTCTTCCTGGAGAATGTCCTCGAAGTTGGTGGCGTAGTGCCGGAGAAGGCTACAGGAGCTGAGGACAAGAAACAGAGTAACGCTCTGCTGGGTACCGAGGCACTCAGATGTCCCGGGTAATAGTGGGGCTTATGAGCTGGCCAGGGCTAGCTCAAACGCCCGCATAATGGGTCCCGATTCCTTCTGTGGGTTGAGTTGGGCCTGGGCCCAGTCCCTCATGGGAGGCTGAACTCTGGGGGAATATAAGAGATACTGGCTATCTCTTCCGGGAATGCACCAGGCAAGGGAATTAATTTCTCCCGGAAATGTAATGAGGACGAATGGTCTCGGCACACGGGATCTGCGATTGTTGGCGGCTTATCTAGCTGGTCACCACACGATCAAGTACCACCTGTATCGGATGGGCCTGGCAGAGGATCAGGAATGACGACTGTGTCTAGAGGAAGACGAGTTGACGAAGCACATACTGTGTGACTGCCTGGCGCTGGTATGGGCCAGGAGGAGGCATTTAGGGCATAGCACCGTGGGTGCATCCCAAATCGCTGCTATATCGGCAAAGGACCTGGTTGGATTAATTTGGGAAGCAGAGGGTCTTTTGGCCAACTAAAGAGGAGTGGGTACCCGTCGCTATTGGGGGAAACCTCCCCGCTTTGTGGAGGAAAAAAAAGTAACAAGATGTTCATCAGATTCCCTACTTCTTTGGCAGTAGCCGTTTTTCAGATACCCTATATTTAGGTTATTTTCACAATTAAAATAGGGCATATCTAAAAATTGTATTGCCTATATTTTCTGAGCATATTTGCTACACAATATTTTGTAAAATTTAACTAAGCTTGGTGACAAAAAGTTGCAGCTTTAGGTGAAAAAAGAAGAAAACTCTCTCATAACGAAAAATCCAATCACTTCTTTAAATAAAAAAGAATAGTTTCAGTGTTTTGGTCATAGCACAGCGATTTAAGTGATATAAAAATTGGACTTAGGAAGATCTATGGTTCCCGAAAATATGTATTTTTTAAAATTTATATTTTGGTCAAAACTGTTTTGTATTTGAACAGATTTTTTCGAGGTTTTCAGAAAATATGTTCTACTTAACATTCCCGATCTTTTAATATATGATACGTATCCATAGGTACTATTACAGCTCTAAAATTTTACTTTTCGAGTTAGAGTCAATTCTCTCGTTTTAAAATTTGTATTGGCGAGTTTTAAAATAAAACTGCTCGAGAGTATAAATTCGCCCATCCTGCTCAAAACTACTAAAATGAGATGTAACTTAATTTCTTAGGAGGGCAGAATAGTTCCTCATATCAATACTATTTCATGAGGAATCTTATTGAAAGTCTTAGGCCCTTTTCACAACTTACTTATAAAAAGTGTTCCATTATTAAAACTTTACTTTAACCTTAATTGAGCGATAAAGTAAATTAAGGTTCATTCTACCTGGGACACAGAAAAAAATTTTGCACCAGTAAATGCATT
Source organism: Pollenia angustigena (assembly GCA_930367215.1). NCBI lineage: Eukaryota > Metazoa > Arthropoda > Insecta > Diptera > Polleniidae > Pollenia > Pollenia angustigena. The sequence goes on along the minus strand of OV884057.1, from coordinate 121,675,893 downwards.
AATCAAAAATAAAATCAGTTTTAATTAAAAATTTAATCAAGTAAATTAAATGTTTAATTAAGAGAATTAAACGTTTAGTCAAGTGTATTAAACGTTTAATTTAATTTGCACCAGTATACAAAAATGTATAATATCAATTAAACTTTTAATTCACTTGATTTAACGTTTAATTCACTTGATTAAATTTTTAATTAAAACTCATTTTATTTTTGCTTAATGCGTTTCGAACAAAAATTATTATTGACTGCAGCTCCCACAAAAATGTCCAACTACTTCAACTACTAATTCTAGTTTAAGCAATTTCAATTGAACAAAAAATATTTTTTTTTTTTTTAGAAATGGAAATATACTTATTTTTGGATTTTTTTGATCGCAATTATTTGATTATATCTGTAACTCTACTTAATGAAGTTGAAATTTTAGCTTTTCAAATTACACTTTATTTTTATTTAAGTTATTTTAATTACCTTTAAAAAGTTGCGAAATTACAATTACACGTAATTGTATAATAACAGGTGTAATTAAGTCGCTAGAAAATAAAACTTAGATTGCCTCGACCTATCGAGAATGCAAATAATACTTGCAATAAAAACTGTAAGTCATGCCTAAAGGCTCAGTTAGCCGGCAGTAGCAGTAACTTAACTTTGCCGTAAAATAGTAAGACCAAACTTTTTCTAACAGATTGAGACGTAACATCTTACTGCTAACTATATTCCTTCTAATTGCTTTACACACAACAAAATAAAGCAGCTGATTTGCTACGTTACTGTTGCTCCTGGCTAACTGAGCCTTAAATATGCAAAATTAAAGAATCTGGAAAAAGTTCCTTTAAAACTCTGTCTTAATAAAAAAAAAAAAACATTGTTTTCTTAAATAAATTTATTACATTTGAAGCGTAGCGCCACGACAAATGAACAATCAAACAAAATGACTAAAAGACAGTTTGTCCGTCATTTAGGTATATAGTAAAAGCTTTCATGTGATTGTATACATTCTAAACACACACACACATTCAATTGCTATACATATGTGACGCATGTATTCGTATAAATCGATGTAAGTTGTTGAACTGTATTTTTATTGCATTGTTTTTGTTTCCATTTCGTACAGCACATTTTAATAGTTTTATTTATTTGTATATCAGTTTTGTCTATAATTTAAAAATTCTGCATTTAAAATGCACCAAAAATTATTACAGCAACACAATGTCAGTGTATTACAACGACACAGTCATTTTGGCCGTCAGCGAACATTTCGCTGCGACTAAAGTTCTCATGAAACAAAATATACAATTTAGACAAGAATCCAATAGAATAACAATAAAAAGATATCGCACAAAATGTTTATGTTTTTATAGTTGTTGTTGTTGCTGCTATTATTATTTTCTTCCTCTTACTTCTTTCTACCAGTTGATGCCACAAAAGTGACTTATTGTTTGTGACAGTGGCAGTGACTAGATGTGTTTAGTTTTTGGACTTCAGCAGTTGAAGCATGTGCCAAACAAACTTTTGTGTGGCACTAACAACAATGTTTCGATGTATGGGTATGTGCGTATGTGTATCTATGTGTAAACTGTCATATGAATCTACATGTGTTGCACGTGTTAGTGTATGTTTAATATTGTTTGTTTTTTATAGACCGAATACAGAACGAAAAAAAAAACAATCCAACAAAATTAAAACGAAATGAAATCGAAAAGTGTGACTCTACTACATATTAAGATCTCAATATATTTTGATATACATATGTACATGTAGGTATGTATGTACATATGTATATGTACTAATTTTTTGCATTTTTTATATTCTGCTAGCCGAGAAAACGTATGTATGTGTGTGTAAGATGAGTTATGCTTGAATTCCACATGGACATGGTCAGTATCAAACGAAGAAATCCATCCCAGAGTTGAGAAACTTAATGGACAGACAATCTTAAAAAAAAAATTGGTCAAAATTGTTACTTCAAAACTCGCAGTCAAAGTTTATAAATATCTAAGTGAGTTTAACTGCATTTTTGGCAAAATTCTCGTTTAGCACCTCTTCCAGGACGTCCTCTAAACGTCCAACTAAATTCCTAATCATGAAGGCTGTGGGAGCTGATCTTGAGTAAAAATATTGTAATTGACATTGCAAGGTCTTATTTGTGCCGCCCACAACACACCTCAAATAACATAATTTAAAAACTTTAGTAATTACAAATTTAAAAAACAAAAACTTAAAAAACCAGAAAAACATGTTCTCGTTTTTATAAAACTTTACATTTCATAACAGAATAATTATGAATGCGCTTCCAGGGTTGCTAGATTGATTTTAATGTTTTTCGCCTGATTCAATGTCAAAAATCGCCAAAATCGCCAAAGCCTATATTTTTTAGTTTTTAACAGAAAAATATATGTATATTTCTTATATTATTATTAGAAATATTTTTTATAAATCCTACAAAAATAAATTGGTTCCAAATCGCTGAAATCCGCCAAAAATTTAAAAAAATCGTCATAATATATATTTTGTTTATTTTTTATTAAGAACAAAGTAAAAATTATAATTGAACACAAAAAAGTTACAATGTGTGCTATAAAATAGTTTATAGTAGTCTACTTAAACCAACAAAAATAAATTTTGCAGTTAATATCGAGCAAATGTTGAATACACATATGCATGTAGTTTGAGTTCTATTATACATTTATCAAACACGCTATACTCACATTCTGTCTTCTTTTTTGAAATACATTGTAAGAGAATTAAATTTATTTAACAAAGTTTTCATTCATATAATTTATAGCTTGCAATAACGCGTCAAAAATTTCGTAATTCATTCTACTTCGAAGGCGAGTTTAAGTGGAGTTCATTTTTGAAAATACTTTTTCAACACAGGCATTATTAGTTGGAATTACCAGCATTTAAAGAAAAGCCAGAGCAAGTTCTTAAAAATGGAACGTAGCTGTCGTATCCTTTTAGCTATAAAATTTTGGCCAAAACTGATTAAAATTAGATGGAATATCATCATTACAATACTCGTTTCAATAAACAAACGGTAATTTTTTTCCATTGTTTTAACCAAAAACGAATTTTGCTTCTGATAATAAATTGCCACATTTTATAGTTAAAAAATGTTCTTAAGCTTTAAATACGTATAACAATGTTTTAAGGAATTATATTTATTTATTCAACATCACTTTACTAGTGAATGCCTCAAATTTCATACTTAAATTAAAGTAATATAATGTTTCCGGTTTGAATATAAAGAATTTCAAAACAAATGAGTGGTTCATCAAAAATATTTAATAAATCGCCAAAAACTCGCCAAATCGAAAATTGGGTCGCCAAACAGGTTTGAAAATAGCCACGTTTGGCGAGAAATCGCCACATCTGACAACCCTGTGCGTTTCATGTATTTCCAAAATAATCGCCAAGTCGCCAAACGTACATTTTTATCGCCAAGCATATTTTTGTTGGCTAGAAACCGCTTCATCTGACAACCTCGTTGGTGACATGTCTGACACAAATTTTTTATAATTAAGAAAAGTAAGAAGGTATAGTTGGTCAAGCCCGCCATATGATATCCTAAAGCACAATACTTAAAAACAAATTTTTAGGATTGTACTCTATTTGGCACCTATGGGCGATTATGGACCCGCCAGAGCAAAATTATGCTCTGGGGCTAAGATTTGTGTAGTTTGTAAGTTAAAAAACCTGACAAGCAGTGGATGGCTCTAGACGGGTCTTATACATGACCAACCCCTGTTTATTTTTTATCCATATTATTTTTCTACATAGCTGGGGAATTTGGATTAGAATTAGAAATCATTACGATTAGAGAAATAAAATAATCTAATCATTAGAATTGAATTTTGATAAAAATTTCAGATTACTAATTGATTTAATTAGAAATAATCAAAAATCTAATCACAATTAGTGACGATTAGCATTTCTAATCAAATCTAATCAAAAATAATCCAAAAAATAATTGGTTAGATTTCTTGATTATTTTTGATTAGATTTGATTAGAAATGTAATCGTCACTAATTGTGATTAGATTTTTGATTATTTCTAATTAAATCAATTAGTAATCTGAAATTTTTATCAAAATTCAATTCTAATGATTAGATAACTCCGTGTATTTTTACTTACCAATAATTTTGAACACTTTAATTTGAATAAAACAAAAATTACAATCTTACAAAACAAAGATTTTACTTTCAATGTTAAGTAAACAAAAAAATTATACTTGTACTTCTCAAAACACGTTGAAAATTAACATTAATAATAACACAACAACAAAGTGAACCAGCTGTGTCAAGTGTTTAGTTTAAGAACAGGGTGGTCCGTATGCAAGTTTATGCAATATTCAAAAACTGTTACATTATGTAAATATAGCAACAAATGTGATACATAAATATTTTCTTTTCACAAAAATAATTAAAAATAGTTGATCTAATCAAAAATAATCAAGAAATCTAATCAATTATTTTTTGGATTAGTTTTGATTAGATTTTATTAGAAATGCTAATCGTCGCTAATTGTGATTAGATTTTTGATTATTTCTAATCGTATCAATTAGTAATCGTCTAAAATGGCTGACTTATCATAATTAATAAATTTTTCAGCACAATTAAAATTTCTAATCCAATTGCTAATCATTAGGATTTCTAATCATTATTCCCAAGCTATGTTTTTCTAGCATCTCCATTCCTTGAGCGTGCACCCATACCAAATTATAAATACAGACTAGAAATGTATTAAAAAACAAGTTAGAGTTCTATATTCGGCTGTGTCGAATCTTTGATACCCTCCACCGACAGTTAAATTATTACAGGAGTGATATCTATATGATATCTATTTATTATTTATCTTTATAAAAACAGACATGAGCATTAAAATTGGTTGCGGTTTATTATTAAATTATTGACCGATAATGTTGAGAAAAAATATCAAGATTCGTAACAGTTTAAGTCGAACTTAAATGATTTTCAGGAGGGGGATTTATATTAGAGCCATGAACCAATCATCCCAAAACTCCGCAGAGGGATTTCTGGTATTAAAAAAACATAAATTTCAATACAGTGGTGAAATTAGTTTTAGGCGTTTACAGTCAATTTCAGAAGGCTGCTAATATGGGATCTAAGGTAAATTATGGACCGTATATCAAAATTGCATGACATTTTTTCTGGCCATATGAAGCTTAGCTGGAAGAAATTTTACCCCAATTTCTATATCTGCTACGGTTTTAGGCGTATTTAATTAATTTACCAGAGTGGGCATTATATTAGTGTAATTTCTAGTCATATAAAACTGTGACGTAATAAATGTGATTCTGATAGCATTATTTATTATGGTTTAAGGCGCACTAAACTGTTTTCCGGGAGTAGGGTTTATATGGGGCCTAGTGTCAACTATGGACCGATCTTCACAAAATTTTACAGTTTAATTTTCAGTCGAACAAAACGAACTTTTGCAAAATCTTATATCATTCCGCACTTTGTTCCACCATTTGTTCATTTCCTTTGAGTTTTTTGAAAAAGAGCGTGTTTTCAACAGACGAATAGACAGACGGACATGGCTAAATCGACTTAGAATTACTCCAGGAGCCAGAATATTTAAACCTAATGGGGTCTGAAATGAATAATAAAAAAGTTTCACACGGAATGACAAACTTAGTATACCCTCTTAACAACTAATTGTGCTGAAGGTTATAAAAAAGCCCCATAACTGCCTAGGCGTCGCCCGTAGTCCGATCATATGTATAGCCGACCACCATTTGTTTTTTGTCAGGCGTTTTATGAAATTCTTAAATTTTATAAATAAAATTAAAGAAAAATTTCATATCTTCTGAATAAAGTTGTAGACAGATTTATATCATTTACGGCTTGTTTTGTTTTAAACAGTAAAATTTTACTGGTATAAAAAATTTCAGTAAGCAAAACAATTTCTGAAACAGTTTTCATAACTCGTTAGAGTAAGAAAAACAAAACATGTAACAAGATATCAAAATGGGCCCAAAATGCCAAGTCTCAGGTTCATAAAAAGGACTACATCTAGCCCTAAGTATAAATAATACTCTCTTAGGAGGTCCGTGAAGTGTAGAGTATCAAGTAGACCTTACAAACCTATGCTTTCTTACACAATTTTTTTTTATTATTCATGAAAATGTTAATGCACAACACTTGTTGGCACCCAATGAATTATTACATTTCCTGCCTCTGCACTAAATGATTCGCGTCATCATAAATTAATTAAATTAACAGCCACACACCACATTACAAACATTTAACAAATATTCTATTTGAGTTTTCATGCTCTTAAATGTATTTAAGCGAACATAAAAATACAAGTCGTACACCCGACTATCGCCGTTTTAGTTAATTTATGATTTCTTCACTTTAAAAGAAAAAAAAAAAAAAAACAGAATAATAAAAAAATTTTATATCTTTTTAATTATTCTTGCTTTTTATCGAAATGCATCAAAATTAAGAGAGAGAGAAAAAAACTTGTCGAATACATTTTTTTTTAACAATAATGTCCATTTTTTTCTAAAATATTTCATGCACTATCACTTTTTTAACAATAAATTCTGTGCGTATCTGCAATAATGCCAGGCCTTTTAGGCCATCACACATTCATCTCCCTCTCAGTTTGCAGCAGCAGTTTGTAGTTCAATGTCTATATTTTTTCGTTTCCAACAACTACATTGGTCTGACAATGAGGATGGGTGGTAGGGTGGATTCGCCTGTTAGTTTTTTTTTTTTTTTTGTCAAAATATTTTGTCGGTTGTTCGATCGATTGTTCCCTCCAGAACTATTTCATTTTTTTAGTTAATCTCTTAATTTATTTTTATGATTTTAGTTTTTTGTTTGGTTTTCGTGAGTTTTTTCCGTTTGTTGACATTTTGTTACGGAAATTATAGTTGAAACATTTGTTTATTTAGACGAATATTAAAAACTTAAAATACAAAAAAAAATAAAATTTTGATATACAAACATAAACATACATACACCTTATATATACATAACTATGTATGTGTGCATGGGAATGTGGAAAATGTGTAAATTTGCTGTTTTCGTATTTGTATAAATAAATGTCACATTTGACATGTTACTAATAGTTGTTATATTAATTTATAATAGTTTTGTTAGACTTAATACAAGTAAGTAAATATTATTATACCCTTCACCAGAGGTGTAAAAGAGTATATATAAGTTTGTCATTACGTTTGTAATTTCCACAATATTGATTTTAGACCCCATAAAGTATATATATTCTGGGTCCATATGAGAAGAGAAGTTGATTTAACGATGTCCGTCTGTCCGTCTTACGCTTGATATGTGTTTTCCGGGAAAACCAGACATGATAGCGGCTAGGTTGTTTTACATTTATGTCACATATAGTTCACCATTTCGTGCTATTGAAATTCAGCAAGATCGGTCCACAAATGGCTGAGATATGATCAAAAAACCACGACTGCCTCTAATTTTTTCCAAAAATCCCTTGTTGTTGTTGTATTTTTATTGCTTTTTTCTGTATATCTGGAGAACGGTAAGAGCCAAAGTTTTCAAATTAGGTACACACATTTAGGTTGTCAATACACACCACCCTACAAAATGTGGGCGGGATTGGAGAAGTGGGGGTGGTACCTCCCGTACAAAAAAAATTAAAAATTGCATAAAAACCTAAATTTTAGGGCTGTCATATGTCCTATAGATATGACTTATATACCAAAATATCGGAAATTTTTAGTAGAACATATTTTATAAAGAACTCGGGAAAATCGGTTCAGATACAAAAAAGTTATGACCAAAATTAATTTTTTTTTTTTTTAAATACCCATTTTCGGTAACCATGGATCTTCCCGAGTCCAAGTTTTATAACACAAATAAATGGTAAATTTCTTGCTAAACACGTCTGTATATAAATCTGTCAAATCGGTTAAAAAAATGGCTGAGTTATAATCAAAATACTGAAATCCCAAAAGTTACTCTTTTTTTATAATTAAGTTTGTTTTTTTATAATTAAGTTTGCTTAAATATATGTACATATATGTAGGTATATATATATATGCCTATAAGCCAATTTAATGGAAATATTATTTTTTAGCACGTTGGTATATAAATCTGCCAAATCGGTTAAAAATGGTTAAGTTATGTGCAAAATACTCCAAAAAAAGGACTAAAAACATTAACAATTTTAGAGCTGTATTATGACCTATTCATACATTTTAGATATCAAAATATCGGAAATCTTTAGAAAAACTCGGAATATCGGTAAAAAAAAAAAGTAATGTCAAAAATATAGTTTTTTTTTAATACCTATTTTCGTGAACCATAGAACTTCCCGACTACAAGTTTTATCACCAAAGTAAATGGTAATTTTATACTTTAAGATGTCGGTATGACCAAATACTGAAATTCGATCAAAACTTAACGTGCTATATATTAATTAAACTTTTAATATATTTAATAGCACGCAATCATGTGCAAATAATTAAATAAAACTAAACGATATATATTTTATAAATAATCATGTATATATACATATATTTAAATATATATATATAAACTTCTGTTCTTTCCAAACCATGGTGAAGGGTATATAAGATTCGGCATAGCCGAATATAGCACTCTTACTTGTTTTTACTTATTTTTAACAAAGATCTTTGAAAAAATTGTTTCTAATTTAAACACATTTTGTTTTTCAAGAAATATTTCGAAACAAGTGTAAGTAGAAATTTTTTAGTTTAGCAGCAATTTTACAATTTAAAATTTGCGTATCTTTTGCAGGAACCACGTAGTTGCTTTTGAACCGCTAGATCTGCAATGAATGAAAAAACGTCCTAAGTCTAGCATACTTTTAGTTAACAACCATATACTTATTTTTTTTTTTGTAAACATTAACATGTTATGCTATTACTAAAGATTGCATGGTAGTTGCTTGCTTTTGGAGGACTAATTTCCCCATAATATGTTTGCAGATGAGAATGATATGATTGAAGAAACCATATTAAATATTTCTGTTAAAAATAGTTTTGTATTTAAATGAACAAATGAAATTTTGAAATAAATCAGTTTTATTATACCCATTGGCGTAGATATGGAGACCCCCTTCTGCCCACCACACACCTTATTACTTTAATATTCCTTAATACATTTCTTTTGCATAAGACAAAAAAAAAAACCCAAAAGGACAAAAATATCACTCAAAACGTTTGATTTGTTCTTCGTATTAGTTCTGCTAGGGGGCGTGCTTTAATACCATGGCAGATAAGGCCATGATGTCTTTATCTCTCATTCAAAAGGGAGGTAAAGCCGTTTTTTTTTTTTTTTATTTAAATGGGAGATAAAGCCATTATGGCCTTAGCACACATTAGCAATATTAGAAAATGGCTTTATCTCTCATTTCAGTTCCGGAGACACTAAAGTTAAGTATAAAAATCTGGCTTCGCATACTAGAGTTTTTCTGCGTGACGGGCTGCGGCCGTGCTTAGGGGTTTTTTCCTCCATTAGGACGCGACAGGTGGCTTCGCTAAATAAAGTTTTCCTGCGTGCGTCACAAGAATAAAAAAATGTTTTTCAATGATTATTAAGAATTTTCCCTTTTATAGAATATTACCACCATGCATAACAATTTTCTGTAAAAATATGGCTTTATCTCTCATTTGCGAAAGAAAAAATATGGCTATAAATCTCATTTCGCGAAATTTTACATATGACCTTACCTCTCAATGAATGGGCAATAAGGCCATTATGGCTTTATCTCCCATTCAATTGAGCAACAATGCCATCATGGTCTTATCTACCGGTTCTGTTAATTGCGGAAGGAGAATTGTAATGAAAAGGGATGCGATTTCCATGCAAATGCAGATCGATGTCGATCAATTATCTTTCCGAATTATTAAATTTCCGTTAAAATGGCATCGATTTGTTTTTGCATATTGTTGCATATTTCGGTGAAAATGCATATTTCTCATTTTTCGGTCAAAAATGCATATTTTTGCATATTTTAACATTTTTAAGTGACATAAAAATTTTTTTAATCAATAAATAATTTTTTTTGGAGCTCTGCTTAAAATACAAAATTTCGACAAAAGATGCTTCAATTTTTAACCGATGCAGCACCTTAAATTGTTAAGGCCGCCAATTGGCCTAAAACAATTTATCCAAAACTGTTACTTGTTACTTGCTTGGCACATGGGTAACATCAAGTTTCAGAGGAAATAAGAAGACAATTCGATAATATTAATTTCATACGGGAAACAATGTGGAAGGAAAAATAGCCCGAGAAATAAAAAAAATCCAAATCGTTTTGCAAAAAAATATGAGATTTCAAAACAAACGCTTTTTTATTTGAAATGTTTAAGTTTTTAGTACATATTTTTTTTTTTAATGCACATATTGGAGTTTAAAGTGCATATTTTATGCGCATATTTTCGATTTTTTAGTGCATGAAAACCTCATCCCTAGTAATGATTCAGGAACAATTTAAACTTAGCCGTTTTAAATATTGAAAATGAAATAATAGTCAAATACAAAATAACTACAGAAGAGTTATGTATACATTATATTATACACACAGAGAAAACAGATTCGTGATCACAACTGAATTTGGCGCCAATCGAATTTCGTCGGTTGCATGTACTATCACACAATTCGGTTACAATTACTGAAAATTTCGTTGCTTAGAATAATATTTTTGATAGCAACATTTCAATTTTAGTACACCATCAGTCATAACAACAGATATTGTTAGTTGTAAGTATGATTATTAGAAACAAAATTGTGCTTATATCCGAATATATGATAGCTGCAACTGAATTAACACATCATGGGTGTTCTTAACAAGAGATTTGATTGTCGTTATCAATATTTTTTTTTTAACCGGTTGCATAAACCCCTTTCCCGATATACTTTTAGATAGAAAATCAAAATAATTCTAATAAACTCCATTTTTTAAGGTATTATTTATTTTTTTGTATGTATTTTTATTTATAGTTTTTACATTATTTCATTTTATTCAAACACATGCATACAGCTTTCCCCATCATCCAACGGATTTTCAAAGGTACAGATTATCACTTAATGTACCAATAAAAGCAATCTTTGGCTGCAATTCCTTTTATCAATGTCGTCTTGTTCCAGTGTCTGAAGTAAAACAGAATAATTAACTTGTGGTTTCACAATACGAACAGTGATTAAAGTTGTAAATTATTATGAAAAGCACTAAAAAAAACTGAGCGATTTTTATATAATGTATGTATAACATATTTATTTGACCAATATACACGCGGAGCAAAATATAAACAATATAAATGTCTAAGATATTACCCAGCTAGCATAGGATGTTTGTAAGACGATAGTGTTTAATATTCAACTCCTAAAAGAATCTTCATATTTGTTTGACCAATGTACAAGCGGAGCAAAATATAAACAATATTGTTACGTTTTTCCTTTAATAAACGCGTTTGAGTTCTTTTAATTGCAAATCCGAATAAAAACACACACTTATTCAACTTAACAAACTTTATTGAAATTAATTATTTTGTTCACAATTGTTAGTTACGAACAGAACCGTTTTTCAAAACAGACTAAACTAATTTTACATGAGTCACCCCTTTTTATATTTCATAATTATTTCTAGATTTTTCCTGAACCTTCCCGTAAAAACTATTTATTATGTTCTATAACCATTTCTAGAAATTACTGGGAAATTTATATAGGAATTATTTTTAAAATAACAGTTGTGTTGAAAATTATACATGAAAATTTTAAGTAACATAAAACTATAACTTACAAGATAACTTATAACTATAACTACAAATAATTCTTAGATAATTTAACTTTCGTAACAATATGTTCATACTCCTAAAAGAATCTTCTAATGATTATCTGACGAATAACAATAATAAAAACATTAAAATTGTGTATATATTATTTTTTTATACATTTTCTGACATGCTTGTCTTTTAATCTTAAATGAACCTTTAGCGACTCTCCTCATGTGTCATGTAACAATTACCGAGCTAACTAAAAATTAGCGTTTTTAAAACATGAAAATTTATTTATTGTCAATATAATTTTATTTACAAAAACCCGACGTAAGGATTTGCCAACTAAGATTTTCCAACAGGATCGCGTTTGATTCCCGATCTTAAGGTTTCTGTCGTAGAAATTGTTTGTTTGCTTGATGCTCTTGTTAAGGTAGCTCAGTTATTCTAAGCATTCCACGAATTGTAAGGGCATTCCTATATAAGTCTCATAAGATTCTTGATGTGCTTTTTAAAATAGTCATTAGATAATCTTTACCCAAATCTCAAACGAATCCTTCTACGATTAATATAAGCGTCTCTAGCTGTGTTGTAGAAGTAACTCACAGAGGAATCACCTTGTGTAACAAATTTTCCCGTGCGATGAATCTTCTTCGATTAAAAATTGCGCTCGTCGACAATCAAAAACGCTTTCGAATAAAAATGCTAGCTGGGTACATACTTATGTATGTATGTATGCATGTTTTTATTTTACCGGACTAGTCCATACACACATGTCAAATGTAGCCCATAAAGGGCAAGGACTAGGCGAAAGGTAACCCCAATTAATAGAAAAAACATGGCTAATTTAACATTACGATGTCCTAGGTCAGGACCATATAACCCAGCTTGCTTTACAAAGGAGAAGTCTTAAAACTACTCCATGGTATACTCCAGAGGATAAGCTTTGAAATCGTTTCAAAACGAAAACATTTCGTTAAAAAACGAAGACGTATCATTTCACTGCAAACTCTTTTTAACAAGTACATGGTCCATACTTGCATTACATTGGACTAGCTCAGGATCAAAATGGATTAAGTAGTCCAATATAATTTGCAGGGTATAAAAAAAATAATACATACAAACATATGTACGTGTATATGTACATACTTATAAGAATACGTAAATTACTTACCTCTATTTATTAAGTTTTTCACACTTTCCGATTTTGACCGCAAAGATATTTTTAAAATATAAAATTAAAAATTATTTTAATTTATCAAATGTTTTGACAGAAAATTAAGTAAGCAATTGGGGCTTTTAACTATTTTTTGGTTGTGACTTCCGAATAATTATATTTTCATTGAAACTATTCCAACAATCAATAATTAGCTGCAATAAATGAATTAACATTTATATTACAAAATTTATTGACGAAATCAAATTATTATTTGGAATGACCAATATTCAATATTGCCCTGTATTTAATTCGGTTGTGATTCTAACCATTTGTACTAATTTTTAGAACTTAATTAAATTAGTTATCATAACTAATAAAAGAATTGAAGGAATCATATTTCAGTTAGAATAACGTTTTAATAATCAAGAGAATTAAAAATCAGTTAGAACTATACATTTTTAATAGTTGCAATAATAAATTATGTTACTTGATCAATATTTTATTACTGCAACTGTTTCCCAACCAATTTTTTTTCTGTGTGCATTAACAAATAATGTATAATATAAATAAAAATAGAAAAATAACATTAGAATAACTTTTGAATAATAACCTGATTTAATTTATCTATCTAAACTTAAAAAAACACGTCAGATACTTTAAATTTTTTAAATACTTTAGCGGTATTCAGTGTTTGGCGCGGTGTAGGTTGCGACTGTTTGTTATTGCAATAATTTTGTCATTGATTGTAAGCGGTATTTTTGAAAACTTTGCAATGCTAGATGCAGATTGAAATGTCACGAAGCAGGATAAAAGACAATGAGCTTACAAATGTCCTACGGAAATACCGATCTTTGTTTTTAATAAGCCGACTTGTAAAAGTTTCTACAAAACCTTCTACCATAATATGCAAGTAGCTTGAATAAACTAATTATTTCCTACTAAATAGATTAACAATTTACTGGTATATGAAACAAAGACCATAGCCCATAGCAAAAGAGCACAAAAAATATTGTGTATGTAGATCAACATATCCAGCTCTGTGTACAATATTATATTAAAAATATTCAGTTTAAAAAAGCACAGCAGGTCTTCTAAAATTTTTAACACAGGTCAATTGAAAAACCTTTTCAGAACATATCTGTATAAAAATATGTTGAAGCAGTACACAGTTAAACCCAAATAAGAAGCCGATTTCATCCACTTTTTATGTCAAACAAACTTTATCTTTGCTTTTCTCTTGCGGGCAGATATAAAATATGCATAACAACATAATCGTATGAGGGATATACAAACAAAGGCAGGTTAAGTTCTATTAGTAGCAGTAATCAGGACCAGCTCACGTGGGTTGTGTAACCATGTTTCACCGACTCTCAGGGGTCTTATGTTTCCGGGCTGCTGCTGCTCACTCAGCCATCCGGTTGATTCAATGAAGGAGTTGATCCTGTTCAAATCAATATTCGTGCCGTAAATCACAGATATATTTAAGGCAAAATCATAACATAATTTCAGAGAAACTGAATATTTTTAAATGCAGCTTGGAATTAACATCCACTCCGGCTGGTTTAGTAAAAAAAAAGTTATAAATAAATATATACATAAATCAACCTCCAAAATTTGTTCTCATTTAAACTCATGTTGGTTTAATTTTAAAAATAAATGCCTATTAATTTATTAAATAAAAAATTTTGCATAAAATCAATAACACAACATCCGTATTGTCATGAAATTTGGTTTAAAAAAGTAAGCTTTATAAAAATACGAGTATATCTTTGTGAGATGATTAAATCGTTGGAGCCAAATCTTTTCTCGCCCAGCCGTTTCTTCAGGTTTTGGCAACAAGGAATAGTCACTCGTAGCTTAATCCAGAGAAGATGGATTAGACAGCAATTCATAACCTAATTCATGGATTCCTGCCATGGAATGCTCAATGAGCTGCCGAAATTTTCCATTTTCTCTTAAAAACCCGCGGTCATCTGACTGTCCAACACAGCCTAAAAAACTTTTGACAGGACTGAACTGAAAAGTACCTGTTGGCTAAGCCAGTTTTGCAATTTCAATCAAGAGGCAGGAAATTTCATTAGTTACGAAGTAATTGAGACCAATTCAATTTTAAAAGACACTGCTATATTTTACTAAAGTAGTTTAAAAAATCGCGTTAATAATCTTCAAGCCGTTACGATTAAAAGTTATACAGTAGAATCCGGAAAATTCGCAATCGCATAGGACCGGATTTTCGATTTAGCGGGGTTTCGATTTACAAGGTTAAAATAAAACAAGTAAGAAAGTATAGTCGGTCAAGCCCGGCCATATGATACCCTACACCACAGTATTTAAAAACACATCATGCTTATGTGTCCATATAAATATAGATTTATCTATGTTTATAAACTTCATGAAAATCGGTTTGAAAGTTTATGAGAGGCAGAAATTGCCCCCTGCCTCCCCTTGTGGTCCTATTTTTTAAAAACTGTATAGCTAATGTGTCCCTATGGATATGGATCTATCTATGTTTTAAATTTCATTAAAATCGGTTTGAGAGACAGAAATTGCCCCTATCTCCCCTCGTGGTCCTATTTTAAAAAAATGCATACATTTTGTGTCTATATAGATAAGGTTCTATCTATGTTTTTAATTTCATTTAAATCGGTTTGATAGTTTCTGAGAGGAAGAAATTTCCCCCTATCTTCCTTCGTGGTCCTACGATTCGGCCTACGACCCAAATTTCATCAAATTATCTCCAAAATTGCGACCTGTACTTTGCGCACAAGGTTACATGGACAGCCAGCTAGCCTGCCAGCCAGCCGGACGGACATCGTTAGTTCGACTCAGAAAGTGATTCTAAGACGATCGGTATACTTTAAGGTGGGTCTAGGACCAATATTTAAAGGCGTTACACACATCAGCACAAATGCATAATACCCTCTCCACTATTGTGGTGTGGGTATAAAAACATAAAAAACAATGAAACATAAAATATATAAAATTATATATAAAAGTTATTCATGTAACAAACTGATCTTAAGAAAATAAACACACACACATTCAAAAACCCATGCAAAAAAATAGCGGTAACCAAAAAATCATTCTTTTGTTTTTTTTTTTGTGTTTTTATTACGAATAAGTGGTATTTAGCAAACAATTACGATTTATAAGAGGTAAAGAAGATTTTATTTAAAATAAAATAACGAATTAGAGAGGGGACAAAAATATATGGAAATTTTACGAATTAACGAGATTTTTCAATGGACCGACAGTTTATTACGAATTATCGGGAATAACGATTTATCGGGGTACGAATTATCGAGATTTGACTGTATGTATTATAAGTTAACATTGACAGCACTATCTGCTGTGACCAGGGCTGTCAGATATGGCGATTTCTCGCCAAACGTGGCGATTTTGAAACGTGTTTGGCGATGGGATTTCCCATTTGGCGACTGGCGATTTATGATATAACTGGCGGTTAACTACGCTATTTTTACCATTTATATTATTTCGGCGATTTTGTTGCTTCGGCGATTTTGTTGACTTGCAACTTTTTTCCACATGATTTTTGTTTTGTTATCAGTTTAAGTGAATTTTACATTCAGTCACTATTTAGTTCTAATAGTATGTATGCAGGTCAAAACTCCAGTAATGAAATCAGTGAGGCTGAAGTGTACGATCTTATAGACTTGTGTACTTAATTTTAGCTTTTTTAACTGAATACTTGTACGATCTCCATTTTATGTTATTTTAAGAAAAATTACAGAAACAAAACAAAATTTACTTTCGGCGAATTTTTTGTATTTTTTCTCAGTTTTGGACGATTTTTGACTCACATATTATACTAGCGTTTTTTGTATGCAAAATTTAATTAAAAAAAAAAAAATTACAAAAGCTGAACCAAATTGACGTTTGGCGATTTTTGGCGATTTCTGATATTCGGTTTGGCGATAGAGCTGAAAAAATCTGACAACCCTGGCTGTGACAGCTAATTTGACAGGGTTGACTCTTTTAGGATTTGTTTGGTTTGTCGATTTACAATAAAGATAATAATAAATCATGGTCATCGCCGATAAAGCGGAGACAATTAAACACCTGGGAATCAACATTTGACCAGTTATAAGCGAAATAACAAAAGCTACGAAAAGTGTGTGTCATTTGGAGTACCAGATTGAGCCAGCTTTTCGTATATTTAAACTTTAATATCGTCAAATTTTCTATTCACTAAAGCCAGTTTAATTGATATCAAAAATATTGTTCTGTGCTTTTTATACCCACACCACAAGAGTGGAGAGTGTACTATTTTAGTTTAAAGTTCTCTAAATCAAAAAAAAAATACCTAGTACTTTTTAAGATTTTTGTAAAAGATATACACAACTTTCTTATTGCAGCAAATGAGTTTCTAATATTGGAACAATAATGTTCCTAAACCAGAATTTAAATTAATGTTCAAGATTCCAGTATAAGCAAGTTTTTATTATAGACTTTCACCAAAATGTTTTCACATTTCAATTAAACTTTTTGATTGAAACTCAACAGTAAGAAAAGCTCAAACCTACAAATATGTTAATTAAGCCGGAAAATCAGTACGGAATTAAATTATTAGTACTAATATGTTAATTGAAATTGGATTTTAATGTTTTCTCTTTAGGGCATTTGGGAACCAAAAATCATCAAAATAACGATACATTTATACATTTGGCAACTCTTAATGTGAGTTATAAAACCTGGGGTCTAATCAGCGCATACGATATTGTGCAAAATTGATCGAAATTATTTATTTTGGTATCATGGAACTCGATATCGAATGAAATGTATTGAATTTGAAATAATAGCGGTCGATATCGAGTAACCCGACATTACATTTATCGAGTTTTCATTCGATACGTCAGTGTCTATCGTATGCAAAAAAATTCGATAGTTTATTCGATACGATAGTATCGAATGCGGTGATTAGACCCCTGTATAAAAATTTCAATTAAACACTCACTCAAGAATAATAACATAAGTTTAAAAAGTACCTTTTACACACTCAACAAAAATGGTAAGCTTAATTAGGACTCTTTACACCGTATTCGTTGTTGAAAGGAGTAGGATAAAAGTTTTGCTACTTTTTTTTGATATTTTATATACGAAACAAAGAAAAATAAACGTAAATAATTAAAAAAGGGAAAAAGGGAAAATATATTAAAAATATGTAAAATCCCCAAAAAATATTCCCAATCCCCAAATGACTTTTTGTGTCCTTTTTGCTGGCATGAAATCCTCAACTTTGACGATAAATCCACAAGTCTGGCAGCCCTGCCTCGGATAGGTACATAATTGAGCAGCGCATTTCGCAAACTTCGTGATTTTTTGGTCCACATAGACCAAATGTGTACTCAATCAGGAGAAATGTGTTCGAGTTCTAGCAAACCGGGTATGTGGGAAATGTGAAAACACCTGTGGATGCTCACCCAGTTCGTTCTGCGGGAAACATTGCTGTGGTTCGCGATAGTGTTGACTCGTGGTCGTGTGCAACAATGGAACATCTCACGATGATCACTGATACGTCAATAAGCCAAAATCAAAATCAAGAGCTAAAGGATGAGATAATTCGGCGCATAAACGACATTGAAGCTCAATTATATTTCAGAGTCATTAAAAATATGGTCCTTCGGATAGAGGTATGCCACGGAAGCCGTGGCCATCATTTGGTCGATATTTTGTTTCACACATAATTGTCATAGTAGATCCTTCTATCGTTATAAAAAATTAAGATAGTTTTTTAAAAACACTCTTTTTATTTACAATTAACATCAGGTGTTAATCACACCGATAAAAAAAATATGATTTTTCCCTACACATTGAAAAAATTTCCCGTACAAAAAATACCTAAGCATTATAGTCATTAAAATAGAAGAAAAATCATTAGTTTTAAAAAATAAATTTTAGTCGAATATGTATGTATATTAAAGCTTTGAGAAAATATAAGTACAAAACTAAAAATAAATAATACTGTATGCACAGAATGTGCATAAACAAACTTAGGTTACTGTCAAAAAAATGCATTTAAAAAAATTAAACAAAATAAAAAACATTTGATTCCGTACGGAATGAGCGATCAGTTTCACACTTTGCTTAAGCAAATCACAGTTTTATAAAAGTAAACAAAAAGTTGCCTTAAGTTCAATATGATTTGATATATGCGTCAAATCAAATGTACATGATTTCACTCAGTTGCCTAAGCCACGTTATTCATATTCTGGTAAGGCCTTTAGAAAAAACATATACATACATACATATAAGTGTTGCCAATTTTTTAAACCACAAACAACCCTGGAAATATATTTTTAAGCGATTTTAGGAAAACAAATTTTTTTTGGACAAGAAAATATCACTAAGGAAAGGTTTATTCTGTCCGATTTTCCCTACGCTTTTATTTTAGTATCAAAAATACCTACATGTAGGCATTTTCCCCTTCTTCTGGCAACACTGGCTGAAATAGCCACAATGTCATTTCAAAATTGTTCGACTGTAGGTCCAGAATTGACCAAAAGTTGTCTATAAAATATATAGCTATCAAAAATTTAGCTCAAAAAACTCTTTTATGAATCTAAACCTCATAACATAATTAAGTGTTGGCGGGTCTCAAATGAGTACAGTCCAGAAAATTTGCTGTGTAGGGTATTAAATGGCCTGGCTATACTTTTTTACTTATTTTTTATTGAAATAATGTATCAGCAAGGAATTTTTTGGTAACAATATAATATTGAAATGAATATTATAGTAACACACTTTATATCAATGCAAGAAAAAAATTAATATAACTGGTCTAAGCAGTGTTGCCAAAAGTGGGGGAACCCCCTTTTATAAAATCCCAGCTTAAGGAATATCGAACAGATTTTCTTAACTTTTTATATTGTAGGTCCTTTTTTAAAATTACAATTAATAAAAGAATGTGCTAAAAAAAATTTACCTTATTGTCCTTTTTTGAGAATAAAATCTCTTATTTATTTAAAAAAAAAAATTATAAAAATATAAATATCAAAAAATCTTTGGGAAATGATAAATTTTATGCACTTAAATTAACAACTTAAATAAACGTTTTTATTCAAAAATCGGATTTTACTTAAAAACTACATACCATGCAGGAAACTTGTGGCAATTGTTCTTAAAACACTTATCCCGTGACCAGTAAACACAATATTATAATATAAAGCCACAAATTGTGATGGACAATATTTTGTAGTGGTAGTGGCTGATTCTTTATGGTTTTATTACTTTTCTATCATATTAACATGGTTCACTCGGGACAATATCTGCGATAGGCATTATTTTTATTAATCCATTTAGGTTATTGCAGTGACCTGTTACAAAGTGTCAAAAAGGTGCAAATTAAACCTCTTCTCGGACATCGCCATGTTAAAGTCCCCTTAATTTAAAGTGCTACACACGGTCCCTATCGCTTTAGAACTGCCACGTGACAAGTTCCGTTTCCCCTAGTGTAATTATATTTTCTTTGATTAACTTTAAAACAATTAGATACCTATTCCAATTCAATTAAAATTAAGGCAAACAAAAGTTTTTACTTTAAATTGCATTAATTTATTTTTTTTATATCTTTCGCCTTTAAACAGGTACATACATATACATACAATTTAATTAATTGTTTAACAACTACGACAACAATACTAATAATGAAAACAATAACAAAAAGTTAATGATATGATACACTTGAAATATTTGTCACATTAAACAATTGTTTTAATTGTCACTTGAAATAATTTGAAATTTTTTTTTATTACAAACAGCTAAGCACTTGTGTATGTGTGTGTTAGTATGAGTATTTCTCTTTGTATGAGTGTAGAACAACTTGTTTTATTCTAAAAACTCACCTGTTTTTCAAAGTTCGACAGACAGGTATCCATTTGCAAAACAACAACATCGAAATATTTTGTAAGCAACATTTATGCAAAATGAAACAAATATTGAAGAACAACTATTTTTTTTATTTACAAACTGTGTTAAAATCAAA
The DNA here is from genome assembly GCA_930367215.1 of Pollenia angustigena. Classification (NCBI taxonomy): domain Eukaryota; kingdom Metazoa; phylum Arthropoda; class Insecta; order Diptera; family Polleniidae; genus Pollenia; species Pollenia angustigena. The sequence continues at coordinate 121,654,978 of OV884057.1, read as the reverse complement.
TTATTTCCAATGCAAAAAGAAATTTAAATTGCCGACGGCATTCTTGAAATTTTAATGATTTTTTGAGGTTTTTTTTTATTTTTTTACTTCTTAATTTTTGTTTAATTTGTTTAAATGCACCATAAAATTAGCAGCATTAGTTTTGAAAAATTAATTTTTTTTTCTTGATTTTTTTTAAGAAATTAAATGCAAATTAATTTTTATTTTTAGTTAAAATTAAAACGTCTTTTTTCGAAAAGTAAAGGGGAGGGTTTTGACTATAAATTATTGCACTTTAATGGCTCGTTTCACATACGCAAATACTATTTATTATGCCAGAGTATGTGTATTTTACATATACATACGTACGTATTAATAACAAACTCACGCGTGTTTTACGCACTCCCAGGCCTGTATAAATGGGTGCCTGTATTCAAACGGACGTTTACAGTTTTTTTTTACCGAACTAACGCACTGATTTTGCATTTTTTGTAAATTATTTAAAAGCTTTTTTTACACTTTTATGGATTTTATTTATTGATTTTAATTTCTTTTTTATTTAAATGTTTAACTTTCATTATTTAAAGAATTTTTAACGATTTTATTTTAGATTTCAATGGCTTTTGTTCGCTCGTTACTGAGTGGAGTTGAGTTTAAACCGTTTTTTCGTGCTGTACTGAGTTTCGTTAGATGCAAAATTATCCTTTATGGCCATAAAACTGCTGCTCGCTTTTTTTCTTTTTGTTGTTTTCTTACATTTTATTTCATTTTGTATTTTGCTTTTTGTTATCTTTTTTTTACTTTTATGAGCTCCTTAAAATCTTTTTATTTTCTTTTTTTCCTTTTTAAGGATTTCTCTTTATTTTATTATATTTTTTTTTTTATAAAGAATTTTTATATGCTGGCAAAATTTTTATTCCTGCTGATGACGAAAACGACGAAAATTGTACAATGAAGTAGAAGACACACAGGAACATTAAAAAAGAACACACAAACATAAAAAAATATTAAAGAACGTAAGAACAATTGGAAAAAAATTTTGTATATGTAAAAAAAAAGTTATAGACACAAGAAATCGAGTCAAAAAAAGCTTTTTTTTTTTTGTAAAATTTTCGTTTACTTTTTTTTCGTCAATATCTACTCAAAAATACAATAAAAATTTTTGAATACTTTGTCGTAGTCGACGTTGTAGTCGTCGATGTTGTTATATTTTTTGACGTCGTTCGAAAAACGGTCGGTCGTCTGTTGTGTGTAAGTTTTCAAGTAAAGTTAAGTGTATCCAAAAAAATGTATAATACTAAGTAGAAGTACAAGAATACAACAAACCAAATACCAACTAAAACAACAACAACAACAACAACAATAATAACAGCGAAATCAGCAACAACAGCAACAACATTTTAAGCAAATACAAAAATAAAAACGCTTTTTTTAGTCGTTGTAGTCGTCGTCGTAGTTTTGTATTTTATAAGAAGGCAAAAGAGTATAAAATGCTTTTCGTTCTTTTGCTGTTGTAGTAGTTGTAGATATTCTTAATGTTATTGTTGTTGCAAAAATACAATTATTATATTTGTATCAAATGAAATGAAAAAAGTCCTGGCGCAACGTTATACGCCAAGATTCGAACTAGAGCATAAAAGTTTTGGTGCTGCGCACCACCATCATCTAAAAAGCAACAAACAAACAGATACAAACCAAACAACAACAAATATAACAACAAAAAAGGCACACACAAAAAAAACAAGCAAACAGAAATTTGTTCGTTATATGGCTGGCTGGCTGGATGGCTAAATTCATCGTAAACGTAAAATAAGTGGTAGAGTGCATCTTTGCTATACTCTGCTCGTACTCGCACTCTACATGCTCCATACACTCTACTCTACTCTACACTACAGGCAAAATGTTAAAATACAGATTTTTGTATACAAGAAAATCAAACGTACGAACAAACAAAAAACCCTCATCTTCAACTGGCTGCCGTAATGGATGTTGTATGGAAAATGTTGTTGAGATACATTTTCGGTTTCAACTGCTGTTGCTAACAAACATTGAGCAAAAATACTCTGGCACTCGAGAAATACAGACAGGCCAACTTAATAGTACTCTGGCCAAAATATACGAAAAAAAAAAAATAAATAATGAAAAAAACATTAGCTCTTTTTGCCAGAGTTTTAGTACTCATGCTCGTAAAGCAAGTGTAACTACTCCGTGGCAGGAGAGTTAAATGCATTTGTATCTCAGGGATTAATTTTTATCAAAACTTGTCTTAGAGCACACACACACACTCCACGAAAACAAAAAAAAGTTAATAATTTTATGTTAAATGCGTTTTATTTGCTATTGCAGGCCACTCGGAAACTTGAGATTTTGCTAGCAGAAAATATTAAGAACAAAATTTCAAAATAACATTATAAAAATCTGTTAATAAAGGAGTAAAAGGACTTGCATTTTTGTTGTTATATTTCCCAAGAACGTAGTTTTTATTAATTATATTTTATACTTCTTTTGTACCCTTTACAGGGTATGCATATGTAAATATATGTATATGTACGTTTGTTATTCCGTTTGTAATTTCTACAATATTGATCTTGCACCCTCTAAAGTTTATTTTTTTGGAGTCCTTATGATTTTCTGCTAACATAGATGTGTTTTAAACGAAACATTTTACTCAGCCTTCTTTTCTGTGTGATAATGTGTGTTAGTGCGTGAGTGGTCTAAGACGCTGCACATTTTTTTTTTTTTTTTTTTTGTTAATTCTGTGTGATAAAGTGTGTTGGTGGGTAAGTGGTCTAAGCTGCTGCATTACATTAGGTGAAGAATATTACAGATTCGGCTCAGCTGAATATGGGCACTTCCACAGAAAATCTCTCTTTTTGTCACGTCACGTCACCTAGCAATTATTCTTGTATTTTAGAACCACGTTGTTCAAATTTTTCCTCTCTTTCACTAAATGAAAACCTAGTTGCGCTCTACACCCAAATGCAAAAAAAAGTAAATAATATTTTCATTATTCCTTGAGAAACGATTAAAAATGGTTGGTGACGTTACGTGACAAAAAGTAGACATTTCGGTGGAAATACCAATATGGTACATTTACTTGTTTTTTTACTTCTGAAAATTTTGTTATAATTATCTATAATTATTTGCAGTTTAACAAGTGTTTTATTCATACATTAAAAATCTAAAATATGCGCTTAAAATATGCACTAAAAGATCCAAACTATACACTCAAAATTTAAAAATGTTCATCCATCCACATTGTTAATTTTACTCTCTGCACTTAGTAATTGTTTAACCAATATACCTATCAGCAGTTGGAAAATGCAAATGCTAATTAACTTCTGATGTTATTGAAATTAAATATTTCATTTACTTTTTGCATAGTCATCGGTATCCACAAGCTCTTTAATAACATTCTTAAATTGCTCAAAGTTTTTGAATAGAATTCTAAATCAAATACATAGCCAGGTTTCCCATCTTGGTAATACTGGCTGCCGTGGAAGGGGAACTAAAGGCATCTAATTTCCTCTGCAACGCGGTGCAACCCATGTGTCAAGCAAGTAACCTGTAACAGTTTTGGACAAAATATTTTAATTCCATTGGTAGTCAAAAATAGAAGTATTTTTGGTCGAAATCTTGAAAATCTTGGTGGTTAAATTTCAAGGGCCGATGCTAATTTTGAATAAAACACAATCTATTTAGGAAATTATTGTAATTTTATTTTATTATGATATATTGGTATTACTCAATTATGTATGGAACAAAATATCGGCCAAATGGGCGCCGCGACCACGGCGGCACACCTCCATCCGATGGTCCAAATTTTCGATGACCCTGAGGCATAATGGAGGTTCTATGCCGTTAATGTGCCGAATTATCTCATCCTTTAGCTCTTGAATTGTTGCTGGCTTATCGACGTACACCTTTTCTTTCAAATAAACCCAAAGAAAAAAGTCCAACGGTGTCAAATCACATGATCTTGGCGGCCAATTGACATCGCCATTACGTGAGATAACACGGCCATTGAATTTGTTGCGCAAAAGAGCCATTGTTTCGTTAGCTGTGTGGCAAGTGGCACCGTCCTGCTGAAACCACATATCGTCCACATCCATATCTTCCAATTCGGGCCATAAAAAGTTCGTTATCATCTCACGATAGCGAACACCATTCACAGTAACTGCCTGACCGGCCTCATTTTGGAAAAAATACGGCCCGATGATGCCGCCAGCCCATAAACCGCACCAAACAGTCACTCTTTGTGGGTGCATTGGTTTTTCGACAATCACTCTTGGATTCTCATTCGCCCAAATGCGGCAATTCTGCTTATTGCCGAATCCACTGAGGTGAAAATGTGCCTCATCACTGAATCACGAAGTGCACGATGTGCAGTTTGATTTGAACGCCCATTTTCATAATAAGTCTGGATAACTTTAACACGTTGTTGGATTGTGTATCTCTCCATGGTTCAAATTGAGTAAGTCTGAAATAGAGAAATGTCAAATAAAATTCGGAAAAAAACTTGGCGTTTAGGTGTGGTTCACATTCAACATCGGCCCTTACAATTTAACCACCCATTAGTTTAAGCAGAGCTCTAAGAAAATGTTTTTATTGATTAAAAAAAATTTTTTTTTGAAGAATTTTTCTTTATATTATGGAAATAGAAAAAAATTCACTCAAAAATTTCAAAACATGCAAAAAAAGCATTTAAAGCTAAAATATGCAAATATATGGGTATTTCCGTCAAAAGGTCCACCGTGACCGAAAATTTTAAAGTTATTAAAAGCTGATTATTTTACGATATTGTTATAGAGAAATATTTAGATTTTACTAATTTTATAAATTTACCCCTAAATTTGTTCACTTAGATGAACAATCAGACTGCAAAGTTGTGCAAACGTAATTTCTTATATGTGAGAATGTTTTATTGTATGTTTTCTTTAAAGCAGACCATACACGATTCAATTCAATTGTCAACTGAGTCGGTTGTTGTCCAAATCAAAGCGTGTATGGCCTTGTCAGTTGATTAGTTTGACGGTTGTCGAGTTGGTTAAAAACAAATCAAAAGATTTTGATTTTTTCAAGTTGACTACTAATGTGGTGTTTATAGAACACGAGCGCCTTACTCGTCCGTTCAACTTACATTTAACACAAAAACAAAATTTCGAAATTTGTAAGTTGAACGGACGAGTAAGGTGCTCGTGTTCTATAAACTACTCATAAGTCTTTCAATTCGATTGTACTGTGTGTGCTCAAGTATCTTGATCAGCTGTCAAAATTAATTTTTGTAGTTAAGTATTTTAAAAAATGTCTTTTATTTCATTAAATTTTAAAATAAATTTAAAGTCTTTCAATTCAGTTGACAACTGAATTGAACCGTGTATGGGGCGCATAATATTTATCTTTCTTAAAAGAGGTGATAGGTATTTGGTAAAAATAATTCCAAAAAAATTTTCTTACATGGTCTCTAATCTAAGGAACAGTTCAAAGAGAAATATGTTATTCGGTAAATGTTTATTTTGTTTTAACCATTATTCAGTCAAATTATTATGGAAAAAATTTCACGTTCAAAATGTCTCGTATCGACCCAGATTTTGGCTTAAAAAAAAAAGAAAATGCAGAAGATTTTGGAATCAACCAAGACATTTTAATGTTACATTGCTACGTAAAATTCTGAAAGTAGATTGACTAAAAAATTGTGCCAGGTTTCGCTGAATTACGCCTTTTTATACATGGCCACAAAAACTGCTTCTGTTTTTTTTCACGTTCGAACCGCTACTTCTTTTGCCATTATCTTTGACCTAGAATCGCGCCCTCCATAAACTTTTGCATGGAAAACAGTGCTTTCTTAGTGCTATAATTAAGAGATTTAGAGAACGTAAAAATATTTCTTGTTTAAAATGGTATTGCATTTTTGATGCGTAGGACTGTCACGTTCAACACTTTGGATTTACCCATATGCATTTTCAGCAAAATGCGCAACAGTATGCCAAAATAAGTAGATGGCATTTTAGCGAAAAATTAATTGATTCGATTAAATAAAAATTGGCTTAAAATTAATTATTTGTTTCGGTTTGATTTTTGTTTAAAATATTTTTTTTCGAAAGCTGTGACTAATTTCTCTTTTTGTTGTAATGTTGTAGTTGTTGCCGTAGCGATGCCACCTACAACCCAATAAAAAATGGAGCTTCCAACGAAGCAGGTTTGTAAGGGAGAAACATAAACGTTTCGCTTACCATTGCGCTTACGGAAGACATGCATTTTATATGGCGAGTTCCCACTTTGAAGCAATACATTTTTGACACATGAAGTGCATTATTCAGCGCATATAAAAATTGTTATATGTAACGATCAGCCTTACACACTGAATGTTTTGATACAGTTATTTTTTAGTTTTCTCCCTTACAAACCTGCTTCGTAGTAAGGGAATGCCGTAGCACTTGAAATGTTATTTTTTTTTTATAAAAGTTGTTGAGAGATCTTTCACTTACTTTACTGCATTTCTGTATGTCTCATTGCGTAGCGCATGATTGTGCGCTTATTTTTTTAAATGTACCATTAGTGCTTCGCAAAATGATAAAATTTTTTATTGGGAATATTTCACTATGGCTGAACGTGTAGTAAAATTTATAAGAAAAGCACTTCAAATCGGAGTGATTTTTCATATAAATTTTTTACACGCTTCATCACTTGACTTTTTTTTATGAAAACGGCACATAAATGTTTTACTTATGTGCACATAAAAAAAATTGAGTCCGATTTTTATAAATTATATATTAATTCTATATTTGACGTTTTAATTGTGCAAATTATTTCGGAAAATTAACCCTAAAAATGTTAAAAATGTTTGCCTACTCAAGACGTACAGTTAAAATGTTTGGAAGGTGGAAAGAAGCTCTCACATATATGTATATATATATATATATATATATATATATATATATATATATATATATATATATATATGTATATATATATGTTTTTTTTGTCGTTCCTATAAGGAGCAGAGGGCCTTACGTATTCGCATTTGTCGAAGATGGTTTTAAGATGGCCGCAATGCGGCAAAGCTCAAGTGGGTTCAGCAATTAGCTGCCTTGGTGTTAACATGTATCACTGTCTGACAGATGTCCAAATTTCATGACCAGTATCACAGAGATTGAGCTTGTCTCTAAGAGTGTTGGACCAAAAAGTTTCAGTCTTAATTCCTCGTATGCCGAACAACGACAGATAATTTGATCTGTTGATTCGTTTTTCTTCTTCATTATTGCAAATCTTACAAAGATGATTGTAAGTGAACCCTAGCCTCTTGTAGAGTTTCCCATTAGGTCAATGACCAGTTATAAACGCAATTAGGCTTCTGAAGTGAAGTCTGTACAGATTAAACGTGCATTGAGTGGTTTTTAATTGATCTAATTGGGCAGATTTTTCTGGTGTCCCTACAGAAAGTTTCACCAAGCTATTCTTTGGAATGTCAATTGCTTTAACATAGATATATCATTGTAAGGAAGTCACAGACTCTGTGCGTGTTCCCTATTAGGCCAATGACCAGTTTTAACCGTAAGAAGGTTTCTGAGCTGAAGTCAGGTTTCTTTTTTAGTTATGAATCTTGCATAATTAAAAAAAAGTTCATTTTGCATTTTAATTTACAATTTTCTATTCCAAGTCTGCAATGAAAAAGACTTTATAAAAATTCCGAATTTATCGCGTGATAAGCCGTTTTTTATTCAATCGTTAATATAAGATTCAACAATTACAACAGGCTTGTTTGTTTCCTCTTAGGGGCAAATCATCGTGTACATATTTTAACAGTTATCAATTTATATTTAAACATTTCTGTTCACTCTTTTATTTGAATAGCTTCAGGGCCCGGTTCAAAAATACCAAAATTTTTATATATAAAAAAAATTCAAAAAATCTATGGCCTTGAATAAAAAGCAAAAGGAACGCAAAAATGGAAGGTACCTAGTTACAATTAAAATTTAGCATTTTTTTGATTTGAAGGGTCCTAGGCTTAAATCTGTAAATCGTTTGAAAAAATTATCGAGAAGCAGTCTTATCCTAGAACACCAAATGTGCATGTTAGCACAGAAATTTATGAATGCGAAAGTTTTTTCCATATTGTGAAACAGGCAGTAATGTTAACATGACAGATCTGGTTTATTTCGTTTTAGAACTGGTAAAAAAAGGCACTTGAAATTTGGTATATGCTTTATGGACCAAATACATAATGATTCTGTTAAAATTATAAATTAAGATTCTTTCAACCAATAAAAATACCTCTTTGCAATCTTGTAAAACAAACATACTATGTACCTACATATCGCTCATTTACTTTAATAGTGACATAACTCAAAACATGAAATTTTGTAGTTAGTGATGCAAAATTGTGTTCTATGTTTTTCTTTAGATTTTGTATAAAATTTACTTTTGTATCTTAATCCTTTCCCCCGTTTGAAGATAAAATGTCGTTATTGTTTTCTAAATATTAAGAGGCAATTAAAAACTTAAAGCGCGTTTATATCGAAACGGATTTTCTTGAGTTATGTCTCTATTGAGACATGTATTTTCGTTTATTTCAGTTTTATTTAGCACTTAAGTCGAAAGTAAGCATTTCAAAATTTGTCCTAATGATTGGATTATTAAGAGAAACTTCTGAAACCTGAGCTTAAAGTCAATATTTATTTTTATTTATTTGCTTAAGTTTTTTTTTTTTAACTATTCAACAGGAACTAGACATATACCTACCATTTGGAGCATTGTTTATTAAGATCGTTTGTCAACTTAGTGTTTTTCTCTGTTTTCTTATGAACAATTTTAATGGCAAAAACATATTTAATAGGCGAACTAAAAACATACCCATTCAGTACTTTTCTTAACAGCAAATTAACCATTACCAATTTAACATTAAATTTTAATGATTAAAATTAAATATGTAAACTCTTTTCTTTCTACTTACATTTAATGTTAACAAATACTGCTTATAACACAAAGTAAAATTTTAACATAAGCAGACCATTTCTCCTCCTTTGTAAATTCATTAGTATAAGACTTTGTAGTTCGAAATGTTAAAAGAAAATGTAAAATTTTAAGACTTGAAATTCCCCTTTTTATTAATAATAATGTTAATAACAGCGATAAGAAAACATATAATTTAATCTAAATTTTCTGTTATATATCTTAGCTCTTCTTACCTATATAAAAAAAGAACAATGTACATCAACTCTACAACACATTATTACACACCTATAAATTTATGATTTACTTTCAATAAAATCACCAACACATGTTCACTACTACAAAGAGAGAGATTCAAACACAATAAAATAATAACATAAACAAATAAACAAACACACTTAAGTGTTTAGAAAAATGAGTATTATTGTTTTACTGAAACAGAGAGATTCTGAGAGTAACATTATGTATCAATGTGTGTTGGATGTACATAAATGAGTGAATTTTGTTATTATTTTGTTTTTGATTAAAGAGGGGAGTCTTTTATAAAGACTCTTGTATTTTCAGTATCAGTTATATGAGTTTTATTAAAGGTATTAGGTGTTGTTGTTAAAGCGCATAGTAAATAAAAATATTTTACACACAGCAAAACGGGAAAAAAGCAAGCAAATGAGCATAGAATTTCCTTTTTTTTCTCTTGTGCTTTTTTAGCGTCTTATTATTGTTGTTTATGATGGAAATATGAAAGAAAAAACTAGTTGTATAGCAAGAACAACAACTAAACCAGCTTACAAGAAACATAACAAATTATGACAAGGTTAGGCGGAGCGAAAAATTTCATCTTTATTTTTTTCCCTTACATTGTTGCTGTTGTTTATGATGAAAAAAATAATTTTTTGTTGGTTTCGTATATTCTCTTACTGATTCAATCATATTTATATAAGTATCTATGTAGGTAGGTATATAAATGTTTTTTATTTCAAAGTATATTTAAGGAAGACTGTGTGTGTGTTTTTTTGTTTCATTTTGTATTATAATACATATAGGTATTTATGTGTGTTTTTGGTATATGAAAAGTACATACATATATGTATTCTATATAGGTAATACCTATATAATTTGTTTTATACTTATACCTACCTACCTACAAGGTGCATTCATAAAACCCATAAAAAATAATAAAGGTGCTGGTGAAAAAAAACTTGAGAGGGATTTTTTTACAAGCCGTCGGCCGCTTTTATTAATATGCAAAAATATCTAGCTACCTAGTTATAAGTAGGTAGGTACCTACTTGTTGTAAATATTAAAGTAATACCTACCTACTTATTATTATTTAGGTAAGTTTGTAGGTAGGTACCTACTATTGCAAATTTACCTATTAACCCTAATCTTACCAACATAGGTAGATACCTATTAATAAATGCTTAGTTCCCAATTTTTTTTATTTGATAAATACCTACACTGTTTCTGAGACACTAGTAACTAAAATATTCTGCATATGGGCACTTCCACAGAAAAGCTCTATTTTTGTCACGTCACGTCACCTAGCAATTGTTCTTGTATTTTAGAAGCACGTTGTTCAAATTTTTCCTCTCTTTCACTAAATGAAAACCTAATTGCGCTCTACTCCCAAATGCAAAAAAGTAAATAATATTTTCACTATTCTTTGAGAAACAATTAAAAATGGTTGGTGACGTTACGTGACAAAAAGTAGACATTTCTGTGGAAATACCAATATTGCAACCAAACTTCTTGACTTTTATCTTACCTAGGTACCTACCTATGTTTCGTATAGCTGAACAAAAAAAAAAAAAAAGGATTAAAAATCCTTAAAATTCCAACAATACCTATAAAGAGGGGGGGGGGGGGGGTTATAGAGGACACTATCAGCTTTTTAATGGTACTAAAATCTCTTTAACCCCTTTTGAACCTAACAAGTTCTAATCCTCTGAATTTCGGATTTAATTAAAATATAGGTAGAACCTGGGAAAACTTTTAATTACACATCAGGTATAAATAATACAGTGATGTAACGAACTATTAAAGACTACTATCCCACTTATAGGTACAGTGTGTTTAGTGGCTAGATTTAGCCATTTTTCACCCTGTTCAGCCATTAAAAAATTAGTTTAGCCATTAGCCATATTTTTAGCCATTTTTCAACTTGTTTAGCCGTTTTCTTTATAAAAGTAAAATAAACATTTTGAACGATTAAAAAACGCCTTTAATTTAAATCACAACTTTTACAAATCTTGAAAATCGCTATAAACTATGACGCTGAAACATCCTTCAAAATAAAGGAACAGTATTCCACTATTAAATTTATAAAATGGATCAACACAAACATCGCTGTTTCTTTCTGGTTGCAAGTATTTCAATAAAAGGATGCAGGCGGTAACAAAATTGTTTTAGAAATTTCTGAAATGACTATAAAGTTGTTCTCACTTGCATGGTCTAATGCTGAAGTAGAGAGGGTGTTTAGCCAAGTAAACATCGTAAAAAAGTAATTTGAGAAATAGGTTACATTAAGCAACCGTTAATTCGATTTTATCAATTAGTGAAATATTTTTACCATAACAATACAATATTTATACCACCACCACAATGGAGAGGGTACTGTGCGTTTGTGCTTATGTCTGTAACACCTTAAAATATTAGTCCTTAGCCCACCGTTACGTATACCGATTGACTCAGAATCACTTTCTGAGTCGAATTAACGATGTTTGTCCGGCTGGCTGGCTGTCCATGTTAACCTTGTGCGCAAAGTACAGGTCGCAATTTAGAGATTATTTGATAAAATTTGGTACAAAGGTTCTAATGTGGTGTAGGGTATCATAAAGTCGGGTTTAACCGACTGTTCTTTCTTACTTGTTTTTTATTGTAGATCTGGAGATAAACAATAACGACATCGAATTTTTCGATGATTTAATTTTTTTAATATTCATTTCTTTTAATATTAATTTACGTTTATTCTTATTTAACAAATTGATCTTAACTCACAATTTCATCGTAAACAACTTTAAATTAATTATTTCTGTTTTGTTATTGAATTTTAATGTGTTTTTATTTAAAAAAGCATTTAGCCATTTTTTAGCCCATTTTTAGCCATTTTTTGCCGTAAATTTAGCAATTTTTGGTCACCAAGTTTTGGCAACACTGCACTTATATAACGAAAAAAAATTTGACTCATTATTGATAACAGTTTGCGAGAGAGAAATCATAACTCAAATTTACAAAAATTTATTTTTTTCCAAAACAACAAAAAATATTTGTTTCCAGCAGCATGCCAAGCCAACAATTACCAATTTTTTGATGCTGTTGAATACCTACCTTACGCTGGGACTCCACGTAGCAATTTTTATTGCTAAGTACAAGCAATAACGTCGGCAGAACAATGGAGCAATAATTGCAGATTATATTGCTGGAGAACAGTTGTTATTGCTTTGCCATAAATTTGCAATTTTCACCGCGAGTAGTTGTATAAAGTTTTGTGCCTTTATTTATAACAAATGTTTCATGTTGTGTTTTGAAGTGATTGTTAAATTTTCTTTTTAAATCAATAAATTAAATTAATAAAATAAAATAATTAATTGTAATTGTCGTAGCTGTGTTTTGTATTACTTTTTTGTTTACTTGCGTATGAAAAAAGCCTAAAGGCCCAACCACAATGTGCTTAAGTTGGCTTAATCAAATCTGCGAATACATGTTTATTATATGAGGCAAACCATATTGAACTTAAGGAAACTTTTTGCTAAGTTTAATGAAACTGTCATTTGCTTAAGCAAGGTGCGAATCTAATCGCACATTCCGTACGGAATCAAATGTTTTTTTATTTTGTTTTTGTTTTTTTAAATACATTTGAGAGACTTTTTGTTAATTTTTGACAGTAGGTAAAACAAGGCTATGCATATTATGGTTAGGCCTTAAAACTTGTATTGTTCTATTGAAAAAATAAAAATATACAAAAAAAAAAAAAAAAACAAATGTGGCGTTTGTTTTTGATAATATTGACGTTTATTTAAAAATATAATATATAAACACTTTTTCTGTATTTTGTTGAAGTATTTTTTCACTTGGCGGCTTTTTCTTAATTGCTTTTTTAATAAATAAACACACTTACAAATAAACAACCGTACAGAGAAATGAAATGTCAGATAAATTACAACTGATTTGACAGCAGATTGCTAAGCAATAATTGCTCAAGCAATAAGAAGAGCAATCATTGCGCAATGGATTGCCACTCATAGCAATATGCGGTCTATACGTCGCAAATTTTATGGAGCAATCAAATTTGACGTTTGCCGCAATAAATATTGCTACGTGGAGACCCGGGGTTAGTTCTAATATGTTTTCTATCGAATGGCATTAACATTTTGGAAATTGGCGATAGCAACAAATTGGACTTTTGGACGATGAAATTACATTTTCAGCAACAGTGCGTCGGTATTTTCATATTCTCAGCTGTTTATTTGGTTTGTTTTAAAAATTTATTTTTACTTAAACTCATTTAAATAAAAAATACCACATATGTTTAATATTATTTAGGCACCTAGAAAGATATTTGATTAATGACATGTTTTAAAAGTTTTGTTCATTTGATAATGTGGAATTTTTTGAAAACAATATTCAAATTCAAATTAAATACCTATACCCACCTACACTCATAAAATTATTACAGTAACTGATTGTGGGTTTTTAAATTCGTTTTCCGTACTGTTAAAATTTAATAAAAATATAGTTATTTTTCGAATAATTTTATTTTTTAATATTTATGTTTGTTATTCAAAAAACAAACTACCAAAAAATTATGTTTTATCGTATTTATGTTGCTATGTAGTTTGATTTTTGTCAGTTAAAATATATGTCTTAAAAGTAAGAACTATTCAATTTTGACCCTTATGTGAGTGACAGGGTACCCGGGTAACTTTTTAATCTTTAATTGCATTTTTTGTTTGTTTGAAGTTTCTTAAGGGAGTGGAACCTCTTGAGAACTCTTATTATTGTGTTTTAAATATATTTTAATAAACATTAGCTTAGTTTCTTAATTTGAAAAGGTTCTGTTGGTCAATTTATATGTTGCACCCTTAACGGAGTGACAGGGTACCCGGGTACCTTAACGAAAATATTTAAAATAACATTTATTTTTTAGTATAATTTAATTTATTGTAATGAATATCAGCTTAAAAGCATGTTGAATTGAATAAACTGAAATATTTTTTTTACTTTTCACATGAATGAAAATTTAAAATTCGAAAATAAAAAGACAGTGTTAGTTATTTTGTACATATACATATTTCGTTTATATTGTTTATTCAAACAAAAGGCACAAAAAAATAGAAATTATATACACTTCACTATAGAACAAATCAGAAATAACAAAAAAAAAAAAAAAAAAAAAAAATAGTGTACTGAGATCCTTGGAAGAAGGATGCACACAGAGGACGGTGAATGGAATGTTCGATACAACTTGCGCACGCCCTCCGAGTTTTTCTTTTTTTGGCACATAGAGCAACTGCCGACAACTCTGAAATTACTATTACTTTCACGCAAAATTATATCGCACATCTCACTGGATAATTAAGTTTTAAATACGTCCTTCGGTGCTCCTATATTTAAGCCAGGATCAGGACCTCTGCGTTGCCGTAATTTCTGTTGATGTATTGGTATTCCGGATAGCGATCAAGACGCCAATGAGAACCATCCTTTCCATGGACTTCAGTTGTTTCTTCACTCCCGTCAGAATCATATGAATCCTCGTTGTCCTCTATTTATCCCATATGTTTTGCATCGGATACTTCTGATATTATATCGCACATTTTCAGAATATGTTCACATTCGTTTTATATATAATTTGTATCTATGGAATCTAAGCGTGCTTGTTTAGAACAAGAAGCCAACTTATTCATGTATGAACATAGTAATGTATGAAAGCAGTAGCAAGTAGATGTATTTGTCGTTCAATCATAAAGCCAAAGGGAAATCCCCCGATTCGTGTTTATGTTAGACATTGCAAAAACTTATATTTTACATTTTGTTAAATGAATTTTCTTATATATATTGTAATATAATGTAAAATTTTCGTATTTATTGTATGTGGTACCAGGGTACCCTGTCACTTTGTTAAAGGTGTTTTTTTTTGTCACTCACATAAGGGTTAAGGAAGCTGTTTAAAAAATAAAAAAATTTAAAAATGAATGTAAAAATCATTTGTTTTAAATGAAATGTAAATGATCCGTTTTTTAAATGAATTTTAAGTTGTTTAAAATGAATTTTCGTTTAAATTTAACTACATATTATTTTGAGTGTACCTATATTTTTAATTTTTTAATTTTGATAACTTAACAAACAAATGTTATAAAGTTTTTAGGGCCATTATTACAACTTGCCGTTAGTTGAAGGTATGATTTTGTCGGACGTATAACAAGTTTTGTATTATTTCCACTTAATTTGAACCCCCCAGGTAGAATGAACTTGCCTTTAACGTATTGCTCACTTTATTTTAATGTGCTGTTCCAAAATAACAGGCAAAATCACTCAAAAAAGATTCCAGATAGTCAGCCTTATTACGAAAGTCGTTGTCGTGGTCGATTCCGAAGTCGTAGCCGTTTGAAATGTTTGTCGTTATCACGACAATGATCCATAGAAAGTTTGTCGTATTTATGTCGTTTTCGTCAACACACCAATTTCTAAAAACGACTAGTTTTTGACTACGCCACGCATAGGAGCCCATGACTGCCAATCAGTTCCAAAAAGGTTGCAATCTGGAAAATTTGCCTTTAAATACTGTGGTGTATGGGTTTTACCGATTATAATTTTAGGCTGTTTTTTTTAAATGAAAATATTATCAAATTGTGTTAAATACTCTGTTTTTTGATTTTTTTGGAGCATATTTAAAACAACTTTTAGGGCATATTTTCATGATTTTACTGCATATTTAATGCTTAGAAAACACTTTTCTTGAAGCATATTTCTGGTTTCCCTGCTTATAAGTACGTTTAAGAAAACTTTTTCAAATCATCATCGAAACAGTAACACGTTTTCTTAACCTTTTTAACGCTGTTATTTGAATAACGGAAAATTACTGTACATGAGTTTTTTAATTTAAATTCGAATTCAGGTTTAATATGCGTATCGGTATCGCCGATATTTCTTTTGAAGTATCGGTGTCGGTATCGCACGACATTATGTACAACTCGATACAATTAAAGTTTACGCAAAAGTGATTCGCTTTTAAAACAATTTCGATAATAATAAGTCTTAGTTCATACGGCTCATGTCTTATTGACAAGATTCTTCCTTTTTCTTCTTTGAACATGAATTGGCGTTCAAATGATTCATGCCATGTTGACGACATGTTTTTTATTTTTATAGTCGTGCGTATGCATGTGTGCTTTTTTGATATTGAAAACAATAACAAAATTAATCAATGAATGAAAAAGCAAAACGTAAAGACAGTACATGTATCTGTGTTCACGTTTCTTTTCCCCTCGTCCCTCTCGCCTATAAAGTATCAATCATGTCAATAAGATATGAGCCGTATGAACACAGACTTAAGCTGGAGGTCCAGACCACGCGTTACTTGCTTTTTCGACGCATACGCAGCTGTCAAAAAAGTAGAATCTGTGTAGTTATACGTAGTAAGTTACATGCACAAAAGCTTAGATGCCTTGAGGCGAAAAGTAGGTTTACTTTCTCCTTTTGTAAGCGTCACAAGCAGCGTTCGAACAAATCAGCTGATTTTGACAAATTAAATTTTATTTTTACTTGTGCTGCTGCTGCATAAAAAGCATTGCATGTAACTTGAAACGTAGAACGCAAGTAAGCTTATAAAAGCATGCGCTGCGTCTAGGCGAAAACGCGTGTTATGGACCTCCAGCTTTAGTATTATAAAATAAAGGGTGATTTGTTGCTATTTTTTTTTTTTGTGTAAAAAGAAGATTCGTGACATGTGGCAATGGCAAAAATGCTCAGTAAAGTTTGCCATTTTACCCTGAGTTGACTAACAAAATCAAAATCCGTGCTTTGTGAGAAAAGTGTTTCGAAATAACGTCCATTTTATGATCGTTATAAACATACCAACACCAAGATCATTCGATTTGACCACATTAGATTTTTTTTTGGGATATGCGCAGTCTCTCGTGTAGCCAGAATTCCAGCCATGGAAGACAACACCACAACTGCCATTGGTGAGATTCTGGCCGAAATGCTGGAAAAAGAATGCCATAATTTGAGATCACGGATAGACCATCTACGGTGCAGGCGAGGGCAATATTTAGATAAAATAATCTTTAAAAAGTTAATAGCAGGTATTCATTTATCGCCCCAAAAAATATTTTATTCACTTTTTTTAATTTTGAAAACTCAAACGCTTAAACATTCACCCTTCATAAGCAATTTTGAATATACGGCCACTTTACCAAAACCCTTTTCACTTTTCGATGAACCGAATCCGAAAACTAATAAAAATTTAAAACATGATCTTTAAACATAAATTTTATACATTAAATAACATTATTTTACATTTAAATCCGAATCTTTTGTTCTAACCGAATTCAAATTTCATAATTCCAAGAAATTTTCTGGGAGTTCGTTTTTAATTTCTAATTGAAAATCTATTTAAAATGAATGCGCTTAGTCGTGTTCATCATTAACCAATTAAAATAAATTAAATTGAAAAAAATACATAAAAACTTAAATAATTTAAACACTTCTATTTGAAAAACAAACAAAAATTAAGAACGAATATCATTCGTTTTTATTTAAACTGTAATTATATAATGAGTTTAAGAATCAGTCATAAAATCGTTCAATTATGTTCTTCTTTTCGAGTTGTATGGAATACAAAATTTTTCTTTACAAAACTTACAAAAACGAAATTCATTTAAGCCGCCGTAAAAAGAGCTCGAAAAGAAATTTAATATAAATCTAAATTTAAAATAAGAAAAATATAAATAAATACATTTATTTACGTGCTTTTTACATTTTATGACATTTTACTAAATGTATGTCTTGTTTTCAGAGTAAAAAAATTCAAACAAAAAAAAAAAAAAACTCGTAAATTGGGAAAACTAAATCTTTTTGAAATTTTTCCATTTTTATTTTGTTTTGAATTTAAATTAAACACACTGACCTTTTCCAATATGCAGAGTACCATAATAACACCGGCATTCGAGACCTTTTGGATTACACGATATATTTTGTTGTTGTTTTTGCTATTTCATTTATGAGCAGTTTATAAATATTTTGTTGGAGTTTTGTGATACACATGTTTTGTATGTAGATTTTTTTGTCGTTGTTGGATTTTGTTTTATTTTTTATTAAACATTTGTTATCTTTATATTAGAATCTACCTTTATTTGAAATGTTATTTGAAACCCTTTAAATTCTTAATTTTTTTTTTTTTTTTGGTTTTGGTTTTTATTCGTAGTTCTTTCCTCTTCCTACGTTAAATACAATACCAAAAAAAAAAAAAAAAAAAAAAAAAAAAAAAACTATTTGAAAAAATATAAAAATTTCATCAATTTTTATATGATATTTGTTGTTGATATTTTCCAAAAAAGCCATTTACCTATAAAACCAAAAATGTTTTCTTTTATAATTTATTTTGTTCTACGGAAAATGTTGGATAAAAGTTGTAATAAAACTATAATGCTTTTTCTTCTTCTTAGTACCCTACATGCAACTTAGGTTGTATTTGATTAGATCCAGAACTAGGCGACAGGAACAAGGGGGGTTCCAGCCTTCTGTTTGGGATGTATGGGGGTCGCATAATGGAAATTCAATTATTGAGAGAGAACTCCAGTTGCTTAAATCTTATGCTGAAAACAGCGGTCTGCATAAAAAAACAAAAAGTGCCGTATTTTGGGGCAGTGCAAACAACAGTAATTTTGAACAGTACGAGAAAATTCATTGCTATTACCTTCCATTCTAGGGCGTGACCGGTGGAAATATTTTTGTTTTGTATTGTTTTTGACCTGTACCCATGTTCTGTAACTTTATTGAGAACTTCTCGCTTCGAAAAGATGTGAAACAAAATATTCCATCGCTTCTCGAAAAGTGAGAAAAAAGTGTGTCTGTAACAAATGAAGCACAGCCGCGAATAACGTTTTAAGTTACAAAATAATTATTTTTCAGTACAGCAAAAAAACGTTTTTAACAGGCAGGATTATTTATTTTTTAATTTTAGTTTTTTTATATTATTAAAAATAATAATAATAATAAAATCTTTTATGCAAAAGGCTTATCCTTTCAAATTTAACTTTTCAGGCTAAGTTGGGGTTTATTACATACACCTTTGTCATTTTAAATAATAAAATAAAAAGTTAATTGCTTGACATGATATTTAAACTATCAAGGGTCTTATTGAAAATTTACAAGAGATCAAAAATTTCTATTAAAGATATTTGTACAACAGTACATTAGGGCTTTAACTTGTTCACACTTTTTGCGAATATCAAAAACGGCATAGTACAGACGTGTAGAACATTAAAAAATAATTTAAGCACAGCCGCGAAAAACGTTGTAAACGCCACATTTTGCAAAAACTGTTTTTTTGCAGATAAACGTTGACTTTACTCTCTTACACAGTTTAAACATCAAATCAACCAAAACTATGCACCTTAACGCCTTCAAAATGGCGTACAAAGTGTCAGCCAGTGGAAGAACATTGCAAGTTACTAACATAATGATGAAACAGAAATGGTTTTGCAGTGCGGAATAATGTTTTAAAAGCCTTTTGCATTAAAGTTTTTATTATCACTATTTTAAATAATAGAAAAAAAAAATTTTTAAAACAAATAATGCTGCTTGTCAAAAAACGTTTTTTTGCTCTCCTGAAAAATTATTATTTTGTAACTTAAAACGTTATTCGCGGCTGTGCTTCAATTATAAAAAATATGATAATTTTTTCGGATTGTTAAAAAAGTTCACGCAGGGATCGGGTTGAAGATTGAAAACAACCGTTTTTGTCTCACGGAAATTTAAAAAAAATATACACCCGATATTTGTATATATTCCTATACGTATCACTTAAATGCTATTTAGGAACCCAGCAAAAACTTACATTGCCAAGTAATGAGTTAAAAAGCTAATATAACGACTCTTCACTACTTATACATTGGCATTTTAACTCATTATTTTAACACGGTGATGTCATTGGAGGCAAGTACTTACCACCCTCGCTTACAAATAGGGAGTTAAATAAGTCATTACCACATTCGCTTACAAATAGGGACTTAAATAAGTTATTACTCCGATGTCACCAAAATTACAACTAACATGTCATGACTTTAAAAAAATTTTTTTTTTTATTATTTTTTTTTAAATTATTTTTTTTATGTTTTTTTTTCTATTTTTTCTTATTTTATTTTACTTTGTTTTATTTTTTTTTTTCTGTCTCTGGCGGGATTCGATCGCGCAACCTCGGTGCTGATAGACTAGCACACTACCAGCTAGTCTACCGGGGCAGTGTAGTTTTTGTATAAAAAAACGATGTTTTTTACTCAATTAAGAGCGTAAATATGAGATTAAATTATTGAAGGCAACTACTTACCACCCTCGCTTACAAATAGGGAGTTAAATAAGTCATTACCACATTCGCTTACAAATAGGGAGTTAAATAAGTCAT
Source organism: Pollenia angustigena (assembly GCA_930367215.1). Lineage (NCBI taxonomy): Eukaryota > Metazoa > Arthropoda > Insecta > Diptera > Polleniidae > Pollenia > Pollenia angustigena. The sequence continues at coordinate 121,634,424 of OV884057.1, read as the reverse complement.
TACCACATTCGCTTACAAATAGGGACTTAAATAACTTATTACTCCGATGTCACCAAAATTAAAACTAACATGTCATGACTATAAAATTTCAGTACAGCATAATTTTTCATATTCAAATTTATTACAAATTGTTTTTTATTTATAATAAAAAAAAAAAAAAACAAATTGTAAGAACAAATATTTTAAATCAATTTGTATTAGATTTGAAAAAACTTCAACCGTAGATGCATTTTATTACGAATGAATTATAAATTTCGTTAATCAACTCATACACAAGTACTTAGGTATCAGATTATATGTCAGCCATATGTAATGCAGATGGTATGAAGTAGTCATTGGAAAGTAAGTTGTTCAGTAATGGCAAGTCATTACCAAGTTTTTGCTGGGAATTTATCCTCTGCTTTAGATTTAAAAATCTTCCTACGGTTTACAATTCATCGCGGTTCAAAATTTCTTGGAAGAAATTTGCTTCCCTGCGTGAGGTTTTTTTCACAAAACAACGGGAAATTACTAAAACATTCTTGGCCACTCCGTTGTACTATGGCAAAAAGTTGGTTATAGCCCTAAAGTACATATAAATATATACGTTAATATGCATATTATTTCGTATTAAATCGAATTACATAAGTCTGGCGATATTAATGTGTCAAGACAATGCGATTTTTTAATGTTAAGTAATTTTTCTGAATAAAATTTCTACTAATCAGGCCTGTTCTGGGCATTTTATTTTGTTAATTCAAACCTTTCAGCTACGTAAACAGCTTTTTGAAATCACTTTGTTATTTTTGCGACTATTGTAAGATGACCGTCATAATAAACTTCTTAAATAAAATATTTAATTTGTTGTTTATTATTTATAAGCTATTTTATTAACAACAAATCATTTAAAATTAAGAAAATTCGACGACAATGCTGTTATGATTTCAGGTGGTTTTTTTAATTGAATTAAAGATCGCTAATTTGCCAACAGCGGCATTAAAGAAAAGCCTTATAGTTATTAAGAATCGTAAATGCTGTTAAGAATCATAGAAAAAAAATTCGCGAAACGGGCTAAAATTCGTAAAAAATTGCAAAATTTTAAACAAACCCAAAAATTAATTTTAGATCGCTAAATCGGTTAAAAAAAACAATTGTCGGAAAATAACATAAAAAAGCCTTAAAAACCGTGGAATAAACCGAAAAACACAAAAACGGCGTGATTTACAGAACACCACAAAATCACACGTGTGGTTTTAAAAGCACATGTGATTTGAAATCACGTAATTTTCAAAATAGAACTGAATGTAAACAAGGTTCCATCGATCTAAAAAATCTGCAATTTTGAACTAAAAATCTTCAAACCTGCATTTTGATAATTTTGGTAATTAAATCTGCAAAATGCAGAGAAATCTGCACTTCTGGCATCGCTGCTTCAAATGTCGAAAACTATTAAAAGATGTTACGTCGTTACGTTATAAATGTCATAACATTTTCCTCGAAGCCGATTTTTAACGACGGCGTCGAAAATACACCGTCGGCTATACCAAATAATGTAAAGTGTGACTTTAATGTTTGTTGTTTATAAAAATGTTAAAAGCAAAATAATTAAACAATGAAAAAATGTGCCAAGAATAAAATATTATTATTATTATTCTTCGCATTTTAATGGTTTTTTAGTGTTAAAATTTTTTCCCACCCCGTTTTTATTCGTGAGTTAATTTGACAGTTCAAAGCGGGAACTTTTCTCACAAAAATATTACAGACACACTTTTTCTGTAAATTGGCGAGTAGTTTCCTTACGCGACAGGTAGTACTCGCCAAAAAAGTTACAGACACAGTTTACTGAGAAAAACAGTTGTTTGTTTCAATATATGGCATTTTTGTTTGATTTCACACATTTGAATCGAAAAGTTTCTCGACGCGAGAGTTACAGAACATGGGCACTGGTTTAGTGTAACAAGTATGTAAAAAAGAAAAAAAGGGCCAATTGTGAGGCGTGATATAACAATTATTTTATTAAACGTTTAACTCACTTGATTAAACATTTAATTCACTAGATTACATTTTTAATTAAAACTGATTTAATTTTTAATTGAAAAAAAAAATTAGCGAGGATATGTTCTCTGTTAGCTTTGATTAGTTGTGGTCCAAAAAAATTTACCCGATTTCACACGATTTTAAACTGCTAATTCTCTAAAATTATTATCAAAAATTTTGCTTTTCTTTGTTTAATCCAGCCTTTGTTATAGCCTCCATCAAAGATCTAAACCAAAATGCTCCATGCATAGCTCGTTTTTAAGGCGAGGTATAAACACCGGCGTGAGGCAAAGATGTCAACTTTCGCCTTTATTTTTCCACTTAGTTCTGGACACAGTTCTTTTTCTGGCGAACATGACGGCATCCAACGGAATCCAATGCTACAAGAACGACTGATTGCATGATCTGTACTATGCAGGCGACAGTGGGTTGAAACGTAGGTAAACTAAGGATTCATTAAGTTGCTTTCGATTTATATTTTTATATTTTTTTGGAATAAATAAACCGTATTTAGTAAAAAAAATTAGTTTTTGAAAAAATATTGATAAAAAATTTTATTTTTATTTAAAAAAGAAGAGAAAATTTATATTGCAAACTTAAATTTAAATTTACTCAAAATTTAAAAATGTCTAGGAGAGACAACCATGTTTCTGTGAAAAAGGTGACACTTAAATAATCTTTTGAGTGTAAATTGAGTGTTAGATTCAGATTAATATCGCAGAAATCCGAACATATTTGTTTTAGGTCCGTGTAATATTATTTGAAGTACGATCTAAAATCTTCCAAAAAAATAAAAAAAAAAACATGTTAGAGTGCTATTTTCGGCTGTGCCGAATCTTTGATACCCTTCACCGACAGTTCAAATGTCTTAGGAGATCTATATGATGTCTATTTATTATTATTATCTGATGATCTGGCCTAAGCAACCAGTGAAATGCGCATAGGAATAGCTTATCCCATCAACAATAAATTTCAAGTGTTTTTATCAATAATAAAAACTGGGAATTAAGCACGAATAACAAAATCTTTTGAAATTAAAATTTTGTATTCCCAAAAATTGAAATTAATTTTTGCTAATAAACAGGCAAGTGCACGCCCTAAAAAAACACTTAATTGACAACATCTTTTGTAAGTTGTTGTTGTTTTTATTTTGTTTTTCTTAACCTACTTACAACTACAATTAATGTTGAGAGAATTTCAACTAATTGTAGTGGGGAATGTAAGATGAGATAAACCCACTGTTGTTTATTGTTGATGTATTTTGTTTAAACTTTGATATTATTACAAGTAGAACTGTTGCTATAAGTCTTATATGTTTAACAGTTTTATTTGGATTAATATCTTTAGTTTTTCTAAAATCCTAATGGATAAAGTTTCCTGATGATCTGGCCTAAGCAACCAGTGAAATGCGCATAGGAATAGCTTATCCCATCAACAATAAATTTCAAGTGTTTTTATCAATAATAAAAACTGGGAATTAAGCACGAATAACAAAATCTTTTGAAATTAAAATTTTGTATTCCCAAAAATTTAAATTACTTTTTGATAATAAACAGGCAAGTGCACGCCCTAAAAAAACACTTAATTGACAACATCTTTTGTAAGTTGTTGTTGTTTTTATTTTGTTTTTCTTAACCTACTTACAACTACAATTAATGTTGAGAGAATTTCAACTAATTGTAGTGGGGAATGTAAGATGAGATAAACCCACTGTTGTTTATTGTTGATGTGTTTTGTTTAAACTTTGATATTATTACAAGTAGAACTGTTGCTATAAGTCTTATATGTTTAACAGTTTTATTTGGATTAATATCTTTAGTTTTTCAAAAATCCTAATGGATAAAGTTTCCTGATGATCTGGCCTAAGCAACCAGTGAAATGCGCATAGGAATAGCTTATCCCATCAACAATAAATTTCAAGTGTTTTTATCAATAATAAAAACTGGGAATTAAGCACGAATAACAAAATCTTTTGAAATTATTATTATTATCTTTATAAAAACAGATATCTGCATCAAAATTGGTTGCGGTTTAGATCTATAATTAATTATTGACCGACAATTAGAAAGTTTAATGCTTTTTTTTAGCAATTTGAAATAGCTTGAGTTGAATATCATGATTCGTAACAGTTTAAGCCGAACTTAAATGATTTTCAGGAGGGCAATTTATATTGCAGCCATGGTAAGCTGTGAGCCAGTCATCTCAAAATTCTGCAGAGCGATTTCTGGTATTAAAAAACATAAATTTCAATACAGCGCGCTGCAGCGGTGCAATTAGTTTAAGCGGTTGCAGTGATTTCAAAAGGCCGCTAAAATGGGATCTAAGGTAAGTTATGGATCGTATATCACAAAATTGCATAGCATTTTTTCTGGCAATATCTATATCTGCTACGGTTTAAGGAGTATTTAATTATTTAACAAGAGTGGGCTTTATATGGGGCCTAGGGTAAATTATGGACCGATCTTCACGAAATTTCACAGTCTCATTTCAAGTTCCATAAAACTGTGACGCACGAAATTTTACTATGATTGCATTATTTTTTACGGTTTTATGCGTAATAAAATGTTTTTCGGTAGAAGGGCTTATATGGGGCCTAGGCTAAATTATGGACGGATCTTCACGAAACTTTACGAATTTTTGCAAAATCTTATATGATTATGTGCATTGTTTCACCATTTATGTTAGTTTTTGTAACAAAATTATCCATTTTTTTAGGTGGTGGTTCCACATTTTGATTCACAGCTCTGATACTACTAAACCGATTTTGTGGATTTCAATCCCAAACTGCTTAGGATAACTACAAGCAAATTCACACCCAGTTTGTTTAGTTCTTTTGAGTTTTTCGAAAGTGAGCGTGTTTTCAACAGACGGACATGGCTAAATCGACTTAGAATTACTCAAGGACCCAGAATATATGTACTTTATGGGGTCTGAAATGAATAATAAAAAAGTTTCACACGGAATGACAGCCTTAGTATATCCTCTTCATAACTAATTGTGGGGGAGGGTATAAAAAAATACATTGATTAGGAAAAGACACAAGGTATCTTCTTCCAACTTTTTCAATGTAGCTCTTCAACTTGTTCGACCTAACTCTGTTAATTTTAAATAAGAATTCATTTTCAATATTTGAATTTTCCAAATTTATTTACTTTTTAATATTTAGAAATATCTTTTTTTTTAGAAAAAAGGTTGTCCATGTAGAATTTCACTTGGGTTTCTTTGGGTTTTCGTTTTGTGGCACATTAAAGAGACAAATCGGCGTCATCAAAAATTTTCTTATTTGTTTTTTAAATTTGAATTTTAGAAATGTTTTTCTGTATCATTATTAATTATGCCGTAATGAAAAAAGGCTTTTTTCCGACGATTTTTTTTCAAAGGAAAAGAAAATATCAAATATTATGTATAAATTTTTTTTGTTAAAAAAAAAAACATGAAAATATCTTTAAGATTATGTTTAACCATTAATTGTTAGACATTATGACTATGAATTTTTAATATTGTAGACATTTAGTTACTTTTTATATTCAGCAATTCTCATAAAGTCTTCTATTTTGGATTTTTGTTGCTTTAAACCAAAAAAATATTTATCAATATTAAAAATCAGTTGACTTAGAAATTCAAAAATGTTGTAACTTTTATACAAAGAAAAATGTGAACATTCATTGATACGATCTCATCAGTGTTCATCTCAATTAAAATTTATGATTTTTTTTAACTTAATTTTTATTATTTGTTTAATATATTTTTATTTAGTTGATTTAATTATTAAAACTTTCGTATGTTGAAAAAACAAATTAGGTTTAGGTTCTTCGTTTTTTTTATTTTTGAATAAGAAAAATTGTCGCTTGATTAGTTTTTATAGACATTTTATTATGTTTTTCTTTTTAAATGGTTATATATTGTTATAATTAATCGCTTCAATCATAAATATTTTATATGCCAGAAATTATAAAATGGAATTTACATACATTTTAAACATAAGCCCATGTTTTTTTTTTTATTAGTTTTAGAAAACGTGATTGCGAATGATTGAATGTCTCGGAAACTAAAAATAAAATAAGAATTAGTGAAATTTTTGTGATCTACTTTAACTTTTTTAATAGCGTAACTAGGTATTCTAGGTATACTAGGTAGAATTTTATCGGCCGTATAAAAAGTGTTCCATTATTACAACTTTACTTTAACCTACCAGGTAGGATGAACCTTAATCTACTTTATCGCTCACTTTAGGTTGTTTAAGGCCGGTTAAAGTCTACTTTTAGCAATTGGTAAGTTGTGAAAACGGGCCTAAGACTGTCATTCGGTATGAAACTTTTTTAATATGTATCTAAGACCCCATAAAGTATATATCGCTCATTTGCTCCAAGACCGGCATAACTCAAAAAATTTAATTTTGGAGTTAGAGATGCATAATTGTTCGCTTTGTTTTTCTTTATATTGTGTATTACATTTATCTTTATATCTTTTATACTTTCACAGTTTGAAGAGAATGTGTCTTCTTTTTTTCTAAATAGTTAGAACAAATAAAAAACTTTAAATGCGTTTATCTCGAAATGGATTTTTTTGAGTTATACCAGTCTTGCAGCAAATGAGCGATATGTTCCTTCTGGGTCCTTGAATAATTCTAAGTCGATTTAGACATGTCCATCTGTCTGTCCGTCTGTTGAAATCACGCTCACTTTCGTACAACTCGAAAGAAAAGAACAGTATTGGTGTCAAATTGTTTCTAGTTATCCTAACCAGTTTGGAATTGAAATTCAGCAAAATCTGTTCAGTAGGATAAGAGTTATGAATACAAATGTGGAACAACCTCCCTAAAAAATTTTGTTACAAAAACTAATATAAATGGCGGCAGAGTGCAAACTTCAGTAAGTCTTATGATGTTTTCTTTTCTAAAAAATAATGATGCATTATAGTTGTGTAATATATTTATTAGGTTACACGAACCCTTACAAAGTGATACACTTTTCTAAATTACAATGGAACAAAATAATAGCTACGTTTTCCACTCAACACTAATGTGTATTTAGCGTGTTAAATATTGAATGCAACGTTTGTACTAAAAGCGATATTCACCACGCTTGTAGCAATTTTCAACATAAAATTTTTTTTGAATTCCATAAGCGTTAACAGCACTGATTTTCAATAATTAATGTCAGCTGTTGTTGAAAATTTTGCGGCAAAAAAAATGTAATTAAAGTTAAACAAACGAAAAACAAAGTTTTTATATCCAACACAATAGAACTAAAAATCAAAATATAATGCAAATTGTCCGCAAACACAAGAAAAAAAAATACTTACTTGCATAAAAAAGTACTTTACGCAGATGCAAAAAAGGGTATTATCTTACACTCAGTTATAACTGCGGGTAAGATATTTGCCATTTATTGTTGCAACATGTTCAGAAAGGAAAACGACAACTTCTCACATTTTTGCATATATTTTTAGAATGGAACAAAAACCCGCACGAATGGTTGCATATATGGAACATTATTGTCAGAAAAGAAAACACCATTAGACTAGAAATTACACTGCCAAATTTCGTGATGATATTCCCATATAAAGCGCATTTTTGGAAAACACTTAAGTAAGCATAAAACTGTAACGAATAATGGCTATAGTAAAAATTTGGTCAAACATAGTTTCATTAGACTAGAAATTTCACTGCCAAATTTCGTCAAGAATGGTCCAAATTTAACGAAAGGCCCCATATAAAGCCCCCTTTCGGAAAACACTTTCGTGCGCCTAAAACTGTATAATTTCATAAGACTAGAAATAACAGATACAAATTTTGCGTTAGTAAAAGCATTAATCAAAAATAAAATCAGTTTTAATTAAAAATTTATTCAAGTGATTTAAACGTTTAATCAAGTGAATTAAACGTTTAATTAAAATAATTAATTTGTTTACTGTTGCAAATTAGTATTGGCAATAAAAACGTTGTATACACTTGATTTAAAGTTTAATTCACTTGATTAAACGTTTAATTCACTTGATTAAATTGTTAATTAAAACTGATTTTATTTTTGATTAGTGCTTTTACTGGCGCAAAATTTTTTTCTGTAAATCAACCAAATAAGTTTTTGGGAAGATAGCTCTATTATTAACCGTAGGCCTCGATTAAAGTCCACTCCTCAAATATTTTATCTCTCGAAGGATGGTATCAAAGATTTGGCGCGGAATATAGCACTTGTTTCTATATAAAATTTGAGATTTTTCAATTTTAGGAGTGCAATTAAAATATAGCGATAAAATTTAAACTTTTCGAATTTTATGATATTAATTACGAAGACGGTCGGATTACCAACTTTAATTTGAATATTAAGCTTTGTACAGACGGTGGTCAGATCTTACAATGTTGTCATAAAAATTGCCTAAAGATGTCTTGCAACTGTGTGAACATTGTAAGCTCATTTTCATTTGGAAGGTGTGTAAAATTAATGCATCTGACAATTGCACCATTGTCAGAAAAACGATAACATTGTAAGATCTGACCATCGTCTGTACGAAGTTTTAGCCTTCATCGTTTTCAAAATGTTTTACATACACGTAGAGAAAACCAAATTTTTCAATATGGTCATCTCCAACAACACTATAGCAAAACTTTTTGGTTGTTAAACATACATCTATATATATAAAAATAAGTTGCATTGTGTTAGTAATTGGTGTTCTCTGAAATGCGTGAACCGATTTTGTTTCTGTAAAGTCCCGTGGAAGGTGACGTCAATACCAAGATTTTTATGTATCAACCGTCTTCAAATGTGTATTGTTTTATGAGTTACTTATAGCCTGCATTAATTCCGAAACATGTATTTATATTCCCATAAAAATATCAACAAAATGTCCTCCATTTTGAACTCCTCCAAAAAAGGCTTGACCGATTTTTAAGAAATTTTATATGTGTATTTGTTAGGTATGAGAATAGGTCGTAGAGTATATTTTATATCGCTAGAGGGCGCAAAATATTGCAATAGGGGTAAAAGCTCCCACTCCCCAATCTTCTAAACTAATCAACCGGTTTTCTTAAAATTTGGCATGCAGACAATGTAACACCTGAAAGGGAATAAGGAATAGGGTGTGAAATAGGGTAAGAGGGCTAAAAGCTCCCCCTCCCTATATCTTCGTAACTAATCAACCGATTTTTTTGAAATTTCGCAGGCAAATAGTGTTACAGTTGGAAAGAACTATAGCCTATAGTTTTTATTATTTAGGGCGTGAAATAAAGCAAGAAGGGTAAAAGCTCCCCCTCCCTCTATCTTGTTAACTAATCAATTAATTATCTTGAAATTGGGTAGGCAAATAGTGTAACATCTGGAAAGAACTATAGCCTATAATTTTTTCTTAAAATTTGGCTAGCAGACACTGTTACATCTGAAAGAAATAAGTTATGTGGAAAACAAAGTTTGCCGGGCCAGCTAGTACTTTTATAAACCATTATTTGTTTTAAAATTTTTCGCTAAAAATTTTTTTGAAATTGAAAAATGTGGTTTCTTTGCATGAAGAGATTTGTTAATACTATTATTTATTACTAAAAATTAAATTTTTTTTAAATGCTTTATTTTTATCAACATAAAAAGATTTTAATTTTTTTGCGTTGCTACTTAAGTTTTGGAAAGAGGTTTTAATTTTAAAAAATAAGCTTAAATATTTCTTAAATCTTTTAAATTAAAATTTTGTATTCCCAAAAATGTCTTTGATATTTCTTAAATTTTTATAAATTTTCAATTTTTCGAAAATATATTCAAAATTTGTATTCCTATTATGTTCATATATATATATAATTTAGAAACATTTCTTAAATTTCATAGTAAATCGATGAAGTTTTTTTATGAGTGAATTATTGCCTGCCTGCCTGCCCATCATCATCATCATCATGATCATCTATCCATCCATCTAAACATCTGACATTTAAAAAAAGGGTTGAAGTATTTATTGTTGTTTTGTATAATTTGAGATATGAATACATTGTCATACGTTTATTCATCATTTTTCATCTTTAATTTGTGAATTAAAAAAAAAAAAAAAAAATGGAAGCAACCATTTTTTCAACGTATACAAATATAAAATCGTAGAAACTTATGTAAATAGTTACGGTACATACATATGTATGTATTTATGTATTTTGTAAGTAATATGATTAAAAATTCATACACATTTATACATATGATTTCATATGTACATAAATGTATTATTCATACGAATCATCCATCAATGTGATATGAAGCAGATGTCACATTTAAAACAAACACTCCACTAACTCTACTCTCATATACACTTTCGAAACAGATGAGATTTTAAATGAGTTAAATTAAAGTTTATATTGAAATAAAAAGCATGTGTTGGATAAAGTATGGAAATAATATTGGAATTTAAATAATAGATGTGATAGCGGAACAATAAAAGTTTAAGTTTTATGAATAGAATATTGGGAAATACATATTAAATTGAGTAATATAACCGCAAAATATTACATGCACTAACTGACTTAACCAGGTCTTTCACACAGAAACAATTTTCAGTAGTTTTTTTATCAATTAAAAAAATTGTTTGAAAAGTATTTTAATTTAAATAATGTGATAATTGCATCAATTATTTTTTTTAGTTGAAAAAAAAAAAAATTAAAAAATTTATTTTGATTTGATTAAAATTTGAGTTGTTTTGAAATAAATTTTACATTAAAATATTAATTAAATAACAAAAAACCTAAATTGATTTTTTCGCTTAAAATAAAATAATTAACAAGGTTTCGTTAAAATGTGCTAAATTCCCAATTCATACAATTGATAAACTGAAATGAGATTTCTCATATCAGTTATGATGATTAAAAACTGATTTATCACTTGAGCGATTGAAAAAAAGTATGCATATATGATTCAATATTGGCTAAAAAATAAGCCCTTAAATTAACGCAATGATAGAAAAAAATCTTCCGCTTCTGTATTGTCATTTGGAAATGATAAATTAAATATAGCTAATTTTGGCTTAAGGGGAAAAATTTAATTTTCATTAAAATTGTGACTTTTCTCTAAAACTTTTTGATTCCCATCTTTAGCAAATTATCATTTTATTGCTCTGAAAAACTTAGTTTAAAGCATTTCCATTCTTATAAAAGAGATCTTAAAACCAAAGTTCAAATGGCGGCAAGCGATCCGTCCAAGAAATTTAACAATTTGTAATGTTGGCGTATCAAAAATTGTATTAGTATGTTGTCACAAATCGAAAAAGATTTCCAAATATATACAGTTTTGCCACATTTTCGAAAATTACCTACATTTTAAAGATTTTAAAATATCTGTCCTTTTTCTCAGATGCCAATTTTTTTTTTAAGGGATTTTCCCTACGAGTATGGATTTTCCCTACGTATAACATCACTGGATGTAATACAAATAAAACTGTTAAGCGAATTGAGATATTTCAACAAGCTGCTGAGTTTCACCCGCGATATCTCCGAGAGTCCTTGTAGGAGGTAAGTCCCAAGTAATCCATGTCGTGTTGAATTAAACGACGGGCAATCACATAGAAAATGAAATTCTGTCTCCTCAGTTCCAGTTTCCCTGCAGCTGCGGCAGCATTCATTAAAAGGGAGGCCAAGTTTTATAGCGTACTTACCGATCGTCCAGTGACCAATAAGCGGTGGCATGTCATAGTGTCCACTGACATAATGTCCATGGACCAAAGAACGACATTAACTCCATGGACGTTATGTTGCTCAGCGATGAGGCATAATGTCCATCAATATAGTGTAATAATGTCCATGGGCATTATGCCCTTTTTTGGTGCGACATAATGCTTCTCTGCACAGACGACCTTCGGTCGGACGCATGGATTTTCTCCTCTATGGTATAACAAAACCCGGCTTCGCTAACTAAAGCTTCTCTGCATAGCCGGCCTTCGGCCGTGCGCATGGATTTTCTCCTCTATGGTATAACAAAAACCGGCTTCGCTAACTAAAGCTTTTCTGCAAAGCCGGCCTACGGCCGGGCGCATGGATTTTCTCCTCTATGGTATAACAAAGACCGGTTGCGCTAAGTAAAGCTTCTAAAATCTGCCTTGTTTCCGTAGGCCGCCTATGCAGAGAAGCTTTAGTTTGCGAAGCCGATTTTTGTTATACCATAGAGGAGAAAATCCATGCGCCCGGCCGTAGGCCGGCTTTGCAGAAAAGCTTTAGTTAGCGAAGCCGGGTTTTGTTATACCATAGAGGAGAAAATCCTTGCGCCCAAAAGTGTTTTCGTTATATATTTCAGAGAAAAAGCAGCAAAACCATTTTTAAAAAGACATAATGTCCATATTAAAAACGACTTAATGTCCGCAGGCATTATGACGTCGATGGGCTTTATGTCGCATCGAAGGGCGTCATCCATATCCAGATAGTGTCCGTAGATTTCGCTTCAGATAGTTCCCAGGGACGTTGCGACTGGCACACCCTGTAAAATATCAGGAGCGGCTCCAGTCTTGGCCAGCCCATCCGCCTGTTCATTACCTTCATGGTCCCTATGCGCAGGGATAGGTAGGGAAGGTAATGTCAGATAGGCTGCGCAGTTTGGATAGAGCCGCCTTGCTATCGACTAAAATGCCAATTTTGCCACTGATGTTCCTACAGTACAGTGTTTTTCATGCCTCGCCTATCGCCGGTATTTCAGCCTGAAATAACCTGGCTCAATCTGGCAGGCGAAAAGAGAGATTCAGTACCCAGTTAACTTTCGTTAAATATTATAATGAATATATCGTTGGCTTAATATGCAAACCTGCTTAATCCACTTTTAAAGTAAATTGAGATTTTGATGCCGTGTGGTAGAGAAAGACAAGCCTCGTCGACCTGTAAGTAAATTTTCTTCAACTTGAAACCTGAAGTGTTTAAACCAGCTATATTTTTGCTTTTCCTCTTAAGCTGCAAATATGAAATATAAAATGTTTTTGTCCTTCCCGTAAAATGTGCTGAAAGGGTGTTAGCAGGTTTGCATATTAAGCCGGTAATATTCTAGCTTAAAATATGGAGCATTAGAAACCTAGACTTTCAGCTCGCTGCAGTAAAATAGACCGGAGTCTCTCGCCGGAATCGAACCTGTCCGGGCAACCAAACGTAATAAATAACGTTGTTACCACAAAAAGGTATAAAATGACAGAACATTATAATTTTTTGCACATAGTTCGCGGTATATCCTAATACCGATAAAGTATGTTAGTTAGTTATAGATAAAAATGATTATAATAAAAACTTTCTGTTAAAAAATGTGAATTTTTATTTGGGTTCTGGTGAAATTTGAACGAATAAGTTGTATGTGATTAGAAACTGGTGTGAATAGAAATATGTATACAATATCCTACACCCGAAAAGCGATTAACGGCCAATTTCATCAAGTTCTGTTATATTACTATAGCTGTCAGTTAACAATATTTTAATACCAGTATATCTAAAATTTTACGAATAATTATATAGCCTGGCCCGCGGTGTCGATCGACAACTTAAGAGACTGAAAAGTCTCTCATTATTTTTCTCACAAGCGCCCCACTTACTATCTAGTTGTCGGCCATCAGGTTTTACGTTTATAACGTAATCCATTCATGTAAATTAAGCCATAAAAATAAAAAAATCTTAATACCAACATAATTAAATGGTTTATGGACACAAAGAGTCTAGTTTGGAAAGAAGTTTTTTTTGTAAAACGATTCTCACCATTTACACGTACAATTGAAACGTGTCTGAAACAAATTTGATCAAATTATCTATAAGATTGCAATTGCACTTTGAGCAAAGCTCTTGTAGGCAATTAAAAAATTTAACCTGAATCAAAATATGCCTCAAAAGGGCAAAAAATGCTCTAAACGGTAAAATATGCAAAAATATGCATTAAGAAATCGATGCCAAAATTTTTAAAAAGCTCTAAAATGGATAAATATATTGTTTCTGCCTTCATTGGTCGTACAGGGAAAAACATGCAATTGCATATTTCTTGTTTCCCTGATCATTATCACAATGAATATAATAATCACTAGCAACGTTATAATTTACGAAAGTTTTAGAAAAAACAAAAATGTTTTTTTTTAAAACTGGATTTTTGACATGTTTACAAAATTTTGCATTAATTTTTTCTTTTTCACATTAATAAGGGTATTCACGTCACGAGGTGCACCCTTGCAAAAAAGCAAAAGTGCAAAAATATAACAACAACCACACAGACAGTTAGTTGTGCGTAAATTATTGTCTTTGTGGTTGTTATGTTTTTGCACTTTTGCTTTTTTGCAAGGGTGCAACTTGTGACGTGCATACCCTTAATATTTATTTGACTTTTTGCAAACTATTTTGCTTCGTATAAGCGATTGGGTAACTTGTTACCCTTTAAATGCTTTTTAGTTAAATTGTAACTATTGAACCTTTTTGGAAGGTATTGTATAATAAGTACCGTTTAGTTAAATGTGTTTCTTTTGGGACATGTATGTTAAAATTCATTGGTTCTTTCAGCAGAGTTGCAAGTAATAATTTTGCTTTTTTCTGATTACTCAACACATTATTTTATAGGCGAAGTTTTTACTGGCATCTTTTTTCAACAATAGAATTTTGGGAATACTAATTTATAAAACGATAAAAGAAGTATTATTGTAGAAAAATATTTGATGTTGATGTTTCTAAATAAATGTGTCTGTTGTCAATTGTGGTCGCATAAAATTTCATAGTGGGGCAAAAATTTGTATGAAAACTATTACGTTTTCGCTCGCTTGCATTGTCGTTCGATGTCGTGCGGAAAATTTCAAGTAGGGCCTGTTAGTCGTGAAAATGCAAGTGAGCAATAGCGGTCGACATCGTTAGCCAGGATGATGACAAAACACTTTTTTAGACTTTTTGCTTTTATATATTTCCATATAACTGGCCTCACATCTCCCATATAAAGTTTACTCTCCAAAAAAAAGCAACTCAACCACTCCAAAATCGTTTTAAAATTTTATAAACAAGCAAGTTTCATATAACTGTAAACTACAAAAATAAAATTTTATGATGATCGGCTTGTCATTGGCCATTCCGTGTTGATTCAAATGCGGACTCGAAAAATTGCGTTAACAATTAATGCTATCAAATGTATCACAAAAAATTTCATGTGACTTCAAATTATGAGGTAAAATGTTAAAAGATTTGGCATAGAGGACTTAAGCTTCTAAACGGATAATCATTAACGGATTATCCGTGTAGATTATTTTTTAAATATAAGCCCATTCTAAATTTGCTTAAGAATAAATCTTATTATTTTACAAGATTTAAGCAGACCTTGTACAGATCTTTTATCTGTCAACTAATCGACAGATACAACGATATATCTTTCCGATCAAGGATTTTAAGTTCATTAGAAAAAAACAACTCTTAATATCACGCAAAAGTGGATGAATTTAACTATAACGTTGCGAATTGATCTGGCCATAATTCAAACCTAAACTATTAAGTTTGCCTATTTACCGAAAAGTGCTTCTTAAAACTTAACCCATTTTTAAGTAAATGGTCATAAACCTAATCAACTAAAGGCCATTTTCCCCAAGTTCGATTAAAGCTAACTTTCAATTAAAGTTCCGGTTACCAATATTTTTTGACAGCTATAACCGATAGTTAATTATAACCGAACTTGGGGAAAATGGCCGTAAACGTTTTGTTTTATAAAAATAAAACTTAAACATACACACACATACAAAACCATTTATTTAACTTTAAACTTAATTTTCCTACAAATATTTTACTTGCAACACAAAGATCTATCTTTAATTTCCCTACAATTTAAAATATCGATTACAAATGTCCCCATTTTTTTTCTCTCGAAACGATGCAAAAAGACAAAGAAATCAAACACAAAACTAAAATTTCACACATACATAAATGAAAACATTTGAAAAATAACACATTGTACATAGAAACATACTTGCTTTAAACTTTAAAGAGATTGACAAAAAAAAAAGAAAAATTTAACCAACTTTAAAAACAGAAATAATAGAGAAAAAATTGGAAAAACTAAATTTCTTAAATTGTAAACGACACAAAAACGAATGAATTGCAACAATAAACAGATACACACACATTTACACTAGTAAAAAAAAGAAACGGAAGTAAATAGTAGTAAATGTCTTTTAACTACTTGTAGAGGCAATATTTTTTTTTATGTACATAAAACATTTATATACTTTTACTATGTACATAAAGATGTATGTACATATATATTTGCTGGTACATAAAGACAATTTGGTTGCCTGATTTGGATTTCTGTGTTGTAGTTGTGCAAAACAACAACAGCAACATTAACCAAATCAGCAACATTTATGTTGTTGCTGGCATTTTCTTCTATATTCTTGTATAGGAGGATACACTTTAAAGACCTTTCCAGTTCTTAAAGAGATTTTCGGTTCCAAGATATATTTTTTTTTTTTTTTTTTTTAATAATTTATTTTTATTATTGAATCTTTCTTATCGAAATTTACAATATGTATTCAAATCTTAATTCTACTTGTTTTTTATTAGTTGTTACCAATGTAACCACTAACTGCTGTATTCAAATTTTATAAATGTTTTCTAGTTAGGCTCAAAGTATCGGTTCTTTTTAGCCTCTGGTGACCTTCGAACTGAAGCAGACCCCGAGCGAGGTAGTTAGGGTGGGCCATTAGTTTATCGATGTAGCTAATTGAATATTTTTTAATTTCCTCCTGGATAGTGGGGACGTTGAGATCTCTGTGGATAATATCATTACGTATATACCATGGGTCGTAATATTCTAGACTGGATGTTAGATCTAACATCCAAAAGCTCCAAGATATATCAATGCATAGAGCATTGATTAATCTACTTTAAGTCAGATTCTAGAAAACAGATGTAAAATCGGGAATATACGTACATATATGTTAGGTAATTTATGTATAATGGACAGCCATCACGTGGATGGCTCACTTTAGTCCTCAGAGCGGTTCCTTTTTGATATCCTTAGACAGTCACCCTTGAGCTAGGTTACTTAAAAGGCGTAGCTGCAGCCAACCCATTCGACATCCTGCTTAAAAGAAAGACTGAAAATAGTTCTACCTCAGAACATCCAGACAAGGTATTGGAAAATATCTAAAGCTTATGGTGTTTTCTTTTCTACAAAAAAATGTGACATTTTATTTAAAAAATGCAATTCACACACTCACACTCTTTTTAAATTATTTTAATAACTTTTTTTTCATTCATTAACTTAGACACATGGGTCTGCAATCACACTTGGTGTCCGTTTTTTTTTTAAATTATGATCCCGAAAAGGGTGAGTTTTTTTTTTTAAATAAACTTTTTAAGAAACAGACGTCAAATTGCATTTTTTTTTAAATAAAATGTTACACTTTTTGTAGAAAAGAAAACACCATTACAGTACACTGAATGTTAAAAATTACATGCGCATGTCGTTCTGACGCAATTTTGACGTCATAACACACAGTGGCCTTTGTGGCTGTGTAATGATGTCAAAACTACGTCAGAACCAAATGCGGATGCGGCTTTTCACATTCCATGTACTCTAGGCTTTATCCTCATATCCTTAAGACCAGGGTATTGCCATGTAAAGTGAAGTATCGTCTCTTCTTTCTCTGTCATCCAATAAATGCTATAGTTGTCATTAAAATTTAGGCCCAGCACAATTGTGATTTTTAGTTGAACTGTTAGTTTTAAATTTTTTGATATTTTTAGTTAGGCTTGATTGAGTTCTTCAAATTTAATTTTTATTAAACTATTTTTGCTGAAGGAAGGAATTTTACAACATGATAATTATTAAAATTTATTGATAATTTTTGTTGGCTGGGCTGGGGATCGAACTCGGTTTGAATTTACATGTTTCAAGAATCACTGCTTGAGTTCCTACCAACCAGTGACTCTTTATGGCCGATATCAGTGTTCTAAATAGGTCCATAGTTTAGAGTGTTTGGCCCAAAATATATGTGTGTATATGTATATAAATTTCAAATAAAATTTCTATTCATCTGGTTTAATTGATATTGCATAACGAAAAAGAAAAAATGTGCAGTAATTGCAGGTATCGTATTAAAAAACATTACAACTAGCTTTTTTTTGTTATAAATAAATACCCTGCGGGAAATTTGGGTCACTTGTTCTTAAAGCACTTATCCCGTGACCACAGAACACAAAATTATATTAAAAAGGTCCGAATTGTGATAGGTGAAAACATGATACATCACTTAATATGTGATAAAGTGTAGTATCTTCAAAGGAAAGGTAACTAGTCAAGTGACTGGATTTTATATGGGCTGATGCTATCTGGGAATATAATTTTATGTGAAAGAAAACATAGTTCACTCGGGACAATATCTGCGATAGGCATTATTTTAACCGAAATTGAATGTGTCCATTTAGGTTATTTCAGTGTACTGTTGCAAAGTATTAAAAAGGTGTCAATTAACCTCCTCACAGGACATCACCATGTGACAAGTCCCCTTCATATTAAGTGTTAGAACTAGAACCGGTCCCTGCACTTTAGAGCTGTCACGTGACAAGTTTGGTAACTAGGGTAACTAAATTTTGTGGCATTGGGCTCCCTTATAAGATGTTGTGCAAAAAAATTACCTTAACTTCTGTCAATGGTACCTATTACTGCAATCTAATCACAAGCACTATTGTGAATTTTATTGCATAGATTTAATCACAGTAGTAAATTTTTATAAGCTGGCACATTAAACATTTACAACTTTATTTACAACATTGGGGTTCGATGATAAAGATTGAGGGATGCTTCCGACATATAAAAAAAGGACACCACTACGTAAGTTTATCCCATGCATATTTAAATTGGCAAGAGTATTTATGTTTAGGAAAGAGATCTTGCCAACTTAGATGAAGCAATTAAGTTCTTTCGAGATTTTATCACACTGCATTACAGTATGAACCTCAAAATTATTAATAAGTTTAATCCCATAAAATAGCCCTTTTTCACTTATGGTGTTTTCTTTTCTACAAAAAATGTGACATTTTATTTAAAAAAAATGAAATTTGTTGGATGTTTCTTAAAAATTTTGCTCCCGTAAAGGGTGGCTTGCTTTATTCTAAAAAATTAACCCTTTTCGGGAATAAAATTTTTAAGAAACAGAGACCAAATTGCATTTTTTTAAATAAAATGTCACATTTTTTTGTAGAAAAGAAAACACCATTAAAATACAAAAACATTCCAACGAAAAAATGGTAAAAACCCCGAAAAACCAAAAAGTTGCCCCAAAAAGCTTCTTATGTCTCATGTAAACTCAGTGATATTAAATTTCTCAAGGACACTGAATAAAATTTCTTCCAACAGAAGGACATGATTTAAATTCTAGCACAAAGCGGTTGGTTGGAAAAAGCGGACTCTATATAATTATTAGAAGTTTATATTTCATCAAATTGTATTTTGCTGTTTCCACAACACAAGTGATTGTACGTGTAGTTAAATTTATATAAAAAGAACTCAGTTTTTTGAGTGCTTTTCAAATTTTTTTATAAAACTTTCAAAAAAATGAGAGCTTTTTAAATAAATTTTTTCTACAAGTTCAATCACTTGTGTTGTGAAAACAGCATATACATATATGTATAAAAAAATTAAGGAAAATTGAAGACAGCGAAAAATAAACAGCATTAATTTTCAAAAAAAAAGTAATGACAAGCGCTCATAACAAGTATATGTATAAAGTATTTTGGGGAAGCGGTATATTAAGTGAAATTCAGACATTAAAAAAGTGTTAATATCAATAAAGTAGACAAGTCGCTCTATATTCACTCCATGTTAGAGAAAAATAGTCTTAGAATAGCCCACAAATATTTTTAGAATGCCTTTTCACCAGCCGTCGTATATACATCTGGCAGATGGTAAACGACAACAATAATAAGAGCAAAAGAAAGAAGTTACAGTTTTTAGATGCAAAATATTTTTCGTATTCGAATGAACTCGTCATTAGTCTGTTGTAGTCTGCTAAAAGGAGAGAAAAAAAAACTACAGTTAAAGGCTGAAAAGGACTACGGGGTTCATACTTGTTGTCGTAGTTGTTGCAGTAACAATGTTTGTTTGAATACATAAAGTCTGGTTACAACTGGTAGACAATTTTATACTAAACCATAGAAAGACAGACAGGCAGACTTAAACACACTCTCACACCCATTGAACAGTTAACGGAAGTCTAAAGTTTCAATTGTATGTGAATAATAGAAACAACATGTTAGTGTGTATGGGTGAGTACAACGTTGTGTATGTTTGTATTTGCTTTTACATATACAAAGATTTTCTTTTCTATTATATACTATGTATAGGTATATACTCGCTATATACTATATACTTATAGTAATATCTATTTGTAAATGTGTATTTAAGTACGTACGTACATTTGTTTGAAGTCAAGTTTTTGCAATTGTGGATCCCCTTGTCGTCGTCATCGTATGCATGTTTGTGTTGTTTGTTTGGTTTGTTGTGTTTTGTGTTTGCATGTATGTATATAAATAAATGGGCTGGTTGTTGACATTGGTTTCGTATTTACAAAGAAATCGATTAAATTTAATCGAAATGGCGTGAAAATCTTCTAAAGACAATTTTACATAGACATTCATTCATTTATTCAGCCACTTACTTGTCTCTCCACGCCACTCCACTCTCACTCACATTTTTACTTGTAAGTATTTGCAAAAAAGACTTCCTATTTCTAAAACTGCAAGGTCAATGACTAAAAAACATTCAACAAAATTTAATCAAATGGAAAATTTTAGTTTTCCTTTAAAGTTAATTTAAATATTTTGTTTTTTTTTACTTAAAAAAATTTAAAGAAATTTAAGCTATTTTTGGGGAAAAAGTGATTTGATTAAATGAGAAAACATTTTATTGGAAAAAAAAAAATAATTTTTTTTGTTGATACTTTGTTACTTCTCAAATTTAAGAACAGTCCAAAAGAAGTCGTATAAGAAATAGAAAAATATTGAATATGTTGAAATATTAGAAATACATATTAGAAATTATTAGATTTTATAATGTGACCGTAGGAGCAATATTTTTAAGAGCTTAAATATATTGCTTAAGATCAAAATATGATGCCGCAGAGCAACGATATACAAAAAGAACTCCATTATTCGATTTTTCATTAAACAATGCAGAACATGTTTCAGGAAATGATGAGAAACCAGAACATGCTTCTGCAAGTTCTACTCAACAAAAAATTAACTAGTTAAAAATATGTTTCTGGAATGCAAACGGATTATCCAAACTTAAGTTGTCATCCGTTTATTGTCCCCCGAGGCACAAAATTGAACACGATAAATTTCTCTTCTCCACGTTGGGCCAGAAATTCATTGCTGCTGGCGATTACAACGCTAAACATACATATTGGGGCTCCAGACTTATTAGTCCTAGAGGTAATGAGCTATACAATACCGTAACTGCAAATAATTTTGATGTCGTATCGAGTGGTGAGCCTACCTATTGGCCAACCGACTTCAACAAGCTACCAGACCTTATTGACTTTGCTGTAATTAAAAACATCAAGCGCGATCAGGTACTAGTTAGTTCCTGCTATGATCTATCGTCTGATCATTCACCTTCAATCCTCATTTTAAAAGGCAACTCTGACGCCGCAGCTGCAAACTTTATTTCCTATCCAAACAGAAACACAAATTGGTTAAAGTATAAAATGTATGTGAGCTCTCACCTTTCACAGTGCATTCCCCTAAAAAATTTATCTGACATCCAAATAGCTGTCGACCGATTTACAGAAGTCTTGGATTCTGCAGCAAGAAATGCAACCCCAATAAAGCGGATATAGAGACCCTTATCAGAGAAAAAATGAAGTTAAGAAGACACTGGCAAAGCAGTCGTTCCCCAACCACTAAGGCCCAACTACAATTATGCCTGACAACTCTTCGCAAATTGAGACAGAACCACGAGTCTGCAATAGAAGGCTATCTAAACAGCCTAGATGCCACAAAAAACTCCAATTACAGCTTATGGAAGGCTGTACGGCATATGAGATGCCCTATAAACCAGGAATCTCCATTAAGACTGGAAAACCGCACTTGGGCCAAAAACACACATGAAAAATTAAACGCTTTCGCGGGCCACCTTGAGAAAGTTTTCACGCCACATGAAGCACATACTTGTTCCTGTCGTCCAATCATTCCTGATAAGGTAAACCATCCAATAAAATTTAACATAACTCAAGTAAAATCTGCAATAGAAAAAGTGAATATTAGAAAATTTAGATAAGAAACTACCATCGTCTGCTTCTAGAATCTTGCTGCTCATTTTTAACGCGATATTAAGAGTCGGATACTTCCCAGCCTCATGGAAGAGGTCTATAATTGTTTTGATTCCCAAGCCAGGAAAAGATGCTAGCCAGGTTGCGTCGTACAGACCGATAAGCTTATTATCAATCCTATCGAAGCTTTTCGAAAAAATATTCCTTTTAAGTACAATAGAACAAGTGCATAGAATTGTCACCCTAATTAGATCGGCGTTTGAGAAAAAGCAATACTGCTCAGCCCTGTTTATAGACATTTCCCAAGCAATTGACAAAAGTTTGCATGATGGGCTACTCATCAAAATCACACGAATGCTTCCTCAAAACACTCACAAGCTTTTTGTCTTTAGACAACAAAATTCTCTTATACAAGTCCATCATAAAACCAATATGGACATATGGCATCCAATTATGGGGTACTGCATGCGCATCTAACATCCAAAAGCTTCAAAGAAGACAGTCTAGAATATTACGACATATTGTCTGTGCCCCATGGTATATACGTAATGACAATATCCACAGAGATCTCAACGTCCCCACTATCCAGGAGGAAATTAAAAAATATTCAATTAGCCCACCCTAACTACCTCGCTCGGGGTCTGCTTCAGTTCGAAGGTCACCAGAGGCTAAATCGAACCGATTCTTTGAGCCTAACTAGAAGACATTTTTAAAATTTGAATACAGCAGTTAGTGGTTACATTGGTAACAACTAATAAAAAACAAGTAGAATTAAGATTTGAATACATATTGTAAATTTCGATAAGAAAGATTCAAAAATAAAAATAAATTATTAAAAAAAAAAAAAAAATAAAAAAAAATTAAACAATTTTGTTTGAATTTTAGAAAATAATCATACAATAGGTTTGTTTTTTTATTTAAAAGCGCAACTGTACTTTAAATTTGTGTAAATGAGAGCGGTTTTGAGAGAATAAAATTCTTCTTCTTGTACGAAACCGCCCAGACTTTTTCTTCGGGCAAATTGTGAAAATTTTCAGGCTGCTGTTAAAATATAAACAAAATTACAAATAAGTGGTGCTCATAAATGGCGTGAAAAATAGTATATTTAAAAGCTAAAAGGCTTTGTATGCATAAAAAAAACAAATCAATACACCTCGACATTCTAATTTGTTCTAACAATTAATTTTTTATCTTCCCATATTTATGGCTTTTTATGAGAGACATTTTTTCTAACTCTCATTTTCATGAACTTAACCCAAAAAGTAAAGAAACAGAGTCAATATTTAAAGTTGTTGTTGTGTTTTTTTCTAAGAAAATTCAAATACATACTTATATATTAGTTCAAAATTGTAGTGTAGATTCTTGGTTTCTGATAAATATTTCTGTAATTTGTACATTCATTTTGTTATCCGCTTAGGGGTATGCGGCAAAAAGCAATATTACTTAAGTGGTCCATGAGGCAAATACCAGTGAAAATCTCTGACGTTAATTATAAAAATCTAAAATTGAAATTATTTGATTCCCATATTCACAAGCGAACTAGTGGCGTAGTCTGTGGATCTACTGTCAAAATCAATTATGTACTGAACTTTACCAAATTTTCTACTAATAAACTTTAGGAAAAAAGTGCATAAATTCTGTGCCGAATTCTTTAAAGAGAAAATAGTTTTTTGGAGACATATGTATGTGTCAGAATAGAACTTATATATACTTATACTTATACATGCACAGAAGGATTTGTGCAACATTACTGCAGAAAATGTTGTTAATATTAAAACCTATTTAATTGACACTATGAATTTGTTTACTCGTGCAAATTTAATTTATTTTTTAATTAATATCACAAAGTTTTAATGGAAATAAATTTTTGATTTTTTCTGTGTATTTTTTTGTGCAAGCCAAAAGGTTTGCTTTCGTATTGAAAATTGTGATCCCGTGCACTTAAATACACATCAATCCATCCCTACTTAAATCCGCAGCGGTGTCAATAGTACGGTAAGTACGGCTCCTTAAATCAGGTACAGAGCACTTGATTCAAGTACGGATTCTTTAGATAATCCGAAAGTGAGATTGGATTGATTCTAACCTAAACTCTTACTCCACAGAACCAGAATTATTATGTTTTTTTTTCACTTGTTATATTCGGTCCTTTGTTAACTGAAAAATTCTCAATTATAAAACCCCAATATGGTTTCCGTATTCATTGTACTTTAAAAATTTGATGTATTTAACTAAATAATTTAAAAAATAGAATATGGGAATTATTTTGCCTAATTTTACTTTTTAAACATGAAAACCTATATGTATATAAATAAGTGTACACTTTGATGTCACCACTTACTGCGGAAACGGTTCGACCGTTTTCAACAAAAATTTCAAGGTACGTTGGGGTGGTGCCCTGCAATAAAGCCATAGGAAATAAAGCAATATGACCTTTTTTCTCAATCCATTAGGCAATAAGGCCATATGACTTTATTTCCCTGTAAGGAGTGAAATAAAGCCATACATGGCCTTATCTCCCATTTAAATTTTTTTCTCTTAATATAATTCTAATTTATTTAAATTTGTTTTGTTGTTTTTTCTCTGGGTGTATACATATATTAAAAATATAACGAAAACCCTTTTGGGCGCATGGATTTTCTCCTCTATGGTATAACAAATACTGGCTTCGCTAAATAAAGATTCTCTGCATAGTCGGTCTTAGGACGGGCGCAAGAATTTCTACTTTATGGTATAACAAGTACCGGTTTCACTAAGTAAAGGTTCTTAAATCTGATTTGTTTTCTAACGCTCTATCCCCTCCCCCTTCCACCTACTGTACCATATTTTTTCAACACTTGACAATGGCAACTCATTCCTTTGGCAATTTGTAACCATAACAATTACACTGTTATGGCGTTATTTACACTTTGGTTATTAAGCGATTATGGTGTTATTGCACTTGGTTGGTGGTTATAAAGCCAAATGGCTTTATTTCTTAATTCATTGAGAAATAAGGCCATATGCCTTTATTTCCTATGGCTTTATTACACGGCACCCGTTGGGGATAGTCTGTAGATGGTTTTAGTTAGGTTTGCACGAAATCGGCTTAGAGGTTCCGCAGATATTTTCCTATATATTCCCATACAAATACATATCAACAAAATACCCTCCATTTTGAACTCCTCCGAAACGGCTTGACTGATTTGTATGAAATTTTGTATGTGTGTTTGTTTCGCTAGAGGGTGCAAAATAGGGCATTAGCTCCACCTCCCTAAATCTTTTTAGCTAATCAATCTGTTTTCTTAAAATTTAGCATGCAAACACTGTAACTTCTAAAAAGAAAAAGGGAATAGGATGTGAAATAGGATAAGAAGGGCAAAAGCTCGCCCTACCAATATCTTCTTAACTAATTGACCGAATTTCTTGAAATTTCGTAAGCAAATAGTGTAACAGCTGGAAAGTACTATAGCCAATGGTTTTTAATATTTAAGGCGTGAAAAAGGGCAATAGGGGTAAAAGCTCCCCGTCCCTATATCTTCTTAACTGATCAACCGGTTTTCTTAAAATTTGGCATGCAGACACTGTAACATCTGAAAGAGAACAGGGCATGAAATAGGTCAAGAGGAGTAAAAGCTCCCCCTCCCTATATCTTCTTAACTTATCAACTGATTTCCTTGAAATTTGGCGGGCAAATAGTGTAACATCTGGAAAGCACTATATCCTATAGTTTTTATTATCTTCTTAACTAATCAACCTGTTTTCCTAAAATTTCGCATGCCGACACTGTAACAAAACAACGTATGCCGGGTCAGCTAGTAATCTATATTTTTCTTCTTGTAGTGCTGTTTTTGTATCTAGAGCAGTCTTTTATAAACAGACGCGTATGCAATCCTATTGGTTTTTGAAAGTTATCCCATCTTGTGTTGTTTTAAGTTCTTTTGATTATTATCCCTACTTAAATTTTTGAATACGACTAGTAATACAGTAAGAAGAATCAACTAAAATATAGTGCGAGTTTTTTCTTTTTTTCTAGGTCTATGCGAAAAGCCACAAACCACAGCGACTCTCAAAACCAACAAAGCTTATGCCGTCGGTTAAATTCAGCCTGATTAAAAAAAAAAAAACAAAGACAAAATTGATGTTAATCACCGCTACGTCTACTCTCTGTATAACAATCTCCGGTGGCTTAGGTGCAGTTCTTTGGTCAATTTAATAACGTGTGGAGATCATTTCATATGTTTGTTTAAACCAAACTTTTTTTTTTTTTTTGTCATTATTTTTTATTGAATCTTCATATATTAAATATGAACTAACAATAATTAATCAAATCTTAACCTAATACGTTATTTTATGTCCTGCCAGTGCCAGACAAAATTTTCTTCATCACGGGTTCTGTCACTTATATATTTCGCTCATAAATAAACTTATGTTTATCGCTCATCTAATTGGGTAAGTGCTGCAGTGTCTCTTCTTCTTAAGCGAGTGTGGCCGCCATGATTTAAAATATTTCGAGCTAGTGGATTTGGGTGTTGTTCAAGCCTTTTTAAATATTTTATTGCATATTTTGTAATCATAGTTTTAACTAATGGCACATTGAGATCCTTGTGAATGTTTGAGTTTTTAAAATACCAGGGAGCTGCTGTGATTATTCGAAGAAGTTTATTTTGGCGCCTTTGAATTTTGTCGATATTAGAGGCCAAGGCAGTGCCCCATAGTTGAATACCGTAGCACCAGATAGGCTTTAAGATAATGTTGTAAAGTAGAAGCTTGCAATCGAGACTAAGGACAGAATTTCTCCCAATAAGCCAATGAATTTGAATGGCTTTTAGTTTCATTTGAGTTAATTTTGCCTCTATATGGCATTTCCACGTTAATCGCCGATCCAGATGTATACCGAGATATTTTACATGCGAATGTTGAGGAATTATTTGATTATTGATTGTAATAGGGGGGCAAGATTCCCGGCGCAAAGTGAATGTTATATTTACGCATTTTAGCTCATTGACCATTATCCTCCATTGTCTTAACCATATTTCTAGTTGAAATATATGATGCTGTAAGTAACGCGATGCTTCATAGCGATTTTCGTGGACGCTTAGAAAAGCTGTATCGTCTGCAAATGTTGAAGTTTGTGTGTAGTTGCTTGTTGGCATGTCCGAAGTATAAATTAAGTATAATAGGGGGCCCAGGATGCTGCCTTGTGGGACTCCAGCGGCAATGGGCTGAGGTGAACTTAAAAAATTTCCTTCTTTAATAATAAATTGACGACCGACTAAGTAGCTTTCTAGCAGCTTGTGTGTGTTTGCTGGTAAATTTTGTGTAATAAGCCTTCATGCCATACTTTGTCAAAAGCTTGCGAAACATCGATGAAGAGTGCTGAGCAATATTTTTTTTCTTCAAATGCTTTTCTTATGACATTTACTATTCGATGAGTCTGCTCGATTGTGCTGTGTTTTCTTCTAAATCCGAACTGATGGTTTGGAATACATCTATTTTCACTTAAAATTGTTGTTAATTTTGAAACTAATAATTTCTCAAACAGCTTTGACATATTTGATAATATGCTAATAGGCCAATAAGACTCAACTTTTGTATGATCTTTCCCTGGCTTTGGTATCATGGTAACTAAGGAAACCTTCCATTTTTGAGGATAGTATTCAAGGCGTAAAATAGCATTAAAAATAAAAAGAATAATTTTCTTTGCTATGCGAGGTAGCTCCAAAAGCATTTTGTTACTGATTTTATCAATACCAGGTGCCTTCTTAGTGTTTAAGTCACAAATAGCCTTTTCGATATCTCTTATCTCAAATCTGAGGGGAATAGCTGCTCTAGCAGCAACAGGTGGTAACTCGACCGCAATATTGTGAGATATATTTGGTGTAAATACGTTTTTCAAGTGACTAACAAACAGATTTCCTTTTTCAATATCGTTTCTTGCCCAACTACCATTCAAGTTTCTTAATGGTGGCTTAGATATAACTGGCCTTTTTAGATTTCTAGCTGCACGCCATAATGAGTAGTCAGATTGTGGAGTTGCATCAAGTTCCTTAAGATATTTTTCTAGAGAAGCCGTGTTCTGATTCTGCAGTAACTTTCTTAGCCTTTTTGTGCACTCTTTTAATAAAATCTTAAGTTGCGGGGATCTGTAAAGTTGCCACTCTCTTCGAACTCTCCTTTTTTCAGTCAAGAGCCGCTCGACATCTGAAGAACATATTTTATTATTTTTAATTTTTTTGGGGGTAACGCTGGAGTGTTGAACAGCTAGTTTAAGATAACTGTCAAAGTTAACAAGAGAGAGATCCACATTCTCCGGTGTACTAAGCGGAATATTTTCTGTACAATGGGCACTGAAAAATTTTTTATATTTTAACCAATTTATTTGTGTGGCTGGCGTCGCTATGTAACCTGACGGAAATGCAATTATATTTGGGTTCGATATAGTAACAATTGTAGATGTGTGGTCGGATGATAATTCTAAGGAAGCTTCAACATGAATCGTTTCTGTGGGGATGTTTTTAACCACGCCGAAATCGATGACATCTGGAATTTTTTGATGATTAGTTGGCCAATATGTTGGTTGTCTGCTCGCTACCACATTTAAATCCATTTTAGAAATTGTGTTAAATAAAATACGACCCTTTGGTGTTATAAGTCGCGACCCCCAGAAGGTATGTTTAGCGTTATAATCGCCAGCGGTAGGAAACACGGTCCTAATGATTTAAAATATTTATAATATTGGTCCTCCGATATTGAAAATCTAGGCGGGGAGTATAACGATGAAATTACTAGGTTTCTATTTAATTCCTCAACGCAAATGTTCGTTGCTTGGAGATAATCTTCACGATGATCACACATTAGATAGTGTTTGACTCGGGTTTTTATTAATATGGCAGAACCTCTACAAGCTCTATCCCGAGGGTCCTTGGTATCATATAGTATATAACCATTGATTTTAAACGTATTTCTTGAGGTCAAATGAGTTTCAGAAATCACCATGACATCAATTTGTTTATTTTTAAGAAAGTATTCTAATTCATTTTTATGTTGGCGGATGCCGTTTGCGTTCCAAAAACAAATTTTTAAACAGTTCATGGTTTGTTAAGTACAGCTTGCAATAACATCGATTGCATTCTAAGCATTTCCTGCATCATATTACCCATTGTGTTCGTAAAATTATTTACTGTTTGCACTAATGTTTCCATGGTTTTTTCTAAGCGCCTTGTATTGGCTGATGGTTTGATTTTAGGACGTTAGCGTAAGAGGTTCTGTTATTACTAGGCTGGGGGGCTTGAATTGCATTTGTGTTTACTTGATTTGCAACCTGCATTTGAGGGGTATTTGTTTTCGGTCCAACCGTCTGCTTGACGATATTATATACAGGGCATCCCCTATAATTGGCAGTGTGATTACCGCCACAGTTGCTACATTTTTTTACGTTGGGGTCGGTTTTAGACTTATCGCAAGAAACTGTACCGTGTAGTTCACCACATACTACGCAGACAGGGGGTAAGTAGCAGTATGCCTTGGTATGGCCAAATTCTTGGCAGTTTAAGCACTGAACAGGTCCATTTTTTTTTTGTGCGGCTCTTCTATAGTTATTCTTCTGTAGAGAATATTTTAAATTGTAAATAGGATGTGTTTCGTTTTTTTTAATAAAGGTCGAATAAAATACATAATTTTTTAATCGGTTAATATTTTCTATGTAAAAATATAAAATCTAATTTAAAAACATTAACCAAGATTGCCACAATAATTATTATTGCATATTTTGTTTTCAATTTCCTGGAAAAATGCTAAAGAAAGTTTTCTAATAAATATTCATATTTAAAAAAGTGATTTTCTAACGAGCACACACGAAAATTAAAAAAATAACGAATCAAATCATCTGTAATACCCATTTAAATACTTACGCAAGAATGAATTCACACATTTTGATTTAATATTACATTAAGAATAGAAACGTCCTTACAATTCGGTCATGTGCAGAATAAATATTCATACATTAAGCGAGATAAAAAAAAATTAAGACCGTCTTTTCAAAATTATTTACTCACTGGTCTTTATTTATTTCTAGGTAACAAATTAAATTAGAAAAAATTAACTCATCCAGCAATATGTTATTTGTTTTTTTTCTAAATGAATTTTTTAGATCTATCGTATTTATTGTGTATTGTTGTTTTAATGTACTCGTAATCGTCCATATTTGATATTAAAATGAAAAAAAAAATAAATCCCAAAGAGCCAGTAACAGTAGCAGCGATCGTGCGTTCTGGAGGGTTGAAATTTGCAAAAAAAAGTAATCCATCCATACATTTTAATTTCATACAAAGACATAAAATTCAATTATTGTTTTAACATTTTTCATTTATCAAAACACGCTGTTTTTTATACGTGAATGTTTGTTTTAATTGTGTATTCCACCATATTGTTTGTTTAGGTACAGATTTTGAATTACAAACAGACAGACAAAATTTTAATATTTTGTATGTTGTTTTTTTTATACATTTGTCATTTAATGTAAACGAAGAACTTCTGTTTTTATAATCAAAAATAAACGTCGTAGTACATGTGTAAATGTTTTGTGATCCTGATTGAGGAATTTTTTAGTTTTGCTGCAAATTGTTTAACGGCGGCACAAATCCCTTTGGCAGGATTTTGCGTGTGATTATTAGGGATTTATTTTGTTTTTTGATGTGGGAAATATTTTGATAATTCCATGTTATTACAAAATTTTCGGCATTATTTATAATAGAAAATCAGCTTACGTATGTACATACGTATGTATATTGCAAAGATTTTCGTTTGGTTAAGTTTTAATGAGGAAAAAGTGGTGATATTTGAAGAATTTCCATAATATTTTCAAAACTTACCAAGACATTTCAATCTAATTGCAAATAACGCTGTATATATGTATGTATATCATCCCATAGTTCGTCTTCTTTCCATTTTATTTTATCTTAGACCAAGCTTTTAATTCCTCACCATGAATAGCCTGCTTCTGGTGTTTTTGCGTCCACCACTCGTCGCCACGTATTGTCCCTCGTCATCATGTATTGACCGGCCTTCATCTTTTGCGAAAGCTAATAAAGCAATATTATCTTGTGGCTTGTTTAGGGTGTGTCCCATCCACATCCACTTGCGGCGTCGAATTTGAGCGTGCCGACCATAGAGCTGCGTTGGTGATGCTCTTTGGACAGAATTTGCATGCTTTTCTGTATGCAGATGAAGGCTTGCAACGACTGCAATTCTTTGTTTGATGCGTTCAATGTATTGCAACACTGCAAAAGCAGTGGAGATAGCACACAACCTTGACGCATACCCTTCTCCACTGAAATTTGGCCACTTTGCTGTTATACGTGCTGTATTCGGCAGGTGGCACCGTCTTATAAGCTTTTAATAACACGGATGACTTTACCGGGGACTCCTTTTAATTCTTGAGAATTCACGATTACATTGCGGTTCATAGTGTCGGCTGCGCTCTTAAGCCAACCTTCTCGTTCCTCAGACTAGATGACACATGATCCGATAGTCGCTTATTAATTATGTGAGCGACTATGTTATTTAGCGTGCTTAATAACGTGATACCTCTCCAATTAATGCACTCAGAGAGTTTACCTTTCTTTTGCAGCAGAGTTAAAATTTCTTCCGTGAATTAAGACGGCAGTGCTTCGCTATACTAGAAGTCCGGTAAGAGCAGATGCAGGAGTTTTGCGCTTAGAAAACGGTCTGCTTTCAGTTACTCTGTTGGTAGTTATATTGTCGGGGCCAAGGGCCTTGCTGGACTTTAGGGATATTTTAAAGATGTTAAGGCGCTCGGTGACGAATTGATTGCTCTCCTGGTGTTTGAGGCAAGTGCATATGCTTGCTGTTGATACTCAAGGTGTTGCTTAGAGAAGTTTTGTATAGTATTCTTCCAATATCTTTAATTGTTCTCTTTCGACGTAGAAACTACACAGTTGATATCCATTAAAGGTTTGGTGGTAGAGAATGTGATGTTTCGTACTTGACGCATTGATCGAAAAAGGTTCCGATTGCGATGGGTATCTGCTGCTGTCTGTACTTTTTTTTTGCTGCATGTGTTTTTATTCATCCTTTTCTTCACCATCTTATCTAGTCTGGCGTATTATTGTTTGGTTAGAGCTTTCGAAGGCCTGGTTTTGACACAATGTATGCCATTTTTTGCCTTTGCTCGCTGGTTTATAAGATTGCATGTATTATCTGTAATCCATGTCTTTTTGGCGTGGTTCCGTAACCTACGAGTTTTTCTGCTGCATTGCTTAGGATATTTTCGATTTGGCCCCATCTATCGCCCTCACTGTCTGACACTTCCTGGTAGGAGTCTCTAATGGCATTGTATAAAATGTTTTTTATAACAGGAGCTTCCAGTTTGCTGGATTTCATCTAGAAAACCTTTTTGTTCTTTTTAATGGTAGTAACTGTAAGCCGTACGGTGGAGATTAGAAGAAGGTGTTCACTCGATATATCCGCACTACGTCTGTTTCGCCCATCTAACGGTCGATTTGATTTTCGGTTGTTCGATCGGGTGATACCCACGTCACATAATGAGTCCGTTTGTGGGACTGTAAGAGTGTGTCGTCAATGGCAGGACTGTTTTTTAGCCAGAGGCCCTATAGGAGTTTGCCGTTCTTGGTAATGGATCCAGTTTCGTGGCGGCCTATTAGGGTAATAGTGGCCCAGTTGTCACCAAGAACGATGACAATGTCTCCTCTTCTGACATCATGAATGACTTTGGTAAGACTCTCGTAAACTCATATCTCATAACTATTGTGTTTCTAAGGCGTGTTAGAAGTTTAGCAGATATAGTATGGTCTGTATGGGCTTGTCATTCTTTGATAGCCCGATATGCCTCTCTTGATATACGAAGCCCAACACCACTCTCTCTTCTTTGGTTTGCTGGTTTTCACGAGAAAGGCCATTTTAACCCGTTCTGGGCTGAGAATTTACCCGAATCGGGCTATTTGGTCTTAGCCATCCCCAGAATCCTTCATTTGAAAAATACATAACTAAGCTGCGCTAACTTAGATGATTCCTGCAGTGTGCGTATATTTCATTATCAAATTCGCGATCCATTTTCGCTTTAATTGTATTTGCTTCGGGTATGTTAATCAGTTTCAGGATGATTGGTCTACTGCGTCCGATTAAAGTACCAGGGCTGCTTGCAAAGCATCCAGACATGCTTTTTGGGACATAGCATTAATGGGATTATACCGCCCATAATCCCTAATAATAACGAGGCTTTACGACACTAGAAAAATAATAAGGCTTTAAAGAGTGAGTCTTGTTGAGGGGTTCTCTACTACCTAAAGACGTGATGCTTTTTACCAGTTCTGGATAACGCGATATAAAAACATACAGTGGTGCTCAAATAGGAACTATTAATGCAGTTGTTGGGGGTCTTGCGGTAGCATTGCTTGGCACAATTTTGTATGGATGCATCTTAGAGCTGGAGATCGACACATTTTTCGTTTTCGCCACAACTCATTGAATGCATTTTATGCCTTACTTGCGTTCTATGTTTTAAATTACAAGCAACATCACCACGAGTTGAAATAAAATTTCGTTTGTCATAATCAGCTGATTTGTTTGAACGCTGCTTGTGACGCTTACAAAAGTAAAACGTAAACCTACTTATCACATTCAACGCCTCAATACATTCTACGCTTTTGTGCATGTAGCTTGTTACATATACATAACTACACAGATTCTACTTTTTTACAGCTGCGAAATGCGTGTAACGCGTGGTGTACACCTCTAGCTTAGGATGACGAGTTGAGCAAGTTGCATATTTTTTAAAAGCTTCCACGTTGCCTTCGTTGCGAATATTTCGGTAAGCCCCGTTTTCAGGACGCCTAATCACTGTAGCCCGTTTCTCTGAACAGCAGACTAAATTCCTAATCATGATTGTTGTGGGAGCTGCTTCATGACGATTTATCGTTAACAGAAGTAGACAAATGCGATCATTTAAGCATTTTGTTGTGTAATGCATGCATGGATTACAAATTTCCAAGAATTCAGTTCTAACCTACAAAAAGAAAAAGAAAACATTATTTTACAAGATAAAAATGTTATACGTGTTTAACATGAGAAGGTCTTATTTGGGCCACCCAGTAGTAATGCCTGAAAAAATCGATAGCAGAAAATATAATTTTAAGCCGATTTGTTTATAAATAATTGTTTCTTTCTTCACATAATATCCTCCCTATGTATTATGGTTTACCCCAGGATTTTCCACCGATGTTGTAATTTGTTGCATAAACTATTGGGATAATTGTTAACATTTAGCTTAGAGTATTGTATAAAAAGCCAATCCAGTGAATGGGTTAGTCTGAAATTTATACAACTTGTTATAATATAACTTCCATTGGATTCTGATAAATTTGAGGCTTCATTTAAAGTTGTTGGCCATGAGCGAATTAGTGATGTTTCTTAAGGTTCTCTAATGAATTTATGGAGCTAATGCTTGTAGTATGGAGTCCCTTATATTTAAACACAAATTTGTTGTTCAACTTTCTAACTATGTATACATATTTAAAAAGTATGTACATACTTTTTATTTGAACCATAATTTTGATAATAAACAGGTAAAAATTATAGTCGGTCAAGCCCGACCATATTATACCCAACACACTACAACAGGCAATATATCTTTATCTATATGAGAATTTTCGTCTTAACGTGATTTGAGTGAGGCGTTTAAATGGGACCTAGGGCCAACAAAATTATATTATACGGTTAATGTTCATATAAGAGTTCCTTGCGCCGAATATCATCTAGATATTAACAGTAATATGTTCGTCTTAAAGCGATTTTAGAAAATCTGTGGCCAATGCTGGGCTAAACACCACAATATATGTATTTTCATAATCATATATCAGTTCCAACATCAATAAGAAAGGTAAGGCATTAAAAGCTTCGTTTGGGGAATGGGAACTATCCCTAAACTTTTCACGTAATAGTTCCAAAATGTTTGGGATCAATTCTAGTTCTTATACTTTATATGAAGGGGACTTGGCACTTTTGCATGACGAGGTCCTAGAAGGGGGTTATTTGGCACCTTTTTGACACTTTGTAACAGGTTACTGAAATAACTTAATATACACATTCAATACATTAAATACATTGCCATTCGCAGATATTGTCCCGAGCGAACCATGTTAATATGACAGATCCCCTTCATAAAAAGTAATAGAACCAGATAGAATAAGACGCTCCCGCGGAAAATCCAATCACATTAATAGTTTTGTATCAAGTACTTTTCCTCTGGAGCGGATACACTTTAAACACATTATCAGCAGCTAAGTGCTAAGTCAGGATTTAATATTTTAATTGAACAGACAACCAACCAGTCTGATGGACGGACATTTTAAGATCGACTCAGAATCTCAGAATATTTTAAGATATGAACAAACCCATATTACCCTCTACAGCGATGGCGGTGTGAGTATAAAAATTCAAAAAATATGACAGTTAATACGCCGTTTAAAATTCTATATTAAAATTAAAATAAATCTAAAAATTTTTTTCCTAAAAATATCAAATTACCAAACTTAAATATCCTGCCCAGTGAAATAGTCCTAAATACTGAAAAGCCGCAAAACACAATTACTCAACGCCATTGTCATACATTTTTATTCAAAATCTCATTATTAAAGACGTCATACGAATTTATGTCTGTCATCAACTGGAATGAAAGTATTTTTTTTTAATGCAATTGCGTTGTTGATTCATTTCTTCTCTGAAGGATTTAAAAACCAAAATTATCGAATCATAATAATGGTGATAAGAAATATTTAGTAAAGCCACATAATGAAAATAAAAAAAAAAAACAAAATGTTTTTCAAAGTGCTTTCAACAATACTCAAAATTGAA
Source organism: Pollenia angustigena (assembly GCA_930367215.1). Classification (NCBI taxonomy): domain Eukaryota; kingdom Metazoa; phylum Arthropoda; class Insecta; order Diptera; family Polleniidae; genus Pollenia; species Pollenia angustigena. Next base: position 121,598,328 of record OV884057.1, on the reverse strand, counting down.
AACACACTTAGACTCACTCATAAATTCAAAGTAATAAAAATAATAATGAAATAATTGATATGTAAAATAATATTTCACTTAACAAAAACAATACTCTGCTCTAAAGAAATTTCCTTAAAATTAATGATATTTTTTCTAAGCTCTCCAGATTGACAAATTGTTGAGTCGACAAATTCTATTGTCTCCAAAAGAATTATAAATTTTTGTTTGTTTGTTTCAGAATTTGTCAACCTTTTTTGTTGTTGTTAATGCATTAAGGTAAAAAGGACTTAAGTACGATCATTAATACGCATACATAGAACACACTTACCTACATACATGTGGACATACATACATACATTATGTATGTATGAACATACAATTTCATTAAACAAATCTTTTTTAATTTTTATATTTTTTTGTATTTGTCTTTAAAGAAATGTGATTTTATTTTATATTTAGGCCTGCTGTGTTTTTAATAAAATAATCATAATAAATCCTTAATAATTTTATTTTCTTATTCTTCTACGTTTTTATTCTTTTATTTTGTACTTTCAGCAGGGAAGGAATCATCAAAAGAAAGCGACATTATTGTTTCTGATTTTCTCCGCTTTCTGTAGGGATATTAATGTCTCAATGGTGTGTTGTAATATCGATAGAATTTGGAACAATATGTCAAACAAATGGATGACAATGATGGCGAAAGAAAAGAATTGAAAATTGGTAACACATTGTGTAATTAAATGCCGGCTTAATGATTGTCATCATATTGCGGCTGCCTTTTTTCCTATACAAAATATCAATATTTGTACCAATACGATTTATTTGTGATCTATTTCAAATTATAATGTAGGGTTTATTTTCATGTTATGAATCTTCATACATTAAAAAATTCCAACAAACACGGAGGTTTGATTTCAAATTGAAACAGATTTGAAATCAAACGTTTTCTCAAACGACAAACGTTTGATAATGATTTGAAAACCAGCGTTCTCAACAAAAAGGGGAAATTATTTTCAAATTGAAAAATGCCTTTATTTTCAATTTGCTTTTAAACGTAATTCTCAAATGTTTTTCAAATGTGGATTATAAAACAATGTGGAATATAAATAAAAATATTTTATTTTTAATATTTTTAATTAGGCTTAAGTTCATGAAATTTAATTTTCATTAAATTATTTTTTTATGAAGAAAGCAAATTTCGATCTACCAAATGTTAAAATACAATTTGGTTTAAGGATTGATGTTTGACTATTGACGTCAGCAGTCGTCGATGGCTGCGAGTGTAAGACGGCAAATCCATCTGAGGAGATCGAGTGGTTGCGATCGAAACATGTCATGGTAACCTGCCGGCCAGGGTTCGAGCCCGAGCCACGTCAAGAATGAAAGATTATCAATAACAATTTTAATTAATTTTCATGTTGTAAAATTCCTTTCTTCATAAAAAAATAATTTAATGAAATTAAATTTCATGAACTTAAGCCTAATTAAAAATATTAAAAATTTGGATTAAAAACCATAAATAGTTCAACAAAAATAACCACAATACTAATTATATTTTATTTTTTTTAAATTAAATTTATTATTTATTTAAATAAACTGTGAGATAAACATTCGGCACCATAGCAAAAAGATTTTTTTTTTTTTTATTATTGAATCTTTCTTGTCGAAAATTATAATATGTATTCAAAGCTTAATCCGAATTCTTATTTGTATTTGTGAGCCGTTACCGATGTAACCGCTAATTAATCAAGTGTCAAAAAAGCCTGCTAGGCTCAAAGTGTTGGATCTTTTCAGCCTCCGGTGACCTTCGAACTTTATTAGATCCCGAGCGAGGTAGTTGGGATGGACCCCAACTGAATACTTTTTAATTTCTTCCTGGATGGTAGCGATGTTAAGATCTCTGTGGATATTGTCATTACGTATATACCATGGGGCGCAGACAATTTGCCGTAATATCCTAGACTGTCTTCTTTGTAGCTTCTGGATGTTTGATGCATGCAGTACCCCATAATTGGATGCCATATGTCCATATTGGTTTTATGATAGAGTTGTATAAGAGAACTTTGTTGTCTAAGGAAAAGTTTGAGTTTCGACCGATTAGCCAATGTAGATGAGCTGCTTTAAGTTTCATAGCCGTTATTTTCGCTTCAATATGACAAGACCAGGTCAAGCGTCTATCTATATGAATTCCCAAGTACTTAACATGGTTTTCTACCGGAACAGTGATGTTATTTATTTTAACAGGAGAGCACGTTTGTCTTCTGAGCGTGAAAGTAAAGTGAGCACATTTAGCCGGGTTAACCTTTATTTTCCATTTTTCTAGCCAGGCTTCTAGTTCATTGACGTGGGACTGTAAATGCTGCGATGCAACTTTTGGGTCCTGATTAACACTAATAAATGCTGTGTCGTCTGACAACGTAGAAGTGTGTGTGCTCGGGCTTTTTGGCATATCAGCTGTATATATTATATACAGTTACGGTCCTAATATGCTGCCTTGAGGGACACCAGCAGATATTTTCTTGGTGGGGGAGTAGTGGTTTTTTGATCTAACCATGAATGTTCTGCCAGTTAAATAGCTCTCAAGGAGTTTGTGAGTGTTTTGTGGAAGCATTCGTGTTATTTTAATGATCAGCCCATCATGTCAAACTTTGTCGAATGCTTGGGAAATGTCTATAAACAGTGCTGAGTAATATTCCTTTCTCTCAAACGCTTATCTAATTTGGGTAACAATTCTATGCACTTGTTCGATTGTACCATGCCTTGCTCGGAATCCGAACTGATGATCCGGAATGATTGCGTGTTCAGTAAGACAGGGAGTTATACTTAAAAGGAATATTTTTTCTGTAAGATGTAATTTGACTAGCGTCTTTTCCTGGCTTAGGAATCATAACAATTGTAGAGGTCTTCCAAGAGGATGAGAAGTAGCCAACTCGTAATATCGCATTAAAGATGAGCAGCAAGATTCTTGAAGCAGACTTAGGTAAGTTTCTTATCATTGAGCCTGTGATGCGGTCAGGACCGGAAGATTTTTTAATGTTGACATTTTCTATCGCTGATTTTACTTGGGTTAATTTTAATTTTATTGGATCGATAACTGTATCAGGAATAATTGGACGACAGGAACAAGTATCAGCGGCATGGGACGTGAAAACTTTCTCCAAGTGGCTTGCAAAGGCATTTATTTTTTCATTTGTGTTTTTGGCCCAGGTACGGTTTTCCAGTCTTAGTGGAGATTCGTGGGTTATAGAGCATTGCATATGTCTTACATCCTTCCATAAGCTGTAATTGGAGTTTTTTGTTCCATCTAGGCTGTTTAGATAGCCTTCTACTTCAGAGTCGTGTTTCTGTCTCAGTTTGCTGCGTAGAGTTGCCTGGCATAACCGCAGTTGGGCCATGATGGTTGGTGAACGATTTTTTTGCCATTGTCTTCTCAACTTCCTTTTTTCCCTGACAAGGGTCTCTATATCCACTATAGCTAAAAGATGAAATAATGTTCTTTCCGTCCTCGAATTCTTGGAAAGACAAACTACTTGACTCCCTTTTACTTTAAGGATTGTAGCACAGCGATCGTTCAACAAACTTTCTCCACTTTCCCGTTTTATTTTCCTTTTTTTCGTATTTTTAATCATTACTCACAAATAATTTTTATTTTTCACAAAAATTTATTTTTAATAGTTAAACACATGTAACCACAAAGTTAAAATTGTAACCTTAAACGCCATTTTTAATGATCACATTTATTTTTCGCTTTAGTATTGCCAAGTTTATTTTTGATTTGAATTTGACATTTGACATCAAATTGCTTAAACATTTGATATCAAATGTTTATTTTCAAATCATTTTCAATTTAAATATAAAAATGTTAAATCAAACAATTAAAAAACCTTTGAGAATTGTGTTTGATGTGAAATGATAAAGGCATTTCAAATCAAAGGTTTGACTTCGTGTTTGTTGGGATAAACTAAAATCAGTGTTACCGTTGGTGCTACTAAAGTAGCAATTTGCCTCTACTGATAATTTTTTCCGTGTATGTTTTATAAATAAAAATTTCAATGAATTGTGAATAAGATTAATATATGTCAACCGATTTTCATGGCTTATGGCTTAGTTTATTCGTTATAGATGTACCTAGCTGTATATTCCAAAAATGTACAATTTCTTCTCTTAATTTTTTTTATGAATTATTGAAAATATAAAAAACTATTTTTTGGATGTCTTATAGGGAATTTTATGCCAAATCATTCGCTGCAAATTGTATGCAAATCGGATAAATCGTTCTCAAGTCATGATGAAATATATTTATATAAAGGTATGTTTATTTTGTGTTTTAACATCAGCGGCGTTGCCCGATTCCGCTTCTGGCGACACAATTGAAGTTGTATTGCCATTCATAATCGACCCATTAGTTACAGTTTGAACTTAAAATTAAAGTGAAATTCCAGCCTTTTTAATTGACCATTCTTTGGGAATTAATAACTAAAATTTATATAAAACTTATCATTAGATGAAGCAAAAAACAAATACTATACTAAAAAATTACTTTTTGGTTAAAAAAATTTAAATTTTTAACATCGAAATCTATTCGTACAATAACCTGCAACAATTTCAAAAAAATAGTTTCAACATGGACAAAATAGTGCGAGCATACGCTTAACTAGACCGCATTGACTGATTAGTCATGGTTTCCAAATCAGGTACACTCCCGAAAATTTGTCTTCATATACTGTAGTGAAGGGTATTAAAGGCAGGATTTAAAAAAAAGGAGTCGAAGCCAAAAACTGTCGAACAAAACCCGAAAATTTGTGTACAATTTTTAGCTTTTTAAGTTGGCTTGAAAGCGATTGCCAATGAAAAATTAAGAAGTTAAAGAAATGGCAGTTTTTCTACCTATACTTTGACTGCAGTTTTTTAAACGCTGATTAAAGGTTGAGCTTGACCGACTTTTCTTTCTTACTTGTCTATTTTTAATAATTGATATTTTTAAAGCTACGGTCACGCTTGGCAAAGTTTTGACGAGAAAAACGTGACCAACAGGCAATCTAATATATAATTTCCTTCGATTGATATATTTATTATGATTGTCATATCACATCTTACAAAAAAATTAAAATACTTTTTTGCCATGTCTAGCAGTATAACTAGTTATATTTTGTGTTATGTAGACCATGTTTATACCCACTAACTAAAAACACAACAAGTGATTACGCGTATTTGGTCAAATATTTAACAAGTGCGCCCATATCTTGACTGATTAAATTTCTTTTTGACAGCTCTGTAAAAGAATTCAGTTTAATTAGAAGTTAGTAATAATACAGCTCTAATACAAGCAAAACCTCCAATAGAATATTATTATTGAATTTATTTCTTCTAAATATTATATTTAGTTAATACAAAACATATGCCTTGCATTACGACTGCTAATAAATTAAAACAAAAATGCTCTTGTGTTATTTTTATTTAATGAAACAGAAACAAAAAGCTTAAATGAAAATCCCCTACATAATGCGATTAAGTTTTTCTTCTCTCTATATTTGCTATTTTTAATCTATTTTATTCCCAGTTTGCAATTTGTTTTTTTTTTTTTTTGTTATTATTTGTTTTTTTCTTGTCCTTTTTTTAAGACTTATAAAAAAAACAACCGTTGTTTTTGCCAATTTAATTTTATTTTAATTTTCAAAAATCCAACAAATAAGTAACAAACAAAAGCCCTATGAACAAATTACTAGTCGTCGTATTCAGCATATAGTTAATCATTAATGATGGTGATGATCAGGGAAACCAGAAATATGCAATTGCATGTTTTTCCTTGTGCGACTAATGAAGGCAGAAACAATATATTTATCCGTTTTAGAGCTTTTTATGAATTTTGGCATCGATTTGTTAGTGCATATTTTTGCATATTTTACCGCTTGCAGCGTTTTTTAATGCATATTTTAGCTAAAGCAGCCTTTTTGCAGCATTTTTAAGGTTTATAGCGCATATTTTGCCTTTTTAATGCATATTTTGCATATTTTGATACATATTAAATTTTTTTTAGATGCCTAAAAAGCTTTCGCAGCAAATAACAAATTTTTTTTTCTCGAAAATCTTTAACTTCAATTTCGACATCTATATTTAAATTTTATTCTGAAATTGTAAGACAAAGCAAGTTTTCATTACGGATAAATGTTATGCGATTTGTATCTAGACCAATTTTTAAGTATTCCGATCGACTCAGAATCAGTTTTAAAAGCTTTCTAAACATGTCCATCCGTCCGTTTGCCTGGTTGTCTGTTCATGTTAGCCTCGTGCGCAAAGTACAACTTCCAATTTGTAGATAATTTGATTAAATATGGACGAATTCTATGCAAATGGTGAGAATCGGTCTATAATTTCACATCCAAATTAGACTCTTTGTGTCCGCAAGCTATCTAATTACGATGGTGTTCAAATTAAATTCGTGCCAAAAATATTTTACTTCAAATTAAACAATTTTCGAATCGGTTCACATTTGCTTAAAGCTTTCATCCTTAACTAGCTATAAATTCCTTTTAAATGTTAACATTTGTTAACAATTTAGCGACCGTATCTACAATCCCTTTGAAACAAAAACCCATATGGATGTTAATATCTAGATAATATTCGGAGCAAACATCTCTTATATGAATTTAACCTTTTTTATGTTTTTTTTTAGATTTTGTTATTAAATTGTTGAATATTGTGTCTTCAAATGAGCAATTTTTAATTTTTAGGGCATATTTTTAACACTTTTCAGGGCATATTTTCCAGTTTTTACTGCATATTTAATGCGCAGAAAACGTGTTTTTTAGAGCATATTTCTGGTTTCCCTGGTGATGATGATGAAAAAATGTGCCTTCAATGGCAAATAATAAAAATAAATTCATTGCAAAAAATAACAAAACACTTATTGATTTTTAATTTTCTAGATTATCTTCTATATTTAAAGGCACAAATATATAGGTTTTTTATACATATGTATCTACATAATATGCCGCCTTAATCGTGTTGGCAGGGGCGCACAATGGGGGACTATTTTAAAAGATAATTCGATACATGTATATAAAATGTCTTCAGTAGATAAAACGCATTAGTTTAGAGAAGCAATTTCAATATACAGGGGGGCCTAAATAAGATCTTCCAATGTTTATGAGGCCCTATGGTCCTTAAAGGATTCAAGAGAACCAATATATAATGCAAAGCACGTTAACATTTTTTATTTTGTAATAATTGTTTTATTTTTCTTTTTGAAGGTTATAACTAGGGATGAGATCTTCATGCCCTAAAAAATCTAAAATATGCACTAAAAAAAATTTCCATTAAAAATTGTCACCAGTGTATCCGTAATGGGAAAATACAAATGCTAATAGACTTCTGATGTTATTTAAATTTAATATTTCTTTTACTTCTGCTTTTTTAATTGCATAATCATCGGAATTAACAAGCTCTTCTTACATTTTTAAATTACTCAAAGTTTTTTGAATAGAATTATGAACTATCTAGCCAGGCCCCTATCTTGTTACTACTGGCTGCGGTGGACGGGGAATCAAGGGATACATTTCGTTAAAAATTGCAATATTATCGAATTGGCTTCGAAATTCTCTGCAACGCTGTAAAACTTTTGTGCTAAGCAAGTAGCTTGTAACCGGTTTGGATACAAGATTTTAAACTTATTGGAAGCCTTAACCATTAAAGCTGCTGCATCGGTTTAAAATAGAAGGATATTTTGTCAAAATCTTGAACATCTTGTATTTAAATCAAAGCTCCAAAAGAATTAATTTTTCGATTTTAGGATTTTTTTGAAGTTTTTTTGTTATTTTTAAAAAAATTTGTTTAAAAACTTTTTATAATATGGAAAAAAACTCACTCAAAATTGTCAAAATATGCAAAATTTAAAACCTAAATATGCAAAAATGTGTATTTTCGCCAATACATGCAAGAATATGCGAAAACAAAGCGAACTTAAAGCCTCGGAAAGATAATTGTCGACATCGTTCTTAGACTATCGACAAAAAACATGCCTTTATTGAAAATCGCATCCCTAGTTATATACTATGTTCACACTTGGGTTCCTAAACGCGTTTAAGCAGCTCGTACGTGATTAAGCTCTAATCACTTCAAAATCGAGATGATTACCTATACATTGAAGTGATTTGTTAATCACTTCAAATTGACATGATTACAACTAAATCACTTCATAAACCACATAGAATCCACTGAACATACCTAAAACTTAGTATAATGTAGAATCGCCAACATGATCGTGTAAAACCGGCCACGATTTCTGCTTAATTAAATTTTTTTTTTCTTGAATAATTCACAAAATTTCACAATCTTCTGATAACTTTATATAAAAAGCATTTTTATCCATTTTTAATACTTTAAATAAATATAAATTTGTATGGTGTGTTTTTTTTTTTTTTTCTTAATCATCTGTCATCTTAATCATCTCAAATGTAGTGTGAACGGCTTTGATTAACTTAATAAATATTAAATCTACAAGGAATGCATACAGCACACAATAACGAGTTAAAATGAATGAATTTTTTTATTATTGTTAACGATCAGTTGTTCTGATGCAGCGAACATATCGTCAATATTTTAATTCAAGATCAGCCATCACAGCCAATTTGATAATGAATTTAGTCGGCCGTTTTGAAGAATGGGTCCTGGAAGAGGTGTTCATAGAAATGTTCGCACTAGAGGCAACATTGAGCCTGTACGGGAGAGTGTTGAAAACTATGCATGTGTCTCAACTCGTCAATTGGACATTTACGGAACAACATTGCAGAGAAAATTTTGATCTCAATATGCACTCCTACAAAATTCAAAGAGTGCAAGGCACTGCTACGGCAAGACCACCTACAAGGACTTTGGCAGGTCTTATTTGGGCCACCTTGTATGTGCCAAAAGGACAAGAATTCAAGGCGATGTTAGATTTTTCTAAACATTTCCACAGTTTCTGAGAGCACATTAATGAATTTGCTAGTTACAAACTTTTTTAATAATAAATATTGTAGACTAACTGAAGTTCCAAAAGCAGATTTAATGTCCTGCAACCACACAAGTTGCTGTTTACTAACAAACACAAGTTTCCTGCATGCCTGTTTCAACGCATCTTATTTCCAATGTGTTTCAATCCGGTTTAAAAATAGTCAGTTCATGTGCGTTTTTAGGAGCCTATGGATCCTTGATTTCGATTTAGTCAAATCTGCTGCATATTCTTCAAAATATTACCCCTAAAAATGTTACAGCTCTGCCAGTCTTTACTAATATTTTAATACAAAACTAAATAAGTTTATATATTTCCATGTAGTATGTGTAATGCCATGAGTATCCATCCATCCATCCATCCGTCCATCCATATGTAAATGTTGTATTTTGCTTATTGTATTTTTAGTTTATAAAATTAAAATAAAGAATAATGTAATTTAATCCAGTTTCAATTTGTTACGTTTTTGTTTTTAATACATTTATTCCGTTTCAAACGCTGGGTCTTTTTTTTGTTGTTGTTGTTATTTTTATACGTTTTAGGTTTTTGCATTTTTAACAAGGTTTTTCGTTTTTAGTCATTTTGTTATTGTGTTTTTATTTCAGTTATTTGTACAATAATAGTATTTACTATTTTCAAATATTTAATACCATTAAATAAAATACAATTATGGATGGATGAATGAGTGAGTGAGTGAACGAATGAATGTCGTTGTTAGAAGCCATAAATATGCAAAATTTCTATTAAAATATACTGCATTGTACTCGCGTTAAACATCTGTGCGTATCTATCTTTTCTCTAAATTGCAAAAAAAAAAATCTAATAAAAGCTACAATTAATTGGATTATTAAACAATAAATATCTACATTTACATTACATGGTTTCAATTAAAAACGAACTCGTTTAATGTGCGAATGCCAAAACACTAAGTTAAAATTCCAATTAAAACTTAAGAATTTATATGGAGACCAGTGGTAAAATCTTTTCTTTTTTTTTATTTCCAAAATATTAAAAGAATAAATGTTTTAAGACATCTTTAAGCGATGGACAGGTATTTGGCCAAAAAACTCTAGTCTAGTTTTTATAATCCCAAGCCCTTTCTTTTTTTGTATGGGAAAAAGATGGCATATAATCCTTTGTTACTCTTCCAAATACTTGATTCCAATACTTCAGACATAAGAAATCAAAATTTCTATTATGACAAAATCTCTTCATCAAACTCAAAAGAGTATTAAAAAACAAGAAACTGTAATCATTATTAAATTTATGTTAAATAAAGAACAGCGCTACTGTTTTTCGTAAAACCCGCTTTTGATCTTAATTTTGTCCCGAAAGATTATAAATAAAAAAATAGTTATTATCCCCTTTGATTTCAAAAGATTACTTTTCCCCGTAAACAGTAGCAAAAACAAAATGAAATAGAGACAAAAGAATAGAATAGAAATACAAATTCCATTACACATGTATCGCATATTCAAAAGATTTTCTATTGAAAGGACTTCATCTTTGAGAAAAGAAAGCAACATTTTAAATTGTGTGCAATCAACCACAAGTAATTTACTTTAAAAGATCAGGATCTTAATGAAAGTGATGATGATGTTTCAGCTCTTGGTGGCTTTGGTATTTTTGATGAAAAGATTGATGATCTTAACTTCAGGTATCATAATTTTAAAGTAATGAAATTAAGTGAAATTCTAACAAAGGCATTTCTTTACAAAAAAAAAAAAAAAAAATAAAGTAAGAAAGTATAGTCGGTCAAACCCAACCTTTCCATACCCTACTTGATTAAATCTTATATGAGATCACTTCAGGCCTAGAACAATGCAACTTCAACGAAAACTTTCTTGAATTATAATTCGTTGCAACAAAAAAAAAAAAAAAAACCAGTCTCAATAGTTGCAATGTGAAATGAAACTAGACTACAAGTAAGGTCGAGTTTCCGAAATTTTGGCTGTTGAAATTTTTTGAATAGGCTTAGCCTATTAGGCTTTTAGAACAAGTAAAAATAATATACTAAATGTACTTCTGAACTAAAAAATTATTTCAGATATCTTCAGTAGAATTGTCTGGCGAAAAAACTGTTTTGACTTACATAATTACCAAAGCATTACATTTTCCTTTACTAAGCATAGCACGAACTTTTGGGTTTGAAAGACTCCTATTGAACCAAAGATTTTCTTGGGTTTCAAAAAATTAATTAACAAGGTTTCGTTTAAAGGCTAGATTACACTATTATACTTTGTATTAATACATGTCCAAAACTCAAGTAATATGACAAAGTGTGATAGTGTGTATGCAATGTGTCACGAAAATGACAAGTATTATGAAAAAAGTTTGACATCCCATACGACTGCATTGTTTTTTTTAAAATTTCTAAACTATAATACTTTTCATTGGATCAGGGTTGCATTTTTTTTCATCCATGAGTGTTTATACTTTGTGTGATGGTGTGAACGCAAACTGTCATGTTACATTAGATTTTTTGACAGTCGCATCAAAACTCATTAGATTTCTATCTCACAAAGTACTATGGAATACGTAAGACTTGTGAGATAGTGTAATCTAGGCTTAAATGTGCTTCGTTCTCATTTCATACTATTGAAATGAAATTTGCTGCAAAAAATATTTGTAGAATATTTCAATTTTTGTGTAAAAGTTGGAATAAAGGACAAAAATTATCCCTTAAAATAAGAGTTAGAGGGTTAATATATTCTTCGAAAATAATCAACATACAATTCTACTGAAGACATCTGAAGTAACTTTTTAGCTTAGAAGTATATTTAGTTATTTTTTTTGTACTTATTCCAAACGCCTTTTCAAAAATTCAAAAACTTCAAGGGCCCAAATTTCGGAAACCCGAGCTAACTTTTCAAAACCCTTTGGCAGTTTTCCTCAACCAGTAGTCTTGTTTCATTTTGCGTTGCAAGTATTGAGGCTGGCGTCGATGACCCGAATTTTGTTACACGGTGTAATTTAAGTTTTATTCAAAACTAGCTGACCCGACAGACGTTGTCCTGTCCAAATTAGGAAAAATGTTTGCGTTCGATTTTTAAAATCCGTTAAAAAGATACGAACATTTGAAAGAACAATTAGTCAAATCGATGGAGCCGTTTTCTGATTTTAGGGAAATCGAAAAAAGTGGGCGTCAAAGTAGGCGGGGCAAAATTTTCTTTCCGTAAAAACCTAAGTTGGACCATGGCGATGATTTTAAAGAAAAAATCGTCCAAATCGGTCAAGCCGTTCTCAAGTTATGCGCTTAATAGAAAAACTGGGCGTAAAAGTAGGTGTGGTACATTTTTCTTTCGATTAAAACGTAAAATGGATTAATACGAATATTAAAAGGAAAAATTAGTCAAATCGATGGAGCCGTTTTTTGATTTAAGGTAAATCGAAAAAAGTGGGCGGGGCAAAATTTTCTTTCCGTAAAAACCTAAGTTGGACCATGGCCATCATAAAGAAAAAATACGTCCAAATCGGTCAAGCCGTTCTCAAGTTATGCGCTTAATAAAAAAAGTGGGCGTAAAAGTGGGCTTGGTAAATTTTTCTTTCGATGAAAACTTAAAATGGATTAATACGAACATTTGAAAGAAAAATTTGTCAAATCGTTTTCTGATTTTAGGTAATTCGAAAAAAGTGGGCTTAAATGTGGGCGGGGCGAAATTTTCTTTTCGTATAAATCTAAGTTGGACCATGACGATCATTTTAAAGAAAAAATCGTCCAAATTTTATAGATGTCATTGGTGGTGCAATATTAAAATTGGATTTTGTCACGCCCCTCGGCCCGCAGACCGAAAATAAATCAGACATCACAGTGTCACCCGCCTGAATATTCTGAAGATTCCCTGAAAATTTCATCAAAATCAGCAGAGCCGTTTTGGAGTCCATACAAACATACATCCTGTTTTATATATATAGAAGAAGAAGATATAAAGATAGAAGATAGATTAACATCGGCCCTTAAAATTTAACCACCCTTTATTTTCATTTAAAATCGGTGTTAATTTTGACACTTAGCTTCTCAAATAGTTTTAGGATATGAGCTTATTGGTCTTGACGACTCAACTTTTGTTTGATCCTTTGGCTGTGGTACCATGGTTACTAAGGAAACTTTCCATGCTTGAGGGTAGTATTCAAGGCGTATAATAGCACTAAAAATATATATATAGCATTTTGTTGCTGATCTTATCAAAACCAGGAGCCTTCTTGGGGCTTAAATCACAAATAGCTTTTTCGATTTCTCTTATCTCAAATCTAAGGGGAACAGCTGCTCTAACATTACCAGGCGGTAAGTCGACGGCTATATCTTCAGATGTATTTGTGGTAAATACACTTTTTAAATGATTGTCTGTTCAAAAAAACTGCAAAAAAAATTAAGAAATATCATCGATACCGATACATCGGATAGTTCAAAAGATTCGCTCCTGCTGTAGCCGTTTGCTCAGTTGATTTAAAAACTGGAAAATTTTGTTGTTATCAAAAAATCTGATATCTCGAATGCATTGTCCAAAGTTTTTTTATGCTTAACTCGGCTTTGTTCTGTTATAAGAAATTTGCTTGATTAGAGTACATTTAACTAAAAATAAATAAAAAAAATTTACAATAAGCATTATGTTCCATTAACTTTTTTCAAATAAAATATTTGTTAAGTTAACGTTCAAACCATATAATTAAAAATCATCTCGGTAATCAGATGGCGTGACAGTTGACTTTTAACTGAAAATCACCCTCTCAATAAAATTAATGACATTTCATCGTTAAGAATAAATTTTTAAAGATATTGATAATGTCTTCCCAAAAAACAAACTAAAACAATAAACGATAAAACATAAAAATAAAAATAAAATATTTGTACAAATTTAATTTATGACTATTAATTTACTGAGTGATTACCAAAATACCGATTAAAAAGACAAAAAACAACTAAATATTGCTTAATATTCAATTTGAAATAAAATTTTAGGGTTCATTGAGCAGCCAACCGACCAACATTCGCTCCTCTGTCGCTTTTAACTCACACAGTATCTATCGAAATGATAAAAAAAAGTGAAACCATTCAAGCTCATCTTTTTTTTCCCCGGTAGTAAATTTCGTTAATATGAATTTTATTCGATTATTTTTTTTTTAAGTTTTTGTTGTTGTTGTTGCCTATCGCGGTAGTAGTAATATTTATAAATTTCAAATAAACAGATGCGGTCATATTGGCGGTTTTCATTTCATTTGTAGACTCATTCGTACATTTAAAATTGTATCGCTAACGATTTTATAATGAAAATGCGTGGTAAAAGTCATAAACATTAATTAATTGGTAAACGAAAATAAAATTTAATAATAAAACCATCTAAAAAGGGAAAGAATTTTATTTATTTTTTTTTTTTTATTAAAAACCATAAACATTTCAATAAAAATGAATGAATTTTTTGTAGTCTATTTTTTTTTTTATTGAAAATAAAAGCAAAATTATATTTTTTACTTGATATTGTGGTCAATTTAGGATGATACTGAAAAGTCAAAATCCTTTTTTTATACAAGCAATTCTAATTCATTTTGCTTTCTTTGTTAAGCTATCGGTGATAACGTTATACAAATAACTTTTTTATACAGTAATAATAATAATAAGCTTTGCTCTAAAATTGTTTTAGAGCTACCTCATTGTGGGCTTAGGCTCTCAATAAGAAATCTCCACCTGGAGCGTATATTTGCAATACTTTTCAGTTTGGTCAAATTAACTATCTTTCTTTCATTAAATTCAGGCAGTTTGTTAATTTCGTTTAATGTTGAACGTAGCCAAGAGTTGTTCGGCCTTCCTCGTCTTCTTGAACCCTGGGGGTTATATGTTAGCGCTTTTGGCATATGTTGTTATCTTCTCTTCTAAGTGTGTGCCCTATCCAGCCAAGCTTACGTCTTCGGATTTCACAGTTTATGTCCTTCATATTTGTTATAGCGAGCAGTTGAGCATTTGTAATTGTATTAGGCCAATAAATTCCAAGTATTATTCGGAGGCATCTGTTGGTAAAAACTTGCATTTTACGCTTGATTTCTTCAGTTACATGCCACGTTTCGCATCCATATAATAAGACGGGCAGCACACATGCCGAAAATATATTTAACTTCGTCTTTTTGCTGTATTCATTTGGACCTCCAAGTTTTTTGATAATATTGCAAAAGCGCCTCTTGCTTTTCGTATTCTTGTCGTGACATCAAGAAGGGCACACCCGTTTGTATCGATCATACTGCCGAGGTATTGAAACTCACTTACACTTTCTTTTACGTCATTGCCGATGTTGAGTTGTTCAGTTGACTCTGCATTAATGCGTATTTCTATTGTTTTATTGATATTAATTTTTTTTATACAGTACGTACTCTGAAAAAAGAAATCAATCCATCTGTACTTAAATCAAGCCGAAACGGTTTCAATGGTATCGTTAGTACGGATTTCCTTAAATCAAGTACAGAATGCCTGATTCAAGTATGGATTATTCAAGTGCCTTGCGTACAAGTATACATAAATTATAATCCGAAAACGGGATTGACATAAAGAAAATCGATATAAAATTTATCTCAAACTGTACTTGATTCAAGAATTTCTAAGATGGGCAAATCTCGATTCGTACTTGAATTAATCCCTTAGTCAGATTAGATTGATTCTAACCTTAACGCTTACCCCAGAGAATCACAGAGAATATTATTATTTTGCATACCCGTTATTACACTTTGTTGCAGAAGAATTCTCAATTATAAGATTCGAAAACTTTAACAAATAGAATATGGGAATTATTGCTTCTTATTTTATTTTTTAAACACACTTTAAAAATAATACAAATTTTTTCTTCTTGTTGTGTTGTTGTTTATATACAAAACAATTTAGTCGTTTTTATCTTCTTTTGAAGTGTTGTTGTTGTTTCTACAACAAACTTTTATTATTTGTACTTAAATTTTTGAGTACGACTCGAACTAAAGTAAGTAGACGAAACTTAAATTTAGAACGAGGGTTTTCTTTCCGTGTCATTGTTGATTCATGTGAATTTTTAAATATTCGGATAAGACCCCGTAATATATAAACTCTGGGTCCTTCAGTAATTCTAAGGTGATTTTAGGTGTCAAATTTTTTATAGTTTTCTTAGGCAGTTTGGGATTGAATTCCATCTTAATTGGTTCAGTAGGACAAGAGTTATGCACGCAAATGAGAAACTATCTCCTTAAAAAAATTACAAAACTAATAAACTGGTGGCGGAATACACCAATTGTCATTAAAGGCCAACAAATTTATTTTATATGTCACCAAATTTCGTGAAGGTCGGGCAGAACTGTCCGGTTTTTGATGCTTTTCAATGCGATTTTAAAGAAAATTTTAAATTAAAATAAAATGTGCCTTGATAGCAATTGTATTATTTTTTTAAATACACGACTGGACTTACATTATTTCACGATTTTTATTTTACATGTCCTTAAAAAATGTTGGCCATGAACGGGTTAATCTAATAGTAACTAAATACACAGAAAAAAAATAATTTTCATATTTGAAAACGAAAATCGCACATTTGATTAAAAAAATGTTTGGATTTTCTGCGATGGCGATTTTTGCGGTATTGATAAAAAAGTTTGTAAATATGGTTACTGAAGTTTAAGTCAACAACCAAGTTAATCAAGTCAATAAAAAAAAGTTGCTACCCAAAAAAATTTTTCCACAAAAAGTTTACGTGATTTGTAAAAATAAATTGTCGGAAATGTTGAACAAATCAAACAAAATGTTTATCGAATATTTATTTATTTATTCATTAATTATGATGTGCTAAGTTCCCAATTTCAATTCTTGATAAATTTAAAGTTAGTTTCTATGCGCATTTCGCAGGCTGCTTAGGCCAGATCATCAGGAAACCTTTTTCTAAAGACTTTGGAAACACTGAAGATATTATACAAATTAAACTGTAAAGCGAATGAGAATTACAAACACAGAAGTCTTCTTTAAAACGATAGCAAGGCTATTTAAAAATTGACAAGCCTTTTAAAAGTACTTTGATTTAAATATTTTTTTTTCTGAATATGAAGAATTATTTCATTATATAATCTGTATTATTGAGTGCTATTTTTTAAAGTGTAATTTTGATAAATTTTTTCATTGAATCAAATAAAAAGTTTGTTGACCTAAAAATTTTATTTTTCACAAACTGTGTTGTTAAAAATTTTCTTGATATATTTTTTTCTGTGTTTATTAATAAAACATGTTTCCTGCACAAATATATGCTTTTCGTGGTTATAAAATTGTGTTTAAGTGATGTCTAAGTGAATCTTATAAAAAATCAGACAGGCAATTAATGGTAAATTTTTAACTAAAATAACAAGCGGTGGTCAACAACATTCCAACGACGTATTGAAAATAAAAATTGGACAAAAAATGGTTAAGTTTTTTAAATTTTCATTAAAATTGAATTGAAAAGCAACAAAAAAAAAACTGGCATAATCATCACTCTATCTCGAGTCTGTGGTTAGATTTGTTAAATGTTTAAATGCGGAATCGAAGAATTCCTAAATATCTATTTTATTTTGTTATTCCATGGACAATAAACAAATTTAACAAACTTTTTGTAAATAAAAATACCATTTCTGGAACTTTTTTTGAACCAGTTTAGCTCACGGGAGCGTATCGCTAGAACCCAAATATTTTGGGAATCATCATAAAAAAGTCAAAGGTAATTAGCAGGGGGGTACAACTTTAACTATTTTTTGCCCATGTAAGGTGAGTCGGTCAAATGTACCTATATTTAGGAATGATTCTATACACTACCAGAATATCCTGCAGCTAAAGGGGTTTGGTGGCTTATTATTTATTTAAACTCAAGAAGAGGAAGGCAAACCAGAGATTTTTGTCTAAAATTCGACTTGAGCGACCTCTATACCTCTTCCGAAAAATCTTAAAAATCTTTTACCCTATAAGCTTTTAAATTATGCTAGAGCACCCATGGAAATAAAAAAAAATTTGGGACACACTAATGTACATATCTGTAGCTTCAATGTTAACCAAAGGTTGGCTTAAGAAAAAAGTATGTGAAATATTGAAGGAATAAGACTATTGCAATAAAGCTTTATAAATTTAAATTTGATTTATTGAACACATTTGAAAAACAATTTTAATTTTTTTTATTTATTTAATTTATTTAATATATATTTAGGTCTATGGACACATCTTTACAGCCTAATACAAATGAGTATTTAACTTTAACATCTAGGAGCATCGTACGCTCTGCAGGGGTCAAATTACAGAATTTTATTAAGCCGAAATATTTGTATGGTACAGCGCGTAGGATGCTCCTAGATGGGTCAAATGTATGACCAACCCCACTTTATTATTTATTGCCGAATTTCGGTTTTTTTTTGTTATTTCAATAAACTAACCGTTTTTGAGTTACGCGAATATATGCTGTGCAGCCTCTTACATTTTCGAAATAACGGTATATCTTGAAAACACGAGCTAACCTAAAAAACCGCTTAGCACCACTGGATTCAGCGTACCAAATTATGGTAAAATGCCAGGTGCGCGGCTGGTCTGTTTTTTGCAACTTGCACAGTGTACTTATTGCTCAAAATTACAATATTAAAATTCTATTTTAATATTATTTTTTTAAGGGGTGCGAAAGGAAAAAAATCATATCTTAAAAAAAAAACACCTCCTTCAAAGATTCAGAATTTTTAAAGAACAGTTTGAAGTATTATACAAAACAAAATCAGCCAAATAAAAAAATAGGTTTTTGACTTAGTCCGTTTTTTAAATTTAACATTTTGCAGATATTACATTTGTCAAATAAAATTTTTTTTTTCAATATATTGTTTGTAGCCCTAAGTATTCTCTTTAAATTGACATCGAAATCATCTTCGTATGTCAAGTAGTTTTCAAGTTATTGAAGAAATAAGCTCACAACATTTTGAATATGACATAACTTTTGAAAAAAAAATTTGTAAATATTTTTTCGTTCATATATGTTCCTTATAAGATAAAAGGAACCTTCTCACCAAATTTCATTAAAATCGGAAGGGGTCGTGTCCCAATCTTGGTCGTTTTGACATGGAATTACCCATATGTGAATGTTTAATAATATCAGGCATATCGTTGATAAAAAGCAGAAACAAAAGAGGGCCAAGGTGACTACCTTGCGGAACACCGTAGTTTACCAATATAGGTTTAGAAGTTGAAAACCCAAATTTTACGCATTGTATTCTGCCGAGAAGATATGACTTTAGCCAGCTTACATAAGTTTTGTCGAAACCCATAATATCAATTTTTTAACAGAACACTTATCACTTTGCCAAAAAAAAAAAAAAAAATACAATTTGATAAGTGCAAAGTGAAAAGTTGTTTTGTGGAACAGAGCCCTGATATTAAAAGTCGAACCCACTCTTAGAAATTAAACAGATAGCCTTAAGGCCCAGAACAGACGGCGAAACGCAACTGCAACGAAACTGCAACGAAACTGCAACTTCTAGTTGGTTTTGAGATTTATTTGAGTTTATGCCATATACTCCTTAAAACGAACATGACCCGACTTTTTTGCAACCGGCTTGAAACACATTGGAAATAAGTTTTTTTTTTTTTTTTTTTTAAATTAAATTCATTTATTTATTGACATTTTGAAATAATTTACATTTTACTAATAGTATTTTCCCGCGAAGCCATGTGGCTTATCTGCAGGATAAGTTCTATTCTAGTGTTAAATGTTATATAAATGAAAAAAAGATAATAATAATAATTCAGGATTCAGTGGCCGTGGCTATATGTTAATATATTCTAATAGTTCAATATTTCATTGCGAATTTAAAATATACGATTGTATTAATTTTTTTCTTTTGTTTGTGTTTGGTAGGTTAATTAAATTAGTGGGTAATTTGTTGACCAGGGCTGGAAGTACAACACTACGACATTTTTTTCCATAATTGTTGTGAAATCGTTCTACTTTATATCTTCCTTCTGCTTTTCGTCTTGTGTTGTAATTATGGTCTATAGGTTTAAGGTATTTTGAGTCGTTCCAGAATTCATTTATTAGTGCAATATTATATAAGCTTCTGATATTTAGAACTTCTAGTTTTGTTGCTATATTCCCTACTGTTTTTATTCTCCTGTTCCTTCTTTTTGTGGCGGTGTTATTGTTGTATGTGTTGTTGTTTACTGTTGTGTTGCTGCTTGCGTTAGTGTTGTTTCCGTTCATGTAATTGAAAACGTGAGTGTTGTTGCCGTTTACGATTTGGATGTTGTTGCCGCTTACGTATTGGATGTTGTTGCCGTGTGTATTGTTATTGACGTTTTGTGTGTTGTTGTTGCCATATGAGTTGTTATAATCGTAAATATTGTTAATGCTTATGTTGTTGTTGTTTACATGAGTGTTGATTACGTGTATAGTGTTGTTTGTTTGTGAGTTATTGTTTACGTTTGTGTTGATGTTAACGTTTGTGTTATTGTTTACGTGTGGGTTATTGTTAACGTGAGTGTTGTTATCGTTTTGGTTGTTGCTGACGTTTGTGTTGTTGTTAACGTACGTATTGTTGTTAGCATGTGGGCTGTTGTTAGCGTGGGTATTATTTAGGATGGTATTGTGGATTGCGAGTGGGTTAATGTTGACCGGTGAGTTGTTTGCCGGTATGTTGTTTACGATTGTGCTTAGAAGTGTGTTATTTGCTAGTGTGTTGTTTAAGAGTGTCGGGATAACAAGTGTGTTTTGATTGGAGTGCATGTTGTTTGTGTCACTATATATCATGGAATACTGTATTTGTTGGTTGTGTTGCTTGTTTTTTAGCAGAATTTTTAAAATTTGGTTTTGTGTTTGCTGTAGGCTGCTACAATACGTAGAGCTTCCCCATGCTGTAATACCATGCCTTAGGTATGATTCGGCCAAAGAGAAGTATGCTTGCTTTAGGACTGTGAATGGGCTACAATTACTTAGGTGAAAGAGGCTGTAAGATGACTTTTTTAACTTTTTTCGAAGGTTTTGCACATGGGTTAGCCACTTAAAGTTTTCGTCCACGTATACACCTAAATATTTATATGTTTTTACCTTTTCTATAATGGTGCTACATGTATCACTATTATATACGTTTGTTTTGTGTATGCATTGATTATCATGAAAAACCAGGTTAAATTGGTGATGCAGAAGATGGGGCGGTTTTATATGCATTAATTTTGTTTTTGATGCATTAATAACGAGGCCATTGTCATGACTCCATTTTGTTATTATATTGAGTTCATTTTGCATGATTTTTTCAGCCTCATCGATTTTTTTGTTAGAAACAATAACTGCAGTATCGTCTGCATATGCAAAAGCTTCGCTGTTTTTAAGAACGTTTATCATCTCATTTGCGTATATCGAGTACAAGATTGGACCTAGTTTTGAGCCCTGAGGTACACCAGTATTTTCCGAAAAAGTTTCGTTACTTAAAATATTGTTAATTTTGACCCTGTAGCTTCTTAGTTCTAAATAATTTTTTAACCACTGTAAGCAATTTCCTCTAATTCCATATCGTTCTAGAATTTCAAGAAGGTTGCTGTGACAAATAGTGTCGAAAGCTTTGCTAAAGTCTATAAATAATGCTAAGCAGTGCTTATTTTCGTTAAGGCATTTATTTATGTAATTAGAAAAATTTCCTAGTAGCTTATTTATATTTTTACCTTTTTGAAAGCCATATTGACAGGGATTTAAGATTTTGTATTTTTTTAAAAATTCATTTAATCTTTTAACTATTATCTCCTCCAGAATTTTCTCAATAGCTGGTAGTATAGCTATTGGTCTATAGTTGTTATAGTCGTTTTTAGTACCACTTTTGTAAATTGGGCGTATTATTGATGATTTTAGTAAATTAGGAATAGTTGCACTATTTATGCTCGAGTTTACAAATGTAGTTATTAGTGGAGCTAATAGGGCAGCATTGTATTTTAGGTCTTTTGGTCTAATACCATCTATTCCTGCGCCTTTTCTTTCCTTGATGTTTGTAAGAATTTACATTGAAACCGGCGTGAAAGAAATTCGTGTTTGCGTTTCATCTGTTTTTAAAGACACCCGAAATAATTGTGATAATTTCCAAGCATTATGGTTCAATTTCGGTTGCGAGATGTGTGGAAAACAATTGAAACCGGTTTTAAACCAAAACCACAGTGCAACAAAATTCGGGTCCTCGACGCCAGCCTCAATACTTGCAACGCGAAATGAAACTAGATGACTGCTTGAGCAAATATGCCAAAGGGTTTTTGAAAGTTAAGAAATTTCGGACCTTGAAGTTTTTAAATTTTTTGAAAAGGCGTTTGGTATAAGTCAAAAAAATATACTAAATGTATTTCTGAGCTAAAAGACTATTTGACACAGCTTCAGTAGAATTGTATGGAGATTCTTTGCCTAGAACATATTAACCCTCTAGCACAAATTTTAAGAGGTAATTTTTGTCCTTTTTTTTAACTTCCCCAACAAATGTATACTAAAGCGGCACTTTAGAGGGTTAAAATGTTCAACGAATATTTTCTGCATCAAATTTCACTAGGGGTATTCTTAGACCAAAATATCGTCCATTGTATGTAAAATGGATTTTCGAAATTTCGGACATTGAAATTTTTGAATTTCTTGAAAACGCGTTTGGTACAAGTCAAAAAATATACTAAATGTACTTCTGAGCTAAAAGACTATTTGAGATGGCTTCAGTAGAATTGTATGGCGATTCTCATTTTTTAACTTAGACACAAAAATATACTAAAACGGCACGTTATTGGGTTAAAATGGTCGACGAATATTTTCTGCAATAAATTTTACTAGGGGTCTTCTAAACCAAAAAATCGTGCAATGTATGTAAAACAGGCTTTCGAAAAATTCTAAAATTTCAAGTCCCGGAATTTCGAAAATCCGTTTCATATACATTGCACGATTTTTTGGCCTTTGAAGACCCCTAGTGAAATTTGATGTAGAGAATATTTTAAACCTCTAAAGTGCCGTTTTAGTATATATTTGTGTAGAAGTTAAAAAATGACCCCTTAAAATGATTGTTAGAAGTGCACGATACGGACATAGAACTACATCGTAAGACCCCCAATAAATGGCGGAGTTCAGTTTTTTATGCGAATGGTCTTGCGAAAGTGCAAATGCAAAAATATTGTAGCTTTTGTTTGCAATCCAAAAAAAAAAATATACAGAATAGCAATTGTCACATCATTGCTTTTGCACAACACTAAAACTGTTTAGCTTTTTTTTGCTACATGTATTGCGTTAACATCACTGATACTCGAACAGCTGACATTTGTAAACAATAATTTAGAATCGTGAAACAAAATTTAAGAGTTGTAGTCGACAACTCTTAATACAAAATTAAAAAGAGGAAACCCCAACAAAAAGTGGGCGGCAGATGAAATAGAAACTGTTGTGGATTATTTGGAGGAGTCAGAAAACATAGAGATTAGTATTTAAGAGAAGTCCGTAATTTTTCAAAAGCAATTTCGGGATTTGACTGTATATAAAGATTTATTTAATAAATAATGAGAAAAAAAACTTTGACATTATTCGAATAAAATTTTTTCTTAATTTTAACAATTTACAGAGAGTTGTGCGACTAAATTGCGACTAAGAAAAGAAACTGTAACTAGTGAACTAAAATAAGCCATGAGTAACACAGTTTATAAATTATTCGCGTTTTTTCTATAAAATAATATCGGACATGCTACAATCCTGCATGAAATGAATTGGAAAATTGACGTTGATTATGTCACATCTGAGCCAATCTTTGATCTCAGCTTCACCACAAGCGTTTCGGATAACGTGGTTCACTTTGATGACCTACAAATTCCCTCGGATGTGATTCGGATATAAACTGACTGTCTTAAACACTGTATGGTAACGGTTCTGGCATATACTCCGAGGAGCTAAACTAGAGGATTCCTATAAGGCTGCCGGCCCACTGCAGTGTCATTCAGGCCGATATAATGGCCATCTTTACAGCCGCAAGAGAAATCCTATATGGTGAAATATCTATCAGGGATTTTCACTTTATCACCGATAGCAAAGCGGCCAAAAGATCCATGGAGAATAAGTTCATCACATCGAGAATTACCCAAGAATGCAGAATGTATCTGAAGGAGAAAGCGCGGCATTCAGTGGTTACCCTTAAGTGGGTCCCCGGACACATGAACATAATAGAAACGGCATGGCGGACTCGTTGGCGTATTTAGGCACCACCTTAAATCGGGACGGCTCATCATATAATAAAGGTGTTTCACTCCCAAGGACTAAGTAACTAATTGCTTACAAATTTCATCTTATTGCCAGTCAGAGATGGTTTGATGAATCTATCTGTGGGGAAACCAGGAAAAGCTGGCCCATCATAGATAAAAAGGACACTCGGCGGGCATTTAAGCTGTCACCTGAGAAACCTAATTGCGGTATTAACCATCCACTGGCCCATTGGGGGGCACGCCCATAGGCTAGGGTTTACTTACAATGGCTTATGCTCAATTGCGGCGACGAGAAGGAGGAAGAGTCAATGGATTATCTTCTCTGTCATTGTCCGGCATTCTGAGATTAAAGACTTGAACTGTTTGATCGAAAAACCCTTGGGGACAACTCTCTGTTATTTATTTTAACAGGATCCACTCCTTTTTTAATCAACCGGGAGACTGAGTGAGAACATTAGCAGCCAGGTAAAATAGGACCCTTCGAAGACGTTTTAACATGGCAACATAACGGAAACTAATTAATGGACCCACTTGAGCTGTGCTTGATTATGGAACCTAACCTAACCTTCCTATAAAATAAAAAAATTTCTATCTTCGTTAAATATTGAAGATACAATATTTCCGCCGCCATAGAATAAAAAGCTTTGACTTTAAAAGTACATTGAATAATTTGTTTCTCTACGCTGCTATTTTAGAAAAGAAAAAACCTTTCACTTTACATAACCGTTCACTTTATATAACCACAGACATCTTAAAGAAAAGCTCGAAACCCACTCTGTCTCAATAATATTTAGGTAATTAAAATTCAAGTTAAACTGAAAAATTTTAACACTTACATTTTATTATTTTCATAAATGACTTTTTTCAATTTGAATCAAAAACTTGGCCGAAAAAATATTTGAAATTTTAGTATTCTTCCTAAAAACATAAATATTTTACAAATTCTATTAAAACTAAAAAAAAAAATATTTCTTTGAAAGTCCAAATCATTCCGATCACAAAAATTTAATCAAAAGAAAAGCTCCCATAACTCATACAAACTTGTAAAAATAAAAAATTCATGATTTCTTCAAATTTTAATTAGAACATTTAAAAAGAAATCAAATTATTAATTTCTGAAAAAGACGAAAAAAAATAAACAAAATAGACAGTGAAATGAAAGAAACTTAAGTCAGTCAGACAGTCAGTTGGAAGTTAAATATGCAAAACATGTCGTAAACTTTTGTTATATTTTACAGTAGTAAAATCTAAAAAAAATCAAACGAAAAAATGCACATTTATCGGTAGAATAGAAAAATCTTTTTTAAATTTATGCCAGGCACATAATTCAGAAAATATAAAATTTAAAACTAATAATAGTGATTCGAAATAAATAAATTAACTGTTTTAAGTGTTAATAAAAAAAATATACGGAATGTTTAAAAAGAAAAATGTTAAAATGTGGGGAAATTTTAATAACTTCGATTAACAAGGGAAATTTCTATTCATTGACGTTAATTAGCAATTATTCCCAACAAACACAAAGTCAAACCTTTGATATGAAATGACTTTATCATTTGACACAATTCTAAAACGTTTTTCAATTGTTTGATTTAACATTTATATTCAAATTGATAATGATTTTTATCAATTTGATGTTTGAATTTAATATTCAAATCAAAAATAAACTTTGCAGCACTAAAGCGAAAAAAGCATTAAAAATCGAGATTAAATAAAATATTTTTATTTATGTTCCACATTGTATTAATATCCACATATGCAAAACCTTTGAGAATTACGTTTGAAAGCAAGTTGAAAATAAAGGAATTTTTCAACTTGATAATAATTTCCCCTTTTTGTTGAGAATGTTATGATTTTCAAATCATTATCAAACGCTTGTCGTTTGAGAAAACGTTTAATTTCAAATCATTTTCAATTTGAAATCAAAGCTCCGTGCTTGTTGGGTTGGAAGAGAATTAGTCCCCGTCTACACTTGGAAGTTTTGCTGCTGGAATTCTTGAGTTTGGTGGGAGGAGAAGATTTAGGGGTACAGAATTTCATGTACTTTACAATTCTGTTTTGCAATTTTTAACTTAAAGTTAAATGGAGGTGTATTTGACGTTTTATATGTGTAGAAAATATAGTAAGAAGAAGAGGATAGTATGCATAAGTATAGAAAAACTGCAAAGCTAGAATTTAATAATCTGAACACTAATGAAATTTCGAAACAGAATTTTAATAAAGTTCTGCAACAATTATTTCAAGTCTGGGTGTGGACTTAGCTAACTCATCATATATTTCTATTCATCTATTTTTGCTGTATACTTCTCTTTTAGCTGCCGTCCCGAGTCGAAGTCCGCTTTATTGAAAATTAGCTATATCCACTAAATTATTTGAAAAAGTACCCCGTTAAAAAAATTTGGGTTTTTTGAAGCACTACAGAGAAAAAGCTCATAATCAAGCGCTTCAATTAGGGAGCTCTTATAAAGCAGTAAATAAGAAAAAATAAAATATACAAAAAAGCTGCTATTTTAGTGCTGAAAACGAAGAAGATTTTAACGCGAAGAAAATAAAAATATATTATGGCTTATGAAAATGATTGAAAAAAGGCATTTACACAAGTAAAAGCAAAATATAAATGTACTAGATGACCCGTGCGACTATTTCGCACCGTAATTTTTATCAATGAAAATATTAATTTTTCAATTTCTAATTATTTTTCGTCATTAGTGTTAGAAATAAGCTTTAAAATGAGATATCATTCATTAAATTTGATGCGGTGGTATGGGAGATATTTGCAACCGACAAAAAAAGTGCTTTAGAAATAATATATATGATATGTTAATTGAGTTAGCCCTTTAGAAAGCACTTTAGGAGTGCTTTGTATGCATGTTAAAATAAGCGCTTATTGTCAGCAGGAAATAGTCCTCCAAACCGGGAACACCCCATACAAAAATCAGGCAGCCCCTCAGCTGGTTTAAAGCGATTTGAGGTATGAATTCATACAAAAAGCTGCTTCTTTTGGTTCACGTTTTTTACTAGGTTGTTGCTAATTGAATTTTATGTCATTTTGGAAGATGTTTTGTACCACAATTAATAACGAACTCCAATGTTTTAAAACTTTATTGTATGATTACGATCCAATATGGCTTAAAATTGTTCTAATAAATGGCAGCTATAGAAAAATTTAAAAACGTTATTCATTAAATATGTAAATCACTAACTTCCAATGCACCTCCTTGTATACTAGAAAAAATTTCAGTCATGTAAATTAGTAGTCCATAAAATTTTTAAGTTATAAACTTTCATACAATCCTTAGGATAATCCAAATTCCATTTATATACATAGAAAATATCCAAATCTAAAAACTTAACTTTTTTTTTATTTAATTGCCATAAAATATGTTTGTATTTTACATTAATGGAAATTCTGTATTAAAATTTAAATACCACCATCTTTATCACTTCGTACAATTTGTCTGACGCATCATTGAACAAAGCATTTATTTCAATTTTATTTCGTTAACAAAAAAAAAAAAAAAAAAAAAAAAAAATTAACTTCGCTGATGCTTATGAAAATTGTTTAATTCAATTAAATAATTATGCATGTGTTTCTATTCAACACGCAAGCTTAAAAATTTTGTTTCCATTTTATTCTTTCAATTTTATGACAACGTGTGTATTTTTTATACGAATAATTTTGAATACAAAAAATTGTAATGAAATTAAAATGGAATAAAAAAAAAAGAAAAACATACGCTTAAATTTAACTTGAAAAAAATACACATACAGACATACTATGAAAAAAATTGTGCCACCCTTATAATCATTATTATCCATCACATAAACACACTAACACACACACATAAAACACCCACTCACGCATTCAATTACGCAACTACAATATGCAAAGCAGGAGCACAAAGTTTCGTAATCGTAGTAGTAACACAAGTCGCGTGTTACGAAGGGTGTTAAATAAATGTTGGCTTTCTATGTGAGCAAAGGGAATGCATTTGAGGAAAAGATACATTTTTATAGATGGCCTGAAAATAGCAAACAATAAATATTTGATTATATGCGTTACTAATACTGAAAGTGTGTTTTTAAGATGTTTGTAAATGTTTACTTTGCATATTATACCAAAATAATTTGAAACTTATTTAACCCGTATTGTTCGAAGAAAAAAAAAACAAATTTTAAAAATACACTGAAGAAAGTTTGAACTTAATATATAATAAATCGTCTTTATTGATTTTTAAAAAACATCTTAAATAGGAAGATTTTTTTATTTCAAATTTAAATAAAATCTGTAAAGTTAAAGCTTGGGATTAGTAAAGTAAACCTTAAAGATAGCTCACTTGGGTCCCATTGTGATACGCAGCTATGGGCAAATGCAAAATCAAAATGCTAAAAGAGCGAACGATGTGTATTATTGTTGCATCAATTTTGCCCAATCCGTCTGGTCAATATCGTCTTCTGATAGACAACCAGAGAAGTTGTTCCGTTGTCTCCTCCCCTTTTTCATCGTTACAGCTTCACAAACAGAGTAGAAAAGTTTTAACCTTTTAGGGTATTTGTCAACTGGCCAGTGACCAATAATAGCCGCAATAGGGTTTCTATGATGAAGTCTAGACAGGCATAAAGCAAATCGAGTCCTCTGCAGCGGGTCCATGTTTGGCAAAATCTGTTTTGTCGCTGTGCAAGCTTCATTTGTTTTTACGTGTAAGCGAAATATCAATCCCACAGTAGACTTTAGTCAAATTAAAAATGATGGAAGCCTTAGTCCGAGCCCACGCAATGAGCGGCTAAGCGTCAAGCGGCTGAGCGATGAGCGTCAAGTTTGAGCGGCAATTGGCTTATTACTGAGCGTCACTTTTGAGCGGTTAGTTGTTAAAATGCCATTTTAAAGAGTGGCTTGCTTGTTCAATGTTATTACTCGAAAATCGTATTCATAAAAATGTAATGCGTTTTTAAGAAAAAAAAAATTGCAGCCTGTTCGTCGATTTCGAGCGAAGACTTCGTTCGCTTAACTTACATTTAAAACAAAAACAAATTATTTATTTTATTTTGTTTATTTTATTTGCTTTCCAAAACAACAAGATTAAAAATCTTATAATTAAAGTAATGGATTTTTGTAACGTAAAATATAACAAAGTTTTAATAATCTGTTTGGTACAAATTAAAAAAAATAAAAATTATTATACAATTATTGAATTAGTTCAAACATTATTGTCTAACACAAGTTTTGCTAGCATAAAACAATATATAAATAATTTTAATATGAAACATAAAAAATAAATGAAAATCAAAAATAGAATGAAAATACAATGAAAATCAAAAATTCAATTTGTAGCATACAATTTAAAAATTTCGTTTTTAAATTGCCGAGCGTTGCTTATAAATTTAATATTCGTGGGTAGCGAATTCCAAAGACGGACTGAATGAATATAAAATTGCAATATTATTATTTGTTCTTTCAGAAAGTGTAAACAATAATCTCTCAAACAAGTAAGTTGGATGTCGGGAGTATATGATTTTATGTAAAAAAATCAATGTTCTGATATTTAGAAGATCTACAAAAGTAACTCCATATAGTTTTGTTGTGTAATGGGAAATATGGTCATACTTCCCTAGACTAAATACATATCTCAATATTGAGTTAAAGGTAGATGTAAGCTTTCTACGACTTGCAGAATCACAATTTGCGTATATCTCGCATCCATATAGCAAAGTTAGCATGAGGTATGTTTTCGCTAGAAGAATTTGAATTTTGAGTGGGGTAAAATACTGGGTATGCCATAACGCTCGTAACATTGACTATGTTTTCCCTGTTGCGACGTTAATATGATCTGACCATGTAAGAAAACGATTAAATGTAATTCCAAGATTTTTTGCCGTTGGTACTATCTCGATTTTCTTATTATTAAGCAATATTGCCGGTTCTTCGTTTAAAATAGTTGTCTTGTTTGTAATAACTAAGCACTTGGATTTTTTAGGGTTAAGGCACATACCATTAGCACTTGCCCATTCATATATTCGGCCAAGATCCATATTTAAGTTCCCAATGCATCGGCTCATATCATCAAGGCTACTACTAATATATAGTTGTACATCATCAGCATACATATGAACACTGCAATACTTTAGATGTTGGGGAAGGTCATTGGTATATATAGTAAAGAGTAATGGACCTAATATTGATCCCTGTGGCACTCCTTTCAGGACTGGTAGAGATTTTGAAGTATTGTTGTTGGCAAAGACGGACTGACGGCGTCCTGTTAAATACGATAACATTAATGTTGTTGATGACGTAGAGAAATTGAACATTTTTAGCAACTTAAAACAAAGTACATCATGATCTACCGTACCAAAGGCTTTAGAATGATCGAGAAGTACAAGGAAAGAAACATCACCAACATCAATACGCTGTCGCAGTTCTTCAGAAACATCTATTAAGGCCGTTATACAACTATGTTGCGGTCGAAACCCAGATTGCTTTCTAGTTAATAAACCCTTATCATTTACGTATTTGCTTATTTGGTGATGAAGTAAACGTTCAAATACTTTTGATAAATATGGTAAAATGGCAATAGGGCGATATTCATTTTTAGATTTTGGTATTGGTATTATTTTTGCAAATTTCCAGTTTTCTGGGTAAACACTTTTTGTAATTATAGTGTTAAATATATGTGTGATATAAGGCAGCATACGCAAAATGATTATTTTTAAAAACTTTGGATAAATCTCATCAAACCCATTTGACAGCATTTGATTTAATTGCAAGGCAACTAGATAGTACATCTGATTCGCATACACAATCAAAGTAGAATGGATTATCCATAATATGTGAAGTTTGTTCATAAAAACCAAGATTTGATTGAACAGCAGGGAGATTTGTAAAAGACTTATTAGTTTCATTATAAACAAGTAAGAAAGTATAGTCGGTCAAGCCCGACCATATGGCACCCTAAAACACAGTAGTAATAAACACATTATGCTAATGTGTCCATATTTATCAAGCAAGGGGAATTAAACCATTTATATACAAATTTACCCAATACACTACTGCCGTATGTCTGTGAAATGCTTTGATTTGCTGTTGCTAAAAGTTAACACCAAATTGATAAAACAAAAAAATAATATCTCGTTCATATTTTTATTTTTAAAAAAGACAGATTATCGTCTTGCCATAATTCGGTCGGCTTTGTACGGATGAAATCATAAGCTCCATATTCACTTTTGCCATGTTTATTTTTTGACGCTCAGGAAACAACTAAAAATTAGAACAAGTTTTGTTCCTGAGCGACGCCGCTTAGCCGCTCCAAAATTCCGCTCGCATGCCGCTCATTTCGTGGCCACTTCAATAATATTTCATATGTTTTAATTTTTTGACGCTCATCGCTCAGCCGCTTGACGCTTAGCCGCTCATTGCGTGGCCTCGGCCTTAGCCAGTGCGTGGGCTCTTTTGTTACCAACATTATAAGGGACGACGTCGAATTTCTCCATATCTCTTCAAGAGTCGTCCGGCATTCCTAGATTTTTTCGAAGATGATGTACACGTTCTGAAGACATCTGATAGCAGCTTTACTGCCCGTTAGTAAAGTTAAATAAAACACACGCACAGAGAAACGTACTTAAAACAATCCTTAATGGGATTACATTCAAAAATCAATCCCGGAATTTCTTAAAATAAGTACAAAAAACAAGATTAAACTTTTCGTTGGAAGTGCCACTTTGAGAGTAAAATAACAAAGTGAGCGTTTTAATCTCATTTAACTTATCTAAGTTTGTTGAAGACTACTACAACAACAACACACAAGTAGGTAAAAAACACCAAAAAACAAGAGAACACATAATTTTCATGTTAAAAATTAAAATTTAGAACTCCTGCTTCTCATTTAGTTTATATTTTCTGTTATATTGTATATACATTAAGTTTTTAAAGTGAAAACCATATCGGAAATGATGCTGGTGTCTTATAATTGAAATCCTGTAAGGTGTTAAACGGTTTGGTAAATCAATTATCAGGGGTGTCATAGAAATCGAAAACGTAAAACGAAAGAATTTGGCAGTTCTTTTTATTAAACTTTTAATCAAATTTTTACAATTTTTGTTAAAAAATTATGTTTAATAGTATGTATTGTAATTGTCATAAATTTTTTTATTACCGAAATCTTAAAACTACCCTAAAAATTCTTTCGTTTTACGTTTTCGATTTCCATGACACCCCTGTATAATAAAATTCTCCTTCAAATTTCATTTTTGGTTTATTTCAGATACGAATTTGAGATTAAATCATTTTTATAATTCTTAAATTAAGCATATTTTAAGATTGGTTCTTTCTTAGTTTAGCTTAAATCAATCTCATTTTCGGATTATTTCAAGTACGAGCTCGGGATTGAATATGGATAAGTCAAGTGTTTCGCGATTGAAAATCCGTACTTGAATCAATTTTTCTGTACTTAATTCAAAAAAATCCCTACTCACCGTACTAATAATACTGCTTCGGATTAATTTTAGTACGGATGGATGGATTTTTCTTTTGAGTACAAAAAGCTATGTTTTCGATGAAAGTTTTTATTAATATTAATGCTAACCCCTTGGCCATTTAAATGACAGGCTCAAGATTGATTGCAGCAGTCGATCCTTTAGAGGTTGTTTTCGACCAATTTTGCGCACATTTCGGCCGGTTTCCCGCCAATTACTTGACGAATGTTGGTTTTCAAATGCTACAACATTAGAGAATTATCCGCGTAGAAACGTTCTTTGACCCAGCCCAACAAAAAAGTTAAACGGCGTCAAATCGATGGATGATCTTGGTGGCCAATTGACGTCTCCAAAAAGGCAAATTACGCGTTTTGCCTCTTCCTCTTCTGCTTCTTCCAACTTCTCAATAATTTTGCCATTCATTTCACAGTTGGTCGATTTTGACAACCATAATAACCACGTAGTGCTCGAAAGTGTGCCACGTTTGAACCTCAATTTTTGAAGTAACTTTTTACAATTTTTAAAATTATAGCTAATAATTTGTATACCCACAATAGTGGGGAGGGTTTTCACCTTTAAATATTAGTCCTAGATACCAGTATACTGATCTACTAAGGAATAAAATATTAGTGAATGTTTAAACGCTGGTTTGGTATTAGCCCTAAGAATCATTTGTTGAATCGATCTAACGATGTCCGTCCGTCCGGCTAGCTGTATATGTAAACTTTGTGCGAAAATTGTGCGCAACTTAGAGATTGTTTGATGCAATTAGGTACAACATTGGATTCTGCTGGGTTTCAATCCC
Source organism: Pollenia angustigena (assembly GCA_930367215.1). Lineage (NCBI taxonomy): Eukaryota > Metazoa > Arthropoda > Insecta > Diptera > Polleniidae > Pollenia > Pollenia angustigena. The sequence goes on along the minus strand of OV884057.1, from coordinate 121,564,899 downwards.
AGACTGCTTAAAAAACTAGAAACATGTTGACGTCAAAAACATCACAAACCGTTTGCTTAAATTTGGAAAATTTTTTAAAATTCCCTTTTTCCAACATAATACTAAAGACATACATATGATGTTAGATTACTCTAATATACAGTTCGGTGGCATGTCAAGTGTCCACGGATATAATGTCCATGGACATTATGTCGCACCAAAGAACGACATTAAGTCCATGGACGCTATGTCGCTCAGCGATGCGACATAATGTCCATCAATATAGTGTAATAATGTCCATGGGCATTATATCCTTTTTTGGTGCGACATAATGCTTCTCTGCACAGACGGCCTTCGGCCGGGCGCAAGAATATTCTCCTCTATGGTATAACAAAACCCGGCTTCGCTAACTAAAGCTTCTCTGCATAGCCGGCCTTCGGCCGGGCGCCTGGGTTTCCTCTTCTATGGTATAACAAAAACCGGCTTCGCTAACTAAAGCTTCTCTGCATAGCCGGCCTACGGCCGGGCGCAAGGTATTTCTCCTTTATGGTATAACAAAGACCGGCCTCGCTAAGTAAAGCTTCTAAAATCTGCCTTGTTTCCGTAGGCCGCTTATGCAGAGAAGCTTTAGTTTGCGAAGCCGGTTTTTGTTATACCATAGAGGAGAAAATCCATGCGCCCGGCCGTAGGCCGGCTATGCAGAGAAGCTTTAGTTAGCGAAGCCGGGTTTTGTTATACAATAGAGGAGAAAATTCTTGCGCCTAAAAGTGTTTTCGTTATATATTTAATATATACACCTAGAGAAAAAGCAGCAAAACCATTTTTAAAAAGACATAATGCTCATATTAAAAACGACTTTTCCAAAACGACATAATGCCCATGGGCTTTATGTCGCACCGAAGGGCGTCATAATGTCCATGGATATTATTTCCGTGGACACTATGACATGCCACCATACAATTCTTTTTGTTAACGATATCCCTCTTTCCAACGTGGGCAACTAGTGCATGTTTATAAAACCTTTATAATTTTAACAAGAATTTTGGAACAAAATATCTGATGTTGGCCATAGATCTCTCTAATGATACATCCACTGAGTTATTTTTCTTCAAATAAAGTGCAAGAATATAATTAAAGAGAATCTACTAGCGTGTTCAGTCGATTAATTCTTGTTCGATTAATCGAACAATTTTAGACGATTAATTGTTCGAATAATTTGAAATTGCTAATTTCGATTAAAGGGTTAATCGAAGAATTTAAACCGATTAATCGAATGACAATAATATACAGAATTTCTGTTAAATGTATAATTTTTTTAAAGTTTTAAGTCGAATAAACAAACCAAATGTATGTGTCCGTTGGAATTAAAAAAAAAACATTCATGTTTAGTGAGTACAAGTTTTATTTAAAAAAGAATGTTTATTTACTCAAGTACTAATTTTTTCTAAAATGATCAAAAAATAATCTCGTATATTATAAAATTTCTGAAATTATAATTATTCGATTAATCGATTAATTTTAAAATTTTATTCGTTTACTCGACTAAGTTAAAAATGTCAGATATAGATTAATCGAATAATAATAATATACAGAATTTCTGTTGAATGTATACATTTTTTAAAGTTTTTTAAATGTATGTATGTGTCCGTGGGAATTAAAAAAAAACAGTCATGTTTAATGAGTACAAGTTTTATTTAAAAAATAATGTTTATTTACTCAAGTACTAATTTTTCTAAAATTATCGAAAAATAATCTCGTATTTTATAAAATTTCTGGAATTAGAATTATTCGATTAATTTTAAAATTTTATTCGTTTAATCGACTTAACTAAAAATGCCAAATATCGACTCGAATCGTTTAATCGAACAAAAAAAAAAACCCGATTAATTGAATACCCTAGAATCTATAATATCACTAGAAAAGATATACACATAAAATCAAATAGATCAATCTTAACTATAGATTATGTTTTAAGCTCATTAACAAAAATAGTTTCAATTAGTTCTTTTAAGAAAAAACCAAAAATCCAATTTATAACTACAGAAAATTTTAAATGAATCTCTTAAAATAAAATCAAAGTTCAAATGCACCAAGTTCAAAAAGCTTATTAAAATCATCACAAAATTAAGCAAAAATTTATATTTTCTAACAAAAAAAAAAAAAAAAAAAAAAAAAAAAATTGTCGTTTACTTAACTACAACATCTAATCTTGTCCAATAAAATGTTTCCAATTTGTCTAACAAATTAGCTACGAATGTACATCTGAATGAAACACCGAGAATCCAAAACAAAAACCGTCGTAGACACAAACAATTCTATATTCAATTCAAATTGTATGGAATGATTTTAAGAAGAATTGAGCTTGTAAAACAAGAAAATTACCAGGTCTTTAACACTTTTAATTTGTATATAGCAGCAAATCACTTCTAGATACTTCAACATTTCCATGAATACCCGCTGATACCCACACACTCTCTAAAGACTTGTCTATGGAAATTGACGTTGATCTAATACATTCGCGTAAACTTATGAGAAGATTTCAAAGCTTTTTACATGTATGTAAATGCGTATACAGACATCAGGGAGTATTAAATCTATAATTTTTTATTTAAAAAGTACTTTTACATTTTAATTATACAGTTATCTGTATTTGGTCGAAGTGAATAGTTTGTAATGCATACAAATATTTTTAAGATCTTTATTTTATACTAATGCGATGCATTGTGTTGGTATTGAGCAAAAAGGTTATGAGGAGGAGAAAAGAGGGATTAGCGTTTGTGGACATTTAATTTGCCATTTCCAAATTTTATCCGACTGGTAAGACTTCTGCCGGGAGTCTATTTAAAATACGGCTAGTTCGACCGAGAAACGAGTACATTATGCGATAAATTAGACAGCCGACAACGAACGGATGTAATCTGCTGGAAAAGCGAGTACTACGGGCATACATCCACGTATCAGGGACTAGTTCGCTTTTTACAGCTGAACCCTAGCCGTGGTAAAACCTATAGAATAATGACGCACTCAGGAGATGCTCTAATGAGTCAATAGAGCTGGATACCTTACTGTCATTGCTGAGCTTTAACGAACTTTTTTGCACCAGAACCAGAAAGTCCAATATGAAGCACCTGCCCAGATATGGGTGTTGTATTCCATTTTCGGTCAGATATTGAAGTAGTTGCTGCTCCGCTTATAAAAATCAAGACACTTGAAGGCTTCTTTCGACACTTGGTTCTAACGAACACCACATTCGATTTTTATGCCAAGGACATCAAGAGTGTCTGATTCCTCAATGGCTAAGCCACTCATGGTCAAAGATGACGCTGACTCCACAAGACGTCTGCGGCTCAACATACAAAATTGGGTCTTAGGTGCATTAAAATTTATCCTATTCGCAAGATCTCAGATGAAGATTGTCGTAAGGTCATGACAGACTGTGTCGTTCTTGTTCTTCCTTATAGCTTTAACCTCAATAAGGCTTAAGGCCTGTTCGTCGATAGCGAATGAAGACTTCGGTCGCTTAAATTACATTTAAAACAAAAACGAATAAAAAAATATTGTTTTTGTTTTGCATGTAAGTTATGCGAACGAAGTCTTCATTCGCTATCGACGAACAGGCCATTAGTCTATGATTAAAGGAAAATTAATGACAAATGCTGCTGTTATCTGCGAAAGAATGCATCAAATTTAAAGTTAAATCCAGGAGGTCATTAAGAAAAATAAGAAAAAGTAAAGGAGAAAGAACAAAGCCTTGCGATACCCCTACATTCAACTTCTCCGATGATAACCCATCTATAACAAGACGTATAGAGCGGTCCTTGAGAACGCTCGATATAAATCGAGAGAACTCACTACCGACAAAAGATGCATTAAGCTCTGAAACGAGTACACCGTGCCACACACGATCCACATTTCTTTTACCAAAATGGTGAATAGAACGACTTTAACGTTCCGATAGAAACGCTAACAGTTCTCCCGTGTCACGACTTCTATGAAAGCAATACTGTCTTTCACTAAAAGTGAGCTAGACTCCAGATAATTTATCAAGTGGTGCCCGATAATGCTCTTCATGACCATCAAGAGCGTAAATCAAATTGGTTTTGGGCTTTGTATTTAGTAAAAATCTACATACGAAACCAATTTAAAGCATTTATTTAAATGCCTGTTCCAAGTACGACAATGTTAAAATTTATGGTGTTTTCTTTTCTGACAATAATGTTCCATATATGCTACCATTCGTGCGGCTTTTTGTTGTATTCTAAAAATATATGTAAAAATGTGAGAAGTTGACGTTTTCCTTTCTAAACATGTTGCAACAATAAATTGCAAATTTCTTACCCGCAGTTATAACTGAGTGTGAGATAATACCCTTTTTTGCATCTGCGTAAAGTACTTTTTTATGCAAGCAAGTATTTTTTTATTAAGAGTTTTCTTGTGTTTGCGTACAATTTGCTATGTCCACATTTGGGTTTTTAAACGCGTTTAAGCAAAATGTTGATTAAGTTAATCAAAGCCGTTCACACTACATTTGAGATGATTAAGATGACAGATTATTAAGAAAAAAAAAAAAAAACACAACAAACAAATTTATATTTACTTAAAGTAATAAAAATGGATAAAAATGCTTTTATAAAGTTGTCAGAAGAATATTTTAATCATTTTAATGGTGAAATTGTGAAAATTTATGAATTATTTAAGGAAAAAAATAAAAATAAAATAAAACATTATACTCAGTTTGAGGTATGTTCAGTCGATTCTATGTTGTTTATGAAGTGATTTAGTTGTAATCATGTCAATTTGAAGTGATTAACAAATCACTTCAATGTATGGGTAATCATCTCGATTATGAAGTGATTAGAGCTTAATCACGTTTGAGCTGCGTAAACGCGTTTAAGAACCCAAGTGTGAACATAGTAATATTGTGATTTTTAGTTATATTGTGATGAATATAACAACTTTTTGTTTTTCGTTTGTTTAACTTTTATTTAATAATTATATTTTTTTGTCGCAAAATTTTTAACAACAGCTGACATTAATTATTGAAAATCAGTGCTGTTAACGCTTATTCGAATTGTAAGAAAACTTAATGTTGAAAATTGCTACAAGCGTAGTGAATATCGCTTTAAGTACAAACTTTACATTCAATATTTAACAAGCTAAATACACATTAGTGTTGAGTGTAAAACGTAGCTATTATTTTGTTCCATTGTAATTTGGAAAAATGTATCACTTTGTGAGGGTTTGTGTAACCTGATAAATATATTACACAACTATAATGCATCATTATTTTTTAGAAAAGAAAACACCATTAGAGTCTTGATATCCTTCCCCACTTATATTTTATTAAGTTCATACTTTTAAATGTCTGCTTATTAAGATAAAAACATTTTTATGTAAAAATGAACGATCATTACTGTCTCAATGATGAAGGCTTGAATAATAATAATGATGACAGACAGCTACCAAACAACTTAAATGTTTTCTTTTTTTTTTTATTATGAATGATCATACAAATCCAGCAGACAAAAAAGGGGAAAAATCACGCTTCACTTTTAAAGCGCTAATAAACAGAAAATGATCGATGATTTATCGTTTTGTAAATGTTTTGTTTTCATAAACAACTTTTATTTTTCCCCAACACAAACATTTTTTTTATAGAATTTATTTGATGTAAAAAGTGTTATTTTTTTTTCTTTCTTATATTTTCCTAAAGTTTTGAAGCATTTGTTGCTGCGTGTAAAAGGTGGGTGTTAGAAGGGTTAATGAGTACATAATCAAAATGTTTCTGATGATTTTATCTATTTGTGTTTTTAAATATTTTGAGTTAATATTTTTTTTTTCTTATGTGTAGTTTATAGAACACGAGCGCCTTACTCGTCCGTTCAACTTACATTTAAAACAAAAACAAATTTCGAAATTTTGTTATTGTTTTAAATGTAAATTGAACGGACGAGTTAGGCTCTCGTGTTCAATAAACACCACATTAGTTTATTTTTTAAATATAAATATTAATTTGTTTTAAGAAAAACATTCTTTTGGCTTGGGATGAGTTACGAAAGCAATTTGAGTTGTTTGTTTTGTTAAAAGCCATAAGGAATTTTGATTAATTTTTGGAAATTTAAATAATTTTTTATAAATTTTTATAAATCAAAAATAACTTAAATAGAGTCACTTGGCTTATAAATTATATTTGGCTAAGTCAAATATTTGAAATATTTAAATTGAGTGCCATTAAGATTTTTTAAAATAAAATTTCCAAATATTAATGAAAAACTAAATTTTTTTTAAATATTCAGTTTAATATTCATAAACATAGACATAATTTATGAATTAAAACCACTTAAAGTAACAATTTGTCAACACGTTTTAGTTCGATACATAAACAAGCCACTTGAAAAAGGATCCGTTTACATTTGTCTGTCCGTCTACTTTTTTATGTCTTTTAAACAGTAGTCATAAATTACAACAAATTTTTTTTTTTTTCAAAACAAAGGAAGTGACAAATGGAACAACCCACAAACAAATAAATAAAGAATAAAATTTCAACCAGAAATAATATCTACAAAATAGTAACGGAAAAATATGACAATAAAAATTTATTAATGACTAACAAATTAAAATTATGTATTTTAAACTATTTCGAAGCAAATATACCCACAAAAATTGAAATTTATCAATTAATTTCGTAAATTAAAAAAAAAAATGGATCACTAAAAGCGTATTTAAAATAATTGATTGAAAAGAGTTTTATTAACAAAGTAATTTTTGGAATTTAAAATTTTTTAATTTTAAAGATTTTGTTTGTCGTGCTTAATTCCCAATTTTTACACTGCAATTTATTGTTGGAGAAAAAGCTAGTTTATATGGGCATTTCACTGGTTGGTTAGGCCAGATCATCATAAAGCATTTTCCCAAAATTTTTTAGAAAAGCCAAATATATAAGCAAACAAAACTGCAGAGTGAATGCGAACTGCAAACGCTCAAAAAGTCTAATTTTCAACGACATCAAAGCTTCAACAAAATACCAACAATAAACAGTGAGTTTTGAATGGAAGAAATGATAAAATCTTAATAATTTTTATTAACTTAAAAAAAAACAATTTTGATAAATTTTTACAGGTAACATTATATAAGATTTGTTCCTTAACTTTTCAAGTTACGTTAGGTAAATTAGAATTAGACAAATTTTTGTTCGCTAAAATTTTACGCATTTGTTTAATGCAATATTAACAAAATCAATTTTTCCTGATATGTGGAAAGAAGCAAAACTCATTCCTATTCCAAAAAGTTATAGGGGTTGTAAAGTCTTCTTGCATTTAAAAAAACCTGCTTTAGTTTAAAAATATACTCACTCCCAATATGGTCCGTCATATGCGCCCAGCCAAGCCGCTGGCTCTATTGCAAGTACCACATAAACAAACAAACAAAACCAATCACATGCCCAAGTCTTAAAAGGAAACCCTAATGCGAAAAATCGCCCGAGTACCTCCAACGCAAAGCAACATCCATACGCTAATGTTCCTAGGGAAGGTCTACAAATGCCTACCTCAATCGAAAATTTAATTCAAACTATGAATAACTTCATGGCCACTATGCAGAACATGCTTCAGGAAATGATGCGAAACCAGAACATGCTTCTGCAAGTTCTACTCAACAAAAAATGAACCAGTTAAAAATATGTTTCTGGAATGCAAACGGGTTTTCCCAACATAAACACGAAGTTGCAAACTTTCTTCATAGGCATGAAATCGACGTACTTCTTGCCTCTGAAACACACTTTGCTCATAAAAACTGCTTTAGGGTAAATGGATACCTTACGTATGACACAAAACATCCCAGCGGACGGGCTTGTGGTGGCACAGCCATAATTGTGCACAAACACATCAGACACTTACCATTGCCAGAGTTCGAAGAAGATTGTATCCAGGCCACATCTATAAATCTAACTGATTTCAAACTTATGTTGTCATCCGTTTATTGTCCCCCCAACCACTAAGGCCCAACTACAATTATGCCTGACAACTCTTCGCAACAAATTGAGACAGAACCACGAGTCTGCAATAGAAGGCTATCTAAACAGCCTAGATGCCACAAAAAACTCCAATTACAGCTTATGGAAGGCTGTACGGCATATGAGATGCCCTATAAACCAAGAATCTCCATTAAGACTGGAAAACCGCACTTGGGCCAAAAACACAAATGAAAAATTAAACGCTTTCGCGGGCCACCTTGAGAAAGTTTTCACGCCACATGAAGCACATACTTGTTCCTGTCGTCCAATCATTCCTGATAAGGTAAACCATCCAATAAAATTTAACATAACTAAAGTAAAATCTGCAATAGAAAAAGTGAATATTAGAAAATTTCCCGGACCTGACCGCATCACAGGGTCAATGATAAGAAACTTACCATCGTCTGCTTCTAGAATCTTGCTGCTCATTTTTAACGCGATATTAAGAGTCGGATACTTCCCAGCCTCATGGAAGAGGTCTATAATTGTTTTGATTCCCAAGCCAGGAAAAGATGCTAGCCAGGTTGCGTCGTACAGACGGATAAGCTTATTATCAATCCTATCGAAGCTTTTCGAAAAAATATTCCTTTTAAGTACAATAGAACAAGTGCATAGAATTGTCACCCTAATTAGATCGGCGTTTGAGAAAAAGCAATACTGCTCAGCCTTGTTTATAGACATTTCCCAAGCATTTGACAAAAGTTTGGCATGATGGGCTACTCATCAAAATCACACGAATGCTTCCTCAAAACACTCGCAAGCTTCTTGTCTTTAGACAAGACACTCCAACTATGGGGTACTGCATGCGCATCTAACATCCAAAAGCTTCAAAGAAGACAGTCTAGAATATTACGACAAATTGTCTGCGCCCCATGGTATATACGTAATGATATTATCCACAGAGATCTCAACGTCCCCACTATCCAGGAGGAAATTAAAAAATATTCAATTAGCCCACCCTAACTACCTCGCTCGGGGTCTGCTTCAGTTCGAAGGTCACCAGAGGCTAAAAAGAACCGATACTTTGAGCCTAACTAGAAAACATTTATAAAATTTAAATACAGCAGTTAGTGGTTACATTGGTAACAACTAATAAAAAACAAGTAGAATTAAGATTTGAATACATATTGTAAATTTCGATAAGAAAGATTCAAAAATAAAAATAAATTATTAAAAAAAAAAATTCCAAAAAACAACGGCGACTTCCGACCAATAGCGATATTACCGTTCTTATCAAAAGTTATGGAAAATCTTATGTATTGGCAAATGAATGAGTATTTCAAAGATCAGTATCTAACGGATAGACAGTCTGGTTTTAGACAGGGTAGAAGCTGCATTACGGTTCTGATCGTTGTAGTAGAAGAAATTAGATCTAAACTGGATAAGAATATGGTATCCTTTCTTGTGCTTTTAGATCACAGTAAGGCATTTGATACCGTTGATCACGCGATTTTACTCACTAAACTAAAAAAAATCTTTAATTTCTCTAACTCGGCTAACAAACTTATTTCCTCTTACCTTATAAATCGAAAACAAGCGGTTACTTTAAATGGTGTGACTTCTAAACCAGTGGATGTTGAAAGTGGAGTACCACAGGGCGCTATTCTTGGTCCATTGCTTTTCTGTATGTACATTAACGATTTGCCTGAGGCTCTGAATTACTGCAGTGTTCAAATGTATGCTGATGACGTTCAGCTGTACTTAAGCAGCACGATGGAAAATGCCCAACATTTTATTGACTGTATTAACAGTGATTTGGATAATATACATAAATGGGCATGTATTAACGGCTTGTGTATAAACCCTGACAAATCGAAATGCATCGTCATATCAAGAAATAATAAAAAACGACTGAATGATAATATATTTCTACATATTAACAACTCAAAAATCAATTTTGTTCCATCGTCCTCGAATTTGGGAATCACATTTAATGCCGAACTTTCTTGGACTAACCATATAAATATAACAGCTGGTTAAGTTCATGGGATGCTGAGAAATCTGTGGGCTATGCAATCATCGACTCCGTTTGAAAGAAAAATGCTTTTGGCAAGAACTTATTTAATACCAGTTTTACTTTACGGGTGTGAAATATTTGCCAATTTCGATGCTATTGACTTTAATCGCCTCGAGGTCACATATAACAATATAGCCAGATACGTTTTCAACAGAAGTAGACGAGATAGTATATCATCATATTCATACCAGTTACATAATATAAGTTTTAAAAATTTACTAAAATATAAAAGCCTGATAATTATTATTTATCTGAAGAACCCAGAATATCTTTTCAACAAAATTATTTTTGCACAGTCACCACGTGGGAAAACTTGAGATCACAAAAATACAAATATCTTTTATCTACAAGACAATTTTTCAATTACACAACGTGTCTTTGGAACGACTTACCATCATATATCCAAGTACAGAGCAACGCATTACTTTTCAAAAAGGAACTTTTAAAATTGTTTTAAAATTATTTTGAATCTAAATATGTATGTCTAATGTTAACTGTGTTATGTTAGTTTATGTTAATTTTTATGATTAAATTTATTATATCCATGAAATCTACTTAATGTTAATATAACAAATGTTACTTACTATCACTGTAATTTATAAGATTTATTCTTGTTGTGATAGCAATTCAATAAAGAAACAAAATGAAATGAAATGAAAGGGTGAAAAATTATAAAAATACGGGAACGACAAAAACCAAATATTTTTTAAAACAAAGAAAAACTTAAACCTTAATTTGATACTTCTGTGTAGAATCAAATAATAACACTGTGCTCGAAATTGACACTTTTTTTTAGATAAGCTGGGCACATGGCGTTTTAGCATGATTCGGGTACGGTGAATCCAATGGTTAGCTCTTGTTTTCGAGATATACCGTTATTTCGAAAATGTAGGAGGTTGCACTACATATAGTCGTGTAACTCAAAAACGGTTTAGTTTATTGAGATTACTGAAAAAACCGAAATTCCGCAATAAAATTTCCTTAAGAAAAGTTAAACTCTTTTTTTAATATGAACAGTAGATTTAGAAAAATAATTTTTTTTTTTTGGGAAAAAAAAAATTATTTCGAATTTTTTTTTTAAATTCACAAAAAATTGGAAATTTTTTTTGCAGACATATAAAAAACGAAGCTGCAAACAAAACGTGCTATAAATGATTAAAATCTGTTAACAAATTTTGATTTAATTCACAAAAGTCGACAAATTTTAAGAATTTCATAAAACGCAATATTTGTATGGCAGCCCCCTAAGAAGTGCTGATAAGGGTAAAGTATGTCACGAGAAAATGTTAAAGACAAAAAACTAAATCAGGTCGGTCATACATTTTATCCCACTAGGGGCAACTCGTGGGCATTTATGGTACTTTTTCTTCAACATATCTCTAGTCTGCATTGAACATTTTGTATGGGAGCCCCCTTAAGGAATGGAGATAGCGCGTAGGTACGTTAAAAATAAATGATTGAGATGAAAAATAAAGTGGGGTTGGTCATACATTTGACCCGTCTAGGGGCATCATGTTTTGCAAAATTTCTTTTACAACCTCCATAGAAAGGGGCCATTTTATTGGGTTTGGGGGCATTGGTGGTAGTGAATATCCAATTTTCCTTCTTCTGTACCCACAAATGCATCAGTAAATATAATACACATATATGTGCTACGACGTGATATAAAATTATTATATAATTAATATTTTTTAATATTATTTAAGTCTGTAATACATTAATACACTAAAAGAAAAATGCTTCATATATTTAATGAATAATTTTCATAAAAAAATGTCCTTGGGTAAATGAAAATTTTAATTGTCTAAATGGAATTTCATAGTTATAATGAAATATTTTCGTAAAAATCGCTTCATTGGATTTAGTAATTACGTTAAAAATTTTCATTGGATATATGAAAACTTAAGTTTGTCCAAGTTAAACAAAAAATTTTAATTGGGAACATAAAAAAACAATATACAAACATAACTATATTCATAAATTAATACAAAATTGTAGTTTCCTTAAAAAAATGTTTAATTGTTAATTAAAAAATGTAAGATTTAATAATTTCGTACATCTTATGTTACATGTATGCCATTAAATTTATGAAATCAAAAAATTTTTTTATAAAAGCCACATATTTCAATAATTGCCTTCATAAATTTAAATTTTCATTATGACAATAAAAATGTCATTATAGTAATGAAACAAAAACTTTCAATCCACTTTCAATCAACGTTGTTATTGTTATTATGAACAATTTAATCTCATATTTATGCTCTTAATTGAGTAAAAAACATAGTTTTTTATTCAAAAACTACACTGCCCCGGTAGACTAGCTGGTAGTGAGCTAGTCTATCAGCACCGAGGTTGCGCGATCGAATCCCGCCAGAGACAGAAATAAAAATAAAATACAGTAAAATAAAATAAAATAAGAAAAAAAAAAAAAAATTTTTTTTTACTTTATTGAAAGTATTCATTCATCCAATGAATAATATTCATAGAATCATTGATCCAAATTGTCAAAATTCATTGGTATTGCGAAGAAAATTCTTTCAGTGTAGCTGTATAGAAAAAAGTACCAACAAGATTTATATATTCGAATTTCCGTACCAAAGTACCAAAATATGTTAGAGTGCTTCTGAACAAGAGGAGAACATGATTAAAATTTTTCTTCTATCTTAATTACTTTAGAAGATAAATCGGCTACCAAAAAAGTAGCAAAAGAATATTTTTGCCCTTTTCGTCCCCACAATGTACAAATTGCAAAGAACTACCAAGCACATGTCAATTTAATTGAGATATAAATTGGACGTTTCGGGGTTACGATCCGAGATGGCACAAGTGGTGCCCAGAATTTTATGTCGGATTAAAAAATCACCAAAGCCAAAAATGAAGCCATAAGCCATGAATAACGATATGCAATATGTTATGATTTAAATGGTGACGCAGTGTACAAAAGCTAAAAGGGCGGTATCCACAGGCGTGGCAAAAAATTAAAAAAAATGTTTCTGGAATTCTTTTCAACTAATCTTTAATACTAGGGGCTAACTGGCTCAACTTTTTTTTTGTATGGGGACCAACCCACTCTATTGATCACCCAGTCAGTCACGCTAATGTTATGTAAATTGATGATGCCACTGAAATGCTCTGGCTACTAAGTTGGAACCTAGCTGCACCTGAAATTAATAATACTTACTTTTGATACTTTACAATACTAGATGTCATTAATACTTAACCTCTTTTAGTTTCTTCTGGCCTTTCGAACTTTTAATTATTTGGTTTTTATAGACTTAAAACTAGTTTCCAAACACTTCACTCTTATAAAAAAGACCACGCAAAAACTCCGTAATAGCCACGTGGAATGGTTAACTACTAACGGGCATTTTCACCAAGTTCGTTTAAAATTAACTATCGGTTATAGCTGTCAAAACCTATTGGTAACCGGAGCTTAATTTGAAAGTTAGTTTTAACCGAACTTGGTGAAAATGGCCGTAACTGTTTTGTAAAAACATGTGTTAATTTGGGACCTTTGACTTTACAGCACTATAAATAACCATACAGTAACTTCTCTATCGTATGGCTTCTCTTTTCTAAAATCTTTGGAAAAGTTTTCCTGATGAGCTGGCCGAAGCAACCAGTAAAATGCGCATAGAAGCTAGCTTTCCCTCAACATTGAATTTCAGTGTATTTGTCAAATATGAAAAATTGGGAACATAGCACGTTATACAGAAATCTTATTATTGCTAAATTTTGTATTCCTAAAAATAACTTTGATAATTTTTTACTTCACCCTTAAACCTGCTATGGAAGTTTTAATTTTCGGTAAAATGGTTATAAAAATTAATGGATAAGAAATTTGTATTAAAATGTTAAAAAACAATCAATTGAAATTTATTAAACATATATTAATCATTAAGAAGAATTAAATTTATGGTATTGGGTATCACATTCTTTTAATATTTTTACAAATTTACCGAACAAAGCGAACATATCCAGGCCTGTTATAAACACAAAATTTTTCAAAACATGTATATAAAATTGAAGGTCTAACTATAATATGCTTAAGTTGGCTTAAGTAACTGTGCAAATACATGTGATTCATATGTGTCGGACCATATTGAACTTAAGAAAACTGTTTGTTATATTTAATGAAACTGTCATTTGCTTAAGCAAAGTGCGAAACAGATCGTACGGAATCAAATATATTTTGATTTTATTTTTGTTTTTTTAAATGCAAAAAAGCTCTCATTTTGTTAATTTTTGACAGTATCCCAGGAAAAATTTTTTTTGGTAATAGGTTGTAGTTATTCATACGTTACCTGGCAAGAACTTGTCATTACAATAGTCATGACTTTGAAAACCTGAATAAGTACTTGCTAGAAATGACCTCAGTAACTACTTTTTACTTCTATTATTTTATTTCGCTTACTAATAACACTACGTGACAAAATTTCAACAGAGTCGTGACCAAATGAATCTGACAGCTAATCTTTATGTAAAATTGTGTTTTTAAAAAAGATGATGTTATTGAAATGCAAATACCTGCAAACATATAAAACGGATTATGTATTTCTTTATTTTAAGTGAAAGGTTTTAAAATTTCTAAAATAACCATGGATTGCTTGTGAAGATTAGTCAAGAAATGACAGAGTGACAGGGGACAAAAGTCCAAGCTTCATTGAAAATTTTATGATTTTGTTCAATTTTGCTCTTTTCAAGTTATTTTTTTTAAGCCAATGATTTAAAAATCCTAATGTTTTATTGCATGCGATATTAGATTATTTTAATATGAACATTTTGAGCCGCACAAGACATAGATTGGAAAAGAAATGACAAAGCTACAAAAGATTTAGGAATTTAACACACATAGAAATTCAATAATTTCAAGCAATTTTGGCTAATAAAAATTTTGCTTTGTATATTTATTTGTTGTGGGTTAATTCAATTAATCTTCTGTAACCTTGTCATTTTTGCACCGATCTGGATCCTATTGGGCACAAAATGTTCGTATTGAAATAGGCTAAAGTTTTATTTTTTGGATATTTGCATTTCAGTCACAGCATCTTTTTAAAAAACACAAATAATGGTTATTTTGGAATATCTCAAAAACTGTTCTACTTTTGACAATTCTGACTTCATATTCGGATTCAGCGGAAAATTTTACATAAAGACTAGGTGTCAAATTCATTTGGTCAAAAAATTGTCACGTAGTGTAATCAGTTCAAAAACTATTTATTTATAAATTGTGTTGTTTTCAGTTCTTAATATTTAGTAACTGGTAACGAGCTCAAGGGTATTTACTAGTGATTTTTTGGTTTCATGTAAGTACTTACAATTCAACTTACTGGTAGTTAAAAATTAACTAGATATATTTTGACTTCTAGTAAGTGTATTGTAGGTACTGAATTCTTGGACAACTCGAACAAATAAGTAGTTATTTAGCCGAAAAACAAGTAAGAAAGTATAGTCGGTCAAGCCCGATCATATGATACCCTACACACATCATGCTTATGTGCCCATATAAATATGGATTAATCTATGAATATTAACTTCATTAAAATCGGTTTGAAAGTTTGTGAGGGGCAGAAAGTGTCCCCTACCTCCCCTTGTGGTCCTATTTTTGCGGACTGCATGGCTTATGGTTCCATATAGATATGGATCTATCTATGTTTAAAATTTCATTAAAATCTGTTTGAGAGGCAGAAATTGCCCCTATCTCTCCTCGTGGTCCCATTTTTAAAAAACGCATACCTTTTGTGTCCAGATAGATATGGTTCTATTTATGGATTAAATTTCATTAAAATCGGTTTAATAGTTTCTGAGAGGAAGAAATTTCCCCCTATCTTCCCTCGTGGTCCTACGATTCGACCCATTTACAAAATTGCGACCTGTACTTTGCGCGCAAGGTTACATGGACAGCCAGAAAGCCAGCCGGACGGACATCGTTAGTTCGACTCAGAAAGTAATTCTGAGTCGATCGGTATACTTTAAGGTGGGGTTAGCACAAATGCATAATAATACCCTCTCCACTATTGTGGTGTGGGTATAATAAGTAGTGTTTATATGTCTCCAACATAACTTGCTAACTTATCAGGAAAGTTAAGTTTTTGCTGGAATCTTAAGCAAGCCTATGCATATTTTAGTTGGGCCTTTATGATAATTGCCAATAACAAAATCACAACATTGGATAGTCAAATGATTAGACATCGAATACGACGTTAATGCTAGCTTGCGATCAATTAAATTTCATGTATTATTTTTTTTTAAATGTAATTGTTTCACAATTTTTCCTGTCTACCCAAAGACAAATTTTGGTCTATTCACCGCAAGGATAAGAAGAAAATTGTTTCCTTTAAGCTACTCTCATTTACACAATTCTCGAGTACAGGAAAGCTTTGTGGTAGCATTAAAATCAAGTGGGATCCTAATAGCGAACCGCACACCCAGAGAAAATACATGTTTAAATATGGTTACCTCCAACCAAACTGCTTTTAAAGAAAATTTTAAACATATTATGTTTAATATACCCATATTATTGTCAACGATAACCATATTATGGTTAAATTAGGCCGCCATCATGAAGCCCCAAACATATTATTGTTGCCTCCAAACATGTTATGATCAATAATAACTAAAATGTGTTAAACACTTACAATAGCACAGTTGGGTTTTCAACCATATTATGTTGCTCTTGGAAAAGGGGAAAATACTATTGTAAATTTAAAAACAAATTATTATCATATTTAACCGTAACATTTTTAGAGGCAACCATAATATGGTTGTGGGTTCCTGATGGAGGACTAATTTAACCATAATATGGTTGTCGCTGACATTTTTATGGTTATATTAACCATAATAAGTTTAAAATTTTCTTTGAAAATAGTTTGGTTGGAGGTGACCATATTTAAACATGTCTTTTCTCTACGTGTAGGGAACAAACCTATTGTTTTATAAAATATTAGTGAAACTCAAACACATTTGCAAATAAGCGGGTATCAAACACTTCATAAACTTCAGATAATTCCTCAAATTGACTGACAATCAAATTGTTGTTTAAATTCAAATACATATACAATTTTTCAAAACGTTCCTGTTTATTTTAGTTTTTCTTGCAACATGTTTAAAATTTGATGACATTTATTGGTTTTCAACTTCAGAAACAAGCAATAACAATTGCGAAAATGTCATTTTTAATAACGACAATTTTAATAGTGAATATGTATGAATGTCATTCGAAAATAAAGGGAAATTCTATGAAATATTTTCACAGATGACCAATCGACAGCACAAGTTAAAAATAGAGGGTGGATTTTGACAAATACACTGTTTTGAAAATAAATTTAAGAAACTGGATTTATTAAGAATGATGAATATGAATAAATTCGTTTTTAGTGCTTTTAGTATTTTAACAAGGTATTCCAAAGAGCGGATCAGTTCGGGAGGCACATAGTGAAAGTTCAGTGGGGATAGCCTCCAATACCAATTTATGATTTTAGAATACTAGTGCGGGCTAGGAAGGATAAGGGGCTTATAACTCCTCCCTTGAAATAGAAGGGGTTAAAAACCACATCCCTTGAATCCATGCTTGAGTCTTACATTGTTTGACATAGAAAAGCTAAGATAGACAGAGATATTTCCTATCATTGTGTAACAAATTGCAGCATAAATTATTTTGATCTTTATTTTAATAATTTTTACATTTTATATCTTTGGAAATGGTGTAAGAAAACAATATAAATAAATTTAAAAATTGAAAATTAATGATTATTTTAAAAATCCCAAAAACATTAACAGGATGCAATATTGAACGTCTAACGCGTGTCAATGGCAAACAAACAAACTGATGAAAAACAGAAAACCATAAAAATCCATAAAAACTACAAAAACTCTTATAAAATTTTGGGAAATATTCTCTATCCTAGTATTTCTTTTTTAACAATGAGTATGAACTAATAAAAATAACAATAAATAAAAGACAATAGTGTAAACCAGAAGAGGTCACCCATCACCATCAAATCATTGCTGTAGTAGAAAAGGACCCTCAGGATAATAATATGATTTAATGAAAGGGGGTGTTGATCATCAACCAGAAATGTAACAATGCAATACAATAATGCCACTGACAATGTGTGGCTGTGGCACGGTGCCAAATCTAGCTGACCTGAGGTCATTTTCCTTTAAAGTGTAGGGAGGGAGTTTTGCTGAAAGGGGGATGTGTGTCAGAGTTAGTAAGTGTGGGTTAAGTTGTCAAAAATTGAAATATAATACTTTTATTACTGCTGCATAAAAATGTCCTATTTTTATCTCTTTCAAAACTTGACACATGGTTTCTGTTGTTTTGTAGTTAAAAATAGAAGTTTTTAATTTTCCATTGAAAAATTTATGTTTTCATATAACTTTAAAATATTTAACACAAATAAGGATATCTAGTGTGTCCTGTATGCGAGACTAAGGACTTGAGTGTGTTTTGATGTATTAGTGTTTGTTTATTTCGATGTTTGTGTAGTAGTGTAGTTTTATTGATTACTTCCATAGATGAACGTATTTCTAAAAAGGGGATTTTATGATATTTGATATTTTATTTTTATTTTTGGTATTTTTATTATTGTTTGCATTAAATGACCCAATAACCATTTTATACAAAAACACACGGATGCGCACACACACACACACACACACACACACGCTTACACAATGACCCAGGACCAGTCGGTAGTTAGTTGGTTTAAGTCTCTAATGCCACTTTCATTTTGAATTTAAAGAGTATTTTCCAACAAAGGATTTGCAAGGAAAATAGTAGCCACTGGCACTTATTTTCAAGTAGTTTTATTCAAAAATGGCTTATTGACACGTGCTGTTTAAGTTTTGGTTTTTTTTCTTCGTGTCTTTAAAAATAATAAAAATATGTATGTAATATTGAAATATAAAACTAAATTAATGCTGGTGTTATATTGTAAAGAAATGTGCCCTTCAAAGGAGTAAATTTTATATGTATTTTTATTTATCTGAAGATGGACCTGAGATGAAACTTGAATTTAATCAGTGGTAAAAACTGATCCAGAAAATTTTTGCAAACTTTATATTAATCGCTTTATAGACCCAGAAAGGTTTAACAAATAATTCTAGATTTACCAGAAACACGCAGAAATAAAATATGCTTGGATTTTAACAATGTTTATGTTCGCAGATGATCATAATATGGTTAAAATTAACAAAAAAAAAATCTGGAAATCAGCCATAATATGGTTAAAATTAACCACAATTTGTTCAAAATTATCTATATTTTGGTCAATATTAACCATAATAATGATCAAAATGAATCATATTGCGTTCAAAATTAACCATAATATGGCCAAAAAATTCCAACATTTGGACAAAAGTAACCAAATTAACAATATTATACTCAAAGTTAACCATATTATGGTTATTTATTTCATCCATTTTTTCAATTTGATTATTAGGTGTCAAGTTATAATTATCAGGGGTGTTGTGGAAATCGAAAACGCAAGAATTTGGAAGTTGATTTTAATACACTTTTAATCTAATTTTTGTTATAAAATTCTGTTTAAAGCCTAGACTCTCCCAGTAAAAACTTCGCTTACTTTTGCAGAATTAATAGCTTCTTTAACTTATTATTTTGTAGCTTTCTACTATAACTATATCTATAACAACTTCTATAACTACTTTTTTCTGGATGTATGCAGATAAAAAAAAATAATGACTTACTTTTTAATGCGTTCATTTTGGGACATCCCTTGTTAAATTCATTGGTTCTTTCAGTAGAATTGTAAGTAGTGCTCTTATGTTTTTCTGATTACTCAACACATTATTTTGTAGGCGAAGTTTTTACTGGGCTGTTCAGCATTTCACGTGAAATGCTGTCAAAACGCATATGAAAGAAACTTATGCGGAATATCTATGAAATAATGTTGATAGAGTTATACTCTGTTCATTTTGTGAAAAAGTTCCGAAATGCTTTTTTCAACATTTTTTACAACTGCGAAATAATGTAAGCTGCACTTATTTCACGTGGAATTTAAACCAAAAGCAAAAAAGTATGAACTAAATAATAAATAAAAAAATTAAAATAAAATAAGCGGTAACAGTTTTTAATCTATATTTACTTTCTTTTTTTATTAAAAAAAATAATTTTTAGTAAAATACATGTGGGGGTTGTTTACATACGCAAAACAATGTCGACTACTTTGAAGGAATTAATACGTCAAATTGTGCAAACTCGCAAGATAGGTAACATTGATACATGTCAAAATTTTCATGCCAAATAATCCATGTTGCTCAACGTTTTTCACTAATTTGAACAGAGTACATACTAGGCTTAATAGAGAAATATTTGAATAAAGTTTGTCATAAAGTTCTTTTGTTTCAGAAATCTTATTAAAAAACGACGATTAAAATTCTTGGGTTTTACGTCTTCGATTTCCAGAACACCCCTGTATATTTCGTTTTTTTCCTGTTACATGTTACGTTCCAATTTCATAAGTATGTATTCCCATTTTCCAGCTTTTGACGACCTTCATTAGCACTCTGTTCTGTTTTACTGGTTTACTGGTTCATAGTACTACGTAAATTTATGGTAATCATCAGGGACACCAGAAATATGCAATTGCATGTTTTTCCTTGTGCGACTAATGAAGGCAGAAATAATATATTTATCCGTTTAGAGCTTTTTATGAATTTTTGCATCGATTGCACCGTTTGCATCATTTTTTTTTTGCATATTTTAGTTAAAAGAGCCTTTTTCCAGCATTTTTTAGGTTTATAGCGCATATTTTGCCATTTTAATGCATTTTTTGATACATATTCATATAAAAAAAATTTTTTTTTCTTCGAAAATCTGTTACTTCAATTTAAACATCTACATTTAATTTTTATTCTTAAATTGTACGACAAAGCAGCTCGTCATTAAGGATAAATGTTATACGATTTTTATCTAGACTAATTTCTTAGTATTCCGATCGACTCAGAATAACTTTTTAAAGTGATCTAACGGTGTTCACGCGTCCGTCTGGTTGGTTGTCTGTCCACTTTAGCCTTGTGCGCAAAGTACAAGTTCCAATTTTGTGGATAATTTGATCAAATATGGACGAAGTCCATGCAAATGGTGAGAATCGGTCTATAATTTCACATCCAAATTAGACTCTTTCTGTCTGCAAGCTATCAAGTTATGATGGTATTTAAATTATATTCGTGCCAAAGCTCCCGTCCTTAACTAGCCTTAAACTCCTTTTAAATGTTAACATGTGTTAACAATTTAGCGACCGTACTTAAAAGCCCTTTAAGACAAAAACCCATATGGATGTTAATATCTAGATAATATTCGGAGCAAACATCTCTTATATGAATTTTAACCTTTGTTTAGGTTTTTTTTTAGATTTTGTTATTAAATTGTTGAATATTGTGTCTTCAAATGAGCAATTTTTAATTTTTAGGGCATATTTTTAACACTTTTCAGGGCATATTTTCTAGCTTTTACTGCATATTTAATGCGCATAAAACGTGTTTTTTGGAGCATATTTCTGGTTTCCCTGGTAATCAATAACAGAAATAAAATAAAATTTGTAAAGCATTCAACTATTGTACAGAGCAAATCATCCATAATGTTTTTGTTTTAAACATATTATTTTAAATTTAAAAGTGAACATAGAATTTTTTTAAGTATTACAATTGAAACATATCGACGCATTACCGCAAAAAAGCATCATTTTCAATTTTGTTTTTTTTTTTAAATAACTTTATTGGCACACTTGCATCATCTTCTAAAATGTCAAAGTCACAGAAGGTGCCGTTACGATTTTATAGCAAACACCATTTTATCGTAAGCGACAACCTTCATACAAAATTTATATTAAATAAAATAAAAAAAACCTTCTCCTGTAAAACTTTGTTTTTGTCGCATAAGCTTTTTTTGTGGTTATGGAGGATATTATTGTTATGACATAAACCATAACATGTTTGAAGACAACCATAATATGGTTATTGCTTTTCGATGATTGAATTTAAACATAGTATGTTTGCCGCTTACAATAATATCGTTAAAGTAACCATAATAATATGTTTAAGTGTGTAGTTGTGGCTTTATTTTGTTCAACCATTATAATGCTAAATTCAACCATATTTGAAGTTGCAAGGGAGGTAAACACGTTATTGGTAGATAGAAACAAAATATTTTTAATCGTAAAATAAATATTGCTAAAAATTAAAATAGTTTGCTTATTGCCATTGCGGGGATCATTAAATGTCTTTTTAACCATACTTCAATCATGTTTTTCCTTTGCGTGCAGCAATTAGTAGTTTAATTTGTGGTCTGATTTGTTTAATGGACGCTTATTATTCCACACCACACCACACCACAACATTGAACTTTGCGCTGATGTTTCTACAATAATAAAATATTGGTCTTAAGCCCGGGTTAACGTACATTACAAAGCCTATCGAGTGTTATGGTATCCAGTCATGTGGGACTGCCTCGGCCTCCAACATAAAGAAAATTCAAAGCCGTCAAAACGAAATTATTCGAAGCGTCATGTCCGCTCACTGGAATGAAAAAAAACTTAAACATTCAGAACTCAATGTCTCATTAGTAAAAACAATTATATCAAACTATTCAATTGAATACTAAAAAAAAGGCTTGAATTGTACCCAATCCCACTAGTTTTAAAAAATGTAAACGATGACAGGCGGCCTCGCTTACTGCAGTACATATCTGATCAGAAGAGGGCTAAGCACCGATGTGAACGGTGCTTAAACTAGTTACTATTAGTTCATATAATATACATACAAACATATGAAGATTCAAGAAATAAATAGGAATAAAAGAACAGCTTCTAACTATCGCAAGGACCGCAATGAGAATTGGTCTATAATTTTACATAGCCCACAAACATGTTCCTTTGTGCCCATAAACTACTACCATACAAACGCTACTCACGAAAATAGTTGTTAATGCCATAACTTCCTCGAAAATGTTGGTATTGAGATAAATCTTGTCGAAAATAACTTTGACATTAGCTACTATGTAATGACAAATGTGTAGAATTAACCGTAGATCCCATGGAACTAGGGTTTTTTCCCGGGATTTCCCGTCCCGGGAATTCCCAGGAATTTCAATAATTATATTTACCGCTTTCCCGGGATTTTTCATGCGGGATCCCGGGAAATAAAAAATTCCTCATAGTTTAAGAAAACAGCTATTTATACTTTGAAATTTAGTTTTCTATTCTCTTAAAATAAGCATCTGTGGATGGGTTGTCGATTAGATCAATTACAAGAAGTGAGTACATACGTAAATCAATGTCTCCTGATGCAATAAATCTACTTAAAGCAGAATAGGCAGTGCAACAGTTGATAATTAATAAATTTAGTGAAGTGAAAAGTTAATAAAGAACATTAATTCAAAATAAGACGCAGGTAGTAAAGTTTAATTGTCCATGGACAAGTCTTATAAATAGCAGATACCTTGACATATAGCTCCTTTATTGCAACATAGTCATATCTACAAAAACAAATGAACTTGGCAAAATGCGATTAAAGTTTTCAAAATGTACCGATTTAAAGATACATTTTGCTATAACTTCGGTTCAGTTTGAGATAAAATACGAGAAGGCATGAAGAAACACTTTGCTTAAATAACTTACAATTTTTGATTTTTTGAGATATGACTATGTTGCAATGAAGGAGCGATATGTTTTTTAGGTGATAAACACAATTTTTTTTCAATTTGTGTTGGTTTATATACCCTTAAAGTGCGGGGAAACCGAAATAAAAAAAAAAAATTTGGAAAGTCGTGTAAGATACTACAACATACAATTTGAAAAACACATTGTCCTAAAGATTACAGATAGACCTAATGAAATGAAAAGGTTTGTAAGAGGTTGATGCTCTTTTTTGCATGAACCTTGACATACATTTGACTGATATAGACGTTGTTTATAAAAAAAAATGCTTCATATTGTGAATCAAAAGCCTTTTACTACAACGGTGCACTTTTAACTATTTATCCAACCTCGGTAAAAAAATTAACGAAATTTTTCGGAAACATGGTAATTAGTAAATAAAATAATCAATATACTTTTTGACGACTAACTAAGCGCTTTGAGTGTGTCAGAAAGTTATTTCCTAAGCCGTTAAAAAATGTTAATATATTTATTTTAAATATTTTATCTATTTTATGAATTAACTTTTTGATCTCATATCTTGAGTACCTCAATTTGTGTTTGTTTTTATTATTGTTTTATGAATTAAATTGTTATGCTTATCTTAATTTTTTATCTTGTATCTAGAGCATAATAATAATACGGAATTTACATATAAAATCGTAAGGTAATAATAATTCAAGTTCCTCTTTTAATCTTCATTTAATTTTGTAGTATTTAAGGATTTCTTTTACTTACTTTGTAAACAAGTTACCTTACGTTTTTTTATAAAAGTTTTTTTTCATTACTTAAAAACAAATTTACTGTGTATTATTTATATGGAGCGGGATCCCGGGATCCCGGGAAATTCAAAAAAATTTCCCGCTTTCCCGGGAATCGAAAAACTCCGGGAAAAAAAACTCTACATGGAACCCTCATGTTTAAATCACTTAAAGGTAAACTAATCTCACATAGATGAAGATATATAAATACTATTTGGCACAAAAAAACTTTGACGTATATCTCACTCCCAAAAATTTTACTTAATATATTGTGGTGTAGGGTATCAAATGGTCGGGCTTGAACGATCATAATTTCTTTCTTCTTTTAAAAAAACTTATAAAAGTGAAACACTTTTTTTTTGGTAAAACGAAAATATATTTTATACACAGAAAAAAATAATTTTCATATTTGAATACGAAAACCCCATATTTAATAAAAAAATTTTTAATTTTCTGCGATGACGATTTTTGCGGTATTGATAAAAAAAAAAGTTTATAATTAAAGTTATTGGATTTTTAGTCAATAACCAAGTTTATTGAATCAATAAAAAAAATTTGTTGCCCAGAATATTTTTTTTCAACAAAATGTTTACATGATTTGTTAAAATAAATTGTTGGAAATGTTGAATAAAGCAAACAAAATGTTTATCGAATTTATTAAGGGGGGATAAGCTACTTTCTATGCGCATTTCGCTGGTTGCTTAGGCCAAAGCGAATGAGAATCATGAGCTATTAAAGAATGGACAAGAGTTGTAAGAATAATGCGTTAACTTTGATTCAAATATTTTTTTTTATTGAATATGGAGAAATATTTAATCATTTCATTGTTAAATATGTTTTATGGAGTGCTATTTTGTAAAGTGTAAGTTTGTTAAATTTTTATTCAATGAATCAAACAAAAAGTTTGTTGACCTAAAATTTTATTTTTAAAAATTTTCCTGAGATATTTTTTTCTGTGTATACTTTCTAATATAGAAAACAAAAATTTAATTTCTTTAAATTTTGTTTAGAAAATAGAAAAATGTTTAAAAATTCTTTGTATCATGAAATAAATTTATTCGGTTAACCATTAATCCCCCTGTCATGATCCACAACGGCATGTCATTATGCACGCGCCAAACATTTTGATTTAACAACCAAAAACATCATCAATTCATTAAATGAACAACAAGTTGTATTTTGTTTCTTTTTTTAAGGAAAAATTCTAAAGAAATGAAATGATACGATATCAAAAGTACAGAAATATCACACACATTCACAAATTTAAAGATGAAAAACATACATAAATATTAAAATAAGAAAATAAAAGATTTTTAAGGCTATTGGAAATATTAACTTCAATTTTACCTTCCCCTAAAAACAAACGATTAGAAGTGCACACACTTAAAGATGTTTATTCATTAAATATTAATTGCCATTTCGTTATTAAAGTGTCTATCGAAAAAGTTTGGAGAAATGAACCGACCACTTGAGTACTGTAATTTATAATGAATCCAAGAATGTGTCAACTTTAAATTAATATACGAGTGTAGTAAATAATATTGTAATTTATATGCATACAGTATATTTATACACATCTGTATACATATATACATAGTCATAAATATACATAAATCAGTGTGTAAGAATACAAATAGACTTAAAGGTGCAATAGGATTACCCGAAACTATTAACTTTAATATAAGAAACATTTAAACCTTGTTGATCAGCAAATCTTAAATTTGGATCCCTATTAAAATTGGTTTTATTTTTTGATAGAAGAAAAAATACATAATAACCAGGTATGTTAAGAAAACTGGTCGATTTTAAACCTAAACGGTTACTCTTCGTCGAATCGACAAATCTCATTTACTTTTTATCATATAACTTTTTTATGAGTGTTCAAATAACTCCCTTTTTGTCAACAACGTATGCTGATGCCAAAAGCTTGTAGTGAGCAGACGTACGCTGGATTCTCATTTTTTAAAAGTTGATATTCAGAGGTGTGTACTCAACACAACGACGAAAAGTAACTTTAGTGTAAGTTTTTGTTTCTATTTTTTGGACTTTTAAATATGTATTGACTTTGTTAACAACTACGTCATCTATACTCACAATATCTTCTAAACAGGATGTGTGTATGTATGTAACGTATGGACTCCAAAACGGCTGGATCGATTTTGATGAAATTTTCAGGGAATCTTCAGAATCTTCGGGTGAAACCGTGAAGTCTGTTTTTTGATTTTCGGTCTGCGGGCGGAATGGCGTGGCAAAATCCAATTTTCATATTGCACCACCAATTACATCTATATTATTTGGACGATTTTGTCTTTAAAATGATCGCCATGATCCAACCTAGATTAATACGAAAAGAAAATTTTTCCCGCCTACTTTTACGCCCACTTTTCTCGAATAACCTAAAACCAAAAAACGGCTCCATCGATTTGACTCATTTTTCTTTTAAATGTTCGTATTAATCCATTTTACGTTTTCCTCGAAAGAAAATTGTACCACGCCTACTTTTACGCCCACTTTTTGTATAAAGCGCATAACTTGAGAACGGCTTGACCGATTTGGACGATTTTTCCTTTTAAATCATCGCCATGGTCCAACTTAGGTTTTTACGGAATAAAAATTTTGCCCCGCCTACTTTTTTCGAATAACCTAAAACCAGAAAACGGCTCCATCGATTTGACAAATTTTTCTTTCAAATGTTCGTATTAATCCACGCCTACTTTTGCGCCCACTTTTCCTATTAAGCGCATACCTTGAGAACGGCTTGACCGATTTTTTCTTTAAAATGATTGCCATGGTCCAACTTAAGCTTTTACGGAAAGAAAATTTTGCCCCGCCCACTTTTTTCGATTTACCTTAAAACAAAAAACGGCTCCATCGATTTGACTAATTTTTCTTTTATATAATCGTATTAATCCATTTGAGGTTTTCATGCACCACGCCTACTTTTACGCCCACTTTTTCTATTAATCGCATAACTTTAAAATCATCGCCATGGTCCAACTTAGGTTTTTAGGGAAAGAAAATTTTGCCCCGCCTACTTTAACGCCCACTTTTTTCGATTTATTAAAAATCAAAAAACGGCTCCATCGATTTGACTAATTTTTCTTTCAAATGTTTGTATCTTTTTAACGGATTTTAAAAATCGAACGCAAAAATTTTTCCTTATTTGGACAGGACAACATCTGTCGGGTCAGCTAGTGTTACATAAAGATCGGAAACCCAAAAACCGACGATAGTACACGAAAAATCTTCATTAACCTCTCGTGGCTCCGTATTTAAGAGGCAGATTCGAGACACCTGTCTTGCAGACCTTAATTATGGGATTATTCAAAATAAACTAACTAATCGACAAGAATCCGACGAAAATGTTGTCAAAGGACCAAAAGTGCGTAAAATGTGTCACTTCTGTCCCTATAGCAAACGCAGAACGACGGAAAGTATATGTAATATATGAAAGAAAATCATCTGTTGTAAACATAAAGTTGAATTTTGTGTCTCATGCGTAAAATTAGGCTTATAACTAAAAGTTTTTTTTTTTATGTATTATTTGACTGATTATCTTTCAAGACTGAGTAAGAAAAAAGTTATTTTTGTTACCTTTTTAGGTTTTGTTTTCAAAAATAGTTAATTTATTTAATAACAAAAAAAAAAGCTGAAATTCGCATCGAATTTTATGGAGAAAAAGATTTTTTTTTTTTTAAATACATATTTTTTTATTTTTTAATAAAACACTTATCTAAAACAGATTTTTGTTTATTTTTGACTATAAAAATAGTTTCGCTAGAATTTATTTTTTTAAAAGTTCGTCGATTTGACGAAGAGTTACCTTAATGTACTAAAATGAAGAATAACCTTCCAGGGTTAAAACAATCGTTTTAAAGGCGTGTGATGAATTTCGGTCGTATACCATTCCCGAAACGGTCAGATTTCATTGAAATTACCTGTAATTACTGGTAAAGTTTAGGCTAAAAATGGATATTTCTGTTACAAAAACTAACATAAATTGGTGACAAAATGCAATGATTGTCATTTAATTCTGTACAAATTAGTTTTATGTGACCAAATTTCGTGAAGGTCGATTCATAACTTAGCATAGGCCTCGTATAGTTGTTATAACAAAAATATACATTTTTAGGCTTGTTGTTCCACAATTGAACTTATAACTGTTTTTCTACTTAACCGATTGCACTGCATTTCAGTCGTTCGAAAGTGAGCTTGATTTTAGCAGATGGACAGACAGACATGGTTCAATCGAATTAATATTACCCAAGGACTCAGAATGTATACTTTATGGGGTCTTAGATGAATATTAAACAATTAAAAAGGCATAGCTGGTAGAGCCCGACCATATGATACCCTGCATTTAAAGAAAAAATATCGAGAATGTGCCCTATTTGGGCCCCATGTGCAAAGTGGATTCGCCAGGACAAAATAATGGTCTCAAATATATATTCCCGGAATTCTAAAAAGCCTGAAACATGTGTCTACCCCATATTCATAAACTATTATTAAATTTAACAAACGTTTATTAAGGAAACTATTTATAGAAAATTTGGTTTGTAAACCTTTACTACATTTAATAAATTTTTATGAATACGAGCATGGGTTTCTTAAATAATTTAACAAGAAGCAATATGAATGTAGCGAACATTTCAGGGGTGATATCGATTTATTATTAATATATCTTTATTAACACAGACATCAGCATTAAAATTGGTTGCGGCTTAGACCTACTTAGAATAAATTACTGGACGACAATCAGAAAGTTGTATGCTTTTTTTTTTGGCAATTTTAACTAGCTTCAGTAAAACATCATGATTCGTAACCGTTTAAGCCGAACTCAAAATATTTTCAGGAGGGGATTTTTATTGGAGCCATGGTAAGCTAAGAGTGATTTCTGGTATTAAAAAACATATATTTCAATACAGCAATGAAATTAGTCTTAGTGTTTACAGTGAATTTCAGAATGCTGCTAAATATCGGATTTAAGGTTAATTATGGATCGTATATAACAAAATTGCATGACATTTTTCTGGCCATATGAAACCAAGTTGGAAGAAACTTTACCACAATAAACTTGCTACGGTTTTAGGAGTATTTAATTAATTTACCAGAGTGGCCTTTATATGGGGCCTTTAGTAAATTATGGACCGGTCATTACAAAATTTATAAGTGTTATTTCTAGTCCTATAAAACTGTGAAGTATTCAATTTTATTCTGATAGCATTATTTATTACGGTGTTATACGTGCAAAACTGTTTTCCGGGAGTAGGATTTATATGGGGCCTAGGCTAAATTATGGACCGATCTTTATGAAATTTTACAGTATAATTTCCAGCCGAATAAAACGAATTTTTGCAAAATCTTTTATCATTCCGTGTATTGTTACATTATTTATGTTAGTTTTTGTAACAAAATTTTCAATTATTCTTTTGATTAATAGCTCTGATTAGGGAATGGTAAATGGATCTAAAAATCGATTAATCGAGCCACAAAATCGATTTTAAATTCGATTTCAAAATCGTTTAAGATAAATTTGCAACCTTATATAACAAAGGGGGATACCTGCATTTTTTTTGTTTTGGCAAAATACTAAAGAAATTGAACTAAGATTTTTACAGTGGACAGATATTACTACTGTTTATAACTTTCCTGCAAAAAGTGAAAATGTGCTAATTTTTAGATGACGTTTACAGGAACAAGTGCAATATTTCGCATATTAAAATTGTGTTCTTGTGTAGTGAGTCAGGCCTGCCACAGAAATCAATTCAGGCCTGAGTGTATGGATAGTATTTCAAATGATTATGACAATAGTTCTTGTTCGGTGGCGACTGTTTCTTTGCTAAGTTACTATTAAGTTAGTTTTAGAAAAGAAACGTTTGCATGTCGGAAAGATGCAGATTTATTTCCTTATAATTTTGTATTTGTTAGGATAAATTACATACTTTTTGTTTTTTCACTCTGCTGATAACTAGATTTTAATATCGCTTACACACTGGTCTGTTTGAATATTAGCGTACTCCCACAGGAATGTCATGGTTTAATTCACCTGTTGTGTTTCTATAATATGTTTCACAAAGCTCACTATCAGTGTTTGGTTTGGTGCGATAAGCTTAGGACTGTTTTGTTCAATGTCCATTGATGATTTCAATTTCTGAAGAACAAGAGGACCTATATTTATTAAAGTCGGAAGTATACCAAAAGTACTAATAGGTAAATACGTTAAACTACAACGGTTTTTTTACTTTAAACCTGCGAAAAAATTTAAGTTTTACTGTGCATGCCCAAAAAAATAAAAAAATCGATTTTAAAAGCACAATAATCGATTTCAGTATAAAATCGCATACGTAAATTCGATTGCAAAAAATCGATTTTTTTTACCACAAAATCGATTTTCGATTGGAATCGAAATCGATTTACCATTCCCTAGCTCTGATCCTACTCCACCGATTTTGCTGGATTTCCATCTTAGGATAACTACAAGCCATTTGACACCAAGTTTGTTTATTTCTATGAGTTTTTTCAAAAGTGAGCGTGTTATCAACAGACGTACTGACGGACATGGCTAAATCGAATAAGAATTACTCAGGGATTCCGAATTGATATTCTTTATGGGGTCTGAGATGAATAGTAAAAAAGTTTCACACGGAATGACAAACTTAGTATACCCTCTTCCCAACTAATTGTGGTGGATGGTGTAAAAATAAAACTGGCTTATAAAAGGTTTATGAAACGGATTTTCTATAAAAATTTGTTAAGTTAACCCTTTATTAGCCTGTTTTATTTTTTATAAATAACGCGGTATGTATGTATGTAGGAAATATAATATAAAAATATAAGGAAAATTATATAAAAATTTTGCATATTGAAAACAAATAGTGACGAACGCCTATTTAGGCACATTCCCATTCAGTGACGGACAGATTAAATATTTCACAATTGCTATTCATATACCAAAATTATAAACAAATATATACGTAGTTACACAGATACGAAATGCAATACATTTCCAAATGTAAATATGTTTTCATATGTATACAAATAATATTTATTTCATTCATTAAAGTCATCATTCTATTGCAAACATAAAATGTGCGTGAGTATTTTCTAAGTATATTTAAATTCCTCCCTCTCAATATGTAAAACTATTATCATCTGTCCAGCGCACACAAATTTCTCTTGTATTCCAAATTTGGGATTTCGATTTACCAAAAAAAAAAGGTCAGCAGACTTAAGGTTATGTTAATTGCAGGCATTAGTTGACAATCAACCTTTGTACCTGGGGACAGAGTCTCTGTCACAATTCGCTTTTAAATTATTGCCATTTTATCTATTCATTTATCATTTGCACATTATTAAATTTTATTTGCATTTCTATTAGAATGTTTCCAAAGTACTTACACATACTTGTTTTTGATAGTTCATACTTTCAGCATTAGCAAATAAGTATTAAAATTTTCCCCTAAAATTTGATTTGTTGTTGCTGTGTGTAAAATGTCTGTTAAATCAAATTTATTTATCTTGGGACATTTATCGTTATAATTGTGTATATTCTGCTTCAAGTATTTTCAAATATTTGTTAATCATTAATGATTTTGAATGGAAAACTCTCCATTTATCGGCTTTCATTATGCCATAATTTATGGATGACATTATTATGGCTTCAATTCGGTTATGCCACATTAAAATTTTAGAATATTGAATTTTTAATCATCTATTTATTCTCAGATGTTCAATAAAAGATTTATGAGATAAAGGTGTGGTTAGTGAAAGAGAAAAACGAATTTAAATTAAACATTCTTGAAAAGGAAATCAATAGAGTGGTAAGAAAATTTTATGAATTAAAATTTTTGAAGAAATTATTATAGAAAAGCTTGTGATTTATTCTGCTTAAAAATGCGTGGGCCTGTGTGATGAGACAAATTTATTGCTAGTAAACGGAAGTTTTAGCTATCAGCAGCTCAATTATAAATTGTTAATTGGAATAAATTTTGTTGTTTAGTTTAATATATAAGAGTTGGAATTTATTAAACAATTTTATATTATAGAGGCAAAAGTTGACTTCTTTTAAAAATTATATACGAATATATTTTATATTTTAAGTTTGGCTTAGTAACGCATTTGGGTAGAACCGAAATACAGTGTAATTTCCTTAAACAACACCTTTCTTATGCGGACATCCCTTTTTGACGGACACTGTTACCTGATCTTTTAGCACACTAAATAAAAGCATAAAATTCTTTAAAACGGTAACGGTTATAACTTATAAGTGATATCAAAAAAGTTAATTTATTAATTAAAAACTCCATTTTTAACAGTTATTTTCCAACGAAAAATAAAAGGTCGAAACAAACTCTTAATAATAGAGTTTTAGTTTGCCATCATAAAATAAAACTCATTTGAGGAGTTATATTTTTTCCGTCTAAAATGAAACTCACATGCATGTAAACAGTAGTCCATAAAGGAGTGGGAGTACTCCAAATATATGGGTAAAAGGTGGTCCATTTAACATTACGATGTCATAGGAGGGGATCATATAACCCACCGAAGTAGTCCCTATACTACTCCATGGAGTACTAAAGTGCGTTAGTTTTAAAAGTACTCCATGTTACTACAGTATGGAGTACACTTAAGGGGTAGTTTAAGCATTTTTCTTTTTCATTTTTTACTTATCGCCTTTTATGGTGTGTACTGTAGTCTATTATTGCTATTATAAATATATTTACTTGGTATTTTTAATTTGTTTACCTTTTTTCCACAAATTTCACAAACTTTCACTTTTAAATAAACAATTAATAATCGACACCATCAGGGCTACCAATGTGTAATACTGTAAACTATAGAAAATTATACATCATGCAGTTGTTAGCAGCACTGCACGTTAATTTCTTATAGCATGGTCCATACTACAGTAAATTGGACCATGTTGTAAGTAGTCCATTTAAGCCACAATGGACCACGTAGTCCAATATTGTCTGTAGGGTAATTTTTATAGAGCTGCATGTCCACACACCCAAATGAGCCTACCTTGTGTTAATGTTCCTTGGTAGCAGGTATGTTCATTGGGCAAAGTTGTTATTATACACGCTTGTCAGGGCTGCCAGACTTGGGGTTTTATCCCCAAAGTTCATGCGAGCAAAAAGGACAAAGAAAGTCATTTGGGGACTTTGAATTTCAAAAAAAATTACACATTTTTAATATATTTTCCCTTCTTTTATTATTTCGTATGGCATACTTTAAAGTTTGGTACAAAAAAGTTGATATGTATTTACGAAAATAAAGATTATAACCAGAAAAAAGTGTATGTCGCCACCCAAAAGGCCGTTAGCGTTAAAAAGAATACAAGATCGAATTATTGATTGTCTAAGATGTATTTCAGTTAATTATGACAGTATGTTACTACTAGTTCAATTTTTCGATTAAATGATATCCTACACTTCCATCTGTAGCATTTTTAGAAAAAAAGAAACAAAAAAAATTGATAGATACTAGGGATGCCAATCGGGATTGATTTTAGAAAATCCCGGGAAATTCCGGAATAAGAATAGGACTATTAAAAAAGCTTTATAAAATACATAACTGAAATTTAGCTCAAAGAATAAATTCAAAAAATAAAAAATGTTAAAAATAAAAAATACAACTGAAATATAATTTTGAATAGATTTTTTTTTTGTATAGAGTATAAAAATTCAATAGAAACGAACATTTTTGTACACAAAAGTTGATATATTAAAAATCCCTAAAAATCCCGGGATTCGGGATTTTCTGTTTGGCATCCCTAATAGATACACACAATGTTAATGCTATGGTCACACGACAACGTTTGTTCGTCATTCTCTAATTCGTAATTAATAGACCAATTATGATCGAAATTACACAATTTGTAATACAAAATTTTGAGAGCGTACTTTATTTTGGCTCAATATGCCAACAAATATTCAAGCAAATCATCAAATAAATTGTAAAAAAAGTTTTTTTTTTTGTGCAATTTAGATCAACAAATAAAGAAACAGAATAGGAACTGTTAAAATAATGAGACATTTTAAATTGTTGCTTGCTTCATTTTCAGCGCACACAAATTTTCATAAATAAAAAATAAAAGTTGGTGAATTAAGAATATTCCTTGTGAACAGCGTAATTCGCATTCGCAAAATGCCGTGCGAACATAGCATAACATCTATCGTTTATTGTAACCTATTTATAGTAACCTATTATATTATAATACGCCCAATGGTGTCCCCATTACACTTACACATACATGTGGCAATTTGAGTGTATGAACAACTGCTGGCGTTATGCAGCAGCTTCTGTGGATTACCAACAACACATAGGAGTTTCCGCTAGCTGACCAAATTTCTGCAGTTTATTACAAAAAATTAGTCCTTAGAACCGACTTTTTAAGATCTCCCTTCCAGCGATCTTTGGTATAAGCCATAGTCGCCCCGCGATTGCCAAAGAAATCTTGCCAACAACTAGACCAGAACCGAAGTCCCAGATGCTACCGGTGTCTGTGGTATCAGATTGGATCTCCGGTAAGACGCGATAAGGACGCGAGGTATCAAATACGCCTCTTCCGAGAAATGATTATTTGCTGGAACTATCCTCTAAAAGTAAAACATCAAGAGCTAAAATATCACCAAGGTGTGTCCTATATGGTGGCATGTCATAACGTCCAGTGTCATAGTGTCCGTAGACACTCCAAAAAGTGTCACAGTGTCCATGGTCTTTATGACACTTTTAAAAGTGTCATAATGTCCATCAGAGCAGTGTCATAAAGTCCGCGAACGTTATGATAAAACAAGTACAAGCTAACTAAAGTCTCTCTGTACAGCCGGCCTTCGGCCGTGCGCAAGGATTTTATCCTCTATGGTATATTCAACACCGGCTTCGCTAACTAAATCTTCTCTGTATAGCCGGCCTTCGGGAGGTAGCAAGGATTTTCTCCTTTATGGTATAACAAATACTGGCTTCGCTAACTAAAGCTTCTCTGCGAAATCGGCCTTCGTTTGGAAACAAGGCAGATTTAAGAAGCTTTAATTAGCGAAACCGGTACTTGTTATACCATAAAGGAAAAAATACTTGCGGCCGCCCAAAGGCCGTCTGTGCAGAAAAGCTTTAGTTAGCGAAGCCGGTCTTTGTTATACCATAGAGTAGAAAATCCTTGCAGTCGGCCGAAGGCCGGCTATGCCGGTATTTGTTAAACTATAGGGGAGAAAATCCTTGCGCCCAAAAGTGTTTCTGTTATATATTTAATATATGCACCCAGAGAAAAAACAACAAAACCATTTTTAAATTTATTTTAAACCAAATCATTGTCACCGACAACCATATTATGGTTAAATAAGTTTCTTTCAAAATAGTTTTGTTGGTTGTGACCATAATAAAACATGTTTTTCTCTGCGTGTATGTAGATCTTTTTTTGTATTTAACGTCTTTAGTAATTATGGACCTTATGACATTTTTAAAAATGACATAATGTCCATTTGCAAGACACTTTATGACATTTTCAAACCCTAAGGGGTATTTTAATTAAATTGCACATGTCATTCGCAGAGGTGTATTCGCCACAGTTTTGAATGAAGTCCATTTTCGGAGAACACATAACCTATTCCAATTAAAACGAATAACGATATGGAATAACTCTCATTGACTCACAATATTATTACAGTAAGGGGCTGCAGTTTATTTCAAAAGTATTCCGTTCAGTAAAATATTAATAAATAAACACTTAAAATTCCAAGCAAATTTATTTTTAACTGATTCTAACATTTGTAACGAAAAGTTCATTTAATTTTTACTGTCAAAAATTCAACCGCAAGTTCCATAAAAACAAAGGAATTTTAAGTTATTTTATATAATTTAACTTCCAAAAAATAAATTTTAAGATATCTATAATATTTTTAATTAGGCTTAAGTTCATGAAATTTAATTTTCATTAAATTATTTTTGTGAAGAAAGGAATTTTACAACATGAAAATTAATTAAAATTGTTATTGATAATCTTTCATTCTTGACGTGGCTCGGGCTCGAACCCTGGCCGGCAGGTTACCATGACATGTTTCGATCGCAACCACTCGATCTCCTCAGATGGATTTGCCGTCTTACACTCGCAGCCATCGACGACTGCTGACGTCACTAGTCAAACATCAATCCTTAAACCAAATTGTATTTTAACATTTGGTAGATCGAAATTTGCTTTCCTGAATGATTATCCATTTTAATTGATTTTACATGTTTTTTCCTTTACTTCTGTTTTTTCTTACTTTCGTCAAGAATTTTTCTTGAAGTCCAAGTACATTTTTTGTTTTTTCACTTTGTCTTTTCTCTTTTCTGTTGACCTTTTTCAGCACAACTTGAAGGACAAATGTACACATAGAGCTCGTGCCTTAGCTTTAACAATAATTAGTATTGTGGTTATTTTGTTGAACTATTTATGGTTTTTAATCCAAATTTTTAATATTTTTAATTAGGCTTAAGTTCATGAAATTTAATTTTCATTAAATTATTTTTGTGAAGAAAGGAATTTTACAACATGAAAATTAATTAAAATTGTTATTGATAATCTTTCATTCTTGACGTGGCTCGGGCTCGAACCCTGGCCGGCAGGTTACCATGACATGTTTCGATCGCAACCACTCGATCTCCTCAGATGGATTTGCCGTCTTACACTCGCAGCCATCGACGACTGCTGACGTCACTAGTCAAACATCAATCCTTAAACCAAATTGTATTTTAACATTTGGTAGATCGAAATTTGCTTTCCTGAATGATTATCCATTTTAATTGATTTTACATGTTTTTTCCTTTACTTCTGTTTTTTCGTACTTTCGTCAAGAATTTTTCTTGAAGTCCAAGTACATTTTTTGTTTTTTCACTTTGTCTTTTCTCTTTTCTGTTGACCTTTTTCAGCACAACTTGAAGGACAAATGTACACATAGAGCTCGTGCCTTAGCTTTAACAATAATTAGTATTGTGGTTATTTTGTTGAACTATTTATGGTTTTTAATCCAAAGCTAAGGCACGAGCTCTATGTGTACATTTGTCCTTCAAGTTGTGCTGAAAAAGGTCAACAGAAAAGAGAAAAGACAAAGTGAAAAAACAAAAAATGTACTTGGACTTCAAGAAAAATTCTTGACGAAAGTACGAAAAAACAGAAGTAAAGGAAAAAACATGTAAAATCAATTAAAATGGATAATCATTCAGGAAAGCAAATTTCGATCTACCACATGTTAAAATACAATTTGGTTTAAGGATTGATGTTTGACTAGTGACGTCAGCAGTCGTCGATGGCTGCGAGTGTAAGACGGCAAATCCATCTGAGGAGATCGAGTGGTTGCGATCGAAACATGTCATGGTAACCTGCCGGCCAGGGTTCGAGCCCGAGCCACGTCAAGAATGAAAGATTATCAATAACAATTTTAATTAATTTTCATGTTGTAAAATTCCTTTCTTCACAAAAATAATTTAATGAAAATTAAATTTCATGAACTTAAGCCTAATTAAAAATATTAAAAATTTGGATTAAAAACCATAAATAGTTCAACAAAATAACCACAATACTAATTATTGTTAAAGCTAAGGCACGAGCTCTATGTGTACATTTGTCCTTCAAGTTGTGCTGAGAAAGGTCAACAGAAAAGAGAAAAGACAAAGTGAAAAAACAAAAAATGTACTTGGACTTCAAGAAAAATTCTTGACGAAAGTACGAAAAAACAGAAGTAAAGGAAAAAACATGTAAAATCAATTAAAATGGATAATCATTCAGGAAAGCAAATTTCGATCTACCAAATGTTAAAATACAATTTGGTTTAAGGATTGATGTTTGACTAGTGACGTCAGCAGTCGTCGATGGCTGCGAGTGTAAGACGGCAAATCCATCTGAGGAGATCGAGTGGTTGCGATCGAAACATGTCATGGTAACCTGCCGGCCAGGGTTCGAGCCCGAGCCACGTCAAGAATGAAAGATTATCAATAACAATTTTAATTAATTTTCATGTTGTAAAATTCCTTTCTTCACAAAAATAATTTAATGAAAATTAAATTTCATGAACTTAAGCCTAATTAAAAATATTAAAAATTTGGATTAAAAACCATAAATAGTTCAACAAAATAACCACAATACTAATTATTGTTAAAGCTAAGGCACGAGCTCTATGTGTACATTTGTCCTTCAAGTTGTGCTGAAAAAGGTCAACAGAAAAGAGAAAAGACAAAGTGAAAAAACAAAAAATGTACTTGGACTTCAAGAAAAATTCTTGACGAAAGTACGAAAAAACAGAAGTAAAGGAAAAAACATGTAAAATCAATTAAAATGGATAATCATTCAGGAAAGCAAATTTCGATCTACCAAATGTTAAAATACAATTTGGTTTAAGGATTGATGTTTGACTAGTGACGTCAGCAGTCGTCGATGGCTGCGAGTGTAAGACGGCAAATCCATCTGAGGAGATCGAGTGGTTGCGATCGAAACATGTCATGGTAACCTGCCGGCCAGGGTTCGAGCCCGAGCCACGTCAAGAATGAAAGATTATCAATAACAATTTTAATTAATTTTCATGTTGTAAAATTCCTTTCTTCACAAAAATAATTTAATGAAAATTAAATTTCATGAACTTAAGCCTAATTAAAAATATTAAAAATTTGGATTAAAAACCATAAATAGTTCAACAAAATAACCACAATACTAATTATTGTTAAAGCTAAGGCACGAGCTCTATGTGTACATTTGTCCTTCAAGTTGTGCTGAAAAAGGTCAACAGAAAAGAGAAAAGACAAAGTGAAAAAACAAAAAATGTACTTGGACTTCAAGAAAAATTCTTGACGAAAGTACGAAAAAACAGAAGTAAAGGAAAAAACATGTAAAATCAATTAAAATGGATAATCATTCAGGAAAGCAAATTTCGATCTACCAAATGTTAAAATACAATTTGGTTTAAGGATTGATGTTTGACTAGTGACGTCAGCAGTCGTCGATGGCTGCGAGTGTAAGACGGCAAATCCATCTGAGGAGATCGAGTGGTTGCGATCGAAACATGTCATGGTAACCTGCCGGCCAGGGTTCGAGCCCGAGCCACGTCAAGAATGAAAGATTATCAATAACAATTTTAATTAATTTTCATGTTGTAAAATTCCTTTCTTCACAAAAATAATTTAATGAAAATTAAATTTCATGAACTTAAGCCTAATTAAAAATATTAAAAATTTGGATTAAAAACCATAAATAGTTCAACAAAATAACCACAATACTAATTATTTTAAGATATCTTTAAAAAACGATTTGCTTGTTTTGTGTAAAAAATTCCCATATTCTATTTGTTCAAATTATTTAGTTAAATACATAAATTTTTTCAAGTAAAATAATTGCGAAAACCATATCGATCATGCTTCTAGTGTCTTATAATTGAGAGTTCTTCTGTAAACAAAGGGGTCAGTACAACAAAAGTAAAACAAACAGGTGCCTGGTATTTGTTAGAAGTTAGGCTCTTTAGTCAAACCTGTATTAAAAAAAGTTACTGAATATTCCTTTGTTTATACGGAATATGTGGTTGATTTTTTTATAGTTAACTATATAATTTAACTTAAAATTCTGTTTTTTTACGCAATTCGCGGTTTCTTTTACCGGGTTTTCCAATAGGCACTTGACAAGTTTAAATTTAATTTGTGAACGCACTATTTCACTAACTGTTACTAACTGTTACTTTCTTTTTTTTTAGTAAGTTCAACATTTTCATCATGGTAAAGTACGCGTACGAACAAAGAATGCAAATTATGAAAATTTTCGGTAGTACATATATTTCGGAGTCGGTGACCGCAACTTTAAGAGCGTTAACTTAAATTTTCGGTAGCTATTCTCGCCCTAGTAGGCAAGCAATAACAAGTTTAGTTGAACAATTTGAATCTACATGTTCTTGGTTTTATTTAAAGTCCTTATTGTGAAACCCGTTAGAAAGGAGTATAGAGGCCTTCAAACAGGGTACCACTTATGGTGCTTTCAATTTTTACCTGAAGGGTTGTATAGTTACTAGTACAACAACAATATGGTGCCCTTGAAAAGTGTGACAAGGTGCAAAATGTTTGTGCTCAATTTTAAACATGTAAATAATTGCTTTTAAAATAAACGTGACTGTCACCAACCATAAAATGATAACCGTAAACTTGTACAAATAAGTAATAATAAGACCATAATATTTTTGAATTTTCTGCAACCATGTTCAATAGTGGCTTGCGAGTTTTATTTAAAAATTTCAAATTGAAAATACTATCATCATCTAAAACTTCAAAACTCTTTAAGAACTTTAAGTACCTTAATGACTTTGTCCAAACTACTTTGTATTGTTATTGCTATATCCGAAAACAATGCACTCGTTAATTGATTTGTATAGCAATTGGAAAACATTTAAAAAACATTAAAATTATGAACAATAACATTTGAACAAAAATGTAATATAAGACCTTAAAACAACCAGCACTAAACAGTCGTACCGGAGATAAGATATAGACAAAACTAACACCAGAAGCTGCATCAGTTGCAGCAGCCCTTTACTTTAAAAACAACAAAAAAAAAAGAATGAAATAGAAACAATGAATAGTAATTTCCACCAGAAACACACAGACACAGCCAAATAGAAGATGCCTAGCACACTTATGGCATGTGTCCATTATGGAAATAAAATCTAAAAA
Source organism: Pollenia angustigena (assembly GCA_930367215.1). NCBI lineage: Eukaryota > Metazoa > Arthropoda > Insecta > Diptera > Polleniidae > Pollenia > Pollenia angustigena. The sequence continues at coordinate 121,523,796 of OV884057.1, read as the reverse complement.
TTATAGATTTTGTTTGTTCAAACAATTGTTATTGTTAAAAATCATGAACATGAGCACGGACGTGGAAACCAAACAAATACAAAATTGATAAAGATGATGATGATGATATATGAATACCCAAAAACGTATGTGTGTGCACTGTATGGATGCCACATCGTGCTGTACCAAACTGAAAGGAGAGCTGCATTTTAACACCTTGACTACCATTATTAAATGCAACTAATGCACAGGCACCCAACTGCCAGACAATAGCCATGAAGTTTTAGAAATATTCGTATATACATAAATAATACATATTCTACAATAAAACTATATAAAAATCTATTGAGACATTTAACACCGTAGTTGTACGTGTAATGGGCAAAACAATAGTTCTAAATATTCTTTTGGTTGGGTTTTTAAAAATAGGAAAGAAAAATAGTTAAAAAAAAACAAAAATAACAACAGCATGTGTTAATCCCTTCATAAACAAAATACGTTTTGCATTGGACACGAGCTAAAATACTGTTGTATGTAGCAGAACTTCCAAAGGATGTTTTCTGAAAATAAAGTAAACAAAGAATTGTGTTAAGGGGCAATTAACCTGTATGGAAGATATAGTAAGGAAACTCTCATGTGATCCTAACAATCCGTTCCCTGTGATATTTGAAAACTATACTTAGGTTTAAATAATCGAAAAGTCCCAAGATTGGCTCAAAGAAGTCTACTTAGTGAAACTACATTTTGTTCTGAAACTGTAGGTCATCAACTAAGGAAACACTAGATTTCGAAGTTATACTCAGAGTCTTTTTAGTTTGCCTATAACATAAACATGTAAGGCCCTTGCCACGAAAATGACGTAACCGACATTATTTTTTAAAAATTGACTTTATTGGCAACACTTGCATCATCTCCTAAAATGTCATGGTCACATAACATGCAGTCTACAACTGACAAAATGCTTAACTTTAACACTAATATGATGTTAGTGTTAAGTAGATTAAAAATTAAAATAGATAATCATTCAAAGCAAATTTCGATCTACCAAAGGTTGAATACAATTTGGTTTAAGGATTGATGTTTGACTATTGACGTCAGCAGTCGTCGATGGCTGCGAGTGCTAAACGGCAAGCCCTCTGAAGAGATTGAGTGGTTGCAATCGAAACATGTAAGGGTAACCTGTCCGTAAAAACGCCTGGGTTCGAGCCCAGCTTCAGTCAAGAATGAAAAATTATCAATAAATTTTAATTAATTTCATGTTGTAAACTTCCTTTCTTCATAAGAATAATTTAATGAAAATTAAATTTGATGAACTTTAGCCTAATTAAAAAATATTAAAAAATTTGGATTTAAAACCATAAATAGTTCAACAAAATAACCACAATACTGATTATTGTTAAAGCTAAGGCACGAGCTCTATGTTTGCATTTGTCCTTCAAGTTGTGCTGAAAAAGGTCAACAAGAAAAAGAAAGACAAAAAAATTAAAAAGCAAAAAAAAAAAAAAAATGTACTTTGAACTTCAAGAAGAATGCTTGACAAAAGTACGAAAAAACAGAAGTAAGGAAAAACATGTAAAATAAAAATTAAAATAGATAATCATTCAAAGCAAATTTCGATCTACCAAAGGTTGAATACAATTTGGTTTAAGGATTGATGTTTGACTATTGACGTCAGCAGTCGTCGATGGCTGCGAGTGTTAAGCCTGGTACTCTGTTCAGTATTTCGTGCGAAATGTTTTCAAACTCAATATAAAAAAAATTCCTGTGAAATACAAACGAAAAAATGTTGATAGAGTTGTACTCTGTTTATATACGAAAAACATGCGAAATGTTTCTAGCAACATTTTTATTTTTCGTGCGAAACAAGTGCAGCTCCTTTTATTTCGCACGGAATTTTAAGCAATAACTAATCATTTCTTGTAATTTTTATTTTTTTTTTGTAAAGTGGAGTTTATAACAAGCAAAAATTAACAATCAAATGAAATTTTTTTGGTTTTTACTATAGAAAATAATTAAAATAAAATTATTTTACTTTTTTTAATGACATTTTTCAAAACACATGGTTTTGTCATAGATGGGGGTAGTGCACTTGTTTAAAATTATTGTAATAATTTTGTTAATGTTAAGTGATGAACTAAAAATTTTCAATCTTACTACACATAAGTGACTATAATGTTAAAACATTTTGTGATAAAAAAATAGTTTGATTTTAAATCAAGCAATCATCAGTTTATTGCAATTTTTTTTTTCTTCACTTATTTGACTAAAAATTTTGCACACAATTTAAAATACAAAACTTGTGTTTGCATGATTCAATCCAAGAATTATTCCGTTATTGACAGAATTTCATTTAGTTTAATTTTCTATGATTAGGCATATCATCGGAAAAATCAAAAATGCAAGTACAAAATTAAATTTTTTTAAATTTTAGTGATATTATGTTTTCGTACAGCGTTTTGATTGCAAGGTACAAATTTGTAAAAAATAATTTATTGCCGTTTTATTTAGTGAGAGTGCAATGTTGATTTAAGTCAACCTTTATTGTACTACCCCCATCTATGGTTTTTGCTTACATTCAAAAATAATGTTGCATACTTGCAGGATAGATAACAATGATACATGACAAAATTTTCGTGTGAAATAATCAATGTTGCTCAACATTTTTCGCAGGTTCGAACAGAGTACTAGGCTTTAAACGGCAAGCCCTCTGATGAGATTGAGTGGTTACAATCGGAACATGTAAGGGTAACCTGTCCTTAAAAACGCCTGGGTTCGAGCCCAGCTTCAGTCAAGAATGAAAAATTATCAATAAATTTTAATTAATTTCATGTTGTAAACTTCCTTTCTTCATAAGACTAATTTAATGAAAATTAAATTTGATGAACTTTAGCCTAATTAAAAAATATTAAAGAATTTGGATTTAAAACCATAAATAGTTCAACAAAATAACCACAATACTGATTATAGACTCATCATGTTAGAAGTTTTCTCATGTTATAACACGGTTGTGAATGCAAATGTTTGAACAACGCTTTTATAACATCAAGTTATAACAGCAAATCATGTCAGTTGTAGACGGCCAGTAAGGTACCGTTACGATTTTATACCAAGAACAATTTTATTGAAAGCGACAAATGTTATACAAAATTTTTATGAAATAAAATAAAAAAGCTGTCTCCTGTAAAACTTGATTACTCTGTTCGAACTGGCGAAAAATGTTGAGCAACATTGATTATTTCACACGAAAATGTTGTCATGTATCAATATTGTCTATCTTGCGGTTTTTCAAAACTTAACGTTTTTATTAGTTGCAAGTATACATTTGCGAAGGTAAACAAAAACCATAGTTGGGGGTACCGCACCAAGTATTGATTTAAATCAAGATTGCACTCTCACTAAATAAAACTGCAAAAAATTAGTTTTTAATATTTTTACCAGCTCATCACTAAGATTGTTATTTTTTTCACTACCACTAAAAAAATTAATTGGTATTGCAAATTTTTTCACTATCACTAACTATCACTATCACTAAATTTATATTTGCAATCAAAAAGCAAAAAAAAAAAACAATTTTGTAAATGCATGGTTTTCTGATGATATGCATAAGCAAAGGAAATTAAACTTAATGAAATTCGACCAATAACGGAATATTTCTTGAAAACACAAGTTTTCTATTTTATATTGTGTGCAAAATTTTTAGTCAAATAAGTGAAGAAAAAAAATTTAAATCAAATTTTTTTTTTACCGCAAAACATTTTAACATCACAATTACTCATGTGTTGTGAGATTGCTAATTTTCAATTCATCACTCAACATCAACAAAATTATTGGAATCATTTTGAACTAGTGCACTACCCCCATCTATGACAAAAACCATGTTTTGGATAATTGTCATTAAAAATTTTATTTAAATAATTTTCTAAAGGAAAAAACAAAAAACTTTAATTTTATTATTAGTTTTTGCACTTTTCTACATTTTTCTTTTTGAAGCGCTGCAAAATAAAAAATTACAAAAAATGATTAGCTGTTGCTTAAATTTCCGTGCGAAATAATATGAACTGCACTTGTTTCGCACGGAAAATAGAAATGTTGCTAGAAACATTTCGCATGTTTTTCGTAATATAAATAGAGTACAACTCTATCAACATTTTTTCGTTTGTATATCACAGAAATTTTTTTATATTGATTTTTAAAACATTTCGCACGAAATACTTAACAGAGTACCAGGCTGTAGGGGTAGATATTTTTGTCTTAAAGAATTATGCTGAATAACTATAATTGTTATCTCTTTTTCCAAATACCTAAAGGCATTGCTACACTATCATACAAGACGTACGTATTTTGACGAAAATGCATCTCTGATGTTTGAATATTTCAAAAAACAATAAAAACTTACCATGAAAAGATTGTAATTATTTTCTTCAAAATACGTACAACTTGTGTGATAGTTTGTCATTGTCTTCAATATAATTTTATACTCATCACCACAGGTGTTAGGGGTAATATTCTTGCTCACTAGTTTTTAGTGTAAATTTTTACAGTGTATGAAAAAGATTCGTGACTGTGGCAAAGCGAAAAATTCTTAGTAAGTAGATTTACACAGAACAACGCTTTAGTTAACAAAATCGTGCTGTGTGTGAAATGTGTTTCGTAAATAACATTTTACAGTCATCAAAATCAACCCACCAACAAGCTATTAAAGCTGTTGTGGCCGAATTTTGTGCCAGTTCCACTTTATTAGAAATTATTCCAATAATATTTACATCAAACAATCTTTAAAAGTAAATAAGAACATTTAAAAAAAAATTTTTTTAAGAAACGCTTTTGTCATCGGGAATATGCATGCCTGCAAAGTTTCATCCATTTGCATTGAGTAAAAGGCGGTCAGAAAAGCATTTTACCAAAAAAAAAAAAAAAAATTTGCCCCCCCCTAGATTTTATCCCGGCTACGCCCATGAATTCGTGTATGGTCATCGGGAATATGTCTGCCTGCAAAGTTTGATCCATCTGCATTGAGTATAAGGCGGTTAAATAAACGTTACAAGATTTGATTTTCCGAAGTGAAGCTAAAGAAAAGGTTTTAATTAGAGGCCTTCATTTATCACCGAAATTAAAAGTTCATTAACTTTTGCAAATTTTCTGTGTTTTTCCAATTTTAAAATCCAAGCGGTTAAAAAAATCACCCTTTATAAGTTAGTTTTGATATAAGTTTGTCTTTAAACTTCTACAATATTTATCTTACCATATAAAGTAAAACTAGTATGGCTCCTTATTAGTATCGATATTGGTTGAATGATGTCCGGCTGTTAGTTTGCTTCCCCGTGTATGTTGAAATTGGTTTTCCAAAGCAAGTCAATTGCTAAGATATAAGTAATTCACGACTGCCTCTAATTTTTTCCCAAAAATTTTTGCTAATAAACGTTTACTTTAAAGTCTTTTTCTCATTAATGAACTTTGTTTTTTAGTGAAAATTAACAAAATCGGGTTATAAATAACCTACATATAAAGTTCAATTTGCCCCGAAATAATGGTTTTGCCGCGCTTCTTAAACCATAAAGAGTACCCTATATTTTGAACTGGACCATATGCAATCTGCATACCAAATTTATTAAGAAGAGAAAAGGAACCAAACTAGCATTTTTCCCCCGATATACCTCTTAAAAAGTACCCTATTTGCATAAAGAATGTACGTACTGGTTTTCAATTAGATTTCGAAAACAGAATTACAATTTTGATAATAAATTATTTAGTATACTTAGATTAAAAAACCTAATTTTTCTTGCAAGTTCAACTAGTCCTTTAATTGGATTATGCCGCAAAGAGTTGAGGTTTTAAGTCTGTGTCTCTCTTTTGTTTTGATAATATTTTGGTAAGAGAAGATTCTTTCTTGGCAGATGTTTGTGGAATCAATAATATTCCTTTATTAAATTTTCATATTTCAAGATCTCTAAATTGCGAATTTATGTTATCAATATGTTGGTATTTTTTGGAAAATCTTTTACTCATAGTGGTATTATACTATAAATTTTTCCATTGGTTACATTTTCTGGACTTAATTTGCTCAACCATTTAAATATTAATTTTCAAAGTAGAATTTTGGTCTAAAAACTTCGAAAATATGACTGAAACTATGAGTTGCCAAATAGAATTACTAAAATTGAAAAAATTCCTTAATTGTACTAAATTAGTCATTGGTGTACCAGTGTACTTTTTAAGTTTAAATAGTACCAAAAAAAGTACAATTGTACCAACTTTGCCATCGCTGGTTTGACGTTTTACTGTTGAGCAAGGCGAATTCAACAAGGTAAGTGTAACTCTACAACTACAAAAAGCCCCATGTATTTTTTTGCTGTCAAAAATGCTGACAAGGCAAAAATTGATTAAAAAACAAAATAAAATTTTTGTTTGAGTTATAAAAGAAATTATTAAATTCACTTTAATTATTCGCAGTTTTCTAAGAAATTTTTTCGGTTATTTTGACGCTAACCCCGGGTCTCCACGTAGCAATATTTATTGCGGCAAACGTCAAATTTGATTGCTCCATTAAATTTGCGACGTATAGACCGCAAATTGCCATGAGTGCCAATCCATTGCGCAATGATTGCTCTTCTGATTGCTTGGGCAATTATTGCTTAGCAATCTGCTGTCAAATCAGTTGTAATTTATCTGACATTTCATTTCTCTGTACGGTTGTTTATTTATAAGTGTGTTTATTTATTAAAAAAGCAATCAAGAAAAAGCCGCCAAGTGAAAAAATACTTCAACAAAATACAGAAAAAGTTTTTGTATATTATATTTTTAAATAAACGTCAATATCAACAAAAGCAAACGACGAATTTGTTTTTTTTTGTACATTTTTATTTTTTCAATAGAACAATACAAGTTTTAGGTTTTTTTTTTCATACGCAAATAAACAAAAAAGCAATACAAAACACAGCTACGACAATAACAATTAATTATTTTATTAATTTAATTTATTAATTTAAAAAAGAAAATTTAACAATCACTTCAAAACACAACATAAAACATTTGTTATAAATACAGCCACAAAACTTTATACAACTACCCGAGGTGAAAATTGCAAATTTATGGCAAAGCAATAACAAGTGTTCTCCAGCAATATATTCAGCAATTATTGCTACATTGTGCTGTCATTGTTCTGCCGACGTTATTGCTTGTACTTAGCAATAAAAATTGCTACGTGGAGACCCAGCGTAAACATAAACAAAATTATATTTTGACGTTTCTCTATTTTTTTTTAATTCGCCGTGGATACAGCTGATGAACGGCTGACGAGTTGAGTATACCTTGTTGAATTCGCCTTGCTTTTGAGAGAGAGAGGAAGAGAGGAATTATATTTTTTTGGCAAGTATTTTCTGGAAGTGGCTTAATTTTAATTCTTGTTCAGAAAAAATGAACTAACTGAAATGCCACTTTCTTAATTTGTACATAAAAGTTGAATTAAGCTGACACATCATATTGAATGGGTATTCAAGTGGAATTGTGCTGAGATCAAGTTACAATATAGGGATCTTTTATAGCATTTTATAGCTATTTGGATCTAAGAAATACAGTGGAGACAATGTATTTGCAATCATGATCTCTCAAATTTAAAAGAGAATAATTTTTAAGCAGTAATTAACGATTTTCTTGAAAAGTGTTATACATATAATATTTTAATACTAAAGGCTTGATTACACTATCTCACAAGTCTTACCTATTCCATGATACTTTGTGAGATAGAAATCTGATGAGTTTATTTGCGAATGTCAAAAAATCTAATTTAACATGACAGTTTGTGTTCACATCATCACACAAAGTATAAACACTCACACATGAAATAAAATGCAACCCTGATCTAATGAAAAGTATTATTGTTTAGAAAATTTTCAAAAAACAATGAAGTCGTATGGGATGTCAAACTTTTTCCATAAAACGTCGTCATTTTTTTCCCTCGCTTTTAAAATCCATAAAATCTTATTAAAATCTTTGGTGCAACTTTTTAAGAGTGGATCAGCAGAATGATTGCATTCTTTTAAGGTCTGGCCTATAGTTATAAGCGTAGCAATAAACTGAAAAGCAATGTTTTTATTTGTATTAGGTTCACACATTTGTAGGGATCCTTTTAAACGGTAAAAATAGTATCAACAACAGCAACAACAACAACGACATGCATACATAAGCAATCCATACAATATTGATTGTTGTCGATGACCGTTACAAATTGTTGTGGGCGTTAAAAATCCGCTTATATCTTTACATTTAATTGAATTTGATTCTCATCAGCAGCCTGATGATTTAGGAATTTGCAATTTCATTGTTTTATTTTTATTCTTCTTTTAAGCAGTTTTGTTGGAAAATTTCTGTTAAAATAAAAAAATATTTGAAAAATTTAATTCTATTGTCTCAAACTCTCATCAATTGTTACATTTGCAATAATTTTTAACACTTTTAATAGAATTTTATTACTAAATGACTGAATGGGTGAGTAGAGGAGTGGATTTTTAATTTTCAGCCGTGTATGTTTTTAAAAACTTCAATAAAAATTGTTTCATTTGTGAAAATCATTGGCAAAATGAGGGTGTGCTGACATATGTCAATTTTCCGTTCACTTTGTACTTCCTCGTACACTTAACCGTGTGCCAATTGACCTGACCACTGGTCAACATTGTCTTTTTATTGCAACCGAAACTTTTTGAGGGTAGAATTTGTTAAAGAATTAAATCGTTGGATTTCAAAGGGTACATTGTCTTTATTTCGCCAAAACAACTCGTCTGCGAGCATTAGTTGTCTTTGTTTATTAATGCGTTTAAATTTTTTTCGTTTTTAATCTCGAAAATTAGTTCAATTGTTTAAATATCTTATGAGTTTTTTTTTTGGTCTCTTTATAAATTTTGGGGGAATTTACTTTTCGTTTGATAAATAGTTTGTTCGAAAAAATTTCTTTATTGGTTTTCTAATGAAAACCGTGAAAAATAAGGGCAATTTTATTAAATTTGTTACAATAGTAATTTTGTTGATTAAATTCTTTAAAATAATAGATATTTATAACGGAAATAAACTAATATGAAATAGATCTCAGTAAATAGATAATAATGCTTATTCCTTTGAACATCGTATATGTCTGCTCCTTTAACGATTTTTTTTAAGTTCAAAAAACTATTTTAAAATTTTTAATTTAAGAAATAGAAATTTTTGTTTTGCTTATAGTTTAAAAATTAAAAAACTTTTAGTGGTACCACAAAGAATAGGGCAACCTACACGCAGAGAAAAATCATGTTTGAATATGGTCAACTCCAACAAACATTTGATAAAAAGTTGTACATTTTAAAGCCTTTTGTATAATGCGTAGAGCTTCCATTTTTACAGATTGTTTCGAATGTTTGATTGGGAATAGCCTCATACAATGATTTAATGTAATCGAGTGAAACGGGCGACCGAGCCACTTTTATGTCTTCAATAAATTCCTTTTTGGTAGTATACTGCTTACCAGAACCATAAACTTTTTGAGCTTGCCATCCCCAAACATTTTCAATGTTGTTAAGGTCCGGTGACTTTTTTGATTTTGATCGCGTAGCCATGACTTAACCAGCCGGGTAGTATGAATTGTTGCATTGCCATGCTTGAATGTCCACTATATGCTTCTAAAAATTTTCTGTAAGTGAGGAAACGCTTCTCCAATATAGTAATTAGCGTTCATGGTGCTCGACAACAAATTTCAGCTCGCAGGTACCATAATAGGATATGGCTCCCAACATCATAGCCCCTCCCTCTCTGCTATGCAAACGATACAATTGATGCTCCTCTATTCCGAAATCGTCAAAAAATAATTGAAGCCATCAGCGCCTTCTAAATTAAATAATTTTTCATCAGAAAAAACGGCAGGGTGCCAATATTTATTCCAGGTCATGTGAGATCGCCTAAAACCCAAGCGCATGTTTTTTCGAACAGTGGTCTTTTTTTCTTAAGTTTTATTCACTTCAGATGTTAAGCCTTCAAAATTACACGCTGCACTGTTCTGACGCTTGTCGAAACACCAGTTTTGGTTTTAATTTATGCAGAGGAGTCGTTAGAATTTAATGCTGCTCTAAGAATTGCACTGCACGCTTATCAGTTGCCGAAAGTACACTGTTTTACTGCCTTTAAAATTTTTCCGTATTTTCACACATTCCGTAAAAAAAATTAGATACCACATTTTGGCTTCTTTTGCTTCGTTCAGCAGTTTGTGAATCGATTATTCAGATTGCTTATGAGTTTTAGTTTAAATTTTTTCAGCTTCTGTTAAGGTGTTTTCTCGACCCATTTCCAAGAAAAAATTCATTAAAATAACTCAATTTGCAACTTGCTTACGAAAAAAAATTATTGCGAGGTGTCCTAATTAAGTGACGCAAAAAATAAAGACAATTTTAGTCAATCACAAAACAAAAAATTCAAACATTTTAACGGTTCTTTTCCAAAACACAAATTAAATTTTAGAGCAAGTAAACATAGACACTCTTGAAACACTAAACAAACCACCGACAATTATTTGCAAATGTTGGTGAAAATTGCAGTTATACAAAGTGCAAAGGGGGGTCCTATTCATGTGGTGGGGAGTGAACTCTTTTAATATTCATTTAAGGGTCCTGGTTCCTTGAATAATTCCAAGTCGATTAAGCCATGCCCGTCTGTGGAAATCACGCTCACTTTTGAACGACTGAAAAGAAAAGAACGGCATTGGTGTCAAATTCTTTCTTGATCTTCTAAGCAGTTAGGGATTGAAATCGAGCACAATCGATTCGGTAAGAAAAGTGTTATGAATTCAAGTACAAAACAACCTCTCTAAAAACTTGAAAATTTTGTTACAAAAATTAATATCAATTAACAAGCACATTTCGGCCAAAAACTCATAACATTTTTAGAAAAATGTTGAGCTACCTTGACTGCAGGAGTGCCGGAATATTAGATTTTAAAACAATTATTTGGCTTTTTGAAAAACGATATCGAGGTACGCTAATTTCCAGAGTATGCTGATCATAAATGTCAAAAGTGAGCGCAGTTCTATCAGGCTTAAAAAACACCCTTTTTATAAAATTATGCTCTATCAAATCAAAAGCATCTTTGTTAAAATACCACCAATATAGAATACCAAAAACAGATTTGGGAAAAAACTTCTATGTTAAACTTAAAATTCCTTTAAATTTTGACTCTAAATAATTTATATTAATTTAAGTTCTAATACTATTTTCTTAGTGTTATCATTTAAATGTGTTCAAGAAAATTCAAATACAAATAATTTATCATGTAAACTGGTAGTTTAGTTAAATATAATTTGTTAATACTTTTTTAAAATTTATAAATTTCTATCGCATTTTCGTTAATTGAATTCATATCACGTCCTGTAATTTACAAAAAGGTAGCAACAAAATTTTTTATATCTATAAATATTTTATTATAAATTTTGTTCATTCTAATTTATACATACAAACATACATTTACATACATATTTTACTAATATGTTTTTAGGTTCCAAAAGAGCTGCGCAAGTGATTAGTTTTTAACTAACAATCACGCACGCTCCCAAGGAAAGATAATGCTTTTGCACACGCACGAAATAGTCTTATATTCTTTCAGACACATACGCCCACTAACAAACATTTTTGTTATAACACTCGCTCACTTACGTTTCTTGTACTACACTCACAATATTCTGTACGTAAAATTAACTGAAATTGTAATATAAAATAAATGAAACTTCAATTAAAAACCGGTCTACTTATTTTTCATTTATTTTTACCAAAAAGTTCATTTAATTTTTACTGTCAAAAATTCAGCACCATATTCCGTAATATCAAATAAATATTCAGTTATTTTGTAAAATTTTACTGTCAAAAATTCAACACCACATTCAGTAAAAACAATTAAATATTCAATTATTTTTTAAAATTTTACTGTCAAAAAATTGACCCCATATTCAGTAAAAACAATAAAATATTCAGTTATTTCATTAAACTTTCGTTTACTCCACAAAAGAGCCGAATTTCTAAAAAATACCAGACAGACACCTGTCCGCTTGTTTTTCTTATAAGCGAGAGAGGGAGAATATTATTATTTACTTACCCTGATACACACGTTTGTTTTACTTTTGTTGTACTGACCACGTTGTTTACAGAAGAACTCTCAATTATAAGACACCGGCAGCATGACCGATATGGCTTCGCAATTATTTTACTTTTAAAATTTGATGTATTTAACTAAATTATATTAACAAATAGAAAATGGGTATTACTTACACAAAACAAGCAATTCATTTTTTATGAATAAGTAAAAATTAATTTTTAGTAGTACAATTATATAAAATAACTGAATATTTAATTGTTTTTACTGAATATGGTGTTGAATTTTTGACAGTAAAATTTTATAAAATAACTGCATATTTATTTGTATTTACGGAATATATAGTTAATTTTTGACAATTAATTTATAAAAGATAACTGAAAATTCATTTGGTTTTACGGAATTCGTGGTTGAATTTTTGACAGTAAAAATTAAATGAACTTTTCGTTGCTTTAAATTACATTTTTATTTAATTTTTCATAAAGAAGAATTTAACTCAATCAACGGACAATATTAACTGCAACTGAAAATCAGTATTAATATGTACTTAGTTTTTTGAATAACTGTTAGAATCAGTTAAAAATAAATTTGCTTGGAATTTTAAATGTTTATTTATTTAAAAATGACTGAACGGAATATTTCTTAAATAAACTACAGTCCGTTACTGTAATAATATTGTGAGTGTAATACTTTGTTTAGCCGACCGTAAATGTAGAAATGTAAATGTAATGTAAACAGCTGATCGTTTTTGTTATATGGAAAGCAATGCAAATGCTTAACTGACTGTAATGTCACTTAACCGTAACGTACCAACCTGTAGAAAATAGAATTTCATTACGAGGTTACGTGACAGTTGTAGATAGTGATGGGCTGCTTATATTTTAAACGCAATGCGGGTAAAATCACTGTTTTTGTTTGGCACTTGTTCAGTTATAATATCTGTGGAATTTTGACAAAATAAGTAACAATCCATACATATTTTCATTTATACATTTATATATATCCGCAAACAAACAAAGTCTGGTTTTTAATGGTATCAAAACTTTGTTTAGGTGTATGCACATTTTGAAATTAATGTAAGAACATGTGTACGAATATGATATAATACATATTTGTTTTTTGTAAACCTGTAATATTAATATCAAATATTAAATTATTTATTTATTTATACTTGCAAGTCATACAATTTTAATACTATTTAAATCACTTGGTACTTTTTCTGCAAAGCGGTCACTATTTCAACATTTTTAATTCTCATCACTGTGTGTGTTGTTTTATGTATACTAATGCTTTTTGGTTTTTGGTTGTGATAAACAGCTGACACGTTCTTACATGTTCTATAAGTGCACAAACGAGCTTACAGTACGTTACGGTACTTTACATTTGAATTACATTTACGGTCGGCTAAAGCGGCCTTTACAATCACGCACTCTCACGAAAAATTTTATTAAAAAAAGTAAATACATAGTGCTGGTTCACACAGGTCAAGTTTACTTGAACAGTTTTATTTAAATTTTCTTTTGAACTTGCGTTCACGTTCATGCACAAAATTAGTTTTTGTTTTCTTTTCCTTCAACTTTGTAGCTTTTTATTATATTACGGATGAAAAAAGAAAAGAAAAATACAAAACTGACTGGTACGGTCAAGTATGTACCCCTTTCCATTCTCTTTACCCCTCTCTCCTAAAAGCTCGAGACTTGAAGAGTCAAACTTGACCTGTGTGAACCAGCACTTACTAATATAATAAAAAGCGAACCTTAAAATCCGCTTAGTCTTAACCCTAGAATCATAACGGTATTTTTTGATACGTTTATACTAACGCCACGCAAATTTTAAATCTCCTAAAACGCCTTCATTAATGATATTTTTATATACTTTTATTTTTTTCACATGTTGTTCATTTATTATTAAAAATAACCTTAATTAATAATATAACTAATTTTAAAGAGCAAGAAAAACACCAACACTTCAAGAAACTTTTTATTTGGTGCTCACTGCATATTGCCGATTTTAATGTAAAATGTACATGTAGTCTTTTGTAGAAAACACACTCAAAGCACTTCGAAGTCTGAAAATGTTTTGTTTTTGATTTCGTGCCTGTAAAAAATCTATTGTTGCGAGCACTTGTGGATTTTGGTACCGTTAGGCTGCAAGCTTGCGTAGCAACAATTGAAAAAAACTATACGTGAAATTTTGTACATTAGTATTCTTGGACTAATAAATATTTTTTACTAAAAATTTCTTAAATTTAGATAAATACAGAAAATTTTTTTCTTAAAAAAAATCTTAGTGAGTGAGTGCGTGATTAAAATTTTGAAATCATACACGATCTCGGTATACAAAATTTATATTGCTACGCACTCACTCTCTCACGCTTGATTATTATGTAATGTAATCAAAACTACGCGTGACACGAAAAATTCACGTCACGTGCACACCCCTAGTTACAAATTAACCATGTAAACAAATGGTTTACTAGACAAATTGATAATAAAATAAAAAAACAGTTCAAGACAAAAATTGTAGTAGAAAAATTGAAGCGGCCAACAAAAATAAAAACAATGTACAACAAATTCTCATGGTAATAATTTTAAAATTGAACTCTTTTTATAAAATATAAAACAACAACAACGAAAATAATAATTACTAAATAAAAATAAAACATTTGGTAATTTTATTATAATTATTTGTAGACTTTTTTATATTTTTCGTTTTCAATGTGAACCTGGACGAGCTTTCTTTGAAAAACAAATACAAAATAGTTTTTAAAGCACGAAAAAAAGTATAGTAAATCCAAACCCACCATAAAATGCCCTATATTTACCTCTTTGGCGTATTATGATTAGTGTACTTAACAAAATTTCTGTCACAAATCGATTTTGCGGATGCCGCAATTTTAGATTAATAATTTAATGACCAAGTTAATTTTCTGGAGAAAAATATTGTTGAAATTTTCGAAAAATCTGTGCCAGTAAAAACAGTCACACAAAAAAGCACTACAAAGCCTTGGTTTAATGAACAAATTAAAGCTAAAATAAACCAACGAGATCATCTATATAAATGTTGGAAACGCTTCAAAACTGATGACCTGCATGATCAATTTGTTAGTGCCAGAAGAGAAGTTAATAATCTAATTAAGCGAACGAAATTCTCTTACTTTACTAACTTTTTTTCAACTGCTGCGAACTCAAAGAAAAATTGGAAAATAATTCGTGATATTGGTATCGGAAAATTAAATAAAACAGACTCTTCGGAAATTAATGTTGACTCACTCAACGCGTTATTTACTAAAATTCCAAACATAAACATTTCTCCTAACTATTATTCTAGTAGTGCCAGTTCATCATTTAATAGCTCCGCACCACAATATCAAATCAGATGCAATTGGACCTGATAAAATTCACCCAAAATTTTTAAAACTCCTTCTACCTAACTTACTTCCACAAATCACACACATTTTCAACACAATAATTACAAAAGGTATTTTCCCACAGAACTGGAAGTGTGCGAAAGTTGTGCCCATCCCTAAAAATAGAAATGAATACCGTCCAATAGCTATCCTTTCATATTTATCTAAAGTTTTCGAAAGGCTCTTGCATAAACAGATAGGTGCTTACTTTGAGATGAATAATTTATTTACCAAAATGCAATCTGGTTTCCGACCCAAACATAGTTGTACTACTGCACTTATTGGAGTGACGGAGGAAATTCGAAGCTATATAGATAACGGAAATGTTACCTTGTTGGTGCTTTTGGATCATTCCAAAGCATTTGATATGGTTGATCATGCCATGCTTCGTATTAAATTAACTAAGCTTTTCCATTTTTCCTCCTCAGCGGCTGATCTCATTTCATCATATCTAAGTAACCGCTATCAGTATGTAAGTTCAAACAATAAGCAATCATTGCCGTTGCCTGTGATCAAAGGTGTTCCTCAAGGGTCCATATTAGGTCCTCTACTTTTCACAATATATATAAACGATTTGCCAAAACAGTTATCACATTGCAAAATTCATATGTACGCCGATGATGTTCAGGTTTATATATGTAGTGAACCTGATAAGACTGATGAGTATATTTCAAGATTAAATTTTGATCTATCAAAAATTGAAGCCTGGGCAAAGGCAAATGGTCTTTTGTCTGAATCCCGCTAAATCTAAGTGCCTTGTAATTTCCAGAAACAATACACAAATAACTGTTGAGCCCAATATAATATTAAACTCGCAACAAATAGAAATTGTAAAAAAGACTAAAAACCTTGGCATTATTTTTAATTCTTCACTTACGTGGTCAGATCATATAAACGCTGCTGCAGGAAAAGTATTTGCGATGCTTCGTTCGCTTTGGGCAAGTCAGCACTCAACACCGTTCAACATACGTATGCTTTTGGCTAAGACATATCTTATTCCAGCTTTAATATATGGCAGCGAGGTTTTTGCAAGCTGTGATCAAAAAAGCACCAGGAAATTAACTTCTACATATAATGCCATTCTGAGATATGTCTTCAACTTAGGACGTTTCTCACATGTTACACCCTATGAAAGTAAACTTTATGGAGTGCGTTTTTCTGACATGTTAAATGTTCGATGCCTAACTCTTCTGCATAAAATAATCTATACTGGCATGCCGACTTATCTATTTGAACGTGTTACTTTTACGCAGTCAAGAAGAAATAACAATCTGATCCCGATAAGATTCAAGAAGTTAGTTTCTGAATGGCAGTTTTTCGTTCACAGTATTCGTCTTTGGAACACACTACCAGCAACTGTTCAATTTACTAGTAATGCAACGCAGTTTAGGAAATGTATTTTTAATTTTTATTCCCGTACTTAAAAATGAATGTCTTTATGTCTAAAATTGTTTGATTTATTGCTTTATTGTATTAATTTCTTTTATTTTAATGTTTATTGTTATAATCTTTTATTGTGTGACACATAAGAAATTGCTACGAATTGTTTATCCTGTACTATAATTATAAGACTTTAAGTCCTGTTGTATAGGAATACCAATAAATAAATAAATAAATAAATAAATAAAGTGAAAAGATATTTTTAGGAGAGATTAAGCGCTTATATAAAAGCTTTTGCCAATTATCCACTGATATCGGAAATAACTTGCAATGTTGCATTTTGTCTTCTTATTTGATATTCTTTTAAGGTTATATTAAAGCATTTTTCGCCACTCAGTCTTACATGCAGGCAATGGAAATTTATTCTAAAGGAGTTTAAAATAATCTCTCAGGTAATCTTGGCGGTTAGTATCGGTAAAACTTATTTTAAGGATTTTTCCAAGGGTAATCTTTTTCGGGAATAGGTTATAAATGGATACGTTGGACGGTTGTAAGTCCATCTGTGAGTCACACCTTGACGTCAAGTTTTTTGCACAACTTATTTTGACATTTATTTGCTTCAGTGTTTGTCAAATTAAACCATGGAGAAGTACACAATTGAGCAGCGCGTTATGCTTGTTGAAGTCTTTGACGAAAATAATCGTTAAAATCAAAATACATTTCGTGCACTTCGTCATTGTTTTGGTCAGCATAATCGACTAAATGTGTCCACAATCGGGAGAATTGTGCGCAAATTTCAGCGAACTTGGTCTGTAGGAAATGTGAAAACACCTGTGCAGTTCATTCTGCGTCATCGGGCAGTAACCGTGAATGGTGTTCGCTATTGCGAGATAATAATGGACTGATTGTGGCCAGAAATTGAGAACATTGACCTGGACGGTATGTGATTCCAACAAGATGGGGCCACCTGCCACACAGCCAACGAAATATTCGTGCCGATGTTATTTGGCCGCCACGATCATGTGATTTGACGCCGTTGGACTTCTTTTTTTTTGGGATATTTAAAAGAAAAAGTGTACATCAATGAGCCAAGAACAATTCAAGAGCTTAAGGATGAGATAATTCGGCACATTTACGGCATTGGACCACAATTATGTCTCAGAGCCATTGAAAGTATTAATTATCGGATAGACGTATGCCACCGAAGCCGTGCCAAGCATTTCGCCGACATTTTATTTTGTACATAATTGTCATAGGATTTCCAACAGTATTATGCTCGAGCTCTGGTCGTTAAATATTATTCCCGAAGGTCATTGGCAAGGGGGCTAGCTAATATCATCGACCGATTTTCACCGACTTTAATAAGCGTATCGCTTAAAACTGAAAAGAAAAATTTAAAAAATTTCATTTAATTACTTAAATAATTAAGGGCCATTATTACAACTTGCCGATAGGTAAAAGTATGATTTTGTCCCACGTATAGCAAGTTTTTCACTATTATATTGCTTTAAGCTAAAGCGAGCAACAGGTTAGAAGCAAGTTTATCCTACCGGGTAGGTTAAAGTAATAAATAATAAGATGCTAGACGTCCGACAACATTTTACCTTAAACTAACGGCATAAGGCAAAGGCATTATTTTTAATGCATTGTTCAAGTTTTGGTGAACAGTGCCAATATAATGTAATAGAAAAAAGAGCAAAGAGTTCAGCTGTATTAAGATAAATAGCAAACTGTCAAAAATTTTATAAAAGTTATCGATAAAAAATGAAGATATGTCAAAAAAAAAAAAAAAAATGTAAAATTGTTCAACTTAAAATTGACATTTTAAGCTGGAAATATTAAAAGTGTTGCGGTTTACGGGCAAATTCAACGATTTACCGCTTTTTGTTTGTTTTGTTTTTATGTTTTTCATAAACATAAAGTTGACAGCATTTAATTTAAGTTTGCTCTTTCCAACATTTACTGTTTCTTTCTATCAATTCTTCATCAATCCAATGAATAAAAAATGTACTGTCATAATGGCTTAAGAGTTGTACCCTAATCAAAAGCTTAACATGCACGCACAGATGGACGGACATGCACCAATTGACTTAGATTAACAATTAGTCAATCGATCATTATACCTACACCAAAATAGTGGGGAGGGTATTGTGCGTTTCTGCGGTGTAAATATTAGTTGTAAGCATCAGTATACCGATCGAATAAGATTCACTTTCTGAATCGATCTTATAATGTCCATCTGGCTAGTGCGCAGAGTGCAGAATGAAATGGTTCGCATGGGTTCTAATTATCAGAAGGACAAAGACAATTAAAAATGGTATCGGTCCATAATTTCACATAGGGACATAATTTCACATGGGACATACAAGCTTCTTTTTGGAATAGAGTCTTTGCGACCATAAGCCATCTGATTTTTTCGTATTTAGAGCAAATCGGGTCAGATCTAATTTTATTACATTCTAAATCGTCTTACCATGTTTGACTATAACCCCCATGCACATACTACTCCCGTAAATACCTTTTAATGCCATAACTTCCTTATAAATGTTGGTATAGACATGGAAATGGGCGATAATAACTTTTGCGATAGGTACTATCGTGATAAGATGTTTTGCTGGTAGGTTCAAAATTAACCATAGGTACCATATTAACCCCCTTCCTAAAATGACCTTAAGGCGAGAAAATCTCATAAAGATGAAAATATCTAAATATAAATCGGCACAAAGAACGTAAACTTGAATCTTTAATCTCATAACATACATAATTTTGTTCTGGCAGATCCATAATTGCCCATGGATCCCAAACAGGGTAAATTAAAGAAATTCTTTTTAAATACTGTAGTGTAGGGTATCACATGGTCGCGCTTAACTATCATACCTATTTTTGGCGCAACAAACACTACCGCAAACTTGTATTGTCTACCTCTGATATGGTGGTATATAAAATGGTAAAATGTGACTTACATTAAATTAAAGTCTATAGATACTCGTAATTTAAAAAACTTTTGTTATTTTCGGCTTTCAATAATGAAACGATAAAGTTCAACATTATTTTAAAATTAGTTTTTTTTTTCTTTAATTAAGATAACCAAATTTTATTTTGAATGTGGAATTTAAATGAAGTTGAAGGTAATTCACTGTATGATTGCTGATATATTAACAAATTTGTTTAAAATAATGAAATTAAAATATTTTTTATTTAAACCGTGTGAAAATTTGACATTTAAAGTGTTTAATAAAAAATAATGTCATTAAATAAATATGTACTCATGTGTGTACTTTTCTATTGTTCATATTATGGGAAGTTAATTTTTCGAAATAATAACGAAACGAAGGCGATAAATATGGGACAATTAAAATTTGAACAAATTGTGTTATTTTAATGAGTAATTGTTAAAGTTATGTATGTATAATCAAGTATTAACAAAAAAAAAAAAATGTTTAAGCCGGGATTCGCAGACGCTAATTGTTCATAGTCTACATGGGAAATTATGTATACAAAATAAATTAAAGCAAAGTTTATTGTAATCGCTGAATAATTGTTCGTCAAATGTGACATTTTATAATATTTAAACCATCATAGCTGGAGAGATTATTATGCTTCTGTTCTGACATGTGTAACACATAAAAATATTGATCCTATACCCACCTCTCAATATACCGATAGGCTCTGAATCGATTTCAAGATGTCTCTTTATCTTCACGTCCGACTGGTTGTCTGTCCATATAATATTTGTGTTTAAAATACAGGTCGTCATTTTGGATAAAGTTTAATAAAATTTGATACATAAGTTATAATAGTCACAGGTACGAATTCTATTCAAAAAGGTTAAAAATCACTCCATAATTTCACATAACCCACATACAAGCTTCTTTTCGGAATAGAGTATTTGTGCCCATAAACTACCTTATTATTATGTAAGTATTAAGATTAAATCTGGCCCAAAAAAATATATTACAATCTTACAGGTTCAATAAATCACTATGAAGTTGGTCACAAAAATGCTTGTCAAAACTCGCTTGAATTAACAGACGTGGCAAAGGCTGCATACAAATTGATATTCAATTTCATTTCAAAAATGCCTCCGACGTAAAAACAAATCAAAATGATAGCTTTTATCAAGTTTTAAAACAAGAATTTAAAAACAAGGTAAAATTGAAAGCAGTTTCGGGGTCAATTTAAAATATGTTAGTGTGTCAGTAAAAAAATGAGAGTGAAAGAATTCTTTCTCTCGTACAACAACATTTAAAACAAAAACATTTTTTTAGAATTTGTTTTTGATTTAAACGTATTTGGTCGAAAGAAAGAATTACTTCGCACATCGGAAACAGGCTATTAGAGACGATAATTAATAACTACTAAATCATGGAAACAATTTGTCCTGATTGGCCCAGCATTGACCATATGTTTCATAAAAAGTCTCTCCTTTAAATCACTTTAAGGCGGAAAAACCTCATTTAGATGTAGATATATACCAGCATATACTTATAAGCTGGTTCTCTTTACGCCTGCAAGGAGTTTCAATTGTCTAAGGATCAAAAGGCGAACAGTTGATTGACCATTATGTCTGATCCTGTTGTTGGAGCTGCCAACATCGCCTCGAGTCCTGCTATTATAATGCAGGGATTTTATCTATAAAATGTAAAGGGTTATTTCGCCCGTGATCGGTCGTCAGAACCTCGTTTTTTCTTTAACGGGAAACACCAAGTTTATGCTACCCGCTGGATAGCCCTCTTTTTTTTTGCATTCACTTTCCTTTCCCATTAGTTTCGATGTAGATATCTAATTAATATTCGGCAAAGAGCACTCCAAATATTTTTTCATGACTGTTAATATGTCCCAAATACAATATTCTATCGAACATTTGTCTTTAGATACTGTGGGCTTGCGGAGGGTGTTATAGGGATCATCTTAAGTATATTTCACCTTCCAGTGTAGATACTGATGGCTGCCGAGGGGGGTTATAGGAATCGTCTTAAGTATATTTCACCTTCCTCCTTGGAAATCAGGTGCAATAAATACCTGGGATTCAGCAAAAATTCAAAGTTGACAGAACTTATGAGATCTTTTCAGATCACGACTGACCAGAGATCCGTCTCTGGAGTCAGTAGCCCCTTTTAACACCGTAACAGACTGGACGGTTGTCTTTGTGGGTAATTTTACTTTTCTGTTGTGAATATACTTGCTAACTTTCTAACATCACGTGGTGGTCGTGTTTTCCTGTCCAATTTGCGGGAAGAGAGATCTTGAATAACCGACTCAAGAGAGGATTTTCTTCTACTTGTGGGAGAGTTTGGCATGAGAATCGTATCACCACAAGGTGCTGCTGCTACTCCATAGATGCTGCTAGTATATTTCCAAAACATATGGAGGTTAGACAGCTCCTAACATAGGGCGAGTGTATAATATTGCGGGATTATGGACTCCAATTGCTACCTGTGTGTGCTGGTTGCTCTCACACTCAGGGGCGATTGGTAAGCGCATTGTTTGTCACCCATTGGTAAATCTCCACTATGAGTTAAGGTCGTAGGAAGGTGCTAATGTAAATCTTTTCCACATCCCCAGACACTGAGATATAGGGTTTCATACGTTCAGGCTTGACCGACTATACTTTCCATCTTGTTTCAATACGTGTTAAATCAAAGAAAAATTCCAAAAAAGATTAGTGGGTACTTTTATGTTCACCTAAGAAAATTATCAAAGTGTCAAATCTCACGACCGTGGAGGCCAATTGGCAAGACGATTTCCCGAAATCATCTTATCACCAAATTTAGATTCCAATCAGTTGCTGTGTATTGCACGTAACGCTAGCCTGTTAAACTGCATCTCGTCCGGTTCGATGTCATCCACAAGTCTAACAAAAATTCATTGATAATGGTAACGAGCTTCAACTTCATTTTTGAAGAAAGTCCTATTATGCCACAAGAGTGTAAACAGTGATTTTTGTTATGTAATGAAGTCTGTAGGGTTTGTTGTGGATTGTTTGACTCCATACGCAGCAACTTTGCTTATTTACACATTGAGTGCCAGGCGGTTTTGACGAAAACTTAACTTTATAAAACCTCAAAAAATCATCCTAGACCCATGAATGCTTTTGCAAAAATGTTCAGTAAAGAGTTCTTTATTTAAAAATCACAACAAATTGCACTCAATGTCGTCTATAAATGAACGACAGGCTTTAAATAGACTAATGGCCATTTTCTCAATTTATCGACAAACTGTCTGTTACTTAATGTCAACATAAATTTATTGGGCCGATAAACTGTCCGTTAACGATTTTGGGTTTCTCAATATACCGACAAAAAACATTGTTTTCAGCTGGCAACACCACTCAAAATACATGTAAAAGTTGGGAGTCAGCTGATTGAATTTATCTGTACAGCAAATAAAAGGAAAATAAATAATTGGCAGATGAGTGCCGGTTAGCTCTTCGATAAAATCGAAGCAAATGAGACTTTGAGAAAACCAAATTTCTAAAATGGCTATAAGTAAAAAAAATCACTGGTACCCCACGACGACTTAGGTGTCGTGCGGAAACGTACGACGTGGCACTCAATATGTTAACAATGCCATTTAGGCAAAAATGAGCCTCTCCGATGAAAAAAACAGGGCGATAAAACTTCGACGACTGATTTTTAAAGTAAATTTGGCAGAAATTCTCGAGAATTTTTGTCCAAAAATTCGCTGGATTTAAAAAACAACATTCAGGAATTCTCAGAAAATGGTTTCTAACCAAAACCTTACTTGCATATTGAAAAAATAGTAAGATAAAATGTAGATTATACTAATTATCTAATACTAATTTCATCGAGGTTTTTATAAATCGGATTTTTAACATAAAATCCAGACCAGATATTTATCATATGCAAATTGTTGACTATCTGATGGGTCTTCTTTCAACACAACAGCTGGTTGCCTAAAATTTAAACACAAGACAAAACAACAATTATCGATGCAACCAAATGGGCGTGTGTTGCGCCTTTTTTTTGCACAATTGACCTTTAGAATTTAGTATATTCTTTATATTCTTTTAACAATAATAAAATCATAAATATTTTTTTTCATTGTTTTATGACTTTTGTTGTATCTAAAACAATAAAAATATTATTTATGAGTTCAGCAAACGGCCACACTATTAATACTAGATCCAAGACTTGTGATCTTGTGACTGAACTTTTTTAAATGTGAGTTGCATTTAAGAGTGTATATGTATGTACATATATGAGTGTGAATATGTGTGTGTTAAATAGTCATAAATCTATTAAAATCTTTTAAACACAATCGTAAATATGTCTAAGCTGTCTTTCATAACAACAAAAATATTAAACTGCAATAATAAATCGTGTGTTAACTGAAAAAAGATTTGGTTAAAAATAAGGAAAAAAAAATTTGGCATTTAGTATGAACATTTTGAACTAAATTTTCATGCGAACTTGTAGTCAGTCTAGTTTAAGACGCTGCCACCGTTGTGCAACTACGTGTGGTATGTCCAATACGTATTTGGGCTTAAACGATTTGTTTTGAAAAGAAATGCCAGACGCAAACAAGAATTGTAGTCAAGGTTAATGATTTTCATAATTCGAAATTCGTTTTAGTTTTTAATATTTTTTGCCACTATGAAATATGAAATGTATTTGTAACAATTTCTAAAGATTTCGATGAAATGGTGAAATATTCAATAATTTTAATAATTTTTAAAGTCTTTTTTTTTTTTTTTGTTTAAGTAATTTGCTGCGCTCTATGGTATAAAACAGTGATAACCACTCCATAGACTTTTTATACCTTTCACCTCAGGTGGAAAAGGGTATATATAAGTTTGTCATTCCGTTTGTAATTTCTACAATATTGATCTAAGACCCTATAAAGTATATATGAGCCGTTTATTTTGAAAGTGGCATTAGTCACTTTTTCAAAAAAAATCGAGTTAATAATAAATATAATAATAAATAATAATAATAAATAATAATAAATACTGAGAAAAATATCATTATCATGATGTATCAAATACAAGTGAATCTTCTCGAAAGTTAGCATCCATATTTTTAAACGTGTTAAAACGCAAACCCTTAAATATCTCGACTTAAAAACCGAAATGACTTTTGCCACTTTCAAAATAAACGGCTCATATATTCAGGGTCCTTATGAGGAGAGAACTTGATTTAATCATGTGATGTCCGTATACTATAAAATTACGTTTCTAATTAATAAGTACCTACAATTTTGATTAAATGTTATGAATTTGGATTGGAATTCTATATATGTATGTAGGCTGAACAAATAACTTCCAGGGGCTTTTATATACGAGATCTGTTAACGGTAACACAAAAATGTTTTCATCTCAAAGTTAATATATCTGTCAATAATATCTAGTTGACACATTTAAAAATTGCGCTAGAAAACCACAGAACTCTTGTCAAACATTTTTAGCAATAATTTTTTTAAACCACTTGTAAAGATTGTTTATTCTATTAATGGTGATCTATTTCAACTGGTGGAATGCTTGGGAAAAATTTTTCAGGAATTTTAACAAAAAGATTTGTTCAAACTTATGTTCCTTTTTTTAGGCGGTATGAAATAATCCCCACTAAATATGAAATAAGTCCCTAAAAATTGGGGTATTATATAAAATCTTAAATTTTCCAGATTTCATTTTAAAAATCGTACGATAAGTTGCATGGTTGGGGCTTCTGTTGGGTAGAAGGCCGAATTAAGGAGCGAAACCGGTGTTTGTTATACCATAGTCCGCAAAAAAGAAAGAATCAGTCCGCAAAAAATACACGTTGATGTTGCGTTCTGTACATTTTTTGGAGACTTATTTTATTTATTTTTTTGGGACCAATTTGAGAATTTTTTACTAAAATTTGACTTACTACGAAAAAATTATCAGTAGTTTTTTATCAATTAAAAAAATTGTTTAAAAAGTATTTAAATTTAATTAATGCGATAAGTGAATCAATTATTTTTTTTTATTTTTTGAAAGAAAATTAAAAATATAATTTTGATTTTATTAACATTTTAGTTGTTTTGAAATAAATTTTGAATTAAAATATAAATTAAATAACAAAAAATCTTAATTGATTTTTTCGTTTAAAATAAAATAATTTCAACCTGTAAAATTGTTGTTGGGAATTGTCAAAACCTGGGGCCTAATTCTGGCAGTCGTGATCGAGTACTTTCTCGATTCGAAAGCAATATTATTTCAGCCGATACTTAACGAATCGAAATTATTGTTTTCAGTATTGTGAAACTCAAATTAATGCTTTACAATACTGAAGAAATAATTCCGATTTGTTCAGTATTGACTGAAATATTTAGATATTAAATTGCTTTCGAATCGAGAAAATACTCGATCACGACTGCCAGAATTAGGCCCCTGAGCTATATTTAATTAAATTAATTAACACATTGTTTGAAACGACAAAGTTTTTGATATTTTTTTTAAAAAAATTTAAAAATATAATTTATTGAAAAAAAATATTCACAATTTAAAATTTTTACAATTTTTAGTAATCCATATAATCATTTTGGTAATAGGTGCAAAATCAACAAATTGCTTGCTTTATTCGGCGAATAGAGAAAATTTCTTATTTTTTCCGTGTATAATTAAGTTTTTGTGACATTAATGCCCAATTTTCAGGATAATATTTCAATCTATATCAAGTCAATTTTCATATAAACTTAAATCGTATTTAAATACAGATTCATTTTTTGAGTTTTGCTTAAAAAGTCTTATTTAATTAAGTTAAAAGTATGGTAGCACTACTAAATACAAAACAATATCATAAAAAGTGTATTTATTTACAAGGTGGCCTCCAAAAACAGTTGTTTGCTATTGATTTGCCTGTTGTTGTTGCATTAGTTTAATATTGAGACCATCTTGTTTAGTTTTTCATTGGAAACTTAAAATCAACTTACCCTGCGGCTACACGTTCAAGTTGTTCTTGATAGTCTTTAACATATACTGCTTGTCAAAATTTACATAAATTGAAAGCTGTGACGTAGGCTGCACTCAATTTGTAAGCAATTTTCTTCCAAGATGTC
Organism: Pollenia angustigena; assembly: GCA_930367215.1. Lineage (NCBI taxonomy): Eukaryota > Metazoa > Arthropoda > Insecta > Diptera > Polleniidae > Pollenia > Pollenia angustigena. The sequence goes on along the minus strand of OV884057.1, from coordinate 121,496,891 downwards.
AACAACAACGGAGACAAACGTGTACTCAGCTGTTAAATTTAAAGTAAATTAACAAACAAATGGAAAGGTGAAATTGAAAGCCATCTCGTGGTCAATTTAAAAAGTGTGAGTGTGTTAGTAAAAAACTGAGAGTGTATTGCAAATTGAAAGGAATGGAAAGGCAAAACTTGATCGTGTGGCCACCAAGTTAAATGTACCACATCGGTGAATTAAGTTACATTTAAGTGTTTAGTAAAGAAAATAACTTTGTATTTAAAACGATTTTTAACATAAATGTGTTTAAATATCAATCCCAAAAATTGGGCATAAATGGCCAAGAAACTAAAAAACAGTTTTTGAACAGCAAAAATTATAGGAAAACTTACTGCAGTAGCTGAAGCTTGTTTTTTGTAAGCACAGGGTCTTGATAAATTAAGAAAATCATATCAAAAATCTAATAACTAAAGGATGTTCAAAAAAACACACGATGTTAATTGTACATAAAACAAAAAGTTTTTAGATAATTATCTTAATATTTTTTATTATGATAGAAGAATCTGTGACAATTATGTGTGAAACAAAATGTCGGCCAAATGCTCACCAAGGCTTCGGTGGCATACGTCTATGCGATGGTCAATATTATTAATGACTCTGAGCCATAAGTGAGGTTCAATGTCGTTAATGTGCCGAAATATGTATATCATCATTTAGCTCTTGAATTTTTCTTTTTTTATTGACGTACACTTTTTCTTTTAAATAACCCCAAATAAAGATGTCCAACGGTGTCATATCACATGTTCGTAACAGCTTATTTACATCACCATGACGTATTCTCGTTCAAAAGAGCCATTGTTTCGTTGGCTGTGTTGCAATTGGCACAATTCTGTTGGAACCACATATCGTCCAGGTCCATATTCTCAAATTTCTGGCAACAAGTTATCATCTAGCGATAGCGACAACATTCACGGTAACTGCTTGGCCGATCTCATTTTCGAAAAAGTACGGCCCGATACGCCGCCAGCACATAAACCACACCAAACAGTAACTCTTTGTTGATGCATCGGCTTTTCAAAAATCACTGATGGATTCTCATTTACCTAAGTGCGGCAATTCTACTTGTTACTATATCCACTGCGATGAAGGTGTGCCTCGTCGCTGAAGATGAAGTGCACGAAATTCATTTTGATTTGAACGCCAATCTTTGTACAAGGCTTCACCAATCTTAACGCGCTGCCCAATTGTGTACATCTCCATGGTTGAATTTGTCAAACACTGAAACAAAGAAATGTCAAATTAAGTTGGGCAAAAAACTTGACGTTATGGTGCGACTCACAATTAACGTCGTGCATAATGATTGGACCACCCTATATTCCAACGACTTTGTTCAACTTATTCTCCCACAGAATCTGCGTAAAGTTTCCAGAATTAAAAAACAGGAATTTCAAATCATGTGATTTCAATCAAATTTCGAAAAATCCAAAAACTTTTGTGATGCGATGTAAGCATTTGAAGACGATGCCAATGAAGAAAAAAACATTTTAAGTATTCCCGGAAATGGAAGAAAGTCTGGATGATTAGGAACCCTAATCTTAGTGCAATATCAGAAATTTCGTTTGTTAAGACAAGAAATATATTTTAACATTTTTTAAAAATTCCACAGAGTTTTATCAATTTATCGACATTATAAAGGTAAATGAAGAGAAACATATAATTTGGGCAAAAATTTAAAAATATCATTGACTATTGGTCAAGAACATTGCGTTCGACTTATTGTCCGAAAATTGTAAAAACTTATTGAAAAATGTTCAAAATAATCAATAAGGAATGCTAAATCTTTTCGTGTCACGCAAATGTTAGAACAATTATTCAGCTAGTATCTAATGGAAAACGATTTTGAAAACAAAACGATTTGAATCGATAATGTCGTTTTTAGTATCTTTAAAAATTGATTTTAATTTTTTCTTTTTCCTGCAATCGGCACGATTGCGAATATATTGGTCATAAATACATCTTCTAAGCGCTTTTGCGACTCTTACCATTTTTAATATGCTTGGTTCTTGTGACATATCAGAAACTATGCAACAAATTTCCTATACTTTCCGCACAGGGTTTACATGGACAGCCAGCCATCTAACCTGCCAGCCGTGTGGAAGGACATCAATAGATCGATTCAAAAAGTGATGCAAAGTCGATCGATATACTTAGAGATTGGCCTTAGTATTTAAAGCGATAACAATTTAGATATTTAAGCAAAAAAATCCACAAATAACAAAGTAAAGTCAGGCTCAAGCTCAAGCTCAACCATATAATACCCTTCACTACAGTCAATTTGATTTTTGGAGATTGTACGCTAATTGAGACACATGGGCAACAAAACTAAAATATATTATGAGGTTAGGATCCTTATATGAAAGAGTTTTTTGTGCCATACATTATTTAGTTAACCACATCTATAAAAGATTTTTTCGTCCTACAGTAATTTAAGAGAGGAGGTTTTTAAAGGCCCTTCGTTCACTTCTGGACCAACAAGATCAATGACACGACATAGTGGCTTATATAAAAGTTAAGCCAAATATTATTTCAATAATAATCAGCGAAACCGAAAATATGCCCTAAAAAACACGTTTTATGCGCATCAGGCGCGGATCCAGCTTGAGCCTTAGGGGATGGGGAAATTTTGTATGATACAAAAAAAAAATAAGTTAGTTTTTAAAAGGTTTTTAAAAACAATATGTGTATATTATATTAAAAAATACTGAACAATAAGGTTAAATTATATATAAGATCAGTTCAATATAAATTAATCTTTTTAAATAAGCAATTTATGATTTCCTTGTAAGGCAAATTTAGATAGTACGGTCTATGTTCAGTTTGTCATTGTTGATCTGAGCCATGTTTTTATTCGACGAAGAGTAGGAAATTACCTCTCGCTCGTAACATTACTCACGAGCATTGAAACGAAAATGTTAAAAATGTTTCTTAGATTTGGGTAGATATCTTCATCACAGTTTATTAAACCATCTACAACGTTATCTGATAGATTTTCAGATATTTTCCATGTTTGTTGCCAATGCAACAGTTCAGGCTCAAGTTTAGATGTTAGTAGGTGTTTATCTCTTTTATTAAACATTATCAGCTCATCAGCTAGTTGTGGTTTTAACAGTTTTGTATCTGTATATGACTTGATTACACTTTAAGGTAGAAGTTTAGGTATGTTCAATACATTTGGGATATATATTGGGAAAGTTGTTATGAGACCTTCTAAAATAAATTTAATAAGAGGAATGTAACCTACAACTCGGTAGTAATCTTCATCATTTTGGATGTGATTATTTCGTTCAAGTCTTGTCTTTTCGAGGTTCCTCGATTTGAACGCAAATTACTTTAACTTTTTCAAAAATCACTTTAATTTGTTCTTCGGTTTTATTTCTTTTTTCTGCAAGGCACATGATTTAAATTTTGATAAGGCTTGATCCTTTTTGAAGGCGTTTGTTTCGCATTTGTCGCTTTTCCAGAAATTTTGAACAGCTCCATTTTCTGCTGACATCAGAGGACACCCATCTGTTCCATCTCCTACATAATTTTTTAGGTGAAGTCCAAAATTTGTCAAAGCTTTAAGAACTATTGATGATAGTGCCTTCGCATCAATTGACACATCAACGTCATCAATATCCTTTGAAGCCTCTTCAAGCGTTTACAATCAAGCCAATAAATTCTTCCCTAAAAACTTTTTGTTGCATGTTGAAATATCTTAAAGATAAGGAAATCTGGCTTTTCCCCGACAAATCCGTGCTTTCGTCAAATATTATCGAATAGAATTTTGATTCATATAACACATATATACATAAATATTGCAAATACTAAGACTTATTAATAATTCAACCGCACGCATTATCAAGTCAAACGTTTAGTCTTTGGATTTAGATGGCACCTGCTGGAATTGGATGTAGAATAATAAGTATTTGAATACGGTAAACTAGATGTTTCATTGGAAATTTCTAATAAATAACTATTAGGATTCAGATTTGGATACTTATTGAAAATTTCTTTAGAGATTCAATAAAAAAACAAAAAAAAACCTTGCTGGGTATTGAAAACAAAATATTCAACAATTTAATAACAGCTCCATTTAATAAAAACAATCCTAAGCTAAAAATCGGTACAGCCCAAACTCCAAAGTATTTACAGACGAATTTTCGAGATTTTACCCGAAATTTTTCATATTTCGGCTCACAGAACCAAAAATATGCTAAGAAGTTTAAATTCATATAAGAGTTATTTGGACCGAATATTATTAAAATATTTACATCCACCTGAGATTTTTTGTCTAAAAGGGATTTTAGGGACGGTCGCTAAATTGTTTATTAATCTTAGCGCTTAAAAGGAAGTTAAAGCTATTTATAAATGTTAAATGATTCGAAAATAATTTTATTTGCCGTACAATATTTTTGGGGCGAATTTAACCTAAAAACCAACATAATAAGATGGTTAACGGACACAAAAATTCTGGAAAGAAGTTTTTTTGGGGAATATGTAAAATTATAGACCGATTCACACTATTTACAAAGAATTCGTCATAAGTACAATTAAAATGTATTTACCCAATTTGATTAAATTATCTACAAGATTGCAACCTGTACATCGCGCACAAAATAAACATAGAGAGGCAACCAGCCAGACGGACGGATGGTTATCGTTAAATCTCTTTAAAAAATGATTCCAAATCGATCGGTATACTAAAAAATTAAAAATTCTTCCTTAATTGTTCCTTATACGTGTATATACAATTTAAAAGTTTAAAATAACATTTATATTTCATGACAACCTGCTTTGTCTTACAATTTTCGAGTTAAAATTAAATGTAAATGGCGAATTGAAGCAAAATCTTGGGTATACTGATAGATATTTCAAACAAAAAAGCCAAAATATCGCAAATTTTTTTTTTATTTGTTGCAAAAGCTTTTGTGGACATCTAAAAAATTAAAAATTTAACATGTATCAAAATATGCCTCAAAAAGGCAAAATATGCAAATAAATGCTCCAAACGGTAAAATATGCACTAACAAATCGATGCCAAAATTCCTAAAAAGCTCTACAACGGATAATTATATTGTTTCTGCCTTCGTTGGTCGCACAAGCAAAAAGCTGCAATTGCATATTTTTGGTTTCCATGATAATAACATTAATAAGGAAGTAATGGCTTAAAATATATTTGTATATGGAAGCTATGGACCTATTTTAATAAAATTTGTTAAAGTGATTTAGGTTGCAATTAAATATTTTTGGGCTGAGTGTAATCTAAAAACATAATCACAAAACAAGAATTTTTATGCGCACAAAGACTTTATTCCATAAAAAAACAGCGTACGAGAAGGTTCATGACCCACTTCTTGTTTTGTCTGACTTCCATTTACTTAACCGATTTAGAAATTAGAATTCATCAATTCGAAAAATGTAACTGCAAAGAAATGGAATGAAATTAAGGCCAAAGAAGACAGCATGCACTTTTTTGTGCTTTCAATACTTTTGCAAAAGTTACTTAATTCTAGATAAAAATTAAAATACTGGAACAAATTCTCTATTGCAACAAACTGAAATAATAATTTTATAGCAGCAATCATTATTTACATTGCACTGCCATTCAGAAATTCAGGTGGTGGTTACAATTAAATTTTTATTTAAGCAAATTTTTTTAATTGCTTAAGCAAAAAAAATATTTGTTTTTTTCAGCGTTTCGTATTTTCATTAACATCAACACTCTGGTTAGCCAAAGTAAATATTGTCAATTGTTAAACAAAAGTGTTAAAATAAATGTGGTATAAAAAATCTCTTTTCTAGGATCTGACTAAACATTAAATGCAACAAAAGGCAACAAAAAAAAAATGGTCAACACGAATGAGGGTGTAAAAACACACACACAAACACACACTGCTACACATGCGATGCACTAAGGCAACGCTTGCAACAAAAACTATAAACATTCGTGTAGACTAAGTGCCAGTAAATATATTAAGAGAGGCGTAAATAGGCGTAACTCTAACCAATTTGTTGTTTTGTAAAAAAAACCGAGTACAACAACAATGCTGTCATAGGTGTTAAAAAATGTTATAGTTTTGTTGTTGGTGTTTTTTATTTAACAATCAACAGGACAGTTTGTGCAACAACAAAACTCAACCACAAACTCAATTGACAATTGACGCTGTGTAATGCAACAAAAATATGAAAAAAAAAAACAAATGCGGTTGGGACCTACTTGAAAGAGCGGGTAATGTAATTATTATAACAATTTTGGGGTGGACATATTTTAACTATGGATTTGCTTAATTTACTTGTGTAAGTCATTTAATTAAAAAAAAAAAAAAAAATAACTATGAAATATATAAAAGACAGATATTCTTTAAAACTGACTGGCGGGAAATATAGAATTCAATTCATGCTCCGATCTCAGGCTTTCCATCGATCGGAGGATTCCCATTTGAAACTGTCAAATCTTTTTATTTTTATAATAAATTGTATAAAATAAGTTTAAGTTTGTGAATTAATGTTAATATTTTATGTTGACTACTGCCGTCTATAAAGCCTTATTTGGCGCTGAGGCAAAAATATAATATTTTTGTTATAATTTGAATGAAATAAAGATACAAAATTAAAAAAGTCATGTTTAATTTGATGGTTACCTCTCCTGTTTTTCTATTTTAATGCCCTTCCTTCAAATTATATTTAATAAAAAAACTGCGTTTAAAAAAAATCACAACTACAATACTACAATTTGTATCAAGTTTTTTCCTTCTCCTGTAAAGTAGGGAAAATGTTAGTTAGGGCTTTTCTATATTAAAGTAACGATATACACCCTCTAACTGATATTGTTATAGAATTAATTATAATAAAACAGAGTTGCTTAAAATTAAAATTTTTTTTGCTGATATTTGTTAACATTTATGTATGAGTTCATACGGCTCATGTCTTATTGACAAGATTCTTCCTTTTTCTTCTTTGAACATGAATTGGCGTTCAAATGATTCATGTCATGTTGACGACATGTGCTTTTTTGATATTGAAAACAATAACAAAATTAAACAACGAATTAAAAAGAAAAACGTAAAGACAGTACGTGCATCTGTGTACTCGTTTCTTTTCCCCTCGTCCCTCTCGCCTATAAAGTAGCAATCTTGCCAATAAGCCATGAGCCGTATGAACTCAGACTAAGGAAAAGTTATATAAAGTAATTCATTAAAACAGTAGTGGGGATGAATAACATATAAAACTTCCTAAAATAAATATAATGTCCTAGTCCCGTTTGAATAAATTGTAATCATATACTAATTTTTATTTATTTGTTAAATAAAAGGTGTCAAATTTCATTTCTGAGAATATACTAGAATATTTCTTTTGTGCGCTTTAATAAACGGGGTTTCTATTGTTTTTGTTTGTTTAATTTTGTAGACCATTTCAATCATGTGCCAGTGTCCAGTAGTTTTGCCCAAATAGTTTTTCTTTTGTGTCTCCTTTTTTATATCAGCGGGTGGGTGTTATGGCACTTTTAAAAATTTATGGTTTCATTTTAAACAATAGTTTTAATCTAACGCTCGCTTATCATATCAGTCTTCGAGTTTGCCCCTTTTAAGCGTTGGAAAAGAAAAGTGTAATTGAATTAAGTTATTTTCTGTATTTAAATTGTAGGGGTGTTAAATTAATGGATTAACCTTTTTCGCTGTTCTTTTTCTTTTGTTCTTTTATTGAAGGGAAGAATAGACATTTGGTCTTGGTCAAATGTGTCATTTTATAGTTTACAATATTAACACAGGCCTATTTTTATTTCTACTTAAAAAAAAAATGCAGTAATAAAACAATGTTACATACATATGTATATAAGTATGTATGTACATATCTTTGTATATACTTTAAAATCAAAAGACATTTGTTCATATATTTTTATTTACGAACGTATTTTGTAGGAAAACAATTTGTTCAGTAGTATAAGAAGTACTAAGAGTTACGCTAAAAAGTTTCGTTAAAGATGCACAATTTTTATTTTTATATATTTTTAAAGCAAAAGGCAGCCGGACGGACATCGTTAATTCGACTCAGAAGGTGAACTTAAATATGGGTCTAATTTGTTACAAACATCAGCACAAATGCAAAATACCGTGTCCGCTATTGTGGTGTGGGTATATAAATTAGCCTCTTCCAGCTTATAAATATATCACTTATTTTTGTGCAGTCTTTAAATGACATTTTTATAAATCTGACAAGCTAATATTTATAAAACAATAAAAAAAAATTTGTTTGAACTATAATCATCAAATGAAGCACAGCCGCGAATAACGTTGTAAACGCCACATTTTGCAAAAACTGTATTTTTGCAGATAACCGTTGACCTTATTCTCATACACAGTTTAAACATCAAATCAACCAAAACTATGCACCTTAACGCCTTCAAAATGGCGTACAAAGTGTCTGCCAGTGGAAGAACATTGCAAGTTACTAACAAAATGATGAAACCGAAATGGTTCTGCAGTGCGGAATAATGTTTTAAAAGCCTTTTGCATTAAAGTTTTTATTATCATTATTTTTAATAATAGGAAAAAAAAAAAATTTAAAACAAATAATGCTGCCTGTCAAAAAACGTTTTTTGCTCTCCTGAAAAATTATTATTTTGTAACTTAAAACGTTATTCGCGGCTGTGCTTCAAATATATACTACATTCATAAAATTATTACAGTAACTGATTGTGGGCAGAGAAGCAAGCCGATTAAAAATTTTCGGCGGCGGCTGAAGACCAAATTTATTCGGCGGCGGCGGCTGCGCTGCTTTGCGCCGATTTTTTTGACGACTAAAAAAAATATTCGGCTGCGCCGAACTTATGTACAGAAAACATATAGATAAACAAAACAAAAAGACAAATAATGATTTATTCGTTTAAAAAGTAAAGATTTTAGAAAAGATAAATTAAATTTTTAGATTAAAAAAAAAATATTTACAGCAAATACCTTGTTAGTTGTACTACGGTCACTAAAAGATATTACAATAAGATTTTCTTAAAATTTAGAAACATCAGGCATTTTTAAATAGTAAATTAATTAATTTTTTTTTTTTTATATTTATTAATTAAGTTTGTGGTCCAATATTTTTTATAAAAATATTTGTTTTATTTAATCCGATATTACGTCACACCTTTGTGTAACTACTTTAGGGAAAATTAACGAACATGTCGACTGCAGATGTTCTTTGTTGTGTACAACTTTTTGTTTTTGCCTTTACTGCGACTGTTTTCATTTAATGAATCAGAAGTAAAGGCAAAAGTTTATTTTTTTCCAATGACAAATGAAGAAGTCGAAGTAACAGCACAATCTTATGACTTTTACTATCTCAACTGCCGCTTTTTAAACACTGCACTTAGGCCCGTTTTCACAACTTACCGATAGCTAAAAGTAGACTTTAACCGGCCTTTTAAAAAGTTTTCCATTATTAAAACTCAAAGCTCAATCGTAAAGAGCGATAAAGTAAATTAAGGTTTAACCTACCTGGTATGTTAAAGTAAAGCTGTAATAATGGTACACTTATATACGGTTAGTTGTGAAAACAGGCCTTAACCACCTTTTCCACATGCAAAATACAAAAAAGTTTCGTTAAAACTCTTTAAGTATTTGTATAAGGCAACAGTGCTACAAAATTAATTAAATACCGATTTTCGTAAGTATTCACTCACTTAAATAATATTAAAAAATACCAAAAATTAATTAAATAATTAATATAAAAAAAAATAGAAAAAAAGATAATCAGCTAGCAATTGAGCCGTCGATCAGCCGAGTATATCGGCGGCGGCGCGGCTTGCTTCTCTGATTGTGGGTTATTAAATTCGTTTTATGTTCTGTTAAAATTGAATGAAAATACAGTTATTTTCCGAATAATTTTATTTTTTAACATTTATGTTTGTTATTCAAAAAACAAACTACCAAAACATAATGTTTTATCGTATTTATTTTGTTATCTAGTTTGATTTTTGACCTTTAAAATATATTTTTTAATAGTAAAAATCATTCAATTTTAAGGAATATGCTGTTCAAAAAATAAAAAATTTAAAAATGAATGTAAAAATCATTTGTTTTAAATGAATTGTAAATGATCCGTTTTTAAGTGAATTTTAAGTTGTTTAAAATGAATTTTCGTTTGAATTTAACTACATAATATTTTGAGTGTACCTATATTTTTTATACACCCAGAGAAAAAACATGTTTAAATATGGTCACCTCCAACCAAACTATTTTTAAACAAAATTGTAAACATATTATGTTTAATATAACCATATTATTGTCAGCGGTAACCATATAATGGTTAGATTAGGCCTCCATAAAGAAGTCCCAACCATATTATTGTTGCCTCCAAACATGTTACCCAGTAAAAAAAATTTGGGGTTTTTGAAGCACTTAAGAGAAAAAGCGTATAATCGAGCGCTTCAATAAAAGAGCTTTTGCAGTAAATGATATAGAATAAAATATACAAAAAAGCTGCTATTTTAGTGCTGACAACGAAGAAGGTTGCAAACCGAAAAAAAAGAAAAATATGCGAAAATGACTGGAAAAAGGCATTTAAACAAAAGTTAAAGCAAAACATTGATGAATATGTTTATATAGTCAGCCCCTAAAAAGCCCTTTAGGAGTGCTTTATTTGCATGTTAAAAGAAGCGCTTATTGTCAGCACGAATAATTAAAAAATTAAAAAAAAAAACATTTGTCAAAAAATGTGAAAATGTACAGTTTGTTTTGCAGCTCTTCATATGAGCTGCCGATTACAATAAAATAAGCTGAGAATAAACTTAAGTTATGTTCACACCTATTATATATTTGACGTCCCACTGACGTAACCACCAGTTTTATTGAAAATTTATTTGCCTTTGCAAAACGTTTTGCTATTTTTATCAATCATCATTTAACAGTTACATTAAACAATTATCTTCTTACGAATAAATTTAAGTTAGTAAATAAAAATTGCTTCAAATAAAGCGAAACTTTGATCAATTTGCTGGGCACGCTTTTTTTGGTGTTTTTCGTCAAATATCGGGTGATTTTTTAGCGATTATCTTTTTGGCAACACTGGTTTAAACAGCTGACGCACGTTTCGTGCTTTGTTTCACTGTCAAACATCTTCAGTTTGGTCTATAATTTAGCCATGAATCGTCTTACAAACGAACAACGCTTGCAAATTATTGAGTTTTATTATCAAAATGCGTGCTCTGTTAAGAAAGTTCATCGTGCGCATCTTCCATTTTATGGTTAGCTCATTTTTGGCTCAATGGGTACGTTAATAAGCAGAATTGCCGATTTTGGAGCGAAGATCAGCCAGAAGCATTGCAAGCGCTACCAATGCATCCAAAAAAAAGTTACAGTTTGGTGCGGTTTATGGGCTGGTGGCATCATTGGACCGTACTTCTTCAAAGATGATGCGAATTGGAACGTAACTGGGAATGGTGAGCGCTACCGTAAGATGATATCCAACTTTTTTTTGCCCAAAATGCAAGAGCTTGACTTGCATGACATGTGGTTTCAAAAAGACGGTGCCACATGCCACACAGCACGCTTAACAATGGACTTATTGAGAAGCGAGTTTGGAGTACATTTTATTTCACGTCAATTGGCCGCCTAGATAGTGCGATTTAACGCCTTTAGACTATTTTTTGTGGGGCTATGTTAAAGCTCATGTCTAAAGACACATGCCCGCTTCAATTGACGCATTGGAAGACAATATTGAAGCATTTATTCATGAGATACCGGCCTAAATGTTGGAAAAAGTATGCCAAAATTGGACTAAGCGGATGGACCATTTGAGGCGCAGTCACGGTCAACATTTGCATGAAATAATCTTCAAACATTATATTATATGGACCGTACTAACGATTCAAATAAAGATTTCATGCATTTTATGTGTTTTTTTTAAACTTTCCAATAGCTCTTAAAAAATCACCCTATATTTGTTAGGTCTGAACATACCTTTACAATGAAATAGAATATATTTGAACCAAATTTGTTCTCAAAACTAACATAATTAAATGGTTGATGGACACAATGACTACGTTTCGGAAAGAAGCTTGTATGGGGGACCGATTCTCACCAATTTTATTAAGAACATATGTACCAAATTTGATTAAGTTATCTCTATGTTCGCGGCCTCTAATTTGCGCTCAATATTAAAATAGACAGCCTGCAAGACAGGCGACGCACAGTGGCTGAAAATCGTTTTTCATCGGCCAAAAATCCGTAACTTTTGAACCGATGGAGATAATTTTGCAGGAGAGAAGACTTCTTGAACTTTTTTACAGTTTTAATTTTGTTAAAATCCGGTCAGTAGTTGTTGAGAAATTTAAGATTAAAGTTTAACTTTTGATGTTTTTTAGCATTTAGTATGAAAATGATAATAATTGAGATTGAGAACTATGGTATTTTTTTATTAAAAAAGTGGGATTTTTTCAGCCCACTGTTTTAAGAACTTTTTAATCTACATAACTGCCGAATTTCGTTAGCATATCTTTGTTCATGTCAGATTTATAGAATGTCAAACCTTAAAAATATTATTTTTTACTCATATTGAAAGCCCTTTTATTCATTTACACTATATTTTAATAATTTTAATGTTTGACATTCTATAAATCTAACATGAATAAAGGTATCATAATGAATTTTGGCAGTTATGTAGATTAAAAAGTTCTTAAAACAGTGGACTGAAAACATCCCCATTTTTGATAAACAAATACCCAAATTCGCAATCCCGGAAAACGGCTTTAAATTTTTTTTTTGTTCAATAAAGGCAATATAATTTACCATTCGATATTGCTCAGAATTTTCTAGAAAATAATGGACATATTAGAAAACATTACTGTTCTAAATGTGTAAAAATCGGTGTGCTGAATTATTAGAATTTTTTACTCAAATAATTTTTTTTTTTTGTTTGAAAAATTTGATTTGGAATAGGGCATATGGGAGTAAAAATGTCAAACTGACTATAAATTGCTTCCACAAGCATACACGTAATGTTTTCTTTTGAAAAATATAAACATTTTTATATATTTCTTTATAGCTGTAGCTCTCCATTTTTATAGATATTTAAAAATAAGATTGTTATTGCTTAGATATATATTAACAACTGAGATTTTATTCGAATACCACTGGCTTTTATACATAGCTTGCGTTATACTGTGTTCCTAGGTAGCATAATAAGGTAGAATAAAAAACTAAATTGGGCTTAAGTAGGATACGCTTAAAATCCCACAGGTATTGGTAATTATATAATATAAAATACCTAGCACAACTTGGCTTGGTACATTTATATTCCAGTCATATGAATAGGTAAAATAAAAAGAGCAAAATGAATGTTGCGAATAATTTTACACAAAGTAAAAAAGTGTTCTATAGGCTGGTCCAAACAGGTACAAAAGTGCATTTGGGTTTAAAGTAGATACTTTCACCTTCCTACAGCTAGTAAAATCATTCTAACCCCTTTTCACCCTCATAAATTCTATACTTCTGAATTTCAATTTGACTACAATATAGAACCTGAAAAAATATTTAATAACACAGCAGGTATAATCGGTACAGTAATACAACATAACATTTTTTGAAGACTGCTTTACTACCAATATAAAAAATGTTGAACCCACTATTGATAAGAGTTTGACATAAAACATATTCCATCCGATTAAAAAACTAGAAAACCCGTTATAAAATCAAGCCAAAAATCCGTTTTATCCGAATATCTCCAAAGGCAAAGGAGATAACCTAAAAATTTAAGCATATTTTTTTTAGCACACCTTAAATTTAATTTAATATTTTTGGTGAATTTTTTAAAAGTTTGAATTTCCGAGGTTACCAATTTTAGAGGTCCGCAAGTCACATTCCAGACCCTCCATTCTTTCAATTCAACTCAAAAGCTATCCGGCTATGACAGTTTAAAATTTCATTCAAATATGTTCAGCCGTTCATAAGAAGCATAATAATTTTTCAAAACAAAATGTTCGTAAACCCTTGTGTTATATTTCAGTCATATGAGCAGCTTAAATAAAAATAGCAAAAAAAAATGTTGCGAGTAATTTCATTAAAATGAAAAAAGTGTTCAACAGACAGTTCCAAACAGTTGAACAAGTATATATGGGGTTAAAGAGGGCTTTCTGATGCTACTAAAATCTCTTTAACCCATTTTGACCCTAACAAGTTCTACTCCTCTAAAATTCGGATTTAACTAAAATATAGAACCTGGGGAAACATTTAATAACACATCAGGTATAAATGATACAGTGATGTAATGAACCACTTTTTAAAGACTACTATTCCACTAATATAACAAAAAAAATTTCGACCCATTATTGATAACGGTTTGCGAGAAATCATAATTTAGTTCTGATCAAATTTACAAAAATTAATTTTTTTCTAAAACAACATAAAATATTTGTTTCCAGCAGCATGCCACAGCCACAATTATCAATATTTTAATCTAGTTTTTTGGATACCTTAGTTCTAATATGTTTGCTATCGAATGGCATTAAAATTTTTGAAATCGGCAATGACAAAAAATTGGACTTTTGGCCGATGAAATTCAATTTTCAGCCACAGTGCGACGGTGGCTTGATACTCAGTCAATAGGTATGCTCAAAGGTGGCTCTAGAAACAATATTTTCAATCCAAGTTTTTCTTGGTAGTCAAAAATTCATTACCATGGTTTCGTTTTAATATGAAAAATTCCCAATTCGTTCTATTGATAAACTGAAATTTATTGTTGGTGGGATAAGCTAGTCCTAAACGCATTTCATTTTCAAGTGCTACACATATCGCTCTTAAGGCCAGTTTACACGGTAATACAATGTATTACGACTTTGTAGAATCAAAATATTATGAAATTCTCTCCGTGTTTAAAAGAAAAAAATAAAAATCTTTTGTAAGTATAATTCATGTTTACACGGATGGTATAAGTAAAATCAAAAATAATAACAACATGAAAATCTTCTGAGTTAATTTAAGTTGTTTTTGCAATTGTATGAAAATGCTATCACCTTCAATATACTCTGTTAAAATACACCTCTGCTGTAATGAGAATACATAAGTTTCTAAAATGGTTTAGAAAAAAGCATTTACTGACCGCTTGTCAGATTTTGTATCCGTATTCTCTCTTACTCAATACATTTTGCTTTTACATGATAAGATTTTTCTCATTCTACATAATTTTTAATTTTTCGACATGTCGAAGGAAGGGTATTACACGTTAAAGGCCAGTTTACACGGTAATACAATGTATAACGACTTTGTAGAATCAAAATAATATGAAATTCTCTCCGTGTTTAAAAGAAAAAAATAAGTTGAGAGTATACTTTATGTTTACACGGATGGTATAAGTAAAATCAAAAATAATAACAGAAAAGCAGATGGTTGCAGTTTTAAAATTTTAACAAAAACAACATGAAAATTTCCTGAGTTGATTTTAGTTGTTTTTGTAATTGTATTAAAATGCTATAAAAATGCTTCAATATACTCCGTTAAAATGCACCTCTGGTGTGATGAAAATACATAAGTTTCTAAAATGGTTTAGAAAAAAATCATTTACCGACCGCTTGTCAGATTTTGTATTCGTATTCTCTCTTACTCAATGCATTTTACTTTTACATGATATGATTTCTCTCATTCTACATTATGTCGAAATACAATGTATTACCGTGTAAACTGGCCTTAAACTGGCCCTTAACGTGTAATAACCTCTGCACCTATGCTTGTGTGGGTATAAATAGTCAAGCTGAATTTCGATTGTCTATCCTCTTTTCGATCAATTTAACTCTTTCGATGGACAAACAAGTGCGTTTTTTTTTTTGTTAAAAAAAATTAAATTTTATTAATAGCCTGAGGTTGTCACCTGCTTCTTAAAATGGATTTTACCAAAAGAAAAAAATGGTCAAGTGGTTGTTTACAACTAAAAAATAAATAAAGGATTTTTAGTATTTGTTTGGGGTAATAAACACTTCCTGAATATGAAACACGACCGCTATTTATAAAAAGAAAAAAAAAAAAAAAAACAGAAACTAAAACTCTTGTAAGACTCTCTCAAGTATACAATTTCAAACAAAAGACACCTCAGGCGGTCACACACAAATGCATAACGTATTGAATAATTTCAAAAACTCCTACATAATGAAACAAACAAAAAACATTTGTTATTAAAAAAAAGATGTTTCTATTAAGCATGCGCGCGCATTCGCATAAATTTCAAATACATTTTCCTTAAATAAGAAGGAAAAAAAAAAAATACAAATAAATATGATGAAGAGAAAAAGGTAGTAAAATTAACGAATAATAGGGGTAAAAAATATACAAAATCGAAAAATGTAAAATAAAAATAATTTACTGAAATAAAGTGAATGAAATAAAAACAAAATTTCAATTTTAATGTTTTTTTTTTAACTTTAAGAAAGATAAAGTGTAAGTAAGTGTGAATGTTTTAGTTCAAAAAGGCAGTTAACCGGCATAAAATTATATTATTTATACATACGTATACTATAGTTGAATAGTACACCATTTTAATCAAAAATAAATTTTTTTGTAAGTATTTTATGAATTATGTTAACGACATTTAAAGGTCATTTGTCTAGATATTTTATTCTTTTATGAATAGCCCTTTGCACACATACTATTTTTCGAAATTTTATTGGAAATGGTGTAAAACTAATAATGGTGTTAAAAAGTTAATATAATAAAGTGAACAGTTAACACATGCTCGTACATTTCAAAAACAAAATACAAACAGATTACACAGATATTAAAGTAACATTTAATTATATTCAAATGGCCGACATGTCGTACAAAATAAATTTTGGCGGGACATTTTATACCTTTTTATTTAAAAGGGGTAGTTGTGTTAAACATTTTATGTAACTTAATAGATAAAGTGTTGAAGTCAATAAAAAAAATGTTGAATTGGAAAAGCCTTACCATTAGTTAAACCAAACTTGCAAGTTTATTGCCACCAATTTGTAAAATCTATATAATTTTAAGAGTTATAGACGATTTCCTAAGTGGGATTTTCATTGAACCTTTAGTAAAATAACGATTTACTACCAGCTAATTTGTCAGAATACTCCAAAATTATAAACTCGAACCAATAACGAATGGCAGCATAGTCTGAAATCTTTGGTCAATTTGGCACCGATCACTATGTAATGAATATTTAGAAAATACCATTGACTCTCACCTTTCGATTAGACCAGACAGTTTTCCTGATAAATAAACATCGTTTAATCGATTTGGTTTGGCCTACTGTACAAAGCCCAGCCCGAACTATATAGTTGTTATAAGTCCAAGAATGTTCGCATAATATCCTGGAGATATACATATTTATATTATGATATAATTTGATAAAAAAAGCGCGAAACGGAAAGTAAATATAATGATTTCCTTGATTTTTTAACACTTTAGTGTTCATATTTAACATAAATGAAAGCTGGAAATAACTAAAATTTTGACTTTCTTATCTCTAGTCTCCGTATATGGCAACCGCTTTAGTGAAATCTTTATATATATTTCTAAAGGTAGAAACCCTAAATAAATAACGACCGAGTGGAATCACTTTTTATCTGTGTTCGAAAATAAATATTAAATATCGTTCCTTAGCGTTCGGTGTGGTAGATTTGTGGAAATCACAAGCGCTAAAGTGTTTGCGTAGCAAATCATTAAAAAAATTACGTTTTTATATTTGTGATCTTCGAACACTAAATTAATATTGTACTTATTCAACTCAGCAAAAAGATGAGAAAATTTATTTACGTTCTGTTTTTTACGTTTTTATGTTTGTGATCTTCGAACACTAAATTAATATTGTACTTATTCAACTCAGCAAAAAGATGAGACAATTCATTTACGTTCTTTTTTTTTAATCACAAACTTCTTTGTGTTCTGTGCAGCACATTAATATTTGTTCGTTTCAGTTGTGCTTAGCACGAAGAAAACAGAAAGACTGCGAAAAACTATACACAAACATGTGCACAATACACACACAAGCTCTTCGTGATATGGTCGTTGCTAAAATTGTTTGCTCATATCTTTATCAATGTAAAGAAGAAAGAACATTATAATAAGAACATTAAAAGTTTATGGCCACAAAGACAATTTCGAAAAGAAGTTTGTATTGGGGCCATGAGACATTATTGATATCATCATTAAGACAATTGAAACGTATAAAGAAAAAATTGTTCACCATTTAAAGCCATTTAACTATTTAATCAGAAGTAAAATCAGTTTTAATTAAAAATGTTATCAAGTGAACTAAAAGTTTAATCAAGTGAATTAAACGTTTCATTAATTAAATTAAACGTATATTTGATACTAATTCATTTGTTTACTGGTTTAATTAATTTTTTAATTAATATCACAAATTTTTTAATGAAATAAATTTTTATTTTTTTCTGTGTATGTACCACGTATGTGTTAATAAAATTATGATTTAAATTGTGACCTTTGCGCACTATGTTACATGGACAGACAGCCGGCCAGCCAGGCGGACCGATGGATGAATCGACTCAGGATTACTTTCTAAGTGTACTAAAGGGAAGAACTTACACCAATATTTTTATGTGTTGCATGCATCACAAGAAATGCACAATGCCCTTTCCACTATTGTAGTGTGGGTACAAAACTGATTCAAAGCGGAAATCTCTAAATATTACAAAAAAGTAGCTATTTAGGTGGCATGTCATAATGTCCAGTGTCATAGTGTCATAACGTCCATGAACACTATGACACTTTGCAAATGGACATTATGACACTTTCAAAAGTGTCATTAGGTCCATAATTACTAAAGAAGTTAAATACAAAAAATTATCTGCATACACGCAGAGAAAAAAATGTTTCATTATGGTCCCAACCAACAAAACTATTTTTAAAGAAACTAATTTAACCATAATATGGTTGTCGGTGACAATAATTTGGTTAAATGAAACATAATATGGTAAACATTTTTTAAAAATGGTTTTGCTGCTTTTTCTCTGGGTTTATTTATTAAATATAAAACGAAAACACTTTTGGGCGCAAGGATTTTCTCCTCTATGGTATAACAAACACCGGCTTCGCTAATTCATGCTTCTCTGCACAGCCGCCCTTCGGCCGGGCGCAAGGATTTTCTCCTCTATGGTATAACAAACACCGGCTTCGCTAATTCATGCTTCTCTGCACAGCCGCCCTTCGGCCGGGCGCAAGGATTTTTTCCTCTATGGTATAACAAACACCGGCTTCATATATATTCCTGAACGTATCACCTAACTGAAAAATCGAAAGTAGGTAGGCCTTAGTAGTATGCATGATCAAGTTTTTTTTTATAAGATCGACAGCCTCTCCCCCTCTAGACTTATCGACCACTGGTATTTTAAAATTATAAAGTTATCTTAGGTTATGTGCAGTTCCTTTAGCAGCAATCAAAAAAACCACTCACTTGGGTTCTTCAGTGGTAAATTTTATGTTATTTAGCACCAAGGTCCATTTTACAGAGTTACTCAACGTCACTGCAGAATTCGACTAATTCGTTTCCCTAATAAAGAGAAGATGCAGCATTAGTATATTTTAGATAGATTCTCCAAACTAACAAATACTGATTTCCCTAGGACTTCCTCCTTAAAGTAAGAACAACTTTTACAGTAGTTATTAAATTCAAGATTTTTCTCTCTCGCATGAGTCCCTAATGGCCTGTGCCCTTTTATCAGCGAGATCATAAAGTGAGTTTGGAGGCTTTTTCGATTAAATTTCTACTTTGTGACAAGTAATACATAGTAACTTTCATGGAAACATTAATAAACTTTATTACATAAGGTCTATTAAGGATTAAATTTAACACTTAATTTTGTAGAAAGAGGTCTACAATTGAACATAGCTTCAACAATTTCTCGATATTGACTTAATTATAATCGATCCATATATAGAGCCCTTGTCGCAAAAATAGCTTAAGCGACCGCATTTTCAATTTTTTCAATTAATTTATTGGCAACACTTCCCTGCGGGAAATTTGTGTCAGTTGGTAGAACAGACTGGTCCTGGGAGTTGTGAAAATAGAACAGGTACAAAAAGAAAGAACTCATGACCAGTGAAAGGAGAACCAATCATGTAACTGGTTTATGAAGAACAAAAAGGTAGAAAAAGTAATGAATTACAGTATAGTTTTCACCGGTGGTATGATACATTTTTTTGGGACTTTCTAAAGTTTGGCTCTTGAATTTAATGCTAGGACTTGTTTTATTGAAATAATACCACATCGTATAGAAATAATACTACAGTTTAGTAACTGTCACAAAACATGTCCATTGAGAATAGAAATGTGACTGGTCAAATGGTGTTAATTGACCCCCTCCAATGACAACCCCATGTAAAAGTGATAGGTCTTATTCATAGAAAGTGTTAAAACTAGAACCGGTCTCTTCCACCAAAGGCCTATCACAGGACTACTTTGGTGTCAGTTCGCTTCCCTCTAGGGTTGTTTCATCTGCTCAAATGTCATGGTTACATAAGGTACCTTTACCATTTTAAAGTAAACACAATATAAGCTTAAGTGACAATTTTCATACAAAATTTTATCAAATAAAATAAAAAGAACCATTTCCTGTAAAATTGTGTTTTGTCGTTTAAGCTTTTTTTTACGGTAAAGGCTTACATAAATTCGGATTTTCAAAAAAATCATATCACATTTTTTAAAAATATCTCTGAATTTGAGACAAGAATATCTCTTAACACTACTAAGGTTCTCAATACTTTAAATGGTGTAGGGTACGTTATTATCGGAATTACTTGCTTACGTAGTTTTAATATTTTATAGTTTTTATTAAGTCTTAACCATTTCGAAAAGTTAAGAAATTTATTTAATTCAACTTTATTTCTTGAGTCTTTAGTTACAGCAGTTATTGAGAGGTTGGCCTCTGCAGACATGCGGATGTACAACAAATTCATTGTAATTTTTTTTTTTGTTAAAATATTATAATTTAGCTCTTTTCACAACATTTTAATTTAATTTTTGTAGTTTTTATGTTGATTTCATAGTGGATTTTAAGTTATTTTTTGTTTATTTTTGTTTTTAATTTCATTCTTCCGCTATAATCAACCATGTCAGCCATTTAAAATAGTTTTTGTTACCAACTTCTAACCATGTTTAAAGAGTAATAATCACCCAACCAGCCAGTGATACAACCACAGTGGATTTTTTTTACCACTTTTATTGTTGTTGGTGTGTTTTTAGACCCTCTAGGCTCTGGAGTCGTTATTTATTTTGTTTTTAACTGTCAAAATGAAAGATTATGCCTGAAGGCATAAACTTGTATTGCCTTAGATTTCCTCCATGCTAAAGTAAGAGAATGAAGAAGAAGAAGAAGAAGAAATAAATAGCACCTAGTTTTTTTTACAATTTTTATATTTTATTTAAATTTTCTTCGTATATTTTTTTTTTGTATTTTATTACAATAAAAAAGAAAGACAAATTACCTAAAATACGACTGTATGTTTAAATGTGTTGTAAATATATGATGATGACGTCGTGTCTTCATAAAAAAAGGCGGGAGTGAGTGCTTGCGGTGGGTCCCCGTTTCGAAATTGGCGGGAGTTGTTCGGTTCGCAAATGCGTGAATTCAAATAAATTGTGGCTTTTGTTGGCTTTATTTTATTCTTTAATACAATTTGCCATTTTTTCAAATTACATTTTTGTTAGATAAACATTTTAATTAATTATAGTTTTAGTTTTTATTGTTTAGATCTTATGTAAATTGTTTCTTTTCGTATTTTTCTTTTTGGATTTCTTGTTTAATTCTGTTACGACCATTTTTTACATCATTTTATTATGTCGGTTTCAGGTGATGAGTTGCTTTTTGTATGTGATATGAATTGTAGTGTTTGTATCAGGTTGTTAATTTAAAATGATAAATTTATTTATCATTTAATTAATGATGAAATTGTGAAGAAACGTTACGGGTTTGTTGATTTATTAAAAGTCACTTTTTTTGGATAAAATGCTACTGATTGCATTGGCGATAGCTTTATTTATTAAAAAAAAAAAATACGTAAAAAAGCTTCAAAAAGTTCAAGGAAAACTCTGAAAATATGGATAACAATACTAAAAAAAATTGACTGTCGTTCTAATACATAAATTGTTGTTTGAAGAACAGAGAAAAGGTTTACCTAAGAGTTCTAGAATTTATATCATGAGGTCGAAAATATTATAAACATGACCACTAAGGTTACACTAGGGAGCTGTATACCAACAGAACAGAAAAATGGATGAAAGATGAAATTCGTGAGTTGCGGATGGAAAGAAGTTAACACAAAAATCGAACTGCAGCATGATATGCAAAGGCAGCTCTATTAAATCGTCAGTGCCAAGAAATAAAAATACTACAACATTTTCATGATGATTTTAAACTACATAAAAAAACTCAAGGAAGCCGCCGGGCAATTTTAAAGAACATCTGCAGCAAAACTTTTTGGCAATAATGACGATGCTGTATTTGTGATGACGGATAAAAATGCATTTGGAGTGATGAAAAGATTCGTCTACGAATGTAACGCAGAGAAACTTAAAGTCGAAAACGCAATTAAAGCGCTGAAGAACAAGAAAGCAAAAGGTCCCCTCCGAAATTTTAAAACTAATAGATGATGCCAATATTATTATCTTTGTGAGACTTTTCAATTATATTTATGACACTGGTATATCTGTGGTCACAATGTATAACAGCCTAAGTCTGATTTTCAATGTTTTCAGTACAAAGGTCTAATCACCGAATACGATATCGAGCAAAATAATTTATATAAATAAATATAATAATTTTTTTTGGTATCATGAAAATCGATATCGAATGAAATGTATTGAATTTGAAATAATAGCGTTCGATATCGAGTAACTCGACAATACATTTATCGAGTTTTCATTCGACACGTCAGTGTCTATCGTATGTAAAAAAATTCAATAGTTTATTTGATACGATATTATCGAATGCGGTGATTAGACCCCAGCAGTTTAAAGTTTGGAATCTTAACTGAAAATCGGGAGACGGCTTATTTTTGGAAAACTTTGCTACAGATTCCAAAGAAACGAATTTCTTTACTCAGTAATTAAAAAAATAGTTATCAAAATTTTTCTTGGGATTAAAAAATAAATTATCAAGGTTTCGTTATAATGTGCTAAATTCCTATTACATACTTTTGACAAACTGAAGTTTCACTGTTTGCTTAGGCCAGATCGTCAGGAAACTTCATCCAAAGATTTTAGAAGACTTAAGATATTATACAAATTAAACTGTTAAGCGAATAAGAATTATAAGCCCCAGTTTTACTTGTAATAATATCAAAGCTTAAACAAAAACAACAACAATAAACAGTGAGTTTATCTTTTCTTACAATCCCGACTACAATTGGTTGATTTTTTGTCAACTCTAAATGCAGTTGTAAGTGGGTAAAGAAAAAACAAAAATAAAAAAAATTCTTTATTTTATTTTGCCAGTTCAGTTTTATTTACACTGCCACATGCATATTAGTTATCAAAGTTTTTCTTGTTGTTTATTCTCGTAGTCAAAAGATATTACCGAAAAAGACACTAAGGCTCTTATGAAAGTCAAAAAGTTAAAGTTGAGTTAGGCTATTATTCCAGATAAAATAAAAAGCTTTCAGTGCGCCTAAATTGACATAAATAACACAACGTGACAGTTTTTTGACCAAAAGTAGAACGGTTTTTTTGTTTTAAAAAAAGATGAGGTGACTGAAATGCAAATATCCTCAAAAAATTTTAAACGGGTTATGTATTTGTCTTTTTAATGAAAGGTTATAAAATTTCTAAAATAACCATGGGTCGTTTTTAAAGATGAGTAATAAATGGCAGACTTACAGTGGACAAAAGTTCAAGTTGTAATCCTTAATTGACTTAGGCGGTTATGTCCAAACAGTCATTTAAAATATTAGCTTAAGCTTTTAGGTTTTTAGGGCTAATAGCCTTCCTATAACAGACACAAAAATGAAAAATTTATATCAAAAAGATTTAGACACGCAGAATGCAATAGTACTAATAGCTCTATTGTGTCCTAACTCGAGTAAGGCTGTTTTGTGATTCTGTGCCAAAGAAGTCAAATGCGAGACAGTGCAATAAGCAAAGGATAATGGTTTATGTGCAATGCATTACAAATAGCTCTTATAATAAAACACAAGATAATAAATGCTAAATGGAAGAATCACAATGTGGCTTCATGGTACGAATGGGTACTTAAGGGCTACTTGGTTTTCGGTTACGTATTAAAATTTGCCTTGAAGGCCATTTAGATGTTTTCCTCTACTTAATTGACTATGAAAAAGCCCTCGATACTGTGCAAGATGACAAGCAAATGGAGATTTTAACAGCCATTGGAATAGACGAGAGGGCAAGACAATAATAAAAAAAAAACATTACTGAAATAAGTCTGCGCGAATTGACATCAATGGTTAACTAGCCGAAGAAATTGCCATCTCAAAAGGAGTCTGGCAAGGATGTATTCTATCGACATATATTCGGAAAAAATATTCCTGGAACTAATAACGTTTAACAAATTGAGCACGAATTAGATCATTAATATAATATAAACATATATGGGCATTTCCATTTTCGTAACGTAACGCCACCAAGTATTTTAAATTGTTTCTCAAAAAACTTTTATAAGAATAATTTGCTTTTGTATATTTTGGTGTAAAGCGCAACTATCTCTACACCTATAAAATTATTACAGTAACTGATTGGGGGTTATTAAATTCGTTTTCCGTACTCTTAAAATTGAATAAAAATATAGTTATTTTCAGGGACCGTAACAGTTATGGCTTTTTTCATAAAAGTCAGATAAAAACAGTTATTTTTTGATTTTTATTTTTTTGAACAAAAATAACAGTTATTTTTTTACTTTTATTTTTTTGAACAAAAATAACAGTTATTATTTGATTTTTATTTTTTCGATCAAAAATAACAGTTATTTTTTTATTTTTATTTTTTCGAGCAAAAATAAAAGTTATTCTCTAAATAAATGTACGTGTTTTAATAATTTAGATGACTTTAATAATTATTTTAATGTGCATAAGGAATTCCAATAATCATTACACACTTAAATAAAAATTTAAAGTCAACTAAATTATTAAATCACGTACATTTATTTAGAGAAAAACTTTTATTTTTGCTCGAAAAAATAAAAATCAATAAATAACTGTTATTTTTGTTCAAAAAAATAAAAATCAAAAAATAACTGTTAAGTTTGATCGAAAATATAAAAATCAAAATTATAAAAATCAGTATATTTTATCATTGACAAGTGCATGAGGAACAATATGGTATACTTGAATCAGTTTTTCGACATTTATTTCTATATGCTTTTTTTTGTTTTAAAATTCCAATATAACTGTTATTTTCGGTCCCTGGTTATTTTACGAATAATTTTCTTTTTTATCATTATGTTTGCTATTCAAAAAACAAACTACCAAAAAATAATGTTTTTTCGTATTTAATTTGTTATGTAGTTTGATTTTTGGCGGTTAAAATATATTTTTTAAAAGTAAAAACTATTCAATTTTAACGAATATGCTGTTTAATAAATTAAAAATTTAAAAATTAATGTAAAAATCATTTGTTTTAAATGAAATGTAAATGATGTAAATTTAACTACATAATATTTTGAGTGTACATATTGTAACACAGGGGATAACATTTGAACAACATGGGCCCAAAATAAAAGCTTATCTGCGGTGTGCTGGAAATCGAAAACGCAAAACGCAAGCATTTTAAAAGTCGTTTTTTAATAAGATTTCTGTAGTAAAAGAATTTGATGACAAATATTATACAAACATTTCTCTATTAAACAGAATTTTATAACAAAAATTAGAAAAATTAGAAATAATGTTTATTAAAAACAGCCTCCAAATTCTTGCGTTTTACGTTTTCGATTTCCAGCACACCCCTGTATTTGGTTGCTGGCATTTCGTTACAAAAAGTAGCCTTTTCGCTGGAAATGCCCGTATCCCTATAATTTTTTCCGACACTGTATATACATTTACATCCAGTTCATCGATTTCGAACGTCAACGTTCGCATAGAAAATTATATGTAAAACAAAAACAATATTCGAAAATTTGTTTTTGTTTTAAATGTAGTTTTCTATGCGAACGTTGACGTTCGACATCGTTAAACAGGCAGTTAATTCCAAAATGCTATTGAGACACCCAATCAGATGGGTCTAAAGCTGCGATCGGCAAAATCAGGGCGCCGCGTTTTCTCTGATATTCTCTTTTATTACGTACGTGTGCACACACATAGAAGAGAATTTTACAACATTAACAACAACATATGTAAAATTCATACAACGCATACAATCGCAAAATGTAATAGTATAGGTTGCCGATCGCAGGTCTAAAGCTACACTTCGGTTCTTAAGCGCATTTAAGCAGCTCGAGCGTAATTAGGCTCTAATCACATCAAAATCGGGATGATTAACCATACATTGAACTTGATAACAACTAAATCACTTCATTAATCATATAGAATACTCTGAATATACCTTAGACTGAGTATAATGTAGAATCGGCCACCATGAACGCACCCCTCTCGTGTGCAACCGACCACGATTTCTTCTTAATGAATTTATTTTGTCTTTAAATAATTCATACATTTTCACAATTTTATCATGAATATGTTTAATAT
Source organism: Pollenia angustigena (assembly GCA_930367215.1). NCBI lineage: Eukaryota > Metazoa > Arthropoda > Insecta > Diptera > Polleniidae > Pollenia > Pollenia angustigena. The sequence continues at coordinate 121,470,222 of OV884057.1, read as the reverse complement.
AATTGCCTGATAACTTTATTAAAGTATTTTTACCATTTCTAATACTTTAAAGAAATAAAAATTTGTTTGTTGTCTTTTTTTCTTAATCAACTGGCATCTTATTCACCTCAAATGTAGTGTGAACTTCTTTGATTAACTTAATTAATATTTTGCTTAAACGCGTTTAAAACCCCAAGTGTAAACATAGCAAAAGACACGGACAATAAAAAGATAAATTAAGTTTTCTTTTTATCCAAATTATTTCCAATAAAAACCGGCACAGTTGAAAAATGCATTGTTAAACGTTTTATAACTATAGAATAAAAAATACGATCTTCTAAGTTTAAATTATGCACGAAAATTTCGCTATTCAACGCTTTTTCAGTATCCTTCGAATATTTTTGTCAAACACTATCTACTAGCTCAGGCAAAAAGCTGGTCGAAAGCCCTTTTCGATTTAAGTAAAGACAAGCAAAGTCAGGGGACTGGCCGCACTCTTTAAAGGCCATTAAACGACATCACAAATACTGTCATACAATCGAATCTGCAGGGAACAGAAGAAGGGGAAGAACGATTTAGCCACAGGCAACCAGCAGCGGCAAGAGTAGGAGAGAACTGAAGCCGTTAGCACAAAATAGAGATATGTTTAAAAGCTTTATGGAGGCCCTATGCTCCCCATGCGCTCAAGGGTAACCCTTATATGGCGCAAACTTAAATTAAAAAATTTTGCAAAAGAAAAAAATAGAAAAATATTCCAATAAATTTTGGTAATACTGCAAAAAAATCAAATGTTAAACCAAGTAATAAAATTTCTTATTTATTTCCACATGAAATGGAAAATGTTTCTTAAAAAAAAACACTTTTCAATTGGATTTGGCACTTGTATTTTTCATTTAATAAATTATTCATTTCGATGGCAAAAAAAGAAAATTCCTCAATTCAATTTAACTAAAATCATATCAAATAAATTTGAAATTTTTATTATTTTAGAAAATATTAACGAAATATTGGTTCTCTTAAGTGAATTTATGGCCATAATGCGAAAAGAAAAGCTGAATAGCAAACGCACATTTAATCCCAAATAAAATACGTGATGGGAAAAATGCCTCGAATGAATTTATATTCTTTAGCAGTGAGTTTTTACATAAAGAAAATAAAAATATTTGCTTTCAAGTCAAAAGGAAAATTGAAAAATTCATATGAATTTTAAATTGAACATTTGAAAAAGAATCACTCGAACACAATATGTTCAATATATTATGTATGATGAACTAAAAAGGCAACAAAGTACAAACAGGCTTTTAAGTTAAGTGATTTTTACCCTTATGGCCTGACCTTTTATTCTGTTTTTTTTTTTTTTTTTTTTTTTTGTTGGCAGGACTTCACCCAAAGCATATGAGTGCCACACATAAAAATTAACAATTGATTTGGGGTTTTGTTTCATAAAAATATTTTTTTTAAAGCGTAATATTTGTAAAATAAAATCATATTGATGTTTTTATTTTTTCGATTTACAAGAAGTGATTCATGAAAAATTCCTAATGAAACAAATTTCAACATAATTGAACAAAAATTTTGCATTTTTTTCTATCTTTTTTTAAAATTCCTAAATTGTTTTTAATCTATTTATTTATTTTTTGTTACAAATCAATCGGTTGACATTTTCAAATTGTTAATTTTTTTAAATTTATTTATTTATTTTTTCTGTAGACAACAATTTTTTTTAGCAAACAACTATAAAAAAATTTTCCTATAATTGTTTGCAAATAAATTGTTATATTTTTAGGTTTTGTATTGAGTTTAGTATTTCTTTTCTTTTTTAATTATGTATAACAATACTAAATGAAAATTTTTCCTTGGTATCGATTATTTTGCTAATTCAAAAGTAAAAATAATTCAAAAAAAATTTTGTAATTTGTAATTTACCACTTTGTATGGGATAGTGGCGAAATGAGGGAGACATGATCAATAAGAGAAAATAGACTTTTTGGAACAATAAAGAATAAATTAAAAATCGCCCGTATACATAAGAGTGAAGCGTGGGTGTATGGAGGTAAAAACAAGTCATCCAATAAATGTTGAGTACCTTCAGAATGCAGAAACTTTTTTTTTAATTTTTTTAATTTGGAGTAAATTTATGAATATTATTTTAATTTGTTTAATAAGTACATTTTATTAACTACTAGCATATACCCGCTACTTCGTTAGCGTGTCCTTTTTCTTCGTGGACATATTTTTATGCCAAAGTTTATTTTTTTAGGTTTAAACTTGTTTAAATTAGATAGATGTGGCGGCAAAAAAGTACTAAAATTCAGATTTTACCCGTTTACTCCCTAATAGGGTCGAATTTGAAAAAAGCACCAGACACCTGTCCGCTTATTTGTCTTAAGAAAAACGATTTATTTTGCATCTCTTTTTTTGTTTCTAAACATTGGAATTTCTAAAAATCCCGATTTGGGTAGTGACCAATACTTTGTCAAAATTTTGAAGTTTCTAGGGTCAGCGGTTTGGGCTGGGCGATGATGAGTGTGTCAGTCACTCACTCAACCGTAAAAAAAAATGTTGTTCTTATTGAAGTCTAAGCGGAGTATAATTTCTGGAAGGGCGAATAGGAACTGAGAACGCAACATTACACTGAAAAAAATTTCTTCACAGATCCAATGAAATTTACATTAAAATTCAACCTATGTAACCTTTCATTGGATTAATGAAATGTTTCATAAAATCAATGAAAATTTTGCATTAGTTTAATGACAAACGTTTATTTTATCCATTTTTTCAATGAGGATTCATAAAATCAATGAAAATTTTGTCATTGATTTTATTAATCCTTCATTAATCCAATGAAAGGTTACATAGGTTGAATTTTAATGTAAATTTCATTGGATCTGTGAAGAAAATTTTTTCAGTGTACGAAGTAACAATTTCACCGTTTAACGAATTCAGCACGAAGGAGATGTGCATATATATCCTCCGATTTTTAAGGGTTGGAAGTTTTAAACGGTTTGCATACGGAGGTATGCAGTGTGGGAAGACAGAATAAAATAAATTACTTCTGTACGTATTGCAGTTTTTTTTTTAATGTACATCATACTGGAGTTTTTAAGCAACCGAAGCATATTCCTGAATAGGTCTCACTTATGAAATATATGTATATGTAAATCTCTTATGACTAAGGGACATAGATGGGCATTTTTCAGTACCAGTACTTTTTCAGTATTTTATTTTTTTACTGATTACTGAAAAAAGATCAGTATTCAGTAAATATATGTAGCAGGTAGCCGCGAGATTACAACAATTGTACAATAAAACAAACAACAGGGCTTTTTATTGTTGCTTTGTGATACGAACTGTCAAACAGCAAAGGGATTGAAAAGAGACAAAAGATAAAGACAAAAAACCTTGTTTACCTGTTTACTATACAACATTTGACAGTTTGTATCACAAAACAAACCAATAAAAAATAACCAGCTGGCTTTCCGAGACTATCTGCCATAAATATACCTTGCTTTGCACTCTCCTGCTTCAAAGCACCTGCCCGAAGTTTTAGCATATAAGTGATTTTTGGATTTGCCGTTTAAATGGAAGTGGTGTTTCATTATCCATCTGTTCCATTCGACCCAAATAATTTGTAAACAGTTTAAGGTTTGAACAAAATTAATTTGTGACCATTTTTTTATCGATACAAACAACTTCTTGAGTTTTATAGAAGTGAGAGGTTTTTCGGAAAGTGGGTGATAAAACTGACTTGTTTTCTCCAGTTAGTAAAGACTTTGACCTTTGCCCAAAAGACATGTATTGTTAAACTGAAAGAGAAAGATCTTAAAAAGTTAAATTTAAGGGCTTATTTTTCACCCATTTTGTAGACGTTCTGCTGGTAGATTTTACTAGGTGCTGTTGCTATTCAACAAAAGCTGCTATATTTTATTAGTGTGTACTAGACAGCTCCAGCTATAATGACTAGAGGCCTGGATATTCGCATTGTTTTTACACGGTATGAGGTATGAAGGCCACAAGGCCTTCACAACACAACTGCCAATTTAGAAACTGCAAATTAATTTCTATTTATTCAGCAAAACAACCCCCGGTATGTGTCAAAGAAAGCTTTTTCTTAAATTATAGCAACAAAGTATCCTGTACTTTCCCCCAGCATCATCTTCATCGTTTTTATGTGTAATAAAACAAAATAAAAAATAAATCAAGAATTTGTTAAATACAATAATGCAGTTTATTTTATTTTTGTATTGTTTTTATTTTTTAATGTGCTGATTAAAAAAGAAAATTCTTTTGGATATTGGCCAAAATATGTTTATAATGCAAAAGCAAAATCGTGAAATTATCGAGAAAATTGTAAAATTGTAAAATTTTATTTATTTATTTTTTATTGATGTTGTTTGTGGATGCATATTTTCATTTCATTGTTGTATTTGTTGCTATTGTACAGTTATATGGTGTTGTTGTTAATTGTAATGACATGTCATTGGTTGGTAAAATTTTCTTCGTTGTTAATGTTGTTGTTGTTGTTGTTGTTGCAATTGCCAACGATACTACATACTTGATGCTGTACGATTAAGTAGTTGTTGCTGTTGTTGCCGTTTAATTTTCTTCTTATTGACTTCAAAGGCAGGTATGTTGCAGAACATGCATTTTGTGCATATTCACGCACACGTCTAAACACCGGCGTACAATCAATCCAACAGGCATGGATGTAAGCATGCATGCATGTATCATTCAACATTGTTGACTTTATTGACAACAACTGCAGCAACAGCAGCGGCAACAGCAACAACATAAACGATTTCAGTAATATTGCAATTAAGTGTTTTAAAAATATAATTATTGTCAGTGCAAATGAATTGTGAATTTATTTTTATACACACACTTATAAGAGCACATACACTCTTCCTCTCTTTGATGACCCTGCTCACGGAAATACCGAGCTCGCGGGAAATAGCACAAGGCCCTCACTTTAGTATTCCTTCTCAAAGGCATTCACTTTTCCTTCTGAGATATTCAATTCACATAACATTCAGTCAGTTCAACAAAATAACCACAATACTAATTATTCTGCAATAAAGTAAAAACCTTCTTTTAACTCAAAACTTACACAGTTTTTATACCCTCCACCACAATTAGTTGTGAAGAGGGTATATTCAGTTTGTCATTCCGTGTGAAACTTTTTTACTATTCATCTCAGACCCTATAAAGTATATATATTCTGTGTCCTTGAGTAATTTTAAGTCGATTAAGCCATGTCCGTCTGTCTGTCCGTCTGTCCGTCTGTTGAAAACACGCTCACTTTCGAAAAACTCAAAAGAAATCAACAAACTTGGTGTCAAATTGAAATTCAGCAAAATCGGTTCAATAGGATCTGAGCTATGAATCAAAATGTGGAACCACCACCTAAAAAAAATTGATAATTTTGTTACAAAAACTAACATAAATGGTGGAAAAATGCACAGAATGATATAAGATTTCGCAACAATTCGTTTTATTCAACTGGAAATCACGCTGTGAAATTTCGTGAAGATCCGTCAATAATTTACCCTTGGCCCCATATAAGCCCTACTCCCGGAAAACAGTATATTAAGCCTAAAACCCTAACTAACAATGCTATCATTACAAATTTTGGCAAATCACAGTTACATAGGACAAGAAATTAAACTGTTAAGTTTCGTAAAGATCGGTCCATAATTTACCATAGGCCCCATATAAAACCTACTTCCGGAAAACAACTTAGTACGCCTAAAAACGTAAAAAATAATGCTATCATAACAAAATTTGGTACATCAAAGTTTTATAGAACTAAAAATAAATCTTTGAAATTTCGTGAAGATCGGTTCATAATTTACCATAGGCCCCATATAAACTTTACTCCCGGAAAACAACTTAGTACGCCTAAAAACGTAAAAAATAATGCTATCATAACAAAATTTGGTATATCAAAGTTTTATTGGACAAGAAATAAAATTGTGTTATTTCGTGAAGATCGGTCCATAACTTACCCTGGGCCCCATATAAACCTTACTCCCGGAAAACAGTTTAGTACGCCTAAATCCGTAAAAAATAATGCTATCATAACAAAATTTGGTACATCAAAGTTTTATAGGACAAGAAATAAAACTGTGTAATTTCGTGAAGATCGGTCCATAATTTACCCTGGGCCCCATATAAACCCTACTCCCGGAAAACAGTTTAGTACGCCTAAATCCGTAAAAAATAATGCTATCATAACAAATTTGGTACATCAAAGTTTTATAGAACTGGGAAAAAGACTGTGAAATTTCGTGAAGATCGGTCCATAATTTACCCTAGGCCCCATATAAACCCTACTACCGGAAAACAGTTTAGTCGCCTAAATCCATAATTAATAACAAATCGTCACAGTTTAAGATAATAATAACATCATACAGATATTACTCCTTAAACATTCGAACTGTCGGTGGAGGGTATCAAAGATTCGGCACAGCCGAATATAGCACTCTAACTTGTTTTTTTTTTTTTTTTTGTTGTATAAGCGCTGCAAAGTGATGATCTTTATCTCTAATTTTGGAATGGCTGATACGATTTTGAAAAACAAGAGAAAAGGATGGTTTTTTAACCCTGCTTATACCCGTGTTGCCATGGTACTCTTATGAAAATCTTTCACAAGGAATTGTCGAAATAATCGTTGTCATAATCGATCAAGCCGTTTTTTGTAATAGAGTAAAGAACACTGGTTGTGTGTTACTTTAATCACTTACAAAAAACGAATTGATCGTTTACTACAACGACAACCGGAATAAGGCTGAATAGGAATTGCTTCAATTGCACGTTTTGTCAGATGGAAATAAGTTAAGAATGAAACTAGAGCGAAATTAATATTTATGACTATAAATTAAGGCCTACGAAAAGGCCTTTCTACAATTTCTATTTGCCGTTAGATAGATATTCTTTTAAAACGAAATTACAAAAACCACTCTAATAGGCATATCATTGACGAATAAAAATATATTTTCGAATTGTTGTCTGAAATTTTGCAAAAATATATTTTAAGAAAAAAAAACAATCATTTAATTTAATGGTTAATTTAAAGTAAATTTTAAATAGTGAAATATTTTCTGTTTTGACGGCGAAACGAAAACAATTCTGGCATAAATCACTTTAAAGTGCTAGTGACAAATGTCAATTCTTGAGTACAGAGAAATAATTAAACATCAATTTAACTTTCGTTTTTTCACAGATTTTTCATTTATTCTTTATCTGAATTTTGGCAACGTTTTTTTTTTTATTCACAATTAATAGACTGTTTCAAAACACATTGTGTGCAGATAAATCAATTGAAATAATTTAATTTTGTTGCATTTAAAGCATTTTTCATACAGATGCAGACGTTTTGAAGTGCGAAAAGAATTGTTAAAAATTGTAGTTTTATTATTTTTTACTTCCTAAAAAAAATTGTAGCAAAAGTCGCCTTCTCTTTTCATTGGCCGAATGTATTTGATAGTTTCTAAGTTTACTCTTACGGCCATTTTCACCAAGTTCGGTTATAATTAACTATCGGTTATAGCTGTCAAAACATATTGGTAACCGGAACTTTAATTGAAAGTTAGTTTTAACCGAACTTGGTGAAAATGGCCGTTAGTCATCCTTCAGACTTGAAATTTTTGATGCAGCAATGTTTTAAAATTCTGTTTTGAAATCGCACTTGTGTCCAGATTATAAAATTCTAGTTTTGCAGTTTTTGTATTTTTATCTTCTCTTTCCTATGCTCATTTTAATATATCATATATAAATACAATTACAACTACAGCAAACTTCAAGTCGAAAAGTGTATGAATTACAAAACAAAATAGAATCGAAAAGTAAGCACCCCTCCCCAATATTTTCACCTTTAAACTCATGAATTGCTGCCACTAAAAAGTCAAGTCTGGACGATACCTACCAGATACAAATAAAAACTGAAGCTTTTTTTAATAAATTTTGAAAGATTTCCTTAACTAAATTTAAACTAACTTATATCAATATGTGTGCAAAAATTCATTTTTCAGAAGTAGTTTTTTTTATAGAAGTTGGCAAAATAAACTTTTTTCTGCCGAATTTAAGATTTTTTTTTTACTAGATATTAAGTCTTCCTTTCTCTTCATGTCATGTTGGCGACATGTGCTTTTTTGATATTGAAAACAATAACAAAATTTAACAACGAATGAAAAAGCAAAACTTAAAGATAGTACATGCATCTGTGTACTTGTTTCTTTTCCCCTCGTCCCTCTCGCCTATAAAGTAGGAATCATGTCAATAAGACAAGAGCCGTATGAACGCAGACTAACATACATAATTTGCGTTCGTTTACTTTTCCTGTAAAATCCCAGTAAAGCCCAGTAGGTGAGTTATATGAAAAGTGTACACATTTATGTGTACGCGAACGCATTTTAGTTAAATCCAGTACAAATTTGTACAAATTGTACAAAAAAAGGATAAGATAGAGCGCTATTTGTACCAGTGTTCGAAAATAAACACTAAATATCGCTCGTTATTGTTGTTGTGGAAAACACAAAAGCTCATAGTATTTGTGTAGAAAATCATTAAAAAAATACGTTTCCCTGCTTGTCATCTTTCGAACACAAAAATAATACTGTTTTTATGCGAACATTTAATTCCGTTCGGTTTTTTCTTAAATCCACAAACTGCATTGTGTTCGGTTCGGCTCATTAATGTTCATCGCTTTTGGATGGGAAAAAATACCAACATTTTTTACAGAAACAAAATACACATACGAAAAAAACAAAAAGCCAACAAAGTAATTTTACACAAACAACACATTTTCACACAAATTTTTGTTTGTTTATTTCTTTATCAATGTAAAAAAAGAAACATTATAGAACATTAAAGCATAATGTTTGTCTACAGAATCACTACAATTGTTCTGTATTTTTTTTAACGAACAACAACATATAATATTCGGATCTTTCTTGAAAATAGTTACCAACGGTATTAAGGGTTGTGTTCGTCTACACAATCACTAAAAAAAAATAGATATCGTTTCTGGGTGAGTGTGCCTAACGCTAAATAATGTTATGTTTATTTTCGAACACTGATTTGGACAGTCACGCGTGACATTTTTCTTCATATACATACAAAAACATATTTAAGAGGTTAAAGCGAGCTTTGCAATTAGAAACTATATAGGACTGCAGTCACGCGAAGTTTTGAAAGATAATTTGTATAAAAGTTAGGTGTGCAGTGCAATATCTTACGACTGGATATTGAAGCGACCATTGGAATTTTTGAGTATGTCTAAACTATTTCTGCGGGAGCTATTGTCAAATATGGGCCTATCAATTTGTTAAATTTTCTTATAACCACAAAAAACTTTTTTTACGCTTATTATTGACCGATACTTTATTCAATGTATAATAATCCAAGCTTTCTCTAGATCTTTTGTATGGTGATAAGGTGATATAATAAACAAAATATTACCAATTTTAGTTGGCTTCGTCCCACGTGAGATTTATATACATATTTGAATATTCTCTAACTTGGTGCGCTTTGCAAAGTTTATTGTAATGCGTTTCGGTTGGAAAAAATATAGGCTGCCTGCCAAACATCTGTATGCAACGTCAAATCAGTGTTTAAATCAAGCAATTATAATTTTAAATTTTAAACAGCAAATCAAATGCATTGACATTTTAAACTTAGCAAAAGCACCGTTAATTTTAATAATTCGCTAGTTGCGTTTGTTTGCATATAATCCAAAAACAGATGACTTCAGGAATGCCATACTTTGTCAAAGTTTACACGCTTGCGTTTGGAAAAACGTGATATTGTAACCCTCTAAAGGCTCAGTTAGCCGGAAGTAACAGTAACCTTACCGTAAAAAAGTAAGACCAATCTATTTCTTACAGATTAAGACGTAACATCTTACTGCTATATTCGTTCTAATTGCTTTACATACAACAAAATGAAGCAGCAAAAAAGTAAAAATTTGTTTATAAAAGTTTATTAAAAACCATAATGGTGTTTTCTTTTCTACAAAACAATGTGACATTTTATTTAAAAAAATGCAATTTGGTGTCTGTTTCTGTTTTGCTCCCGAAAAGGGTGAATTTTGTTATAATAAAACAAGCCATCCTTTTTTAAGAAACAGACACCAAGTTTCTTAAAAATTTTGCTTTTTAAAATAAAATCTAACATTTTTTTGTAGAAAAGAAAACACCATAAGTGTATATTATATTTAAAAATCTCAACAATAAGGTTAAATAAAATATAAGATCACTTCAATATAAATTAAAATAAATTAATCTTTTTAAATAAGCAATTTATGATTTCCTTGTGAGGCAAATTTAGATAGTACAGCCTATCTTCTGTCATTGCTGATCTGAGCCATGTTTTTTTTTTTATTCGACGAAGGGTAGGAAATGACCTCCCGCTCGTAGCTTTACTGACGAGCATTGAAACGAAAATTTGAAATATTTTTCTTAGATTTGGGTAACTATCTTCATCACGGTTTTTAAAACATCTATAACGTTATCTGATAGATCTTCAGTATTTTCCATGGTTGTTGCCAATGCAACAGTTCAGGCTCAAGTTTAGATGTTAGTAGGTGTTTAGGTATGTTTAATACATTTAGGATATCTATTGGGAAAGGTGTTTTAAAATCTTCTAATATAAATTCAATAAGAGGAATGTAACCTACACCTTTCGTTTAAATCCTGTATTTTCGATTGGAACCTCGATTTGAACGCAAATAAATGTAACATTTTCAAAAATCGCTTTAAATTGTTCTTCGGCTTTATTTCTTTTCTCTTCAAGGCACATGATTAAAGTTTTGATAAGGCTTGATTCTTTTTGATACTTTGATGATATTAAGCGGCTGTGTTACATTAAGTAGCACACATATCTTCCGCAAATAAATTCAAAATTACTAAGTTAGTTAATTAATATAAAGGCAGAGATACTACCTTTTCACTCAGATATGTTTTCCAAAGCTTCTACTATTTGATGTACACTTGTTGCAAAGGGTAAAATTGAGTCGTGAAGGTCCACCCATCTTGTCTCGCATAATGTATAGAATTTGGCTCCCAAATAATTTAAAAAATTTTGGTGCAAACAAATGATATAACTTTTTGTATTAATGGCATATTATTGCTTTTAGAAATTGAGTTGTTTGATTTATTTTGTCGCTGTTCCCAGAATTGTTTAACAGCACCATTTTCTGCTGACATTAGAGGACACCCATCTGCTCCAAAACCTACACAATTTTTTTAGGTCAAGACCTGTCAAAACTTTAAGAACTATTGATGATAGTGCCTTCGCATCCATTGACACAGCAACGCCCTCAATATCCTTTGAAGCCTCTTCAAATGCGCTTACAACAAAGCCAATAAATTCTTCCCTAACAACTTTTTGTTGTATGTTGAAATATCTTAAAGATAAGGAAATCTGGCTTTTGCACGACAAATCAGTGCTTTCGTCAAAAATTATCTAATAAAATTTTGATTCATATATAGTTGTTTTCGGTTCATTAAGCACCGCTTATTTGAGTATCCCGTTTTATTGCACTAAAAATCATGGAACGAAATCATTCAGTATAACTGTCTATGTAAAAATACTCGTTTAGTTGAGTTCCGGTTAATTGCATCACCCGCTTAATTATTTCGCAAAATAAGTCCGCATTGCGAAAAACAAGAGCAAATGTTTCGGTTAATTATTTCCGTCTACTTGATGTGTTTTTGCCTCCACAAACGTAAAAAAATTATTTTGCGGCAAACAAGATTGTACGATGAACGTACCTGATTTTTATTTTGTTTTGAAAAACCTAAACTATTTTTTAATTTAATAAAAGAAATGAGTTTTATTTTCGATCTACACATAGGTGTTTCGTTTTATTGCACATCTTGCGATTTTCATTTATTGCACATCTTGCGATTTTCGTTTTAATTGCGTCGGCGATTCAATTAACCGAGTACAGTTTAATTGAGTTCCCGTTTTATTGCGTCAAAAGTCGTGCATTTTTAAAAACTCAATGAAGCGGAAATAACTTAACACATATATACAAAAAAATTGCATATACTAAGGCTTATTACTTGTTCAACCGCACGCATTATCAAGTCAAACGTTTAGTCTTTGAATATAGATGGCACCTGCTAGGATTGAATGTATAATAATAAGTATTTGAGTACGGCAAACTAGATATTTCATTGGAAATATCTAATAAATAACTATTAGGATTAAGATTTGGATACTTATTGAAAAATTTGTTAGAGATTCAATGAAAAAAAAAACAAAAAAATACTTGTTGTAAATTTCGTTAAAACTTCCATAAAAAAAACAAAGAAAACCTTGCTGGGATTTCCAAAAATTTTGTTCATTTAAAAAAATATTATTATTGGGAATTCTTGTATTATCGAAATAAATAAAACATATGTTTCTAATTTAATAAGGAAATTCCCCTCCCCCCCTGAATCCGCGCCTGCCGCAGATATACATATTTCAATCGACATATTATTTCACAAGGACCTAAAATATACTTTTCGAAGTCTTAGAAAAATATTTTTTAGTGTAACACACGAAATGATAAACCCAATAAAAACTCACCTTGTTTCCTTCGAGAGAGGATATAAGAATAAAATTCGAGTACTCTCCACTGCTCTCAAACTAACCTCAATGTAGTTGGGGTGAAAACTTACTTAAGTACAATTATTCACTTCAAATATATTTTATAACATGTTCATAAATATTATAGAAATTTAACGATTTGACTTCTACAAACCCTCAACAAAGAAAGTTCACAAAACTTTCTCATAATCTCACAACGAAAATTTCCGTAAACTCTATCAGAATTCTGGCCACAACATTTTCGCGCATAATTGCAATTAGATCACGTTCCTAATACATGTTTACACTGTGATACGACTTTAAACTAACAAATGAAGAATTTTCTAACAAAAACCTAAAAGTAACAAACAAAAATAAGCAAAAAATGATTTTGTCCTCAGGGGAATTTTGTGTTTTTGTATGCCAAGGGAATGACGAAGATGAAGAAGCGGCCAAATAATAAAGTCATGCGAAAGGGTTGTCACGATGTTGGTTTTGTTGACATACCAAAGCTAAAGCAAAAGAACTTTAACTTTAAGTTGCCAGCTACCAGACTACAAGGACTACAACAACTAAATACAAGCGCAATAGAGAGAGAAAAAAAAATCATTTTATCTATACAGCACGCAAAACGCGTAAAAGTTAAACCGAAAAATATTTATGCAAAAGGATTATAAGCCAACGCCAACAAACCCCAACACAACCAACTTTATTTCACCCCTCCTTCCACACCCTTCCAAATTTTATTTTAAGTTTACTTTCTCAAAACCATAAGAAAGGAGGAATCAACATGCCTTAAGCAAAAAAAAAAAAAAAAAAAAAAAAAAAATATACTATATTTTTTTCATTTATATTTTTAGGGGTTTATGAACACTCTACTTTGGGCAAAGGCAGAGAAACTACAAGTTATAGCCAAACAATAAACTTGTAAGACACTAGGAAAGCATAATTAAGAACTTTACACGTAAAGAACGAATTTAATTCTAAATAAATGGAACAACTTTTATGGTCCTTTTCTCAATGTATTGGCAAACTGCCTGTTTCTTGATCTCGACATCAACTTATTGTAGTTTTCTATATATACCAACAAAAACAATACATATTTTCGGTTAGCAAGACCTCTCAAAATATAAAAAGCTGGGAGCTCTGTCTTCAAGTGACGACATGTGAGGCCGGTTAGCTTTGTGACAGAAAAGAATCAAATGAGACATTGAGAAAACCAAGTTACTTTAATCTGCAGTGTTTTGTTGGAGAAAAAGATAATCGCCTAATGAGGGACCGGTAAGAGAGATTCATATTGTTTCAGTTACTGATATATTGATTGAGAGCAGTTTCCAAGAAAATGGAAAATTTTTAAAAATTGGAAACCACTAAGGAATTGGAAATATTTTATCACCATCACATTATGTTGGCTATCCTATAAAAAAAAAAATATTCTAGCTCAAGTCGAATTCACTTATGTTTTTCAAAAATCTACCAACTAAGCAGCTGATATATAAATTCGCTTTAGATCTAGGGATGCCAAACGGGAAATCCCGAAATCCCGGGATTTTTCGGATTTATTTTTATTAATCCCGGAATTTTTAATATATCAACTTTTGTGTACAAAAATGTTCGTATGTATTGAATTTTTACACTCTATAAAAAAAAATTATTAAAAATTATGTTTCAGTTGTATTTTTTATTTTTATAATTCTTATTTTACTTTATTAAAAATATGTGTTGTATATATAATACCTTTTGAAAATTCATAAATAAATAAAACAAGTAAGAAAGTATAGTCGGTCAAGCCCGACCATATGATACCCTACACCACAGTATTTAAAAACACATCATGCTTATGTGTCCATGAAAATAAGGATTTATCTATTTTTATAAACTTCATGAAAATCGATTTGAAAGTTTGTGAGAGGCAGAAATTGCTCCCTGCCTCCCCTTGTGGTCCTATTTTTAAAAACTGTATAGGTAATGTGCCCCTATAGATATGGATCTATCTATGTTTTAAATTTCATTAAAATCGGTTTGATAGTTTCTGAGAGGAAGAAATTTCCCCCTATCTTCCCTCGTGGTCCTACGATTCGGCCCAGTTTCAATAGGCTTGGTCCCTGTGGCAATAAGAACCTATGTCCCAAATTTTATCAAATTATTTCCAAAATTGCGACCTGTACTTTGCGCACAAGGTTACATGGACAGCCAGCCAGCCGGACGGACAGCGTTAGTTCGACTCAGAAAGTGATTCTGAGTAGATTGGTATACTTTAAGGCGTTACACACATCAGCACAAATGCATAACACCCTCTCCACTATTGTGGTGTGGGTATAAAAAGTGTTGTTTATTTAAAAAAATCCCGAATCCCTGTATTTTCTAAAATCAATCCCGATTGGCATCCCTACTTAGATCTCGTCCAACAACCCCTCCTTTTTAAAACTTTCAACACTATTTATTACAAGAAGTATATTTTTATATAACAATTTTATAGTGCATTATTTAGTCTACTTCAGCTTAATGGAACAATATATCTTTTTTGTCTACAATACGGTTGAAGAGATTCATAAATATTAACACAACGTGTAGAAGAGATTTTAAGTTAATAAACTTGTCAAAAAGTGTGCGGAAGAAGGTTGCAATGAGAAAGTTGTCTGATGCTAAACAAATATTTATTTATGGTTTATAAATTTTAGCGGTTTTAAGCAGAAAATGGAAGAATTTATACAGTTTTCGGAAAATAAAGTATTTTAAAATTTTTAGTAAAAAATAGTTTAAATTAGCGTCTCTCTTATAAACCAAATTTATGAGAATATTTTCTGGACCTCTTATATTTCAGTATATTTAAATTATTTACTGAAGACAGAATTATTGTTGTTGTTGATCTATAACGATCGGAAAAAGGTACTTATCACACAGAATCTATCATATTTTCGTTTATAATTTTAAGATTCCATGAAATCAGCTGCAATAGGGTATAGGGTAGCCCTAGAATTTAGAGTCTAATCCAACAGGCATCGGTCGGCCCAACAGAGTCCACCCCCAAAGTATTATGGTGTCTTACAGTAATCATTCTAAATTTAAAATGGTCCTCCAATAGAACATCGTCTGAGCTTTAAATGTTACTCCACGGCACAAAAACTGAGGTTAAAAATGAGTGCATATGGTTAATGTTGAAAGCCGAGAAACTTAACTCGGTTCAGTTATACCACAGCAAGCCATTAACGGGTGAGAAAATGAAACGCAAAACACACGAAATAAACACGAAAAAACTTGCTGATTGTTCTTAAAAAATAATAATGTTAACGTACGAACTACCAGTCGGCAGTTTTACGAATAATAAGCGTTAATAAGAAAATGATCCAGCTGCAGTTAGTTTCAAGATTTTGCCCAATTAACTAATTTGTTGAATATTTTCATTTTGTTTGATTAATTTATTTAAAGAAACCTACCGTTTTTTGTATCATTTTACGCTCTTTGGTTTGATAAAATGAAGTTAAACGTAATTTGTACAAATATTATGAAATGCTTTAGAATTCAATTAATTATAGAAAAACCTTTAGTTTATATAAACATTTCGTAAATTACGAGGGACAAAATTATTCTTAATTTTGTGGATAAGGCCGCTTGTTTTTTTTTTTTTTTTTGTAAACAAAATCACTTATTTTAATTATTATATTGACTTAAGTCAATAATTTTAAAAAATTTATATATTGGAAAGTTTTTACTATTTTTTTCCGATATAAAACAACTGTGCAACATTTTTTTGTTTATAACAATTTTAGTTCAATGTTTAACCAAAAAAATCTGGAAATTTGCTAAAATGTGATGTTGAGAAGGAACATGAACACAGTAAACAATAAAGGAAATCCAATATATTTTAAGTGGTTTATTGGAAAATATTAACATAAATATAAATCAAAAATTTTATAGGTAATGAACACTTGCATTGCATTAATAAAAAAAGGTTGCCGAAATTGTTTTATTTCTGCAACGAAGCGCTTTGTTGTTCTTTCAGTGTAATGCTAAAAAAAACTTTTTAATACTTTTCAACTGCAAAAATATATCGGGTGATTTTTTAGCTAAAATCTTTTTGGCAACACTGGTTTAAACAGCTGACGCACGTTTCGTGCTTTGTTTCACAGTCAAACATCTTCAGTTTTGTCTTACAAACGAACAACGCCTGCAAATTATTGAATTTTATTATCAAAATGCGTGCTCTGTTAAGAAAGTTCATCGCGCGTTCATTGTCGATTTTTAAGTGAAGATCAGCCAGAAGGAGTTCGGTGAACATTTTATTTCACGTTCGGGACCAGTCAATTAGCCGCCTATATCGTGCGATTTAACGCCTTTAGACTATTTTTTGTGGGGCTATGTTAAAGCTCATGTCTATACACACATGCCCGCTTCAATTGACGCATTGGAAGACAACATTGAAGCATTTATTCATGAGACACCAGCCGAAAAGTATGCCAAAATTGGACTAAGCGGATGGACCATTTGAGGCGCAGTCACGGTCAACATTTGCATGAAATAATCTTCTAGCATTAAATAATATGAACCGTACTATCGATTCAAATAAAGAATGCATGAATTTTTCTGAATTTTACGTGTTTTTTTTTAAACTTTCCTATAGCTCTTAAAAAATCACCCGATACATAAATATTGAAATGTGAAATTTGTTTTATAATGAAGGTTGCACAATTTCGGTATACGAGTATGTATCTTAGGTTAGGACTTCTGTTTCAATTTGAAATGTATTAGAGCCAGTGTTGCCTATCCGAGTGTGATTTCTACTTGAATGTGTACCCCGTTTGATATTTGTTGTATGAGCAATTTTACTTTGAGTTTTATTTTTTTCCTTAATTTTTGAAATTCAAGTTTTTCTTTTCGAACATGGTTTGGAAAATAATGTTTAACATAAGCTGCCAAATGTGATTGTGTTTTCCTTGTTATTTGGGACACAGTCATTAATAATTTCCGAATTCTTCACTGGCAACACTGATTAGAACGTTTTAGTTTTTGGTCATTTTGAAGTCATTACAGTTATTTATATAAACTGACATGCAATTACTGTTAAAAAATTGTTAACAAAGAGCACAAATTTTGTTTTTTTTTTTTTTTTATTTTAAGTTTTGTAATTTTATTTATCTAATTCTTTTTTATTTTTTTTGTTAAAATTTCTTATAGAAATTGTTAAAAGTGTTATTGACAATTATCAAGAAAATAGCGCCTTGTGCATACTAATTTGGTTTTATTATTATGGCTTGTCTTGCGATAGCAACACTAAATTGTACTTAAAATAGTGCTAAAGAGTACGAGTCCACAGACAGACCTGCAGATAGACAGACAGTTGGATAAACAGAAAACAGTAGTTGTTGCTATTAAAAATACATTTTGTCATAATGATAGACAATCATTCAAAATAAATAACTGGGCTAAAAAAAAAAACAAACTAAAACATTAACGCACTCACAACTACAAGCGCTTTGATAAATTTTGAACTAAATACATAAATTTTTTAAATAAACTAGGGTTTGTTTAGTACAAAAGTAATATAAATAAATAAAATTAAATTAATTGAAATTGTAGTTAAAATAATATCAATGCTTGTGCTATGTATCCCAACAAACAATTCCTTATGAGAAAGATTCGCTCATTGGTAAAAATCAATTTGCTTTATTGGACATTTAATATTCCTTATTCAGGATAATAACCTTTTAGGACTAAATTTTCTATCAGTTCTTTACAAAATTATAAACCATTTTTCATGAATTCTGACAGCACAATTTCTAGTCATCTTCAAAAAATATGGTAATGTGATTTATGGTCTTGTTAAATAAAATTGGGTCAAATTTTATTACAGGATTAAAATTTTTTAGCGTTTTAGTCGCATTACAGAAATTTTCGGAAGCGGCTTTATATGACTTTTATGGTAAATAATTGTCCGTCATCATTCAATCTGTTAAATGAATTTCTTGTCATGTTAATTTGTTCGCATATAATGCAAGTTTCTAGTATGTCAAAAAATAAAGGTTTGTGATGTATTGTCCACCTAAGTGAGCGCTTAAAATCTTGTTTATTTAAATAACAACAAATCGTTAGATCTTACAATCGTTACGATACACTAGTATGTATGTTTGTATAAGCACCACGACCCAAAGAAGCTATTGTGCAGCCCATGTATCTCATTACGTCAGGTTCAGGCTACGTACAAAGCCATTAACCTGCTTGGTGAAAGATCATAAATATTAGCTGGGCTCATCATCTTCACCCCGAAAAATTTCCGCCTAGAAGTCCTTAATGCGGAACAGCAGCTGAGCAGATGTTCTGACATTTCGGTAATTACCTCACAAAATCTGCATATCTGGTACATGTATTACCCATTGCAAACTGGTGGTATCGTAAACCACAGTGCCGCGTTAATAGGCCAACAAGCAGTCTAAGTTCCGCCTTCTCAAGCAGAAGTAGCTAACCACCTGCCTTGCCACGGGGCAGTGTCACAAATCTTTTGGACTTTCTTAATCTAGATGTGAACATCCATGTGTGGGGATACATTAATTGCGTTTTCTATTCTGCCTTTCACATTTCTTTATTATGTTTTCTGAAAAGAATGTGTTATTTTTAAAGTGTAACGTGTTCTTTTCTCATGATGTTCCTCTTAAAAAGAAAAAAATGTGCTATAAAATTTGTCTGAATAAATAAAGTTTTCCAAAAAATAGTCTTAAATAAAAGTTAAAACACGTCAAACCATCACGAAAAATGGCATTTTCGGCATCATCACTTCCGATTTGAATGAAATTAAACACAAATGTTGTATGTTATTGGGCTTTAACAAAACATAAATTTTCAGACCCCAGATTATTTCGGCTTCCGAAAGATTAAGTCATAAAAGATGTAAAAAATGTTAAAAAACACAAAAGTCTTCTTACAAAAGGGGATAGAACTTTTGAACTACGCAAGATACTATGCGTGGTACCTCCGTACAAAAAATATAAAAAATTTTATAAAAACCTTAATTTTTGGACTGTCATATGACCTATGGTAACGCCGTAAATATCAAAAGATCGGAAATCTTTAGTAGAAAATATTCTTTGAAAAACTCGGAAAACCCGGTTCAGATACAAAAATTGTTTGATATTTTTTGTACGCCCACTTCTCCAATCCCGCCCACATTTTGTGGGATGGTGTGTGTTGATAACCTAAATGTGTGTACCTAATTTGGAAACTTTGGCTCTTGCCGTTCTTCAGATATGCTGAAAAAAGTAATAAAAATACAACAACAAGGGATTTTTGAACGCAAAACATACTTAGAAGTTCTAGTCTATAACTCTGACACCAATCGAGTCTCCACCTTTAAATTTTCTGCAAATGTAGAAGAAGGTCTAATACTTGACATATATTTTTTTAAGAATTTTAAAAAATGTACTTTCCAGATAAGGACCTTTGAACTCAAGCCCCAAAAATTGACCTTTGACCTTTTCTTAAAAAAACACAATATGCATATTAAAGGGTTCTATCATTTTAGTTCTATCCCCTTTTGTAAGGAGACTTTTGTGTTTTTTTTAAACATTTTTCACATCTTTTATGACGTCATATTTCGGAAGCCGAAAGAATCTGGGATCTGAAAATTTATGTTCTGTTAAAGTCGAATAACATACAACATTTGTGTTGAATTTCATTAAAATCGGAGGTGATGATGCCGAACGACATGATGGTTTGACATGGATTCAATCATAACAATCTTAAGAAAGTAAAATTTTACACAGATCTGCTTTCCATATAAGGGAATATCAACATGATAAAAAATAAATCAGAATAGATATTTTTCACAGTTCCATTTTATAATACAGCGTTATGTATGTTTTACATTCTTAATTCATATTTTGTAATTATGTATTTCGATTTTTGTCGATGGTTATTAGAGTTGTCAATTATTCGCCTTTCAACTTTGTTCGAATAATTCAAATAATTGTTTTTGTTCGTTCGATTAAACGATGAAATCTAAAAAATTATTCGATTAATCGATGAGAATAACGAATAAAATATATTTAAAAAATATTTTTTAAAAAAAATTAAAAAAATACATTTTTGAAATATTAATGTTTGCTTACTAAACATTGAGATTAATTACAAGCAGGGCTATGGCTACAATATTTTTAAACTTTTCAAAATTTTTTTTAAAGGATGGTTCAACCATAATGCACGATGTTAATTGTGAGTCGCAGTTTATTGTCAATTTTTTTGACAAACTTAATTTGACATTTCTCTGTTTTAGTGTTTGACGAATTCAACTATGGAAAGCTACACAATTGAGCAGCGCGTTATGAATATTTAAGTCTTTTACGAAAATGGGCGTTCAAATCCAAATGCATTTCGGTCACTCCGTGGTTTTGTTGTTCAGCATAATCGACTTAATGTGTCGACAATCGGGAGAATTGTGCGTTAATTTAAGCAATCTGGGTCTGTAGGAAATGTGAAAACAGCTCTGCATGCTGGCGTCATCGGGCCGCATTTCTTCGACAATGGTGTTCGATATCACGACATGATAACGGACTTCTTGTAGCCAGAAATTGAGGATATGAACATGGAAGATATGTGGTTTCAACTCTTTTGCGCTCTTTTGGCTCTTTTGCGTGCGAAATTCCCCAGCGGGAAAATGAGGAATTGATTACATAAATAATAAAAAAAATAATGCATTATTTTCGAAAGAATAATAATGCATTCATTGGAATCGAGAAGGTAATTTCATCAGACACAAAATTTAAGCACTGATTACCACGTATATTCCCACATTTGCAGAACAGGGAATGTATTGTTTCTGTTAGTAACAATTATTCGTGTTTTTGCTTTACATACATATTTCCTTAATAAAAATCCGTTATTTTTTTGCTGCCTTTATGTCGCCTACTTATAATTTTTATTTTAGTCGCAGTTTGTGTTTGAAAGCGTACGGTCAAAGCACAAATTATATGTCTGTGGGTCAAAGTTATTTAAAGTAAACAGGTATTAAAAAATGTATTCCAAACGGCATTGGAGAAAACTTTTATTATAAGACTTTTGAATAATATAATTTATTCCAAAGAATGAATTATTTAATTCATTCGCAGGATACATTAAATTAATTTATTACAATCCTAGGACATGGTCTGGGTTAAGAATAATAAATTCTGGAATCAAATATCATACAAGATATGTATTACTTTCTCGATTCCTATTAATTCCAAAATAAGGAATGTATTACATAAAAAACTAAAAAAATAATGTATTATTTTCGAAAGAATAAAAATGCATTCGTGGGAATCGAGAAGGTAATTTCATTGACACAATGATTATGATTTGATTACCACGTATATTCTCACATTAACAGAACAAGGAATGTATTGTTTCTCTTCGTAACAGTTATTCGCGATTTTTATTCTGTTCGTGACAATTATTCGTATTTTTAAGAATTGTTTAAATCATTCTCAGTATACATTTAAATCATGTATTACAATCCTAGGACATGTTTTGTGTTAAGAGTAATGAGTTCTGGAATCAAATATTAATCAATATATGTATTACATTCTCGTTTCCTATTGATTACATTTTCCCGCTGGGATGGTCGTGTTAAAAGAAAATATCCCAGCGGAAAAATGGAATTAATAGGAATCGAGAAAGTAATACATATCTTGTATGATATTTGATTCCAGAATTCATTATTCTTAACCCAGACCATGTCCTAGGATTGTAATAAATTAATTTAATGTATCCTGCGAATGAATTAAATAATTCATTATTTGGAATAAATTATATTATTCAAAAGTCTTATAATAAAAGTCTTCTCCAATACCGTTTGGAATACATTTGTTAATACCTGTTTACTTTAAATAACTTTGACCCACAGACATATAATTTGTGCTTTGACCGTACGCTTTCAAACACAAACTGCGACTAAAATAAAAATTATAAGTAGGCGACATAAAGGCAGCGGATAACGGATTTTTATTAAGGAAATATGTATGTAAAGCAAAAACACGAATAATTGTTACTAACAGAAACAATACATTCCTTGTTCTGCAAATGTGGGAATATACGTGGTAATCAGTGCTTAAATTTTAAGTCTGATGAAATTACCTTCTCGATTCCAATGAATGCATTATTATTCTTTCGAAAATAATGCATTATTTTTTTAATTATTTATGTAATCAATTCCTCATTTTCCCGCTGGGATGTGGCTCCAACTCTTTTGCGCTCTTTTCGCTCTTTGGCGCGAGAAATATAATGGTCGTGTTAGAAGAAAAATTGTACGTCAATAAGCCAAGAACAATTCAAGCTTAAGGATAAGCACATTAAGGATATAGAATCTTAATTTTGTTTTAGAATCATTGAAAATATGGGCCATCGGAATGAGGTATGCCACTGTAGCCGTGGCGAGCATTTGGCCGATAGTTGTCTTAGATCTTTCTATATCAATAAAAAATATTCTCTGAAAACTTTATACTTTATTTACAATTAACATCGTGCGTTTATAAGATCATTAAAAACGTATCAGAATAAATCAAATTCTAAGCTTCTATTTATTTTTTAATAAAAAAAAATTGTTCGATTAATCGACATTAATTAATCGAATATCTGTTTAATCTGTTTGATCGATTAATCCCGTAATTCTTAATCGGCTGACAACTCTAGTGGTTATTAATTCGTAATTAATAGTTTGCAGGGATATTCATATAAAATATATCTTAGTGTGTATGTGCGGTATATACCCAAGTATTTAATTGTAATTAAAATAGTTTTTAACTTTTTATGAGGAAAAATGAAAAAAAAATATATATTTGAAACTCTTTTTTTATTCTAAAGGAAGTTTTGTTGCGTTTTTAGTACGTGAACACGTTTAAATCATAAAATCGAGCAACTATTCCAACTTAAATTGAAATTTATTCGTTATCTAATCTTAATCAAATTTAAGTTGGCATTAGTGGTTAAATACAGTCGTAATGGATATTTATACGCTGATGTATTGTTGTATATTTTTTGTTTTTTTTTCAATCTAAGTATTTCAAATGTTAATTTTTATTAAGTTTTAATTTTTATTATAGTCACTGCGTCTGCTTCTGTGGTATTTGTGTGTGCGTTTTAGCCAGCGTTATAAAGTTCAGGTTTAAGGTAGAAAATGATTTAGTTTTTGGCCATAAAATTAATGGCGTGTGAAAATTTTCGATTAAATTTTTGAATTAGAAATGCAAATAAAAAAATAAATGACTATATTTTGCCGGTTTTTTTTAAGTTAAATTTTTTTTTTATTATTAACATGCACGTCTTTATCGCCATATTTTAACATCAATCACTGAAGACGGATTAAATCTGCAGCTACTGAGAGACTTCTACTTGACTACTGAGCAAAGATTTTGAAATATTTTCTTTTTATTTTGTTGTACTAGATATTAAATCGTATAAATTTCAAAAATAAACTTAGTTTATCATTTGTTTGTTTAAAGAAATATGGATTAATAGATTGCCCATTTAAGTATTAGAAAAATCTTGTTTATTTCTTAAATGCATGAAAAAAAAAAAATTATTATCAGGGAAAGTTTTTATAAGCACAAAAATGTTCTAATATGCCAACAAAAATTTTGAACAAACAGCAAAATCTGCTTAAAATATGCAATCAAGAACATCTTTTTTTTACTTCTCACTATACTAAGTGTATCATTCCATGTGTCTCGCCAAAAAATATTCATCATAGGCCCCTTGAATAATTCAAAGTCAACTTAGCCGATTCGATCGACTTAACAGAAAGGAATGGGAAGTTAATTACTTCTTTTTTGTGGAGTCCCAGCGGAGTTCCCGCCTTGACCTGTCAAATAAGCTCACAAATAAAAACGGGTTGAGAAACAAGTTAGAGTGCTATATTCGGCTGTGCCGAATCTTTGATACCCTCCACCGACAGTTCGAATGTTTAAGGAGTTATATTTGTATGATGTTATTATTATCTTAAACTGTGACAATTTGTTATTAATTATGGTTTTAGGTGTACTAAACTGTTTTCCGGGAGTAGGCTTTCTATGGGACCTAAGGTAAATTATGGATCGTCACGAAATTTAACAGTGTTATTTCTAGTCCCAAAAAACTGTGACGTACAAAATTTTGTTACGCTAGTGTTATTTTTTACGGTTTTAGGCGTACTAAACTGTTTTCCGGGAGTATTGTTTATATGGGGCTTAGGGTAAATTATGGACGGATCATCACGAAATTTAACAGCGTGATTTCCAATCAAATAAAACAAATTTTTGCAAAATTCCGTGCCTTGTTCCAGCATTTATGTTATTTTTTGTAACAAAATTATCAATTTTTTTAGGTGGTGGTTCCATATTTTGATTCATAGCTCTGGTCCTACTAAACCGATTTTGCTGGATTTCAATCCCAAACTGCTTAGGATAGCTACAAGCAATTTGGCACCAAGTTCATTGTTTATTTCTTTTGAATTGTTCAAAAGTGGGCGTGTTTTCAACAGACGGACAGACAGACGGACATGGCTGAATCGACTTAGAATAACTCAAGGACCCAGAATATATGTACTTTATGGGGTCTGAGATGAATAAAAAAGTTTCACACGGAATGACAAACTTAATATACCGTCTTCACAACTAATTGTGGTGGAGGGTACACAAATGTTAACACTAAAAAATATATATTATATTATTTTTGGCAGATTTTTGCATTGTTTAATTATTTTGCGTTTAACATTTATGAAAAATATATGAATGTTTTCAAAGCTACTTTGTAAAATGGACGTGTTAAGTGACAGTTTCTAAAATGTAGTATTATTTCAATACGATGTAGTATTATTTAAATAAAACAAGTCCTTGAATTAAATTCAAGAGCCAAATTTCAGAAAGTCCCAAAAAAATTTATCACACCACCGGTGAAGACTGTACAGTAATTCATTACTTTTTCCACCTTTTTTTTCTCCATAAACCAGTTACATGATTGGTTCTCCTTTTTACTGGTCATGAGTTCTTTCTTTTTGTACCTGTTCTATTTTCACAACTCCCAGGACCAGTCTGTGGGACCATTTGACACAAATTTCCCGTAGGGTAATGTCAATACCGTTCTTTAGATATTAATAAATCTATTTTCTGCCACGCGCACTTCTCAAATACTGTGGACGGATGTTTTGTATTGATAAGCCAGATGCTTGTACCTAATTTAAATACTTTGGATCTTGTCGTTCTCCAGATATACAGAAATCTTTAATGTCTTTGTATGGCAAGTACTCCACCCACTTGCAAATTTCTAATACAGGAATAAAAACATTTGAGATTTTCAACATGTTTTTCGGTCTGCTGTAAAGTTTTCAAAATGTGGCTTGGTGTAGTTCATCTCCCACCTTGCAGCGTTAAAAAAACAAAACAATTGAAATGTTTTTTTTTCAGTGTACTCGGGCATAGTTTTTTTCGACCCATAATCAATATCATTACATAAAAAATATAAAATTGCTAGTCTTTATTTTCTCTCCAATTTTCCCCAAAGTGAGTAGTAAAAATTATTCTCAAATCATTTCATCCCATCATTGATGGGAAGTATATCTGGAACAATGGCATGCATCAGATTTTATGTATTAACATCGCTACAAAAATATTTTTCAATATACGATTTATAAAAAACGAATATGTGACAGCGCAAAGAGAAAGGGACCAGTAAGGTAAAGGGAACAGTAAAAACCAACAACACAAAACAAGAGGTAGGGACGACCTACGCGCGTTTTCAAGGTTGACTAACAAGGTGGAGATGTGTCGCTTTCAAATGAGACCGATACCAACACACTCAGTGATGGTACACCAAAGATACACGTGTTTAAATCTTTAAAATGGCAAAACCCTTAAGTCCCTTTCTATTTTCCGCGTCACATATGTCGAAGCGAACTTGTTTACAAATTTGCATGCTTAATCTCTCTTATTCGACTCTATTTCATCAACAATACCTTGGCGCACTTCACACAGATTTTGTGTATTGATAACCAAGATGCTAGTACCTCATTTGGAAACTTTTCGCTCTCCAGATACTCAGAAAAACAGACGGAAATACTTTTATCAATTGTGCAATATATTTATTAGGGCTATAACCAAATTTTTGCCATAGTACCACGGAGTGGCCAATAATGTTTTAGTAATGAAAAACCTCACGCAGGGAAGCAAATTTCTAAAACCTTTCAAGAAATTCTGAACCGCGATGAATTGAAACCCGTAGGAATATTTTTAAATCTAAGGCAGTGGATAAATTCCAAAAAAGGATTTAAGGGATACGTATACGAATATATAAGTTAACAAATAATAAGTTAAAAATACTAAAAATAAAGTTCCCACATTCCATCAGTCATAAATGCTGACAACGCGTCTGGAGTTTGAATGTGGGAACCAAACAATTGTGAAATTGGAAATGAGGTAAACAAAAGTGTCAACTTACAGCACATGCGGACGACGAATGCACAACGGCAGCAGCGACAACATTTTTAGAATATAATCTAAGCTTTTACTTTATTTCTTTGCATTTCAATTAATTAAATAAAGACAAACAAACGTGTTGCAGAAGCAACACGCTTTTTTAAAAATTAATTTAAACTCGTCTTGTTTTAATTGGCGCCCGAGCAGGGACCCCTAAAAAAGGTCCTTAATCGAAAGCCTTGGCGTGACTCCCGAGTACTAGTCGAAAGGGGGCGACTCGACGTCGCGGTCCACCAAGCCGTA
This sequence comes from Pollenia angustigena, assembly GCA_930367215.1. Lineage (NCBI taxonomy): Eukaryota > Metazoa > Arthropoda > Insecta > Diptera > Polleniidae > Pollenia > Pollenia angustigena. The sequence goes on along the minus strand of OV884057.1, from coordinate 121,442,953 downwards.
GTGAAATAAGGATTAGTCTTAGTGAAACAAAATGATTGTGAAAAATATGAAATAATAAAATATAAAAAAAAATTATATTAAAAAGTATAAAAAATACAAAAATTAAAATTATGAAAAATTTATTGTGGAAAATAAAAATGGAAATTAAAGTAAAATAAAATTAGAGTAAAAAGCTCTGTGAAATATTAAAATATAAAATTTATTGTGGAGAGTAAAAATTAAAATTCAAAGGAAAAAATACTTGTGAAATATTAAAAATTAAAATTTAAATAAATTAAGAAATATTAATATGAAAAAAAAATCTTTTTAAAAAAAAAGAAAATATAAAATTTTTTGTGGAGAGTAAAAATTAAAATTTAAAAGGAAAAAATCCATGTGAAATATTTAAATATAAAATTTATTGTAGAGAATAAAAATTAAAATTTATACGAAGAAATATAAAAATTAAAAATTTTTTTTTTGAAATTGTGAATTTTAAATTAAATGAAAGAAATGGAAAAAGCTTTGTGAAATATAAAAATATAAGAATTAAAAAATTGTGAAAATTAAAAATAAATTTTTTAAAAAAAGAAATAAGATTTATATTAAAAGAAATATATGTTAATTTTTAAGAAATTCTGTGACTAGGAAAAGGAATAAAGCAAATTTAACTAAAAAATTATTGATATTAAAAATTAAAATTGAAATTTCAGTGGTCATTAAAAACTTTTCTTAAGGAAACATTTAATTTAATAATTGTTTGTGGAACTCTGATACTGGTCATACAAGGATATTTCAAAGATGACTGAATGGCTTTGGTAAGTGACATTTGTTAATTGTTCAATCAAAAAAGTAAACAGCTTAACCCGAAAAACGCTTTATAAAAAATATCCTACCTCCCTTAATTTCTCCGTGTAAAGAGTGAGGAAAAAAGAACAAGATGCCAGACGAAACAGTAGAACAACTAACTTCAAGACTGCAACAGTCACTTATAATAAATAGTAGTGCAGGTTCAAGAAATACGACAGGACTTACAGAAGTTCAAAGATCACAGATTAGGGAAGTAGTAGACGAAGTGCTCAGAGCTTCTGCTGAGAGTGTACCGGATGAGGGCCACGATGTACCAATAGGAACGCTAACGAACAGATTGGACGAACTTGACAAGGTACCGGATCTTGCCAAGTCCTTAAGAGAATTTTCGGGGAAACCCGGAGAGTTCAATTCTTGGCGGAAATCAGTAGATAGGGTACTGGAGTTATACGCTCCTTTAATAGGTACGGGAAGATACTATGCAATCCTGCATACTATCCGCACTAAAATTATAGGTGAAGCGGATACCGCCTTAGAGTCCTACAGGACACCCCTCGACTGGGGAAGAATTAAGAAATGCCTAATGCTCCATTATTCTGATAGGAGAGACATCGGTACTTTAGAGTACCAGATGACGGTTCTATGTCAGAGGGGTAGAAGCATCACCGAATTTTATCATATTGTTTACCAACATTTGTCTATCCTGCTGGATAAAGTAGCCTGTTTAGACTTGGATGAGTCCAGTTTGCGAGCACTCACCAATACCTATAGAGACAAGGCCCTGGATACGTTTGTTAGGGGCCTCAATGGGGATCTTCCACGATTATTGAGCGTGAGAGAGCCAACTTCGCTTCCACAAGCTTTACATATTTGCCTTAAATTGGACAACATGTCCTTCCGCATGAATCATGCTCATGCTCGATTCCCTGGTAATAACGAAAGAGCGGTATTAAATCCTCCTAAAAAGTTCTACCCTGAACTTGCACACGTAGGAAGCATGGCACGAGCAAGGCCACTTCCTCCTCCTAGAAGTGCTCCCTTTTCAAATTTTAATCCTTCATACAACCCCAATTTTCGTCCAAACTTCCAAATGAACAGAAATACCCCGAATCAGTTTCCGAGCCGACCATTCCCAACTCAAACACAGGAACGAAATTTTAATAACCCATATTCCCCAACTCAAACACAGGAACGAAATTTTAATAACCCATATGCACAAAACAGTTCACAGGTCCAAGGACCTGTACCAATGGAAGTTGATAGGTCCCTACAAACTGGACAGGTAAATTATGCGAATAGAATGCCATTTAACTTGACTTACAAAAGGCCACATGGATCCTTCCAAGGTCCTGCAAACAAGGTTCAGAGGAATTTTCACTTAGAAACCGGAGGCAGGGACGCCCAGGATGAACCAGCGCACGAAGCTTCACAATATGATGATACAGCAAATGGATACTCGGAATATGCAACTTACGATGAGGTATCCAGGTATGAAAATGTGGAGGATTTGTCCTCTCGCTTTGATGACAAAGGTGACGAAACGGAAAATGCATGTGGACAATATTCCATAGATGATTTAAATGCAGACCTAAATTTGTTTGGTTAAACAGTTCCTCCTTACCTTACTTTAAGGTAAATTTGAGGAACGGGCAAATACTTAAATTTCTTTTAGACACTGGTAGTAACAAAAATTATATAAAATCTGGCTTAATAAAAAATCCTCTTCAAAATACAGACAATTTCTTCGCAAAATCAATATCCGGAGACGTCGAAATTACCCAACATACACTATTTAATCTATTTGGTCCTTTAAACAAACCAATCAAGTTCTTCCTTCTTCCGGGATTACGAACTTTTGATGCAATCCTAGGAAATGACACTTTAAAAGATCTTTCTGCTGTAATTTATACGTCAAAAGGCTTCTTCACCGTTGAAGGGAATATTAAAATACCAATTTACCAATATTGTTCCAATGACGTTAATAATCTAAACATTAGACTGGGGCATCTTTCAGATTTTCAATCAGACTCATTAATTAATGTAATAAATAGACATAAGACCCTTTTTGCAGACCCCGATGATAGATTAACTTACACTACACGTGTTGTAGGAGAGATAAGAACAACTACAGATAAACCTACCTACACCAGAACTTACCCTTACCCCTTGTCGTTAAAGGATGTGGTAGATAAAGAGATTCAAAAATTGCTGAACGATGGGATCATAAGACCATCCCGATCTCCTTACAATTCTCCTATTTGGGTGGTACCCAAAAAACAGGACGCATCAGGTGAGAAAAAATACAGAGTAGTGGTAGATTTCAGGAAACTGAATGAAATCACTATCGCTGACAAATATCCAATCCCAGAAATAAGCGAAGTCTTAGGACGTTTGGGAGGAAACAAGTTCTTCACAGTAATCGATCTTAAAAGCGGGTTTCATCAAATCCCGCTCAAAGAGTCAGATATCGAAAAAACGGCATTTTCCATTAACAATGGAAAGTATGAGTTTACAAGACTCCCATTCGGGCTGAAAAATGCGCCCGCCATCTTCCAGAGAGCTCTTGATGATATTCTTCACAATTTCATAGGGAAAATTTGTTTCGTCTACATAGACGATATCATTATTTTCAGTAAGGACGAAAAATCTCACGTGCAGAACTTAGATGAAATATTTAGAACATTAAACGCCGCCCACATGAAGGTTCAGTTAAATAAATGCGAATTTTTCAAGAACGAAGTAGAATTCTTGGGTTTTGTGGTGTCTGAAAATGGTTTAAAGCCTAATCCAACTAAAGTTGAAGCCATAACTAAATTTCCATATCCCGGCACACTTAAGGATTTACGTTCTCTGCTTGGTCTTTTTAGCTATTATCGCCGATTTATCAAAGGATTTGCTGACTTGGCAAAACCACTTACACAAATGTTGAGAGGGTCACATGGCAGAGTCTCTAGAACTGAATCAAGTAGAATAAAAATATCAGTGGGAGACTTAGAGAAGGAAGCCATTGACAAGCTCAAAAATGCTCTTATGTCACAAGAAGTTATATTGTCTTACCCTAATTTTGAAAAGGAATTCCACCTTACAACCGATGCATCAAATATTGCTATCGGAGCGGTATTGAGTCAGGAAGGTCGACCCATAACCTTTATTTCCAGGACTCTATCAAAGGAAGAGGAAAACTATGCTACAAATGAAAGGGAAATGCTGGCCATAGTTTGGGCTCTGCAGAACCTCAGAAACTACTTATATGGCATTGCAAAAGTGGTGATCTTTACGGATCATCAGCCTCTAACCTATGCACTCAGCAATAAGAATAGTAATGCAAAAATGAAAAGGTGGAAAGCAATCTTGGAGGAATACAATCATGAAATCCGATATAAGCCTGGAAAAACCAATGTAGTTGCCGACGCACTTTCTCGTCCTTCTACAACAAATGTTAATACTTTAACTGGAATTGTTCACAGTGCTGGAAGTTCAGCAGAAAATCTAATACCTCGTCCTTCTACAACAAATGTTAATACTTTAACTGGAACTGTTCACAGTGCTGAAAGTTCAGCAGAAAATTTAATACCTAGTGTAGAAGTTCCAATAAACGTATTTAGAAATCAATTGTTCCTTTCTTTGGACGACGTTCCTTCTTACCAGTTTCAGATAATATTTCCAGGTTATCATAGACACACAATCATAGAAAGGGATTATGGCCCAGGAAATTTGGTCACCATACTAAAGAGGTATCTTAATCCCTCTGTCATTAACTGCATTAAAGCACCTGAACCCATTATGGGAAAAATACAGGAAGTGTACCCCGATCACTTTTCAAATTATAAAACGCGCTTCTCACAACTTGTTGTACACGACGTGACCTCTGAATCTGACCAAGAAAATATAATTATTGACACCCATAAACGCGCCCACCGTAATGCACTTGAAAATAAAAGCCACATATTGGAAAAATATTATTTCCCAGGAATGCTTGCCAAGATTAAGAGAGTAGTAAAGTTATGCAGCATTTGCAAAAAGAATAAATATGAGCGCCACCCAGCGACACCTCAGCTAAACCAAACACCAATTCCAACTTATACCGGACAGATTATTCATATTGACATTTTTTCTACGGATAAAAAATTAATCATGACCTGTTTAGATAAATTTTCAAAATTCGCTCAAGCAAGAATCCTTAACGGAAAATCAATTGAGGATGTCCGGAAGCCTCTAAGAGAACTAATTTTTTATTTTGGTGTTCCGAAAACTATTGTAATTGATAATGAAAAATCCCTTAACTCTGCTTCCCTTATGTTCATGATGAAGGACGAATTGGGAATAGAAGTTTTTACGACACCTCCGTATAGAAGTGAAGCAAACGGCCAAGTCGAGCGCTTTCACTCAACACTTGCAGAGCTCTTGAGGTGCTTAAAGGATGAAGCAATTTGCAGGAATTTTGAGGAACTTCTCGAAAGAGCTGTTAATGAATACAATCATTCAGTGCATTCCACGATTGGAAGAAAACCCGTTGACATGTTTTTTGGGCGAACCATAGACTTTTCACCAGGACATTATGAGCGTACTCGACAGACCAACATTGAAAGACTGCAAAAGAAACAGGAAAAGGATTTAAATTATCATAATAGGGAAAAAACAAAAGCGAAAGATTATATTCCAGGACAGACAATCTTTGTTAGGATAAATAAACGCCTCGGTACTAAATTAACCGAAAAATATAAAGAAGAAGTAGTGAAAGAAAATAGGAATTCTACCGTTGTAACGGAAAGCGGAAGAATTGTTCATAAGAAACATATTAGGAATTAATTCCCTTTTTCGAATTTTACAGGTTTTTACTGTTCACACGACTATGCGTAGCCGACATTCAGATAATGGATTATTCCAATTCTAAAATGGTTGCGATTAACATAGGATCGGCTAAAGTTCAGGCTGGAACATTTAAGCTGGTTCACGTGATAGATTTGCAAAATTATGAAGACATCGTAGGCAAATTGGAAAACGCACTCTTACTCGGAAATACCTCAAACCATCCTCTTTTTCCTTACCTAAATCACTCCATTATCCAAATCAAATCCTACATCTCCCGACTAAAGCCAAACCTAAGGAAGAGACGTTCTTTAGATTTTCTTGGATCGGCGTGGAAATGGCTATCTGGAACGCCAGATCGGCATGACTTTGAAATAATCCAAGAGAAAATTAATAACGTTTTGTCCAATAGCAATAACCAAGTGATAATTAATCAACTTTCTATTGACAGATTGAACAATATTGCAAATGTTACAAATAATATTTTAAAGGTCATTAAATCTGAAGATCAAAGGGAGAGAATAACCGAATTTAAATACAAGCTTGAAATAATTAAAGAAGAAATATCAAATATAGAATTTGCTATTTACTGGGCAAAAGCTAACATTGTTAATTCGTTTATTTTCGCCAACATAGAGATAGAAACTTTGCAGGATGTTTTCGAAAAAAATAATATTCCTTTTTCTAGCACTGATGAGCTGCTCACTTTTGCAAGTATAAAAGTGGCAGTTGATAACAAAAACCTAATCTATATTATTAGTATTCCAACTACTTTAAAAGAAAATTGTAAAAAATTATTGATAAAGCCTGTTAAATTTAAAAATTCAATTAAAAAATTTGATTTCGAAAAAATAATAAAATGTGGCAATGATATTTTTGGCCTAAATAAGGATTGTCAAACTTATAATAGCTTAAGTATTTGTAGATTAAGTGAAATAAGAAATATTACTGTCACTGCATGCATTCCAAAACTTTTAATGAGTCAGCCATCAACATGTGCAACTACAAACAACTACCATATTCCGACCGTTGAAGAATTAAAAGATGACATCTTATTTCTGAACCAGTTCACGGGGGAAATTGAAGTTGACGGATCATCAATGCATCTGAACGGTACTTTTATCATTCACCACCTCAACTCTTCAATTAAAATAGATGGGAAAATTTATAGAACAGAACAATTCACAGGATCAAAACCTCTTCCAGCACTAGTTCAACCAAATTTGGCAGAAGCAGAAGTGGAAACACTTTCACTCGAGATGATGAAGGCTGTAAACTTTAACAATTCAAAAGTAATTCAGGAGTTAAAAACCAACAGCAACCTAAATTTTTATTTCAACATCATTCTAACGGTAGCAACTATATCAATGGTTTTTGTTATCCTATCCAAAATTTGTATAAGAAACTGTCGTGAAGAGAATGAAAATCTCGCCACGTCAAACGATGAACGAGATCGGACAGAAGATCTTAGTGTGGAACAAACCTCAAGTAATCCTAAAGTCACTCCCGCTAAGGCTAAAAGTATTCATAGCTTACCCTTTTTCTAACAATCCTTCATACGAGGACGTATGAATTTAAAGGGGAAGGAGTTAACAAATAATAAGTTAAAAATACTAAAAATAAAGTTCCCACATTCCATCAGTCATAAATGCTGACAACGCGTCTGGAGTTTGAATGTGGGAACCAAACAATTGTGAAATTGGAAATGAGGTAAACAAAAGTGTCAACTTACAGCACATGCGGACGACGAATGCACAACGGCAGCAGCGACAACATTTTTAGAATATAATCTAAGCTTTTACTTTATTTCTTTGCATTTCAATTAATTAAATAAAGACAAACAAACGTGTTGCAGAAGCAACACGCTTTTTTAAAAATTAATTTAAACTCGTCTTGTTTTAATTTATACAAATATCAGGTGCATATTTTTTAAAATTTCCGGGAGATAGAATGGTTGTTTTCAAACTTCAACTCGATCTCTGCGTGACCTTTTTTAACAATCCGAAGAAATTATCATATTTTTATTAATAACTTTTAATGTTTTATATGACTATACTATGCCGTTTTTTATATTTGCAAAACGTGTGAAAAAGTTATGTCCCTAATATTAATGTATTTGTTATGTGTAAAAAAGGCAAAAAGAAGTCTACCCATTAAAAATTAATATAAATAAACCAACTTACACAAGGTTACTTTCGGTGATGGGTATAAAAAACAGCAACATGGGATTTTATGAAAAAAAGAAGAGGCAGTCGTGGTTTTTGTTCTTATCTCAGCCATTTATTGACCGATCTGACTGAACTTCTATATCAAAATTCAACGGAGCAGATGTGACAGATAGGAGATCTGGAGTCTTCGAAAAACCCATTTACACAGACAGTCTAACCGACAGACATCGTTAAATCAACTTCGCTACTCAAGAAGACCCAAAATAACTACATAAGTAGTTGATGGGGCCTAAGATCAATATTCTAAAAATTACCAATTTAGGATATTATAGTTAGCAATATGCCAAAATCGACTTTTTGCGAAAAAGAATTTTTTTATTGTTGAAAATGGTTCTTTAGGGTATCAGAAGCAACTTTTGTTCCGCGACTTTTATATAATTCCGTTATTTACAAAATTACCGTTATATTTAGGTGCTTGAAGAAAATCAAAATTTTGACCGTTAAATTTCCAGAATTCGACCAAATGTTGTTTAGCAACTTTGTACAAAATCGTATGGCGAGTAGTTTTGTGGAACATATAATTTCAAAATATTTGCAAATACAGGGTGTTTTTACGCCATCTAGCGGCAATAATTTTTACTAACTATATTCTACATTTAGAAAGGTAATTTAAATACCTTTCCAACAAAAAAAAACAAACTTGAAAATCGGATGAAAAATAACCGAATGAGAAAGAAAAGATCTATAAGAAAATGAAATAGTATCAAATTTATATTAAAATATGTATGTATGCAACTTTTATTAAATCGATCATTAAAGTTTACATTTTTAGTTTTGCGAAAAAAATTTTAGTTATTTTACTGGAAATGTATTTAACAGAAATCTTTATTATTTATACTTTTAAAAACATCAAGTTATTTTATTTTTTAAATTTTTAGAAATCTACATAATAGTGCAAATTCTTTAGCTTTTCTTTTCACCGTGATATTTATAATTTAAGCCTCTCAACATGTTTATTTGCTTTTTAAGAATTTTTATCCGATTACTCTGTACATCGACATCAGATAGTTTATTTCATAAATTAAATAATTCCATAGGCTCATTCACATAAAGCAAATTTAGAAATAGGACTTTACTCTCCGTACGTCGTTTTTTTACTTGTTGTTTGCTCCATCTCTTCCAATCTCTTTATTCGTTCCTTAGCATTCCATTTTTTATTTTCCTGAAAAACCTTTTCATTATTTTCACACCATTTTCCATATCTTGCTTCGTTGGATAGAACTGCAAAATATCGAAAAGGAAGTGAATGCATTTGTTTTGCCGGGCCTGCTGACACATGTGTATATTTCTTTATGAGGTTCCATATCCTCGTTCCTCTTCGCCACCGCAAACACTCTCTCCACATTAATATTACTGTGGTATAAGTATACATCATCTACAAGTCTATCGATACATCTTTTTAACATTGAATCTTTCGCATCCGCTAAAACTGTTTGGAAAATGTTAACATCTTTTTCAAATTTGCAGTAAGCAAATTAAGCTTGTCTGTGTTAAAAGCAAATTGAAATTTGGGGGGAATTGAATTCAAGAACGATCTTTTATTTATTTCAAATATTTGATACAGCACGTCCTTGAAAGTAAGATGATCACAAGCAACAATTGATTTACAAGTGCTAATATGTTTGAGTGGTTTAATGCAAGCTGCTACAGAAAATTTGATACAGAAAGTTTGTGTCTGTAATATAATCATGAATCATTTTCGAATCCGTGTACGCTTCAGGATATTTTTGCACAAACTGAAATAGCAAATCGGTTTCTTTGTAAATTTGACTTATTGTTAGTTAAAATTTCTTAAAATTGTATTTCTTTATGTAAGATCAATTCTGTCAAAAATTTGAAAAGTTACATGCATTTAAACAAACACTTTTTAACATGGTCAAATTTACAAATTAGGTAAGGTCACTTTGCGGACTTTCCTTGTAAATTACATGAAAACCCAACGATAGAATTCAATTCTTATGGCGGCATTGTATTCAGGAGGTGATAATACATAAGGATTGGTGGGTCTGGTTTCTGGGTCAGAACCTTTTTATATTTTTGTGAGGCTGTGTAATTTATAAGCACGCAAAGGTGACGGTTAAAATATCTACTGCCGCTTTATTACAATAGTAAATGAAATATAAGTATATTTACTTATCACATGGAAAGAAATTTTGTTTCCCAAAGTGAAAACAGTGTCTATGTTCTTAATAACTAATGTAAAACTAATTTTAGTAGCATAAATTTACCTTTTTTTTAAAATTCACCCTGTTTTTTAAGGCGGCATGAAATAGCCCCCCACGAAATAAGTCCCCAAAACGGAAATGAAATAACTCCCCAAAAAAATATATGAGAGGCAACAACAACGTTTTTTGGGATTTATTTCATTTGTTTGGGGACGTATTTCATTTTTATATTGGGGAGTTATTTCTTATGAAATAAGTCCCCAAAAATCTGATATGAAATAAGTCCCTAAAAATATTTTGGGGACTTTTTTCATTTTCAAATTTATTCCAAAATCGTCAAAAATGCAGATTATGTCGCGTTATAATACGTAAACAAAACTTGTTTTAATGAATGGTCAAGACCACTCATTCATTAAAAATAATACTTACTAGGTAGTTAGTTTGAGAAATAATTTTGCGGTAAGGAATAAAATAAATTAATTTTTTTTTGCTGGATGCAATGAATCCAGGTCTCCCATTCAAAAGAGAGATAAAGCCTTTTATTTTTTTTTATCTTTATCTCTTTATTCAGTTTTGAAGAACTTTTCCATTTTACATTAATTAATAGTTTTCTTATTTTTATAATTAAGAGGTAATGATTTTCCCTTTTACTAAAGTTAAGTATTGAAATCTGGCTTCGCATACTAAAGTTTTCCTGCTTGCCGGCCTGCGGCCGCGCTTAGGGGTTTTTTCCTATAGTAGGACGCGGCAGGTGGCTTCGCTGAATGAGTTTTACTGCGTGCGTCACAAGAATAAAAAAATGTTTTTCAATGATAACTAAGGATTTTTCCTTTTACAGAATGTTTACACCATGCGTAACAATATTCTGGAAAAATATGGCTTTGCCTCTCATTTGGGAAAAAGATACGGCTATATCTCTCACTCCGCAAAATTGAGCAATAAAGCCATCATGGCCTTACTTCCCATGGAAAAAAAACACCCCCCCCCCCCCCTGTTTTGAATTGATTGGATGTTTTGAATACTTTTTGGGGATTTATTTCATTTCAGGAAATGGGGACTTATTTCCAATGAAATAACTCCCCAATTTTTGGGAATTTATTTCATTTTGATTTGGGGAGTTATTTCATTTCGTTGGGGTTCCATTTCGTTTTAAAATTGGGGGTTTATTTCATATGAAATAAGACCCCAAAAATTGGGGAATTATTTCATAATTTTGTTGGGGACTTACTTCGTGGGGGACTATTTCATGCCGCCGTTTTTTAATCAATTAATAAAATTTGTCGAAAATAGGCTGTACTGTTTGTACAACGGCACAAATTCGGCTGAATATTATGCCTTGGGAGACAACAGAGTTGTTGATGACTAAAATATCTAAAATTCTGCGGTGGTGCTTGAAGATAAATTTCCTACTTCAAAAGTTATAAGTGAATGAAGGTCAAAAAATCCATTTTTTTACATTTTCCTAATTTTCTTGTAAACGAAAAATGCGATCGCCACGCATTTTGATGTCATTAACAACTGTGTTGCATGGCAAGCCATAATATTCAGCCCAATTTGTGCCGTGCTAAATGTTAGAAGTCGTATTTTCTTACTTTCAAGTTTTGTTTTTGCCACTTTGTTTTTTTCAGTGTATTATTCCAACGAAACCCAAAAATGAAATATTGCTACCCAAACTAAATATTCAATACATAAAAACATTGATTTTGTAGCTAACAACATAAATAATGCGTTAAATTCATAAAAAGTCAAAAAATCCAAGTTTAAAGGACCACCCTAAATATCAGTTTTAGGACAAGTGAGGGACACTCTAATAAGCAAGTAGGGTACTTGACTCTACCCCCGAAGTATTAAAAAGCATTAATAGCTTGAAAACGAAAAAGTTAATTTTTTTGGCATATTGCTAATTATAATGAAACGGTTTTTATATATATACATAAATTCTATTCAATGGTGCGATGATCATACATATCTCGGTATTTTAAAATATTAACTGCAGCCGGCTTATGATTGTTTGTCAGAAGAAAATAGAGCACGCTCTAATCGAAATTTTGTCAGATGACTTTTACAGAAGCAAAGTTAAAAAGGTAACACACGACCTGTATGTATTTTGCAGTGGGAAATTTGACATGTCAGATGACAAAAACATGTCGTGTACGGTCGCCTTAAAGAGAGCATGAGAAAATAATTTGTATTTTTACTAGAAAACACTGAACAAACAACAACAATTACGCTCAAAAATAAACAACCAAGAGAAACAAGAAATGTGAAGGTATGTGTTTGGCGGACTCTGCTCTCAATAGTTGAATTAATTTTAAATCATTGGAATAATAAGTATACAGACAAAATTCTTTAAAATTATTTATCAGTTAAAGCATTAAACAAAAATAAAATCAGTTTTAATTAAAAATTGTATCAAGTAAATTAAACTCTTAATCAAACAAAACGTTTGATTGATATTATTGATTGGTGTACTGGTGCAAATATAATTAATTTATTAATTAAGCTCATAAATTTTTTAATTGAAATCAATTTTTATTTTTTTCTGTGTAGGTTCATTGGGGGTTGTCACTATTTACCCTTGTAATGTCAAAATAATTATTTGATTTTGACGCTTGTTTTAATTTTTTGCTTATTTTCTTTTGTTTGACGTTACATGGGTTTTAAAATAGAAAACAAAATGTCTTATGACTATAACTTTGAATTATAGAAAAATGGGTCAAGCAGATTAGGGATTTTCATTTCTAATAAACTTTAAGTTTCGGTAAAATCATTTGCCATAAATTTCAAACTAAATATTTTTTTAATCATAATAAAACACAAACTTTTGCTTGTTTACAGTCGAATTCCTTTGCATTGTAAGTCATCAACAGAATTGTTGTAATAAATTTAGAGAGAAACATTTGTTGTTACAACATTGCCGCTGTCAATTCAGCATGAACGTGATTCGTTAAGTTTCCATTTTCCCTACAAACCCAAGTTTTTATGAATTTTTAATATTTTTTTAGTATTTTTTTTTTTTTTTTTTTTTGCAAAATGTTCGCATATTTTTATTTTGTAGGCGTTAATGCGGCTTCTTTATTGTCACTTTATGAATTGCATTATTTATTGTTGCTGTTGTTGTTGAGTGCAGCAAAAACTTTAACAGAATATAGATGATAATTCGAGATATCTTGATAAATATTAAGACTTTTGTAAACAAAGAAGGCGAAGTATTCTGTTGTAAATTAATATGCCGGACATTTGAATGCACTAAATCATTTTAAACCCATTTAACTAACTTAGATGACAGGTGACATTGTCCTAACTAGATTTATGGCATACATACACTAGACAAAATTACAAATGTTAAGATGTACAGTGATATAGATACATACATATGTATGCTGATAAACCGCACCAAACAATCACTTTTGGATTTTCATTCGCCCAAATGCGGCAATTCTGCTTATTGACGAATACACTGAGGTGAAAATGTGCCTTATCACTGAAGATGATTTTGTTCGAATATGGACGATATGCATTTTGATTTGAACGCCCATTTTAATAATAAGCCTGAATAACTTTAACGTGTTGCTCGATTGTGTGTCTTTCCATGGTTTAAATTGAGTGAGTCTGAAATTGATAATTCTCAAATGATATGCAGAAAAAAACTTGACGCCTAGGTGTGGTTCACATTCAACATCTTCCCTTTAAATTTAACCACCCTTTATATTATCCCACTCTACAGGACCTAACCTTAACAGTAAGCTGTCTAATTATTGTTTTGCCAACTCTTTACTGCACAAATTCCGACAAATTCTTGCGTTCATTTTAGAACACCCGTTATTTCACATATACGCACTACATCATAAACCAAATTAGACATGGATTTAAGCACAAACATAAACTATTCCAGTTGGAATACTTCAAATTATTGGTGCTTACACTTAATTGGCTTAAATGAAGATTTAATAACTCATATTTAGGCGTAACTTTTGACACTCGTAAAAACCAACTTTACGATCATACTTAAAGCTGAAGATACATGTAACAAATGTAACACCATCTTACTCATAAATGTTGAAAGCCACAAAACGGTAGAGAAGACAGAAGTCTTACGTTTGGTATTAACTTTAAAATTAATTCTTAAGCTTTACTAAAAATGTTGAGCAAAGTCGACTGCCAGACCACGAACCACCTAAATGAAAAAAAGAACTGCTTATTCAACTATAAGTCTCAAAATTGGTGTAATTCTCAGAAAATCTTTTCTTGATTTAAGCACAATACAATAATATTTCTTGAAAAAGTATTTAAATCAATCCATCTCTATACTTAAGACTTAATCCGATGGAGAAACTTTGTAACTTGCTGTAGGGTAAAACAACAAATTAACAGCGATGAGAACCTAAAGCCATGATTATGATGGTGGCAGGAAAACTATTCTGCTGAAAGTAATGAATCATTTCTGTTTTCAGCCTTAGGGTGTTTTCTTTTACCTCTTAACTTTATTTTAAATATTCCACTTGCAAACTATCGTTAATTCTATACCACTGGATCTTTGGATAATTAAACAACATAAACGAAGTGGTTTTTAGCCAACTGTTGTCTTGCATTCGAATGCACGAATATTAAGATTCTTCTTGGCATTTGACAAACATTATGCACTTTGGTATCTTTTTAATATTGCACAGTGGTCTTATAGCACATTTACATTAGATTGAAATCTTATAAATTTCATTTAAAATCGTCCTCAAAAACAAGTGCTTTTACATTGCAATTTTTTGACATTTGTTTTTTAAAGTCACTTTTTCTTGTACATAGAAGTATTTTGGAGCACTTAATGATGAAAACCATAGTTGTATTACTAAGAACAACTAGATTTTCAGAAGCTTTCGTCCAAATCTAGTCACAAAGTAGATTTTGTTTTGTATGGGAAATCTAAAAAAAACAACTAGATTTGGCTCAAAGTCCCGTAAGTACTAGATTACGATGTAGTGTAAACGGGCTATTACTTGCAAAGTCAAGAAATAACTGTGGCAAAAATACCTTTTAAAAAGCGCTTTCTTCCATGCAAACATTGTTATGTTGATGAGAATGCAATACGAAATATTTTCTAAAATAAGCTTTGGCTTAAAGAAGAAGTCACTTTTGACTGAATAAATCGGTTGGTGTTATCACATAGTCCATATTTCCTAAATAAAACAATTGCTCGTAAATCTTTTAATGTTCAATTTTGAAAAAAAAACGTAAAAAATTCACGCAGCATTCTAACAACTTTATTCTAGGTTAAGATCTTCTGCAATAAATTTTTTTTACAAGTGCCAGTCTTTGTCGTCTTAGTGCTCTGTGCAACATTTGGTTTGTCACCCTGTTGTGGTACGGAAGTGCATTCACGGTCCTTTTAAAATAAATAAACATTATTTTGTATATAATTTTTGCTTCTAAGAAAAAAATATATGAAATCGGCTAAGGATTTTATAAAGTTTAGAGTCCTTCGGGAATAAGAAAAATCGAAAAACTACAAAGTTTACATGACGATTATAATTTCCAGCAAAAATTAAAAGAAGCCGCCGGAATATATAGAAAGAAAATGCCTAGTATTTTATATAAAAATAATAATGTAGCTGAATTTTATTCTGAGAGAATAAAATTATTTGTAAAGACAATATTGAACAACTTTTCCGACGGCAGTCAAACCATTATGATAATACGCAGATAGACTATCACTTACTGGAACTTTCTGAACTATTGAATCTGATAGATATGGTAAATCTTCGTACGAAATTATTTAACCACATTTAAGTTACAATATCCGCAAGACTGGCTAAAAACAACATGTGTAACCGTGCCCAAGAACAACTACGCGAAATCTTGTAATAATATGTATATACATTAGAGTGGGTCAATTTGTTCGGGCCCAAAAAAAGTGACAAAGCGTATAGCAAAATCGTAATCTACACATAATTCTAAGAACTTTTCCTTAAGAAACCATGGTTCTAAAATCAAAATCGAGCTTCCGGTTTTTGACTTGAAAGTTTGATGCTCTGAAAATCTGGAAAAAATAATACTTTTTTGGAAATATTTATTGCAATTGGTGAATAGTTGTCCTGTATCGCTGAAAGAGGGCTTGTTTAAAAGAAAATTCTCTCAACTTTCTATATCTGTATATATCTATAATAATATATCTATAAATAATTGGTTAGGAGACTTTTGTCAAAATAATCATAGTCAAGCTGATAAGAAGCCTAAAACTGTTACAATTTTGATACACAAAAGTTAAATAAAATAATCAAACTAAATTTTAATTCAAAGTTGAATAAAATAAAACAATTCTGCGGCATTTTGACAAAACATCTTAACTGGAGATAAGAGAGCAAAAAAGATTTAAAAAAAACTCGGTGAAAAAAGCATTTTTTTCAATTAATAATATAACCAGAATTAAAGAAAAATTTTGTTTATAATACAAAATTTTAAAAACGTAAGCAAAAATGTTTTTTGAATGAAAATTCGTTGGATTAACATCATTTTTTTTTCAACTTTTTAATTTTGACTTAAGATGTTTTGTCAAAATGCAATAGAATTCATTAATCAAAACATCATTAAACGAAAATTTCTTTAAATAAAATTTAAGCAAAAACTGAAAATAAGAAAATTAAAAAAACAAATATTTTTTATTTTTATTCTATTTTTTATTAAAACGCAATTTTTTTTGAAAATTCACAGCAAAAAAAAAAAGGAACAGATTAAAATAAAAAAATTTATAAAAAAAAAATACGGGCCAAGCCGGGGGCAAATAAATAAAGTTTCGGCCTATAGCTGCAATTTACATACAATATCTTTTTTGCTATCCATTCGTGGTATTCTGTTGCGGCTTTTAATAGTAACTGCCAAAATATCATCGCGGTTACATTCTATGGCACGTGGGAAACATTGGTAAGCAATTGTACAACTCGCTCAGTTCCCTGAATATGTTCCGGTTACCCAAGATCAGTAAACGGTAGATGCTAAATGGCGGCTCAGACAAAATGCTATCGTCCATTTCTAATTTGGAAATTTGTATTTGTTATAAAAACATAAATTTCTGAAATACAATTGGACACTTTCAGAAGTTACAACTGGAAATTTTTGAAGTTAAATTGGAAATTTCTGAAATATAGTTAGAAAATTCTGAAACACAATTCAAAATGGTGTAGTAAGAAACATATGTAATTCGCAAATTTGTAATTTTGTTGTTGCTTTCTACAGAAATTCTTTGACGTAACGTTACGAATTACATAATTAGGGCCTATGTTTCTTAATACACCATTTCCAATTGTATTTCAGAATTGTCTAACTATATTTCAGAAATTTTAAAACGGTACATGAATTTTTGTTGAACGCAACAACAAAATTACAAAATATTTATGATTTTGTTTTCTTTTCAATGTAATTCTTTGGCGCTGCGTTGCGATTTACATAATAAGGGCCATAATTTAAAAACAGAAAATTAATAGGTAATGAGAAACTGAAAAGTTTGTAATTCTATCGTTGTATCACACAATTTACCGTTAAAATTCTCACGTTTATTCCATTTTAGAAATGTATGGTGAACAAAAATAATTTTTGTTTAATAAAAATTTTCACTTTTTCGACGTGTTTCAAGTATAGCCAACAATATTTAAAAATGTACAAAAACTCGTATTAAGAATGTAATGGTTTAATTTCCGGTTTGGCCAGTATTTTTTCTTTTAAAGACATGTTTATTGAAGTTGTTACAAAAAAAAAAAAAAATGGAGCTTCGAACAAAGCAGGTTTGTAAGGGAGGAACATAAAAGTTTAGCTTACCATTGCGCTTACGGAAGACATGCATTTTATACGGCGTGTTCCCACTTTGAAGCAATACATTTTTGACACATAAATTCTCCCTTACAAACCGTTGCACTTTAAATGTTATTTTTCTTTAAAGTTTTTGAGAGTTCTATCACTTACTTTACTGTATTTCTGTATGTCTTATTCCGTAGCGCATAACTTTGCCCTTATTTTTTTAAATGTACCATTAGTGCTTCGCAAAATGAGAAAATTTTTTATTGGGTAATTAAATTTTTTTTTTTTCATTTAGTTTCTTTTTTAAAAAGGTAGTGAATTTTTAAAATAGAAAATTGGGTTTTTATAAAAAATAAAATAATTTTTTTTTATTTTACCAGCTTGACTATGAACATTTTGACAAAAGTCTCCCAACCAATTATTTATGTACAGAATATTCTAAAAATGAGCACAGATATAGAAAGCTGAGAGAATTTTCTTTTAAACAAGCCCTTTTTCGGAGATACAGGCCAACTATTCACCAATTGCAATAAATATATCCAAAAAAGTATTATTTTTTCCAGATTTTCTGAGCACCAAACTTTCAAGTCAAAAACCGGAAGCTCGATTTTGATTTTAGAACCATGGTTTCTTTAGGAAAAGTTCTTAGAATTATGTGTAGATTACGATTTTGCTATACGCTTGGTGGGCAAAAAAATTGACCCACTCTAATATACATATTTGTGTGTTCCCGTCGTCCCTATAAGGAGCATAAAGCTTCACCAAACACGTTCCACGGTTGCCCTGCGAATACAAGTTGATGGCAATTCCGCTGATGTCATTTGGTGGTCTGCATAGAATGTGGCTAATCCTGTTCTACTTTCACCTCTTAATGTCAGTTGCAACTGGAAATTTTTTTGTTTTGGTGCATAAGCTGCTATTTGTGATTTAATTTGCTCAGTAGGTACGCAGTATTCAGCGGAGGCACTGGTTAGCAAATACCTGCAATTTATGTATATATCGGGGTGAAGCGTTCCATGTTACGAAGCCATTAAGAGGGACTGTGTTCCATTGAATTTTTTAAGTTTCACTAGGCCAACTCCAAACGGGTATCAACCGACCGAAAGTTTGTCTTGCCTTTATGACGTATTCAGTGTCATATTTAGGTGTAAAATGCTGGAATGATTTGATTAACTATTCTCTGATGACGTGCTTGTATCAGGACTATGTGCTCGTATTAGAGAGGTACTTTATTAGCTAAATTATCAGGTAAGGTATTGCTGCCGAATCAATGCTGTAGTCCATTCTAATGCAGCACATGTAGGATAGCTCCAGCACCTAACCAAGGGACGAGTGTGTAATTTAGAGCAGACTTTTCAAATTTGCTTGGTGATAATGTGAGTAATTGTAAATAGGGCGTTGATAGTTCTTTTTTCAAGCATTTTAGGGCAAAAAGAGAACAATTTTTTCATCTGCAGATGTAAAAAGGTCACCATTATCAATTTTGGCCTCTCCCACAGATACAAAAATTTCAAATTCTCTAAACTTTTCCACTAAGAACACCTTAATTAAGAAATTCATTAAAAATTAGAAGGGTCTGTCGATGTTATCTCGGTTAAAAAATAAGACAAAGTTTAGAAATGCCTAACCAAGTCAAGGTATCCACTTAGGGGTAAAAAATGCATTCCAACAATATTTTTGTCTTGTATTTAATTTAATTTTAAGTTCTCACGCAGCTAAAAAAAACACCAGATATTATATTGTTTCCTTTCACGTAATTTTCTCGGTATATTAATTTGGCACTTTATGACTGCATTAAATTAAACGCTAAGAATACGAATATTTTAGAAATAACACGTGATAGCACACCAGTGCTGCCAATCCTTGTGTAATTACCAGAGAAGACTAAAATGCTTTTTTTGCTTTTTTTAGCTGTTTTTTATAAAACCTGCTGTTTTTTGCTTCTTTTACAATGGTGTTGCTTTTTTTTTGATTTTTTTGTTTAAACTTCCCATTTTTGTATTAAAAACTTCGTATGTTACTACCAAGGCGAATTCCTCTATAAAAGTGAATTCGCCTTCGTTACTACCTTTTTGCATTTTAAAAACAATCAACTGAAATCATAATAGGCTGTTAAAAATAGAAATAAATAAAAAAGTTAAAAAAATGCCGATGTGAGAAACACCAATTGGCGTCTTCTAAGCAAGAGAACCATCCACAGAAACTAATTACGGAATATCCAGTGACTCCAACTGCCACAACATTTCAAAAGGATATTTGTTAAGCATTGTTAGAATCCAATATACCAATATAAAAGTTATTTCTCCCAGTTTCAAAAATTTTATTGAGAAATATTCTCAAATTTCGGTTCCGTCTGAAACTTGCATTCGCCAGAAATACATACCAGAATTGCATAGGGAATCTATAAAAAAAATGCGTCAAGCAGCCAAAGACAAATATATGTATATGGATTTCTGTAGATGAAACTACGGACAGCGAACAGAGATATGTTGCAAATTTTATTTTTGGAGTCTTAGAAGAATTGAAAGACAATAAATCCTATTTATTGAACATGCAAGTACTTGAAACGGCAAATGACGCATCTATTGCAGCATTTTGTAATGATTCGTTACAAATATTGTGGCCAGATGGTAAAGTAGAAAAGAAATCGAGTTAAGATTTGATATTAATTTTCTGTATTTAGGCATAAAATATAACAAAGTATTACTTGTTGTAACGGATGCTAAGTGGAATCTTCTCTAAAGGCAATGTATCCGAAAATGCTTCAGTTAACATCTTTTGCACATGGTATCCATCGATTAGATGAATTCATTCGTTAGAAGCGGCAATGTACTACGCTGAACATCTTGAAGAAGTTAAAGCCGTTGTTTTAGAGCTTAACAGTCAAGATGCCGACTCAATTGTGCAATCCAAAAAAAAATTTTTGAAAACTCCGAACTAAGTTCTCAACTTGCATTTCTAAGATACAATTTTGCAAACATTTTGGTTGCTATAAACTGCGGGATTATTAATTTCAGAGAGCACCTACGCTTTATCGATAGTTTTTGACGGACAAGGCCAGATCGAGGACCAACAATATAAAAAGAAATTTGAGAAAATATTAAAAAGAAATCCCGGATATCAGCAGTTTTTGGAAATACAATATATTTTAGAGTCTGTCACTGTTCCAAAAGATGAATATGTTAAAAGTTTGTCCTCTAAAGAAATTCTCAAATTTAAATTTGCACCGTCAACATCCGACGATTTTAACAGATCGACGTAGAAAATTAAAATTTGAAAACATAAGAGCCCACAGAAAGTATATTGTAATATTTTTGATGATGTGGAAGAATTAGAATAAAATATTTTTTAGTGCTTTTTTTGCTGTTTTATTAATTTCTTCTTGCTTTTTCTTTTTTTGTCTTCTGTAGTAATAACACATATTGTGTGTAATATTTACTAGCTAGTGTAATTAGCAGGGCAAGGGACTTCATGCAAATGCATGTTTGTTGTCGGTACTCTGAGACCCACCTAAAGTTAATATCTTTGCGAATCACAATCTTTCCAGTAAAATGGCATCAATTTGTTAGTGCATATTTTTGCATATTTTGCTTTAAATGCATGTTTTTGCATATTTTGATATAAATGCATATTTTTCGTCATATTTTGTTATAAATTCATATTATTCGTCATATTTTGTAATATTTATAAAAAAAATTTCTCTTTTCTTAGTTTTTTGTTTAGAAATATCTTTCTGTTCAAGGCGAATTCATTATAAGGTGTAGTCAGTGAATCAGCTGGTTATAGTTGTTTTAGCCCTGAAGCTGTCAAACAGTCAAAATAGTATGGGTGCCCCGGTAGGCTAGCTAGTAGTGAGCTAGTCTATCAACCCCGGGGTTGCGGGTTCGATTCCCGCCAGAGACTCTGGTTTCTTTCCTGCAGACAAGCGTCAAGCTTCGCGGGGATTAGCATAGGGAATTTAAAAAAAAAAAAAAAAATCTGCTAAAAACAACATGTTGGTGTTTGGTACTGAATTACCTACATTTCATTATAAATTCACCTTGTTTCTTTTACTTTTAAAAATTAGCACATACAAAAATTATACAATTTGTATAATTGTGCACATAATTGTAGAAGTAACAATTAAACAGTTTTTGACATTTCATTTTGTTCGCGGTTTTTTTTACTTGAAGAAACAGCAAATAAAAATAATGTTCGGCAAAGAAAAAATAGAACTCAACATAATATTTTTGATTTACGGTGTAAGAAGTATGACCTAAAATCCAAAAAGTATTAACGAAATAAATTGTTTTTAAGGAAAAAAATGCCAAAAGAAAAAATATCAAAAAATAATCTTTTTAATAAGTGTGTTTTTGAGTCTTCAAAATAGAGGGAAAAGTACATTTTTGCAAAGTTTACAAAATGGTGTTTCATTTAAAAATTTCAAGTAAATCAGCACCTTCAAAGCCAGAAACACAAAGATTTACGATTTATGAAAACGTTTCGCAAACTTTAATTTCAAGAAAATCAACTTTTGGGGATAAGACTAGCAAATTTAGTTTTGAATTGAATAATGCTCTGGTGTCTGCAGATATACCTCTTTATTAGCTAATCAACCAAAATTATAGAATTTTTTTAAACATATATAACAATGAAACCATTCCTACGGAAACAACCCTTATAAAAACTTATATCGCCAAGTTGTACACTATACAACTATGTGACATTGTTGAAAGAATTAAGTGACATAATTTGTGGCTGTCTATTGACGAAGCAATGGACACTGAAGGACGTTTCGTTGTCTACGTAATTGGGATCTTGAATGCAGAATAAGATCTTGAATGCAGAATAAGAACAGAGTAAACACAAATTTTTGTTAAATATTGTAAAGTTGGAAAAGGTGGATCATGCTTCAACAGCTCGAACTTTCAAAGATTCAATTTCTCTTTTAGAATCCTTTAATAAAAATAAAATTTTGCTCTACTTGACCTTTTTTTTAAGATATCTTACTCAAAAATGTTACATGTCACATGCTAAGCTCATGCCATGCATGCAAGTTTTTAAAGTCACCTTTGCGTTTCAACCATGTATAACAAGATGGGGTACCTGGTTGCAGGCAGTTGAGTATTATGCCAAAAATTTTGAAGAATTTAAAGATGTGGCAAATAATTTTAACGAAAATCATGCAGTCGCGATAAAAAAGTAAACAATATTTTAAATGTACCTAATAAAAAGGCTCAATTATATTTATACACTTAAACAATGGGTTTCTAGTCGAGACAATAACCGAACTTCAGGGGCTTAAATCATTGAACACATCGGTTAAACTCGTTGATGACGCTGTCATTAAAATAAGAAAAGTTTAAGGTCAAATCGGCGAAAAAATAAAAGCCAAAATTTATGCAGTTTTAAAAAAGAATGCCGGATTTAAAAAAGTTAAAGAAATTGGTAATATTTTTAATGTACCTTCCAGTAAAGAAAAAATTGTAACAATGAATATTCTACAAAGGAGTTGACCACTTTTAAATATCCACCTATTACATCCGTTGATGTCGAACGAACACTTTCAATGCTTAAAACTGTTTTAAGACCAAAAAGAATGAGTTTTACATTTGATAACCTAAAAAAAACTTATTTATTTATGTATGTAAATATATCTTTATCTACTACTACTTTTTAAACTATGTTTTAAGTTTTTAAAACTGAATAAAATGTATTTATGTTTTTTTTTTTTGTTAAATATGGTTAAATCAATATATTTTTAATGCATATTTTTTACTTTTATTTTTGCATATTTTACGATTTTTAGTGCATGTTTTATGCGCATATTTTGCGATTTTAAGTGCATGAACTTCCTTGCCCTGGTAATTAGTTATAGTGTAATCTGTGTGTAATTTTAATTAAAGTTATACTTTTCCATTAAATTTTGACCGGCAAGATTTGCTTTTAGAACATTCAGTTTTGGTTATTTCTTTCAGTTTCCATCACAGTCGTACTTTCCTTTTAAACCCTGACTTTTTTTCTCTTTCCATAACATGTTCTCTTTCCCTCTCAATACAGAAAAAATTTTTGCCGAATTATTTTCACACAAACGCTTGTTTGAAAATTTTTTTGATTTCTACAAAATTTTTACTGATTCAATTAATATTTTTGTTTGATTTTTATTTAACCGACAAAAATGTTGACAACTATTCAAAAATATAATATACGCTTTATTGGTTTCAAGTTTCCATAATGTTGTATGAAATATTTAACGCTTTTTAATGTTGTCGTCTTTTTGCATTTAGAGAAATATAAGAACTACAACAAAAAACACATGTATTCTATTTTTGGACGCTTTAAAAAAGTACAGCAATAAGAAAACTTATAAAAAAACGTGACGAGGTTTGTATTAAAAAAACCACAACAAAAACAATAACAGGTAAAAAGAAGTTTCACTCTTTTTCACCAACAGAAACAAAATAAATTTTTGGTTGGTTTCAAAGTTGGTAAAAAAAAAAACGAAATCCCGTATTCAATTTTTTCAAACTGTTTACTTAAATATATCAAATACAAAAATAGAATGATGACGAAAAACATATTGAGTCGGTCTGCCGCCGTTTTAAGTTACATTTCTTCTTCATTAGCAAAGGAAAGGATGCAGCAACAGTGAGTGATGAAGAAAAACATTGTGTATATAAATAAGAAAGACTTCGTTCAAAAATTATTCAAACAAAAAAATGTGTCTCAAATCCAGCCGGCGCTCTGCTCTGCCTTCATCTTCAACAACAGTGCTTGCTTGTGTGCGCATCTCATTGCTTGTGCAAAAACTTTTTTGTTTGATTCAGCAAAATTATTTGTTTGAAATTTATCTGAATTTCAGTAAACTTTTTGTTTGATTTAGTAAAAATTTTTGTTTGAAATAATCGGTGTTTTTTTCAATAAACAAAATGCAAATAAATTGTTTGGATATGCGAATTTGTTTATAGGACCGATTTCGGACAAAAAATGTCTACAAATTTTTTGTTTGAATTGAAAAAAAAATTTTTCTGTGAACAATAAACGTAAATTATCTGCAAGAATACTTTTATAGTGTGAACCCTGACTAACGCCATATGTCCATGTGTAGACCGCAAAACATGGTGTGCGATATTTAAATGATTCAATACCAGCAGCGAATGTGTGTGACTCAGCAAGTTTGATTGTTTGAAAGCAAAAGAGTTTATTTTATAGTGTTCATAAAATCCTAATTTTTTGCAATGACACAAAGCCGTTCTCGGATGTTCATCCAGTTCTTTCTTACTACAGCAATTGATAAGCTTTGCTTTTTTGCAAACATGAAATATCAATAAGGTTTTGGAAGTTGAATTCATTCCAACAAAAATACTTTTTCGATTTATATGTGTAATTTTTCTTCAAATGTGTAATTTGGAACACAGTCATGTGTAATTTCCGAATTCTTCATTGGCAACACTGAAGCACACCCAAACCTAGTGGTCCCGTTGCGATAATAGTTGCAACATTTTATTAGAATTCTTTTGTACTGAAGATAAACCTTAATGGAAATTTTATTAGAAAATTTAACAACTCGATTCTTATTTTTTTTAATGTCTTTACAAACCACTGTCCAGTATTTGGTTTTAATTTTTTTCTTTTTTTTTTTGCAAATGAAGAAGTTCCACATTATATTGGTGGTGTAAAAACGATTAGTTTCGATTATGAAAAGTTGTTGATTTGGAACAAATTACATTCAGACATTTACAAAACAAAAATTGCTTTACAAAAGAAAAAAGTATCGAAAGTAATAAGACAATGACGACAGCCAGCAAAAAATAAATAACCAAACTGCAATATTTAAATTCGTTATAGTTATAAAAGTGAAGAAATATTTTAAATAGTAAATTTTTCAAATTAATGTTTTTTCAACAACTATAAAATATGATTTTAAATGAGAATTTACAGACACATGGAATCACATTAAATAGTAAGAAGAAGGTAAAAATAAATATATATTTTTTTTTTGGGTAGTTTGCCAACTTATAGGAATTAACTAAGCACGAATTTTATTAAATGTTCCTTTCATTTCTTATATTTATGTCTATACGAGTATTCGTTATATCTTGTCACAAGTACGAGTATTACAACACAGACATGTTTTGGGTCACTCAATGAAAAAAGTTTTAAATACAAGACCCGTAACTTTTTAATTTTACTGTATTCTTTCAAATACTAACTATAATGAAATAGAGGTATAATTAATTCAAAAATAAGTTTGTTATTGGTAGGCCAGGTTTTTATATATGCACAAAAATTTAAATCAAACAATAAAGATATGATATGCTACCCTACACAACAGTTTATAAACTTAAATTTTCGAGAGTGTAACCTAATTTACGACCCTTGGACATTCATGGACCCGCCAGAACAAATTTATTTTAAAAATAACGCTCCCGAAATAAGCTTTTAGTGCCATAGTTTCCTTATAAATGTTGGCAAAAGTTTGTGATAATTGGTCCTAAACTGATCCATACAAAATCTACCTCCAAAATCACTTTTAGACAGAAAGGTTTCATAAAGATGTTAACATTTGAAATACTGTGGTGGTAGGGTATCACATCATAAGGCTTGTCCGTCTATACTTTCCTATTTGTTTTTTTTTTTTCAACAAATCTAAAATTTATTAAATATTCTAAACATGGCCATTTTTATGTGGAAAGAAAAAAACTGCAATATGAAAATTTGCATTTATATTTTATAAATAAAAACCTTCTTCATACAAGAATTATAATTTTTTGCAATATTTTCTATTAATTTGTGTTCGTTTTTTTTTTCTTTGGGTGCGTTTTATCGGTCACTAGGTACAAAGTAATGGAACTACATGATTTTTATGCGAATTTTGTAGTTTTTCTTTATTACTATTATTATTATTATTATTACTTTGAAATACGAAATGTTTTCATTTCGGTGGAACCTAGACATGGTCTTTGCTTTAGCATTTAATAGACAGTTGTGACAGTTTTTCATTGGAATGAAATTTATTTCAGTATAAACATTTGCTAAGTCCATAATAATTTCGTGTGTAAACAAATACAAATACTTATGTAGATGAAAAAAATAAACTAGAAAAATAAACACGTTCTTAAATAAAAGAGATAATTTTTGATTGAACTGAAATAGAGAACGAATATTTAAAAGCGTATTTCAGATTAGAAGTGTTAGCGACTTTGCTTTTTACAAAATCTATCCCTCTTTACAAAATATATCTTTAAGATAAATTTTACTTAAAATTTAATAAGAGATTGTCATTAAAAAAATTTGCCATATTTTCTTGTTGCATTAGTATTTAGATTTATGTGGTGGAATGAGAGCACCTACCATGATATGGCAACACTAAGAAGTTGGTGTTTTTCAAATCAATTTCTTTATTCAAGAGTCACAAAATTTATACAAATATCGCCCAAAAGTAGAAGGCCTGAGCGGAAAAGCTCTCAAGAAATAAATAGAAAATTTATATTCACCACTCATCAGAATCTATTTGAGACCAAAAAAAAAACACTTCCAATTTCAATCTTAAATAATAACGTTACTGTCTGACTGATTCATCATCGCACAGAAGCTAAAAACATGAAATTTGGACCGGAGGTGGGTCTTTCCCTAAATCGATCCACTCAGACGGAATTTTTGGAAATTCGAATGTTAAGGGGGTAAAAAAGGGTAAATTCGATAACCTTATATCTCCAAAGCTAAAAGAGATACAAAAAACTCTAATACTTATCGTAGTTCTTTAGAAAAATAAGCGGACATGTGTCTGGTACTTTATTTCAATTGGGCTCTTTTAGGGGAAAAACCTGAATTTTAGTACTTTTTTGTTTCCCCATCTATCTTTTGAACCAATTAACCTAGAAATAAAGTTTATATAAATTTGGTACTTTTTCGAAATTCCAACGTTTAAGAGGTGAAACTATTAACTATTTTTGGTACTTTTTTATAAAACATTTCTCTCCATTCATTGACATATGGGCATTTCCGTCAAAAGGTCCACCGTGACCGAAAATTTAAAGTTTTTAAAAGCTGATTATTTTACGATATTGGTATAAAGAAATATTTAGATTTAACTAATTTTATAAATTTACTCATAAATTTGTTCACTAAGATGAACAATCAGACTGCAAAGTTGTGCAAACGAAATTTCTTATATGTGAGAATGTTTTCTTTAATATTTATCTTTCTTAAAAGAGGTGATATTTGGTAAAAATTATTCCAAAAAAATTTCTTACATGGTCTGTAATCTAAAGGAACAGTTCAAAGAGAAATATGTTATTCGGATTAACGTTAATTTTTTATTTTATTTTGATCATTATTCAGTTAAATTATTACGAAAAAAATTTCACGTTCGAAATGTCACGCATCGACATTTTAATGTTACATTGTTACGTAAAATTCTGAAAGAAAAATTGTGTCAGGTTTCGCTGAATTACGCCTTTTTATACATGGCCAAAAAATCTACTTCTGTTTTTTTCACGTTCGTGCCGCTACTTCTTTTGCCATTATTTTTGACCTTGAAACGCGTCTTCCATAAACTTTAGCATAGATAACAGTGCTTTCTAAGTGCTATAATTTAAGGGTTAAGAAAACGTAAAAATATTTTTTGCTTAAAATGTTATTGCACTTTTGATGCGTACGACTGTCACGTTCAACACTTTAGAATTACCCATATTCGTACTAAATTATGGGACCCTACTACAATACTGTAATTTTTGAAAAAATTTAATATGTGAAAAAATAGTACCAAAAAAGGAAATACGGGAAATTTAATATCTTTCTTAAGCTTTTTGGTTCTTGGGATTCAAAAAATTAATTAACAAGGTTACGTTTAAATGTGCTTAATTCCCATTTAATACTATTGATAAACAGAAATTTATTTTTGATCGGATAAGCTATTTCTTTGCGCATTTCACTGGTTGCTTAGGCGAGATCGTCAGGAAACTTCATCCAAAGATTTTAGAAAAACTAAAGATATTATACAAATAAAACTGTTAAGCGAATAATAATTACAAGCCCCAGGTCTACTTGTTAAATATCGCTAATATTGGATCTTGAAACATAAGATTCAAGATGTAATGTCCTGAGTGGATAAGAACGTATAAGATGAATGTTTTTGGTACTTTTTTGTATATTTACTGGTACTTTTTAAATTTCCGTTAGTATTGGACCTAGAAACATAAAATTAAACATGCAATGTCCTGAGTGAAAGAGAATCTTTAAGAGGGCTTTTTGGTACTTTTTTGTGCTTTAGCTGGTAATCTTTAAATTTTTGTTAGTATTGGACATAGAACCATAAAATTCAAGATGCAATCCCCTGAACGGATAAGAATGTATAAGAGAGAAGTTTTTGGTACTTTTTTGTATTTTAACCGGTACTTTTTGAATTTCTGTAAGTATTGGAACTAGAAACATAAAATTATACATGCAACATCCTGTGTGAATGAGAATCTGTTAGAGGGATCTTTTTGGTACTTATTTATTCTTAAACGGGTCCTTTTTTTAATTTAATACTTATTGTTGTTCATTAAATAACAAAGCAAGCACGTGGCCGGTACTTTTGTGAAATTCGGCCCTTTTAGGTAGTAAACGGATAAAGTCTGTATATTGAATTTTTTGTGTCCAACCACTACGCATAGAAATACAAATTATATAACATTTGTAACTTATCTAAAAATAACAAATGCATACATGGTATTTTTTCGAAATTTGAACGTTTGAGGGGTGAAAAATGCACCTACGTTTGTTATTTGTCTAAAGGATTTTTTCTCCATCTATTTATTTTTCATCGCACATACCTCATACCTCCTAAGCTAAAAGAGATACAAAACATTTACATTTATTTATTGTTGTTCATTAGAAAAATATGCGGTAAATTCGTTAATCTCATATCTCATAAACTAAAAGAGAAACAAAAAGTATAAATTTAATTTTAAAAAAAAGCGGGCAGGTGTCTGGTACTTTTCTGAGGTTCGGCCTTTTTGGGATATACACGGGTAAATCAAAATTATATCATATTTGAAGCTTATCTAAAAAATACAAACACAGATTCGGTACTTTTTCGAAATTTGAACGTTGCCTGTGCTTACACACGGGAACGATTGGTAAACGCATTACTTGTCACCCAGTGGTAAGGATTCACCATGCAGTAGACCCTATGACAGGTATCCATGTAAATTTTTTCCACAGCTGTCGATTGAAGTCTTGCCAATTTCTAGCGGCTCAAAACAACATAAGTACAATCAAAACCCATCATTAACAAAAAAGTACGTATAGAAACCAACTACATAAATACAGAAATATACTTAAGCCAACCTTTTAAGTTTTTAATCCAATTTTAAATTTTTATTTTTACTAAAAATTTGCCCGGCTGAGTGGCAAGTTTGCATCCCGAAACATTAATGAAATCATCATAAATTTAATGCATTCATTAATCACATTGATTGCTGCAAAATCATTAATAATAATTAACACTTTAATGAAATCTTTTCGTTGACTACATTACACAAACTGACAATCAACAAAAAGTGTAACAAAAAAAAAAAAAAAAAAAAAAAAAATAAAATGTCACATGCACAAATGTCAAATTGTGTTCGAAAGATTAATGATTGTTTTGATCTGGGTAAACAATTCTTTTATTTAATAAGTATGATTTTATTCTAAATTAAATATTAAAACTATAATGTTTTATGTAAATAATGCCAAACCCTTTAATACAATTTGTCAACACTCTGTATTTTGTGTTAACATGTTCCACATTTTTAATTTAACGACATTAAATTGTCGTTACCTAGAATAATAGGAGCAAACTAATTTTATGTTTCGCACTGTAAGTTTTTGACATCATTTATTATACAAAACCTTTTGATAAATTTATTATTTTTCGTGGATGTTTTGTCAGTTATTTTCTTTTCAGTTGCTATCACTTTTCTTTTCAATGCATTTCCTTAGATTTTCAAAATAATATTTAAAGTTTTCTGTGCCAGAATTTTCTCGTTATTTGACATCTGTCAATACTATCGAATATATTGCGAGTTGTTTGTTTTTAAAAGAGAATAACTCTTGATTTGGATAGTCAAATTTTTATCCAAAAAGTGTGTTTGTACAAAAATGGATGTATTACCAAGCCAAAAATTGGATTAATTAAGTCAAATAACACTACGTGACAAAATTTCAATAAAGTCGTGACCAAATGAATCTGACAGCTAATATAAAAGTTTCCACTGAATCCGAATATGAAGTCAGAATTGTCAAAAGTAGAACAGTTTTTGAGATATTCCAAAATAACCGTTATTTGTGTTTTTAAAAAAGATGATATCTGCAAAAATTTTAAGCGGATTATGTATTTCTTTCTTTTTAGTGAAAATTTATAAACAGAGTTATATTGGGTAAAATTCATTAGAATAATAATTCATTAGGTTTTTAATGAATCATAACTTTAGATTTTAACTTTTAAACAGTTTCCCTGCATAACTTTATTTCATTATCAATACTTTTATGAGATTCATTACCCAGTAAAAACTTCGCCTACAAAGTAATGTGTTGAGTAATCAGAAAAACATAAGAGCACTACTTACAATTCTACTGAAAGAACCGATGAATTTTACAAGGGATGTCCCAAACTTCGCCTACTTTTTCAAAATTAATAGCTTCTTTAACTGATTATTTTGTAGCTTTCTTCTATAACTACATCTATAACAACTTCTATAACAACTTCTATAACTACTTTTTTCTGGATGTATGCAGGTAAAAAAAATAATGACTTACTTTTTAATGCGTTCTTTTTGGGACATCCCTTGTAAAATTCATTGGTTCTTTCAGTAGAATTGTAAGTAGTGCTCTTATGTTTTTCTGATTACTCAACACATTATTTTGTAGGCGAAGTTTTTACTGGGTAATGAATCTCATAAAAGTATTGATAATGAAATAAAGTTATGCACGGAAACTGTTTAAAATTTAAAATCTAAAGTTATGATTCATTAAAAATCTAATGAATTATAGCTGCTGTAAAATTCTATGGCCCAAAAATCAGCTTATTGAATTTACATTCTGCAATTAACGCCGCAACTTTTGCATGTAACATTTTGATTGTTACTAAGAGGTGGAGGGTGGAAAACGGGGTTAATAAAGTTGCACGACGACGCATGGATAGGCATTTTATTCGTTTTGGTTGTGCTTTATGTTCTTTTTTAATGTTTTGTTATTCTAAATTCTGTCAACTTCTGTGCCGAAGAAAAAAAGTCGTCTTTGTATTATTTTTCTTTTATTTATTAGATGAGTTATTTATTAAACTATAAATTTATAAATTTTGAGTGTAGTGTCATGTTTAATTAAAAAATCCTGTTTTTTTAACCGTAAAACTTTGGCACATTTGTATTCTTTTAAACCATTTTAATTTCGATTTAATTTTATTTGAAAATTTCGTTCAGTGATAAAATATCTGAAGTTGAGATTAAATTAATATGTTAGCGGAGGGAATTACCGCATTGAATTAAAAAGCTAGTGTCAAAACGCCATCAGATCCACAAAGACTCAGTGTTTGGTGAGCTTTATCGGCTGGTTGAGTCATTGGTTCATATGTCGCAAAACCGCTCCCATAGATAACGATCTTGAAGTGATGGCTAAAGTGTACGCTGTGGTTCGTGTCTTGACCCTGCCAACAGTAAGAAGGCACTTGCCACACAGCGCAAAATGCAATTAGTTTACTTAAAGAAACCTTTTATGAAAGAATATAATGTATTGCTTTGGCTCCATTTTAGCTAACATATCGTTAGCTAAAATGCAAAAATGCGCAACTAACAAAAAATTCCAAATCGAGTTTTTGATTGATTATTATGAATGCCATTAAACTACATGTCTTGATAAAATTTTACACTTCTGCGATCAAAAATTTCGCTTTTATTTACAAAAAAACAAGGGACGTTACTACAAGAGTGTTTATTTTATAATTGCAAAATTACGTAATAACCTATTTTTTCTAACAAAATATAATGAAAATGGTTTCCTTTTAAAATTCCCTTTAAAAGTTTGAAGAATCCCATGGACGACTTATCAATACATGTTTTCTGACATGTTTACAGTTTTCAATTTCTTAAAGTTTTTTGCTTCTCCTATAAAATTATATTTTTGTTAACTACATCTTTTTGCATTTTATTTAACGATATATTTTTTAGGGTTATGTTAAGTCACACATCTATGCCGATAAACCGATAAAGTTCTCTAAACAAAAACACCTGCAACAATAGGTATTCCTTTTCAAGGAAATCAAGAATAGTACTTGATAGTTGGAGTATTGCCTACTTAATTTATTAATGACAAAATATTTTTTAAATACTTATAAAAAAAAAAGTTTGTTTAATTTAGACGTTTATTTCTAATAAGATTATATCGCAATAACTATTATCATGAAGTGAATATAATAATTGAATTAAAAATATTTTCCTGTTCATTGAATTTAAAAGTTAATTATAAAAACAAATATTTTATTATGAAATCAGTTGCTATTGACATTTCATACTTTATTCGAATATTCAATTATCTCCAATTTAAATTAACGATCACAGCAAGATGACATTAATCTTATTAAAATTTATTAATAAAATTCCTAATAAATCAGTATTAAACATGTAATAAATTTATACATTTTTTTTTACTTGTTATTCTTTTGGTTTTGCTCAATGCAAAATATTTACTTAAATTTTTTTTTAATAATAAAACAACGACAAATATTATTATCAATTTATGCATATTAATAATAATTATTCACTTTTTTTTTGCTCTTACTCGAATTCATCTACAATAAACGATGTCATAGCATTTAATAATCATGATTATTGCTATTAATATTGTCAATACTATAGCAGTTTTTACTAATACTTCAACATTTTTAAGTCATTCATACATGTATGGGTGTACATGTGAATGTTTGAATTGCAATTGAGGGACAAGTGCATTTGAAACAGCCAGGAGACTCTGAACGTTTAAAGAAATATTGAATTATTATTATTGCTTGTAGTTGTATTGTTGTAGAGAATTGTATGGAAAAATATAAATAAATAATTCCTAGAAACTTACTCTGATGTTTGTCGCAACAACAACAAAAAAAAACTCAGCAGCAATAATTCATTAATGTTATAAACAAGTCATAATTTTCAAAGATCTAATAATAATAGTGAATAAGAAACGAGGTTTGCAAAGCTGCAGTACAGCTGCCACCACCTTCGCCATCTAAAGCTTCAGCAATGAAAAACTAGTAGGAAAGTACAGTCGGTCAGGCCCGACCATATGATAGCCTACACAACAGTATATACAGACAAATTTTGTAGGTAAAGGGTGGTCCAACCAAAACGTACGATGGTTATTGTAAATAAAACAAACAGCTTTTAGAGAATTATCGTAATATTTTTTATTATGGTAGAAGCTGGTAGTGAGCGAGTCTAACAGCACCGGGGTTGCGGGTTCGATTCCCGCTAGAGACTCTGGTTTCTTTCCTGCAGACAAGCAAGCTTAGGGAATTAAAAAAAAAAACAATTATGTGTAAAAACAAAATATCAGCCAGATGCTCGCATCGGCTTCGGTGGCATACATCTATCAGATGGTCCATACCTTCAATGACGCTTAGACATTATTTGGATTCAATGTCTTTAATGTTTTAATGTTGGCTCAACGAATTATTCGTTTATATAATGAAAATAATGCCTAATAAAAATAAAATGTTCATTATATTAACGAATAATTCGTTGAGCCAACGAAAATATTTTAATAAACGTAATTCGTTTGCTTAACCTAAATTTTCATTGGATTTTTGGTTGCTCCCAAAGAAAGAAGTCCAACGATGTCAAATCACTGGATCGTGACGGCCAATCAAACAAACAGTCACTCTTTTTTGATGGTGAATTCTCATTTGCAAAAATGAGGCAATTCTGCTTGTTACCGAATCCACTGAGATGAAAATTTGCGTCGTTGCTGAAGATGATGTGGACGAAATGCATTTTGATTTGAACGCCCATTTTCGTTAAAGGCGACAACAATCTAAACGCGCTGCAAAATTGTGTACCTCTCTATGGTTGAATTTGTTAAGCACTGAAACAAAGAAATGTCAAATTGAGTTGGCAAAAAAAAAAAAGACGTTAAGGTGGACTCATAATTAACATCATGCATTATGGTTGGACCACCCTTTATTATTCAAGTTATCCGTGGCAATTTTTTTTCAATGCCAACATTTATAAGAAAGTTAAGCTATTTTCGGGATTGCTTTTTGTATGGGAGCTATGAGGTAACATGAACCGATTTTAGAAAGATAATTAAGGTTGCATTACGATATTTTGGGACCAAATGTTATTCTAAAACAGTGACGGGCGCATTTACAAATCCTATGTACGCGTGCATAGGAACAAAAATGCTGCTTGTGCGACGTCGACACATGTACACTATAAACTTCTTTGTGTGTATGTGACAATGTACGTTCGGCTGTTGCTTTGTTGTTATTTCGTCATCACAAGCATAAATGTGATAGTATGTGTGTGCCCTTCACTGTTCTAAAACAAACATAATAAGAAAGTTTACTGGCAAAAATACTCTATTTCGGAAAAGTAATACTGAGTCGATCGTCATACTAATGGCGTTTTCTTTTCTGAATAAAATTCCTTTTCTGAAAAACATATGTTATTTTAAAAGTGTAAAGCGTTCTTTTCTGATGATGTTCCCTTTAAAATTAAAAAAAAAAAATGCTACATGTTCAACACTCATTTTAAATAAAGGGGCATTAGTGCAGCACTAGATCAAGGCGAATTCAGTACAAGGTGGTGGCAAGGTTCGAGCCGTAAACACTAACAATGCAATACACAAAACATCTGTTGTTTCTGTTCTCTTTGGATTGTTGTAGTCTTGCCACCACCTGTAATTGAATTTACCTTGCGCTAATTGTACTTTATTGTTTAATGCCGAAATTTGTGTTCTTTTGCAAACGTTAAATATGAAGCACTTCTTTAAAATTAGGGGAGAGCATTTAAAAATGTTGCCAAATCACATGTAACACTTATGCAACACATTTTTTTTAGAAAAGAAAACGCCATAAAAGTAGAGTCTATAATCAATATTTTTATGTGTTACATCCATCAGCACAAACGAATATTACCCTCTCCACTACTGTGCTGTGGGTATATAAACGGTAACTAACATTTTCTACTTGTTGATCAATAAATATTTATACGCGTTGGTAACCTTCCATAAATATTAAAATTAACAATGATAACTTTTTTTGCATACAATATTTTTTTTCATGTTCACTGTTTAAATAAATAATTCTTCATAAACGTACACAAGTGATATTTTGTTGTTCAATTGCCAACTGTCAGTTTTTGTATTAAAGCGTCATAATATTTAAGTGTAACCTGCTGCTTCGGTATTTTAAGGATTGCCAACTTTACAAAAAAATCTAGATTAAGTAGGGTTAAAACCCAAGACATTTGCACAATTAATTTTAATATAAAACAAGTAAGAGTGCTATATTCGGCTGTGCCGAATCTTATATACCCTTCACCATTGGGCGAGCAGAATACAGAGGAACTAGACAAAAACTAAATAAAACTGGTAAATATTTTGTTTTTAAACAAGAGACAACCGGTTTTGAACATCGCTTTTCATAAGGGCCCAGAATATATATACTTTATAGGGTCTAGGATCAATATTGCAGAAATTACCTTTTTTACCTTCGGTGAAGGGTATAAGAAGAGTAATTTTCGGGAATTCAGGGGTCTAATCACCGCATTCGATACTTTCGTATAAAATAAACTATTGAATTTTTTTGCATACGATAGACACTGGCGTATCGAATGAAAACTCGATAAATGTAATGTCGAGTTACTCGATATCGAATGCTATTGTTTCAAATTCAATATATTTCATTCGATATCGAGTTTCAAGATACCAAAATAAATAATTTCGATGAATTTTGCTCGATATCGTATGCGGTGATTAGATCCCAGTATTTCGGTTATAACTCATACAAATTTCCGACATTTTGGTATATAAGTCATATAAATAGGACATATGGCAGCCCTAAAATTTAGGTTTTTATAAAAATTTTGATGTTTTTTAGCCCATTTTTGGAGTATTTTGCTCATAAATTACCCATTGTCTAACCGATTTGATATTTTTATATACCGACGTGTTAAGGAAGAATTTAACCATTTACTTAAGTTATATTTATATATAAACATTTATATATACTTGTATACATATATTTTAACGAAGTTAATTATAAAAAAGAGTAATTTTTGGGGATTCAGTATTTCGTTTGTAACTCAGCCATTTTTTAACCGATTTGACAGATTTATATACCGACGTGTTTAAGAAGAAATTTACCATTTACTTGAGTTATAAAGCTTGGACTCGGGAAGATCTATCGTTCCCGAAAGTGGGTATTTAAAAAAACCGATTTTCCCGAGTTGTTTATAAAATATGTTCTACTAAAAATGTCCGATATTTTGATATATAAGTCACATCCATAGGACATATGGCAGCCCTAAAATTTAGGTTTTTATACAATTTTTATTTTTTTTGTACGGGAGGTACCACGCCCACTTCTCCAATCCCGCCCACATTTTGTAGGATGGTGTGTATTGGCAACCTAAATGTGTGTACCTTATTTGGAAACTTTGGCTCTTGCCGTTCTCAAGATATACAGAAATAAAAAAAATACAACAACAAGGGATTTTTGGAAAAATTTAGAGGTAGTCGTGGTTTTTTGCTCATATCTCCGTCATTTTTGGACCGATCTGGCTGAAACTCAATAGCAAACTTAAACGGAGTATATGTGACACAAATATACATCAACCTAGTCCACATCATTTCTGGGGTTTTCGGAAAACCCATTTCAACATACACACGGACAGACGGACAACCGGATTTGAACTTCGCTTTTCATAAGGACCCAGAATATATATACTTTATAGGGTGTAGGATCAATATTGTGGAACATACAAACGGAATGACAAAGTTATATATACCCTCTTACCTTCCGTGAAGGGTATACTTATGAAAACTCTTAAGAATAATAAACTGGGACAGTTGGAATATTTACGGCATTTTTAGAACTTTTTAACATACTGCAAAAAATAATAGCAATGGCCTGCTAAGTACTTTTTTAATTATTTTTTTTCCTCAAACTACCTATTATTACACTGTACGACACGATTTTTCACCCATGATCAAACTGACCAGACTCTTAAAATATGGCTTGCAAAAAATATACGTATCTCTCAGTTTTTCTAGACCAATTCATTTCGATAAGAAAGATTCAATAATAAAAAATAAATTAAAAAAAAAAAAAAAAAATTCATTTCGCGTGTTTACGCGTAATTCAATTATTAATGTGAATCCACCTCTCTATCACTTGTTGAAGTTTCGATTACAATAAAAAATTTCATAATTTTGCGAAGCACTTATGATACATTTTAAAAAATAAGCGCAAAGCATGCTACGCAATAAGACCCTGCAAATAATAGGACCAGT
The DNA here is from genome assembly GCA_930367215.1 of Pollenia angustigena. Taxonomy (NCBI): domain Eukaryota; kingdom Metazoa; phylum Arthropoda; class Insecta; order Diptera; family Polleniidae; genus Pollenia; species Pollenia angustigena. The sequence goes on along the minus strand of OV884057.1, from coordinate 121,404,666 downwards.
CCAAGCACGCGTGTAAAGTGTAGCCCACAAGGGACCAGGACTAGTCCAAAAGTAACCCAAACGTATGGAAAAAACATGGTCTATTTAACATTATGACGTCCTAGGGCAGGACCATATAACCCAGCTTTGGACTACAAAAAAGTACTTTTAAAACTACTCCATGGTATACTCAAGAGGATTAGTTTTGAAGTCGTTTAGAAATGAAATCACGTCGTTTAAAAACGAAGACATGTCGTCTCACTACAACCTCTTTTTACCAATGACATGGTCCATGCTTGCATGGATCAGGTGGTCCAATATTATTTGCAGGGGACATACAGAGATGCAGTAAAGTAATAAACGAACTCTTAACAAGTTTTATAAAAAAAATAGCATTTTAAGTGCCACGGCATTCCCTTACCTTTTGTTAGGGAGAATATTTAAAAATAACTGTAACCAGACATGCAGTCTGTAAAGCTGATAGCTTCACTCACCAGTTTTTATATGCGTTGGATAAAATGCTTCAAAAGTGTATTGCTTCAAAGTTGGAACTCATATACATATGTATAAAATTCAAGCCTTCCGTAAGCGAGATGGCAAGCGAAACTCTTACATTTCTCTCTTACAAACCTGCTTCGTTTGAAGCTCAATCTTTTATTGGATAAAGTCATATTTTATACTTTCAATTAATTATTATCACTGAACTCATAAAACTGTAATCACAAAAATTTTTTGTTTCGGAAAATTTTCCCCGAATAAAAATTTAAATCAATGTATATTTTACAGTCGCCCTTGGAAATTTTTCTGATTTAATTATTTACAAAAAATTCTAAAGGCGCCACATGATCAAACCTTTTCCTTGCTCCTTAATTACGTATATATTTGGCAATCCTTGATAGAACAGCAGCTCAAATAACAATTTCCAAGTACCGTGTGAGGTTTATTTAATTTATTAGAGTGTTGCATGTTTGCATTAACTGACTGTTGTCAAAGTCATAATGGACTTTGTGTTGTTTGCGCGACATTTGTTGTTGTTTTTGTTTGCAGCAATAGACGTCAATAACTTTTAATATTTTTACATGTCGTGCTTCTAACAATCGATCTGTTCAAATTATCAATTGATCGATCAATAAATGCAAACGAAACTGTCGAACAGGCAGGGGGGACATTTTGCCAATAGAAGAAATACATAAATACAACCTACTGGTTTCTTTCTGTTCAGTTTTTTGCAGTTGTTTGCTTAATTCGAACAGCAAAAATATTTTTAATAAACATAAACAAAATGTAAAGAAAAATAATATTCATAATGTAAAACGAGTACATGTGACGACAAGTTATGAATTTCAACAGAAATTACAAAAAATAGGAAAACTTCAATATCGAGACCCACAAACAAAAAACTAAAAAATATGCATATAAAATATTGTTATTTTGTTGTCACATGTTGCCAAGAAAATACATAAACTTAAATAACAAAAATAATAATCTAAACATTTAATATAAAATATTTTTGTTTGTTTTTTTTTCTTTTTTTTGCAAAATTTTGTACAACTAATAATTCAATTGTAAATTATATTCTGTTTATTCCCAAGCTGAAGTTACAGTCATTCATGTGAGTGGTAAACAAAAGTAAACTGAGCCAGCCAACGGACATGAACATGTAATGTGCTCGTACGAACATACAAAATATTTTAATGTTTATGTTGTCTTCTCAAGTGCACTGTGGTTTTAACATGAAAAATTTTATTTGATAAATGGTAAAAAAAAACACTTATAAGAGGTTGTGCCGAATTTTTGATAACCTCCACCGAGGGAAAGAATATTTCCTAAAGGCTAGATTACACTATTGTACTTTGTATTAATACATGTCAAAATCTCAAGTAATATGACAATAATACTTTTCATTGGATCAGGGTTGCATTTTTTTTCATGTGAGAGTGTTTATACTTTGTGGGATGGTGTGAACACAAACTGTCATGTTACATTAGATTTTTTGTCAGTCGAAACAAAACTCATTAAATTTCTATCTCACAAAGTATTATGGAATACGTAAGACATCTCACAAGTCTTACGTGTAATCTAAGCTTAAGTAAGCTGTATATCGTTGGTCTCATGTAGAAAGGCCCTTACTCACATAATGTAAAATGGATTATTTAATTGCTTGTTAAACTGATATTTTTGATGCTATTGTATTAAATTTTTGTGACAAGGTGTATTTGTGGGGAATGTATTGGAATCACTAAAAAACTCAATTTCGAAAAAAAATCGAGTAAGGGCCTTTCTACATGAGACCGACAATAGTGCTATGATTATTAGTCATATACATAAAACAAATTTGTATACAACTACTCAATACGAAACTGCCTGGGATCACTAGAAGCAATCTGACATTAAAATTATTAGTTTTTTTTTAATTCTATCGGACGGACGGATATGGCTAATATGAACCCAGTATAAACTCGTTTAAATGTTAACTTTATGGGGTCTTAGATGAACACTAAAAATGTTTCACACGGATGAATAAAATTAGTAAGCCCTCATACACCACTTGTGGTGTAGGGTATAATAAAATTGCTAAACTGTATTCGCTCATCTTATTTTACTCACAGCACAATAGTGGCGAGGGTATTATGCTGATGTTTGTAACACCTTAAAATATATATTCTAGTTCTACCTTTAAGTATACCGATGGACCCATAATCACTTTCTGAGACGATCTAGCGATGTCCGCCGGGCTGGCAATCCATGTAAATGTTGTGCGCAAATTACAGGTCGCATTTTTTGAGATAATTTGATGAAATGTTGTACATAGGTTCTTATTGTCACAATAACCAAGTCTATTTAAAATGGTGAGAAGCATTTCATAATTTAACATTGCCCCATACAAGCTTCCGGAATATAGTCTTTATGCACATTAAATGAATGTTGACTCACTTAACGCCTTATTTACTAAAATTCCAAACTTAAACATTTCTCCTAACTATTATTCTAGTAGTGCCAGTTCATCATTTAATAGCTCCGCACCACAATATTCTTTTCGCTGTGTTTCTCAGGATGATACCTTTATTGCTTGCCATGATATCAAATCAAACGTAATTGGACCTGATAAAATTAACCCTAAATTTTTAAAACTCCTTCCACCTAACTTACTTCCACAAATCACACACATATTCAACACAATAATTACAAAAGGTATTTCCCCACAGAACTGGAAGTGTGCGAAAATTGTTCCCATCCCTAAAAATAGAAATGAATACCGTCCAATATCTATCCTTTCATATTTATCTAAAGTCTTCGAAAGGCTCTTGCATAAACAAATAGGTGCTTACTTTGAGACGAATAATTTATTAACCAAAATGCAATCTGGTTTCCGACCCAAACATAGTTGTACTACTGCACTTATTGGAGTGACGGAGGAAATTCCAAGCTATATATATAACGGAAATGTTACCTTGTTGGTGCTTTTGGAACATTCCAAAGCATTTAATATGGTTGATCATGCCATGCTTCGTATTAAATTTACTAAGCTTTTCCGTTTTACCTCCTCATCGGCTGATCTCATTTCATCATATCTAAGTAACCGCTATCACCCAATAAAAATTTTTATCATTTTGCGAAGCACTAAAGGTACATTTAAAAAAAAAGCGCACAATTATGCGCTCCTCAATAAGACATCCAGAAATGCAGTAAAGTAAGTGAAAGAACTCTCAACAACTTTTATTAAAAAAAATAACATTTAAAGTGCTACGGCATTCCCTTACCACGAAGCAGGTTTGTAAGGGAGAATACTAAAAAATAACTGTATCAACACATTCAGTGTGTAAAGCTGATCGTTACATCCAACAATTTTTATGTGCGCTGAATAATGCGCTTTATGTGTCAAAAATGTATTGCTTCAAAGTGGGAACTCGCCATATAAAATTCATGTCTTCCGTAAGCGCAATAGTAAGCGAAACTTTTATGTTTCTCCCTTACAAACCTGCTTCGTTGGAAGCTCCATTTTTTATTGGGCAGTATGTAAGTTCAAACAATAAGCAATCATTGCCGTTGTCTGTGATCAAAGGTGTTCCTCAAGGGTCCATATTAGGTCCTCTACTTTTCACAATATATATAAACGATTTGCCAAAACAGTTATCACATTGCCAAATTCATAAGTACGCCGATGATGTTCAGGTTTATATATGTAGTGAGCCTGATAAGACTGATGAGTATATTTCAAGATTAAATTTTGATCCATCAAAAATTGAAGCCTGGGCAAAGGCAAATGGTCTTTTGTCTGAATCCCGCTAAATCTAAGTGCCTTGTAATTTCCAGAAACAATACACAAATAACTATTGAGCCCAATATAATATTGAACTCGCAGCAAAAAGAAATTGCCAAAAAGACTACAAACCTTGGCATTATTTTTAATTCTTCACTTACTTGGTCAGATCATATAAACGCTGCTGCAGGAAAAGTATTTGCGATGCTTCGTTCGCTTTGGGCAAGTCATCACTCAACCCCGTTCAACATACGTATGCTTTTGGCTAAGACATATCTTATTCCAGCTTTAATATATGGCAGCGAGGTTTTTGCAAGCTGTGACCAAAAAAGCACCAGGAAATTAACAAATACATATAATGCCATTCTGAGATATGTCTTCAACTTAGGACGTTTCTCACATGTTACACCCTATGAAAGTAAACTTTATGGACTGCGTTTTTCTGACATGTTAAATATTCGATGCCTAACTCTTTTGCATCAAATTATCTATACTGGCGTGCCAACTTATATTTGAACGTGTTACTTTTACGCAGTCAAGAAGAAATAACAATCTGATCCCGATAAGATCCAAGAAGTTAGTTTCTAAAGGCCGTTACACACTATCCCACAAAGTCTTTCGTATTTTATAAAAATGCAACCCTGTCATGATAAGTTGTTATTGTTTTTTGAAAATTTATAAACAATAATTTCATCAGGGAAGCATTTTCATAAAATACGTAAGACTTTGTGAGATAGTGTGTAACGGCCTTAAATGTCAGTTTTTCGTTCACAGTATTCGTCTTTGGAACACACTACCGGCAAATTTACTAGTAATGAAACGCAGTTTAGGAAATGTATTTTTAATTTTTATTCCCGAACTTGAAAATGTGTAATCTATTGTACGCTTTTGAATGTCTTTATGTTTAAAATTGTTTGATCTATTGCTTTAATGTATTAATTTCTTTTATTTTAATGTTTATTGTTAAAATCTTTTATTGTGTGACACATAAGAAATTGCTACGAATTGTTAATCCTGTACTATAATTATAAGACTTTAAGTCCTGTTGTATAGGAATACCAACAAATAAATAAATAAATAACCAGCTTATTGTGTTGGTTTTAAGATTAAACTTGGTCAAAAGTTATAGCCCGGCCCACGATGTCGATCGACAACTTAACCGAGGGTTAACAAGTCACTCATTATCTCTCTTAAGCGGCTCATTAACGATCGTCTTGTCGGTCGACAGGTTTTACTTTTCTAACGTTATCTGTTTATTTATTGTCAAATGACTGCATTGCCAACAATTCCACAAATAAGGCGGTGGACAACCACAATACAAGTGACTGATTTTGGCATATGTGGTGGCAACACATTTTTTAGTATGAAAACTGTTACGTTATCGTGCGCTTACATTGTCGTTGGACTTGTCGTTGGAAATGCAAGCGAACGATAGCCATCGGCATCGTGGGCAGGCTGTTATTTTGTTGCAGTCTTACTGCCTGTTTTTTTAAGGCGATGTAAAAAGTGATTCTTTTAACTGACATTTAAAACAAAAATAAAATTTGAAAATTTGCATTCTAAAAACGGGCAGTTAGTTATCTTTCTAAATTTTATTGGAATCGGTATATATGTGACCATATCTCCCATGCAAATATTACTCCCGCAAACAGCTTTTAATATCACAACTTCCTTGTAAATGTTGTTATTATCATAATATGTAGCGACAATGACTTTGATATGTAAAAATTTTGTTTTGAGAAGTTCAGAATTCAGCATTAGCCTTAAAACCACTTAGGGCTATTATTATAACTTGGCGTTAGCTGTTATCCGACAGTTAACAGACGCTTTTTGACAGATAACACATTATTATCTGTCAATTTAATCTTAACTTTAGCTAACTTCAAATTGTATTAATGGCCCTTAAAGGCAAACAGAGGAAGATATCTAAATAACATTCGGCACAAATAATTTTTACAAGAATCTTAACCTCATAACATACCCAAGGTGTCATAATGGATCAAACCGGTCTCTAGGTGAGGGCGTGAAGATCAACATCGCACCGAACTTTCTGCCTAACCTAACCTCATCTCATTATTTTACTCTGACGGGTCCATGATTACCCATGGAACTTGAATAGGGCACATTATATAAAATGGGTTGTTAAATACTGTGGTAGAGGATATAAAATGAACGGGTTTGGCCGAATATGCTTTCTAAATTGTTTTTTTTTTCGCGAAAGTTTAAAACTACATTGTGGAATGCCGGCTATTATATTTCAGAATAAAATTTGATTAAAAGCAATAATCTATCACTTATATTGATTAATTAATATTAAAGCTGTGTGCGTGAGTTATTCTTGATCAAAATCAGTCGCGTTCAAGGAAGAAGGAAACGCTATAATTTATTTATTTATTCTAGGTCTACGGAAATCCTTACAGACCAGTTATTAAAAATTTACATAATATACAAAATAAAAAAAGATTTAGACATCCATTTAATTACGTTTGATGACATTTACATTAACAAAAAAATCAATAACAAAATAAAAATCATTATAATGTTTACACAATTTTCTTAGAGGATCAGAATTAGCATAATTATTTTGGAAACTTGTAAAAAGATTGGAATGTAGAAACGAGTTGATCGATGAGGTACATTAAAATTTATGTTGTTGAGCATGGTTCTTCTGCTCTCCAACGTTGTTAAGTTTAATCTTGCATTAATAAAACTACCAACGTTGGAGAGCAGAAGAACTTGTAGTATAAGGAGGAATAATGATGTTAGGATTCCATGTTAATTCACTCAAGCAAAAAAGAAGGAATTGTTTTTGGACTGATTCAATAATGCTTTTGAGATAATTCGCATTCGGGTCAACATAACACATCCATATTCCAAGATTGGACTGACTACGGATGTTTATAACCATTTAGTAATAGTTGGTTCAGTAAACTCCTTAGCCCATCGTTTTATAAAATCCAACACATCGCGAGCTTTGTTTACAATTATATATATTTTGGATCCAAAAGTATTCCAAAATCTGAAAATTCCGTAACCAGTTCAAGTTGATGTTAACCCAGTGAAAAGTTAAATAAAGCGTTATCGTTTCTTGAAAAACGCATAGTTTTACATTTCTTTTAAATTGAGTTCCATTAAATTAAGCAAGCACCATTGAAATAGTTCATTCAAATCATGTTGCAGCAAATTTTTCTCACTGAGAAAATTTGATCATGTGTCACTATTCTCCATTCGTATATTCAATATTACATTTGGATAACTTCCTAATTTTCAAAAACTTAATATTTCTTTATAAAGGTATAATGACAAAGGAACTTGCGATTTTCAAGATCACCAAGAGGTAAATTGTTCTATATTCCCTGCAGATAACGAGACTAGTCCATACATGCATGTAAAGAGTAGTTCATAAAGGAGTAGGAGTACTAAAAAACTACTCCAAATATATGTGTAAAAGGTGGTCCATTTAACATTACGATGTCCTAGGAAGAGACCATATAACCCACTGAAGTAGTCCTTAAACTACTCCATGGAGTACTAAAGTGGGTTAGTTTTAAAAGTACTCCATGTTACTACAGTGTGGTATACACTCAAGGGGTAGTTTAATCATTTTTCTTTTTAATTTTTTACTAATCGCCTTTTATGGTTTGAACTGTAGTCTATTATTGCTATTATAAAATATATTTACTTGGTACATATTTTTAATTTTTTTACCTTTTTTCCACAAAGTTCACAAACTTTCACTTTTAAATAAACAATTAATAGTGGACACCATCAGGGCTACCAATGTGTAATACTGTAAACTATAGAAAAGTATACATCATGCAGTTGTCGACAGCACTGCATGTTAATTTCTTATAACATGATCCATACTACAGTACATTGGACCATGTTGTAAGTAGTCCATTTAAGCCTTGATGGACCACGTAGTCCAATATTATCTGTAGGGTTCTTAGCATCCGTCTCTGGAATGAACTCCCTGATAATTTGCAGACTACTAGCAAAACATCTTTCTTAAAAAATAGTTAAAACGTTATTTTTTATTTTGTTTTTTTTATTTATTTAATTTTTATTTATTTTTCATTATTTTTTAATTATGTATTTAAATTTAATTAAATCGATGTATGGTTAACTTTTCAGATTCTAGTACTGTAATTTATAAGATATTATGTCTTGTTGTGTTAGAAAATCATATTTAATAAATACAAATACAAAAATACAAATTGTCATAGCTATGAAATATCTTCACATCATCGGCATACATTAAGACGTTCCAATATTTAATTACGCACGGCAAGTCATTGATGAAAAAGGAAAACAAAATTGGACGAATGTGGCTACCTTGGGGCACTGCAGAGCTTACGATAATGTTTGTTTGATGTAGTTTTATAATACGATAATAATTAATAATTATTAAAAACATAATTTTGTTTTTGGCTTGTTAAATATGATTAATTCCAATTTAAACACCCGAGTGTTAGACCGATAGAATGAAGCTTTATCAGAAGTAATTTATGATTGACTTTATCAAAAGCATAACTAAAGTCCGTGTAAATACAATCTGTAAATTTCCATTTTATAAACCCACGATTTACTATAGTTGTCAGCTTCATGATATAACTTATTGATGAGCTACCTTTTCTAAAACCATGTGGTCAGGAAGAAAGTGGGGACGAAATTTGATGAAAGAGACTGTCGGTAACACACTTTTCAAAAAGCTTAGGAATTGCACTTAACTTTGATAAGCCTCTATAGTTTGTGACGCATGACTTGCTGCCAGATTTAAATAGCGGAATAATGAATGAGTATTTACACAACTGAAAAAAAACAACCATATTTTAATGATAAATTAAATATTATGCTTAATGGAGTAGTTATTGCATGTGCGCAATTCTTCAGAACACAACAGGGAACACCATCAGGACCCATGTGGTATGAGGACTTAACAGATTTTAAAGTGTCTAAAATCTGATTTGTGTGGATTGGATAAAAGTGTATCATTTGATGGCCCGGAATTGGATGTGGGTATTCATTTAAATCATATTGGGAATCAGAGTAAGTGGTAGAAAAAAATCAGCAAACAAGTTACTTATTATCTGATCGTCACTAGATTCGAGATCATGTACGAAAGCTCTCGCAATAAATAACACTTAAATAATTTCCAAAGACTCAAAATCACGCAGACTAACGAAATATCGCACTTGCTCAACAATAGTGAATAAATTCAAAATATTTATTTTTTCACTTTTTACAAAAATTCGATACGTAATATTCATATCTTAGCGCTGTTAAAAAATCGTTCTATTTTGTTTCCTTTTTGGTAATGAAACGGTTGGTTGTATTTAATGTGAAACTAAAAAAAGTTTTGCTTCTGCTGAAAATGATTAAATTTGGAGTTATTACGTTGTTAGACTTGTTTTTCGTTACTAAGAGGGAAAATATACTTAATTTTGAACAACTGTCAGTGTCTTCTTTTTCCAAGCATGATGCAATTTTTCTTTCATACAATTTTTCAATCCCGGAACAGGATCAAAGCTATAGCTTTCGTAACTTTAATAATATTGATTACCAAAATTTACAATATATCATTGAACAAACAAATTGGAATTCAATATACTTTTAGCAAATGTTGACGTAAAACTAAAGTTCTTAAATGATTCGATTCTTACGATTTACGACCAAAGCGTTCCTATTACGACTAAGCGGTTTAAAACCGGTGGCAAACCTTGGTTTAACAATGAAATTAAAATTATGATTGAGAATCGTGATAGATTGCATAGATTATGGAAGCGTTATAGAACTCCAGAATATCTATCTGAATACCGTAGAGCAAGAAAGGCTGTTGTATCAAAGGTGCGACATAATAAGACCTCTTATTACCATAATAAATTTAACACTGTAGTGGGCAACAAGAAGACTTGGAAGTGTATAAAGGAAATTGGTATTGGTAAAAAAGGGCATCAACAAGTTGTCGACGTTAATTCGATTAATGAAAGTTTCGTTAATATACCATATCCTAATGTCACAAATGACTTTTATAATCAAAACTTAATAGTTTTTAATCCTGCAGATAAGTTTAATTTTCATCATGTTGATGATAATGATGTAATAATGGCCGCCCATGCAATCAAGTCTAACTCAATTGGTTTGGATGGTGTAGATCCCAAATTTATAAGGATAATACTGCCATGGATAGTTCCATACTTAACTCACTAATTTAATACTATTTTCATGACCAGCACTTTTCCAATAACATGGAAACATGCCAAAATTATTCCAGTCCCTCAAAAGGGAAATGATTACCGCCCTATTGCTATTTTACCTTACTTTTCCAAGGTCTTCGAACACTTAATGCATAAACGAATCTACAGGTACATATGTGAATGTCAACAATTTGTTAACGGATCGTCAATCAGGTTTCAGAACACGACAAAGCTGTATTACAGCTTTGGTTGATGTAGTAGAAGAAGTAAGGAGTAACTTAGATGATGGCAAATTAGCGTTATTGGTACTTCTAGACCATTCTACCCTTTGTATGAAACTTTTGAATCAATTTGGCATTCGCAGCTAAATTGATTCAATCTTACCTTTCAGACCGAAGCCAGTCAGTTGTTAATAATGGGCTTACTTCTTGCTCTCTACCCGTCCCCAGAGGTGTCCCACAGGGGTCAATTCTCGGTCCACTATTATATAGTCTATATGCTAACGATCTACCGAAACAACTTCGTTTTTGTAATATACAGATGTATGCTGATGATGTTCAGTTATACCTTAGCAGTACCAAGGAATTAATCGTCACCAAGTTAAATGAATTGAATTCTGACTTGAACAATATTTTTGTGTGGGCTTCTGCAAATGGTTTGAAAATAAATCCAAACAAGTCAATTTTCTTGGCAATTTCTAGAAATAACACAATAATGGAAAATGAATTTAATGTTTCAATTGGACAATCGAGAATTGAACTTGCAACTACCGCAAGAAATTTAGGTGTAATTTTCAACAAAACTTTAACTTGGTCTGACCATATTAATCAGGTATGTGGTAAAATATACGGTATGTTACGTAATTTGTGGGCCAGCCAACATTGCACCCCAATAAATATAAGAACTTTGTTAGCAAAAACTTATCTTCTGCCTACTCTATTATACGGCTCTGAAATCTTTGCTGGATGTTCCTCTGTAGATAAGAGGAAGCTCAACACCACTTATAATAACATTATTCGGTATGTTTTCGGTTTAAAAAGATTTGACAGAGTTTCGGAATTCTCTAGTAGATTTACGGATTTATCTTTCAATAACCAAATAAAAATGAAATGTCTAATTTTTCTACACAAAATCATAATTACAAAAGAACCAGAATACCTTTTTAATCGAATACGATTTGCCAGATCTCGTAGAGGAAGATATACATATTATTCAATTTCGGCATCGAAGCCATGCATCTGAATGCCAATTTTTTGTTTTTAGCATACGTCTCTGGAATCAACTCCCAAGTCATATCCAAAACACAAACAACGCAATAAATTTTAAGAAAATGCTTATTGTTTTCCTAACGTAATTTTAAATCAATGTTTTTATTTCGATTAGTTAAATATATTTGTGTTAATTGTTACTACACACATATACTTTTATTATTATAATTTTTTTTTTCAACATAAATTGATCTTTGTTTTTTATGTATTTTTTCTGTTTTCTAAAAATTAATGTATTTTTTCCCCCCAATAATAATTTTGTAAAACTTTTGACATTTTATATTATTATTTTACATCTCTGATTCTAATACTGTAATTTATAAGATAGATAAGATATACTTATCCTGTTGTATTAGAAAATCGATATTAAATAAATAAATAAAAAAATAAATAAATTGTTGAACTAGTGCGATAAGTTATAAAATGAGAACATTTTTAGTGAAGTTTTATAAAATTTTTTTTAACAGTTTCTTAAAAAAAACAGTCTTCCTGAGTGCGTGAGAAATTGTCGTTAATCACACACGCAAATTTTATATTGCAACAACGCTCACTTGTTCAATATGTAAAGAAATCATATTACAATTATTGCAAATGTATTATATTTCAATGGATCATTATTAGGCCACAAATTTCAACAATAGTGTATTAACTCACAATTTTAATTGTTCAGTTTTTGAAAAAAATCGACACGTGATATTATATTTAGCCGCTGTAACAGAATACGTACTTGGAACAGGAATAGTACTAATGGTTCGAAATAAAGTTTGATAGAAATTATTAATATTTTTAGTTTTTTTTTTTTTAATAAGTTCACTTCTTCTGAGGTCATGTTTACAACTTATTCTGTTTCCGTGTATGTTGTGGTTCCCAGGCGAAGATATGCAAGACAACAATATCCTTAATTTTTTAATTTCAGGTATAACACGAAACCACAAATCTACTGGTGTGTTATAACTTGCTAGAGATTTTGTTGGACTATGGCTTATATATTTACATAAGTAGCTGCATAAACAGCTTCTCCCCTTCTCTCCATAAATTCTTTGGTACATCAGCACGCACTTCTTCAATAAGCGTTTTATTAAATCTTTCAGATACACTGTTTTGTTGAGGTGTATCTGTAAGTATTTTGCTTATACTGAAAATTTTGGAATAATTCAGTGGTGTTAAACAAGTGCGATATATACTTTTATATAAGGCAAAAGCCTTATTTCAATTTATGCACGCCTGTTATCGATATACTATATGCTCGTTATCGATTAAATTTTACGAAACGATACTCTGTGAATAATTCCAAGTCACATAAAGGCTTTTGAATTCAACTTTTTTAATGTTATATCTTTTCACTACATCGAAATAGTTTTTCGTAACAAAATATTTTGCAAACAAATAAATTTGATCAAAAAATTTTACACTCGATCCACTGTTACTCTTTTATACTATACTTACTTGCACATATGAGTGCTACACATATTCGCCTTATTATCTCTGATCAATACAGGGAGTTAAAGTTTCTATAAACGATTTCAGTCTTCTATGAGTCCCGACCTACGCTAACAAATTGAAAGAGAGTACATAAAAGTGTGTGTGTGTGTGTGTTTGTTCGTTCGTTCTTAATCTTTTGTGCTTGACTTCAGTTGGTTTTTTGGTCCTTACTGCCAATACTACAATATGTATATTTGACTGTCTGTCCGTTTGTCTATTGACTTCAATTCAATTTTTGAACTAAAGCTTATTTGGTGTTTAGCATTAAGATATTGAAGTTTTTTCATACGATTTGTTTCTAAATTTTGTTATCCCAATAGCTTACTACCAGCTATTAAAGATCACGGGCTTTGTTGTCTTATTGTCGTAGTTTCTGTTGTTGTTGTTGTGGTTGGTTACAAGACTTGAAAGTCTTTTATGGAGCTGTGTATGTGAACCAGTTGTGTCGTGCGCTAAGAGTGTGTGTTATGTGTCGATACCTTAAATCGATATTCCACCATCGTCGTAGTCGTCGTCAGCATCGTCAGCATCATCATCATTGCCACCACCTCTACCACCATTATTTGGTATCAAAATAACAACAACTTCACCAAAGAAGTCAATCGTTTGGCTTTTTAGTGGATTTTGTTGTTTTAGTAGACCACCTTAATAGAGTCTCTATTTTGATGTTTGCCAGTGTAAAAGCTCATATGAGGTTTTTTCACATTTGGTTTGTTTAAGTTTTTTTCATAAGCCGTCGGATAATTTGTTTTGTCATACAAATCACTGATATTTTAGGTGTGATTGTTTGTTGCATGACTATTTAGAGAAGCATGAGTACGTTGGTGTGATAAGAAATCTTTGAATTACAAGAATTTATATTAAATCATGACGTTAAAGTTACAATTGATTCATAAAAATTCATAGCCCAGTTGACACTTTGAGCCAAAGGTTAAAATTGTGTAACTTGAAAGTTTTCCTAAGTATCGAGCGATTTTTGGAAGAGCAATGAATATTAAATTTTAAATACTTTAATTATATTAAATAACAAAATATAGTTAATGGATCCATATTTCCTGGACTTGAGTGGAAAATATTCCTTTATTATAAAACAATCTCCAAGGTTATTAGATCAAATACTTGCATATCTTCAATTTAATTTGAAATTTTGATATTTAGTTAAGCTAAAGTTCATCAAATTTAATTTTCATTAAATAATTTTATCGAAGGAAGAAATTACAACATGAAAGTAATTAAAACTTATCAATAATTAAATTAATCATAAAATTGTTCATATTATTTTATCTGTAGCACGTATTGGGTATACCAATAAGGTTTGACTGTTTTATTAATGCGAGCTCCATTTGTGATATACAGTATACACCCAGAGAAAAAACATGTTTAAATATGGTCACCTCCAACCAAACTATTTTTAAAAACAATTTTAAACATATTTTGTTTAATATAACCATATTATTGTCAGCGGTAACCATTTATGGTTAAATTAGGCCTCTATCAAGAAGCCCCAACCATATTATTGTTGTCTCCAAACATGGTATGATCAATATTAACTAAAATCTGTTTAAAACTAACAATAGCATGGTTGGTTTTCAATCATATTATGTTGCTCTTGAAAAAAAGGAAAATACTATTATAAATTCAAAAACAAATTATTGTCATATTTAACCAAAACATTTTTAGAGGCAACCATAATATGGTTGTGGGTTCTTGATGGAGGACTAATTTAACCATAATATGGTTACCGCTGACAATTATATGGTTATATTAACCATAATATGTTTAAAATTTTCTTTGAAAATAGTTTGGTTGGAGGTAACCATATTTAAACATGTTTTTTCTCTACGTGTACGCTCAGTTATATGAGTACCCAGTTATATGAACATCCGGAATAGTGAACAACAAAATTTTTACACATGAGGTTCTAAAGAGTGAACATAACCTATCTCTTTTATGTGAACAACTAGCAACCGTTAATTTTTTTGTAACTATTTGTTCTAAAGGGTGCTTTTTTAGAGTATCACAACTTTGAGTTGGCATCACTCCTTTATTTAAGCACCCATTTAACAGCTGATAGTTGCTTTTTGTTTAGTTTGCTTTTAAATTTCATTATGAATCGACTTATGACTTATTATGAATCGAGCAACGCGCAAATTGTTGAAATTTTCAATCAAAATAATTTGGCGAATGGGCTGAAACACAAATTGATATTGATTTTGAATTTCCATTCAATATTTTATTTTCCGATGAAGCCCATTTCTGGTTGAATGGGTACGTAAATAAGCAGAATTCTCGCATTTGGATTACATCCACAAAAATTACTGCGCACCAAAGCTTTACGGGCTGGCGGAGTCATTTAAATTTCATAAATTTTTTTTTTCAATAAAGCCCGTTTCATTGATATTAAAAATATATTTCCTTGTTTTATTATGATTTAAACTTGTGTCACTCTACAAAAAACACCCTTTATTAGAAATCTGTTCTTCCCCGAAATAAGCTAGTAAATGTGTATTTACGAATGCAAAGGAAAATTTATAAGATGGTTGGTGTTTGCAAAGTTATTGCTTGGAGTGAAAATAATATATCTGATAATGATATTTGGCATTGCGAAAATGCAGGGACAAGGCATTACAGAAATCCCTTAAAGCAAAAAAATATAACCGACTACTTTCATGTAAATTTATTATTAACAACCCAATTTAAAATAAAAACTTAATATAAGTTATGTATTATCAAGTATTAAAAATGATTTGAAATACTCATTTTATATTGTCTCGATTATGTGAACTTTTCCATTTAGTGAACAGGCCCTGTCTGAATTAGTTCATATAAGCGAGCGTCTACTGTATGTTAATTTGGTTCGTCTTGCTTATTATCATTTCTATGTCATTTTGAAGGCGAGTTTAAAAATTTTTAAGCAAAAACTATTTAGTCTAAGGACGGTATATGATGAGAATTGTTCGACTTTAATTAGCCTAATAAAGGGTGGTCCAACCATAATGAACGATGTCAATTGTGCATGACACCGTAACGTCAAGTTTTTTGCACAACTTAATTTGACATTGTTTGCTTCGGTGTTTGGCAAATTCAATTATGGAAAAGTACACAATTGAGCAGCGCATTAAGGTGTTGAAGTCTTTGATGAAAATGGGCGTTCAAAACAAAATGCATTCCGTGCATTTCGTGATTTTTTTTGGTCAGCATAATCGACCAAATGTGTCCACAATCGGGAGACTTGTGTACAAATTTTAGCAAACCGGGTCTGTAGGAAATGGGAAAACACCTGTGCTTGCCCGCCCAGTTCGTTCTGCGGAAACACTGCTTTTGTTAGCGATAGTGTGGCAAGAGAGCCGGCAAAGCAGTTTCCGTCAATGGTGTTCGTTATCGCGAGATGATAACGGACTTCTTGTAGCCAGTATTTGAAGATAAGGACCTGGACGGTATGTGGTTCCAGCAGGACCTTTCCTTGGGGGTATATAAAAGAAAAAGTGCACGTCAGTAAGCCAAGAACAATTCAAGTGCAAATGATGAGATAATTTGGCACATTAACATTGAACCTCAATCATGTCTCAGGAGTCACTGAAAATATGGATAATTGGAAAGACGTATGCCTCCAAAATTAACATATCGACTTGCTCAGATCTAATGGATAGACCTTGATTAAATCGTTAGTTTTTTTCGAAACGTGAACTTACCATAATTTATCAAATCTAGTTTTAATTTTTAAGCTTACATCCTACCACTGTCGGACAAACATTTTCCTAATCACGGCTTTCTTCTGATCGGATAAGTCTGGACGTATATCTTTTCCTTAAGCGAGTGTGGAAGCCATCATTAAAAATATTTTTATCTAGAGAATTTGGTTGCAATTAGAGCATTTTCAGTTATTTAATTGGATATATTGTGATCATAGTTTTTATTTGTCGCCAATTGTGCAACAAAGTGTTAACAACCGTAAAAAAAAACTTAAATCTTGCGTTAATTTCGGACACCCTTAATAAGTTGGACGTATTTTCACGAAAATGCTTGCCAGATCTAATTATTGTTAAAAATTTCCAAAAATAACAACAACTTATCAAGACAGGGCTGTATTTTTATTAAAATACGAACGACTTGTGTGATCGTGTAAACTGCCCTTTACTGATAGCACATAATATCTTTGTGAATGGGCCCATAATTCGCCCATAACTTATTAAGCCCATACAAATCCCACTCTTCAAATATTCTTAATCTCGGCTGAGGTCAGGAAAGGAAATTATACAAAGACCGCAGGAGTCAATGTTTCTGTAAGTGTAGGATTTTTTGAGGTAACATTTTTCATAATTTCCTTAAAAATAAAATTCTTAATAATTTTTAGTTTTAGATTTAATCACAGCTGAGAATCTTTTTTTAAAGTTCAAAAACATGATCTAAGAATTTTTTAATTAATATTTTTCCTTTTAAAATAAAATATTTCAAATATTTAGTTGAATCAATAGTTGTCGTTCGTTATTGTCTATTGACTCCCAAAGGTCTCTGCTAATGATCTCTAAGAGACCAAATGTCTACCTTTGTATGCCCAAAAAAAAACATACAATACAAATATTTTCTGAAGTCAAAACACTCTTAAATAACATTTAAATTTATACTTAAAATGCAATAACAACAAAAAAACTACAAAAAGATGAATATTTTTTATCATCTTAACGAAATCAGATATTTTAGAATAATTTAAAGATATTTTTTTTAATATTTCTTTTCGTTGTTGCTGCATAATGATTCTAATACTTCTGGATTCATAGAAACGTAATTTATAGTTTCCTTTTGTTTTCTCATGTGCTTTTTGTGTCTGTGTAGAGCGATGATGAGATTGGTGCTGGTTGAGAGTATCTTTGGGATTTTGTTGAATGCTGCCTTTTTTTGTTGTTGTTTATTTCTTTTTCTGCTTATTTATCACTAACCACACCATCGCCGATATGGCCTCATTATTAAAACCAAAAAAAAAAAAAAAAATCAATAAAACTATATTAATTTTTTTTATATAAATTTTGTGGGTTTTAATTTTTCTATTTTTGTTGGTTAAACAATTTTTTAAAAAAAAAATAACAAAATATTTATCACCGATTTTCTTAATGACGATTTATTTCTTAAGAATTTCATCTATGTGTGTCTCGATTGGTTCTTGTTTAATCTTCAAAAGAATTATAGAAAATATTATGATGAGCAGAGAACGAGTGTGTGAGCTGGTCTGGTCGTTGATGTTAAAACAAGTTTTTTTTAACAAAATTTTTAATTGTGTATTCCAATTCCAATAACTAATCTTGAGGTGCTAAGACCAACATCTACCAGTGCTACGCATTAATGTTCACATTATTAAGATCTTAATTGGCTGATAACGTTTTTTTTTCTAAAAAGATGATTGGGTTAAAGAAAAATTTTTTTACAAATATGAATGGCAGTAACACAATCTCGACTTTTTCGAGATGATTTAAAAATGTATGTTAATGAACGAACCACAAATAATTAAATATTATTTGCTTTTAAGTTATTAGTATTCTGTGTGGAAGCTTAAAGGAATTCTGATTGTGGGAAAAAGAAACTGACGTATTGAAAGATCGATATTGGATCTTAAAACAGGTAACTTATATATTTATTAGGTTAAAATAATTTTTAAGGGTTGGTCGAAATAACGAGTACTCTCGGTGTCTTTTGCGTCTGGCAGTAGTGCTGGGATACTATCGATATTTTCTACTATCGATATTTATCGATTGATCAGATTTCACTATCGATATATCGATATTACTAACGACTGAATGTTTGTACTTGTGCAGGAAAATTTTAATCATTTTTTTATAAGGCTGAATGTATGAGACGTATGTATATACGCACGTTATTTTAGATGGCAGTTTTGAAAAATTGATAAGTACCTTTCTGAAGGAACCGAAGTAACAGGGACTATAAGATATTCCATTGCAACTTTAAACAATTTTCTAAATTCTAAACCCAAAAAGGTAATCAATCTAGCGGACTTATCCTCTAATGGTCGTTCATTGTTTTGTCCTATGCTTGTAATTGCATTTGTATTTCCATTTTTTTTACAACATCACAAAAATATTTGACATTTCAGTCCCTATATAAACATGTAAAAATTTCGACTTGAAGGTCTTTAATTAGCAGTAAAAAGCACTGCTAAAGGCCAGTTTACACGGTAATACAATGTATGGTATGGTTCAATTAGGTATGGAAACAAAATATCGGCTGCGACCTCGGCGGCACACCTCCGATGGTCCAAATTTTAGTTGACGCTGAAGCATAATTGAGGTTCTATGCCGTTAATGTGCGAATAATCGCATCCTTTAGCTCTTGAATTGTTGCTGGCTTATCGACGTACACCTTTTCTTTCATATAACCCCAAAGAAAGAAGTCCAACGGTGTCAAATTACATGATCTTGGCGGCCAATTGACATTGCCACCACGATAATACGGCCATTGAATTTGTCGCGCATAAGAGCCATTGTTTCGTTAGCTGTGTGGCAAAAGGCACCATCCTGTTGAAGCCACATATCGTCCACATCCATATCTTCTAATTCGGGCCATAAAAAGTTCGTAATCATTTCACGATAGAGAACGCCATTCACAGTAACTGCCTGACCGGCCTCATTTTGGAAAAAATACGGCCCGATGATGCCGCCAGTCCATAAACCGCAATAAACAGTCACTCTCTGTGAGTGCATTGGTTTTTCGACAATCAGCCATGGATTATCATTCGCCCAAAATGGTGGTGAAAATGTGCCTCATCACTTGAAATGAAGTGCACGATATTCATTTTGATTTGAACATTTCCATAATAAATCTGAATAGCTTTAACGCGTTGCTCGGTTGTGTATCTTTCCATAGTTCAAATTGAGTTAGTCTGAAATTTAGAAATGTCAAATAAAATGCAGACAAAAACTTGACGTTTAGGTGTGGTTCACATTCAACATCGGCCGTTAATTTAACCACCCTTTATATCCTTTACTTCTGAGTAGGGCGTAGGACCATAACGGGTAACAACACGTTTTCATCTTTTTACCGTGATTGTTTTCATATTTTTCGTTATTTTTAAATAATAATATCCTGTTGACAAAAACGAACGTCGAGACTTTTGCCGTTACAAACGAAAGACCTGTAGTTATCCCAATCTTTGGATAGTTTTTTTTAGTTTGCTCTAGGATTTATTCATCTTTTTTAGTTCAGTGTTAGTGTTGCTTCGCCATAAAATTGTCGGCCGACCTTGGTTTCTAATTTCTTGGGGGTTCCATCACAATGCTTTACGGCATGTTTCCTTTACATATTTTCTGAGAGTATGGCCTGTCCATCATCATTTTCTTGTTTTAATTTTCAGGTTGATTGGTTTATCATTTGTTAAGGCAGTTGTTGGTTAGAGATTGCTTGTCGACACCAAATTTTTAATGTTTTCACTAGACATCTGTTCGCCCAGAGAAATACATTCATAAAGATGGTGCTGCAAAGATTCCTTTTCTTCTTCGTCTAAGCAACTCCTACAGTAACTGCAACTCTCTGACATACAGCCAATCATACATCTGTGAATAATATTTACAAGGATACCTGCCCTAGGGCCTACTCCGTGATGAAGTTTAAACACTGATTTCTTTTTACGGCTGCTTAAATTAATGAAGTGGTCAACAACGATTAAAATTTAAAAATAATTGGCTCTTATTCTTACTCGAGAGAGATGCAAGTAAAGCCAATCATCATATCTGTAATTTGTCAGGAATGTCGGGGTTGCGGGTGGGTATGCATCTTGAGAAGCTGCTGAGATTAAACGTTTCAGGGGCTTTTGTTTTTTCCTTATGGCGGAGTTTGGCCTGTCGTGGATGGTGCTGCTATTTAACAGAAAATACTTTTGGCAGTGGACTAAAAACATGTGGACATAAGGACAATAGTAGAGGTTTTGCGTCCACTTGGTCTGGACATAAGCGCAGTTACTTTAATAATTCGAAGCCCTTATTCTACCCAGGTAACCTGCATCAACTACCATTACCAATCACACCGAAAACTTCTTTACTTCGCTTGCTAGAGTCCTTCAACAGTGTCAGTTAAGCCAATCATCTTTTAAGTTATCATTAACAAAGAATACAGCAATACTTATTACTACCCGACGAATGACGTAAAAACTAAACTGGAGATCGTAATGGTTCCACCCAAAGCGTTTTTACTTTAACTTACGCCTCGCAGTTATGAATAAATTGCAAAGTATTTTTACTTTAAGATCTATAATGTAGGGTATGGACAAGGATTATGCTTGGTAACCGGTTTCTCTTATGATGTTATCAGAACAGTCATAATAGACTTCCTCAAAGCATGCCACTTGATATTACCTCGTATGCAATAGCTTTGGCTTAATAATGACGCCATTTACTTCGCGGTTTTAAGTTCCCGTATAAAAATTGTACATAGGAGCCAACATTGCCTAAAGAGGATATCGAGAATAAAACTGAATAAGTTTTGGTACAATTAAGTTAAAGGTAAAACACTTTTGCTCTGCCAAAGATCGTCCATACCCCATTAATGATCATTAAGTAAAAGGTGTTTTTTAGAACTTGCGATAGGAATAACTGTTAGACTAGATGTCATACTAATGAAGTGTTTTTTTTTAGTTTTCTTTGATAAATCACCACGCGCAACAACTTTTACAAATCGTGGAAATTTATTTCCAAACTATCGCATTATCGTCCATGTGAGCAGGTAATATGAAATACCATAGAGCAATCCATGACTACATTTACTTTTATGAATACTGTTCATTCAAGCTCAAATTTTCTATCCGGCGAAATTCACAGCAACTCGGTCTCTGCCCGTCCACTACTGGAAATATTTTGAGGAAAGAAATTTTCCTGCATCCATATAAGATTCAACTGGTGCAAGAATTAAAGCCAGCGGACCATCAATTGCATCGTGTGTTCAGTGAATGGGCTGCGAATCTGATTTTTATAGCCAAATCATTTTCAGCGATTATGCTAATTTCTCGCTTAACAGGTATGTAAACAAGCAAAATTGAAATTATTGCATAGGGCACAATCCTCATGTACTTTTTGTCACTATTTGGTGCGCTTTACATGCCGAAGGCGTCATCTGCCATTTGTCTTTAAGTCCGAAATCGGTGCCAACATTACCGTGACTGGCGAAGGCTACAGGCGAAGGCTCATGTCATTGCAAATCATTTGAAGGAGAAATGGTTTCAACATGCCATACAGCAAAAACATTTCTTTCCTTAATATCATACCAACAAGAAGTTTCAGAGAGTACGAATTGGAAATTAAGCACATTTGAACGAATTCTTAATAATTACTTTGTTGAGCCAAATGTTTGGTGACCTAATTATTTCGTTCGTGTGGTTTGACATCTTTGGACTTCATTTTGTGGAGGTTCGTCAAGTCTATAGTCTATGCTGATAAGCTAACAACGATTGATCATTTAGAAGCCAACATTCGGCGCACTATAGGCGAAATAAGATCGGGAATGGTCGAAAAAATTATGCAAAACTGGATCGACAGGATGGCGTTCATACGGCCCAGTCGCGGAGGCCATATGCTAGAAATTATTTTTAAACATTAAATGCCATGAATTTTGGGAGCTGATAGCCAATTGTTTTATTTAAACAAAAAAAACTCCTAAAAACTCTAAAAAACACCCCTTTATTTAACTACTTGCTTCAATTCATCTTACTTTATACTATGCATTTGTGCACTCACCTTGTTGAAATAGCAGAATAAATTATTTTCCAGCTTTAAAAGGAACTGGGGGTAAACTCTGGTAATCTAAAGATTATTTTCAAAACAGTAGTGTTAACCCCTGATTATGCTTTAATATTAAAAAACAAGTGCAGAAATCAGTTAAATTTATACATTTACCCAGAACTGTGCAGTTGTCAAAAAATATTTCTAACTGCGACACCGACTCCATCCGCTAAAATTTTTTAAGTCCGACTCCAACTCCGACTCCTTATTTCCTTATTTGACTTTAAACTGTTTTTTAATGCAGTACCCTTTATTATGATTAAATATAACAAGAAAATGATTCTGTAAAAAGTTTAAATAGATATTTTAATTCTATCACGTGCCGAGATGAGCTTTTATATAGTTATTTACGTATGTAAAGTAGACTGGTCCTTATTTTCTGAATTTAGAGTTTTTAAAGCAGACCTTCTTAAAAATCTTTTGTTTTGGAAAATATTAGAAAATTTTTAGAAAATTTTTTTGGCAAATAATTTTGTAGTCGGAGTCGCGAGTTTTTTTCCGACTCCGACTCCGGTACAAAAACCTCAACTCTGATTCTAAAACTCCGACTCCACAGCCCTGCCTTTAACTTGCACATGAATTATATTTTTAAAAGTATTTTTCAATATAATACCAATAGACTACCACAAAATTTATCAAAATGATTCTAAGAATCAAAGAGACTAAATGATGTGGGCAGTGACTTTGGAAGCTTGTTGTAGGAGCACTTAAAAATAATAAATATTACACTAAGCAGGAAAAGGCACGGAACGTTACATTTTATCGAGAATATATCAACACAACAACAAGTCGCTACAGTATTCAGAACCAGATGCGATATGTTTCCACTAAAAGCCAATACTTTTTACATCAACGAATATACGATCATGTACATTACGTCATACTGGCGAAGATGAAACGCTGCTGCATTTTCATGAGAATAAAAAATTAAGAATGGTGAGCTAACTAACTGATGGTAAAGATTTTTCATACACATTGTTCTTAAAATACAATTCAAATCTATTTTAATTTTTTATTAATGCGGCAGTAGGTATTTAAAACAGACGACTGTAAGTCATTGTTATTAATAACGCCTTTCTTTATTTAAATATTTTATATTTTTAGTAAAGATAACTAGACAAAAATACTATACACTCGTAAATGGAAGAGCCTTTCTTTCTTATAGCCCTTTTCTTTTCTATTATTATAAAACTATTAAATTATTCAAAAAAAAAAAAAAATATGTTGAAAAAGCTTTCTATTTAATATTTCTCATTTTAAACAAAACAATTTTATTAGTTTTTCGTGTTTTCAGCGAATTTGTAAAACAAGACAAAACAAATCGTTGGAAATCTCTGAAAGTGTAATACAAAATATGTGTTTTTAAAAAATCATGACATGCAAATCTAAAATAGTGCAAATATTCTGCATGTTTCTTGTCCGCAATTTCAATCAAAAATGAACCATAAAAAGAAAAAAACGGTAAACATGCTAAAAGTTCTACTGGTTTGTACAAAAAAATGAAACTAAAAACTATCCGATTAAATAGTATTGTATAACTTTATAAATAAATAATAGAAAACCCGCACGAAAGCTTTTTTTAGTTTGTAGATTACCTGGAATTCATATTCACACGAAATTCTTGTAAAAACACTTTTATGTTTTCAAGGATGGGAAACTATTTATAACTTTTATGCAACAAAAGATTGCGAATGTTACACTTAAAAATTATTTAATACTAAAAATTTCAATTTCTTTGTCCCAAAATACAAAAGCTTTCGCAAGTATTTACTTAATAATTAAAGTGGAATCTGAAATGGTGGGACTCCGAAGGGAGCAGTGAAATATGAACGTGCAGGGGAATATCCTCTTAAAAGAACTCAATGCCTTCTTACAAAATTCTGCCGGGACTAGACAGAACTGTTCTTGGAAAGGCGGTTTTCGCTTGTGGAAGGTGACGGTTAAGGGAGAATGCAACGTATTTTATAATTTAATTGGCTTGCTTATAAGGTTAAATTGTTACATAAATTCAATTGCTCCTAAAAAATTCGCGGAATTTTTTTTATACAAAAATAAGTACATAAAGTGTGTTTTAAAACAAGTAAGAAGCCTTACTATATGAAATCCTTTACGACAGTACTAATAGACAAATGTTATAATGTGTAACCCATGGGGAATCATGGATCCACCAAAACAAAAATAGTTATGCCCTTAAGATTTATGTAAGAGCTTTTTGCGCGGATTTTTTTCTAGATATTTTCATCTATATGAGATTTGTTCATATTAAAGTGATTTTAGGGACCGCAGCGGTAAGACTTAGGGCCATTAGAGCATGCATTGGACGGATAGTATGGCTAGTATGACCTATGAATTCCCGCGGGTTCATTCCTCTGTCTTTCAGTACCTGGACACAGGGTGATGATTTGCCACATTCAGGAACCACCTTGAATCGTAGTGGCTCGACCCATGAATTAGGTGTTTCGCTCCCAAGAAATAAGCAACTTGTTGTGCACAAATTTCATCTCATTGCCAATCAGAGGTGGTATGACGAAACTAATGTCGAGAATACAGACATCACCTCAGAAACCTAAGAGCGGTTATAACTGGCCCATAGGGAAACACGGCCAATTGTTGGGGCTGCCTTACAATGACCTATGTAGGAGTTGCGACGAAGAGGAGGAGTCAACGGAACATCTTCTTTGTCACTGCCCGGCATTCAAAGACCTAAGACTCAAGCTGTTTGGTCAAATTATCCTCAGGGAAAAAATCTGTCTTTCTGCTTGCTGTTAAAAATTAACAAAATTATACTGATTAATCATTTTTTAATAGCATTGAATATATGTAATGCAATTACATTACATATTCTTTGGAATTACAACGTGTAAATTTTTTTCAGTTGAATTCGGTTAAGCAAAAGCAAAAAACTAGAACTTATTACTTAATTCCTTTTAAAATAAAAAATACACAAGTGAGATTAAGCAAATTATTTACTCACACTTTTTTTTGCTTTTGCTCATTATTTATCAAAGTGCTAAAGGCTAGATTACACTATCTCACAAGTCTTACGTATTTCATAACACTTTGTGAGATAATGAGTTTTGTTGCGACTGTCAAAAAATCTAATTAAACATGACAGTTTGTGTTCACACCATCAGACAAAGTATAAACACTCACACATGAAATAAAATGCAACCCTGATCCAATGAAAATTATTATTGTTTAGAAATGTTTTAAAAAAACGATGAAGTCGTATGGAATGTCAAACTTTTTTTCATAATACTTGTAATTTTCATCACACATGCATTCACACAACAGTTTTTTACGTATAACTTGAATTTTTGACATGTATTAATACAAAGTATAATAGTGTAAACAAGCCTTAAGTAAGCATCCACAAACATAGTTTTTAAATTTGCCGCAAAAAATTTTAGCAAAGCAAACATTTTAGTTCTGTTGCTTTTTTTTAGGAAGCGATTTATACACTGCTTTGTGCTAATGATAAAAACGGGATTGCGCACTCAGATGTACAACAAAATTTTCTACTGCGCAACTACGTCATCATAGACTAAATATGAGAGTTTGTTGTAAAAAAAGGTAAGACACACACAAATGCACATACACAAAGTCTGTTTCTTCGTCACACACAAAAATAACGGACATGCGCAATGCGCAATCTTGTTTCTGTGATTCATGGCTGTGTACTAATAACATTATATTGCCTATTAATATGTCGAGAATTATTACAACTCTGAAATATTTAATTTTTTCTCTTTTATAAAATTTGTGTCGGTAAATATTGTATCCTTGTATACAACGCCTTTAATACATTAAATAAAAAAATGTAATTGTAATAAGAAATATGATCCTAAAATAACTCAAGATCATTTCATCTCAACATTAAATCTTCACATTAATGAGTTGTATGCCAGAATGAATTACTAACGAAGCAGCGTCGCCTGTATGTTGGGAAGAGAAAAGAACAGAACGAACCAGCAGAACTAAAATGAACTAAACAAAATTTGCATTTTTTGTATATGCAATAAAACGTATGCAACAAAAAACATGCATGTAACAACAACCGAAATAAAAACCACATTTATGAATCAATGCCACATTTAGAATTTCATTCAATAAAATTTATTTATTTGTTTTGTCCAAGTTGTATTTGTGTTGCTGCATAAAAAAGCTTAAAGCATGGCAGAGTGAGTAAAAGGGATAAAAGGAAGAAATGAATGAATAACTTCCCTTCTAAATGTACGTCTTAAGATTTCTCTTTTGGAAAAAGAAAAAGAATTTAATTTGCATAAATATTACAACACGATCATTTTCAAAAAATCACAACTAACAAAAAAAGGTATAAAAAAATATGGTATAAAGATGGATAAATACAATATTTTAAAAATCTTGGCTATAGGACACTAAAAAAGATGGCTTTTATGCTAAACACTGCAAACCGAGACACAACTGAATATTTTCAGTGTTTTTTTTTTTTTTTTTTTTTGGGTGACTTGTTTTCATTCTTTAACACTTTCGTGCAACACCTCGTTTAACAAATTCAACAACTAAGCACTCGACTTGATCCATGGCAAAGAGCAATGACAACAAAACATGGCTTAAACAAACATTTGTCGCAAATATGGTCATAATTCATGCAAACAAATAAATTTACATCGTTTTAACTACAATATTTATTCGTTCGATGATTGTTACCGCGAGTACATACTCGTTGTCGTACCAATAAACCCACGCAGTTTTCAATAAAAATTTTTGCTTTGTTTTGACATGTAAAGAGAATTGCAAGAGGACTTACTTTGGCTTCCTTTCTTGCTTGTAGACATTTAAAAAAAAAAATATTGTTTTTAATGTCATCATCAAATTTAGCATATTATCAGGAGAGAATCATTAATTTCTTGGGAAAGCAAAATTTAGAAAATATTGATTTTTTTTTGCATATTTACATATACGCTGTGTATAACTGTGTGTAACATTTTGTCAATAACTTGATATGAAAAATTGTACAGCATCAATTTAAAATTACCAACAATTTCTCCATTTTACTAACCAATATACAGTCTGATCATAAACGCTTTGTTTATAATAACCCTGCGGGAAATTTGTGCTAATTGTTCTTAAAGCACTTATCCCGTGGCCAGTGAACAAAATGTTATAATTAAAAGAACCGAAGTGTGGAAGGTTAAATGAAAACATATCACTCAACTGAAGAAAATGTGTCTAAAGCGTGGTTCCTCCAGATGAAAGGTAGTCGACACAATGTATTTGGATTTTGTGCGGGAAGAGTCTGATTGTATCTGGTTCTCATATTTGATATTACCATGGTGTTGGCCTAGGAGGTGGTAAATTGAAATATTTTTTCTTGGACATTTGGTTGGCTAAGTGACCTGTTCACTCGGGACGATTTCTGCGACAGGCATTATATTAACCAAGATTTAATGTATCCATTTAAGCTACTTTAGTGACCTGTTACAAAGTGTTAAAACGTTGGCTGCCATGTGTCCCACCAGTGGGTCACATTTTTTTTTTTACTATGAGACCAAGTGTACCACCGGTGGTGCACACGTAAACTTTACTTGTTCATCAAATAATTTTCGGCCTGGTGATAATAGATAAAAGTTTTATGCAATAGGCACCCTGGTAAAACTATATTCTTTTTACTGTATAAATTTTTTTTGGTCTCTGCTCACACAAATCGAATTTTTAACATTGATTTATTTTTTTTTTTTTTTTAATTTTATTTAGCTTTTTTCATTTTTAACTTAAAATTAAATGCATAAGAAAGAAAAAATATAAAAAAATTTAGAAAAGTCACAATATTTAATGATTTTTATTGAAGCACTCCAGGCATAAGGCAGGTTCACTATTGCATTGACCACAATATGTTGTTACTTTTTTAGCCTTTTTTTACTGCGGCGCTTCTTCCTTCTACTTTACTTATTTCCATATAGCAACTGGAACAACGTTTTCTAAATAAAAAAAAATAGGAAATAAGAATAATAATAATACTAAAAACCTCAATACATGTGTGACCACCGGTGGTACACATGGCATTACTTTAAAACACTACTCATGGAGTGCCATGTGAGCCAGCGGTGGTCACAGGCTAAAAACACTCACCAATCGTCAAAAATTACTAAAGACAAGGTAAGAACACAAAATAACTCAATAAAAATCACCGTGAAACTGTAATTAAAAAAATTATTGGAAAGACTTTTTGTTATATGGTGGCAGCCAATTAACCCCCTCCTAGGACATCGCAATATTAAAATGACAAGGCTCCTCCATAAAAAGTGTTAGAACTAGAACCGGTCCCTACCACTTAAGAACTGTCACATTACAAGTTCGGTGTCAGTTTCCTTTCCTTTAGGGAAAGCAGTGGATATTTATTACTGAAAAAAAACGTTAAGTATTGTTGAATTGTAACAAATGTTCACAGCTGATCACAACTTTGGCTTTTGAAGTTGTTTTAACCAAAATTAAAGGAGAATGGACAAAGGATATCTGCACCGCACACTGTCAGATTTTGCCAATTTAGGGGGGACGAAACTCAAAATTTTTTTATGTGAACCAAAACAAGGTAACGGTACTCCCAATGTCGGGTGTATTACAAAAAATAATAATATAATTTTTACCTTCTGCGTGTACATATATCTTTGAACCACTATAAGTTATAATCAGGGACCGTAACAGTTATTGCTTTTTTCATAAAAGTCAGATGAAAACAGTAATTTTTTTTTGTTTTTATTTTTTTGAACAAAAATAACAGTTATTTTTTGATTTTTATTTTTTTGAACAAAAATAACAGTTATTTTTTGATTTTTATTTTTTTGAACAAAAATAAAAGTTATTCTCTAAATAAATGTACGTGTTTAAATAATTTAGATGACTTTAATTATTATTTTAATGTGCATAAGGAATTCCAATGATAATTACACACTTAAATAAAAATTTAAAGTCAACTAAATTATTAAATCACGTACATTTATTTAGAGAATAACTTTTATTTAAGCTCGAAAAAATAAAAATCAATATATAACTGTTATTTTTGTTCAAAAAAAAAAATAAAAATCAAGAAATAACTGTTAAGTTTGATCAAAAATATAAAATCAAAATTATAAAAATCAATATATTTTATCATTGACAAGTGCATGACGAACAATATGGTATTCTTGAATCAGTTTTCCGACATTTATTTCAATATGCTTTTTTTGTTTTAAAATTCCAATATAACTGTTATTTTCGGTCCCTGGTTATAATAGAATTTATAATTTGTTTTTGTTTAAATATATTTTGACTATTTTTGCTAGTTTTTTTATTTCTTTAATTTTGTATTCTCTTTAAAAGTAGTAAAAAGCTAGGATAAATGTGCCGAGCCGTTTTAAGTTCATCGTTTTATTGTAAGTACTCTCGAACAAAAAATAATCCATCCGTACTCAAATCAACACGAAGCGTTATTAATAGTACGGTGAGTATAAATTTTTTTGAATCAAGCATAGACATATTGATTTCAGTACGGATTTTAAATCGCGAAATACTTAACTTCTCCATATTCAATCCCGAATTGTTACTTAAAATAAGCCGAAAATGAGATTGATTTAAGTAAAACTAAGATTGAACCAATTTCAAAATGCGCTTGATTCAAGTTTTATAAAGTTGATTCAATCCCGAATTCGTACTTGAAATAAACTAAAAGTGAAATTAGAAGCAGAATTTTATTATGATTGATTTACTTACCCGTTTTACACCTTACAGAATTTCAATTATAAAACACCAGCATCATTCCCAATATGGTTTTTACTTTAAAAACTTAATGTACATACATAGCTGAAAATATAAACTAAATGAGAAGCAAGAGTTCTCAATTTTGCTTTTTAAACATGAAAAAAATGTGTGTTTCGTCTTGTTCTGTTGTCTTCGTTGTATCTACACACAACTAGCAAATCGTTTGTTAACTACTTGTGAGGTGTTGTTGAAGTGTGTTTAACAGCGTTACTGTTGGTGCCACTAAAGTGGCAATTTGCCACTTTTTCGGCTGCTTGGATACTATTTGACCACTTATACAAAATGCAACCAAATGTGGTACTTTTTGTGATTCTTGCCACTTTTGTGATACTTTTTACGTTAGGAAAAGATACTTTTTTTCTTTCGGTTTTATTAAACCTCCAGCTTTAATATATGCTAAGAAATTAGCGTCCTTGGCGGGTTCAAGTCCTTTCTAACCGCTACAAAATGCTTTAGAAAAGAAACTTTACATGAAATTTTTTTCTTTCATGCGTGGATAGCTAAATCGGTTGAATAAACTTTCTATTAACCTGTTTTATTTATTATGAATAAGGGGGTAAAGATATCTCGCATATATATGTATATTGGTCGTGAAGCAGAAACCGAACTGTTGTGAACCGAAAACTTTTCTAAAATTTGTGCAATTGACATTAAAAGTAAAATCTAAGTTTTTTCCAAAAATTGTGTAAAAAATTGATAACAAGAATTGATATAAAAAACAAAAAGCTCAATATATTAAAGTATTTAGACCCATTATTTATAGTGTCTAATGAAGATACAAACTATTTCGAATTAGTTTCAGAGTTTAACGATATAATAACTGACCCAGATGCATTTATACATGAATTTAAACTGCAAGAGAGTAAAGTAAATGACACGAATTATGAACACATATTTAAAATTTCGAATGCTGAAGATTTTTGGCGTGAAATTGGAACATGTATTCAGCAAGAAAAGTACAAGAAATATATTAATAAATGTATATGTGACAATTTCAGTTAAAAGCGATCTATGGAAAAAAAATTAGTTTTGAAGAAAAACGATTTTGAAGTTAACAAGTTAATTTTGAAACGCCTGAACGCTTTTACAGCTCGAAATCCGTTATAGAGGGGTTTTGGGGGTCGCTGATTACGAATCTGACAATGGATTTTGAAAATCCAAAACGGCGGATCCAATACGGTTAAATATTGTTTGTAATGTTATTGAATTTGTTTGAAACAAGTGGA
Organism: Pollenia angustigena; assembly: GCA_930367215.1. Taxonomy (NCBI): domain Eukaryota; kingdom Metazoa; phylum Arthropoda; class Insecta; order Diptera; family Polleniidae; genus Pollenia; species Pollenia angustigena. The sequence continues at coordinate 121,372,701 of OV884057.1, read as the reverse complement.
TTTTGATACGACGGATGCTATTTGGGGTCGAAGATTACGAATCTGGTATTAGATTTTGAAAATTCAAAATGGCGAATTCAATATGGAGGATTCTTTTGTAAGTTTAAAGAGTTCATTGTGATAAACCCGAACACTTTTATGGCTTAAACTCAAACTTATCATCCGGGGGTTTTCGAGGATCAACCTTTTCGAATTTTTAAAACCCGACTTTGAGCTCACTATCTGCGACCGCAAAAACCTGTAAGTAATGATTTTAAAACAAATGTGATCAATTAAAAAATCCCATAATGTTACAGAAAATAGCCAGCCATATTATGAATTTTTAAAATCTGAGAACAGATTCGTTATCTACAATCCGGATTTTGAATTTTCAAAATCTAATACCAGATTCCTAATCGTCGGTCCCGAAAGCCCCCAAAAGGCGAGATTCATGTAAATTAGATCAGTTACAAAAATTTTTGCTACATCGGGTTCTTTTCTTTTTCTTTTCTTATCAAAGGTATAATTAATTAAGCTTAATTATGACAAAAGTACTGAAGTTAGAAAACTGCGGTTTGCTGCATTAGAAAGAGCGTATTGTCTATTTTAAGAATCACCAAAAAAGTCAAAATCGATTTTTTCATCCATAGGTCCCTTTTAACTGAAATTGTTACATATGAAAAACACATTACATAAATATCTTCTATTTGCTGCAACAATGTGATAATCCAAAAAACATGTTCGGCAGAAAACAAGTTTAACGTTTTTGAATTACCAAAACATAAAAGTAAATATTTTATAAAAATTACTTCTCGAGAGAAATATTTACAAAATATTTATTTTGTGCCTATTTTTTTTCTTTTAAATCCTCTTTTTGGTGCCACTTTTTTTGTAGATATCCCGTTTTTTGGTACTTTTTTAAAATATCCGACGGTAACACTGGTCTTCAACAAACTTTGATAACTAAAATGAGATTAAATCGCTCACTTTGTAATTTACTCCCAGAGTGGTACAACCAACGAAAAGTTAATTTTTTTCACTTGGTTAATGATTTTTTTTAGCTTATTTCAAGAAATTCCGGGATTGATTTTCGAGAGTAATCCATCCCATTTAGGATTGTTTTAAGTACGTTTAAGTGTTATTCGTACTCGAACTTTTGAGTACGTCTCGTACTTAAAGTAAGTATGTATGTATAACTTAATTTATCCCGAGTATTTTTCTTTCTGTGTATATATCTGGAAAGTGAGAAATCTTTCATGGACTCAAAAATAAATAATATCATTTGATTCCATGGTTCCGTTGGCACCGCATGATGAACTGATATGTAACCTATTGGGATTACAACATAATTTTTGCACCTTTTTGCATCATTGCTCAGCATAAATTTGCAAATGTCGCATCAACAAACTTTCGATATTTGGTGTTCAGCTGTGCCAAATGAAAAATATGAGCGCTCCTTGAATTTTACTTAAGAAGTACTCCTGAAGTTTTAGCATTGATATAATAGGTAGACACTTATAATGATGATCTTAAACTGATGGCTTTGATTTGGAATTTATTATGTAAATACAATTTTTATATTTTCATGTACTAACCTAATATATATATAAATAAATGCTTAGTTTCACCGGATGTATGTGATATTTTTCATCACTATAAATAACTTACAAGGTCAAACGTATGTTGATTTATCGAGAGTGAAAAACAATGATGATGTGAATTTAAAGGTAATATACGTTGTATGTAGGTGGTAAACAGGGAATGACAATATTTTTTTTTTAAAAATATGGGTTTTAATAAGTATTTTGAACTATCTTAAGTTTTTTGTTTCGAGATAAATTTTTTTTTTTTTTGTTATATTTACTCATTATATAAAATCATTGAAAAATTTATTTTCTTTTTTTATTTCAATAACCATATAAGTTACTTACAATATGAAAGATTTGTGTGCTTGGCAGAGAAAGGCTTTTTAGCTAGTATTATTATTTTATGTAACAAATATTGATATATTAAAAAATTAAAATAATTTTATATTTTACTAATATATTTTATTTCAGAAATGTAACGTCGAAGTTACTTAACATTAATGTTTTGCCTGGCGACCACTTTGCGCCACACCACCAAACTTTGCTTAGATCGGTTTCTAATTTACGATTTTTATTGATTCCTATGGTTCCAAGTTGGAACAAAGGACCGTAACAAAATCATTCCATCCGGATCTATCCGGTGCCATTAGTCTTATTTCAGACCAGGTTTTACCTGTTTGCTCTATCTCTTCTCCTGCCGCCTTGAGGATTCCAGTCAACTGCCATCTTCGAAACATTATTATGAGGTCTTCTTAGTATATGGTCAACGCAGCTCCATTTCCTTTTTGCAAGTTCTATACGGACTGCTGTTTCGCCTGTTCTTTGCCACAGGGGTCTATTGGAAAATTCTCAATATTTTCTGCCAGCAACGGTTAATGAATACCTGCAGATGTTGTATGTCGTTTGCCGTAGAGTTCCAGGATTCACATCCATATAGCAGGGTACAGCGAACATTTGAGGAGAAAAAGCGCAGCTTAGTATCGGTATGTATTTGTGGTGATTTCCATATTCTTTGTAATGCTCCGAACACCTATTTTGCGATATGCAATATCTTTACCATAGGCCCTTATATAAAAACCTTTTTGGAAAAATACTACGGTCTCCCAAATACTCCCAAATCCGTAGCAAATATATATATTATTTTATGATAGTCGGTCCAATTTACAAAAAGGTCCAGTATAAAGCAGGTTCCGAAAAACTTTAAAACTCATTATATGGCAAAAATCTAATAACTGCGTTAAAGTGTATAAACAGTAAAGTTACAATTTTATGTTTCGTCAGCTGATATGCAAACCCACGTCATTAACAAAAAAATGCGAAATTAGTATTTTTATGGATTATGATGCATATAAACGTCATCCTTGTCCTCTCTAAATTTTATTCTCAGCTATTGAAAATTAGAAAATTACTATTTAAACGAAAAGCACGTAGCTACACACTTGTTGATTAAAAAAAAAGTCTACAAAACATTCTTATATCGTGTAGTGTACGTATACTTACGTACAACACTGTAGGTAATATAAGACATTTTATTTTCCATTGAGTCTTAATAATTCATAAAAGGTTTTGAATTTTTACAATGTATTTCTTAGGGTATACGCTTCGAAAACTACCTGTAGTAATTTCCCACCACGGTCATGTTTACAACCCCCAAGTAAGTAGAAAAGAAGGACGGCTTAAAACCACCTGCAGATGATTAACACTGCAGGAAATGCAGTCCATATAGATATAGCCGAGTGTCGGCCAAGGCAAAGACAACTTATATACGGCATCTGCTCTGTAAAGAGGCAGTTCGTAATCATATGACGGCAATATAAATTTCTTATCATTGAGCTTTTTAAAATGTCGAGCAACTTTTCGATTGAAATGTGTGAACAAACAGCTGTTTTTCTCACTAAACTGTGTCTGTAACTTTTTTTTGGCGAGTTTAAGCTGTCACGTATGGAAATTACTCGCCAATTTACAGAAAAAGTGTGTCTGTAATATTTTTGTGAGAAAAGTTCCCGCTTTGAACTGTCAAATAAACTCACGAATAAAAATGGGGCGAAAAAAAATTTTAACACTTAAAAACCATTTAAAATGCAAAATACAAGGAAAAATAATAATAATCACTCTTATTGTGTTTGGCGTGTTTTAAATACGACTGGTTGGTAATAGATTAAAGAGACCGTGAACTTTTTTCCTTTAATCTATTACCAAACAGTCGTAGGCATATTTTAAATACGCCAAACACACTAAGGGTGAATATTTTGTTCTTGGCACATTTTTTTATTGTCTAATTATTTTGCTTTTAACATTTTTATTAAATACTAGCTGACCCGGTCCGCGTTGCTGGCCCTAAGCAAATATTGTTAAATTACCAAACGATTTAAATTGAGCTTTAAACGAAATTTACGGCCTTTAAAATGTTCCTTCTGTAAAAACCTAAGTTGGACCATGGCGATGATTTTAAAGAAAAAATCGTCCAAATCGGCCCAGCCGTTCTCAAGTTATGCGCTTAATAGAAAAAGTGGGCGTAAAAGTAGGCGTGATACATTTTTCTTTCGATTAAAACGTAAAATGGATTAATACGAACATTTAAAAGAAAAATTAGTCAAATCGATGAAGCCCTTTTTTTTAGGTAAATCGAAAAAAGTGGGCGTGGCAAAATTTTCTTTCCGTAAAAACCTAAGTTGGACCATGGCAATCATTTTAAAGCAAAAATTGTTTGAATCGGTCAAGCCGTTCTCAACTTATGCGCTTAATAGAAAAAGTGGGCGTAAAAGTAGGCGTGGTAAATTTTTCTTTCGATTTAAACTTAAAATGGATAAATAGGAACATTTGAATGAAAAATATGTCAAATCGATGGTAGCCGTTTTCTGATTTTAGGTAATTCAAAAAAAGTGGGCGTGAAAGTGGGCGGAGCAAAATGTTATTTTCGCTTAAATCTAAGTGCGACCATGGCGATCATTTTAAAGAAAAAATCGTCTAAATCGGTCAAGCCGTTCTCCAGTTATGCGCTTAATAGAAAAAGTGGGCGTAAAAGTAGGCGTGGTAAATTTTTTTTCGATGAAAACTTAAAGTTGATTAATACGAACATTTGAAAGAAAAATTAGTCAACTCGATGGAGCCGTTTTCTGATTTTAGGTAAATCGAAAAAAGTAGGCGTAAAAGTGGGCGGGGCAAAATTTTCTTTCCGTGTAGATCTAAGTTAGACCATGGCGATCATTTTAAAGAAAAAATCGTTCAAATCGGTCAAGCCGTTCTCAAGTTATGGTTTTTGCCACGCCCCTCCGCCCCCAGACCGAAAATCAAAAATCAGACTTCCCTATGTCACCCGCCTGAATATTCTGAAGATTCCCTGAAAATTTCATCAAAATCGGCCTAGCCGTTTTGGAGTCCATACGTTACATACATACATACACACATACATACACACATCCAATTTTATATATATAGATAGATAGATATATACAAATGTGTTGAAAGCTCGATTGCGGACAACAAACATTAAAGTCGCCCTTTACATTATATGGTATAGCCGACGGTTGTATTTTCGCCGCCGTCTTTGAAAAATTTTAAATTTTAGTAAATTTAGGTCGCCGTCAACGATATGTGTGACTGGCGTTCTGAACGTCTGCAATGTCGCATCGGCTTCGAGTGCAATGTTATGACACTTATAACGTAACGACGTAATCTCTTTTAATAGTTTTCGATATGAGTTACAGACACACTTTTTCCTCACTTTTTGAGAAACGATGGAATATTTTGTTTCACATCTTTTCGATGCGAGAAGTTCTCACTATAGTTACAGAACATGGGTACAGGGTTTAAAAAACTGCAGTCGAAACAAAAAGCTGTCGAACTGAAAACGAAAATTTGTGAACAACTTTTCACTTTTTGAGTTAGTTTGACAGCGAATGTTTACATTTAATGAACCTGAAGTAAAAGCAACAGTTTTTTTTTTTTTTGGTTAATGGTAAATGAAGAAGTAGAATAAATGTCAGTTTTTCTACTTTCACTGCAGTTTTTTAAACGCTCTTGTAAACAATTCCACCATTCTCTTTGTACCAGTTAAGGGTTTATTTCTTTTTAATCAGCAGAAAGATTAGTATAAGGAGCTTCCTCAAAGAAATTAAAAGCTATGAATCCCTTTTGTGACTTTTTGTAAAGATTGTTATAGGCTTTATATTTTTTCATGGAAAATTCTGCCTTACTGAAGTTACCTAACAGATTTCAATGAAATTTAAAAAAAAATAGATAAATCCCTATTTATATGGACACATTTGCTGTGTAATTTCTCAAAAATAGAACTACGCCGGGTAGCCACTAGTATTTAATAAAAACAGAAAAACGTTTTTAATTATGCTAAATTTTACGAATGCAAAACAAATTCTCTTTAGTTAGAACTTAAGAAAATTGCAATGTAGTTGCTTTTTGAAGAAAATATGAGTACAAAAGAACGTAACTGACACATCTCTTTGAAACATTAATAAATTATTATTTTATCCCATAAGTTAATTAATCGTTCTATATTTGGTAAATCTGCGAACTTTTGCTTTTAATATAGGACCACTAATAGGAATGTTGCCTACATCTTGTTTTGAAACCAATTAAGCAATTCTGTTTCCATTCTTGGAAACTCAACTGTTTTTAAGGCCCTTCTATTCTTTGATTCGAAATTAGTCTTTTCCATTTCGCTCAAAAGTTTCCGTTTTGATTTTATAATTGTGCATATTGATGACTTTGGCAGCTTATATTTATTAGATAAAGCACTTATTCGCAGGCCCTTTTCATAGTCGTCAATAATGTTTATTATTTCTTTAAGATTTTTTTTTTTGGGCATTTGTCAAATTTACAAAAACTTCATAAAAATGGCGTAAAATTTAAAACAGAAATTAAACATTTGTTTTGTAAACAAACTTAAAAAATGGCTTTGTAACGTACAAATTTTTATTTTGGCGAGCAAATATTTTCTTTGCTTTCTTTGTAAGAAAGTACAATACTTCTCTTAACTCGTTATTTTCAGTAAAATCGCTTTTAAAATATGGTTAAAATGTCAAAAGATTTTGCTATTCGTGCTTAATTCCCAGTTTTTATTCTTGACAAAAACACTTGAAATTTATTGTTGATGGGATAAGCTACTCCTATGCATTTCACTGGTTGCTTAGGCCAGATCATCAGGAAACTTCATTCATAAAGATTTTAATTAGTATTGTGGTTGTTTTGTTGAACTATTTATGGTTTTTAATCCAAATTTTTAATATTTTTAATTAGGCTTAAGTTCATCAAATTTAATTTTCATTAAATTATTTTTATGAAGAAAGGAATTTTACAACATGAAAATTAATTAAAATTTACTGATAATTTTTCATTCTTGACTCAATCTGGGCTCGAACCTGGCGTTTTTACGGACAGGTTACCCTGAGATGTTTCGATTGCAACCACTCAATCTCCTCAGAGGGCTTGCCGTTTAACACTCGCAGCCATCGACGACTGCTGACGTCATTAGTCAAACATCAATCCTTAAACCAAATTGTAGTTAACCTTTGGTAGATCGATTTTAGACAAACTAAAGATATTAAACCAAATAAAACTGTTAAACGTATAAGAATTATAGCAACAGTTCTACTTGTAACAATATCAAAGCTTGAACAAAACACATCAACAATAAACAACAGTGGGTTTATCTCATCCTACATTCCCCACTTCAATTAGTTGAAATTCTCTCAACATTAATTGTAGTTGTAAGCAGGTTAAGAAAAACAAAATAAAAACAACAACTTAAATGCATTCTCTGCATTTTGTAGTGTAACTTGTCATATACAATTACACTGATTCAACTTGTTTGTCAAATGCATTAAAAGGACAGACGCATAAACGCATGGTGTGGACCTTCAGCTTAAGCAACCAGTGAAATGCATAGGAATAGCTTATCCCATCAACAATAAATTTCAAGTGTTTTTGTCAAGAATAAAAACTGGGAATTAAGCACGAATAGCAAAATCTTTTGAAATTAAAATTTTGTATTCCCAAAAATTGAAATTACTTTTTGATAATATGGTTAAAATGTATACAAAAACATACAAAATATGTTTGCATTAATTCTATTTTGTTATTTCAAAATTTTTTGTAAAAATAGAGTACAAAAATTTGCTGTTTGTTCGTAATATAAGGTACTCAGTGGAAAAAATATGACCGTACGTTAAATCGCGAATTCAATAAACTGAGTATTCGTTGTTTCTAGTGTAAAATATTAAAAATGTTAGTTACGTGGTTCTGCACTTCAGCTAACGGTTTATAGATATGATACTACGAATTTTTTAAAAAATAAAATTCTTTAAATGATGCTTAAAAACAGGTGAAAGGTTGAGTGACCAATTTAGTTGTTCAAACACGAATTAAAACACACTTAAATTTTGTTTTTGATTTACAAATTTTATTTGCGTGTTATTCGTTCTTACAAAAAAAGTGGACTGTATATAAAAAAAAAAACAGAGGAGTTTGTATCCTATTCCAGGATTGTAAAAAGGGTATAGAAACAGAGTTACACTTTTAGTAATAAATTAAAACTAACAAATCAAGTTCAAAATTATAGCCAAAAATAAGTAACATTCAAATACGCTTTTTCGGACTTTTTCATCAAATTTTTGTTACGTGTAAACATACCTTTATTTAGTCTAGTATAGCTACATCCTTTTTTTGTATGAATTAAATTATATAAATTTAATTCATACCTTCATAAAACAATTAACATAAAACAAAGTAAACTAAGTATTTTTATAAGGTGTTGTAATGTGAGCAGCTGTACATATGGCTCATTTACTTCAATAGTGACATAACTCAATAAATTAAATTTTGGAGTTAGTGATGCAGAATTGTCGCTATGTTTTTCTTTGTATTGTGTATAAAATGTATCTTTATAACTATTATACTTTCCCCATTTGAAAATAATGTATCTAAGTGGTTAAAGTAATTTAAAAACATTTTTATTTCTCACATGTATTCTATGAGGGAAATTTCAATATAGCGTCAATGTTAACCAATGTTTTTCTTAAGCAATAAAAAGTATGTAAAATATTAAAGGAATAGGACTATCACCTTAAAGTTGTATAAAATTTAAATTTTTCCTTATAGAATACATTGGAAAAATAAAAACCGTTGAATATTACTAAAAAAGTAACTTATGAAAAGGGATAATTCTTAGATTCTATTTGTTATTTAAGAACTTTAAACGCGTTTATCTCCAAATGGATTTTTTTGAGTTATGGCACTTTTGAAGTAAATGAGCGATATGTGCACAGCTTTTAATTCCTCACTCAAAACAAAATTGTTACGGATGCTACAAATCTACCGTTTGATAAGGCATTAAGAAGCTCTGTCCTCTTAGAAAGAAAAAAAAAGAAACCTAAAATAAAATATAAACTATTTATGCGCGTAAAAATTCATTAAACTTATCAGAAACAAACAAAAAGTAAATAAAAGCCAAAGCAGCTTAATTAAAACACATAAATCCAATTAAGAATCTCTCAAAAGCGAGCTTCTCTATCTAACCGACAGACAATCACATTCTCTGAATTGCTTTCCTTTTGATTTTAATTCATCTTATAGCGCAAATGAAGTTTGCTACAAAGTTGGACAAATCTTTCAATAGAAATAAGAAACAAAAACTTATGAAAATAAAAATAAAAGTTTCTTAATCGAAAATGGGCCTGCAAATGAAAAGATAATGACGGAACCCACACCATTCGCTCAGTCATTTAACCAGGACATAAATCAATAGAAATTCATATAAGGATAAATTGATATGAGTAAAAAGCACCAGTAGCAGCAACAACTTCTAAATAACAAAATGTATCATAGATGAAATCACCCAACAATTACTCAAGGTTAGTTAACCTTGATCCAAAAAAAAAAAAATCGTAAGTAATACGAATAATCAGAAATACTTAAGAAAACATCGATAAACGAACAAGTAAAAAGTTATGTATCTTTGAAGTAATAGTAACACATCGGCTTGAATGTAGGAAAAAAGACAGCATTTATACTTTTAAGATTCGATACGATACCCCAGGGATGGATTTATTTGTTGTATGTTGCTGCCGACAGAACTTATGATGCATTCATCTCATCATCATCATCGACAAATGAAATTCATGCGTGTGTGTTACGAGAACAAGACAAAAAAAAAACCATTTCTATCGTATAGAAGTGATGATGACGAATGATAAAAATCTTTTTATTTTTCTAGACGGAGTAAAAGTTTGTAGTTTTCCACATGTTTGTATTTTATTAAATACATGAAATTATTTAGTTGAACTGTCGGCCAAAAGTGAGACAAGAACACTTCTTCTAATGAACACAATAAAAAATCGATTTGTTGCAAAAATTACTACATATTTGGCGATTAAGCTACAAATGGCAAAAACGTAAGTGGGCTAAACTCATGTTCAGAGGTAAGTGGATGTGTGTTTGTCAGTGCAGCTGTCAAAAATTGATATACAAACATCAAATGGAATTTATGAGTTGAAATTAAGTAGAAATCAAAGATTGTAAGAAGGAAAAATTCAACAACTTTTTCCTACATTTGCTCCCCATTTTTGGAAAGTAAATTTCTAAAGACTTGTGAAAGTAAATGTTTTGATTAAATCGTAATTAATTTTAAGCAAAAACAAAAAGTTTATGGAATATAGAAAATTACTTTTTAAGTGCTCTTCTAGTACAACCGTCAGAGGTTCTGTGTCGAACTGCTAAAGGTTTGCAGTTTTGTTGAATTTTATATTGTTTTCAGTTTTTTATGAAACTATCTTAAGGAGATTTTAATTAACTGAAATTTTTTTTTATTAATATTAGATAATAAGCTTCTAAGGCCGTGTTTTTGAGATGTGGATTAATTTTAAACTTAGTTTAGTGTAGTCTGAAGGTTGTATTTCTCCTGCTAAATGTGATTTTTTTTTATTATATCATTAAATACCAACAGTTGTTCCGTCAAAATTTTGAATACAAAATTGGTAATGGCGGCACAGATAGGTTTTCATATTAACTTAACCTACTTAACCTGATTACTCAAAAATCCAGCCTAAGTTGAACATAGGGCCAAAATAAAATTTTTCCAATCACTTCTTCTTATTGTTGGTTTTTAACCATAGCATGTTGCTCTTGGAAAAGAGGAAAATACTATTGTAAATTAAAAAACAAATTATTGTCATATTTAACCATAGCATTTTTAAAAGGCAACCATAATATGGTTGTGGGTTCTTTATGAAGGACTTATTGAACCATAATATGGTAGTCGCTGACAATTATATGGTTAAATTAACCATAATATGTTTAAAAATTTTTTTTTTAAATAGTTTGGTTGGAGGTGACCATATTTAAACATATTTTTTCTCTACGTGTAGACATTGTTAAAGGCTCCAACTACTTGTCTTGCTTTTTTATACGGGGTTTTACATTTATCCATTCGGAGACCCGGTTTATGTTAATATAAAATTTCATCACTTTTCCCAGCAGTGTGTTGTCTAAGATTGGTGGTGTTGTATTGGTGTTAATGCACATGGATTTGGAGCTAATGACAGCAAGACTTGCTCTTTTCGCTTAGTGCCGGTTCACACACGTCAAGTTTATCTCGTCAAGTCTTAAGTTTTTAGGGAAAAGGGGAAAATAAATGGCATGATATTTTCCCTTCTCTCGCTATCAGCATAGTCAAGATCACTGGGCTCACAGAGACGTCACGAGACAGAAAATATTGTGTTTTTTCTGTCTTTTTTTTCGAAAGCTGCCCTTTTTGCATTTTTGTTTTGATCACGCAATTTGTGTTGATTGTAATCGCCTGTTTTTACACATTGCCACTTTGCTACCTAAAAAGCGCTTTCTTTCTCTTTCTTCGAAAGTTGCCCTCACAAATGATTTGGGCATTTTTTGTACGTCACTTTTTCATCTCTGTATGCTCTGTGGTCAAGATGCTCTAGCCGACTTTTAACGCCCCAAGTAGTACCGTTAGATTCCCAGGTCGCAACTTTGTCCGGCACAATATTGAAAAGAACAGGGGAGAGACAAATACTTGTATTACTTCAATAAGCATAATTATTTTTTTATTTAGTTTTTTTTAGATTTTTTTTTTTGTTTTTATCCGATTTCGGTTCACTAGAAAGTATGAGTTAATTGACGAGAAGGGAAGAGAATCTCCTCTTCCCTCTTACCAATAAACTCAGACTTTCTGAAAGAAAACTTTCATAGTGTAAACCCAGACTTATAGCTAAATTAATTAATTAAATAATTTTTGTAATCAAATACTCTTATTAATATAAAAAAAGCCGCACCCAAATTTTTTTTAAATAGCTTTTTTGTTTGGATACAAACACAAAATGCAAGTTGCTTTAAAGCGCCAGATAACTAAAGTATAAAATCTGTTTCAGCTTTTTATTAAAAATTTAATTAAAACTTATTTTATATCTAAAATTTTACGAATTTTATTAATTTTTCTTTTGCTCCTGTAAGCCAACAAAAAAATCGAGTTAGGCCTTTTTTATATTAAGACATCGATATATAAAATTGTAACGTTACTGACTGATTCATCATCGTTAGTTACTCCCCAAATCGATCCACTAAGACGGAATTTTTAAAAATACGAATGCTTAGGGGGTAAAAAGGTTAAAAACTTATTAACTCGGCAACCTTATATCTTAAAAGAGGTACAAAGAAAAGTTATTCTTGTCGTTGCTCTTTTGAAAAATAATCGGACAGGTGTCTGGTACTTTTTGAAATTCGGGAGCAAACGGGTGAAACCTGTAATTTTTTGTCACCCCATCTTTGTTTTAAACCAATAAATATAGAAATAAAGTTTATATCACATTCGAAACTAACCTAAAAAGTATTAAAATACAAATACGGGTTCGGTACTTTTTTGAAATCCGAACGTTAAAGGGGCGAAGAAAGTCTTAATTAGTTTTGGTACAAACATATACACACTATTAATTGATGGGCTCCCACTACAATACTTAAATTCTTGATATTTTAATGGGGAGAAAAAAAGGACCAAAAGAGGGGAAATACGGGAAATTAAATTCCTTTCTTTAGCTTTTGTTATACAACTGTAAACATAAATCAACATGCAATGTCCTGAGTGGATAACAAACTCCAAGTGAAGTTTTTAGCACTTTTGTGTTCTTTAACTGGTACTTTTTCAATTTTCGTTAATATTGCACCTACAAACTTAAAATTAAACATGCAATGTCCTGAGCGGATATGAATAACTGCTTGGAACTTTTTGTTTTACAACTGGTCGTTTTTTAATTTAGAAACATAAACTTTTGCATATAAATACAAATGTCCACGAAAGAAAGGAGGCGCTTACGAACAAGCGGAATTAATTCTAGTACAGTTATAAAACTATGGAATTTGTAATTAATTGTGGTACAAAACATCTTCCGGGTGAAAAACGTTAAAATTCATAGCTTTAATCCACTATAACTCAGACATTGTTTTTTCCAATAAAAGTCAATTAGCCACGCGTAATGTAGTAGTCTTTCAAACAAGATATAATTAATTTTAATGAAACCTGACTTTAGCTCTGGGTAGGAAGCTGGAAGAGAAGTATACAGGGAAAACACAAATGCACCGTTATCTGTTAAATGTGATGTGATGGGAGAAAGCTGAGCTCATATTCGACTTTAGCATGCCAAAATACATAAAAAATTGTTTAAAAAAAACTTTAGGAAATTTTTTAAATGTCTACCTGTGTTATTATATCGATTATTTTATTCTTTAAGATCAGAAGGCAGCACCAAGTTTTCGATGGTGGGCAGAAGTCACTCGGCTTGCGACTGGATCTGCCTTTAGCATTTCTGGGGCAACAGCATCGATTTATGCAGATTTATTGTTTTTCGGAGAGGATATCGCGCCGCATATTTCTGATATTTAGGGTGACTTTATGGTATTCGCAGCTGCAAATATTTTATTTAATCGTTACAGCTACAACTTAAATTAGCTTAAGTTTATTATACCCACACCACAATAGTGCATTGTTCGAAAATAAACACTAAATATCGTTCTTTAATGTTCGGTTCGGTAGATTTGTGGAAAACACAAACGCTAATAGTGTTTGTGTAGAAATTCATTAAAAAAATAACGTTTCCCTGTTTGTCATCTTTCGAACACAAAAATAATGCTGTTTTCATCATACTCAACAAGTGATGAGAACATTAAATTCCGTTCGGTTTTTTTTTTGAAACCAAACATTTTTTACAAAAACAAAATACACACACGAAAAAAACATTATAGAACATTAAAATATAATGTTTTTCTACAGTATTACTACAATTGTTCTGTTTTTTAACGAAGAACCGAACATTATATAATGTTCGGTTCTTTCTTGAAAATAGTTACGAACGGTATTAAGGTTTGTGTATGTTTACACAAACACTAAAAAAATAGATATCGTTCTTCGGTGTGTGAGCCGAACGCTAAATAATGTACTGTTTATTTTCGAACACTGGTGGAGAGGGTATTATGCATTTGTGCTAATGTGTGTAACGCCTTAAAATAGTGTACCTAGACCCACCTTAAAGTATACCGATCTACTCAGAATCACTTTCTGAGTCGAACTAACGATGTCCGTCCGGCTGGCTGGCTGACTGGCTGTCCATGTAACCTTGTGCGCAAAGTACAGGTCACAATTTTGGATATAATTTGATCAAATTTGGGTCATAGGTTCTTATTCACAAGGACCAAGTCTATTGAAAATGGGCCGAAACGTAGGACCACGAGGGAAGATAGGGGACATTTCTTCCTCTCAGAAACTATTAAACCGATTTTAATGAAATTTAAAACATAGATAGATCCATATCTATAGGGACACATTAGCTATACAGTTTTTCAAAAATAGGACCACAAGGGGAGGCAGGGGGCAATTTCTGCCTCTCACAAACTTTCAAACCGATTTTCATGAAGTTTATAAACATAGACAAATCCATATTTACATGGACACGTAAGCATGATGTGTTTTTAAATACTGTGGTGTAGGGTAACATATGGTCGGGCTTTACCGACTATACTTTCTTACTTGTTATCTTTGCATTTTTAGTTGTACAAAAATTATATGTAAGCAAAATTCTTTAAAATCAATGAAATAAAATTGAAAACAATAAAATAAAAGCGCGAATATACTTATCAAAGCTCAAATGAAAAATTTCCTATACTTGAAAAATTTGACAAATATACTTTGTAGCTACAAAATCTTTTAATATTTCTCTAACAAATTTTAATTTTTACATATGTAAATTAAAATCTAAGATTTCTTGTAACACTTCATCAACATTTATATAATTTTTTAAGAGTTTCAAATTTTTCAAACTGAAAACAAAATTCAGTCGCTTGCTCACCAATTAAACGATACAATTTTGCAAAGCTTTTCCGATAACAAAATTACAAACTTTGAATTTAAAAACTTCTAAGATGGTGTAACACAGTTGTGGTTCGATATTCCTAGAATAAAAGAAGTTTTAAAATTTTTAGACTTTTTCTTGCTCCCAACATTTTTTATTTCTTATATTCTATAGATTCCATTAATTGCCCTCTTTCCTTAGCTGGTATACTCCCAGAATCATTATTTCAATAACAATTCTTTAGATGGCCATCAAATTAATGTTTAGATATTAAGAAAATTTTGTCAAGACATTTGTTTCATTAGTTCGGCTATAAGCGCATGGCATGGATTTTCAAAACTATTTGTCGTATATAAATTTACATATGAGAGGTACTGAAAAGAAAGAAAAAAAAAACACAGGAAAACATTAAACAGAGAAGTACCATGTCACATGTCAAAATTTCATTAGTGGACATAAAAAACATCATATGATTACCACACCACACACTACATGCAACATACAAAAATTAACATTGCCAACAATAACAACAGCAGCAGCAACACCAAGATATAACAAGGTAAAAACTTAATAGCAACAGCAACAACCATTTTAACAGCCCCATTACAAGTGACAGACGGACGGACGGACTTCCACAACTGCAAGAACCAGAATTTAACATCTCTTGTATTAATTTCGTCGTTTTTGTTTTTTGTTATTGGTCTTTAGTTAATAAATTTTTAAAAACTTAATTTTTGTATAAGTATTATAATAAAAATCAACAAACATTTCATTTTCATACAGACTGGCACAGCCATACATACATACATCCTTATGGACTGGTCATTTACGTGTTTAACACAAATCCACCAACAATATTTTCACTCCAGAGATGAAAACAGCACCACACAACCAAAAACAAAAAAAAAGAATCATTTAAAAAATATTATCACCATAAAATGATGCAAAGAAGCCGTTAAATATTAAAAAATAAAACCATTTAAATTCATTAATGAGCCATACTTTAAAAAAATATTGTACGTTAAATGGTTAAAACGGACATATGAATGGATAGATGGACGTACCAATGAACACATGGACGGACAGACCAAGTGAGATTCAGTTTTACATGTTCAAATAAAATTGTACAGATTAAGTGCTGAATAGCAGTGGCTCTCAACTAGCAGACCAATACAATTTTTCAAGTAATATTTAAAAATCAAACCGAAAATACAATATACAGGCCTGTTCTGAAAATCACGTGATTTCAAATCACATGTGCTTTTAAAATCACTCGTATGATTTTGTGGTGTTCCGTAAATCGCACAGTTTTTGTGTTTTTCCGTGTGATTTTCAATTGTCGAATGTACAAGCAACCGCAAAAAGTTTGTTCTACAAAATTATAGCTCATTTTTCTACCCCTTTTTATGTCATTTTATTTCGGCACGATAGAAGTGATTTGTTCCTGTAAGTTTTTTGATTTTTTACAGCTTCTACGATTTATGCTAAATAAGAGATGATGCTATCATGCCGCTGTGGGAAAATCTTTGCAAATTTTATCTAATATAGCAATTTTAACCGAATTTTTGCCATTCCTTAAAGTTTTAGGGACTTTTAATCAATTTAATGGCTTGTTTGAAATATTAAAATTGTTCTCGAATTTTCGCTTTTTTTGGAAAAATTTTTTTTTGTCATTTTCCGACATTTTGTTTTTAACCCATTTAGCAATTTCAAAAAAATTTTAGGGTTTGTTTACACGTTTGCAACTTTTCGCGAATTGTAGCCATGTTCTCGAAAGAAGCTATTTTTCCTGTGATTCTTAGACCCCTTTCAGACTTGGCAAGTTAGTTGCGCAAGTTACTTGCCGAGTGCAACAAAGTCTGTACAAATTTTTTTTTTCTTACCCCGACCTTACCGCCAGTGTTGCCAATTTAGCCATTTTGTGGCTAGATTTAGCCATTTTTCATCCTGTTTAGCCATTAAAAAATGAGTTTGGCCATTAGCCATTTTTTTTTAGCCATAATTTTTTTTTTTTTGCCATTTTTCTTTTAAAAGAATAATTTTTATTTTATTATAAAAATGTATTAAAGTACAATAAAAATTTTTAACAATTCAAACTCATTTCATTTAAATCACAACTTTTACAAATGTTGGAAATCGCTATAAACTATGATGATGAAACATCTTTCAAAATAAAGCAATAGTAGTCCAATATTAAATTTATAAAATGGATCAACACAAACATCGGTGTTTTTTAGTAATTTCAGAATGGACAATATAGTTGCTCTTAGTTGCATGGTCTAATGATGAAGAAGAGAGGGTATTTACCCAAGTAAACATCGTTTAAAGTAATTTGAGAAAAAGGATACATTAAGCAACCGTTAATTCGATTTTATCAATATACCGATTGACTCAGAATCAATTTCTGAGTCGAATTAACGATTTTTGTCCTGCTGGCTGGCTGGCTGTTTTGGAGATTATTTGATAAAATTTGGTACATTAGGTTCTAATGTGGTGTTGACCGTCTATACTTTCTTACTTGTTTTTATTGTTGGGTAAATGTTGTCGTTATTATAATTTAGCTTCAAATTATTAAAAACTAATAGGCCCGAGTGATTCCTATGAGATGAACAATAACGACATCGAATTTATCGAGGATTTAATTTTTTAAATATCTATCAAAATTTTTAATATTCTTAATTAGGCTTAAGTTCATGAAATTTAATTTTCATTAAATTATTTTTATTAAGAAAGGAATTTCACAACATGAAAATTAATTAAAATTGTTATCGATAATCTTTCATTCTTGACGTGGCTGGGATTGGATTAAAAACCATAAATATTTCAACAAAATAACAACAATACTAATTATTGTTAAAGCTAAGGCACGAGCTCTATGTGTACATTTGTCCTTCAAGTTGTGCTGAAAAAGGTCAACAGAAAAGAGAAAGACAAAATGAAAAAACAAAAAATGTACTTGGACTTCAAGAAAAATTCTTGACAAAAGTACGAAAAAACAGAAGTAAGGAAAAAACATGTAAAATCAATTAAAATGGATAATCATTCAGGAAAGCAAATTTCAATCTACCAAATGCTAAAATACAATTTGGTTTAAGGATTGATGTTTGACTATTGACGTCAGCAGTCGTCGATGACTGCGAGTGTAAGACGGCAAATCCATCTGAAGAGATCGAGTGGTTGCGATCGAAACATGTTATGGTAACCTGCCGGCCAGGGTTCGAGCCCCAGCCACGTCAAGAATGAAAGATTATCGATAACAATTTTAATTAATTTTCATGTTGTGAAATTCCTTTCTTCATAAAAATAATTTAATGAAAATTAAATTTCATGAACTGAAGCCTAATTAAAAACATTAAAAATTTGGATTAAAAACCATAAATAGTTCAACAAAATAACCACAATACTAATTATCTATCAAAATATTAATTTACGTTTATGTTTATTTAACAAATTGATCTTAACTTACAATTTCATCGTAAACCACTTTAAATGAATTATTTCTGTTTTGTTATTGAATTTTAATGTGTTTTTATTTAAAAAAGCTTTTAGCCATTTTTTTGCCCATTTTTAACCATTTTTTCCCGTAAATTTAGGCACTTTTGGTCACCAAGTTTTGGCAACACTGCTTACCGCTGACGTCTTCAAACCAAGAGTTGCGCAAGGGACTTGCGCAAGTAAGTTGCCGAGCAAATTAGCGATCTTTTATTCAACTAAAAAAAAACAAGCCTGAAATCACAACAGAAAGCAAATATCATTTTTGTAGTGTCGTCGAATTTTCTTAATTTTAAATGATTTATTGTATATAAAATAGCTAATTGCATAACAAATAAATAAACAACACATTGAATATTTTATTTAATAAATATATTACAATAGGCGCAAAAATAATTAAGTGATTTCAAAAAGTTGTTTACGTAGCTGAACGTTTGAAATCATAAAATAATATGCCCCGACCACCTTTCTGGCGATTTCAAATCACTTTCATAAAATGCGATTTTCAGAACAGGTTTGATAAAGTCTGTTTAATTACAGAAAATTAATGCATATTTACTAGGGTGTTCAATTAATCGGGTTTTATTTTTGTTCGAGTAAACGACTAATCGATTTTTGGCATTTTCAACTTATTCGATTAAACAAATAAAATTTTAAAATTAATCGATTAATCGAATAATCGAATAATTATAAATCCAAAAATTTTATAAATTACAAGATTTTTTTTGATTATTTTAGAATTAGTAAATAAACATTCTTTTTTTAATAAAACAATCAATGTAGCTGAAATAATTGCTTCACTATCGAATTTTTTTAAACTTTTCACGGACATTCCATCCTCTGCTATGCATCTTCAAATAATTTCCGATTTCCTAGATCGAATTATCTTTTTTAAAATATTTATTCATTGAACAACTTGTATGTTGCCTCTTTGAGTTTGTTGGTGGAGCATCTTCTTCAAGTACTATTTTATAGTCACTGTGTAAGTGGTAAATTAGTGAAGTTGTTGAAGAACATTTACGTTAATTCATTTTTGGACACCTGTTGCATTTAGCATTGTTAGATTTATCCTTCGTACAATATTTTTAAACCAACTGCATTCTAAAGAGAGAAACGCATGAACTCTTTTGAAGAAATGAAGTGGATTTAAAATCAAGAAAATTTTAAACACGACCTTGTAATGAAAGTTCATAAAAATATTCCATTTTATCTACTTCATTCTTTAAGTATCTATTATTTTTGCAAGAGCAACACCTAAAACCACGAAAAACCACAATCATTTTGTAAAAAGTAATTGAATTTAAATTATCGTTCGATTTCAATTTCACTTCATTTCGATTTCTAGAACCTTAAAAAAAATTATACATTTAACAGAAATACTATCTAATTATTATCATTCGATTAATCGGTATAAATTCTTCGATTAAGCCTTTAATCGAAATTAGCAATTTCAAATTGTTCGAACATGTATTCGTCTAAAATTGTTCGATTAATCGAACAATAATTAATCGATTGAACACCCTAATATTTACAATAATTACTAATATTTACAAAAAAGTTGCAGGAAATATGTTTTGGTAAAATTTTCACTAGCAAGAATTATTCAACACCTGTTCCATCTGTTTGTTTACGAAACAAATAATTTTCATAATTTTTAAATAACATAAAATTTATATTTATACCCTTATCACAATAGTGGAGAGGACATTAAGCATTTATGTTGATGTATGAAACACCTTAAAATATGGGTCCTGGACCCACCTTAAGGTATACCGATCAACTCAGAATCACTTTCTGAGTTGATCAAACGACGTCCGTCTGTCCGGCTGGCTGTCCATGTAACCTTGTGCGCAACGTACAGGTCGCAATTTTTAAAATAATTTGATGAAATTTTATACATATCTTCTAATTGGCACAAGGACCAAGTCTATTAAAAATTGAACAAATCCTTGGACCACGAGGGGAGATAGCGGTCAATTTCTACCTCTCAGAAACTATTAAACCGATTGTAATGAAATTTACAACTTAGCATGATTCTTCCATGGGTCCCGAATAGGGTGCACTCTCGTAAATGTGTCTTTAAATACTGTGGTGTAGGGTATCATATGGTCGGGCTTGAACGACTACACTTTCTTACTTCTTTTTCTTAAATTTAGGAACAATAGCCATGTGCAATAGAAAGTTAAAAACAATTTAATGTAGATTTTGAATTTGCAAGTTGTTGTTGCTAGTTTCTGTTAGTTAAGAAAATAAAGCCCCTATTGTTTCTTTAGATATTTCGTATTAGAGGCCTACACAATTATATTTGATCAAACATTTAAAATATGTAAGTACTTTTATGTGGGAGTAGCTGTAATTCCATAATGGAATATTTGGGTGATAAATCTGTAACTGATCATACAAAAACTAGGCACGAATAACTTTTGTGCAATTTACTCCACGTAAATCTCTAGTTGGAAAATCACTTTAAATGCCATTATATAATTTCTAGTTACGATATAAAATTGGGGAAAAAACAATCGATTAACCAGAAAAATTAGTAAGCAAAATTAGTTTCTAATGCGCTAGTGGTGCTAGATTGTCGGGAAAGCCCGGATAGTTTTTTTTAAAGGTTAAGAAGTTATCACCGGTATAATTTGCGAGGTGAGGACCTCCAGGTTTAATACTCAACACAAGGAATATTCCTAATTTAAATATTGAGTACCGCGACATATCAAAAGAGGGATCATTTCATAACTTTTCAAATAGAGTTAAGGAAAGTTCTGGAATAATTACACTTTTTAAGAACCGCTGATTTCTTAAGCTAACACAATAAAACAACACATTATGTTACTCATATGACAAACACGTTTGTTTCTTGTATCTTCTTTGGTTGGAAGTGATTTTGTTGTTGCTGTTATTATTGCCTTTAGAAGCTGAAGTTTTGTTTCGTTGCTCTTCTCCATAAACCCAAACTCTTATAGATTCTGTTGACAATTTCCATATCTGCCGTTGTTGGCTGGTGGCTGTGTTGAATGAATATTGGCGAATATTGTTTAAAAATGTCAATAATTCATTTGTTATGGCTGCTCAATGGTTGTAGGCAACATGAGATATCACCTCCACTACCTTTCAATATTTTTTTCATCTTCGAAATAAGAAAAATCTCTGTCTGAATATCGTCCCCATGAGAGTGAATAGAGTGTCATCTCACTTCAATCCCTTAGATTCTCGAACCATAATAATAAAATATATTTGGGATAACGATGATTTTGACGACGGCAATGAAGGTGACTGCCAAAACGAAGACGTTGTCGTCGATACATCGTTGTTGTATTATGAAGAAGTGTATGTTGAAAGAATATGCAAATTAAAAATGACATATAATGTATTTCATTTTTGTTTTTATACCCAGTTTGGGTTTTTTGCTCCTTTATGTGAGACCTACTTAAAATTGAAATAAATAAAAAAAAAAAAAAGGTTTAATTAGTTACACTGTATAACATTTTTTAAACATGACAGGATTTATGAAGAAACAAAAAAACGTTGTAAATAAACAACCAAGTGAAATTCTTACTAAATTGGTAATTTATTTGTAATTAGCTGGCCCGGCACACGTTGTTTTGCCATATAACTTATTTCTTTCAGATGTGACAGTGTCTGTATGCCAAATTTTAAGAAATTCGGTTGATTAGTAAAGAAGATATAGGGAAGGGACTTTTACCCTTCCTGCTAAATAATAAAAACTATAGGCTATAGTACTTTGCAGCTGTAACACTATTTGGCTGCGAATTTTTAAGAAGATATTTGGAGGGGGAGCTTTTACCCTTCTTGCCCTGTTTCACATCCTATTCCCTATTTCCTTTCAGATGTTACAGTGTCTGCATGCCAAATTTTTACAAAACACCGCTCATTAGTTTAAAAGATATGCATAGGGAAGGTGAGCTTATTACCGCTATTGCCCTATCTCACGCTCTATGCCCTATTTCCTTTCAAATGTTACAGTGTCTGCATGCCAAATTTTAAGAAACCCGGTTGATTAGTTTAAAAGATTGGGGAAGGGGAGCTTTTACCTCTATTGCCCTATTTCACGCCCTAAATAATGAGGCTATAGTTTTTTCCAGATGTTACACTATTTTCCTGGGGAGCTTTTACTCCTCCTGCTCTATTTCACGCCCTATTCCCTATTTTCGTTCAGATGTTACAGTGGCTGCATGCCAAATTTTAAGAAAACAGGTTGATTAGCTAAGAAGATATATGGAGGGGGAGCTTTTACCCCTTTGCCCTATTGCACGCCCTATTCTCTATTTGCATGACAAATTTTAAGAAACCCGGTTGATTAGCTAAGAAGATATAGGGAGGGGAGCTTATGCCCTATTTTGCGTCCTCAAGCGATATAAAATATACTTTACGACCTATTCTCATACCTACCAAAAACACATAAAAATTTCATAAAAATCAGTCAAGCCGTTTCGAAGGAAATCAAAATGGAGGGCATTTTGTTGATATTTGCATGGGAATATAAAGGAAAATCTAAATGCCATATCTCCGGAACCACTGGGACGATTTCATGCAAACTTTACATAACCATTTACCGCAACGTACCCCAACGTTTTTGTTGAAATCGGTCAACCCGCTTTCGCAGTTAGTGGTGACATCAATGTGTACACTTCTTTTTATATATATGATAGATAATAGTCCCCTTATGGGCGAAACCAGTAACAAACATGTATTTCGGAGTCGCTTCTGTAAATTCGACAGGAGAAGATCGATTTCAGTAGGAACTTTGCCTCCGATTTTTTTAAATAATCAACATATTAACACAGATGATTCTGTTAAAAATTTTGGTCTTATCTTCAATATCAATTCGAATTGGAAAACCCATATTATATCATAATTTTTTAATTGACAGGACTCTTTATAACAATTGTAATTTGTGGAAAACACAAACGCTAATAGTGTTTGTGTAGAAAATCATTTAAAAAAAACATTTTCCTGTTTGTCATCTTTCGAACCCAAAAATAAAACTTTTCCTACCCAACTCAACAAAAAGATGAGAATATTTAATTCCATTCGGTTTTTTTTAAACCACAAACTTCATTGTGTTCGCTTCGGCTCATTAATGTTCGTCGCTTTTGGCTGGTAAAAAAACCCAACATTTTTTACCAAAACAAAATACACATACGAAAAAAAAAACAAAAAGCCAGCAAAATAATTTTTCACAAAAGGTTGCTTAAATTCTTTGTTCGCTCATTTCTTTATCAATGCAAAAAAGAAACATTACACACAGAAAAAAATACCCATGTAAAATTAACATGGAAAAATGTTGATTGAGGATCATGTTAAATTTCAGAAAAATTATGCCCTTTACTTAAATTTATCATTATTTCATATTAATTTTTAATAAAAAATATCAAAATAACCTTAAATTACGTTTATTTAATATTATTCACTGTTAAAAAAATAAAAAATAAAAAATATTAAAATATAAATAAATGTGGATTCAATATTGAACCCATAAAAACCTGTTTTGTATTAAAATCAAAAGTTTATCTTGTTAAATTAACATGCATACCTACTTAATTATGTACATTTTTTATTTTCACTTTTAAAATATGTTATAAAAAGAAGACAATTCCCGTATTCTTTTAATTAAAATTGTTTATTTAAATAGTACATCAAGTTTTCAAAGTAGAATGGTGACCATATCGGGCGATTCTGCTGATGCTTCTGTTAACAAAGGAGAATACAAAATAAATGAAACATGTGTCATAGGGTTTTGAATTATTCTTACATAAATGCAAATGTTGTCTGAAGCTTCTTCACACTGTTAAAATACACTCAAACCCATTTGATTCTACATGAAATTCACGTTGTTTCAACTGGAAATAACTTTCATTCAACGTGATTCCGATTGTTATTTCAATATAAATTACATTTTGCTCTAACTTTACTGCAATGTTAAATTAACATGAATTATAGTTATTTTTAAAGAAAAAAAAATGTTCTGTGCAAGTTATTGTAAAATCAGGTTGAATTAACATGAAACCCGTATGAAGCTAAATCACCACCGAAAAAATTTAAATCAACCTTGTTTTCGACGTTTTTAACTTGATTTTTTCTATGTGTATAGATAATAATGTTTGTGTAAAGTATTACTACAATTGTTCGGATTTTTAACGAATAACAGAACACTACATAACGTTCAGCTCTTTCTTAAAAATAGTAACGAACGGTGTTAATGGTTGTGTTCAACTAGGCAATCACTAAAAAAATAAATATCGATTCTGGGGGTGTGAGCCGAGCGCTATATAATCTTCTGTTTATTTTCGAACACTGGTCAGAAATTAACATTAACTGCCAGGTCCTCAATGTCGAAAAGTGATAGTTTTTTTCTTATACATATTTGCATTGAAAGAAAAAACAAAATTTAGTCTTGTATTATTGCTTTCAATATAAAAATTCTATTGAAATTTTCTTTCGATATTGCGATAATGCAGTTAAAAAACGTTGTAGATATTCATATTAGGAATGTAACCGATACTGATATATAGGCGGTATTTTAGGTTTGCCGATATATCGTTATTGGCGATATTTTACTGTCGATACAACGATGCGTCTTTAATTTTTTTTTTCAGTTTGTTTTTGAAGAGGCTACAAAATCCACATGCAAAGCCACTACTACATTTTCTGACGCTATTCCGCTAGTTAACAGTCTTTGAACATTATTAGAAAATTAAATAAATGAATCAGTGGAGATGGAGAATAGTTCAGAGTCGCACAAATTTACGACTAATTTAACACTAGTCTTGAATAAATTAATGATTTGAAGGCTTAGAGAATAATAAAGCCTTTTGTTCATCTATAATTTTCTATCTTTACACTATCACACAAGTCTTACGTTTTTTTTTTTTTTTTTTGTGGAAAATACCACCCTGTCATAATAAGTTGTTATTATTTTTTTTTTAAATTTTCAAGCAATTATTATGTCAGGGAAACATTTTGTCAAAATACGTAAGACTTGTATGATAGTGTCTAGTTCTCTTTAATATAGCTCTGCATTACGTAAACGTTGAAGACGCAGTCACCTCTTCACCTTGTTAAAGGTTTGATAAGTCTACGAGAACTGGCTTTTAAAGCGTTTGTGAAAATATTATGGGAGAATCCGAGGACAATAAGCCTCTCTGCATCCTAGGCTGGGGTTCAGCTAAAGAAGAAGTATTTTACCCAAAATTAAAGAAAATCGCGCAGAAAGTTGTTAAAGGAGTTCTTTAGCATCTGAAAGGTTATTTTCCATCTCCGCATAAATTGAGAATACTTTGTTTTTTTAACATAAATTTTATTAATAGCAATCTAAAATATTTGTTATGTCTTACACTTTTTTTTGTATACAAAATTAAATTATTTTTTGTTCACTTTCCATGAAGTCAAATTCAGTTTACTGTTTTTTTATATCATATAAATATCAGTTTTGCACAATAAAAAATTTACACTACTTGAGTTTTGGTTATTTTAGCATGGATTCAAATTCAATATGCGTATCGGTATCGCCAATATTTGTCGTTGACTATCGGTATCTAAGCGGCAAAAAAACGTATCGTTACGTCCCTAATTTATATGTAGTTAAATTTATTATAGATATTATTAATATGTCTTGTATTTCCCCTTGTTTGCAACTACATAAATATTTTTCCCAGCCAAATTTATTTCAAAGCATCATTTTGCTGAGTTTTAGAGAAATAAATAATTTGCCAAACTTTATTTAAACTTCAACAATAAACATAAAGAAGAGCAATTTTCACATCATACCCACCGAAAACTGAACAACAATTTAAATTGCACTGACACTGATCATCAAAAGAGCAACACTCTTACAACAACAAATAATAACATATACAACAACGACTTACAACAGCAACAATAAAAAACTTCAGTAGAAAACTAAAAAGGGTAGAAATAATAATAAAAGAATTAAACGGTGGGTACAATTGGTCCCGATGGTAGAAAGAAGAAGAAGAAGTAAAGCTAAAGGTGGCCCAGACAAAGCAGGGGGAAAGATGAAGAAATACGGGTACATTTCAACAATTTTGAATATGGACAAAACCTGACATTTAAATTATGGGAACAAGATAATTTTCGAAATGAAGTGAAAAATAAAAAAATACCAAAATTAACGGAAAATTATACTTGAAGCATACGAAACAATCCGAATGGTGCTGACTAACATACGGCATGAAAAGGTTGAATGAATTTCTTTCTTCTTCTTTCAAATGCAAAACTGAGAAAAAGAAGAACATGAATAGTGAGAAATATAAAACAAAGTGTAGGAAGTCATTAACGTTTTTAGGTGAATACGAACGAGTACAACCAAACAACTAACAGACATTTTATTTGATTCACTGCTTTTTTGTGCGAAATAAAATTTATTTAAAATTTATTTAATTAAAGAAAAAGTTAAACAAATAAAACAACCATTAATAATTCTTAACAAATTTTTAAGAATGAAACAATAACTAAATTTTATTTTGTAATGAAATGTTTGCCATAAATTTTGTATTTAATAAATAAACATTTAAATATTTCGTTAAAGGAGCATAAACAAACTTGTGTCAATAATTTTTATAATTACTTTTTAAATAAACAGCTAAATATAATTTGAAATACGCTACAAATATTTCGATTATTCTTAGCACTTCCAAGTATTTGTGAAGGTAATGAATGCGTGTAACGATTCTTATAATAAAATTCATATTCGGCAGAACATACGCTACCTATAATACCGGCTAAGCTGTACGGAAATTGGGGTGATTCTTTTAATTCTTCCGAATATGAACACCTCGTCACAATGAAATAAAAATTTAGCTAGCTTTCAATCAGGGTTGCCAATTTAGCGCCTTTGGCGCTAGATTTAGCGCTTTTTAACTGTCGAAAAGGCGCATATTTTTTCCTCAGCGCTTTTTTTTAAAAAGAGCGCTAAATTAGCGCTTTTATTGATACCTAAAATTTTTGTACTTTTATTTGCATACATTAAAATCAAGACATATTAAACCAAAATTTGTTTCTGTTTTTTAAATACTTTACTCTGAAATGCATACCATACAAGAAAAGAAGTTTATTTTCTAAGGTAATCCATTTCGTTTCTTAAAACAAGAAAATCCAAAAATAATTTCGTGATTTTAACTTGTTTTGTTCGTATGAAAAAAAAAACTTTCTTAAATTAAGAAACATTTTCTCATGACCAAAAAATTTCACGTTTTTGGTTTATAATTAAAAAGTTCTTTAAATAAGAAATCCAAAAGTAACTTATTATTATTAAAAACAAGAAAGATATTTCTGAAATCAAGCAGCATTTATTTAATATAAGTCTGATTTTCTTGATTTTTTTTAAATAGAATCGAATTTCTTGCATCAAGAAACAAATGCTAGCGATTTCTTTAAATTTTTCAGAAAATGCTCAAGAAAACTTTGTTTGATTCAATGTATTTTTATTTGGATCGACATGTTAACATCAAAATCAATCAAAAGTTTTTTATTTTTATATTAAGTTTTCTTAAACTAACTAGTGCTACACGTTTTTAAGAAAAAAATGCAGGCTTTTCTTCTGATTTTGTAAAGTAAAAAGCAACGAAAACTTGATTTAAGTAACTATAGTATTAAAATAAATTTTTTTTAGCTGTTTTTAAGAAAATTCTAGTTCGCTTTGAGTCATAAATTTTTGCTTAAACCAGGCAACACAAGCTTACAATATGAAATTTTTGGCTTCAGCTATAATAGTGCAACATTTTCTTGGTTCAAGAAATATTTTCTGGATATTTAGTTAATAATTCTTTCCGTGTTTATTTGAAATTATATAACTTTACTTTTCCTGAAATATCAGAAAAGGCTTTTTAAAATTGTTAATGTTTTATTAACACAGCTCGGCAAAAAACAAAAAAAAAAAATGTCTGGGTAGAAAACTTGATTATGTGATTTTAATTGACGTTAACGTACTGAATCTAAATATTTGATTCAGTCACGTCTAGTTAACATGTTAACTGATTTAATGTCTTATTTTATTCTTAATATATGAATGATAAAATAAAAATGAAAACGGATTTGAATTAAGCGCTGTAATATCTTTGTATTTCATATATTTTTATTCAAAACGACTTTTTTGACGGCCATTGTAAATTATAAAACATTTAAGTTTTTTATTTAAATTTTATTTAGCGCTTTTTGATTGGGGTCACGGCGCTTTTTGATTAGAAATAGTTCACAACCCTGCTTTCAATACTATAGATACACATTTTTAATTTGTTAAAATGTAAAGGAAAGTTTTATAAAAAGGAAAATTTGAGATGTTGCTTATTTCCCTTCTCTGTACCCGCCCAAGTCCTACGCTACTCATTATAATGTCGTGAATAGCCCACTAAAATCCTAACTTCCGGCAGCTAAATGTTTCGTGAAATGTTTAAAAAAAAAATATTTGCAAATGCATTTTCTATTCACAAAATAATTCTTTTATATTCATATGTATGAAGAAAAATGTTTTAATTTTTTTTTTTTTTTTTTTTTTGTAATAATTAAAAATTTAAAAAGGGCAATTGTTAAACAAAACAAAACAATATTAATAAAAGTCAAGTGACTGTTTATTAATGTTGTTGGTATCATTTTTTTCCTTTTTTTTCTTTCATTTGAAATCATAACCAATTCATCCCTTTATAAATTGTATTTTATTTATAGATATTGGGATTATGAACAAAGTAAAAGAATAAAATTAATAAAACTTCAAATCGATGCCCTGTACGTTTTTAGCGTACAAAAAAAAAAATATCTATTAACTTTCTTTTGACTCACTAATATACTCGTTCCGGCGACCACAGATCTGTTATCAAAGGAGCTTGAGTGATTACTTTTCCACGGTTTAAAATTGATTTCATTTTCTTTTTATAATAATTATAGTTAAAATAATATGTATTTCTGCGTAAGTGTGTTTGTGTCAGTATATCGTTTTGAATAATGTGTGAAAGTATTTGTCTGTATAAGCCCTGCAAATAATAGGACCAGTCCAAACACGCGTGCAAAGAGTAGTCCACAAGGGACCAGGACTATTCCAAAACTAACCCAAACGTATGGAGAAAGCATGGTCTATTTAACATTACGACGTCCTAGGGGAGGACCATATAACCCAATTTTGGACTACTATGGAGTAGTTTTAAAACTACTCCATGGTATACACAAGAGGATTAATTTTGAAGTCGTTTAAAAACAAAAGCACGTCGTTAAAAATAGAACACATGTCGTCTCACTACAAACACTTTTTACACAATGACATGGTTCATGCTTGCATTACATCGGACTAGTCCATGGAGTAGTCCATTTTATCAATAAGGATCAGGTGGTCCAATGTTTTACATAATAAGTTAAGGCCCGTTTTCACGACTTAACGATAGCTAAATGTAGGAAGTTATCGAACAGATAATGAGTTTTTAATTATCACAAGTTCCCTTTAATCTAAAAGTGAAGAATAAGGTAAAGAGAGGAACGTTCTACCTTTAACTTTTGTCGTAAGGTTTAGATTTGAGATTGCCATATTATATTCACATATTTTTCATATATGGCACCTCCAAATATACGTATATTTTGTAAATTAATAACAAACTCGTATTTTGACAAATAAAATTTACAAAATATTAAATTCGCGTGCACGCAGTATTTCATTAATATTTGCCATTATTAAAAAATATTTGTGCACACAAAAATTTAAAATGAGAAGAGTAAAAGAAAGTACGTAGTTGCCAGTTCGTATTTTTATTTTGGCAAAAATAATCGGTATTTACTTTAGTATTGCCACATTTTTAAAAATGTTAAGTTTATTTTATACAGAAGTTGTGAAAACGAAAAAGAGTTGAAGGTAACTTTATTCCTCACTACACCATTTTTCATTTAAAATGAGAAAATTCAAGATGAAATTGAGAAAATTCCAAATGAAATTGAGAATTTCAATTTGATATTGAGAAAATTCCAATTGAAAATGAGAAATTCAATTTGATATTGAGAAAATTCCAAATGAAATTGAAAATTTAAATTTGAAATTGAGAAAATTTCAAATGAAATTGGGAAATTTTAATTTGAAATTGAGAAAATTCCAAATGAAATTGAGAAAATTCCAAATGAAATTGAGAAATTTTAATTTTTCATTGATAAAATTGAATTATCTATATAATTTTTATTATATTCATTCAACAAACATACATAACTAACAAGGATCGAAAAATATAAAATAAATACAAATCGCAGTATTATTGACCAAGAGGCATATCTTCCAGATCCAGAGCAGATTGGTAAAACGATGAAGTATGTTGTATGGCTCTACTGCAATATCCAGTAGTTATACATGTCTTAGAAGCATTAGTCATCTGTTCTAAAAAGACAAGCCTCTTTTCTCCTACATGGGTGGGAATTACGTTCGGTACATTCATCGTTGTTGTTACCGTACTTTTTATTTTTGACCAAATAATTTCAATGGGGTTAGGCATCGGTGAATAGAAGCTCAATCGCAGGAGCTTAGCTGGAGAGTTGTCAGAAATAATTTGTAGCCGACTGTGGCATTGAGCATTGTCACATACCAATACGAGGATCTGGATGCCTGTTGGTCAATAATACTGCGATTTTTATTTTGTTTAATTTTTTTCGATCCTTGTTAGTTATGTATGTTTGTTGAATGAATATAATAAAAATTATATAGATACCCAGCAAAAACTTTGCTTACAAAATAAGCAGAAAAATAATGAGAATTTGACGAGCCGACTAGTTACTTTTCTACTAGAAAAAGTACTTATTTTTGTTCGAGATGTCCCAAAAGTAATCCTTTACAATTTAGCCTATTATAATCTAAAAAATAATATTTTTTTTTATACTTAAAATTTTTATAAAAATATATAGTTACACAAAGTCAATAAAGTAAAATTTTTTTTATTTTTTTTAATTATTTTTTTTTTTTTTATTGTTTTTAATAATTTTTTTTTCTTATTTTATTTTACTTTATTTTATTTTTTATTTTTTTTCTGTCTCTGGCGGGATTCGATCGAGCAACCTCGGTGCTGATAGACTAGCTCGCTACCAGCTAGTCTACCGGGGCAGGTTAGTTTTTGTATTAAAAAACTATGTTTTTTGACTATAATGACATTTTTATTGTCATAGTGAAAATTTAAATTTTTCTGTATATTTAAGATATAATAATAAAGTTATTATTTAATATATAACTAATAATCCAAAAAGTGGCGAATAAAGCTACAAAGTAATAAATTCTTGAAGTCATTAAAAGTAGGATTGTAAGTAAAGTTTTTGCTGGGTAATTCAATTTTATCAAGGAAAAATTAAAATTTCTCAATTTCATTTGGAATTTTTTTAATTTCAAATTTAAACTTCCCAATTTCATTTGGAATTTTCTCAATTTCAAATTGAATTTCTTAATTTCATTTGGAATTTTCTCAATTTCAAATTTTATTTTCTCAATTTCAATTGGAATTTTCTCAATTTCAAATTGAAATTCTCAATTTCATTTGGATTTTTCTCAATTTCAAATTGAAATTCTCATTTTCATTTGGAATTTTCTCATTTTCAATGAAAAATGGTGTAGTCCTAAAGGTAACATTAACTACACTGAAAGAAAAACGCTTCGTAACAGGAATGAAGCCGTTACGTTAACCCCCTTACATTAATGTAATGAAAAGTTTCATTAATTAAATGAAAATGTACATAATAGTAATGAAAGTTACATTAATGCAATGAATCGTGTAAGACAGGAGTTTTTAGACAATTCGTAGTTTCATTGGGGCTACGAAATGTATTACATTCGAGCAACGAACAACTTTTAAGCACGATTTAAGGCATATAGTTATAGAAAAAAGTGATTATGATTACCTTTTTGGGCTACAATTATTAAAATATATTAATTTAAGTTACCCTTATTTAAATAAGTATTGAACTGCAGCAATAACAGCATCTGCAAAATTTTAATGAAATATTTACGTAGCATTAATGAAGCTTTACATTTCTGAGTGACAAAAGTTGTTTCTGTTTTTTAAGAAAAATAATGTAATATATGTACAGATTATAAATTAAAAGTAAAACTTTTAATTAAAAGAATATAATTTTTAAAGTTTTTATTGATTTTATTGTTTATTTTACGAGTTTTTAGTAACGTACAATTTACATTAATATTATGACAAATGTCATTCTTTTTGTCATTTTACGTTAACTTTCTATGGAAGTGTTCTTGTAATTTCGTAACTATGAGTAAACTTTAATGACAAAATTGCATTATAGTAATGTATCTTTTCATACAGTTATTCTTAATACAGAAACAATACACTTATTCACATATATACACATGTAAGTATGTACATTTTTTATTTTCATTATTAAAATATGTTATAAAAAAGGAAGACAATTCCCGTATTCTTTTAATTAAAATTGTTTAGTTAAATAGTACATCAAGTTTTCAAAGTAGAATGATGACCATATCGGGCGATTCTGCTGATGTTTCTGTTAACAAAGGAGAATACAAAATAAGTGAAACATGTGTTACAGGGTAAGTGTTTCGAATTATTCTTACATAAATGCAAATGTTGTCTCTGAAGCTTCTTCACACTGTTAAAATACACTCAATTCACGTTGTTTCAACTTGAAATAACTTTCATTCAACGTGATTCCGATTGTTATTTCAAAATAAATTACATTTTGCTCTAACTTTACTGCAATGTTAAATTAACATGAATTATAGTTATTTCAAAATAATATATTAATGTTAAATATCATTACATTAATTAAACAATATCATTAAATGAATGCAGCTTTTCATTTTATCTACGACAAACGTACATTCCAATAAGGACGCAATTTCATTGTAAATTCCAAATGTTTTCATTGCAATTATGAAAACTTACATTATTGTAACGTAAGGTTTCATTATATAAATATTTGAGTGTTATAATATTAATGACATAATTTCGTTATATTAATGAACATTTCTAGCCTAATGAAACAATTTTCATAGCGGGAATGACGCGTTACGTTGGTTCAAAATCGATGACAAAATCGTTTCTGTAATGCAAAAAAACATTACATTTACGAAGCTTTTTCTTTTAGTGTATTTCGATCTTTAAAGGTAAAGCTTCGTACAGACGATGGTCAGATCTTACAATATTGGTAAGCAGCGTTGCTTAAATTGCATTAGAATTGGCTAAAATGTCTTACAACTGTGTGAACATTGTAAGCTCATTTGTATTTGCAGAAGTGCAAAATTAATGCATCTGACAATGGACCATTGTCAGAAAAATTTTGCTGTTGGCAACGCCTGCTTACAATATTGTAAGATCTGACCATCGTCTGTACGAAGCTTAAGTCGTGAAAATGGGCCTTAAAGGTTTTGAATTAGTTATAAATTTTAATTTTAAGTTGAATAATAATTATTACTTCGGTTTTTCAAAATTAATTAGCGGAAATTTAGGGGGAGGGGAGAAGACAACCAAATTAAAGGTTTTTCTGGAAAAAGATTTTTCCCTTACTGAATCAAGCACTTAAATTTGGTTTTCTTGAATTCCAAAAAAAAAAATTTATAATAATTGATCAGTTTATTATACAGCATCCAAATAATAACAGAAATTGGAACTTTGCTGCGTTTTAGTCGAACAAAATTTAGTTTTTTGATGTGGTTTTAATCCAATTAAGATCAAATCGTTTATACAGAAAGCATCCACAATAACTAGGGGCAAATTATGGCAGTCGTGATCGAATACTTTTTGGATACGAAAGCAATTTTATTTCTAATTCTTTCTGTCCATACTGAACGGATCGAAATTATTTTTTTAGTGTTGTAAAGCATTTATTTGTGTTTTCACAGCACTGAAATAATAATTACGATTCGTTCAGTATTGACTGAAATAAAATTGCTTTCGAATCGAAAAAGTATTCGATCACGACTGCCATAATTTGGCCCCTGATATTACTTGCCCTTCTTAAATATTTTTGCACTTAGAGAAAATCTACTATAAATTGTTATTTCTATAAAATTTAAAAAATCAAATTCTAAATTACCTGTTTATTTATAAAAACTCTCCTTTATTTCA
The DNA here is from genome assembly GCA_930367215.1 of Pollenia angustigena. Lineage (NCBI taxonomy): Eukaryota > Metazoa > Arthropoda > Insecta > Diptera > Polleniidae > Pollenia > Pollenia angustigena. The sequence goes on along the minus strand of OV884057.1, from coordinate 121,338,189 downwards.
ATGGTAAAAAAAAAATTCTCCGTTTATTTGAATATTTAAAATTCTTTAGCGCAAAATTATATTTGTTCTATTCTGTGGTTTAAAATATTTGAAATGAAAATTTTTCTAATTAATTTTCATGTTGTAAAATTCCTTTCTTCATAAAAATAATTTAATGAAAATTAAATTTGATGAACTTAAGCCTGATCAAAAATAATAAGAACATTTAAAAAAAAAATTTTAAGAAATGCTTTTCAGTATAGTACACAGAAATGTTTAAGGTTTTAGAAACACTTACACACAAATAGGAACAAATTTTAAATAGTGCATATCGATGGTTTTCTTCTGCAACCACGTAACTCGATTTTTTTCGATTTTTTGTTTTAACCGGAAAAGTAATCAGTAAATACCGCCTTACAATTTTGCAATTTTTTTGTTCGGCGGAATATCGGAATTTTTCCTAATTCTTGGATTATAAAAGAATATATAGCAAAAAGTTGCGAATATTTGGTAAAAAAAAAGTATTTTGTCTCTCCTGAAAAGAAGTTGTTTTTGAGTTACGAGGTTGCGGAAGAAAACCATCGATATGCTGCTTATAACTGAAACCCGCTTGTCTTGAACTACAGTACATTTATTTTGATAGATATTCCACTCGCATCCCACTAAGCAACAAACATTCTCTTAAACATAAAGACATAATCTTTCTTTTGAGCTAAAAAAGGGCCCATTTCAAAGTCAAAAGGTTCGAGTTAAATTTTGCTTAGAACAATAGGTAATAAGTTACATGGATGGGAAAAAACACCTGTTTGGGCAAAATGTCAATGTCAGAGAGGCCTTGACCTATCTTGTTGAAAAATTGTGTCCAAGCTACTATCCAATAAGTCTAATTGATCGGAAGACCCCGGCTTCAAAAGTTGGGTCACTTAAGATAAAACGCTCTGTATACAATAATATTCCAAAATTTTGTATTCCCGTAAATAACTTTGATAATATACTTGCATGTGCCCGTGCAGAAAACTGAATTGCCAAGTTGTTTTTTTTGTTGTTTTCTTGCGAAGACAATAGAATGAAGCAATTTGTTCTTTAATTTTGTTTTTTCTTTTTACCCACTTACAACTACAATTCGAGTCGGAAAGAACCCAACCAATTGTATGGGGATGTAAGAAAAGATAAACTCACTGTTTATTGTTGGTGTTTTGTTTAAGCTTTAATATTGTTACAAGTAAGACTTTGAGTGTTTTAAATTCTTATTCGCTTTAGGGTTTTATTTGTATAATATTTTTAGCTTTTCTAAAATCTTTGGAAAAGAGGCTAGCTTTCCCTTAACAATAAATTTCGGTGTATTTATCAAAAATGGAAAATTGGGAATTTAGCACGTCATACAAAAATCTTAATATTCCAAACTGAAATTAACATAAGTAAACCAGTATGGTAGATCTTTATTTATATACGGACAATTTAGGAACCATGTGCAATTACGGACGCAGAACTTCGTCGAGACCACATTTTCCATACACTTTGACAAAAAAATTTGTCGTAGAAAGTCGAAAAACAAAAAAAAAACTACAAAATGAAATCATAATATGAGAGAGAATTTGAAGTAACTACCGACGTTTTTATTATGGGCTTAGAATGTTTTTCTGAAGTCGAAGACTCAATTCTGTTGAACACTTAATTTTATTTATCTTTTCATAGCTTAACCCTTATTTATGTGCTTCCTGTAGGGTAAACGTGTATTTTAATTTTCCCCTTTTGGCTTATTGTTTTATTTATCGACTTATTTATTTTTTAATTTCTCAATTAAAAATTCTTAGCAATTAAGTGGCATAACGAAAATATATTAAAATATTTTTTGGCTTTTTCTATAAAATTTAAAAAAAAATAAACTGTTCTGAAAAATATTTATGCCCTTAACTGAAAGAAAGATTTATAAATTGTTTTTATTAGTTCACCTTAATGATGCTCCCATACATTATCATGTGGTGTTAATTACTTTGGCTAATAAAGCACAGAAACACAATTACGGCCACTGCAGCAAACGCTGCTACTGCCACACAAAAAAAGTATAATAAGTAAAAGATCTTTCAATATGGCAGCTAAAAGAAGCAATGGGCCGCGTGAATAAAAAGGTAGCTTTAGCTAATACTTGAAATTTTGAAGTTTAAACTAGCTTTGAGGTGAATAAAAATTTGAGTTAAAGCTAGTACTTTATACTGACTAGTAAAAACTAGTGTTCCTAGTGTTGACTCAAAAAATGTGTGAATAAAAACGAGTGAATGCTTAAAAAGACTAGTTTTTGCTTAATTTTTTTAAGCTTATGATTGGGGTGCTTGAAGTATATATTTTACAACAATATTTAAAAAAAATTGATTTTTTTTGTTTAATTTTATGAACGTTGGCCAAAGAAAAGAATATCTCCTAAGAGCAGATTTTCATCCAGAAGTTTATTTAAAATTATTTATTTTTCGGAAAAATATCTAAAATCGAAAAATCTCTGTAAATGTCACATATACATTTAAATATGTACATATCCCTGCAGGAAATGTCACTAGTGAATTTCTACTGATTCACTGTTGACACAGTCACCAGTACTAGTGACATATTATACCCCAGGCAATGTTATTTACAATAGACATTTAACATGTGCGTGGCATTGGAAATCTAATACTGACGTTGGTACTACTGACTAGTAAGTTCCATTGGGAACATATGTAGACATTGAAACCAGAGAATCGCTAGTACATTTTAGTAAAAGTAGTTTACACTTTTTGTAAGAATACGAAGTCATAACAATGTTTTTTTATCATTTCTTCAGCTTTTATAGGAATTGTACTTCTCAGTTGTTATTGATAAAATCTTTTTCGTATTAAATCCAAATATAGTGGCAAATGTAATGTAGTGTAGACACTTCGTTGACAATGTCACCAATATAGTCGACAAAACTGGTGACTTGGAGACACTTGCACCCAGGTTTCCTTCAGGGATGTTGCAGTTTACCACATCAAAAGAATTACTTGAAAGCAAAAACAAAGTCATAAATATATTTTATTTTTGTTGTTGCTTTCTACAGAAATTCACTTTTTTGTAGATTCAATTTTTTTGCAGATTCAATTTTTTTGTAGAAAGCAATTTTATAATTAGGGCCTTAATTTTTATAAATTTTTTTAAAACAAGTTACACAATAATAAATAACAATCATTGATAAAGGTCGGTACAGACTTTTGCCATAGAAAGTCTGTGTTGCATTTTTTAAATAAAATAAAAACAATTTTTGAAAAGGAAAAAATGAAATAAAAATATCAATACACAGTACTTGTTAACGCTTCAAGACATAAAAAAGGAAATAAAAATTGTTTGTACTTATATTCTGTTTTATACATTAATATTTTTGAAAATAAGTTTAAAAAAATTTTAATTTTTGACATTTTTGCACTTTGTAATTAATTTAATTTAATAGTCACATTTTCCAGCGTTTGCTTCCCCTTTAAAGCACTAGCTATCTAGCACTAGCAAAGAGTTATTCACACTTTTTGTAGTTTAAACTTTTCAGCATAGCTAGTACTGAAAAGTAAAAGCTAGTGCTAGTACTTAGTACTAGCTAGTATAAGCTACATTTTTATTCACTCGACCCAATATGTCTTTAGCTAATTTAAGGCGCCTTTATTAAAAAAAAAAACTCTAAAAGCACACAAAATAATTTAAATCTCTTCGATTTATTCACAATCGTTTGTTAATTATGAAATTATGGATCTCACACTGTGTCCCAAACAAATGCATCTGCAAACGACAAGAAAGTAAGAAACAAACCAAAAAATAATAAGAAAACGTGTCACAGTGGCACCAACTCAGTTTGAGTTCACACATAAAGCGCCATTATTTGGACCATAATAAAAATTTTGTAAGCCGAATGTGCCGGCATGTTTATCAGGGATATTGCCATAATTACGTAAATATAAACAAGATTTACCGAGATCTCTGTCATCTTCAACTTTTTCATCGAGAACATAATGTTCCAACTTTGTTGTTAGTATTTTACTTTGCATTATCGTAAGTGTAGACAATGTTACGATCTGGTTACCTTTTTTATCTCCAGCTGTGATAATCACTTGGTTAAAGATGTTTTTATCGCTTATTACGCGTCATGGTATTAAATGGTTTTTGTTAAAATATTTAATTCAATATTGTTTAGGTGTGAATAAATATCCAATAATAAATGACTTGAATTTGGGCTATTTATTCAAAGAGAATCCATATCATAAATTGTTTTCTTATGCTTAATTGAATTAAACAAATTTCTTAATTATACTTGAAAATTTTGTCGCTTTATAATTAGTTGTCTTGTTAGTAATTAAGAAGAAATTGTATGCTTTAAATATTGTGTGCTTTAAATCTTAATTAAAGGAAAATTTAGCAACCCAGACTTCAAATATGAAATCAAGATTGAAAATTGTAAAAGAATGCTTTGAATTCTAGTGAAATTATATTCGATTCTTAAGTCAATTATCTTTGATACATGCAGTTGTTTTCGGTTAATTGAGCCCCGCTTAATTGAGTTTCCCGTTTTAATGCACTTAAAATCATGGAACGAAATCATTCAGTACAACTGTCTATGTAAAAATACCCGTTTAGTTGAGTTCCGTTTAATTGCGTCACCCGCTGAATTATTTCGCAAAATAAGACCGCATTGCGAAAAACAAGAGCAAATGTTTCGGTTAATTGTTTCCATCTACTCAATGTGTTTTTGCTCCACAAAGTAAACAAATTATTTTGCGGCAAGAAATATGATTGTGCAATGAACGTACCTGATTTTTATTTTGTTTTAAAAAACCTAAACCATTTTTTAACGTAATAAATAAAGAAATTAGTTTTGTTTTCTATCTACACATGGGTGTTTCGCTTAATTACACATCTTGCTCAATTAAGCGATTTTCGTTTTAATTGCGCCGGCGATTCAGCTAACCGAGTACTGCTTAATTGAGTTCCCGTTTAATTGCGTCAAAAGTCGTGCATTTTTAGAAACTCAATTAAGCGGAAATAACTGTATTTTATATTTAAGATGCGGATCTAATCAGACAGAAAAAGTAGTAAGTTGTGCTTACTATTTTGTTGTGCTTAGATATTGGGTGTAAAGCTTAACTAACAAATGACTTGTGCCTATAATAATATTTTTACCGTGTTGAATTAATAAAATTTGAAGAATTTAATTAAATTGTTCTCGGTTAAATGGTTTATTTCCTCTATAATTAGCAATTACTGAAGATGGAATTTGTTGAAGATGACCGATCCTTTTACACACAAAGAAAAAGCATTTTTATACTCTTCAACCTTCGGGTTTTTCAACAAGAATTTGGTTTTTTATTTGTGGCAACACCAACAACATGATTGTTTTGACAGTTAGTTTTTTGACGTATTCGTAGTAGATCCATTGGCAATTGTTACAATGAATTCTATTTCGCTCAAAAATTGCAACTAAACAATATTAAAATCAGGGTTTAAAAAACTGCAGTCGAAACCAAAAACTGTCGAACAAAAAACGAAAATTTGTGTACAACTGTTCACTTTTTGAGTTGGAATGACATCGACTGTTTACATTTAATGAATCAGAAGTAAAAGCAACAGTTTTTCTCTTTTGGTCAATGACAAATAGAGACGTGGAAGAAGTGGCAGTTTTTTACTTTGAACGCTGATTAAAATCCACTATGAATATTGTGGTTTTGTTAAAGTTACATTTCGTAGAATTCGTGATATTTTCGGACAACATAATCGTCATTTTGGGACCGCTACTAAGAATTTGGTCGTTAAGTTTCGACAGGCTCGATACAAAATGTGCCAACACCAACACGTGTTCGATGGTGCACGACGTGAGTCTGGAAATGCGATAATGGTAAATGGATCACGCTATCGCGATTGTGTGATTTAACTAACACCAATGGATTATTTTTAATGGGGCTATGTTAAGGACAGAGTCTATACGGAGCCAATCGAGTCGATTGCAGCCTTAAAACTCAAAATCTGTGATGTGATTAACGAAATTGACCCGCCATTTTACCAAAAAGTGATTAAAAACTTTAATGAAAGAAACGACATCAGTCAGCGTGCTCGTGGTAGACATTTGCCAGATATCATTTTTCATTCATAATTGCCGAGCTATTCTCTTCGTTATACAATAAAAATTTGAATCATCTAAATTTTTTTGTTTTATTTTGTTTTAGAAAACAACTTTCTTGTTGAAAACCCCGGTATAAAGAGGAACATACTTTTCTAAGAAAAGAAATCGCTATAAATTTGTCATTCCGTGTGAAACTTTTTTAATATTAGTCAAAGAACCCATAAAATAAATATATTCTTGGTCCTTTAGTAATTCTAAGTCTATTTAGCCATTTCCGTATGTCCGTCTGTTGAAATCTCCCTTGCTTTCGAACGATTCCAGAGATAATAATCATAATGGTGTAAACTTGTTTCTAATTTACTTAAGGTGTTATGATACTTGCTATTTTTTGCATTGGATTTTTTTAGGATTGACTGAATGAAACAACAAATGCGAGAAAGAACAAGAAATACAATTTGATAAAATGTAAACAAAACAAACAATACTGCCCACGTTTTTTCCCCACAAAAAACCGTCATAAAAGCTAAAAATCGCAAAAAAAAAGTTGAAAACCGTCAAACCGATCAAAAACTCAAAAAAATTGGCAACAGTGCTAACAATTAATCTGGAAATGTCAATTTTAAGTTAAAAAATTTTATATTTTTTTTGACAGTCTTAGATTATTTATCGACAACACATGTATATTTGTTTGACATTTCAAGATGTTTTATGATATAATCATACTCTTACACTTAGTCAGTTTTCCTATGCAAATATATTTGCACTGTTCTCCAATATAGAAAAAATAGCAAGTATCATAACAGCTTTAGCAGCTTGGGATTGAAATCCAGCAAAATCGTCTCAGTAGTATAAAAGTGATGAATCCAAACGTGTAAACACCAGCTTAAAAAATAAATAATTTTGATACAAAATCTAACTAAACAGTAGCGAAAAGCACGGGCTGATACAAGATTTTGAAGAAATTATTTTTTTTATGACTAGAGATCGCACTTCTAAATTTCGTGAACATCGGTTTATAATTTACCATAGAAAGCCTACACTCAGAAAATAGTTTAGTACGCCTACAACCGTGACGAATAAGTCTGTTGTAGTAAAATTGGGACTTTCATATTTCTTTTAGTCAAGAAAGCGTACTGTCAAGTTTCCTGAAGATCGGTTTATAGTTTTCCATATTTCTCATTTAAATCCCGCTCTAGCAGATATAGAAATGTAGTAAAGTTTGGAGACATTTAAAAACGCCTTATTTTTCGGCTGATTATCTACCTATTTTTTTCGAGTTGTCCTAGAATTCAGTACATACGCTTACTAGAAGTCAAAAAAAATCTAAGTCCGGGAATACACAATGAAAGTTTTCTTTCAGAAAGTCTGACATTATAGGTGAGAGGGGAAGAGAACAGGCTATTCCTCTCTCCCCTCTCACCCATTAACTCTGAAAGAAAACTTTCATAGTGTGAACCCAGACTAATTAATATGGGACTTGGGACTTTCAGCATAGGAGCACGTAGTCATTCACTTGGAAGTGATCAGTAACAATTCCTCTGTTTGACTGTCCAAGCAGCTCACTACTTCTGGTCCTAGACCAATGGCAATGGCTTTTTAGATTCCACTAAGAAGTAGCTAAAGAAGAAGAAAAGGCGCCCAGTCATGTAGCCTAAATGGTTAAAGTACATATTAACGTCTCAGGGAATTAGGCAAATTACATGAATATTTGCTGAAGCATGACTCTATCGTCGGATTGGACACGAAGATAGCAGCCCTATCACCAATCGAAGAAACGAGGGCCAGCAACCCTGCATTACAACGGAGTTGTCTTAAAACTACTCCATGTACACACATACTCCCTGTGGATTAGTTTTGAAACAATTCCATGGTATACTCCACAGTATTAGTTTTAACTTCGTTTAAAAACGAAAACATGTCTTTTAAAACGAAAACATATCGTTTCACTACAAAGTCTTTTTTACCAATGACATGGTACCAGTGTTGCCATTAGGATACGAAAGATATATTTTTCGTATCTTTTGATGACTTCAAGTACCATGTATAATCCTGACATTTTTTGTATCTTTTGAATCTGTACGCAAAATGTACGGACATAAAATATAAGAAGACTGATCATCGATGCCGACTCAATACTAATACAATTGCAGCGTTAATAATGAAGAAAGAAAGCATAAAGGATGTTTAAACATACGATTCACCTAAATCGATGATTCTTAGTAGTGCGAAGTTGCTCTGAAGAAATATAAACATCTTCTTAATTTTCAGGAAATTTATATGAACTTTTTGATATAATCGCCTTAGTAAAAACATACCTTATATTTATGACTTAAATAATTGTAAAAACTGTTTTTTTGCAGATAACCGTTAACATTACTCTCGTACACTGTTTAAACCTCAAATCACCCAAAATTATGCACCTTAAAGCCTTTAAAAAGGACATACAAAGAGTCAGCTAGTGGAATAACGTTGTAAGTTACTTAAAAATTATGCAAAGTAAATGGTTTTAAACGTGGAATAACGTTTTAAAAGCCACCAGTCATGATGCTTTGCGTAGTGGAAGAACGTTTTAAATGACATCGTGATTGTGGATATGAAACGTTTTTCCACTAAAAAAAAAGTTATAAACTGTAAATTTGCATGTAATTTAAGTTTTAAATTTGTTGATATTTTGCATAAAAATTTTTATTATCATTATTTTTAATAATCTAAAAAAAAAACAAAAAATTAATAATCTTGCCTGTTTAACCCATTAAGGCCCTGCGTTGCGTTTTCGCAACGTTCACTTAAACCTCCCCTCAGGCATTATGTTGTAACGTGATATTGTTATAAAGCACAGAGAAATAAAATTTAGCTTAATATCTAATCGACCTGTTTTTGGATTTGTATCATACATAAGTTTTTTTTATAAAAATTTTTAACTTAATTTAATTTTGGAAAAAGTTTAAAAAAATAAAGAAATATATAATATACCTATCTGAAACTTCTGAAGGAGATAGCTTACATACGAACATTATTATTTCTACTCAAAAATCTAATCATCGTAGACATTTGAGACTTTTTTTTATTATTGGATACATCCGTGATGCGAAAACGCAACACTGGGCCTAAACCATATACAAATTACATAAAATTATCAAATAAAATATATTTATACAATCACTTGCTATTTAAAACAACATAATAAAACATGTATACATGTAAATTATAAGTTGTTGTTGTTACGCAGTAGGTAAATTCTCTATGTCAAGTGTGCTATTTTCCTAAAGGGAAGCGAACTTCCACCAAAGTAGTCCCGTGATAGGTCTTTGGGGGAAGAGACCGGTTCCAGTTCTAACAGTTTATATGAATAAGATCTATCACTTTTACATGGGTTTTTCATTGGTTAATTGACACCATTTGACCAGTCACTCATCTATTCTCAATGAACGTGTTAAGTGTCAGTTAGAACAATGTAAGATTATTTCGATACAATGTAGTATGTACCGTAATTCATTACTTTTTTTACCTTCTTGCTCTTTATGCACCAGTTAGATGATTAGTTCTCATTTCACTGGTCATGAGTTCTATCTTTTTGAACTTGTTCTATTTTCACAAATCCAGGAACAATTGACACAAATTTCCAGCAGGGTTACTTCAATATTTGATACCATCCACTGACAGGTAGGATATTTCAGGAGTGGGCATTATATTGAACCTGTGGTAAATTATGAACCGATCTTTACGAAAGTTGACAGTGTGATTTCTAGTCATTTAAAACTGTGACAAAACAAATTTTATAACAATAGAATTATTTTTTATGGTTTTAGGCATACCAAAGTGTTTTTCGAGAGTGGGGTTTATATGGGTCCTATGGTAAATTATGGACCGATCAATTTACAAATGTGAAAAAAGTGACGTAGCAGTGCATCCAAAGTGCCTTGGAGCATATCATAATTGAATTAAAAATAAAATGTAAATGAATATCTTTTTTAATTTTTTTTTCCTAAAGACGTGAATAAAATATTTTAATTTAAAATTTTTACAAATGCGCTTAATTTGTATATTGTTAAGGCCCAACGTTGCGTTTTCGCAACGGGAGTTATCTGGGCTCCCACGCATCCGATTTGCCCAAAATTTGTTTTCTTTCATATTTAGGTATAAACAATTAAATTGTAAAAGTTTCATCATTATAGCTCAATGGGATCATGGCTCGGGCCTTAATGTGTTAAAAAGTTTTTTTGCTCTCCTGAAAAAAAATTATTTTGTAACTTATCGATTTCAAATTAATTTTAGTATTTGTTTAAAAGTGTGCAATTTTTCGCGGTTAGCAAATCAGCGATCTTTAGTTCATCTAAAGTTTTTTCGAACAAAAACTTCGAATACATAAAAACATGTGGATTTGAGAAAACCAATTTATGAATTATGCGGATTCAAAATATTTTTCATTTTCAATTCGAGTCGAAACATAAAACATACCTGATCATATAAAATAAAAGAGTATGTTAATAAATGTTAAACGTTATAAATAGATTTTGAAATTTTTTTCAATATGTATCTTTTTGGGAAAAACTGTATCTTTTTGGCAACTAAAATGTGTCTTTCTCGAAATTTCACTGGCAACACTGAATGGTACATGCTTGCATTACATTGGACCATGTTGTAAGTAATCCATTTTATCTAAAATGGATTAAGTAGTCCAATATTATTTGCAGGATACATCCCATAAAGGAACTAAATTTTTTTAGGAAAAGAAATCGCTATAAATTTGTCATTCCGTGTGAAACTTTTTAGATAATTCTAAATCGAGGCAGCAATTTCCGTCGATTAAAAACTTGGTGCTAGTTAAAAGACCTAATAAGTAGTTACTGAGCTTGTTACCAGTTAGCTAATATTCAGAACCGAAAACAACACAACTAATATGTAGTTATTGAGCTGAATATAAGTAAGCAAATATTCGGTACTGAAAATAATGGAAGTAAAAAGTGGTTACTGAGGTCATTACTAGTAAGAACTTAATGACAACTACTTACCAGGTAACGTTTGTAATATCTATTACCTATTCAAAAAATTCTAAAAGCTTTTCTTCAAAAACTCTTGTTTGCCCCAAAAATAACTGCAATTGAATACCGATTTTTCGAAAAAACTTTTGCAATTGCTTTGACAAGTCAAAGCACTAAGTCGTCAATTCCAATACATACATTAATTCATGTTTCTAATTTACATAAAAGTTTGTTACACATTTTCCTTGAAAATACAGCAAGATCATCCAACGTGTATGGAAATTCCAAGATTTCTACCATAATTTTATATTTATTTATGCTGTTTGCATAAAATATTTGAACACAATAAACGTAAAACATCTCCACTGATTAGATAAAATCCACTAAAGCAGCCAAGATACAAAACAAATTCTATTGCTTTTTTTTTTTTTTTTGCTGCAACTTGCAAATCGATATGAAAGGTGTTTGAAATCTCAAACCAGAAAAAATCTTCTTACAATTGTTAACAAAAAATTCTAAAGTTTAAGTTTAAATCGATTCCCAAGTGTTCTAGAGACATTGAATGGTGTTACTGCTACACGTTTGTATGGATGTTTGTTCGAACATGTACATTTGATGTTGGATAGATGATGGTGATGATGAGCCTGCAGCCTGTCCGTCCACCTGAGCTGGGCTGTGGTAGCTGATGATGTTTAACACATGAAATAATGGTATTCCCTCTTTCTGCGAAAATGAATTAAAAAAAGGTGACAACAAAACAAAAAAAAAAAAAAAAAAACAATGGGAAATTGAAAAATAACAAGAATCAAAGTTATTGGTAAAATCTGATCAAGAGGTACACTATTTAAGGAATGTAGTTCCTAGTTTGAATTCGAGTAGAGAGATTGTTTGAAAACTTTCTGATGATTTTTTGAAAAAAAAAAAAAATACGATTTGGCATTCAGTACAACTGTAATGTTTAAAAGGCCCTATCTGCCTTAAACTTGATATATAAAATAAGTATGGTCGATTTTTCAAGACGTTGATTGTAGGGTGACAAGCACAAAAACCACATTGTGTTTTTGCAGTGGAGATGTCCTCTAGACATGTTTGCTATATTGCCAGACAGTATGTCTGTAAAGTTTTGCTAAAGTGGAAGTTTGTTTGGCTTACTCCTCATCACCTTGTCCCTCTTCTTAGCACCAATAAAACTATGTACAGCTACTCACACTATAAGTGGGACGCATAAAATAATGTCTTATGTTGTTATGATTGGTACTCAAAATAAGAGACGTATGTGCAGTTTTCACAACAAAAGTGATTACACGTTTAGTCACTTGTGTTGTGAAAACAGCACATTAGAAGTAAATGATTCCAATTTTATTTAGACCTACATTCCTTGAGGTGTCCCACATAAAGTGTGAGTAGCTGTATGCGTTTTTAACACATTTTGTCATTTCATTTATGCAACAGTTTGTTAAAAAATCTTTTCTTTTTGTTTTATTATTTGCTTTTATTACTTTTATTGTTTTAGCAAAAAGAAACAAAAATCGTATAAAACAAATAAAAAGTAAAATCTAAAAATAAAAACAGCCATTGTCCAGTGTCCAGAAATAACTGTGTGAAAAAAATGCTGGCGAAAATCGTTTGGTCGGCCAAAGAATCATGTTTTGTATTTATGAATCTTGTGTTGTCATATTGTCGGTATTTAAAGGTGCGATAAACGAATATCATCAAAAAAGCGAATGAATCTCTTATTTTTTCTCTCTGCATAATATTTATGATCATGATGATTTCTTCCTTTTAAAACATTTGTTTTTCTTGTTGAGCGTTTTATACATTATTTTGTTGGGTTTTAATATTATTTTTTACACTTAGAAAAAATTTTTGAATTTATTTGCAAAACTGCAAATATAATTTATTAATAAAAATAATCTTGCGAATTATTTTATAAGTTTATCTACTAGTAAGTATTTCAAAAAAATTTTAGCTTAAGTTTCAAAATAATATTTTTTATATTTCCGCGAAATTTAGCAAGAAAATGTCGGTGATTATAGCTGAGGTCTCCTTCCTTCATTTCAGCTTTAGTGTCATAAAATAAAGTATAAATTTATTTAAAACGCGAAAATAATGGCAACCGAAAGAAGTAATTTTAAAGGGAATTTATTTGAAGTCCGATTTTAATCAAAACTATATTTTTTTATTCGTAAGATGAACACATGGCATTGGCATTTGAAAATCATTTTGGACATATGGTCACGGCGGCTTTATATCACGAAGCGCAACTTGGAAGTCCAAATTTCTTAATTTATGAAAAAATGATGCCAGCAGCGCGCTATGGAAACAAGTAGTATATTTTTGCACAGAGATTCAAGCCATCAGCACAAATATGTGTTTCCGCCCACTGCCACGCCTCCTACCTATACAAAGGAATTTGGTGTTTCTTAACTTGGTCAAACTGATTTCGGCAGATGATACCCTTATTGTAAAGAGAAAAAATTCACAAAACAAGAGGGGGGTCTAAAAGTACCCGTTTAGCCCGAATTGGTTAACAAGTTTTTTTCTTCATGCATCCTACTAATATTATAAATATTAAAGTTGTATGTTTGTAGCGCAACCACGCAAAAACGGTTTAATGGATTTGGATTAAATTTGGTAGACGGATAGCACATGACCCTGATTTATATATTGGGTACTTTTAAAGAGGTTAAAATGGGGAAAAAAATTTACTCTTGGGTAATTCCATGTGAAAGCGACCAAGAGTGGGACCCGACCCCTTTCGATTTTAATGAAATTGGGTGAGAAGGTTCCTTTTATCCTATAAGGAACATATATGAAAATATTTTCGAAATAACGGTATATCTTCAAAACACGAGCTAACCTAAAAAAAAACGTTTAGCACCACTGGATTCAGCGTGCCTCAATGCCATGTGCCCGGCTTGTCTGTTTTTTGCAACTAGCATAGTGAACTTATTGCTCAAAATTTCAATATTAAAATATTCAATTTTAAAATATTTTTTAATGGTTGCGAAAGAAAAAAATCATATCTAAAAAAAAGAAAAAAAAATACCTCCAAAGTTTCAGGATGTTTAAAGAACAATTTGAGGTATTAAATAAAAATAATCAGCCATATAAAAAAATAAGTTTTTGACTTAGTCCGTTTTTAAAATTTAATATTTTGCAGATATGTACAGGTAACCCTCCTACAAGACGGCATCCTACAAAACGATTTCGAAAAAAAATTTGCGGAAATCTCCTCATCTACAACACGGTTTCATTCTAACACGATGAAATGGAATTGCAACTTTATCATGATTGAGTTGTTAAAATTGTACTAAAATAGTACAAAAGTACTAATTTTTGCATCCCTGTTACGATTTAGTTAGATTCAGCAAAGTGTATGTGTGTCTACACAATTTTCGCATCCACCGAAAGTAAAATTGGGGAATACCCGAAGTATCTTACATCGAGCTTCGATTGAAACACAAATCATTTAGTATACATACAGAGTCTCAAGTGTTAACAACGTTGTTGCGAATAAATTGATTTTATATAAAAGATATAAAATATATAAAAAAATGTATCTCTCCTAGCCTCATATAACACGTTTTCCTACAACACGGCGTTTTCTAGGAACCTATCTACCGTGTTGTAGGAGGGTTACCTGTATTACATTTTTTTTAATATATGGTTTGTAGCCCCAAATCTTTTTTAAAATGACATCAAAATCATCTTCGTATGTGAATTAGTTTTCGAGATATTGAAGAAATAAACTCAACACATTCGGATAATTCGGCGAAATTATGACATTTTGAATATGACATAACTTTTGAAAAAAGTTTTTTTATTTTTTTTTCGTTCATATATGTTCCTTATAGGAGCCTTCTCGTCTAATTCAAAATTTGCATTAGTAGACTGAAACTATGGAATTCTAAGGGGAATATAATTTCTGAACAAAAATTTCGAAGTTTTACTAACAAATTTCATTCATTCATAATTGCTCCTGTTAAATATTATCAACTTTTTCCGAGAATATCAAGGTGATAAATGAGGAGATTTGTTATGTTTGGGTTAATAGCGGTATGTATAAAAAGCGATCGATCGTAAAAAAAAAGCTTTTAAAACTGAATTTTTCTGCGATATGCCGACGAATAAATTCATACAAACAAAATAGTTGTTGTAGGATCTCAAAATAATTTTAAAAAGTTTCTTTACAAAAAGTACCAAAGGTACGAATTTTTACCCTGTTCTGCCACGCTGAGTTAAATTTGTTAAGTCATGGTGATACCTTAAGCATTAAAATAATAATTTCTTAAAATTTTGCTTTCTAAATGGGGTTGATTAAAAAGTACCCCAGATTTCCCTTTTCACCTCCGGAAAGGCCGGCTACAGAAATTTGAACGAAAAAAAAATTTGACACAAGATGAAGTGCTCCTTAAAAAATTTCGCTTTAATTTGTATTCTTTTTTGTCCATTTTATCCCTTCCTAGTCCAAAATTCCAGGAAATTACAGCCTATGAAAATTTCACTATAAGGTTTCATCAAAATTGATTCTGTGGTATTTGCGTGATGGCTAATACGCGTGGCAATATTCAGTTCCTGCCGATTTCTCACCAAGCTTTCTTTATGGCTCCACAACAATCTGCTCAAAAATATCAGCTGTCTCTTAGCCGTAGTTTAGTTTTGGCCGCAAAATGTATGCAGCCATGTAGCCGCCAGACAAGCTTATTTCCGGAATAGAGTCTGTGTGCCCATAAACCATCTTATTATGTTGGTATTTAGATTAAGTCGAAACTAATTTTATTATTATCTAAATCATTTTACCCATTTTTTTGCATTTGGCCCATATTTGATCATAGCTACCATACACTGACTACTTCCAAGAATAGCGTTTAACCCTAATTGTGCCAGAACTTTTTTATAAAGAATTTTTTTTTTGGTTGACATAAATAATTAGTAATTAGGTTAGATTGATGTAAAAAAACTTTTTCAGAGCAGTCCGTTATGCAAAGTGGAGAAAACTGGTGGGTCCATAAGGCTACACGGGTACAAACTAGGACGGGTTTTTCTTATAAAAAATATGTAGGTATTAAAATAATTATTTATTTTGCGTTTGATTACATTTTAAGGTTATTTTGAAGAGTTAATCGTTTTTTGTAGGTTATGTAGGTATCATATAAAACATTTAAGGCATTTGATAGATGCTGTTTAAACATTTGATTTGCAGATTTCAATAAGTGCAACAAGGTGACCACAACCATCAAAACATAATGTCGCTTGGCTGTTCCTTCATGTTTTTGTTAACTACTAACCTGGACGTTGTGGCTTTTCTCTAAATTTGGCAATATAATAGATTTTTTTTCAACCCAATTTCTGACATATTGGGTGTTATTTCGGGATATCTTTCAAGCGTTTTTAACGGTATTATTATCAGCCACGTTAAAATTAATTGCCACCATATTATTCCTCTGTATGATGTTCTTATAAACGGATACATTTTGATACATTCAACTTACACCGCGAATAAATTTTTGATTTTTGAAGAACCGTGGACGAAGCTTGACAGTTATGCAGCTCATATTTGTGTATGGCCTACGTCTACTTCTTAGGAGGATTTCACAATAAGATTTTAGTTGTTTTGGGCGTACTTCATCTGGAATACCTTTTAGTAGCTTAATTATTTATTTTAGCTTCACCTTCTCCACAAACATAGCCTCTATTTTCTGGAGGTACAAAAGAATGGTATGTACATTGTTTTCCTCACCTTCATCTACACTACCAAACTTTTAAATATAGTGCAAACCCATTTTTCTGTAGTCAATTTGCTTTTAAATCGTCCAAAAATAAGTAAAATAAACCAAAAAAAAATATGTTTTGTTTGATACTTATTTTTATTGACTATGTAACCGTGTGTCCATATGGACACACCTATAAAATTCTTTCAAATTATACGTTATAACAACAAAATTTTAAAAAAGTCACAGCTTTGTTTTATTTAGTAACCCTTTAAATATTTCATTCATCAAAACTTTTATGAATAAAAATAATGTATAAACAAATATTTGGCAAAACTTATTTCTTCATCTCAAAACATCCTAATTTTTGTTGTTTTTTAATTTACACACTTTTGTTGACGCGCTGCTTTTCTCAAACATTGACCGACTAAACTGAATCTTCGCAATAATGAACGCTGATGCCTAACAACTCAAAAATAGCAACAGCTAATGCAAAAAACTCTTATGGATGAAGATATCTAAATAATATTTAGCTCAAAAAGTTTAAAATTAATCTTAACGTCATACCCCATGGGTCTTAAAAATCTGTGTTGAAATACAGTGGTGTAGGTTATCATATGGCTGGGCTTGACAGACTAAACTTTATGTACCGAATAAGCCACAGAAAATAAATTTACTTTTAGGTCACCCTGTAGCCTTAATATTTTTTTTTATATTGCTCTTCTCTAACCTATGCAGCCATAGGTGGTAAGGATATTATGTGTTTGTCCTAAAGTTTGTAAAAATATTAGTCCTAGACCCACTAGCTATCGACTCAAAATCACTTTCTGAGTTCAGAAGGTCTGAAAGAAAACCTTCAAAGTATGAACCCAGCCTAAATTTGCCACTAAATGTCATATTTACATGTTTAAAAGTAATTAATTAAAATTGTTTTATATTGTCATGCATAAAAGCGAAATGCATTTAATATTCTACATAATACAATTTCGATTGTTTTAAATGCAAAAAATAGCTGCCAAAGTTAAAAGCGTTAAAAGCTTTTAACCGGCAAACAAGCGATAAATATTTACTATTTACATTTGAATATGTTTTCAAATATATTGACTTAGATCATAAATAAAAGCCTGTCTCCCAACTTACCTCTAAATTAAATGTTTTTGCCACCGTACCTCGGGAATTTAGATTTTTATGAAATTGATACAAAAGCTTAAGCAGTTTTTTTTTCACTGTACTTTTGCGATCATCTTAACGATCGCATATTTGTTGGAATGTTGTTCAATATTTAAGTTCTTGTTATTGGCTTTTTGTTGAGATTTATACTCAAATCATTTTGGAAAAATTCAGAAAGCACAAACAGAAAGCGATTTAGTATACAATGGCATCTTTAGGGAATTGTCACCCATACAAAATATCAACACTTGTCATACATTAATGGCATATTTTTTATATTTGTTCATATAGTTTTTATTTCTTTAGGTTTATCTACAAAAAAAATAAAATGAAAAGAAATTGTTGTGGAACAATATAACTTTTGTAATACACTACAATAGATGAAACTCAAATTTATAACTTCCATAAAAAAATTTACGCCTTCCAAGCTTAAAACTAAAAAGTCACCAAAACTTTTTTAAGACTCTACATCGAAATGCTTTATGTAGGGCATCTTACACCATAAAACCTCATAAAGATCTTTAACAAAAAAAATGTTGATATTATAGTTTTTTTATAACTTTTTATTTTAACACATCCTGTTATGAATTTCAAGGTAAAAATTGCATTTATGAAAGTTTGTCTCTTTTTTTTGTTTTTTTTTTTTATCGAAATTCCAAAGAATTATTTATTACGGGCTTATGAGAAATAATGATGTCGATAAAAATTTTTAAGATTACACTTCAGCTTTAAGGGAAAAAAACGTCGCCAAACTTAATAAAATTGCTGTCGTCTAATGGACTTTTTTGTGAAAAATACAAAAAAAAAAAAAAAATAACGGAACATTAAAGTGAAAAATGTGCCAAGAATTTTGAGATGAATTTAATATGAAATTGATCGATTTTAACTTAAAGTGTTAAATGTTTTAGAATTGTCAAATTACTTTAAATTTAAAAAAAAATGTTGCAAAATATTACCAATTATGTTTTTGTACTACCCAAACTTACCAAAAACATAAGTATTTGAACCAGTGTTGCCACTTTGTGGGTAATTACCCGAATTTGGTATAATTTTTACTGTCGTGGATAGAGCGTGGGTAATTTCTCAAGATTCGATTTGAGCTAAATATGCTAAAATATGCACAGTCTTCTGAACCAAAGTCTCGCTTTCTTTTTAAGAAAAGACTTCAATCATTTAATATATATATTCATAAGTTTGGTAGTGGATGTCGCAAGATGGACCCTTTGACTTGGATAAAGATGCCTATCATAGTGGTTAAGAGCCTGAAGTATATTGAAAAAAGTTATTCACACTAAAAACTAGTCTGGGGGAAGATATGTTTCCTATATTCCAAGATATATTTAATTTAATTTTTATCTTGATACTTTTTAATGCTTTTGTTTGAAGAATATTTAACGCCCTTTATATTGTAAAACTGAATTAAGGGACAGTTGTATTAAACCCTGCTGGTATTTTGCTTACTGAATAAGGTACAAAGGGTATTTCTTAAGACCATGAACCTTATTGATACAAGGCATTACCATTTGAAACAAACAACAAAACGCATTGCAGACGTCCAATTTTGTTCCTCATTTTGTTCCTCATGCTGGCTCCAAGACGTCAACTGTTGCTGGTTTATCAGCATAAACCAGTGTCTTCACAGCCCTACGGTAAACAATCAACGACCTTGAAGTATTTTCTATAAGTTGAGTCAGTTTAATCATGAAGTAGCCTATAAGTTGCGAAAATCGATGGGTGATTTTCAAAGTATATTTGGATAGTTTGATGGCGTTGTTCAACCATGAATCAATTCATGATGATGAGCCTAAGCAAAAAGTGAAAGCACTATGACTGTTCGTTTGATAGCTTACATTTCGTAAACTCTATGGGGCTAAAAAACACTCATTATAAAGGCATGGCAATGAGCATTTTGAACCTTCCCCAGATACATATATGCAACCAAATGTGGAAGTTAAACGCATTGTTTTAGTTTTATTTATGTTTTATTAATTGTTTTTAATTCTTTAATGTGAATTTTGTTAATTTAATTAAAATTACAATAAGAACCTTAACAGTTTGACTTATATTGATCTTCTTTCAACGAGTTTATTGTGTTTTTGTTTCCAATTTTATATCAGGTGTAATTTTAATTAAATCGGGTAATTTTGTTTCATCTCAAGTGTAATTTTGAATTTTGCTGGTGGTAACACTGATTTGAACCAAAAATTGTGGTAATGAGAAGAGAGTTCACAAGAGAGTCAATTTGATTGTCTTCAAGAACTTATTATTTGGTTAAAATTTTTTTTCGTTTCCGTGCCCATACGGAAACATTTAGTTTTATAACAAATTATTGGCATTTTCTTTAAAATAATTGTTACAAAAATAAATATGGGCATTTCCACGTTACGAAAGCAGGCAAATAAAATTGTTTCAAAAAGAAAAATGTACATACTATTTACATTTTTGTGTTTTAGAATAGAGCGCAATTAGGTATGAATTTAGTAAACATGATTATAAGTTACAAGCGTAATAGCTTGTTGGTGTAACGTGAAAAAGTACCCTTTTCAGCGAAAATACACATATGTGTGTAGTCAAAACATCCCACCCAGCAAATTAGTCCGTCGTTTTCTAAATTCGACATTTCTTGCAGATATATGACTTCAGTGCATTGACAAATTATACGGTGCGATCGTGCCTGGTCGCTCGGTGTACGAATGCTCTTAGTGGACTCATGGAGGCATTCAATGTAAGGCTGTGTTGGGTACCAGGACACTGCATGGTTGATGGTTATGAGGTGGCTGACGAACTCGCGAGAGGGGTTTCAAATCTGGATTTAGCGGTAAGTGACGGGAGAAATTCCGTGATAATGTTAACCGATCCTTGAGAGACAGAACGGATTGCCGGGCGTCCAGGGCACTATAGCCCAGATTAGACGCGGAGCCAACCAGGGTTCTACTGGGGTAGTCTTGGAACACTTATAGGGTTCTTGACGGGTCATTTTCCTGGCAGGGCTTTTGCGGGCAGATGGGACAACGCCATACCAGACTTCTGCAGATTGTGCGATGATTTAGAGGAGCTGGAGACGATCGAGCATGTACTGTGGCATTGTCCCAGAATGCAGGGTCTCAGGCAGAAGTGGCTAGGAGATAGGTTTCACGACGAACTGGGGTGCATCGCTGGATGTAGTCCGGCTGATCTACTGGGGTTTGTCAGGGAAATAGTGCGGCTGTTTCTATTGAGGGGACTGTAGAGAGGGCAATAGTTCTACGCGACATCTACTAACTTTCTATCTTTCTTGTTTCTATCCATCTTATACTTCTTTTCTTTACTGTCTTTTCTTTTTTCTTTTAATTGAAGGGATTCATAATGGACCGTATTGGTCTCCGAGTCGAAGTGTGCCCTTGGGCGCATAACCCTTCTTAACCTAACATAGCCTATATGACTTAATTTTTAGAAACTTCGTTCAGATTTTTGATAGATTTTATGCCGACATATCGGGGGGAATTTATGTACTGATATGTCTAAAAGATTTCTGACTGATTTCATTCAGATGTGTCTAAATGATTAAATAAACCACACAAGCGGCTTAGCAAACATCCATTTTTTCCAAGTTTCGTACAAACACTAATTTTTAATCTTTGATTTGCTTTCAATGAATGCAAACGACAATATTGCTGCAACAATTCTGCTTGCTATTTTTATAAAACGGAGAAGAACTATAAATTAAAGGAATAGAAATTGGAGCAACGAGTGGTTTAAACAATGGGCTGTTTTGTGGCAAACAATGCTGCCTAAGAACTTACGACTGAAAATGATTTTAACGCTTCTTCTTTGACATCTTTACTCGGAATTTTTTTTGCTGAATTGATTACATTAAGCACTAGACACCACACGAAGTTTGAAAAATGTCCAACATGTCTGCCAAATATTGAAAATTTTTTAAATTTCTACAAACATGCTTCAAGTGATTATCCAAATAGCCCACATCCTAATTAACAACACAAAGTTTTTGCACAAACGTAAAATTTTGACATGTTTGCCAAGCAATTTGTGTGGTTTATTTTGAACGAACAGTCCATCCGAATGTACGAAGTCTCTTAAATGCAGCCGAGAATAGACAACTCATCATTGCTGAATGAAATATTGAATAGAATTTGTAAAATATAATACATACATATATCGCACTTGCTCAACAAAAGTGTATTAAATCGAAATTTTTGTTTTTTTTTAATTTTTGGGAAAAATCGCCACGAAATATTCATATCTAAGTCTAGGTTCACACTATGAAAGTTTTCTTTCAGAAAGTCTGAGTTTATGGGTGAGAGAGGAGAGATGAAAAGCATGTTCTCTTCCCCTCTCACCAATAAACTCAAACTTTCCGAAAGAAAACTTTCATAGTGTGATCCCAGACTTACCGCTGTAAAAATATCGCGCTATTTTGTCTACTTTTTATAATGAAAAGGTTGGTGCATATGTCTTTAATGTAAAACTAAAAATTGTTTTGCTTCTCCTAAAAATTTTTATATTTTGAGTTATAAAAGTATTGTTGAACAAGTTTGATACGTCTATTTACTCTTTGAACTGTATGATCGCTGAGATCCGAATACGGATAGAAGACTGAACCAATTCCTTTCATGGTGAAATAATACAGGCGGCATCACTACGCCATATTACGATTTTTTGCTTTTGCATTGTTTTTCCAATCTATTGTTAAAGTCTTGTTTATGTTTACAAAAACTCCACGTTTTGTGCTGTGAAAGGTGTATTTTATTAAAGTGTTTGATAATAAAAAAAAGTAAGATATTGACAATAACTAGATAAAAAATTGCCTTAAATTTTATTTATTTCATCATGTTTAGCGTTACGCTTTAATTGTTGTTTAAAATATTTTTTCACGTAAAGCCTAGTACTCTGTTCAAATTTGTGAAAAATGTTGAGCAACATTTATTATTTCACACGAAAATTTTGACATGTATCAATGCTACCAATCTTGCCAGTTTGTACAATTTGACGTTTTTATTCCTGTAAAGTATGCGACACTGTTTTGCGTAATGTAAACATACCCCACATGTATTTTACTAAAATTTATTTCTTTTAATAAAAAAGAAAGTAAATATGGATAATAGACTGTTACCGGTTGTGTTATTTTAATTTTTTATTTCTTTTTAAATAATCAGTTCATATATTTTTGTTTTTGCTTGAAATTCCACGTGAAATAAATGCAGCTTACATTATTTCGCAGTTGTAAAAAAATGTTGCCAGAAACATTTCGGAACTTTTTCACAAAATGAACAGAGTACAACTCTATCAACATTATTTTATAGATATTCCGCACAGGTTTTTTTCATATGCGTTTTGACAGCATTTCACGTGAAATGTTGAACAGAGTACCAGGCTTAAGCTGGGACCTAATTTCCTAATTTTTGTTGTCGTAGCGGTTCCACCTGTTTATTCCACCATGATTCCTTCTTTAGAAATAAATCATATTCTACAATAATTTATATATTTTTTAGCACCACTGTTTCCGTTTGAAAATACACCATAAATATGATTTCTGATATGTAAAATATATTCACTGACAATTTTTTTTTATATATTCGTATTGCTTCAACTTTTTATTAAAAAAAAAAACAGAAACGACAATTGTACTCGTATCTGCAGCAACAGATAAATATGAACGAATTCAGGAACGAGTAACAATTTGGTTGCAACGTCAACAGGTTTTTTTGCTCTTGAGTTTTTTTTTTTTTTTTTTTAATATTTTTGTTTACTTTTTATGTGATCTTGTTACCGATTGTCATACGCAAACAATTTTTGATATCAATTGCTTTGATTTTTGACTTTGAATTGTGACAATTCTTTGAAATGTGAAAAAAGTTAAATGCAGAAATAACTTAGTACCCAAACATGCTCGTGCATTTATGGCAAGAATCAACAAAACCATCATAAAGAAACAAAAAGAAAAAAAAAAACAAAAGAAACAAATCAAGGTAATATAATATTAACAATCTAGAACAAATGCTGTTTAAATCATGAGGGGTGATAACAGTTTGGGTTCATTTTGAAAAATTGTAAGACGTTCTTTTATTCCCAAAAGTGGTTCCAAGACGTTTTTGTACCCAGAGGTGTACCAATATGGAAAGTCGATTTTTACTTTTACGTTGAAAAAGGTAGATGATAACATTCCACTTGCAATAAACCACGAAAGTAGCAGGGTCTTTGGTGATGGTTTTAAGACTGTCTTTAAAACAAATATCGCTCACATGTATAGGCAAAGGACGAGGAAACTTAAAAAAATATTTCAAAGACACAGATCGATTTCGTCTTGAAAATGCACCGGCACATAATTAACCATCCGATTTAAGCGAGAAACGAGCTAAAGCAGCCACATTTGAATAAGATCTGTGGCCAAAACTAGAGTTGTCAATTATTCGCCTTTCAACTTTGTTCGAATAATTCAAATAATTGTTCTTGTTCATTAAATCAAATGATTAAATCTAAAAAATTATTCGATTTATTGATGAGAATAACGAATAAAAAAAAATTATTTTTACAAAAAAATTACTATGGAAAATCTTCCATTCCATCCGCTATGACTTCTTCTTTTTTGATGCATAAAATTTTTCATCTAACCTCCATATCGTTGTATTACTAAAGGCATCTTAAAATCCCTAACTCCTTAATAATCCGATCTAACTCTGGATTTTCGAAAGGCGTTGGCAGATTACCATCTTCTGATAAACGTCTGTCTACAATTTCTTCTATAGAACTGCCGCTGTCTCTCTTAAAGTATTTTTCTATTGGACCAAGTTCGGCATTCCTTGATGTCGTTGGATTATCTTCCACTACATCGTTTTCAATGGTAATATTGTGAGACTTACGCCAATGGTAAAGATATGCATTAGACCGGTGCTTATATATATGAAGAAATTTATTTTCTCGAATTTTTATCGGGGCAAGCGCTAAAAATATTTCATTTAGTATTAAAAAGCACAAAAACAATGTTTACCACGATTGGATAATTTTTAGAACTACCTCAAGCAACTATTTGTATTTATTATTAGAAATAAGACAAAAAAATTTATTTTTTAATATTTTATTAAAAATTATTTGAAAGATGAACATTAAAATAAAATATTTCTATGAATTACATATTAATATAAATTTAGTGTAATAGTGAAGTCATTTTAAAAGTGGGATAATTCATATTATATTCTTTGACCACTTGAAAAAGGAATTGTTTCTCTTGTGTGTTAATTTATTATTATAATCTGTAATGAATTTGGCACCTCTTTCAGCAGCATCGTTTACTATAGATAAGTTTTGACAATTTTGAGATGTTTGAGCGTAGTCTTCAAATCTTTCATTCCAATCCGATGGAATTTACAATGTCGCTTAAAACTTTTTGTGAATATGTTTGAAGAATATTTGTTGGATTAGCTATGATCCGCTTGCATTTTTCTTTATTTCCTTGAACATTAATTGCTTTAACCATTTTTCTCTTAATATCAACGCTAACATTAGGATCGAAGAATGAAAGACCACCTGCTTCTTCGGACAAATACCATAAGAGATTGCTTACTTTTTGTAACAAAGCAAAAGCTATATCTTGTTCAGGATAAGCAATTATATTTTTTATTAATTTTAAGTCTTGATTTGGTGCTTCAATTGCTTTGGTGCATCCAAACCAGGCTTTTACATAAATACGGACTATGAAAAGACAGACACTACGTATACCTTTCAGCTCTTTTTTTGTCATATTAAATTGATTATGGAACAAAGAAATTTTAAGTGTATAAATAGCTTTTGACATCCATCTAGCATGAGAAGTTGCACCAGGTAGTCGAAAGGTGTTAAAATTCGGCGCCGTACCACCAAGAAAACTAATAACTAATTGTAGTAATTCTTTGTAATCGCGTCTACTATAAGTTTGCTTCAAATTAACGCAAATTCATGTTTTTTGTCGATAGTCTAAGATCGATGTCGACGAATTATCTTTCCGAATCATTAAATTTGCGTTAAAATGGCATCGATTTGTTTTTGCATATTTTGCATATTTCGGTGAAAATGCATATTTTTGCATATTTCGGGGTTTAATGCATATTTTAACATATTTGAGTGACATATTTTTTAAATTTCCATATTAGAAAAAAATGTTCTTCAAAAAATTTCAAAATTGTATAAAAAATAAATAAATTTTCTTGAAGTTCTGCTTAAAATACAAGATTTCTACAAAAGATCCTTAAAATTTCAACCGATGCAACACCTTACAGCACCTGCCAATTGGTCTAAAACAATTTATCCAAAACTGTTACATGTTACTTGCTAGGCACATGGGTTACATCAAGTTGCAGAGGATATAAGAAGCCAATTCGATAATATTGATTTATTGACTTCTTACGGGAAGCAATGTGGAACGACAAATAGCCCAACAAATAAAAAAAATCCAAAACGTTTTGCAAAAAAATATGGGATTTCAAACAATAAAACATATTTCAACTATTTTTGATCTAGAATTAAATGTGGAATCTGAATTAGAAAATCAATATTATAATAAAATGGCACCCTTCAAGTATGCTTTAACTTTGGTTGACGTTGAGAGATCATTTTCCATGTACAAAAGCTTTACTTTTGATATATAAAAAAGTATTTATTAGATTATGCAAACAAAAATTTAAATTATGTAGTTATTTAAATTAAATTTTACAAATATTCAGCCCTATTATTAATAAAAATTCCCCGGGAGTTTTCTCCCTTCTCCCATTTTTCCTATGTAAATTCTATTGCAAAAATGGGAGAAGGGAGAAAACTCCCGGGGAATTTTTATTCATAATTGTGCTGATTATATCTATAAATAATAATAAAATGAAAACAAAATGTTTAAGTTTTTAGTGCATATTTTTTATTTTTTTATTGCATATTTTGGAGTATTGAGTGCATATTTAATGCGCATATTTCCGATTTTTTAGTGCATGAAAATCTCATCCCTATAAATTACTTACATCAAAGTTTGCTACAATGTTTTGTGCTGTTGTTGCACGATGTTTCTGACGCATGCGTCGAATTGATGAACGATTAAGTATAAGATCTTCGATATGATGGCCTAACGCGTCAACAGTTGCACTTAGGATATGAACTGCAGCACCATCAGAGATTTTCCACTTATCCAAAGTTGAAAGCAATCTTGGTGTAAAAAAGTCAGTTCTACCTCTTGATATGACTGGTGGGGTTTTGCTACATTCATTCACTTTTACCTTTTCTGCTGACGGTTATGCTACAACTTCAATATCGTTTATGCCGTCAATGTCAATCATACCTGTTGTATAGCAATATTTATAATATTTTTAAAAATTTGAATTTTAGTAAAAAATTATTGTATACCTCTTTGAGTCTGTTGTTCATACATATAATCCTTTTCGTGTATCTTCTTTTATTTTTCGCTGGTTTTCTTGTTCTTTCTGGATAAGTTTCGCTTTTCTTTTTGCTTGACAATTTTATCTGTTCCTATCATACAACCTGGTCCTCCTTTTTCTCGCTGCCTTAATAAAAACTCTTTGTCCTATTGTATTTTTATTAATTCGAATGCGGCTGCGTGTGCGATATCGAATAAATCATCCAATTTCTCTTAAAATTCATTTTCGACCTTGTTTTGAGTTTCAGTTTTTCGACTATGATTCTTTGTGATAGATCTCCACTAATTGTTTAATTTTTCCATTTTCTCAATGGAGTGTTTTTCGTAGTGTGTTGGAATTCGTGCTTTTTGCCAAAATGTACTAACCTCAGCAACAACTAATCTAGCACTTTCCCTTAAATTTTACCCAACTATTCGTAAATTATAAAATAAAACTTAACTTAACGAAAAACAAAACATTGACTATTGGAAAAAAATTAAAAATTTCAATAGCAGTGGCAAAAGCAAAAATAAAAAGCATCCAGCTGATGGGTGCTTTTAAGCCCTGACTGACACCTTTGAATACTTGTAAGATGGATAAAATTGTATTGCAGTTGTATTAGTGTAAAGTTGGAAAACAATTATTAAGGCATCCACGAAACATGTGGCATCGTCGCTGTTTCATTAACGACTAAATGAAAGACCATAAGAAATATGTGACTCAATAATTCCAAATCAATACAAGTGAAAATAAATAGTGCTTGGAGGCAGAACTAAAAATTGTCCCATCTTGCTCAAATTTTTTGTGTGGTTTTTTGAGACAAAAAAAAAATGTTTTTAGTGCTTGCCCTGGTACAAGTTCAAAAAAAAAAAACAAATAAGGACCGGTCTAATATGCATACATATATAATTTGAAAAAAAAAATACAATACAATAACAACAATGTTTGACTAATGACGTCAGCAGTCGTCGATGGCTGCGAGTGTTAAACGGCAAGCCCTCTGAGGAGATTGAGTGGTTGCAATCGAAACATGTCAGGGTAACCTGTCCGTAAACACCTGGGTTCGAGCCCAGATTGAGTCAAGAATGAAAAATTATCAATAAATTTTAATTGATTTTCATGTTGTAAAATTCCTTTCTTCATAAAAATAATTTAATGAAAATTAAATTTAATGAACTTAAGCCTAATTAAAAATATTAAAAATTTGGATTAAAAACCATAAATAGTTCAATAAAATAACCACAATACTAATAATTGTTTAAGTTAAGGCACGAGCTCTATGTTTGCATTTGTCCTTCAAGTTGTGCTGAAAAGGTCAACAAGAATAAGAAAGACAAAAAATTAAAAAACAAAAAAATATGTACTTTGAACTTCAAGAAGAATTCTTGACAAAAGTAAGAAAAAACAGAAGTAAAGGAATAACATGTTAAAATAAATTAAAATAGATAATCATTCAAAAAAAAAAAAAAAAAAAAAAAAAAGCAAATTTCGATCTACCAAAAGGTTGAATACAATTTGGTTTAAGGATTGATGTTTGACTAATGACGTCAGCAGTCGTCGATGGCTGCGAGTGTTAAACGGCAAGCCCTCTGAGGAGATTGAGTGGTTGCAATCGAAACATGTCAGGGTAACCTCCGTAAACACCTGGGTTCGAGCCCAGATTGAGTCAAGAATGAAAAATTATCAATAAATTTTAATTGATTTTCATGTTGTAAAATTCCTTTCTTCATAAAAATAATTTAATGAAAATTAAATTTAATGAACTTAAGCCTAATTAAAAATATTAAAAATTTGGATTAAAAACCATAAATAGTTCAATAAAATAACCACAATACTAATAATTACAATAACAACATTTTCTACTTGCAAGATATGATTTTATAAATCAATTCATTATTTTTAAGGGTTTTTGTTTATTTCCCGAAATTGAAAAATCCCCTTTCTTGAAAATTGTTTAACGTTTGATTTAAAAATAAAACAGCTGATACAATTGAGAAGGTGAGTTGCAAAACTCGTTTGTTTTAAAATTAAAAATACGAGATGGCAAATGATTCTTGCAGTTCTTTTGGCGCTTTATTAGACGAAATATTCTGATTGCATCAATGCACGTCCGTCCTAAAATCATGGAAGAGGACAAGCATTGATACAATTACTTAATATATTTCTTCTCATAAAGCGCCAAAGGAACTGTTGGAATCAATTGTCATCTCGTATTTTTAATTTTGTAACGAACTCACCTACTCAATTGTTTGTTAAGATTTGTTTAATAAGAACATAAAATACATTACTGAAATACAATGAGTACTCAACACGGGTTTTGCTTACTAAACATTGAGATTAATTATTTACAGCCAGGGCTATGGCAACAATATTTCCCTCAACAATAAATTTCAGTGTATTTATCAAATATAAAAAATTGGGAAATTAGCACGTCTTACAAAAATCTTAATAGTAACTTTTGTATTCCCGTAAATAACTTTGATAATATTTTTTTTACTTTCCTACATTTTGTATTAAATCACTAAAAGCGTATGAGAATAAATAAAATTCTAAGCTTTTATTTAAATTATTTTTTAATAAAAATAAATTGTTCGATTAATCGACATTAATAAATCGATTTATTCGTTATTCGAAAATCGTGGTTTTGAAATTATTCGAACAAGATTTTGGTTTTGTTTAATCGATTAATCGAATTATTATTAATCGGTTGATAACTCTAGTCAAAACCCATAACAGCCTAATTCGAGCTTAGGCGCAATTGAGTTATTAGTACCATCGTAGTTTTCATTTTTGTGTCTGTTAAAACCCTAAAAGCTTTAGTTATTTTTCTGTTATTGACTGTTTTGGCATAACCGCCTAAGTCAATTCAGTATTAAAACATATATAAACATTATTTTTCATTTTTGCCAAAAATCAATTTAAGTGGTTATTCTTTAAGTTTATTTATAAAATAACAACCTAACCCAACATGAGAGATCGAATCTGAAAAATTTTGGCATAGAATAATAATTTATGTCAATTTAGGGGCACTGAAATTTTTTTATTTTGTCTGGAATAATTAGCCTAACTCAACTTTAACTTTTTGACTTTCTTTCGTTCAACAATTCTTCAATGTATTTTTCGGTAAAATCTTTTGACAACGAGAATAAACAACTATTTTTTTAACAACTAAGTAAAAAATTCGTTTCTTTGGAATCTGTAGCAAGGTTTTCCATAAAAGACTTAGGCCGAGGCCACGCAATGAGCGGCTAAGCGTCAAGCGGCTGAGCGATGAGCGTCAAAGCGTCAAGTTTGAGTGGCAAGTGGCTTTTTACTGAGCGTCACTTCTGAGCGGTTAGCTGTTAAAATTGTTAAGAGTGGCTTGTTTAATGTTATCTCCACTATTGTGGTGTGGGTATAAATATATATATATATATACACATATCGAAATCGACGAACAGGCCTTGGTGTTCCTCCTATGAATCAAGCAAGGGGAATTAAACCATTAATATACAAATCTACCCAAAACAATACTGCCGTTTGTCTGTGAAATCCTTTGATTTGCTGTTGCAAAAAGTTAACATCAAATTGACAAAACAAAAAAATAATTTCTCGTTATAATTTTTATTTTTAAAATTTGGAAATCTGTCTTGCCTTAATTCGGTCGGCTTTGTACGGATGGAATTATAAGCTCCATATTTACTTTTGCCATGTTTATTTTTTGACGCTCAGAAAACAACTTAAAATTAGAACAAGATTTATTCCTGAGCGACGCCGCTTAGCCGCTCAAAAATTTCGCTCACATGCCGCTCATTGCATGGCCACTTCAGTAGTATTTCATATGTTTTAATTTTTTGACGCTCATCGCTCAGCCGCTTGTCGCTTAGCCGCTCATTGCGTGGCCTCGGCCTAAGGCTGTTGTGACTTGTGACCGCAGAGATATTCTAATAAAACAAATGGTGCATGATAATAATCAGGGTATTCAGTTCACTAAATTTGCATTTTCTTGTATAGTCCCCACAAAACAGTACTCCTGCGTGTTCTACATAAATATCATTGCTAAGGAATAATTTAAGTTAGTTTTTATAATTTTTTTCCTATGATTGCTAATCCAAAATGTTTTAATATTTTGAGAGAACTGTGGCTACCCCACATAATGATTTGTTTAAGTCAAGATTTAAAAGTTGAAAGTGTTGCTAAGTTTGGTGGAACCATTGTCACTGCATATGAATTGTATATGAATCTGGTGTGTGGTGGTTGCATATAAAAATAAACTTTATTCATTTATTCCAATAATAATAATGCAATGCAAACATTGATTGTCATCGTCCCCATCGTCATCATCATCATCATAATCATCTTTGTCATCTTCTTAGCCAGTAGCTGAAGTAGGGAGCTCATTTCCCTCCTCTGTAACCTCATCGCCAGCATCATCATTATTATCATCTTCGGGGATTGTCATGAGCATTAATGTATGGAATATCTGGCATGACAATGATGTTTATTGTATTTAGAGGGAAATCAAAATCAACACAGAAGTTAAAGTCATACATTCATTCATTCATACACAAACATATTTGTGACAATGTCATAGTAAAATATCCTTAAGTCATTGTTGCCAGTATGTAGTTATTGCTAATGCCGCAATTGCAACAAGCTACTGCTACTGTTGCTGTTGATTTTATGTTGCTATTGCTGTTACTGCTTCTGCTGCTGGTTGTTATGTTTTCGTTAAGTTATGTCCTTTTATGGTGATTTTTGATAGGTGACAGATATTTTTATATTCTTACAATTGTGATTATTCTTCTGAGAAGCCTACACGACTGAGGTTAATATTGTAGTTACACTCAGACTTTTGGCCATTTTCTTAAAGACATAAATTTTTTAAAGCTCAAATCAAAGTTTGAAAACTTGTGTTTCATAGAAATTTTTCAGCTAAATTTATGCAGTACACGAAGCTTTCTTTATCGTGAGGTCATAGAGAATATTCCTACACAGAAAGAAAAAACTCGTTCTACCCACTTTTAGTACGAATAACATTAAAAAGTTCCTAAAACAATCAAAAATTAGATAACTTTCCAAAAAAAAGTTTTTAGTACAAACAACAACAACACTACAAAAGAAGCTAACAAACGATTTGCTTATTTTGTGTAGAAAAAACCACACTAGAATGAGAAAAGCATACATTATATTCCTGTTTAAAAAGCAAAATAAGAAGCAAAAAATTCCCATATTCTATTTGTTAAAATTATTTAGTAAAATACATCAAATTTTCAAAGTGTA
The DNA here is from genome assembly GCA_930367215.1 of Pollenia angustigena. Taxonomy (NCBI): domain Eukaryota; kingdom Metazoa; phylum Arthropoda; class Insecta; order Diptera; family Polleniidae; genus Pollenia; species Pollenia angustigena. The sequence continues at coordinate 121,305,602 of OV884057.1, read as the reverse complement.
ATAGTTAAATAAAGGGACGAAATACAACAAAAGTAAAACAAACTTGTATAACGGTTAAAGGAAATAATAATATTTTCTCCATCTCTGGGGTAAGTGTTTAGATTATAGAATTAATCTCACTTTCGGACTATTTTCACAGTTTTAGATTAATTTTTTTTATCTCACTTTTACTTTTACCAATTAAAAATGGAGCTTCCAACGAAACAGGTTTGTAAGGGAGAAACATAAAAGTTTCGCTTACCATTGCGCTTGCGGAAGACATGAATTTTTTATGGCGAGTTCCCACTTAGAAGCAATACATTTTTGACACTTAAAGCGCATTCTCCCATACAAACCTGTTTTATGTCAAGGGAATGCTGTGGCACTTGAAATGTTATTTTTTTTATAAAAGTTGTTGAGAGTTATTTTACTGCATTTCGGTATGTCTTTTTTTGTAGCGCAAAATTGTGCGCTTATTTTTTTAAATGTACAAAAAGTGCAAAATGATAAAATGTTTTTATTGGGTAAGTCGATCAATTACTTTAAGTTCGGGGCACTTGAAAAATCCGTACTTCAATCACGCATTCTGTACTTGATTGAAGCAAAATCGTTCTTACCGTACTATTGACACCGCTTTTGCTTGATTTCAGTACGGATAGATTGGTTTTTTTTCAGTATACAGACCTGTGAAATTTAAAAAAATCCATTGTTTTATCTGTTAAATGTTTCTTTTCTTATTACGTAACTCTGTTAAGTAACTCTGCATCTCCACGTAGCAGTTTTTATTGCTGATCACAACAAAAGATCGGCAGAAAAATGGCGCAATAATTGCTGGAAAAAAACAATATTTTATAATTTGTTTTTGTTTTAAATGTAAGTTAAGTGAACGGAGTCTTCGTTCGAAACCGACGAACAGGCCATTAAAATTGCTTTGCCATAAATTTGCAATTTTCATTGTGTGAAGTTACCGGCTTAAATAAAGTGCAAAGACTATAACACGTACATTAATATGTTAAAATAATTAAATAAGCGGATTTGTTCACTTTGGCGGACTTTTTGTTGAAGGATTTTTTCACTTCAGCGGCTTTCTGTTTGCTTTTTCAATAAATAAACCACACATATAAAGAAACTAACGTAAAGAGAAAGCAAATGTCAGATAAGGGACAACTAAATTGACAGCCTATTTTGATAAGCAATAATTTGTGATTGCTACTCGTGACTTTCTGCGGTCCACTCGCCACAAATTGTATGTAACAATCAAATTTATCATTTGCGGCAATAAATATTGCAATGTGAAGACCTCACGTAAACACCGAATTGTTATACTTAACCAACCTTAAGTAGTACTTCGCAAAAGTCTACCAATACCGCCTAACAACATCCCCACTTGTATTCACTTAAATTTATGAGTTGTCAATAATCCAAAAAAAAAAAAAATATGGCCAAGATTTTTCTGTTGGAAATCTTTCCATTTATTTCTCATTCTTCTCACACGTGCATCATCATGAGTGACGACAACTGCGATTTTGTTGTCAAAGAAATCATCATCTTTTTCAAGAAATTCTTTATAAAAAAAAATTTATGATTTTATGTTAATTTTATATTAACATTTTGAAAAGTTGAACAAGTGTTGTGTATGTGTGTGGATGGATGTATGGATGTGTGTAGAGAACTATTTACATATTTACATACATATAAACATTCAATGATTATGTACATGCCATTTTATTTACAATTTTAATGAAATTAATGAAATTCTTTTTATCATTTTGGTGTTGCTTAATACAATATGAATTACTTTACTTGTGTTCTCGATACTTTGTAATTCCATTTCATCACTGTATAATTGACTTTTTACACACAAAAATACAAACATACATTCATATAAAAAATTCTTTCTTTTGTAAATGTATTTTAGTATTTGTATATGAATGGTTTCTGTGTTTTAAGGTTTGTTCGAAAAAAAATAAGTCTCTGTATGAATGAATAAAATTCAATATTGGATTTTTACGCTGAAATACTTTTGAAAAACGATAATTTTCATTTATACGCTGGTGGCAGTGGTAGCTTTTGTTTTTTTTCCAACAAAAAAGGTGGAAAAGTGGTGTATAAAATCCGGATTACGCATCCTACGGGCAATATTTTTATATAAAATGTGTTTATTTTACACTATGCGAAATGTTTGGTGTTAAATACTCGTTAATATATGTAACTTCAAAAGACGGGTGAAATAATTGACCTGAAAAGAAACTTGTATAAACAGATATTTTTCCAAATATGTCCGAATTGGATTCATAACATTTGGAAGGACTCTGGGGTCGTACTAACGTATCACCGATGTTCATTCTATGGTTGATTTTTCATAGAAAAATTAATCTTTAAATTGATGATGCCCTATAATCATTTCGATGCCACATTTTGTATTAATGTTAATAATAACTTTATTTTCATGTTTCAAAAGTGAAATAAGAGCGGAATACAACAAAAGTGAAACAAACAGGCAAGTAGATAATAATATTTTCTCACTTTGACTTACCCTGCAAATAATATTGGGCTACTTGATCCATTTTAGATAAAATAGACTAGTTACAACATGGTCCAATGTAATGCAATCATAGACCATGTCATTGTCAAAAAAGAGTTTGTAGTTAAAAGACATGTTTTCGTTTTTAAACGACATGTCTTTGCTTTTCAACGATTTCAAAACTAATCCTCTGGAGTATACCAAGGAGTAGTTTCAAAACTAATCCACTGGGTTATATAATACAGCCCTAGGACATCGTAATGTTTAACAGACCATGTTTTTTCAATACATTTGGGTTACCTTTGGACTAGTCCTAGTCTCTTATGGGCTAGCTTAGGTTAGGTTAGGTTAAGAAGGGTCATGCGCCCAAGGGCACACTTCCACTCGGAGACCAATACGGCCATTGTGAATCCCGTAAAGAAAAAGAAGAAGAGACAGTAAAGAAAATAAGTATGAGATGGATAGAAACAAGAAAGATAGAAAGTAAGTAGATGTCGCGTAGAACTATTGTCCTCTCTACAGTCCCCTCAACAGAAACAGCCGCACTATTTCCCTGACAAACCCCAGTAGATCAGCCGGATTACATCCAGCGAAGCATACCAGTTCGTCGTGAAACCTATCTCCTAGCCACTTTTGCCTGAAACCCTGCATCCTGGTACAATGGCACAGTACATTCTCAATCGTCTCCAGCTCCTCTGAATCATCGCACAATCTGCAGAAGTCGGGTATGGAGTTGTCCCACCTGCCCGCAAAAGCCCTGACAGGACAATGACCCGTCAAGAACCCTATAAGTGGTCTAAGACTACCCCTATCCAATCCCAGTAGAACCCTGGTTGCCCCCGCGTCCAATCTGGGACATGCAATCCGTTCTGTCCCTCCAGGATCGGTTAACGTCATCACGGAATTTCTCCCGTATCACCATCACTGGTATTCACAGACCAGTTGGTGATAGTATTATGGTTAGGGAGATCGATCGAAAAATGTTAATTTTTTTGGTAAAATAAACTGGTTATTAATCCAAATTTTTAATATTTTTAATTGGGCTTAATTAAGTTCATGAAATTTAATTTTTATTAAATTATTTTTATGAAGAAAGGAATTTTACAACATGAAAATTAATTAAAATTGTTATTGATAATCTTTCATTCTTGACGTGGCTCGGGCTCACACCCTGGCCGGCAGGTTACCATGACATGTTTCGATCGCAACCACTCGATCTCCTCAGATGGATTTGCCGTCTTACACTCGCAGCCATCGACGACTGCTGACGTCACTAGTCAAAGTACGAAAAAACAGAAGTAAAGGAAAAAACATGTAAAATCAATTAAAATGGATAATTATCCATTTTAATTATAATTATCCATTTTAATTGATTTTACATGTTTTTTCCTTTACTTCTGTTTTTTCGTACTTTGACTAGTGACGTCAGCAGTCGTCGATGGCTGCGAGTGTAAGACGGCAAATCCATCTGAGGAGATCGAGTGGTTGCGATCGAAACATGTCATGGTAACCTGCCGGCCAGGGTGTGAGCCCGAGCCACGTCAAGAATGAAAGATTATCAATAACAATTTTAATTAATTTTCATGTTGTAAAATTCCTTTCTTCATAAAAATAATTTAATAAAAATTAAATTTCATGAACTTAAGCCTAATTAAAAATATTAAAAATTTGGATTAAAAACCATAAATAGTTCAACAAAATAACCACAATACTAATTATAAACTGGTTATTTTTGTAATGTGTAATTTATATACGTGTTCCTTACTTTTGTTGAAAATGTACCCGTAATTTAAGTATTTTTCTAATTGAATATTTGGCAAACTTAAACTTTTTATGTTGAACGACAAAACAAAATTTAACAAAAGTCAAAAAACATTATGAGCAATATAAATACAAATCGCTTATATAAGCATGTGTTTTTGTAAGAAAAATCAAAAACAATTCAATATAATTCGGTTCAAATGTTACAGAATTTTGGGAACGATATGGGAAAATTCATCAGTTTTATTTATTAAAACACCAAGAACTTAAAACGAAATTGAAGGAATCAAACAAAGTCATGAAGATATTTCATACAAAAAGCATGTTCATATTACAATTCGTTTCTATAATGCTGAAACAAAATCATTTGAAATGTATAATCCTGGCTAAGAGGATTTGTTTGCAACTTTTCAAAAATATGGTTAAATTCTACTGATTCATAGAGACATGTTTAGCCACCAGCCAAATTAAAACTCATTTAAAATAAATTTTTGAGAATATCACAAATAATAAATTTATTAAGTTCCTTTAATTTTTTAAAACAAAAGTTTTTCAAAAATTCTACCACTAGCTTCCTATAAGGATTGTTTGCTTTTGCAAAACGTTTGGATGGAGCAAACATTATTTAACAGTTTCTAAAAACATTATAGAATTATAATCTTAGAAATAAAGTTAAGTAATTTAATAGAAATTGTTAAGAAAAAAGCTTAAGTTTGATCAATTTACTGGTTCCGCTTTTTTTTGGATTCTATCGTCAGACATTTGTTAGGTCTAAACATACCTTAAGTCATATCTACATATAAATTTTGTTGGTTCCTAACCATCGTGCATTGTTATTCAAATTAACTTTTTATTATAAAAACTAATATGATTTGGTATTTTTATGTATTCGAATTAAAACCGGTTAACCAGTTATTTTTAAAATGCTTAACCGAAAACCGGGTTTTTTAAATAGCAGCTATTCGGAATATTCGAAACCCGGTTTTTGAAAAAAGTCGAATAATCTATCTGCCTTATTATGCTATTAGGCCGTCATGCCAGATACCAACGATAACTCTGAACACATAATTTTAATGAAAAAAGAAAGCGTTTTAAAATCATTATTTCATCAATATAAATGAACCTCCGTTAGCCCATTCATTGGGTAAAAATACTTGGAAAGTTTTCCGGGAGTTTTGAAAATTGGCTATTTTATAAATTTTGACGTGCTCTTACCGAATTTAAGCTTTGCCACCTCGTATCTTTGCCGCTCGCACCGCCATATTGGAAAAATGTCGCCTCAAAGCAGTCCTTTCCGACGCATTTGACAGGAAAAACATTTCTATACAAAATAATTGTAGTGAACATTTCCTACAATATATGTCATAACCTTTTCATCCTTAAACTAATTGTTTTGGCGTATTGCATAATAAAAAAATCCCAGAATTGGGAGTCATTTGCTTTTCAGGCCATATTTCCTGGTGTCATATTTGCTGGGCCAGACTTCTATTATCTTACAGAACTTTGAAACTTAATAATCTAAATAATTTTATACCCCGAGTTAAACGAACATAAATTTTCCTGACAATTAAGTCAAAAAGACAAACGATCGATAAAATACCAAAAGACTCCTTACTTTCCTTCAAGGCAAATTCATTACATGTGGTCTTAAAAGACCTGCTGATAACTTTTTTTAACTTCATAATTGTTGGATGTCAAAATTGTGCAAAGATTTTTCAAAAACAAGTTGCATGTGCTTGTGCCGAGATCACCTGCTTTCCTTTAAAAATTTTACTGGTATCGGATATTAAGATTTTATTTAAATCTTTTGCAAATGTAGTTCCAGGTGATCTATTTTGATACAAAAATGTGACAAGTTGTTTCCAGCACTTTTTTAACATGTTTGCGATTTGAGATTTTTTAATAAGGTTCTCTGAAGGGAATTTATGTGGGATCGATATGAACAACAACACGGTAAATATATCCCTATAACATTTACTTAAAGTGTATCCTACTACTTTTTTATAACTATTTATACCTTCCATTTTTTTCACTCATCATCATAGTCACCATGATGTTTTTCATAATCATTTGCCCAATGCCCGAATCAATCAGTGAATGAAAGAATGAGTGGATGGAATGCAAACGGAGCTATCTACACAGCACATACTATACATACTTGCTTACTTTTAATACCGTTCAATGATTTTCTTTTTTTTTCGTCCAACGTATTTATTGCATTTACTGCAATGCTGACTCCCGGATTTAGTGCATACAACCATATACTCGTACATTCAATAGATATATTTTTAAATACAGCTTCTATATTATTCCTTTTGTACATCCTTTTTATATTTTTGCCCATTTTTTTATTATATATTTTTCACACCGTAGCTAAGCCAACAGAGAAGAAAAACAACAAGGATTCGAAAAATTAATCAAAATGTATGAAAGTAAAGGAGAAAAATAATATCAATTTATTTTGCCATAAGGCCTTTATGGTTCACTTTTTACGATTTTTTCTGGTATCATTTCTCTGTTCAAAATGTAACACAGCGTTTAATGTGAATGACATTATGAGATTGTAAAATAATGAAATTCATAGTTGGTTTTTTTCTGTCTTGGATTTTATTAAAAAGTTTCATGATTTCAAAAGGCAAAGAATTCTGGCAAAATTTATTACCTTAACTACCCAATGTAGTTTTAATAATGAGATTTCTATTTAAAATTCAAATTATGGGGTTTTCTACCTTCAATGAACTACTTTTTTTTTATTATACATATTAGTTGTTTCGTTTTTTATTTATGATTGTTTTTAAGTTAAGGTGACCGTTTTGATTTTAGTATTTAAAGCAGTGTTCGGCTCACACACCCAAGAACGATATTTATTTTTTTAGTGATTGTGTAGACGAATACAACCCTTAATACCGTTCGTAACTATTTTCAAGAAAGAGCCGAACACTATATCGGGTGATTTTTTAGCTATTATCTTTTTGGCAGCACTGGTTTAGAGAGCTGACGCACGTTTCGTGTTTTGTTTCACTGTCAAACATCTTCAGTTTGGTCTATAATTTAACCATGAATCGTCTTACAAACGAACAACGCTTGCAAATTATTGAATTTTATTATCAAAATGCGTGCCCTGTTAAGAAAGTCCATCCCGCGCTTCTTGTGTTCAGCGACGAAGCTCATTTTTGGCTCAATGGGTACGTTAATAAGGAGAATTGTCGATTTTGGAGTGAATATAAGCCAGAAGCATTGCAAGAGCTACCAATGCATCCAGAAAAAGTCACAGTTTGGTGCGGTTTATGGGCTGTTGGTATCATTGGACCGTACTTCTTCAAAGATGATGCGAATCGTAACGTAACTGTGAATGCTGAGCACTACAGTGAGATGATATCCAACTTTTTTTACCCAAAATGCAAGAGCTTGACTTGCATGACATGTGGTTTCAACAAGACGGTGCCACATACCACACAGCACGCTTAACAATGGACTTATTGAGAGGCGAGTTCGGTTAACATTTTATTTTAAGTTCGGGACCGGTCAATTGGCCGCCTAGATCGTGCGATTTAACGCTTTTAGACTATTTTTTGTGGGGCTATGTTAAAGCTCATGTCTATACACACATGCCCGCTTCAATTTATTCATGAGATACCGGCCGAAAAGTTGGAAAGATTATGCCAAAATTGGACTAAGCGGATGGACCATTTGAGGCGCAGTCGCGTTCAACATTTGCATGAAATTATCTTCAAACATTAAATTATATGGACCGTACTATCGATTCAAATAAAGATTTCATGAATTTTTATGTGTTTTTTTTTTAACTTTCCTATAGCTCTTAAAAAATCACCCGATATAATGTGCTGTTCTTCGTTAAAAGACAGAAAAATTTTAGAGATACTGTAGACAAATCAATATATTTTAATCTTCTATAATGTTTTTTTTTTTCATTGATAAAGAAATGAACAAACAAAAAATTTAAGCAACGACCGCAGCACGAACAGCTTGTGTGTGTATTGTGTAAAATTACTTTGCTGGCTATTTTTCGTATGTGTATTTTGTTTTTGTAAAGAATGTTTGGTTGTTTTTACCACGAACATTAATTTAGCCGAACCGAACACAATGAAGTTTATTGTTTAAAAAAAAACCGAACGGCATTTAATGTTCTCATCTTCTGTTGAGTTGGATAAGAACAGACAAACAGTGAAACGTTATTATTTTAAATGATTTTCTACACAAACACTATTAGCGTTTGTGTTTTCCACAAATCTATGGAACCGAATACTGAGGAACGATATTTAGTGTTTATTTTCGAACACTGATTTAAAGATTCTGGAGGGTGCAGAGTTAAGCGCACTACACAGAAAAAATTATTTTTCCAATTCAAACAAAAAATTTGTAGAATCAAACAATTTTTTGTCCGATATCGGTCCTATAAACAAATTCGCATATTCAAACAATTTATTTGCATTTTGTTTATTGAAAAAAAAACTGATTTTTTCAAACAAATAATTTAACTGAATCAAACAAAAAGTTTACTGAAATTCATATACTAAATTTCAAAATCAAGAAAAAAAAGGTTTTTGAACAAGCAATGATGCGCACACAAGCAGGCACTGTATTAGAAGATGATGGCAAAGAGAGCAGAGCGGCCGGCTGGCTTTGAGACACATTTTTTTGTTGGAATAATTTTTGAACGAAGTTTTTTTTTTATACACACAATGTTTTTCGTCATCACTCACTGTTGCTGTATCCTTTCCTTTGCTAATGAAGAAGAAATGTAACCCAAAAACGGCGACAGACCGACTCGATATGTTTTTCGTCATCATTATATTTTTGTATTTGATGTATTTAAGCAAACAGTTTGAACAAATTGAATACGGGATTTTGGTTTTTTTTAACCAACTTTGAAACCAACCAAACATTTATTTTGTTTTTTATAATGTTGTTGTTGTTTCTGTTGTTTAAAAAGAGTGAAACGTTTTTTTTACCTGTTATTTTTTTGTTTTTTTTTTTTTTTACTTCAAACCTCTTTTCTTCTTACTGTTGTACTTTTTTAAAATTGTCCAAAAATAGACTGTATGTGTTTTTTGTTGTAGTTCTTATTATGAAAACTTGACACCAATAACGCGTTTATTATATTTTTGAAGAGTTGTCCACATTTTTGTTGGTTAAATAAAAATCAAACAAAAATATTGTTTGATTCAGTAAAAAAATTTATAGAAATGAAAAAAATTTTCAGACAAGCGTTTGTTTGAAAATAATTCGGCAATAATTTTTTCTGTGCACTTCCTACAAAAGTTCAGAAAACTAACGAAACTATAGAGTTAAGATCGAATTATAAAATATTAAACGGAAAGAAAATCATTTAGTAACGGAAGAAGGATTATAAATTTAAAATTTAAAAAAAAAATCTACATTTACATAAAAAATGTTGAGAGCGACCGAACTACCTTTTTAGTCGTTTAGACCTTGAATCTTAAATTTCTATGGGGATTTTGGTGGGCTAAGTAAATCTGGATTCGGCTTGGCCCGTATTAAACTGTATAGCAGTTTTCGTCTGTCTTAAATAGAACGGCAGTCTATTTAAGACAGTACTTGAGAACCTCTTCTCAATATTAAATAAATCGCAAAAAGAGGTCCAATGTCTCTGGTCTAGAGTGCTAATTCTAAGGGGCACTCTAGTGAAGGCTGGTACTACTGTTCTCAGCGCCTCTGGAACGTAGTGTAAATACTTTAAAAATTTGTTAATCAAAATTAATTTTCAACTATTAATCTTTCGATTATGCACACAGAAAAAATTCTCCAAAATTTTTCACCAATTAAAGCAGTAATCAAAAATAAAATCAGTTTTAATTAAAAATGTAATCAAGTGAATCAAACGTTTAATCAAGTAAATTAAACGTTTAATTAATACTATTAACTGGTTTAATTGATACTATTAATTTGTGTCCTGGTGCAAATTTAATTAATTTTTTAATTAATATCACAAATATTTTAATTAAAATCAATTTTTATTTTTTTCTGTGCAGTCTGGTCTCTCTACTTTATCGATACAGTTTTTTTTTAAAGTGATCCAATTTATTTTATTATATTTTGTAGTTTATTATTTGTATTTATTTATTTAAACAATCTTTTTTCATTATAATTATATTGTGTTGAGAATTTTAAATTTGTTCGTTTCACAAAATAGAAAAAATATAAAGAAACAAAAAAAAAAAATAATGTGTTGTGTCAAAATTTTATATATCACGGATTTCATGTGTGAAGGCAATACGATTTAAAGTCCCACTGCAAAAATTCACAGACCAAAAAAAAAAATTGCACGTTTTAACAGAAAAGCACAAAAATAAAAAAGCTGAACTGATTTATAATGTGTCACAATATGAAGAGCTGTTACCTTTTATTTTTAAAACATTTTGTAAATTATTTACTTTATAATAAATATCTTGTGCTTAACTTTGTATTTATTAAAATACATAAAATATCAGTTCAAAAATATACATGGATACAATACCAGTAGCACTTATAAGTGCAAATGAGTGTAGAGCAGTATCTATAGTGTACTTTGCAAACATGATAAAATTCAACAATAAATGGCAGCCATTATGAAATTTTTAATCCATAAAATTTATTTAAATTAGGCATAAGAAAGAAACAAATTTAATTTCATTATTATGGCTGTTAAAAACAATTATTCGAATTGTAAATGGCTGGCAATAAAAAAAAATTTATATTGTATTTCACTTTAAGTACTCATGTGTATTTATTTGTACATACGTACTAACTATAACAAACATACAAGATACAAATATTAATGTAGATAATTTTAATTTTTTTTTTTTTTTTTTTGTTTTTTTGGGTGTTGACGAATTATGGTAACGCCTTGTCAGTTTGTTATTTTTTCTTTTTTAGTTGAAAAAAATCTTCATTTGTGGGTTTTTTTAGTTTTCGTATTGCGTTTATTTCTTTCATTTATCATGACGTATTTTATTGTACTCTGAATATGAAATTATGTGGCAGTATTTTGTTAATTTCATCATTCACGTCAACGAGGTGTGAACAGTTTTAATATGTGTTAATGATCAGCTTTATTATTATTTTAAGACGTGTTGTTTTTAGGAAAATCTTATTCGAAGAAAAGTGCTTTTCGATTTTTTAACCCATTCTGCCCGAGCTTGTCGACGTAAGAGTTACCTCCCTACTAGTGTTGCCAGTGAAATTTCAAGAAAGATACATTTTAGTTTCCAAGATTACACACTTTTTCCCAAAAAGATAAATTTTGAAAAAAAATACACTTTTTCCCAAAAAGGTAAATTTTGAAAAGGTTTCAAGTCCATTTTCAACGTTTAACATTTATTAACATTACATTTTTACTTCATATTAAATGAAAACACTCGGAATTCAAGTACGAATAACACTAAAACGTACTTCAAACAATCGTAAATGGGATTACTTTCGAAAATGAATGCCGAAATTTCTTAAAATAGTTCAAAATTCTTAAGACAAGTAAAAAAAATATTGAACTTTTCGTTGGTAGTGCCACTCTGAGAGTAAAATTACAAAATGAGCGTTTTAATCTCAGTTTAACTTATCAAAGTTTGTTGCAGACAGTACAACAGCACCACTCAAGTAGTGCTTGCTTGTTCTGTGTAGAAACAACAGAACAAGACGAAAACACATTATTTTCATGTTTAAAAAGTAATATTAAAAACTCTTGTATCTCATTTAGTTTATATTTTCAGTATTTCGCGATTAAAATCAATCTTTCTGTACTTGATTCAAGAAAATCCGTACTCACCGTACTATTAATACCGCTTCGGATTGATTTGAGAACAGATGGATTAATTTTTCTTTTAAGTGAAGGTTATTTCAAAATCCAACAGGTGGTTTCCTAACAAAACATTGGCTTAAAAATCATGTTGCCATTTCACCTATTGGTTCAGTAACAGGGAGTAAAACTAGAGCGCGAAAGTAAGAATTCATTAAGAATTGCCTTACGCGAACTTGATCTTACACAGGTGTAGCGTAGAGCAAACACATTTCCAGCTATTGGTTTTCTAACGCAAAATTTAAAAGCATCATATAAAATACCTCCAGAGTTGAAAGTGTTAAGTGTTTATAATAAATTGGGGTTTGTCTGTAGCTATTTTTTTTACAGAATTTATCAATTGCATAACGCCAAATCCTCAATTAAGGGTTTTCTAGCACAAATATTTGGCTAGTTCGTGGAATACTAATTGGCTTTCTGGTAAAAGTCTTCTTAATAATTAAATGCTTCTTTGTATCATTCAAATAAAACTGAAAACTGCAGTGATTAAAAAAAAACAGTTTTTTTAAGTAAAAATCAGCAGGACTGATTTGGAATTCAAGAACTGGGGAAAAAAATAAATCTGCACATTTGGCAACGCTGTTCGTATCCCAATTTTTTTACTACGCAACAGAATAAAAACTCTCACAGATGTTATACTCAAGAGCACACTATATTCCTAAGATGCTCTCTGTCAAAGGGTAAATTTAATTTATAACCTTCATATAATTAATTCTTTTTATTATGTGCGGCTAACGTTTTATTTGAAATGTTTTTATTACAAAATTATGAGAATTGTTTTTATCTGGTAGTTTTTTCTAAATTAATTACATTTCTGTATCTACCGTCAATACTCTAGAAATGTCATAAGCATGGTTGATTTTCAAATTAATGTTTGGACACACCTCGTTTCAAGCATGAAACCATACAAGCAAAAGGTGTTAAATGAATGAAAACAAACCATAAAACCCAGATAAAAAGAAACCTGCTGTTTAACTAAGAAATTATAATAGAAATTAGACAAGTTTAAATAAAACTTCCAAATAACCCTCAGAATAGAAATTTAACCTTTTTCCCAAAAAAAAAGAGAAAAAATTACAATTTAAACACATGCTATAGCTAAGGCATTGTTATGTAATGGGACTATTGGAATACTGTTTATCGCCCCCACAAAGAAAACGCTCCCCGCATATAAACATCATATATGAACAGGTGTTGTGCGCATGCGCAACATTTTTTTCCTTTCTTCTTTTATTAAATGGACAAAAGACAACAATTGAAATGCAGAACAGCAATAAAAACACATGAAATTATAAATTCAAATAGTTACGAGTAATATCCTGCAGAGCATATTTAGCGCATTTATACACAAGCCAACACAAATAACATCAGGAGTGGCGGCAATATGTGCTGATGAGCGTTTATCAAGTTGTCATTGCTTAAAGACAACCATTTATTACGATAAAACGCTACGAAACAGAGAAAATATAAAGAAGTATTTTATAAATAATAAAATGGCAATAATACTGTTTGAAATTGAAACCCCAAACTAAACATGTGTATGATGAAAAACACTCGTATTATTTTTCTTTTTTAAACTTTGGTAAGGGTTGTTGATCGTCGTATTTCATATCTTAAGATCCAATTAATACCAACGGCTTAGGAAGTAAATTATGAATTCCTTAAAGGAGATATTTTACACCGGTGTAAACATATAAACACAATTGTCTGCTCATTTCTTCAAAGAAAGGCTTAAAACGTTAAAATATGTTTTACATAAATATTCACACAAATGTCAATGTTTAGCAGTAGTATTAATTTACGGAAATTATTTAAGAACCGTCATTGGATGAAGTCGATTTTTAAACACCTTATACACCTTCATTTTAATAGCTGTAACGCTAAACTGACATACTTATTTTCAAGCGTCCACGTTGTATTATGAACTTGTTTAAAAAACCCCAAAAAATTTAAATATTACAAAGAATTTTAAACGCATTTTACCATAAAAAAAACCTAAACTCTTTTTACTTCTTAACAATAGCAGCCAACTTTGCCCCTGAACGCGCCTTCAAAATCGGATTTTTCAATTTGAGTTTGCGTTATATGGGCATGGGAATTGATGGCAGAGAGAAAACGCTTGACGTGCTGATTTGGGTTGGTATATTGGATTGCAAGCTGAAATTTTCCAAAAAGAAACTATTTTAAAAATACTGACAGACCGTTGACTAGATATTTCGTATAAGACTCCTTTCTAAACCCTTATGTGAGCGGCAAAAAACACCATCAGTTTCGGTAAAATGTACCAGGGAAGCTACATAGAAAATAAACATTTTCGCACTGAATATCCAATTGGAAATTATATAAGTATGAGCTTGGCAACAGATCTTTACTTACTTACTTAGATGGCACTGCTTAAAAAAGGTTCTCTATGCGCTTTTTTGGTCTTCTTCAACTCTTTGAATTGGAGCCGTGGTTTTTCCGTTTACGCTTTCCTTCATATAGAGCCCACCCAGCGCAATCGTTGTACTTTAATATGCATCACTATGTTCAAGTCGTTTTGGAAGGCCGTCTTTTTGTGGCTTATAGTGAATTCTAGACGAACGAACGCACTATTTAAGTATCTAACTGCCTGTTTTTAGAAAACGTAAACAAGTGAGTGAGTGAGAAATTACATTGAAAACAACAAAAAAAAAACGAAAATTTGTTTTTGTTTTCAATATAATTTCTTACTCACTCACTTGTTTACGTTTTCTGAAAACAGGCTGTAAATCTAGATCTTAAGTACACGCTGAAAAAATATGGTTATATATTCTAAGAGCAACATACCATAGTTGTATTTTAACAATTTTAATGTTTGCAGGTTACTTATTATGATTAAATACGACTATAATATGGTTAAAATTAACATAAATTTTCCCGAAATCAACCATAATATAGTCAAAATTAACCATAATTTGTTCAAAATTAACCATAATTTGTTCAAAATTAACCATAATATTGTCAAAAATTTCCAAGATTTGGACAAAAGTAACCATATTATGGTCAGATTTAATAAGACTATGGTCAAAATTAACCATATTATGGTTATTTATTTCATCCATTTTTTCAATTTGTTTATTAAGTGTCAAGTTTCGTTTTTTTCCTGTTACGTGTTACGTTTCACTTTAATAAGTAATCCCATTAATCTTCCAGGCTTGAACGACCTTCATTTGTACTCCTTGTGTTTTAATAGTTCAGAGTACTCAATTAGTGTATTTTATTCAAAAATTAAAATAAAATAAAATGAATGAGAATTTTAAACACACCATGCAAGTATGTATTTGAAAAGCATTCAACTATTGTAGAGAGATAAACGAACATAATATTGTTGTTTTAAACAAATTATTTTAAACTAAAAAGTAAACATACAATATTTTAAGATAATATAATTTCAAACATATTATTGTTATTACGTATTAACCATAACATGTTTGGGTACAACCATAATACGGTTATTTTTTTTTACTGTTAGGACCAGCACTCATGGGATGACCCCTACTATTGCATTGCATTGTGTTGGAACTAGGAAAATAGGTTGTGGGAAGGAGGATAGAGGAAGTAGTGTTTGTGAACATTCGATTTGAACTTAATCATGTTGTAAGGGAAAGGGAAGACTTCTGCAGGAAAGTTAATCCACATACGAACAGTCCGGGAAAAAAACGAATTCTCTCT
Source organism: Pollenia angustigena (assembly GCA_930367215.1). NCBI lineage: Eukaryota > Metazoa > Arthropoda > Insecta > Diptera > Polleniidae > Pollenia > Pollenia angustigena. The sequence continues at coordinate 121,289,832 of OV884057.1, read as the reverse complement.
GTAATGCGTTGTACGATTCACCTGCCAATCGACCACATATGGATGGGCTCTTGAGAAAAAACGTGTATTACGAACAAACGTTCGGGTTTCGGGAACGAGATCCCTAATTTCGTCGGAACACATCCCATTGTTGTAACGATAAACCCACATTGCGACGGTGCTCAAGGGAGTCAATAGAATTTGATACCCTACTGTCACCAAGGAGAACCTTCGCCCTCTCCTGCACGCGGTCGAGAAGCTCCAAAATAGACTCTGAAACACCGGCCCACACATGAGAGTTGTATTCCATACGCGGTCGTATATAGGTGGTATAAATAGTAAGGAGATCAGATGGAGTGAAGTATATCTTATGGCTTTCAAATGGATGAATTGAACTGTTATATGGTTGTCGGTGAAAATAATATGGTTAAAATAGCTTTGTAGCTTTATTTTCTTACAACATTATATTGTTAAATTCAACCATATTTGAAGTTTCAAGGTAGTAAACACTTTATCGTTATAAACAAAATATTATAACAAAATCTACATAATTGTGAAAAAAGTAATGTTAAAAAACCAATAGTTTGTTTGTTGTCATTGTTTTTTCTCTGCGTGCATAATTGTTTTAAACTTTCTTGTATAATTTAACATCAAAATTTAAAAGAAACTAGCATTTAACCTGCTACTTCATTAGTGTCTTCCTTTCATTCGTATACATAATTGTATGTGAAAGTTTATGTTTCTAGGTATTAACAAAAAAGTACTAACTTATTAATCTTAAAGGTTTTCATTTACTCAGAACTCTGGAGCTATAATTTTATGTTTCATAGTGAAATACTAAAAAATATTCAAAAAGTACCACATGAAGAATGGAAAAGTAAAAGAAAGTATTTTAATTTCTCGAATTCCCCCTTTTTGATAGATACTTTTTTTCTCCCAATTGACGTACAAAAATTTCAATATTGTATTGGGAGCCCATAATTTATTCAGCATATGTCAATGAATGGAGAAAAATGTTTTGTAAAAAAGTACAAAGAATAAGAGCAGTTTTCAGCCCTTAAATGGTCGCATTTCGAAAAAGTACCATACTTATATTTCTTTTTTTAAGATAAGCTACGAATGCAATATAATTTTTATTTCTATGCTTATTGGCTTAAGAGATAGATGGGATGACAAAAAAGTTCCGAAATACAGGTTTTGCCCGTTTACTCTCCAAAAGTGCAAAATATCAAAACAGTACCAGACACCTGTCCGTTTTTTTTACTAATCCACGCTTACAATATAATTTAGGAGAATTTACAAGTTTTTACCCTTTTACATTTTACCCTTTTTACCCTAAACATACGAATTTTCGTAAATACCGTTTTAGTGGGTACATTTGGCGAGAGAGCAAGCTCCGCTCCGAATTTCAAGCTTCAGGTTGAGCGATGAAGAATCAGTCAGTAACGTTACAGTTTGATATAAATCGATTGAATGTAAAATTGAGTTTTGGGCGTGGCTTTTGAATTACAGCTGCCGTGAAACGTGGCCGACAACAACACACATAAGATTTTTTGTACAATTTTTGGTGCAGAATTTCATATAGTGGATATTAAAGCTTTATTATGGAAGTACATATCTATGAGTGCTAGGCAAAATATAGAATCAATTTGCAAAAAAAAAAAATTAAAAAATAAATATAGGCCATCCTTGTTTTATTGTTATTGAAACAATCAAACAAATTATTAGAAAATCTTAAAATAATTCAGCCCAAAACCAAAAACTTTATAAGCCACGCTTAAGACGCTGCAAATTCCATCGCCTAAAGTTTTAACTAACATTAAATTATACAGTGGCGTTGTAAAATATTTTTAAATACATTGTAGCAGAAACTCATCCATAGTTTTCGATTTCGTGCCTCTTATAGGTTAACAGAAAGTAGTAAAATCTTAAAATTTAACATTTTTATTTGTGTACCTCCTCTCTAAGAGAGACTGTTTGCATCCTAAACAGGACAGATATCAACTCCAAATATTTCAGTTATGTAGGGTATCTTCTATCTAAAAAGGCGAAAATTAATTTGTAGTCCTTGCGCATGCTCAACGCATAAACATTTGTTTGACTTATTTAACAGCCCCTATAAATATTTCTTTTCACTAAGCAAATGCGTATTTATGCAAAAAAAATATATCATTCTTGAGCATTTATTACACTTTTATTTAAAAATGATATTAACATTATCTTAATGCTCATACACCTTGTTGAGCACAAATTAAACAAAATATGCCACTGGGCTTTTGGAATTTTATGTATTTCCTTTCCTAAACTGCAGAAAAGTAGATGGTATAAAATTTTACCCAAAAAAAAAGTTTGGCTTGTCATGTTTTTGTCTGCAAATGAATTATTAATCGATCGCTTTAGTATTGTAAGGGTTCGAATAATGAAGGGTCCTGTTTTTAGTGGGTGCGTGCAAATTCATGCATGAGCTTGTTTTCTTAATGAATGGACAGTTTTTTTCTTAAACATGCCTAAAGTCAGTTAATGGCCAGCCAAAAACTTAATCTTCTATAAATTTTATTGATTAAAATTCAAAATAAAAATCATTTGTGTTTGTCATACAGGTGCAAAATTATAAATTTTTATTAGTATTTAAATGCAGCCATATGTAGGTTTGTATATAAGTACATATACCCACATATATGTACATATAAACACACAAGTAGTATTGACATTTATAACAAATATTAAATATACATAATAGACCATTTACACTACAACGAAATTTAGTTCTAATGAGATTTCAACCAAAACATTATAGTTGTTTTTGCCGAGATTTCCAATACAAAACAAAATCTACTTCGTGACTAAATTTTGACGAATTCTACTAGTAGTACATCTAGTAGTACTGAACGGTACTTTACACAATCACACAAATCTTATGTTTTTTTTTGCCGAAAATGCATCTCTGCCCAGGTTGAAAAAGACAATCACCACGACGATGTGCCGACGTTGCAGGGGGTGCTATCAACATCAATACAACTTACTGTTAACCAAATTTACAATGTTGTCACAATATTAAAATGATAACGCTAAATGTGCGTCTTCCGACTCTTCTTTTTAGTGTTGTCACAGTATGTACTGTAAATTTAAATTTACAATGTTGGATTCACGAATTTACAACGTAGTCACAACCGTCTTCCGACTCTTATTTTCAATATTGTTACAAATATAAATTCACTAAATAAACAAGCAAAAATTTGTATATTTTCTAACCTAAAATAGCTTTTGTGTTTTCATTTTAATACGACACTATTAAATTAATAAGACTAAATTTTTGTATATACAGCGTTGTAGCGGTATAGAATTATTATTAAACACGGTATTAGGAAATAAAGGTTTAATTCTTGTATATATTTACAGCAGTGATAGCCACTCCATAGGCTCAATAATCGTATTTTTCACACAGACACGGTCAGCAATTCATATGTATACAACAACTTTGTTCGTTTCAAAACATCAGACTATCATCAGTCTCTGCGACTGCACACAAGTACATAATATCTTTGTGTGCGTGCGTTCGGGGCTTGGTTAGTTCAAGGCTTGGTTTTCACTGATTTACAGTTTTATAGCGGTATAGTTTTATGGTAAATACGACTTTAAAAAACTATAGTCGTATATTTGTATTTAGGGTGTTGTACCGGTGTTGAATCTTATTTAAAAACGGTATTAAAAACTAAGGTTGTAATTTTGTATCTACAGTGTTGTGATGGTACCATATTTTTGGTAGAGTCACAATTTTGTATTTACAGGGTTGTGGCGGTACATAATATTTAGAACAGTCGTAATTTCTGCCTGGTGGTGTTAAAATTGTTTGAACATTTATCAAAAACAAAAACCACTTATCGTGACAGGGTTGTATTTTCTTCAAAATAAGGAAGACAATTTCATTGCAAAAAGTGTTGCGCAGATAGTTCTGGAACGTGTTCCACATAAACCTCCTCTCTTTAATCACTAAAAGGATAGAAAAACCTCATAAAGATAAATACATCTAGATAACATTTAACACAAAGAATATGAATCTTAACTTTATAATATTATACATATGTACATACATACACCCAGCGGGAAAACTCAGAAGACCTTCTTACTTCAGGCCTTTTTAAAGGCCTGCTTAAAAAATGTTTTGATTTAATTACTATTCTTACGTAACTGCTAAAGAATGCCTCATAGAAGGCCTCGGCTCTTTGGTATGAGAAGCGAGAAAAGAAGGAGTAACATTTTTTGTTTTGTTTTTTTGCACAAGCAAAAGTAAAAGAATTCAGATCCCTTTACAAAAACAAAGTTACATATGTTGTAAATCATTTTAGTTGAAGTTGAAAAGAGAAAGAGTAAAATTTTTTGTTTTGTTTTTTTCGCCAAAGCGAAAGAATTCAGATCCCGATATAAAAACAAAGTAACAAAGTAGGTGCATATTAAAATATAAAATAAAAACAATAATGTAAATTATTTTCGTTGAGTTTTGTCCATTAAGGAAGATAGGTACTTGTGCTTAAAAGTTTTTTTTTATTATAGGTATACTTTTATTTACAATAAGTTTAATAAAATATATAAACATACGTTTGTAAAATGGGTATAATACATATATAAAAAGTTAAGTGTTGTTTAATTTTCTTTATTGAAGATCTAATTTGTACATGAAACCTATTCTGTCTTCTAATTTCGTTTGTAAGGAAATATTCCTTAATGTTTTAGACTGATAGCCCTTCAATATGACCTTTAATCAAAGGCATTTGTAGAAGGATGGTCTGAAAGGCATTTTAAGAGCCATTAATTGAAAGGCCTTTTAACATACCTTTCTTAAAACCCCTTCAAGATAACCTTTTTTCTAAGGCCTTTTGACAGTCATTCGCTGGAAAGCATTCTAAGAGCCATTTATTTGAATGCCTTTAAGAAGCTCTGGCGAAAGAAAGGAAAGCGGAAGGCCTTCTCCGCAATGACAACGCGTGTAAAAAAGATATGAGTATGGAATGGAGCGAGAAGGCCTCCGTACTCCTTCTTTTTCCCGCTGGGCATACATACATACAGCTAAGAATGCTATAAAAGGGAAAAAATGGAAAAATGGCACCAAAAAATACTGCGTTGTTGTTACCTTGGACGTAAAAAATTCCTTTAAAACAGCCAAGTGGAATAAAATTGTAGATGCGCTAATTCATTCAAATGTTCCAAACTACTTGATAGCGATAATCAAGGATTACTTCAGGGATAGAATACTGCTATATGACACAGACGATGGTGTAAAAGTGTATAAGGTTACAGGAGGAGTACCACAAGGCTCGGTTCTTGGTCCAATACTTTGGAATATAATGTACGATGGAGTGCTACGAATAAAACTACCAGAAAATGTGAAAATCGTCGGCTTCGCTGACGATATAGCTTTGATAGCTGTAGCAAAACAAATTGAAGAGGCAACAACTATATCGAATAGTAGCATACATCTAGTCCGCTCATGTTCTCATAAGTAGTCGAAAAATTAGAGGGAGTATTACTCTTACGATTGGAAATTGCACTGTTGAAACTAAAGGGCATTTGAAATATCTAGGCTTAATTATCGACGATCGCCTTACCTTCAAGAAACATCTAAAGTATATAGGAACAAAAGCAAGAGGTACATGTACTGCCCTTTGCCGCATAATGCCCAATACAAGGGGTCCCAAGTACACGAGAAGAAGGCTTCTTGCAGGGGTTGTAAGAAGTATAATAATGTATGCAGCTCCTATATGGGCTGAATCAACAAAGTTTCGTTCATATAAAATAACGTCTGTGTACAGATTGGCATGTCTTCGAGTTTGTTGCGCATTCCGAACGGTGTTAGATGAAGCCGCATCAGTAATATCGGGTATCGTGCCTATTGATTTACAAGCCAAGGACGCGGAGGAAATATTCTCACGCAAAGGCGAATCAGAATGGCAAAATGTAAAAGCATGGATTATTGGCAAAGGCAGTGGTCAACATCTACTAAGGGTAGATGGACATGGGAAATCATTCCCGAAGTTCGTGCCTGGGTAGAACGGAAACATGGTGATATAGATTTTTACATTACACAGTTCTTGAGTGGACATGGTTGTTTTAGGGCATACCTGTATCGCTTTGGTCGTGAAAGTGATCCATATTGTCCATGTTGTTATAATGAAAACGAAGATGCAAAACATGTATTCTTCGAGTGTCAGCGATTTGTCACGGAGAGAAGAGAAGCTGAAGAGAAAGTTGGTATTACTATAAGCCCAGGAAATGTGGCACAGATTATGTTAAGTTCCCAGGAAAACTGGGCATATGTGTGTTATTTCGCGAAATCGGTCATTCGGGAGCTCCGAAGGCAGGAAGATATTCGCAGGAGAAATATTTAGTTCATTGGTGACCTACACCAATCCCTCCCTGCGAGGAAGTGCTTAACGGTGGTACCGCGGGGATTATGGACAAGTAACAGGGGTGTTTTAGCGTGTTAAAGTCTCGCACAAAGTCTTTCGATGATTTCACCTCTATAAAAATAAAAAAACATACATACATACATACATACATACATACATACATGGTCGAACATCTAATGTCGAAACTTAAACAGGCGTGTGACACTTCCATGCCGAGACGAAGAGATTCGGAAAACCGGCGACCAATATACTGGTGGAACCCAGAAATAAATAGCCTGCGCAAACAATGCCTCAGTGCTGGAAGAAAGAGCCAACGCCAAAGAAACTGACCAGACTTTATTGAACGACAGAACGAATATAAGCGACTAAGGAAAGAACTCCAACGCGCTATAACAAGGAGTAAAATTAATTGCTTTAGGCAGATATGCCTGGATGCGGATGCAGATCCATGGGGAAAGGCATATAAATTAGTTACTTCCCGCCTCAAGGTAGGAAGATCACCGCAACCCACATGCCCCTATTAGTGAGACAAATTGTTGAAACTCTGTTTCCGAGACTCACCGAAGCTCTGCGCACTAACAACACGACTATAAGTCCGGATACAGTAACGGCAGTAACGGAAGCGGAACTTATCCAGATAGCGATGAAGCTATCAGACAAAAAAGCTCCAGGCCCTGATGGTATCCCTAACAACCCATTAAAAAAGGCAATGCAAATCAATCCAAGTCTATTTGTTGAAGTATTCAACCGTTGCTTGGAGGAGGGAACATTTCCTGATTGCTGGAAGAAACAGATTTTGGTTCTCATTCCAAAACCGAACAAAACATTAGGAGACCCTTCATCGTACAGGCCAATATGTCTGCTTGATTCTATTGGGAAAGCTTTGGAGAGGGTAATATACAATAGATTGGTCCCAAATGTGGAGGCAAGGGGTGGACTGTCCGACCACCAGTACGGATTCAGGAAGTCGAGATCGACAATTGATGCCATTAAGATAGTAGTAGACACAGTGAAAAGAGCTATAGAAGGTCAGGGAGCAAGAAAGAAATACTGCGCATTGATAACTCTAGATGTAAAAAATGCCTTTAATACTGCAAACTGGGAACGTATCATGGACAACCTAGGCAGACTTGGAGTACCGGTGTACTTAACTAAAATTGTGGGGAGCTACTTTTCTGAGAGGGAGCTTCGTTACAACACGGATTTGGGCACTCGTACATACAACATAACCGCAGGCGTTCCACAGGGATCGGTTCTTGGACCGTTACTGTGGAATATTATGTACAATGGGGTACTGAACCTTAACATACCAGAGTGGGCAAAAACAGTATGCTTCGCAGACGACATCGTGATCGTAGTAACTGCTAGGCATGTAGACGAAGTCGAACTACTGGCGAACGAAACGGTGTATGCCATTAGGTCATGGATGAAGTCGAGCGGCTTGAAAACTAGCAGAACATAAAACAGAAGCATTACTTATAAGCAGTCGTCGAAAACGGGAGAAAATAAACATAAAAATAGGAAAACACATCATAATGTCCCAGCAGCAACTTACGTACCTAGGAGTGGTAATAGATGACAAACTAAAGTTCAGATCACATATTGAAAAAATATGCACTAAGGCATCGAACATCGTGGTAGCTTTGTCTAGGATGATGCCAAACGTAGGGGGACCTAGGCATGGGAACAGGAAGCTAATCTCTTCAGTGGTAAAATCAACCATTTTATACGCGGCCCCAATATGGGCGGAAGCTCTTAAAGTCAAGTCGGTTGCGGCCAAACTAAACTCCGTATACAGATTATGTGCCTTAAGAGTAAGCAGTGCATATAGAACTACATCGGATGACGCAGCTTACGTTATAGCGGGAATAATCCCAATTAACATAATGGCAGACGAGGCAAAACGCGTGTACGAGCGCAAAAGATTAAGTCCACCAAATGCAAATGAGATTCCAAACATGGAGAACCGGAAAACCATGCAGGCATGGCAGAAGAGATGGCAGGAAAGTGGAAAAGGGAGATGGACTTTTAGACTTATACCGAATATAGAGTCTTGGCTAAAGCGGAAGCATGGCGAGGTGAACTACCACCTAACGCAATTTCTTACGGGACATGGAGGGTACAGAAAATATCTGCACAAGTTTGGACTCGACACGTCACCAAACTGTCCCTCTTGCGCAAACCAATTAGAGGATGCAGAACACGTTATGTTTTGGTGTCCAAGATTTGAAAACGAGCGTAGGCACGCAGAGGATCTAATAGGACAGAGTATATCTACTGAAAACATAAAAGACGTGACGACAAGAAAGAAAGAGAACTGGGATGCGACCTGCTCTCTAGTCAAGGAAGTCCACAAAAAGCTGAGGGAGGAAGAGAAGCACAGAAAGATGCTATTGCAAGTAGAAATAGAGACTAATTAGGTCTATCCGACTCTGCGAAGGAATATCATGACAGAAAGTTCCGCAGGGCTGAAGGAAGAGAAAGGAGGTGTTTTTAGTCGGTAGGAATCCGACATAGCCCAGGGGGTAAGAGTCCAGGGTATCTTATGGAAGTTTTTGCACCTACCTTCACACAAAAAAAAAAAAACATACATACATACATACATACATACATAGAAGGGGCAAACCTACCCCGCGAAGTAATACCAATTGGCAGTCCCGCGGGGATCGGGGACGAGGGGGGGTGTGGTTTAGTACGTAGGCGCACAGGCGAATCGTGCATGTTTTTCAACGCGGGTTAAATACATCTTTTGAAGATTCCACACCTCCAACGCAACAAAAAAAAAAAAAAAAAAAAAAAAAAAAAAACATACATACATACATACATACATACATACATACATACATATCCTATTTTATATATATATATATATTTTTAGAGTCTAACCACAGAAAAAATTATCGCTATTTTTTATTTCAACCATTAATCCCAAATAAAATAAATTCTAAGTAAAAATTTAACCAAGTGAATTAATCGTTTACTTATATCAACAACATTACTCCAGAAAATGTTGTAAATATTTAAAAATATTCAATTGATACTATTTTGTGCAAATTTAATAAATTTTTTAATTAATACCACAAATTTTTTAACTGAAATGAATTTTTATTTTTTCTGTGAGATCAAATTGTTAAAATTACAAACGGAATGACAAACTTTTTTATTCCCTTTCCACCTGAGGGGAGGGATACAATTATTAGTTTGTGTTTTCCGAGTGAATGTGTTTAAGTTTTTTCGGGTTATTTGCATGTATATTTAAATCATTTTTGTGCTCATAGCATAATTTTGTTCTAGCAGGTCCTTAATTGCTCGAAAATATGTCTTTCACTGCTGTGGTGTAGAGTATAATATGATCGACTCTAATTTCTTACTTGTTTCATAATTGTTTTTTTTTTTTTTTGTTAATAACTGTTGAAATGGTGTAGAGTTAACTAGTGAGTTTTATGCAATCATAATTTTGATTGCCTCGAATTTAATAGTCGGCCATAAAAAGTTAAAAAACATTTTTAATTTTAGTTTGCAAACTAAACTATCACTTTTTTCATCGAAAAGAAACATCAACCATAACAATGAGCATAAACTTAAAATTATAAAAAAATTATTAACAGTTTATTGCATAAAACTATTAAACAGCATTCACTTCAAGCCATTATCATTTCAGTTGTTTTCACAAATGTTTTACATTAATTTATTACCACCAGCACCAGTCCAACTAAGCTCCCTCTGCAGTGGTACCACAGCTGATAGCCGATCTATCCGCTTAATTCGCTTAACTGGGTTGCACTGTAGCACCACCACCACACTTCAAGTAATCATGTCAAAATGATAATTCATGATTTTTTACAATTTTATTTTATTTTATATTTCAATTTTATTTAAATTTGTTTATATGCCTAGATTATGCAATGAATTATTTAAGCAAAAAAAAAAAAAAAAAATCCACATTATTATCGAGTAAAGCAAAAATAAAAATACAGCTGAAAAAATCTGTATGAACTTATTAAAGGGCATTACAACATCAATTAAAAAACTCATCAATTTTAATTGAATTACAACCATAGACAACTCAAATTAACAAATAATGAAGAGAAAAAAGTTATAAAAAAAATTAAATCTGTTAAAATAATGACAGCAATATTACAATGTTTTATTATAATTTAAATTATGTTTTTACATAAACGCTGTCATAAAAAAAAAAACTATAAATGAATGCAGATTGCAGCAGATTTGCAATAAAAAAATGCAGAAATTAATGCAAAAATTGTCCACAAACGCACAAAAAGTGAAATGATGATAATATTGATGAAAACAAATTTAATTGAAAGTATTGACATTAATATGAAATTGTAGAAATAAAAAAATATATCGCACACTTAATCATAAGCAGGCACAACTCAAAATTCAGAAATGTTTAAAAAAGACAGAAAACTTCCTTCAAAAACATGGTTGCAATTTTTTAATCAAATTAAACTCCATAAATGTTCAAGAAGACAGTGACGGAAACGAAAATTTTCGTTGTCGCTATAGATTTGATTTGTGAGCTGGCTAGAACAAAAAAAAATTTTAATAAATTTTAAGTTGTGCCTGTTTATGATTTAGTGTGCGATATATAATTTTACTCGTTTTATGCTTCTGTTATTAGTGGAGAAAAAAATCAGTTGGTAATAAAACGATTTTGAAAATCACTATAATTTTACCCACACCACAATAGTAGATAGGTATTATGAGTTTGTGCTGGTGTGTGTAACACTACAAAATATATTTGATTACAACATAAATCGTCTTACCTATTATTTTTTAATCGGTCCATATTTTATCATAGATCCCATACAAATACCACTCACGAAAGTAGCCAAAAATGCCATAACTTTATTATAATATAAATGTTGGGACGGGTATAAAATTTGGCGAAGTTGACTTTTAAAATAGCTACTACGTCCCCTAGCTTCCAAAATCGCTTTTAGATGAACAAATCTCGTATATGTGTTGATATTAAGGTAATTTTTGGCACAATAAAACTCCTTTGTTAATTTTAACCCTTTAACATAATATTGATTTACCTGGTCCATGATTGGCCATGGGTCCACGATATGGCACAATAGGGTGGTCCTTAAACAAATGTACCAACTCTCCGTTTCACCTCCCAGAAATATGCGACTACCCAAAGAACTAAGAAATCAACATTTTGGGCGCAAAAGGGATTGAGAGGTGTCTCAAACCGACTGAAATCTTGAATATTGAAATTGGTGATTTCAAAACCACAACAATAATTTTGTGCGTTTTTGACATTACCTAAGAACAGGTCCATTTGGACTTAAGTTTATGAAATTGGCTTTGCTCGGATTTTGTAGTAAAAAATTGGCAAAATCTAGTAGAAACAGGTAAGAGCGCTATATTCGGTTGTGTCGAATCTTTGATAACCTCCACCGACATTTAAAATATTTCAGGCGTGGACTGTATATACATACCTATGTCAGTGTTTAAATTGGTTGCAACTTAGACCTACAGTTTTAGCCTAACTAAAATTATTTTCGAGAGTGGAATTTATATTAAACCCATGGTAAATTATGGACCAATCATCACAAAATTTTGTAGAGTATTTTCTGGTATTAAAGAAACTAAATTAGAACAAATTAGAATAATTAAAAACAAATCAAAATACATTTGTTAACACATAACAGGCATGGAAATCATGGAACAATTGTGCTTTTTAGGTACAATTTGGACCTTGGTACTACTGCGGCGTTTTTTAACGTTCAGCTTTTGTGTTTTAGTTGCAGTGTGTTTCACGTATGTTATGATTCTATGTGGTGTAAAAGACTTAGGCCAGCTTTCCTAAATTGCCGATAGCTAAAGGATAGGATTTTATCGGTCATATTTAAATTGTTCCATTATTACAACTTCTTTACTTTAACCTAAAGTAAGTGATAAATTAAAGAAAGTTTCAAGGTAAAAGTAAAATTGTAATTATAGTACACTGTAAATACGGCTCAAAGACTCAAGTAATATGTAAAAGTATGATGGTGTGAATGCATGTGTAATGAAAATGACAAGTATTACGAAAAAGTTTGACATCCCATACGACTTCATCGTTTTTTGAAAAATTTCTAAACAATAATAGGCTGAGTTCCTAAACATCATAATACTTTGCAGTCAAATTCAAAAAAGTATCATAGAGTTTAACTATATCTAGTTTAATTATTGTGTACGCATCGATATTGTTTTTAGTGAACTTTGGTACAGATAACATTGTAAAATTTTTCACGGTTGCTTGGTAGAAAGCACTTAAAAAAGCGAGTTGCTTTGCAACTGATGTTTTGGAACTCACCCATACTTTGCATTGGATTAGGGTTGCATTTTATTTCATGTGTTGAGCTGGGATCACACGATTGCCGCAATGCTCGAATTTTCACACTTTTTAATACACCAATCGTGTGACTGCACAATCAATTGGATCTAATACCAATCGAGGACAATATTGTGCTTAGTTTTACCAATCAAATGCAACCCTGGTACGGCAATCGTGTGACTTTTTGCTATGCAACCGCGCGTCAATAAAAATAACAAAACTGCACCAATATTTATTGTCTTCTTGTGCGGCAATCAAACAACACAACACGCGTCAATATTTGTCTTTTTTTTAAATAAATTTTACGTTTTTGAGTTTCCTTTAGTAAATAATGAAGATAAATATGGGTAATTCCAAAGGCATCAAAAATGCAATAACATTTTAAGCAAAAAATATTTTTACGTTCTCTTAACCCTTAAATTTTAGCACTAAGAAAGCACTGTTATCTATTCTAAAGTTTATGGAGGGCGCGATTCTAGGTCAAAGATAATGGCAAAAGAAGTAGCTGTTCGAACGTGAAAACAATAGAAGTAGTTTTTGTGGCCATGTATAGAAAGGCGTAATTCAGCGAAACCCGGCACAATTTTTTTGTCACACTACTTTCAGAATTTTACGTAGCAATGTAACATTAAAATGTCTTGGTTTGATTCCAAAATCTTCTGTATTTTCTTTTTTGTAAGCCAAAATCTGGGTCGATACGTGACATTTCGAACGCGAATTTTTTTCCGTAATAATTTAACTGAATAATGATTAAAATAAAATAAAAATTTACCGTTAATCCGAATAACATATTTCTCTTCGAACCCTTTCTTAGATTACAGACCGTGTAAGAAATTTTTTTTGGAATAATTATTATCAAATATCACCTCTTTTAAGAATGATAAATATTAAAGAAAACATTCTCACACATAAGAAATTACGTTTGCACAACTTTGCAGTCTGATTGTTCATCAAAGTGAACAAATTTATGAGTAAATTTATAAAATTAGTAAAATCTAAATATTTCTCTATAACAATATCGTCAAATAATCAGCTTTTAATAACTTTTAAATTTTCGGTCACGGTGGACCTTTTGACGGAAATGCCCATATGTATATATTTATTATGCATTTTAATTTTTGGTATTAACAAATACATATGGGGGGTTTCATGTCAAGTGACCCAATTTTTAAATCGATGTCTTCCGATTTGGGTGAAATTACCACCAAGCTTAGTCCTATTAAATAGTAGCTTAGACACAAATTTTCACCAAGATCGGTCAAAAAGTTTCTGAGTTAGAGGGGGCCAAAGTTTGGCATTTTGTCCATACAGGTGTTGTTTCTCATCCATGTAACTTATTACCTATTGGTGTAAGACAAATTTGTCCCAAGTAGCTTAGATAGCTATTTGATCAATCTTTTAAAAAAAATATTTTTTTTTTTCAATTTTTTTAAATTATTTTTTTTTTTTAATTTAAAATTTTTTTTTTATTTTTTTGCTCAAAAGAAAGCTTAAAAATTGGGTCACGACACGAAATCCACCATATGTATGTACATATGTTCACAAGCATACTATGTAGCTGGTAAGTGCGAATATTTTTATTAAAGATATTTAATACAACTTTTCTCTTCCTCTTTTACGGATATTTGTCGTTGATATTTCTTAAAAAAAATATTTTTAACTTGAAAACGAAAAAAAAAAAATATATGTTAAAGTAGCCGAGATTTCTCTTTACTAAACGATATCGGTAGTTAAATTTATAAAGTTACAGAATTTAGTTACTGATATTTAAATAATATTTTTATTTTTTATTATTTCATACAAATTTTCTATTACGTTAACATTCAAAATTGTTGAACAACTGTTAATTTTTGGAATTTCATAAATTTTTCTTAAAATATTTCAAATAAAACTAGTCAAACTAATGAACATACCAACTATAACTTCCAAGCAAATGAAAAGCTACCACAACAGCTGTTTTCACAGTTGTCAAGTAAGAACAATCGTGTGACTGTGTTGCGGCAATTATTGTACCCATTTCACTTTGTACCAACTAGCGGCAATTAAATTTGTATAAAACAGGTCAATCGTGTGATTTCAGAATATTTGATTGGTGCAATTTCTTTATTGTGCGTCAATAAAGAACAATCAAAATTGTGCCATATTGGTGCATTTGCGGCAATCGTGTGATCCCAGCTTTAGTGTTTATACTTTGTGTGATGGTGTGAACACAAACTGTCATGTTAAATTAGATTTTTTGACAGTCGCAGCAAAACTCATTAGATTTCTATCTCACAAAGCATTATGGAATATGTAAAACTTGTCAGATAGTGTAAACTAGCTTTAAGCAAGTAAAGCCGTATGTAGTACCACTCCGGGAAGAGTGCATAAAACAGTTTCCATGGTAAGAAAAGCATGATGTTTACTCTTTGCAAAATATTAAGAACGGGTGTTCTTGCTCATATTAAAATACATTATTAACGGTCCCCAATGAAAAAGGATATATTTGAATAGTTGTAACAGGAATTTTATTTCTTTGGCATTTTGACAAAACAACTTAAGTCAAATTTAAAAAGGTGAAAAAAATGTTGTTAATCATACGAATATTCATTAAAAAATTTGTATTATTAACGAAATTTTTATTTAATTTTGGTTTATTTTATTACATATTTAATAAAAATGATTTTTTAACCTAGTTTTTTTAAATTTTTTTCACATTCATCGGCCAATAAGTTTTTTTATATCTAACTGATCACTTGAACTGCAATGACTAATGTACATATGTAAACTTATGTATGTTCATAATATTTATTGAACTTGTGAATTTAAATACACATTTTTGTTAAATTTTGCCCTGAATAAATTATAAAAAACGGTAACGTCATGTTTTTAAGAGTACATTTTGTTTTCATAGTTGGTACAAAATCATCAAAGCATTTTTCCATCCCTGACACATAATGAAATATTTGTTCAATATGACAAACTCATTATTAATATGTATGATTTGATTGCTAATAAATATTGTCTAAGACTTGAGTGTATGTAATTCTCACTCGCTTTACAGTTTTGTTTGTATAATAACTTTAGCTTTTCCAAAGTCTTTGGGAAAAGTTTTTTCTGATGGTCTGGCCTTAGGAATCAGAGAAATTCTTATAGGAACTAACTAATCCTCCAACAAAAAATTTCGGTGCATTTATCGAGAATAAAAATTGTGTTGTTTATGGTTCATATTAATATGACAAGGGATTTGTCGTAATTTTTCTCCGTAAACTTACCAAAATCTCATTCAATATATGGAGCTATCCTTGGTTAGAGGATTTTTTTTGGAGTTTAAAGGCCCACCTTTAATATGCGTTAACTTGATTAGGCTACTGTCAAAAATTAACAAAAACAAAATCAAAAAACTTTTGATTCCGTACGGAAAGTGCAATCAGTTTAAAACTTTGTTTAAGCAAATGACAAATTCATAAAACTTAACAAAAAGTTTCTTTAAGTATAAAATGGGTTGACACATATGATTTACATGTATTCGCACAGTTGCTTTAACCAACTTATGCATATTAAAGTTGTGCCTTAAATAGTTTTTAATATCCACACTGCCGGAATTTTTTAAGTTATGAAACCAACATGCAATAAAAAAGGGCAATTAGATCCTGTTTTGAAGACATTTTACTTAGACTTGTAATAGCACACCAAGAAAAGTTTGTAGTTGTAATTATACCCCGCCCAAAGCACAGCTATTGGAATCATGGCTGCAGACTTCTCCAAAAATATTGTATAATGATGAAACAGAACTGGGGCTGAACGATGGATTTCATACAGTTTGCCATAAAATTATGCCAGAGAATGCGGTCGAGAAATAAAATCATTTTTATTTTGAGGACGTTTTTTCTAATGCTCTCACATATAGACACTTATTCTCTTAACAATGCTACCATACTTTCATTCAATTTCATACATTTTGTAAACAAAGAAAAATAAGAACAAAAGAAAACGAAAGAAATGAGAGAGAATTTGAAGTTACTGCCGACGTTTTAATTATGGGCCTTAAAATGTTTGCCTGAAGCTCAAGACTCAGTTCTGTTTCATCATATACTAAAATGTATCCCCGATTGAAATTTAAATTGTTTTGCTTCAAAATTGTGCCTTTAAGGTAAAAGTTTTCAAGGACATAAAATTTCAAGACGTCGAAGTAGTGATATTAATTAGTAAAGATCCATGTCAAAAGCAAACACTTTGGAGAATCTTTGAGTCTATTTTTATTCGTTTAGGAGAAATAAAATTAATTTACCTTATCTGCTTTACAGACCAAATTTTGATCTGCTTTGAAGATCGTACCTTACAATTCAATATACATACTTTAAATGAATTGCTAATCCTAAATCTTTTAAACAAATGGTACAACACTGATTTTCTAAAGTCATATGCACAACTCTGCTCCCGAAACGAATACATAAGGTCAGATATAAATCTGCAAGCCACTGAGGCCTTAAAATTAGCAAATAAGAACTAGTCTGTTGAACATAAACTCTGTCAACGATTATGTAAATAATACATGTATACAGTTTAATCTATTATTCTTTAACTTCCCAAAACGTTTGTTCCAAAACCGGTTTTCTAATGCTTTGCAATATATTTTTTATTGATCTGTATGCTTAAACCTTTTAACGCTTGTTAGAACTTTATGAATGTATCATCCAAAAAATCTATATAAACGTTGCAAACACAAGCTTATAACACTTTAAACCATCTTCATTGGTGTAGAGTATAAAAACAACAAATATTGTAAATTAAAATCCTGATATAAAAAGTCTTAAAAAAAACTGTTAAAATAATTATAAACAATTATACACTTTATAATAGCATTGACATGATTTAATTAATTATGACAACAAAATGCAAATAAATTTTTAATTATCGGCTTTTTTTTACACATAAGAGAGCGAGTATCAGATAAAACACACAGCAAAAAAAATCATAAAATGAATGCAATTTTTCCTGTTCCTCCTTCCATTTTTAATCACAATTATTAATCTCTTTTTGCCAGCATTTTTATGCCACCAATTAACATTTTTATATGCTCTTCCTTTCGAATTAGTGGATGTTTAAGTTAGTCTGTTTGTTTGAAACCAACAAATTGTATACAGCATTCTTTATAGGGTCCTGCACCAATAAAACTATAAACGATTTAAAACTCTAAAAAAAAAATCGCTTGAAGCTTTCTATGGGGAAGGGTATAAGGAATTCGGCAAAGACGAGAATAGCACTTTTAACTGTTCATAGCATTTTTTTCCGAAATCTAATGAAAAAATTCCTTCTATTTACATAGCATACATATGTATGTATGTTTGTATCTATTTCTACCTACAACAATCTCTATGACAGATAGTATTCCAAAAGCGTCTTTAGAACAAAGTACAGTAGAGTCCCGATAATTCGTAATCGCAAGGGACCGGCCTTTTTTTACGAATTATCATGGTTTTCGATTTAGCGGGGTTTCGATTTAACGGGGTTAAAATAAAATAAATACGAATAAACGGGGTTTTTCAATTTATTTACTAAAACGATAAAAAAAAAACATAAAAAACAATTGTTAAAAATAAAACATATAAAAATTATACATAAAAATTATGCATGTAACAAACTGGAACTTATCACCGCATACGATATCGAGCAAAATTGATCGAAATTATTTATTGTGGTATCATGAAACTCGATATCGAATGAAATGTATTGAATTTGAAATAATAGCATTCGATATCGAGTAACTCGACATTACATTTATCATTCATTCGACACGTCAGTGTCTTCCGTATGCAAAAAAATTCGATAGTTTATTCGATACCATAGTATCGAATGCGGTGATAAGACCCCTGATATTAAGAAAATAAATCCACACACAAGCAAAAACCCACGCAAAAATAAAATAGTGGTAAACAAAAAATCATTATTTCCATGTTTTTGTTGTTTTTATTAGGAATTATAAGTGGTAGTTAGCAAACAATTACGATTTTTAAGAGGTAAAGAAGATTTTATTTGAAAAAAAAATTACGAATTATCGAGGGGACCAAAATGTATGGAAATTTTATGAATTAACGAGATTTTTTCAAGGGACCGACAGTTTATTACGAATTATCGGGAATTACGATTTATCGGGGTACGAATTATCAGGATTTGACTGTATATTTTTTGCTATTTTCGCTTTAATATAAATATAATTGATAAACAGAAATGACTTTTAATTTTTGAGACTAAATTGGGTGTACCATTATGTGAAGCTAAAGGAGCATGTGTCTTGAGGCACCATGAAAGTTATACCATTAATTAGAAGCCTGATTTATTCCAACGATGATGATAGTCAAATAACGCATGTAACAACTACTAAAACTGGGCATCTATTACCACCGCCAACATTGCCATCTCATTTCCCATCTTCATGGAATGGCATTGCACTGCATCTTATAAATATTTCAAAATGAAAAAATGTGTATTCGTAAGACCATGTTGATTACAATTTCAATGTTATGTACATAGTTTCAGTCGTTTGGCGTCTAAAGAAGGAGTTGATGTCTTTTTCTGCAAAAACGTACTCGTAAATTCATATCAACATATTCGTACATGAAAAAAATCGTTGAATCAAAGAAGCACAAGTCTACATTTTAATGGCAATAAGAAGAACATTTTTTTTTTTTTTTTTGCTTACATGGGTTTTATTAGATATTTCTGGTGACATTGTACTTAAACTTGAAGATTTTAGATTTTAAGAATGTGTTTATAATATTGTCTTTTTAATTTGGAAATCCGCTCTTATAAGGTTTGAAAATATGGATTTAAAAATCAACTAAAATAATAAAAATAAACAGAAAGTCATATCATAAAAATTTTGTGAATTAAATAATTTCGCCCAAATATGATTCACTTCTCTAAATTATTCCCACCCCACTATCATAAATTTAATACAAATAATGTTTGCACCAAAATTAATAAAATTACTTTCATACAAATCGAAATCTTGCCACAAAATTAAATGCCTTTTAACCTAAATAAAAGGACAGAATAACTAAACGCCGACATGTATACAAAAATAACCGTTAGGGTTTGCAATACCCAGCCGGTATTGGGAAATCAGTAATTAGTAAGTAAAATATTTTAAATATCGAAATTAAGGTAGTTAAAATATTTGTTCGAGTACATATTTTTTTATACCCTCCACCACTAGTGGTAATTGAAGGTATACTAAGTCTAAGGCCTCATAAAATACATATTTTATATATAAATAAATGGACTTTTTTAAGATGACATTTTAAATATTTCGGCTCCAGGGTTGACCTCTCGTGAGCTGGACCAGTTTGAAAAAAGGTCTATTTTCGCATGTTTTGTTACTTTATGAATCTGTTTCCTTACCAACATATACAAGTTGGGTATCGTAAGAAAGGTTTTTTTAAGGCGCGTCCAACTGTATATAAAATTTGTCCAAGGACGATCATCCATGTCCTTTTTTTAAGGATTTTTTGTAAAAAAAAACGGTTTTTGAATTTTTTGTTCGGGGTTGTTTGTAATAAAAGTGCCAAATTGACATATTTTAATCTTTAGTCGATTTAATTAAATACGTGTATCAGCTTTTTTTGAAATTCGTGCTAGTTCGCGTTTTGACAAAAATGCAATGGGGTGGTAACGCTTCGTTTTAAATAGGGCAATATGGGTATCAAATTTTATCTTTTGCCAAGTATATCATCTTTGTATGTAAATAATTTAGATTTGTGCAAATTAGATGCATTTTACACGGTGCTCTGGAATATATATAAATGCAATTTTGTAGTAACTCTAATATGATAGCGGATTTAGTTTCTAGATCATGTATGGATGAAAATAGGACGAAAGAAAGAAAAAAAGAAATGATACACGATCTGAATTTTTTTTAATTTGCGAAAAAAATATGCCGCCAAAAAGTCGTGGAATATTTCTTTTTTTCTTTCTTTAGTCCTATTTTCATCCATACATGAACTAGAAACTAAATCCGCTATCATATTAGAGTTACTACAAAGTTGCATTTATATATATTCCAGAGCACCGTGTAAATGCATCTAATTTGCACAAATCAAAATTATTTACTTAGTCTGGGATCACACTATGAAAGTTTTCTTTCAGAAAGTCTGAGTTTATTGGTGAGAGGGGAAGAGAACATGCTTTTCTTTTCTCCTCTCTCACCCATAAACTCAGACTTTCTGAAAGAAAAATTTCATAGTGTGAACCCACCCATACAAAGATGATATACTTGGCAAAAGATAAAATTTGATACCCATATTGCCCTATTTAAAACGAAGCGTTACCACCCCATTGCATTTTTGTCAAAACGCGAACTAGCACGAATTTCAAAAAAAGCTGATACACGTATTTAATTAAATCTACTAAAGATTAAAATATGTCAATTTGGCACTTTTATTACAAACAACCCCGAACAAAAAATTCAAAAACCGTTTTTCTTACAGAAAATCCTTAAAAAAAGGACATCGATGATCGTCCTTGGACAAATCTTATATACAGTTGGACTTGCCTTTAAAAACCCTTTCTTACGATACCCAACTTGTATATGTTGGTAAGGAAACATATGCTTAAAGAAACAAAACATGCAAAAATAGACCCTTTTTCAAACTGGTCCAGCTCACGAGAGGTCAACCCTGGAGCCAAAATATCTAAAATGTCATCTTAAAAAAGTCCAAGGTTCATTTTTAGGAGGGTACATCGAGCACTTTTTTTGGTGAGTCGCTCTAATATATATATATATATATATACAAGTATAAATATATATGTATGTGTGTAAATTAGATTTATCTAAGAATTATTTATAGTTTAAGTTATAAGTTACCTTGTAAATTATATTTTATGTCGTATTAGTTTAAATTGTTATTTGCTCCACTGTATTGTAGACTTTAGATTTAATTACAGAATTTTGAATTTAAACAGAATGTTCTGGAATCGACTAAAAGGTTATTGAATCTAAATGTAAATGTTTAATTTAGTTTGTCTTTAAACGGTTTAGTTCGTAACTAACAATATTGGATAAATTTTGTAAACATAATTAACTAAAAAATTAAATATATTTTGATAATTTAATCAGGCAAAAGTTCATTAAATTTCATTATTTTCAAATTATTTCTATGAAGTAAGGAATTTTACAACATGAAATTAATTAAAATTAATTGATAATTTTTCATTCTTGAATGAGCTGGGAACCGAAGCAGTTTAATAAAATAACCACAATAATAATAATTCATAATACATAGTGAATTTTAATAAAGTTTGTTAAGTTGAATAAGTTTGTCCACTTATTTGTGTTTGTAATTAAAAGAACTCAAACGCGTTTTTTAGCTCTTCTAGTCAACAGCATAAGCCTCAAAGAAAGTTTTTTGCTAAAATCACAAATTATGCTGCCAAATAACGGTAAATAAACTGCTGTTAGTCAAGATTTTTTATGCAAAATTAATTGTTTTTCTTATTTTTGATCTTCTTAACCATACGAAGTATATGTATGATATAAATTTAACAGACATAACCTCTTACCTTACATGCTCAGAACAAATAATTTCCATATAAATAACGGGTGGTTTAATTTTAAGGACCGATGTTGAATGTGAACCATACCTAAACGTCAAGTTTTTTCTGCATTTCATTTGACATTTCTCAATTTCAGACTTACTCAATTTGAACCATGGAATGATACACAATCGAGCAATGCGTTAAAGTTATTCAGGCTTATTATGACAATGAGCGTTTAAATCAAAATGCATTTCGTGCACTTCATGATTTTTTTTTTCTTGCACCTCAGTGGCTTCGTAATAAGCAGAATTTAATTTCGAAAAGAAAAGAAAATAAAATTTGTTTCCCAAATTAAAAAATCCAGATGGATAAAAAAATTTTTTAATCACAAGTTTTTTATGTGAAAAAAAAACAAAAAAGATGGTTTTTAAATGATAAAAATACGGTATCTGGATTTAACTTAATAGAGATGATGTTTTAGTGTTTCAAAAAAAAAAAAAAAAAAAAATGGATTTATTACCAAAACAAAAGCGAATAAGGACAGGACAAAAGCGAATAAGATTTATAAGCCCTAGTTTCACTTGCTTTGTTTAAGCTTTGATATTGTTGCAAGTGAAACTGGGGCTTATAAATCTTATTCGCTTAACAGTTTTATTTGTATAATATCTTTAGTTGTTCTAAAATCTTTGGATGAAGTTTCCTGACGATCTGGCCTAAGCAACCAGTGAAATGCGCATAGGAATAGCTTATCCCATCAACAATAAACTTCAGTTTGTCAATAGTATGAAATGGGAATTTAGCACATTATAACGAAACCTTGATTATTAATTTTGAATCGCAAAAAAAACTTTGTTAAAAATGGTGTAGCTTAAGCTTTTTTTGTGGTAAGGGCTCGATATGTTGGAATATTGGAAACATTTCTATTCCCAGGCTAGTTTGTAGTTTGAATAGCTTTTTTCAATAAACTTCAGGTTCTAAATCACTATGATAGTCATCTTTATCCAAACCCAAGAGTCCATCTTGCGAGATTTATTACCAAACTTTTTGAAAATATATATTTAACGATTAAAGTCTTTTCCTTAAAAGAAACAGAGACTTTGGTTCAGAGGACTGTGCATTTTTTTCAACAATATTTAAAAAGAAATAAATGTCATCACTGAAATCGAATCTTGATTTTATTTGGGTATCTGAAGTAAGAATTTAAAATAACACCCGAATTACACCTAAGAGAAATTACGCACGCTCTACCCACGACAGTAAAAATTATACCAAATCCGGGTAATTACCCACAAAGTGGCAACACTGATACATACACAAAAAAGAAAGACCATAAAACCGACAAATGCAAACGTAAACAAACCAATATAATTCCACACATGCAAAGCTTTCAATGTAGTGGTGCCCATACCTGGTCATCTCCATGTATGTAAGGATCTCCAAACTCTTTGGTTACCCTGAGGTCTCTAGTCGATGTCGTTTCTGGTGACGTCCTTTTGTCGATCCAGTTCCTCTTGCATTTCGTAATTTCTGTTGCAACTGGAAGTTTATTCCTTTCGGTCCATAATCTGACATTCGGGATAAGATTTGGCCAAAAGTTAAACATTATTCTGCGGAGGCACCGGGTCACAAGCACTCGAGTTTTTGGAAATCTCGCAGTGCAGCATTCGATGCTTTACAGCCTTAGAGAAGAAAAGATTTTACGTTTGTATTAAATATTTTAAGTTTTACTCGCCGTGATTCGGTCATACTAAAGGTTTGTCTGGCTTTTATGACACGGTCGTAGAATGCAAATATCGTCTACACATTCCAGGTCGCTTGAGCTTCCATTCAGACCCCAATTTATGCCACGGCCAGCGTTGCCAGAATTAAGATTTTATCTTATTTTTGATGATTTTTTGAACAAAATAAGATTTGAAGATTTATTTTTCTCAAATTAAGATGTTTTATTTTTAGAAATAAAGGTTTTTAACTTTAAGTTTGTACAACATACATAATTTTTTTTACAGTTTTTAAACAGTAAATTTTTAAAACAATGAGGTTTTATATCAGCTTGTTGTCTATTGGGTTTGCACACTTGTACTTTTGTACTAAAATGCATCAATAAGGGAATCAAAAAATTAAAAAGCATCATAGATTCGCGGTTGTTCATTTTGGGAATATTGATGAAAAACAATTATTTGTGAAAGAAAAAATGTATATTTATAAAGATTAATTTATTAAAGAACAAAAAAGTTCATGTATTTAGTACCAAAAGGTAAAATTAATGGAACTTAACCCTAGGATTACCGTTTTGATCTGGCCAGAACAAATTTGTGTTTTCCTTGCAATATTTTTCGAATATAACAAAAAACAGGGGCGTGAGTTCTATAAATGATACGTGCTGAATCGAATGAAACTAATTTGGATTCTATTGGAGTGGGGGTGAAATTCTATTTTTATGTAAAAGTCTATGAAATTACCCTCTTGGCGAGACCAAATTCTTGTTTTCTTTTTAAAATAGGACAAAATATCAAAAAAAAAAACCTGAATTCTATAAATGATATGTTCTGAATTGAATGAATGAAGTTTGAATCAAATGTGTGGTAGATGCGAAAAAGCAATGTGCAAAATTAAAGACTACATATTCGATTTCATATGGTGTATGAGCTTCATACCTCCAAAACTTTGCCCAAAATGTATACATCTCTATTATAACTGCCGTATTCATAAATAATTAAAATGGATTTGAAATGTATTTTAAGAAAAACTTGTATGAAAATATTGCCTTAAAATACATTTCAAAATTATTTTATGTTTTATGAATACGGCAGTAAGAATTTAATTACTTTCGATGAAACTTCTTTAAATAGATGGACTTTTTTACGTTCTTATTTACAAGAAATTAAATGCATTTAAAATGTAACTATAACTAAAAACTAGGGTATTCATTCGGTTAACCGTTAATCGGTTAACCGATTAATTACTACCCGATTAACTGATCGGTTAATTTCAAATTGGCTTTTTTCGATTAACGATTAAACCGGTTAATTTCAGTCGATTAACCGATGTAACAAAATTTTCAATATTTTGTACTATTGTAACATATTTTTTTGTGTTTTTAATTATTTGTTTCGTCTTATATACAAAATGTATGTGTTTAAAAAAGTGATCTTCATTTTAACCCATTTTCCGCCGACCGGCGACTAAAATTACAATGATTTTTTATCTTCAACATCGATCAACAGGAATGTGGCAAAAAATAGGTTAAATGTTTGATTGCCAACACCTTTTTTTTGTTTCACGTACTTTTTATATGTATGTGTTTAGTTACTTGTTTCTTTTCATATCTTCTCATATCAGTCTTTAAGCAGAATTAACCGAAACAATTAGAAGTGTAAAAATTTAAAAAAACTCCAATGGCATAATGGAGTATTTTAAAGGTTTAGAGAAATCCTGGAAAAGTACTGAGAAATTAGATATTCATCTATGATAAGTGAAAGAATTTTTTCCAAGTCAAGTTTTGTCAAAACTAATGTAAAGAATCGCTTTAATCCTAAAAATTTAAACCAAATTACTTTTCTAAAAGATTATTTTATAAGATCTCCTTTAACTATTGAAATAACTAAAAATTATCTCAGTTTATTTTTTTATAAATAACTCGACCAAATGATTCACAAGGTAGTCATAAAGTCTTATGTCTTAAAATAATTACAAGAAATATATACCGTTGGCTTAATATGCCAACCGGCTAAATCCACTTTTTATGTAAATTGAGATTTTGAGGCCGTGTGGTAGAGAAAGATACTCCTCATCGACCAGCATGAAGTTTTTCTTCAATTTGAGTCTTGCAGTGTGTTAAATCAACTATATTTTTGGTTTTTCTCTTAAGCTGTACATATGAAATAAAAAAAAGTTGTTTGTCTCTCCTGAAAAATGTGCTGAAATTGAATTAGCAAGTTTGCATATTAAGCCAACGATATGATTGTTGTGGGCTACCGCTTATAATTTAGATTTCTACTGTACAGTTATAACGAAACAATGAACACAACATTAACATTTTTATTTTGTTTGAAACACAACAATATTTATTTTAAACAATTGTTTGCTCGTTTTGGTTCAAGAATTGTTGTAAACAATTAAGGCATTTTTATATATTGATATTACTTAATTTATAAAAAAAACTTTATTAATCGGTTAACCGATCAAAAACAAAATTAACCTATTATTAACCGATTAAACCAAAACCTCGGCTAATTAATCGAGCGATTAACCGATTAAAGCAAAAGGTCGATTAAATGAATACCCTACTAAAAACACAATTTTAAACCTACAATCTAATTTTGTATATACATATGTGACAATTCCAGTTAAAAGGGACCTATGGGAAAAAACGAGTTTTGGAGAAAAACGATTTTAAAGTTAACAAGTTAATTTTTTTTTTTTTTTTATCAAAGGTGTGTTTTAAAGCTTACTTATGACAAAAGTAATGAAGTAAGAAAACTGCGGTTTCCTGCATTGGAAAGAGTGTATTGTCTATTTTAAGAATCACCAAAAAAGTAAAAATCGATTTTTTCATCCATAGATCCCTTTTAACTGAAATTGTCACATATATAATCATCAGGGAAACCAGAAATATGCTCTAAAAAAACACTTTTTATGCGCATTAAATATGCAGTAAAAACTGGAAAATATGCCCTGAAAAATGTTAAAAATATGCCCTAAAAATTAAAAATTGCTCATTTGAAGACACAATATTCAACAATTTTATAACAAAATCTAAAAAAAACCTAAACAAAGGTTAAAATTCATATAAGAGATGTTGGCGCCGAATATTATCTCGATATTAACATCCATATGGGTTTTTGTCTTAAAGGGATTTTAGGTACGGTCGCTAAATTGTTAACAAATGTTAACATTTAAAAGGAATTTAAAGCTAGTTAAGGATGGGAGCTTTGAGCAAATGTGAACCGATTCGAAAATAATTTAATTTGAAGTAAAATATTTTTGGCACGAATATATTTTAAATACCATCATAACTTGATAGCTTGCAGACAGAAAGAGTCTAATTTGGATGAGAAATTATAGACCAATTCTCACCATTTGCATAGACTTCGTCCACATTTGATGAAATTATCTACAAAATTGGAACTTGTACTCTGCGCACAAGGCTAACATGGACAAACAACCAGCCAGGCGGATGGATAGACATCGTTAGATCACTTTAAAAAGTGATTCTTCGGAATACTAAAAGATTGGTCTAGATACAAATCGCATAACATTTATCCCTAATGACAACCTGCTTTGTCTTACAATTTAAAAGTAAAAATTAAATGTAGAGGTCAAAATTAAAGTAACAGATTTTCGAAAAAAAATTTTTTTTTATTTGCTGCGAAAGCTATTGAAGGCATCTAAGAAAATTGAATATGTATCAAAATATGCATTAGAAAGGCAAAATATGCGCTATAAACCTAAAAAATGCTGCAAAAAGGCACTTTTAACTAAAATATGCCAAAAAATGCTGCAAACGGTAAAATATGCTAAAATATGCACTAACAAATCGATACCAAAATTCATAAAAAGCTCTAAAACGGATAAATCTATATTGTTTCTGCCTTCACTAGTCGCCCAAGGAAAAACATGTAATTGCATATTTCTGGTTTCCCTGATAATCATCCATAATAAAAAAAAATTTCTTTTAAAAAATTTTTAATTTTTACTTTTTTGCCCTTGTTATAAAAAATTTTAAGATTTTTCTCTTCAAAATAAGATTTTTTTTTTCGCCAAAAGAAGATTTTCCTTCCAAATCTTCTAGCAACGCTGGCTACGGCCATCCTGCATTGTTTTCGTCATAATGACATCGACAACAATTCTGAAGAGAAGTAGTAATAAGACAGAACCTTGGCGCACCTAAAATTGATAAACTCGTTATTTTGAAATTAGAAAAACTGTTGAAATTTCGACAATTTCGGTATTGCAAACCCTATTATTCCGGATTCTCTAATATTTCTTAATTGTTTCAGACAAAAAAGTGTTAAATGCACTAAGCACCTTTATTTGCATATATGCGACAAATAATATTGTCAGACCAATATTTTCAAATATTACTGAATTGTTATTCCAGAAATTAAAAATCCAGTAACATTTCAGAAGAAAATTCTACAAAATATCAATCTCAAATTAGCACAAAACTAGAACTCTACTGTATTATTTAATTTAATATGTATTCATAACTTCATTTTTTTATACAGTCCTTAATTTAGCTGGTTTAAAATTTTAAGACTTTTAACCATTAACGAACAATTTAACTTTAACAAATTTTTATTTGTTCTTTCTTAATCATCCTCTAATGGTTAAAATAACTATGAAAATATTACCTTTTCTAATTTCAATAAGCCGTAAAAAAATAATATTTAACAAGCAGCTAAAATATATGTGTCGAATTTTTTTTTAATTTTTCATAAATATTTAACTTAAATAAATATTTGCTTATTTTGTTTTCGCGTTACGGACTAAACGAAACCAATATCTAAGAATTTTTCAATGTCTACCGCCGAAAATCATTTCACAACAAATTTCATGCTTTTTGTTAACCATTTTCTACTAACGACATTTTTCAAATCTTCTTTAATATCTATAATAATTGCAAAGCTTGATATCAGCCAAGATGATTGAAATTCAGTAGTAATTTTCTAGAACTAACGAAATTGCTAATACACGTTAAGAAATTTAAGCTTGAGATTTAAAAAATAACAAGAATTAGTATTGTGGTAATTTTGTTGAACTATTTATGGTTTTTAATCCAAATTTTCAATATTTTTAATCAGGCTTAAGTTCGTCAAATTTAATTTTCATTAAATTATTTTTTGTGAAGAAAGGAATTTTACAACATGAAAATTAATTAAAATTGTTATTGATAATCATTCATTATTGACTGACCTCAATTTAATGAAAATTAAATTTGATGATTAAAAATATTGAAAATAACAAGAAAATTAAGCCAGCTAAAGCTGTGTTCACACCTATTAAATATTGACGTCCTAAACGTAACCAATAGTTTTATTAAAAAAATGTTTTAACGGTTTCTAAATAACATTGTGCAAGTCAATAAAAATTCTTAAAAATAAATCTGAAGTTTGAGCAATTTACTGGTCACGTTTTGTTTTTTTTTTTTTTATTTTGTTTCAAATATTTGTTAGGTCGAACATACCTTCTGTCATATTGCAATATCTTTTTCAAGCCCGATAGAACTTATAAAAGGGATAGCTGTCAAACAAACTGTCATACTGCGATCTATTGTTGACATTTTTGATCAGAATACTCTAGCAAATTAGCATGAATAACTTCGCTCTTAAAAAACGCTACCAAATTATTTAACTTTAGGGTTCACAGAGAACTGAGTCTTCAACTTAATGCAAAATTGCATAAGCCCATAATTAAATCTTCCGCAGTAACTTCAAATTCTCTCTCACTTTTTTGTTTTAATTTTTTTCTATTTATCACTGTAGATTCTTCATTTTCTGTTTACAAAATGTCTAAAATTTAGTGAAAGTATGGTAGCATTGTTTAGAGAAAAAGTGTCTTTGTGTGGGAGCATAAGAAAAAACACTCTCAAAAGAAAATATATTCAATTTCACGACAACTTTGTACGGCAAATTTGTATGTCAAATTGTATGGAAAATGTGGTGTTCTGTTTGAACACAGCGACATCGTCGGAAGTTATTTCTTCAAAAATAAAGCCGTATCTCTCTTTACGTTCAATGAACGTAAGCAACCATCGACATATTGAAATCAAAATTTGGCGTTTAAATGATTTCAGCAAACAAATCTCTTTCTGCAAAAGATTGTTATAAACTTAATTTTATATCGAATTAGCTGTGCTAAAGTTTTAACGCCTTAAAGCTTGTCAAAGTTTTAGTATACGAATTTACTAAGAATAACTATATCAGACCATGATTTTTCTTCCCGAAACTGAGCCTAAGTGAAAATTACTGTTCTAATGTTGTTGGCCAACGACTAATGTTGCTAAAAATCGGTTATATATATATGGGTCTACACTTAAAACATCGTTCGCTTTAATTTACTTTAAAAGCGAAAAATTGGCTATAAATTTTGTTAACCTGATTCAAAATTATACCTGTAAATAGCTTTAATAATAGCTTACATGTATATAATCGCTGGTCCTGAACTAACGATAAGTCGCAATTATATCCTTTATAAAAGTAACGGGAAATTCTGGTAGATATATTTATATATGATTTACATTCGGAACAAAAATTCTAAGTTTTCTATGATACAATCTTCTTGTGGTTGGCAAATATTTTCTCGTTGGTTCAATACAGTACCCATGTTCTGTAACACTGGTGAGAACTTCTCGCATCGAAAAGATGTAAAACAAATTATTCCATCGTTTCTTGAAAAGTGAAAAAAACTTATGTCGAAAACTATTAAAAGCGATAACGTTCATACGTTATAAATGTCATATTAATCCACTCGAAGCCGATGTGAAATTGCAGACGTTGAGAACGCCAAACACACATATCGTTTTCGGCGACCAGAATTTACTAAAATGGAAAAATTTTTAACTACGGCGGCGAAAATACAACCTACGACTATACCAAATAAAGTAAATTGGGACTATAATGTTTGTTGTTTACAAAATAGCTTTAAAAACGTTCGTATATTTTTTTAAAAATGTTAAAAGCAAAATAAAAGAAGTAAAAAATCTGCCAAAAACAAAATACTTACCTCTTCCGTGTTATTATTCACTGCATTTTTAATTTTTTCTCACCCCATTTTTATTCGTGAGTTTATTTGACAGTTTAAAGCGGCAACTTTCCTACAAAAGTTTGATAGACACACTTTTTCTGTAAATTGGCGAGTTATTTCCTTTCGTTACAGCTTTTACTCGCCAAAAATGTTACAGACGCAGTTAGGAGAGAAAAACAGATGTTTGTTTCAATTTATGGTATTTTTGTTTCATTTCTCATATTCTAATCAAAAAGTTTTTTGACGCGGAAGGTACAGAGCGTAGGCCTAGGATCCATTCACACATATTCTAAGAAATTTCGTATAAACTGGTATTTCCGGGTATACTTAGGGCTAAACTAGTTAAACTCTCTTTTTGGTTTAAAATCTGTTTAAACCAACAAATCTATAAATCACTTAACATATTAACCATCTTTAAACGCATAAAATTGGGAGTTTAAACTACCAATACAGACCATAAGAATTTGATAAGATTTATCGTAGTGCTGCCACATGTTATTTTTTTAACTACATATAATACATGGGACACTGATTTTTAGTTGCTAAGTTTAAACTACATATAAATTCAAGTTTAGTTCAACTAAACCATCGTTTAAACCATCAGTGATTTATAAGCCATTAGTTTGTCATTCTATCTGTAAGAACAAGATTCTCTCTAGGACCCCATATTCCGGGTCCTTGAGTTATTTAAAGTTACCTTAGCCATGTTAAAATCACCATAACATCCGAACATCTTAACAGAATAAAAATTTGTATGATGTTAAAATGTCTAGTTCTCCCAATCGGCTTGTGATTAGAGTTACCACAAACGGGTAAGTTGGAAATGAGCTATGGATCCAAATGGAGAGAAACCTCTCAAAAAAACTATTATTTCTATCTGGTTTACACATTATTTACGGTTATGAACCAATAACAATTACGTGTTTCAATAATTCGTGAAAAATAAAATCTAAAATTTGTGTAAAATCGGTTGCGAAATATGGGTGTATATGAAATTTGCAATGAAAATTATAAAATACCGAAACCAAAATTTTGATACAATCAGTACCTTGAGTGTAGAAAATAACACCCGAATGGCATATACATGTTGAGCCTTAAAAATTTTATATATTTACACAAACATATTTCACACACTTTTCATTTGTTCGTTAACCGTTTGTGTGCTTTATTTGACCCTAAAGTGTTACGAACATCAGAATAAACGCATAATAACCTCGTTTGTTAGTCTGAGTTCATACGGCTCATGTCTTATTGACAAAAGTCTTCCTTTTTCTTCTTTGAACATGAATTGGCGTTCAAATGATTCATGTCAAGTTGACGACATGTGCTTTTTTGATATTGAAAACAATAACAAAATTAAACAACGAATGAAAAAGCAAAACGTAAAGACAGTACATGCACCTGTATACTCGTTTCTTTTCCCCTCGTCCCTCTCGCCCATAAAGAAGCAATCATGTCAATAAGACAAGAGCCGTATGAACACAGACATAGTTTAGAACATTTTAAGGTGTATAAAAAATAGTTTACAGTTGGACAACTGTCATGTTGATGAATCATGTGTAATTTTCTTAAAGTGTATTTTTAAGTAACACATGCCTCTTATTGAAAACGAAAATTATTTGTCAATATTCAACATGACAAATATAATTATTCGTCACTTTAACTTTTCAATTTACCTCATTTGCATACTTCCAAATGTATGAACACTTATGTATGTTGTTAAGAAGTTATGAGAACTATTGTTAAAAAAAAAAACAAAAATAAAAACAAATCTTAAATATTCCTTAATGATCTTCTAAACAATTAACCGATGCCATTTAACAGGTTCTCAACTTCTCCATACAATCAGAGGCAAACACCAATCCAACCAACGTTAATAGATTTGACACTTGTCCCATTGTGCTTCTTCATTTAAAAATATTAAAAAGTTTTAATTTTGCATTTTAACGTTTGTGACCGAACGAATCATCCACAACAGGTTTGTTTCACTTTTGTTTAAAATACACGAGAAAAATAACGTAAAAGTCACCATCATTTGTCGCCAGAACGAATTAATTTCAAAATAAATTTAAACAAAATTAACTAGAATTAATTCATAAATTCGTTTATAAGTAAGAAATTAATTTTATACGTTATTTATTAGTGAATTTATATGAGAAAATATTGCTAAAAAGTATAACTCTTTTGTTCGCACACACACACCACACCACATAAATTGACAATGAAATATAGTGAAGTAAAAATATTCTCACGATCTTAACGAAAAGATACGCTAGATTTCTAGAAAATCATCAATTTATCAGCGAATCGCAAGAAAACAAAAGCCAAAAGAAGAATGTTTTTTTTTTGCAAAAATCAATAAATTTCAAGTGAATTGATAAATAAAATATTCATAATTTCCAGTTTTGCTCTTATTTAGTAGCATGACATTCTAAATGAATTTTAATATGTTCTATAGAATGAAATTCGGCAGTATTTTTTTTTTCTGGGGACAATAAAGTCTGGGTTCATACCATGAAAGTTTTCTTTTAGAAAGTCTGAGCTTATTGGTGAGAGGGGAGAGAAGAATATCAGAAACGCTTCTACTTTTAAATTATTTATCTAACTATTTAATATTTGTATTATATTCCAACTTAATTTTACATAACAACGGTAACGTATACCCTCAGCCCGTTGTAGTGAAACAAATCAAGCTTTTTGGCACTGATACCCCTAAAGATTGCCAACTAGCTTACAAGTGCACTCACTAGTTTTAAAATTAATTTTATTTGTTTAAGTAAATTCATGTAAATATGTTCAGGTTGTACGAAATAGAACCAACCAATGTAACCATTATTATCAATGTAACCATTATTATAGTGAATCATCAATAGGCTTCTCACTTGTTGATGTAACATTCTCTGGGGACAACAGGTTAAGTGAAAATCTGGATTCCGAAAGGATTCAAATCAGAAAAGTCTCCTGGAATCTTCGGGATTTCTTGACACCAAGCTCCTAGCAAGAGGAACTAGTATAAAGAAGCCGTTGGGAGACATTGCAAGAGTTTTCTTTTCTCTTGCATAATCGTTCTATTAAAGAGGTCTTTTTAAGAGATGTATTAATGACAAATGGACTAGAAGAACATGACATTTACTTTTGTGTTGATTTCTGTCGCCGGATATTGAAAATTTACGGCGTAATCAGATGCAGTTGATACTTGCAGCTCGACAAAAGCTCAAAATTAGCAGATCTCTTGAAATTGCTGCTGACCAAGGATCATATCTCGTACTTCGGAACCCAGAAAGCCCCGGTGACACGGCACCGGACTGACTGTTGGTTGAGACCTCCGTAAGTTTGCTTCTTGCGGAAAATGCTTGCTGTCGTTAAGGATGATTTTCTTTGCGGAAGCTTTACTTTTCTCATAATTAGTACCTTCCAAAGGTTGACCTTACGTATCTTAGGTTAGAGGTTCAACGGATGATGCTTTTTTTATGGAGAATAACTATCGGGGATCACGCAGTGGCTGCGGTTAAAACCTTAATTACGGGTGTCATAAGTCGTCAGGAGAGCTTTCCACTTTTGGAAGGATCTAGCTGCGAGGACAAATCCTTCCTCGGAGCTTAGAAAGCTCCAGCTCCTAAACAAGGGACGCCTGTATAATTTTTGTCGGATGAAACACTCAAAATGGATGAAACACTCAAATTTATTGATTAAGCTCACAAACAGGGGCTGCTGATTAACGCATTGTTTATCACTCAGTGGTTAGGGTTAA
Source organism: Pollenia angustigena (assembly GCA_930367215.1). Lineage (NCBI taxonomy): Eukaryota > Metazoa > Arthropoda > Insecta > Diptera > Polleniidae > Pollenia > Pollenia angustigena. The sequence continues at coordinate 121,255,088 of OV884057.1, read as the reverse complement.
ACATGAGGCCAACACGGCAGGTGCCCATGTTAATCTGTTTCCATGTTTGTAGCCCCTGTTGGTGTTCTTGCAGTAAAAGTGTTTGCATTATTTGATTCAACCACTGCTCGCAAAAAATTCAGTCACATAGCTTGATTTTTTGTCATTTAACTTTCCTCTGGAGTAACAAAACTTTAAACACATTTACACCAGTTAAAGGATATGTCCCGTTTTCAGCTTTTCACGCTTATTTTTTTAAAATATTGTATTCACTAGTCACGGGATAAGTGCTTTAAGAACAATATACGCAATTATCCCGCAGGGAATAAACTCTTATATGAATTCTCTCTTGTTAATATATTTGCCTATATGACGTATTTAGGAACCACACTCGAAAATAAATGTTGATTGGAAGCCGGAAATGTTGTTTTGAACTTTATACGGAACCTTATGATATTTAGAGAAGAACTACTACAGGTTTTTCATGTAAAACATGTTGTAATATTTGCTGTATATGCCATTAATTCGAACATTCAATTTTGCGTCGTTGTCTAAAAATTGTTGTAATAGTTTTTAAAATTCAGAAAATTGTCTTCCCCGGTGTATATATTTTAGAAAATTTTCTTAAATTCGATAATTCAAATTGATCTGGAAAACTTAATACAATTTTAATTAATCTTATAAAACGTTACAGCTCCGGTCTAAATATTGTTTAAGAAAAACTAGTCTTCAGCATAGTACACTGAAACATTAATCCATCCGTACTTCAATTAATACGAATCGCGGTCGTATTCCCATACATTTAGTAACAAATGCTCGATTCAAGTAATGATTATTCAAGTGCACTGTGCTTAAAATCATCCGAAAACGGGATTGGCTTAAGTAGCAATGAGAAAAAGTTAGTCACAAACCGTGATTTATTCAAGAATTTCTAGCAAAAGCGGCTTGCGTTTTCTTTTTGTCAAAAATGTTCATGTCCATATAATTTGTATGAAGCATAGAGTTTTTCTTTTCCGGACTTTTAAATTTCCCGGGAAAGCGGGAACATTTTTTAATTTCCCGGGATTCCGGGAATTCCCGCCCAATACAAATCCATGCAAAATATTATTTAATTTAATTTATTTGAAAAAATAACATTTCCTGATATCAATTAAATAAGTTTTTAAAAGCTTTATTTCTGTGGCAAAAAAGAAAATTTTCTAATGGCACCTTGTTTGTACACATGGGCAAAATTTCAATTATTATGTAGGATTTTTGAGAAAGTTATAGCAAAATGACTTTTTGGTTATCTTTTTTCAATGTACAATAAAATTTGGAATAATAAGAACATCCGATCAGTGAGGAGGGTTAAGGAATAAAAACTTAAAAAACTATAATCGGAGAGAATTGATGATTATATTGAATTCGGATTTAGTTTCCAAAAGCCACCTTTCAAATTTTAAATTGTTCTCTTGACTTAAACACTTATGCTTGTATTCATAAAAATTTTTTAAATTTAATAAAGGTTTAAAGAACAAATTTACTATGAAAATTGACCTTAATAATCGTTTGTTAAATTTAATAACAGTTTGTGAATACGGGGGTTATTGTCACAGAATTAATTCAAAGCCAACAACATTTATATATAAAGTTAAATTATTTAAACAAATTATTAAAAAATATTTGTGTACCTATTTTCCTAGTTTAGGCCTGCCATACGTCCTGGTTTTCCAGGATTGTCCTGGTTTTAGACTACATGTCCTGGTGTCCTGGTCCACTATTAAATTGTCCTGGTTTTTTGTACAGGTCAAGGCAAACAAATTGCTTTTTTGCTGGTTTAAGTTGTTAACAAAGGTTAAGATTTCTGTTATAACACTGCTAACATAAGGTAATTGTATAAATAACTTTAATTAAATTAAACTGTTATCTGGTGTAAAGCTGGTAAAAACTTTCAATAATATTAGATGATAGTAAATCCTCTTTAAAATTTAGTTTCAACCAGTTGCTGTAAAAAGTAATACCGTGTAAACATCTTTTAGAAGTAATCGAAAACCGAGAACAAATTGCTTTCTCTTAGGCAGCCCATACACGTTTCAATTCAATTGTCAACTGAGTCGGTCGTTGTCCAAATCAAAGCGTGTAAGGCTTTTTCAATTGATTAGTTTGACAGTTGTCCAGTTGGTTGAAGAATAATTAAAAGAGTTTGATTTTTTTTTGAGTTGAGTACTTAGTCTGTTCAATGGACAAAGGAAAGAAACTCGTTAAAGACTGAAACACTGGAGAGTATTATTCAATGTAAGTTTGATTTTAATATGACATGCTGCCTCTTTTATAGCTTTATCAAAGACCGAAATGCAGTTCTAGAAAAAGTGCAATCTTCTGAAAATTTTTTTAGCTTAGAACATTTTAAGCTTAACTTTTTATTATTTTTTTTTCATCGTTTTTATGTACATGAAGTACACGTTAAGTTTTTTTCTATATATTGTTGGATTTAAAAATAAAAACTGGTTTTTACATATCCCACCCTAAATACTAAAAGGTAACAACTCAAAATTCTTAAATTTTCAGGAGAGCCAAAAAACAGTTTATGTAAAAATGGTGATAATATTTAAAAAAAAATTAGTTCCCTTATTAAAAAAGTCAAATTTGAAGAAAGTTTTGCTATGCCTTTTGAGAATTTATTTATGAAAAAAGTCATTTCTGAAAAATTTTGAGTTGTGAGCCTTTAGTATTTAGGGTGCGATATACTACACACATATGGGCATTTCCCCAGAATGGTTTACCAGGATGAAAAAATAAAATGTTGTTTATCATCGTCTTTAATTGCTTTTTATTATAAAATAAAAATAAGAACATTTAAAAGAAATTTTTTAAGAAACGCTTTTCTTAAAAAAGAACATATAAAAAAAATTTTGCCCGCCCCCCTAGATTTTATCCTGGCTACGCCCATGTATTCGTGTGCTGTCATCGGGAATATGTATGCCTGCAAAGTTTCATCCATTTGCATTGAGTATAAGGCGGTTAAATTAACGTTACAAGATTTGATTTTCCGAAGTGAAGCTAAAGAAAAGGGTTTAAAAAATTTTGCCCGCCCCCCTAGATTTTATCCTGGCTACGCCCATGTATTCGTGTATTGTCATTGGGAATATGTATGCCTGCAAAGTTTCATCCATTTGCATTGAGTAAAAAGCAGTCAAAAAAGCATTTTACCACAAAAAAAAAATTTTTTGCCCACCCCCTGGATTTTATCCTGGCTACGCCCATGTATTCGTGTATTGTCATTGGGAATATGTATGCCTTCAAAGTTTCATCCATTTGCATTGAGTATAAGGCGGTTAAATTAACGTTACAAGATTTGATTTTCCGAAGTGAAGCTTAAGAAAAGGTTTTAAAAAAGTCTTTGTTCTTATAAAAGAATGGGTTCATAGCATATCTCAGCTGTTTTACTTGAGGAAATTGGGCTGGAAACTGGAAAATTTTATATTTTTCTGTATTTTCTACTTCTAAAGACATTTTATAGACTTATTTTACATGCAAGAAATATGTTATATTTCCACTCTTTCTTCATAATTTCTCCATTAAAATCAATTGTAAAAGGATTATTAAGTTTTTTTGTTAAGAAACTTTGAAGACATTTATGGGAAAATGAGTGGTGATAATAATAAAAAAAACATATGGGAAAATGCGTGGTGATATTAATAAAAACACATATGGAAAAATCGTACGTTCGCGACCGGTAAATAAGCCAATAAACAAAAACCAAGAGAGATATTTTATTTTATAAATACTGGATGGAGACCTACATTAATACACTTTTAAAATAAATTAATCACTTTTGTATATTCCGTTCCATTGCGCAGATTTTTACATTTCACTACTGTCAGCCAAAGTTGACTTCTATTTTGCGTGCGTTCGTGACCACACGTTTATAACTCTTATTATGAACACTTAAACTCGATGAAATCCATCTTTTGCACTAAACATAGAGCTACCCAAATGCTATCGAATCGAAAAAAAATGCTAGGAAAAGTTTTGTTTTCTATATTATTTGTTTATCAAAAGTGTACGGACGTACGTTCGTGACCCCAGGAAATGCCCATATGTATTAAAAAAAAACTTTTCTGTTGGTGTAATTTTTTATCCATTTTTTCCATGTGTCCTGGTTGATAGGTTCAAACATCTGGCAGCCCTATCCTAGTTCCAACACAATCCAGTGCATTAGTAGGGGTCATGCCCTGAGTGCTAGTCCTAACAGAAAAAAAAAATATTTATGTTAAAATAGGATTTTAGTTCAGAATAAGCATTTAAAAAATCGTTGAAAGACTATTTCATATTTTTATCAAGAGAGATTTCAAAGAGAAAACACGTTTCCTTTCTACGGATGTTTGCCTTTATAGTCAAAGGAACATTATTTCTCAAGACACTTTAAGTTTTCTTAGTACTACCTTCTAAACTTATAATTCTTTTTTTTTTTATTATTTTTTTTCGAGTCGAATAAGCATTTTTGTTATTAATAACTTTTTTCATTCTTTTTTACAGAGTCTAATCCGAAAAATCTTTTACGCAGATACTCTGCATATAAAATCATTACATTTTTTTCGTTTAATAAACTAAATCTGGGTCTTTAAACAAATTAAAAATTCTGTACATTTTTACTCTTCTTCTTTCGAAATTAAAGAGCATTAAACATTGCCTTACTTATCGGATATAAATTGACATCTCTTTGACGTTTGGCAAAACTATCTTAAGTCAGGAACTGTAGTATTTCATTATGTTAAATTGAAAAATATTTTTGGGTGTATTTCACAGACTGTTTTCCTAAGAGCAGATGATAACGATTAGAAGCAGTTGTGCTAGACGAAAGTAAGTTAAACCGAACAAAAGAGGAAAAAAATGTAATCAAAGCCAATCATGACACTACTTATTTACAGCGTTACCGTTGGGATACTAAAGTATCAATTTGACCCTTTTTCGACGGTGTTGATACCTTTTATGACCCTTTTTCTAAATTATACTTTTGTATCATTATCACCTATTTTTTGACACTTTTTGACTCTTTTTTGGAAATAGATCTCACATTTTGTTTTTTGTCAACACTAAGGAACAGAAGTGCTAAACAAATGTTTTCGAAATAATCATTGCTTGAACAGACTCAAAGTATAAACTTACAATTCCATGCTTTCTTCTCCTTGATTTTTGATAGTAAAGTACAATTTCCCTAAAAGACAACATAACTCATATACATATTTGTTATTATTTACGATGGTTTCTTTTCAAAACAAAAATTTGACATTTTATTAAAAAAAATGCAATTTGGTGTTTTTTCTCTCTTAAAGAGTAGCATGTTTTATTAAATTCGCCCTTAATAATGGCAAAAGGTATTGAACTTTTCGCCCCGTTTTGAATCGAAATTGTTGAGAGTGCTCTAACAGGAATGAAAACAAGAGGAAAAAAATTGCTAAATTAGCGGAAATTCCCAAATATTTGGTAACAGCGGTATGATAGCAAAGTCTAATATTTATTAAAAATCGTAAAATCTTTAAAAAATCTGACACTTACAGGAAAAAATTGCTTTAATCGAGAAAATGGTTACAATTCGCGAACGATTGCAAAATTTAAAATAAACACTAAAATTTATTTGACATCGCTAAATCGGTAAATTACATAAAAAATTAGCTATAATGATAAAGAATAAACTTTTTGTCAGGTGTTAAAAACAGGACAGAGCATTCCATAAAAAAATTAAATTTTTTGAGCTCTTCCTACCTGAAATATTATTTTTTTGTTTGCTTATAAAAAAACTTGGTATTATTATGTTCATTTAAATGGGAAATACTGCTTATAAAAAACTTTATTGAAATACCCTTTTTTGACCCCTTTTTCTGGAAAATCCCCTTTTTGTGACCCTTTTCGAAAATTTCCAACGGTAACCCTGCTTATTTACAATTATATCCGCAGTAAAGTTGCCATATTTTAATGTAAAAAATCGCGGCGATTCCCGCACAAATTTTCCGGAATTTTTTTCCCGAAAAATGTACGTGATCCTGGGATTTTTGTTCCGGGATACAAACGCGGACAAAGTTGAAACTGGGAGCAACCAGTTGGCCTGTTAGAAGGCATCGGAAAATATAATTATAATTCGAATTGTCAGTTCCCGGTTTGTTACCATGATACACCGTCTCCTACTGCTAATGTTCTGATTCAGCCACCCGGTTGATTCAATAAAGGAGTGGATCCTGTTTAAATCAATATCAGATAGACAGGTTTCTTAGATGATGTATGTATAGTTGTAATGCCCGCCGATTCCTTTTTCATCTATGATTGGCCAGATCTTCCTGGATATTCCACAGGTAGTTTTATCAAACCATTTCTGGCTGGCAATAAGATGAAACTTGTACGTAATAAGTTGCTTACTCCATGGGATTGAGACGCCCATATTATATGTTGAAAAGTCCCTACTAAGGTGGTGCCTGCCTGCGCCAACGAGTCCGCCATGCAGTTTCCATGGAAGACCCTGCGTCCGGGGATCCACTTTAGGGTAACCATTGATGTCTCCCTATCTCCTCCAGAGACAATCCGTTATTCTTGGACAATTTTCGATGTGATGAACACATTCTCCAGGGATCTTATGGCCGCCTTGCTATCGGTAATAATGTGACTATTACTGCCAGATATTTTACCATACCGGATGTGTCTCGCAGCTGTATAGGTGGCCATTTTTACAGCCTTAATGAACTGCAGTGGTCCAGTATAGCTGCCCGGAGTATATGCAAGAACCGACACCATGCATTGTTAAGACCCATCAGTGAATATCTGAATCGCACCACGGGAATTTGTAGATCATAATGGTGAACCAAGTTCTCCGTGTGACATAATCAACGTTCATGTGTCAACTTATTTAATACAGGATTCTAGCATGTCCGTTATTGTAATCCCTTCATGCTCAAGTTACCATTTATTTTCGGGGTATCAAATTTGGGAATCTTGTATCTGGAGAAAAGTACCAGTTCCGTTTTGGCAGGATTAATATCCAGTCCGGACTCCATAAGTTCAGACAATAGACTCGGATCATAACCACAACTGCAACTTCATCCGCATATGCAATTGTTCTGCAGCACGCCCCTTCCATGGCCCTGAGTAGGATATTGATATTTAGATTTCAAAGTAATGGTGACAGCACACCTCCTTAAGAGGTGCTCCTAGTCGCAACGTTGGAAATATACGAGGTACCCAAGTTAAATTCGATACGCCTGTAGCGTAAGCTACTGCCGACAAATTGAATGATCGCCAAAAGTCTCATAGCGTTAATAACCGATTCAGGCTTAACGTTGTTTAAAGCTCCATTCATATACAGGAATGCAACTAAAGCAAATTGCTTGTAGTGCAGGGATTTCTCTATGTGGCCCGCCAATAAGTGATGCGTCGTTTCAGTAGACCTTCCTTTTGTACAGACGTATTGAGCAACCGACAGGGAATTATGTCCTAGCAATGGTCTTATATTAATTTCCATAATCCTCTCCAGTGTTTTAAGTAGAAAGGAGGAAATACTAATTGGCCTTAAGTCTTTAGCCTTAGGGTGAGATGTCTTTTCGCTTTTTTAAAAAAAAGGCCATATCGATGCGTGTCTAAACAACTTTACTTATTTTCAAAAACAGTTTGTAGTGTGACATTAAGCCAACTTTGGCCAAATGATTTAGATTCTATTATAAATTAATTCATTTTTTTGGCAAAAAAAATATTTAAATTAAGTAAAATAAAATGTTGTGGTTTCCGAAATCATGCGATGTGTGTGATTCAAAACAATTTATTTTGGAAAAAAATGATTTTTATCTCTTTTATCTTGAACTGACGTTTGCTCTGATAAACCAATAAACAATCAATGATCGCAGTTCTTTTATACGAGTGTACAACAACAGCAAACAAAAACAATTCATTAACTGTTTTATTTTAGTTATTTATTTATATCTTTTTTTCTTTTTGTCCAATTTAGTCGTTTCTCGAAGATGGAAAATAGAGAGACATGCAAATGTTTCTTGTTGCATGTGCATGTGCCTGTCTCACTAGCTGGTTGCAGTCGTAGATTCTGGTGACTATAATCCAAGTACATTGGTGAACAAGAACTAGAACTTGAAAATGATTTTCAGCTTTTTTTTTGTAAAAATGTATTTGAATAGAACTAAAAGAAGCATAAAACTAAAATAAAACGCAAAATATGTCAATAAATCTGCAAATGGCCTTGTTTTGCATTTCCGCCAATAACTACTGGAATTTTGTTGTATTTAGTCTTAAAAATATTCATATTCAATACTTAAGCTTAATGTTGGATAATAGCAATGTTCGAAATCAAATCGTTAAAATTTATAGATCATTTACGATTAATTGTTTGTAAAGACAAGAATAGTGATTACAAATAATGAAACAAATTGTTTGATCTTCGGTTTATACGTATTTTTATTAGAGTTGGACAAAATCGTTCCTTTTGTGGAATCGTTCCGACCGATCCGAAAGATCAAAGGAACTAGGTCGTTCCTTTCGTTCATCGTTCCGGTTTTTACTTTGAACAATAAATGAACGAGGAACGAAAAAACTTCTCTTTCGTTCGTTAAAACGTCAACAATCTTATATTTGTTATTGTTTGTTTTTATGTTGTGGCGTAACAACTACCTACATAAGAATTATGTATTTTTTTATATGTTTGTAAAAAATAATTACAAATAATTATGAGTGGTTTATTGCTAAAATATATTGCTTTGGAGCACATTAGTAATTGATTTGTTTAGAAATTTTTTATATGTCACGACAAAAATACACAAAAGTCGACAACATTGATCAATATACAAAAAATAACCCTACAAAAATACATGTGATCATCCAACAGATTGCAATTGCGGAACGAGGAACGACAAAAAATGAACTATTGAAAAAGTCCGCACCGTTCCTTTTAGGGAATCGTTCAATGGAACTAGGTCGTTCCGGAACGACACAACTCTAATCCAATAGATTGCAATTGCGGAACGAGGAACGACAAAAAATGAACTATTGAAAAAGTCCGCACCGTTCCTTTTAGGGAATCGTTCAATGGAACTAGGTCGTTCCGGAACGACACAACTCTAATTTTTATGGAAAAAAAAACAATTAAAAAATTAATTGGAGGCAAGGCAATTTAATTATTTCCTCTTTTTCCGACTTCTTTTTAGACTTTTTGTGACCATAGATTTTCTCTAAAAAAGATTTTTTTCAACCTAAATCACCTTACAACATTTTTTGGAATTGGTCCACATATAATTCATAATACCTCCCGTAGAAATACGACTCCACTTTAAGACGAAAAACGCTCACATGTCAGGATGTAGATATCTAGATTATATGAGGCACAAATGATTCTTATATGAATCCCAGCCGTTTTGGCGGGTCCATGATTGTCCATAGGTGTTGGGTATCAAATGGTCGAACTTGACCGAATATGCATTCCTACTTATTTTTAACATTATTTAAGCATGTTTTCCATATTTTTGGCATAATAAAGCCAAACGCCAGATTTTAAAGATCCCCTTTTCAGATTATTTTATAAAATTAATTAAGCCAATCTTATTTAAAAATAAATTTTGCCATGATTTTGATGTAACGACTAGGACGAAAAAACAAATTGAATACTATCGACAACTTGAATTTTTCGTAATTCAAAACATTTTTATGTTAAAATATTTTTTAATACAAGGCGAATTCATACAGGTGACATTTTCGAGTCATTTGTTTATTTTATATTTTTTTGTGTGAATACTAAAGGTGGATTCATCCATGCATTCCAAACAACGAACAACGTGTACTGCAGAACGATTCACCCATTTCGGAAAATGTGTCCGGAAAAAACAAAACAACCATATATTTTACAGATGTAAGCAATTTTACAAAATGGCAGCACAACTAGCAAACCATTTATTTTGAATTGTTTTCTAACATTGCAGCCACACGATCAAGATTTTCTTGATAGTTTTTTACATATACTGTTTGTCAAAATATGCAAAACTTGACAGCTGTGACGTAGGCTGCACGCAAATTGAAAGCAATTTACTTTTAAGATGTCATCAATAAAACAATTTATAAAGACAAACTTGTACTCAGATGTTAAATTGAAAGTAAAATTGCCAAACAAATAGAGAAGTTTAAATTGAAAGCCATCTCGTGGTCAATTTAAAAAGTGTGAGTGTGTTAGTTTAGTAAAAAAGTGTGAGTGTATTGCAAATTGAATGGAATTGAAAGGCTAAACTTGATCGTGTGGCTGATCTGTTCAAGTGTGTTAAAGAAAAAGGACGCAAAGAGGACAGTGATTTTATTATTTTCAAAATTATTATTTTTTTTATTTAATTATTCAGCAAAACACAATCATATCAACTTTATGTGCAAATTGAAAAAAAGTGACAACTTAGTTCATTTTGTGCTGAACAAAAATTAAAATTAAACCATTGATGTCCATTCAAGCAAACAATTGTTTAGAAGCCCCACCCATTTGTTTTTTACGCTCATTTGTTTAGTTGCACACGTACGGTAGATGAGTTGATCTTATTTCAAATACAGTGTGTAAGATAAGTAATAAAATTAAAAAAATATTTGAATGTTTTTACGAAATTGTCATAAAAGCATAAATGTCGAAGAATTTAGTGGAGTTTTTTTTAGATATAATTATTAATTTCTAAACATGCTCGCACTTCACATTGAATTTTTTTTAATGTAAATATTTAAAAATTTCCAATTCTTACTGTTTGTAAAAAATTTTTAAAAGTTAAAATTTTAAAAGTCAATTTAAAAAATAGAAAATTTAGTTGGACGGTATTATTATAAATATTTTACAATCAAAACAATTTATTTCTATTAAATTTAAATAAAATTTGTGCGATTAGTTTTGCGTATCTCTGTATTTTGAAACTCTCTCATAATACATATGCAAAACATTTTTGAACATCAATGAATTAAACCAATTCAAGAAAAATAATTTCTCGCTCTCTCTCAGAATTTTGTCCGGACAAAAATATTGATCGGAACGCATGGTTGAATCGAACTTAAATGTCAAGTTTTGTCTACATTTCGTAAAAAAATTCTGTGGCAATTAGGAAAAAGTGCTAAAGTCCATTTTTTAAGTTTTGAAGGTAATTTTTGAAAATTTACTCCTATGCTGATATAATCATCACTTACTGCGGTTATATTTTTAAGTTTATGTTTCTAAACATTCTAACTCCAAATTTCACCAAGTACAGTTATAATTAACTTATTGATAACTGGAAGTTAAAGTATTAGTTATCTTTAACTGGACTTGGTGAAATTGGGGGCTTATGTTACAGATCGGAAGTCAACTTTCGTTTTTATTCTAAATATTATTGCACATTGAAAAAAGATACGCAAAAAGTTATTTTGCTATAACTTTCTGAAAAGTCGTACAAAATAATTGAAACTTTACCCGTGTGTACTTTTGAACATGAAGATATCAAATGTGCATTGTTTCTAGTTGTTGTTGGATGTGTACTTTTAAATATGAAGATATAAAGATACCATAAACTCAAGTTTAGGTTAAGTACTTTTTCCTCTTTGCCACAGAACTATAAAAGTTTGTGCGCTGCTACAAACTTGCTTGAAATGAGTTGTTTAATATGTTTCGTTGACTACATCTATTGAACTTTGTAGTTACTATTAAAGTTTTCCGATAGTATCGATAGAAAACTATCGATAGTCCGCCAAAAACAACACTATCGATAGCACTATCGATTGTTTTGAAGCTCTAGCCTGCAGCAGAAAAATTTTGTAACAAAGTCCCTATTAGATGATGATGCTGACTGTCTGTCACAGAGTATACAGAGGCGTTACGAGACAGAAAATATTGTGTTTTTTTCTGTCTTTTTCTTCGAAAGCTGCCCTTTTTGCGTTTTTTGTTTTGATTATGCAATTTGTGTAGATAGTAGCGGCCTGTTTTTACGCATTGTCACTTCACTAACAAAAAACGTTTTCTTTCTCTTTCTTCGAAAGCTGCCCTCGCAAATGATTTAGGCATTTTTCATACATCACTTTTTTCATCTCTGTATACTTTGTGCTGTTTGTATAAGACAGCTATATCGGGTTTCTTTGCACATTTGAATACTTTCATATGTGCTAAGTATTTTTCAACACACGGCAATTTCTGCCTTCAACATACATAGATCGAATTTAGTTGCATTGTATCAAATATTTTTACCAGATCATTTTCCATTTCCGAAAATTTTTGTTGTCTTATGAATAAAAGATTTGTTCAAAGTTTTTCTTGTGAGTCAAAAAATTAATTAACAGGGTTTCGTTTAAATGTGCTTAATTCCCATTTCATACTATTGAAAAACTGAAATTTATTGTTGATGGGAGAAGCTATTCCTATGCGCATTTCACTGGTTACATAGGCCATTTCCTTCGAAATATTTTAGAAAAATTAAAGATATTATACAAATAAAACTGGCCTAACATTGGATAACCGAGCATGCTTATTTCATCATGCTACAATTGTTTGCATTTCGATAACACCGTCAACATCTGATCATATAAAAACAAAAAGGATTTTTAAGGAAACAATTGCATTTATTACTTTTGGATGAAAACAATTGCATTTATTACTTTTGGATCTTTTTTATTTTAAACGGGCTTAGAGAGTAGAAGAATTAAGCATTTTATAGATATAAAACAAGTAAGAAGGTAAAGGAGATTAAGGAAAACAAAATTATGTTATTAGATTAAAATGCATATGGGTAAATCCCAGAAACAGTCCACCAACCAACAATATTTCAAATGAATTTTTTGTTAATGGAATATAAGACTAGATGTATAATTTAATTTTTAAATTAAAAAATATGTATTTCGATGTTATACGTAAATTTAGCATTATTTAGGTGATTGTGCTTAAAATAGCACCTACAGCAGACACATCCCAGTAAAAAAATTTTGGGTTTTTTGAAGCACTTAAGAGAAAAAGCGCATAATCGAGCGCTTCAATAAAAGAGCTTTTATAAAGCAGTAAATGAAATAGACTAAAATATACAAAAAAGCTGCTATTTTAGTGCTGACAACGGCGAAGGTTGCAAACGGAAAAAAAATAAAAATACATATACGAAAATTATTGGAAAAAGGCATTTAAACAAGTAAAAGCAAAACATTAATGAATTTGTTAATATAGTTAGCCCCTAAAAAAAGCCTTTTTAGGAGCGCTTTGTTTGCATGTTATAAGAAGCGCTTATTGTCAGCAGAAAATAGTCCTCCAAACCGGGAACACCGCATACAAAAATCAGGGATCCCATCAGCAGGTTTGAAGCGATTTGAGGTATGCATTCATACACAAAACCTGCTCCTTTTGGAGCACATTTTTTACTGGGATCAAAATATCAATTTTGTCAAAAAGAAAAGTTGATATTCATTAGTTAAGAAATAGTTTAAGAAGCGCAATTCATAAAAATATAATTTGTTTTGTTAAAATAAATAAAATATAATAACAATATACTACTGAAAAAACTGTAGCGTGCGTTTTGAGGCGTGCGTCACAAAAGGTTCACTGCTTTTGTCAAAAAATCCAACATTTTTTGGCTGCGAATAATTGATTTTAGAATTCTCTTACAGTCAGCTCTCTTTTAGGCATTAGATTTTGTATACCTTATGATGCAAAATTCGCTAAAAATTAGGAAAACATAATTCAACCTTTGAATTTACTTCCACTTTTTGTTGCGTGCGTCACAAAGCTTTGTGATCAATTATTTCGCAACAAATACTTGCTAAGAAATAATGATGTATGCCATTCGTAAGTACATATTAATGTCACTAAATACTATATATTAGAGTTGTCAACCGATTAAGAATAATTCGATTAATCGATCAAACAAAACCAAACTCTTGTTCGAATAAGTTCAAAACGCCGATTTTCGAATAACGAATAAATCGATTAAATATTGTCGATTAATCGAACAACCATTTTTTATTAAAAAATAAATTAAAAAAAAGCTTAGAATTTGATTAATTCTCATAAGGTTTTAGTGATTTTATACAAAATGTAGGAAAGTTAAAAAATATTGATGCTATAGCCCTGGTTGTAATTAATCTTAATTTTTGCACTCATTGTATATCAAAAATATATTTTATGTTTTTATTTAACAAATCTTATCAAACATTTGAGTAGGTGAGTTACAAAACTCGTTCGTTACAAAATTTAAAATACGAAATGAAATGATATAATTATATCAATGCATGTCCTCTTCCATATTTTTACCACGGACATGCAATCAGAATATTTCGTCTAATAAAGCGCCAAAAGAACTGTAAGAATCCTTTGCCATCTCGTATTTTTAATTTTGCAACGAACGAGTTTTGTATCTCATCTTCTCAATTGTATCAGCTGTTTTGTTTTTAAGTCAAACGTTAAAAAATTTTGAAGAAAGGGAATCTTTCAATTTCGGGTGAAACATTTAGAAATAAACGAAAAGTTTAAAAATAAAGAATTGATTTATATAAATCATATATTGAAAGTAAAAATTGTTGTTATTGTACTATAATACATTTTTTTTTAAATTATATATGTATATCTTTACAATTTGTAAGTGCCGCAATACTACCATTTAAAACGATGTAGTGGAAGATAATCCAACGACATCAAGAAATGCCGAACTTGGTCCAATGGAAAAATACATTAAGACGGCGGCTGTCGATAGAAATTGTAGACAGAAGTTTGGCTGAAGATGGTAGGTCTTCCAACGCCTTTCGATAATCCAGAGTAATATCGGATTATTAAGCAATTAAGGGTTTTACGATGCCTTAAAGTAATACAACGATGTGGAGTTAAGATGAAAAATCTTATGCATCAAAAAAAGAAGAAGTAATAGCGGATGGAATGGAAGATTTTCCATAGTAATTTTTTTGTTAAAATTATTTTTTTATTCGTTATTCTCATCGATTAATCGAATAATTTTTTAGATTTAATCGTTTGATCGAACGAACAAAAACAATTAGTTGAATTATTCGAACAAAGTTGAAAGGCGAATAATTGACAACTCTACTATATATAAGTTGAAGCTATCTCTTTTGAAAAACCAAAAAATGTTTATATATCAATCAGAATACGCGTGGATTTGCCAATATAGGAGTTCTCTGTGCTGAATATTATATAGATAAGATAAAAATATCATTATGAAATTTATTTCCCTTAAAGCGATTTTGGAAAAGGGGTTTTTATGCGAAATATGGTCAATTCTGAACCTACCACTACAGTATGTCATAACATAAAAATTGTTGTCACTTAATTTTATATCAATACCAACATTTATATTTATATAAAAGTATGGGTGGAGTTAAAAGCTACATATTTTCAGGACGGTATTTGTATGAGAGCTTAGGTCAAATATGAGACGTGCTTAAACACTATTTGGTAAGACGATTTAGGTTGCAATAAGATTATTTTGGACAAAATTTTATTTTAATATCTACATTATAAGACGCGTACAAAGACTATTCCAAAAAGAAGTTTCAGAAATAAGGTGTCTAGTGAAATTATGAACCAATTGTCACCAACCAAACCAATTTTCAATTGACAACCAAAATGCACAAAATTTTCGTAAGCTTTGCTCAGAAAGTGATTCGATATACCAAATGGTGGGTCTAGAAACTATCATAACTATTCATAACAAAAAGTTAGTCACAGTTTGTACACTACGAACAACGAGCTGCTAACTAGAATGCCGATTAAGCTAAACAGCTTCTTGGCACAGAGTTAATTCATAACGAACTTTTCTCCCTCTGCCAACTTTTAATAAATCAACTCTGAATTTTTATGATGCCACATTGTATTACTCAAAAATGCAACTCGTTTGCAAAAAACATCGCTGGTTTGTCATTTTTTGTAAATGTTTTTTGTTTTTTTTTTCTCCACATATAACAATTTTAAAGGTTTTTAAATTAAAATAAAATAAAGATATAAAAATACAATAAAACAGTAATAATTTAAATAAAACCAACCAAATTGTTTTACATTAAACAGCTGTTTTTCACAAGTTGGCAGCTCGTTAACATGAGTTTAGCAAGTCGTTAGCCAGAGTTTGGTAAGTGTATTATAAACAGTGTTCGAAAATAAACACTAAATATCGTTCTTTAATGTTCGGTTCGGTAGATTTGCGGAAAACACAAGCGCTAATAGTGTTTGTGTAGAAATTCATTAAAAAAAATAACGTTTCCCTGTTTGTCATCTTTCGAACACAAAAATAATGCTGTTTTCATCATACTCGACAAATGATGAGAACATTAAATTCCGTTCGGTTTTTTTTAAAAATCCACGAACTTCAATGTGTTCGGTTCGGCTCGTTAATGTTCGTCACTTTTTGCTGATAAAAAAAAAAACCAAACATTTTTTACAAAAACAAAATACACACACGAAAATAACATTACAGAACATTAAAATATAATGTTTTTCTACAGTATCACTACAATTGTTCTGTTTTTTAACGAAGAACCGAACATTATATAATTTTTTTGAAAATAGTTACGAACGGTATTAAGGTTTGTGTATGTTTACACAAACAGTAAAAAAATAGATATCGTTCTTCGGTGTGTGAGCCGAACGCTAAATAATGTACTGTTTATTTTCGAACACTGATTATAAATAAACTTTGTGCTAACTTAATGCCAAATTTTCATTATGAATACGGCTGAAATTTTTATGTGTACACACATCAGCACAAACGCATAACTAACATTAATGTGAATAATACAGAAAATATTCCATTCATAACTTCATGACAGGTTTTTATAATTATAATTAAATTTGAGCAGTATTAAATATTTTTGGAAATTCACTTTTTGAATTTGATCAAATTATAAACCATTTTAGGAAGTGATCGTAAGCACTTCTTTTTTATTAAATTGCTATTGTATCGTACAAAACTAGACAGTTTAATTTATTTGCCTTTGAATTGTTGACAAAAAACTTGATCTTGAATTTCTAGTTTTTTATAACATGATATCTCTTAAGCCCGATTCAGGTGTGCACAGAGACACATAAACATATGCATTCGTATAAAAAAAATCCATCGAACATGAATTGTGAACAACAACAGTAGCCAATGTCAAAATGTGGTGATTTAGAATTGTCGAATTTTATTTAAATTGGATGCAAACATGCAAAATTTATTGTATTAAATCAATAAATAACAAAAATAAATAAAAAACGCAACAATAATATTGATGACAAAAACAAAATCAGAGCAAAATAAACAAACAGACAGACAGACAATACGGACAAAAAGCTTTGACTAAGATTTAGAATGTTTTAATATGAGCGAGCAGCACTTTTAAACGCATACGACATTATTTTGTGTCCGTCCATGCTTGTTTTAGGACTTTAAAGTGCGATTGTTGTTGTTGTTGGAGCTTGCCACAGAACTTACCAAACCAAAAAGCAACAAGTATCTGCGTCATTTGCATGCGAAGAAGTTGATATCGTACGCAAATTGTGTGGTTTTGTTTTTTTTTTTTCTTTTCTCCCTGGTATTCTTTTCTTCTGAGCATTTCTTTTTCAGGTTTTTTTTTAATTCTTCGTTCGTTCGCTGTTCCATTCATTCATACAAGTATAATTTAAACATGAAAATTTTAACCACAAATGATCAGTTTAGTAAATCTATCGATATTCGGCTTAAATTTTTTTTTTTTTTTTTGGTTTAGTTCGATTAAGCAGAGCTTTGAATTATGATTTGTTAGTGTGTATAAAGTAAGTTAAAGTCATTAAATTATTTCTTAATAGTAGGAACACATCTGAGTCGTACGTTGTAAGAAAGTAGTTCGAAACGCCGTAAATTTGTAAAAACACGCTCTATTAACCCACAATTCCATCGTAGATGTGTTTTGTTTTACTTTGAAAATAATATTGGGGATTGAACTCAATAAAAAAATCTATGTGGTGTTATAGACATAAATAAAGAATATTTCCGTAGTGGGCTTTTTTGGGACCTTATGGGCCGATCTTTACGAAATTTGACAAAGCGACTAAATTTTATTAAAATAGCATTATTTGTTACGGTTTTTTCGAGTTAGTTTTGGACCGACATTCACGAAAGTTGACAGAGTCATTTCGAGTCATATAGAACGAATTTGTACACAATATTATATCAATATTTGTGCTTGTTTTTGTAACAAATTTATAAAATTTTTATGATGGTTGTTCCACATTTATTGTGTTTTTTTTTCTAAAAAATGCATTATTGCATTATAATTGTGTAATATATTTATCAGTTAACACGCACCCTTACAAAGTGATACATTTTTATTTATTGCTTTAAAAATATTTTTTGCAGGTTTTTTTTTGTATATTTAAAAATTTTTTTAAGAACTTTTTATAAAGTATGAAAACTAAAAAACAATCACTCAAAGTGTCAAAATATGCATTAAAAACCTAAATATGCAAAAATATTCATTTTCACCGAAATATGCAAAAACAAATCGATGCCATTTTAACGCAAGTTTAATGATTCGGAAAGATATTTGGTCGACATCGTTCGTAGACTATCGACATGCATTTGCATGGAAATCGCATCTCTACCAATAAGCGATATTCACCACTGTTGTAGAGATTTTCAACATTAAGTTTACTTTGAATTCCATTTAGCGTTTACAACACTGATTTCTAAAAATGTAAGATGTTGTAAAATATTTTGCGCCAAAAAGTTAAACCAGTAATCACAATATAACACAAGAAAAAGTTAATAAGAACAAGTAAGAGTGCTATATTCCGCTGTGCCGAATCTTATATACCCTTCACCATTGTGCGAGTAGAATAGAGAGCAACTAAATAATTTTTACATATACATACATATTTACAATACTTAAAACTTCATTATAAATGAAATTTAAAAAGCGAAAACTGGTAAATAATTTTTTAAATGGTTTTTAGTTTCTATTTGTTAAAATTATTTCGTTAAATATATGAAAATCATATTGGGCATTATGCTAGCATATGTAAACAAATACGAAGGGCGGGTGAGGGGATTGGAAGAAGAGACGACAACCGGATTTGAACTTCGCTTTGCATAAGGACCCAGAATATATATACTTTAAAGGGTGTAGCACCTTCGGTGAAGGGTATAAAAACAAACTTAATTATAAACAAGTAAGAGTGCTATATTCGGCTATGCCGAATCTTATATACCCTTCACCATGGTTTGGAAAGAACAGAAGTTTATATATATATTTAAATATATGTATATATATATGTATATTTATAAAATATATATAGTTTAGTTTTATTTAATTATTTGCACATATTTGCTATATGAACGGTATCGCCATACCATACGCCAACACAGCAAAATACTTAGGGTTTACATTAGATGCAAAGCTAAAGTGGAAGGAGCATGTGAAGAAAAAGGTTAATGAATTAAACCTTAACTTTAAGAAAATGTATTGGCTACTTAACCCATACTCTAGTATGTCAATGCAAAATAAAATACTACTCTACCAACAAATTCTTAAACCAAAGTGGACGTACGGTATTCAAATATGGGGCTGTACAGCGAAATCAAATCTTAAACTAATTCAGACCTTTCAAAACAAGGTCCTGAGACTAATCACCAACTGTCCGTGGAATGTCAGGAATGTTGATATACATAGAGATCTACATATAGCAACTGTAAATGATGAACTTAAGTTTTATGCGAAAAAGCACTCATTAAAGCTACTACAACACGCAAACGAAGAACTACAGGATGTGATAAGAAATCCAATGCACCGAAGAAGACTGAGAAGAACTCTACCAACGGACCTATGTCTGGAGACTTAAAATAATATAATTTGTATTAGTTCAATTAGTTATAACCAATGGGTTATAATCTAAGCACCTGTGATTTTTTTATTGAAATGTAAATTACTAGATGGGTCTTAAATGTACTCAGTTGTAATAAAATTCAAGGATCGGAAAATGTTTTTTTATTTTGTTTTTAAAAAAATATTTATTGTGCAAGTTTAAAAAATTCTACATTTTACAGAAAACAAAAAATTTCTAAAATAGTTTTGAAAAAAAAGCCGTCGAAAAAAATAAATAAAATAAAGTTTTTGAAATAAAACGTTTTCTTAAAAACATAAAAAAACAAAAACAAAATAATTATATTTAAGCATTGTCATAAAAATTTCATTCTTTAAAACAAATTCAAATCAAATTTATGAAGAGGCTTCTGAAAATACATACATATGTACATATTTCATTTTTTAAAAATACATACATAGAAAAAAAAAAATTCTAAAAAAAAACGTTTTAAAAAATATTTTTCAACAAAAAAAAAAGTTTTTTGAAAATTTTTATTTGTTTTTTTTTTTACAAAAAAAGTTTTTGCTTTTTTTTGAAACTATAAATTTTGTTTTCAAAAAAAATGTTTCTTTTCTTTTTCATTTAAATTTTAAACACAGAAAAACAATATTCTTTTTTTCACACACAAAAATTTTTTATGTAAAAAATAAAATTTAATTTTATGTTTTCCGTTCGTAAAATCCGGTCCTTGAATAAAATCCAAAACATAAAAAAAAAAAATAAAAAATGATTGCGTGCTATTAAATATATTAAAAGTTTAATTAATATATAGCACGTTAAGTTTTGATCGAATTTCAGTATTTGGTCATACCGACATCTTAAAGTATAAAATTACCATTTACTTTGGTGATAAAACTTGTAGTCGGGAAGTTCTATGGTTCACGAAAATAGGTATTAAAAAAAAACTATATTTTTGACATTACTTTTTTTCTAAGTTTCCGAGTTTTTCTAAAGATTTCCGATATTTTGATATCTAAAACGTATGAATAGGTCATAATACAGCTCTAAAATTTTAGCTTTTATAAAAATGTTAATGTTTTTAGTCCTTTTTTGGAGTATTTTGCACATAACTTAACCATTTTTAACCGATTTGGCGGATTTATATACCAACGTGCTTAAAAATAATATTTCCATTAAATTGGCTTTTAGGCATATATATATATATATATATATACCTACATATGTGTACATATATTTAAGCAAACTTAATTATAAAAAAAACAAACTTAATTATAAAAAGAGTAACTTTTGGGATTTCAGTATTTTGATTATAACTCAGCCATTTTTTAACCGATTTGACAGATTTATATACCGACGTGTTTAGCAAGAAATTTACCATTTATTTGTGTTATAAAAGTTGGACTCGGGAAGATCCATGGTTACCGAAAATGGGTATTTAAAAAAAAAAAATTAATTTTGGTCATAACTTTTTTGTATCTGAACCGATTTTCCCGAGTTCTTTATAAAATATGTTCTACTAATTTTTCCGATATTTTGGTATATAAGTCATATCCATAGGACATATGGCAGCCCTAAAATTTAGTTTTTATACAATATTTAATTTTTTTTGTACGGGAGGTACCACGCCCACTTCTCCAATCCCGCCCACATTTTGTAGGATGGTGTGTATTGACAACCTAACTGTGTGTACCTAATTTGGAAACTTTGGCTCTTACCGTTCTCCAGATATACAGAAAAAAGCAATAAAAATACAACAACAAGGGATTTTTGGAAAAAATTAGAGGCAGTCGTGGTTTTTTGATCATATCTCAGCCATTTGTGGACCGATCTTGCTGAATTTCAATAGCACAAAATGGTGGACTATATGTGACATAAATGTAAAACAACCTAGCCGCTATCATGTCTGGTTTTCCCCGAAAACACATATCAAGCGTAAGACGGACAGACGGACGGACGGACAGACGGACGGATATCGTTAAATCAACTTCTCTCCTCATAAGGACCCAGAATATATATACTTTATAGGGTCTAAGATCAATATTGTAGAAATTACAAACGGAATGACAAACTTATATATACCCTTTTCCACCTGTGGTGAAGGGTATAAAAAGAGTAATTTTTGGGATTTCAGTATTTTGGTCATAATTCTGCTATTTCTTAACCGATTTGACTGATTTATATACCGACGTGTTAAAGAAGAAGAAATTTGCCAGTTATTTTGGCTATAAAACTTGGACTTGGGAAGATCTATGGTTCCTGAAAATGGGTATTTTTCAAAAAAAAATCATATTTTGGTCATAACTTTCATAAAAATTTCCGATCTTCTGATATATAAGGCGTAACCATATTATAGTCAAAAAATTCAGGTTTTTATACAATTTTAAATACTTTTTGTATGAGAGGTACCACGCCTTCTTCTCCAATCCCGCCCACATTTTGTAGGATGGTGTGTATTTATAACCTTAATGTTTGTACTTAATTTTAAAGCTTTGGCTCTTGCCGTTCTCCAGATATACAGAAAAAAGTAATAAAAATACAACAACCACAATGGATTTTTTGGAAAAATTGGAGGCAGTCGTGGTTTTTTGGTCATATCTCAGCCATTGTTGGACCGATCTGGCGGAATTTCAATAGCAAGAAATGGTGGACTACATGTAACATAAATGTAAAACAACGTAGCCGCTATCATGTCTGGAGTCTCCGGAAAACACATATCAAACGTAAGACGGACGGACGGATATCGTTAAATCAACTTCTCTCCTCATTAGGACCCAGAATATATATAGTTTATAGGGTCTAAGATCAATATTGTAGAAATTACAAACGGAATGACAAACTTATATATACCCTTTTCCACCTGTGGTGAAGGGTATAAAAATACTTGCTTGCAAAAAAAAAAATAACGCAGATTCTTAAAAGGGGATAATCTCTTTCAATTATAGCTGGGGATAAAATATGGAACAAATTTGCCATTTAGATTTGCAAAACATTTAGAAAGGAAAACGACAACTTCTCACATTTTTGCATTTTTTTAGAGTATAACAAAGACCCGTGCGAATGGTTGCATTTATGGAACATTATTGTCAGAAAAGAAAACAAAGTAGAACTAGAAACAATTTGACAGCAACCTTGTTGATTTCTCTGAAGCCGTTCGCAAATGAGCATTATTTAAACAGACGGACAGACAAACGGAGATGGCTAAGACGACTCAGACGACACTACACGGAAGACAACTTCTCACATTTTGGCATTTTTTTCGAATAGAACAAAAACCTGCGCGAATGGTTGCATTTATGGAACATTATTGTCAGAAAAGAAAACACCATTTGATTTAAAGCTCTTTTCCTACTAAACCGATTTTGCGCAAGGAGCCGGAATATATAATATATTCTTTATGGGGTCTGAGATAAATAATAAAAAATGTTCACACGGAATGGTAAATTAAGCATACCATCATCCAAACTTGTTGTGGTAGGGTGTATAAGTCTATAAGGGGTAAAGGGTCAATTATGGATCTACTGTAAAAAGTTATTTGTCCCAAATACGATGCATTTATAAAGATAAATCTTTTTATTCGAAAGTTCAATACTTTGCAATAACATTTGAAAACTATTTCTGGTATATGAGCACCGCAGCTGTTCTAGACGCCCAAAACATTAATTAATTCTGGTTTACCAGCATCAACCAGTAACTTCACGCAGTCTCCAGGTGAAGAATCTTGAGTTGTCAAATCGCACGACCTTAAACGCCAATTGACAGGTTCATTTCTCCAAATCAAAATATTTATAAGCGTTACTTCTTTTTGTGCAAAGATCGTCGATTTGTCCTTCAAAATATGATCAGCTCCGAACACATTTTATTTACGTTTTAAAATTGAATCATTTTAGGTTTCTGCCTTAATTGTCCGTTTGTGTTCGTTAACTTGTCTTGTGTGATCGCGTGGTAGTTAAATGCCACCAACACGAAAAATGATAATAATTTTATTTTCTTGGCTGGTTGTTGATATGTTCGACTTTAGTTTTACTCCAGTTATTTTTTTTTTTTTTTTTTTTTTTTTTGTTAGATTCAATCTGTTTTTAACTTTTTTTCAAATCAATTTTTATACCCTCCACCACAATTAGTTGTGAAGAGGGTATATTCAGTTTGTCATTCCGTGTGAAACTTTTTTACTATTCATCTCAGACCCTATAAAGTATATATATTCTGGGTCCTTGAGTAATTTTAAGTCGATTTAGCCATGTCCGTCTGTCTGTCCGTCTGTCTGTCCGTCTGTCCGTCTGTCCGTCTGTCCGTCTGTTGAAAACACGCTCACTTTCGATAAACTCAAAAGAAATCAACAAACTTGGTGTCAAATTGCTTGTAGTTATCCTAAGCAGTTTGGGATTGAAATTCAGCAAAATCGGTTCAATAGGATCTGAGCTATGAATCAAAATGTGGAACCACCACCTAAAAAAAATTGATAATTTTGTTACAAAAACTAACATAAATGGTGGAAAAATGCACAGAATGATATAAGATTTCGCAACAATTCGTTTTATTCAACTGGAAATCATGCTGTGAAATTTCGTGAAGATCCGTCAATAATTTACCCTAGGCCCCATATAAGCCCTACTCCCGGAAAACAGTATATTAAGTCTAAAACCCTAACTAACAATGCTATCATTAAAAATTTTGGCAAGTCACAGTTACATAGGACTAGAAATTAAACTGTTAAGTTTCGTGAAGATCGGTCCATAATTTACCATAGGCCCCATATAAAACCTGCTTCCGGAAAACAACTTAGTACGCCTAAAAACGTAAAAAATAATGCTATCATAACAAAATTTGGTACATCAAAGTTTTATTGGACAAGAAATAAAATTGTGTTATTTCGTGAAGATCGGTCCATAACTTACCCTGGGCCCCATATAAACCTTACTCCCGGAAAACAGTTTAGTACGCCTAAATCCGTAAAAAATAATGCTATCATAACAAAATTTGGTACAACAAAGTTTTATAGGACAAGAAATAAAACTGTGTAATTTCGTGAAGATCGGTCCATAATTTACCCTGGGCCCCATATAAACCCTACTCCCGGAAAACAGTTTAGTACGCCTAAATCCGTAAAAAATAATGCTATCATAACAAAATTTGGTACATCAAAGTTTTATAGAACTGGGAAAAAGACTGTGAAATTTCATGAAGAGCGGTCCATAATTTACCCTAGGCCCCATATAAACCCTACTACCGGAAAACAGTTTAGTCGCCTAAATCCATAATTAATAACAAATCGTCACAGTTTAAGATAATAATAACATCATACAGATATTACTCTTTAAACATTCGAACTGTCGGTGGAGGGTATCAAAGATTCGGCACAGCCGAATATAGCACTCTAACTTGTTTTTCTTGCAGTTTATATTTATTTATATAAATTTTATTTCGTTAATTTCATTGCAACATAAAAATAAAATGTTTTGTTCACAAAAGTTTAATTTTTTTGTGGTATGTAGATGTTGATTTTTTGCGCTTTTGAGCTGTAGTTCATTAAAATTTTCTTTTGGCCTAATAAATATAAAATGTTGACTGTTTAACTTTATTTTTGCAGGTCTTGTTGCTGTATTAACATACTTTGGAGTTTTATTTTTATTGGTTGGGAAGGGAGTATCCTTCCTCTACATATAATGAAACATTTAGACAGACGGACAGTCAGACGTTGATCGTATGCAGATATTGTATGTTTTCAAAGATGTTATTTCTTTTTTGTGTTATTTTCCTCATCTTTTGCTCTGTTTTGAGAGGAGTCTTTTGGCTTTGTTTTTTAGAATAAAATTATGTAGGGCGAGTTATTTTCAAATGTAGTTTTAAAAAAAAAAAAATTTTATCTGATTTTATTAAAAGTTTATATTTTGAAAATTATTTTTAATTAAATACCGAACAAGACCACGAAAAGGTTGACAAAAATATTTTGAAAAGGAAACGAGTTATTAAGATTTCTGGGAAAAATCACTTAAATATTTGAAATCCTTTTAGACATGATTAAATCGACGACAACATGCAAGTTTTAACGAAAAGAAATAAGATTATTAAAAATGTTAAAACTTTATGGATGTTCTTAATGTTCTACATTCAATGCAAACAACACGTCTAGAAATTTAAGCTTGTAAATGTGTTGCAACACAAAAGAATTGATCGTGACCAAGTGGAATATTACACCACCTGGTCTGAATATCTATATAAAACTTCCAAAAAAAAAGCATCATCGTTATGTCAATTTGTTAAAATGCAATATTTTTATTAAAATCACATTATTGGAGAAAATAAATCCTTTTAAATAAAATTACTTAAATTAAATGCCTTAAAAGACTTTTAGAGAAAAATGCCCGTACTCATATACAATTGATATTTTTAAACAATATGGTGGGAACCACATCCATATCTTTAAAAATAATCAGTGAAAATATTTGTTCATACTTGTCTCCATTCTTACACTAGACTTAATACCAGCCGGTCGACCAAGCGATCGGTCGGCAATCAGTCCAGCCTGGATGCCCTCTTTTAAATTTCTCATTTGTTAAAACATCCTTAACGACATGCTCGTACAAAATGATGCCAGCAGGAGAAAAAAAATTAAAAATAAAACGAACAATATCATTACAATTGATATTGTTTATTTTGCATAAATATACATTTATAGAAGAATACCAGCAACACAAACAGCAACAACAACAAAAATTTGTTGTATGCAAAAATACAATGGGTTTTTAGCGTTTTGGAGCAGTTTATATTTTATAAATACTCGTACATTTAAGACACAAAAACCAACAACAACAAAAAGTGCCTAAGAATCTTAACTCCTACAAATTATACGAAGGTCGATAGTTAAAAGGCCTTTGAGGAAAATTTAACCTTATAAAGGTGCGAAAAACTACTACTTTAGGGAAACGGAATGAAATTTCTTTGACAACTTTACAGAGGCAAATAAAGATGGTATTAAATCTATATTGGCTTATCGATATGGGCAATCCTCCCTTTAAAGCGCCCCAATTTTCAAATTTTGGTGGTGTATACTCAAATGAGAGTGCGTGATGATGATGCATTACCTCCTTCTTTTCGATCTAACCTATATAAACTAGTATGCAATTTATGATATGTATAACACTTGAAAGCAAAACAGAAACGATATTAGTTAAAAAATCCCAGACGATTATAAACAACTTAATCGTCAGCGCAATTAATAAAACCTTTTAATCGTAGTCGTTATAGCGCAAATAGGTAATCCTACTTAAACTTTTATAATTTTGTGATGAGCTGAGGGGGTTTTATTGTTTTAAATTAAATTTATCTTGTACTAGCAGACAGGTTCTAACTGAACTTCAATCCGCTTACTCCAATGAGGACAGCGTATTGTCACTATAAATGTCACTTGATCGCACTTTACATTACAGTGGTTTATGGTCGAATAAGTGGAATACACAACAATTCATTGGTTTAAGTATAAAAACGAAACATAAAACATATGTAGACCAAACCTTTGATTTTATAATTGCCTATACTAGGTAAAGCTATTAAGTTAATAGTTATCAAAGCAATAATCCATTCAAGATATAAAGTGACTACCATTAATAGTGTTAGGCATGGAGTGCTGCTGTAAGTGTTGCTAGGGTTTAACCAGCATTTCTAAGTCTAGGTTCTTTCAGAAAGTCTGAGTTTATCTGCCAGGCCCACAATGTCGACAAGAACATTTCTTTCGCATATTTATATTGAAGACAATAATAAAAAACTAAAATTTGGTTTTTGTTTTCAATATTAATATACGAAAGAAATGTTCTTGTCGACATCGTGGGCCAGACAAAAGCATGTTCTATTCCCCTTTCATCAATTAGCTCAGACTTTCTGAAAGAAAACATTCACAGTTTGAACCCAGACAAAGCAATCGGGCTGGAAAGCTCTTGTTATACCCTGCACCACCACTAGTGATGAATGAAGGTATACTTAGTATACATCAAAGACCCCATAAAGTATATATTTTCTGGCTTCTTGAGTGATTCTAAGTTGATTTAGCCATGTCCGGCTGTCTGTACGTCTGTAGAAAACACGATCACTTTCGAAAAATTCAAAAGAAATTAACAAACTTGGTGTCAAATTGCTTGTGTTTATCTTAGGTTAGGAATTTTTTTTTGGCAAAAAGTCTATTTTTTTACAGTTATTTTTTAGAAATCTTATGATGCAATTCTGTAGAGAAATGTTTCATTAGTAGAAAACCAGGATTTGTTTTCGAAAAAAATAAAATTTTGTATAAAAAAGAGTGTGGTAAAGTTATCTAAATATTATACAACGAAAACTGATGAAAATTTTACTACATTTCAGTTGTTTATGCAATAAATATGGTTTAACTACGAATAGTTTTAGAACATTCTTATTAAAATATAGTATTTTAAATTTAATAGGAAAGAAAAATTATTTAAATTACATATATAGTTTAAGAGATCTGAGCAAATCAAAATGACTCCAAAAAATTTAGCATTTGCAGTTTTCATTAGAAAAAAAATAAGTTAGCTCGGTCTACCTCCGTGTTAGTACTACTACTAAATTAAAGTTTGGAATGTTTTCTTTCATTTTATGTAAAAAAATTCTGCGACTTTTTGCGATCGCTGAACAAACTTATAAATTTTGTGATAAAACTCACGTATTTTTTGTGAATATTTACAATTAATTGCAATGCATATTTACAGTAAAAGGTTTTATATACTTTTAGGCTTTTACTTTTACTTTTTAATAACTGATTGACAGCAATATCGAAAAAGTGCATAACAAAAAAATAAAAACAAAACCATTTGATTATTTGAAATAATAATATTTACCAAAAAAAGTTTAAGAAAACTATTAAGCCTAACTAATTTTTAAAATGGGTTCCTTTTGTGTTTCATATAGTGAATTGTGCAAGGAACTTATAAATTGCAATAATAATGTGGATTTAATAACTGATTTCATTTTGGGTTCTATGGGCGGTGGGTGGAGGGCGTTGCCAATTTTGATTAAACTTTATATTTTTCTTAATTGAGCTAACCAAAGGCTCAGGGCAAAATTTCTTTCTATTTCATTCTACAAGCACTCCTTATATTTTTTGCCAAACATTGTATGGACAAATCCCTCTGTGCGACGGCTCACTTGGGTCCTTATAGCGGTGCCTTTGTGATACCCCTAGCTTGTGACAAGAGTCAGTCAGTGTCAACCAGACTATTCCCCAGGGTCACTGCAGCCTCGAATCACCCTGACTCTCTTCAGAACAGGGAGATCGATTTCAGTCCCACATCAGATACATAGTCCAGACATGGTAATTCCGGTCTCCCAAAGTGAAACACCGTCTCCTCCTCCTCCTCATCATGACAACTTCAACAGTAGTCATTGTAATCAAGACCCATTCTCCTAGAATGAGTCCCCATCACCCAGTGACCCGTAATGACCGATATCACTGTTCTCATATGGTCCCTACCGAAACGAAGTTGCACCCGCGTTTTCTCCGCGTCATAAATAATGCTTTCACAATAAAATTAAATACTTCACGAGTTTTATAGGACTAGAAAGCACACTAATAAATTTCGTGATGATCCATAATTTATCATAGGCCCCATATAAAGCAGATATAGATATTGCGGTAAAATTTCTTTCAACTTAGCTTCATATGGCCAGAAAAAATTTCATCCAATTTTATCATATGCGGCCCATAATTTACCTTAGATCCCATATTTGACAGCCTCCTAAAATTCACAGCGCGCTGTATTGAAAATTATTCAAATTTATGTTTTTTAATACCAGAAATCACTCTGCAGAATTTTGGGATAATTGGTCCATATTTAACCCTGTCTCCAATATAAATTCCCCTCCGGAAAATCATTTAAGTTCGGCTTAAACTGTTACGAATCATGACATTTAACTCAAGGTAGTTCAAATCTCTTAAAAGAAAACCATAAAACTTTCTGATTGTCGGTCTAAGCCGCAACCAATTTTAATGCTGATATCCGTTTTTATAAATATAAGGTAATAATATATAGATATTATATAGATCCCATTCCTGAAATATTCGACCTTGGAGGTTAGCAAAGATTCGGCACAGCACTCTTACTTGTTTTTTATTAATTTTTGTAATTTTAAAGTACTTTTAAAATGACATATTGAATTGTGAATTCCGCAAATTCATATACGATCTTTTAAACCACACTTCGAATTTTTATAAAACGCATTTAAGATTGTAAAAAGTGTTAAAATATTGGCAAAAATATCTGTAACTTTGTTTGTTCAGATTTTTTTAAATATCTGGGTTTTTTCATTTCTTTATTTAAAAGCACTTTTTGCAATCTGTTAACTTACTTTAATTAAATGTATAATCAAAAGTGTTTTATATAATACTGTTATATGTACATAATCTATATAAACATACGGAGACCATCCATTCTGTATTATACTGTTTTGTATACTGGGGTCTAATCACCGCATACGATATCGAGCAAAATTGATCGAAATTATTTAATTTGGTAACATGAAACTCGATATCGAATGAAAATTATGGAATTTGAAATAATAGCATTCGTTATCGAGTAACTCGAATTACATTTATCGAGCTTTCATTCGATACTTCAGTGTCTGTCGTATGCAAAAACATTCGATAGTTTATTCGATACGATAGTATCGAATGCGGTGATTAGACCCCTGTATTTTAGAGCTTTGTTCTGTGAACAATTTTTAGTCAAAAACTTTCAATTGATCTGTATTTAATGAAATGTTTTGTATTTTTACTGTATTTAATAGAATACCTTAAAGAGATACCTACACAATAGCTTTTAAATTGTAAAAATTTTGCTTTGTAGCTAATTTCTTCTAGGGAGCACTACAGGCTCATAAACGCTCTTTTCAACACCAACGAAATAAAATTATAAAAAAGCCAAACTGAGGTGTTTAGTTTCCAAGAAAGTTTTGATTATAATTTTTAAGTCAAAACCATTAAACATTATAATTTTTAACAAATAGAAACTGGGAATTATTTCCTTCCGAAGGTTACTTTATATTATATTCAACATTTTTTATTTTTCGAATTTATTCTATGAGCTAAATTTCAGTTATGTATTTTATAAAGCTTTTTTGTAATAGTCCTATTCCTTCAATTATTCAGAAATTACTTTATAACGTATCACTATCCAGTGTGACACAAAGAATGCTGACGAAGGCCGTAGCAAGCCAGAAAATGCATTACATTCTGCTGGTGTCTAATAATTGTAAATTTTTCTGTACATACAATATACCTCATTGCTTTCCAACGGAAAGCTAAGGTTAAATGTAACAAGAAATACAAAATAATAGTCTGGTAGTGTATAAAGTCATTTCTGAATAATTGAAGGAATAGAACTATTACAAAAAAGCTTTATAAAATACATAACTGAAATTTAGCTCATACAGTACTTTTCGCTTATAGTCACATCCTTTAGTTGCAACTATAACGTGGACTATATCGCTAATGTGACTATAAGGCTAATTCACATATATGCCACTTTGACGCATAAAACCGAATTCGAATATAATCAAGCTATGTGAATAAAGGAAATTAAAAATGCATATAAATTACACCGACATCAGGCTTATGGCTTTACAACAGAGTCACATACTGTATAAAAATAGTTAAAATAATAACAATATATTTCCTAACTGATACCAACGGCAAAAACTAATGTTTTACGAGAAGAGAATTGATGACAAAAATTAAATGATTTAATTCATTCTTTCTTTGGATAGATTTTTTTTTCAAAAACTAAAAAGAACTTAGTCAATTTTGCTTATGTGACTATAACGCCATTAATTTGCTTTACTTATCCCTTTGATGACTGTTGATGGATGGCATATATGGCAAATGTGCTTATATCGCTAAATGGACTATAACGTTAATATTTTATATTAAATTAACTTATAGCCGCAAAATAAACAGATAAAATGGACTATATCGCCAATGTGACTATAAGCGTTGTGACTATAAACGAAAAGTACTGTAATATAAATTCGAAAAATAAAAAATGTTGAACATTATAATTTTTTTTATCTCGTTCTAAGATCATTTATATTCTTTTTCGATTACAGAGAAATCTATCCTTGATCATTTTCCAACTTCAAGTTTTTATGCTTTTTTTTTACTCGAAATCCGAAATTTTAAAAATTAAGAAATACGACTGCCATTTTCGAAAGTTTTCAACAATAATTTTAATTTTAAAAAAGATTTCAATTAAGTTTTTGGACATTTAGCACATTTAAACGAAACCTTGTTAATGAATTTTTGACTTCCAACATAAACTTTGATAGCTGTAATGCTTTTCATTTTAAACTTAATTTGAACAAAATGCATGTGTAATTTTTCTTCAAATATGTAATTTGGGAAACGATCGTGTGTAATATCCGAATTCTGCATTGGCAACACTGATTATGGCGCACATTTGACAAAAAAAAAGAACTGTTGTGCATTTTATTGGTTTGGTTTTTTTATAGTAGTACATTTCTATCAGTTGGTACTTTAAAACAAGACTTTTGCTTCCAAATTTAATAAATAAAATTAAAATAAATCATGGCCACAACGGAATAAGGGTTCGAAGATTCGTCTAAAGAAGATGAACGCTTATTTCAAATTGGTAAGGAATAATTCAAACATATCGGAAAATGACACCACTACTTAATTAATCCCAACAATATTTAAATTAGCGACCGCTTTGTGCTCAGGGATGGGGTCGAACCAATTAAGCTTGGAAATGAAAAAATGCTTGGATTTGCACAGCCCGCGGTTACTGACATAAGTTTTGGAAAGTTGAATGTATTTGCCAAAGATAGATCAAATATAATTCAGCAAGAAGAAAATTTGTAACGGGTGGTCCGCAGCAATTTAAAGCCTGCGCTTTTAGGCAAATTCCTTTTAGCAGTAAAGGATTTTGTTCCATAAGCGAAACTAGCTCTCTGCTTTCTTTTACGACCAAAGACCTAAAAAATGAACAAAAATAATTACGAAAGTGGGATTAGGTCCATCCAAGGCAAAACAAAAATACAAATACTGTAGTATCCCGGTTTAACGTATACTCAGTTTAACGAATTCACGATTTAACGCATGGTCATATTTTTTCCATTGAGTACCTTATATTACGAACAAAAAGTAAATTTTTGTACTCTATATAACGAATTTTTACAAAAAAAATTTGAAAAAACAAAATTGAATGAATGCAAACTTATTTGCATCCATTTTCTTTTATTTTTGTATAAATTTTTACCATATTTTAAGAGCGATTTTACTAAAAACAACGAGTCCAGAGAAGTATTTTCTTTTCTTACAAAGAAAGCAAAGAAATTACTTGTTCTCTAAAATAAAAATTTGTACGTTACAAAGTAACGTTACAAAATAAAAACAATCGACGAATTGTCGGGAACAAACTATTGTAATTAAAAATTGAATTTTATTTACATTGAAGAAATTTAGGCCCTATTAGATTGACAAAAACAAATGTTTGTTTTCTGTTTCAAATTTTACGTCATTTTTGTGAAGTTTTTGTAAAGTTGACATCAAAATGCACAAAAGAAAACGTTTAATTCTTAAAGAAAAATTAAACATCATTGAAGACTATGAAATATAACTAAAGGGCCTGACAATATATAATTCGTGAAACCGGGATACCACTGTACTTTCGTTTTGAAAAAGTTTTTTGAATTTGTTTGCAGCGCACAGTTCTCGATCTTCTAAACGGTAAATCGGATTAAAATAAAACTTGGGTGGCAATTAAAGAGTTGTAGTCGAATTTTAGTTTTGGACTTGGGGTATATACACTTATCAGGAGACGCGCCATAGGTTCACAAAGTAAAGTACCTCTGGTATCATCAGTGTAATGTACTAGTCGAGTTATACAGAAGAGCTAGCGACAGGCAAAATTATCTCTTATAGTTAAGGGAATATTTGAATTTTAAATTTAAAATATGCTTTTCTACACACATCGAAAATCTCGGCAGTGCTGCCAACTTATAATACAAATTTTAAATTCGTTTTTCGATTGCAATTAAGAATAGGGGCCAATACGTAATTTTGACTTTAGCAAGATATTATTAGAGAAAAATATTATTATCAGCTATGACCAAAGTATAATTGACTACAACCATATAATCCAACAATAGTATGTATTGCTTTAGGATTGTGGTCACGTACAGCCATATTTTATTTTGAGTGTGAATTATCTATATCAAACGCACACGCAAAGAAAACACATGGTTGTGGTAAACATATTCTAGGAGCAACATAGTATGATAAGATTCATTGTAGTCACCATATTACGATTTTTATTGAATTATATTATGACCAAATATATTCTTAATATTAAATCATAATATTTTTCCCTAAATCATATTTTAATCGTGTTAATCATAATAAGTTAAGAAGTAATCATATTATTGACATGTTAATCATAATAAGATAAGATGTAGTTATATTATTATCATGTTAATCATAATAAGTTAAGAAGTAATCATATTATTGTCATGTTAATTAGAACAATTAGAAGTAATCATATTATGATACAGTGGTGCTTACACAACAATAAAAAAATAAACTTTTTTTGCATCGATTTTTTATTTTGTGGCACTTTACAATTTTTTTTTTTAATGTTAATACAATTTCATTATTTTTTTAGTAGTTTTAAAATTGTTTTTTTAATTTGTATTTTTTTTTTCTTAATGTTGAACCACTCAACTGATGAAAATTATTTCACAAATGGCGATAATAAAATATCATTAGAGTAAAAATATGTTGATTGCATATTAAATATATTATGATAAATGTATAGAAAGTTATAACATGATATAGCTATTAAATATCATGATATGATTGTGAGTAATATAAAATGTTTTTAAAGTTATCATTATTTTGTTGTTAGAAAAATAATTGTTTTTCGGTCAACAAAACTCAAATTTTTAACTGCGATAAACATTGATATGTCTACAGTAACTAAAATATTGCTGATATTAAATAAAAACAAATAACAATTATTTGTGTACGACAACAATATATTGTTACAAAAAACGTAGTGAAGTTGCCGTAACCATGCCCAAGCATATTTTTTCGCTGCGTGCATATTCTTGTTATTTCAATTTAAAAAAATAGGAAACTTTTGAAAAATTCGGTTTTATATAGAAACGAACACGTTTTAGCTTTTAAAGTTGTTCTATTTGGCAAAGTTTTTTAAATTCTTCAGAAATTTGTGTTGTATCTAACTGCGTCTTTAAAATTTTTTCCCAAAAATTACCCTCGTAAGTTTACACATGTCTTTAAAGTAACTAAGATTCATAACATTTAAGTTTATTTTGTTTTATGGTTTATTGAACAAAAAACTATTTCATACATGTATGATTCCAAACAAAAAAAAAAAACAATTTAAGTAGACAGAAAGACGGACACTAGGACAGACGAGCATAGAGACATATCTGGTGCACAATATCTGCTTCACCAAGAGCAAGAACCCATAAAACATTTTAACAAAAAAAAAATACAGAAAAAATAACAATCTTGCTAATTGGATGATTTTAGCATAAACAAATGTATTTCAGATGCACTAAACTTCCAACAACAACAAAAATATTAAAAGAAAAAAAATAACTCTTGCTTAGAATTATTGGAAGAAGAAGGAAAATGGATCCCACTGCAAACAGACACCATAAAATAACAATATACATACTCTTGTATGTATGTGTATCCTTGTTTATTTGAATACTTTGATTTTGCATAAGCTACTAAATGCAAATCCTATTTTAAAATATTTTTAACAAAAGTAATATTAAGAAAGTAGACTGAAATGGCAATTTTTCATATTTATGCAAATAAATTCAATATTTTTGATTTTTAAAGCGAACCTGTCTCCAAAAATATATTTTTTTGTTAGTCAATATTCTACGATGGAATTTTTATTTAGCTTTTATTCAAAAAGAATTGAAAATTAACATGGATGTAGGTTTGTTTTGATTTTTCCTTGGAATAATTGGACCCATACCAATTAAGATGACAGCTAACTAAAGCAATAGCAGTCAGTTAGATATTTATATCTATGTGGAGGTAAACGTTGATAACCGGATGGGGCCTTACTTATGGAGTTACATTAAAACCCAGAAACTTATGTGAAAGGTAACTTTGATAATATACTTGCATGTGCCCGTGCAAAAAAAAACTGAACTGGCAAATTGTTTTTTGTTGTTTTCTTACGGAGACAATAAAATGAAGCAATTTGTTTTTTAATTTTGTTTTTTCTTTTTACCCACTTACAACTACAATTCGAAACGGAAAAAAGCCAACGAATTGTAGGGGAATGTAAGAAAAGATAAACTCACTGTTTATTGTTGGTGTTTTGTTTAAGCTTTGATATTGGTACAAGTAAGACTTATTCGCTTTTAGGGTTTTGTATGTATTATATTTTTGGCTTTTAAAAAATCTTTGGAAAAGGCTTCCTGATGAGCTGGCCTAAGCAACCAGTGGAATGCGCATAGAAGCTTGCTTTTCCTCAACAATAAATCTCAGTGTATTTATCAAATATGAAAAATTGGGAACTTAGCACGTCATACAGAAATCTTATTGTTTCTGTTTATATTTGACATATCTTCTATATCTATAGACTTCTTAACTAGGAAGCCGATTTTATGAAATATTTATATAGATGTAGATAAAATTCCATGTGAGTTCCATCCATGTCCCGGTTTTTTTGATTTAATAACTTTTGAAATTTCTAAATCACATTTGGGGGATTAACAAGGTGTCATAAAGTCATAAGTCTTAAAATAATAACATGAAACCATACGACTGCTATGAACAAACCCTTATAATTCAGTGTGTTTTTTTGAATTTAAGCCAGCTGATTTAAAACAAATTTAAAAAATAAATATTTACCAAACATAAAAATATTTTTTTATTCTAATCCATGAATCAATGAATTAAATTAGATCTTACCTGACTATTTTCCATTATTTAGACGCAATTCACAAATTAATTTTATCAGAGTCCTAAGCAGATATAATTTGACGCCGCAAGTGTTTTGTTGCAAAAATTGCTAGCCGCAGGTTAAATTCGGATATGTTTGTTTAAAATAACTAAATTTGGTAAGGACATGGAGGAGTATTTGTAATTTGGTGAGCCAGTTGAATGGAGGGATCCAATTGATCATATGACTGATTGCTATATCTGCATGACCAAAGTGCACAGCGGAAAAAACGGCTATGTTATTTATCCCATTTATCCTCCAGCATTAAAAGTAACATCATATTTATTTATTTGTTTTCCCATACACAAGACTTAAAGTCTTATATTACAGTATAGGACTGAGAATATGTTGTACAATATAATGTGAAATAATTTAAAAAAATTAATTAAACATAAATCACATTAATAATAATAGTAAAAAAATATAAATAAATCGGCTGAAAGAAAAAAAAAGATAAAAAGATAAAAGTATAAACTTTTCGGAATTAAAAAAAAACAGTTTTCTCAAGTTTTTTGGAAACAGCCTTATGAACTACAAAAAGCGTGTGTATCTCGAAAACTCTTCTTGAGAAAAATAAATGAATGGCATATTCGTGTTAGGCAGTCCCGATTTATCTTAAAAAACATCTGATTTTTGAGTTTTCGGCCAATATTTTCAATTTAAAGGCTCTGGCATTTTTATTTTAAGCAAAATGTATATTACATTTTACACTTCTTTAATCCCTTGTTTGAACTCAAATGAACATTATTAGCTTGCTGCCTCTTTGTTAAATATCATAGTTTTAAAATTTGCGAAAAAATATTTTGAAAAAATCGTGTTAAGAAAGAGAACTAAGAGTACATAATTTTGGTTTTGCCACTTTACGCCAAACCCTTGCCCCAAATAATAGATTAAGCATAAAAATAAAAAAAATCTAAACTTTTGTAGTCTTAAAATTTACCGAAATTCCCCTATTCTCCCACTTTTCACGTCTTATTGAATGTATTCATGCGAAAACAAATTTTTGGTTTAGGATAAAAGATAAAAAAAAAGATGGGGAATATAGGAAAAGTTGAAGACACTGTTTATTGTCGGTATTTTGTTTCTTTGATATCGTTGCAAATAAAATTTTTTATTGTTTGCAATTCTCATTCACTCTGCAGTTTTGCTTACTAATATATTTGGCTTTTCTAAAATTTTTTGGGAGACTGTTTCGTGATGATCTGTCCTAAGTAACCAGTGAAATGCGCATAGAAACTAGCTTGAATTTCAGTGTTTTTTATTAAGAATACAAATTGGGAATTCAGCACGACAAATAAAATCTTATCAGATAAAAGATAATTAAAAAATCAGTTTAAGTTGTGCTCTTAATTGGTCCAAATTAGCAGTATACCATTAATATTCAGCAAATTCGTTAAACGCAAGGCGAATTCATAACTAGTAGACTCGCCTCAATTTGCTTCAGAGAATGCCTACTTTGGATGTCAAAATCAGTTGTCTTGTCAAACGTATTTTATCGGGAGATCGATTATTCGACTTTTTTCAAAAACCGGTTTTTGAATATTCCGAATAGCAGCATTTAAAAAAACGGGTTTTGGTTAAGCATTTAAAAAAACCGGTTTTAATCGAATACATTAAAATACAAAAATCAAATTAGTTTTTTATAATAAAAAGTAAATTTGAATAAAACAAAACAATTCACGATGGTAAGGCCCCAATAAAATACATAGATTTGACTTAAGGTATGTTCAGACCTAACAAATATTTGACGATAGAATCCAAAAAAAGCGTGACCAGTATATTGATCAAACTTAAGCTTTATTTCTAATAATTTCTATTTATTTACTAAACTTTATTCCTAAGATCATAATTGTATAATTATACATTGTAATGTACAGAATTTATCGGATATAAGAAAAAAGTTTCTTATAAGCGTTTCTTTCTTATATACAATTATTTTATATAAGAAACTTATTTCTTATATAAGTAGCTATGGCCATAAGACTGTCATATTTTGGTTTTCTGTCTCTTTTTTGTTAACATTTCTAACTTTTAAATAATTATATTCTATAGCTTTTGAGTTTTTCACTATTTTAGATAACGTTGAAGGTCCAATATTATATTTTTTTGCAATTTCGCTTCTTTTTATACCGTTTTGTATTTCTTTTAAAATTTCAACTTTTGTTTTTATTGGCAAAAACCACAAAGCTTCTCATGAGTACCAACTCGCTCATCTTAAACTTAAAGTAAAAAACAAAACTTTGTTCTTGTTGTAAAACTGTTAGAAAACAGCGTTGTCCATGCAAACTACATAAATTCTGTGTTGCCGTTGGAAGTTTCTTATATAAATTCTTTTTCTATACATTTTGTGGTTTTGGTGTTTAAAAAATTATAGGATTTTAATAAATTTATTATTTAGAATACTGTCAAATTGCGAATTACTCTTTAAGCTTAACATTTTTTTTAATTATTTTGAATTGTTCTTGGTTTTTGTTACAAAACACATGCTTATATAAGTGATTTGTATTTATATTGCTCATAATGTTTTTTGACTTTTGTTACATTTTGTTGTGATATTCTTCATACAAATTAAAATTTGCCCAATATTCAATTAAAAAAAAAAAATTAAATTAAGGGAACATTTATGAGAAAAGTAAGGAAAACGGATATAAATTACACCTTACTAAAATAACCGGTTTACTTTACCGAAATAAACGGTGTATTTGATATTCGAAAAATGGACATTCCCTGGTTGCTTAAGCCAGATCATCAGGAAACCTCATCCATAAAGATTTTAGAAAATTTAAAGATATTAAACCAAATAAAACTGTTAAACGTATAAGACTTATTAGCAATAGTTCTACTTCTAACAATATCAAAGTTTAAACAAAAACATGAACAATAAACAGTGAGTGTATCTCATCTTACATTCCCCACTACAATTGATTGGAATTATGGATGAAGTTTCCTGATGATCTGGCCTAAACAACCAGTGAAATGCGCATAGGAATAGCTTATCCCATCAACAATAAATTTCAAGTGTTTTTATCAAGAATAAAAACTGGGAATTAAGCACGAATAACAAAATCTTTTAAAATTAAAATTTTGTATTCCGAAAAATTATTTTGATAATAAACTGGCAGTGCACGGCCTGAAAAAAATTATTGGCAACATGCATTTGAGATTTGTTTTTGTTCTCATTTTGTTTTTCTTAACCTACTTACAACTACAATTAATGTTGGGAGAATTCCAATCAATTGTATTGGGGAATGTAAGATTAGATAAACTCACTGTTTATTGTTGATGATTTTGTTTAAACTTGGATATTGTTAGAAGTAGAACTATTGCTTATAAGTCTTATACGTTTGACAGTTTTATTTGGTTTAATATCTTTAGTTTTTCTAAAATCTTCATGTATGAAGTTTCCTGATGATCTGGCCTAAGCAACCAGTGAAATGCGCATAGGAATAGCTTATCCCATCCACAATAAGTTTCAAGTGTTTTTATAAAGAATAAAAATTGGGAATTAAGCACGAATAACAAAATCTTTTAAAATGAAAATTATGTATTTTCAAATTTGGCACAGTTTAGAAAAATCATTTTTTTTTAAATACAATATTATTTTTTCATTCCAAATAAAAATGGCGCGCAAACTTATTTTGAATCAAGAAGAAGAATAGAAGCAAATAAAGACATTTTTTGACAAACAAACTAGATAAAATTCTGTCAAGACCACCTGTTATTCATACGCCTTGATTAAACCTCTGTTAGTTAAAGTTTTATGAAATAGCAACTACATATTTCAAGACCACTTTTCTCCCAGTGTATTATTGATTATGAACAACGCTCACATTTATGATCGAACAATTTATGATTTCATATCAATTAAAAAAAAACAAACACCAAAATGTTGTCATCATATTTCTTAATAACTTTAAAGAAAACGAATAAGCAAACGAAAAAATTAAAAAAAACAAGTAAGAGAGCTATATTCGGCTGTGCCGAATCTTATATACCCTTCACCATTGTGGGAGCAGAATACAGAGCAACTAGACAAAAACTAAATAATTTTTACATATGTATACATACATAATTATAATACTTTAAACTCCATTATAAATTAAATTTAAAAAGCGAAAACTGGTAAATATTTTTTTTAAATCGTTTTTAGAACATAAAAAAATAAAAATTAAAAAAAAAATTTTCTTTTAAAAAAACCAGATTCGAACCAGAGAACTCACAGTTTCTAACTTAACCCCCTAGACAACTAAACTATGAAGGAACGTTGTTTGAATATCATTAAAATGGACTTGAACTTCGCTTTTCATAAGGACCCAGAATATATCTACTTTATAGGGTGTACCTTCGGTGAAGGGTATAAAAAAAATAATTTTTGGGATTGCAGTATTTTGAACATAACTTAGCCATTTTTAAACCGATTTGAAAGATTTAAATACCGACGTGCTTAGGAAGAAATTTACCATTTACTTGACTTAAAAAGTTTGGACTCGGGAAGATCTATGATTCCCAAAAATGGATATTTTAATAAAAAACATTTTATTTTGTCCATAACTTTTTTGTGTCTGAACCGATTTTCCCGAGTCTTGTGTAAAATATGTTCTACTAAAAATTTCCAATATTTTGGTATGTAAGTCATATCCATAGGACATATGGTAGCCTTAAAATTTAGGTTTTTATACAATTTTTAATTTTTTTTGTACGGGAGGTACCACGCCCACTTCTCCAATCCCGCCCACATTTTGTAGGATGGTGTGTATTGGCAACCTAATTTTGTGTACCTAGCTTGGAAGATTTGGCTTTTTCCGTTCACCAGATATACAGCAAAAGGTAATAAAAATACAACAACAACAAGGGATTTTTTTAAAAAATTAGAGGTAGTCGTGGTTTTTCGCTGATAACTCAGCCATTTTTTAACCGATTTGACAGATTTATATACCGACGTGTTAAGCAAGAAATTTACCATTTGTTTGTGTTATAAAACTTGGACTCGGGAAGATCCATGGTTACCG
Source organism: Pollenia angustigena (assembly GCA_930367215.1). NCBI lineage: Eukaryota > Metazoa > Arthropoda > Insecta > Diptera > Polleniidae > Pollenia > Pollenia angustigena. The sequence goes on along the minus strand of OV884057.1, from coordinate 121,213,317 downwards.
AAAATGGGTATTTTAAAAAAAAAAATTAAATTTTGGTCATAACTTTTTTGTATCTGAACCGATTTTCCCGAGTTTTTTATAAAATATGTTCTACTAAAAATTTCCGATATTTTGGTATATAAATCATATCCATAGGACATATGGCAGCCTTAAAATTTAGGTTTTTATAAAATTTTTAATTTTTTTTGTACGGGAGGTACCACGCCCACTTCTCCAATCCCGCCCACATTTTGTAGGATGGTGTGTATTGGCAACCTAATTTTGTGTACCTAGTTTGGAAGATTTGGCTTTTTCCGTTCACCAGATATACAGCAAAAAGTAATAAAAATACAACAACAACAAGGGATTTTTTTAAAAAATTAGAGGTAGTCGTGGTTTTTTGCTCATATCTCAGCCATTTGTGGACCGATCTGGCTGAATTTCAATAGCAAAATTATAATAAGAATACCTGACAGAAAGATACCCCAACGAAGCTCCCATCATATCTGGGGGCTTCGGAAAACCCATTTCAACAGACAGACGGACAGACGGACAGACGGACAGACGGACAGACGGACAGACGGACAGACGGACAGACGGACAACCGGATTTGAACTTCGCTTTTCATAAGGACCCAGAATATATCTACTTAATAGGGTGTAGGATCAATATTGTAGAAATTACAAACGGAATGACAAAGTTATATATACCCTTTTACCTTCGGTGAAGGGTATAATAAAATAAGTAAAAAAAAAATTAAATCAATAAAAATAAGGGTATAAAAAGGGTAAATTAAAAGGCGTAAATATGTATAAAATATACGTTTATGAAGTTCATAAATATATTTAAAAAATTTTAAAAATTAAAAACTGACCAATTTCTTTTTAGATAAAAAGAATTTATAAAAAACGAAAAATAAAAAACAAACAAAAAATGGAATGAATGGGATTCGAACCAGTCAACCAATAACAAATTGTTAGGAGGCAGACCGCTTAGACCGTTCGACCATCGAACCGCATGTAAAGTCGATGTTGATTTGAGTATGTGATATCAATAATTTTTAATAGTAAATAAAAGTATGTATGTGTTTGTTGTTTGTGTATAATACAGAAGGTAATATTAAATAAAAAAAAAAAAAGAAGTTTACCGCAAGTATTTTAAATGAAAAAAAACCACAAAAAAAACAACTATTTTACAGGGTTACCATTAACCGTTTTGAAACGTAAACTTTCGTTTTGGTTAATAAAAGTCGCAAACCAATTTAAATGTTTTTTATTTATCAATAATACAACATAAACATACCAAGAAATTGCTTAAATTGTGTATGCTTTTAAATCGCTTTTGTGCAGAAGATATTATCAGGCCTGTTCTGAAAATCACTTTAACTCAAATCACGTGATTTGAAATCACATGTGCCTACTGAAATCACACGTCTGATATTTTAGCGTCCCGTTTTTGTTTGATCTTCAATTGCAGAAAGCACACCAAGAAACACAACAACGGTATGACTTTCAAAACACCACAAAGTCACAGGTGTGTTTTCAGAACAGGCCCGTATATAGGTATATATGAATATATTTTTGTATAAATTGTCTAAAAAAGTGACTAATATGTTATCAATGTCAGCAATAAAAAGGCAAAGATTGCTTTTAATATTTTGACGACACTAGGTGACTGTTCGTTATGTTAGCGGTTTTTTGTAGTCGTAAAATTATATGATGAGGGCATTTCTAATATTCCCTAAATACAGTTTTTTTTAAAGTGGATGACCCTGCTTGTTTGTATGGTTTTTAAGCAGTGTGACCATTTTGGCAATTTTGTAGCTTAACTTAGATTAAAAATTTTAATTTAGCTAAAATACTTTCATTAAGCGCTTCGCATTTTTTTTAAGCATTTTAATTAAATGTTTCTAGCTTTTTTTGAATTATTTTAAAAATTGAAGAATAGGTATTGATATAACTTAAGTTTTTTATGTATTATAATAAATTATAATAAATTTTGACTAAAAAAAATAGTTGTAGTCAAAATGAAATTTCGTATGGAAATGGATAATTCTTATATTATAGTAAAAAAAATTTCATTTTATATTTTTACAAGACGATAACCCTGCATGTTTGGGCGATTTTTAATGAAGACTTTTAAGTAGTGTGGGAATTTTTTATTTTTGAAAGTAAATTCAGCACCAAAAACTTAGATTTAGCTGTAAAATTTCCATTTGGCATTTTATTAGCTTTAAAGAAAAATGTTTTAAGCTTCTTTTGATTAATTTTTAAAGTTGGATGGAATAGTCTTAGCAATTAAAACTAAAATAAATTGTTATAAACTAACTTTTACGCAATTAATGATGACTGTTTTTTTAAAATATAAAAAAAATAATCTTGTCTAAATATGTTTGTAAATTCTTTTAAATCGAAATAGCTATAAAACCGTTTGTATTTTGTTTTTATTAGAGGGCCTTCCAATTTCAAGGTTAACCAATTGTGGTATTAATATCTGATGCTATATCAAATCTACCTAAATACTTGTTTAAATATTACCATTTATTTTAATTTTGTTTAAAATGAGTCACTTAATGTATAAGGATTTAAAACAATATAATGAACAACTTAAAGAATTATTTGTAGCGTTTTCAAAATAATTTTTAGCATTTCTTTGCCTTGCCTAATGTCAGAGTAAGCTGTGAACAAATTTTAAGATCTGTTTCTATGTCATTGGTTTCGTCAATAAAATTATCCAAACTTAAATGTTTCTAGCTTTTTGATTAAATTAAACATTTACGTACGCAAATACTTATTGTTGAATGTTTTGCTTTCAAATAACAAATGGGATTTTTTTTAGAAATAATAAGATTTTTTAAAAATAATATGGCAACACGTGTGAGATTTTTGAATTGAAATGTAAGAAGAGATTATCAAAACATAGCAACAATCCGTCTCTAAAACTGAAAAAAACAACAATCATGAAAACAATGCCTACCAATACACATAAATAACTTTTGCATACTCGTACATACTACATACTTAGGTATTTACATTTAAGCCAAAAACAAATTGTAAAATATGGTTTTTGTTTCACATGTAAGGCGAACGATTCATATATATATTGTTAATAAAATGAAAAAATCAAAAATCGCTGAATAATTTTAAAATCGTTTATAGAAATATTTATAAAAAAAGTTAAAAAATTTTCTGTTTGGAAGAGGTGGAGATGCCGAGATTTGAACCCCGGCAATTTAACAAACAAAACAAACCTTCTTGGGCAACCGCCCAGACCATTGAGCTATTAACGTTGTTAAAAATAAAGAATTATAGTATAATATACTCCGTCATATTATTAGTTTAATATGTAGGTATGTATTTTTCAATTAAAGCGAACAATCATGTACAAGCATGTGTACATGTTTCTTATGCTTAAAATTCAACTCGTTCAAATAAAAAAACAAAAAAACAACAACCACAAGGGATTTTTTTGGAAAAATTAGAGGCAGTCGTGGTTTTTTGCTGATAACTCAGCCATTTTTTAACCGATTTGACAGATTTATATACCAACGTGTTAAAGAAGAAATTTACCATTTACCTTGGTTATAAAGCTTGGACTCCGGGAGATCTATGGTTCCCGAAAGTGGGTATTTAAAAAAAAAAAAAAAATTTTGGTCATAACTTTTTTGTATCTGAACCGATTTTCCCGAGTTTTTTATAAAATATGTTCTACTAAAAATTTCCGATATTTTGGTATATAAATCATATCCATAGGACATATGGCAGCCTTAAAATTTAGGTTTTTATAAAATTTTTAATTTTTTTTGTACGGGAGGTACCACGCCCACTGCTCCAATCCCGCCCACATTTTGTAGAATGGTGTGTATTGGCAACCTAAATGTGTGTACCTAATTTGGAAACTTTTGCTTTTGCCGTTCCCCAGTTATACAGCAAAAAGTAATAAAAATACAACAACCACAAGGGATTTTTGGGAAAAATTAGAGGTAGTCGTGGTTTTTTGCTCATATCTCAGCCATTTGTGGACCGATCTGGCTGAATTTCAATAGCAAAATTATAATAAGAATACCTGACAGAAAGATACCCCAACGAAGCTCCCATCATATCTGGGGGCTTCGGAAAACCCATTTCAACAGACAGACGGACAGACGGACAGACGGACAGACGGACAGACGGACAGACGGACAGACGGACAGACGGACAGACGGACAACCGGATTTGAACTTCGCTTTTCATAAGAACCCAGAATATATATACTTTATAGGGTGTAGGATCAATATTGTAGAAATTACAAACGGAATGACAAAGTTATATATACCCTTTTACCTTCGGTGAAGGGTATAAAAAAAAAAGAAGTTTACCGCAAGTATTTTAAATGAAAAAAAACCACAAAAAAAACAACTATTTTACAGGGTTACCATTAACCGTTTTGAAACGTAAACTTTCGTTTTGGTTAATAAAAGTCGCAAACCAATTTAAATGTTTTTTATTTATCAATAATACAACATAAACATACCAAGAAATTGCTTAAATTGTGTATGCTTTTAAATCGCTTTTGTGCAGAAGATATTATCAGGCCTGTTCTGAAAATCACTTTAACTCAAATCACGTGATTTGAAATCACATGTGCCTACTGAAATCACACGTCTGATATTTTAGCGTCCCGTTTTTGTTTGATCTTCAATTGCAGAAAGCACACCAAGAAACACAACAACGGTATGACTTTCAAAACACCACAAAGTCACAGGTGTGATTTCAGAACAGGCCCGTATATAGGTATATATGAATATATTTTTGTATAAATTGTCTAAAAAAGTGACTAATATGTTATCAATGTCAGCAATAAAAAGGCAAAGATTGCTTTTAATATTTTGACGACACTAGGTGACTGTTCGTTATGTTAGCGGTTTTTTGTAGTCGTAAAATTATATGATGAGGGCATTTCTAATATTCCCTAAATACAGTTTTTTTTAAAGTGGATGACCCTGCTTGTTTGTATGGTTTTTAAGCAGTGTGACCATTTTGGCAATTTTGTAGCTTAACTTAGATTAAAAATTTTAATTTAGCTAAAATACTTTCATTAAGCGCTTCGCATTTTTTTTAAGCATTTTAATTAAATGTTTCTAGCTTTTTTTGAATTATTTTAAAAATTGAAGAATAGGTATTGATATAACTTAAGTTTTTTATGTATTATAATAAATTATAATAAATTTTGACTAAAAAAAATAGTTGTAGTCAAAATGAAATTTCGTATGGAAATGGATAATTCTTATATTATAGTAAAAAAAATTTCATTTTATATTTTTACAAGACGATAACCCTGCATGTTTGGGCGATTTTTAATGAAGACTTTTAAGTAGTGTGGGAATTTTTTATTTTTGAAAGTAAATTCAGCACCAAAAACTTAGATTTAGCTGTAAAATTTCCATTTGGCATTTTATTAGCTTTAAAGAAAAATGTTTTAAGCTTCTTTTGATTAATTTTTAAAGTTGGATGGAATAGTCTTAGCAATTAAAACTAAAATAAATTGTTATAAACTAACTTTTACGCAATTAATGATGACTGTTTTTTTAAAATATAAAAAAAATAATCTTGTCTAAATATGTTTGTAAATTCTTTTAAATCGAAATAGCTATAAAACCGTTTGTATTTTGTTTTTATTAGAGGGCCTTCCAATTTCAAGGTTAACCAATTGTGGTATTAATATCTGATGCTATATCAAATCTACCTAAATACTTGTTTAAATATTACCATTTATTTTAATTTTGTTTAAAATGAGTCACTTAATGTATAAGGATTTAAAACAATATAATGAACAACTTAAAGAATTATTTGTAGCGTTTTCAAAATAATTTTTAGCATTTCTTTGCCTTGCCTAATGTCAGAGTAAGCTGTGAACAAATTTTAAGATCTGTTTCTATGTCATTGGTTTCGTCAATAAAATTATCCAAACTTAAATGTTTCTAGCTTTTTGATTAAATTAAACATTTACGTACGCAAATACTTATTGTTGAATGTTTTGCTTTCAAATAACAAATGGGATTTTTTTTAGAAATAATAAGATTTTTTAAAAATAATATGGCAACACGTGTGAGATTTTTGAATTGAAATGTAAGAAGAGATTATCAAAACATAGCAACAATCCGTCTCTAAAACTGAAAAAAACAACAATCATGAAAACAATGCCTACCAATACACATAAATAACTTTTGCATACTCGTACATACTACATACTTAGGTATTTACATTTAAGCCAAAAACAAATTGTAAAATATGGTTTTTGTTTCACATGTAAGGCGAACGATTCATATTTATATTGTTAATAAAATGAAAAAATCAAAAATCGCTGAATAATTTTAAAATCGTTTATAGAAATATTTATAAAAAAAGTTAAAAAATTTTCTGTTTGGAAGAGGTGGAGATGCCGAGATTTGAACCCCGGCAATTTAACAAACAAAACAAACCTTCTTGGGCAACCGCCCAGACCATTGAGCTATTAACGTTGTTAAAAATAAAGAATTATAGTATAATATACTCCGTCATATTATTAGTTTAATATGTAGGTATGTATTTTTCAATTAAAGCGAACAATCATGTACAAGCATGTGTACATGTTTCTTATGCTTAAAATTCAACTCGTTCAAATAAAAAAACAAAAAAACAACAACCACAAGGGATTTTTTTGGAAAAATTAGAGGCAGTCGTGGTTTTTTGCTGATAACTCAGCCATTTTTTAACCGATTTGACAGATTTATATACCAACGTGTTAAAGAAGAAATTTACCATTTACCTTGGTTATAAAGCTTGGACTCCGGGAGATCTATGGTTCCCGAAAGTGGGTATTTAAAAAAAAAAAAAAAATTTTGGTCATAACTTTTTTGTATCTGAACCGATTTTCCCGAGTTTTTTATAAAATATGTTCTACTAAAAATTTCCGATATTTTGGTATATAAATCATATCCATAGGACATATGGCAGCCTTAAAATTTAGGTTTTTATAAAATTTTTAATTTTTTTTGTACGGGAGGTACCACGCCCACTGCTCCAATCCCGCCCACATTTTGTAGAATGGTGTGTATTGGCAACCTAAATGTGTGTACCTAATTTGGAAACTTTTGCTTTTGCCGTTCCCCAGTTATACAGCAAAAAGTAATAAAAATACAACAACCACAAGGGATTTTTGGGAAAAATTAGAGGTAGTCGTGGTTTTTTGCTCATATCTCAGCCATTTGTGGACCGATCTGGCTGAATTTCAATAGCAAAATTATAATAAGAATACCTGACAGAAAGATACCCCAACGAAGCTCCCATCATATCTGGGGGCTTCGGAAAACCCATTTCAACAGACAGACGGACAGACGGACAGACGGACAGACGGACAGACGGACAGACGGACAGACGGACAGACGGACAGACGGACAACCGGATTTGAACTTCGCTTTTCATAAGAACCCAGAATATATATACTTTATAGGGTGTAGGATCAATATTGTAGAAATTACAAACGGAATGACAAAGTTATATATACCCTTTTACCTTCGGTGAAGGGTATAAAAATAAGACCAAAAAGTAAAACCCAAACCAAAAAAAAAAGTAGTTTCGACACAAATCACAATTAGATTTGAACTGAAATGAACAAAAAAAATGTACGTTTAAATACTGTCAACACAGTATTAACAGGTAAAAAACGTCCAACGGTTGGTGGCAACAATTCCAAATTCATATGTACCACATACCACAACGACATCGTACGAACGTTGCAAGAGTTTGTAATATACGATCCAAAATGATCGTAATACGAATATGATAAAATCAACTTAGGTGGTGATCATAAATTGTAAATAAACTACAAGCAGCATAAAAGTGTAGACCAGCAGTCCCAAATAACAATATTACTTACTAACAGAAATGGTAAAGTATCAGAAACATAAACGGCGACTGCATAATAGCAGTAGCGACACAAAAACTACGTAAACACAATGTTGGGGTCTTTAAAGAGTTACGTAACAACCCTAAATGTTAATCTGGTCGGTTTATAAGATTGCAGATAATATTTGTTTACGGGAGATCGATTTATAAATGTAACCTAAAGGTTAGGTTAGGTATTTAAATTGGCAGAATTTTAATTGAACGTGGTCAACCGGTGTCCTATGATGCCACGATAACCCATAACCCAAGCGTTCCCACGACGTTCGGTTCTAACTATGCACTGGAACGACTCAGAGTTCAAGGAACACCGACCAAGGATGGTCAATTTAGCATTTCCTGTTTTTCAGGTATCGCTGCTATAACAACAACAACCACGATAACCCGTAGACAACTTTACTTTAGGGCTAGTCATTAACAAAGCTCCTTCTATAAATCGTCCAATTTCGTACCTAAATCGTCAAATCAAGTTGTTGGAAATGCTATGCCAGAATTTTTGTATCCATAACAATTAAGGGCGTATGCAGTCTTCAGTTTAAATTGGGGTCACATAGTGAAAATTCAGTCGGGACAGCTTCAAACCCAATTTATACCCTCAGAATACTAGTGCTCAACTAGTTCCCCACCCCCTTGGATCCGCGCTTAATAATATGGGGCAAGTTTGGTCTGATAGCGTGTTTCCCCAAATGATATGGCTATTGCTGTTCAACTGTAAAAGTTAGCTCCGGTTTCTTATTTTGAACTAAATTTGTACAGGTGTTGTATTCAGTTCCTGGGGGTTTCATAGTGGTATTTCTCTCGGGAACACTACGAAAACCAATTAATGGTTTAAGAACACTAGTCCTCGACTAGCCCCTTCCCTTGAATACGCGCTTGATAACACTGGGCAAAGTTTGACCTGGTGGCGTGTCTCCCCAAATGCTATGGCTATTGCTGTTCAACTGTAAAAGTTAGCTCCGGTTTCTTATTTTGGACTAAAATTTGTACAGGTGTTCTATTCAGTTCCTGGGGGTTTCATAGTGGAAATTCTGATTTAAGAATTAATGATTTAAAAACACTAGTCCTCGACTAGCCCCCTCCCCTTGGATACACGCTTGATAAGACTTGGCGAAGTTTGACCTAAAGCTATTGCTGTTTAATAGTTAGCTCCGGTTTCTAATAATGGACTTAAATTTGTACATGTGTTATATTCGCATACGCGGTGTTGACCGTTCTATACTCCAGTACTGTGGGACTGGCATTGTTTTGAAAAATCTATGAAGAGTATCGCTTTAATCTCAAAAACCATATAAACTTTTGTAGGGTACTAAATGATCGATTTTGACTGACAGCAAGTTGGTTAATGCTTTTTTTATTTCTTCTCTTTTGTTGCAAAAATAATGTTGCATTATGATTTGAGAATATTTTTTACTACTTTTTCTCGTTTATGTTTTGTTTGTTTCTGTGTCAATGTTGTTGTTGCACGGTCAGGGTATAAATAAGCTCGTGTTGCATTGTCAAAGTTGCTATAAACATCATCTTTTTTTTGTTGTTGTTATTGTTTGTTTTACTTTTACAATTTTGTTGGTTATTGTTTGTTTGTGGAGCAGCAGCAGCAGCAGCAACAACAGAACAGAACTCATGTGGTGTCAGCTTGTGGAGTTTCGCAATAGTAGTTGAGGAAAATGCCGCCAAATAATGCTCTCATATTGCAACAATATTCAGTTAATACTGTCGTTGTTTTGTTATTGTTGTTGCTGATTTTGTGATTAATTAAACCAACGGGGACGCATGATTTATAATGATGAATTTATTTGAGTCGACTTTAGTGGTGAACAAAGTAAAGTATCCGCTTTTAAAATAAACTTTTATTGACTTTGACCGAATCGAACTGAAAGATCGTTTTATTTGTGTTTACTTGACTGTGTGTTCACAATGTCGCTTTACTTTCAATAACCATTTTGGGCTAGAAGTCATAAAACATAATTCACTTTTATTTAAGGAGCAAAATAGATACAAAAATGGCAACAACTACCAGTGCAAAAGAACAAATTTAGATTTCACTTGAAGAACAAAATTTATACATTTTTTTAGTGACTTTTTGTGTGCACAATAGTTGTGCACCAGCCCTTTTGATCTCTTTAAGGAAATGTTCTACTTTTACAGTTCTCGATTCTTCGTTGTTGCAAAATGCAGCACCTGTTTAACAGTATGTGTTAAAATATATTTGTATGTGGGATGGAATAAGGCTTGCCAGATTAAAATTTGCAAAAATAACACAATTGTTAAAGCTAGTGAAAAGCAAATGAACTCACTAATGGCACAAATTATGTTTTGAGTCAGCTGTTAAGTGTTGAGTATAGAGGGGAATATGTTCATACAAGTATTTAAATGGGTTTTAGCAAGGCGAATTATCTGGATGGTGGGGCAAGTCAACATATGGTGTTTTTATCGGTGGTCGACTAGTTTGTATACAAACTAGTTTTTTATGTAAACCAACCCTTTTTATTTTTTTTTCTGCCAATATTTTTGACAATTCGACCACGGAAGCAGTGTTGTTGTAGAGTAGACCTCACCTTTTAGTCAATTCGCCTTGGGTTTCAGTTTCAACCCAGTATCTTCGTGTTGTCAAATTATTAGGATTAAATAAAGGAAATGTAGTTTTGATAGATTTTTAAACCAAAAATACCAAAAACAAAACGAAGAAATATTCATTCGCTTTTTACACAGCTTTGCTTCAGGATAATTGTAAACAAATTTAAAATAATAACGTGTTTTTTGGTTGTGGTTTAAAAATCTTGACAGAACCTTTTTTTCTTGATTCTTAACAAGCGCTGAAAATTCTTGTTAATCAAGAAAAATCAAGGCCGTCTGGCAAGCCTAGTCACAATATATTTAATTAAATCATCAATTTAATGATGAACAAATAAAGTTTTTAAATAAAAAAGTTTATGTTAATTTTTTAATCCTTAAGTGGACATCGAAATGGTTTTTTGTTAAAAAAATAATTATATCTACGTATTGTAGAAGGCCAATCGCTAACACTACATACAAGATTTTTATATTATATACATATCGTTACTTTAATATAGAATAGCCCTCACTAACGTTTTCCTTACTTTACAGGAGAAGGAGAAAACTTAATAAAAATTATAGTCTTATAATCGCGATGTTTTTAAACGCAGTTTTTTATTAAATTCTATAAGCAAATAAATAAAAAACTGCGTTTAAAAAAAATCGCGACTACAAGACTATAATTTCCTGTAAAGTAAAGAAAACGTTAGTTAGGGCTTTTCTATATTAAACTAACGATATATTCATCCTAAGAAAGGTAAGAAAACTCAAATTAGTCAAAGAGACATTTTAAAAAAAAATTACCAACATTACGACGCACTTAAAGAAGTGCATTTTTAAAAGAAAAATTATTTTTCTAAAGACATATTGGAACTCAGAAGTACATACATTTATTAGCACTCTAGTAGAGTCGTTCTACCCACACCACAATAGTTGAGAGGTTATTATCGCGACGGCCCGCTTATTGCGACAGCTTAATTTTTAACATTGCAGGTTCTATAATCGCGACAGTTTACAAAAAGCAAAGTTCTATTTTCGCGACTTTTATAGCTTTTTTTTAATTTGACAGGAATATCTTATATAAATATTTTGATTACAATGCGTACAATTAAATCGGGGAATTCCCGAGTTTGATGTTTCATTTGATCAGTTTAGTTTTGTAAAACGAATTTTAAAGTCAAAAAAAATCAAAAATTAGAGATTTTAAATAAAGATAAAAATAATGTTCTATAAATTTAATTTACGTATGCTATAAATTTTTGTTGTGGAGCTAAAATAGGATGACAGTTTTATTATAGTAATAAATAAATCTTTTTTCCAGTTGCAGTAGATCAAACCCTTATCTACTTGATCATATTACATTACAAAAAAAAAACTGCTCACTCACTTGCTCGGGGAAAAGGGAACAGATTTGGAGTTCAAACTAAAAAAATTTAATAGAAAAATTCTGGATATGTCCTGGGACAATGTTTCAGAATCAAATATCCTAAAATCCTGGAATGCTTTAATCAAATTCAGAAGTGAATGCATCGAAGAGGACAAAATGCCCTTAAATCTTTTACAAAATTTAATTCGGGAATAATACGAAGGTCTGTCAACTGTTGATTGGTTCACTTGTAGCTTGAGTTGGTAAGGAACATCTCTTTACGAATGCTGCCAAAAAGAGCTGGATTCATGAAGAAAAGTCTAAGGAGCAAATGATATTGTCAGATACAGATTCAGGGGATTTATAGGATCCCTGCGGTAAATTTGTGTAAATTGTTCCAACAGAACTGGTCCTGGGATTTGTGATTAAGTTCAGAATAAGTTAAAAAAAAAGAGCTCATGACCAGTGAAATGAGAACCAATTATTTTACTGGTTTATGAAGAACTTAAAGGTAAAAAAATAATGAAATACGGTACAGTATTCACCGGTGGTGTGACACATTTTTTGGGACTTTCTAAAATTTGGTTCTTGAATTTAATTCTAGAACTTGTTTCATTGAAATAATACTACATTGTATTGAAATAATACTACATTGTTGTAACTGACGCTGGATACGTTCATTAAGAATAGGTGTGTGACTGGTCAAATGGTGTCAATTCACCCCCTTCAACGACAACCCCATGTAAAAGTGATAGGTCTTATTCATATAAAGTGTTAGAATTAGAACCGATCTCTACCACCAAACCCCTATCACGGGACTATTTTAGTGTCAGCTCGCTTCCCTCTAAAAATAAGAGCTACGTCATTCAGTTGTTATTTTAAAAATTTAATTAAACAAAAAAGTTTTTGGTAAGAACTACTAAAATTAAAATTCCAAAGAGAAAAATGAAGTGAAATTTACTATACTGCAATAAGAGGCTTTAAGTCTTGTGTATAGAATTGGAAATAAGTAAATAAATAAAATAAATCGCAGGATTCTGGTGGTTGAAACCTGCTCTTTGGTCAAAATTCTATAGCCTATATATGACTTTTTTCAATATTTATTTATTGAATCTTCATATATTAAATATGAGCTAACAATAACACTGTGATAGTCGAAAAAATTAACTTCGATAAATCCTTTTCGAACTATTAAAGGGGAGTCCCCTGAGTACGAAAGTACATTTGGAAGTGTCAGATTGGGTCCAGTTTTTGAGAAATCGGTTTATGTCCATTTTTCATTTCATTTTATTCGACTCTATTAGTTTTTTTTGCTTTCTTAACATTCTTTTACGGAATGTTTTGACTTTTTTTTCAAAATTTCACGTAATTTAAACCATTAAGTCGACCAAAAGTAACGATCATTCTTTCAGGTTTTTAGCCATTAAAAAGATTAAATTCTCTTTTAGCAGACCTTTGCTGGAATTTGCAATCCGAGTTGAATGATGAAGTTTAGCATGATACGTAACGGTTATTTTTAAGTTTTTTTTGTTGTTAAAACAACATATAAGAAGGACAAAAATAGATACTAGATTTGAAACTTTTCGCAGACTTTGCTATATCCATGAAAAATGGATATATACCGACTTCTCAAAAACTGGAGCCAATGTAACACTTCCAAATGTACTTTCGCACTCAGGGGACTCCCCCCTAATAGTTCATCGAAGTTAGTTTTTTTCGGGTCAAAAACTATCAAAGTGTAATTAATCGAATCTTATCCTAATACTTTACTTTATGTCCTGCCAGTGCCGGACAAAAATTTTTTCATCACGGGTTCTGTTTAAATAATTAGGTGTTTATCGCTCATCTAAATGGGTGAGTGCTGAAGTGTCTCTTCTCCTTAAGCGAGTGTGGCCGTTATCATTTAAAATATTCTTAAGAGTTTTACTGCATATTTCGTAATCATAGTTTTAGCTATTGGCACATTGAGAATATTTGAGTTTTTAACATACCAAGGGGCAGCTGTGATTATTCGAAGAATTTTTTTTTTTTGCGCCTTTGAATTTTTTCAATATTAGAGGCCGAGGCAGTGCCCCATAACTGAATATAATAGCATCAGATTGGCTTTAAGATGGAGTTGTAAAGTAGAAGTTTGCAGTCGAGGCTAAGGACAGAGTTTTCCAGAGTTAATTTTGCTCTATAAGGCTTTTCCACATTAAATGGCGATCTAGATGTATACCGAGATATTTGCTAATTTTGAGGTATTATTCGATTACTGATTTGAATAGGGGGGCATGATTCCCGACGCAAGGTGAATGTTATATGTACGCATTTTTGCTCATCGACCTTTATCCTCCATTGTTTTAACCATATTTCTAGTTGAAGTATGTTAACTTCTAAGTAACGAGATGCTTCATGACGGTTTTCGTGTACGCTTAGAAAAGCTGTTTCATCCGCTAATGTTGAAGTTTGGGTGTAGTTTCTTGTTGGCATATCCGAGGTATATATTAAGTATACAAGTGGGCCCAGGATGCTTCCCTGAGGGAGACCAGCGTCGATTGGCTGAGGAGAAATTAAAAAATTAACTTCTTTAATAATAAACTTTCGACCGACTAAGTAGCTTTCTAACAGCTTGTGTGTGTATACTGGTAAGTTAAGCTTCAATTTATGTAATAAGCCTTCATGCCAGACTTTATCAAAAGCTTGAGAAACATCGATGAAGAGAGCGGAACAATATTTTCTTTCTTCAAAGGCTTTTCTTATTGCGTTTACTTTACTATGGGTTTGTTCAATTGTGGTGTGTTCTCTTCTAAAGCCGAATTGGTGGTTAGGAATACATCTGTTTTCATTTAAAATTGGGGTTAATTTTGACGCTAACAGATTCTCAAACAGCTTTGATATATTAGAAATTAAGCTTATAGGCGTATATGACTCAACTTTTGTGTGAGCTTTTCCTGGTTTAGGTATCATGATGACTAAGGAAACCTTCCACTTTTGAGAATAGTATTCAAGGCGTAAAATAGCATTACAAATTAAAAGAAAAATTGTCTTTGCTATGCTGGGTAGCTCCAAAAGCATTTTGTTGCTGATCTTAGTAAAACCAGGAGCCTTCTTGGGATTTAAATCACAAATAGCCTTTTCGGTTTCTCTTATCGGAAATCTTTGGGGAACAGCAACTCTAGCAGCAACAGGTGATAACTCGACCGCAATATCGTGAGATTTGGGGTAAAAGCGTTTTTTAAAAGATTAACAAACAGATTAATTGTTCGACATCATTTCTTGCCCAACTTGAATTCAATTCTTAATGGTGGTTTAAAAACAACTGCCCTTTTGAGATTTCTAGCTACATGCCAATATGAGTAGTCTGATTGTGAAGTTGCATCAAGTTCCTTAATATATTTTTCCAAGGAAGCCGTTTTCTGAGTCTGCAGTAACTTTCTTAGCCTTTTTGTACACTCTTCTAGTAAATTCTTAAGTTGAGGGGATCTGAGCAATTGCCAATCTCTTCGCCTATATATGATGAGGCAAAGTACAGAGTGCTACTCAGATTTGATAGGGATCTTGACTAGATACATTAGAATAAGGCATGTTGGGAGAACAGAATTCTCTCCTGGATAAAAATCAAAGTATCGAAATACTCAAGTAATCAGGCTCTTAAGCCGTGGCTCAGGGCATCACAAATGGGCCGGTGTAGGGACTCAATCAAGACGCCCTAGTGTCGCCTGACAATTTACCCTTACCCTCTATGTTGTGGTCACCATTGTCGCAAAATCGCTTCGATTCTGCACCATGTCACAAAAAATGTATACAATTTGTCGTTTGTTTGCTCAGAAGAACCAGTTGCAACGAAATTGGTTATCAAACATTAAAGAGTCTACCTACCTTAAAAAGGCAAATTGGGTAGTCACTCTCCCAACATTAATTTCAATAGTATTAAATATTAAACAACGTGGTATTATTTGTAAATTAATTACTTTTGGTCCATATTTGTTTGACAATTAACTTAACAACCATTTAACGTTTAGTTGTATTGCATTAATCTTCCTAATTGAATGTCAAAAAAATTTAAAAAGAAAACCAAACCTCAGAAATTTAAATTTTTTATTTATAAAAAAAGTAAGAAAAAAAACAAATATTTAGAAAACAGATCCTATGAATAATTTCCTAAATATATCCTTAATAAATGTGTAATCATTACAAAGCGTTCAAGTAGAAATTTCAAACGTATTAAACCGCAAGAACAAATAAAAGAAAATTTTGCTTATGGAAAAAACTTAAATACCGGAAACTATTAATTCCACTCGAATTAACATATGGCAAAAAAAAAACGTAATAAAAAGTTTAAAATACAAACTCCCACCACTAAATGCGGCACCTGATAACTTTGCTGGGAAAACAAATCAAATCAAATGTAATGAGGCCAACCTAAGAAGGGGAATCATGTCGGGCAACAAACCTGCTTTCCTTTTTGTGTATTATTAAGGAACAATTTAGCCCAATTAATACAGCCATTGGAATGTTTTACATAAAAAAAGTCAAGTCAAGTTAAAAATTAAACACGCAAGACATGAAGCTTAACAACGCCTCACTGACTTCTGTCAAAAAATCATTCGAAGCCAAGCGCACAAACACTGAACGAACTTGTACGTACGTTCGTTCGTTCGCCCCAATACTTGGAAGGAGGAAAACAAAAACTTTTTTTATCTAAAGTGGTTGACCACTTATGACAACTTTCTTAATGGAAAATGAAAATAGAAAAATGCTCAAAATGTTTAAAATTGTGTTTTCTTCATTTTAATTAAATCCTAAAAGCAAACTTTCTCCTGTTATAAAATTCCAAGTTAAAAAAGTACTTAAAAGTTTTGGGCCTTAAAACTTTTACAAAGTAAAGTGTGTTGTAGTTAAATAACCGCTGCTTGAAAGTCATTTTTCAAAAAAACTGAAAACTGAAAAACTTTTAAAGTTTACACAGATTTTATGATATTAAAATACCAACTTTTATTAAGGGTGTTTAAGACAAGTTAGTTCTCTATTCGATGAACTCAAGGTATAAATATTATATTTGATTACGCTGTTCAAAGGTGCTTAAGTAGAATATTTAGTTCTGTGCTTATTAAACCCAAAATTCAAATAGTTTATTTTTCGGTTTGGGAAGCGTGTTCCAAGTTATAAAGTTAATTATCAATGCGGACAGGTACATGCCACTCAAGACAACAATAAAATACAATGTCATGAGTAGATAATTTCTAGCACCCTTCAACAAAAGTGTAAATAATAATATGCAAACAGGGATATTTTTAATTTCTCCTGGTTATGTATTATTAAAGGTTATAGGGTTGCCAGCTCCATATTAAACATTTTAAATTCGTGAAAAGCTCACAAGCTTACGAAATAAGTATTAAACAGAATGTGTTTTAAGTCTTTACAAATTTATTAAAATTAAAAAAAAAACAATTTAATTTTACCAGTTTTACTTAAATAAGCTATGCAATATTAAACATATCGACCCCATTTTGCGAAATGATCGTAAACGGTATTTTGAAAAAAAAAAATTATGACCAAAATTAAAATTTTCTGGAGCCATCTATATTGAAATGTCAAAATTGTTAGTAACTTCAAATATATTTGTTATACCAATCGATCGTAAGCAGTGAATTCCTTCATTAATAATGGATAATGTAGACTAAAATGGACTTAAAATTGCTGAAAACTAGATAAAAAATGGCTAAGCGACATTGAATGCAAAAATCTTTGTAAGTAACGAGTGAAATGCGTATGGAAATAGGTTATCCCATCAGCAGTAAATTTCAGTTTATCAATAGTGAGCATTGGTAATTAAGCACATTAAAACGAGACCTTGTTAATAAACTAAAGTAATATGTTCTTTAGTTACTAAAGAAACAAACCAAAAACTGTACATAATAAAATATATAATATAATACAGCAGACGCTCGCAAATTAGAACCGCTTTGTTTTTGAGGCGATTCTAATTTCTGAATTATTCTAATTTCTGGACTTTTTTCCGAATAAAAAATACAAAATTGAGTAATTTTACTTCCAAAAACTTATATAAAAGACTTTTAAAATTTTTTTAATTAAATTTTGTTTGATAAAAACAAGAAAACAAAACGTAACAATTCAGTCTAATACATTAAATGTATTTTTTTTAATTAAAAATATGAATATATAAAAAACTAATGGCAACAAAACATAACAATTCAATAAGGAAAAAACATATTTGATTTGGTAATTCCCCTTTTTAGTGTTACTATGTTCAAACAGAATAAAAATAAACTGCGGATTTCTTGTGTTCAAATAACAAAAAAAAAAAAAAAAACGTTCTGAAATTAGAATTTTAAATTCGAATTTTAGAGCGTTTAATGTATTGCAAACACTGATTCTCATTTCTGGACGTTCGAATTACTGAAAGCATTAATTTGTGAGCGTCTACTGTATATGTATGTAAATGTAATAATTAATAAAAAAGTACATGAACATATAATTTGGGGATTCACAAGGTAGTCATTAAGTCATATGTTTTAAAATAATAACAAAAAAAAATATGGGGGCTGTGAGCAACACCTCTTAATTTAAATTTCTACTGTGTAGTTATGGCAAAACGATAGACACAGCGTTAAAAGCCTTGTTATTTTAAGACTTTATTTGTTTGAAAAACAAGAAAAATTTTTTGTTTTTACTATTGTAAATTTTCAGGATATTATGACAATATGACTTAATAGAACACCTTGTGAATCCCCCAAATATGTTTTTAGGGACTATTTTATTAAAAAAAATTCGGATCATCATCATCAATACCGTTGTGGTTTTTATCGTTATAAATTTCACCGATTACACTACGTGACAATTTTGTGACCAAATGAATTTAACACCTAATATTTATGTAAAATTTTCCGCTGAATCCGAATATGAAGTCAGAATTGTCAAAAGTAGAACAGTTTTTGAGATATTCCGTTATTTATGTTTTTAAAAAAGATGCTGTGACTAAAATGCAAATATCCAAAAAATTAAATGTTAGCCTATTTTAATACGAACATTTTGTGCCCAATAGGATCCGGATCGGTGCAAAAATGTCAAAGTTACAGAAGATTAATTGAACTAACCCACAACATATTAATATACAAACCTAAATTTTTAGTAACAATAAATATTAAAAATTGCTTAAAAGTATTGAATTTCTATGTGGGTTAATTTACTAAATCTTCTGTAGCTTGGTAATTTTTGCACCAATCTATGCCTTGTTGGGCGCAAAATGTTCATTTTAAAATAATCTAATGTCGCATGCAATAAAACTTTAGGATTTTTAAATCATTGGTTTAAAAAAAAATAACTTGAATAGAGCAAAATTGAACAAACTCATAAAATTTTCATTGAAGCTTGAACTTTTGTCCCCTGTAACTCTGTCATTTCTGAACCAATCTTCACAAGCAATCCATGGTTATTTTAGAAATTTTATAACGTTTCACTAGAAAGAAAGAATTACATACCCCGTTTCAAATTTTTAAAGATATTTGCATTTCAACCACATCATCTTTTTTAAAAACACAAATAACGGTTATTTTGGATTCAGCGGAAAATTTTACATAATGATTAGCTGTCAGATTTATTTGGTCACGACTTTGTTGAAATTTTTTCATGTAGTGTTATTTTTGCGTTATGATATTTCATCAGATCATTATTGATTCTTAAAATAACTGAGTTAGGTATAGGGTACATGTTTGTATTTTGAAAACCCCCTTTCTGAATCCAAAACCTGTTTCAAGAAATTTTTAATGGTTTCTGAGATATAATTATGAGAAAAATTACTCTGTATCAACTATTTTATTGTTTTGCTCTGCAGCAAATTCGAAATAAATATAAAAACATACAAAATAAATTTCACTCTTGCTTTGCTTCATTGCAGTCAGAAGAAACCCTACAAGAAATGAATGAGCGAGTAGTCACATTTTTTCATTTTGGTGTTAAGAAAATGACAGAAAGAAATGACCGAAATAAAGTTTTCGGAAACATTCGGTCTTTTCTTTCTATCATTTTCTTAACACCAAAATGAAAAATGTGACTACTCGCTCATTCATTTCTTGTAGGGAAGTAGCTAAAGCAAAACCGAAATAAAATTACAACAACTCAATACACAGCAGTAAGTAAGCAGCACTTGAAGCTACTTTTTAAAAATAAATGTAGAAAAATGGCGTCTGCCCCACAAAACAATAAATTTATGTTTCAATAAAATTATATTAACTCTCTTTCCTAAATTCATTCCCGAAAGTTCAGAAAATTAACATTTTTCTTCAAAACATATGCCGGAAGCAGTAGTGAAAATACAAAAAAAATCTATCAGGTGTTTTCCTCCACTACGACTTTTTGGCATATGCACCAAACTAATAATGAGCTGACGATTTTTCCTCAACCTTGGGTTTTTCAAAATGCAGGTTCAGTTTATTTCATTGCGTTTATATTCTCAATGGATAAATATCAGTAAACAAGTGTTCCTTTGTTGGAAGTTTAAATTTTTTATAAAAAATCGCAAAAAAGTTTAATGTATGGAAAAATCGCTTAGTTCACGCAGAGAAAAAACATGTTTAAATATGGTTACCTCAAACAATACCATGTTTAAGGAAAATTTTCACCATATTATGTTTAATTAAACCATATTTTTGTCATCGACAACCATATTATGATTAAATTAGTCCCCTATCAAGACACCACAACCATATTATGGTTGCCTCTAATCATGTTATGGTTATATATGACAATAATTTGTTTTTAAATTAACAATAGTATTTTCCTCTTTTTCAAGAGCAACATGCTATGGTTGAAAACCAACCATATTTTAGTTATTATTAACCATAATATGTTCGGAGGCTTCTTGATGTAGGACTATTTTAACCATAATATCGCTGTAGTTGACAATACTATGGTTATATTAAACATAATATGGTTAACATTTTCTTTAAACATAGTATTGTTGGAGGTGACCATATTTAAACATTTTTTCTTTCTCTGGGTTAATAGAAAAAGTGCTGAACAAAAAATTAGGTAAAGCTTAATTCACAAATCTTCTGACTAAACAGGATGAAAAAATGTCTAAATTTAGCTAGAAAATCGCTAAATTGGCATTACTAATGGAATAAGAAAGTTATATGCATTTGATCACTGACGACTAAATGAAAGAGCTTAAGAATATGTATGAGTGGTATCAGCACAAATGTGTCACGAATTGGCTGCCAATGTTTAAGAAGGATTTTCTTGGCACTTGCAAAAAATTGAACATTAGCGAGGAAGAACTCCCAGAATTAAAGCAAAAATTGTGATATAGTCAATCCATGAATAACGATATGCGATATGATGAGATCGGACCTTAAATATTGGCGCTATTTATAAAAACAAAAAAGTACTGTATTTTGGGGCTTGGCAAAAAAAATTTTTTTTTTTTTTTGTTTTAGAAATTTCATTTACTTATCTTCTATTTTAGGCAGTGACTGACACAACTTTTTTCCTTTATGAGGGCAAACCGCTTTAACGAACATATTCTTTAACGTTGATGATTATTTTGGTCAACATATTTCTGGATTTTTTTCACTCTCCCAATATTTAAAATCAAAAACTCGGCAATCATACACTTTAATTTACATACTTTAAATGGTTAAATATAAACGATTTGAAAACACGTCACAATAACCTTGTACGACAAACCAATTTAAAAAAATAATAATAATCGCGTGTCTTTCAAATTCGATATGTAAAAGGAATTCATTTGCAACACTCACTGATACTCCTACTTAATACACAACCATGGTAAAAACCCCTTTCTTCTATTGACTCTTCATAATTGTATTTTATTTATACCCTCCACTGCTAGTGGTGCATGAGAGTATACTAAGTTTGTCATTCCGTGTGAAACATTTTTAATATTTATCTAAGGCCATATAAAGTTTATATATTCCAACAAATAGAATCTGGGAATTTATTTCTCATGGTGAGTAACAGTTATTTTATACATTTTCATATAATTCGAGTGTGTATTCTAAGTCCAATTACAATCCTCAAAAGCTTTTATACTTTCCAGGAATATTTTCTAAGCACTTTCAGAATTTTTCGTTTGTATATTTCAGAAAATGCATTACATTCTGCTGGTGTCTAAAAGTTGTATAAATTTTCTTTACAATTTACTTCATTGCTAGCCAAAAGATAGCTAACGTAAGCCTCGTAACAGAAATATACAAACGAAAAATTCTGATAGTGTTTAGAAAATATTCCTAAAAAATTTTGAAGGAATAAGTCTATTAAAGTATAAAAGCTTTTTAAGGATTGTAATTTGACTTAGAATACACATTCGAACAATATGAAAGTTTATATATTCCTCATTCTTGAGTAATTCCAAGTCCATATGTCTGTCCGTCTGTTGAAATCACGTTCACTTTCGAGTGACTCAAAACAAAACAACAGTATTGACGTCAAAATCTTTCTAGTTCTACTAGGCAGTTTAAAATTGAAATCCAGAACAACTGGTTCAGTTAAAAAAGAGTTATAAACGCAAATGTGGACCAATCTCCTCAAAAATTTGATATATCTGTTAGAAATACTTTTATCCCGTGGTGGTGGAATGCACCTATTGCTATTAAATATTGCACAAACTCGATTTATATGACTAGAAAATAAGTCGGTACAAATTTACCATAGGCCCTATATAAAGCCCATTCTCGGAAAACACTTTAGTACGCCTAAAACTGTAATGAATAATGCTGACTAGAAGTCACACAATTAAATTTGGTGAAGATTGCTCTATAATTTACCATAGGCCCTATAAATGTTCTAACTCTCGGTGGAGGGTATCAAAGATTCGGTATAGCCGAGTATAGCACTCTTATTTGTTATTAGTTTTTCTATATGGCATTTTATAATGCAGAGACTAAACTATGAAAATTATACTTAATATATTACGCGTGCCTACGTTTAGGCGTAACAAATTACCAATAAACATTTTTTATGGCTGAATTTTTGTGGTTAAAATAAGCCACATTTTTCATACCAATAGAGACGAGGTTTAACACCAGGTAAGTTTTTTTTTGTTTTTGTTTTTGGTGCTTCATTCTTATTGTTTTTCTTTAGTTCCTGGGTTGATTGTTATTTAATGAGGACTTTTTTTTATATGTAAAAGCATAATGTTTTTTGTTTCAGGGCACATATTTCATTATTTAGTGTTTGTGTGGACACATGTCTGTCTGGGGAATGATTTTTTTTAGATGAGACATGATTAGCTGAAATAATTATGGGTTAAAGGTCAAAGCATGTTTATTAGAGAGACAAAGTACTAACGTAATAACTACACTGAAAGAATTTTCTTCGCAATAACAATGAATTTTGACATTAATCCCATGAAAAATTGCATTAAAAAAGAACCTATGCAGCGCTTCGTTGGATCAATGAAACCCGTTTCATAAAATGTATTTAATAAAACATTACATTAGATCTATGAATATTATTCATTGGATAAATACTTTCAATAAAGTAAAAAAAATTTAAACTGGGAATTATTTCCTTCCGAAGGTTACTTTATATTATATTCAACATTTTTTATTTTTCGAATTTATTCTATGAGCTAAATTTCAGTTATGTATTTCATAAAGCTTTTTTGAATTGAAGGAATAGGACTATTACAAAAAAGCTTTATGAAATACATAACTGAAATTTAGCTCATAGAATAAATTCGAAAAATTAAAAATGTTGAATATAGTAAAAAAAAAAAATTTTTCCATTTTCCATCGATCGCGCAACATCGGTGCTGATAGACTAGCTCACTACCAGCACAAAGTATACAGAGATGAAAAAAGTGACGTATGAAAAATGCCTAAATCTTTTGCGAGGGCAGCTTTCGAAGAAAGGGAAAGAAAACGTTTTTTGTTAGTGAAGTGACAATGCGTAAAAACAGGCCGCTACTATCTACACAAATTGCATAATCAAAACAAAAAACGCAAAAAGGGCAGCTTTCGAAGAAAAAGTCATAAAAAACACAATATTTTCTGTCTCGTGACGCCTCTGTATACTCTGTGCTACCAGCTAGCCTACCGGCACAGAGTATACAGAGGCGTCACGAGACAGAAAATATTGTGTTTTTTTCTGTCTTTTTCTTCGAAAGCTGCCCTTTTTGCGTTTTTTGTTTTGATTATGCAATTTGTGTAGATAGTAGCGGCCTGTTTTTACGCATTGTCACTTCACTAACAAAAAACGTTTTCTTTCTCTTTCTTCAAAAGCTGCCCTCGCAAATGATTTAGGCATTTTTCATACGTCACTTTTTTCATCTCTGTATACTTTGTGCTACCGGGGCAGTGTAGTTTTTGGATAAAAGAACTATATTTTTTACTCAATTAAGAGCGTAAATATGACATTAAATTGTCCATAACAACAATAACAACATTGATTGAACGTTTTTGTTTCATTGCTATAATGACATTTTTCAGTGTCATTATGAAAATTTAAATTTATGAAAGCATTATTGAAATATGTTGCTTTTATAAAAAAATTTTTGATTTCATAAATTTAATGGCGTATTACATTAGATCAGTAATAGCCACTCCATAGGCTCGCGAGTCAGTCAATAATCGTATTTTTCACACAGTACATAATATATTTGTGTGAGTGCGTTTGGGGCTTGGTTAGTTCGGGGCTTGGTTATCACTGCATTAGATGTATGAAATAATGAAATCTTAAATTTTTTGATTAACAATTAAACATGTTTTAAAGGAAAGTATAATTTTATATTAATTTATGAATATAGTTATGTTTGTATATTGTTTTTTTATGTTCCCTATTAAAATTTTTTGTTTAACTTGGACACACTTAAGTTTTCATATATCCAATGAAAATTTTTAACGTAATTACGAAATCCAATGAAGCGATTTTAACGAAAATACTTCATTATAACTATGAAAATCCATTTAGACAGTGAAAATTTTAATTTACCTAAGGAAATTTTTTTTATGAAAAAGATTCATTAAATATATGAAGCATTTTTCTTTCAGTGTACAAAGAAGTTTTTAACAATTTCGTTTTTTTAAAAATTATTAGCTTTTTGATGGTGGTGACGAATTTTTAGTTTTCAAATTAAATACGAAATTTATTTGAAAATAACTGTCATTTTCATAACATCCTTAACAATCCTTCCGAACACATGCCCTTAAACAAACAAACTAACATGTTGGAATTAAATAAAGAAAACGCCCCTTTTCATTTTAAAAAACCAGGACTACTTTTTATAAATTGCACACAAATATTTGATTAAAGTCAACATGCCAAGAGGAAAAAATGCAAACACACACACACACAAATTCATTTAAGCAAATTCAAAAAGAGAAATGACAAAAACAATAATTCTAATTTTTATTTCCCAACAAAAGACACAATCAAACCAAAACTGCAAATTTTAAATGGCAAATAAACTCTTCATACTCGTTCGTAACAACTCAAGTGAGAGTGGAACTAAATTATAATTGAATGACACAACACCTGAAGCCGGAAGGCATTTTTGCAAAAAAAAAAAAAAAAACATTAAACATCTATTCTTTATATCCGAATAGCAAAAATGGCATAAATGAATGACAAAAAAAAATTCTCTATAAGAATTGTTAATGCAAAAGAAAAATATTTGGCAGAGGGGTGGAGAGCATAACGACGTAATTGAATTTGTTGATAGGTTGTCATTTAAAGATAAAAACGGGCGTTGCGAGAAAAAAATTAGCAAACATTTCGGCATGAAATTGCAATATTAGCGTAAATTCGAAAAATAAATGGAATATGAAGAAGTTGTGGGAAAGTGGTTGCAAAAAGAACAAACAACTTTTCTTAACTATTTATTACATTAGAATTAGAATTAGAATTAAAAAACGTTCTTGATAGAATTTCATTTTTGAACACATTTCGCTCATTTGTTGCAAGATCGTCATAACTCAAAAAATTAAATTTTGGAGTTAGTAAAGCAGCATCGTTCGCTATGTTTTCCTTTACATTGTGTATAAAATTTACTTTCACCGTTTGAAGAGAATTTGTCGTTATTTTTTCTAAGTAGTGCAAGCAAATCAAAAACCTTAAACATGTTAACTTCGAATTGTATTTTTTGAGTTATGACGACGCTGCAGCAAGTGAGCCATATGTAAGAGAGCTGAAGTACTTTTGAATCCGGTTTAAAGTATAACGACCGACTCTGAATTACTTTTAATGATTGAAGAGATGTTTGTGTGTACAAAGAATTTGTCGCAGTTTTGAAAATACAAAATTCAATTAGATGTGGTGCATATAGACTTATAAACGTAGTTTAGTCCCTATCTAATTTTAAAATAGCTAAAATGTATGTAAACATATCACGGCAAATTTTTTTTAAATGAAATGCTTTTTCGCTACAAATTTAATAGCGCTTAAGTGTTTTTCGGGATAGGTCCTAATATATATATATATATATATATATATATATATAGTCCCGACGATTATACAAGGAGCATAGAGCCTTAAAGTCCCAATTTGTCATCTATAATTTCCACGTGAATATTAATATCTAAAGAAAAAACTTTAAAAGAATTTTTTTGTAAAAAACAACTGCTGCAAAAGTTGTAACTTCTCTCGTTAAAGTTTGCTACGAGCATGTTCGCTTCCAGCAACTCTTGTCGAAATTTCGCTCGTAAAGTAAAGATCGTAGCCGTGCAATCATACAGCCCAATTATGAATAAAAATTCCCCGGTATTTTTTCCCTTCTCCCATTTTTCCTATGTAAATACAATGGTAAAAATGGGAAAAGGGAAAAAACCCAAGGGGAATTTTTAGTTATAATTGGGCTGATAATGTTTTGTGTACTGTGTTTTCAATGTAGTGCAATAACAGTTGTTAAAGTGAATAAGTGTTCACAGAAAAAAATACCAATGTTAAAATAACATGACGAAATGTTGGTTGAGAATCATGATAAATTTCTGCAAAAGTACGCCCTTTATTTAAATTTATCATTATTTCATATTAATTTTAAATGTAAAATATTAAAATAACCTTAAATCATGTTTATTTAATATTATTCACTGTCAAAATAACATTGTTCAATATTGAATCCATAAAAACCTGTTTTATATTAAAAACAAAAGTTTATCTTGTTAAATTAACATGCACACATACTTAAGTATGTACATTTTTTTATTTTCATGTTTAAAATATGTTATAAAAAGAAGACAATTCCCGTATTCTTTTAATTAAAATTATTTAGTTAAATAGTACATCAAGTTTTCAAAGTAGAATGATGATGAAAATCATATCGCGCCATTCTTCTGATGCTTCTGTTAACAAAGGAGATACAAAATAAGTGAAACATGTGTTACAGGGGTAAGTGTTTTCAATTCCCAACAAACACGAAGGTTTGATTTCAAATTGAAAATGATTTGAAATCAAACGTTTTCTCAAACGACAAACGTTTGATAATGATTTGAAAATCATAGCGTTCTCAACAAAAAGGGGAAATTATTTTCAAATTGAAAACTGCCTTTATTTTCAACTTGCTTTCAAACGTAATTCTCAAATGTTTTTCAAATGTGGATTATAATACAATGTGGAATATAAATAAAAATATTTTATTTTTTTTAATATAAATTTATTATTTATTTAAATAAACTGTGAGATAAACATTCGGCACCATAGCTTAAAGATTAAATAATGTCCTCTAATTCTTGGAAAGACAAACTACTTGGCTCACTTTTATTTTGAGGATTGTAGCACCGCGATCGTTCAACAAACTTTCTTCACTTTCCCGTTTTATTTTCCTTTTTTTCGTATTTTTAATCATTGAAATTACTCACAAATAATTTTTATTTTTCACAAGAAATAAGCTGTTCACTTTATATTAAAATTTATTTTTAATAGTAAAACACATGTAACCGCAAAGTAAAAATTTAACTTTAATCGCCATTTTTAATGATTACATTTATTTTTCGCTTTAGTATTGCTAAGTTTATTTTTGATTTGATTTAACATTTGACAAACATTTGACATCAAATTGATAAAACATTTGATATCAAATGTTTATTTTCAAATCATTATTAATTTGAATTTAAATGTTAAATTAAACAATTGAAAAACGTTTGAGAATTGTGTTTGATGTCAAATGACAAAGTCATTTCATATCAAAGGTTTGACTTCGTGTTTGTTGGGTTATTCTTAAATAAATGCATATGTTATGTTGTTTTCACACTGTTATATCACACTCCAACCAACTTGTTGCTACATGAAATTCACGCTGTTTCAACTTGAAATAACTTCCATTCAACGTGATTCGGATTGTTATTTCAATAAAAATTACATTTTGCTCTAACTTTACTGCAATGTTAAATTAACGTGAATTATAGTTATTTTAAAAGAAAAAATGTTGTACGCAAGTTATTGTAAAATCATGTTAAATTAACATGAAACAAAATTTGAAAGGCTTGTAGCAGGATATATGGTATGTTAAGGGAAATGTGGATCACACAATATTTTACACAACTTAGATTAAGAACTTTGATTGCGCAGCCTTGTCTACTACCGACGTTACTGTGTGCCTCTGAAATATATGCTGGCTGCAACTCCCGGTAAACTTACCACTACGTATAATAACATTATCCGTTACGTTTTTGGTCTGAAAATATTTGATCAAATAAGTTCGTATTTCTGCCGTTTACATCATTTACCATTTAATAATTTTTTATTTAGGAGCATTATCTTCCGACACAGGATTATAATAACTATGGAACCGAAGTACCTGTACGATCGTTTGCGGTTCGCAAGATCGCTTAGAGCGAAATCTTTTATACAATTTCGTCATCGAAATTACGCAACAGAATGCCAATTTTTTATATTTAGTATAAACTTCCAAATCATTTGCAAGCAACTTGCAGCGCAATAAAATTTAGAAAATGAATTACTGATTATTTTTCCTAAATTATAAGGATAAACTTTAGGAAAAATAATAAATTTGATTGTATTGCTGTTAAATTATTGCCGCTACTTATTATTATTATTAAGTATTTTATTAATCTTTATTAATGTTTTTATTTCAAGAAAAAATTTTAACTTTCTTAAAGTAAAAACTTTCGTTCGTATCATCCTAAAACATTAAACAGCAAATACTTTAATCTATCTATACAATATATAATTTCTTAGTATGTCAGGATGTTTGCATGTATGTCCTATTCTTTCCGCAACTTTCTGAAGCCATCTGATGACATAGGAAGCGGAAATTTGGCACACTTGAAGTACTTTCTCTGCGGAAGATCGTAACGAAGCCATATTTTTAATTTTCGGCTTTTCAACTAGTATAACTATAAAGATCTGATAGAAAATATGTTTTTTTTATAATATGGGGAACTTTGGGCCCCACCTGGCACGGCTAGGCACCGTCGGATTGACCTGAAAAATTAGATCATGATTTCTTACACCAAACCTCATATTTTAAGCAGCGCAAACAATTAAATTTAAAAAAAAAATCCCATACAAGATGCGACCAGTCTAATACCTATTGTTTATTATTTATTATGTTATTTATCTCTATTTTTTATTTAGTTTAATAGTGTACCCTTAAATATCTTATCTGTCTAGTATAACCTATCTGATTCTTATACTATAATTCATAAGATATCATATCGTGTTGTATTAGAAAGCCAACTACATTGTGATAAATAAAATAATGCAGGCAAATTAGCTTATTATCTGATATATCAAAGCTATTTGAAAAAATATGTGTCACGAAACTAACCCCGATTCCCAAAAAAAAAAAATTAAAGTATTCCTTAATACTTCAGACATGCCAACCAATAACTTCACCCACAAACCAACTTTGGCTGATGATACAGCTTTTCCAAGCGTACACGAAACCCGTCATGAGGCGTCTCGTTACTTACAGGATAATATATTTAAACTTGAAATATGGTTAAAGCAATGGAATATTAAGATAAAGTGTGTACATATAGCATTCACTTCGCGTACGGAAACATGCCCTCTATTACAATCATTGAGTAAACTATCTCCGTATACATCTTGATCGGCATTTAAGGTGGAAATGGTATATAAAGGGTGGTTAAATTTCAAGGGCCGCTGTTGATTTTGAATAAAACACAAACTATTTAGGAAATTATTGTAATTTTATTTTATTATGATATATTGGTATTACTCAATTATGTATGGAACAAAATATCGGCCAAATGGGCGCCGCGACCACGGCGGCACACCTCCATCCGATGGTCCAAATTTTCGATGACCCTGAGGCATAATGGAGGTTCTATGCCGTTAATGTGCCGAATTATCTCATCCTTTAGCTCTTGAATTGTTGCTGGCTTATCGACGTACACCTTTTCTTTCAAATAACCCCAAAGAAAAAAGTCCAACGGTGTCAAATCACATGATCTTGGCGGCCAATTGACATCGCCATTACGTGAGATAACACGGCCATTGAACTTGTTGCGCAAAAGAGCCATTGTTTCGTTAGCTGTGTGGCAAGTGGCACCGTCCTGCTGAAACCACATATCGTCCACATCCATATCTTCCAATTCGGGCCATAAAAAGTTCGTTATCATCTCACGATAGCGAACACAATTCACAGTAACTGCCTGGCCGGCCTCATTTTGGAAAAAATACGGCCCGATGATGCCGCCAGCCCATAAACCGCACCAAACAGTCACTCTTTGTGGGTGCATTGCTTTTTCGACAATCACTCTTGGATTATCATTCGCCCGAATGCGGCAATTCTGTTTATTGACGAATCCACTGAGGTGAAAATGTGCCTCATCACTGAAGATGATTTTCTTCGAAAATTGATCATCCACTGTTGCCATTTCTTGCCACCATTCTGCCCATTCACGACGTTTGGAATGGTCAAGAGGCTTTAGTTCTTGAGCCAATTGCACCTTGTAAGCGTGTAAATGCAAGTCTTTATGCATAATGTTCATCAACGACGAGCGTGAGAGGTGCAATTGTTGGGCAAGACGACGAGTTGAGGTGGATGGCTCTTCAGCCACACTATCGCGAACAGCAGCAATATTTTCTGCAGTACGAGCATGCACTGGTGTTCTCACATCTTCTACAGACCCGGTTTGCTCGAATTTTCCCACGATTTTTGCGATTGTACGCACATTTGGACGATCAAATTGACCAAAAAAATCACGAAGTGCACGATATGCATTTTGATTTGAACGCCCATTTTCATAATAAGTCTGGATAACTTTAACACGTTGTTGGATTGTGTATCTCTCCATGGTTCAAATTGAGTAAGTCTGAAATAGAGAAATGTCAAATAAAATTCGGAAAAAAACTTGGCGTTTAGGTGTGGTGTTAGAAGCAAAATTAACTCAAATTAAACTAAAAGCAATTCAAATGAATTGGCTTATTGGAAGAAATTCTTTTCTTAGTCTCGACTGCAAATTTCTACTTTACAACTCTATACAGGGACACTGCCTCTGCTTCAAATATCAAAAATATTCAAAGGCGCCAATATTAACTTCGTCGAAAAACTGCCGCCCCGTGGTATATAAAAAATTCAAATTTTCACAAGGATCTCAATGTGCCATCAGTAAAAATATGTTCACGAAATATATAATTAAATATTAAAAAGACTTGAATCGCACCCAAATCCAGTTTTATTTGATTGTTATCTTTAGCTTTTCTAAAATCTTTGGATGAAGTTTCCTGATGATCTGGCTTAATAGGCGCATAGGAATAGCTTATCCCATAAACAATAAATTTCAGTTTATCAATAGTAAGAATTGGAAATTAAGCACATTTAATTTAATTTAAATTAAACTAAACTTAATTAAACTTAATTAAACTTAATTTAAACTAAATCTTATTAAGGAAAAATTTTTTGACTCCCAAGAAAACCTTTGATAAAGTAAAGTGTTAGAATAAGATTTGAATATTTACACAGGTAGACATATAAAAACTGTAAGCCTTAAGCGTTTCCAACAAAACATAATTAATTTTAATTCAAACAGACTTTGACTCTGGAAGCCGAGAAGAAGTATACAGCGAAAAATTAAGCTCATATTCGGCTTTAGCATGCCACAAAACATAAGAATCAGGCGGAGTGGTTAAATAATATATGGCTCGTACATTGTCTTCCTTAATCTGTATGCAAAGTTTTAAGAAAGCTCTAATAAGAAGCCTTGCCAGGAAAATACAGCAAACTATTAAATATATTTATGTTATGTGTATGAAAAACAATATCGTTAGCTAAAATGCAAAAGGACGAAACTAACAAAAATTTAATTTTACAGGAGAAGCAAAAAACTTTATTAAATGAAAACTATAAACATGTCAGAAAACATGCGTTAATGAGTCATCCAAGGAATTCTTTCAACAGTTTTCAAAGGAAACCATTTCATTATATTTTGTTGAAAAAAAATTTGTAATTACGTAGTTTTTCATTTATAAAATAAACACAGTTGTAGTTACGTCCCTTTGTTTTTTGTTAATAAAAACGCAATTTTTGATCGCAGAAGTGTAAAATTTTGTGAAGACATGTGCCATTTATAATAATCAATCAAAAACACGATTTTGAATTTTTTGTTAGTTGCGTCTTTTTGCATTTTAGCTAACGATATATTTTTGCAAAAGATTTGGAAAAATATTGGGTTTAAGCCAAGATCTTATAGATATATCTCGAAATGTTTTTACCTTCAATTATAAAGGAGACAGAGTATTTAACATGTTACTGTATTTAACATGTAACATGTAACCTGCCGGCCGGGGTTCGAGCCCCAGCCACGTCAAGAATGAAAGATTGTCAATAACAATTTTAATTAATTTTCATGTAGTAAAATTCCTTTCTTCATAAAAATAATTTAATGAAAAATAAAATTTCATGAACTTAAGCCTAATTAAAAATATTAAATATTTGGATTAAAAATATAACAGTTTTCTTATAAATTACAAGGAAAAGCATCAAAAGGCAAAATTTGCTACAGAGCTGCGGTATCACTGCATAAAAAACTTTTGACATTAAATGAGCTACCTAAACAAGAGCGGCAAGCGTTTTTTAAACATTAAAATTCTATTGACAATACATTATCAATAAAATTAAACGACCAAGCGATCTATCAAACAAGATTTCCCAGCCGGGTGGTGTTAAATTCGCGTTCTAAATGTTTGTTTCGTATAAACTGTGTGAAAAGTTTTAACATAAAACAGACGCTTGCCGCTCTTATTTAGATAGCTCAGTAAGAGCGCTGCCTAGTTTCCTACAAGTGATACATTAAACTTTACCAAATCGCAAATAATGCGCAACAACTGCATTTACGAACGTACCCAGAATTATCACAAGCCTCAAGTCTGGCTATGCTATCTTTTAAAATTGATTAAATTTGTTTTGAGTTTAATTCGCTATTAGATAAACAAATATAAAACGTCTATGAGAAATATCTTTTTAAAACGCAACTTTCAAGAGTTTTATCGACATATTGAAAGCAAACCAAATCTGTACCAACCTTGTTAAGGAATAAGTACAGGCTTTTTTCTAACTTGAGTTCTGTTTAGTCAATTTAACTATATAAAAATAAATAAAATCATTTTTAATTAGATAATTGTCTATTACTTTCAGACACAACAAAAACCCCCACCTCTGCTTAGTTCTAATGAAAACTGCAGATAAAATCCCCTTAAAATCAAGTTGAGAGACAAAGAAAAAAACGTGGAATAAATTGAATACGATTTTTCTAAAAGAAGACCAAAAATAATTGAACAATTATGTACAAATGTCCGACTGCCACTCATTATGATTAAGACAAGAGGCAAAAAAAAAAGCCAACCTAATATAAAGATGAAAAAAAAATAGAATTTACAAAATTAAAGTCAAGCCAGAAGAGAAAAAAGGACACATTTATAATTACCTCTGGGCAGTTGGGGGTTAATAAGTTTGTTTTGGCGAGATTTTTATTTTCCAAGGCCACCCACCCCCTCTCCTTGTCTTGATTAAATATTTAACAATGAACAACCACAATGGCCAGGGAAATATTCAAGTGTCACACTCTTTAGAACAAAAAAAAAACTTCTTCACCTCGGTGCATATTTTATAATTTTCCTTATTTCATTTTATCCATTCATCCCGTCCGCTTTTTTCTTCCCCATTTGCTTGTTAATACAAGATCTAATGAGCCTGATATGCCGCCATAATGAAACAAGGATTACAAAAGGAAGGAATATTTTCAAACCCATGCAAGCGTTAAAGTTATTGGCCGCTATTTACTTACGGTAAGAACACGTTTCTACCATCATCTTCCATAAAGATGACTGTCTTGGTTCTTTTGCCCAAAGTTCTCGTACATCATTTTCTCTTTCTTCTCTTAACAGCATCATCCTGCCTTGTCCTTTTCTGAGTTTTTTTATTTTTCTTTTTTTTTTTTTTTTTGTTTTGTTGAAAATAAGAAAAATTTTCCAAATGACTGAACTTTCTTCTGCAGCAACTACTACTCCTTGAAATATAAAACAAAAAAGAAAAAAGACAAAATTTCATTATTCCTTCATTAAATTTCGATGAATGTGTTTGTGTACTTATTTTGAAAGTTCTTGGTAATCCAGTGCATAGAATTCTTTGCTGGCATCTTGTGCATTGTCTGGCTTCCTCTGATGGTCTTCCTTTTCATTCCATGAAAATTATTGCCTTCGTGATAGTGCTGACTTAACAGAAATTAAGAAATTATAAAAATGTTCTTTTCAGCTCCATATTGTTTTTGAAAAAGTCAAAACTCCACCCACGAAAAAATGCTTAAAAGAAAAATCTTTGTAATTTCATGCGGTGTGTAGTATGTGACTGGCATTTGTAAATTTTTTTCTGAAATGTAATTAATTCATAAATTACATAAAAATGTCTAAGAAATAAATTCAAAATGTTAAAGTGGGTAAACAAATTTTAACTGAAAAGAAAAGAATATTTAAAGATTGTTTATTTCAATCAGCCATGTTCTGGAAATCGAAATCTAGTGAAATTGAAATCGAACAAAGTTTTAAAACGATCCTGTTTTAAAGATTCATAAAAATATTTTGTTTTATATATGTACATACATACGTAATACCTTGAGTACCACTTATATTTATTAGAATGATTTTAAATTGAACTAAAAATTTCCTTTGATTTCAACTTTACCCGATTTCGATTCCAGAAAATGGTCGAATAGCTCGATTCCTACAAACAACCTGAGAATAACAATTTTCAATATGATCACTTTCAACAAAACAATTTTTAACGAAATTTTTTAAACATATTGTGGTCAATTTAACTATATTCTTGTCACCGGCAACCATATCATTGTTATAATAGTCCTCAATCAAGAAACCAATTTCATTTGGTGGATGCCTCTGAACATGTTTTGGTTTATATTAACAAAAAAATGTTTAACATTCAAAAAAGGTATTTTTCCTTGGAAAAGAGGAAAAGCCAATAACACGGTGAGACAGTGCAAAAAACCTGGGACCGGATATAATTTTTCTTGTCGGGCTTGTCGAGTAAAACAAAATTCCAATAGTGAAATATCGAGGGCCTATATTCAAAATCCTCTATCTTAAAAAACACAACTTTTGAGGAGAGCCAAAAAACTGTTTTTTTCACGTATTACTTTAGTTATTAATATTCGGTATTCAACAATATTTTTTAAATCTACCACTGAATCTCACAGATAATTGGTTTATAAAATTTTGCATTATTGGGGACATTATGCGAGATAGAGGGTTTTGCTTCTCAAAAATAATCAATATGTATGTATGAAAATGAAAAGATAGAGGGTTTTGCATTTTAATAAAAATAAATTATTTTGAATTTATTTATGCCATCGTCAGTGTTTAACGTGGCTTATTTAAGATAATGGCTTTATTAAATAAAAAGTTATAGCAGCAATTTTTTTTTTTGTTTGTTTTTGCTTTTTTAAGTTTGTTTCGAGTTTGATTGGTGTAAATTACCGTAAAAATAATAATAAAATTCCGGTGGTATAACGTTCTTCAAATCTCGCAAATTCTTCCACTTATTTGGTTGAATTGAAAGTGGAGCAGCATATGGAGGTTTTGGTTCAATATTTTCTGTATAAGGTTTTATACGAACAGGAAGATCAATGAAATCTGTATCAAAGTTTATTTTATATTTTACGCTACCATCTGGAATATATAAAAGAGATCTTAAATTAGACACTATGGGATCGATCTTTACTCGTCCTGGTCTAATTAAAAAAAAGCAAAAGTTTATCATCACTGTAATTATTAAAGAAATCATAATTTAAATATCCTGCATCAAACGGCTTTTTCACGATCTCATTTTTAATTTTAACAGTCTTTCTGGCTTTTGTAGTCATTCTAACGGAATCGATTGAGAAGTGTTTTAATTGATTTTTCAACTTAATCTCTATCCTAGCATGGGCATATGCGTATGGCCTTTCTCTAAGAACTTCTTTCTGTTCAATAACTTTATTATTTTTAGCAGCAAAATTGGATAGAGCATTAGATAAATAATGCTTACGGTTTTGGTAGCCACAACCATCCGAGAAAATTGTAATTGGCAATGAATCTGATAAGCAATGCGGTTTTAATGATAAATAATAAAGGAAACAAATACCGACGCGGACAAATCACTATTGATTTCGCTCCACCAATAGCTTGTTCACTGATGAGTACATATGTATATTATAAATAGTAAAACTTTGTACCCAAAGGCGTTGCTTAAAGTAAATTGCTGATGCATTAATATTGGGACACAGTTTCACTGCTTAGACGTCCATTGCAATTTTATCAATACCTTCTTCATACTGTGCACGATTTTTTTTGTTTTTTTTAAATGTGTTGATTATATTTTTAATTAGGCTTAAGTTCATGAAATTTAATTTTCATTAAATTATTCTTATGAAGAAAGGAATTTTACAACATGAAAATTAATTAAAATTGTTATTGATAATCTTTCATTCTTTGACGTGGCTCGGGCTCGAACCCTGGCCGGCAGGTTACCATGACATGTTTCGATCGCACTCGCAGCCATCGAAGACTGCTGACGTCAATAGTCAAACATCAATCCTTAAACCAAATTGTATTTTAACATTTGGTAGATCGAAATTTGCTTTCCTGAATGATTATCCACTTAAATTGATTTAACATGTTTTTTCCTTACTTCTGTTTTTTCGTACTTTTGTCAAGAATTTTTCTTGAAGTCCAAGTACATTTTTTGTTTTTTCATTTTGTCTTTCTCTTTTCTGTTGACCTTTTTCAGCACAACTAATTAAAAATATTAAAAATTTGGATTAAAAACCATAAATAGTTCAACAAAATAACCACAATACTAATTATTGTTGATTATATTCATCAACTGATACTATTATGAAAGATTATCACACGATAATAATATTTTTATTACATACGATTTTAAAAATTACTTATTTTGACAATTATATCATAGATGGACACTTTAAAAGAAGACGATTTTTAAGCAAATTCCAACTTTTACCATTCATTTTTAAGGCATGGACATTATATTTTCTAAAACCAAGCATGCAAAAGATTTTAATTATAATTCAGTTCAGAATCGGCTTTCGTTATTTTAATAAACCATTAAAATTGTCAAATTCATGTTCAGCTTGCAAAAAATAGTAAAACACATGTATTGCAGGAACAAGTTATTCAAAAAAAAATATTTGAAACTTTGTTATTAGAAAAGATAGAGGGTTTTGCATTCAGAAAAATTAATTGTATAAGATAGAGGAAATACAAAAATGCAAATAAAACAGCAAAAAAAGATATGTTTGTTATGAAAATTACACCATAGATGAGGGTTGCTTTACTGAAAATGTTACCATTAAAAAGTAATTTTCGTGAAAATCAAAGATAGAGGGTTTTGAATATAGGCCCTCGATATGCCGGTCACCTCCAAAATCCGGATTTATGGTTAAAACCCCGGTTTTTGTACCTTTGCGCACTTATGAACCTGTAATTTTGTTAATAATGATCCGATTATGTAAACGGCGACGCTTTTTGTCATCTTTGTCATAATTTTAATTAAAATTGCACACGTTTTTTTAAATACACAGATTCAAAGTGAAAAAGAAGACATTTACAAAACGTCATATTAAAAGTAAAAAAACAATAATTTTACATGAGTAAAGCTCTCATTACAAATATTTGTTGTAATTCTAAGTTGTGTTTAGGCTAACAGTGATTTGTAATTTTAAAGAAAGTGCATAAAAAGGACACGAAAAAAAACAATATTTTTGAATGACTTAAACTCATTCAAATTTTTTTTTGTGCTTAGGATAACACATTGATTAATTGATTAATAAAATTTTTATAAATTGTTTAAAAGCTTATTTTAATGAAAAGTTAAATTACTCAGTCAATTACTTATCTATTTTTAAACCCAAATATGCGTTGTAATCGTAAATAAACGTACTTTTTGAAAAAATCTACAAAATTTGTGTTTGCTCGACAATAACACCAAAATTTCTCAAGGTTTTTTAAATTAATTACATATCGTTCGAAAGATCTCAGTTTCTTCTTTCCAAATCTAGTAAGAAATTGACAATCGGATTATTATCAACAAAATTACAGTCTTATAAATGCGCAAAGGTACAAAAACCGGATTTTTAACCGTAAATCCGGATTTTAGAGGTGTCCGGCATATTTCACTATTGGAATCTTGTTTTACTCGACAAGCCCTACAAGAAAAATATCCGGTCCCAGGTTTTTCTATTTCATTCAATTTTGTAACACTGTGTAATAGTTATTTGGCGTTAGGCAAAAAGGTCTTAATCCAAAAACTGTAGTTTTTCGTAATGATAAATTTAAAATTATTTATTGGGTGTATTTTATAGACTTTTTTGCTAGTCAGCAAATAATTCCGATTAAAAGCAGTAGTGCTTGACCGCTGTTGCCAATTTGACGGTTTTACCGCGATTCTAGCGGTTTTTATGTGCCCAGCGCGGTAAAATGTATAAGTTTTCTAATTAGGTATTTTTGTTATTCTGGCAAATTATGTTCAGTTAACAAAAATTATTTTTAGTTTTTGTTAACGGGAAAGGTTCTCTACCCACAGCTCAAGACATCTCCCAATTCGACAAAGAATTTACTACCCCTCTGGTTCCTCACACAACTTTCATATATCCGACACAGTGATGCCAAATGTAGGGAATTTTCCCTTTTTGTATGGATTTTTTAGAAAAATTTCAAGCGTAGGGAAAAAAGGACAGATTTTTTATTTTAAGGCAAATGTAGGGAATTTTTTAAATTATATCTCATTTACAATATATGTATTATCTAAAAATAAGTAAATATTCATCTAATTTTCATAGTATCTACCCGGGTAGATATAATAATATTTTCTTAATTTTATATGGGGCAAAATACAAACAATGTCAAACAAGGCAAAAAGAAATATTATTAAAAAATTATACTTTAGGTAATTTATTTGCTTTTTTCTACTACGAAGAGCTGTAGTGTTGCTATCGTCCATGCATCGAGATTCAGCTGTGTCCGATATAAAACAAAAGCCAGAAATGATTTATTTTTATAATCAAACCAAGAACAGTGTGGACGCAATGGATAAAATGGCGTCCCAATATACCACAAAAAGGGAAACAACTCGTTGGCCTTTTGTGATGTTTTACAACATGTTGGATATCTCGGCCTGGCAGTATATATGTATGAGGCCGTCAGCTCAAAAGTGGTGTAGGTCACACTATATTGATTTCATATTTGTTTGGCTTATGGCTTCTTTTGTATTACAAGTAACGCTTTCTGTAAGTGATGGGTGAAACAAGAGATAAACTACCCTAGAGGGAAGCGAACTGACACCAAAGTAGTCCCGTGATAGGTCTTTGGTGGTAGAGACCGGTTCTAGTTTTAACTCTTTCTATGAATAAGATCTATCACTTTTGCATGGGGTTGTCATTGGAGGGGGTCAATTGACGCCATTTGACCAGTCACAAATCTATTCTCAATGGACATGTTTAGTGACAGTTACTAAAATGTAGTATTATTTCAATAAAACAAGTCCAAGAATTAAATTCAAGAGCCAAATTTTAGAAACTCCCAAAATATGTATCACACCACCGGTGAAGACTGTACTGTAATTCATTACTTTTTCTACCTTTTTGTTCTTCATAAACCAGTTACATGGTTGGTTCTCCTTTCACTGGTCATGAGTTCTTTCTTTATGTACCTGTTCTATTTTCACAACTCCCAGGACCAGTCTGTGGGACCAATTGACACAAATTTCCCGCAGGGAAATTTCGTGATGATCGGTCCATAACTTACTATAGGCCCCATATAAAGCCGACTCTGCTACGCCTTAAACCGTAGCAGATATATTTATTATGCTAAAATTTCTTCCGACTTAGTTTCATATGGCCAGAAAAAAATGTCATGCAATTTTGTGATTTGTTTGTTTGAAGGTCCCTAATTGACCTTAGATCCCACATTTAGCAGCCTTCTTTAATTCACTGTAAACGTTGAAACTAATTTCACCACTGGATTGAAATTTATTGAAATTAATATTGTTTAATACCAGAAATCACTCTGCGGAATTTTAGGATGACTGGTTCACAACT
This sequence comes from Pollenia angustigena, assembly GCA_930367215.1. NCBI lineage: Eukaryota > Metazoa > Arthropoda > Insecta > Diptera > Polleniidae > Pollenia > Pollenia angustigena. Next base: position 121,172,941 of record OV884057.1, on the reverse strand, counting down.
TACCATGGCTCCAATATAAATTCCCATCTTGAAAATCATTTAATTTTGGGTTAAACTCTTACATGATATTTTAAAGATAAATTAATAATAAATAGATATTATGTAGATATCACTCCTGAAGTCTTCGAACTGTCGGTGGAGCGTATCAAAGATTCGGCACAGCCGAATATTGCACTCTAACTTGTTATAAATGCATTTGACAGAGTTTTCGTTAATTTTTGATAATAACTTAAACATATTATAGTTGGTCCTGAATATTTTGCATAAAAACTTTACTAATATTTTAAACTATTTCTTTTTCGTCTTCTATGAAGGATAAACTTTCATGTAAAGCACACAAAACAGAACGGAACAATCAACTCATTGGGTTCTTTCTCACCATAAAGCTTTTTACATCCAAAAATAAACTGTAATTGTTTATTAAACAAACAAAAAATAAAGTGATGTCTTATTTTTAGTTTCATTAAAAATTTCGTTATTAGAAAATGCTGATGAAAGAAAAGGCTTTAATTGTTTTTTTATAATTGCAACAGATTGACTCAAAAGGATTGCTTCTTTTGTTAAAAACGCATATCAACCTGAGTAAAATGCAAATTATTGCAAAGCATTTATTTTTGTGAAAAACTGGGGAAAATATTCAAATGCATATTTTTCATGCAAAAACCTTTAAAATCTTGCCCTGTCAAGAACTATTTATGGTTTTCTAATTGCATTTAAAAAAGGAATATAAAATACAATACACCTATATTTGCTTGAAAATGATTTTAATATTAAGCTTTGGTCACACTAAACAAATATTTGACTCCCCAAACGTAACTAATATTTTATTTTTTTATTTATTAAGAGTTACAAATATAATTAAAATAACCACAATAACCACAATACTAATTATTGTTAAAGCTAAGGCACGAGCTCTATGTTTGCATTTGTCCTTCAAGTTGTGCTGAAAAGGTCAGCAAGAAAAAGAAAGACAAAAAAATGAAAAAACAAAACAAAATATGTACTTTGAACTTCAAGAAGAATTCTTGACAAAAGTACGAAAAAACAGAAGTAAAGGAAGAACATGTAAAATAAATTAAATAGATAATCATTCAAAGCAAATTCCGATCTACCAAAGGTTAAATACAATTTGGTTTCAGGATTGATGTTTGACTAATGACGTCAGCAGTCGTCGATGGCTGCGAGTGTTAAACGGCAAGCCCTCTGAGGATATTGACTGGTTGCAATCGAAACATGTCAGGGTAACCTGTCCGTAAAAATGCCTGGGTTCGAGCCCAGATTGAGTCAAGAATGAAAAATTATCAGTAAATTTTAATTAATTTTCATGTTGTAAAATTCCTTTCTTCATAAAAATAATTTAATGAAAATTAAATTTGATGAACTTAAGCCTAATTAAAAATATTAAAAATTTGGATTAAAAACCATAAACAGTTCAACAAAATAACCACAATACTAATTATAATTAAAATATATTCAACATTTTTCATTTTTCGAATTCATTCTATGAGCTAAATTTCAGTTATGTATTTTATAAAGCTTTTTTGTAATAGTTCTATTCCTTCAATTTTTCAGAAATGAAAAATGTTGAATATAATATAAAGTAACCTTCGAAAGGAAATAATTCCCAGTTTCTATTTGTTATAATTTAAATATTTATTCTACCTAAATTAACTAAGAAATAGTAACGAAGATCTTCAGGCTTTTGTAGTGAAACATACCAGAGTCTCTAGCGGAAATTGAACCCTCAACCCTCACACTGATAGACTAGCTCTCTACCAACTCGCCTACTGGGCAACCTTTTTTAGTAATAAAGTGAAGTAAATAAAAGAAAATGTTTAAAAGAAAAATAAAATTTATTCAATTATGTGGTCACGCTTTTTTGGGTTTTTTCGTCAAATATTTGTTCAGTGTGAACGAACAAACGTTTAGTTTAAAATATATTAACACAGTTTACATTACTACCCCTAATTCAACAATTTTTCTACTTTTAACTGTTTCATAAATTAGAATCTATAAAATCAAAAATTTTTCAAAACAATCTCGATAACGATCTTAATGTTCAATCATAAATGACATCGTATTAATAATGATGTATCATATCTCATCAACATATAATTTTTTAGGCATTTCATCAGGCTAATGGAAAGGGCATACACATTTAAAAGCGTCAACATTTAGGGTAACAAAAAACTGGTTCTCAAAACAAACAATGAAATCAAAACAATAGACAGACTATGACAAAAAACTTATGTTTTAACAGATATTAACATGGTACATATTGTCATACTACTACTTCACTGCTTATAATGATAATTGTCATAAAGCGGAAAAAACTAAAAAACTCTATTATGTAAAACTTTAAAATACAACAAAACAAAAAAAAAAAAAGATGACATGTGTACAAACAAAAGACATTTTTCAAACAACCGCCAAAATAAACGCAATCAAACCAGGCCGGTAGTACAATAAAGATGTTACTCTAACCTAAAAAAAAATACAAATTGTAAACAAACTATTCATTTGTTTTCGTTTGTCTCCCTCTTCAAATATTGTAAGTTTTTTTTTTAAATAGAAATCATAATGCAACTGTAGAAAAACTAAACAAAATTAAAAATAAAAAAAAATGTAACAAGAAAAGGGTGCAATAATATTTAGTTTGATTTGTTTCTATAACGGGGATGACAATAGTTTCATCTAAATGCAGACAAAGTACCTTTTTTAGGAATAGGAAAAAGTAAAGAAGACTTTAGGTTGAAATTTTGACATGCCGCTAAAATATAAAATTTTGTTATAAATACTTTTTTTCAATTATTATTATATTCTTACAATCTTTAATCTCCTGTTGTTTATATAAGTTATACCCGATTTTTTCAAAATTTCAAGAACAATTGTTAATCGTATACAAACTTCAAATGGATTGTAAACAATCTTTAAAATACCCAAAGCTTTTATTTCTTTTTTAAAATTAGCATGCAGTTTCTTTCAAAATTATACAATTGGACCCTTTTGCTCTTCCTAATAATTTGTTATCTTGTACTACTGTGCATTTGCAAAAAGAAGATTTTTCAGGCGTGGGCACTTTATGGGATCAATAAATTAAAAATAAATTATTAAAGTTTTATTTATCTTTATGAAAACGGACGACAGTCTTAAAATTCACCATGGTTTAGACCCTAAAAATTGTAATTTATTGACCGACAATCAGAAATCTTTATGCTGTTATTTCTTCTATATATATAAAAATTAAAAATGTTTGTTTGTTTGTTTGTTGGCTTATAGACTCCTAAACTACTGAACCGATTTTCCTGAAATTTTTACAGTAACATCACGTGAGTCCTAAAAATAAAATAGGGTACTTATTTTTTTGATAGGGGCTGGGGAATAAGTACCCCCATTGGATGCCAATATTAAATATCGCATATCTTAAGAGCCGCTGCACGCATTTTGTTGAACTTTTGGTTCCCCCCATAGGACGCCAATGTTTAATATCGCATATCTTAAGAACTGTTATAGTGATAATGTTCAAACTTTGTAGAAGTCACTCTTATGGTATACTACACTATTGAAAATAAAAATAAAGCGGGTAGGCGCAGGGGGGGAAATACCTCCCATGGGATGCAAATATTAATATCGCTCAACTGAAGAGCTGGTTAAAGCAGTGTAGCCAAGCGCACCGGGTAAGGTTAATTTGAACAAATATTTTCGAGAGGGGAATTTTTATTGGATCCATGGTAAATTATGGAACAATCTTTGCTTCTGTTGAGTGTTCTCTGGAATGAAAAATCCTTCAGTAGAACAAATTTCAATATGATAGTACAAGTTTTTATTGACCGATTGTTACAAAATAATATGGTATTATTTCTGGCCATATGAAGCTAAATTTAACCAAATTTTACCAAAATATCTATATCTGCTACGGTTTTAGGCGTATATAAATAATTTCCCAGAGTAGGCATTAAATTGTGATTATGGTAAATTATGGACTGATTTTCACGACATTTGCTACTGCGATTTAAAGCCTTATGAAACTACGAAAGACCAAATTCTGCTACAAAAACATTATTCGTTGCGGACTTAGGCGTACTCAACTGTTTTCCGAGACTAGGTTTTATATGGGGACTATGGTAAATTATCGATTGATCTTCACAAACTTTAACAGTGCGTTTTAAAGACATAAAGAACGAATTTTTGCCACATCTTATATCGATTCGTACACAATGTTGTTCTTTTAACATAATTATCAATTTTTTAGGGTGGTGTTTTTACATTTGGACTCTAAGCTCTTATCCTACTGAACCGATTTGCTTGATTCCAGTTCCAAACTGCTAAGGATAACTACAAGCAATTTGACACCAACATTGCACTTTTCTTTTGAGTTTTTCGAAAGTGAGCGTGTTTTTAACAGACGGGCAGACAGACGGACATGGCTAAATCGACTTAGAATTACTCAAGGACCCAGAATACAAATGGGGTCTGAGATGAATTATAAAAAAGTTTTGCACGGAGTGACAAACTTAGTATACCCTCATGTGGAGGGTATGACAAGTAAGAGTGATATATTCGGCTGTGCCGAATCATTAATACCCTTCCCCAGATCACTCACCCACTAACACACATTACATGCAGTCTACAACTGACATAAAATGCTTAACTTTAACACTAATATGATGTTAGTGTTAGGTATAGACTCATCATGTTAGAAGTTTTCTCATGTTATAACACGGTTGTTAATGCAAATGTTTTAACAACGCTTTTATAACATCAAGTTATAACATCAAATCATGTCAGTTGTAGACGGGCAGTTATCAATCAAGCAAAATGAACCACACAAATGGCTTGGCAACCACACAATTTGTTTCCGTTTTATGTTCGCCAACAAACAACACAAACTTATTTCGTAGTGCTGTGGCAACATTGCTCGCTTTTTAAACATAGGAAAATATAAAAGAACGGAAAGGAGTTTGGAGTAAATGGTGATTTCAACAACCAGATGTTTTGAGACAATTAACGCTGATTAAAAATTAGAATTTACGACTAAAAATGATTAAAATGCTTCTTCTTCAACGTATTCACTCAGCAAATTGTTTGCTAATCATTTTAGCACTAGACACCACAAAAAGATTGATAAATATCCAACATGTCTGCCAATTATTAAAATATTTTACTACATTTTTGTATATTTAACAGAATTTACGCAATATTTTTAAGAAAATTTTATTCATATACAATTTTTTTTAGCAAAAATCATTGTGTGGTTTTGAAGTAAATTTCTGTATTGTAATAAATTTTGTTTATATCTGAGGAAAAACTCATTTCATTTAACTATTTTTTGAGTTGAAGGTTAACTAAATTCTTCAGTTTATTTAACCGATGAAGTTTGGTTCAGTGCAAGCAATTAATGTGGTTTACTTTGTCCTTAATAATGCCTTTTTTATATTAAGCCAACGATATATATGAAATAAAAGTTCTATAAAAAAATGTAGCATACTTGTAGGCCTAATAAAACTATTAATTGTTACCCATCAGAAATTTCAAGCGAATTTTAACCCTTCGAAATTGTATGGCCATGCAACGATGACTTAAGTCATGGTACCTTAAGGACATAAGTACATCGTACCAAAGTTCACAATGAATGTGCATTCGATCTAGAATTGAAACAATGTATGAACGTATATACAATTAAATGTTATGGTGTAATGCGGCGGTATATTTGTACATTAAATTCGCCCTTCTTGTCATTTGTTTGCTTTTAATTTGACAAATGCAGAAGGCAAATGTTGGGTTTTTAATTTTATTATTTTTCTTTTTTTAAGTTTTTGTTAATATTTTTATAAAAATAAAAAATCAAACAAAATAAACAGATTTTATCTTTCACTGTCATGCAGATTTTGTTGTTTTTTGAATTACTTTCAGTGAAGCGTTAAAATTTTATTTACACTCGTACTACATCTACTTATGTTTTTACACATACATACATACATACATACATACATACATACATACATACATGTGTACAGTAAATATAAAATTTTGATTTATGTATTTAAGTTAAAATTCGTAATAAACATAAAATGAATTTAATTTTCCTTAGTTTTCTTTTTGCATTTGTAATTTTTAATAACACCTTCATACAAAGTTTTAAAAAAAATTGACATTAAACAAGTGATTTTTTTACAGTGATTTCACATTGGCTGTTTTTGGCCATTTAATCTCATTTGATTTACGATATTGGGTGTTTAAATAGGTTATTGCCCTTATTTCTGCTACATGCTAGGGATTTAATTCGGGAAAAATATTGTTTGAAACGGGATATTTTTTTAAAAATATAATTGACTAAATTAGATCCACTCCACAATAGTGGAGAGTTGTGATGTGTTTAACCCTATTGGTGCTAATCCCACAATTTAGTATATGCATATAACCAAATTTTATTAAAAGCCGAGAAACGAAAAATTGTTGACACAAAAAGCATTTTGTTCAACCCATTTTAAAACTGGTGAGTTTAAAGAGTAGCTTAATTTTTTGTTGTTATAGTTATCCTTAAATATTTTTCCTCTCACTTTCAACAATCATAAGTTCAAAACGAATGTTCACAAGCGCAACTCCCTCTATCCTCCTTCCCCTAATCCTTTTTTCTAGTTTCAACACAATGCATTGCATTAGTAGGGATCATCCCCTGAGTGCTGGTCCTAACGAAAAAGAATCATAAATATTTATATAATAAAGTTTTTACACGTTCATTAAAGGAGTAATGGGATAGAAGAAAAAGTAAGTTTACCTTATTTAAAGCAATATTTTATTAATGTTTATCAAGAAAAAAGTTTAAAGGATGGAGACAGAAAGCAGGAAATACTTATTGCTTTCGTTTATCTGTGAGCTAGGTACTGGTTAGGGTATTCACTCGACAACCGTTAATCGGTTAACCAATTAACTACTGCCCTGTTCGGTTAATTTAAAATTGGCTTTTTTCGATTAACTGTTAAACCGGTTAATTTCAGTCGATTAACCGATGTAACAAAATTTTTAATTTTTTTGTAGTATTAAACCATATTTTTTGGTGTTTTTAATTATGGGTGAGTTCCTGTTTCAAATGCATTCACAATGCAACCATGTAGAGTTTTACAATGTTATCTGTACGAAAGATCACCAAAAAAGTAACCAAAGTGCACCAAAAAAGTTGTGCTTAAAAATATTTTTCATACAAAAATTTTCTTCAAGAAATACCTCCTTAAAATACAGTACAAAAACAGAAATTCAAAAATAAACTTTTTGCAGAATGTTCGGTCCTGAACTTCAAACAGGATGAGGAAGGTGATGACCTGACAACAGAAGAAACTCTCGATAGTAGCACAACAATTAACGGAAACAATTGGAAGGGTTAAACATTTAAAAAAATTAAAACAGGACTCTAATGGCATAATGGAAAATTTTATATGTTTAGCGACATTCAGGAAAATGACTGAGAAATTAAATAATCTGTATTATCTAACTAATTGTAGTGGGGAATGTAAGAAAAGATAAACACACTGTTTATCGTTGGGTTTTTGTTTAAGCTTTAATATCGTTTCAAATAAGACTTTTTGGGTGTTTGCAATTCTTATTCACTCTGCAGTTTTATTTACTAATATCTTTGTCTTTTCTAATATTTTTTGGGCGAATGTTTCCTGCCTTAGCAACCAGTGAAATGCACATAAAAACTAGTTTAACTCTCGACAAAAAATTTCAGTGTTTTTATTAAGAATAAAAACTGGGATTTAAGCACGACAAACGAAATGTTATTAATTAAAAATTTTGTATTCCCAAAAATCAATTTGATAACAAATATTTTTTTTTAATAAAGAGCTACTTTTTAATTTTTAATATGCGGTTTTTCATTAAACAGGTATTCATTTGATTCGTTATGGGCGATTATTTTCGAAACAATAAACGGCTTCAAACAAGGTTTCTTACTGCCCCCCTGAAAGAATTTTCTTCACAGATCCAATGGATTTTGACATTAATCCAATGAAAAATGAAGTTGTTTCATAAGATTTATGAAGCATAATTCTTTCAGTGCCCCATCATTTTTGCTAAGTCCCTTGTTACAGGTAACAGTGGAGAATAAACGGTCAGCTCGGGGACTCCGATTTTACAGACGCCTTACAGCCATACCTAAACAAGAGCGGAAAGCGTTTTCAAGCTGTCAAAAATGTTCATTCATTTGTATGAAGCATCCCTAAATAGCGCAGCTTTACAATTTTAAAATCCGTTTTGACAGCACGTTTAATAGTAAAATTGGCCGCTATTGTCAATAAATAATGGCAATTTTGCTATTTTTTGTCAATCTAGCGGTTTTTTCACTTTTATTTATTTTTATTGTGTGGATTTTATTAAACAAGAAATTTAACAATACTGTTTGTGGCACAACGTTGACGCTCTTGTTTAGGTATGGCATATCAGCGTAAAAGCTAAGCGGAAGAAAACGTTCCGCCTTCCGCTCTTGTTTAGGTATGGCTATTAGTGCTGCTGGCTTCAAGAAGTATGACATACAAATGCAAATAGATGATTTAATTTCAACGGCATCCAAATACGGATTAAGTATCAACGCAAGTGCAATTAAATGCATAATTGTTAAGTTCCATCAAACTCAAATATTTATACTGAACAACCCGCCAATCCAAAACACTACTTCAAATGTTAGCTGTTCGAAAATACAGAACGAATATGATGCATATCGTGTCCTGAATGTAACCAAACTGCGAAACAAACAAGCTTTGGTTTTAGCTAATTTGCATGGGCATCGCAAACTAATGCAGCGTAAGGATGCATTTCCGAACATACTCTATATACATGCCTACAATTTTCAATGTGACCGCAAATTCGTTCGACGAAATGCGTTTTATTGCAATAGACAGAAAGTCATGGGTATTATATGTAGGCAGCCTACTGATAAATAGGGACCACTTATCCTTAAAATAATAGACTATTAAATATTGTTTATTTAGTAGCCTTATGATAAGAGGATGATCATGATTGATACAGACATACAAATGGTTACGATAAAAATTGTATATGATTGAAGCCAGCATATGAATTGGTTAGATATTTTAAAACAAAATCTCTACACAGTTCATCTAAATGTAAAAAAATAATACCAAAATGCTTTATGGTGAAATACTAGGTAAGACCTTAAGACCTTTAAAGAGCCTTAAAAATGAATTCCTAAATTAATAAAGGCCCCTAATATTTATATCGACATATAAAAACATTGTAACTTTATTGTTTTTGCAATATTTAAAATATTTATGCATATCACTGCACTTTTAATTAAAAGCATATCAATCGAACATACTTTCATACACACATTCATTCATTTATACCCTGCAGGAAATCTGGGAGCAAGTCTCTCCAAGTCGCCACGTTCTCTTCGAATAGTTTGGTGACTTTGAGAAAAAAGTAATTTTTCGACAGCTGAAAGGCTAAATTTAGTAAAAAAAAAAGATGCAACAGTTCGAATTTTTTTGAATTAAAATTTTATAAGTTCTTTTCATTTAAATACTAGCTGGCCAGCCCGGCTTCGCTCGGTAGCTGGTTACTAATGATCGATGGAGCCGTTTTCTGATTGTAGGTAAATCAAAAAAAAAGTGGGCGTAAAAGTGGGCGGAGCAATATTTTCTTTCCGTAAAAACCTAAGTTGGACCATTGCGATCATTTAAAAGAAAAAATCGTTCAAATAAATAGAAAAAGTGGGCGTAAAAGTAGGCGTGGTTAATTTTTCTTTCGATGAAAACTTAAAATGGATAAAAACGAACATTTAAAAAAAAATTAGTCAAATCGATGAAGCCGTTTTCTGATTTTAGGTAAATCGAAAAAAGTGGGCGGGGCAAAATTTTCTTTCCGTAAAAACCTTAGTTGGACCATGGCGATCAGTTTAAAGAAAAATCGTCCAAATCTGGCAAGCCGTTCTCAAGTTATGCGATCAGCAACACACAACATTTCATTTTTATTATATAGATGTTCTTTAAACAGAATATTGCATTATTTAGGTTTATTTAATTGACTTATCTACTTATATTATTATGCCTGTATTCATAAAAATTTGTTAACTTTAATAAGGGCTTACAGAACAAATTTTCTCTAAAAATGTTCCTTAATAAAGGTTTGTTAAATTTAATAGTCGTTTATGAATACGGGGATTAGTGGTAAAATCTAGTCAACATAATCAAAAATGTAGACTACAACTATTTAAATGTTTTAGGGAATATAGTGGTTCCCCTGTCACCATTAGGTCAGCAGTAGATTTTCAATGGCAAGCGCTAAATGTCTATAGCACAAAGTATTGCGGCATTCAATATTGACCGAAATGAAAATGCAATCTTAATGAAAATTTCGATCGGTATTGAATGCCGCAATTTGCCTCATAGCCTACACCAGTACCGGTGAAAGAGTTAAAAGTGAATCAGTACAACTTTACCATTGACATTTCCTAGCGGACACATTCAAAAATTCATTCTTGCAATCATACCCTAACACACACACACCGACGCTCATACATCCATAGAAACGAATACAATAAATAAAATCAATCACAATTGAAATATTTTAAATAAATAAAACAACAACAAAAAGAAATGAACAAAAATGAAACGATTTTTGTTATTTTTCATATCAACCCTTTTTGCATCCTGTGGATATTTTTTGTTCTTGTTGTTGCTTATTTTTGGTTGGCAGTGTATGTGCAATTGTTGTTGTAATCTTTTTTTATCCTGATCAATTTCTTTTTTTTACATTTTTGATGAATGGCTGACTCAATGACGATGATGAGGATGGTTTAATACTCGTCCATTTCAGTGTGTTTTTTTTTTATTTGTTTGTATGTTGCATGCAACATAAAGAATATTTACATATGTACATTTTTGTTTTATTTTTCATCATTTGTGAAAAATTTTGCGATTAATTAAAATTCCAATTAATTTTCGTGTGTGAGTGTAAATTTCATTTTTGCTTTAAAAAAAATGTGTAACAAAAATAAAAAAGTTTAACCGTTAAACTGTTTACCACATTGACTATTTTATGTTTTACCGCGGCAGGATCTTTTTACCTCAAATGTAGCTTCCTCTTTTCTTTTTTCTTTTGCATTCCATCAATTTGTTGTAAAAAATATGTCTGTATTATCCATATGTCCTGTCCTGTCCTGTCCGGTTCATGTGAGTTTGCGTTGGTTGAGTCCGTATGGTTATTGATGAAAATCAATTAAAATTTCATTTATTTACTTGATTCGACTAACTGTCGGTTACTTTTTTCGATTTAAATCATTTCTACTGCAACATTATTGTTGTCCTTTGTAAAATTGCTACTATTTGTTGCAAATATAAGAGTCACTCTTTTGTATGTTGAAATTAATTTTCATTATTGAAAACTGACAATCATTTTATAATTTGCTCAAAGAGTATTGACGTTGAGATTATCTTTGGCCATGTAAATCCTTGCATTTCATTATACGAGTGTAGTATTTAACAGATTTTTTTTCTTGACATTTAATGCAACAAATTTGTATCAATATATGTATGTTTAATACTTCTAGCGCCATCTATTAATATCTTTAAGTAAATTCTAAATAAATTGTCCACCCTTAAAAAGCGGTCATTGCATAAGAAATTAGTAATCACCCACCTCCTTGACTGTTACACAACCAATTATAATGGAATTTTTATTTGAAAAATACAAACGCATTTTATGAGGACTCAGCATAATTCGTTTTCATTACAAAGACTCCACCCACCACTTACTTCCACACGACTATATAGTTAGTTAATAGATGTACAGGCTCGTTCCATATCGAGAATGATAAAAAAAACTCCACACACAAATACATAGAAAGATGTTGACAGACAAACCATAAATGTTATAAAATGCATTAGGTAATAGAAAATAGATGGAATTACATACAAAATAATAAAAAAAGAATGTTAAATCGAATGACAAAATTGTTATTATGTCACGTATTTACAAAAATAACAACGATATTGTTAAAATAACAAATCCTTACATTCATGCAAACATGTAATAATAATATATGTACACATACAACATACAGGCAAAGCTCTATATAACAACCCAGCGGTATATTGAAAGGACCGCAAGTGGCAGGCCTTTTTGAAGGCCTCTATACTCCTTTCTAAAAGATTCGCTTCGCATGATATCCTGCCTTCAGAAGTATGCCTTCTAGAAGGCATAAACTTCTTTTTAAAAGACCTTCTGAAATATTCAGTACACATTCGCTACTCCCTTCTTTGAGAAGGGAGAAAGGAAGGTGTTCAGTTTTATTTTTTATTTTTAGTGACCTTCCTTACTCCGTTCTTTGGGAAGGGATCGAAGTTGTTTTTAAAGGAAGTGTGGAAGGCCTTGCGCCCAATGACAACCTGTGTAAAAAATAAATAAGTATGGAATGCGGCGAGAAGGGCTTCTGACTGCTAAATAAGGCCTTCTATTAGGCCTCTTTACTCATTCTAGTTACCGCTGGGAAATACTCACTTTAACGAAAATCCGATATAACGAATGACCAAATTTTTTCATTAGTTACCTTATATAACGAACGATCAACATTTGTTTGTCCCGGTTTAACGAATGGTTACATGCTGCACGCAGAGAAAAAATATGGTTGGGCATGGTTACGGCAACAACACTATGTTTAATGTAACAATATATTGTTGTCGTACACAAATAATTGTTATTTTTATTTAATATCAACAATACTATAGTTACTGTAAACATATCAATGTTTATCGCAATTATGAATTTGAGTATTGTTGACCGAAAAATAATTATTTTTCTAACAACTTAATTATGATAACTTTCTTAACATATTATATTTCTCACAACCATGTCATGATATTTAATAGCCATAACATGATAACTTTCTATACATTTATCATATTATGTTAAAGATGCAATCAAACTATTTTTACTTTAATCATATTATGTTAGCGACATTTGTAAAATAATTTTGAAGAAGTTGTGTCGTTTTTTTATTTTTGAGCGGTTAAACAATTAAAATATAAAATTCCATAAAAAAATAAGTTTAAAGAGATTAAAAAATTAAAATATTAGCGGAGTTCATTCAAGTATTAGTGATGTAATAGTGCAAATGCAAAATATCATAGTTTTTTTGTAAAATCCAACAACAAAACACACAGAGATTTCGTTATATTTTATAAAAGTGCTACGATATTCTGTGGTTTTCATGGGCAACCGAAAACCAATTGTTTAGGGAGGCCAAAAAACCATTCTAGATCAAACTATTGGCTAGGTATTGCACATTTTCAACTTTGTCATTACGTTAAAAAATCGGAATTGATCCATCTTTTTTCAAAATATAAAGAGCGTTCAAAATTAGGCAATATGGCATTAACATCTTAAAAACGAAAAAATGGACACACGCGGTTGCCCATGAAAACCACAGATTTTTCATTTGCTCTTTTGCAAGCCTTATATTGAAGTCCGCTATTTGATTAACATTAAGAAAAATTGTAAAAAGCCACAAAATAAAAAATCGATGCAAAAATATTTGAATTTATTTTGTATTTTTATGACAGCTATGAAAGGTGCTGTATCATAATATGATTGCTTCTAAATTTATTATGATTAACATGATGATAATATGATTACTTCTTAGCTTATTATGATTAACATGACAATAATATGATTTATTTCTTAACTTATTATGATTAACATGACAATAATTTGATTCTTAACTTAGTATGATTAACAGAATAATAATATGATTAAGGAAAAAATATTATGATGTAATGGTACGAGTATATTTAGTCATAATATGATTCAATAATAATCTTAATATGGTGACTACAATCATGAATCTTATCATAATATGTTGCCCTTAGAATATGTTTACCACAACCATGTTTTTTCTTTGCGTGTAGATTAAATGAAATGTATTAGAGATTCACTGGTTCCAATGTCCACATATGGTCTCAAAAGAACTCCCAAGTCAAAAGTACCAACGTCGGTAGTAGTTGACACGCACATTTTTAATGTCTATCGTAAATTACATTGTCTGGTGTATAATAAGTCAATGGTTATGGTGACTGTGTAGATAGTGAATCAGTACAGATTCACTAGTGACATTTCAGAACTTTTTTTCAATTTTAATTTAAAATTTACATTTTAATGAAAACTAGAAAACTTTCTTCCAGACAACAAAAATATATTTTTTTTCAGATAGATTCCTAATTTACTTGTCTCAAGAAAACCTGGGGCTATACAATGCGTTAACCAACCGCCCCTAAGTGTGAGCGCCGCGATCACACACAGGTCGTATCTTGACCAATTGCGATTATCTCTTTGAAGACTATATGTAATATGAATTAGTGTGTTCCAAGTCGTTGTATACATTTTATTTCTAATTTTAGTTTTAACTAAATCTATGACACTTCAAGCCCTCTCAACTGGGTGTATGTATGGTTTATTAATAACCTCATTTTTATACTCAAAATTCTCGCTCTTTCAGTGTTTTTCCATTCGCACGTTCTTAAAATGTCAATGCAATTTTTACAACTTGATTCTGCCAGAAAAATAAAAGTTATAGCCATACAGAATCAAAAATAAAAATGGCCAGAAAAGGCTAAATATGCTAAGCAAATAGGGCCAAATTAGTTTTTTGGTTTAGGGCGAAAAGGTGTAAAATGGCATGGTAATATTGGCTTTTGCTGCTTTCAAAAAAATTGTACAAATGTATATTGTATTTACTTTCAAAAACCAGTATTCACTGGCTTCCCTAATATATATTTAGTAATTTAGTAATGATTATAACGGTCAAACCAATCTATAATCTTTCTGATCTTCGTTAAGGTACGTTCGCACTTAACAAATATTTGACGAAAAAGTAAAAAAAAAAAAAAAAAAAACGTGACCATTAATAACACCAACAAATGTTTAACCAATGGACCAGAGTTTACTTTCAGGTTTAATAACAGGTCTTATAAATAAAGAAAAATTCGCGCAGTTATAACTTCTGGAATATAGCAGAATAAAATTTTGCACCAGTAAAAGCATTAATCAAAAATAAAATCAGTTTTAATTAAAAATTTAATCAAGTAAATTAAACGTTTAATTGATATTTCTAATATGTTTACTGGTGCAAATTAATATTGTCAATTAAACTAGATTAAAAGTTTAATTCACTTGATTAGACGTTTAATTCACTTTATTAAATTTTTAATTAAAGCTGATTTTATTTTTGATTAATGCTTTTACTGGTATGAAATTTTTTTTTTTTTTGTGTACCCTTCACCGAAGTTGAAAGGAAATATATAACTTTGTCATTCCGTTTTTAATATCTACAACATTGATCTTAGGTCCTATAAAGTATATACATATATTCTGGGTCCATATGGGTGCAAAGTTCATTTAACGATATCCGTCTGACCGTCTGTCTATCTGTCTGGCGAAATGGAGACTCCAGAGTAATGGGAAGAAGTGCTTCAAAGGAATAAATAAAATCAAGAAACAACTTTTATTTCTGAGGAATAAATAAAACTCAGAAATAACTTATGTATATTTTTTAAGCAAAAAATTAAGTTCAAGAAATAATGACTAAAAAGTTATTTTTAATATAAAACTTATAACCGTTACGGTCCCTGAGTTCAACGAATCTGTAGTGCGATTCTCTATTCAATTTTAACATAATTTAAATTGTTAAAAATATTTAACAGAAAAGTTAACGTAAATTGTATTCAGTAAGTTTTTTAACAATAACGTTTACTGCTAAGTTCTGTCTTAACGTCAGGTATTTAAGTTATCTTAACGGCAAAATAGTTTTCTTTGTTTATTTTTAAATTCGTAGTTATTTTTCAAAAAAAAAAAAAAACCTTTTTGGCAAATAAAAGACACATTAACATACAGTCAAAGCCCGGTTTAACGATTGATATAATGTTCAGACCTTTCGTTATACCGAGATATTCGTTATATCGATCTGTAATGTTTTACCTTAAAATTTTATAAAAAAAAACGGTGGTCCACAATTTGAAAAACATCAAAATTTAATTGTATTTATAATTTAGTGTAGAAATGAAACATTAATAAAATTTTGGTATTCCATACTTTTGGGATATAACTGAAATATTTACACCTTTCTTACACTCTTTTAAAATTTTTAGTTTTTTTTATCGATTTGACATCTCGTTTTCACAATAAACCAAACAAAACTACTAAAACTTTAACGAAAAAAAGCAACGCATCACACGTGTTCTTTCAATACAAAGTCGTTCGTTAAATCGGGATTATTTTTTTTTGCCATTCGCTATACAAGGTAGTTAATGTAAAAATTGGGCCATTCGTTATATCGGATATTCGTTATACCGGGCTTTGACTGTATTTAAAAGACACATTATATAAAATCATCACGTCATTTACATACATTTTGCAGAAATGATATTAAAAAATTAGTTTTTTGGGAATTTATAAAAATCATTAAAAATATTACATTTTAGATGCAGCTTATGGAAATCAATACACAGAAACAATTATTTTTCCAATTCAAACAAAAAATTTGTAGAACCAAAACATTTTTTGTCTGAAATCAGTCCTATAAACAAATTGTTTATTGTAAAAAAAACCCCGGTTTTTTTCAAACAAATAATTTAACTGAATCAAACAAAACATTTACTGAAATTCATATAAATTTCAAACAAATAGTTTTGCTGAATCAAACAAAAAAGTTTTTGCACAAGCAATGACGCGCAAACAAGCAAGCACAGTTGGAGAAGATGAAGCAGAGCAGAGCGACCGGCTGGCTTTGAGAGACATTTTTTGTTGGAATAATTTTTGAACGAAGTCTTATTGATACACACAATGTTTTTCTTCATCACTAACTGCTGCTGCATCCTTTCCTTTGCTAATGTAGAAGAAATGTAACCAAAAGCGGCGGCAGACCGACTCGATATGTTTTTCGCCATCATTCTATTTTTGTATTTAAGTAAACAGTTTGAAAAAATTGAATACGCGATTTTGTTTTTTTTTACCAACTTTGAAACTAACCAAAAATTAATTTTGTTTCTCATAATGTTGTTGTTGCTTCAAAAGAGTGAAACTTTTTTTTGCCTCTATTGTTTTTGTTGTTTTTTTACTACTAACCTCGTCACGCTATTTTATTATTTTTATACCCTCCACCACAATTAGTTGTGAAGAGGGTATATTAAGTTTGTCATTCCGTGTGAAACTTTTTTATTATTCATCTCAGACCCCATAAAGTATATATATTCTGGGTCCTTGAGTAATTCTAAGTCGATTTAGCCATGTCCGTCTGTCTGTCCGTCTGCTGAAAACACGCTCACTTTCGAACAACTCAAAAGAAATGAACAAACTTGGAGCCGAATTGCTTGTAGTTATCCTGAGCAGTTTGAGATTGAAATCCAAAAAAATCGGTTCAGTAGGACGGATGAATCAAAATGTGAAACCACCACCTAAAAAAATTGATCTTTTTGTTACAAAAAATAACATAAATGCTGGAACCAGGCACGGAATGAGATAAGATTTTGCAAAAATTTGCTTTATTTGACTGGAAATCACGCTGTTACATTTCTTGAAGATCCGTTCATAATTTACCCTAAGCCCCATATAAACACTACTCCCGGAAAACAATTTAGTTCGCCTTAAACCGTAAAAAATAACGCTAGAGTAACAAAATTTGGTACGTCACAGTTTTTTAGGACTGGAAATGATACTGTGAAATTTCGTGAAGATCGGTACATAATTTACCCTAGGCCCCATAGAAACCCTACTCCCGGAAAACAGTTTAGTACACCTAAAACCATAATAAATAACAAATCGTCACAGTTTAAGATAATAATAACATCATACAGATATTACTTCTTAAACGACAACTGTCGGTGGAGGGTATCAAAGATTCGGCACAGCCGAATATAGCACTCTAACTTGTTCTTATTGCTGTACTTTTTTAAAGCGACCAAACATAGAATGCATGTGTTTTTTGTTGTAGTTCTTATATTTCACATAAAGAAGTGTTGTAAAAAAATGCAAAAAAACGACAACATTAAGGAGCCTTAAATATTTCATACAAAATTATGAAAACTTAAAGTCAATAACGCGTATATTTTATTTTTGAATAGTTGTCCAAATTTTTGTTGGTTAAGAAATCAAAAAATTTTCAAACAAGCGTTTGTTTGAAAATAATTCGGCAATAATTTTTCCTGTGTAATAGTGTTTTCTTTTCTATACAAAAAATAAGTGGTAGACTTTCCAGTCATGCCGCTGTTAGCAAATTTTTGCGAATTTCCCCTAATTTAGCAATTTTTACCGAATTTTTGCCATTCCTTATAGTTTTAGCGACTTCAGATCAATTTTATGGTTTGTTTGAAATATTAAACAATTTCGCGAATTTTCGATATTTTTGCAACAAAAATTATTATATATTCCTTATAGTTTTAGCGATTTCAAATAAGTTTTACGGTTTTTTCCAAGTTTGCAATTTTTCTGTGAATTTTAGCCATGTAAGCCATATAAGCGATTTTTTCCTGTGGTTCTTTAGAGCTTAAACGATTTTTAATGAATAGCCGCTGTTTGCAAGTTTTGCGAATTTCCGCTTATTTAACACTTTTTACCGAACTTTGGCAATTCCTTATAGTTTTAGCGACTTGTATTCAATTTTATGGCTTGTTTGATATATTAAAAATTTTCGCTATTATTGCAAACTTTCCGAGTTTTTGCAATTTTCGCTGGACTAGAAAAACCTAAATGGGGTTTTGTTAAGTTCGAAAGTACCTTAAGTCGTTCCACACGAGAAGTAGTTTGCACTCGATGACAGTGTTCGTTAAATATCCTAATTAATTAACAAAGATGCCACCTCATTGAAATTTTTAGCTACGTTGTTAAAATTGAGTTACTTAATTGCTGTATTGTTGCCATAAGCAATAAACTGTGCCGGTAAAATTAACGTTAATCGTTAAAAAATAGAGAATTCCACTACAGATAATCTATTTCTAATTTTAGGAAAGATTTTTTTAATTTGGATTTACCGAAATGATTGTAAAAAGAAAAAATGTTAACAAATGTACTTTGGACCCTCTGAAGAGATTGATTGGTTACAATTGAAACATGTAAGGATATCCTGTCCGTGAAAGCCTGGGTTCGAGCCCCGCGGCAGTAAAGAATGAAAATTTATCAATAAATTTTAATTAATTTCATGTTGCAAAATTCCTTTCTTCATAAAAATAATTTAATGAAAATTAAATTTGATGAAATTTAGCCTAATTAAAAATATATTAAAAATATCAAAATTTGGATAAAAACCCATAAAAAGTTCAATAAAAATAACCACAATACTAATTATTGTTAAAAACTAAGGCACGAGCTCTATGTTTACATTTGTCCTTCAAGTTGTACTGAAAAAGATCAACAAGAAAAAAGAAAGACCAAAAAAATTAAAAACCAAAAATGTACTTTGGACTTTTAGAAGAATTCTTGACAAAAAGTACGAAAAAACAGAAGCAAGGAAGATAGATATGAACTTAAAGTTTATTTTCAAAAAATTTTTTTTTTTTGTTTCCATATTTAAAAAATAATCTAACAGCCAGTTAACATAGACACCAGATTAAATTAAACAAAATTTAATCTTAAAACTATTTTATTTTATATGAATCAAGCACGTATTTATGTACACAAACCATGTAGAAATGTTCATACGATGTTGATGTAAAACTAGGGTTTCTAATTTTCCGGACTTTTTCTATTCCCGGGCAACGAAACCAATGATTTCATTAAATGAGTTCAAGACAAAAGTTTTTACTTTTTTAAAAGAATATACATACACATATACAAGAGTCCAAAAAAAATTAATTTAATTACGTCCACAGAAAACCAAAACAAATCTAAATAAATTGTTACATGCATATGTACATGCATATTATATATGTACGTACACACAGAAAAAAAATACCATTGTAAAATTAACATGGCAAAATATTGATTGAGAATTATTTAAATTTATCATTATTTCATATTAATTTGAAATGAAAAATATTAATATAACCTTAAATCATGTTTATTTAATATTATTTACTGTTAAAATAACATTGTTCAATATTGAATCCATAAAAAACCTGTTTTATATTCAAATCAAAAGTTTATCTTGTTAAATTAACATGCAAACATACTTAATTTTTTTTTAAATATGTTATAAAAAGAAGACAATTCCCGTATTCTTGAAATAAAAATAATTTAGTTAAACAGTACGAAAACCATATCGGGCGATTCTGCTGATGCTGCTGTTAACAAAGGGGTAAACAAAATAAGTGAAATACAGTGAACTCGCGAAAACGTGAACACTCAAAAGGGCGAATGTCTCAGAAACGTGAACAAATTTATTTTTACACAGACTATTCTAAAACGTGAACAAAATCAGGAAGCTCTTAAACGTGAACACATTTTTTCCTTTTTTTGTTTACTTTTTAAAATGTTTTTTTTTTTTTTTAACTGGGAAATCCCCGAATTGAGTTCACTTATTGGTTTATGTCACAGCGTTTTTTTCTTGCTTTTAACATCGCTACGTTATTCGTTTTATTTGTGGAAGTGAAAAATGTCATTAAAGGCTAGATTACACTATTATACTTTCTATTAATACATGTCAAAAACTCAAGTAATATGATAAAGTGTGATAGTGTGAATGCAATGTGTCACGAAAATGACAAGTATTATGAAAAAAGTTTGACATCCCATACGACTTCATTGTTTTTTGAAAAATTTCTAAACAATAATACTTTTCATTGGATCATGGTTGCATTTTTTTTCATGTGTGAGTGTTTATACTTTGTTTGATGGTGTGAACACAAACTGTCATTTTACATTAGATTTTTTGACAGTCGTTTCAAAACTCATTAGATTTCTATCTCACAAAGTATTATGGAATACGGAAGACTTGTGAGATAGTGTAATCTAGGCTTAAAAAACCGAAAGTGTAATCTTTGAAAGATAAAATAAATATTCTTGAATTATTGCTTTATAGTGGCAGTGGCTTGGCTAGAAAATATGGTGTTGCTAAATCAACAGTTTGTTCCATTAAGAAGAAAAAATAGGAAATAACAAATCGTGTAAAGAAAACTGTTTATGGTACCGGAAAGCTTAAAACATTACGTTCTTCTCAGCTTCCGAAAATGGAAAAAATTCTTTACAAATGGTTTCTTAGCATGCGAAATTAAAAATAACCGGTAAGGGGACTGATGCTGAAAGCAAGTGCTTTAGAAATTCACCAACAAATTAAAGAGAGTTATTGTGGTTTTTGTGCCAGCGATAGCTGGCTTTAAAAAAATAAGCAGAGGTTTATTGTTCGGCTTCTCATAATTTCCGGAGAAAAGCTTTTTGATCAGCCGCAACTTGTTGACCCGATTAAAGAAAAGTTAAGATCAAAAATGGAGGAACTCTCTTTATGTGCAAATCAGCTTGTAATGGAAGCAGCAGGTAACCCATACTTTTCATCATTGGAGAAAAGTGCTGAAAGAAAAAGCTTTGTTAAAGATGATCAAACAAAACAACTTTAAAAAAAGATGACCGATTTTTTCCTGAGAAATTTTTTATCCCTTATAAACATTCCTTAAACAAAAAAATGTTTCTATTCGTTTTTGTTAATTTTATGTTTATTTTTTTTTTATGGTATTCATAAGAAATTAATTTTTTAGTGTATCATATGCAAAGTCAACTGAATTATTGCATATACATATATTTTTTGTTATTAAAAATTAATAATTAGTTTGAAAATAGGGGTGTTATTTTTTTAAACTTTGGCATTCGATAACGTGAACAAACTCGAAAACATGAAACGCCATGGTAAAAATTAGTTCACGTTATCGCGAGTTGACTGCATGTATTACAGGGGTAAGTGTTTTGATTATTCTTAAATAAATGCATATGTTGTCTCTGAAGCTTCTTCACACTGTTATATCACACTAAAACCAATTTGATTTTAAACATGAAATTCACGTTGTTTCGACTTGAAATAACTTTCATTCAACTTGGCTCGGATTGTTATTTCAATATAAATGACATTTTGCTCTAACTTTACTGCAATGTTAAATTAACATGAATTATTTTAAAAGAAAAAAATGTTGTTCGCAAGTTATTGTAAAATCAGGTTGAATTAGCATGAAAAACGTATGAAGCAAAATCACCACCGAAAATTTTTAAATCAACCTTGTTTTCGACGTTTTTAACTGGATTTTTATCTGTGGGTATTAGGGATGCCAATCGGGATGCAGCAGATCCCGAATCCCGGGATTTGAATTTTTGATATCCCGAATCCCGGGATTTGCGAAAACCAGTCCCGATTGGCATCCCTAGTGTGTATGTATATATTTTTTTTTTTTATTTCGAAATCACGAATTATTAAAGCATTCAAAAGCTCATCAGAGATTCTATTTCTTATCCTTGTTGATATGTATATTGCCTGCTACCGAAAACGTACTCTCGCTTTCTACAGACGTTGGTTTTATAGTAAGAAGCGCATCACACAAAGATTATTAATTTGTTGGCCTGTTACCCATGACTTCATACACGTCAAATTCTTTTTTTTTTTAAGATATTTTCAGGCTTTTGTATATTTTTACTTTTATTTTTTTAGAATTTGTATCGTTCTTTTCGATATACAGGGCCTGCTCCCTTCATTCCATACTCATATCTTTTTTACACACGTTGTCATTGCGGAGAAGGCCTTCTGCTCTCGCTTCTTTAGCAGGTACATAAGAATGGTAACGGGATCAAAAACCATAATTATTTTGCTTTTGCTTGTGCAAAAAAACAATACAAACAATGTTACTCCTTCTCTAATCCCTTCTCATAGAAGCGAGTGTGGAAGGTGTATCTTATCTTTTATACCAAAGAGCCAAGGCCTACTATTCGGCATTCTTAACCCTCCGATGAGTGACAGTTCTGAACTTCACGGCCGTGTGAAAAGGTCCCTACGGACCTTTTTGTAAATCATGTTTTTTTTCATACAAAAAATTTTTTTTGATTTTTCTTTTTTGTTTTTATTGTTTATAACTAAATTCTACATACAAAAATAATTTTTTTTTTTTTTTTTGCTTGAATTTTCTTAAGACTATTATAAAAAAGTTTAAAAATGATTGTTGTTGAGCGTGTACTTCTTGTCCCCCGCCCTGTGCGCAAGTGTTGCAGCGATGTAAAAGTGTGCTAAGTTCTCCGCAAACAGCATTGCCGCAGACGAAGCAGTATGCCCGCGTTTTCCGCTGCCGTCCGTACTCAGAACGGCAAAGGCGACATGACCGTCTACTTGACCTAGCCGCAAACGACGGTGCATTGCCTTCCATTGGTCTTGGTAATACCTGAAATGAAAAGAAAAATAAAAAACAAATAAATATATACATATTCTATTCTATTCAATTCAACATTTTTAATTTTTCGAATTTATTCTATGAGCTAAATTTCAGTTATGAAAGAATGCTGACGTCTAATAATTGTAAATTTTTCTGTACATACAATATACCTCATTGCTTTCCAAAGGAAGGGTAAGGTAATATGTAAAAAGAAAATACAATAAAATAGTCTGGTAGTGTATAAAGTCATTTCTGAAAAATTGAAGGAATAGAACTATTACAAAAAAGCTTTATAAAATACATAACTGAAATTTAGCTCATAGAATAAATTCGAAAAATTAAAAATGTTGAATATAATATAAAGTAACCTTCGGAAGGAAATAATTCCCAGTTTCTATTTATATATTCTTTTCTTGAATTTGAAGATGTTTTTCTTACCCTGACATCGAATGCTTCCATCGCATTGACTATCCTTCGATGTGAGGTTATATGGTTGTTCAGGGCACGTTCTTCGATATTTGGTGTGGCCAATTGTTTCGTTAGCAGTAACCAGAACGACCGTCGTCTGTCACTCCTTTTTATAGGCTTCATTTCGTTGTAAATCGTAAAAGCAGCCAATGCAGCGACGCACAGAGGGATTTGTCCATACAATGTTTGGCAAAAAATATAAGGAGGGCTCTGGGTCTTTGGTAAGCTCAATTAAGAAAAATATAAAGTTTCATCAAAATTCGCCACGCCCTCCACCCACCGCCCATAGAACCCAAAATTTTTTTTTGGCCCAAAGTTTTTGAAATTTTGCTCTGAGCCTTTATTTAGCTCAATTAAATAAAAAATAAAGTTTCATCAAAAGTGGCCACGACCTCCACCCACCGCCCATAGAACCCAAAATTTTTTTTTGGACCAAAGTTTTTGAAATTTTGCTCTGAGCCTTTATTTAGCCCAATTAAGAAAAATATAAAGTTTAATCAAAATTGGCCACGCCCTCCACCCATCGCCCATAGAACCCAAAATGAAATCAGTTAATAAATCCACATTATTATTGCAATTTATAAGTTCCTTGCACAATTCACTATATGAAACACAAAAGGAACCCATTTTAAAAATTAGTTAGGTTTAATTTTTTTGGCAAATATTATTATTTCAAATATTCATATTCATATGGTTTTAATTTTCTTTTTTTGTTATGCACTTTTTCGATATTGCTGTCAATCAGTTATTAAAAAGTAAAAGTAAAAGCCTAAAAGTATACAAAACCTTTTACTGTTAATATGCATTGCAATTTATTGTAAATATTCACAAAAAAATACGTGAGTTTTATCACAAAAGTTATAAGTTTGTTCAGCGATCGCAAAAAGTCGCAGAATTTTTTTACATAAAATGAAAGAAAACATTCCAAACTTTAATTTAGTACTAACACGGAGGTAGACCGAGCTAACTTATTTTTTTTCTAATGAAAACTGCAAATTCTAAATTTTTTGGAGTCATTTTGATTTGCTCAGATCTCTTAAACTATATATGTAATTTAAATAATTTTTCTTTCCTATTAAATTTAAAATACTATATTTTCAAAGAATGCTCTAAAACTATTCGTAGTTAAACCATATTTATTGTATAACCAACTGAAATGTAGTAAAATTTTCATCAGTTTTCGTTGTATAATATTTAGATAACTTTACCACATGTTTTTTTATACAAAATTTTATTTTTTTCGAAAACAAATCATGGTTTTCTACTAATGAAACATTTCTCTACAGAATTGCATCATAAGATTTCTAAAAAATAACTGTAAAAAAATAGACTTTTTGCCAAAAAAAATACCACTGTGCGACGTCCAGCGTATTATAAAACATGGCCAACGGTCATCGTTGTGTTGCTCTTTTGCAGCTGTAAGTGCCTAGCATTTGATCCATGGTATCAACGCCGCATTTGTTGGCGTTGTAATCTAATATGGCATAGGGCTTCCGCTTCTCGGTTTGCTCGTCAACGAGGCAGGTGTAGTGCATTGTGGAGAGCACGTTCGCCACTTAATTTTTTTCGGCACGTATGAGCATAACGCTATATCCCCTTCGTTGAACCCAAATAATGTACTATTGATGGTGCGCTTCGGGTTCTTCTTGAACTCCTGTGGAATGAATGTTTTGTTGTAGCGCACTGTACCAACATATGCGGTCTTCCTCCTCAACAAAATACGCGCCAAGTCAAGAGTGGTAAAGAAATTATCCGCGTATATAGTACGGCCAGCATCTAAATATTTTTCCACAAGATCCTGCACTATGTTCTGCCCTTGGAAGACATGAACTTTATTACTTTCAAGGAAAGGCACATTCTAATTTTATACTACTAGCAATAAACCAGTTCTTAGAATTTGTTGTTCTTAGTATTTTGTTCTTAGTATCTTTTTTTCCTAATATTTTGTTCTTAGTATTTTTGTTCTTAGAATTTTTTGTTTTTATCATCATCCCTAATGTCTTTGAATTTAGGTCTTTGTGTTCAGAACAAGTTATAATGATGCCCAAAAACATGCATTTATTAGTGAAATTCAGTACAAGGTCCATACGGACCTATTCACACGTCCGCGTACTATTCTCACTAAAACCTCAATAACTCCTAAAGTAATGATCCGATCGGCTTGATTTTTTTTTCCAAAAGATGCGCAACAAAATAGGGGGGGTTGTAGTGGCCGAAGTAGGAGTGATTTCAGTTTGAAAAGGCAAAAAGGTCCCTAGGGACCCTTTCACTCATCGGAGGGTTAACAGTTAGATAAGAGAAGTAATCGAATCAAAAAATTTTAAAGCAGGTCTTTAAAAAGGCCTGAAGTTAGAAGGTCTTCTGAGTTTTCCCGCTGGGCATTTTCATTTTCTACTTCAAGAAGACCGTTAATTTATTGGCGTAGGAAAAATAGTTCGATTTGAAGGAAGTTTTTAGTAATTTTAGTAAAGAATATATTTTTATTACTCGTTTTTGATTTTAACGATGCTAACAAATTAAAATTTCAAAAAATTTAATTTGAAATTCCCGAAAATGCCTGGAAAAAATTTCCCGGGAATTATTTTGAAAAAATGTCCCGGTATTCCCGGGAATTCTTTCCCGCGTAGAAATTCTATGTACAACAATATTGTACCAAACATTTACTTTATTACTATAGAATATTGAAAAATGCATCATTGATTACAAATGTCATTTTAAACTCATACTCAATGGAAAATAAATACCCGGATACAAAATATTTTCTCTTTTAGGCATGAAAATCCTTCTACTGAACCCTCCACGGGGGTGCTGGCTGGAAACGGGTACTGGTGGGTACGCGGCTAAGATCAGGGCCTTGAGCATAGTGTCTCAATGTAATGCCTATTGCCACATTACTGTGATGGGTCTTGATCATAGGTAGAAGGTAATCGTGGGGTTTGATTCGGTCCGGGCGTCTGTTTCCCACATTGGGCGGTTTTCGGGTCGGTGATGTCTCCACGATTCGAACATGGCAGTATGTATAAAATGCAACTGAAGATAATGAAATGGAAGAGGAAATTAATAAAAGCCGGGCGGTAATATACGCCCAAACGTCGGTGTTAGCAGTGACTGCGACCACCGGCGGGCACGGTGGAGAACCAGTATCTCCTCTGCGTGTCGCCAGCGGTCACACATTCTCTGCCGTGGTTAAGGCGCCTTACGGTGGAAGTATTAAAGATGCCAAAAACGCAACTGTGACACGTACGGATGCCGTTGTCGATTCAGACTCGGATCTCGATAGCGTCAAAACTATTACCTCTAAAGAGGAACGTGAGCTGCTAAATTCACCTAGCACATCTCGGGGAGCCCATTCCATAAATAGGAACAGGCCCAGGAGAAGCAAGGAAGGACTTAGAGCTCTATCAGAATACAAAGCTGCGGTCCGGATACAGCATCGGCTTGGCTCCCAATCCAACCTTTCCAATGATGAGAAAGAGCGGATGAAGTGGGCCAAAGGAGCGATTGCAGAAGGCCGAGCTCACTTTTCAAATAACCCCAAATATGCTGCCAAAAACCATGGTTTCCCCAACTGCATTGAAGAAGCCGTGATTAAGAGCATGCAGGGAAAAAGACAGCGGTCAGTTGATGAGTCTCCATCTGCCGTAAATCCTAAGGAGACGAAAAAATCCAAGAGAAACCCCGAGGAGATCAGACCCTCGACATCTGCCACTGAGCCGTTGCCAAAGGCTGCACGAGTCAGTGAAGTGGCCAAACGTCCTCTGAGCGTGGCACTTCTCGACATGAGCAACCCCTTTGGTCAAATGTCCACAGAGCGATGGAAGATTGTGGAGCTTAAGATTTTCAACGCAATCGTTGCTAAGATGGAAGCTGAACCTGACAGACCGCTGCCCTCTTTTGATGGGGCTGGTTGGTTCAATGGAGTGAAGCTCATCAGTTGCAAGGACGAAATGACGCTGGAATGGCTTAAAGGAGTCATTACTAAACTCAAGGGTTTGTGGTCGGATGCACAACTTAAGATTGTGGATCGATCGCACATTCCTGCTATACCGAAGGCGAAGGTGAATTTTCCGCGTATTGTCAAACCGGAAGTCGCTCTTCGTCTCCTACAAAATCAGAATCCTGATATTCCCACTAAAGAATGGAGGATTCTGCACGTGCAAAAAGGTAATAAGGACGGACAGAACTACATACTGCAGATCACAAAGGAGTCGGAAGACCTTTTGTATCCGCGGTATGGAAAAATGTCATGGGGAGTTGGAAGTGTCTTTCTACGGTTAAAGAAAAGACATCCGCAGGACTCCAACCATAACACACTGGAGGTCGATGAAGTGGAGCGTGATCTAGCAGCTGCCACTGCGGCCACTTCTGGACTGAGTCTGGGTGAGACGGCCAATGAGGATAGAGCCGACCCCGAGCGGGTGATTTTAGTCGATGACGCTAAAGATCCTGCAGGTCAACCTTCAACATTGTAAGATGGCATCGGTCGAACTCCTCCTCACGTTAGAGGAGGGTCGCTACGACGTGGCTTTAATCCAGGAACCGTGGATCTCCACAGGAAATCGGGTTTCTGGATTGAAGTCACGTAATTATAACACGTACTTCTCAAAAGTGGTAGGTAGAATACGTTCTGCAATACTTGTGAGGAAGAATTTTTGTTCATATATTCTCTATAATTACAGCACTGACGATCTCACAGTGGTGGCCTTGGAGGATGGCAGAGATGACATGGTACTTTTTGCATCATCCTATATGCCACACGATAGGGATGCCCCACCAGTAGAACTCCATAGACTAGTCGAGGAAGCTTGTAGAAGGAGACAAAACCTGGTAGTGGGTACAGATGCTAACGCTCATCACACAATATGGGGCAGTAAGGATACCAACAGTAGAGGTGAGGATCTTATTGCTTTTATATTACAGAATAATATACAAATTGCGAATAGAGGTGAGGTCCCCACGTATAGGGGTCCCACCTCAGAAAATGTGCTTGATGTGACGCTTTATACTGATTATAAAACAGTGATAGATGATTGGAAGGTGCTTACGCAGCCATCCTTCTCTGATCACTCCTATATATCATTTTTGTTAAATTATACTATACCTGACAAAACAGTGTTTAGGAACCCAAGGAATACGGACTGGGCCAAATACTCTTCACTTTTGAACAGGGACCTAGGTCACTCGGGAACATTGGTTAGTTCAGGGGACATAGATTCGGCTGTAGACACATTGGTATCGGGCGTTACTAGATCCTATGAGAAGTCGTGTCCCCCGACACGAGCTAGGCGTAAGTCCAGACCGCCGTGGTGGAATGGTCAGCTGGACTCTGGAAGACGCGAGCTTCGTGAGCTATTCAAACTGGCGAAAATTGTCGACCGGTCTGAGTGCTGGGGGGAGTATAAGGACGCTCTTAGGGTGTATAAGCGCGACGTGCGGAGGGCTAAACGAGCTTCGTGGAAAAGCTTCTGCGACAATATAGAGAAGACAACCGAAACGGCAAGACTGCGGAGGATGCTAGTGGGCACTCCGGTAATGCCAAGTACGGTTTGTAGGGAAAACGGAGAATGGACAGGGAGCAGCGCGGAAACGTTGGGAGTGCTTGTGGATACACACTTTCCGGGCTGCTCTGATGATCCCATTCCAACTGATGAAAATTCTGTTGTGGCAGATGGTGATAGCGGAATTATCACCTATGAGGGGGTGGAATGGGCAATCGATTCGTTCCAGCCATATAAGTCGCCTGGTCTTGACGGAATTATCCCAGCGCAACTACAGCGGGGTAGACAACGGATAGTACCATGGCTGGTGGAAATTTTTAAAGGATGTCTGAGGGTAAACTATGTGCCTAAAACTTGGAGGATATCTAAGATTGTATTTCTGCCGAAATCGGGCAGGAGCAATCATATGTACCCAAAAGATTTTAGACCTATAAGTCTCACATCCTTCCTGCTGAAAACGTTGGAGAGAATCTTGGACTATCATGTCAAGGGTAACATGAGGCCGACCATTCTCTCTGTCAATCAACATGCGTACACGAAGGGTAAATCAACTGAGACGGCACTTCATTCAGTTGTCTCGCTGATTGAGAAGACCCTGAGCTATAAGGACTTCGCTATGGGTGTGTTCCTGGATATCGCGGGAGCATTCAATAATGTGTCCACAGGGGCAATTTTGGCCAGCTTATCTCGCACTGGGGCACATCCGCATGCTAAAAACTGGATTGGTAACCTGCTACGGTGTAGAACTATATCCGCGGCGTGGGGCAACTCCAGGATAACAAAGAGGGCACACCGGGGAACCCCCCAGGGAGGGGTTCTCTCGCCGATGCTATGGACGCTTGTCGTCAACGAACTTCTCAATAGACTTCAGGACGGGGCAGCAAAGATGACCGCATACGCAGATGACGTGGCGGTGATAGTTACTGGCAAGGATCTGAATACTATTAGTTCTGTAATGGAGGCTACATTGGCGATAATCAACCAGTGGGCAGCCGGAGTAGGACTGGGAGTTAATCCCGAGAAGACGGACCTAGTACTATTTACGAAAAGGTATAAAGTTGGTCCATGGAGGAGACCTAAACTAGGGGGTACTAACCTAGAACTTAAACACCACACTAAGTATCTGGGAGTAATACTGGATAGCAAACTGTCGTGGAGACTGAATGTGGAGGAGAGGGTGAAAAAGGCAACGATTGCGCTCTACGCATGTAAGGGAATGCTAGGCAAAACGTGGGGTCTAACCCCTGCTCTTACACATTGGGTCTACACAGCGGTGGCGAGACCAATCCTACTCTACGGGATACTTGTGTGGTGGACGGCCTTGGATAAGATATCGTACCGGAATATGCTAACGGGCGTACAGAGACTCGCCGAACTTAGTATCACCGGTGCTCTGCGTAGTACACCGACTGCGGCAATGGATGTGATCCTGGACTTGCAGCCGATTCATCTAGTGGCAGAAGGAACTGCAAGGAGGTCTGCGATCCGCTTAAGGGCGACGGGACAATTTGTATATGGACCCTATGGTCACGGTAGTATTATAAGGGGAATAGATTGTAGCAGTGACTACACCATTCCGAGACTGACACTTGGAAGGAAACCGCGAGTTACCATAGAGGAGGACGGCTGGTTGGTAGGACTCCGATCAGGCCAAGGGACCTTCAGATTCTACACTGATGGTTCCAAAATGGAGGACGGAGTTGGAGCTGCAGTCTACTGCCGAGAACTGGGTATTCGGGAATCGTATAAGCTTCCCGATTACTGCAGCGTTTTCCAGGCGGAGGTTTTTGCAGCCAAAATGGCTGCTGATTTGGCACGTGTTCCCAGCACCGAGAACTCGCAGGTATACTTTTTCATTGATAGCCAGGCGGCGATCAAGGCTATAACCGCGGAATACTCATACTCATCTGTCGTCCAGGAGTGTAGGGACTCGATAGATAGACTCTGTGTCAATAGGAGAGTGCATATCTACTGGGTTCGCGGTCACCAGGGCATAG
This sequence comes from Pollenia angustigena, assembly GCA_930367215.1. Lineage (NCBI taxonomy): Eukaryota > Metazoa > Arthropoda > Insecta > Diptera > Polleniidae > Pollenia > Pollenia angustigena. Next base: position 121,141,642 of record OV884057.1, on the reverse strand, counting down.
AGGGCAACGAGGAGGTGGACGAATTGGCGAAACGGGGGGCCCTTTTACCACACGATAGGATGGTGGTCATCCCGGCTCCAATTCAGAATATAAGGAGAGATACGGACTCTGCTATACGGAGGAGATCAGAGGCGTTTTGGGAAAACACAAGAACGTGCAGGGTTTCCAAGGTTATGTGGGGATCCTATGATCCGGAGTCATCGAAAATGCTTCTGTCGCTATCGAGAAGGGACTGTAGACTTCTGATAGGTTTTATAACGGGTCATTGTTGGACTGCGGTATACGCCTATAGGGCGGGCCGGTTGAATAGTGACAATTGTAGATTTTGTGGGGTACCAGGAGAAAAGGAGACGGTAGAGCACTTGCTATGCTACTGTCCGGCACTCGTGCGCTCCAGGGCGAACTGTCTGGGAGATCATTATCTCCAAGATCTCGGGGAAGTCTCTGGAATTGGGTTAATGAGACTCCTTGCATTCGTCAAGAGAGTGTGGGGTACCTTGGATACCATCACATCTGACTGACCTTTTTACTTTCTTCTGTGGGTTATCGGACAATTGTGGTAACGCTAGGGACCTATTTGGTCTATGCGGGGTCTTTGTGACCGGCCACTCTAACCTAACCTAACCTAACCTACAAAAAAGAAACATGTCGTTGTTTTTTTTTATTCAGTTTTTTTCAATCATACATTTTCAATAGGTATTGACACGTAACAAATTTAGTGATCCGGAGTGTCTATTTTGCACATGTAAAGAAACATAAAAATATGTATTTATTTGTATCAAAAAGTATCTTTGTTTTGTTAATACTCATGAAATTCTACTCGTATTTCTCATCTCGTCCTGGTAATTGTGCTGAGTATAGTAAATGTTGTTGTGTTGTATATTTCATGCAAATTTTCCTTTTTTTTTGTGAAACATTTCCAATATTGTTGCTACAATTGTATATTTTATTTTATATCCAACATTTTAATATTAAGTTGTGTTGCCATATTTGTACCCTACAAGAAGCAACACTGTTGTAAGTTACTAATATAACTAAAGCAACAAAATTTTAATCATTCTTCACTCATTTTATATACTTAGGTGGCAAAGGTATTATGTGTTTGCACTTTTAAGTATGTATATTATTCGACTAAGAATCACTTCTCGAGTTAGTCAAAATATCCGACTGGTTGGTTGGCTGTGTGGCCATGTAGAACTTGTTTACAAAATGCAGGCAATTTCGAAGTTATTTCAATACAATTGGATTTGCCGAAGAAAGATGCATACTAAAACAATTAAAAAAGTATTACCGGTCATACCAACACCGGGCAATGAATGATTCAAAATCTTAAAAAGGCCCGAGGTAGAGAACAAATGTCCATGTTTTACATGCATACCTGTAATCTGACATAATTGCATGGTGGGTCTTAGCCACTGAGTTATATACATTAACTAAATGTCGATGTACAGAGTTGACAAGTCTCGCATATGTTGCAATATGTAAGCAGTTGGCAGTACTGAATACATTCAAACTCCTAGCTATGAGGTTCGAGCTATCTAACCTCTGCTGCATTGTTCGAACCTGACATGCAGCTCCTGTTGATAAGTAACAGGACAAAGATGTTTCCTCCTTGCAACCGAACCACTCTACTAGTTCCAATTGCAATTTGGAAAACATCTACCCGCGTAAGTTTGGGTAGCACCACAGACACCTCGTGTAATCGGTTTATCGACATCATTGTAAGAAAAGCATTTTGAAACAAAAAGCCTCCTTTTTGTTCAGTAACACAGAAGAAACAAACAAACTGCTACAACCAAGATCTTACTTTGGACAAATTGTTGGACAGGAATGCGACTGGTACCGACGGAGAGTTGTCACTGCCTTCCACTCGGGCTTGTACTGTGTAAAGGCACACAGAAACAACCGTATCCGGATGGTGTTACTAATTCCATCATGGTATTATAACGCCTCAAACCTTTCCTCCCAGGCATAAAATGTCTTGTCCAATTGGCTAACAAGCATGCAGTGCAACATTTTACACATAAGGATTTTCACACTCTCTCACAGAGCACATGGCCTAGGGCGTAACCACATGCACCATTCAGACAGGCTACTAATCAGAACACATCAAATGCCCACTACACCACAACAACCATGCAGTGCAACATCTAATATATGAAGACTTTCAGACTTTCCTTTCCGACTGCATCTGACCTGATGTGAGAGAAACTGCTCACTCAAATACCCAGCAGCGTACTTACTAAGAAAGGCTAATAATCAACGCACATAGATGTGCACTGCACCACTTCTGACACTTCTTGACACACTCCACCACACAACCACACGTCTACAACACTGACGGACATTCTTCACAAATAGTGTTGCAGACAAAAATTTGGCTTCCCGAATCAAATCCCTTGACATTACAAGAGTCTTCCACTGCAAATGGATGATAAACCAATACCTCATCCAATGATCAGCACAGGTGTGCATGCCCACCTGCGGGCCACTGATCCCCGAGGAGAGCCATAAGTACTATGGTGAAAACTTCACGCCATTGAATCCTTTAATTCAAGGGCACTAGACTTTTGGAATTCGCTCTGCCATTTCCTAGCGAAGTCTCAACTAGAGCCTCGTATTTTAGCCATCTACAAGAGATGTTTCCAGGGATTACCACGGGGAGGTAATACACTGGCTTTTGTTAGGGCGGTCCTTCTGAACGAGCAACTTAATCCCTCGAGGTAGAGAACAATCCAGAATTATGATTCCAACAAGATGAAGCCATAGCTCGATCAACTAAGCTCTCTTGCGCGAAATTCAAAAACGTTACTTATGCGCCACCTTATATTAAAATTAGGGTAGTAACGATTCGCCTTCTTGCCGATACGATTTAGGTATCGGTACTCAAACTAAAATATCACCGATACCTATACCGATAAGAACATGGAATATTGAATTCAAGTTATAATTAACAAAACTCAAGTGATTTTTATACAAAAACGCAAGAAAATGTAAAGATGTATTAATAATAAAAATTTAATAAGATTTAAAAAACAAAGAATAAAATTTAAATTCATGATAAAATTAACCAAAAACTTGAATTTTTTTACAAAAATTACAGAGACATTAATCAGATGTTTGTTCAAAAAACAAAGTATTTTCAACAGGGATGATTAATGACATTTTCAAAGTTGTACTTAATTCAGTCAAATATAGTACTTATCTTAATTGATCTTAATTGTACTTAAAACTAATAATATATTTTTTAATATTTTTATTATTTTATTATTGGTTCCTTTGGCTCCTATAAGGAGCATAGGGCTTATTTTTATAAAGGTGATAGTGGAACAAAGTAAAAACATGTTAAACAAGTCCAAAAACTATTGTCTTAGAGATGAAGTTTTAAATTAAATATCCCGCTAACATCCTTTATACCGCGTTAGTACGGACAAAAAATCAAGCTAAAAAGTGTTCGTCTGAATTCCATCTGAAAACAATATTTTGTACGTAAAATTAACTGAAATTGTAATATAAAATAAATGAAAATTCAATTAAAAACCGGTCTACTTATTTTTCATTTATTTTTAACAAAAAGTTCATTTAATTTTTACTGTTAAAAATTCAACACCATATTCCGTAAAATCAAATAAATATTCAGTTATTTTGTAAAATTTTACTGTCAAAAATTCAACACCATATTCAGTAAAAACAATTAAATATTCAGTTATTTTTTAAAATTTTACTGTCAAAAAATTGACCCCATATTCAGTAAAAACAATTAAATATTCAGTTATTTTATTAAATTCAGTAATTTTCGTTTACTCCACAAAAGGGCCGAATTTCTAAAAAATACCAGATAGCCACCTATCCGCCTGTTGTTCTTATAAGCGAAAGAGGGAGAACATTATTATTATTTACTTACCCTGTTACACACGTTTGTTTTACTTTTGTTGTACTGACCACGTTTGTTTACAGAAGAACTCTCAATTATTTTACTTTTTTAATTTGATGTATTTGACTAAATTATATTAACAAATAGAAATAGGAATTGCTTACACAAAACAATTCATTTTTTATAGATAAGGAAAAATTAATTTTTGGTAGTTAAATTATATAAAATAACTGAATATTTAATTGTTTTTACTGAATATGGTGTTGAATTTTTGACAGTAAAATTTTATAAAATAACTGAATAATTATTAGAATTGTGGTTATTTTATTGAACTATTTATGGTTTTTAATCCAAATTTGTAATATTTTTAATTAGGCTTAAGTTCATTAAATTTAATTTTCATTAAATTATTTTTATGAAGAAAGGAATTTTACAACATGAAAATTAATTAAAATTTATTGATAATTTTTCATTCTTGACTCAATCTGGGCTCGAACCCAGGTGTTTACGGACAGGTTACCCTGACATGTTTCGATTGCAACCACTCAATCTCCTCAGAGTTTGCATTTGTCCTTCAAGTTGTGCTGAAAAGGTCAACAAGAATAAGAAAGACAAAAAAAATGAAAAAACAAAAAAATATGTACTTTGAACTTCAAAAAGAATTCTTGACAAAAGTACGAAAAAACAGAAGTAAAGGAATAACATGTTAAAATAAATTAAAAAAGATAATCATTCAAAGCAAATTTCGATCTACCAAATACAATTTGGTTTAAGGATTGATGTTTGACTAATGACGTCAGCAGTCGTCGATGGCTGCGAGTGTTAAACGGCAAGCCCTCTGAGGAGATTGAGTGGTTGCAATCGAAACATGTCAGGGTAACCTGTCCGTAAACACCTGGGTTCGAGCCCAGATTGAGTCAAGAATGAAAAATTATCAATAAATTTTAATTAATTTTCATGTTGTAAAATTCCTTTCTTCATAAAAATAATTTAATGAAAATTAAATTTAATGAACTTAAGCCTAATTAAAAATATTAAATAACTGAATATTTATTTGTTTTTACGGAATATGAAGTTAATTTTTTGACAATTAATTTATATAAGATAACTGAATATTCATTTGTTTTTACGGAATTCGCGGTTGAATTTTTGACACCAAAAATTAAATGAACTTTTCGTTGCTTTAAATTACATTTTTATTTCATTTATTTAATTTAACATAAAGAAGAATTTAATTCAATCAACGGACAATATTAACAACAACTGAAAATCCGTATTAATATGCACTTAGTTTTTTTAATAACTGTTAGAATCAGTTAAAAATAAATTTGCTTGGAATTTTAAATGTTTATTTATTTAAAAATGACTGAACGGAATATTTCTTAAATAAACTACAGTCCGTTACTGTAATAATATTGTGAGTGTATAGCTCATACTATGTAAACGAAGTATAATATCCCTGTCGGATTTTAAGTTAACTTAAAACTAATTTATGGTCAACCAGAAATGAGTCACAGGTGACTCAAAAGCTAACTCATTTCCCTTGTTAAACTCTATTCAGTTTTTACACGTAGTGTCATCAGAGCGAGTCAGTACTCACTCACTCTGCATAAGTTTTAACTAACCACAAGTTAGCTCATTATGAGTTAGCTTGCAGTACATAAAGTAAAAGGGCACTATGAGTTAGGTTAAACCTGAATTACTAATGATTGGCTCAAGGCGAATTTTCTTTGTAGTTTTTGTCTCTTCTGTAAAATGTGTTGAAAGGGAGTAAGCAGGTTTACATATCAAGCCGACGATATTAGGTCTGTCTGGGTACTTTTCCAGTAGCAAATATGTACTCAGTAAATTTTTTTGGGAGAGTAAGACCAATATTACTCTATCGGCTGAAAAAATCTCAAAAAGTACGCAGACAGTATCCAGTGAAATTTTGCAAAAAAACAGCTGATCGGTGTGTCAACAATTGAAATAACAAAGCAAAAGAATTTTCGCATATGTGTACGCAAAATTAAATTCTCGAGGTAAATTAAAAAATTATTAATTAAAGTGAAGCTTAAAAAGTGTTGTAAATTAAAAAACTTGTTTATGACACTGTTGTTAATTTGGTAAATTCAATTTCTTCTTAGTTTTTAGTTTTATTTGTCGGGTTTTTTATAAAACTTCTTTTGCTTACATTGCCCAACATAGTGCCGGCTTACAATGGAAAAAAAGAATGAAATGCCCAATACAGTGCCCTCCAACAGCTTGACAACGGAGAAAAATAATTTGGATGTGAAGTGCTCAGGAACACAATTCCATATACTCGCCTCTTCAATTGCAAAGTTTGTCCCACAAAGTTCTGCTGGCTCTATCGGTTCTGCCATCTCCACTCCACTTACGCCACGGTCGCACTGTATATTTGGACGTTTCTAGCATGAAATTATAATTTATTATAAACGTTAAAAATCAACACAATTCTAACTACTTACCTCTGCCATTGTTAAATTTCAATTTTTATTTTCATTTCACAAAAACTATTTCATTCAAACAGCTGTTCAAACTATTTGCAAAATCTTGCAAGCGGAAATTTCTCCAGTAACATTTTGCAAGTTCTCTAACTTCCAACTGTCAAAAAATTCTCTTTTTGGCTCTCTCGCTGCAAGAGATTTGGAGTACGCAGACAACATTTTGCAAGATTTTGCAACATTTTTCGCAAAATATGTGTACGCAGACAGACCTATTATTTATTTTCTTTTTGCATTTTGATTTAAATTTTTTGAAAAAACTAGACAAATTTGTCTCAGTTAACTGTTTAAAAATAATAATAAAATAATTATTTCAAAAACAATAAAGTTTCAACTTTAATGTTCATGATTTTTAAAGTTTGTTTATTTCTGCATCAGCTTTAAGTTATTTCTGAAGTTAGTTGAAAATGAGTTAGCTATAAGTCAGCCTAATTTTGAGTTAGCTCATAAAAGTCCGAAAGGGATGGAACACTATAATAATTTTAGTATTTTTCAAGGAGATCAAAGTCCGATTGATATAGGAAATTAGATTTATGATAAATTTCTACATAGCGTTACTTAAATTTATAAAAGGCCTATCCAACATATAATTTTTTTTAAGTTTAAAACATAAAACTTGACAAAAACGAATATATAAAAAGTCTAAATTAAAGTAACGATAAATTTTTTGTTAATTTTAAACTATAGCAACAAGATTCATTTGCATTAAGGAGATTTCTTTGCTTTGTTTTTATTAAATTATGGTATGAAAAAATATTTTCTACATTCGCAGACGAATTCAACCCTAGACCAAAAAGCTTTAATGTTATGTATATGTTAACAATTTTTAATTTGTATTAACCTGTCATTGGAGTACTTCAGTACTTTTGCAATGCTAATAGTACTGAAAAAAGTACAATTGTACCTACTTTATTGATTCTCAACTTATAATGGGTGATTTTTTAAGAGCTATAGGAAAGTTTGATATCATCTCACGGTAGTGCTCACCATTCACAGTTACATTACGCTTCGCATCATCTTTGAAGAAGCACGATCCAATGATGCCACCTGCCCATAAACCTTACCAAACTAACTTTTCTGGATGCATTGGTAGCTCTTGCAATGCTTCTGGCTGATCTTCACTCCAAAATCGATAATTCTGCTTATTAGCGTACCGAATAGCCGCTTTAGTGGGTCGATTAAACTGACCATAAAATGAAAGAAGCGCGCGATGAACTTTCTTAACAGAGCACGAATTTTGATAATAAAATAATAATTTGCAAGCGTTGTTCGTTTATAGACCAAACTGAAGATGTTTGACTGTGAAACAAAACACGAAACGTTCGTCAGCTGTTAAAACCAGTGTTGCCAAAAAGATAATAGCTAAAAAATCACCCGATATTTTTAAAGTTTGGGTAGAACATGTCATTGCGGCCTTAAACAAGTGGATCTGCATCCCTAAATAGATTAGAAGATCTGAAGTATCTTTCGACTTTCTCTTTAGCAGAATTACAGCAAAGAATGCAAAGAGGCTCATTTTCCTCGAATTTTCTTATAAATTGTTCACAAATGCTCCATAGTCAAGTTCTTTTAGACTTATCAGAAATTGTGCCGCCCGTAGGGGTGACCTTTTGGTAATGGGGAGACATGTTAAGTAGCAAAATTTTTTAATATGATTGAAGTCGATTGTCTTTGAAATATTCGATTATTGTATCAAGGGTCAAGAATTTTAGATAAACAATAGGTTTGATTATTTTCTAAAGCCCCAAATCTTTTATTTATATCCAATGCTAAGTGAGGCGCAACATTTTGGGAATATTCTACATCTCCGTTCATTCATATGGTCTATGAAGCGATCTCATTATTCTAGGGCCTAATTCTGGCAGTCGTGATCGTCGATATTGTGAAACCCAAAAAAATACTTTACAACACTAAAAAAATAATTCCGATTCGTTCAGTATTGACAGAAATAATTAGATATTAAATTGCTTCGAATCGCAAAAGTACGCGATCACTACTCTCAGAATCAGGCCCCTGTTTTGATTTTTGCTCTAATTTTTATTGTGTTACGTCTTTGTTCTGCGGCTCTTCATATTACCTACTTACGTAAGCTATTTTTACTTAAATAAATTTCGTTTCAGATAAATATTAGTATAGCCATTATATTCATTCAAATGATTTTCATTAAAATTTACTTGTACGCCTCGCAAAAACAAGTTTGCTAAAAATGTTACGAATGATACTCGATAGTGATGTAAGATATCATATGATCGATCTGGTTCAACTGTACTTTCTTACTGGTTATACATATAAGGATCAAGTTCCAATATATTTGCTATAATTTATAACAGATTGTATAAGATATTCTCTTTGATTCGTATAACAATTGTGTAGCATATAGAGTATGGTCTTTATTGCTTGACTTTACCATTTTACCTGCTATTTATCGATATGCATATACTTTTTTATTTTTGCACTCAATTAACTTTAAGCACGGCAAGATTTTAAAGTAATATTGAATGTATGAATATTGTCTATATTTATTTTGGCAAACTATTTTTTCTCCATTTTTTTGGAACGTGTAAGTATTTGATATTCAATTTGATTTGATTGTGCAACGTTTGTATTTTTCCATTGGATTTACAGAATTTCATTGTAAGTGCTTTTTATGTTGTCATATCAATATGTATTGGATTGGTTTATTGTTAATATTTTGTTAAACTTGTTTACACAGAAATTTAGAAATTTTAAGAATGAGATAAAATACAGAGATTTTGATGGAACTATACTTTTAAGACATCAATTAAATAAAATACGAAACGAATTTTGTTTGAGATACATATCCTTAAAATTTCATAATCATAATGAATGGAATATAACATCGTAGAAATAACCGTCGTGGCTTCACTATACAAATTTCATTGCTGTGGCGTATAAATCATTATGAATCGATTGTGTGGGTTATGGTGGCTTTGAGGGCCGCTCTGGCTTGTGGCTTATTCGCATTGGCCTTCTAGAACAAAAGCTCTACAAAAAAACGCACAATTTCGGTGGCCAGTTAACACAACCTTCGCGTTAGATAGTATAATCTCGAATTGCTCGTGTCCAATGGCGCATAAGTTATTTGGGCGAAGCACTTTCCTACTAGAACCACATGTTGTTGGTGACCAAATTCTGATTAATTATGATCAAAAAAAGTTGTTAATCATCGTCCAATAGCGTTTGCCGTGGACGTTGATGGCCTGGCCAAGAACTTTCTCAAATAAATAGAGAAGATGATGCCGCTAGTCAAAAATCCACACTAAGCAGTAATTTTTTTGCCATGCCTTGGATTTCGTGTGGATATGTTTTGTTCCAAATTCGAAAGTTTTTATCTCTGAATCGGATGAAGTTAATATTTCGATTAAAATTACGGTAAGTTTCCCTTAACAACGTCTTGTTGAACTGCCAAAGTTAAGAAGTTCGTATATAATAACTCTTGATATAATGTCGGTATTAATTATCTTTTTTTTATTTGGTGTGCAAAACGATAATAATCTAAATAATAGGAAGTTTGGTTATGCATCGAAATATAACATTCTCTTGAAATTGTAATAAGAATATACATTTTTAACTTTTCGCTAATCGAAATTTGGAGGTGCGATTTCAAGTCGTAAGATCTAACTTGTGCAAAATTCAATGACAATGATATCCTTAACCACAGTATTAAGAGACAAATGAGGCTATCAGCGCAGAAGTAGTGTAACCCACAATTTAATTTGGTTAAGGTTCTTGTGTAAGATATGCTATTTGCACTGTTCTTTACAGTGCAATAGTCGAAAAAGCCAACTGTTTGTATCCAAAACAGATGGCGCTAGAAACATAGTTTCAACCAAGAACTATAGTGCAAGATTAGTGTTAACTTCTCATTATCTCATAATAAGTAGTCTGCGGTTACACCACTTCTGCGCTGATAGCCTCAAATTAGAGAGTGTAACCTTTTTAGAACCCAAGGCAATCATGGAACTGGCAAAACAAAAATATGTTATGACGAAAAGATTCATGTAAAAGTTTTTTATGCAGAATACAAGTTATATTTAGATATCAACATCTTTATGAGATTTGTTCGTCTTTAAGTGATTTTGGAAAGGGGGCTTAAACGAAACCTTTGTCCAATTGTGGGTCAGCATACAATTTCGGCACGGCATAGTTGATATCGTCAAGCACTGTCGACAAAATCGATACAAACATTTATAAGAAAGTGTTATGACATTTAAAAAATACTTTCAGATGTAGTTAATATATCGGAGCTATAGTCAAATATGAACCGATTCCAATAAAAGTTGTTAAGATGATTTAAATTTTAACAAAATCGGATCAAATTTAATCTAAATACCAAAAAAAAATTGCAAGTTGGTTTGTGTGCGTAAAGACTTGATTTCAAAACGAAGTTTTCATGGGAGCAATGTGAAGTAATGGACCGATTATCGCCACTTCTATAACTTTGTACCAAATTTTATCAAACTATCTCCGAAATTGCGACCTGTACTTTGCGCACAAAGTTAACATGGATGGACCTAAATATTTAGATTGCTTCAAAAAGTAATTTTGGTTAACACATCAGCATAATACCCTCTCCCTTGCTATGGTGGGTCGTCTACCATCGTGTGAAAATCACATAGTGTTTCGGCATAGTTCTGTGAAGAACAATTCTATAAACATCTTCAAGCAAGGAGTTGGTGGCAGCATTAATCAGCCACCCTGCAAAAACCATTTAGCATAATGACAACTTTTTCGGTGAGAAATCTAACATTTATCTAAGAATAGTGTTGATTCGATATATTTCATTCTGAGTTATGATAACAATACATACCAGTTATTTTATACTCTCACTTTCCAAATTGGGCTGTCCACGAAAGGCGGATCAGTTTAAATGGTTAGTTAGTTATATTAACAGCAACAAAATATATTTAAACAAATTTATGTGAATGTATTTTGTTGTTGTTAATATAACTAAACAACTTTATAACCAGCCTTCCGGGAACAACCAAAATATTTCAAAATATTTTCAGTTAAACTTTAAATACTCAAAAATTAACACAATAGCAACAAGAGCGTCGCTCAGATACGTGACAAGTGTTGAGATTTTCCGGAGTGTTAATAAGAAAAAGGAACCTTTTAATTGAATTATAATTTAATAATTGGTAATTTTAACTAAATGAAAACACGTGTCATTGTCAAAACGTGTCATATTACTTTAATCCTCCCCTTCATAGCATATGCCTTTATTCTCATTCAAAAAGTTTCGTTTTTAGATTTTTAACATGACACCCTTTAAACTGAGTAAATGAGGCGGCTTATTCATGTTTGATATGCATACGAAAAGAAAAATCATGTTTCCATAATTCCCCATGTGTGTGTAAGTGCTGCATGGATACAGCTACCGATTGGTTTCTAATCATATTAAAAAAAAATTTAATCCCTTAACAACTCTTTTATATTTTTCCATTTCTCATTTTACGGTCTCTATCATCGCACCATAATATTTCCTTCCGTTCTGTTGGCCTCTTAACACTTTGTGGGGTTAATTATATTAAAATCAGACAGGCATATTCCCTCAATTATGACTTAACGAGAATTAAACGCACAATTTTCTATATTTAAATTTTAATGCATTTTAAAAGAATAAAATCTATAAGTTTTATGTGTTACATAAAAGGTGAAACACATGATACACAAGGTGTATCATGTTGTATTGTCATAATGTTCTAAGGTTTTACAAAGGCTTAAAAATATTATTGTTGCTTTAAAAACAAAAAGTGTCTTAAATTAATAGAACGTTGCTTGCTATGTTTATTGTGCTGTCGTAGCTTATCAGAAGAGACATGCGCTGAGCGGCTATGGTATAATTTTATCCGGCTAACATACGAATTAAACCTGCGGCTAGCAATTTTTGCAACAAATCACTTGCGGCGTGAAATTAGATCGGCCTAGGCCTCTGTTGTTTGGTTAACAACTAAAATTTATTTGTGATTTACGTCTGAAAAATGGAAAATAGTCTAATTTAATAATCTTATTTAATTTATTAATTCGTGGATAAGATTTTTAATTTCAGGTAAATATTAATAATTAGTATTGTGGTTATTTTGTTGAACTATTTATGGTTTTTAATCCAAATTATCAATAACAATTTTAATAAATTTTCATGTTGTAAAATTCCTTTCTTCATAAAAATAATTTAATGAAAATTAAATTTGATGAACTTTAGCCTGGTAAATATTAACTTTTTATATTTGTTTTAAATCAGCTGATTTAAATTCAAAATAGCACACTGAAATGTGAGGGGTTGTTCACGACAGTCGTATTTTTCATGTAATTATTTTAAGGCTATGACTTTATGACACCTTGTGAATTAAATTTTAAAAGTTTAAAAATTGATTTGAACAAAAACTTTAACAAATCTAAATACTTATTTTGTATTAAACTTAAAATATTTTTATATTATTAGAACGAAAGAAATTAATTTCTTAAAGCTCTGACTTCAAATGTGACTAAGCGCAAATGTTATGAAAGATATGCATGAGGCGTAAATATACGAACTGGCGTTAAAGAAGTAAAATTTTCATTCTTACCATTAAAAAGGATTTTAATTTAAAAAAAAAATGTCACATCACTAATCCTGTACTACTTATTTGAATATTGTATTGAAATTCCTTTTCGAAACAAATGTTAAAGTCATTTTCTATGTTTTCACGATTATCGAACATTTTTTTTTTATCAATTTTAGCAATCTTGACATGAATTGGTCATTTAGGAATTATTTAAATATTTAAGGGTTTTTATAATATAAAATTTGCTGTGTTTTTATTTCCGCAATATTAAAAATAGAAAAAAATTAAATTATTATTTTATTCGTTTATTGAAGAGTATTAAAACGAATGGATTATGAAAGAGGTTAAGAAAAATATTAAAATATTTGTTCAAGACCAACTTTTTTCCAGATCGACCGACTTACAATCACGTTCCGAGTCGATCTAACGACGTCCGTCCGTCCGACAGGCAGGCTGGCTGGCTGGCTGTCCATGTAATCTAGTGCGCAAAGTGCAGGTCGTAATTTCGAAGATAATTGGATGGAAATTGTAATAAGGACGAAACCTATTGAAAGTGGAATAGTCTTTGTACCTATAAACTATCTGTCTATGTTGGTAAAAATATGAAATTTGACCCAAACTTATTTTTTTGCAATCCTAATTGAGGCCGTCTTCGCAAAAGTTGTGTAAGCCTCAATTTTTCATACCCTAACTTATCTACGCCAAATTGATAAAAACTGCGAAAATAAAATAGAAACTAGTTTATCTCTTGTTTTATCAATCACGTACAGAAAGCGTTGCAAAAGTTAGTGTTGCATTTATTTATTTAAGCCACACAAATATGAAATAAATGTAATGTGGCTTACACCACTTTTGAGCTGACAAATGGGAAGTGATGCGAGAAAACTGTACATACATACCTATATGGGCATTTCCGTCAAAAGGACCACCGTGACCGAAAATTTAAAAGTTATTAAAAGCTGATTATTTTACGATATTGTTATAGAGAAATATTTAGATTTAACTAATTTTATAAATTTACCCATAAATTAACTATCCCTGCAAATAATAGGACCAGTCCAAGCGCGCGTGTAAAGAGTAGTCCACCAGGGACCAGGACTAGTCCAAAAGTAACCCAAACGTATGGAAAAAACATGATCTATTTAACATTACGATGACCTAGGAGAGGACCATATAACCCACCTTTGGACCACTAAGGAGTAGTCTTAAAACTACTCCATGGTATACTCAAGAGGATTAGCTTTGAAGTCGTTTAAAAACGAAAGTATGTCGTTTAAAAACGAAGACATGTCGTCTCACTACAAACACTTTTTAACAATGACATGGTCCATGATTGCATTACATCGGACCAGTCCATGGAGTAGTCCATTTTATCAAAATGGATCAGGTGGTCCAATTTTATTTGCAGGGATCAGACTGCAAAGTTGTGCAAACGTAATTTCTTATATGTGAGAATGTTTTATTGTATGTTTTCTTTAATATTTATCATTCTTTAAAGAGGTGATATTTGATAAAAATAATTCCAAAAAAAATTTCTTACATGGTCTGTAATCTAAGGAAGAGTGCAAAGAGAAATATGTTATTCGGATTAACGGTAAATTTTTATTTTATTTTTATCATTATTCAGTTAAATTATTACGGAAAAAAATTCGCGTTCGAAATGTCACGTATCGACCCAGATTTTGGCTTAAAAAAAGAAAATACAGAAGATTTTGGAATCAAACCAAGACATTTTAATGTTACATTGCTACGTAAAATTCTGAAAGTAGTTTGACTAAAAAATTGGGCCAGGTTTCGCTGAATTACGCCTTTTTATAGTGGCCAAAAAAACTACTTCTGTTTTTTCACGTTCGAACCGCTACTTCTTTTGCCATTATCTCTGACCTAGAATCGCGCCCTCCATAAACTATAGCATAGATAACAGTGCTTTCTTAGTGCTATAATTTAAGGGTTAAGAAAACGTAAAAATATTTTTGCTTAAAATGTTATTGCATTTTTGATGCGTACGACTGTCACGTTCAACACTTTGGAATTACCCATATTCGGACAACTGTCTTTTTCAACTGCCAACAAAAATTGTCAGTTCATACGGTTGTTAGATAACACAAGGCAATAAAATCGAAAAAATTTTAAAGGATTGAAAAGCCAAACAATATTGATGTATTGTGGTTTCACCACTACAAATCTGATCCAAATTTAAAATTCTACGACTTACTCGATTTTGTTATGCAATCCGTTAAAACATTTAAAATTACGCCAGATTTAAGTTTCTCTAATATCATTTTTTAATTTAGCCATTATTTTTGCCAGGTTACCCTGACATGTTTCGATTGCAACCACTCAATCTCCTCAGAGGGCTTGCCGTTTAACACTCGCAGCCATCGACGACTGCTGACGTCATTAGTCAAACATCAATCCTTAAACCAAATTGTATTTAACCTTTGGTAGATCGAAATTTGCTTTGAATGATTATCTATTTTAATTTATTTTACATTTATTTTTTAATTTATTTTGCAATCGAAACATGTCAGGGTAACCTGTCCGTAAAAACGCCCGGGTTCGAGCCCAGATTGAGTCAAGAATGAAAAATTATCAGTAAAAAATTTTAATTAATTTATTTTTTTTTTGTTTATTTTTATAAAATTTTTGAATTAAAAAAATTCATACAAAATTGAAATTACCAAATACTTACCAGTTTTAGTACTTAAGGGCACTGCTACACGTTCAATAAATATCGTGATATTTGGATCACGATCCATTTTAAAATATTGATGGATCACGAGCGTATGCTACATGTTCAAGATTTATCGCGTCAGTATTTATGTTATTTTTATGTATTTTGTTTATTTTAATAATTTTTGCAGTGCAGTCGCTCTTTTTATTTTGTCGGAATAAGCTTTAGCCGACGAGTCCCACAATTCCGGCAATGCCTCCAAACTAAAAATGAAATCTTTTAAAATAATTCCGATTCCACCGGCAGAACCCACTCGATTTCACTGTCTTCTGCCATTACCCTTTATTTCAATAAACTTTTCACAAATTTTGTCAATTGTTTTACTTTTTATTTGTTTAATTTTTTCCACTGCGTATTTTATTTCCTTTATTTTGACACTTTTTACTGACGTATCATGTCAATTATTTTATTTTTTATTTGTTTAATTTTTTCCACTGCGTATTTTATTTCTTTTATTTTGACACTTTTTACTGACGTATTAATTTTTATAATTATTATTTTATATCATGAAAATGCTACACGTTCAATATTTATCACGCGATCCACGATCCGCGATCTGGATTTCTGGATTTCATATTTTAGGCCATTCTGCGATATGGATCGCGATCCATCAATATTGCATGCTACACTTTCAATAAATATCGTGATACTAGAAATATCACGATATTTATTGAACGTGTAGCAGTGCCCTAAGCTTAAAGCTACATGTATAAGTAGTAAAATAAATTTTATTTCATGAAAATCCATGGACAAATTCCCGTTTTATTCCCGATAAACTGAAAGTACCTAGTTTTGACCTTTTTTATCGCAAATTTGTGTAGAGCTAAAAATCATAAAGTTTTAACTTTTTATTACACAATATTTTTTTAATCATTTACTTTAATTATTTTTTCATAAAGCTGCATAGAATAGAAATAAAATAATTTTTGTTTCATGAAAATCAATGGATAAATTCGTTTTCCGGGAGTAGGGTTTTATGTGCGGCCTAGGGTATATTATGCACCGATCTTCACGAAATTTCACAGTGTTATTTTTAGTTCTATTACACTGTGCCGAGCCAAAACTTGTTATAATAGCATTATTAATTATGGTTTTAGGCGCACTAAACTGTTTTCAGGGAGTATGGTTTATATGAGGCCCAGGGTAAAATATGGACCGATCTGCACGAAATTTCACAGTGTCATTTCAAGTTCCTTAAAACTGTGACGTACCAAATTTTGTTATGATTGCATTACTTTTTACGGTTTTATGCGTACTAAGCTGTTTTCCGGAAGTAGGTTTTATATGGTTTTATATAATTTTCAGACCTACTAAACTGTGACGTGCTAAGGTTTGTCATGATAGCGTTGTTAATTAGGGTTTTAGGGCTTCTATGGGGCCAACGGTTAATCTTATATTATTCTGTGCATTTTTCCACCATTAATGTTAGTTTTTGCAATTATAAATTTTTTTTTAATGGTTTCACATTTTGATTAATATCTCTGATCCTACTGAATCGATTTTGCTGGATTTCAATCCCAAACTGCTTAGGATAACTACAAGCAATTTGACACCCAGTTTGTTTAGTTCTATTGAGGTTTTCGAAAGTGAGCGCGTTTTCAACAGACGGACAGACAGACGGACATGGCTAAATCGAATTACTCAAGGACCCAGAATATATATACTTTATGGGGTCTGAGATGAATAATAAAAAAGTTTCACACGGAATGATAAACTTAGTATACCCTCTTCACAACTAATTGTGGTGGAGGGTATAAAAAATGTCAAAACTAGGTACTTTCACTTAATCGGGAATAAAAAACAAATTTATGAATTTTTGAATTCAACAATTGCGTCAAAATTCGTCAAAAAAAAATTAACTTTTTTTCTTAATCGTGGGAAAATAAGGAATTGATTACAGAAACAACTAATAAAATAATGTATTCTTTTCGAAAGAATAATAATGCATTCGTTGAAATCGAAAAAGTAACTATATTAACACAATAATAATGCATTCCTTACCACGTATATTCCCACATTTGCAGAACAAGAAATGCATTCTTTCTGTTCGTAACAATTATTCGTGTTTTTTCTTCTGTTCGTGACAATTATTCGTATTTTTTAGAAGTATTTAATTCATTTCCAGTATACATTTCAATAATTTATTACAATCCTAGGAGATGTTCTGTGTTAAGAGTAATGAGTTCTTGAATCAAATATTAATCAATATATCGTCGGCTTACAGGATTTTACAGGAGAGACAAAAAACTTTTTACATTTGATATGTCCAGATTAAGAGAAAAATCAAAAATACAGTTGGTTTAACACACTTCAAAACACAAACTGAAGAAAAACTACATGCTGCTCGACGTGGCGTATCTTCCTCTATCACACGGCATCAAAATCTCAATTTACTTAAAAAGTGGATTTAGCAGGTTTGCATATTAAGCCGACGATATGTATTACATTCTCGTTTCCTGTTGATTACATTTTCTTGCTGGGATGATATTTTATCTTTTTGTTTGTCATGTTTATGCAACATTGAAGGGTTTATTGTTACAAGACGTCATTCATCTATTTTCTCTCAAAAATTATGACGATGCTGATGGTGATGCCATCCCGATTATCTATAAATTTTACGTTTTTGCAGTTAAAGGATGATTTGAGATACTCTCAATTAATGGAAAAAATCCTGTCTTATTAAAAATATATTAAAAAATCAAAATATTCTATTTCAATATTATGCAAAAAAAAGTTTAAGTTCACATTAGCTAACCAACACATTAAGCCCATACACTTTTGATGGGCTCAATGTGTTGGTGTACTGATGTGAACTTTAACTTTTTTTGCATTAGGGGGTATTTATTCATGTTTTTAGTTTCGTACAATTGAGCAGAGTAATTTTTCCAGATTTTTTTAAATTTTTTCACCAATCTTTTTGTAGTGTTACTTCTATAAAGTACCATATTTTATAATTATACGAAAACCTTGAAGAACTTTTAAAAACAAAATATCTTTATAGTCATATTAGACACCCACAATTTCACATCTTACATTTCATCTTTGCCATTACATTAATGCCCTACCACCAACGACATTTCGCTTTCACCCGCCTATATTCCTACCATCCTTGTCGTGCTGTAAAACATTAAATTCTTTTGTTGTATTTGTTTTGACTTCCATGTTCCTCATAAAATCCTAATAGGGTATCATTACTTTTCCCAAAACATGCAATCCCTGTGTGATCGATTAAAAAATGTTGCCATTAAATGCGTATGAAACAGATATTTATCTTATTTTTCGCTTTATCTTTCATTTTGATAAATTTAAAAAATAGTATTTTCCTTAAAAACTCAAAATATTTTAAAATACACACACATACACTTTCGTATTTTTGCTGATGATAAGCAGTATTTATTACAATGTACGATAAGTATATTTTATACCTTGTATCCGCTACTTCCTTCAACCCCCCACCCAAATGAAATATACGTATTTATTATATTTCTGCGCAACCAGAATAAAAACTGAAATGAATTAAAATCGGGGCAAAGCAGACCATATTATTCCTTACACAACTTGTAAATGATGAAGTGTATTATAAATGAAAGCATTTGTTTTAATCAAAAACAAAATTTGTTTTCCATGAAAATTATTTTATATAACATGGAGAGTTTTTAGTGAAACATTTTATAAAAATTGGTCATAGATCCCATATTCAACTAATTTTTTAGTGAAGAACATTAATGATTCCGCAGAGCTAAAGAAAGCATTATCATAATTGCTGTTGCCCGTAAAGTCGATGTAGGGCAACAAAAAACTGATACGAAAGTGGATAAAGGAAACATTTAAACCCCAATACCAAGTGCGGCAACAATATTATTCCATAAGCAAACGCGATTTATTCTTTAAGAAACAAAATTTTCTTCTTTTAAATATTTGCATCATAATCAACATCGTCATTATTGCTGTGTCCTGCTTGCTCCTTCTTCTTCTTTTCCATCACTTCTTTAACCCAAAAAGTAACTTTGTCAGTTGATCGATGATGGCGTTTAAAATGTGGGTGGAAAATTTTGTTATTGTTAAAGTTTAATACTCGTACTTATCATTACAATGATGGGTGGGTGACGTGTTTGCCTGTCTTACTTACTTGCTGTTTCTTTTGGTTGGCTGGCTGGATGGCTTATGATACGCCATATAATTCAACAATAATATCATGTCAAAATGTAGATGAATTAATGAATAAATTATACCCATTTGTTGGCTTTAGTAAGTTAGTTCGAGTAGGTGGAATTTTTCTTTTCAGTTTTTGTTTATGTTACCGTGGAGCATGGAGTATCTCATAAATTAGAAAGCGCCTGAAAATGATTAATTTATTAATTCACGAATATTTTGTTGTTATTTGTTAGTTAAAAGTTGCAAAATAAACATTAAGGAGATAATACGCATAATAAAAGTTAAATTGAACACGTTCAGCTGAATTGAAAATCAATTTTTTTAATGATATTAATGATTATTTTCTTTACAAATAACATTTTGTTAATAAATTTAGAAAAAGATATTTTTTTCAGCAGAATATAAAACTTACATACTTTATAATGTCTATTATATTTTGTGGCCCATCCCTAGCAATTCCTTTGGCCTATTTGGTTCTTCTCCGAGGGATGTACTGCGCCTCTTAGCGGACGTAGTGAAAGCTGCTTGAGGATTCCTACCTCTTCGTGTTACATCCTTTGAAGTAAATTTATTCTGCTTTGGTTATTTAGTTAACCCTAGCGCGGGAATGCACTGGCATTCTTCGCAATCTCATAAGGTGGATGCAACCAATTATTTAAGTAACAGAGCTTCTTGGGGTCCAAAGAACTTTATCACGTTCGAAGTTGTTCCTTAGTGCTTAGTTGAAGGGCTACAGGTTTTAGTAGCCCCCGGTGACATGGCACCGGCATGAATATGGCTGAGGTCTCCACTTGTATTATTCTTGCGAGAAATGCTTCCTGTCTTCCAGGATAATTGTCTTTACGGAAGCCTGTCTTTTTTTTAAATATACTATTGGGGAGCACGTAATGATTGTCGTTTAAAACCAAAATCGCGGGAAGGGTAATGTCCAGTTGGAAGACTGCTATTTTTCCTGCGGTAAAGTTAATTTCGTGGAGGGATCTTTAGGTGCTGTTGCTGTTCAACAGAAGCTGCTGGAATTATGAATAGCAGTGGAGGCTAGATAGGCGTGGTTGTACTATTTTTGGTGGATTATACGCTCCAACTGCTGCCTGTGTGAGCAAATCATAATTCGCTCAGACAGTAAGTGCTTAATATTACCACACCCAGTGGTTGAGATCCACCGTGAAGTTAGGCTGGTTCTCACGTGAATCAAAATCACAGCTGTTCCATTTGGTCCAGAGGAACTTATACAGACATGTCACGGAGTGCAATTCCGTTCGGAAACGGAATTCATTCCGTATTTTGGTGCTTCAGAAAATGACAAAACAATTTTTCGGAATGAAACCATTTTTGTTTTCATGAACGGAATGGGAGTTTTCTGAATCTGAAAGGCCAAAAAACTATAAAAATACACCTTCTACCAATAAACAAATAGGTTTTTTTTCGATTTCGAACGGAATTGTACTCTGTGACATGGCTGATATATCGGATTTTGTATCAGCTCAAGATTGTCGTTTCCTAATATTCAGTACTTAAGAAACTTAATGGCTTTATCGTTACCGCAAAGAAATATTTTGATACATTTTGAGTTTTTTGACAATCAAGCGAATTGGATGAGTCTTCAATGTTTTTGTCAAGTTTGTCAACTAGTCTACGTGGAATAGTTTCATATAGAAAGTTTGAGGTTAGTTAAAGTTAAGTTTAAGCTTAAGCTTACTACCTATTTCACTAAATGCGAAAGAACTCATTCTTTCGCACAAATACATTTAAAACAAAAATCAATTAAAAACAAGTTAGAGTGATATATTCGGCTGTGCCGAATCTTTGATACCCTCCACCGACAGTTCGAATGTTTAAGGAGTAATATCTGTATGATGTTATTATTATCTTAAACTGTGACGATTTGTTATTAATTATGGATTTAGGCGACTAAACTGTTTTCCGGTAGTAGGGTTTATATGGGGCCTAGGGTAAATTATGGACCGATCTTCACGAAATTTCACAGTCTTTTTCCCAGTTCTATAAAACTTTGATGTATAAAATTTTGTTATGATAGCATTATTTTTTACGGATTTAGGCGTACTAAACTGTTTTCCGGGAGCAGGGTTTATATGGGGCCCAGGGTAAATTATGGACCGATCTTCACGAAATTACACAGTTTTATTTCTTGTCCTATAAAACTTTGATGTACCAAATTTTGTTATGATAGCATTATTTTTTACGGATTTAGGCGTACTAAACTGTTTTCCGGGAGCAGGGTTTATATGAGGCCCAGGGTAAATTATGGACCGATCTTCACGAAATTACACAGTTTTATTTATTGTCCTATAAAACTTTGATGTACCAAATTTTGTTATGATAGCATTATTTTTTACGTTTTTAGGCGTACTAAGTTGTTTTCCGGGAGTAAAGTTTATATGGGGCCTATGGTATATTATGAACCGATCTTCACGAAATTTCAAAGATTTATTTTTAGTTCTATAAAACTTTGATGTACCAAATTTTGTTATGATACCATTATTTTTTACGTTTTTAGGCGTACTAAGTTGTTTTCCGGAAGTGGGTTTTATATGGGGCCTATGGTAAATTATGGACCGATCTTCACGAAACTTAACAGTTTAATTTCTAGTCCTATGCAACTGTGACTTGCCAAAATTTGTAATGATAGCATTGTTAGTTAGGGTTTTAGGCTTAATATACTGTTTTCCGGGAGTAGGGCTTATATGGGGTCTAGGGTAAATTATTGACGGATCTTCACGAAATTTTACAGCGTGATTTCCAGGTGAATAAAACGATTTGTTGCGAAATCTTATATCATTCTGTGCATTTTTCCACCATTTATGTTAGTTTTTGTAACAAAATTATCAATTTTTTTTAGGTGGTGGTTCCACATTTTGATTCATAGCTCAGATCCTATTGAACCGATTTTGCTGAATTTCAATCCCAAACTGCTTAGGATAACTACAAGCAATTCGACACCAAGTGTGTTGATTTCTTTTGAGTTTTTCGAAAGTGAGCGTGTTTTCAACAGACGGACAGACGGACAGACGGACAGACAGACGGACATGGCTAAATCGACTTAAAATTACTCAAGGACCCAGAATATATATACTTTATAGGGTCTGAGATGAATAGTAAAAAAGTTTCACACGGAATGACAAACTGAATATACCCTCTTCACAATTAATTGTGGTGGAGGGTATAAAAAATTTATTTGTGCAAAAGAATTCGTTCTTTCGATATCGTGAAATAGACAGTTAATCTCTTTCCTATTCTTCTGCCTGTAAAACTTTAAACAGGTAAGTTTTAATCGCTGGGAGAGGACTATGCTAAATTTTAACGTTTTTTAGTCTTTGCCAAACAACGTTGGTTAGCCGCTCTTTAACAAAGTCTCCTGGGTCCAGATGTTGTCCATTTTTATGTTGAAGGGTGGTATATAAAACTTTTTGAGCTAATTTGTTATCAGACCAAAAGTAATCTTGTGAACGTAGGAGAGCTTGAATGTTAATTCTTACTATTTTTTTTAAATTTTTCGTTCTTGTCAGCTTTTCTACAGCGTTGTGTTCAGCATGAGTTCGTACTCGTTATCAAGCTAAACATGTTTTCGTTTAGGTGCCTGTTTATAGAAAATGAAAACAAAATCTCGTGTGAGAAAATATATTGAAAACAAACACAGCTTTTCGCATTTTATTATTGCTTTCAACGTCATTTCCATAGGAAATTTCGTTTTAATTTCCTAAAAACAGGAATTAATTATTTTATAATCAAGTTAATAATGCCTTATATTTCCGAGAGCGTAACCAATTGTTCATTTAATCCCTGGATTTATATTTGAGTATTAATTGTTGTTTTAAGCATTTTTGTATATGTTTTTTATTTTTTGAAACTTCATATGTGACCTTCTCCGAGAAAAGCGACCTAGTGTGTGAAAATAAAGTTTTGAGAAAAACGCATTTAAAGTTTCCTAACGCATGTTTTTCTCATGTTTATCGATTTTTCCCAAGTTCGTTTTGTACGTTTTTATGGGGTAAATAACTTTTTATCAGAAATCTAACTCATTTCATCTTATTCTACACGCTTTTAGGTACCAGAATCCACTTTTAAGTCCAAACCCGTTTTTTGGCACACTAGGTCCCTTTTCTCGGAGAAAATCACATATCTTTATTATGAACTAACAATACATTATTCATTCAATATTGTTCTAATGTAAAGATAGACCAGTTAACATGATTATGTTGTTATAAATTGAACTTCCATATCGTAAATTTGTATATGATTCAAAGGAAATTATTTGCAACACGCGTGGATACGCATTCTATAAATCGAATTTTGTTACAAAAATGTAGTGCCATCTTAAGCTGTTGTTTTATTTAAATCTACTTAGCTTTAGATTTGATAAATCTAAATTTAATAATTCTAAGCTATTCAAGATGACTATGAAGCTTGAAAAAGTTTGAATAGCCTACCAACCAGTGAACACTTCATTTATTGAAGCAAGATGCATGTTCTGTCGTCAGTGCTTAGGAGACCCTAGAAAAAGAAAATATAAGACAACCCTCCCAGGAACTTGTGGAGAATTTTTAAACCCTTACGTTTTTATTAAAATATAAATGAAAATGTATTCCCAACTTTACTTTGATAATCATATCGTTACCTAAAACGCAAAAGGCCATAACTAACAAAAAATTAAAAATCGACTTTTTGTACTGAATCTGATGTATTGCATCAACACAAATGTGTTGGAATCTTTTGACCACCATACGCGATTTTATTGACAAAAAACAAACGAATTTATGATAAACGCTAAAAAACCGAACTAAAAGTTTGGTGAATATACCAGTAAAAAAATTTTAGATTTCTGAAAGCACGAAAACTACATGAGCGCTGATATATGCGCTGGCTATTACACACCACTAAGAAGCAGAGAAGCGAATACCATTTAAGTGAATGAATCATTAATCTAATAACGAATAACTTCGCATTATCCCTTAAAATCATTATTTTAAAAAAAAAATTGACGAACAATGTTCTAAGTGCTTCTGTTATTCCCTAACATGGAAGCCGGTTGTATTGCAATGATTTTAAAAAGTGTTTACGATTGTTCCCGAAATATTACCGAACATAGAAATTAAATTTTTTTATAACGCATTCAGTCATCAAATTGTTTTTTATCAGTGAGGAAAAAAGTGGCAACATTGTTAATTGTCAAAACAACTGGTAGGGTTTACAAGACAAAAAGAAGAATAATTAATTATAAACAGTTGCATGCAATTTATAAATTTATTATAATTTAAAGATTCTTTCTTCTACTGTTAAATTTTCAAAATGTTAGATAGGGCCGTTTGCGTTTTAGGCGACGATATAATTGTTAAAAAATTTTTAATATTTTTAATTAGGCTTAAGTTCATGAAATTTAATTTTTATTAAATTATTTTTATGAAGAAAGGAATTTTACAACATGAAAATCAATTAAAATTGTTATTGATAATCTTTCATTCTTGACGTGGCTCGGGCTCGAACCCTGGCCGGCAGGTTACCATGACATGTTTCGATCGCAACCACTCGATCTCCTCAGATGGATTTGCCGTCTTACACTGCAGCCATCGACGACTGCTGACGTCACTAGTCAAACATCAATCCTTAAACCAAATTGTATTTTAACATTTGGTAGATCGAAATTTGCTTTCCTGAATGATTATCCATTTTAATTGATTCTACATGTTTTTTCCTTTACTTCTGTTTTTTCTTTCTTTTTTTTTCGTACTTTCGTCAAGAATTTTTCTTGAAGTCCAAGTACATTTTTTTTTGTTTTTTCACTTTGTCTTTCTCTTTTCTGTTGACCTTTTTCAGCACAACTTGAAGGACAAATGTACACATAGAGCCCGTGCCTTAGCTTTAACAATAATTAGTATTGTGGTTATTTTGTTGAACTATTTATGGTTTTTAATCCAAATTTTTAATATTTTTAATTAGGCTTAAGTTCATGAAATTTAATTTTTATTAAATTATTTTTATGAAGAAAGGAATTTTACAACATGAAAATCAATTAAAATTGTTATTGATAATCTTTCATTCTTGACGTGGCTCGGGCTCGAACCCTGGCCGGCAGGTTACCATGACATGTTTCGATCGCAACCACTCGATCTCCTCAGATGGATTTGCCGTCTTACACTCGCAGCCATCGACGACTGCTGACGTCACTAGTCAAACATCAATCCTTAAACCAAATTGTATTTTAACATTTGGTAGATCGAAATTTGCTTTCCTGAATGATTATCCATTTTAATTGATTCTACATGTTTTTTCCTTTACTTCTGTTTTTTCTTTCTTTTTTTTCGTACTTTCGTCAAGAATTTTTCTTGAAGTCCAAGTACATTTTTTTTGTTTTTTCACTTTGTCTTTCTCTTTTCTGTTGACCTTTTTCAGCACAACTTGAAGGACAAATGTACACATAGAGCCCGTGCCTTAGCTTTAACAATAATTAGTATTGTGGTTATTTTGTTGAACTATTTATGGTTTTTAATCCAAATTTTTAATATTTTTAATTAGGCTTAAGTTCATGAAATTTAATTTTTATTAAATTATTTTTATGAAGAAAGGAATTTTATGAAGAAAGGAATTTTACATTATTGTTAAAGCTAAGGCACGGGCTCTATGTGTACATTTGTCCTTCAAGTTGTGCTGAAAAAGGTCAACAGAAAAGAGAAAGACAAAGTGAAAAAACAAAAAAAAATGTACTTGGACTTCAAGAAAAATTCTTGACGAAAGTACGAAAAAAAAAGAAAGAAAAAACAGAAGTAAAGGAAAAAACATGTAGAATCAATTAAAATGGATAATCATTCAGGAAAGCAAATTTCGATCTACCAAATGTTAAAATACAATTTGGTTTAAGGATTGATGTTTGACTAGTGACGTCAGCAGTCGTCGATGGCTGCGAGTGTAAGACGGCAAATCCATCTGAGGAGATCGAGTGGTTGCGATCGAAACATGTCATGGTAACCTGCCGGCCAGGGTTCGAGCCCGAGCCACGTCAAGAATGAAAGATTATCAATAACAATTTTAATTGATTTTCATGTTGTAAAATTCCTTTCTTCATAAAAATAATTTAATAAAAATTAAATTTCATGAACTTAAGCCTAATTAAAAATATTAAAAATTTGGATTAAAAACCATAAATAGTTCAACAAAATAACCACAATACTAATTATTGTTAAAAAATTGTATTACAAAGTTCTCTAACTTGTAGTTTTTGTCGGGATAATGGAGCTTCGAAGTTCAACTGTACATAAGTTAGTTTTTTTTATAAGTTTGTCACTTAGTTTTAAATTTTTCCGTTATTGATCTAACACCCTCTTAAGTATACATATATATTCTGAATCCTTATCAGTAGCAGAGTAGATTTAACTTTGTACGTCTTTCCGTCTGTCTATTTGTCGGTTTGTCTGTCCGTGTGTAAGTTGATGTGATAGAGACTAGGATGTTAATATTTACACATATTTGGGGATTCACAATGTAGTCATAAAGTCATATGTCTTAAAATAATAACAAGAAAAAATATGAATGATGTGAGCAACCCATCATAATTTAGAAAGTTAGAAATTAAAAGTCTTATTATTTTAGAACTATTTTTGTTTGAAACAACAAAATAATTGTTTTAAACAATTGTTAAACTATAGGAAATTATGACAATATGACCTGATAGCACACCTTGTGAATCCCACAATAGTCTGGAATAGGAGCTTTTGAAATTCAGCAAGATTGGGCAACAAATGTCCCTTTTTGGATTCATATTTTAACTCATGAACTTTAGTTTTTTAGTTTCAAATGAATTGAACTTAGTAAAAAACAAGTAACGAAAATTAAAAAAATCAGTATATAAATGACCCAAATTAAAGACAAATATCTACTTTTTTTCTTCTTAAAATAATTATTTTGCCACAATGGAGCCCATAGCATAAGAGGTAGCAGCACAAAATTTCGTTCAGATATTTCTTAAATATAAAGAGTATGAAGAATGAGCCAAATCGGTTCATTATTTTACCTAGTGCCCATACATGTGTCCTCCCGAATTTAGGGTTTTGGTGCGGTAGTGCATAAAAAAAGCTAGTTTGGTAAAATTTGGATCAAATTTTCTCTATATATATATGAGTTGTTTGGCTTTCAGAAAAATCGAACTAATTTTTCACCTAGCACCACTAATATGCTCCCATAATAAGGATTTTGACACGATAGCTCCCATACTAAATCTGCAAGGAAACAAAAAGCTTGTCAATCCTTTGTCGAAGGGTATATAAGACTTGGTATTGCCAATTATAACTAGCACAAATTGTTCTAAAAATAGTTATGGCACAAGCTCTAAATGTTTACATTTTTACTTCAAGTTGTACTAATATAATTTCGACGAAAGTGGACAAAAACATAATAAACAAATAAACTCAGGGGTCTAATCACCGCATTCGATACTAACGTATCGAATAAACTGTCGATTTTGTTTGGCATACGATAGACACTGACGTATCGAATGAAAACTCGATTAATGTGATGTCGAGTTACTCCATATCGAATGCTATTATTTCAAATTCAATACATTTCATTCGATATCGAGTTTCATGATACCAAAATAAATAATTTCGATCAATTTTGCTCGATATCGTATGCGGTGATTAGACCCCAGGTATTCAAGACAAAGTCTTGACAGAAAGAATACGAAAAAACAGAAGAAACATGTAAATGAAATTGGCAAATGATAATTAATTACAGCGAATTTCGAACATCCAATACAATTGGCTAAGGATTGATGTTGGACTGTTGGCTGGCAGGCACCGGAGTGATGCAGAGAGTAGAACGCAAAGAATTCTGATGATGAGAATGTGGTTATTCTCGAAACGTAAATTCAACCCGAGTTCAAGCCTCAGCTCAGCCAAGAATAAAAATTATTAATAAATTTTAATTAATTTCCCATTAAAAACTTCGCCTACTTTTTCAAAATTAATAGCTTCTTTAACTCATTATTTTGTAGCTTTCTACTATAACTACATCTATAACAACTACTATAAATACCTTTTTCTGGATGTATGCAGGTAAAAAAAATAATGGCTAACTTTTTAATGCGTTCGTGGGACATCCCTTGTAAAATTCATTGGTTCTTTCAGTAGAATTGTAAGTTGTGCTCTTATGTTTTTCTGATTACTCAACACATTATTTTGTAGGCGAAGTTTTTACTGGGTTCATGTGTAAAATTCCTTCATTCAGTAAAAATAATTTAATGAAAATTAAATTTGATGAACTCAAGCCTAACTAAATATCAAAATTTCAAATTAAAAAATCGACAGTTCAATTAAAAAATAAAAATGGTTCTGGGAAAAAACAGCTTTAAAAAAACGGTCATGATCATGTGCAATTGCGACCTGTACTTTGCGCACAGGAAGTGATTCTGAGTCGATCTGTCTGCTAAAAGGTATTTTAAGGTGTTAAAACCAGTGTTCGAAATTAAACAGTACAGTACAGAAAATAAACAGTACAGGAACGGTATTTATTTTTTAGTGACGATAGACGAACACAACTCTTAATACCGTTCGTAACTTTTTTCAAGAAAGAGCCGAACATTATGTTATGTTCTGTTCTTCGTTAAAAAACAGAACAATTGTAGTGATACTGAAGACAAAACTTATATTTTCATGATCTATAATGTTTCTTTTTTTTTCATTGAGAAAGAAGTGAACACAATTTTAGCAACGAGCGCACTACGAACAGCTTGTGTGAGTATTTTGTATATGTTTTGTTTGTGTAAAATAATTTTGCTGGCTTTTTTGTTTTTTTTTCGTATGTGTCATTTGTTTTTGTAAAAAATATTTGGTTTTTTTCAGCAAAAAGCGATAACCATTAATGAGCCGAACCGAACACAATGAAGCTTGTGAATTTAAAAAAATACCGAAGGAAATTAAATGTTCTCATCTTTTTTTCAGTTGGATAAGAACAGCATTATTTTTGTGACAAACAGGGAAACGTTATTTTTTAATAATTTTCTACGCAAACTCTATAAGCGTTTGTGTTTTCCACAAATCTACCGAGCCGAACACTAAGGAGCGATATTTAGTGTTTATTTTCGATCACTGGTTAAAAACATAATCCCAAGACTATTCTGCTGTGAGCATAAAAACAAAATATGTGCAATAAGGCAATTCTTACACTTATCAAATTATTACAGTAACTGATTGTGGGTTAATAAATTCGTTTTCGGTACTGTCAAAATTTAATAAAAAATATAGTTATTTTACAAATAATTTTATTTTTTAACATTTATGTTTGTTATTCAAAAAACAAACTACCAAAAAAAATGTTTGTTCGTTTTTATTTTTTTATGTAGTTTGATTTTTGTCGGTTAAATCATATTTTTTAAAAGTAAAAACTATTCAATTTTAACGAATATGCTGTTCAATAGATACAAAATTAAAAAATGAATGTAAAAATCATTTGTTTAAATGAAATGTAAATGATCCGTTTTCTAAATGCTAGATAACACTATTATACTTTGTATTAATACATGTCAAAATCTCAAGTAATATGACAAAGTGTGATAGTGTGAATGCAATGTGTCACGAAAATGACAAGTATTATGAAAAAAGTTTGACATCCCATACGACTTCATCGTTTTTTGAAAAATGTCTAAACAATAATACTTTTCATTGGATCAGGGTTGCATTTTTTTCATGTGTGAGCGTTTATGCTTTGTGTGATGGTGTGAACACAAACTGTCATGCTACATTAGATTTTTTGACAGTCGCAACAAAACTCATTGGATTTCTATCTCGCAAAGTATTATGGTATACGTAAGACTTGTGAGATAGTGCAATCTAGGCTTAAATGATTTTTAATTTGTTTAAAATGAATTTTCGTTTGAATTTAACTACATAATATTTTGAGTGTACATGTAAATTGTAAAATGTTTTTTTTGTAAAGGTTTTATGTAAAATAAAAAAATTCTTCTCCAATTTTTCGCCTATGAATAGTATTAATGTCCTTATAAATTGTTGACATTTGTGTCAGTTCTTTAACATCAAGGAAAGTAAGAAGAGATGAATAAAATATTTACACAGATATTTTTTTGTAATACAACCCAATATTTTCATTACGGGATCAAAACAAATCTTGCACGTTTATTATTGTGTTCACTGGCAGGAGTTACTAAATGAGAGTTGCAAGGCTGGCCCAGCATCTCCAGGAAGTTTGATTATTGTTGTTGTTACTGCTGCTGGCTTTTTGTTGACATTTTTATAAGGACAACAATAACAAACAATATTATGAATTGTTTGGTTGTTATTTGTGTGTTTAAACAACAGCCCTTATCATGTCGAGATTCCGCTTTCATTTTATTAATTCCTGATGTTGTTTTTGTTTTTGTTGCTGTTGCATGGAAGTGTTTTATTTTTTTACGCGTTTTTATATTTTCAATTATTATACGCACTTTATTTAAAATTAAGTGTTTGTCATTTTTTCCTGCCATTCTTTATTTCTTTTTTTGTATTGTATTTTTTGTATGGTTTTATTTTTTCCTTAATTTCCATTTGGGGTGTTTACAGTTGAATGTGTGTGTGTGCGTGTGTGTAAGATATCCTTGGAATAATAAGTGAGTGTTATGTCCTGCTGTAATAATTTGTTTTATAATGAGTATGTATTCCAACATTTTAAAATACATACATATAATAAATATGTTTGTATATTCATATTGCATTCAAGTGTTTGTTTATGTTTTGGTATATTGTTGCATTTGTGTGAGAATGTGAATAAAAAACTTACGGTGACGCCACAGGAAGAAATCACTTTGACACTTTGTCAATGGTAAATTAACATGCCTCATTGACAGCAGTTTTTTGTGTAACAGTATATTTTTTATTGCGATTTATTTAGTTGGTGGTGTTGCATTTAAGTGTCCTTCACTGTTGAATTTTGTGCACTGCAGCAAATATTTATCGTTAAGGCAATAAAAAGCATTTAAGGGTTTATTATTTTCCAGACATTTGTCCCTTATTAATTATTAACAGGGAAAGTTTTTCAAGATTTTTGCTTGAAGCAGATTAATTCCTAGCTTTTATAGATTTTTAAGGTCTTTACGCTTGCAGATTCCGATAGTTGCAATAATTATTTTTATAATAATGTTAAAAAAATATATAAGATTTACGATATTATGAAAAATAAATCAGAAAAACAGAGTGGTTTGTTTAATTTGAAATCAGCTAAAAGGACCAAAAGAAGAACCAACTTACAACTACAATTCGAGTCGGAAAGAACCAAACCAATTGTAGGGCGATCTAAGAAAAGATAAACTCACTGTTTATTGCTGGTGTTTTGTTTAAGCTTTGACATTGTTACAAGTAAGACTTAGAGTGTTTATAATTCTTATTCGCTTTAGGGTTTTATTTGTTTAATATTTTTGGTTTTTCTAAAATCTGTGGAAAAGGTTTCCTGATGAGCTGGCCTTAGCAACCAGTGAAATGCGCATAGAAGCTAGCTTTCCCTTAACAATGAAT
The DNA here is from genome assembly GCA_930367215.1 of Pollenia angustigena. Lineage (NCBI taxonomy): Eukaryota > Metazoa > Arthropoda > Insecta > Diptera > Polleniidae > Pollenia > Pollenia angustigena. The sequence goes on along the minus strand of OV884057.1, from coordinate 121,109,297 downwards.
TTCCGTCATACGGAAATCGTATTAATAATAAACTTTGTGCTCCCGAAAATAACTTTGATAAGTCGCTCACCTTTTCTTAAATACACTACAATAGTACAATAGAACTGTGTGCAAAAGCGTTTGTGTACAACCACAAAGACAAGCTATGAGTTACCGTTCGTTGCGAGTTGTGAGAGTTGCAGAATTCAAAGAAATACACTCCAGACAGTAATTGTTTCTTGCCTTTCAATAAAGTAAACAATTTTTGTCTATTCTCCTAGTATTTGAAAATTTCCTCGTGCCGTCTGCGAGAATTTGTGATGTTTACTTGTGTGTCGCATGTAGCGACCGCATGTTAATAACTTTTCATGTTTACTTGTGTATTGTATGTGCCGTACGCATACAAAAAATTGATTTTGCAAAGAGTCGTTATTGCAATATTATCAAAAACATTAGAATACAAACATTTCGTAGATACATAAATATCCCAAACTCACATTAAAAAATAAAAAAGTCGGTATTTTTGTTCCTATTCTCATTACTGCGTGTATTATTCATTCCTTTGTTTATTTTAGAGAGTATATTTTATACCCGCACTATCAGTATAGACCCTCTCATCTGCCTATCTCTTCAGTATTTGTTTGTGAAAGCGCCACTACAGTATAGACTTTAAAAAATATTTTATGATTTGTATGTTTGTTTAAATAGAATTATGCAAGGGTCTACTGTATATGTATTTAACAAAGAATACCAAGAACGGAAGGTTTTATAAATTAATGTTGTCCAAAAACTGTTATTTATCATCGTCATCAAATGTAGATGACTTTGTATATGTTGCTTGCTTCGAACAATATTTTAAGCAAAATATCGTGATACAAATTAAAAAAACTGATTATAAGTTATACGAGGTTTTATTTTTGGTATTTGGTCCAGTTCAGAATGGTTTTCTTCTTTCTTCTATTGATGTTAAGCTGGCAGGTAGGTAATTATTTTGGAAAAATCTTTAATTTAGTTCTTATAGTGAAACAGTATCATTGAAGTTCACAGAAAAAATAGAAAATTGACTTTAATTAAACCATTCGTTCGGACAATTAAATTTTTTATTCATTTTTCATTTTATCGGGTGATTTTTTAGCTATTATCTGTTTGGCAACACTGGTTTAAACAGCTGACGCACGTTTCGTGTTTTGTTTCAGTGTCAAACATCTTCAGTTTGGTCTATAATTTAAACATAAATCGTCTTACAAACGAACAACGCTTGCAAATTATTGAATTTTATTATCAAAATGCGTCCTTCTTCCAATTTATGGTCAGTTTAATCGACCCACTAAAGCGGCTATTCGGGCTATTGTGACTAAAATTCGCACCAAAGTTACATTGTTGGACATTAAACCACCAACACGCTTACGTAGAGTGCGAAGTGAAGAAAATATCGCAGCTGTATCGGCCAGTGTTAATGATGACCATCAATTATCGAATCGTCGCCGTTCGCAGCAATTGGGCCACTGTTACTCAACAACGTGAGATGATATCCAACTTTTTTTTACCCAAAATGCAAGAGCTTGACTTGCATGATAGTGGTTTCAACAAGACTGTGCCACATGCAACACAGCACGCTTAACAATGGACTTATTGAGAGGCGAGATCGGTGAACATTTTATTTCACGTTCGGGACCGGTCAATTGGCCGCCTAGATCGTGCGATTTAGCGCTTTTAGACTTTTTTTTGTGGGGCTATGTTAAAGCTCATGTTTATACACACATGCCCACTTCAATTGACGCATTGGAAGACAACATTGAAACATTTATTCATGAGATACCGGCCGAAATGTTGGAAAGAGTACGCCAAAATCGGACTAAGCGGATGGACCATTTGAGGCGCAGTCACGGTCAACATTTGTATGAAATAATCTTCAAACATTAAATTATATGGACCGTACTATCGATTCAAATAAAGATTTCATGCATTTTTCTGAATTTTATGTGTTTTATTTTTAAAACTTCCCTATAGCTCTTAAAAAATCACCCATTTTCGAGTCATGTCACACAAATTTAGCAATTAAAAAATTAACTTTTGCTAAAAAATACGCAAATATTAAAACTGATGTGTTTTGATTAAAAAAATTAATCGCAGCGAACAAAAAATTAATGTACAATTAAATTAATTGAACAATTTTTGGCAAAAACTTCTTCTGAATTAAAAAGGTTCGTAATCACAGTTTGAAAATCGTTAAACTTAATTTTAGGTTTTGTACTCCGAATGCATAAAATTATTATCGGAAATCTGAGTGGATGTTTTCAAAAGATTATTCAGCTCTAAGGACCTGTCGAAAAATCATTTGAAAAACGACAAAGGCAAAGTTGCCACCAACATTTTAAATAGTAAAATGTTGACCTTAACTTTTATAAGGAAGACATCACACACACTATATCGATAGTGTTTGATAGTTGTTTGATAGTTGAGTGCTCCGGTAGGCTAGCTGGTAGCGAGCTTGTCTATCAGCGCCGGGGTTGCGGGTTTGATTCCCGCCAGAGACTCTGGTGTCTTTCCTGCAGACAAGCATATAGCTTAGCGGGATTAGCTTAGGCAATTAAAAATAAAAAAAAAAAATAATGCAATCGATTTATATTTTCTTCTTTGAAATATTTTATAAAATGTCTTACACATTTTTAAAATTGCATAATGTTTAATTCATACACACAATAATGTACGTACATATGTGTTTACCTAATTACTTTTTCCTTTCTTCCTTATTTAACCAAATGAATGGACGTGCCATTGTTTGTGCACCATGTTGAAACTATGAATAAAAAAACCTTTTAATAAATTGTTTATCAAACAGTGCCATGTGTCACTTTCGTTACATTATTTTATTGTGAACAAAACAAGTGTGAAATTATGTCTATCTTCTAAAACCGGTGGTGGTGCAACAAAAAATACAACAAGGACTCCAGGGACAACTATCAAAAAAGATTTTGTAACATTTTTTTGTAAATTAATCTATCTCGAATGCTATCAGTCTTAAAAAAAACTCAGTTTTGCTTAAAAATTCTATAAAAAAAACCGAAAAAAGCTTAACATTTTGAAATCCCAGAAGACTTTTTTTTAATCAAAACCCCCTTTAATAGAGCGCAAGCGAATAAAATGGAAATAGACTGTTAAACAAAATTACAAAACAATTATTTATGTGTTTGTTTGTTCGCTCGTTCTTAGACAAATACAAGTTCAATCAAAAGTTTAATACAGGAATTAAATAAACAGAAATTCTCACATTTCTAGCGTTCTTTTGTTGGGCAAATACTAATCTTTTTGTATTGACTTAGGACACACGTTTAAGATCAAATTTTCATGTTTTAAATCAAATTACTCATTAATTTCTTGACGATGACGACAACAGCACATTGTCTTGTTCTCACATCAGCACAAGCACATGAAAAAAAATTATCTCTGCTGCTCTCAACTGCAACCTTAACATCAGCAAAAAACAAAATCACAATTTAATCCTTTTTATGATGATCTTCAACACATGCAGTAGTTTTTGCAGCATTCAAACATACACCCCTTAAACCCCTACACAAACATTTACATTTTGTTCTTTCAAATTTCTCTCACATACTTAAATGCTTTTTTAGAGAACTCATAAAGATACCAACAATACCGCTGCAAAGGAAACAAAGAAATTTGTAATTTTTTGTTATAATTTTCTATTGTTTTCCGCCCTCCCCCTTTAATTATATTTTTAAACTTTACACAACAACTAAACGAAGAAAAAAAAATGTCAAGTTTTTGGGATTAACACTCTTTACCTTAAACATTTATCATTTTCATAATGTTCGGATAGAAATGTATTCTTGTTTTTTCGACCAGATCATGATGTGCACACACAACTTGTGTTTTATTTCAAAAATCCAATCCAAATGCCCGAATTATTTTAACTCCATACATTGAAGTCACGTGTCTATTTTCTAAGTTCACAGTAGCAACATGCATTTTCTTGTTCAGATTGTTATCAATTGATTTTATTTATGTCTCGTTAATACGTTTAAGATCTATTTTTCATGGGACTTACATTCGCTTATTGGGTAAATTTTTAAAAATTATGTTCTGTCATATGTTAAGCTGGGGTATCTTGGAGATTTTCGTAAAATTTTAATGAAACGTAAACCATGTCGTAAAAGTGGCTGAAGTCAAGTGACAATTTAAACGAACAGCGGAAATAGCAAAATTGTATGGTTGGGTGTGTGTAAAACGGTAGCAAAGTACTCATGGAACATTAATCAAAGACAAAATCAGTTTTAATTAAAAATTAAACAAGTGAATTAAACGTTTAATTATATCAACCACATTACTGCAAAAAAACATTGCTTACATCAAAAATTATTTAATTAATACTATTCATTTGTTTACTGTTGCAAATTCAATTAATCTTTTAATTAGATATTAAACCAATATACTAATTTTTTAATTGAACTTAGTTTTTATTTTTTTTCTGTGTACCAAATTTTTATGATCATCATTATTCTTTTCCATAATTTATTTATTGAATCTTCATTAATTGAAATATTAACTAACAATAACACAGTGTCGCAAATTTATAACAAAGTCGTCACCAAATGAATCTGACATCTAATCAATTCGTACTTCATATTCGGATTCGACGGACAGTTTTACATAAAGATACATTTTCGCAAAAAAACTGTCACGTAGTGTAATTTATCAACAATAAATTATCAAATCTTATTCACATTTTTAAGTTTACGTCCTGCCAATGTTGGACGAAATTCTCTATTCATGGTTCCTGTTCACATACAAACAATAAAAATTGATTTCAATTTAAAAATTTGTGATATTAATTAAAAGATTAATTAAATTTGCACCAGTAAATTAAATATTTTTTGATATTAACAACATTTTTTGCAGTAATACTATGTTCACAATTGGGGTTTTAAACGCGTTTTTAAACGCTAAATGTTGATTTATCTAATCAAAGCCTTTCAAATTACATTTGAGGTGATTAAGATGAGAGTTGATTAGGAAAAAAAACAACAAAGAATTTTCTATTTCTTTAAAGTATTAAAAATGGATAAAAATATTTTAATTAAATACTCAAAAGATTATTTTAAACGTATTATTGATGAAATTTTTAAAATTTATGAATTATTTAATGAAAAAATAAAAACATTAAGAAGAAATCGTATTCGGCTGTACACGTGAGAGGTACGTTCATGGTGGCCGATTCTACATTATACTCAGTTTGAGGTATGTTCAGAGGATCCTTTGTGATTAATGAAGTGATTTAGTTGTAATCATGTCAATTTGAAGTGCTCAACAAATTGTTAACTTTTAAATCTTAGTGGTTTTGCTGCTTCGAAAACGCCAGGAACAACTATACTTATACATAAATAGTTTGGTAAAATAGGGTTTAATATATTCTTCAAATGGTCAACAAACAGTTTTCCTTTATCAATATCATTTCTTGCCCAACTTCCATTCGAGTTTCGCATGGGTGTCTTAGAAATTACCGGTCTTTTTGAGTGCTGTTGCATCGAGTTCATTCAGATACTTTTCCAAGGTAGTGGTTTCTTGAGCCTTGAGTTACTTTCTAAGCTTTTTTGTGCATTCTTGCAGTAAGTTTTTAATCTTAGGTAATTTGTGATGCCATTATCTACGAACTCTGTAAGATTTTGAAAAAAAAAAAAACAGAAATAATTATAAAGTTTGTAAACGATTTTTGTACGATTGGAATAGAATTCCAGGTACCAGAAAAGGTCTCTTATTCGTGTATAAGTTTCGGATTTGTGACTACATTGCGAACATTTGGCGGCCCTTAAGATATGTCTTTAGACCCAAACCCGATAGTTAAAACTTGAATACAGATCCCTTATAGGCACCTACACCCAGAGAAAAAACTTGTTTAAATATGGTCACCTCCAACAAAACTATTATGTATTATTATTCTATATTATGGTTGAATCAAGAAGCCACAACCATATTATGGTTGCCTCCGAACATGATATGATTAAAAATAACTAAAATATATTTAACATTTATAATAGCATGGTTGGTTTTCAACCATAGCATGCTACTCCTAGAAAAGAGGAAAATACTATTGTTAATTTTAAAACAAATTGTTGTCATATTTAATCATAACATTCTTAGAGGCAACCATGATATGTTTGTAGCTTCTTGATGGAGGACTAATTCAACCATAATATTGTTGTATGTGACACTAATATGGGAACATTAAACATAATATGTTTAAAATTTTCTTTAATAAAAGTTTTGTTGGAGGTGACCATATTTAAACATGTTTTTTCTCTGCGTGTAGGCACAATCGCATTAACCGTTTACAATATCCACAGTTATTTCCACTTTTTCCCCCAAAAATCTCCCACTGTGTAAGGTTTAAGTATTTTTTGGAAATAGTTTTATATGGAATCCATGGCTTTTATTATTTTTAGTGTCCATATCAGATCGACCTTAACAATTTGATACTATAATTTTGAGTAAAATAATATAATAAAATGTCGTTGTGCGTTATGATTTTGTAATAGTTTTTTTTTTTGGGAGTTGGCTTTATTTGGGACCTGTGGTCAATTATGGACCAATCCTTACAAAATAAGTTATATATCATAGCTTGTAATCATATTAAACTTTTTTATTCAAAATTTGATTACGTTACAATTTTAGGAACATTTAAACAAATTTCGTGAGTGTGATTTTTATGGAACTTCGATAAATTTCGAGCAAATTTCGATGACCGAATTTGAGGGCTCCGGCTGTAACAGTCCTCTCAATAAGCGATAAAAAGTATTTACTAACCCCTTAATCATAAATAATATATTTGATTTAAAAGAGGTTTATTTTATTCATAGAAAAATCGTTTTATAAACCTTTTATAAGCCTGAACTATTTTTTATGAATAAGGCCTTAGGTATTTAGTAGGGAGATCGATTATTCGACTTTTTTCAATAACCGGTTCTCGAAAATTCCGAATAGTTGCTGTTTTAAAATCCCGGTTTTCGGTTAAGCATTTTAAAAATAACCGGTTAACCGGGTTTGATTCGAATACATAAAAATACAAAAATCAAATCTGTTTTTGTAATAAAAAGTTATTTAAAATAAAACCAAAACAATTTACGAAGGTAAGGAACCAACAAAATACACAGATATGACTTAACGTATGTTAAGACCTAACAAATGTTTGACGATAGAATTCAAAAAGCGTGACCAGTAAATTGATCAAACTTAAGCTTTATTTTTTATAATTCCTATTTATTTACTAAACATTATTCCTAAGATCATAATTATATAATGCCAAATTCAAACAATTCTTTAAGAAAACTAATGGCTACGTGAAGGACGTCAAATATTTAATAGGTGTGAACATTGCTGTAGAAGTTTTGAAATACTTTGGTTTTAAAAATTATAGGAATTTATTATTTGGGATATTCGCCCAAATTTATTTTAAATGAGTTTTAATTTGTTGGTGGTTAAGCATGTCTATATGAATCAGTGGACTTCAAACCTTTTTTTTCAGTTGCAAACAAAACCTCTTCTATAGAATTATATATATCAAATTATTTTGTTTCAGCATTATAGAAACGAATAGTAATATGAACATGCTTTTTGTAAGAAATATCTGTCAACACGTTGATCACCATTTAAATCCTTTCATGACATTGTTTGATTCCTTCAATTTTGTTTTAAGTTTTTGGTGTTTTTATAAATAAAACTGAAGAATTTGTCCCCATCGTTGATTCCGCCGGTATGTTGTATTTTTAAGCACGAAGATATGCTAAAACTACTTAACAGCCGTAACTAAAGAAGAGCGTAAGACGGAACGTTTTCTTCCGCTTAGCTTTTACGCTGATATGCCATACCTAAACAAGAGCATCAACGTTGTGCCACAAACAGTAGTGTTAACCTTTTTGTTTAATAAAACCCACATAATAGGAATAAAAAGAAGAGAAAAAACCGCTAGATTGTCGAAAAAATAGCTACATTGACATTATTTATTAAAAAAAAAGCGGCGAACTTTACTATTAATCGCGCTATTTAGGGATGCTTCATACAAACTGTATGGGCATGAGAATTTTTGACAGCTAGAAGACGATTTCCGCTCTTGTTTAGGTATGTCTGTAAGCAGCGTTACCGTTGGTGCCACTAAAGTGGCAATTTGCCACTTTTTCGACTGCACTGAAAGAATTTTCTTCGCAATACCAATGAATTTTGACATTAATCCCATGAAAAATTGCATTAAAAGGATTTAATGAAACATTACATTAGATCTATGAATATTATTCATTGGATGAATACTTCCAATAACGTAAACATTTTTTTTCTTTTATTTGTATTTTTTTAAATTATTTTTTTTAGTTTTTATTTTTTAATTATTTATTTTTATTTTTTTAATCCAAATTTTTAATATTTTTAATTAGGCTTAAGTTCATCAAATTTAATTTTCATTAAATTATTTTTATGAAGAAAGGAATTTTACAACATGAAAATTAATTAAAATTTACTGATAATTTTTTCATTCTTGACTCAATCTGGGCTCCAACCCAGGCGTTTTTACGGACAGGTTACCCTGACATGTTTCGATTGCAACCACTCAATCTCCTCAGAGGGCTTGCCGTTTAACACTCGCAGCCATCGACGACTGCTGACGTCATTAGTCAAACATCAATCCTTAAACCAAATTGTATTTAACTTTTGGTAGATCGAAATTTGCTTTGAATGATTATCTATTTTAATTTATTTTACATGTTCTTCCTTTACTTCTGTTTTTTCGTACTTTTGTCATGAATTCTTCTTGAAGTTCAAAGTACATATTTTGTTTTGTTTTTTCATTTTTTTATCTTTCTTTTTCTTGCTGACCTATGAAATTATTAAATCTTACATTTTTTAATTAACAAATAAACATTTTTTTAAGGAAACTATAATTTTGTATTAATTTATGAATTTGTACATATATTGTTTTTTTTATGTTCCCAATTAAAATTTTTTGTTTAACTTGGACAAACTTCAGTTTTCATATATCCAATGAAAATTTTTAACAAATAGAAACTGGGAATTATTTCCTTCCGAAGGTTACTTTATATTATATTCAAAATTTATTTTTTTTTTTTTTTTTTTTTTTTTTAACAATGAAAATTTTCATTTACACAAGGAAATTTTTTTATGAAAATGATTCATTAAATATATGAAGCATTTTTTTTTCAGTGTGCTTGGATACTATTTGGCCACTTTTACAAAATGACCCCAAATGTGGTACTTTTTGTGATTCTTGCCACTTTTTTGATACTTTTTACGTTAGGAAAATATACTTTTTTTCTTTCTGTTTTATTATAACTCCCAGCTTTAATATAAGTAAAACTGTGTTAATATATGTAAGCAAGTTTATATGAAATTTTTGTTCTTGTCATCTTGCTTGAAAATCGGTTGAATAAACTTTCTATTAACCTGTTTTATTTATTACGAATAAGGCGGTAAAGATATCTCGCATATATATATTGATCGTAAAGCAGAAACCGAACGGTTGGGTACGGAAAACTTTTCTAAAATTTGTGTAATTGACATTTAAAGTAAAATCTAAGTTTTTACCAAAAATTGTGTAAAGAATTGATAATAAGAATTGATATAAAAAACAAAAAGCTCAATACATTGAAGTATTAAGACCCATTATTTAAAGTGTCTACACTCAAAATATTATGTAGTTAAATTCAAACGAAAATTCATTTAAAACAAACTAAAATTCATTTAAAAAACGGATCATTTACATTTCATTTAAAACAAATGATTTTTTCATTAATTTAAAAATTTGTTATTTATTGAACTACATATTCCTTAAAATTGAATAGTTTTTACTTTTAAAAAATACATTTTAACCGACAAAAATCAAACTACATAACAAAATAAATACGGAAAAACATTATTTTTTGGTAGTTTGTTTTTTGAATAACAAACATAAATGTTAAAAAATAAAATTATTCGTAAAATAACTGTATTTTTATTAAATTTTAACAGTACGGAAATCGAATTTAATAACCAACAATCAGTTACTGTAATAATTTTATAAGTGTAATGAAGATAAGAACTATTTGGAATTAGTTTCAGAGTTTAAAGATATTATAACTGACCCAGATGCATTTATGCATGAATTTAAGCTTCTAGAGTGTAAAGTAAATGACACGAATTATGAACACATATTTAAAATTTCGACTGCTGAAGTTTTTGGCGTGAAATTGTAACATTGAAAAATAGATTTGATGAGTATAGCTGTATATATATTCAAACTTGTACAAATTGATCTCTCATATTTTTACATTGTCACACAATAGTGCTTCTGCTGAGCGATTTTTCACTAAGTATGCTTTAATCAAAAATAAAGTAAAAAAAAATAGGTTATCCTCAAATTTGTTAAATACTAGCCTTGAAGATGGGGTTTAGGTCAAGACATTTTACGAAAGTATAGAAATCGTTTTAAGAACAATTAATTGTAAAAAATTTGTATGATACTGACCATTTATAAATAACACAGGACGACATTGAAAAAGTTTGTTTAGCCATTCCAACTGATTCTTATATTTTTTGGAATGCTAAAGACGAATATGAACGCAGTTTTCTCCCATCACGTCACATTTATCAGATACACCAATTATTTTCATTTCAGAAGATGTTTTGTACCACAATTAATAACAAAATCCAGCTTTATAGTTTTGGTCTATAAACCTGATTACAAAAATTTGAAGCAATAATAGACGAAATTGGATAAAAACTAAATATGCTTTTGTAAAGAAATTAAAACACTAGCACTTATTTTCAGTAGCATGTGTGCATTTATTTGTATTAAAGTGCGGAACTGATTAAATATAAAGTATTTGATAAGGTGATATTTTCGTTTATTTGCTATAGGATTTCTTGTTGTTATCCGATTATAGCTAAAATTTGTTTTTATTTTCAATACATATACGAATGTTCTTGTCGACATCGTGGGCCTGGGCCTACAACTTTTGTAATTAGATTGACTGCAGATAAAATTATAAAACTATGGATTTTGTTATTAATTGTGGTACAGATCATCTTCCGAAATTACAGTAATTGGTGTACATAAGAATCTGGTGGAATGGGCAAATACATTTTTAAAAAGTTTTTAAATGTCTACCTGTGCCAGGCGCGGATTCAGGGGGGGGGGGAATAAGGAAATTTCCCCTCCGTAAATTATAAAAATATGTTTTGTTAATTTCCATAATACAAGAATTCCCAATAATAATATTTCTTTTAATGTACAAAATTTTTGGAAATCCCAGCAAGGTTTTTGTTTGTTTATTTTTTAGGGAATCTCTAACGAAATTTTCAATTAATATTTTTTTACAATTTTTTTTTTTTTATTGAATCTCTAACGATTTTCAATAAGTATCCATATCTTAATCCTAATAGTTATTTATTAGATATTTCCAAAGAAACATCTAGTTTACCGTACTCCAATTACTTATTATTCTACATTCAATCCCAGCAGGTGCTATCTACATCCAAAGACTAAACGTTTGACTTGATACTGCGTGCGGTTGAATTATTAAAAAGCCTTAGTATTTCCAATATTTATGTACAAATGTGTTATATGAATCAAAATTCTATTCGATAATTTTTGAAGAAAGCACGGATTTGTCGGGGAAAACCCAAATTTCCTTATCTTAAAGATATTTCAACATACAACAAAAAGTTTTTAGGGAAGAATTTATTGGCTTTGTTGTAAACGCATTTGAAGAGGCTTCAAAAGATATTGATGACGTTGATGTGTCAATTCATGCCAAGGCACTATCATCAATAGTTCTTAAAGCTTTGACAAATGTTGGTCCTTACCTTAAAAATTGTGTAGGAGATGGAACAGATGAGTGTCCTCTGATGTCAGCAGAAAATGGAGCTGTCCAAAATTTGTGGAAAAGCGACAAGTGTCATTAATACAAAAAGTTGTATCATTTGTTAAAGAAAGGTAGTATCTCTACCTTTATATTAAGGAACTCACTTAGTACTTTTAAATTTATTTGCGGAATATACATATTGAGTGTGCTACTTATTGTAACACAGCCGCTAGTATCATTTTACGAAAGCACGATATAGACCTTCAAAAAGGATCAAGCCTTATCAAAATTTTAATCATGTGCCTTGAAGAAAAAAGAAATAAAGCCGAAGAACAATTTAAAGCGATTTTTGAAAAAGTTAAAGTTATTTGCGTTCAAATCGAGGTTCCTGTCGAAAAGACAAGATTTGAACGAAATAGTCACATCCAAAATGTTGATGATTACTACCGAGTTGTAGGTTCCATTCCTCTTAGTGAATTTATTTTAGAAGATCTCAAAACTGTTAAAACCACAACAAGTTGATGAACTGATTATTTTTGATAAAAGAGATATATGTACACCTACTAAGATCTAAACTTAAGCCTAATCTATCAGATACCTTGTAGATGCTTTAATAAACTGTAATGAAGATATCTCCCCAAATCTAAGAAAAATATTTCAAATTTTGGTTTAATGCTCGTCAGTAAAGCTACGAGCGGGAGGTCATTTCCTAACCCTTCGTCGAATAAAAACATGGCTCGGATCAACAATGACAGAAGATAGACTGTACTGTCTAAATTTGCCTCACAAGGAAATCATAAATTGCTTATTTAAAAAGATTAATGTATATTGAACTGATCTTATATTTTATTTAAACTTTTTGTTGAGTTTTTTTAATAAGGGTAATGACTTTTTTTGGACAAAATTTCTTCATCCCACCACGCGATGGGCAATTTAGCATTGATAATGAAAATAATTATTTAAGGCCATTTTGGCCAAAAAGTTTCCGCACCAATTTAAAATATTTTTATGAATACAGGCATAAATACACAAAATAAGAAACTGTATAACAAAAATGTAATGCTATTTTTGCGTTTAATGAAATAAATTGTAAGTTTAAAGTGCGAGTTGATTTACATAATGGAAAAATATCTTGTGCAACTTTAATAGCTCGTTCCGCGCATATATTACTACGCTGCTGAAAATTATCACTGTTTCATACATCCGCCAAACAACTCATCTATCACAACATCTATCATTTGCCATTAAAATTTATTTTATTAAAAAAACCGAAATAAGTTATTAGAAAATGCTTAAAATTTTGTAATTAAATTTTAATTTTGTATAGTGAGGAGAAAAATTTAAATTCAAAAAATTTTTCTCGCGTTTGGTGCGGAAACTTTCTTTACGATCGCGATGCAGAATTTGCTATTCGCAAAAATTGCTAAAAGTACTTACCCTAATACACATATTGATTTTTTACTTTTTTGTATTATACAAAATTCCCCCCCCTAAGGCTCAAGCTGGATCCGCGCCTGACCTGTGCAATACAATGTCTTTAATAAATCAAAGAAAATGTATTCAGAAGGAAAAGTTCATGAAATATATTAATAAATGTATATAAATGTAAAACACATTACATAAATATCTTCTATTTGCTGTAACAATGTCATAATCCTAAAAACATGTTTGGCAGAAAACTAGTTTAACGTTTTTGAATTACCAAAATATTAAAGAATTTATTCTATGAGCTAAATTTCAGTTATGTTTTTTATAAAGCTTTTTTGTAATAGTTCTATTCCTTCAAAACAATACAATATAAAAACAAGTAAGAGTGCTATCACCATGGTTTGGAAAGAACAGAAGTTTATATATATATATATATATATATATATATATATATATATATATATATTTAAATATATGTATATATATATGTATATTTATAAAATATATAAAGTTTAGTTTTATTTAATTATTTGCACATGATTGCGTGCTATTAAATATATTAAAAGTTTAATTAATATATAGCACGTTAAGTTTTGATCGAATTTCAGTATTTGGTCATACCGACATCTTAAAGTATAAAATTACCATTTACTTTGGTGATAAAACTTGTAGTCGGGAAGTTCTATGGTTCTTTGACATTACTTTTTTTCTAAGTTTCCGAGTTTTTCTAAAGATTTCCGATATTTTGATATCTAAAACGTATGAATAGGTCATAATACAGCTCTAAAATTTTAGCTTTTATAAAAATGTTAATGTTTTTAGTCCTTTTTTGGAGTATTTTGCACATAACTTAACCATTTTTAACCGATTTGGCAGATTTATATACCAACGTGCTTAAAAATAATATTTCCATTAAATTGGCTTTTAGGCATATATATATATACCTACATATATGTACATATATTTAAGCAAACTTAATTATAAAAAAAAACAAACTTAATTTTAAATTAATTTAAAATTTACCATTTATTTGTGTTATAAAACTTGGACTCGGGAAGATCTATGGTTACCGAAAATGGGTATTTAAAAAAAAAAAATTAATTTTGGTCATAACTTTTTTGTATCTGAACCGATTTTCCCGAGTTCTTTATAAAATATGTTCTACTAAAAATTTCCGATATTTTGGTATATAAGTCATATCCATAGGACATATGACAGCCCTAAAATTTAGGTTTTTATACAATTTTTTTGTACGGGAGGTACCACGCCCACTTCTCCAATCCCGCCCACATTTTGTAGGGTGGTGTGTATTGACAACCTAAATGTGTGTACCTAATTTGGAAACTTTGGCTCTTACCGTTCTCCAGATATACAGAAAAATGCAATAAAAATACAACAACAAGGGATTTTTGGAAAAAATTAGAGGCAGTCGTGTTTTTTTGATCATATCTCAGCCATTTGTGAACCGATCTTGCTGAATTTCAATAGCACGAAATGGTGGACTATATGTGACATAAATGTAAAACAACCTACACATCACCACATATCAAGCGTAAGACGGACAGACGGACAGACGGACGGACAGACGGACGGATATCGTTAAATCAACTTCTCTCCTCATAAGGACCCAGAATATATATACTTTATAGGGTCTAAGATCAATATTGTAGAAATTGAGCAATTCCATATGAAAACGATCAAAATTGGCAAATTTTTGGACGACCCCTCTCCGATTTTAAAATAAATAGTCTCAATCGATTGCCCAGCAAAAAATAATGTACCTACATATTTTTTTTTTTTTTTTTTTTATAGTGACTGGTTTAGTGGTGGTGTACACCACTGTCATGTGAAAAATTGAAGAATTCTTCACAAGGGACCTCATTGAAAGTTGTTTAAAAAAACTACTAAAGCGATCGCAACGAGTGATAGCTCGTTGGAAAGGTATTGAATCAGGCTTTAATTGAAAAATAAAATTTTCCTAATTTTTCTTAGAAATTTACCTTTAAATTTTCCCATGAAAATTAAATTTTCCGATTTTCCACAGAAGCTCCTAAATTTTC
Organism: Pollenia angustigena; assembly: GCA_930367215.1. Classification (NCBI taxonomy): domain Eukaryota; kingdom Metazoa; phylum Arthropoda; class Insecta; order Diptera; family Polleniidae; genus Pollenia; species Pollenia angustigena. Next base: position 121,093,966 of record OV884057.1, on the reverse strand, counting down.
CGGCTAATGGGCCCCGACTCCTTGTTTGGACAGGAGAAGAGCATTTAAGAGACCACCTTGTTAAAAATACATTTTAAAAATTATTGTACAGTTAAAAATACATTTATGAAGAAAAAATCAATTTTTTTTTTAAGAGCCCCAAGTTGAGTGTGTAGTGAATATGGTCTGTCTGCCTTCACAAGATCGGCCATAAATCCATGGATAATAGCAGCAGTGGCATGTAATGGCACACCAAACCCGACTGAGGCTACAGGTCATAAAATGTTTTGTAAATTTTTTAAATTACCAGGTAATAAATATTTCGCCTAAAATTACACGTGCAGAAACAAGTCATAAAACACGGATTTTCCATAAATATGGCGAAATATTTATTACCTGTTAATTTAAAAAATTTGCAAAACATTTTATGACCTGTGGTCGGCTTATTGGCAGTAACCAATTAAGTCCCTCTTTAAAAAACATTTTATGACCAGTAGTTCACGCAAATTTTCCTATTAAAGAAAAGCAAATATCGCTTATTTTTTTTACCTATTTTTTACCAAAAAATAAATATAAATACTTCACACACTCTGAGTCAAATTTCAGTTGAATACTAAACGTGAAAGTGTTAAAGTGTTTTTTTTTTTTGTAAAGTAAAGAGTGAAGCTGTAAAGACAATTTAAAGTAAAATGAATAAATTTTGCTGCAATCCGTTTAAGGAGCATATAGACGACATGTTTTTGTCATCTGACATGTCAAATTTCCCACTGCAAAACACATACATGTCGTGTGTTACCTTTTTAACTTTGCTTCTGTAAAAGTCAGACGCAAAGTCATCTGACAAAATTTCAATTAGAGCGTGCTCTATTTTCTTCTGACAAACCATCTGACATCAAAAATCTATGCCGGGAAGAAACTGGCAGCGGCGTCAACTATTGACGGAATCATTAGCCGGCTGAAGTTAATATTTTACAATACCAAGATATGTATGCTGATCTCACCATTGAATAGAATTTATGTAAATATATACATAAAACCGTTTAATTATAAAATTCTAAATTGGTATCTTTAAAATAAAAGAAAAAATGATAAGATGGATAAATTATTTTACGGCGCAAATAAATATTTTCGTGGCGGCAGCAAGCTATTTTGAAACCGAGAACTACTTTGGTTTCTGCAATAACAATGCGAAAAAAAACAGAGACAATGTCAGAAGCAAATAACATGTACGTTTGTGACCGAATATTATAAACCATATGTAAAACAGCAATTTTGACAGACATGAACAATTACATGTGACTTGAAAATTTGACATGTCAGATGACAAATACATGTCGTGTACGGGCGCCTTTAACAAGAGTGGACATCGTTCGAAAAAGATAAAAGTATTAAAATTAACTGGTGTTTCGAAGCGATACATGAATGAATTAAATATACAATACGGTGAAGAAGCAGAATTTATTTGCCCCAAGTGTAAAATCGATTTGTCTCAACAAGCAAATGCATTGAAACAAATGCAGCCACAATCCGAGAGTGAAATGACAAGTGAACAAAATGTTTCATCTGTAGTGAGGCAGACATTCCGATGGTCAATATGTCTTTGAGTCCTTTGAATGAGGCTTTTACCACTTTAGGTGAAACGCCTATTAGAAAAAGAAAGTTGCGAAGTGAAACATACATGAAAGAGAAAAAAGGCAAGGTTATGAGTGCAATCGCGACAATATTTGATGAAGGCTCTGATAACGAATGCAGTCAAGCAGATGACGTTGATGACGGCAAACAAATGATTGAGCAGTTGAAAAGAAAATTCAATTTAGCGACCACTTTTCCGGAGAAATATCTCATTTTATCTGTGCTGCCTCAATCATGGTCTATACGCAAGATTTCTGAACAGTTTCAAACATCTTTTTACATCGCGAGAAGAAGCAAAGAATTAGTTCGACAGAAGGGCATATTGGCGACTCCCACCAAGAAATTTGGCTCAAGGACCCTCAGCGAAGCAACGGTGAAATTGATTCAAGATTTTTACTGCAATGATGACAACAGCCGCGCCTGCCCAGGTACACGTGACTATGTTATCACACGTGAAGATGGAGAAAAAGTACACAAGCAGCGCAGATTATTATTATGTAATCTATCCGAAGCATGCCATCAGTTCAATGAGAAATAGCCAGCAGAAAAAGTGGGATTTTCTAAGTTTGCCATCCTACGACCAAAAGAATGCGTGCTGGCATTAGACAGGCACGGAACGCATTCAGTCTGCGTTTGCATGTTTCATCAAAACATCAAATTAATTTTCTTTCCATGCAAGAAATTGAAAGTATTTCACGGTGAAATTGAAACATATAGGGACCTCCTGTCGAAGTCGTTGTGCGCATACCCCACGGAAAATTGTCATCTGTCCAAATGCGACAATTGTCCGAAGATTGACGAGCTAGAGCAATATTTGGCGGAAAAGTTTGAACAACTGTTAATTCAGGAGGTGCATTTCAAACAGTGGATAATTAGCAGCGGCAGATGTTCCCTTGAGACCGTGGTAAAGCAGATTCCGGAATTCATCGAGGAATTCGGATTTAAGTTGAATGAACTGAAGGCGCACCATTTCATATCCGAGATGCAATCGAAATTTCTAAAGGAAAGTAAGGAGAAATTAGCCCAAAATGAAGATAACGAACTACAGACAGTAAGCCTTGTTGTTGTCGCGGAGAGTTTAGCTCATAATTATGTGTCCGTTTATTTATTTCAAATGAAACTGTTTAAATTCTTAAGATCAAAATTCGATGCAATCGACAAAGTAACGTTTTTCTCAGACGGCGCGGCTTCTCAGTACAAGAATAAAAAAAATTTTTACAATCTTTGCATAATTGAAGAACAAAACTGCAAGGTCGAGTGGCACTTTTTCGCGACGTCCCACGGTAAGGGCCCATGCGATGCGTTAGGGGGAACCCTAAAACGCATGGCGACTAAGGCAAGTTTGCAAAGGCCATATACTGACCAGATCTTAAATGTACAACATTTGTTTTCGTGGATTCAAAGCAAGGAAATTGCCATTAACACAGTTTTATGCACTCAAAAAGAACACGATGCCATGGAGCGACGAATTCAAAACAGATATAATAATGTCAAAACTATAACTGGAACGCAAAAGTTTCATTGCTTCATACCAAATATTTCTGATATGTCAATTAATGTAAAGCGGTACTCTTCGTCTGCCGACGTGCTAAATTTAAAGTTACTTTAATTGAAATTTTTAATAAATATTGTAATTAAGTATAAGCAGCAAAATAAGAAAGATTTTTTCTTCATAAATGTATTTTTAACTGTAAAATAATTTTTAAAATGCATTTTTAACAAGGTGGTCTCTTAAATGCTCTTCTCCTGTCCAAACAAGGAGTCGGGCCCATTTTTTTATTGCTGATTCTTAAAGCAAAAATTATGAGGAATCCAAAAAAAAAAATTAGCCGGAAAATTTAGGAGCTTCTGTGGAAAATCGGAAAATTTAATTTTCATGGGAAAATTTAAAGGTAAATTTCTAAGAAAAATTAGGAAAATTTTATTTTTCAATTAAAGCCTGATTCAATACCTTTCCAACGAGCTATCACTCGTTGCGATCGCTTTAGTAGTTTTTTTTAAAACAACTTTCAATGAGGTCCCTTATGAAGAATTCTTCAATTTTTCACATGACAGTGGTGTACACCACCACTAAACCAGTCACTATAAAAAAAAAGCAGCTGCCTTCAAAAGATACCTTGAAGACATATTTACTCCTTTTTCGTTTTGCACGCAAGAACAAGATTCCACAATAAACTCCTTCTTGGAAATTTCATGTCAAATGAGTCTACCCATTAAACCTTTTAGAGTTACTGAAATTATAGCTGAAATAAAAAAGCTGAATCCAAAAAAATCTGCAGGATATGATAATATTGATGCAAAAGTTCTAAAAAATCTGCCGAAAAAAGCTTTAGTTTTTCTGACAGTGTTGTTCAACGCTATCTTAAGGCTATCACATTTTCCTACCCAGTGGAAGCATGCAAAAATTATAATGGTTAACAAACCTCTTAAGCCAGAACACTGTATTAAATCATACCGGCCTATCAGTTTGCTACCTATATTATCTAAATTATTTGAAAAGCTTTTTCAAAAAAGGCTACTACCGGTCCTAGAGTCTCTTCAAATCATACCTGATCACCAATTTGGGTTTCGACACAAACATGGAACTCCTGAGCAGTGCCACAGAATAGTTAAAAAAATTAGAGATTCTCTAGAAAAAAAGGAGTACTGTTCTTCAGTTTTTCTGGACGTCAAACAAGCCTTTGATAGAGTGTGGCACAATGGCCTTTTATTTAAGCTAAAAAAACTTCTGCAAGCTCCATATTATCTTTTACTCAGATCATATTTAACTGATCGCAGCTTTTTTGTTAGTATCAATGGGGAAAACTCGGAAATCGGATACATAAAAGCAGGTGTGCCTCAAGGAAGCGTACTAGGCCCCTTACTGTATACATTATTTACCGCAGATATGCCGACAAATGAAAACGTTTTGATTGCTACGTATGCTGATGACACTGCAATATTAGCTACCAGCAAATCTACCGCTTTAGCAGCAGATATGGTGCAAACACAACTTAACTTAACAAGCAATTGGTTGAAAAATTGGAATATAAAAGTGAATGCGGAAAAATCCAATCACGTCACATTCGCACTAAAAAAAGGGGACTGTCCCCCCGTTTACCTTGACGGAACTGTTATACCGAAGTCTGATCACGCAAAATATTTAGGACTTATAATAGACAGACGCTTGACTTGGAAAGACCATATAAAACTGAAAAGGAAACAACTTGAAATCAAAACAAGGAAGATGTATTGGCTTCTTGGTCCTAGGTCCGAATTAAGTCTTAACAACAAGGTTTTGCTTTATAAAACAGTTCTAAAGCCAGTATGGACTTACGGAATACAATTATGGGGAACTGCATCCTACTCGAATATTGATATAATTCAAAAATATCAGTCTAAAACCCTCAGACTTTTAACGAACGCACCCTGGTTTGTGAGAAACAACGCTATTCACCGTGATCTTGATGTACGCTTTATTACTGAAGAAATTAAAAATTACAGTAGAAAATACCAACAAAGACTAAGCAACCACCAAAATTTACTTGCGATCTCATTGTTAGATGATAGTTATGAAATTAGACGTTTAAAAAGATTACACATTCTAGATCTCCCATTTTAAATATAACTTTCAGTTGTAAAACTTAGTGTTAATAATTTTTTTTTTTTTGTTTTTAAGCATTGTATTGTATAAAGCAGTTAGATTCGTAGGAACCTAACACTCTGTGAAATTACTGTATTAGCTATAAGTTTTGCTTAATATTTATTTGTAAATAGATTGCAAAAATAAAAAGTTAAAAAAAAAAAAAAAAAAAAAAAAAAAAAAAAACTTTTATTAACCGTTTGAATGTGTTTCTGGAATTTTCTTTTCAAAATTTGATGGCTTCATCTTGAAATTTTATCACACGCACATACTTATATATTTATATTGTAACATCGTTGTTTTTTCTGTACATAATTTAATATATGATTGCCAACGTTTTATTTTTTAGAACTATTTTCTTTAGTATGATCGATTAGCAATATAACCACAGTTGTATATTATTTGTATTTGTTTATTAAATAATCATTAAAAAGTTCGGTTGTTCGGCGATGTTCGGCCAAAAATTGGATTTGTGTATACTTAATTTTGTGATAATGCCAACTTTTGTTCAAGATATAATTGACTAAAAATTTTCGGAAACTTCATATTTTTTATTAAAAAAATTTTACATTCGTCCTACTCTCATATATTTTCTACATGGATTAAATTTTTCTTGTTCAAACTATTCACTTTGATAATGAAAATACACCTCTTTAATTTTTTATAAAAACAAATATACACACAGAAAAAAATCAATGTAAATTCAATCAAAACCAGGTTGATTTTACATTTTTCAGAAGTGATTTTGCTTCATTGTTATTTCATGTTAATTTAATATGATTTTACAATAACTTGCGAACAACATTTTTTTCTTTTAAAATAACTATAATTCATGTTTATTTAACATTGCAGTTAAGTTAGAGCAAAATGTCATTTACATTGAAATAACAATCCGAATCCCGTTGAATGAAAGTTATTTCAAGTTGAAACAACGTGAATTTCATGTAGAATCAAATTGGTTGGAGTGTGATCTAACAGTGTAAAGACAACATATGCATTTATTTAAGAATAATAAAAACACCTACACCTTATTTTGTATCTCCTTTGTTAACAGAAGCATCAGCAGAATGGCCCGATATGGTTTTCGTCATCATTCTAATTTGAAAACTTGATGTACTATTTAACTAAATGATTTTAATTAAAAGAATACGGGAATTGTCTTCTTTTTATAACATATTTTAAACATGAAAATAAAAAAATGTTTTTTTTTTTTATTAATACTAATAACAGATATATATATTTTTTTTTTAATATCCTAAGCTAATCCCGCGAAGCTTTTCGCTTGTCTGCAGGAAAGAAACGAGAGTCTCTGGTGGGAATCGAACCCACAACCCCGGTGCTGATAGACTAGCTCGCTGCCAGCTAGCCTACCGGGGCACTCTACATACTAAAGTGTGTATGCATGTTAATTTAACAAGATAGACTTTTGATTTTAATATAAAACAGGTTTTTATGGATTCAATATTGAACAATGTTATTTTAACAGTGAATAATATTAAATAAACGTGATTTAAGGTTATTTTAATATTTTTCATTTAAAATGAATATGAAATAATAATAAATTTAAATAAAGGGCATACTTTTGCAGAAATTTACCATGATTCTCAATCAACATTTCGCCATGTTATTTTAACATTGGTATTTTTTTCTGTGTGTAATAATTTTTTAATTTTGGTTGAGTTTTGTACAGATATTAAGTTTTTTAATGTGGGGTTTTGAAGCCCGACGATCATTTATGGACCAATTCCTATAAAATAAGACATTATTATTTACAACAAAAACTCAACCCGATTAATGATGGCTTATGTTATATTGTTAAAATTGTTAGAATTATTTTAAATGTCATTTAATAAAATTTTTAAAAGTTTTTACAGGTTAAAGGCAAATGCGGAAGAGTATTTGTCTAAAGCCTTTTGATAAAATGTACCGACTATCATTATTTTTACCTTGAAAAAAATTACCCGTTATTTTATTTTTCGGCTTAAAGATACAAATTTATTAAGATCTGAAATAAAAGTGATTCTGAAGCGAATATTATGTTCCATTTTATATTATGTTCCAGATTGCAGAATGATGTATCGTGGTATAAACCATATTGTGATTTCCACTTTCATGTTCACTAAGATTTCCGCATATTTTAAAAATTTCACTCATCTCAATTTTTTTTTTTTTTATTTTTTAAATCCTTGACACCCCTTGTTTTTGTTTTAAAGTTTCAACTGACAGGGAGGCTAATAATCATTACCACCACCAGTGGTGAAATAAGTCAGTAGCATACAAGTGACACGCATAACAGGAACCCTCAGGATTCTTTGCATGTCTACATGGTTGTGTGCTGCCAGAGTGAGGTGTCGGAAGTGTATGTGGCAACAACACTGGTAACTGAATAACACAAAAAAAAAAGAATGATATAAAAACTAAAGAATGAATGTGGGTTTTATGTTTATTCGCCTTCTTTTACTTTCGTGTCAAAGGGAAACACCATAAATGGCAAATTATGGTTTTAAATGTATTTTTTAAAAAACAAATTTACTGATAAATTGAATTTTGGCCTGTTGTTTAAGCGTATTGGGTGGAATGGGTAACACCTCAGGGGGCACAAACTAACCAAAAAAATCAAAATCAAAAGGGTTGAAAACTTTAAATTGATAAATTTGTTGTGTTGATAATTTCGCCATAAAGATTATTTTTATTTAAAAAGAATGCTAAATTATGTATTTGTATGTCGTTTTAAACTCCAAAATTTTTCAAATTAAGTTTTTATAAAAACGCCTTCCCACTGTGTGGTAGCGAAAGATGTGTCATTTTTAATTTAATTTTAAATTGGCTTAAGAAGTACACAAGAATTGATTGATTTATTATTTTCAATTAAATTTATACGATTAAAAGTTTAGCTTGACAATTTCTAATGTTTTATGCATAAATTTGTTAGGACATCTTGTAACAAAACTGTACAAATAAGCAACCCAACATCTACTACAACATCATTCTTAGTCTGCTCCCCATCTAATTTGGATTTAACAAAAAAAAAAAAGAAGAAGGACATTAACATTAACTTTTACATAAAATTAAAAAAAAATACAAACACACACAAAACAATGTAAATCCTTAAATATCCTTGTCTAATAAAAAGCAATAAGATTACAAATACTACAGGACAAAAAAATTAAATCATAGGGGGTATTGAAACAGCGATAAATATAAAATAGCAACATTATAAAAAAAAACGTTGCGATGTTATTAACAAATTCGGATTAGAGCAATGAATATTGAAAAAAAAATTTAATATTAGTGGTATTCACACCGAACTTGTTAATTTGTTACTCGGTATTTTGTTAATTTGTTAAAGTTGCCAACTGTGAACGACTCCCTTTTTAAAACTTTGTTAGTCTGGTAACTTTAAAATAAAAAAATTATTTAATTAACATACTTTCTCTCAATGTACACGAAAATTGCCAAAACACAAATATTTTTTTAGAAATGTATCACAAATGACTTTTTTTTATATTTATTTAGAAACTGCATCAGCTGATTGTGAGTAACCAACTAACAACTATTTTATCAGGGGTGCCGTGTCGTTAATTTGTTAAATGTTTATCCGGTAGCGCGTTAAATATACAAAAACAAAATGCGTGTAAAAAAGTAACGATTAACGACTAACAAACTAACAAGCTTGGTGTGAATACCACTATTGAGTATTGTTTATAGAGAGCGGTATACAGATATGATCTCATAGCTCTCTATAAGGAAAATAGGCAACTCGTGCAGAACGCTTGCTGTAAACTGAAAACCCTTATGGTAAATATAATATGATACAAATATGGAGGGCTCATTCATATTTCTAAACTGGTGCGAAATTCTCCGAAAATTTTAACTCTATTCAGTTCTGTAATGGACTAATCCTACACTACCCTATAGCTGGTGAACTTTTAAAGCAAAAGTTTTTAAATTTAAAAAAGAAATGAATACAATAAAATCCTCCCAAAAGTAGATAAGTGGGCGTGGAACCTCCCATACCAAGAAATTATAGTTTCAATACACAACTTCTGACAATTGTGTTTGTTACCTATATACTCCTAAGCTACTAAGCTACTGATTTTCCTAAAAATTCCACAGAAATTTTCTAATTATCCGGCGCTAAGCATAGGCTTTTAGTCAAGTAATCATGCGCCACTCATACAAATATAACCAACTCATGGTGCAAAAAAATTCACTAGAAAATGCAAAATACAACACGCCAATATAGCAAAGTTAATTTCACCATGTAGATGGCAGCACGGTGAAACATCAAGTACAGGTAGGCCTCGATTGACGCGATCTATTGGGACCGAACAAACAAAGTTTAAATCAAATTTGCATAAAATAAGTTAAGGATTAGTACAAAATTGTTTTTTGGGACCAAAAATTAGACATATGTGTAGCTTAAATCGAAACATGAGATACACACAAAATGTAAGTTCGGGTAAATCAAAAACAAATCGCGCTAAATCATAAACACATATATGTAGTAATCATTAATATCTTGCTTTTTTTATTTGTTCCCTTAAAAAAATAGAGAACATTTGTGCACACACACACATGTATGTCTATGTTTGTAAAAGCCGTTTTACACTATCACACAAGTCTTCAGTATTTTGACGGAAATGTATCTCTGATCTAATTATTGTTTGATAATTTTCAAAAAACAATAAAATCTTTTTGCGACAGGGTTGTATTTTCGTCAAAATACGTAAGACTTGTGTGATAGTGTAAAGTACCATTAATTCATATTGTAATAACAGTAACGGAAAAAAAACTTAAAACTAATAAAGCAATTGCACCTAGATTATATGGGGTTCCAGAAATAAAAATCATAAAATTGATTTTCCATTAAGACAATTATTAAGAATATAACGGAAAATTCAAAATATAATGAAAGGGGCTCTCTTCAATTTAAAGATAAAATTACGCATATTAAGTTAAATGATGATGAGAAATTAATATCTCTTGACGTAGTTTCATTATTTCCAAGTATACCTGTAGATCTTGCTATAGATATAATAGAGGAGCAATAGGATAAGATAGAAGAACCCACTAACATAGAAAAGGACTTATTTTTACGTATTCTAAAATTTTGTATAATTGATAATAGATATTTTCAATTGGACAGCAATGTATATGTTCAACTAAGGGGACTTCCTATGGGATCACCAGCATCTCCAATTGTAGCAGATATTGTTATGGAGAGATTAATAGATAGATGTCGACTATTAAACCTGTATTTCGCTGTATCTATATTTTCGCTGTATCTATATTGTATTTAAAAAAATAAAGGACATATATATATATTAAACCTGAAATTATGACAAAATATGTGGATGATTTATTTTGCGTAATTAAGGAATCAGAAATATCAAAAATGTTAGATACATTTAATTCCTTTCATGCGGATATAAAATTTACAATGGAAAAGGAGTTTGAATCTTAATTGTCTCATTTAGACAATTTGATAATAAGAAAGATAGAATAATTTATAATTTTTCAAATCATCCTAAAAGGATTATAATTAACACGGCTAGAAATTTCATAGATTGGGTATTGAAAAAAAGCGATTCTTGTTTCCATAGGAATAATAAGGAGAACATTTCTAGAGCCTTAAGAGAAAATAGTTTCCTAAGGAAATTATATCTAAATTATTAATACAATATAATAATCATATAACAAATAAATCCGACGGTAATACGGAACCAAAAATTTATAAATCGCTAACTTATGTACCAACATTTTCGGAGAGATTTGAAAAATCTAATATTTTTGATACGGAAAAGTATAACATTGCGCATAAATCTTATAATACTGTAATATATTGAAGTTTGAAATCTATATAATAAGAAATGCTTAACTGGCAACACTTTGTAATAATATGTAATCATCTTAAGTTGAATAATAAGAAGAATGAAATAAAGTTTTTGACTCTGTATTTTGGAATCATCGAAGTTGCATGTGATTTTCTTGTCTCTGTTTGATAATCGTAAGCTAAAGTTGGGTTAAGGCTGCTACAAATTGGCGACGAGCAAAAAAAAAAGTGTTTTTTAATATACAATACTTAATAAACAAGTATTTGAACTTAAATTTCGTTTAGAATATTAAACAAAAAAAAAAAAAAATATAATGTCGCTGGAATCCCAAAATGTAAATGCGGATGCACCGACAAGTTGGGGTGCCCAAATTAACGTGCCGTTTTTCGACCCTGAAAAGAATCAATGGGCGGTGTTCGAAAAACAATTGTCCCAGTTTTTCATTGCGAATGGCGTAACAAATAGCATTAGAAGAAAAGCAATAATGCTGACGTCAATGTCACAAAGTGCCTATACATTACTGGAGAATCTGCTAAGTCCAGCCCAAATTGATGCAAATACAACAACGTTAGAAGCGTGCATAGGAGCAATGAAAAGTCATTTTAAGCCACCATCATCAGCATTTGCTGAGCGGTTTAAATTTTATAATGCAACAAAGTTACCAACAGAATCAATTAACGATTGGGCGGTGCGTGTTCGGGCGCTGGCAACAAACTGTGAGTTTGGCCAACACCTAGAAACGGCGATCCGGGATAAATTTGTTATGGGACTGGAAAAGGGTCCAAGCCGTGACAAGATTTTTTTGGAGCCTAGTACAACCACTTTCCAACGGGTTGTGGAAATCGCAAACATTGCAGCATATATTCAAGAGCAGCATGTGGTAAGTGAGGTTAAGGACGAACCTTTAAATTACATTAATAAAAAGCAACGTGGAAATTGTATGCGATCGTTGGAACAAAAGCAGAGCAGTCATCGTAAGCAGCAAAAGGGCAAAGCAGAACAACAACTGCAGCAATGTAAAGTTTGTGGTTATACAAATCACAAAGCAGAAAACTGTAAGTTTAAGAATTACAGATGCAATAAATGCAAGCAGCGAGGTCATTTAAAGAAGATGTGTAATGTACAAACTATTAATTATTGTGACAATAGTGAGGTTAGTTTATTTGCGATAAGTAGTTATAAAGATGAACCGATTAAAGTTAAAGTTTTTATAAATGAAGACCCGTTTTATATGGAATTGGATACAGGTTCGGAGAACAACGTCATTTCCGAGAACACTTATAAAAACTTTTTCTTTAATTGCAAATTGCGTAAAGATACAACTTTGTTAAAAGCTTATAATGGTGCAACAATACATCACATCGGTACATGTGAGGTTAATATGCGTTTTAAAGATAAAACTAAAATGATTTCATTTTTGGTCATTAAATCTGGTGGTCCACCACTTCTTGGTAGAAACTTTTTAAAGTCTTTTGATATAAAACTGACAAATTTAAACTATACGACACTAAACTCAACTTGCCAAAACTTGACCACGATTTTGTCAAGATATAAGGAACTTTTCGATGGTTCCCTCGGTTTATTTAAAAACTATCAAGCTACATTGCGTTTAAAAGAGGATCCATGTCCTAAGTTTTTCCGCCCAAGGCCACTTCCTTTCGCTGTAAAGGATTCTGTGGAAAAAGAAATCGAGAAGTTAGTTGCACTTAATGTTTTAGAACCCGTTGACGTCAGCGATTGGGGTACTCCTATAGTGCCAATAATGAAAAAAGATGGCAGCGTACGCATTTGCGGCGATTTTAAGGTAACTCTAAATCCGCAATTGCAAATTGAAAAATATCCTCTACCCCGAATAGAGGAAATGTTCGCAAAACTGCAAGGGGGTAAAGAATTTACAAAGTTAGATTTAAGCACAGCTTACCAACAAGTTGAATTGGATGAAGCTTCGCGTAAACTTACAACGATTTCAACTTCAAAAGGTTTATTTCGGTATACTCGTTTAATTTATGGTTTGGCTTCAGCACCAGCCATTTTTCAAAAAATTATGGATTCCCTTTTGATGAAAATTAAAGGAGTTGTAGTATTCCTAGATGACATTTTAATCACTGCACCGGATAGAAAATCGCATTTGAAAACATTGGAAAAAGTTTTTTCCGTTTTGTGTAATTCGGGTTTCAAATTATCGAAACTTAAATGTGAGTTTTTGTGCAAACAGGTTAAGTATCTAGGACATGTTATTGATGAGAATGGATTACATATGGATCCAGCGAAGATAAGGGAAATAAGTGATCTTAGGCAACCTACGAACATCAGGGAATTACAATCGTTTTTAGGAATGATAAATTTTTATAGAAGGTTTTTACCGGAGTTGTCTACAGTTCTTGGTCCTTTATATGAATTATTAAAAAATAATGCGGACTTTGTATGGTCCCAAGATTGTTCTAGAGCTTGGAAACAGGTGAAGGAAACACTAGCTTCCAAGATTTGTTTGACACATTTTAATCAAAATTTAAAAACCAAGTTGACGGTAGATGCTAGTCCTATAGGTGTCGGCGCTGTGTTATCTCAGGTAGATGAAAGGGGATTAGAAAGGCCTATTGAATTTGCATCGAGATCGTTAAGTATTACGGAGCGCAAATATGCTCAGATTGATCGTGAGGCGGTTGCTATTCAGTTCGGTGTGACTAAGTTCCATCAATATCTGTTTGGGCGAAAATTTTTGTTAGTGACGGATAATAAACCACTAAAGTATATTTTTGGCCCTAAAAAGGGAATTCCGGCTATGACGTCAAACAGAGTACAACGCATTGCGTTAACTTTGACAGGCTATCAGTTTGATGTTGAAAGCGTTAGTTCGAAAGATAATGTTGCGGATTTTCTGTCACGAAAACCAAATAACTTGATCACACAAAATTTTGAATCTGAAGCGGTTTCACATATTTATTTAAACTATTTTGAAAAATGCAATGAAAGGAGCAGAATTTTGAACCTTGAGGCCATTAGGGATGAGACAGGAAATGATCCTTTATTGCAAAAAGTTAGGAAATTTATAGTTGATGGTTGGCCAAGGGCCTGTGGGAATGCCGAATTATTGCCATATTTCCGTAGACGGTTAGAGCTTTCCGAAGAGAACGGTTGTTTATTTTGGGGTTACAGAATCATAGTTCCTTCAAGTCTGCAAGCAATGGCAGTAAATTTTTTGCATGTTTCTCACATGGGTATTGTTAAAATGAAGACAAAATGAATAAGTTGGAAATGTCAAATGTAGTTTATAAAATACCTTGTAGGCGAAATGTTAATGGACACTGCGGTAAAGTGTTTGTTAGTACAACAAAAAAAAAAAACTTAAAACTAGGTTACCAGGACAAAAGTCAGATCAGAAATATTTCATCACAAAAAACAGCTTTATCAACTCATTGTGCTTATCTAAACTAAAGGGTGATTTTTTAGCTATATCTTTTTGGCAACACTGATTTAAACAGCTGACGCACGTTTCGTGTTTTGTTTCAGTGTCAAACATCTTCAGTTTGGTCTATAATTTAACCATAAATCGTCTTACAAACGAACAACGCTTGCAAATTATTGAATTTTATTACCAAAATGCGCACAGAAAAACTTCTCCAAAATTGTTCACCAATTAAAGCATTAATTAATTAATTAATTTAATCAAGTGAATTAAACGTTTAATCAAGTAAATTAAACGTTTAATTAATACTATTAACTGGTTTAATTGATACTATTAATTTGTTTACTGGTGCAAATTTAATTAATTTTTTAATTACTATCACAAATTTTTTAATTGAAATCAATTTTTATTTTCATCTGTGCGTTCTCTGTTAAGAAAGTTCATCGCGCGCTTCTTCCATTTAATGGTCAGTTTAATCGACCCACTGAAGCGGCTATTCGGACTATTGTGACTAAATTTCGCACCAAATTTACATTGTTGGACATTAAACCACCAACACGCTTACGTAGAGTGCGAAGTGAAGAAAATATCGCAGCTGTATCGGCCAGTGTTAATGATGACCATCAATTATCGATTCGTCGCCGTTCGCAGCAATTGGACCTCTGTTACTGAACAACGTGAGATGATATTCAACTCTTTTTTGCCCAAAATGCAAGAGCTTGACTTGCATGACATGTGGTTTCAACAAGACGGTGCCACATGCCACACAGCACGCTTAAAAATGGACTTATTGAGAGGCGAGTTCGGTGAACATTTTATTTCACGTTCGGGACCGGTCAATTTGCCGCCTAGGACGTGCGATTTAACGGCTTTAGACTATTTTTTGTGGGGCTGTGTTAAAGCTCATGTCTATACATTGAAGCATTTATTCATGAGATACCGACCGAAATGTTGGAAAGAGTATGCCAAAATTGGACTAAGCGGATGGACCATTTGAGGCGCAGTCGCGGTCACATTTGCATGAAATAATCTTCAAACATTAAATTATATGGACCGTACTATCGATTCAAATAAAGATTTCATGCATTTTTCTGAATTTGATGTGTTTTTTTAATCTTTTTATAGCTCTAAAAAATCACCCGATATTAACCTGATTTTGAAAATATAACAGTCTTAAATGCGGAAAATAATTATAAAGGTAGATTTATGTTAGAAATGTTGCAAATAATAAATGTACCGACAATATCGAGAACTAATTTTAAGTCAGATACTGAAAGTTTAGCACAAAGTATATTTATTACAAGAACATGCAAGTGATCAGCTGTTCAGTTGTTTTATTTTCGATATTGTCAAAATTTGCTTACATTTTAGTGCGCCATGATTTTTTTTTTTTTGTTTTCTTTATGTTTGGCTGTTTTACAGTATCAAATGTTTTTACACAAACAAAATAAATTTTGTTTTTTTTATTGTTGATTTGTTGTAGACTTGCATGTACTTGGTATAAATATACTTTGGTTTAGCACAAAATTATAGACATTTACAGCCGTATTCATAACAAAAAGTTAGCCACAGTTTGTACACTACGAACAACGAGCTGCTAACTATAATCCCGATTAAGCTAAGCAGCTTGTTGGCACAGAGTTAATTCATAACGAACTTTTCTCCATCTGCCAACTTTTAATAAATCAACTCTGAATTTTTATGATGCCACATTGTATTACTCAAAAATGCAACTCGTGTGCATTAAACATCGCTGGTTTGTAATTTTTTTTTTTCTCCACATATAACAATTTTAAAGGTTTTTAATTAAAATAAAAAAATTAAATAAAATAATATAAAATAAAACAGTAATAATTTAAATAAAACCAACCAAGTTGTTTAACATTAAGCAGCTGTTTTTCACAAGTTGCCAGCTCGTTAACAAGAGTTTAGCACAGGGTTGTCAAAAATCGCCAAACGTCAATTTTGTTAAATTTTTGTTTTTTTAAATTAAATTTTGCATACAAAAAACGCTAGTATAATATTTCAGTCAAAAATCGCCAAAAACTGAGAAAAAATACAAAGAAGTCGCCAAAAGCAAATTTTGTTTTGTTTCTGTACATATTTTTTTTTAAATAACATAAAATGGAGATCATATCGACCCCTAACCGCGAAAATAATGTAAGCGCCAAAAATCAAATTTTACAGGAGAGAGCTTTTTTGTTTTGTTTCATATTAATTTTGTATGAAATTTGTCGCTTACACTAAAATTGTTTTTGCTATAAAATCGTAACCGTACATTATGTGACCATGGTATTTTAGGAGATGATGCAAGTGTTGCCAATAAATCCATTTATTAAAAAAAACGAAAATTGAAAATCATGTCGCTTACGTTATTTTCGCTGTTAGGGCTCAATATATTTAGTTAAAAAACTAAAATAAAGTACACACGTCTATAAGATCGTACACTTCATCCTCACCAATTTCATAACTGGAGTTTTGACCTGCATACATACTATTCAGTGATGCCAACTTTTTGAGAGCAAAAAGCACTTTTAAAAAGCACTAAAAAGCACTATTTCGAGCAAAAAAAAGCGTAAAAAAGCACTAAGCCATTTTTACAATTTAATTAAACACAAAACAAGTTGCATTCGGCTGTGCCGAGTATATATATGTGCCTCCAAAATCTTAAAAAAGGTGAAGGCGTTGATGGGGACCATTTTCATTTAAGATTAAGTAATAAATATATTTTTCTATTTTTGAAACAGTATCTCCATCTTTAAAGAAATGTTAACCGAAAACAAATACATCGTTTTTATTACGATTACTAAATATTTTGTCAACGCTAAAAAGTGCAACGTTTCGTAAAATTTCCAAATTGCTAGGAAGCCTTGTAATTGTAAAAAGCACTAAAGGCACTAACGAAAAATTTAAAAAGCACCAAGTTAGTGCTTTTTCTTAGTTTGGCACTATGGATAAAATTTTGGCGTTTTGAGGCATCCAAAAGCACCATAAATAGTGCCAAAAGCACTAAGTTGGCATAACTGATACTATTAGATTTAAATAGTGACTGAATATAAAATTCACTTAAAATGATAACAAAACAAAAATCATGTGAAAAAAATTGCATTTTTTTTTTAGTAATGATAATTAAAAGCAATTAAACAAAATCACCGAAATAATATAAATGGTAAAAATAGCCAAGTTAATCGCCAGTTATATCAGAAATCGCCATAAAGGTCGCCAGTCGCCAAACGGGAATTCCTATCGCCAAACACGTTTCAAAATCGCCACGTTTGGCGAGAAATCGCCATATCTGACAGCCCTGGTTTAGCAAGTCATTAGCCAGAGTTTGGTAAGTGTATTATAAATAAACTTTGTGCTAACTTCATGCCAAATTTTCATTATGAATACGGCTGTTAATTTATAAAAATAGAAACGGAAGTAAAAAATTTATTTATACTGTAATAGATTAGGTCTGAATCGGAAAACATTTTTTGTATTTAATTGAAAATTGTTGTATGACATTTTGTTAAATTTGTTAAAAATTGTTAATTTTGTCAAAAGTTCAAGAAAAAACCCTGTAGAAAGCATACAACGGAGTGCCGAAATATTGGTTTAAATAAATTTAATATTTTATAAAAAAAAGAGACCTCAAGCTTAATTAAGTAATAATAATTATTATTATTTTATTCTAAATTTTGATATTTAAATCAGGCTAAAGTTCATTGAATTTAATTTTCGTTAAATTATTTTTATGAAGAAACAAATTTTACACCATGAAATGAATTAAAATTTATTAATAATTTTTCATTTTTGACGGAGCTGGGAATCGAACCCAGGTTTTCACGGACAGGTTGCCCTGACGTTTTGATTGTAACCACACAATCTCTTCCGAGGGGTTTGCCGTCTAGCACTTACCGCCATTGACGAAGGCTGTTAGTCAATAGGCAAACATCAATATTTTTGATTTTTAAAGAAAATTAAATAAAATAAGCTTTAGCCTGATTTAAATATCAAAATTTAGATTAAAAACCATAAACAGTTCAATAAATTTACCACAATACTAATTAATATTATTTTATTTCACATTTTCATTAATTAAACATTTAAATTAAAAAAAAAATAAAAAACTTCTAATATTTCACAAATTTCCGATTACAATGAGGTTTCAATATTGTCTGCACCAACGACTTCCGGCTTAAGGTTTTTTCAGCAACCATTAAGTGTCAAAGTTGTTAACCTTCTAAAGATTTTATTGCTATGATAACGGAATCTAAAATTGAAAATACTTTCCATAATTAGACAAGTTAGAATGTTATATTCGGCTGTGCCGAATCTTTGATACCCTCTACCGACAGTTCGAATGTTTTAGGAGTTATATCTATATAATGTCTATTTATTTATAACTAGCTTAACTCGGTGCGCTTCGCTACACTGCTTTAACCACGTTTGAAGACTCTCCCTTTAATAGTGTTTCAGTTGAGAGATATCTGCTACGGTTTTAGGCGTAAATTATTTTACCAGAGGTGCCTATAGTAAATTATGGAGCGATCATCACGAAATTTATTAGAGTGATTTATAGTCATATAAAACTGTGATGTACCAAATTTTGTTATGATAGCATTATGGACCGACCTTTACGAAATTTCACAGTGTCATTTCTAATCCTATGAAACTGTGACGAGCCAAAATTTGTTTTGATAGCATTATTTTTTACGGTTTTAGGCGTACTAAACTGTTTTCCGGGAGGAGGGTTTATATGGGGCCTAAAGTAAATTATGGACGAATCTTCACGAAATATCACAGCGTGATTTCCAGTCGAATTTTTGCAAAATCTTATATCATTCCGTGCATTGTTCCACCATTTATGTTAGTTTTTGTAACAAAATTATCAATTTTTTTTAGGTGGTGGCTCCACATTTTGATTTATAGCTCTTCACAACTAATTGTGGTGGAGGTTATACAAAAATGGTTGCTGTTATAAGTCCCCGTAAGTCGAGGCTTACAGTTCATCACACTGTACGATCAGCTATTTTCAGAATGGTTACATAAAATGTTCCCAAATTTTGAACAAATAGTTTGTCTATCAATACAAAACTTCAAAAAGCGATAAGGAGTGGAAAGTGAAGCATTTCATACCAGGACAATATAATATCTGGATAAGGATAATAGTGAAAGTCTGAAATTTAGAACAAATTACTTCGTTATCAATACTCGAGCTTTGAATTAAATAAATTTAACGCATATGGCTAGTAAAACGAACCGGGCTTAGTTGGTTTTGCTATAAAAATTCCAAATTAAAAATTTTCAATATATCTGCTCATTAATACCCAATAAAAATTGTTATCATTTTGCGAAGCACTAAAGGTACATTTGAAAAAATAAGCGCACAATTATACGCTACGCAATAAGACATTCAGAAATGCAGTAAAGTAAGTGGAAGAACTCTCAACAACTTTTATTAAAAAAAATAACATTTCAAGTGCTACGGCATTCCCTTACTTCGAAGTAGGTTTGTAAGGGAGAATACTAAAAAGTAACTGTATCAAAACATTCAATGATCGTTACATCCAACAATTTTTATGTGCGCTGAATAATGCGCTTTATGTGTCAAAAATGTTTTGCTTCAAAGTGGGAACTCGCCATATAAAATTCATGTCTTCCGTAAGCGCAGTGGTAAGCGAAACTTTTATGTTTCTCCCTTACAAACCTGCTTCGTTGGAAGCTCCATTTTTTATTGGGTATCTACTTGCTACTTCAAACAATTTTTAAGAAAATGTCAATTACTTTGTCAAACATTAAAGCACCCGCTTGATACTTGTCGTCATACATTATGTTCATAATTTATAACCGGTTATTGCATACATGTCAATAAAATTTTTAACGCATTTTATCAACAGGGTCACAGATGTTTTTATTTTCCACTTTCTCGTCCATAAATTGCAATTTTACAAACTTCCAAAAAAATAAAAGCAGAATGAACTCGTAGCACACTTGATTGTTCATAGACACTTAAAATGTACGAGTAACAAACACTGAAAACACGCAGAGTAATCGATATTTCAATAATACGAAAATGAAAACCAAAATCGTTAAATATTCCATGACACCCTTAAAAATACGACTAAAAATAATTGTAATTTTACGTGTTTTAACCCAAAATCAAATGTGTTTTGGCAAAACTAAAATAAAAAGGAAAAAACTTGACCCCTAAACAAATAAGACACCCATATTAGTGAAGAGTCGAAAGGTGAATGCGAGGGGTGGAATAGTCATTTAAAAACAAGGATATGTATATAAAAATATAACTAGAAACCCGAAGGATTTCAAAAGTATTTTTATACAAAGGAGACATAAACTAACAAGTCGTTATTAATCTTTTAATGAAATTAAGGTGTATAACATTTTACTTGTAAACTAGACAAATTTTTGCCGAAGACTTACATTATACGTTTTTACACGTACATATGTGCATTAGGATTGTCCGTGTTTAAAGAAACGTTTTAAGTTTTTTTAAATAATATTTGAGCTTAACATAAACAATTTAAAGAGACACAAAAGATATTTTACAAAGTGGCTGATAAATGCAGCTACCAAAAAACCAAATATTTATTATACATCAATATCTTAATTATATCCACACCACTACAGTGGAGGGGTTTAAAAGCGATTGTGCCGATGTGTGCAATACCTAGACCCAATCAATCAGAAATTTAAGTCAATCTTACTTTGTCCAAATACAAGACAGGTGACTTTGTGGGTCATATAAGGACCCTTGAGATTCATAAGCTGCCTAGTCTGGTATTGAATAGAAATTTTAATGACCTGATACCTGATAGGCACCAATTGGTGGACAAATCCTGGTGGCGTGGCCAGGTCTGGTTCACCGATGGTGAAACAGGCGAATGGTGATGCTGCGGCCGGCTTCATGGGCCCTGTTTTCCAAACGGGTTTTCCAGAAGACAAATGGCCTTCGATCTTTCAGTCAGGGATCTACACCATTCTCATATGCACTAGTGAATGTCTGAGAAGGAGGGCAAAGGGGTTGAAATTAGTTATAACGTACGATAGCCAAGCCGATCTTATTTGGTGGTGAATTCTAGGTTAGTCATGGACGGTTTTAGGTCTTTCAATGAGCTGGGGAAACACAAGGACTTGAATTTGTGTTGGGTGCCCGGCAATGAGGGCCATGCGGGCAACGAAAGTGCTTATTGCTTGGCAAACAAGAGCGCTCGTCTTTTATTCATAGACCCTGAGCCTTTCTTCAGCGTCCCTGGCGGTCAAATTAGGGGGACGTAAAAAAAATTGGTCCGAACGTGAATTCCTTCACACATAGACGTCCACTTTTCGATTAAGACATTCAGGAGATTTATGACACTGTCCTTTGGCAAGGCATGTAAGCTACTTCTGCTTAAGAAGACGGAACTAAGACTGCTTGTTGGCCTAATTACGGGGCACTGCGATTTAAGATACGATCTGCCAAGAGATGAAGATTTTATGAGATGTCAATACATCTGCTCTGCTGCTGCCCCGCCTTGGGAACTTCCAGGCGGAAAATTTTCGGGTGTCAAATGATGAGCCCAACTGATATTTATGATATTTTACCAGGCAGGTTAATGGGTTTTAAGGTAGGCTGCACACGACATGGTGAGATACATGGGCTGCACAAAGGATCCTCTGGGTCGTGCTTATGACCTCTGCATACATACCAGAGAACCTCAAAACGCACTATTTTTGTGCATTTATTCATACGCTAAAATTTACAATAACTCTATACATGCAAAACAAAGTTCAACGTTGGTAATTTTTTTTTCCTTTCGTACACATTTGATATTTTCATTTATTCGTTTTTTATTGAAAGTGCTTTATTTGCATTTTTGTTGCTCACGCAATATAACACAACTGAGTAAATTCAAAAGAGCACATTCTCTATACTTTTGTTTACATTAACAACAACAACAATAAACAACGATGAGACGCTTTTTCAAAATTAACAACAATAAAAACAACAATAACAAAAATACATTGTACCTACTACTACTACTACTACTACTGTACTTTTTGTTTATATGGAAATTGTGTGTACCTACATAAGTATGTGTGTTTAGTTTCATTTAAATTTTTTTTCTTGTACTACATAGTTAATGCTGAATAAATACATGAGTAATGATTGTTTGATTTCTGGCTCTTTCGTTTGTATTTTTTGTTTCTTTACCAAACAATCATTTGCGCTCAGAACACTTAGAATCTTTATAAAAAAAAACGAAGGCAACGATTGTATAAATAACAAAGCACGATGTGCGTTATTTGAATGACTGCAAACCAGCAGCGAATATTTGCGGTTGCGCGAGTTTGACTGTATGACCGTAAGCGTGTGTATTTGTTGTCGTTAATTAAATGCGATTTTTTTTCAATTGCAAAAAGCTATTCTCTGATACATACATACCATGTCCATCCATCTATGGCAGTCCTTATAAGCCTTGTGCGCAAAGTAAAGTTCCCAATTAAGTGACTCTGTACATATGTTTTAATTGTCAAATTATTTAATTGTTATCACAATCATCCTACCAACTCGGAATTGGTCATTGTTTGAGCATAGCTCTCATACAAATATCACTCTCGAAGATAGCTTTAAATGCCATAATTTCCCTTTACACATAAATCCCCTCCCTAAAATTCCTATACTTGTTATACCCTTGACCACAGGTGGAAAGGATAAATATTATTTTGTCATACCGTTAGTAATTTCTACAATATTTATCTAAAACCCTATAAAGATAATATATGTACTGGGTTCTTGTGAGTAGCGAAGTTGATTTAACGACTTCCATCGGACTCTACGTCTGGTTGTTGAAATGGGGTTTTATGAAATTTAAATTCACGTATTTACTCTTTTTGATACTTTTTTCTCCCCATTGATGTTTCATTAATTTCAATATTGTAGTTGGAGCCTATAATTTAGTGCAAACTTATATGTCATTGAATCGAAAAAATTTTTTGTAAAAAAAGTATCAAAAATAGTTACGATTTTTATACCTTAAACGTTCGAATTTCCAAAAAGTATCAAACGAGTATTTGTAGTTTTTATATAAGTTTTGAATGTGATATAACATTTATTTCTATGTTTATTGGTTAAAAAGATAGATGGGGTGACAAAGAGTACCAAAATACAGGATTTACCCTTTTACTCCCTAAAAGAGCCAAATTTCCAAAAAGTACCAGACACCTGTCCGCTTATTTTTCTGAAGAACAACAATAAGTATTAAATTTTTTTTGTTTCTCTTTTAGATTTGGAGATTTAAGGTTACCGACTTTACCCGTTTTTTATCTTTTTTTAGAATTTGTCTGAAATTCAAGCTTTAAGCTTTAGGCGTTCAGGCGTTCAGGCTGTGGAATGATGAATTAGTCAGTCATGCAGTCAAGGCTACTATTTTATACGTATTGTTACGAAAGTAAAATTATCTAAGAATTATTTATAGTTTTAGTTAGTTAGTTATAACTTAATTGTCATGTATAAATTTCAGCACAAATGTATTACCGTCTAAAAATGTACATATTTAGATTATAACAGTCACTACATGAATTCCCCAGTCATTTCTAGGTTTAGAACATAATAAATTGCTAGTTCAGGGAGGTTCGGGAAAATTCTAGAAATAGTTATGAAATATAAAAAGGGGTGACTCATGAATAATAAGCCTTGTCTGTTTTGAGAAACGGTTCTGTTCATAACTAATAATTGTGAATAAATTAATTAATTTCAATAAAGTTTGTTTAGTTGAATAAGTGTGTGTATTTATTCGGATTTGCAATTAAAAGAACTCAAACGCATTTATTAAAGGAAAAACATAACAATATATAGATATACCCCTAAAAGTATGCTATTGTAATACTACCTGATCGGTCCACAAATGGCTGAGATATATGGCTTCATATTTTGCTGGCCCTGAAAAACTCGCTACCTTAGTGCACCCGAGTTTTTGCGCGCTATCGCAAATATGAACCTTATTAACATTTTGATGATGTTAAGAAGTACTTGGGAACAATAATTATGGTAATTCCCGCTGAAACCTTTAAGGCTGTAGAAATGTACTGAGTTACAGTT
This sequence comes from Pollenia angustigena, assembly GCA_930367215.1. NCBI lineage: Eukaryota > Metazoa > Arthropoda > Insecta > Diptera > Polleniidae > Pollenia > Pollenia angustigena. The sequence continues at coordinate 121,069,406 of OV884057.1, read as the reverse complement.
TTTACGATTTTCAACCACATGCATTTTTTTTGACGAACTTTAAAGCACCGAATAGGGGCTTATTTTTACCTTAATCTTGGCGAAGGTTGATCTATTAGCGGATTTCCTTATATCAGCGCTATTAAATTTAAGAAGGTATTTTAAAAATTCAAACGGCAGATGCCATGATTACGCTGATCATATTTGTGACCTTCATTGGCGTCCCTGCCCTTTTGAGTGCCAATTTAAATTTGGTAAGTAGGATTTTATCGGCCCATCGACAAAGGCCATTAAACGTTATGACTTTCAAAGTCTGAAAATGAGCCACCTAACTCATTTTTAAAATTTTTTTTATAATTTTATTTTGGCATAACCGTCATTGATTACAGGTCCAAAATAAAATTATTTTTTCGCACCAACATTCCAGACTCAAAAAAAAATGTCCATGTATAACAATCATAAAAAAGAGAATTTACTAAAAGATACATTCGAACTCCTATCGCTCAAAAAAAAATCAACAAACTTTATTGATCCCTAAAAGAAGGGCCATGCTAATGTTCACACATACACACATATTAAACTAGAATACAAGAGTGGGTGTTATAAAAGTTGAAGCTCGTATATTATAAATGTTCGTCTGTCCATTTAAGTATTTATGTAACAATCTGTTCATATGTGTGTGTGTGTACATATATTTGTTATTGTTAAATATATAATTGTAAATTTATTAGTCACTCGGGACCTATTTACATTTTGACTTAATTTTTTCTAAATTTTTTTCTTAGTCTTTCTGTTGTAACAAGTTAAAACATTTAGCAATGACTAGTAAATAATACTTAAATATCCATGTGTGAGTGTACGGAGTACTTTACATATGTAATATGTATATATTTAAGTGTAAGAGTACAAACGAATTTATTGCTGTTATTGTGTAATAATATGTATAAATAAAAGTTTTGAATTAATGTGCTATTGGATTTTTTTTGTTTGTGAAAAGTGCAGATTATAATAAATGTCTGATGGTTTTCCGGCAAAAGTAATCAGGGGGTGTAGGTCAAATAAAACATCTTCTATAAATCTGTGCCAATATGGAAAAGTAGCTTATGTCGAATATTGTAGTTTGCAGTTATCCTCAGTCTAGTTAAAGTTTTATTCTATCTGTTTATCTGTCTGTTCATTATAGTATTAGAATCAATTTAAATTTTAAATAGAGGCTAAAAGTAAATGTCTTTAAAATAAATGTTAGTAAATATTAAAGACTTTGCACCTTTTCTAATTGTAATTACACAATTTAGTATTATGTCGACATAAGCTACTCTTCCATATCACCACAGAAATGTACTTACGGCAACAACAACATAAACATAGGGATGTTTGTATGGCTATGTATGTTAAATAACGCTGATGATCAAAATAAAACTAATTACAAAAGAAATTAGTTATTTATTGTTTCAAAGGTTATTGATGATACAACTGATAACGCTAAATAAAGGCAGCAATGAAAGAAAATTAATGAAATAAAAATAAGAAATCTATATACATCTCTCTTTTTATATAAAATTCTCTTGTCACGGTGTTTGTAATTGAACTCCTCCGAAACGGCATGACTTGATTTTGTAAAAGCTCTCCGTCCCTATATCTTCTTAACTAATCAATCGGTTTTCTTAAAATTTGGCACGCAGACATAGGGCAAAAAGGGCAAAAGCTCCCCCTCCCTATATCTTCTTAACTAACCAACCGATTTTCTTGAAATTTAGCAGGCAAATAGTGTAACATCTGGAAGGAACTATAGCCTATAATTTGTACTATTTAGGGCGTGAAATAGGGGAAGACGGGTTAACGGTTTTCTTAAAATTTGGCATGCGGACACTGTAACATCTGAATGGAAATATGGAATAGTGCTTGAAATAGAGCAAGAGGGGTAAAGCTCCCTCTCCCTATATCTTCCTAACAAATCAACCGGGTTTCTTAAAATTTGGCATGAAGACACAGTCTAAAAGGAAATAGGGCGTGAAATAGGGCAATAGGGGTAAAAGCTCCCCCTCCCTATATCTACTTAACTAATCAACCGATTTTCTTGAAATTTAGCAGGCAAACAGTGTAACATCTGGAAGGAACTATAGCTAATAATTTGTATTATGTAGGGCGTGAAATAGGGACAGAAAGGTAAAAGCTCCCCCTCCCTATATCTTATTAACTAATTAAACGGTTTTCTTGAAATTTGGCATGCAGACACCATTACATCTTAAAGGAAATAGGGCGCGAAATAGGTCAAGAGGCATTAAAGCACGCCCTCCGTATATCTAATTAACTAATCAATCGGTTTACTTAAAATTTGGCATGCAGACACTGTAACATCTGAAAGGAAATAGAAAATAGGCCGTGAAATAGGGCCTCTCCCGCTTCTTCTAACCTAATCAACCGGTTTCCTTAAAATTGGGTATGAAGACACTGTAACATCAGAAAGGAAATAGGGAATAGGGCGTGAAATAGGACAATAGGGTAAAAGCTCCCCCTTCCAATATCTTATTAACTAATCAACCGTTTTTCTTTAGATTTGGCACGCAGAAACTGTAACATCTGAAAGAAATAAGTTATATGGCAAAACAACGTTTGCCGGGTCAGCTAGTATTTATATCAAAATACAAGGCCTTATTTATACACTCACTCATCAACGCCCAGCCCCAACGGTTAAAGCTAGAGACTTGAAATTCGATACAGAGGAACCTCTTTTGATAACCATATCCACTAATCGGTTTTTGAAATTCGATCGCTTAAAGGGAAAATAGGCTAAAATCTGTAACCTATTATTCCGTTATTAAGATAGATGAAATCGAAAATAAAAAAATAAGCTGAAGCTAATACTTTTTAAAAATTGTACTTTTAAAGGAAAAATTGGTAATTTTCGTACATTTTTTAAAGTACTTAAGATAGGAATAAATTTAAAATCGAAGTGTCCGCTTTGTTAAAACATCTTAAACGCGTTTTGGCTCTTTTTTTAAAATTCGGACTAACAAGGGAACACAATTTAACAAACTTTTGATACTTTTTCAAAACCAATACTTTTTTAACTTCTCGAAATTAAAAAAGCATATGAATGCCGTTAAAAAAGTAAGCTTACGCGTGTTTAACACATTTAGGGCCATTATTACAACTTGAAGTTAGCTAAAGTGAAGATTAAATTGACAGTATTAATGTGTTATCTGTCAAAAAGCGTCTGTTAACTGTCGGATAACAGCTAACGCCAAGTTATAATAATGGCCCTTAGATAATTGTAATTTTTAAGGGTAAAAAGGGTAATTTTGGTACTTTTTTCCTAATTAAGAAATAAGAAAAAAATTTTAAATCAAATTCTTCTCTTTTTAAAAACATCTCGAATATGTTTTGGTCCTTATTTGAAGTTCTGACTAAGAAGGCAACTAATTTTCACGGATTTTTGGTACTTTTTCTAAAGATTCATATTTTGGCATTACAAATATGAATTAAATTACAATCCAAATTTCTAAAAAACATCTTTACTTCTGAATGTTTTCATTCACAATTTAACTCTCTTCTGATCGGTCTACCTAGGTTCAATTCTAGGTCAAATTTATTTGCGCGATGAATTTTATAATTTTGGGATTTACGTAGGTGAAAAATTAATTCCTGGAAAATTCAGTTTTCCGCGCTTATTTGCAGATATACTGTGAAAAGTGTACGGTAACTGGAGAGAGAATTGCAAGATATTTCACTCCACCTATCTTAAGGAACAAGTCTTAAGTACCCTTCAAAAATTTAATATAAATTTAAGCCAGGTATATTCTGTTACAACAGACAATGGAGCAAATGTTGTAAAAACATCGAAGCTCCTGCAAGAATATTCTGAAAGCGATATAGAAATTAATCAAGATTTTAACGATCAGATGTTTGATAATACATCCAATTACGTCTCTGAATTTTTATCAGTTGTGCACTGTGCTGCACATATATTGCAATTAGTAGCATGGGATGTGTTAAAAAATTTAAAAATTTAAGTGAGTAAATGTCGGGATAGTGTCAAGTTTATTAGAAAGAAAATGCGAGAGTCCAAGCACGGCCCATTGCCAGTTTTAGACAACTCCACCAGATGGAGCTCTACATATGAAATGATTAAATCGCTGATGGAATGCAAACTATGGGTTGAATCTAGCAACATATTTACTACAAAAGTTGATTGGGAATTTTGTAAACTGTTCCAAGAAAGCTTCACGCCAATTGCAGATGCAACAACATTCTTGCAGTACAATCAACTTGTTATGGGGGATTTTTTTAGAGAATGGCTCGTGTGTGAAACTGAGCTTGACGAGTTTTTAAACAATAACTCAATTGCTAAGTCATTACAAGAATCTTTAAAGAAAAGAAAAGAAACTCTGGTTGATAATAAAGCATTTTTAGCTGCTTTGTACATGGATCAAAGATTTAATTATAAAGGATTAGCTTACCTAAATGAGAGTCCAAAAAAAACAGCAATTGTAAGTATTTTTATAACTTTATGTATTATATGCATAAATGCATTTGTTTCCAAACTTCATAAATCAATATAAATAAACACATGTATATATGATTTTCAGTCTCATGTCCTTACAATTTACAATAAATTAAAAGGTAATGGCGAGATAAGCGACAATAACTTAGGCGAAGACAGAGCAAGCAAATGCGTGTCAACAACAGGGAGTAATGTAGAACGTTACCGTAAATTGGAAATGAATTCACTAAATGTAGCAAACCGTAATTGTTCGTCTGTGCAGGACTCATTAGAAAAACTGCAACACGAGGAAAAGTTGCCATTTAGTGCTAATATATTGGAATTCTGAAAAAATAAAAGCTTTAGATATACTTTATTATCAAAACTAGCTGTTGTTGCATTAGCTGTACCCGCAACACAGGTATCTGTGGAAAGAGCCTCCAGTGCTTTGCCAATTATTATGACCAAAAATATAAGGAATTTAAGTTCTGACCATTTAGTTGCTCAAACTTAACATCAAACTAATTGATAAAATTACTATTTAATTCTAGAATAATCTTTATAATTGTATAACCACTTATTACTAATTAGCTTTATAAATTTTTACTATAATTTTGTACGTATGAGTTTTAAAATTGTCAAATAAAGAAATTAAATTTTAAGTTTTCGGTTCTTTTTTTTTCTTTTCATGTGCAAAATTTTACTGAAAAAATAAATATCTTTTTTTTGTGTTTGCTTTTATTCTTTTAAAGTGATGAAAACAATTTTATTTTGTACGGATGAAAAAAATTAAATTTTCGGTTCGTAATTTTTTTGTACAAAAAAAAAAAATATTTTCTTAAAAACTTTTTTTGTTTTTTTTTTTTTTTTTTTTAATTTATTTTTTATTATTGAATCTTTCTTATCGAAATTTACAATATGTATTCAAATCTTAATTCTACTTGTTGTTTATTAGTTGTTACCAGTGTAACCACTAACTGCTGTATTCAAATTTTATAAATGTCTTCTAGTTAGGCTCAAAGTATCGGTTCTTTTTAGCCTCTGGTGACCTTCGAACTGAAGCAAACCCCGAGCGAGGTAGTTAGGGTGGACCATTAGTTTATCGATGTAGCTTATTGAATATTTTTTAATTTCCTCCTGGATAGTGGGGACGTTGAGATCTCTGTGGATAATATCATTACGTATATACCATGGGGCGCAGACAATTTGTCGTAATATTCTAGACTGTCTTCTTTGAAGCTTTTGGATGTTAGGTGCGCATGCAGTACCCCATAATTGGATGCCATATGTCCATATTGGTTTTATGATGGACTTGTATAGAAGAATTTTGTTGTCTAAAGACATGTTTGAGTTTCCACCGAGAAGCCAATGTAGTTGAGCTGCTTTAAGTTTCATAGCCGTTATTTTCGCTTCGATATGACGAGACCAGGTCAAGCGTCTTTCTATATGAATTCCCAAGTACTTTACATGGTTTTCTACCGGAACAGTGATGTTATTTATTTTTACTGCTGGGCACGTTTGTCTTCTGAGCGTGAAAGTTAAGTGAGCACATTTAGCCGGGTTAACCTTTATTCTCCATTTTTCTAGCCATGCCTCTAGTTCATTGATGTGGGACTGCAGATTTTGCGATGCGACTATTGGGTCATGGTTAACGCTAATAAATGCTGTGTCGTCTGCAAAAATAGCGGTATGCGTGCTCAGGTTTGTTGGCATATCCGCTGTGTATATTATATATAGAAGCGGTCCTAATATGCTGCCTTGGGGGACACCAGCAGTAATTTTCTTGAGGGGGGAGTATTTATCTTGCGACCTTACTATGAATGTTCTGCCTGTTAGATAGCTCTCCAGAAGCTTGTGAGTGTTTTGAGGAAGCATTCGTGTTATTTTGATGAGTAGCCCATCATGCCAAACTTTGTCAAATGCTTGGGAAATGTCTATAAACAGGGCTGAGCAGTATTGCTTTTTCTCAAACGCCGATCTAATAAGGGTGACAATTCTATGCACTTGTTCTATTGTACCATGTTTCGCTCTGAATCCGAACTGGTGATCCGGGATAATGTCGTGTTCATTTAGATGAGGAGTTATACTTAAAATGAATATTTTTTCGAAAAGCTTCGATAGGATCGATAATAAGCTTATCGGTCTGTACGACGCAACCTGGCTAGCATCTTTTCCTGGCTTGGGAATCATAACAATTATAGACCTCTTCCATGAGGATGGGAAGTATCCGACTCTTAATATAGCGTTAAAAATGAGTAGCAGATTCTGGAAGCAGACGATGGTAAGTTTCTTATCATTGACCCTGTGATACGGTCAAGTCCGGGAGATTTTCTAATATTTACTTTATCTATTGCAGATTTTACTTGAGTAATGTTAAATTTTAATGGATGGTTTACCTTATCAGGAATGATTGGACGACAGGAACAAGTATGTGTATCATGTGGCGTGAAAACTTTCTCAAGGTGGCCCGCGAAAGCGTTTATTTTTTCATCTGTGTTTTTGGCCCAAGTGCGGTTTTCCAGTCTTAATGGAGATTCTTGGGTTATAGGGCATTTCATATGCCGTACAGCCTTCCATAAGCTATAATTGGAGTTTTTTGTGGCATCTAGGCTGTTTAGATAGCCTTCTATTGCAGACTCGTGGTTCTGTCTCAATTTGTTGCGAAGAGTTGTCAGGCATAATTGTAGTTGGGCCTTAGTGGTTGGGGAACGACTGTTTTGCCATTGTCTTCTTAACTTCCTTTTTTCTCTGATAAGGGTCTCTATATCCGTCGATGTATTGTAAGGAGCACGTTTAATTGTCCGCTTGATTGGTGTTGCATTTCTTGCTGCAGCATCCAAGACTTCTGTAAATCGGTCGACAGCTATTTGGATGTCAGATGAATTTTTTAGGGGAATGCACTGTGATAGGTGAGAGCTCACATACATTTTATACTTTAACCAATTTGTGTTTATGTTTGGATAGGAAATACAGTTTGCAGCTGCGGCGTCAGAGTTACCTTTTAAAATGAGGATTGAAGGTGAATGATCAGACGAAAGATCATAGGAGGAACTAACTAGTACCTGATCGCGCTTTTTATGAGAACTTTATTTTTTTTTTTTGAACTTTAAGAAACAATATCAAGGCGAATTCATCCCAGGTAATCTCGGTACTACAACAAGTACAACTCGTACAAAAACCACAAGCAATTTGTTTTTGTAAAATCATTGTACAATGTCAAAAACAGAAATAAAACGAAACAGAAACAAAGAAAATAAAAGAGAACAAACAAAATTTTGACATCCAACAGTGATTTTAGCTAATATCAGCAGGGCTTTTAAGACCACCTGTAATAAATTCGCCTTGAACAATATCAAACAAAATATTTATATCATTTTTTGTTGTTTGTACAGTTTAAAATATTTTTCGAACACCAATGATAAATATTTTTTGAAAAACATAAAAAAAAACGTTTTCCGGTCCTTGCTTTTAACCATATATTATGGACTCATGTATGCACTAGTCTCGTTATCTGCAGGGTATTGATAGCACACGTATATTTATTTTATATTTCAAGATTGTTTATGATGTAATCATACTCTTTGCACTTGGTCAGTTTTCCTATGCAAGTATATTTGCACTGTTCTCCAAAATAAAAAAAATAGCTAGATGAAATGTGCAAAAGTTTGACGATACAACACAACTATACAGAAAAAAATTGCCGCCATTTTTATTAATTAACCATTAATCAAAAATAAAATCAGTTTAATTTAAAAAGTGAACTAAACATTTACTTAGTCTGGGTTCACACTATGAAAGTTTTCTTTCAGAAAGTCTGAGTTTATTGGTGAGAGGGGAGAGAATAATAGCATGTTCTCTTCCCCTCTCACCAATAAACTCGGAATTTCTGAAAGAAAACTTTCATAGTGTAATCCCAGACTTATATTAACAACATTACTGCAGAATATGTTATTAGTTAATGTCAAAAAATAATTGATAATATTCATTTGTTTACTGGCGCAAATTGGAATTAATTTTTTAATTAATATAAATTGTTAAATTAAAATCAATATTTATTTTTTCTGTGTAGTGGAGTATTTAGCACAGTTCTTATCAAACTTTTACAGCCTTTTCATCGATTGCGTTAACGTTCGCATAGAAAAATACATAAAAAAAAAAAACATAATTTACAAAAATTCTAAACGTTGACGTTCGAAATCGTTAAACAGGCAGTTTAAAATCTTGAAGGATATTTTGCTAAATAATTTCTAATTGGAAACACTGTCCGACACATCATTTTGAAAAAATTTATTCAACTTGAAAAGATTTTGCGGAATGAGGCCTAGCTGCAATTTGAAATTCAATGCAAATTGAATGGACTTGTTAAATATTTCATAGAAGTCACTAAATAGTATTGCTGCCATACGTCCTGGTCAGTGTTGCCAATTTAGCCATTTTTCTCCCTGTTCAGCCATTAAAAAATGAGTTTAGCCATTAGCCATATTTTTAGCAATTTTTCAACTTGTTTAGCCATAAAATTTTTTTGCCGTTGTTCTTTTAAAAGAATAATTTTTATTTAATTATAGAAATCTATAAAAGTAAAATAAACATTTTGAACAATTAAAACGCCTTTAATTTAAATCACAACTTTTACAAATCTTGAAAATCGCTATAAACTATGACGCTGAAACATCTTTCAAAATAAAGGAACAGTATTCCACTATTAAATTTATAAAATGGATCAACACAAACATCGCTGTTTCTTTCTGGTTGCAAGTATTTCAATAAAAGGATGCAGGCGGTAACAAAATTGTTTTAGAAATTTCTGAATAAAGTTGCTCTCACTTGCATGGTCTAATGCTGAAGTAGAGAGGGTGTTTAGCCAAGTAAACATCGTAAAAAAGTAATTTGAGAAATAGGTTACATTAAGCAACCGTTAATTCGATTTTATCAATTAGGTAAATATTTTTAACATAACAATACAATTCTTATACCACCACCACAATAGTGGAGAGGATACTATGCGTTTGTGCTGATGTCTGTAACACCATAAAATATTGGTCCTTAGCCCACCTTTACGGATACCGATTGACTCAGAATCACTTTCTGAGTCGAATTAACGATGTTTGTCTGGCTGGCTGGCTGTCCATGTAAACCTTGTGCGCAAAGTACAGGTCGCAATTTAGAGATTATTTGATAAAATTTGGTACAAAAGTTCTTATGTGGTGTAGGGTATCATAAAGTCGATTTAACCGACTATTCTTTCTTACTTGTTTTTTATTGTAGATCTGGACTCAAAAGGCTGGGTAAATGTTGTCGTGATTATGATTTACCTTCAAATTATTTAAAACTTATGGTTATTTGAAACTAATGAGTGATTCCTATGAGATGAACAATAACGACATCGAATTTTTCGATGATTTAATTTTTTAATATTAATTTATTTTAATATTTATTTACGTTTATTCTTATTTAACAAATTGATCTTAAATCACAATTTCATCGTAAACAACTTTAAATTAATTATTTCTGTTTTGTTATTGAATTTTCATGTGTTTTTATTTAAAAAAGCATTTAGCCATTTTTTCCGTAAATTTAGCCATTTTTGGTCACCAAGTTTTGGCAACACTGGTCCTGGTTATGTTGTTATAGCTGTAGGTTATTTTTTTGTAGGAAAAACTTTGCAACAAAGAGGTTTCTTCAGTTTTTATAGAAATTTTTTATTTATTTTATTATTTATTTATTTTTTATTTGTTAAAATTAAACTATTGATTTTAAAGTTCTATTCTTTAATAAATTACCCCAAAATTTGTTTTTCGTTTTTGTTAGACCTTATTTTTGAATTCCTCTAAATATAATGTCGGCAGTTCTTGTTTATCTTGGAACCTTTTTTTTTTTTGTCTTAAGGGACGGACGATGTGTTCGTGTGTGATTTATAGGGCTTTTAAGAAATTTTATTAAAATGCATATTCGTTGCTCACATGTCAGTTGTGTCAGTAGTCCGAAGTAGATTAAAAGAAGAAAAAGAACCAAAAGCTTCAGCAGCATCAGGATAAAAATGTTTATGATTTTCATATGAGCATATAGCATGAGGTGTCAGTTGTAGAAGTAGTTGTCCATACGAGTACAATGCCGCATGTATTGTTTCAATGACCTGTTTCTTTTACTTTTTTCTTTCGACGTTCTTCTGGTTGTACGCATGAAATGAAATTCATATGGATGCGCTGATACTGGTTTTAATCCACATCCGATTTTTTGCTTGTGTATGTTTGCATGTGTGTAGGTACAGACGTGTATCGAGTGAATGCATATTTTAAGCAATAATGTTTAGGATTCCATTAGTAGCTTTGTTATTGTTATTGTGTTCCTTTTATTTTATTTTAGTTGTTGTGTTTGTTGTATGTCATAAATTGTCACCCAATTTACTTTTGTGACATCTGTAACAATAGAGTGCGATACGAAGAGTAGGAGGATAAATAATTTGATTTAAAACTCAAGGTTTTTAAAACACTGGACTGTGTTTATTGGCCTAAGTAATGATAACATTTAGAGCAAGGCGTAGTTCTAAATTCAGCTGTGCTAAATCGTTGATACATTCGATTATATATATCGACGATTAATGCGAACTGAACCACTTTTTAAATGGAATTTATTTCTTGAAAACTTTTGCGTTTTGCCAATGCTCGCTTCGAAACATTTCATTATTTTCTCCAATTTAAGCAGTTCAAAATAGATAAGACAATTCCGGTCCCACCAAATACATAGCAATACGTTTGGCGCCATGGATATACGGCGTCTTTAACTTCTGGTTATCATAAGGGATTCATTTTCCATTGCCGTTAATTATTCCATGTAAAAACTACCATCTTAGGCGTTCAAGTAGCATTTCGGACATAGAAACCGCCATTCCATCGTGTCTCAACTTCGCGTGGTATCAAACTTCCTTTCTTTTGGTTAAATTTTGCTGCTTGCAAAGATTTTTTGATTGCTGCTTGAGTGGCTCCTAATAATTTTATAAGTTCTTCTTAAGTTTTTCAACAATTTTCATGAAGTAGTACCTCCAATTTATCATCTTTAAACTTTTTTGGCAGATTAAACAGTCTTTGCCTTCCGTGACAAAATCAAAACTTCTGAACCGCACGAACACCGCACACCAGAATATTAATTTTACCCTCAAGTGCATTTCCCGCTCAATTGTTTTAATAACAAGCAAAATTATCGAATTTGGACGAATATGAAGCCTGCTTCACGCACGAGGCAAAACTTTTTTCGAAAAAATGAAATGTTTAGTGCGGTTTTCATACTTGCGGAATATCGGCGCATTGTCTAGGTTATAAATTAAGGCGATATTGTTTTCTAACAGGACGGTGTAATGTGCCATACAGCTTACGAAGCAATTGAATTATTGAAAATCAATTTCGACAATCAAGTTATTTTACGGTTCTCTTAAATGACCCCATTCTTTGTGCGATTTTACCTTTAAACACTTTTTTCTTTAGGGTTAGAAGCTAACAACGTTAGAAGAGCTGTAGGCCAACATATAACGCATAATTCTCAGTTTTTCGACAGGTTTGTGCGCTCGACTCTTGAAAAATTAGGTCTAGCGTATTCAAGCGTGCCAGATTTTTATAGGAGGATATTTTTACAATACCAGATTCCAAAAATAATAGTAGTTAATGGTGTTTTCAATTTAAATAAAAATCATTTTCCTAACTAACTCACAAGTCCTTTAATTAAATATACCAAAATGCATAGATCTTAATGAAAACCCTTTTATAAAAATATTTTAAAATCCTCTTATCTGTAAACTTATGGAGCCCTTTAATTTCTCTAACTTTAAAATGCAATAACATACATGCATATGTATATATTTATTGCTTTTATTTATTAAAAGTTACTAATATAATTACAAACCGAGCAAAAGTAACTCAGACTTTCATCCCGTTGTAGCGAAACAGACCAGAGTGTCTGGTAGGAATCGAACACGCACCCTGGCACTGATAGGCTAGCTCGCTACCAATTAAGCTGCCCACACACGAGTGATTTGTGCGTGTGATTTTCTCGTGTACCATTTCTCCACGACGAACAAATCACAATATCCTTAAACGTCCAAATAAAAACATAAATTGTGAAGCGGATAATGCAATTGGACTTTTGATAATTTATTTGGTACACAACAAAAAAAAACACAAATTAATAAAAAGAAGAAAATTGACAAATGACAGACTTTTAAATAGAAATGGGGCCTTCACGTGTAATTTTATTAAAAAATATGGAAATTACAGTTCCGCAATATAAACAATTAACAATTAAATATAAACAACTAAAGGAAAAATTTTAAAATGTTGACACAAATTGAAAATTTTCAATTACTTGTGATTTGTGTGTGCACAGCCTTATTAACAAGTAACAAGACGTCGAGCACGAACTTATCACTCGTGTGTGTGCAGCTTTAGCATACCGAGGGCCCATATGCATATAAATTTAATTAATAAAATTAACAAACGCCGATACTCAGAGATAAATATAAATGTGGACATACAAATTGGCCTTAATAATCACACCAAAACTATGATATTGTAATTTTAAATCCGCGTATGTTATAAGAAAAGATGTCCCGTTTTTTCTTTCTCTTCCTTATTCTTCTAGCAGGATTGAAATGTCGGACGCGAAGTTGTACCAACACAAACAACTGGATTGCATTTTCTTTTTTATGTCCTTTTTATCTTTTAAATATGGCTGCTGCTATTGATGATTACGATAAAACTGTTGCTGATAATGCGACTGCTGCTTCTGTTATTTGGTTGGCTGCTAAAATACTTGACAATAATATTCCATCCGATATAAATGAAAAATCACAAAAAACCAGACATGAATATTATAAGAAGAAAAATATAAAATACATTTAAAATACTTAAAGCTCTCATGCTCTTAAATAGAACCTACCAGCGTTTTAAAATATATAAAAAGTACATGAAATTAAGCAAAAAAAAAAAAAATTTAAATGGTTAAAAAAAAATTCATAAATTTTAAGAAGAAACTCAAAGAATAAAAATAATCCATATAAGTATATACATATTTATTTCTCTTTTACATCTTATACTATAGTATGTACATTCATATGTACAAGTTTATTTTACATCATTGTCATGTAATAATTCCAAACATTGAAAGTCATAAAAATACATTAAATGATGGCACCCAAAGATATCAAATAATAAAAACTCATCGGAAGGGACAACAAACCAACAAAACAACCGAATAAAAACCAAATATCGTTTAGACATTTATGCCACCCTTAAAAATTGCTTGACAAGCATAACAACAAAATAACGACAACGACATGAAACCATTTAAAGCAAAAGGACTTCTTAAACTCCCCAACTGCTCCCACCTCCATCGCTCAACCACGATTTAAATGGGGGAAAATATTCTGTATGGAAAGAAAACAAAAAATAAAATTTTATTAACAATATTCTATAATAACCGCCCCCTTTTTGTACAAAAATTGTTGTTTTTAAGGAGGCAGAGGATCCTTTGCTTAGAAATATGGCGCTTTGGCATATGATGGGGGTGGTAAGAAAATATGCTTGTATTTTTTTCATAAAAATGTATAAACAACAAAAAAAAATTACAAAAGTTTGTTGCCTTAACGAAATTACTTTTTTGAAAAAAAAAAAAAAATGAATATAAATACAATTTTGTTGTAAGCACCCACTGATATTCAATGTTGATATCCTTCTTATTAATGTTCAAGGCAGTTTTTGAAAGAATGTTCTCAAGATTTAAATTAAGAGACTGTTCGATTTATCTCAGAATATTTTGAATATAAATTTTTTTTGCTGCCGTCAGTCTAAATGGTTTACAAAGGAATTTCTTTGTCGAGTTTCGCTAAAGGATTTTAAACGTAAAGAAAACACATTTTTCGATATGATCACCTATAACAAAACCATTTTTATCGAGAAATTTTTAAATTTATTATGGTTAATTTCACTATTATCCTGTCACTGGCTTACTTATAATGTGTTATTAATTAGTCCTCCATCTTGAAATCAAAACCATATTATGGTTGCCTCTAAACATGTAATGGTTAAAAATTATAATAATAAGTTTATCGCTTATTAAATTATGATTTTTTTAACTACAGTGAAATTTCGATATAACGAATCTAGAGGGGATCGAAAAATACTTCGTTATAGCCAAGGCGAATTCAACAAGGTAAACTCGTCGCTACAACAATTACAACTCTAACAAAAATAACAGGCATTTTGTTAGTCTAACATATCCGAGTTGTCAAAATAGTTGTTTACAAAAAGTGTGAATAAAAAGTAAACAATAAAATATTTAATTGATTTTTTTTATATTTAAAGTTGTGTGTATATGAACCGATCTAAACAAAATTTAATGTATTCTGGGGTCTAATCACCGTAATGATTAAAATTATAATAATAAGTTTATCGCTTATTAAATTATGATTTTTTTAACTACAGTGAAATTTCGATATAACGAATCTAGAGGGGATCGAAAAATACTTCGTTATAGCCAAGGCGAATTCAACAAGGTAAACTCGTCGCTACAACAATTACAACTCTAACAAAAATAACAGGCATTTTGTTAGTCTAACATATCCGAGTTGTCAAAATAGTTGTTTACAAAAAGTGTGAATAAAAAGTAAACAATAAAATATTTAATTGATTTTTTTATATTTAAAGATGTGTGTATATGAACCGATCTAAACAAAATTTAATGTATTCTGGGGTCTAATCACCGCATACGATATCGAGCAAAATTCATCGAAATTATTTATTTTGGTATCTTGAAACTCGATATCGAATGAAATGTATTGAATTTGAAATAATAGCATTCGACATCGAGTAACTCGACATTACATTTATCGAGTTTTCATTCGATACGCCAGTGTCTATCGTATGCACAAAAATTTAATAGTAATAGATACGATAGTATCGAATGCAGTGGTAAGACCCCTGTGTTTTTGAAGATTTAATGTTAAGGGTGCATTCTGCCATGCATTTATATTAGTTTTTTTTAATCAAAGTGTGTATAAATTTTTAAGGCACGATGTTTCACATTGGGTTTTTGACTCGTTTCCAACTAAACCAATTGTGTTGGAGTTCAATTCAGAAATGCTTAGGAGAAGTGGAAAGAATTTTACACCAATATTGTTCTTTTATTTTGAGTTTTTTCGAAAGTGAGAGTGTTTTGAACAGTTTGACATGGCTAAATAGACTAAAAATTGCTCAAGGACCCAGCATATGCATAACAATTAGAAACAAATGTAGCTTACCAACGCAGCTCCAACAAAAAAGGACATAGAGGAATAGAAAATTGAAAAATAAGAAGAACAAATTTCATGGTAAAATCCTACAAAACGCATAGTTTCATAGTAATGGACTTCTGAAGCTTTCATATGAATTTGCGATTTTCCACAACATTTGTAAACGTATGTGGCCATTATTAGTGTCTTTTGAATGCTTTTTAACAGATCTTTCTGAAAATGTAAAATTTATTGCAAACTTTTTAACTCTTAACCTCCTAATACAGTTTTTCTAAAAATTTATATCAAAACGTCACGGAAGTGCACTAGGAATCAAAAATTTAATCAAATAAACCCCAGCTTCGCTTAATAAGCCTTCTCCACATAGCCGGCCTTCGGTTTGGCGCAAGGATTTTCTCATCTATGGTACAACAAACACCGACTTTGCAAAATAAAAGTTCTTCGCATAGCAATTGATATGCTAACTATAATATTTTCGCAAACTCATCGCCGCTCCATTATGGATTAAGAATTTTTAAATAAAAGCTCTTAAATTATACCAATATTAGCTATGTATATACGTTCAGATATGTAGTGGGAAACCGCAAATTTATATGAAGACTTAAGAGATCTATGACTCGGAAACTAAGCGTTTCCGAGAATTGTGCCATTTTATTTTTTCTTGCTATTTTTTAATTTTCTATTCCCCTTTGTTTTTTTACTTGGAACTGCGTTGGTTAACTAAAATTAAGCCACAATTAATTTTTTTGTCATAAAATCTCACAAATTAACACAATCACAATTTTTTTTAAATGAAAAACAAAAATAATTAAAAAATACAATTTATTGACAACTCGGATAATACAGCTGACGAACAGATGTTCTAAAGAGTTTACCTTGTTGAATTCGCCTTGGTTATAGCTATTGATTTGTTAGACATATGCACTGTGAAACCTAGGTATAACGAAATTTAAAGAAATACAACCAAAATTCGTTATAACTACAGTTTCTTTTTGTCCAAATTCTATTTAACACGAAAATACTATGTACATAATAAAAATTCACTATTTGAGAGGTAAAAAAAAATTATGTTTTTATTATTTTTTTTATTTTATTACATTTAGTAAAATATTATGTAATTTTTGTTTGTTTACGCATGTTTAGAATTTTCTTTGATTTGTCACCACGATCAACAGCATCAATTATAAAAGTTTTTTCTCGAATAGAAATTGATTTACGCTTTAATACACTCATTTTGGCAAAGAACTAAAACAGAACTGACTACATTTTTATGACGCTTTACATATGCAAAGACATTTCGTTGTTTTTAAAAGGGACTTCCCCGTTTTGCTAAAAATGTAATTCTACTTTATTCTAAATTCGTTGTATGGAGGCTTTTGACAACGGGATTTTAATGACTTACACACTTAAAATGTTATATGTATGTATTTCTCAATTATAATTTCGTTGTTTAGAGCCTTTTGAAAAAACAATCGCTATATAGAGGCTTTATAGCTCAGAATTTCTTCGTTATAGCTATAGAGCATTTTTGTATGAAAAACTTTGCAATACAAAGGTTTTTACAAGGGACTAAGCTGAAAAATCGTTATATCGAGTTTGTCGTTATAACGAAGTTCGTAATATCAAAATTATATTTTAACATTTTAGGCACGTTGTTTAAAAAACAAAATATAAAAGACACCACAATAGTGGAGAGGGTATTATGCATTTGTGCTGATGTGTATAACGCCTTAAAATAGTGGTCCTAGACCCACCTTCAAGTATACCGATCTACTCAGAATCACTCTCTGAGTCGAACTAACGATGTTCGTCCGGCTGGCTGTCCATGTAACTTTGTGCGCAAAGTACAGGTCGCAATTTTGGAGATAATTTGATAAAATTTGGGTATGTTTTAAATTTCATTAAAATCGGTTTGATAGTATTTGAGAGGAAGAAATTTCATCTTATCTTCCCTCGTGGTCCTACGATTCGGCCCATTATCAATAGGCTTGGTCATTGTGCTAATAAAAACCTACGGCCCAAATTTTATCAAATTATCTCCAAGAGCTATAGGAAAGTTAAAAAAAAAACACATAAAATTCAGAAAAATCCATATAATTTAATGTTTGAAGATGATGATGCCACCAGCCCATAAACCGCACCAAACTGTGACTTTTTCTGGATGCATTGGTATCTGATCTTCACTCCAAAATCGACAATTCTGCTTATTAACGTACCCATTGACCCAAAAATGAGCTTCGTCGCTAAACACAAGAAGCGTGATTCATAGCGTACAATTTTCTCACAACAAGAGTATACTTTTTGATCGATCGAGAGTTTATTACTTTCGATTTGAGCGTTTATTAAGTTTAAAAAAAATAACTTGAAAAGAGCAAAATTGCAAAAAATCATCAAATTTATAATGAAGTTTGAAATTTTGTCCACTATAACTCTGCCATTCATTGACACATCTTCACAAACGACACATGGTTATTTTAGAAATATTATAACCTTTTAGTAAAAAGAAAGAACTACATAGTCCGTTTAAAAGTTTTGAAGATATTTCCATTTTAGTCATCTTTTTTAAAAACACAAATCACGGTTATTTTGAAATATCCCAGAAACTATTCTACTTTTGACAACTATGACTTCATTGATTTATTGATTTAATGATGTCCGTCTGTCCGTCTTACGTTTGATATGTGTTTTCCGGAGACTCCAGACATGATAGAGGCTAGGTTGTTTTACATTTATGTCACTTACAGTCCACCATTGCTTGCTATTGAAATTCAGCAAGATCGGTCCTCAAATGGCTGAGGTATGACTAAAAAACAACGACTGCATCTAATTTTTCTCAAAAATCCCTTGTTGTTGTTGTTTTTTTATTTACATTTCCTGTATATCTGGAGAACGACAAGAGCCAAAAAAATTAGGTATAAGCATTAAGGTTATCAATACACAGCATTTCACAAAATGTGGGCGGGATTGAAGAAGTGGGCGTGGTACCTCCCGTACAGAAAACATGAAAAATTGTATAAATGCTTGCATTTTTGGGCTGTCATATGACCTACATATATATAAATAACACGAATGCTTCCTCAAAACACTCACATTCATAGTAAGGTCGCAATATAAATACTCCCCCCTCAAGAAAATTACTGCCGGTGTCCTCCAAGGTAGCATATTAGGACCGCTTCTATATATAATATACACAGCGGATATGCCAACAAACATGAGCACGCATACCTCTACATTTGCAGACGACACAGCATTTATTAGCGTTAACCATGACCCAAAAGTCGCACCGCAAAATCTACAGTATCACATCAACGAACTAGAGGCCTGGTTAGACAAATGGAAAGTAAAGGTTAATCCGGCTAAATGTGTTCACTTAACTTTCACTCTCAGAAGACAAACGTGCCCAGCAGTCAAAATAAATAACGTCAGTGTTCCGGTAGAAAATTATGTAAAATACTTGGGACTTTATATAGATAGACGATTGACGTGGTTACGTCATATTGAAGCGAAAGGCTGTAGGAAATATCGCCCAAAGAAAAATCGCCCAAAAAAATAAATGAAAAATCGCCCAAAAAAATTGCATGTAAAATTGGGCCTGATTTCATATGAAAAATGGCCCAAAATTTTTGGGCTATTTATCGTTATTGTTGGGTGATTTTTCGTTTTTTAAATTTGGGTGATTTTTCATAATGAAAAATCACCCAAAAATGTTGTATGAAAAATGGCCCAAAAAAATGGGCTATTTTTAAAATTCTACCATAATCTTACATAGCAGAGAAAACCATGTTTTATTATGGTTGCAAACAACAAAACTATTTTTCAAGAAACTAATTTAATCATTATATGGTTGTCGGCGACAATGATTTGGGTTAATTAAACATAATATCGGTAGAATTTTTTTAAAAATGGCTTTGTAGCTGTTTCTCTGGGTGTATATATTAAATATATATATATCGAAAATAAGGATTTTCTCTTCTATGGTATAACAAATACTGGCTTCGCTAACTAAAGCTTCTCTGTATCGCCGGCCTTCGGCCGGGCGCAAGGATTTTCTCCTCTATGGTATAACAAAGACCGGCTTCGCTAACTAAAGCTTCTCTGTATAGCCGGCCTTCGGCCGGGCGCAAGGATTTTCTCCTCTATGGTATAACAAACACCGGCTTCGCTAACTAAAGCTTCTCTGCGTAGTCGGCCTTGTTCGGAAACAAGGCAGTTTTTCGAAGCTTTACTTAGCGAAACCGGTTTTTGTTAGACCATAAAGGAGAAAATCCTTGCGCCCGGCCAAAGGCCGGCTATACAGAGAAGCTTTAGTTAGCGAAGCCGGTCTTTGTTATACCATAGAGGAGAAAATCCTTGCGCCCGGCCGAAGGCCGGCTATACAGAGAAGCTTTAGTTAGCGAAGCCGGTCTTTGTTATACCATAGAGGAGAAAATCCTTATTTTGGATATATATATTTAATATATACACCCGGAGTAAAAGCTATAAAAATATTTTATCCATATTATGTTTAATTTAACCAAATCATTGTCACCGACAACCATATTATGGTTAAATAAGTATCTTTAAAAAAATCACTTGAAATTTTAACGGTATTTAAAAAAAAAATGTACACATTTTTGATTATAAGTTAAGTTGCGGACGTTGCAAAGTGTAATAACGTCCTCGTCCTCGTCTTCGAAGGACATTATGACACTTTAAAAGTGTCCAAGGACACTACGACACTGGACGTTATGACATGTCACCTAAATTTATATGAATAATAAACACTTTTTTGCAAATTAGGTATTTTTTTTTTTTTTTTTTTTTTGGGAAAAATTCGTTTTTGCTTTTTGGGTCATTTTTCATTTTCTTTTTGGGCCCTTTTTCGTTTTTTTTGGGCAAAATTTCATATTTACCTTTTTGGGTCATTTTTCATGTTCGCTTGGGCGATTCTTCATTTGGGCGATTTTTCATTTTTTTTTTTGGGCCATTTTTCTTTGGGCGATATTTCCTACAGCCGAAGCGAAAATAACGGCTATGAAACTTAAAGCTGATCAACTACATTGGCTCCTAGGTCGAAACTCAAACTTGTCTTTCGACAATAAAATTCTCTTATACAAGTCCATCATAAAACCAATATGAACATATGGCATCCAATTATGGGGAACTGCATGCGCATCTAACATCCAAAAGCTTCAAAGAAGACAGTCGAGAATATTACAACAAATTGTCTGCGCCCCATGGTATATACGTAATGATATTATCCACATAGATCTCAACGGCCCCTCTATCCAGGAGGAAATTAAAAAAATATTCAATTAGCTACATAGATAAACTAATGACCCACCCTAACTACCTCGCTCGGGGTCTGCTTCAGTTCGAAGTTCACCAGAGGCTAAAAAGAACCGATACTTTGAGCCTAACTAGAAGACATTTCTAAAAGTTGAATACAGCAGTTAGTGGTTACATTGGTAACAACTAATAAACAACAAGTAGAATTAAGATTTGAATACATTTTGTAAATTTCGAAAGGAAAGATTCAATAATAAAAAAAGAAGTAAGGAAAAAATATGGGAGACAGAACGCTACCCTCTGGATATGATGAAGGGAATTATAATTAAACTTCCAAAGAAAGGCGATAGGACAAGATGTGACAACTGGCGAGGTATAACGGTTCTTCCAGCTGTGATGAAAATATTCATGAAAATAATATTAGAGCGAATGATAACCCATATAAATAACAAGTTAAGACCTGAGCAAGCTGGCTTTAGACCTGCTATGTCCTGTACGGACCAAATAAACACGCTCCGAATAATCATAGAACGATCTCTGGAAATGCAGTCACCCCTATACATGCTGTTTGTTGATTATGAAAAAGCTTTTGATTCAATAAACAGAAACTGTATTTGGGCTGAGCTAGCCAACTTT
This sequence comes from Pollenia angustigena, assembly GCA_930367215.1. Classification (NCBI taxonomy): domain Eukaryota; kingdom Metazoa; phylum Arthropoda; class Insecta; order Diptera; family Polleniidae; genus Pollenia; species Pollenia angustigena. The sequence goes on along the minus strand of OV884057.1, from coordinate 121,047,765 downwards.
GGCGTACCGGGTAAAATAATACGCATCATACGGGCGAGCTATGATTCTTTTGAATGCACTGTGCTACATAATGGTGAAACGTCTACCCCATTTAAAACAACGCTTCTGTTCCTAGTTGTATTAGATGCTGTTGTTTAACGCTCAACTGCAAATAGACCGAGGGGAATTTTATGGGATCCCTTAAACCCGCAGATTCGATTAGAGTCGCTGGACTACGCAGACGATAAGTGTGAGCTCTCCCACAGACGAGCTGATATACAAGCAAAAATTAATGATCTAACCAGAGAATCAGAGAAGGTTGGGTTGAAAATTAACATCAATAAAACAAAAGAAATACGCATTAATGCAGAGTCAACTGAACCACTAACCATCGGCTGAAATCCTTAAAAATACTCTTTTAATACTCTTCACCACAGGTGGAAAAGGGTATATATAAGTTTGTCATTGCGTTTGTAATTTCTACAATATTGATTTTAGACCCTATAAAGTACTATATATATTCTGGGTCTTTATGAGGAGAGAAGTTGATTTAACGGTGTTATGTCCCGCTTTTTGATTGGAATTCTTCCAACATTAATTGTAGTTGTAAGTAAGTTAAGAAAAACCAAAATGAAAACAAAAACAACTGGCTCTATTGTTCTCGCAAAAAACATGAAAAAAAGCATGTTACCAGTTTAGTTTTTTTAGCCGTACACTTGCCAGTTTCTTATAAAAGTAATTTTTTTTTGGAAATACAAAATTTTTAATTTACAAGATTTTGTTTGTCGTTCTTAATTCTTTAGTTTTTCTAAAATCTTTGGAAAAAGTTTCCTGACGATCTGGCCGAAGCAACCAGTGAAATACGCATAGGAAAAGCTTATCCCCGCAACAATAAATTTCAGTGTTTTTATCAAGACTAAAAATTGCGAATTAAGCACCACAAACAAAATCTTGTAAATTAAATATTTTGTATTCCCAAAAAAAAATTACTTTGATACTTATTTTAGGATTCAAGTGGCAAAGGCTTTATAAACTTGCCTTTTTGTATTTTTTTTATTCCATCTCTCAAAAAGTATTGTGTTCCTACAGTGGGGGTCGACTTCGTTCGTTGGTTGTAGTCATTAATTTTGAATAATTTCAATGAATTACAATTTTTATGTTTTTATAGCAAAATAAAAGTAACGAATAAGAGGATTTATAAAAAGCCATTTTGTTACTATCAGCGTTTAATAAACTGCAGTCAAATTAGAAAAACACAAATTTTAGTTTTTTGTTCGACAGTTTTTGGTTTCGGCTGTAGTTTTTTTTACACCAGGTTAATTTATTATGACTAGGGTATACTAAGTTTGTCATTCCGTGTGAAACTTTTTTTATACTTATCTAAGACCCCATAAAATATATATATTTATATATATTCTAGATCCTTGAGTAGGTCTATCTCGTTGTAGCCATGTCCGTCTGTCTGTCCAAGCTCACTTCCAAACGACTCACAAGAAACGAACAATATTGGCGTCAAGTTGTTTCTAGTTCTCCTAAGCAGTTTGGGATTGAACCCTGGAAAATCGATTCAGTAGGGAAAGTCTATACTTAGGGTATGTGATAAATTGAGATCCAATATCAATACTTTCAGCTTTTTGCATGATTTCATTCTTTAAAATCTCTGCTCAAATACAAATGTAAATATAAATATGCCAAAAAAAACCATAAAGCAAAATAAAAGTACACATACAGAAGAAATGTAATGAAAAGGAAAATGCCGTTTATGTTTGTTATTTTATTGTATTTTATTTATTTACATTTTTATTTTCAAATGCCAATATTCTTTAAGTACGTGTTGGTATGCCATAAATACAAATACAACCAAACATTGTTGGTATAAATGTTATATTTTTCTATACATGTGCTCCCTGCAAGCATTTAGATAATTTTTAAAGGATTAAAGTGACCAGGCGTATCTTCTCTTCCGCTTCTAGATCATTAAAAGATGATTTAATAATTTTGTACATAGATTGGTGTATAAATTACAAAGCTATAGAAGATTTAGTAAATTAACCCAAGATTCAGTTAAATTATTTGTTTGAAACAATCAGTGTTTTTTTTTAATAAACAAAATGCAAATAAATTGTTTGAATATGCGAATTTGTTTATAGGACCGATTTCAGACAAAAAATTGTTTGATTCTACAAATTTTTTGTTTGAATTGGAAAAATAATGTTTTCTGTGTGGGTGTATTCTTTGAGTTCCAGTGACGAAGCTTCTATGTAATAGGAATTCAATACCGTGCAATGATTTAAATTTAAAAAAACTTTAAGGCCCGAGGAAGAGAACAAATCAGAAGATGGAACCACAGTTCACTCAGCTCGTCCAGCTATGGCTCTCTTTTTTAAGATCTTACTTATACGCCCCCATAAAGAAAGTGGTTAAAATAGTGGGGCAAAAGTTGCTCATCTATAATACAACATTGTGTGATTTCTGATCTTATATTTTGGTTACCGTTAAGAATACTTAAACGAATCTTTAAGCAGTGTATTCTTAGTTTCGTCTTAAATAGTTTTCAGTTTCAGTGGCGACGCTTTTACGGTAAAAAAAAAGCTTTACAGTTAGACAATATAATTGGCGATATTTTTATTATAATGGCGACTCCTTTGCCGAACTTCCGCGATAACAAATGTTTGAAGGTTACATACACAATTGTACGTGTAGATGTAGATGTAAATGTGCAAATGATAATAATGTTGGTATGTGGTAACGATTTATTTATATTTATACTTTTTTCACTTCGTTTCAATTCTTTTTTTTATGTGTATTTGAAATTGAACCTCCCCAGTTTTGGTAGTACAATCATAAAAATCCACAAATATACATTTTTCCAATTTAATACCACGTCAGAAAAAAAAATTAAAAGATATAAATAAGATATGCAAACATAGACATTGATACAATCATAAAGAAAACCGAATAAAAGTGGAAATGTCTACAATACGATTCGAACTCATTCCATATGGAAATTCTCAATAATGTAAGATTTTCAATTTAAGCTGAAAAGTTGTATGAAATTCAAAGTTTAAGGCTGAATTTTAATAAAAGACGATTTTTTAAGGGGTCAACGTCGAAAACATATTCAATATAGAAATATTATCACTCAAAACTCGAAAATATGTATGTGTTTAGCTTTGTTCATAATTTATTTACTCTTCTAAATATGTACATATGCATTCTATGCCAATTCATTTCATACATACGAGTCCGTTCATACGTTTTACACAGACGATCATCAACACAAATAATCAAATTGTCAACATTATCATAACACATTCAAAAAAGTCTAGACTTAAAAACCCAACAGGCAAAAGCCACATAACACCTGTAATTATATTCTGATCTTAAAAGTATAAAGCAAAAATAAAATAATTTGAAAACCTTTATTATGACAGATGACAACTTAAATTGTTTAATTTCAAAAATCAAGATGATACACTGGGAACTCTGGACTCCGCACTACACACAGTCAGTCAGTTGAATGTAGAATAAAGTGAACCCTTGTCAAAAATGAACATGATCAGCATAATTTGATATTTCCTTGATGATGAGATGAATAAAGTTAAATATTATTAAAACGATTATTTTGTTAAACTTTATAGAAAGCAAATTATAACTTCAACTTGACACTTTTTAAATCAGATTAAAGTTAATTGTGCAGAAATTAACAGGATATAAACAAAAGATTTTTTAATATACAAATATTTTTTATAATTTTGTTAAAGAAATAACTCCTTGTTCTTACGGGTTATTTTATATGTATATTAGGAGGGTCCCTAAAGTTTGCAAATGGTATATAAAATTGGAGGAATTAAATTTTATAAATTCTAAACTCAAAGAACAGATTATTTCAATATACATATGTACTTAGTCTGGGTTCACACTATTAAAGTTTTCTTTCAGAAAGTCTGAGTTGATAGGTGAGAGGAGAAGAGAACATGCTATTTTTCTCCCCCCCCCCCCCTCCGATCAATAAACTTAGATTTTCTGAAAGAAAACTTTCATAGTGTAAACCCAGACTAAGGCCCGTTTTCACAACTTACAGATAGCTAAAAGTAGACTTTAATCGGCCTTATAAAAAGTGTTCCATTATTAAAACCTTACTTTAACCTTAAGTGAGCGATAAAGAAAATTAAGGTTCATCATACCTGGTAGGTTAAAGTAAAGTTGTAATAATGGAAAAGTTTTTATACGGCCGATAAAGTCCTACCTTTAGCTATCGGTAAGTTGTGAAAACGTGCCTTAGTGTTTTTTTTTCAATGGATGCCAGATGTATTTAGCTGTCAATAACAATTACTTAACAAAATTTTGATTTTCACAAATTGGACCGCAAATCCAGTTTTTTTAGGTTAGCTCTTGTTTTCGAGATACACCGTTATCTCGAAAATGGAGGAGGTTGCACAACAAAGCGATAATATTTTTATTTTTTTTTTTTTTTTTAAATTTTGTTGTTAAAACGTTGAATATTTTGTCTTCAAATAAACATTTTTTTTATTTTTTATGGCATATATTTAACAATTTTCAGGGCATAATTTCCAGTTTTTACTGCATATTAAATGCGCACAACACGCGTTTTTAGACCATATTTCTGGTATCCCTGGTTATAAATAATACATTTTTTTGGTTACAAATATGCATTATAAATAAGTAAGAAAGTATAGTAGGTGCCTATTAGGGGACCATGAGCAATCATTTATCAGGCAAAACCAAATTATGTTATGAGGTTGAGACTCATTTTAAAGTTCATGCCGAATATTATTAAGATGTCTTCAGCTATATGAACATTTTTTTGCCTTAAGGTGACTTTAGAATAGGTTTTATATGGTACCTATGGTCAATGACCATATACATTTGGCCATTGGTCATATGATATTAATGATTATATATGATATATGGTCATTTCTGTTATAACTGTAAGGGTCCCTGTGTACTAAATTCCTTTCTTCATAAAAATAATTTAATGAAAATTAAAATCAATGAACTTCAGCCTAGTTAAAATATCAAAATTTGGATTTATCACCATCACAGAAAAAAATTACGATAAATCAATTGTCATATTGAATACCATATTCGTCAATACAATTAATTTTTTAATTGAAAAGTCCCAACAACCGAATTTGTAAATATAAAAAATAATATTGTTAATTCAAATTGTTGATATTTAACAAACATTTTCAACAACGAAGTTGTTATATTGAATAAAATATTTGTTTACAATTATATACAAATTTTAATTACGAGCTTCTCATGTTAACAAAATATTTTGTTAATAATTAGTTTTTTGCCTTTTGCAAGAATTAAATGCATTTAAAATATTTGTTTAATTCATTTTTATTGAAATATGTAGAAAACTGTATCACAAACACTATAAATATTTATTTCAGCATGCAAACTTAAATACTGGATGCACAATAATGTTTTAACATCTGCGTAAAGGCGAACATTGACATCATACACCAGAATTAAAAACCAAAAAAAACGAAAGAGCCATTTAATTCTCATTACTTTTCAAACAACAACTGAACTTACCATAAAGATTGCTAAAGTTTCTCAGTAATCTGCCTGTAGTTTGGCCTTTTTGTGACTTAAACTAAAATATTTAAAAATTTTTTTTGACATAAAATAGTTTTTTATGTATATATTTTTTTAACTGAAACAAATTGTCAATACGACAGTTTACAAATATGTTAATTAAGAAAATTGTTAACTATTTTTGAAAAATTTTAAAAAAATTTCTGTAATTACTTAATAACTATTGTTATTTTTTTCTGTGCATAAACAGTTCAATAATTAAACCACAATACTTATAATTTTAAGATAAAGAATTTTTTAAAACCCCATATTTGTATGGAGATAAAGGTCAAGTATGTTGGAGAAAATGTTAAGGACAAAAAACTATTGGAAACAACTAATATGGACTTTTCTTAAATATATTTCTATTTAAGTTTCAATGTATTGAAAATTTTGTATGGAACCATTATTTGGAGTCAAGACTTATCGTATGTTCAGTAAAACCCTGTAATTTTCAACGAGAAATGTTTAAACAAACAAAAAGAAGCATTTTACACTGATTAATTCTATCAATCCATTGTTAAGTTGCAATGAAATACATACTAACCCAGTGGTAAATATCGAACGGAGTGCAAGTGGCAGGCCTTTTTGAAGACCCCTATCCTCCTTTCTAAATTTGTTTTGCATTCGTTTCTCCTTTAGAAATATGCCTTCTAGAAGGTAAAGATTTCTCTTAGAAAGGCCTTCCAAAATATTCATAACACGTAAAGACGGAAAAATATATTCATTTTATCAGGTTTATCCGAAACGCAATGCAACGTCACGTAAGAGAAACCAGACCAAAAAAAAAATTAACAACTTCTTTCCCTTCCCAAAGACGGCAGTAAGCAACTTCACGAAAAAACTTAAAACTTAAAGGAGCATATAGACGACATGTTTTTGTCATCTGACATGTCAAACTTCCCACTGCAAAACACATACATGTCGTGTGTTACCTTTTTAACTTTGCTTCTGTAAAAGTCAGACGCAAAGTCATCTGACAAAATTTCAATTAGAGCGTGCTCTATTTTCTTCTGACAAACCATCTGACATCAGAAATCTATGCCGGGAAGAAACTGGCAGCGGCGTCAACTATTGACGGAATCATTAGCCGGCTGAAGTTAATATTTTACAATACCAATTTATGTATGCTCATCTCACCATTGAATATAATTTATGTAAATATATACATAAAAACCGTTTAATTATAAAATTCTAAATTGGTATCTTTAAAATAAAAGAAAAAATGTTAAGGTGGCTAAATTATTTTACGGCGCAAATAAATATTTTCGTGGCGGCAGCAAGCTATTTTGAAACCGAGAACTACTTTGGTTTCTGCAATAACAATGCGAAAAAAAACAGAGACAATGTCAGAAGCAAATTACTTGTACGTTTGTGACCGAATATTATAAACCTTATGTAAAACAGCAATTTTGACAGACATGAACAATTACATGTGACTTGAAAATTTGACATGTCAGATGACAAATACATGTCGTGTACGGGCGCCTTAACAGCTGTGACGTTGCGTTGCAGATAAACCTGGTAAAAATTAATAGGTGTGTTCCACAAGATCTCGGGCAAGTTCGTACTAAAGACAGTAAAATGAAAATTACTCTCTAAATTTGCCAAAGTTACCCAAAATTGTTGGAATGCAAAAAACCATTTCTGAAATACATACTGACTTTTACTGCTAAATTTTTAAATAAAGTTATAAAATTGTATGCATCATTGTCATTTTTTACATTTTAATTTTTTATTCTTATTTTAAAGAACAAGGGAACAAAGGGACTGGGATACTATCGATATTTATCGATAGTTCAGATTTCACTATCGATATATCGATATTACTATTGACTGAACGTTTTTACTTGTGCAGGAAAACTTTAATTATTCTTTTATAAGGCTACAGTCCGTTGTTTTTATCACTTTATTACTTATAGTGAGCCAAAAAAAAAAACTTGTAAACTTGTTCAAATAAAAGAAAACACAGAGATTAAAGTAAAACCATATTATAACTTTTATTTCACATTAATTAAATTTAAGATCTATATTTTTATTTAAATAAAACTTCTTTTTCATTTTGTATATTTTAACGTTAAAAAAAACAACAAAAACATAAATATGCTAAAACTCATAAGCAAAAAAAAAGTTGTACAGGACAAAAAACTTAACGTAACTTTAAAAAAGATTAAAATATTTAGGTTTTCAGAATTTTGTATGGTGTCCTTTATCTTCTTTAACAGAAAGAAGTCTTTTTGGCATTGAATGGACTAGATTTTTTGTAACTTCTTGGGGAATAGAACTCCAGATATCTTTGAGAGAGCTTTTTAAGGATTATTTTCCGGATATGTGGTAATCTCTTAATTTTGCTTTCATATGAGCCGACAAATGCTCAATCAGATTTAAGTCCGGGCTCTGGTGAGGATGAGGCAAACATTTTTGTGTTATAAAGCAACCATTCCCCTACGATAACGGCCGAATACTTTGGATCATTATCTTGCATGAAAACAAAATCATTCCCTAAACCCATTTTTTGGGCGGATTTTGGGAAATTATTTTTCAGGGTATTTAAATAATCTATTTTATTCATGATGCCCTCGATACACACAAGGTTACCTACTCCATTAGCGCTCATACACCCCCAAACCATAACATTGCCGCCACCGTGCTGAACAGTATGAAAAATACTTCGTGGATAAAGTGCTTCCCCTTACTTTCTCCATACAGATTTACGTCCATCACTTCCAAATATGTATTTCCTTTCTAAAGGAACCGAAGTAACAGGCACAATAAGATATTCCATTGCAACTTTAAAAAATGTTCTAAATTGTAAACCCACAAAGGTAATCAATCTAGCGGACTTATCCTCTAATGGTCATTCATTCTTTTGTCCTATGTTTGCAATTACAATTGCATTTGGATTTGCATTTGTTTTTTACAACATTACAAAAATATTTGACATTTCAGTCCCTATATAAACATGTACAAATTTCGACTTAAAGGCCTTTAATTAGCAGTAAAAAGCACTACTAAGCAATCCATACCACTTGCCATTCTTGTTGTTTGTATTCATTGCTGTAATTCAGCGCGAATTAATAATAGCAACCCTGAAGGAAACCTGGGTGCAAGTGTCTCCAAGTCGCCAGTTTTGTCGACTATATTGGTGACATTGTCAACGAAGTGTCTACAATACACAGAAAAAAATATCTCAAGAAAATTTTTAACAACACCGTTTGCTAAAAATATAATTTGTGTTCAACAATCATTTTATTTTTTTCAATGAAAAAATTTATCAAATATACACTTTGCAAAATAGCACTCAATAAAACATATTTAATAATGAAATATTTAAATATTTCTTGATATTCAATAAAACAAATATTTGAATCAACGTCAAAACAGTATTTTTACAACTATTGTCCATTTTATAATAGGTCAGAATTCTCATTCGCTTAACAGTTTTATTTGGTTAAATATCTTTAGTTTTGCCAAAGTCTTTAGAAAAAGGTTTCCGGATGGTCTGGCCTAAGCAACCAGCGAAATGCACATAGGAACTAGCTTATCCCCCAATAAAAAATTTTAGTGTATTTATCAAAACAATAAAAATTGGGAATTAAGCACACAATTATTAATAAAAAAAATATAAAAAAAATTCGATAAACATTTTATTTGATTTATTCAACATTTCCAACAATTTATTTTAACAAATCACGTAAACATTTTGTTGAAAAAAATTATTTTGGGCAACAACTTTTTTTATTGATTCAATAAACTTGGTTGTTGACTAAAAATTCAATAACTATACCTACAAACTTTTTTATCAATAATGCAAAAATCGTCATCGCAGAAAATTCTAAAATTTTTTTTATCAAATATGCGATTTTCGTATTCAAATATGAAAATTATTTTTTTCTGTGTACATTACATTTGCCACTATATTTGGCTTTAATACGAAAAAAATTTTATCAATAACAACTGAGAAGTACAATTCCTATAAAAGCTAAAGAAATAATAAAAAAATATTGTTATGATTTCGTATTCCTACAAAAAGTGTAGACTACTTTCACTAAAATGAACTAGCGATTCTCTGGTTTCAATGTCTACACATGTTCCCAAAGAAACTACCTGGAGGCAAATTATGGCAGTCGTGATCGAATACTTTTTCGATTCGAAAGCAATTCAATTTCTAATTCTTTCTGTCCATACTGAACGGATCGAAATTATTTTTTTGGTGTTGAAAAGCATTTATTTGAGTTTTCAAACACTGAAAAAATAATACCGATTCGTTCTGTATTGACTGAAATAAAATTGCTTTCGAATCGAAAAAGTATTCGATCACGACTGCCATGATTTGCCCACTGGTCAGCACCTAGTCAGTAGTACCAACGTCAGTAGTAGATTTCCAATGGCACGCACATCTTAAATGTCTATTGTAAATAACATTGCCTGGGGTATAATAAGTCACTAGTACTCGTGACTGTGTCAATAGGGAATCGGTACAGATTCACTAGTGACATTTCCTGCAGGGTCAATAGTGAATCAGTACGGCAAAAAACTGTGTCTGTATAGCTGCTGTTAGATGTCTTCATAGCTGTATTTTAAATAACAAAAATATCGATATTAATATTTTTCCTATCGATAGTCTATCGATAGTTTCCCAGCACTAGTATGCACTAATGTAATTACCAACTTCATTTGTTCATTCAAACCTTCCATTTTGCTTTTTAATATTACTAGGATCGCCCGGTGGCCGCAATTCGACCACTCGACATTTAGTTTCGATAAACCTGTGCGTTATACAACAAAAACGTACACTTTTTAAGAGAACGGCAAAAAATGCACTATTCACCCAACTTTGTACGTATGTCTGTAAGATAAATTAAAATGCTTTTCAAACACTTTAATTCAAAAAATTTAGAAAAAAAACATATATATTGTGCATATCTACACACATATTCCTCTAAAACGATATATATTTCATTAAAATCGGTGGACGATAAGATACTTAAAAATCAACCACAAAAAAATTGTTCCTGTATTTATATATAAGATTTTTTAAAACTTTTTTACTTGCAAATTTTCTGATTAATTTAACAGTTTCATATGTAAACAAAAAATATCTGATTGTGTAATTCTTGTCCGAACTTACCCAAAGAAAAAATTCTTGAAAATTTGTACGGAAAATTAAAAAAAAACTCTCTCAATTTTTCTTGTAATTGAAAAAAAAAATTGTTATCTGGTACGATTTTGGGTAACTTGGTACAAGTTCGGACTGTTTCGTTTTTCTCCGTTTTAACGTATCAGCGATTCTATCGATTTACACGCTGTTACTGTATATTTTTATACAAAACGCACAAATAACAAAAGCTTAAAGACATTCTTCATATAACTTTTTTAAAGTTTTTCATCTGTAAGCCTTTAAAAATGCCCGTAAAAAGGAGAGAGTGTGAGGGGGCTTGCTCCCAAAGACAACAAAGTTGGTCACGTCTTTAAGACATCCTCGAAGACGGATGCACGACAATGTTAATACCTGCACGACATATGAGGGACAGCGGGAACAAATCGTCAACGACATGCACGACATAAAGAAAGACAATGTCGCCTACTTTATCACTACCTGCATGACAATGTCGTCTATTTCGACGTCCACGACAAAAATTATTATATGGTTATCTATTCAGACAGTTTTTTACAGGGCTGTGGAGTCGGAGTCGGAGTTGAAGAGTCGGAGTTGAGGTTTTTGTACCGGAGTCGGAGTCGAAGTACCCACAAACACTAATGACTCCGACTCCGACTTTTTGGCATTAACATTTTTTCTAATATTTTTAGAATAAAAAAATTTTAATGACCAATTTCAGCAATTCTTTTAAAATATCAATTCATATTTAAATATAATTTTTCATATAATTTTATTTTTATTCCACATAAAAAAAAAACGATTTTTAAACGGAATTTGTGAAGTCAGAAGATAATGACCAGTATACTTTTCATATGAGTAGGGGAGTTAGAAAAATTAAAAAATTGAGATAAAATCTTATTTTGACAGTTCTTTTAGCAATTTATGAGAAACATATAGATTGTATCGAAGCATGTCCTTTTCTGTGTTTTTATGTAACCTAAAATTTCTGTAACAAAACTCGCTGGTTCACTGTTTGAATTTCGCCAAGATATCCCTAATGAAATAGAGCCGAATTAAGGAATTTAAAAATTTGTTGTTTTTTATTTATGGTATTTTCACAAATATTTTTGTAGCAGTGTTCATATATATGACTTGAAATCTGCTGTAGCTCCTGTGGTGAAAGCATTAAGTAAACTAAATTTTAAGTTCTAACCTTCAAGGTGAATTAAAATAGAAAAAAAAAAGAAAAGGAGCTCGGAAAAATACATGACATTGTTCTAAATATAATTCCCATCAATCTGGGGGTAAACCTGAAAAATGATGTGAGAATTCTTTTATCTACTCAATTTAGGAAAAATTGGAGAGATAATAAAGACTTGCAGTTTCAAATTTCGGTCTTTGACAATAATAATATTGAACTTGGAACGGAAAAAAGCAATGGTGTACTGAAGAAAAAGATTTCAATTTAGTTGTTTAAAAATTCATATTTTTTTTAACTCTGCAAGCCACATTTTGAAACATGTTGAAAATCGCAAATGATGCTATTTCTGTATTAAAAATTTGCCTTTGTCCGAATATTTTAATGATCCTTACATTTTTTTTATGTCAATGATAACCCTAAAAAATTATATCATAAAAGGTTTGTTACCTTGAGACAAACAGCACAAAGTCCAACAACAAAAGGTGTGCTATTTCCCAGAAATAATAGAACTTTTTACGGTACGTTTCTCTTCAAAATGTGTTATAAAAATTGTAGAAGTAACAACTGAAGGCGCATCTGCATGTTTTAATAAAAATATATTTAATTTTCCTGAGAATGATTAACAAAGTTGGTCTAAATATTTGACTTAATAAATAAAACAAGACCAAAACGGCAGTGTTTGAATTTATGTATATTAAAAACAAAAGACCTCACTTCACAATTTACAAAAAAGAACTTATGATGTTCTTTGTCTCTACAAATTCTGTGGTAAACAATACTTAGTACACTTGGTACCCTTAACGTCTTAGCAAATTGGACATGGTATTGTTTTCAACTTTTTTATCTCGAAAGCTGCATTAGATAGAACTTATGGAAATTCACACATCTATAAATTCCAACAGATGTGAGTTGGTGTAGTTTATCTCTCCCCTACACAACTATTGTTACATTTTTTAGCACTGTTTGCATATATTTAATAAATAAATATAACTTTTAAAATATAAAGTTTAATGATCCCATACGGTTTGAATCAAAACTCATATCTTTCGAAAGTTCGTAACAAAACTCGGTGGTTCCAAAATTTAAATCCATTATTTTTCTATATTACAGTTGGCTTAAAATGTTCAACTGTTGAGTTATTAGTCAAGAATGACATAACACTGTAGAATCAAAAAAGTAGAGCTCAGTTGGTCTATTTAACCGGGCGCTATATGTTTTTCGAGCTTTCCTCCTCATATGTTAAAGCTCAATGCGGCACGTTAGAATTAAAATATCTATTTGAAAGTTTTACAGAATAATTTTATTGCTATATTTAACCATTTAAAAGGAACTGAATTAAAAAACAAATTAAAAGAGTTTAAAGTCAAATAAGAACTAGTCTCATAAATAATGATAGGTTAGAGTAGGAGTCGGAGTCGGAGTTGGAGTCGGAGTTGGAGTTGGAGTCGTACTTAAAAAATTACAGCAAAAGGAGTCGGAGTCGGAGTTAAAACTATTTCTTGACGACTCCACAGCCCTGGTTTTTTAGTATAGTTGGAATTTTAATTTCTGTTATTTGTTTTATATTCGACTCCTATAAGCGATCCTTAAGTTGACAGTGAAGTACTAACTGCATGTAATCTATTTTCCAGCCCGCGAATATTTCATCATCATTTTTGGTTTTACTGTTTAGAACTAATTTGTAAATTTTTTGAAGGTATTTAAATCAACAATTAAAAAAAAAAGAATGTGTAGCTTTAAAGAAAACCAAGCAAGTGATTGAATAGCATTCAAGAAAACTTTGTCGTCAGTAGCTTTTATACAAGACAACTTATAAGACAGTTTCGCTCATACTGTCCCACATAGAGTTTAATAGAGGACAACTTATAAGACAAAATCGCTCATACTGTCCCATATAAAGCTAAATAGAAGACAACGTCGCTCAAACTGTCGTGCACGACGATTTCCTGTAAATTGTCTTCTAGAAAATCCAAGCAATAGGGGACACGTCGTGCATACATCATTGACGACGATGTCGTCAACGGCAAACTGGCCAACTGGGAACCTATGTAAAAGATAAATAAGTATGGAATGCAGCATGCATGGAGTGCATGTATCTGTTAAATAACGTCTTCTATTAGGCCTCTTTATTCATTCTATCATTCTACATTGTACTTATGACTACAGACCCTTAGTTTTTTTTTTTTTTTTTTTTTGTTTAAGTGTAAATATGTTTGTTAAAATCAAATAGTTATTTTGATTAATTGTTTTCATAAAATTGTCCTTTTTTCCTGATTGTGTGTAAATATTAGCAATTCCATAAAACCACAATATTTTCTTAAGATTCTTAAATATTGTTCGCAAACAATTTGCCTTTTCTTTAATGAACATTTAAGTTAAAATTTTGATTTATTCACTAAGAAAACCCAGTAAATCGTTCGTTATATGATTTAGTGTTTATAACAATGACAAAAAGTTCTTCTAAAACTCTTATTTTTGTACTTTAAATATAACCCTGCAAATAATATTGGACTACCTGATCCATTTTGATAAAATGGACTACTCCATGGACTGGTCCAATGTAATGCAAGCATGGACCATGTTATTGTTAAAAAGTGTTTGTAGTGAGACGACAAGTCTTCGTTTTTAAACGACTTCAATACTAATCTTCTTGAGTATACCATGGAGTAGCTTTAAGGCTACTCCTTTGTAATCCAAGGCTGGGTTATATGGTCCTGCCTTAGAACATCGTAATGTTAAATAGACCTTGTTTACTACATACTTTTGGGCTACTGTTGGACTACTCCTAGACCCTTGTGGGCTACATTTTACACGTCTGTTTGGACTGGTCCTGTTATTTGCAGGGAACTTACAGAACATGTTTGCCTAAGATTTTACAATTCGATATTAGAAAAGCTGCAATGGGCATAAATATAAAGGACCTATAATGGGTCTTGGACCACCATAAACAATATTTGCGCTAAATTATAAATCGGTACTAAAATGTTTCCATTATTATTTTTATACCCTACACCGCCACTAGTAGTGAATAGGGGTATACTGCGTTTGTCATCCCATGTGAAACTTTTTTATTATTCATCTCAGACCCCATAAAGTATATATATTCTGGCTTCTTGAGCAATTCTAAGTCGATTTAGCCATGTCCGTCTGTAAGTCCGTCTGTTGAAAACATGCTCACTTTCGTAAAACTGAAAACAAAACAACAATATTGGTCTCAAATTCAAACCCAGTAAAATCGGTTCAGTAGGATGTGAGTTTTGAGTCCAAATGTGGAGCCACCAGCCTAAAAAATTGATAATTTTTTTACAAAAACTACATAAACATAAATGGTGGTGGTGTAATGCACGGATTGATATAAGATTTGGTAAAAACTTTTTCTATATGACTTGAAATAATATTGTTGAGTTTCATGAAGATCGGTCTATAATTTACCATATGCCCCATATAAACCATAATCTCGGAAAAGAGTTTAGCACTCCTAAAACCGCAAAAAAAATGCTTCTGTAATTTAATTTGGTACGTCACAGTTTTATACGACTAGAAATCGCACTTTAAAATTTCGTGAAGATTGGTCCAAAATTTACCGAAGGCCCCATGTAAAGTCTACTCTCGGAAAAAGTCTAGAACGCCTAAAACGGTAAATAATAATGCTACTGCAATAAAATTTGGTTTTATAGGGCTAAAAATCATGCTGTCAAATTTTGTGAAGATCGGCCCATAATTTACCATAGGCCTCATATAAAGCATAATCTCAGAAAATATTTTAATCCGCAACGAATAATGATTTTGTTGCATAATTTGGTCTTTCGTGGTTTCATAAGGATTCGAATTACAGTAGATAATCCATAATTTGCCATATTCCCCATATAATGCCCACTCTGGCAATTAATTAAATTCGTCCAAAACCGTAGCAGATATAGATGTTGTGGTAAAATTAAGTGCAATTAAGCTTTATATGGCCACAAATAATTTCATGCATTTTTTTATAAATCGGTCCATAATACCTTAGGTCTCGTGTTAAGCAGCTTTCTGAAACCACTTTAAAACTATAAAACGCTGCAACAAATTTCACTACTATATCGAAATTTGTTCTTATTTAGGTTTTTTAATAACGGAAAACACTCTACAGAATTTTGTGAAGATTGGTCCATAATTTTCCATTGATCCAATATGAATTCCCCTCTCGAAAATATTTGTTAAAATTAACTTTTATATGACTAGAAATAAAGGCATACAGATTTCTGATTGTCGGTCAGTAAATTACCATATGCCGCGACTAATTCTAACACTGACGCCCGTTTTTATAAAGAATAATTTATAATTTATAGATTCCATATAGGCCCCACGCCTAAAATATTCTAACTGTCGGTGGAGAGTATCAAAGATTCGGCACAATCGAATATATCACTCTTATCTACATACGAATACCCGTTTAAGATTTACGGTAGTAGCAGATATGTTGGATAATGAAACTAGTATAGGAGCTTTGTTCCCAGGATTTTACAAAATTGAAAATTGTACTTTGATATTTATGTTTAAATGAACGACGAACAAGCTTCATTCGACCTAGAGAAAGTCGACTGTAATTAGTTGGCAAATATTTAAGGCATATTGCCCTCCCCAACTAGGATTGTGTTACCCATAAAAGAACAATAAGACATCATCAGAGTTAAATATGGGATTAAACAGTTTAAAGAATATTTTTTTTGCTGGGAAAATTGAATTTGTATATACACCTGTGTAGGAAGTATTTGTGCACAATCAATCGTTAATAATAAACAAAAGCCTAAAGACATTTTTGAAGAAATGCTTGAGAGTTTTTCTTAGATTTAAAGAGAAAATTGAATACAAAAATAAATTTGCAGTTTTCTTCAAAATCATGTATGTATGAATGTACGTATGTTTGTTACACATGTACATTAATATATTGTGCGTGTATATGTTGCATACATGTATGTATGTATGTGTGTATATTGTACAAATCTTTTATTTTGGAATTGAAGCTTCATATTGGAATATGAACAAAATACACTCAAAAATTATTTCTACGAAATTAACAAGCATTAGAAATGTAATTTAATTACAATGCCCGAAAATATGCAATGCTATATTAATTTTATTTAGTTTTTATACAATACAGTGCTGCCAGAAATTGAAAAATTACATGTAGGTGGTTTTAATGGCCTTTCCCAAAGATGAATAGTACTTAACGCTGGGTCTCCACGTAGCAATTTTTATTTCTAAGTACAAGCAATAACGTCGGCAGAACAATGACAGAACAATGGTGCAATAATTGCTGATTATATTGGTGGAGAACACTTGAAATTGCTTTGCCATAAATTTGCAATTTTCACCGCGAGTTGTTGTATAAAGTTTTGTGGCTGTATTTATAACAAATGTTTCATGAAGTGATTGTTAAATTTTCTTTTTTAAATTAATAAAATAATTAATTAAAATTGTCGTAGCTGTGTTTTGTATTATTTTTTGGTTTATTTGCGTATGAAAAAAAAAACCTAAAACTTGTATTGTTCTATTGAAAAAATAAAAATATACAAAACAAACAAATTCGTCGTTTGCTTTTGTTGATATTGACGTTTATTTAAAAATACAATATATAAAAACTTTTTCTGTATTTTGTTGAAGTAGTTTTTCACTTGGCGGCTTTTTCTTGATTGCTTTTTTAATAAATAAACACACTAATAAATAAACAACCGTACAGAGAAATAAAGTGTCGGATAAATTACAACTGATTTGACAGCAGATTACTAAGCAATAATTGCTCAAGCAATCATTGCGCAGTGGATTGCCACTCATGGCAATTTGCGGTCTTTACGTCGGAAATTTAATGGAGCAATCAAATTTGACGTTTGCCGCAATAAATATTGCTTCGTGGAGACCCGGGGTTAGGCTAGATTACACTATTAAACCTTGGATGTGTGTGAAACGGTAGCAAAGTTCTATGGTAAATTAACATTTCTATGCTAATGTCAAAATGTATACTAGCCCCTAGGGCTAGTAAAATTTTATTCACCACAATAGTGTAAAAAATTTACTTCCATGATTACTTTGCTACCGTTTTACACACAACCCTTGTGTTAATACATGTCAAAAACTCACGTCATATGACAATGTGTGATAGTGTGAATGCAATGTGTCACGACAATGACAAGTACTATTAAGAAAAAAGTTTGACATCCCATTCATCGTTTTATGAAAATTTTCTAAACAATAATACTTTTCATTGGAACAGGGTTGCATTTTATTTCATGTGTGAGTGTTTATACCTTGTGTGATGGTGTGAACACAAACTGTCATGTTAAATTAGATTTTTTGACAGTCGCAACAAAACTCATTAGATTTCTATCTCACAAAGTATTATGGAATACGTAAGACTTGTGGAGATAGTGTAATCTAGCCTTTAATAAGCACTCAAAAATAAAATTTCAAGTGCTTTAAACTTAACTGGAAATAAACTTGAATACTATTCAAGTTTCAAAATATTTTACTAATATTCACTTGATTTCAAGTTGCCATTTCTGTTTAAATTTGTGAAAAATGTTGAGCACCATTGATTATTTCACACGAAAATTTTGACATGTATCAATGTTACTTGTCTTGCGAGTTTGCACAATTTGACGTTTTTATTCCTTCAAAGTATGCGACAATGTTTTGCGTATGTAAACAGGCACATATGTATTTTACTAAAAAATTTTATAAAAAAGAGAGTAAATATGGATAATAAAAAACAGTTATCGGTAGGGTTATTTTAATTTTTATTTCTTACTTAATATTAAGTTCATACTTTTTGCTTTTGCTTAAAATTCCACCTGAAATAAGTGCAGCTTAAATTATTTCGCAGTTGTTTCACAAAATGAACAGAAAACAATTCCATGAACATTATTTCAAAGATATTCCGCACAAGTTTTTGTCATATGCGCTTTGACAGCATTTCACATGAAAAGTTTATAAAGTATATGTCAACACCCTGGAAACTTGAAATTCAAATTTGAATACTAATTGTTTTGAACTTGGTTTCCAGCAAAATTGCTTGTTGGGTATATATTGTGTAAGGCTGTCAATCCGTTCCTATTTTTTTACAATAATGGGTTTTCCAATTAGGACTTGACAACTTTTTTAACGTGTGCTGTGTGGCTTGTGGTGTTGAAACCACATGTCGTCCAAGTCCATGTTTTCCTATTCGGGCCAAAAATAATCGGTAATCACGGCGCGATAACGATCGCCATTTTCAGTAACGTGAAGATCGTTTTTGTCGATGAAAAAATATGACGCCGCCTGCGTGCCAAACAGTTATATTTTGTGGATGAAGTGCTGATTCATGAAGCACATGTAGATTTTCACCAAACCAATGCATATTTTGCTTAGACGAACCTATTGAGCCGAAAATGAGCTTCGTTGCTAAAGATGATTTTGCGATGAAATTTAAAATTTTGGCGCATCTTCTCCAGAGACCAAAGAGCAAATGTTGTTCGTTCGTGTAATTTACCATGATGAAATTGTTGAGTTTACTGAAAAAAAGGAAGGTAACAGTAAGATGATCAGTGAAAAAGTGCCTTCACAAATTAAATTTAAAGTTGTCAAGTACCTATTGCCAAACCCTTTATATATGTATATATATATGTATATATATCTCCAGATCGGTGCATAAATGGCTGAGCTATGAGCAAAAAGCAACATATATCCTTTGTTTGCTGTTTTTTCAGTGTACCTCGAGAACGGCAAGAGCTTAAAGTTTAGTTACAAGCATCATGGTTATAAACACAAAATATCAGACGAAATGTGAACGATAATGGAGAAGTGGGCGTGGCACAAAATATATTTGTTTATATCTAAAGAACGGTATTTATAAGACTTTCTATTCTTATCGCACCATGGGTATATAAAATTCGGCATAGTCGAATATAGCACACTTACTTGCTTTTTAATAAAGTTAAATAAAAAGTTGGTGTAAAAATTTTAGCCTGTGTAGTAAAAAACCAACTGATTTATTCAACTTGGGTGAACGACCATTTGCGAAGCATATGAATTAAGTCATTGAGATCGATCGATCAAAGATTTATAGATCAAAAAAGACTACGAGTGTGACCCTATCATTTTAAAATTTTATATTGATATTTATTAATATCATTTTCGTCAGTTAGGCTTTTATAAAAATCACATTTTTCGTTAAGTTTTTTTCTTATCTACAAGTTAGTTTTCACAAAGTTTACTTTAATACAAAAATATGTGTGAATTTTAACTGCTCTAATTTTTCAAGCGTATTCTTTTGTTTGCTATGTACAGTTCAATATTTGTCTTAAGATAATGCCTGTATTGCCAAAAATAATACACAAATACAGGATACACACTCCCAAGCCCATACACACATGATATATGCTCGTGTGGTTGTAGCTGTATGGCCAAAAGGAATAGTCACAAAAGTTCTTATCATCAATAATCTTGAAGACATGATATGAGCAAATTTTTTGGTCGCTTAATTGGAAAATTGTTATAATGTTTTTGCAGCAAATCTATAACAAATACTTAAACACATACAAATATTAATATGTATATATCGTTGTATGCACGAGCCTATAAATATTAAACAAAAAATAAATATACATACATATGTATGTACATTGTACAACGTATTGTACAAGTAATGGTTAAGATGTAGAAAGAACTATCTATATATGTATACATATACATATATATTCTGAACAAGGCAAATTGATTGATTTATGTTCATGAGTATGTATGTATCTGTGTTGAGGATGATTGGTTGCTTTTAAGTGTTTATTTAAGTAGAAATAATTTTGAGGTATTTTAACAATAATGTTTGCAATATTTGCTTCAAGTTATTGACAAAACGATAAGTACACAAGAAATAATAATAAAAAAAAGAATCTATCAATAACAAGAAAATTAAAAAAAAAATTTGGGGAGTTTATTGAAAAAATATCCCTGATTTGTTGCCAGCAACCCTGTTCAGTTGTTATATTTCATAAATTCATAACATGCGCAGAATTTTCTTGTACTTTCTTTCGTTGTGGTTTCACAACGGGGTTGCATAAAGTTATGATATCACCCATAATAATTCATAATCATATTTTATTAATTTTTACTCCTCCCGCAGACTCCACCCAAACTCAACTTTAAAAAATGGCGTTTTTTGTACCCATTAAACATATATTCCAAATAGCTTGTTAAGTGTCCCTAAATACAAGAACAAATTCTAATGGAGTCAATAAAATTGACACCACTAGGTAAGATATATATGTATAGTATCCCCTTTACTTTTGTTATTATGAAGTGCTTACAAGAAAGAATTTGTGTTAGTTTTAATGTTATAATTGGATTGTATCTGACACCTTATCTTTATGTAAAATTGTGCGCTGAATCCGAATTGTCAAAAGTAGAGCAGTTTTCTAGATATTTCAAAAAAACCGTTATTTGTGTTTTTAAAAAAGTTTTTTTTTCAATATTTATTTATTGAATCTTCATATATTAAATATGAACTAACAATAATTAATCAAATCTTATCCAAATATGTACTTTGTTTTGTGTCCTTCCAGACAACAATTTCGTCATCACGGTTTCTGTTCACATATGTAGGTGTTTATCGCTCTTCTGATTGGGTGAGTGCTGCAGTGTTTCTTCTTCTTAAGAGAGTGGGACAATTTTGACTTCATATTCGGATTCAGCAGACAATTTGTGACACAGTGTAACCGCTATAAATAAGAGTTGGAAGTTGAGAATGTTGCAAATTGTACTTATTTCATATTTACTTTATATTTTTCACCTAGTTGTATAAAATTTGGATTCATTTGGTTGCATTTCCTCAGAAATATGTGTCATCAATATGTATAAGATCTAGTTCTATTTGGCAAACAATATTACAATGTTGCTATAAACGTGTAATATGATTTACGGCAACAGGGTTAATAAGAATCGGCTCCATATTTTACCCAGACCCCATACAACTGCCAAACTGATATACATATAACAATTAGGAATGTATAGTTGGTCCAGCGCTATTAACCGTACACCACGTATTTACAGACAATTTTTCGAGAGTGTACCCTATTTGGGACTCATAAGCTAACCCGCCAAAACAAATTTTTTTTGAAAGGTGTATATGTATAGGAGTTATGGTCTAAGGACTAAGGTTCGCTTTAATGAATGCGAATATTAAAGCTGAATATCTAAGAAATGAAATTTTATATACAAATTTATTTGTAAAAAAAACAATCACACCTTCTTAGTAACGAAAAATAACACAATACAATTTCACATTTGAAAAAATTTTTAATGGAAACTTTTAACTCTTAATTAAACAATAGTGATAATTTTTTTGGTAATTTCGAGATAATGGAATTTATAATTTTTGTTTTAATAGACATCTGGGAAAACAGTAATATTTCAGAAAATAATCGATTTTTCTAAGTTGTGGTCATTTAAATATGTGGTGGAATAATGAGGCTACTATTCTATGATATTTCATTAATTTAGAAGTGCTTAATTGCAAATAAATGTGATTCAAAGTACCATGATGTCACTTAGGCTGTTTTATTTGTTTTATAATATCGAGGCATAACCGCAAAAAAAACTTTAGTAACACCATTTTCCATTTTCGTTTTTTTTAATAAACGACTTTATTGGCAACACTTGCATCATCTCCTAAAATGTCATGGTCACATAAGGATCCGTTACGATTTTATAGCAAAAACAATTTTATCTCAAGCGACAATATTCATACAAAATTTTTATGAATTAAAATAAAAAAAACCCTCTCCTGTAAAATTTTGTTTTTGTCACTTAAGCTTTTTTTGCGGTTATGACTCGATATGTATGGAAATCATTATACACTATTTTATTTTGTATGGTATACACTATTTTGTTTGAATATTTTATACCATTTATATTATTTAAAAAGTGTGTATATATCATAGCTTGGGAATAATGATTAGAAATCCTAATGATTAGCAATTGGATTATAAACTTTAATTGTTCTGAAAAATTGATTAATTATGATTAGTAAGGCATTTTAGACAATTACTAATTGATTAGATTAGAAATAATCAAAAGTCTAATCACAATTAGTGACGATTAGCATTTCTAATCAAATCTAATCAAAACTAATCCAAAAAATAATTGATTAGATTTCTTGATTATTTGTGATTAGATTTGATTAGATCAACGTGCTCGATGTACCCTCCTAATCTGTCAAAAAGCGTATGTTAACTGTCGGATAACAACTAACCCCAAGTTATAACAATGGCCCTTAAAAAAATAAGTATTCTTGAAAAATGTTAAGTCCTTTTAAAAGGACAAAAGATGAGGACAAATCAAATACGAAGTTGGACTATTTTGTCTCTAGAATTTAAGGATATATAGGACGTTTCTGCCAAAAAGAAAAAAACTTTATTTGTCACAGTGTTATTTTTGAAATTGAATTTTTATATGCTTTTATTATAATATTTACAAAATGTTAACAAAATATGTATTTGTTTGCCTGTTGCTTAAAACCATAAATTTTTTACGTAGGGAAAAGTGTAGGGAAAATTTTTTTGGTTGTAGGGAAAAGGGTTGTTTTTTAGACACGTAGGGATTATTTAAAATTTCTCCTGACATCAGATGGATGCAGCTAATATCTGAAACTCGGCAGTGTTTGTTATTGGCAGATCTTTCTTAAAACACGGCTAACCAGAGATCCTATTTGGTACTACGGAAAACAGTGTACACTTAGTCTTAGATCCTGGAATGGTTAATGGTAAGGTTTCTTGGGTAATTGCTTGGTGTCTGTAGTTTAAATCCAAAAACGTTAATCGGAAAATCTGGTTGATATTTACCCTTGATTGGGGCAGTTTGGACGGTGGTTGCAGTGGTGGTTACTTCGCTGCTAAGCAAGGGGTAAGTGCACTGGCACTGCCTGGACCATACAGTTGAATTTAAAACCTTTGTATGTGCCAAACATTATGATATCGGTCAAAACGTATTTGCATTAAAAAGATATATATAGAACTAGACTCATAAAGTTAGTAGATTGGGACTAATACATGGGGATCGAATCGATTCAATATTTTAAAAAAATATTTTAAAATGACTCCTATTGTAGCATAAATATTTCAAGGAGTAAGAATAGTTGCAGAACGATATAAAATCCTTGACCAATTTTAAACAAAAAAGAAACTAATTAAATTTATATAAAAATTGTTTTTAAATAAATAAAATAGGGATATAATTAATATCAAAAAAATTTTATATTATTGCTTAAGGGCCTATTTGACCAATTCTATTTAAATATCAATTTATATTTAAATATCATTTTTCATGATTTTATTATTATTTGACATGAAAAAGGAATTTTAGACATTAATTGATATTTAAATAGAAATGGTGAAAAAGACCCTAAGTCCCAGAACAGACGGTAAAACGCAACTGCAACGAAACCCTTTAGAATTATTGTTTTGAAACCAGTTTCAATCGTTTTCCACACACCCTGCAACCTTAAT
Organism: Pollenia angustigena; assembly: GCA_930367215.1. Classification (NCBI taxonomy): domain Eukaryota; kingdom Metazoa; phylum Arthropoda; class Insecta; order Diptera; family Polleniidae; genus Pollenia; species Pollenia angustigena. The sequence goes on along the minus strand of OV884057.1, from coordinate 121,023,362 downwards.
TGTACCAGAATGTAAGGAAATTATCACAATCTTTTCAATTTTCTTTGAGAACAGATGAAACGCAAACACGAGTTTCCTGCACGCCGGTTTCAATGAAACTGATTTGCAATGCATTTCAAGCCGGCCTCAAAACGGTCGCGTCGTGTGTGGTCCCTCAAAGGAGTCTACGGCGCTGCGAAATATGGCCCCAGGAAATATGGCCCCAGGAAATATGGCCCCAAAAAAATAAATGAAAATTGACCCCAAATTTGGGGCTATTTTTCATAATGCAATATGGCCCCATTTTTTTAATGAAAAATTACCCCAAAAAAATGAAAAATAACCCTAAAAATAAAATGAAATATGACCCTAAATTTGGGGTTATTCTTCATCATGAAAAATCACCTCAAAATTTATAATGAATTTTAACCCCAAAAAAGAACACAAAGAAAGTGACATTAAACATTTTCGGTGGAGTTTATATGCCCAAAACTAAAACTCCCAAATTTAGAATCCCGATTTAAAAATCCGGATAATTATACAGTTTTGGTTTTAAAAATCGTATGATTGATAGCATGGTTGAGCTTTCGGCCATGCGCAAGGATTTTTTTCTCTATGGTATAACGAACACTGGCTTTGCTTACTAAAGCTCTACGTTAAAGCCGGCCTTCGGCCAGGCGCAAGGATTTTTTTCTCTATGGTATAACGAACACTGGCTTCGCTTACTAAAGCTTCTCTGTATAGCCGGCCTTCGGCTGAGTGAAAGGATTTTCTTCTCTTTGGTATAACGAACACTGGCTTCGCTCACTAAAGCTTCACTACATTCCACTTAAAATGCAAAAACACCCTAACGATAAAATGAAAAATAACCCCAAAAAAAACAAAAAAATTGCGCCAAAATTGCGTGTTGTTGTGTCTCATGTAAAATTTTGGGGCCGTTTTTCATTTTCCTTTTGGGGCCATATTTCCTGGGGTCATTTTGCGCACCGCCGGAGTCTACGGCATAAACTCAAATGAAACTCGCAAATAACTAGAATTGCAGTTTCGTTGCAGTTGCGTTTTACCGTCTGTTCTGGGCCTAAATTTTTAACATAGAACCCATATAATACGCACTACCACTAAAAACTACTGAAAGAATTATGCTTCATAAATCCAATGAATCAATTTCATTAATCCAATGAAAAATGAATAAATGTCACTAAATCAATGAAAACAAAATAAAATTCTTTAACTTCAAAATACTTATAACTAAAAAATGTTCTTCATATAACCGTCGTAAAAACGTTTTCTTAATTCAATTTTTAGCGGTAGACATGAAAATATATGAAAAAAATTGTTACCCGTCTATGTGGAAACATGCCAAGATTGTACCGATTCCAAAATCAGATAAGGACTATCGTCCAATTGCCATTTTACCTTTTTTGTCAAAGGTCTTTGAGCGTTTGCTTCATAAACAAATAAGCAAATACCTTTATGAAAACGCATTACTTACTGAGCGACAATCAGGTTTTAGACCTAAGCACAGTTGTCTTACGGCGCTTATTGATGTATCAGAGGAATTAAGATGCCAAATGGATGACAACAATATTTCTTTCTTAGTGTTACTAGACTATTCTAAGGCGTTTGACACCGTAGAACAGTAAAACTAATGTCGTCTTATTTGTGTAATAGATCGCAGTCAGTTTGCCATGGTTCTAAAAAATATAATTGTTGCGCAGTCTCTAGTGGTGTACCCCAGGGATCCATACTTGGCCCTCTTCTATATGCCATGTATTCAAATGACTTACCTTCCCAACTCCTACATTGTGGAATCCAAATGTATGCAGACGATGTACAGCTTTACATCAGCTGCGAGCCATCTAGAGTCATCGACTGTATTAGTAATTTAAACGAAGATCTGGACAGGATAAACCAATGGGCGACAAGAAATGAACTTTGTTTAAATGCCAGAAAGTCTCACGCGATGATAATAGGAAAACCAAAACGGGTTCCTTCTTTAATACAACCAATAAAGATTAATAATACAACAATTGAATTAGTTGAAACCGCTAAGAACCTAGGAATAATCTTTAATAAAAAACTAAATTGGTCAGACCACATAAATGCAATCTGTGGTAGAACATTTGCAATGTTACGTTATTTGTGGATCAGTCAGCATTATACTCCCTTAACAATTATAATGTTATTAGCAAAATCTTACCTACTGCCAACACTAATTTATGGATGTGAACTTTTCACAAACTGTGATTCGTCAAGTAAGAGAAAACTAAATGTAACATATAACAATATTGTCAGATATGTTTTTGGATTGAAACGTTTTTCTAGAATCTCACGCTATTCAAAGATAATATACAGTATATCATTTGATAACCTGTTAAAGTGCCGTTCGTTAATTTTACTACACAAGATTATATACACAAAGCAGCCTAATTACTTGTATCGTAAACTAAATTTCTTTAGATCAAATATGGGGAAGAAGATAACCAGTATCCAACATCGCGATGAGCAATCTAAGAAACACTTTTTAATTCACACTATTAGTCTCTGGAACTATTTACCTCATAACTTTCAAACAACAAGCAATGCAAAGCACTTTAAATGTGAGATTTTCAAGTATTTTTCGTAACAAAGATGATTTAATTTTATTTAAATATTAAACTTAATTGACACTTTCTAACTAATGATAAATATGCCTGTTACAATTGCTCAAATTTAAATTTATTTATTGTTAAAAATTTGATTTGTTATTTCTGTCATTAATTGTTTAATTTATTCTCTATAATTATTTTTTTATTTAATTGAAACTATGCATTTATTAACAATATTTTCCCAATGCTGTTAAAGAGACTTGGTCTTGTAGCATTGGCGTGCAAAAAAGAAAAAAAAAAAAAGAAAAAAAAATAAATTTTAATGTTTAATAACATTAATGAAAAAAATTCATTACGATAGCGAAATACTGATTTTAGCTAAATGTAAGAAATATTAAGGTTCAAAAACAAACAACGCGAAAGAAAAAACAAGAGCACCAAATTCTCACATTTTTGTTTGTTTTTTAATTGTTAATTTAAATCAGTGATAGCCACTCCATAGGCTCGCGAGTCAGTCAATAATCGTATTTTTCGCACAGACTCGGTCGGCGATTCACATGTATACAACAACTTTGTTCGTGCGTTCGGGGCTTGGTTATCACTGATTTAAATGCACAAAATTTACGCAGTAGTACAAGCCAGAAAAAAGGAAATAAGGCATATGAAGGTCGTCGCGGGCTGGAAAATGAATTTAGTGCAATTTACTTATAGGTGAGCTTATGAAAGTAGAACATAAAATGATGTAAACGAAATATAAAAACGAAATAAAATTAATAAAACTTGATGATTTGAAACAGGAATAAATAAAAATCACAACAACTCAAAACGCACATTGAAAAATGGATAAAATAAAATAAAATGGATAAAAATTTTATTCAAATATAAAAACATTTATATTTAAATAATAAAAAAAAATGTCTTTAAACGTTTGACATTAAAATAATGCAAAATTGTCATTCATTTTATGAAAAATTTCATTAACGGGGGGATAATGTTACATTCTTCATTAATTCAATGAAGGGTTACATAGGTTGACTTTTAATATAATTTTTATTGGGTTAATGTCAAAATCAATTGGATCTGTGAAGAAAATTCTTTCAGTGTAAGTCAATTTAATCCCGTACAAATTCGGTATCTAGTGAAAATTCCATTAAATAATTGAAGCACAGCCGCGAATAACGTTTTAAGTTACACAATAATAATTTTTCAGGATAGCAAAAAAACGTGTTTTTGACAGGCAGGATTATTTGTTTTAAAAAACTTTTTTTTCTGTTATAAAAAATAATGATAATAAAAACTTTTATGCAAAAGGCTTTTAAAATATTATTCCGCTCTGCAAAACTATTTCGGTTACATCATTTTAATAGTAACTTACAACGTTCTTCCGCTGGCTGGCACTTTGTATGCCATTTTGAAGACGTTAAGGTGAATAATTTTGGGTGATTTGATGTTTAAACTGTGTAAGAGAGCAAGGTTAACTGTTATCTGCTAAAAAACAGTTCTTACAAAATGTGGCGTTTACAACGTTATTCGCGGCTGTGCTTCAATTATTGTATTTACCACAGAATACACAGAACTGTAAAAAGTGGCGTGTGAAAAAAGCCCAAATCAGTTGCGAGGGCGGCTTTCGAAGAAAGAGACAGAAAGCTTTTTTTGGTAGTGAAGTGGCAAGGTGTAAAAACAGGCCGCAACAATCAACACAAATGGCGTGATCAAAACAAAAATAACAAAACACAAACCACGTTAAACAAATGCATTAGTTCAACAAACGTTGTTTTTTGTGCAAAAAAATGTATTTAGTAATAATGTTTTGTGTTATAATGTTATTTACTTACTTAAATTTTATTTGCTCGTGTTGTGGTGAACTTAAAAGTTAATTTTTACAACAGTTTTGTAAATAAATCTTAACTAAATAAATTTGTGTTCATTGTATTGCGGCATAGAATATGATGAAAAGAGAAATGCAAAAGGGCAGCTTTCTTTGAAAGAGACAAAAAAAAAACGCAAAATCTTCCGTCAAATCAAATCCACACGGTGTATTAATTTTAATACATATGACGATAAAATTTTGCAAAATTATTTTTAGCGTTTATCTAATTAAACTTCACAGCAAAATTTCAGGAAGCATGTAAAACTTTTCATCATACCTGGCCTTTACACGTGAAAGTACTTTCTTGCAAGTAGAGTATACGTATTATCAACGAAAAATCGAAGAAACAGACGATTGTGAAAAAGTGTGAGTGTATTGCGACTTTCAAGAAATTTACTTTCACGTGTAAATGCTATGATAGCTACCATATAAATTTTCAAAAATCCTTTTCACCTTTATAAAAATTGGTATTTAGATGAAATATAGTATAAACTAAACCTCAATATATTTTACAACTACAAACATTTTTCCAATTGGTGTAGGTTATCATTTCTGGACTTATTGACTTTTGATTCTTATTGGTTTTCTTAACAAACGGAATGATACATTTTTGGCAGTGTATAGTAGAAAAAATACAAAATTTAAAAATTTAAGTAAAGTATACTTTAAGGATGTATCAAATATTACTCTGAGGTATTGGTAAATACATATGTACCAGGGATGCCAATCAAAAATCTCAAAATTTTTAAGATTTTTCCGGATCTCAGGGATTCCAGGAGGTGTTTCCTTTAATATACCAAATTATTTAATTTATTTATTACTTAATTAATTTGTTTATGAATTTTGTAAACGTTTTACATCAACTGATAGAAAAATGGATCTTCATATTGATGATGCTCTAACATCAGAATTGTGACATCAATGTTACTACAAATGGCATCAGTGATGCAAGAAGTAACATCAATCCAATAATTTACGTCTTTGTACAATTTTGTCATTTTTTACGTGTTATCTATTTTATGGCTATAGTGACATCATTTCAATGCCATATTTTATATATTATTGACATTATTTTCATGATTACAATGTATTATAAGAAGCAAAAATTCCTTTATTCTATTTTTATTATTAATTAAAACCTTTTCTTTAGCTTCACTTCGGAAAATCAAATCTTGTAACGTTAATTTAACCGCCTTATACTCAATGCAAATGGATGAAACTTTGCAGGCATACATATTCCCGATGACAATACACGAATACATGGGCGTAGTCAGGATAAAAAGTAGGGGGGGTGGAGGGAGCAAAATTTTTTTTAAATATCCTTTTTTAGGAAAAGCGTTTCTTAAAAAAAATGTTTTTTAAATGTTCTTATTTAAAATTATTTAGTCAAATACATCAAATTTTTAAAGTTGAATGTGTCTTATTATTGAGAGTTCTGCTGTAACTCAACAAACGTGAAACACATATGTAACGGGTAAGTAAATAATAATATTCTCTCCCTTTGACTTAAGTCAATTCCAATGGCTTTGACTTAATGACAAACTGTCATTAAATTGATGCTAATGTGTGCTTTCTCCGATGCTACTGCGTCATCGCACTGAGGACATGTTCGTCATTTCTGTGATGCCGATGTGTCATCCCATTGATGGCATAATTTCATTTTGACCCTGATGAAACTTTGGCCAAGTGATGTTAGGGTTGACATCACCATGATGAAAAGTGTCATGGGGTCAAAAACGAAGACACTTGTCATAGTACTGATGTCAAGTTACATCAGCGTTATGACGCCTTTTCTATCAGTGTATATGTATGTTTACACAATATACATATATTTTTATAAAAGAAAACATAACAAAATACTTTATTTCATATATGTTTTTTAAACAAATTAAAAAAAAAAATAACCACATTACTAATAGTTGACAAATTTAAAATTTTTAACGAATATGAGCACTATCATAAAAATTGCGATTTAATTGTTATATGATGATAATTCAGGCAATTATTAAGAAACTAGTTTAGTTAGTGAAAATTCAATAACACTTCAGAATAAGGCTAAACATTTTCAGATGAACTGTCACAATTTTAAGTATTTTGAACCTAATAACATGAAGTTTTCAAACAGTATTTCTCTTCCTTAAACAAATATTCAAAAGTATATATAAGAGCAAAATATACGTACATATAAAAAAAAAACCTCTAGTTAAACTTTCTATACAACCAAATAAATTATTTATACACGTATTCATACATGTTTTCATTTCAAAAATCGTTATATTCTCTACATCTCTCTCTCTCTCTCTATTTATACTCGTATCTTTTGAAAAATATTATTTATTTTCCCTTATTTAATTTTATTTCACCTGGAAAATTGAATTTAACTTAAAACTACCATCATTTGCAGTCGTTGTTGAACAACGAGAAGATAAATGCTACCTTACTCATCATGAATTTCCACAGAGTTTGCTGAGGAGGCACTTGAACTCTTGTTGATTATTTATTCGAAAGATGGAAAGAAATAAAAAATATAAAATAATTTTTATATCAAACGAAAAGAAGTCAAAACCACAAAAGATTTAAAAAATCTCTGTCTGTTCTTAACAAACATTGGCAATTGTATCCCTTGAGAGATTCACAAGGAACACCCGTATTATATATTTTACCAGCAACGTGCTCTTGTAAAATATATATTTTCTTTTATTTTAGTTTGAATGCTTAAAGTTGGTACGGAACATACGAATATGAACATGTTTACAAAAAAAAGTTAGGGTATTCCTTTGGATTATTTCATAATACTTTTCGTTAGCTTTGTAATATAAAAAATTAGAAAGTTTTTATGTTTGGATGTTTGTTAACTTGTGGCCCAATCACGCGAACCCTGCTTACTGGGTTTGAAATAAATTTGTTAGACAGATAGCACATGACCCAGGGTACTTTTTAAGAGAAATCTGGGAAAAAATTTCTACTATGTACCTTATAGATTGTATATGGTCAGAAATTAAATAAAGGGTATTTGGTACTTTTTAAGGCGTAAAAACGGAAAAACATTGGCACTTTTACTTTTTTCGATAAATTTGTTTACAAGCTGATTATAGTCTACATTAACATACTTTCTAGGGGCCGACATATTTGGTATAGAAATAGCAAATGGCCCAGATTAAAATAAAAAGTACTTTTTACAACTTTTATCTTTTTGATTAATACGGCATACGGATTGCATATCGTCCAGTGGCCGGATTATGCATATTTAGACACCGCTTGCTTTTCATATAGACAGTTGAATGTCGGCTTCTCAAAAGTAGCGAGTGCTCAAAACTAATAAGCACACTCATAATATTCTGTACGTAAAATTAATTGAAATTGTAATACATATAAAATAAATGAAAATTCAGTTATAAACCGGTCTACTTTTTTTTATGTACATATTTTTAACGAAAAGTTTATTTAATTTAATTTAATAACTATCAAAGAATTAACCCCAAATCCCGTAAAAACAAAAGAATATGCATGCATACAATTCATAATTAATTAATTTTGGGGTCACCCTACTGTATTCCTTTTTTTAGTTCGTAAATGTTCTAATTTTCATAGTGTTTTCAGATTCAACAACAATTTTTTTTCATGTGTATCCAGTTGCTATTTAATGTTTAAGTTTTCCTTATATTTTCACAAATCTTTAAAGTTAGTCAAAACGATCTAAAGTCAGAAATTGTAGTTTTTCGTAATGTAAAATTGAAAATTATTTAATTGATTTATTTCCTAAAAAGCAAATGATTAAGATTAAATCGGTTTTGCTAGATTTAAGTTTTTGATACCAAGCGAAAGAGTTAAATAAAATTGAGTTTAAATTAATCAAAACTCAATATTAGATTTTTGAATTAAAACCCGTTTGTTGACGTAAAAAAAATGTGTACACACTATTGAAAATATTGGTGAAAAATAAAACAAATGTATTATAAGCAGTGTTGCCACTTTGTGGGTAATTACCCGAATTTGGTATAATTTTTACGGTCGTGGGTAGAGCGTGGGTAATTTCTCTTAGGTGTAATTCAGGTGTTATTTGAAATTCTTACTTCAGATAACCAAATAAAATCAAGATTCGATTTCAGTAATGACATTTATTGCTTATGAAATATTGTTGCTCAAAAATGCACAGACTTCTGAACCAAAGTCTCGATGTTTTTTAAGAAAAGACTTCAATCATTAAAAATATATTTCCAAAAGTTTGATAATGAATGTCGCAACATGGATCTTAAGACTGGATAAAGATGACTATCATAGTGATTTAGAATCAGAAGTTTATTGAAAAAGTTATTCAAACTAAAAACTAGCCTGCGGGCTATGTTTCCAATATTCCAACATATAATTAATTTTAAATTTATCTTGGAACTTTTTAATGCTTTACACTCAATTTACATGATGAATTTTATGACGTCCAATTTTAGACGTCATTTTTTGTTTGGTAGCAAGCGGTGTAGTGAAGAAAGAGGAAGAGAACACAAAAATCATGTCTATTTTTCTACCCCTCTTTCTTCTCTACACCGCTTGCTACCAAACAAAAAAATGACGTCCAAAATATCAAGAGGTGTCACATCGCACGGCCTTTAAGTCTATTTAACAGTTAATTTTCTCTAAATGCACACATCACCTTCATTTGTTACGAAATAAGTTGCGTCAGTTGAATCATGAAGTCGCCTATAAGTTGCGAAAATCGATGGCTGATTTTCAAAGTAAATTTGGATGATTTGGTGGCGTTGTTCAAGCATTAATCTATTCATGATGATGTGCCTGAGCAAAAAGTGAAATCAGTATGACAGTTCGTTTGACAGCTAAGCTTTCGTAAGCTCTATGGGGCTAAAAACACCCATTATAAAGGAATTGCAATGAGCATTTTGAACCTTCCCTAGATATATGCAACCAAATGTGGAAGTTAAACTCATTATTTTAGGCGTTTTATTTTATGTTTTATTAATGGTTTTTAAGACTTTAATGTTATTTTTGTTCTGATGTTCTTTCAATGAGTTTGTTGTGTTTTTGATTCTTTGTAAATGTCCTTTTATTGAATAAAACTTCAATTTTATATCAGGTGTAATTTCATTTTGATCGGGTAATTTTGCTTCATCTCAAGTGTAAGTTTGAATTTTTCTGGTGGTAACACTGATTATAAGTGATTTGTTAGTATTTACAGCATGCACGTTTTGATTGGAATTATCGAAGGTGTGTTTGAAAGAAAAAAATGAATTTCTGTAAGGTATTTTATATTGGACACATGGTAAATTATGTTTCGATCATAACAAAATTCGGTTAATTGGATGAAAATTTAATAAATGAAAAGTTTTTAGCATTTTATGTTTTATATGGGGCCCATGGTAAAATGTGGACCTATTATCATAATATTGCATGGCATTATTTCTAGACATATAGAGTATTAAGTAGACCGATCTCAATTTACTACGGTTTTAAACGTTTTTAAATAAATTTAGTGTCCTTTTTATCGCACTGGTTCCTCCAAAAGGAGAAAACTCAAAATTTGTTATTTTCACTTTTTGAAAGAAATTGATGTACAGTGGTTAAATCTATCCAATGTTAAACTCTTACATAGTTTTCTCTACTCTTTCGCCAAAAAATTACAGTTGTATTCCTCTTCTTGATATAAAAGTAGCTTCTCCAGAGTCAACTAAAGATAAATATTATGAGTTGTACCTAGAGTTGTCAATTATTCGCCTTTTAGCTTTGTTCGAATAATTCATATAATTGTTTTTGTTCGTTCGATCTAACGATTAAATCTGAAAAATTATTCGATTAATCGATGAGAATAACGAATAAAAAAAATTACATATTTTAAATAAGATACATCCGTCCGTTAATTTACAACTATGGAAAATCTTCAATTTTCTTCTTTATTTTTTCTCAAATCCACTATGACTTCTTTTTTTGATGCGTACAACTTTTCATCTAAGCTCCATATCGTTGTATTACCTAAAGGAATCATAAAATCCTTAATTCTTAAATAATCCGATACAACTTTGGATATTCGAAAGGCGTTTGCAGACCTTCCATCTTCAGCCAAACTTCTGCGTACAACTTCTTCTATAAAACAACCGCTGTCTCTCTGTATGTATTTTTCCATTGGAAGAAGTTCGGCATATTTTGATATCGTTGGATTATCTTCTACAACGTCGTTTTCTATTGTAATATTGTGACACTTATGCTATGTTCACACTTTAAACGCGTTTAAGCAACTCGAGCGTGATTAAGCTCTACTCACATCAAAATCGAGATGATTTACCATATATTGACGTTATTTGTAAATCACTTCAAATTGACATGATTACAACTTAATCACTTCATAAACCAAATCGAATCCTCTGAACATACCTCAAACTGAGTATAATATAGAATCGGTCACCATGTAAGTACCCCTCGCGTGTACAACCGACCATGATTTCTTCTTAATGTTTTTATTTGACTTTAAATAATTCGTAAATTTTCACAATTCCATAATTAATATGCTTAAAATGATGTTCTGATCGCTTTATTAAAGTATTTTTATCCATTTTTAATAATTTAAAGAAATTTAAATTTGTTTGTTGCATTTTTTTCTCTTTATCATCTGTCATCTAAATCATCTCAAATGTAATGTGAAGGGCTCTGATTAACTTGATCAACATTTCATGAAAATTGTTTAACGTTTGATTTAAAAAGAAAACAGCTTTTACAATTGTTTGACAAAGATTTGTTTAAAACGAACATAAGACACATTTTTGAAATACAATGAATACTTAACACGGTTTTTGCCTACTAAACATTGAGATTAATTACAATGAGGGCTATAGCAACAATATTTTTTACTTTTTCTACATTTTGTATAAAATCGCTAAAAACGTATGAGAATAAATCAAATTCTAAGCTTTTATTTCTTATTAGTCTTTTATTAATTTATTTTTTAATAAAAAAAAATTGTTTGATTAATCGACATAATTTAATCGATTTATTCGTTATTCGGAAATCGCCATTTTAAAATTATTCGAACAAGAGTTTGTTTTTGTTTGATCGATTAATCGAATTATTCTTAATCGGTTGACAACTCTAGTTGTACCCAATTTAAAGCTGAATTTAAATCAGTTTTGTTTCAACTAAAGACAAATATTTTAAGTTGTGCTAGTGTCATAAGTGTTTATGTCACAACGGCTTACTTTGATGATATTCTATTTTGTGTTGTCTCTTTTTAGTTGTTTTAGGTAAGTTTATTGTGCTGTTATATTTCGTTTTCTTTTAAATATTTATGAATTGATACTACTATATAAATGAACAAATTTCACATAAAGGGGAACAACTCAAAAAACTTATTCGCAACGGTTGTAGGCGTTCAAAAACTATGTCGGAAAGTGAAGTTTATATAGGGCATATGGCTTATGAAACTGTGACAGACCAAATGTTTTTACAATAGAAAAGCATTATTTATAACGTGTTTGCATACTCGAGTTTCTTCCGAAAGTTTGCTTTTTATGGATCTTATGGTAAATGATGGACCGATCTCCACAAAACTAAGGAATATTATTTTGGTCGTATAATACGAATTTGTGCAAAATTTAACGGCTATCAGCCGAATGTGATTTTTTGCTAAGCCTCTCGGAAGTGGGCGTGTTTTCAACTGACGGACATAGCTAAGTAGATTTGGAATTTCTCAGGACCCAGAATATATTTTTAATGGGGTCATGAATATTAAACAAGTTTCAAACGAAAAAATTATCTTAGTATACCCTCATTCAATACCCGTCGTGGAGATTACACCAAAAGAATCTTAAAATTCACAACTAAAACTTAAACATTTTCTTAAGATATTTCGAAATTCGTGTAAATTATTTAAAAAAAATTGGTCTGAAATATAAAAAATCAAGTAAGAAAGTATAGTCGGTGAAGCCCGACCATATGATACCCTACACCACAGTATTTAAAAACACATCATGCTTATGTGTCCATTTTAATATGGATTTATCTATGTTTTTAAACTTCGTTAAATTCGGTTTGCAAGTTTGTGAGGGGCAGAAATTGCCCCCTACCTCCCGTTGTGGTCCTATTTTTGAAAACTGTATAGCTTATTTGTCCATATAGATATTGATCTATCTATGTTTTAAATTTCATTAAAATCGGTTTGAGAGGCAGATATTGCCCCTATTTCCCCTCGTGGTCCTATTTTTTAAAAAATGCATACCTTTTGTGTCCATATAGATATGGTTCTATCTATGTTTTAAATTTCATTAAAATCGGTTTGATAGTTTCTGAGAGGAAGAAATTTCCCCCTATCATCCCTCGTGGTCCTACAATTACGCCCATTTCCAATAGGCTTGGTCCTTGTGCCAATAAGAACCTATGTCCCAAATTTTATCAAATTATCTCCCAAATTGCGACCTGTACTTTGCGCACAAGGTTACATGGACAGCCAGCCAGCCTGCCAGCCGGACGGACTTCGTTAGTTTGACTCAGAAAGTGATTCTGAGTCGATCGGTATACTTAAAGGTGGGCCTAGGATCATTATTTTAAGGCGTTACACACATCAGCACAAATGCATTATACCCTCTCCACTATTGTGGTGTGGGTATAAAAACAGGTAATTCTGTCAGTTGTGATCGTATACTTTTTCACTTCGAAAACAATTTTATTTCGAATTCTTACAGTCGAACTGAACTAATCAAAATTATGTTTTTAGCATTATAAAAACTCAAATAAATGCTTTACAATACTGATTTTAATTTCGAATTGTTTAGTATCGACCAGGGCTGTCCAATTTGTTTTCACCTTTGTCGCCAAATTATACATCGAAAATCGCCAAATTTAATTTTGTTAAGATTTTTTTTTAATCGCCAAAGTTGATATTAGGAAAGTAACACAAGAGTAATTTTAGCGTTTCTAAAAACTCAAATATAAGTTAAATTTAAACTAATTTGCAATTTTATTTTAATTTTAAGGCCCTAAATTTGTAAAACGCAAAAGCAACGCCAAAAATTATATTGAAAGCAAAAACAAAATCGAAAATATTTCATAATTTTGTTGTTGTTTTCTATAGAAATGAATATTGAATTTTTAAATTTTAAACGCTGCATATCTTGTGGCGTTGATAATTTTTAAACGCAATATGTATTTCTGTAGAAAGCAACAACAAAATTTTGAAAAATGTTTGACATTGTTTTTGCTTTCAATGTTATTTTTGGGATTGCGTTGCGTTTTACACATTCAGGGCCTAAATCTTTTTACATTTATTTACCTCCTCAGTTTCTAAAACACTTAACCCATCTTTAAAAATATTTTTATACATTTTGAAAATTTAAAAAAACTTTATGTAAAAAATTTTTCAACCCAAAGTGAAGTGATTTACAAAATAATGCCTTTAATATATGTTAAGATAATTAACTGGAAATATATAAAATTTATCACTAAAATGCTTACCTTCGTATTGTTGGGCACATACTTATTTTCCGATAAAAGCTAATTCCACAATGCTAGTTCACTTACCTACGCAATAATAGTAAACACTGGTTCACAAAATATTCCAAACAGAAAAGTATTCAAAAATTGATGATAACAAATCTGTGACATTTTGACAAAACATCTTAAGTCAAATTTAAAATGTTGGAAAAAATGTAGTTAATTATACGAATTTTCATTAAAAAAAAACATTTTTGTTTGCGTTTTTAAACTTTTTTATTATAAACGAAATTTTCATTTAATTTGGGTTTATTTTATTTTTTAATAAAAATAATTTTTTTACCGATTTTTTTTTTAACTTTTTTGCTATCTTATCTCGACTTAAGATGTTTTATCAAAATGCCACAGTACACAGAAAAAATTATTGTCGAATTATTTTCAAACAAACGCTTGTTTGAAATTTTTTTTGATTTCTACAAATTTTTTCACTGATTCAATCAATATTTTTGTTTGATTTTTATTTAACCAACAAAAATGTGGACAACTCTTCAAAAATATAATAAACGCGCTATTGGTTTCAAGTTTTCATAATTTTATATGAAATATTTAATGCTCTTTAATGTTGTCGTCCTTTTGCATTTTTTTTATTGATTGTAAGCAACACTTCTTTATGATAAATATAAGAACTACAACAAAAAACACATGCAGTCTATTTTTGGACGCTTTAAAAAAGTACAGCAATAAGAAAAATAATAAAATAGCGTGACGAGGGTTGTAGTAAAAAAACAACAAAAACAATAGCAGGTAAAAGAAAACGTTTAATTTTTTTTAAACAACAGAAATGACAACATTATAAGAAACAAAATAAATTTTTGGTTGGTTTCAAAGTTGGTAAAAAAAAAAACAAAATCCCGTATTCAATTTTTTCAAACAGTTTGTTTAAATACATCAAATACAAAAATAGAATGATGACGAAAAACATATCGAGTCGGTCTGCCGCCGTTTTTGGTTACATTTCTTCTTCATAAGCAAAGGAAATTGATGCAGCAAAAGTGAGTGACGAAGAAAAACATTGTGTGTATAAATAAGACTTCGTTCAAAAATTATTCCAACAAAAAAATGTGTCTGAAAGCCAGCCGGCCGCTCTGCTCTGCTTCATCTTCACCAACAGTGCTTGCTTGTGTGCGTGTCATTGCTTGTGCCAAAACTTTTTTGTTTGATTCAGCAAAATTATTTGTTTAAAATTTATATGAATTTCAGTAAACATTTGTTTGATTCTGTAAAATTATTTGTTTGAAAAAATCGGCGTTTTTTTTCAATAAACAAAATGCAAATAAATTGTTTGAATATGCGAATTTGTTTGTAGGACCGATTTCAGACAAAAAATTTTTTGATTCTACAAATTTTTTGTTTGAATTGAAAAAATAATTTTTTCTGTGATAATATAAACTTTAAATAAAATTCTTTAATTAAAAATCTTTAACTTGCTTTCATAAACTATTGGATATATATAATTAAGGAAATATCTTTGAAAATTTCATTTCCCATATCGCCCAAATAATCGCAAACGTTTTTAAATATCGCCAAGTCGCCAAACGCAAATTTTAGTCGCCAAATGGGTTAAAAATTTGCCACGTTTGGCAAGAAACCACTATTTCTGACTGCCCTGGTATCGACTAAAAAACTCGATATAAAATTAATTTCGAATCGAAAAAGTATTCGAACACGACTGCCAGAATTAGCCCCCTAATATTATGACACCAACGAGCCTGAAGCTTATTTCACAAATGTAAAAGTTACAATTTTTAGATTTGTAACTTGTAGTTTTGCTAAATGGGCCCCAGAACTTTAATATCACATAGTAAAAGATATTTGTCGACATTTCTATTGATGGTGACAATCATGTAGAATTTTAACTTAGGATCCATAATATGCACAATATCTTTAACATTCGAATAAAAGTGTAATTCCAGTAAAAATTTAAATGTAACATGTAATTAGTGCCTTAGAACTTCCTAAGTTCCAAACAATAATTTTTTTTATAACATTTAATTAGTTGTGATTGTGCATATTGTTAGTTTAGTCACTGTCATCATGAAATATGTTTAACAAAGAAATATAAAAGCAAAATTTGTCACACATTTTTATTATTCTTAAATTGTTTTTATTGTTGTCATCGCAGACAGGGGGTCATTTCGTGCTGGTATTATGACTGGGTGACAGAAAGTTCTTTGTTTAAACTTTAACATATTTTTCATTGTAAATGATAGTGAATTTCCGATAATATTCTGACATATGGACATGTCGAGAGATTGAGGAAAAGAAAAATGAATTCACTTACATTCATATCAAATACTTGAGCTTAAACAATAAAATTGAAGCAACCGAAAAATAAAATCTCTTTTGTCATTAAAAACATCAGCCAAAAAGGATAATGACACCCAGTAAATTGCAGGCAGACAATAAAAAAAAACTGCCTGCCAACCAACCCACCACCCAACCAACAGCAACCAATCTTTGTCTACTTGTTCTTTGTGGTACAATGCCATTCTTCATACTCCTCAGAGTACAAGCAAAAAAGTACAACAAATCATTTTTTCGCATGACTGGAATGATCCGTCTTTGAGCAATTGTCTGATTGTCTTCAGGCTCTCGCGTGATGCTCTTAATGACGGATTATTTTCTTGTGGGGTGTTTCTAATCTTTGGCTGGTGGTTTGAGTTGTTCAAATGGAATTTTTTGGTAAAAGCTTGTTGCATTTTTTAACGGGGATGTTGTAGTTGATTAACCAAAATTAATCTGTTAAATTGATAGTGTTTTTGTCATCTTAAATTGATAAATTATATATTGTATGATAAATTAGTTAACTATCCAATAACTTTCCGATCATCTTTGCCTTCCAGATTTTTCTTCTGCAGTGAACATAAAATTCTTGTCGCAGAAAACAAGAATGCGTAGAAGGTAAGAAATTATTTGGGAATTAACTAATAATAATTACATGGTAAATACTTAACTGATTTTATATGAATATTAGGAGCAATATTTCCTTAATTTTGTTATTTTTCCTTGTGACAACAGAACACCGCCTTGTAGAAATGCATGCCAATGACTGACCACTGTTTGGTTATGAGCTTGAGTTGGTTCTTAAAATAGGGTTTCCATTTGAAAAGATGGAGGCTACTGCGTAACCGATTCTGGATTAGACACATTTGTATTGTATAACGCATTTACTTAACTAGTTACAGCTATTGCAACGAATCTGCATCTTGTGATTATTTAATTTATTGAAATTGGCTAAAATCTATTAATATTTTCACTCATAAGTATAGCGAACAAGGTTTTATCGCAAATAGTAAACAAACGGCTTGCAACCGCATTCGATCCGGAACTCTGACGTAAACAGGCCGGGTTTCGTCCTCAAAAGTTCCGCAATGTTCATGTGAAGTGACTCCGGATAATAACAGAACAATCCGTAAAGTGGAGGTCTTCTTTATATCTTACTTTTATAGATTTCGAGAAGGCATCCTACATAACTACAATGAAATGGCAGAAAAGTTTAAGTCTGCTCAAAATGAAGCAGCAGAATCCGGTATGAAGATAAATAAAGCCCAAACCAAGGTGATGCGAATAAATTTGTCTACCAAAAAAAAAGTATCAATAAATGGAGTTGAAATAGAAGATGTTACCAAATTTTGCTACTTGGGCAGTCTACTAACAGCGACTGGGGGCTCCAGCGATGATGATAAAAATCGCATCAAATCCGGTTTTTATTCCTTTGGTCTCCTAAATCCCATCTAGTGGTTTCCACATATATCCAAAAGAAATCCAAATATTTAACTCCTGCGTCAAGTCTGTACTGCTTTACGGATGCGAATCTTGGAATGCAGCCCCACCTGACATAAAATCCCTTCAAGTTTTTATTAACCGCTGCCTGCGCAGAATTTTAAAAATTAAGAATAAAGATCGCAAACTATATGGATTGGACATGTCTTGCGAAGGCCAATAGAGGACACCACAAGAAGCTCCATTGAATGGAATCCACAAAGTAGTCGTAGAAGGGGTAGACCATCTCACACTTGGCGATGTCAAAAAGAAATGGAAGCTGCCAGAAACAATTTAAGTTGGAACGAGATTAAAGCACTAGTTGCTCACAGAACTCAATGGAACAGATTATGGACCTATAATCCTTAAAGGATCGAAATTTGTATGCATCAAATTCGAAGAAATTTTGCTAAAGAAACCATATGTCAAAAATGAAATTCGAGCCCCCGGATTTTTCTCACCAGAGGGCGCTTTCGTATATTTTATGGATCTTATCGCCTTTTTTGTGGATTGGAAATGTATACGCCATTGTACTTCAATATTAGGAATAAAAACTCTATCGTGTCCGCAGTGTATTATTTTATAAACTAACTAGCTTAATACGGTACGCTTTGCTACCCTAATCGAAATAAAATTAGTAAAATTTTATTAAAACAGATCTCGTGTATTGATTACAAAGCATATTGTACTAGATTTAATTGCTTTCACAGTAACCGTTTTGCAGATAAACAGAAATTTCAAGTGTATTCGTAAGGGAGGTGCCATTCGTTTTTTTTCCATTGAACATACTTTTTGAAAGAGGTTGTGTATTATTATCCAAGCTATTTGTACAAAATTGGAATACTTTCACTTTTACCGTACTCCAAATATGTAGAAATCGTTTATGTCAATGTATGGAAGGTGCCACGCCCACCTTAAAATTAAAAAATATTAATAGCCTATGTGTCGGATAATCAGAAAATTACTGTGAAAATTTCAGTAGTTTAGGAGTCTTTAGGGAACAAACATACATACGACTTTTCATTAATATATTATTTATTGCTTCCCCTGCACCTACCCCCTTACTTTTATTTTGAAGGTGAAGTTGTCCATAGTGTGGATCCTACAAAGCTTGAAGAGAATTTTGTCTTCAGATATAAGGTCTTTAACATTTTCGTTTTTTGGGGGGGCACTGCTCCTCCTCTGTCTACCCTGCCCATTTTTATATTGAAATTTATAGTTTCCCATAATAGTTGTTTTAAGCACGTTTAAAGACTCCCCCTTTAATAGTTCTTCAGTTGAGCGATATTTAATATACGCACTAGACTGGTCGCAATTTTTTTTTTTTTTTAAATTTAATTGTTTGCGCTGCTTAAAATATGAGGTTTGGTGTAAGAAATCATGACCTAATTTTTCAGGTCAATCCGACGGTGCCTAGCCGTGCCAAGTGGGGCCCAAAGTTCCCCATTTTATAAAAAAAAAACATCTTTTCTATCAGATCTTTATAGTTATACTAGTTGAAAAGCCGAAAATCAAAAATATGACTACGCTACGATCTTCGGCAGAGAAAGTACTTCATAAACTAAAGATCTGATAGAAAAGATGTTTTTTTTTTATAAAATGGGGAACTTTGGGCCCCACTTGGCACGGCTAGGCACCGTCGGATTGACCTGAAAAATTAGGTCATGATTTCTCGAAAATTCGATATGTTCTACAAAAGAAAGAAATAATATTATATTAAGATTAATTTCAAACCTTCATGTTGAACTACAGAGAATAATAAAGGAAATTTAAGTTGATATTAAAAGTTTTCTAATTTGTACGGATAGCATGGCGCCATGGGCGTATGGTTTTATGAGGAGGCAGTTTAAATGGCAAACAACTGATGAGCTCTAATGCTAAGACAAACAAAAATGTTCTGCAGAATGTATATTAAAATTGCTTTTTAGCTTAGTAGCTATAATACAAATAAAGTTGCCATCAAACTTAAAATTCTAATTACCAAATTAGTCTCCTTTTCACTTTTTTTTATAAATGAATAAAACGAGATTTTTTTTTAAGCAGCGCTTTTTAAATTATTTCAACGTGAAAAAACACATTAATTAGCCATAATTTGTTAAGAAAATCGTTGCTAGACTTATTTAATTTACTCTCATCTTTTAACAGTGATCAAATGATTAAAAAGTTTTACTAGCTTTTCCCTCAAACGCAAAACATGTTTCACACTTGATGAGCACTTGCTGCCGCATTTGACGTTGGGGTACTTTTGAAATATACATTCTACATATTTCTTTGTTTGCATGTGTGTTGAAAACAAAATCTTAGTATATTAACAATGAGTATTTACTGCAAAAATATACTTACATGCCATGCATTTTCCACTTAATCTCAAAATGTTTTTAAAATTCAATTTCACCCAGTGGGCCACTGCACCAAATGTGCAGTCGTTTAATTCAAAATGTATAAACGTTACTTTACGCTATTTTATGGAATAAGTTTTTACAGCCAATATGCATAAATGCCATAAAATCCAAATATAAAATTTGGAAATATTGCTGATTTGTCTAGTTTACAATCTGATTACTGACATGCAGAGTACTGAACACTAGTGTATTTTCTAAGATACACCTCTAATTTCCCTAATGGAGACTAAAGGGCTAAATAAACTTGTCAAATGCTTGTCCATCAGACGAATTCACTCGTGTGCTTGTGCTGGACGTAATATTCGCCGTCATATCAAAATTTTTTGATATTGCATCCAGCATCATGCTTGATGAGTATTTTTATCAGTGTATTTGGGCCTTTATATGTATGTTTGTATAATAATAATTTTTGACATTTTTTTTTTTTTAATTAATAAGAAATATCTTTAAAGAGATTGAAAAAGGTACATTTCAGTCGGCCTTAACAGACCGAATAGAAATATAACTCTTGTCTTTACAAATTTTATTTTATACTTCATACATACATACATACAAAAATACCTACAAACATATATTTTATAATTTTAAAAACTTTTTTCAAATATTTTCTTTAGTAAAGTTTTACAAACTTACAACAATCCATCTCACAACTTGCAGATAAATGTGGATAAATATTGAAAAAATCTTTTTCGTTAAAATTTAAATATTTTTTTAACACGCAATACGTGTATTTTGTTATTTTAAAGGAGTAATGCCTTTTTGCTTCAGTCAAGTTAATAAACTCTTGTTAAAATTAATCAAAGTAACAAAGTCATTATTAATAACTTTTAAAATTCAATGACCGCAAGTTCGATCATGTCTTTCTTTAATATACGAGCAAAGCAAAATTATGATAATTTCTCTTTTGGTTTTACATAAATCACATAATTCTTTAACAAATTCATTGCACTTATCCGCACTTCAAAATTGGTTGAGTATTTTTATACCCACACCCACAGTGATGCCAGGAGAAATTTCAAAAAAAAAACCTACGTGTCTAAAAAAATCCCTTTTTTCCCTACAGCCAAAAAAAATGTCCCTACACTTTTCTCTGCGTTAAAAATTTATTGTTTTTAGCAACAGGTAAAGAAATACATATTTTGTAAATATTATAATTAAAGCATTTATTAATATTTATAATTTATAAAACAACGTTGTGCCATGCCCACTTGTCTAATACCGCCCACATTTTGTCAAATGTTCTAAATTGATAACCAAGATGCTTGTACCAAATGTTCAAACTTTATCTCTTGCCATTCTCCAGATATACAGAAATATATAATGTCTTTGTATGGGAAGATCCACGCCCACTTTTCCAATCCTACCCACATTTCGTTGGATGTTGTGTTTTGATAATCAAGAAGCTTGTACCTAATACGGAAACTTTGGCTCTTGCCGTTCTCCAGACATACCTAAAAATAAAATTAAAAAACAACAACATGGGCAGTTAGAGACAGACGTGGTTTTTTGCTCATACCTCAGCCATTTGTCGACCGATCAGGCTGAGTTGCAAACAGAACCGGACTACATGTGATATAAATATATAACTACCATCACATCTTCCATCTTCGGAAAACCCATTTCAGCGGACAGACGGGCATCGTTAAATCAACTTCGCTCCTCATAAGGGACCAGAATATAAGTATATAAAGGGTTTTTTAACAAGAAC
Organism: Pollenia angustigena; assembly: GCA_930367215.1. Taxonomy (NCBI): domain Eukaryota; kingdom Metazoa; phylum Arthropoda; class Insecta; order Diptera; family Polleniidae; genus Pollenia; species Pollenia angustigena. The sequence goes on along the minus strand of OV884057.1, from coordinate 121,001,567 downwards.
TATGTTTTTTAATTGTGGCAACACCAGCAAAATAATACTTTTGATATTTAGTTTTTTGACATGTTCGCAGTACAGATGCATTGGTAATTGTTTGAATGAATTGAATTTTAATCGAAAACCACATTAAAATAATTTAAATCCACTATGAAAATGGTATTTCTGTTAAAGTTTCATTACACACAGCCAATGAAACGATCAATTTATGGCAAACCAAATTTTCCGATCGCATGATTTCACGAACATCAGCTGTTAATTGGCCAGCCAGATCGTGTGATTGAACACCACTGGATTATTTTTTACGATTGCAGCGATTAAGCGATAGTGATTAAAAAGAATCGACATCTTTCCGCGTGCTCGTGGTGGACATTTGCCAGATATAATTTTTCATTCATAATTGCCGAACTTTTCTCTTCGTAATACAATAATGATTTTAATCTTCTTAATCTAAATTGTTTGTTTTATTTTGTTTGAGAAAACAAAGTTCTTGCTGAAAACCCTGATACTTTATAGGGTCTTAGATCAATATTGCGGAAATTACAAACGGAATAACAAACTTCTATACCCTTTTATAAGGCGACCAGATTTTGTAAATAAAAATAGAGGAAATAAAGAATTTATTTGACTTCAACATTCATTACATATTTTACAGACACATTTACATTCACATATTTATAAAGTAAATTAAAAAATAACATACATATGTATATAAAAATTTACATTTACTTAAAAACATGTTAAAGTAGTTAAAAAAAAGTTATACTATATACCCTTTTACCTTCGGTGAAGGGTATAATAACGAAACTTAAAAGTCCATTGCACTAACTTATTCAAAATTTTATACTGCACGTACATATGAACAGAACAAGCATGGAGCGACATTATCCATACGATTTGACAGACAAATTAATTTTAATTTATAAAAATAAAAACAAATATATGGCTGTTTCAGTTAAAAGGGACCTATGGGCAAAAAATGAGTTTTGGAGAAAATGATTTTGAAGTTAACAAGTTAATTTTTTTTCTTATCAAAGGTGTATTTTATAGCTTGCTTATGACAAAAGTAATGAAGTTAATAAACTGTCTATTTTAAGAATCACCAAATAACTAAAAATCGATTTTTTCATCCATAGGTCCCTTCCCACCAAACAATTTTCGGAGCGCTCCTAAATATGACTCTTAAAAGATTCCTTTTCTTGAGGGTTTTATGATTACCCTCCTAACTTATGAGCAATTCTGATTGATTTCGGAGCCTGTAGAATTCAGAACTCCGAAAAGACTAATTTTTATGAGCAATTTAGGAGCACACTCCTATTAAACTCTTATTTATAAGGGTTTTCTTAGGGGCAACGGTAGCTTGTTTTCTTTTCCTTGATAATTTCATTATTTTGCTTTTGTCTGTCATTATTGTGATCATTTTGCGATGTTCGGTTGTGGTTTTGATAAAATCTTTAAGAAATTGTGCAAAAAGTAGGTTTCAAAAAAGAAAATCAGGTGGTTTTGTCCGCTGAAATTTGTTTAAAATGATTATGATTTCCATGCACAAAACATATATTAATAAAACTTTTCCATTAAAAGCAAAAAGCACAAATTTTACATATAAAATGAATACCCTAATTTCAAGAAAAAGAAACACTCTTATAACACTCTTTTTTGGCTCCGAAATCCCTCTTTTATGACTCTTTTAAGAGGTTGTTATGACTGATTTGTGAGCAAAAAGGCTCACAATTTTCCATACAAATCGTTAAATTTAGGAGTCCTAAAACGCTCATATTCAGTACAAAATTTTTTGACGGTTTCATAGGAAAACACGCTCATATCTGAGGGTTTTAGGAGCTTTTTTATGAGCGTTTTGCTCATAAAAAGGAGTCCTAAAAGAGTATTTTGCTTGCTGGGTTTTAACTGAAACTGCCACATATTGTTCATGCTTTTAAAAATAAAGATGAGAGATTACGAAAAAAATGACAAAAATAGAACACAAATTTATAAATGATTGTCCTCTAATAAAGAGTACGAAAGGTCACGTTACCTTTTCCTTTGGCGAAGGGTAAAAACAACAAACTAAAATAGAAGTAGTACGTGCTTATCTGAACAACCTAGACAAAAGCGGCAAGCGTTTTTTTAAACATGAAAATTTTATTTAAAAACAATTTCAATACAACACACCGACATAGCGATCTGTCAAATAAGATTTATCAGCCGGGTGGTTTCTAATTCGCATTCTAATGGTTTGTTTCGTATAAGTTGTATGCAAATGAGAAGTTTTGATATACAAAAAACGCTTCCGCTCTTATTTAGGTAGCTTAGCAAGAAATAAACCAAAATAAGCCGGCGAAATACTATCCTATTTAGTCTTATGATTTGCCAAAAAAAAATCGTGTGTGCTCATAAAGTAGGATAGTGTGGCTTAAAAATGAATTGAGTGACAGATTTTTTTGACAAGTCTGTCCGACTTGCAAATGTTTATGAAATTTTTCATAAAATGATAGGTTATATGTGATCAGAGTTGCATTTTCTTGTAAAGTAGCTGAGTCATTTGAGTTGGCATAATTTTTGTGGGATAGTGTGGCGTTGGTAGCAGATTTTGAAGACATTTTTTTTTGTGTGAATGAATCGTACGATTGAGTAGGATAGTGAATCCCGGCCTATATAGATTATTTTCTGAGTTTTATTTATTACTTAGGAAATAAAATTTATTATTGAGGGTTATTCTTTCTAAAAAAAAAAGTTATTTCTTAATTTTTATTTCTTCCTCATAAATAAAAGCTATTTTTGAATTTAATTTTTTTGCTTAGTCTGGGATCACACAATGAAAGTTTTCTTTCAGAAAGTCTGAGTTATTGGTGAGAGGGGAAGAGAACATGCTATCATTCGCTCCCCTCTCACCAATAAACTCAGACTTTCTGAAAGAAAACTTTCATAGTGTGAACAAAGACTTAGCAAGATAAACTTTGATAGCTTATATTCAAGTGGTAGTGTAATAAAACCGAACTGGCAAAATAAAATTAAGTAATTTGTTTTTTCTTAACCCACTTACAACTTCATTTAGAGTTGACAAAAAAATCAACGAATTGTAGTCGGGACTGTAAGAAAAGATAAGCCCTCTGTTTATTGTCTTTGTTTAAGCTTTGATATTGTTAGAGGTAAAACTAGTGTTTATAATTCTTTTTCGCTTAACGGGTTTATTTGGCCTTAGCAACCACCCAGTAAAAACTTCGCCTACAAAATAATGTGTTGAGTAATCAGAAAAACATGAAGGCACTACACAGAAAAAATTATTGTCGAATTATTTTCAAACAAACGCTTGCTTGAAAATTTTTTTAATTTCTACAAATTTTTTTACTGATTCAATTAAAATTTTTGTTTGATTTTTATTTAACCAACAAAAATGTTGACAACCATTCAAAAATATAATACACGCGTTATTGTTTTCAAGTTTTCATAATTTTGTATGAAATATTTAACGCTTTTTAATGTTGTCGTCTTTTTGCATTTTTTATTTGATCGTAAGCAACACTTCCTAATGTAAAATATAAGAACTACAACAAAAAACACATACAGTCTATTTTTGGACACTTTAAAAAAGTACAACAGTAAGAAAGATGAAGAGGTTTGAAGTAAAAAAAAAATAGCAGGTAAAACCACGTTTCACTCTTTTTAAACAACAGAAACAACAACAACATTATAAGAAACAAAATAAATTTTTGGTTGGTTTCAAAGTTGGTTACAAAAAAAAACAAAAATCCCGTATTCAATTTTTTCAAACTGTTTGCTTAAATACATCAAATACAAAAATATAATGATGACGAAAAACATATCTAGTCGGTCTGTCGCCGTTTTTGGGTTACATTTCTTCTTCATTAGCAAAGGAAAGGATTCAGCAACAGTGAGTGATGACGAAAAACATTGTGAGTATAAAAAAAGAACTTCGTTCAAAAATTATTCCAACAAAAAAATGTGTCTCAAAGCCAGCCGGCCGCTCTGCTTTCTCTGCCATCATCTTCTAATACAGTGCCTGCTTGTGTGCGCATCATTGCTTGTGCAAAAAATTGTTTTTTTTTGGTTTTGAAATTTAGTATATGAATTTCAGTAAACTTTTTGTTTGATTCAGTTAAATTATTTGTTTGAAAAAATCAGTGTTTTTTTTTCAATAAACAAAATGCAAATAAATTGTTTGAATATGCGAATTTGTTTATAGGACCGATTTCAGACAAAAAATTGTTTGATTCTACAAATTTTTTGTTTGAATTGGAAAAATAATTTTTTCTGTGTACTTACAATTCTACTGAAAGAACCAATGAATTTTACAAAGGATGTCCCAAAATAAACTCATTTTACAGTAAGTCATTATTTTTTTACTTAAATACATCACGAAAAAAGTAGTTATAGAAGTTGTTATAGACAAAGTTATAGAAGAAAGCTACAAAATAATGAGTTAAAGAAGCTATTCATTATGAAAAAGTAGGCGAAGTTTTTACTGGGCAGTGAAATGCGTATAGCTTATCCCATCAACAATAAATTTTAGTTATCAATATTATGAATTTTTGACTCCCAAGATAAAATTTAAAAAAAATAATTTTATTTAACATATAAGTGCTTTTGCGCGGGCTCTGGGGATAAATTCGCCTTTAATAGGTTCATATTATTTTAGCGCATTAAATGACTCAATAAAACTCAAAAAATATTTTTTTTCTTCTAAGCAAAAAAATAAAACTCAAAAATGTTTTTTTCCTGAGGATTTAATAAAACTTAAGAAATAACTTTTATTTTTAAAAGTAAATAAAACTCAGAAAATAACTTTTATTTTCAAAGCTAAAAACAAAACAAAAATAATAATAAAAAAGGAATTTTTAAAATAAAACGTTACGGTCCCTGGCTTAAATCTCTTTGAAAGTAAATGTGCTGTTATCACAACACACGTGACTAAACGCGTAGTAAAATGTATATGAAAGACACTCAAAAAACTGAGTGCTTTTAATATAAATTTTACTACACGTTAAATCGTTTTTGTTGTGAAAACAGCACATAAGTCTTGATAGTTTCGATTCACTTAATTTACTTTAATTTTTTCTTTTCATATATTTATTTATTGAATCTTCACTGGATATTTGTGAACTAACAATAATTAATCAACTTTGTAAACTAATACTTTAACATTTAGTCCAGCCAGTACAAGACAAAAATTTATTGGTAATACATACATACATACATACATATAAGCATAACTAAGAGCAAAGAATATAAATCATATAGAATGCGCATCTCAAGGAAAACTAAAATATTTTTGAAAAAAAATGCATGATGCGGGCGGGAAGACAAAAGGGAAGAACCAAAAACAAAGAGCGTAACAATGCATCGTTCTCTCGTATGATTTATATTCTTTGCTAAGAGTTAGTTGATTGTTTTTCTCCATTTTAATGTAACAAGATCTGAAGTCTCCCTCATTCGCAGGAGTTGGTGTATGCGATTGTTAAGTAAGTTTCCTGCCAGAAGGTTCGGGTGAGACTCCAACTTTTTTAAATATTCTGCCCGATATCTGATAGTTTCCTCTTTTAGTAGGGGATCTCATTTAAATCTCTGTGCAAGTTTTGGTTTCTCATATTTCAAGGAGCACCTGTATTCTTTCTTAACTTTGCATCTTTGCAACTTTTCTATATAAGAGGCTGACGCATTCCCCCACAATTGAATACCGTAGTTTCAAATGGGCTTTAAAATCGAGGCGTATATCAAAAGTTTATAATCAGGGGCAAGTTTTGAGTTTCTGCCTATTAGCTGGTGCAACTCACGCACCGGTTTAATTTTATCTGAGTCAATTTTGCCTCTATGTAGGGTTTCCATGTCAGTCGGCAATCGAGGTGAATACCAAGGGATTTTACTTTAGAATTCTGATGTTGTTAATTCGAATTCGGGGGCAATTTTCTTTTCTGAGAGTAACAGTAACATGGAAACACTTTTTTTATTAAATTAATTGTTCAATATGGCGTTGTAAAAGCATAAATGCACACTTAAAATCGCCGTATCAGATGTGTAGAGAATGTGCTGAAGGGTACCCAATATACTACCCAGCGGCATACCAGCTTAAATATACTATGGCGAGCTCACAACATCATTCTCTTTAATACAAATTTTTCGCTTAAGTATGTAGCTTTGCAACAGGTTTTGTGTGTTCGGAGGCAACCCCTGCTTGATCTTATAAATGAGTCTGTCGTACCAGACCTTGTCAAAAGCTTGCGAAACGTCACTAAAGAGTGCCATGCAGTAATTTTTCTTCTCAAAAGTATTTCGGATAGCGCTTAAAATACTATGTGCTTGCTAGTGCTGCCATGTCTTCGAAACTCAAATTGGTGAGCAGGGATTATATTACTTTGATCTACAGCTGTAGTTATCTTATTGGTCATGATTTTAGATAGATTCAACAATAAGCTTATTGGTCTGTATGAGTCCTCCATCGTGCTATCTTTTCTGGCTTTTTTGGGAGATAATATTGAAGGCTTATTATAGCATTAAAAATAAAGAGAATTTGATTTTTATAAGTCCAACTATGATTATGCATCTAAAGTTTTAAATTTTTTGCAATTGACAACAGATTTGAAAAATTTCTGAAATACCTAAATGGTTTTCCAGAATCATAATGTGATCACCAGCAATCATACTTTGGTCATTTTTTCAATTAAGCAAATGTCAATACAACTACAACATGGTTATGTGGAATTATATTATGATTGCGGGCACCATAAATACGACCATAACATAAACGACTACAACCATTCTATATAACCCAACTTTATTTTGTTGCTCTTAGATTATGGTAACATTCAATAAATTCCAATAAGCGCAAAATATCCTGAGGCTAAAAAAGTATATTTAGAAATGTTTTAAACTAAAAACCATATCTAATACGGAACTATATAACGAGTAACTATAATATGCTTATTTTCGTCTTTTTCGACTAAAATATGTTGGGTAATAATAATTCATAAACATAATGAACCTTTAACTTTTGAGGTGAAATTTTCGGACATACCTTATGACGTGGTGGTAAATGTTACCCCTCTAAATTTTCCTTAAAAAAAATTTAGTAAAAAATATTTTTTTATAATTATTTGTTTCTGAAAAATATGCTACTATATTTTTAATTACAAAAAATAAAGAAACCAAAAATTTTTTTTATTTGTTTAAACTAAACAGGTACTTTACTTCACAAAAATTTTTTTTAATATAAAAAAACCATATATCAAAAACTTATCAAAAAATATGAATTAAAAAAAGACAAAAACTTAAAGGGCATTTTTTCACTTCCAAATGTATATATTTAAAGATATAAAAGAGATCATGAAAAAAAATATTTAGGTGCAGAAACTACAGGTCAACCTTTTTTGAGGTGTTTTACTCATCAAAATCTGCATCCCATACACATTGGCTTACTACATTGCAGACACATCGGCAAGAACAAGTTTCCAACTTTGAATGAAAAACCTTGGTTAACAATAAACAACATCTGGGCGGGATTGGAGAAGTGGGCGTGGCACATCCCAAGCAACTACCTTATAGATTTTTTTTTATTTTATTTTTTTTTTTAATTCCCTATGCTAGTCCCCGCGAAGCTATACGCTTGTCTGCAGGAAAGAAACCAGAGTCTCTGGCGGGAATCGAACCCTCAACCCCGGGGTTGATAGACTAGCTCACTACTAGCTAGGCTACCGGGGCACTCAATATGTATATCTTAAGAATGCCAAGATTCAAAGTTTCGAAACTAGCATCTTGGTTAGCAATACACAACTTCCGACAAAATGTGGGTGGAATTAGAGAATTGGGCGTGGCACAAAATAATTTTTTTTTATATCTTTTGAACAGTAAGAGAAAAATTATCTAAATTTGATACACACAGCTGGGTTATCTATATATATAAAATTGTAACGTTACTGACTGACTGACTCACTGACTCACTGATTCATCATCGCACAGCCTAAACGCCTGAGGCTAAACACTTGAAACTTGGACCAGAGATTGGTCAGTCCCAAAATCGATCCACTAAGACGGGATTTTTGGAAATTCAAATGTTTAGGGGGTAAAAAAGGGTAAAAACGGGAAAATGCGGTAACCTTATATCTCCAAAACTAAAAGAGATACAAAAAAAATATAACACTGATCATTGGTCTTTAGAAAAATAAGCGGATAGGTGTCTGGTACTTTTTTGAAATTTGGCCCTATTAGGGAGTAAACGGGTAAAACCAGAATTTTGGTACTTTTTTGACACCCCATCTATCTTTTGAACCAATAAACATAGAAACAAAGTTTATACCACATTCGAAACCTATGAAAAAAATACGAATATAAGTTTGGTACTTTTTCGAAATTCGAACATTTAAGGGGTGAAAATCGTCGCTATTTTTGGTACTTTTTTTACAAAAAATTTTTCTCCATTCATTAACATACTCGTACTTAATAATGAGCCCCCACTACAATACTGAATTTTTTGATACTTTAGTGGGGGGAAAAATAGTACCAAAAAAAGGAAATACGGGAAATTTGATTTGATTGGCTTTTTGGTTCTACAACTGGCAATTTTTTTAATTATCGTTAATATTGGACCTAGAAACATAAAATTCAAGATGCAATGTCCTGAGTGGATAAGAATCTATGAGGGAACTTTTTGGTACTTTTTTGTTCATTAACTGGTACTTTTTGAGTTTGCCTTAGTATTGGACCTAGAAACATAAAATTCAAAATGCAATGTCCTGGGAGGATGGAAATCTATAAGAGTGAACTTTTTGGTACCTTTTTATTCTTTGACTGGTATTTCTTGAATTTCCGTTGGTATTGGACCTAGAAAGATAAAATTAAACACGCAAGGTCCCGAGTGAATGAGAATCTGTAAGAGGGCTTTTAGGTACTTTTTTGATCTTTAAATTGTACTTTTTGAATTTCTGTTAGCATTGGAAGTAGAAAAATTAAATTGAACATGCAATGTCTTGAGTGAATGAGAATCTGCAAAAGTGCATTTCTGAGCTTCTTTTTTTTCTGGTACTTTTTAAATTTCCGTTATTATTAGACCTAGAAACATAAAATTCAAGATGCAATGTCCTAGGTGGATAAGAATCTATGAGGGAACTTTTTGGTACTTTTTTGTTCATTAACTGGTACTTTTTGAATTTGCGTTAGTATTGGACCTAGAAACATTAAATTCAAAATGCAATGTCCTGGGTGGATGAAAATCTAAAAGAGTGAATTTTTTGGTACTTTTTATTATTTGACTGGTACTTTTTGAATTTCCATTGGTATTGGCCCTATAAAGATAAAATTAAACATGCAAGGTCCTGAGTGAATGAGAATCTGTAAGAAGGCTTTTGGTACTTTTTTGTTCTTTAACTGGTACTCTTTGAATTTCCGTTAGTATTGGACCTAGAAACACAAAATTCAAAATGCAATGTCCTGGGTGGATGAAAATCTATAAGAGTGAACTTTTCGTTACTTTTTTATTCTTTGACTGGTACTTCTTTAATTTCCGTTGGTATTGGACCTAGAAAGATAAAATTAAACATGCAAGGTCCCGAGTGAATGAGAATCTGTAAGAGGGCTTTTAGGTACTATTTTGATCTTTAAATAGTACTTTATGAATTTCCGATATTATTAGACCTAGAAGAATAAAATTCAACATGCAAGGTCTTAGGTGAATGATAATCTGTTAGAGATATCTGTTTTTGGTACTTTTTCGTTCTTTTACTTTATGAACATAAAATAAGACCTGCAAGGTCATGAGAGAATTATAATCTGTAAGATGGCTTTTGGGTACATGTTTGTTCTTAAATTAGTACTTTTTGAATTTCCGATAATATTGGACCTAAAAACATCAAATTAAACATGCGATTTCCTGAGTGAATGAGAATCTGTAAGATGGGCATTTTGGTACTTTTTTGTTATTTAACTGATATTTTTTAAATTTCCGTTAGCATTGGACTTAGAAAAATTTAATTGAACATGCAATGTCCTAAGTGAATGAGATCTGTAACAGGGCTTATTGTTACTTTTTTGTTGTCAAAAATCTGTAACAGTGCTTATAGTTACTTTATTGTTGTCAAAAATATCAAATTATACATGCAAGGTCCTGAGTGAATAAGAATCTGTAAGATGGCTGTTTGGTACTTTTTCGTTCTTTGACCGGTAATTTTTTAATTTATTTTAAATATTGGACCTAAAAACATAAAATTAGGCATGCAAGGTTCTGAGTGAATGATTATCTGTAAGAGGGATCTTTTTGGTACTTTTTTATTCTTAGAATGGAACTTTTTGTATTTCCGTTAGTATTGGACCTAGAAACATAAAATTAAACATGCAAGGTCCTGAGTGAATGAAAATCTGTAAGAGGGCCTTTTGGTACTATTTTGTTCTTTAACTGGTACCTTTTATATATCCGTATTTATTGGATCTAGAAACATAAAATTAAACATGCAAGCTCCTGAGTGAATGAGAATCAGTAAGACGGATTTTTTGCTACTTTTTCGTTCTCTAACTGGTATTTTTACGAAATTCGGTCGTTTTAGGTAGTAAATCTAGCTTTTAAGCCAATACGTATAGAAATAAAAATTAAATAACCTGTTCTACTTATCTAAAAAATACAAATGCGAATTTGGTACTTTTTTGAAATTCAAACGTTTAAGGTGTGAAAATCGTTCCTAATTTTGTTACTGTTTTCTCAACATTTTTCTCCATCGCTATATAATATAAATTTGTAAAGTAACTGACGGATTCATCATCGCACATCCTATACTCCTGAAGCTAAAAAGCTGACTTTTGGACCGAAGGTTGGCCTCTCGCCAAATCGATTCCGCTAACCTTAAAAATCCAAAATTAAAGAGATCCAAAAAATTTAACACTTATTGTTGTTCGTTAAAAAAAAATAAGGGGACAGGTACTTTTTTGAAAATAAACTTTGGCATAAAAATATATCCACGAAGAAAAAGGAGACGCTAACGAAGTAGCGGGTTAAATGCTAGTCAATACATAACCTCTCTAAAAATAAAGCCGGGATTGGAAAAGAGTGCGTGGTATAAAACAGATTAATTTATATCTAAAGGACGAAATATAAAATTGCCTAAGCGCTAACAGCTTAAGTTTCCAAATTGGGAACAAATAGCTTGGCTACCAATATGAAACATCAGTTAAAAATGAGGCAGGATTAGAAAGGTGGGCATGGCACAATAAACATCTTAATGACGATAAGTGTAAAATTTTCCAAATTTGGTACAAATATAATGGTTAACAATACCCATCATCAAAAAGTAGACCTTCAATACAGAGACCAGTGATGCCAACTTTTTGACAGCAAAAAGCACTTTAAAATTTAAAAAAAGCACTATTTCGAACAAAAAAAAGCGTTAAAGAGCACTAAGCCATTTTTACAATTTAATTAAACACAAAACAAGTTGCATTCGGCTGTGCAAAATAATACATACCTCCAAAATTTAAAGAAAGGCGACGGCTTTGATGGGGGATTTTCATTTAAAATTTAATAAAAAAAAATATATTTAGATTCGTATATAAACATTTTTAATGTATTATTATTATCTTCAATAAAAATAGCATCCAAATCACTTGTATCACCATCAGCTCAGTTTGAATTGGCCATAAAACAGTTTTAAAGTAATACAGTGCAAGCTCGATTTTCGTAACTCGAAAAAAATTGTACCTGTTGCAATTACCGACAATTTGCAATGACCGACCATTTTTTATTTTAATAAAAAATCTAATATTTTATCGTTTAAATAATTCTATATTAAAATCGTGCAAAGTTTAATAAAACAATTAGCGTATGATATTGTCCAATTATTTTAACCTATGTACGCTTCTGAATGAAGAACACACATACATAAATAGAAAAACATGTACATATGTTTGTATTCTAATACTTAGTCAACCTTTTTACAATAGCACTAGAGGTAGAAGTGTACAACACGCGGTTAATCGGAGACGAGTGTCGTGTGTTTGAAAACTAAAGCGCATGAAAAATGGCAGGTTACACAACGCTCGTTATAAAAGCATTTTCTGTCAGCTGTTTTTAATTTATTAAACACTTTGCTTTTATCAAGTTACGGCTCTTTTTTTGTTTTTAAAGTCTTTGTGTCCTTTTTGTTTTTAAAGTCTTTGTGTCCTTTTTCTATTTTTGAAAAAGTGTCTACATCTTTAAAAAAAATTTTACTGAAAACAAATGCATAATTTTTATTACGATTGCTTAATATGTTGTCAACACTAAAAAGTGTGACGTTTTGTAAAATTTCCAAATTGCTAGGAAGCCTAGCTCTAACCTCGTAAATAACCTATCTTTTATCACTTTTTTATCATTTGAAACCTTAAAATCTTTACAGGCCTTCTTAAAATTCTACCCCAAATAGCAAATCTCATCTAAGTCAGCCTCTTTATAATTAAAGTTTTAAAAAATTATAGAAAAAAATAAAAATTGTTAAAAGCACTAAAGGCACTAACGACAAATTTTAAAAGCACCAAGCTAGTGCTTTTTCTTAGTTTGGCACTAAGGATACAATTTTGGCGTTTTGAGGCATCAAAAAGCACCATAAGTAGTGCCAAAAGCACTAAGTTGGCATCGCTGACAAAGACCCCATAGATTTCTGTATAACTGCAGAATGGTAACAGTGATAGTATTCAAACTTGGTACAAACAGCTTCCTAAAGGCTAGATTACACTATTATACTTTGTATTAATACATGTCAAAATCTCAAGTAATATGACAAAGTGTGTTAGTGTGAATGCAATGTGTCACGAAAATGACAAGTATTATGAAAAAAGTTTGACATCCCATACGACTTCATCGTTTTTTGAAAAATTTCTAAACAATAATACTTTTCATTGGATCAGGGTTGCATTTTTTTCATGTGTGAGTGTTTATACTTTGTGTGATGGTGTGAACACAAACTGTCATGTTACATTAGATTTGACAGTCGCAACAAAACTCATTAGATTTTTATCACACAAAGTATTATGGAATACGTAAGACTTGTGAGATAGTGTAATCTAGGCTTAATCAATGCACGAGATTTAATAAAATGTACTTATTTTAATTAGATACTTAAGATTGTATTATATAAAATAACGTTTTTGAAATAAATAATTTTTTACCAACAAGAAAACGGAGAAGTGGTAAAAATAATTCCATGAAAATATCACGTTAATTTTGATGTAGGGAAAATTTGTTTCTACTAAATACTTACGCTAACGCTGACGAGGTGGTATAATATTTTCAAAGAAAAAATCACGTAAATGATGGCGAGTGGTAATTTTTACACCATCATGTGCGTAGCTCCGCTCATGCTAAGTCGAGCCCAGCCAAAATACAAGTCAATAACAACGATCACGATGTAAGAAGATACTAAGAAAATTAATTTGGCTGAGCGCAACGGAAGAGAGTATTTTAAAAAAATATAAAGATAGGGTAAAATTTACCACCACAGTTAAAGGTTAAATAATTCCTCAACATTTAAATTTAAAATATCTCGGTATACATTTTGATCGAGGTTTAACATGTAAATATCATATAGAGGCAAAATTAGGTCAAATAAAGCTAAAAGCAATTCAAATAAATTGGCTCATTGGGAGAAACTCTGCCCTTAGTCCGGATTTTAAACTTAACAATTCTGTCTTAAAGTCTATCTGGTGATCTGGTTTTCGATTATAGATGCGTTGCCATACATAATCGACTAATTAAATTAAATATTAATCTTGAAATAATAGCTGCCTTCAGGCTACAACTGTGATATAAGACTAAATTGTTGCTCTAGTATGAAGTACAATATGTTCGCTGTCATACACAGAACAAATTTTTACCAACATTTAAATTCAAAAAATTTTTTTAATTGTTCCAATTAATTTGCCTTAATTGAAAATAAAAATTATTGAGTGATTAAAACTCCTATTCGCTTAAAAGTTTTGTTTGAATAATAAATTTAGCTTTTCTAAAATCTTTGGATAAAGTTTCCTTATGATCTGGCCTAAGCAACCAGTGAAATGCGCATAGGAATAGCTTATCCCACCAACAATAAATTTCAATTTAAAAATAGTAAGAATTGAGAATTTAGCCCATAAACAACTAAATCTTATTAATGCAATTTTTTGACTTCCAAGAAAACCTTTGAAAAATTATAATGTTTGTGCGTTTATTTCATCAAAAGTTTCAAGCAATTTGTTAATTGTTTCAATTAACTGTGTTGATTGTAAATAATATTTTGATTTGTGTTTACGTTTTATATAGCCTCTTTTGCTGGTGGTCAGATTTCAAATAAACCTATTGATTAAACTCAACAAACTTCGAATATGTTAATTGATATGATCAATTGGTTTGGAGGCGGAAAATCAGCACGGAATCTAATTAATAGTACAAATTTCTAATTAATATGTTAATTTTTTTCTGTGTAGTTTTACTTACAAACTTTGTAATATAATAAAAGTCTTTTATTACATTCCTTCTCTTTTCGGCATTTGTTCTAAATTAAGGTAAAATTTCGATAAAAAAAACTTTTTTCATTCATCCGCAATAAAATAAAAATCTTAATTAAAAATTTTTGAATCGTATTTAGCGAGAACTTTCAACATTTATGTTCGCGTACGTTGCAGATTGCAGTCACAATTAAAAAAAATTATAAAGAAAGTGCAAACAGAATACAAGTCCAACTTATTGTTTTTTTTTAGCTCAGCTTGTGTGTTTATCAAAACTAATCATAATGAAACTGAGAGAAGAAGAAAAAACGCCGGAGTAATGAAAAATTGCAAATGCATCGATGGATAACAGAAACATGTCAGTTAAATAAAAATTTGTAAAACACATTTTTTTTTTGTTGGCAAAACCTTTGGCCCTCGGAAACACTCTTCTAGTCGTAACTAAAAGAAGAAATATTGATGTATAATTTTTAAAGTGAAAGAATCCAAAAACTGGAGAAACAATTTGGTAATTTTACCGTCATTTTAATTTTTCTGCCAAAAAATGTTTTTAAATGGGAAAAACTCCAAAAACAACGAAAACGAGTATTTTATAGTTTTGAAATTTTAGTTTTTGGAAAATGTTCTCCACTACTGATTCGTAATAGTTTTAGCCGAACTTTAATGATTTTTAGTAGGGGAATTTATATTGGAGCCATAGTAAGTTATGAACCAATCATGCCAAAATTCTGCAGAGTAATTTCTGATATTAAAAAACAATAATTTAAATATCTATTACGGTTTAAGGCGTATTTAATTCGTTTACCAGAGAGGGCTTTATATTAAACGATCATCACGAAAATTATTTGTGTGATTTCTAGTCATATAAAGCTGTGAAGTATTAAGTTTTATTATTTTATTAATAACGGTTAGGCGTACTAACCTTTTCCGGGAGTAGGGTTTATATGGGGCCTAGGGTTTATTATGAACCGATCTTCACGAAATTTTACAGTGTGATATCCAATCAAATAAATAAATGCTAAATATTATGACTTCCGTGCATTGTTATATATGTTAGTTTTTGTAACAAAATTATCAATGTTTTAAGATGGTGGTTCCACATTTTTTTTAATAGCTCTGATCCTACTGAAGCGATTTTGCTGGATCTCAATCCCAAACTGCTTAGGATAACTACAAGAAATTTGACACCAAGTGTGTGTATTTCTTTTGAGTTTTTGGAAAGTGAACGTGTTTTCAACAGACGGACAGACTTAGAATTACTGAAGGAGTCAGAATATATATACATTATGGGGTCTGAGATGTATAATAAAAAAGATTCACATGGAATGACAAACTTAGTATACCCTCTTCACAACTTATTCTGGTGGAGGGTATAAAATCAGCTTTGCTCTGTTTTCAACACCGCCTCTAAATTGAGTCAGCCTTGGTTTTTAAAGGCAAAATAAGCAAAAAAAAAACAGCAAGATTATTGTGTAAATATGAAAAATTTTTAATATTCAGACAAACTTGCTCCATACTTGTTTTATATGTTTGCGGTTACGAATGTATGGTTGGCCTTTTAGTTTATTTCAAAGCAACTCTTTAACAATGTTCTCAAATAAACGCATTATAGTCGAACAAAATTGTTATAAGAAATAGCTAGATTTCATTCTAATAGCTAAATCAAAATTTTTTCTGCAAAGTTTGATTAAAAATCGCTAGATTTAAGGAGATAACAGCTGAATTAACAGTAGGTTTAAATACTTTCTTTATATTCTTTCAAGACGCATGCAAAAGCAGAAAGTAAATACTTCTTCATGTGCATTCTACGCGTGTGCTGTTATTTGTCAGAGATGCTTAAACGTCTCATCGTATTAACCGCATGGTGTGGACCTCCAGCTTTTGTCATAATTTTTTTGTGAGAAGTGTGAGGGTAAAGCTTCGTTCACAATCAAAAAAATATTTTCACTTGGTGTTCATAATAGAGCAACAATTTCTTTTGAAACCACACACATTTCGCATTAAGAAACCGTTTGCAAATTTTAGCCACACCAATATTATGCATTTATTATTATTTTTTACAACATTTTGTTAAAATTTTCATTCAAAACTAAATAAAATTGTTTTAAACGTCAGAAACAATTTCATACAAATTGTTGCTGAAGTTAAAGTCTGGGATCACACTATGAAAGTTTTCTTTCAGAAAGTTTGAGTTTATTGGTGAGAGGGGAAGAGAACATGCTTTTCATCACTCCTCTCTCACCCATAAACTCAGACTTTCTGAAAGAAAACTTTCATAGTGTGAACCTAGACAAAGTAGAATATTTATACCAAGTACATGCAAATGATCAGCTGTTCATCTCGATAGTGTCAAAATTTGCTTACATTTTTAGTACGCCATGATTTTTTTTTTTTTTGTTTTGGGTATGTATTGCTGTTTGACAGTATCAAGAGTTTTTACACAAACAAAATGAATGTTGTTTTTTTATTGCTGATTTGTTGTAGACTTGCATGTACTTGGTATAAATATACTTTGAGTAGACTCATCTTTAGTTACATTTTTAAACAAATTTTAGTTACATTTTTGTTCTAAAAATGAAAGAAAAATATATGAAATACTTTGGGAAGAAAAAAGATAGAAGAAAACACTAAATTGTTGCTCTGATTGTGAACAAAGCTTAAACCAAAATTTTCAGGAATTTAAAAAAAATTTAAAAATTAAACATATTTGTTCCTTTAAATATTAGTACACCGACGATGCACCATAAAATTAATCTAAGAATAATTAATACAATCCCAGCAAACAAGGAAGTTTGATTTCAAATTGAAAATAATTTGTAATCAAACCTTTTCTGAAACGACAGACGTTTAATACTGAGTTGAAAATCATAACCAAAGTTATTTTTGGGAATACAAAATTTATTATTAATAAGATTTCCGCATGACGTGCTAAATTCCCAATTTTTCATATTTGATAAATACACTGAAATTCATTGTTGAGGGAAAGCTAGATTCTATGCGCATAACATTCTGAACAAAAAGGGGAAATTATTTTCAAATTGATAAATGCATTTATTTTCGACTTACTTTCAAACGTTATTCTAAAACAAGGTTTTAGGATGTTTTACAAATAAGGATTTTGATACAATATTTTTTATACCCTCCACCACAATTAGTTGTGAAGAGGGTATATTCAGTTTGTCATTCCGTGTGAAACTTTTTTACTATTCATCTCAGACCCTATAAAGTATATATATTCTGGGTCCTTGAGTAATTTTAAGTCGATTTAGCCATGTCCGTCTGTCTGTCCGTCTGTCCGTCTGTTGAAAACACGCTCACTTTCGAAAAACTCAAAAGAAATCAACAACTTGGTGTCAACTTGCTTGTAGTTATCCTAAGCAGCTTGGGATTGAAATTCAGCAAAATCGGTTCAATAGGATCTGAGCTATGAATCAAAATGTGGAACCACCACCTAAAAAAAATTGATAATTTTGTTACAAAAACTAACATAAATGGTGGAAAAATGCACAGAATGATATAAGATTTCGCAACAATTCGTTTTATTCAACTGGAAATCATGCTGTGAAATTTCGTGAAGATCCGTCAATAATTTACCCTAGGCCCCATATAAGCCCTACTCCCGGAAAACAGTATATTAAGTCTAAAACCCTAACTAACAATGCTATCATTAAAAATTTTGGCAAGTCACATTTACATAGGACTAGAAATTAAACTGTTAAGTTTCGTGAAGATCGGTCCATAATTTACCATAGGCCCCATATAAAACCTGCTTCCGGAAAACAACTTAGTACGCCTAAAAACGTAAAAAATAATGCTATCATAACAAAATTTGGTACATCAAAGTTTTATTGGACAAGAAATAAAATTGTGTTATTTCGTGAAGATCGGTCCATAACTTACCCTGGGCCCCATATAAACCTTACTCCCGGAAAACAGTTTAGTACGCCTAAATCCGTAAAAAATAATGCTATCATAACAAAATTTGGTACAACAAAGTTTTATAGGACAAGAAATAAAACTGTGTAATTTCGTGAAGATCGGTCCATAATTTACCCTGGGCCCCATATAAACCCTACTCCCGGAAAACAGTTTAGTACGCCTAAATCCGTAAAAAATAATGCTATCATAACAAAATTTGGTACATCAAAGTTTTATAGAACTGGGAAAAAGACTGTGAAATTTCATGAAGATCGGTCCATAATTTACCCTAGGCCCCATATAAACCCTACTACCGGAAAACAGTTTAGTCGCCTAAATCCATAATTAATAACAAATCGTCACAGTTTAAGATAATAATAACATCATACAGATATTACTCTTTAAACATTCGAACTGTCGGTGGAGGGTATCAAAGATTCGGCACAGCCGAATATAGCACTCTAACTTGTTTTAATTTAAATTCTATATTTATTTAAATAAACTGTCCGCTCAACATTCTACACCATAGTTAAAAGTGTTGTTTCCCTCCTCAAACTCTTGGAAAGACAAAATAATACACGGTTCCTTTTTATTTTGAGGATTAACATGGCGTTGCACCGCGACCGTACAACAAAGCTATTTTTCCTCCACTTTCCCTTTTCATACCACTTACGACATAACCAGGTTTATAATTTGTTTATGATGATTAACTATTTTGAGAAACTTATTTGTCAGTACACATTATTAGCACGTTTTTAACCTGCTTTGGAAATAGCTAGCTACAAACGCTCTAATTTTTTAAATGCAACTCTGTTTTTTTTTTCAAAAATGTTCCTACAACTTTAGTGATATTTGAGATTTCTGCAAAATAAAAATTTAAAAAAAACGTGTTCTTTTATCTGTGAATAAAGCCAAAACAAGGCAAGCCCGACCATATGATACCCTACACCACAAATATTCGAGAGTGTGTGGCTATATGAATATATAAAAATGGGTATATATTAATTTTCAACCACTTTTCGCATTTTGACCATCATCTTTTTTGAAGACAAATGGGCGAATGACTCCGCCAGCCCATAAAACGCACTAAACAGTAATTTTCTGTGGATGTGATGGTGTTTCCACAAAAGCTTGTGGATTATCTTCACTCCAAATGCCACAATCCTGCTTATTTACGACCCATTCAACCAGAAATAGGCTTCATCAGAAAATAAAATTTTGAATGAAAATTCAGCTCATTCGCCGAACTATTTTGATTAAAAATTTCAAAGAAACTATCAGCTCTTAAATGGGTGCTTAAATAAAACAGTGATGCCAACACAAAGTTATGACACTCTAAAAATTCCCCTTTATATCTGATTTGGGCGTTAAGCTGCAGCTGTTGCAGATACCTGCGCCGTGGGATTTTATCGGCGGCGGCGGTGGCTGACGCAAAAAACACTCGGCGGCGGCTCGAAGCCGGCAGTTAGCCGGTAGAATATATAAAAATTAAATGAACATTTGTGTGCACTTATTTGTATTTGTTTATAATGTAACACAAGCAATTAAAGCCATTTTTCGTACTCTAAATCACTTATTTTAACTCATTTCCGTTTATGTCGTTATTTTAAAAATGTTGATGAAATTTTGGTGCTTAATAAACAAGAACTGAGAGTTTTGGGAGGCAGACATTCTTAAGGCTCAGTTAGCCGGGAGTAACGGTAACAGTAACCTTACCGTAAAAAAGTAAGACCAATCTATTTCTTACAGATTGAGACGTAACATCTTACTGCTAACTATAATCGTCCTAATTGCTTTACAAACAACAAAATAAAGCAGCTGATTTGCAACGTGACTGTTACTTCCGGCTAACTGAGCCTTTAGAGTTGCACTTTTAAATTAAAGTCAACCAAAAAATAATGTGGTAAGGTGTTTAAAAAGATAATAAAAATTCTTTACAAAGTAATCGGTGGCTAAGCTGGAGCCGATGTTTAGCTGAAGAATTGTCGGCACTGCGGCTACAAATATTTTTATCGGCGGCTGGCTTAGCCGGCTGTTAGCCGCCTTGGTGCTGGTCTCTGAGCTGTTGTGACGCAAATGAGTAGGACATCGTAGATGTGTTCTCTGCCGAGTGCCTTTAAAAGGCTGCCCAATAATTTTTTTTTTTTATTATTTAAGTAGCATTTTTAGCCTGATGTCCGCTATCTAAAATCTTTCTTATGAAAATATATATGTATAACTTAATTCCATACGAGTATTTGCCACTCCAATAAAACAAACTAATATTGCACACATCGGATTTCCATAAATTTTTTCCAAATAATTAAAAAAAAATTTAACCAATTAAGAGTCCAAGAAGCGTCTTCAATTCATTTAAAACGTTAGACCACATTAAAAAATTAAAAACAAAAAGAAATTTAACATTAACAAATATCCCATACATACACTTTCAACTAGCTAACAATCTTTAGAAAATATATTTGTTTGGTTTTCGTAAGTGCATTTAAGATGCTTGTGGAACACGCCAATAGTTTCCATATCAATGATTTGCGCAAAATGAAAATTAATTTATAAAAGCTGGTAGCATCACATCAGAAGGCAGCAGTTGCATTTAAGAAACTTTAATATTGATATCAGCCAAAAATAGCTGATTAAAATCATAAATCAACAATTTAATCATTTCACCAACCAAAATCCACAAAGATACTTTAAATGTTTGAACTTTCAAAAAAGAAGTTGAGTGACAAGTGAAAGGATTTATAAGATTTTGTATTTAAAAAAAAGATCTGTTATAAGATCTTCAAATATTTTAAAAACCAAACAAAAAACGGATTAAAAGTGCCCAAAAATAAAATGTCAAGTGAAAAACAAATAAAATGTTTCATATTTGCTGCGTGTATTATGATTGCATCTCTTCCAGTTTCTTTGGCTCACAGAAGATCACACAGAAGTACCTCAACAGCATCATTAACGTCTTCAAAATCCGCTTCGTCAACCAGCAATACAGTGGCCTCACAAACGTCCAACTCATGGTTGGGTCCAGAATTTCAGATTATGCGACGTGTGTATGACGACTGTCAAGCTAAAAATGATTTTATCAGCTGTTTGAAACACAAAGCGCTTACTGGTCTGAGCAGAGCCATTGAGCAAGACTCCATTAAGATTGTTGATGGTGTGGTCTTGGAAAAGCAAAATCATACAGAAGAAGAAAGTATCTTAAGTGCTCTAACTGATGCCAGAGCATTCAATAGTTTAGCTCCTCTAGATCGTGCTCTGCTATCAAAAATTGATAAGCTAGTTAGAACTCACTCATTAAAAGTGGACATGAGTACAGCTCGTTTGGGTGGTGGAAATGATGAAGGCCACCATGAAAAGAAGAAGAAAAAGAAGGAAGGTGGTGGTCATGTCAAATATATTATTGCGGCTCTTCTAACCGCCATGGGTATTGCCGGCCCTATAGGTCTAAAAGCTTTGGCTGCCATTGCTGGCAAAGCTTTAGTCATAAGTAAAGTGGCTTTAACCATTGCCGGTATTATAGCATTGAAAAAACTTTTCTCACAAGATCACCACGAGGAGACTAGTTTTCAGGTCCATGCTGGTGAACACAATAGGTGAGTTCCCAGTTAATCGGAGTCGTACTCGGAATGCATTTGTTAATGTTTAAATTTGCTTTTTTTTCTTTTTCCAGACGCAGTACTTATGTCATACGACCAGTGCCTAAAACCGGCACCATACCAGCGGCTGTGGGTGAAACTCCTGTTGTTGATCCATATCGTTACTATTACGAATATCACTGATTTTTATAAGTCATGGACCCGGCACATCCAAGTCATTTAGTTTTAAGTTGTAATGTATTTGTAGAATACAATTTATCCAGACAGCTAATACACCAAAGATTAAATTCAAATTAAATGTATTTATAATGTTTTTAGGCAAATAATTGTACCTATTTTAAATAAACGAATAATTCAGATATCTAAATTTAATGAATTTGATTTTTATTTCGCCTTTTTATAACCTGAAACGAAGGTCAAAGGGTAATTTTGTCATTTATATTGGTATTAAAATCTAAAAAATTTAAATATAACAAAAAAAATTTGCGAAAATGGCGAAAATGTTTAATATTTCAAACAAGCCATAAAATTTATTAAAAGTCTCGAATGACCAATTTTTGGGATTGATATTAAAACACATTTGTACCAGTTCACACACGTCAAGTTTGACTCGTCAAGTCTTGAGTTTTTTGCCACTTTATGTTTAAAATCGTTTTAAATACAAAATTCTCTTATTCACTAAACACTTAAATGTAACTTAATTCACCGATGTGGTACATTTAAGTATGTTTTAAGTTTCCATTGGAAAAACTTAGCAAGGTAGTCTCAATATTAACCCAAGGCAATGCAACAACAGGCAAAGCAATATCAAACAACATATTTGTAAATAAATATGTACCCTTTTTTATAACCCCACAGATAATATTGGACTACGTTGTCCATTGTGGCTTAAATGGACTACTTACAACATGGTCCAATGTACTGTAGTATGGATCATGTTATAAGAAATAAACATGCAGTGCTGCCGACAACTGCATGATGTATACTTTTCTATAGTTTACAGTATTATACATTGGTAGCCCTGATGGAGTCCATTATTAATTGTTTATTTAAAAGTGAAAGTTTGTGAAATTTGTGGAAAAAAGGTAAAAAAATTAAAAATATGTACCAAGTAAATATATTTAATAATAGCAATAATAGACTACAGTTCAAACCATAAAAGGCGATTAGTAAAAAAATTAAAAAGAAAAATGATTAAACTACCCCTTGAGTGTATTCCACACTGTACTAACATGGAGTACTTTTAAAACTAACCCACTTTAGTACTCCATGGCGTAGTTTAAGGACTACTTCAGTGGGATATAGGGTTCCCTCCTAGGACATCGTAATGTTAAATGGACCACCTTTTACCCATATATTTGGAGTAGTTTTGGAGTACTCCTACTCCTTTATGGACTACTCTTTACTTGCATGTATGGACTAGTCTCGTTATCTGCAGGGAAAATTTTGTATTTAGTAGTGCTACCATACTTTTATCTTAATTAAATAAGACTTTTTAAACAAAACTGAAAAAAAATTAATCTGTATTTAAATACGATTTAAGTTTATATGAAAATTAACTTAATATATGTAGATTTAAATACTATCCTGAAAGTTGGGTATAAAACTACAAGAAATGCCAAAAGTTCACTTTAATACCTGAAGTTTACGCACTTATTGTGTCTCATATGACGAAGTTACGCAACGAAGTCTTGCCGACGAATTCGTCGTAATATGCGAAGTTTGTCGTTCGTCCCAGTTGTGTTTATACCATAATAAGTTATTTTTCACCAATTAAATTTAAAACTTGTTTTTTTAATTGCATAACCATCGGTTTCAACAAGCTCTTCAAACATTCTTATATTACTCACAGTTTTTTGAATATAATTCTGTAGCATCTAGCCATCTTGTTACTACTAGCTGCGGTGGAATAACTTTTATACCCATGTGCCAAGCAAGTAACTTGTAACAGTTTTGGATAAAATATTTAAAACCCATCTTTTGTCGAAATATTGAAAATCTTGTATTTAAAGCAAAGCTCCAAAAGAATTTATTTATTGATTTTAAGATTTTTTGGAAGGTTTTTTTTGAGTATTTAAAAATTCTTTTAAGAACTTTTTTATAATATTTAAATTAAAAAAAAAAATAATCACTCAAAATATGCAAAAATATGCATTCAAAACCTAAATATGCAAAAATATGCATTTTCACCAAAATATTCAAAAACAAATCGATGCCATTTTAACGCAAATTTAATGATTCGGAAAGATAATTGGTCAACATCGTTCTTACACTATCGACAAGCAACATGCATTTGCATGGAAGTCCCATCCCTAATGATTGATAACTCATCTGACTCTAGAGTTGTTATTCATTAGATTTTATATCTTGTTGCTTTTGAAAGGCAATTATTAATAAAAAAATGCAAAAACATACAAAATAAACAAAAAACAGTACAGTAATTTCCGCTTAATTGAGTTTCTAAAAATGTACGACTTTTGTCGCAATTAAACGGGAACTCAATTAAGCAGTACTCGGTTAATTGAATCGCCGACGCAATTAAAATGAAAATCGCTTAATTGAGCAAGATGTGCAATAAAGCGAAACACCCACGTGTAGATAGAAAATAAAACTCATTTCTTTATTTAATAAGTTAAAAAAAATAGTTTAGGTTTTTTAAAACAAAATAAAAATCAGGTACGTTCATCGAAATAATTTTTTTAAGTTTGTGGAGGCAAAAACACATTAAGTAGAAGGAAACAATTAACCGAAACATTACTTTTGTTATTCGCAATGCGGTTTTATTTTGCGAAATAATTAAGCGGGTGACGCAATTAAACGCAACTCAACTAAACGGGTATTATTACATAGACAGTTATACTGAATGATTTCTTCCATGATTTTTAGTGCAATAAAACGGGAAACCCAATTAAGCGGGGCTCAATTAACCGAAAACAACGTACTTGTACTGCAAGTACAGTACGACTGACAACCCTTACCCCAGGTCTACACGAAAGATAAATAACTCAGCCATTTGGGAATAACGTCGGCAGAATAAGACCCCTTTCACACTCGGCAAGTTACTCTTGGTTTGTAGTCGTCAGCGGTAAGGTCGGGGTAAGGAAAACAAATTTTTACAGACTTTGTTGTTGCCGGCAAGTAACTTGCCGAGTGTGAAAGTGGTCTAACAGAGCAATATTTCTTATTGCTCAGTTTATGTTAAAAGCATCGGAAAACGTATTTATGTTAACTCATAATTTGAAAAAAATCAAGGAAGAAGGTGCAGTGTAAAAACTGACGCCATCTTGCAAAAAAAAAATTTTATTAACCCATTACAGCATAAGGTCCGATTAATCTGACGGCAGTAAATTGAGTATTTTCAATAAAAAACATAAAATTGTTCTTGCGAATTTGATGGTAGCAGAAAGTTCGGAGTAAGTTGATATTCTACAACATTGCTTGTAAAGAATTAAACAAATTTAACATTTGTTTTTTATCATTGTTTTATAAAATATTTCTGTATCTACATTGAAGCAAACATTTTTGTTTACAAAAATTATTATTTTAATTTTTATACGTGGTTTTTGAAAAGCGTCCGATATATCGGACGTTATGCATTACAAACTTCTGAGTGTAATTATTTGTTGATTTTTTTTAGCTTGAAAGCAAATGAAATATTAGCTATTTTAGAATGTGAAGATGAAACAGACTCTACAGAACGATTAATTTATGTTGAACAACCTTTTGAGCAGAGCGGGCAGGCAACAGATGAAGACAGCGACAAGTCTGACGATGAACACGTGGGGAACCTTTGCTGCTTGGGGAGCACATTGCTTCATACTAACTGCAAAGTACAACGTTTAGCTCGGAAGGGAGACGATACCAATGAAACCACATCTTCAAATGAAAAGACATTGAATGATGAAACCGATAGCGACGATAATGTACCGCTATCTTCCTTACGGGATTCCTACAAAAAAGAAATACAAAAGTCTCAATCCAAAAAGAGGAAAATATCGCATTGGGAAAAAGAACTACCAAGCTTCACAAATCTAGAATTTTTAGAAATATTAACTTCGCAGGAAAGTAAAAGTTGTCAAGATCCAACAGCAACAAATTTTGAAAACTGGACGTTAACATCTGCCACACGTTGGTCCAATGAAAAAAAAGCAAAAGTTTATGTTCCACAGCCTTCTCATATTGCCAGCTATAACAAACATATGGGCGGAGTAGATAAATGCGATCAAGCTGTAGCAAATCTTCGCACAAGAATGCGTGTAAAAAAATGGTGGTGGCCAATTTTTGCGTATTTTTAGATGTGTCGATTGTAAATGGTTGGCTGTTAACTAGAAAAAATGGTTGCAATAAAGGTACGGAATCCTTGTTTGCATTAAGAAGATATGTAGTTCAAAGTCTACTCGTAAAATATGGAACTCCACCACGACAAGGACAAAAGCCAGCCAAGCCCTTATCCCCAACACAGTATGATGGCAAAGACCATTGGATTATTCCCATAAGCACAGAACGTCGCTGTGCTAATAAATGTGTTGGAAAATCGAAGTTTAAATGTTTGAAATGTAATGTTGGCCTTCATCCCAAATGTTTTATAGGATACCATTTAATAGGTTCTCCAACATAAAATATGCCATTTATATATTTTGCTCATATGTAAACATATTTTTAACACAAATAAAACCATTTTGATTAAAAAAACCTGTTTTTATTTATATGTATATGTAGATTGGTGCGCTGTGCATAGCGTCCGATATATCGGACGGCTTGTAAAATCTGAATTATAAAAAAATCAAAAATTTTTTTACAACTACATACATATTTCTTTTATATGAACCCACATGTCCGTTATATGTTGTAAAAACCAAAAAAAGTCTGTTAACAAACTTTATGCTGTAATAGGCTAATATAAATTCTTTCTTATTCGACTTTATTATTTATGTACATATATGTATATTAATTTTTTTAAGATTGAGTTCTTTTTTTATATATATAGTTTTTATTATCTATACACTTCTAAAATAAAATTAACGCGAGAGTTATAACGCGTTTCTTTCTCTTTTAAAAACTGTAAATTTTGTATGATAAACAAAAACAATTTTTGTCAATTTGGTTTTGTTTTTGTTTTCATGTAAATGTTCACTTCTTCGACGCGTATTTTGGAATAACCACCAATGGTTAATTAATTATATTAAGCTTATTTCTTGTTTGTTAAACTAAAATTAATATTTTTATATAAAAAAGAGCTCAAGCTAAAACAAGTTAATATAAATTTTAATAATAAAAAACGAATAAGAAAACAATTATTTTAACAAAAATAATTTTTGGAATATAATTTCATTGTTTATTTTGAATTATTTAATTCGCAACATTAATTTATTTCCCACATAATTTGCTTATATTTTGTTTTATTGTTTGTTTTTTTCAATCGACAACCCAATTTGACGTTTTATGTTAGCAATAATTGTCAACGAAAATTGAAAAATCGCACAAAAGGTCGTTTTATAAAAATAAAGTCGAAGAAAAAAGTCGTTTGAGATAATAAAAGTCGCACATATTTTTTTATTTTATTAATAAAAAACATAGCAAAACAAAAAAAATGAAAACAAAACAGTCAGTTGCAGTGATGTTAACCGTACGGTAATTACCCTTTTTTACGGTAATTTTGAGCCCCAAAAACTAGCAAGGTAATTTCATTTAAAATACGGTAATATCAAGATTTGGGTTTTTTGATATTTATATACATACTTACATACGAAGGCTTTATGATTTTAACTTTTGAGAGGTGATTTTCAACCAGTTTTAGAAATAGATAAATGTTATACAAAAAATTAAGAATGTTATGTTTCTGCAAATGCTTAGGTAACAGTGATATTATTTATTTTATTTTAAACTTTTTGTCCGTAAAACTTCGATGAAAACTTCGTACAGACGGTGGTCAGATCTTACAATGTAGTCCTTTTTCTGACAATGGTGCCATTGTCAGATGCATTAATTTTACACATCTGCAAATGAAAATGAGCTTACAGTGTTAACACAGTTGCAATTCTTTTTAGGCAATTTTAATGGCAACATTGTAAGATCTGACCACCGCACAGTGTCGTGTTTTCATATAACGAGCGGCCATAAATAGAAGACGTTATTGTAAAGAGTTGAAATTTGGCACAAATGTTTTAATTGATAAAAGATAACAAAATTTAAAATTTCTAAATTTTCGGAGCAAGGATTCATGTCCTTCCCATATATCCTGAAAATAAAAAATGTCATAAAAGATAGACAAAGAGTTCAAACTTCATGAAATTTCGTATAGTTATTGGACTTGATACACCAAATTTGATTGATCAAATTTTATCCAAATCGGAACATGGACACGCCTAGCTGAAAAATGTCCTTTTTCATAAAATTCAAAACAGTAATAAAATAAAAATGTATTTGTTTCTTTTTCCACTTTAGTCTTAAATTTCTTTTCCAAAAAATTAATTATTTCAGTATGGGCTGCTCTGTAAGAATTATGTTTGTTTGTCAAATATTGAAAATTCTCTAATTTGTACCTTTGATGACACTGAAAAAATGAAAAAAGTTAAATTTTCGCAACGTTTCGCAAATGTCATATACTTTTTTATAATATAAATACTTGAATTAATATTATACTAAATTATAAAAAAAGGAGTTTTTATAGTTTTCTTTTAATTGCCAGGTTAACTTGCAAGTTGTAAATAATTATTACTTTCTTTTGTTCACATTCAGAACAACGGTAAAACACATACATATGATAGCTAAATGGATAAAAAAGTGCCTTACCATATTTTAGTAATATCACACTATAATATAAATGCAAATATTGCCGGCTTTATCGACAATTTATATCATATTAACCCTTTAGCATATTCGCACTATTTTAAATTTTTCTTTGCATGCTGCACATTCACCTAAAACATTCAAATTTGATTAGCTCTAACTTTAGTATATATTAACATATTTTAAAACTTATTTTTGATTATTGTTATTTGAAATCTATTTAATAAAACTGCATCAATCAAATTCTAAAATTATAAAAAATATTATTTTCATATATAGAAAAATCCAATTATGGAAATTAAAAAAATGGCTAATGGCATTTAATAAAAGACACTTTTACTAATAAGCGTAAACAAATCCCCATTTGCACTCTAATAGTATATCATTTTTTAAATCAAAATTATGTAAATCCAAAATACTTTTTGCAGTTATATTTAAAATGCTTTGGAGGGGAACTTCTGCGGATTTTTCTGTAGCAACAATATCATCAGGTATAAAATTTTTCTTTGCATTAGCAAAACAGTAATATGACGGAAAACAATTTTTATGAACGGAATTTACAACAGACCTCATCATTTTATATTGTCGATATGAAAGGTTCATATCAATGTATAAAGCCAAAGCTTTTTCTACAGAAATTGTTTTTTCTATACAGGGATCAACCTTCGTTGCTGCTTTCTTAATTGCCTCCGCAGAGTTGGCTGAAATTAATTTTTGAACCTTTCTTCTTTTTGACCTACTCGCAGCATTCACAATACAGTAACTAATTTAAAAAAATACAAACATCACTCAAATTTACTCCGTGTATTGGCAAATCGGTATTTAGCCAGTCACCGAACTCACACTCGAACCGGTCCCTTTTTCGGTTGCAATCGGACCACATCCGCTTTAATTTTGAATTTAAATTACATATCGTTGGTCTCATATAGAAAGGCCCTAACTCACATAAATGCAACTTTACAGTAGAAGGCAAAAACATAATAGAAATTGTATGTATCTTAATGTAAAATGGCTTCTTCAATTGCTTGTTAAACTGATATTTTTGATGCTATTGAATTAAATTTTTGTGACGAGGTGTATATGTGGGAAATGTATTGGAATCACTAAAAAACTCAATTTCGAAAAAAATCGAGTTAGATGAGACCGACGATATATATTTTTCGACGTCTTTCGCTTCCAAAGATTTCCCTATTCGAGCTCCCACAATTCCTAATAATTTTTAACTACATTTTTGTTTTCCTTTAACTCAATCCAAGAATTAAAAAAGTCTCGCATTTTCATTTGAATCGACACTAAAAAAATAAGAATTATTTAAATTGGCGCACTTAAGCGCAGCTAAATTTTTATTTTTATAAATTAACATACTTTTTGTTATAAAATGAAACAAAATTTATCCCGGTAATACTTGAAAATTATTTTTTTTTTATTATATGTTTGCTTATCACAACAAGTTTTGTTTTGTTTTATTAATATCATTCTAATAATGATGCATACACTGTTATCGACATATGTAATTAAAAATACCGTTTATATACTTAAAACATAATACAACAACTAATCTAGTACAAATTTTTTTTATTTGCCAACTAAATTCAATTATTTAACCCTATGAAGTACATGCTCATTTTTATTCCTTTTTTATACAAAATTGCAGTTATTTCAAACCACAATTTTGAAGAGCCATATCTTTAGAAAAAATTATTATTTCAATCTAATTTTTTTTACGCTTATTAGTAAAAGTGTCTTTTATTAAATGCCATTAGCCATTTTTTTAATTTCCATAATTGGATTTTTCTATTTATGGCCACGCTCACAACACTGTGCACCGTCTGTACGAAGCTTAAATATTAACAGCCGTATTCATAAACATTTTAAACTCCATTTCAAATCTGTTTTAAGCATAAATCGTTAAAATTGTATTCATAAACGAATATTACCTTAAAAACCCTATTTTAAACCTTGTGTAAATAAGCGAATTTTAAAATTGGTTCGACCCTTGTTTAAACCTATTTTAAAATGACATTTTTGCTTTTTGCTGTGTGTTTATGGTCATAAAACTTTTCAGTTGAAGCAAAACTATATGTTTTAATTTTGTATTAAAGGCATATGAAAAAGAACTTTTATACCAATCGTTTCATCATAAGAAGATGACAAGATAGCACTGTATTTTACAGCGGGTAGATATGAATATTGCGTGTAAATTATTTACAAAACGTAATAAAAAAATTAATATTATACTAAATTATAAAAAAAGGAGTTTTTATAGTTTTCTTTTAATTGCCAGGTTAACTTGCAAGTTGTAAATAATTATTACTTTCTTTTGTTCACATTCAGAACAACGGTAAAACACATACATATGATAGCTAAATGGATAAAAAAGTGCCTTACCATATTTTAGTAATATCACACTATAATATAAATGCAAATATTGCCGGCTTTATCGACAATTTATATCATATTAACCCTTTAGCATATTCGCACTATTTTAAATTTTTCTTTGCATGCTGCACATTCACCTAAAACATTCAAATTTGATTAGCTCTAACTTTAGTATATATTAACATATTTTAAAACTTATTTTTGATTATTGTTATTTGAAATCTATTTAATAAAACTGCATCAATCAAATTCTAAAATTATAAAAAATTTTTAATATTTTTAATTAGGCTTAAGTTCATGAAATTTAATTTTTATTAAATTATTTTTGTGAAGAAAGGAATTTTACAACATGAAAATCAATTAAAATTGTTATTGATAATCCTTCATTCTTGACGTGGCTCGGGCTCGAACCCTGGCCGGCAGGTTACCATGACATGTTTCGATCGCAACCACTCGATCTCCTCAGATGGATTTGCCGTCTTACACTCGCAGCCATCGACGACTGCTGACGTCACTAGTCAAACATCAATCCTTAAACCAAATTGTATTTTAACATTTGGTAGATCGAAATTTGCTTTCCTGAATGATTATCCATTTTAATCGATTTAACATGTTTTTTCCTTTACTTCTGTTTTTTCGTACTTTCGTCAAGAATTTTTCTTGAAGTCCAAGTACATTTTTTGTTTTTTCACTTTGTCTTTCTCTTTTCTGTTGACCTTTTTCAGCACAACTTGAAGGACAAATGTACACATAGAGCTCGTGCCCTAGCTTTAACAATAATTAGTATTGTGGTTATTTTGTTGAACTATTTATGGTTTTTAATCCAAATTTTTAATATTTTTAATTAGGCTTAAGTTCATGAAATTTAATTTTTATTAAATTATTTTTGTGAAGAAAGGAATTTTACAACATGAAAATCAATTAAAATTGTTATTGATAATCCTTCAAAAAAAAAAAAAAAAAAAAAAAAATTTGGATTAAAAACCATAAATAGTTCAACAAAATAACCACAATACTAATTATTGTTAAAGCTAGGGCACGAGCTCTATGTGTACATTTGTCCTTCAAGTTGTGCTGAAAAAGGTCAACAGAAAAGAGAAAGACAAAGTGAAAAAACAAAAAATGTACTTGGACTTCAAGAAAAATTCTTGACGAAAGTACGAAAAAACAGAAGTAAAGGAAAAAACATGTAAAATCGATTAAAATGGATAATCATTCAGGAAAGCAAATTTCGATCTACCAAATGTTAAAATACAATTTGGTTTAAGGATTGATGTTTGACTAGTGACGTCAGCAGTCGTCGATGGCTGCGAGTGTAAGACGGCAAATCCATCTGAGGAGATCGAGTGGTTGCGATCGAAACATGTCATGGTAACCTGCCGGCCAGGGTTCGAGCCCGAGCCACGTCAAGAATGAAGGATTATCAATAACAATTTTAATTGATTTTCATGTTGTAAAATTCCTTTCTTCACAAAAATAATTTAATAAAAATTAAATTTCATGAACTTAAGCCTAATTAAAAATATTAAAAATTTGGATTAAAAACCATAAATAGTTCAACAAAATAACCACAATACTAATTATTGTTAAAGCTAGGGCACGAGCTCTATGTGTACATTTGTCCTTCAAGTTGTGCTGAAAAAGGTCAACAGAAAAGAGAAAGACAAAGTGAAAAAACAAAAAATGTACTTGGACTTCAAGAAAAATTCTTGACGAAAGTACGAAAAAACAGAAGTAAAGGAAAAAACATGTAAAATCGATTAAAATGGATAATCATTCAGGAAAGCAAATTTCGATCTACCAAATGTTAAAATACAATTTGGTTTAAGGATTGATGTTTGACTAGTGACGTCAGCAGTCGTCGATGGCTGCGAGTGTAAGACGGCAAATCCATCTGAGGAGATCGAGTGGTTGCGATCGAAACATGTCATGGTAACCTGCCGGCCAGGGTTCGAGCCCGAGCCACGTCAAGAATGAAGGATTATCAATAACAATTTTAATTGATTTTCATGTTGTAAAATTCCTTTCTTCACAAAAATAATTTAATAAAAATTAAATTTCATGAACTTAAGCCTAATTAAAAATATTAAAAATTTGGATTAAAAACCATAAATAGTTCAACAAAATAACCACAATACTAATTATTATAAAAAATATTATTTTCATATATAGAAAAATCCAATTATGGAAATTAAAAAAATGGCTAATGGCATTTAATAAAAGACACTTTTACTAATAAGCGTAAACAAATCCCCATTTGCACTCTAATAGTATATCATTTTTTAAATCAAAATTATGTAAATCCAAAATACTTTTTGCAGTTATATTTAAAATGCTTTGGAGGGGAACTTCTGCGGATTTTTCTGTAGCAACAATATCATCAGGTATAAAATTTTTCTTTGCATTAGCAAAACAGTAATATGACGGAAAACAATTTTTATGAACGGAATTTACAACAGACCTCATCATTTTATATTGTCGATATGAAAGGTTCATATCAATGTATAAAGCCAAAGCTTTTTCTACAGAAATTGTTTTTTCTATACAGGGATCAACCTTCGTTGCTGCTTTCTTAATTGCCTCCGCAGAGTTGGCTGAAATTAATTTTTGAACCTTTCTTCTTTTTGACCTACTCGCAGCATTCACAATACAGTAACTAATTTAAAAAAATACAAACATCACTCAAATTTACTCCGTGTATTGGCAAATCGGTATTTAGCCAGTCACCGAACTCACACTCGAACCGGTCCCTTTTTCGGTTGCAATCGGACCACATCCGCTTTAATTTTGAATTTAAATTACATATCGTTGGTCTCATATAGAAAGGCCCTAACTCACATAAATGCAACTTTACAGTAGAAGGCAAAAACATAATAGAAATTGTATGTATCTTAATGTAAAATGGCTTCTTCAATTGCTTGTTAAACTGATATTTTTGATGCTATTGAATTAAATTTTTGTGACGAGGTGTATTTGTGGGAAATGTATTGGAATCACTAAAAAACTCAATTTCGAAAAAAATCGAGTTAGGGCCTTTCTACATGAGACCGACGATATATATTTTTCGAACGTCTTTCGCTTCCAAAGATTTCCCTATTCGAGCTCCCACAATTCCTAATAATTTTTAACTACATTTTTGTTTTCCTTTAACTCAATCCAAGAATTAAAAAAGTCTCGCATTTTCATTTGAATCGACACTAAAAAAATAAGAATTATTTAAATTGGCGCACTTAAGCGCAGCTAAATTTTTATTTTTATAAATTAACATACTTTTTGTTATAAAATGAAACAAAATTTATCCCGGTAATACTTGAAAATTATTTTTTTTTTATTATATGTTTGCTTATCACAACAAGTTTTGTTTTGTTTTATTAATATCATTCTAATAATGATGCATACACTGTTATCGACATATGTAATTAAAAATACCGTTTATATACTTAAAACATAATACAACAACTAATCTAGTACAAATTTTTTTTATTTGCCAACTAAATTCAATTATTTAACCCTATGAAGTACATGCTCATTTTTATTCCTTTTTTATACAAAATTGCAGTTATTTCAAACCACAATTTTGAAGAGCCATATCTTTAGAGAAAAATTATTATTTCAATCTAATTTTTTTTACGCTTATTAGTAAAAGTGTCTTTTATTAAATGCCATTAGCCATTTTTTTAATTTCCATAATTGGATTTTTCTATTTATGGCCACGCTCACAACACTGTGCACCGTCTGTACGAAGCTTAAATATTAAAACTTTTCAGTTGAAGCAAAACTATATGTTTTAATTTTGTATTAAAGGCATATGAAAAAGAACTTTTATACCAATCGTTTCATCATAAGAAGATGACAAAATAGCACTGTATTTTACAGCGGGTAGATATGAATATTGCGTGTAAATTATTTACAAAACGTAATAAAAAAATTTTTGAGTTAATATTCTCTTGCGATATTCGAATTTTAAAAAATGCTGTCTTAGTTGAACGATACCAACTCAGGTCCAAATTCAAACTTTTTAGCTTCAGTCGTTTAGGCTGTGCGATGATGAATCAGTCTGGCAGTAACGTTAAAATTTTAGTTATATGATGATTTTACTTTCGTATTGATAAAAAATACAATAATTTTGGTTTAAAATATGTTTTAAACAAAGATTTTCATTAAAATTTTTCATAAAACACATTTAAAATTTAAATAAATTGTTTTTAAATACTGCTGTGAATGTTTAAATTAAAAAACCTTTGCGTACGGTAATTTCTTCTCAAAAACGGTAATTTTTAGAGGGCCGTACGATAATGAAAAAATAAAAGTTAACATCACTGGTCAGTTGCATTTTTATTTTATGTTATTAGTGTGCTTTTTCATTTCGATGAAGATTTTCACTAAAAGCTGTTTACAAGCACTGCAAAAGAACGCTTTGACTCCATGTCTTGGTTAGGCCATTTATACTTCAGTTCCCAGTCTTTCGAATGGAATTACCAAATATTACCTTTCTTGGAAGGACATGCAATTAATGTTATCTTCTTTTTATTGATTTGGCATGTAAAAATAGTTTTGTAAAATGAGCACTGCAAACTAGTGCTGGGAAACTATAGATAGACTATCGATAGTCTTAAAATATCGATAGGAAAAATAAAAATATCGATATTTTTATTATTTAAAATACAGCTATGAAGACATCTTACAGCAGCTATACACACACAGTTTTTTGCCGCAAATTTTTACTTTTGCTATTACTAATTCGCGCTGAATTACAGCAATGAATACAAACAACAAGAATGGCATGGCAAGTGGTATGGATTGCTTAGCAGTGCTTTTTACTGCTTATTAAAGGCCTTTAAGTCGAAATTTGTACATGTTTATATAGGGACTGAAATGTCAGATATTTTTTTTCACTGACTACCTCAATTTTGACGCTACCGACAATAATTTTTGTAATGTTGTAAAAAAAATGCAAATCCAATTGCAAGAATAGGACAAAACAATGAACGACCATTAGAGGATAAGTCCGCTAGATTGATTACCTTTTGGGTTTAGAATTTAGAAAATTTTAATCCAAATTTTTAATATTTTTAATTAGGCTTAAGTTCACGTCAAGAATGAAAGATTATCAATAACAATTTTAATTAAATTTCATGTTGTAAAATTCCTTTCTTCATAAAAATAATTTAATGAAAAATTAAATTTCATGAACTTAAGCCTAATTAAAAATATTAAAAATTTGGATTAAAAACCATAAATAGTTCAACAAAATAACCACAATACTAATTATTGTTAAAGCTAAGGCAAGAGCTCTATGTGTACATTTGTCCTTCAGGTTGTGCTGAAAAAGGTCAACAGAAAGGAAAAAGACAAAATGAAAAAACAAAAAAATGCACTTGGACTTCAGAAAAAATTCTTGACAAAAGTACGAAAAAACAGAAGTAAGGAAAAAAATGTAAAATCAATTAAAATAGATAATCATTCAGGAAAGCAAATTTCGATCTACCAAATGTTAGAATACAATTTGGTTTAAGGATTGATGTTTGACTATTGACGTCAGCAGCCGTCGACGGCTGCGAGTGTAAGACGGCAAATCCATCTGAGGAGATTGAGTGGTTGCAATCGAAACATGTCATGGTAACCTGCCGGCCGGGGTTCGAGCCCCAGCCACGTCAAGAATGAAAGATGATCAATAACAATTTTAATTAATTTTCATGTTGTAAAATTCCTTTCTTCATAAAAATAATTTAATGAAAAATTAAATTTCATGAACTTAAGCCTAATTAAAAATATTAAAAATTTGGATTAAAAACCATAAATAGTTCAACAAAATAACCACAATACTAATTAATTTAGAAAATTTTTTAAAGTTGCAATGGAATATCTTATAGTCCCTGTTACTTCGGTTCCTTCAGAAAGATACTTATCAATTTTTAAAAAACTGCCATCTTAAATAGCGTTCATATATACATACGTCTCATACATTCAATAAAGTGTTAAAAACAACGGACTGTAGCCTTATAAACAAATAATTACAGTTTTCCTGCACAAGTACAAACATTCAGTCGATAGTAATATCGATATATCGATAGTGAAATTTTAACTATCGATAAATATCGATAGTAGAAAATATCGATAGTATTCCAGCACTACTGCAAACACCACAATTTTGTATTTGAATAAGCTTTTTTGCTAAAACTATCCTTTGCAACTTTGCTAAAAATTTCTTCAATACCAGACAAGGTTGCAGCAAAGTAATAAAATTGTTGCCAAAAGAACAATTATCCTTGAATTGCTTTTAAATTTTGACGACTTTGTATTGACGATTTTTTTTTTTTTTTTTTGATAAAAATAATTATTTTTTTTTTATCAAAATGTCGAAATATTTGTTTTTTAAAAATTCATAAAAAATTGGAAAATGCAGCTATGCTTCTAATTTTTTGCAGACATAAAAAAACGAAGCTATTAACAGAACAAGCTATTTATGATTGAAATCTGTTAGCTTAAATTTGGCTGCTGCAGCGCCTAAGATGCCAATAGATGGGTAAAATGTATGACCAACCCCACTTTATTTTTTATCTCAATCATTTATTTCTAACAAACCTACGCGCTATCTCCATTCCTTAAGGGTTCTCCCATACAAAATGTTCAATGCAGACTAGAGATTTTTTGAAGAAAAAGTCCCATAAATGCCCAGGAATTACCCCTAGTGGGTTAAAATATGACCGACCTCAATTAGTTTTCTGTTCGTAACATTTTCTGGATACATACTTGCCCCTTATCACCACTTTTTAGGGGGGCTCCCATACAAATATTGCAGCTTCGTTTTTATATGTCTGCAAAAAATTATAAGCCTAGCGCATTTTTCAAATTTTTATGAATTTTTAAAAAACAAAAATTTCGGCATTTTGATAAAAAAAATTATTTTTTTTTAAGAAATTTTATTGCGGAATTTCTGTTTTTTTTTTTGTTTTTTTAATAAACTAAGCCTTTTTTGAGTTACGCGAATATACATATGTTGTTCAACCTCCTCCATTTTTAAAATGACGGTATATCTCGAAAACAAGAGCTAACTCAAAAAACGGTGGGCACCATTGGATTCAGCGTACCGGAATTATGCTAAACCGCCATGTGGCTGGCTTGTCTAATTTTGCAACTAGCATAGTGTTATTATTGAAACAACTGTTCTGTATTTTAGCTTCAAAAATATGGTCTCCGCAATAAAAGGCCGGGTCTTTTTTTTAATTATAATTAATTTTGTTTAATTTAATCATATGAACGTGTTTAATATTTAAAATAATCACAATGACGGGTTATTCACGCGTGTGACATGAAAAAGTCTCGCACTTCTGTCAACTTCGAATTTTCAATTACCACAAACACGAACCCACAAATACTAAAGTTTTAATTTATTAGCTCTACTGTTTACTGCCATCTATTTTAAAATAGTTGCAGCCAAGAAATATTTGTTGCGCCCTGTAAAGTGACAAATTATTCTCGAAAAAAATGTCATAAATTAATGGTGAATAAGGAAATTTATTTCGTTATCAGCCGCATGCTAACGGAACTCATTTACACCTCTGCGGCAAACGAGTTGTCCTAATTTACAACTCAGCTCAGTTGAGTTGAAAATAAAACGACAGCTATTAAAGAGTTGCAATTTCTTAATGCTTTTGTTAACTGCTCTATAAACCATAATACAAAACTTCAAAATTTCAACTGAATTAGAGTTGAGATGTTCACCGTAATAGGGGCATAATTCACTAAACACAAAAATCAACTTTTACAAATAAATTATTATTGAAGACACCAACCGCGTGTTTACTCACCACGGCCAAATTTTTAGTCTAGATACAAACCGTTTTTCAACAATACAAGCGAATTATCTCTTCCAGTTGGGTGATTCAGAAAAATATTTTACGTCTCTGTTTTAAATAACCAAATATTTACAAAACGCTAGTTTAAAATAAAACCTCACAATTCGACACCACTGTTAATATTTATTTGTTTATATTTATTTTGTTAATTATTTTATTTATATCGCATTGTATTTTCCACAAATTATAAAATTTTCATTATGGAGTTTCGAAAGAAAGATCCTGGAGCCGTACAGTTTGGGAATTTTATAAATTACTATCAATTTAATTCGGCAGAAGAAAGACTAAAACTTTTGCCATACAAATACTGGCTGGCGGAAAATGAAATAGAATCATTAGAACCCTATTTTGTTCTGGACGTTGGCTGTAATTCTGGAGTATTTACACAACTTTTGCACAAATATCTAAGTGATTTAATGCCGCAACGCAAAGTTTGTGTTTATGGTGTGGACATTGATGCGGCATTAATATGCCGTGCCAAATCGAACAACAGCAATTTAGAAGAGATTTCATACGATTGTGTAGATGTCATGGACAATGAGGCATTTGAAAAAGTTCAACAGTTTCTGACAATAAATAACAGGAGGTATTTTGATGCAGTATGTTGTTTTTCTATTACCATGTGGATACATTTAAATCACAATGATTCAGGACTGCAAGAGTTTCTAAAAAAATTATCCGACAAGGCGAAATTATTTGTGGTTGAACCTCAGCCCTGGAAATGTTATCAAACGGCAGAAAGAAGATTGAAAAAATCGGGGGAGGTTTTTCCGTTATTTTTGGAACTTAAATGGCGGTCACATGTAGAAATCGAAATAGAAAATTATTTAGAAATCAAATTGAAACGACAAAAGGTTTACGAATCTACACCAACCAAGTGGCAGAGAAAGATTTGTTTCTATAGATAATAATGTGCTCAACTGAAAAGGTTTTGTTAAGTGACTTAAAGGCAATAAAAAATGTTCTACAAATCTCGATTTGTTCCTAATTTTGTTATTTATAAATAAACTAATAATAATTTTTTTTTTTTTAAATTGTATGTATGGTATGTACCAAGGTCTTGGGCCTTGGTATGTACCTACATATGTAAGTAGGGTAAGTGAACCAGTAGTCGGCACTTTAACTTTTTTTTCTTTTTTAAACTGTTGCCATAACGTACACAAACGTGATACTGGGATGGCAACTAGCCACTACAGTTCAGTAATATGTATATTTTCGATTCATATAAGAGTTTTTAGACACATTCTATATTAAATTTGAGTAATTTTACTTTTTCCTAAAATACACGGCATTTGCCAGTAGTCGGCATACGATGTTCCAATCCTCGGCATGTAATGATCCTATTGTCGGCATGGTCATTTTTTAAAGAAACAAACCAATTTGTTCACGAATTTAATTGATATTTTATTGAAAATTTAAGCTTTTTACTTTCTAAAATGCTTAAAATGTACATTTGTACGTTTAAGTAGGCATTACACGCAAAGACAAAAATGTTTTAATATGGTCACCTCCAAGAAAACCATTTTTAAAGCTAATTTTGAACATATTATGTTTAGTTTACCCATATTATTGTCTCCGACAACCATATTATGGTTAAATTAGTCCTCCATCAAGACGCCATACCCGTATTATGGTTGCCTCAAAACATGTTGTGGTTAAATATGACAATAATTTGTTTTCAAATTAACAATAGTTTTTCCTCTTTTGCAAGAGCAACATTCTATGGTTGAAAAAAAACATGCTAATAAAAGTGTTAAACATATTTTATTTATTAACCGTAACATGTTCGGAGGCAACCATAAAATGGTTGTGGCTTCTTGATGGACGACTTATTTAACCATAATATGATTGTCGGAGACAACAATATGGTTAAATTAAACATAATAAGTTCAAAATTTTCTTTAAAAATAGTTTTGTTGGACGTAGAAAAAAAGGTTTCACCTCCAAGAAAACTATTTTTAACGAGAAATTTAATATGGTTAAACTAACCATATTGTTGTAGTCACAACCATATTTTGATGTTATTGCTAAATATGACAATAACTTGTTTACCACTAATAGTTCTATTTACTAATAGAATTTTCCTCTTTTCCAAGAGCAACATGCTATGGCTAACCATGCTTTGATAGGTGATAAATATATTTTTGTTATTACCCAAAACATGTTTGAAGGCAACAATAATGTGGTTGTTTCTTCTTGATGAAGGACTATTTTAACCAAAATCACCGGTGACAAAATTATTGTTAAATTAACCATATGATGTAAGATGTTTTCTTTTAAATAAGTTGGAGGCAGAGCTATAAAAATCTGAAATCAAAATGATTTCAATCAAACTGATTTGATTCTTTGATTTCGAAATGATTTTAAATTTGTAAGGAGAGTCATTTGAAGGAAACAAAGATTTTGATTCTGATTTCATTTTTATTGCAATAAGTGAATTTGAATGTTATATTTTATTGGAATCAATTAAAATATAAATTGAATTAAAAAATTTTTACTTTCAACATCT
Organism: Pollenia angustigena; assembly: GCA_930367215.1. Classification (NCBI taxonomy): domain Eukaryota; kingdom Metazoa; phylum Arthropoda; class Insecta; order Diptera; family Polleniidae; genus Pollenia; species Pollenia angustigena. The sequence continues at coordinate 120,960,078 of OV884057.1, read as the reverse complement.
TATCGCCATTACATATTTTGGACGGATCATTCAAAATATCAACAACAATTTGTTCGATGAGATGGTTTTTCTTCAGGGACTTTAGCTCGTCCTTTAATAATTGCCTCTGATTTCTTAACAGCTAAGCTTAAATGCAGATTCAAGGACGATAATTTTTAAATAGTATGGTGCGTCCATCTTCCTTTATAATCGCTTAAACTGTGTTCAGAATGTAATCAATTTTTACCGGAAGTTTGCATTTGGAGAGGACGAGCCACTATTTTACTAACTTATCCTGTTTAGCATTTGACTAAACTTGTATTCTGTCATGTAAAGTGAAGCTTGGAAAGCTTCATTTCTGGCTGGCACCTAGTAAAGATATCAAACCATTTATTTGTAGGGCCACTTCAGTAAATTTAAACATTAACATTTTCTTACTTTTCATATTTAACTTTACTGAAATAAGTATGTTAATGAAATGCAAGTATCTAATAGTCCTTACAAATTTTAAAAAATATACTGTTTTGGGACCCCATATACAGTTAAACTAGAAATAAAATTGCTGCCGACTTTAGGACAACACTTATCCTATAGTCGGCAGGTCGTGAGATACTCAAAAGAAATCATGCCGACTACTGGGTAAACTCGTTTTAAACTCATTTTCTGTTATCTCAGAGGCAAGAGGCACGATTGATGAACAATTTACTCAAATTTGAGTGTAATCAGAGAAAAATACTGATTTGCCAGTAGTCGGCACCCAATGCCGACCAAAGGAAATTTTGAAAATTGTTGTTCCTAATGTCGGCACCCAACAAAATTAATAAAATATTTACTTTTTGTAAATTTTTTTACTTTTACGACAAAATTGAATAGACTTTTTACCTTTTTAAACTTTATAAGTAATACACTTCCCATAAAAAATATGTGTATTTGCCTTTTAAAGTTAGCTGTAACACTAATTTTTTTTTTTTGAAAAACAAGGGTCACCGCACAAGTTTAAGAGCTTGTTACTCAAGACTTCAAAATTTGGCAAAAATACTCATCTTACTCCAATTTAATTATTACTAATGGAAAAATGAGTAAATTTTCTTGACAAACTTGATGCTATTTATTAATGTTAAAACCGCATTTCTTATTTATTAACGTTTAAATGCAAAATATGCCGACTACTGGGACATGCCGACTTTAGGAACACTTACGGGTGAATGCACCAATAGTCGGCACTTTAACTTTTTTCTGATATTTAAACTGGTGCTCTCATGAGTGTGAACATGATATTGGGATGGCAACGAATTATTATTGCTCAGTAGTAAGTATAGTTTTAGACTCAATTTACTGACTCTAAACACTTTTTTATTAAATTTGAGTAATTTACATTTTTTCTAAAATGCACGATTTGCGCCTGTAGTCGGCACCTTTTTTCCTAAGTTCGGCATTTTATGACCCTATTGTCGGCATTGGTTTTTTATTAAGGAAATATTAAGATCATTAAAGAATTCAAATGTTTTTATTAAAAATTATATGTTAAATTATGTTAATGGAAGTATTGGATACTTATTTTCTTAAATATATGCATAAAAACTACTTAAAGAACAATATTATATTAGGTTTAATTAACAAAAGTCTTTGAAATTCATTTAAAAGATAAATAAAAAATAATAATAAAAAGAAAAAATCAGGTACTTCATTTATACTTTTAAATTCATTTAAAATACCTATGTAGGTAGGTACTTTTTTCATTAAAACTTAGTTGTTAATAAAAATATTTGATTATTATTTCAGTCTTTCAGTTCATTACATGTTTTGCAAACAAAGTCAACCTCAATTACATCGTCATATGCAATTTCTTTTAAATTTGTGCATTTTAAGTGAAACCACTCTGGACAAGTATCACATCCAATATTTTTTAGCCCATCATCCTCCGCATCGTTGTCCAAATCTTCTTTGCATGATCCACAAATTTGTTTTTTCCTACCTTTTTTAATTTTTTTGTTTTTTGACTTATTTTCTTTTTCCATTTTTCGCTGTTGTCGTTCAAGTTTTCTTTTTTCTATTGCTTCAGCCCTAGAATTTTTTTCTCGATCTTTTGACTCAATATGGGCTCTCCATGCAAGAGCAGATATAGCACTGGGGGCCTTTGGCTTTGATGAGAATTTTGAAGAAGTCGATGGCTTAGGAAAATATAAATGCTTTGCAAACGTTGGTGACATAGAATCTGTTTTAATAAGCGAGGGGCCTGCGCAATTTTAAAATTGAAAACAAAAAATAGCAAATAGCAATGGGACAAATTGTTAAGAATATATGTATTTACCTGTACTTGGTGAACACCCAAGGGATGAGCATGGTGACGGACAGTCGATGTTCATTTGGAACGTTTGGTTCATCTCTAAAAGAGAACTTAATTTTGGACTAGAACAGTCAAATGGTTGAAAAGAAACGTCGTTATTATTTGTTTCTGGATTCGGAGAAGGGCGGTACACAGGTTCTAAAGAAGTATTATTTTCAGAAGTATTGTTATCCCTTTCTGTTGCCAAGGTCGTTGGTCCTACGTACTTCGATTGCAATTTCAATACACCTTCATCGTTTATAATATATGTGCCTGATTCAATGGTAACATCTTCTAATATTTCTATAGATTGGTCATTTTTATATTTTTTTAAATTGTTGATCTCTTCAATGACTACATTTGAATCTATTCCACGCTTGAGCAAATTATGAGCTATACGGTTAATTGTATTTACTACGAATTCAAAATCCTCTTCCTGTTTTTCTTCTTGTTGTTGTTGGGTTATCTCCATTAACTCTAGCTGATTTTGGACACATTTGCTGAAGTCGACATTGTCTGGATTGAAAGGATATAATCCACACTTTCGGAATCCATTTTTAATGGTATCTTCGAGGTTTATTTTGGTAAGAACTGTGTTAAGAAGCGGGCAAAACGTTGATTTTGTTATTGTTTTGTTTCTATTTTCCTGGTTCATTTGCCATTCTCTAACAGTTTTCTTCCATTCTACTTTCAATGGCTTAAATACGCTAACATCGGCTGGTTGTAATATATGCGTTGTGTTTGGCAGAAGTGCATACAAAATAATACCGTTAGCGTCACAAAACTTGCTTAAGCCTAGATTACACTATCTCACAAGTCTTACGTATTCCATAATACTTTGTGCGATAGAAATCTAATGAGTTTTGTTGCGACTGTCAAAAAATCTAATGTAACATGACAGTTTGTGTTCACACCATCACACAAAGTATAAACACTCACACATGAAATAAAATGCAACCCTGATCCAATGAAAAGTATTATTGTTTAGAAATTTTTCAAAAAACGATGAAGTCGTATGGGATGTCAAACTTTTTTCATAATACTTGTCATTTTCGTGACACATTGCATTCACACTATCAGACTTTGTCATATTACTTGAGATTTTGACATGTATTAATACAAAGTATAATAGTGTAATCTAGCCTTTAGTTCTAATGTCATATGCGATTTATGACCATCAACGAACAACAAAATGGGCCTTTGTACGTTATGTTTATTAAGCCAACTGTGAATACCATTTGCGATATATTCAAAAAAGGTATCGCTTACCATCCATCCTGATTCGGACTTACCGAGAAACCAATTTTCTGGTAGACTATTCACCACATCTTTTGGAGGTCGTACGTATGGAAAAACAACCATTGGTTCCAATGTCTTGCCATTTGCCGAAAATACTAAAAGAACTGTTATAGTTTCTTTTTCATTTCCTTTTTGAATGGAATAAACATTTCGGTATCCTTTTGGTGCTATTACTTTGCCGGTTTTGGGGCACATACTAAAACTTGTCTCATCACCGTTAAATATTCGGGATGGGTCATTCAAAATATCTAAGGCATTTTGCTCAGACAGAAATTCTTTCAATCCTTGAAACCATTTTCGTATAGCTTCTTCTGTTATAACAGCTCTTCCCTTGCTTATTCCTTCTGATTCCCTAATAGCAAGACACGGATGACGTTTTAAAAAACCTGAGTACCAGTGCTTTCCTGGTCTACCATTTAAAAAAGGTGTTGGACGTTTGTCTTCCCTAACAATTGACTGAACTGTGTTCAGCAAATCTTCAGATTTTAATGGAAATCCACATTTTGCCAAATCTTGACACCATTTTACCAAACGAGCTTCTTCTGAAGAAGATAACACTGTTTGTGGACCCATTCTGCGAGGCCCATCTAATACGCGTCCGCTAAGCCTATCCTGTATTGTTGAACGCGGAACACCATATTTTTTGCTGGCGCCTAAAACAGATATCTTGCCTTCTCTAACATCGCAAAGAGCGTCTTTTAATGCATTTTCAGAATACTGATGCATTGGTCTTTTTCCTTGTGGGTGCATTATGGTTTTCTGAAATTTTTTTACCAACAACACTCCAAATTATAATGTGTTTTGTATTCCCAACAAAAATAAATGCTGCTGCCGACTTTAGAATACTTGATACCTATAGTCGGCAGGTCTTAAAATACTCAATCAAAACTGTGCCGACTATTGGGTAAAATCATTTTAAACTGTATTTTTTTGAAAGAATTCAAAAGAAAAAAGAGGAATAAACTAATTTTTATAATTTGAGCTTAAAATGAAAAAAACGGATTTTACCTATAGTCGGCACCATATGCCGACTATAGAAAATCGTAAATTTTTTTGTTCCTAATGTCGGCAGTCTTTAAAATTATAAAAACAAAATATTTTTTATAAAAACTGCTTAAAAACAACAATATATAGTCAATATTCTATCTTTTAAAATAGGTCTTGCAAAAAAATTACTTAAATAGATGTGATTACTTACTTGTTTCAGTTCACGTTCGCACTAAAAAAAAAACTCAAAAAACAACCACAACCGCACGTATCAAAAGGTCGTTACTGAATGAGGACAATTAAAGATCAAACTACTCATCTCAGCCAATTGTGAATAATACATTTAGAGAATTGAGAGTGTTAAGAATTAAAGCTTAATTGCACTCATGTAAAAATTTACAGTTATTCTTATTTATTTGACTTTTAATTCAAAAGTGCCGACTATTGGTGCATGCCGACTTTAGGAGCCTTCACCCTATATCTCAACCTTTGAAACTTGAAATTGAATATCAATTGTTTTGCACTTGAGCAAAATTGCAAAAAGAAATGGCATTCTCTTTTCCCTTCTCTCCTAAAAGATCAAGACTTGAAGAGTCAAACTTGACTTGTGTGAACCAGCACTTATAGGTGAGAACGGCAAGAGCCAGTTTCCAAATTAGGTAGAAGCATCTTGGTTATCAATACACATCAACCTCAACATGTGGGCTGGATTGGATAACAAAGTTGTCTTATTTATATCTAAAAAACGGTATTTATATCTTTCCGTTATTTTCGCACCTAGGTGAAGGGTATATAAGAAATATTACTTGTTTTTATTAGTTTTCACATTTTTTTTGTTGTTGATTTTGAGTCTTTAATAAATAAACTTTACCGATAGATAGAATATTTCAGGAGTGAGCTCTCTAAATTATTTACCATTCTTTATAATTAATTACACTCTGGTAGAAATTGACACTTTTTTTAGACAAGCCGGGCACTTGTCGTTTTAACATAATTCGGGTACGCTGAATCCAGTGGTGCTAGCCGTTTTTTTTTAGGTTACCTCTGGTTTTCGAGATATACCGTTATTTCGAAAATGGAGGATATTGCACAACATACATATGTTCGTGTAACTTAAAAACGCTTTAGCTTATTGAAAAAACTAAAAAAAGAAAATTCCGCAATAAGATTTAAAAGGTAAAACTTTTTTATAATAAGCGCAGACGTATAAGAACCATTGAATTTTTTTTTTTTTTGTTTTTTTGAAAAATAATAGTTTTTTATCAAAATTTCGAAATTTTTGTTTTTTAAAAAGTCATATAAAATTCTGAGGGGGCTCTCATACAAATATTCAGTAGGGTGTCACTGTGAAGTCTGATTTTTGATTTTCGTTCTGTGGGCGGAGGGGCGTGGCAAATCCAATATATCATATTGCACCACCAATGACATCTATATAATTGTGAATTGTTTCTTTAATATGATCGCCATGGTCCAACTTAGATTTATACGAAAAGCAAATTTTGCCCCGCCCACTTTTTTCGAATAACCTAAAATCAGAAAACGGCTCCATCGATTTGACGAATTTTTCTTTCAAATGTTCGTATTAATCCATTTTAAGTTTTCATCACAAGAAAAATTTAGCACGCCTACTTCTACGCCCACTTTTTCTATTAAGCGCATAGCTTGAGAACGGCTTGACCGATTTGGATGGAAAGAACATTTTGCCCTGCCCACTTTTTTCGATTTACCTGAAATCAAAAAACGGCTCCGTCGATTTTACTAATTTTTCTTTCAAATGTTCGTATCTTTTTAAAGAATTTTAAAAATCGAACACAAACATTTTTCCTAATTTGGACAGGACAACGTCTGTCGGGTCAGCTAGTTCTTTATAAATACTGACGTCAGAATTATAATTGGTTGAGCACTTTCTGTGCCACTGTCCCAGGTTGCAGGGTAGCAGGTTGAGGTGGCTGGGCAGTAGATTCCTGGGCGAATTAGGGGATGTCTCGGGTTGCGGACTCGAGAATCTGATAGGATTCGTAATGGGGATGGCCTGGCTGCGCGAGGGGGGACTGGGTGCTAACCGCACGTAGGGCGGATTTGGTTTAAGTGGGATTTCTCTCGGGGTTGGTCCTTTACCTTCTTTTCTTTCCTTTCTTTTCTACCTATCTTTCGGATCTGCCTTATGCTTTTGCTGCTTACTTCACCTACTTTATACCTTCTTAGCTATCTTTAATTAAGGCGTCACAATGGACCATATTGGTCTCTGGGTGAAGGTGTGAAGGAAACTTCACACCGGCCTTTCTACCTAGCTACCTACCTATTGAAAAATAAAAAAGTATCAAAAAATCTCCTTTCATTCACTCAGGGCAATGCATATTTATGTATATAATATGTCTAATATTAACGAAAATTAATCAAAGTACCAGATGTTGAACGAAAATGTTAAAAAACTCCCCTGGCACGTTCTTGTTCACCCAGTTTAATGTATAATATTATCTTTATAGGTCGAATATTAACAAAAATTCAAAAAGTACCAGATGAAAAACCAAAACTACCAACATTTTTCATCTTATAGGTTTTAATTCACTTAGGACCCTGCACCTATAAATATTATAGAAAATTAAATAATTATCACATGCAGCACGGAAAAATAAAAGAAATTGAATTTCCTGTATTTATATAGTCGAAATATTCGAAAACCGGTTACTAAAAAATGTCGTATAATCGAACACTCTTTTTTTATTATTTGATAATTGAAAAAAAAAATTTACATATGTGTTGGTAGCAAATTTGAACGCTTATTAGTGCTGGTTCACACAGGTCAAGTTTACTTGAACAGTTTTATTTATATTTTCTTTTGAACTTGCGTTCACGTTCATGCACAAAATTAATTTTTGTTTTCTTTTCCTTCAACTTTGTAGCTTTTTATTATATTACGGATGAAAAAAGAAAAGAAAAATACAAAACTGACTGGTACGGTCAAGTATGTACCCCTTTCCATTCTCTTTACCCCTCTCTCCTAAGTGCTGGCTCACACAGGTCAAGTTTACTTGAACAGTTTTATTTAAATTTTCTTTTGAACTTGCGTTCACGTTCATGCACAAAATTAATTTTTGTTTTCTTTTCCTTCAACTTTGTAGCTTTTTATTATATTACGGATGAAAAAAGAAAAGAAAAATACAAAACTGACTGGTACGGTCAAGTATGTACCCCTTTCCATTCTCTTTACCCCTCTCTCCTAAAAGCTCGAGACTTGAAGAGTCAAACTTGACCTGTGTGAACCAGCACTAAAAGCTCAAGACTTGAAGAGTCAAACTTGACGTGTGTGAACCGGCACTTACTCCGAAAATATTAAACAGATTTTAATAAAATATGTATATATTTTGCACTTCTGTGAGCAAATATCTTTCAAATGGTGTATATTTTATTCAAATCGGTTGGCATACAGAGGAGGAGAGTGTTCTTAACTGTTCTGCCTTGGCCGATTTATATATACATACATAGTATGTACTAGGGAATGGTAAATCGATTTCGATTCCAATCGAAAATCGATTTTGTGGTAAAAAAAATCGATTTTTTGCAATCGAATTTACGTATGCGATTTTATACTGAAATCGATTATTGGGCTTTTAAAATCGATTTTTTTATTTTTATCAAAATTTTGGCAATTGTTAATTTTAATCTTAATTAAATCGATAAATTATGGGCATGCACAATATAACTTATTTTTTTTTGTGCGTACATACGACTGTAGGTATGCTTATGCAGTTTTCCGAGTTTAAAGTTGTATTTACGTATTAGTATCCTTGATATACTTCCATGTTTAATATAAGGACTCTGTGAGCGATATTTAAATCTAGTTATAAAAGCAGAGTGAACAAACAAAAAGTATGTAATTTTTCCTAACAAATACGAAATTACAAGGAAATGTATCTGCATCTTTATGGCATCAATGACATGCAAACGTGTTTTTTTTAAATAAACTTAAAAGTAACTTAGCAAAGAAACAGTCGCCACCGATCAGGAGCTACTGTAATAATCCTTTGAAACACTATCCATACATTCAGGCTTGTCACAGAATTAAATCCGATCAAAAGTGATTTCGTTTAATGTAAAGCAAGATACGAAATCACTTCCGCTTTCGATTGGAATTAATTTATGTGACAGGCCTGATTGACTACAGAAGAACACAGTTTTAATATGTAAAATGTACATGCACTTGTTCCTCTAAAGGCGATCTCAAAATTTACACATTTTCACTTTTTGCAGGAAAATTATAAAAAGTAGTCATATCTACACACTGTAAAAATCTCAGTTCAATTTATCTAGTAGTTTTCCAAAAAAATGCTGGTGTATACCCCTAACGATTTTTTTTGAAATCGATTTTGAGGTTCGATTAATCGATTTCAAAAACCGTAATAAAAAAAGTCGATCGAAAAATCGAAAATCGATTTTGGTATCCATTTACCATTCCCTAGTATGTACATAATGTTCTATAATAATCCCTGTAGGAAGTCAAACACATTTTTAAGTAACTTCAAACTGGTTTTTTTATAACCACATCTAGTTGATTGACTTTTTTCCTTGTCGACGTCTCATTATTTTAACATAGGCATGTCATAGGCAATAGTCAATTGGCCATCTTTGCATGACTTAATTTGCTTTTATTTGTGTTTTACGTGTGCCTCCATGAATTATATTTGGTTGATATCTGCATGAGATTTAAACCAATTTGTAGTCATTTGAAAAATAGTTAATTTATAGTAAGTGTTTTTTGCAACTGACTATTTTATTTACTACAGGGATGTTTCTTTTTTTACATTGATAAAGAAATGAACAAACAAAAAATTTTAGCAACTACCGCAGCACGAACGTTGTGTAAAATTTTTTTGCTGGCTTTTTGTTTTTTTCGTATGTGTATTTTGTTTTTGTAAAAAATGTTTGGTTTTTTTACCAGCCATAATGGACAGACATTAATGATACGAACACAATGAATTATGTGGATTTAAATGTTCTCATCTTAATAATTAAATTAAATGTTCTCATCTTTTGTTGAGTTTGATAAAAAAAAACAGTATTATTTTTGTGTTCGAAAGATGACTATCAGGAAAACATTATTTTTTTAATGATTTTCTACACAAACGCAATTAATGTTTGTGTTTTCCACAGAACACTAAGGATATTTAGTGTTTATTTTCGACCACTGTTTTAAACACACTATGGTGAAGGGTAGGATTCGGTACTTCCGAATGTAGTCCACTTAGTTGGTATTCTCCTAATTCTAATAGTTTGATTATGTTCACCTTGTCGATTTCATATAATTTTGAAATCAATGAGACCTAAACTTTATGTTTTAATACATACATTAAAAAAATAAGTTTAAATTATATTGTTTTTGTTTTTATTAATTTGTACATTTTTATACACTAATTAAAGACCCTAAAACATTTGTTATCTCTCTCATTTGTTTTAAATACATAATATACTTTTTTCCTTACTAAAATTAATTAATGATCATTTTCATTCTCATAATTTTTGTAAAATTTTGAATTTTAAAATTTTGTTTACAATTTGTTCGGGTTAAACCCTCTTACGTTCAACGAGTGCAAACGGAGTAGGGTATGAGAAAAATAAACCAAAATTCAAATTTTTATTAGTACATATGTACATATATATCTCTTTTTAAACTAGCAAGAAAGAAAAAAATCATATTCTGAAATATTAAATAAAAGTACATTTTAAGTTATAAGTAAAGTAATGACAATATACTTTGTTAAAATAATACAAAGAATTATTAACAGTTTTATTATTATTCTTATTTAGGATTAAGGTTTTTTTTTTATATTAGGGAAGCAGGGCTTACGTTTTAATATCTAAGGAAATTAGTGAGAACAAATTAAAGTTAAATATTTTAAAAATAAAAATCTTCATCTATAACATCTGTTGCTGTGTCGTGATGACGATGATCATGATGATTTACACTATCCTCATCTTCCTCTGTTACGGTAACAGCATTAATGACATTTGCTAATTCTAAATTAGCTCTTCTTGTTCTGATTGTTCCTGTTAAATGACGTACTGGTTGTGATTGTGGTTTTTGATGATGGTGCTGTAGACATTGTGTTTGGTGAGGTGGGGATGATATTATTGCTGATTGATTGGGCGATGTAGACAATGTTATTGCTCGATTACTAGATTGGGAAGTTAAGTTTCATCCAGCAACTTCTTCGCCAGCAAAATCCAACTTAACAACGTCAGCGGGCAAACATTCTTCAACGTCGACTTCAGTTTCCGCCATATTAATGCGGTTCAATGTCATTGTTACATCAGGACCAGATTTAAGCGCAACCGAAGTGTTTGCTATATTGGGCACAGTGCTAGCGGAGATTGTGGTGGATGTCACAGCATTGGTTTTTGTTATAATGTTGCTAGCATTTGAACCCAAATTGTTGCTAATTGTTGTGTTTCCCGTAATATTGCTGCCATTCGCTGCTGTAACTAAAGTCGTTGTATTCGTCGAGGGGCCAGTAACAATTTGTTGAGTAGTTGGCTGCTGTATGACAATATTTTCGGTTACAGTTGCTGTGGCAGGGGTTGTGGGTGTCGTTGATATGGTATTTGTTGCTGTTCCAACATTTGCAGAGGTATTCGCAGATGCTGCTGCTGCTGCTGCTGCTTGAGCTGCCAGTAATGCTTTTTGAGCTTGCATTTGCTGGTATTGTTGTATTGTAACTGTTGTTGTCGTAGTAGTGGTGTGGGAGGGCTGAATAACTTGGGTCTGTTGCTGTTGATGCTGCAGCTGCTGTTGTTGTTGTGCATGTTGCAATTGTTGCAACTGTTGCGGTTGTAAATGTACAATTTGCGGTTGGGTTATATGGGGTGAACCAGATGCAACAATATTCGACGTTGTAGAGACGTTGTTTAGAGTCACTTGATTGCCAATCAAATTGCTGCTTGTACCAGCTGAAGAGGTGGCATGAGGTGATGCTTGTATTATAATCTGCTTGGGTGTTGTTTGGAGAATTTGTGTTGGCGCGGTACCGGGCACCGTCGACGACGTTGCTGATGAGGAAGATGATTGCTGTAAAACCTGTTGCAAAGGTACAATATGCTGAACATTTTGTATGTGAACTGTTTGATGCTGGGCCTGTTGCTGGTGCAGATGATGCTGTTGCTGTGAGTTTATTACTCCTGTGGCAATTACTGTTGCTTGTTGCTGTGGCTGCTGTTGAACATGATGTTTTATTACTTGATGAGTTGCTGTCTGCTGCTGTGTTGTATGTTGTTGTTGATGCTGTTGTTGTAACGTTGTTTGTGGTATCTGTTGCACTGTTTGCACTACATGGTGTACTTGTTGCACTGGCACTTGTTTAGCTGGTATACCAGCATCTTCAAATGCTTTTTTCTTTAAGGCCTGTCTTATTTGCGATCTAGAGTTGAAAAGAATGGGAGTAAAACAAGTTGTACAGTTTTCATTAATAGCTTTTTAAATGCAATCATGGTGGTTTGCCCTCTCGCTATATCCTGTTGAGAGGTTCGTGTTAAACAAATTAAAAACTTACACTGTTCTATTTTTTATGCTTAAACTGATTTTATTTAAATCTTCCGAGAATCGTACTATTGAAGCATGTAACATATCAATTTCTTCATCTGTCCATTTTCTGCATTCATTGCACAATACATTTTTATTTAAATGATGTTGTTTCGTTGAAAGATGGTCGATTTATATTAAAGATGGACATAGCGAGAGAACAGAAAAATATTTTTTGTTATTATTAGTTGTCTTTGTAAAACAAAATAGGAGAAAATTTTTTTTAAATAACGCATTTAATATTTTAAATTCATTATTTATATGGTTATTTAAGAAACGCAATCTTTTTAACAAGAACAAACTTACAACTAATTAATTTTAAATAAAAAACAAGGCGAATTCATCTCAGGTAATCTCGGTACTACAACAAGTACAACTCGTACAAAAACCACAAGCAATTTGTTTTTGTAAAATCATTGTACAATGTCAAATACAGAAATAAAACAAAACAGAAACAGAGATAATAAAAGAGAATAAACAAAATTTTGACATCCAACAGTGATTTTAGCTAATATCAGCATGGCTTTTAAGACCACCTGTAATAAATTCGCCTTGATAAAAAACTCACAATAAATGACAAAGTTTTAAAAATTTTTATTTTAATAAATTTTCAACGCAAGGTATACGAAATAACCTTTTTAATTTCTAGATTTAAGCTACGTTCACAATCAAAAAAACAATTTCGTTTTTTGTTCTATCTTTTTTCTTCCCAAAGTATTTCATATATTTTCCTTTCATTTTTAGAACAAAAATGTAACTAAAATTTTTTTAAAAATGTAATTCAAGGCGAATTCATACAAGGTGGTCTTATTTTGAAAACGTTTTACAACACTGTAAAATATTTTAACGTTGTGTCCAAGGCGAATTTACACAAGGTGAACTTATCTTGCTTCGTAAGCAACAGCTGATTACTAACCTTGTGTCAAAATGGTATACAGTCCTGTTGCTTCTGGGGAATCTTAACTAAATTCTTTAATTTTCGATTAAAATTGTGAAATTTAAAACTTTTTTAAGTTATAAAATTTCAAACAAAAACAATTTAATATAAAAACAAAATCAAATATTTCATTGAAATTTTGACACAACGTTAAAATGTTTAACAGTGTTGTAAAACGTTTTCAAAATAAGACCACCTTGTATGAATTCGCCTTGGTTGTGTCAAAAATTCAAACAAATATTTGATTTTGTTTTTATATTAAATCGTGTTTTTTTAAAATGTTATAACTTAAAAAAGTTTTAAATTTCACAATTTTAATCGAAAATTATAAAATTTTGTTAAGACTAGATGACCCGTGCGAATATTTCGCACCGTAATTTTTATCAATGAAAATATTAATTTTTCTATTTCTAATTATTTTTCGTCATTAGTGTTAGAAATAAGCTTTAAAATGAGATATCATTCATTAAATTTGATGCGGTGGTATGGGAGATATTTGCAACCGACAAAAAAAAGTGCTTTAGAAATAATATATATGATTCCCCAGAACCAACAGGACGGTATACCATTTTGACACAAGGTTAGAAATCAGCTGTTGCTTACGTAGCAAGATAAGTTCACCTGGTGTAAATTCGCCTTGATGTAATTAAAGTTGAGTCAACTACACCATTTTTCATTTAAAATGAGAAAATTCAAGATGAAATTGAGAAAATTCCAAATGAAATTGAGAATTTCAATTTGATATTGAGAAAATTCCAATTGAAAATGAGAAATTCAATTTGATATTGAGAAAATTCCAAATGAAATTGAGAATTTAAATTTGAAATTGAGAAAATTCCAAATGAAATTGGGAAATTTTAATTTGAAATTGAGAAAATTCCAAATGAAATTGAGAAAATTCCAAATGAAATTGTGAAATTTTAATTTTTCATTGATAAAATTGAATTATCTATATAATTTTTATTATATTCATTTAACAAACATACATAACTAACAAGGATCGAAAAATATGAAAATAAATACAAATCGCAGTATTCTTGACCAACAGGCATATCTTCCAGATCCAGAGCAGATTGGTAAAACGATGAAGTATTGTATGGCTCTACTGCAATCTCCAGTAGTTATACATGTCGTAGAAGCATTAATCATCTGTTCTAAAAAGACAAGCCTCTGTTCTCCTACATGGGTGGGAATTACGTTCGGTACATTCATCGTTGTTGTTACCGTACTTTTTATTTTTGACCAAATAATTAAATTTCAATGGCGTTAAGCATCGGTGAATAGAAGCTCAATCGCAGGAGCGTAGCTGGAGAGTTGTCAGAAATAATTTGTAGCCGACTGTGGCATTGAGCATTGTCACATACCAATACGAGGATCTGGATGCCTGTTGGTCAATAATACTGCGATTTTTATTTAGTTTAATCTTTTTCGATCCTTAGTTATGTATGTTTGTTGAATGAATATAATAAAAATTATATAGATAATTAAATTTTATCAAGGAAAATTAAAATTTCTCAATTTCATTTGGAATTTTTTCAATTTCAAATTTAAACTTCCCAATTTCATTTGGAATTTTCTCAATTTCAAATTGAAATTCTCAATTTCATTGAATTTTCTCAATTTCAAATTGAAATTCTCAATTTCATTTGGAATTTTCTCAATTTCAAATTGATATTCTCAATTTCAATTGGAATTTTCTCAATTTCAAATTGAAATTCTCAATTTCATTTGGAATTTTCTCAATTTCAAATTGAAATTCTCATTTTCAATTGGAATTTTCTCATTTTCAATAAAAAATGGTGTAGAACGTCAGCAAAAATTTGTATGAAATTGTTGAAGTTTCTTGTGTTGTAAGCCATTTGCAGTTTTGGCAAAAGAAGCAAATCATTTGTGACATCAGATACAATAAACACCGAAATATATCTGTTGTTTTCTTAAAATAAATTTTTTCAGTGGAGCCGAAAACCCATTCTAGATAAAACTATGCACTAGGTGGTATTTAATTTTTTTATTTCGTTAAAAATCGGAACTGTTCCATATTTTCATGGCATTTAAAAACCAATTTGTCATAAAATGCGAAAAGAAGTACTTTTTGTTCTGCGGATCGTCATCTGAAGTTGCTACAGTGACACAGTAAATGTTATTTAGATCATAATGTTTTTATAAAAGACAAATTTTAGTTAATGTTTTTCAAAAATTTAATAACAGAAGAAAAAAATTCAGTTATTGTTGTGCAAATTTTTGGGACATTTTCATTTTCTAGCGGTTTTGTATCGAGGTACAATATTAATTTTTTTAACAAAAATTTTGGCAGTGTTTTTAAGATCTTTATACTGTTGAAATATCCATTTCTTAAATATGCAATCGGATTTGTTAATTAAAAGCTACGTTCTAGGAAATAGTAAATGGATTCCAAAATCGATTTTCAATTCTTCGATTGATTTTTAATTTGATTTTTGGAATCGATTAATCGCATCCCAAAATCGTTTAAGATGAACTTGCAATCTTTTAAACGAACCCAAATATATTTATAAAAAATTAAGTAAGCATATGTATATCCAGGAAATATTTCTAAGGATTATGACAAAAGTGTTTCTCTGTTAAGTTATTATTAAGTAAGCTTCAGTAAACAAAAGTTTGCATTGCACTGATGTCGGAAGGATGCAGAGATATAGCTTGCAATTTCGAATTTGTTGGCATAAATTACTTTGTTTTTTCCACTCTTCTTATAGATTTAAATATTGCTCACAGACTGGTCCATTAAATTATTGGCATAATTCAATATGAATGCCATGGCTTGATTAACCTGTTGTGTTTCTGTTTTATTGACTGTTCATTTATGCCTTAAATTTCTTAAGAAAAAGCAAGTGTACTTATAGGTAAATATGTAAAACTGCAACTGTTCTCATTACTTCAAACTTGGCAAACTGCACAAACATACCTTCAAACGTGTTTATACAAAAATAAAAATTTTAATGGCGATTTCTTTTCTGAGAAATATGTTGCATAAATGTTACATGCTCTATCTCTTTTGTGTAGAGCATGTAACATTTATGCAACATATTTCTGAGAAAAGAAATCGCCATAAGTTACATTGAGCATATATATTTTATGGGTTTAATAGGGATTAAGATTAAGAATTTGTCAATTTTACAAGAAAAATTGATTTTTTTAATACAAAATCGTTGTACCATTCCCTACTAACGTTTATTATTAAAAATATTGAACAAAAAATCTTAATCGATATCACGTGGTTTTGATTTTTGTAAAAAGACTTTTCACGTTGCTCCAAACCATGATATGTAACAATAAGTTTCAAGTTTTTTGAAAAAAATTGGTGAAGTACAAAATAGCTTTTTTTATTTAAAACAAGCTGAACACTTCATTGTGCTGCACATCAAAGTCTGCGAGCTTTTCATACTAATATTGAAAAGGATTCAGACCTTGTTAAAAAATCAACCAATTGTAGTCGGGACTGTAAGAAAAGACAAACTCACTATGTATTGTTGTGGTTTTTGTTTAATAAGCTTTTATATTGATACAAGTAAAACTGGTGTATATAATTCTTATTCGCCTATTTGTATAATCTTCCTTATTGTGTTTGGCGTATTTAAAATACGCCTACGACTGTTTGGTAATAGATTAAAGGAAATAAGTTCACGTTCTCTTTAATCTATTACCAAACAGTCGTAGGCGTAGTTTAAATACTCAAAACACAATTAGGGTGAATATCTTTAGTTTTTCTAAAATCTTTGGATAGTTTCCTGATGATCTGGACTTAGCAACCAGTGAAATTCCCATAGGAATAGCTTATCCCATCAACAATAAATTTAAGTTTATCAATAGTATGAAATGGGAACTTAGCACATTTAAACGAAACTTTGTTATCAAATAACTTTTTTTCGATTTTAATAGGTACTTATTTAATTTTTATTCGACTTCGCTCGAAAATTCACTTTTTTGATGTCTAATATTCTGATTTTGGAAATTTGGGTCAGGCCCTAAGTTTTATGTATGTATATAATCCAAGGGCTAGGTATTTCGTATTTTTATCTTATGGGAAATAAGTATGTAAACCTTTTTTAACCGGAGGCTATTTTATAAGATATTGTTTGTAAAATTTTAATTCTTGTAATATTTTACATATTTTCATTACATATATTTATGTATTACACATTATGTGAACAAAAGCTTTTCAAAAACTTAGTTTTATTTAAAAAAAAGGTAAAATTATAGAAAATAAATGTTATATTTAATACATACCCAGCTGGCGATTCCGCATTAGGATGTAATTGCATCGTTAAGTCACCTAAACGACTAAACGCCTGACCAGCTGCTGTGAATATTTCACCCACCTAGAAAACAAAATTGTTGTTAAACAGAAATAAACAATTTCTATGAAGTGTTTTCAAAACAAATAAACAAGTTCATTTAATTTATTTTCCAAAACAAATCAACAGATTCATCAAACATATCAAAATTGTGACAAACTAATATATTTTTTTTCTGTTTGTCCTTAGAAGGGCCAGCATTTTTAAACAAAATTCAGGTGGAATCTTTCCACCACCCTCCCCGTTAAATTTAAACAATTATTGTTTGCAAACAAAACGCATAGCAGAGTTTTCTTTCCTCTTGACCGCCCTAAGGAATTCAATGATCTGACACTTGCCGAGCGAGAGTTGTTGTTTGGCACAGTGACATTGACGACGTCGCTCAGGTTTTCCCGCACAAATTTTAAACCAATTATTTTTAAAGTTTTATCAACCGTGTGGAACTGTTTTGGTGATTTTTAATAAATTCAACTTACTTTTGTGGCTGAATTCATGGTATTTTTATAAAAATTGTGTTAGATATTCTAAAATATTCTGTGAAAAATATAATATTGTACAGTTGTCAAAAACAGCGCGTAGATAACAGAGTTGTAAAAAAATTGACAGTTAAAGAAAATGCGCTAGTTGGCAGTAACAAGGTGACTCAAAGAACCATTAAAACCTTAATAACAAAGGCATTGTGGTAAAGCAATTCTCTCAAATTTTTTGATTTGTTTATGTTAACAAAATATATAAATTAACAATATAGTTTCATGATTTTTAACTAAATTGCAATTTAGTTCCATACTTACATTAAATGAAAAATTTTTGATTTCTTTTTGGTATCTTTGTGAATTTAGATAGCTAGACTATTCAATAGCTAGACTATTCAATTCCAAACAAGGCGAATACAACTTCAGGTGGTGTCGAAACGCCAATTATTAATTAAAGGACTAAGTCCCAATTTACATTAGGGACATTTCTTGCCGGACATTTTTTGAATTCTCTTTTAATCTTACCCGAAGCGTTTACATATGAAACATTAGAAGTCAGACAGAAATTAATACTTGTATGTAAACTACGAAAAGTAAGAAAGAGAAATGAAAAAATGTCCAGTACAGATAGTCATGTACTACACACTCTACCTTTTCGACCCCTCGCCATCAAACTTCGTCTGTCCGGCAAGAAATGTCCCTAGTGTAAATGGGGACTTCGGATTTTTTGTTGCACAACGAAAATTAACCTGCGGCCAAACGGTCAAGTTTTTCTTGATAGTCTTT
This sequence comes from Pollenia angustigena, assembly GCA_930367215.1. Lineage (NCBI taxonomy): Eukaryota > Metazoa > Arthropoda > Insecta > Diptera > Polleniidae > Pollenia > Pollenia angustigena. The sequence continues at coordinate 120,941,387 of OV884057.1, read as the reverse complement.
TACATATACTGCTTGTCAAAATGTACATTAATTGAAAGCTGCGACGTAGGCTGCACTCAATTTGTAGGTCCCAATTTACAATGTGACAGACAGACAGAATTTGTTGGCGAGAGAGGAAAAAAGTAAAGCTGGAGGTCCACACCACGCGTTACTCGCTTTTTCGCAGCATACGCAGCTGTCAAAAAAGTAGAATCTGTGTAGTTATACGTAGTAAGTTACATGCACAAAAGCGTAGATGCCTTGAGGCGACAAGTAGGTTTACTTTCTACTTTTGCAAGCGACACAAGCAGCGTTCAAACAAATCAGATGATTTTGACAAATTAAATTTTATTTTTACTTGTGGTGCTGCTGCATAAAAAGTGTTGCATGTAACTTGAAACGTAGAACGCAAGTAATGTTAGAAAAGCATGCGCTGCGTGGAGGCGAAAACGCGTGGCAGGGACCTCCAGCTTAAAGTGTGTCACGCATACAGCGTCGCCCCCTTACCCTCAACTTCGTCTGTCTGCTTTCTGTCTGTCACATTGTAAATTGGGACTAAGCAATTTACTTTAAAGGTGAAATTGAAAGCAATCTCGTGGTCTATTTAAAAAGTGAGAGCGTTTTGCAAATTGAATGGAATTGAAAGCCAAAAGCTTCCAAGTTACAATTTAACAGCTGATTACATGTTTGGCTTTATAAATTGTTTTCTCGATGACATCTTGAAAGTAAATTCGTCAGCTCAGAATTGGTTTAACCTACCGACCATTTAAAAAAAAATTGTTAGGTATGGGGTATATATATTTTGAATACCCCCTTTTTGAATCCAAAATCTGTTTAGCGAAATTTTTTGTGGTTTCTGAGGTATAAAGCATTCATTCAGCACATTGCATGTTGAATTTTATGTTTTGAGGTCAAATATTAACGATTAACCCTTTTTTACCCCCTAAACATTCGAATTTTAAAAATCCCGTCTTAGTGGATCGATTTGGGGAGAGATCCACCTCCGGTCCAAATTTCAAGTCTTTAGCTTCAGGCGTTTAGACTGTACGATGATGAATGAGTCAGTCACTCACGCAATAAGTATACGTATGCAGCACAAAAAGCCACTTTTTTAATTTTTTTAGAAAAGTGGCGTATGCGGCACAAAACAATATTTTTCATTTTCAAAAAAATACTATTAAATTCTAACTTTATTCATGAAAGTGCGCAAAAATTTAAATTTTTCTTCAAAACATATACCGGAAGCAGTGCTAAAAATATAAAAAAATTCTATCGGGTACATTTTGAGAAATCTTCATGTAAATCTTCTTTGTCGTTTTTCTCCACTCCGACTTTTTGGCATATGCGCCAAACCAATTCTGAGCTGACGAATTGCTTACAAATTGAGTGCAGCCTACGTCACAGCTTTCAATTTATATAAATTTTGACAAGCAGTATATCTAAAAGACTATTTTATTTTTTATTTTAATTTATTCGTCTATGGAATTAATCCTTACAGACTATTTATACAACACAAATGTTAATAACTCACATAAAATAATTAATTATGAATTTAAAAAAATTATTATTTTACTTTTAGTTACATTAGTATTTAAAGAAAAATCTATAAATCTCAACAGTTCATTAAATTGAATACACATTCTCCTGAGAGGGTCAGCGTTTGCATAATTAGCTCTAAAAAACTGAACGGATAATGGTGAGAAGTAACGTGTTGGTCGTTGAGGAATGTTGAACGAAATATTGTTGATCAGAAAACCAGAACAAACATCACCGTTAATAATATTCAATAGAAACGAGACATTTAACATAGATCGTCGGCTTTTTAAGGTTGGCAGCTTAACAAGGGCGAGCCTGCTGGTATATGATGGAAGACTTAATGGGTTGAAATTTAAACTTCGAAGACAGAACAACAGGAATTGTTTTTGCACAGATTCTATCCTGTCGATATAAGGGTCCCAAATTATGGAAGCATACTCCAAAATAGGTCTCACAAGTGATGTGTATAAAGTTTTAGTTACATAAGGGTCATTGAACTCTTTAGCCCACCGTTTTATAAAACCAAGTACTCCACTGGCTTTGTTTACCATAATTGTTATATGATTAATGAAACTTAGTTTAGGATCCAATAAAACACCAAGATCTAAAAAGCTATCCACTTTTTCTAGTTGATAATTGCCCAGCATATAATTTACAGATATCGGTCGCTTTCGGACAAAACGCATATATTTGCACTTTTTTAGATTCAGCTCCATTAAATTTGAATTACACCATTTGTAAAACGAATCCAAGTCATTTTGAAGTAAAACATGGTTGGAGTATTCACTAATACTCAAGAAAATGTTCACATCATCAGCATACATTAAAATACTTGAAAACTGAATAACTTGTGGTAAATCATTTATAAACAAGTTAATCCACATTAAGCTAACATTAGCAAATCCCATCAAGTGTAATTTCTTTATAAGAAGTTGGTGACTGACTTTATCAAAAGCTTTGCTGAAGTCTGTATAAACTTCATCTGTTTGTTTTCTTTGAAGAAACCCGCGATTGACTATTGTAGTAAGTTGTAATTAGGGCTGCCAGACGTACTGTTTTTAGCAGTACATGTACTGTTTTTTGTCAATTGTACTGTTTTATGCACAACACCCAAAACAGTACGCAAATGTACTGTTTTTTACACTTTGTACTGTTTTCTGTACTGATTTTTAAGTTTAGTGTCCAAAAAACAAAGATATTAAGAAAAATCGTTTTTAAATATAACACATTTGGGAATTTTTAACGGTATGCTATCAAGCCATATTGACATAATATCCTTATCTTAGAATTTATTCACTCTCTAACTCTCATTTTGAGGGGTAGTTTTTGCCCTTTTTCCCAACTCATAAACAAAAGTATACTAGACGGCACTTATTAGGGTTAAAAGAATTCTCGAAATTTCGGGCATTGAAATTTTTGAATTTCTTGAAAGGGCGTTTGGTACAAGTCAAAAAAATATACTAAATGCACTTCTGACCTAAAAGACTATTTCAGATGTCTTCAGTAGAATTGCTTGGCAATTCTTTTCATAGAATATATTAACCCTCTAACACCCATTTTAAGGGGTAATTTTTGTAATTTTTTTAACTTCTACACTAAAACGGTACGTTAGAGGGTTAAAATGTTCTATGAATATTTCCTGCATCAAATTTCACTAGCGGTCTTCCAAGACCAAAAAAGCGTGCAATGTATGTAAAACGAAATATTAAAAAAATCAAGGCCCGGAATTTCGAAAAGCCGTTTTACTTGCATTGGATAATTTTTGGTCTTGGAAGACCCCTAGTGAAATTTGATGCAGAAAATATTGGAAGAGCATTTTAACTCTTATAAGTGCCGTTTTAGTATCCTTTTTTTTAAGAGTTGGGAAAAAGGGCAAAAATTGCCCCTTAAAATGAGAGTTATAGGGTTAATAAATTCTAAGAAAAGAATCGCAATACAATTCTACTGAAGACATCTAAAATTATTTTTTAGCTCAGAAGTACATTTAGTATATTTATTTTGACTTATACCAAACGCCTTTTCAAAAAATTAAAAAACTTTAGGGGCTCATATTTCGGGAGCCCGAGCTAATTTTTCAAAACCTTTTGGCAGATTTGCTCTACTAGTAGTCTACTTTCATTTCGCGGTGCAAGTGTTGAGGCTGGTGGCGATGACCCTAAGTTTGTTTCACACTCTATTTTACAATATTTAATTTAAAGAAATTGTTGTTTTGCAAACAAAAAAGTTGTAAAATAATTAGAATTTTTGTACTGCGTCTATTCTTTTGTCAAAAATACACAGATTAAATAAGGAGTTGCTCACATCTTTCATATATTTTCGTGTTATTATTTTAAGACATCTGACTACCGTTTAAATTAAAGAAAGAAACAAATATTTTCAAAAATTTATGCGATGGTTACACAATATGTGTGTGGTGTAAATTGCTTTAAATACCAATATGTTTTAAGAAAATTCTATTAACCCAATCAATGAATAAGTTTTTTAAGTTAAATATAAACTAAGATATTTAAACATTATACATTGGAAAATGATACAATGGCCAAATGCTTCGTTTGTGGTGTATGCTTTATAAACGCAAATGGTGTGATTTTGTATATGAAATACCATTAAATGTAAATCTTTCCTTTGATGTTGATGTTTCAAGTCTATTTCTTTATATTATTGTTGTTTAAGAGTTGTTAATATTTAGTTATGGTTTCGTAAAAAAATGTACTGTTTTTTTCTTGATTGTACTGTTTTTTCATAACCAATGTACTGTTTTTCCGAATTCAAAATCTGGCTACCCTAGTTGTAATAAATTTGTTGAAGTTGAACATCTTTTTTGAAAACCGTGTTGAAAGGGAGAAATTAAAGTGTTGACTTGATGACATAGGTAATCTGTTATAAGTTTTTCAAAAAATTTTGGTATAATACTTAATTTGGCAACACCTCGATAATTTGTAATGTCGGACTTGTTTCCAGATTTTAATAGCGGAATAATGAAGGAATCTCTCCATTTATTTGGAAAATGCCCATAGTTTATTGATGTATTAAACATAAGTGTTAATGGAATAGCTAAAACATCTGCATATTTAATTAAGATACAACTAGGAATTTTATCAGGTCCACTTTTGTAGGAAAATTTAAGCTTTCTTAATCCATGAGTTAAGATTCTACTTTGCCAGACTTCAAGTTTGCTGTCATCTGTGAAAAATGTGTTGCTCCAAAATTTGACGAAAGAAAGTTGGACAGAAAAAAAGTGATAAAGGTAGATATAAGAAATTCAACGGAAAAAATACAGTATCTATTAATTCATTTAATCGACCTATTGCTTTAATCGGTTAATCGCTCGATTAATTAACTTGAGGGTTACACGATCAAGTTTTGGCTATCAAGTTTTAATACACTCACACTTTTTTACCAATACACTCATACTTTTAAAAATTGATACGAACTTGCCTCTAAAATTCTCTTGCCAGTGAGTGTATCAATTTTCGTTCAAGAAAACAGCTTCTTACAAATCTTTTGAAGTTGTTTTTGTTTGTTTTTCACAAATAATTTGCCGGCAAAAGCTGAAGTTCTTTTTTTTTACAAATTGTTGCGGGAATTTTAAAATTTTAACTAAAAACCTAAAAAAATAGTGAAATATGTTTATTAATAAAATTAATAAGCAAAATGATAAAGTCCCTTCGAACAGCCTACAGTGCAGAAAAATCAAAAGTGGAAAATAGCAAAACATTTTGAGTTGTTTTCTCGGAGACGACATCTTGAAAAAGTAAATTGCTTTCAACTTGCGTGCAGCCTACGTCACAGCTGTCAACTTTTGCATACTTTGACAATCAGTATATGTAAAAGACTATCAAGAAAATCTTGATCGTGTGGCTGCACTGTAACCGAGGTTTTCGTTTAATCGTTTAATAATCGGTTAATTTTGTTTTTGATCGGTTAACCGATTAATACATTTTTTTTTTTTATTAATTAAGTAATTTCAATATATAACAAATCATTAATTGTTTATTATTTGGAGTTTATTAGTAAAAAAAAAACAATAACATACCAAACATAACAATTCTTGTTCTAAAACGAGCAAACAAAAAAACAATTCATAAATACGTAAAATGCATTTTTTAAATTAGGTGTGCTCTGAAGTCATATTAGCTCTGTTTCTTTACTTTTTGGGTAAAGTTCGTGAAAATGAGACAAAGCATAAATTTCTCTCATAAAGAGACAAAATTACACAAAAGTACGGGAACAGAAAAAACCAAATTTTAAGCACAAAATAAAAAGTCATTGTTTTGACAGTCCTTACAAAACAATAAAAGTTTATGCCACTTTTGAAAAATTGTATATTGTCTGTAGAAATAAACTCATTTTACCAAAAATTAAACAAAACAAACACTTTTACAATAACTAACATTATGTTTTCCTAATATTTCAACATAAAACTTTATATTTAAGTACATTATTTTACTCCACAACACTTTTTCCAAAATTTTGTTCATGATTTTTTTCCTTTGCATTTCATTGTTTTGTTTATGTTTTACAGCTGTTTGACAATTTACACAATTTGCACGAAGAAAAAGTCTGGGCTGTTTCGTGCAAGAAGAAGAAGAATTTAATTCTCTCAAATCCGCTCTCATTTACACAAATTAAAAGTACGGGAACGCTTTTCGTGCAAATTGGGATCCCGAGGGATCCCAAAGTAGAGTAAAGAAACAGAGCTATTGTCATCCTTAATAATATTTTACAATTGTTTAAAGTTAATAAAAATAAAAATTTTAATTTCAAAAGATTTTGTTATTCGTGCTTAATACCCAGTTTTTATTCTTGATAAAAACACTTGAAATTTATTGTTGATGGGATAAGCTATTCCTATGCATTTCACTGGTTGCTTAGGCCAGATCATCAGGAAACTTCATCCATAAAGATAAGATGAGATAAACCCACTTTTTTATTGTTGATGTGTTTTGTTAAGGCTTTGATATTGTTACAAGTAAAACTTTTGCTATAAGTCTTATACGTTTAACAGTTTTATTTGGTTTAATATCTTTAGTTTTTCTAAAATCTTTATGGATGAAGTTTCCTGATGATCTGGCCTAAGCAACCAGTGAAATGCATAGGAATAGCTTCTTCCATCAACAATAAATTTCAAGTGTTTTTATCAAGAATAAAAACTGGGAATTAAGCACGAATAACAAAATCTTTTGAAATTAAAATTTTGTATTCCCAAAAATTGAAATTACTTTTTGACAAAAATAAAAATTTTAATGCTGTGTTCATTGATTCGTCATAACTGTACAGTAGAAATCTAAATTATAAGCGGTAGCCCACAACAGTCATATCGTCGGCTGATTATGCAAACCTGCTAACTCACTTTTAGCACATTTTACAGGAGACAAAAAACGTTTTATTTTTTACTATTTGCAGCTTGATAGAAAATTAAAAAAAACAGTTAGTTTTACACACTTCAAGACTGAAATAGAAGAAAAACTACATGCTGGTCGACGAGGCGTATCTTTCTCCAGCACGCGGCATCAAAATCTTAATTTACATAAAAAGTGGATTAAGTCTGATTGCATATTAAGTCGACGATATATATTTCTTGTAATTATTTCCGGACATAAGGCTTTATGACTACCTTGTGAATCCCCCAAATGTGTATTTATAAGAAAATAAACTAAGATAATTTTATTAGTTATTTCAATAGTTAAAGGAGATCTTATAAAATAATATTTTAGAAAAGTAATTTGGTTTAAATAGTTAGGATAAAAGCGATTCTTTTCTTTAGTTTTGACAAAACTTGACTTGAAAAAAAATTTTTCACTTATCGTAGATGAATATCTAATTTCTTAGTCCTTTTCCAGGATTTCTCTATGTCATTAGAGATTTTAAAAATTTTTAACACTTCTAATTGTTTCGGTTAGTTCTGTTAAAAGACTGATATGAAAAGATATGATAAGAAACAAATAACTAAACACATACATACATATAAAAAGTACGTGAAACAAAAAAAGGTCTTGGCAATCAAACATTTAACCCATTTTTCGCCACATTCTTGTTAATCGATGTTGAAGATAAAAAAACATTGTAATTTTAGTCACCGGTCGGCGAAAAATGGGTTAAAATCAAAATCACTGGAAACCTTCTTTGTTCGTATGAAAATATATTTTTATACCCTTCACCACAGGTGTAAAAGGGTATATATAAGTTTGTCATAACGTTTGTAATTTCCACAATATTGATTTTAGACCCCATAAAGTATATATATTCTGGGTCCATATGAGAAGAGAAGTTGATTTAACGATGTCCGTCTGTCCGTCTGTCCGTCTGTCCGTCTGTCCGTCTGTCCGACTGTCCGTCTTACGTTTGATATGTGTTTTCCGGATAATCCAGACATGATAGCGGCTAGGTTGTTTTGCATTTATGTCACATATAGTCCACCATTTCTTGCTATTGAAATTCAGCAAGATCGGTCCACAAATGGCTGAGATATGATAAAAAAACCACGACTGCCTCTAATTTTTTCCAATAATCCCTTGTTGTTGTTGTATTTTTATTGCTTTTTTCTGTATATCTGGAGAACGGTAAGAGCCAAAGTTTCCAAATTAGGTACACACATTTTGGTTGTCAATACACACCACCCTACAAAATGTGGGCGGGATGGGAGAAGTGGGCGTGGTACCTCCCGTACAAAAAAAAGTAAAAATTGTATAATATGAAGTTTCCTGATGATCTGGCCTAAGCAACCAGTGAAATGCATAGGAATAGCTTCTTCCATCAACAATAAATTTCAAGTGTTTTTATCAAGAATAAAAACTGGGAATTAAGCACGAATAACAAAATCTTTTGAAATTAAAATTTTGTATTCCCAAAAATTGAAATTACTTTTTGACAAAAATAAAAATTTTAATGCTGTGTTCATTGATTCGTCATAACTGTACAGTAGAAATCTAAATTATAAGCGGTAGCCCACAACAGTCATATCGTCGGCTGATTATGCAAACCTGCTAACTCACTTTTAGCACATTTTACAGGAGACAAAAAACGTTTTATTTTTTACTATTTGCAGCTTGATAGAAAATTAAAAAAAACAGTTAGTTTTACACACTTCAAGACTGAAATAGAAGAAAAACTACATGCTGGTCGACGAGGCGTATCTTTCTCCAGCACGCGGCATCAAAATCTTAATTTACATAAAAAGTGGATTAAGTCTGATTGCATATTAAGTCGACGATATATATTTCTTGTAATTATTTCCGGACATAAGGCTTTATGACTACCTTGTGAATCCCCCAAATGTGTATTTATAAGAAAATAAACTAAGATAATTTTATTAGTTATTTCAATAGTTAAAGGAGATCTTATAAAATAATATTTTAGAAAAGTAATTTGGTTTAAATAGTTAGGATAAAAGCGATTCTTTTCTTTAGTTTTGACAAAACTTGACTTGAAAAAAAATTTTTCACTTATCGTAGATGAATATCTAATTTCTTAGTCCTTTTCCAGGATTTCTCTATGTCATTAGAGATTTTAAAAATTTTTAACACTTCTAATTGTTTCGGTTAGTTCTGTTAAAAGACTGATATGAAAAGATATGATAAGAAACAAATAACTAAACACATACATACATATAAAAAGTACGTGAAACAAAAAAAGGTCTTGGCAATCAAACATTTAACCCATTTTTCGCCACATTCTTGTTAATCGATGTTGAAGATAAAAAAACATTGTAATTTTAGTCACCGGTCGGCGAAAAATGGGTTAAAATCAAAATCACTGGAAACCTTCTTTGTTCGTATGAAAATATATTTTTATACCCTTCACCACAGGTGTAAAAGGGTATATATAAGTTTGTCATAACGTTTGTAATTTCCACAATATTGATTTTAGACCCCATAAAGTATATATATTCTGGGTCCATATGAGAAGAGAAGTTGATTTAACGATGTCCGTCTGTCCGTCTGTCCGTCTGTCCGTCTTTGTTTGTAATTTCCACAATATTGATTTTAGACCCCATAAAGTATATATATTCTGGGTCCATATGAGAAGAGAAGTTGATTTAACGATGTCCGTCTGTCCATCTGTCCGTCTGTCCGTCTTACGTTTGATATGTGTTTTCCGGATAATCCAGACATGATAGCGGCTAGGTTGTTTTACATTTATGTCACATATAGTCCACCATTTCTTGCTATTGAAATTCAGCAAGATCGGTCCACAAATGGCTGAGATATGATCAAAAAACCACGACTGCCTCTAATTTTTTCCAAAAATCCCTTGTTGTTGTTGTATTTTTATTGCTTTTTTCTGTATATCTAGAGAACGGTAAGAGCCAAAGTTTCCAAATTGGGTACACACATTTTGGTTGTCAATACACACCACCCTACAAAATGTGGGCGGGATGGGAGAAGTGGGCGTGGTACCTCCCGTACAAAAAAAAGTAAAAATTGTATAAAAACCTTAATTTTAGGGCTGTCATATGTCCTATGGATATGACTTATATACCAAAATATCGGAAATTTTTAGTAGAACATATTTTATAAAGAACTCGGGAAAATCGGTTCAGATACAAAAAAGTTATGACCAAAATTATTTTTTTTTTTTAAATACCAATTTTCGGTAGCCATGGATCTTCCCGAGTCCAAGTTTTATAACACAAATAAATGGTAAATTTCTTGCTAAACACGTCGGTATATAAATCTGTCAAATCGGTTAAAAAATGGCTGAGTTATAATCAAAATACTGAAATCCCAAAAGTTACTCTTTTTTATAATTAAGTTTGTTTTTTTTATAATTAAGTTTGCTTAAATATATGTACAAATATGTAGGTATATATATATATGCCTATAAGCCAATTTAATGGAAATATTATTTTTAAGCACATTGGTATATAAATCTGCCAAATCGGTTAAAAATGGTTAAGTTATGTGCAAAATACTCCAAAAAAGGACTAAAAACATTAACATTTTTATAAAAACTAAAATTTTAGAGCTGTATTATGACCTATTCATACGTTTTAGATATCAAAATATCGGAAATCTTTAGAAAAACTCGGAATATCGGTAAAAAAAAAGTAATGTCAAAAATATAGTTTTTTTTTTAATACCTATTTTCGTGAACCATAGAACTTCCCGACTACAAGTTTTATCACCAAAGTAATTGGTAATTTTATACTTTAAGATGTCGGCATGACCAAATACTGAAATTCGATCAAAACTTAACGTGCTATATATTAATTAAACTTTTAATATATTTAATAGCACGCAATCATGTGCAAATAATTAAATAAAACTAAACGATATATATTTTATAAATATACATGTATATATACATGTATTTAAATATATATATAAACTTCTGTTCTTTCCAAACCATGGTGAAGGGTATATAAGATTCGGCATAGCCGAATATAGCACTCTTACTTGTCTTATATACATTTTGTATATGTGACGAAACAAATAATTAAAAACACAAAAAAATATGGTTTAACCCTTTCGGCACGGGAGACGATTAGTTAGTTTCAAGCTTTTAAAATGGAATATTTTTACAAAGATATGCATATTAAACTAATATTTATCTGTTTTTTGTGTACCCCTACCCAGGGAAGAGGCTTGGGGTGGGACATATATGTCCCATCAGGAGTTTGGAATGGGACATATAAGTCCCATTAGTCGTAAACATATAAAAAAAGGGTATACAAAATCGAGAAATTGTTTTCTTTTAACGTTGTAAATTCATAGATATGATCCACGAATTTATAGCTGACATCACCAATCTATGAAAACTTTATTCTACCATTTCTGTGATTTACGGTCTAGTTCATACATTTTGGATAACTGATCAAAAAACTTCTCCAACCAACACGTGTTATGATAATAAGCAAAACTTTGTTTAATATTTGTACTTAAACGTCTAAATAACTAAATGGGAGAGTTTTAAACCATTTAAAGTGAAAAACTTCAATACTAGGACTCTGGGAACATTCAGTGGGATACATATGTCCCAATAGGTGTGAAAGAGTTAATACTACAAAATATTGAAAATTTTGTTACATCGGTTATTCGACTGAAATTAGCCGGTTTAATCGTTAATCGAAAAAAGCCAATTTGAAATTAACCGATCAGTTAATCGGGTAGTAATTAATCGGTTAACCGAATGAATACCCTAATATTAACTCAACAAAACATCTGGGAGTATTTGGACAGACAAATTAAAAAAACATAAGCAGTAAACGGAGTAAATTTGTTTTTTATTGTACTGTTTTTGTTGTTTTTGAAGTATTTAAAATTTTTAATTTTAAATTGTAATAACATTGTCCAAAGTTTTGTAAATGATAAAAAACTTCTAAAAATTTAAATTCTTTTTTACTAAAATAACACTTTTTATATTGGAAAACCAGTTCTACACTTTATTTTGACGCTAACAGTATTTCAAAGTTAAAAGAGGAAGTTCACACGGTGTCTTTTCAGACATGTCTAACAAACACGTTTGTTTTGTTTGAAGGCAATCGTGATAGAGAAAAAAGAGGAGTTGCCAAACAGACATGAAATGAGTTTTCATGTTTGTTTATACGAATTTTCATGTTTTCAATTTGTATGTTTGGGTATATTAGACTATTATAGTATGTTCACATTTGGCTTCTTAAACGCGTTTAAGCAGTTCGAACGTGATTAAGCTCTAATCACTTCAAAATCGAGATGATTACCCATACATTGAAGTGATTTGTTAATCACTTCAAATCGACATGATTACAACTAAATCACTTCATAAACCACATAGAATCCACTGAACATACCCTAATAATGTAGAATCGCTCGATTGTGTACAACCGGCCAAGATGTCTGCTTAATATTTTTATTTTTTTTTTCCTTAAATAATTCATAAATTTTCACAATTTCATCATTAAATTGATTAAAATAATCTTCTGATAATTTTATAAAAGTGTTTTTATCCATTTTTAATACTTTAAAGAAATTTAAATTTGTTTGTTGTTTTTTTGTGTGCTTGTGTGTGTGTTTTTTCTTAATCATCTGTCATCTTAATCATCTCAAATGTAATGTGAACGGCTTTGATTAGCTAAATCAACATTTTGCTTAAACGCGTTTAAAAACCCAAATGTGAACATACTATTAGACATGGAAACAGACATGTTTGGAAAGACATCGTGAAAAGACTATAGGTTTTTGGAAGCATGTTCAAAAGAGAATGTGAAAAACAGACATGTCTGAAAAGACTCCGTGTAAACTCCCCCAAAGGTTCAAGTATTTAAAAGCAGTATTAACCAATAAGGGGTCGTAAAAAGTGCATTAAAAAAAAAACATAAGACCAAACAAAAAACTTAGCTTTATTTATTTATTAATATTTTACGTTATTAAACAAAATCTTTTTACGCATACCAACTTTTCTTAGAAATGTGCATTAAAAAGAAATACAAAAAAGACATGTGTTTTAAATCACCGTGTAAATTGAATGTAAGTTTCTACTTTGAGTCTGTTCCAAAAATATTTTTTAAGTAATACTTATTTCGAAAACAATTGTTTATCGGAAGCACACCTGTTCAGCAGTGGGGACAAAAACAAAATATAAGTGTTTTTTTTTTTGCAAAAAGTGGCGACATATGAAATATGTATGTACTTTGGAAAAGAGATTGCCATTTCTTTTCCCCTCTCTCCTAAAAACTCAAGGCTTGACGAGTCAAACTTGACATGTGTGAACCGGCACTTAGCGATTTTGTAGGCTATTTTGAGCCGTACATTTGTTTTGAGAATCGTGGTCTTCATATGCTGAAAATTCCAACTGCTAATGCCAGTGTTGAAAAAGTATTTTAAATAATGAAATCCACAAAATCTCATCTTCGAAATAGAATGCAATACAAACTTCTTGACGCGTTGTTACAAGTTATAAATTATATTCATGTAAATAGCACTTTTGTACCTTTCAACGATATATTAAATAAATTTAATTCATTTACAAAGTATTTAAACAAAAAAAAAAAAAAAAAAAAAACAATGAGGAATGGCTTGACGATAAAGCGTCTTAGATATACATATGTATATCTAATATTTGTTTAATACATAGATACATACTTACATACTAACTACAAAAATTCTTCCGAAATAAAACTGACAGCCCTGGTCATAAAGTATATCAAGTATTGCTATCGACTAAATATTTGTGCTTGAGTAAGAAAACTTTAAGTTCGTTGTTTTTATCAATTTATTGAAAGTATATAATCTTATTTTTTTTTAAATAAGATATATGTATATATTTTAGATATATTTTAGGTGACAGTTTTTAAAAAATTGTGCTGGTGTCTGTTAAAATATTTTCTTTTTAAATGACATTATGAATTATGACACAAAATATGTAAAAATTTATTATTATTCTGAGCGCAACAAAAAATGGTAGTTAGCAAGAAAATAATGATTCGGTTTTCATAACTGTATAATAATATCGATATCGACAATTTTTCGTAACGATGATTTCGATATTTTATAACTATCGATAATATTGAAAGTATTATCGGTAGTATCTCAGCACTATGTATTTTCATATCTTGTTTAAAAACAAGAACTACACGCTCCGCTTTTTTTACAATTAAAAAATTGCTTGTGGTATTTGTGCACCTAAAACCAATACTTTTTTCAATCTATTATTTTTTAAAAGCTTAAAGCTTTGTTCACAATCAGAGCAACAGTTCTATCTTATTTCTTTCCAAAGTACATATTTCATTTATTTTATTTTTTAAACAAAAATGGAACTTAAGTTTTTTTTTTTAAGTAATACTTCAACAATTTGTATGAAATTGTTTATTTAGTTTTGAATGAAAGTTTTAAAAAAAAAATATTCCAACAAATAATAATAAATACGTTATATTGTTCTGAGAAAAATTTGTAAACGGTTTCTTTATTTAAAATGTGTGTGGTCGCGAACAAATTTGTTGCTCCATTATGAACACCAGTAAAAATGCTGCTGCCTATTGTGAAAGAAGCTTAAACTTTAACAGAATATCAACTTAATCATATAGTATATACCAGAGAACTGCAAAATCACAATTTTTCTTGATTTATTCATACGCTAAAATTTACATTCACTCTTTGCTTGCAAAACAAAGTTCAACGTTGGTAATTTTTACATCGTTTCGTACACATTTGATTTTTGCATTTATTCGTTTTTTATTGAAAGTGCTTTATTTGCATTTTTGTTGCGCACGCAATATAACACAACTGTGTAAACTCAAAAGAACACATACTTATACTTTTGCAGTCAAGTAGTCATTGTCCGCTCGATGAGACGCTTTGTTAACATTAACGACAATAACAACAATAAACCACTAGATGAGACGTTTTGTTAAAATTAACAACAATAACAAGAATACATTGTACCTACATACAGAACTACTGTACTTTTTAAGATAAAAAAGTCTGTTTCTATGTTTGTATGTATGTACCTATATATGTGCGTTTAGTTTCATTTAAATTTTTTTTTCTTGTACTACATAGTTAATGCTGAATGAATACATGAGTAATAATTGCTTCATTTCTGGCTTTTTTGTTTGTATTTTTTTTTCTTTACCAAAACAATCATTGTCCCCTACAAATAATAGGACCAGTCCAAACACGCGTGTAAAGAGTAGTCCACAAGGGACCAGGACTAGTCCAAAACTAACCCAAACGTATGGAAAAAACCTGGTCTATTTAACATTACGATGTCCTAGGAGAGGACCATATAACCCACATTTGGACCACTAAGGAGTAGTTTTAAAACTACTCCATGGTATACTCAAAAGGATTAGTTTTGAAGTCGTTTAAAAACGAAAGCATGTCGTTAAAAAACGAAGACATGTCGTCTCACTACAAACACTTTTTAACAATGACATGGTCCATGCTTGCATTACATCGGACCAGTCCATGGAGTAGTCCATTTTATCAAAATGGACCAGGTGGTCCAATTTTATTTGCAGGGTCGCAAAGAACACACACAAACATCTTTATTAAAAAACGAAGCTAACGATTGTATAAATAACAAAGCACGATGTGCAATATTTCAATGACTGCAAACCAGCAGCGAATATTTGCGGTTGCGCAAGTTTGATTGTATGACCGCAAGCGAGTGTATTTGTTGTTGTTGATTAAATGCGATTTTTTTCAATCGCATAAAGCTGTTCTCTGGTATATACCATACTTTGAATTGTAGATCTAGATAAACGATAAGGTGAAAGGTCCTTCTGACCCCATCAGATTTACTATTATTATATATCCACCGGGCATATGGTATGTATAAAAGCTCTACCGCATAATTTAGCTCAATTTTGCGCTTTTACACTAAAACACACTGCAAGATCTTTACTAGTAAGAGCTCTTTATATTAAAAGGTTGAATCTCTAGCTTATATTGCTTTTGATATTGACGAAATTAAGTGTTAACTTTGTATAGGAGGTAACACATCCACTAAAAATTTAAAAAAAATTATAAAGCCTATTGTTCTTTCCAGACCATCGGTCAAAACTTTATAAAAATTGGTCCAGCTGTTTATGAGCCTACAGGATACAAACAAACACAATTTATTCTATAGACATATTTTTAAACTGAAGTGCGAACAAAATAGTACTTTTTCGCTTTTGGTTACTTTATTTTTACATTTTGGTAACACAATTTTTTTGGTCGTGGCAACGCTGATTGTATCACAGCGGTAACGCTGGTTGGAACAGTTTTTAGTTAGAATAGCCCCTCTTCACACTCGGCACGTTACTTGCGCAACTCTTGGTTTGTAGTCGTCACCGGTAAGATCGGGGTAAGGAAAAACAAATTTTGTACAGACTTTGTTGTTGTCGGCAACTTGCGCAAGTAACTTGCCGAGTGTGAAAAGGGTCATACTGTAGGCCAGGGATGGCATTGAGAATTTTAAAATTGTATCAACAACCAAAGTATATTTATACCAAGTACATGCATGTGATCAGCTGTTCAGTTGTTTATTTTCTCGATCAAGGCGAATTCAACAAGGACAACTCAACTCGTCAGCCGTTCATCAGCTGTCTCCACGGCGAATTAAAAAATAATAGGGAAACGTCAAAATATAATTTTGTTTATGTTTTGCGCCAAAATAACCGAAAAAATTTCTTAGAAAAACTGCGAATAAATAAAGTGAATTTAATAATCTCTTTATTAACCCAAACAAAATTTGTATTTTGTTTTCCAATCAATGTTTGCCTTGTCAGCATTTTTGGCAACCGCCTATTAAATTGCAAAAAAAATACATGGGGCTTTTTGTAGTTGTAGAGTTGCACTTACCTTGTTGAATTCGCCTTGTTCTCGATTGTGTCAAAATTTGCTTACATTTTTAGTGCGCCATGATTTGTTTTTTTTTTTATGTTTTGTTTATGTTTGGCTGTTGGACAGTATCACGACTTTTTACACAAACAATATGAATGTTGTTTTTTTATTGTTGATTTGTTGCAGACTTGCATGTACTTGGTATAAATATACTTTGCCAACAACTTTCGAAAATTGTACTCCTTCGACTTTAATTAGATCAATAAGATTTTTTTTTTGTTGAAATTATACACTCTATTCTGTTCCCCACTTAAGAAATTGATCTTAACTTACAATTTCATCGTAAAAAACTTTAAATTTATTATTTCTGTTTTGTTATGAATGTTAATGTGTTTTTATTTAAAAAAGCTTTTAGCCCATTTTTAGCCATTTTTTCCGTAAATTTAGCCATTTTTGGTCACTAAGTTTTGTCAACACTGGAAACCACAAACAGGTTTTAGATTTAGAAAGAAGGCATTAAAAAATATATTCCTCATAACTAACTCATTTTTTTAAAAAATGGTCGGTAAGTCAAACTAATAATGAGCGAACGATAAGTCCTTTGTTGGGATTAAGCCGCAAAGAGTTGCAGTTTTTAGTCTGTTTTTTCACTTTTGTCTTGATAATATTTTGGAAGAAAATATTCTTTCCACATTTGCAGATGAATGTGGAATTGATAATATTCCCTTGTAACATTTTAATATCTCAATGTCAGCAAGATCTTTAAATTGCGAATTTGTGTTATCAAAACGTTGGTATTCTTTTGGAAACATTTTCACTATTAGTGGTAATATAATATTAGTTTTTCCATTGATTACATTTTCTGGACAAAATTATCTAAGCCTTTTTCTAGATTAATTTTCAAAGTGGAACTTTATTCTTAATACTTCGCAAAAATTACGGAAATTATGTGCTGCCATATAAAATTATTAAAATAGGGAAAATTTCTTAATTGTACGAAATAAGCCATTGGTGTACCATTGTACTTTTCAAGTTTACAAGTGCAATTGGACCAATTTTGCCATCCCTGATGTAGGCTGTCTCATATAAAATGTTCTTGTGCCGAAAACTAACTGCCTGTTCTTCAAAATAAAATGAAAACTTTCGCTTTTGTATTTATAACACTATGTGACAAAATTTCAACAAAGTCGTGACCAAATAAAAATTTTCTGCTGAATCCGAATATGAATTCAGAATTGTCAAAAGTAGAACAGTTTTTGAGATACTCCAAAATAACCGTTATTTGTGTTTTTAAAAAAGATGATATTCGGATTCAGCGGAAATTTTACATAAAGATTAGGTGTCAAATTCATTTGGTCAAAAATTTGTCACGTAGAGAATTGAAACAACAATAAGAAAAACCTCAAATCTAAGCGAAAATTTTAATTTTAGTTTGAAAAACTTGCAGTTAATCGCTTTTTATTAAAGTTGTAGGTAAAATCGTGGGGTAATATGGTCGATTCTTAATTATAAGATAACACTATTGAGAGAGTATATTTGTAGTGCCGACCAAACGTACTTTTTTTTGGACCGAACCCAAACTTCTGTAGGTTTTTAAGATCAAACCCGAATACGTATTTTTACCGAAACCAAAATTTTGCAATTGTTAAAAATTTATTTATTTAATGCAGCGAAGGCAATTTTCTTAAGCGACCCATACAATTGCAACATAATTATTAAATTTTTAGTATATGATATGTGATATTCAAATGTGGTACAATATATTGCCAGTAATTGGCCACATTGTACAATGTTGTTTTGCTTATAGGTTATGTTCACCTTTTTATTTAAATTTGCGCCATATTTTTATGGGAACCTTGTTCCACTTATTGCATAATAAAGGGCAAAACGGAAATAAAATGGCGTTAAACATATACAATAATATTGTTTAATGCTGCAGGGATGGCAAAATTGGTACAGTTGTACTTATTTTGGTACTATCTAAACATGAAAAGTAAAAATTTAAAACTTTTAGTATAGTGCAACTATTAGTAAGAATGTTCCCAAAATTTAGAGATATTGCTGATATTGAAATATAAAAATCTAACAAAGGAATATTATCAATTCCACATTCATCCGCAAATGTGGAAAGAATCTTTTCTTACCAAAATCAAAACAAAAGAGAGAAACAGCCTAAAAAGGACTTATTGAACTTACAAAATTTCCATTGCTTTGATAAAAATATTCAAAATAATTTCAATTCTTGGGAATACAAAATTTTAACTTCAAAAGATTTTGTTATTCGTGCTTAATTCCCAGTTTATATTCTTGATAAAAACACTTGAAATTTATTTTTGATGGGATAATAAATAAATTTCAAGTGTTTTTATCAAGAATAAAAACTGGGAATTAAGCACGAATAAGAAAATCTTTTGAATATTCAAAATAGTTAATTATCAAATGTGTAGATTCCAAATCTGTAATTTATCACAGATGCCTATAGAAATCTTACTCCTAAAAAGATTATCAACGATTCGGCTCTGCCGAATATGGTATTCACACTGGTTTGGAAACTTAAATAAAACACAATTTATAATTATTTTTATAGCAACAAGTTTATTGAAGTTTCTTTTTGTTTCCATAATAGAATTTTATTTTGTTTTTTTATCCATTCAATACCATTTATTTTATATATTTTTTTTTTGTTTTAAATCTTTAATCATAATTCCCATACAGTGTGTGGTGAGTTTTTGAAAAGTGTTTTTTTTATAAATTTTGTTTTAATTAAATTTTATTTTTAAACTTTTTTGTTGTTTATTTTACATATAATATACCGAATACTTAAATTGTGTTTTAAGACAAAATTTTTAATTTTTGTTTTGTTTAAATTTTTATTTTAAATATTTATATATGATTTTGTTCAAAAAGATAATATATTCTTCTTCTTCTTTAAATGAAAATTTAATACTTTTTTAAAATTTTTAAAATTAGTATAAAATATTAATAAATTTGTTTATTTATCTCTTTTTTCACAATCAGACTTTAAATTTTAAAGAAAAACTAAGGATTTTATAAAATAATTAATAATTCAGAAATTATTTAATTTATTTACTTAAATATGTAAGAGAGGGTTTGTGTTTACTAGTTTGATGAATTTTGCTTTTAATAATATTAAATTATTATTATTTACTATTTCCATTTTATTTAAAATCACAGCTTAATTTAAGTATTTCTTTATTTAATTATTTTTTTTTAAATTAAATCAATATTTTTTGTTAAAATATTAAATTAAAAACAAAAACTCACTACCTTGCGACTCACAATTTTCATTTTGCCATGCTTTTTCCTTCATTTTTTATTTTTTCATATGAACTTTCATTTTTTTTTTATTTTTTTTAAACTTTAGTTGCTATTACGTATATTTTTCTTGTTTTATTTATTTTTTTATTTTATATTGCACAATTATCGAAAAAATTAGCTTTTTTTGGTATAGAAATTTTATTTCTAATAATTTTTTTTTATTTTTCTCTATTAATTTTAGTACCTGAGAAGTTCATATTCGTTTTAAGATTGAATCAAAGAAATTGCTAAAAAAAAAAAAAAAAAAAAAAATTTATAAAAATTAAATTTTTAAAAAAGTAAAAAGTTTTATTAAAAATATTTTAAGTTCAGTTTTATAAATGCATGTATACGTTTAATAATTTTTATTACTTAATTTTTTTTTAATTTTAATTATGAGTCTTTTATATGCCCTGAGTTTTTAATATATTGGATTATATTTTTTTATAAAAATGTTGTATAATTTTTCAAATAAAACAAAAAAAAAAAAAAGGAAAAGAAATAATAAAAACAAATCAAAAAATTAAACAACATACATATTCATTATTTATACCATACCATAGATTAAGCCAACAGTTTTTTAATAAATTTTGCGTACTCAGCAGTTCAGAACATTCTCTTAAAAATGTATTTAATTTTAATTGAATATTTTTAATGGATACTCAAAAATGTGTAACTCAAGTTTATTTTTTAAAGAAAAAAATAATTAATGAAAAGTTTATCGGTGAATTGGCTTTAATACCTGAATAAAATATCTACAAGTATGTGTCTAAAGAAGGCTAAATGTTGCTTCTACCCTGCACAAGACCCTAGACGACTTAAGAATCAAATAAACTAAACAAGCAGTTTGCCAGCAACATTATGATTAAATATTTTTGATATTCACACAAGCATGCTGCATAATTTTTGCATATGATTGTTTAATAGGCTTTTTACAGTTGCTCACATCTTACATCTTTCATCTTATCGCAAAGATGTTAACATCTTCCCATAAGAATTGTACAGGCTTAAAAATCAACATCGTTCTTCATCTTTGAAAGATGTTCCTATCTCATGTTGTTTCATTCAACATCTTTCGATTATTTTAGTGTCATCAATAGAAAAAACAAATAATTTGTTACCATCACTAGAAAAAAATACAAAAGAGCAGGACAGTAATATCATTTATTTAGTTTTAATTCGCTCTAACACGTGAAAATAAATATTTGTATGATGCAAGATGAATGATGTTACAGATGTAAAAAAGTTTTTTTCATTTTCAACATCTTCCACGCATTCCTCTAAGATGTGCTCAAGTGTAAATAGGCTATAACTGTTTGTGTGGTTTATGGTAGTAAAAGTGTACACCCCGTCTTGACGGGCCAACGTTAGCAGAATTATACTTCCACGTTCTTTGATGTGGACAAAACTAATGGCACGACAACCCAAAAAAGATGTTAGACATAGTTGTACGAGCAAATGTTTGAACGAAGCTATTTAAACAAGAGCAAAACATCGACAACCGAAATCTTCACAAGCCAAATAAATAGCTTGATGTTTGAACATAGTGTTGGCTCATAAAGACGGCGCGCCGTGCTATTTACTAAATTTCATTTATGTGTCTTTTTAATTACGGACCTATACTTTATGAGCAGGTGTTGAACGCCCTAAAGACTTTCAAAAAAACCATCAAGCATTGCATTTTTCTTAAGGCCGAACTATAATATGCATAAGTTTGCTTAAGCAACTTTGCAAATACATGCAAATCAAATGTGTCAACCCATATTGAACTTAAGAAATCTTTTGGTAAGTTTTATGAGTCTGTCATTTGCTTAAGGAAAGTGTGAAACTGATCGCACTTTCTGTACGGAATCAAACATTTTTGAGAGGCTTTTTGTTAAAGCTGGGGTTCCACACAACGCGTTACACGCCTTTCAAAAAAGGAAAATCTGTGTAGTTATATGTAACAAATTTTGTTGTTATGTTGTATTTGTTGCCTTATGGCGTTTTCTTTTCTGAGTAAAATTCTGTATTTATTTTGCCTTTTACATTTTTTTATGTTCTTTTCTGAAAAACATGTGCTATTTTAAAAGTGTAAAGCGTTCTTTTCTGATGATTTTCCCTTTAAAATTAAAAAAAAAAAAAAAATGCTACATGTTCAACACTCATTTTAATTAAAGGGGCATGAGTGTAGCACTAGGTCAAGGTGAATTCAGTACAAGGTGGTGGCAAGTTTCGAGCCGTAAACACTAACAATGCTATACAAAAAACATCTGTTGTTTCTGTTGGCTTTGGATTGTTGTAGTCTTGCCACCAACCTTAATTGAATTTACCTTGCCCTAATTGTACTTTCTTGTTTATGCCGAAATTTGTGTTCTTTTGACCCTTTCACACACGGCAAGTTACTTGCCGACAACAACAAAGGGTGTACAAACATTTGTTTTTCTACCCCGACCTTACCGCTGACATCTACAAACCAAGAGTAACTTGCCGAGTGTGAAAGGGGTCTTTGTAAACGTTAAATATGAAAAACTTCTTAAAAATTAGTGGAGCATTTAAAAATGTTGCCAAGTCACATGTAACACTTATGCAACACTTTTTTTTAGAAAAGAAAACGCCATTAGTGCTGCCACCTGTATTATTTCACCATGGTTTATTTAACGCTTTTTTTTAAAGAAGAACTAATATATTGGTCAATCAGCAGTTTAATTTTAATTTCGTTGTTTTCGTCGGCCAAAATGTCGTCATCGGATGATTTTTTATTCTGCGCATGGGCTTGCAAAAGAAAGAATTTATATCTAAGTGCTACCTGTATAATTTTAACAGCTTAAAAGGGCTAAACAAAGAATCTGCGCTTGGTGTCAACGTGTTGTTGTTGCTTAATATGCCCTTATTCGATAATAATGGGCATTCTCGAAGAATGTGTTCGGTTGTTTGAACTTGATGTTTGGCTTCACATGACCAAACTTTTAGACGGTTTCTAGGGTTGTTTTCTTTGTGACAAGTAGAACAAAAAAGGACAAATTTTACAGACGAAAATGTTTTACATGCATTGACGTGTAAAGACGAAGCAAATAACTTTTTTTAAGCATAAAGGCCCAAATACACTGGTCAAATTCCCATCCAGCATTAAGGTTGTATTAGTGAAAATGAGTTTGTATGTGTGACACCGACGATGCTTGATGGAAAAGCTAAAAATTTAGATATTTAGCATGCTTGACGAGTTATTTTGATGAAAGTATTGGCGTTACTCTTCAAGCACCCACACACTTTAAACGTGATTTCAAACCGAACAGACGCTAAAAATATCGGATGAGAAGAAAAATATGGTTTGGAGGTGAACAATGTTATTTAATAATTTTCTCCTTCTTTTCTTCAATTTTTTTTTTTTATTTATTAAAAAGCAACACAGTTAAAAGTATGTAAGCACAATTAAACACTTTTTATCTATATTTTAATATTTTTTGCTCCTGTTGTTGTCACTTCAAAATAAAATGCAAAATGAATGCTTGACAGCTGATCCAGCAAATTTATGTTCTAATGTCAAGCACACGTACACGAGCTTGATGTCAAGCATTTGACAAGTGTATTTGGGCCTTAACACCTCGTTAAATATTAATATGATTTTTTTTCTAATTTTCATAAAAAAAAAAACTGACCTTGACCATATGGAAAAATATTTTTCTCTGCTTCAAAGACCACCCGAAAGTTGAAATACACAAGACAACCATGCAGCTCGAAATCTACTATTAAACTTAATAGAACTGACAAAAAAACCACTACTGAGTGCATGCCTTAAATATTTGCGAAATAGGAACATTGTGGTTTTTTCATATTTGAGTCCCATAATGAATTTTCAGACAAATTTTATGAGAATAAAAACCAGATATATTTAAAAGACCAGTTTCGAGCCAAATCAAATCATAACTGAATACAATATTTTTGAAAAATAAGAAAAAAAATCTCTAAATCTTATTCTATTAGGTAAGTATTAATACAACTTATTTTTGGAAGTATTTTTAGTCACACTCATTAATAATTATTTTAAATTTAAGTTTTTTTTTTATTTACATACACTCAAAAAAAAACTTATAATGTTTAGTTAATTTAAATTTTGTAAAGATATTTTAATGTTGTTATTTTTTTTGTATTCCTGAAATTTTGTACTCATTAGATCCGAAATGTTTTTGTTGTATGTGTTTTTGGTTTTCATTTACCTTTTAATAATAATAATAATAATTTCAAGTAATTAATTAATAATGTGTGACATTATTTACTTAACACATAAATATCAGTTAAAAAAATTCTTTAAGCCAATAAAAATAAAAAAAAAATTTGTACTTTTTCATATAATATTTTTTGCTTTTATACATGACACATCATTTAACTTGATTTACACATTTATTTATTATATTTTAATCAGATTGTTTTAATTTTTCATTATATTTTTTATTAATTTTTTTATTTTCTGTAATACTAATTGTTCTGAACTCTTCGTAATATTTAAATGCCAAAAAGTTTTTTTGTATTTAATATTAATAAGTTTTTTTTTTTTTGGTAAATTGTAATATTTATTTATGTATAACTATTTGAAATTTATGTACAAAATGAAAAAGTAAATAAATAAAACTAAAATTAAATAAAAAATAATTTTAATTTCAAAAGTTTATAATTAAGATTATTAATTTGTTATAGGAAATGGAGTACTAGGGTTCGGATTTTTATCGTTAACTAAATCAGGCAGGGGCCAAATTACGGCATCCTATTGATCGAAATTTGCACTAAAATTGTATTGTAATTTCGACCGATATCGAATGCCGTAATTCGGCCCTTGTTCGGAATTCATTATTTCAAAAAGATCTCAAATAAGCCTGTTTAAAGTTTAAATTAGACGTGACTTAACCATACAAAACAGCTGTTGGAACCAAAATTATGGGCAACACTGTATTTAATTAAAGATGACTTGCCATGACGCCAGAACCATAGAAACCAATAAAATATTGGTTTTTTTCATAACCATAAACAGCTGTTACGGCTATGGAATTATGGAATGGCACGTCTTATTTGACCCTAACTCCAACGTCAAATCCACACTTTTGCAGAAACGCGAAACATGGAACGCTACATTACGCGATATACACTGCATACAAGTGTTCGTGAACAATTGCCTACCTAAGATTCTACGTATACACTGGTCCTCAATAATATCCATCATCCATTTATGGGCCGAACCAAACCAGCGAACGATAAAAATGAAAATCCGGAAATCGGAAATCGGTGCTGCATTTAACACACGTTGCGTAAACCACCAGATAATATACCCATGGCACATTTAAACAAATAAGCACATAATTATGCGCTACGCAATAAGACATACAGAAATGCAGTAAAGTAAGTGAAAGAACTCTCAACAACTTTTATAAAACAAAAAAAAAAATTTAAAGTGCTACGGCATTCCCTTACTACGAAGCAGGTTTGTAAGGGAGAATACTAAAAAATAACTTTATCAAAACATTCAGTGTGTAAGGCTGATCGTTACATCCAACAATTTTTATATGCGCTGAATAATGCGCTTTATGTATCAAAAATTTATTGCTTCAAAGCGGGAACTCGCCATATAAAATTCATGTCTTCCGTAAGCGCAATGGCAAGCGAAACGTTGATGTTTCTCACTTAAAAACCTGCTTCGTTGGAAGCTCCATTTTTTATTGGGTAGCTAAATAAGCTATAGACTGGCATCCACAAGGTAGCCGGCGTATTGGAAAAACAGCACACACTTTGAAACGACAAATTACAATGGAACTGTCGACACTACGATTAAAATGGAATAAATTTAAACATCGAGAATTGAATTTAATTTATATAAAATCAGGCAATCATGACTATCCTATACTACTAATTGTGTATACTCATTAATATAAGAGAATTTAATTTCTTTTCATAACACAGTCATATTAAGAGATTTAGGCCTGGAACAGAATAAAGTAGTTGTTGTAGTAGCTGACGACGTAATGAGTAGCGTTGCAAGAAAAAAATGCAAACAGAACATTTAAGCTTTCTATATGGCTGCCAAATAACCTCTTCAAAACTAAGAGAATTCGGCATTTTTTATTTTGGTGGACATATTGATGTAAAACTACATATATTCATACAAAACAAAAATTAATTAATTCAAAATAATCAGCTGGCAATGCCCCATTGCGCGACAAAGTTGTAGAATTCGAATTCTGTGCTTCAACTTTAGCTGCAACTACGTGTTCTGTCGACACTACTTTAAAACTGCCGTTTTTAACTATTGACAGATTATTGTATTGACAGAGCGCTACTCGTTACGTTGTACTATAGTGACTATTCTGTTCCACACTTCAAGCTGGAGGTACACGCCATGCGTTCTACGCTCTTATGAATCCGACGCAGCTGTCAAAAAAACTAGAATCAACGTAGTTATATGTACGTAGCAGGTTGTATGCACAAAAGCGAAACTTTTGTAAAGCTGGAGGTCCACACCACACGTTTTCGCCTTCATGCATTACATGTTTTTCAAATACCTTACTTGCGTTCTACGTTTCAAAATACATGCAATGCTTTTTATGCACCATTACCGCAAGTAAAAATAAAATTTTTTGTGTCAAAATCAGGTGATTTGTTCAAATGCTGCTTGCGACGCTTGCAAAAGTAGAAAGTAAACCTGCTTTTCGCATTCAACGCCTCAAGGCATCCAACACGTTTTTGCATGTAACTTGGTACGTACAACAACACAGATTCTAATTTTGGCAGTAGCGTAGCATAGCTTTACAAGCGGCGTTCGAAATATTTCGGTTTGCGGGGATGCCGCGTCAAAAGTGTTGCATCTAACTTCAAGCATAAAACGCAAATAAGATGTAAAAGCGTGAAATGCGTTGACGTAAAGAAAACATAGTTTGAACTTACAGCTTTTAAGTTTTCAAGTTAATATTTTTATATAGTTTCTAAAATTTCTTGCAATGAATATAATGTGCGGATAGTAGTGTCCGACCGATTAATCGGCTTCGGCTTCGGTATTGGCCAAAAATCTCACAATCATGCACAAATAATCGACTAAAACATTTATCAAAAATTCGGTTTTGTTAAATTATATTGTTTCTAAGGTAAACAAGCAAGCAATATCGGAAGCAAAAAAGAAAAACAAAAATTAAAGTTTCTGTATGGGAAATGCAAGACTTAATTCCTCACATTGCAGTGGAAGAAAATAATGAAAAAATTCTCGAAAAGGAAAAATTTTTAAATATAAATGGGGGTTTCGGGTTAATAAATTAATTTATATTAAACATTTTAAAGTTTTTTCTTGTTGTGAATTTGGATAGGTTAAGTTTAGGCCTTAATAAGTGGCTTCGGTCGGACACTACCGGATAGAAATTAAAATAGTCTTTGCATCTTATTTCGTATTACTTCATTCAACAACTATTAAAATTAATTCCTAATTTATCAATTTCTATTCTATTAAAATTCTTCAGAAAGTGTTTGAAAGCCAACTGAGCTGAATAAAAATTATCTAAAATCACTAGTTCATTTAAATTTTTCATAAAGCTAATATAAAATCAATCAAAAAAAGTATAGGCGGACCTGGGCCGAACATATACCCTGCATAACAAAAAAACTATATTGAACCTCCAATCTGTTATGGACATAAGAGTGTAACTTGCATCAAAGTTATTGAAGAATAATTTTCTGTCAGCACCTGTTTGACATATTCAGAAAAATTAATTTTCCGATAAAATAAAATGATAAAATGTTATGGAAATGTCCTTAGATTACATAAAAATAATTTGCGGCAAACAAGGGGACTTTTCACTGAACCGATTCTTAGCATTTTCAATAGACTCTACCTTTATTATAATGAAAGCTTTTGTATTAAATCTCATTTTATATTTAAAATAAGCACCAGCACAACGCATAATATGCTCCCCTTTTACGGTAGAGTACGAGTAGATTTCCTACAGATTTTGATTTTTCCGGCCCCTTATTTGTACAGAGTGGAAAATACAAGTAAAAAGTAGCTTAACGGCTTTTGTAAGAGTTCAACTAATTTCTCTTTTGCAAAAATCCATGAATTACTGATGAAAATCTCAAGGAGTCCTTGTAGCTTATTTTGGGAACAGTTGGAAAAGGGTCTAAGTTTCTATCTAAAATTCTAGATCGTATAATTCTAAAACATTTAAAAAATGTTCTCAAATCTATGCGAACTCTTAATTTGCTTATGCACGAAACATAAGATTAGTCGACCTGACGTATACATAAATGGCGGTAGAATTTGAACTGAAAAAAAATTTCTTTCGTAAACAGTATCAACCTTATGAAACATATTTTTAAAGTTTGAATGTGCCACGATGCTTGGTACTTTTTTGGAGCCCCGAAAAATAAACGATCTTAAGGCTAGTTTACACACTCTCACAAGTCTTACCTATTCCAAAATACTTTGTGAGATAGAAATCTAATGAGTTTTGTTGTGACTGTCAAATCTAATTTAACACAACAGATTGTGTTCACACCGTTACACAAAGTATAAACACTCACACATGAAATTAAATGCAACCCTGATCCAATGAAAAGTATTATTGTTTAGAAATTTTTCAAAAAACGATGAAGTCGTATGGGATGTCAAACTTTTTTTTATAATACTTGTCATTTTAATCACACAAGCATTCACACTATCAGACACTTACATATTACTTGAGTTTTTGACAATAATACAAAGTATAATAGTGTAAACTAGCCTTTAGAAAAAATGTAACATTTAAAAATTGGTCACCGTTATGTAATCAAATACTTTTCTTCTAAACGTCTCCGCCCAACCAACATTACAGTCGCGCTAGATTCAAGTCTGGAGGTGTCTGTTCCTTAGTTTAGTTAAAAAAGGCCGAACGAGCTGCCTGGACGAAAACCGTACTGGTTTGACCAATTGAAATGATAGGCATTTAAAAAAGGGATATACATCGTATATTGAACGAAAATTTCAAGATGAGGAAAGCTGTGCGCAAGATGAGTGCCGCGTTACCTTATTTATTGATCAAAATCTATCAAATATAGCTAAAATTGCTTTAACACACCTTTAATTCGCCAGATTGAGCTCCCTTGGATAATTCAGGGGTGTGCTGGAAATCGAAAACGTAAAATGCAAGAACTTGGAAGTTGTTTTTGAATCTAAATTTTATAATTTTTGTTATAAAATTCTGTTTAATAGAGAAATATTTATATAATTTTTTTCTTAAAATTCTTTTATTACAGAGATCTTATTAAAAAACGACTTTTAAAATTCTTGCGTTTTACGTTTACGATTTCCAGAACACCCCTGATTATCTGTTTTTTTAAATTTGAAAAAATGGTTTTTTGGGTGTAAAAGATTTGCCTACAATGAAGGAGTGGGGTAGGTTCCAAAGCGTTTGTTTCAAAGCAACCCGCTTTTTTAAATGCATTCTACAATGCAACCGTGTAGAATTTTACAATGTTATCTATCACTAAGTGCACCAAAAAAGTTATCGATGCGATAACCAAACTGTGCTTTGTAAAACTTATGATATGTTTTTGACTTTGACTTCAAAGTATTATAATGCTTAGAATCTCAGCCATGGAGACATAGACAGTTCTTACTATAAGTTGGGTATCGCATCTACTGAATATCGCTAGGAAAAGAGTTCGAGCTAAAAGGTAATTATGTTGAGAAATAAAGAAATTTATTACCCCAATTTGCTGTGTTAGGTCGGCTAATTTTGGAACCGCCATCGTATGTTTCAAAAAATTTCAATATTAAATAAAAAATTGTACAGAATTGGATATTCAGTGCAAGTAGTATCAAAACACAAGGCGAATTAACTACAGGTGGTGTCGAAACGGCATCTGATTTTGACAGTTCGAGCTTATTTGTTTTGATTTGTTAGTGTTTTGCTTATAATGGTTGACATTTCGAGCTAATGACACTAACAATGCAATGGAAAACACCCTGTGTTGTTTCTGTTGTTTTTGGATTGTTGTAGTTCCGACACCACCTGTAGTTGATCAAAACAATTTTGAAAAATAAATGCCAATTAGGTTTTTGGGATAAATATTGTTTATTTTTGTAATTTTATTTGGAAAATTAAAAAAAATAAAAACAAAAAAAAACATTTTTAATTAATTTTATTTTTAAATTGTTGTAGTTTTCTTTTTCTAAAAATTTCGGTTTGAAAAAATATTGATTTTTAGTTATTTAAAATAACTTAAAATTTAATTAAACAAATAAAAATAGAATAAATCAAATTTAGATTTAGATTTCTTTTTGTTATGATTTTATAATAATTAATTTAATTACTTATGCTTTTTATCTATGGGTTACCTGAGTTGTTGTTTTTATAACTTTTATGTGTAATTTATTTTATTATAATTTTATAATTTGTTTCATCTTTATGTGAGGCTGTGTAGTAAATGTGTCTTTCTAAATGAAGAATTAAAAATATTTTATTTACTTTTGTTTATTTGCTTTGCAAATTATTTTCGTAAGTTCGTTTTTTACTCTTAAAGTTTTCTATTGGAACGTTATTAAAAGTCATAACAGCCTTGCCCCTAAACGGCATATATTACCAAGTGATGGTTCACTTTGTTAACTTTTTAGCCGTCAAGTCTAGAGTTGTTAGAAGAAAGAGGAACAAAAATTACATTCTCTTTTCCCTTCTGTCACTTAGATCAAGACTTGGCGGCTAAAACTTGAAGGGTGTGAACTAGCACTAATAGTTCTTAAAAATATCGCTTTTCACTTGTTTTGTGCTTCTCCTTCAACAGCAAAGCTGATGTACTGAAAAATGTTTGGCAACGAAATATTGAAAAATCAAAGTTATTTTTGGGAATACCAAATTTATTATTAATAAGATTTCTCAATGACGTGCTAAATTCCGAATTTTTAGTTTTTATAAATAAAATTCCTTGAGAGTTTTTTCCCTTTGATTGTTTAGGGAAAGCAAGTTTCATCAGGGCCCCTTTTTTCAAAGATTTCAGAAAAGCTAAAAATATTATACAAATAAAACTGTAAAGCGAATAAGAATTATAAACACTCAAATTTTTACTTGTAACAATATCAAAGCTTACGGCATACGCAATGTGAGCCTTCTTTACACACTATCGAAAGACATAAACCGAAACTTCGAAAGTCAGCCCTTTAAAAAAATTAAAAATAAGTTTTTGTTGGTGCTCTACCTACACGAGTCAAAAAGTCGAATTTTTAATATAAAACCCCGACATACCAACGCAGGACAGTTATACGACGCCTACAACATATTAACCAATGTGGACAAAACGTAAAACGTGCGAAGGCAAACAAATAAAGACGGCTTAAGGACAATAATAACGCGCGAGATTCTTCCCCACCTAGAACAGAAAAGCAATTTTTATTCATATTTATTATTTTTATTTATTTAATTAAACTTATAAACAAATCCAAGACGTATACATACATACATATATGTACATATATATGAATAAAAAACACTTTATCCATTAAAAATCAAAACCCAAGCATTACAGATTGTCAATAAAACCTTTCCATCCGTTTTATGTAACTGAAGGTATGTTTACACTTAACACGTATTTTACGGAAAACAGCGGTTTGATCAAACATTCGTCAAAATCAAACAAATGTTTTATAAAAATAATGGTGACAGTGGGGAATTATTGAAAAATAATCCCAAAATGCGCAAAATATCAGATCAATGCGTAAATATGCATAACCTTGCTTAAGCTCTCTGTCTAAAAAACCCCTCAAATGCAATTTAAAACACAAAAATCAAACCAAAAAACATTTGATTCCGTACGGAAAGTGCGATCTGTTTCGCACCTTGCTTAAGCAAATGACAGATTCATAAAACTTAACAAAAACTTTCCTAAAGTTTAATATGGTTTGACCCATATGATTTACATGTATTCTCCCATTTGCTTAAGCCAACTTAAGCATATTACAGTTGGGCCTTAACTG
Source organism: Pollenia angustigena (assembly GCA_930367215.1). Taxonomy (NCBI): domain Eukaryota; kingdom Metazoa; phylum Arthropoda; class Insecta; order Diptera; family Polleniidae; genus Pollenia; species Pollenia angustigena. Next base: position 120,909,350 of record OV884057.1, on the reverse strand, counting down.
CCTGTTTTCACAAAATTAACTCGTTTAACTAACATTTAAAAAAAAAACACACAAATTTTTAAATTTAGTTTTGCGCTCGCGTTCGAAAAACATGCAGTTAGTTCCGGTTCACACACGTCAAGTTTGACTCGTCAAGTCTTGAGTTTTAAGAAGAGAGGGGAAAGAAATGTCATTCTCTTTTTCCTTCTCTCCTAAAAGTACAAGACTTGGCGATTCAAACTTGACGTGTGTGAACCGGCACTGACACTTTTTAAATTGACTACGAGATTGCTTTCAATTTTACTTTTCCATTTGCTTGGAAATTTTACGTTCAATTTAACAGCTGATCGCAAGCTAATTTTGGTTTTTCCTTTAAAAAATATATATATGTATCTTAAAAAATAAATGTGCTTAACATAAAAAATTGTGTTTTTAAAAATTCTTGTGATCTTTTACAAAATAACTTGACAAAAACTTCCATTTTGAGTTTTTTTCGCCAGTGGCGTTTTTAAAATTTGTATGCATTCTGTGCCACGGCTGTCAATTCAAAAGAGTTTTAAAAAGCAGTTTGTATGACCAATTTGATAGTGATTTATTGAACGTGTGGCTGCAGGGTTAGAAAAATTACTAAGCAAAATATTAATAAAATAATAAGGGTAATCACGATGGTCATTGTGCAAATTTGCAATGTAAAAATTTGCAGTGCATATTATGATTGATCGTGAGCATACCACTTTTATTTTTTGTGCAAATATGCTATTTTTCTAAAAATGTATTCTGGCAACACTAAAAACTTCTGGCAGCACTGTAAAAATCTGCATTTGTTTACAATTATACACAAGCAAATTAAAATAAATGTTTTCTTTTTAATTAATTTAAATTTAGTTCTCTATTTTATTTTACAATCTGCGAAAATGTTCAAGTTTTCTTAAAATTAACATGGCATTTAATATGTCAAATGTTATTGCTTACATTTGTTTGCAACTGAGCAAATTTGCACTACTAACTTTGCTCATGGTTTTTTTAGTGCAAACGAAGTAAAAAAGAGCAAATTTCAAATACGTACATTTTGTTGTTGTGTTGTGCAAATGTGTGTATTTTTGCACGCATTTGCACTACCCATCGTGATTTCCCTTAATCTAAATTATGTAAACAAAAAGTATAAAAATGGAATGCAGTGTTTAGTGCGTTTTAGGTTGCAGCTGTTTGACATTGCAATTATTTTGTCATTGACAGCGGTATTTTAAACAACATATAAAAAAATTTTTTTTTTTTATATTTTAATATCAGTGGCGTTGCCTAATTACGCTGTTGGCAACACAACTTCAATTTAGTTGCCATCAATAATTGACCCATTAGTCTCTTTCAGCATATTTAATCCCAGTAAAAATGTATGAATTCATACCTCAAATCGCTTCAAACCTGCTGATGGGATGCCTGATTTTTGTATGGGGTGTTCCCGGTTTGGAGGTCTATTTTCTGCTGACAATTTTCTTTTACCATGCAAACAAAGCGCTCCTAAAGTGCTATCTTAAGGGCTAACTATATTAACATATTCATCAATGTTTTGGTTTTACTTGTTTATATGCCTTTTTTCAATCATTTTCGTAAACCAAAATATATTTTTATTTTTTTCGCTTTAAAACCTTCTTCGGTGTCAGCACAAAAAAAAAACAGCTTTTTTGTATGTTTTAATCTTAATCATTTAGAGCTCTCTTATTGAAGCGCTTCATTATGCCCAAATTTTTTTTATTGGGATATAACTCTCAGGCTTAGCTCATGTATAAACATATGTATTTCTTTCTTTTGACAGGTTGATTATCGGATATAACAGAAAGCCTCTCAAAGAGCCACCAAATGACGAAGACCTCTAGATTTTTACCGCTAGGATGGCTCAAGTTTTTAAGTTTTTAAAAAGTTTGAAACTCATCAGACTTTTTGTCAAAATTTAATTCATACAACCAATGTAAATTCAATTGTAAAAGGGGGGGGAAGGGAGAAAACTTCTTAAATATATTGTTTTATATATAAATGTAAACTATGGACTTGTTCCAGTTTGTTGTAAATACAATTGTGCAGTACTTAAAATAATTGCATTTGAAACACAAATACGTATTATCTATTATCTGCATTTGTAGCTTTAACGCCCAATTTTATGCGTTTAAAGATGGTTTAAATGTTAACTGATTTTTATCGATTTGTTGAGAATTTAACTTGCTCTGATTTATTAGCCCTTATTCTGCCAACAATGCTGCCATATTTTCATTTGACTTCATACTAAAAATTAAAACAATAAAATGGGAGAGAATTTGAAGTTACTGGGCTTTAGGATTTTTACCTGAAGTTGAAGACGCAATTCTGCTTGAACACTTATTAAAAAAAACATAAGTTGCCCTACACATTAAGTTCTTTCGCCACTACAGACATGAATAATTCCGTAGATGGATTCAAAATTTATCATTTGTTAAGTCTCCTTTTTTTATGAAATAGTTTTTAAGGCCCAAATAGACTCTCTTGGACACAAGGTATTATATCCATGTCCCACAAGAAGCTCTCTTTATGATACTTTGCTACAGCTTTTGAAACATAAATGCCAATAAAATAAATTATGTATTTAATAAGTTAAGTAAGAACACCACTCTCCCGGCAATCAAACTGGAATATTCAAAGGTATTCATAGTAGTATTAAAACCAATTGCTTCATCTTTAGATTTCATTGAGTTCAACAATTATTATTATTTTTCATTTCATTTATTTTCCAAAAAAGGCTGCTTTTCATAGCTGATATCATAAAATTGTGAAACATATATGGACATATGGGCACCACGGCACGGGTACCAGGGAACGTATTCTGAATGAAAGGAAATCCTATTTTGGCCCTGGGGCTGCTCCTAAATTATGAATCGGTCTTCACGAATTTCGATAAAGTGGTTTCTAGTCTTATAAATTTATGACTGACCAAATTTTATTACAATAGCATTATTCGTTAGGGATTAACTTGTACTTTTGTATTTTCCGAAAGTGGGCGTTATATGGGGCCTATGGTAGATTATGAAAGGTCTTCCCGAAATTCGTCAATGTGATTTCTAGTCGTATAGAACGAATTTGTGCCAAATCTTATATCAATCCGTGCATTATGCCACCATTTATGTAATTTTTTGTAACACAATGATACATTTTTTAATGTGGTGGTTCCACATTTTGATTCATAACTCTTATCTTACTGAACCGACCTAAACAGATCGACTTTAAATCTACATACATTCATAAAATCAAGAATTCCGAACTAGTGAGATTTACTGGTTTCTAATTTCCCGAAATTTTTAATTTTCAGGAGAGCATATAATTCTCGGGAATCTCTTGTAAGACATAATAAGAAAAAGTATAATAGATAAAAACGATTATTGACCATCAATGGACATTTTATCATTTGTATTTTACGGAATATACAGGGGTGTTCTGAAAATCGAAAACGCAAAACGCAAGGATTTTGAAGTTGTTTCTGATACACTTTTAATCAAATTTTTATAATTTTTGTTATAAAATTCTGTTTAGTAGAGAAATATTTGTTCCAAAACGCCTTGCATTGTCGATAAATTTTCTCATCGTATTACAAAAGATCACACACAACAATTTAGTAGTCAGTCCACTTGCAAAGACCGCTATGTTAATCGAATTGAACTTCTAACCTAACTAAATCTATAAAAATTTTACTTGAAGTGGCAACACCTTTACATTTACATCGTCATTGGCTAATATAAATGGGGTAAATAAACGGTTTATATAAATATGTAAGTAAATATAATGTTTTCTTACCCTAAGAAATTATTTAAGCTACATTCAAACCGTAAAGCCTTAACTTCTAGTTCCACTTCACTCTGCAAAGTTTTTACTGATATGATTGCATTTAGTACTAGACACCAAAAAATGTTTGACAAATAGCCAATATGTCTGCCAAATATTGAAATTTGTTTACTTTTTCTACAAACTTGCTTCAAATGTTTATTTAAATAGCAAACAACCCAACTAACAACACAGAACATTTGTACAAACGTAAAATTTTGACATTATTGCCAAGCCGTTTGTGTGGTTTATTTTGCCCTTAAGTGCAAACTAGAAGTCCGCTTTGAATAACACAGCTGTTTGCTTTTACTCAAAGCGCACAATATTTATTCAAATATGAAACACTCAAATAAATAAGTAGAGAGTAAGCCATATACAAAGCTAAGAGTGAACGAATTGAATATAATGGGTGGATAATGGATGACAACAAAACTGAAATTGAGGTGCCATCAGTGAAATCAGGGGGCCTACTCTCTATTGCGATGCGAAACTTGATAGTCTCTGAAAATGAAGCAATAGTGGTAATAAAAATTAAAGATGGAGCGGACTTACAGTAATAAAATGCCAAAGTGTGTAAAAATGTTAGAAAATCGAGTGATTGGTGATCTTTAATGCGTTTTTGCATTTGTCTTTCGCATATTTTTGATAATCATTACTATTTATTTTATTAAAATTTTTAATCAATAACACGCTCTTTTTTAACATATTTTGACATTTTACTACTGCCAATTTGCGCCATCTTTAGTTTTTATTGCCAGTGGTGCTTCGTTTTCAACAAATTTTGCGAAAGCGATAGAGGATAGCATTTAGCTTTCGTATCGAAATAACATTCGTATCGCAATATAGAGTAGCCGCCTTCTGTTTACAGGAGCAGTGCTGGCCCTTTCAGTTAAGAGGCGGAAAATTCAAAAACTTACGGAATTATTGACCAGCCCTTTAGACATACTTTTCTTTATTGAAGTTAAAAAAAAGGAACCATTTATAAAACTTTTTTGATCTTAAATAATTTAAAATATGTAGAAATAGGAAGTAAAAGGAAAGTTTTTGAAGACCTGGGACCTGATTCTGGCAGTCGTGATCGAGTACTTTCCCGATTCGAAAGCAATTTAATATCTAATTATTTCAGTCAATACTGAACGAGCCCATTGGCGCTGGAGTCTCACAAGGCAGCATCCTGGGCCCTCTATTATACTTAATTTATACTTCGGACATGCCAACAAGCAACTACACCCAAACTTCAACATTTGCAGACGATACAGCTTTTCTAAGCGTCCACGAAAACCGTTGTGAAGCATCTCGTTACTTACAGCATCTTATATTTCAACTAGAAATATGGTTAAGACAATGGAGGATAATGGTCAATGAGCAGAAATGCGTAAATATAACATTCACCTTGCGCCGGGAATCTTGCCCCCCTATTACAATCAATAATCAAATAATTCCTCAAAATTCGCATGTAAAATATCTCGGTGTACATCTGGATCGGCAATTAACGTGGAAATGCCATATAGAGGCAAAATAAACTCAAATGAAACTAAAAGCCATTAAAATTCATTGGCTTATTAGAAGAAATTCTGTCCTTAGTCTCGATTGCAAACTTCTACTTTACAACTCTATCTTAAAGCCTATCTGCTGCTATGGTATTCAACTATGGGGCACTGCCTCGGCCTCTATAACATCGAAAAAATTCAAAGGCGCCAAAATAAACTTCTTCGAATAATCACAGCCGCTCCCTGGTATGTTAAAAACTCAAACATTCATAAGGATCTCAATGTGCCATTGGTAAAAACTATGATTACAAAATATGCAGTAAAATATTTAAAAAGGCTTAAACAACACCCAAATCCACTAGCTCACTAGCTCGAAATCTTTTAAATCATGGCGTCCACACTCGCTTAAAAAGAAGAGACACTGCAGCACTTACCCAATTAGATGAGCGATAAACACCTATGTATGTGAACGAAACCCGTTGAAGAAAATTTTTGTCTGGCACTGGCAAGACATAGACAAAGTATTAGGATAAGATTTGACTAATTATTGTTAGTTCATATTTAATATATGATGATTCAATAAATAAATAATGAGACAAAAAAAAAAAAAATAATACTGAACGAAACGGAATTATTTTTTCGGTGCATTAATTTGAGTTTCACAATACTGAAAAAATAATTTTGATTCGTTCAGTATCGACTGAAAGAATTAGAAATAAAACTGTTTTCGAATCGAGAAAGTACTCGATCACGACTGCCAGAATTAGGCCCCTGATTATAAAATGTCGTGTACCATTTCTTTATGAAAAGGAGCACAGGCGTAGAACTAATATACCTAAGAAAAATGCAACATTGGTACTCCTATATTGGGGTAGGGTATAAAAAACGCTGCATTGGTACACCTTTATTGGTGTATGGTATAAAAAAGGAAGAAAAAATTGTAATAGAGCCATTTTTGTGTACAAGACTGTTATTATCAGACCAAAATATATAAAATCGTTTTTTCCAAAAATTGTATTTTGTATATAATTTGTTTTTACGTTTAATTTGTTTTTTTTTTATTAAAAAATAAACAAAAGAAATAAAAACTTTTTAACAAAAATAATTAATTTAACAAAATGTGTTTGTGTGTGTGTTTTTTTAAAATTTAATTTTTATTTTCTTTTCATAGATTTTCTTTTATTTTTGTACGTATTTAATGTTTTTTTTTTATTCATTTATTTTTAACAAAATTTTCTTAAAAATTAAAAAAAAAATATATATTAGACACTAATTTTTACAACATATAAACAAAATTGGGGGAAAAAGTAAAAGAAAGAAAAAAAATTATACAATTTACAAAAACAAGTAGTGTTTTATATTTTGATTTAAAATATAAAAATAATAATAAAAATAAATGTTTTATTTTAGTTTTAATATAAATTAGTTGGTTTTTTGTTTTTGTTTTCGTTTTTTTTTTTAAATAAAGGGTGGGTTTTCGGGGTTGTTTTTTTAATTATTCTTTGAGAAGACTAATATTTTTTTTTTTTTTTGAAATTGTCTGAAGTTTATTTTTTTATTTCTTTTTCTTCTTTTTAGTATTATTGTTTGCAAAATGGCGACATTTTTTGTAAATTCTTTTAAATCTTTTTTTTGGAATAGTTTTTTTATTCTTAAAAAGTTTTACAAAGAAATTATTTGTAAGCTTTTTTTTAATTTATTTATTTTAAGTTACAAATCAAGTTTTGAAATCAATTCGGGGGGGAGGAGGTTTGTTTATTTTTTTTTTTTAATAATTTTCTTAAAATTTTAATTTTACATTAAATGCCTAAATTTTTAATTTTGTAAGGATTATACGTATATTTTTGTAAGTTTTTTTTTTTATTTAATAATAATTTTTTATATAAAGATTTTTGTTTAATAATTTTTTTTTAAACCAAAATGGTTGCTTATTTTAGTTTTGTTTTTTTATTTAAATTACTTTTGTTTTCTAAAAGGTTTAGAGCCTAAACAATTAAATTATTTTAAGATTTTAACTATTTTTGTTTTATTTCCATTAAATTTTGTTATAAACTTCTTTTGGGATTTTGCCAAAAAAAAAAAAAAAAAAAAGAAGTTTATAAAATTCATAAAGCCAAACATTTTGGAGTTTCTTTTTTTAAATTTGTATTTTTAATAAAAAATTTTTCTATTTGTTTGAAGATTTTTAACCTTTAAATTTTTTCAATTCTGCCAAAAGTTCTCTTTAAAACTTTAAAATTTATATTTATTTTTTAATATTTTTAGTATACTTGTTTCTTCTTCTACTTCTTTTAAACATAAAATAGTTTACAATTTTTTTTATTGTTGTTGTTTTTGAAAATGCTTTGTGTTTTGCTTAAATAATTTCTTTGTATTTTGCTTAAATTTTGTTGTTTTTTGTTTTTCTCTACAGTTATTTTTATTTCTTTTTTTGTTAAAGATGTTTTCTTTTATTTATTAAATAATTATATTTAAATATGCTTAAGTTTAAGTTAAGAAAATAATATTTGAAAAAAATTATAATTTTGCCAAAAATATTTACAAAAACCTATCTAAATAAAACGCTTGTGTGTATGTGTTTGTTTGTTTTTTTTTTTTTAAATTAATATTTAATATTTAGCCAAAAGTTTTTTTTTTATTTTGTTTAAAATTTTACATCCAAATTGTTTATTTTTATTAATTATAATTTTGTTTAATGTAATGTAAGTTTTTGTTTTATTTTTAAAATTAATGCCTAAATATTTTATAAATTTTTTTTTGTTAAAAAGTATGTTTATTTTTTAATTTTTGTTTTGTAATTATAGCCAAAATGTTTTTTTTTCATAATTTTGTATAAAATCCAAAGTTTTTTTTTAGCGATTTTTTACATAAGTTCTTTGTAAATATTGTTGTTGTCAAGCCTAAAAGTTTTGTTTTTGTTTTTGTTTTTCTTTAATTAAGAATTCAAAATTTGCATTTTTGTTTTTAAGGGGCCAAAAAAATATAAATTATATTTTGGATTAGTCACCACTTTACTTTAATAAGTTTTGAAAAAAAAAAAAATTATGTAAAATAATAAAATGTTAAAAAAAAAATTATAATTATTCTTATTTATAATTTATGTAAAATTTAATTGTTATTGTTTTTTAATTAGTCTCATCTATTGCAGTTTTTTTTTTTTTATTCTTGAGGTAGTTCAGTTACTATTGCAGTTTTTGAGTTATTTTTCTTTTTGTCTTTTGGTTTTCTATTTTGTTGATTTCTAATTACTATTTTATTGTTTTCATTGAATTATATTCATTGTTTTGAAACATAGTGAGGGTGAAAAAGAAAAGAGAGAGAGCGAGAAAGTGAAAAAAGTAACAATTTAAAAAAGCTGGTATGAATATTTTTAACATTTCATATACATATTTGTTTTTAAAATAGTTTAGGATTTTCAGAATTAAAAAATTTCTTAAACTTTCAAACAACTGTTTTTCAAGATCAGTGCCTATGTTCTCTTACACTCGCGTCGAGAAACTTTTCGATGGAAATGTGTGAAATGAAACAAAAATGCCATATATTGAAACAAACAAACAAACAGCTGTTTTTCTCACTAAACTTTGTCTGTAACTTTTTTGGCGAGTACAAGCTGTCACGTAAAGCTGGAGGTCTATAACTCGCGTTTTCGCCTCCACGCAGCACATGCTTTTATAACCTTACTTGCGTTCTACGTTTGCAACGCTTTTTATGCAGCAGCAGAACAAGTAAAAATAAAATTTAATTTGTCAAAATCAGCTGATTTGTTCGAACGCTGCTTGTGACGCTTACAAAAGTAGAAAGCCTCAAGGCATCTACGCTTTTTTGCATGTTACTTACTACGTATAACTACACAGATTCTACTTTTTTGACAGCTGCGTATGCTCCAGCTTAAGGAAATTACTCGCCAATTTACAGAAAAAGTGTGTCTGTAACATTTTGGTGAGAAAAGTTTCCACTTTGAACCGTCAAATAAACCCACGAATAAAAATGGGGCGAGAAACAATTTTAACACTAAAAACAATTAAAAATGCAAAATGTAAAGAATAATAATAATAATATTTTGTTCTTGGCCCATTTTTTCATTGTTTTATTATTTTGCTTTTAACATTTTCTTAAAATATACGAATGTTTTCAAAGCTCGTTTGCAAACAACAAACATTAAAGTCGCACTTTACACAATTTGGTATAGCCGTCGGTTGTATTTTCACCGCCGTCGTTTAAAATGTTAAATTTTTGTCATTTTTGGTCGCCGTCAGCGATATTTGTTACTAGGGATGGGCAAATTGAAAAAAATATATCGATATATATCGAATCGATATTTTTTAGGAGTATCGATATTTATTATTTCAAATATATCGATGTATCGATATATCGAACGTATGTTGCTGAAACTATTACCAAATTAAAAAATTTCCTACATAGATCGTTTGACTTTACTGTTTTAATTAGAAATCTGCAAGGTGAAAACCCCGCTTCTTTCTTAATTCTTCTTCTAATACATGCAGTCTACAACTGACATGAAATCCTTAACATTAACACTAATATGATGTTAGTGTTAAGTATAGACTCATCATGTTAGAGGTTTTCTCATGTTATAACACGGTTGTTAATGCAAATGTTTTAACAGCACTTTTGTAACATCATGTTATAACAGCAAATCATGTCAGTTATAGACGGTGAGTTATAGATCTTCATTTAAGTTTAAAAAAACATATGATGCTTGCAATGATGCCCATTTTTAAATACATATTGTTTGAAAAACGGCTAAAATGTTTAGTTTTTAATGAAAACTGACTTTAAAAAAGATCGAATTCGATAGTCGTTTTTCAATATCGATACATCGATTTATCGGTATTTTAAATATCGGCGATATATATCGATTATTTTTTTTTTAAATATCGATATTTTGATATATCGATATTTTTTGCCCATTCCTATTTGTTACTGGCGTTCTCAACGTTTGCAATGCCACATCGGCTTCGAGTGCATCGTTATGACATTTATAACGTAACGACGTAATCTCTTGATAGTTTTCGACATGAGTTACAGACACAGTTTTTTCTCACTTTTCGAGAAACGTTGGAATATTTTGTTTCACATCTTTTCGATGCAAGAAGTTCTCACTAAAGATACAGAACATGGGTTCTGGGGTCTAATCACCGCATTCGAAACCGAGTAAACTATCGTCTTTTCGTATAGACGCTGACGTATCGAATGAAAACTCGAGGGATGTAATTAATGTCTTTGGCTACACGATATCAAATGCTATCATCTTGAATTACAATACATTTCATTCGATATCGAAAAAAGGGAATATTTACAACTGCGAAGTACTAGCGAAACAAAAATGTTCGCTAAATGTTCAAAAATTTAAAACAAAAATTAACGTTCGAAAAAACAAAGACGCACAATAAAATTAATTAGAGCCAAGATGAAAACTAAAACATTTTTGACACTTTGGGCGCCAACAGCCAATTTGCCTTGGCACATACGCTTTGGTCGATTACATTGTCATCAACTTTCTTATTTTTATCACTATATAAACTGTTGAATCACAAAAAACTCTGATCTAGCAAAAGAGCACAAGTTCTTTTAAAAGATTTTTTTTTAGTCTCTAAATAAGATTGGTCTATTTTAATTAGCCTCTAGTAATGAACTTTTTTTTCGAAATTATTACAAAATTTGATTTTAAATTTAAAAAATCTTTTCTTTTCTTCAATACCAGCTTTTTTATATCGATTATTTAGTAGTTGTGTGTGTGTGTGTTAATGCGGGGCGGGGGGAGGTTTGTTTTAACTTAAAAAACAAATTACAAATATAAAATGAAACATTTAATTACAGTTAGTTAAATACTAAAACATAAACAAATTATAATAATAATAATTTACAACAATTCTGAGGTATATGAGTTCCTGTGCGTTTTGTTTTGTAAACAAAATAAAATTACATTTTCAAATAAACTCTAAATTTAGCTTAAAAACTAAAGTAAACACAAATAATAATAATTAACAAAAAATATATAGATACGTTCATTTTCATTTGTTTAATTAAAAAGAAAAAAAAAAAAGATTTCTTTAAAACTAAAAAAATTTAAACCAAAAAATAATTATAAAAACCTTTTAACGTATCCTTATAAAATAATAAAAAATTCAGACTCCTTGAGAACGTTAAAAGAAATTTGTAAAAGTTTTTTTTGGTCTAAAAATTTCGAAAGAAATTTTTTTTGTTGTTGTTTAATTTAACAAACGATTTGAATAAAATAAAATATTGTTAGCAATTAATAGAAATAATAAAATTATAATTAACTTAAATTTCTAAATGAGGTAATTTAACGGTTTGTTTTTTTTTTGTTGTTTATTGTTGTTTTTGTTTTTTTTAAGTCTAAACAATGAATACAAATTATTATTGTTTTTTACGGTTTTCTTCTTTGAAATATTGCTGATTTGAATTATTTTCTTTTTGTTAAGTTTTAATTCGAGCAAATTATTTTCAATAAAATTGCAAAATAATTAAAAAGAAATTATATTAATAAAAAAAGAAAATAATTATTTTATATAAAAATGTTTAATATTAAGGATTAAAAATAATAATATGCAAATCATTTTCAATAATAAAAATCATAACCTCAAAAGTTTTATAATTTTTATTATTGAATTTACTTTTGCTGATCACAGAACAAATGGTTTACAGTTTTTTTTTTATTTTATTTTATATTTTTATTTATTTTAATTTAGTTTATAAAAATTGTATATGTTTATGTTTCAATTTATTGAAGTTAGTAAGAAAAAAATAAAACAAGTTAAATTATATTTTTGCTAAAGTTACGGTTATTCTTAAAAGGTCTGTTCATCGATTTCGAACAAAGACTTCGTTCGCTTTATTTACACGTAAAACAAAAACAATATTTTATAACTTGTTATTGTTGTAAATGTTTGTTAAGCGAACGAAGCCTGCGTTCGGAAATATATGAACAGGCAGTAAAAGTTTGAAATTTTTTAATATTTATTCAAATATTTTCCAATACTTCTTTGTTTTACTGAGAAATGTCTGAAATTCCATTTAAAGGTTTGATGTCCTGGAAATCGAATTCGAGTGAAATTGAAATCGAACTAATTTTGAAAACTATTCTGTTCACTCGATTTCGATTTTCAGCGCATGACCAACAATTGGAAATACATATTAGACAATTTAATAAAAAAAAAATTTATTTGAATCTTTTGGAAAATTTCTTTGAAAACTATTGTTTTTATAAAAAAAAAAATAAAAGACTTTTGTTATTGCTTAACAAATAATCTTTAAAATGTTTGTGCTAATACCCTGTATTTCATTTTATTTATTAAAAAAAAAAAACAAAAGCTTTCTTTTTTATCTTTCAAAGACCCAGAATGAGACAGTATAACGGGCGTTGATTCAAAATTTAAAAGATTCGATTGTGTTGAAACTAATTTTATAAATATTTTAAAATATTGAAAAAAATCCAAAGTATTTTTAAAAAAAGTTCAGGCCAGTTACAACAATTTGAATCAGCGTTTAAAAAACTGCAGTCAAAGTAGAAAAACTGCCAATTATTCTACTACTTCATTTGTCATTGACCATAAAAAACTGTTGCTTTTACTTCAGATTCATTAAATGGAAACAGCCGCTGTCAAACCAAATCAAAATGTCAAACCAACTCAAAAAGTGTTCGACAGTTTTTTGTTTCGTCTGCAGTTTTTTAAACCGTAATTTAAACTATTTTTCAATTAAAGAGGCATTACGGCAAATTTCGATTCGAAAGAAATAATTTACGATTTTCGTACTTGTTTGAAGCGGTGACAGAGTTGTATTAAACAACAAATGGGAAATGAAAAGTTGTTGTTCGTAAAAGAGAGAGTTGCAGTTTAGAAAGGGATTTTTTGTTTTCGATAAAGTATTAAATCGACATCACATTTCCTATTCAAATTCAATTTAAATATAACGTCGTAAATGTTTTGTTTCGAATTGGAATATACAACTTTTGTTTTGAAATGCATAAAAGTTGTTTTTGTAAAGCGAAAAGAGAGATAAAACTTTCAAAAATTATTATTTATTATTATATCGGAAAAAATATAACTATCGAGTTCAACAAATGCCAGACAAACCGATAATTTGTACGTTTTTTTCTACAAATTAAAATTAAAACGAAATTCCGAACGACAAAGTTGTTTAAATTAGTGCATCTAAATCTGATCAGTGTTTGTTTTATTTTCTTGTAAACCTGCGCTCACATTCACATACCAACTGTTTGCTTCGTTGTCGTTGCCTTAAAGTTAAAGGCTTAAACTCATGTAGAATATTCAAGTACGAAAAGAAAAGTAAATTGGCGAGCACGGCTAAGTCTGAGCATCTTTCCATTCTCTTTTCCCCTAACTTCTGAATACTCGCGCTCTACGCTTTTTCGCATCCTACTTATTTAATTTAATTTTGTAATTCCCTATGCTAATCCCCGCGAAGCTTGACGCTTGTCTGCAGGAAAGAAACCAGGGGGTCTACTCTCTATTGCGATGCGAATTCAATTGCGATGCGAAAGCTAAATTCCAACTTGGTACTCTCTATCACTTTCGCAAAATTTTTTGAAAATTAAGCAAAACTGGCAATAAAAATTAAAGTTGGCGCAGATTGACAGTAATGAAATGTTAAAATATGTAAAAAAGATTGAAATTGGAAAATTAAAATAATATAAATAGTGATAATTTACGAAAAGAAAAAAAATAAAAAGATGCGAAAGACAAATGCGCAAACGCACTAAAGAGTACCAATCTCAAGATTTGGTACCATTTTCTTTCGCATCGCAATAGAGTAACCCCCCAGAGTCTCTGGCGGGAATCGAACCCGCAACCCCGGGGTTAATAGACTAGCTCACTACTAGCTAGCCTACCGGGGCACTTTTTTCCAAAAAGTGCAATCAATGTTGTTAGACCTAACAACTTTAATACCCACAAGAGCGGAGAATGCATTGACGCATAGAATACGAAAAGTAGATATACTTTCTATTTGTTATCGTCACAATTGAATTTTGACTGAATTTTGCTGTAAAGCCGGGTTAAAAGCGTTGCATGTTACTTGAAACGTAGAACTAAAAAGGGTATAAAAAACATTTTAATGCGTTGACGCGAAAACGCGTAGTGTGGACCTCTAGCTTTACAACAAAAAGTTTTAAAACTTGTTTTGTTTAAAATGTAAAGGGTTATTATTTTGCTATTTTGGATTTTGAGTGCAAAAAAAAGATTGGTGTCATTTAACTAACAAACGAGCAACGCTTGCAAAGCCATGCATTTTATTATTAAATTTCTAGCTGTGTGAGAAATGTGCTTCGTAAATAACGTATCTTTTATGGTAAGCAATTAATCTTTTTTTTTTGTGGGGACACGTGAAGTCTCTCGTGTACAGAGACAAGCCAGCCACAATTCAAGCCCTGAAAGATGACATAAAAGCTGCTATTGGCGTGAGGCCGAAATGCTGGAAAAGTATGTCCAAAACTAGAGATGACGGATGGACCACCTACGGCATAGCCGAGGGCAACATTTATATGAAATAATGTTTAAAAAGTAAATGAATCACTTTGGCGAATTTTCTGTGTTTTTTTTAAGACCAGCACCCGTATTCCGTAATTCGCTTAGCTAAAGCTAAATCTCGCTCGCCTTAGAGAATACAAAATTTAAAAATTTTATTGATGACAATAAGAGCTAAAATTGCGGTGAATTTAATTGTTATGGCATTGCCAAATTTAGCAGTGCACGTTACAGTACTGCATTCGCTGCCAAAAATCGCTAAATCAACTTTAAAGATTTTAAGCGATAGAGATTTAGCTTTAGCGAATTACAGAATACGGCCACTAAAACCTGATAGAAAGAAAATTTCTTTCGATATCGATCAACGTTATATTTAAATTTGTGCCTGTGCGGGAATGCATCACTGCGATGCATCTGATGCGGAACTGTGATAATTTTGCGAAGCTCATGCAAATCGGCTAGTGCCAATGCTTGTTTGTTGCAGAGTTTGGTTACACTTATGACATAATATGCATCAACCAATTTTGTGATGCGTGTTTTAGATTTGTTTCGGCATCATCTGCTTTTGTCTTGTATATTCGAACAGCTGACATTTACGAAACACGGCCCAAATCCCTTCATTCGATATCGGTCAATTACAATCAACTCAAACGTAAATTTCGATCGATATCAAAAATATTCAATATCTTCAAGATGATTAACTAGGAGTATTGCAGCAATTGCTTCTTAAGGGAGTTTTCGCATTTTGATACGAATAGAAACTTAAACTAGGTTATACTGTTTTCATTGAATTCGAGGTCTTCGATATCTTTTTCGATTTTCACTTCGAAAAGTTTCAAAATACAAAAAAAAAAGAAAGCTAATAAAAACATTTTTTTATTTGGCTATTTTTTTGTTGTAGTTTTCATTTCGCTTTTGTGTTTGTTAATCTATATTTTTCTTAAAAGGCTTCTTTAAGGTTCACAAAAACATAACGTTGGATATATAAATATATTTTTAAATATAATTTATAAAATATTTTTGTTTCTTTTTTTTTACATACAAATATTTTTATAAATTACTATATAATTTTATTATGTGGGTATTTTTCTTTAAATAATATTTTTGTTAAAAGAAAATTACAGACTATTTTATTTTGTTTTAAAGTTTTTAATATAAATTTAAGTAGGTGTAATAATAATAATATTTAATAATTTTTGCCATAAAACAAAAAAAAAAAAAAAAATGTAAATAATAAAAAAAAGCATAATTTACATATTTTTCTTTTTATTAAATTTTTAATAATATTGCTTTTAAAAATTAAAAATTTTCAAATTAACAAAATCAATTTTTTAATATTTTTAAGCCGAAAAAATGCAATTTTGAATTTTGTTTTGTGGTTTTTTTGAATTTGTTTTCGTTTTTTTTTTAAGAAAATTTTAAAACTTTTATAAATTTCTATTTTTTTTTTTTAAATATAAAAATCTATAAACGTTTTAAGTTATTTAGTTTTTTTCTCTTTTGTTTTTCATGTGAAAAATGTTTTCCAAAGGGTGTGTGTGCCAAAGGGGATTTTGTTGTTTTGTTGAATTTTTCTGTTATAAAAAAATGTTTTAAAATAAAAATATTTTTTGTTTAAAATTTTTCTTTAATTTTTTTTTTGGTTTTTTTTATTTAACAAGTTTCTATGAACGTTTTTGAATTGTATTTTCTTTGTGTGTGTTATCTATAATCTGTGTTTTCGTTTTTATTATTTAATGCTTAATGGTGGTTTTTTTTTAATTTAAATATTTTTTTAGTTTGTTTATTTTTTATTATTTAATATTTTATTTAATAAAAAATTTAACTACTTTTTTTTTAATATTTTTATATATAATTATAGAGGCACCCAATTTACCAATTCTTGTTTTAATAGTTTGTTGTGTTTGTTGTTTGTTTGTCTTGAAAACTAATTGGAAAATTATAGTTCTTATTTCTACCGGACTATTTTTTATATCTTAGTTTTCTATTGATTTGTTTGAATTTTGAATGCCAAAGATTTGTTGAAGAAATTTGTTTAATAATGTTGCAGTATAGAGAGAAGAGTGGTAAAAGTATGCATTATTTGAAACCAACGCTACAGCCAGTCGGTCACACTTAACAAATAGTTGACGTTTTACACGAAACCATTATTTGATATAGCATAACATTTGCTAGATTATATCAAACATCAATTAACACTGTATAAATTAAATTTAATTGCGATTTAGTTTGGTAATAAACTGACTTTTTAATGATGTCAAATGAATTCTTTTTTTCGCACAATTACATTTGAAACAAAAATAAATTCAAAATTTTATTTTGTTAAATTGGCAAAAGGTTTGGTAAACCAAGAAAAAAATTGTTAAAAAAAAATTTAAATATTTGACAAATTTAGTAGTCACGTTTTTATTTGCCCAGAACATTTGTTAAGTTTGAACCAAGGCGAATTTATACAAGGTAAGTGCAACTCTACAACTACAAAGCAAGGCGAATTAACTCCGTGTATTTTGTTTTTGCAATTTTCTTACTTGTTGTCAAATTTCAGTATAAAAACAAAACAATCACCCTTATCGTGTTTGACGTATTTAAAATACGCCTACGACTGTTTGGTAATAGATTAAAGGAAATAAATTCACGTTCTCTTTAATCTATTACCAAACAGTCGTAGGCGTATTTTAAATACGCCAAACATGATATGGGTGAATATTTTGACGTTTCATGAGCTGATGAACGGCTGACGAGTTGAGTTTACCTTGTTGAATTCGCCTTGGTTTGAACCAACACTTTTTGATGTTAAAGCATTTTCGCCCAATAAAATATTTTCCATTAATTTGTTGATAAAACACTAAAACATATCGCTTAACTAGAACGCAAAAGGCCCTATCTTACCTTTTGAAAATTTTACAGGAGAGTAAAAACTTTAAATAACTTTAAACCGTTTATTATTTATTTTTCATCTATTTTTCTTTTAACTTGTAGGTTGTTTTGATAATTGATAATTATAGCATTTATCATATAATCTTTTGTAGATAGAGCCTTTTGTTCTTTGTTAATAAGATATTTTTGGTTGAAAGATTCCAACATGTTTTTTGTGTTGATGCAATCAATCAGAATCAATGAAAAAGTCGATTTTTAATTTTTGGTTAGTTAAGCCCTTATGACGCTACGTTTTTTATTCATTAATTGATGCAGAATTGATAGAAAGAAACAGAAAATGCTAAACAAAGTAAACAAAGTTTTTTAGATTTTTTTTTCTCTTGTTATGGTTTTGTTTCAGGGATGGCGTTGAGAATTTTAAAAATTGTACCAAAAACCTTTAAAATTGTACCTAATTGTACTAAAAGATTTTTTTAGTTGAAATTAATTTTATTTGTGTTCTTAAAAAACTCCACAAAAAGGTATTATAGATCTTAGCTTAAAAAGTATCAACAAAAAAGTACAATTAAAACAACCTAGCCATCCCTGTTCTGTTAATTTTATTAAATGTTGCCAACTTTTTCTTTATGAGAAACCTAAAAACAAAAAGCGGTAAATCGCTGAATTTGCCCATAAACCGCTGATTCAGCAACACTTTTAATATTTCAAGCTTGAAATGTCAATTTTAAGTTGAACAATTTTTAATTTTTTTTGACACAACTTCATTTTTTACAGCTTGCCATTTATCTTAGTACAGCTGAACCCTTCGCACTCGGTAAATATTTCCATTACTTAATTTTTGCACTGTTCACCAAAACTTGAACAATCCAATAAAAATGTAGTGTCATAAGGGCTGTAGGGCCTTTTGCGTTTTAGTTAACGATATGTTTGTACAAATTTCGAAAGTTTTTTATATCGAATCGAAATACACAATAACCTGTGATATCAATCGAAATTCCTATTTGAATTGTTTTTTTTTAAATTTCGATAGATATTGAATGTCGTAATCCTAACCTTAAATTTTTTTCGCATATTTTTTGATTTTTCGCTTATTTGGTTTTTACAGAATTTCAAAATTAACTTTAACTTGATAATATTATCTTTTAATTAAAGAATTTGAAGTTGATTTTAACAACTAACTAAGTAAAGATTTGTTTATCTATAAAAAGTTATTCTAAAAGACAGCTTTTTTTCGAAAATTCCAATTATGGAAAACAGAATAATTTTGTTATATTTCATGTGCCACATTTTTTTATTTAAAAATTATAACTATTCAAAAATTAACGTAAGTTGGCCAAATTAAAGAGAAAGCAACCTTTCAGGATGGGAAATTGCAATGCTTTTTAAATTCGCATTTTTGCAAATAATTACGAAATATTATATGTATATGCATATAATTTTCGAATTATAATAAGCCAAATAGTTTTTTTTTTAACAAATTAACATATTCGAATATAAAAATTTTTATTTGTTTAATACAATATTGTTAATGTTTTCTTTTAATTGCAATACAAAACAAAATGCAATTTCTTAGAAAAAACTTTCGAAAATAAATTCGAAAAGTATTTCTTTTTGTTGTTTAATCGTAAAGATTAACTAAACTATTAAACAGAACGATTTTTGTTCAACAAATTAGACTAAAATTTTTTCGACTTAAAATTTTTTTTGTAAAGTTTGGTTCGAAATGCAATGTTGAATTCTGTTATTCGATTAGAATAAAAAACAAAAAACTTCGAAATAATTTGTTATTTTAATTTAATCCGAAATATACAGCCATGTTCTGACAATCGCACGTTTTGAAATCGCAAAGCGCCGGATTTACTTTACTGTTCTGAAACTCGTGCGTTTATCTTGAGATCAGGGGGCTAACCACCGCATTCGATACTGCCGTATCGAATAAACTATCGATTTTTTTTTGCATACGATAAACACTGACGTATCGAATGAAAACTCGATAAACGTAATGTCGAGTTTCTCGATATCGAATGTTTTTATTTCAAATTCAATACATATCATTCGATATCAAGTTTCATGATACCATAATAAATAATAAAGATCAATTTTGCTCAATATCGTATGCGGTGATTAGACCCCTGAAATAGTTCCCTTTAGCGCACGTTTGTAATTTAAAGTCGACAAACTTCTTGCTATTGCGATTTATAGAATACCAATTATGGGATTTACGTCAGAACCACCAATGTTAAGCGTTTTACGATTGTCAGTACATGCCCGATAGTTGTTAAGATAAAAAATATCAGCCAAATCGTTTTTTTTCGAACGAGTTACAAAATAAAAATATGTTATATTCTGCCATGTTCTAGAAACTGAATTTGAGTGAAATTAAAATCCGGCAAAACGACCTTTTTTCAATATTGATAAAAATGTTCTTTTTTAATATGGTACTTTATGCTTTAAGTACCAATTATGTTTAAGAATATTTTCGCTCTTAAGCCTAGCAAAAAAAACTATTATTAAAAAAAAAAAAATGGTAATTTAATTGAAAACCTCGTTCGATTTCAATTCCATTTAATTTGGATTTCTCGAACATGGCCGAATATTATAATATTTTCGAAGTTATATATTTTTGAAATACAAATTCGAAAAATGCTTTTCTGTGAATTGATAAACAAAATAATCTTAAGATCGAAATTCAGTTTTTTTTTTTGTTATTTAACTGTTAAAGAATGCATAATTCTACCTCTCCACTCTAATATACTTTCTTATGTGAAAAAAGCTAACAAAGAATAGTACATTTTTTTCGCATTTACGTTTTTGAGTTGGCCAAAAGGTGTGGGAGGGAGGTTAAGGGGAAAGGTTTGTTTTTTAATGATAAAAAAGAAAGTTTAATTGCTTAAACGGGATCCTTGCTTTGTTTGTAATGCCAAACGAAAGAGATAATTTCAAAATTTAGTTGCAAAAATTTTTACTTTCGAATTGCATTGCATATAAAGACCCCCCTGTTATGTGTGTTGTGTTGTTTGCCTACAGAGCTGGAAAGTATACATTGATTCTGTTTCTTTATAGAAGATTGAATAAACTTTTAAGCTCTGACTATTTTTAGTTTGTTTGTTTGTTTTATGTGTTAGAACTTAAAAAATAACGAAAATATTGTGTTCATAATAAAGTTATTGCAGGTACTTGTGGTTACTATTTTCTTTCTTTTTTTTTGCTATCAATATTTCTATTTTATTTGCTTGTTTGTTGCTCTATGTAGTTATTTTGTTAATAATGCTATTGTAAAATTATGTAAGTATGTATGTAATAATGACACTTGTGGTGAAGAAAGATTCTTTTTTTTTTTTTAAATTTTTAAATAAAACTTAAAAAAAAAATGAAATGAAAATAAGTCTAAAAATGAATAAAATAAAAATACTTTTAAGGTTGTGGTTTTTTTCTTGTTAAAAAAAAAGAAAAATTTAAAAATTAAATAAAAAATATTTTCATAATTATAACAATTGCTTTGTCTTCTATAAGCTTTTAATAAAAAAAAAGTATTTAAATGAATTTACGTTGTACTGTGTGCTATTTGAATTTATGGAAGCATTTTTCTTAAATTGATTTAATCAATTTTTAGCAATTATTGTTTATTGTTACTATTGCAGTTTTGTTGTTGTTGTTTATTTTTTTTTTCTAATTTTAAGTCTATTGCAAATTGTTTATTAGTTGATTAGGTTTTTGTTTGTTTGTTGCTTTGATTATTTTCAGTTGCGCTTAAGGTACTTTTGTAATGTTGCTGTATGAGTTTTCTTTAATTTGAAGTTCCGTTTGGTTTTCTTTTTTATTTCACAGAAAAAATTATTGCATTTGCTTTTTATTTTGTTTTTCTATATATTTTTCGTTAAAAAAATAAAGAAATTAAAACAAAACAAAAAATATAAACTTAATCAATCCAAAAACGTTCAAACTTTGTTTAGTTTAATTAACTTTTTATTGTTTTAATCAATTTGCTGTGTAATTTTTTTTGTAAGTTTGTTTTTTTTTTGTAAGGCTTTTGTTTTTTTTTAATTATTTTACTTTAACTTCAATATGTAAATTCATGTTTTTATTTTCTAAAAAAAAAGAAATTCATTTTTAATATTTTTTGAAATTATTTCATATTTTTCCTTTTTCAATTTGTATAAAAAATACATAAAATATTTTTTATTTCCATTAAAAAAAAAATTAGCACCCTGAAAACGATTTTTCAGTCGGATTCACTTATTTTTTCTTTGTTTTTTTTCTTTTTGACTATAATTCTTTTAACGATTTCATATTTGTAAAAATTATTATTTAATTAGTTTGAAACAACAATAAACATAAAAATTTGTTTAAAAAAAAAAATATCATTTGTTTTTATCATTTCTACATAAAATAATAAAGAGAACACTATTTTTTACAAAAAATTATAATATAAAATGCTTTTAGGCTTTTTTTTTTTAATTAGAACATTTTATCATTTTGGCGTTATTTTTCAATTTCTGGCAACGCCCTTCAAACTTAATTAAAGTTTGTCTAATTCCATAACTTTTCATAGATTTCCCAACCCTGCAACAGCAGTTGCAACAGTAGTCTTGTGGTCTTTCTTTAAAAACAAGAAACGCTCAAGCGTTTTTCCACAAATTTTTTTAATTACGGGTGCATTTAGTTTTCGTTTAGAGAGGCAGATTTCTCTTGTGTAACGGCATTGTTTTCAATAACGTCGGTTTTAGATTTAGTATCCTCCTGTTGGGAGAATGTTAATAATTCCTTAGAGTTTTCTTTAATAACGGCAGTTTTTTTTAAATATTCTTCCACATCTTTAGCCTCATTATCGTTAACCTGTAGTTTCTTTGTAGGCGATTTAGTAAAATCCAAAGGTTTGTCATCATAGACCTCCATGTTTTTGTCTTGACGGTTTCGCGTCGCTTCTTTGGCAGCACTGCTATTGAAGGAAGTTTCTGATTCCAAATCGCCTTCTTCCCTGGATTTACACATATCCGAGGAATGGTTGACCTCAGCTGATGTATCCATAGAGGTTTCGGTTTCAGTTGTTTCTAAAACTCCCATTTCAAGGGAAGTATCATGCTTTGCAAATTTCTGCGGGGTGGAGGTTACTTCTGGAACGTCGTTCACATGCAGATTTAGCGATTTCTCGGGACTTAATATGTCTGAGGAGGATGTTGTTGTTAAATCGGTTACAGCAGTGGTAACCGTTGACGAAAATGAAGTAAATGTAGGTGCTGCTAAAGTTGTGTTAATGATTGAATTTGTGGTTGTTGTTGTGTTGGTAGTAGTGGTGTTGTTATTTGTGATTGATGCCGATTCACGTCTCTGCATGCACTTTTCCAATGCCATTTTTAAAGATTTACGTTTCCGTTGTTTAGCCTCTTCTTTTTGTACACTCATAACTACTGCTGCCGCCGCTGTTGCGGCCGCATCCTATTGTGAATGATTTGCGGCCGCTGCTGCTGCGGCAGCTACCGAAGCTGGGGCAATAGTGGCGCCAGCACTTAAACCGATCTCTTGTTTGTGCTCACGAGCAATGTGACGCCGCACGGTGTTGTTGCGGGTAAAGGTGCGCGAACAGAAGGGACATGGAACTCGTATACCTTGATGTCGTTGTCGTATATGTGCTCGTAGATTTGTTTCATAGCCATATAAACGATCGCAATACAAACATTTGAGTTTTTTACCTTAATAATCAAATTAAACATAGAAAGGAAACAATTTTGAAATATAATTTAAGCCAATTGTGTTGTTCTATATTCGAAGTGTTTTTGGTTTTCTTTAATCCAATATGCTGTTTCAAAGTTGAATGTGTAGTAAAATTAATATAATAAACTTTGCTACACAATCTTTCGCCTGACACTTGGAAACAGCATATACATAAATAATATTAATTGTATTTTATACTCACCATCTGCCGTATTCACCATACCACTGTTTTTGTTATTCAATTTTGTGGCATTCCAAACGTTTAACATATCGGCGGGAGCTATTGAAGCCGCTAAGCTGCCGGGTAAGGTGCCATCAGAATTTTTAAGACTCTCCAACAAAGCGGAAGGTGTGGTGGGTGAGGTATTTGAGGTGGGTGGTGGCGGAGGTGAATAATTAGAATTTTCCAATTTCACTCGTAAATCTTCAGCACAATTCTAAAAAACAGAGAAATTATGTTATAAAAATGTTGTTTAATTCAAAATTAAGAAAGTCCTACTTCTCTAGATTCATCCAAATCATCGTGATCATCGTTATTAGCCTCCTTTGTACTGCCATTATTACGCTCCGATTTTACACTTCTATCCAAACTGCTGGGCATATTTCCATTGCCGCCCGTGGTGCTGGGACTGTGATTATCAAAACGACTGCAAATATATTCCAAAATATTCATTTTACTTAAAATTAAATTCTTTTTTTTTATTCATCTTCAAGGTCACAAAAATTCACCTTGATTGCGGCGATGCTCTCTCAGAGTGCATTGTGTCCGCCTCGGTTGGGGCCGTGGATGATGCACTCGATGACGGCCTATGATAGGGAGGTTTACTTATGGGACTTGGACATTCTGAGGGATTTTTGGAGCCATCACGTAAAACACTACCACGTACTTCTTGTTCGGCATATGGGCTGCGGAGGGCACGCTTGCGCAGTGGTTCATAGGACATGGGACGATGATACATGGGCGGCACATATGAAGGCATAGCTCCCAACGTTGAGCTACTCGGATGCATTAGGGAATCGCATTCCTGTTTTAAACTATTGGCAGAACCACCGAGATGGTGAGCGGCGCCAGCACCACTACCTAGACCAGCGGTAGAACCACCACCTATATTATTATTACCCAAACCCACGGAGGCGGGAAGACCTGTGATAAGCCCACCGGTACTAGGACAGCGGTCTGGCAGTCCAACACCGCCACCTCCACCGCCGCCTGGAGCATTTATGCCACCAGCTGGACTGCTCATATTACCACCGCCAAGACCACTACCACTAAGATTGCCATTACCACCACTTATGCTGTTCCGTATGCTACGACGGCCTGTGGGTGAGTCCAACGGCGATGACTCAATGTGTTGCTGGGCCTGTTGGGCAGCCAAACGGCCTGTTTCTGTTGATAAGCCTTTAACCTAGTAAAAAATAGAGAAACATTTTAGTAATATACGGTTTTTTTAAGCTTAATTTGTCTGTAGTCACCTGTAAATTTTCGGCTGATTTCAGAAAACTGTTGAGAGCCTCTTGTGATACATGCACTTCACCTTTGTACATAAACTCCAGCAAAGCGGCCATATTATC
Organism: Pollenia angustigena; assembly: GCA_930367215.1. Classification (NCBI taxonomy): domain Eukaryota; kingdom Metazoa; phylum Arthropoda; class Insecta; order Diptera; family Polleniidae; genus Pollenia; species Pollenia angustigena. Next base: position 120,884,347 of record OV884057.1, on the reverse strand, counting down.
GGACGATGTAGCCTCTAAAATAACCACACATTGTCCGTTTGTTGGTGTGGTCTCGAAGAGATCGGCAAACTTTTTCGAACAAGCCGCCAATATTAATTTGTGCGCCTTAAAAACTGCGCCTATGAGTATACAATGAAAAATATTTTTTTTATACAAGTTGCCTTGAACTATGCTACATCTATTTTTATATTTGTATATGTATCCAAAACGTCTATTTATTGTTAAATATTAATAATCCTTAGATGTCATAGAAACCTTCCTAAACAATCTTGTTGAAAAAAAAATTTAAAACAAGTACATTTTCTCAAATGTTTTTATGGTTGTATTACCCCCGCTTATGGGGTTTATGAATTCAAAAACAATTACTATAATAACAGCAGGATATATATTTTTTTATATTCATACGTGTGTGTGTGTGTGTGTGTGTGTGTGTGTGTGCGAGTGATTGGATGTATTTAAACGCACACAGTTGACAGCTGTTCAATTTTCTCACATTTTCCCTAAAGAATATTTTTTTCTTGTTTTTGGTTTGAGGAAAACGATATTTTTCTTTTTCAATACACTTTTACTTTTGTTTCCAACTTAAGTTTGCTCCTCAAGTGCAGAGAAAAATCGACCAATAGATTTGTAAATCATAAAGTATTTTTTCGGTTCTTTGGTAGTTGTATAAGTATGTATGACTGTTTCTAAGTATGTATGCATGAATGTGTGTTGACAACTGTCGACCTGTCATTTCAAATTTTCTTAAGTAGAAAGTTTGTGGAAAACATACAACAAGTGCCCCATAAATAACAGAAGAAAAAAACTTGTGAATGAAGATATCATTGTATTTGTTGCTAAATTATTATATAAGCGTCAAATTTCTTATTTTTTTATCTCTTTCTCTCTCTCTTTATCAAGTTTTACTTAAAGTAAATTTGTATGTACGTATACCCACCAGGGGTGTAAAATAAATTTGGGAAATTTCGTACCAAAAAAAGTACGAGTGAGTATTTTATAAAAAAATCTATTTACTCATTTTGCAATTTAGCTTGAATTTTTTATAAATATGCAATTTGATAAAACATGGGGCAAATTACGGCATTCGATACCAGGGTTGTCAGATCGATTTTGACCTTTTTCGCCAAATTCAATGTCAAAAATCGCCAAAATAGCTAAAGCCTTTATTTTTAACTTTTTGACAATAAAATATAGATGATTTAAATTATTAAAAATATTTTTTATAAATCTTAAAAAATAAATTTGTTCCAAGTCGCTAAAATCCGCCAAAAATTTAAAAAAATTCGCCATAATATATATTCTTTGATCTTTTTTTTTGAAATACATTGCAAGTGAATTAAATTTTTTCAACGAAAGTACAAAAGAAGTGCATCATGTAGTATTAACATTCATATACAAATTTATAACTCGTAACACCGCGTCAAGAACTGCATTCTTTAAAATGGAACGCACCTGACGTGTCCTAATAGCCAAAACTGATTTAAATAAGATGGAATATCATCCAATTACAAACGGTAATTTTGTCCATTGTGTTTTATAAACATCCTAAAGTACATTACGATTCATTAATATCTTTAATAACAACGAATTTTGTTTGTAATAATAATTTGCCACATTTTATAATGGAGAAATGTTCGTAAACTTGAAATCGGTGTATTCATGCTTTAATTCTTTTTTAAATATGAAAAATAATTTTCTCCTGGATTTTCAATATATTCATCAGCCATTTCAACATAACATAATTTAGTTTCAAATACATACTGACTATAAAAGCCTAAAATGTCATACATAAAAATACTAGAATAAAAATAATATAATTTTTTCGTATCAAATTTAACGAGTTTTAAAACAAATGCATGGCTCACCAAAAATAGCCAACAAAATCGCCAACTATTTTAAAATATCGCCAACAAATCGCCATGTCGCCAAATCGAAAATAAGGTCGCCAATCAAGTTTGAAAATCGCCACGTTTGGCGAGAAATCGCCACATCTGACAACCCTGTTCGATACCGATCAAATTACGATATAATTTAAATAAGAATTTCGATGGATATCGAACACCGTAATTTGCTTCCAGAATTCTTTTTAATGAATCAGTTCTTTGGCATGCTTTTGAAATGATCACTAGCAATATTGTATTTTGTAAGTTCAATATTTTTATGTTCAGCTTAATTGCAACCATATTGTGATTTAGTCTTATTCCTAGGCTATCACACAAAAATGAAATGTGCTTCAAGAAAAGTGCAAAACGACTTATACCGTCGTATAGGAAGAAGGAAATACTGAAGCCCCCTGACAAGTAATCATAAAATTAGTTTTTAATGGTCCTCCACCAGTAATGAAAACGAGTTTTAGTCAGTCCTTCACCAGTATCTTATAAGTTAAAGTCTAAAATGGTCTCCCACTTATTCCAACATGGTCTTCGCCAAGTACAAGTTCAGGTTGAAACGAATGCATGTGGTCAATGCTGAAAGCACGAAAAACCGTAAATCATTACAGTTATGCGACGCACTATGGGATTTCTGCTGCAAAAAAGGCATTTTTTGACTTTTACGTTTAAAAAATCTAATGATGCTATTTTAAAGAGAAGAGTCTGGCAAACCAAAAACTGCATTTCTTTTAAGATATATTTATATATATTTTAAGAAAAGATCGGCTGAAATCAGGTTAATGTTGTGAAAGGGAAATATATGGTAATTTTGTTCAAATTCAGAGATTTATATATCGAAGATGTTTCGAGCGGAAAACTCTGAGTGTCGACTTTATTTAAGTCCAAAGCCTTGTTTTTAATTTAAAGGAAAAGAAAAAGTTATTACATACATAGTTTGGGAGATATGAGTGCATCAAAATTGTCCTTAAAAATTCAGCATTGGCTGTTTTCGTTGGAGAAAAGTCAGTTAGCTCGGTTTACCTCCGTGCTCTCAGTATAACGAAATGAAAGGTAATACGCTCTTCTTTCTAAATAGTCAAACAAATTCACCAACTTTTGTCAATCTTTTAAAAAAATCCAAATTTTTTAAAAAAAAAAGTCACGAATATTGCACCCTAGTATTTGTAATCAAAAAAATTTGCATACCTTTAGGCTTAACGGTTCAAAGAATTTTGAGTTATTAATTATAACAACAATTTCTTAATAAATTGTTGACAGCTGTTTTTAAAAGTAAATAAGATTAAAAAAACATAAACAAAATCATATGTTTTATTAAAAGAAAATGTATAGAAGAAAACAGCTTAAATTGAAAACAAAATTTGCAACCAGTAAATAGTTAACGTTAATAAATATTGTAATAAATGTAATTCTAAAAATGATTTTATTTTCTGTGTCATATAGTGAATTGTGCCCGGAACTTATTGATTGTGGTAGCAATGTCAATTTGTTAACAAATTTTATGAAACAGGAAAATTCGGTGCTTACTATTGATGAAATTGAAATAGTGAAAAAGGCAGTTCAAGGGAGGCTTTCATTTTTTAAATCGTTGGGGAGAAGCGCGACTTGGTTAGAAACTAAATACATCTTTTAAAATTAAATTAATTAAAAATAATTCATTTTGAATATTATGAAATTTTTTTTCCATCGTTTGCTTGAGTCGTCCGATCCATATATTAGTAGCTTAAGACGTCAACCTCATAAGAATATTTTAGAATTGGATGATGTAGTTAAAGATATGATAGTTGAAGAATAAAATGCATTTCTTTAATTAAATATTACTAGTATTTTCAATGAGAATTAAATTTATACGAAATTTGTTCATTCAGGTTACATAAAAGACGACGCATTTCAACCAAAATTGTTAGTTTTTTCTCTTATCAATTAATACGCAAATTTAATCAAATTCTATTTACAATTGCGCCCTATACATTGAAAAGAAAATTACGTGGAATAATGGGGGTCCATGGGAGGTACCCTAGGAGTCAACGGATTTCAACCAAAATTTTTAGTGCTCTTTTTTAGATCAACTTATGGACATCTGCTAAATTTTTATCAAATTCCGTTGCGAATTGCGGCCCATACGTTGAGAAGAAAAATAAGCAAAAAAAAAAAAAAAAAAAAAAAATGGGGGTCCAATGGAGGTACCCCTAGGAGTCGACGGATTTCAACCAACATTTGTAGTGCTTTTTCTTGAATCAATGTTCTTGGATAGACGTGTGCCAAATTTCGTAAAATTCTGTGAAGAATTGCGACCTATACATTGAGGACAAAAATTCGTGAAAAAATGGCGTTCCAAGGGAGGTACCCCAAGGAGTCCACAGATTTTAAAAATTTTTTGTATTTTTCTTTTCTACTTAAACTTAAATATGCGTGCAAAATTTCATCGTTGTAGGATCACTCCTTCTATTTTTTGCAGTTAGATGTATGAAGAAATACCACTGTGCGACGCCAGGCCATCAACCAACGTTGATGCCGTGATTGTCCCTAAAAAAAATAATGACAACGACCGCGAGCTTCTTCCCCGAACCATGCAGTTTTAGGAATGTTTTAATGATTTTGTTCTTTTTTTCACAAAAGTAGGTACATTTCTGTTAGCTGGCTTTTCAAATAAAACATTTTTTGTTTACAAATTTAATAAATATGTATGTAAAATTAAAGTTAAACATGACCACGACGGAATTATGATTCGAAGATTGGTCTGGCAACGATTAACGCTTTCTGCAACAGGCCAGAAGCAGAAAACGGTTGGCGGATACATCCAACATATTAAAAAGGGACACTACTATGTATGCGAATACCAAACATAATCAAATTTGGAACACTTTTGTGCTCAGGGAAGGGATCGTACCACCTTAGCCGGTTAAAATATAAAGTTTTGTAACAATCCCATAAAATTCTCATATTCCTTTTCAATTTTCATTATACCGGGTACTTGTTTTCTTGGCCATTTCTGTGTGTGCATTTCAATTACTTTAACCGGTTTTTCTTTATGTACATTTCATCTTCTTTATACCTGTCAGAGTAAAAAAAACGCACTCACCCTATTCAATTTTAAATGTATGTGTGTATGTATGTAGATAGACAAGAAAAACAAAATTCATAAAAAAATAAAAAAAAAAAAAACAATATCACCCTCCAGCTGTGAATTTCTCTGAGACGTTTATGGACCAAAGTTCAAAAGCAAAAACCATTCAGCAGAAAATGTCGATAAATTTTCTTTTACTACTACATATAAACATAATAAATAAAAGTGGGTGTATGGGTTGGAAGAGGTATGCATGGGTGTGTTTAAGTGTGTTTTCCTTGTGCTCCTTGTGATGTTTTCAAACGATTTGGCGCGTATACGATGATTTAGTCTTCGTGTGTTTCTTAATGTCGTTGTTGTTGTTGTTGCTAAAATTCAAAATAAGTAAATCGGGTTTGGGAAGAAAAATTTGTTGTCGATTCAAGACCAAGGAAATTATTAAATTTCTTATATACTGGATTTGGCCTTATTTTATTATTTTCCTTTTGTTTAGTTTTATTTGTTTTTATTTTCATTTTTTGTTTTTCTCTTTCGGTGTTTGTGCTGATTTGTATACTACATACATACCTTCATACTATTCTTAACATTGTAATGTTATTTATATTATATTGATACATACATATGTACGTATGTATATACACATAAACATATACATTTTAATACATATGTATAAGAATATTTAAGTACATGTTTATTATATGACATGATTTTTTATGGGTTCAAGGTCTTTCTCTAAGGATAACTTTCAATTTTTCTTACTTTTTTGCATACATTTAACATATATTTTGTTTTCTAGCTGTTGTTGTACAAATTTTATGTTTTTCATTAGTTTGTTGTTTGATTTTAGATGTAATGAATTTTAAGAATGGGGTTTTTGAACGGCGTCAAATATTTTCCAATTCAAAATGAATTAAAGATAAAGGAAAAAGCTGTTAAATAGCGGTTGATAGGAAGGTAGGAAGGAAATTACTACAAATAGTACTTAAAATTCTCTTTTAATGTCAGCCTAAAAGTAGGCTCATAGTTTTTTCAATTACAAAAGTTTCATATTTTATGCAAAAACATCTAAACATCATGTGCAGCTGTGTGTAACACAAAAAATATTGTTTCTAGAGTCTAGAACTGCCTTTTAGTAAACCGATCCCCTCAGCGGTACCACTTTTCGAGTCAATTTAGTTTTACCCAAAGTACAGGTCGCAATTTTGGAGCAATTTTAATGAAATTTGGTACATCTTATATATATTAATCGGCAAAGGCAAAACAGTTAAGAACACTTTCCTGCTTCTCTGTTTGTCAGCCAATTTGAACAAAAAATACACTATTTGAAAGAAGTGCACAATATATACATGTTTTATTCTGAGCAACATCATACCTCTACAATTAGAAGAGATACAACAATACTTATCGTTGTTCATAAGAAAAATAAGCGGACAGGTGTCTGGAACTTTTTCAAATCCGGCGCCGCTTTAGGGGACACCCCATCTATATTTTAAGCCAATTAAAATAAAAATAAAGATTATACCAAATTCGTAACTGATCTAAAAAATACAAGTATTAATTTGGTACTTTGTCCAAATTCGAAGATTTAAGGAGTGAACTTTTCCATTATACATGTGGTATATGAATGAATATTAAACTTAGAAACATAAAATTATCGGTGCAGGGTTCTGCCGGAATGAGAACCTTAAGGATAAAAATGTCGGTACTCTCTTGTTCTTCAACTGGTACTTTTTGAAATTTTTTTATATTGGACCTAGAAACATAAAATTAAAAATGCATGGTTCTGAGTGAATAAGAATATGTACTTTTTCGTTTCACAACTGGCACTTTTTTAATTTTCGTAACTATTGGACCTAGAAACATAAAATTAAACATGCAATGTCCGGAGTGGATGAGAATCTACAAGAGGGAACTTTTTGGTACTTTTTTGTTCTTCAACTGGTACACTTTGAATTTCCGTTAGTATTAGACCTATAAACATTAAATAAAAACATACAAGGTCTTGAGTGAATAAGAGTCTGTACGATGGATCTTTTTGGTACTTTTTATTTCTTTAACTGTTACTTTTTGAATTTTTATTTATACCAAACCTAGAAACTTAAATTTAACATGCAGAGTCCAGAGTGATCGAGAAACTATAAGAAGAGGCTATTTGGTGCTTTTCTGTTTTTAAATCGGTACTTTCTATTGTTTTTTTATATTATTGAACTTACAAAATTATATTACACATTCACGCACTTGAGTGGAAGATAACATATGGACCGGAGGTTGGTCGCTTACCAAATCGATTCACTATGACGAAAAAAACAAATGCTCACATTTGCATTAATAATTTCGTAATTATTGTTTGTTCTAAGCAATAAAGCTTCTGCGCGGTTTCATGCCACTTAAATGCAAATGCTTCTTGCCTCGAAAGAATTTTGTTCCATAAGGAAAACAAGTCTTGGTAATAGCTGTTAGGACTTTGTATTGCAAAAAATTAACAGAAATAATTAAGAATGTGTGAAAATAAAAAAAAAATTTACATTTTCAAGAAGTTATTTAAATTTATTTGCAGCATCGAAAGCACTGTACTGTCAACTCATAAAACAAAATTTACTTTCGATAGCCAGCGAAAATCGTTTGTCGAATGCAACTTTTAATATGGGCCTCTTATTCCTAACTTCGGAACGGATTATTTCGCGCACATGCAATTTTACCAGGACTCCATGTTCAACGGATTTAACAGCTCTTGAAAGTTTCTTTGAGGATATTTAAAAGTACGATATTAAATCCTCACCTGAAATTTAAAGAAAATTTAAGAAACATATGTTAAGAAGGGAAAAATAGTCCATGGTTTGTAAGCTATGTCTGTCAGGGGTATTACAGGATATTATTTTTTAAAGCTTTTAGAAAAAAATCCCCAATAACATGCTATATTTCCAAAAAAAAAAAAAAAAAACTTGATAAATCTTTAAAGCAAAATAGTTATAAACAAATTAAATCAAATATGTACCACATTTTGTGACACCCTGTACAACTGATAAGAAGTTTTTCATAACAACTGCACGAGTTGCAAATAAATTAAAAAAAAAAAAAAAAAATTCTCAACGAAATTGGAACAAATTAGTTTTTAATAATTTCAAATGCCTTCTTGGTTTTTTTTTTTTGGTTAATTTCAATGATATGCAGGTTTATAAAAAAAATATTTTCTTAACCCAGCAAGTTATTTATAGATAATAAAATTTAGATGAATTTTTATAGAAGCGCCTTATTTTCTTTTTGATATTGACATTTGAACGGCTTGTTTTCGGACTACCAGTGTGTTTGGCGTCTCCAACGCATCCAGTCTACTTGAATTTTTTTAATTAGTACCTTCACAGTGGACGAAGTTAAAACACTACTTCGACCATATTTTGAAAATTTCGAACTGCAACCGCCAAAATTTTATTATTTTTAAAATATTGTTCAATAATGAAGACACGTTCTGTCATGTAAGGCTCCATATTTACTAACCCTGAACTGTCAACTATCGAGTTTTTTTTTGATGGGTGTCAAAAAAGTTGTCACTTGCGGTTTTCAACTTTTGTGTTTAGTTTTCAACACTGTTTTATTTAATACGATTTTATACTTCAAAAGTGAGTGGAGGTTTCGTCAATTGTTTTGGTAGATTTAACACACGTGTTTACAAACAGCTTTTTCTGTGATTTTTCTACCAAAGCTTAGTAAATAAAAGTTTAATGTAGGTATTTTGTTGTTGCGTTGTTGTAATTGTTAGTACATATGTACGTTTACTTCTTTAATAAGATCCAATCATTCCTGATAAGGTAAACCATCCAATAAAATTTAACATAACTCAAGTAAAATCTGCAATAGAAAAAGTGAATATTAGAAAATCTACCGGACCTGACCGCATCACAGGGTCAATGATAAGAAACTTACCATCGTCTGCTTCTAGAATCTTGCTCCTCATTTTTAACGCGATATTAAGAGTCGGATACTTCCCAGCCTCATGGAAGAGGTCTATAATTGTTATGATTCCCAAGCCAGGAAAAGATGCTAGCCAGGTTGCGTCGAACAGACCGATAAGCTTATTATCAATCCTATCGAAGCTTTTTGAAAAAATATTCGTTTTAAGTATAACTCCTCATCTAAATGAACACGATATCATCCCGTATCACCAGTTCGGATTCAGAGCGAAACATGGTACAATAGAACAAGTGCATAGAATTGTCACCCTAATTAGATCGGCGTTTGAGAAAAAGCAATACTGCTCAGCCCTGTTTATAGACATTTCCCATGCATTTGACAAAGTTTGGCATGATGGGCTACTCATCAAAATCACACGAACGCTTCCTCAAAACACTCACAAGCTTCTGGAGAGCTATCTAACAGGCAGAACATTCATAGTAAGGTCGCAAGATAAATACTCCCCCCTCAAGAAAATTACTGCTGGTGTTCCCCAAGGCAGCATATTAGGACCGCTTCTATATATAATATACACAGCGGATATGCCAACAAACCTGACCACGCATACCTCTACATTTGCAGACGACACAGCATTTATTAGTGTTAACCATGACCCAAAAGTCGCATCGCAAAATCTGCAGTCCCACATCAATGAACTAGAAAAACGGAGAATAAAGGTAAACCCGGCTAAATGTGCTCACTTAACTTTCACGCTCTGAAGACAACGTGCCTAGCTGTAAAAATGAATAACATCACTGTTCCGGTAGAAAACCATGTTAAGTACTTGGGAATTCATATAGATAGACGCTTGACCTGGTCTCGTCATATTGAAGCGAAAATAACGGCTATGAAACTTAAAGCAGCTTAATTACATTGGCGTCTCGGTCGAAACTCAAACTTGTCTTTAGACAACAAAATTCTCTTATACAAGTCCATCATAAAACCAATATGGACATATGGCATCCAATTATGGGGTACTGCATGCGCATCTAACATCCAAAAGCTTCAACGAAGACAGTCTAGAATATTACGACAAATTGTCTGCGCCCCATGGTATATACGTAATGATATTATCCACAGAGATCTCAACGTCCCCACTATCCAGGAGGAAATTAAAAAAATATTCAATAAGTTACATCGATAAACTAATGGCCCACCCTAACTACCTCGCTCGGGGTCTGCTTCAGTTCGAAGGTCACCAGAGGCTAAAAAGTACCGATACTTTGAGCCTAACTAGAAGACATTTTTAAAATTTGAATACAGCAGTTAGTGGTTACATTGGTAACAACTAATAAAAAACAAGTAGAATTAAGATTTGAATACATTTTGTAAATTTCGATAAGAAAGATTCAATAATAAATATAAATTATTAAAAAAAAAAAAATTAATAAGATTTACAAGGTCTACAAGGGTACTTTACTACCAGTAGTAAAATCGTTACAAATACCCAAGCAAACTGTTAAAAGTGTTAACAAAAACGAAATTATCGCAATCAGGGCATTGGGAGGGAAAACAATGGGTTCATCCTACACGCTTCATTTTATTTATGAAGTTATTGTTGTTTGTACGAATGTGACCCAATTAAATATTATATTTTTGTTATTTTATCAAGTGTTTTTTCTACGTATAAATTTAAAAAAAAAGCAATTAAATTATCAAAATTGCATTTGCGTCTTTAAAATTCTTGTTTTGTTTTAGCATTTTTTTATGGAGACATAAACAAAAACTAGAAAAAATTCATTTATTCATACATACAACGAATACTATTAATAGTAATAACGTAAAAAATTAGTATACTTGTGTTTATGCATATAAAAATATACCCCGACCCATTTAATTTCTATTTTGTTTTAATTTCATATCATTTCATTTCATTTTCAATATCAAAATATTAGATTCATTGTCACTATTTGCCAGGAGACACAAGGGGCGAGTAATACACGCGCAAAACTTACGAAAATTTAGTTCAAATTTTTTTTCGTCTTTAAAACACTAGCAGCCGGTTAAATAAAAATACAAAAATATCTTGAAAAAAAAACTGAACCAAAGCTAAAACAACTACAACAACAACTTACAAAAAAGAAATTTGTTATTTTATTTTGCAGTCGCAGCAAACGTCATTTTTATTGCGAAAAAAAATAACAGCAAGAACAAAAATGTAAACATTCTGCCGAAATTCTACGAACGTGCAAAAAATACACAAACACACATTAATACAAAAACAAACATTCGTTTTATAATTTTTTTCGTATTTCTAATAAACATACCCAGTAAACACTGCAAGTCCAACCTTTGATATAAAACAGTGAAGGGCACACACATACTATCACATTTATGCTTGTGTTGACGAAATAACAACAAAGAAACAGCCGAACATACATTGTCACAGACACACAAAGAAGTTTATAGTGTACATGTGTCGACGTCGCACAAGCAGCATTTTTATTGCTATGCACGCGTACATAAACTTGGCAACACTTAAGCGAAAAAAGGTAAACATTTTTTAGTCGAATGTAAACCACACACAAAAAAAAATGTTTAATGTTCACACAAATATCTTGTTGTTGTTAAACTGCTTGTGTCGTTTATTTTTGCCCTTTAAAGAAAACTTACATATCGTCACCTAAAATGCAAAATAACGTAACAATACTTTTTATAAGTTTACAGTAGAAACAAAAAACTTTATAAAATTTGGAAATTTTGTTTTTGTTTTAAATGTAAATTGAACGGAAAAGTTTTGCGCTCGTGTTCTATAAACTACACATAAGTCGCCATTTTTGTTCGCAAAAAGTCAATTTCGAGTTTTTTGATGTTACGTTGTTTTGCATTTTAGGTGACGATTTGTACAAACGAATAATCAACTCATTTGTATGTAATTTTTCTGAAAAATATTAAAGGGTGGTCCAACCATAATGCACAAAGTTAATTGTGGGCAAGTTTTTTTACATTTCTTTGTTTGTGTTTGACAAATTCAACGATGGAGAGGTACACAATTTAAAGGAAATGAGCGGTTAATCGACCAAATCTGTCCACAATCGGGAGAATTGTCAAGCAGTTATCGTGAATGGTGTTCCCTATTGCAAGATGATAACGGATTTCTTGTGGCCAGAAATTGAGGATATGGAACTGGACGATATGTGGTTCCAACAGGATGGCGCCACTTGCCACACAGCCAACGAAACAATGGCTCTTTTGCGCGGGAGGTTCGATGGCCGTGTTGCCTCACGTCGTGGCGATGTTAATTGGCCGTCACGATCATGTGATAGATATTTAAAAGAAAAAGTGTTCGAAAGTTTGTTGTATGATTGAGATGCTACGCAGGGAAACGACAATCCGGAAAATAAAGAGAACGATTTTGAAAACAATTTGAGAATAAGGTTTGAAAGCAAATTTAAAATTGTTGAATTTCTCTGTTTGAAAGTGATTTATCCATTTTGTTGAGAATGCTATGTTTTTCCAATTATTTTCAACACCGAATCAAAAGTTTATCGTTTAAGAAATAGTTTGTTTTCAAATCATTTTACAATTTGAAATCAAACGTTAGTGTTTGTTGGGAATGATTATTTTAATACGTTTGAATGTGAATGTCAACAAAAAAATATTAGTTCTTATTTGTCTTTGTTGTTGGTGTTTTTTTCTTTGTCATTGCGTTATTATTCCTTAACGCAAAAAGCATTTCCGCATTTTATGAAAAAGTAAAGTTTGAGGAAGAGAGTTCGTAACGAAAAGAAAAAGAGAGTGGGAGTAAGCAAAATTATGAAGATTTTTGAAATTAGAAAACCGTTAAAAAATGGCTTTTCATTAATTCAATATAAAATATATTTTGTTGACAAAAAAAAGAGTATTTCAATACTTAATAAAATTCGCAACAGTTTATTTTTTAAAAACTTTTATCGTTGATTCAAAGTTGGGTCCCCTCTGAAGTTTAGAATTAGAAAGTATGCGCTGAAACCGAATTTTGTTTAATAAAAAAAAAAAAAATGATCTAGCATGTTCTAGAAATCGAAATGAAATGGAATTGACATCGAACGAGATTTTAATTTCCATTATTTACGAAATTACTGTAGTTCTTTGTGTGTTTAAGAGTGTTCTTGTAAATATTATTGTTGCTTAAACTATTAAGTATATAAAAAGGAACATTTTTATGAACCTTCTTTGCAGTCACCTTTTCAAAATTTGTTCGATTTTAAATCCACTTCACACGCAATCTGTATGAAAACCTTGTCCATGTCAGATAAAACTTTTGCTTTGCGTTGCGTTAGAGATTCGCTTTGACATCTAAGATGAAATATACATACTTATACGAAACATGTCATATTAAGTACTTTTAACGCAGGGCGAAGCGAAAAGTTAGGCAGTTGTCACATTTTTGCGCGCTTTGACAATCTGCTAGTATAATTTTGTTTATTTATTTTTTTTAACACACAATGCGTGAGTGTTGTCAAAGTTTTTATTGTGTCATACACCTTTAGCTTTACGCTTTTATGTCCAGAAACTTCACGCAAAGCGAAGAAGTTGTATCTGACACGTCCTTAACGTTATTATTGCTCGCTTGCATTGCCGATCGACATATCGTGCTAAACATTTTAAGTGGGCCGCAAATCAACTGTTTGTCGTTGAAAATGCAAGCAAGCGATAGTGGTCGACATCGTGGGCCAGGCTGTTTGTATATACATATTTATGTTATTTTGTATAATAACATGTAAATAATAATACGTCTGTATGTGTAAAATAAAAACGGATCGCGTCACAAGATTAAACATTAACATCGTTAGCAAAAGCTTACACACACTCAAACCCAAAAGGGCCACTTGATTCATGGAAAATATTAGAACAAATCAGGAGATATGAACATTTTAAATATTGAAAAAATAAACATAAAGCATGAGGAGTTATTGTTAGTCTGACAATGAATTAAAAAAGAAGAGATGGCGAGAGAGAGAGAGATAAGTGTAGAAAAAATCATGTCTGCCCGGAACCAAAATATTCACGGAAATACGGTTTTTTTTTTGTAGAAAACAAAAAACAATGTTTTAATAAAATAATATGTAAAAAAAAGCTTCGATAAAAAGTTGAAAAAGAACAAAAAAAAAAAAAACGAATAAAATGCGTAGACAAACGCGACTAAAAAAGCATTAAGAAGTTTCCTTCAATTCGCTTTTTGTAGTCTATATAAAGTGTTTGCACATTTTTTTCCCCTGTTACACACGGGTATTTGGCCAAGAGCCAGTAAACATAAAAAAGGGATAATAGAATTGAAATCCTTGCGCGTACTGTATGATTTTCAATATCATAACAAACATTTATGTGGAGAAAAAAAAGTTCAGTGTGCTTTAGGAGTAACTAAAAAATAAAACAAAAAATCTATTTACTCAAATTCTATAGACGTATGAGTATGGATTCAGTTTCTGTACCCATGCATCATATAGCAAGTGATATCTAAGGTAACACACACGCATAACAATTTTTTATTTGGTGTTTTTTTCTCGTCTATAATTTAAATTTCAAAAGTTGGCATTTTTATGAAGCATATTTCGTGAAGAGAATTGACCAAGCAGTCAAATCAGCAAACACTTGAATCTTTGAAAAAAAAAACTTTAAAATTGGCTTTTAACTTTAAAGTAAGGGTTTTATTTATGGTAAAACGGAGTTAAAAAAAATTTTTTATTTTTAGACAAAGTTACTTAGAAGGATAATTCAGCTCCTTTAAGTATACTTCAATTCGTAAAGAACAAGTTTAATACAAAAATGCATTTATATGCGATTTATCAAAACTTTGTTTAGTCACAATGTTGATTAAAAACAAATCGATGAATTAACATTACTGACAAACGAATGGTGATAGTGGAGCGGGGATTATGGGTCCAGGTTTCCAAAGGGGCTTGCGAATGGGCAAACAGTCTACGATCTTCTAGGCAGAGATCTACGTTATCCTCATATGCGCTGGGGAATGCCGAGGAAGAGGGCAAAGGGCTTGAGGATATTTATAATGTCAGATAGCCAGGCCGCTCTTAGAGCTCTATCTCCTTAAGAGGCGGAGTCCAGGTTTGTCATGAACTGTTTAGCATCTCTGAACGATCTAGGGCCATATGACTGTCATGTGGACAACAAAGAGGCTGACTGCTTGGCAAACAGGGGCGTCCACCACCCATTTATAGACCCTGAGCCTTTGGTTGGCTTCCCTGCCGGCCACGTTAAGGGAACGTTGCAAAAATGGTTCGAACGAGAATTTCATCACACATGGAAGTCCATTTCTGGATAAAGACAGTCCAAGAGATTTGTGTCTCTTACCCGTGGCAGGTCAGGTAGTAGCCTGCCTTCTTGAGAAGGGAGAACTTAGCCTACTTCTGGCCCAATTTACGGGGCACTGTGGTCTCAGATACCATCAGTATATAATGGGTAATGTGGTACCAAGATATGCAAATTTTGTAAGGTAAATTACGAAGCGTCGGAAGTTCGGCCTTGAGGACTTCCTGGCGGAAATTTTTCGGGCGGCAAATTATGGGCCCAAATTAATATTTTGATCTTTCACCGGGCAGGTTGATAGGCTTGATAAGCAGCCTGAACCTTGCATGGTGATATACATAGGCCGCACAAAAGAACCTCTGGGTCGCGGTGCGTATGGCCTTCTTCATATCTATCTAGCATTGCTGACAAGGAAGTGTTAAGATTCATTTTGTAATTTATCTGCCTGGCCCACAATGTTCTACTATCTTCAGTTGCTAATATTAACAATTGTTTTTATTCGACAAGAATTCTGTTACACATTCTTTTAAGAAAAATAATTGAATTTGTTTAATAAATTTATATAAAAAACCTTTTGTTTAATACGGCATCTACCGAACTTCTCACTAATCTCTCCCAACAAATCCTACTCTACTTAACTCGCATTGTGGCTGAAAATGGCCACACATATGACAACAAAAAAACACAATTCTATATTTATATTTTTTCCAGAATCAATCAAC
The DNA here is from genome assembly GCA_930367215.1 of Pollenia angustigena. Lineage (NCBI taxonomy): Eukaryota > Metazoa > Arthropoda > Insecta > Diptera > Polleniidae > Pollenia > Pollenia angustigena. The sequence continues at coordinate 120,868,475 of OV884057.1, read as the reverse complement.
AAAAAAGTACTATTTTTGATTAAAATTTGTTGTCCACCAACCAAATTACAAAAACCTCATCTGAAATGAAACTCTTTGAAAGAGGAACCACCCTGAAAATCCCTTTAATAAATCCATATATGAGAAAGAAATAAAAAAAAAACGGTAGTAAGTAGTATGCATTACACTTTAAACACCCTTTCAACTATACAGTGAGCGGTTTTTAAAAAAACAAAAATATAAAAATTTGGCAACATTTTTTGTTTTGTTTTCGTGGGGAGGGTGGGGTTACGAATTGTGGTTTTTTAATATTCATATAAAAAAGTCATCATCAGCAACAACAAAACAAATCAAATGTATTCATAATGTTGTCATCTATACATATTTGTTTGATGATTGTGATGACGATTGTGCGATAGCTGCTGTTCGTGATATCCTGCATCAGTAGGCTTCCTTTTGATTTAAGCCAGCAATGAAGCGTTAACTTAAAAAGGGAGAGCTGCGTTTTCTCTTGTTTTACGTTGGTGGGCAAATAAAAATAAAACATTCATATTTGTTTTTAGATTAAAATTCATAAAAATATTTCTAATTTCTTTTTTGTTTTCTTTGTATAAGACGTGTGTTTGTGTATTTTGCGGTGGCAAAAAGTGGGCAGAAAATTTCATTGTAATGAAAGTAATATTTTTGTTTGTTGTTTTTATTTTATTTTATTTTTATTGTTTTGCCATCTGCTTTGCTTAAGGCAATTGCAAATGTGTCGTTATTATTTGTTGAAAAGAAATCACACATAAAAATTTATTATTTAAAAGTGTTGCATACTTTGAAGTAAATTTAAAGTAAGTAAAGTGTAGCGAAGTTGAAGGCGCCAAAATTTAAATTTGCATAAGCTATACTAGAAGACAAAAAACAATTGTTAATTATATTTTCTTTTGAATGTAACAGTCAAATATGCAGAAAAAGTTTCAGTTGCTTATTATAAATTTTTATAAAACGCTTCCATTAAAGCTACTTAAATTCTGTTTCAATGTTACAGTTTTGTAGATGACTTGAATGCCAACAAGTCTCAAAAATATTACAAAATTGTGCAAAATTTGTAGCGAAAAAATTATAAAAATATTTATTAAAACACCTAAAAGTATGCTAATAAAAAGGTATTGAAATTCGATTTAAGCTGCCGAATAAATAGAATTATAAAGTTGATATTTGATAAAACGCCGGAGCCGGGACGCCTATTTGAAATAACATTCATTGTTAAATATTATCAAAAATTTGATTTTAGAACAATTTATCAAGTTGTTATAAACTTGTCTTCAACTAATAACACTGTGCTCGAAATTGACATGGCGTTTTAGCATAATTCGGGTACGCTGTTTTTTTAGGTTAGATCTTGTTTTCGAGATATACCGGTATTTCGAAAATGGAGGAGGTTGCACAACATATATTCCCGTAACTCAAAAACGGTTTAGTTTATTGAAATTACTAAAAAAAAACCTAAAAATTCACATCTATTATATATATGTATATATTAGAGTTGTCAATTATTCGCCTCTCAGCTTTGTTCAAATAATTCAAATAATTGTTTTTGTTCGTTCGATCAAACGAATAAATCTGTTAAATTATTCGATTAATCGATGAGAATAACGAATAACGAATAAAAAAAATTATTAAAAAAAAATACATATTTTAAAAAAGATACATTCGTCCTTTAATTTACAACTATGGAAAATCTACCATTTTCTTCTTTATTTTTTCTCAAATCCACTATAAATTCTTCTTTTTGATGCGTACAACTTTTCATCTTAACTCCATATCGTTGTATTACTTAAAGGAATCGTAAAATCCCTAATTCTTAAATAATATGAAACAACTTTGGGTTTTCGAAATGCGTTTGCAGACCTTCCATCTTCAGCCAAACTTCTGCGTACAATTCCGTCTATGGAACAACCGCTATCCCTCTTTATGTATTTTTCCATTGGAACAAGTTCGGAATTTTTTATGACGTTGGATTATCTTCTACTACATTGTTTTCAATGTTAATATGTAACACTTATACTATGTTCACACTTGGGTTCTTTAAGCAAATCGAACATGATTACAACTAAATAACTTCATTAATCACATCGAATCCTCTGAATACACCTCAAACTGAATATAATATAGAATAGCTCACCATGAACGTATCCCTCACGTGTACAACCAACGACGATTATATTTAAAGAAGTATAAATTTTTTTGTTGTGTTTTTTTTCTTAATCAACTGTCATCTTAATCATCTCAAATGTAATGTGAACGGCTTTGATTAACTTAATCAACATTCAAAAACCCAAGTGTGTACAAAGCATTACGCAAATGGCAAAGATATATATAATTTAAAATACATATCGTTGGCTTAATATATAAAAGGCGTATCTACACTTTTCGTTACTTTTCAGGAGAAGGAAAAAACTGAATAGAACCTTAAAAATTTAAGATACAAAAAACATTTCTATTGCAGTTTTTATTCAAAACAAGCAAAAAATTCAATTCTGGTAAAATTTTTTTATTATTTCTAAATTCTTTGAAGTTGTTTTACATAGGGCTTTTTGTTATTACTTTTCTTGAAAATAAATGTAAGTTAGGGCTTTTTGTTGTAAGTTAAAATTAGGATAAACTGATATAATAATTCATGTTTGAAGTAAAATAAACAAATAATGAAAGCTAAAATAGATATTTCAAGGCAGATGTTCCCTAGAGGGAAGCGAACTGACACCAAAGTAGTCCCGTGATAGGGGTTTGGTGGTAGAGACCGGTTCTAGTTTTAACACTTTATATGAATACGACCTATCACTTTTACATGGGGTTGTCATTGGAGGGGGTCAATTGACACCATTTGACCAGTCACAGATCTATTCTCAATGAACGTGCTTAGTGTCAGTTACTAAAATGTAGCAGCATTTCAATACAATGTAGTACTATTTCAATAAAACAAGTCCTAGTATTAAATTCAAGAACCAAATTTTAGAAAGTACCAAAAAATGTGTCACAGCACCGGTGAAGACTGTACTGTAATTCATTACTTTTTCTACCCTTTTGTTCTTCATAAACCAGTTTAAAGATTGGTTCTTCTTTCACTGGACATGAGTCCTTTCTTTTTGTACTTGTTCCATTTTCACAAATCACAGGACCAGTCTGTTGGACCAATTGACACAAATTTCCCGCAGGGTTATTATACTGAAAAAATTCGGTTTTATAAGGTAAATTGACATAAAAATGGTGGCAATCTACTGGTAAAAATTTTTTTAGATCTTGCAAATGGTTCTACTTTTTTTAGATATGGCTATTTTCTCTTTATAAAGACAATCGGGGGACAGATTTTCAATCGTAGACTTCGATCTCTGTGGGAGTAACTGATATTCATCTGTTATATTTGTTTTAAAATAAATTTATCGCATTTTCACAGGTTTTCCTTTTTGTCTCAGAAAAGCTTGTAAGACCTGCAACATACTGCCACTTTTGCTCCTAGGACATCTCCCAAAACAAACTAAAAATATCCTTTCGCGTGAACTCATTAAACATCGAACACTTTCTCATTGCACTTTTTATACAAAATCGTAATGAACATGGCTCTTCCAAATGCCTAGAAGGTTTTTGACAAAATTATGTTTTTGATATACCCAAATATTGCTCACCATTATTTTTTTTATTTACATTTTGTTTCCATTAGGATTTGTTTGCAGTATTTTTCCTCTTTGGAACATCATCTGAATCAGAATTTTCTTTTGCACAATTCATGTTGTTAAAACATTAAATAGTAAAACTATTTCCAACACAAAAACGTCAATTGAACTGACACACAAAAAACAATGACTACTGGAATGCAAAAGCATAAAAATGTTTGCCTTTTGATTTTGATCAATTGTGTTATTGCGTGCGCAACAATGAATGCAAAAAAAAAAACTCACACATGCACAAATCAAATGTTTACGAAACGATGTCAAAATTACCAACGTTAAACTTTGTTTTGCAGGCATAGAGTTAATGTAAATTTAAGCGTATGAGTAAATCAAGAAAAATTGTGATTTTTGCAGTTCTCTGATGCAAAAGCAAAAAAAAAAAATAACAATAGACACACAATAAATTCTATTTGTGTGTCTACTTCAACTTTAAATGACTTAGGGCTATTTTCTTTCAAAAAAACTTCGAATGAGTTAGGGCTGTTTTTTATATGACTACAAGTCCGTTATTTGCGATCATAGCCCAATAATTTTTTTAGGGGAGGTGTATTTGACAGTGATCTACGAGAATACATTAAAAACGTGATTTCGAAAAAAATTTAGATACGCCTTTTCTATATTAAGCCAACGATATGTATATACATATATATCTACTTTCATGATATGATTTCTATAAATCAATTCATTATTTTCAGCTTTGTGTTTATTTCTAAGTTTTTTGCCCGAGAGTGAAAGATCCCATTTCTTGAAAATTGCTAACGTTTGATTTAAAAAGAAAACTGCTGTTACAATTGTTTGTCAAAGATTTGTTTAATAAGAACATAAAATACATTTTTGAAATCCTATGAATACTCAACACGGGTTTTGCTTACTAAACATTAAGATTAATAACAAACAGGATTAAAGCTACAATATATTTTACCTTTCCTACATTTTGTATAAAATCGCTAAAAAACGTAATGAGTTCGGTCATATATTTTATCCCACTAGGGTCAACTCCTGGGCATTTATGGGACTTTTTCTTCAATATATCTCTAGTCTGCATTGAACATTTTGTATTGGAGAGAGCGGGTAGGTATGTTAGAAATAAATGATTGAGATAAAAAATAAAGTGGGGTTGGACATACATGTGACCGATCTAGGGGCAATTTTTTATGAATTTTTAAAAAACAAAAATTTTGAAATTTTGATAAAAAAATTATTTTTTTATCAAAAAAAAAAAAATTATGTTTCTAAAACGACTGCTCATATTTAATAATTTTTAATAAACTAAACCGTTTTTGAGTTACGCGAATATATGAGGGGTATAGATGCAAAGACTGCAAAGTCCACTTTTTTCACAAACGTAACTAATAATACCTCTTGGTTGTAGTTATTGAATGCTTCCAATTAGTGAATATTACATTACCAGAAACACTTTTATCCCATAAAAAAATATGTTCAAAAATTAAGAATTGATTTGAATTTTTGCAATGATCACAGTTTGTTAAGCTCTTTTTCTCTTAACTATTTTCGAAAATGCAGGCTATTTTTTTATTTTTTTTTCTTTTTGCAAAACAAAACTAAAAGAAATTAAAAATATAACAATTTTTTTTTTATATGAAGCAGTTTGTTTTACTGTTCATTTTATAACTTTGTCTTTAGTCGTAATTATGGAGCTAAGTTGTTATGAAGTTCCTCCAAATCAATCAAGAAAAAACTAAGCCTTTGTTAAGTTTAAGAATTTTATAACTACTGATTTTTTTAAGTACTTGCCCATGCTAAAAAAGCAGCAATTTCCATTTGATTAGATCAAACACAGCAATGTCCAATTTTATTGTTATAATTGCCAGCAAACCGTTATATCGATTTGGTAGAAACTTGCGTCATATCTCCATCATATTCTTATTTACTGAATAGCAGATATACAATACATAAATATGAATATACTTTGAGCTAGAGGTTTTTACTATTTATTAAGAAAACTATAAATGTGGACTTTGCAGTCTTTGCATCTATACCCCTCATATGTTATGCAACCTCATCCATTTTCGATATAACGGTATATCTCGAAAACAAGAGCTAACATAAAAAAACGGTGAGCTCCATTGGATTCAGCGTAACCTAATTATGCTAAAACGCCATGTGCCCGGCTTTTCTAATTTTGCAACTAGCACGGTGTAATTGTTTAGACGGGATTTTCTTCTATTCCTAAGAAAATATAATTTACATAAATATCCTTGTCAAAGCATGTTTGCAATGATTTTTTTTATCAATATTTCTTGCCCTTAAGAATATGTTTTAAAAGATGTAGAACAGTATATTTGTCTGTCAGTCCTTCCGTTTGTTTTTCATTTTGTCTGTCTGTCTGTCTGTCTGTCTGTCTGTCTGTCTGGGGTAAAATTATACGTTTTTTTTTTGTTTATTTAGATTTTTCCCATGTTTTCCTTCGGATCACATTTTCCTCAGTTTAAATCATTGATTTAACGAAAAAAACGTCCTTTTGCTGAGAGTCTTTAACAATTTATTTTATTAACTTTTTTTATTAAATTGAAGACGAAATAAAAAAAAGCTTAATCCGTACGTTTACATATCATAAAGTAGATGTGTTCATATACAGTATATGCTTGTTCATATGTATGTATACACAAATGTTTTTACATACTAAATTTGAGTTTAAGTATATAAATATTTATATACATAAGGTAAGAAATTTTTGTCTTTTTTTAGTTTTATAAAATAAAAATTATCTTAGGTCAGGATTTCCTTGAAATTCTCATTCTTTAAAGTTCTGTATTCTTAAAGATTAACAGCTTTAAAGGATATTGCTTAAAAGCTTTGTAAGAATTTAAATTTTATTAAGGAACACTCAAAACTTAATGAAATGATTAGTAGCCTTATTTAAAGTTTCAATCGATAGCTAAAAATTTAAAAGAAATTGTTTATGCCCGCTAAAAGTTGATTTAATTCTTTATTAGCTTTTTAGTTTGTTAAGCCTTTTTGGATAGCCAAGGTTGAAAAAGTTAACACATTTGTACGTTTTGTTTTTGTACTATTCAATCTAAATCGAAAAAATACTGTCGTAAACTAATAAAAAATTAATGATTTGGACAAAATTAGTTTTCACACACTTGACATTTTACCCTGTGAAGTCTGATGACATTTGGATGCATGTACAATAGACCGACTAACCTTATATGGGCAAAAAAAAGCTAAAGTTGTAACCCCCTGAAAATTAATATATTGGTTCAAGCGATAATCTCCTGTGAGCTAAGCCGCATCAAAAAATAATAGAAAAATGGTATTTTTCATGAAAAAAAAGTTCGCTATATTTTGTTTGTCTTATGACCATAAAGACTCTATTCGGGAAACAAATTTGTATGGAGGCTATGTGAAATTATGGATTATTTTTTATAGGCTTGGTCCTAGTAACAATTAGAGCCTATGTGCCAAATTTTATCAAATTATCTCCAAAATTGCGACCTGTACTTTGCGCACTAGGTATGCATGGAAAGCCAGCCAGACGGACATTGTTAGATCAATTCAAAAAGCGATTCTAGGTCGATCGCTTTACAAAAGCACAAACGTAAAAAAACCTTTGAATTTTTGTGATGTGGGTATAAAAAGTACAATTTTAAAAGAAGGCCAATTGCTGAAAGTTAAGCTTACGAAAAAACTAAGGTAAATTCGCTTTAACACTCTGTATATAACACGGTATTCAAACTTGGTGATTACAATTTGGTTAGTCTTTTAAGTATATTATAAAATCGATTTATTATATCGAGCCCTTACAGCAAAAATAGCTTAAGCGACATTATTTGCAAGTCTCGTTTTTTGAATAAATGAATTTATTGGCAACACTTGCATCATCTCCTAAAATGTCATGGTCACATAAGGTACCGTTACAATTTTATAGCAAAAACAATTTTAGCTTAAGCGCCAGCCTACATACACAATTTTTATTAAAGCCTAGATTACACTATCTCACAAGTCTTACGTATTCCATAATACTTTGTGAGATAGAAATCTAATGAGTTTTGATGCGACTGTCAAAAAATCTAATGTAAAATGACAGTTTGTGTTCACACCATCACACAAAGTATAAACACTCACACATGAAATAAAATGCAACCCTGATCCAATGAAAAGTATTATTGTTTAGAAATTTTTCAAAAAACGATGAAGTCGTATGGGATGTCAAACTTTTTTCATAATACTTGTCATTTTCGTGACACATTGCATTCACACTATCAGACTTTGTCATATTACTTGAGTTTTTTACATGTATTAATACAAAGTATAAAAGTGTAATCTAGCCTTAAGTAAGTACAATAAAAAAACCTCCTGTAAAATTGCGTTTTGTCGCTCAAGCTTTTTTTGCGGTAAGGGCTCGATATAGTCGATGGAATCTTATCCAAAAGTCATAACCACACAAAACAATTCAATGTTGGTTTCAACGGTCCTCGTTATGTCTATGGCGTTATGTTTATGTCACGTCTATTAGACCTTTAGTTTTTGAGTTATAAGGACACATTTTTACAAATATTAGAATTTTAAATGTTTACACTTACCATCACATGACAATGTAACGTCTGCCAATAGATCGGATTTGAAAAGATTTGAAAATGTTATGGCCAAATTTGATGAATATGAGTTCCATTTTAAACAAAACTGTTGTTGAGGATCCATGATGACGATAGAAATTAAACAAACTCAAACACCAAATCGTACAAATCCAAATGCGAAGTTATAAAATAAATCTTAAATAAAATGTTGCTTAAAACAGCCAAAATTGATAAATTACTCGTTCTTTTTCTTTGAATAATGAAATCTTCCTTTTTTTTTGTGATTAAAAGAATAATTTGATTTCTTTTTGTATAAAAAACCAAACAAATTTAATTAATTTCGTTTTTGTTATAAATTTGTGTTGCAAATTGGGATTATTTGTTGTTGTTGTTGTTGTGGTAAACGTTAGAGCCAAACCATAAATTTTGAATTTTTCTTATATAAAATTTTCGTCTTTTTCTTAAACAGCGACAGTTTTTCTTATGTTTTTGCAACGTTATGGAATTTTCTCTTCTTCTAGATGTTACGTTCTTCGTTGTCGACTGTAAGAGATTTTCTCGATAATAAGAATGATGCTGATGCCAAACAGAATTTTTTTGAATTTTTATAATCCCAATTAAATGCGTTTTTAGCATTTATTTATGTAATTTGTTTTATTGTTGCAAAATGAATCCTGTTTTCCGTTGAAAAATCGTTGAAATTCAGGAAGTTGTTTAGATTTTTGTAGATACTTTTAAGTTGCTGTTATTGTTGATTGTTTCTTAATAAAGCTTTCAGTGCTGCAATGAAAGAAAGACCATTTTTTCACATTAAAAAGGAGAACTTAATACGAAAAAAAAAAAAAAAAATTAACTAAACGAATACAAACAATATTAAAAGATATTGACAAAATTTTGACAGTTTTGAATATAAAAAGTGGTTTTAAATTTCATTTATTAAAAAAAAAAATATATGAAAATTATAAACATGTATGGTAGAAAAATATTCAAAGTGCATTGGAGACAAATAATCAGATTTTCCAGGAATTTTAAATGAATTTAAGAGTTGTAGCATTTTTAGCAATGTGTGCAATCTAAGGCACGTTGTTTAAATTTGCTACAACTAAAAATTCAGCAACTTTTTTTAAAGAAGAAAAAAACATTTGAAATTATGATATTAAGTTAGGCTTGAGTTCATCCAATTTAATTTTCATTAAATTATTTTTACTGAAGGAAAGAATTTTACAACATGAAATTAATTAAAATTTATTGATAATTTTTATGCTAGAAACAAGGCCCATTGAATAGGTCTGCGCAAGAAGCCTGATGATCATTGTTTATGTTCTTTTTAGTTGTCAAAAGTTGTTTACATTTTGCTTACATGTGATGTATATGTTTGTTTACGTTCCCTGTAGTAAATAAAATAGTCAGTTGCAAAAAACACTAACTATAAATTAACTTTTTTTTAAATGACTACAAATTGGTTTAAATCTCATGCAGATATCAACCAAAAAGGCACACGTAAAACACAAATAAAAGCAAAATAAGTAAAACAAGCATGCCATGAAGTCAAATGAAAAAAATATATACAAACATTTTAAAATAATTAAAAATTAAATAATATACAATTTTTGAAATTTTTTGTATGGGAGGTACCATGCCCACTTCTCCAACCCCGCCCACATTTTGTGGGTTGGTGTGTATTTATAACTTGAATCTTTGCACCTAATTTGGAAACTTTGGCTCTTGCCGTTTTTCAGATATACAGAAAAAAGCAATAAAAATACAACAACAAGGGATTTTTGGAAAAAATTAGAGGCAGTCGTGGTTTTTTGTTCATATCTCGGCCATTTGTGTACCGATCTTTCTGAATTTCAATAGCAAACAATTCCGGACCATATGTGACATAAATGTATAATAACCTGGCCCCCATCATATATGGGGTCTTCGGAAAATCTTTTTCAACGGACAGACGGTCAGACTGACATGGTTAAATCAAGTTCTCTCCTCATAAGGACCCAGAATATATATACATACTTTATAGGGTCTTAGACCAATATTGTAGAAATTACAAAAGGAATGACAAACTTATATATACCCTTTTCCACCTGAGGTGAAGGGTATAAAAAAGCACTTAAAAACAATTATGGACAAATTCAGCTGTTTTAAATCTTATTTAGCAAAAATTTGTTTAAATAAAAATATTTTAGGTCTTAATAAAATATGTGTATAAAGCTCAATTCAGCAGTTTATAGAATGTTAAAATCAATATTAAGGTTTTTTCATATTAAAATCAATAATTCAGCTGCCAAAAATTTGTTTTAGCCAAGCAAAAATGTTTCAATTACAGTAAAAATAGATTCTGATACCCATCGTAGAATAAGTACAAGGTATAGTCATTAGAAACTTTGTTCTCAATTATAAACCTTTATTACATCAAACAAAAGTAAATAAGGAAAAGAAGTAAAACAAGCGTTAAAAATCCAATAAATTAATTTAACATTGCATGGGTAATAATGAAACCTCTCCCTAATGAACCTACCTTCTACTTATTCTACCATGGTCATAACTTTAATTCAGAAGAATTTTCTATTCAGCTGTTAATGGAAAAATAAAAAAAAATGATTTATGTTAAGCAAGAATAACAAATTTTATTCAGCGAGCTTTTTTTGATATTAAACCAAAAGAAAATTTTACAAAAATTTAAGAATTCAAGTTTTTTATATAAATCACATAGCAAATCTTATATTCAGCTGCTTTAAATTGTATTCAGTAAAAAAACATGAAAAATCATTGAAAATTTTATTTGAAAATAAATTACGTATGAAAAATTCTATTAATCTACATTAAATGTTATTCAGCTAAACATAAATCTTTTAAAATATTATAATTTTATTTTTTTTGATATTCTTTAATTAGGCTTGAGTTCATCAAATTTAATTTTCACTGAGGGAAGGAATTTTACAACTTGGAATTTTTATTAAAATTTATTGATAATTTTTCTTGGCTGAGCTGTGATTTGAACCTGAAGAAACACCACTTTCTATCGGCAACATGTAATTTGAAATTTAAATGATAATAACAGCAAATTTCGAACCACCAGTACTACTGGTTAAAGATTGATGTTTGACTGTTGGCTAACGGGCACCGCAGTGGTGCAGTGGGTAGAACTCAAAGATCTTCCGACGATAGAAAGTGGTGTTTCTTGAAACATGTAAAGATCAACCCGGGTTCAAATCCCAGCTCAGCCAAGAAAAATTATCAATAAATTTTAATAAAAATTCCAAGTTGTAAAATTCCTTCCCTCAGTGAAAATAATTTAATGAAAATTAAATTTGATAACCCCAAGCCTAATTAAAGAATATCAAAAAAAAATTAACAGTTCAACTAAAAATCAAAATTGTTCTTATTATAATTTTAGCTTATTATATAAATGAATTCGAAAATAGATATCTAAAAACTTATTCAGCTAAGAAAAGAACACCTTAAACAACTAAATTTGTATTTTCATTAAGTCAATTTTAAAATCTGTGCAGTAACATCTCAATATGTGGTTCCTATTAAGAAGCGTGTACTTATGAAACCTAAAGTATTGAAACTCCAAACATTTCGTTACCCTAACTTTTTTTCTCTCTCTATTTCCAAGACAGTTAAATGTTTGTAGGCGTTATCTAACGGTACTTTCAATAAGGGAACCCACCTTCTTTTATGGTAAATCTTTGAATATTCTAAACATTGCAAAGACACAATCAAAGGGAAGAGTCAGAAAAAATAGCCCTTAAGCGGTTTTTTGCTTGATTGTCTCTAAACCAAGAGGAATGTCTGTTTGAAACTCAGATTCTTAAGAATTTTAAAAAGGAATAATAAAAAAAGGCAGAAGAAAAATAAACCGTTTTGCTGTTAAATACACAACAAAAACAACAAAGAAATAAATTCAATATCGAAATAAATGCATATTGAATAACAAACGTTTTATTTGGATCAAAGTCTAACCCAACAAAATGTTTTATTTCTTGTTAGAAGTAATAAATTAATTATAATATTAAAAAATTTTTAATTTAACCAGGCTATTGAAATTAATATAAAGTAAGCAAGTTTAAAAGCCACAGAGAACGTTGATTCTGGCACTCGCGATCGAGTACTTTCTCGGAGATAGGGGCAATTTCTGCCTCTCAAACCGATTTTAATGAAATTTAAAGCGTAGATAGATCCATATCTATATGGACACATAAGCTACACAATTTTTCAAAAATAAGACCACACGGGGAGGTAGGGGGCAATTTCTGCTTCTCCCAAACTTTCAAACCGATTTTAATGATGTTTATAAAATATGGATTTATCTGCCATATTTATATGGAAATATAAGCATGATGTGTTTTTTAATACTGTGGTGTAGGGTATCATATGGCCGGGCTTGACCGACTATACTTTCTAACTTGTTTATCCATATAAATGTTTTTTTTTTTTACTTTAACCATAGTGCTTGCGGATTTGGTGCAATTCAAACCCTAAGTCATCGTCCAGGCTTGCAATTTTTGTTGCAGCAATTCTTGAGTTAATTGGTGAGAAGATTGGAGAGGGGTACTCTTAATATTAAAACTATTGCTTTAATTACAGAATTTTGATTTAATTAAATCGACATCTAACATTTATTTTATTGAGCATTGGTTGGAAGAAGGGCTTAGTATTGTTCCTATTTGCCTAGAGTGCTCACATATGATGTTTGGAATTTTTTAGAAATTTATCCATTTCGGGTAAAATTTTTATAAGATATTCGAAGTTGCTTCGTAAATTTTAGATTAATGCAGAAAAGTTTTTAATCTACGTATTTTTTATGCTTATTAAACGTTCGCAAGGTGTTTTTAGCTTTAAAGGCAGATCTGTTGTTGAGAAGCTTCAAATCAATTCTTGACATAAGATCGTTAAAGCTTTGACAACCGTTATTTTTGTGTGTCTACACTAGGGTGGTTACAAGAAATCAATGTTGGATTTTCCATCAGCACAACTCCCTAATCTGGGCCAATAGCATAGAAAATGCAATTTAAAAAGTTTGAGTCCAATAAAATAACGTTAACACGTGCCTCATTAAGCATAATTTAAGGAAAAACAGCGATTTTTCACTAAAATTCGTATTTCTTTGTCTTTATAACCGAAACCGTTCATTCTAGGAACCTGAGTCGATTCTTGTTTTATAGGAAATTTTATTCTTATTAATTTTGATTTTACTAGTTTTGTTCCTTATGCCAATAGATAAAGAGATATTTAGCATTAATTAAGGACAAAGAAATACGATTTTACACTAAAATTTGTATTTTTTATTCTCAATGAGGCACATGTCAACGTTATTCGATTGGGCTGAAACTTTGTCATTCACATTTTCTATGCTATTGGCATATATTAGGTAGTCTACACTCACAGAAAAATACAATAAAAGTTAGACAAACATGTGTAACGGGTAATTCTTTTACTTTGACTTAAGGCAATCCCATTGACTTAATTTACAGTTTGTCATTAAATTCAGCCCAGGACTCTCCGATGCTACTGAGTCATCGCACTGATGATATTTTTTATTAAACTGACTCCGATTCGTCATTTCTGCGATGCCGATGTGTCTTCCCATTGATGACATACATAATTTCACCTGATGACAATTTGGCCAAGTGATGGCTAGGCCGACTTCATAGTGATGCAAACTGTCATGGGGTCAAAAACGAAGACCCTTGTCATAGTACTGATGTCAAAATATATCAGCAATATTACGCTTTTCATATTAGTGTATTTGAAAAAAAGTTTTAATTTCCAACATCCTTTTGCCAATTTGTTAAAATCCCAATGGTTCTTTATTTTTCACTGGGTTATACTCATATCTGTATGCATCACTTGAAAATGACTCGAGTAAATAACTGACTGAATGACTTTTTGCAGAAAAAAAAAAAAAACAAGGAACAAAACACGCCAACACACACATTTTATACGAGTTTGTTTAGGAGTGAATATGTGACTGCGTTTGAATTTTATAGATTCAATGGTTTTCAAGTTTTTTTTTAATCATTTTTTTTTTGCCACAGTATTGTTTTTTTTTCTTTTTTTTTCTAGCGATTAAACAAATTCGCGGAAATTCAAAAACGCATTCATATACACACTTTAAAGATACTTCATATACTTGAAACATATAAAAATTCTCAGCTAAGAAAACCAGCTAAAGAGAAAAGAAAAAGAGCAACAAGATTGCAAAACTAACGAAAAAAAATAAGAGAAACAAAAAATCACCTGCAGTTTCTTGGAAATAAGGCCAAGAAATCACTCATGCACACGCACACACTTTCATGAGCACACACATGTTTAGCTTAAGAGTTTGTTTGAATGTTTAGTGCCTAAATCAAGGTTACTAGGAGCCAATCCAGTAAACAGCATTTCTAAGATGTACTATTAATGTATGTATGAGTTTTGTATTTAAAGAAGATGCATTTGCCTTAAGAAATTTGTCGTTAGTGTTGCTTTTGTTGGCTTAAATTTAGGTTTCTTTAGTTTGTTCTCTTTTATTGGTTACTTTTTATGTTTTTTTTTCCAAGTTTTTTTATTCAAGGTTAAGTCGGCAAAGTATTTGATTTGATTTAGTTTAAGTTGTGTTTTTCAAAATTCCTGGAATTAAATTGTATACCTTTAAAAAAAAGTTTTAATATTATATGGACTTTTTTTTAATAATGAAATGGAGATTTTTTTCCCTTAAAGTTGTGTGGTACTTGTCTTCATTGGACTGCATTCAAACTGTTAAATTTTTTTTAATTTTTTTATTGAGAAGAAACAATTTTTTTGTTGTTAGAAAAAAAAACTAAAAGAAATAAGAAACAATTTTGCTTAAATATAAAATTACCACAACACCAAAGAAAAAAAATGCACACACATGACATCAATGACAAGGATTATTAAGGAATAAAAAATGCCGCTAAAGCAAAAAAAAATCAACACTTCATTGCTTAATAACTCGCCAATTTTTAATCAATAACTCATAAAAAAACTGATTTACACCAAAAATTTGAATATTCTGATAGTTTTACAAAAATTCTGGTGCAGGCAAATTAAGGCCCTAAACAAATGATTGCAAAACACTGGCTTTAAAGCAAAGCATTTAACAGATCATTAAAATCGTACAAAAATCTAACAGAATGCTTTTCGATATTAAAATAAAGTCTGCAAAATCTGTTATCAATGCCACATTATCACACAAAAAGGTGCAAAGTCATAGATAGGACTTAGAAACTTACACAATTTGTGCACTACGTACAACGAGTTGCCAACTAGAATGCAAATTTAAGCTTAGCAGCTTGTTAGCACAGAGTTAATTCATAACAAACTTTTAATAAATCAACTCTGAATTTTAATGATGCCAAATTTTTCGGTCAAAAATGCATAACGGTTTTTTTTTTGTTTTTCCCGCCACATATAAACATTTAAAGAAGTTTTTAAAATAAAATTAATTAAAAAAGAAAGCGAATTTAAAAACAGCCAGTAAATAAAAAAACCAACAAAATTGTTTGAAGTAAACGGCTGTTTTTCACAAGTTGTCAAACGTTTGGCAGCTCATTAACAAGAGTTTAGCAAATCGTTAGCCAGTGTTTAGTTGTGTATTATAAATAAACTAATTTTCATTATGAATACGGCTATTAAAATGTAACTCTTATCGAATAGAATCTAACATTTTATTAAACATTTGCAAGTCAGACAGATTTTTTAAAAAAATTACAAATTTTCAATAACTTATGATTTGTTCGCGCCCAGCACCATTAACAAGTAACAGGACGTCGAGCACACACAAATTACACGCACAAATCACTAGTGTGGGGGCAGCTTTACGACCAAACGTAAAAGCCGGAGCCAGATTGCTAATTTTCAGAACACATACCACTGCAGTAACAAAAAAACCGGCAAATACAACACATATTGCGTCGGTGCCCAAGGGAGTCCAACGAATTAGATACCCTACTGTCACCAATGAGAACCTTCGTACTCTTCTATACGCGGTCGAGCAGCTCCAAAGTAGACTTTGAAGCACTTGCTTACAGATGAGAGTTGTATTTATAAAAAAAACACAATTATACAACATCGCAACCTCATGGTATTTTTAAAATTAATTTCAAAACAAAAACCAATTTTCGAATTTTGTTTTAGTTTTTAATGTAATTTTCTATGCGAACGTTAACGTTCGAAATCGTTAAACAGACAGTTAATTCACATATTTTAAAAGTCAGGATGAGGCAAAAATTAAATTATAAATTAATAATTAAATTAATTTTGTTTTATCGTTCACATAATAATTCTTTTTTTAACCAAAACTAAAGTAATTTTCATAAGATGTTTACGCTTCAACAACAGTTTAAAAACAAACTTACAACTGTCCGTTTAAACACTGAAGTAACTTGTTAGACTTTCGGCTATTTCTTCAAGATTTTCGTTGATAATACGTTTAAACTTTTTGCAAGCAAGTTGCCACATTTTTTGTTTGTTTTTATTATTTTTATTATTTTATTATCCTCTAAAGCACGTTAAATCTTGATTACATTTCAAAATAAATTATTGTAATAATAACAATAATAATTCTTGTAAATATTTAATAATAGCAAAAAAAGTTTAATGCACTTTTACTGTTGAGACCCTGAAGTCAACTGTTT
Source organism: Pollenia angustigena (assembly GCA_930367215.1). Classification (NCBI taxonomy): domain Eukaryota; kingdom Metazoa; phylum Arthropoda; class Insecta; order Diptera; family Polleniidae; genus Pollenia; species Pollenia angustigena. The sequence goes on along the minus strand of OV884057.1, from coordinate 120,851,591 downwards.
TTAAAATGCTAAACAATAACAATAGATACCTTCAAATCTCCATTTAGATTCAAACAATTATGAAATATTTGTAATAAATATTTCATAAATAACATCCATCCATTTATATTCATACAAACCCAGAATTACATGTAACATGTTTTTTAATAAAAATAATAAAGAGTATATGAAATACAACTCATTTCTTACATCATTCCATAATTATTTACAACACACAGCGCGGTAAAGTGAATTGTCTATATAAAGGAACTTATTTTCTCATTTAAGTAAGATACAAATTTTTAAAGTCCTTCTTTAAAGGATATTTTCTTAAAAAATATTCGTTTTTATAGGGACGATAAATAAAAAACAATTTTTAATTTCACTTATATAAATTTATTAATATTTATATTATATTTATTTAAGAAGACTTGAAAACTAGTTCATAAAAGTTTGAGTTTCTAATAATATTTACATAGAAAAACAAAATACTTAAAAAAAGCTCTAGTTTTAAAAAAGTACATTTTCTATAAGGCATACATTCTTGTTTAAAAAGTTAGTTCAATATAAAAAGATATGTACCTTGTACTTTTCCTAAAAAGTGTAAGTGAGCACTTTTACCGAAAATATACTTTTTTTGTCATAGTAATTTTTTTAAAGGTACTTTTTTATAAGGTAATTTTTTAAAAGGTACTTTTTTTAAATGGTACTTTTTTTAAAAGGTACTTTTTTTAAAAGGTACTTTTTTTAAAAGGTACTTTTTTTAAAAGGTACTTTTTTTGAAAGTTACTTTTTTTAAAAACTATTTTTTTAAAAGGTACTTTTTTTAAAAGGTACTTTTTTTAAAAGGTACTTTTTTTAAAAGGTACTTTTTTTAAAAGGTACTTTTTTTAAAATAAACTTTTTTTAAAAGGTACTTTTTTTAAAAGGTACTTTTTTTAAAAGGTACTTTTTTTAAAAGGTACTTTTTTTAAAAGGTACTTTTTTTAAAAGGTACTTTTTTTAAAAGGTACTTTTTTTAAAAGGTACTTTTTTTAAAAGGTACTTTTTTAAATTGTACTTTTTAAAGTTTATAGATCTTTTCTTGGAAGATTTTTGATTTTCGAATTATGATTTTGAAATTTTAAATTCAATGAAAAAAATAAATATTTATAGTCTTTTTTTACAGCTTTCACTGTATATTAAAATGATAAAACAAGAAAAATCTCCATATTTTTAGAAATCGGATTCAAACGAGTGAAATGAAGCATTTTCAACTACATGAATTGCAGGCATAACAAAAACAATAAATTGTATAATTTTGTTTGCATTAAATTGTTGCTATTTTTCCCAAGTCCTCTGTCGCGTTATGCAATGTTGTCTCAAAGGATTGTTTACTTTTGTTACAAACCTTCTTATCCTTCTAGTTTAGAATGGTTTTGTAATAGATAAGCACATGCATAAAGAATTATATCCCGCTGATATCCTTGTATTAGATTTATTTCAGGAGCGGAATAAAATGAATTACATATTTTTTATATTTATATTAAAAAAATTTAAAAAAAACCGGGTGTTATGAAACATGTGTAATGGAAGACAGCTGTAATATATATCAAAATGTTTATTTTTTCTTTTCTGTTTTAACGAAAGCCAATCTGTAGATACATATTTGTCAATTGCAGTTTTCAGAACATTTGTGTTATTTCATAAGTCAGATTGTTTGAAATCAAAACACATATGTTTTCAATTTCCAAATTAGGGTCCGCACAATGGCCAGAAATAAACTTTTGTTGTTTTTAATATTACTTTTTTCACGATTTTTAAAATTTTGATTCTATTAAGCAATTATTGGGAGATTCACAAGGTTGTCATAGAGTTATAGAGTCATAAATATCTACTGTGTATGAAAAACAATAAACACAGCATAAAAAAGTCTTATTATTTTAGGATTTTTTGTTGTTGTTTTAAACACAACAAAGATTTTTTTAACAATTGTAAAATTTAAGGATATTATGACAATATGACATGATAGTACACCTTGTGAATCCCCCATATAATTGGTGAAATTGGCCGTTCGTCAACTATTTTAATTGCTAAGAGGCGGAATGGAACAAATTTATAACCATTAGGAGATAACTGTACAATTTATTTATCCATGCCTAAATTTTTAGTTAAGACGCACATTTTTTTTTTGTAGTTCTTAGGTTGGTTTTTATTACAATAATAATCAAAACAATTATATTTAGCATGAATATATATAATTCTATACGATAAGATAGTGCGAGGTAGACTTTGTTTAAAGTAGACTTTATTAAAAACAAAACTAATAAAACTTTACAACTTTAAAAACAACATTAAAGCTTTTCATAAAACTTTATTGAAATTTTGATAAATTTAAAGTAGAGGAGTTCAACTGTTGCTGTAATTTAAAGTTGCAAATTTTGTTAAAATTTGAGAAAAACCTTGGTAAATGTAACGATTTTACATCCCTGCAATGAATTTTGTCATTATTTTTTAGCCAACGTAGCGCGTACGAAAATCTTTTTATTTAGTTCGAAATTGCCTTAAATACAATGAATAATTTTCATTATTTCTGTGACATAAATTCTACAATCGAACGTTATTTTTCATTACTAATATGTAATGTATCATAAAGGCAATGAACTTAATTCTTAATTAGTTCATATGATGAAACCTTTTCATTGAAAAAATGGAACTTGTCATTATTAATATTAACCCCTATTATGCGTTTCGATTCGGATCGAAAGTTTCTCCGTTTTTGGCAACTTTTGTATTTTGTGCCCATGTTCTGTAACTCCCGCGTTGAGAAACTTTTCGATTGAAATGTGAGAAATGAAACAAAAATACCATAAATTGAAACAAACATGTTTTTCTCACTTAACTGTTACTGTAACATTTTTGGCGAGTAATTTCCTTACGTTACAGCTATTACACACCAAAAATTTCATTTCATTTATAAAAAAACATTGTTTCATTAACACAATTTTTTTTTTCATTGCTTTACGTTTATACAATGAAAAAGGTTCATAGTTTTACATTTATGTAATGTAAACAAGATTGAAAGCAAAACCCAAAGAATTACATTGAAAGCAAAAACAAAGTCATAAATATTTTTTGGGAATACAAAATTTTAATTTCAAAAGATTTTGTTATTCGTGCTTAATTCCCAGTTTTTATTATTGATAAAATTATTGATTATATATGTAAATTCCGTTTTATTATTATGCTCTAGATACAAGATAAAAAGTTAAGATAAACATAACAATTAAATTCATAAAGCAATAATAAAAACAAACACAAATTGAGGTACTCAAGATATGAGATCAAAAAGTTAATTCATAAAATAGATAAAATATTTTAAATAAATATATTAACATTTTTTAACGGCTTAGGAAATAACTTTCTGACACACTCAAAGCGCTTAGTAAGTCGTCAAAAAGTATATTGATTATTTTATTTACTAATTACCATGTTTCCGAAAATTTTCGTTCATTTTTTTACCGAGGTTGGATAAATAGTTAAAAGTGCACCGTTGTAGAAGGCTTTTGATTCACAATAAGAAGCATTTTTTTTTATTAACAACGTCTATATCAGTCAAATGTATGTCAAGGTTCATGCAAAAAATAGCATCAACCTCTTGCAAACCTTTTCATTTCATTAGGTCTATCTGTAATCTTTAGGACAATGTGTTTTTCAAATTGTATGTTATAGTATCTTACACGAGTTTCCAAATTTTTTATTTCGGTTTCCCCGCAATTCAAGGGTATAAACCAACACAAATTGAAAAAAATTTGTGTTTATCACCTAATAAACATATCGCTCCTTCATCGCAACATAGTCATATCTCATCAAAAATTGTAAGTTATTTAAGCAGTGTTCCTTCATGCCGTCTCGTATTTTATCTCAAACTGAACCGAAGTTATAGCAAAATATATCTTTAAATCATTTGTTTTTGTAGATATGACTATGTTACAATAAAGGAGCTATATGTTTAGGTATCTGCTATTTTTAAGACTTGTCCATGGACAATTAAACTTTACTACCTGCATCTTATTTTGAATTAATGTTCTTTATTAACTTTTCACTTCACTAAATTTATTAATTATCAACTGTTGCACTGCCTATTCTGCTTTAAGTAGATTTATTGCATCAGGAGACATTGATTTACGTACGTACTCACTTCTTGTAATTGATCTAATCGACAACCCATCCACAGATGCTTATTTTAAGAGAATAGAAAACTAAATTTCAAAGTATAAATAGCTGTTTTCTTAAACTATGAGGAATTTTTTATTTCCCGGGATCCCGCATGAAAAATCCCGGGAAAGCGGGAAATATAATTATTGAAATTATTGAACGGGAAATCCCGGGAAAAAACCCTACGTGTGACATAATTAGGACCTATGATTTTTTTCAAAACTCAAAAGAGTTGTAATTTTATTTCGGTTTTTTTTAATTCTTCTATAGATTGCATGGCCAATTTGAATCTCACGAGCCGCATGCGGCTTTTTAAAAGAATGAATGCGGCGTAGGGACTCCGCAGATATGGCTTTTAGATTTTTCTAAATATGTATTCCCATACAAATATCAACAAAATGCCCTCCATTTTTAACTCCTCCGAAGGCTTGACAGATTTTGTTATTGTTAGGTATGGGAATTGGTCGTAGAGTATATTTTATATCGCTAGAGGGCGCAAAATAGGGCATAAGCTCCCCCTCCTTATAACTTCTTAGCTAATCAAACTGTTTTCTTAAAATTTGGCATGCAGCCACTGTAACAGCTGAAAGAAAATAGGGAATAGGATGTGAAATAGGGCAAGAAGGGTAAAAGCTCCCCCTCCCAATATCTTCTTTACTAATCGACCGATTTTGTTGAAATTTCGCAGGCAAATAGTGGTACAGCTGGAAAGTACTAAAGCCTATAGTTTTTATTTTTTAAGGCGTGAAGCAAGAGGGGTAAAAGCTCCTCCTCCCTATATCTTCTAACTTATCAACTGGTTTTCTTGAAATTTGGCAGACAAATAGTATAACATCTTATTTATCTTCTTATCTAATCAACCGGTTTTTTTTAAACTGTAAAATCTAAAATAAATAAGTTATATGGCAAAACAACGTTTGCCGGGTCAGCTAGTTATTTTATAATTCAAAAAAATTGAAAAAATTACATACATATATGGCAATTCACAAGGTGTCATATCAGGGTTGATAAGGTTGGTACAATTGTACTTTTTTTGGTACAATTCAAAACTAAAAAGTACGCTGGTACGCCTGTGACTCATTTGGTACTATTTCCAAATTTTTCAAACCTACTTATTTATAATTGATATAAAATTGCAACTCGTATTAACTGTCTAATGAATAAAAGCGGAGTTCAGTGTTTGGGGCAAATAGTCTTGCTTTTTTATGAAACTTAAGGGAAGTTCTTTTTTTTGTTCTTGGATTTAACAAAACAGCTATGATTTTTTGCTTTGCTCTTTTGCAAGACCATTTGCACCAAACACTGAACTCCGTTATTGTGAATAGATTTTTGCACTTGTTCATTGAACGATTGCTTATGCCACATTCTAAATTTAGTATCAGCGGCAGCATATAAGCGTGCATTTTCTGATTGTATTGACAAGTTTTTAAAAGATATAAGAGACCACTTCTGCAAGAGTTCTACATAGTAGAAAAGACGACTTCCTCTCAATTCAAGATTATTTTGGAACGAATGCATAATATTTTCAAATATTCATCAACAAGAAGGGTGTCACGTCAAGAAGTAATTAACACAATTTTGTAACAGTGAGAGCCCACTCCATTATTATTTTACTCCGTATTATTTTGAAGGAGATTTTACAAGCGCTAAATACAATTTTATTATATTCGAACTTTCTACTCCTTTCCTGTTTCTGCAGAACATATTGAAAATTGTAAACTCAATAAATTTCGAAATGCAATCCGAAGATGCTCGTATGCACATATTTTTAGAACGCTTAAATATTATATTTTCGTTTAAAATTCGAGATTGCCTTTTGAGAAATATTCGCCAATTTTCCACAAAAAAGACGATAAATTCTAAACAGTTTATGACAACGCTCTCTGGCGGCAATCAAAAATAAATGGATTGCTCGACCCTAAAAACCGCATGATACAGGTCTGGTTAGACTTACTACAATTTGTTTGCCTCTATTCTTGAATTTTTGGAAAACTAACTACATATTTTGAAAAATCCGGGGCTCGAAATTAATTTTTGACATATGGTTTCTTTGACAAAGTTTCTTGGAATGACTTATAGAATAAGACTCCCGATGTGCTTTTGACGCAAAAAAATTTTACCCACCCTATTATTATGTATAATTAATGATCATGTACTTTTTGCTATCTATACTTTACATGTACACATTAATTTGTTTTTGTTGCATTAAATTTTTGTTTTTGAAAATAAAACAAAAAAATTTATAAAAAAATGATTTAGTACCATTGGGGCTGAAAAAGTACGATTTTAAAAGTTTGTTAGTACGATATTGCTTTTCGCATTTATCATATAATAAACGTTTACTAATTAATTATATAATTATACAACAGACTGTTCACGACAGTGCTATTTAGCCTTAAATAGTTCTTAGCGCTTTAAAACACTTTTAAAATTTGCTAATAACTGTTTAAAACAATATGACATAATAAAATCATTTTATTATATTTATATAACCGCTACGACACCACATTTTTCATACAATTTGACATAAAAATTTGCTGTAGAAAGCCGTCATGAAAAAGATGATTGTATTAATTACTGTTTCTTCTTAACTGATGGAGTATCTGTAATGTCTCAACCAAGCATTACAAGGAAACGATTTAACTAAAAAAATGTTCAATCACTTTCCTCGTCTGAAGAATAGACTATATAAAATTGATGAGAAAAAAAATTGAGTAAATAAGACACAGTAAATAAGAAGAATTATTAAAAGACCTTGACTTGCGATTTGATGATTTCCATTATTTTAAGTTTTCTCTAAATTTTCTTGTAGATCCATTCAAGATTGACGTTAATAACGATGGACGATCGATTAATATTTGGAATGAAAGTGCCGCAGGAGAAATGGAATTATTAGAATTATTATTAGGAGGCTCAGTCTTAATATGCCTCACAAACCTCAATTCCAGAATGCCTACTTGTTGTGAGTAACTCTACAATCAAGTTTATAAAAACAAAGCATCGTTCACAACTCACAAATGAGCATTTAACGGAATTAATTGTTTGCACACATTGTATTAAAGTCTAAAAACTGTTTTAAATAAATATAAAACAACTATAACAATATCTGTATTAAGCGGGAATCCCCGGGAAATTTAAAAATAAATCCAGCTTTCCCGGAAAATTAAATAATCCAGGAAAAGCGAAACTCTACTTATGCATCACAAGTGGTGGAGGGTAAAAAAATTAGACGCAATCATGGTTTATTGCTAACTTATAACCGACATTGCTGATTTAAGTGGAGCCTTTGGGAAAACCTTTTTAACACGTACACTTTTAAACAGGCCAAATTTTTTAATAAATAAAATTTTCATTAAATTGGTGAAAACATATACATACATACTTAATTATCTCTTTTATTATGCAATTTATTTGGTAATAAACTGCATCCTAAAAGTATGCTTTAAAAACGAGTTTTGCTAAATTTTCATTATACATACTTTATTTACTATTTTAATTTAAATAAAAAAAGAAACTTTGTTTAGTCTTTGAATCCAAAAATATCCACCACTTTTTGAATGCAATTGTTTGTAGAGACACATTTTTGTCTATGTATAATAAAAACTTTCCCAGAAAATCATCCCTTCTTTTATAAAGATTGTAAATTTGCTGCAATTGCTCTTGTAAATAAATAGTTAAACTTCTCTACTTCTATATTTTTTTTTTTTAACAAAAGGGTGTCCAAAATTTAGGTATCATTTTAAATTTAATAAAAAATACTTTTTTTTTTTTGGATATTTAAAATATTTTTCTTTCAATTTATTACGAATAGGGAGCGGTTAATAATGAAAAATTATGCTGGGTAAGTGACCCACCCTACTGGCTTGGCAGGCTCCCAATCTTTTCCCAAAATGCTCAATCACGTGTTTCCAAAAACTGTTGTCAATGGTTGATATCTGCTCGATAATGGTGTTTTTAAGCCCTTGAACTGTTGTTGGAATATTCCTGTGCACTTTCGATTTTAAAAAATAGATAGTCTAATGGCCATTTTCTGAATGTATCGACAACCTGTCTGTTACTTAATGTAAACATAAATTTATTAGACCCATAAACTGTCCGTTAACGATTTTGGGTTTCTCAATATATCGACAAAAAACATTGTTTTTAGTTGGCAACACCTCTCAAAATACATGTAAAAGTTGGAAATCAGCTGATTGAATTTATCTGAACGGCCAATAAATGGAAAATAAATAATTGGCAGATGAGTGCTGGTTAGCTTCACGACAAAGTAGATGCAAATCAGTCATTGAGAAAACCAAATTTCTTTAATGTGCAGTTTTTCGTTGGGAAAAAAGATAATCGTGTAATGAGAAAACAGCCATAAAGGTATAAAATCTCACGTTATTGGTGGCCAATTCACTCCTCCTCAACGAGAAATAATGCGATTTTTGAACTTTTCTTTCAAAAGATCCATGTTTCACTTGCTGTGTGACAAGTGGGACCATCCTGTTGTAGCCACATATTATCTTAGTACACACAAAAAGCTTCGAATCATCTTCCTGTGCTGATTACCTTTGACAGGTGATACCTCAAGTTTGAACACCCTTTATAAGTTTTATTATTTTTTTTTATAAAAAAAAATTTTTATTTATAAGTTTTCTTTTGTTCTCGAAGTTTATTTATCCATTTTTTTTCGTTAAAAGTATTATGAAAGTCATGACATTGTCACTAGATTTTTTATTATTTACTCTAAAACTGTGTTCTAGTTAAATGGTTTTTTAAAACAACAAAGAGAAAGTTTTTAATCTAAGTTGTCATCTGTGAAACTATAAAAATGTTGTAAAGAAAATAAAACTTGAAATAAGAAATTCGAAGAAGGGAGCTTAAGTCTTCAAGTAAACAATTTTTTTTCTTCTAATTTTGATAAAGTGTTATAGTAAATAAAAGTAAATTTATATGTTTTTCAGAAAGTGTTTTCAAATATCTTGGGGTTTAAATAGAGCTTTTAAAGTAAAAAAAAATGATGTACCCTAACGTATGATTAATATTAATTAATAAGAAGTTTACTAATTTTATTAATAACTTTGTTATTTGTAAAACATTTTAAGAGTTTTTTAAATCTTTTTATTTGAAAAGAAATCTAGCTTTAATTTTCCGTTAGTATAGCATGAATTCTGCTCTTTAAGTTTAAGTAAAGAGATGTTAAATTAAGATTTTTTTTATTTGTGTTTAATTTTCCTTTTTTCCTTTTGGCAATAATTTGATTGTCCTATTAACTAAAACGTTTTTATTCATTTAAAAATTGACTGCAAAAATGCCACTATTAAAATACCTGCTTTTTTCCTGAACCCTCAAAAAAAACTTCAAGCTATTTTCCCAGCTACTTTTCATAAATATCTCTGATGGATTTCAATGTGCTTCTGGTCGTTAGTTAAAAACTAAATTTATAGAAAAAGCCAGTTATTTAGTCAATGGACTTTCTATGTTCAACTGCCAGAAGTAGCTGAAGTTGAAATTAAGCGAGTGTTTTTATTCCTTATCAGTATCAGGAATACACAATGACAACGAGACTCTGCCCATGACGATGATGATGATGTGGCAACGAGAATTAAATTTTTTTTTTTTTTACTTTTTTTGCATGTTTTAATTTTCGTTAAAGTCAATGAGTTTTGCTTTTAGAACAAAAAAAGCAATTGCGTTTAGATTTTTTTTCAATTTCTATTCAAAAACCTGGCTGTAAATGTTTTATTTGTGTGTAGAAATGTCATTTTATTGGAAAAAGAAATATAAAACAGCAAATTATTGTTGGTAGTTTTTTTCATTGCTCGCAATCATTCGTTGTAGAGTAGTAGAGTGTAAAGCTATAGATTACAACAACAGATGCTAGAAATGAGAAAAAAAACGTGTATGCAGGTTTTCAGCCAGAAAACATGAAATTAGAAAAAAATGTATTCACTAAAGTATTGAAAACATGTACAATACGCTGGCCAAACACCACTCCACCAACAACACCATCACACCCCCATTTGATTCTGCCACAAAAGACAGAGAGTATGTGCGTTATTTTTTGGTCAATATATGTATGTATGTATGCCTGTTTGTTTTTTGTCTTGAATACCATTCTGTATGTAAGACAACGAGTCCATATATGTAGCAGCAGTCTGGCTTTGATGCATGTATCATTGATGAATACGCGCCGATAACAAATCTCAATCAAATGTCAAAAAGGTAACAGACATGTTGTAATGTTACAATTTTCACAGGCAACATTGTTGTAGAAGAGAAAGAAAAAAAATAAATGAACCCAACTTACAGTCATTTCAAAAGTGCTGTTCCAATATTCTAAGCCCAACAAACATAAGTACATACATACGTCCATACGCAGACTATAAACTTTTGTTTAAAATTTTTCGTAAAATAAAAAACACACACACACAACATTTTGTTAACAGAAATAAAACAAAAACATTGTCAATTTTTATTAGAAAATCTTGTTGGTTTTTTTTTCTGTTTTTGGCTGGATGGGAGTGAGAGAATTGTGTTTTGAGAGTGAGATATATTCGATTTTGAATGCGAGAGTAGTGGTGGTGAGGTTAGGTTATCATTTGTTGACAATTAAAACTGTCAATTTTAATCATTTATGATTGAAAAATGTCAAAATGTTCATTACTAAATTAAACTTTGAAGTTTTCTTCTTGCGGCAACTTAAGGAATACAATAACAGGAGTACTAAGTACGTTATCCGAAACAAACGATTAATGAAAGACATTAAAAAATATCTGTTTTCAAGAAAAGGGTTTTTAGAAAAGCTTTATTAACTGTTTTGGTTTAAAAGGAAAATAAAATTTCTTAAATCTGTTTATGTATGGATGTGTGATTATTATTATTATCTATTTTTATAGGATTTTATGGTAACTAAATAGCAGTGTTGCCGAAACTTGGTGACCAAAAATGGCTAAATTTACGGAAAAAATGACTAAAAATGGGCTTACAAATGGCTAAAAGTTTTTTAAATAAAAACACTTTAAAATTTAATTACAAAAGCGATATAATTCATTTAAAGTTGTTAACGATGAAATTGTGAGTTTAGATCAATTTGTTAAATAAGAATAAACGTAAATTAATATTAAAATAAATTAATTTTAAAAAATTAAATCATCGCAAATTCTATGTCGTTATTGTTCATCTCATAGGAATCACTCATTAGTTTCAAATAATCATAACTTTTAAATAATTTGAAGGTAAATTATAATCATGCCAACATTTACCCAACATTTTGAGTCCAGATCTACAATAAAAAACAAGTAAGAAAGTATAGTCGGTTAAACCCGACTTTATGATACCCTACACCACAGTATTTAAAAACACATCATGCTTATGGGTCCATGTAAATGTGGATTTATCTATGTTTATAAACTTCATGAAAATCGGTTTGAAAGTTTGTGAGAGGCAGAAATTGCCCCCTGCCTCCCCTTGTGGTCCTATTTTCTGAAAACTGTATAGCTAATGTGTTCCTATAGATATGGATCTATCTATGTTTTAAATTTCATTAAAATCGGTTTGATAGTTTCTGAGAGGAAGAAATTTCCCCTATCTTCCCTCGAAGTCCTACGATTTGGCCCATTTTCAATAGGCTTGGTCCTTGTGCCAATAAGAACCTATGCCCCAAATTTTATCAAATAATCTCTAAATTGCGATCTGTACTTTGCGCACAAGGTTTACATGGACAGCCAGCCAGCCGGACAAAAATCGTTAATTCGACTCAGAAAGTGATTCCAAGTCAATCGGTATAAGTAACGGTGGGCTAAGGACTATTATTTTAAGGTGTTACAGACATCAGCACAAACGCATAGTACCCTCTCCACAATTGTGGTGGTGGTATAAATATTGTATTGTTATGGTAAAAATATTTACCTAATTGATAAAATCGAATTAACGGTTGCTTAATGTAACCTATTTCTCAAATTACGTTTAACGATGTTTACTTGGCTAAGCACCCTCTCTACTTCAACATTAGACCATGGAAGTGAGAGCAACTTTATAGTCAATTCTGAAATTTCTAAAACAATTTTGTTACCGCCTGCATCCCTTTATTGAAATACTTGCAACCAGAAAGAAACAGCGATGTTTGTGTTGATCTATTTTATAAATTAAATAGTGGAATAGTGTTCCTTTGTTTTGAAAGATGTTTCAGCGTCAAAGTTTATAGCGATTTTCAACATTTGTAAAAGTTGTGATTTAAATTAAAGGCGTTTTAATTGTTCAAAATGTTTATTTTACTTTATAAATTATTATAATAAAATAAAAATTATTCTTTTGAAAGAAAAACGGCAAAAAAATGTATAGCTAAACAAGTTGAAAAATGGTTAAAAAATGGCTAATGGCTAAACTCATTTTTTAATGGCTAAACAGGGTGAAAAATGGCTAAATCTAGCCACTAAATGGCTAAATTGGCAACACTGCTAAACAGTATTTAATTAGAAATGGTATACTATGCGTATGATTAATATTAATTAAGAAACTTTTAGGAAAATGTTATTGAAAATCGTGGTATTTATATAAAAAAGAGGGTTTAAATAGCAATGAAACTACATTTTAATTTTCGTCAACGGACAGCTTCTTCAAGCGAACATACCATTTCAACAGACAATGTTCCCTGGCCCCGACAACGTTCGTAATGCAGGCATTCAGTTCTTGTGAGAAGTCTTTCCCCTTCTACGGACATATTAAATAGTCCCATCGGTGTCGTTTCCTGTACTAGAAACAATTATAAAATATAACTAAAACTGTAAAATTCCTTTCTTCATAAGAATAATTAAATTTGATAAACTTTAGCCTAATTAAAATATCAAAATTTGGATATAACTAAAACTATAATAATAACCAGTGTTGCCAGAAGTAGGGGGAAATCCCTACATGTAGGTATTTTTGATACTTAAACAGACGCGTAGAGAAAATCGGACAGATTTTTAATAATCTCCATAATGTAGGGATTTTTCGTCATATTTTTCCCTAAAATCGGTTAAAAATATATTTCCAGAGTTGTTTTTGGTTTCAAAAGAATATCATTCAATGTTGAACGATTTAATTGAATTTAATTAAAAATATTTTTTTTTTAAGTTTTGTACTTATTTTTGGTCCAAAGCTTTAATATGCATATTCGAATTAAATTTATTTTTTTTTTTAACTAATGCTTTTTCTTCTATTTTAATAACAATAATGCGTAGGGATTTTTGTTGTGGGAAATTTTTTCAACGTGTAGGGAAAAATCCGATTTTTTTTAACATGTGTAGGTATTTTTTTCGAAATATTCACTGGCAACACTGATATGACAAACCTTTTCTTTAAGAAAGTCCTTTAAAGTCAAACCTTCAATGTGTTGCCTTTTTGTCTTATGAAACAGAATAAACCGAAAATCAACAAAACATTAAAAATGAAATTGTGCATACCTGACATATCAAGCTTTTTCTCTCTCCTTGTTAAACTTAAGCATACAACATATGGGCCATATGATTGATATTATAAAGCCTTTAAAAGGAGATCAAAATGTTGTAAGTAATAAGAAGTCATAAGAAAAGAAATCTCTAAATATAACAAAAAGACACGTTTATAATGGAAATATGTATTTATATAAAAGCCAGGTGAAATAAGGAAAGAAATAAAACCAAAGATTTGTAAAAGTAATGGAAAAAAATAATAAGAAATAAGTTAAGAAAAAAAAAATAATTTTAGTAAAATACAAAAAATATTATGGCTGACTTTCTAAACGTATGTGCGCATTGTCAAATTAGTGTTTATTTCAATCAATTATACTTCAGAAGGCTGCAAATTAAATGCATTATAACTTAAAATTTTGCACGTTTACACTATGCGCGTAAACAATCCATATTTAAAATGGTTTAGTTATGAATGAAATACCAAAATTGGCAAGGAATTCCTGACATTTTTGTTGCAGTGCAATGCAACGTGAGCTAAGACAGCAGTTTTATATAAAATGATATACAAAAGATAACATTTTTTTTTAAGTTTACATGATTTTTAAATTCGACAAAATTCGAAAATTTGTTTTTGTTTTAAATGTAATTTTCTATGCGAACGTTGACGTTCGAAATCGTTAAACAGGCAGTAAGAAAAAAAGGGTGACGTATGATTAATATTAATTAATGAGTAAATTTATAAAATTAGCTTCAACTTCGTTTAAATATAAGATATTTCCTTCAAATAAATTGTAAAGTAAACTTCAAAATAGTCTTTTCTAAAGTATAAAACTTTAAAAAATAATAATTAGTATTGTGGTTATTTTATTGAACTGTATATATATTTTTTTTAATTCCCCAAGCTAACACCGCGAACCTCTACGCTTGTCTGCAGGAAAATAACCAGAGTTGCTGGCGGGAATCGAACCCGAAACCCCTGCGCTGATAGGCTAGCTCACTACCAGCTAGCCTACCGTGACACTCAACATGGTTTTTAATCCAAATTTAAATATATTTTAATCAGGCTATAGTTCGTTTAATTTAATTTTCATTTAATTATTTCTATGAAGAAAAGAATTTTACAACATGAAACCTTTAATGCAACACTCTTGCTTATGTAAAGTTCTAGACGTTCCAGAAATTGTTTGAAGGTCCAACTAACAAAAATTACATCAAGTAACATGCCTTTAAAAGTAGCACGATTTGAAGCCGAGTTTTTTTTTCTGTTAGGACCAGCACTCAGGGGATGACCTCTACTAATGCATTGCATTGTTTTGTAACTAGGAAAATAGGTTGTGGGAAAGAGGATAGTGGGAGTAGTTTTTGTGAACATTCGATTTGAGCTTAATCATGTTGTAAGTGAGAGGGAAGACTTCTGCAGAAAGGTTATTCCACATACGAACAGTCCGGGAAAAAACTAGTTCTCTCTGTAATGTGTTGTAGGATTCACCTGCCAATCGACCACATAAGGATGGGCTCTTGAGGAAAAACGTGTATTACGAACAAACGTACGCGTTTCGGGAACCAGATCCCTAATTTTGTCAGAACACATCCCATTGTAGTAGCGATAAAACAGGCAAATACAACCCACATTGCGACGGTGCTCAAGGGAGTCAATAGAATTGGATACCCTACTGTCGCCAATGAGAACCTTTCCCTCTCCTGCACGCGGTCGAGAAGCTCCAAAATAGACTTTGAAGCACCGGCCCACACATAAGAGTTGTATTCCATACGCGGTCCAAAATTGCTCCAGACGATTACAGGGGACCTGTACCAAACACAATGGAATTGTTTGAAGCGAGAATTTGCCTTAGAAAGCAAGAAATGTGCCTAATACTCAATCATGACAATGCTTGGTTCAATGTTGCAAGATAAGTAACGACTTTTTTTTATAAAATAGTGGTTGAAAAATTTTTTGCTTCGGCCGCAGAGAAAACACATTTTTCGTTATGGTCTCCAACAACAAAACTATTTCTAACGAAAATGTTTTAAACTTATTTCGTCTCATGCAAAAAAAAAGTTAAAGCACACATTACTTAACCAACACGTTAAGCCCATACGCTTTTGCTTGGCTAACTAATAAAGGTAACTAATGTGAACTTTAATTCGTTTTGCATAAAGGGGCTTATGTTAGCTTTAATCATATTGTTGTAATCGGCACCCATATTATGCTTAAATCTCTCACGCTCTCACTGGATTTAGATTTACTTTATCACCGTGTTCTAGAAATTGCCTTGATATGTTTTTGGCATCAAAAACAAACAGTTTTTTGCGCGGCTAATTAAAATTGTACCCATATTTTACTAATTATGCTACAAATATGTCAAAATTAAAAATAATAAGTGGTGGCGTATGATTAATTTTAATTAATGGCTTAGTTTATGCAATCAGTGTTAACTTTGTTTCTACTTAACAGATTTTTTTCAAATAAATTTTAAATTTTACTTAAGAATTTAAGCTAAAAATTTGATTTTTTTTCGAGCTTTGCAAAATATAGTATTTACAAAAGAATTGTAATATCTTTCCTTTTTTTTAAATTCGTGTTTACTTAACAATCATAAATTCCTGTTTATTTTAACAAAAGTAAATATTTTAGTCTCACTTTCACTACTCCAAACAACTGAGACTCCAACTCTTCCATAAAGCCTTTAATTTAAGGGCTAAAAAAGCACTTTACAAAAATTAAAATAATCAAAAAAAAAAAAATAATCTACAAAAATTTGTAAAGAAAATGTTATTTCAAAAACTAAATTAAGATTGAAATGTAAAAACGTTTTATGCTTTACAGCCAATATTGAGTTTAGAAAAAAATTTTTTAAAAGTAAAATGAAATCGTCAAAAAATAACAAGTTTTTGCAATCGATTGAAATACTGGATTTGGATTGGATTTTTATTTGCAAAAAAATAAAATAAAAGGAAGGGCTTAGGGGATTTGAATTACTGTTTATAAAGTATGAATGACAAACAAGACACATAAGACGCGTTAGAATATTGCGTGTTTCATGCATATTCCATATACATACATATGAATCCATAGGAGCGGGAGTAGAGCAGGGACAAAAAGGGAAACTATATAAAAAAATTGTTAAATAACAAAAATCAGTCAAGTGCATAACTTACAATTCCGTGAATATAAATTTATATGGCCCAATATTTTGTACACACACAACAGCCTACAGAATTGAATGTCGCTTTTAGAAGAAGAAAAAAAAAAGTTGGAGTTGGAAGCTAAAAAAGAGGTGTCGTTTTAAACAAAATCAAACAAATGTCACAATGTCTAAATATTATCACACATTCCCGCATGCAATTTTTCTTTTCCCTTTTTTGCAAATTGCAAAGAAATGAAATGAAAACAAAGAACAACAATAAATTTTTGTGTATTTTAAACATTGTAAAATTTTTTTTTACTATAAAAGAGAAGACAAACAAAAAAAAAATCCCCAACCAAAATCCCATGATGTCAGCTTGAACGCGAAAATGATTGTGAGGGATTGTTTGCTCTTTTTGTTTTTTTGCTTCTTCTATGTGGGGAATATGAAGCTCCAAAGTTAAGTCAGCCAACTGGCAACTTTGATATATGGACTCGTCTCTATTTTTTTTATTTTTCAACTTGGACAAATATTATAAGTATGATTTTCATTTGTATTTTGCTGATGAAGCATAATTTGATGTTTTAACAAGTTGTTGTGTTTTGAATTCTTGTTTTTTTTTTTTGAGGGATATTTATTAAAATGACAAACAGGAATTAAGTAAATTTATTAAAGAATTACCCCATATGCAAAAAAAGTTAAAGTTCACATTAGTGAATCAACACATTAAGCCCAGCAAAAGTGAATTGGTTTTTATGTGTTAGTTACCTAATGTGAACTTTAACTTTTTTTGCATAAGAGTGTTAAAATATGATAAATCTTTATTTTGAATTTCTTTGATACTAGGCGAATGTTATGCACCAAATTTTCTCCAAAATTGCAAAATTGCGACTTATACTTTGCGCACATGGTTTTTACAGCCATCCGGACGGACTGACATCGTTAGATCCATTCATAAAGTGATTCAAAGTTGATCAGTATACTTAAAGGTGGCCCAAGAAGCGATATTTTTATTTGATACAGAAATCACCACAAGTTATCTGAAACAATAGAACTACTAGAATAGAAAAAGGAAGAGAGGGAGAGACAGAGAGCGGAGGGCGAAATGTTTGCTTCCGCTAAGCTTTTACGCCGATATCCAATACCTTAACAAGAGCGTCAACGTTGTGTCACAACCCTACAGATAATATTGGACTACGTGGTCCATTGTGGCTTAAATGGACTTACAACATGGTCCAATGTACTGCAGTATGGACCATGTTATAAGAAATTAACATGCAGTGCTGCCAACAACTTTTATACTTTTCTATAGTTTACAGTATTACACAATGGTAGCCCTGATGGTGTCCATTATTAATTGTTTATTTAAAAGTGAAAGTTTGTGAAATTTGTGGAAAAATGTAAACAAATTTAAAATACCAAGTAAATATATTTAATAATAGCAATAATAGACTACAGTACACACCATAAAAAGCGATTAGTAAAAAAATGAAAAAGAAAAATGCTTAAACCACCCATTAAGTGTACTCCATACTGTAGAAACATGGAGTACTTTTAAAACTAACCCACTTTAGTACTCCATGAAGTAGTTTAGGGACTACTTCGGTGGGCTATATGGTCCCCTCCTAGGACCTCGTAATGTTAAATGGACCACCTTTTACCCATATATTTGGAGTAGTTTTGGAGTACTCCTACTCCTTTATGGACTACTCTTTACATGCATGTATGGACTACACTTGTTATCTGCAGGGAAACAGAGGTCTAACCTAGTGCTGGGAAACTATCGATAGTACTATCGATAGTCTTAAGCTATCGAAAATATCGATAGAAAAATTATCAATATCGATATTATTATTATTTAAAATACAGCTATGAAGACATGACAGCAGCAACACACAAACGGTTTTTTCCGCAAGTTTTAACTTGCTATTATTAATTCGCGCAGAATTACAGCAATGAATACAAGCAACAAGACTGGCAGGTGGTATGGATTGCTTAGCTGTAACTTTTTACTACTAACTTAAGGCTTTTATGCCGAAATTTTTAAATTTTTACATATGGACTGAAATGTCAGATATTTGTATAATGTAAAAAAAAATTAAATAAAAATGCAATTGCAATTGCGAGCAGAGAATTAACAATGAACGACCATTAGAGGAAAAGTCTGCTAAAGTTGAGAATCAAATCCAATTTAGAACATTATCTTAAGATGCAATGAAATATCTTATAGTCCCTGTTACTTTGGTTCCTTTAGGTGCTTATCAGCATCACAATTTTTAAAAACTTTTATCTAAAATAACGTGCGTACACACATACGTCTCATAGGTTCAATAAAGTGATAAAACCAACGAACTGTAGCCTGATATAAAACTAGTTACAGTTTTCCTACTTAAGTACAAACATTCAGTCGATAGTAATATCGATATATCGATAGTGAAATCTGAATTATCGATAAATATCGATAGTATCCCAGCACTAGTCTAATCACCGCATTCGATACTATCGTACCGAATAAACTATCGATTTTTTTTTTGCATACGATAGACACTGACGTATCGAATGAAAACTCGAGAAATGTAATGTCGAGTTACTCGATATCGAATGTTATTATTAAAAATTCAATACATTTCATTCGATATCGAGGGTCATGATACCAAAATAAATAATTTCGATCAATTTTGCTCGATATCGTATGCGGTGATTACACCCCAGTAGTGTTAACTTTTTTGTTTAACAAAACCCGATATAAACAAGAAATAAAACCGCTAGATTTACAAAAAAAATATCTAAATTGCCATTATTTATTAACAAATGCCGCGCTATTTAGCGATGCTTCATAGAAATTGTATGGGAATGCCAATTTTTGACTACTAGAAAAGTCGTACCGCTTTTGTTTTGGTACGGCTGTAACTTTATAATTGTATAAGTAAGAAATATGTCTTAAGTTTGTTGTTTAAACTTCATTCGTACGAAATTCTAAGAAAAATGTTTCTTTTATTGTTTCTACCAAGGCGAATTCATACAGGTGACCGCTTCAGAGATAGTTATGCTGGCTGTATGGAGTTCGAACTTTAGAATACAAGCAACTATTTACATACAAAAAAAGGCACATTCAGCATAGCTTTCTCTCTATCTCTCTCTGATACTGTCACTAGGGTGGAGCGACACAATTCTTTAGCGAATCGCATTACATGCGATATTTCGTTAACGGTTTATCTGAATAAAATAAGTTTTACATTGTCAAATAGATATCTTCCTATTCTTTCAGCCAAAACAACAATTTATTGGGATACACAAATTAAAAAAAAGTTTTTTTTTTGTTATTTTGTAAAAATCTACAATTTTTAAATTGCTTCATTAAGAATATACTGTGTATATATTTTTCGGACAGTATATCAAAGATAATTTTGTGACGATCACACGATGTATAAAATTTGTAAACTTAGACAAAAATTAAGAAAGTTATAGAAGCCATTAAGTGAATAAAGCCGAATTTTTGGTTTTAATTCTGTTTAAACAATTCTGGTTTTTTATGCAACTGTTTGTTTTTAATTGAAATTTTTGATATTTTTTTATCAAGTGGCGCAAACGTGGCGCAAAGAATTCGGATGGTGGGAATGAGGTTATTGTCCAACCCGAGTTCAATCCCCCCCCCCCCCCCCAACCGTTCAGTTAAGAATAAAAATTATCAAAAAAAAAAAAAAAAAAAAAAAAAAAAGTTGTTCCTTCACTAAAATAATTTAATGAAATTTAAATTTGATGAGCCTAATTTAAAAATATCACAAATTTCAATTCTGTTTAAAGTATAATAAAATTTTTTTTTTCGTAAAATATATTTTGTATGGGAAATAAAATCGACTTTTTTCACTAAAGCCTGGTATGAAAAAAACTTGTGCGGAATATCATTGAAATAATGTTGATAGAGTTGTACTCTGTTTATTTTGTGAAAAAGTTCCGAAATGTTTCTTGCAACTGCGAAATAATTTAAGCTGCACTTATTTCACTTGGAATTTTAAGCAAAAGCAAAACAATATGAACTAATTATTGGATAAGAAATAAAAAATTAATATAACAATACCGGTAACAGTTTTTTATCCATATTTACTTTCTTTTTTATTAAAAAAAAATAAACTTTAGTAAAACACACGTGGGCTTTGTTTGCATACGCAAAACAATGACGCATACTTTTGAAGAATAAAAACGTCAAGATGTACAAACTCGCAAGATAGGTAACATTGATACACGTCAATATTTTCGTGTAAAATAATAAATGTTGCTCACCATTTTTCACAAATTTGAACAGAGTACTAGGCTTAAGGCCCTAATTGTGTTAAACTCAATATGAATTTCTTTGGGAAGCAACAACAACATTTTAAAATATTTTTGACTTCTTTATTGCTTTGAATTTAATTTTTGGCGTTGCGTTTTACACAATTAGGGACTTAATTGCGTATAACTTTCTTAATTTCTTTTTTGTCAGATCCCTCTGGTTTTAAGTTTATTTTATTCGAAACAACATTATTTTTTACATGTAGGCTTAAAAGAAACAAGTCTGAGTTCATACGGCTCATGTCTTATTGACATGATTGCTACTTTATAGGCGAGAGGGACGAGGGGAAAGGAAACGAGTACACAGATGCATGAACTGTCTTTACGTTTTGCTTTCTTATTCGTTGTTTAATTTTGTTTTTGTTTTCAATATCAAAAAGCACACATGCAATACGCACGTCGTTAACATGACATGAATCATTTAAACGACAACTCATGTTCAAAGAAGAAAAAGGAAGAATCTTGTCACTAAGACATGAGCCGTATGAACTCAGACTAACTAATAAAAATTTAGCATATTAATTTAGTAAATTAAAATAAAATTGATAAAATTACTCCAACTTCCAGCCCTGGTAAAGGGTCAAAAGGTGAATGTGTGGGAAAAATAAAAATTTTTTTTGTATATAATTTAGGTAGATCCAATATTCTGGAAGTATTTCAAATTTATTGTATGCATTTTTTACTCTCATGCACAGACGCTCCACCTTAACGGTCACTTGTATGCATGCGCCTTGGTTTATACCAGTGATAACCAAGCCCCGAACTAACCAAGCCCCGAATACACGCACACAAAGATATTATGTGCTTGTATGCGTTCGCAGAGACTGACTGCAGGAAATGTCACTAGTGAATCTGTACTGATTCACTATTGACATAGTCACCAGTGCGTGTCATTTGAAATCTACTACTGACGTTGGAACTACTGACTAGGTGCTGACCAGGTAGTTCCTTTAAGAACATATGTAGACATTGGAACCAGAGAATCCCTAGTACATTTTAGTAAAAATAGTCTACATTTTTTGTAAGAATACGAAATCATAACAATCTTTTTTTATCACTCCTTCAACTTTTAAAGGAATTGTACTTCTCAGTTGTTATTGATAAAATCTTTTTCGTATTAAAGCCAAATATAGTGGCAAATGTAATGTAGTGTAGACACTTCGTTGACAATGTCACCAATATAGTCGACAAAACTGGTGACTTGGAGACACTTGCACCCAGGTTTCCTTCAGGGTAGTCTGATGTTTTGAAACGAACAAAGTTGCTGTATACATGTGAATTGCCGACCGAGCTGTGTGAAAAATACGATTATTGACTGCCTCGCGAGGCTATGGAGTGGCTATCACTGGTTTTTACTCTAGTCGTTACTCTATGCCTGACACCTCAGCAACATACATTATTGCTCTGCGTGTAGTTTGACTTTTATTTATCAGAATATTTATAAATTAATTTATTAATAATTACATTATCGTTTTAACAGACATTTTTAAAGACTTAAACAGTTTAATATTTTCTAAAAAAGGATTCAGAGACTAGACATATTTTACCCAGCTTTCCATACACTACAAGGGAAATATTATTTTTACGCATCTCCGATTTTTTAAAAAAACCAAGATGAATTGAAATGAAATGAAACAAAACCGAGACTTCAAAAACTTAATTTTTAGTTACAAATGCTGATGTCTCTAACAATACGATTTACCAAAAAAAAAAAAAAAACGTAAACGGAAGTCAGACCATAAGGACAATTCATAAAAGCGACGAGCAACTCTGATGGATGTGTTGTTGTTGTTGTTGGCAAAGGAAATCGCATAACAATAACAACAACATCAACGGCATTGGTCAAGCAATTTTATGACAAGAGTAAGTAGTTGGCATTTGTAGCAAAATCATATTATTGAACGATGAATTTATATGGCGGAGTTCAATTCAAGAAGAATTTTATTCAAATAAAGGGGGTGTCATACAGTACGCCAGCATTATGAGGTCGTTGTATGCTAAACTAAAGAAGGCAAGGTGGTATAGGTTTGGCTTGGTTGATGATTGACGTGCCTTTTATTGATGGTCTTGATTGGGTTTTTTTTACCTTTTAAACATTCATATACAAATACACATTTATAAACAAAACATACAATCCTTAAAAGGACAAAAACACACATGCAAGTATTCATGAAGTTTTTGAAGGGATTTTTTTTTAATATTTTTGCCTGTAAAATAAAGTAAAACAATACCTGGTGTTTTAGTCGTTAGTTCAATATGTGCGTAAAATGTGTGTTCAAAAAAAAAAACAAAAAATATTATAAATCAGTTATGATTTCATTAGATTTGAAAAAAAAGTGGAAACCCCTTTCCTTTTCCTAACGCCCACTCTTGGAAATATGTGTCTGCTGTTTTCCACCTTAAATAGACTTTAGAATTTTTTTCCAATACTCCCTTGGATTATGGTTTAGACAATAAGGAAAGCAAAGAATTGTTAGATTTGATGTTTGCGTTTTTAATCAACAACATTGCTTTTCCTCTTTCCTCTTCTTCTCATTCCTTAATTAAAATAAAGAAAATATACAGGGTTTTTTTAAAGTTTAGCTTACTTTTGTTAAAAAATTTCTGCGTAGCTTTTGCTTGTATTCGTAAAACAATGTAAAAAGTTCAAATGTCTGCCATAATAATAGTTTAACTAAACATTTGTTACCATTTCCGTTTCCTGTGGCCATAAAAAACGGGTTAATAAAGTTGCAAATTGTTTTGAAATTTGACTTTTTAACAGTTATTTAAACATTTTATTATTTATTTGATGGATTGCTATCAGATTCCTCGCCCTAACCAGTACACTAAGTACAACTTTACAAATGTAAACAACAACACTCTCATCAATAGTCCAAAAATGAAAAAAAAACAACCACCAACACCCTGGACTCTTAACTACCAATACCAATTGCCAATTTAATTTACATTCTCATACTTTTTTTTTCTTTCTTTTCTTTAACCAGGATCATATCAGACTCGTATCATCGTATTCGTCAAGCCTCAATGACTTGTTTCATCCATTGCGTCCGCACGCGCTAATACTTTAATCCTTTTGCATGTAAATGTGTGCGTGTGTGTATCGATACTCGCCCATTTAGATGGGTAAAAGGCACAACTCCTTTGCTTTTACAGATAAATTTAACAAAAAACTGAATTGATGAAGAAACACAACAAAAATGTTTTGGGTATTAAATCGATGAAGTATTAACGACTTAATTGCATGTTTGTGAGGCATTTTCGCAATAACATTTAAACAAAAAAAAAAAAAAAAAAAAATTCTACTCCTGCCAATTTTTTTCATTCATTTAGTTATTTCATTTATCAATACATTCCTTTTTCAATTTTTTTTGTTTTTATTTTATGTATTTAACAAATATTTTATTTTCATTAAAGTTCATTAGAAGGATTTAAAAGGAGTCTTCTTTTTTCAATGTTGTTGCTACTCTTCTTGAAAAAGGATAACAATTTTTATACAATTGGTAGTCATTTATTAAACTTTGTTGCTTTTTAAATAAAATCAGCAAACAATTTTAAATCATTTTCAAAATTGTAATAGAAGGAAATCTTTTAAGTTGAAAAAATGGTTTGTGAAGGCGTATGATTAATATTAATTACACGTTTGTTGCATTGAAATCTTAATAACTTTTGCATTTACTTAACCAATTTGAATATTTACACGCTATTTGAAAGAGAAGAAGCTTTCTATACTTTTTTTATTTTTTATTATAGAAAACAATTTTGGAAAATAACCAAAAAAGTTTAAAAACATTTTTCGGAGAATCTTTAAAAGGAATAACTAAGGCGTGTTTGAGATGTGAATTAAGCTTAAACTTGAAACCCGAATTTTTCCGGCGGAATGTGATTTTTTATTATTATTTAATTAGAGACCAACATTTTAAGCAGATCCGAAAAGAAAAGAACCCAAGAAAATTTGCTTTCAAAAACCTGCCCAGAAAAAACTTTAAATCAAAAATTCCTTTTTAGTGAACAAAAATTTAAATTCGGATTTCCTCAATTTCTATAAAAGTTTATGATATTTGAAAAAATTTTATATTAAAATTTTTTTAAGTTGATTTTTATTAATATTCGTATAAATTTTCTGTTTCGAATTTACTGAATTCAATATTCGAAACATAAAATATAAAAGCTGTTTGCATTGAAAAAAAAACACAATTAAAAAAAAAAATGTTTCGTGTCGCGCGTGAATCACTGGAGATAGTGATAATAATATTCAGATTGCAATAAAAATTTGCCTGCGTAATTAAAATTTTAAAATCACGCAGTTTTTCTTACACACTCACGAAGACTAATTAAGGAAACTAAATATTAAAATAAAAGTTTCTATTAAATTTTAAAAATTTTAAGACTTTGGAGTTTAAAATATATTAATGAAAATTAAATAAAATTAATTTGTGCTTTGAGTTTCATTAAAAAAATATACTTTAAATTAAAATCCCAGCGGTAACTAGAATGAGGGAAGACGCTTAATAGAAGGCCTCATTTAGCAGTCACGAGACCTTCTCGCCGCATTCCATATTTATTTATTTTTTACACAGGTTATCATTGAGAGCAAGCCCTTCCACACTGCCTTTAATATCAACTTCAATCCCTTCCCAAAAAAGGGAGTAAGGAAGGTCACTTAAAATAAAAAGTTGAAAAAATTGAACAACTTCCTTTCTGCTTCTTAAAGAAGGGAGTAGAGAATGCGTACTAAATATTTTATAAGGTCTTTCAAAAATAAGTTTATACCTGCTAGTATCCAGGATTTCATGCGAAGCGAATCTGTTAGAAATGAGTATAGAGGCCTTCAAAACCTCCTGCCACTTGCGGACCTTTCAATATTAAACGCTTTGATACTTTGAGAGCGTGTGTATTTGTGTGGCTTTGGAAATTAGTTGTAAGTGAACAAACAAGTCAGCGTAATGCGATTGTGCAAATTTGTTAATTTCTCGACCTTGATTACATTTCTTTCCCTTATAAGCTTGCAAGTCAAAACAACTCACGCGCGCAGCTTTATCTTTTCTTAAAAAAATGACATATTGTTTTTATTTAATATAAAATTTCGAACATAATTTTAAACCTTTTAAGTTCTTAACAAGAGAAATTGTTAAGATAAACTAGAAATTCATTAAAAAACAAGCCAAAACAAATAATCTTTAATAAAATAAAATTTTCGAAATTAAGTTCGAATTTTCGAACATTAAAAAAAGTTTTAAGTGTTCAATACCTACTTAAAATAAATAGGGGGAAAACATAATTTTTGGATTTTTCGTGGAAAATGTGTTGTCGAACATCGATTTTTCCATGCGAAATTGTTTTTTTTTTTAATATTTAGAGAGTAAATCTGTAATAAAAACCAGCCAGAACAAGGTATTTTTACTAAAATAAAATTTTTAAAATAATATTCGAGTTTTCAAAATTATGTTCGAATTTTCGAACGTTCGCAAAAGGTTTAATTTTTGTTAGTGTTTTTAATATTAACTTGAACTATGAATAGGAAAAATACATATTTTTTGAATTTTTACAAAATTTTTTTTAATATTTGCATGATTTTTTGAGTAAGAAAAGTGTTTTATTTATAAAATAATGGGATTTAAAATTTTTGAAATCCCTAGATGAAAAAACAAATTAAAAATAAAACTGAAGTAGTCTCACTGCACTTTTACCATATATTTCAAGACCCTTTTCAATTTTAAAAGTATTTTGAAAACAGAATGTGGGAATTATTTCAAAGAAGCACAAAACCGCATATTATTAAAATATTACAGTTTTTTGAAAACTTAATAAAATTTACCTTTAACGGTCATTCCTTTTGTATTAAAATTTATCATATTCAAATATTACCAGTATTTACCTGAAATTAGAAAGAAAGTTGAGGAGAATTAGAGAGAATTTGTGTAATTATTATTCAAAACTTAAAAATTTTCTTTAGCTTTAAAATTAATTTTACGAAAATGTTTTTTTTTTTCGATTTACTTAAACTATCTATAATCTGCTTTAAGCATTTTTGGCCATTAAATTTTTTTTTCTTTTTTATTGTTCATTTAACCTCTAGAAGAAACAAAATTAAGCAAAAAAAAAAAAACTTAAAGCTAAAAAGGACCTAAAACAATTTTTACCAAAGTAAATTTTTGAAAATTTGTTACCACCACCCGGCCCAAATTCCCAGCGAAAGGTGAAGCAGAAAAAAAACAACGCCAACAACAATATGAAATGTTCTTTAATGACATTTTTTGCACATGAAACGCACACGCACCATGAAAATGAAACAAACACCCTCTTCCACTAACCCAACCCCAACACACACGCACCAATTGTTCATACAACGAAATGCAGAAGAAAAGGGAAAGACAAAAAAGAAAAATCAATTTTCCTTTTTTTGGGAAACGCACTTTTCATATACATACACGAACAAACAAGCAAACTTACAGTACTGGCTACTCCAGTTACATTTTTTTATTGGGGAGAATTACGCACATCCTTTTCTGGCATGACGTGCTGTTTTCAAGAGTTCGTAAGTTTGTAGACACACTTATGTCTGTATGTGTGCATGTTTGTTTGTTGAGTGTATTTTAGTGTGAGTGCGTGCATATAAATGCTTTTTCTTTGTATACAAAGCTCTTTTTTGTTTTTGTATATTCACTTCTCACTTCTGTTCTTTAGTGCAGGGAGGAAGGATAAGAAAAAATTTAGGTTAAAATTGGAGTGGGATAAATTTGGAAAGAATTGGATTGGAGAAGTAAATAAGGAAAATAGAAAAGTACATTTTATGGATACATACAGCCTGTAACTTGGAAAAATGAATTGCATAAAATATTTGAAAAAAAAAAAATGAAGAGAGAGAAAAAGCATTAAACAAGCTTAAATTACAGAATATAAATGAATAAAGTTTTGGACAATTTACCCTCTAAATTAAAAAAACAGGGGCCATTTCAAGTTTTCTAAAGGCGTTTAGATTGTGGCAAATTTTTATTAAAAATAAGAACAATTATTGCTTTTCTTTGCATTATTTTGTGTTAAACAGGATTTATAGAAACGATTTTTACATTTTGTGGAACTTATTCCACTGCTTATTTCAGACTTAAGCTCGTGGTTAAGGACTTGGACTTTACAATTGTTGTCTTGTCTTTTGGGACATGATAGTTTTACAGGTGGACAAGCCGTAAAGCCGAATTTTCGCCTCGGCTGATAGATTCTCCTACCAATAGCTGACGATGAAATGTTCATATCGGC
Organism: Pollenia angustigena; assembly: GCA_930367215.1. NCBI lineage: Eukaryota > Metazoa > Arthropoda > Insecta > Diptera > Polleniidae > Pollenia > Pollenia angustigena. The sequence goes on along the minus strand of OV884057.1, from coordinate 120,823,285 downwards.
TAACATTTTCTGGCCCATACCATTGTAATCATATCAATATATCATTGGGTTTGTAATTTGCAAAATTATAATTATGTACTCTTAATTGGTAGCTTAGTCTTATTTTAGTGTATACCTACCGGTGCATAAAAGCTGATGGGAGTAAAAAAACAATTTTACCTCTTCTCACTCCTGGTATATCACATCAAAGCGATGTGATACATTTCTTAATACATCAAAAATTGTTTTTAATAATAATATTTGAATCATAATTATGTACACTGTAAATTTATATTTATTTCAACGCGTACAATTTTGTTGATTTGCATTGCGCCTTGAAAACAGCCTAAATATTAATGGGTGATTTTTTAAGAGCTATAGGAATGTTAAAAAAAAACACATAAAATTCAGAAAAATGCAAGAAATCTTTATTTGAATCGATAGTACGGTCCATATAATTTAATGTTTGAAGATTATTTCATGCAAATGTTGACCGTGACTGCGCCTCAAAGGGTCCATCCGCTTAGTCCAATTTTGGCATACTCTTTCCAACATTTCGGCCGGTATCTCATGAATAAATGCTTCAATGTTGTCTTCCAATGCGTCAATTGAAGCGGGCATGTTTGTATAGACATGAGCTTTAACATTGCCCCACAAAAAATAGTCTAAAGGCGTTAAATCGCACGATCTAGGCGGCCAATTGACCGGTTCCGAACGTGAAATAAAATGTTCACCCAACTCGCCTCTCAATAAGTCCACTGTTAAGCGTGCTGTGTGGCATGTGGCACCGTCTTGTTGAAACCCCATGTCATGCAAGTCAAGCTCTTGCATTTTGGGCAAAAGTTGGATATCATCTCACGGTAGCGCTCACCATTCACAGTTACGTTACGATTCGCATCATCTTTGAAGAAGTACGGTCCAATGATGCCACCAGCCCATAAACCGCACCAAGCTGTGACTTTTGCTGGATGCATTGGTAGCTCTTGCAATGCTTCTGGCTGATCTTCACTCTAAAATCGACAACTCTGCTTATTAACATACCCATTGAGCCAAAAATGAGCTTCGTCGCTGAACACAAGAAGCGCGCGATGAACTTTCTTAACAGAGCACGCATTTTGATAATAAAATTCAATAATTTGCATGCGTTGTTCGTTTGTAAGACGATTCATGGTTAAATTATAGACCAAACTGAAGATGTTTGACAGTGAAAGAAAACACGAAACGTGCGTCAGCTGTTTAAACCAGTGTTGCCAAAAAGATAATAGCTAAAAAGTCCCCCGATATTATTCTAAAGATTTCGTTGTGTATACATAAATTCAGCTTCAAATTATAAAAGACAGAGAATATGTGGTTGCATTAGAAAGGCGATGAAAACAAGGTCTGTACGAGCATTAATATAAGCAAATCTCATTAACACTTCGTCATACACAAGAGTCTGGCCAGACCTTTTTTCAATGCGTTTGAATGGAAAATAAAACATGTGTAACACGAAGGGTTAATGCAGATTCTGCGAGATACAATCAAAATTAATGCTCTCAGAATAACTGGCTTTGTACGCAGCCTTGATCTGTCATGATGAACGTCGTGGCTGCATGAAAGGACGCAAATAATATTGGACAAGCTGATCCATTTTGACCAAATGGACTACTCCCTGGACTGGCCCAATGCAATGCAAGTATGGACCATGACATTGTTAAAAAGTGTTTGTAGTGAGACGACATGTCTTCGTCTTTTAACGATTCGTTTAATGTTTTCGTTTTTAAACGACTTCAAACCTTATTATCTTGAGTTTTAAAACTACTCCTTTGTAATCCAAAGCTGGGTTATATGATCCTGCCCTAGGACATCGTAATAGACCATGTTTTTTCCATACACGCGTGTTTGGATTGGTCCTATTATTTGCAGGGTATTTAATTGGAAAAATACTCACATTACGTTGTTCACAGTATATTTGTATCCAGGACTACCACAATGGTGGTAGACCATAATTTACGCCAAAATGATTTTTTTTACGATATGGAAAACTGTTGCGAATTTAAAAACCCATTTTAAGGTTTGTAAACAAAAATATAAAAAAGCTCAAACAAAAAAAAAAAAAAAAACTTGCCAAAAAGGGAAAACTTGATAAATGGTAACACTGCTTGCAAAACATATGTAATATGCTCAGTGATCCATATTACAAAATAGAATTTATTAAGGGTATTCACGTCACAAGTTGCACCCTTGCAAAAAAAGCAAAAGTGCAAAAACATAACAATAACCACAAAGACAATTATTTACGCACAACTAATTGCCTGTGTGGTTGTTGTTATATTTTTGCACTTTTTCTTTATTGCAAGGTTGTAACTTGTGACGTGAATACCCTTATTGTAATTTTTCTAGTGAAAACCAGGGAAACCAGAAATATGCTTTAAAAACGCGTTATGTGCGCATCAAATATGCAGCAAAAACTTGAAAATATGCCCCAAAAAAATAAAAGATTGCAACAATGCAATAACAGTTACATAAGATAAAAACACTCCCAAAATATAATCAGTAAAGTTCAAGCACCAAAGTACAGTTACAGACAAATTTTCAAAATGTCATTTCAAAGTTATGTTAAGAGGTAAAAGTTAATATGTATAAGAGTAAATTATGCCGAATATTATCTAGATATTAACATCAATTTGACATTTTTTGTCTTAAAGGGATTTAAGGTCGCTAAATATTTTATTAATGTTAACATAAAAAAAGTAACTTAAAGGTATTTATAGATCGGAGTTTTGGGCAAATGTAAACCGATTCGAAAATAATTTAATTTGCAGTAAAATATGTTTGGGCATGAATAAATAGGGTGCCCGGTAGGCTAGTTGGTAGTGACTGCAATTTGTACCTTGCGCACAAGGTTAACATGGACAGACAACCAGCCTGACGGACAGATGGACATTGTTAGATCACTTAAAAAAGTGATTCTGAGTCGATCGGAATAATAAAAGTTGGTCCAGATTTTTATGTATTACACACTACGCCAAAAACGTATATAATTGCTTTTTCGTTTTGCTTTCATATAAAATTTTAAAGTTTAAAATAAGATCTATCTTACATGACAACCTGCTTTGTCTTACAATTTTAGAGTTAAAATTAAATTGATGCAACACGTTGGGTATACAGTTAGATGTTTAAAAGAGAAAAGCCAAATTTCGCAAAAAAAAATTTTATTTGCTCTTAATAAAACTGAAAATGTATCAAGTTTTGCCTCAAATAGGCAAAATATGCGCTTTACTCTGAAAAAATGCTGCAAAAAGGCTCTTTTAACTAAATTATGCAAAAAATGTTGGAAACGGTAAAATATGCTAAAATATGCACTAACAAATCGTTGTCAAAATTCATAAAAAGTTCTAAAACGGATAAATATATTGTTTCTGCCTTGATTGGTTGCACAAGGAAAAACATGCAATTGCATATTTCTGGTTTCCCTCGTAATGACACTAATATAATCGAAAGTTGTAAAATGGAATACAACGAGATAGGAACATCTTGTAAAGATGTCGAAAGATATTGATTTTGAGCCCTAAGTATTTATTATGGGAAGATGTTAACATCCTCGCAAATTGATGGTGGATGTTGGCGAGGCTGAAAGTGTTTTTGACTTACATTTTCTATTGGTTAAGTAATTCTGGAAAAGCTTAAAGTACATTGCATAAATCATTTAGTTTGTTAGTCGATTAGGTTTCGCAAAATTACTAACGTATCGCCATTTTTAAACAAACTTCTCTGTAAACACAACAACACATTAATTAAAAGGTATCGGAATGATTAATGAGTGCACTATAATTGCATTTACTAGCACTAACTCTTACGCTCTCAAAAAGCTTTTTCTTGCCAAACTACTCTCGCCAATTCGTTAACAATATTGCCATTCTTTTTTCACTAAATGCATTTAGCAAATTTCCAATTAATCACTGCACAAAAAATTTGCACCAATGAAGTTGTTTCTTGCAAGTCGTTTTCGTTTAATTTACGAACGAAACTTGTTTCTCCTAAAAGCTTTCAACGACTGCATGCTTTTTGCAAACTAAAAGAACTTCGTTGAACAGATCAAAAACGATTTTGATCGTATTGTTAAGGCGAATGATTTTATTTGTTGTAGTTTTATTGACGTTGATGTTGTTTTTGTCGTTGCCGTTGTTGTTTTAATGCAAACATGTGCATTTTAGTGGAAATAATAAGAAATAAAAACCAAATAACAACCAATCAGATTAAGAGTTTTGAAAGGAGGATAGAATGACCAGAGTTAGTATATATTTAGTACAGTAGTGGCTAATTAAATAATTTTAGTCGATATGATTTTAATGGCTGATTTTCTTTTCTACGCTTTTAACAAAAAAATTCAGTGTTTCATTTTTGTTAATAAATTATCTGACCAAAAAAATCTGGTTTCTTTTGCAACTCTAGTGAAAAAAATTTTAAATGTCCTTATTAAAAATGTTTTTTCAATGAAACTGTTTGCAAGATCTTAGTGTCATTCATCCAACTCACTGTATTTTCGAGCTGTGTCAATCATTTTTCAAAAAAAAAAAAAAGGAATTTTCAATTATTGTAATGATTTGTTAATGCAGTTTTAGCTAAATTTCTAAAAATCTAAAAAGTGCTACCCTTTAAATAGAAATAAAAGTTCACTTGCACACGAATGTGCATAAATAACCCACCCCTTTTTATGCAGACCTTAATTTACAGTATGTCAAACATTCGGTCCTCTTGTTTAACTCCTAAAAGAAAGAAAAAATGTTGCAGAAAAACCGCTTGTGTAGTTCGGTTTAAGGGTGAATTCTTTTTACATTCTTTTATGAAAACAAGTATCTACGAGTTGTAAGTTTGTAAATCGATTCTCTTAATCTCATGTGCATCAGCGTTTAAAAACGAGCACGTGCTGTGCAATAAAAGCGGCTGAGTGAGTGAATGATTGAATGAATGTGTGGCTGGCTGGCTGACTGTTTAGGTGTGCGGTGGTGTGTGTATCTGTTAATTTTTCCATCTAGAAAATTGCATTTAATGTAATAATAAGCTTGTTGTAGTTGTATTTTCTACTGCAGCAATAAACATTTGTTAGTGTTTAAATAGTATTTTTTAAAAAAGGTGTTTTATATGACTTTCTGCATTTTCTTTAATAAAAAACAACGTGATGGGGGATTTCTTTTTGTACTTTTCTTTAGGGGTTGAAATTAAAAAAAAATTTTTTTCTTAAAATTTGTTTGTTGTCACCGCCTTTGTTTTGTGGTCTTATCACAAAATAGTGTATGTGTCTGAGTGTGCGTGTGTGTATATAAAGAAACTTTTACACAATTCAGCGTGTTAGTGGCGCTTGTAATTTTAATCTTGTGTATTTTTTAAAATTTCAAAATCTCTATTGAAAATTTGACATGCATCATGTGACTTTTAGACTAATTAAAATCTTTTACAACACAATTCAACAGTGTGTTACAACTTGTTTTTGTTACTTATGTGCATAATTGTAACAAGGGTTCGTTTCTTGTTTTTTTTTTATATATAAATACTTTTTAAAAGATTCTGAAATAAACCAGTTTTGAAAAATGAGTTACCCTTTTAATAAGAAAATTAAAACATAAATGCATTTAATGATAAATTGAAAACAGTTTTTTTATCTGATGTAAAGTTTTAAATCTATAAAAATATTTCTTAGAATTATTAGCTTCTAGAGGGACAAAAGAGAAGTACAACCTTAAATGTAGCAAATGCTGGAATTTTTTTTTTAATAAAAAATTTTTATGTTATATATTTTTGTCAAAATTATCTTAAAAAAATACAAATCAAATGACCCAGAGTTCAAAAAATTTTATATCTTAAAACGTAAGAAGGTCTAAGAAAAAATTTCCTAACGGGTTGTCAAGCCAAAATCGGAGACATAAAATTAAAGAATATCCAAATTTTTTTATAAATTCGGTGATAAGCAGTTTAAAGTTCTGGGAATATTAAATTTTTTAAGATTGAACACGACGCTGATATTGTATTATAGTATATATTAGTTAAATTTAATTATATAGTTATAGATCATTATTTAAATTTAAACAAACTTTGTTATTATATTAGTAAATGAATCTATTAAATAAATAAATAAAAAAATATTAGTTAAATTTAAGGCGAAAGCCTGCACTGGTTGACAATTTCTAGTGTCCGACCGAAGCCATTTATTTAGGCCGATGCCGAAGTTCACATTTTTTCTAATACAGCTACAATTGTAGCATTAATGTTGGATAAGTTCATACTTTAATACGTGTGTTTGGGCCATAAAGATTTTTTATTTGTATTATCTTTCCCCCAAGGCGAACTCGTTACAGGTACGAGTACAACTCGTACAAAAACTACAAGCAATTTGTTTTTGTTAAATTATTGTACAATGTCAAAAACCGAAACCAAACAAAACAGAAACAAAGATAATAAACAAAATTTTGACATCCAACAATTATAAAGCTAAATAATAAAAGTTATTAGCAGGGCTTTTAAGATAACTTCTAATGAATTCGCCTTGCTTTTCACGCATTGAAGGTTTTAAATTTGTAATATGTAATAGGGAACACCAAAAAGCCAACAATTAAAAAAGTTGGTCTAGGTTGGTTGTGAAACTCATACACGTGAAGAAAAAACATGGTTGTGGTAAACATAATCTAAGAGCATCATATGATGATAAGAATCATGATTGTAGTCACCATATAACGATTATTATTGAATCATATTATGACTTAATATATTTGTAATATTACAATCATAATATTTTTCCCTTAATCATATAATTTTTCTGTTAATCATAATAAGTTAATAAGTAATCATATCATTGTCATGTTAACCATAATAAGATAAGATGCAATCATATTATTATCATGTAAATCATAATAAGTTAAGAGTTAATCATATCATTGTCATGTTAATCATGACAAAATTAAAAGAAATAATATTATGATACAGTTAAAAAAATCAATCACAACAATTAAAAAAATCAATTAAAATTTTTTGCATTTTTGTTTTTATTTGTTTTAAAATTGTTTTTAAATTTATATTTTTTTTAATTGTTGAACCACTCACTAACAAATAATTCGATAGGCATATCGTCGCAGGAATTAAAGAACGCTGTAACTGACAAAAAATCGAAAATACCTTTATTTGCATAATTTTTTCAGAAAAAAATACTGCGTCGATTGGTCCCTGAAAAAAAATTCACTTACGCAACAAAACAAAAAAATATATAAAAAAAGCTGTAAGCCGAATAAGCAGAATCACCGGGAATAATAGACTTGAGAGGAAATGTTTAGAGCCATTATATAAAGCGAAAAAAAATAAAAATACGTTTTTAAAATCTTGTTCCTAAGTTGTATAGTTTTTGTGATATGAACTTTTTTCTGCTTTCTTTCATACAGGTTTATTTTGGTTCTGGTGAATATTTTATGTTTTGTCAGTTACAGCGTTCTTTAATTCCTGCGACGATATGTGAAACAAACGACACAACTGATGGCTTTAGAAATTATTTAACAAATGGCGCTAACCAAATAGAAAGTTATCATGTTATGGCTATTAAATATCATGATATGGTTGCGAGTAATGTTATATGTTTTGAAAGTTTTCATTATTTAGTTGTTAGAAAAATAATTATTTTTCAGTCAACAATACTCAAATTTATAATTGCGATAAACATTGATATGTTTACAGTAACTACAATATTGCTGATATTAAATTAAAATAACAATTATTTGTGTACGACAACAATATATTGTTACAATAAACAAAGTGTAGTTGTCGTAACCATGCCCAACCATATTTTTTCTCTGCCTGTACATACTTCACTTCAAAATTTATTTTTTTATTTAATAAAAATTTTATCTTAAAGTTTATTTTCTAATCAAATCTGCAACCAATTTCGTTAACCATGAAACAAACACCTTTATAAATATTCACTTCGACAATATTGCGTTTTCGAATATTATTACCTCAATAAATATTTAAAATCGGCTTATGTAACTTTCTGTTTTAGTCAATAAATAAAATAAAAACCATGGAGGCACATTTATTTTTGTATAAAGTACTGGATTAATTAAACAAACCGCTAAAAACAAATATAAATAAAAATGGCATTGAAATGCAAGAGTTAATAATCATAAAATTAAAAAAAAAAATAATGCACAAATACATCAAACACATACTACAGCATGTGTCTTTTAGACTTTTGTGGTAAAAATAATCGTGCTCAGCAGAAAAAAGATTGTTATTTTAACGAACTGATTTGAATACTCAACGTCAGTGTTGCCAGATAAGGGGTGGTTTGTCTTAAATTGGGATATGCAGGTATTTAAGGATTTTCGCAAAATATAGAATTTAGGAGATACAAATTCTAAATCATCACACCAAGTTTTGACCAAAATATGACAACAACAAAAGCTTTAAAAACAAAAAATAAAATAAATGTCTTCAAATATGCATAAAAGCATTTTTTTCGTAATAACAAAAATAAAAAAAAAATTCAAAGAAAAACGTCTTTTATTGTTACTTTTTGCTAAATTTATTGCTGAATATTTGAAAATTATTTGTTTAAAGGTTTTTTCAAACATTATTATCAATAATCGCTCAGATCAATAGAATATATTGTAAACATTAACTTTATTTTTTTAACGAATATTAATTTGGCTTTAGAATTTCGATTAACAAACATTTCTTCCAAGCATTTGAAATAGTCGCTAATAGCAACAATTCATATTTTCGATTGCTTAATTACAAAATATTCAAATGATGGTGATTAAGTGCGTACTAAGTTTATTATTCCATGTTGAACTTTTTTAGTATTCATCTAAGACCCCATAAAGTGTACAGTAAATTTTGGTTCTTAAGTCACTCTACATTTAAAATTGTTCGTCTGTTGGGAACACGCGTTCTTCCGAACGACTTAACAGAAAAGAAAAATTAAGGGTCAAAAAATAAAAATCATATTATTTACCAAAGTTTCTTATAATCTTCACTTTCGAAAAACACATTAATTTGCCTAACGATTAATGATAGTGTGATGAAATTTGGTCTAATTTAATAAGCCCCATATAGAGTCCACTCTTTAGTATTTGGTTGGAAATTCGGTTCAATTCAACATTGTTGTTCTAGAAATCACACTACAAAATTAAAATTTTTTTATTGAAATTTGTTATACTTTAGTTTATCAGACTTAAGTCACTCTACCGAATTTTGAAATGATCGTTTTATAATATAAAGTATGATCGTAAAAAATTCCAATGCTCGGTGAAGGCTATTAAAGATTCGGCACAGCAGAAAATATAATTCCAACTTGTTTTTTAAGCACTTTGTTTCCACTTACTAGCGATATTTTTAAGCTAAATTTTTTATAAGGAAAAAACAATATGCATAAAACAGAGAGAACTAAAATCAGATATCAATAATTTATCTTCAAAATACCTTTAATTTGCTTTTAACTTTTTAAACAAAAATGTAACAAAAATTTCTTAAAAAATTGTAGACTCAATTCTGCATCACCAATGAACAAATAATCCTGAATATGAATCGGAATATGACTCATCTTTTCAAACGATCCTTGGTTATTTTGGAAATTTAATAACCTTTCAATTAAAAGAAAGAAATATTTGCATTTCAGTCACATCATCTTTTTTAAAAACACAAATAACGGTTATTTTGGAATATCTCAAAAACATCTCAGCGGTAAATGTTACATAAAGATTAGGTGTCAATTTCATTTGGTCAAAAAACTGTGACGTAGTGTAATTTGTATAAAATTCTAAATGACGTTTACTATAATTTCTAATTAATTATGAGGTGGTGGACGAACTCGCGAGAGAGAGTTGGAATCTTGACTTAGAGGTAAGGAAAGGGGGGTGTAAAACCCCCCTCTTATGTCACTACTATGAGGTAATACGGAATAGATTTCGCGATGTCGTTAGCCGGTCCTAGAGGACTAGAATGGATTGCAGGGTGTCTAGGGCATTATGGCCCGCATTGGACGCAGTGGCAGCCAGGTGGATAGGAGTAGTCTCAAGACTCTTATAGTGTTCTTGACGGGTTATTATTCTGTTAGGATTTTTACGAGTAAATGGAACAATACCATGCCGGACATTTGCAGACTATGCAAGGATGCTGACGAGCTATAGACGATTGACCATGTACTGTGCCATTTTCTTAGGATGCACAGTCTCAGGCAGAAAGAGATAGATTTCACGACGAACTTGGGTGTATCGCTGGATGTTATCAAGTCCTGGGCTTCTTCAGGAAAATAGGACGGTTATTTCTGGTGAGGAGACTGTAGGGGTAGTTTTGTTCCTTCTTTAGTCTACTAACTATCTTTAATATATCTGTCAACTCTTTCCTTCTTTACTTCTCTCTTTCTTTTTCCTCTATAGTGAAGCTATTTACAATGGACCGCGCGCATAACCCTTCCTAACCTACGTTGTACTATTCCGGGCGAAATTTGCAAACGTTTTCTTGATTGAAAATGGATCAGCTTTTATAAACAAAATTGTTGCTTTATAGTGAACACCAAGTGAAAATGATGCTGTCATTGTGCATCTCCCCTAAAAATTTCGTTTAAAAACTTAAAATTGACTTTACTTAACTTAAAGTTTGTAAAACGATTGATTTGGAGATTTAAAGGGACATTTTGCTTTAAAATTTGGGAATATAAGCCAGGAAATTGTCTGGCAGCACTGCTTACAGTCGAAATCTAACTCAAAGTACATACTCAATTGAAAGAGTAAAACAACTTGCGGCAAGTTTTGCAATAAGATAAAAGTTTAGTTAGACAGCCACGGACGGACGGTTACACAAACAAAATAAAAACAAAACATTGTGGATATATATTTTTGTTATTGTACAATAATTTTTTAACAATATTTGTGACGCATGGCATTAAAAATACTGTACTATACTACATGCACAAAACAGCAACAACCAATAAAAAAAAACATTTCCAAGTATTCAGTATTTTTTGAAATGCATGTGTCTGTCTCTCTACTAAACGTACGAATATGTTTAAGCGAATGTGTAGCTTGTATCTTTAATAATGTATCTCAGTATAGCCAAACATTCAAAATGAGTGGTGGTGTGTCTATGGTATTATTATTATTTTTATTTAAGTTGTTTGTTGCTGAATATTTCTCAAAAAAAAAAAAAAAAAATAAAAAAAAACAACAACAATATGTACTTAAGTTTGAACTGCACACAAGTGTCCCAATTTCACAAGTCTGTCATTCTTTGTTGATTCTAACAAAATCAAATTTATTTTCAGGGCTGTAGAGTTTTTATATTTTAATAACCCATAACCACAACTATTAAAAAGATTTGTTAAAACCAATTTCAGCTCATACTTAATTAAATTTTAACAATTTCTGCCGTATTTATAGAAAAACTAAAATGGATAAAAAATCTATTTTAAGGAACATTTTTTATAGATATCTAAATTTTTTTAATGAATACGCCAGAAAAAAATTCTCGAGACACCCTGTTCTATTTAGTGGACAATCCCCTTGTACAGCCAACATTAATGGTGCCTTCGGTGTCCGGTATTAAGCAACTCCAATGCAATTGGTAAATTGTGTCGTTGATAAATAAATTGTGTGATACATAAATAAAAAAGTCTAAATTAAAAAAAAAGAAATTCCGAAACATCAAAAATCTTTGAATTAAAAAAAATAATAATAAAAAAAAAACCATTTTTATTGCAAACAAATTATTCAGAATTTTTAATGTGTTTTGGAGACACGCATTTCCCGCTTACGTTTGTGTAGCGCTGAACAGTAAGAACCAGAAATGTATTTTAAAATGCGATTCTGTGTTGTTGCTGTATTTTTGTATGGGTGTGTGACACATTAGAAAACCTTGAAAATTAAAACAAAAGCAAAAACAACAAATTCATTTAAAATAATCAGTTAAAGTAGCAAGTAAAAAACAAAAAGATTTATTTTTTCCTTTTTTTTTTTTGCTTAAAACGGTCACTTGTGTTGCACAAAATTTCGTTGTGTTGCGCCAACAAAAATAACGTCATTATGATCAAGATTATTAGCAAATTGATGAAATTAAATTAGTAAATACCTACTCCAGAGTCAGTTAAATTGTCAGCTGGCTGTGGGCTGATATTAAGAGAGAGAAAATCCGAAGTTTGGAAATTTTGTCACAGAGATGTTAGTAAGCCATAAAATTCTGTGCGCGATTAGGTTTCTTCATTTGCAAAACCAAGGTCGATTAAACTTACGATTGTGTGTTTAATTAAGGGATTATCCCACAGCCATGACGGACAACTTTTCGAAATTTTTTGAATGTCAACATTTCATACAAAAAAAATTTACTTTCTCGCAAAGTATATTTATTACAAGTACATGCAAGTGATCAGCTGTTCAGTTGTTTTATTTTCGATATTGTCAAACTTTGCTTACATTTTAGTGCGCCATGATTTTTTTTTTTTTTTTGTTTTCTTTATGTTTGGCTGTTTGACAGTATCAAATGTTTTTACACAAACAAAATGAATGTTGTTTTTTTATTGTTGATTTGTTGTAGACACACACGTACTTGGTATAAATATACTTTGCTTTCTCGGATACTCTGATACACCAATAAGGTCACTTTGGTATTCTCCTCTTAAAAAGTAAAATTCTCAGCATCAAATGGCTTTTAGAACAACCAACATTGCTGAGCATGGCCCCTGCATTATCGTTTTTTACATACATAGATCAAGGTACCTCACACGCTTTAGGGTCTCTCATAAGATCGTATAAGTGCAAAGAACCTTTAATATGATAGAGGCCTGTAATAAATCGTACATTACAGATCGCACGATCGATTCAGATAACTTTCAAACATTTTATATTTTTATGTAAAACTTTTAAATTCTTGTTTGGTGTTTTCTACAGATCTTAAGCCACTTATAAATTGCAGAACTGTTTCTCTGCCGCAATATATTTATAGAATTTTAGGTGTTATTATGTCGGTTAAAATCTGGCATAAGCATAAAAAAACTTATTTGCTCGGTTAATATCTGACATAAGTACAAAAAAAACTTATTTGCTCGACGAAAATATAAAAAAAAGTTTGTAACACAAAAAAAAGTAAACAACCAGATAAATCTGGACATATGGCAACGCTGTTTACATGACGCATTTGTTATTTTTTTGGTTGTTTTTATTTTCGTCTTTTATTTTACTGTTTTTATTTGTTTATCGTTATTGTTGTTGGTGTTTGTGCAAGTTCTCGAAAACGAAACAAGGTCAAATGCAGTTGTTTGTTGTTGTTTTGTTATACATATTAAGTATTGTTACTTGTTTTGTTCAATTTTTTTTTTCTTTTTAGTTTTTGTTTTTATCGTATTTGTTGTTACTGCTTGTTGCTCTATACTCTAACGAATTGTTTTGAATTTTTGATTTATCTTTTCCGTTTTCTTTTTCCTTTTAAAACACTGCAAATAACACGATCACATTGGGTTGGTTTTACTGCCCTGCAGTTTTTGGAAGTAATGAACAAACTTTATTTTGTAAAATGGAAAAAGAAATTCACTTCTCAAGAGTATTTCATAAAAATATACAAAAAGGCCTATTGACCGAACATCATGAAAATGCCGCTGCTTCGCTGATAGGCTCATATGCGAAATTCCAAATTTCCATGACTCTGGTGAAAAATTAGGTAAAATTTGACCGATGGCATGGGCTATGTTGGCTTTATGGCATATTCGCATTGACTTACGTCTGAATAAAACCACCACAACAAAAAAGTCTAACTGAGTTAAATCACATCTTCTTCACTTAAGATAACTTTCGTGCAGAATGTCTAATGTGGCATGAGCTGTGTGGCAGAAGCGCCTTCCTGTTAAAACCACATGCTCTTTATGCCCGTATTATCCCATTGAGATTGAAAAAATTAGTAATCATCGACCTAAAGCAGTCTGGCCTGGCCTTTATCGTTCTCAGAAAAATATGGATTAATGACGTCGTCAGGACAAAATCACACCAAACAGTAACTTATTCTCAAATCTCATGTGGATTAGTACGTCCCAAGTTCGAAAAATGTATTTGTTGACAGAACCATTTATCCTAAAAAAGATCTAGTCACTAAAGGAACATTTTGATTAAAATTAAAGTCAGCTTAAAATGTTTTAAAACTGTATCATTTTCATGTGTTGTTGAATGGTGATTTGATAAAACAGACTAAACACCAATTCGACAGATGTAGCTTTAACAATATGGTCACTTTTAATTATCAAAGTTTGAAAGTGGCTTTTGGAATTTCCTTTGTTAGTGAAGAGAACTGGTATTGACTGAGAAATGTTAGTTTGATTAAAAATTGCATATTCAGGGTTTAATACTGGCTACTACGTCACCATCAGAACTACCGGACGTTGACGTTTAAGTGTTTGCACTCTGCATGTGCAAATCAAATGTTTACAAAAAATATTAATGCCAACTTTTCTCTCCTCAAGTTACTAATACTAGCAAAGCTTTCTTTTCAAGGATACACATGCACAGAACTGTTTTTTTTTTTTATCAGTGATGCCTACTTTAATCATTAATTGAATGATCTGGGTCAAACTACGGCATTCGATATTGATCGAAATGTTCATTTAATTTGCATAGTGTTTTCGTTCCATGCGAAATAACATAATTTGCCTTTATTATGAATTTATAAAACAAAGTACTTTAAATTAAACAAGTTAATTTAAAAGTTTTACAAAAAAAAAATTGCAATAAAAAAATAAATTTTCTAAAAACACCGGAATAATTAAAAGAAACATGTAATTGAAGTACTAATGTATGACATAAATATAAATTACTTATTTCTAAGGCGAATGCATACAGGTCAACGCAGAGAGAGAGAGAGAGTTATGCTGGCTGTTAATTTTTTTTTTGTATGGAGTTTGACATTTATGGCCAATTTCACCAATTTATTATACATCAATTTATGTTAAAAAATTGTTAATCATGTAAAAAAATAAATAAATTATATGAAAAACTTAATTTAAATATGAATTGATATTTAAACAGAATTGGTGAAATTGGCCATTAGAATACTTAAACCTACATACAAAAAAGTGACAGCTGGCATGACTCTCTCTTTCTCTCTGATTTAATTACCTGTATGAATTCGCCTTGTTACTTTCTCATACTTTAAAAACGTTTGACAACAATTTTTTTTCTTAAAAAAAATCAGTTAAAAACTATAAAAACTTTACTTTGATTGGCATCACTGTTTTTTGTTGTTTTGTTAACGTTTCTTTTTTTATTTATTTTATTCCTGGCGCACAAATCTTCATTTCTAAAGAATTCTCTTTGTAAATCCTTCTCATTGTTTTCGTTTCTTCATTCTGGTTTTTTGTGAAAGGAATGTGATGTTATTCGCAAAATACGTAGAGAGCCAGAATATTTAAGATTCTTGGAATTGCCTAATCACAAGGTGAGAACTAAAGAAATAATAAGTTATGTCATGAAATATATACCTGAAAATTCGCACAAGGAAGTAAGATTTTTATTAAATTGTAAAGCAAATTTTAAATTGGTAGCTTTCTGAAAATAAAACGAGTCCGGTAATACTTTGCTTTCGGATTACTCTGAATTAAAATCGATGTTATTAATTGGATTTTTTGTGGTACAAAAGCAGTTAGTTAGTTAATATTTTCCTGAATTTAACTTATAAATAAGTCAACATTTTTTAAGCAAATATTTTGCAAATTTAAATTTTGTTAAGAAAAGTAGAAGATTGGGGCATTGAAATAAAACTTTTTGGCTCATCCTCACTTTTGTATAGTTTTTCACAAATCATTTTAACACACAAAAGTACTTCATTGTCCCTTAATATGTACATTCTGTCATCATTCATTTAACATGAAAATAAAAGAAAAAATTATTTTTGTTGCAAAAGTGCGTTTTAAATATAAAACAAAATTCTCTTTGCCCTTTTATCTAGTTAAGACCTGCTGCTGCGCCCTTTCAACTTTAAAAATCTCCATCTCTCTTTTTTTTAGCCGGGCGGGTGCGTTTTGTGTTTCATGGAATTATATGGAAAAATAATTTTATAAAACACACGGGATTGAGTTTGTATGTCTATAAAGAACGCCTGCTGTTTATGCAATAGTTTTTTTTTTATTAAATATCCCCAAAAATATACTTTATTCTTTAAAGAATGCTTTTAGGTGTATTATATTAATCAAATGTGTACAGTAGAGTGGTTGGAAAATTTTGTCAATTGCCCCCCTTAGGATTAAAGATAATGTAAAAACAATTCCAAAAATTATTTTTTTGCCACGCCTAGAAATACCGCCCTTTTAGTTTTTTGTTCACTGTGTCGCCATTTTTAGTCCGATCATAAAATTTTGTACATCGGTGTTCATGGCTCTGTAAGGGCTACATTTCTGTCTTTAATAGTGCCAAAAATTATTTTTGGAATTGTTTTTACATTATCTTTAATCCTAGGGGGGACTGACAAAAAATTTTTTTTTCAAACCACTCTAAATGCACAGTATAACTTCGTTAATACGGACAGATATAGTTTTAGCCTTTGTCCGAAAGTCAACATCTACTGCTTTTTAGAAGATTCATAAACTAACAGAGAATTCAACCTTTTTAAATGACTTTGGTTTCCCTGACTTTCCTATTACGAGAAGCGAATTACGAAAAGCGAAAGCTTATGAGATCCAGATGCTTTAGTGTACAGCATGAAGATAAATCTATCTTTTGATATTTTTCTACCTGCAGACGAGTTCTCGCCACTATGAACCTATGTTGTAAAGGGTGGCCAACCATATTGCACAATGCTAATTGTAAGTCACACCTTTGACAAACCTTTCCCAGTGACGCACGTGTGTTATACGTACTGAAATACGTATGCTATACTTTGTGTGTACGGGGTACTCGGAAGTGTATATACGTTTTTCGTTTACTTTTATATAGAACATGGCCGCTTTTTCATTGCTTACCATCAACCCACAAAGTGTACGAGAAAGTAAACGAAAAACGTATATACATTTCCGAGCACCCCGTACACACAAAGTATAGCATACGTATTTCAGAGAAAGTGTGTTACACTCAATTCTATACCACGATTAGCTTACTTCCTCTCTGCCTGTAGTACTGTTTCATGTACATTGTACAATATGAAGTAAGTGAAAGCATACTCTGTGTTACAATTCCACTTACAATTCTGAGTACTCGGAATATTAGTCACTGGGTTATTTCAGTAATTGCCAAATTCAACCATGGAAAGGTACACAGTTGAGCAGCGCGTTAAGATTGTTGGAGCCATTTATTTAAATGGGTGCCCAAATCAAAATGCATTTCGTGCAATTCGAGATTTTTTATATTTCAGAAATCTGGGTCTATACGAAATGTATAATAAAACTGTGCATGCATGTTTAGTGCAGCTTATGGGCTGGTGGCGTCCTTGGGCCATATTTTTCGAAAATCAGGTCGGCCAAGCAGTTACGTGAATTATTTTCGTTATCGCGAGATGATAGCGGACTTCTTGTGCTAAAGGATGATATAATTCGGCATATTAACGACATTGAACATCTTGTTTTACACATAATTGTTATAGATACTTCTATTATAATAAAAAATATTAAGATAGTTCTCTGAAAACTTTTTGTTTTATTTACAAATAACATCGTGAATTATGGTTGGATCGCCCTTTAGTTGGAAGTATTACTGAAGGGTATTTTACAATTATCTTATGTATTTTGACATGTATGAGGAAATAACAACCATGTCACGATAAGTTGTTATTGTTTTATGAAAAATGTCAAACAATAATAAGATCAGTTACGTATTTTCGTCAAAATACTTAAGACTTGGGTGATAGTAAAAAACGGTAATAAGAAGAGAAAATGGTTGTCCGGACTTTCGAGGAAATCTTTCTAAACTTGTCCCTAATACTGGATAAATCGTACCAGCAAGTGCCCGGATTAAAGAGGGAGGTTGCACTATGATAAAATAAACAGGTGACATTACTATGCCAGATGACGATTTTTTGCTCTCGTATTATTTGTCTAGTCTTATGTCAATGTTTTGTTTATGTTTACAGAAAGTCCACGTTTTTATTGAGAATTTTAATTAAAAACAAGTTAGAGTGCTATATTCGGCTGTGCCGAATCTTTGATACCCTCCACCGACAGTTCGAATGTTTAAGGAGTAATATTTGTATGATGTTATTATAATCTTAAACTGTGACGATTTGTTATCAATTATGGTTTAAGGCAACCAAACTGTTTTCCGGTAGAAGGGTTTATATGGGGCCTAGGGTAAATTATGGACCTATCATCACGAAATTTCACAGCGTCATTTCTAGTCCTTTAAAACTGTGACGTACCAATTTCTGTTATGATAGCATTATTAATTATGGTTTTAGGTGTACTGAACTGTTTTCCGGGAGTAGGGTTTCTATGGGGCCTAGAGTAAATTATGTACCGATCTTCACGAAATTTCACAGTATCATTTATAGTCCTATAAAACTGTGACGAGCCAAAATTTGTTTTGATTGCGTTATTTTTTACGGTTTTAGGCGTACTAAACTGTTTTCCGGTAGTAGGGTTTATATGGAGCCCAAGGTAAATTATGGACCGATCGTCACGAAATTACACAGTTTTATTTCTTGTCCTATAAAACTTTGATGTACCAAATTTTGTTATGATAGCATTATTTTTTACGGATTTAGGCGTACTAAACTGTTTTCCGGGAGTAAGGTTTATATGGGGCCCAGGGTAAGTTATGGACCGATCTTCACGAAATAACACAATTTTATTTCTTGCCCAATAAAACTTTGATGTACCAAATTTTGTTATGATAGCATAATTTTTTACGTTTTTAGGCGTACTAAGTTGTTTTCCGGAAGTAGGTTTTATATGGGGCCTATGGTAAATTATGGACCGATCTTCACGAAACTTAACAGTTTAATTTCTAGTCCTATGTAACTGTGACTTGCCAAAATTTGTAATGATAGCATTGTTAGTTAGGGTTTTAGGCTTAATATACTGTTTTCCGGGAGTAGGGCTTATATGGGGCCTAGGGTAAATTATTAACGGATCTTCACGAAATTTCACAGCGTGATTTCCAGTTGAATAAAACGAATTGCTGCGCAATCTTATATCATTCTGTGCATTTTTCCACCATTTATGTTGGTTTTTGTAACAAAATTATCAATTTTTTTTAGGTGGTGGTTCCACATTTTGATTCATAGCTCAGATCCTATTGAACAGATTTTGCTGAATTTCAATCCCAAACTGCTTAGGATAACTACAAGCAATTTGACACCAAGTTTGTTGATTTCTTTTGAGTTTTTCGAAAGTGAGCGTGTTTTCAACAGACGGACAGACGGGCAGACAGACGGACATGGCTAAATCGACTTAAAATTACTCAAGGACCCAGAATATATATACTTTATAGGGTCTGAGATGAATAGTAAAAAAGTTTCACACGGAATGACAAACTGAATATACCCTCTTCACAACTAATTGTGGTGGAGGGTATAATAAATAACATATGGACTATAATGAAACAAACAGTGGCTAAAAATTAATTTATTACATCACGTTTAGCTGCACAATTTGATTTTTGTTTAATCTATTTTTTGACGTATGCAGGGACACATTTCAATTGTATTGCAATGTTGTATTTGTTGCCGTAGCGACCCTACAGATAATATTGGACTACGAGGTCCATTGTGGCTTAAATGGACTACTTACAACATGGTCCAATGTACTGCAGTATGGACCATGTTATAAGAAATTAACATGCAGTGCTGCCAACAACTGCATGATGTATACTTTTCTATAGTTTAAAGTATTACACATTGGTAGCCCTGATCGTGTACATTATAAACTGTTTATTTAAAAGTGAAAGTTTTTGAAATTTGTGGAAAAAGGTAAAAAAATTAAAAACACCAAGTAAATATATTTAATAATAGCAATAATAGACTACAGTTCAAACCATAAAAGGCGATTAGTAAAAAATTAAAAAGAAAAATGATTAAACTACCCCTTAAGTGTACTAAATACTGTAGTAACATGGAGTACTTTTAAAACTAACCCACTTTAGTACTTCATGGAGTAGCTTAGGGACTACTTCTGTGGGTTATGTGGTCCCCTCCTAGGACATCGTAATGTTAAATGGACCACCTTTTACCCATATATTTGGAGTAGTTTTGGAGTACTCCTACTCCTTTATGGACTACTCTTTACATGCATATATGGATTAGTATCGTAATCTGCAGGGGATGCCACCTGTATTATTTCACCATGGGTTATACAAAATTTTTAAACGGTTTTTTTTTAATTTTCGTTGTTTATTTATCAGACTTTTTTGTTGTTGTTTATTTTAGAGTTTTTAAGCTGAATTGTTGCTAACTCGCTATTCAAACTTGTCATGCAGTGTAATTGCGGATATTTAATGACTTTGAAGGTCTGTTGTACACATGCATTTGAATACTTTTGTACTCAAGTCAACAAATAATAAATTCAATTTTTTGTTTTCATTTCGTTTTATTTTATTTTAAATTTATTTAGCGATTATCTCATTTATTTTAATATTTTGACGAATTTAAAAAAAAAAAATAACAAAAAAATTTTTGTGCATTCAATGCTGTTTGATTTAAGATTTATTTTTTTTTTTTTTTTGTTATATGATTTTTTTTTTTTTGTTTCATTTTGTTAATTGCAAACAAACATTTATGGCGAATTCTTTACTGAGAAATATGTTGCATATTTGATACATATTTTACTTTTTTGTTGTTCTTTTAAGGTGTTCAAACTGCACGTTTTGCAACTGAGGTACCTACTGTTTTGTTTGTACAACAAAGATTTTAGCTTGTTTGTGATGATTCCTACCAATCATAATTTCGAGAATATTATATTTAAATGGATAAACAAGTAAATTTTATTTTGAATGCACATTTATTATTATCGTTTTAATTTTGTACACGTAATTAGTGGTGTCAATGTTTGTATCCAAACCATAAAAGTGTGCAGAATCCGCTCAAATAGTTCAAATCGCTAATGAAGTACATTAATGGCAAAAGTGTATGGCCCGTTTTTATTACCTACCGATAGCTGAAGGTATGATTTTATCGGCTGTATAAAAAGTGCTCCATTATTACAACTTTATTTTAACCTTAAGCGAGCGATAAATTATAGGAAGGTTCATCCTTCCTGGTTGGTTAAAGTAAAGTTGTAATCCTACCTTTAGCTATCGGTTAGCTACTAATTTGGTTTGATTGAAGTTATTGTACTACGAGCATTTATAGGTAACACTAAAAAGTGTTAAATGTAACATATTTCGTCTAAGAAAAGAAATCGTCATTAGACAGTCATTTAAACATTAATTCCGACGTTTGGCAAAACAAACAATTACAATACAACAATAATAAACAAAACACGCAAATCCAATTGTTGCTAATAATAAAAAACTTTCTAGGCAAACATTTTGCATGGTTTTTGAAGGAAGCGGTTAAAGAAAACGACTAGAAGGGAAGGTTTTAGCGAAAAGATAAAATATTTTTTTTAATTCCCTATGCTAATTCCCGCGAAGCTCTACGTTCGTCTGCAGGAAAGAAACCAGAGTCTATGGCGGGAATCGAACCCGCAATACCGGGGCTGATAGACTAGCTCACTACTAGCTAGCATACCGGGGCACTCAAATTTAATTTCGACAAAAATGTATTACAACAAAAAATTCTTATTTCAAAAGATTTTGTTATTCGTGCTTAATTCCCAGTTTTTATTCTTTACAAAAACACTTGAAATTTATTGTTGATGTGATAAGCTATTCCTGTGCGCATTTCACTGGTTGCTTAGGCCAGATCATCAGGAAACTTCATCCATAAAGATTTTAGAAAAACTAAAGATATTAAACCAAATAAAACTGTTAAACGTATAAGAATTATAGCAACAGTTCTAATTGTAATAATATTAAAGTTTAAACAAAACACATCAACAATAAACAGTGGGTTTATCTCATCTTACATTCCCCAAAAATTCTATAAATTTCTTACTAAAAAGTTAAGATGAATTAATTTTTTTTTTAATATTTTGTATATCCAGTGCGAACCTTCTCTTCCAGTTGTATTCTATGACAGCATTCGTTAGACATTCAGCATTTGCAAATGCTGTTTGTTTGTTTTGGATGGCGCATTTTTGCATGTTAAACAAAGTGTTTTTTCGTTGCGCTTAGTTAGACTTTGTCCGTCTGTCTTTTATTCAGTATTTCGGTTTTGTTGGTGACTTTGATGATGACATTCAAACAAATTTATTATACAAATTACGGAAACAAGAAAAATTAACAAAAATCAATTATGCTCTATTAACAGAAAACTTTTGTATTTGTAACTTATTTTTTTAAAGAAACTTAAAAAATATTTTTAAAAACTTACATTAAAGAGGCATAAATAGAAAAACGAGGATTTGGAAAATTACCTGCAAGAAAAAAATGAAAAATAAATTAGTTAAATTTTGTAATATTTATTTAAATGAAACTTAACTTGAAAAAAAGAAAAATAAACAGCAATTGTAATTAAATTGTAAGTAAAGATTCTTATATTAGAATACATCATACGGCACAGAAAAAATTCTCGCCAATTTCTTTTAATAAAATCATTAATCAAAGATAAAATAAGTTTTAATTAAAAAGGTTATCAAGTGAATTAAACGTTTAATTACATTAACAACCACAGAGCACACAGAGGCGACACGAGACAGAAAATATTGTATTTAGTTCTGTCTTTTTCTTCGAAAGCTGCGCTTTTCGCAATTTGTGTTAATAGTAGCGGCCTGTTTTTACACATTGCCACTTCACTACCAAAAAACGTTTTCTTTCTCTTTCTACGAAAGCTGACCTCGCAAATGATTTAGGAATTTTCTTACGTCACTTTTTTCATCTCTGTATGCTTTGTGTTAACAACTTTACTGCAGAAAATCTTTTTAATATTACAAAATATTTAATTGATAATGTTAATTGGGTGCAAATTAATTAAATTTTTAATTAATATCACAAATTTTTTTGTTGAAATCTAATTTTTATGTCAGGGTGTGGAACAACTCTAATGTAAGAAAAGATAAACTCACTGCTTATTGTTTGTGTATTCTCAAAGCTTTGATATCGTTGCAAGTCAAACTTGAGTGTTTGTAATTCCCATTCGCTTTAAAGTTTTAATTGTATAAAATCTTTGGGAAAAGGTTTTCTGATGATGTGGTCTAACAACCAGGAAAATGCACATAGGAACTAGCTTATCCCCCCAAACAATAAATTTCAGTGCATTTATCAATGAATATTGGGAACTTAGCACACATAACTAATGTCTAAATTGGCATCAACTGCGCGTACAAGGGAGGGGGTTTAAGGGACATAGAATTTTTTTAAATAAAACACAACATATTAAAAGAAATAAACAAAATTTTTGCTTTATTAGCTTATAAATTGTATTTAATATGTAAAAAGTTCTGGTATATGGCCTCCGCTACTGTGCCTTATGAACGCCATCCTGTCTGTCCAATTCCGCACCATGTTGTCGAACATATCGGGTGTTATTTCGTCAAAAACGCGTCGAATGTGGACTTCTAAATGACCAATCGTTATTGGTTTATCAGCTTATACCAGAGTTTTACGAACCGCCGCAAAAAGTGGACCTTAAGAGTCAAATCACACTAACGTGTGGGCAAATTCACAGGTACATTCCGTCACCAAACGTATGGCTCAACAATGTTTATGGAGTATTGCACAGTTTGTTGGAACCATTTCTCCTCCAAATGATTGCCACTGACATGAGGAATAAAAAAGTCAAGAATCATT
Source organism: Pollenia angustigena (assembly GCA_930367215.1). Lineage (NCBI taxonomy): Eukaryota > Metazoa > Arthropoda > Insecta > Diptera > Polleniidae > Pollenia > Pollenia angustigena. The sequence continues at coordinate 120,799,499 of OV884057.1, read as the reverse complement.
TGCTTGTAGCGTTCGCCATTCATGCTAATGTTGCCACCATTTTCGTGTTTAAAAACAAATACAGGTGTGTGCTGGAAATCGCAAACGTAAAACGCAAGAATTTTAAAAGTCTTTTTTAAATAAGATTTCTGTAATAAAAGAACTTTATGACAAATTTTATTAAACAGGAATTTATAACAAAAATTATAAGAACAAGGTTCAAAGTTAGTAAAAACAACTTCCAAATTCTTGCGTTTTACGTTTTCGATTTCCAGCACACCCCTGATAGTCTTTTCAAACAGTGATTGTTTCGGGTTGTAATGGATAAATATTCAAATTCTCCAAAAAATGTTTAACCGATTAAAGCATAAACAAAAAATAAAATCTATTTTAATTAAAAATTTTTAATCAAGTGAATTTAACGTTTAATTGATACTATTAATTTGTTAACTGGTGAAAATTAAATTGAAATCCATTTTTTTATATTCAAAGATATTTAATATATTTATGTATATATGGATGTATGTAATATTGAACTGAGATCAGAGAGAAGCAATTCTTCTATAACTGGACTTCTTTTTAGAACATTTATTTATTTTGAGAGGAACTACGAATATAAAAATAAGCTTTATTTATTTGTAATAACCAATATTGATGACGTTTTTAAATAAAGAGGCTTCCAAAAAAACAATTTTAAATTTAGATAAGTTTTCATACAAACATTTTTTTAAAATGGCTTTAAAAACTTTTCATTTTGGAACTTTATCTTAGATACTTGTTTAAGTTACACAAGTTAATAAAATGTATCTTACTGTTGCACATACACATACAACAATTTATTCCACCATCATTTTTAGAATTTGGCTCGAAAACAAACTTTACTTTCTTCTTTTTCTTCTTCCAAAGAAAAGTAAAAGTCTTTTTGTACCCCGAAAAATTCTTGATTCAAGTTTGAAACTGCCAAAAAATATATAGTATATATATAAATTTCTTCTACTTGCAATAAGTTGCATATTTAATGCGTCACACTCTAGTAATACTTATAAAAATGTACAGACAAAACATTTTAAGACTAGAAAAACACCCCAGTAAAAGTTTTGCGCCAAAATAAAAAAGACAAGAAATATATAGAAATATTTATAAGGGAAAAAATAAATAAATTTTGCCGCAAGCATTAAAAACATTTGCACAATGCGACGGGTTGTCATGTAACAAGGAAGGAGTTACGAGTGGTTTAGTAAGCGAGGAGTTAATGCACACGGGAAAGAGGTGAACACAAAAAAAAAAAAATTACAGCAAGAAACAAGGAATATGGTACCATGTGGTTGGGAAAGTAGCAAAAGTTGTATATGAAATAAGAATGAAGAAATAATGTTTAGTTAAAAACAAGTAAGAAAGTATATATTCGATTTAGCACGGCCGTATGATACCCTGTAGACAATATTTACATGCAAATTTTTGAGTGTGCATCCTATTTGGGGCCCACGGTCAATCAGGGACTCCACAAATTAGAGTTCAGAATTTTATCCAGATATCTACGTCTTTGAGGGAGGGTATACGAATGATTAACGTGAGTATCTACCGGGCTGACTTAACCTCACGGTGATCTTAATACCGGTTGACAAACAAAACGATTAGCAACCACCATGTGTGAGCGTCCCCAACAAATACAGTTAATAATTTGATTGTGGAAATAGGCAGTGTTTAGAAGTTGGCTTCAGCACGTAAGAGGATTCACCAGCAGACAAACTTTCCTTTTAAAGCTGACTTATTAAGATCACCTTTCCGCTACTTTGGGATTAAACCACAACCACCACGTTATCCCCGAAGGACGCTCAACCAATAGTAAGACTGGAACCGAGGTTCCAGGGGCTACTGAGAAGGAGTGTTTAACTGGGGCCAACACTATGCCATGACAAAGTCGTTTACAAAGGAGTAATCGTGCCAAATTTTATATCAATTCATAGAAAAGTTATGTCATTAAAAGCTCTTTTCGGGAGGAGTATGAGTGTGGCAACTAGAAATCGTTTCCGATCGAAAGTGATTTCATTTATGTGAAGCAAAATACGAAATCCCTTTTACTTTTGATCGGAATTGATTTCTCTGACAGGCCTGATAGACCGATTCCAATAAAATTTATTAAGATAATTAATTCTAAATGCTTAGATAATAAGTTGGTTAATGGGCACAAATACTCTATTCCGGAGAGAAGTTTGTAGGGGGATATGTAAAGTAATGGGCCTACTTTTGCCATTTTTAATTGCCTTCGTTCTTTTGACAGTTAGAAAATACATGTTATTAAATTGCGACGTGCACTTTGTGCACAAGGTTCACATGGACAGGCAGCCAGACAGCCGTACGGACATCCTTAGATCAGCTCAGAACGTGATTCTAAGTCTATCGGTAAAATAAAAGCCTGGCCAACGATCTCGAGCGATCTCGTCAGATTTTACTATTCTAGCGCAATGCATTTATTCATTGTCAAATTACTTCATTCCCATATCGAGTATACCACAAAGTAACCGCTAGTGGAAATAAAAATCGGCAAAACATGTTTACTAAGCCATACAAATACAACTCTGTGCTACTTGATTTGCTACGAATAACAACAAAGCAGTTAACAACTTCTGTTTCAACAAATGCATTTCGTAAAATAATATATATATAAAATTGTTACGTTACTAACTGACCCATCATCGCACATTCTAAACGCCTGAAGCTAAGAACTTTAAATTTGGACCGGGACCGGAGATAGGTCTCTCCCCAAATCGATACATCAAGACGGGACTTTTTAAAATTTTGATGTTTAGGGAGTAAATAAGGGTGAATTCGGTGAAAAAATGCAATACTTGTCGTTGTTTTTTGGAAAAAGAAGCAGACAGGTGTCAGGTACTTTTTTGAAATTCGGCCCTGTTAGGGAGTAAACACACTCAAAATATTATGTAGTTAAATTCAAACGAAAATTCATTTGAAACAAATTAAAATTCATTTAAAAAACGGATCATTTACATTTCATTTAAAACAAATGATTTTTTCAGTAATTTCTAAGTTTTTTATTTATTGAACATCATATTCGTTAAAATTGAATAGTTTTTACTTTTAAAAAATATATTTTAACCGATAAAAATCAAACAAATTAACAAAAAAAAAATACGGAAAACATTATTTTTTGGTAGTTTGTTTTTTTAATAACAAACATAAATGTTGAAAAATAAATTTATTCGTAAAATAACTATATTTTTATTCAATTTTAACAGTACCGAAAACGAATTTAATAACCTACAATCAGTTACTGTAATAATTTTATGAGTGCAGGTAAAACATGTATTTTGGTACTTTTTTGTCACCCCATATACCTTTAAAACTAATAAAAATAGAAAAAAAAGATTATATTACATTCGAAACTTATCTAAAAAATACAAATACAAGGTTGGTACTTTTTCGAAATTCAAACGTTTAGAGGATGAAAATCACAACTGGTACTTTTATTACAAAACATTTTTTTCCTTTCGCACACATATACGTATTAAATTATGGGCTCCCACTACAATATTAAAATTTTTGATATTTCAATGGGGTGAAAAGAGTACAAAAAGGGCGAAATACGGGAAATTGAATTTTTACTTTTTTAATTGTCGTTAATATAAGACTTAGAAACATAAACTTCAACATACAATGTCCTGAAGGGATAAGAACATATGTCATGGAATTTGTTGGTACTTTTTTGTTCTTTACCAGGTGCTTTTTGAATTTCCGTTTGCATTGGACCAGCAACATAAAATTAAACATGCAATGTCCTGATTAAATGAGAATCTGTAAGACAGATCTTTTTGGTAGTTTTTCGTTCTTTAACTGGTACTTTTTAAATTTTCGTTAGTATTGGACCTAGAAGCATAAAATTAAACATGCAAGTTTCTAAATTAATGGGAAGAGGGAACTTTTTGGTACTTTTTTGTTCTCTAGCTTTTACTTTTTTAATTAAACTGGTACTTTTTTATACCCTTTACTGTCATTTCGTTTGATATTTCTACAATATTGACGTTAAAACCTATAATCTACATATATATATTCTGGGTCCTTAGCAATAGCAAAGTTGATTTAACGATGTCCGTCTGTGCGCCATTCCGAAGACCCCAGATGCGATGAGAATGGTTTGCTATTGAAATTCGGCCAGAGCGGTCCATAAATGAATGAGATATGAGCAAAAAACCACGACTGCTCTAATTTTTCTCATAAAATCCCTTGTATTTTATAAAACAAGGGCGCAAACCAGCTGCTTGTGGCTAAAAATGCTAGCGAGCAAAAGCGGTCGACATCGTTGGCCAGGCTGTGAAAGTGGGTCTAGAAGCAATATTTTCATATGTTAATGACATCAGCACAAACGCATAATACCCTCTCCACACTGGTGCTGTGGGTATTAAAACAAATGTAAAGTTTGTTATGAAAAGCATGAATCAAATCCTAAATGTTTTTTAAATCGTTATTATAATAACTTTAAGCTGTAATAGATACTGTTTTAACGCTGTTCGTAATAGACAACATTTGTAACAGAATTTTTTGTTTATGTTCTACATATTTAGAGTATCACATTTTACAAACGCTTAAGATACGTTTATTATCTGTTTAGAAAATGAAAGTATAATTTTTCTGTAACTCCTATAAAAGTATCTACACAATAAAAACATACAATTTCTTTTCCTAAACTACTCCCTCTATAACCTGTATCTATAGAAGAAAACATACAAATGAGTAGTATGTCGTCTTTAAGATACTAATGAAGATGGTGAATGTGAATCATCATCGTCATCATTATCAAGAAAAAAAAGATAATAATGATGATGATTGCTAAGATTGGAGACGTTAAAGCTTTAATAATAACAAATATCTAAATGTTTTTTGTTCACTTTTTTTGTAATTTTCTTTTCTTTTATTATCATTATTTTTATATATTTTATTTTTTACGTTGGGATGTGTACGGGAATGTGTCTGCAAACGTTTATGTGGTAACTCATTTTTTTTTTATTATAATTCAAGTTCAAGTTCAAGATACAAATTTTTTTTATTATAACAAATATAAAAAAAAAAAATATACAGATACCGCCATAAAGATACACAACTCAAATGTTAAAATTCGTATAACTTTTTTACATATCTGTTACGTTTTTCTGCCAATAAATTGTAGATATTTTTTTTGAGAGACAATAAAATCAGTATTTTTTTTTTGATGTTTCTTCTATTTTGAATTTATTTTAAATACTGCATTTTTTAAAATGCATATGAATTTTTAAACAGCAGAAAAAAAAAACACAGAAACTGAAATCTAATTAACATTTAACATTAAAAGTATTTATACGTGTAGATACGACAGCAGTCTGTCAGCTCGTCATATGAATAATTAAACAAAAAAATCGAGGTCTTATTTGTTGCTTCAATACAAATTTTTTTCTATTCTCTAATGTTTAAATAAATATAGTTAAAGAGACTTTAACTAGCGTTTAGAAAACTGCAGTCAAAGTAGAAAAGCTGCCATTTCTTCCACTTCTTTATTTTTCATTGGCCAAAAAATACTGTTACATACTTTTACTTTTGATTAATTTTATGTAAACAGTCGCAGTAATTCCAACTTAAAACGGAAAAAGTTGATCACAAATTTTCGTTTTTTTCGACAGTTTTTGGTTTTTGACTACAGTTTTTTAAAGCCTGACTTTAACAATTAAAATAATTAAGAATAAGAGTGTTTATAAAGAAGAAGAAAATAGTAATGACGAGCAATAGAACATTTTTAAGTTTCAAAAATGTACTTTTGAAATTCCACTTTTATAGCAATAAGAAATTTGAATTTCGAGCAGTGCATTGCACAATCCGGTTGTTATCGACTTTGTGCATGGGAACAGCACGAATGTAAACAAAAATCTCTGAAAGAGTACTCCCTACGAAGTGAGCGCAGTTGATTTGGTAACGATATAAGCGGGATGCATTTATTCCTTAAATTAAAATGCTGCATTCGGTACCAATCGAAATTAAAACGCAATTTAAATTGAAATTTGGATTGAAATCAGACGCCTTAATTTGCACCCTGATATTAAACGAGTCTGTTGAAACGAGAGTTAACTGAAGTTCTGTTCCGCAATATAACATTCAAGACACTCAAAGCGGACGTCCGAATATATCTGAAATAGTCGTAGAAATATATACAGTGAAATCGCTCCTAAACTTATCGACCCCTTTGCGCGAAATTATTGTATGTTGCAAAAACCAAATTTTACAGGAGAGCCATTTTTATACTTTTCTCTGCTATCACCTATATATATATATATATATATAAATATGAAAATATACATTCAATTTTTGGAGCAACGAAGTGGAATTCGCCTACAATATTTTGTCGGGCAAACAAATTGGCATATCGACCCATTTGCGCAAAATTATCGTATATGCCAATTTTTTTGAAATTGAGCTTTTGATGCAATCTTGTTTTACATTCAAAGAGATGTCGCCTGACAAAATATTGTAGGCGAATTCCACTTCGTTGCTTCAAAAATTGGATGTATATTTTCATTTTTATATTGCAAGTGATAGCAGAGAAAAGTATAAAAATGGCTCTACTGTAAAATTTGGTTTTTGTAACACACGATAATTTCGCACAAATGGGTCGATATGCTGCAGGAAATTTCTTTAATTATCTTTAGAAATTGCATTCGTGTTCATACATGGAAACTTTTTTTGCAGCATTTTGGTAGTACATATTTTAAATGCCATTTTTCTTCCTTTCAATAGCAAACTCACAAAGACTGCTTGTAAAGGATAAACAAAGTGCACTTTTCCATTCGTCATCCCCTTTCGCCATCAAACTTAAATTTTTCGCAGCAAATGTTTCATTAGACGGACGGGGAGCTAAGGAATGTGTTCGTTAGGCAAGATTATACGTCAAGAATTGCATTCTTGCAAAAAAACAAAATGACAAAAACACAACAAAAACCAAATTGACGATTTTTTGTGCGAAATATACAAATGTAGTTGTTGTTATGTTGATGCATACATGCATTTTCCGAAAATTCTTGCAAAATATGCATGAACTTATTTTTCAAAACAAAAAAAGTGTAAAGAAAAGAAGATCAATTTGCCATTTGAAAATAAATTTCGTATAAAAAAAAAATATTTGTGATTTTTTAATAGATGACAACGACGAACACTACGTCGATGTTCACGACTTTTTTTCTTATTTTTAAAAATGCAAAAAAAGCAAAAGCTAAAATTAATAAATTATATAAATTTTCTATTTTTTTTAACACTTTTAGAAACGTTAAGGTATTTTTAGTAACTAGCAACCATTGAAGTCGAACTTAACATAACGTACGAGTAACGAGGACTTAACACAATCATATACATACAGCGTTGCCAGAAGCTTTGGGAAGAAAATCATAATTTTGGAAAAAATATCATCTTTTGAAGAAAAAAATCATCAAATTTTTTTAAATCAACATTTTTTTACAAAGACAAAAAACTAATTACAAATACGTAATTTTATATAAAAAAAAACTTTCTTATTGTATGTACTAGAGAGCTGCACAATTCAATATTTTCTGTAAACATACTATTCTTAAAAGTTGCATGCATTCCTATGCCATGCCAACGCCAACGTGTTATGACATGTTATGCCGTCTCAAACATACTGTCTTTGCATGCAATTGCAACTAAGCTTAAGGGAGGGGGGAGGTGGGGGGGTGCTTTAATACCATGTGAGATAAGGCCATGATGGCTTTATCTCTCATTCAGTAGGGATATAAAGCCTTTTTGTTTTTTTTTTCATTTGAATGGGAGATAAAGCCATCATGGCCTTAGCTCACATTAGCAATTTTAGAAAATGGCTTTATCTCTCATTTCAGTTCCGGAGACACTAAAGTTAAGTATTGAAATCTGGCTACTAAAGTTTTTCTGCGTGCATCACAAGAATAAAAAAATGTTTTTCAATGATAATTTTCCCTTTTATAGAATGTTTATACCATGCATAACAATATTCTGAAAAATATGGCTATATCTCTCATTTGCGAAAAAAAATTTGGCTATATCTCTCATTTCGCAAAATTTTAAATATGACCTTACCTCTCAATGATTGGGCAATAAGGCCACTATGACTTTATCTCCCATTTAATTAAGCAATAAAGCCATCATGGCCTTATCTTTAAAGCACTCATTAGATTTCTATTTCCCAATGTATTATGGCATACGCAAGGCTTGTGTGATAGTGTAAACTAGCCTAAAGCTGTTATACGCTGTTGTGTTCAATATCATGTCTTACAATTTTTTTAGGTGTTTGCGAAAAATCTGGTTAATTTTTTTCTTACCTGTTGATAAGTTTTTTTAACACTTCTCGAATTTTCGATGTAAAATACAGTTGGAATTTATGAAAAATCATATTTCAGTTTTATAATGTACTGAAGATTAAGCTAGTTTACACTATCTCACAAGTCTTACGTATTCCATAATACTTTGTGAGATAGAAATCTTATGAGTTTTGTTGCGACTGTCAAAAACTCTAATTTAACATGACAGTTTGTTTTCACACCATCACACAAAGTATTAACACTCACACATGAAATAAAATGCAACCCTGGTCCAATGAAAAGTATTTTTGTTTAGACATTTTTTCAAAAAACGATGAACTCGTATGGGATGGCAAACTTTTTTCATAGCACTTGTCATTTTCGTGACACATTGCGTTCTCACTATCACACTTTGTCATATTACTTGAGTTTTTGACATGTTTTACTACAAAGTATAATAGTGTAATCTAGCCTTCAACTGAGTTTTCCACAGTTTGGCGGCTATGGGCCAAAAATGGTTAAAAATATATAGAAAATTTCTGCATTTTTTTTTTGGGTAGTTTGTTAACAATTATTTTTTTCAAAGTCTGTGGCCCTATAAAAAAATTGGGCTGGACGAATGATGCATTTTTGTGTCTGGGTTACACATGTCATACGTTAAGCATACGCAAAAAGTATCATTATTTCTATCATCATAAAAAATCATCAAAAATATAAAGAATCATCGTTCTGGCAACGATGATCTTAGAGTTTGGTATTTTTTTTTAATAAGTTAGGTCTATCTCTTTCTTTCTATTCTAGTCCTTTTCTATGGATTTTATTTTTAAGATTTCATATCAATTATGTTCCAAATTATATGTACATTAAATAACATAATTGTCGACTTTATTTTTATATCCTTCCAAACCTGTTAAAGGTTTATAAAAAATCCTTTTTTAAAGAAAAAAATTCTTTCAGGCATAAAAATAGAAAAAAAATTGATTAATAAATAGAAATGTTGAGCTAACTTTTTTAATTGCAATTTTTAGTATAAAAATACAAAAAAAAAATATTTCAAGTGCATACAATACAGTTAACTGATGCTAACTTGTTTTTTTAAATGAAAAATAAACAACAAAATCCAAACAAAATTTATTTTAAAACACAAAATGGAAAACAGAATATAAGCAAAAAAAAAACAAAAAAATTACATCCTTTTTTTTACTAAAAACAACAAGCAAAATAAAAAAACATAAATAACAAACATTTTTATATAAAGAAAAATTTTGTTTTAAAAATAGAAACAAAAACAACAAATTTAAATAGAAAATGCAAGCAAATTACCAACACCACCACTAACAGACTTTCAGACATCCTGCCAACCATGCAACCCACACACATACAACCAACACTATCGACCATCTCTCTTCCAGCCCGACTGAATGCCACCCAACAAACTTTACAAAAGAGAAACGAACTGATACAATCACTTTTAAATGCAGCACTAGCAGGAATAACAAAAAACTTCAAATGCAGAGAGTGGCAGTCAGTGGTAGTGCCACATAGGAAAAGAGAGTTTACAACAAACAAAGTGGCAGGCATGGTTTTGTATGCATTTCATTAAAGGGCTTGAGGGGGAAGGAGCGTTAACATTAAATGGTGGTTGTTAGAACAAGACTGCAAAATGTATGATAAAATATTTGACAACAGCAGCAATCAAACACACACACACATACACAAACAAACAAAATACTCGTTAATACATTTATATCTTTACTATACAGATGACAACAACGTTGCAACGTTTTTTTTTTTACTGCTAAACTTGTTAGAAACCTTTTTATGTTGGAAATTTTGTAGCATAGAAAAAATGTGAATATACTCGTTTGTATGTAATTTTCCTCATTTCCTTAAAGTCTAAGATTTTGCCCTTTTTTTCATGTGCACACACACACACATACACATGTTGTACTGTGTGGAAGAAACATAATGGGAATGATGTTGCAGCATAAATTGCAGACTAAAAAGGGACATTTTTTCAAATAAAATTTATATAAACTATATTTATTAGCTGTTTACACTAACGAAAAAGTATTGAGAAATTAAAAAAAATATGTAGATTTCCCTGGCTTAAGAAAAGTTAGGGGAGGGGGACTAAAGAAATTTAAGGCTTTTGATTTACAACAGGTTAATTTATTTTATTAAAAATAGCAAAAACCAGAATTTAATAGTTTAACCATTGTCTTAACGCCGAACTGAGAATTTTACAATTTTCTGAATGACCAGAAATACGATTTTTTGGTTGAAAATTTTTTAATTGTGGTTAACCATAATAATAAAGTGGCAGGCGAAAGTGGTCATGATTCAATCATAATATCGATAGCTCAATTCCAAAACATTCAAAGTCGACTTAGCAGGTTTTTAATTTTTTTTTTAAGGCTTTTGAATTAAGTATTGTTCAACTTGAATTCTCTAAAACTTTAGAGTTAATCGGCTAATCCAATCCAAAGTAGCGGAAATTACTTAGCATATAACTGAATGTTGTATCGCCCGTAACCTTAAAGAGCTTCTCCTGCATTTACATTATGCAATTAACGCCGCAACTTTCGCATGCAACTTTTTGTGTGTCAGCAAGAGGTGTAGGGAAGAAAAAGAGGTCGAAAAAATGCTTTAAAAAATGTAAATGTGAAAAGAGTTTCGTAGTAACTACTTTAAAAGAAAATAGAAAAAAACTCGGCGTTAATTGCATAGCCTAAATGCGGTAATAGCATGTTTTGAATTGAGCTGTCGCTTTACACTATCACAAAATTCTTTAGTACTTTGTCGAAAATGCTAAACAAGCCGACGTAACTTGTCATACAGCGTGCTTAACAATCGATTTATTGCAAAATCAATTTGGGGAAAATTTTATTACCAGAATTGGTTTTGTTCACTGGCCCCCTCGTTCGTGCCACTAACCGCCTCTGGATTACTCTTTATGGGGATATGTTAAGTCCTTGGTTTATTTTTTATTTTTTAATTCCCTAAGCTAATCTCCGCGAAGCTTTTCGCTTGTCAGGAAATAAACCAGAGTCTCTGGCGGGAATCGAACACGCAACCTCGCGGCTTGTCTACCGGGGCACTCTTATGCCAACAAACCAGCAACTATTGAAGCATTGGATTTCAAGCCACCGTTGATGCCATACTGCCAGATTTATTGAAAAAAAAGGAGTCAAAAACTGGACTTATCGAATGGACCATGTTACTCCTAGCAGCGGCAGACATATGCCGGAAAATTCCAACAATATTTCTGTCTTGTTTTATCATTTTAAGTTCTCATGCAGCACACTTCACCCAGAGAAAAACATGTTTAAATATGGTCACCTCCAACAATACTATGTTTAACGAAAATTTTAACAATTTAACTATATTATTGTCAATTACAACCATATTATGGTAAAAATAGTCCTCCATCAAGAAGCCACAACCATAATATGGTTGCCTCCGATCACATTATGGTTAATAATAACTAAAATATGTTTAACACTTATAATAGCATGATTGGTTTTTAACCATAGCTTGTTGCCCTTGAAAAAGAGGAAAATACTATAGTGAATTTAAAAAAAAATTATTGTCATATTTAACCATAACATGTTTAGAGGCAACCATAATATGGTTGTGGTTTCTTGATAGGGGACTAATTTAACCAAAATATGGTTGTCGGTGACAAAACTATGGTTTAATTTAGCATAATATGGTTTAAATTTTCTTTAAGCATAGTATTGTTGGAGGTGACCATATTTAAACATGTTTTTTATTTGCGTGTAGTTAAGTTATCATAGCAAAACATCTACTAAAAAATATGCTGCTTTAGAGAAGTGGGAGTGACACCATAAAACCACAATATAGGTTTCTAAATACCTGTAGAACGGCAACAGTAAAAGTATTAAACTTTTGCACAAATAACTACGATATTATAACAAAACATCTGTTAAAAAGTAATGCAAAAAAATGGAAACACAAGCTTATCTGGAGAACGATTACATTAAAAATATCTTAACTTGGTGCAAACCAATCAATACACAGAAAGAAAACTCTCGTACTAGATTTAAATTTTTTTTAACTTCCTTAAATGTTAAAGTTCAAATAACACCAAAAGTACTTAATTCAACCCCAAATGGTATAACTTTCGAAAGCCATTGCTTTCTATATGCGTGCATACGCGTGTGTTTGTAAAAGTTTGTTGTAGAAACAACAACATTACAAAAGTAGGTAAAAACTACTTGATTGCTTTGTGTAAACAACATCAACACTACAAAAAGAAAAGCATACATTATTTTCATGTAAAAATTCCCGAATTCTATTTGTTACAAATATTTAGAGTAGCACATCAAATTGTTAAAGTAGAATGATTACGAAAACCATATCGGTCATGCTGCTGGCGTCTTTCAATTGTTAATAAATACAATAAAATGTGAAAGAAATAGATGTGGAACCCGGGAAGTAAATAATGATATTCTACTCTTTCTGTTTCACTGGGGCTAATGAGTGTTTGGGTTAGAAACAATAAAACTCACTTTCGGCTTATTTCAAGGACGAATTTGGGATTGAAACCAACTTTGAAAATCTGATATAAAGAACAGTTTAAGATTAATTTCTTATCTCATTTTTACGAAAGTCATTCCCATTTTCGGATTATTTTAAGAACGGGACACGTGAATAATCCGTACAATGGGGAAATACTGTACAACGAGAATCCTCCAGCAAAAAATTTTATTTTATTTTAATTTAATTTTAAAAAGTTGTTGTACTGTAAATTTAAAAAAAGTACTTAAATCTTCCATATTAATTAAAATTCTTCAACGTTCGAAAATAAGAACTTTATTTCATTTTCGCAATCAATAAAAAATTTAATTTAATAAACTAATTAATTCATATCACTCGAACAAGGCAATTAAATTACTAGTTCAAGAATCTACCCAAAACTCTTAGTGAACCCTTTTTTTATCATGTTTTAAAAAGTTTCCCTGGATTATGATTATAATTTTCCCATACGAAAGTACTTGTCCTCATATGCATTCGTATAAGGAAACATCTGAAAAACAACAACCATTCAGTCAGTTCGACGGTCTAGATGGCTGGCAAATTGTCATTTCTCTTTAAACAAACAATGGAGACCAAAAAAAAACGACTCTTAACAAGGAAGTTGAGGGTTAAAATGAATGTGAAAAAACCGATTGCAAAAAGCAAAAATCAATGAAAAAACAAAAAAAAGAAAGAAAGGAAAAACTGAGTCTAATATTTTACTATCATTATATTGAAAACGTAAACGGGAATATGGGAAAATAAAGTTACGAGTCCTTTAATTTCAGATTCGTAGGGGTGGCAAGTAGTTTTTTGTTACCAGAGATAATGAAGAAAAACAAGTCAATAGAAGAAGCGCATCTAAGCCAACTAAACAAAATTCATGATGTATGCAGTCATTTTGCTAACAAAATCTCAAATATAAAAAACACAACGTCATTATTGTCGTCATTATTATCATCATCATCATCAACGTTAACGTACTTATTCTTTCACTAGCGAGAAAACTCTTGAAGCACGTGAATTCAAATCAAATGTAAAATGCAAACAGGGTGAAAAACCACCGAAGGGTTAGTGATTTCCACTGCCATTTTACACAAAATACCATTTCAACTATGCAGCACATTTATTACCCCCAAAAACCCCCAACCAAAGCAACCATTTTCCTCGTTTCTATACATATTTTTGTTATTTTGCCCATGTGAAAAAACTGCAGACTTACAAAATGCGCCAAACAACCATCGTCATAATCATCATAATCATTATCAGCAGCACCACTATGCATGTCTAGAAATTACAACTAAACCAGGAAACGCATTTAAAGCAGAGGCAACAATAGCTGACAGTTGTTGTGGCAGCCAGCAGCAACAGCATAAATGCGACCAAACTTTCACTTTTCCTTTGCCAAACCACTGCATGGCATCCACAAAGGCGCAGGCAGTAGTTACTCTGGCAGTTTGTTTTAACAGGATAACAGCCATTCAGGCAAGTAAACAAGAATCCAACAAACAAATAATTTATGTTTATGCATACATTTATTAGTTAAGGGCGGAAGGACGAAATGGAAGACGGCGAGTCAGACAGACTGAGAGACAACCAGGCTACTTGAATTTTTGTAAAATATTCGTAAAAAGAAAAAAAAAAAATGGTATTGCAGGAAAAATTTAAAGGTATTGAAACAACAATTTATTTATACATGGTAATCTAATGTCATTACTAGGTAATGCATTCAGCTTAAATTAAAGAAATTATTACTTTTATGGAATATGGTAATGTCTCTCATTATTACAGAGTAAGGCATGAGGGCACACAAAAAAAATTTTGCACCAGTAAAAGCATTAATCAAATATAAAATCAGTTTTAATTAAAAATTTAATCAAGTGAATTAAACGTTTAATCAAGTGAATTAAATTTTTAATCAAGTGTATTAAACGTTTAATGGATATTAATAATTGGTTTACTGGTGCAAATTAATATTGTCATTTAAAAGTTTAATACACTTGATTAAAAGTTCAATTATCTTGATTAAACGTTTAATTCAGTTGATTAAATTTTTAATTAAAACTGATTTTATTTTTGATTAATGCTTTTACTGGTGCAAAAATTTTTTCTGTTTACAAATAATCGTCATTCGGAATGATATTCACAGTAGGACAACCAGACAACCAGACTCTGCATTTTTTTGTAAGATATTCGTCAAAAAAATGGTATTGCAGGGAAAATTTAAAAGTATTGTAACAACAATTTTTTATACATGGTAATCTATTGTCATTATTAGGTAATGCATAAAGTAAGTGATTTTTACAGTAAAAATATTTGTGTTCATTAATTTATTTTACTAAGTTAATAATGAGTTTAAATTAAAGAAATTATTACTAGTTTTTATGGAAAATGGCAATGCAGAGTATAAATAGTTCGTATAACAATGCATGAGGCCATGATTTGAAAGTTTACAAATTATGTTCACTCGGAAAGATATTAGCAGCAGGTTATTTTCAACACCAAAAGGGTAATGTATACTGTAATGTCTTCTAATTACACGGTAGTATTAACAACAATTTCAAAAATAAATATTCAAACCAGTTTTTAATGGGGATTTTTTGAGCCAGAAGACTCTTACGAAAGGGTTAGTTACAGGTACCGAAAATAACAGTTTTTTTAAAATGTAAAAACAAAATAAGCGTATAGAATTACTTCTATCTTTTTGTTCAAGAAAATAAAAATCGGAATTTTAGAAATTAATATATTTTATTATAGAAAAGCTCATAAGGATCAATAAACCATATTGAATCAGTTGCTCAAAAAAATAAAAATCAAAAAATAACTGTTATCATCCGACTTTTATGAAAAAAGGAATAACTGTTCCACACAGAAAAAAAATATTATTTCATTTTAATCTTAATTGAAAAATATGTAAGAAAGGATAAACTCACTCTTTATTGTTGGTGTTTAGTTTAAGCTTTGATATTGTTACATGTAAGACTTATGGCCATTTTCTCAATGTATCGACAAACTATCTGCTACTTAATGTCAACATAAGTTTATTGGATTTTGGGTTTCTCTATATACCGACAAAAAACAAAGTACGGCAAATAAAAGGAAAATAAATAATTGGCAGATGAGTGCCTGTTAGCTTTGCTACCGAATAGAAGCAAATGAGACATTGAGAAAACCAAATTTCTTTAATGAGCAGTTTTTCGTTGGGATAAAAGATAATTAATGTCAACATAAATTTATTGGACCGATAAACTGTCCGTTAACGATTTTGGGTTTCTCAATATACCGACAAAAAACAAAGTTTTCAGCTGGCAACGCCACTCAAAATACATGTAAAAGATGGGAGTCAGCTGATTGAATTTATCTGTACGGCAAATAAAAGGAAAATAAATAATTGGCAGATGAGTGCCTGTTAGCTTTGCGACCGAATAGAAGCAAATGAGACATTGAGAAAACCAAATTTCTTTAATGTGCAGTTTTTCGTTGGGATTGAAGATAATCGCCTAATGAGAAAATGGCCATTAAAGTGTTTATAACTCTTATTCGCTTTAGGGTTTTATTTGTTTAGTATTTCTGGCTTTTCTAAAATCTGTGGAAAAGGTTTCCTGATGAGCTGGTCTAAGCAACCGGCGAAATGCGCATAGAAGCTAGCTTTCCCTCAACAATAAATTTCAGTGTATTTGTCAAATATGAAAAACTTGGAATTTAGCACGTCATACGGAAATCGTATTAATAATAAACTTTGTATTCCCGAAAATAACTTTGAGAAAAATATTAAAATAACCTTAAATCACGTTTATTTAATTATTATTCACTGTTAAAATAACATTGTTCAATATTGAATCCATAAAAACCAGTTTTATATTAAAATCAAAAAAATGTTATGAAAAGAAGACAATTCCCGTATTCTTTTAATTAAAATTATTTAGTTAAATCGTACATCAAGTTTTCAAAGTAGAATGATGACGAAAACCATATCGGGGCATTCTGCTGATGCTTCTGTTAACAAAGGAGATACAAAATAAATGAAACATGTGTTACAGGGGTGGTGTTTTGAATTATTCTTAAATAAATGCATACATATGTTGTCTTCACACTGTTATATCACACTCCAACCAATTTGATTCTACATGAAATTCCCTTGGTTTTCAACTTGAAATAACTTTCATTCAACGTGATTCGGATTGTTATTTCAATATAAATGACATTTTGCTCTAATGCAATGTTAAATTAACATGAACTATAGTTATTTTGAAAGAAAAAAATTTTGTTCGCAAGTTTTTGTAAAATCAGGTTGAATTAACATGAAAAACGTATGAAGCAAAATCACCACCGAAAAATTTTAAATCAACCTTGTTTTCTACGTTTTTAACTTGATTTTTTTCTGTGTGTACGGTCCCTGGTTAGAAACGAGCTGTCATACTGGGCTCACTTTAGGACATTATGCTTTGGCAAATAACCATGATTCTCGCTTAAACAACGCGACAAAATTAACCAAATTAACCTTTAAAGTCATTCATCGATTCGAACATTTTATAGACGACTTTGTGATTTTGAGGACGCACATAATCGCAAACTTGTACGAGTGTGTTAACAAACTTAATTGCGGCATATGAATGAGACAAATCCACTGCAGACCCTCCAGACTTCAGAAAAATTAACCATTTGGAGCGATTAACTCGCTGGTAGCATAATCGGGCCTAAGTGCTAGTTCACTTTATTCAAGTTTAAGCCGACAAATCGTGAACTTGTGGAAGAGAAAGGAAAAGAAATTATATACTAAAAGCTTAAGTCTTGAAGCCTAAAACTTAAAGAGTGTGAACCAGCACTAATTTATTTAAAGCTGAAGCTCATGTTACTACGGCCAATCAAAATATCATTATCAAAATATGAGCACGAATAAAAAAGTTATTCGACATAGCAACCACATTACTGTTACTGTTACTATATCTGTGCCAACAAACAAAAACAGCTTAACTCGATTTAGGCAAGTGCTCAGCAGAGCATTTTTAAACTCAAAACCGTTGCCCAAAATCATGGAATTTTGATTAAGCTTTGGCTATTTGTAAGTAATTTTATAACATTTTAATTGATTTTTGAATGAAACAATAGATAGATTTGAAGGATTAAAGAGAAATTAGTCAAATTATTCTTAACTCGACTTAAGCTGTTGTTGTTTGTGAGCACAGATATTATGATTAAGTCTGTAATTAATATGACCCCAACAACCTTATTTTGGTTGCCCTCTATCATTTTATGATATTGTGGGTTTAAAAAACTGCAGTTGAAACCAAAAACTTTCGAACAAAAAAAAAGAAAAAAAGAAGAAAATTTCGTGTTGACCAAAGACAAATGAAGAATTGGAAGAAATGGCAGTTTTTCTTATTTTACTGCAGTTTTTTAAACCCTGAATATGATTGCTGTAAGCTTGTAGGGTACTGTTCAACCATAACATGATTACGGTAACAAAACATATTAATAAAGTAGAATTAACAAAAAATAAATTGTCTGTCACTATATGGGACATTATATTTTATCCTTTGTGAATAAAATTTAGATACCAATCATATCTTTTAGACTGGTTTTCTTCCCTCCTGTAACTTTTGCAAACAATTAACTCCTTTAAATGTCTTCACTTTTGAAAAAATAACAAAACTGGCTGCAAGGAAAGCAGCATACAAGCAAACATTTACACACAGGCACGTCGCAATCGTTTAGAAGGAGTATAAGCTTTATGACTACTCGAATGCATAATGGGGGGGTTGTGCATGAATGGCATACACCGAGAGAATGAAATTAAAAAAACAACTTTATTACAACTAACAATTTTTACTATAAAATGTAAAACCTCAATCTACCACCAAATGAAAATATGAGTGTGTGTGTGTATGCTTGCGTGTGTGTATACATGACTTATGGCAGACTGAATAAAACTGCAAAAAAGTATGCAATGCGCCAAAGTTTTAGTTTTCTGAAATAAAAATTGTTTCCTTTGAAAAAAAAGAAGGAAAATACGAAATACCAGGAAATAAAAACTATAGAATTAAAATAGAGTCAGTAAAGTTTTAAAGAGGGTTGGCATGAGGTGTTCAATAAAAACAAAAGTTTTGCCTTAAAATAAAATGCAACTTTGTTGCTACAAAAAAAAACCCCCCTAAAAAAAATAAATAAAATAATTCTTTTTTTATGAAAATGCAAAAATTGCAACAAAAAGGTTTTTTTGTAAAATAACTAAAAAAACATGATGATGACGATGTTTGAAAACAGAGAGTGTAGAAATTGTTGCAAAAATAAAACGTAAATTGAATTTTATTTTCTACTGCAGTGCAACAAAAAAAAAAAAACAACAACCAAATATATAAAATTTTTTCATACAGGATATTGTAACTAAGTGGTTGTTGCAAAGATACTTTTTTTTATTTCAAGTTCTGTTGTTCGTTGCTACTTTTAACTGGCCGGGTGACTGGTGTTTCGTGCATGAGTGTGTGTGTGCTGCCAAAATGCATTTATTAAGTTTGTTTTGAGTGTTGTGATTTCATGTTTTTAGCATTTATTATATTTTTAGTTTAAACTTAATTCTTATTCACAGTGGAATAAAACAAAGTAATGGGCCTTTAAAACTTTTTATATAACCGATATGTCTTAAGGCGAAATTTCTGTATAAATCTATGAGTGCAGTGGGTTTTAAAATTTAGCTCAAAATTATCTAAGGAAATTAAAAGTAGATTAGGTCAAGACAAATGTTTCCCCTCTTAAATAAGTCCATCCTATTTCTTCGATCTTCTACTTTTGTTGGAAAAAATATTCTTTTTCCACAAAAGCCTTATTAATAAATCTAGCAACGTGGCAGGACAAAAACACAAAAAAATGTTCTCCGTTTAGTATAGATTTTTCTACTTATGAAACTTTTCATTGCCTTCGATTGCTTTTTCTTTAACTTTTATCATGAATCGAGTGAGTTTTGATTCTGACAGCAATTTTTTAGGGTTAACGAAGTCTGATATTCTAAATTTCATATTTCACAATTCAAATTCAAAATAATCGGCCATCTTCTAGAAATCAAAATCGAGTAAAATTGAAATCGACCGAAATTTTAAGTACAGTTTTGTTTTTAAATGACTGTACACAGAAACAATTATCGGCAATTTGTATACCCACACCACAATAGTGGTGTGCTGATGTGTGTAACACCTTAAAATATGGGTCCTGGACCCACCTTAAAGTATACCGATCGACTCAAAATCACTTTCTGTGTCGATCTAACGATGTCCGTCCGGCTGGCTGGCTGTCCATGTAACCTAGGGCCGAATCGTAGGACCAGTAGGGGAGATAGGGGCAATTTCTGCCTCTCAGAAACTATCAACCTGATTTTAATGAAATTTAAAATATAGATAGATCCGTATTTATAGGCATATATGAGCTATGCAGTTTTTAAAAAATAAGACCACAGGGGGATGAAGAGGCTAATTTCTGCCTTTCGCAAACGTTCAAACCGACTTTAATGAAATTTAAAACACAGATATATCCTTATTTAAATGGACACATAGGCATGATTCTCCATTGGTAACGAATAAGGTGCACTCTGGTAAATGTGTTTTAAAATACTGTAGTGTAGGGTATCATATAGTCGGGCTTGGCCGACTGTACTTTCTTACTATTTTTTTGTTTTTTTTTTTTTAATTTAACCATCAATCAAAAATAAAATCAGTTTTAATTAAAAACTTAATCAAAACTTAATCAAGTTACTTATATCAACAACGTTACTGCAGAAAATGTTGTTAATATCAACAAATATTTAATTGATATTACTAATTTGCTAACTAGTGCAAATGTAATTAATTTTTTAATTAATATTACAAATTTTTTTAATTGAAATCAATTAGTGGTTCCTAATATGAAGAGTAGCACTAATATAGATAAGAGGGACTTAAAGTAAAAAGTATATCAAATGTAATAGTTTCACGAACATTTGAAACAGGATCGTTTTCAAAGTTTGTGCGATTTCAATTTCAACCCAGTTCGATTTCCAGATAATGGGCTTAATAGTCGTATGAATACCATAATCCAGTTTAAAACTTAATTTATTATTGGAATCTTTAAAGGAACGACATAAGGTGCCTTAGCCGGGTTAGAGAGTGGTAGAGAGAGAGAGAGAGAGAGAGAGAGAGAGACAGACATACAGAGAGGGTTAGAAAGAGAGAAAACCACTAAGTACGCATTTTTCTAAACATCATGACAAATAATACCTCTGAAAGCTTGAAGAATGTTTTTAGACGAGGAACCCAATTTGCAACAACATTTTAGCATTAAAGATAGTATCTTATTTATAAAACGTCAAAAAAATAATGTTTAAAAAAGCAGGGCCTTAAACAGGCCTCTTTAACCCTCTGACGAATTCGGCTGCCTTATTATTTTTTGTATTCTGAGAAGTTACATTTAAAACAGTTTAAAATTTCTGTTGTTTAGTTTCAAATTCAAGTATCTTCTTTATTATAAAGTTAACAAATTTTAAATACCATAGAAATTTTCTTCCATCCGTTTGAGGGTTAACATAAAATCACAATCACATGATCATTTTTAAGTATTATTTTCACAAAACAAAATCGATTTTGGCGTGTTTTATCACAAACTGTGTTTGTAATGTCTGACATGCCTCGGGGGAGCTTCCGAATTTGTGAATCCGAAACAACCACTATGCAACTTTGTATACATATATAGAAGATATCGCTTTGTGGTGTGGTGAGCACGAACATACCTTTGTTTTTTATTCGCTAGATCAAAACTGGAAGATAAATTAAAGAAGAAAAACTAAGACGATAAGAACTGCAAATTGCATTGGGTCGGTAGAACTTGCAAACGTTTAATTTTAAGGTGTTTTGCATTCTGTTAAAGTTTATGATTTTGTTGGAAAGTGTTTGGAATCTATTTCAAATTATACTTCTTATGAAAAATCTAAAATGTATTTTGCAAAGTTTTAAATATATATCTTGCCTTAAATTTAATGTATATTTTTTAATATTAAACAAAATGCAAAATGGCATCATTTTTAAGGTACAGTTATGTGCAAAGCATATTCCAATTAAAATTTTTAATTCAATTTATTAAAACAAGCATAAAGAGAGAACTGAACTTTAATTTGTTTTATTTTTATGCATTCAAAACAAATTTTTTTTATCTAAAACTTCAGCATTTCATCATAAATATTTTTGCTGCATTTACTTTTTTTTTAAAAAAACCATTTAAAACATCCATTTATATAACTTTTATTTCCAACTGAAGAGGATCCATTAAACAACTCAGAGTAAAAGGGACAGACTGAGAAGGTATTAAACAAAAAAAAAAAAAAAAAATGAAAAAAACCTTATCATATAATCTAGGCAAAAACTCTAGCAAATAAAACTTTAGGAAAAAAAAAAATTTACAACAAAATGTTTTCTGCAGCAAACTGCAATTTAAACAAAACTGCAAACACGCCCAATATATTGCAGTAAAGAGCAAATAAAATAGCAACAAAACAACAGCTACAACAAAAACAATAATATACAATAATAACATATAAAACACATGCATGCATATAGAGAAAACTAATCATAGACAGGCAGGAAGGCATACATGGACTCTTGTGTTTATATGCGCTTATATGTATAGCATATGCATTTATATGCATATGAATATGCATGTGTGTATGCAGATGTGTTTAGATGTCTCCTGGCACTGTATAGGAAAGTATGCAGAGGCACTTGTGTATTTGTATAGTTGGCTAAATATCCATTTGAAACTATTTCATACGAAGTACAATGGACAGAACATGCTGCAGCATAAAGTTTGTTGTTGCTGCTGCTGCTTGTTCGTTCTATTCGTAACATTCATGTAGTTTTCCTCGTTGCAAACCAAAACATGTTAAAAAAATTTAATGTTTTTTTTTTTAAATTTAATTTCTTGTGCATACATGTGCTTTTTAGAGTAAAATAAATTTAGTTAGACTTGAAGATGGACAACAGTGGGGGAAATGATTTTGCATTATGGTCCCTTGTTTCTATTCAAATGGTGAAAACGGGAAGAAGAAATTATGAACAAGCAGGTAGGTGCATTGGTGGATGGATGGGGTTGACTATTTTATGTCAAAGATGAATATTTTTTTTACACTTTTGATAAACAAGAATATCAAAATTTAATTAATAAAAACGGCGTACACAGAGCGAAAAAATATTTTTCCGAAATTGTCAATCGAAATCACAAAGATGAGTTGTTAATATTTTTATCAACATCCCTTGTCAAATTTATAAAAAAACGTTGTTAAATTTAAAACAAAACATAAACAACACTTCTTAAAATTGTCTACGGATGGTATCAAAACGAAAACGTTGCGTTGCAAACATTTTAAATAGCCTCCATTATCAAATCTAAGCCAAAACGTAGTTAAATCAAAAATCGATATTCCAAAGTGATAACAGTACGTTGCTAAAGTAACAGCAAGATGGTGTCAAATTACAAACTCTGTGTTATCAAAATGACAACAATATGTAGTTAATAGACCAGCAGAATGTTGTCAAGATAAGAACTTTGTCAAACGGACAGAATAAATTTTGGTATATGTCTATCTTATTTCTCCCTTTGTCTGGGTTCACACTATAAAAGGTTTCTTTCAGAAAGTCAGAGTTTATTGATGAGAGGGGAAGAGAGCTTTTCCTTTTTCCTCTCTCATCCATAAACTCAGACTTTCTGAAAGAAAACTTTCATAGTGCGATTCCAGACTTATGGCTAATAAATCACTGATGGTTTAAAAGCTGGTTTAGTTGAACTAAACTTGAATTTATATATAGTTTAAACTCAACAACTGTAAATCAGTGTCCCATGTATTATATGTGGTTAAAAAAATAACATGTGGCAGCACTACGATAAATCTTATCAACTTCATATGGTCTGTATTGGTAGTTTAAACGCCTAATTTTATGCGTTTAAAGATGGTTTATATGTTTAGTGATTTATAGATTTGTTGGTTTAAACACATTTTAAACCAAAAAGAGAGTTTAACTTGCTCTGATTTTTTAGCCCTTAGTGTGCGAAATGTGATCAATCATATTTACCAAAAGATTCAGAGACAAAATTATACCAAATAATAAAGACAGTGCTTAAATCAGGCATTCCAATTTTTTTTTTTACTTTAAACCTGTGTTAGAAAATAAACAGAAACATTTTTAGCGTACGGCTCACAAACCCAGAAACAATATTTATAATACCGTTCATAACCATTTTCAAGAGAGTATCGAAAATTGTATAGTGTTCTGTTCTTTGTTAAAACATTTTTGGTTTTTTTTTTATCAGCCAAAAGGGTGCTAACCACAACTTAAACGAACGAACACTACTGAGCTGAACCGAACACAAAGAAATTTGTGGGTTACAACAAAAAGATAGAAGGCAATTAAATGTTCTCATCTTTTTGTTGAGTTGGATAAGTACAGTATTATTTTAGTGTTCGAAGATCACAAACAGATAAACGAAATTTTTTTTATAATATACTACACATACACTATTAGCGTTTTTGTTTTTCACAAATCTACCGAATCAAACACTAAGAAACGATATTAAATGTTTATTTCCGAACACTGCTTTAAACTCTTTAATGCTGTCACAGCACCCTTAACTTCATTTGCTTGAATATACATATTTCAGTATGCTTATTTTTGCATAGTTGCCCTATCTTGAAATTACTTATGGCGTTTTCTTTTCTGAGTAAAATTCTGCATTTATTCTGCCTTTCACATTTTTGTATGTTCCTTTCTGAAAAACATGTGCTATTTTGAAAAGTGTAAAGCGTTCTTTTCTGATGATGTTCCCTTTAAAATTAAAAAAAGATGCTACATGTTCACCACTCATTTTAAATAATGGGGCATGAGTGCAGCGCTAGATTAAGGTGAATTCAGAACAAGGTGGTGGCAAGTTTCAAACCATTAACACTAACAATGTAATACAAAAACACATCTGTTGTTTCTGTTGGCTTTGGATTGTTGTAGTCTTGCCACCACCTGAATTTGTATTTACCTTGTGCTAATTGTACTTTATTGCTTAATGCCGCAATTTCTGTTCTTTTGAAAACGAAAAATATGAAGCACTTCTTAAAAATTAGGGGAGCATTTAAAAATGTTGCCAAATCACATGTAACACTTATGCAACACTTTTTTTTGAAAAGAAAACGCCATTAGTTTACATATTTAAGTTTTTTTGTTTAAGTTTTTGCATATTTCGCGTGATTTTTGGAAATATTTAATTTATCAATAAATTTCTTAACAACAAAAAAAACTTACAATTATCTTGAGAGAACTCAACTCGCTGATATCTTAAAAATAATTCTAATTAGAATTATGAACGATCGGTCCATAACTCGCTAAAAACCGTTTGAAATTGCAACGTATGCGGATACTGTCACAAAACTAGGCGCACATAAGACTCACGTGACTTAAGGGAACAATGTAAATTTGCTTGAGGATTGGTTCAAGGCGAATGCAATACGAGCAAGTTTAACATGTTCAGAGCTTATTGTTTTTGCAGCCAATATTTTGTTGTATTGTGGTGTTAAGCCATAAAAATACGAATTTACTTTTTACTAATAAAAAATGTACATTTCTGCGACCAAAAATTGTGTTGAAAATAATAGAAAAATATAAAAAAAAAATTAGTTAAAAAACATTTTTATTAAAAATGGATGTTTTTTTTTCATAAAATTCAATTTTTCCATATTTTATCTCCGTTTTGGATAGATCAGGCAACATTTTTTACATGCAAGACAATTATTTGACTTTAAAATAACTTCTTCAACATTCTCAACTGAAACCTAAAACAAAGATACATAATTTAATTTCTTGCATATCATGCATGATTTTTCAAATATTTAGAATGCAAAAATTAAAATTTAAAAAAAATAAACTTTTAACTAAAAAAAGCTAACAAAATGCAAATGCACATATACAACTTAAACAAACAAAAAAAAAAAAAAAACTTTTTAACAAACTCTATAGACTTAAGGACCAAAAACTATATATATGAATGTATACATATTTACAACCCTGGACAAACTCCTAAAGAACGGAAGTTGACTTTTGTTAAACAGGAAATCACAAAAATTCATATAGAAAAGAAAACCAAACAAAAAATTGCATTTACACACACACACACTGACACACATACACACAGGACAAGCCAATATAACGGTATATTTTACTATACAAGCATACATATACTAAACAAACAATCAAACAAACACTTATACCCTGCAAGAATTAGGAAGGTCTTCGAGAAATGGCAGTGCAGGGTGTTAGTTTTATTCTATTTTAAGACCGGGTTTTTGGGATGTGGATTAAGTTTAAACTAAGTTTGAAACTCGAATTTTTCCAGCGAAAAGTAATTTTTTTATTATTATTTTATTAAAGACCAACATTTTGAGTAAAACTAAGTCGGTCCGTCAAAATTTTGTATACAAACTTGCTAAAGGCGGCACAAATCTGGTTTCAGATTAACTAAACGTAGTTTAAGGGAGAAATTAACAAACCCAGCCTATTAAAATTTTCGTCTGATTAAGAGTTTTTTGTTACTTCTTATCGGTAATAAGAATATAATGCACAATTATTTAGCGAGGGGTGATTTTGGGAAATTAAATTTAAATAGTTCTTAATTTTGTTTTTTCTTTTAACCCACTTACAGCTACAATTCGAGTCGGAAAGAACCAAACCAATTGTAGGGGGATGTAAGAAAAGATAAACTCACTGTTTATTGTTGGTGTTTTGTTTAAGCTTTGATATTGTTACAATTAAGACTTAGAGTGTTTATAACTCTTATTCGCTTTAGGGTTTTATTTGTTTAATATTTTTGGCTTTTCTAAAATCTTTGGAAAAGGTTTCCTGATGAGTATTTATCAAATATGAAAAACTGGGAATTTAGCACGTCATACGGAAATCGTATTAATAATAGTTCTTGATTTAGTTATACAATTTCTAGTGCCAATTAAAGAGTTGTATTCGAATTTATGTATTGTATTTACGGTATATAGACATATCAGGAGGGCCGCCATGGGTTCCCAAATTAGTGTGCCTTGGATATTAAAAATATTAAAATGAAAGCGAAGTGTCGAAAATGTGCCATCTAGTAGATGAATTTGCACCGCCACGAAAAGTTTAATGCAATTACTTTAGTTTATAAAACGTATCTACTTTTTTAGTGCTGCAAAGAAGCCAGCAAAATACTCCGACGTTGCTTAATCAGGCATTTCTTGCAAATGTCTGACTTTATTCTTACAGGCTTCGTTCAGGGTAGTCGTGATCGAATACTGTTTGCCTATTTTCACTGGGCACTGCGGTTTCAGATACCATCCGCTTATATCAGGTTATGTCACTATCAAACAATGTAGATTCTGGTGATGGACGATAGACACTTCTGAACAACTGTTCTGTTATTGTCGCAGAAATTTCACAGGGAGCTCGAAGTTTATTATTTCTCACCTAACGGAATAATACTTATATTTGATCTGACATGGTAAATATTGTGGCTGCACAAAATATCCAATAATTGTAAGTGGTTATTGTCTCTTACATCTCTCTAACGTTGACATCCAGCCATTGAAACAGACCATAGTCTTTGCTAGAAATAGAATCTGCAACTGGCATACCGGGCAGTTTTTTCTTTATAAACTAAAAACATTGCATTTAAATGTTCTGGTGGTGAAAGTTCATCTAATAGAAGACACATTTTCAACTCTCCTAATCTAATTCTAAAAAAACCTTCTGAAAATGTTTTCTAAGATAAAAATTTTAATAGAAAGACAACTTTAGCGAGATTAAATACTTGCAGGGTAAAATATATGTATATTTTCTACACATGCACTAAACGTAAACTAAAACACTCATACCCTGCAAATAAAATTGGACCACCTGATCCATTTTGATAAACTGGACTACTCCATGAACTGGTCCGATGTAATGCAAGCATGGACCATGTCATTGTTAAAAAGTGTTTGTAGTGAGACGGCATGTCTTCGTTTTTTAACGACATGCTTTCGTTTTTAAACGACTTCAAAACTAATCCTCTTGAGTATACCATGGAGTAGTTTTAAAACTACTCCTTAGTGGTCCAAAGGTGATAACCCACCTTGGACCTCTCCTAGGACATCGTAATATTAAATATACCAGGTTTTTTCCATACGTTTGGGTTACTTTTCGACTAGTCCTGGTCCCTTGTGGACTACTCTTTACACGCGTGTTTGGACTGGTCCTATTATTTGCAGGGCATTTACTTACTAACACATGCATGGCAGATATAAAAATATTTTTTTTTTAAGTTCTCATTTATATTTTTCCTAATTCCGTTTTTTTTTTTTTTTTGCTAAATGAAATTGCATAAAAACTACAAATGCATAAAATTCATCAGAGTTATAGTTGAAAAGCTTTTTTCTAGTTTTTGTTGTCTTAACTCTTTATTAAACTTTTCGTGTTGTTGTTGTTGCTGTTGTTTGTGGTACACGATGACCACTACTAGTTCTACGTTTTCCATTCCGAGCTAAAACTATAGTTTTTCTGTCATGTTTTAGTTTTTTGCATAAACTTCAAGTATTTTATATTTAAACTGCAAATATATTTGAATATAGTTTTTGGTTTATATGAGTGGGTTGGTTGGCAAAATGGTAAATTGTTGAAAATACTGCATAGTTTTTTTTTAATTTTTATTCTTATTTTCGTTTTTTTTCATGCTGTTGTTGTTTTGTTTTAATTTCATTTTATACGGATGGTTTGGCTCTATATGGATAGCAAAATATGGAAAAAAAAAGTTGGAAAAAAATTAAAATTTAACTCAGTTGAAGGCGTTTCTGCACTCGTATGCGAGAGTATGTGTACAAAAAAAAATGCAATAAAATACATAGAAAATATTACAACAATATAAAAAAATGGGTTTTTAAAATATAGAAAACCCAGCTATTTTACTATTAGAGAATATAAAAAGCTGAACCTTACAATGCATACAACAGACATTTTGAACGTAAAAAAAAACAAAAATTAGAAGAGAAAAAAAGTTAAAGGAAATAAAACAATTAATTGCAATTTTTGTCTCTAGAATATGAGGATATGAAAAAATACGAGTATTTTTAATGGAAGTTGTCTGCAGTGAAATAAAATTTTTACAATAATAATATTAAAAGGGAATTCAAATTAAAAGGTAGTGCTTTAAAACGCTTCAAATGTGAATTATGCAATTAAATTGTTGGTGAAATATTGCAAATCTTCTTTGTCATATTTAAGATTTAAAAGCATATTTTAGCATATTTTTACTTCAGTCTTATTGCTTTCAAATTTTAATATTTATTTGTGTTTAAAATGCAAGTCAAGAAAACGAATTTTGCGCTTGTCATCTAAAAACAGGCAGTTAGTTCCAAGTAAACAGTTTTAGGGTTTCCGGAAATAAAGAAAGTACATAAACGTCGATATATGATCTGGCTATATGATTCTATGTACTTAGATGCAGCAGAGAATCGAAAACCATTGAAGGAAATTTTAAATTTAAGTAAATTAAAGTGATTTATTAACATAACATTAGCCCTTATAAGCAGGTGGTTAGTAAACAATTTAATGATTATTTCCAAAAAAAAACAAGGTTATATTTTTGAACAGAATATGCATCAGCCATTTTTGTGATGCACGTTTGCCTGCTTTTTTATGTATTTTCGAACAGCTGACTTTTGCAGTGATGCCAGATGATGCTTGTTGTGCAATAAATATAATAAATATTTCAAAATTTTTTAAAGCATGTTATTATGTTACATTTTTCTATAAAAGCATATTTATGCATATTTTCATATTATTTTTTAAATCGG
This sequence comes from Pollenia angustigena, assembly GCA_930367215.1. Lineage (NCBI taxonomy): Eukaryota > Metazoa > Arthropoda > Insecta > Diptera > Polleniidae > Pollenia > Pollenia angustigena. The sequence continues at coordinate 120,769,802 of OV884057.1, read as the reverse complement.
CAAGAATAATTTTAATGAGAACCTTTGTTAGAGTATTTAATACGGGCTACAAACGTTAAATTCCTGCCTTGATCTCCAATTTGTGGGTCCACGTTTCTCATAGAGATAAACTTTGACTTGTAAAAACTAAACTTTACACTCCAGTTATTTTGGAAACAAGCTTTTGTTTCAAAAATTGTATAATGTCATCGTTTGTAATTAATGCTTGAGTTTTACTTACATACCAATTAAATGTCATTAAGGCCCTTTAAATGCTGTAATTACCTGAAAAGAAGAAAATAAAGAGAGAAAATCAGAATTTATGAAAAGAAAGACTAAATTCAAATAAAAAACTAAAAAGTTTAAATTTAATTTTCTCCTAGAAAAACTCTCATGACATTCTCAATAAGAAAGTGCGTTTTTGTGTTGGTTACATTTGTAAGAACCTGATAAAACGAACGATCACGATCAAGTAGCGGTAAAATTGACATGCATCGTTAAACAATTTAAAGCGAAATAACGAACGAATGCAGTTACAGCAGTTGGTAACCCAGATAACAAATACATACATTTAAAATTCCATAAAGATGGGAATAAAGACATTTTCTATGAATATGTGAATTAAATTAAATTTTATTTGTTTTCAGCTAAAAACACACAAATTAAGCAAAACGAAAAGGGGAAAAAAGCTCAACCATTTTGAAACCATGAAATTGAATTGTTACTTTGAAGTGCACTCAACTGCTGTAAAATCCTGCTAAAAAAATCTTTAAAAAAAATTATTTTGCAACCTTTTAGACGACATTTAGAGTATGCATTATGAAATCGCCACAGTCAACACCACCCGCCCCCACCCACTCTTAGATCTGCCGTTTGCTTCTTTCTCACAACTCTTTAATTACAAATGCATCGTGAGGCAAGCAACGCGAATAGCAGGGTACTTTATTAAGTGAACTCAGGTTGAAATTTTGTTGCAAGTACATACACAATAAGTAGGAAACAAAAAATGAAGAAAGTCTTGAAAAAAATGCTGGTTTGGTAGTTAAATTCATTAATGGATATATCGAGTGCTGTGTGCACGTTGCTGGTAGATACAAAATTTCAGCGGCAATTTTGTTCTCTTCAGCTGGAAAAAATAACCAAAAAAAAAAAAGTTATTACAAGTATATTTGCCATCATGCGTGTCGTATCGTCTTTGTTGCACGAATGTTGTGTTTGTTTTTGTAAATGGGGCTGTTAAACGACCAAATGTTGTTGCTGTTGTTGTATTTTTCTATGCATATTGCTGCAGCATTTGTTGCTTTTTAAGTATTGTTTTAACCCTTTTTGTTCATTCGAGAAATTTTTTTCTTTTAATTTTTATTTTCTTGTGTTTTATTATTGAGATTTTGTTTTACTTTTTGCTTCTTTTTTTCCAAAAAATCTTTCGAGTGCTCTAGAAATTATTTGACTTGTAATGAAGTGCTTTCTTGTTGGTTTGTTGGTTTTAAATATGAGCTGCTCTTCAAACTGCATATTATTTCTAATGATTTCAGTTAAATATTCTTCGTTACAATAAATTTCACGTTTTGTTTTTGGTTTGGGTCTGTTTCACATACGTGTTGTGACAAATTCCCCAACGACAGACAGCCATAATAAATTTTAAGAAATTAAACTCGACAAAAAAGAGCTGTTGTAATTCTATTTTAAGTGCATGTTTTGTTTTACGTGAAAAGAGTTATACGAAGAAGGCTAATTAGATGTCAAGAGTCTTGGCTCGCTGGCTTTTTTTTCTCATTTAATTTCTTATTCACTTCCGTGTTTTTTTCTTCTCCAAATTTTAACCTTTTTGAAAGGTATGAGAGCTTTAGTACTTTGTATGAAACGGAAGTGGGTAATTATTTCGTAATTAATTCCAAATGCATTTTTGTAAAACGAAATGCAGTGATTTTTTCTCAGGGGGAAGAGTGGAAAGGTTAAATATGTTTATATGTAAAGAAACTTTTTATTTAGGCTAAAAACTTTAAATTAGTTTTTATTGGGAATGTGAGATGAGATAAACCCACTGTTGTTTATTGTTGATGTGTTTTGTTCAAGCTTTGATATTGTTACAAGTAGAACTGTTGCTATAATTCTTATACGTTTAACAGTTTTATTTGGTTTAATATCTTTAGTTTTTCTAAAATCTTTATGGATGAAGTTTCCTGATGATCTGGCCTAAGCAACCAGTGAAATGCGCATATGAATAGCTTATCCCATCAACAATAAATTTCAAGTGTTTTTGTCAAGAATAAAAACTGGGAATTAAGCACGAATAGCAAAATCTTTTGAAATTAAAATTTTGTATTCCCAAAAATTTAAATTACTTTTTGATAATAAACAGGCTAGTGCACGGCCTAAAAAACACTTAATTGACAACATCTTTTGTAAGTTGTTGTTGTTTTTATTTTGTTTTTCTTAACCTACTTACAACTACAATTAATGTTGAGACAATTTCAACTAATTGTAGTGGGGAATGTGAGATGAGATAAACCCACTGTTGTTTATTGTTGATGTGTTTTGTTCATGCTTTGATATTGTTACAAGTAGAACTGTTGCTATAATTCTTATACGTTTAACAGTTTTATTTGGTTTAATATCTTTAGTTTGTCTAAAATCTTTATGGATAAAGTTTCCTGATGATCTGGCCTAAGCAACCAGTGAAATGCGCATAGGAATAGCTTATCCCATCAACAATAAATTTCAAGTGTTTTTGTCAAGAATAAAAACTGGGAATTAAGCACGAATAGCAAAATCTTTTGAAGTTAAACTTATATTCGAAATTTTTCTTAATGATTTAGATTGCTACCGACTATAACTATAACTACTTCTTCCAGAAATATTGTGTAACAGTAGCAATAGTTTTAAAATGTTTTGTAGTTATCTAATTTTTATTATTATTATTGCTAAATTTTTAAAAAGATAAATTCGCAATGAAGCAATAGCAATAAAACATAAGATACCAATAGACCTGTAGTAAAAAAATCCAATCATTTGCTACTTTCAAGTATTTTATTTTTTTTTACTTTTAAGTAATAAAAAAGAAGTTTTTTTGTTCAACAAAGAAATAAAAGAAGTCAGTGCAAAAAAATATTATTTATTACAGTTGTTGTAATTAAATTTGGCATTTAAATGTGTTATTTGTACCAAAAATTCGTCAAATAATCGCGTTTCTTATATGGTTGCGATTAACTACCTTTTTATTGGCTAAATTGCTACATTATATGCTGCTCTACTGCTGCATCATATGCTATATAGTCGCTTCATCACGAGCTACTTTTTAATTTTATATGACAATTTATTGCTACATTAAATGCTACTTAATTTCTACATTATATGTTACTTTACTGCTACATTATATGTTACTTTACTGCTTCATCATATGCCTTATAGTCGTTTCATCATGTGCTTCTTTTTAATTTTATATGATACTTGATTATTATTTTATATGCAACTTTGTTACTACATAATATGCTATATAATCGCTTCATCAAGTGCTACTTTGTAATTGTATATGCAAATTTATTGCTACATTATATGCTACTTTATTACTACATTATATGCTACTTTATTGCTTCATTATATTTATGCTACTTTACTGCTACATCATATGCTATATAGTCGCTTCATCACTTGCTACTTTTTAATTTTATATAATAATTTATTGCTTCATTATATGTTGCATTATATGCTTTATAATCCCTTCATCATATGCTACTTTTCAATATTATATGATAATTTATTGCTTTATTATATACTACTTTAGTGCTACATTATATTCTACTTTAATGCTACATCATATGCTATAAAATCGCTTTATCATGTGCTCATTAATTGCTAAATTATATCCTACTTCACTGATACGCTATATGCTAGGGTAGGTAAGATAAAAATGGCAGTCAGTACTTATTATACGTCCTCTTCCTCATTTTCGTCGTCGCATCACCTTTAAGGCAGTGTATGATTCTTTAATGCTACATCATATGCTACTTTATTGCTACAACATATGCTGCTTTCGAATATTCTAAATATTCTAATATACTAATTTATATCTAAATTATATGCTTATTCATTGCTATTTTTACTGCTACCTAATATGAGACCTAAATGCTGTATCTTTGCTATTTCCCTCCACTTATGTTTCTGTTTGCTCTCTGTTTAAACTATTATTACTACTTTTCCCACTTTTTAATTGTATTTAAAATAATAAGAAATGAAATTTAAAAACTCCCACTACCACTTCAAATATTGGTTAAAAAAAAAACAATGTTAAGGTAGAGGTGGGGAAAATATGATTTTTTTTAACTAGGCTATTCAGTATATTTTCGTTGCTACTGCTACTTAAAGTCATGTTTTCTAAACACTGGTTTGATTCAACTTTACTTTGTTGTATTAAAATAAATGTATAAAATTTTAATAATTTTAAGGGAATATTTACAATAATTAGGATTGAGGTTATTTTATTGATCTGTTTATGGTTTTTAGTCCATATTTTTAATATTTTAATCAGGCTTAAGTTCATTTTACTAACAAAGGAATTTTAACAACATGAAATTAATTAAAATTTATTGATAATTTTTCCTTCATGACTGACGTTGGGATTGAACCCACGTTAGTGGACAGGTTGATCTGACATATTTCGATAGTAACCACACTATCTCCTCAGAAATCTTCGCCACTTAACATTTATCGCCATTGACGATGGCTGGCAGTCAATAGTCATTAGAATATTTTCCGGTATTATTTATTTATTTTTTTATTTTATTTTTATTTATTTATTTAATTGAACAGCTCCATACACAAGACTTACGAGTCTTATTTTGCAGTATGGAACTGAGAATGTGTATAATTATAAATCATTAATTAATTAACAACTTAATAACTAATTACAGTTAAATTTATATAAAGCAACATCAATTAAAATCAAACAATATTTAAATAATTTAATCATATGTACTTAAATCTCAAATAATTATGTTTCAAATTGTTATGTTGAAAACAGTTTAAAAATATTTTCTTTAAATTTTCGTGCGTTACTTAAAAGTTGAAAACTATGGGGTATAGAATTCCAGAGAGAAATTAAGAATATGTAGAAATGCCACTCCGAAATTAAACTTTTGTATCTAACCGATCTAATTCTTTTTCCCCTGCTTATATCTGAAATACAAAGTTTGCCGTACAGATGATCAGCTTTGTGGGTATATACTATCTTATGTTAAAAAATTAAAACTCTCATGTTCAGTATATTATCTAAAGAAAGGCCATATAGCCGAGATGAAAACAAAGATATCCTAGAACGCCTATTAAGTCCATACACGTAACGGACTATATTATTAAATGCAACTTTTAATTTTGCTTTACTAATGGCCATTTTCTCATTAGGCAATTATCTTTTTCCCCAACGAAAAACTGCACATTAAAGAAATTTCTCAATTTTCTCAATGTCTCATTTGCTTCGATTTTATCGCAAAGCTAACCGGCACTCATCTGCCAATTATTTATTTTCCTTTTATTTGCGGTACAGATAAATTCAATCAGCTGACTCCCAACTTTTACATGTATTTTGAGTGGCGTTGCCAGCTGAAAACAATGTTTTTTGTCGGTATATTGAGAAACCCAAAATCTATAACGGACAGTTTATCGTTCCAATAAATTTATGTTGACATTAAGTAACAGACAGTTTGTCGATACATTGAGAAAATGGCCATAATTGTATCACATTTAGCAAATAGCTCACAACCATATAATAAAATGGGCATCAGATAAGTTTTGGCAAGCAGTATTCTTATTTTTAGAGTTGTACAATGCTGGGTCGGCCAAAGAGTTATAATCATAGAAAAGGTGCGACCACAAGCATAATTAATGTGGTTCGACCACGTAAGAGTGCCATTAAAAAATATTCCGAGATTCTTAGCAGATTTGACTATTTCAATTTGTTGGTTATTTATAAATATATTTGGAATAATATTCTGTTTATTAAGTCGCCCTTGAATAACTATGCATTTAGATTTTTTAGGATTTATTTCCAAACCATTTGCCGTTGCCCACGTATAAATACGTTGAAGTTGCTGATTAACAGTGATAATACGCTGGTCAGTTAAGGCATTTCTACAACTGGTATAAAGTTGAACGTCATCCGCGTACATTCTTACATTACAATTTGATGGACGGCTGGGAGGTCATTAGAGTATAGTGAGAATTAAAGTAGCCCAACAATGGACCCCTGTGGTAACCCTCTTGTTACAGGCAGTGTCCTGGACTTCTGGATTCCAGTTTCAACATACTGATATCTGTTACCCAAGTATGTTGACAATAACTGAATAGCGGTCGAAGAGAAATTAAAAAAATTACTGAGCTTGTAACAAAGAATGTTGTGATGTAAAAAAGTAGTCTCAACATCATCAAGTTTCTTTCTAATCTCCTCCGTAACATCAACTTAAAAGATTTATTTTGTTATATTTTTTATTTCCTTAAATTTTAAAAGCCGTATTCAAAACAAAAAGTTAGCCACAGTTTGTACACTACGTACAACGAGCTGCTAACTAGAATGCCGATTAAGCTTAGCAGCTTGTTGGCACAGAGTTAATTCATAACGAACTTTTCTCCATCTGCCAACTTTTAATAAATCAACTCTGAATTTGTATGATGCCACATTGTATTACTCAAAAATGCAACACGTTTTGCATTAATCATCGCTGAATTTGTCATTTTTCCTTTTTTGTGTTTTTCCCTTCAAATATAAAAATTTTTAAATTAAAATAAATTAAGTAAAAGACAGTAAAAAAAAGTCAATTAAAAAAAACCAACCAAATTGTTTGACATTAAACGGCTGTTTTTCACAAGTTGGCAAACGTTTGGCAGCTCGTTAACAAGTTTAGCAAATCGTTAGCCAGAGTTTGGTTAATGTATTATGAATAAACTTTTTGCTAACTTTATGCCAAATTTTCATTATGAATACGGCTGTAAGTATGTTTATGCTATAAATGCATATTTTTGCATATTCATCTTGAAAACGTATATTTTATAGCTACGAGCTTAGAAAAATTCATATTTATTTTCATATTTATATTGTTGTTCATATAATCGGCATATTAAAGCTTTAATAGCACATATTTCAAGCATATATGGGCACTTCCAGAGAAGTGTCACGTTATGCCACCAAGCAATTACCCATGTTGTAAAAATGTTTCCTATCTTTCAAAAAAAATATTAAATAATATCTGTGGCATTTTAGCAAAACGTCGTAAGTTATTCTTTGAGAAACAATTTAAAAAGCTTGGTGGCGTAACGTGACAAAAAGTAGATTTTCCTGTGGAAATACCAATTTACAAATTTTAATTAAATTTCTGTTATTTATTGCGAATTTGTTGCAAAAGGCCTTTTTTGGTATATTAGTAACATTTATAATTTATTGAGTTATTTTCTTTTAAGGCTTATTTTTGTTTTGTTTCTTAGTATTCAGTCGTTTATTCAGAAGATTTATAAATATTAATTTTTTTTCCGAATTTCACAAAAATAGAAGAAAGCAAAAATAAGAATTTTGAGATTTTTTTTAATCAAACCGGAAAAAATATGTGAAAATAGGCGAAAAATATTAGAAAAAGCTCTTTTCAAAATTAAAACTGACATATTGCCTGCGTTGGTGCGTATACGCATACTAAAACAAAAGTTCGCGAGTTTTAATAATTTATAGAGGAACTTTTTTTCTTTTAAAAATGTAAAATTAGAATGGCCTTGAAAAAAATATCTGTGCGTGATAAAAGAAAGCTAAAGACAGAGACTAAAAAAATAGGGAAATTTTGTATGGATATTATTGAATGAAATTTGCAATTAATTTTTTTTCAGAACTATTTCAATATGCCAGAGTCGGCATTTTTAATTTCGAACAAAAATCTTCCATTAAAGAACTGGTTCTAAAACTATTCGTAAGTAGGTACTCAAACTTGTTTTATAATTCTTTCATAAGCCTTGAACATTTTTTCCTGATAAATAAATTGATTTAAATTTATTATTTATAAATAATTTTTATCTATTAAGGTACATAAAAAGTTTTTTCTTTATCCCGAAATTCTTGAAAATTTAAAAAAAAAAACTGAAAAATAATTTGCAGCAAACACAGTAGAAATTCTAAACTTTTTATTCACATATTTCAAAGACTTCGCTGATGTCCGATCAAAAATACTAGAATACAAACAAATTTTAATCATCAAGAATTAAGTCAAAGTCTCATGCGATTGCGACATAACGCACTTTTTTTAACGCATACAACAACAAAAGAGAGATTAAAAAACACAAACACTTAAGCAAAAAAAAAAAAAAAAAATTTCCAAGGTCTACAACAACTTAGTAAATTGGGGGAAAAAAGAAAAAAATGAGGGCTCTCGGTGGGACATTGGGAACAAAAGTGGAGAGGCGCATTAACGAAAAATAAAATTGGTCGCAGGGGGCAGAGACGTTAAAAACAAACTAGTGCGTTGTTCTATCAACAAAATTTGAAAAACAACACATACGCATACACACTTGCACACCCAACATTGGCAGTTATAAATGCGGAACCGAAACGAAAAAAAATGCGTAAAACAACAACAAAATACACAATTCATATCAGTAAATTAACGACAGCAACAGTAACAACATTAAGCAGCAACAGCAATTACAACAAAAATCTATTAAATATTACTAACAATAAATAGAAAAAAACCTTGAGCTCGCACAACATAATTAAAAATATGTTTTTCTCTTTCATTTTATTTTATTTCGTTTCTTATTTGTTTTATTCTGCTTTTAGGCACACAGAATGAGGAAATTAAAGCAGAATAGAAAAAAAGCTTATTTTAAAATCTTCACACACAAACATACACTTACACTACGCACGTTTGTGTAAGTATGCGTATACGCACCAACGCAGTCAGTCAGTCAATCTGTCAGTCTTCATTTTGGAAAAGAGCTTTTTCTAATATTTTTCGCCTATTTTTTCACATTTTTTTTTTTCTCTATTCAACAAAGCAATAAATTTGCTGCAAGGTTGTTGTAAAATATTCCCTGCAAACAAATGGAAGATGTCCCCTAAGGCAATAGTTTAGCAATATCCCCAAATTGTCATCTAAAAGAAAATAATCAAAGTAATTTTTTATTTTCTTCCTTTTATAATTTTTGAGAAAATTACGCAACATAGACAGAAATTTTTTTTTTTAAATTTAATACATGTGTCATAAATAAAAAATTAAAATTAATCCAATTATTAAAATATAAAAATTATTTCCCAAAATATTCTGCAAAAGGTAAATATTTAAATTAAATAAATCTGTTAAAAATTGATATGTTTCCTTTTAAATTTAGGCAAGAAATGCTTAACCCTGGATGCAATTTTAAAGAAATGGTAGGTGTTTTTTCGAGAATTTGGTGGAAACTAAATATTAATGTACATATATTTTTTTACCCTATTTTAATTATAAATTATATTATGTTTAAGTTAAATTTATACGTATCCTATTACCAATTTAATTTTAAATAAAAAGCAGAGCTTCTTTGTACACAAATGATAATTTTTAAAATGCAAAATCCTCTTTTTATCATCCCAAGGATATGTTGGTGATATCTTCCTATTTTCTTATAATCATCTAGAAGTATCGCTTTCGTATTGCTTAGAAGTATTGCCATCGAGACACGTTTCTTCCCGAAGGAAGTATCTTCCGCAATACGAAATCGAATATTGCCGCAATAATATTTTTCATCCAGGCAATGCGTTTGGCAATACATAAGGTGTATTTCTGTGTTTGCTGGGTTCAATATGTATTGTTTTTGTTTGTAGTTTTCAAAACATTCACACTTGAAAAAACATATTTGCTTAATACAAAACAAGTGAGAAAGTATAGTCGGTCAAGAACGACAATGTGATAACCAACGCTGCAGTATTTAAAAACAAATTTTCGAGTGTACTTTATTTGGGAGCCATAAGCAATCATGGACCCGCCAGGACAAAACAATTTTAGGAGGTTAAGATTGATGTCATACTTCTTTGTGTAGAATTTTATTTAGATATCTTCATCTATATGAGACTGTTTTGCATTTAAGTGATTTTAGGATAGGAGCTTATATGGGGCCTATGGGTAACTTTGGACCTAACAGCATAACACTTTGTCATGACATAGAAGCTTTTACAGAAGGTATTGTTTTTAGTCAATACCAACATTTATAAGGAAGTTTTGGCATTAAAAGCTTTTTTCTGAAATAGTATTTGTGTGGAATCTATCGCCAAATATGGACCGATTTCACTTAAATGTGGTAAGATGATTTAAATTGCAATCAAAAAAGTTTGGACCAAATTTAATCAAAATACCAAAGTAATAAGATGGCTTATGGGTACAAAAACTGTATTCCAGATAGAAGCTTGTATAAGGGATATGTGAAATTAACGACCGATTCTCACCATACGCCTGGTTCTTCTTCGAACCAATGCACCGAATTTCATTGAATTATCTCTCAAATTGCAACCTGTACTTTGTGCACAAGGTTAACATGGCCAGCCAGCCGGGCGGACGAGCATATTTTTATCAGAAAGTAATTCTAGGACTAATATTTAAAGGTGTTACAAACATCAGCACAAACCCAGAATATCATCTACACAATGTAGTGTGGGTATAAAAAATGCGAGAAGCAGCATTTTTGTTTCTCAAAATGTATGATTTTTGATGAAGCAATATTTTCACATTTTGGACTTTTTTATGATAATTATTTACACGCGCAAAAAAATTTTGTGTATTTTAAATGCTCATAAGCGCATACGAATATGATTAACTGAAAACAGTGAGGATTGTAAGTTTAAGGGTACGTTTTTTTACTTTATACAAGCCGAAATTGCTGATATTTAAAAATTAAATTGTAGTGTTTCTATTCGAGAAAATATTCCCGAAAATTTGGCGGCAAAAACATTTTTGAATTGCCAGACATTTTTTAGTAATTTCTTCGGAAGGTAAAAAAAGTATTAAAAATTATAAAATTCCAGAGAATTTTGTGTGTTAAGTAAATTAAAATTATTGTAAGAATAAATTATATTAACTACTGCCAGTTCATTAAAGATGAACGGAAACTTTCCTTTTGAAATAACATTAAGCCGTAGCAAATATTGGGAGAATAAGTTTAAAAAAAGCTGGATTCCCAGCAAATGGCGTATCTTTTGCACATGGCTTGTGTCACCACTTGAGGAAAGTTTAGTTTAACTTCTAAATTACAAAAAGAAATGCATCTCAATCACATGGATTGCTTGCCGATGTTTTTCCTGAATATATTCCATCAATTTCAAAGGGCGAAAGATGGTTTTTGCTGTTTATAAGTGGGGGTTTTGACAGAGAAGACAGAGACCGTCCAATGCTCGGGAGTCGAGAAACTTTTCGATTGAAACGTGAGAAATTAAAAACAAATGCCGTAAAATGAAACAAACAACTGTTTTTCTCACTTAACTGCGTCTGTAACATTTTCGGCGAGTAATAGCTGTCACGTAAGGAAATTATTCGCCAATTTACAGAAAAAGTGTCTGTACAATTTCTGTGAGAAAGTTCCCGGTTTGAACTGTCAAATAAACTCACGAATAAAAACGGGGCGAGAAAAAATGTTAACACAAAAAAACAAATTAAAAATCAAAATGCAAATAATAGTAATACAGTCGAACTTCCATAACTCGAATCACCATTATCCCAAAAAAAAACTTCGACTTATGGAGACTTCGAGTTACAGAATTTTCTTGTTGAAAAGAGAATAAATTGCAAAATTGTGTACATTTTGTATTTTTTGTTTAAAACAGGCACTATTTGAAAGCTTCATACCTAAGCATGTAGGTATGTATTTGTAATAAACAAGTTACAATGAAGTAAAATATCGGCATGGTTTAACTTCTAGCTGCTGTAAACCAATTGAGGACTGCTATGTCGATAATTTTGTATACGTTGATAATTAATTCTTTATTTTTAAAAATCTATGAGACCGTACTAGCTGGGACACCATATTTATTGTCTGCTTCCTTTTTCTTGAATCCACCCTCGACTTCTTTTATAAACTTATATTTTCCTCCATCGATAAACATTATAAAACACGTTTACTTGCCATGAAATAAACACATACAAATAATTTTAACATATTTAGGCAAACCAAAAGGCACACGTAATGTACAAAAAGGGATTTCCCCGAAAAAAAAGAGCAAAGTAAAATATACAAACCTGCTAAACAAGCAAAAGAAAGCGAAATAAATAAACAAAATAAACAAAACAAGCAAAAAACTTCGAGTTATAGAATACAAATTTGAGTATTTGGTTCGAGTTATGGAGAATTTCGAGTTATGGAAGTTCGAGTTACGGAAGGAGAATTGTATGTAGTTTATTGTTTTAGAGCTACTGCCAATCAAATTGGTTCGAGTAAGAGAAGTTCGAGTTATGGGAGTTCGACTGTAATAATATTTTGCACTTTTAACATTTTTTCATTGTCTAATTATTACGAATGTTTTCAAAGCTCTTTTGCAAACAACAAACATTAAAGTCGGTTGTATTTTCGCCGCCGTCGCTGAAAATTTTAGTCGCCGTCAACGATATGTGTTACTGGAGTTCTCAACGTCTGCAATGTCACATCGGCTTCAAGTGCAATGTTTTGACATTTATAAAGTAACGACGTATTCTCTTTTGATTGTTTTCGAAATGAGTTATATACACTCTTTTTCCCCACTTTTCGAGAAACGATGGAATATTTTGTTTAACATCTTTTCGACAATAGAAGTTTTCACTAAAGTTAGAGAAGATGAATACAGATAAGTAAAAAAAAAGTTTGAAGATGATAAATTGATTAAATAACTCTTTGAAGATTGCTTTAAAGCTAAATAAGAACTTACTAAATCATTGGAGGCCGAATTAGCCTTTACGATAAGCAGAAGACATCTTAAAGCAAGGAAGCTGGGGAACCACACGAGTTAAAGTTGAGTGTTGTTAAAAGACGATTTTTTTTGTTGGGCGAGAAATTCAGATGACGTTAGAAAGATGGGGAAAGTGTCATTGCCAACTACATATATCCAATATTGTATTTTTTTATGATAAGAAGTTAACATTTTTGTTTTTTAAATTGTTTGTTGAAAGTATTTGGTTATCTTCCTTTGAAACCTGCATGAACGTTTATATGCAAAGAGTTTGTTGTGTACATTTTTGTTTTTTTCACTTAAAATCTAGTAGAATACTACGAATACATAAACCAGCCACTGCATAATAAATCTTGATTTGTTTTTCTTATGCCGGCCATACACTATACAAGTTCAGTACTCAGTTCAGGCGAGTCTGGCACTGTAAGGTGCGTTTGAATGGTGTATGGCGGTGTTTTTGCTATTAACGCAATGCACTGAGCAAAAATCAAAACGGATTTGATATTTGATCAAGTTTGTTAAACTGTACAGCGAATTTTTGTAGTGTGCGTTAAAAACGTTCAGTTCTTTCAAGGTTTTAAAGAGTTAACAATAAAAAATGTGCACAGAAAAATTTGTTGGGCAGAGTTGCTAGAATTGTGCAAAGAATTGTATGCATTATGGCGCATTTAAAGTAGCAATCCTATGAAAAATTTATGAAAAAATAATATCTGAAAAACATTTTGTACTTGTATAGAGTGTGTGACAAGTTTCGTTTACGCTCTGAACTGAAGTTTATCATTAGTTTAAATTACCAAATATAAGCCTTCAATAACTTTTTTAAATTTAAAAGAAAAACAAAAATTATTTATTTAATATATAAAATTAAAGAAACAAATTAAAATTAAACTTGATCTAGAAATTTTATTGCATAAATCAGATTTGTATATGGCCAATTTCACATTTAAATAAAGTTTCTGATATAATTTTACTTTTACTTGACATAAAAAACGAATTTTAAACATAAATTGATATTTAAATAAATTGGCGAAATCGGCAAATAACTTGTGAAACGTTCTAAATTGTTTTAAAACAAATCAATGTACTGTTTTCACAATACAAGTGCTTGAATGTGTAATAAAGTTTTGTATGAAAAACTCCCAAAAAAACTACACACAGAAAAAAATACCAATGTTAAAATAACATGGCGAAATGTAATGCCCTTTATTTAAATTTATCATTATTTGATATAAATTTTAAATGAAAAATATTAAGATAACCTTAAATCACGTTTATTTAATATTATTCACTGTTAAAATAACATTGTTCAATATTGAATCCATAAAAACCAGTTTTATATTAAAATAAAAAAAAAATGTTATAAAAAGAAGACAATTCCCGTATTCTTTTAATTAAAATTATTTAGTTAAATAGTACTTCAAGTTTTTAATGTAGAATGATGACGAAACCCATATCGGGCCATTCTGCTGATGCTTCTGTTAACAAAGGAGATACAAATTAAGTGAAACATGTGTTACAGGGTTAAGTGGTTTGAATTATTCTTAAATAAATGCATATGTTGTCTTCACACTGTTATATCACACTCCAACCAATTTGATTCTACATGAAATTCACTTTGTTTTTCAACTTGAAATAACTTTCATTCAAAGTGATTCGGATTGTTATTTCAATATAAATGACATTTTGTTCTAACTTTACTGCAATGTTAAATTAACATGAATTATAGTTATTTTAAAAGAAAAAAAATGTTGTACGCAAGTTATTGTAAAATCAGTTAAATTAACATGAAACAACAATGAAGCAAAATCACTACTGAAAAATGTAAAATCAACCTGGTTTTGAACGAATTGACATTGATTTTTTTCTGTGTGCAAGTGCTTTTCATTTAAATTTTTTCAGTACTTACTGATTTGCCTTCAAATCTTAATGCTTTTAAACTTATGACCAGCAATGTAATACGCACTATTGTTAAATCATTAACACTCACACACACACACAAGCTCTCAAATAATCATTTGAAATATTTGCCTTGTATTAAAACTGAAAATAAAATTAAATAACAAAAAAAAAAAAAAACGAATTAATAGAAATAGACTTTAAGATAGCCGAACGTACAGACAAACTTACTAAAAGGCATCTAAACAATATTTTGGACACATGTTCGCAGATAACAAAAGTTAATAACCAAACTGAACCAAACCCAACAACAACTTTTAACACATCAAACTACAAAACAAAAAAAATATGCGTACGAGTAAAGTTTGTGTGTAGGCTATCATTCAGTCAGCCACTTCGAAAGACGAATAAGGGAACAAAAATCATATTAAAAAAAAGCTTTTTTCCAGTGCGTTTTGCGTGCGAATTCTTTGCATATTCAAACTTAGTTCAGATGATATTGTTTTGGGGCCCATGGTGGCTGCTTTTGTAGGAAATTTAGGCTAATTGTATTGGTGATGATAATGATGATGATGATCTTGCTCAATAATCAAAACTTTTTTTATTACCCTTCATCACTAAGTTTGTCATTGCGTGTGAAACACCAAAAAATATTTAGACCTAATAAAGTATATTAAACATACATGTATTCTAGATCCTTGAGTAATTCTTAGGCGATTTAGCCAAGTCTTTCTGTTTCCAAAACACACTAACTTCCAAACGACTTAACCGATTAAGGTGTCAAACGGTTTCAAGTTCTCCTAAGTCATCGTTCAGACTTGCAATTTTTGTTGCAGCAATTTTTTTTTTTAAATTTTGCTTTGAAACTGCATTAGTGTCAAAATTATGAAATTCTAGTCTTGCAATTTTTGTAATTTTATCTTGTCTTTCCTCTTCTCATTTTTATATTTCATATATAAATACAAATACACCTACAGCCAACTTCATGTTGAAAACTGTGAAATAACAAAACAGAATTGCAGAGTACATGAAACTGAGTATCCCTCCCCAATCTTCTCACCTCTCTTACAAATAAAATCGCGAATTCCTGCAACTAAAATCGCAAGTCTGGACGTTGACTAAACAGTTTGGGATTGAGATTCGGCCCTATCGGTTCGGAAGGAAAAAGAGTTATGGACCCAAATGTGGACCAACCAGCATTAAAAACTTGCTATTTTTATTTCGATTTATATATTTACTATGTAGAACCCATAATAATTGTTATAATAATGAAACAATTTACCCGCATTCTGTGGTAGGCGTAAAATCAGTCGCAGAAATCGATTGTCATAAAATTAGCACAAACTTGTTGTATATGACTAGGAATTACATATATTACCAACGTTCTTGCTGCAATTTAGTTTTATAGAACTAGAAATTACACTACCAAATTTTGAAATGATTGGTCCATAGTTAAGAATAAGTGCTATCAAAAGCCCACACTCGGCAAACAGTTTAGTACGCCTTAAACCGAAATGAATAAAAATATAGTGCTGGAATTAATTTTAATTAAATTTTATATGACTAATGCCCAATTTTCAGGATAGTATTTAAATCTATATTAAGTTAATTTGCATATAAACTTAAATCGTATTTATATACAGATTGATTTTTTGAGTTTTGTTTAAAAAGTCTTATTTAATTAAGACAAAAGTATGGTAGCACTACTAAATACAAAAATATATCATAAAAAAGTGTATTTATTTACAAGGGGGCCTCCAAACACAGTTGTTTGCTATTGCTTTGCCTGTTGTTGTTGCATTGGTTTAATATTAAGACCACCTTGCTAAGTTTTTCCAACGGAAACTTAAAATGAACTTAAATGTACCACATCGGTGAATTAAGTTACATTTAAGTGTTTAGTGAAGAAAACAATTTTGTATTTAAAACGATTTTAAACATAAATATGTTTTAATATCAATCCCAAAAATTGGGCATAACAAATAACACCAGACAGTTTTGTGATGATCGGTCCATACTTTACAATAAATTCCAAAGAAAGCTTTCTTTCGAAACCAACTTACATTAATATGCCTAAAATATATATATGTATATATATTTGTTCCTGTTTTTTCTATAAGGAGCATAGCGCCGTATCGATGGGATTTTCAGTCACCTGATCGGGTGATAGCCAAGTATCTTTGTGAATCATTTTATGGGGAAACAGTATTTTATCAATGACTAGAGAGTTTGTACTGCACATTTCCTCAAATAGTTCGCAGTTCACTGTCCTTCTGTTCAATCCATGTTTGCCCATTGTGCTTTCCATACTGGAATTATCATCCTCAACTTGCGCGTTAAAATCGCCCATGACCATTAGTATATCTCCGCGATTTATGGATGCGAGCACGCTCTGCAAATGAGGTATTGGTTGGAGCGTAGCACTGTACGCAAGTTAATCTTCTAGCTTTTGTATTAAATGTGACGGTTATTATCCGGTTCGAGTGCGGTCTCCAGCTTATAAAAGCACGACGGGTTTCGTTGGAGAGTAGGAATCCTACACCACTTGCACCGGTTTTACAAACCTTTCTTCCAGAATACAATAGGGTCAGACTGTCATTAGTCGTTTGTTCTCCCGCATTAGACCAACGCAACTCGCTGATACCTAGTAAAGCTAGGTGGTATTTCTTAAGCTCCTTAGAAAGCTGATTCCAAAAGTGTCCTCACGTTCCATATTTCATTTCGAGTCATTATCTATCACAGATCCTTTATAAAGTCTACTTCCGGAAAATTCAAATTCTCGGTGCAGGGTATCCGAAATTCGGCACAACCAAATATCGTATTCTTGCTTGTTAATTTATGTTGCCATACAAAAAAAAAAAAATAAATTTAAGTGGTTCGCTTCTCTATTAAATCATTTTTTAATGTTTAAACTAGTGATTTCAAATTTTATTTGTAAAAATTTTCGTAGTTTTGTTTAAAATAAAAGCTCTTTTAATTATATATTCTCGCAAAATCGGTACAATATTTTCTGTTTTTATTAAGATTTTTTTTTTTTTTTGTTTTAAAATGTTGAAATACTTGAAAAAGTTTTTGTGTTTCTTTAAAATGTGTATTATAATGTGCGTCCCTCCCCTGTAATTTTGATTTTAGTTTGGGCCTGAGGGCCATTTGTAATTTGGTGCAACAACAATATTTACAACAACAACAACATTACCAAACTCAATATGTATTTAAACAAAAATTATGTTGCTGTAGGTTTGAATTTTTATTTAATTTTCGTTTAAAAAAAATCAATTTTCAAACTTCCGCATACGTCATTGAAAATGATCGTAAATTTTGTAAAAACAAAAGCTGTTTTTCTCTCTATCTCTCCTTCTATTTCTCTCTTTTTTTACATATGTGTAAATAAAAAATCTATTGTAATTATTTGTTTAAAATACAGAAACTTATTATTATGGAAATTAAATTCACAATTGCTTTATGCATAGAATTATTAATTTTTTTTTTATATAAAATTGTGGTACTTGAAATTGTGTAATATTGTTAAAAATAAATTTAAGTACTTTTATAAAATATGTGTTTGAAAACTATTTCAATGCAGTTAAACTTAAAATTATTGGAATGTCAAGAACTTGTCTCCTTTTTTTTCTTAAATACTTCACCTCACTTGAAAAATATTCGAAAATTTTGAAATTTATAACAAAAATGTCTTAACGTTAAATAACGTTCTTGATAATTTTGAATGTGGGGATTTTTTTACAAAAATTTTGTAACTTTATTAACCTTAAACTAAACACTTTGCTTTATTTTTTGCACAATTCTATAAACCCTTCCCAGAAAGCTTTTTCCATGCTCATTTTTTGTTGCCAACTTTTAAAAAACCGCGACAGAACTTAAAATTTGTAAAATTTGTAGAAAAAAATGTATTCTTAAAATCTGCTAGATTTTTATAAAACATATTATGCAAAAAATCTGCTAAATACAAAGAAATTTTAATATATATTTATTTCAATGAAAATTTTATTTTAAAATAAAGTATTAGAATAATAATGCGAAAAACGAAGAAGTAGTAATAATTTGAATATGAAGTTGTTTGAAAATATGTATAATAAGTCTGTGTGAAACTATATTTGCCAAAAAATTCTGCTTTTCTTAAAAGTAAAAATATGCTAAAGGTTAGGTTAGGTTCCATTGGCAGCCGTGATCAAGCACAGCTCACGTGGATCCGTTAATTAGTTCCCGTTGAGTTACCATATCACAACGTCTCCAATGGGTCCTATGAAATCTGGCTGCTAGTATTCCCATGCAGCCATCTGGTCGCTTCAATAAAGTAGTGGATCCTGTTTACATCAACATCAGAGAGACAAGTTTTGTCCCCAAGGGCTCCTCCTCATCGCCGCAACTTCTAAACAAGTCATTATAAGGGGCGTGCCTTCCAATGGGCCAGTGGCCAGTTATAACCGCAGTTAGGTTTCTTAGATGATGTCTGGACAGCTGTAATGCCCGCCGTGTCCTTTTGTCATCTATGATGGGCCAGATTTTCCTGGTTTCCCCACAGGTGGTTTCATCGTGCCACCTCTGACTGGTGATAAGATGAAACTTGTGCGCTATAAGTTGCATACACTTTGGGAGTGAAGCACCTACATAATATTTGGAACCGTCCCGATTCAAGGTGGTACCTGCATACGCCAACGAATCCGCCATGCAGTTCCCATGTATGTCCCTGAGTCCGGGGACCCAATTAAGGGTGACCAGTGAATGTCTCGCTATCTCCACCAGAGACATCCGGCATTCTCGGACAATTCTCGATGTGATGAACACATTCTCCAGGGATGTTA
Source organism: Pollenia angustigena (assembly GCA_930367215.1). Classification (NCBI taxonomy): domain Eukaryota; kingdom Metazoa; phylum Arthropoda; class Insecta; order Diptera; family Polleniidae; genus Pollenia; species Pollenia angustigena. Next base: position 120,750,194 of record OV884057.1, on the reverse strand, counting down.
TGGCCGCCTTGCTATCGGTAATAAAGTGAATAAATATGCTAAAAAAAAATCTGCTTTTGAAACAGGAAATGTGCTAAAAAGCAGTTAGCATATTTTCCCCCCAACTCAATCTACTAAATCTAGCAGAAAATATTCTAAAATTGAAACACTGATTACCATACACAATACAAACGCACTGTACATTGCAGGCTGGAACGCTTTCTCTTTTTAAATTAAAAAAAAAACAAAGTCTGTGTAATCGAAAATAAGTATTCGTTTTAAGGCCATTGATGCCATTACGATAGGAATATAACATCGGTCAAATGAAAATTTTCAAATAAAGAGGTTTATTTGGCTTAATAAAATCTTTTTTAAAACTTAAATGCTTCGGATTCGACTAGTTGGTACTAAACTAGTCTATCATGTCTGTTCGATTCCTGCCAGAAAATCTAGTCTGTTTCACTTAAAAATGCTGAAGGTCTACCTTATTACCCGGTTAGTTTAGTTGGAATATATCTTGTATTTATAACCTTTAATCAATATAAAAATATTCACATTATTATCGAATGTAAATCGTGATTAGCCCTCAAATGTATGTAGGCCTATATAAGCAGTGGGAATGTAATCCAACACAATCGGTTCATTAGGGAAAGAGTTATGGATACAAATGTGAAACAACATGTGTTATAAAAACATAAAAAAATTGGTGACGGAATGCACTGATTGGCTTTAAATTTTGCACAAATTGGTTTTATATGACTAATCTACTTAATTTCGTGAAAATCGGTTCATAATTTACTATAGGTCCCTGCCCCAGGGGATGTGCTCGTGATATTACATCCACTGGGGAAAAATAGGTGTATATAGGCACCTGGGATACGGCAAACCTCCAAAATGACAGGGCTCTTAAAGTCTTTCTTGGGTCCAGTTACTTACCACAGTATTCACCAGAGTACCTTGTTAGCTGGTGCCACGGAACATGCACACCAGATTGACTATTGGCTGAGGCCCCCGGCGGCATACTCTCTTTTGTAATGAAAATATTGGTTTTACTTGGTGAGTATTTTTCTTGAAAAATTTCTCATTGGTTTTAAGATAAATTCTGTAATACATACATTATTCTATTAGTCTGTTTTAGTAGAGAGTAGTAGTGGGTAAAGGTTGAGGTACCGGAAGTGCGTTAGTGGAGTGGAAGTTGCGTTGTGATGCGAGGTGGATTGCATGGTAGATGATGGTGAAGATTCTAGTTGTGTATCTTAGTAGAGAGTAGGGACGAGACTGTCGGTTGTCCCACGATGGTGTCGAAAAAGCTGGTGAAAGGTTGAGGTACCGGATGTGTGTTAGTGAGGTGGAAGTTGCGCTAGTGGTGCGAGGTGGGTGAAACATGGATCTTGGAGTGATGAAGAGTCGAAAGACCGGTGGATGATGATAAAGATTCTAGTAGTTTGTCTTAGAAGATAGTAGTGTCGTAACTGTCGGTTGTCTCAATATAGCTAGGACTTGGAATAGAAAAACGGGTGAAAAGATTGAGGTACAGGATACGTAAGTGGAGAGGTGCCAACTGTATTGATAAGAAGATAAAGGATTGGTACAGGTTCGACGCGCTTCCGAATCGATAACGGCATGTATTTAATGAAGAGCGAAAGTTGAGATACCGAGGAGAAGTTGCGTTGGTGGTGCGAGGTGGGTTGGATGACTTGGATTTTGGAGTGATGAAGAGTCGAGAGCCGTCAGAGTATGCGTTGGTGATGCGAGTTGGGTTGGATAGAGTAGGTAGGTAAGACTAGGATTTTAAAGTGATGAGTCCTTTTTATTTGTGGAGGGTTCGAGTTTTAAGCGCGATTTAACGATGTGTGCTGTTGCTATTCAACAGGTGCTGCTGGCTATTCCTTAAACAGCGGTTGTTAGATAGTTCCAGCCTCAAAACGAGGGGTCGAGTGCATTATTTTAACTAGATTAAGCACTTAATTGCAACCTGTGTGTGCTAGCCAAAGTACACACAGTGGCGTTTGAAAAACACATAGTTTGCAACCCAGTGGCTAAGACCCACCATGAGATAAGCCATATAAGAGGTGCTCATGTAATGATATTGTAGTTAAATTTGGTTCATCTTAGCTTTAAGCTCGGACCATTATTTAACATAGCTCCCATATAAAGCGTACTCTCAGAATTTAACTTAGTACGACTAAAACAGCAGCAAGTCGAACTCGCGGTGGAGGGTATCAAAGATTCGGCACAGACGCATATAACACTTTTACTTCTTTTAAATGCAATCATATTTCTTTTTTTAATAGTGCTATTACATTTTAATCTCTTTCTTAAACAATTTCCATAAATAAATTAAGAAATGAACAAGAGAAAAAAGCATAAAACGAAATTACAAAACATTTACTGCATATTAATGTTAATTAAAATCAAAATAAATGAATGAATAAGTGTAGTTTAAATGCATTTCGTTTTACAAATGTAGTCAGTCAGTCACTCATAAAAATACTACAGTCAAATTTACACACAAGCAATAATTTTTTTTATTTTTTTTTATTTTTTTTTTTTTCAAACAAGAAGTACAAGACTTCCGAGTTTCAGCCTCACTGCCCAAGTAAGTTAGAACTGCATAAATTAAGCTTTAAAAAAACTCATTAAACTATAACTTTTTTTACAGCGATTAATATTTTAGTCGATTTCTAAATTATTAGGAAAAAAAGTTGCGTATTTTATACAATTGAAGTTGTTTTTTTTTTTCATAAAGTGCGTTAAAATGAATGAATTTCGGGCTTTTTTTGTCTATCTATCATCTACACATCTACTTTTATTTTACTCTTTGTACTATGTATTTCTTTTTCCATTGTGTTATTACTATTGTTGCTATTGCCACATACAAGTCAGTACAAGTGAAGTGTAAATATTTTATTTACTTATTTTTACTAGTACATAGATTTACCATGTAAATAAGCCTTAGCATGTACAATCGAACACAGGTATAACGAACTCAACATTTCTAGTTTGGTATGTATAAACAAAGTTCACTAGAAGTGTGACAAAGTAATTTTTAAAAATTTGTCAAAAGGACGAAATTATTTTTTAGAATTTTCTTGTATGTAATTTTGAAAAAAAAATTTAATTTTTTTAAAATTTTATGAAAGTAAAATCAATGAAACCGACGAGAAGAAGTCTTGGTTATAGACATACGGGCATGTTCTGACAACCGCAAAACGCTTAACATTTGCGATTCTGACTTGAAATCGCAGAATAGGTCTTCTGTAAACCGCAGCCGCAAGAAGTTTGGCAACTTCAAATCGCAAAAGAATGCTCAAGTGAACTAAGAAACTACACTGAAAAAATTTTCTTCACAGATCCAATGAAATTTACATTAAAATTCAACCTATGTAACCTTTCATTGGATTAATGAAATGTTTCATAAAATCAATGAAAATTTTGCATTAGTTTAATGACAAACGTTTATTTTATCCATTTTTTCAATGAGGATTCATAAAATCAATGAAAATTTTGTCATTGATTTTATTAATCCTTCATTAATCCAATGAAAGGTTACATAGGTTGAATTTTAATGTAAATTTCATTGGATCTGTGAAGAAAATTTTTTCAGTGTATGGTGGTAGATCGCAGAGCACAATAAAATAAATCGAGTTTCAGAGCGCAATAAAATAAATCTTGCGTTTTGCGATTTCAAATCGTGCGATTGCCAGAACATGGACGATGCATACATACATACTGCGTTATATTCAGAATTCGTTATTACCATGATTAACTGTTGTTAAGCTTATTAAAATAAGTATGTATGATGTAGTTTGTTTGTAATTTTGTTAAAATGACGTTATGTAGTTGTTGTATGTATTTATTTTTGTTGTAAATGAGCTCATTGCGTTGCGGTGACCTACTTTGCCTATTTCTTAGATTGGTTTCACACACACACACATACGCATTATAATAATAGTTTTTTTTTCAGCTTTTATAGCTCTGTCTGCCTAATAAAAATACGCACTTTTTTAATGCAGCCAGCGAATGCCAGAAAACACGCACATTACAATTTTTATGCATAGATGAACGCATGCTTGTCTGTCCGTCGTTTGCTGTATGTTTGAACAGAGAGAGACAGAAAAGACCAACAAATCCTCCCTTCTTCTACATAAATTAAATTGACATACATGGCGAACAATGAAATGTGTATATGCGTCTGTTAATGCTTGCAAATATTTAAAAATACACCAGAAAAGCTTTAGTTTTAATACCCTACGGGAGGTATGATTATTATATAAAAGCATGCACACACACACACACACACACACACACTTGAACTTCAACATTTGATGAATCAACCCAACAAACACGGAGGTTGGATTTCAAATTACAATGATTTAAAATCAAACCTTTTCTAAACCGAAAAACGTTTGATAATGATTTGAAAATCAAAGCATTCGGGCATGTTCTAGAAATTAAAATGAAGTGGAATTGAAATCGAACGAGATTTTGAATTCAATTATTAACAAAATACTGTAATTTTTTCTGTTTTATAGAGTTGTTCTTGTAAAGATAATTGGTACTTAAAGTATGAAATACCTAAAAAGGAATATTTTTATGAACTTTCTTTACAGGCTCGTTTTCAAAATTTGTTCGATTTTAAATTCACTTCATTTCAATTAATGGAACATGCCCGATTATCAATAAAAAGGAAAAATTACTTTCCAAATTTATTCTCAAATGTTTTTCAAATGTAGATTTATATACAATGAATTTTTTTTTTATTTTAATTAAAATTCATTTGCTTAAAATATTGATTTGAATAAACAATGAACAAAACGTTCGGGATCAAAGCAAAAAGATGAAATAGAGTTCTTTCCGTCCTGAAATTACGAAATACTTGGCTCTTTTTTGTTTTGAGGATTGTCATGGCGTAGCACCGCGATCGTACAACAAACTTATATTTTCTTCACTTTGAAATTAATTTTTTACTCACAAGTTATTTATATTTTTCACAAGAAATTAAGGTTTTATAAAGGCGAATTCACTTAACGTAATATGCAATTTGTCATTAACTGTAAAACACATTTTACTTTTATCGTTATTTTTTAATATTGACATTTATTTTTCGCTGCAGCTTTGCAAAGTTTATTTTTGATTTGAGAATAACATTTGATAACAATTTGATATCAAATTGGCAAGACATTGTATGTCAAATGTTTATATTCAAATAATTATCAATTTGAGATCAAATATTAAAGCCAAACAATTGAAAATAATCTGAGAATTGAGCTAAATATCAGTGATAAAGTAATTTCATATCAAAGGTTTGACTTCGTGCGTGTTGGCGACAGACATATATATATCGTCACCTTAAACGCAAATGGACGAAACTACACAAAAATTTAACAACGTGTTTTTGATTGATTATCGTTCGTTTGATCGAATTGCAATGCTCGCGCAACATTTTACATTCCAAAGATCAATAAATACCACAGAGTTCTTTTAAATTAAAAAAGTTTAGAAAAATTTGTATGCGCTCGTATAGAACTTGGTTGACGCAATTCGCATATTCACGTATATCATAGTCCGAAAAAAAAATTTTTTTACGTTACAAGCTCTACGTTCACGAATTGGACCCTGTTTTCTTTATAAACTGTCTCTTCCTATACTTATTTCTCTAATCCCGTTCACAAACCGATGCAAAAAACCACTGCTTTGGCAACCATAAAGATTTTTTTTTAGAAAAAAGGGGACTTTTAGGCCCTAAATATGTAAAACGCATCGCAACGCCAATAATTACATTAAAAGCAACAACAAAGTCAAAAATATTTCATAATTTTGTTGTTATTTTCTACAGAAACTCTTCTTGCGTTTTAAAATTTTCAAAGTCACAAGATATGCACTTTGTTGTTGCTTTCTATTGAAATTCAGTTTGAATTTTTAAATTTTAAACGCTGTATACCTTGTGACTTTGAACATTTTAAAACGCAAGAAGAGTTTCTGTAGAAAACAACAACAAAATTATGAAATATTTTTGACTTTGTTGTTGCTTTTAATGTAATTATTGGCGTTGCGTTGCGTTCTACACAATTAGGGCCTTAGTCGTGTCACTCAGATGATTATATTCAAACTTTTCTTGCCTTTGGCATTGATCTTTATCGAGTAATTTATGTTCTGCATATGTATCTGCATATACATTTTACCGATTCAACACATAGTGAATATATATCCGTTTTTTCTAAGCGTGGAAAATGGTTCTGCAGAGACAGTTTTGGTTTCAAATAAGCAAAAGTTTTCTTTAGGTTGGAGTTAAAGCTACGTTCACAATCAAAAAAACAATTTCGTTTTTTCTTTTAGAACAAAAATATAACTAAAATTTTTTTAAAAATGTAACTAAAGTTGACTCAACTAGAACTCCAGCAAGGCGAATTTATTACAGGTGGTCTTAAAAGCCCTGCTAATAATAGCGAAAATCCCTGTTGGATGTCAAAATTTTGTTTATACTCTTTTATTATCTTTGTTTCTGTTTTGTTTTATTTCTGTTTTTGACATTGTACAATGATTTTACAAAAACAAATTGCTTGTGGTTTTTGTACGAGTTGTACTTATTGTAGTACCGAGATTAACTGGGATGAATTCGCCTTGAACTCCAGCAACAATTTGTATGAAATTGTTTCTGACGTTTAAAATAATTTTATTTAGTTTTGAATGAAAATTTTAACAAAATGTTAACAAAAATAAAAATAAATGCATAATATTGTTGTGGCTAAAATTTGCAAACGGTTTCTTGATGCAAAATGTGTGTAGTTACAAAAGAAATTGTTGCTCTATTATGAACACCAAGTGAAAATGTTTTTTTGATTGTGAACGCAGCTTAAAGCTTTAAATCCTAAAAAAGTTTTTAAATGTAGAAAGGGGTGCACATTGCAATTAACATAACATTGAATTAAAGAAATAATTAGTTGTTTAACGTCTAACATTTCAGCTAACATTTTATTTAAAAACTTATTGATTGCATTATAAAGTCTACATTTCCTATATGAGATTTTGTTCCAGTTCCGTTTAAACCCTCTATAAATGTGCTGGAAATACAAACACAACACAAAAACTAAATGTGTGTAAAAAAACTTGTACAACCTCAATGGCAAACGTTATGCGTTACTGTTCGTTACACAAATTAAATAGTGCTGTGAGGCTACAAGAATTCAAAGAAATACACTCCAGGCAGTAGTTGTTTCTTTCAAAACCTTTCGATACAGTAAAATAAATATTTCCTTTACTTTTTGTATTTGAAAACTACCCCTATTTGAATTTAAAAATGTGTCAATGATTTAAATGTGTGTTTCACACACATTACCATTTTAATTAAAAACAGTCAAAGAAATCAGCGTACATTTTTTTTCTAATTTCAAATGTTTTAGTTTTTTTTTATTACATTTCAACGTTTTAAAGGTATCTGTGCATTTGTATTCCGGTATCTTTGAAAATAGTTTAATGTGCGTATACATTTAATGCCACTTATAACCATTAATGAACATAAAATGTACTCCGTGTAATACAAACACGTGAAGTTGGTATTTTTTTTGTGGCAATAAAAAACAATTTCCAAGAATCTCTAAAAGATGTAAAAAGAGTAGAAATATACTCTTAAGTCTAAGAGACAATTGAGATTTTGTGGAAACTATCAGCATGTAAACTGTTAAAGTTTAAAGGTCTTTGTTAAGTTTTGTGTTTGTCTATCAGAGTCTATGACAAAAACAATTTGGTCTAACAAAAGCGTGTACTTGTTAAAACTGTGCGCGTATCTTCAAAAGAAAATTACGCATTTCCTTTTATTTCCCCCTTTGAAGTAAAAAAGAGGAAACTTGTTAAAGCGCATTTAAAAGTTATTTCGATTTGTAGATCTGCGTTTGTTGAAATAATAAAACAACATAACTTTTCATACACTTCGTTGTTTGAACATTTTCTCTTTTCTTCAAGGTCTACTTTTTTAAGTTTAGTAAATATTTTTTTTTTTTGTTTGTTTGAAATTTAAAATTAAAATTATTTTCTACTGTTTCAAGATTTTATACCGACAAAAGTTAGAAGGGTATTACGCGTTTGTTACAATGTTAGTTAAACCTTTTAATATTGGTCCTAGATCGACTTGGAATCACTTTTTGAATAAATATAAAGATGTCCGTCCGTCTGGCTAGTTATCGAACCTTCTCCGCAACTTTTGAAGATTTTTGTCACAAGAAGCCAGCCTACTGAAAATCGTAACTTCACATAGGACCCATACAAGCTTGTTTCCGGAAAAGATTCTTTGTGCCCATTCAGCATTTATTTTCTTGGTTGTAAGATTAAACTTGGCAAAGCTTATTTTATTACAATCTAACTCCTGTTTTTAGAACGCGAGTGCAAACGTGTTTTTGTTTTAAATGTTTGTTAAGCGAGTCACTTTTGTCACATACCAAATTTGATTGGAATCGGTCCAAATATGTGTCCCAAAAAAAACTTTAAGATCTATAACATTCTTGCAAATGTTGGTTTTGCAATGAAATTTGGCGACAATAACTTTTAGAAGAGCTACTATGTCAGGGCAGATTATTGTGCCATATGCCCAAAAATGTGGTCCCACCATAATGCCCGATGTTTATTGTGAGTCACATCTTAACGTCAAGTTTTTTCCCCAAATTAATTCGACATTTTTTTGTTTCAGTGTTTGACAAATTCAAACATCGAGAAGTACACAATTGAGCAGTGCATTAAAATTGCTGCAGAATGTGAATGGTGACAAAGAAAATCATACTCAACGACGAGGCAGGCACACTTTCTTCACCTCAGTAGATTCGTTAAAAAGCAAAATTGCCGCAAATGATAATTCACGAGTGATTGTTGAAAAGCCGATTCATCCACTAAGAGTGACTGTTTATGGGCTGGCGGTGTCATCGGGCCGCACTTCTTCGAAAATAAGGTCGGCGAAGCAGTTGCCGTGAATGGTGTTCGCTATCGCGAGACGATAGCGGACTTTTTATGGCCATAAATTAAGGATGTGGACCTGGACGATATGTGGTTCCAACATGATGCCACACATCAAACGAAACAATGGCTCTTTTGCGTGAGAAATTCAACGGCCGTGTTATCTCACTAATTGGCGATGTCAATTGGTCGTTACGATCATGTGATTTGCCACCGTTGGACTTCTTTCTTTGGGGATATTTAAAAGAAAAAGTGTGCGTCAATAAGCCAGGAGCAATTCAAGAGCTTAAGGATGAGATAATTCGGCACATTAACGACATTGAACCACAATTATGGCTCAGAGTTATTGAAAATATGGACCACCCCTCCCTAGAATCACTTAAAGGCAAGAAATCTCATAAAGATGAAGATATCTAAATAATATTTGGCAGAAAGAACTTTTACATAAATCTTAACCTCATAACATAATATTTTTCTGGCGGATCCAAGATTGCCCATGGGTCTCAAATAGAACGCACTCTCTTATATTTCTCTCCAAATTCTGTGGGGTAGAGTGTCATGTGGTCGGGCTTGACCTGCTATACTTTCTTGCTTGTTTTCTATTGCTGAAAGTGTTAAATATTTGCATTGTTTTTTTTTTTGTTGTTTCTTTTAAATGCAGCAGAAAAAGTTTCTCATGGCGGTACAACAACGAACAGATAATAGAACCACACCCAACATGGGGGCCTGCTGGTGTGTGTAAAAGAGTATGGAAATTAACGCATTTACAAGTGTGTGAAAGAAAAAAGCTTAAAAATTGCGTTAATGTAAAATTTGTTAAGCAATTAAAAATGGCGAAATCAAAATGAAGAAATTTTAAAATAAACTACTTTTTAGATTAAAAAAAAAACATTTAATTTTTTTTATTTTTTTTTTGAGAATTCACTTACCTTTTTTAAATGCGAAATCTTCTTTTTTCGAGGATTTTGAAATATTTTTCAAAATTCTTTGTGTTTGAAGTTGTATCGACTTTTCACAAGTTTAATTTAAATAGTTTAATTTTTGTTTTTCAATTTTCTTTATAAAAAAGTTTTTGTAATTTTCAATAAATTTTTTTTTTTATAATATTTTGTTATTTTCATTTATTTATTTTAAAATCGAAACGAAATTTTTGTGCAAACTTTCTAACTTTGAGCTGGAAAAGTTTGCTTGAGAGTGTCCAAACCAATAATTTTGAAAATAGGTCCCAATTTTTGTGAAAAGTTTTTGTTGTTGTTTTAAATTTTTATGCTTTTCGTGTTTTAAATTTTAGAGATTAAAAAATTTACACTTTTTTGTTGTGTTTATAGCTAAATGCGTTTTTCAAGAAAAGTTACATTGATTTTTTTTTGTTTTGTTATAAAATTTTATAAAAATGATAAATTATTATAATTTTATTTGAAGTTATTAATTTATTTGATAATATGTTTGTGTGTATGTATGTATAAGTAATTGAATATTTGAAATATATATTTTAATGTTGGTTATTAAATAATTATTTATTAACTTTTTACATTTTTTATTTTTACGTTTGATTTTAATAAAGTAGATTTTTTTTGCCGAAGAATTGTTTTTTATAAAATTTTTTTTTTTTTTAATTTTTACACTTTCTTAAAAATAATTTTTTCAATTGCCAAAAATGTTTGTTAAAATTTTTTTTTCTTTTTGTTGTTTTAGCCAAACCTTTTGTGTTGTTGTTATCTTTAAGGGATTTTATTTTTATTTAAATTTTTTTAGTTAAGCCAATTATATTTTGTGAAAATTTTTTTCTTTTTTTTTGTTATAAATTTTGTTTAATTTTTATGCCAAAAATGTTTCATGTTTTGAATTTTTTTAATTTTCACATTACAGCTTTTATGGGTTTCTCTCTTAGATTGAATTCAATTTGTTGCCCCATATTTATGTTTATACTTGTTGGCAAAGTTGCTGTTGCTAATGCCGAATTATGCATTTTCTTAGTTGACATTTTTAATTCCGAAATCTGTGACTGTCAATTATTGTTTAAATTGGCATTTGTTAGATCTGAAAGGAAAGAGAATAATGATACAGTTAGAGTAATTTAAAATTACACCTTAAAATGCTTGTTGGTAGTCACACTTAGTAAATATTTAAGGGAAAATATAAATTTTCTATTTATTTAATATTATTTTGAAATAAGTTTTTGCTACACGGAGAGAAAAATATGTTAAAATATGGTCACCTCCAACTAAACTATTTTTAAAGACAAATTTAAACATATTGTGCTTAATTTTACCATATTATTGTCGTCTGCAACCATATTATGGTTAAACTCGTCCTCCATCAAGAAGCCACAACAATATTGTGGTTCTCTCTAGACATGTTTTGGTTAAATATTACAATAATATGTTTTAAAATTAACAATAAATAAGAGCAGCATGCTATTGTTGAAAACTAACTATGATATTATAAGTGTTAAACATATTTTAGTTATTATCAACCATAAAATGTTTAAAGGCAACCATAATATGGTTGTGGCTTCTTGGTGGAGGACTAATTTAACCATAATATGGTTGCCGGTGACAATAACATGGTAAAATTAAACAAAATATGTTTAAATTTTATTTTAAAAATAGTTTTGTTGGAGGTGACCATATTTAAACATGTTTTTTCTCTGGGTGTATTTGAAGTAAAATTATTCCTAGAAGTTAAAATGCTTGTTCTTTTAATACTTCTTTCCCTCAAATATTTGCCTAAGCACATTAAATCTTTAAATTACAAAATACTTTTACGAGATTATTTATAAAATACTAATCATCATTTCGGCAGAATAAAGGTAAAAATCCAAAGAAGTCAAAACTGAGTTAATAAAAATATGAACATATGAATGTTATGCTGAGTTCCGAAACGTTGGTTGATAAGCAACATGTTTTTTTCAGTGCGTACAATGCAACTGTGTAGAATTTTACAACGTTATCTGCCCTTAAGTGCCCCCCGGGAGTTGTAGGTATTATCTTAGGCATATTTCACCTTTGGTGTTACATCCTCTGGGGCAAATCAAACCCGGTAACCGAAATAATTCAATTTGATACTAAATGGCTAAGCTGGTAAAAGTTTACGTAGAGATATCGGAAGATTTATCTTTTCAGTTTTATAGTCGCATTTCCAAAGAGTTCTTTTAGAATAAAAATATGGTAGCGGGCTTTCTGTTGTTTCGATATTCTTTCCTCAAACATTGAAAATCTATGAACGCGTAAGCACAAACATCCGAAATGGCCTGGCTCTTGAAGTTTCTTTCTTGAGTCTGGGGTGCTCAGTGGAGCACCTCATTATGATCTGGTGCTACGGCAGTCAGTAGTCCCTGATACTTCGGAACTGGGCTGACTATAAGCGAGGTCTGCGTTAATATGCTTCCGCGAGAAATGCTTCATGTTTCAGGAAGATTGCCAAGTGCGAGCCTTGCCCTTCTTTGAGGGCTATTTTTTCATCCTAATGGGAAACTTCGGCTTGTGTAGGTCTTTAGGTGCCGTTGCTATTCGACAAAAATTGCTTGGTTTAATGGTAGACAGTTGAGATTAGATAGCTTAGGCTCATAGACCAGGTGTGGAGTCTAATTTTTGTCGAATTCAACGCTCGAAATGCTATATGTGTGAGCAAATGATCCCATTTGGTAAGTGCTTAATATTAACACACCAGTCCACCGTTAATTAAAGTCGCCAGACAGGTATTCACGTAAATTAAAATCAAAACTGTCCTGAAGTGCACCAAAAAAGTTATCGATGCGTATACAATAAGCAAATTGCGCATCGTTAAACTTGCCCTAAGAATTACGTATTTATAACCTCAAATGCCGTCAGTTCAATTCCATTATTGAATTTAGAGTAAATACATCGCTGTTTGTCCGTCACTTTAGTGTTGTTGCCAAAGTAGAGTCCGAAATTATTCTGATAATTTTGAAAATTTCTGAAACTTTTCTCAAAATTCTGAAATAATATGCCAGCGCAACTTAACTTAAAAAAAATCATATCTAAGGCTCTTAAAATCAATTAAAAATTATGAAACTTTAACTGCCGTATTCATAAATAATTAAAATAGATTTGAAATGTATTTTAAGAAAAATTTTTATGAAAATATTGCCTTAAAACACATTTCAAACTTATTTTATTTTTTATTAATACGGCAGTTAGAATTTCATTATCACCAATAGTGTAAACTGCTTATACTTTGATTGCTCTACTTTTCTTTAGAATTTAAATTTCTGCAGTTAAAATTTAAGGTCAAAAAATTTTGAATTTAAGTCTGTAGTTTTTGTTTGTATGTATCAAGGCCCATCTATCAGGTCTGCTTACTTGTACAAAAACAAAAAACTTTTTCTTTTAAGCTGTCAAAAACTTACTACCACATATACAAAGCAAATGGAAAAAACGTGTATGTAAACAACTTTTGAAAGCTCAAAAGAACGAAAACAATGATCATCAGGCTTCTTGCGCAGACCTTTTCAATGGGCCTTGGTATGTATTTCCCAAATAAGGATAATTTCGTCAACTTACTAAAAACTTTTTACAAATCATGGATTTTCCAATTAAACGCACTTTATTGTATAATAATCAAATCACCAGAAAACTCTATTTGTATCAATACAAGGCATTCAAAACGCTCTTTCTTCAAAAATTCTCTAATTTCCAATTAGAATTACAAATATTACACACTTTTAGGGGTTACAATTGATCAAAATCACCCTGTTAAAGTCAATAAATAAACAAAAACAATATTTGTTTTTTTTCTTCTATTCTACTAAGAAATTGTGCAGCAGCAGTTTGTTCATATTCTACAATCCCTTTTATGATAAATGCGCTTGTGGTGGTTGTAAAATTGATAAAAGAAAAAACTTTTATTTACTCGTAAAAAAATGCAGCATTGCAATTTTTCTACAGATTCAAGCAAATACAGTGCAATATTTGCACTCATACTCTTTCTTGAAAAAGAAAATAAACAAAAAAATAAAAACAGTAAAAGAAACTTTGTTGTTTTTCTTTATAAATCCACGACTATGCACTCGTTTATAAGGATTGAGTAATAATCATCCTCGTGATTATTACTATTTTGCTAAATACAACAACGGTACTTTTATACACTTTGCATGCGGCTTTTTTTGTTGTAGTTTAAAGTTGTTGCTGTTGTTATTTATGTATTTTATTGCTGTAATATGAAATGAATGTTAGTAAAAGAAGGGGGTTGGTTTTTTTTCTGTTGTACTGTATTTTATTTGTAGAATTTTTGTGCAGTGTGTGTTTGTGGCGATGATGTTTGTTGTATTTATTGTACCTATGTATGTATACAAAACTTGATTTGTTTTTTATTTATTGTTGTTGCTGTTATCATTATTATTATTATTATTGTTTGTTTTATTAAAAGTTGTTTAATGCAGTTTTTTCTTTTATTTTGTTTTCTCTTCTTTCGTGGTTTTTTATTTTTGTGCACAATTGCTGTTCACCAAAAAAAAAAGTTTAAAACTGGATTGCGCTTGCATGAGTAAAAAAAAAAACAAAACTTTACTACAACAAAAGGTTGAACATACAGAAGTAAATGCTTCAATAAGCACATAAAATTAAATTTGCTGGAATAAAAAAATAACGTAGAATAATTAAGAGAATGAGTTCTTTGAGAGTTTGTTTCGCAAGTTAACACTCAAAGAAAAATCTTAGTAATAGGTACAATATAGTAAATATGTATGTACCTAGTCGGTATGTAGGTATGTATGTATTTAATGGAAAATCAGCTGTTTATAATGCAATGTTAATTAAACAAGTGTCTAATAAAAAATAAAAGTTTTCCCAAATAGGTACCTACCAAGCTTTTTGGGCATGTCAAAATTCTTAAACAAAAGCGACATTGCAATCGAACAAATTTTGACAACTAGGTAGGTACCTATTCTGTGTTTAAGTTAAAAAAATAAGTAGGTTACCATTATACCTACCTACTTTATTTATTTCATACGATAAGGACCACTTATTTTTACCAAAGTACTTTTGAAGTCAGAAAAAGTTAATTAATTTAATTAAAAGTCTTCATCAGTTTAAATTTTACGTGATTTTGATTTTAAGAAAGTGGCTGAATACTTAGGTATATCAACTTGAAGAATTAAAAACTTAAAAAAAACTTGCAGGTAAATCTTTTCGCAAAATATTTTTCTATTTGTTTATGTCAATAAAGCTTTTAGAAATGTTTCCTTTTTGTATTAAGAAATAAGGCATCCCTAAAATGGACTAAAATTTAACTAAAGAACCAGAGCAAATTTAAAAAAATTGTAAAAAAATTACGAATTGTGGCCTACGAAGGAACAAAATTATTAATTGATACATACATATTTAAATACCTACATACAAAACTTGATACGAACATTGTGTGGTTTCATGGGCAATTGGTTTGTCTTAAAATCAAATTTTTCAGAAGAGCCGAAAACCCATTCTGAATCAAACTATGGGGTAGGTATTGCACTTTTTCACTTTGTTATTACGTTAAAAACCCGGAATTGGTCCAAATTTTTTAGAAATTTTTAGAACTATGTAAAGAGCGTTTAAAATGAAGCAATATGGCATAAAAATCTCAAAATCGAAAAAATGGACATACCACGCGTTTTCCCATAGAAACCACAGCAATAAGGCCGAGTCACATAGAATCCTTTGTACTTTATACGCCGCTTTTTCCAACTAACAACTAAGTTAATATTCAGGTACATGTTTTCTTGTGGAGTTTGTCCCATATCGTAAGTCTCTGTTAACGCAAAGTACTAAAGTTAGGTAAATTTTAAAGTACATTCAGTTATTGGAAGCTGTCAGCTTGCTTTAAATACAATACGAAATAAAAAAAATAAACTAAAATTAAATAAATAAAATTGTCTCGGTCTTGATAAAATATCCGTCAAAAAAGTATTCATTGTGTGCCCTTCCTCCGTTGATAAAAGATACGTATAAAGCATCAATAGTTTTAATATGTACCTATTAATAAAAAAAAGTATTTGATTTTTGGTTTGTTGAAATTTTAAAATATAATTATCTCAAAAAATCTGGTAAAGTCTGGGGCCAAATAACGGCTTTCAATGTCGATCGCAATTACCATTTTAATTTTATCGTCTTTCCGTTCAACATATCGATGACCTAATATAAGAAAGGCCTAACTCAATTTTTTTGTTAGTTTACAAGAGAAGAAAAAAAACCTAATAAAATCCGTAAAACTTTACGTAAAAAAGTTTGAACGCAATTTTTAATACAAATATCCAAGAAACATTATACTACAGTCTCTTAAAATGTTAAAATCAAGATAAATATGGCATTAGCTTTCAGAATAAACAAAAAATGCTATTTTTAATAAAAATCGAGTTACGCCTTTTTTATATTAAGCCATCGATAGGTATATCGAGCCCTTATAGCAAAAATGATGTAACCAACTAAAATAAAATTTTACAGGAGAAGGTTTTTTTTTTTAAATTTTTGCTTCAAGTCTAGGGTTTCATTTAAAATTGCTTTTGCTCTTAATCCGTAACGGTCTAGGAAGTACCGTATGAAATTTTTAGAGATGATGCAATTTTCATCAAAAAACAAAAATCTAAAATGTTGTTGGTTACATCAGTTTTGCTATTAGGGCTCGATATCAACTCCTCATTAGTTAAATTTCTTTTTTTTTTCAGTTTCAAAACTAAAACTAAATTTATATTATAGAAATATTTTCAGATAAAGACTTGCAAATTTAAACAACTACACTTTTTTTCATTAAAGTAATTTTTTTTCAAACATCAACATCTTGAAGTTACAAAAATAATAATAAATCTTGATATGTTACTTTAAAAAGTGTTATTTTATAAGCCCGGAGGGAAGCATTAGCGGACTTTATTACCTTAAAAATCAACGGACAACAGTGGTCGTTACCTTCCATGGTTTCAACAATATGGCGTTAAGTGCCATAGGAGGAACGCAACCATTGACTTACTTATATTCAAATTTTGCAAAGAGTAAATTTTGAGAATTGGCCTCCAAGGTAGTGCGATTTTTCACTTCTCGATTATTTCCTGTTGGGCTACTTGAAGTCACTGATTTATGATAAAAAGCATGTAACAATTGAAGCCTTAGAGGCCAGTTCAAAAAATTAGTCCAAAATTGGGCATCCAGACTGCGCTTCGTTAAAAACAGTTGCTGTGATGTTCGAAATCATTTTCAAATTTTAATATCATGTATTGATTGATCTTTCGAATAAAAACAAAATTTTTTTTGAAATAAATAATTTTTTTTTTTTTGCTATTTTTCACAATATCAAGTTCTATCCGGCTTAAAAAGAAGTTTTGAAGTCATAATTCTAAAGTTTCTAAGTGGTCTAAGATTTCAATTTAAGCCATTTTTTTATATATCTCATAATTTTAAAGACGTAATCGATTGTGATACAAAGGGCATGTTCTGGAAATCGAATTCAATTGAAATTTAAATCGATGGAGATATTTAATCCATTTTTCCAAAAAGAAATTAACGTAGCTTATTTCCCTGAGTCGGGAGTAACAGTAACGTTGCAAATCAGCTGCTCTATTTCTCTGTATGTAAAGCAATTATAACAATTACATCTCATGTTACATCTCAATCTGTAAGAAATAGATTGGTCTTACTTTTTTGCGCTAAGGTTAAGTTACTGTTACTCCCGGCTAACTGAGCCTTAAGAGTAGTTCTGGCAAAAATAAGGGGTCCTCAAAAAATCATGTATATAAAAGAAAAATTTTTTATAAACCTTAAACACAGGATGGTTTTAAAAATTTATTCAATTTCAATTTCACATGCCCAATAATTAATTTTGCTGGAAATCAAGTCCAAAACAATTGGTATTCAAGTTCCAATTTCAAGTTTCAAAGGTTGAGATATACATACTTTTGTTACACTTGATTTTAATAGCATTCTCTAGTAAAATGGGAGTTTGAATTCAAGTGAATGTAAGTAAAATATTTTGAAACTTGAATATTATTCAAAAATACGTTTGAACTCAAGTTTATTTACAGTTAAATTTTAAGCAAATTCGTTTTCCAGATATGGCTGATAATTTTTTAAAAATCAGACATACCAATTTGAATAATATTTTGAATAAAAAATTTAATCAAAATATTAATTCAACCGATTTATGATGAAAACCGATTTTAAACCAAAAATCTCGTTTTTAGAATCTTTTAAAAATGATTTCTTATATATGGGCATTTCTCCAGAATGGTCTACCAGGATGAAAAAAAAAAATGTTGACTATCATCGTCTTTTATTGTTTATTATTAGAAAAAAAGTCTATGTTCTTATTAAAGAATGGTTTCCTAGCATATCTGAGCTGTTTTACTTGAGGAAATTGGGCTGGAAACTGGAAAATTTTATAATTTTCTGTATTTTCTACTTTTAAAGACATTTTTATATACTTATTTTACATGCAAGAAATATGTTATGTTTACACTCTTTCTTCATAATCTCTCCATTACAATCAATTGTAAAACGAGTATTAAGTTTTTTTGTTAAGCAAATTTTAAGACATTTATGGGAAAATGCGTGGAGATAATAATAAAAAAACATATGGAAAAAGTGTCACGTGCGTAATGTCACGTGCGTAATTTACAATTTATTTTTTTCTTCGCCAACCCATGCATAGTTGCTTTTGAACAAAACATGATTATAATGGCCCATTACTAACCTTTATAAAAACATTTTTTCCGAAATAAAAACCTCCTACAATTCACTTACTTTCGCACTTTTTCTTACGGTCCTAAAAGGCACTTCTATTTTTGTCACGTGAGTAAGTCAACTTTGATTGCATGGCATTTGGGTACCCAGTGCTCGATTTACCATTATATATACTTTTTAGAAAGAACTCATCACAAAAAATGTAACGATCCTAGAATTCATTCTAAAATTCCAATCCACTTCTATTTTTTTAATATTCAAACACAATAAAACGCGTACAAATGTCGCGTGCATAACCAGAGAAAGACCCATATATTTTTCTTATTTCTGGTATATATCCTTGAAAATGTTATATTATATAAGTAATTGTGCTGTATTTTGAATAAATGATCAATATGTGGGCGATTCTATTCTAGACAACTTTTAACATCAATTTTCAAATCACACTATTTGACACTTTTTGATGCCAATTTAAAGTAAAATATCTATATTTTTTTAGACGTAAGCTTAAATATAAATTTGTTGTTCACTTCGAATCATTAAGATTCATAGATTTGGCGCGAACAGAAAATTCATTGAATGTTGCACCCGTCATGGCTTAAAGAGAAAATTTCTTATTATTGGATCATATTTCTCTACGGTGTTTGATTTGATAATCGTCGTCTAATATCTCATCTTTCACAATGAAAAAGAATAATACAATAAAAGTTTAAAAATTAACAGAGTTTTGTGTTTTTGTGGTATGATCTTATGAAAGTGGGCCGATTTGGTTGCACCCGTCATGCACTTTAAAGCTGTCTCGTGGCTATTTGATCGTTTCATATAAATTCTTGTAAATAGATAACAATAGTTTATAAAAAAATGTTACCCCTTCTAGAAATAACTTAATTGCAAATGTGTTTCTTTATATTAGTAAAATACGTTTAAAGCGTCTAAATGTTGCACCCGTCAGAATAGAATCGCCCATGTACTATGATTCAGAAATGGATTTTAAAATCGCTTGAAATTCATCACACGATTAAAAGACATAACAGAATAAAAAATTTTACCTAAAAATTACTTATAATTATAATTTTGAAAAAATCATAAGAGTTTTTAGGTGTTTCAAAATTTTGAATCTGCTATCTGAATGATTCTATTCGTCTGACATTTGAATGTAGGTATCTATTAAAAATTTTTTTAAATGCCCAAAACTATTGGCAAAATGTTGCAAAAGAAAGAGAAATTTAAAATCAGCACAAATATTTTTAGCATAAATTTATTTTTGTTAGGCATTAAAAAAAAAAAAGTTTCTTTTAAAACAAATTTTGAATAAAAAAAAAGTTTTATTTATAGGTAGTAATTAGTTAAAAATATGAGGAAATATTTTAGTTAAATTGAAGTTTAAAGTGTAAGCTCGAATAAAAACCAAAATTTATATCGCAATTCTCTAATCTTATTAACAAATTTTTACAAGTGTAGCTATTAGGAATTTTATTTTTATTGCTTGCAATGCCTACAATAACAACTTTTAATGTATTTTCCAATTTCTACGATTTTTTACAACTAAAATTGC
The DNA here is from genome assembly GCA_930367215.1 of Pollenia angustigena. NCBI lineage: Eukaryota > Metazoa > Arthropoda > Insecta > Diptera > Polleniidae > Pollenia > Pollenia angustigena. The sequence continues at coordinate 120,730,049 of OV884057.1, read as the reverse complement.
GCTATTTTCCTTTTAATTTTTTTTCGTTTAAATTTGTTGCACTTAAGCTGCCTTTAAATATTTTTTCCTTTTGAGCATAAAGTAAAAACTTTTTCCTGTCCATGGGTGTGTGTGTGTGTGTACGTAAGAGTTGTGAAGTGTATGTGTAAGCGTGTAGATAAATTAAAAGTGGGAAAGAAAGAAGTAAAGAATACTTAGCCGCCAATTAGGAATATGAAAGAGATTTATAAAATATATTTTTTTTTCATATCCTTTTTGAGTAGTAATCCGCAAAAACAAAGTGATGAAGAAAATGATGATAATGATGTTATTAAATAATCCATTATAGAACTGATACAGTGATAAACAAAAGTACCTATTTCATAAATATTTTTTTTTTTTTTTTGTTTTCAACTTTTAACTCACAAAAAAGTATTCTGTATTTTAAATTGATTTAAATAAATTTTTTTAAACACTTGAAAATAAATTTTTAATTTTTATAGGAAATAATTTAGATTTTTTTAACAAAAAAAAAATAAATTTTTTTTTTACGTTTTTATATTTTTTTAATTACTTTGTGGGTATTACCGCTTTTTTTTTTGCCTGATTTTTTGTTTATTGCTGCTGTTTTGAATGCACTTTTTTACAACAATTTTCTTTTTTGCAAATAGGTATTTTTGTTGCTGTTTGTGTTTATATTTTTAGTTTAATGTGTGCAAAATGCCATCTTTAAATCATGTAACTTTTTTAAAATAAATTTTTTAACTCTTTTTTTGTTGATATTTTCATTCTTTGCTTTGTTTATAAGTATGTGTTTTTAGAAAAATTTAATTTTTTATTTTTTTGAAATTTTGCTTATGATTTGAACAAAAACTTAAGAAAAACGTTACGAGACATTAAGTGCACGTACTGCGACAAGCGAGCGAGCACCTCCGAAACCTAGGTCCGAATAGACGAACATGAAATTTGTGAATTGCGTTTCTGGCCCACCAACCACCAAAAAAACCCATTGAATGCTTCACAAAATACACAAACAACTAACGCGAATCGCAGTAGCAGCGCCAGCAGAGCATTAAAGCAACGCATTAGAAACACTCACACGGAGGCAAAAAAAAAGCATTGCTTGCTCCAGCAAATACAATTCATTTTTCGAACAGTCAGAGACGCACACAAACACACAATGTGGAGAATTCTGGCTTTACAACAACAACCAGACCTCAGTTAAAAAGGTGAATTTTGTTTGTATAAAATTCGATAACAGGAAAAATAAAATAAAAAGCAAAAAAGCGCTTGCAGAGTCGTGAGAGCGCAGCAAGCGCAGTTTCTTATTAAGTTTTTACACAGCAAACACTCACACACACGCACATCCAACCACTTACTACCACCGCCACAAACGAAAGCAACAAAACATAAAGTGCAAATCTTCTCTGACACTGAAAAAAGCCCATTCTAAAAAAACGCATTTGCAAAAACAAACAAAAAAAAACATTCACAAAATCTCTTGCTCTCTAAAATATTAAGAAAAGAGTTACTCTCTCTGTCTGTACAAAATTAATAAAGCAGCTCTGCTTAAATGCGACTGTGTCAGCTGTGTGTTTTTGTGTAGACATGTGTAAGAGGTTGTGTGCGTGTGCAAAACAATTTGGTGGTTTGTTTTGTTCTTACCTATTTCGCTTTATGCTAAACATTCGTTATGTGTATGTAGCACTTACAATGTGTAATGCAAATGCAGAAGACTAAGTTTTCTTCACAAAAGTTTACTTTATTAGTTTTTGTGTATTTGCATTTCCCGTTCTCTTGCTGTGTTTCGTTGTTTAAGCGTTGCCACTTACTGAATAATCATTCAAAACCGTTTTGTTTCGAAATCGTTGGATAATTTTTGAACCGGATATATAAAAAATCCCGTATAAAGCCAATTTTAGTTAACATTTTCCGCAATTCATACTTTTACAAAAAGAAAAAATTTAGCTTTTGTACATATTCAGTATGTATGTATATTATGAAAGTGAAATCATGAACCGATTGAGACTATTTTTGAAGTTTTGCCATACCTACCTTTACTTATCTTAAAAATAGTTTCCTATACTCTGATTCCGGGTCGCTTGTTTTCTAAAATACTTGAAAGGACTATTATATTATTACGGTTCCAACTATTATTCCTTTTTCCACATATACATACGTTTAAGATTTTTTTTTTAATTCACCGAAACTTTCTTGATACTTTTTAAAGAATAAGGTTTTGTTTGTCGTGCTTAATTCCCAATTTTCGTTCTTGATAAATACACTGAAATTTATTGTTGGAGGATAAGCTAGTTTCCATGCGCAATTCACTGGTTGCTTAAGCCAGATCATTAGGAAACATTCTTCCAAAAATGTTTAGAAAAGTCAAAGATATTAGTAAATAAAACTGCAGAGTGACTCAGAATTGCAAACACTCAAAAAGTCTTAATTACAACGGTATCAAAGCTTAAACAAATACCAACAATAAACAAAGTATTTTCTGACATTACCCAGTACAATTTCACCAATGTGACAAATGCTTAAAGGTGTCCGATATGTGTTAATCAAAACCAGGTAGTTATGTATTATGTTGGGATCCCTTTAGAAATTAAAGCCTCACAGAAATCGTCCAATTTATCTCTTGTTTCCGAATGTTTAAAATCGAATTTAAATGTTAAATCTAGTTTTTAGAAAATATACATGATGAAATGAAGAGAATTGATCAGAAAATATGTTTAAGTTAATACCTTCTGGCATTTGGTTAAATTTGGGAAACGAATTTTATGAGAAACTAAGTCTAAAAAATTGTAGACCATTTTTAGAAATGCTTCTTTGGTATGCTGCACATTTTGTAATGTTTTTGAAAGCCAATAAAACCTGGGAAGTAAGAAATAACGATACCGATATATCGGCGATATTTCGGTATCGGCTAGATTTTTTGCTGGCAATACGACGATACATTTTTTATAAATTTGTTTTTTTGAGCACACAATTTAATTTTCAATGCTTATTTTTTGCATAACCATTTAGAGCAATAACACGTTCAAAGCAGAGCAAAAAATTAAAAAAATTATGAATTGTCTCTTTTTTCAAGACGCATGCTTGAGTAGCAGTAATTCTACTTTATGCTTTCGATATGTAGTTTTATGCAGTCTACGCGTTTGCTGTGTATCTGTCAATACAATTTTAAACTACTACTATTTAGACTGATGCATAAACGCATTGAACGCTTGGTGTGGACCTGCAGCTTTAGACGTTTTGCTTTTCACCATAATAGTAAAACGTTTTCCATTGATTAGTCTAATATGCTATATATAGCAAAGCCATTGCTACATATACCGAGGCTATTTCTCTTGTTAACAGTCTTCGAACATTATTAGAAAATACAATAAATGAATAAACTTAAATGCAGAATAGTCCCAAAAATTGGCAATATTCGTAGCATTAGCTCTGAATGAAAGATTTTAGGGCTTAGAGAATAATTAAAGCAATTGTTTATCTACCATTCTTAACATTCGATACAAAACTCGACAATTTTAAAGACACTAGATCAAAAACAGGGTTTATTGAGGTACTTAACATGACTCTGCATTCCGAAAGTGTTAAAGACACGGTCAATGCTACACCTAGTAGAAGTTATAATTAGTCTAAAAGAACTGACCTTTGTTGGGTTTTTGCAAGTCTTAAAAGGAAGGATGATCTTCTGTCCATCCTACGATGTGGTTCAGATAAAGAGGAAGTTTAGGTATACCCTAGATCTTCTAATTTTCTAGAGCCACAGACCCGCAGATTTACTGGCGCAACTAAATGTTATGCCCAAAATTTATGAGAATGAAGCAGAAATACTTAAGTTTTCAAATGAGTTCAGTCACACCTGAGAGACCATTTTGCAGGTCTGCTTTAAGCTGAGTTACGAAATCGTCTATTTCCGCAAAAGTTGAGAATAAATTGTTTTTTAACAAAAATATTATTAAAATTAATTTTAAATATTAATTATCTATTAGATTGTTTTTTTGCTTATAAAAAATAAATTTTTGCTAATTTTTTACAGTTTTCTCAGTAAATTGGTCATAAAATCAAAAATTGTGCACCATGCGGAATATGGTCACTGTACGATAGTGGATTTCAACCACGTGCTGATGTATATATCGTCAACTAAATATGCAAACTTGCTAACTCCCTTTCATTAAATTTTATAGGAGAGACAAAAAACTGTTTAAATTTCATATTTGCAGCTTGAGAGGAAAACGAAAAATATAGTTACTTTTACACTCTTCAAGACTTAAATGGAAGAAAAACTACATGCTGATCGACGAGGCGTATCTTTTTCTACCATACCATCAAAATCTCAATTAACTTAAAACGTGGATTTAGCAGGTTTGCGTATTAAGCCAGCGATATGCATTTACCAAGTACCACCGCGTATACGATACTCATGTTTCATACACAGGCTGCGGTTTAAAAGTATGACCGGCTAAATCACACCCTCCCCTTGTTTAAGAGCTGGATATATCCTCCTAATTATCTATCTAACCTCCACTGCCAATTTCGTACTGATTACAACAGAACCTTAAGATGATTTAAACATCGCAGCAGGTGCCCACTCAGCATAAGCTCTTCCACGAATAATGAAAACCCGTTTTTACCTGCGATATGGCTTTAACCATAGCCACCTCGGGCACTCCAATATGATTCCTTAAAAAAGGGCAAAACCATCTCTTCGGGATTCTGGAACTGTACTGTACTAGTACTGAGATATGCTGCAGTCACCTTTGGAATCATTAGACCCCAAAGAGCCCTGTAATTTCGTATGTTTGCCGCATCTTAGGTATGCATGCGTATGTAAGAAAATCGGCCCAAACAATAAACTGCCATGCTCCTCTAGCCCGCTACCATTTCACCGTTCCGAAAAACTCAACGACTATAAAGGGGAAAAGATAAATCTTCCAAAATATTTCTGCGGCTACCCTAAGATACGTAAACTGTTGCCATTTAGCCATTGATTGGTCAAATTCGAATCCTTACGGAACCTGATTAACCCCGGAGGATTTAACTCTAAAAGGTGAAATATCCTTTAGATGATATGAACAATTCTCGGAGGGCTACCGGTACTGCAATGCTTTTCTTATGGTACGCTTCCGGAGCCAGGCAACAAACCAAAAATTGAATTGGTTTGTATGGTATGTATATGGCGTTTTGGTAATACAGTGGCTATGGTAATACAGTTTTAGTATGGTTATGTCACGTCTAATTGGACCTTAAGAAAGGTGTCCGTAAAGGAAGATAATACTGAATTTGCCTTCAAAAATTTGATAAATTTCTAAAATTTCCGTAATAAAATTGCCAGGATCACTCAGTTAAAGCATATATGCACCCTAGATCCAACAGAAAAAAATATTAACGCTAAGTGCAAAAATTTTCAGAGAAAAAATTTGTTAATGTGCATTATTTCATATGATTGTGATCGACCAGCCGTGTAACGTATTCGTTCCGTAGTGGTAACACTGCTAAAAGAGGAAAACAACTATAATGCTCTTACTCTCTTCTGGTGACTCAATTAAATTACCGTAATCTCCAAAGTTCTCTTTATTAATACAATTAGAATTTTTGTTTGTTGTAGCTTTTTTTCTTTTCTTCATTTTAACGCATTTGCAATATGCAGCATTTTTGCTGTGTGTGTATCCCTTTTTCAATTAGATTTTTCTTAGGGATTTTCTTTTGTATCCTGTTTCGTTTGTATGTATGGATTTGTGTATGTATGTGTTAGCATATTTGTTTACATACATTCATATCTACTAGGTATATTTATTTTATTAGATTTTCCAATTTGTGAAATTTTTTTTCTTTCATTTAGTTGTTTCATTTCATTTTTTAAAGGGTTAAATTGCATGTTTTCTCTGTCATTTGTCTGCAGTGCATTCATTATCCTTATTCCTGCCAGGCAGTTTTTATTTCAAATAAAATCTCTGTTCTAAGGGTGAGTTTATCTAGGCGAAATGTAAATCCTTTTTGTGTTTATTTTTTGGTGTTTTTAGTTTCTAATATGCAAATTACTAGATTTGTATGCTGATGAAATGTCGTTTTCAATAGAAAATTAATTCATTATGGATTTTGTTTGTTACATTTTATATATTGTATCGAGTTCTTAGAAATCTTTTGTTTCAATATAATAGCTTGAAAGTAGGGTTCGTTAAAAAAAATTGCTTTTTAAAAAAACTACAAGTTTTCAATTTTCCACAAAACTTTTTAAAACGAAATAATGAAAACTTGTAACAAAATATAGGAATTTTTAGGTGTATTGTTGTTTATTGTATTGTTGTATGTACTGTTTTTTTTGAAAATATTAAAATATTTTAAAACAAGTAAGAAAGTATAGTCGGTCAAGCTAGACCATATGATACCCTACACCACAGTATTTAAAAACACATCATGCTTATATGTCCATATATTTAAATATAGATTTATCTATGCTTATAAACTTCAATAAAATTGGTTTGAAAGTATGTGAGAGTCAGAAATTGCCCCCTACCTCCCCGTGTGGTCCTATTTTTGAAAAACTGTATAGCTTATGTGCCCATATAGATATGGATCTATCTATGTTTTAAATTTCAATAAAATCGGTTTGAGAGGCAGAAATTGCGCCTATCTCCCCTCGTGGTCCTATTTTTTAAAAAATGCATACATTTTGTGTCCATATAGATATGTTTTAAATTTCATTGAAATCGCTTTGATAGTTTCTGAGAGGAAGAAATTTCCCCCTATCTTCCCTCGTGGTCCTACGATTCAGCCCATTTTCAATAGGCTTGGTCCTTGTGCCAATAAGAACCTATGACCCAAATTTCATCAAATTATCTCCAAAATTGCGACCTGTACTTTGCGCACAAGGTTACATGGACAGCCAGCCAGCCTTCCAGCCGGACGGACATCGTTAGTTCGACTCAGAAAGTGATTCTAAAACGACCGGTATACTTTAAGGTGGGTCTAGGACCAATACTTTAAGGCGTTACACACATCAGCACAAATGCATAATACCCTCTCCACTATTGTGGTGTGGGTATAAAAAGAGAATGATATTCCAAGCTGATTATAGTAATAGATCATTGCAGACATTTTCTTTTGTTTCAATTAACAGGACCGAATTAAACTGCTGTTTTACTTTGTTTTTTTTTCACGAATTATTTTTTTCCGCTTAAAAACAGTCTTGTATTTTTCTAACAAACATATTTTAAATATCATAATAACTTTGTATCGAAGCTACTTGAATTATATGTCACAGTTAAAGAGTTCGAAAGCTAAAGCAGAATAAGGGCGATGTAAGAAAAGACAAACTCACCGTTTATTGTTGGTGTTTTGTTTAAGCTTTGATATTGTTACAATTAAGACTTAGGAGTGTTGATAATTCTTATTCGCTTTAGGGTTTTATTTGTTTAATATTTTTGGCTTTTCTAAAATCTTTGGAAAAGGTTTCCTGATGAGCTGGCCTAAGCAACCAGTGAAATGCGCATAGAAGCTAGCTTTCCCTCAACAATAAATTTCAGTGTATTTATCAAATATGAAAAATTGGGAATTTAGCACGTCATACGGATATCGTATTAATAATAAACTTTGTGTTCCCGAAAATAACTTTGATAATAATTTAATTCGTTGTACCCCAAATTTTAAAACTGTCATTAAAACAGGAATTTCGAGAGATGAATAAATGTATTGTTTAAGCACCCAAAGAAAAAAGATGTTTCAATAAGGTCACAGCCAAAAAGCTAATATTATTAACGAAAAATTTGCCACATACATATTGGCCCACAATCATAGTCAAACGCTAAAGTCGGTTCTATTTAAAAACAACTTTAAAATAAAAATATTCTTTTAAATATTTTGCTACTATAGTCGAAACTAAAGTATGTTTTAAATTGAACCGACTTTAACTGGGTGCCACCTCAAATGTAGCAAATTTTTCATACAACATACAACAAAATATAAGCAAGTGGCAACTTTAAGCAGCCGACATTGAAAATTAAAATATAAATAAAACACTGCATATCTTGTACGGTTGAAACACGCAATATGATTTTATGTAGAAAGCGACAACAAAATTACAAAACTTTGTGTAAAACGCTAGGCAATTTTGGCCTAGCGTTTTACACAATTAGGGCCTATACATATATATTTTGTGTTTCTTTCCATAAAAGTTTGCCTGCAAATCATTAATAATTGCAAAATATCAGCCAACATCTTATAACATAAAAATTTTTAACTTTTTGCAAGTACTTTTTTGTGAGTTAAACACAACTTCAGCTGGTTTTAAAATAACATCGGGTTTAACGTGTAAAGTATGCTTTTGCTTGTCTATAGTAGCTCAAAAGCATATTTTTAATAAAAGTTTACTTTAGAACTCTTAAAGTATGCTTTGTTTATGACTATAGTTATGGGCCATTATGTTTAATTTAGGGAAGGGTAAATGGACTCCAAAATCGATTTTCGATTTTTCGATCAACTTTTTTTATTTCGGTTTTTGAAATCGATTAATCGAACCTCAAAATCGATTTTAAAATCGTTTAAGATTAATTTGCTAACTTATAAATTATATCACAAAGGAAAACTACTACTACTACTAGAGAAATTAAAATTAGATTTTTACAGTGGGTAGATATGACTACTTTTTATAATTCTGTAAAAAGTGAAAATGTGTAAATTTTGAGATGGCCTTCAGAGGAACAAGTGCATGTACATTTCATTAAAATTGTATTCTTGTGTAGTCAATCAGGGCTGTCACATAAATTAATTCCGATCGAAAGTGGAAGTGATTTCGTATCTTGCTTGATATAAAACGAAATCACTTTTGATCGGAATTAATTTCTGTGACAAGCCTGAATGTATGGATAGTATTTAAAAGGATTATGATAATAGTTCCTGATCGGTGGCGACTGTTTCTTTGCTAAGTTACTATTAAGATAGTTTTAGAAAACAAATGTTTGCATGTCATTCATTTCAGAAAGATGCAGAGATATTTCGTATTTGATAGGATAAATTACATACTTTTTGTTTTTTCACTCTGCTTTAAACTAAGCTGGCTTGTTTAAATATTAGGGTATTTCCACTGGAATGAAATGTTGTCACCTGGTGTGTTTCTATAATATGTTGATTTTCACGAAGCTGACTTTCAGTGTTTGGTTCGGTACGATATGCTTAGGACTGTTTTGTTCACTGTCCATTGATGACTTTAATTTCTGAATAACAAGAGCCCTTACATTAAAGTTGGAAGTTGGTATACTTTTAATAGATTAATACGTAAAACTACAACTTTAGAATTGGGAAACTGCATAAGAATACCTACAGACGCACTGAAAAATAAGTTTTATTCTGCATGCCCATAATTTATTGATTTAGTTAAGATTAAAATTAAAAATTGGCAAAATTTTGATAAAAATAAAAAAATCGATTTTAAAAGCCTAATAATCGATTTCAGTATAAAATCGCATACGTAATTTCGATTGCAAAAAATCGATTTTTTATATAACAAAATCGATTTTCGATTGGAATCGAAATCGATTTACCATTCCCTAGTTTAATTTAACCATATTATTATCCTTGCTACTGGCCCAGCACCATCAGTAACACGAAATAACTGAAAAAGACGAAGCAGAGTTCAATTGCTGACGATACATATAAGCAATAGAAAATATGGGTGAATCGGTCATATTAAAAGATCTAAAAACAACATATAGGTACAAAACAGCATTGCAGTACATCTCAAGGCCAGACGCGAGTCGGCATACCACTTAAGATCGGCTCAGCATGGACAGTTGCAAAACAAACAGCACCAAACCGCATACGTCGGGGAATATTGACTGCGGCCGTTTTCTCCCAAGTTGGAGGATAGTATATATGCATATCTATGTATACTAATAAAAATAAACAGTTCAACTAAAAATCAAAATTGTTCTTAAAAATAGATTTGGCACAAGCTTTAATGTTTACATTTGTACTTCAATTTGTACAAATAGCAAAATGTCGACGAAAGTGGACAAAAAAAAAACACAATAAAAACAAATGTATTCAGGTTTTCAATAAAAAGTTTTGACAGAAAGAATACGAAAAAACAGAAGAAAGAAGGCAACATGTAATTTGAAATTTAAAAATGATAATAACAGCGAATTTCGAACCACCAGTACTGCTGGTTAAAGGATTGATGTTTGACTGCTGGATGACAGGCACCGCAGTGGTGCAGTGATTGGAACTAGGGCTTCCAATCGGGAAATCCCGGGATTTTCGGGATTAGGTAAATCCCGAATCTCGGGATTTCTGATTTTTAATCCCGGGATTTTCGGGATCCCGATTTTTTTTTTATATTTTGTATTATTTGTACATTTTTTTTTTAATAATTTGTATAAATATGACATGATTAGAATCAGCCACAATTTGTTTATGGCTTCTTGATAGATGACAAATTTAACCATAATATGGTGGTAATAATATAGCACTTTATCATAAAACCGGTAAGAACTTATATTAAGTTTGTTTAGGATCGCAAAATAATTTAAAAAAGTTTGCTTACAAAAAGTACCAAAAGTACGAATTTGGTTGTGTTCTGTCCCTTTGAGCTAAAATTGTCAAAACTGTGTTCTGTGGTGATAGTTAAAACATAAAAATAAATAAAAAGTTTTGAAATTTTCAGTCTAAATAGGATTGATTAAAAAGCGGGCTAAATTTCCCTTTTTACCCCCTTGGCAACTTTTAAAATGCTCACGCAGCTAAAGAAATTCCTACGAAAAAAAATTTGGATTTAGAATTAAGTGTTACTTAAAAAAATCGTTTCCATTTTGCACGTTATTAACTATTTTATCCCTTTCTGGTCCTTTCTTCGTATCAAATTTCATCAAAATAGGATCAATATTTTAAGACTAATGTTTTTGGCTTGTGGGCGTGCCAATGTTTCTTTCCCGTCCATTTTTTTCACCAAGTCTTATTTATGGCTCTACAACAAAATGTGCAAAAACTCATCTCTTCATTTGCTGAAGTTTATTTTTGGCCGAAAAATTTATGCTTTCAAGCTGTAGGGTATAATTGGCTTGCCTTTCGACTTATCCCACCGCTATCTTAAAATCCTGGCTGGGCTTAAGAATATGATACATGTAGGGAAAGTGGTTGGGGTTTGTTTTACAATAAAAATAAACGCTTTACATTCAAAAGCTTTAAGCTTTATATCTGGCACTGCGGTTAATATAGCGAATACTTTGACATCAATTTATATTTCTTGGGGTATCTATAATTGTTAACAACAGGTGATCTAGTTGAGATTAGGGGTCGTTCTTACAAACTGAATTGTATCACAAAACACTACACAAAAAAATTGTACAATTTTAACGTTTCCTTTGTCATCTCCGGTGTGTTCTCTATTGCCTTATCGTACCTTCACAAATAAGGAGTCTAAAATTGAACATATTTTCAAGAATAATGAAAGAATGGGATAAGCTTAGGAAATTTAAAAAAAAGTACTTTGAAACGCAATGAAGAATTCGGTTATTGGTACGAGAGTTTGTTTCCCCTCTCGGAGTTCTATGGATTTTCAATTGTTCTTAATTCCCGCTTCCCATGAATTTAATTGCGAGATTCCCGGAAAATTTTGAGGAAAAACTTTATTTAAACTTGTGCCTTTAGTTGTTTTATCCCGTTCAATTTTACCACAATATTAAAATTTAAGGCTGGTTTGTGAGATTGGGCTTTATACAGGGCCTATAATCAATTACACTGTGCAGCAAAATAGTAGCCTCAATCAAAAGTGTCGGAAAACACTTTACTCTGCCTTTACCCGCACCTTTAACAGCACATCGCCGCCAGCCTCAATACTTCCAATTCGAAATAAAACTAGACTACTGGCTGAGCAAACTTGAAAAAGGGGTTTAAAAAGTAAGCTCGGGGTTTCCAAAATTTTGACCTCTGAATTTCTTAAATTTTTTGAAAAGGCGTTTAAAAACATTAAAGAAAATATACTAAATTCACTTCAAAGCTAAATAATGATTTCAGATGTCTTCAGTAGAATTGTATGGTGATTCTTTTCTTAAGCCTTTTAAATACATTATACGAACTTTTGATCTTTGAAGACCCCTATAGAAATTTAATTTAAAAAATATTTGCAAAGCATTTTAAACTTCTAAAATAACTTTTTAGTATAGTTTTATATGGAAGTTGTATATTTTTTCTTGACTTATTCCAAACGCCTTTTCAAAAAATTGAGGGTCCGAAATTTCGAAGGCTCAAACTAACTTTTCAAAACCCTTTGGCAGATTTGCTCTACCAGTGGTTAAGTTTTATTTCGAATTGGTAGTATTGAGGCTGGCGGCGATGTTCTGTTAAAGGTGCGGGTATATGCGTAGTAAAGTGTTTTCCGATAGTGTGTTTTATATAGGGCATATAATCAATTAAGAATTAAATAGCGTTAATCTAAAATTTTTTCGTTTTTGTTATATACTAGATAGGTACTATATTTAATTATTTGAAGCATACGAGCCAGTAAGAATTTTATGTTTTATTGAAGAATAAAGTAAAAAAAACAATATAACAAATTGTGGTTGGTAGTCCCGGGAATAGGATTTTTATTTTCCGTTTTCCCGGGTATCCAAAAAGTGTAGGAACAAGAAACTCGAATTGATAGATACATAAAATACAGACCTATATATGTACCTACCTATTGTTTTATTTCGGTTAAGGCATTACTCAATGAAAATCATAAAGAATTTTCAGAACCATAAGTGGTTTACAAAGTTAAAAATGAAAATTTTATGTTGTTACAATCAATCAAGTGTGAGTTAAAGCCGAGGGTCGTCTATTTCCATTGGTGTACCTAAAAGGAGTTAAATTATATAAATTTGTAAAATTTTTATCTTGTGCAAATGCATGTATGTATGTAAGGATTTTAAATAATTTTATCTAGAGTAGAATGATATTTGCAATTATGTCCTACCTATTTTTAATAAAAATCTTAGAAAACATTTCTCTATAACACTCTTCTTTCTATACCTCATTTATTCGTTCTTTTCTACTACTACGTACTACAAAATTGCTGTTGTAAATGTTGCTGCAAAAACCAATAGTTATTGCAAATACAAATTCGTAAAACATTTACTCTGCTGCAAAGACAGAGTAAAAACCACACAAGATAATGAAAAAAAACATAATACGCAAATACAATAAAGCTTTTGCATTTGCATCGAGAAAAGCTTTTGCTCACAGGGGAAACGAATTAAAAAAAAAGTACAAATAAAACTCTCTATGAGAGAGAACATGTTGCCGCTCTTTTTTTCTGAGATACACTCAAATAAATTCGTGCATTAAACTGTGTAAAACAAAAACAACAATACACACTATCGCATGAACGCAGTCGATAAAAAAAAGAAAAAAAAAATAATTCTGAAATTGAGTAATAATTCGCTGGAAAAGTTTACGCAATTTTGTAAACACGTGTAGCCAAAAAAAAAAGCGAAATAAGGGAACAACAACAAAAACTAATGGAATAATATTTTTTTTTTAAAGAATGTTGCAGAGAATAAGTGATAAGAGAAAGAGAGAAAGAGAATTGTGTTTATGATTAAAACAAAAGCAGCAAGTGCTCCAAAGCAGCGGAAGCAAAGAAATACCAAACCCCTGTTTTTATTCGTGTATTTTTATGTTCTGTTAAATTTATTGTTAGAATATGTTGTACCAGATGATAATGATGTTTGGGAACTTTAAGAAACATAATTATGAGCATGATTTTTATTTGTTTTGCTTTTTAAGAATTGTAGGTATTTGTTAGGCTTCTTTTTCCTTTCATCTTCTTGTTAAGTGAAGAGCAGCATTTTTTTGTGTTTTGGGATGGTGGGGTGAATTGTTATTGAGTTTGTAAGGAATTTGCTGTTCTTCTCTGTAAACGCAGCAAAATTTACAGCGGCCTACATCTATGGCGCAAAAAAGCTTTCAGCAAATACTGCACGCACACTAATAAAATTGCATGTTTTCTTTTATAACGTGACTGATTGACTGACTGGCCGGTTGTCGTTACGTTACGTCTGTCGTCCTTTCCGACCGTTTGTCGGTTGCTTACAAGTTTAGGGTCGGTCTCCAACTTTTGTATTTGTGTTTGTAGGTATGTATTGGATTTAGAAATGGAGGCAATAGTTTGTGTGTGCCTTAGTTTTAGGTAGAGCATTTCTATGTGTGTCTATGAGTGTGAGTTGAGTTGTTTTGGTATTTATGTGTAAGTGTTGGTTACGCATTTATTTAATGCCTTTTGTGTTTAGCTTTTTCATCTGTTGTAGTTTTTGTTTTATTTTAAACTTCAGCTTAGATTTCGTATGCTGCCATGACACTTCACTTTGCTGGTTATGCGTTGCGTGTGATGTGTACTGTAACGTGGCAAATAAATGATTGTTTAGTGCAGAATTCGTTTCGTTGCTTCTTCTTTAAATTTTCTTGTGTTCTTAATTTTGCAATGTTCTATTGCTTGTTCATTTCGTTTTCTAATTAGGTAGGTATAACGACATTTAAAGCAAAACTTAAAATTTGTTGTTTCTAGAGTTGGAATATGATGGGATTTTGGGCAAAAAATCTGCAGATTCCAATGAAATTTAAAATTTAATTTGCAAAAAAATACCTAGTTAGGTATAGGTAGGTAAACTTTTATACTTTAACAGATTCAATAACTGAAAACAACAATTAAAAAAAAAAACAATTAAGAAAGTATAGTCGGTCAAGCCCGACCAAATGATAACCTACACCATAGTACATACCTATTAAATAACAAATTTTCAAGTGTATGGCTTAATGAATGGGGATCTTTCTATGTTTAAAATTTCTTTAAAATCGGTTTGTTAGTTTCTAAGAGGCAGAAACTTCCCCCTATCCCCCTCGTGATCCTAGTTTTTAAAAAAATGCATAGCTTATGTGTTCATATAAATATGGTCTTTGTGCCCATATTCACTTTTCCGGAAAGCAGCTTGTATGGGAATGGTCCTAGTGCCAATTGGAACCTATGCACCAAATTTTATCAAATTATCTTCAAAATTGCGGCCTGTACATGGACAACCAGCCAGCCAGCCGTACGGACATAGTAAGATCGACTATGAGAGTGATTCTTATTCGATCGGTATACCTACTTTAAGGTAGGGCTAGGACCAATATTTCGAGGTGTTTCACACATCAGCACACTCTCTTCACTGTTGTGGGTATACAAATTATTTAGGTAGCAATTTTATCTCTTTTTGCATTCTTTAGGAATTTAAACACTTTCGACGACTATTCGCTGCAAAGCTGTATAAATGCCAAATTGCTTTATAGAAACATATTTGATGGATAAGTTCTTAAATTAAAGTCTTTTCATTCATAACCTACCATTCGACAACGCTAAACAAAACCATAAATTAAAGTCATAAATCCCAAGCGTTTTAAAAATATCTTGTGCGGACATTTTTAGGAACTTTCTTCCCGATAGGATTCCTAATTTTAAGGAATCGATTCTCCTTACAATATGGAATTTACTTTTATAATATTAGCAGGCCTACGTAAATACATATGCACAGTTTATTTACTGTATTTATTTACTATGAGTGTGTTTGCATTATGGCTTCGTTGAATCTCTTCGATAGCTGATTTATATGCTCCACATTCTAAGCGCCACCATACTCTTCATCAACACTTTACCTTTTTTTTGGTTGGTTTTTGTTCTTTTTGATCATCGTTATCCTCATCTTTATCTTCATTATTTTCGTAGTTTAAAAAGCAAAAAAGATGAAGAAGTAGTTTTTGTTTGTACTTGACTGTTTTTTAATTTTTTTTTGTTTTTTTTTTTTTTTTTTGATGAGGTTAGGTCTGTGTTTTTGTATTATTCTTAAAATTTTGCTGAGTGTAATTTATAATGCGTGAAAACGCACTTTTGCAGAGTTGTTTACGAACACATTTATTAACACAGACCCATTTGTTTGTTGGGTGTGGAAGTGTGTGTGTTTTTGGTCTCCCCTTTTGCATTGTAAAATGTTCGTATTCTTGATATCCTCCTGCTCTTTCAAATTTTTTTCGTATTTGTTTGTTGTTGCTGCTGCTTTTGTGTTTTCCATTTTAACTCATACATAAGATTTCGCAATACATATTTGTGTGCATGTATTTTTGTCGTTGTCATTGTACTGGGGGCATGTGTGCGTGTATTTGTTGGAGCCTCAACTTTGTTGTATTCGTTTGCCTCCTCTTTTTTTGTTGTTGTTATTGCGTTACTTTATTTGGGTTGGGTTTTTTTTTGTGTTTCCACTTTATCATTTTCTATAAAAATTTGCTTTTGCTGCAGTTTTTTTTCATGTGTTTTTTGCTTTATGTTGCGTACGATTTTGCACGGCCAGTGGTGGTACAACATGAATGACTGAATGTTGGCCTTATGGTTGGGTTTTTGTTGCTTCGTTCATAGCAATTTTTTGCTTCTGTGCTTTTTTTCTCTTCTTCTTTTTTAATTTTTTGTATTGCACATACTTTATTACATTAACTACTCAGTGCGTATGCTTTTTATGTACAAACATGCCTAAGTATTTATACATATACATACATACATATGCACGTATTTAAGTGTATGTTTGTATATATATGCAAATGTATGTATACATATGTATTTGTATTAATTCGTAGTTACGCATTAGAAAAATTGTAGTAGATACAGAAAACTTTGTTTGTGTATATTTTTTTGCTGGTTTAAGTTTTTTTAGATAGATAAAACTTTAAACATGAAGAAAGAGTTAAAATCATTTTTAACCAGAAAAGATTTAATACTTACAACATTCCTACTTATTCCAAAAAAAACTAAATTGTGACACTAAAAGAGAACTATTATTTAGGTGTTATAGGGATAATAAGCATATTATTTTTCCAAGAAATGTCCGCGTGCTTTTTAGGGGTTTGAAATTCCTAGAAATTTGTTGTGGGAAAATATTAATCTAGCATTTAACCCGCTCCCTTTCTTTCATGGAAACATAATTAATTATATGCCAAAGCTTATGTTTCTAGGTTTTAACAGTAAAGTTCCAAATAGTTTCATCTTATAGGTCCTCGCTCATTCACTCACGATTAGTGATGTTACGAATATCAATTTTTGCGCCAATATTCGCCGAATACGAATATCCAATTTGAAATTTAGCGCCACATGATATTTCAAATTTGATTTAAAAATTTTCCCATTCTCGTCCATAACAATAAATTAAAAAAAAACTGGCACACAACTAGGGTATTCAAACGATTAACCGTTGTTCGATTAATCGAATAATTTTGGGCATAATTTAAAATTGCTAGTTTTAATCGAAAAATTTTTTTTTTTACCAGTATTAGTTTTTTCTTTAATGTAACGTAATGTAATGAACGTTTTAAACACCCTTTTGTAGTTTTTACGCTCAGGAAAATTTCCGTCGAGTAACAATCTCTTAAAATATAGCAAAAAGACTAAAACCAAAGAGTTTGAGAATAATGTATTTTTAAGAATGTTTCGTATAGACTTTTACCACAATGATTCAGATGAAGAATATGATAAAAAATTTTAAAAATTAAAAAAAAAAAACGATTCAAGTGGTATAATGGAAGAGTACTAATTCTTAGAAAAGACAAGAAAAAGAACAGAGAAATGGGATATGCTTTGTAATGATTTGCTTTTAATTTCTCCAACGTCAAGTTTGATCAAATCAAAAGAAAGAAACCGTTTGAAACATTAACATTTAAGCAGTAGACTCTTTTTAAAAGATTATTTTAGAAAATTAGCGCTTAAAAATGTATGCTTTTCTGTTTTATTACATGAAATACTTTTTGTTGAATTAATGTTATTTTTTAACAAAATGTTTATGCTAAAAAATATAATTTTTGGTCTTATTTTTAAACCTTGGCAATAGACAAAATTAAATTATTCGATTTACCGAATAATATTACATTTTTCGATTATTATTAGGTTACATTTTTACGTCGAATAATTATTCTCGCGATTAATAGATTAATGCAAAACATCGATTAATTGAATACCCTACACACTACTATATGTTTTTTACATGATTATGACCAGGGAAACCAGAAAAATGCTCTATAAACGCTCTATAAAAACTTGAAAATATGCCCTGAAATTATTAAAAATATGCCCCAAAAATTCAAAAACTGGTAATTTGAAAACAAACTATTAATAACAGTAATAACAAGTAAGAAATTATAGTTGGTCAAGCCCGACCATATGATACCCTACACCACAGCATTAAAAAACACTTCATGCTTATATGTCCATATAAATATGGATTTAGCTATGTTTATAAACTTCAATAAAATTGGTTTGAAAGTATGTGAGAGTCAGAAATTGCCCCCTACCTCCCCTTGTGGTCCTATTTTTGAAAAACTGTATAGCTTATGTGTCCATATATGTAGATATGGATCTATCTATGTTTTAAATTTCAATAAAATCGGTTTGAGAGGCAGAAATTGCCCCTATCTCCCCTCGTGATCCTATTTTTTAAAAAATTCATCCCTTTTGTGTCAATACAGATATGGTTTTATCTGTTTTAAATTTCATAAAAATCGGTTTGATAGTTTCTGAGAGGAAGAAATTTCTCCCTATCTTCCCTCGTGGTCCTACGATTTGGCCCACTTTAAAAAGGCTAGGCAATAAGAACCTATGTCCCAAATTTGATTAAACTATCTCCAAACTTTGCGCACAAGGTTACATAGACAGCCAGCCTGCCTGCCAGCCAGCCGGACGGACATCGTTAGTTCGACTCAAAAAGTGATTCTGAGTCGATCGGAATACTTTAAGGTGGGTCTAGGACCAATATTTTAAGGCGTTACACACGTCAGCACAAATCAGAAAGTGATTCTGTGTTAATCGGTACACGTAAAGATTCTTGCAACCAGAAAGAAACAGCGATATTTGCGTTGATCCATTTTATAAATTTAATAGTGGAATACTGTTCCTTTATTTTGAAAGATGTTTCAGCGTCAAAGTTTATAGCGATATTTAACATTTGTAAAAGTTGTGATTTAAATTAAAGGCGTTTTAATTGTTCAAAATGTTTATTTTACTTTTATAAATTTTTATAATAAAATAAAAATTATTTTTTTAAAAGAAAAATGGGCAAAAAAATTTTATGGCTAAACAAGTAGAAAAATGGCTAATGGCTTAACTCATTTTTTAATGGTTAAACAGGGTGAAAAATGGCTAAATCTAGCCACTAAATGGCTAAATTGGCAACACTGGTAAAGCCCAAACACTATAGTATTAACAAAAGAATTTTCCAGATTTTACCTATTTTGGAAAAGATGGGCAGTTAACATAGACTTTGTCTTTAGAACAATTAAAATGTATTTATAAATTTGATCAAATTATCTACAAGCTTGCATGCAACTTGTTCTTTACGCACATGGTTAACATAGACAGGTAGCCAGCCAGATGGACGGATGGACATTGTTAGATCATTTAAAAAGTGATTCTTTTACATTTGATGCGAAAGGAAAAAATACATCTAAACAAAATTTACATGTATCAAAATATGCCTCAAAAAAGCAAAATATACCTTTTTTACCCCCTAAACATTCGAATTTTGAAAAAATCCAGTCTTTGGGCTGGGCGATTTTAAATATTGAAATAAATTTTTTTATTAATTTTATTAAAAAGAGACCTTAAGCTTGAAAAATTTATTTAAGTCTAATATTTAATAAAAAGGACGAAGAGAAAAAGGATTATTATTTATTATTATTATTATTATTATTATTATTATTATTATTAATAATAATAATAAGTCTTATGTGCAGCCCAAGTGTTCGCTAAAATAGATTACGGCTACAAATAAAGCCATTTATTCTACACGATGGGAGATTGTATCTATACTTAACGTGACCATTTTTTATTTTGCTCAAACCGGGACGCCGCAAAATCATAGCAGAAAAACCACATTTCTAAGCACTTTTTTATTATTTACTAGCTGGACCCGGTCCGCTTTGCTGGCCCTTAGTAAATTTTATAAAATATGAACGTGTTTAATTGATTTTCAAAACAAATATATGCAAAAACACCTAATAAACCAATAATAATTTTTATTAAAAATCGCAAAATGTATTTAACAAACGCGAAACTACACAGAAACACTCCTCATGCCTCATACATCAAACACACAAATTTTGGTCAAAGTCGATGCAGTAGTTTTTTAATTTAGCGATTACAAACAAACACGTCTCTTTTATATATATTATTTATTTATTTATTATTAAAATAGTATTTGTTTAAAATTTATCAAGTACACATACATGTTTAAATGATTAATTCTGTGGAATTTTTACAAAACATCTTAAGTCGAGATAAGACAGCAAAAAAAGTTTAAAAAAAAATTAGTTAAAAAAATTATTTTTATCAAATAATAAAATTAACCGAAAGTAAAGAAAAATTTCTTTTGTAATACAAAATTTTAAAATAGTAAACAAAAATGTTTTTTGACGGAAAATTCGTATTATTAACAGCATTTTTAACGTTCTAAATTTGACTTAAGATGTTTTGTCAAAAGGCCACAGAATTATTTGTATACTTGTCAGTGGAACAAATTCTTTTTAATACAGTTGGACATGATTTTAAATAAGAATAAAGTTCTTGGCACATTTTCTTAATATTCACCTCAACTATATATAGATTTCTATGGTCCCAAGTTGGAACAAAGGGCCGTACCTCAACTATCAACATCGCCATAAGAACCGGAACCTGTAACTGGGGTTTTTCAGACGTCCACAATTTGTTCATTAAAGAAAATACCCTTTCTACTGGGGCAGTCTTCAAAAAAGTTCAAATATTGGGGACATTTTTCAATGATCAAAGAGTAATTTTTTAACGGCTGTTACATTTTTAAAACCCTTCCAACAAAAAAAAAAAAAAAAAAAAATTGTATACCTATTTTTACAATAATACATTCGTACTCTACAGGTAGCCCGTTCGCCGCCGCTAATTCAAGCGCCTTGTTACAGCTTTTTTTGAGTAATAATTTTTAAAATTGTTTTGTTTACTGCTTTACTTACAATCTTTGAAAACCCCATATGTTGACTTGAACCCATCTTATAGTGAATTTGCTGTTATGTAGACGTTGTTTCTGCGAGTCTATAAGATCGTTGTCATGATAAATGCCAAATCGTATCATGACACAAATTACACTGAAAAAAATTTCTTCACAGATCCAATGAAATTAACATTAAAATTCAACCTATGTAACCTTTCATTGGATTAATGAAATGTTTCATAAAATCAATGAAAATTTTGCATTAGTTTAATGACAAACGTTTATTTTATCCATTTTTTCAATGAGGATTCAT
The DNA here is from genome assembly GCA_930367215.1 of Pollenia angustigena. Lineage (NCBI taxonomy): Eukaryota > Metazoa > Arthropoda > Insecta > Diptera > Polleniidae > Pollenia > Pollenia angustigena. The sequence continues at coordinate 120,708,749 of OV884057.1, read as the reverse complement.
AAAATCAATGAAAATTTTGTCATTGATTTTATTAATCCTTCATTAATCCAATGAAAGGTTACATAGGTTGAATTTTAATGTAAATTTCATTGGATCTGTGAAGAAAATTGTTTCAGTGTAAATGCCATTTTCGCACTTGTATTTTTATTTATGAAAAAAGTCAAACTATTGCTCCACTTACAGAATTAAAAAAAAAAAATGAATACGCTGGGAAATCGGGACAATTTCGCGTCCCGTAGCTCTCTTCGGGGACACCGGGACGGAGATCCGTAAAACGGGACTGTCCCGGTAAAACCGGGACGTATGGTCACGTTATCTATACTTCACCTGCAGTCATTAAAATAACTCCAAGAAACTGTTTGCACACTTATCAGTATGACCAGGTCTTAAAATTGTTTACTGCTACATCTTTTATTAGGCAAGGCCCGAAAATGCTGATTTAAAAGATTCTTCGAAAATAAATTTTAGACCTGCTTATTTCTTAAAGTTTAAGAAAAGCTTAAATTTAAAAATTTTATTTTTTCAGCAGTTTACAGCAAAAATTAGTTTCAGATATTTTTTTTTTTTTGGATTAACATGAATGCCCAAAGATTTACAGCCTATTCATGGATTTCGAACGTCATCGTTCGCATAGAAAATTACATTTAAAACAAAAACAAAATTCGAACATTCTTCGATTTTTTTTGCGGGAAAAAGTGAGAAATTTCATGTGGAATTTTTATTCGCAATTGGACTGAATAATTATCGTAATATCAGTACTCCACAATGAATGTTACCTATGGTTATAACTTTTTGCAATTTTTGCGAATATCAAATTCTTTATCGCATAGAAGCATAGACCATGAAAAAAATATTAAGAAATTATGTATTTCCTTTTCGCGACCGTTAAAAAAGTTGAATTTCAATTTTTCTTTATAGTGCAGTATTTTTCGTTTAGCTGCATTTCACTTACCTGCATTTTTTGAATATCTGCACCAAATACAAAGCATTGTGTATGATGGCTAAATTTTGTTAGAAAAAAATCGTGTACGTGCATTTTTGGATAAATGTTCCAAATTTTGCACACATATGCGTTATGGTATAGGAAGTAAAAATCAATAAAAAACTTAATTTTGAAATTTTTGCAGATAGGTTATTTGGTCTTTAAGGTCTAAAAAATCAGAGCAAGTTAAACTCTCTTTTTGGTTTAAAATGTGTTTAAACCAACAAATCTATAAATCACTAAACATATAAACCATCTTTAAATGCATAAAATTGGGCGTTTAAACTACCAATACAGACCATATGAATTTGATAAGATTTATCGTAGTGCTGCCACATGTTATTTTTTTAACTAATAAATTCAAGTTTAGTTCAACTAAACCAGCTTTTAAACCATCAGTGATTTATTAGCCATAAGATGGCGATATGTTAATATTAAATTTAAAACTGTATTAAAAAAATTTGTTGAAAATAATGCATGCATGACTAAATCTATTTTTGTAATAAGAAAAAAATTTTACATAAGGGCACATATATTCAGGTAAGTGATTTCCCTTAGCAACATTATTTATGCTGCTAAGTGAATACTACGTAAGAGAATATTTTGCGTACCTGTACGAATTTTCGTGCAAACTTCAATGTGCAGTTAAACGAAAAATACTGTATACAAAATTAATATTTAATAACAAATTTTAAATATTTTCTAATAATTTCATGAATCAAGATCTTAGAAGATCTTACGATTTGTACGGAAGAAGGGCGCAAAAAAACCGCGATATTATGACTCTATTTCGCGGTTTTTTTTAATAAACTAAATTTTAATGCCAAATGATAGAAGAGTTGTTTGGTGGATATTATATGAAACTGTGGTAATTTTCAGAAAAATTACCTTTGCAGAGAATAATTTTATTTATTTTTGTTTTGGACTTTTCGGACTAATTTTATTTTTTACGTTTGGTACCCACCAATGTTCTAAAAAATATCTACTTAGTTTTTAATGTTTGGTTTTCTGATCACTGTTTCAACGAAAATAGTTTTTCAGTTTTAAATAACTCTCTTGTAAAATACAAATAAGCCCATATGTGTTGTCTTAAACAGTGGGTGAGTGAATCGTCTACAATTACAAATCAGATATTTTTCCATTATGTAAATCAACTTGCACTTTAAACTTAAAATTAATTTCATTAAACTCAAAAAATAGCTTTACATTTTTGTTATACAGTTACTTATTTAATATATTTAAAATATACAGCATATATAAACAAAAACACTGTGTGTAATTTTTTAAGTCATGGAAAAATAACCATTTACGGACACCACTACGTGATACAAGACAAAAAAAAAAGATCCGTGTCTCCCAGTTTTGCCCAAAGTCATGCACTGTTTTTGGGCCTCGTTGTCATTTTTGCATAAAAGTGATCATTTTCTCAGGCTCATATCTTGCAAACCGTTCGGAATTTTGAGTTACACTCTGAAAGTTGTAGCTTTTGCCATAAAGAACAAAAATTATGAACATACAAAATCAAAAAAACTTTATCTTCAAGATCAAAATCGCAAAAAACTTAAAAAAACCAATTTTTTTACTTTTTTTCTCCTGTTCAGGTCCATAGGTCCATAAAAAAAGTACTATTTTTCTTTGTGGTCAGTACCATCTAAATTTTTAGATTTTCCATCACTGCCCGTTACACACGTTTGTTTTAGTTTTGTTGTACTGACTCCATTGTTTACAGAAGAACTCTCAATTATAAAGGCTCAGTTAGGCAAACGTTGCCGTACCGTATCTGTACTATATCCATCAGCTGTTCGCTTTTTGTTACATGAAAACCAAAACAAAAGCTTACCGAAATGCAATGTACCGTAGTTGCAACGTAACAATCTGTATAAAATAGAATTTCATGCCGTTGTTACGTGACATTTGTATGCCAGTGATGAGCGGCTTATATGTTACATTGAATGCGAGTATTTTTGCTCTTTTTTTTGTACTTTTTCAGTATAGCTATAGCTACAACTTAGAAATTTTTATATGCTTAGAAGTACAAAATAATCAATTGCATATACACATACAATGGAAATGAAAAACATATAAAAGGCCTTGTTAGCTGTATGCATATTTACAATTCCCATCACTGTGTGTATTGTTTTATGTATACTATTGCTTTTCGTATATGGGCATTTCCGTCAAAAGGTCCACCGTGACCAAAAATTTTCAAGTTATTAAAAGCTGATTATTTGACGATATTGTTATAAAGAAATATTTAGATTTTACTAATTTTATAAATTTACTAATAAATTTGTTCACTTAGATGAACAATCAGACTGCAAAGTTGTGCAAACGTAATTTCTTATTTGTAAGAATGTTTTATTGTATGTTTTCTTTAATATTTATCTCTCTTAAAAGAGGTGATATTTGGTAAAAATTATTCCAAAAAAATTTTCTTACATGGTCTGAAATCTAAGGAACAGTTCAAAGAGAAATATGTTATAAAAAAATATATTTTAAAAAATTCATCCCTTTTGTGTCAATACAGATATGGTTTTATCTGTTTTAAATTTCATAAAAATCGGTTTGATAGTTTCTGAGAGGAAGAAATTTCTCCCTATCTTCCCTCGTGGTCCTACGATTTGGCCCACTTTAAAAAGGCTAGGCAATAAGAACCTATGTCCCAAATTTGATTAAACTATCTCCAAACTTTGCGCACAAGGTTACATAGACAGCCAGCCTGCCTGCCAGCCAGCCGGACGGACATCGTTAGTTCGACTCAAAAAGTGATTCTGAGTCGATCGGAATACTTTAAGGTGGGTCTAGGACCAATATTTTAAGGCGTTACACACGTCAGCACAAATCAGAAAGTGATTCTGTGTTAATCGGTACACGTAAAGATTCTTGCAACCAGAAAGAAACAGCGATATTTGCGTTGATCCATTTTATAAATTTAATAGTGGAATACTGTTCCTTTATTTTGAAAGATGTTTCAGCGTCAAAGTTTATAGCGATATTTAACATTTGTAAAAGTTGTGATTTAAATTAAAGGCGTTTTAATTGTTCAAAATGTTTATTTTACTTTTATAAATTTTTATAATAAAATAAAAATTATTTTTTTAAAAGAAAAATGGGCAAAAAAATTTTATGGCTAAACAAGTAGAAAAATGGCTAATGGCTTAACTCATTTTTTAATGGTTAAACAGGGTGAAAAATGGCTAAATCTAGCCACTAAATGGCTAAATTGGCAACACTGGTAAAGCCCAAACACTATAGTATTAACAAAAGAATTTTCCAGATTTTACCTATTTTGGAAAAGATGGGCAGTTAACATAGACTTTGTCTTTAGAACAATTAAAATGTATTTATAAATTTGATCAAATTATCTACAAGCTTGCATGCAACTTGTTCTTTACGCACATGGTTAACATAGACAGGTAGCCAGCCAGATGGACGGATGGACATTGTTAGATCATTTAAAAAGTGATTCTTTTACATTTGATGCGAAAGGAAAAAATACATCTAAACAAAATTTACATGTATCAAAATATGCCTCAAAAAAGCAAAATATACCTTTTTTACCCCCTAAACATTCGAATTTTGAAAAAATCCAGTCTTTGGGCTGGGCGATTTTAAATATTGAAATAAATTTTTTTATTAATTTTATTAAAAAGAGACCTTAAGCTTGAAAAATTTATTTAAGTCTAATATTTAATAAAAAGGACGAAGAGAAAAAGGATTATTATTTATTATTATTATTATTATTATTATTATTATTAATAATAATAATAAGTCTTATGTGCAGCCCAAGTGTTCGCTAAAATAGATTACGGCTACAAATAAAGCCATTTATTCTACACGATGGGAGATTGTATCTATACTTAACGTGACCATTTTTTATTTTGCTCAAACCGGGACGACGCAAAATCATAGCAGAAAAACCACATTTCTAAGCACTTTTTTATTATTTACTAGCTGGACCCGGTCCGCTTTGCTGGCCCTTAGTAAATTTTATAAAATATGAACGTGTTTAATTGATTTTCAAAACAAATATATGCAAAAACACCTAATAAACCAATAATAATTTTTATTAAAAATCGCAAAATGTATTTAACAAACGCGAAACTACACAGAAACACTCCTCATGCCTCATACATCAAACACACAAATTTTGGTCAAAGTCGATGCAGTAGTTTTTGAGTTTAGCGATTACAAACAAACACGTCTCTTTTATATATATTACTTATTTATTTATTATTAAAATAGTATTTGTTTAAAATTTATCAAGTACACATACATGTTTAAATGATTAATTCTGTGGCATTTTTACAAAACATCTTAAGTCGAGATAAGACAGCAAAAAAAGTTTAAAAAAAAATTAGTTAAAAAAATTATTTTTATCAAATAATAAAATTAACCGAAAGTAAAGAAAAATTTCTTTTGTAATACAAAATTTTAAAATAGTAAACAAAAATGTTTTTTGACGGAAAATTCGTATAATTAACAGCATTTTTAACGTTTTAAATTTGACTTAAGATGTTTTGTCAAAAGGCCACAGAATTATTTGTATACTTGTCAGTGGAACAAATTCTTTTTAATACAGTTGGACATGATTTTAAATAAGAATAAAGTTCTTGGCACGTTTTCTTAATATTCACCTCAACTATATATAGATTTCTATGGTCCCAAGTTGGAACAAAGGGCCGTACCTCAACTATCAACATCGCCATAAGAACCGGAACCTGTAACTGGGGTTTTTCAGACGTCCACAATTTGTTCATTAAAGAAAATACCCTTTCTACTGGGGCAGTCTTCAAAAAAGTTCAAATATTGGGGACATTTTTCAATGATCAAAGAGTAATTTTTTAACGGCTGTTACATTTTTAAAACCCTTCCAACAAAAAAAAAAAAAAAAAAAAATTTTATACCTATTTTTACAATAATACATTCGTACTCTACAGGTAGCCCGTTCGCCGCCGCTATTTCAAGCGCCTTGTTACAGCTTTTTTTGAGTAATAATTTTTAAAATTGTTTTGTTTACTGCTTTACTTACAATCTTTGAAAACCCCATATGTTGACTTGAACCCATCTTATAGTGAATTTGCTGTTATGTAGACGTTGTTTCTGCGAGTCTATAAGATCGTTGTCATGATAAATGCCAAATCGTATCATGACACAAATTACACTGAAAAAAATTTCTTCACAGATCCAATGAAATTAACATTAAAATTCAACCTATGTAACCTTTCATTGGATTAATGAAATGTTTCATAAAATCAATGAAAATTTTGCATTAGTTTAATGACAAACGTTTATTTTATCCATTTTTTCAATGAGGATTCATAAAATCAATGAAAATTTTGTCATTGATTTTATTAATCCTTCATTAATCCAATGAAAGGTTACATAGGTTGAATTTTAATGTAAATTTCATTGGATCTGTGAAGAAAATTGTTTCAGTGTAAATGCCATTTTCGCACTTGTATTTTTATTTATGAAAAAAGTCAAACTATTGCTCCACTTACAGAATTAAAAAAAAAAAATGAATACGCTGGGAAATCGGGACAATTTCGCGTCCCGTAGCTCTCTTCGGGGACACCGGGACGGAGATCCGTAAAACGGGACTGTCCCGGTAAAACCGGGACGTATGGTCACGTTATCTATACTTCACCTGCAGTCATTAAAATAACTCCAAGAAACTGTTTGCACACTTATCAGTATGACCAGGTCTTAAAATTGTTTACTGCTACATCTTTTATTAGGCAAGGCCCGAAAATGCTGATTTAAAAGATTCTTCGAAAATAAATTTTAGACCTGCTTATTTCTTAAAGTTTAAGAAAAGCTTAAATTTAAAAATTTTATTTTTTCAGCAGTTTACAGCAAAAATTAGTTTCAGATATTTTTTTTTTTTTTGGATTAACATGAATGCCCAAAGATTTACAGCCTATTCATGGATTTCGAACGTCATCGTTCGCATAGAAAATTACATTTAAAACAAAAACAAAATTCGAACATTCTTCGATTTTTTTTTGCGGGAAAAAGTGAGAAATTTCATGTGGAATTTTTATTCGCAATTGGACTGAATAATTATCGTAATATCAGTACTCCACAATGAATGTTACCTATGGTTATAACTTTTTGCAATTTTTGCGAATATCAAATTCTTTATCGCATAGAAGTATAGACCATGGAAAAAATATTAAGAAATGATGTATTTCCTTTTCGCGACCGTTAAAAAAGTTTCCGCGCCTAACGCGATAAAGTTTTGATTTAAATTTTTCTCCATAGTGCAGTATTTTTCGTTTAGCTGCATTTCACTTACCTGCATTTTTTGAATATCTGCACAAAATACAAAGCATTGTGTATGATGGCTAAATTTTGTTAGAAAAAAATCGTGTACGTGCATTTTTGGATAAATGTTCCAAATTTTGCACACATATGCGTTATGGTATAGGAAGTAAAAATCAATAAAAAACTTAATTTTGAAATTTTTGCAGATAGTTTTTTGGTCTTTAAAGGCTAAAAAATCAGAGCAAGTTAAACTCTCTTTTTGGTCTAAAATGTGTTTAAACCAACAAATCTATAAATCACTAAACATATAAACCATCTTTAAACGCATAACATTGGGCGTTTAAACTACCAATACAGACCATATGAATTTGATAAGATTTATCGTAGTGCTGCCACATGTTATTTTTTTAACCACATATAATACATGGGACACGGATTTACAGTTGTTGAGTTTAAACTATATATAAATTCAAGTTTAGTTCAACTAAACCAGCTTTTAAACCATCAGTGATTTATTAGCCATAAGATGGCGATATAATAATATTAAATTTAAAACTGTATTAAAAAAATTTGTTGAAAATAATGCATGCATGACTAAATCTATTTTTGTAATAAGAAAAAAATTTTACATAAGGGCACATATATTCAGGTAAGTGATTTCCCTTAGCAACATTATTTATGCTGCTAAGTGAATACTGCGTAAGAGAATATTTTGCGTACCTGCACGAATTTTCGTGCAAACTTCAATGTGCAGTTAAACGAAAAATACTGTATACAAAATTAATATTTAATAACAAATTTTTTTATTTATTTTTATTTTGGACTTTTCGGACTAATTTAATTTTTTACTTTTGGTACGCACCAATGTTCTAAAAAATATCTACTTAGTTTTTAATGTTTGGTTTTCTGTACCCATGTTCTGTAACTTTAGTGAGAACTTCTTGCATCGAAAAGATGTGAAACAAAATATTCCATCGTTTCTCGAAAAGTGAGCAAAATGTGTGTCTGTAACTCATGTCGAAAACTATCAAAAGAGATTACGTCGTTACGTTATAAATGTCATAAAATTGCACTCGAAGCCGATGTGACATTGCAGACGTTCAGAACGCCAGTAACACATATTGTTGACGGCGACCAAAATTTACTTAAATTGATCGCCTATACCAAATTGTGTAAAGAGCGACTTTAATGTTTGTTGTTTGCAAACGAGCTTTGAAGACATTCGTATATTTTATAAAAATGCTAAAAGCAAAATAATAAAACAATGAAAAATGTGCTAAGAATAAAATATTATTATTATTATTCGCCCCATTTTTATTCGTGAGTTTATTTGACAGTTCAAAGCGGGAACTTTTCTAACCAAAATGTTACAGACACACTTTTTCTGTAAATTGGCGAGTAATTTCCTTACGTGACAGCTTGTACTCGCCAAAAAAATTTACAGACACGGTTAAGTGAGAAAAACAGCTGTTTGTTTCAATTTATGAGAGTTACAGAACATGGGCACTGATCACTGTTTCAACGAAAATAGTTTTTTAGTTTTAAATAACTCTCTTGTAAAATACAAATAAGCCCATATGTGTTGTCTTAAACACTGGGTGAGTGAATCGTCTACAATTACAAATCAGCGTCGCGACGCGTCGTAGTAGTATATGCACGGAGCGAGCTATTATATAAACAAAAACACTGTGTGTAATTTTTTAAGTCATGGAAAAATAACCATTTACGGACACCACTAAAAAAGATAAAAAAAAGATCCGTGTCTCCCAGTTTTGCCCAAAGTCATGCACTTTTTTTGGGCCCCAAAGAATTGGGGCCTCGTTGTCATTTTTGCTTATGAGTGATCATTTTCTCAGGCTCATATCTTGCAAACCGTTCGGAATTTTGAGTTACACTCTGAAAGTTGTAGCTTTTGCCATAAAGAACAAAAATTATGAACATACAAAATCAAAAAAACTTTATCTTCAAGATCAAAATCGCAAAAAACTTAAAAAATCCAATTTTTTACTTTTTTTCTCCTGTTCAGGTCCATAGGAAGCAAACCGTTCAAAATTCAAGAAAATAAAAAAAAGTACTATTTGTCTTGGTGGTCAGCACCATCTAAATTTTTAAATTTTCCATCACTGCCCGTTACACACGTTTGTTTTACTTTTGTTGTACTGACTCCATTGTTTACAGAAGAACTCTCAATTATAAAGGCTCAGTTAGGCAAATGTTGCTGTACCATATCTGTACTGTATCCATCAGCTGTTCGCTTTTTGTTACATGAAAACCAATACAAAAGCTTACCGAAATGCAATGTACCGTAGTTGCAACGTAACAATCTGTATAAAATAGAATTTCATGCCGTTGTTACGTGACATTTGTATGCCAGTGATGAGCGGCTTATATGTTACATTGCATGCGGGTATTTTTGCTCTTTTTTTTGTACTTTTTCAGTATAGCTATAGCTACAACTTACAATACAACATATTTCCATATATAGAAATTTTTATATGCTTAGAAGTACAAAATAATCAATTGCATATACACATACAATGGAAATGAAAAACATATAAAAGGCTTTGAATGGTATCAAAACCTTGTTAGCTGTATGCATATTTACAATTCCCATCACTGTGTGTATTGTTTTATGTATACTATTGCTTTTCGTATATGGGCATTTCCGTCAAAAGGTCCACCGTGACCAAAAATTTTCAAGTTATTAAAAGCTGATTATTTGACGATATTGTTATAAAGAAATATTTAGATTTTACTAATTTTATAAATTTACTAATAAATTTGTTCACTTAGATGAACAATCAGACTGCAAAGTTGTGCAAACGTAATTTCTTATTTGTAAGAATGTTTTATTGTATGTTTTCTTTAATATTTATCTTTCTTAAAAGAGGTGATATTTGGTAAAAATTACTCCAAACAAATTTTTTACATGGTCTGAAATCTAAGGAACAGTTCAAAGAGAAATATGTTATTCGGATGAACGGTTGTTGAATTATTACGGAAAAAAACTCACGTTCGAAATGTCACGACGTATCGACCCAGATTTTGGCTTAAAAAAAAGAAAATACAGACGATTTTGGAACCAAACCAAAGGCATTTTAATGTTACATTGCCACGTAAAATTCTGAAAGTAGTTTCACTAAAAAATTGTGCCAGGTTTCGTTGAATTACGCCTTTTTATACATGGCCACAAAAACTACTTCTGTTTTTTTCACGTTCGAACCGCTACTTCTTTTGCCATTATCTTTGACCTAGAATCGCGCCCTCCATAAACTTTAGCATAGATAACAGTGCTTTCTTACTGCTATAATTTAAGGGTTAAGAAAACATAAAAATATATTTTGTTTAAAATGTTATTGCATTTTTGAGGCGCACGACTGTCACGTTCAACACTTTGAAATTACCCATATGTATAAGAAAACCATATGATACCTTTTTAAATGTTCAATAAGTGCACCAACGTACGTACAGTACGGTGCGGTACATTACGTGTACAGCAACGTTCGCCTAACTGGGCCTTAAGACACCAGCAGCATGCCCGATACGGCTTCGCAATTATTTTACTTTTAAAATTTGATGTTTTTAACTAAATTATTTTGACAAATAGAAACTGGGAATTGGTTTACACAAAACAAGCAATTCGTTTTTTATAGATAAGTAAACATTTATTTTTTCAAGTTAAATTGCATAAAATAACTGAATGTTCATTTGTTTTTACGTAACATGGGGTTGCATTTTGGACCATTAATTTATATAAAATAACTGAATATTAGAGTTGTCAATTATTCGCCTTTCAACTTTATTCGAATAATTCAAATAATTGTTTTTGTTCGTTCGATCAAACGATTAAATCTTAAAAATTATTCGATTAATCGATGAGAATAACGAATAAAATATATTTAAAATATATTATTTAAAAAAAATTAAAAATTATAAAAATTGCTTGTCGAATATTTGTTTAATAAGAACATAAAATACATTTTTCAAATATCATGAGTACTTAACACGGTTTTTGCTTACTTAACATTGAGATTAATTACAATCAGGGCTATGGTTACCATAATGCACGATGTTAATTGTGAGTCGCACTTTATTGTCAATTTTTTTGACAAACTTAATTTGACATTTCTCTGTTTTAGTGTTTGACAAATTCAACCATGGAAAGGTACACAATTGAGCAGCGCGTTATGAAAGTTGAAGCCTTTTACGAAAATGGGCGTTCAAATCCAAATGCATTTCGACCACTTCGTGGTTTTATTGGTCAGCATAATCGACTAAATGTGTCGACAATCGGGAGAATTGTGCGTTAATTTCAGCAAACCGGGTCTGTAGGAAATGTGAAAACAGCTGTGCATGCTCGCGCAGCACGTTGATGGGCTGGTTGCGTCATCGGACCGCATTTTTTCGACAATGGTGTTCGATATCACGACATGATAACGGACTTCTTGTAGCCAGAAATTTAGGAAATGAACATGGAAGATATGTGGTTCCAACTCTTTTGCGCTCTTTTGGCTCTTTTGCGCGAGAAATATAATGGTCGTGTTAAAAGAAAAATTTTACGTCAATAAGCCAAGAACAATTCAAAAGATAAATGATAAGCACATTAACGATATAGAACCTTAATTTTGTCTCAGAATCATTGAAAATATGGGCCATTGGAATGAGGTATGCCACTGTAGCCGTGGCGAGCATTCTTTATTTATTATTATTTATTTGGCCGATATTTTGTTTAAAACATAGTTGTCATAGATCTTTCTTTAACAATAAAAAATATTCTCTGAAAACTTTATGCTTTATTTACAATTGACGTCGTGTGTTTTGGTTGAACCGCCCTTTATAAGATCATTAAAAACGTATCAGAATAAATCAAATTATAAGATTTTATTTATTTTTTAATAAAAAAAATTTTTCGATTAATCGACTTTAATTAATCGATTAATTCGTTATTCGAAAATCGCCATTTTAAAATTAATCGAACAAGAGTTTGGTTCTGTTTGATCGATAAATCGAGTTATTCTTAATCGGCTGACAACTCTACTGAATATTCATTTGTTTTAACGGAATTCGCGGTTGAATTTTCGACAGTAAAAATTTAAAAATTACGTTTTCATTTAATTTTACATAAAGAAGAATTGAACTCAATCAACGGACAATATTAACTAAAAATGTAAAAGATCAATTAATTTTTTTTTTTGAAACCTCCTTGCAAAAATACCTTATATAAGAGGGTGTACGGCGCATTTTTTTCCCTTGCAAGTTGGTGCGCTCTAATGTACATGCCAAGCGTGTCGGCCCCATGGACCAACCATAATTTATCTATCAGCTAAAGCCAATTATATTGACTAAAAATTTTTTCTTTGGATTATTTTCTTTTAAAGTTCTGTAACTCTAAAAAAATATTTAATGGCACAACGCCACTCTGGTTAAGTAAAACCAAATAAGGCGATCTACATCTCTGTTGATTTCGTACCCAATTTCCAATACTTTCGAAATAAAAAGCCTGTTGTCTCCTACTGAGTCTTATTCTTCATGATTTTCTTTTTTAAGTTTTCCTTTTGGGCTTTTTTTTGTAGAAATTAAAATTAAACTAAAACCTCTAAAACTTCAAACTAATTGCCATTATTATCTATTAAATACAGCTTTTTGCTGTGGACATTTCCATCTCCTAATAAATGCATGAAATAAGGGCTCGTATTTACAAAGTTCAATTCATAGAAAACTTGCATTGCATAAATTTGTTGTTGTTGAAGCTAATAAAAACTTCCAAATTTAAATAAATAAACATGAGCATGAATCACATGCAGGCGGCAAAGGGCTTTTCCATCCCATATTTGAATGATCGCATTGCATTTAGAAACATGCGACTCGTACAGCGGAAAAAGTTTTTAAAAATTTGTGTCATTTGCACACACACACACACACACATACACACCAGATTAAAGCGAATTAGAGCAAGGCAACTTGGGGGGGTTAACAAATTAGGTCACGCAACACCACAGCAGCGACAAAAGTCTCTACAATAACAACAAAAGTATTAAAACGCATTTTTTGCTTTTATTTCGTTTGCATGTTCGTTCATTTGTGCCTTGAAATTGAATGCAAAGTCAATCGACAAACAATGAAATCATTGTGCGTAGAGCAGATACGACTAGAGTGTGAAGACATGGAAGCTAAATATGAATAAATACGTGTGCATACTTACGAACATTCATACGTTCTGCGTACTTAAAAAATGTATGCGTTTATTTGTTCGTCTGTCTATCCGTCTATTATATACATAAAAAAATAAAATAAATAAATACAAATTTATACATAAAAGCATTAATGCGAAATAAATTTATTGTAGAAACTCTCGTAATGTTGGACTGAAAATAAATTGAATGTTACGCATTCAATGACTACAATTATGAATTTTAATTTAAATACTTTTCTAAGAGTGTATGCAAACCAGGGTTTCTTATATCCCAGATTTTTTTCATTATCAGAAATTTAGAAAATATTCTTTCAATCTCAAAAATTCTCGTTCTCATTTAAAAATTTTTCAAAAAGTTTTCTTTTTGTTTTGTCAAATTTAGTAACTTTTTGTAGGTATTACAAATTTATATGTATATTAGCGGTCATAAGTCATTCCCCAGGACTTTTTCCCTTATTTTACAAATGAATTTAAATATTTAGGAAAAAACTCCCGGAGAATTTTTACTTATACATAATTGAGTTGAATGTTTAGTGACATGCATTTCTGGTGGCATGTCTTAACGTCCTGTGTTATAGTGTCCATGGACAGTGTGACACTTTTTTGAGTGTCATAGTATCCATGGACACTATGACACTCCTTGTCGGAGTCGACCTCATTAAACATACTTGTCCAGGAACAACAGTATTTCTAAGGATGCAACTAGAAATTTTTTCTATCAATGAACACTTTTGGCAAAAAATCCATTTGTTTAATTATTCAAATATTTTTTTAAAAAGTTTTAATGTATTATTCATATACAGTGTGGGTAAAAATTATTGTACATGTATATCTTTTTTCGCAATATAAATCCAAGACTTTTAATTTAATATAGTATATTGTGCCACATACTATTTAATATTCTTTAATTGCAATATAACAATATATATTTTCCTTTTAGGATATTCGCATCTAATGCTCTCCCTTAAATAATTTCTCCCAAAATATTCATTACTCCCTTATATAAATAGGGAAAAACGAAGTTGTTCAGTGTTAATTTTTTTTGTCCTTAGTGACATTCGTTACTCCCTTCTTTGGAAAGGTAAAAAATTCGCTAAATCTTAAATTTTTTTTAGTCTACACCATTTTTCATTTAAAATGAGAAAATTCTAGATGAAATTGAGAAAATTCCAAATGAAATTGAGAATTTAATTTTGAAATTGAGAAAATTCCAATTGATATTGAGAATTTCATTTTGAAATTGAGAAAATTCCAAATGAAATTGAGAATTTCAATTTGAAATTGAGAAAATTCCAAATGAAATTGAGAAAATTCCAAATGAAATTCAGAAATTTTAATTTGAAATTGAGAAAATTCCAAGTGAAATTGAGAAATTAAAATTTTTAATTGATAAAATTGAATTATGTATATAATTTTTATTATATTCATACAACAAACATACATAACTCACATAAGGATCGAAAAAAATTAAAATAAATACAAATCGCAGTATAATTGACCAACAGGCATATCTTCCAGATCCAGAGCAGATTGGTAAAACGTAGTTATACATGTCTTAGAAGTATTAATCACCTGTTCTAAAAAGACAAGCCTCTGTTCTCCTACATGGGGGAGAATTACGTTCGGTACATTCATGTTTGTTTTACCGTACACTTTATTTTTGACCAATTAATTTCAATTTATAAGGTGAAGCATCGGTGTATACCTACATAGTTATAAACTTTAATTATTTTCTTTTTGGCATGGGAAAAGTAGGCTTTTGAAATTGCATACATTCATATGTCACAGAATACAGCAGAGAATTTAAAGTAAATATTTTATTTGACTGAATAACATGGAGTTAAAGATAATTGTGTTATACGTTTAATAAGCATGGCGCGCGGTGAAAAAAAACGACTCATTCCGTGTCGTCACTTATTTCATGAAAAATGTATAACTCGGGTTATATTGAATTGTCCCATATGTAGAAGTGAAGTAGGAGATAGGAGTTGCATGTTCAGAAGGACGACCCTAGTGGTATACCTTCAACATGCAACAAAAGCCGATGTATTACCTCCAAGTGGTTTCTCCTGGAAACATCTCTCGAGATGGCTAACAATACAAGGCTCTAGCCGAGGCTGGCTAGGAATGGCGGAGCGAATTTCCAAAAGTCTAGCGTCCTTGAATTTATTCAATGACGTAAAGTATTGACCATAGTACTTACGGTAATATGGTTCTCCTCGGGGATCAGTGGCCCGCAGGTGACTAGCAGCACCTGTACTGATCATTGGTTGAGGAATCATTTTTACCTACCATTTGTAATGGAGACTCTTGTAATGTCAAGGGATCTGGGTCAGAAAGCCGAAATTTTTGCCAAGTAACACTATTTGTGGAGGAAAAGGATGTTGAAGGATGTGAAGGATGTGATGATGGACTTACTCGGTATGGCCGGGTTTGACGTTTTGGTGGTATTTGAGGAGTGATAACAAGAAGTGTTAGAAGATGTGCAGTGCACGACCATAGTGAGTTGATAAGTAAGCTTTCCCGGGCGGATGCAGGACTTGTTCGGTAGGGCCGAACTTGAACATCGGAAGGGAAAGTCTGAAAGTCTTCACGCTTTGGATGTGCACTGCACGGTGGATGATATGTGGAGAACATCTATAATGTTTGAACCAGTAGCAGGTCTCTTGAAAGTAGCTCGTTCACATGGATTCGATATGTGTTCAGGTAGAGGGTGTGAAAATTCTTACATCTTGGTTGTGCTCTGCATGAGTAAAACCTGAAAAGATTTTGATTTGTAGCAGGCTTCCTCACGAAAGATTAGTGTTACCGAACAAAGACTAGGCTTTCTGGCTCAGAATGCTTTTCTTACAAAGATGTCGGTAAACTTGATTACACGAGGTGGCTGATGGTGATACCCAAACTAACGCGGGTAGATGTTTTCCAAATTGCAATTGGAACTAGTGGAGTGGTTCGGTTGCGAGGAGGAGGCATCTGTGTCCTGTTACTATTTAACAGGAGCTGTTGACAGAAAACACGCAGCAAAAGATTAGATAGCTCGAACTTCCTAGCAAGGAGTTTGAATGTTCTCAGTTCCGCCAACTGTTAACATATTGCAAGATATGCGAGACTTTGTCAAAACTCTGTACATCGACATTTAGAGGAAAATGTAAAAAACTGAGTGGCTAAAGCCCACCATGCAATTAAGTCATAGTACAGATATGCATGTAAAACATGGACATATGCAGAAGTGAAGTAGAAGGTAAGTGCGGAATGTTATATAATGCATGACAATATATATATGTATATATATACATCAATAAAATGATTTTAACTTCTATATACTAACCTTCGTAGAGTCGGAATGCATTACACGAAAAAAGTACAAAACTTATTCCAATACGGATCGTCATCGTATTATCGATGCAGCTAATAAAGGAATGGACTGGGTCGAACTGGCTTAATCTTTGAATATTTGTTATACAACTGCCCATCGATGGATTACCCAATCAAATGTAATACCTAACCAAAGAGGTGCAAACTTGGGTATGTAGTAGACCAGAACTAACCATTCGTGAAATTGTTGAAAAAATAAATCTGCAGTTTAATAAACAAGTTTCAATTACAACTGTGGGAAATACTTTGCACGGAAAAATGTATTCCATAAAGGCTGTTCATATGCAACCCATATTAATGAACAGTCAACTTAATAAAGAAAAATTAACGATTTTGTCAGATCTGGAAAACAAGTGATCTGGATAGATGAGACCAACTTTAACTTATTTTGTCGTAGAAAACATGGTTGGTCTCGAGTTGGACTGCGCGCAGTGCAGGCAACCCCTACATCCCGTGGTCCAAACATAAACTTAATGGGTGCAATTAGTACATCAGGAATTATTCAAATGGACACCCGGAGGTCGTTTTTCTAAGCAAGCTTAAACGTATATAAATAGGTACTCTTACGTAAACGTGACATTACGTTTGCAGATGAATCTGCTAAAATAAAAATTTTGCCCCATATAACTTAAATATTATTTATAAAACTTTTTAAGTTTGATACATAACACCTAATAAAAAGCTTATGTAAAGTTTTAGATCTATTGGAAAAGTAGGAAGCGTCCTAAGCTTTTTTTATATATGGGCATTTCCGTCAAAAGGTCCACCGTGACCGAAAATTTAAAGGTAACTAGAAGCTGATTATTTGACGATATTGTTATAAAGAAATATTTAGATTTTACTAATTTTATAAATTTACCCATAAATTTGTCCACTTAGGTAAACAATCAGACTGCAAAGTTGTGCAAACGTATTTTCTTATTTGTGAGAATGTTTTATTTTTATTGTATGTTTTCTTTAATGTTTATCTTTCTTAAAAAAGGTGATAGTTGATAAAAATTATTCCAAAAAAATTTTCTTACATGGTCTGTAATCTAAGGAAGAGTTCAAAGAGAAATATATTATTCGGATTAACGGTTAATTTTTATTTTGTTTTAATCATTATTCAGTTAAATTATTATAGGAAAAATTTCACGTTCGAAATGCCACGTATCGACCCAGATTTTGGCTTAAAAAAAAGAAAATACAGAAGATGTTGGAATCAAACCAAAGACATTTTAAATGTAACATTGCTACGTAAAATTTTGAAAGTAGTTTGACTAAAAAATTGTGCCAGGTTTCGCTGAATTACGCCTTTTTATACATAGCCACAAAAACTACTTCTATTTTTTTCAAGTTCGAACCGCTACTTCTTTTGCCATTATCTTTTACCTAGAATCGCGACCTCCATAAAATTTAGCATAAGAGAACGTAAAATATTTGTTGTTTAAAATGTTATTGCATTATTGATGCGTACGACTGTCACGTTCAACACTTTGGATCAATTTTTATGTCTCAAACTTGATAAATTAAATCCATTAGCTACGCCTTTTCTAAATTTAAGTAACGATATACATAAATATTTTTAATAAAGAACAGCTAAAAGACATTCTTCATATTCCCTTTTAAAAGTCCTTGAAAATGCCTGCAAGGAGAAGGGAGTGTGGAAGCGCTGGCTCCCAATGACAACCTGTATAAAAAATATAAAGTTTGGAGTGCGGCAAGAAGTGTTTGTGTCTGCTAAATAAAGTCGTCTATTAGACCTCTTTGCTTATTATTTTTACCGCTGCACAGTGGCGCCATTTGAGTTTTTTCGTTGCAAAAATCATATCTTTTGAACCGAATAAGATAATTGAACAGTTTAAACAGCATATGATAGATAACTGTTCAGCCTATGAAATGAGCGTTTGGAAAGGGTGCTACGCTTTTTAGGGGCCTACTTGTGGGTTATCAAAGTTAAAATTAGAGGAAAAATCAATTTTATGGTAACTAAAAAAAATTAATTTTACATTTTTAGATTGTTTTTATTTTTTTTCTTTAGGGTTTTATGTTTTAAATTATTACCCAACAAATTAAAAAAAAAATAATTTTTTTTTTAAATTTATTTTTTCAATTTTCTGTAATTCGTAAGAGAAGGTATATCTAAAAGACTAACCATTTCTATTTGTGCCTACCTGTAGGGACCATAAGTCAATATTGTTCTTGACCATTTGTACGCCAAAGTATTGTTTAAGTGAGGTACGTACCTGTTAATTTCAATTAGTAGTTTTTTTCAAACTATTAGATCAAACTACTGTCAGTCAAAACATATAAGGGATGGACGCCATTCAATTTCTGCAACCATGTCTTTTTAACCTTTTTTACCTCTAGAAGCCAAACGGGCACGTACGGGCAGATAAAACCTTTTGAATTATGTAAAGAAATAAATAAAGAACAGGTTTTGCAAATAAGGCAAATATAGAAAAATATAGTTTTTTTTATTTTCCGTCAAAGTTGAAAAATAGTGATAAAACGGATAGTTTTAAAATAGTGATTTACCAGGAGAAACACAAAGCAAACAGTTAATTTTTTTTATCTTTTATCTCATATAAGAACAAAACGCTTATAAGAAACATTTTCAAAAACACCATGTCTTTTTTGCGATTTTTCTAACAAAAAAGGTTTCATATAAGAAAAACGCTTATAAGAAAAAAACTGATAAAAGAACATTTTTCTTCAACACCAAAATCACAAAATGTATAGAAAAAGAATTTTTATAAGAAACTTCCAACGGCAACACAGAATTTATGTAGTTTGCATGGACAACTCTATTTTCTGACAGTTTTACAACAAGAACAAAGTTTTTTTTTTTACTTTTAAGCTGGAGGGCCACACTACGCGTTACTAGCTTTTTCGCAGCATACGCAGCTGTTAAAAAAGTAGAATCTGTGTAGTTATACGTAGTTAGTTACATGCACAAAAGCGTAGATGCCTTGAGGCGAAAAGTAGGTTTACTTTCTAAGCAGCTTTCGAACAAATCAGCTGATTTTGACAAATTAAATTTTATTTTTACTTGTGCTGCTGCTGCATAAAAAGCGTTGCATGTAACTTGAAACGTAGAACGCCTGTAAGGTTATAAAAGCATTCGCTGCGTAGAGGAGAAAACGCGTGTTATGGACCTCCAGCTTTAGTTTTAGATGAGCGAGCTGCTACTCATAAGAAGCTTTGTGTTTTTTGTCAATAAAAACAAAAGTAAAAATTTTAAAAGAAATACAAAACGGTATAAAAAGAAGCGAAATTTCAAAAAAAATATAATATTGGACTTTCAACGTTATCTAAAATAGTGAAAAACTCAAAAGACATAGACAATAATTATTTAAAAGTTAGAAACGTTAACATGGGGTCTTCACCTGACAATTTTTTGTCATACCAAACGTCAAAGTCAATATAAAAAAACTTTAAAATTTTTGTCAGCGTTTTTTTTTATATAAAGTTTGACAATTATTATAACAAAAAATTGTCAGGTGATGACACTATGTAACAAAAAAAGAGACAGAAAACCAAAATATGAAAGTCTTATGGCCATAGCTACTTATATAAGAAATACGTTTCTTATATAAAATAGTTTTATATAAGAAAGAAACGCTTATAAGAAACCTTTTTCCTGGCTTTTTAAGTTTCTTATATCCGATAAATACTGTATACATTTAATAAAAACATCAATCAATACAAACAAAATATAAGGCAATTAGTTACCTATTTTTCGTGATATTACACCTGAAATCGCAACAAATTGACTAAAAATTTTGTGATTTTTTGAAAACCGAAAGTCGGTCAACTTTGAACGGTTATATCTTCTAAACTAAAAATGTGATATTATTAAGAGTGGCATATTTGAAATCGTTGAAAAGTTTCCTATAAGATGGGTTTATTCAAAACTTCGTCGGCGCTCATGAAAATTTTGATTTTTGCAACCTCGTTTGCTCTACGGGCGCCACTGTGCGCTGGCAAGTTATTGAACATTATTCATGAATTTTATTTTGCATTGCCTTTAATCGAAAATAATAATAATAAAAACATGCATTGCTATATGTAAAATAATTTATTATTTTGATGGCATTCTTTAAGATTTTTTTTCGTTATTTCATTATACGTCAAGTAATATAATAAAATTATGCCATATGAAAGAACAAGAAAACATTCACACCACTCGTTTTATATTCGTTGCTATACAGCTTTCAAACAACCAGTTTTGCTTAAAGCTGGAAGTCCATACCACGTTTTAGCCTCTACGCATTGCATGATTTCTTTACTTTTCTTGCATTCTATGCTTTAAGTGACATGCAACGGGTGATTCAACATCGGTAAACAACATGATTCATCGATATTTCTTAGCATCGATCTATCGCTAGCATCCCTACATGCAACGCTTTTTATGCGGCATCACCACAAGCAAAAATAAAATTGCATTTGACAAAATCTGCTTATTTGTTCGAACGCTGCTTGTGACGCTTACAGAAGTATAAAATAAACCTACATTTCCCATTCAACGCGTAGACAGCGAAAAGGCGTGAAACGCGTGGTGTGGATGTCCATCTCAAGGTTTCATGTTTTGTTGTGCCTAATTAAATTAAAAAAGTAATTAAATGCTCTGAAATTTAAGATATTATGCTGATATTATCACCCAGCCATCCGGTTGATTCAATGAAGGAAGCGGTCCTGTTCAAATCAATGTCAGAGAGACAGATTTTGTCTCTGCTTGTTGTTTGACAAAACAGCTCGAGTCTCAGGTCTCCGAATGCCGAGAAGTGACTGAGAAGATGTTCCTTTGACTCCTCCTCTCATCTTCCTCCGTTGACTCCACCGGTAGCCTAAGAGGAATGATCCAGCTTAACTGCTCGGAGTAAATGCCAGAACCGACACCGCATCCGCGGGAGTTTTTAGGTCATTAAAATGAGCCAAACTATTCAAGATGGTTACGGTTCAGGTGTCATACAGGATTCTTGCATGTCCGATGTTATAATACCTTTGTCTAAACTCTGCGTTTGCAGCCAACTTATGTATGGTGGTAACCAGTTCAAGATCGTTAGCAGTGCTTTATAAGAACTTAGGCACTTGTTACCGTTATTGCCACCATTCTCATTATAAGCTCAAACCTGGCTTGGTGGTACCTACATGTGAGAGCCAGCCTCACATTCGTACAACCAATGTACATTCCTAGGGTTGTTTCGCCAGTTTAGGCCAATAGCAGCAGTGTAATGCAGTTGCTGCCTTAGAAGGCTTCTAAATGGTGTTCATCATCCAGTTCAATTTGCTATTTGGCATTACCGGACAGTTTCAGTGAGATCCCATTTGTCTTTGGGGTATTACATTGAGGAATTTTGTACCTCCTTGTAAAAGTACCAGTTCCGTTTTGGAGGGATTAACATCCAGTCAATAGTATATGTAATAGTTCCGCAGCACTTGCACTCCATGGCATTGAGCTGGGTATGATTCATTTTCATAAAAAAGTTTTCCTTGGGTAAATGAAAATTTTCATTGTCTAAATGGAATTTCATAGGTTTGATGAAGTATTTTCGTTAAAATCGCTTCATTAGATTTCGTAATTACGTTAAAAATTTTCATTGGATATATGAAAACTTAAGTTTGTCCAAGTTAAACAAAAAATTTTAATTGGGAACTTAAAAAAACAATATACAAACATAACTATATTCATAAATTAATACAAAATTATAGTTTCCTTAAAAAAATGTTTAATTGTTATTTAAAAAATGTAAGATTTAATAACTTCATACATCTAATGTTACATGTATGCCATTAAATTTATGAAATCAAAAATTTTTTTTATAAAAGCAACATATTTCAATAATTGCCTTCATAAATTTAAATTTTCATTATGACAATAAAAATGTCATTATAGTAATGAAACAAAAACTTTCAATCCACTTTCAATCAACGTTGTTATTGTTATTATGGACAATTTAATCTCATATTTACGGTCTTAATTGAGAAAAAAACATAGTTTTTTTATACAAAAACTACACTGCCCCGGTAGACTAGCTGGTAGTGAGCTAGTCTATCAGCACCGAGGTTACATGTTCGAATCCCACCAGAGACAGAAAAAAAATAAAAAATAAAATAAAGTAAAATAAGAAAAAAGAAAAAAAATAAATAAAAAAAAAATAAAAAAATTTTTACTTTATTGAAGTATTCATCCAATGAATAATATTCATGGATCTAATGTAATGTTTCATTAAGTCCTTTTAATGAAATAGGTTTCATTGATCCAACGAAGCGCTGCATAGGTTCCTTTATAATGCAATTTTTCATGGGATTAATGTCAAAATTCGTTAGTATTGCGAAGAAAATTCTTTCAGTGTAGTGGTGATAGTAACCCTACTTGTGGGGTGGCCCTAATCGTGACTTTGGAAATGTTCGAGGCGCCCAAGTTAGATTTGATACGCCTGTAGTGCAGGATACTGCTGACGAAAAGTGATAGTTACTTTTTTTCTTTTTGATTAATTTTGTATGCAGATTGCTATGGTCTAGATTAAAATAAAGGTTACTTATTAAGTTTTAAAGTTGGTACTTTTTGAGAGGTTAAAATGGAAAAAATTCGAACTTCTTTTCTTTTCGATAAAATTTGTACACAAAAAGATTATGTGTCCATCTAAATATGGATCGATCTATGTTTTAAATTTTACTAAACTTGGATTGATAGTGGGCTCAAACACACTATTTAGGAAAGCAGCTGGTATGGGAGCTTTATGAAATTATGGACCGATTATACGATTTTCAATTGGCTTGGTCGTTACGCCAATTAGAACATATGCACCAAATTTCATCAAATTATCTTGCGACCAGTACCTTGCGCACAAGGTTACATGGACAGCCGGATGGACGTCGTTAGATCGACTTAGAAAGTGATTCTCCACTATTGTGGTGTGGGCTTAGTAATGATTTGTTTCAGAAATATTATAAGGAGTATTAAAGCGATTTTCAGGAAGGAATTTTCTTAAGGACCAATCGTAAATTATGGATCGATCATCACAAAATTCGGTTGAGTAATTTCTAATACAAAAAAACCTTAAATTAGACTATTATTAGAATATTATGCTTCTTAAAAAGCTTTTCGGAAGGTCACTTTATCCGATTATCAGCAAATTATATGGTGTTATTTCCAGCCATATAATATCTAAATTGGAACATATTTAATCACAATATCTATATTTGTAACAGTTTAGTCATATTTAAATAATTTCCCAGAGTGGACACTATATGGGGCCTGTGATAAATTATGGATCAATCTTTGGGAAATTTGGAAGTGATTTCTAATCTAATGTAACTATAACAACTATGGTAATAGTAATTTTTGTTATGGTTTTAGGCGTACTAAAGTAATTTTCGAAATTGAACTTTATAAAGTTGGGTCTATGCCTAATAATGGACTGAACTCCACAAAATTGCTTAGTATGATTTCCAGTCATCCTAAACGAATTTAAGCAACATTTATGAAAAGTGGTGTATTCGCTCAGAAATCAATTTTAGTTTTTCTAACAAAATTATCAGTTTTTAAGGCGGTGGTTCCACATTTGGATTTATAAATTTTTTGTTACTAAAGCGATTATGCTGTATTTCAATCCCGAACTGCTTTGGAGAACTTAAAAGAATTTTACACAAATATTGTTTTTTGTTGAGTCTTTCGAAAGTGAGTGTGTTTTGAATGGACGGACAGTTAGACAGACATGGCTAAAGGTGCGTTTCGGTGTACACCGTAATCGACGCCTAAAACGAAACCGTAACGAACAGCAATGTTTTACAATTTGAGTTTGCGTTTTCGGCTACAATTACGGTGCATGCGGAAACCCATCTTAAACAAATTGCTCACAATAATTCCGTTTTAGTTTCTGTTTCTGTCGCAACTATTCCAAGGGATGAAACGAAAAAGTTTCAGAAACGAGACGGTGACGAGCAGCAACGGGTTTCTTTTTATTTTACTGCCTGTTTATAGAACGCGAGCGCAAAAGTGACTCGTTTAACTTACATTTAAAACAAAAGCAAAATTTCAAAATTTGTTTTTGTTTTTAATGTTAGTCACTTTTGCGCTCGCGTTCTACAAACAGGCAGTTACTTTTTGTTTTCGGCACTGATTACGGTGTATGCGGAAACCCATATTCAGTCGACTTAGAATTACTCAAGCACCCAGAATATTATTACTTATGGTGTCTTAGATGGGCATTAAAACAAATTTCACACGGAATGACAAACTTGATATGCCCTCATGCACAACTAGTAGTTGAGAGAATAAAAAAAAAAAATCAATAATGATCGCTTTTATAAAAAATAATAAGCAATTCAAACAATACAGCTCATTTTTCGCCACCCTGTAGAAGTTGACACTTTTAAGCAAAATTTCGAAGGACTGATCCATAGACTGCCAAGTTCCCTTAAAGAAAATGCTTTCATACAAGAATCAGTGAAAAAAATTGGGTTATTCTCTTTGTCCACATTATAACACAAAGAAAAAAACACCAGTGTTCAAATAACATGGCGAAATGTTGATTGAGAATCATGGTAAATTTCTGCAAACGTATGCCCTTTATTTAAATTTATCATTATTTCATATTCATTTTAAATGAAAAATATTAAGATAACCTTAAATCACGTTTATTTAATATTATTCACTGTTAAAATAACATTGTGCAATATTGCATCCATAAAAACCTGTTTTATATTAAAATCAAAAGTTTATTTTGTTAAATCAACATGCATACATACTTAAGTATGTACATTTTTTTATTTTCATGTTTAAAATATGTTATAAGAGGAAGACAATTCCCGTATTCTTTTAATTAAAATTATTTAGTTAAATAGTACATTAAGTTCTCAAAGTAGAATGATGACGAAAACCATATCGGGCCATTCTGCTGATGCTTCTGTTAACAAAGGAGATACAAAATAAATGAAACATGTGTTACAGGGGTGAGTGTTTTGAATTATTCTTAAATAAATGCATATGTTGTCTTCACACTGTTATATCACACTACAACCAATTTGATTCTACATGAAATTCACGTTGTTTTAACTTGAAATAACTTTCATTAAACGTGATTCGGATTGTTATTTCAATATAAATGACATTTTGCTCTAACTTTACTGCAATGTTAAACAAACATGAATTATAGTTATTTTTAAAGAAAAAAAAATGTTGTTCGCAAGTTATTTTAAAATCATGTTAAATTAACATGAAACAACAATGAAGCAAAATCACTACTGAAAATTTTTAAATCAACCTTGTTTTGAACGAATTTACATTGATTTTTTTCTGTGTGAATGCATTATTCAGATAAGTTCAAACATTTTCACTTTAAATACCAAGATTCTGAGCTAATTTTACCAAAAAACTTGTTGATTTTTAAATTATCGTTATCGTAGGGAAATGATAAAAAGTTTTTATTGTTTTAACCATCCTTTTACGTATTTTCATCCCTGTTTTATTATTTTGCAAGTATTGAATTGTCATGTTGATTATCTTTTACATTGTGTTTACGATTTCACATCCTTTTCTCATTGTGTTTTATTGTTATTTTTTTTTTGTCCTTTACATTTTGTCACGAAATTAGGTCGTTTACCCAAAATAATTGTTATTATGTCACAGTAAATACTTGTACCTTGTGTGCTGCTGCTGCTGTTGCGGCTGTGTTCCAAGCAACAGCAAGGAAAACGGGAAGAAGAAGAATATCTAACATATTTTTTTTATTCCAGTTGTTTTTATTCAGCGTCTTATTTTTATTTTCATATTTTCATAAAGAACAGAAGAAGAAAAAAAAAAAAATACATAAATTATGATGTGTTTTGTTCATCCACGTGTTATTTATTTATTTCTTATTTTTGTTTTTTTCCTTCTCTTTGTCCTATTTATACAGATATACGAGTAAACAAGGAATCCCTGTCTGTCCGTCTACATGATTTTCCAACAGTCCTCATTTACGGTTGAGTGTTTTCGCTCGTCGAAATTGTTGCGTAAGGAATGTTGTGCTTGCTGTATTGTAAGTAGCACAACTGAGATTCAGTCGTTTCAGTGTGTAGGTAGCTCTTCGTCCTTTTGTTTTCTTGAGCTTAAGAAAAACCAAGGAATAAAATAATTTGTATATGAGTTGTAAAGTGGGTTCAGGAATAGATGAAGGACTATTTATTACGTATTATAATCAACTTTTGTTTTTTCTTTCTTTTTGATTCTCCGCACACCATTAAAACCTTTTCAAGAAGTTCGTTGTTTATTGTTTTCGGTTGTTCTTTTCTTCAACTTTTATTATTATTTTTTGTCTTTTTTTTATTTCATAATTTGTATTTACTTTTGCAAGGTAGTTAAAAGAATTTTTATATATAGAGCATTTTTTCAAGCGTCCTTGAACCCTTTTTCTAAAAATTAAAAAAAATGTTGCATAACTTTTTGGAAAGAAAAGAAAGTTTTAAAGGATTGTTGACATTTTCCGCTAAATTTCTTCCGACATCAAAAGATAACAAAAAAATAAGAAAAAAATGTGTGTTCAGGGTGTTGGAAAATTCCAATTAAATAGGTTAAATTGTATTCAATGGGTGTAACTTAATTTTAATTGAATGTATACAGATTTAATATTAAGACTAATTTTTAACTATTAACTTTATGCTAAATTGTTTAACCTTAAAACTAAACTCATAAAGTTATTATAGTAACTGATTTTGGGTTATTAAATTCGTTTTCCGTACTGTTAAAGTTGAATAAAAATTCAGTTATTTTACGAATAATTTTATTTTTTAACATTTATGTTTGTTATTCAAAAAACAAACTTCGAAAAAATTATGTTTTGTCGGTTAAACTATATTTTTTTATACCCTTCACCACAGGTGGTGAAAAGGGTATTTATAAGTTCGTCATTCCGTTTGTAATTTCTATAATATTGATGTTAGACCCTATAAAGTATATATACTTTGGGTCCTTATGAGGAGGGAAGTTGATTAAACGATGTCCATCTGTTCGTCGGTCCGTCTGTCCGTTGAAATGGGTTTTCCGAAGACCCCATACATGATGGGGGCCAGAATATTATACATTTGTGTCACAAGATCGGTTTACAAATGGCTGAGATATGAGTAAAAACCACGACTGCCTCAAATTTGTTCCTTTAAAGGTCCAATTAGACGTGATATTCCCATACCAACACTGTACTACCAAAACGACATAAACACACCAAACAAACCAATTCAATTTTGGTTTCTACGGCCATACAGTGGCTATGGTAATACAGTGTTGGCAATGTGGGGTTTTTTGTTGTTTTTTTATACCCTTCACTACAAGTGGTGGATTTTATTTGTAATGTGTTTAATTTTACGCATACACATACCCATTAATGCATGTATATGATATGCCGCTCAAAAAAAGAAACAAACTCATAGACTCAATATATTTTAATTTAACGCTTCTTTAGAAAAAGCATTCGTAGCCAAGTTGTTAAGTTCTCTCCTGAAACTGATGATGTTGCCAGTTCGAATCCCGATTTGTTTTTTTTTAATTTAATTTTTTTATGTTCTAAAAAACGATTTTAAGATTATAAAACGAATTTCAAACATCAACTTTGGCAAGAGAGGAAACGGGCTTAGGTACATATATAAATTTTTTGTTTTTTTTATATTCTTCGGCATGACGAAATGAAAAGTTGGCGTGGCTCAATTAATATTTATTTTTACCAATCTAAAGAACGTTATTTATGTATATAACTTTTTGTTCTTATCTCATCATGGTGAAGGGTATATAAGATTCGGCATAGCCGAATATAGCACTCTTACTTGTTAAAGTAAAAACTAATTAATTTTTACGAATCAATAAATAAATAAAAAATTTTAAAATGAATGCAAAAATCATTTGTTTTAAATGAAATGTAAATGATACGTTTTCCAAATGAATTTTAATTTGTTTAAAATGAATTTTCGTTGGAATTTAACTACATAATCACCACTATCGTGAATAAAAATTCCTTGGGAGTTTTTTCCCTTTTTCCTATGTTAATTCAATTGTAAAAATGGGAAAAGGGAAAAAACTCCCAAGGAATTTTTATTCACGATAGGGGTGAATATTTTGAGTGTAGAGTTTTTTGCCCCGGGATTCCCGTCTTGGAATTTCCAAGAAAATTAAAATTCGGCAATGCTGTTTGTTAGTTAATATGACGCAGAAATTGCTTAAAAAGAAACCTAATGGAATGTTGATAATTTTGAATGCACGAACAGTCTTACTAAATTTACAAATTAGTTTGTTGGTGTCTTCACAATTAACAAATTAATTGTATTGACGAATATGTTATATAGTAAGTATGAAAATTGATTTGCTTTAATTTTTTTCAGTGCACTAAAATGAATAAATAGGATTTTGAAGATTTTTGGTTTTTCAATTAAATTGTAACCATTACATCTTTTTTTTTTTGATAAAAATACAAAATACTTTTAAAAATTTTTTTTTATTAAAATACAAATAAAATAAGCACATTTAAAAAAAAAATTTTTAAGAAACGCTTTTCTTAAAAAAGAACATTTAAAAAAAATTTTGCCCGCCCCCCTAAATTTTATCCTGGCTACGCCCATGTATTCGCGTACTGTCATCGGGAATATGTATGCCTGCAAAGTTTCATCAATTTGCATTGAGCAAAAGGCGGTGAAAAAAGCATTTTACAAAAAAAAAAAAAATGTTTGCCCCCCCTAGATTTTATCCTGGCTACTCCCATGTATTCGTGTATTGTCATCGGGAATATGTATGCCTGCAAAGTTTCATCCATTTGCATTGAGTATAAGGCGGTTAAATTAACGTTACAAGATTTGATTTTCCGAAGTGAAGCTAAAGAAAAGGTTTTAAAAAATTTTGCCCGCCCCCCCTAGAGTTTATCCTGGCTACGCCTATATATTCGTGTACTTTCATCGGGAATATGTATGCCTGTTTCATCCATTTGCATTCAGTAAAAGGCGGTCAAAAAAGCATTTTACCAGAAAAAAATTGTTTTTGCCACCCCCCCCTCCCCCCTTGATTTTATCCTGGCTACGCTCATGTATTCGTGTATTGTCATCGGGAATATGCATGCCTGTAAAGTTTCATCCATTTGCATTGAGTATAAGGCGGTTAAATTAACGTTACAAGATTTAATTTTCCGAAGTGAAGCTAAAGAAAAGGTTTTAAAAAAACGATGAAGAGTTTGGTCACTGCACACTAGACCGGGTCGACCTCCATACAAAAAAAAAAAGTTGTGCCAGTCACCCCCTAGAATGAAAGATATGTCAATGAAGTTTCTAAAACAGGAAAAAAATTTTTTTTGCCACGCCCCAAAATACAGCACTTTTGGTTTTTTATATGTAGCGCTGCCATTTAAAGTCCGATCTCATCATATCGCATATCGTTGTTCATCGCTTGATAGTGGCTTCATTTTTGTCTTTGGTGACTTTTCAATCCGTCCTGAAATTCTGGGCGCCACTTATGCCATCTCGGATCCTTCCCCCAAATGTCCAATTTTTTTGACGGTCCAAGAAAGTCCTTATAAAACTACGTATGTTGAGATTTTAATATGCTCACTTTTATGACACGCCTCCAAATAAAGCCCCTTTTTCTGTTTCACATACATACTACATTAAAACAAGTAGAAGTCAATACAAACCAAAAAAATTTTCCTCAGTCACGCCCTAGAATAAAAGGTATATTTATACAGTTTTAAGGACTTTAAAAAAAATTTGGCACGCCCTAAATAACAGCCCTTTTTGTTTTAGATATATAGCAAAATAAAAATTCTGTAAAAGCCTCTATTTTTTTTTAATGGCTCCCTAAGCCTGAGACCATGATACAGAGTTAAAACAAGAACTAAAAAATATAAAGAAACTGCAGAATTCTAAAAAAAAAAAAAAAAAAAATTTAAATGCATAAAAATGAATGCCTCAAAACATGTATGCGAAAAATTATAAATTGGGCAGTCGGTGTATATAAATCTTAGCTAGACTCAAGGTGACTCAAAGTTTTAGAGGGACTTTCTTAGCACGTGAAAAAATTAGACATCCGAGGGAAGGATCCGAGATATCATAATTGCCATCTAGAATTTTAAGTTAGTTTAAAAAAGCATTAAATACGAAAATAAAGGCACATTCTAGCCATTAACAATGATATACGATACGATGAGATTGGACTTTAATTGACGATGCTGTATATATAAAACAAAAAGGGCAGTAATTGAGGGCATGGCGAAAACAATTTTTTTAAAGTTCTTAAAACTTAATAAATATACCTTTTATTCTAGGGCGTGACTGATGAACATTTTTTTGGATTGTATTGGCTTCTACTTGGTTTAATGTAGTATGTGTGTGAAAAAGAAAAAAGGGCCTTAATTTGGAGGTGTGTCACAAAAGTGAGCATATTAAAATCGATACATACGTAATTTTATAAGGACTTTCTTGGACCGTCAAAAAAATTGGACATTTGGGGGAAGGATTCGAGGTGGCATAAGTGGTGTCCAGAATTTCAGGTGGGATTGAAAAGTCACCAAAGACAAAAATGAAGCAACTTTCAAGCCATGAACAACGATATGCGATATGATGAGATCGGACTTTAAATGGCAGCGCAACATATAAAAAACAAAAAGTGCTGTATTTTGGGGCGTGGCAAAAAAAAAATTTGTTCCTGTTTTAGAAACTTCATTGACATATCTTTCATTCTAGGGGGTGACTGGCACAACTTTTTTTTTCGACCCACCCTACTGCACACTTATACACAATCCTTGTCTATAACAAGGTGATTTAGGCGATATCTGCGCTTTTATTAAAGCAACGAAATATCTGAAAGGCCAGGGTGACCAGACGGTTAAGGAAGAATTGGTGCGTTAACAAACGTGACCTACGTTCCCACTACAATTGAATCGTTACTCCTGAACGACCCAAGTCACACTCGGCCAAAGATTGTCAACTCAGCAACAGCTTTATAAGCCGGTAGTCGATACACAGAAGTATATACGGACAAATAACTTCCTAAACGGATATGACACCTCGAAGTTTTTTGGATAAGTTTTAACATATGGTGGGCTATTGAATCGT
This sequence comes from Pollenia angustigena, assembly GCA_930367215.1. NCBI lineage: Eukaryota > Metazoa > Arthropoda > Insecta > Diptera > Polleniidae > Pollenia > Pollenia angustigena. Next base: position 120,676,881 of record OV884057.1, on the reverse strand, counting down.
TATGTGCGTTGAGGAGCATTCAGTGATATTTTACTTAAAAGAAAATCGGATAAAACATTTTCGTTAAAAGAATAACAAGAAGTGAAACATTAAGCATAATTCTTCGGATTTCTAATGTTGGTTGTCGTCGTGATGAACATGATGGAAACGCAGCATGTCCTCGATCAACATCTCTTAAAAAAATTGTTTCTGAACTGATTCGATAAGATTAATGTGAACGTTATATAATAATAGTTAGTGGGCACAAAGACTTTATTCCGGAAGACAGAAGGATATGTGAAATTATGAAACGACGCACAGTGTAAGACTTTGCCAATGTAGGAGGACTTAATTCAATCGCAGCCAAAGTTTAAGAGATATAGACTTGAAATTTGGAAAATAAGCTTTAATTTTTAATGTGGAGGCTCAGATCTAAAATGACGAAGATTGGACAAAAAATACTCCCCCCTCCAATATAAGCCCAACATTTTTTCTAGAACTAAGCCAAAAAAAAGTCTTTTTAATAAACTATAGTAAGAAAAATATAAAAGTTATCAAAGTAATAATTTTTTTAATAGAGAAATATTGACTAAATTATATAAAAAAAAAATATTTTGTGCTGTTTTTTACAGGGTTGTATTCACCTATTGTATTTTATATTGTATTATATTACAACTTTTATTTAATATATATTTACAAAAATTGTATTTACCTGTTAATTTAATAAATTTAATCCGAATCAGGGGCCTAATTCTGGCAGTCGTGATCGAGAACTTTCTCGATTTGAAAGCAATTTTATTTCTAATTCTTTCAGTCGATACTGACTGAATCAAAATTATTTTTTCAGTATTTTAAAACTCAAATTAATGCTTTACAACACTGAAAAAATAATTCCGATGCGTTCAGTATTGACTGAAATAATAAGATATTAAATTGCTTTCTAATCGAGAAAATACCCGATCGCGACTGCCAGAATCAGGCTCCTGAGCTTTCATCAATTGATGGTTCAGCAATAACGCGAGCACTTCCGCAAATAAAGCTCCATGCTGGGTTTTTTGAAGTTAATAGAAAACTTGCTATGAATGGGTTCCATTAAATAAGAAGTATGTGCAATAAATCTGTGTCCACTCGTGATGATTTTCTGGTAAACAATTCACGGGTATTTCTTGAATCTTTATTTCTAGACTGTTGTGCTTCTTTGGAAAAATTGCCAATGAGGAGAATGCAGGAAGAGATTATATATTTTCCATGGTACAAAATTTTGTGCAGAGTTACTGGCATGTTGCACCATGAATATTCCGACAAATAAAGTTCTATAGTTTCTGCCGTTCAGCTCTGAAAAGCGTGTATATTAATGGGGCAACCACTTCCTTCACAAATAAGTATTCATTAGATCGATATTTATGCCTACTGTATCCGATGTTTTTTAAAACGAATTTTAAAATCGCTTCGATCCTCTCAGATTTAATGTTATTTAACCGAAGATGTAAAAGTTCCTCGTGGAATATTTCAGACATATTAAAAAACGGCAAAAAATATGGGCAACATTTTATTCTTGTAATCAGTTTCGGAAATGTATTCGATGATCCCCCTTGTGGTGCCAAGGTAGAATCTAATAGAATATTAAAGTTTTAGTCTATGAAAAGTTGAAGACTTTTTAAAAATTACTTACTTTATAGCTATTAATGAAGCAAATTTATTTAAATACTCCACTTAATTTTTTTTAACGATTTATTGAAAATTTTAAAGTTAAACTATTGAGATTAAAGAAAAAAAAAACTTTTTGAAAAAAGCACGCACGATTTAATTCTATACACTTTTTATTTGATGCCTGCACTGATAGAAAAGGCGTCATAACCAGTACTATGACAAGTGTCTTCGTTTTTGACCCCATGACACTTTTCATCATGGTGATGTCAACCTTAACATCAATTGGTCAAAGTGTCATCAGGCTAAAAATGAAATTATGTCATCAATAGGATGCCACACCGGCATCACAGAAATGACGAACATGTCCTCAGTGCGGTGACGCAGTAACATCGGAGAAAGAACACATTAGCATCAATTTAATGACAGTTTGTCACTAAGTCAAAGTCATTGGAATTGATTTAATTCATAGTGAGAGAATATTATTATATACTAGGTTATTCATTCGGTTAACCGTCAACCGGTTAACCGATTAATTACTACCCGATTAACTGATCGGTTAATTTCAAATTGGCTTTTTTCGATTAACGATTAAACCGGTTAATTTCAGTCGATTAACCGAAGTAACAAAATTTTCAATATTTTGTAGTATTATAACATATTTTTTTTGTGTTTTTAATTATTTGTTTCGTCTAATATACCAAATGTATTTGTTTAGAAAATATTTTTTCATACACTGAAAGAATTTTCTTCGCAATACTAACGAATTTTGACATTAATCCCATGAAAAATTGCATTATAAAGGAACCTATGCAGCGCTTCGTTGGATCAATGAAACCTGTTTCATTAAAAGGACTTAATGAAACATTACATCAGATCCATGAATATTATTCATTGGATTAATACTTTCAATAAAGTAAAATTTTTTTATTTTTTTTTTTTTTTTTTAATTACTTTTTTTTCTTTTTTCTTATTTTATTTTACTTTATTTTATTTTATTTTTTATTTTTTTTCTGTCTCTGGTGGGATTCGAACATGCAACCTCGGTGCTGATAGACTAGCTCACTACCAGCTAGTCTACAGGGGCAGTGTAGTTTTTGTATGAAAAAACTATGTTTTGTTCTCAATTAAGAGCGTAAATATGAGATTAAATTGTCCATAATAACAATAACAACGTTGATTGAAAGTGGATTGAAAGTTTTTGTTTCATTACTATAATGACATTTTTATTGTCATAATGAAAATTTAAATTTATGAAGGCAATTATTGAAATATGTTGCTTTTATAAAAAAAATTTTTGATTTCATAAATTTAATGGCATACATGTAACATTAGATGTATGAAGTTATTAAATCTTACATTTTTTAAATAACAATTAAAAATTTTTTTAAGGAAACTATAATTTTGTATTAATTTATGAATATAGTTATGTTTGTTTATTGATTTTTTGTGTTCCCAATTAAAATTTTTTGTTTTACTTAGACAAACTTAAGTTTTCATATATCCAATGAAAATTTTTAACGTAATTACGAAATCTAATGAAGCGATTTTAACGAAAATACTTCATCAAACCTATGAAATTCCATTTAGACAATGAAAATTTTCATTTAAAGGAGAACTTTTTTATGAAAATGATTCATTAAATATATGAAGCATTTTTCTTTCAGTGTACAAACAGTTCAGTGATCTTCATTTTAACCGATTTTCCGCCGACCGATGACTAAAATTACAATGTTTTTCAATGCTTTTTTATCCTCTTCATCGATCAACAGGAAAGTGGCGAAAAATGGGTTAAATATTTGATTGCCAACACATTTTTTTTGTTTCCCGTACTTTTTATATGTATGTGTTTAGTTATTTGTTTCTTCTCATATATTCTCATATCAGTCTTTTAACAGAATTAACCGAAACAATGAGAAGTGTTAAAAATTTTAAAAAACTCTAATGGCATAATGGAGTATTTTATATGTTTAGAGAAATCCTGGAAAAGGACTGAGAAATTAGATATTCATCTACGATAAGTGAAATAATTTTTTCCAAGTCAACTTTTGTCAAAACTAAAGAAAAGAATCGCTTTAATCCTAAACATTTAAACCAAATTACTTTTCTAAAAGATTATTTTATAAGATGTCCTTTAACTACTGAAATAACTAATAAAATTATTTAGTTTATTTTTGTATACATATGTGAATATTTGGGGGTTTCACAAGGTAGTCATTAAGTCTTATGTCTTAAAATAATTACATGAAATATATATAGTCGGCTTAATATGCAAACCGGCTAAATCCTTTTTTATGTAAATTTAGAATTTGATTCCGTGTGGTAGAGAAAGATACGCCTCGTCGACCAGCATGTAGTGTTTCTTCTTTTAAAGTCTTGAAGTGTGTAAAACTGACTGTAATTTTAATTTTCTATCAAGCTTCAAATAGGAAAAATAAAAAGTTTTTTTTTCTCCTGTAAAATGTGCTCAAAGTGAATTAGCAGGTTTGTATATTAAGCTAACGATATGACTGTTGTAAGATACCGCTTGTAATTTAGATTTCTACTTTGCAGTTATGACGAATCAATGAACACAGTATTACAATTTTTATTTTGTTTGAAACACAACAATATTTACTTTAAACAATTTCAAATTTTGTTTAGGATATTATGATGATATGACTTGATACCACACCTTGTGCATTAAAGAATAGTTTTTTTTTGCTTGCTCGTTTTAGTTCAAGAATTGTTATGTTTCGTACCTATGTTATTGTTTTTTTTTTACTTATAAACTCCAAAAAATAAGCAATTAATGCATTTTTATATACTGAAATTACTTAATTTATAAAAAAAACTTTATTAATCGGTTAACCGATCAAAAACAAAATTAACCGATTATTAACCGATTAAACCAAAACCTCGGTTAATTAATCGCGCTATTAACCGATTAAAGCAAAAGGTCGATTAAATGAATACCCTATTATTTACTTACCCGTAACATATGTTTGTTTCACGTTTGTTGAATTACGACCTTTGTTTACAGCAGAACTCTCAATAATAAGAAACCAACACCATACCCCAAAGGTTTTTTGTAATCATTCTTCTTTAAAAATTTGATTTATTTAACTAAATAATTTAAAAAAAATTTAATATAGGAATTTTTGCTTCTTATAATACATTGTAATCATGAAAATAATGTTAATAATATACAAAATGTTGCATCGAATTGATGTCACTACCCAGTAAAAAATTTTAAGGTTTTCGGAAGCAAGAAAAGTACAAGAGCGCTGATATATGCGCTGGCTATTACATACTACTTAGAAGTAACAGGGAAGCGAAAACCATTGAAGTAAATTTTTAATATAAGTAAATGAAAATTATTTAATAGCTTCGCATAATCCCTTATAAGTAAGCAGGTTGTAAGGGAGTAGTTGAAATGATTATTTAAAAGAAAAAATTCACGACCAAAGTTCAAAGTGCTTCTGGTAATCCCTTACATGGAAGCACGTTGTATTGCAATGATTTCAAAATGTGTTTACGATTATTCCCGACATGTAATCGAAAACAACAGATACTTAAAATTACTTATTTTTTATTACGCAATCAGTCGGCAAATTGTTTTTGAGCAGAGAGGACGCAAGCAAATTTTTGTCTGGTCAATTACAAGATTTATTGTTGTTTTCTTTTTAATTTGCGTACAGTTTCGTTCTATTTTAAAAATTACATATTAACTGAGTTGTGTGTTTGTTTTGCTTTTTGTTCTTTTGCATAAGTTTTTGCTTCTATACAGTATAGAAGCAATTAATCAAAGGTATGAAAGCTGCGGTTTTTGGAAGCTCTTCCTTCACGGAATAATGTAAGCCATGAAAAACGCAGTGATTTTACAAAAAAGTAGTGCTTCCAAGTGGGAATTCGCCATATAAAAATCATGCCTCTTGTAAGCAGGTTTGTAAGGGGGAATTGTGCTTCTCTCCCTTACAAACCTGCTTACCAGTAAGCACCATTTTTTACTGGGTATAGTCATAAAAAAGATGACACGTAAAAAATGACAAAATTGTACGAAGACGTTAGTCATTGGATTGATGTTACTTTTTGCATCATTGATGCCATTTGTAGTAACATTGATGTCACAACTCTGATGTTAGGGCATCATCAATTTGAAGATGCATTTTTCTATCAGTGTGGTGCAGGCTGTCAAATTTGTATTTAAATGCATATAAATAACACCTGTTTGATTGCCGCCATAATGTTAACAATAATTTTTTTATTTTCTGACATGTTAAATATTCGATGCCCAAGTCTTTTGCATAAAATTATCTATACTGGCGAGCCGATGTATCTATTGTATCTATTCGAACGTATCTGATCTGATCCCGATAAGATTCAAGAAGTTAGTATCTGAATGGCAGTTTTTCATTCCGATATTCGTCTTTAGAACAAACTACCAGCAACTGTTCAATTTACTCGTAATGCAACGCGTACATGAAAATGTGTAGTCTTTTGTATTTAAAAACGCTTTTGAATGTCTTTATGTTCAAAATTGTTTAAAATTTAGAAATTGCTTTAACGTATTAATTTCTTTTGTTTGAATGTTTATTGTTAAAATCTTTGTGACACATAAGAAATTACTACGAATTGTTTATCCTGTACTATAATTATAGGACTTTAAGTCCTGTTGTATAGGAATACCAATAAATAAATAAATATGTTTTGTGTTTATTTTCGCAACAATAGGATATTTTTCTAACATCTATGAAAATATAATCAAATTTGAAGCACTTTTTTTTTTGATTATGTCCCCCTAGATTGGTAAAAGCTTGCACTGTGTGACGTTGAGAATCATTTTAAGCAGGCTTTGTTTTATTATCGTCAAAATTTCGACCTGTACTTTGCGCACAAGGCCCATATAGAGAGACGCTAGCCGGATGGACGAACGTGGTTCAGGATCGATCGTTATCCAATATTTAGCCAATATTTTTACGTATTACACAGCTTAAATTCAAAATACCCTCACCATAATGGTGGTTTCAGTGAAAAAATTCGACCTATGGTTGGTACCAAGAGATCTATTTATTTTATTTATTTATTTCCAATTCTATACACAAGACTTAAAGCCTCTTATTGCAGTATAGAACATTGTTTTAGCAGAAACATTTATAATTATAATTTGTAAATTATAAAATTTAAAACAAAAGAAAAAATTTAAAAGAGAGAAAAAAAAAATTATTAAATTAATAAATTAAATTGAAAATTAACAAAATAATAATATTTAAAATTCATAAAAAAATGAAAAAAATTAACGTGCAAAAAAATTTAAAATGCTTTTTTTAAAGCTCAGTGCGTTACTAGTTATTTGTATATTATGCGGGAGTAGATTCCAAAGACGGATTGCATTAAGGAAAAATTGCCAATCGGAAGTAAAACTTTGGTGTCTATACAATAAAATTCTTTTACCTCTATTAGACCTAGATATGGTTAAGCGGTTATACAGATGTTGTGGTTGTTGAGTAAACACGATTTTGTGCATAAATATTAGTACTCTTGTTTTGAGAAGGTCATCAAACTGAATACCATATAATTTTACCGTAAAAGGAGAAACAGAATTAAACCTTTTCACGCCATATACGTATCGTACAATGCTTTTAAAGACTGAGTTTAATTTTCTTGTACTTGCCGCATCACATTTAGCAAATAATTTGCATCCATACATCAGAATTGGCAATAAATAGGTTTTGGCAAGAAGTATTCTTATTTTGATAAGTGTACAATACTGCGTTTGCCAGAGAGTTCTAAGCATGGAATATGTACGGCCACATGCATAATTAATATGGTTGCACCATGTCAGGTTCTTATTAAAAATAATACACTCAAAATATTATGTAGTTAAATTCAAACGAAAATTCATTTGAAACAAATTAAAATTCATTTAAAAAACGGATCATTTACATTTCATTTAAAACAAATGATTTTTTCAGTAATTTCTAAGTTTTTTATTTATTGAACATCATATTCGTTAAAATTGAATAGTTTTTACTTTTAAAAAATATATTTTAACCGATAAAAATCAAACAAATTAACAAAAAAAAATACGGAAAACATTATTTTTTGGTAGTTTGTTTTTTTTAATAACAAACATAAATGTTGAAAAATAAATTTATTCGTAAAATAACTATATTTTTATTCAATTTTAACAGTACCGAAAACGAATTTAATAACCTACAATCAGTTACTGTAATAATTTTATGAGTGTACCTAAATTTGTTGCTGTATTTACCCTTTCAATACGTTCATCACCAAGAAAAATGTCAGGTATATGATCGGTTATAGTAGTTCGTTTTTGGATAACAAGATATTTAGATTTTTTTGGGTTGATACCATTAGCAGTAGCCCATTCATATATATGTTTTAACTCAGTATTCAGAGTTAAGACACATTGTTCAATTTCAGATGTATCACAGCTGATGTAAATCTGAACATCGTCAGCATACATTCTGACTTTGCAGTGTGTAAGTTGACTCGGAAGGTCATCAGCGTAAAGCGAAAATAGAAGGGGCCCAATAATTGACCCCTGCGGTACACCCCTCGTCACAGGTAGACATTTTGATTTATTATTACAACTTTGAACATACTGATACCTGTTGGTAAGATATGTTGATATCAGACGTGTAGCAGCTGTAGAAAACATAAACATGTGTTGTAGTTTGTAACATAGGACGTTATGATCGACTGTATCGAAGGCTTTTGAATGATCCAAAAGTACTAAGATATTTGTTTTTCGTTCATCTATACTATTTTTTATATCTTTCGCAACATCTACAAGTGCAGTTATACAACTGTGGTTTTTCCGAAACACAGATTGTTTATCATTAAGCAGATTATGATCATTAACGTAAATCTATGTATGCCTAAAGCAGTGAAGGGCACATTTGCAAATCCTATGTACGCGTGCATAGGAATAAAAATGCTGCTTGTGTGCCGTCGACACATGTACACCATAAACTTCTTTGTGTGGTCTGTGACAATGTACGTTCGGCTGTTGCTTTGTTGTTATTTCGTCAACACAAGCATAAATGTGATAGTATGTGTGTGCCCTTCACTGGCCTAAAGCTAAGTTCACACCTAACAAATATTCGACGAAAAAATCCAAGAAAGCGTGACCAGTAAATTGATCGAACTTTAGAGGGTCATTTTGTTTTCAACAAATTTTATTGAGTTACTAAACTTTATTTGTAAGTAGATACCTGAATAATGTAATTTAGAAAAACAAATTATTTTCCAATAAAACTAGTGGTTACGTGTAGGTGTGAACAAAGCTTAAGACTAGTGTCTGTATTCATAAAAATATTTTAAATTTAGTCATACAAATTTTACTTAATAGGCTTTTTTCGATATTTTTTATATTAAACTAGTCGTTCCCGCGGGGTTCCCTCCCCAGAATGAATTTTTTTTTATTAACTTATTATGAGTAAATCGATCTGCATAATTTTTTAATTACCCCAAATCGAAATTCCCCATCTGTCCCTTCATATTCCTAGCTTTGATAAACATATAAGCCCTGTGTGTTTCAATTACACTGATCTATCTATTCAAATTTAATCAAAATTAGTTGGATATTTTCGGGGTGGCGATAATTCTCTCTATGTCCCCTCTTGGTTGATACAACGGTCAGTGGACCGTCGAGCGTTGAGATAGACTGGATGTGGAATGAAGGGTAAACAGCGTACTCATGTTGAAATTGCTTTCTTTTTTTTTGAGCACGAAAACAATTGCTTTAAAAGATCTCTTCTAAAACGATAGTTAATATTTTGTAAATATAGGAGGTTTAGCGGCCGTGAACCCTATTTTTTTTTTTTTTAATTCCCTATGCTAATCCATTCACTCAGGACCTTGCATGTTTAATTTGATGTTTCTAGGTCTAATATTGAAGGAAATTCAAAATGTACCAGTTAAAGAACAAAAAAGTACCAAAAAGTTACTCCATAAAGTCTTATCACTCAGGATATTGTATGTTGAATCTTATGTTTCCAGGTCCAACAATAAATAAAAATAGTAATAAAAAAGTACCAGTTGTAGAACCGAAAAGCCAAAGAAAGAAATTTAATTTTCTGTTTTTCCCGTTTTCGGTACTTTTTCTCCCCATCGAAGCATCAAAAATCGCAATATTGTAGTGGGAGCCCATTTAATACGTGTAAGCCAAAGAATAGAAAAAAATACTTTGTAGAAAAGTACCAACAATAGCTACGAATTTCACGCCTTAAACATTCGAATTTCTAAAAAGTACCGAAATAGTATTGGTATTTTTTTAGATAAGTTTCGAAAGTGATATTATGTTTATTTTAACGTTTATTGGTTTAGACGGTTTGACAAAGAAGTACCAAAATTCAGGTTTCACCTTTTTACTCCCTTAAAGGTCCTATTTTAAAAAGAAAACCAAACACCAGTCCGTTTATTTTCCTTAAGAACAACGATAAGTATAACATTTCTTCGGTCTCTTTTAGTTTTGGAGATAAGAGTGAGATTAAAATAGGAGGTTTAGCGCCCCTGGACCCTATTCTATGCACTTAAATGTTACCTTATGTAGCATATGTCTGTTAGAAGGGTCCATTCTTCATTTTGTTGAAGAAACTTTTAAAATCGGGCCGGCATGCCGCGGCAGTTCCGGAGATGACCTTTTACAAACATACAAACTTTTCAGCGTTATAACATAAGTGTAGATATTGCTTGCTTTATTTTGCAAATGAAATCATATTTGTTTGAAATAGCTAATGATTTTGGCTGCGCAATTTAATTTCATCAAACCGTTTTCAAGCATTTTATGTTCGTCGTCTATTACAAAGGCCATCGATTGCTGTTCGAGTGCGTATGACCTACGATACACAATTTTACATTTGATCATTTAGAAGATTGTCTTCATCAGTCCCATTCGTTTGCTCATTCGCTTTATTTGTATGAACTTTTCGTATGCCTATTTCTTCTATATTCTTTAAAAAGTGATCATTAATTAAAATGTTGTCATACCAGTTCTGTTCTATGTATTCCCTTTACTTCACTCCTCTTCTAGTTGGACCGCTGAACTAGTACATTAATGATGTCTAATAAAATGCAAAAGAAAAAACAGCAAATTCTTAAAAAAATATATGCATGTATATGTGTGTAAGTATGTATGAATGTTTGTTTGTATGTATAGAGAAAAAAAAACATGCGTATGTCAGCCAACCGTTCAGATACATTAAAAGTACAACAAGCATTAGAAGAGAACGCCAGCAAAAAGAAACCTACAATGAAAAGACAGAAAAATATAAACAAATACACATGCAAAAGCATAAAATAATATAAATTTGTTTTAATAAAAATATAAAAAAAATTGCTGCTTTCGAAGTTCTTGTTGTTGTTTGTTGTCTTTACAATTCCCAAGAAGAATAAAAAGCTTCCCAAATAGACAGAAGCAACAGCAACAACAATTGAAAAACAGCAAAAACATTGTTCTTGTTTTAGGCGATTTTTAGTGAGAATGATGTTGCTGTTTTATTGTTGTTACTTGCGATCGGCAAATGCTCATACTGCCCAGTCCGTCCGTTCATCGCTGGAAGAGGCATTAGAAACCGCACGCAGTTTTTGTTAAGTGTTTTTTTCTTATTTTTTTTTTGTTTGCTTTAAACAACAGTGCGTTTTAATGAATCGCTTGTTAGATGTTTTTATTTTTGTAATGGTGTATGCGTGTGTATCTATGTATGTTCTAGTACATTAAATACATGAATTGAATTAATGTTAGATGATGATAATGAAGATAATGATGATTATTATTCCTAAAACTGCTGTTTGCTGGTTAGTTTAGATTTGTTAGACGAAATATGTGTGTAGGAAAAAACAACAATTTTATTGTAGCGATGAGGTAATCAACTTACGCAGTTTTTTTAACTTTTTGAAAAAAAAAACTACAACAACACCAAGATCAGCACAGCAACAATATTATTCACACGCATACAAGCGCATGAAGTCATTTCGAATAGACTTCTTTAATTTTGTTTTATTTGATATTTATTCATTATAGAATTCATAAGACTTGCGTGTTTTTTTTAGCTTTACTTAATACCTAGTTTGTTGAATTTTGTTTGAATTTCAAAGTTCTTTTATGATTCTTCGATGTAGGTTTATACCCTACATCCGCATTTATGAACAGGTTCTTAGAGGCCTAGTTTTAGTGCAGAAAAGAATGAATTTTTAAATAAAGAATTATCTTTGAGTTTTGCAAAAAATTCTTCTCTTTCTCCAAAAGAGCATATTTCGCTAAAAAATTTGTTATCGTTTGCCATGCATGAAAAATTCAGTAGGATTGTACATTTGTCAGTACTACATATTGAATTACACGAGTTCCTTTACGCCAAAGTACCTTTTATGAAAGCAACAAGCATTGCGTTAATGATAACGAACTGAAATGGGTTCTTATTCATTTGAATATAATGTGTGATTTATAGGAAAGTTAACAAAAACACATACAATTCAGAAAAATTCATGAAATCTTTATTTGAATCGATAGTACGGTCCATATAATTTAATGTTTGAAGATTACTTCATGCAAATGTTGACCGTGACTGCGCCTCAAATGGTCCATCCGCTTAGTCCAATTTTGGCATACTCTTTCCAACATTTCGGCCTTTATCTTATGAATAAATGCTTCAATGTTGTCTTCCAATGCGTCAATTGAAGCGGGCATGGGTGTATAGACATGAGCTTTAACATAGCCCCACAAAAAATAATCGAAAGGCGTTAAGTCGCACGATCTAGGCGGCCAATTGGCCGGTCCCGAACGTGAAATAAAATGTTCACCGAACTCGCCTCCCAATAAGTCCATTGTTAAGCGTGCTGTGTGGCATGTGGCACCGTCTTGTTTAAACCACATGTCATGCAAGTCAAGTTCTTGCATTTTGGGCAAAAAAAAGTTGGATATCGTCTCACGGTACCGCTCACATTCACATTCACAGTTACGTTACGATTCGCATCATCTTTGAAGAAGTACGGTGCAATGATGCCACCAGCCCATAAACCTTACCAAACTGTGACTTTTTCTGGATGCATTGGTAGCTCTTGCAATGCTTCTGGCTGATCTTCACTCCAAAATCGACAATTCTGCTTATTAACGTACCCATTGAGCCAAAAATGAGCTTCGTCACTGAACACAATTTTTCGAAAGAAGCGCGCGATGAACTTTCTTAACAGAGCACGCATTTTGATAATAAAATTCAATAATTTGCAAGCGTTTTTCGTTTGTAAGACGATTCATGGTTAAATTATAGACCAAACTGATGATGTTTGACAGTGAAACAAAACACGAAAGGTGCGTCAGCTGTTTAAACCAGTGTTACCAAAAAGATAAAAGCTAAAAAATCACCCGATATAACGGATTTTCGGATCTCTTGTGGTTTGTTAGTGCCAAGTTTGACTCGTAAAGTCTAGATTTTTTTGGAAAGAGGAGAAAAGAAATGGTATTTTATTTTCCCTTGATGAGTCAAACTTGATGTGTGTGAACCGGCACTTATAAAGAAGTTATTGGGAAAGCCAGTCTTATAATGGATTGGAACCCATGAGATATAGTTCTTTCCTATTTTTATACCTACAACACAATTATGCGTTTGTGCTGATGCTTGTAACATCATAAAATATACCGATTGCTGTAATTGGGATTCACGATACACAGGAAGCCAATATCAATGTAAAGATTGGAAAGCGAGAACTCCCGAGCTCGAGAAACAACTAAAATTACGGAATAAACCTTTGATAAAGGATCTAGATGATATTTTGCTGAAAATGTTCTAAATTTTGTTTCCATGCATAGATAACAATAAAAAATTACATATTTTCTGTATAAGAGTAGCTGTTATATGAATCGGAATGTGCATTTTCATGCAAAATAAAAAAGTAACCAATGTTTGTTCCAAAGAATTTTGTGGATATCTCGAGCAAATTTTTGAAATTCATACCTTTAATTAATTGTGAATAAAAGCGAAACGCGTTCATCGATTTTCATGATGTATGTATCATTTTGTTCATAGGTTATGCGTTTTTACATGAAAGTAATAGGACTTGACACTTTTTTTTACCGTTTTGGATTTTTTATGAATTAAAAATAAAAAATTTAAATTTTTTGGGCAAAAAATATTTTTTTTCTCCATACATTTATTTATAACTGCGAAACTCTTATTAACTTATGTAGCGAAACGCACCAGTGGCTCTCGAGTTATGACAAACAAAAGAGCCTAAAACGTGACAAATTCCCCTATACGATACTTACAAACTTCAAATTAATTTTTAAGTGATTTATTGAGCTACCATGACCAAACTAATGATGCAGAAGTTCTTCTTTTTGGGTCTACCTTCATAAGCAATTATCAGAATTGAGTCCCGATTCAATCACCTGAAAAATGTTGTACGGTGTAATGCAACCATGGAACAGCTGACTTTTTCCTTTCATAAAATAACGGGGTGAAACATATAAATTATAAAAACACGTTTATATAATCGTTAGAGTATACGAATTCAAAAAACGAAAGCAGATTTTAAATTTTAAAGAAAAAAAAAACATGTTTTATTTATGCCAATAATAGCAACGTTTTACCCATTGATGTTAGTATATTTTTGTTTTGTTCACAATGGATCGCATTGGTCTCCGAGTGGAAGTGTGCCCTTGGGCACATTACCCTTCTTCTTCTTAACCTAGTAAATTTTTTTACTTGAATTTGCCACAAGCAAAAATATTTGATCGAGTTTGCAAGCATTTCCCCACATATTTGATACAAATTTCCTTGAAAAAAAAAACCAGGCAAATACTAGACCAGTTTTGTTTATAGGACTTTAAAAACATTCTTTATAACCGAAAATTCGCTAAACCGAAGTTTTCTATAAGCGTTATAATGTGTACGAGACATTAAAGCTGAAATGTTGGCACTGGAGAAATCGTTCGTAACACGCGATCAATCATCTTGCCTATCAATACACAACATCAGACAAAATGTGGGTGTTATTAGATTTAAATCTAAAGAACGGTATTTTCCTTCTCTTCTTTTCGCACCTGGTGAAGGGTTTATAAGATTCAGCATTGCCGAATATAGCACTCTTACTTCATCAAATTCTTATAAAGAACAAATGATCTTCTAAAAAAGTCAAAAGATAAAACAGCATTTACAGCCACAACAAGGGCCCTTATACCGATTTGGCATCCCATAAATTACATTTAAACAAAAACACTTCTTGTTACTATTTTACTAAAATTAATTTATACATAAAATTTTGCTGTTTTAAATTTGTTTAGTAAAATAAAAAAAAAAAGTAAAATTTTCTTACAATTAAAAAAACAAACTTGTTTTGTTTTTTCTTCCTCTATTCGCACTTTTGTTTCTTTTTCTAGTTTTTCTGTGCCAAAGAATTTTTTTTTTTTTTTTTTGTTTTTTGTAAAATCTAAAGAAAATAAAATTTAGACAAAATATGAATATAAAATGAAATGAATAAAAAAATTCTCGTACAACAACTATTTGAATTATTCTTGACAGATTACAACAAGGCCTTCTAAATAAAAAAAGTTGGTATGTGTTTTTTTTTATTATTTAGATTCTATTTAAATTTATTTAATTAGTTTTTTTTTCTTAAAACAAGTTACATACATATTTCAATAAAAAAAAAAAATAGAATCTTATTTAAATTATACAAATGTTTAACAGAATTTACTTTAGAATGACAACGTTTCAAGGGCAGAGTCAAGAATACGAACGCATTATGAAATTTTCATTAGCATATTTAAGTCAAACAACGATTAAACTTCTTACTCCTATAATTATTAAGAAGAACTATTCTCGATGTATCCACTCTGTATTTTAGAGTTCAAATATGATCCAAAAAATATATACAGATACAATTAGTGAAATTTCAGAGCTTTAAATTAAAGTGCTTTACAAAAGGGGTCCGAAATATTTTGTTTAAATTATGCTGGCACTTTCATGCTAAAGGCAATGAGTTAAGTTAAAGTCAGTTTTTACGATACCTGATATCTTTAGAATAAAACCACTTCATGGAAATTTAAATTTTGAATTAATTCAGACTATGCGATATTTCCCTACAACAATAATCGTATTTTCTTTTAGTGTCCTCTATTCGTTCAGACGTTACGTTTTTTTGGTGCTCGCAACCAGGGTTGTCAGATGTGGCGATTTCTCGCCAAACGTGGCGATTTTCAAACATGTTTGGCGACCTAATTTTTGATTTGGCGACTGGCTATTTTTGATGACCTTTGAATTTGTTTTGAAATTCGTTAAATTCAATACTAAGAAATAATATTATTTTAATTCTCGTATTTTTATGAATGAAATTTCAGGCAATCCTATGTATGATAGGTATTTGAAGGTATGTTCAAATGGCTGATGAAGTTAAGTGTTTTTTTATATATAAAATTGCTCTTGAAATAATCAATAAATAGAATTCCTTTTAACACTAATATGTGTTAAGTCTATACAAATTTTCACATTATACTTATACGTATTTGGCAATTTATTATCACAGATAAAATATGTTGTTGTTAGTGATATTTTAAAGATTTTTATGAATCCTATAATACCTTTGGACGAACTACACTAAAACTCGCCTTCGAATTAGAATGCAATACGATCTTCTAGACGCGTTATTAGGAGTTATACAGGTATGTTCTGTAAATCACAAGATTTCAAATAACTTTTGATTTTGAAATCACAATTGTGATTAATGGGTGTTTTAAAAACCACAAAAGTTTTAACTTAGCTAAAAATGGTGGAAACAAATAAGCAAGTAATTTTAAATCGGCGGACACTTAGCTGACTGGTTTAAGATCACAATTATGAAAAAAGCATTTTGTCCAGAACAACTTTTTTGTGATTTCAAATCACTTTGACAAAAAGTGATTTTCAGAACATGCCTGATAAGTTATATGAATGGGAATAGTACATGTTGCAATTCTTTTGTACTTTCGTTGAATAAATGTAATCCCCTCACAATGTATTCCAAATTAGAAGACAAATAGCGAGAATTGACGGTGAAGCGTTTTAGATATATAATAAAACTGAAACTGTTGTATACATATAGTGAATTTCTAATATTTCTTTAGTACTAGTCGCAAAAAATCTTTTTTTGTTGCTTTAAGTAGACTACTATAAATTATTTTATAGTAAACATCGTACCTTTTTTGTGTTCACTTACTATTTTTATTTCGCTCTAAATAAAAATTAAGCAAAATATATATTATGGCGATTTTTTTTGAGTTTTTGGCGTATTTTAGCGATACGGAACTAATTTAGTTTTTAGGATTTTTAAAAAATATTTTAAATAATTTAAAAAATATGTATTTTATTGTCAAAAACTTGTAAACAAAGACTTTGGCGATTTTGGCGATTTTTGATATTGAATTTGGCGAAAAAGGTCAAAATCAATCTGACAACCCTGCTCGCAACAAGCAACAAGTTGGGGCTAGCACTCAGGGGATGACCCCAACTAATGCATTGGGTTGGAACTAGGAAAATAGGTTATGGGAAGGAGGATAGAGGGAGTAGTGCTTGTGGATATTTG
Source organism: Pollenia angustigena (assembly GCA_930367215.1). NCBI lineage: Eukaryota > Metazoa > Arthropoda > Insecta > Diptera > Polleniidae > Pollenia > Pollenia angustigena. Next base: position 120,659,694 of record OV884057.1, on the reverse strand, counting down.
ATTTGAACTTATTTACGTTGCAGGTCTTAGGGAACACTTCAGCAGGAAGGTTATTCCACATGCGAACAGTCCGGCCAAAAACTAATTCTCCCTGTAATGCTTTAAACACATTCGAGACAGCAAGCTACCGACTTCAGTATGTCAAAAATAGAATACAAGTGTGCATATGAAATTGATTATTTTCAGTCAAATTAAACTAATTTCTATTTTTGTCCACTACAAAACAGAAAAAGTGTTGCTGATAAAAAAAAATATTTAAAGAATTAGTGCTTAAATTTTTTTTTTTTTTTTTGTTTAACAGAAAAGAACCGGCTTGATACAAGAATATTTACTCGGCTCAACACCAAATTGATATTTGTATAATTTTTTAGTATTCTTGAAAGAAGTTCTATAGGAACATGTTTTTCACGCTAACGCTCCTAGTTAAGCAGTTATAGGTCGTAAAAGTTGCAAGATACTTTATCCATTTCTACTTAGGTGAAAAATGAATCTATAAATTATGGGAATCTGTGGAAAATGCTTCAAAATGTGTCTTACATGGCGTTTAAAGCATACCGATTTACCAATTAAGAGGTAATATTATATATTCATACTAAGTGGCTGCCCTTTTTTTTTAACAAAATTGGCTTTATCTTTAAATTATGTCGATATTTATTTATTTAACCCTAGATATTTGCTAAATAAACTTTTTCTTTATTGCGGGTTTTCGGCCTTGTGGAACACTTAATTAATTATGTTCATATTACAATAATTAAATATGTAACAAGTACATAAATTGTTACTACATATATATTTATATATTTTTACTCAAACTAATAAATAAATTGAGAAGTTTTCCAAAATAAAATTTTTTAAAGCTTAATAAATATAAAATTCAAAATGATGGAGTTACTAAAAATATGGTTTATAAAAGCTTGAAGTATTTTTCCCTATATATAGTCTTTTGAATTGCATTTTAAGAAAAATTTGTATTAAAATTTTTCCTCAAAACACATTTCAAACTTGTTTTATTTTTTATGAATGCGGCAGATTATGTTTTGATAAATATAGTAACAAAATTTTTAATTTTGTAGAAAAATCTTTCAAGAAATATTTAATTTGGAAATTTACTCTTAAAGAAATTTATAACACATCATGTGAAAGATATTTCGAAGTAGTTTCTAATAATACTAGTACTTCTTTGATAAAATTTTTACCTAAAATGCAGTTGTTGGCATCACTTGCGCCGAAGTAAAGTTTAAAGAAACTTGGCATGACTTTTATGTGTCAAAAGTCTTTTTTATGCAGCAAAGTATGGCAATTATTGCTGCAGTTAATTTTCTGAAGCAATAGCTTTTGACATAAAAGAAATCTTTTTATTTTCTTTTTTTTTTTGTAATGCTTTTTCTTGTCATTTATAAGAAAACTGTCACTTCACAGAAAAAAGTAAAAAACGGTTTTGATCACCAAAATAATTGAAACAAGCAAAAAATTGTTTAATTTTGCACCTATCACCGAAATGATTATACCAATTACTCAAATTTGCAAAAATTGCAAAACAAGGATTTTTTTCCAATTAAAAAGTTTTTACATTTTAATTACAAAAATAATTGAAAAAATTATTAATATTAAACAATATTTTAATTGAATGAATTAACAAATTAATTGAAAAAAATCAATATTTTAATTGAATGAATTACTAACGTAATTGATTACAATACAGAAAATTAATTATTTTAATAATTGTATTGATTAAAACAGTGATTGAATTTTTGCATTAAATCGATTAAATTTTAATTGAATAAATTAACAGTGTATTTGAAATACACTCTAAATTCAATTACGCAAATTATTCAATCAAACAAATTATTAATTGAATAAGTTTGTTAAATCAATTCAGTGGATGGTTAAATGAAGCAAAATAATAATATTTAAAATATATGTTTTATTTAAATATGGTTTAAAAATAACTTGTTTTATTTGTTTAATTGTAATAGCTCATGCTTAATTGTACAAATTTTGAAAGATTTTTTGACAGAGGAATTTCATTCATACAACTTTGTATAAAATTGTATAATAACTCTGATTCTTCAGGGTATTCAAGATTGAAAACAAAAAAAAGTTTTTGTTGTGTAATTTGGCTGTACTTTTTTTCACCTATTCACTTTAAACGCACATCATGAAATAACGCCAAAAATTCAAGAATTAACAAACAAATTTCGATTGCGACCATAACCACCGTCAACAATGTGGTCAGCCACAAGGCGATTTTTTATTTTACGCATAATATACATACATATGTAGGTATGTAGGCTCATTATTGACATTGTTGGTGGTCATAATTGTAATTCGTCTATAACAAATTTCAGTTAATTTTTTAGTTGTTGATAGTTTTTTTTTGCATGCGACGCTTACTGTTCTTTTTGACGACAAAAACATGTGTGTATGTACATGTAAGGGCAAAGACAATAGATTTATAAAGATGTTGGTTGCACTTGTAACATTTTTCGTAAACTGTTGATGAGGGAGGAAAGCAACAAGGAGAAAGCAACAAAGTGTTCAATTCAAACAACCGAGTTGATTGATTCAATTAAACTTATAATTAAAATAAAGCTTAAAATCAAGTAAAATTTTAATTGAAAAAATATATTTTTTTTTTAATTCAATCAATTAAGAACGTAATCAAATTTATTTTAAAATTCAAATATCACTATTAATTGAAAAAAAACTGCCAATAATTTTTTCTGTGTTGTTGGTTCAATATTTTTAATGAAATTTGACATCGTTATTGTTGATAACATTTTTATTATTATTTTATGTTTGCTTATAAAACTTTTGAAATTCAAACTTTGCACAGCTGTTGTGCAGTAAAAAAGTATCAGCATCACAACTGCAACTGGTAATTACGAATCAGAAACATCATTTTGCATCACTGCAGCATTGATGAACAGTTTGCATGCATTAACGTACGTACCCAAAGTGTTCTGAAACTTTTACGACCTATACTACGCTCGTTGGCGGACATTTTTTTTTATTTTTAATGCAGTTTATATGTATTTATTTATTTAATCTGCCATTACGATTATATTGTTTTTTACTTCCAAAAACAACAAAATTATAATATTAAATATATTTTATAATAAATTCAATTGTTTTTACGTTATAAAATATATTATAAATAAGTATTTTTATATTTATAATCTTAAATTAAGTTTGTATAAAAGTCTGCAATTATGCATGTTTTTCATTTTATAAAACTAAAAAGTGATAGTGGCACCACTGGAATATAAACACACAGTAAAAAAACAGCTGTTTATATATTTTTCAATTGTAGCTGCCGTGTTCAACATAATTCAGTAGCTCACTACACGACTATAATTGCACCCAGCAGCATTTGTGGTCGTGTGTTCGTGTATCCTGCTGTGGTGAATGTGTTTAATGCATAATGCGTTATACGGTGCACGGGCCAATCGATTACAAAAGGATTGGCTTGTGGGAAAACACTTGTTTAAATTTTACTTGTTATAAATTACTTTTACATTATTGAATTTTAATTTTTAACCAAACTATCATAGATTTAATAATTTAATTTTTTCCAAGTCCAAAACACATTGACACTAGGTAGATTTATTTGGGAGTGAAGACATGCTGCTCTATAAAAATACCCGATTTTTCAAAATTGTAACCATATAAAACAAAAACAATTCAATGCACTCATGTACAAATTTTGGCTCATACATACTAATTTGACAATTGGGGCTTAGGTCCTTCCGCTAACGAGCTTACTTTGTGTTAATGTACCTTGCCCAAGGTGAATTTATACATCTCGAATCGAGACATCTGTTTATTGTTTATTTTCTTTGTGTGAATACTGAATGTCAAGCTTTGTTTACATTTTGTGAAAAAATTAATTCAAATTTACAAAAATTCAATAAAAATTGAAATATTTAAAAAGAACATATCAATTTAAGTTGTATCAAGGCGAATTCATACAAGGTGGTCTTATTTTGAAAACGTTTTACAGCACTGTAAAATATTTTAACGTTGTGTCAAAAATTCAAACAACTATTTGATATTGTTTTTATGTATATTAAATTGTGTTTTTTTGAAATGTTTTAACTTAAAAAAGTTTTAAATTTTACAATTTTAATCGCAAATTATAGAATTTAGTTAAGATTCCCCAGAACCAACAGGACGGTATACCATTTTGACACAAGGTTAGTAATCAGCTGTTGCTTACGTAGCAAGATAAGTTCACCTCGTGTAAATTCGCCTTGAGTTGTATAAAACAAAAAAAGTTAATATAAAATATAAACCAGTGTTCGAAAATAAACACTAAATATCGTTTTTTAATGTTCGGTTCGGTAGATTTGTGGAAAACACAAACGCAAATAGTGTTTGTGTAGAAAATCATTAAAAAAATAACGTTTCCCTGTTAGTCATCTTTCGAACACAAAAATATTACTGTTTTTATCAAACTCAACAAAAGATGTTAACATTTAATTCCGTTCGGTTTTTTTTTTGAAAATCCACAAACTTTAATGTGTTCGGTTCGGCTCGTTAATGTTCGTCCCTTTTGGCTGGTAAAAAAACATTTTTACAAAAACAAAATACACACACAAAAAAACATTATAGAACATTAAAATATAATGTTTTTCTACAGTATCACTACAACTGTTCTGTTTTTTAACGAAGAACCGAACATTATATAATGTTCAGTTCCTTCTTGAAAATAGTTATGAACGGTATTAAGGGTTGTGTATGTCTACACAATCAATAAAAAAATAGATATCGTTCCTGGGTGTGTGAGCCGAACGTTAAATAATGTACTGTTTATAAACCCAAGGAATTAAATTTGCGTAAGGATAGCTAGCATACCTCTATCTCATGATGCGGTTATCTGTATAAATTCGTCTTGATTTTTTTATTTTTGTTATTTCTACCTTTTTTTGTTGTAATAAAGAACTATTTTTTTAAAATATCTTTAACTAAATACATTTGTTAAAATATTCACCTTTAATTGGTGATCCCGCGTTTTTTTAACTCTGATTAAATTAAATTTTAAATGTTCTCTCAGCAGAGAACATTGAACCAAGCTAAAACAACAACAGCCGTATTCATAATGAAAATTTTGCATACAATAAGCAAAAAGTTTATTCATAATACACTAACCAAACTCTGGCTAACGATTTGCTAAACTCTTGTTCACGAGCTGCCAACTTGTGAAAATCAGCCGTTTAATGTTAAACAATTTTGTTGGTTTTTTTTAATTAACTGTTTTTTTTTTCAATTTACTGTCTTTTATTTAATTTATTTTAATTTTAATAACTTTTTAAAATTTTTATATGTGAAGGGAAAAACAAAAAAAAAGGAAAAAGTGACTAATTCAGCGATGATTAATGAAAAACATGTTGGATTTTTTATTCAATGTGGCATCATAAAAATTCAGAGTTGATTTATTAAAAGTTGGCAGATGGAGAAAAGTTCGTTATGAATTAACTCTGTGCCAACAAGCTGCTAAACTTAATCGGCATTCTAGTTAGCAGCTCGTTGTACGTAGTGTACAAACTGTGACTAACTTTTTGTTATGAATACGGCTGCAAGTGTTGAAGGTGCTCGTAGGCTACCGGCTGCTGCTTCAAGTATTCCTTAGATACCAACTTTTTAGAAAACCCCAAGCTCTGGTTTATGATATTTAAGAGAAACATCAAGTTGTTTCTTGATTTTGCATGTCGTGCGACAGTTTTTATCCCACAGGGGTCTCTACACCATGTGTCATCGATCTTCAATCGATCGATTGTTATTTTTTGCTTGTGTTTTTTTTATTTGTATATCACTTCGCCTTTCTATTTTACGCCGAAACCACCATTGTGGAGAAGCTATTATTCGTATGTGCTAATGTGTGTACACCATAAAATATTGGTCATTGACCCACCTTTTGGTATATTGGTCGACTTAGAATCACTTTTTGAATCGATCTAAGGATGTCCGTCCGTCCGCCTAGCTATCCACGTAAACCTTGTGCGTAAAGTACTTGTCACTTTTGCAGATAACTTGAGGAAATTTGGATATGGGATTAAATTTTCACAAGGACCAAGACCGTTAAAAATTCTGAGAATAGGTTTGTAATTTCCCATAGCCCTCATACAAACTTCTTTCCGAAATGGAGTTTTTGTACCCATAAACCATATTATAAAGCTGGTGTTAAGATTAAATTTGGTACGAACTTATGTTATGGCAGTCTAAATAATACTACTAAAGTTAATTGGAATAGGTTGATATTTGACTCAATCAATTACTACTGCCCTAAACAGCTTTAAATGCCATAACTTTCGTAAATGTTGGTATTGACATACAAATTGTGGACAATAACTTTTACGATAGCTTCTATGTCAGGACAAACTGTTGTGCTAGTGCTTGTTGGTCCAAAACTTACCGTAGACCACATATAAACTCCCCAAAACCCCCTCATGTAGATAAATATTTTTAAATAATATTCCGCACAAAGAACTGTTATATGAATCTAAGCCTCAAAACATTATTTGGTTCTAGCTGGTTCACAATTGCACATGGGTGCCAAATATAAAACACTATCAAACATTTTGTTTCCAACTTAAGATACTGGGTTTTCTTGTACATCCAGTCCTATTTCCTCAGAATAATAAACTCTAAGGCTGGGGTTTTGAGATCTAAGTTAATCTAGTTTAAATTAATCCGAAAGCCGATTTGTGCCGCCATTACCAAGTTTGTTTACAAAATTTTGACGGAACAGCTTAGTTTTGCTTAAAATGTTGGTCTTTAATGAAATAGTAAAAAAAAATCACATTTCGTCGGATAAACCCGAGTCTAAGATAAGTTTTAACTTAATTCACATCTCAAACATCCCGGCCTTAGCTGGTAAAAATAATTTAATTTAAGCTATTTTTTAATTCACTTTAATATTTTAATTAAATGTAATCATGAAATTAATTAGTTTCAGAAATGAAACTATAACAAATATAAAAATAATTTAAAAATTTTAGTTAAGTATGTACACTGCCGCTCATCTGAATAGGTTAAACATTTTTACAATTGGTTTTAGCAGTTTTCTCAAAAGCTATTGCTAAAAAATTCAATAAAATTGGTTTAATCAAGTGATTGTATTTTTTGCTTGAAATCCGTACAAAAAATTATCTGTTATATTGTAACGTTGTCAAAATATTAGTTTAAGAACAAGTTTTGTTCAAAAACGGTGTATTTTTTTAGACCATCAGAATAGGTTTAACAAGAGTAAATAAATAAAAACAAGTTTTTAAAGGTTATTTTTAACAAAAAAGTATTTCGTTAATAAAGTTAATTAGTCAATATTGCGTACTTCCCCCTTTATTTATAATCACTTCGTAACCCAAGTTGATTTTGGTCCAAGCTTCTTTTATGGCATCAATCAATTAATTTTTTGTTTCAAACTGATGGCCCGACGCATAGACTTTACGTGAAAGAAATCCCCACAAGTTTTCAAAAATATTGAGGCCGGGTGAATAGGGTGGCCATTGCGGAACCGGAACATATTGTTCATGAATCCACTGTTTCACTATCCTTGCAGATGTATTGGCGCATTATCATGCTGGAAACTACAGGTAATGGGTCCAAACATGGAATTGAAGTCTGGAAAAGATTTTTCCAGCCCTCCTTAATAGTTAACGGCATTAATTTTTGTTTAAAGAAATTGCAGCTCAACTGTGTCGTAATACGATACAGCGCATCCCCACCATTACTCCACCTGCACAGCTATGATTCCGGGTTAAATTGAGTTCTTCCTTACAGAGATCATGAAAGTAGTAGTTATAGCCATCACGACCTTCGAGGTTAAACTTTTTTGTTGTCAGAAAAGACCACATGTTTCCATTCTTCCTTCCATGTCATGCAATTTTCAGCAAACTTAAGGCGATTCATCTTGCGCAATGGTGGCTTCTTTTGCAATTTTAATCTTTTTAAATGTTTTGCATTTTGAATAACGCGTTTTACAGTCGCCAAACTAGCCATTGTTCCAACTTTTTCCTTTATTTTCGCTGCTGATTTCTTTGAATTGGAAGCAGATCTTAGAATTGCTTGTCTTTCAGCTGCTGAAGTGGCTCCACCTCCTCCTCCTCCCTTCATATTATATTCATAGTTGGTCTCATTTCTAAAGAAATTACTTACACACAACCAGAGAAAAAACATGTTTAAATATGGTCACCTCCAACAATACTATGTTAAAAGAAAATGTTGATCATATTATTTTTAATTCAACCATATTATTGTTAACGACAACCATATTATGGTAAAAATAGTCCTTCATCAAGAAGCCACAACCATAATATGGTTGCCTCCGAACACATTATGGTTAGTAATAACTAAAATATGTTTAACACTTATAATATTATGGTTGGTTTTCAACCATAGCATGTTGCTCTTGAAAAAGAGGATAATACTATTGTCAATTTAAAAACAAATTATTGTCATATTTAACCATAACATGTTTAGGGGCAACCATAATATGGTTGTGGCTTCTTAATAGGGGACTAATTTAACCATAACATGGTTGTCGGTGACAAAAATATGGTTAAATTAAACATAAAATGGTTAAAATTTTCTTTAAACATAGTATTGTTGGAGGTGACCATATTTGAACATGTTTTTTCTCTGCGTGCAGTTTGGGCTTCTGTTAATTTTGTTTGCGATTTGATCGTGATTAAAACCTGCTTCAGCATAACATTTAATTTTTACCCCTCCAGCTTCAGATAGAGACTTTCCTCGACCCATTTTAATTACAAATTATTTGAACGGCTTAGGGCTAAAAAATCAGAGCAAGTTAAACTCTCTTTTTGGTTTAAAATCTATAAATCACTAACAGCCGTATTCATAAAAAAATCATAATTCAGGTTTTAGATGAATTTTAGTTAAAAAACATTTTAAGCCTAAAAAAGCTTTTTTTTAAATTCGTATTCATAATCAGCATTTTAACTAATAAACGTTTTACCGTCTTTTTTAATTTGATGGTGGCAACGCTATCTCTTTTATTTGTCACATGAATCATAATGATGTAAAACAGTGGTTATTAATTCATACTCGTATTCGTATCTAAAATTTTTTTTTGTCGTGTGTGAGAAAAAAATTGTTTTTTATATATGAATAGTTGTCTCTTATATTTAAAAAAATAAAGAGTTCAAACAAAACAAAACAAAGTGCAATTTAGATGATGATTTTATTGCTGATATCAAAAAGTATTCAAATAACGAGTTTTATTTTATTTGTTTTGATCGTTTACACATCACTAGTTCATAATGTACAATTAATAATTTTTTGAGATTTAATTTGTGAAATTGAAAAATATATTAATAATATACATTTTTCATACATACATATTTTTGAATTTCATTTTATTTTTAATGTTTAAATACATAATAATATATTGTCTTAAAATTTCTCGCAAAACTGTTCAAAATGACCATAAACACACAGCAAAAAGCAAAAATGTCATTTTAAAATAGGTTTAAGCAAGGGTCGAACCAATTTTAAAATTCGCTTATTTACACAAGGTTTAAAATAGGGTTTTTAAGGTAATATTCGTTTATGAATAAAATTTTAACGATTTATGCTTAAAACAGATTTGAAATGGAGTTTAAAATGTTTATGAATACGGCTGTAAACATATAAACCATCTTTAAACGCATAAAATTGGGCGTTTAAACTACCAATACAGACCATATGAATTTGACAATATTTATCGTAGTTTTTTAACCACATATAATACATGGGCCACTGATTTACAGTTGTTGAGCTTAAACTATATATAAATTCAAGTTTAGTTCAACTAAACCTGCTTTGAAACCATCAGTGATTTATTAGCCATTAGAGCAGTGATAACCAAGCAACAAACAAAGTTGTTGTATACAAATGAATTGCCGACCGTGTCTGTGTAAAAAATACGATTATTGACTGCCTCGCGAGGCTATGGAGTGGCCCGAACAAAGTTGTTGTATACATGTGAATTGCCGAACGTGTCTGTATGAAAAATACAATTATTGACTGCTCCTGAGTCTATGGAGTGGTTATGACTGCATTAGAGAGATTAAAAATTTATAAATAACCGTCAATTCCCTATGAATTCGTATTTTAAACCAATGACTTTAATCACGAACCTATTCTGATGAGCTAAAAAATTCTTTGTTTTTAGACAAAATTTGCTATGCAGCGAATATTTTTAAAACGGTACAATATTCCCGTTCTATTGGACAGATCTTAATTAAGGCTAGCAATTTATTAATAAGCGAATTTTTTTTTGGATTTTTGACCAGCATTTCTTGTGAGATCAATTAAAAAATATCGTAAAAATGTTCAACCTATTCAGATGAGCGGCAGTGTATGTTTATGAAAAATAAAACCTAATACTTTAATACATAAATCATTTGAGGTGTGTATGAATGTTTTTCAAGCTTTTAATCAAAAATTCTTGTAATTTGAATTTTGTTTTTTTTTGTGTTTTTGTTGTTTTAGTTCCTCACGCACAAATATTTTTGTTTTTTAATAACCATATGAGTTTTTTTTTAACAAATCATTATTAAAATACATTTACAAACAATACGTATTTAATTTAAGTTAATATGTATTCATATATGTATATATTTATGTTCATTGTAGAGTGCTCTTCTAATACAATACTAAAAACATATTTGATATAAAAACTATTTTAATTATAAATCAAAAAACGCACAAAATGTTCGGCATTAAAAAAGCGAAATATGACTCAACACGTTGCGAATAGAGCGAATAACGCACCCTTTTGCCATGCAATGAACAGTGGTGCAGGAGGAAAATTACGGAATTTTTCTTGCAATTTTTTTAATTTTTTTTTTTTACTTTAATTCTTTATTCATAAAAATTGTTTTACAATATCGAGCCCTTATAGCAAAAATTATGTTACCAACAGAAAAGAAATAAAAATTTACAGGAAAGGTTTTTTTAATATCTTTGCTTCAAGTCTAGGTTTTCGTTTTAAATTGCTTTTGCTCTCTGCCTCTGCGTCTTGAAAACATTATTGAGGACAGTTGGACATAAATTTTACAATTAAAATGAGATTCACTGTTTTATGTTGATGTTTTTGTTTAAATTTTGATATTGTTGCAAGTAGAACTGTTGCTTATAAGTCTTATACGCTTAACAGTGTTATTTGGTTTAATATCTTTAGTTTTTCTAAAATCTTTATGGATGAAGTTTCCTGAAGATCTGGCCTAAGCAACCAGTGAAATGCGCATAGGAATAGCTAATCCCATCAACAATACATTTCAGTGTTTTTATCAATAATAAAAATTGGGAATTAAGCACGAATAACAAAATCTTTTAAAATTAAAATTAATATTAAAAAAAATGTTAGAACTTTGGGAAGCAGTCAGATTAAAAGTATTATTTTTTTCAAAATTGACGGTGTTTAGACAAGTCCATGGACGTTAAAAATGGCATTACGGTGTATGTCCCTAAATTACCCCCCGTTGCCACACACAGTACAACACATGATTTCGGGACTCAATTCTGATAATTGGTTACTTTCAGCTTATTCGGACTAGTGGTTCTCGAGTTATGACAAACAAAAGAGCCTAAAACGTGATAAATTCCCCTATACGATACTTGCTAACTTCAAATTAATTTTTAAGTTATTATTTGATGTACCATGACCAAACTAATGATGCAGAAGTTCTTCTTTTTGGGTCTACTTTCATAACCAATTATCAGAATCGGGACTCAATTCTGATCAATCACCTGAAAAATGTTGTACTGTGACATGCAAGTGTAAGTTCGAAAAACTCAATACACTCACATTTTTTTACTAACCTTCACACAACTTTCAGCTAATCGGCTGTTTCTTGGATTTTTCGTTGAAAATACCCTGCGGGAAATTTGTGTTAATTTGTCCAACAGACTGGTCCTGGGAGTAGTGAAAATAGAACAGGTACAAAAAGAAAGAACTCATGACCAAAAAGTAATGAATTACTGTACAGTCTTCACCGGTGGTGTGACACATTTTTTTGGGACTTTCTAAAATTTGGTTCTTGAATTTTATCTAGGACTTGTTTTATTGAAATAGTACTACATTGCATTGAAATAATGCTTAATTGTAGTAACTGTCACTAAACAGGTCAATTGATAATAGACGTGTGAACGGTGGAATGGTGTCAATTGACCCCCTCCAATGACAACCCCATGTAAAAGCGATAGGTCTTATTCATAGAAAGTGTTCAAACTAGAACTGGTCTCTACCACCAAGGACCTATCACGGGACTACTTTGGTGTCAGTTCGATTCCCTCTAGGGTACGAATACACTACTTGCAAGTAATAACTTGCATACGTAGGGTTAGCCGTCACGTTTAGAATTTTCACTTCGGTGCTCGCAAAGAACAATTATGTTTTCATACACATACATTTTAAACGGAACATTTTTATACATATTAAAGTTGCTAATGAAAGATTTGCTGCGAACGCTATAGAATTACCATTGTAGAATTACCAGGCCATTGTGGCCTTGCATGGATGACAGGCGTAACATGTGGTTCCTAGCAATGACAAAAAGGGAAACTTTTGGTATCTGTTTGCACAGGTTATTGTCTTATAGGTAGGTATGCACAGCGTCTTATAGCAAGGCACTATAATTACTGCCTCAGCTCCAATCACGAAAATAAGGAGGAAAGCGTGGAACTGATCGAAGTTGAGGCTTTCGTAAGAAGGCTTCTTTCTGTAAATGTTATTTGCTTTTTGGAAGATTTTATCTGCGCATTTTCACTTTTGCTTTGTGAAGATACTCTTGGCGATCACATGGTGGTTGTGATTTACTAACCAAAGTCGTGGGAAAAGTTATCCTGGTGATAATGGTTTTAAAGTGTAGGAACTACAGAGGAAAGGTAATTGACACAAAACTAATCATATTAAAGTATTTTGTGCGGGTAGTGGCTGATTCTTTATGCTTCAATTACTTTGTTTGAAGGAGTCCTATGCGACAGGCATTATTTTAAATGAAATTGAATGTGTCCATTTAGGTTATTTCAGTGACCTGTTACAAAGTGTCAAAGAGGTGTCAATTAACCCCTTCTCGGACATCACCATGCTAAAGTGACAAGTACCCTTCATAAAAAGTGTTAGAACAAGAACCGGTCCCTACCACTTTTGAGCTGTCACGTAACAAGTTTAATGTTAGTCTCCTTTTCTCTAGAGATAGTTCAAGCACCAAACGAAGGGCCGAGCATATATTATGCACTAAAATTACTACTTGAGAGTTTGTTGTTTGCGTTCACACTCAGTGGCAGCTGGTAAACGCAGTGTTTGTCACCCAGTGGTTAAGATCCACCATGGAGTAGGCCCTATGTCCTACTTAATATAAATCGTTTCCACAGCTACTTTACTGAATAATTTATCTGTGACCATATCGTTTTCTGGCAAGGTATTAAGGCCAAACTATAATGTACAAGAGCTGGCTTAAGCAACTGTGTGATTACATGAAACTCATATGTGTCAAAAAATATTGAACTTAAGGTAACTTTTCGTTAAGTATTATTAAAAACTGTCATTTGCTTGAGTAAAGTGCGGAACTGGTCGCACATGCCGTACCAGTATTTAGCTTTAGTTTATGTGTTGAGACTTTATGCCCGACTTTTCCAAAAGCTTGAGAAATATCAATCAAGACTGCAGTTCAATATTTTCTATTTTTAACAGCGCTATGTTTTCTTCTAAATCCAAAACGATGGTTTGGAATTCATCTATTTTCAGAATAGGTTAAGTTTAAGTTTTGAAATTAACGATTTCGCAAATAACTTCGATATATCGTCAACTCATTATTGGTTTGGCGCATATGTAAAAAGTCGTAAAATACATGTAAAAGTTGGGAGTCAGCTGATTAAAATTATCTGTACGGCAAATAAGAGGAAAATAAATAATTGGCGGATGAGTGCCGGTTAGCTTTGCGATAAAATCGAAGCAAATGAGACAGTTTTTCGTTGGGAAAAAAGATAATCGCCTAATGAGAAAATGACCAGTAGTGGATAAAAACAACAATGAAGGTTTTCATGAAATTTTCTGAAAATATACCCGATAAATTTTTTTTTTTTTGTACTTTTACCACTGCTTCCGGCATATGTTTTAAAGAAAAATTGAAGTTTTTGTGAACGTTCATGAACGAACTTAAAAGTTAATAGCAATTTGACGAAAGTGAAATTTAAAGAATAGCTTTTTGTGCTACATACGTATAACCGCTGCTGTGTATTAAGTTGCTGACATTTTGATTTCTTTTTGCGTTAACTACTTTTTTCATACGGCAATGAAGCGAAGCAAGAGTGAAATATGGGTACGTTCGTAACTTGGCAGCCACACAATCAAGTTTTGCCTTTCAATTCCTGTCAATTTGCAATACACTCTCAGTTCAGTACAAGTTTGTCTTTATAAAATGTGTTCTAGTTGACATCTGGAAAGTAAATTGCTTACAGATTGAGTGCAGCCTACGTCACAGCTTTTAATTTATGTAAATTTTGACAAGCAGTTTATGTAAAAGACTATCAAGAACAATTTGAACGTGTGGCTGCAAGGTAAATGCAGTTGCTGCGAATCAGTTGCGCATTAGTAAAGTTTAATGTTGGTGAATGAAGTGATGCATCTAAGAAACTTTGCATTACTTTCATGTGTCAAAAGATTTTTTTATGCAGCGATGCCGCAGCTCTGCGGCAAATATTGGCAATTATTGCATCAGTTTATTTTCTGATGCATTAACTTTTAACATAAATGAAATCGTTTTACAATACTAAACAAACTTTAAAATAGTTGATATGTAGCAAAATTAACCCGGTTTTGGACTCAATTTCTTTAAAAATGGTCGGTAGGTCAAACCAGTAATGAGCTGACGATATGAGATAATAAGACTCAACTTTTGTGTGATCTTTTCCTGGCCTTAGTATCATGGTAACTTAGGAAACCTTTCATTTAAGAGGACAGGCTTCAAGTCGTGAAATAGTGCTAAAAATTAAAAAAAAAAATTAAACTTCTTTTTAGCAAATGTTTTCTTCTCTCCCCACTGTAATTCGTTTAATTTTAAAAGGATTTCAACAACTGTTACTGATTTGTGTGTGTGTTTGTATGTTATTGTTTGTGCGTTCGTACATAAATCAAACAAATACAAGCATAAATGTCAAGTCAAGCAACAACAAAAATGACATGTTAACGGACAGAAAAACGACTGTAAAAAGTGAACATGGAACATGATTGAACCAACAACCAAATACTCATACATAAACCTAAAACCAAATATAGTTAAATATAATAATTCAAATGTAAATATAAAAACACCACCCCCACCCATCATTACAACCGTCCTACTAATTCAGGTCATAAGTACATTATTAGGAACATTTCTCTAGCTCGAGTTATAAACAGCCCTGCCAAGAAAAATACGGAAATAACTGGACGAAAAAAAATAATGAATAAATTTTATTGCAATTTAATGTTAATTTACGATGTGTGCATAAATTTAATTTTTCATACATTTACGACATCATCTCCTACCACCCCCAACCCAAAAAAAAAAAAAATATAACAGTGACTTTAGACCGGGCCACCTGAGACCACCTTGAGCGTTAAAATGTGATTTTTATGTAATTTTTTTTTTTTATTTTATTATTAAATATTTTAACTACTCGAAAAGCTAATTGAGATTCGTTTTAATATTTGTAGACATTCGTTTTAGGTGAGCCAGCTTTTCATTGGATCGCTTTTGAGGTTTGGAACCTGTGCAACGGGAGTGCTATTTTTGTATTCATTTTATTGGTAATTAAATGCTAATTATTTTGATTACCTCAATGCTGATGCGTAATATTTCTGAACTGGACTGACTGACTAGAGGCTGGTTTTTATAGCAAAATATCATGTTTTTTACATTTCTGTAATTTTTTTTCAATATTTTTTCTAGGCGTTGTTTTTGTTATTGTTTTTTGTTATGGGCAGAGGAGTTTAGAAAAATAGAAATATTTTTACAATGTCTTATTGGAACGCTAATGATTTCATTTATTATGCCATTTTGTTTTTATTAATTAGGCGAACATACTACGCTGATGTACACATTTATTTTAGATTGTGTGTATTTTTAGTTAATTAAATTTGTTTGTACCCAAAAGTTGGCGAGTTTAAAAATAAATAATAATTTAAAAAATTATGTGTTTTGGTATGGTTACTCCCAAGAAGTTACCAAGTAATTGGTAGAACCAGGTTTTAAAAAAGTCGAAACCAAAAACTGTCGAACAAAAAACGATAATTTTCGCTTTTTGATTTGGTTTGACAGCGACTGTTTACATTTGATGAATTAGAAGAAAAAGCAAAGGTTTTTTTTTTTTGGCCAATGATAAATAAAGAACGGGGAAAAAGGCAGTTTTTCAACTTTGGCTGCAGTAGAACTGGGTAGAACCAGTGGTGGATTTACGCCTAGGCCCGCGCCTCATGGGCCTAGGGCGGCATTATTTAAAGAGCACCAAAATTTAAAGGTAAAAGAATGTTAGAGGAATTCAAATTCGAAAATTGATTTGGCCAAGTTTTACTTTGAACGAATACAAAATTCTTAATTAGTAAGTCGATTCTGATCACAGATTAAACACGGGAAATAAAAAAATTATACTTAAAAAACCTGTGTATCTTAACTTTTTATTTTGGCAATACATACAAAAAAGAATTTGTATATGTAATGCGGTTGGTTATTGTTTTGTAAGAATATAATTTTTTTTGTAAACTTTAACATAAATATCGTATTTAAGCATATTTTTTCAAATTCATTAATCATTTTTGATTATAAGTTGGACTTTTGCACCCTTTACCACGAGTGCTGAATGAAAGTATACTTAGCTTGTCTTTCCGTGTGAAGCATCTGAAATATTCACCTAAAACTCATTAAAGTTCAAAATTCTGATTTTAAATGGTTTCAAATACTTCCAAGCATTTTGGAATTGAATATCAGTACGAAATAGGGTATTCAAACGATTAACCCGTTGTTCGATTAATCGATTAGTTTTAGGCAATTACTTGTCTAATAATGTAAAATTGCTGATTTTCGATCAAAGAATAATTCGAATAATTTATGTCGATTAATCGAAAATTGGTTTTTTGCAGTTTTTTTCCTTTTGTGTAAAAACAACAACCGGTTGATTTTAAACAACCTTCTACCAGACCTTAACAACATTATTAAAAGTATTAAAATTATAAAAAAAATCAAAAGGAGATTCAAGTGGTATAAAGGAAGTCAACCAATTTTTAGAAAAGACAAGAAAAATAACAGAGAAATTGGAAATGCTTTATAACGCTTTACTTTCAATCTCCCCAACGTCATCAATAGAGTTGCATCAAAACAAAAACAGAAGTAAGGACAAAACATGTAAAATCAATTAAAATGGATAATCATTCAGGAAAGCAAATTTCGATCTACCAAATGTTAGAATACAATTTGGTTTAAGGATTGATGTTTGACTATTGACGTCAGCAGTCGTAGATGGCTGCGAGTGTAAGACGGAAAATCCATCTGAGGAGATTGAGTGGTTGCAATCGAAACATGTCATGGTTACCTGCCGGCCGGGGTTCGAGCCCCAGCCACGTCAAGAATGAAAGATTGTCAATAACAATTTTAATTAATTTTCATGTAGTAAAATTCCTTTCTTCATAAAAAATAATTTAATGAAAAATTAAATTTCATGAACTTAAGCCTTATTAAAAATATTAAAAAATTTTTTTGATAGATTATTTTAGCGCTTAAAAAAAAGCTTCCCTCTTTTATTACATGAAGTACTTTTTGTTAAATTGTTGTTACTTTTTTAATAAAATTTTTGTGTTAAAAAATAAAATTTTTGGTCTTATTTTTAAACTTCTAAACTGGACAAAATAAAAATTATTCGACTAACCGAATAATATTACATTTTTCATTTATTTTTCGATTAAATTTTTACTTCGAATAATTATTCGCACGATTAACCGATTAATACAAAACATCGATTAATTGAATACCCTAGTAGGAAATGAGTTATGGACTCACATGTGAACTAACTTCCCTAAAAAATTAATATCTTGTGTTTAATGTATTTTAACAATATATTCTTATTACAATAAAAAAAGATTTGAACCGCCCGCTTAGTCGGGCTTTACGTCGAAAAAACTTTGATTTAAAATTTTCGTCCGGCATTGACAGGCCATAAACTTAAGAATTAACACATGATTGGAATAATTACACTATGCTTGTTGAAAAAACAGACCAGCCGGGCGGGCACATGGCGTTTTAACATAATTCGGGTACGCTGAATCTAGTGGTGCCCGCCGTTTTTAAGGTTGGCTTTGGTTTTCGAGATAAACCGTTATTTCGAAAATGGAGGAGGTTGGACAACATTTGTTCGCGTAACTCAAAAACGCACAGTGTTATTGTTAGTTATTGTTAACGCGACAAAAAGCCAACAAAAATTAACATAAAATCATTGAAGAAATTATATTAACAACGTTTAAGAGGATCAATCCATCATTTGCCACAAGTCCTATAAAAAGCCACCTTCCGAAAATTACTTAAATACGCCTGAAACACTTATGGCCGATTTCACCAATTTATTTTAATATCAATTTACAGTGAGCAAAAAAAAACTTGTACACTTGTTAAATAAAAATAAAAATACAGAGATTAAAGTAAACCATAAGGAAGAGAAGGACTTAATCTACGAATCCAAGTGCATACAGACTTACGTCATTCACTTCCAAACATGTATTGTTGATTATTTAATTGTCGTATGTTTATACAAATTACATACGACAATTAAATAATCAACCGACGAAATAATTTTACTGTTAAGTTAGCATACAGATCCAATACAGAGCACGCTCCTAAAAATTTTTAATCCTCTGTCGAGGGTATCAAAAATTCGGCCTCGCCGAAAATAATATTCTTACCTGCTTCTTATTCTTTAAGTATTCTGCAGTTATAAGTTTTACAAGAACAATTCCGCCTAAATTACTTCCTTTTGCACATTACCGATGATTACATACAAACTAACTTACCAATAAGTAACATGAACGCATATCTAGTTAGATGATTTGCTGCTGTAATAACGAAATTAGTTAATTAGTTTTATGTTCTCGCCCAAAGTTTTTACATTTAGACAAAATTCGGACCTCTTTGTTCTGAAAATTACAAACCAAAATGTATTTTGGGAAAATAATAAACGGTCATTTGTTAATAAAATCTATACGTGAACCTGTAGCTCAGCATCAGCAAGGTTTTAGTAGATGCTGCAGTCAGCCATTTTGTAAATGAGTAAAAAGCAAACACAATTGTTTTTTAAAAAGTTTTAAAATACAAACACATGCAACACAAAGTGTGCAAAAAAGAAGAAAACAAATAAACCTTATCAAGCAACCGTGTGCATGTGTGTTTTGTTTTGATTAGCGAGTGAGTGCACTTTGTTGTTGTTGGTTGTGTTTTTATATGGAGGCGTGTGTTTTTTCTGTTTGTTGTTTTTTTTATCAAACTTGAAATGCCAAAAATGGCGATAAGAAAATGGTGTAAACTTAGAATTATAATTTTATATCAAAACTTTTAGCTTTAAATTAATAAGTTAATGAATTATTGTTGTAATTAAATTAATGTACAATTACTTCGTCTTCTTCTTACCAAATTTCTTTACTTAAAAATAGAAAACAATTTAGAATGTTTTAAACATTTTTATTAACAACATTTCTGTTTTTTTTTTGGTTAAAATGTCCTTGTCATTTAGGCACTAAAAGGAAATTTCCAATGTTATAAAAAAAAAAAAAAATACGAATAGTCGTTTCTACTATAATAAATAAATTACTTTATTTGTTACAATCAAATAAAGTTAAAAAATAGATGGTGTTTTTATGACTTTATTTCAAAGCCTCCTCAAATAAGAGTCAATATGTATGTATGTATGTCCTTAGCTCCTGTTTTCTTAAATTCTCCAAAAACTGACATTAAATTGCATGTCATTGACGATAGAAGGGAATAAGGGTGTTTGTCCTTATTTTTTTTATTAAAAAAAAAAAAATAAAATTGATTGCTAAAATTGGGAATAGTAGTAATAACTAAAGAACTTCAAAGTAGTGGCGTCATTTTAACATTAATATTGTATTGAAGAGATGATGAGAAGAAAAAAAGGCAAAACGGAAAAAAAGATTGAAAAATAAAAACAGGCTACAGAACAAAACTTATCAGTTTAATAGCCAAGTGGCGTCTTTTGATGACGTTTAAGAAATTAAATAAACGAAATCAAAGGAAACCAACAACTACAGAACAAAACCAAAAAATTCATATGAAATGTGACAAAAACACAACAACTCAACGAATATAAACACAGATACACTGTGCCCCGAACACATACATACATTTATATTTACCAATACAATTTAGAAAAATAAAGGAAATCATTACAAATAAACAAAAAATAACCAGACTTAAAAGCCAGTAGAATGTTTAAATTTTAGAAATTTTTGTTAAGCAGAAAAACTCAATTTAAGTTTAAATTAGGGAAGCAAACTAAAAACTCGCCGCAAATGTTAAATAAATAAAATTTTATGATTCAAAACAAAATCGTTAACATTTTATGGTTATAGAGTTGCCGGATAGACAATTTTACAAAACAACATTTTACATCTGTAACACAAGAGTCTAGAAAATATTCTTTGTATTTGGATAACTCTTATTTTAGTTGCCAAAAACACATTAAAATTAATACATATTTTGTAGATTTATAGATCTGTTTTACAAAACTGACAAACAATTAAACATGTTTTCTATTTTAAAAAAATTTTTTACTTTTAATAGTTTTGTGCAGTTTTTTGAGTTGTTATCATTTTGGCTTGTTTTTTAATGTTTACGATTTTTTTTTTGTTTTAGTTACTTTTTGCAATTTAATTTAATGATTATTATGTAATTTTCTTTTAATTTGCCTATTGCTATTTTTATACCCATACAACAACAACGGAAATGTTAAAGGGTGTCCAAATATGAGGGATGATTTTGACGTGGAGAACATGTTGTTTCAACAGGATGATGCCACTTGCTACAAAGCAAGAGAAGCAATGGATTTTTTAAAAAAAAAGTTTGAAAATCGCATTATTTCTCGTAGAGGAAGGGTGAATTGTCCGCCAAGATCATGCGATTTGACAGCTTTAGACTATTTTTTGTGTGATTTTTTTAAAACGAATGTTTACAGCAATAATCCCACAACAGTTCGAGAGCTTAAAAACAACATTATCGAGCAGGTATCAAACATTGACAACAGTTTATTGAAAAAATTGATTGAGAATTTTAGTAAAAGATTGGGAGCCTTCCGAGCCAGTCGGAGGGGGGGGGGGGGGGTGGGTCATTTGACCGACATAATTTTTTATTTCGTACCGGAACCCATAAATAGCTTTATAGAATGAAATGAAGTAAAAATATTTTTGATATCTCAAAAAGTACATTTTTATTAAAATTAAAGTGACAATAAATTTTGAACACCGTTTGTGCTGATGTGTGACCGAGATTACTTTTATACTGTTTTATAGATTAAATACGATTTAAGCAATATTGTCTGCATTTCAGATTTTTCACGATTGATTTTATGAAATTTATGAATTTCTAACTTAAATTTTAAGTTGATTTTGTGTTTTCTAAAGTCTCTGTTCTCTGTTTTATTTTAGGGATTTTTCATAAAATTAGTGAAATTATATATTCATTCTTTACTTTAGTAATGAAGTATAAGGCCACCACCTGAAATCGCGGGTTGAGACCATCGCAAATCTGGCTACTGTCAAGCTTGGTTTATCTACCTGCCAAACAAAAGCCCATATTTTTCACTTTTTGTGTATTTTTCCTGAGAAATAAAGATATTTCGCCATCATAAGTCCAATAAAATTATTCTGTGATGCATAAAGTGGAGGAAAACATTACTACACTCATTAAATCAACACAAAAATATGAATACATGTTTTTTCACTTTCCTTGTATTCCGCCCTTTGTTAACAGAAGTACTCGTAATTTCGTAATCATTCTACTTTGAAAATTTGCTGTTTTTAACTAAATAATTTAAACAAATATAAAATGGGAATTTTTGCTTCTTATTCTACTTTTTAAGCATTAAAATAATGTTAATAATACACAAAATTTGGCATCGAATTGATGTCACTGTAGTCATAGCATAGATGACGCATAAAATATGACAAAATTTTATGATGACGTTGGTCATTGTATTGATGTCTTTTTTTGCCTCATTGATGCCATTTGTAATAACATTGATGTCGCAAATCTGATGTAAGAGCATTATCAATATGAAGAATATTTCTATGAGTTTAGCTAAATGAATTTTTAACAAAGTGGACAAATCGGTCTCAAGTTTTAAAAAACATCTGTGTAGGACACTCTTAAAAAACTCAATTTTTGCTAAAATCATGCTAATTCACTTTATTTTGAATAAAATCAATATTTTATCCATCGATTTTCATGAACTTGTTTTATTTGAAACATCCATAGTTTTTTCCATTTTTATTATTTTATAAGTTTTTAAATAATAAAAATTTTCCAATTTTGCCAAGATAAAAGATATTTTTCATCATTGCACACTGAAAAAATTTTATTCACAGAACCAATGAAATTTACATTAAAATTCAACCTATGTTACCTTTCATTGGATTAATAAAGGATTAATAAAATCAATGACAAAGTGTTCATTGATTTTATGAATCCTCATTGAAAAAATGGATAAAATAAACGTTTGTCATTAAACTAATGCAAAATTTTCATTGATTTTATGAAACATTTCATTAATCCAATGAAAGGTTACATAGGTTGAATTTTAATGTAAATTTCATTGGATCTGTGAAGAAATTTTTTTCAGTGCAGTCTTAATTATGTATTTCGAATACGTTGAGTATTAGACTGGTCGCATCTTGTATGGGATTTTTTTTTTAATTTAATTGTTTGCGCTGCTTAAAATATGAGGTTTGGTGTAAGAAATCATGATCTAATTTTTCAGGTCAATCCGACGGTGCCTAGCCGTGCCGGGTGGGGCCCAAAGTTCCCCATATTATAAAAAAAAAACATATTTTCTATCAGATCTTTATAGTTATACTAGTTGAAAAGCCGAAAATCAAAAATATGACTTCGTTACGATCTTCGACAGAGAAAGTACTTCAAGTGTGCCAAATTTCAGCTTCCTATGTCACCATATGTGTATAATTGAAATTCTTATATTTGGCCCGTGTAGTGCCTAGGATGCCTCAAGACCAACTCCAGTCATACATTTGACCCTTCTTGAGGCATACTAGGCACTACACGGGCCAAATATAAGAATTTCAATTATACACATATGGCGGTTTAATAAAATTCTTAAATTAATTAAAATTTTTCGTCTTTTGTGAATACATAAAATCAATTAATCAATAAAATCAGAAAAAAAATTATGTTTCTAAAACGACTGCGCATATAAGAAAAACGTTTTACCTTTCTTAAAGTAAATTTTATTGCGGAATTTCGGTTTTTTTTAGTGTTTCAATTAGCTAAAGCGTTTTTGAGTTACGCGAACATATGTTGTGCAACCTCCTTCATTTTCGAAATAACGGTATATCTCGAAAACCAAAGCCAATATGAAGAAAAAAGTTTTAACTTTCTTAAAGTAAATTTTATTGCGGAATTTCGGTTTTTTTTTGTTTTTCAATAAGCTAAAGCGTTTTTGAGTTACGCGAACATATGTTGTGCAACCTCCCTAATTTTCGAAATAACGGTATATCTCGAAAACCAAAGCCAATATGAAGAAAAAAGTTTTAACTTTCTTAAAGTAAATTTTATTGCCGAATTTCGGTTTTTTTTAGTTTTTCAATAAGCTAAAGCGTTTTTGAGTTGCGCGAACATATGTTGTGCAACACCCTTAATTTTCGAAATAACGGTATATCTCGAAAACTAAAGCTAACCTAAAAAAAACGGCTAGCACCACTAGATTTAGCGACCCCAAATTAGTTAAAATTAGTTAAAAATCTTTCGTTCGTATCATACTTAAATATTAAACTGCAAATACTTTAATCTATCTATACAAATATAATTTCTTAGTATGTCAGGATGTTTGCATGTATGTCCTATTCTTTCCGCAACTTTCTGAAGCCATCTGATGACATAGGAAGCTGAAATTTGGCACACTTGAAGAACTTTCTCTGTCGAAGATCGTAGCGTAGTCATATTTTTTATTTTCGGCTTTTCAACTAGTATAACTATAAAGATCTGATAGAAAAGATGTTTTTTTTTTATAATATGGGGAAATTTGGGCCCCACCCGGCACGGCTAGGCACCGTCGGATTGACCTGAAAAATTAGATTATGCTTTCTTACACCAAACCTCATATTTTAAGCAGCGCAAACAATTAAATTAAAAAAAAAAAAAAAATTGCGACCAGTCTATTGAGTAAAAAAAATTACATTTCAAGTTATTAAGTGTTTGTTGTAATAAAATTGTATAACGCCTTCATCAAAGGTCATCACAAAAGTTCAAATGTGTTACACAGTGTAATTTGCGGTTTTTCTCAAGTAGCAAAAAATGTCCATGGGTTTCCCAGATTTGTTTTTTTTATTACAAACCATGGTAACAGGATTTGGTGATGTCCTGTTTGGTGGCAAGCAATCGTTTTAACAGATCTAATAAATTTCGATCGATTTTAAAATCCATTTTTAAATTATAGTCTTAATTTTTTGCTATAAATACAGTTTAATTAATTAATTTATCTTCTATCTTTTTCTTTCATATATATAAATATGAAACATGTTTGTCTGTTTGTTTGTTGGCTTGTAGACTCCTAAACTACAGAACTGATTTTCCTGAAATTTTTACAGTAACACCACGGGAGTGAGGGGAAGTGGTACCCTCCATATGATGCCAAAATTAAGTATCGCACATCTTAGGAGCCATTTTCTTGAACGTTTTTCAGTAGGATCTTCTGGAATTGAAATAAGACAGCAGCAGGGGAAGTGGTATCCCCTATTGGACGCCAATGTTAAATATCGCATATCGTAAGAACTGTTATAGTGAGAATGCTCAAACTTGATAGGAGTCACTCTTATGGTAAACTTCACCTTTAGAAATAAAAAAAGGGGGTAGGCTCAGGAGGAGCAATACCCCCCATTTGATGCATATATTAAATATAAACTCAAGAACTATTATAGCGTCAGTCTTTAAATTTTAAAGCCAGAATTATAGTACACTACAAATTTCAAAATAGAAATGGGCGGGGTAGATGGAGGAGGAGCGGTACTCCCCAAAGGACGAAAATGTGAAATACCTAATATCTGAAGACAAAGGTTTCAGTTTTTTAGGACCCACTCTTAAGATAATCTGCACCTTTCAAACTATAAATAAAGGGGGAATCATAAATCTTTATATATTAAAATGAAAAATGTTTGTCTGTGTTTTTGTGGGCTTATAGACTGATAAACTACTGAACCAATTTTCCTGAAATGTTAATACTAACATCACGTGAGCCCCAAAAATTAAATATACTACTTATAAAATTTTGTTATTCGTGCTTAATTCCCAGTTTTTATTCTTGACAAAAAAACTTGAAATTTATTGTTGATGGGATAAGCTATTCCTTTGCATTTCACTGGTTGCTTAGGCCAGATCATCAGGAAACTTCATCCATAAAGATTTTAGAAAAACTAAAGATATTAAACCAAATAAAACTGTTAAACGTATAAGAATTATAGCAACAGTTCTACTTGTAACAATATCAAAGCTTGAACAAAACACATCAACAATAAACAGCAGTGGGTTTATCTCATCTTACATTCCCCACTACAATTAGTTGAAATTCTCTCAACATTAATTGTAGTTGTAAGTAGGTTAAGAAAAACAAAATAAAAACAACACAACAACTTACAAAAGATGTTGTCAATTAAGTGTTTTTTAGGCCGTGCACTTGCCTGTTTATCAAAAAGTAATTTAAATTTTTGGGAATACAAAATTTTAATTTCAAAAGATTTTGTTATTCGTGCTTAATTCCTGATGATCTGGCCTAAGCAACCAGTGAAATGCATAGGAATAGCTTATCCCATCAACAATAAATTTCAAGTCTTTTTGTCAAGAATAAAAACTGGGAATTAAGCACGAATAACAAAATCTTTTGAAATTAAAATTTTGTATTCCCAAAAATTGAAATTACTTTTTGATATACTACTTATATTGTTGATAGGGGCAGGGTAGCAGTACCCCCATAGGGTGCAACTGTTGAATTAAATGCATGACTATGAATGAATAAAGTGACAGATTTATCATCGCGCAACCCAAACGGCTGAAGTTAGAGACATGAAATTTGGACAGTGAATAAGTCTCCCAACGAATACATCTACAGAAAAGAGATTTTTGTAAATTTAAATAATTAGAGTGCAAATAGGGTAAAAGTAGAATGTTTGTAAAATTCCAAGTGGGCGTGGCACCTCCCAAACAAAGCCATGAATGAATAACTCTATATCTGAAGAACGGTTACAGAAAAATTTTAAAATTTAAAACAAACAACTTTGTAAACAATACACAACATCCGCCAAAAAGTGGACTGGATTGGAGAAGTGGGAGTTGCTCCTTCATTATAAGAAAGTGTAAATAACAGTAATCCAGGGAACGGTTTTTTAGCTTCGGTATCAATCAATACACAACATTTATCAAAAAAGTGAGCTAGATTGGAGAAGTAGTCGGGGCGTGGTTGCTCCCATACAAAGACAAATTAGAATTCCTTATATCTGGAGAATGGTCGTGGTATTTAAAGGTTTGAAATTTGCAACAAATAGTTTGCTTTTCTTTACAAAATATCTGTCAAAAATATGGCTGGATTGGAGAAATGGTCATGACACTTTCAATATAAGCACAATATAGGCTTCTGTATATAAGAGAAATGGAAATAGTAAAAGTATCTAAATTTGGTACTCAAGATCGATACTCAAGATCGGTTTTAAAAAATTTGACTTATTTTATTTCAATAGGAGAAGCGAAGCGCACCGGATAAAGCAAGTATAATTAAGGGTGGTTAAATTTTTAGGACCGATAAAGATTTTGAATAAAACTTAAATTATTTAGGAAATGAATGTCATTTATTTTTATTATGATAATATTGGTATGTTTTATTAAGGTATGGAACAAAATATCGGCCTAATAGCCGCCACGACCTCGGTGGCACACCTCCATCCGATGGTCCAAATTTTCAATGACGCTGAGGCATAATTGAATCTCTATGCCGTTAATGTGCCGAATTATCTCATCCTTTAGCTCTTGAACTGTTGCTTGCTTATTGCCGTACACCTCAAATAACCCCAAAGAAAGAAGTCCAACGGTGTCAAATCACATGATCTTGGCGGCCAATTGACATCGCCACCGAGATAACACGGCCATTGAATTTGTCGCGCGAAATACCCATTGTTTCTTTGTTCGTTATCATCTCACGATAGCGAACACCATTCACAGTAATTGCCTGACCGACCGGCTCATTTAGGAAAAAATACGGCCCGATGATGCCGCTAGCCCATAAACCGCACCAAACAGTCACTCTTTGTGGGTGCCTTGTTTTCTCGACAATCACTCTTGGATTATCATTCGCCCAAATGCGGCAATTCTGCTTATTGACGAATCCCCTGAGGTGAAAATGTGCTTCATCACTGAAGATCATATTCTTCGAAAAATTGATCATCTACTGTTGCCATTTCTTGCCACCATTCTGACCATTAACGACGTTTGGAAAGGTCAAGAGGCTTTAGTTCTTGAGGCAGTTGCACATTGTAAGCGTCTAAATGTAATTCTTTATGCATAATGTTCATCAACGACGAGCGTGAGAGGTGCAATTGTTGGGCACGACGAGGAGTTGAGGTGGACGGCTCTTCAGCCACACTATCGCGAACAGCAGCAATATTTTCTGCAGTACGAGCTGTACGAGCATGCACTGCTGTTTTCACATCTCCTTCAGACCCAGTTTGCTCAAATTTTTGCACGATTTTTTCAATTGTACGCACACTTGGACGGTTAAATTGACGGAAAAAATCACGTAGTGCGCGAGATGCATTTTGATTTGAACGCCCATTTTCATATTAAGCCTGAATAACTTAAGCGCGTTGCACGATTGTGTATCTTTCCAAGGTTCAAATTTAATTAGTCTGAAATTGAGAAATGTCAAATGAAATTCAAAAAATAAACTTGACGTTTAGGTGTGGTTCACATTCAACATCGGCCCTTAAAATTTAACCACCCTTCCCAAAACTTAGCAAAATATAAAAAGAAGACGAGCAAAATGTTTGCGGAATTAATTTTTATAGATACTGAAAACGACATTGTCGATTTTTTGCTTTTTAAACCATTCACATCACATACCTGAATATTTTTCTAATTCGGATAAGTTGTATTTTTTGTTTAATTTTGACAATTCATTAAAATTAAAATTTATTTGGCAATAATTTGAAACTTTATTTCTCTAAGATACCGATTAGAAAGTTTGGATTTAATCATTTATTTTTATTACTTCCACTTTTATTTACTACTTAAAAAAATAAACTTTTTATACTGTCCTCGTATCTTCATTTATTGCACTACATTAACAATATGAAATCAAAAATTATTGACATGTGTTGTTTGTTTCTGTTGGTGTGTGTGTGTATTTGTTTAAACTTCTGGTCCTTTTCTACAATTCACATATTAATATAAGCATCTGTGTATATGTGTATTAAAGAAACTACATATATCTTAAAAAAAAACATTTGGTAATAAGAAAACCACACACACGCAACTACAGAAGATAGCCACACATAAAAACCGATTTATATACGGACCATTTTTTATTATGACTGTTTCGAGCCCATAAAAGACGCCACTGTGCAATATTTTCGCTTAGCTTAATTTTTTCAGTTTGTTTCTTTAGTTTGTGCCTAACAGCCGGTTTTAAAGAGCGATAGGGATTCAAACAAAACACTTACGAACAGATTCAGAGATTCTACTAAAAGTCGATAAAATGAAAGTTTTGTCATTTATTTGTGTGTTTTTGTTTTTGACTATAAACTATGAAAATCTAATGCTGCCTGTTCGCTTGTAAATGGGTACCTAATTCACTTACTTGATCGTAGATTTCTGTATATATTTTAACATGTTTAAGCAGAAGCGTTGATAAAGGCATTTATTTTTAGGGTACCATAAAAAAGGGGCTGAAAGAATTTAAATTTTGATAGGATTTTTTTGCGCGGATCTCAACATTTTCGTAGGCAACAAAAATATGGTTGTGGCTCTCTAGGGGTTTACTTATTTTAGCATAAATTGTCTGCCTGCAACAATAATATGGTTGTTGTTAACATAATATGTTTAAAATATTTCCATTAAAAATTGTTTTTTTTAACCCTGGCGATATAAAAAAACATAAATTGGCTCTCCGTGTTCTTATCGCAATATCAGTAAAAGTTAACGTACTTTTTTGCTTAGTTTTCTTTTCACCAAAAAAGTTTCTAAATCCTGCCATGGCTTAATTTTAATTCAATTGTTTGTTCGTTTGCTTGTACATGTGTTTGTTAATAGTTTTGTTTTTCCCCAAAACGAGCCGAATGACAAATTTTTATTGACTTCAAGATTTGTTATTTTGTTGGCGCCAAAAGTCTCCTAAAATTGACTTTCACTTTCACAAATTTGTTTCAACTCAATACAATTTTGCACAAATTGCAAAGTTTTCTAAAAACTACAAAAACAAAAAACCACCAGAAGCCTAAAAAGATAAAAAATAAAAATTCACAAATCCAAAAGAACATTCATAAAGAAGGGAGGAAAAAAGTAGCAGTGTGCTTTTGATACTGAATGCATATTTCTATTAAATACTCCAGCAGTTTATTTTGTTTGTTGTATTCTTGAGTTCTGGAATGTTATTTAAGACCCTTTGATTATATCTTAACATTTAAGTGTCATATGGATAAGTTTTGCTATTAATTTGAACTCTGCTGTGTTTTCGGAAATATAAACAAACAAAACACATACAAAATTATCCTTAAGAAAATGAAAGAACATTGAAATTATTAATGTTTGTTTGTATTTCTGTGTCAGGACTTGTACAAGTGGCTGAGAATCGAGAAACCCATAAGATCTTTTTTTTACTTTCACAATTGTTTTTATTTCTTATTTAAAGTTATTCATGTTTGTTTCTTAAAAAACAATATTTTTGTTTCGGGTAATTTATTATGAGGATATTTCTCTTGAGATATTATCAAATCTTCATTAATTTAAATATTGGAAGAGTTAAATGCAAATGAAACAAAAAAAAAATGTTTATACTTTTTAGAAATGTAATATTAATGCATTTTTTAAAAGAAATCACTGAAAAGTTGTACCTTTTTTATTTTAACTAGAATCACCCGGTGGTCGAAGTTTAACCGCTTGACATTTAGAGTTAAAAAAATCATTATCCATATACATACGTTTTTATGTATATACGATTATATGCGCTACATATTTCCTTTTATTCGATACTTTTTGCAATTCAGCAAAATTTATTGAAAATAGATGACTGCAACCAACGACTACAGTGTAGCAACACATTTTACGAAAATTAATCAAAATTAAAATATTCTATAGAGAACTTTAAGTATTTATATATTCTCTTTGCCGGAAAGTGGACGCTCAACTCCATACCTGTCCTAGAGCGGTAAAATGTTGTATCAACCCACCTTAAGTTTTCCCTCGCGTCATACTTTTTTAATATACTTACTTCCTATCTCCATTCCTTATTGGAGTCCCATATAATGTTTAGAATTTTATGAAATTGTAAGAAATTATCCCCGACAGCTCCTAGAACGCTCTTAGACAGGTCAAATATATGGCCGAAGCACTTTTTTTTGTCATCCCCAACATTTGTTTCTAGTATGCCTACCCGCCGCCTTCATTCCCATACAAAATATTTATTACAGATTTGAAACATATTAAAGAAAAAGACCCATAATTGCCTAGGAGGGGGTAAAATGTACGACTGACACCAATACTTTGCTTTTCTAAAATTGTGCTCAATGCATACTCGCGTCATAGAGGAGCTCCCATACAAATACGGCGGTTAAATGTAATTCTTTAGTTTGGTCCCTACAGGGACGAGGATGCCCCTATATTGCTCAAATGTACGGTTTTAGGCGTATTTTATTAATTAACCAGAGTGGGCTTTATACGAGGCCTATATTAACTTATGGAGCGATCATCCCGAAATTTATTTGTGTGATTTCTAGTTATATCACAAAGGGACCAATAAAGGACCCAAGTGAGCTGTCTGTTGATAGCTGCCCATGGAACCTAGTCATATGAAACTGTGAAGTATTAAATTCTGATAGTATTATTAATTACGGTTTTAGGCGTACTAAACTGTAGGGAGTAGGGTTTATATGGAGCCTAGGGTAAATTATGGACCGATCTTCACGAAGTTTTACAGCGTAATAATAAAACGAATTTTATATCATTCTGTGCATTGTTCCACCATTTATGTTAGTTTTTGTAACAAAATTATCAATTTTTTTCATGTGGTGGTTCCACATTTTGATTCATAGCTCTGATCCTACTAAACCGATTTTGCTGGATTCCAAGCCCAAACTGCTTAGGATAACGAGAAGCAATTTGACACCAAGTTTGTTCATTTCTTTTGATTTTTGCGAAAGTAAGTGTGGTTTTAACAGATGGACGGACGGACATGGCTAAACCGACTTAGAATGACTTAAGGAGCCAGAATGTATATACTTTTTTAGTGTCTTATTCATTAAAAATGTTTCACACGGAATGACAAACTTCCAACTAATTGTGGTGGTGGGTATAATTACAAAAGAGGTAATTAGCAGCTCTAACACTACAGGGCATGCGAAAACCCCTTAGAATTGCCTCAAATTCAGGCCATTCTACCTCTAAAATTAAGCATTTAAGAGGTGCTAGTGCAAGTAAATCAGTAGTTCGTGGCGCTTTTTTAAACAGTGAACATTTAAAAGCTCCACTAGCTGAAGAAAAAGCTTCCACTAAATGCAATCCGTCAACAGCAGCACCTTCCATTTGCCAATGATCATATGACATGGGATCCACAAAGACAACTATGAGAAAAGGATTGGCGGAAAGTAAATTTTTCGGATGAAAAATAAGTTTAATTTGGATGGCCCCGATTTTTTCGTCCGAAAAAAATACTTTTATAGATGAGTGAAGTTCGAAACAAGGCTTTGCACCAGCATCGTAACCAATAAACCGCAAGTGTTCATAAACAGATGGCTTTGATGTATATTGAAACCATGGTGGCCTTAAACTAAATGAAATGAATATCATTGGAATATAACCGGCTAACAAGAAATACGAGTCGATGAACCAAACAAAATAACGGTTAACCCTGACACACGCTCAGAAAAACTGAGAACGAAATCTCACACTCTGTTCTTAAATGAATCCTCAAAGACATTGTATCAGACGCAGACCAAGAAATATTCGGAGTACCACAGAAATCAAATGTTCCATTGGTGAATTAAGATACTAAGCAAATAGTCGGGATGGAGTAACTTGGAGACCAGAGAATGACAGCAAGTACCCATAAGAATAATATACAGAGGTATTTACCCACGCTTTTCGTTATTGTGTATACACATACATATTTATAACGCAAAATGTATGGTTATTACTTATACTTATGCTCGGCAATATCTTCACGCAACCACATTCAGTAAACAAAAATACATGAATATTATGCAGATGTTATTCAATACCCATGAATGTATTTTGGTTATCTGCCATACAAATAAAATATCCATGTTTAAAAAAATACCTTCAGTATTTTTGGCACTTCTGTGTAAAAATTAAAAAAAAAAATTTACCAAAAAATGTGCTTTGTCACTAGGCAGGTATGGCACTATGTACATATTATTTATGATATTTAAAATAAATTTGTCCGTAACATCAGCAGTACCTTTGTAAAACTACACATAAGCTATACATTTTTATAAAAAATAGGACCACGAGGGATGGGAAGGAGCAATTTCTGCTCTCCGAAGCTATCTGACAGATTTTAATGAAATTTAAAACATAGACAGATTCATTTTTATATAGACCTTGAGCTATGTATTTATTTTAAAAATAGGATAACGAGGTGAGATAGGGATACATTTATTCCTCCCCAAAACTATCCAGCAGATCTTAATGAAATTTAAAAAATAGATAGATCCATATTTACATGGACACATAAGCTATGTATTTTTTAAAAAATATGACTAAAAGGGTTATAGGGGGCAATGTGTCCAAATAAAAAAAAACCTTTATAGTTTTTAAATTTTATTGAAATCTATTAAATAGTTTTGGAGAGGCAGAAAATACCCTCGAGCTTCCCTCGGGGTCCTATTTTTAAAAAAAATATATAAAGCTTGTATGTTCATATTAATATGGATATATCTATGTTTGAAATTTTATTAAGATCGTTAGATAGTTTCGGAGAAGCAGAAATTGCCGCCAACCGCCCCTCGTTGTTCTAATAAAATAAACTTACCGCCTTAGTCAAATGTTAAAAAGCTTTAAAATTATCTTGAAGATTATCTTCAGAAAAATACTGAATAACAACACAAAAAAATTTTGCCTAGTTTCAACATTTTTAAAATTGCGTTTGCCATCTCTGCTCTCTCTCGCGCTCTGTATATTTACGTTATACTTACGGTAATACACATACTTATATGGGTATTGCAGATAGCTAACAGAAATTTTATTTATATCTGCAAGTACATTCAAAAAGAAGAATGAATATGCAAATACACATTGGCAGCGTTTACCTATACATATTCAACTTTAGCTTGTAATGGGTATTGGTACGTATGTGTATGGTTTTGATCTTTACCCATACATGTCCGTACTTTTTTATCACTAATATTGAAAGAGTACTTAAAATGATACTTTTGTCATTCTCTGTTGGAGACCCCAAACGTAACCACACTATTTTTATTAAACCGTTTTTTGCTTTCACCTTATGTTTGCTAGATAATAAAAAAAATTATTTTGCAGTTTGTTATTTACCTTCTGCTGCAATAGTTTTCGTAAAAATTAAGTTTGTTCAATCACTAAACTTTGTTCAAAGGAAAGTCATTGGTAGACGAAATAAGTGGTTATGCTTTTGTCGAATTTGTTCATTAATTATTTATTATGTGTAAACATGCTTTAAGTTGCAATATATTAATCAGGGGCCTGATTCTGGCAGTCGTGATCGAGTATTTTCTCGATTCGAAAGCAATTTAATATCTGATTATTTCAGGCAATAAATAACGAATCAGAATTATTTTTTCGATGTTGTAAAGCATTAATTTGAGTTTCACAATACTGAAAAAAAATTTCGATTCGCTCAGTATCGACTGAAATAAAATTGCTTTCGAATCGAGAAAGTACTCGCTCACGACTGCCAGAATAAGGACCCTGGCTGTTTTAAAATGTTGTATTGATAATAATTTTAAAAATATGTATTTCTCCACAGAATATCAAGCCTCAAAGTGAAATGTAATTCATAAATTTGTCTGAACTTTTAAGCGATCAAATGATTCTACTATGACATGGCCAGACTTATTATCCACCTAGATTATGCGATGAGAAAAGTACCTCTAAATAAATTACCCATATGTTCATGGTATAAGCAAAATGTTTGTTGTCCTTGTTGCTGTTTTTATTGTCAATTCCTAAGTCAAGTTGACACACATATTTCTTCTCCAGTTCAATTCCTTTCACTTGGTGTTTTGTTTTTATCTTTTCAGCTTTTATTGTTGTTTTTTTTTTTATTATGGTTTAAGTGAAATTGTTGTTATTGCTTTTGTTGCCAGATAAACATACATACATACATATTTTTGTATTGTAAAAAGATGTTTTTGTTGTTGTGCTGCTCCTGCTATTTTGTGGTGAATGTATTCCTGCGGAAACAATTTATTTAACCATTGGACTGAGTTAAGCACCATAAAAATCCATAAATATATTTCGTTTCGTAGTCGCTTTTTGATGTCGATGCTGTCATTGTCATTATTTTTCTTGTTATTGTCATAAACAAACAGGCATATGCATGTATGTATGAGTGTTGTTGTGTTAGTATATATGTGGATGTGTCTTTGATGTCTTATTGTAAAATCCAGAAATCTTTAACTGAGCAGTTGATTGTCAAAACTTCTGTTTATTTGAGTTTATAGATTTTGGTCTTTTGATAAATTGTCATAAATTGATTTAAATGGCAGAGTTTTCTGTTTTTTTTTTATTGTTTCTGCTTTAGTTTTCGATAATTATACTTTATTTTTTTATTATTTTCTAAGTAAAAGTGAATAAATTTATTTCGTTTTCATTAAAATTTATTTGTTCTTTTCTTCCGAGCGTATGAGTAACAGTTGCAAGGTTTGAAGAAAATTATTAATTATACGTCGATGTTTGCTGATTTACAAGTAAACACATTTAACCCATTCAGCGCCGAATTTTTTTGTGCGGTCCAATACAATTTTTTTTAAGATATTAAAGTTCGTATATGCCTGGATATAAATTAAAAAATATTAAAGCTTGTTATGCTAAATTCTGCATACACACTGCCAAGGTGCATAGTAATGTTGCCAATAGGCAGCTGGAAAGTCTTAAAAGATCTATGCAAACTTATCTTCGCAGTTCCTTATTTCTCTTGAATTGCCGCTTAAATTTGTTGCCTTAAAAATAGATTTAAAAGAAACAAAGTGAAATGCCGCCATTAATCCATTTAAAGTATTTTTTTTCTCCGACTTTTTCACTACCCGGGAAATTTTTTGAATATCCCGGGATCCCGAACACTTCAGATTTAAAGGAAAAACAAAAAAAAAAGTTTAAATAATTTTTTTAAAAATATCAAAGATTTAGAAAGTATTTGATAATTTAAACATTTTTATTTTATTTAATCCGACAATGATTCAAGCTTTTTGTTGAATCACATTTTCGATACACTTTTATCGATATCGTATTTTATTTAATATCAATATATCGTCCCCTTAAATGAAAACGGACGTAACCACATTTTTATTTTGTTTACAGGAGAAGCAAAAAAAAAACTTTACAAAATCAATAACAACAGGGTATTCTTGGCGTTTGAATTTGTTTAATAAAACTTTGCGTAAACATGTAGTTAAAAAAAAATAAATCAAAAATCCAAAATCTTATTCTTCTGTAGTTACGTCCGTCTGCATTTAAGGTGACGATATGTAAAGTGTGCGGAACTAAAGTTAGTCAAAAGGTCGTAAAATTTTCGACAAAGTAGAAACCGTTTATTGTTTTATAGTTTATTTGCAACTTTGCTTTTGTCTGGGTAAAATTACAGCTCTCTTTTGATTGCTGTTTTGCACTGAACCAAAAAGGTACGAGAAGACAACGAAAATGTACCAGTTCGAATAGAATAATAGCAAGAAATGCAAAAAATTCTAAACTTACACTGTTCAAACAACCAATTTATCAAACGTTACGTTACCCCCATGAAACTTTTTTGACTTCAATGTACGAGTTCTTTGAGCCGATAAATCAAATGTAAACTGTGGGGATAACATATTATTTTATTAAGGTTTCGTAAACTCAACGAACACTTTGTTAATTTTAATGTACGAGTGCGGCATAACAGCCCAACGAACACTTCATTAATGTTAACATTCGAGTTTATAAAATGAATGGGCATTTGTGCTAACAAGACTTAATAAATATTTCGTTACCTCAAAGAACATTTTATTTACTTTAACGAACATTTTATATGAAATATTTAATAAATGCTTGTTCATTGTGTCACCTGAATAATTTTAACTGAATAATTTTATTTATTATATTAACGAATAAATCATTGAGCCAACGAAAACTATTTTAATAATCGTTGTGCGCTAATATCATGAACACTTGTTGGTGCAGTGTGTTAGTAAAATGTCGGCTTATTAACTTTTATCGAAAGTTTCACTTAAAAATTCCACAATAAATTTCCAGTAGAGCGGAAGTTAAAAACAATAAAATCTTCCGAAAAATTCCGGAGCCGGAATCATTTAAAATATTAGATTGACACCTTATCAAACTAATTATTTAGTTCTCTATGCAGTATACCTATACAAACAAGGTCCTTAATGAGTATGAAAATCTTAGTAAAGAATTTTATTTAGTAGAATTTGGTTAAAATAGTTGATGTTTGAGGTGCTTTTAAAGTGGCCGAAATAAATCTGTGATTTCAACTTTTTTTTACTATTAAATTACAAATTTAGGTGCAAGGGAATCCAGACAATATAGACTGATGAAATTTTCCTAAAAATAATTAATAATAAGAAAAACTAGGAAGATAAATGAAAGTAAGTGGCGGCACAAATCTGTTTTGGATTAACTAAACCTAGTTTAAATGAGATCTCAATAGCCGAGCCTTAAGGTTAAAAACTTTTAAAAGTAGGATTGTTTTTTAACTATAACATGTCGCTCTTCGAAAAAAGAGAAATGTTCATAGAAAAAATTTTCCTTAAACTTTTCATCAATAAAAGCTTAAATAAAAAATAAAATCAGCTTTAATTAAAAATTTAATGAAGTAAATTAAACTTTTAATTGATACTATTAATTTGTTTTCTGTTGCACATTTTATTAATTTTTTAATTCATATCACAAATTGAAATCCATTTTTATTTTTTTCTGTGAAGAATCAGCCTAAAATGACTCAAAAATGCCAAGAAATATTTAGCCTATTTTGAAACCCATCTGCAATTTTCCAAGTCAATCTAAAATAAAATTATCTTCTGCAGCTTCACACATACAATCCTTAAAAAACGTTGAATGTGTGTCGCCCACCACTGCTTAAAAGTTATCTTTAAGGAAACCTTTGCCGTATAAATAACTTTAGCAATACAGGCATATGCATAAATGAATTATACAGACGTATATTTGGTTTTAGATGGTGCTTTCGATTTTAATTTATCAAAATAGCTTTTGGTAGCAAAAGCAAAACTACAACTAAACTCTGTGTCTATCTATGCCTACCACCAGTTTTGAATTTAAATTTAAATTGTTTTTTTTTATATTTAAATTATAGTGCTAAAATGCAAATTTTATTTATATGTTTAAAATTTTGTTAAGAACTTTTCTAACAGAATCATCTAACGCAGTTATTTGGCTTCAGAAACACTCTTTAGAATACACGCATAAATTATCTCAAGCATTAAATTATTCTTGATATGAAGTCACCATATACATATTTCTATGTATAGTAGTAGTTGTAGATGAATAAATATGTAAAAATGTACACATTTTTTACAACTACTTTTAAATTAATTAGGAATTTGTACAGGGCGAAGACTAAAATATCCGATACAAAATTAATATTTTAATAAATATTTTGAATTAAACTAGACTTTTTACTTCCAAACTACAAAAATTTTATGAAATACTAGCTGACCCGGCAAACGTTGTTTTGCCTAGAAAAGTATTGTTTTTGTGTATATTGAAAATACAGATACAGAATCAGGTACAGGTAATATTCGGTGCAGATAATCATCATCATCATATATATTATTTCTAAAGCACTTTTTTTTGTCGGTTGCAAATATCTCCCATACCACCGCATCAAATTTAATGAATGATATCTCATTTTAAAGCTTATTTCTAACACTAATGACGAAAAATAATTAGAAATTTAAAAATTAATATTTTCATTGATAAAAATTATATTTTAAAATGTATTGAAGTTACTAAAATTTCTATTAATTATTTTCATTTTATGTTACAAAAATGACAACTAACGGTGCGAAATATTCGCACGGGTCATCTAGTTTATCTTTATTTACAAAAAAAAAAAAAAAAAGAATATGAAAATGTGAATTATAAGTAAACTATTGAATAAGTTAAGAGAATATCATTGAAGCACTTTGTGATAAACAATATTTTTCGTTTTGTTGTCAGGTGCGAAAATGAACAAAGTTGAAAATGAGTAGAGTTGATCGTGTGAAAAACCGTCGTTCTCAAAATTTAGGCCACAAACACTCAATGATTGCCCTTGGGATTTGTTGATTGTCATGGCGAATGCGAGACGAATTGGAAATTGGATTCGTTTAAACTCGAATGGCATTCGGTTAGGATCCTTGGAATTCTCGGAATGAGAACTTCCTCTCCTTTAAACTTTCCTTTTAGCACTCCATACAAAATGTATGAGAAAATGAATTTTCTTTATAATTTCTTTTTTTTTTTGGAATATCTTAGACATTTTTTTGCTAACAGATCAAAGCATGATCAATTGCATAGCTAACGATTTTATTCATTTTCAATGGCACTTGGTGTCGGAAATTGTTCATACCAACATAGAAACCTTTGCCGGCTATGCGCAACAGCTCTACTAAAGACCATAGCATGATCAAATGATAACATTTATTTTGAGTAATTTTCAATGGTGGCGCCTATCGGAAATTGGTCATACCAACCTAGAAACCTTTGTATGGTAATGCTCAACAGTTGTGCTAAAGATCATAGCATGATCAAATGCACAGTTTATGATTTAACTCATTTCGAGTCATTTTCAGTGGCGCCACCTGTCTGAAATTGGTCATATCAACTTATAAACCTTCGCCGGCTCATGCTCAACAACTTTGCTAAAGATCACAGCATCGTCAAATGCAGAGTTTACGATTTAATTCATACTGAGTAATTTTCAATGGCGGCACCTATTTTAAATTTTTTTTTCTATTCTTCTTACTTCGTCAGAGACCATTCCGAATTGGTACGAATCATCGAAATCGGTCCAGCCGTTCTTTAGTTATTAACGTAATAACTAACGCCACTTTCTTTTATATATATAGATTTCGAGAAAAAATTTAAGCAAATTTTAAAAAACTAAAGAATTTTTTTCTCGATTAATGACTTGTAAATTGCTTTTTCGGACGGAATAAAGTTGTCCAGCAGCACTAAAAAGCTCTCGTCAATGGTGCTGGTAGGTACGATTTGGGTACTGTCTTGAGTTTTATAAATGTACTAGAATTACGGTAATTAAATAATTGAGATTCTAGAACTTTCAATAATATTTGTATGCTATTCAGGATCTGCTTTATAAAAAGCCGAGTCAAGCTCTTTCTATAAAAATGAAACTTTTTGTAGGGACTTTTTGGCGTATTTGTTCGATTTTCTATCACTTTGTGCCATATGGCAAAACAATAGCCGCGTACGACATACGCAACTTATTTCTCACAAAAATCAGTGTCCGACAAACATTTTACCAAATGCCAAGAATAGCCGAATTTGCCGAACACCGCCACCAAAATCTGTGTAGGCATGTTTTGCATAAATATATTAAAATACTTATGACTTGAAATGGTTTCTTTCTTTAGTTTAAATAATTTTCAAAACGACTAATTTGATTTCGTACAAACTTTCGAAACAAAGTGTACTTTTTAGACCACATAGAACTTTTTTTTGATGTACAAAAAATTAAAATCGTATTGTAGAGGTCAAAAAAGGTCCCGTAAGTACCACGGTACTAAAAAGTACAATTGTACCATGATACCCATCCCAGATAGATAATATTATTTATATAAGTATCAGTTTGGATTCACACTATGAAAGTTTTCTTTCAGAAAGTCTGAGTTTATTGGTGAGAGGGGAGTAAAGGATAGCATGTAGTTCAATTTAGAACCACAGTCACTTGCGCAGTCCTTTTGATCCTTATCACAGCAATGTAGAAAAAGGCAGTAGTGCGATAAGCTCACTTTAAACACGATAATCGTATCGTTAAAATAAATATGTATACCGACAACACATCGAGTTAACTATTCAATATAATTATTAACGATATTCTCTGTCGATTGAAGTCAGCTCTTACTTTAAGCAGTTTTTATGCCTAGAAAGTCTGAGGCCCGACTTTTTACATACATACCAGTGTTGCCATTAGGATACATTTTTCGTATCTTTTGAATGTGTACGCAAAATGTACAAAAATAAAATATTGAAGAATTTATAGCCAACTAAAACTTATTAAGACTAACCGACTCAATAGCAGCTTAATTAATGTTGAAAGAAAACATTAAGGATCTAGAAGTGCGAAGTGGTTCTGAGGAAATATAACACTTTCTTAATTTCAGGAAATTTGTACGAACGTTTTTGATATAATCACCTTGGTATAAACGCCTTAACTCGTATATTAATTTTAACTTTAATTAATTTGTTTTGATAACATCCAAGGATAGTTACATATAATTTATTTTTTAAGTTCACTTAGGGCCATTATTACAACTTGAAGTTAACTAAAGTAAAGATTAAATTGACAGATAATAATGTGTTATCTGTCAAAAAGCGTCTGTTAACTGTCGGATAACAGCTAACGCCAAGTTATAATAATGGCCCTTACTGTATTTTTAAAAATTACATACCTAATATTTATGACTTAAATAAATATAAAAATGAATTTATATGATATAATTTTTTTTAAAATTAAAATATTAATTAAATATGAAGTAAAAAAATTTTATGTAAATAAATGTTAAACGTTGAAAATGGATTTTAATTTTTTTTTTCAAAATGTATCTTTTTGGCAAAAAGTGTATCTTTTTGGAAACCAAAATTTATTTTTCTCGAAATTTCACTGGCAACACTGATACATACATACATACTTAATTTAAAATTTACAAGAAAAAAGCAAATTATGAACAAAAACAAAATTCCAAGTTCGTATTTCACCAATTGTATTTAAAGCTGCGTTCACAATCAAAAAAACATTTTCACTTGGTGTTCATAATAGAGCAACAATTTCTTTTTTAACTACACACATTTTGCATCAAGAAACCGTTTGCAAATTTTAGCCACAACAATATTATGCATTTATTTTTATTTTTGTAAACATTTTGTTAAAATTTTCATTCAAAACTAAATAAAATTATTCTAAACGTCAGAAACAATTTCATACAAATTTTTGCTGGAGTTCTAGTTGACTCAACTTTAGTTACATTTTTAAAAAAATTTTAGTTACATTTTTGTTCTAAAAATTAAAAGAAAATATATGAAATATTTTGGGAAGAAAAAAGATAGAAGAAAAAACGAAATTGTTTTTTTGATTGTGAACGTAGCTTTAATATCAATTTTTGTATTTCATGTGAAAGCAAAACCAAATTATATAAAAATCTATTTTTAAATATGAATTGATATTTAAATACAGTTTGTGAAATTGTCTCTTAATGTAAAATTTACAAAAAAAAAAAAAAAATATAAAACAGCAAATTAAGCAAAATGTTATTTGATTTTATTTTCTTTTCTTTTTTGCTTTTCGCTTTTGTAGACAGAAATGTCACATGATATTAAATTAAATGAATAAAAAATACGGCTGTTTACTATCGTTAAAAAAAAATACAAAATCACACTATCGTTACTGCAAGCAAATTTATATGCCGACAAATATTTCGATTCATTAAGAGTAACCCAGTAAAAACTTCGCTTACTTTTTCAAAATGAAAAGCTTCTTTAACTCTTTATTTAGTAGCTTTGTTCTATAACTACATCTATGATAACTTCTATAACTACTTTTTTCTGGATGTATGTAGGTAAAAAAAATAATGACTTAATTTTGAATGCGTTAATTTTGGGACATCCGTTGTAAAATTCATTGGTTCTTTCAGTAAAATTGTAAGTAGTGCTCTTATGTTTTTCTGATTACTCAACACATTATTTTGTAGGCGAAGTTTTTACTGGGAAGTGAATCGCTCCACTGGAATATGCAAGTGAGTATAGTTAAGTAACAAATAATATTGTTGAAGTAATCATAATATGTATATATAGAAATGTTACTCTAAGCTTTGTTTTGTGACTCGTCACTATATATCGTTAACTAAAACACAAAAAGCCCTAACAAACCAAATATTACAAATCGACTTTTTCAATGATTCTGATGGATTGTCTCAACACAAATGTTCAGAATCTTTCGATTAAAATTAGCGATTTTTTTTTCAAAAACAATTAATAATATTATATTCGGCTATGCCGAATCTTATATACCCGTCACCATGGTGCGATAAGAAAGGAAATCTATATGAGTACTGTTCTTTAGATATAAAACAATCGTTTTTGTGCCACGACCACTTCTCCAATGCCACCCACAGTTTGTCGGATGATGTGTTTTGATAACCAAGATGCTTCTACCTTATTTGGGAACTTTGGCTCTTGCCCTTCTCCAGCAGCCGTATTCTGTAATTCGCTTAGCTTAAGCTAAATCTCGATCGCTAAAATGCCTAAGAGAATACAAAATTTAAAAATTTCAGCGATGACCTTAAAAGCTGAAATTGCGGCGA
This sequence comes from Pollenia angustigena, assembly GCA_930367215.1. Taxonomy (NCBI): domain Eukaryota; kingdom Metazoa; phylum Arthropoda; class Insecta; order Diptera; family Polleniidae; genus Pollenia; species Pollenia angustigena. The sequence goes on along the minus strand of OV884057.1, from coordinate 120,616,424 downwards.
ATTAAATTTTTATGGCTTTTTTATGAGATGAAAATATTGTCGTTCCATAAGAATCCTTAATAAAATAAAATCCGATTTCTTTCAAATTACGCTTAAAATGTTGGTAATTAAATATACTGTTAGGTTAAAAAATAAAACATTCCAGATATTTAATATAACGTAGAAAAAAACGAAATTAAAATGAAAAATTTTGAAAAAACGTAAAAATAGGCAAATTTTGAGGTGCCATTACTCAGCCATTTCTTATCAGATAGAAATTTTCAGCATATCGGCAGAAAAGGCATTCAATTAACTTTCCAACGATATGCCATTTATTGGACTGGACTTTTTGGTTGGGCTCCACAAGGGTTTGAGTGGAACCATACACTGAAAAACACAAAAGTACCGTTATCTAAAAAACTGTACTTAGGAAAAAAAAATTACAGCGTTTTTCGTGTTCAGGAGGTCTCAATTAACTTATCTAGGCATGTGGCGTTCTTGTTATTTTTCCAAACTTAAAATTTGTAAAGCAGTGTTATAGACTAATCTGGCTGAATTTTAATAGCAAACTTTAACAGAGTATATGTGTCATAAAAATATAAAAACCTCATCACCGTCATTGCTGGGGGCTTCCGAAACCCAATTTCAACATACACGCGGACAGACGGACATCGATAAATCAACTTCGTTTATCGTAAGAATTTATAATATATATATTTTTAATAGGTTCTAAGATCAATATTGTAGAAATTACAAAGGGAATGACAAACTTTCATTTACCCTTTCACTCTAAAAAAGATTGTATGAAAAACGCTAAAAGGCGTAACTAACTGTTTGCATAAAATGCAACACTGTCAATTGTCAAAACAACTGGTGAGTTTTGTAAGAAATATAAATTATAAGTAGTTTAAGGAAATTTAACAATTTATTATGTATTTTAAATTGTTTTGCTTCACCTGTGAATTTGTCAAACTGTAAGATACAGCCTTTTGCTTTTAAGGTAACGTAGGTAGTAAGTTCAAAAGTTTTAAGATGTAACTAAAAAATATAAAACAGGTTTTAAAAAGTGTTCACCTCCACTTCTTATTAAATAACAAAAAATTATACCACGAAGCAAAATTCAAATTCCACAGCAAAAGGAAACTCTTAAAAATTGTGTAAGTGTATAAGCAAATTTGTACATATCGTGATTACAATAAAATTGAATTGTATATTTTTTACTCTTAGTCCCACTGTGTTATGCGTTAAATGCATAAATATTATGCGTAAGTTAAAAAGCCTCCAAAAACACATTCAAGCAAATATTTGCTATTTTTTGTTATTAAATAATTATTTAAAAAAATAGTTTCGCCCTGGTTTCATTTAAATCAGAGGGGCAAGCGGAATCGACAAAAATAATTTGTCACTTTTATTTTAATTTTCGATTATTTAATTTTTTGTTTTTTTTTTAATTAAACTTGTGTTTTAATTGGTAAATATAAATACATATGTATGTACAATTTTCTAATGTATATTTTTTTTATTTTAATTATCCAATAATTATAAGTAGTAATTTTTTTGTTGTATATTTAATTGGTTGTCTTTTTAATTCATATTTTAACAACAATATTCGTATTATTTGTAAATTAAACTCACGCACAAAAGTTTGCGTATGTTTTTTTTTTATTTTTTTCTGACGTTAAAAAGCAAAATATTGTACAAATAAAAACAATAAAAACAAATAGAAGGTGTAGTCAACCAAATCGGTTGAACTATTAAATACCCCAATACGAGTTCCCCCGGGGAGTGTAGGGAGCATCTTATGAATATTTCACCTTTTGGTGTTACATCCTCCTGGCTAAATCTGATGGGTTAATTTTATTGATCCAACAAGCGCATTTGAATGTACTGGCATACTGTGTAGCTCATACAGTGTTCGAAAATAAACACTAAATATCGTTTCTTAATGTTCGGTTCGGTAGATTTGTGGAAAACACAAACGCTAATTGTGTTTGTGTAGAAAATCATTAAAAAAAAATAACGTTTCCCTGTTAGTCATCTTTCGAACACAAAAATATTACTGTTTTTATCAAACTCAACAAAAGATGTGAACATTTAATTCCGTTTGGTTTTTTTTTTTTTGAAAATCCACAAATTTTAATGTGTTCGGTTCGGCTCGTTAATGTTCGTCCCTTTTGGCTGGTAAAAGCCAAAAATTTTTTACAAAAACAAAATACACACACGAATAAAACATTATAGAACATTAAAATATAATGTTTGTCTACAGTATCACTACAATTGTTCTGTTTTCTAACAAAGAACCTAACGTTATATAATGAAAATAGTTACGAATGGTATTAAGGGTTGTGTATGTCTACACAATCACTAAAAAAATAGATATCGTTCTTGGGTGTGTGAGCCGAACGTTAAATAATGTACTGTTTATTTTCGAACACTGATCTCATACATTATATAAATTGGAGTGTGCAGATCAAAGGATACAACAGATATCCAAGATGACAAGGCTCTTGAAGTTTTCAGATTTTTTGTTTCAATAGTCGAGGGCCCCGTTAATATGCTTTTCCAAGAAATACTTCCTCGGAAGATTGTCTTGTCCTTCTTGAAAGAATGCTTGCGAGTATTACGTAGTAGCTTTATACCCAAAACCGCGAAAAGATATTATTCCCGTCAAGGCTGATTTTTCACCCTTGTGGAAAAGATCGGCCTGCAGAGATCGTAGGTACTGTTGCTATTCAGGAAAAGCTGCTTTAGTCAACTATGGCAGTAGATGTAAGATAGCTCCAGCTCCTAAGCAAGGGGTGATGTATAATTTTTGTCGGATTATACGTTCGAATTGCGACCTGTGTGTGCAAACGATCCTTAATACGTACAGGGGAATTTGGTAAGTGAATAGATTAACTTACAGGTGCTCACGTAAAGCAATATTACATCCTCAACACCAGGAGTCCCCGGAAATCAGGTTCCGGACAGACAATTGGTGAGGTCCCTTTGGAAAATACGTAGTGGTTGCAGTTTCAACCAAAAGTCGCGGGAAGGGAGATATTCAAAACTTGACTTCAAGGGCTAATTTTCTAACACATACGGCAAAGTACAGCCTGCTGGCGGAGCTCCCTAGGTGCCGTCGCTATTCAACGGATGATGTTTGCCTCAAAACCGTTGCAGAGGCTTAATAGCTCCCGCTCCTTAACAAGAGCCAAGTGTAACAATTTTCCGAGGTATACTCTTAAACTGCTACCAGTGAATTATGGTGGCGCTCTCACACACAGGGAGCAGTTTATAAACGCGTTGTTTGTTATCCAGTGGTTAAGACCGCCATGAGTAAATCTTTTTTCTTTTGTGATTTAAATAAAAAGTTCAATATGCTAGCTTCTAGCAAAAATTTATCTCAACCCCAATCTTTATAAAGAATTTATGGCAGTAAAAGCGATTTCGATTAGGGCAGTATAATTCAAGTTGTTATTAAATGTTTTCAGTTTGGAAGGCGAGGACATTTGCATGGGTACTTTGCGAACACATGGACTAATTTCTAATAATTTAAAATGATTGTTCCTTGGGCCAATTAAAGTATATCTGCCAAAATGTCTTTAAAACTGCGAATTGTACTTTATATACAAGGTTAACATGGGCGAACGGCAATACATCTATTTTAAGATCGGAACGAAATATGATTTTAAGTCGATTGTTATGCTAAAAGCTGTTCTAGTGTTTTACAATCTTTTTGGTGGCGAAAGGTTTAAATATGATGGCGGCATGTTTTTTTTTTACCCCTTTAACACTCGGCAAGTTACTTGCGCAAGTCTCTTGCGCAACTCTTGGCTTGTAAACGTCAACGGTAAGGAAAACAAAATGTTGTACAGACTTTGTTGTACTCGGCAAACAACTTCCGCAACTAACTTGCCGAGTGTGAAAGGGGTCTTTCTATTTTTTCTTTACCAATTAAAAAATAGTTGTAATAAATAAGTGTGCTTTTTTATTTTATTAGGTTTTTTTGTTGTTTTTCGTCAAAACGCTTATTTTTGATGGCGTTTTGTTTTTGTAAGAAATTAAAAATAATTGCTGTGTCTTGTCTTTCTTTTGTTTTGTTGACCTTTTTTAGCACAACTTAAAGGACAAATGTGCACATAGTAGTGCTGGGATACTATCGATATTTCTATCGATATTACTATCGACTGAATGTTTGTACTTGTGCAGGAAAACTTTAATTATTTTTTTATAAAGCGGCCCATACACTTGCCATATTATTGTATATGATATTCGCCATGTTATATTCATTTTGTTCTATTTTATGCAATGGTTTATACAATGGTTTCATTAATTCAATAAAAAGGTGAACATAACCCTGCAAATAATAGGACCAGTCCAAACACGCGTGTAAAGAGTAGTCCACAAGGGACCAGGACTAGTCCAAAAGTAACCCAAACGTATGGGAAAAAACCTGGTCTATTCAACATTACGATGTCGTAGGAGAGGACCATATAACCCACCTTTGGACCACTAAGGAGTAGTTTTAAAACTACTCCATGGTATACTCAAGAGGATTAGTTTTGAAGTCGTTTAAAAACGAAAGCATGTCGTTAAAAAACGAAGACATGCCGTCTCACTACAAACACTTTTTAACAATAATATGGTCCATGCGTAGCCCATTTTATTAAAATTGATCAGGTGGTCCAATTTTATTTGCAGGGAACCTATAGGAATAACATTAACAGCATTGTACAATGCTGCCAATACACTTCACTTTATTTCCGCAATAAAAATCAAAAGTCTTTTGATTGCTGCCAATATATTGTTCCACCTTCGAATATCACATACATATTGGCGATATAATTGTACAACACGTTAAATTGTACAATTTGATTGCAAGTGTATCAGCCGCTTTAGAGTTTTAATTGCAGTTTGACTTATTTTTTAATAATTTAACAAAAAAGTTGATTTTGTTGTAGATTGTTTTCATGCAAAATAAATATTAAACTGACTGGCTTTCCTTAAGAAAGATGGATCGAAATGGACCGCTACTTGGACTGGGTATAATCATATTTCATGTAGAAGAAAAATAAAAACAAACAAAAACACATTTTGCTTCTATTTTAATGCTAATAACGGTGTAATTTATGATCCCATATTTATTTAAAATAAATCATAGAAACGGCGTGGAAAATTTAAATAAAGACTACAAAACTATATCACAGATTTTATCGCTTAAAAGCATTTCATAATTTTCACATTTTTGTGCTTTCAAATGAGAAAAGCATTTATAAAAACTCGCTTATATGCATATACTGCGCTAATAAAAAAAAATCGTTTTCATCAGCATCGCAAAAAATGTATTTTACTTGCATCGAAACTGCATGAATACATTCAATACCCACCAAATTTAGTTCTAAAAAATTATTTTTGTGCTTTTTTGTTGTAAGTATTTGGATTAAGTCTGAACGATGCTTTTATGAAAACTTTTTTAAAGCAATTTATTAAAATTCAGTGGCTTCTTGACAAAACATCTAAAGTTAATGCCGGTTCACACATGTCTAGTTTGACTCGTCAAGTCTTGATTTTTTAGGTGAGAAGGGAAAAGAGAATCCTATTTCTTTTTGTATCTCTCCTTAAAACTCAAGACTTGACGAGTCAAACTTAACAGGTGTGAACCGGCACGTAAGATAAGATAGCAAAAAAGTTTTTCATCATTTTTATCAAATAATAAAATAAACCATAATTAAAGAAAATTTTCGTTTATAATACAAAATTTGTAAAACGTTAACAAAAACGTTTTTTGAATGAAAATTCGTATGATTAACAAAATTTTTTTCAACTTTTTAAATTTTTGTCAAAATACCACATAACTACTATATTGAGATGCATAAATGCGGGATATGCATACAAGCAAAGGCTAATACACGAAACCATTTCGGCTATTTGAAATAGCAAACTGTAATTGCGCCAGTTTGGATGCATAAAAGCGTATAATGCTATTTCAAAGTGCTCACTAAATATTTGGTATACGATTAATTGCAGAAATATATGAAATGTATTTGTTTAAGCAGACTGTTTAAAAAATGTTTTTTGTAGAGATTTTAATTAAATTAGACACACACCCGGAACACGTTAAAATACAACAAAAAAATAAGCTTTTTCATAGAATGCACACACATGCAGGAAATCGATCGCTAAGTGAACAAGAATGTATTTCTACCCACCAGAGAACTCTACACAGCGGCGATTCGTTAAGTTCGGACACAAAAGTTTCGTTAGGTTTTCGTTGAAATTGTGCAAGGAGAGGTTTGCAGCTTCAATTTGAGTAATTTTAATTTTAAAAACAGAATTTTTATATTTTAATAAATCATACGAAGAGAGTGCAACCATAAGAATTCAATTTAGTTTCAGAGTTGTCGTATTTTAGTTTTCTTTAGAAAGAACTGGTTTCTTTTGGGAAATAGAAATATTAATTTTAATTAATAAAGAGATACGGAAGTTTGTGATTAAGAAGAAGTTAAAAATAAAAATTGTAATGTGGCGGAAAGTTAGAAAGAACGTTTAATGTTTTACGTTCTGCAGCGTCATTTTTAATAATTTTAATAATTACTTAACGCATACAAATACGTTATAACGCATGTTAATCATTATTTTTTTATTATTCCAAACAATTTCAAGTATTTTTTTAAGTACGAATTTTATGAAAATATACTTCTACAAATATTAAAAACAATGAAAAATTGTTAACAAAATGTTGATCTCATAGCAACAATAATTTAAAGTGGAAAGAACCATTTTGCTTATTCAACAAAATGTACATATCTATAATGTACTATCCGTCTATGTGTCCGTCTGTCTTCTTCCAACAAATGTGTGTGTGTATTCAGCACTTTTGTTGTTGATTTTAAAACGCACAATTATGCGTTTGATTGCAAAGTCTAAAAGTTTGAAGGCAGTTGTTGGTGTTAAAAATAAAGAAAAAACTTAACAAAAATTAAAAAAAATAAAACACTCAAATATTTGAAAAAAAAAAAACAAATAATCGTGTTACTCTACCTGAAATAAATTTGGTTTACAATAAAAATAAAACTGTCTGCACACTATTTTAGATAAAAAAATTATTTAACGCATATTTAAGTTTTTTTTTTTTTTGTAGTTTGTGCGTTAAATGTTTATTAATTCGTATAAAAAATACACACACATATTCAATCTTTAACATAAATTTTTTCTGATCGGCCAACATACACTGTCACATGCAAATAGTGTGTGTATGTGTATGTATGAATAAAATATCTAAACATTAAACAAAAATCATACCGGTATATTTTTAACAAGTTGAGAGCTAAACTATTATTGGCCATTACCGAGTGGAGTGATACCCTACACAATGATTTGTTGGACACAAAGTTGTTAAAGATACAATTTTTGCAGAAATTTCCTGCCTGTTTTATGAACGCGAGCACAAAAGTGACTCGTTTAACTAACATATTTTGAAATTTTGTTTTAATAGGCAGTTAGTTAGAAACCTTGATTTTTTTGTTATTGAAATTAAAATTTTATAATTATATAATATCAACTGTCAGTATACTTTGACGGACAAGAGACTTATTTGCAAAACATTAATGTTTTCTTAAAGGATATGGATAAGAGAGGAAGGAATAAACCTGGCCGATTTGGCAAAATTTTAATACCAAAAATGTAGTTTTGTTAAAGTTTCACGTTGTTAAGGGAAACACGCCAGCATTTGCAAAATTTAATATGATTACTCTTTCTTAACAAAAGAAAGGCACGTTTTTAAGTTATTCTATTTTAAAAATTTAATTGTGACCGAAATTGTTCTTACGGTTTTCTGAAAAAACGCAAATTTCTTAGAGACTTTTAGGAAATGCATCATTGATCTGCATCTGATGCGCAGCGCATTCGTAAAAGCATAATCTGGCATCACTTCAAATATCAGCTGTTCGAAAATACATTACATAAGCATTTGATGCACCAACAAATCAAAGACCCGTATCACAAAAACTGGTGATGCATAATGTTTTCAAAAATAAACCCACACTGCGCAGCAAAGTCCTCGTCCATATTATGAAACATTTGCTGCAGAAACTCTCTTCAAGTCTCTTTTGAAACTGCATTCGTGTCCATAAAATAAAACTTTTGTTTTGCATCTTTAAAGCATTTTGTGTACCTTCTCTCTTTCTTTCAATAACAAACTCACAAAAACTGCTTGTACAAGCAGAGAAAAAACATGTTTAAATATTGTTACCTCTAACCAAAATATTTGCTACAAAAATTCTTAAACATATTATGTTTAATATAACCATATCATTGTCAACGAGAAACATATAATTGTTAAATTAGTCCTCCATCAGGAAGCCACAACCATATTATGGTTGCCTCCGAACATAAAAACATTAAAACAATTTTGCTGGAGGTAACCATATTGAAAAATGTTATTTCTCTGGGTATACACGGAACAAAGTACACTTTTCCATTCGTCTTTTCACCCTTTCATCACCAAACTTTAATGTTTCGTAGCAAATGTTTTATAATATGGATGTGGACAAACTAATTACAGATGCGCATCAGATGAAGCACAGTGAGCATTTTCCAACAGGCCCTAAATCTTTAAAAAAAAACAATTCCTTTTGGGAATTTTTTTTAGAATTTCTATAACTAAATCTCAATATAAAATCGTCATTTGGTTGGAATTGAGAATAACATTCCGAAATCGCATTTTCGTTTTTCACCCCATCTTTTGCATTAAAAAATAAATGGGTTTTAAAATATTTTTGTTTCCAAATTATCGTCGTGAGTTTCTCATTATTTGTATCCCTGCAAATTTAATTGCATCCACCACAAGATGCCCAAAGAGACCAACGAGTTTCCGTAGTATCACATGGGCAACGATTTTATGAAGATCTATTTATTTTAAAATCATGTATATCCGCCGAGAAGGCAAAGCTAAAAACATCATAAGACGTTTACGAAGGACTCTCGGCGGGAGCATTCCAGTGGCCTAGCTTCTACTTTTTTTCTTTTAAGTTAATAATTTCAAACGAATTGTGAACAATTCCCATTGCATTGTATAGTAATTGAGGCATAGCGTAGTATTAGTATCTATTTAAAGGCCACTTTTAATCCGACTTTATGGTAGAGAAACTTTTAACAAAAATGTTTGGCAGTTCAATTAGGTTAAATGTAAAAATATAATTTTCTGTAAAAAAATATATTTAACGACGAAATAATTTTCATCTTTTGGTCGAACTCAAGTAGTGCCAAAGGGTACTTTACACTACCAAATAAGTCTTACGAAGATTAACGAAACTGCTTCAAATTTTCCAATTATTGTTTGAACCTTTTCAAGAAGCAATAACACCTTATCACGACAAGATTGTATTTTCCTCAAAATACTTATGGCTTGTCTGATAATGTAAAGTACCCTTAAGTTAAGTCAAAGAGTAAAAGACATTTAATAGATATGCAATTAAAAGTGTTGAAGGTCATTTCTGTGGTTTTCATGGGCAACCGCGTATGTCTTAAAATAAAATTTTTCAGGAGAGTCGAAAAAACTAGAGTTTGCTAAAAACCGTAAAAATGTGAAACCGCGGTTTCGGTTTTAAAATGATTAAAACCGGTCGGTTTCGGTTCGGTTTTGAAAATATCAAAGTTAAACTTCATAGATAAACATATAAATTTTTTTATATGTTTCAATACAGGTACTTTTATTAACACTTTTATACCTGGACCTGGTATTTTTTTTAACTTTTTTTTTATATAATTGAAGCACAGCCGTGAATAATGTTTTCAGTTACAAAATAATAATTTTTCAGGAGAGCAAAAAAACGTTTTTTGACAGGCAGGATTATTTGTTTTAAAAAACGTTTTTTTCTATTATTAAAAATAATGATAATAAAAACTTTAACGCAAAAGGCTTTTAAAACATTATTCCGCACTGCAGGACCATTTCGGTTACATCATTTTCATAGTAACTTACAACGTTCTTCCACTGGCTGACACTTTGTATGCCATTTTGAAGACGTTAAGGTGATTAATTTTGGGTGATTTGATGTTTTAAACTGTGTAAGAGAGTAAAGTAAACGGTTATTTGCTAAAAAACAGTTTTGTGGCGTTTACAACGTTATTCGCGGCTGTGCTTCAATTATTAAGAATATAACGAAACATTATGTATTTCTCAATCAAAGTGTTTTTTACAAGTAAACACCGTGGTCATCGCAAGTGCCCCAATGAAAATTTTGTGAATATTGTATCCACCTGGGCCTGACTAGGCCCTGCCCTATTATATATTTACTGCAGTTAATAAAATCAAAATAAAACGTATCAAAAAGCATACGCAACACATAAGAACTCTTTCTTTACAGTTTTTTCAAAGAATTATTCCACTTTCCGACAAAATGTTCCTGCTATAGCATGCTATAGCCATAAAACTCCTCACATATAAAAGTAGTCCCAGCCTTTCCAAGGGGTTCGTTAGTGTGAGTTTTTGCAATAGCCACAAAAACTCCATACAAAATACTAGTGGTTCCAGCCACTACTTAAGAGTAAAAAAGGTAAAATTTGTTCTTCTTAATTTTTTTTTTTTTTTAATTTTATGAATTTGGAAATACCTTGCCATTGTTGCAAGCTATTATGTATAAAGTTTTTGTATATGAAGTTCCAGTATTAAGTATAATTTGAAATTTCTTAAAGCATAAATATATTGTTAAAGTAAATCTTAAAACCGAGGTTTTTTGTCGGTTTTCGGTTTCGGTTTTTAGGCATTTAAAACCGCGGTTTCGATTTCGGTTAAAACCGAACAGCAATCCCTAGAAAAAAACATTCTAGAGCAAACTTTGGGTTAGATATTGCACCTTTTGAACTTTGTAATTGAGTTAAAACATCGGAATGGGTCTATCTGTTTTTAAAAATTTTTAAAAAAATATAAAGAGCGCTTTAAATTTAGCAATATGGCATCAACAATTCAAAATCGAAAAAATAGACATACGCGGTTGCCCATGAAAACCACAGAATTCAGGGCTGATGCATCTTACAGTTCAAGAGTGGAGGGGTAACATGGTGGAATATTCGTCAGGACAGACTCCAAATAATAATTATTAAAGATAAACTGATAGAAGGCAATCATAATAAAGTTATGCTTTTCTTGTTATTGAAAACCATTTTAACCAGAATATAAGCATTAATATGATTGATTTCCACTGGCAGCCTCAATTAAGCACAACCCACGTGGGTGTAGCAATTAGTTCCCGTTGTGTTACCATGTTACACCGTCTCTCAATGTTCCCACGTTACCTGGCTGTTGACATTCTCACCCAGCCATCCGGTTGATTCAATGAAGAAATGGTTCCGGTTCAAATTAGTGTCAGAGGGAGAGATTTTGTCCCTGAGGATTCTTTGATCAAACGGCTTGAGTCATAGTTCTCTGAATGCAGGGTAGGGAACGTAAGGGACTGTAAGAAAAGATAAACTCACTGTTTATTGTTGTTGTTTTTGTTTAAGCTTTGATATTGTTAAAAGTAAAACTGGGGTTTTACTTGTATAATATCTTTAGTTTTTCTAAAATCTTTGGATAAAGTTTCCTGACGATCTGGCCTAAGCAAACAGTGAAACGCGCATAGGAATAGCTTATCCCTTCAACAATAAATTTCAGTTTATCAATAGTATGAAATGGGAATTTAGCACATTTAAACGAAACCTTGTGAAAAGATGTTCCGTTGACTCCTCCTTCTCCTCGTTCTGCAAAGGTCATTGTAAGGGTGCCCCAACCTTTGGGCATGTTTCCAAGGTGTCTGAGGTAAAGTATAGACGTCCCTTATGCGTGCCGTGCCCTCTTTTTATCTATGATGGGCCAGATTTTCCTGATTTCCCCACATGTAGTTTCATCAAACCTCGTCTGATTGGCAAATTTATGTGCAATTAGTTGCTTACTCCTTGGAAGCGAAACACCTTTATCATCCAGGTTAACCACTGAATGTCTCGCTATCTCCTTCAAAGATATCCGGCATTATAGGACAATTTTCGATATGATACCCACACTCTGAAGGGACGTTATGGTCGCTTTACTATCAGTTATAATGTAAATATCCCTTTCAGATATCTCACCATACCGAATGAAACCAGCGACTGTGTAGAATTAAGAGAAGAATATAAATAATATATATATGCGAAAACTATTAATTAAGCTTTAGTCCGATTATTAAGTTGCTCTGACCCATTGCAAATAAACATTTTCAAGACTATTGCTTCTAGCTTATGTAATTTTAGAAAAACATTCCATACTTTTCTACTTTTAGTTGGTGAGAGCAGTATGTTTTCTACAGAATATTCAACCAAGAGGTGTACGACAAAACTATCACAAACGCTCTTGTAAATTAAAAATACCAACAATAGCGCCTGAAAGAAAACAATTCATAAAATAGACTCTCTACAAAAGTCAGAGGCACATGAAAAAGCAACGTATTCAAGGTTATGTTCAGGGCCATACGCATCGAAATTAATCTGTGCGTTGCCGTTGATGTTTTATGAGTCTTATTTCTAGTTTTTTTTTTTGTTGCTTTTTATTAGTTTTTTGAGTTTTTTGTTGTCTTTTATTGTATTTGTGAGTTTTTCTTATGAGCTTTAAAATATTTTTTATTTGTGTGGAATCATAATTTTAGGCTGATATTTTGCAGTTATAAATGAAATGTGAAAAAAATTTGTTTTCCCACTTTATATACATACAAATGTACACATATTTTTTTTAATAAAACCACGTACTTCTATTTGTATTTTATTTTGAAATATTTTTTGTAGCTGCTAATTACAAAAAAAAATCCACTTAAATTATTAAGTTGCGCATTATTTGGACAACTGTTAATTAAAGCTTCATTATTTGCATACAGTATAACTACATTTAAAGTTATACTAATTTTTTAATGTTGAATAAATGTGGATACAGATATTTTTGTTAAATGGGCTTTCACCTCAACTTGAACGATATTTGTAAGAGCAAAGCGGAGCAGATTATATTCAATCCAAAGCAAATAAAAGTAAGAGTGTAAAGAAAGTGCAAACAAACGCATCCCCCATGAGTTACTGATATCGTTTTGAGAAGCACCAACTTGCGCTCTCGGAAAACATAGGCGCAGATAACACCTCAAGCTTGTACGGGGCTTAAAATCGGCAGATCTTTCAGATCGTTATAAACCAGAGTACAATTTGTTGCCAGGGAAACCAGTTGCGCCTTAGGTGTTTATAGATCTTGTGCATGTTGTTTGTGAGGACTTTGCAGGGTTGCCATGGAGGCAGTGACTTTAGCCAAAATTGCAGGGAGGGATATATTAAAAATGGCGTGTTGGCGGAAGAATTCTTCCCTTTCTTAGGCTGGACTTCGGACTGCTGGCTTATTTACCTGTGTGCTGTTGCTATAAGACAAAAGCTATTTTGCTTTGGAGGTCAAAAAGCTTCAGCAGTCCAAGTTCTAAAACTGCTCCAGAGAGGTTCTAGTACACTAAAAGAAAAAGCTTCGTAAATGTAATGTTTTTTTACATTAGAGCAACGATTTTGTCATCGATTTTGAACCAACGTAACGCGTCATTCCCGCTATGAAAATTGTTTCATTAGGTTAGAAATTTTCATTAATATAACGAAATTATGTCATTAATATTATAAAACTGAAATATTTATATAATGAAACCTTACGTTACAATAATGTAAGTTTTAATAATTGCAATGAAAACATTTGGTATTTACAATGAAATTGTGTCCTTATTGGAATGTACGTTTGCCGAAGATAAAATGAAAAGCTGCATTCATTTAATGATATTGTTTCATTAATATAATGATATTAAACATTAATACAATAATTTTCTACGTTTAAGCAATGAATTATGTCATTGATGCAACTACATTGTTTTCTTAATACAATGATTTTTTTACCTTAATAGTATGACACATATCATTAACATAATGATAGTTCCGTCGTTACATTAATGATATCCTACGTTATTCTAATGAAAACAAGTCATTATATAAATGATATTATTCATGGCAAATATGAATATTTATCATTAAAATAAAAAATAAAAACGTATTATTAAATTTTTTATAAACATATATATTATTTATTGTAAATTTGTACAAAGTTTAGTTTTTAGTTATAGTTATATAAATTATTAAATAAAAGTATTAGGAATTTAGTTTTTTAATATCTTAAAGATAAAACACAGTAATTTTTAAAGTTAACTTTAAGATATAACAATTTTTTTTCTGAAAGGAGAAGAAATTATTAATTAGTATTTATGAAATAAGCAAAAATTACAGATGTATTACCTTTTTCTGTTTCATCTTTGTTTATATGTAGATGTTATAATTATGTTTGTATTTTTTGTTCTTAATTTGAGTATGACTTTTAAAATAATTATACAATTTTAGAAACTTATCTTCCCAAATAAAATGGTATCTGCGTTTTTGTGAATTGTGTTGAAATCGGCTTTAAGCTGTAAAAATTAAATTAATTGTAATTAAAAAAAATTTACAATAAAACACATAATTCTAACATGTTCTAGCATGTTTTTTTTAATAATGTAGAATTTTTGTAAATCTATAATTATCAAAAAATTTTTGAATATTATAAAGTGTTTTAACTGATTAAAATAGTTTTCATTATCAATAAACACATTTTTGCACCAAAAACAAAACATTATTTACTTACCAAGTTAGATTTTTATTCACAATATATTTTTATAATAAATTGTTGACTTATTTAATTTTTCACTTCTTCACACCACGGCTATTTATAATCAACTAAAGCTTCAAACGATAACACAAGTTTAATGTTGAAGTTGTTGGTGCAACAACTTTAAGAAAAAAATTCCACATATTCGTTAATGTCCCGTTAATTTTCTTTAAAGAGTAGATAGATAGAATGACACTATACGTTGTTTTAATGATAAAATCGTCATATTTACTTTTTAAAATCTTTTTCTCTCTTTTGTAACTTATTTATGAACAGTTTACGTTACATTAATGATAAAAATCATTTTATTTACAACAATTTTCTTTTGGCATATTTTTTCTGCTCTTTTACTAATGTTTTTCTCTTTTCTGGCTAGTTGTCTAAATGAAATATTACATAATATTAATGTTATAATTGTTATATTAACGATAAATTTTCATGCAAGTATTTTGCTCTTTTTTTCTTAAAAATGTCCCGTTATAACTTGTTTGGAAAATTTTAGTTAAAAAAATGACAAGTTTCCTTACATAGATGATGTATTCATTATATTTATGACATCAATATCATTCTCCATTTATTGGATTCTCATTCTCATTAAGTTTGATGAAACTTATGAAGATATAATGAAAACTTACGTTGGAGTTACAATTATTACATTACATTTACGAATGTGTGTATGTAAGATAACTTTTTTAAAGTATAAGTGTTTTTTTTTTTTTATTTAGAATAGCTGTATGAAAAGATATATAGTAATGTAATGCAAATTTGTCATTAAAGTTTACTCATAGTTACGAAATTATAAGAACACTTCCATAGAAAGTTAACGTAAAATGACAAAAAGAATGACATTCATTTGTCATATTATTAATGTAAATTGTACGGTACTAAAAACTCGTAAATTAAACAATAAAAACAATAAAAACTTTAAAAATTATATTCTTTTAATTAAAAGTTTTACTTTTAATTTATAATCTGTACATATATTACATTATTTTTCTTAAAAAACAGAAAAAACTTTTGTCACTCAGATATGTTAAGCTTCATTAAAGCTACGTAAATATTTCATTAAAAGTTTGCAGATGCTGTAATTGCTGCAATTCAATACTTATTTAAATAAAGGTAACTTAAATTAATAGATTTTAATAATTGTAGCCCAAAAAGGTAATCATTATCACTTTTTTCTATAACTATATGCCTTAAATCGTGCTTAAAAGTTGTTCGTTTCCCGAATGTAATACATTTCGTAGCCCCAATGAAACTACGAATTGTCTTAAAACACCTGTCTTACACGATTCATTGCATTAATGTAACTTGCATTACTATTATGTACATTTTCATTTAATTAATGAAACTTTTCATTACATTAATGTAAGGGGGTTAACGTAACGGTTTCATTCCTGTTACGAAGCGTTTTTCTTTCAGTGTATACACCTTGTTTTTACCCGGTGTTGAAAGGACACAGAAAAGTAAGAACTTTAATGGCAGGTATTAAGATTAATCTTGAACACATTTGTAGAGTGTAATAAACTACCTTTAAAAATATTTGTTTTTTTTTTGTCACAAAAACTTGTGAGAGGCTTAAGTGAAATTAAACTTTGCTTCTTATGATATCAGCGTTGCCAATATCAAAAAATTTGACGCAAAATTAGACACAAAAAACCAAAAAGTTGTTTTAATAAAATGAATGCGAACTTACCATTTAAATTGTAAAATCTTTAGAATGTACACACTTTTTTTTATTAATTTGCGCAAATGAAAAATGTCAATAAATGAAAATCAAATTTGACAATTTATTTTAAGCCATTATTGCACAATAAATATGCACAAAAATGATTTTGCAGTCTCCACATGCACATATGGCGTTGTTAATGAAATTTGACAGTTAAGTTCATAAATATTTTTAAAATTTATTGCTCGTGGAGATCCCATAAAACATTTCTTTATACGTTTGTGTGACGTGTGTTGGAAAGTTAAAAAAGTCAGGGGTTAACAAACAAGTTTGACTGTGATGGAGACTGAAAAAATGGCAAAAAATCAATGTTCGAAAAGAGAAACTTGACTGTAAATAATTAATGAAAAAATATTACTCAAAGTAAGATAACACACAGATTACACATGGGCTACACATGCAAGAAAAAATTAGACACAATATGTTAAATCACACACTGATTGATTGGCAATTCAAGCTGATATGTATAATGCAGATATTTTTGGTCACCTAAAAATGTGTCAATTGTCATCTGTAAAGTTCTCAAGTTTAAGTATGACGTGGTCTTAGAAGCACGTAGACTAGACAAGCTTAAATAGTTATGAACACCACAGGGTTGATAAAGTTGGTAGAATTGTACTTTTTTTGGTGACTCATTTGGTACTATTTCCAAATTTTTCAAACCTACATACAATTTATAATTGGTATAAAATGGGAACTAGTATTTACTGTCCAACGAATATAAGCGGAGTTTAGTGTTTGGTGCAAATAGTCTTGCGAAAATGTAAAGTGTCGTAGCTTTTTTATGAAATCTAAGGGAAAATCTCTTTTTTTTTTGTTGTTAGATTTAACAAAACAGTTATGATATTTTGCATTTGCTCTTTTGCAAGACCATTTGCACCAAACACTGAACTCCGCTACTGTGAATAGATTTTTGCACTTGTTCATTGAACGATTGCTTATGCCACATTCTAAATTAAGTATCAGCGGCAGCATAAAGCGTGCATTTTCTGATGAAATTGAAAAGTTTTTAAAATGTATAGAGAAGTTCTACAAAGTAGAAGAGACGAATTGTTCTTAATTCAAGATTATTTTGAAATTTACTCATTCTATTTTCAAATATTTGTCATTAAGATGGTTGCTACGTTAAGAAATAATCAACAGAAACAGTGGGAGGAGCCAACTCCATTATTATTTTACTCCGAATTAGAAGATGCTCGTATGCACATAATTTTAGAACGCTTAAAAATTTTATTTTCGTTTAAATTTCGAGATTGCATTTTGAGAAATATTCGTCAATTTTCCACAAAAAAGGTGATAAATTCTAAAAAATGTATGAAAACGCTCTTTGGCGGTAATCAAAAATAAAAATTATCGGATTTCTCGACCCTAAAAACCGCATGATACAGGTCTGGCCAGATCAAACACAATTTGTTTGCTTTTTTCTTTAATATTTTGGAAAACTAACTATTTTGAACAATCCCGGGCTCGAAATTAATTTTTGACCTATGGTTTTGGCAAAGTTTCTTGGAATGACTTATAGAACAAGAATCGCGATTTGCTTTTGACGCGAACAAATTTTACCCTCCCTCTTATTATGTATAATTAATGTACAAATGAGTTTTAAGTACCTTTTAGTTTTGTTGTATTAAATTTTTGTTTTTAAAAATAAAACGAAAAAAAATTATGAAAAAAGTTTCAGTACTATTGGGGCCGAAAAAGTACGATTTTAAAAGTTCGTTGATGCGTTGGTTTTCTCATTTATCATCCCTGACACACAATTTATAAAATTATGCATGAAAGGAGTATCATCAAAATAATGCAAAACGATCTTTAATATACATACTAAAAACATTTTGAAAAAGTTTATTTTGTAATTTTCTGGTAAATTTTTGATTGACCCTACTTAATGGCGCTTTAGATGCATCGATAATATTTGCTTAGTAACTTTATTTGAGTCGTAAAGAACACATGAAAAAAATAAATTTTTCCAATATTCGCCAATCATTTTTTACCCTGACTTCAAGTCGTGTAGTTTCTAATTAAGTGGCTTTAGCTTGCTTCTGTAAGAGTCAGACGCAAAGTCGTCTGTCAAAATTTCAATTACTGAGCACAGAAAAAATTCTCCAAAATTGTTCAGCAATTAAAGTATTAATCAAAAATAAAATCAGTTTTGATTAAAAATTTAATCAAGTTAATTAAACGTTTAATTGATATTATTAAATTATTTACTGGTGCATAATTAATTAATTTTTTAACTAAAATAAACTTTTATTTTTTCCTTTATTTTTCCATTTTTATATTTGCTCATTTTTCTGATAATCAATCGGACATTAGATGTTTTCAACAAATCAACTTTTTTTAAGAGCCCTACAAACAAACTTGAATGTTTGCAGTCGCTGAAACTTAAAAAAAAACAAACGATTTAAAAACAATTACACAACAAAAATTAATATTATCAACCAAATGCTTTTATTAAAACATGTTCAGCAGTTAAAGTATTAATCGAAAATAAAATCAGTTTTAGTTAAAAATTATTTAATTAAATAATTTAATTAATTTTTTAAATAAAATACATACCTGGGTTAACCGATAATAATAATATACGGTCGTCAATAAAAACAAAAAACATCTGTTTTGCATACAAACCCAATTTGACATTAAGTACAATTTTTTCTAGAGTTAAGGCGCCAATTAATAAACAAAAACAAAGTAACATTGTATACGAATTACAATGTGAAGGAAATGACAAACAGCCATGCGAGCTAATTTATATAGGAACAACAAAACGTACACTGGAGACAAGAATGGGAGAACACAAGATGGACATAATGCGGAGAAAAGAGACAACAGCACTAGCACAACACATCCTACATACTGGTCACACAATTAGGTTCGATGATGTAAAAATTCTAGATAAAGAAAATAAAGAAAGTAAGAGGTACACAATTGAAAGCCTAAGAATCCAACAACAAATTAATAGAACAATGAATTTGAAGGAAGACACGAACAAAATAAATGCGAGCTATATTGTTGCCATTACTTAAGCTGTGATATATTTAAAGTTTAAAGTAATATGTGTATTTTTTAAATATTAAAATTAATTTTTATATTTGTATGATCCTGAGTACATCTAAAACTTTTTAATGTGATTAAATTTTCATATTGTAAGTCTTTAATGTTTATGTGGTACATTACTGTATTTATTTTTATAATGTTTTTATAATTTTTAAATAGACAATCCCTTGAAAAAGTCGACAAACAATCGACGAAACGTCGGGAACAAAATATTGTAATTAAAAATTGAATTTTATTTACATTGAAGAAATTTAGGCCCTATTAGCTTGACAAAAATAATATTCATAAATTCATCACTCTGGCCAAAGAAACAACTACAACAATAAATTATTTTTTATTTTTTATGTGTGCGTAATCTGACATTAGAAAAGACGAAACTTGAAAAATGGGTTAATGAATTTGGCTTTGTACCTTTAAAAACAAGGGAGCGTAATGATAACTTATTTTTTCATATAAATCAGATGATAACAGTTATTATTTGATTATTATTATCGAGCAAAAATAGCAATTTTTCCCCCCATACAAATAAATATTTTTGCTTCACATAATTTCTTATTAGTGCTGATATTGTAATGAAATTTTGCATAAACCCTATTCCCAAATGACATTGATAAATATGTCATTTTAGGCAGTGTGATTAAATTAAGTACATAATCTGCATGCGTAATTTTTTGCATCAAATATCACAGCTTAACAGATTTTGTATCAAACGCTTTGTTAGCGTTATTTATATGAGAGCTTAGTAAAATAATGATGCGACTTTTTTTATTTATCAAATTTGGCGAATAAAATTAAAAATTATATTTAAGCTTTTTGTTTGCGAGCAATAGTGAAACTACCGACTGCTGTAATAAATTATCCTAAACCTTGTGGCGGGATTCGAACCCGCAACCCTCCCACTAATAGAATACCTCACTACAAACTAGCCTACAGGTGCTCCCGATTTGAATGATTTATTACTACTCAAAGCTTCGAATAGAAAATATTTTAAGCAATAACTTTATTCATAATAACAACCGGCAATATTCAACTACATAGAATATAAAATGAGTCTCACCTTGACGTCAAGTTTTTTGCCCAACTTAATATGGCATTAAGACTGTTGAAGTTTTTTTCGAAAATGGGCGTTCAAATCAAAATGCATTTGGTGCACTTCGTGATTGGTCAGCATAAGAAGAAAAAATGTGTCCACAATCAGAAGAATAGTGCCAAATTTTAGCAAACCGGGTCTGTAGGAAATGTGAAAACACCTGTGCATTAGTGTGACCGCAAGTTATATGCGCAATTTTTTTCGTATTTTCACTTGGCAAACCCCTTAAAATGATTCCAAATTAGAAAAAATAATATACATTAAAAATTTTAGATCGTTTGCATAGTTATTAGCCGTGCCTTGAGCCCACAAAGTTTGCTTAAATGCTATTTTTCTCACTATGGGGGGTGTGCTGGAAATCGCAAACGCAAAACGCAAGAATTTGGAGGCTGTTAATAATACACTTTTAATCAAATTTTTATAATTTTTGTTATAAAATTCTGTTTAATAGCAAAATGTTTGAATAATATTTGTCATAAAATTCTTTTATTACAGAAATCTTACTAAAAAACGACTTTTAAAATTCTAGCGTTTTGCGTTTGCGATTTCCAGCACACCCCTGTATGGGTCGCTTTAATTGTTGATAACTTCCGTAATATTTATTTTAGAGAAAACCCTTATTTACAAATATTCTAGGGCTATATCTTATGAACAATGTTGCTCTGTGTTAGTTTCTTTAACATGAATATTTTATCCAGAAAAAACCAAATTAAAAAATAACACCGAAATTTTCACATATCTTCGCATTCTTTGCCTGGTGATGACACTACGTGACAAATTTTCAACAAAGTCGTGACAAAATGATTCTGACATCTAATCTTTATGTAAAACTATTATCGCATGCAATAAGACTTTAGGATTTTTAAATCGTAAGTTTAAAAACAATAACTTCGGCCAAGCAATTAACGTGAATAGTGTTGGCTATCTCGAGATGATAACGAATATTCTTGAGACCAGAAATTGAGGATAGAGACCTGGACGGTATGTGGTTACAATAGGATAGTGCCACTTGCTACACATCCAACGAAACAATAGCCGTGTTGTCTCACGTCGTTGCGATATTAATTGGTCGCCATGATCATGACCGTTGGACTTCTTACTTTAGGGATATTAAAAAGAACGTCAATAAGCCAAGAGCTAAGGGACGAGATAATTTGGCACATTACCGACATTGAACCTCAATTATGTCTCAGTGTCATTGAAAATATGGACCATCGGATAGAGGTATGCCACCGAATCCGAGAGAGCAATTAGCCTATATTTTGTTTCACATCATTTTTTCCCTTCGATAATCCCTCAAAGCCTTACGCTTGTCTGCAAGAGACCAGAACTTCTGGCGGGAACCGAACCCGCAACCCCCGCACCAATAGACTAGTTCACTACCAGCTAGCCTACCGGGGTACTCAAGATTCTTCAATCATAATAAAAACAAGTAAGAAAGTATAGTCGGTCAAGCCCGACCATATGATACCCTACACCACAGTATTTAAAAACACATCATGCTTATGTGCCCATATAAATATAGATTTATCTATGTTTATAAACTTCATGAAAATCGGTTTGAAAGTTTGTGAGAGGCAGAAATTGCCCCCTACCTCCCCTTGTGGTCCTATTTTTGAAAAACTGTATAGCTAATGTGTCCGTATAGATATGGTTCTATCTATGTTTTAAATTTCATTGAAATCGGTTTGATAGTTTCTGAGAGGAAGAAATTTCCCCTATCTTCCCTCGTGGTCCCACGGTTTGGCCCATTTTCAATAGGCTTGGTCCTTGTGCCAATAAGAACCTATGAACCAAATTTCATCAAATTATCACTAAAATTGCGACCGGTACTTTGCGCACAAGGTTACATGGACAGCCAGCCAGCCAGCCGGACGGACGGACGGACATCGTTAGTTCGACTCAGAAAGTGATTCTTAGACGATCGGTATACTTTAAGGTCAGCACAAGTGCATAATACCCTCTCCACTATTGTGGTGTGGGTATAAATATTAAGATAGTTCTTCGAAAACTCTTTGGTTTATTATCAAAATAATTTTTGGGAATACAAAATTTTAATTTAAAGGTTTTGTTATTCGTGCTTAATTTCCAATTTTTATTCTTGATAAAAACACTGAAACATCAACAATAAATTTCAGTGTTTTTATCAAGAATAAAAATTGGGAATTAAGCACGAATAACAAAACTTTTAAATTACTTTTTGTTTTATTTAAATGATTACAATGCGTTTTGGTTGGACCACCCTGTTTATCAAATGAAGTTTTAAGGCTACTTTTAATGACAACATCTTTGCTGTTGTGATACTCCTACGTATGTCAGTGAATATGTATGTATATGTACTTGTTTAATATATACAAAAACAAATAATATTTGTTGTAATAGGTCCATAAAGGTGACCTTCATTACAAAAAGGGCAAACTAAAAATGAAAAACAAATCAACTGTTTTTAAGGGCCCTTCAAACAAACTTGAATTGTCGCAGTCGCTGAAAATTAAACAAAAAGCAATAGATCTAACAACAATTACATAACAAAAATAAAAATAAACATTATCAACGAAATGCTTTCATTAATACATGTCAAAACAAAATACTTGCCCATAGAAAACAATTCAATTGCCCAGAAAACATAAAATTTACCATTTTTTCAATTATTTTCTTTAAAAATTCTGTACAAAGATTTATAAAGCCTTGTACACAATGCTAGCAACAATTTAACTTGGTGTTCATAACGGAGCAAAAATTTTTTTTCGCAACCACACACATGTTCAATTAAGAAACCGTTTGCAAATTTTGCCCAAAATAATATTTTTTGTAAAAATTTATATATTCAAAACTAAATAAAATTATTATAGACCTCATTTTCAATCTCATGCAAATTGTTGCTGTAGTAGAAGTAGACTCAACTTTAAAAAAAGGAAAATATATGAAATACCTGCCCACTTTGTGAATAAAGAAGATTGATGAAAAAACGAAATTGTTATTCCCATTGAAAACGAAGCTCAAAGTATGTATTTAATGCCTAAAAATTTTAAATGGATTTGTATTGCATTTTGAGAAATTTTTGTATGAAAATTTTGCCTTAAAGCACATTTTAAACTTATTTTATTTTTTATGAAAACGGCAATTAAAATTTTAAAGTCCAAAACACTTTAATTTTGTATTTTCTTTTTAATTTCATAAAAATGTTGATTGGGTTACTAACGCACTATGTGGGTTTATCTGCTGTCTGTGTATGTACAAGTGCGTACAAGTTTAAAGCAACGCAGTTAACTACAGCACCAACAACAACACGAAATTCGTCGTTTAGTTGGCCTTGATAAATAGAAAAATCAACAATAGAAAAGAATTACTAAGTAATAAAATAGATGAAGCAAAATATAATTGTTGTTGAATTTTTACAGCTGCTTTAAAGGCCTTAAAACACGGCATTTTGAGTTACGGTTGTTGTATTTGCTAAAGGTGTCTGTTAATGTTAAAGAAGTGCGTTGTTAGAAAATGTTGGCCTAGAGCAGTACAACATTGCACAGTAAGCTAGAACAAAACAAAAAACTTGGTGTTGAATGTGTTAAAAAAAACACATACAAGGTTAAAAACAATTTATTTTTTACAATATAAACACTTGGGCCAAGGCTGGGAAAATATTACATAAAATCGGAATCGAAAACAGTTTGCCTTTTTTTAAAATGCAAGCTCTAATTGGGGAACAGAATTGTTGCTGTAGTATAACGTTACGAATAGCGCTAAAAGCTGTCAAAAGTAAAAAACGAATTTCAAAGTAGTGTCAACAGAATACGTAGTTGTAGTGGTCATTGCAGTTGAAGCTCAAAATTCGACATTTTGAACTTTGTTGCGCTTCAGAGCATTTTTTAGCTACAACAACTACTTTATTCTTTTACATTCGGTTACATTCGGTTTTACCGAATCTTTGATACCGTTTGCCGGGAGTATGGAAGTGGGATTTATATGGAATCTAGAAGTTATAAATCAATCTTAACAAAAACTGACCTGACAGTATAATGGCCATTTTCTTAATGTATCGACAAACTGTCTGCTACTTAATGTCAACATAAATTTATTGGACCGATAAACTGTCCGTTAACGATTTTGGGTTTCTCAATATACCGACAAAAAACAAAGTTTTCAGCTGGCAACGCCACTCAAAATACATGTAAAAGATGGGAGTCAGCTGATTGAATTTATCTGTATGGCAAATAAAAGGAAAATAAATAATTGGCAGATGAGTGCCGGTTAGGTTTGCGATTAAATCGAAGCAAATGAGACATTGAGAAAACCAAATTTCTTTAATGTGCAGTTTTTCGTTGAGATAAAAGATAATCGCCTAATGAGAAAATGGCCATAAGAATTGCGTTGCGGCCTTGGTGCATGCCAAAAGAACATTTTCGAGATTTGGCTTTCTATGACCGATCTTCACGAAATTTGGTCTTGTGCCTTCAAGTCTTATGGAACTATGACGTATCATATTTTATTCTTCTTCACCAAATTTCTAGTGATAAAAACCAATTTGTGCAAAATTAAACTATTTGATATTTAAATTAGGCTAAAGTTCATTCTATTTAAATTTCATTTAATTATTTTAGTGAAGAAAAGAATTTGCAACATGAAATTAATTAATTTTATTTTTATTTAACTTAATTTCTTCGACCTTCTTAATATTATTTCCTTTCAATAATTTTTCAAGCTATCCATTGAGATAGCGAAATATTGGATAAATTTTAAATAAATATTTTTTATATAAAACGGACCTTGAGCTTGAAAAATTGAAGGAATAGAACTATTACAAAAAAGCTTTATAAAATACATAACTGAAATTTTGCTCATAGAATAAATTCGAAAAATGAAAAATGTTGAATATAATATAAAGTAACCTTCGAAAGGAAATAATTCCCAGTTTCTATTTGTGGAAATACTTTTTTTTTTTTTTTTTGATAATTTTATTCTTGACTAACCGCGGGATTGAAATCGGTTCGAATTTAAATGTTTCCAGCAAAACCACTTTCCCATCATCAGAACTCTGTGCCGTTCCAGCGTTTGCGCCACCGCGACGCCTGCAAGTCTAAAGTCAAACATCAATCTTAACCAATGGTATTGTTGGATCGGTTTTTAACAGAAATATTAACAGAAATACATTTTTTAAGATGGTTGTTCAACACTGGAGTCTTTAACTCTTATTTTACTAAACTGATTGTGATTGATTTCATTTCCGAACTGCTTAGATGAACTATAATCAATTTGACACCAAAATATATAAAGGGTGGTACAACCAAAACGCACGGATTTAATTGTAAATAAAACAAAAACTTTTCAGGGAATTTTCTTAATATTTTTTATTATGAGAAAAGCATCTGCGAGAATTTTGTACATATGCGTGGAACAAATCTTCGGTTGATTATTTAATTTTCGTATGTCGTATGTAATTTGTATCCACATACGACAATTAAATAATCAACCGACGAAATATATCGGCCAAATGCTTGCCGCGACTTCGGGGGCAAACATCTAGCCGAAGCACATTGCTTCTTAAAAGTTATTGAGTGCCCCTAGATCGATGGAACTTGGCAGAAATATGTGATATTGTCATAGGCAGGTAAACCTCAAAAATAAATAAAATCGGACAAAGAAGGAAAAGGTTCCCCCTAGAAGAACTAATCCAACCTCTGAAAAATTCAATTTTTTTGAAAGTTTTCCCAAACTTTTGTTTGGCAAATGCAACTTTTAACGTCGGCGAAAGTTAAAAAACCTAAAATTAGACCCATGAGATCGTAAAATTACACTTTTCGCCCCCGCCCCCTTTTGAAGGCGGTTACATAAAATAATCAGTGGTATCCCGGTTTAACGAATTATATATTGTCAGGCCCTTTCGTTATATCGGAAAATTCGTTAAATCCCGAACTTGTTTTTAATACATTTTTATTAATAAAGCAACAATACTTTATTAAAACAAAGTTAATTCGTTTATTTCCATTCATAACACAAACAAAAAATAAATACTTTATATCATTTTCAATTAAATGAGTACATATGGAGATATAAACGGCTGCACTAACTCTTTGTTAGAAGAGAGTTTCTCCCCACTTTGCTTCATTAAACGAATTCCATAGCATTTTTTGAATCTACAGAACCAGCCATGGCTGGCTAAAATTTTTCACCATAAATTTTGTTGTGTAAATCTAGGGCTTTTGCTATTAATATAGGACCACTAATAGGAATATTCGCCTTCCTCTTGTTTTGAAACCAATTAAACAATTCTGTTTCCATTCTTGGAAACTCACCTGTTTTTAACGCCCTTTTATTCTTTCCGAATTTAGTCTTTTCCATTTGGCTCAAAAGTTTCCATTTTGATTTTATAATTTTGCATATTGATGACTTTGGCAGCTGATATTTATAAGATAAAGCACTTAGTCGCAGGCCCTTTTCATAGTCGTCAAAATGTTTAATTTTTCTTTAAGAATTTTACGTTTTCTTTTGGGCATTTTGATGTCAACTTTACAAAAACTGAAGTTAAATTTGAAACAGAAAACAAACATTTGTTTTGTAAGCAAAAGTAAAAAATTAATTTGTTACGTACAAATTTTTATTTTGGAGAGCAAGTATTTTCTTTTCTTTCTGTGTAAGAAAAGAAAATACTTCTCTTAACTCGTTGTTTTCAGTTAAATCGCTTTAAAAATATTGTTAAAATGTATACAAAAACAATAGAGAATGGATGCATATATTTTTTCATTCATTCTATTTTGCTCTTGCAAATTTTTTTGTATTCGTTAAATAGAGTACAAAAATTTGCTGTTTGTTCGTAATATAAGGTACTCAATGGAAAAAATATGACCGTACGTTAAGTCGCGAATTCGTTAAACTGAGTATACGTTAAACCGGGATACCACTGTATTTAAAAAAAAATTTAAGTATTAAAAGAAATAGATTACTAACGCCTTAATACTATAAAAATTAAATTTTTGAACTTTTATGGGTAGGGGGAGGTATCCCTCCAAACCCCCCCCCCCCGGAACGACCCTGTAAAAAAAATTTTTTTTTGCTAATTTCCGAAACATATAAATTTTTAAGATTTAATGTGACTTTTATGTATTTTATAGTATTTAATTTATCTGTAAATAATTAATATATTCGTAAAGATAACTTATTTATAACAGTAACAGCAAATTTTATTTAAAATAATAACAACTAATTTATTTAAAATAACTTCTCTTTTGCACTAAGATGATGATGAGTGCCATGGTTCTTCTTCGGCTGCTTCTTCAAAATCCGCTTCTGAATCTGAATTCTCTTCAGAGCCAAGTACAGGTGGAAGCATAAAAGAAATTGCTTCTTTCGTAAAGGGTAATGACTTTTTTTTGGAGTTGGTCTTATAATAGTAATCAGTGGGTCAGAACTGAGCAAAAGTCTATTTATAATATCTTTGTTACACTGAACCCTCAAAAACTTTCTAGCAAAATTCTGCCTGTATAGCCGAAAATGTTTATTTCGTGCCTCAGACGCTTCTTCTGAACAGTGCCTCACTCATTACATTTAAGCAGACCTGAGGCATCTTTTTTTCCAGACGTTTGTAGTTGTGTTTGGGCAGCGTGCATCAATAAATCAGCATCGTATTGAGTTCGCAAGATTTCAGTTTTTCTTCTCTTACTTCTTTCGGTCAATTCAATGAACGGCTTTTGTAGTCGTTTTGAAGACGAACTCCCAAATAAAGGTATTGTCACTGTTCCTTCCAGCCATTTGGCATGCATGCTTACAAATCGATCCTTTTTTCTTTGTGCTGAAAATAAAAAAATATTTGAATTTCTTTAAGCATTGATTTACTACTGATATGTCACTATCTCCTTGACATTTTGAAATTTCGCACAATTTTCTAACTAAAAATTGTAATTTCTCTTCAACGAGTTTAGAACAACATTCTTGTATAATTTGGAATAACTCTAATTTCGTATACACTTTTTCCATTTTACTCTCGAAGCTTCAAAATGGTTCTGATAACAATTTTATGCAATAACCACAATATATATTAAAAACAACTAAGTACCTAGAGCCCAGGTTTGATTTTTTATTATATATTATTTTTGTTGTTAATGATTTTAAAAGTTATGCAAAACAGGTACATTTATTTTGCTCCATAAAATAACGTCATTTAGCGGCCGCACAGGTGGTTAAAACCCGTTACTTTTACTGTTTCGCGCATCCCTTTTTTTACACAGGTAATATTAGTCTTAGATGTAATAATTTAAGTAAAAAACATCTACGTACAACCAAAACATTTTATGACTGACGAAAGGGTTTCTATCATATGTACCTAAAGGGTGGTTAAATTTCAAGGGCCGATGTTGATTTTGAATAAAACACAAACTATTTAGGAAATGATTGTAATTTTATTTTATTATGATATATTGGATATATTACTCAATTATGTATGGAACAAAATATCGGCCAAATGGGCGCCGCGACCACGGCGGCACACCTCCATCCGATGGTCCAAATTTTCGATGACCCTGAGGCATAATGGAGGTTCTATGCCGTTAATGTGCCGAATTATCTCATCCTTTAGCTCTTGAATTGTTGCTGGCTTATCGACGTACACCTTTTCTTTCAAATAACCCCAAAGAAAAAAGTCCAACGGTGTCAAATCACATGATCTTGGCGGCCAATTGACATCGCCATTACGTGAGATAACACGGCCATTGAATTTGTTGCGCAAAAGAGCCATTGTTTCGTTAGCTGTGTGGCAAGTGGCACCGTCCTGCTGAAACCACATATCGTCCACATCCATATCTTCCAATTCGGGCCATAAAAAGTTCGTTATCATCTCACGATAGCGAACACCATTCACAGTAACTGCCTGACCGGCCTCATTTTGAAAAAAATACGGCCCGATGATGCCGCCAGCACATAAACCGCACCAAACAGTCACTCTTTGTGGGTGCATTGGTTTTTCGACAATCACTCTTGGATTCTCATTCGCCCAAATGCGGCAATTCTGTTTATTGACGAATGCACTGAGGTGAAAATGTGCCTCATCACTGAAGATGATTTTCTTCGAAAATTGCTCATCCACTGTTGCCATTTCTTGCCACCATTCTGCCCATTCACGACGTTTGGAATGGTCAAGAGGCTTTAGTTCTTGAGCCAATTGCACCTTGTAAGCGTGTAAATGCAAGTCTTTATGCATAATGTTCATCAACGACGAGCGTGAGAGGTGCAATTGTTGGGCACGACGACGAGTTGAGGTGGACGGCTCTTCAGCCACACTATCGCGAACAGCAGCAATATTTTCTGCAGTACGAGCTGTACGAGCATGCACTGGTGTTCTCACATCTTCTACATACCCGGTTTGCTCGAATTTTTCCACGATTTTTGCGATTGTACGCACATTTGGACGATCAAATTGACCAAAAAAATCACGAAGTGCACGATATGAATTTTGATTTGAACGCCCATTTTCATAATAAGTCTGGATAACTTTAACACGTTGTTGGATTGTGTATCTCTCCATGGTTCAAATTGAGTAAGTCTGAAATAGAGAAATGTCAAATAAAATTCAGAAAAAAACTTGGCGTTTAGGTGTGGTTCACATTCAACATCGGCCCTTACAATTTAACAAATTGAGCAAAAACAGAAAAAAAGGTGAAATTTTCAAAAAATCCTAAAAAAATGGCGCAACAACGCGCAACGTTTTTTTTTTAATTTAAAAGTAGAGATTTCAAATTTTATCGTGATGTATAACATTTTTAAGAACTCAACTGGCTTCACCTTCAAAAACCTTTTTAATTTTTTTTTTACAAAAAAGTGAACAAAATAATCTTTTTTTTTAATTCGAACTAATTTTTTTATCATAAAAACTTCTAATAAAATTTTTCTAAAAATTTTCATAAGTAGCTGTTTATATAGTCTTTCTTTATCTACAAAAAAATATATTGTAAACCTTCCAAAACCGTAAGAAGTCAATGAACACGCATGCAATTTAATCAACTTTCCTGGTTTTAACAGTGTCCCAAAACAAATCTCAAGCAAGAGACTTGAAAATTCACTATACAATGCAGAACTTTGTTGTCTGTCGAGCTGCGTACTTAAATTTTTCATTTCTTAAATTTAATTTTTTGCCTAATGTCCGGCTAGATTGGCAAAAAACTCCTATGTGCGAAGGTCCATTTGTTCAATGACTCTGAGACATAATTGAGGTTTAATGTCGTTAATGTGCCGAATTATCTCCTCCCTTAGCTTTTGAATTGTTGTTGGCTTATTGACGTCCACTTTTTCTTTTAAATATTCCCAAAGAAAGAAATTCAACGTTGTCAAATCACATGATCGTGGCGGCCAATTAACATCGCCACGACGTGATATAACACGGCCATTGAATTTCTCGCGCAAAAGAGCCATTGTTTCGTTGGCTGTGTGGCAAGTGTCACCATCCTTTTGGAACCATATATCGTCCAGGACCATATCCTCAATTTCTGGGCAAAATAAGTCTATTACCATCTCGAGATAGCGAACACTATTCGCGGTTACTGCTTGTCGAAGAAATACGGCAGCTGACCCAGCCAACCTATAAACGAAGTGGGCGAACATGCACAGGTGCTTTCACACAGAATCGGTTTGCTGAAAATTGCGCACAATTGTCCCGATTGTGGACACATTTGGTCGGTTATGCTGACTTAAAAATTACAAAGTGCAAGAATTTCCGTAAGAGCCTTCAAGAATACTAAAAGCAATAACAAAATTCTAAAATATTTTTGACTTTCTTTTTGCTTTCAATATAATTTTTGGCATTTCGTTGCGTTTTACACTATTAGGAGCTTAAAATTAAATTGTATGATTTTTGCTTAAATATTAAGATTCTTATTTCACAAGATTATGGCTCTTTACTTTGAAACAATTATGGTTTTATGCATGGCACTGTGAAAATGTTCGTTTTAGAAAAATTTCAAATATTACTCAAATTCGACATAATTCATGTTTTTCAATTATTTTGCGGCTTTTATGGGAGCTACTTTTAGAATCAGAAGTTAAGCTTTGAATCTTTAAAAGAAATGTTGGTAAAAAAAGCCAAATATGAGGATATTGTTTTTGATATGTTTAACAGAGGTACAATTTTGGATATGCAACGTTTATAATTATTTTTGATAGTCGAGGAGAAAATTAAAAATAAATAATTCTGCCTATTGAAGGGGCTATTGGTCACCGGAGTTTGAACAAAATACAAGAGCTTAAAAAAGTCTTGATGTATCATAAAATTGTTATATTAAAATGCCTTTTAAGACATAAATTTAGTACTTATTCAAAGAATTTTGGATATACAGTACTTTTCGCTTATAGCCACATCCTTTAGTTACAGACAAATTCACATATTTGCCTCTATGAGGCTTATAACCGAATTCGAATATAATCAATCTATGTGAACTTAGAAAATAAGAAATTCATTTAAATGACACCGATATCGGGCTTATGGTTTTGCAACAGAGTTGCATAATGTATTAAAAATAGTTAAAATAATAACACAATATTTCATAACTGATACCAAAGTCAAAAACAAATTTCTTACGAGTAGAGAGTTGATGATCAAAATTAAACGATTTAATTCTCTCTTTCTTTCTTTGGATGGATTGTGGTTTCGAAAACTAAAAAGAACTTAGTAAACATTGCTAATGTGACAACAACGTTATTAATTTGCTTTACTTTTCCCTTTGATGACTGTTGGTAGATGGCATATGTGGCAAATGTGCTTATATCG
This sequence comes from Pollenia angustigena, assembly GCA_930367215.1. Taxonomy (NCBI): domain Eukaryota; kingdom Metazoa; phylum Arthropoda; class Insecta; order Diptera; family Polleniidae; genus Pollenia; species Pollenia angustigena. The sequence goes on along the minus strand of OV884057.1, from coordinate 120,584,122 downwards.
CTAAATGGACTATAACGTTAAAACTTTATATTTAATTAACTTATAGCGGCAAAAAAACAGATAAAATGGACAATATCGCTAATGTGACTATAAGCAGTAGTGACTATAAACGAAAAGTACTGTATTTAAATAAATAAAAACTTTTGACCCCGTGCTGAGTATTTATTTCTTTGAGATTCTATAAAGAAAAGGTCGAACAAAAGAACCAACTTTTATTATATTAAAGGAATATTTAAATATGTAACTTAGATTTATTTTTCCCCTGGCAACACTGGTATGGATGCATGTAGATCAAATCTGCGAAATCGATCGTTTCTGCTGCCAAACTGTTATTTTTAACTACATATTTTAAATGGTATTAACTCATAAATTTATTCTGATAAAAACTTGTATTTATTTGGAAATTCAAATTCAAATTTACGAAAACGCAAGAAAAAGCTAAATGCATTGTTGAATGAAGTATATCAATCTTAACATGAAAAAACAAAGGAAAATGTTGCTTTAAAAAAAACCAGTATGGCCACACTGCTTCTAAGAACTCTTAAAAAATTCAAGTGCCTACGCATCATCAATGTTACAATAAATTGTAACATTAGATTAGAAACTTTTATTAAGTATTTGAAAATTAATGAGCTGGTTTATTCCACTTGGAAAGAATGCCATTAAACCACTTCAAATTGTATTTATTTCCTGATTGCAAAAGCAAGTTTTGTGTAACAAATGTTAAGGGCTTGTGAATTCATAAAGCTGAGAAATGCCAGACTTTTAAATAATTAGCGCAAGCCCTACGTTTAAAGTAAATGATCATATAAACCTGCTGTCATATTGAGCAAAAACTTGTCTAATAGACTTAAGACTTTTGTTTAATAAAATAAATCTAAATATTAAAATAAAATGATATTATTAATATTTCTAACAAATAACGAAAACACATTTAAATTTCTTTGATAAATTTTAATTTAATATAAATGTTTTGTTGTTGCTTAGTGAACACACGCTTATTATATTAAATGTTTGTATAATTTGACTAAACGCCTCGTTATTCTTACGTTAACGGATACGTTGCCGATCAACTGCTCTGCTTTCCTTACCAAGCTTTTGTAGAAATAGGTAATCTTACGTAAACTTGACGTTGCGTTGCAGATGAACCTGGTGGAATAAAATTTCCCCCTTTTTAAGTAACATCTGTTAAAGATTTACCAATTCTATTTAAATATCAATTTGTGTTTAAAACTCGCTTTACATGTCAAATAAAAATTAAATGAAATGAAAAACTATACTTAACTTTGAATTGATAGTTAAATATAATTGGTAAAATAGGTTCTAAATGTATGAATATTCAATAAATAAACTTGAAAAAAAATTTTAGTTATGCGACTAGAACTGACACAACTAAATTTTAAAATAGTGGGTTCGCTATTTAAAATTGGCTCATATGTAGCCTACTCTCGGAAAACACTTTAATAATAATTTCATAAAACAACTCCACTCAAAGAATTATGCTTCATTATCTCGTTTTCTCTTTAAAATTTTTCATTGGAATAATGACAACTTAATATCTCTTTTAAAAGAAAAATCCAACAAATTGTTAAGGTGGCATGTCATAACGTCCAGTATGACACTCCAAAAAGTGTCACAGTGTCCATGGACTTTATGACACTCTTAAAAGTGTCATAATGTCCATCAGAGCAGTGTCATAACGTCCTCGGTCGCTAACTAAAGCATAGAGGATTTGCTCCTCTATGGTATAACAAAGACCGGCTTCGCTAACTAAAGCTTCTCTGCATAGTCGGCCTTCGTTCGGAAACAAGGCAGATTTTTCCATGGACACTATGACACTGGACGTTATGACATGCCACCATTGTTATGCATTATTTTAAAAGATTTTTGAAACTTAAAATGAACTCTTAATTAAAATATTTAAATATTATTAAATTAATGACAAAAATGGAAACTTCCTTGCGCCCGGCCAAAGGCCGGCTATGCAGAAACGCTTTAGTTAGCGAAGCCGGTATTTGATATACCATAGAGTAGAAAATCCTTGCGCCCGGCCGAAGCGCGGCTATGCCGAGACGCTTAAGTAAGCGCAGCCGGTATTTGTTACACTATAGGGTAGAAAATCCTTGCGCCCAAAAGTGTTTTCGTTATATGTTTAATATATGCACCCAGAGCAAAAACAAAAAAACCATTTTCAAAAAATTTTTTAACCATATTACGTAAACAAACATGTAACCAAATCATTGTCACCGACAACCATATTATGGTAAAATAAGTTTCTTTAAACACGTCCACGGACTTTATGTCACTGCTCTGATGCACATTATGACACTGTGACACTTTTTGGAGTATCCTCGGACACTATGACACAGGACGTTATGACATGCCACCGTTTTAAAATACCAATGAAAGAAAATTCATTACGATAACGAAATTCATTACGAAACGAGAAAGAAAAAACGAGAGCAAAAATTCTCATATTATTTTTTCTTTAAGCCTGGTTCTCTGTTCAACATTTCCCGTGAATATCTATGAAATAATGTTGATAGAGTTGTACTCTGTTAATTTTGTGAAAAAGTTCCGAAATTTTTCTGGCACCATTTTTTACAACTGCGAAATAATGTAAGCTGCACTTATTTCGCGTGGAATTTTAAGTACACACAGAAAAAAATACCAATGTTAAAATAACATGGCGAAATGTTGATTGAGAATCATGGTAAATTTCTGCAAAAGTATGCCCTTTATTGAAATTTATCATTATTTCATATTAATGTTAAATGAAAAATATTAAAATAACCTAAAGTCACGCTTATTTAATATTATTCACCGTTAAAATAACATTGTTCAATATTGAATCCATAAAAACCTGTTTTATATTAAAATCAAAAGTTTATCTTGTTAAATTAATATGCATACACACTTAAGTATCAACAGTTCTTTTTATTTTCATGTTTAAAATATGTTATAAAAAGAAGACAATTCCCGTATTCTTTTAATTAAAATTATTTAGTTAAATAGTACATAAAGTTTTCAAAGTAGAATGATGACGAAAACCATATCGGGCCATTGTGCTGTTGCTTCTGTTAACAAAGGAGATACACAATAAGTGAAACATGTGTTACAGGGGTAAGTGTTTTGAATTACTCTTAAATAAATCCATATGTTGTCTTCCCACTGTTATATCATACTCCAAACAATTTGATTCTACGTGAAATTCACGTTGTTTCAACTTGAAATAACTTTCATTCAACATGATTTGGATTGTTATTTCAATATAAATGACATTTTGCTCTAACTTTACTGCAATGTTAAATTAACATGAATTATAGTTATTTTAAAAAAAAAAATTTTTGTTGGCAAGTTATTGTAAAATCATGTTAAATTAACATGAAACAACAATGAAGCAAAATCACTACTGAAAATGTTAAAATCAACCTTGTTTTGAACGAACTTACATTGATTTTTTTCTGTGTGTATGTACTGATTATTAAATACGAAATAAAAAATTAAAATAACACAACCGCTGACAGTTTCTTATCCATATTTACTTTCTTTTTTACTAAATTTTTTATTAAAAAAAAAATTATTTTTAGTAAAATACATGTGGGGTTTGTTAACATACGCAAAACTTTGTAGGAACAAAATCGTCAAATTATACAAACTAGCATGATTGGTAACATTGTTACATGTCAAAATTTTCGTGTGAAATAATTAATGTTGCTCAATATTTTTCACAAATTTCAACAGAGTACTAGGCTTTAATTGTTAATTTAACACAAAATATTTACGTTGTAGTACAGATCAGTAAATTGCAAAAAAAAATAAAATATTAATCATTAAACTAATAAAAGATTGTCTTAAAAGTGAAGAAATTTCGTAGTTAATTTAATGAATTTATGTCATTGAACAATTTCAAAATATCATTGAAATACAAAAACATTTTCTTTAAAACAATGAAACAATTTTCCTTAAACGATTGACTCTTTATCATTATGTTAATGAAATGTTAATTTATGTGATAACAATTATTCACAGCCTTAATAGAATTAAGTAAATTAAAAATTTTCATCGATTTTATGAAAGACTAGCTGACCCGACAGACGTTGTCCTGTCCAAATTAGGAAAAATCTTTGCGTTCGATTTTTAAAATCCGTTAAACAAATACGAACATTTAAAAGAAAAATAAGTCAAATCGATTGAGCCGTCTTTCTGATTTTAGGTAAATCGAAAAATGTGGGCGTTAAAGTTAAGCCATGGCGATGATTTTAAAGAAAAAATCGGTCAAGCCGTTCTCAAGTTATGCGCTTAATATAAAAAGTGGGCGTAAAAGTAGGCGTGGTACATTTTTCTTTAGATGAAAACGTAAAATGGATTAATACGAACATTTAAAAGAAAAATTTGTCAAATCGATGGAGCCGTTTTCTGATTTTAGGTAATTCGAAAAAAGTGGGCGTAAAAGTGGGCGGGGCAAAGTTTTCTTTCTTGTAAATCTAAGTTGGGCCATGACGAGCATTTTAAAGAAAAAATTGTCCAAATTATATAGATGTAATTGGTGGTGATATGTATATGAAAATTGGATTTTGCCACGCCCCTCCACCCGCAGACCGAAAATCAAAAATCAGACTTCACAGTGTCACCCGCCTGAATATTCTGAAGATTCCCTGAAAATTTTGTCAAAATCGGCCCAGCTGTTTTGGAGTCCATACGTTACATACATACATACATACATACATACACACATACATACATACATACATACATACATACATACATACATACATACATACATACATACATACATACATACATACATACATACATACATACATATATACATACATACATACATACATACATACATACATACATACATACATACATACATACATACATACATACATACATACATACATACATACATACATACATACATACATACATGCATACACACATACTGTTTTGTATATACCGACCCCTTTGCACAAATTATCGTGTGTTACAAAAACCAAATTTTACAGGAGAGGCATTTTTCTACTTTTCTCTGCTATCACTTGCAATATAAAAATTAAAATATACATCCAATTTTTGGAGCAACGAAGTGGAATTCGCCTACAATATTTTGTCAGGCGACGTTTCTTTGAATGTAGAATAAGATTGCATCAAAAACTCAATTAAAAAAAAAAACGATAATTTCGCGCAAATTGGTCGATATGTATAGATTTGAATAACTGGAGGTCAATGAAACATTCTTCATTAATCAAATGAAGCGTTACAATTTTGAATTTTAATGTAATATTTCATTGGATTACTGTCAAAATCCATTGGATATGTGAAGAAAATTCTTTCATTGTAGGCTTGTAGGTAGGTAGAAAGGCTAGTGTGAGGTTGAACTTCGAACTCTCACCCAGAGACAGTGATAAAGAAGTATGAGGAACGAAAGGGAAATCACAAGAAGTAGTGGAAACTAACATAAAACGTGAAGGTAAAACAATTTTTTTTTTGAGTAAAATAACCCTAGATATGCCCAGTTCTCAGCCGCCTGTTATAAAAGGTCTCAGAAGTCAGATCTCAGTAGCAACGCCCTCCTACCTATCATGCAGTGGCACGTTAAAATACCTATCATGGTCCAAACCTAACTGCTACCTTGTAGTGAATTAAAATCGGTCCTCATGAGCATCGGCCATAACGTAAGTTGAGTCCGCTCTATTACCTTCAGATACGAGCTAGAAATTATTATTTCAGACTTTATTGGGATTGATTCATAATTATCACAGAACGCATATGAATTTGACAATGAAGAAGTTATAGTTTCCGGTAAAGGGTATCAAAGGTTTGGCACAACCGAACTTTTGGCGTTACAAATTACAAAAAAAACATACTGACCAGTTTAGAGATGACTAGTTTTTTACCTTCGGACTAATGTTCTATCAATCTCCGTCCTAAATTCATTCCAAGAACTATTTAACTCAAAACGTTATTTTATTTTGAAATACTCTACAACACACGTGATTCCAAGTCTCTAGTTAATTATCAATTCTGTTAAAAAAAAAACAATATCTAAACCATCAAAAAAAAAAATATAAAATCACGTTTCTTTATAATTATTTTAAATCAACCAGTTTATTGTATAAAAGGGAGTTTAAACCGTTAAATTTGAATAAAAAAATGATTGCAGCTTTGTATGCTAATTAGCTGTTGGTCTTTAAAACATGCAGCGGGCCTGGCTTTTTGCTTTCAAGGTCATTTAGATTTATTTGCTTTTTGACGCGTGAAAACTTACAACAATTGTAATTATTACAACATTTTAGGTTTTATAGCTTTTAAAACTCGAACTTATTAAAAACAGATACTATGGAAAGCTCTGGATCTCAATGAAATTGATTAGCTTATTTTAAACAGAACCCATGTTCTGTAACTCCCGCGTCGAGAAGCTTTTCAATTGGACTGTGAGAAATTAAACAAAAATGCCATAAAATTAAACAATCAATTGTTTTTCTCACTTAACTTTGCCTGTGCAATTTTTGTGAGCAATTTCCGCTTTGAACTGTCAAACAAACTTACGAATAAAAACAGGGTGAGAAAAAATTTATTATTTAAAATATATCGTCGGTCACAGGTTGACAACTCTTAACTCGCAAAAAAATCGAATCGGGTTTTTGATGCAAAAAGACTGTTTCTGTCCTTCTGCATGTTAGTACGTTTCATTTATATATTTACACCATCTTACAATAAATATCTCCTACTAATTTTGGTTTTTTTATTTACTTCCAACACGGTTTAGTAACGGAGTAATAGCGTTTTTTTTTTTTTGTCTCCTGAAAAGTACAAAAAAACATGTTAAGAGTTGTCAACCTGTGACCGACGATATTAAAAATGCAAAATGCGAAGAATATTTACTTGAAAGAGGTATGTAGGTGTTTAGTTCTTGGCAGAATTTTGTATTGTTAAATTATTTTGCTTTTAAAATATGCGAAGGTTTTCAAAGCTATTTTGTAACCAGCAAACATTAAAGTCGCAATTTACTTTATTTGGAATAGCCGACGAGTTGCGACAGCTGCACGTATAAAATTTCTTCAATATGTTACACCAATTAAAGCATTAATCAAAAATAGAATCAACTTTATCAAAGTTTTTCTTGGGATTCAAAAATTAATTATCAAGGTTTCGCTATAATGTGCTAAATTCCCATTTCATACTTTTCACTGGTTGCTTAGGCCAGATCTTCCGGAAACTTCATCCAAAGATTTTAGAAAAACTAAAGATATTGCACAAATAAAACTGTAAAGCGAATATGAATTATAAGCCCCAGTTTTACTTGTAACAATATCAAAGCCTAAACAAAAACAACAACAATAAACAGTGAGTTTATCTTGTCTTACAATCCCGACCACAATTGGTTGATTTTTTGTCAAAAAAGAGTAAAATAATAACAAAGTACTGTTTTGTTGGTTAAGCAGTAAGAGCACCGATGGAGAAGATCTTCCACATTAGCCTGCGTCAAACAAAAAACAGAAAAAGAAAAAAATAATTGACATGTAAGCAGTGCTACCACCAGTAAGATTCAAAATTACACCTGAGATGAAGCAAAATTACACGATTTAAATGAAATTACACCTGATATAAAATTTAAGTTTTATTTAATAAAAATACATTTACAAAGAAGCAAAAACACAACAAACTCATTAAAACAAGATCAATATTAGTCAAGCTGTTAATTTTATTTAAATTAACAAAAACAACATTAAAGACTTAAAAAAAATTAATAAAACATAAAATAAAACTGCTAAAATAATGAGTTTATTTTACACATTTGGTTGATATCTTGGGAAGGATTAAAATGTTCCTTGTCATGGCTTTATCATGAATGCTTTTTAGCCCCATAGAGCTTAAGAAATGTAAGCTGTCAAACGAACTGTCAGACTGTTTTCACTTTTTGATCATGAATAGATTCATGCTTGAACAACGCCACCAAATTATTCAATTATACTTTGAAAATCAGCCATCGATTTTCGCAACTTAAAAGTGACTTCATGACTTAAATGACGCAACTTTTTTCACAAATGAAGGCGATGTGTTGATTTAGAGAAAATAAACTGTCAATTAGACTTCAAGGCCGTGCGATGTGGCACTTATTGATTGTTTTCCGTAGGGTTGTGAAGTCAGTGGTTAATGCTCAACCTTGTTCATTTTATTCGAAAAAGAGAAACAAAATTGGACGTCTGCAATGCGTTTAGTCAAGGACAGGCGCGGTGTCAATTTGTTTTAAATCATTTTCAAATGGTAATGCCCTGTGTCAATCTGCGATTAAAATTAATTTTTTTTTTGTGTTGTCTACCATTTTAAGTTTCATGGTCTTAAAAAATACCCTTTAAATTAATAAAATTAATTATATGTTGCAATATTGGAAACATATCTTCCCCCAGGCAAGTTTTTAGTTTGAATAACTTTTTTCAATAGACTTCAGGTTCTAAATTACTATGATAGGCATCTTTATTCAAATCTAAGGGTCCATCTTGCGACATTCATTACCAAACATTTGAAAATATATGTATGTTTAATAATTGAAGTCGTTTCTTAAAAACAAACCGAGACTTTGGTTCAGAAGGCTGTGCATTTCTTAGCAACAATATTTAAAAAGAAATAAATGTCATCACTGAAATCGAATCTTGATTTTATTTGGGCATCTGAAGTAAAAATTTCAAATTATACCTAAATTACACCTAAGAGAAATTACCCACGCTCTACACACGACCGTAAAAAGTATACCGAATTCGGGTAATTACCCACAAAGTGGCAACAGTGCATGTAAGTGAATTCTCTTTAATATAATTTATTTCTTTGTTATTATTTTTTTTTTTTTTTGTTTATGGAGTAAAAATAAGAATGGAGTCGTTGTTTTAGTAAATCTCTTATTTGTACTCCAATTGTAATTATGTTCTTTACTATTTTTATTTATTTTTGTAAACTTCTTTTGCTACTTCATTCATGAAATTTTGGTTTAATTTATAAACTGTCATTCCGCAGTATTTTTATTGCCATCATTTTTTTCATTTCTATTTAAGTATCAGTTGAGTTTAGTAAATACTATTTGGTTTATTTTTTTTGAGTTATATTTCTTTTGCTTTTGTAATGTGCCATATAAACCATTATTCAAATCTATATTCCTAATAACTTTCAATAATATTTTAATGCTCAGCAATTGTAAAAATAATTATTTTGTTAAATAAAGCAGGTATGAATTTTTAAAATTTTAATTTGGTCTGAACTTAGTTTAATTTAATTGTGTAGGTTGTTGGGTCTTCAATATCATCGGAAGACATGGAGGGTGTAGGGCAGTGATGTCAATTGTGGTTGTATTGATTTATATTAGTATTAGTGAATAAAGACCCTGCAAATAATAGGACCAGTCCAAACACGCGTGTAAAGAGTAGTCCACAAGGGACCAGGACTAGTCCAAAACTAACCCAAACGTATGGAAAAAACCTGGTCTATTTAACATTACGATGTCCTAGGAGAGGACCATATAACCCTTGGGCCACTAAGGAGTAGTTTTAATACTACTCCATGGTGTACACAAGAGGATTAGTTTTGAAGTCGTTTAAAAAAGAAAGCATGTCGTTAAAAAACGAAGACATGTCGTCTCACTACAAACACCTCTTAACAATGACATGGTCCATGCTTGCATTACATCGGACCAGTCCATGGAGTAGTCCATTTTATCAAAATGGATCAGGTGGTCCAATTTTATTTGCAGGGGAGACAAGTACTCTTAATAAAAATAAAAAAAATACGTAAGCATCCGCCGCATGTGCACTCATCGCTTGATAATCGACTACTAAATTGTGTACTCTCGTGCACTAAATGAAAGAGCGTAAGAATGCGTGTGAAGAATGTGTGTGAATTAATTTGCACAATTGTGTATGACGCTGACATCCCTGGTGTAGGGTCAAGAGCAGGCATAGAACATGCTCTGTTTGAATAAGTCTTCATATGTTTATGGTTATGTTCCGAACCAAAATTCTTTATACCGCTATTAAATCAAAAATGTGTGTACAAATTTTCGTTATGGTGTTTCTTGTGAGGGCTCGTGTAATTTTTCTAACTTTAACAGAACCCACGCTGACTGAAGCAGCAGTTAAATATTCAAGGTACACACTTAGTGAAATGCAAAAAATCCATCAGCCTACAATAAAATAAATCTTACACAAGATTCGTAACACAATAAATATCACAAATATTTTAATTGAAATCAATTTTTATTTATTTCTGTGTGTATTTTCGCTGCCATCGTTGAGAAGTTTTTAATTTTAGTTTTGGTCGCCGTCATTGATATGTGTGAATTGCGTTCTAAACGTATGCAATGTCACATCGGCTTCGAGTGGAATATTATGATATTTATAACGTAACGAGGCAATCTTTTTTCTATTTTTTCTATTCAGTGCTCTCAGTTTTGGGGATATGGACCATGGCACAGAGTACAATTCCCTTCGGAATTGAAGAAAACATATTTGCTTGTTGATGGAAAGTGTATTTTGATAGTTTTATGGCCTTTCAGATACAGACAACTCCCATACCGTTCATGAAAACAAAAATGGTTTCATTCCGAAACATTTTTTCGTCATTTTCTGATGCACCAAAATACGGAATGAATTCCGTTTCCGAACGGAATTGTACTCTGTGTCATGGCTGATTGTAGTTGAGCCTTAGCACTTTTTTATACAAAGAACATCTAAAACAATATTGCATTGGCTGATGCAGCAGAAGATTTTGTCTCTGAAGTTTTTGAAATGATTAACATCGATGCATAATTATTTTTATTGTACGTTTTTTACGTTGCTCTTCTATATAAAGGGTGGTTAAACCATAATGCACGATGTTAATTGTGAGTAACATCTTGGCGTCAAGTTGTTTGCCCAACTTAATTTGACAGTTCTTTGTTTCATTGCTTGACAAATTCAATAATGGAGTGGTACACAATTGAGCAGCGCGTTAAGATTGTTGAAGTCTTTTATGAAAAATGGGCGTTCAAAACAAAATGCATTTAGTGCACATAGTGATTTTTTTGGTCATAATCGACTAAATGTGTCGCCAATCGAGAGAATTGTGCGCAAATTTCAGCAAACCAGGAAATGTGAAAACACCTGTTTGGAGCGGTTTATGGGCTTGCAGTGTCATCTTCTTCGAAAATGAAGTCGGCGAAGCGGTTACCGTGAACTGTATTCGCTATTGCGAGATTATAACTGACTTCTTGTGGCCATAAATATAGGATATTGATCTAGACGACAAGCGGTTCCAACGGAATGATGATATTTGCAACACAGCCAACGAAATAATGACTCTTTTGTGCGAGAAATTCAATGGCTGCGTTGTCTCACGTTGCGGCAATGTTAATTGGCCGCCACGATCATGTGATTTGACACCGTTGTTCTCCTTTTTTTCTTTGCCAAAAACAATTAAAGATCTAAAGGATGAGATAAACCGGCACATTAACGACATTGAACATCAATTATGTCTCAGAGTCATTGAAAATATGGACCATCGGATAGACGTACGCCACCGAAGCCGTGGCGAACATTTGGTGGATATTTTTTTCACACATTATTGTCATAGATCTTTCTATTTCTATAATAACATATGGTAAGATAATTCTCTGAAAACTTTTTGTTTTATTTTTAATTAATATCGGGGGTTTTGGTATGTACATAAAAAACCTAAATATGATACATACATATGCATGTCCGTTGTAGGCTCTGAAACCGTCCACACATCGGTTGCCTTTCCAAAGTTAGAAAGGCAATTTTGTGCAAATTGTTTTATGCTATATAATTTTTTCGAAAATAGCACCACGAGGGGAGTTAGAGGGACATGTCTGCTTCTCCGAAACTATCAAATAGATTTTAATTTAATAATTTAATTTAATACATAGATAGACCTCTATTTAAATAGCCACATAAGTTATGTATTTTTTCAAAAGTGGGATTACGAGAAGGGAGAACGTACCCTGCAAATAAAATTGGACCACCTGATCCATTTTGATAAAATGGACTACTCCATGGATTGGTCCGATGTAATGCAAGCATGGACCATGTCATTGTTAAAAAGTTTTTGTAGTGAGACGACATGTCTTCGTTTTTTAACGACATGCTTTCGTTTTGAAACGACTTCAAAACTAATCCTCTTGAATATACCATGGTGTAGTTTTAAAACTACTCCTTAGTGGTCCAAAGGTGGTTTATATGGTCCTCTCCTAGGACATCGTAATGTTTAATAGACCAGGTTTTTTCCATACGTTTGGGTTACTTTTGGACTAGTCCTGGTCCCTTGTGGACTACTCTTTACACGCGTGTTTGAACTGGTTCTATTATTTGCAGGGTAGTAGCCCACGCCAGGTGTCCGCTAGTTTCATATATGTATACAGTATTCCCCCGTTTTACGAAGGCCCGCTTTACGAAATTTTGAAGTTACGAACATCATTAATAAATTATAAAATTTGTTATACGAATACAAAATTTCGAAGTTACGAACTTTTTTAATTAATAATAAAATTCGTTAAACGAATGACAAATTTGCTTTAACGAACAATTTTAATTTAATTTGGAACTCCTCATTCAATGAATTTCTTAAGTGCAATTTTGTTATTGTTTAAGTGAAGTCAAATAATTTTTTTTGAAGGTATATCAGTAAAGTGGTTGTGTTGTTTGTGTTACATTAAGTCGAAAATAACTTTGCTATAAAAATGCCTGATAAACGAACCGAAACTAAAGTTAACGCCACTTGTGCAAAAAAGATCCGTAAAGCGATCACATTGGATGTAAAGCTTGATGTTTAAAGACGGCTTGAAGCAGGTCAGAAAAATAATGAAATAGGAAAGGCTTTATAAAAAAAGAAATAGTGTACAAAGAGTAACATTTTTAACTGCAAAAAATGTTTCAAAACAATGAAGTGCGGTAATGGAGGATATGGAACGGATGCTAAGTGTATGGATAGACCACCAATCCGAACCAAATATTGCGATAAACACCACTATTATACAAGAAAAAGCCAGGAACATTCACCAGTATTTAATAACAAAAAATGGTTTTCAAGAATCTGATCAAATATGTTAATGGTCCAAACAACAACTATTACAGAATTAATGCTGTTGATAACATTAAAAAATCTTGGGATGAAGTTAAAGAAACAACCATGAATGGTGTATGGAAAAAATTATGGCCCGAATGCAATAATGATTTCGGAAATTCATTCCAAAACATTTAAGAAATTCAAAACAAAATTGTCGCTATGGCACAGGAATTCAGTATCGATGAAGTGGGTAATGACGATGTGGCAGAAGTTCTTGGATTGGGACAGGAAGATGTTTCAAATGAAGAAGTAATAGCGATGCTTGAAGGAAGCATGGATGCAGAAATTGCGGGAAGTCTTACGCATGGCGAAAGTTCTCGTATTTTGACATCACAAAAAATGTCAAAAGCATTTTCTCTTATCCAGGAAGTAACCGATATATTTTCGGAAAATTATCCTTCTGCAGAAAGAAGCCTTAAGGTTTCCAGATAAATAGAAAACTCAATTCTTTGCTATAGAGAATTATACAAAGAAGAAAATAAATCCGCAAAGCAAACCTCTTTAGTTTCTTATTTCTAAAAAAAAGTGTTGCAGCTCTTAATATTCGAGAATCTGTAGAATCTATTTCCGATGCCAGTTGCGATGAACGTTTATCTACAAGCCTAGACGAGGGCTCATACAACACATTTTTTTATATATAATGTTAACTTTCTTTTTAAATTACTAATTAAGTTATTATTTTAATTTAAAAATTGAAATTTCTTTTTTAATGTAAAATTTCCTTTTTTTGTGTTTAATTTTAAAAACGAATAAATTTCTTTTCTTATCACTTTGTTATTAATGTTTCTCCAAAAAGGGTTTCGCATAACGAACATTTTGGGTACACATCTATTTATTTTTAATACAAAGTTATACAAATATGGATCTCGTTTTACGAATATTTTTGATCCCTGGAACGTATCTATTTATTTTCAGTACAATGGCGTACTAATATTGAGCCCGATATACGAATATTCGATATACGTCTAATTTCAGAGAACCTATCCTATTCGTAAACCGGGGGATTACTGTATACATATGCATGTTAATATATAGAACTCAAAGTAAATACAATTAAAAATTTTTTTTTTTATAATATTACACAAATGGATTTTATTACTTAAATACATGTCTGACATAATATTTCTTTAATGTTTAAGGATCTGTGGGGATTTTTGGGTATAAGAAAAAAAGACTATTTTGGGGATTTTGGGGATGAAAACCTCAAGATGGGGATAAGGTTAAAATAAAACTGGAACCCCTAGATCTTTAAAAAAAAAGTAAAACAGATACAGAGAGAGAACAAGTTTTTTTGTTTGTTTGTTTTGTTTTATGAGCTAAAGCCAATTGCAGACAGCCAGCGAGTGCGCTGGTTACGAACGCACTTGTTTTTGATAATTTTTACACACTCATTCGCACAGATACTTGCGAATGCACACGCACAAGTTTATTTTTTATGTTGTGTGCTTGTGGTTGTTATTGCTTTGATGAACTTAAAAAAGCTTTTCCTATTTCGCTAGAATAAAGATTATTATTGTTTATTTCTAGTTTCTATTCTAGTTTGTTTTGAAATTTATTATTTTTTAATGTATCTGTGCGTTTGTTAATGATGAACGCAGATAGTGCAAGATAATGATAAATATGAACGAATGTTGCTTTAAAACGTGTTTGTTTGTGTAGAACTATTAGTTTGTGTTTATTACGTATACGTTCGTATGTACGAAGTGTTTGCGATAATTCTGATAGTGTCGACATGATGTGAATACATAGTTTTTTTTACTTTTATGAATTTTTTATAGTGAAACTATTTATATTTTTAGTTTATTATACCTTGAACTTCACAGTAGTTTTTTTTTTCAACCAAAAAAAAAAAAAAAAAAAAAAAATTTTTTTATTTTTACTTTTTTTCAGATGTTCTCTAGTAGGGGGACTGTTTTTTTTTGTTTTTTGTAATTACATCAACATACATAAATATTTTGTTAGTTGTTTATCAGGTTTTTTAAATTGTTTTATTTTTTTACTTACCTATTTAAATACCTATGAAACTAAAAGTTTAGCCAACATTGAAAATATGTAGTTTGATTTATTTGCATAGTTTTAATAACAATAGAAATAGCAAAACTTCGGAACTAAATCATTAGAAAAGAATTTAGTTAGCCCAGAAATCATAATTGACTTAATGGAAATTTTGAATTAAAAACTAGTGAAATTGCGAATCTTTGATACACTCCATTCAATAATATTTTTTTTTATAAGAAAAAAATTCCGTTCACAATTCTGTATTTTGGCGCCAACATCTGGTTTATAATAAATATTCGTTCAAAGTTGATGAAATAAAGTTCCTTATTTAAGTTAAGAATAGTTTTAGATACTCGATGACAATATTTATACAAGATTCAAATCCCATTTTTTTTTTAATTTATTATAGAAATTAAAATGAAATGATGTCCGTTGCTAGTCCCGTCACCGGAGAACGGCCGGATCCATTTTGGTAATTTGTTCTGTTAATTTTATGAAATATTCCAAGGATGGTATTTATGGAAAGAATAGTTGGAAAAGTTTTACGGTGGGAGTGGCACATGTTTTACAAAAATAATATGAATTACTTTATATCTGTAGAACGTTTACAGTGAAAGATTTCAAATTTGGGTTAAATAACTTGGTTATTAATACACAATATCTGCCAAAAAGTGGATAGGATTAAGAAGTGGGAGTGGCACTTCTCATACAAAGACAATCTAGATTTTTTATATCTGAAGAACGGTAACTGTAAAAGGATTCCACTTTTGAACAAATAACTTGGATGTTTATACACAACTACTGTCTGTCAAACTGGGCGTGGCACCTCAAGAACGGTTACAGTAAAAGTTTTCAAATTTGTAAAAAGTAGTTTGGTTATTAAATATGCAGTAAATGGATGGGCGTGGCATCTCCATATATAGATTTCTGTATAACTAGAGAGCAGTCACAGCAAAAGTTTTCAAATATGGAATAAATAGTTTGGTTTCTATACAAAACCACTGTCAAAAAATGGGGTTGCTTAGATACGTGGGAGTGGCACTTCCCATACAACGACGATATAAATTTCTGTTTATCTTGGAAACGTAGGTTTGCCATCCGTCCTCTTTTCCCCGGACACCGTCCTCTTTTTTTGGGTATCCGGGGCAGTCCTACTTCTTTTTCATCAAGTGTCCGGGGTTGTCCTGGGGTTTTTACACCTTTATTGAAAATTTGTTCCTGCATTTAAACTTTAAATTACAGGTCACAAAATTCATTAAAAAAAGATTTAGGTGCTCTGGTTTTTTTTTAAGATAGGTATGATTTAATTTTTGGGGACGTAACGTGACAAAAAGAGTAGTTTTCTTTGAAAATGGAGCTCCTAAAAAAAATGCAACAAATAAGCAAAAGCAACCTTATCAATGTCGTTACTTTTCTTCAAATAAATACTTATTGCTGAAATTACCATATTAAAATTTTATTTTAAGATTATTTTTGGAAAGGAATAAAAAATCATATCTTAAAAAAAAGTACATCCTTCAAAGTTTCAGGATTTTGAAAGAACAGTTTGACGTATTATATAAAAAAAAATCAGCAAAAAAATAGGGTTTTGACTAAGTCCATTTTTAAAATTTTATATTTTGCAAAGACATTTTTTTCAGTATATTTATTGAACCCTCAAGTATTCTCTTTAAACTGACAAAAATCATCTTCGTATGTAAAGTAGTTTTCGAGATATTAAAAAAATAAACTCAACACATTCGGCGAAATTATGACATTTTGAATATGACATAACTTTTGAAAAAATTAAAAAGTTGTTTTTCGCTGATATATGTTTTTTATGGGATGAAAGAAACCCTCTCGCCAAATTTCATTCAAATCCAAAGGGGTCAAGTCCCACTCTAGGTCGATTTGACATGGAATTACACATATTAAGTTTTTGTGTAAAAAAAAATTTTGGTTGTTAATTTTTATGCCGTCGTTAATTTAATTAAAATTAGATTGTTTAAAAAGTGTCCTCTTTTTCAAGCAAATGTCCTACATTTTTTATGCTGGCGTCCTCTTTTTCTCAAAATAGAAAAGGCAAGCCTATGGAAACGTAGCAGCAAAGTTCTAAAGTATTTGTACGAAAAGTTCTCCAAATCTTGAAAAATTTTGAAAGCAAATAATTGAGCTTTAAAAATGCTTTCACAGATGGCGGGCCGAACTGCTCTTCATGCACTAAAATTTCCAGTGAATTTGCAAATTTATGAAACTCCAACATGCAATATTTTAGAGCACTCTGCAAAGGCCAAATTTGTGCCGCAAAACAAATTGGTCGTTTGGGATGAATGTACGCTGGCGCATAAGAAGTCATTGGAAGCACTTTACCGAACGATGCAATATCTACAAAACAATCGGAACTATTTTAGTAAAAGCCAGCCGATGAACTTACCGCTGCATTAACTTTCTTGTAAATTTTTGCCAGTTCACCGAATCAGGGACCTGACTTATCCAAAAGGTGTTTGCTAAACATTGCTCAAAATTGCATTGTGAAGCTGCTACTCTGCTTACACAGCAATTTTTTTGCTAAGCATAATTAATGGAGCAATCAAATTTGACGTTTGCCGCAATAAATATTGCTACGTGGAGACCCGGGGTAACATTAAATTCGTTGACATTTTTTTATTTATATTGGTGCTGGTTCACACTCTTCAAGTTTATTCCGTCAAGTCTTGAGTTTTTAGGAGGGAGAGGAAAATAATGGCATTCTATTTTCTCCACATCTATAAATCTTATGGATTTCTAACTTACGTTGTCATAAATTTCTAAACTTCTTCTCCACATTGGGCCAGAAATTCATTGCTGCTGGCGATTACAACGCTTAACATACATATTGGGGCTCCAGACTTATTAGTCCCAGAGGTAATCAGCTATACAATACCGTTACTGCAAATAATTTTGATGTCGTATCGAGTGGTGAGCCTACCTATTGGCCAACCGACTTCAACAAGCTACCAGACCTTATTGACTTTGCTGTAATTAAAAACATCAAGCGCGATCAGGTACTAGTTAGTTCCTCCTATGATCTATCGTCTGATGATTCACCTTCAATCCTCATTTTAAAAGGCAACTCTGACGCCGCAGCTGCAAACTTTATTTCCTATCCAAACAGAAACACAAATTGGTTAAAGTATAAAATGTATGTGAGCTCTCACCTATCACAGTGCATTCCGCTAAAAAATTCATCTGACATCAAAATAGCTGTCGACCGATTTACAGAAGGCTTGGATTCTGCAGCAAGAAATGCAACCCCAATTAAGCGGACAATTAAACGTGCTCCTTACAATACATCGACGGATATAGAGGCCATTATCAGAGAAAAAAGGAAGTAAAGTAGACAATGGCAAAACAGTCATTCCCCAACCACTAAGGCCCAACTACAGTTATGCCTGACAACTCTTCGCAAAAAATTGAGACAGAACCACGAGTCTGCAGTAGAAGGCTATTTAAACAGCCTAGATGCCACAAAAACTCGAATTATAGCTAATGGAAGGCTCTACGGCATATGAAATGCCCTATAACCCAAGAATCTCCATTAAGACTGGAAAACCGCACTTGAGCCAAAAACACAAATGAAAAATTAAACGCCTTCGCAGGCCACCCCGAGAAAGTTTTTACGACACATGATGCACATACTTGTTCCTGTCATCCAATCATTCCTGATAAGCTAAACCATCCAATAAAATTTAACATAACTCAAGTAAAATCTGCAATAGAAAAAGTGAATATTAGAAAATCTCCCGGACCTAACCGCATTACAGGTTCAATCATAAGAAACTTACCATCGTCTGCTTCTAGAATCTTGCTGCTCATTTTTAACGCGATATTAAGAGTTGGATACTTCCCAGCCTCATGGAAGAGGTCTATAATTGTTATGATTCCCAAGCCAGGAAAAGATGCTAGCCAGGTTGTGTCGTACAGACCAATAAGCTTATTATCAATCCTATCGAAGCTTTTCGAAAAAATATTCGTTTTAAGTATAACTCCTCATCTAAATGAACACGACATCATCCCGGATCACCAGTTCGGATTCAGAGCGAAACATGGTACAATAAAACAAGTTCATAGAATTTTCACCCTAATTAGATCGGCGTTTGAGAAAAAGCAATACTGCTCAGCCCTGTTTATAGACATTTTCCAAGCATTTGACAAAGTTTGGTATGATGGGCTACTCATAAAGATAACACGAATGCTTCCTGAGGCAGAACATTCTTAGTAAGGTCGCAAGAAAAATACCCCCCCCCCCCCCCCTTAAAAAAATTACTGCCGGTGTCCCACAAGGCAGCATATTAGGACCGCTACTATATATAATATACACAGCGGTTATGCCAACAAACCTGAGCACGCATACCTCTACATTTGCAGACGACACAGCATTTAGTAGCGTTAACCATGACCCAAAAGTCGCATCGCAAAATCTACAGTCTCACATCAACGAACTAGAGGCCTGGTTGGACAAATGGAAAGTAAAGGTTAATCCGGCTAAATGTGCTCACTTAACTTCACTCGCAGAAGACAAACGTGCTCAGCAGCAGTGATGTTAACTTTTATTTTTTCATTACCGTACGGCCCTCTTAAAATTACCTTTTCTGAGAAGAAATTACCGTACGCAAAGGTTTTTTAATTTATTCAAATTTTAAATATGTTTTATGAAAAATTTTCATGAAAAGCTTGGTTTTGAAATACATTTTAAACCAAAATATTGACACGCAATATTCATATCTACCCGCTGTAAAATATAGTGCTATTTTATCATCTTCTTATGATGAAACCATTGGTTTAAAAGTCCTTTTTAAATGCCTTTAATACAAAATGAATATGTTATATTTTTGCTTTTACTGAAAAATTTTAATAATTACTATAGTTAAATGCATCACATTACGGCTATTTTAAATGTTTAAACAATTGTTGATTTTGAAACAACCAAAAAGTTAAAAATACAATTAATTATATACAATGAGTTATTTAATTTTTCATATTTTACGCTTATTACTGTAACCTAAGCATTTGCAGAAACATAACATTCTTAACTTTTTGTATTACATT
The DNA here is from genome assembly GCA_930367215.1 of Pollenia angustigena. Classification (NCBI taxonomy): domain Eukaryota; kingdom Metazoa; phylum Arthropoda; class Insecta; order Diptera; family Polleniidae; genus Pollenia; species Pollenia angustigena. Next base: position 120,563,938 of record OV884057.1, on the reverse strand, counting down.
CATGAAAATCGCATCTCAAAAGTTAGGATCATAAAGCCATCATATGGATGTATATGAATATCAAAAACCCAAATCATAATATTTCCGTTTTTTAAATGAAATTACGTTGCTACCTTTTGGGGCTCAAAATTTCCGTAAAAAAGGGTAATTACCTTACGGTTAAAATCACTGCTCAGCAGTTAAATAAATAAAGTCAGTGTTCCGGTAGCAAATTATGAAAAATACTTGGGGAAAAAATATTCAATTAGCTACATAGATAAACTAATGGCCCACCCTCACTACCTCGCTCGGGGTCTGCTTCAGTTCGAAGGTCACCAGAGGCTAAAAAGAACCGATACTTTGAGCCTAACTAGAAGAAATTTTTAAAATTTGAATACAGCAGTTAGTGGTTACATTGGTAACAACTAACAAACAACAAGTAGAATTAAGATTTAAATACAATTTGTAAATTTCAATAAAAAAAATATTCAATAATAAAAGATAAATTTAAAAAAAAAAAAAAATTGTATTATCTCTTCTCTCCTTAAAGCTCAAGACTTGACGGCTAAAACTTGCAAAGTGTGAACCTGCACTTGATAATCAGAAGAAAAATTCATTAAAATTTCGATAGAATAACGCCTGTCAAGTCAACTAGTTGAATATAATTGTAAGCTGTGTGTAAATAAAAAATTCTATAAATTATTTTCAAATAAGTACGTATTGCCAAATTTTATTTGCCACTTTTCTTTTGACATCTTAAAACCAAAATATTTTTAGGTTTCTTTTTAACTTTTTGACATTTTTGATTTTTGAAAAATTTCAAAAACTTAATATTTTAAAGTTTTTAAAACAATCAATCAAAATTTTCATCTACATACTGAACTTGAGATGTCAAAATGTCACTGACACAAATGTCAACCCCCAGCACACTTCTAAAATCCAACACACACAAACTTATGGCAAAAGAAAATTAGTTAATAAAAAATTTTATAACAAAATGTTGTTGTTATTTTTAAGTATTGAAATGGCTAATGGGAAATTAATTTGTTTGTTTACCAGGTGACTGACAAAACTAATGAAAATTTCATAAATGAAAGTGAACATAAAAGCGAATTATAGTTTTTGTATTTTTGTTTCTGCTCACTATTTGTTGACCTTGGCAAAAAAAAAATCCCAATCTTGGCAAAAATTATTTAAATTTTGTTTTATAATTGGCCATATCGTTATGTAAATGTCTATTCTTTGTTTTTAATCAATTTTGATACAAAAACATACATAAATACATACAAACCTACTTAAATATTAAAAAAAAACTTTAAAATTTGTACTTTTATTTTTGTTTAAAGTTTTATTTTTAGCAAAAAGAAAAGAAAATAAAAGTATTTATTTTTTAATAGTGTTTTAGACATCACACTTTTTAAAAGATGGAGAATGGTAAAGATTCGTCAGCCAGTGGAAAGTTTTTTTGTAATTACTACAATATTGGTTATTGGTTATTAGACATTGGCGTAGATAGGGAGGGGAGTGGGATGGGAAAAATTTTGCTTCGATTTATGCCATAATCCTTCATGCCAGACTTTTTCAAAACCTTTAAAAGCATCGATGAAGAGGGCGTAGCAATATTTTATTTATCCGAAACAGGTTAATAGAGTCGGCCAAAAATAGTTCTAACTCCGACTCCAACCTCTGAAATTTTTTAAGTCCGACTCCTGCTCTTACCTTGATGCTAAATGTATATCAGACCGGTCCTTATTTGACTTTAAACTCTTTTTTTAAATAAAAGGGTTTTCTACGTTTGTCATTTCGTGTGAAACTTTTTTATAATTCCTTTAAGACGCAATAAAGCATACCCAGCGGGAAAAAGAAGGAGTACGGAGGCCTTCCAGAAGGCCTCTCTACCCCTTCTTTCGGATAAACAAGGCCTTCTCGCTCCATTCCATACTCATATCTTTTTTACACGCGTTGTCATTGCGGAGAAGGCCTTCCGCTTTCCTTTCTTCCCCAGAGCTTCTTAAAGACCTTCAAATAAATGGCTCTTAGAAGGCTTTCCAGAGAATAACTGTCAAAAGGCTTAAGCAAAAAGGTTATCTTGTTATTTAACTTTTTATATAGGTATGTATACCTACCTATTTTACAAACGTAAGTTTATATACATATTTTATTAAACTTATTGTAGTTTAATAAAACATGTGATACCTATTTTTTTATTGAAATAATCAAATTTGCTAAATATTGTAAAATAGATTGCAAATAAAAGTTTATAATAAAATAAAACTTTTAAGCACAAGTACCTATCTTCCTTAATGAACAAAACTCAACTAAAATGATGATGATTTACATTATTGTTTTTATTTTTTATTTTAATATGCACCTACTTTGTTACTTTGTTTTTATAACGGTGTGTGTTACTCCTTCTTTTCTCGCTTCTCATGGAAGCGAGTGTGGAGGCCTTCTATGAGGCATTCTTTTGCAGTTACGTAAGAATAGTAAGTAAATAAAAAAAAATTTTAAGCAGGCCTTTAAAAAGGCCTGACGTAAGAAGATCTTCTGAGTTTTCCCGCTGGGTATGTATTATGGGTGCTTGAGAATTAGAATTACTAAGTCGATTTGGCTATATAAGTATGTATGTCCGTTTGTTGAAATCATGCTCATTTTCGAACGACTCAAACGAAAAGAACAATATTAGTGTCAAACTGTTTCAAGTTCTCCTAAGCAGTTTGGGATTTTTCTGGATTGTAGAACAACCACCCTAAAAAAATTCATCAATGCACATATTGATACGAGATTTTGCACAAATTTGTTCTGTATGACTAGAAATCGCAGTCTTAAATTTCGTGAATATCGGTCTATAATTTACCATTGGTGCCATATGAAGCCCACACTCGGAAAATAGTTTAGTACGCGTAAAACCGTAACGAATAAATGCTTTCATAATAATATTTGGTCAGTCATAGTTTTACAAGACTAATGGCCATTTCTGAATATATCGACAAACTGTCTGTTACTTAATGTCAACATAAATTTATTGACCGATAAACAGTCCGTTAACGATTTTAGGTGTCTTAATAGGCGGCATGAAATAGCCCCCCACGAAATAAGTCCCCAACAAAATTATGAAATAATTCCCCAATTTTTGGGGTCTTATTTCATATGAAATAAACCCCCAATTTAAGAATGAAATGAAACCCCAACGAAATGAAATAAATTCCCAAAAATTGGGAAGTTATTTCATTGGAAATAAGTCCCCATTTCCTGAAATGAAATAAATCCCCAAAAAGTATTCAAAACATCCAATCAATTCAAAATAGGGGGGGGGGGGTGCTTTTTAACCATTGGAGGTAAGGCCATGATGGCTTTATTGCTCAATTGAATGGGACATAAAGCCGTAATGGTCTTATTGCCCAATCATTGAAAGGTAAGGTCATATGTAAAATTTTGCGAAGTGAGAGATATAGTCATATTTTTTCCCCCAAATGAGAGGCAAAGCCATATTTTTCCAGAATATTGTTATCATTGAAAACCATTTTTTTATTCTTGTGACGCACGCAGAAAAACTTTATTCAGCGAAGCCACCTGCCGCGTCCTACTGGAGGCCGCAGGAAAACTTTAGTATGCGAAGCCAGATTTCAATACTTAACTTTAGTAAAAGGAAAAATCATTAGCTCTTAATTATAAAAATAAGAAAACTATTAATCAATGTAAAATGGAAAAGTTTTTTAAAACTGAAATGAGAGATAAAGCCATTTCCTAATATTACTAATGTGTCCTAAGATTTTTGGGGACTTATTTCATATGAAATAACTCCCCAATATGAAAATGAAATAAGTCCCCAAAAAAATGAAGTACATCCCCAAAAAACGTTGTTGTTGCCTCTCATATATGTTTTTGGGGAGTTATTTCATTTCCGTTTTGGGGACTTATTTCGTCTTAATATACCGCCAAAATACTTTGTTTCAGTAGGCAACACCACTCGAAATACATGTGAAAGTTGGGAGTTAGCTGATTGAATTTATATGTACGGCAAATAAAAGGAAAATAAATAATTGACAGATGAGTGCTGGTTAGCTTTGCGACAGAATAAAAGCAAATGATACATTGAGAAAACCAAATTTCTTTAATGTGCAGTTTTTCGTTAGGTAAAAAGATAATCGCCTAATGAGAAAACGGCCATAAAAATCGCACTGCCAATTTTCGTGAAGATCGGTTAATAATTTACCATAGGCGCCATATAAAGACCACTCTCGAAAAACACTATAAATAGGATTTGTATTATAGACGATTTGACGTAGCACCAAAAAAAAAAGTCTAGAGGCGTTTAATCGCACGAACGAGGCGGCCAATTGACTGGTGTATTTCTTGAGATAACACGCTCACCAAACTTACTCTTCAATAAATCGATTGTACCGTGTGGCTTGTGGCACCGTCCTGTTGAAACCACGTCTCGTCCAAGTTCATGTTTTCAAATTGGGTGCAAAAATAATCGGTTATCATGGCTTTATAGCGATCGCCATGATCAGTAACGTGACGATCGCTGTTGTCAACAAAATAATATAGCCCAATGGCGCCGCCGGCATGCAAACCGCACTAAACAGTTATTTTTGGTAAATGAAGTGGTGATTCATGAACTAAATGTGGACCAACCCGTTGTCTCGCTGGCACGGCAGCATCACTCAATGAATATGTTGACTCAATTTTTTGCACTAAATTTGTTATTGCTTGTCTACTAGGGCGAGAATAACGACCGAAAATTGGAGTCAGCGCTCTTAAAGTTGTGGTCACCGACTCCGAATTTCGGTAGTACATTTTTCTAATTAGCTACGTTGTTCGTTCGTGTACGAAGCCAGATCGAGCGAATGCAGCGAATTGCCACAGCTGGTTCATTGATTGGAGAAGCTCGAAGACAGAATAATAAAATTAGAGTGGTCTACTTAAAGATGAAAATGTTGAGTTTACTGAAAAAAAAGAAAGTACCAGTTAGACGATCAGTGAAATAGTGCGTTTACAAATTAAATTCATAGTACCTATTGAAAAACCCGTTACATATGTATGTAAAATGTACTGGTTCTGATTTTCTGACTTTTAAATTTTAAAGTTTTTAAATTTTTATTAGAAAATATGTTATGCTGAAAAATTTTAGAGTTGGAGTGGCGAGTTTTTGTTGGTACTTCGACTCCGGTACAAAAACCTCAACTCCGACTCTACAACTCCAACTCTACAGCCCTGCTTCAAAAGCTTTACTTATGACGTTTACTAGTTTATGCGTTTGTTCAGTTGTGCTTGCTACGTTTTTTTCTTAATCCATATTATGGTTTGAAATACATACATTTTCATTTAAAATCGGTGTTAATTTTTACACAATAATAGTTTCTCAAGTCTAGGCCTCAACTTTTGTATGATATTTTCCTGACTTTTGTAACATTGTCGTGGAATTATTTGGGAATTTAGATTGCGTTAGTTCTGCCTTCACGGGATTTGCGGTGAATTTGATATTAATATTATAAAGAAACGTAATTAATTTTTAGTAGAAATTTTACCTATTTACTATATAAATAATTAAATACTTTTTTTATAAAATTAACTTCTTTTTTAAGGGAATAAAAAGGCCTAGCCACGTACCAAAATGGTACAGTTGTTCTTTATTTTTTTTTTTTTTCCTTGATTTTGGGACAAAATATTTAGGAATTAAATATTTTAATTTATGATCTTGTCAGAACTTAAGTGTAGGATTTGTAAAAGATCACTAAACAACGTATGTATATACAGTCTAAAGTAAAAATTAATATACAGATAAAGAAAATCTTGTATTTAAACACAAATGTTTTTCATATGCGGACTTCGAAGGAAAGAAACTTGCGCCTGCTATTGCAGCTTATAAAATATTAGCCGAATGCATAGTTGTCAGGTTAAATGTATTAAAATTGTAAAATGTTGCGTAAAAAATCTTTTAAATCGTCTGAATGACTTACTAAAGTACTTACAAAAATCGCATCAGTAAGCAAATTAATAGTATCAATTAAATAGTTTTTATATTAATATCGGGTGATTTTTTAAGAGTTATAGGAAAGTTTAAAAAAAACACATAAAATTCAGAAAAATGCATGAAATCTTTATTTGAATCGATAGTACGGTCCATATAATTTAATGTTTGAGGATTATTTCAAGCAAATGTTGACCGTGACTGCGCCTAAAATGGTCCATCCGCTTAGTCCATTTTTGACATACTCTTTCCAACATTTCGGCCGGTATCTCATGAACAAGTGCTTCAATGTTGTCTTCCAATGCGTCAATTGAAGCGGGCATGTGTGTATAGACATGAGCAAAAACATGGCCCCACAAAAAATAGTCTAAAGACGTTAAATCGCACGATCTAGGCGGCCAATTGACCGGTCCCGAACGTGAAATAAAATTTCACCGACCTCGCCTCTCAATAAGTCCATTGTTAAGCGTGCTGTGTGGCATGTGGCACCGTCTTGGTGAAACCACATGTAATGCAAGTCAAGCTCTTGCATTTTGGGTAAAAAAAAGTTGGATATCATCTCACGGTAGCGCTCACCATTCACAGTTACGTTACGATTCGCATCATCTTTGAATAAGTACGGTCCAATGATGCCACCAGCTAATAAGCCGCACCAAACTGTGACTTTTTCTGGAAGCAATGGTAGCTCTTGCAATGCTTCTGGCTGATCTTCACTCCAAAATCGACAATTCTGCTTATTAACGTACCCATTGAGCCAAAAATGAGCTGAACACAAGAAGCACGCGATGAACTTTCTTAACAGAGCACGCATTTTGATAATAAAAGTCAATAATTTGCAAGCGTTGTTCGTTTGTAAGACGATTCATTTTTAAATTATAGACCAAACTGAAGATGTTTGACAGTAAAACAAAACACGAAACGTGCGTCAGCTGCTTAAACCAGTGTTGCCAAAAAGATAATAGCTAAAAAATCACCTATTATAATCTTCTGCAGTAATGTCGTTGATATAAGTAAACGTTTAATTAGCTTGATAACATTATTAATTAAACTGATTTTATTTTTGATTAATGGTTTAGTTGAAAAAAATAGGCGAGATTTTCTGTGAAGGACCCAAAGCTGATTTCTTGATGGCTTTCAAAGGAATTCAACCTAAAGTAATATAAAAAGATTCGTTTGATTTCCTTAAATTCGCCCGCGGGTAAGAGTTGCAATATCTAGAAATCGAAACAAAGTAAATAAATTTTCAATCAGATTAGGCTTACAAGCGCTTCATTTCGGCTTAAAATTATTAAAATTAAAAAAAAACAGTAGAATTTTCCAAATTTCCTAAAGTTGTTTCAAACAATTTGCAAACAAAAACTATAATTTAAAAAAAATCGTTACAATTAATTATATAGCCAACTGTACCTGCTAGATGCTGTTAGTTTCGCAAAAATTAATTTCAAAATCTTTAACTGCACGCTTTTTTTGGCACAAAACAAAAGTTGGAAAAACAAAAAAACTTTAACAATAATAAAAATTGTTTGTTAAGTGAAACAATTTGTTAAGAAAATTCGTATTTGCAAATAAATGCGATAAGATATATGTTCGTCTGTCTGTCTGTCCGTCTATTTTTATTGTATATTAAATATAAAAACCCCCACATAATTTGCAAAAATATTTCGAAAAAAAAATTTTTGCTAGCAAAGTGTAGAATTAGAAAAATTAACAATATTTTTGTTGTTGCTATTTTTCTAATAATATTTTTGCCAAGTGTTTGCCAGCAGTCATTGCACTCATACTCTCTACATGCGAGTTTGTATAGTTTTGTATCTGTGTGAATGTATTTATTTAATCTGTTTTTTTTTTTAATATTGCTGTTGTTGTTGTCGATTGCTCATATTCACCACTAAAGAGTTCATTGACTTTGAACATCAAATAAACGATACAAAAAAAAGCGCACGTTGAGGTTCCGCGAGTTTTATGACTTCTATTTATTGTATTTTAGTTCATAGTTGTTGTTGATCATTTTTATTTTTTATTATTTATTTAAAAAAAAAAAAGAAAAAGTTATTTGACAAATGTTTTACTTGCAAAATGAAAACCTACATTCTCGTTTGAGTGCAAACATACAACCAGTCGTTTTTTTCATTTGCTTAAAAAACAACTATCGAAATATCACCCAATTATGATCTTAAAATAAAAAAAGTTTTTAAAAAATATTGGGTTAATTTCTGTTCTTTTTTTTTTTTGAAGTACACATTTGAAGTACACATTTTATTTAATTGCAAGATTTTAAATGGACACACAGAAAAAGTCGTTTAAATACCAACAAGATGTGAGATCATTGTAAGAATTTCGTTAAACAATTATGTCAAAATAATTATTCATAGAAGTTTATGATTAATTTGTTTATGAAAGACTTTCTAGATTAGGATTATTTAGCAAGATATTAAAAAAAGAACAAATTTTTCAAGTGTATGTTTAACTTTGAATGAGGATTTAATATTGGGTCAAGTTCTGGATTACATTTTCCTTGTTTTTATACCCTCCACCACAACTAGTTGTGAATGAGTGTATATTTACAGCCAATCCCACGATGTCACACGTTAACGTTCGCATAGAAAATAACATTTAAAACAAAAACAATTTCTAAAATTTGTTTTTGTTTTAAATGTAATTTTCTATGCGAACGTTAGCGTGTGACATCGTGGGACTGGCTGTTAGTTTGTCATTTCATGTGAAACTTTTGTATCTGGCTCCCTGAGTAATTTTAAGTCGATTTAGCCATGTCCGTCCGTCTGTCCATCTGTTGAAAACTCGCTTAATTTCGAAAAACTAAAAAGAAAAGAACAAACAAGTTGTCAAATTGCTTGTAGATGTCCTAAGCAGTTTGGGATTGAACTCCAGCAGAATCGGTTCAGTACGATTAGTGCTATAAATCAAAATGTGGAACTAAAACCTAAAAAACTAAAAATTTTGTTACAAGAACTAACATAAATATTGGATCATGTACGGTATGATATAAGATTTTGCAAACATTTGTTTTAAGCTGGGATCACACGATTGCCGCAAATGCACCAATATGACACAATTTAGATTATGCTTTATTGACGCACAATAAAGAAATTGCACCAATCAAATATTTTGAAATCACACGATTGCCCTGTTTTATACAAATTTAATTGCCGCTAGTTGGTACATAGCGAAATTGGTACAAAAGTTGCCGCAATACAGTCATACGATTGTTCCAACTTGTGTCGACTACGAAAACAGCTGTTTGGTAGCTTTTTTATTCTAGTTGGTTTGTTCATTAAAAAAAAAGAAAATTTTATCATAAGTATATTTAAACAAATTTTTGTTTTATAGTTTTATTTGAAATATTTTTAGAAAAATATATGAAATATTAAAGACAAATATCTGTAAAAAAAATAATACATAGTTTTTTTAAATATCTTGAATAAAAATATTCACACTGAAGAGCTATGCTTGTGATCATGCATATTTCGTTAATAGCAATAATTAAAAAAAAAATTATAACGCATTATCAATAAATTCATATTTATCTTTATTAGTTACTAAAGGAAACACGTAAAAGTAAATTTAATAAAAAAATGGCAAATATTGGCGCGAATTGTGTTGTTTGATTGCCGCACAAGAACACAATAAATATTGGTGCATTTTTTTACTTTTATTGACGCGCGGTTTCATAGCAAACAGTCACACGATTGCCGCATCACGGTTGCATTTGATTGGTAAAATTAAGCACAATATTGTCCTCGATTGGTACATGTGCCATTTGGTTGTGCAGTCACACGATTGGGGTATTAAAAAGTGTGAAAATTGGTGCATTGCGGCAATCGTGTGATCCCAGCTTTATACGTTAAATTTTGTGAGATCGGTCTACAATTTACCATAGGCCCCATATAAAGCCTACGCAACAAAAATAGTTTAGTACACTTTAAACCGAAATTAATAATGCTATCACAACAAAATTTGGCACGTCACAGTTTTATAGGACTAGAAATAACACTGGAAAATTTCGTGCAGATCAATCCATAATTTATCATAAACCCCTATATAAAGCACGCTTTGAGAAATTAATTAAACACGCCTAAAACCTAAGCAGATATAGATATTGCGGTAAAATTTCTTCCAGCTTAGCTTCATATGATCAGAAAAACTATCATGCAATTTTGTGATATACGGTCCATAATTTACCTTAAATCCCAATTTAGCAGCCTTCTGAAATTCACTGCAAACGCTAAAACTTATTTCACGACTGTATTGAAATTTATTCTAATTTTCAGCATTCTGTTTTTCAGCACAAGAAATCCGTCTACAGAATTTTGGGATGATTGGCCCATAATTTACCACGGGTCCAATAAAATTCCCCTACTGAAAATTATTTTAGTTCGGCTAAAGTGAATCATGATATTTTACTCAAGCTAGTTCAAATTTCTAAGCATAAAACTTTCTGATTGTCCTACACACAGAAAAAAATGCCAATGTTAAAATAACAACGAAATGTTGATTGAAAATCATGGTAAAATTCTGCAAAAGTATGCCCTTTATTTAACTTTATCATTATTTCCTATTAATTTTAAATTAAAAATATTAAAATTACCTTAAATGACGTTTATTTAATATTATTCACTGTTAAAATAACATTGTTCAATAGTGAATCCATAAAAACCTGTTTTATGTTTAAATCAAAAGTTTATCATGTTAAATTAACATGCATACATACTTAAGTATGTACATTATTTATTTTCATGTTTAAAATATGTTATAAAAAGAAGACAATTCTCGCATTCTTTTAATTAAAACAATTTCGTTAAATAGTACATCAAGTTTTCAAAGTAGAATGATGACGAAAACCATATCGGGCCATTATGCTGATGCTTCTTTTAACAAAGGAGATACAAAATAAGTGAAACGTGTGTTGCAGGGGTAAGTGTTTTGAATTATTTTTAAATAAATGCATATGTTGTCTTCACGCTGTTATATCACACTCCAACCAATTTGATTCTTCATGAAATTCACGTTGTTTCAACTTGAAATAACTTTCATTCAACGTGATTCGGATTGTTATTTCAATATAAATGACATTTTGCTCTATTTTTACTGCAATGTTAAATTAACATGAATTATAGTTATTTTTAAAGAAAAAAAAATGTTGTACGCAAGTTATTGTAAAATCATATTAAATTAACATGAAACAACAACGAAGCAAAATCACTACTGAAAAATGTAAAATCAACTTTGTTTTGAACGAATTTACATTGATTTTTTTCTGTATGTAGATCCTTGTTTTGTTTGCAATTTAGTTTTTTATACGTCTGGAATAAATTAGCTCCGTTTTCCAATTTTTTATGAATTTAAAAAACAAAAATTTCGAAATTTTGATAAAATAACAAACATTTTGTTTCTAAAACGAATGCGCATTTAAGGAAATTTTATTGCGGAATATCGGTTTTATTAGTTTTTTCAATAAGCTAAAGCGTTTTTGAGTTACGCGCTCATATGTTGTGCAACCTCCTCCACTTTCGAAATATCTCGAAAACCAGAGCTAACCTAAAAAAAGGCTAGCACAACTGGATTCAGCGTACCCGAATTAGGTTAAGACGCCAGGTACCCAGCTTGTCTGTTTTTTCAACTAGCACAGTGTGTTTATCACTATTTAGAAATACTTATTCTATATTTTGTAATTACATACATAATTCTTCACTTGGAGTCCATTCTTCTAGCTCCAATTCGAGTAAATTGAGAGATAAAAGCATGGACTCACAAGTTTCTAATTTAAGTTTGTTTGTAAAAAGTGTCCGTGGACACTATGACACTGGACGTTATGATATGCTACCAATTTTTATATGTATGTTCCCAAACCTCCTTAGAATTTTCGTAAGGAATATGGAAACTTGTAGTAATTTTCAAAAAGGTTTAAAAAGTGTCATCAACTTTGTTAAGATGATATAAAAGAGATAAATTAAAAAAAGTGTAATAAAAAGTATCACAACGGAAACGCTGTTTGCAGGATTTTAGTCTAAAGGCAGAATTAGTCTTTACTTTCTGTTTCTGTTCTGTTCCTTGCCGTTCTGTTACGAAATTGTAATAGTTACTTTTTCTGTAGCAACTTATCAGCCATTTATGACAAATTTGTCAGTTTTGCACCGTCCATTGTTTTATTTCAATCACTTTAATGCAAATAAATTAAATTAAATTTTATGAATTCTTAAAATAAAAAAATAGTTTATTTCAATATAAATATGTATATTTTATTATTTATTTTGCTGTCACTTACAATTACTTAACAAGTTTTTGATTTCAACAAACTGAACCGCAACAGAACAGAAAAACTAAACAATTTCACAGGTTTTTGAATAACAAAAACAAATCAGCTGATTCGTAACAGAACAGAAAGTAAAGACTAACTGAGCCCTAATATATTTTTTTGTTGCAGAATTGTAAATGTTAGTACTTTAACTTAATTAATAACATTAACAAAGTCTACAAAGGGACTTTACTATCAAGGGTGCAAACCGCTTATGATTTTAAGGATTACCAAATGATTTGTTTATAATTGTTTAGTTAACAAAAGAAAGAATAACCATATTTGGGTTTCAATTAAACTCGGCATACGTCGTTTTATTATCCTAGAATGTTTCTGTATTACATTTAAAAACTTTTGCTTGCATAAGAAAATGTTTTATGAAAAAAAATATGTTCAGATTGCATGGACGGTGGGTGTGCCTCTTATGAAATTCAATATTCAGTCAATATAATGTTCAGTGCTAACTTTCTATGACCTAAGGCCATTTCTTATAGTTTTTGCACAAAAATGTATTCAATCATCCCACTGTGTTTTCCCAGCAAACAATATGAGTCCTAAAAGAGTCTTTTAGGACTCCTTTTTATTAGCAAAACCCTCATAAAAAATCTCCTAAAACCGTCAGATATGAGCGAGTTTTCCTATAAAACCGTCAAAAAATTTTGTACTGAATATGAGCGTTTTAGGACTCCTAAATTTAACGATTTGTATGGAAAATTGTGAGCCTTTTTGCTCACAAATCAATCATAACAACCTCTTAAAAGAGTCATAAAAGAGGGATTTCGGAGCCAAAAAAGTGTGTTATAAGAGTGTTTCTTTTTCTTAAAATTAGGGTATTCATTTTATATGTAAATTTGTGCTTTTTAGCTTTTAATGGAAAAGTTTTATTAATATATGTATGTTTAGTGCATGGAAAAACTCCAACCGAACAGCGCAAAATGATCACAATAATGACAGACAAACGAAAAATATTGAAATTATCAAGAAAAAGAAAACAAGCTACCGTTGCCCCACAGAAAACCCTTATAAAGAAAAGTTTTCTAGTAGTGTTCTCCTTAATTGCTCATAAAAATGAGTCTTTTCGGAGTCCTGAATTTAGGAGCGCTCCAAAAATTGTTTGGTGGGTTGTATGAGTTTATTTTCATTAATATGGGGTTTGGACTTTTTTTTTATAAACTTTTGATTAATAAAAAATAATTTATAATATTCTTTTCTTGCATTGTTTATAATTAAAGATAATAAAAGAAAAAAACATTAAGTATAAAGGGGTATACATATGTATGTTTTAAAATCTAGCAAATTTTTCTAGATACCTACTTTTTTCTAATCATTATTTTAATTGTTGTTGATTTTTTCTACTTTGCTCTCACGCAATTTCTGCCAGAACGCGTTTTGAATTTTTGCATGTATGAGTTGCTATAAAAACAAGTTGATTCGTAAGTTTTTTGAGTTTGGGTTGTTTTTCTGTTTTGTTTTTTTTTTTATTTCTTGCATATTTTTGATGGTTGCTAAATTCAAATGCTAAACACTTAAACACACACATACACTCGCAACAATTCATAGAGAGTGTGCATGTGAACGAATGCGAACGATATTAGAATGACTTGTCTAATACCATTTTTCATAATATGGTTGATGATGGTGCCTATTGTTATTCTTGTTATTGTCGTTGTTGTTACTACTGCTGCTAATGTTGTTGTTGTTGTTGCTATTTATGTTTGTGTGCGAATGGGAGAGTTTGTGTGTTTGTGTATTGGCGTGTGAGTTTTGCAAGCAATGGTGGGCATATCAGCAAATTGTGTCAGGTCTGTAGGGGCTGAAGAGGAACATGTGTGAAGCGCTGTGTGTCGACTTTTTCTGCTTGCTTTTTCGGATTGTTGTTAGTGTTCTTTTTAACATGCGTTTTAACGTTACGCCTTGACGTGAACGAACTTTTCAAGGTGAAATACAAAAAAAAAAAAAAAATAAAAACAATAAGCAACACACAGGAACACCACAAAAAGCAGCAGCAAATACTGCTGCCACTTTGCTATACACATGTAGACAAAGTACATTCATTTCTATGGAGGAATATCTAAGAATAGGCAAATTAACAACAACTTCAAAACAAAATATATAAAAATAAGGGAAAGAAGAATAAAAAGTCTAAAGAAACAACAGCAAAACCAAATTTATCATCAACGCTATAGAAACAACAGGCCGATAATTCTGCTTCTACTTACCGCTGTCAATAATCACAATCTCATTCACTCAAATAAATCAATCGGATTTAAGAATGCCATTAGAATTAGAAGCTGGAGTTGAAAAATAAGAAGAAAATATAAAGAAAAAATTGAAGAAATAAATGGATATTCTTAAAACAATTTATTAGAGACAAAATCTTCTGAATTCTTGTTATAAAAGTTCCGGGTTTCTTTGTGTAAACTTTTTTTTATACTTTTACTAGTCATACTAAAATATATGTATCAGGACATTCGACATCGATCGCACTTTCCATTCAAATTGTAAAGCGTTTATTTGAGTTTTACAATACTGAACAAATAATTTCGATTCGTTCAGTATCGACTGAAAGAATTAGAAATAAAATTTCTTTCGAATCGAGAAAGTACTCGATCACGAGTGACAGAATTAGGCCCCTACGTACCTTTTTCAATTTGAAAAAGGTGGGCATTTTTTAATTAAACGTTTATCAATGTTTTGCCAACATTTGGGTTTAAAACACAGGACTGTTCGTTTCTTGAATAGTAGTCGACCATAACGACAACAGTTCTTTATTAGATTTTCTTACATATAAAATTTGTAACAGTTGGCCATGTATAAACTCTGTTAGCTTTTGTTAACTATTGTCGCTTTTTCATACGTATGTAGATAAAATTGATTATAAAAAATTCGTGAGTGTCAGATTCAGATTCGAAAAAATTTGTAAACTTTCGACAAAAAAAAAACAAAATTACCAAATCAAAGACTATTCGTTGTCTAATTGACAACTATACGTTGTCAATAGAGAACCATACGCTGTCGAATTGAGAACATTTGAGTTCGCTTAGCTGCTTTATTTTGGTATAATCTTGAAATTTTTAAATTATTGCTACATCGATTAAACTATAAATTAATGAAAAATAAGAAAATATAGAAGAAAATTAATAGAAAACAAGTAAGAAAGTATAGTCGCTCAAGCCCGACCATATGATACCCTACACCACAGCATTTAAAAACACATCATGCTGATGTGTCCATGTAAATATGGATTTACCTATGTTTATAAACTTCATTAAAATCGGTTTGAAAGTTTGTAAGAGGCAGAAATTGCCCCCTGCCTCCCCTTGTGGTCCTTTTTTTTAAAAACTGTATAGCTAATGTGTCCCTATAGATATGGATCTATCTATGTTTTAAATTTCATTAAGATCGGTTGGAGAGGCAGAAATTGCCCTAATCTCCCCTCGTGGTCCGATTTTTTTAAAAATTAATACATTTTGTGTCCATATAGATATGGTTTTATGTATGTTTTAAATTTCATTAAAATCGGTTTGATAGTTTCTGAGAGGAAGAAATTTCCCCCTATCTTCCCTCGTGGTCCTACGATTTGGCCTTATTTCAATAGTCCTTGTGCTTATAAGAACCTATGACCCAAATTTTATCAAATTATCTCAAAAATTGCGACCTGTACTTTGGCCACAAGGTTACATGGAAAGCCAGCCAGCCTGCCTGCTAGCCAGCCAGCCTGCCGGACGGACATCGTTAGTTCGAGTGATTCTGAGTCGATCGGTATACATAAAGGTGGGTCTAGGACCACTATTTTAAGGCGTTACACACATCAGTACAAATGCATAATACCATCTCCACTATTGTGGTGTGGGTATAATAACTGCATGTTTTTCAAAATAAAATAAAAATTTTCTTGTAGAAATTTATATTGAAAATTCCTAAGCGAAAATTTGTATTTTATTTTTTAAAAAAGGAAGTAAGTCTTTGTAAAAAAACCAAACGTAGAAATAATCATTCGTAGCACTCGTGTAGATTTAAGCGACAAAGAGCCTTAATTTCTGATTATTTAAGTGGTTTATTATAACGAAGAAAGAGATTTAAGTACGAAAAATAAAATTTAAAAATCGGGATTATCTTTCAACTAGATGACCCGTGCGAATATTTCGCACCGTTAGTTGTCATTTTTGTAACATAAAATGAAAATAATTAATAGAAATTTTAGTAACTTCAATACATTTTAAAATATAATTTTTATCAATGAAAATATTAATTTTTAAATTTCTAATTATTTTTCGTCATTAGTGTTAGAAATAAGCTTTAAAATGAGACATCATTCATTAAATTTGATGCGGTGGTATAGGAGATATTTGCAACCGACAAAAAAAAGTGCTTTAGAAATAATATATACTAGATGACCCGTGCGACTATTTCGCACCGTAATTTTTATCAATGAAAATATTAATTTTTAAATTTCTAATTATTTTTCGTCATTAGTGTTAGAAATAAGCTTTAAAATGAGATATCATTCATTAAATTTGATGCGGTGGTATGGGAGATATTTGCAACCGACAAAAAAAAGTGCTTTAGAAATAATATATACTAGATGACCCGTGCGAATATTGCGCACCGTAATTTTTATCAATGAAAATATTAATTTTTAAATTTCTAATTATTTTTCGTCATTAGTGTTAGAAATAAGCTTTAAAATGAGATATCATTCATTAAATTTGATGCGGTGGTATGGGAGATATTTGCAACCGACAAAAAAAGTGCTTTAGAAATAATATATATGATGATGATACCAGTTTTAAGAAATTCGGCAATAAAAAAATGTCAATAAAAACTGGGCCAAACTTTGGTTTTCGTATTGAAAATTTTATTTACAAGATTTCTCTATGACGTGATAAATTCCCAATTTTTTTATTTTTGATAAATACACTGAAATTTATTGTTAAGAGAAAACTAGTTTCTAAGCGCATTTCATTGGTTGCTTAGGTCATATAACGTTTATACGTAGCCTATTCGCGAATAATAATTATTTGCGATTAACTAACTTACTATTTATATATCAATTTTCTTAATCAAAATTCTTATTTTTAAGTGATGCCGGATGGAAAATTCATTCATTTAGTAGCACTGTATATAAGTATATAAACTTTTTATTTTTTAAATGAAAAGATCAACAATTATTGTGCATTTTTAACTTTATTTACACATTTTTTATTTCATTTTACTCTTGTTTTCATATGAATGTGCCCCATCGAAATAAAAACGTAAAACGGTTAAAAGTGTGGCAATGCTTAAAATCTTATTTGCAAATAGTGTCGTTGATCAGGAATTGTTTTCATGAGTTAGATATTCGCCAAAATTTAATTCACTGTTTATGCGGCAATGTTCTCTACTTGCAATATTTTTATTTGCGAATAAAGGGTGCGTATAAACGTAGCATCAGATCAGCAGGAAACCTTTTTCCAAAGATTTTTGAAATTTTTTAAAAATTTTTGGTTACAATTTTTGTATAATAAAAACTTTGTAATTTAAAACTTTGTTTAAAATGTAACCATTTATTTTAAATACATAATTAATTTTTTTCATCATTTTTTCATTTTTTATCCTTGTTAAAAAAATATAGAATACATAAAAAGTTTTCTCAAACTTGGAAAAATTTCTCGATTTACGTAATCCAGAATAAAGGCTCAGTTAGGCGAACGCTGCTGTACCGTATCTGTACTGTATCAATCAGCTGTTCGCTTTTTGTTATATGAAAACCAATACAAAAGCTTACCGAAATGCAATGAGCCGTAGTTGCAAAGTACCAATCTTTATAAAATAGAATTTCATGCCGTTGTTACGTGACATTTGTAAGACAGTGATGGGCGGCTTGTATGTTACATTGAATGCGGGTAATTTTACTCTTTTTTTTGGTACTTTTTTTAGTATATCTATGGAATTGCGAAAAAACAACTTACAATACAACATATGTATTTCCAAATATACATATGTTTAGATGTTTAAAATAAACAAATGCATATACACATACAATGGAAATGTGAAACATATAAAAGACTTTAAATGGAATCAAAACCTTGTTTGGTGTATGCATATTTACAATATATGTATGCTAAAAATTTATACATGCTAAAAAACAAATTTATTTATTGTAAATCTTTAATAAAAATATTAAATTATTAAAATTTTTTACATACCCAAAATACTGTTTTAATACCATTTAAATCACGTGGTACCTTTTCTGCACAACGGTCACCATTTGAACATTTTTGATTCCCATCACTGTGTGTTTTGTTTTATGTATACTATTGCTTTTTGTTTATGTATGGGAAAGCATATGACACGTTTTTAAACGTTCTATAAGTGCACCAACGTGCTTACAGTACGGTGCGGTACATTACGGGTACAGCAATGTTCGGCTAACGGAGCCTTAAGAAGTTTTACATGAAAACAAAATAAAAATAATATATATTGTTAAAATTGTCATAATTAAAAAAATGAATTTTCAACATAACATCTGTGTGTTATTCAAATGTCAATATTTGCAGATAAAATATTAACAAAGCGATAAAAAAAAGGGTGCCCGGTAGCCTAGTTAGTATTGCCCCAGTATATCTTAGCAATTTTCGAAAGAGACTCTGGTCTGCTTCACTCCAACGGGCTGAAGGTCCAAGTTACTATTGCTCGGTTAATAAAGCAAGCTATATTTGCAACATAACGACGGTCCGGCTACTCTTAACTGAAATGGTTGGACATACTCCATTTTTTTATTCCTGCAATAATAACTTAACATGTACATTACATATATGCTATAAATAAATAAGTTTCAATACATATGCAGATACATCACAACTCTTAGTCGGAGCATAGGGCGGAAACGAAATCCGTCTATTGTTGCCTGTCTTGTGCCATCAGTTTAAACTGCCACCACGTTCCTCTGGATCTATATTTTGCATGAGTGGATCTCATCCAAGTGCTATTGGGTCTTTCCTGTCGTCTTGAGCCCTGAGGGTTCCATTCAAATGTCATTTTTGCAATGTCATTGTCAGGATATTCAGCGCCATTTCCGGATCTTTATTTCAACCATTATTGGTTCGTTATTAGTGATCCTAAGTAAATCCACGTTGCAGATCGTGAAAGGCCAACATATTCGGCAAAGACGTCAAAGGCTTTTATTGATGAATACCTGAGGTTTGTTGAACATAAAGTCTGTTACTTTCCTGGTTTTAAAGCCGTATTAGAGAACCGGTTTTATGCCGGTGTTAAAAATTCCCAATTTTGTTCTTTGCGATATGTTTGTTGTTCTAAACCCTTTTTAAGTATGCCGATCAACTCAGATCCACTTGATCAGTCGATCTGACGATGTCCGTCCATCCGGTGGGCTGGTTGCCTGTCCATTTGAAAGATTATTTGATCATACGTGTCAATTGTCGTTAGACTGAAAACTTTTGAAAATGGTCAGAATCGGTCCACAATACCGCATAGCTCCTATACAAACTTATTTCCGAAATAAACTATCTTATACTTTTAATATTTAGATTAAATATTTTATTACAACATTCATTTTCCAGCAAATGTTTCTTTTGAAATCGGTCCATTTATGACCATAGCTTCCAGACAAATACTCCCCCCGAAAATAGCATAACTTCCTTATCAATATTGGTATTGTCATAAATTTGTTAACGATAACTTTTATAATAATATTTCATGGAAAAATTGTCCTCATATAAACATTAGAGTAAATCAGGTTTTAGGGTTAAAAATTTTGCAGCGTTGCGTTATTGAAAAGTTTTTCGAAATAACAAAAAAAATTCTTAAGTGATTGTATGGAGAAAAAAAATTCATATAAAATTTATAATAAAATGGACGTCAATACCAGTGAATTGAGATTAAAGAGTGACTAACCGAATAGATGACTGTGTGTTTTGTTTTTATTTTGAAAGTGCTTATTTTTCTTCTCCTTATTTTGACAATGGCGACGCATAATACTATTACTATTTGGCTTTTTGTTGTTTCAGGCCTAAAGTTTTGGTATTTAACTTTGTTTTCCTGGTTGCCATACTCTGAAAAATAAAACTGAGTGTAATTAATTTCAATCTCCATACTGTTTTTGTTGTTATGTCCATCCAACTCATTTCGTGTTGTTTTGGTAACCACTTTTGGTAACTTGAACAACAACTGCAGAGAAATACGGACAACAAGCAGCGACAACTTATGAATCCCAATTAATACAGAAAAAATGAAAGAAAGAAGTATTAGAAAAAAGTGCGTGTGGGAAAAATTGATTTGGAAAACACAATAAAAAAAAAAAACATATAAAAACCGAAAACACCGAAGAAATACAAACCTAATGGCTGTTTGGACGGTTGCTACCTGTTGGGCTTAATTTGTTTTGGAGTTCATTTTGTGTGCAAACGAATGATTTCTAAAGGTTACGGAAACTTTTCTTATATGTATTCGTTGAATTAAATGTCAGTCAGCATATTTTTTTTTTTTTTTTTTTGCTTTAATAAGAGTCAGAAACGAAGCCAAAGATTTAACTTAAATTAAAACGGAAACTATTTAACAACAAATCAAACACTTAAAATTTACTTTAAAGAAATGTGATATTGGGACCATGTTTATCCTGTTTTTAACTTACAACTGGCTCCAAAACGCCTTTTTGAATTATCGAAATTAGTGAGATGAAAAATTTTAGTTCATATTAATTGAAATTTTTCAGTAAACTTTAAGAATTTTTTTCAACATGTATGGGAATGAAAGGAACATTTCTCCAAGTCTGTACATAAGATAACTACCTAGTATATCTTGCGGATCAATCGATTTTCTTTACAAAAGTTTATACACCAGTGCAAATCGAGATCTTGTTTCATAAAGTCAAGTTCGAGAATTTAATATTAGCACACACACAGCATTATCACTCTATTGCAAGTAGTTTCATTTCCAGAAATTGCTTTTCTTGTATCTTGAACTGTACAAAATTTAAATTTAGAACCCTGGATAGCGCTAAAATAAAACTCCTGGCGAAAAATCCCAATAAGCAAATTTGCTGGATATCAAGTGCAAAACAATTGGTTTTCAAGATCGAATTTCAAGTTTCAAGGGTTGAAATATACTTTTGTTAACCTTTATTTCAATAGCATTCTCCAGTAAAATGGGAGCTCTAGTTTTTTTCCAGTTAATTTTTAAGTCGTTGCAATTTTATTTTTAAGTGTTTATTGGGATACGTTTCTGGCTTTTCTTGGGGGTTCTTTTACTCTCTCATTTGTTTACGTTTGAGATTGGATTTAACTTGGAATGATTCTTAATCTAATATCAAGCTTTAATATTACCTGAGATGATAAATCTGGTTGCATGATATTTTATCGGCTAAGGTCGAATCTTTTCAACAGCTTTACAAATATGAATAATAATGGCTTTAAACTTCCTAATGGCGCAGAATGGAACAAAAAAACAATTATAAAACAAGTAAGAAAGTATAGTCGGTCAAGCAAAGTGACAAAAGTGGTTTGATTGGAAGTGCGCCCGCTTGCGGTCATGCATGAAAAATAAACTTAAAATATACAGAAGAAACCATACAACTGAAAACAAAACTCGCTACAAAAATGCAAGAGCCAAGAACCTTATGGTTTGTAGAACTAAAAAACTCGACTTGTATACTAAAAATTTAGAACTTCTTAACAGGGTAACTGTCGAAACTCGCACTTCGCAAACTGCTGGGCATTTATGTGCTAATGATTTTTACTAACATTTTAGCAAAATTCTGAAAAACAACGATGAATCAATTGAAATCAGCTGGGCTATGCCATATATTATCGACCCGGTACTAGATTCACCTATAGAATACTATGAACTAGCTACTAGTGCTGGGATACTATCGATATTTATCGATAGTTCAGATTTCACTATCGATATATCGATATTACTATCGACTGAATGTTTGTACTTGTGCAGGAAAACTTTAATTATTTTTTTATAAGCCTAAAGTCCGTTGTTTTCATCACTTTATTGAATGTATGAGACGTATTATTATACCCAATTTATTATTATTATTATTTTATTTATTAACACATTTATTATAATTAAATTACAATAAATCTTAATTGTAAAGCACTAGCGACGAACGGCTATCGGCTCTTAGGTACTAATAAGTAGGTTCTATTTATTTACGTAGTAGTCTTAAAAAGCATTTATTTTTCTGGCAATTAGTTGACGTTGGGAGGTGTATGGGTTTTTTATTCGGGTTGATAGATTTATAAGGATGCTCGTAATTATACCACTTCCGATTAATATATGTATTTAATTTTGAAGTTGGAATTCTGGCTAAAAAGTGTTTGGAATTAGGTTTAAAAATGTAGGTGGGTTCACGACAGACATTTTTCGCAGCTATGTCCGCTGCCTCATTTCCTGTGATACCAATATGGCTAGGGACCCATAGTAACTTGACTTTGTTCTTAATTTTTAACAGATATTGTTAAAGAGAAACAATTATGTCGTTTTTGTTTGAGGAATTTTAAGCTGCTTGAAAAACTGATTGGCTGTCTGTGCAAATGATGTGTTTACAGTTAGATTTTTCACATAATTTTATAGCTTCGATTATTGCCACCGCTTCGGCTTCGAATATAGTTGCTTCTTGTGGTAATAAGCCTTTTTTCTGCGTATACCCGGCATCGTCAGTGATTGCAAAACCTACATGGTTAGCAGTTCTTGACCCTTCAGTAAAGAAAAAGTGCCAATTATCTGATTTGAATGTGCTCCAAAGGCACAGTATAATTAATTTCGTATTTATTAGCAATTTTGAATAGATTTGATAGGGTTGATGCATACTTCTGTTCAGTTTTCCTTTTTTTAAGCTGGCTGATATGTTTATATAATAGAGACGTTTTGTGAAGTAAGCGGAATTTTTGTTTATTGGCGCGAATGCGAAGAGGATCAAAACCACTCTCGTACCTTTCCGAAGGACCCGAAGTAACAGGGACTAAGAGATATTCCATTGCAACTTTAAAAAATTTTCTTAATTCTAAGCCCAAAAAGGTAATCAATCTAGCGGACTTATCCTATAATGGTCGTTCATTGTGTTGTCCTAATGTATTGTCCTATGCTTGCAATTGCATTAGGATTTGCATTTTTTTTTTACAACATAACAAAAATATTTGACATTTCAGTCCCTACATAAACATGTACAAATTTCGACTTAAAGGCCTTTAATTAGCAGTAATAAGAACTGCTAAGCAATCCATACCACTTGCCATTCTTGTTGTTTGTATTCATTGCTGTAATTCAGCGCGAATTAATAATAGCAAGTAAACTTTTGCAGCAAAAAACTGTGTGTGTATAGCTGCTATTAGATGTCTTCATATCTATATTTTGAATACTAAAAATATCGATATTTATATTTTTCCTATCGATATTTTCGATATTTTCAGTTTCCCAGCACTACTAGCTACAGTGGTTAAAACATTAAAACTTAACAAAGCTCCTGGCCAAGACGGCATCAGTTATGAATTCTACAAATACGCTCCTGACCAGTACTTAATATATATAACAAAATCTTTTTACATGAGTCAGTACCTAAAAACTTTCGCAAATCTATTATTATACAGCTTTTCAAAAAGGGTGACGCTAATATACCAGCAAATTATCGAGGACTTTCACTAATAGAAGCCATATGTAAAATCTTTACTACAATTATACTCAACCGATTATCTTTTTGGATCGATAATAATAAAATTTTAAAAGAATTCCAAGCTGGCTTCAGAATACACTATTCGACTGTAGATAATTTATTCAACCTCTCTAACATCGTACATATCAACAAAGCCAATGGAAAAAATACCTTCGCATTTCTTGTGGATTTTTCATGCGCATTTGATACCATACCTCGTAACGGTCTTTTCTACAAACTGTCGTGCCTAGGGCTTTCTTCTAAGATAATTAGATTATTACAATGCCTATACGAAAACAACGAAAGTCAAATCTGGTACGGTAACTCTTTATCCAAATGCTTGGCTGTCGAGGTTGGAGTAAAACAAGGATGTATCCTTAGTCTAAAAATTGTATACTAATGACTTAGCCGAAGAATTATCTGGGGGTATTAACGTGGCCGGAGTGAATATTAAAATCTTGGCATACGCAGATGATATTGTTATATTATCTGACTCGCCAAGCGGTTTACAAGCTATGATCAATAAACTACGTAAATACTGTCTGACATGGTGCCTACAAGTTAACCTTGAGAAGTCAAAAATACTGGTATTCCGCTCTTGCACCAGGATCTCAAATCTGTCTTGGAAATATGGTGAAGAATATATTGAGATAGTGAACTACTACAAATATTTAGGTGTAGAAATCACATATAACATGTCTTTTAAAAAACATCTCTATAACAAACTATCATCCTCCAAACTCGCTATTAACTCCACATGGCCCAAATATATAAATAACCCGGTCATTTCTAATTGCAATAAATTAAAAATATTTCATGCTGCATCCAGGTCAATAATGTTATATGCTGCACAGGTTTTGGGCTTTAAGAAATACGAAGATGTTGAAAAACTACTCCGATTTTTCGTAAAGAAAATGCTGCACTTGCCAAACTCTACTCCAAATTATATGTTGCACTTAGAAACTGGTTTAAATTCTCTGTTTATCACCTCCTTAAAGTTACACTTCTGTTATATTAACAAAGTTTTAAAAATGAATCCACAAAGATTACCACGCATACTGGCTGAATATGTAATAAATAATAAACTGTACTGGTTCAAAGATTGGAAATCATTAAAAGAACGCATCAACTTCATGCCTGACGACACTACCTCGTTTATCAGCCAGGATTGGAAAGGTGTACTCCAGCAACTGATGGTAAAAAAGAGGGAAGAGTTTTTGTCTGATGCATCAGACTCACAGTTCCACGACCTCTACCCACAACTAAATTTTAATCGTATTCCAATTCTACTAGAAGGTTTAAACGCCCGGATGACTGGCATTATAATAAAAGCCAGAGGTGGTTTACTAGACCTAAATGCAAGAGCATTTAGAAACAATACGGTTGGTATATGTACAATATGTAACTCGGATGAATCTGAAAACATACAACACTTTATCGGTGTATGCCCTATATACAACACATCCAGGATGGAATATTTTGGTAAAAGACAGCTTAGTGTAAATGAGGTCATCAGCATACTAAACGGCTTGAACTATTGCAAACTATATAAATACCTTAAAGTTTGTTTGACGTATAGAAAATTGGTGTTAAATGAATTTAATTACTAGAAATATCTTTATATTCCAAATAAATAGAAATGTACCCTAATGATATATTACAGTCAATATTATAGTAATGTGCTAATCTGGCTTACAACATTTTGTTACGCCATATATGGATAAAATAACTTTTATACTATTAAGAACTTTAAATGTCCAAATAATTTTATATCTATTAATAAATAATAAAATAAATAAATATTCGGTCAATCCCGACCATATGATACCCAGCACCACAGTATTTAAAAACCCATCATGCTTATGTGTCTTTATAGATATGGATTTATCTATGTTTATAAACTTCATTAAAATCGGTTTGAAAGTTTGTGAGAGGCAGAAATCGCCCCCTACCTCCCCTTGTAGTCCTATTTTTGAAAAACTGTATAGCTTATGTATCCATATATATATATAAGGATCTATCTATGTCTTAAATTTCATTAATATCGGATTGAGAGGCATAAATTGCCCCTATTTCCCCTCGTGGTAATACTTTTTTAAAAAAATGCATACCTTTTGTGTCCATATAGATATGGTTCTATCTATGTTTTAAATTTCATTAAAATCTGTTTGATAGTGTCTGAGAGGAAGAAATTTCCTCTTATCTTCCCTCGTGGTCCTACGATTCGGCCTATTTTCAATAGGCTTGGTCCTTGTGCCAATAAGTTTCTATATCCCAAATTTTATTAGGGGGGTGGGGTTTTTCACAGAGGTGCACTTCGGTGGGGAACGCTATCTGCCGGCTATTCACTTGGGAATAGCAAGAAGCAATTCCTCTGCTGGATTTCCGAAGCAGCTCACTACTTCCGGACCTTTGGCCAAGTATCCCCTGGTAATGACGTTTAGATACCCGTCTGATGTCAGCCAGAGTGAGAAGGCGTACAGCTATGAGTAACCTGAATGGCATGCTAACACCGGTGCGTCTCAGGTAATTCGGTGGTAATCCAGACTACATTTTACCGCTAAAACTCAGCTGTATTTTTTTTTTTGCCTGCCTAGAGGTAGTTGGCAGCCCCAACACTAGGATCGAAGTGCAGTGTCTAATGAGCCCTCACTGTTAAACTACTACGATTACAGAAACGTCAATAAATTTAAATAATGATCCCCCCTCGATGACGATTTATGGCTTTATGATTGGTACTTGGAACGTTAGGACTCTTTCGGAAACATCTCGAATCGAGCAAGTACGTAGGGTAATGGCTGCACATAGCTTGGATGTCTTATGACTTAGTGAGGTACGATGGCTCAGCAACGGTTCCACTTTTTTACCTTCTGGCTATCGTTTTATTTATGCAGGTCACGAAGCGCATAGAAAAAATGGAGTTGGAATATTACTTTCTCCAAAAGCTAGCTGCGCTTTATTGGAATACAATGCTATCTCTGATCGTATTATCACTGCTAGGACAAACTCTAAGTTTCGCAAGATTTCCATTGTTCAATGCTACGCTCCAACAGAACCTGATGACGACAGTGTAAAAAATACTTTTTATGATCAATTAGATTCAGCTATTAGCACGATTCCTACTGGGGATATAAAGGTTTTCATTGGGGACTGTAACGCGAAAGTTGGAAATAATAACAACAACCTGCAGTCTGTTATGGGTAGACATGGTCCGGGAACGGTGAGGAACAACAACGGCGACAGGCTGGTTGACTTTTGTGCTCGAAACCGATTATTTATCGGTGGTACGAAATTCCCCCACAAGGACATACACAAGTATACATGGGTGTGTCCTTCTGGCCGCACACACAACCAAATTGACCACGTCCGGATGAGCAAATTGTTTTTGGGATCCCTAATGGATGTCAAAACCCGTCGGCGAGCGGATATTGATAGTGCCCACCGTTTACTCGTGGCAACGTTTCGTTTTAGACCTGCTGCAGTTAAAACTAGGGATAGGCCCGTCAAATTGAACACAACACGACTTCTTGATCGTAATATTGCACATATGCATAACGAAAAGTTAAGGACAGCCTTGCTCGAAAACCAACATCAGAACACATGGGCAGACGTATCGACTGTTTGCAAGGTAACTGCCAGATCGGTGCTTGGAACACAAAACTGCAAGGTTAAGTCGTGGATCGGCGATGAATCTTGGATTGAGATCCATAACCGTAAACGACTGCACAAAGCACAAGCAAGATCGCAATATCGACAGTCTTCTCGTCGAGTTCGAAACTTAGTACGCGCTGATCGTGAAAAATATTATAATAGCATTGCTGAACAGGCGGAACAAGCCGCAAATACAGGCAACTTGCGTGGTGTGTATTCGGCCATAAAACAACTGAGTGGAAATAATATTAGAGGTACCACGATTATAAAAGCAGCCGATGGAACTGAATTAACATCATCCGAACAGCAACTTGAGCGATGGTGCGATTTCTTTTCCTTGCAAGCTTCAACAAACCACCATGATCATCAGGAAGGTGATACTCTTTTTCTTACAACTCGTCGTAACCCAAGAAGCGACATATCTACAGAGCCACCGTCATGCTCAGAAGTTGAAGATGATTTAAATAGGATGAAAAACAACAAAGCATCTGGCACGGACAACATTCCTGCTGAACTTTTAAAATATGTAGCTAGTTCTTTAGCGCAGTTTCTCACTCCTATCATTCAAGAAGCATGGGCATCGGACTATATACCAGATGAATGAAAGGAAGGTATAGTGGTCGCACTACCCAAGAAAGGGGATTTAACGTAAAGTAATGGCAACCCTCATTCTTCATAGAATCTCCCCTATTGTGGATCAGATATTGCGTGGTGAGCAGGCTGGATTTAGACAAGGTCGATCGTGTGCTGACCACATTAATACCTTGCGCATTATAATTGAACAGTCCGCTGAGTATAACACCCATCTTTATCTACTTTTCGTCGATTTTGAACGTGCATTCGACACTATATACCGAAACTCTATGTGGTCTGCATTAACCTACAAGGGAATTCCTGATAAAATATTAATCATGAAACGTGAGCTATATAGGGACGCTCAATGTAGGGTACATTTCAATGGAAATGAGAGTCGGTCATTTGTTCCAGGCACAGGTGTGCGTCAAGGCTGTGTCCTGTCGCCAACGTTGTTTTTGCTACTGCTCGATTGCGTATTGGAACAAGCCAACAGAGATGCACCATTCGGTATTCGTTGGACATTGTCTGATTTTCTATATGCCATAGACTATGCCGATGACATATGTCTAATGGCCCATCGTTTCTCGGATATAGAAGCTAAACTTACAAGTCTGTCTGAAAACGCCAAAAAAGTTGGTTTAAAAATGAACATAAGTAAAACAAAACTTATGCGCATAGGTACAGATAACGTTACCCCATTAATAATGAATGACCAGCGTATTGAATATGTGGATGCTTTTTGTTATCTTGGTAGCAAGATAACTAAGGATGGTGGTTCAAATGCTGACGTTACCGATCGCATTAATAAAGCTCGAGTAGCCTTCTTTTCCTTATCTAAAATTTGGCGAAGAAATAATATTTCCCGGAAAACCTAAATCCGCATTTCTAACTGCAGTGTGAAGTCAGTATAACTTTACGGCTGCACCACATGGAGCTTAACGCAAGCGACCACTAGAAAAATGCAAACTTTCGTCAACAAATGTCTAAGACAGATCTTTAACATCCACTGGCCAGATCGTATTTCAAATGAAGCGCTGCTCCAAAGAGCAAACTCCTTGCCAGTACACATTGATATTCGTAAACGGAAGTGGACGTGGATAGGCCACATATTGCGAAGACCACAATTGCAAGAACAGCCCTCGACTGGAACCCCCAAGGACAACGCCGCCAAGGTAGGCCCCGTAACACCTGGGTTCGTTGCCTTAAACAAGAATGTTTACTTGCTCGAGTATCCTGGAATCAAACAAAAACAATTGCCAGAGATAGAATCAGATGGAGAGAATTTGTTGACGCCCTATGTTCGCACTGAACTTTATTTAAGTATTTATGGTGTTATAAAGGACAATATAAATTTTGTTATTTGCATTGTTTAGAGCAAGTGTTCCTACCGATTTGTGCATCAAGGACGTCCCGATAAGCTACATTTTACTGACACAAACACCTAAGTTTGATTTGGCTAAGAAAGCAAATTGTATGAATTCTCGTTCGCTGATTTCCTAGAAAACTGCTATGGACCACTAAGGTCTCGCGGACCCAATTTGTTTTTTTTTTTTTTTTGCGCAAAATTTTTAATAACAGCTGACATTAATTAACGCTTATAGAATTCAAAGAAAATTTAATGTTGAAAATTTATACAACCCTGGTGAATATCGCTTTTAGTACCAACTTTACATTCATTATTTAACACGCTAAATACAAATTAGTGTTGAGTGTAAAACGTAGCTTTTATTTTGTTCCATTGTAATTTAGAAAAATGTATCACTTTTTAAGGGTACGTGTAACCTGATAAATATTTTACACAATTATAATGCATTATTATTTTTTAGAAAAGAAAACACTTTTAAACTCAAAATATGGTAAATTTTTTTCTTTACATCAAAAAACTGAAAAAAACGTTTTTTTTTTTAATATTTATAGCTTTTAATCTAAAGCACTAAATTATAAAAAATAATAAATGCGTTTTAGGCCTCTAAAAAAGATCATATATCTCTAAGTTAAACCTAAAATGTGGTTAGTTTCTCTTCTGATTCTTAATGGCGGACACTTGGTTTCTTAAACGGCACAGAAAATTGAAAAAGTATTTATTGAGTTTTTTTACTGGTCCATCAAAAAAATTTTTTTTTTTGTTGCGGCAAAACTTTTTTAAGATTTATCCAGAGCATTACTAATACAGTAGAATCCCGATAATTCGTAATCGCAAGGGACCGGCCATTTCTTACGAATTATAGGGGTTTTCGATTTAGCGGGGTTTCGATTTAACGGGGTTAAAAAAAAATAAATACGAATAAACGGGGTTTTTCAAATTATTTACTAAAACGATAAAAAAAAATATAAAAAAAAAATATAATATATAAAAATTATACATACAAATTATGCATGTAGCAAACTGATCTTAAGAAAATAAATCCACACACAAGCAAAAACCCAAGCAAAAATAAAATAGTGGTAAACAAAAAATCATTCTTTCCATGTTTTTATTGTTTTTGTTACGAATTATAAGTGGTAGTTATCAAACAATTACGATTTATAAGAGGTAAAGAAGATTTTATTTCAAAAAAAAATTTCGAATTATCGAGGGGACCAAAATGTATGGAAATTTTACGAATTAACGAGATTTTTTCAAGGGACCGACAGTTTATTACGAATTATCGGGAATTACGATTTATCGGGGTACGAATTATCGGGATTTGACTGTACATACTTTAAATAAAGGAGAGAAGGAAAAAGAGAATGCCATTTCTTTTCCCCTCTTTCCTAAAAACTCAAGCCTTGACGAGTCAAACTTGACGTGTGTGAACCGGCACAAAGTGTGGGCTCATATCAAAGAAGAATGTCTTTTTTACCAAATACTAACTTAAAAGTTGTGGTACTTCTTTAAAATAAATGTTTAATAATTTTTTTCCTAGTAAATGAATTAAGTTAAATTTTTCTTGTAAAATTTTTTTAAAAATTAGGACAAGTTTAGCGACCTCTAGCAGCGGCGAAACACATTTAACATAAAAAAGCTCTTCCTACATGTAATTTATTTAGATACGAATACAGAACAGTAATTTTTTTAAACATTGGAACAACATTGTTTCACCTTATTTTTGTATATGGATAAAAGTACTGTCCGTCGGTGGCATACCTCCGACCTAGTAAATGAATTAAGTTAAATTTTTCTTGTAAAATTTTTTTAAAAATTAGGACAAGTTTAGCGACCTCTAGCAGCGGCGAAACACATTTAACATAAAAAAGCTCTTCCTACATGTAATTTATTTAGATACGAATACAGAACAGTAATTTTTTTAAACATTGGAACAACATTGTTTCACCTTATTTTTGTATATGGATAAAAGTACTGTCCGTCGGTGGCATACCTCTCTCAATTCGATTGTCCATATTTTCAATGATCTTATAAAAGTGACCTTATTTATCACCAATTAGTTTACTTTTAGTTTTTTGTCATTCCCGGTCTTCCAGTTTGTTCACAATGGTTAAAAATCCCTCAGAGAATCAGGGACATTAGTTTTTGATATGCAAAATGTTCAAATGTGCCCAGCATGTTCAATTCAAGAAACTTACTTCTCTCGTATAAAATCAAAAATCCATGATTTTATCTTTTTTGTTAAACACAACCTACTTTTTTATTTTATTTTTTTAACAAAACGCAGTTTTAAATGTTTTTTAACAAAAAGTACTTTTTCCACTGTAAAAGTGGTTTGATATCCAACATCCTAAACTTGGAAATAGTGACTCATGGTGGTTTGATGCATCTATTAATAAGTAAAAAACTTGTTACCAATTCCAGGTTCATGCAGATTTTTTAAAGTGGCGAAATAAATAAAAATTGATTTTCCAAATATTTGAGATGAGCCAAAAAGGACGTTTTGTTCTGTGGTTCCTCATATATGTATGTACCTTCATAATAACAGTGTGACCATTTGGGCATTTTTGCAGCTTATTTTAAAATTAAAAATGTTGATTAAGCTGCAAAATTCTCATTTAGAAATTGCCATTCTATTTTGTATTTTTATTACCTTATTAAAGCTTTTTTTGCTTTACTTAAAATATTTGGAGGTTTTATTATTCAACTTAAATTTATTTATAAATAAATATAAATTTTGACTAAAGATAGTTGCACTCAAATAAAAATTTTGTATGAAAAACGGAACTTAAGAAATGTCCTAATCATGGTGATTGTAGAAATTAATTGCCATTTAATTATAGGTACTATAAAAAAGAAGAAGAAGAAGGAAATTTCACATTTCAATGTAAAAATTAAATTAATATATCGTCATATAAAATGCAAAAGGGGTATTATCATCTTAAAAATTTTTCAGGACATAAAAACTTAATAAAAAAGCAACTACTATAATCAAAATAACAACAGTTCTTTCTGGTTAAAAAAAAAACTGTTTTTTTAATAACAATAGTTTGTTATGTATACCCTCCACCACAATTAGTTGCGAAGAGGGTATATTAAGTTTGTCATTCCGTGTGAAACTTTTTTATTATTCATCTCAGACCCCATAAAGTAATTCTATGTCGATTTAGCCATGTCCGTCTGTCTGTCCGTCTGACCGTCTGTTCAAAATACGCTAACTTTCGAAAAACACAAAAGAAATAAACAAACTTGGTGTCAAATTGCTTGTAGTTATCCTGAGCAGTTTTGGATTAAAATCCAGCAAAATCGGTTCAGTAGGATCAGAGCTATGAATCAGAATGTGGAACCACCACCTAAAAAAATTGATAATTTTGTTACAAAAACTAACATAAATGGTAGAAAAATAAACAGAATGATATAAGATTTTGCCAAAATTCCTTTAATATGACTAGAAATGATACTGCAATGTTTCGTGAAGATCGGTCTATAATTTACCCTAGGCCCCATATAAACCCTACTCCCGGAAAACACTTTAGTACGCCTAAAACCGTAAAAAATAATGCTATCATAACAAAATACAGTTTTATTGAACAAGAAATAAGACCGTGAAATTTCGTGAAGATCATTGCATAATTTACCCTAGGCCCCATATAAACCCTACTCCCGGAAAACAGTTTAGTACGCCTTAAACCGTAATTAACAATGCTATCATAATAGAAATTGGTACGTCACAGTTTTATAGGACTACAAATGACACTGTGAAATTTCGTGAAGATCGGGCTACAATTTACTGTAGGCCCCATATAAAGCCTACTCTGGTAAAATAATAAAATATGTACGCCTAAAACCGAAGCAGATATAGATATTGCGGTAAACTTTCTTCCAGCTTAGCTTCATATGGGTAGAAAATGTTATGCAATTTTGTGATATACGGACCACAATTTACCTTAGATCCCATTTTAGCAGCCTTTTGAAATTCACTGCAATCGCTAAAACTTATTGCACCGCTGTATTGAAATTTATGTTTTTTAATACCAGAAATCACTCTGCAGAATTTTGGGATGATTGGTGCATAGCTTACCATGGCTCCAATATAAATTGTCCTCCTGAAAATCATTTCAGTTTAAACTGTTACGAATCATAATATTTTACTCAAGCTAGTTAAAATTGCTATAAAAAAAACAAAACACTTTCTGATTGTCGATCAATAATTTAATATAGGTTTAAACCGCAACTAATTTTAATGCTGATGTCCGTTTTTAAAAGGATTATGATAATAAATAGATATCATATAGATATTACTCTTAAAACATTCGAACTGTCGGTGGAGGGTATCAAAGATTTGAATATAGCACTCTAACTTGTTTTTATTAAGTTTTCTATCACTACTGAAATTTTTATATATGATGATAGGCCGTTTTGCATTTTATATGACGATACGTTAATTTTATATACGTGGTTAAATTTCAAGGGCCGATGTTGATTTTGAATAAAACACAAACTATTTAGGAAATTATTGTAATTTTATTTTATTATGATATATTGGTATTACTCAATTATGTATGGAACAATATATCGGCCAAATGGGCGCCGCGACCACGGCGGCACACCTCCATCCGATGGTCCAAATTTTCGATGACCCTGAGGCATAATGGAGGTTCTATGCCGTTAATGTGCCGAATTATCTCATCCTTTAGCTCTTGAATTGTTGCTGGCTTATCGACGTACACCTTTTCTTTCAAATAACCCCAAAGAAAAAAGTCCAACGGTGTCAAATCACATGATCTTGGCGGCCAATTGACATCGCCATTACGTGAGATAACACGGCCATTAAATTTGTTGCGCAAAAGAGACATTGTTTCGTTAGCTGTGTGGCAAGTGACCGTCCTGCTGAAACCACATATCGTCCACATCCATATCTTCCAATTCGGGCCATAAAAAGTTCGTTATCATCTCACGATAGCGAACACCATTCACAGTAACTGCCTGACCGGCCTCATTTTGGAAAAAATACGGCCCGATGATGCCGCCAGCCCATAAACCGCACCAAACAGTCATTCTTTGTTGGTGCATTGGTTTTTCGACAATCACTCTTGGATTCTCATTCGCCCAAATGCGGCAATTCTGTTTATTGACGAATCCACTGAGGTGAAAATGTGCCTCATCACTGAAGATGATTTTCTTCGAAAATTGATCATCCACTGTTGCCATTTCTTGCCACCATTCATTCTGTCCATTCACGACGTTTGGAATGGTCAAGAGGCTTTAGTTCTTGAGCCAATTGCACCTTGTAAGCGTGTAAATGCAAGTCTTTATGCATAATGTTCATCAACGACGAGCGTGAGAGGTGCAATTGTTGGGCACGACGACCAGTTGAGGTGGACGGCTCTTCAGCCACACTATCGCGAACAGCAGCAATATTTCCTGCAGTACGAGCTGTACGAGCATGCACTGGTGTTCTCACATCTTCTACAGACCCGGTTTGCTCGAATTTTTCCACGATTTTTGCGATTGTACGCACATTTGGACGATCAAATTGACCAAAAAAATCACGAAGTGCACGATATGCATTTTGATTTGAACGCCCATTTTCATAATTAGTCTGGATAACTTTAACACGTTGCTGGATTGTGTATCTCTCCATGGTGAGTTAGTCTGAAATAGAGAAATGTCAAATAAAATTCGGAAAAAAACTTGGCGTTTAGGTGTGGTTCACATTCAACATCGGCCCTTACAATTTAACCACCCTTTATTTGCAAATAAAAAATTTTTAATATTATTTCCAAGATAAAAATTATATAGTATAAATGTTTGGATATTTTTTATTTTTTTTTTTTTTTTTTTTTGTTAATCCAACGAAATATTGAAAAATTATCCCATCGACAATACTTATATTTCAGTGTTTTTATGAAGAATAAAAATTGGGAATTAAGGCTCAGTTAGTCTTTACTTTCTGTTCTGTTACGAATCAGCTGATTTGTTTTTGTTATTGAAAAACCTGTGAAATTTATTAGTTTTTCTGTTCTGTTGCGGTTCAGTTTGTGAAAATCAAAAAATTGTTAAGTAATTGTAAGTGACAGCAAAATAAATAATAAAAAATACATATTTATATTGAAATAAACTGTTTTTTGATTTTAAGAGTTCATAAAATTTAATTTCTTCAAATTTATGTGCATTAAAGTTATTGAAATAAAACACTGGACGGTGCAAAACTAATAAATTTGTCATAAATGGCTGATAAGTTGCTACAGAAAAAGTAACTATTACGGATTCGAAACAGAACGCCACGGAACAGAACAGAAACAGAAAGTAAAGACTAATTCTGCCTTTAAACTGTGGAGAAAAAATTATTTTAAAGCTCCAACTTTTCTTAAATTATAAGAAATCAACTAGTATAAAAATCCTTTTAAATAATCTTTTAAACCGGAGCAAAGCATAGAAATAAAATCGCTTGCATTTTGCTTATATCTCCGGTATTGCGGGTCGCCAAAATTAAAGCTTAACTACCTGAGCTATTTATCAGGGGTGTTCTGGAAATCAAAAACGCAAGAATTTGGACGTTGTTTTTATAACACTTTTAATCGAATTTTTATAATTTTAGCTTTAAAATTCTGTTTAATAGAGGAATATTTGTATAATATTTGTCATTCAATTCTTTTATTACAGAAATCTTTTTCAAAAACGACATTCAAAATTTTTGCGTTTTATGTTTCAGATTTCCAGAACGCCCCTGTATATCTGATGTTTGAACCAAAATCTACCCAAATGTTTAAATATTACCACTTATATCAATCTTTTTAAAAATGGGTCACTAAAATCTAGAAAAAAAATTAGCATTTCTAAAAATATTTTTCTTGCATTTTTTGGTTTTGCCAAATTTTTTTCTTCATTACCTCCTTCGGGGCTTGTGACTTCTACAAAGCATATTCATCTAACACAATTTTTGTCTTTGTTTTCGCGTCTTCCCACGTAAGATTTAACTTTCGTAGTTGAAGTAGTATTTATATTCATTCAGTATTGTTATGTTTGCCTTGTATCAGTTCTGTTAATCGGTTGTTGTTCCAGCTAAGTAGATAATAAGGCTGCCATCTGTCAGTGACAGAAACAACGTCCTTCGTGTATTTGGTGTAGCAGTAAGGAATCTTGCTAATATTTGATTCCTAACTTTTTTCCCCAGTGAAATTCTCGGTTCGACTACAGCGAACGTGCAATTTAATAGGTACATTTTCTAAATTTTTGATACTTTAAATACCTATGCCCAATAACAAATGTTATCATTTTGCGAAGCACTAATAGTACATTTAAAAAAATAAGCGCACAATTATGCGCTACGCAATAAGACATGCAGTAAAGTAAGTTAAAGAACTCTCAAAAATTTTTGTAAAAAAAATAGCATTTGAAGTGCTACGGCATTCCCTTAGTACGAAGCTGGTTTGTAAGGGAGGATACTAAAAATAACTGAATCAAAACATTCAGTGTGTAAAGCTGATCGTTACATCCAACAATTTTTATATGCGCTGAATAATACATTTTATGTGTCAAAAATGTATTGCTTCAAAGTGGAACTCGCCATATAAAACTTTTATGTTTCTCCCTTACAAACCTGCTTCGTTCGAAGCTCCATTTTTTATTGGGTGGGTTAAAAAGGTAAAAGGTACCATTATTGGAACATATGTTTGTTTTTAAGAACTTATTAAACAGTTAAAATCTAAGGTACCTATAAAATAAAAAGATTAACGAATTTCTTTGTTTAAAATCTGCTAAATTGAAAAATGATCTGGCAAATAGGTAGGTTAGAGTGGCCGGTCACAAATAGGTAGGCACTTCAAAATTATTTTGTAATCAAAAATAGTTTTATAAAAAACGTTCATAAGTTGAAATATTAAAAAAAATCAAAATGCGCATTAATATGAATTCGCAACGCTAGAATGAAAACAATTTGATAATATGTTCATTCATATATACATATATATGTTGTATAGCTACATATCGTTACCTGAAACGCAAACCTAACTAGCCAAAAAATTAAAATAAACTTTTAAGTTGATTCTGATGTATTATATCAACACAAATGTTCACAAAAAATTTTGGAATCTTTCGACCGAAGATTACTTAATTCAATAAAAAGGTGAACATTACCAAAAGGAATACCATAAACAGCATTGTACAATGTTGCCAACACATTTTAATTTCTTTTCGTTGTGCAATAAAAATCAAAAGTTTTTTGATTGTTGCCAATATATTGTGGCACCTTCGTATATCACATACGCATTGACGATATAATTGTACAATACGTAAAATTGAACAATTGAACAAGTGTATGAGCCGCTTTACTAGCAGTTTGCATAGTATGCAAAATTTGTCAATTGTCAAAACAACTTGTTTTTTTTTTTTTTTTTTTAAATGTATTTTTTTATACCCTTCACCGAAGGTAAGAGGGTATATATAACTTTGTCATTCCGTTTGTATGTTCCACAATATTGATCGTACACCCTATAAAGAATATATATTCTGGGTCCTTATGAAAAGCGAAGTTCAAATCCGGTTGTCCGTCTGACCGTCTGTCCGTGTGTATGTTGAAATGGGTTTTCCGAAAACCCCAGAAATGATGTGGACTAGGTTGATGTATATTTATGTCACATATACTCCGTTTAAGTTTGCTATTGAAATTCAGCCAGATCGGTCCAAAAATGACGGAGATATGAGCAAAAAACCACGACTACCTCAAAATTTTTTCAAAAATCCCTTGTTGTTGTTGTATTTTTTTATTTCCGTATATCTTGAGAACGGCAAAAGCCAAAGTTTCGAAATTAGGTACACACATTTAGGTTGCCAATACACACCATCCCACAAAATGTGGGCGGGATTGTAGAAGTGGGCGTGGTACCTTCCGTACAAAAAAAATTAAAAATTGTATAAAAACCTAAATTTTAGGGCTGCCATATGTCCTATAGATATGACTTATATATCAAAATATCGGAAATTTTTAGTAGAACATATTTTATAAAAAACTCGGAAAAATCGGTTCAGATACAAAAAAGTAATGACCAAAATTAAATTATTTTTTTTTAAATACCCACTTTCGGGAACCATAGATCTCCCCGAAGCCAAAGTAAATGGAAAATTTCTTCATCAACACGTCGATATACAAATCTGCCAAGTCGGTTAAAAAATGGCTGAGTTATAACCGAAATACTAAATCCCCAAAAATTACTCTTTTTTATAATTAACTTTCTTAAAATATATATTTACAAGTTTATATAAATGTTTATGTATAAATATAACTTAAGTAAATGGCAAAATTCTTCCTTAACACGTCGGTATATAAAACTATCAAATCGGTTAGACAATGGGTAACTTATGATCAAAATACTCCAAAAATGGGCTAAAAAACATCAACATTTTTATAAAAACCTAAATTTTAGGGCTGCCATATATCCTATGTATATGATTTATATACCAAAATGTCGGAAATATGTATGAGTTATAACCGAAATACTGGGGTCTAATCACCGCATGCGATGTCGAGCAAAATTCTTCGAAATTATTTATTTTTGGTATCTTGAAACTCGATATCGAATGAAATGTATTGAATTTGAAATAATAGCATTCGACATCGAGTAACTCAACATTACATTTATCGAGTTTTCATTCGATACGCCAGTGTCTATCGTATGCAAAAAAATTCAATAGTTTATTCGATACGATAGTATCGAATGCAGTGATTAGACCCCTGAATTCCCGAAAATTACTCTTTTTATACCCTTCACCGAAGGTAAAAAGGTATATACAATATTGATCCTACACCCTATAAAGTATATATATTCTGGGCCCTTATGAAAAGCGAAGTTCAAAACCGGTTGTCTCTTATTTAAAAAAAAAATATTTACCAGTTTTATTTAGTTTTTGTCTAGTTGCTCTGTATTCTGCTCGCACATTGGTGAAGGGTATATAAGATTCGGCACAGCCGAATATAGCACTCTTACTTGTTTTTATTATTATTGAATCTTTCTTATCGAAATTTACAAATTGTATTCAAATCTTAATTCTACTTGTTGTTTGTTAGTTGTTACCAATGTAACCACTAACTGCTGTATTCAAATTTTAAAAATTTCTGCTAGTTAGGCTCAAAGTATCGGTTCTTTTTAGCCTCTGGTGACCTTCGAACTGAAGCAGACGCCGAGCGCGGTAGTCAGGGTGGGCCATTAGTCTATCTATGTAGCTTATTGAATATTTTTTAATTTCCTCCTGGATAGTGGGGACGTTGAGAGCTCTGTGGATTATATCATTACGTATATCGATGATTTTCTTCCGCAACCACGTAACTCGATTTTTCCGATTTTTTGTTTTAACCGGAAAAGTAATCAGTAAATACCGCCTTACAATTTTACAATTTTTTTGTTTGGCGGAATATCGGAATTTTTCCGAAATTCTTGGATTATAAAAGAATATATAGCAAAAAGTTTCAAATATTTGGTAAAAAAAAAAAAGTATTTAGTCTCTCCTGAAAAGTAGTTGTTTTTGAGTTACGAGGTTGCGGAAGAAAACCATCGATATACCATGGGGCGTAGACAATTTGTCAAAACAGCTGGTAGGCTTTACAAGAAAAATAGAAAAATATATATACCTATATGTAGGTACATATGGGCGATTCTATTCTAGACAACTTTTAACATCAATTTTCAAATCACACTATTTGACACTTTTTTGATTCCAATTTAAAGTAAAATATCTTTATTTTATAATAATATAATTTTCTTACGGTGTTTTCTTTTCTACAAAAAAATTTGACATTTTATTAAAAAAAATGCAATTTGGTGTCTGTTTCTTAAAAATTTTGCACCCGAAAAGGGTTAGTTTTTTAGAATAAAACAGGCCACCCTTTTCGGGAGCAAAATTTTTAAGAAACAGACACCAAATTGCATTTTTTTTAATAAAATGTCACATTTTTTTGTAGAAAAGAAAACACCATTATACGTAAGCTTAAATATAAATTTGTTATGCACCTCGAATCATTAAGATTCATAGATTTAACGCGAACAGAAAATTCATTGCATGTTGCACTCGTCATGGCTTAAAGAGCAAATTTCTTATTATTGGATTATGTTTCTCTACGATGTTTGATTTTATAATCATCTTTCACAATAAAAAAGAATAATACAATAAAAGTTTAAAAATTAACAGAGCTTTGTGTTTTTGTGGTATGATCTTATGAAAGTGCGCCAATTTGGTTGCACCCGTCATGCACTTTAAAGCTCTCTCTCTCTCTCGTGGCTATTTGATCGTTTCATATAAATTCTTGTAAATAGATAACAATAGTATATAAAAAAATGTTACCCCTTCTAGAAATAACTTAATTGCAAATGTGTTTCTTTCTATTAGTAAAAGACCTTTAAAGCGTCTAAATGTTGCAACCGTCAGAATAGAATCGCCCATATGTATTATAAACAGTTTAAGGCGATTTAACAATTTTGATTAGTTTTTGCTGCTCCTTTAAAATTTTAAAAATAATTATACCTACCTATAAGGCCTTTTGCGTTTTAGGTGACGATATATGTATGTAGGTATGTATGTTTTTTCTAATACTAATTCTTTCAGGTTATTGCACTAACTTATACAATCATTATTATACCATAACAACAGCCACAATAAAAACTAAAACAACAGCAATAAGTAAGGAAAAAAGTTCAAAGAAGTAAACAACCAAAAAACTGCCATCATAATATGAACATCAAAACAAAACAACAAAAACAAATTCAAACATAATTGTACCTACTTGTAGTAGTTGTATTTGTGATAGGTTTAACATTAAACCTACAACAACAAAAATAAAAACAAAGTTCACTAGAATGAAACAAAAATAAAAAAGCACAAAAAACAACAACGTACACATGCAAACAAAAGTGGAGGGGCGCTAACCAGGGCTGCCAGACTTGGGGACTTATCCCCAAAGTTGGGGATTTCATGCGAGCAAAAAGGACAAAGAAAGTCATTTGAGGATTGGGGATTTCAAAATAAAATTCGGGGATTTTTTGGGGATTTAACACATTTTTAATATATTTTTCCTTCTTTTATAATTTAAATAAGTACCAAAACTTTTATCTTACTCTTATCAACAACTGATACGGTGTGAAGGGTCCTAATTAAGATAACCATTATTGTTAAGTGTGTAAAAGATACTTAATAAACTTAGTCTGTGTTCAAATGGCTCAAGTTTAAATGACATGATTACTACTTTAATGGCTCAAGCTTAAGTGCCGGTTCACACATATCAAGTTTGTCTCGTCAAGTCTTGAGTTTTTAGGAGAGAGGGGAAAAGAAATGGCATTCTCTTTTCCCTTCTATCCTAAAAGATCAAAACTTGAAGAGTCAGTCTTGACGTGTGTGAACCGGCACTAAATGACATGACGCACGACTATACAAAATAAAAACCATTTCGTCAACATGACATGAATCATTTGAACGCCAATTCATGTTCAAAGAAGAAAAAGGAAGAATCATGTCAAATAGACATGAGCCGTTTGAGTGAGTGTTTTTAAATGGAAGAATTTAAAAAAAGAATCTAAATCCGCTGACAACACATACAATTTTTGATTTTTTAAAGACAATTTTCAAGCTAATAAGTAAATATGAAAGACAATATAATAAAGCTTGGGAAAAACATTGCTGGGCTATTGGTAAGTACTTATGATGCATTGAAGTTTTAAAGAAATGACGGATATACATATGTACTTATTTTTATTGTTGATTTCAAGGATGGCTAAAACCGATTGAAAAAGCTCCAAATTCATATTAATTAGCTCATTCGTCTTCAAAAACAGCATATTGTTCTTCTTGTAATTGCTCAGTGACATTGCATAAAAAGGATTTTAAAAAACATGCCCAAACAAGTCGCTACAAACAAAATAAAGTAATTTTTATACTAAAAATTTTAATTTTGGGAATTTTGGGGATTTCTTATTAAAATTTTTCTTACTTTTTTTAAAAAAATTTAAAATTTGCTCAGAAAAAT
Source organism: Pollenia angustigena (assembly GCA_930367215.1). Taxonomy (NCBI): domain Eukaryota; kingdom Metazoa; phylum Arthropoda; class Insecta; order Diptera; family Polleniidae; genus Pollenia; species Pollenia angustigena. The sequence continues at coordinate 120,521,408 of OV884057.1, read as the reverse complement.
TTTAAAATTTGGTCAGGAAAAAAAATGTTTACTTTTTAATGTTTTGCTTTTTAATTTGGGGATTTTTTTTAATTTATTGGGGACAAGGAAAAAAAGTACCTGGCAGCCCTGGCGCTAACAACCAGAAAAACAATACGAAGAACAACAACATAAATAAATTCATACATTGAATACAACTACAACAACAAATTCAGTTTTTGCTAAGCGAAAAAAGCAAAGAAAACAACAGAAGAAACGCACAATAGGTGAACAAAACTGCCAACGCATTAAAACATTCAAAATGAATTCTCAATAAAATATAAAAAACAAAAACAAACAAGTAGGAAAGTTAGGTCAGCCAAGCCCAAACTTTTGGTACCTTACACCACAGTATATGTACCTATGTAGGTATATGTACTTACATGCAAATTTTCGAGAGCATAACCCATTTCTGATCCATGGGAAATCATGGACCCGACAAAACAAAATTATGTTATGAGGTTCAGACTCATAAAAGAATTGTTTGTGCCGTAAAAACCGCTTTTAAGAAAGAATGGCAAAAGCACCATGTCTTTTACAATATCTTTCAATATACATAAAAGGTATTTTGTTGTAGATATAAAAACGCTTATAAGAAAAAATACTGCAACCAGACATGGATTGCCATGCACCAATTGAACTGTACAACAATTTCCAACTTTTATATCTATGCAACTTTGCTGAGATTATTTTTTAGGGAAAAGATTTTTGCGGAACACATTAACACTCTAGATCCCCTTCATAACGGTAATTTTCGGTCCTTTTCTAACAAATCGTAAAAAACATCCCTACCAAGGGCTAGGGCAGCGATGATGTTCTACAAAAAGGTTTACCATGAAATTTAACTACATACATATATGAGATAGAGAAATCGAAAAGGCTGTTTGTGATTTAAACCCCAAGAAAGCCACTGGTTTTGAAAAGATCAGCAACAAAATTCTTTTGGAGCTACCCGCATAGCAAAGAACATTATTCTTATAATTTGTAATGCTATTTTACGCCTTGAATACTATCCTCAAAATTGGTAGGTTTCCTCTGTCACCATGATACCTAAACCAGGAAAGGATCACACAAAAGTAACTATCTAATAAATCAAAGCTGTTTGAGAAACTGTTAGTGTCAAATTTAATACCAATTTTAAATGAAAACAAATGTATTCCTAACCACCAATTCGGCCTTGGAAGAGAACACAGCACTATTGAACAAACCCATTAGTAAGAAGAAGAAAGAAAATATTGTTCCGCTCTCTTAATCGATGTTTCTCAAGCTTTTGATAAAGTCTGGCATGAAGGCTTCTTACATTAATTGAAGCTAAACTTACCAGTTAACACGCACAAGATATTTAGTCGGTCGTCAATTTATAAATAAAGAATGAAATTTCTTAAGTTCACCTAAGCCAATACCCGCTGGAGTCCAACAAGGCAGCATCTTGGGCCGTCTATTATCCTTAATTTATAATTCAGAGATGCCATCAAACAATTATACCCCAACTTCAACATTTGCGGACGATACATCATTTCTTAGCGTGCACAAAAACCGTCATAAGTCATCTCGTTACTTACAGGATCATATATTTCAACTAGAAATATGGCTAAGACAATGGAGGATAATGGTCAATGAGCCAAAATTAGTACATATAACATTCACCTTGCTTCGGATATCATGCCCCCTATTAAAATCAATAATCAAATAATACCTGAAAATTGTAATTGTAAATTAAGATCGCCGTTTAAAGTGGAACAGCCATACAAAGGCAAAATAAACTCAAATGAAACTAACAGCCATCCAAATTCATTGGCTTATTGGAAGAAACTCTGTCTTTAGTCTTGACTGCAAACTTCTACATTACAATTTCATCTTAAATCCTGCCTCGACCTCTAACATCGAAAAAACTCAAAGGCGCCAAAATAAACTTCTTCGAATAATCACAGCTGCTATGTTAAAAACCCAAATATTCACAAGCATCTCAATGTTCCATTATCTGCAAAATACTTAAAAAGGCTCGAATTGCATCCGAACCCATTAGCTCGAAATATTTTAAATGATAGCGCCCACACTCGCTTAAGGAGAAGAGACACTGCAGCACTTACCCATTTAGATGAGCGATAAACACCTACATATACATATATGTGAACCGAACCCGTGCTGAAGAAAATTTTTGTCTGGCACTGGCAGGACATAAAATAAAGTATTAGAATAAGATTTATTGTTAGTTTATATTTAATGAAAAAAATATGTCAGAACGCACCAAAGCACAAAACTTAACATAAACAGCAAAAAACAGCGAAACTCGAGACTGCCTTTACTTATTTGGATATAATTCTGGATTTTTCAAACAGTTAATCCGATGGGATTAAAATTTGAGGTTAAAGTTTTGTATTTGGCGTCTATGTACGTATCAAAAGGGCCGCCATAGGTTCCAAAAATTAAAACAGTACCAGAATTCTTAATTTGAAAATTAAAATTTGCTATTTTTGATCTAACTTGGGGTTGTATTTTGCAAACATTGGTTTCAAACTCATCAAAATTTTTTCGAAATATTTTTTGAGAATTACCAGCAAATCGATAAATATTCTACATCAAGAATTGTAAACAAAAAATGTTGCAATTAAAACAGTAATTTGTACATATTTGAATTTAAAAAATAATAAACACTATTGGGCGATTCTATTCTGACGGGTTCAACATGTAGACGCTTTAAACGTCTTTTACTAATAGAATAAAACACATTTGCAATTAAGTTATTTCTAGAAGGGGTTACTTTGTTTTATATACTATTGTTATTTATTAACAAGAATTTATAATGGCTGATTTTTTAAGAGCTATAGGAAAGTTTAAAAAAAAACACATAAAATTTAGAAAAATGCATGAAATCTTTATTTGAATCGATAGTACGGTCCATATAATTTAATGTTTGAAGATTATTTCATGCAAATGTTGACCGTGACTGCGCCTCAAATGGTCCACCCGCTTTGTCCAATTTTGGCATACTCTTTCGACCGATATCTCATGAATAAATGCTTCAGTGTTTTCTTCCAATGCGGCAATTGAAGCGGGCGTTTGTGTATAGACATGAGCTTTAACATAGCCCCACATAGTCCAAAGGCGTTAAATCGCACGATCTAGGCGGCCAATTGACCGGTCCCGAACGTGAAATAAAATTTTTACCGAACTCGGCTCTCAATAAGTCCATTGTTAAGCGTGCTGTGTGGCATGTGGCACCGTCTTGTTGAAACCACATGTCATGCAAGTCAAGCTCTTGCATTTTGGGCAAAAAAAAGTTGGATATCATCTCACGTTAGCGCTCACCATTCACAGTTACGTTACGATTCGCATCATCTTTGAAGAAGTACGGTCCAATGATGCCACCAGCCCATAAACCGCACCAAACTGTGACTTTTTCTGGATGCATTGGTAGCTCTTGCAATGCTTCTGGCTGATCTTCACTCCAAAATCGACAATTCTGCTTATTAATGTACCCATTGAGCCAAAAATGAGCTTCGTCGCTGAACACAAGAAGCGCGCGATGAACTTTCTTAACAGAGCACGCATTTTGATAATAAAATTCAATAATTTGAAAGCGTTGTTCGTTTGTAAGATGATTGATGGTTAAATTATAGACCAAACTGAAGATGTTTGACAGTGAAACAAAACACGAAACGTGCGTCAGCTGTTTAAACCAGTGTTGCCAAAAAGATAATAGCTAAAAAATCACCCGATATGAAACGATCAAATAGCTACGAGAGAGCTTTAAAGTGCATGACGGGTGCAACCAAATTTGCCCACTTTCATAAGATCATACCACAAAAACACAAAACTCTGTTAATTTTTTAACTTTTATTGTATTATTCTTTTTTATTGTGAAAGATGAGATATCAGACGATGATTATCAAATCAAACATTATCCAATAATAAGAAAATTGCTCTTTAAGCCATGACGGGTGCAACCAGTGATGTTAGATGTTTTTTTCGAAATATCGTCAAAATTTAAAAAAAAAATCGTCAAAATCGTCAGTAGTTTTGAAAAAAACCTTCAAAAAATCGTCATATAAAAAAATCGTTTTTTTATAAACACGGATATATCACTCTATTAAAACATACAAAAATATTAAGTATAAAATCATACAAAACCAAAAAATATAGAATTTTGAATACTTAAGACGATTTGGTGCGGCTTTGATATTGCTCTCCGGAGATTTTCGTCAAACAATTCCCGTCATCCCCAAATCTTCTGCTGCAGATGAACTTAACGCCTGCCTGAAATCGTCGTCTTTGTGGAGGCATGTCCAGAAGTTGCAATTGACCGCAAACATTAGAGTCGTGTTGCAGAACGACCCATCGGCTGCTGAATTCTCGAGACAACTGCTGGAGCTTGGCAACGGCCAAATTCCTATTGATGTTTCGATAGATTGATATCGTTCCCTGAAAATTTTTGTTAATTCACATCGTCCAAGGAGGAGCTCATCAGCAAAGTGTTCCCCAAAATTGCACAAAACTACAAAAATCTCGATTGGATTGGTGAACGGGCAATAATAGCAGCGAAGAATAAGGACGTCGATAACTTAAACTTAATTATTCAAAGTTAAATCGCAGGACAACTACATTAGGGTTCCCAACTTTTTTTGTTGCAATTAAAGTACATTGATTATTAAAGGTTAAGAAAAAAAGTACACAGTATAAATATAAAGTCCAATTAATTTCTTTTTATTGTTATATTTAAAAATGTTTTTTATTGCTTTTCGCAAGTTTTATCAAACAATTACACTGTGCTAGAATTTGGCAACTGGCGCTTAAACCTTTTTCGGGTACGCTGAATCCAATACCGGTTCAAAAACGGTTCAGTTTATTGAAATTACATACTAAAAAAAAACGAAAATCCGCAATAAAATTTCCTTTAAACGTTAAATTTTTTTCTAACATACGCTGTCGTTTTAGAAACATATTTTTTTTTTTTTTTTTTTTTGGCAACAAAAATAATTTTTAATCAACATTTTGAAATTTTTGTTTGTTAAAAATCTATTAAAAATTACAGCTATAAATGATTAAAATCTGTTAACAACTTTTGATTTTATTCACAAAAGTCAAAAAATTTTAATTAATTTAAAAATTTCATAAATCGCAATATTTGTATGGGAGCTTCCTTAAGAAGTGGTGATAAGGGGCAAGTATGTCTCGAAAAATTGTTAAGGAGACTCCTTGGCTGTTTTCTTCAATATATTTCTAGTCTGTATTAAACTTTTTGTATGGGAACCCCTTAAGGAATGGACATTTTTAAATTTTGTTTTAAATATTAGTTAAACGAGTCACTTTTATGCTCGCGATCTAAAAGCAGGCAGTAATTTGAAGGAGTTTTGCACTCGTGTTTTAAAAGCAGGCAGTTATTGTTCTCAAATAAAACAAACAAGTGAAATAGTGCTGTCAGATTATTTTTTTCGAAAAATCGTCCTGCCAATATAAAAAAAACATCAAAAAATGGCCCTGACTAATATTAACTAGTTGTTTTTTAGTTTTTCTAAAAAAAAACTTGTACAATAATGGCTAATAAACCACTGATGGTTTAAACGCTGGTTTAGTTGAACTAAACTTGAATTTATATGTAGTTTAAACTCAGCAACTATAAATCATTCTCCCATGTGTTATATGTGGTAAAAAAAATAACATGTGACAGCACTACGATAAATCTTATCAAATTCATATGGTCTGTGTTGGTAGTTTAAACGCCGAATTTTATGCGTTTAAAGATGGTTTATATATTTAGTGATTTATAGATTTTTGTACATCAAATCGCTCTCTACTGATTCCATTCAAATAAATCATATTAAAAATTTTAATATTTGTGTTGTATTATTACTCTAAAGTTTGTCTGAAGGCTTAAAATTGGGACGAGGCGAAGTTCGTCGAGTCCGCTAGTAGATATAAATATATATTCGCCTCTTTATACATATATTAACTAACCCCCCGTTTCCACATGCAAGTGCAAGTTCGAAAAACTCAATACACTGACACTTTTTCACTAACATTCACACAATTTCCTCGATTTTTTGTTGATAATACGTATACACTACTTGCAAGTTATTACTTGCATGTGGAAACGTTCGGTAAGAAAAAAACTTTACTTGACAGATTAAAGTGTTAAAAATTTGATGAAAGATTAAAGTTTAAACTAAATTTATTGACGGGATTAAATCGTCAACACCTAAGTGACTCTACATTCAAAATCGTCAATCGTCATTTTGGTAAATTCAGCGAAAAAAATCGTCAAAATGACGTAAAATCGTCACATCTGACATCCCTGGGTGCAACATGCAATGAATTTTCTGTTCGCGCCAAATCTATGAATCTTAATGCTTCGAAGTGCACAACAAATTTATATTTAAGCTAACGTCTAAAAAAATTATGTTACTATAAAATATAGATATTTTACTTTAAATTGGCATCAAAAAAGTATCAAATAGTGTGATTTGAAAATTTATGTTCAAAGTTGTCTAGAATAGAATCGCCCTATTATAGTTTGTATTAATACATGTCAAAAACTCAAGTAATATGTAAAAGTGTGAATGCAATGTGCTATGAAAAAAGTATTACGAAAAAAATTTACATCGCATACGACAAAAATTTTTTTTTTTAAATTTTTCTAAACAATTATACTTATCATTTGATCGGGGTTGAATTTTAACGAAAGCATGTTCATGTGTGGTAGTGTGAATAAAAATTGTAATGTTACGTTATACTTTTCTTTTGACATTCGCAACAAAACTCTTTAGATTTCTATTTCAAAATGTATAATGAATACGTTAGACTTGTGTGATAGTGTAAACTAGCTTTTATAATATTGCTTAGCAAAAAAATTTTCAAAAATGTCAATTACTGCGGGCTCCAGGCGCTCCCGAAATAGACCTACTTTTTTTTACAAAATTTCACTTTAAACCACGTTTTCTCCAATCGCAAAAGTCAGTGTATTTCAGTGTATAATTCTGTAAGAATTATACACTCGCCCCTTGCATAACAGCTGGAGCTATATATCATCCGCTGCACTGTGGTTAAAAATTGAATTACATCGGCCAAAAGTCCAATTTTTTGTCATCGCCGATTTCAGAAATTTTAATGCCATTCGATAGCAAACATATAAGAACTAAGGTATCCAAAAAACTGGATAAAAAACTTGGCATTTGTGGGTGTGGGATGCTGCTGAAAACAAATACATATTTTATGTTGTTTTAGAAAAAATTTAATTTTTGTGAATTTGTTCAGAACTAAATTATGATTACTCCCAAACTGTTATCAATAATGGGTCGAAATTCGTTTTGTTATATTAGAGGGATAATTTTCTTTAAGAATGGTTCGTTACATCACTATATCATGTATACCTGAAGTGTTATTAAATGTTTCCCCAGTTTCTACATTTGAGTTAAATCCGAATTTTAGACAAAAAGAGCTTGTTAGGGTCAAAAGGCGTTAAGAGATTTTAGTACCATCAGAAAGCTGAAAGTATCCTCTTTAACTTCATATATACTTTTGCAACTGTTTGTTGAACATTTTTTTTTTATTTTAATGAAATTATTCGCAATATTTTTATTGCTCTCTTAAATTTTACTGAAATATAACAAATGATTTATGAACCTTTCGTTTGAAATAGAATTCTGCAACTAATACAATTCTTGAAACTGTCATATTCAGGCTGCTTTTGAGTTGATTTGAAAGAACATGGGTCCATAGAGGTTCGGAAGAGGGACTTGTGTACCTCTAAAATTGGTAACTTCGGATATTTAAACTTTAAAAAAATCGCCAAAAACATATGTATTTATGGATTGCAAAAAAATTACGGCCATATTCATAAAAAGCTCTTATTTTATGTTAAAAGTATGTTATTACTATAAAACGCTTTATGACTTTTTTTTAAGAGGTTTCTCTTACAAAAGTGCGTGCTCATATTTTATTGCTAGTGATGCATGAAACTTCTATTCGGTTCACATGATATTCTATAATTAATATAATTACTTTTAATTATTTAAGCTTGAGGTCTTTTTTTATAATAAGTTATATTTATAATTACAAGAAAATATATATTATTTATTTTAGAAGAAAATAAATATAATTTTTTATAAAAAAAGACCTCAAGCTTAAATAATTAAAAGTAATTATAAAATAAAGGTCAAATAAGAATAAATATAATTAATATATTTGTATACCCTTCACCACAGGTGGTGAAAAGGGTATATATAAATTTGTCATTCCGTTTGTAATTTCTATAACATTGATGATAGACCCTATAAAGTATATATACTTTGGGTCCTTATGAGGAGCGAAGTTGATAAAACGATGTCCATCTGTCCGTCGGTCCATCTGTCCGTCGGTCCGTCTGTCCGTTGAAATGGGTTTTCCGAAGACCCCATACATGATGGGGGCTACATTTATGTCACATATGCTATTGAAATTCAGCAAGATCGGTTCACAAATGGCTGAGATATGAGTAAAAACCACGACTGCCTCAAATTTGTTCCTTTAAAGGTCCAATTAGATGTGACATTACCATACCAACACTGTACTACCAAAACGACATAAACATACCATACAAACCAATTCAATTTTGGTTTATACAGTCATACTGTGGCTATGGTAATACAGTGTTGGTAATGTGGTTTTTTTTTTTGTTGTTTTTTTATACCCTTCACTACAAGTGGTGGATTTTATTTGTAATGTGTTTAATTTTACGCATACACATACCCATTAATGCATGTATATGATATGCCGCTCAAATAAAGAAACAAACTCATAGACTCAATATATTTTAATTTTACGCTTCTTCAGTAGCCGAGTTGTTAAGTTCTTCGTAGCCGAGTTGTTAAGTTCTCTCCTGAAATTGATGATATTGCCTGTTCAAATCCCAAAAAGAATTTTTTTATGTTCTAAAAAACGATTTCAAGATTATAAAACGAATTTCAAACATCAACTTTGGCAAAATAGGAAACGGGCTTAGGTGCATATATACATTTTTTGTTTTTTTTATATTCTTCGGCATGACGAAATGAAAATTTATACCTATCTAAAGAACTTTATTTATGTACATATATAACTTTTTGTTCTTAACTCATCATGGTGAAGGGTATATAAGATTCGGCATAGCCGAATATAGCACTCTTACTTGTTTTTATAAATAAAGATCTTAAAAGTTATTCTTAAGTTTTAAGCCTTTAATATAACATCCCTTACATGCAAGTAGCTAATTTGATTTCTAATTAATGACTTGAAGTAAATTAAGGAAAATGCACGTAAAACAGGTACCAAAAATAGATTTACTTCGTTTCTATTTATCCAACTACAATGTATGAATTTTATTTAAATGATTCGACAACAAATTTTGTTTTTGTTGTAACGTTATTCAATTGGCGTTAATAAAAAAAGTCATTTGCTGGAACTCATGGTTAGTTCTTACGCCTCTATTCCTCGTTGTTGACTGTTTGTGGCTGTTGGTTTTAATAAAGCTTATCAGGCTTATGAAAAATCACACCTTCTTATCAGTAGATGAAAAAGCACGCAATCAAAATAGGAACAACAAATATGCATATAAAAAAACACGTGTAAGTACTCGTATGTGCAATAATCATAATCAGAATATTTGTTGACCCAATCTCGAAATGAAACATTAACAATAATGTCAACAACTGGAACGAGCGAACGAATAAACCATTGGGCGATTTAATAATAGCAACAACAGCAGCAACAACAAAACAATGAAATGAAATAAGAAATATTGCAAATACTATTACAGAGTTGGGCCGATAAATAGCGGTGTTTCTAAAGCTAAGATCCCACTATCGGCGCAATGTACCAATTTTTTCTTATTTCATGTGCCGATAGTGTGAACGGTCGATATTTTTTAATTTGCGACAATCTGTGCCGAAATTGTGCTGACTGTGGACAATCAAAATTAACCTTGATGCGCGATAATGTGAACATTCTTTTGCACAATGTGGAGCAATCAAATTGTTTAATATGTACCGATTTTTATCGGCCACTTTTGTGCCGATCACAGTCGCCAATCAGCGCCGATACAAGGGATGGCAAAACGAAATTTTTAAAGTGCACCAACTAGCTACTAAAATTTTACTTTTTTGAGCTTAATTGTACCAAAATTACATTCGTTTTATCTATTATTTATGTATTAAAACAGTTAAATAGTACATTTGTACTGTTAAATGAAAGAAAACAATTTGCTTTAACGAAAACATTGCAGTTGTATCGATGTTGCCATCCATGCTTTGTAAACATCTGTTTACAGAACAACAATTCATTTTTAATTTTATATTAATATATTATTTAAAATTGCTAGGAAACTAATAATGGAATATTCAGACGGAGAATTTTGCGAATTTTTAAAGTAAAATTTTGCCGCCAACAAACAAATAAACCAAAACATATGATTAAATTGTCCCAAATAACACGATAGTGTGACCGCATTGTACCGATTATTGTCGCAATTGAGTTTTGGCCGATATGAACCGAAAAAAATTCTCACAATGTGCGACGATAATGGGACCACCCAAGAATAAACTGTGCAATGTTTTTTAATGTGCGCCAATACAGCACAATAAAAATCGTCACAGATTGTGCTATTTGAGCCGATAGTGGGATCTTAGCTTTAGATTGCGTAAATTTTGACATGATAATAAAATTCATCTAAATTTTCTTCGCTAAGAAACTGTTTAAAAATTGCCGGTGTTTAGGAAATGGGTCGAAAATGTTAAACGTTTAATTATTTTTTTTGTAAAAAAAAAAGTTTAAAAATTTTTCCATTGCAAAAGGTTAACTTTTTTATAAAAAAAGTTTTTAGTATTTTCGATAGCAAGATTGCGACTGTGTTCGTTAGAATGAATTTTAAATGCTTTTGATAAAAATATCTCAAAAGAAAACATATCAAAACTCTTCGATTGGAAATGTCTCAAATGTCTTTCTTGGAGTATTTTTGAACAAAAAATTGTACATTAAAAAGCAAAGCATAAAATTAAAACAGAATAATGGGCCATGTCACAGAGTACAATTCCGTTCAGAATGATTCCGTTCGGAATTAAAGAAAACATAGTTGTTTGTTGATGGAAAGTGTATTTTGATAGTTTTATGGCCTTTCGGATACAGACAACTCCCATACCGTTCATGAAAACAAAAATGGTTTCATTCCGAAACATTTTTGCGTCATTTTCTGAAGCACCAAAATACGCAATGAATTCCGTTTCCGAACGGAATCGTACTCTGTGACATGACTGTATGAACCTGTTTCATATAATAAACTAATCAACGGAGATGGGGAATAGTCCCAAAATTTAGCGGCATTGGATATAGATAAAATATTCGAGGCTTTATAAAATAATGAAACTTATTTTTTATCTATAGCTCTTGGCCCTTGATACAATGCTTGAATTTTATAAGGCAATCGACTTCAATCATATCGAAAAAACGTCTTATTGAGCTACATTTCTTTGCATTCCGAAAGTATTGTAATCACGGTCGCCCGTAAAGGGGGTACAAGTTCTGATAAGTCAAAAAAGTTGGCCTTTGGGGCGATTGTGAAAACTTTATAAGAGAATCCGAGGAGGATGAGCCTCCTTTCATCCTTTGCTGTTTTTGTTTATATTATCATGTAATCAAATTTAATTCTTTGTTTTTGAAATCCTATTAAATTTAAAAATTAATATATTCGCATCGATATCGGCGATATTTTATTTTCAGTATCGGTATCGTATTGGTAAAAGGGCGTATCGTTACATCCCTACTTAAGATGAAGATGTGTGATAAAAACATACAAATTTCCGTGAGAGTGCGTGACTAATAATGTATGGGCCTTATGAGGGAGGGAGACTTCCAAAGACCGAATCTAAAAAATCAAATAATTTTGGCAAAAAAAAAAAAGGAAAAATGTTATATAGTGAACAGTCTTTTTTATACCCTTCACCGAAGGTAAAAAGGGTATATATAAGTTTGTTGAAATGGATTTTCCGAAGACCCCATATATGATGGGGGCCAGGTTATTATACATTTATGTCACATATGGTCCGGAATTGTTTGCTAATGAAATTCAGCAAGATCGGTCCACAAATGGCTGAGATATGAGCAGCTATGGGCAAATGCAAAATGAAAATGCAAAAAGAGCGAACGATGTGTATACATACACAAAAAACAAAGAGCAAAAGAGCATAAAACCAACAAATGCAAACGTAAAAAAACCAATACAATGACATGCAAACCTTTCATTGTAGTGGTGCCCATACTTGGATATGAGCAAAAAACCACGACTACCTCTAATTGTTTCCAAAAATCCCTTGTGGTTGTTGTATTTTTATTATTTTTTGCTGCATATCTGGGGAACGGCAAAAGCCAAAGTTTCCAAATTAGGTACACACATTTAGGTTGCCAATACACACCATCCTACAAAATGTGGGCGGGATTGGAGAAGTGGGTGTGGTACCTCCCGTACAAAAAAATTAAAAATTGTATAAAAACCTAAATTTTAGGGCTGCCATATGTCCTATGTATATGACTTATACACCAATATATCGGAAATATTTATGAGTTATAACCGAAACACTGGGGTCTAATCTGTAAAAACTGTAAAAAACAACCTGATTTTCATTTTTTAAATTAATGATTCTTTTAACTCTCAATTAGCTCTTTTATTTCCGCAAATGACATTTTTCGCTTACTGCCTTGGTTTCCGAGATAATTGCAAAAAACCAGTGATTGTAAACGGGACAAAAAACGGAAGTGGGTTTTAAGGGGTAACCGTTTAAACAGTGATTTCTGCGAAACCTGACACAATATTTTATTGGGATTAATATTAAAATGTTGCGTACTAATGTGCCCTAAAAATGGTTTCGATTTCAAAATAAAATATGAATTACATTTTTATAAATAAATTGTTAAAGAAATTGTAAACGGGACATTGTAAACGGGACAATTTTTCCACCATGATTTTAAATTTTTTTATGTTGCTATTTATAATCCTTTATATAAGAAACTTAATAAAAAATGTTTTTCAGATCATAAATATGCCTTAGATTAGAGTATTGTTGTTCCAAATGCATATTTTCTAATATACACAAGTATGTGCTAAAAGTTGTAGTACTTCGTTTACCATTTATCTTTTTTTTCGAATCAATTAATTTATACGCATATATTAAAAAAATATAAGCAATTCTCTAAATAAATCTTGAAAAGCAAAATTTTTTTTTCCATTTTTTGTGGTTGACGTTTTTTTGGAAATAGCCATATATAACTGTAATTTATACAATATTGATCCTATATTCTGGGCCCTGGGCGAAGTTCAAAACCGGTTGTCTCTTATTTTAAAAAAATATTTACCAGTTTTATTTAGTTTTTGTCTAGTTGCTCAGTATTCTGCTCGCACAATGGTGAAGGGTATATAAGATTCGGCACAGCCGAATATAGCACTCTTACTTGTTTTATATATATTCTTATTCAAAACTTTTAACTCTTCTATATTTTTTCACACAGTTTAGTACAAATAAAATTCGTATGTCAGTATAATACAAAAAATAATGTTTTACAAAGTTATGGATGTAATTTTTAATACACAGACAGACACAAACCCCACAAAAACTTCTAACAACTTAAATAATGAGTTGGAGTAATTTATATGTACGTAACAACACGAGTCCACCAATGTACTCATATTGAAAAAAACAATTGTATGTATCAATCGTATGTAACACACTTACGAGAACAATCAGCAACGGAATATGATTTATGCTCCGAATAGTTACAGTACACTTGCCTTGCAGACAAAGTAACTAGTATTTATCTACTGAGCCCAGACATCTCATGTATTTTTTTTAAACAATTCTTAACACTTACCTTCGGAACAGTGTGACAAGATTTTAAAATACATAATATAAAGCTAAATCATGTTTGAAATTGAGCTAAAAAGAGCTAAAGGCGAATATTTAAAGCCAAAAAATAAAGCAAAATTTTTTTTTAGCTTTCTTCTAGTAATTTTTAATTATTTCGATATTTTTCATAGACTAAATAGAGTCTATATATGACTCATCAATTACCGCATTTTTCAATTTGGACCGGATGTAGTAATTTGGCCAAATCAATACACTTAGACGGGACTGCGATTGGGCCCATTTTCAATAGGCTTGGCCCTTGTGCCAATAAGAACCTATGACCCAAATTTCATCAAATTATCTCTAAAATATCGACCTATACTTTGCGCACGAGGTTACATGGACAGCCAGCCTGCCAGCCAGCCGGACGGACATCTTTAAGGGCATAATAAACCACACAAAATGCTTGGCAAACACACACATTGTTTCCGTTTGGGGTGTGCCAATAAACATCACAAATATTCTCCGCACAAACATTAATTTTTATTTTTGTTTTGTTTTCAATTAATGCAGATGCCAATAGTGCTGCGGCAATTTGGTTGCTTTTTTTTAAAACGCAGAAGAAATTATAAAATAAAGGCAAAAAATTTAAAATTAAAAGTGATTTAAACAACGAGCTGTTTTGTGGCAAGCAATACTACTAAAAAAATTTTATTTAACATTAAAAATTAATTGAATTGAATACATTTAGCACTAGACGCCACAAAAAGTTTGACAAATATCCAACATGTCTGCCAAATATTAAAAATTAATATTTCTGCAAACATTGCTTCAAATGTTTGTCCAAACAGCAAACACCGCAAGTGACAACACAAAATATTTGCACAAACGTAAAATTTTGACATGTTTGCCAAGCCATTTGTGAGGTTTATTATACCCTTTAGTTCGACTCAGAAAGTGATTCAGAGTCGATCGGCATACTTTAAGCTGGGTCTAGGACACACATCATTGTGGTGTGGGTATAAATACGAACATAAATTTGGTACAATTTATGGTGAAATTGTTGTTCCTTCAAAAAGGAGAAAAAGAGTATCAAGAATGGGAAATGCGAAAAATTAAATTTCATTCCTTTGCTTTTCCGTTCTACTTGTGGTACTTATTGAATTTTCTATAATATTGAACTAAGAAACATACAATTAAAGGTGCAGGGTCCGGAGTGAATAAGAACCTATAAGATGAAAAGTGTTGGTACTTTTCTGGTAAAACCTAGAAAGAAATTGAGATGCTAACGAAGCAATAGGTTAAATTCTATTATTATATAAAAATATATTTTTGGTTTATTTAAATAACAAAAATTTAAATAAGTACTTTTTTGACAGAAAAGCCAAATATTTTTAATTCTTCCCCCGGCGACACTGGTATTTAGATTAAATCTGCAACAGCGATTGTAACTGCGCTACCAGAATGATATGGCTTTCGTCATCGCTCTGATTGAATTTGATGTATTAAACTAAATAATTTTAACAAAAAGAAATCGGGAATTTTTCCTTTTTATTTACAAAGTAATTGTTTTTATTTGCTTTTCTAGTGTTGTTGTTGCTCCCACAAAGAAAAAGTAAATCCTTTAGCTAACTTTTGTAGTGTGGTTGTTGTTTCTACAACAAACGGCGTCACGTAAAAAAACATGTAAACGAAATTTTATCATCTGTCTCATTGTCGTACTTTTTCGACACGTAACAACTAGTAATAAACCAGTCCAATAACTTACTTGTAACGATTTTAGTGTGATTATGTGTGTGTAGATGTTGATGTGTATTTGAGTGAGAAGGTATGTGTAACAAGGTGCTAGATAAAATTCTTCTTACTTGTGATTTCTACATTGTCTTGCTAAAATTGTAGGACGTGTAATTAGCTAATCGAATATATCTGATTTGGTTGGTGCAAACTAATAATTATTTACGCGTTGTCGAATCTGTGGCCCTAGAAAACATAAAATGTGAAGGAAATATTACTCACTAGTTTGTCAAAATATATTTTTTATACAAACCCAAGTCCCGTACCTAATATTTATAAAAAAAGAATTAAACTTTTATGAAAAAATATTAACAATTAAACATTTTAAATACACAGAAAGAAAAACACTCGTGATAAATTAAGTTTTTTATACTTACTTTAAGTACGAGGCGTACTCAAAAATTCAAGTACGAATAATACTAAAACGTACTTTAAACAATCCTAAATGGAATTACTTTCGAAAATCAATCCCGGAATTTCTTAAAAAAAGTACACAATTCTTAAACCAAGTCAAAAAAGATTAAACTTTTCGTTGGTAGTGCCACTCTGAGAGTAAAATTACAAAGTGTGCGTTTTAATCTAATTTTACTTATCAGAGTTTGTTGTCGACAATTACAACAACACCACACAAGCAGTTAAAAAACGGTTTGCTTGTTGTGTGTAGAAACAACAAAAACACATTATTTTCATGTTTAAAAAGTATAATAGAAAGCAAGAGTTCTTGTATAGTTTATATTTATAATTATATATATGAACATTAAGTTTGTAAAGTAAAAACCATATTGGGAATAATGCTGGTGTTTTATAATTGAAACTCTGTAAGTGTATGTAAAACGGATTTTCGAAATTCCGGGCCTTGAAATTTTTAAATTTTTCGAAAACCCGTTTGACATACATTGCACGATTTTTTGGTCTTAGAAGATCCCTATTGAAATTTGTTGCATTAAATTATCGTTGAAAATTTTAACCCTCTGAAGTGCCGTTTTAGTATACTTTTGTGGGGAAGTTAAAAAAGGACAAAAATTACCCCTTGAAATGAGTGTTAGAGGGTTTATATATTCTAAGCAAAGAATCTCCATACAATTCTACTAATTCAAAAACTTAAGGGGCTGATACTTCGGTTAACCCGAGCTTACTTTTCAAAACCCTTTGGCAGATTTGCTCTACCAATAGTCTAGTTATAAGCCGATTGCATAAACTTTGTGTGATATAATTTGACTTAACATTTGTCTTATTTAAATTTAATTTTTTAAGATTAGAGACATTTTTAGAAAATTTGTTAAGATACATTAAATTCCGAAGAAGTATTTTTGTGGAGACTAGCAAAATAATGGGCCAATTCAATATTTTTAACAAACTTTCTATTTTCTGGCTGGACACAACCGTTCTTTTACAAAAAAGTCTGGCATCTATTTAATTATTTTTTTTAAACTGCCACCGTATAAGTGTCAGGTTGTGGGTGTGTTAATTTGAGATAAAGTGTTTGATAATTACAGCCGCGCATTTCGTATCAAAATTTTAAACAACTTTATTCAAAACACAAGAAAAAAAGACAATTATTTATACAAAATACAGTGGTTGTAAAGCAAATAAATGCGTATTAGAAAATAAAATCTGAATAAAACGCATAATGTACGTTTTGTAAAATGACTTTGAATTAAAGTGTGGATCCTTTTAATAATTCTTATTCACGCCAATATTGAGCCAGTAAAACTTAAAACCATGTCATGTGAATGCCAAACAACTTATTTTGTAATTACTACTGCATTTCGTTTACATTAAGTATTTAGTTAAAAATGTATTTGTTTTAATCTATTTTATGGTGAAACAAGGTGTTAACGTATACGGATATAACAAACACTGAAAATAACGAACACTTATCCCATTTACTTTACTTTTACACAGGGTTTAAAAAACTTCAGTCAAAACAAAAAAATAGCTTTTTCTTGCACTTTTTGCTTTTTTACTTCTGATTCATTAACTTTGCGGTCACACGATCAAGTTTTGCCTTTCAATTCTTTTCAATTGGCAATACACTCTTACTTTTTTACTAATACACTCACACTTTTCAAATTGACCACGAGATGGCTTTCAACTTCACCTTTCCATTTGTTTGGCAATTTTACTTTCAATTTAACAGCTGAGTACAAGTTTGCCTTTACAAATTGTGTTGTTGTTGACATCTTGGAAGTAAATTGCTTACAAATTGAATGCAGCCTACGTCACAGCTTTCAATTTATGTAAATTTTGACAAGCAGTATATGTAAAAGACTATCAAGAACAACGTGAACGTGTGGCCGTAGGGTAAATGAAAACAGTCGTAGTCCAGGCAAAAGCAAAAAACGAAAAGTTGTACACAACAAAGTACATCGACAGTCGACATGTTCGGAAGTGTTTAGAGTTTTCATGTTATAAAGTTTTTTGCTTCTACTTTAAAATTTTATTTTTGTTAGTTACGCCTTTTTGCATTTTAGTTAACGATATATTAAAAAGTCGATTATACACTAGCAACAGTAAAAGTCTTCGTTAAACTTTTTCGGTGTCCAGATTTTGTTAATTTTGAACGAGGGGAAATTCGATAATTGCTGCAGTCACTCCTAGTAAAACGTAACTTTTCCTTCCAGACATTTTTCTTGAGCATCCTTTCCCTCTTAAGGGGACTTCCATATAACGGGTGACTTTAGTGTTTATCCCCAATTTGTTTCTAATATTTCTACGTTCAATTTCCATTCCCATACAAAATGTCTTTTTTTGTTGCAGTTTTTTTATGATATCGAAAAGTTTGATTCGATTCTTAGCTTATTAAGATTTTGTTACTTTTATAAAGTTTTAACAAGTTTTTAATCGTATTACTGGTAATACAGGCATTATCAAAAAGCATTTAAATTGTTACTATTTTTTTTACTTAACTTTACTGCATTTTACTCAATTGCTTATACGTACACAAAATACAGTAAGTCTGGGTTCACACTATGAAAGTTTTCTTTCAGAAAATCTGAGCTGATAGGTAAGAGGGGAAGAGAACAAGCTATTTTTCTCTCCCCTCTCATCAATAAACTTAGATTTTCTGAAAGAAAACTTTCATAGTGTAAACCCAGACTAACAGCCAATTGACTCGCATACAAAATATCATAGCTGTATCAGTGATGGAAAATTGAAATATTTAGATGGTACTGACCACCAAGCAAATGAGTACTTTTTCAACATTTTCGTACTTTTTTAAAATTTTTTTTTGCTCATATCTCAGCCATTTACGGACCGAGATATCTAAAATTAAAATATACCAACAGGCAGTGTTGCCATAACCTTTTGATAATAATACATTTTGTGTAGGCAATGTTGCAAACAGGGCTGTTAGTAGTAGTAGTTTCTTCTTTATTTACAATAAATTAAATTTATAAAATAAATTACATATATTCATATACATATATTTAATGTAAACAAAAAAGTGGAAAGGTAATAAAGATAATAAAAATAATTTCGACAATATTTTATAAAAAATGTCTGTCGATTAACCGAATAATTAAAAATAATAATTATTACAAAGCATTTAATTAAATTCTTGTACCAAAAAGTTTCTGTATTTTAAAGATGTTTTTAAGTATAAAACTAGTTTTCCCCAATGTGAAGTGTTTGAACCATTTAATATTTGTATCATTTCCATATGATGTAATAAGGGCTTCCCAAAACTCGCTAATCTGAATTCCTTAAGAACAGGGCAAACACATAAGAAGTGTTCAAAGGTCTCCATCGTACCCAAATTACAGAGTTTGCATACTTTGTCATCATCAACTGCACCAAAAGTGTTGTAATTTAATTTGATTAGTCCACATCTGGCCTTAAAAATCCACGTTATATTTTCTACATTTGAAGTATCAAGGATATAGCATTGACCCTTGGTATAATCGAGATATTTATATAATCTTGAAGAGACTGCTTGACTGTGTAAATATTGCTTATGATGATTTTCCTTAATATTGCTTAGCAATAGCTTATTTTGTGCAAACCAATGATGTTCGTCAGGCTGTATAACAGACCACGGAGTATTATTGTTGTTGGCAATAGTTTTCAATTCTTTAACCCAAAACAAATCCTTCCTTATTAGCATATGAGTGATTTGAAACGGTAGCCTATTAGGCTGGTATTGAAACATAACCCGAGATATATACTGTAGGTGTAGTTCTAGGGAGTACAAATGATTTTGTACAGCCCCCGTTTCCAGCATTAATGCGTAGTTAGGTGTAAATTCAGGCAATTTTAAAATTTTTTTTCATAAAGTATCGTTGTAGTGAATCAACCGCTTCGAAATAACCAAAACCCCAAACTTGAGCTGCATATGTTTGGATCGACCTGCATACAGCTAAAAACAGGTTCCATTTTTGTCTGAGCTGAATTTGTTTATTAGAAATAAAGTGTTTCCAGGTGGAATTAATAGCGTTTTTAGCTTGTGCATTTCTTTTTTCTACGTGCTTAGTAAATTTCATTTTAGGTGTAAATATTACTCCAAGGTAGTTGTATTCATTGGTTATCTTTATGTAATTTCCTTGAAACTGCCATTTTTCATTTCTACTCAATTTACCGCCTGTTTCTGGCTGAAGTAAAAGACGGAATTTGCGTTGAACAAAATGCTTAAAAGTATTTATGATTATTTCTAAAAAACAAGATTAATGATAAAGTTATTATTTGAATATGAAAGGCGACAATAAATATCTTACCGCAGTTTTACACTCCGTCTTCAACAAAATCAAAATTAAATTTGAGCTCTGTTGCTCTTATAACAAAAAAGGAAACATGTGAGTATAACACGAAAGAGGAGTGCAAAAAGGCGGTAGAAAGAAAATTAAATGACAGAGCATATTCGTTAGGAATTGACAATAGTAAATATAACAGTGTTAACCCATTAAGGGTCGTTCTGGAACACCCCCGCCCCCGTGGAGCGATCAGCTTCACTATTTTCTACGTCCAGAACGGCTAACTTGGACACGGCACGCTGCAATTTGCCAGTAGAAGTCTTCACATCGGCTCTTCGCACCACACCATCAGAACCAACATGAACACAAGTGACCAAACCTCTCCGCCATTGACTTCTTGGAACATTCGGATCACAAATAAACACCAAGTCCCCTACTTTCACTGGAACAGTACGCTCGCACCATTTAACTCTCCTAGTCAGCGTCGGTAAATATTCGTTGACCCACCTCTTCCAAAACCGATCCCGCAAGCATCTTGAAACTCGCCACTGCTTTTTCAGCGTATAGAGCTTCGTATCCGCCGAATCAACAGAAGGTGTATTGGCAACATTTCCTCTACCAATTAAAAAATGGTTAGGAGTGAGCGGCTCCTCTTCAAAAGGGCTTATAGGCAGATGAGTTAGGGGTCGGGAATTAACGATGTTTTCAGCCTCAATCAACAATGAGTGTAATACATGTTCTTTAGGTGATACCTCTTTCAATGTATGACGCAATACCTTTTTCACACATTGTACCATCCTTTCCCAAATACCACCTTCGGAAGGGTTGAGAGGACAATTAAAAATCCATTCGATACCTTTTATTGACATCTCGTTTTGGATCCTTTCAGCGTCAAAAACTTCACTAAATCGCTTGGCTTCTTCGTTGGCACCAATAAAATTTTTGCCGTTATCAGAACGGATTCTGGCTGGTACTCCTCTACGATTTATAAAGTTTCTCATAGCAATTATACACGAATCTGTTGATAAATCGTAGGCTAATTCCAAATGGATTGCCCGCACCGTGAGGCATGTAAAAAGTGCCACCCACCTCTTTTCTAACCTTCTTCCTATCGACACATTTATTGGGCCGAAGTAGTCCAGGCCAGTATATTTGAAAGGCTCAATATTAGGCTCCAGACGATCAAATGGTAGCTGTCCCATTACTGGTGCACGAGCGCTGGCATTTTTAATTTTACATTGATTACAACCTGATACGATCTTTTTTAGTAAACTTCTTAGTTGAGGTATCCAAAATTTTTTGCGCACTTCACAGATAGTGGCTTCATAATTTTGGTGCTTCATCTGGCAATGATGATACATAACGACAAGCTTTGTAAAATTATGATCTTTGGGCAATATTATTGGCCGCCTTGAGCTGTAGGGTAAGTAACTGGCCGCATCTATTCTCCCATATACTCTTAATAATCCATCATCGCCAATATAGGGCATTAAATTAAACAAATGACTGGTTTTTGGAACAGGCTGTTCGTTTTTGATAAACTTTAATTCATCTGGAAAAGCTTCCCTTTGAACTTGCAGGCACAATACCTTTTCCGAATCTTGTAATTCGCGGGAGGTTAGCCCATGGCCTTGTAAATCGTTGTAGTTTTTTCGGCAATGATTTATGTATCGTAGTACCCATGCGATGGTTCTTTTTATACGACAAAACGACGAAAATCTATTAAAATCAATGAAATTATTATTTGTAATTAATAAAGAAATTTTTATAGGAATCTCTTCTTCATCTTTTTCATTTGAAATTTCAATCTCATTTGTTGTCCATTTCTCTTCAGGCAATTTAAGGAAGGCTGGCCCATTTAACCAACGAGAAGAAGAAGAAAAATCGACATTGTTAGATGATCTTGTCGCTTCATCTGCTACATTATCTTTTGTCGACACCCATCTCCAATTTTCAACATCTGTTGAAGCAAGTATTTCTGCTATGCGGTGTGCAACATATGGTTTATATCTCCTGTGGCTGCTAGAGATCCATTTTAGCACTGTTGTAGAATCGCCCCATAATACACATTTATCTGGAACAAGGCTGTGCTCACTTAAAATATTTTGCTTCAATCGTGTACCAAGAACAGCGGCCTGCAATTCTAATCGTGGGATGGTAACCCTCTTCAAAGGAGCACATTTAGTTTTTGAAGTTATAAAGCTAATACCTATGTCACCAACATCGGAGAAATATCTCCAGTAAGCAATCGCAGCAAACGCTTCTTCACTTGCGTCTACGAAGATATGAAGTTGAAGGGAGGTGGGTTTGCCATTGGAAAAATAAAATCGAGGTATTCTGAAGTCGACAATATTTTTCATTTGACTTCTCCAACGTTCCCAGACGTTATTTAAATTTCTGGGTACTGGTTCGTCCCATAGACTATTGCTTCTCCAAATTTCTCGTAAAAGCAACTTTCCACCCACAGTAAAATTACTTAGGTAACCAAGTGGATCAAAGATCGACATTATAATACTTAAAATTTCTCTTTTCGTTGGTCTTCGCTGGCCAGATAAGACAAGTTGGTCCACGCGATCAAATTTTAAGTTGAATATGAAATTATCGGTAGAGGGCTCCCAAAACAGACCCAGCACCTTTTCTGTTCCATCGTTAGCAGGAATTTGTTTTGTTTTTAAATTACCATCCAGGGCTGTAGTGACCTCTTCGGAATTTGAAATAAAGCCCCTTAATTCAAATCCACCATTTTTGTGAATTTCTTTTACTTGTTTTGAAATGGTTATTGCTTCTTCTGCACTGTCGAAGCTATCGACAAAATCATCTATATAATGGTGATCACATATTGCTTCTATGGCTCGAGGGTGGAAAGAGTGATGATCGCGGGCATTGGTCTTCATGACATATAAGGCTGAGCAAGGCGAACAGGAAGCCCCAAAGGTCATGACAACCATTTCGTATACATCTGGTGGCTTTTCTGTGTTTCCATCCCTCCATAGAAATCTTTGTGATATTCTATCACATGGTTGCACTAAAATTTGATGGAACATTTCACGAATATCGGCGCCAACTGCAATTTGACCACGGCGAAAATTATAAAGCGTTGACGGCAAAGACGCAATATCTTGAGGTCCTTTTAGCAATTGAGAATTCAAAGAAATGTCTCCAACACTAGCGGCAGCATCAAAAACAAGTCGCAATTTTTTCGGTTTATTGGGGTTAATCACACCAAAATGTGGCAAGTACCATTTTTTGAAGCTAGCCACCTCGATGTCATCCAAAGATAGTTTGCGTGCGTACCCTTTATCAATATAACCATGCATGACATCTATGTAGGCCTTAGAGAAGACTGCATCTCGTTTCATTTTCCTTTCTATACCTTCTAGCCGCTTAAGTGCCATAGAATAACTATTTGGAAACCTAACTTCATCATATTTCCATAATAGACCTGTCTGGAAACGATCACCGACTTTTTTTGTAGATTCATCTAAAATACGCTTGGCTCTGATGTCTTCTTCACATTCAACGATCGGGGCTGCTCTTACACCCATATTTTCAATGTTAAAATAATCGGTTACCATTTGATGAAGGTCGTCATTTCTTTTGACATTGACAAAAAGGCACGATTGTTGTATTGGCGACATATTATGGCAAGGTCCAAACACTACCCAGCCTAATTCAGTGTTACAGGCAAAAGGCCCAGTCACATTATTGGCTTTGCTAATAGTAGGCAATCCTAAAAATGCATGATCCAAACCGATTAATAATTTTGGCACTACGTTCGTATAGGGTTTAACTGGCAAAAGAGGCGAATCTTTAAACCCTTTCTCAATATCTTCTTGCGTTAGGCTTTGCATGGGTAAATTTAAATTAGACACAGCGTACACATTTTTAAGTAGGTGGCAACTCTTTTTGTTGACTCCACTTACCTTGACGTTAAACGATACAGCTGGTTCTCTGGCTGATCTTCCACCAAACCATTGAATATTTAGAGTGCTATTTTTTCCACGGACGCCAATTTTTTCCGCCACATCTCTATCTAGCATTGTAATGGATGACCCATCATCAAACAGGGCAAAAATATCTAAACGGCAATTCTCTCCATACAGTGTGACGGGCAAAACTCTAAATAGCAATTTATTTTTATTTGCACCAGAACAGCTGAGAACATTTTGCTGAGGTTGGTTGGAAGTGATTGGTAAATCAGTAGGTGGATCACAAGTTGTGTTCTCATGAAGCAATTTATTGTGCTTACGTTGACATCCCTCCTTTCGGCATACTCTTTTTCGGCGGCAATCTCGAGTGCTATGCCCAACGTTTAAACAAGAAAAACAAGCACGAATCTTTTTTACTTGTTTCCACCGATCTTGTATATTCAAATTTAAAAAACGCACACAATCATAAATTTTATGAGACTCTTGGCATATAGGACAGTGTTGCTGATTTTCTGTGGTATGTAATAAGACTTTACGTTTCTGATCTTTATGTTCAACTTCCTGAACACTGCATATTAAGTTGGCCATTTCACTAAGCCAGTTACTAAAATCAACAAGGGTAGGATAGGGTTGAACTCCTGCGGCAACTTTAGCCCAATCCAATTTTTTACTCATTGGGAGTTTTGATACCAACTCTTCTAATAAAGTCGGGTTGGCAATGTGCTGTTGACCGTCTACCGATTGTAGAAAAATGGCTAAATTTGTAACTTTGGTGGAAAAGGGGACCAACTTGACTAAATTATTTTCAGAAACGTGTGGCAACTCTCTGACTTGGCGTAGCTGACTATGGATGAGCAGCTCAGGGCGACCAAATCGGATTTTGAGTTGTTCTATAACAGCGTCAACGTTTTTAGGATGTATCATCAAAGATTTGACCACTTCTCTGGCACCTCCCTTTAGGGATTTCTGTAATCGTTGATTATTTTCTAAATTTGTACATCTATAAGCTGCAGTTGACTGAATAAACGCTGTATAAAACAAGGGCCAGTCCTCTGGATCGCCACTAAATTCAGGCAAATCTTGTATTTTGCGTGGCAGTGTTACGGCTGAATTCGAAATGGCACTTGCAGTAGAAGGCTGTTGATTTAATTCCCAAAATGGCGGTATATGATTATTTATGGCGGGTGCTACGTATACGTGATTAAATGCTGGTGTTTGTGTTGGCATGTTGATGTTGCTTATATTGGTTATCGGTGTTTGCCTAGAAGACATGTTTGTAGTTGTATTATATATCATCGGCAACCCCAACGAGTTATTTGATGCAAACGCTGCTTGCGTCGACGGGGTAGCGACGCTGCTGGCTGCAGGGCCAGTTTGCATATACGACATATTTGTAGGTGTATCATTAAATATCGGCAACCCCAACAAGTTATTTGATGCAAACGCTGCTTGCGTCGACGGCGTAGCAACGCTGCTGGCTGCAGGCTGTATACACGACGTGGTGGCTGTATAAGTTGTCGATGTATGTGTTGGTGCACTTACATATTGTGATGCGAATGTTGTTGGTGGCGTTTGTTCAATGGCGGACATCGCTGTTTGCGAATCACTCACATTTTTTAGGTTATGGTCACTTACCTGATCACTCCTTTGGATAGACGATTGCAGCTCTTCAAACTGGCGGTTACTGTCACATAGCTTAACCTGAGTATCCGACAGTTGTCGCTGTAGCATGACAATCTGTTTTTGCATTTCCAAAATGCTGGTAGATGTGTTCTTCTGTGGCGGCTGCGATGGTGTGTTTGCTTTGGAATGACTTGCTGATTGTTTTGTCACAGGCGGTGTCTGTTGGCCATTGTTGGCTTTGATGGCTGCTGTAGTTTTATTACCCTCAATAGACGTTGGCTGCGTCTGACCAAGTGGCGTGGATGGCATGTTTTGTCCACTTTTATTTACGACTTCGTTTGCTTGTGTGGTTATGTTTGTGCCGCTGGCTGCGGGAGGCACTGGCTGTGGCTGGTTGGAAGAATCGGATATTATACTGTCACCTTGCAAGCGAGGACTCCGGCGAGGTGGAGAATGTTGCATCTTTTAATTTTATTAAGATTCTTAAATATTTCCAGTTATACCAGTAAATTAGAAATTAAAACACTAACACCACGACGACAAGCAAATGCAGTTATTTTGTACAAACAACAAACATACAAAATGCTGCGAAATAAAAATGTTTCTGGCTGAAGTAAAAGACGGAATTTGCGTTGAACAAAATGCTTAAAAGTATTTATGATTATTTCTAAAAAACAAGATTAATGATAAAGTTATTATTTGAATATGAAAGGCGACAATAAATATCTTACCGCAGTTTTACACTCCGTCTTCAACAAAATCAAAATTAAATTTGAGCTCTGTTGCTCTTATAACAAAAAAGGAAACATGTGAGTATAACACGAAAGAGGAGTGCAAAAAGGCGGTAGAAAGAAAATTAAATGACAGAGCATATTCGTTAGGAATTGACAATAGTAAATATAACAGTGTTAACCCATTAAGGGTCGTTCTGGAACACCGCCTTTTCTAAAAACTAATATTTCTGATTTACTTAAGTTCACCTCAAGGTTCCATAATTGACAGTAATTTTCCAAGTTAATAATCATTTTTTTCAACGTATTTATATCATCTGATAAGATTACAATGTCATCTGCGTACATGAGGAGACGGATTTTAAGGTGATCAATTTGCAAACCACCACCAAGATAATCATTCAGATCATTGATATAGAGAGAAAATAAAAGAGGGGATAATAAGCATCCTTGTTTAACACCAGCCGTTGTTTGGAAGTAATCTGATAGCTCTTCGCCATTCCACACAGCAGATTTAGTGTTAGTATAAATTGATTCAATCATTTTCACAAATTTGTAAGAAATGCCCATTGAATAGAGTTTGAATATTAAAGATTTTCTCGCGACCTTGTCAAAAGCTGCCTTAAAGTCGACGAAAAATGCGTATACTTTTTTATTTTCGACTAACTTTATGTTTACAATACCTGCAAGGTTGTATATATTATCGATTGTGGAGTATTTTCTTCTAAATCCCGCCTGAAATTCTGTTAATACATTATTTTCCTCAACCCAATTATATAAACGATTGTTTAAAATTCCCATCATAAATTTTGCAACACAATTCATGAAGGATATACCTCTATAGTTTTCTGGCATGTTGGGGTCACCTTTTTTAAATATTGGGAATACCACGGTTTTGCAAAACACTTCATGAATGCTTGCATCTCGATACATTGAATTATAAGACTTAACTAACTGTTTCTGAAATTCGTCTGAAGCATTTATTATAAACTCATATGTGATTCCATCCTCACCAGGGGCTTTGTTAAGTTTGCTGTTTTTAAGGACTAATTTTAGTTCCTCTAATATAATGTCAGCATCAAGTTTGTTATCTCTGATAAGCATTGGCGCATAATGAAACATCTGAGAACATTGAGGCGGATTTAACAAAGTTTTAAAATATTCTTTGAAATCCAATGCTGATATTCTAGCTCCGATTTGATAATTTTGACCACGGACTTCTCTGGCAAACTTCCACCATTGTTTGCTATCATTAATTTGATTTATTTTTTCTGCCAACTGCTGAAAATATATTTGTTTACTTTGATTGCATATATACTTATAATCGTGTTGCTTTTGTAAATAATTTTCTTTATCACCAATACTTTTTGTAGCTCTGAATTTATTCAAATACCCCATAGCCAATATTCTAGCATCGTTGCATTTATGGTTGTACCATTTGTTTTTGGGCTCAAATTTTCTGGTTTTTGGTATTGCGGCCGACGTTTTGATTATATTTGACAACTCTATTATGCTAAAAGTATTATTCGTATTTTGATTTTGTAAGTTTGCAGGGCTGTTTGTACCGGAATTTTCGGCATAAAAAAATTTACAAAAAACATTCTAATTATTTCCAAAATAAATATACTTCGAAATTTGCTATGCAATATTAAAAATATTGATTAGAAACTTTTACTGAATCCTTTGTTTTTGCTATATTTTACCATTTAACAGGTACTGCATTAAAAAAGAGTTTAAAGTCAAATAAGGATTTAGCATTAAGGTTAGATTAGGAGTCGGAGTTGGAATTTCAGGTTGGAGTCGGAGTTAGTACTTTTTGTTGACGACTCAGTGTTAAAAAAAATCAACGCTAAATTTCTAAAGAAGAAGCATAACAAAAAGAGTACTAAAACGGACGTGGGGGTACCGTGGTATTTTTGAAATGAAAAAGTACTGAAAATATTACCATAGTACTGAATTTTCCATCACTGTGCTGTATTGCTTAATTAACAAACAAAATAAACAGAGTTTCCGTTGAATTTCATAAAAAAGCTATGACAAAATAGCATTTTCTATTTCGCAAGACCATTTGCACCAAACACTGAACTCCGTTTATTTTTATTGGACACTAAATAAGAGTTTCCATTTGTATCAAATAACAATAGGGTTGAAAATTTGGAAAAAGGTCTGTCTGGGTACTTTTCCAGTAGCAAATACTCAGTAAATTTTTTTGGGAGAGTAAGACCAATATTACTCTATCGGCTGAAAAAATAAAATAAAAAATAAAATAAAATAAAAAAGCAAAAGAATTTTAGCATATGTTTACGCAAAATTGAATTCTCGGGGTAAATTCAAAAATTATTAATTAAAGTGAAGCTTAAAAAGTTTTGTAAATTAAAAAACTTGTTTATTACACTGTTATTAATTTGGTAAATTCAATTTCTTCTTAGTTTTTAGTTTTATTTGTCGGGTTTTGTATAAAACTTCTTTAGCTTACATTGCCCAACAATGGAAAAAAGAATGAAATGCCCAATACAGTGCCCTCCAACAGCTTGACAACGGAGAAAAATAATTTGGATGTGAAGTGCTCGCCAGGAACACAATTCCAAATACTCGCCTCTTCAATTGCAAAGTTTGTCCCATAAAGTTCTGCTGGTTCTATCGGTTCTGCCATCTCCACTCCACTTACGCCACGGTCGCATTGTATATTTGGACGTTTCTAGCATGAAGTAAAATGTTTTGTTTATTATAATTTATTATAAACGTTAAAAATCAACACAATTCTAACTACTTACCTCTGCCTTTGTTAAATTTCAATTTTTATTTTCATTTCACAAAAACTATTTCATTCAAACAGCTGTTCAAACTATTTGCAAAATCTTGCAAGCGGAAATTTCTCCAGTAACATTTTGCAAGTTCTCTAACTTCCAACTGTCAAAAATTCTCTTTTTGGCTCACTCGCTGCAACAGATTTGGAGTACGCAGACAACATTTTGCAAGATTTTGCAACATTTTGCGCAAAATATGTGTACGCAGACAGACCTAATATGTAGTACCAAATGTATCAAGGGGTACCAGCGTACCTTTTAGCTTTGATTTGTACCAAAAAAGTACAATTGTACCAACTTAATCAACCGTGCCTCGTGTGAATTTGGTGTTAGTGAGAAACAAATTGAGAGCGTTAAGTGACAGTTTCTTAGCAGGAAAATTATATAAAACAAAGAAAACATATGATTCAAAATGTAAACAAACAAAGAACTTACAAATTGTAAAAAAGTACCAATTTAAAAAAAGGCAAAAGTGGAAATAAAACTAACAAAAAAAAAAAACAAATAGAGAACAAATACCTATTAATTAAATAAACTTGCTTGTGCCTCCATACCAACTTTTCAACTTCTTGTTATATTAATTTTTTGTAGTGGTTAAAGCCTAGTACTCTGTTCAAATTTGTGAAAAATGTTGAGCAACATAAATTATTTCACACGAAAATTTTGACATGTATCAATGTTACCTATCAAGCGAGTTTGTACAATTTGACGTTTTTAATCCTGCAAAGTATGCGACATTGTTTTGCGTATGGATAAAATTTTTTTTTTAAAACAGGAAGTAAATATGGATAAAAAACTGTTACCGGTTGTGTTATTTTAATTTTTTTATTTCGTACTAAATAATCAGTTCATACTTTTTTGCTTTTGCTTAAAATTCCACATGAAATAAGTGCAGCCAGCTTACATGATTTCGCAGTTGTAAAAAAATGTTGCCAGAAATATTTCGAAACTTTTTCACAAAATGAACAGAGTACAACTCAATCAACATTATTTCATAGATATTCCGCACAAGTTTTTTTCATATGCGTTTTGACAGCATTTCACGTGAAATGTTGAACAGAGTACCAGGCTTAAGGTGTAAAGTATTTGGGTACTTAGTCGCAATTTACACTGTGGACATTTCTAGCCGGACAGAAAATTTTGTTGGCGAGAGAGGCAAGAAGTAAAGTGTGTCACGCATACAGCGTCCCCCCCTTACCAACTAACTTTTTCTGTCCGGCAAGAAATGTCCATAGTGTAAATTGCGACTTAGTACTGAATTTGTTTTTTAAGTTATCAATAGCAAAATAATGTATTACTGTACTCTTGAATTAATTCAACAAGACACAAATTATTAAAGTCATAAAAACTTAAACAAATCGAATAGAAAAAATAATACTTAAGACTTGTATCCATTTAAATATTCGTGTTATAACAAGTATTTACTCGAGTACCGATAAGAAAAGGAGTTAATTAGTCAAAAGTGTACACATTTTTTAACACTACATTTATTTATCAGCTGTTCCCTTAATTTTACGAATTTTTACAACATTTCCGTTCGCGTTCTTTTTCGGACAACAGCTTTTTTTGATAGGTTAACTCGGTACATTAGGTAGACAAATTCAAGTTCTACTTTTTTTATTTATTTTTTTAATCTTTGGATTACTCTTTTCAGCCAACAAATTAAAATATTACATAATATTACTTGCAACCATGTGTCGCAACCAATCTCCTAAATGTTAATTTGTAAACGTCTTTTAAGCCAAAATTTGCTACCAAGTGCATATCAAATTCATTGACAACTATTAAAGCACTACAATATAATAATATATTCTATTATTAAAAAGCTTTAACCTTAACCGAATGTCTGCACTGTTTCAATTATATTTGGCACCTTTAATCATGCAAAAAGTTTGCAAAGTTCAAAGGCGTAAATAAATTTCGTTGACCATCTAAAAAAGAAGAAAAAATGAATAGGAGTAATAATGCGTGCGTGTGTTTACATCGTCTGTCAACTTCATGAATAATAAAAATGTGTTAATACTTTTTGACAGTTAAAAACGCATTCCAATTTTACGTGTTCCATTTCTCTTAATCAACTTTAAGATTCAAAAGTGACATTTATTTATTTGAAGTGATAAATTTTCAATGCCTAAAAACAATTGTACGAAATTTGTATGTTATAAACAGATATACGGAGACCTATAGTGTCTTTGTATGGGAGTTGCCACGCCCACTTTTCGAATTCCCCCCCAATCTAGAGAGGTTATGTATTGATAAGCTGGGTTATGTATTTCCAATTTGGCCAACTCTTTCGCAGTTCTGTATATACAGAAAATTAAATTGCCTTTGTATAAGATTTTCCATGCCCACTTGCCCAATCCAGACCACTTTTTTGAAGAAGTTGTGTATTGTTGTGTTATTGTTTACAGTTTGAAAACTTTTGCTGTTACCGTTTACCATCTATAAGGTAATTATATTGTCTTTGTAGGTGCCACGCCCTCTTGATAATATACAAATATTTAGTCTATGTTAAGCGCCTGGTGATCAGGCAGTTACTCTGAAAATGTCATCAAAATCGGTTCAGTAGTTAACAGGCGCGGATCCAGCTTGAGCCTTAGGGGGGGGGGGGGGGGTGGAATTTTGTATGATACAAAAAAGTAAAAAATTTGGGTAAATACTTTTTGCAAATTTTGCGAATATCAAATTCTTCATCGCATAGCCGTGAAAAATATTAAGAAATTATGTATCCCTTTTTCGCGATCGTGAAGAAAGTTTCCGCACCAAACGCAATAAAGATTTGAATTTCAATTTTTCTCCTTACTATACAAAATTAACATTTAATTACAAAACTTTCAGTATTTTCTAATAATTTCATGAATATAACAATTTCTTACCATTTGTACAGAAGAAGGGCGCAAAAAAAATCGCGACTCTAATTCGCGATGATAGATGTTGTGATAGATGAGTTGTTTGGAGGATATATAATTTGATAATTTTCAGCAGCGTAGTAATATATGCACGGAACGAGCTATTAAAGTTGCACAAGATATGTTTCCATTATATAAATCAACTCGCACTTTAAACTTAAAATTTATTTCATTAAACCCAAAAAAAATAGCTTTACATTTTTGTTATACAGTTGCTTATTTTATGTATTTATGCCTGTATTCATAAAAATATTTTAAATTTAATAAAGGAAACCAAATTTTCTATGAAAATTTTCCTTAATAAACGCTTATTAAATTTAATAATCATTTATGAATATGGAAGCTAAAATATAAACAATAAATGTACCATATATAATGTGTATGGAAATTAAAAAAATGCTTTAGAAATTGCATTTGGTGCGTAAACTTTTTTGGCCACAATGGTCATTACCCTAATTAAAAAAACTCAACAAAAAGGTTCAATAAAATATAATATCAGTTCAATATACATTAATCTTTTTAAATAAGCAATTTATGATTTCCTTGTGAGGAAATTTTAGACAGTCTATCTTCTGTCATTGTTGATCTGAGCCATGTTTTTATTCGCCGAAGGGTAGAAAATGAGCTCCTGCTTGTAGCTTTACTGACGAGCATTGAAACGAAAATTTGAAATATTTTTCTTAGATTTGGGTAGATATCTTCATCACAGTTTATTAAAGCATCTACAACGTTATCTGATAGATCAGGCTCAAGTTTAGATCTTAGTAGGTGTTTATCTCTTTTAGATAGAGATACTAAAGGGTGTTTTTTTAAGCCCGATAGAACTTGAAATTGTAAAAAATAACACAAAAAATTAAATTGTAATCAAAATTTTTTTTTATTCGAAAGATCAATACGTGACATTAACATTTGAAAATGATTTCGGGCATATGGGCACCGCGGCTGTTCTTGACGAAGCGCATTCTGGACGTCCAATTTTGGGCCACTTTTTCGAGCACTGCTGGCCGTATGTCACGAATAACACGAACAATGCTGGCCTCCAAGGCGTCAATTGTTGCTGGTTTATCAGCATAAACCAGTGACTTCACGTAGCCCCACAGGAAATAATCGAGAGGTGTCAAATCGCACGACCTTGGAGGCCAATTGACAGGTCCATTTCTCGAAATCAACTTATCGCCAAATTTTGATTTCAATAAGTCGATGGTTGCGTTCGCCGTATGGCACGTAGCGCCATCCTGTTGAAACCACATCTCCTCCGGATCAATGTCATCCATATTTTCAAACAAAAAATCATTGATCATGGTGCGGTAACGATCTCCATTGACCGTAACGCGAGCTCCGGCCTCATTTTTGAAGAAATAAGGTCCGATGATGCCACCACCGCACCAAACGGTGCATTTTTCTGGATGTAATGGAGTCTGTAGGGTCTCTTGCGGAGTGGTCTCGCTCCATATGCGGCAATTTTGCTTATTAACAAACCCGTTAAGCCAAAAATGCGCCTCATCGCTGAACACGATTTTGCGATAAAACAACGGGTCAGTTGCCAACTGCTCTAGAGCCCAATCGGCGAAAGAACGACGCATATAATGGTCTCGTGGCTTCAATTCCTGCACCAGCTGGATCTTATACGGGTGTAGGCCGAGATCTCTGCGCAAAATTTTCCACGTAGTGGACGGACAGAGCCCCAATTTCTGCGACCGACGACGAATCGATAAATTTGGATCTTCTTCCACACTTTCGTTTACAGCGGCGATATTCTCTTCAGTACGCACATTCCTTCGACGTGTTGGTGTTATTGCATCCTCTAGAGAGTATGTGGTACGAAATCTATCCACAGTTCGACGAATGGCTTGTTCAGATGGACGATTATGTACGCCATAAAAATGACGAAGTCGTCTATAAGTTGCGCGAATCGACGACTGATTTTCAAAGTAAATTTGGATAATTTCGTAGCGTTGTTCAAGCGTGAGTCTATTCATGATGATTTGTCAGAGTATACTGAAACGATAAAAAAAAATATTTCATCAAAATTTAATTTTTTGTGTTACTTTTTACAATTTAAAGTTCTATCTAGCTTAAAAAAATACGCTTTACCTTTCGACTCAGATATGTTTTCCAAAGCTTCTACTATATGATGTACACTTGTTGCAAAGGCGCATAATAAAGAGAGTTTGGCTCCCAAATACTTTGCTAAAACTGTTTTTCGCTTGGGAGGATTATATTTAAAAAATGTTGTCGTTTCTTAAACAAATGATACAACTTTTTGTATTAATGGCACTTTATTGCACTGAAAGAATTTTCTTCGCAATACCAATGAATTTTGACATTAATCCCATGAAAAATTGCATTAAAAAGGAACCTATGCAGCGCTTCGTTGGATCAATGAAACCTGTTTCATTAAAAGGATTTAATGAAACATGACATTAGATCTATGAATATTATTCATTGGATGAATACTTTCTATAAAGTAAAAAAATTTTTTTTTTTTTTTAATTATTTTTATTTTTCTTATTTTATTTTACTTTATTTTTTTTATTTGTTTTCTGTCTCTGGCGGGATTCGATCGCGCAACCTCGGTGCTGATAGACTAGCTCACTACCAGCTAGTCTACTGGGGCAGTGTAGTTTTTGGATAAAAAAACTATGTTTTTTACTCAATTAAGAGCGTAAATATGAGATTAAATTGTTAATAATAAAAATAACAACGTTGATTGAAAGTGGATTGAAAGTTTTTGTTTCATTACTATAATGACATTTTTATTGTCATAATGAAAATTTAAATTTATGAAGGCAATTATTGAAATATGTTGCTTTTATAAAAAAATTTTTTGATTTCATAAATTTAATGGCATCCATGTAATATTAGATGTACGAAATTATTAAACCTTACATTTTTTAATTAACAATTAAACATTTTTTTAAGGAAACTATAATTTTGTATTAATTTATGAATATAGTTATGTTTGTATATTGTTTTTTATGTTCCCAACTAAAATTTTTTGTTTAACTTGGACAAACTTAAGTTTTCATATATCCAATGAAAATTTCTAACTTAATTACGAAATCCAATGAAGCGATTTTAACGAAAAGACTTCATTATTACTATGAAATTCCATTTAAACAATGAAAATTTTCATTTACCCAAGGAAATTTTTTTTATGAAAATGATTCATTAAATATATGAAGCATTTTTCTTTCAGTGTGCTTTAAGAAATTGAGTTGTTCGATTTATGAGAATAGCAAGGCGTTTGTTTCGCATTTGTCGCTTTTCCAAAAATTTTAAACAGCTCCATTTTCTGCTGACATCAGAGGACACCCATCTGTTCCATCTCCTACATAATTTTTTAGGTCAAGACCAACATTTGACAAAGCTTTAAGAACTATTGATGATAGTGCCTTCTCATCAATTGAGACATTAACGTCGTCAATATCTTTTGAAGCCTCTTCAAATGCGTTTACAACAAAGCCAATAAATTCTTCCCTAAAAACTTTTTGTGGTATGTTGAAATATTTTAAAGATGAGGAGATCTGGATTTTCCCCGAAAAATCCGTGCTTTCGTCAAAAATTATCGAATAGAATTTTGATTCATACAACACATAAATATATACATAAATAATGCAAATACTAAGGCTTTTTAATAATTCAACCGCACGCATTATCAAGTCAAACGTTTAGTCTTTGGATACAGATGGCACCTGCTGGGATTGAATGTAGAATAATAAGTATTTGAATACGGTAAACTAGATGTTTATTTGGAAATATCTAATAAATAACGATTAGGATTAAGATATGGATACTTATTGCAAATCGTTAGAGATTCAATAAAAAAAACCTTGCTGAGATTTCTAAAAATTTTGTACATTAAAACAAATATAATTATTGGGAATTCTTGTATTATCGAAATTAACAAAACATATTTTTATAATTTACGGGGAGGAAATTTCCTTATTCCCCCCCTCCCCCTGAATCCGCGCCTGGTAGTTAAGGAGCTTAAAGTAAACAAACATCACACTCAGAAAAAATAAAGATTTACTTCAATTGATAAATTTACGATATTTATTTACTGGAAAACCGCACTTGGGCCAAAAACACAGATGAAAAATTAAACGCTTTCGCGGGCCAATCATTCCTGATAAGGTAAACCATCCATTAAAATTTAACATAACTCAAGTAAAATCTGCGATAGAAAAAGTGAATATTAGAAAATCTCCCGGACCTGACCGCATCACAGGGTCAATGATAAGAAACCTACCATCGTCTGCTTCCAGAATCTTGCTGCTCATTTTTAACGCTATATTAAGAGTCGGATACTTCCCATCCTCATGGAAGAGGTCTATAATTGTTATGATTCCCAAGCCAGGAAAAGATGCTAGCCAGGTTGCGTCGTACAGACCGATAAGCTCATTGTCAATCCTATCGAAGCTTTTCGAAAAAATATTCGTTTTAAGTATAACTCCTCATCTAAATGAACACGACATCATCCCGGATCACCAGTTCGGATTCAGAGCGAAACATGGTACAATAGAACAAGTGCATAGAATTGTCACCCTTATTAGATCGGCGTTTGAGAAAAAGCAATACTGCTCAGCCCTGTTTATAGACATTTCCCAAGCTTTTGACAAAGTTTGGCATGATGGGCTACTCATCAAAATAAAACGAATGCTTCCTCAAAACACTCACAAGCTTCTGGAGAGCTATCTAACAGGCAGAACATTCATAGTAAGGTCGCAAGATAAATACTCCCCCCTCAAGAAAATTTCTGCTGGTGTTCCCCAAGGCAGCATATTAGGACCGCTTCTATATATAATATACACAGCGGATATGCCAACAAACCTGAGCACGCATACCTCTACATTTGCAGACGACACAGCATTTATTAGCGTTAACCATGACCCAAAAGTCGCATCGCAAAATCTGCAGTCCCACATCAATGAACTAGAGGCATGGCTAGAAAAATGGAGAATAAAGGTTAACCCGGCTAAATGTGCTCACTTAACTTTCACGCTCAGAAGACAAACGTGCCCAGCAGTAAAATTAAATAACATCACTGTTCCGGTAGAAAACCATGTAAAGTACTTGGGAATTCATATAGATAGACGCTTGACCTAGTCTCGTCATATCGAAGCGAAAATAACGGCTATGAAACTTAAAGCAGCTCAACTACATTGGCTTCTCGGTGGAAACTCAAACTTGTCTTTAGACAACAAAATTCTTCTATACAAGTACACTGAAAAAAAATGCTTCATATATTTAATGAATCATTTTCATAAAAAAGTTTTCCTGGGGTAAATGAAAATTTTCATTGTCTAAATGGAATTTCATAGGTTTGATGAAGTATTTTCGTTAAAATCGCTTCATTAGATTTCGTAATTACGTTAAAAATTTTCATTGGATATATGAAAACTTAAGTTTGTCCAAGTAAAACAAAAAATTTTAATTGGGAACACAAAAAAAACAATAAACAAACATAACTATATTCATAAATTAATACAAAATTACAGTTTCATTAAAAAAATGTTTAATTGTTATTTAAAAAATGTAAGATTTAACATTTTCATACATCTAATGTTACATGTATGCCATTAAATTTATGAAATCAAAAATTTTTTTTATAAAAGCAACATATTCCAATAATTGCCTTCATAAATTTAAATTTTCATTATGACAATAAAAATGTCATTATAGTAATGAAACAAAAACTTTCAATCCACTTTCAATCAACGTTG
Source organism: Pollenia angustigena (assembly GCA_930367215.1). Lineage (NCBI taxonomy): Eukaryota > Metazoa > Arthropoda > Insecta > Diptera > Polleniidae > Pollenia > Pollenia angustigena. The sequence goes on along the minus strand of OV884057.1, from coordinate 120,483,339 downwards.
TTATTGTTATTATGGACAATTTAATCTAATATTTACGCCCTTAATTGAGAAAAAAACATAGTTTTTTTATACAAAAACTACACTGCCCCGGTAGACTAGCTGGTAGTGAGCTAGTCTATCAGCACCGAGGTTGCATGTTCGAATCCCGCCAGAGACAGAAAAAAAATAAAAAATAATATAAGAAAAAAGAAAAAAAAAATAATTAAAAAAAATATAAAAAAAAAAAAAAAATTTTTACTTTATTGAAAGTATTCATCCAATGAATAATATTCATGGATCTAATGTAATGTTTCATTAAGTCCTTTTAATGAAACAGGTTTCATTGATCCAACGAAGCGCTGCATAGGTTCCTTTATAATGCAATTTTTCATGGGATTAATGTCAAAATTCGTTAGTATTGCGAAGAAAATTCTTTCAGTGTACATCATAAAACCAATATGGACATATGGCATCCAATTATGGGGTACTGCATGCGCATCTAACATCCAAAAGCTTCAAAGAAGACAGTCTAGAATATTACGACAAATTGTCTGCGCCCCATGGTATATACGTAATGATATTATCCACAGAGATCGCAACGTCCCCACTATCCAGGAGGAAATTAAAAAATATTCAATAAGCTACATCGATAAACTAATGGTCCACCCTAACTACCTCGCTCGGGGTTTGCTTCAGTTCGAAGGTCACCAGAGGCTAAAAAGAACCGATTCTTTGAGCCTAACTAGAAGACAGTCTTAAAATTTGAATACAGCAGTTAGTGGTTACACTGGTAACAACTAATAAACAACAAGTAGAATTAAGATTTGAATACATATTGTAAATTTCGATAAGAAAGATTCAATAATAAAAAATAAATTTAATAAAAAAAAAAAAAAAAATAAATAAAAATTCATAAAAATAATTTAATAAAAATTAAATTTCATGAACTTAAGCCTAATTAAAAATATTAAAAATTTGGATTAAAAACCATAATTAGTTCAACAAAATAACCACAATACTAATTAAAAATATATTTATTAAAAAATGAATTAAATGGCACCAGTTAACAAATTAATAGTATCAATTAAATCTTTTTTTATATTAACAACATTTTCAGCAGTAATGTTGTTGCTATAACTAAACGTTTAATTCATAGCTGTTAAGTAATGATTACTAATCATAATAATTAGTAATTAGATTATTTTTTTTTTTTAAAGGTGAAGTAATGATTATATTACGATTATTTTCAGATTCGCACGATTACTAATTGATTCCGATTACAGATAATCAAAAAATAATCAAGATTAATAAAAATTACGAAAAAATAATCAAAAATAATAAAAAGTAATCGAAAAATAATTTGACTACTTTCGAAGATTACTTTTGATTATTTTTGATTATTTTTTCCTTATTTTGCGATATTAGTGCAATACTGTTTTACACTGCAGTTACACGCTCAAGTTTTTCTTGATAGTCTTTTACATATACTGTTTGTCAAAATTTCCAAACATTGATAGTTGTGACGTAGGCTGCATTCAATTTTTGAGCAATTTACTTTCAAATTGCCATCAAGAAAAAAATTTATAAAGAGAAACGAAAAATTTGCTCACTAACCTTGAAATCAGCTGTTTTCTTGAACGTAAATTGAAACACTCACTGGCAAGAGAATTTTAAAGGCAAGTTCGTATCAATTTTAAAAAGTATGAGTGTATTGGTTAAAAAGTGTAAGTGTATTAAAACTTGATAGCCAAAACTTGACCGTGTAACCCTCAAGTAATGTAAGTTGTTTTTTATTTCATTTTTTGTTATTACAGTAATTTTTACTTAGCTGCACAATCTCCTTTGCACGATTTTTTTTTGTGCAGGTAAATCAAAAATGCAGCTATCTTAAATGTATTTAGCTGCCCTAATGCAGGTACGCAATTGTGGTTACCTGCATAAAAGTGCAGCTAAAGAAAAGTGTCTTAAAGAGGAGTAAGAACGTTTTCATTAATAAATTTATAACAACAATGACGTTCAAACAACCTCTAGTCATTTGTTATGCATTATTATAATGAATGAGGTAGCCAAATAAATAAAGTGGGGAACAGAATAGTCGCTGTAGTACAACGTTAACAATAGCGCTGCAAGCTGTCAAAAGTTAAAACGGCAGTTTCAAAGTAGTGTCAACAGAAAACGTAGTTGTAGTAGTCGTTGCAGTTGAAGCGCAAAATTCGAGATTTTGAACTTTGTTGCGCTACAGAGCATTCGTCAGCTATAAATACTACAACTACTTTATTCTGTTCCAGGCCAAGATTTCCTTTCATATAATCGTGGTGAAATTGCTATAACCACAAACCATATGAATAAATGAAGGTAAATGCAAACAAAATAAATGAATTATATATAATGATGTCAACTTGACTTGTTTGCGGTACTACATTTTATATGTGTGCAGCTAACTTCGATGTTTTATATGAAAATATTTTAAGCTAAGCAGATCCCAGGAATTGCAACAGTTATTATCTCTTATTTTAAAAATGGAACAGAGGTTAAGAGAAAGGTTCCAACCATATTTCTTGTTGAAGCCTGAGGCAAATATTGCAACTCCAGCAACAGTGCTAACTCAAAGCATTAAAATCAAATGGAATTTAATGTATTTTTAATGTTTTCTATATTATTTTTCCCTTTTTTGTTGATTTAGGAAGTACTAAAATTGTTATTGGTTGTTTTGTTATTAAAGTAAATATACCTATATTTTGTATACAAACACTATCTATTTTTTTACGTTTTAAATGCAAATTTTTCAAAATAAAACGTAAGTGTAAAATGATGCGCATTCTGAATTTTTAAAAAATAATCGAAAATAATCAAAAATAATCCTTGAAAGTAGTCAACTATTTTTTTGATTACTTTTGATTATTTTTGATTATTTTCTCGTAATCGTAACTAATCTTAATTATTTTTGGATTATTTGTAGTCATAATTAATTAATAATCAGGAAATGTAAAAAAGAGAATTATGTAATCAATACCATTCTTTTTAAAATTTAATCTAATTGATTACTAATCGTAATCCAAATTTAACAGCTCTGGTTTAATTCACTTGATTAATTTTATTTGTGATTAATGGTTTAATTGAAAAAAAAATTGGAGAGAATTCTTTTTGTACACCCTTCTTCATTTTCATAAATATATGCGGAATAACAAAATTGCATATGCCCTTTCCACCTGTGGTGTAGAGTATAATAAAGAAAATATACGATATAATTAAAATGTAGATGCAAGAATAACTATATAGCCCTCTTGTAAGGGGTGATTCTTCACATAATACGTGTAAATCTAAGATAATTTATAATGGATGATGACAAAATCATGTTACAGTCAAAAAAATTGCAATGTAAACGCAAGAGATTTCGAAGAAGAATTCAATTAAAATCTTAAAGATCTGGGTGCAATGCAAACGGCCTATAAATAAATTTGCAACAAATTATTATCAAATATTCCAAATATACAATAAACATTGAACATTGTGCATCGGAATCTGAAAATAGGGACAGTATTTTTTTTTTTCTTTTTAATTTAAATTTCAGTACTTTAAACTGCACTAAAACTTGGGGTTTTTATGTTGTTACGTTGTAATGTGGAAAAATCAAATAAAGAAAAGGAGTAAAACGACCAAATGCCTCTTACTTTAACCACAATTTATGCTGTGATTTATGATTTCAAAATTTTTTTTGGATGTCGTTTGTGTTGTGACCATTAAATTAATTGCAATTTATCGATTTTCAAATTGCACAATAAGACTCATACAGTTTATGTACTAAAAAATATACACGACACATGTAAATTCATATTCAAATATACATACATGGGTGCAAACATACATACATCCATACAAATTCATAAAGATGATGACTGTGACGATGATGAGGGTCATAAATGTTGTTAGAAATGCATAAAAACACACTTCACTCGTTTTTGGTTTTATTTTAAACGAAAAGGAAAGCAAAAGTTTTCATTGTTACAATTCAAAAGGACATAAATGAAATTGGGAGGAGGAAAAACATAAAATAAATTGAAATTGTTGCAGTCGGTCTGGGCGAATTTCTGCGAATACTCTATTTGATATTAAAACTTTTGTAGGTTCCTAGCTGTTGGTCTTCCAATGGCTCACTGTAAATTACTTATCAGGCGCGAGTCTTATAGAGTCGCGCAGATGCGGTGGACTAGTGAGTCCACCTGCTTGATATCCAGGCTATTATGGCCTGGTCATGATGAACGGAGGACAAGCTCTCTACTTAGGTTCAGAAGGGACCAGATTAGGACAGTGGTATCGGTTATTACTGGGCACTGGCCGGTGGGTACTCATGCTGAAAGAATGGGTCTGGAATTCAATGACTACTGTAGAATTTGTCAGGATGAGGAGGAGGAGGAGACTGTGCTTCACTTTCTCTGTCAATGCCCTGGGTTGCGGGGTATTAGGGAGGAATGCCTGGGGAAACCGGCATTTGCCTGCCTAGAGGATCTATCCAAGATAGAACTGAGATCGCTGATTCTCTTCATTAGGAGGACGAAGTGGCTGGATTCTGCAGTGACGCCATCTGACTAACTGCTCTATAGGATGGGCATTGGCGCTGGGTATCACAAAGGGACCAATAAAGGACCCAAGTGAGCTGTCTGTTGATAGCTGCCCATGGAACCTAACCTAACCTAGGTTCCTAGCTAGTCATTAAAATTAAAGTGAGCTATTCTGTGGTTTTAGTAAATTGGCGTTGGTGTTGAGGTAGCAGTGCTTGCACAAAATGAAATTTGTGTTAATGCAACTTAATCCAATTTAATCCAACTTTGAAATTCTATGCAATGAGACAGATGGGTCGTTTTCAACAGTCTTCAACACAACCTCAACAGTCTTCCACACAACCTCAACGTTGCTTCAGTACGAATATTTCCGTGAGCACCGCATCCAGGACAGCCGATCACAGAAATCCTAAAGAAAGCCATATATATTTTTTTTATCCAAACACATAATTCGACAAGTCCTTGAATCGAAATATAACACTTAATATTTAAAAGTAGAGTGTATACATTTTTGCAAAAATGCTGTTGGTGTACAAAATGAATAAAAATTCGTATTTTACATGCCGTGTCACGAATCACGATAACTCAAACTTCATGTGTATATGATGAGAAAATACTTTGTTTTCATTTTATTGCAACATACAACCAAAAATAATATTAAACGACAATATTTTCCCTTTTGGCTAAATGGATTGCAGTCAGTCAGTTGAACTTGGCTGAGCTGGGAAGAATTGAATTGAGCTTAGTTCACTTTAGTTTCACAACAACATAAAAAAAATCGCTTTTAACCATTTGTGAAGGTTAATATGAATGTGAGACTGTGTGTTGTACATACCCTGCAAATAAAATTGGACCACCTGATCCATTTTAAAAAAATGGAATACTCCATGGACTGGTCCGATGTAATGCAAGCATGGACCATGTCATTGTTAAAAAGTGTTTGTAGTGAGACGACATGTCTTCGTTTTTTAACGACATGATTTCGTTTTTAAACGACTTCAAAACTAATCCTTTTGAGTATACCATGGAGTAGTTTTAAAACTTCTCCTTAGTAGTCCAAAGGTGGGCTATATGCTCCTGCCCTAGGACATCGTAATGTTGAATATACCTTTTTTTCCATACGTTTGGGTTACTTTTGGACTAGTCCTGGTCCCTTGTGGGCTACCCTTCTTTACACGCGTGTTTGGACTGGTCCTATTATTTGCAGGGTATTTTTAAGTTGTATTTCTGTGCTACCTCAACTCAACTAAAGCAAAATGAATGCAAAATCATACACCAACATAGATCTTTTACAATGTTTGCCATATAACTTTTGGTCTTTTAGTGTCCTTTACTCGACCCACACTAGCAAATGGCTTTTGCTGAGCTAAATATCCACATGCATACATCTGTATATTTGTGGCAGAGTGTTGTGTAGCATAACATTCTGGACATACGTCTATATGAAATCGTTATATTTTTATTTTCAAATATACAATATTTATTTGTTTTACCCAACAAATTTTGATAAAAAGAAAAGAAGGAAATAGAAAGAGGCCTGTCGGCAATAGTAATTATAACTTACACAAAGGTCATATGCGTAGTTGATCGATCGACCGTCCAAGAAAAGCAACGTTGACGTTGTGTAATAGATGATTGAAAATGATCCATCTGTCTAAACTCGTCGTAGTTCCGATCCATTGAGCATTTCCAGAAAAACACAGCAAAGAATTTTAAAGTTGGAATTTAAGATGCACCAGGGATGTTAAATGATAATTTAAAGCAATGGAGGGCTAAAATAGCTTAAAAGAGGGGATCGTTAAAACGCCACTACTCAACACACAAACCAGCATGTGAACTAGGGCTTCCATTGCGCAAAAATTCCCGGCAACTTCTGGAATTTGTTTGAAAAAATTTTTCTGAAGTTTAAGTTTCGGTAAAATTAAATGGTACACAGAAACAATAATCTCGTACGAAATTTAAATTTTTTTAACTTATTTTATTTCGAGTCGTACTTAAAACTTAAAGTACGAATAACACTAAAAAGTACTAAAAACAATCCAAACAGGATTTTTGTAGAAACAACAACAACACTACAAAAGAAGGTAAAAAACGATTTGCTTGTTTTGTGAAAAACCAGCAACAGAACTAGGGATGCAATTCCCGATCCCAGATCGGTATTCAGCGAATCCCGGATCTAGGTGTTTACGTCTAAACTGAAGGCAACGGTGTTTCCAGACCCCAGACTATTTAAGCTGAACCTTGACATCTCGAGGCTCCACTGTCATTAAATGGTTTTATTTTAAGCTCATATTTGAATTTGTTGTGTATTTTTCGCTAAGTTTTTTTTGGTATTTCTTTTAAGAAAATGAAGACGTTATAGGAACAATTGTTATTATTCCTTGTATAACCGCAGTAGCATAAAGAAGTTTCTCTGTACGGAGGAAAATATAAAGTTTTAAAAGTTTCAATAAAATTTAAGTTTTATAACGTGCGAAATCTAAACAGGAAAGTGTTTTTATTCGGAAGAAACGTTTTTTATTGAGCAAAAAATCACTTTTGTAATCACTTTTTTTCCAAGATTTTGTTGTTACAAACATCGAGTGCTTGGGTATTTGGTGTTACTGCAGCACAGCCCGATCCAACCATCAATACAATACACTCCAAAACGTAAACGACGTTTTTATTTGGTCCATCGAATTAAAATTTTTAATATCGCGATTTTGTTATCTTTTTTTATAAAAAGAAATTCATCATGACATTCCCCCTTGAGAGGATAGGGAACACAATATTTATATTTAATATTTATTTGATAAACTGTGTTAATACTGTCATTGAAAACGAAAGAAAAAAGTTAAACTTTGTTATTCGTTTTAATTAAATTAAAAATAAATTATAACGTGAGAAAAGCTGAAAATAATTTAAACATTCTACTGGTGCACCAAATTCAAAATTAAACTTAACTATTTACAGGGTTGGCATTATTTAAGTGTTTTTCGAGAATGGGCATAGAACCTACGGTAATTTATGGAGCGATTTCACGAAATCAAGATGTGTATTTTATACCAGTGTTCGAAAATAAACACTAAATTTCGTTTTTTAATGTTCGGTTCGGTAGATTTGTGGAAAACACAAACGCTAATAGTGTTTGTGTAGAAAATCATTAAAAAAATAACGTTTCCCTGTTAGTCATCTTTCGAACACAAAAATATTACTGTTTTTATCAAACTCAACAAAAGATGTCGGTTTTTTTTTGAAAACCCACAAACTTCAATGTGTTCGGTTCGGCTCGTTTATGTCCGTCCCTTTTGGCTGGTAAAAAAACATTTTTACAAAAACAAAATACACACACGAAAAAAACTCTATAGAACATTAAAATATAATGTTTGTCTTCAGTATCACTACAATTGTTCTGTTTTTTTAACGAAGAACCGAACATTATATAATGTTCGTTTCTTTCTTGAAAATAGTTACGAACGGTATTAAGGGTTATGTCTACACAATCACTAAAAAAATAGGTATCGTTCCTGGGTGTGTGAGCCGAACGTTAAATAATGTACTGTTTATTTTCGAACACTGTTTTATACACTACATAATTTCTACCACTAGTGGTGGTGGGTATAAAAATGTGTTTATGTTAAAATAAGATTTGTATGGTTAACTAAATAAATTTCAATTATTCATTTTAATTAATTTAATAAAAATTTTAATAGAATCCTACAAATAAATCAATAACTACTTAGCTTGCTCTATTCAATTACAATATTAATTATTCAATAAAATATAGATTTTATGGTAATTATTTTTAATTAAATCATTTAACACATTGTTTGAAATCGTTCGTTGTCTTTTTTATCATATTTTTAATTTAATCATTAATTAAGAAAAAATCAATATTTAAAATGTTTGTAAACTTAGTGATCAATATAAATTTAAAATAATAAACTAATTATAAAACTTTTTTTTTTTTTGATAAATATCTATAAAAAAAACATTAATCTTTTAGTTTTCCAAAACCCCGAATCCCAAAAAATCCCGATATCAAGAAAAAAATTTTAATTTTTAATATCCCGAATACCGGGATTTGCGAAAACCAGTCCTGATTGGCATCCCTAAACAGCTTAAAAAATAAAATGAGATGAAATAATTCCCATATTCAATTTGCTTAAATTATTTAGTTAAAGACATCAAATTTTCAAAGCAAAATTATTACGAAAACCATAGCGGGCGTGGTGTTGCTGTCTTATAATTTAGATTTCTTCTGTAATCAAAGGGCGGAATACATCAGTAGTGAAATAAACATGTTTAACGGGTAGGTAAATAAAAATATTCTCTCTATCTCTGGTTGTCTGGGTAAGTGCTTGGGTTAGAATCAATTTAATCTCACTTTTGGATTATTTTAAGTACAAATCAGGATTAAACTAACTAAGAAATTATAAAATGAAGCACAGTTTAAGAAAAGTTTTATCGCACTTTAAATTAAGTCAATCCCGTTTTCGGATCACTTGAATAATCCGTACTAGAATCAAGCATTCTGTACTTTATTTAAGGAAATCCGTACTTACACTGAAAGAACTTTCTTCGCAATACCAATGAATTTTGGCATTAATCCCATGAAAAATTGCATTAAAAAGGAACCTATGCAGCGCTTCGTTGGATCAATGAAACCTGTTTTATTCAAATGTATTTAATGAAACATTACATTAGATCTATGAATATTATTCATTGGATGAATACTTTCAATAAAGTAAAAAATTTTGTTTTTAATCTTTTTTTTTTTAAATTTTATTTTTCTTATTTTATTTTTTTATTTTTATATTTTTTCTGTCTCTGGCGGGAATCGATCGCGCAACCTCGGTGCTGATAGACTAGCTCACTACCAGCTAGTCTACCGGGGCAGTGTACTTTCTAGATAAAAAAAAAACTATGTTTTTTACTCAATTAAGAGCGTAAATATGAGATTAAATTGTCCATAACAACCATAACAACGTTGATTGAAAGTTTTTGTTTCAATACTATAATGACATTTTTCATTGTCATAATGAAAATTAAAATTTATGCAAGCATTATTGAAATATGTTGCTTTTGTGAAAAAATATTTGATTTCATAAATGTAATGGCATATTTCATTAGAAGTATGAAATAATAAAATCTTACATTTATTGGTTAACAATTAAACATTTTTTTAAGGAATCTATAATTTTGTATTAATTTATGAATACAGTTATGTTTGTATATTGTTTTTTTATGTTCCCAATTAAAATTTTTTGTTTAACTTGGACAAACTTAAGTTTTCATATATCCAATGAAAATTTTTAATGTAATTACGAAATCCAATGAAGCGATTTTAACGAAAATACTTCATTATAACTATGAAATTCCATTTAGATAATGAAAATATTCATTTATCCAAGGAAAATTTTTTTATGAAAATGATTCATTAAATATATGAAGCATTTTTCTTTCAGTGTATACCGCCCTATTGGCACCACTTTCGCTTAATTTAAGTACGGATGGTTTGATTTGTCTTTTCAGTGTACCAACTGTTATTTTGTCTATGTAAAAGGAAATTAAAGAATAAAATGATAAGATAAGATGCGTATCTTAGCGAAAAAACCATTCCAGGGAATACTCGGAAACGAAGGAAAACTTTTAAGCTCTAACGAAAATAAGAACGTCAAACAATAATGGTTTCTTCTATAAAATAAAAAGGAAATGTTGTCTGTTGCTGATCGCATAACTTGAGAACGGCTTGACCGATTTGGACGATTTTTTCTTTAAAATAATCGCCATGGTCCAATTTAGGTTTTTACGGCCCCTTTTTTCGATTAAACTAAAATCAGAAAGCGGCTCCATCGATTTGACTAATTTTTTTTGTCAAATGTTCGTATAAATCCATTTTAAGTTTTCATCGAAAGAAAAATTTACCACGCCTACTTTAACGCCCACTTTTTCTATTTATTTCACCGATTTGGACAATTTTTTCTGTAAAACGATCGCCATGTTCCATTGCCTCGCCCACTTTTACGCCCACTTTTTTCGATTTACCTAAAATCAGAAAACGGCTCCATTGATCATTAGCAATCAGCTACCGAGCGAAGCCGGAAAATATAATTGTTATTTTCTCAGTTTTTTTTTTTAGTAAAATTTTTTAAAAGTTGTAATAAATCGTTTAATTTAACGTCTAAGGAATGTCAAAAGTTAATTCCAGAAACTTTATAGAAAGCAAATTCATAATAAACTTCTATTTCGAATCTAAAGTTACTTTTTATCTGAAAAATAAGGGACTTTTTTATATATTTTTTTTTAATTAAATTAAAATTTGTATCTTTACCAAAATATCAAGACCGTTTTGGTTATAAGCTTAAACAAAATTTGCTCCTACTAAATAGTTCACAAACATACGCACCTGTCGGAAAAATAACACGAATTTACAGTAAAAATTATTTTTAAAAACACTTTTGTATATGAATCATTATAAAATACATCAGCGATAGCCACTTCTTTCCAAGTTAAAAAGTATGTAAAAGAAATAACAACTCAAGGAGTCACACCAAAAAAATTAACACAGTTAAAGTTAGTTTATGGAAAGTTGAAAATGATAAAAAAAAAGTTTAAGGTGGTTAACAACTTTCAAATAAATTTTAATGTTTTATTAATAATTTCTAAAAAATATTAGAAGGAAGAAAAAATATTTATTTAGTCTTAGTACGAAATAATTTTTTCGAGTGTATCCTTGTTCATGTAAAAGTATGTTTGGACGCATTTTCATATAAATATTTCTATGAGTGGCTATTTTGATTGTAATTTTTTTTTTTTATTGTAAATATTTTGTTTCAAAACAGTTCTTGTTTGCAAGGATGTTCATAAATGTATTTGCCATTTAATTACAAAGAAAGGAGTTGTCATTGGCACTGGTGCAAGTGTGTCTCTTTATATCTTTTAAAAGAGTGTAATTGTTTGTGTGGATTTCGGTTTGTGCGTTATCTTTACTGTCACAGCATTTGCTAAGGACTCCACCTTTGCATTTTTGGGGTTCAAATTTTACCCATACCATTTGTAAACAACTCAGATACACTTTTATTATCCATCAAGATTTATATGACCAATACAACTATTTAAATTTAAATGGAAGTTTTCATTTCGCCATTAGGTTACATTTAAACATTTTGTGTTACATATGACCTGCTGTAATTTTGGCTGAAATCTTATGATTTATTAGGGTACACTTTAAAACTATTATTACCATAAATTTATCTATATAACCTCCCCAATAAACTCCATTTGGAAGTCTAAAATATTGCTAATGCCTTTGAGCATTAAATGAAGTGTTTGGTGAATGAAGCTAGTAACACTAGCTTGCAATTTGGGGTGATGCATTACACATTTTTGTGATTGTGTTTATAACGCGGTAAAATAACAACCATAGATCTTACCTTTTAGAATCGGATTTATGAGTGTTCTAGCTACTGGTCACAACTTATGCTGGGTACACAAACTTGGAAGAGACTCTGACCCGAATAATTCGCTTTATTTAAACATTAATGATTTCACATGAATCATGATCATGGCTTCAATTTAAAATCATTTTTTCAATAATCCGTTTTTACACGCTTATATTTCGGCAACATGACCAAGTCGGACAAGTGGAACTTAACCTGCTACTTCCCAGTAAAAACTTCGCCTACAAAAAAATGTGTTTTGTAATCAGAAAACACTAAAAGCACTACTTAAAATTCTACTCAAAGAACCGGTAAATTTTACAAAGGATGTCCCAAAGTGTACGCGTGTAAATGCAAGTCATTATATTTTTACCTACATACATCCATAAAGAAGTAGTTATAGAAGAAAGCTACTTAATAATGAGTAAGAAGGCTATTCAGTTTGAAAGCGTCTCCATTTCTTTCGTGGACATACAAATTTATGTGCCAAAGTTTATGTTTCTAGGTTTCATTAACAAAGTATAATATAAATACGTATCTTCTAGGTTCTCATTCATTCAGCACCCTCCTATAGTTCCTTAGTTTGATATTTCATATGGGTAATTCGATGTCAAATCGACCAAGAGTAGGACACGGCCCCTTTCAATTTTAATTAAATTTGGTGAGAATGTTCCTTTTATCATATAAGGAACATATATGAACGAAAAAAAATTGAAAAATCCTACGCGCTGCAGGGGCCAGATTAAAGAATTTTATTAAACCGCAATATTTTTATTGTACAGCGCGTAGGATGCTCCTAGATGGGTCAAATGTATGACCAAGCCCACTTTATTTTTTATTGCGGAATTTCGGTTTTATTAGTAATTTGAATAAACTGAACCGTTTTTGAGTTACGCGAATATATGCAGTGCAACCTCCTACATTTTATAACGGTATATCTTGAAAACAACAGCTAACCTAAAAAAAACGGCTAGCACCACTGGATTCAGCGTGCCTGGCTTGTCTTTTTTTGCAACTAGCACAGTGTACTTATTGCTAAAAATTACAATATTAAAATTCTATTTTAAGATAATTTTTTTAAAGGTTGCGAAAGAAAAAAAATTATATCTTAAAAAAAACACCTCCTTCAAAGTTGCAGGATTTTTAAAGAACAGTTTGAGGTATTATACAAAAAAAAATCAGTCAAATAAAAAAATAAGTTTTTGACTTAGTCCGTTTTTAAAATTTAATATTTTGCAGATATTACATTTCAATATGCGGTTTGTATCCCCAAGTATTCTCTTTAAAATGACACTAAAATCATCTTCGTATATAAGGTAGTTTTCGAGATATTAAAGAAATAAACTCAACACATTCGGCTAATTCGAAACTTTCGAAAAAAACATTTAAAATTATTTTTCGTTCATATATGTTCCTAATAAGATAAAAGGAACCGTCTCACAAAATTTCATTAAAATCGAAAGGGGTCGTGTCCCACTCTTGGTCGATTTGACATGGAATTACCCATATAGATAATTAATTTGGGACAATTTTTGCTAACAAAAAATAGGGAATAAGTTACATGGAGAAAGAACACCTTTTTGGCCAAAATGTCAAATTTTGACCGCCTCTAATTCAGGAAGACATCTACACCACTTGACATGAAATAAAATAAAAAAGTATCACAGGTAGAAGAACCGAACAGTAAAAGCAAAAAATTTTATTTCCCGCATGTTCCTGCAGTGGGAGCTCATAATGTAATAAATATTTTGTGAAAAAAGTACCAAAAATAGGTACGATTTTCAACTTTTAAACGTTCGAATTTTTAAAAGTGCTTAATTAATGTTTGCAATTTTTAGATAAGTTACGCATGTGATATAATTTTTATTTCTATGTTCTTAACTTTTAAAAATCACTTAAACACAATAGCTTATAAAAAAACGTCAGTGATAAGAATAAATTTTGTAAAAAATCGCTTAAATTTTTACATCGCAATTGGTCTTTAACTGACATATAAATGACGGTATCGATATAATCGAATTTTAGGTCTAGAACAGAGTCCGCCAAACACATACACTAGGGCGACAAAACTTTATTTGAATTTTTTTCTATCTGTATACTACATAATTTCCTTATTTGTGTGTTCCACTTTTTTGTCTATTCTGAGCTTTTTGAAGCTCTGATGCACTGATGATATAAAAACTGAAAATTTAGATGTATGTATGTAGCAGGATATTTGATTTTTAGCCTGTGGAAGGGAATTAAAAAGAAAAAGGAGCGTGGTAAAATTAATTCTTTTTAACATTTTAGATTATATTTAAGCCCCCCAAAGACATAGGAAGCTGTAAATTAACTAACATATAAGCAATTAAGCATAGCCTGAAAGGAAAAGGGGTGTGACAAACTTGTGTTATTTTATATTTGAGCTAGTTTTAAAGCCCCCTTAAGACCAATGAGGCTAAGAATTGCCAAGCATATGGCACTGACGTTAGGGCTTACCTTAAAGTAGTTTTTCTTCCTGCCTGGCATTAACAGCTAGTATGTGTGTATTTCGTATTTCGATTCGAAAGAAATCATTTACGGATTCGAACAATTTGTACTGTGTATTACGATTTTCGTAATCGTACGAAACAATGATAGAGGTTGTATTTTTTAAAAAATGGGAAATTTGATGAACCATTATTGTTCGTAATAGAGAGTGGCTTTTAAGAAAGTGATTTTTTGTTTTCAATAAAGTATGAAAAACGTCCGTTATTTCGAAACAAATATTACGAAAATCGTAATACACAGTACAAATTGTTCGAATCCGTAAATGATTTCTTTCGAATTGAAATACGCGGTAACCCCCTTGTTGTGCCCCATATATATTTAACCATTTCGGTCCGACTTTTTATTTGAGAAACAACAATGTAAATGAAAAATCTGTTTACACATATTGAAAAAGCTTAAAAATTTATTATTAGTTTTTCCGTAAGTCCTTTCATAGTTCTGAGAAATTGTCCCAATCGGATTTTTCGGACTATTGTCCCAACCGGGTTTTTAATGCAAATGGGACAATATGTCCCACTAGTATTGAAACTATGTACAAATCTTATAAAAATGTGCCCAAAATTGGCGACCGTTACTTCTTTGATAAGCTAACACAAAAAGTTTGACTGGGACAATTGCAAACGTGATTTTTTTACTTTAAAGAACCAATCGAATCATTCAAACACTGTCTGGGATGTATTATCCCAATAGGACCGAAAGGGTTAAAAGCCTTTCCTAGTTCATATAAATATTGCATATCATCACGCCAATTTAAATTTCCAACATATAGCCGTTTCTCGTTTTGCTGATATTCGTGTTTTAATGTATTGTAATTACTTATCAACTCTGAAGCGAATATCTGGTGAGGTGGTTATTCCGTCCAATAATGCATCCATTACATATCGTAGAATTAAAACACATGGTGCTGACATCCAATGTACTGTGGTGGTGGCAGAGAAATTGATTTAAAATGGTTCAACTAAAAGTGTAACAACACTTTTAGTTTTTCCTGTATTAACACTGGTTGTGTCGCAAATTATCATTTTTATTGACTTCATCAAATTAAATTTTTCTAAAGTTTCTTTGGTTCCATTGAAATAAGTTATCGCTTTCCCATTTTCCAGAACTAATGCAGCTACTTTTATTTCTTGAGATTCATTTTTTACTACAACTACCTGTACTTCTTGTCGTCCAATTTTTTTACCATCGAAATGGAGACACCAAATCTTATATTGCTGCTTTCCTAGTACTTACTTTGGCAGTAGTTACTAACGTTAGTGCTGGATTTATTAATCGCTTTGTTATTTCAAGTCTTAAAGGTGGCATATAATCGTTATCATCTTCAAATGAATCATTGAGCATTGAGACAGAGTCGGAGTCGGAGTTTGAATCTTGGACACTTATTTCAGATTTTGGTGCAATGTTTCCGAACGAAATATTAATATTGTTATCAAACTTTTCAGCAGTTTTTGAAGTTTTGATACCTTTCTGGTAGCACGAATCAAACATTCCACTTTCCTTCTTATAGATTTGGTAGCCAATTTCGGAATATTTAGTTTAGTCCATAAATCGAATAATTCTTGCGATATAATTTTATACCTCTCTGTATTTAATTTTTCTTTTTCATATAACGCATTAAATCTTTCAATGACTGTTTTTTTTTTAGGTATTTGGTTCAGTTCACATAACGAAATATCGATACTTGGAATATTTTTACATTTATTTTCAGAATTTTTTAAATTTTGGGTCCACTTATCCGCTTGAAGTTGAACAAAAACGAACGCCTGCTTTATTTAAAAAATTTTTTTTCTTTTACAAGTACTATTTTTACCGAATTTACTTTCAACTCTATATAAAAAAATAGTAAAATTTTGAAAAAAAAACAGAGTTGCATTAGCAAAAATCGGTTGTTTGTAACTAGTTTATCTCAAAGGCTAGTTACAAACCTGTTTATGATTTGTATGGATAAATAAGTTTCACAAACTATTTTATCACCACAAACAACTTATAAACTGTTGATGTAGGCGTAAATTCATTATTACTGATCCAAAACTTAATTGCATTTCACGCGGAACCTTTTTTAACGATATCGAAAATCTAAAGATGCAGTTCTTATTGTTTTTTTATGCACTACATGGTATGGAAAGGGCCATTTTGATATTTTAAAAAATTGTAAAAAAGTTGTATCTAAGCATGAAAAATATTTAACATAGTCTCCAAACAGTCCTCTTGGAATTACATTGCGGACGAATTCAAACACTAGGTAAGAGCTACCTCATTAAATTTGCTAATGACAATTTGACCTAGTTCCGCTTTTGTGGACAAAAAAGCGTATCAATTCATCACTAGTTGAGTTGTCAACAATATTGCAATATTTCCGAAACAACTAAATCCTATATTTCCAAGATTATTTTTTACCTAGCTCTGATATTGCTGCGCTTAATTCCGAGAGAAAACTTATTTGTGGAACTCAATGGGTTAATTTTCAATTTTAAGCAAGCCTGATATTCATATCTGTAAAATTTAGTAGGCTAATGGACGATTTCACCAATTTATTTACATATCAACTATATTTAAAATTCGTTTTTCATGTCAAATAAAAATAAAATTGTATGAAAAATTATCAAAGTAATTTTTGTTTTTTCTTAACCTTCTTACAACTACTATTAATGTTGGGAGAATTCCAACCAATAGTAGTGGGGAATGTGAGAAAACATAAGCTTACTGCTTATTGTTGGTTTTTTTGTTTTAGCTTTGATATTGTTACAAGTAAAACTGGTGCTTATAATTCTTATACGCTTAATAGTATTATTTGGTTTAATCACCCCTATTATGAAAGTCGACATCGACACAAGTCGACGGCACCTGAACATTAATGGTATTTTCTGAGTCGTTGTTGACAATAATCGATTACTTTTGACAGTCAAGTGATATTTTCTAAGGCGCTTTTAAGTCGACGTCGAGTAGTATTGTCCCCGTTTTAGTCGACAGGAAATTTTGTGACGACTCAAATGAAAGTTAAAGAAATTTTAAATGAAATGTTAACATATTTATTGAATACGTTTGAAATAAAAAATGCAAATTTAAAAGAAGTTATGGGCACAAATTTTATTAGTAAATTTAACGCGAAAATTCGGAAACATTTGCAAAAATAGCGAAAATTTGCGAACATTTTTAATATATAACGAAAGCCCTAAAACTATAAGAAATGGCAAAAATTTTGCTAAAATTGCAAAATTAGCGGAAATTCGCAAAAAATTGCTAACAGCTACATGATGGCAAAGTCTAATATTTATTAAAAATCGTTAAAGCTGTAAAGAATCAGAAAACTTTTAGGAAAAAGTCGCTGCTATCGCGAGCATGGCTAAAATAAGCAAAAAATTGCAAACTTTGAAACAAACCCTTAAATTGGTTTGAAATCGCTAAATCGGCGAAAAAACAAAATGTCGGGAAGTTATAAAAAAATTATGCAAAAACAGGGAAAATTCGCGAAAATTTTTAATATATCAAACAAGCCATAAAATTGATTAAAAGTCCCTTAAACTGAAAGGAATGGCAAAAATTCGGTGAAAATTGCTAAATTAACGAAAATTCGCAAAAATTTGCTAACAGCGGCATGAAAGAAAAGTCTTATATGTTTTATTAATAAACGTTCACACAGAAAAAAATACCCATGTAAAATTAACATGGAAAAATGTTGATTGAGAATCATGTTAAATTTCAGAAAAATTATGCCCTTTACTTAAATTTATCATTATTTCATATTAATTTTTAACAAAAAATATCAAAATAACCTTAAATTACGTTTATTTAATATTATTCACTGTTAAAAAAATAAAAAAAAAAAAATATTAAAATTTAAATAAATCTGGATTCAATATTGAACCCATAAAAACCTGTTTTGTATTAAAATCAAAAGTTTATCTTGTTAAATTAACATGCATACCTACTTAATTATGTACATTTTTTATTTTCACTTTTAAAATATGTTATAAAAAGAAGACAATTCCCGTATTCTTTTAATTAAAATTGTTTATTTAAATAGTACATCAAGTTTTCAAAGTAGAATGATGACCATATCGGGCGATTCTGCTGATGCTTCTGTTAACAAAGGAGAATACAAAATAAGTGAAACATGTGTTACAGGGTTTTGAATTATTCTTACATAAATGAAAATGTTGTCTGAAGCTTCTTCACACTGTTAAAATACACTCAAACCCATTTGATTCTACATGAAATTCACGTTGTTTCAACTGGAAATAACTTTTATTCAACGTGATTCCGATTGTTATTTCAATATAAATTGCATTTTGCTCTAACTTTACTGCAATGTTAAATTAACATGAATTATAGTTATATCAAAAGAAAAAAATGTTGTTCGCAGTTATTGTAAAATCAGGTTGAATTAACATGAAACCCGTATGAAGCAAAATCACCACCGAAAAAATTTAAATCAACCTAGTTTTCGACGTTTTTAACTTGATTTTTTTCTGTGTGTTAAAGCTATAAAGAATCAGAAAACTTACAGTAAAAGTATCTTTTATCAAAAACATGCCAAAAATTTGCGAAAAAAATTCAAAATTGGAAACAAACTCTACACTTTATTTTAAAAAGATCATCGGTTAAAAAAATATGTCGTAAAATAGCATAAATAGCGTTAAAAAGTGAGTGAAGAACAACCTAAGCAACCAGTGAAATGCGCATAGGAATAGCTTATCCAATCGACAATAAATTTTAGGGTTTTTTATCAAGAATAATGAATTAAGCACGACAAACAAAATTTTGTGTAAAACACTTTATTTAAATATGAATTGATATTTAAATAGAATTGGTGAAATTGGCCATAATTGTTTTCATATACATAGTCAGGGCTGCCAGATACTCTGTTTCCTTGTCCCCAAAAAATTAAAAAATATCCCCAAAAATCCCCAAATTAAAAAACAAAACCTTAAAAAGTTAATTTTTTTTTTTGTTTTTTTTCTGACCAAATTTTAAATTTTTTTTAAATAGTAAGAAAAATTTTAAAAAGAATTCCCCAAAAATCACCAAGTAAAAATTTTTAAGTCAAAAAATTATTTAATTTTGTTTGTTTCGGCCAATTTATAAGAATTTGGAGCTTGTTTAATCGGCTTAAGTCATCCTTATAATCAGCAATAAAAAAACACATGTCCGTCATTTATTTAATATTTCGATGCATCATAAATACAATAGCCAAGCATTCTTTTTCTCAAACTTTATTAAATTGTCTTTCATATCAACTTATTTTTGGGGAAGACATTCACATTTGCTTGAAAATTGTCTTTTAAAAATCAAACATTTTATGTGTTGTCAACGGTTTTACACACTTAACAAAAAACGTTATCTTAATTAGGTACCTTTACGCTGTATAAGAACAAGATAAAATTTTTGCTACATTTTTTCATATTTTATATACGAAACAAAGAAAAATAAGCGTAAATAATAAAAGAAGGGAAAATATGTATATTAAAAAGTGTAAAATTCCCAAAAAATCCCCGAACTATTTTTTTTAACCCCCAAAAAAATCCCCAATTGACTTTCTTTGTCCTTTTTGCTCACATGAAATCCCCAACTTTGGGGGATAAATCCCCAAGTCTGACAGCCCTGTACATAGTTATAGAAATTGAGAAAACCATGATGCAATAACAAGGTGAGAGCGGAAACGCAGGTGATCGCACTATTTCTCTTCGTGGTGTGGCGTTTGATTTTTTTTTTTGTTACTTTATTTTTTTAATAAGTTTATTATTGTCACATTTACCATCACAATTCTAGCAACAAAATACATGTTGTTGTTTCTTTTTTATTTTATTTTTGCTGAGGTCACCTTGCATTTTGGACAAAGCCATTAAGAGGAAAATGCCAAGTTAGTGTTGCTACTCGTTTTCTGATACATTTTGAATGTTCGAAAACTCAAACAAAATTTTTTTTTGCTCTAAAATATTTTGAAAACTCTCCGCAGAACCCTGCTTGCTTCTATGATTATAAATACAACTTTGGGTTATCAATTAATGGAAATTGAAAAATTCGAAAAAAGTAGCATACAGTAGGCAAAGGATATTAGAAATTAACAGAAAGACGAAATGATTATTATACGCGTTTTTTTTTTTTTTTTTTTTTTGTTGTTAAGCAATTATTTTTTATAAGAAATTTTTCTTATAGAGCTGTTCTTATATCCGCTATCTATTGTATTTTCCAAAATGACAAGTCTTATTTTGGCACGTTTTTGGTTAGAAGAAGTTGTTTTACTCAAAGTAGAGACATAGTTTTATAGTTTAATTTTGAAAACATCTTGTAACGGTCCGCATTGAATTCCCTTAAACTATTAGCCGACAATTTTTGTAGAGTTGCTAACATTTTATAGCAGGTGGTTAGATTTACGTTGCAAGTAATTGTGTGTTTCTGATTTGTGGAAAAAATCTATCCAATCTTTTGTAATTTTTTCATTAGTTACCAAATTTTATGTACACAAGATCTGAAAAGGTTCCTTTTTTCTAACTAAATCACTAGTCAACATTCCAATTGTATCAGAGCTATTCAAAATCTAGTTTAAAAATATTCTTCAAAGTACTTTTTATATAATTAAAAAAAATATTTCTATGGAAACCTTCCTGTCGACTTTATTTCAAACTGGAGGAGTTTTTCAATTATTTTAACTGTTTTTCTCTATACTGTATACGCACATTTCTTGGGCACCTAAAAAGCTTAATCCTGAAGAAGGAAAAATTTCATTTGTTTTGCCTTTTTACTGCATACATACGCACTTTTTTTTTTCTTCTTCCAATTGAAAGAAAAGAAAAATCCACTAAAACACTTGCACACTTACAGTTTGCCAAACTTTTCCTTAAGTTTTTTAGAAAGTTAAGAGAGCAGAATGATTCTCTAAAAAAAGTTAAAAACAGTTGCACACATACAAACACGTTTCATTTGAAAGTGAGTGCGGATGTGTGATTAAGGATATTAACTTAAAATTGGCAATGTATGAGTCACATGTGTTTGTATGTTGAATAAAGGAATACGTTACGATACGGCAGTTTAAGTCGTATATGCCAAACGCTAATACACACATACATATTCACATACATATGTATGTACCCTGCAAGCAACTCAGTTAACTTTAAGCTACCTTAAAGTTAACTTTTTTTAAGCTAGTTGTGGTTGATGCCTGGATTATTTTTAATGGAGCCAACTAAATATTTTAACATTGGCATGTCATAGGAAGTAGTCAATTGTCCTACTCTGCATGACTTTGCAACTAACTTAAGGTTAGCTACTTAGTAGTTAGCTTAAAGTGAGTTAGGAAGTAGTTAGTTAAAAGTTAGTAAGGTAGTAGTTTTTGTAGTCGACTACCAAATTGCTTGCAGGGTAGGTCTTTACACTTAAGGTGTGTATGTTTTTCTATTTTGGGAAATAAAAAAGTATTCTTAACATACAAACTAACTCGTTTTTACAAAGAGCTAAAAAAGCATTTCGCCCCACTTCGA
Source organism: Pollenia angustigena (assembly GCA_930367215.1). Lineage (NCBI taxonomy): Eukaryota > Metazoa > Arthropoda > Insecta > Diptera > Polleniidae > Pollenia > Pollenia angustigena. Next base: position 120,461,373 of record OV884057.1, on the reverse strand, counting down.
GATGGAAAAGAATGCATAGCAGAAAATTAAGTATTTCCTACCTTAAAAAAAAGAAAAAAGAAAAATAATGAAAAGCGAGGGAACAATGAAAGCAAAAACACTGGTAGCATATGGATTTGTTTTCCAACTTTCTTTTCGTTTTCTACATTATATAAAGTGTTTGTTGTTGTTAAATTTTTAGGAAAAAACAAATATTTTTCCTTTCGTTTGCTATTTCTATTTTTCTCAGTTTTTTTTTTTTTGTTGTGGTATTTGTTGTCGATATAAGAATGATGAAAGGTTTTTACTCATGCAAACATTAAAACAAACTACAACTACAACAATATCAAAACAAACAAAAACAACAAGATAAAAGTTCATAAATAAACATGTAAATACTATATGCACAAGAAATCAAGTAAGAAAATATAGTGGGGGAAACCCAAACGTATGATACCCTACACAACTGACTAATAAATATTCGCGGCCATTGAGTATTTATTTTCCTACTAGCACAAATTAGTTTGGTATTTGGTATTGAGCCAATTAAAAACTTATATAACAAGTTTTATTAAATTATGCACAAAATTACGCCCTGTACACAAGCTTTGAATGGACACACAGCCAGACAGACGGAAGGACATGTTTTGACCGGCTCTGGAGTTGATTCTTTTTCGATCGACATACTTAAGGGGCGGGCATTACTACCAATATTACAAACGCATATTACCCTCCCCACATATGATGGTGAATGGTATAAAGAGCAAAAAAGGTTTGCGTGTGTGTTCAAATGTACATACCCGACAAACACGGAGGTTTGATTTCAAATTGAAAGTGATTTAAAATCAAACCTTTTCTCAAACGGCAAACGTTTGATAATGATTTAAAAATGGCATTTAAAAAAAATTAAATTATTTTCAAATTACGAAATGCACATATTTTCAACTTGCTTTCAAACGTTATTCTCAAAGGTTTCTCTAATGTGGATTTTAATACAATGTGGAACATAAATAAAAATATTTTTTTTTTTTATTTAAATTCATTATTTATTTAAATAAACTGTGAGATAAACATTCGGTACCATAGCTAAGAGATGAAATCTTTTTCTATCCGTCCTCTAATTCATGAAAAGAGGAAATACTTGGCTCCCTTTTGTTTTGATGATTGTAGCACGGCGATCATACAACAAACTTATAATTTCTTCACAAGAAATATATCGTTGACTTGAAAAACACATTTAACCACGAAGTAAAAATTTAACCTTAATCGCTATTTTTAATGTTTACATTGTTTTTTGTTTTAGCTTGGCAATAAGTTTAGTTTTGATTTGAATTTAACATTTGATACCAATTTGATATCAAATTAATAAAACATTTGATGTCAAATGTTTATTTTCAAATCATTATCAATTTGAATTTAAATGGTTAAATGAAACAATTGATAGACATTTGAGAATTGTGTTTGATGTCAAATGATAAAGTCATTTCATATCAAAGGTTTGACCTCGTGTTTGTTGGGTTCATATCAAAGATATGACGTCGAGTTTGTTGGTTATGCATGTGTCGGTGTGCATATGTTAATAACATTTCCTGTACAACTTTTTCCACATTCTCTTTTAAAGCATACTTTTAGGCTTCAGTTTTTTCTTTCAAAAAATTGCGTAGTATGAAATTTAATTTTTCGTATTATATTTTGTTCAGCAGTTTTTGTAGAATTCACTAAATTTTTTTAAAACTACCGAACATATTTTTTAGAAATTGTTTGTAAAATACTTGAGTGAAATTTCATTTCAGTTACGGGCCATTTTAAACTGAAAATAAAGTGACCAATGGTCTGTTTCTTTTTTTTAATGCATTAATTGTTTCTTATATACAAATGTACATACGTGTAATGCAAACATTACTTAATTTTTTTAAAATTTTATATTTCTTCTAAAAAAGTGTTCTGTTTTCAAGAACTTTTTTGACAGTTGAGTTATTTGCTTGAAAATGCATTGTTGATGCTTTTCGAAATTAAAAATAATTTATTTGAAACTTAACAAAGCATTATCTACATATGTGTGTAGTATAGTTGCTGTCAGTTTTCATGAAAAGGTGCTTACGTGCCACTCTACGAATCTGGTGGCACAGAAAAGTAAGCTACGAGATAAACAAATACGGAAACGAAAATATCGATGGATACGACATACAAACCCTGCGGTAAAAAATCAATAATTTTATAATGCTGAGCTCATTTCCAACGAATTAGAAAGAGTGTTAGACCAATAAGACCCACAATCATTGCAGCGAAAAATATTGTTCATAAATTCCAGTTTTAAAAGTGAAAATAATATCCACTGTTTGCGTAGTATGAAATTTAAAATGAAAAATCTTTTATTGTCTTTGCAGTCGTACAGTTTCTTTTATGCGGCTTTGCACTTTAGAAGAGTAAAGACGATATAATTAAAAATAAACAGTTCCTTAAAAAAAGATAGTAAAATATTGTGACGACATTTAATCTAGAAAGAAGAACAAAATCGTCAAACTGATCTTAAATATGAAAGCAAAGCCACTGTGTATGTTTTTTCGACTTAACTTTTTACTATTGCTGTTGACCAATGCGCCGCTAACTACTTGGAATCAAAACGAATAAAAGTTTTTACGATCTTTAAATACCTCACCATGGAAACCGGAAATATGCTCTAAAAAAATGGATTTTAAGCGCATTAAATATGCAGTAAAAATTTTGAAATACGACTTAAAAATTGCTAAAAAAAAAAAATATGAACAAAAAATGGCATATTTAAAAACTAAATATTTAAAAATATCTATTACAAAACAGTCGCCGGCGTATTTTTAACTCACCAGCTACGATAAGGGTGAATATTTTTGTAGACCTTCAAGGCTAAAAACTTCTTTGAAATAATCTGTTATTTTTTACAGATTTAAATTAACTTGCCGATTTCAATCAATACCATGCATTTGATGGCAAATTCACTAAATTTAAAATTAGCACATCCAAGTTTTTATTGCAAGCAGCCTCTAGAATTTCTTCTTCAGTAAGACCAGGCTTCTGAAATAAATAACTGAAAACTTGAAATGTTAAGCTTTATTCACAATTAGAGCAACAATTTCGTTTTTTCTTCTATCTTATTTCTTCCCAAAGTATTTCATATATTTTCCTTTTATTTTTCAAACAAAAATGTAACTTAAGTTTTTTTAAAAAATTGAGTCAACTTTATGACGTTTATAATAATTTTATTTAGTTTTGAATGAAAATTTTAACAAAATCTTCCAACAAATAATAATAAATAATGCGTGATTTTTTTACCTATTATCTTTTTGGCAACACTGGTTTAAACAGCTGACGCACGTTTCGTGTTTTGTTTCACTGTCAAACATCTTCAGTTTGATCTATAATTTAACCATGAATCGTCTTACAAACGAACAACGCTTGCAAACTATTGAATTTTATTATCAAAATGCGTGCTCTGTTAAGAAAGTTCATCGCGTGGTTCTTCCATTTTATACAGTTTAATCGGGCTCAATGGGTACGTTAATAAGCGGAATTGTCGATTTTGGAGTGAAGATCAGCCAGAAGCATTGCAAGAGCTACCAATGCATCCAGAAAAAGGCACAGTTTGGTGCGGCTTATGGGCTGGTGGCATCATTGGACCGCACTTCTTCAAAGATGATGATGAGCATGCCACACAGCACGCTTAACAATGAACTTATTGAGAGGCGAGTTCGGTGAACATTTTATTTCACGTTCGGGACCGGTCAATTGGCCGCCTAGATCGTGCGATTTAACGCCTTTAGACTATCTTTTGTGGGGCTATGTTAAAGCTCATGTCTATACACACATGCCCGCTTCAATTGACGCATTGAAAGACAACATTAAAGCATTTATTCATGAGATACCAGCCGAAATGTTGAAAAGAGTATGCCAAAATTGGATTAAGCGGATGGACCATTTGAGGCGCAGTCACGGTCAATAAATTATATGGACCGTACTATCGATTCAAATAAAGATTTCATGAATTTTTCTGAATTTTATGTGTTTTTTTTTTTAACTTTCCTATAGCTCTTAAAAAATCACCCATTACTTAATATTGTTCTGGGCAAAATTTGCAAACGGTTTCTTTATTAAAAATGTGTGTGGTCGTGAAAAAAATGCTCTATTATGAACACCAGTAAAAATGTTACTGCCTATTGTGAACGAAGCTTAACGTTTTACATACATAATTTGAAAAATTTTAATTTTTTTTAAAGTTTAAGGCCAACCTCAAAAGCTTAAAGCAATTTACTTTGGCTTTAAGCAGTTTAACTTTTGTTTTAAAGCCGTTTTTTATACCATAAATACAACAACTAGTTCTTAAACTAGTAAATAACTTGCATATCGTTAGCTTAAATGCAAAAAGGCGTAACTAACAAAAATAAAATTTTACAGTAGAAGCAAAAAACTTTATAAAATGAAAACTAGAAACTTATAAGAAAAACATGCATTAATAAATCGTCCATGAAATTCTTTTAATAATTTTCAAAGAAACCCATTTGATTATATTTTGTTAGCAAAAAATGTGTAATTACGTCGGTTTATAAGTATCAAGTAAACACAGTCGTAGTTACGTCCCTTTGTGTTTTTGTTAATAAAAGCGTAATTTTTGTTAGTTACGCCTTTTTGCATTTTAGCTTACGATATGTAAGTTTGGGTATCAATGGATTAGCTAAGTTATATTAAAGGTTATCTTCCAATATTTGTCTTTTAGGATATCCCCTTTATTCACGTACAAACAATTACACAAAGTATATCTTTTTTTCTATTCAGTTTTTAGCAGAGCACAAATTAATAAGAATTTGCTTATGGATGGCAGAATGTCATTGTTTTGTATGTGTAATAATAATACGTCATATACATAATCTTTTATTAGCAGCAAAATCAACGTCAATGTCGTTACAGGAATCCGTTGTTCTTTTTACACAATAACGCACACGCAATGTCTAAAATGTCCTGATCTTTTTTTTGGGGTTAAGGAATACAATTGCTTTTAACAAAATATTTTTTTTTTTTTTTTGATTCTTTATCCGCAGGAGCAATTTCAAGACCATTTGTTAGGCTTGTCTTCTCATCATCTCGTTCAAAAAATACCAACTTATAATAGAGCGTTTTTGGCCTTAATTTTTAACTTTCACTCATCTAAGTCTCATCTCGAATCGCTGTACTAATTTGATTTAATTCATGAACAAGAATATAGTTAAGTACACATGTACAAAGTACATACATATTTATGCTTCAAACTGTAGATTTGTGTGCCAGGGCAGGCTGAAAAGTTTCTAAAACCCTTAAAATATTGATATAAATAGATATTTTATCAAATAGAATGTTAGAAATGTTTCTTTTTATAAGTTGTTTTTATTAAATGAACCATTTTTATTTTTCGAATGTGTTCAATAAATCAAATTTCAACTTTTAAAGCTCTCCTGCAAAAATCCTATTTCCTCAATATTTCATATACTTTTTGCTTAAGCCAATCTTTGGTTAATATAAAAGCTATAGATGTGTACATATACTGAGAAATGATTCTATACACTAAAAATAATATGTTGCATCTTCCTGTTTCGGTCTATATAAAAAAAATAAGTTTCTTAAAGGCCCAAATACTAGGGAGAGCGATTATTCGACTTTATTCAATTACCGGTTTTCGAAAATTCCGAATAGTTGCTATTTAAACAAAAACCGGTTTTCGGTTAAGCATTTTAAAATTAACCGGTTAACCGCTTTTAGTTCGAATACATAAAAATGAAATGGGTTTGTGTAATAAAAATTTAATTAGAATAAAAACAAACAAAACAAAAAATTATAGGAGTTCAATTCAATTTATTTCATTTTAAATGTTTACATCTCAATTATAAATAATAGTATCTTTTTCTGCTTAATTATATCGGGTGATTTTTTAGCTATTATCTTTTTGGCAACACTGGTTTAAACAGCTGACGCACGTTTCGTGTTTTGTTTTACTGTCAAACATCTTCAGTTTGGTCTATAATTTAACCATGAATCGTCTTACAAACGAACAACGCTTGCAAACTATTGAATTTTATTATCAAAATGCGTGCTCTGTTAAAAAAGTTCATCGCGCGCTGCTTGTGTTCAGCGACGAAGCTAATTTTTGGCTCAATGGGTACGTCAATAAGCAGAATTGTCGATTTTGGAGTGAAGATCAGCCAGAAGCATTGCAAGAGCTACCAATGCATCCAGAAGAAGTCATAGTCACAGGTGGCATCATTGGACCGTACTTCTTCAAAGATGATGCGAATCGTAACGGAACTGTGAATGGTGAGCGCTACCGTGAGATGATATCCAACTTTTTTTTGCCCAAATTGCATGACATGTGGTTTCAACAACACGGTGCCACATGCCATACAGCACGCTTAACAATAGACTTATTGAGAGGCGAGTTCGGTGAACATTTTATTTCACGTTCGGGACCGGTCAATTGGCCGCCTAGATCGTGCGATTTAACGCCTTTAGACTATTTTTCGTGGGGATATGTTAAAGGTCATGTCTATACACACATGCCCGTTTCAATTGACGTATTGGAAGACAACATTGAACCATTTATTCATTAGATATCGGCCGAAATGTTGGAAAGAGTATGCCAAAATTGGACTAAGCGGATGGACCATTTGAGGCGCAGTCACTGTCAACATTTGCATGAAATAATCCTCAAACATTAAGCCACTTTTTTAATTTTATTTATATATTTTTTTTAGATTTTTTATTTTTATAAAAATACTTATTCTAAATCTTAACTACGTAAGTTGAACTAGCTCATTAATATGAATATAAGAAGAGTTTTGGCACCTGGTATTAAAATTCTCATTAAGTCTTGAAAATCTATCTTTAACTAATTCTATATCTGCAAGAGAATGGAGGCGAGCTGTAGAATAAAACCAAGGATGGTTATATAGTAGTTTTAATAATTTATTTTGCAATATTTGTAACTTGTTTAAGTGACAGTTAGCACTGTTCGACCAAACAGGAGCTGCGTAGTAAATAACAGCGTGAAATATTGATTTCAGTATTAACATTTTATTGCTTATGCTTAAAGCAGAGTTTCTATTTATAAAAGGGTATAGCATGCGTGTGAGTACATTTACTTTATTTATTATAAAATGAATGTGGTCTTTGAATTTCATTTTGGAGTCCAGTATATGAATTTAATCAATTTATTATTTGAGATATTCCCCCAAATTTATTTTAAATGAGTTTGAATTTGTAGGTGGCTAAGAATATCTATATGAATCAGTAGACTTTTCCAGGATTATATATTTCAAATTATTTTGTTTCAGCATTATAGAAACGAATAGTTATATCAACATGCTTTTTGTATAAAATATCTGTCAAGTCGGCGATTACAATTTAAACCCTTCCATGACATTGTTTGATTCCTTAAATTTTGTTTTAAGTTCTTGGTGTTTTAATAAATAAAACTGAAGAATTTTTCCACAGCGTTGATTTCGCCGGTATTTTGTAGTTTTAAGCATGAAGATATGCTTTCTTCCGATTAGCTTTTACGCGTATATGCCATACCAAAACAAGAGCATCAACATTGTACCACAAACAGAAGTGTTAACTCTCTTGATTAATAAAATCCACTTAATAGAAATAAAAAGAAGAGAAAAAACCCCTAGATTGTCGAAAAAAAATTGACATTATTTATTAACAAAGCTTTACTACTAATCGCGCTGTCAAAATCGGATTTTCCAATTGTAAAGCGTTGACGCCGCGCTATTTAGGGATGCTCCATACAAATTGTATGGGCATGAGAATTTTTGACAGCTAGAAGACGCTTTCCGCTCTTGTTTGCGTATGTCTGTAAGAGTTTTCATTCATTATTGGCAGCATAGTTTAGTAAAGTATGCAGTCTCTTAAAAGCTACTTAGAACAGAGTCAAGATTTACTTGGCGTATATTTATGTCAGGCTTTTGGACTAATTAAAGGTGATTCATAAGTCGTGACGTGGAAGAACCTTTGCAACTTATCATTTTATGTCCCTTTAAGCACCATTGTCTTTTAAATCAGTTCGAATATTAAGAATACTGTCAAATTGCTTATTACTTTTAAGCTGATTTTTTTTTTTTTTTTTTGTAGTATTTTGAATTGTTCTTGGTTTTTGTAACAAGAACACACGCTTATATAAGCGATTTTTATATGCATTGCTCATAATGTTGTATTTTACTTGTGTTAAATTTTGTTTTGACATTCTTTTTAAAAAGTTTAAGTTTGCCAAATATTCAATTAGAACAATACAAAATAACCGGTTTATTCGATATTCGAAAAATGGACATTTTAAAATATTCGACTTGGGCAAAACTTAAGTAACCGGTTAAAACCGGTCGAATACTTTTCGATCGATTTCCCTACCAAAAATACACTAATCAAAATACTCATCAAGCATTGTGGTAGTATTAGAAAAAATGTGTTTGTATGTGTCACATCGACGATGCTGGATGGAAATTCAATCAATTCGCCGTCATACCTAAATTTTTGGATTTTTTATCTAGCATCATCGGTGTCACACATACAAACACATTTTCATTAATACCCTGCAAATAATAGGACCAGTCCAAACACGCGTGTAAAGAGTAGTCCACAAGGGACCAGGACTAGTCCAAAAGTAACCCAAACGTATGGAAAAAAACCTGGTCTATTCAACATTACGATGTCGTATGAGAGGACCATATAACCCACCTTTGGACCACTAAGGAGTAGTTTTAAAACTACTCCATGGTATATTCAAGAGGATTAGTTTTGAAGTCGTTTCAAAACGAAAGCATGTCTTTAAAAAACGAAGACATGTCGTCTCACTACAAACGCTTTTTAACAATGACATGGTCCATGCTTGCATTACATCGGACCAGTTCATAGAGTAGCCCATTTTATTAAAATGGATCAGGTGGTCCAATTTTATTTGCAGGGTACGACCACAATGATTGATGAGTATTTTGTTAAGTGTGTTTGGGCCTTTATAAAGGTCTTGTTATTCACCTTATTTGGCATAACTCACTTTTAACAGATCGTATGTAAATACAGAAAAATCTTCTAAGGAAAAGACTAAATAAAATATTGCATTAATTTAAAAGATAAATTTTTTTAAAGGAATTGTACAAACTGTCCTCGTTTAAAGGCAGCCAAAGGCGGTAGTAAAGTGTAATGTAATGTGCTTGACATGACATCATGCTTCATAAAATGTCAACTCTACTAAATATCAGCCTACAAACGAACTCCCATGTACCCGTTAATTCAAAATTGGGATACTTTGTCTTTTGCCAGTCGCAGCAAAGTTCCGCACACAACGTTTTCAATGAACATCAAAGTATAATTGCACTCATTTCAATTCATATTTATAAGTTTTTTTTTTTTTTTATTTTATTAATTCCAATACAGGATAGAGATTTGGGGTTGTTGTGATGGTGTGACAAGACTATTTAAAATACTTTTTTTTAGAGAAGAAAAAAAAAGCTACAAACAAAATCAATCTATCACGATTACAACGATTTCATGATGCCAAGCCGGTCGCTAAATCCTTCAGCCAAAATGGGAAATAAATGAGTTTTATGTAGCGAGTATTTATAAGTTATTTTGGGAGTACTCGTTTTATTGCTGTAAGTATTTTAGAGACTTTATCGAAATTAATTAAAAAATCATTTCAGGACTTGCGTAGTAATTAAAATTCATTTATAAATATTTTTTTCAGCAAACCCATACATTCATACATACGCACAATTGGGAACATATTTGATTAGAACAAAAGTGTTTCCTGTGCCTGGAAAACACTCATGCATACTTTCAAACTCAGGCACATACGCAGAGTGGGTGTTGCTTTCATAGATGGGATGGCAAAGAATGAATCTCTGGGTACATAAATATTTATGTTTGCCTGTTGGTATGAGAAGTTGGGTGGTGGAATTTAGAGTTCGTATCCATGGGAAATGACAAGTGTTTAAGTAATTGGGGTTTACGAAGGCGTGCATTAATGACTGCGCCTGTATGTAGTGCTACATTTAATTTATTACATGCTTGAGTTTGTGTATGTGTGTGTATCTATGTAGTGCGCAAAAACCGATGCTAATTAGTTAAATTGGCACAAATATTTAAAACTATTTTTTTAAGGATTTCTTTTTTAAAAATAATTCAGTCAGATACCTTTTAAAATATTTAAAACTGGTTTAATTGTTTTTTGCGAACTGCAAGGGACTAAAAAAATGGATACCTATATGTATTTATAATGTTATTTAGATTTCTATGTTGCGATCCTATGAACCCTTCCCCTTAGTACTGCTTCAAATGCTTCAGGTTTCACTCGTCAAGTCTCTCCTTTAAACTCAAGACTTGACGGCACAAATCTTAAGCGTATGAATCAGTATTTAAAGGGACGTTAATATAAATGACATTAAGTTGTACCTGTTTGCTGCACATTTGATTTATTGCTCTTATGTTGGGCGGTTTCGGTTTTTCAATCTAATGAAAAGATAAACATTTTCGAGATTATTCTAAAATAGAGATCGACGCCTTTAAGAAAATCAATCAAATTTATTTTTAGTTAAAGTAAATGGTAAAATAATGTGTACAGCAAACAAGAACAATCCAAAATAGCCAATTAATACAAAAGTGGATACTATTTTAGATTTATGGTAAGTTGTATCTAGATCAGGGTTTTTAAATGCTTGACTAGTTTTAATGTTTTTGTAATTGCGCAGATAAACTTTAGGAAAACAACACAGCAAAAGCAGAAAAAGAGAGGGTAAATAATTTGCTTAAGATCACTATGCTTATGTTCTCAGCTTAAACAGTCGGCAAAGCATCCCCTTAATTGCTGTTGCTGTAATTAAAAAGTTTTTGTTTATTTTTTTTCTTTTGCTGCGTGAGTTTAACTAATTTGCTGTTACATGCTAAAAAAAATAATAAGCAAAAATATTGATGAACCATTTTGTAATAGAGTAAAGTTCATCCAAGCGCAGAAACTAACAGTTAATCCAAAGCAAAAAACGAGTTCTAATTACTCACAGAAACAGCAATTATTTTTCAAGTGGTTGCTTTGCTGACTGCTTAAGTGAAGAACCAAGGCGAATTCACGAGAAGGTAAACTTGTCAATGTTTGTATACAAACAAGTTTTTTATGTTAACAAACTTTTTTCACTAGCAATATTTTAACAATCGGACCACAAAAGTAGTGTTGTCGTAGAGTTCACCACACATTCAAGTGAATTCGCCTAGGTGGAGATCAAACACTTAACAGTGATGCAAAACATGGCACAATTGGGCCATTTTTGGCACTTTTATATGTTTCATGGCCCTGTGGAAATTTTTGTTGGCCCTTTCTGGTAAAAGCTAGTGAAAAAATAAAAATGTACTTCGGACTTCAAGAAGAATTCTTGACAAAAAATACGAAAAGACAGAGGTAAAGGAAAAACATGTAAAATTAATTAAAAATGGATAGTCATTCAAAAAAGCAAATTTCGGTCTACCAAAGGTTAAAATACAATTTGGTTAAAGGATTGATGTTTGACTATTGACGTCAGCAGTCGTCGATGGCTGCGAGTGTAAGACGGCATATCCCTCTGAGGAGATCGAGTGGTAGCAATCGAAACATGTCAGGGTAACCAGCCGCCTGTGTTCGAATCTCAGATCAGTCAAGAATGAATGATTATCAATAACAATTCTTAATTAATTTTCATGTTGTAAAATTCCTTTCTTCATAAAAATAATTTAATGAAAATTAAATTTGATGAACTTAAGCCTGATTAAAATATTGAGATTTTTAATAATATCAATAAAATCTTAAGGCCCAAATACACTCATCAAAATACTTATCAAGCATTGTGGTAATATTAGTGAAAATGTGATTGTATGTGTCACACCGACGATGCTGGATAAAAAATTTAGATATTACGGCGAATATAACGTCCAGCACACGTACACTGGTGAATTCGCCTGCTGGACAAGCATTTGACAAGTGTATTTGGCCCTTTATGCATTCAAGTATACCTACGCAGAAAGAAAAACATTTAGGATAGATTGAGTATTTTATACTTACTTTAAGAACGAGTCTAACTCAAAAATTCAAGTCGAATAGCACTAAAACGTACTTAAAACAATCTTAGATGGAATTACTTTCGAAAATCAATCTCGAAATATCCTAAAATAAGTATAAAATTCTTAAACCAATAATTAGTGTTGTAGTTATTTTGTTGAACTTTTATGGTTTTTAATCCAGATTTTGATATTTCAATTAGGCTGAAGTTCATCAAATTGAATTTTCCTTAAATTATTTTTATGAAGAAAGGAATTTTACAACATGAAATTAATTAAAATTTATTGATCATTTTTCATTCTTGACTGCCGAGGGAATCCAACCCAGGCTTTCACGGACAGGTTACCCTGACATGTTTCAAAAGTAAAAAGAAAATATTGTTATTTTCGTTAGTATTGCCACTCTGAGCGTAAGAAAATAATAAAGTGAGCGTTTTAATCTCATATAACCTATCAAAGTTTGTTGAAGACACTACAACAACACCACACAAGCAGTTAAAAAATGGTTTGCTTGTTGTATGTAGAAACAACAAAAACACATTATTTTCATGTTTTAAAAGTAAAATAGAAAGCAAGAGTTCTCATTTAGTTTATATTTATAATTATATATGTACATTTAGCTTTTAAGGTAAAAACCATATTGGGAATTATGCTGGTGTTTTATAATTGAAATTCTGTCAGGTTTAAAACGGATAAGTAAATCAATCATAATAAAAATCTCCTTCTAATTCCACTTTTCGTTTATTTCAAGTACGAATTCGGGATTGAATCAACTTTATAGTACTTGAATCAAGCGCATTTTGAGATTGGTTCCAACTTAGTTTACTTATATCAATCTCATTTCGTAATATTTCAAGTACGAATTCGGGATTATATATGGATAAGTTTAGTATTGTGCGATTAAAAATCCGTACTTGAATCAATCTTTCTTAACTTGATTCAATAAAGTCCGTACTCGCCGTACTATTAATATCGCTTCGAATTGATTTGAATACGGATGGATTGATGGATTGTACCAAGCTGCTTGTTCAGAATGTTACAATAACAACAAACCTGGAGAGATTTTTCTAGATCATTATGATAAATGATTCTAAGTCGATCGGTATAAAAATATCAGGGAAACGATCGGTATAAAACTATTAAGGAAAAATATTTTCTATCCAATTCTTCTTCATTTTAGTCTTAAAGTATATTTTTATTGAATTTTGACTATTGATTTAATTTAAAATAGAATAAACCTTTAAATCTACTACATATATAAAGTAATTTCGTTTAATGTAAAGCAAGATACGAAATCACTTCCACTTTCGATCGGAATTGATTTCTGTGACAGGCCTGATAATCTTATAGAAAATAAGTCTCTTAAATTTAAATATTAATTTTAAGTATACTTTTAAAAAAGAAAAAAAACTTCGAGGCCTTCTTATCTCAAGTATAATTTTCAACTAATAAGAAACCAGCAACACTAAACTAAAACAGCGAACATGGAAAGAAAAAACTGCTTGCACGCACTTCCATATCTCATTGCTAGTAACACTGACACATGCCCCCTGTCCCCGCAAACGCTCCAATGTTCACAACACGAGCAACTCAACCAGGCAGTTGTTAACTCACACTCCTTGCAGAGTTATTGTTTTGTTTTTGAACCAGAGCCTCTCCAACCACTACAGAAAATTGCCATTTTCTACTTACAATACTATCGTTAAAATGTTGTACGTAGGCAGAGACAAGACATCTGCAGCATGCTACATAATAGAAGCATACACTAGAACTCACACACACATACACTAACAGGCATACATCCTTTTAGATAAACATTCAACTACTAATACTTAACTACCAGGAGACGCACCAAAGAGGCACAGTAGAACATAAAATGGAAAAGTTGTGAGTAGAATGGAACAGAAAAGAGGAGCAGTGAGTAACAACATTTGTACAACATAAATAGCAAACTGCAAGTATACCATCATCAACATCAGCACCATCATTGAACTCAGCAGAAGTAGCAGCTACAACGTCATCATCACAATGATATTTAAGGATACAGCATAAAGCATCAGCAACATAACACGCGCCACACTCAAGACTTCACAACCATTCCATTTCAGTTTGCCAAAACAATTTCGTAGCAAGAATTTGAAAAACAAAATAAATTGGAGATAAGAATTAAACATACAGACGCAAATACACACAAACACACACACACACACATATAAACACATTTATAGAAAAACGTAAACAAGGATATACTTACAAACAGGAGTATCGTACACTCACAGACGTTGATGTGAACTATTAAATTTTGGCTTCTCAGTAGAAATGCATTATGAATTTCTTTATTTTGAAATCAGTATTAATTTTCCAACGTTTATCATTATAATGAGTTCCTCTTTAAGGACTTTTCATTTTCCAACAAAGTGCGCACAAAACTTTTTACTTATACACATATTAAAAAATAAACACTAAGCGAATATTTTGGTTCTGCTTGGTCAAGTTGTAATTTTAAGTTCTATTCATTAATTAACACTTCTGTACTCTACACTTTTAAAGGTGAACAAAACTTATTTGTCTGTGTTCATACGTCTCATGTCTTATTGACAAGATTGCTACTTTATAGGCGAGAGGGACGAGGGGAAAATAAACGAGTACACAGATGCATGTACTGTCTTTACGTTTTGCTTTCTTATTCGTTGTTTAATTTTGTTTTTGTTTTCAATATCAAATAAAACAAAATAAAAAACATGTCGTTAACATGACATGAATCGTTTGAACGCTTATTCATGTTCAAAGAAGAAAAAGGAAGAATCTTGTCAATAAGACATGAGCCGTATGAACACAGACTTTATTCACTTAGCCGTAGGGTTGCCAGAAGGCCTGAAATCGCCTGGATTGTCCAGTTTTTAAGGGTATTGTTCAAGAAAGAAATATAATGTTTACACCTTATATCTGCTGAAATATTAACGAGACTTTGATAAATTTATCATAAACAACAAAAAAAAAAAGCCGATTTAAAATTTTTTATAAGTTGTGACCTTTTAAATTTTAGGTGACGATATGTAATTTGACGTAAGACTGAATTTTTGTTTTCTGTTTTTTTTTTTTTTTTTTTTGTTATTTCTTTATTTTAATTAATAACAAAATACGGATAAAAGTTTTTTTTTAATGTCCAGTTATTTTTTCAAAATCCAGGAGAATTTTTTACATTGTCCAGTTATTTTAAGTTTGGTTTCTGGCAGCCCTACTTAGCCGTCATATAAATGGGTTCCATAGACGTTATAATTATGCTGTTTTGATCCTTTTTTGTATTCAAATTCAAATTATACTCCCCATTTGATGGGAATCGGCCCTCATTTTACCATAGCTATAAAGTAATGATAAGTAATCGCAATAATTAGTAATCAGATTCCTTTTTTTTTAACGGGTGCAGTATTGATTACGATTTTTTGGTTTTCCATGATTACGATAACAAGTATTCAAAAAATAATCAGGATTACTACAAAAGAATCAAAAGTAATCCGATTATTTTCAATGATTATTTTTGATTAATTTCAACAACTGTGGTCTCATTTGTACTTGAATTTTTTTTAAGAAATAGTTGACTTTTTTATATGTATATCTTCATACTAATTACGTTTTCCCGGTTAAGAATGGGTTAAATGTCAATGAAATAAAGTGAAGATTTTGTCTGTCTTTGCATACTGATTATCGCATTTATTGTTGTAAATCTGCTTGCATTCTTTTTAATTTCTTGTATTTGAAACTAAAAACAATTGCTTGCGGTATTTTTTGTTTTTATCATTATTTGGGATGGGACCGTTAGTAGTTTTCTTTACTCACGATCACGTGCGTGGGCTTTTTTCTTTTCTTGGAGTGAAAAGACAAAATAATCAAGATCTAAATAACTTGCTGCCACGAAATATTCTCGAAAAAAAAGATAATTTAGCAAAATCATATTTACCTACATATTGTACTTATCAACTTTAACTTTAATTATAAAATTTTGAGTAGAAGCAAAACCATTTTGAATTTTGCATTAAAGGCAAATGAAAAATAATTTTTTAACCAACCTGTTCATTACCAAAAATAAGACAGAACAGATCGATATTTTTACAGCTGATGAATAATAAGTGTCGATTTCTTCCAAAAAGTGAAAAAATAAAAATTTTGAGTTAATACCCTATTGCTGATCAAGTGAAATATATGAAAATGTATAAAAAATGTTTTTTACTGACTTGCCGCCAAGAATTTGCTACTGTCATTTGCATTCATTTATTTGAGAATTATTTAAAAAAAAAATCAAATAGCACTACAGTTATTTTTCAAAATATCAAATCAGTCAAAAAAACAATCGCTCAAAAATTATACTCATACACTCTCACTCACTTTTGCCGTGTTCATCACTTTTTACTAGGGTGTGACAAATATTCGTATCCGCATTGGCGAACTATTCGCTTATTTTTGATACATTCATTTGCTAAAATTAATGCGAATATTTAAAGCGAACTTCTAATGATGTCAGTTTTTAAGAAAATAAATTGTAGCAAACGACAAAAATATGAAAATACAAAAGATAACGCACTACTCTTTAAAGGAGCTGCGAAATATGTCCCCAAAAAATTAAAAATTTAACTCAAATTTGGGGCTATTTTCATAATACAATATGACCCAATTTTTTTATGAAAATTTACGCCGAAAAAATTAAAAATATCCCTAAATATATAACTAAATATGACCCTAAATTTGGGGTAATACTTAATATTGAAAACTCACCTTGAAATTGTTAATGAATTTTTCCTTCAATAAAAGTAAAAATTAAAAAAAAAAACACAAAGAAAGTTATAATAAAAATTTGGGTTGGGTTCAAAATCCAAGTTTAAAAATGCCGAATTTCAAAATCCGGGTTATTAGTCTCCCGAATAATTATAGTTTTGGTTTTAAAGATCGCGCAATAGATTGCATGGTTGGACCTTCGGCCGGTCGCTGAGAACTAAAAACAATTTGAAACTGATATTGTTCTTTGAAGTGGTTCGAAAGTAAGCGAGATTTCAACAGATGGGCAGATAGACGGGCATGGCTAAATCGACTTAGGGATAATAAATCAGTTCAAGTTAAACTCTCTTCTTGGTTTAAAATGTTTTTAAACCAGCAAATCTATAATTCAGCAAACATTTAAACCTTCTTTATATGCATAAAAATGGGCTTTTAAACTACCAATACAACCCATATGAATTTGACAACATTTACCATAGTGTTGCCACATTATTACTTTTTGCACTACATATAATATATGGGGCACTAATTTACAGCTGTTAAGTTTAAACAACATATAAATTTAAGTTTAGTTCAACAAAACCAACGTTTAAACATTCATTGATTTGTAAGCCATTAGAGTTATATACTTTATAAAGTCTTGGATGAACATATACATATTAAAAAAGTTGCAAGCGAAATGACAAACTTGGTATACCCTCATCACAACTAGTTGTGTTGGGGGGTATACAAATTATTAGTTTGTGTATTTTCGCGTGCATATTTTTAAAGTTTTTTTTCGGTATATAAGCATGTGCATTGTGCATATTACACTTAAAACGAAAACAAAATTTCCGGACATCACATCGCTTCCGTTCTTTTGGTATACAAGCCGCATCCATAGGTCATATGACAGCCAAAAAATTCAAGTATTTATAAATTTTTTTCATGTTTTCTGTACGGGAGGGGCCACGCCCACTTCTTCAGCCCCGCCCAATTTGGAAACTTTCGCTCTTTCCGTTCTCCAGATATACAGAAAAATTAAATAAAATAAACAACAACAAGGGATTTTTGGGAAAAATTAGAGGTAGTCGTGGTTTTTTGCTCATATCTCAGCCATTTGTGGACCGATCTTGCTGAATTTCAATAGCCAGAAATTGTGGACTATATGTGACATAAATGTACATTAACCTAGGCCCTATCATATCAGGGGTCTTCGAAAAAGACGGACAGATGGATATCGTTAAATTAACTTCGCTTTTCATAAGGACCCAGAATATATATATACTTTTCCACTTGTGGGGAACCCTCCAATTGGAATGTGTTAATAGAAATATGAAGATCACTTAAAACCATATTACCCTTTATATATTAAAATTTTCGAGTGTACAGCAAAACAACTTGTATCATAGAAAATGAATTATATTTTGCCAAAAAAAATGAAGACAGTTCGGATGGGTTGGGAGTATTCAACTTATATTGTTGTTTCTGCTCCTGATGCTGTGCTGTTGGTTTTGTTGTTGTTATTTGTATGTGTGTACAATATATTTTGTACTTCGGTTAGACTCTCCGTTAAGGTGGTAACGTCAGTTGTAATAGCTTTGGCATATAAATCAATAAAATTATTGTACGCACCTTTTCTGTTGTACACTTTAGGAAGAATTTGTACGGCATAGTGTGTGTGTGTGTGTGTGTGTGCGTAAATTGTATGTTGTGTTTAGAAACGTGTGCACTGAAGTGCGTGTAGCATTGTCGAAAGTTGTATGTACGATGGTAACTGAATGTGTATTTTTCTAATAGCAACAGCATCAATACAACTAAAAATTCCCTAACAAATAAGTTTTTCCTACCTTTCCCTATCATCTCTGTTACTTATTTGTTTTTGTTCTTACCTTGTTGTAAATGTAGTTATTGTTGTTGTTTTTGTTTTGCTGATGCTGCAGGAATAAGTTTAAAAAAATCGAATCAAATAAAATAGATCTTTGTATATTTTTCGTTTACATGTACTCGTATATAGAAACACTCAACCATACAAACGTACGTTGGTGTGTACTCGAGTAATTTGCAATTTGGGGGTGGGTTTTTATTGTGATAAAAATTTTTCGAATTTTGATTTATACGTGGTCAGAATATGGCTTTATTGGAAATGCATTTCATACCTTGTCATTTTTATTTGTTTTTCTTGTTTTCGTTTGTATCCCATTCCCCACAAAATTCGTTCTTTACTTTGTTTATTTTCTTTATTGTGTTACATGCCTGGTGTTTGCAGGAGTGGGGAGGGGGGGGGGGGGGGTTTGTGCGGATACTTGTATTGAGGAGTGGGTCGTTTATGTATATGTTTCAATTAAATTGGAACAAGAAGAATTGCCGAATATAAGAAATTATTTTTGGGCTTTTCTACTTTAATCACTTAAGAAAAGTGCAATTAAATATTGGGAAATAAATTTCTTTAATTCAGAAACAAAGTTTGTCTCGACTCGGATTGAAAACAAATTTCAGAATTTACTTTTAGCTCTTAGGCTGCGCAAAAACTTTCTTTCGGTAAAATAATTCAGATAGTTAAAGTTCAGATATTATCAGCAGTATAAAAAGTGTTCCATTATTACAACTTTACTTTAACTTATCGCTCAATTTTGGATTAAAGTAAAACTGTTTTAATGAAACACTTTTTATATTGCCGATAAGATCCTAACTTTAGCTATCGGCTAGTTGTGAAAACGGGCCTTTGAGTTACATCAAACACAATAACTGGTCTATTTTTATGTCTCGGATCACTACTAAAGCTAAATCGTTAACAATCAATAAAATAATTTTATCTTAAATTTAAAAAAGTTTTTAATTTGATGACGCAGGAATCGGATAAATTTTTAATACGAGTACCAACATTTCCACACAAACTTGTTTTGTAGTGTGGTTTTGGAACGAAATAAAATTTGAATGATATCTGATGAAGAAATCATAAGATTATTCTTAAATTATTAAAAAAATATAATTCAGTTAAATATAAAGTTAACGTTTTACTTTAATTTAATATTAGTAACATCGATTAAGACGTTGGAATTTTATCCAACTAGAATTTATTAATTTTTACTTAAATTGTATTATATTTTCAATCGTTATCGAATGACGCAATTTGCCCACTGGTTTTCATGTGAACGCTGCGAAAGCAAAAAGACTTCCAAGACTCAAGAATGGTCACTAAATAAAGGTTAAAGTACATAACACGGGGTAGTGCGCGCTATTGTTTTTTCATAGAACAAGTGACGCGTTTGCGACAGAAAGTTGGTTAACTTTGAACTTTTTAATGCGTTGTGAATTTTTGAAAAGTAATCAGCTGACAATAAAATAGAATATTTTAATAAATTTGTGAATCATGAAGGAAAAACTCACTGAAGAGGTTAAAAAACATACAATATACAATAAATAGAGCAGATTCAATAAAATAAAAAAAATCTTGATATATTTTCGAATCCGTTTTTATGTACAAATAAAAAACAGCTGACAGCAATGGCTTTTAGAACGCGAGTTGTGTAACTTGCTATTTTTCATCTGCTAAAGTTTTTAAACGCACGACACACGTCGGCGAATTAACGCGTGCTATGTACTTCGACCTTAAGCGTTTGTAAGTCGGTGTTCAGACGGCTCATGTCTTGTTGATATGATTCTTACTTTTTCTTCTTTAAGTTCGCATTGACGTTCAAATAATTCATGTCTTGTTGACGACATGTTTTTTTTTTTTGTATAATCTTTAAATACGAATTTGAAAACAAAAAAAAATAATACTGAATGAGAAAGCAAAAATTAATGTACAGTACATGAAACTGAAACCTCGGTTATTTTCTCCTCGCCTCTCTCGCCTACACGCAAAGAAAAACCATGGTTGTGGCAAACATATTTTAAGAGCAACATATTATGATAAGATTCATGATTGTAGTCACCATATTAAGGTTATTATTGAATCATAGTATGGGTAAATATACTCGTAATATTACATCATAATATTTTTTCCTTAATCATATTATTATTCTGTTAATCATAATATGTTAAGAAGGAATCATATTATTGTCATGTTAATCATAATAAGTTAAGAAATTAATCATATTATTGTCATGTTAATCATAATAAGCTAAGAAGTAATCATATTATGATACAGTTCCTTTAATAACTGTCATAACAATACAAAATAAATTAAAATTTTTATGTATCGATTTTTAATTTTGTGACTTTTTACAATATTTCTTGATATAAATAAAATAGCGGAGTTCAATATTTGGCTTGCAAAAGAGTAAATGCAAAATATCGTAACACTTTGATAAAATAAAGCGAAATCTATGCGTGTTTTGTTGTTGGATTTTAAGCCGATATTTCAAAAATAAAACGAAATCTCTGTGCGTTTTGCTGTTGGATTTTACTACGATATTTTGCACTATTACATCACTAATACTGCACTCCGCTAATATTTTAATTTCTTATTTATTATTTTTTATGGTAATTTATCTTGTTTAACCGCTCACATATAAAACAAACGGCACAACTGCTTCAAAATTATTTTACAAATGGAGCTAGCATAATATTATTAGAGTAAAAATAGTTTGATTGCATCTTTAACATAATATGATAAATGTATAGCAAGTTATCATGTCATGGCTATTAAATATCATGATATGGTTGTGAGTAATATAATATGTTTTGAAAGTTATTATAATTTAGTTGTATTTAGTGTTACAATTATTTTTCGGTCAACAATACTCAAATCTATAATTGCGATAAACATTAATATGTTTACAGTAACTATAATATTGTTGATATTAAATAAAAATAAAAATTTTTTGTGTACGACAACAATATATTGTCACAATAAACATAGTGTTTTTGCCTCTGCATGTATAAACTAGCAATCAAGTCAATAAAACATGATTCCTCTGAACACAGACTAATACGACTTAGTAAAACTGCTTTGTTCATCTGTGCTGAGCGAATCTTATTTTACCTTCACCATAGTACTTACGATTGTACCAACCCCTCAAATTTGGTTGTACATTTGTATTGGGCCAGCTTAAAGAATGGACCGAATTGGCACATTTTCAATATGTAAAACTTTTTATACATAAAAAATTTGTGTAAGTTGTCTACAACTTAGTCATTTATTAACCGATTTTGTTCATTGTCACTACTAGAATTCTAGTAATCTTATTTCAAATGAAAATGAAAAACAAAGTTCATAGATTAAAAAAATACTAAAAAAGTCAAGATTTTTGTATAAAATTTGGGATTTATGGGTTAAAATTACAGGCAAACTTGGTTTTTTGTTCACATTTCAGCCAGTTGTACACCGATCTGGCAAAATTTCAATAGGCAACTATACCGGGCTATATGTAATATAAATATATAACAACCTTGTCTCCATCATATCTGTGATCTTGGGAAAACCCAGAATGACACAAACAAACGGATGGACGGAAAGTCGGGCATCGTAAAATCAGCTCCTTTACATAAAACGATCCATGCTGTAGAAGTTCCAGAAAAAATAGCAAGCTTATATAAAAAACGAACCCTTTCCTTTTATACTTTTTCCACCTTTGGTGAAGGGTATAAAAATATACTTCTCAGTTCACAAAATAAGCCTAATTTGTTCCTTTATTAACATTTCAGTGCCCTGCAATCTAACGATTCTTATATTGATATGCCCAATTATTTTATTATTAAATTTAGGAGGGGTTTAAAAATCAGTTGTGCACGATTGCCGTTAGATATCAACCTTCTTATAGCATTTTTAAAAGGACAAGCTTTGACTAAATACGCTATAAAAGACCAGAATACAATGCAAAGAACTCGCTAAATGCGTAACACGTTTTAAATCGATCAACAAACGGCCGCTCTTTTTGATTTTAAATATCAGTAAATATTTAAATTATCTCGCAGATAAAACTCGTCTTACTTCCGCTACAGTGAAAACCAAAACATTTTAATACACTATTCTGTAATAAAATAAACAAATATTATGTGCATTTGTATGAGACTGCTACATTGCCATTTATTACAGTCCTTAAAAATAAGTCCTTTACATGTCTGTTTTTTTGTTTGCAACTAAATACATGGAACCATTAGCATTAGCATACACTAACATTTCATTTCTGAATAATGATAAAAAAAATTTGACAAAACCCTGATAAAAAGAATTTAGAGTCATTAAAAAATGTTATAAACTACATATTCATACGGACAAAACCCAAAAAATATTAAAACAAAACAAAAAAAGTTTAAAAATTATGTGTGTAATTAACATTAGTTGAAAAATTTAACAAAAGCAAAAAAAAAAAACTTTAGAGAAACGTATTAATAACCCAGATACGAGAATCAACTACATCCAAATTTTAGTAAAACAAAATTTTTTTACAGGATCAAAGAGGGTTAAAGCGACAATTAAAGCAAATTTTGGTCACATTTTGACACAAAAATTGAACTATATGTTAAAAGGAACACTAACAAATTAGAATGCTTTAACCGGCAGTGCCGAATATTTGACACGCTCCACCAAGACTTAGAATAATATATATTTGGGAATTAAAATTTAGATATATCTACCAACTAGAGTATTAACAAGTAAAAGTGCTTTATTCGGCTATGCCGAATCTTTTATACTGAAAAGCCATTTGCTCCTTAGTTCATATAGGATGGGCGTTATTGTGTCAAAATAATTTTTCCGGTTGCATATTTGTAGGGGCGCTAGTTAGAGTTATAATTGTGTAGGTCGATATATTAAGCCAGACAAATCTTATATATAGACAATATTTTTGATTGATTTAAATAATACTGCTTGTTTTGTATGGACCCAAAGTACTTAATTTGGTATGTTACTTGTATTTGGGTCCAGTTGAAATAATGGAACGATTTGGCTGATTGTGGCGAAACCATTTTTTTGAGAAGCAAAACTAGTTATTTGCCTTTAATTCGGTTTTTTATTAGCCGATTATGTGAAAGTGAAAAAAAGTTAATGGATTATAAGAAGGCTTCAACAAGAGAAGGTTTATGGGTAAAAATAGTGGTTTCTTGCTCATATCTCCGATCTAGTTTAATTTCAATAACAACATATTCCGGACTATATCTATATAATAAAATAGTCCCCATTATGTCTGGGGTCTTCCGAAAACTTATTCCAACATACATACGGACAGACAGACAGACGGTTATATTTAAACCAACTTCGCTACACATAAGGACCCAGCATATATAAACTTTATAGGACCGAAGATTAGCATTGTAGAAATTGCAAACTGAATTGCAAACTTATAGAGTATATGCTAGGTAGAAAAATTATGCGAACCTGAGCTTACTCTATTACAGTGGATAACGGATATAAGAACATCTCATATTAGAAAGTACTTCAAAAGAACTTTTTATAAGAACACACTGATACAAGAAAAAATTTTTTATACGGCAACACTGTATTTGCTTAAACTATTATAAAAATAAATTTTTTATTCAAATAATTGCTTAAAAAACGCATATAAGAAAAATTTTCGTGGCATTTTTTATTTTCTTATATCCGTTACCTAATGTAGACATAAAGAAAAATATCGTCAGCCTAATAGGTCTGTCTGCGTACACATATTTTGCGCAAAATGTTGTCTGCGTACTTCAAATCTCTTGCAGCGAGAGAACCAAAAAGAGAATTTTTTGACAGTTGGAAGTTAGAGAACTTGCAAAATGTTACTGGAGAAATTTCCGCTTGCAAGATTTTGCAAATAGTTTGAACAGCTGTTTGAATGAAATAGTTTTTGTGAAATGAAAATAAAAATTGAAATTTAACAAAGGCAGAGGTAAGTAGTTAGAATTGTGTTGATTTTTAACGTTTATAATAAATTATAATAAACAAAACATTTTACTTCATGCTAGAAACGTCCAAATATACAATGCGACCGTGGCGTAAGTGGAGTGGAGATGGCAGAACCGATAGAACCAGCAGAACTTTGTGGGACAAACTTTGCAATTGAAGAGGCGAGTATTTGGAATTGTGTTCCTGGTGAGCACTTCACATCCAAATTATTTTTCTCCGATGTCAAGCTGTTGGAGGGCACTGTATTGGGCATTTCATTCTTTTTTCCATTGTAAGCCGGCACTATGTTGGGCAATGTAAGCAAAAGAAGTTTTATGCAAAACCCGACAAATAAAACTAAAAACTAAGAAGAAATTGAATTAACCAAATTAATAACAGTGTAATAAACAAGTTTTTTAATTTACAAAACTTTTTAAGCTTCACTTTAATTAATAATTTTTGAATTTACCCCGAGAATTCAATTTTGCGTTAACATATGCTAAAATTCTTTTGCTTTTTTATTTCAATTGTTTACACAATGATCAGCTGTTTTCTTGCAAAATTTCACTGGATACTGTCTGCGTACTTTTTGAGATATTTTCAGCCGATAGAGTAATATTGGTCTTACTCTCCCAAAAAAATTTACTGAGTATTTGCTACTGGAAAAGTACCCAGACAGACCTAATATGCAATCCTGCTAAATCCGCTTTTTAAGTAAATTGAGATGATAAAGATACGTCTGGTCGACCAGCATGTAGTTTTTATAAGGTTCATTTACTGTACTAGCAGAAACTTGCAACGAGAGACTAAACTTAAAATTAACAAAATGTTTCTCAAATAGAAACTGGGAATTATTTCCTTCCGAAGGTTACTTTATATTATATTCAACATTTTTCATTTTTCGAATTTATTCTATGAGCTAAATTTCAGTTATGTATATTATAAAGCTTTTTTGTAATAGTTCTATTCCTTCAATTTTTCAGAAAAAAAAAATTGAAGGAATAGCTTTATAATATACATAACTGAAATTTAGCTCATAGAATAAATTCGAAAAATGAAAACTGTTGAACAAAATGTTTCTCCCAATTACTCAAATAAATGAAAAAGTAAATGATCGGCTTACCCAGTTACATATGTCAGTCAGTTTAGGGGATCTATCCCCAAATTGTGGATTTTATTTTGAAAACAGATATAAATAATTTAATTTTGGGATTGGGGATTTTTTTAGTTTTGGGGATGTTTCCTTTTTTTATACCCACCGCCACAACAAGTGGTCAATGACAGACCCCATTTATATTTATTCCCGTCGTTCCAAATTGGAGCATAGGGCCATTTAAGTATATATATTCTGGATCCTTGAGTAATTTTAAGTCGATTTAGCAATGTCCGGCTGTGAGTCCGTCCGTCTGTTGAAAACAGTGTTCGAAAATAAACACTAAATATCGTTTTTTAATGTTCGGTTCGGTAGATTTGTGGAAAACAAAAACGCTAATAGTGTTTGTGTAGAAAATCATTAAAAAAATAACGTTTCCCTGTTAGTCATCTTTCGAACACAAAAATATTACTG
Source organism: Pollenia angustigena (assembly GCA_930367215.1). NCBI lineage: Eukaryota > Metazoa > Arthropoda > Insecta > Diptera > Polleniidae > Pollenia > Pollenia angustigena. The sequence continues at coordinate 120,435,187 of OV884057.1, read as the reverse complement.
TTTTTATCAAAATCAACAAAAGATGTGAACATTTAATTCCGTTAGGTTTTTTTTGAAAATCCACAAACTTCAATGTGTTCGGTTCGGCTCGTTAATGTTCGTCCCTTTTGGCTGGTAAAAAAACATTTTTACAAAAACAAAATACACACACGAAAAAATCATTATCGAACATTAAAATATAATGTTTGTCTACAGTATCACTACAATTGTTCGGTTTTTTAACGTTTTTTAATTTTGAAAATAGTTACGAACGGTATTAAGGTTTGTGTATGTCTACACAATAACTAAAAAAATAGATATCGTTCCTAGGTGTGTGAGCCGAACGTTAAATAATGTACTGTTTATTTTCGAACACTGGTTGAAAACACGCTCACTTTCGAAAAACTAAAGCAAAAGAACAATCTTGGTCTCAAACTGCTTGAACCCTTGAGGGAGCGACCTGATACCAAAGTTCTAGTTCTAACACTTTATATGAATGGGCCCTATCACTTTTACATGGGGTTGTCATTGGAGGGGATCAATTGACACCTAACAGCCACTATTTGACAAGTCACACATCTATTCTCAACGAACGTGTTAAGTGTTAGAATTTAAAAACCAAGTTTCAGAAAGTACCAAAATAATGTGTCACACCACCGGCTTAGATGTAATTCATTACTTTTTTACCTGTTTGTTCTTCATATACCTGTTAAATGACTGGTTCTCCTTTCACTGGTCATGAGTTCCTTCTTTTTGTACTTGTTCTATTTTCACAAGTCTCAGCACCAGTCTGTTGGAACAATTGACACAAATTTCCCACAGTAATTATCCTTAGCAGTTTGGGATTGAAGTCCAGCAAAATCGGTTCAGTACAATTACAGCTAAAAATTTAAATGTGGAACCACCACACTAACAAAATTGATAATTTTTTCCCAAAAACTAATATAAATGGTGGAATAATGCACGGAATGACATAAGATTCTACACAAATTCGTTTTATATGATTCTTAATCACACTGTTAAAATCGGTCCATAATTTACCTTAATAATTACATAATTACGCTAAAACTAGTTTCCCCGCTGTGTTGAAATTTATTAAAATTTATGTTTTTTAATACCAGAAATCACTCTGCAGAATTTTGGGATGATTGGTTCATAGCTTACCATGGCTCCAATATCATTTAAGTTCGGGTAAAACTTGTTGTTGTTGTTTTAATGAAAATAAATCGGCGAATGGGCTGAAGAACAAATTGATATTGATTTCCAGACTTTACTATTATGCCGCGTTAGCAAATATTTGCGAATTTCCGTTATTAAAGCAATGTTTACCGAATTTTTGCAATTCCTTATACTTTAAGGGACTTTTAATCAATTTTATCGATATATGAAATATCGAACATTTTCGCGAATTTTCGCTATTTTTACAAAATTTTCCGAATTTTTTCTTTGTTCAAACGCACCTATTTGATGGCTAATATGATCGTCAGTTGTATGAAAATAAAATTTTTAGCTTGTTGATTTTACCGATTACACTGTGCAACAAAAAAAAAACAGCCTCAATACTTGCAACGCGAAATGAAACTAGGCTATTGGTACAGCAAATCTGCCAAAGTGTTTTGAAAAGTTAGCTCAGATTCCCGAAATATCGGCCCCGAAAAGTTTTTGAATTTTTTGAAAAGGCGTTTGCTATGAGTAAAAAAAAATACAAAATGTACTTCTGAGCTAAAATACTATTTCAGATGTCTTCAGTAGAATTGTATGGAGATTCTTTGCTTAAAATATTTTAACCCTTGATCACTCATTTTAAGGGGTAATTTTTGTCCTGTTTTTAACTTCCACACAAAAGTATACTAAAACGGCACTTAAGAGGTTTAAAATGTTCAACGAATATTTATTTAATGCAACAAATTTCACTAGGGGTCTTCTAAGACCAAAAAATCGTGCAATGTTTGTAAAACGGCTTTGAAATTTTTGAGTTTTTCGAAAACCCTTTTTTAGCTCAGAAGTACATTTTGTATATTTTTTGGACTCATAGCAAACGCCTTTTCAAAAAATTCAAAAACTTTAGGGGCCGATATTTCGGGAATCCGAGCTAACTTTTCAAACCCCTTTGGCAGATTTGCTCTACCAATAGTCTAGTTTAATTTCGCATTGCAAGTATTGAAGATGGCTGCGATGACCCGAATTTTGTTGCACTATGTTAACAACCCTTGATCAACCACTTACATGATAAAATTCTTCAGGATTATCCATTTGGTGGTTTTAAAACCGCCGGTCTGGCAAGGCTATCAGCGAAAAAAAGGTTGTTCAAAAGTGGGACACTTTTCGAACATTACAGGGATTATGTTCGTCATGATCGTCCTATTGTGCAAGAAACTGGCCAAATTTGTAATTTAATTTTTAGTACGCGTAATTTCGCGTTTTGGTTACGTCAATTAGCCACCAAGATCAAGCGATTTGAGGAAGATAGAATTGTTTTGTGGGATTAAGTCAAATAGCGCGTCTACACGAATATTCCCCGAACATTGGACCATATGAAAACTAACATTCATCAAGTAATAGCAGAAATATCGCCCGAAATTGCGTAAAAGTAGTCATTTAAATGACCTTATGTTTCGTACAGGAAAAATTACCGCCCATTAAAAATTAAATCGCCTTAAAATAAATATTTAATCAAGTTAATTAAAAGTTTACTTATATCAACAGCATTCTTGCAGAATATGTTGTTATATAATAACAAAAAATATTTACTTGATACTTCTAATTTGTGTACTGGTGCAAATTTAATTAATATTTGAATTAATATCACAAATGAATTAAACGATTCATCGAAATTATAATTTTATATGTGTTTCATTAAACTTTATCTTTGAAACCGAAAGATGGTAAACCCGTTACAACATGGCGCAACATGTAGGGACGGCATTTGAGCTACTAAATATATCCAATTTTGGATGAACATTTTTTCGATTTGTAACGGTTTTAAGATGTTTTTAGATATTGGTCCTCTATATGGCAGAAATTGTCAAACTGAAGTCACATGAAACTTATTGCTGCCGAAAGTCATTAGAAACTGACTAGGTGCGATTTATCGCCAAAATAAGCGACAATTTTAGCCGATTAAAGTCAAACTAACTACTAATTTAGCAATTAGCAAGGACCCATAATATGTATGTAGGTATTCTCTAGATACTTTTGGTGGATAAATAAACTTTTTGGTCGAACACATGGATTGACAAACTTAATATACCCCTTTTACCATTCGTGGTGGTGTAGGGTACAAACACCCAAAATAAAACCACACAATGCCGAATTTATTGTAGTGAAAGTCAAAGAAAAACTTTTTATTTAACTTTTTTTTTGTTTTGTTTTTTTTTTTAATTTTGGAAAACCTTAAAAACTAAATAGACATAATAAGGGACAATACAAAAACAACAATAGAATCTATGGCGACACAGCAGCAGCGATAAAAAAAACAACAATAATAATAACATGGGACAGAAAGGAAAATACTGAAAAAATAAAGTCATTATGATGCTTTAAACAGAAAAACATACAAAAGCGGCAACAAAAAATTAGAACATTTTAACGCAGCAACGCAAAGCAAAAAGTTTTGCTTTACAAAAGACTGAATGGTTAAGTTCGACTGTGTGTAACACTTGCACACGGAGGCTTAAAGGGATCAGCTTAAGAATATTCCACCTTCTGGTTTTAGTTGCTTTGGGGAAATCTGGTGCAGTCAATACCTGGAATTTGGCAAAAATAATAAAATTTACAGATCCGGAGAAATATGTATGATTTCTTGCGATCGCGGCCGGCCAGAGTGACCTCCCCTCGGGAATCACATGTTGGCTACGTTTAGAACTTAAATCAAAGATAGAGTGTACAACTTTTGTGAACGGTGGTGCAAAACATCCCAGCGGTAACAAAAATGAGCAAAGAGGCCTAATAGTAGACCTTATTTAGCAGACACAAGCCCTTCTCGCCACATTCCATACTTATTTATTTTTTACACAGGTTGTCATTGGGAGCAAGCCCTTCCGCACTTCCTTTAAAAATAAGTTCATTCTCTTCCCAAAGATGGGAGTAACGAAGGTCACTAAAAAAAATAGATACATCTGAAAAACTTCCTTTCTTCCTTCTTAAAGAAGGAAGTAGCGAATGAATACTAAATATTTTGGAAGACCTTTCAAAAGAAATGTATTCCTTCTAGAAGGTATACTTCTGAAGGCAGGAGTATAGAGGCCTTCAAAAAGGCCTGCCACTTGCGGCCTTGCAATATTAACCGCTTGGATTATGCTTAAATTAAAATATGCACTTAACCACGCTAATTCACTTTCAATTCATGTTATCGATAGGTATCGCAGAAACTTCCCTTAAATAATTTAAAATAAAAAAAAAACATTTTAGATAGGTGACGATAATTGTTGGCAGCTTAAACAGAATTTCACTCCAAATTCAACTGCGTCCAATATTATGTAAATGGTTTAATAAATACTAGTGAAACCCTTAATAATAAAACTTGATCCACTCCGGCTTCCAGCCCGTTTGAATTCACCTATAAATTTTTTTAAAAAAATTATAAACTGTGCAATTTGAAAACTCGATATAGTCAAGGATGTTGATATGTTACAAACCCCTAAGCAAATCTAAACACCCAAAAAAGGATAAAGAGCATGAAAACGCAGAGAAGCAAAAGACGCATTATAATAAAATTCAAGTGGTTAATGTTGTACATTGTGAGGATTTGTGTGTTTGGAAAAGTTTTTCACCACTGAGAGTGTATTTGTGTACACGCTTGTGTATGTGTATGTGTATGGGTACATTAGTGAATTGTATTATTTTGTATTTTCATTGCTGTCGTTGTTGTTGTTAATGCTGGTTATTTGTATTTAAAATAATATTTTCAGGAAATTCAAGTAATTCGTATATATAAGTGTAGATGTGTAAAGGATGTGAGTAAATAAGTTCCGATGCCTGAGTCAGAGGCAGTGTGGATGAGCGAATGAATGAATATTCATTCATCAACCATCCAGTAAGTTTGTGCATTAAATTTAAAGCTTAATGCTGTGTGTTTGCTGTGATGTTACACAGAGCCACCCACATTAAAATAAACCGAGTCATGCCAACCGGTTTTTACTACCACTACAACTATTTAAATAACTTTGTGTCCTGTGAATGCATGAGCGTATAGGTAAGTTTTTATGTGTGTGCAAGTTTTTGTCCTAATGACACACATATACACACATAATTTTCGTCCTTAATTTTTGTTTAAATGAGATCTTTTTTTTTAAATCATTTAGATGTGTTGACTGATAAATAAAATCAGGTCAATAGTATAATATATTTTCCCTTTTTTCCCGTCATTTTTATTGTAGTTTTTTATTTTCCTGCACATAAATACACGTTCGAATGGTAGGGTACGGTACGTCTTCTATTATTCCCCCATTTGACAGGAAATTAAAAAAAGGATGTGATGTTTTATCAACGAACAAAATTAGGATATTAAGGATTAATTTTGTGTGCGTATAAATAACATTGAGATAAAGTAATTAATTATTATACACATTCTTTTAATGTCTATGTATGAAGATATTTTTGAAATGCAAGTTGTTAAATTCTATCAAAAGTTTAAGTTTAGGTTGAAAAAAATACAAATTTTTTACCAACCTAAAACTTCCAAGAGATAGATTTTGATATCAATTGGGGTCTTAGGTGAGGTTGGTATTTATCAGAATTTCAGAATGACTTTCAAAGTTTATTAAGACATGCCTGAGATGCAAAACATTTTATTAAAGACACAATTTTTAAGGGTTAAGCCTTAGGGAAATTGGTGAATATCAGTCCATAATTTCACGAAGTCCAATACAAACGAGTCTTTAAAATAGAGATCTGTTGCTAATAATTCCCGGGAATCCCGGGACATATTTTATAAATGAAATTTTTTGAAATTATAATTTGTTAGCATCGTTAAAGAACGAGCAATAAAAATATATTCTTTACTAAAATTACTAAAAACTTTCTACAAATCGAACTATTTTTCCTACGCCAATTAATAAACGGTCCATTTAATTGTCGATTAAATGTCTTAAAAGCTTCTTGAATTATAAAATGAAAATGTACACGATACACCATCACCAACACCAGATGTTGAACCATCTACAAATTCTAATAAAATAAATGTAAAGAAAATACAAAGGCCTGGAAATATCTTAAAAAAAGATTTTGACGTCTATTTGGTCACGGGTAACAGGCCAACAAATTTATAATATTTGTATGATGCGCTTCTTACTATAAAACCGACATCTGTAGAAAGCGAGAGCACGTTTTCGGTAGCAGGCAATATACATTTCAACAAGGATTAGAAATAGAAACTCTGATAAGCTTTTAAATGCTTAAATTAATGCTAAAAAAAATTTTTTAAAAGAAAATTAATTTTACCATGTTGCTATTTATAATAAGTACTAAATATTAATAAGTTTTTATAATTCGTAATCTCCCAAAAAAAAAAAAAAATAAATAAGACCGCATTTACATCTATGCAATTAAAGCCGAGCTTTTTTTCTATTTTCTTTTATAGTAGTTTCTATGAAACTCTTTTTACTTTTACATTTACATTTTTTTCAAGCATTTTTTCAACTTTTTCAACCCCGTTTTTTTCCTTACACCTCTTGCTAACAAACAAAAAGTTGCATGCGAAAGTTGCGGCCCGTTGCGGCGTTAATTGCATAATGTAAATATGGTCTAAATAATATGCATGTACATATGAATGTAACAATTTATTTGGTTTTGTTTTAGTTTTCCATGGAAATAATAAAGCTAATTTTTTTTGGACTGTTGTATAGTTGTACAGTACTTTTCGCTTATAGTCACATCCCTTAGTTGCAACCATAACGTGGACTTTAAGGCTAATTCACATATATGCCACTATGACACATATAACCGAGTTCGAATATAATCAAGTCATGTGAATAAAGGAAATAAAAAATTCATATAAATTACGCTGACATCAGGCTAATGTTTTTACAACAGAGTTGCATACTGTATAAAAAATAGTTAAAATAATAACAAGATACATATCGTCGTGCCGAAGTTATCTTGCCGTATATCACAAAAATCTTTTTTTGGGAAATCGAATCTTAAGGTTCAAATTTTTATACACCAAAATTTACGTGAAAAAAGTCGTCCAATATTTTTGTCAGATATTGTATTTGAAGTTCTTTATCGATTTATGTAAAAATATCTAAAGTCATTGAAAAAAATTTTTAAGTTATAGCCATTATCACGTTTGAAAAAATTTTTCAATTTTGTCGTATACGCCACTTTTTGCGATATATTTTTTAGTTTGTGGGATATAAGTCAAAATAAGGTATTAAAAACCTACATTGAAAATTAAGTTATAATAATTTTCGAAACGAAAATTTACGCAAGTGACAAATATATTTACGTATAGTTATAGTTTTTATATTATCGAATTTCCTTATGTATGAATAATTTTAAGGTTTATTACTACTTAAAGGTGGTCTAACCATATTGCACGATGAAAACTGTATGTCACACCGTAACGTCAAATTTTTGTTCAACTTAATTTGACATTTCTTGGTATCAGTGCCAAATTCAGCCATGGAGATGTGCACCATTGAGCAGCGCGTTAAAATTGCTGAAGCCTTTTACGAAAATGGGCGTTCAGATCAAAAATACATTTTGTGCATATCTTGATTTTTTTGGTCAACATAATCGATCAAATGAGTCCACAATCGGGATAATTGTGGGCAAATTTTAGCCAACCGGCTCTGTAGAAAATGTGAAAACGCCTGTGCATGCATGCTTGGTGCGGTTAATGGCCAGGCGGCATCATTGGGCCTTACTTCTTCGAAAATGAGTTATGCCAAGCATTTACTGTGAATGGTGTTCGCTATCGCGAGCTGATAACCGATTTCTTTTTGCCAGAAATTGGGGATATGGACCTGGGCGATAAGAACCTAGTTCTAAAAGAATGTGTCACACGGCCAACGAAACAATGGCTCCTCTGCACGAGAAATTCAATGGCCATGTTAACTCGCCGTCACGATCATATGATTTGACACCGTTGGCCTTCTTTCTTTGGTAATATTTAAAATAAAAAGTGTACGTCAATAAGACAAGAACAATTCAAGAGCTAAAGGATTAGATAATTTGACACATTAAGCACATTGAACCTCAATTAGGTCTAAGAGGCATTGCAAATATGGACCATAAAACAAAGGTATGATACCGAAGCCGCGACGAGCATTTGGCCGATATTTTTTCTCACACCTTGTTATCATAGATCCTTCTATAATAATAAAAAATTCAGATAATTCTCTAAAAATGTTTTGTTTTATTCACAATTAACATTGTGCACTGCTTAACAATAAAGTGAATTTAGGCAATATTTCATCAATATAAATAGCCGTTGTGTACTTCGTCCGTAAAATATCTTTACATATAAAAACAAAAATGTTTAAATAACAGTAATATTAACAAGATAGTCTTTTTTTTTTGTAAAATGCCTAATATACTTTGTTCACATACAACAAGATAACGCAAGATTTTTTTAATTGAAAATTTGCATACGTTTTTTGTCGTATATCCACAATTATGCTACATACGATAATATAGCGCATTAAATTTTTCGCAAAAGTGGATATACAACAAAATGGCTTCGTAATATCTCATTAACCATAAGAGATAGAGACGTGAAGATTGCGCAGATCGATAGATCTGTTAAATTTACCAAAGGAAACGGTCTTATCTCATTTTTTTCGATTTTGTGATATACGACAAGATAACTCCGGAACGACGATATTTCATAACTGATACCAACGGCAAAAATTAATTTTTTACGAGTAGAGAGTTTATGACAAAAATTAAATGATTTAATTCATTCTTTCTTTGGCTGGATTTTTGATTCGAAAACTAAAAAGAACTTAGTAAATATTGCTAATGTGACTATAACGCCATTAATTTGCTTTAATCTTCCCTTTGACTACTGTTGATAAATGGCATATATAGCGAATGTGCCTTTATCGCTAAATGGACTATAACGTTTATACTTTCTATTAAATAAACTCATAGCGGCAAAATAAACAGATAAAATTGACTATATCGCTAATTAACTATTAGCGTTGTGACTATAAACTAAAAGTACTGTATATTCTTTTAAAAAAGTAAAAACTTTTGTCTTAAACACAATTGAAGCACAGCCGCGAATAACGTTGTAAACGCCACATTTTGCAAAACCTGTTTTTTTGCGGATAACCGTTAACCTTACTCTCTTACATAGTTTAAACATCAAATCAACCAAAACTATGCACCTTAACGCCTTCAAAATGGCGTACAAAGTGTCAGCCACACGCAGAGAAAAAACATGGTTACTAAGTGGTCACTACGACCATTTTTATTCATATTTGCCTTATATGTTTACCCTAATAATTTTATTATAGTCCTAACATAACTTGAAAAAATATTTTTTGTCCTTAACATTTTGAAAATCACTATAATAATATTATATGGTGTTTTACACCTAAAAAGTTACTCTGATCTAGCTAAACATTTCAAATTATGTGAAATGTTTGCTACTATAATAAATATATTTTCAACTATACATTTAAAATCATAATTCTAGTTGCACACAAAAGGTATGTTTAATACCATAATTTTTGTTTGCTTTAAAATACAATATCTAAATAAGCAAACATTTATTGTTAAAACCAAAAGTATGTGTTTATAAAGAAAAAAATTTCTTCCGTCCGCGAGCATTAGTTAATCGGCAATCATGAATGATCAAAATAATTAAGAAGTTTTACAAAATAAATTTGTTCATTGAAACTGGTATGTTATTTATATGAAATTATAATCAAGTATAAATATGCAATAACGTAGCCTTTCTAACAGCCAAGAAAACCTACAACATTGAAGCCGCCTTGGAAATTATTTCAATTGCTGTTCCAGAGTGTATTAATAGTGGATTTTATAATAGAAAAAAAGTAAGTTTGTCTTTACTTTATTTTTACAAGTGTTTTATATGTATTTGAATTATATATGTGTTTTAAAAAAAAAAATTATTCTTGATATTAAATATTTTATTGGTTTTATTGTGACAACCATATAACATGTTAAAATAGACATGTTGCATGGTGTTAGGAAATATGGAAACATGGTTTGAATAATCGTTTGCGTTTCTCTTCTGAGAATAATAATATGTTTGAGACAATAATTAGCTATAACATTATGTCTGAAAATATATTGTTACTTAAGACGTGTTTGACACAATCATAACCACAAACATTAATGATAGTTTGCGATTCTGATTGTATCAACCATGTTTTTTCTTTGCGTGCAGTGGAAGAACATTGCAAGTTACTAACAAAATGATGAAACCGAAATGGTTTTGCAGTGCGGAATAATGTTTTAAAAGCCTTTTGCATTAAAGTTTTTATTATCATTATTTTTAATAATAGAAAAAATAAAATTTTTAAAACAAATAATGCTGCCTGGTCAAAAAACGTTTTTTTTGCTCTCCTGAAAAATTATTATTTTGTAACTTAAAACGTTATTCGCGGCTGTGCTTCAATTAATGAAATCATTGTTTTACTCAACGAATCCCGGGATTCCCGGGAATAAGATTTTTCTGGTTTCGTTTCCCTGGAATAGAAAAAGTCCGGGAAATTAGAAACCCTAGCAGATATACATACATAATTTGACTCAAATAAGTAAAATTACAACATTTGTTGTTTCACAAAACCGGATGGCCTATAAGGGACCACAGCCCTAACATTAGGCCGCATCCAAAAATTCACTCTTTGCGATATAAAAACGAAGCAGATCTTCATCTCGAGATAAATGTCACATATTACACATTTTTATAATGTTATCTTTGTAAAAGAACTAATAAAAGCAAAGAAATACTAAACACCACAACTCTTATATGTATGACCCCTTATCTAGAAAAAAAAATTCAATTAATATATAGTTTCAAAATAATAACTTTAATGCAAACAAAAATCCTTTTTTAAAGTTTTGATGGAACCTACATAATTTTTAAATATGCTTCATTCTTAAATATTACTTTCACTGCTGAAGTTCTCGTACAAACTTTTGGCATAATGGCACAATCATCAAAGAGTACCTTGATCCCAATTTCATTGCGACAAATATCACTAAAATTTTCTTAAATATCAGATTAAGTTTTCTCGTCAACTCTTTAGTTTTTAGGTTAATACAGATCAAGTTTTCTCGTCAACTCTTTAGTTCTTAGGTGAATGGGGAAAAGGGAATGGAGAGGAATACATACCACAGATAGGATTTGTGGAACAATGATACCAAATTTAGGACGATCGAATATTTATTGGTACAAATCATCCTTTGTTGGCACAATTAAAAAAAAAAACATACCCACAAAGTTATCAGGGGTGTTCTGGAAATCGAAATCGCAAAAATTTGGAAGTTGTTTTTAAAACACTTTTAATCTAATTTTTAAAATTTTTGTTATAAAATTATGTTTAATAGAGAAATACTTATATAATATTAGTCATAAAGTTCTTTTATTACATAAATCTTATTAAAACGGTATTTTAAATTCTTTGATTTACGTTTTCGATTTCCAGACACCCTTGTGTATCATTTCTTTGAGGTGGTTTAACTCACTTTTCTTTTCAATAACACAATTTTTAATAACATACCTCAAGCCCTGACCAGAACTAACAAAAATTTAATTATTAATTTTTATTCATGATGTTATACTTATATATTAAGTACATACATATGTAAGTATATGTACTCGCTTCCCTGTAGGAAGCCTGAGAACAAGGGTCTCCAAATCCAGACATTTTTGTCCCACACCACAATAGTGGAAAGATACCAGTTGGCCATTTCTTCAAGACACCGTCGACGACGCGTACAAGACCCATAGTAAATCCCTGACGACATGTTGGCGACAGCCCATGCAAATCGTCGAAGACATTTTCGAACAAAGGGCACTTTAGTCGTACACGACAATGCGAGCGACATTATCATGCCGGTAGTCGTTAATGATCATAGTGGTAACAATGTGGTTAAAATTGTCACTGGCGACTATATAAACGACTTTTTTCTCATACATTCGTAAATGCCCGATTAGTGACATTACCTTAGTAGTGCCGTTGGTAACAGTATTGTGGACACTATCTACAATTTAATCGCTGATAGGCAAGTTGCAATTAAGGATGTATCACATTAGAAATACCGATATATCGGCGATACTTCAGATTTGCCGATATATCCAGAATAAGGGGAACTGGTAAAAGTGTCTAGCTTGAGGATATAGATACTAAAGGGTCAAATAGGCTTCCTGACGACTGCAGTATATTTTTGGCGGAGGTTCTAGGGATTTAGAAGGCCGTAGAATTGGTAAGAGGTAACATTACTGGGGCTCAACGGTCATTATGTATGTGGACAGCACTTAGGGCCTCGATGGGCTGTGAATTCCAACTAGTGAATTTCAAACTAGTAAATGATTGTAGAAGTACTCTAAGGGAAATATAAGGAGAGTATGAAGTGTGTGTATGCCAGGTACCTGCCCACCGCTAATGAAATGCCCTTTCTAAAATCACTTATACTACATTTACACCTACGCAAATTTAGTACTTACGAGATATCGAGCCAAATCTAGTTGTTTTTAACTTGATTTACCATACAAAACAAAATCTACTTCGTGACTAGATATCGACGAAATCTACTCAAAATCTAAAAGTACTTAATGATGCAACTATGGTTTTTTCAATATATCATTAAAAAATACTACCCAAGGCGAATTCATGTTAACGGTGGTGTCGATACTTCAACAATTAACACACCAAAAACATAACAATGTATTTTGTTGCTGCTTTCGTTGGCCGATAAGTCAAAAACACAAGTAACTTTTGACATTCCTCTCTCTAATTTAAAAAAAAGTACCACAGCTGTGTTTTCAACGCCACCTGAAAGTCAATTCGCCTTGATACTACCCTGCACAAGAAAAAATTACAAAAAAAAAAATAACAAAACAAAAATTGTTAAAAAAAAAATTAAAAAGTTTTATAAAAATTGTAAAAAAAATAAAAAAGACGAAAAATATTGATTACATAAATATCGCTGATTATTAATAAAAGTTAATGCAAATTTTTTAATGTATATTTCTTTTTGTGTTTGTATGTGTAACGAAACAACTTTTAGTCAGTCGTTTTGTTATAAAAACAAAATCTCGCTATTGTCAAAAAAGTATAATGTGAACGCTCTAGATATCGAAGAAGATTTTAAATCAAATCTACAAGATATTGGCCTAACGTAAATGTAGTATTAAAGGCAAACAAATCTCATATAGATGAGGCATCACTGCTTGATACCAATTATCATTTTACAGTTCCGAGTAACTTGTTACCTTTTGGATGACAAAAACGGCGAAAAAAGACTTCCTTATTTTGCTGTTTGGCTTACCAGTTCGCTCATTTAATCATCATCCATTAAAATATTATGTTTTCATTAAACTTTTAGTTGTAGTTGGTTATAAATAAATATTGGATTGAATAAAATTAGAATCGTGTATTAATTAAAAAACCAGATAGATTAAGATATCTAAATTATATTCGGCACAATGAACTTTATTTAACATGAATTTAAACCTCAAACATAATTTTGTTCTGGTGGATCCATGATTGCCCATGGGTCCCCAATAGGGTGCACGCTCGAAAATGTGCCTTTATATATTGTGATGTAGGATATCAAATGGTTAGGCATGACCGACTATACTTTTTACTTATTTTTTTTTTTATTTACTTTGTAAGCTTTTTATAACATTGCCATCGAGACGGTTCAATTTAAGAATTGTCAGATTTCAACAGTGGCACAGACTTGACCGTACTCCACAATTTTCTGTTGATAAAAACACACTTAAATTCAATAACAAAACAAAATTAATTTGTTAATAATGTAAATGTAATGTAAATTGTTAAAGAAAAAATGTAAATTAAATATTTAAGCATTTAAAAAATAAAATCATCGATAATTTCGATGTCGTTATTGTACATCTCATAGGATGCACTCATTTCTATAAGTTTTAAATATTTTGAAGGTAAATCATAATCATGACAACATTTACCCAAACTTTTGAGTCCAAATCTACAATAAAAACGGATAAAAAAATTGTTATTGTAAAAATATTTACCAAAGTGATAAAATAGAATTAACGGTTGCTAAACGAACCTATTTTTCAAACTTCTTTTAACGATGTTTACCTAGCATTTACAATTGAAAGTAAATTTCTTGAAAGTCTCAATACAATCACACTTTTGCACTAACACATACATAATTTTTGTACTTTCAGCCAATCGGCTTGATAATACATATACTCCACTTGCAAGAAAGTACTTTCATGTATAAACCCCAGGTAACTTGGCTAAATACCCTCTCTACTTCAGCATTAGACCATGGAAGTGAAAGCAACTTTATAGAAAGTCCTAAAATTTTTATAAAAATTTAGTTGCCGCCTGCATCTCTATATTGAAATACTTCTGACCAAAAAGTAACAGTTTCAAATCCATTTTTAAATTAAAAATTGGAATACTGTTCCTTTATTTTGAAATATGTTTCATTGTCATCGTTCATAGCGATTTTCAGCATTTGTAAGTTGTGATTTAAATTCAATGCTTTTTAGTTGTTAAAAATTTTATTTTACTTTAAGCCATTTTTAAAAGAATATTATTAATTTTATTAAGGTTTACAAAAAAAATTTTGTATGAAAATGTTGGCTAACAAGCCGTCAGCTCAAAATTTATTTGACCTACCGACCATTTTTAAAAAAATTGAGGTAGGTATGGGGTATATATATTTTGAATACCCCCTTTTTGAATCCGAAAACTGTTTCGCGAAATTTTTTGTGGTTTCTGAGATATAAAGCATTCATTCAGGACATTGCATGTTGAATTTTATGTCTTGAGGTCAAATATTAACGATAATTAAAAAATACCAGTTGTAGAACCAAAAAAACTGAAGAAATATATTTCCCGTATTTCCCATTTTGGTACTATTTTTTCCCCCATTATAGTATCAAAAATTGCAAAATGCAAAATGTTTTGTAAAAAAGTACCAACAATAGTTACGATTTTCACGCCTTAAACGTTCGAATTTCAAAAAAGTACCAAAGTTGTGTTCGTATTTTTTCGATAAGTTTCGAATGTGGTATTAACTTTTATTCTAGGTTTATTGTATCAAAAGATAGATGGGCTGACAAAAACGTACCAAAACTCAGGTTTTACCCGTTTTCACCCTAAAAGAGCCTAATTTCAAAAAAGTACCACACACCTGTCCACTTATTTTTCAAAAGAAAAACGATATGTATTACAGTTTTTTTGTATCTCTTTTAGTTTTGGAGATAAAAGGTTTCCGAATTTACCCTTTTTTACCCCCTAAACAGTCGAATTTTTAAAAATCCCGTCTTAGTGGATCGATTTGGGGAGAGATCCATCTCCGGTCCAAATTTCAAGTCTTTAGCTTCAGAAGTTTAGGCTGTACGATGATGAATGAGTCAGTCACTCACGCAATACCACTTTTTAAATTTTTTTTTAGAAAAGTGGCGTATGCGGCACAAAACAATATTTTTCATTTTCAAAAAATACTATTAAATTCTAACTTTATTCATGAAAGTGCGCAAAAACTTACATTTTTCTTCAAAACATATACCGGAAGCAGTCGCAAAAATATAAAAAAATTCTATCGGGTAAGTTTTGAGAAATCTTCATGTAAATCTTCTTTGTCGTTTTTCTCCACTCCGACTTTTTGGCATATGCGCCAAACCAATTCTGAGCTGACGAAGCGTTTGTTAAATTTAATAATCGCTTGTCCATACGGCTGTAAGTGTTGATAGGAAAATAAAAATTATTATTTTAAAAGAAAAACGGCAAAAGCTTTTTGGCTAAACGAGTTGGCAAATGGCGAATAGCTAAACTAATTTTTTAATGAATAAGCAAGGTGAAAATGGTTAAATCTAGCCACTTAATGGCTAAGTTGGCAACACTGATCTGACGTGTCTGACACGGCACATGTTGTTTGTTTTTGTATCACTTAGCGGTAATTTATTCGCTCTTAAGCTGGAGGTCCATGCCACTTGTTTTCGCCTCCATGCAGCGCATGCTTTTATAACCTTACTTGCGTTCTACGTTTCAAGTTACATGCAACGCTTTTTATGCAGCAGCAGCACAAGTAAAACTTAAATTTAATATGTCAAAATCAGCTGATTTGTTCGAACGCTGCTTGTGACGCTTACAAAAGTAGAAAGTTAACCTACTTTTCGCCTCAAGGCATCTACGCTTTTGTGCATGGAACTTACTACGTATAACTACACAGATTCTACTTTTTTGACAGCTGCGTATGCTGCGAAAAAGCGAGTAACGCGTGGTGTGGACCTCCAGCTTTAGTTTTAGCCGTCACTTCTTGAGTTTAAGAAGAGGCAGCAAAATTAATTGTATTCTCTTTTTTCTTCTCTCCAAAATACTCAAGACGACGAAAACGTGTGAATCAGCATATATTATGAAAAGACGAATATATTTCTCTTATTGCTTTCGCTTAAGGTTCCATGTGATCATTTAAGCTGGAGATACACACAACGCGTTCAATGCGTTGATCCGCTTGGAACCCTTGAGAATACTGTGAATTTGTTGGGTCAACAATAAATAAAATGGTTTAAATGTTATCACTAAAATAAAATCATTATACTTTAACCTGTTTGAAAACGAAAGAATTTAAAATTACACCTGATCTACACCTAAAAGGAATTACCCACGCTCTACCCACGACAGTAAAAAGTACACTCAATTCGGGCAACACTGCTGTATTATCTTTCGTTGTGTCCGTGAGAATACAAATGCAAAGTTAAGTTTGTTTACATCTTCTAAAATTTGTTCATACTTTAAAATACATTCTATGTACATACAATTTTATCCATAAAATATTTTGGCTAAAAATTTAAAAAATTCTTCATGAGCATTAACTTTGATAGAAGTTAAAGATTTTTTAGTATTTGTCTCTTTCATATCTCTGTTCGTATTTTCTGGAACTTTCATATGTAAACTTCCAAAAGATGCATTTGAGCTGGGCTTGAATTTGTTTAAAATAATTTTTTTGTACTCCTTATAGTCTCCACTTAGTTCAATGTCTTTGCTCATGACATCCTGTACATGAAGTATGCCTTGTTTCAGTTCCTTCTTGTTGCCCGTTTCCATTTTTGCACGCAAATACTTCTCCAAAGTAAAAGGAAGTCCCAGCGAAACGAGTTCTTCAAGCTGCTGGTAGCCGAAGGGCTCAAAATTATTTTTTGCGTATTCATCACACTTTTTGTACACATCAAAATATTGTTCGTCTAAGGATTTATCACCGTGATGGGATTCTCGCAGATAGCAACTTAAGATGTCTGTAGCTGGATGTGTGATGGCAATATCTTTGAAACTCATATAGTATATATTTTTGATTTCATCTTTAGGTAATTTATCTAAAACATCGAAACAATCTTGAGGTTTGTTAACTGGAAAAGGAAAAGTATATTGATTATAGTTCCGCTAAGACAAAATTTCATTTCGTTTTACCTTTTAGTCCCACTATTATTTGAAGTGTTAAAATTATCGCAATTAAGCTGATACAAAAATTCATTGTTTAATTTAAAAGATTTATATCAGAAGAAAAATTAATTTGAACTAGTCGCTGTTTGCTTTTAATTTATTATTTTATTTATTTTTTTATTTATTTATTTTCTGTATTTATTTTTAATAAACCACAAAAAAAAAATTGTAAATTACATGCATTTATTGTCGCAACAATTAGTCAAGGTTTATTAAAACATTCAAAAGTTAAAATTTAAAGATATAATTGAACATTTTAATATTTATATACAAACTTTCCAAAACCGCTAAAAACCATTTTACCTACACAAGTCAGATAAATTTGTATTTTTTAATTCTTTGCATTTAATTCCGTGTTTAACAGCAAAAAATATTCATTTAAGTTTCATTCATACCGGGTGTTTTTTAAGAGGTTCACAACTTTGAGTTGGCAATCTCCGTTTTAGAAACCAAGGGGAACAAAATAAGACTCCTATAATGACAGGGTCCGACCTGGGTGTACGCAACAGGTCCTGGGCAATTTGCTGCCGACTGATTTGAAAAGTGTTGTGAACAGGTTCGCTCATCTACTACGGGGGAAAGCTAAGAGCTGTCCTAACTGGTAGGCGTAAACAGCCCAAATGGTGGACCAAGGAACTTCAGGGTCAAAGGTCGTCGGTTAGCAGACTGTTTAATAGGGCCAAACTCACTGGAGCACCGGGTTATTGGAACACCTACAGGGTGCATTTCAATAGGTATAAGGCGGTTTTAAAATGGGCAAAGCGACTATCACGGAGGCAGTTCTGTGAATCTATCGATAATGTCAACGAGTTGTCTAGACTCCGAAGGATTTTATCCAAGGATCCTTAGGCCCTGGGGAATATCCAATGGAATGACAGCTCATGGACTGAGTCTAGCTCTGAGATCCTAACCTTACTTATGGAGGCGACTTTCGCGGGGATACGGAAATCTAAGGTATGAACGATGGTCAATGGGACTGGATGTCTGTGGCATCAAGTCAATCTTCCGTCTGCGTCGAGGAAATAATCACAAAGGTGAAGCTACCGTGGGCGGTCAATACTTTCGACCCATATAAGTCACCGGATCCGGTCTATATTTTTCTGGCCATGCTCTGCCATATACCGGTCGATGCATTATTTCTGCTGTGGGTGAAGAGAGGAAAGGGTAATTTTTATAACTAAGGCTAGTAGAGCAGGCCACTCGAAGCTTCGGGATTTCAGACTTGTTAGTGTATCTTCACTTCTGTTGAAGACTCTTGAGAGACTGATATATCTCTATCTTAGGAGTAATATTGATACCCACCTCATTAGCAACGCTCAACATGCCTACCTTAAGGGTAAATCTGTTGAAAGTGCGCTACATGATGTGCACAGGTGAGGCATAAGCAATATACTTTCGCCACGTTTCTGGATAAAGAAGGAGCCTTTAATAACATTGGGATTGAGGCTATTAGGGATTCCTTGGTAGAGCTGGGAGCTTAGGACAGGGGGGTGCTATTGACTCTAGTGCGATTGCTTGCAGTCAACTGGATTCTCAGGTCATTTGATTCCATGGATAGGAAAGTCATTGTCTATGCGGATGACACAGTTCTGCTGGTCAGG
This sequence comes from Pollenia angustigena, assembly GCA_930367215.1. Classification (NCBI taxonomy): domain Eukaryota; kingdom Metazoa; phylum Arthropoda; class Insecta; order Diptera; family Polleniidae; genus Pollenia; species Pollenia angustigena. The sequence continues at coordinate 120,415,962 of OV884057.1, read as the reverse complement.
GGATCATTTCTGTCCACGATCGGTAAAATTAAGTAGGTGATGTTGGGCGAACTCTCGGCATGGGCGAAGGAAAGGGGGCTAGGTAAAAGCCCTGCGAAGACTGAACTAGTGCCCTTTACCAGAAGGTATAAAATGGAGGGTTTTAGGGGCCAGTGTTGGATTGCGTCGAGTAAACTCTATCTGACAATGCTAAGTATTTCGGTAACTTCCTTAAACTGTCTTGGAAGAGGAATACTCAGAAGAGGATGAAAAGGGGACTCAATGATTACTACACTCATAAAATTATTACAGTAACTGATTGTAGGTTATTAAATTCGTTTTCGGTACTGTTAAAATTGAATAAAAATATAGTTATTTTATGAATAAATTTATTTTTCAACATTTATGTTTGTTATTAAAAAAACAAACTACCAAAAAATAATGTTTTCCGTATTTTTTTTTGTTAATTTGTTTGATTTTTATCGGTTAAAATATATTTTTTAAAAGTAAAAACTATTCAATTTTAACGAATATGATGTTCAATAAATAAAAAACTTAGAAATTACTGAAAAAATCATTTGTTTTAAATGAAATGTAAATGATCCGTTTTTTAAATGAATTTTAATTTGTTTCAAATGAATTTTCGTTTGAATTTAACTACATAATATTTTGAGTGTACACATGCAGAAAGACCATCTTAAGAATTGGGGACTAAGACCGGATATGGTAAACTGAATTTATACATCGGTGGTGACGCCTATACAGATTATTTACTAAATATGGCTTGAACCAAGAAAATTTTGCATGATTCCCTGCCAATCCAAAAATGATGGATGCACTGTTTGGTGGGTCGCGTTAAGAGCGGATAGCTACAGGAAGATGCTCAACAAGGCTCAAAGGAATGAATCTCTCGGCATCACAGGTGCAAGGAAAAGCACATTATGTGAGAAGTGTGGCTGCTAGGAACTTATTTAGACTCTACAAGTCTTCTTTGGTTAGACCTAGGCCGGACTATCACACAAGATTTTTGTACGAAGTGAGTCTGCTTGATCAGGGTAGTATTCTCGAGGGAATCTCAGATCACAGAACTTAGACTTCGGTGGAACACTACGCTGAGATCCTAGCGATCTGCAGGGAGACGGAGGTGAAGGGGTTGTTGGTCCTTATGTCTTCAAAAACGATGATGGTCAGAATGTTACTGTCAATGGTGAACGGTATAGGGACATGAACAGAAATTTTCTCGTACCTCAAGTAACTGGCCTTAATCTAACAGGAAGGAGCCTCATGCTACACAGCGCGCGCTAAAATTCATTTACTCAAAGAATCAATTAATTGGTCACCATTGTTGTGTGATTTGAACTGTTTTCTTTGGGGTTATCTAAATCACTTGTCTACGTCGATAAACCAGAGAAAACCTAACAGCTGAAAATCAACGTTCGAAGAGTTATTGGCGAAATAAGGACTTGCTGCGAAAAGTTTGTGCAAATTGCTGGTCAAGTTTTCGCCTTGCATGCGCTAACCGGAAGGACCACATGGCCGACATTTGAACATTTATGCCATAGCTTAGAAAAAACACCCGAAATAAGATCCTATATATGCTTATATTTCGGATTGGGAAGAAGATTCTTGGAGTCAAATTATTTCTAGTTCTTTTGAGCAGTTCATGGTTGAAATCCAGCACAATCGGCTCAGTAGGATAATAATTATGAATCACAAGGTAGACTAACCTTCTTAAAAATTTATATGCTATTCCGTTTCGTTTGTAAATAATATTCAGAACCAAGAGTAATAAGTTTTTCAATATATCGCTAGAATAAATTGTTATTTGTCGTAAGTGAAATCAGAAAACCGCAAAACACTAGCGGAATGCACTGGTTGTAATTAGATACGGCAAAAAATTTGAAATTATAAAATAAACTTTTATCATTTGAAGTTACTGCCGATGTTTTAATTGCGGGCTTTAGGAAGTTCTATAACTGGTAACGGTTTATAAGTTTTTCTGTTTCAAAAGTAAAGTTGCATAAAAAGCTACGATTTGCACAAAAAGCTACGATTTCGATGAAAATTATTAGTTAATAACATTGAATGAGCTTTTATTTATAACAAAAAATTTGCCGAACAATATTCAAAACCAAAACGGAAACAAAATCCATAGAACCACAGGTAACTTGGAAAGGACAGCAACATCTGAACCATTTTTACGTCCTCTTTCTTGCATTGAAATATAGTGTTTCAAGTATTTGTATTCTTGACTCAGTTCAATGTTTTTACTCATTGTATTTTGCAATTTAAGAAGGGTTTGCTTTAACTTCTCCTTGTTACCCGATTTTAGTGCTTCTCTTAATTGGATTTCCGAATTGTAAGGCATGCCCAGAACTACAAGTTCGTTTAACTCCTGGTCACCAAACAATTTTTGGTCAATTCGTTTGTACAGTTCATCGCTCTTTTTGTACACATCAAAATATTGATTAGTTAAAGATTTATCCCCCATTCGAGATTCTCGTAGAACACAACTTAGAATATCGGAATTCTGAGCAATTTCCTTAAAAGTCATGAGAGAAATCTTTTTGCTATCATTTTTCGAAAGTTTATCTAGAACACTGAAGCAATGTTGGCAATTTTCAGCTGAAAAAAAACATAATATTCCTTAAGGTGAAGCCAAATATTTTTCTTGAATTTCCAAACTTTTACCAGTTTCTGCAATTACAGCATGAAATATAAAAACTGCACTAATTAATTTTATGAAAAAAGACATTTTTTATTGATGTTCATACACTTTTGTTTAAAAGGTGTTTATTGGAACAAATTAAAACTTAAACTATTTTTTATTTCCACTTATTTTATACAAAAACTATTTAATTAAATAAACCGCAAATAAAATGCAATTTAATAACCACGAGGAAATTTCCATTTAGTTCAACATATTAATTTTAATCTCAAGATTTTGAAAAAAAAAAAAAAATAGCTGAAACTACATCTAATAAAGTTAGGGAAAAACAAAGTTAGATAGAATTAAAGTGAACCATAAAATTGCACACAATTGGAAAGCGGGCACTGCAGCTGAATGCTCGTTACTAAAACCTTTAAAAAATACTTCAGTATCCGGTTCACTTTTCATTAAAATGAAATTTTTAAAATCCTTGTAGTCTTTACTCCTTTTAATCAATTTAGCCATTGTGTCTTGTACATGAAGGATAGCTTGCATAAGCTCCTCCTTATTCCCCATTTTCTCACTTAATTGGCTTTCGGAAGGCGAAGGAAGACCCAACGATACAAGTTCTTTTAACTGTTCACTATCGAACGACTCGAAATTCTGCCTTTTGTAATCATCGCATTTCTTGTACACATCAAAATATTGCTGGGTTAAGGATTTTTCTTCGGTGTGAGATTCTCTCAGGAAACAATTGAAAACGTCCGCAGCTGGCCGGGTATATGCCAAACCTTTGATATTCATAATGTAAATCTGTCGTATTTTTAGTTTAGGCAATTCATCTAAAGTATCGAAACATTGTTGGCGGTTTGTATCTAAAAAGAATAAGTTTTTATATTAAGGACACTAATTAACCTGTGATAAGCATTTATCTTTTACCTGTTGGTTCTACTAATACTGTCTGAAGTATTAAATTAATTGTTGAAAATAAACTTACACCGAAATTCATTTTTCAGTTATATTATTATGTTAAAAGTTTTATATCTATAGGAAGATAAAACTGAACTGTTTAATATTTTAATATTTTTTTTACTGCTATTTCTATTATTATTTAATTGAATAAACCGCAAATTAAATATTTTATGATTGCAATAAGAAACAATAAAGTAATTTTAGCCGGACGAGCCCGCAACAAGATTCACCGACAAGTTTTATATTTTATTTTAAACTAGCTTAACCCGGTGTACTTCGCTACCCCCAACGTTATAAAATAAAACTGAAAGTATTTACAATATATATTAACAAAAATTTATTTATTAAATTATTAATTAATTAATATACAATGTTTTTAGTTTTTCCATCTGGAGCATAAACATATTAACCAGTGGGTTTTCCAACACGCGAGCATGCAACATAAAGTTGTCCATGCGAGAAACGTGGATTTGCTAAATTCAAGCCGCAAACTTGCAGAGATTAACCTTGGGCTTTGATTATAGTCATCGCAAACGCTAACCGAACAGGAAACTGCAATCGTTTGAAGTCGAATAGCAAATCAGTTGGTATCATAGGAATGCGTGGCAACAGTACATCTGTTCCTTTATACTTTCCTGTTATAATGGTTGCTTCGATTAAATTGTTCCGCATTTGGATCGATATTGCGCAATAAAGTAATGGGCTCTCCAACTTTTAATTGTAGAACATGAGCTGGAAAGCCTGGCACGTCGAGTGAATTTAAGAACTCAACAGGATAATTTACGGAATCATTCACTCTCGCTACAGTATCTATGGATTTGAACGTTTTTGTACTAGTTTCGTAGATTATATTCAGAATGTCTTTATTTATGGAATTAACATCAATGTTTTTGGCAGCAAATAACGGTCGTTCACATAACCATTCCTTGATTTTGAAATTGTGTTCAATATCTGGAAATACGCAATTGATCAACTCTTCAATGGATTGTGTCATTTTACAAAAGTCAGGTGGAAACGTGATGCATTTTGTTGTTGGATCCGTCGGCATTTTTCCATTTCCTAAATCCAATGCATCGTGTTGGAGTTGCACACGCATATTTGTTGTAAATCTCAGTGTGCGAACATGTTGCCAACGAATGGATGATTTCAAGCATGCATTAAGCTCTTCAGCTGGCGTTGAACCTGGAATTACCGGCAGTGTTTGGCGAAAATCACCGGCTAACATTTTGCTTCTATAAACGTATTTCTGTTCATCACAACTCCATACGTGGTAAATATCAATATCAGAACAATAGCCTTCTGTGACTTGATGACGATCGGTTCAGTAGTTTATTAGATATAAAATTTTTTTAATTTTTCTATAAATGGGCGGGGCCACACTCACTATTTTAATAAAACGTATTTCTATTCATGCCAACAACATATATATATATTATCGCCGTAGGTCAAAAAATGTCATAGGTAACACGATTTTAAATTTTGGTTTGTATGGTCGTGGCATCGCCCCTTTGCCCCGTCACAATTTTATATAGCCTAATGTCTCTTCCAGGGTCACAGTTACATGCCCTGAAAATGTAAAAGCCATCGGTCAAGTGGTTTGGCCTCCTAAGCATATCTACTTACATCAGAACAAACGCATAATACCCTCCCCACGATAGGCTGACTTGTCAATTATAAAATTATCTATATGAATCTATTATAGACCGATATATTGTTTGATGTTTCAATTGTTTTTGCTGTCTTCTTTAAGATGCGATTGTTATTTTAGCGCCTACATTCTATATTTACTGAACTGGAAATAAAAAATCAAAGGCGGTTATGGCAAGCTTTGCTGAGTAAAACTTTTTTGTACATTCATATATTTCATATATTATTATTAATTTAGAGCAACAATATATGAAATTGTATTAAAATTTAAGAAATGTGATAAAAATCTTTAAACCCGCGGACCGATTTTGCTAATTTTTTTACACTTTACATCTGAGAACAGTACGAAGTACTTAAGCGAAAAATCTGGCATCTCGATCAACTGGTGTGGGTGTAATCGAAACTTTCCCAAATGATAGACAGGTGGATACACATTAAAAATTTAATTGTTTAAAAACGCGAAATGAATTGATCTAGAAAAACTGAGAGATACGTATATATTTTTTTTACTATATTTTGAGAATCTGGTCAGTTTGCTCATGGGTGAAAAATCGTGTCGTACAGCGTAATTTACAGTAGGTCCTAAATAATGCTCACTTCTGCGAAAAATAAACCTTTAAGCTGTTTGTTAATTATTATATGTTAATAGATAACAAATAATGATATGTCTCAAAATTGATTTAATTTGATGCTTTAATGGCCATTTCCTCAATGTATCGAAAAACTGTCTGTTACTTAATGTCAACATAAATTTATTGGACCGATAAACTGTCCGTTAACGATTTTGGTTTTCTCAATATACCGACAAAATAAACAAAGTTTTCAGCTAGCAACACCACTCAAAATACATGTAAAAGTTGGAAGTCAGCTGATTAAATTTATCTGTACGGCAAATAAAAGGAAATTAAATAATTGGTAGATGAGTGCCGGTTAGCTTTGCGATAAAATCGAAGCAAATGAGACATTGAGAAAACCAAATTTCTATTTAATATACTTATGGCCATTTTCTCAATGTATCGACAAACTGTCTGTAACTTAATGTCAACATAAATTTATTGGACCGATAAACTGTCCGTTAAAGATGTTGGTTTCTCAATATACCGACAAAAAACATTGTTTTCAGCTGGCTACGCCACTCAAAATACACGTAAAAGTTGGGAGTCAGCTGATTGAATTTATCTGTTCGGCAAATAAAAGGAAAATAAATAATTGGCAGATGAGTGCCTGTTAGCTTTGCGATAAAATCGAAGCAAATTAGACATTGAGAAAACCAAATTTCTTTAATGTGCAGTTTTTCGTTGGGAAAAAAGATAATTGCCTAATGAGAAAATGGCCATAAGACTAGATATCGTACATCCAAGTTATTGATCATTGGTTCATAATTTTCAATAAGTCCTTTACATAACCTACTTCGAAAAACATTTTTAATAATTATGGCTCCATCCAATCTTATTTTGTAATGATCGGATCAGAATTAACAATAAAGCGCCTTTTGAAAATCCATTTAAAACATCTAAAACGCTTTCAGATTACCATATTACACAGAAAAAATTATTTTTCCAATTCAAACAAAAAATTTGTAGAATCAAACAATTTTTTGTCTGAAATCGGTCCTATAAACAAATTCGCATATTCAAACAATTTATTTGCATTTTGTTTATTGAAAAAAAACACTGATTTTTTCAAACAAATAATTTAACTGAATCAAACAAAAAGTTTACTGAAATTCATATACTAAATTTCAAAATCAAAAAAAAAAACAGGTTTTTGCACAAGCAATGATGCGCACACAAGCAGGCACTGTATTTAGAAGATAATGGCAGAGCGGCCGACTGGCTTTGAGACACATTTTTTTGTTGGAATAATTTTTGAACGAAGTCTTTTTTTATACACACAATGTTTTTCGTCATCACTCACTGTTGCTGTATCCTTTCCTTTGCTAATGAAGAAGAAATGTAACCCAAAAACGGCGACAGACCGACTCGATATGTTTGAAAAAATTGAATACGGGATTTTGGTTTTTTTTTAACCAACTTTGAAACCAACCAAAAATTTATTTTGTTTCTTATAATGTTATTGTTGTTTCTGTTGTTTAAAAAGAGTGAAACGTTTTTTTACCTGCTATTTTTTTTTTTTTTTTTACTTCAAACCTCTTCATCTTTCTTACTGTTGTACTTTTTTAAAGTGTCCAAAAATAGACTGCATGTGTTTTTGTTGTAGTTCTTATATTTTACATAAAGAAGTGCTGCTTACGATCAAATAAAAAAATGCAAAAAGACGACAACATTAAAAAGCGTTAAATATTTCATACAAAATTATGAAAACTTGAAACCAATAACGCGTGTATTATATTTTTGAATGGTTGTCAACATTTTTCTTGGTTAAATAAAAATCAAACAAAAATTTTAATTGAATCAGTAAAAAAAATTTGTAGAAATTAAAAAAATTTTCAAACAAGCGTTTGTTTGAAAATAATTCGGCAATAATTTTGTCTGTGTACTGTTATGAAGTCAAATCCGATTTTGTTTCATAAGACTAGAAATCACAATTTTTAATTTTACAAAAATCCGTTTATAATTAACCATTGGTCAAATATAAGACGCCCCAGAAATAAAACCTAAAGCCTAAAACCGAGATTAATAATTATATTCTGGATAAATTAGGTTCAATTAAGTTTTATATGCACAGAAAGAAATCACTCTGTATAAATTAAGTGTTTTATATTTACTTTAAGTACGAGTCCTGCACAAAAACTCAAGTACGAATATCGCTAAAACGTACTTAAAACAATCCTAAATAGGATGAGTTTTGAAAATCAATCCTAAAAAAAAGTAAAATTGAGAACTCTGGCTTCACATTTAGTTTATATTTTCATTATATATGTACATTAGGTTTTTTAAAGCAAAACCCATATCCGAAATTCTGTAAAGTGTAAAACGTAAGTAAATAAAGTAAACTTAGTTTTATTAAAATCAACCTCATTTTCGGATTATTTCAAGTACAAATTCGGGATTGAATATGGATAAGTTAAGGATTTTGCGATTGAAAATCCGTACTTGAATCAATCTTTCTGTATCTGATTTAAGAAAATCCGTACTCACCATACTATTAAAACGTCATCGGATTGATTTAGGTACGGAGGGATTGATTTTTCTTTTGCGTGTGTCTAGAAATAAAATCTTAAATTACGTGATAACATAAAGCGTTTAAATTTACCTAATTCGTTATGAATAATAATAATAATGTGATGCCAGATTTTATGAAGACTACTAAATGATTAATCACAAATCCCATATAAAGCCCCCACCTGAAAAACTTAAATTCTCGGTGGGAGTATATAAAAGATTAACGCCGTAGGTCAAAAAATGTCATAGGTAACACGATTTTAAATTTTGGTTTGTATGGTCGTGGCATCGCCCCTTTGCCCCGTCACAATTTTATATAGCCTAATGTCTCTTCCAGGGTCACAGTTACATGCCCTGAAAATGTAAAAGCCATCGGTCAAGTGGTTTGGCCTCCTAAGCATATCTACTTACATCAGAACAAACGCATAATACCCTCCCCACGATAGGCTGACTTGTCAATTATAAAATTATCTATATGAATCTATTATAGACCGATATATTGTTTGATGTTTCAATTGTTTTTGCTGTCTTCTTTAAGATGCGATTGTTATTTTAGCGCCTACATTCTATATTTACTGAACTGGAAATAAAAAATCAAAGGCGGTTATGGCAAGCTTTGCTGAGTAAAACTTTTTTGTACATTCATATATTTCATATATTATTATTAATTTAGAGCAACAATATATGAAATTGTATTAAAATTTAAGAAATGTGATAAAAATCTTTAAACCCGCGGACCGATTTTGCTAATTTTTTTACACTTTACATCTGAGAACAGTACGAAGTACTTAAGCGAAAAATCTGGCATCTCGATCAACTGGTGTGGGTGTAATCGAAACTTTCCCAAATGATAGACAGGTGGATACACATTAAAAATTTAATTGTTTAAAAACGCGAAATGAATTGATCTAGAAAAACTGAGAGATACGTATATATTTTTTTTACTATATTTTGAGAATCTGGTCAGTTTGCTCATGGGTGAAAAATCGTGTCGTACAGCGTAATTTACAGTAGGTCCTAAATAATGCTCACTTCTGCGAAAAATAAACCTTTAAGCTGTTTGTTAATTATTATATGTTAATAGATAACAAATAATGATATGTCTCAAAATTGATTTAATTTGATGCTTTAATGGCCATTTCCTCAATGTATCGAAAAACTGTCTGTTACTTAATGTCAACATAAATTTATTGGACCGATAAACTGTCCGTTAACGATTTTGGTTTTCTCAATATACCGACAAAATAAACAAAGTTTTCAGCTAGCAACACCACTCAAAATACATGTAAAAGTTGGAAGTCAGCTGATTAAATTTATCTGTACGGCAAATAAAAGGAAATTAAATAATTGGTAGATGAGTGCCTGTTAGCTTTGCGATAAAATCGAAGCAAATGAGACATTGAGAAAACCAAATTTCTATTTAATATACTTATGGCCATTTTCTCAATGTATCGACAAACTGTCTGTAACTTAATGTCAACATAAATTTATTGGACCGATAAACTGTCCGTTAAAGATGTTGGTTTCTCAATATACCGACAAAAAACATTGTTTTCAGCTGGCTACGCCACTCAAAATACACGTAAAAGTTGGGAGTCAGCTGATTGAATTTATCTGTTCGGCAAATAAAAGGAAAATAAATAATTGGCAGATGAGTGCCTGTTAGCTTTGCGATAAAATCGAAGCAAATTAGACATTGAGAAAACCAAATTTCTTTAATGTGCAGTTTTTCGTTGGGAAAAAAGATAATTGCCTAATGAGAAAATGGCCATAAGACTAGATATCGTACATCCAAGTTATTGATCATTGGTTCATAATTTTCAATAAGTCCTTTACATAACCTACTTCGAAAAACATTTTTAATAATTATGGCTCCATCCAATCTTATTTTGTAATGATCGGATCAGAATTAACAATAAAGCGCCTTTTGAAAATCCATTTAAAACATCTAAAACGCTTTCAGATTACCATATTACACAGAAAAAATTATTTTTCCAATTCAAACAAAAAATTTGTAGAATCAAACAATTTTTTGTCTGAAATCGGTCCTATAAACAAATTCGCATATTCAAACAATTTATTTGCATTTTGTTTATTGAAAAAAAACACTGATTTTTTCAAACAAATAATTTAACTGAATCAAACAAAAAGTTTACTGAAATTCATATACTAAATTTCAAAATCAAAAAAAAAACAGGTTTTTGCACAAGCAATGATGCGCACACAAGCAGGCACTGTATTTAGAAGATAATGGCAGAGCGGCCGACTGGCTTTGAGACACATTTTTTTGTTGGAATAATTTTTGAACGAAGTCTTTTTTTATACACACAATGTTTTTCGTCATCACTCACTGTTGCTGTATCCTTTCCTTTGCTAATGAAGAAGAAATGTAACCCAAAAACGGCGACAGACCGACTCGATATGTTTGAAAAAATTGAATACGGGATTTTGGTTTTTTTTTAACCAACTTTGAAACCAACCAAAAATTTATTTTGTTTCTTATAATGTTATTGTTGTTTCTGTTGTTTAAAAAGAGTGAAACGTTTTTTTACCTGCTATTTTTTTTTTTTTTTTTACTTCAAACCTCTTCATCTTTCTTACTGTTGTACTTTTTTAAAGTGTCCAAAAATAGACTGCATGTGTTTTTGTTGTAGTTCTTATATTTTACATAAAGAAGTGCTGCTTACGATCAAATAAAAAAATGCAAAAAGACGACAACATTAAAAAGCGTTAAATATTTCATACAAAATTATGAAAACTTGAAACCAATAACGCGTGTATTATATTTTTGAATGGTTGTCAACATTTTTCTTGGTTAAATAAAAATCAAACAAAAATTTTAATTGAATCAGTAAAAAAAATTTGTAGAAATTAAAAAAATTTTCAAACAAGCGTTTGTTTGAAAATAATTCGGCAATAATTTTGTCTGTGTACTGTTATGAAGTCAAATCCGATTTTGTTTCATAAGACTAGAAATCACAATTTTTAATTTTACAAAAATCCGTTTATAATTAACCATTGGTCAAATATAAGACGCCCCAGAAATAAAACCTAAAGCCTAAAACCGAGATTAATAATTATATTCTGGATAAATTAGGTTCAATTAAGTTTTATATGCACAGAAAGAAATCACTCTGTATAAATTAAGTGTTTTATATTTACTTTAAGTACGAGTCCTGCACAAAAACTCAAGTACGAATATCGCTAAAACGTACTTAAAACAATCCTAAATAGGATGAGTTTTGAAAATCAATCCTAAAAAAAAGTAAAATTGAGAACTCTGGCTTCACATTTAGTTTATATTTTCATTATATATGTACATTAGGTTTTTTAAAGCAAAACCCATATCCGAAATTCTGTAAAGTGTAAAACGTAAGTAAATAAAGTAAACTTAGTTTTATTAAAATCAACCTCATTTTCGGATTATTTCAAGTACAAATTCGGGATTGAATATGGATAAGTTAAGGATTTTGCGATTGAAAATCCGTACTTGAATCAATCTTTCTGTATCTGATTTAAGAAAATCCGTACTCACCATACTATTAAAACGTCATCGGATTGATTTAGGTACGGAGGGATTGATTTTTCTTTTGCGTGTGTCTAGAAATAAAATCTTAAATTACGTGATAACATAAAGCGTTTAAATTTACCTAATTCGTTATGAATAATAATAATAATGTGATGCCAGATTTTATGAAGACTACTAAATGATTAATCACAAATCCCATATAAAGCCCCCACCTGAAAAACTTAAATTCTCGGTGGGAGTATATAAAAGATTAACTAGGCACAGCTGAATAAAACAATTTTACTTGTTACTTATAAAAGCCTTTTCTTTTTTTCGAACAACTTCTGTAACTATTCCAGCAAAAAACACACACACTTTTATGACAACAATGCGATATTAATTAATTAGGGCAATGAAACAAGAGCAAGAAAATTTTCACATTCTCTGCAAATATTCAATTCGACTTGAAGAAGGGGAGGGTGGCAGCTATAGATATTGATGGTGGTGGATTTAGAAAATATTCAAATCTTAAAATGTTTACTTGTGATTTTCGCTTTTGCAAATGAACGTCTTCTCCGGCTGCTTTTAGATGAGATACCACTAAATACTTTCAGTTGAAAAACATCGTTATAATTTAATTAATTTATGTATGACATACTTTTATTGTAGAGAAATAAAATGAAAGTCCTTTAAATTTCTTTGTGCAAATTTTACACAGCCTTGGAAACAGTGTCAAATTATAATTCTGTCAGTGAAACTTTTGTTTTATTGCAGATCAAATGAGCTGTTGTGATGCGAAGCATTTGAACATTTTATCTACTTATGTTTGTAGTTAAATATAAGAGTTCAAGATACTTTTATCCTACAACTGTATACCTAAATATGTATATATGTTTGTATTTATGAACATGAAAATATTATTGAAATTAAAAACTTGCATCTTTAAGTTGTAGCAAGAAACTTTGATTTGATGTAGAGGTAAAAAATAAAAATTTTAAATTGAGAACATGAATTTGACAATATTATCAAAGTTATTTTCGGGAATACAAAGTTTATTATTAATACGATATCCGTATGATGTGCTAAATTACCAATTTTTCATATTTGATAAATACACTGAAATTTATTGTTGAGGGAAAGCTAGCTTCTATGCGCATTTGACTGGTTGCTAAGGCCAGCTCATCAGGAAACCTTTTCCAAAGATTTAAGAAAAGCCAAAAATATTAAACAAATAAAACCCTAAAGCGAATAAGAATTATAAACACTCTTAAGTCTTACTTGTAACAATATCAAAGCTTAAACAAAACACCAACAATAAACAGTGATTTTATATGTTCTTACAATTTTTAATAGAAACAATTAAAATGATTGTATTTCTAACGAAAGAAATATTGATATTTATTGTAACTATTTGAAGTTATCTGAATACTTAGCCCCAAACTCTTCTCATTAAAAGTAAACATTAGAGATGCATAGTCTACTCAAGAGGTTCTTAGATGACTAGTTTTAGTGCAGATAAAAATGAATTTTTCAATTCAGAATTATCTTTGTGTTTTGGAAAAAAACATTCTCTTTATCCAAAATTTCTTATCGTTTTCCATTCATGGAAAGTTCAGTAGCATTGTACATATGTCAGTACTACATATCGAATTAACCGAGTTCCTTTACGCCAAAGTACCTCTTATGAAAGCAACATGCATTGCCTTAATTAGTATGAACTGGAATTGCTTTTTTTGATGTAAACATTTAACGGATTTTGTTAACTCTTGTGGTTGGTTATAAAGAGCTAAATAGGGAAGCCAAACTTATAATGGATCGGAGGCCATTAGATTTAGTTTTTTTCTTATTTTTATACGCACCCCATAATAATGTAGAGGGTATAATGCGTTTGTGCTAGTGTTTGTAATACCTTAAAATATAGATCCTATACCCACCTTTGGGTAAATCGATCGATTCTAATCACTTATTAAATCGATCTAATGCCCGTCCGTCTGGCTCTCGGTCCATGCAAAGTACAGGTCGAAATTTTGAAGATAAATTGATGAAATTTGGTATTATGTTCTTATCTCACAAGGACCAAGTATATTGAAAATGGAGAGAATAGATCCACTATTTCAAATAGCCCCCAAACAAACTTCTTTCCGGAATACAGTCTTTGTGACCATAAACCATCTTACTTGGTGGCATTTAGACTAAATTTGGCTCAAACTTATTTTATTGCAATCTTAATTATCCTGCCAACTTTTATTGTAATCGGTCTTTCATACAAATACTACTCACTAAATAGATACGATATCCGAACAATATTCGTCACAAAGAACTTTTACCTGAATCTTAACCTCATAACACTTTTGTTCTGGCGAGTCCATTGTTGCACATGAGTCCCAAATAGGTTACACTCTCGAAATTTTTTTTTTTTTGAGCGGGTGACCCCTACTTAAGCATTGCATTGTGTTGGAACTAGACAAATAGCTTATTGGAAGGAGGATAGAGGGAGTAGTGTTTGTGAATATTCGACTTGACTTATTCATGTTGTTAGTGAGGGGGGAAGACTTCAGCAGGAAGGTTATTCCACATACGAACAGTCCGACCAAAAAACAAATTCCCTGTAATGCCTTGTGTGATCAATCTGCCAATCGAACACAAAAGGGTGGGCTCTTGAGGAAAAACATTTATTACGAACAAACGTACGGTTTTCGGGAACAAGATCCCTAATTTCGTACGAGCACGTCCCATTTAAGTAACGATAAAACAGGCAAATACAACACAAGGGAGTCAATAGAATTGGATACCCTACTGTCACCAATGAGAACCTTCGCCCTTTCCTGCATTCGGTCGAGAAGCTCCAAAATAGACTTTGAAGCACCGACCCACACACGAAAGTTGTATTCCATACTGACACCTAATGCAACAAGTTTTGACAAGAGTGCACCATGCCAGACTCTGTCGAACGAATTGGAAATATCTAAAGCAATTGCCTTACTTTCGCCAAAATGGTGAATGAAACGGCATAATTTTTCCGATAACAGAGCCAGTAATTCTCCAGTAGAGCGACCTCTACTAAGGCCATACTGTCGTAGGTAGTTTGACTCTAAATATTTGACAAGATGGTAGCTTACCATATTTTCCATAACTTTGGAAAGTGCCGAACAAATTGCAATTGGGCGGTAATTTTCAGGGTTATTGCTTATATCGAGATCGCACCCTTTTAACCAGCTCGAACCCGAAAAAATATTTTAGGCATAGTTACGGATACTTTTTTGAGTTCGGGTTGTGGCAAATAATTCGGAAAAACAATTAGCCTTACTAACCGGGTCCGTGAATTTTCGGCCATCCTTTAAAAGAGTTGGTAATGAAGAACTTGCATTAACCCTTGCTTTTTAACGAATGACCAGAAGCTTTTACTGCCCCGGGAAGCAGCAAGAACTTTAGTACGAAGACGTTGCTCGTAAAGAGTTTTTCCCGTCTAAATACTTTGGCACACGAAGACCTTGCTATTTTGCAATTCAGTATCAACGTTTTTTCTAAATACTGTGGTGTAGGGTATCATATGTTCGGGCTTGGCCGACTATACAATCTTCCTTGTTTTAATTGTCAAAGTTAAAGTTTTTTCGAACACTTTAAATTTACCGGAAAATCGGAAAAATTTAAATGTCTCGGGTTTCGGCACCGCAGGAACTGCTTATTTAAAGAAAAGTAACGAACTTTTTTTTTAAGTTTTAAAATCTTTTTCATTTCTCAACTATTTCTTTTGTTTCCTCGTTTGCTTAGTTTTTTTATAAAAACATTTTCCCGGAATCCAGCATTAAATTTGCGGGAAGGAGGAAAAGAAAAGAGAAAAATCGGGGTTCTAACTATTTTTATAATCTTCACCACTAGTGGTGAATGAGGTTATACTAGATTTGTCATTCCGTGTCATTCATCTATGGCAATATAAAGTATAAGTGTATATTCTGAGTGCTTGAGTTATTTTAAGCCGATTTTGCCATGTCCGTCTGTCTACCTGTCTGTCCATCTGTTGCAATACGCCTAAAACCTTAACAAATAATGTAGTAAGAAATGATATGCCATAGTTTAATAAGACTACAAATCACTCTGCCTAATTTCGTGACGATCGGTTGATAACACTCGTTCACACATTTGTAACTTTTTGCTGTAACCTCAAAAATGAAATGTTTTTTAAGATACATCAGGGCTGCTGATCACGAATATGGCATTAATTTATTTTTCTCAAGAAGCGTTTTAAAGATGTACGACAAAAACGGTGTTTTTCTGCAGCTGTTTTAGGTATTTCGAAATATCTCGAAAACTGTTCAACTGAACTTTACAAGATTCAACATTTTGCATAGATATCTCTTTACTCTTTCAGAACATATCCATACTGTGTCGATCGGATAAAGATAAAGATTTACTGAGTTTTTGAGGTTAACTTTTTTTGTAGCATAGTGTAATATCTATACCATTGGCGCCATATAAAGTGTGCTTTTGTAATAGACTTTAATACGTCTGAGCCCCAACGAATTATAATACTTTTAGATCAGTTTTTATTCATATTGGTTTGTAGTTTTTAGATATAAAGCACAATCCTGAAATTTTCTTACGCTCGGTGAATATGAGTATCAAAGATTCGGCACAGCCGAATATAGCACTTTAACTTGTTGAATATTAAATATGATGTTGCAAAGATTTTACAATTTATCACTGCATGATTACCATTTTTATGTCAACTTTAATTATTTAAAAAAAAATGTCGTTGCTATAAGTATATCATGGTTGTGATATTGTTGTCAACAATTATATGATTGTGAGATTGTCAGAACTTATATGATAGTTGGATAGGGTTTTCAGGATACCCTTTTCCGAGATTTTGATTAGAAAGCCACAACCACCACGTGATTCCTGCAAGTTTCCTGTCAGCGAAAAAGCAAAAATCGTACTTACGGAGGCCTCAACCAAAAGTCAGTCCGGTGCCGTGTCACCGGGGACTACTGACTCCTGAGGTGCCAGATAAGATCTCTGGTCAGTCGCGATCGCTAGAAATCGTCGAGATCTCTTGGAATCTGTCAATTTGCAATTTTCTTGAATACCAGGTATTGACTTCACCCGATTATGGTCCGGAAGATATAACACCAAAAGCTGAAATATCATTAAAGCAATCTCTAACGATCCGTGGGGGGGAGGGGGGGGGGGGTATGTCTACAGTTATATGAAATATGATTTTGGATTATCGTTTATTTTATGTAGTCCACATGTGGTGGACACAATATTTAACATAAATTTAATACGTGCCGCATTAAAATAACAGTTCTTACTTGTAAGTAAAAAATATCCATCAAGTTTCTAGTCAATATTTGGCAGGCGTGTTCCTACTAAACGAGGCTGTCTTCACTTTTCTTAAGATTTAATGGTCCTTTAAAATTAAACAAAATTGAATAGATAGTTTAAATTGAATTCACGCGGTTAAAGCTAAAATGTATTTAAATTTAATTAGGAATATTAAATTACTTCGATTCTCAACTTAACAAAGGAAAAGCGTTTATTCAATCAGTGACAATTCAAACAAGATTCCAATTAATGGTAAGAAGTAAAAGGAATAGCGGAATTTTAAGAATATAAAATAATTAAAAATAGTCTACTAAAACTTCTTAAAATAGTTGCAGTTAAATTTTACATAAAACCTAACTGACAGATATTTCTTTATTGCGTTATTATTTCAGCCAGTCTACTGTATTAAATAAAAAAAAAACTTATTTTATATTCTCATACTTTGCTTTTAATAAAAATTGTTTCAACTTTAAGGCTATTGAATCATAATACAAAAATGTACATACATACTATCTTTCAATTTTCTAAATGTACTTATTTTCTATTTTTCAATTTTTGTTTTTCACTTTTGACATTTAAACCCAAAAAACCAATTTCGTTGCAAAAAAAACGAAAAAGTTTAAAAACAAAATGAAAACTAAAAGAAAATTATAAATATCAACCTATTTACCAACAACTACTATGTAATATATAGAGAACATACTCATATAAATATGTATGTATGTATTGTGTATACAAAATAATGACGTTGTTGTAGTTGTTGATAATGATGATATGCTTCATTCTATTACTACTTTTACAACTACCACACCAAATAAACATACCAACAAACTCACTACTACACTAAACTACACTACCCCCAACTGATAAAACAAATTAAATTCCTTTTTCAAGAGTAACTCATACCAATGCAAAACGGAAGCACACGCATTCATAGGCACACTCACTCCACACACACACACACACACAAGCTTGACAATATTTGGAGAAGTAGGAACGGAAAAACTCCTGCTAAATTTAGATTGATGAGAAGCATGAGTGTGTGCAGCACGCAGATAATAAAATAAGTTTAAACTTTATAGTCCAAATTTTTAAAAACAAATTTAAAGTGAATTTGTATATATAAAAAGGGGTCACCAGGTATATACGGAATATCTGCTGAATTTTTAAAAGTAGGCTCTTATACAAGCGCCAAAATAATCCACCCAATCATCGGCAACTTTTGGGAAAAGAAAAGTCTGCCTGACGAAGTTATAGAAGGCATTCTAATAAAAATTCCGAAGAAGGGAACCCAAATAATTGGCGTGGTATTACTTTGCTTTGTATGGAAGTAACCTTCCCAAATAATCGCCAAACTAATCTCCTCTAGAGTACCACCAGCAATGAAACAGGAACAGGAGGCTTTATACCCCATAAATCCACTATCGACCATATAAACAGTATCCGTGTCATCGTCTAGCAATCTGTTAAATGGCGATTACCACTTTATATATGCATTATCGATTTCAAGAAAGCACAAATTATATAACAGCGTGATTTGGAGCGCACTACTATGCAAAAACGTCCCGCTTTAACTTTTTGGGTGCCTTTACCACAATGCCAGCTGTCGATTTAAACATGGCGAGGACAAAGTTGTGTTTATCACAAAACGGAAAGGGATTACTTAGGGACTCCAAGAGCATTTAAATGATCTTGATAATGCAGATGCTACTTGCCTATTTAATGACAGCTTCTCAGATCATAACAACAAGAGATGCGATTGGACTGTTAAACCACTGCGGGGTAATGCTACGTCTGAGAAATTATTACAATAAGAAATAATCAAGTAGCAGATGTCACCCAGTTTTTTTATCTTGGGAGCATTATTTCCAAAAATCGCGGGTCAAGTGAAGATACTGACATTGGACAAAGAGCGCAAAAAACCCTTTTGGTCGTTTAAGACCCATTTGGAATTCGTCTTTGCTCTCTAAGCGCACAAAGTTAACAATATTTTACACAAATGGCAAGTCCACTGCCCCTCGAGACTTGCAGAAGATCCAGGTGTTTGTGAATCAAAGACCTCGCTGGATATTGCGAAAATTCTTGGCTTGAGTGTTGTCCAAAAACAGGCTTTGGCAACAATCCAACCAACGACTCGTGGCCACTGAAATAAAAAGACATAAATAGCGGTGGATTCGACACACTTTAAGAAGATCAAGAAACTATATCCCACGAAATGCCATAGACTGTAACCCGCAAGAAAGTCTAAGAAGAGGACGCCCATCTCATACGTGGAGAAAGCAAATCGATGTAGAATTGGCCGGAATGGATAAAACCTGTGGCAAAGTAAGTGCGTCGGCACAAGCCAGGAATATTTTCAACCAATTTATTGAGGCCCTATGCTCCATATAGGATCTTATAGTAATTTATGGTCAAATGCTTTAGTAAAAATATTTTTAGTTATTTTTACTATGCGCTAAGAGAAAAATCTTCGTAGGCTTAACGATTTTTTACATTCTTGCAATGACTTTCATCATTATTTTTTAGCCAAAGCAAATTTTTCATTATTTCCATGCCATAAATTTTACAAATCAACGTACATTTTGATTGTTGAAATCTAATGTATCAATTACGCAATGAAATCATTTAGTTCATAAGATGTAACTTGTCAATAATGAAGTTAAATCGTTTCAATTATTCAAAAATAATTGTTTTACGTTAATATAATTAAATAAAAAATCATACAAATTTTACATTTGTGCAAAGTTATTTCTATTTATTTCAACCATTTTTTTCAATGTGCGTTTTAAGCAATTTTATTTTGTTTATTTCTTATTCCTGTTACAAATTAATTTATAATTTTTTGTTTCGTCTTTATATTTTTGCTACATCATGATCATACGTCCACAATGTTATATCCTTCACCCCATTATACTTTATTTTATATATTTTGAATCCTTAAGGTGGAAGTACATAAGATGCGTTAGTTCGTCGATGAGTATCGTGCGTTTAAAAACTATAGCGCGTAAAAAATTGCAAGTTACACAACACGCGCTACAAAAGCCATTCCTGTCAGCTGTTTTTTATTTGTTTACTTATTTGTGCATTAAAAGCGGGTTCGAAAGTATATCAAGATTTTGTTATTTTATTGAATTTATTCTTTTTATATTAATATTGTATGTTTTTTAAGCTCTTTAATAAATTTTCTTTCATGATTGACAAATTTGTTAAATTATTCTTTTAACTGTCAGCTGATTACTTGTCAAAAATACACAACGCGTTAAAAAGTTGAAAGTTAACCAACTTTCTGGCGCAAACGCGTCAAAATATTTTGCATGTAGCTTGTTCTATGAAAATACACTAGTTTAACTTTTTTTGACAGAAGACGACAGAGCGCGCGCGCACTAACGCGTGTTATGTACTTCCACCTTTATGATTAGGGAAGTTGATTTAACGATGTTCGTCTGTCCGTGTGGTTGGTGAAATGGGCTTTCCGAAGACACCAGAAGCTGAAGACTAGAACTTTGTTATTGAAATTAGGCAATATCCAAACTGCAAAAAAACACCAATAAATCTGCACATTTTACAAAGCTGATCATGACAAAAAAAAATTATACCTTGGTTGTAAAAACGAAGTAGTAAACCTAGAGGGAAGCGAACTAACACCAAAGTAGTCCCGTGATAGGCCTTTGGTGGTAGAGACCGGTTCTAGTTTGAACACTTTCTATGAATAAGACCTATCACTTTTACATGGGGTCAATTGACACCATTTGACCAGTCACAAATCTATTCTCAATGGACGTGTTTAGTGACAGTTACTACAATTAAGTATTATTTCAATACAATGTTGTACTATTTCAATAAAAGAAGTCCTAGAATTAAATTCAAGAGCCAAATTTTAGAAAGTCCCAAAAAAATTTATCACACCAACGGTGAAGACTTTACTGTAATTCATTACTTTTTCTACCTTTTTGTTCTTCATAAACCAGTTACATGATATGTTCTCCTTTCACTGGTCATGAGTTTTTTCTTTTTGTACCTGATCTTTTTTCACAACTCCCAGGACCAGTCTGTTGGAACAATTGACACAAATTTCCCGCAGGGAAGTAACTCAGTTCTACAAAGGCATATGCAACATGTTTACCTCTGTTTGTCTGTGTTCATACGGCTCTTGTCTTATTGACATGATTGCTACTTTATAGGCGAGTGGGACGAGGGGAAAAGAAACGAGTACACAGATGCATGTACTATCTTTACGTTTTGCTTTTTCATTCGTTGTTTAATTTTGTTATTGTTTTCAATATCAAAAAAGCACATGTCGTCAATATGACATGAATCATTTGAACGCCAATTCATGTTCAAAGAAGAAAAAGGAAGAATATTGTCAATAAGACATGAACCGTATGAACTCAGACTTTTCTACAACGTATTCACAAACGAAATATTTTTCAGAAAAGATATTACCACAAGTAACAAAAATAAATCTTCTACTCATAATAAGTTAGCTTGATTGATATTTAATTTACCACGTAAAAAAGATTTTGTACTTAAGTTAAAGCCGGAGACTGCACGCACAATCGTCCTAAGAGCAACACTTTGTATGTCTTAAAATGGATTTTCTAAATTGTTGTCATCTTTTGTTTATCTTCCGATTTTAAAAATTTATATTGTATAAATTCTGAAATGCTTCCCTTAAAGTTATTTTTTTTTACAAATTACCAGGGCTGGATAAAAGGTCATGTTAAGCTGGATAAAACGTCATGTTAACTAATTTTTTAGCGATACTCCATCTGGTATTACATGGTAAAACTTTTGGAAATAGTCTAAAAGTTATGTTTAACAATCCGTTCATTCCTGCAATATTTTAATAAATTTCGCAAAAGAGAATTACTATTTTTTTTATTTTTGTTAATTTTTTAAAACTTTTAAAAGGAATTTCCCATATCTGAAATTCAGGTGTTTTCAAATGAAAAGACTCTTTCCAAAACTGTCTTAAGTTATGTATAAGCATTGGTACTCGAATGCGTATGTATGTACTTTTACATACAAAATGAGGCACTTCGCAATGCGCAAAAACAAAAATGAATTTTTTTGTTCGGAAAACTACAAAAATTTTATGGCTGTGCAACATTCAACATTCCAAGTGAAAACCAAACAAAAAGAAAATTGAACAAGCAACCATCCAAAACACAGCCTGCTACCATTATGCCATTTAATGTTGTTTCTATTCCAACATGCCTTCACCACCCAACAACCCACACTATGCCCTAAGGGAGTGTAACAACAGTAACAAACATTCACAACAAGAATTTTTGACAACAAGACAGAAACCCAAACATAAATTGCAAAAATAAAAAAAACGCACAAAAGAAACACCAGTATAAGCATTAACAGCAACAACAAGAACACGAATTGAACATAGTGTACGAAGCAACAACAAGAACCACCAGCACAAACAGCAAGAAAAACTGCTTCAAGTTTCGCATTCTCTGTTTAGTGAAAATAAAGATTGCACGCACATAAAAACCAGGAAAAAGTCATTTTAATGTGTATGTGTGTAAATGTGTAGGAGTATATTCTGAAAGACCATGTGGTAGTTTTCTAGGGGATCGGAGTCTAAAAGGGAACAGGAAGAAATAAAAAAAAAACAGATTGTAGAACCTCAACAACAACGCCTGCCAAAAAAATTTCATGTTGTTATCAAACCGTGCACATAATTATATATACATACATATACACATTTATTACACACACACACACACAACAAAGTCTTGCATTAACTAGAATACAAACGACGAATGAACCCCACAACTCCAACGCTTTTATGCCGTCATTAACATTGAATTTTTTTATCAACCGACTCACGCAACAAACAGAAAACGCAACCGACCCATTAAATTCAACAATCACCATCTTCGTCTTCAACCATCGCTTTAACGAAACTTTTGCAAGCAACTTTTTAAATCCAGACTGTTCGTCAGTCAGTCAATATGTCCGTCCATTTATAGTATGTAAAGTTGTGTGCAGAGCGCTGTTATATTTTTGGTCTTAACAATTTAACAACCCTCTTGGCATGACTATGAGTACACTGTATTTTGCATTTATTTTTGTTTAGCTTTTCCTTTCTTTTTTTTTGGCATTAACACTAAACAGTTCATGCAAACCCCGTCTCCTTTAGCCCTCATTCCACCGTTCAAAACTCTTCTGGCAATGGCCGAGAAAAGTGCGTTCTTAAACGTCCTTGATTCTTGCATTACAGCTGCGTTCCCACCCCGTACATGTCTTTCTCTTAACCAGATTAGAGCTTTCGTTTATTTTGCTAGTAATTTATGAGTCTTAACGCAAAGAGCATGCAAAAAAGCTTTATTTGTGTCTTTTTTGGCGGGAGAAAAGAGATTTCTTAATGTCTGCGAGCTGCGTGCATGTATGTTTGTAAGAAAAACTCTAACTGTGTTCTTTGGTGCGAAAGTGTGCATCAACAAAACTATTTTAGCTGCCCTCCACTCCAAAATAAATCTCAAAGCTTATTTAAAGAGTTGCCAAATTTCGTTTCAAATTATTTAATACGAATGTGAGAATTATTTCTTTTAATAAGTTATTTTTTTAATTATATTAACCATTTCCATTGAACACATTCAAAAAATAAAAATGGTAAATACTATAAATTTTATTAAGGCAATTCACAAGCTGCTCTATTTTTTTTGCTTAAATCAAAGCCCATTCTTTTCCGATCATTTAAATCAGGAAAAGGCATAACTTTGAATTTTGATTTTACCCAAGATATATTTCTCTTAGGTAAAGCAAAAAGGTTTAGAGTCAGAAATGGTAATTGCCTTATTTATTAAACATATTTCCTTAAGAGCAAATGATTACGATTAGAAGCCCTGGTGCTAGACTCACTAAGCTTCCTAAGCAAGAGCAGCGAGCTTTTTTATAAACATGAAAATTATATTGCCAATACATTTTCAATATAATAAAACGACATAGCGATTTTTCAGCCGGGAAGTGTTGAATTCGCGTTTTAAAGGTTTGTTTCGTATAAACTGTGTGAAATCAAAAGCTTTGACATAAAACAGACGCTTGCCGCTCTTATTTAGGTAGCTCAGTTAAGTTATTGATACCAAACGGAAGAGAGAGAAAAAATTTACTCAAACCTAATCAAAACTCAAAATGCGCTTTTTACTTATTATCTTTTTGCCTTACGTCAAAGATTTATTCCCGTTTTTCCAATGTGGAGCATCAGGTCATAAAAAACTTGTATTGTTCATGGTTCCAGTAAACATATGTTTTTGATGGGCCGCCACATCCAAGTCTTGTAACGAAAGTGCCGATTATAGACTCCAGACAGGCTTGTGGCAACATATGCAGATGTTCTGTTTATACCGCCAGTTGAACAGGATAGGCTGTATAATCGCTTCAATCTTCCATTTTCTCCGCCTTGCACAAGATGGCCCACTTGAAACTTAAATAAGACTACGGTTCTGCTATGGATAGCAGAAAACCTGGGGCTTGATTCTGGCAGTCGTAATCGAGTACTTTCTCGATTCGAAAGCAATTTTATTTCATTCAATACTGAACGAATCTGAATTATTTTTTCAGTGTTACATATTAATACTGAAAAAATGATTTCGATTCGTTCAGTATCGACTGAAAAAAAATTGCTTTCGAATCGAGAAAGTACTCGATCACGACTGCCAGATTTAGGCCTCTGTACTATATTTTATATTGATCTGCTGCTAAGGTGACCTTTGACCGAGCGGAAGGCGGTTTTACCATGGAAAAGGCAAAAATTACCACGTCTTAGTCTTGGTTGGTGGCACGAAGAATTTTCAGCACCTGGCCAACAGAGATGAAAAAAGTGACGTAAGAAAAATTACTAAAATCGTTTGTGAATAGGCCGTTACAATCAACACAAATTGTATGATAAAAACAAAAATGCAAAAAGGGCAGCTTTCGAAGAAAAAGACAGACGCCCCTGTGTGCTTTATAATTTTCAGTGAGGACGACAAAATGCGCCCTTGCTAACTTAGTAAATATCATATAGGCTGACTTCATAAACGCAGTATTGCATTGCAACACTAAAAGGAATAGCTTCATAAACTCAACAACTTTTCCTTTAGGCAACGCTTTGAGTTCATTATAGCATGGTAACTATATTCAAATGGTCTTTGGGCGGACTTGTAAAAAAGTTGTTTTGTGTCAGGCTAAAAGTTGCTTCGGGTGTGAGAACAAAGAGTTTTTCCTAACTATAGTTTTTTTCTCCACAATGTCTTTCGGTCAAATGCAAGCAAAGTTGTTTATTCTATATAAAAGGCGGCCAAGCTAACAAGAAACCGTTTCACAAAGTAGAATTTCGGTGGGGCGAAAATGTTATTCGTTTTTCTTTGGACAACTATTAACTGTTTATACATATCTAATATTTGCTAATCAAAAACACTTCCCAAAATATTAAAACCTGCATTTAAGCATCATAAGCAGAAATGGCAACATTGTTTTCAATTTGTAAACAATCAGCGCTAAAATAAAAACAAAAAATTAAATCG
This sequence comes from Pollenia angustigena, assembly GCA_930367215.1. Taxonomy (NCBI): domain Eukaryota; kingdom Metazoa; phylum Arthropoda; class Insecta; order Diptera; family Polleniidae; genus Pollenia; species Pollenia angustigena. The sequence continues at coordinate 120,390,234 of OV884057.1, read as the reverse complement.
AATGCCGGAAGTCCATAAACAAGGAAATACAAGAGTTTGTACAAATAAATCGTACTTAAGTCAAAATAAAACTTGATAGAGAAACCCAAATACCAAAACTCTTACGTACTAACAAGAAGAGTAAAGAATTCAAAAGGAGTAAAAACTAAGTGAGTGTAGGTAGGAGCACTACTGTTTTCAAAGCTTGCAGCGTAATAAACAACGACGTAAACATTTTAAATTACAACGATAATGAGATGTTACAAACAATGCGTCATTAGGAAAAGTGAAAGTGTGATTTTACGTTGCAAGAAAAGCTTACATTCGATAAAGTGAGAGAGAACAAAGTTAACATGACGCAATTTTCAAGCAGGCGCATTGCACACAAACTAAGCGGCATATTTATGACAATGCAATACATAGCAAAAATATTGTATGGGACTGTGAGAAAAGGAAGGGTTAAAAAATTTGCGGTTTTTGTATGCTCATTTTCTTTTCATTTTATGAGTTGTAGCACGTCTCTCTGCTGTTTTTAGTGAGTCAAAGCTTTCTGCTACTAAAGTGGTTTCCAATAAGAAATTGCAATGTGTTTTCCCACCGAAAAACCAAAGCAGAGCGGGTTTTCTTCTTTAGTATGGTTTCTGTTTACACAATTAAAACGAAAGCTTTTTCTCACAGTTTAATGGCTTAAATGTCCTTGGCAAAGCATTTAACTGAAGGATATGTTAATGTTTTTATGCAGCTGCGCAGCAAACGTCATTTTCGTTGTGTTTTTCTTTTTTTACTATGTATGTGTATTAGTATGAGTACATTTGTGCACATTCGTTTTTTCTTTGCTTGTTTTTTTCTTTTTATTTTCTGCTTCTTGAAAATATTCTTTTTTATTTTCTTTAAGATTTCTTTGCCTTTATTTGTTGTTGTTATTTTGTATTCCCTGAAGATGTTATCTTTTCTTAGTATAAAATATTGTTGCACCACTCTATCCCTTGTCAAAGTTATTTAACCTCAACCGCTAACAGCGCACAAACATGCAATTTAATACAATATGCGATGTTTGTGTTTATTTTATCCTGAATGAATGTATGTATTTATGGGTTAACTGGCAAAGTAGTTTGAGTTTTTGCGTGTGTGTGTTTACACTAACTATGTCTATGTATTCCCATACATACTAAGTATAAGGAAAAGTTTGAAAGTGAAAGTCTTTTCATACTGTAAAACTTGTACTATGTAGTAAATGTATATACATATTGTAGGTACTTCCATTTTCAATGTCTTCAAGGAAACAACATAAATATATATTTTAACTTTTCACGGTCCTAGACTGTGCTTCATATAAACACACTTGTGAGGTTGTATAAAACAAGTCGAGTTTATATTATACAGCTCTTTATATGTGGGTTTTAGAAAAAAGATTATTTTAGAGATTTAATGCTATTCTTTTAATATATCAGGGGTGTTCAGGAAATCAAAAACGCAAAACGCATGAATTTTAAAGTTGTTTTCAATACACTTTAAATCTAATTTTTATAATTTGTGTAATAGAATTCCGTTTGATACAGAACAATTTGTATAAAATTTTTTTATTACAGAAATTTTATTCGAAAACGACGTTTAAAATTCTTGCGCTTTGCGTTTTCGATTTCCAGAACACCCCTGTATGTCTTTCTTTCGATTTACGTACCTGATTCGACATTGTTGGTTATAATGAAAGTTTTTTTTACATAAAATACGGGTCATATGAGTCTCTTTGGTTCACGGCCTAACCATCATTTAAAAAGGGATGTTTTCCCCCTTGTTTGCAGGGAACCAAAGTCTCTGGCAGGAATCGAGCCCGCAACCCCTGCACTAATAGACTATCTCACTACCCGCTAGCCTAGGCATAGAAATTTTCTCAAAAATAGAAGACAACAAATTTAACGGAATGACCGAAATTTGTACTTTATTAATTTTCCAAAATAAATATGGCCTTCGCCTTATAAACGCCATCCTGTCGGTACAATTTTGCACCACTACCCGGTCTTATTTCTTCAAAATTGCGTCGAATGTTGGCTCCTTAATGATCAGTCGTTGCTGGCTCGTCATTATAGACCAAAGGTTTTAAATTACACTAACGTGGTGTTCAATTTCTTAAGATAATTTGGTCACTCAACGTTTAGCTTAATATACACGCGCTGTTGGAACCATTTCTTCTCCAAATGATTTTCAATGAAATGAGGAACGAAAAAAATCATTTGCCTGTAGTGTTCGCCATCCACGGTAATGTTCGTGCTATGGGTTGCAAATCGGAAGTGGTTTTCGGAAATCCAGAAATTCGGGATTTCAAAACATCAAATCCCGGGATCGGGATTAGCATCTCTAGTGGATACCGCTTTCGGATTTAAAGACAAATAAGCCCATAACGCCTTCAGCAAGTAAACCACACCAGTGATATTTGAAGATTGTGTTCTCGCTAAATATGCCAATTCTGCTTGCTAACATACCCGTTGAGCCAGAAATGGGCCTTATCGCTAAAGATGATTTGCCAATTAAAACTTGTTCAGCCTTCTATTGATTCTGAGTCCATTCACTTTTATTCTTGCACCAGTTTTATCGTGTAAAGTTGCCATGTACTGGACTGGCAGAGACTGATTAGCTGAGAACGGCGTCAGATCAATAAATTCGCGTCCTCTGTCACACTCACGTCTACAGCGGCGATGGCTTCTTCTTTATGCACGTCACGGGCTCGGTTTGGAGTGGCGTGGTGTAGAAGGTGGCATGGTGCGGTTAAAGTGCTTGCCTACAAAACCAGGCACCAGTGGCATTTACACCCCTCCATACAAGCCATCCAAGAAGCCCCTGAGCTCCCCTCCCTTTGGAAAAGAAGATAAATGCATGGTCAAGATGCCGCCACCCCAAAGGAGAAAGTTGGAATCAAAAGCTTTCCCACCATTACACCAAAAAATAGCCAGATGGCGTTGTGTCTAGCTTACGCAGATATCAGCCCCATCATCCTAGGAACTTCTACGGTAGACCAATCATCTACTTAGCAGGAACAACAACCGATTATACAAAACGGAAATACAAGAGAAAAAAGGAGAATAACAACAGTCTAGATCATACATCAACAACCTTTTCACACGGAAAAACAAGAACACGAATGGCACAATGAAGTAAAGTTGCAAGAGATATCTGATACCTTAAAGATATCGGAGGATCGTGTTGGCTTTATTATGCGAAATTTTTCAGGAAATAAATATGTATTAATAAATTATTTCTTTTATCACGTGTAGCGTGTTAATTTAATTTTCTTACAACTATTTACACAAACTAAAATTCCTTTGTTTTTATGTTAAATATGTTGCCCTCGTGCTGCTATCTGTATTTCATCATCATGCGTTCGCCACATTTGAACGTAAATTCCAAAATTCCATACATATTTTCGCATGTTTTATTTCGTTTATTTTATATATCCAAATTTTCAAGCTTTAAATATTTGCATTAAATTCTGACATGCAAAGTTCGCATTCCAAATTTTAGGGCTTTAAATTATGTGGCACCATATTTTCTTGCTATTAAATAAATTTTCTTTTAACGAAAGAAAAGATTCGGTTCTTAATCCTTTTCAATGATCTATTGGGTCTGATATGTATCTTTGTTAAATAATGCCATGAATTCTACATTATCAGGCTAATATGAACTTTTACAAACTTTAATAAACTTATACAAGTGGTCTTTTTGACAAAAAAAGCTGTATGGCATACATAACCATGAACAATAAGTCGAGTCATATATTGACAACAGCGAAAACCAATATTTAATCTATTTTTTCGCTTTACGAGTCATTTTTCTTTTTCATTGAAAATGAATTCAATTATCCGCGATTAACTTTATCTAAACTCCTGACAATTATTAAAGTAAATAAAAGAAATATTACTACATATTTTTCTGAACATTTTTAAGTTACTTATAGATAAATATTTTACTGAAAACAATTGAAGCACAGCCGCGAATAACGTTTTAAGTTACAAAATAATAATTTTTCAGGAGAGCAAAAAAACGTTTTTTGACAGGGAGCATTATTTGTTTTAAAAATTTTTTTTTTCTATTATTAAAAATAATGACAATAGAAACTTTTATGCAAAATGCTTTTAAAACATTATCCCGCACTGCAAAACCATTTCGATGTCATCATATTGTTAGTAACTTGCAATGTTCTTCCACTGGCTGACACTTTGTATGCCATTTTGAAGGCATTAAGGTGCATAGTTTTGGTTGATTTGATGTTTAAACTGTGTAAGAGAGTAAGGCCAACGGTTATCTGCAAAAAAACTGTTTTTGCAAAATGTGGCGTTTACAACGTTATTCGCGGCTGTGCTTCAATTATTAATGCAGAATTTTAGGATTTTTTACTAAGTTTATCTGGCAACTATGCGCACGTGTTTAAATAACTGCTATTCGGTTTTTATTCGTGTTCGTGTGTATTTTTTAAAGAGCCATCAGAATTTCTGGGTAAATATAACTCCTAACAGTATGCTGTGTTATATTTGTTCCTTTCAAATTGACATAACACATACATACATACAGTCATTTGTTTTTTCACACTTCTTTTTCATCGTGCTTTATTTTTTGTTTTCCTTTTTTGACAAATGTTAAAATAATGTAATTTTGTTTTGGATTTATGGGACATGACTCACTATGCGTGACAAAAATAAAAGCAAGAATGCAGTAATTTTTTTAAGGATTATTCTACATACATGTCTAGATTTTACTCGTCATTGTAACTTTTTTATTTTATTTAATATTTTTTTTATAAAATCAAAACACTTACAAAAAAAATTTTTTTTCAAGATTTTAGATGAGATTTGGAAAATATTTTTTAAAACTCAGATCTTGTAGAATATCTAGTAACAAAAAGCTTTTAAGTAAAGGTATATTTTAAATACATACATGTGAATTATAAATTGAGTTGTACGCCGCACAATGGCTGAAAATTTTATTGCGCCGTAAGAACGTTCATTTTCCTCATTAACGTATTTAACTTTTTCTTTTCTTTTTTTTTATATAATATTAAATACAATAATAAGTACCTATTGTGGTTTTTTTGTTGAACTGTTTATGGTTTTTAGTCCAAATTCTGATATGTTAATTAGGCTAAAGTTCATCAAATTAAATTTTCATTAAATTATTTTTATGAAGAAAGAAATTTTACAACATGAAATGAATTAAAATTTATTGATAATTTTTCATACTTGACTGCTGCGGGAATCGATCCCAGGCTTTCACTGACAGGTTACCATGACATGTTTCGATTGCAGCCACTCAATCTCTTCAGAGGGGTTTGTCGTTTAACAATCACCGCCATTGACGATGGCTGGCAGTCAATAGTCAAACATGAATCTTTAAACCAAATTGTATTTAACCTTTGGTAGATCGAAATTGGCTTTGAACGATTATCTACTTTTAATTGATTGACAAGTTTTTCCTTACTTCAGTTTTTTTCGTACTTGTTGTCAATAATTCTTCTTGAAGTCCAAAAAACAGTTTTCTGTTTTTCATGTTTTGTCTTTCATTTTCTTTTTCACCTTTTTCACCACAACTTAAAGGACAGATGTAAACAAAGAACGCTTGCCTTACTTAGCTACCTAAATAAGAGCGGAAGCGTTTTTTGCATGTCAAAACTTCTCATTTGCATACAATTTATACGAAACAAATCTTATTTGACAGATCGATGTCGGTTTGTTTTATTGAAATTGTATTTAAATAAAATTTTCATGTTTTAAAAAACGCTTGCCGCTTTTGTTTAAGTTGTTCAGTTAGCTTTTTTTTGTAAAATTCCCTTCTTCATAAAAATAATTTGTTGGAAATTAAATTTGATGAAGTTTAGGCTAATTAAAATATCAAAATATTAAATATGTATGTATGTAATTTTAAATTTTATTAATATTTCGCGACCTAAGGAGAACGGGTTTCAAATGAGTTATATGTCGCAACGGTACAGATGGGATGCTACTGGCAAATTACCTGATGTCTTTGTTAATACAGCCTATATACCTTTTTAGGAACTTATTTAGGTGTTTATAAAACACAAAAATGCATTTTAAATTACTTTTCGTATTTTTTTAATCGTCGTTATATATTAAAAAGCTGGTTAAATTGCACTCAAACTACGATTAAACGGAGTATATTGATTTAAAATAATGAAGAAGAAATGTGTTTATTAGTGAAGTTAATATTAATTAATAAATTTTTATTAAATTTTGCACAAAATGTTTATACACACCGTTTGGGTAAAAACCAGGCTATTTAACAATTCTTACCCAATTCTTCCTATTTACCGGGGAATCAATTGGATATTTACCTCTCCCATCTATACGCATCGGTCTAAAGCGAATACGCTCTTTCGATTGGCGTTCCCAGTTTTTGTTTATCTCTTAAAGCTTCTGAGATCTTCAGTATAACAAAACAGAAAAAAATTGTTCAGCAATTAAATCATTTATCAAAAATTAAATCTGTTTTAATTGAAAAATTTAATCAAGCGGATTAAACTAATTCACAAGTTCACTTGATTAACATGGTTTTTATTAATGCAGATATAATTAAACTGTTAAATGTGCTGCTTTAATATTGTTACGTTACTGCCTTTCAATAACGTTTTGGTTTATTTCCTTGATAATAAACCGTTTCGAGTTCTTAAAATAAAATTAAATAAACACAACACTTTAATGTAAAACATTTATTTATCAAGAACTTAGTCACTTTAACAACCGAAATTTACAGCTTTTATTTACAACTCACTATTATAATCAACACACTTCAATATTTATAGTAAACTTGACAAAGTCTGAACTAATACTGTCTTTTGATGCTAGCCGCCGCAAGTATTTATACTGTAATTCAGTTATCTAGAACATTCGAAATGTTTCTCGAAGGTTCGAGGCTTTACTTATTCACCACTCTATCGTCTATTATGATTTATGGCGGCACTTATGTTTACATAATTTCATCACTTATACTAAAGCTTTTTTAACGGTCATTTCTAGGGCTTTCTGCACATTGGGATTGAAGTGTACTTAATTATAACAATTTTTAATAACAATGTAAACTAGCAAAAAAACTAACAAATACTTAATAACTTAGCAATACAAGATAACACATAAATTAATCTAATTCTTAACTTAAGTTACTTTCGTAACAATATATTTAATATATTTTTGAGCATCTTTTCTGTTACCGTAGTCATCAATAAAAAACTATGGTTAAAAAATGTTCAATAAAAAAATATGAAAAAGCTTGAATGCCATTCAATACGTCCAGCTTGAAATATTTAAAGCAATGTTTCCCTAACAGAAGAACGCTAAAACACCAATGTAAATAAATCAAACCCGTAGCTGGTGAATTTTTAGTCCGGCATTGGCAAATAAAGTACATCACCCATAACATATGTACGTACCTTAATGATATACATACATATACAAACAATTAAATCTTACCAAACTTTTTGATTTTATTATCTTATTAAACATAAACTATTATTTAAATACGTCAAAGTGATATCAAGACGATCGGTGCACAAATATTTTGGCTCCATTGGCACGATGACATAGTATCATGGTGTAGCGTTTAATTAACTACTCGTCTAAGGTTATTTAAAGCAGAACATCATTTTTGATTGTTTGAATTTCAAATACCCTACATTAAGCTAAATGGCATTTCCCCTTAAACGAGTAGTAGCCTAAGACAATCTAAAACTGAATTTGTTACATTTATTTTCGAAAACTGAATATGGGGAAACTTTTTTTCTTTCTTTTTTTTTTGGCGCCAAGTCGATGCTTAACTTTTACTTGTTTAGATATCTCATGTTCAGATAGATATTTAACTGCGACAATTGTTACAACATTTAAGTGTATATGTATGTGTGAGTTTATTACTTGGCTGTGTGTGCAATTTTGTAAAAGGAGAGAACTCATTCTTCCATTTTCTAAATTGAACATAAATTATAGGATGACCCCAAAAAGAAGTTGACAATGTTTTCATCTCGTACAAATAAATATTTCTTAAGGAAAGAATAATTTAATTTAAATCGTTTGTGGTAGAGTTCAAATTAGGATAAACATTCACGGGAATGTATAGACCTCGCAAAAATTTCTAAAAGTGAAAAAAAATTGTTTGTGCTCCCCGGAATGGACTGTAATTAAAAATTTCTGAAACGAATTAAAATTTTGAAATATGCGCTACATATTTGAAAATCGTGTAGACTACAACTGCAGTGGAATATTTGCATGTGCCCGTGCAAAAAACTGAATTGGCAAATTGTTTTTTTTTTTGTTTTCTTACGAAGACAATAGAATGAAGCAGTTGGTTTTTTCTTTTTACCAACTAACAACTACAATTCGAGCCGGAAACCCGCCAACCAACTGTATGGGGATATATCGAGCCCTAATAGCAGAAATGAAAGCGACTTCATTTTCAATTTCAGTTTTTTTTAATAAATGACTTTATTGGCAACACTTGCATCATCTCCTAAAATGTCGTGGTCACATAAGGCACCGTTACGATTTTATAGCAAGAACAATTTTAAGGTAACCGACAAATTTCATACAAAATTAATATGAAATAAAATTAAAAAAACACTCTCCTGTAAAATTTTATTTTTGTTGGTTACATCATTTTTGCTATTAGGGCTCGATATGAAAAAATAAACTCACTGTTTATTGTTAGTGTTTTGTTTAAGCTTTGATATTGTTACAAATAAGACTTAGAGTTGCAACGTGGAAATAGAAATAAGACGCAGTAACCAGTTATTTCTATCTTCGCGTACATTATACTTATATTTTACATTAATCCTCTATATTTACATAATTTCAGTATTTCATATTTTTTTATATTTAATTACATTTTATATATTCATAATTTCTATTATTATTTTATTTTTTATTAAGGTAGTATGATAGCCACTTTGAATCCCCCTACTGTAACAAACACACACACACACAAACGTATGACTGCATGCATTTGTAAATCCAATGTCGTTGACTATACAGGTTACCATAATAAGTCTTATTTGGTTCAGTTGTGAACTGGGATAAGTAGAAAAGGTTTTGTTACAGTCGGGGCGATTCTCACAAGACAAGAAAACCGCCAACCAAGCTCGGACGTTATATTAATTATAACCAACGAGAAGACTAAGGCTACAATCGTAGAATTAGTCACCCTTTTTGCCAATAAATTCTCACAAGTGGCTTCGTGTCGCCTGTTCTCACAAGTGGCCTCGTGTCACCTGTTCTCACAAGTGGCTTCGTGCCGACTGTTCTCACAAGTGGCTTCGTGTCGCCTGTTCTCACAAGTGGCTTCGTGTCGCCTGTTCTCACAAGTGGCTTCGCGTCGCCTGTTCTCACAAGTGGCTTCGTGTCGCCTGTTCTCACAAGTGGCCTCGTGTCGCCTGTTCTCACAAGTGGCTTCGTGTCGCCTGTTCACACAAGTGGCTTCGTGTCGCCTGTTCTCACAAGTGGCCAGGGCTGTCAGATATGGCGATTTTAAAACGTGTTTGGCGATGGAATTTCCAATTTGGCGACTGGCGACTTTTATGGCGATTTTTGATATAACTAGCGATTAACTTGGCTTTTTTTTTACCATTCATATTATTTCGGCGATTTTGTTTAACAACTTGTCATTTTTTGTTATCATTACTAAATAAAAACAAGTTAGAGTGCTATATTCGGCTGTGCCGAATCTTTGATACCCTCCACCGACAGTTCGAATGTTTAAGGAATAATATTTGTATGATGTTATTATTATCTTAAACTGTGACGATTTGTTATTAATTATGGTTTTAGGCGACTAAACTGTTTTCCGGTAGTAGGGTTTATATGGGGCCTAGGGTAAATTATGGACCGATCATCACGAAATTTCTGTTATGATAGCATTTTTAATTATGGTTTTGGGTGTACTAAACTGTTTTCCGGGAGTAGGGTTTCTTTGGGGCCTAAGGTAAATTATGTACCGATCTTCACGAAAATTCACAGTGTTATTTCTAGTCCTAAAAAACTGTGACGTACCAAATTTTGTTACGCTAGCGTTATTTTTTACGGTTTTAGGCGTACTAAACTGTTTTCCGGGAGTAGTGTTTATATGGGGCTTAGGGTAAATTATGGACGGATCTTCACGAAATTTAACAGCGTGATTTCCAGTCAAATAAAACAATTTTTTGCAAAATCTTATCTCATTCCGTGCTTTGTTCCAGCATTTATGTTATTTTTTGTAACAAAATTATCAATTTTTTTAGGTGGTGGTTCCACATTTTGATTCATAGCTCTGGTTCTACTGAAGCGATTTTGCTGGATTTCAATCCCAAACTGCTTAGGATAACTACAAGCAATTTGGCACTAAGCTTGTTCATTTCTTTTGAGTTGTTCGAAAGTGAGCGTGTTTTCAACAGACGGAGAGACGGACAGACAGACGGACATGGCTAAATCGACTTAGAATTACTCAAGGACCCAGAATATATATACTTTATGGGGTCTGAGATGAATAATAAAAAAGTTTCACACGGAATGACAAACTTAATATACCCTCTTCACAACTTATTGTGGTGGAGGGTATAAAAAAAACATATTAAGTGAATTTTATATTCAGTCACTATTTAATTCTAATAGTATGTAGGTCAAAACTCCAGTAATGAAATCGGTGAGGCTGAAGTGTACTATCTTATAGACTTGTGTACTTAACGACTTTTTTGTATTTTTTCGCGATTTTTGACTGAAAAATTATACTAGCGTTTTTTGTATGCAAAATTTAATTTAAAAAAAAGAAAATTTTCCAAAAACTGAACAAAATCGACGTTTGGCGATTTTTGGCGATTTCTGACATCCGGTTTGGCGATGGGGCTCAAAAAAATCTGACAGCCCTGCAAGTGGCTTCGTGTCGCCTGTTCTCACTAGTGGCTTCGTGTCGCCTGTTCTCACAAGTGGCCTCGTGTCGCCTGTTCTCACAAGTAGCTTCGTGTCGCCTGTTCTCACAAGTGGCTTCGTGTCACCTGTTTCCACTAGTAGTATTGTCAGTGATGCCAACTTTTTGAGAGCAAAAAGCACTTTCAAATTTAAAAAAAAACACTATTTCGAGCCAAAACAAAACGTAAAAAAGCACTAAGCTATTTTTACAATTTAATTAAACACAAAACAAGTTGCATTCGGCTGTGCCGAATATTATATACCTCCAAAATTTAAAAACAAGGCGACGGCGTTGATGGGGACCATTTTCATTTAAGATTAAATAATAAATATATTTACATTTGTATACAAACATTTTTACATGTATTATTATTATCTTCAATAAAAATAATATCATCCAAATCATTTAGGGCCATTATTATAACTTGGCGTTAGCTGTTATCCGACAGTTAACAGACGCTTTTTGACAGATAACACATTATTATCCGTCAATTTAATCTTAACTTTAGCTAACTTCAAGTTGTAATAATGGCCCTTAGAGTTTAAATTGGCCATAAAACAGTTTTAAAGTAGTACAGTGCGAGCTCGATTTTGGTAACTCGAAAAAATATGGCCTGTTGCATTAAACTTAATGGCAGCCCATATTTGATAAAAAAAACTTATATTTTATCGTTTAAATAAATCGAAATTAAAATCGTGCAAAGTTTAATAAAACAATTGGCATATGATATTATAAAATTATTTTAACATATGTACGCTTCTGAATAAAGAACACACATAAGGTGTAAAATAGAAAAAACATGTATGTTTGCAATCTGATACTTAGTCAAACCTTTTTTCAATAGTACTAGAGGTAGAAGTGCACAACACTTGGAAAACTAAAGCGCTGTTTTTAATTTATTTAACACTTTGCATATACCAAGCTACGGCTCTTTTTTGTTGTTGAAGTCTTTGCGTTTTTTGTACGGTTTCCGACTGCATTTTTTTTTTACAATTCCTAATATTAAAAAAATTAGTATTGTGGTTATTTTGTTGAACTATTTATGGTTTTTAATCCAAATTTTTAACATTTTTAATTAGGCTAAGTTCATCAAATTTAATTTTCATTAACTTATACTTATTTTTATGAAGAAAGGAATTTTACAACATGAAATTCATTAAAATTTACTAATAATTTTTCATTCTTGACTGAAGCTGGGCTCGAACCCAGGCGTTTTTTACGGACAGGTTACCCTTACATGTTTTGATGGCAATCTCTTCAGAGGGCCTGCCGTTTAACACTCGCAGCCATCGACGACTGATGACGTCAATAGTCAAACACCAATCCTTAAACCAAATTGTATTTAACCTTTGGTAGATCGAAATTTGCTTTGAATGATTATCTATTTTAATTCATTTTACATGTTTTTCCTTACTTCTGTTTTTTCGTACTTTTGTCAAGAATTTGTTAAACGGCAAGCCCTCTGAAGAGATTGAGTGGTTGCAATCGAAACATGTAAGGGTAACCTGTCCGTAAAAAAAACCTGGGTTTGAGCCCAGCTTCAGTCAAGAATGAAAAATTATCAGTAAATTTTAATTAATTTCATGTTGTAAAATTCCTTCCGTCATAAAAATAATTTAATAAAATTTAAATTTGATGAACTAAAGCCTAATTAAAAATATTAAAAATTTGGATTAAATTCCTAATATTTTTCAATCCATATTCTATTTCTGAAACAGTGTCTACATCTTTAACAAAATGTTTACCGAAATAAATCTTTTTTATTACGATTACTAAATATGTTGTCAACGCTAAAATCTGCAACGTTTCGTAAAATATCCAAATTGCTAGGAATCCTAGCTCTAACCTCGTAAATAAAGTTTTTGGTAAAACAAATGTAGCATTCATTTATCACTTTTTTATCATTTGAAATCTTAAAATCTTTACAAGCCTTCTGAAAATTGTACCGCAAATAGCAAAGTTCAACTAAATCATCCTCTATATAATCGTATTTTTTTAAAAATGGTAGAAAAAAAATAAAAATTGTAAAAAGCACTAAAGGCACTAACGAAAAATTTAAAAAGCACCAAGTTAGTGCTTTTTTTTAGTTTGGCACTATGGATAAAATTTTGGCGTTTTGAGGTATCAAAAATCACCATAAATAGTGCTAAAAGCACTAAGTTGGTATCACTGATTATTGTTATCGTAGGAATTCGTAAATTAAATAGTCTTCTAAGGTTTATGTAGTAGTAGCTACTAGTTGTAGGACCCCTTTGTATGTATTATATATATCATTAGTGCGACGAACGCATCGATTCAAAACAGCAGCCGAGGGAAGAGCCAAGAACGAACCGATCGCTGGACACGCCGACAACCGACCCTGCCGAAGGCCGTGATACGCAACCGCCGAGCGTCTCATAACCCCGAGCCGTACCCGACTGCCGACCTGAACCTGCCGAAAACTAAACCTTTACTCGGGTGTCGACGAGCCGATCAACACGAATTCCCGCCAGCCGAAGAATCCATCCTATAGCTGTGGTAGTTTGTCTTATTTCATGAATTGTTAAATAACACTGGTTTACAGCCAAAAAATACCAAGAACGCCACATGCCTAGATAAGTTAATTGGTGCCTCCTGAACACGAAAAACGCTGTAATTTTTTTTTCCTTAGTACCGTTTTTTAGATAACGGTACTTTTGTGTTTTTCGGTGTATGGTCCCAATCAAACCCTTATGGAGCCCAACCGAAAAGTCCGAACAAGTGGCACATTGTTGGAAAGATAATCGAAGTACAATAAAATTTATGAAAAGTTCGGTGAAATATACAATAAATCAACAAAATCAATAAAACAAACCAAATCAAGATCAAATAATCCGTGGATAAATGAAAATATTATTAAAGATTGTAACTTTAGGGAGAAACTTTATAAAAAATGGAAAAATAATCCTCAAAACAAAATATATGAAACAAATTACAAAAAATTTAGAAATTTACTAAATAAAAAAATATATAATGCCAAAAATAATTACTACAGAATGAAATTAATAGAAAATAGAAACAATATACGTATCACATGGAAATTAATAAACGAGATAATCGGGAAAAAAAATAAATAATATAGACAATACAATTATACAAAACTTAAAAAATATAAACACAAATTCAATCTTGCACAATTTTGCAATCAGCTTTAATGAAAATGTACTGAAAATTCTGCATAAATGCAACATAAACACAATCAACAGCATAAATACAACAGTAAGTAACTCAATGTACCTAAATGCCACTAATGAAGAAGAGATATTTAACATATTAAACAATCTCAATGTTAAAAAGAGTGCAGGTTTTGACGAAATACGGCCAAAGGACCTGAAAAATAATGCAAGCTATATAACTCCAGTCTTGACAGCTCTTATAAACTCATGTTTAAATGATATGCAGATACCAAATTTATTAAAAATCTGACTCATACGGCCAATATACAAACAGGGTTCTAAAACTGACTATAATAACTATAGACCAATTTCAATTTTATCTATTATCGAGAAAATTATTGAGGAAATAGTTGTCAGAAGACTAAACGATTTTCTAGAAAAATATAAAATTATAAATAAAAACCAATTTGGATTCCAAAAGAAACAAAATATAAATAAGCTACTTGGTAACTTTTCTAGCCAAATAAATGATTATTTAAGCAAAAACTATCACTGCTTAGCGCTATTTATCGATTTCAGCAAAGCATTTGATACGCTTTCGCATGAAAAACTAATAAATATATTGGAAAGAAATGGAATAAGAGGAAATTGCATGAATTGGTTCAAAAATTACCTAAGCTATAGAACTTACAGAGTAAAAATAAATAACAACTTCAGCGAAGAAATCGCAACAACTCAGGGTGTACCTCAGGGTTCTAAATTAGGCCCGTTATTATATATTATCTACGCAAACGATATGATGAACCAATTAAGGAACTGCACAGCGTATGCCTACGCAGATGACACTGCAATTATTGTAGCGCATAAAAATCTAAATGCCGCTTGTGAAAATATGCAAAGGCAACTTGATATTGTGTCAAAATGGTGCCACGATAATAATCTTGTTGTAAACGCAACAAAAACGAAGATCATGCATATTAAACCTCGACATATTTTACACACAAATATCAAAATAAAATTCCATAGTTTAAGTTGCTTACATACTAACACAAACAATAACATTGACCCAAATGATAATTGTGACACTTACATTGATATGGTAAATACATATAAATATTTGGGTGTTTTCATTGATCAAAACTTTAAATGGAAAACCCAAATAACACAACTCCAAAAAAAGCTACGTAAAGCAGCGTATATGCTTTTCCATTTAAGCAACTGCGCATCCACAGTAGTGCTAAGGCAAGCGTACTTCTCTCTCGCCGAATCTTACATAAGACATGGCATAACTGCATGGGGAAACGCAAATTCGATACGACAGTTGCAAATTACACAAAATAGACTTCTGAAAATCCTGCAAAAGAATCAAAACTACAATAATAACATTAGAAACAATAGCACATCCACAACTAACAATAATTTTAACCATAACCTACCTAACAGCAACATCAATGTTCCAGTTAATTCAAACAACAACAGCATAAATTACAATAGCGTCAATAATACAGGAAGCTTCTGTCACACAGGCGAAAACCTAGATAAAAGTCTAAACGTCCTCAATGTTCAAAGTATATACTACACAACCTTAGCCAATGAATTTTTTAATGATTCCCGTTTCCTACAAGTGATCGACCACACGCACAACACAAGATCTCGTGCTGCCGGTAGATTTAAAGTCCAAAAATATAATAATAATTACGGATTATGCACCTTGAACGTATCTCTGCCAAAAATAATGAATAAGTTGCCAGCAGATATAATAAGGATTACTAATGAATATAAAAGAAGAAAATTGATAAAAATACATTTTTTAAGTTCGCAATGAATAAAAATCTTGAATATTAAATAGATTGCACTTCTGCAGACAAGCCTCAAGGCTTCGCAGATTATTTCCTATATAATATTAAAGTAAATTACTTATTGCAAAATCATAATGTTAAGCTATACATTTGTACTTATATTAATATTATTATTGTCAATAAAGTAAATAATTGAATTGATAAAAAAAAAAAAAAAAAAAAAAAAAAAAAATGCCTTTTCCGTCGATATGCTGAAAATTTCTATCTGATAAGAAATGGCTGGGTTATGGCAAATCGAAGTTCAAAATTTGGGTATTTTTTACGTTTTTTTTCAAAATTTTTCATTTTTATTTCGTTTTTTTTCTACGTTATATTAAATATCTGGAATGTTTTACTTTATAACCAAATAGTATATTTAATTACCAACATTTTAACCGTAATTTGAAAAAAATCGGAAAAATAAAGTTTTAATTAAGGATTTTGTGGAACGACAATATTTTCATCTCATATAAAATTCCGTATTTTTTAAATCCATCAGTTTTAACGTATTTAAAAAAAACGAAATTTTATATGAGATGAAAATATTGTCGTTCCACATAACTCAGCCATTTCTTATCAGATAGAAATTTTCAGCATATCGACGGAAAAGGCATTCGATTATTTTTATAACGATGTGCTACTTGTTTTCGGTTGGGCTCCATAAGGGTTTGATCGGCACCATACACCGAAAAACACAAAAGTACCGTTATCTAAAAAACCGTACTTAGGAAAAAAAAATTACAGCGTTTTTCGTGTTCAGGAGGCACCAATTAACTTATCTAGGCATGTGGCGTTCTTGGTACTTTTCCAAACTTAAAATTTGTAAAGCAGTGTAATTCATAAAACCTAATAAAGAAAAGATTAATTCAACCCCAGTAAGGGTAAACATATCGTATTCTCACTTAAGGTTAGTGGATCCGTAAGTAAACCCTGGACTCGTCTGAGTTACCTCAGCCGATGAATAAAACCACGTTACAGAGTGTTTATAATTCTTATTCGCTTTAGGGTTTTATTTGTTTAATATTTTTGACATTTCTAAAATCTTTGGAAAAGGTTTCCTGATGAGCTGGCCTAAGCAAACAGTGAAGCGCATAGAAACTAGCTTTCCCTCAACAAAAAATTTCAGTGCATTTATCAAATATGAAAAATGGGGAATTTAGCACGTCATACGGAAATCGTAATTTTAATTTAACTATTTAATTGTGTGGTTCAAAATATATTCTCGTAATCACCTAATAATGGGGTAAAGGCATTCTGTATTGTTCAAACTTATACTGCAAGTTAGTTAGACATTTCCATAGATATAGGATGCCGTAATTTTCTCACAGAGCTTTGTTAAAATCAAATCCCAATGAAATTTCACTTTAAAAATATCGCCATGTTAATATGTACACAAACACCATGTAACAAAATCCTGCATACGATAATAGTCAGCATGTGCGTAGAAAGAAAAAAACTCGTAGTGAATTTAAGTTTTCCACTTAATTTTAGTACGTATAAGAACAAAAAGTACTTTAAACAATCCAAAATGCGATTAATTTAAAAAACCATTACATTCTCTATGCGTGTATACGCGTATGTTTGTAAAAATTGGTTATAGAAACAACAATATTACAAAAGTAGGTTAAAAAACGATTTATTTGTTTTCGGTATAAACAACAACAACACTACAGGAAGGAAAACATACATTAGTTTCATGTTAAAAAGTAAAATAAGAAGCAACAATTCCCGAATCCTATTTGTTAAAGCTATTAAGTTAAATACATCAAAATAATTACTAAACCCATCTCGGGCATGCTGCTGGCGTCTTATAATTCTGAGATATTCTGTAAACATAGAGCGAAACACAAATGTGTAAACGGGTAAGTAAATAAAAATAATATTCTCTCTCTCTGTCTCTATCTGAGTTCTCTGAGGTGTAGTGTTTAGTTAGAATCAAGCTCACTTTCGCATTATTTGAAGTACGAATTCTGGATTAAAATTCTTGAATCAAGCACAGTTTGAGATCAATTTTTGTCTCACTTTCTCTAACATCAATCCTGTTTCGGATTATTTTAAGTACCGGGCAATTGAATAAACTGTACTTGAATCAAAAATTCTGTACCTGATTTATGGAAATCGATAAATACCGTACTTTTGACAGCGCTTCGGCTTGATTTTAGTACGGATGAACTGCTTTATTGCTGAAATTTACAAAATATACTTATTAAACAAAAATAAGTTTCCTGATAAAATTTATTCATTAAACAAAAATAATAAAAGTAAAAATGTAGACCGGTAGAAAGCGCTGCGGTCGATTTATTAATAAAATTCTCCAGTACTGGGAACAAACCGTGAAATTTTAAATAAATGCCTTAAATAAGTGTCGTATGTAGATTCTTGTTGCATGGTGTATGTGTATGTTCTCATAGAAAAGTAAATATTTATGTGCAAGGATACTAACATACACATATGTATTTGATTGTATTAATGTGTGTATCTGTGTTAATACATACAACACTGTTTTTTTTTATATTTTCAAGTAAAACCCCAAAAAGCAACAAAATAAATGTGCCTTTGGCGCCTACACGACATAGTTTGAGTTGTTTTCCAAAATTACGCAATTTTATGTTTATGTTTTCTTCTTGTTATCGTTGTTGTTGCTTTTTAGAATGTTTTCCAATTTTTTTTCTTTTAAACTATGGAAGATAATATGTATACACAAGAGATAGTACGATATCAAAAAAATTTTTAAGCCCACTATATGCACTTCACTACATTGTGCCATAATCTATATACAACGGAATACATATGTGCGTGTGTGTATTAGAGTTCTTATTCGGAAACATATTCCCGCAAATTTCGGGGAAAAGTATTTTTAAGACAAGAAATAAACTAACTGTTTATTGTTGGTATCTGGTTTAAGCTTTGATATCGTTGCAAATAAGACTTTTTGAGTGTTTGCAATTCTCATGCATTCTGCAGTTTTGCTTGCTAAAATTTGGCTTTTCTTTACAAAATTTTTTGGGAGAATGTTTGCTGATGATCTAGCCTAAGCAACCGGTAAAATGCGTATGGAAACTAGATTATCCTCCAACAATAAATTTCAGTGTTTTTTTCAAAGATAACAATTGGGAATTAAGCACGACAAACAAAAAAGTATTAAACACATTTAAAACAGCAATAGACTCATGAAAACAAATACTACGAAAAATTAATGAAAAGATGAAAAGAAAACTTAAGAATAAAAATTAGTTTTCTTCTTTTTTATTTGCACATGTTGTCTGCTTCGCTTATAAATTTAAAATTCCGGTGTTTACTTGTACAGTGTGTGTCACAAGTTTCGTTTACGCAGTGCCAGACTTGAGCACTAAACTTTTATAGTGTATACCGCGCATCAAGGCGAATTGACTATTGTGTTCTTTTCGGTGGTCGACTTGTCAAAGTTTGTATACAAACTAGTTTTTTATGTAAACAAACCTATTTTTACTAGCAATATTTTTGACAACCCATAAGCAGTGTTGTTGTAGAGTTGACCTCACCTTTTAGTCAATACGCCTTGCCCTGCATTAGTTGAATAGAATACAGTACATGTGCAAGATATACAAATATTCTTACAGGTTGTTTAGAACCAATATTTGTGTGCGCTAGAAACTTCTGCACAAAAGCATATTATGCTTATTTTGGTAAATAAAAAATGTTAACATATTTCCCCGGAATGGAAAAAACTCTGGAATGTCTGAAACCCCTAGTGCGACTATATGTATATGTATGTGTGTATGTGGTTACGGAAAAAAGGGGGTTTGTTAATATTTCTCACAATACCAACGCACATTTTTAAAACACTCATGAACATTAAAACTTTCACTAGAGAAAACTTTGAAAAACTAGGTTGTTGTTTTTTTTAAATTCAAAGCCGCATAAGTTGTGCGTTTTCCATTTGAGGCTTTATCTATGTATGTGTGTGTGTTTGTGTGGGAGTGTGTGCAAGTGCGTCTGTGTTTCCTTTGCTCCTGCTGGTGGTTCTTGTTGTTTTTCTCGTTGTAGTATCTAACATTACTATGGAGATTGAAGTGCCTGTTTATAATGATGCTGGTTATTCAGCTATTTTATATCTTTTATTTTGTTTTTGTGCCTTTTGTTTTGTGCTAAGCACGCATTTTTTTGTACTCGTCTTCTTAGTAATGCTTTTATATTTCCCAGGCAGCATCCTTTCCTAATAAAATCTACACTGTATCAACTATGATACCATTGCGAATTAGTGATTTCAAATATTCGAGTCAAAAGTATTATTGAATACAATTTAAGGTGAATTAATTGTAAGAAGAAGCTAGAGGTTACACTAGAATATGTCGTTCACTGGAGAATTCGTTAAATGTCTGGCTGTTGAAGAGAAACACATCAGTACTCTATGACTCGATTCTTGGTTTGTACTGTGACTCGCATCCGAGAGAACCAGCTAAAGTCTAAAGAAAGATTTTAATTGTACCAATATTATTTAGAAACAAGAGTTTATTCAAAAAAATGGTTAGGCTTTTTATATCTAGTAGTTTTCATATGTATGTGCCAATCCAGACTTAATGAACGCCCGTGAATGAGAATTCATTGTATTTTTGGGTGCAGTAGAAGGAGTGTACACCAGTTTTTTGATTGCAAAGTCATTCGAATCCTATTGATTACATTTTATAAGGTTTACCTTTAAACCTGAGCAATCAGTGAATTTATAAATAGTAATCATTTACTGTATAGTTATTAAAAACCTAGTGCAATTCAATCCGATCTTGCTCGTCAAGTTCATTTCAATTCAAAAGCTAAAAATTTTCTTCAAACATTTCACACCTGAAGTTATATATAATCCATATCGTATTAAAGTTGTTTCGAATTTGCTTACAGTCTACAGAAAACCAGATCAGATGGAAATTGGCGTTTTGCTTAAAATTTCGTAAAAAGAAATATTGAAAAAGTTATTAATAGTAGAATTGGATCCATGCCCATAGTAGAAGCCAGCTTTAACTAAATGTTAAGAAGAAAGAAAACAGCTGTAGATTGATGGTAAAAGGACAGTGATTGTGAAAACAAATATTAGATTATTATTTTTAAGATTAGATTATTTTTAAGTCATGTCTAAACTAAATCATTAAATATATTATTGTTTATTATTAAGATTTTTGTATGACGTGCTAAATTCCCAATTTTTCATATTTGATAAATACACTGAAATTTTTTTTTGTTGAGGGAAAGCTAGCTACTATGCGCATTTCACTGGTTGCTTAGGCCAGATCATCAGGAAAACTTTTCCAAAGATTTTAGAAAAGCTAAAAATATTATACAAATAAAACCCTAAAGCGAATAAGAATTTTAAACACTCAAAATCCTACTTGTAACAATATCAAAGCTTAAACAAAACACCAACAATAAACAGTGAGATTATCTTTTCTTACATCCCCCTACAATTGGTTGGGTTCTTTCTGACTCGAATTGTAGTTGTACGTGGGTAAAAAGAAAAAACAAAATTAAAAAACAAATTGTTTCATTCTATTGTCTTCGCAAAAACGGGAGTTTTCTATTGCAAATAAAAAAGAAAGACACTTATTAATTTAAGAAATCTTTACTGTACAACTTGGTGAAACAGTTCATAAACACACAGATTTACTAACGATTACGATCTTTACTAATCAACGTCCAAATAGCACCCCCTCACAACGCTGACGTTAAGCCATATTCTTAACTGTGCCCATGTTCCGGAACTCCCGCGTCGAGAAACTTTTCGATTAAAACGTAAGAAATGAAACAAAAATGCCATAAATTAAAACAAACAACTGTTTTTATTACACAGAAAAAATTATTACCGAATTATTTTCAAACAAACGCTTGTTTGAAAATTTTTTTAATTTCTACAAATTTTTTTACTGATTCAATTAAAATTTTTGTTTGATTTTTATTTAACCAACAAAAATGTTGACAACCATTTAAAAATATAATACACGCGTTATTGGTTTCAAGTTTTCATAATTTTGTATGAAATATTTAACGCTTTTTAATGTTGTAGTCTTTTTGCATTTTTTTATTTGATCGTAAGCAACACTTCCTAATGTGAAATATAAGAACTACAACAAAAAACACATACAGTCTATTTTTGGACACTTTAAAAAAGTACAACAGTAAGAAAGATGAAGAGATTTAAAGTAAAAAAAAAAAAACAAAAAATAGCAGGTAAAAAAACGTTTCACTCTTTTTAAACAACAGAAACAACAACAACATTATAAGAAACAAAATAAATTTTTGGTTGGTTTCAAAGTTGGTTGAAAAAAAACCAAAATCCCGTATTCAATTTTTTCAAACTGTTTGCTTAAATACATCAAATACAAAAATATAATGATGACGAAAAACATATCGAGTCGGTCTGTCGCCGTTTTTGGGTTACATTTCTTCTTCATTAGCAAAGGAAAGGATACAGCAACAGTGAGTGATGACGAAAAACATTGTGTGTATAAAAAAAGACTTCGTTCAAAAATTATTCCAACAAAAAAATGTGTCTCAAAGCCAGCCGGCCGCTCTGCTCTCTCTGCCATCATCTTCTAATACAGTGCCTGCTTGTGTGCGCATCATTGCTTGTGCAAAAACCTTTTTTTTTTTGATTTTGAAATTTAGTATATGAAATTCAGTAAACTTTTTGTTTGATTCAGTTAAATTCTTTGTTTGAAAAAATTAGTGTTTTTTTTCAATAAACAAAATGCAAATAAATTGTTTGAATATGCGAATTTGTTTATAGGACCGATTTCAGACAAAAAATTGTTTGATTCTACAAATTTTTTGTTTGAATTGGAAAAATAATTTTTTCTGTGTACCTAAATGCGTCTGTAACATTTTTGGCGAGTAATAGCTGTCACGTTAGGAAATTACTCGCGAATTTACAGAAAAAGTGTGTCTGTAAAATTTTTGTGAGGAAGTTCCCGCTTTGAACTGTCAAATAATCTCACGAATAAACGAACATTTAAGTTGCACTTTTCATTATTTGGTGTAGCCGACGGTTGTATTTTCGCCGCCGTCCTTGAAAATTTTTTAATTTTAGTAAGTTATGTTCGCCGTCAACGATATGTGTGACTGGCGCTTTCAACGTCTGCAATTTCACATCGGCTTTGAGTGGAATATTAAGACATTAATACCACTGTTAGGATCTGACAATTCTTAAATTGTACCGTTTCAATGGCAAAATTGTACCGAACACATTGAAGTTTGTGGATTTTCAAAAAAAAAACCGAACGGAATTAAATGTTCACATCTTTTGTTGAGTTTAATAAAAACAGTAATATTTTTGTGTTCGAAAGATGACTAACAGGGAAACGTTATTCTTTTTAATGATTTTCTACACAAACACTATTAGCGTTTGTGTTTTCCACAAATCTACCAAACCGAACATTAAGAAACGACATTTAGTGTTTATTTTCGAACACTGGTTTAAAGTACATATGTGATGATTTACACAATAGGAAAATGTCTTGCACAATGGGAATTGCACTTTCTGCGCAGAGGCTGCTTCGCTAAACTTGCTGAATAGGTGATGGTTTTTTGACCCAATGTCTGAGAAAACATTTATTTGCTTTTGTAAAGCCGGGCAATGATTTTTGTAGTTTGGCGAAATTATTTATAACATCATGAACACAAATAAACAATACTAATGAAATTTTTGGTAGTTCTGGTCAGGGCTGAAGATATGTTATTCAAAATTTTATTATTGAAAAGAAAAGCGAGTTAATCCACCTTAAAAAATTATAAAATGCTAACATTTCGTTGATATTTTTTTAATTGTACCAAAAAACAATGAATTGTACCAGTGGACCAGTAAAGTTTTGATTGTACCAAATTTGGTACAATTGTACCACAAATCCTATCAGTGATTTTTACCGCAACGACGTAATCTCTTTTGATTGTTCTCGACATGAGTTACACACACACTTTTTCTCAGTTTGTGAGAAACGATGGTATATTTTGTTTCACATGTAGAAAGAATTAACAATTTTTTGATTCCGATTAAAAAACTTTAAAAATAAATAAAATAACTTTGGGTTATCTAAAATAGAATAAAAATAGTTCTAAATAGTTCAAATATTATTTGATTAGTTTTAATTATAAGATTTCCGTATGACGTGCTAAGTTCCCAATTTTTCATATTTGATAAATACACTGAGATTTATTGTTGTGGGAAAGCTAGCTTTTATGCGCATTTCACTGGTTGCTTAGGCCAGCTCATCAGGAAACCTTTTCCAAATATTATACAAATAAAACCCTAAAGCGAATAAGTCTTAGTTGTACCAATATCAAAGCTTAAACAAAACACCAACAATAAACAGTGAGTTTATCTTTTCTTACATTCCCCTACAATTGGCTGGCTTTTTTCCGACTCGAATTGTAGTTGTTAGTGGGTAAAAACAAAAAACAAAATTAAAAAAACAAATTGCTTCATTTTATTGTCTTCGTAAGAAAACAACAAAAAAAACCAATTTGCCAGTTCAGTTTTTGCACGGGCACATGCAAGTATATTATCAAAGTTATTTTTGGGAATACAAAATTTATCATTAATAAGATTTCTGTATAACGTGCTAAGTTCCCAATTGTTCATATTTGACAAATACACTGAGATTCTTTGTTGAGGGAAAGCTAGTTTCTTTGCTCATTTATTATTAAAATAATCTTGTACAGTTCCATAGATTGGTTAGAATTTATTTTGATAATTTTACGATAACCTAAAATAATCCTAATTATTTTTGGAATTTTTGTAATCGTTATCAATTATTGATCGGAAAATTTTAAAGTAATCATATTTAATCACTAATTATACATTAAAAATTAAAGTAATCTAATTGCTAATTAGATGTGTCAGAAGCTTAAAGCTCTTACTCCACAAAATAAAAGGAAGAGTAAATAAGAATTGTTTAAAAAATTGGTTTCCAATTCTATTTCTGTTAAGTATATTTTCCTATTATCTGACTGGTAGCAACTGAAACATATGAAATAATATTCAAACCATATCCCAATTTTTCATATATTTTAATAGAAAATATTTAAATAATAAAAGAACAAAATAATTTTCAAAGAGTTCACAGCAAAGTAGAAAAACTACTATTTCTTCTACTTTCTTCTTTTGTCATTGGTCAAAAAAAACTATTGCTTTGGCTTGTGATTTGTTAAATGCAAACATTCGCTGTCAAATCAACTAAAATGGGAAAAGTTGAACACAAATTTCCGTTTTTTTTTCGACAGTTTTTGGTTTTGACTGCAGTTTTTTAAACCCTGGAATTTTCGAAAAGTTGAGTTAGGTATTTTACCTTCTGACATATCAAATTATTACATTACGTAATTATAAATTTCTTTAGAGATTCGTAAAGCCAAAATCAGCTTCCGATAAACATATATTAAGTTTTGATTACTTCATAACTAAAAGATTAAAGTAATCGATGTGACTTAAGTAACCGATTAATAAATTTAATATCAATATCACTGTTCCCTGACATTGACGTGGTTTTTGTTGTTTCCATTATCAACTCTATTTTAGACTGTCTTTTATGTTTATGAATTTATCGAGTTGCGTTGCGTTGTATCTGGCTGCCATCATTATTCGTATGATGCTCGTTGTGAAACTACTTTTAATAAAATTAACAATGGCGCCATCGTATATTTAATGTTTTTCGTTAGTTGTATTTTATTTGTAGGCCTATTTACAATTGAAACTACATTTTGTAAAAATTTATTTTGAAAATTATGTTTGTTTTTTCGAATTTTGTCTATTTATATAGTAGAAACGGAAGCTAATGAAAATTAATGCTTTTTTATTGATGTTTTTAAAGGTTGGTTATTTTTGTTTGTTTGTTTGTTCGTTTTTTTTTTGTATGTTAAACAAAAGGCAAAATGTTATTGCATAATTTGCATACCTTGAACTATTTGCAAGCCCCAATTTGATATAAGAATTAGACCTGGGGCCCAATTACGGCATTCGAAATCTATCGAAATTACAATACAATTTAAATGAAAATTTAGATCGATATTGTGCGCCATAATTTGCCTCCTGTTTTCATAAAACCAAAAAATGACATTCGAGATTCCATAAGGACAACAAACTCATTTTGGTTTGATCTTATTTTAAATAACCCCTTTAGCAGCAAGACCACACAGAAAAATTTCTCTAACATTTTTCACCAATTAAAGCATTAATCAAAAATAAAATAAGTTTTAATCAAAAATTTAATCAGGTAAATTAAACGTTTAATCAAGTGAATAAAATGTTTAATCAAGTGCATTAAACGTTTAATTGATACTATTAATTTGTTAACTAGCGCAAATTTAATTAATTTTTTAATTAATATTACAAACTTTTTAATTGAAATCAATTTTTATTTTTTTCTGTGCACTGAAGAGAAATTATTAATCATAGAGATTGTTATGACTTCATTACAAAATACGGCGAACACCTAATGAGCCTTCTCTTCAAGCAATCGAACGACCTAAACCTTCATGTAGGAAGCCAAAACTTTCTAAGTCAGCCCCTTATAAATATTAAAAAAAAATCGTTTTTGTTGGTACTCCACACAGATTGTGGATTTTGCTGTCAATAATATTTTAATTTTATATTTATTAAAAAATTAATTAAATTAAATAAGCAGCAGCAAACAAATTAATAGTATCAATTAAAGGTTTAATTCAATTGATTAACCATTTAATTCCCTTGATTAAACGTTTAATTCATTTGATTAAATTTTTAATTAAAACTGGCTTTAAAAAAAATTATCGAAAAGTTTTTCCATGCACTAGCACTAGCAAAAAGTTAGCTTTAAGTGATACAGTTATGAAAAACCAAACGATTAACAAATGCGAACGAAACGTAGAACGCAGACAAACAAGAACGGCTTGATTGCCTTTAAAAGAAAATGTCTCGATGCCGCGAGCTGCTCCCTCACCCAGAGTAATTTTACAAATGACAAACTTATTTGTTATTGTTGTTGGCTATAAAATTTGTTCCAAAATAATGAAACTATTAATGTCACAGCGATGGTTCTGATACTTAAATTTGTATCAGACTTTATTTAATAAAAATCCAGTTCTTTTATTTAAAACTAGCTGACCCGCCAGACGTTGTCCTGTCCAAATTAGGAAAATGCTTGCGTACGATTTTTAAAATTCGTTAAAAAGATACGAGCATTTGAAAGAAAAATTAGTCAAATCGAAGGAGCAGTTTTCTGATTTTAGGTAAATCGAGAAAAAGTGGGCGGGCAAAATTTTATTTCCGCAAAAACCTAAGTTGGACTATGGCGATGATTTTAAAGAAAAAATCGTCCAAATCGGTCAAGCCGTTCTCAAGCTATGCGCTTAATAGAAAAAGTGGGCGTTAAAGAAGGCGTGGTACATTTTTCTTTCGATGAAAACTTAAAATGGATTAATACGAACATTTGAAAGAAAAATTTGACAAATCGATGGAGCCGTTTTCTGATTTTAGGTAATTCGAAAGAAGTGGGCGTAAGAGTGGGCGGGGAAAAATGTTCTTTTCGTTTAAATCTAAGTTGGACCATGGCGATCATTTTAAAGAAAAAATCGTCCAAATTATATAGATGTCATTGGTGGTGCAATATGAAAATTTGATTTTGCCACGCCCCTCCGCCCGCAGACCGAAAATCAAAAATCAGACCTCACAGTGTCACCCGCCTGAATATTCTGAGGATTCCCTAAAAATTTCATCAAAATCGGTCCAGCCGTTTTGGAGTCCGTACGTTACATACATACATACATACATACATACATACATACATACATACATACATACATACATACATACATACATACATACATACATACATACATACATACATACATACATACATACATACATACATACATACATACATACATACATACATACATACATACATACATACATACATACATACATACATACATACATACATACATACATACATACATACACAGAGAAAACAGATTCGTGATCACAACCGAATTTGGCGCCAATCGAATTTGTCGGTTGCATGTACTATCACACAATTCGGTTCCAATTACTGAAAGTTTCGTTGCTTAGCATAATAGTTTTGATAGCAACATTTGAATTTTAGTACACTATCAGTCATAACAACAGATATTGTTAGTTGTTAGTATGATTATTAGAAACAAAATTGTGCTTATACCCGAATAAATGATAGGTGCAACTGAATTAACACATAATTGGTGTTCATAACAGGAGATTTGATTGTCGTTATCAATATATTTTTTTTTACCGGTCAAATGTAGCCCATAAGGGGCAAGGACTTGTCCAAAAGTAATCTCAATGAACGGAAAAAATGGGTTATTTTACAGTTCAATGTCCTAGGGCAGGACCATATAACCCAGCTTGCATTACAAAGGAGAAGTCTTAAAACTACTCCAAGGTATACTCCAGAGGATTAGCATTGAAATCGCTTCAAAACGAAAACATGTCGTTAAAAAACGAAGACATGTCGTTTCACTGCAAACTCTTTTTAATAATGACATGGTCCATACTTGCACTACATTGGACCAGTCCAGGATCAAAATGGATCAAGAAGTCCAATATAATTTGCAGGGTATAACAAATAATACATAAATTCATACATACATATGTATGTACGTGTATATGTTCATAGCTATAAGAATACGTAAATTACTTACCCCTATTTGTTAAGTTTTTCACATTTTCCATTTTTTATCGCAAATATATTTTTTAAATAAAATATTAAAAATTAATTTAATCTACAAATGTTTTGACAGAAAATTTAGTAAGCAATTGGGGCTTTTAGCTATTTTTTGGTTGTGAATTCCGAATAATTATATTTTCATTTGTTGTACTCGAATTGAATCTATTCCAACAATCAATAATTAGCTGCAATAAATGAATAATCATTTATATTACAAAATTTATTGACGAAAGCAAATTATTGATTGCAATGACCAATACTCAGTATTGCCCTATATTCGGTTGTGATTCTAACCATTTGTACTAATTTTTAGAACTTAATTAAATTAGTTATCATAACTAATAAAAGAATTGAAGGAATCATATTTCAGTTGGAACATCATTTTTATAATTAAGAGAATTAAAAATCAGTTAGAACTATACATTTTTAATAGTTGCAATAATAAATCATGTTACTTGATCAATATTTTATTACTGCAACCGTTTCCCAACCAATTTGTTTTCTGTGTGTACATACATACATACATACATACATACATACATACATACATACATACATACATACATACATACATACATACATACGCACATCCTATTTTATACCCTGCAAATAATAGGAACAGTCCAAACACGCGTGTAAAGAGTAGTCCTCAAGGGCCCAGGACTAGTCAAAAAGTAACCCAAACGTATGGAAAAAACCTGGTCTATTTAACATTACGATGTCCTAGGAGAGGACCATATAACCCACCTTTAGACCACTAAGGAGTAGTTTTAAAACTACTCCATGGTACACTCAAGAGGTTTAGTTTTGAAGTCGTTTATAAACGAAAGCATGTCGTTAAAAAACGAAGACATGTCGTCTCACTACAAACACTTTTTAACAATGACATGGTCCATGCTTGCATTACATCGGACCAGTCCATGGAGCAGTCCATTTTATCAAAATGGATCAGGTGGTCCAATTTTATTTGCAGGGTATATATAGATTTATTGCTACTCTTTAAGGTTCTGTAAGTTCCTTTTGCGTTGAACAAGAATCTTCATCATTTAACTCTAATTCTACGTCTTCAAATTTGTGTGGCAAAACAAACTAAATACATAGTCTTTTCACTTTAACATTGGTTAAAATAAAAGGCTGCATTAAATTGAACAAACAGAGGGAACTTTCTTTTCTTTTGCATAGCAGACATAAAAAAAAAAAAGAATTTTTTTTAAAATCCAAATTATAGTAGACGCACGCATACTACGATCGGTATATTTCTAAGCATTACAAATATTAGCACTATCGCCTAATGCTCTCCTCACCTGTTATATTTTAGGGTTTAAATTCTCGCAACTTAAGTGGACTTCATTCAACCTTTTTTCATTTATAAGAAAATTGTAAATTGCCTATTAAAGCAAATTATTCACACTCGACAACACCCTAACCATCAATAATCTGTGTAAATACAAATACTTTAAAATAAAATGCATTTTTTACAAATGCATTCAAGGGTTGTTAATAATTTCTAGTTATTTTGGTCTCTAGCAAATATTTTTTCGACATTAGAAAGTTTTGCACTTTATTTTTAACGCAGTTAAACACTCATTTAGGCGTAAAACTTGATTTTACTTTGTAGTCCATGAAAAATAAAACAAACTTTTACAAAATATTAAGTGGTTTTCTCAAATACAGTGTGCAAAAAAATTGTCCATTAGAAAAAATGCAGACTCCTTTAAATCAAAAAAAAAATGAAAGAGGGATTGTAGTTGCACACTTTTTATTTTCATCAGGGCAAAATTTTTTATATAAATTTGGGAAAGGGAACCCTATTCGGCACCCATGGGTAGCTTATTTGTGACCCATGAACCCGCGAAAGCAAAGTTATGTTATGAGGTTAAGATTAATATAAGAGTTCTTTGCTGAATATGAGTTTTTTTCGTCTTAAAGAAATTTCAGGGAGGGGGTATATACATGACATAAGGTCGATTCTGGGCTTATCAAAATAAAATTTTACTATGACGTAGGCTATTATAAAGTTGTTGTCGCCACATTTTATATTAATACTATCATCTATCTATTGGGGGATTTACAAGGTGTGCTAGCAAGTCATATCGTATAATGTCCTTAATAATATTTTACAATTGTTTAAAATAAATGTTGTTATCTTTCAAACAAAATAAAAATATTAATGCTGTCTTCATTGATTAATCATAGCTGTACTGTAAAAATCTAAATTATAAGCGGTAGCGCACAGCAGTCTTATATATTTCATGTTATTGTTTTAAGACATATGACTTTATGACACCTTGTGAATCCCCCATATGTATATCTCTCCAACCAATTAGAATTTAGACTAGGAGAAAAAAGTGTTGAACAAACTTAAAATGTCGACAAAATTTTATTTTTTTTTTTAACTGTTTTTAAGCCATTTTTGGCCCATAGCTATCAAGCTAAAAATTTAGTACATTTAGTAATTTAAGAAAAATATTTCTTATAATATAATTAATAATTCCTCTGCACATTATAATAGGGTTAAATGCTTTATCACAATGTTCGGCTGTTTTTACCATCGAAAATTCGAGAAATGTTTGAAAAGTTTAGCAAATGATATTGAAAATTAAATTTTTACTGAAAGTTTTGATTTGTGCAGGTCTCTATTATTTACAAATAAACTATTGTACCAACCTTTTTTAACCTTTTTTATCGAAACGACGATGGCAATAGTTGATAAAATAATCGGCCAATAATAGCAGCAAGGCTATTCAACATATTCAGCCATGTCACAGAGTACAATTCCGTTCGGAAACGGAACTCATTCCGTATTTTGGTGCTTCAGAAAATGACGAAAAAATGTTTCGGAATTCAACCATTTTTGTTTTCATGAACGTAATGGGAGTTGTCTGTATCTGAAAGGCCATAAAACTATCAAAATACACTTTACATCAACAAACAAATATGTTTTCTTCAATTCCGAACGGAATCATTCCGAACGGAATTGTACTCTGTGACATGGCCCATTGTAACGTTACTGCTTTATCAATAACGTTTTTGGTTTATAATTAGTATTGTGGTTATTTTGTTGAACTATTTATGGTTTTTAATCCAAATTTTTAATATTTTTAATTAGGCTTAAGTTCATGAAATTTAATTTTCATTAAATTATTTTTTATGAAGAAAGGAATTTTTACAACATGAAAATTTATTAAAATTGTTATTGATAATCTTTCATTCTTGACGTGGCTCGGGCTCGAACCCTGGCCGGCAGGTTACCATGACATGTTTCGATCGCAACCACTCGATCTCCTCAGATGGATTTGCCGTCTTACCCTCGCAGCCATCGACGACTGCTGACGTCAATAGTCAAACATCAATCCTTCAACCGAATTGTATTTAAACATTTGGTAGATCGAAATTTGCTTTCCTGAATGATTATCCGTTTTAATTGATTTTACATGTTTTTTCCTTACTTCTGTTTTTTCGTACTTTTTGTCAAGAATTTTTCTTGAAGTCCAAGTACATTTTTTTGTTTTTTCATTTTGTCTTTCTCTTTTCTGTTGGCCTTTTTCAGCACAACTTGAAGGACAAATGAACACATAGAGCTCGTGCCTTAGCTTTAACAATAATTAGTATTGTGGTTATTTTGTTGAACTATTTATGGTTTTTAATCCAAATTTTTAATATTTTTAATTAGGCTTAAGTTCATGAAATTTAATTTTCATTAAATTATTTTTTATGAAGAAAGGAATTTTTACAACATGAAAATTTATTAAAATTGTTATTGATAATCTTTCATTCTTGACGTGGCTCGGGCTCGAACCCTGGCCGGCAGGTTACCATGACATGTTTCGATCGCAACCACTCGATCTCCTCAGATGGATTTGCCGTCTTACCCTCGCAGCCATCGACGACTGCTGACGTCAATAGTCAAACATCAATCCTTCAACCGAATTGTATTTAAACATTTGGTAGATCGAAATTTGCTTTCCTGAATGATTATCCGTTTTAATTGATTTTACATGTTTTTTCCTTACTTCTGTTTTTTCGTACTTTTTGTCAAGAATTTTTCTTGAAGTCCAAGTACATTTTTTTGTTTTTTCATTTTGTCTTTCTCTTTTCTGTTGGCCTTTTTCAGCACAACTTGAAGGACAAATGAACACATAGAGCTCGTGCCTTAGCTTTAACAATAATTAGTATTGTGGTTATTTTGTTGAACTATTTATGGTTTTTAATCCAAATTTTTAATATTTTTAATTAGGCTTAAGTTCATGAAATTTAATTTTCATTAAATTATTTTTTATGAAGAAAGGAATTTTTACAACATGAAAATTTATTAAAATTGTTATTGATAATCTTTCATTCTTGACGTGGCTCGGGCTCGAACCCTGGCCGGCAGGTTACCATGACATGTTTCGATCGCAACCACTCGATCTCCTCAGATGGATTTGCCGTCTTACCCTCGCAGCCATCGACGACTGCTGACGTCAATAGTCAAACATCAATCCTTCAACCGAATTGTATTTAAACATTTGGTAGATCGAAATTTGCTTTCCTGAATGATTATCCGTTTTAATTGATTTTACATGTTTTTTCCTTACTTCTGTTTTTTCGTACTTTTTGTCAAGAATTTTTCTTGAAGTCCAAGTACATTTTTTTGTTTTTTCATTTTGTCTTTCTCTTTTCTGTTGGCCTTTTTCAGCACAACTTGAAGGACAAATGAACACATAGAGCTCGTGCCTTAGCTTTAACAATAATTAGTATTGTGGTTATTTTGTTGAACTATTTATGGTTTTTAATCCAAATTTTTAATATTTTTAATTAGGCTTAAGTTCATGAAATTTAATTTTCATTAAATTATTTTTTATGAAGAAAGGAATTTTTACAACATGAAAATTTATTAAAATTGTTATTGATAATCTTTCATTCTTGACGTGGCTCGGGCTCGAACCCTGGCCGGCAGGTTACCATGACATGTTTCGATCGCAACCACTCGATCTCCTCAGATGGATTTGCCGTCTTACCCTCGCAGCCATCGACGACTGCTGACGTCAATAGTCAAACATCAATCCTTCAACCGAATTGTATTTAAACATTTGGTAGATCGAAATTTGCTTTCCTGAATGATTATCCGTTTTAATTGATTTTACATGTTTTTTCCTTACTTCTGTTTTTTCGTACTTTTTGTCAAGAATTTTTCTTGAAGTCCAAGTACATTTTTTTGTTTTTTCATTTTGTCTTTCTCTTTTCTGTTGGCCTTTTTCAGCACAACTTGAAGGACAAATGAACACATAGAGCTCGTGCCTTAGCTTTAACAATAATTAGTATTGTGGTTATTTTGTTGAACTATTTATGGTTTTTAATCCAAATTTTTAATATTTTTAATTAGGCTTAAGTTCATGAAATTTAATTTTCATTAAATTATTTTTTATGAAGAAAGGAATTTTTACAACATGAAAATTTATTAAAATTGTTATTGATAATCTTTCATTCTTGACGTGGCTCGGGCTCGAACCCTGGCCGGCAGGTTACCATGACATGTTTCGATCGCAACCACTCGATCTCCTCAGATGGATTTGCCGTCTTACCCTCGCAGCCATCGACGACTGCTGACGTCAATAGTCAAACATCAATCCTTCAACCGAATTGTATTTAAACATTTGGTAGATCGAAATTTGCTTTCCTGAATGATTATCCGTTTTAATTGATTTTACATGTTTTTTCCTTACTTCTGTTTTTTCGTACTTTTTGTCAAGAATTTTTCTTGAAGTCCAAGTACATTTTTTTGTTTTTTCATTTTGTCTTTCTCTTTTCTGTTGGCCTTTTTCAGCACAACTTGAAGGACAAATGAACACATAGAGCTCGTGCCTTAGCTTTAACAATAATTAGTATTGTGGTTATTTTGTTGAACTATTTATGGTTTTTAATCCAAATTTTTAATATTTTTAATTAGGCTTAAGTTCATGAAATTTAATTTTCATTAAATTATTTTTTATGAAGAAAGGAATTTTTACAACATGAAAATTTATTAAAATTGTTATTGATAATCTTTCATTCTTGACATGGCTCGGGCTCGAACCCTGGCCGGCAGGTTACCATGACATGTTTCGATCGCAACCACTCGATCTCCTCAGATGGATTTGCCGTCTTACCCTCGCAGCCATCGACGACTGCTGACGTCAATAGTCAAACATCAATCCTTCAACCGAATTGTATTTAAACATTTGGTAGATCGAAATTTGCTTTCCTGAATGATTATCCGTCAAGAATGAAAGATTATCAATAACAATTTTAATAAATTTTCATGTTGTAAAAATTCCTTTCTTCATAAAAAATAATTTAATGAAAATTAAATTTCATGAACTTAAGCCTAATTAAAAATATTAAAAATTTGGATTAAAAACCATAAATAGTTCAACAAAATAACCACAATACTAATTATTGTTAAAGCTAAGGCACGAGCTCTATGTGTTCATTTGTCCTTCAAGTTGTGCTGAAAAAGGCCAACAGAAAAGAGAAAGACAAAATGAAAAAACAAAAAAATGTACTTGGACTTCAAGAAAAATTCTTGACAAAAAGTACGAAAAAACAGAAGTAAGGAAAAAACATGTAAAATCAATTAAAACGGATAATCATTCAGGAAAGCAAATTTCGATCTACCAAATGTTTAAATACAATTCGGTTGAAGGATTGATGTTTGACTATTGACGTCAGCAGTCGTCGATGGCTGCGAGGGTAAGACGGCAAATCCATCTGAGGAGATCGAGTGGTTGCGATCGAAACATGTCATGGTAACCTGCCGGCCAGGGTTCGAGCCCGAGCCACGTCAAGAATGAAAGATTATCAATAACAATTTTAATAAATTTTCATGTTGTAAAAATTCCTTTCTTCATAAAAAATAATTTAATGAAAATTAAATTTCATGAACTTAAGCCTAATTAAAAATATTAAAAGTTTTTGGTTTATTTTCAATGAAAAGTACTTGTTCCGTTCACAACTTTTATTTATAGCTTTCAATCACAGCTGACTATTGTGATCTCCCACTTTAATGTTTGTACTAGAGAACTGCAAAATCACTATTTTTCTTGATTTATTCATACGCTCAAATTTACATTCACTCTTTGCCTGCAAAACAAAGTTCAAAGTTGGTAATTTTTTCATCGTTTCGTACACATTTGATTTTTGCATGTGTTCGTTTTTTATTGAAAGTGCTTTGTTTGCATTTTTTGTTCCGCACGCAATAAAACAAAATTGTGTAAATTCAAAAGGCACACATTCTTATACTTTTGCATTCAAGTAGTCCTTGTCCACTCGATGAGACGCTTTGTTAACATTAACAACAATAACCCACTCGATGAGACGCTTTGTTAAAATTAACAACAATAACAAGAATACATTGTACATACAGAACTACTGTCCTTTTTAAGATGATAAAAAAAAGTCTTCTGTTTCTATGGAAATTGTTTGTACCTACATATGTGCGTTCAGTTTCATTAAAATTTTTTTTTTCTTGTACTACATAGCAACTGGTGAATGCCTACATGAGTAATAATTGCCTGATTTCTGGCTTTTGGTTTGTATTTTTTTTTTTTCTTTGCTAAAACAATCATTGTCGGACCAAACACACAAAAATCTTTATTGACAAACGAAGCTAAACGATGGAATAAATAACAAAGCACGATGTGCATTATTTGAATGACTGCAAACTAGCAGCGAATGTTTGCGGTTGCGCAAGTTTGATTGTATGACCGCAAGCGAGTGTATTTGTTGGTGTTCATTTACTGCGATTTTTTTGCAATCGCACAAATCCGTTCTCTGGTTTGTACTAATACTGACTCTCAACGCAATCTGTGGTTTGTATTTATACTGTATCCCAAATCACTAGATATTTCCGGAATTTTCTAGATTTTATTATTTGAACTTAACAGCTGGAAATTTAATTTAACTTATTTTTTTATTTGATTAAATCTATGGATATGAATCTTTACAGTGTAGTGTACCTCATAAGTTGCCACCGCATACCCTTAGACCACTCTGATAATTACATATGCCAACTAAAACAGAGTAGGGTATTTTACTAGATCAAATAACGGCAAACTGACTGACAACAAATATAAAAACAAAACTGATCAATCTAAATTGAGTGAAGAATGTAATTGAGTGCATTCTAAACTCAAAACATTCTGATTGGGCAAGAACAATTGCAGGGAGTAAATCAATAATATTTAAATGATTAATATTGACATTTTCATAATACCGACAGAGAAAAACATAGCTCTGTCGATAATTAGGATAAGTTAGAACGGCTAAGCCAAAATCTCAAACATAGTATATAAGCACTTGTAAATTTAAATAAAATCAGACTTGAAAATTAACAACTAAAAATTGGCAATTACTTGCCTTGTGTTTGAATTTGAGAGGCTCAATCTTTCCGGCAGTTCTTTTGAACGCCTATTCACTGGCTGAAACCCTGACAGCTGTTTAATAACCCAGGGTTATAGGGAAAACAAATATTAATCCTCCACACGGCGATTCTGCCTTTACTAACATTAATCCTGCCAGATTAAAACCTCCAAAACAGACTACTATATCCCTAGAGGGAAGCGAACTGACATCAAAATAATCCTGTGATAGGTCTTTGGCGGTAGAGACCGGTTCAAATTTTAACACTTTCTATGAATAAGACCTATCACTTTTACATGGGGTTGTCATTGGAGGGGGTCAATTGACAACATTTGACCAGTCACAAATACGTCTTTGTAACAATGAAAATTGTACTTAAAATTAAAAATTCAAGTCTTAAGACTAACGAATGAAAGTCTTTGTGCCAAAATACGTTTTCCTTAATTTAAGGACTTTTTTCATGTGTTTCCAAAGACGTACATCCTTGCCACAAGATTTTAAATCTTTGATTTTAAGTATATATTTCATGGGAATCTAAAGATCTTTGCGCCTTTCCGGTAAAGATGTTTTGTCTTTGGGCACAATCTGACCAATAAAAGTCTTTGCAACAAAGTGTATTTTCTTTGATTTTACGATTTAATTTTCTCAGTGTATAAATAACGTCCATAACTTGGCCATCCTTAAAAGCTCGATTTGTTAGAGTTGTTAGTTGTAAAATATTTGTTACTGCAGAACAAACTTTCCTGAAACCCTGCATTACCACTATGTCATTACTAAGTTGTACATTGTGGCAACACTAATGTTGAAGCTATTATTTAAATTTAACGGTTATTGAAACATTTAATTTTTATCTACTATATTCTGTACGAATATATTGACATTACATTACATTACTAGAAGATTCTGTACAGTAATTTGAACACTAGAATTACGCATTAATAATGCGAGAACAATTTAAGCTATAAAGATAACTTATAAATATAAGATAGCGAAACTGATTCTTAGCTACATTTACTTGCGTTAGTCCGAGTTTAGACGAGCGAACATTTGGAAGGAAAACATCTGGAATTCTCTTTTGTTTTTCTCAGACGAACATGTTGCCGGAAACATTCTGTAAATATTGTTGTTTTTTTCTCAAAAAGCAAAGTAAATGTCAACAAAGAAAATGAGAACAAAGCGTGTCGCCGAGTACCGAACACAAAAACCATTCTCTCTTCCCCACCCGTAATTTGCTACCAAACAAAATGTTTCTCTGTCTAAATGGGTTTCTTCTCAGCAAGTATTATGCTCGTGTGCTAATAACAGTCATGGGCCTGCAAAAGAACAATATACAGGTGGCAGTTTTTAAGATAATAAGACGGAATTCGATACATAAGCAGAAAAAAATTTATTTAAAATCGATCCATAATTTTCTTATAGTTAACATTCAAATGGTTTCCGGAAAAATATAAATCGTTTAAAAATGTTAGTATCAAGAAAAAGTATAGCATATTATTATTCGTTGCTCATCCATAAATGTTTCAATTTAGTATGTCCATCAAATTTCGTTGAATCCATAAGACCCATTTCCAAAGATATCCTTAAAAGTTTTAGGCGTACTTGAAAAGTTTTTATATCTCTTAAAATCTGTGCTATGAGACAAAATTTACCAAGTTTTAATGTCCATATCCAGGTAATCGAATTGGGTCGAATAATTTAGTCAGGTACTCTCAAGGAGTTATGGTACAAATATGGCCAAGTTTGGCCAACTATCGGGAAAGTTCTGACAATCGCAAGAAGCCTAACATTGGCGATTCTTACTTGAAATCGCATAAAAGGTGTTCTGTAAATCGCAATAGCAAGAAGTTTGGCGGCTTAAAATTGCATAAGTATACTCAAGGGAACTAGAATATTTGTAAAAACTGTACCAGATCGCAAGCTTCATGTACGAGTTTCAGAACACTATAAAATAAACCTGGCATGTTGCGGTTTCCAATCGTGTGATTGTCAGAACATGGCCGCATCTTTCTGTTTTGTAAACTGTTGTAAATTGCCAAAGTTATTTACGGGAATACAAAATTTATTATTAAGATTTTTGTATGACGTGCTAAATTCCCAATTTTTCTTATTTGATAAATACACTGAATACGCATTTCACTGGTTGCTTAGGCCAGATCATCAGGAAACCCTTTCCAAAGATTTTAGAAAAGCTAAAAATATTATACAAATAAAACCCTAAAACGAATAAGAATTTTAAACACTCAAAGTCTTACTTGTAACAAAATCAAAGCTTAAACAAAACACCAACAATAAACAGTGAGTTTATCTTTTCTTACATCCCCCTACAATTGGTTGGGTTCTTTCCGACTCGAATTGTAAGTTGGTAAAAAGAAAAAACAAAATTAAAAAACAAATTGTTTCATTCTATTGTCTTCGCAAGAAAACAACAAAAAAAACCAATTTGGCAATTCAGTTTTCTGCACGGGCACATGCAAGTATATTATCAAAGTTATTTACGGGAATACAAAATTTATTATTAAGATTTTTGTATGACGTGCTAAATTCCCAATTTTTCTTATTTGATAAATACACTGAAATTTGTTGTTGAGGGAAAGCTAGCTTCTATGCGCATTTCACTGGTTGCTTAGGCCAGATCATCAGGAAACCTTTTCCAAAGATTTGAGAAAAGCTAAAAATATTAAGCAAATAAAACCCTAAAGCGAATAAGAATTTTAAACACTCAAAGTCCTACTTGTAACAATATCAAAGCTTAAACAAAACACCAACAATAAACAGTTAGTTTTTATTGCATTTATTTTAATCTAAAATTTTATCAAGGACATGCAGATATTCCCTATGTTTTCCCGCTTTCGGGGTATGTAGGCATAAATTTTGGGAATTGGAAAAAAGTGCATCCAATACCTTTACACGGCAGGGTTTAAATAAGCAGGTATTTCTGTCTGGAATCCCGACTGACTAGAGATCCTTATCTAGAACCGCGGGGACCAGAAGCCCTTGGGACTTTGATCCTGGCCTGCTTATTTAAAAATCTTATTTCCCATCCATTGTGTAAAAGTTTGGTGTGGTGGCTCCGCCCCTAAGGTGCTGTTCCCAATCAACAGAAGCTGCTGTATTTCAGCAGTAGAGATTAGAAAGCTCTAGCTCAAAAGCAAGGAGAGAATGTAATGGTTACTGCCGAATTTATATAATTGAAATTGCACCCATGTAACAATGAACAATTAAAGATAGGGGGTGCCGGTGGACGCATTGTGGCCATCCAGTGTTTTTTAAATGCCGTGGGTAAGGCAAACCTGACAGCTATCCACGTTAATATGAACATGGGTTCCCTATCTTTATAATTTGAGCACTACATTTTCCGGAATTTCAAAAATCAAGACGAAGTCTTGGAAAGCCTTTATAGCTTGACGAACAACAGTAACATAAAGGGTTTCTCATTATGGACTTTACTTCTCTGTTCTTCAAAAGACAATCGCAAATTAGCAATGTTTACACATAATTTAAATTTACTACTAAAACTACGAGTCAGTGGCAGCAATTTTAAGAGCGTCGAATCATCAAAAGTGATTAAGTTCATTTTTGGCTTAACGGCTTCGTCAACAAACAAAACAACTTCATCTACAAAACTTTGCCGACGTTATTAAACTATAAATGGGGGCCGGGTCCTTCAAAGCGTGTGACCGAGTCATCAAAAATTTCGTTTAAAGAATCGACTGCTGTAAACTGGACGGTGTGAGCATATGAACAAAGTCAATATGAAAATTTAAACATTACAAATGTTTTTGCTTTTATTTAAAGGGAGTTTTAAAGACCTTAATGGAAAACTTATAAGCCTGCATAAAGCACAGCTTTGGAAAGAAGAATTTACAATTTCTTGAAAAATTCTTCTTTCAAAAGCAGGGCCTACTAAATTTGTAAATAGAATATTCTATTAGGAACTGTTGAGTCAACAATATTTTCCCTAATTTTTAACATTCGAGAACTAACCTAAGTAAGACCATCATGGCATTAGATTTGCTGATTTTCTAAGTCATCGTCCAGCCTTGCAATTTTTGTTGCAGCAATTATTGAGTTCATTGGTGAGAAAATTTGGGAGGGGAACTCATCTCAGCAATAAAGTCTAGAATAGCTGCAACAAAAATTGCAAGTCTGGACGATGACTAAGATAAGGTAAAATACTTATTGAAAACTCTTTTTTGACTTCCCATGTCAACGGTAAAATAACAAATAGCAGGCGTTCCAAAGTCGCAAATATAATATTATCTGAGTAACGGTTTCTTTAAATTTAGTAACACACATAAATATGCATTTAAAAAAGACGTTAAAGCAATCATGTTGCACAACTTATGTTAGGCACTGTTTTTGTACCCAAAAAATACTAACCAAATTTGTCCAGTTCGTCGTTTAGACAGCCAAGCCAGTCTTGTTGTTTCGTACGTATCATATCGATACGTTTTATTTTTTATAACATGTTTGTTTTAGTACGAGAAGTATTCCCTAATGCAGTCAAGTGATTGCTTTGAGCTAAAAATTCATTTTCTGCTAAATTGTTGTTGTAACTTGTATGAACGTGTGTGTACGTTTGTGTATTAAAAGTATACGAGTGTTTATTTAACAGCATTAGAAAACAATTTGTACAGTGTGAGAACAAGTTATTTATGTCAATTTGAAAAAATGCAATTTTTCCCTTTCTTTTACGAATTTTATTAAAAAGGGTTAATTTTTCTAACAGTTAAAACGTTGTCTCTTTATTCGTATTTGTTTTTTTCCAAGTTTAGACTTTTTTATTGTTGTTCTCCTTAAGGGATGAAGATATTTCCAGTCTAATGCATTAAATCTTGTTAACATTTTTATAGAATTTAGTGCAGAGGAATTTATAATAAGGATGAATGATATTTTTTAAATATAAGGATTATTGGATATGGAAAATCAGCCAAATCGTTTCATTATTTCACCTAGCCCCCAAACAAGTGTCCTCCCGAGTTAAGGTTCATTCAAAACAACTTGATGAAATTGAGCACAAATATTCTCAAATATCTATTATATTGTTAAGTTCTCAAAATCGTCGAAATCTACTTACTATTTCATTACATTCCGTTTGTGACGATTTTTACATGTAAGGCCATACATACTTTTGTGCTTACTAGGGAGATCGATCGAATAGTATTCGACCGGTTTAAATGGGTTTTTTTAGTTTTGCTCAAGCCGAATATCCTAAAATGTCTAATTTATAATTAGGCTAAAGTTCATCAAATTTACAAAAGTACGAGAAAACAAAAGCTAGGAAAAAACATGTAAAACCAATTAAAAATTGATAATCAAAGCAAATTTCGATCTA
Organism: Pollenia angustigena; assembly: GCA_930367215.1. Taxonomy (NCBI): domain Eukaryota; kingdom Metazoa; phylum Arthropoda; class Insecta; order Diptera; family Polleniidae; genus Pollenia; species Pollenia angustigena. Next base: position 120,347,951 of record OV884057.1, on the reverse strand, counting down.
CCAAAGGTTAAATACAATTTGGTTTAAGGATTGATGTTTGACTATTGACGTCAGCAGTCGTCGATGGCTGCGAGTGTAAGACGGCAAATCCATCTGAGGAGACCGAGTGGTTGCGATCGAAACATGTCATGGTAACCTGCCGGCCAGCGTTCGAGCCCCGGCCACGGTCCAGAATGAAAGATTATTAATAACAATTTTAATTAATTTTCATGTTGTAAAATTCCGTTCTTCATAAAAATAATTTAATGAAAATTAAATTTGATGAACTGAAGCCTTATTAAAAATTTTGATTAAAAACCATAAATAGTTCAACAAAATAACCGCAATACTAATTACACTACACAGAAAAAATTATTTTTCCAATTCAAACAAAAAAATTGTAGAATCAAATAATTTTTTGTCTGAAATCGGTCCAATAAACAAATTCGCATATTCAAACAATTTATTTGCATTTTGTTTATTGAAAAAAACACTGATTTTTTCAAACAAATAATTTAACTGAATCAAACAAAAAGTTTACTGAAATTCATATACTAAATTTCAAAATCAAAAAAAAAAAAGGTTTTTTGCACAGGCAATGATGCGCACACAAGCAGGCACTGTATTAGAAGATGATGGCAGGGAGAGCAGAGCGGCCGGCTGGCTTTGAGACACATTTTTTTGTTGGAATAATTTTTGAACGAAGTCTTTTTTTATACACACAATGTTTTTGGTCATCACTCACTGTTGCTGTATCCTTTCCTTTGCCAATGAAGAAGAAATGTAACCCAAAAACGGCGACAGACCGACTCGATATATTTTTCGTCATCATTATATTTTTGTATTTGATGTATTTAAGCAAACAGTTTGAAAAAATTGAATACGGGATTTTGGTTTTTTTTAACCAACTTTGAAACCAACCAAAAATTTATTTTGTTTCTTATAACGTTGTTGTTGTTTCTGTTGTTTAAAAATAGTGAAACGTTTTTTTACCTGCTATTTTTTTGTTTTTTTTTTTTTTTACTTCAAACCTCTTCATCTTTCTTACTGTTGCACTTTTTTAAAGTATCCAAAAATTAACTGTATGTGTTTTTTGTTGTATGTAGTTCTTATATTTGGCATTAGGAAGTGTTGCTTACGATCAAATAAAAAAAATGCAAAAAGACGACGACATTAAAAAGCGTTAAATATTTCATACAGAATTATGAAAACTTGAAACCAAAAACGCGTGTATTATATTTTTGAATGGTTGTCAACATTTTTGTTGGTTAAATAAAAATCAAACAAAAATTTTAATTGAATCAGTAAAAAAATTTGTAGAATTAAAAAAATTTTCAAACAAGCGTTTGTTTGAAAATAATTCGGCAATAATTTTCTCTGTGTACGTGACAAAATTTCAACAAAGTCGTGACCAATTAAATCTGGCAGCTAATCTTTATGTAAAATTGTCCGCGGAATCCGAATATGAAGTCAGAATTGTCAAAAGTAGAACAGTTTTTGAGATATTCCAATTATTATTTTTGAAGATATTTGCATTTCAGTCACAGCATCTTTTTTAAAAACACAAATAACGGTTATTTTGGATATATATCTCAAAAACTGTTCTACTTTTGACTATTCGGACTTCATATTCGGATTCAGCGGAAAATTTTACACAAAGACTAGGTGTCAAATTCATTTGGTCAAAAAATTGTCACGTTGTGATATTGTTTAATTTATATACGTTTTTTTTTTTAATTGAATATTGGGCAAACTTAAATATTTATGAAGAATTTCCAAACCAAATGTAACAAAAGTCTAAAAATATTATGAGCAATGTAAATACAAATCGATTATACAAACGTAACAAAAACCAAAAACAAGTCAAAATACTACAAAAAAAAAATCAGCTTAAAAAGTAATTAGCAATTGGACAGTATTCTAAATATTATATATATTTTTATACAGATGTCCTCTCTGGTGATATTTCGTACTGGTTTAAAAGACAATGGTGCTGAAATTGCCATAAAAATGATAAGTTGCAAACGTTCTTCAACGCCACGACTTAGTAATCGCCTTTAATTAGTCCACAAGCTTGACATAAATAGGTATACGCCAAGTAAAACTTGAATCTGTTCCAAGGAGTTCTTAAGATACTACAAATAATACTTTACTAAAATATGCTGCCGAGAATGAATGAAAAACTCTTAAGTTGTTCTAGCATATCTTCATGCTTAAAACTCCAAAATACCGGCGGAATCAACAATATGGGGAAATGCATCAGTTTTATTTATTAATACACCAAGAACTTAAAACCAAATTGAAGGAATCAAACAAAGTCATGAAAGGTAATCGACGACTTGACCAGTGTTGCCAATTTAGCCATTTAGTGGCTAGATTTAGCCATTTTTCCCCCTATTTAGCCATTAAAAAATGAGTTTAGCCATTAGCCATTTTTTTTAGCCATTTCTCAACTTTTTTTAGCCATACAATTTTTTGACGTTTTTCTTTTTAAAGAAAAATTTTTATTTTATTATTTATTAAATTTTTCTTAAGTTGTATTTTTATTCGACCTTTAAAATTCAATATTAAATTAAAATGCTTAAGCTCGAGGTCAGTTGTATGTAAAATTTTTCTTTATTTGTTTCCGATATTTCGATATTCTTTGAATATCATCATCAGGGAATGTTTAATTAAAATTTACATTAACCACAATAAAGGAGTTTGTGGTTAATGTAAATTTTAATTAAACATTCCCTGATGATGATATTCAAAGAATATCGAAATATCGGAAACAAATAAAGAAAAATTTTACATACAACTGACCTCGAGCTTAAGCATTTTAATTTAATATTATTTATTAAATTTATAAAAATAAAATAAAAACTTTTACAAATGTTTAAAATCGGTTTTAACGACGATGATGAAACATCTTTCAAAATAAAGGAACTGTATTCCACTATTAAATTTATAAAATGTATTCAATAAACGGATGCAGGCGGTAATAAAATTGTTTTAGATATTTCAGAATTAACTATAAAGTTGCTCTCACTTCCATGGTCTAATGCTGAAGAAGAGAGGGTGTTTAAAAGTAATTTGAATAATAGTTTTTATTAACCCTTCGTCTTACTCATGAGTCTGGCCAGACCTTTTTCGATTTTAAATATAATTTTAGTATATTTAAAACTCAGGTAGAGACTTGAATTTTCAGGTACCCTTCTAGAATTTAGTTTTCTATAAAAAGCTGGAAAAATATATCCTGGAAAGGATATATAAGGAAATTTATTCGAATATTTTACTGCACACATCACATTCGTAACACATGTGGTCTGGCCAGACCCATATATATTGTGTACAGAAGATGCCGTATTTTTAACTTTCTTTCTTGCTGTTTTTAATTATTTTTTGTTAAATTATCTTTTATTTATTTAATTTTATTAAACACACAAACTATTGCTCCATCTAGTTCTTAATTTGGAAAAAGACAATAAGCACAGCAACTAGTAACTCACGTTCAGAAGTTGAGTTTTACATGTGAAGAGTACAGGCTAATAACATAGAGCATAATAAAGCTGCTGAGGAAAGTTATGAAATTCAACCTTCACAACTGAACGCAATGATGATGTGGCTTGCGTTCCAAATAAGAACGATTCATCCGGTACTGAAAATAAATTGGTCATAAAACCAAATGAATCGTTTGCTTATAAGGACAATGAAGAAGAGCCACATGTACAAACTTGTCAACAATACTCTGCCCATGATTATTTCTATGGTAAAGATTGAAGGCGAAGCGATTAAACCTGAAGTAATCCGTTTTAACGACGTAAATAAATGCAGAGTCAACTATATTTTACAACAAAACTATCCACCAAAAGATGAACTTTGGCCTTTTTTGCAGTATTTTGGCACTGGCTGTCTATTGTATTTGCTCGAAAAGGAACGATGTTTGAAAATTTACAAAATCTATAAAGCTTATATATTTATTTTATTTCTCTTTTTTTACAAATACAATCGTATTGCATATTATAAACATGTTATATACCTTTGATAACATAAAACGATCTTATTTTTTAGTTTTTAGAAATACTCAAAACATATTAATTTGTATATTATAAATAAAAAAAATATGAATATGTTCGCATATTATTTCATATGATGAATTTCATATTTTATTTAAATTAAAAATGTGTATAGTATAACATTTAGTTAAAAAAATTGGTTTTATTTATTCAAAAGTTGGTTGGGTCTGGCTAGACTCATGCGTTACGAATGTGAAAATAAAAACATGTGTAAGACCGAGGGTTAAGCAACCGTTAATTCGATTTTATCAATTAGGTAAATATTTTTACCATAACAATACAGTATTTATACCACCAACACAATAGTGGAGAGGGTACTGTGCGTTTCTGCTGATGTCTGTAACACCTTAAAATATAAGTCCTTAGCCCACCTTTACGTATACCGATTAACTCAGAATCACTTTCTGAGTCGAATTAACGATGTTTGTCCGGCTGGCTGGCTGTCCATGTAAACCTTGTGCGCAAAGTACAGGTCGCAATTTAGAGATTATTTGATTAAATTTGATACAAAGGTTCTAAAGTGGTGTAGGGTATCATAAAGTCGGGTTTAACCAACTTTACTTTCTTACTTGTTTTTTATTGTTAGATCTGGACTCAAAAGGTTGGGTAAATGTTGCCATGATTATGGTTTACCTTCAAATTATGATTATTTGAAACTAATGAGTGATTCCTATGAGATGAACAATTACGACATCGAATTTTTCGATGATTTATTTTTTAATATTCATTTACGTTTATTCTTATTTAACATATTGATCTTAACTCACAATTTCATCGCAAACAACTTTTAATGAATTATTTCTGTTTTGTTATTCAATTTTAATGTGTTTTTATTTAAAAAAGCTTTAGCCATTTTTAGCCCATGTTTAGCAGTTATTTAGCCATTTTTTCGTAAATTTAGCCATTTTTGGTCACCAAGTTTTTTATACAAAAAGCATGTTGATATTACTATTCGTTTATATAAAGCTGAAACAAAATAATTTGAAATAAATAATCCTGGCTAAGAGGTTTTGTTTGCAACTTTTACAAAATATGGTTGAAGTCTACTGATTCATATAGACATGATTAGCGACCAACAAATTAAAACTCATTTAAAAAGAAATGTTTGGGAATATCACAAATAATTAATTTATTAAATATAAATTTTTTATAACCAAATTTTTTCAAAAGTTCTAAAGCTATGTTCGTTCACACCTGTTAAACATTTGACGTCCTACACAACCACTAGTTTTCTTAAAGAATTGTTTGCATTTGCAAAACGTTTTTCTAGAGCAAACATTATTTAACAGTTTCTAAATTACATTATACAATTTTGATCTTAGGAATAAAGTAAATAAATAGAAATTAAAAAAATAAATTAAGCTTTATTAAGTTTGATCAATTTACTGGTAACGCTTTTTTTGGATTCTATCGTCAAATGTCTGAACATACCTTAAGTCATATCTATGTATTTTGATGGTTCCTTACCATCGTGAATTGTTTTGTTGTTATACAAATTTACTTTTTATTATAAAAACTAATTTGATTTTTGTATTTTTATGTATTCGAATTAAAACCGGTTAACCGGTTACTTTAAAAATGCTTAACCGAAACCCGGTTTTTTTTTAAATAGCAGCTATTCGGAATATTCGAAACCCAGTTTTTGAAAAAAGTCGAATAATCGATCTTGCTAGTGCTTACCCATTCTGGTGGAAGGGGCATAACTGTTTACAGTTACATACACGAGTAGCCCTTACATCGAAATACAATTAGACTCGAATAAGTTGTATATCATGTAATGAAGTTAAATTACAGGATTTATTAGTTAAAAGATCAGCAATTAATCAAAATTCACTATTATTTACATTGTTCCCGTAAAGGACATATTTCCTAAATCCCTTAAATTATTAAACACTTTTTATAGCTTTTGATGTCAAGATAAGATAAAGTTTTATGGAACTAATGGTTTCATAAAGTCTCAAAACTGAGGAATAATTAATTTAAAAAAAAAACATACGAAGTTCGACTTCTATCGGGTGATTTTTTAAGAGCTATAGGAAAGTTAAAAAAAAACACAATAAATTCAGAAAAATTCATGAAATCTTTATCTGAATCGATAGTACGGTCCATATAATTGAATGTTTGACTGCGCCTCAAATGGTCCATCCGCTTAGTCCAATTTTGGCATACTCTTTCCAACATTTCGGCCGGTATCTCATGAATACATGCTTTAATGTTGTCTTCCAATACGTCAAAATAGTCTAAAGGCGTTAAATCGCACCAATCGGGCCAATTGACCGGCCCCGAACGTGAAACAAAATGTTCACCGAACTCGCCTCCCAATAAGTCCATTGTTCAGCGTGCTGTGTTGCATGTGGCACCGTCTTTTTGAAAACACATGTCATGCAAGTCAAGCTCTTGCATTTTGGACAAAAAAAAGTTGGATATCATCTCACGGTAGCGCTCATCTTTGAAGAAGTACGGTCCAAATGACTTTTTCTGGATGCATTGGTAGCTCTTGCAATGCTTCTGGCTGATCTTCACTCCAAAATCGACAATTCTGCTTATTAACGTACCCATTGAGCCAAAAATGAGCTTCGTCGCTGAACACAAGAAGCGCGCGATGAACTTTCTTAACAGAGCACGCATTTTGGTAATAAAATTCAATAATTTGCAAGCGTTGTTCGTTTGTACCAATCCACTATGGGGCCAATGACAGATTTTTGAGGAAATAAATCATAGAAAACAGCCAGACCTTTCAAAGTTCGTACATGCAATAATAATGAGTTTATAAGTCTTAAGTAAAAAATTTAAGTCAATTGGGCAATGCCACGCCCATTTTCGGTAGATAGATTAAGAGGCTACTGCGGTTGAAGATCACTGGAAAATGATAAGTTCTTGACTTTCAATTGGATCACTACAAATGCTCACCAAAGACGTTAGTAAATTTTTGAAGTCAATCCGCCTAATGCCACACCTACCTCGTGTGGCAGGAAATGTATGCACGGTAATAACTGGCTCTTGAAATTTAGCAATAGGTACATAATTCTGTTAGAGATAACATTTATTTAACAACTATTTTTAAATCACAAATAATTCAAATTAATACATTTCAGAAAATTCCTTAAAAAAAACTAATAAATTTCTTGCTGTGAACAGCTGTGTGAGTGTTCACAACATACTGGGTGTTTGGATTGTATCATCAACATTTAATCAGTCTAAAAAGAGAAAAATTTTTTATTGTTATAATTACAAAATAATGTTTTTGTTATAAATTCTTACTTGAACATTTTCCATTTCATCAACTTCTAATTCAAAATTAAAATAAAATGAATCTTCTGCGTCCTCTTCAGAATCTGAAATATCTTTTTTTATAGCTGCACTCGACATTCTTGGCAGTTGATCCTCGGGGATTTCAGGAATCTTAAAAAGAGAAATAACTTCTCTTGGAAGCTGCAAACTTCTCTTTTTTAAAAGACGATTTTTCAGATATATGCTGGATAATAATGGGTCGGACGAATCGATGGCCCTATTAAAAACATCTATTTTATTATGTTCCCTAGAATCCTTTCGAGCGTGCTCAATGGGGTCCTTTTTATAACATTCATTTCTAGCCTCAGAAGCATTTTCACCAGCACATCCGAGAGGTACGATTGACGCTTGCAAAACTTGAGAAGAATGTGCTAAAATTTTATGTAAGGTGGCTGACATTGGGTACCATTCGTAGTTTTTAAAGTATATATCTGCAGTTTCGTAGCAATATTTTTTCAAGTGATCGATATTTATTTCAAATTCAGAGTTAATTGCAATAAGAATTATATGTAAATGTTTTATAAGTTCAATATTAATGTTGGTTATAGAAGAAAATAATTCCGGATAAGAAAATGCTTTCCGTGCCGTATTGCTATTGTTCGTGGAGCCGCTCCCATTACTTTTCGGCTTATGGGCATGAAGACCCATTTTTCCCCAGAATTGTTCTTGAATTTCACCCTTTCTTTTTAACATAAGACTTTTATCCACAGAACTCCGAATTTGCCATTTTTTAATACTAAGTCGATATGAAAGATTAAGGACAAATTCAAAACATCGAATCCAGGCGTGTAATGGGCTTATACCATATTTTAATGCATTTGATTTTGGCTGAAACACCGATGAGCTTAAATATTTTACCGACAAAAATTGCTTCGCATTTCCACCACATATCGGACACGACTGAGTGCTCTTAGTTTCCGTCAGTACGTTCAACACTTTTCCGTCAATTAAACTCATAATAAGATCGTATTTTACAGTAATTGTTCTGCCGTTTACCATACAATATTGCAAAGGCTTAAGATTTGATATTTGCACATCCAGATTTGTTTTTTCTTTCAATATATGCTCTTTGGTTTCCTTTACAAATTTAATTTTAAGTGGTCGGCAAAAACGGACGGATTGAGGAGTACGGTTAAAAAAAACGATTGCATTGCATGACGTGGCTATTTTTAATGGTATAACTGCGGTAACAAACAGCGAATTATCTAAACTTTCCGGGGCATTGCTGTTAAATATTTGTTTAAATGCACTTTGTCCTGTGGAACCATCGAAACCGTAATTTAGAATAAAATTGACTTCATTGACCTCATCCATTCGCATCAGAACTTCTTCCTGGTATGACAAAATTCTTTTTTCTGTTTGATTGACCAAACTTTGGAGGGGAATTTGGGCTGATACATCCGTTACCGTTAGTCCATCGGGTCGGCATTCCAACTTGCACGTTTGAATTTTTTTGTAGCTGGGGAAAATATCACAGTTTCTGGACTTACACATGTCTCTTATGTTAGCATACTGTTGTCTAGTTAAATTATTCTCGTGCAAAAAGCTTAATGCTTCTTCAGGGGAGAGCGGTAATGGCATTTTCTGGTTAGAAGTAATTTTTTTTCTCATTGTACTTGGTTCAACTGGAGACGAAACAGCTTTCTTTAAAATAAAATTCAAATCATTTTCGTTTGATAAAATAGCTGAAATAGAAGCAGCATGAATCGATAGTTTGCTGTCATTTCCTTGTTTAGACGCCACTTCCGAAGCCATTTTTCTTTTTTGTCGTGCACTTCCTTTACTATAGTTTACATAAGGACGGCCCTTTTTTTCGCAACATCACTTTCTACTAGTTTGAAAACAGTTTCACGAGATAACCACATCCTCTCATTTTCTAGAAAACGTGTCGTGCTTCTCCGATTTGGTTAGCATGTGCACAGAAATTATTAATTTGTTTATTCACCGTCGTCATACAATTTTCACTGATTGTTCTATTAAATTTCGCGGAAATCCAGCTGATAACATTAATGGGTTTTTTATCATTTTCCAACCAAAAGTTGAAAATATCCGAATTTTTAAGCTTAATACTATCTGGAAATGGATTTTTTATAAAATACGGCGGATTGAAGCAGATAGTTTTTCCAAAAAAATATAGTGCACATCATTACCTTTCACCACACATAAATTTTTTCACGGATACACTCAGATAAACAAAGTTATAATCCAAAGAACATATGGACTACAGCAAAAACTTTACAAAAAAGACAAAGCACTTTAACACAAAAAATTATTTACCACATCTAACATTTTTTTAAAAATTTTAATATGATTTTAATTTACATACCTTTACAAGTGTTTTCCATTTTACAAAATTTTAATGATCTTAACAAGTTTTGTTTGACGAACAAAACTCCTTTGTTATTTGTTTATGATAGAATAACACAAAATGTAGCAAAACAAAATATGATAACTTTGACAGCTCGGCATGACGTCACGAGTTGCCACTTGTCTTTTGTTTTTCATATTTGAGAAATTCAAAGCGTTAAATATAAAATTCCGTTATTATTTTTTTTAAATAGTTGACTTGAAAAATTGACTTTTTGCCTCAAAAACCTGTCATTGGCCCCATAGTGCAATCGTTTGACCAAACTGAAGATGTTTGACAGTGAAACAAAACACGAATCGTGCGTCAGCTATTTAAACCAGTGTTGCCAAAAGGGTAATAGCTAAAAAATCATCCATTAATAGCACTAGCCAACAAGGTTCTGGACTGGAGCAACCAAATATCTTTCCTAGGCTAATTTTGTGGGCGAATTCGAATCTGTAATTGGTTTTTCTCTATCACGTCAGGCTTCCGAGACACAAAAATGTTTTTATTCGTTTCTTACATAAAAAATCACTAGTTTATTTAAATATTAATGATTTTTCAAAAGTAAATGCCGTTATTTGAACGTCGTTTGTATTTTGTTGGTTCGGTTTCACGTATTAGAGTCCAGCAATAGTCTCCCAGCATGCTTTTGTCTCAAAATCAAATTTTTTAAATTTTCATTTAATCTTGGTGAGCATGCTTGCTTGTTTTTTTTGGAAAAAAATCTATATGCAAATGAAGAATATGCAAAACATTGTCGGTGTCCACGGTTTGTCCAAGTTTCTGACTGCAAAACCAAAATAATGTAAATATGCATATTTTAATGATTCCTTTTTTTCCAACCGAATATTCACCACACACAAAGCAAAAATAGCTTGAATAAGTAACACACTATCTCCCTGACATGCTTAAATGCTACTATTATGAAGATTTAGAATTAAGGCAGAATTAGTCTTTACTTTCTGTTTCTGTTCTGTTCCGTGCCGTTCTGTTATGAAATTGTAATAGTTACTTTTTCCGTAGTAACTTATCAGCCATTTATGATAAATTTATTAGTTTTGCACCGTTCGTTGCTTTATTTTAATAACTTTTATGCACATAAATATGAAAAAATTAAATTTTATGAATTCTTAAAATCAAAAAACAGTTTATTTCAATGTAAATATGTATTTTTTATTATTTATTTTGCTGTCACTTACAAATACTTAACATGTTTTTGATTTTAACAAACTGAACCGTAACAGAACAGAAAAACTAATCAATTTCATAGGTTTTTTAATAACAAAAACAAGTCAGCTGATTCGTAACAGAACAGAAAGTAAAGACTTATTCTGCCTTTAATGTGGGCTTCTGTCAAAAAAAATAATTGTGAAATTGTAGTGTTGACTGTTTTACAGTATTGCCAGCATGCATGTGATAGCCCAATTTTGATGCGAGAATAGGGTTTCTAATTTCCCGGAAACACCTTTAACCCTCGCCGTTCTGATAACATTTACACACGTATACTTCTGAAAAGGGTATCCTCGCGTGTTTTTCGATTAGAGTTTGATAAACAATATATATAATCGTCCATAAAGTGGCCTGCACAATGCTAGAAAACTTTTAGGGAAGTTATTGCTCCTGTACTAGATGTTAATTTTTGAATTTTTCTTTTATGCAACAGTATTACGATATTACTAATGTTTTCTTTTTTTATATAAGTACAAATTTTGATTTAAAAATAACCAATATAACCCAAATAATCCAATCTTTAATTTTTCGATACAAAATTCAAAAGGGTCCCCTAATCAGGATAAGGGTACCCTTATCAGGAGGGTAGGAACTATTTTACTTTGGGTTTTGCAAAGTGTTCTCAAAAAATTTGACTAATATCTAACAATTCTGCCAAATATTAAAAATTTTTAATATTTCTACAAACATGCTAAACGCATTTATCACCGCACCAAGCAGTGTTGCCAAAACTTGGTGACCAAAAATTGCTAAATTTACGGAAAAAATGGCTAAAAGCTTTTTTAAATAAAAACACATTAAAATTCAGTAACAAAACAGAAATAATTCATTTAAAGTTGTTTACGATGCATTTGTTAGTTATGATCAATTTGTTAAATAAGAATAATTAATATTAAAATAAATTAATAAGAAATTAAATCATCGAAAAATTCGATGTCGTTATTGTTCATCTCATAGGAATCACTCATTAGTTTCAAATAATCATTTTTTTTTTTCTTTCTTCATTATTTATTTATTGAATCTTCATATATTAAATATGAACTAACAATAATTAATCAAATCTTAACCTAATACGTTATTTTTTGTCCTGCCAGTGCCAGACAAAAATTTTCTTCATCGCGGGTTCTGTTCACTTTTATAGGTGTTTATCGCTCATCTAATTGGATAAGTGCTGCAGTGTCTCTTCTTCTTAAGCGAGTGTGGCCGCTATCATTTAAAATATTTCGTGCTAGTGGGTTCGGGTGCAATTCGAGCCTTTTTAAGTATTTTACTGCATATTTCGTAATCATAGTTTTAACTAATGGAACATTAAGATCCTTGTGAATATTTGAGTTTTTAACATACCAAGGGGCAGCTGTGATTATTCGAAGTAGTTTATTTTGGCGCCTTTGAATTTTTTCGATATTAGAGGCCGAGGCAGTGCCCCATAACTGAATACCATATCACCAGATTGGCTTTAAGATGGAGTTGTAAAGAAGAAGTTTGCAGTCGAGACTAAGGACAGAGTTTCTTCCAATAAGCCAATGAATTTGGATGGCTTTTAGTTTCATTTGAGTTATTTTTGCCTCTATATGGCTTTTCCACGTTAAACGGCGATCTAGATGAATACCGAGGTATTTTACATGCGAATTTTGAGGTATTATTTGATTATTGATTTTAATAGGGGGCATGATTCCCGACGCAAGGTGAATGTTATATGTACGCATTTTTGCTCATTGACCTCTATCCTCCATTGCTTTAACCATAGTTCGAGTTGAAATATATGATCCTGTAGGTATCGAGATGCTTCTTGACGGTTTTCGTGCACGCTCAAAAAAGCTGTATCATCAGCAAATGTTGAAGTTTGTGTGTAGTTGTTTGTTGGCATATCCGAGGTATAAATTAAGTATAAAAGTGGGCCCAGGATGCTTCCCTGAGGGACTCCAGCGTCAATTTGCTGAGGAGAGCTTAAATAATCACCTTCTTTAATAATAAATTTTGGACCGACTAAGTAGCATTCTAACAGCGGAGAGCGGAACAATATTTTTTTTCTTCAAAGGCTTTTCTTATTGCGTTTACTATACGATGGGTTTGCTCAATTGTGCTGTGTTCTCTTCTAAAGCCGAATTGGTGGTAAGGAATACATCTATTTTCATTTAAAATTGGGGTTAATTTTGACGCTAACAGCTTCTCAAACAACTTTGATATATTAGAAAGTAAGCTTATAGGCCTATATGACTCAACTTTTGTGTGATCCTTTCCAGGTTTAGGTATCATGGTGACTAAGGAGACCTTCCACTTTTGAGGATAGTATTCAAGGCGTAAAATAGCATTAAAAATTAAAAGAATAATTTTCTTTGCTATGCTGGGTAGCTCCAAAAGCATTTTGTTGCTCATCTTATAAAAACCAGGAGCCTTCTTGGGGTTTAAATCACAAATAGCCTTTTCGATTTCTCTTATCTCAAATCTTAGCGGAACAGCTGCTCTAGCAGCAACAGGTGGTAACTCGACCGCAATATCGTGAGATATATTTGTGGTAAATACGTTTTTTAAATGATTGACAAACAGATTTCCTTTTTCAACATCATTTCTTGCCCAACTTCCATTCAAGTTTCTTAATGGTGGTTTAGAGACAAATGGCCTTTTGAGATTTCTAGCTGCACGCCATAATGAGTAGTTTGATTGTGGGGTTGCATCAAGTTCCTCAAGATATTTTTCCAGAGAAGCCGTTTTCTTAGTCTGCAGTAACTTTCTTAGTCTTTTTGTACACTCTTTAAGTAAGTTCTTAAGTTGAGGGGATCTGTGCAATTGCCACTCTCTTCGAGCCCTCCTTTTTTCAGACAAAAGATGGTCGACATCTGTGGAATATATTTTAATAGTTTTTGTTTTTTGGGGGCAATATTGGAATGTTGAATAGCTAGTTTAAGAAAACTGTCAAAATTGTCAATAGAGCGATCTACATAATCTGGTGTACTGAGCGCAATATTTTCTGTGCAATATAATCATAAGTTTTAAATAATTTGAAGGTAAATCATAATCACGACAACATTTACCCAACCTTTTGAGTCCAAATCTACAATAAAAAAACAAGTAAGAAAGTAAAGTTGGTTAAACCCGACTTTATGATACCCTACACCACTTTAGAACCTTTGTATCAAATAATCTCTAAATTGCGACCTGTACTTTGCGCACAAGGTTTACATGGACAGCCAGCCAGCTGGACAAACATCGTTAATTCGACTCAGAAAATGATTCTGAGTTAATCGGTATACGTAAAGGTGGGCTAAGGACTTATATTTTAAGGTGTTACAGACATCAGCAGAAACGCATAGTACCCTCTCCACTATTGTGTTGGTGGTATAAATACTGTATTGTTATGGTAAAAATATTTACCTAATTGATAAAATCGAATTAACGGTTGCTTAATGTAAACTATTTTTCAAATTACTTTTAAACTAACTTTACTTGGCTAAACACCCTCTCTTCTTCAGCATTAGACCATGGAAGTGAGAGCAACTTTATAGTAAATTCTGAAGTTTCTAAAACAATTTCGTTACCGCCTGCATCCCTTTATTGAAATACTTGCAACCAGAAAGAAACAGCGATGTTTGTGTTGGTCCATTGTATAAATTTAATAGTGGAATACTGTTCCTTTATTTTGAAAGATGTTTCAGCGTCAAAGTTTATAGCGATTTTAAACATTTGTAAAAGTTGTTATTTAAATTAAAGGCGTTTTAATTGTTCAAAATCTTTATTTTTCTTTTATAAATTTTTATAATAAAATAAAAATTATTTTTTTAAAAGAAAAACGGCAAAAAAATTGTATGGCTAAACAAGATAAAAAATGGCTAATGGCTAAACTGATTTTTTAATGGCTAAACAGGGTGAAAAATGGCAAAATCGAGCCAGTAAATGGCTAAATTTGCAACACTGGCACCAAGTTGCAGTGACTCGGGACCCTGCACAGCCTCCCCACATACTCCCCTTAAATTTATTTGTCAGCTATAAACAATGAGTGCTGGTAATAATAATCAGCGGTCGGAGAAAAATGGGTTAAAAAACATTATGTTTCATAATTTATTTATTGAATCTTCATATGTATATTTACATATATACACTCATAAAATTATTACAGTAACTGATTGTGGGTTAATAAATTCGTTTTCCGTACTGTTAAAATTTAATAAAAATATAGATATTTTACAAATAGTTTTATTTTTTAACATTTTTGTTTGTTATTCAAAAAACAAACTACCAAAAAATAATGATTTTTCGTAATTATTTTGTTATGTAGTTTGATTTTTGTCGGTTAAAATATATTTTTTAAAAGTATAAACTATTCAATTTTACCGAATATGCTGTTCAATACACAAAAAATTAAAAAATGAATGTAAAAATCATTTGTTTTAAATGAAATGTAAATGATCCGTTTTCTAAATGAATTTTAATTTGTTTAAAATGAATTTTCGTTTGAATTTAAGGGTGTGTGTGAAACGGTAGCAAAGTACTAATGGAAGTAAAATTTTGACACTATTGAGGTGAATAAAATTTCACTAGCCCTGGGGGCTAGTATAAATTTTGACATTAGTGTAGAAATTTTTGACAACCACAAAATTATTTTTTTTCATCAAATTTGAATTATATTATCTTTATTCGGCCTTTAAATTTCCAATTCTATGTTAATAAATAAGCTCGAGGCCACAATTGATTTTTAATAAATTGTATTCTTTATTATTTTCAATATTTCCCCATCCTTTGGATGGCATCTTCAGGAATCTTAAAAATATAAATTAAAAACAAAAACATAAATCATTGAAACACCCTGTAACACTAATAATTATTTTACAGAAAAAAATATAAATATATAACAAACAGTAATAACAAAAAAGAAAAACTCACAATAAAAACGAGTAACAATATTAAAACACACAACGACTAATCGCGTTCACATGTAAAATTGCACTATTGATCCTTTCTCTTTTTATTTATAATATGCCTAAAGCTCTGTGCTATGTTGTCTACGTCACTCTTAAAGTTAATTCTCTTATCTTGTCTTATATTTATTATATGTAGCATCTCCAGTGTAAGTCGTTTATTATACCTCTCTTCTGTTTGTAATATTTGTACGGCGTCCAGTTTGGGTATGTGATTTCTATCCGCACAATGGGCTGCAAGTGCTGTTTTATGTGTCAGTGAACTATTTATACATTTGAAATCCGATTTGTGTCCTGCAATTCTCGTCTTTAATTTATTTTTGGTAGTTCCTACATATACTTGATCGCATACGTTGTTTCCATCACCATTGCACTCTATTTTATAAATAACGTTTGACTTTTCCATTTTATCCACTTTTGTTTTTGTGTTAGAAAACAGATTTCGAAGTGTGTTTTCTGATCTTGGCGCTGTTTTGTATTTTACTTTATTGTAAACTCCTGACTTTTCTATTCTTTCTGATATATGTGGTATATATGTCATTGATTTATAAATTCGCGGTTCTACTTCTTCTCTTGTGATGTTTTTCTTTTTCTTATTATTTTTTAATAGACTGTTGATAATATTTTGTGGAAAAGAGTTTTTCCCTAGGATTTCCTTAATCTTTTTGATATTTTCCTTATGAAATACCCTGTCGCTAATCATTAGTACCCTGTTTATAAGATTACTAGCCGTGTTCATGATGATATTTTTGGGTTGGCATGAATAAAAATTGATAATTCTTCCAGATGAAGTCGGTTTCTGGTACCAATCTATTTTAATTTTATTGTCTTTTCTTACAATCAGTGTATCCAAATATGGTAATCTTTCGTTTTCCTCTTCTTCAATTGTAAATTTGATTTGTTGGTGAAAACTATTAAGTTCGACTAGGGTGTCGTCTATTGCACTTGTATTAATAATCCCAAAGAGGTCGTCAACGTATTTTGTAAGAAGTCTGGGTTTAGTTTTCAGATTTTGAACGCAATTTTTGAGTAATTCCTCCATTACTATGTCTGCCACAATAGGTGAAGCTGGTGAACCCATTGGTAGGCCCTTACACTGAGTGTAAATTCTGTCTTTGTATTTGAAATACCTATTTTCTTTAATACAGAATTTTAATACCTTTAAGAAAAGTTCCTTGGGCATCGTTGTGTGTTGTTGTATTTCTGTCCACCTATTTTTGATAACATCTATAGCATAATCAACGGGAATACTCGGAAATAATGATATTACGTCAAACGAAATTAATCTTTCATCGTCACTTATTGCGGTATTATTAATCTTATTACTAAATTGCACTGCATCCCTTACATTAAATTCAGATGTTTCCGTAAGTCTATTAAGAATATTTACTGTAAACTTACAGAGTTCTCTTGATGGCGATTTAATTGATGAGCAAATCGGTCTTAAAGGAAATCCCTCTTTATGGATCTTCGGCAATCCGTATATTCTAGGAGCTAGTGCCGCGTCAGTTTTCATTCGTCTTTTTTCCATCACAGATATTGTATTGCACTTAAATAATTCTTCGACTAGATCATTGTTTTTCTTCTGTAGAGATGAAGTAGGATCTTTGGTTAATCTCCTATATGTCATTAGATCACTCAGAATCTCATTCATTCTAGTCTCGTAATCATGTTTTTCCATGGCCACTGTGACGTTGCCTTTGTCGGCATTTAATATCAGCACATTTTTATTTCTGTCCAAAAATGCTTTTGCCTGACCCACTGCGTTCAATACAAAACGCTCTCTTTTATCTAGACTTCGTTTATTCAGATGATTTTCTATCATCGTTGTAAACTTCGTTCGTGCAATTTCTTGTTGTTCTTTGTCTTCTAACGTTAAAATGCAGTCTTCGCCATCAGCAATGAATTTAAATAAAGGGAAGTGTTTGTTTTCTGTTGGAATCGTATGTTTCTGTCCTAGTGAAAGAACCCACCTAACATCCTCTGGTATGTGTATGTTGGTTTTGTTTACAAACCACTTGTCATTAAATACTATTTCCAATTCTTTTCTTTGTTTTTCCCTTAAGCTTTCAAACTTTCTTTTGTGCTTATTCTTAATTTCGCTGTTTTTCCTATTTAGAATTGTTGTTTCGCTACTCCAAAGTAGTTTTTGCTCATCGATAGTTAAATATTTATTAATATTTGTTTCTACCTCTCTTATTTCCTTTTTGTTGTATTTTAAAATCTCGTGTTTTTGTTTAATTAGTAAATTAAGTAATTTGATATGAAAGTTTCTTACGATTGTATTTAGGGAACTGGTTATTTTTGCAGGAACGGTTTCGTTGTAATCGAAAATTCCAAAAACATTCTTAGTTGAGTTATCTAAAAAGTTTGGTGTAATACCCGTCCGCCTACATTTTATAAGAAATGTTATTGTAGATTTTGTGTTCAGTTGTTTAACATTTAGAGATTTATGTTTGTTGATATTTCCTCTTAAGGTATGATGTTTTCTTTTGATGTTGTTATAAACCATTTTGGTTTATTAAACGGCGTGCTTTCCGTGATATTCAATTATATTATCTTTATTCGGCCTTTAAATTTCCAATTCTATGTTAATAAAAATTTTGTTATTACTGTTTGTTATATATTTATATTTTTTTCTGTAAAATAATTATTAGTGTTACAGGGTGTTTCAATGATTTATGTTTTTGTTTTTAATTTATATTTTTAAGATTCCTGAAGATGCCATCCAAAGGATGGGGAAATATTGAAAATAATAAAGAATACAATTTATTAAAAATCAATTGTGGCCTCGAGCTTATTTATTAACATAGAATTCATCAAATTTGTTTAAACAAAATAAAAAATAATATGGAAGCAGGACCAGCGGCAAAAAAAAATTAAAAGAATTATACAAGATGTAAATGTTTAAATATGTATAAGCTTTTTTACCCACACTTTTTGTAAAAATTGTTAATATATCAGAACGAATTAATCAAATAGTTGGGACGATCTCATTTCCAACAGAATTGAAATGATTATTGTTAAACGTTTGTTTAATTTATTAATTTTCACAAAACTATTAGTTATTGTTTTTTTCTTTATGTCAAAATTTTACGTTGTCAAAAATGTTACAATTTCACACAGCACAAATATGAAAATTTTCTACCACAAACAAATTTAATTTCACCATAGAACTTTGCTACCGTTTCACACACACCCTAACTACATAATATTTTGAGTGTATTTAAAACGAACTTACAATAACACTGTGCTCGAAATTGACTCTTTTTTTAGACAAGCCGGGCAAAACCGATTTTGAGTTACGCAAATGTATGTTGTGCAACCTCCTCCATTTTCGAAATAACGGTATATCTCGAAAACAAGAGCTAACTTTAATTCACCATTGGATGCAGCGTATCCGAATTATGCTAAAAGGCCAAAATTTCCAACTACCACAGTGTAATTAATCAAATGTTATTCTAATTCCTAAATTTACGTCCTGCTAATGCCCGATGAATATTCTCCCGCTTTAAATCTATGTAAAAGCAGCAAAAGCAATAAGATTTTATTTTTTTTTTTTAGTTTGCTGTTACAAAAGCGTTGTTAAAACATATGCATTAACAAACGTGTTGAAACATGGAAAAAACTCTAACAGGATGAGTCTATACTTAACACTAACATTAATATTAGTGGTAATGTTAAGCATGTCATATCAGCTGTAGACTGGGAGTTAGGCATAACGAATATTTTGCCATTACTTTTTTACTGGGACTATTTGAACATTGATGTTAACACTTAAACTATGCATAACATTCTTGTACACATACAAATTACAATTAAAAACTTTTAAGACTGCTAATAATTCTTACCTTGATTTCATATCGTAGTAAGCTAAGTCGAGAAAGTAAGTTTTGTAAGTTTCTTCTTTGTGCATAACTTTGGATTGGATAAGCCGTTCACGCTTAAATTTAAACAATTTTAAAATTTCTGCTATTAACAAGATTATTATCGAATGTTATCGATAGAGATTTTCAGTAGTAGACGTTATAAAAAACTATGAAAAGTTAAAAACCCCCTATATAAAACTTTATAAGAGTTTATTAATAAAAAGGTTATTTTTAACAAATTTGGTCGTGATATGACCCAGGGTACTATTTTTAATATTTTATTACTTTTTTACCATTTAGGTACATATGTATTTGTTAAGGTACGCAAGAGGGTTGCTTTAAATCTTAAGTAATTGAATTTTTACAAGACTGAAGTCTAAAAAGTGCGTTTATATCTAAAAAATAAAACAAAAGTGAATAAAACATTAAACAATCCCTTAAATTTCAAACAACTTCAAACGCTTGAGTTCATTGTTTAAGCTAAACGCATTCAACGCATATAAAACATTGAAATATCCTTTATCTTACTCCTTTAATGCAAGTCAAGAGTACTCGAAATTTCTATTTTATGTCAACGTTAATTAATTTAAGAAAAAAAGAGCTTAAAACTCTAATAGCTGGTTATTCAAAGCAAAGTAAATATTTATTATTATCGAAAAAAAATCTACAACAACATTAAAATAGTCATTAAATAAATAAACAGTAGCATTATATTAATCACAGAATTCCCCGTTAAATTGGATTTATGTCCCGAATTTTTACTAAATCCAGCTACTTTTACCAAATTCTCTTCATTATTTTCAAACTGATTTATTTTAGGTCGCCTTGCTTCTTCGATTTTTCTCAATATGAATGTTTTATAGCTCGAATACTCTTTACTTGATTCGATGTATTTTGCCATTACGCCTCCAATGTATATAATACTTTCATCAATATACGCCTTGTTTCCCGCTTTGATCTCAGATTGGAGATAATTAACCAAACTGTGTTGCAATTCCAATGCTATCAATTCATTCAATTGTTCCCTGCCAATCGATTGATGTGGATACTTTCTGTATTCCTTGCACTTTTTATAAATTTCAAAATATTTTTCGGCAGTAGATTTTTCGCCATCTCTTAAACGTGATTCTTTCAAAAAGCAACTGAACACATTTATGGGCATGGCTGTGCTATTCGCCGTTTCTACAAAGGACATTTCGTAGATCTTCTGCTTTATTGGCATTGGGGTAAAATTCAAAACATCGAAACATTCTTTAGGATCTTTAGCTGAAATTTAAACGAACCTTGTTGGTTAAAAAGTGCTTATTCACAAAAAATAACCTTAATATTACCTGATAATGGTCCAATAACAAGCGAAAGAATCGTGCACAGAACTAACATTTTGATTGTTGTCTCCAACAATGGATACCAATAAACTGATAGATTTTTAAATAAAATAAAACATAGAAATATTTTAGTTTAAAAATAAAAAACGAATAGAAAGTGTTATTTGTGAGAACCACAACTGATTCATAATCAATTTTATAATCAACAGCCGTAGTCTTATTAAAAGTTTTTAATGGTTTATATTAGTAGGGCCGGGTTCGCGTTGTTGGACAATAAACCATGTGTTTTTTTTTATTGTAAAACATCGTACATGAAAATTTGTGCTCGCGAGTTTTATTTTTGAACTCAACAGCACCAGAGTTCTTAATTTTGGGATTTTATCCCCAAATATGGGGCTTTTTTGTAAGTGGGGTTAATATTTTCGTGAAAATCCCCAGGGCATTTTTTTGAGGAAAATCACTTTTTCGCTGGATTTTTTTTTTTATATTATGTTATTATAAAAGCCATTGGTGCAATTTAAACACCGATTTGGACAAGATGCGAGTACAAATTTAAGTTTTTTTGGCGCTTCGATATTGCAAACATGTCAAAATTTTACGTTTGTACAAACCTTTTGCCTTGTTACCCCAATGTTTGACTTTTTGGCAAATGTTTACATCTTTGAATTTCATAAAACTTGGCGAATATTTTGCAAACTGTTTGCGCTGCCTCGTGCTACATTTAATAATTTTAGTGAAATTTTTGAATAATGAAGAGAATAAAAACTTTTTATTAGAATGTATTGACAAATAAGAATTATGTTTGTGTCGTTTATGTGCAAAAGGCAAGTGTATTTTCGCCAAGCCGTTTGTGTAGTTTATTTGGTCCTTTAGAACATTTTAATCAGTTAATAACAAGCTCAGAAAAAGTTTCATGTCTTTAACTACAGTAGAGTCCCGATAATTCGTAATCGCAAGGGACCGATCATTTCTTACGAATTATAGGGGTTTTCGATTTAGCGGGGTCTCGTATTAACGGGGTTAAAATAAAATAAATACGAATTAACGGGGTTTTTAAATTTATTTACTAAAACGATAAAAAAATCATAAAAATCAATTGTTAAAAATAAAATATGTAATAAAAATTATTCATGTAACAAACTGATCTTAAGAAAATAAACACACAAACGAGCAAAAGCAAAAACCCACGCAAAAAAACGGTAAACAAAAAATCATTCTCACCATATTTCTGTTGTTTTTATTACGAATTATAAGTGGTAGTAAGCAAACAATTACGATTTATAGAGGTAAAGAAGATTTTATTTGAAAAAAAATTACGAATTAGCGAGGGGACCAAAATGTATGGAAATTTTACGAATTAACGAGATTTTTTCAAGGGACCGACAGTTTATTACGAATTATCGGGAATTACGATTTATCGGGGTACGAATTATCGGGATTTGACTGTATATACTTTAGTATTGGGTGACATTGTAACTCAGACATTATTCCCTTTTATAATCATAACAAAATCAAGAATTATAAAAATTTATTTTACACAATTTTTTCTGTTTTTCACTTTTTAAGTACACAATGGAATAATGAATATCTAAATGAACTCAATGGTACCATAGACTAATACTTGAAAAAATGCGTTTTAGTAAAAAAATATAATAAATAATATAAACAACCAGTGTTGCCAAAACTTGGTGACCAAAGATGCTAAATTTACGGAAAAAAATGGCTAAAAGCTTGTTTAAATAAAAACACATTAAAATTTAATAACAAAACAGATATAATTCATTTAAAGTTGTTTACGGTGAAATCAATCATCATCATATATATTATTTCTAAAGCACTTTTTTTGTCGGTTGCAAATATCTCCCATACCACCGCATCAAATTTAATGAATGATATCTCATTTTAAAGCTTATTTCTAACACTAATGACGAAAAATAATTAGAAATTGAAAAATTAATATTTTCATTGATAAAAATTACGGTGCGAAATATTCGCACGGGTCATCTAGTCAATATTTATTTATTTTCTTTTTTGCACGCCAATGCTATAAGACCAAGTCTCTTTAACAGCATTGGGAAAATATTGTTAATAAACACATATGTACATACATAGTTTCAATAAAATAAAAAATAATTATAGAGAATAAATAAAACAATTAATGACAGAAATTACAAATCAATTTTTTAACAAAAAATAAATTTCAATTTGAGCAATTGTAACAGGCATATTTATCATTTGTTATGCTAAATTTAAATGTTTGTTTTATCAATTTTTACACAGTAAGAAACAGCGATGTTTGTGTTGATCGAGTTTGTAAATTAATTAGTGGAATACAGCGTCATAGTTTATAGCGATTTTCAGCATTTGTAAAAGTTGTGATTTAAATTAATTGTTCAAAATGTTTATTATACTTTTATAAATTTTTATAATAAAATAAAAATTATTCTTTTAAAAGAAAAACGGCAAAAAAAATTTTTTTTTACTCATTTTTTAATGGCTTAACAGAGTGAAAAATTGCTAAATCTAGCCACTAAATGGCTAAATTGGCAACACTGTAAACAACCCTTCAAAATTCAAACAATTCCAAACACTTCAGTTTAAACGTTTAATTTAAACGCATCAAACGCATATCGAATAATAAACAAATCTTTTTTTTTTTTTTCTTTAATAAATCTCAAGCGTACTCGAAATTTATATTTTATGTCAACATTAATTACAATTAAAAATCGTTTTATGGTGCTGCCTGGCTGTATGTGCCAAATATTCTAAATTACATATACATTTACAATTTGAATATAAAATAAAATATATAAAAGATGTATTAAACAAGTTAGGGTGCGTACAGAGTGGCCGCTCGTTGCCGAGCCGAGCCGACAGGCGCTTATTGCGAGAACCAATGCGAGAAAACTATACAAGTTGGTACAAATAAGCGCGAACAGGTCATAGTGGGCGCCGAGCTGGCCAGAGCGCAAATCTGATTGAATGCGAGAAAACAGTTCCAAAGCTTATTCAGCGCTAAAACATTGTTTATGTTATGTTGTTATGATTTCAACTTGTTTGGAAAACATTTAAAAACAGGGACCGTAACAGTTATTCCTTTTTTCATAAAATTCAGGTAAAAACAGTTATTTTTTGATTTTTATTGTTTTGAACAAAAATAACAGTTATTTTTTGATTTTTATTTTTCGAACAAAAATAACAGTTATTTTTTTATTTTTTCGAGCAAAAATAAAAGTTATTCTCTTAAGAAATGTACGTGTTTTAATAATTTAGTTGACTTTTAATAATTATTTTAATGTGCATAAGAAATTCCAATGATTATTACACATTAAAATAACAATTTAAAGTCAACTAAATTATTAAATCACGTACATTTCTTTAGAGAATAACTTTTATTTTTGCTCGAAAAAATTAAAATCAAAAAATAACTGTTATTTTTGTTCAAAAAAATAAAAATCAAAAAATAACTGTTAAGTTTGATCGAAAATATAAAAATTAAAATTTTAAAAATCAATACATTTTATCATTGACAAGTGCATAAGGAGCAATATGGTATACTTGAATCAGTTTTTCGACATTTAATTCTATATGCTTTTTTTGTTTTAAAATTCCAATAAAACTGTTATTTTCGGTCCCTGTTTAAAAAAATTAAAGACAAAAATTTAAGAAAAAGAAATAAAACATGCAATCAAAAAATTAAAAAAATAATATTAATAAAAATTTAAAAAATAAATAAAAAAATAAAAATTCAAATAAATAATAAAAATTAAATAAAATTATAGCAGTTATAAAAAAATTAAAAAATGCATACAAACACAAATAATAGATCCAATATCAGCGCTGATTCTCGCATCCACTATGCACACTCAAACTTTTTTCTCGCATTAACAAGTTCTCGCAATAATAGTCAGTCGGCTCGGCTCGGCAACAAGCGGCCATTCTGTATGCACCCTTATCATTAAGCTTTTATTTTAATTATAGATATCGATGCCTTTCTTCTTAAACCACAATTAATATTGCAGAAAACGAAAAAAACTTATTAAAAATGGGATTTTAACCAGTGTGAGTGAAAAAAAACACTAAATATCGCTCCTTAGAGTTCGGTTCGGTAGATTTGTGAAAAACACAAACGCTAATAGTGTTTGTGTCATTAAAAAGTCATTATCATTAAAAAAAATAACGTTTAACTGGTTGTCATCTTTCGAACCCAAAAATAATACTGTTCTGATCCAACTCAACAAAAAGATGAGAACATTTAATTCCGTTCTTTTTTTAACTACAAACTTCATTGTGTTTGGTTCAGCTCATTTGTGTTCGTTCATTTCTATTGTGCTAAGCGCCCTTTTCGCTTTATATTGCAGAGGATGTATGGTTTTAAAGTAACTCGACGAAACGTGTCGTTTTTATCGAAGGCCCTGGCGCCACAGTAAAAATGCTCCAACTGGCCCGAATTTCACAATTTTTTTTACTTCAAAAACAAAAAATTTGGTGAGTGTGACTTTAACATTTCCAACCTTAAATATAAAAACCATTCTAGTATGCAT
Organism: Pollenia angustigena; assembly: GCA_930367215.1. Taxonomy (NCBI): domain Eukaryota; kingdom Metazoa; phylum Arthropoda; class Insecta; order Diptera; family Polleniidae; genus Pollenia; species Pollenia angustigena. Next base: position 120,322,392 of record OV884057.1, on the reverse strand, counting down.
GCAAATGGCTTCTTGTATGGCGCTAACGAGGTTTTTAATTTTTTGTTTATAAAAAATGCCAAGATCACAATGCAATCGAACACACACCAGATTACCTTAGCTTGCTACGTAAGCAACATCTGATAACTAACCAGATGTTGAAATGGCATACCGTTTTGATGGTGGAATCTTTCATAAAGTCTATAATTTTCACTTTTTTAATTATTTACTACCTTACTTACCGTATTAAAAGAAATAGTTCACTTTTGTTTTTTTATACAACATACAATATATGCGAAGATACAAGGGGTTTTGTGAATACTAGGGATGCCAATCGGGACTGGTTTTCGCAAATCCCGGGATTCGGGATTTCAAAAACTCAAATCCCGGGATTTACGGGATCCCGGGATTTTTCGGGAAATCGGGATTTTTCGGGATTCGGGGTTTCTGAAAATTAGAAGATAAATGCTTTTAATAGATATTTATTAAAAAAAACACGTCATTAAAAGTGGTTTACAAGCAAAAGTTTTATATTAATTTGTTATTTTAAAGTTAAAGATAATTTTATATTTATTACTAACATTTAAAAATATTGAAAATTTTGATTTTTTTCTTAATTAATAATTGAGTTAAATAAAAATATGATAAAAAAAACAACGTACGAGTTCTAACAATGTGTTAATTGATTCAACTAAAAAATAATTACCATAAAATCTATATTTTATTCAATTACCTCAGTTGATTCATTGAATAGAGCAAACTTGTATGTAATTGATTTATTTGTAAGATTCTATTCAAATTTTTATTAAGTAAATAAAAAACAATAATTCAAATTTGAATTCGAAATTAATTATTTAAATCAATTTATTTAGTTAACCATAAAAATCTTTTTTCAACAAAAAAACATTTTTATACCGACCACAAAGTGGTAGGAATTGTGTAGTGTTTAAAATACACTTCTTAATTTTGTAAAATCGCTTCATAAATTGCTGTAGTTCCCATGCCTACTCTCGTACAACACTTTTATATTTCTAACCCTGTGAAGAGTAAAGTTTTAATGTCGAATTTGGTGCACCAGTGGAATGCTTTGTGCATTTCAAAAGACATTTTTTTCCTTTATTAATTTTCTTCTTTAATTATTTTCTTCACTTCTCGTTAAAATTTCTTTATATCTGTTTGACACGCTTAAAACATCAAAGTTTAACTTTTTTGTTTCGTTTTCAATGACAATATTAACAGAAATAATCAAGTTAATATTAAAGATCAGTATTTTGTTCCCTATGCTCTCAAGGGGGAATGTCATGATGAATTTTTTTTAATAAAAATTTTTAATAAAAATTTAAAGCAAGAAAATTTTTTTAACAATTTCGGGATTAACTAAATCCCGAAAATCCCGGGATTGCAAAATTTAAATCCCGGGGTTCGGGATTTCGGGATTGGCATCACTAGTGAATACGGTAACTATTTAAAATTAAAAACATAATAAAATGTGACAGCATATATTTTTGGCACACAGCTTATTTGTTTACTACATACAGTGTTGTATTGTTTTGAAACAACGTTTAAGTATTTTACAGTGTTGTATCCGTTTTCAAAATAATACATGTGCATATAAGCGAAATGCAATAGCATACCTAATACGAGTACATACTTAAGTCGACCGTACACGACATGTTTTTGTCATCTGACATGTCAAATTTCCCACTGCAAAATACATACATGTCGTGTGTTACCTTTTAAACTTTGCTTCTCTAGAAGTAAGATGCAAAGTCATCTGACAAAATTTCAATTCGAGCGTGCTCTATTTTCTTCTGACAAACCATCTGACATCAGAAATCTATGCCGCGAAGAAACCGGCAGCGGCGTCCACTATTGACGGAATCATTAGCCGGCTGAAGTTAATATTTTACAATACTGAAATATATATAATCATCGCACCATTGAATAGAATTTATGTAATTATATATATATAAAAACCGTTTTTTATAATATCCTAAATTGGTATCTTTGAATTAAAAGAAAAATATGTTAAGATGGCTAAATTATTTAACGGCGTTAGTACAAACTTTCGTGGCGGCATTTTTATTTTGGTTTTTGTAACAACTATGGGGGAAAAACAGAGACAATGTCAGAAGCAAATTACATGTACGTTTGTGACCGAATATTATAAACCTTCTGTAAAACAGCCATTTTGACAGACATGCACAATTACATGTGACTTGAAAAGTTGACAAGTCAGATGTAAAAAGCCTGTCGTCTACATGCACCTTTAGGGTATTCACAAGGTGTTGTATCAAGTCATATTGCCATAGGTAGTATTAGTTTCTTGTTTTTTCATAACTACACAGTGAACGAAACTGCCAAAAATACACATATGACTTTATGACTTCTAGGATATATAACCTTAACCTCTTCAAAATGCAAAACAAAGAATCAGACAGTGATAGAACGTTGTAAGTTACTAAAAAAATGATACAATCTAATGGTTTTGCGATTGTGGATATGAAGCGTTTATCCACTAAAAAAAGTTATAAACTGTAAAATTGCATGTTATATTAAATTCAAATTTCTTGATATTAAAGTATTAAAGTTTCTATTATCATTAATTTTGATTATTTAAAAAAAAAAATTTTTAAATAAATAATCCTGCCTTTTAAAAACGTGTTTTTTTCTCTTCTGAAAAATAATTATTTTGTCACTTACAACGTTATTCGCGGCTGTGCTTCAATTGTTGTATTTCATATTTAATTTTATATTAGTTCGTTTAGAACCAAAAGAAGATTTTTAAAACATACCATGACATAGTTAGGTTTTGGTTCGATTCTTACTACAATTGTGAACGGCACATAAGATTCGACACAGCCGCATATTGCACTTTAGCTTGTTGTTTTGTTTAAATAGAATTGACTCAAAATTCCCTCTTCATTGGAAGAAAATTGCGGTAACGGTTTAATGTTTTGATTACATTAAGAATCACGCCTATCGTGAATAAAAAGTGAACAGTTTTTTCCTTCGAAATTTTGCTTTTCTCCATTAATTTTATCGTTAACAAAATTTTTTCTGTGGTTCTTAATATCTTAACATATAAAAACATTTAAAGTTTTCTTTTTTTGGAGACTGAATAAAATCGGCACTTTTTAGAAAAAAATCAGCAAATCGGCACTTTGCTAATTTCGGAACAAAAAATCGAAACAACGAAAAAAACCAAATAAAAGTGCATGTTAAATAAAATAAAATGATAGTTATAAAATAATAATACATATTAACAAAAGTATTAAATTATATTTTTTTAATTTTAAATTGCTTTTTAATATTTTTAAAAAAAAATCACACTAACAACACAAAAAAAAATGTTGAAACGAAACAAGAATGAATCGTATGAATGACATGTTTGGAAATCTAGTTTCAGAGAGCGAAACCAGCGGTTTATATCGTCGTGTGAACATAGCATAAGAAGATACATATAAAAAAATATTTCTTTAAGAAAAATTATTTTGTTTAAATGTTTAGGATTTAAGAGATTCTCTTCTTTACTGAACAACCTTAACAAAAGCGGCAAGCGTTTTTTTAAACATGAAAATTTTATTTAAATACAATTTCAATAAAACAAACCGACATAGCGATCTGTCAAATAAGATTTATCAGCCGGGTGGTTTCTAATTCGCATTCTAATGGTTTGTTTCGTATAAATTGTATGCAGATGAGAAGTTTTGACATACAAAAAACGCTTCCGCTCTTATTTAGGTTGCTCAGTAAGTTTTGATAAAATGTTACTTGGAAAAAATGCTTTCACTTATCGTAGCTTTTGGAGAAATCGAGAGCGGCCAATAATACAGAATATCTAATTTCTCGGTTCTTTTCCTGGATTTCTCTAAACATATTAAATAGAGTCCTGTTTAAATTTTTGAAAATGTTTAACTCTTCTTATAGTTTCTGGTAATTCTGTTAAAATATTGTTTTTGTTACTATCGAGAGTATCTTCTCTTGTCAGGTCATCTTCTGACCCATCCTGGCAAAGTTCAGCACCGAACATTCTGCAAAAAACTTTATTCCCGAATTCCCTCATTTCTGTTTTTGTACTGTATTTTAAGAATGTGTTACTAGAAGCAAAAATGTGAAAATGTTTTCTAAACGCATACCATTTGTATATGAGACGAAACAAGTAATTAAAAACACAAAAAAATTTGTTATAATACAGTGAACTCGCGATAACGTGAACTAACTTTTACCATGGCGTTTCACGTTTTCGAGATTGTTTACGTTATCGAATGCCAAAAATTTAAAAAAATAATACCCCTATTTAAAAATAAATAGATAAACAAGTACATATGTATTTTAAACGAATATTTTATTCATTTTTAATAACAAAAAATATATGTATGTGCAATAATTCAGTTGATACATTAAAAAAATATATTTCTTATGAATATCATAAAAAAATACACATAAAAGTAACAAAAACGAAAAGAAATATTTTTTTGTTTGAAGAATGTTTATAAGGGGGAAAAATACACAGGAAAAAAAGGTCATCTTTTTTATAAGTTTTTTGTTTGATCATCTTTTTCTTTAAGTTTTCTTAACACACTGATTTCAATTTGGTCGGCCATCTCATTTTTAGCCAATATTAAAGCCTTATAAGAGCTTATATTTCCTATTTTTGCCTCTAAATGGAACAAACTGTTGATTTAGCAACACCATATTTTCTAACCAAGCCACTGACACTATGAACCTTTTGCAATAATTCAAGAATATTTACTTTATCTTTCAAAGATAAAACTTTCGGGGTTTTTAATGACATTATTCACTTTCACGAATAACGAATATCGTAGCGATGTTAAAAAACAGCTAACATGTCAGCGTATTACATACATGGATGCAATTAAGAAAAAAGAACGCTGTAACATCAACCAATAAGTGAACTCAATTCGGGGATTTCCCAATTCAAAAAACATTTTAAAAAGTAAACATGTTCACGTTTTAGAGCTTCCAGATTTTGTTCACGTTTTAGAATAGCCTGTGTAAAAATAAATTGGTTCACGTTTCTGAGACGTTCACCCTTTTGAGTGTTCACGTTTTCGCGAGTTCACTGTACTACAAAAAATTTAAAATTTTATTACATCGGTTAATCGACCTAAATTAACCGGCTTAATCGTTAATCGAAAATAACCAATTTTAAATTTATTGATCAGTTAATCGGGTAGTAATTAGTCGGTTAACCGATTAATTACCTTGGTAAACCCCTAATTACCCGTTTACACTGTAACGAAATCTAGTACTTACGAGATTTTAAGCATAACCTAGCTGCCTTTGACTAGATTTCCCATACAAAACAAAATCTACCTCGTGACTAGATTTTGGCGAAATCTACACAAAATCTAGTAGTACTTAAAAGTTAGTTACACCATCACACAAGTCTTACATATTTTGAGGAAAATACAACTTCGTCATAATAAGTTGTTATTGTTTTTTGAAAATTTTCAAACAACAATTATATCAGAGATGCACTTTCGTCAAAATATTAAGAACACAAAAAACTTTCAGTCAGCTGTTTTTACTACGAAAACAAAATCTCGCTTATGTCAAAAATAGACAACGCACGAGATATTGAGAAAGATTTCGAATGAAATTACGTTGTAATGTAACGGCCTATAACTGTATATATATTTTTTTAAAGTAGTCTGAAACAATCGATAATGCTAATAATGATAATCGATACTATCGATGGCTTTACAGTGTAATACCATGTTCACACGGACAGCAATATTCGTGTTTCGCTCTCTTATTCCTGTTTCGCGCCCCAAACATGATTGAAACGACTTGTTTCCCCATACAAAATTTTGTGAGCGAAACAGGTCGTTTCATTTTGAAACAGGCTGCGAAACAGGAAAAATGTACTATCATCTCCAATTTTGATAACATTTATCGTTAGTTTATCTGAACTAGCTCTCAAAAAAAAGCAAAACAAAGAAAAAAACAAAATAAAAATTTATGTCTAATAAAATAAAGTGATAATTATAACATAATAATATCAATAAAAGTGTTAAATAATATATGTTTAAGTTTTATTTACTTTTTTTATCTATTTAAAAAAATCACACTAACAACACAAAAAAAAATGTCAAAATGAAACAAGAATGAATCGTATGAACAGCATGTTTGACAATCTAGTTTCAGAGAGCGAAACAAGTGGTTTTTGTCGTCGTATGAACATAGCATAAGACTATTGTATCACCATCGATTATTTTTAATACTGTCGATAGTTGATGATAGATTTTGCTTTTCTCAAAGACTATAGATTATTATCGATGGTTTTAGACCACTATTTTTAAGTTCCTATATTAGTTTAACAACCAACAGTATGGCAATTTAAGTACTAATTTAATGCGTCTTAGTCAGTTTTTCAACCAAAAACACAAGCAACAATTTGAAATGTAGATGGCTCTGTTCTACCTAAATTTAATTTTGTCTTGTGTTACCAAGCAAATTTTTGTTTGAAGGGGCATATTTCACAATAAGAAAAACAATTCGTTTTTCTTCTATCTTTTTTCTTCCCAAAGTATTTCATATATTTTCCTTTAATTTTTAGAACAAAAATGTAACTAAAATGTTTGTAAACATGTAAATAAAGTTGAATCTACCTCTACTTCAGCAAAAATTTTTATGAAATTGAAACTGACGTTAATAATTATATAATTTAGTTTTTAATAAAAATTTCAACAAAATGTTTCAAAAATAATAATAAATAGGTACATGATTTTGTTGTGGGAACAATTTGCAAATGGTTTCTTAATTGTAAATGAGTGTTGTTGCGAAAAAAATTGTTTCACTATTTTGAACAGCAGTGAAAATGTTGCTGCCTAGTGTGAACGAAGCTTTAAACTTCATAAATTACACAGTGGAATATGTTTAAAAAGGGTTTCTAAACGCCACACCTTAAGCCTAGTACTCTGTTCAAATTTGTGAAAAATGTTGAGCAACATTGATTATTCCACACGAAAATTTTGGCATTTATCAATGTTACCAATCGTGCGAGTTTGTATAATTTGACGTTTTTATTCCTTCAAAGTATGCTACATTGTTTCGTGTATGTAAACAAACGCCACATGTATTTTACTAAAATTATTTTTTTTAATAAAAAATTTAATAAAAAAAAGTAAATACGGCTAAAAAACTGTTACCGATTGTGTTATTTTAATTTTTTATTTCTTTTTTAAATATTAAGTTCATACTTTTTTGCTTTTGCTTAAAATTCCACGTGAAATAAAGGCAGCTTACATTATTTCGCAGTTGTAAAAAAAATGTTGCCAGAAACATTTCGGTACTTTTTCACAAAATAAACAGAGTACAACTCCATCAACATTATTTCATGATTATTCCGCACAAGTTTTTTTCATATGCATTTTGACTGCATTTCACGTGAAATGTTGAACAGAGTACCAGGCTTTACTTGAAAATGTTTTCATTTAAATTTTTTGTAAATTCCAAAAAATTTTATAAAAAAAAATTCTCAACGCAGGGTAAAGAGGTGAACAATATAATTCCCTTACAGTTTTAAAAAAGGATTATGCCACATATAATTCTATCCTATACCACCAAAGATGAGGAGGGTTATATATATATAAGTGCTGAAGGTTATATTATATAAGTTTTATACCAACCTTTTAGAGTACCGATCAGAGAACTGCAAAATCCACTATTTTTGTTGATTTCCTCATACGCTATAATTTATATAAACTCTTTGCCTGCAAAACAAAGTTCAACGTTGGTAATTTTGACATCGTTTTGTACACATTTGATTTGTACATGTGTGAGTTTTTTATTGAAAGTGCTTTGTTTGCATTTATTGTTGCGCACGCAATAACACAATTTCTTTAAGTCAAACGGCATTTATTCCTTTTGCTTTTGCATTTAAGTAGTCACTGTCCACTCGATGACACATCGACGAATGTAAATTGGTATGAGTACGAGTCGCTTTGTTGGTATGATTGTTATAGGCATAACCCTGCAAATAAAATTGGACTACCTGATCCATTTTGATAAAATGGACTACTCCATGGACTGGTCCGATGTAATGCAAGCAAGGACCATGTCATTGTTAAAGTCAGGGCTGCCAGATAAATTTATGAGAAAATCGTCAGTTTGCTGAAAAAAATTAAAAAAAAATCGTCTTTATCGTTTCGAAAAATCGTCAAAAAATCGGACAACTTGAAATTTAGTTGTTTTTAAACAATTTTTGTTCGAATTTTATAAAAAAAAAACATTCAAACAAAAACATAATTACTTCATACCCAGCTAGCATTTTCAAACGTGTAAGAGCTACTGGGAGTCTCATAAAGAGCGTCTTTGAGTGTCGATGCCAGCATTTTTTAATCGTAGAAGATTTCTCACACGGGAAAAACTGTACCACGAGTGAGATTCTTCCATAGCACAGCGAAAGACGCTTATTCAATCGTTGTGGGAATCGTTGAAGAGGTGGGTAAAGATAACACTGCGTCACAAATTTCCACCAAAGTCGTGACCAAATGAATCTGACACCTAATCTTGATGTAAAATGGTGCGCTGGATCCGAATATAAAAAAAGCGCAAAATTGCAAAAAATCATCAAATTTATAATGAAGTTTGAAATTTTGTCCACTATAACTCTGCCATTTATTGACTCATCTTCACAAACGGCCCATGGTTATTTTAAAAATTTTATAGCCTTTCACGAAATAGAAAGAAAGACATAAACTTTTGAAGATATTTGCATTTCAGTCACATAATCTTTTTTTTAAAACACAAATAACGGTTTTATTGGAATATCTCAAAAACTGTTCTACTTTTGACAAGTCTGATTCAGCGGACAATTTTAAATAAAGATTAGGTGTCAGATTCATTTAGTCATAAAACTGTCAAGTAGTGTAATCTAGCGAGACTTTCATGTCAAGAATCGTATGAGACTCATGTAGATATTCTCTTGAAATGCTTGCCATATAATTGTTGAAAATCTGATTTATACAGAGAGCCGTAAAAGGCTCATTCGATGATGGTTTTGACGAAAGATAAGCAAAGCGTAACATTGTTGTTCTTGTACTCTGAAAATAATCAAAGATTTTCTTAAGACTTGCATATTACAGCCGTACCTAAACAAAAGCGGTACGAGTTTTCTAGTTTTGGAATAGTGCGGCCTGAACACATTGCAATTGGAAACCCCGATTTTGACAGCTCGTTTAGTAGTGAAGTTTGCCGCTATTGTTAATTAAAAATGGCAATTTAGCTATTTTTTTGTCAATCTAGCGTTTTTATCTCTATTTTTATTTATAATTTGTGGGTTTTTTTAAACAAGAAAGCTATCACTACTGTGCGTGATACAACGTTGACGCTCTCGCTTTGGTATTTCATATCAGTTCCGCCTTCCGCTCTTATTAAGATACGGCTGTTAAACATTCCAAGACGAAATTGTCAGAAAATTAGCTGTTTTTGGAGACTGAAAAAATCGTCACTTTTTAGACAAAAATCAGCAAATCGGCACTTTGCTAGTTTCGGAACAAAAAATCGGCAAAATGACGATAAATCGTCAAATCTGGCAGCCCTGGTTAAAGTGTTTGTAGTGAGACGACATGTCTTCGTTTTTTAACGACGTTTTCGTTTTTAAACGACTTCAAAACTAATCCTCTTGAGTATACCATGGAGTAGTTTTAAAACTACTCCTTAGTAGTCCAAAGGTGGGTTATATGGTCCTGCGCGTAATGTTAAATAGACCATGTTTTTTCCATACGTTTGGGTTACTTTTGGACTAGTCCTGGTCCCTTGTGGGCTACTCTTTACACGCGTGTTTGGACTGGTCCTATTGATTGCAGGGAAGTTCAAATAACCTAGTTGTATTGTCCAATTTGTTTTTGTGTTTACCCTGCAAATAATATTGGACCACCTGATTTTGATCAAATGGACTACTAATTGGACTAGTCCGATGCAATGCAAGCATGGACCATGTCATTGTTAAAAAGTGTTTAAAGTGAGACGACATGAATTCGTTTTTTAACGAAATGTGTTCGTATTTAAACGAAATGTGTTCGTTTTTAAACGACTTCAAAACTTATCCTGTTGAGTGTACCCTGGAGTAGTTTTAATAATGCCCTAGGACATCGTTATGTTAAATAAATAGACCATGTTTTAAATAACCATGTTTGGGTTACTTTTAGACTAGTCCTAGTTCCTTGTGGGCTACATTTTACACGCGTGTTTGGACTAGTCCTATTATTTGCAGGGTATTTTTTTAAAAGCGTAACAAGCAACATTAACAACAATACATTGTACATGCTGAACTTCTGTACTTTTTAAGAAATGATACAAAAAAAAAACGTCTTCTGTTTCTATGGAAATTGTTTCAGCTGCTGAATAGTCATCAGACAAATGATTTTTGTGTATTTTTCTTTGTATATGTTTTTTACCAAAGCAATAATTGGCGAACGAAGCTAAACATGGTATGAATGGCAAAGCCAATACGCTGTGCATGACTTGAATGAATTTTAAAACAACACCGATGTGTGTGTCTGAGAAAGTTTGATTGCATGAACACAAATAAGTGTAGTTGATGTTGTTGATTTAATGCGAATTTTCGCACAAAGCCGTTCTCTGGTCCGATCGACTCAGAATCACTTTCTGTGTCGAATGGATCATGCCCGTCAATCCGTTTGTCTGTGTGTCCATATAATGGTCGCAATTTTAAAGTAAAGCTTCGTACAGACGATGGTCAGATCTTACAATCTTACAATTGCCTAAAAATGTCTTGCAACTGTGTGAACATTGTAAGCACATTTTCATTTGTAAGATGTGTAAAATTTATGCATCTGACAATGGCACCCATCCTCTGTACGAAGCTTAAGTCTGTTAAAATTTGGTTCATACGCTTTTATTGGCCCAGGAACAAAGGCTTAGTGAAAAGAGCTTAACTGTCGACAAATGTTTTTGTTATGTTTGTTACTTTTAAATAGGTAATATATGATCATAGCTCCCTGACAAGTACGACTCCCAAGAATTGCTTTCACACACAGAAAAAAAATCAATGTAAATTCGTTCAAAACAAGGTTGATTTTAAATTTTTCAGTAGTGATTTTGCTGCATTGTTTTTTCATGTTAATTTAACATGACTTTACAATAACTTGCGAACAACATTTTTTTCTTTTAAAATAACTATAATTAATGTTAATTTAACATTGCAGTAAAGTTATTTATATTGAAATAGCAATCCGAATCACGTTGAATGAAAGTTATTTCAAGTTGAAACAACGTGAATTTCATGTAGAATCAAATTGGTTGGAGTGTAATATAACAGTGTGAAGACAACATATTTTTTATATTATATTATTACTTACTTACCCCTGTAACACATTTTTCACTTATTTTGTATCACCTTTGTTAGCAGAAGCATCAGCAGAATGGCCCGATATGGTTTTCGTCATCATTCTACTTTGAAAACTTGATGTACTATTTAACTTAATAGTTTTAATTAAAAGAATACGGGAATTGACTTCTTTTTATAACATATTAAACATGAAAATAAAAAAAATGTACATACTTAAGTATGTATGCATGTTAATTTAACAAGATAAACTTTTGATGTTAATATAAAACAGGTTTTTATGGATTCAATATTAAACAATGTTATTTTAACCGTGAAGAATATTAAATAAACGTGATTTAAGGTTATTAATATTTTTCATTTAAAATTAATATAAAATAATGATAAATTTAAATAAAAGACATACTTTAACAGAAATTTACCATGATTCTCAATTAAAATTTCGCCATGTTATTTTAATATTGGTATTTTTTTTTCTGTGTGGCAGTGCCATAAATTTTGCACTATCGCATACTAAAGCATAAACAGGTACAACTCGAACTTAATCCAATTCGTTTTGTTTCATAATCCAGTTTACAAATCAAATCAATAAGGACCACGAGAATGTCGTTTTCGTCAAAGTCTTCTTTAACTTTTTCTTTGACATGTTTTGATGTTTGTGAAGACTCTCCTAAAATTTTTTGAACTTTGAGTTGTGCCTGTTTGTGATTTCCCTGCAGATAACGAGACTAGTCCATACATGCATGTAAGTAGTAGTCCATAAAGGAGTAGGAGTACTCCAAATATATGGGTAAAAGGTAGTCCATTTAACATAACGATGTCCTAGGAGGGGACCATATAACCCACCGAAGTAGTCCCTAAACTACTCCATGGAGAACTAAAGTGGGTTAGTTTTAATAGTACTCCATGTTACTACAGTATAGAGTACACTTAAGGGGTAGTTGAAGCATTTTTCATTTTTTACTAATCGCCTTTTATGGTGTGTACTGAAGTCTATTATTGCTATCATTAAATATATTTACTTGGTATTTTTAATTTTTTTACCTTTTTTCCACAAATTTCAAAAACTTTCACTTTTAAATAAACAATTAATAATGGACACCATCAGGGCTACCAATGTGTAATACTGTAAACTATAGAAAAGTATACATCATGCCGTTGTTGGCAGCACTGCATGTTAATTTCTTATAACATGGTCCATACTACAGTACATTGGACCATGTTGTAAGTAGTCCATTTAAGCCATAATGGACCACGTAGTCCAATATTATCTGCAGGGTTAGTGTGCGATATCGTTCTAAAAAGCAACAAATTCCTATAATTTATGCTGTACTTGCTGTCAGTTTCATAAAACTTAAATAATTTCATGTTTATTACTCTTTTTTTGGATTTACATTAATTGCTAATTATACATAATAAAAACATCTTCCTGACTTTTGAAGCCTAATTTTGCAAAAAGATGCTGTGATACAAAGTTATTATCATTTATTAATGTGCGAACATCTTCACCACATTCAATGACTTTTTTAGAAAATACTTCAATCAATATCGTTGCTAAGCCTTGTCCTCGATATTGCTCCCTAACATGAAGGGTGCCTAAGAAACCACATTGACATCTAAACAAAATCAAACTGTTATCTAAAAATAAGAAAATTAGACTAAGTTTAAAATTTCAATTACCTAGTGCACCAAGCGACTAATTCATCGGTATCTGCAGCATAAAGTCCCAAACTGATGTTATATTTAATTAAGGATTGAAGAAATTCTAATGATCCATTTTGTCGAGAGTACCATGTACCATTGATTATATTTGCATCTTCGATAGATAACGTCCTTAGTACCAAGGAATCAGGAATGCTGGAAGTAAAGAAATATTTGTTTTTATTGTAGGTGCAAAAAAATTGATGCCCTTATTCTGGATATGTCCTTAAAAGTTTTTTCTTCATGGACCACAAATAACTTCCACATTACAACAATTCTTAGGAAATAGATAATTCGCATATACATATTTGTTAAATATCGGGTAGGTTCTAAACATACCGAATTGCACCACTTAAAACCGGGTCAAAAACTTATGCATAAAATTCCGTTTTATCACGTTTCCGGGAAGGTGATAAAATTTTGATTTAGTTTGCTGAAATTTGAGAGAACGTAATAAGGTATAGAGCAACGTACATTAACACAACGATAGCGGACAAACATAAGCCCCAATTGTCAAATTTGTATGTAGGAGGCAAAATTTTTACATGTGTGCGTTAAATTGTTTTGGTTTTATATGACGACAATTTTGACAAATCGGGTATTTTTATGGAGCAGCATGTCTACACTCCCAAATCTACCTTGTGTAAATAGTATAGAAGATTTATCGTAGTTTTGACAAGTTAAAGTCAAAAAATCATTACTCAACTTTATTATTATTTCAAAATTATTGGTATCGTCCTTAAAACTTTTTGTTTTCAATACAAATATTATATTTTGGTCAAAACTTTTCTATTTCTGAAAAACTTTTTTTTAGGAAATATGTTTTGTCTATATCTTTTGATTTATAAATCATATCTATAGGTCATACAAGAGCCCTATAATGCAAGTTTTTATAAAAATGTCAGTGTTTTTTAGCCCAAATTAAGAGAAATTTGGTCTTAGCTAGGTAATTTTTTAACCGATTTGACAGATTTATATATCGACGTGCTAAGGAAGAAATGTTCTATTAATTTGGGTATAAAAACTCGAAAAAATCTGTTTCCCAAAAATGCGCCTTTTTTCAAATAAAAAATATATTATATTTGAATCATTACTCTTTTGTTTCTGGACCGATTTTTCCGACTTTTTGGGAATATATGTTCTGCTCAAAGTTTGATATATATAAAATGTATCCAAGGGTTATACTCTGAGTAAATTTATAAAAACGTAATTTTTATTGATGATGGTTTTTTGCAATTTACTTCCAATTGTGTGAAAGTATGAGCCAAACGGAATTCATATTTTGTCAAATTTGTAGACCACTTTTTCACAATGCATGGGGGCTAACAATTCGACAAAGCTTTACTTATGTATAGGCATTATCCATACCAAATTTCAATTCAAAATCTGCACCAAAACGGCAGTTTTTAATATTGGGTACCTAAAATTGCAAAAAGTCTCAATGTGCTACGTGTGACCATTTAAGCAATTTTAAAAGGGAATTGAAAAGGAATTGAGCAGAAAAAGTTGTAGCGTGTTAACCTATTATTTAGGAGCGGGCAAAGGCAAAATAAAAATGCTTGCTGTCAAATTAATTTACATTAGGGTGTCCTTTCTTTCTGATTTTCATAGGTGCTCAATCAAAATTTAAAAGCTAATACCATGTTTCTACGGTACGTGCTTCGCTCTCTATTCATGCTTCACATCCCAATCATGATCGAAGCAACTGCTTCGCCATACAAAATTTTGAGAGCGAAGCAAGTAGATTCATATTGAATCTACTTGCGAAGCACGAAAAATTACTCTCTTCTCTAATTTTTATCGCAAGGTTATCTGAACTAGCTGTAAAAATCGATAGTTTCAGAGTTGTCAACTCGGTGCGTTTCGCACCATTTTGGTGCTTTTTAAATTTTGTTATGCTGTAACAATAATAATGAAAATATAAACTTTATTAATTCGGAATAATTAAAATAAATTTTTGATCACCTTTTCAAAAGTTTTAAACGGAATTTATTAAATCAATTTACGAAAATATATCATCTTGTACAAATGAATGCAAACATAAATACTATCCCTTATATTCATTAAAAAACTAATTTTTTATGAAAATTTGTTTAATAAACCTGTCATAAACCCAAACTATTTTTTATTAATATGGAAGTATGTATTTATGTAGAAATTTGTTTAATTTTTTTACAAAGTTTTTGGTTTTTCTTTTTTAACTATGTAAAAGGCTGTTTTATTGTTATATTTTTTATATGAAAATATTAAACTTCTTAAAAAATATATATGTATATTTTCAAAAATATTTTTATAACACGATAAATACTGAACTGTTGCTAATTTGGAATCCTTACTAGATATTAAGTGTTGAATTCTTTATAAAAAAAATTAGATATATTTTATGCAATTAAAAAAAATTTACCTAGTATATATGAATACCGAGTCGAATTCAACAAGGTGAACTCGTCGCTACAACAATTACAACTCTAATAAAAACAACAGAAGTATACCTACTTCTTTTGTAATCAATTTAAATAAAAGTTTCACACAAAATTACTTTTTTCTCAAAAAATTTTAACTTAGACAATTAAATGTAATTAAAACAAAAAACTTAAAGAAGATCATTTTTTGACAAATTGGACTTAACAGCTGACGAGCAGTTGCTCAAAAGAGTTTACCTTGTTGAATTTGCCATAAATGATGCAAACAAATTTGTGTAGTTTTTTTATGTTTGATAAGTTTTGTTTTTTTTTTCTAAAAACTCTGAACTGTAAAGACTTTTTTATTGTTATACAGTAGAATCGCAAAAAAGTAAACCGAAATATTCCAAGGGTTGTTTAGTTTTTCGAAATATTAAATATTCTAAGCGGTATTTAATTGTAAAAAATGCAATAAAGCAAATTTTTCGAAAATGACACAATCAATTTATTTAAATTACTTATTTTTAATAAATTAATTTAGATTTAATTTGCACCGGCTGGTTTAAAGTGCTCAACTCCTCTTAATTTACGATGCTGCTGTATTTTTAATATAAAAATTTTATGCAAAATTAATTCAATATTTTAAATAAAAAAGAAATTCTAAACTTGCTGCGTTTTTTCTCCATTTTGGTGGGGTTTTGACAATGCAAAGTTAACAACACTGATTTGTTTATTAAAGACAACTGTCAAATCGAGGCAAGTAGATACGTCGTTTAAACACCATGATTCATTAACATGATTCAGAGAGCGAAGCAGGTGATTCAAATCGTCGTGGAAACATGGCATAATATGGTAAAGTATTTTATATATTTTTTTTAGGAAATTTCGGAATAGGTTTAGGGGTCGCGCAAATGGAGTTTTCATAAAAAACCGGAGTTTTCGGCATTTTTTAAATTTACTCATAACTTGGTTAATACCACTAGTTTCTTCACTCCTGAGGAAACAGTTTTAAAGAAAAGTATCCAAGCTTTATTCCCGTGTGAAAAACTTTTTGGTGATGAGTAAAAACGCTTTTTTTTAAATTTAAATGAAAACGAAAAAAACTAATGATGCAGTTTGGCGTTTCAAATTTTAAAACGATACATGAATTTCTGTAAAAAGCAACAGCAAAATAACAAAATATTTATGACTTTGTTTTTGCTTTCAATGAAGTTCTTTGGCGTTGCGTTGCGTTTTATATAATTAGGGCCTTAAGAGCCAAATAAACCACACAACCGGCTGGACACACATATGAGAACAGTTGTTTTTTGTGTATATAAAACATTTTTTTTATATACACAAATTGTTGTGGTTGTCAAACTGCTTCTGTCGTTTATTTGGCCATTAAGCATAATCAACCCTTCAAAATGTATGGTAAGCTCAAAATTCAAAACTTATATTAAGGACCAACGACACACACGAAATACTTTGTAAATATTCTGATTATGTCTAGAAGACCCCAAGCCTGTGATCATACGGCTCATGTCTTATTGACTAGATTGCTACTTTATTGGCGAGAGGGACGAGGGGAAAAGAAACAAGTACACAGATGCATGTACTGTCTTTACGTTTTGCTTTCTTATTATTCGTTGTTTAATTTTGTTTTTGTTTTCAATATCAAATAAATGATGAAACAGAACTGACTCTTCAACTTCAGGCAAAAATTTTAAAGCCCATAATTAAAACGTCGGCAGTAACTTCAAATACTCTCTCATTTCTTTCGTTTTCTTTTGTTCTTATTTTTCTTTGTTTACAAAATCTATGAAATTGAATGAAAGTATGGTAGCATTGTTAAGAGAATAATTGTATTTATGTGAGAGCATTGAAAAAAAAGATCTTAAAATAAAATTGATTTTATTTCTCGACCGCATTCTCTGGCATAATTTTATGTCAAACTGTATGAAAAACATCGTTCAGCCCCAGTTCTGTTTCATCATTTAAACAAAATAAAAAACATGTCGTCAACATGACATGATTCATTTGAACGCCAATTCATGGTCAAAGACGAAAAAGGAAGAATCTTGTAAATAAGACATGAGCCGTATGAACTCAGACTTAAGGCTCAGTTAGCCGGGAGTAACAGTAACGTTGAAAGTCAGCTGATTCATTTTGTTATATGTAAAGCAATTAGAACGATTACTGTAAGCAGTAAAATGTAACGTCTCAATCTGTAAGAAATAGATTGGTCTTACTTTTTTACGGTAAGGTTACTGTTACTATTACTCCCGGCTAACTGAGCCCTAAGCAACAGCTGATAACCAACCATGTGTTAAAATGGTATACAGTTCTGGTGATTCTGGTGATCTTTCATAAATTCCTTAATTTTCCCATAGAACTATAAAACTTAACACGTTTTTACATTTCAAAGCACACAATTTAAAATTAAAAACAAAATTAAATGTTTGGTTGAAATGTTGAATCATTTTGACAGAACGTTAAAGAATTTTTCAGTGTTGTATCCGTTTTCAAAATAAGATCAACTTGTATGAATTCGCCTTGGGAGTCCCCTTTAAAAATTTGTTCAAAATATGTTTCCTTAAAAAAGACGCGTTTTATGCGCATTAAATACGCAGTAAAAACTGGAAAATATGCCCTAAAAAATGTTAAAAATATGACCTTAAAATTAAAAATTGATCATTTGAGGACACAAAGTTCAACAATTTTGGAACTTGTACTTTGCGCACAAGGCTAACATGGACAGACATTAGCCAGACGGACGGATGGACATCGTAAGACCACTTTAAAAGTGATTCTGAGTCGATCGGTATACTAAAAGATTGGTCTAGATAAACATCGCATAACATTTATCCTTAATGACAACCTGCTTTGTTTTACAATTTTAGAGTAACAAATAAATGTAGATGACGAAATTGAAGTAACAGATTTTCGAAAAAAAAAATAAATTTATTTGCTGCGAAAGCTATTGTAGGCATCTATAAAAATTTAATATGTATCAAAATATGCCTTATAAAGGCAAAATATGCGCTAAACACTTAAAAAATGCTGCAAAAAAGCTCTTTTAACTAAATTATGCAAAAAAATGCTGCAAACGGTAAAATATGCAAAAATATGCACTTACAAATCGATGTCAAAATTCATAAAAAGCTGTAAAACGGATAAATATGTACATATATTATTTCTGCCTTCATTGGTCGCACAAGGAAAAACATGCAATTGCATATTTATGGTTTCCCTGATGATAAGTCATCGTCAGATTTTTGTTGCTGCAATTTATTAAAATTCTGCTTTGAATTTGCCGATTATATATAAATACAAATCCACCTACAGCCAACTTCATTTTAAAAAGCGTTAGATTTACAAAACAAAACAGAATTGCTGAGTACATAAAACAGAGAACCCCTCCCCAATCTTCTCACCTCTGTTACCCATAAGCCCAAGAATTGCTGCAACAAAAATTGCAAGTCTGGACGATGACTAACTGAAATCAATAAATAAAATGTTTAAAATCAATAAATAAAATGTTTAGTTTACCTGCAAAATGGTCATTCTATAAAAATCTTTATAAAAAATTTTAATTACTTACTCAATCTCTTTATCATTTAAAAAACTACAGTCTCTTTGATAGATTTTAAGAGTAGTCATTCTAATCTTCATATTCAGCTCTTTTAAAGTTTTATCCACAACAGGAAATAAAAATGCCGGTAAGGCAAAAATTTTAAACGAGTGACTCCAGTCTAAGACTTTTAAAGCATCAGCTACTTCATCGAAATTCGAGTTTAAAGTGTTAATAAACAAATGATATCCATCCTGTTGATAAAAACAAATATACATTTAAATAAAAAAAACCTGGAAAATGTTCAAAATATATGGATATCAAGTACTTACTAAAATTAAAAACAACCCACTTTCTTTCCAATTGTCAAGAACATAAACTTTAACATGATCGATAGTTGGATTCAGTTCAAACCACTTAGTAAATATTTTCAGCGTATAATAACCATGACTAGCTTTTGGAAAACGATTGCGATATAAATCACGTAAATATTTCAGATCATTCACATCAGTTAATATTTTTAATTTTGTCATTGTGTGTGCGTGTTTTTTTAATGCAGTTAAAAAATTGCCGTTGTTAACAGCTTCAACCGACAAGTATTACTAAAACTTGTTTAATTGCACACGCTTTTAAACAATAAAAACAAACAAAATTCAAGTGATTCATAAAATTTGTTGGGTACATATGAGAAAGAACGACCCTGCAAATAATAGCACCAGTCCAAACACGCGTGTAAAGAGTAGCCCACAAGGGACCAGGACTAGTCCAAAAGTAACCCAAATGTATGGAAAAAACATAGTCTATTTAACATTACGATGTCCTAGGGCAGAACCATATAACCCACCTTTGGACTACTAAGGAGTAGTTTTTAAGCTACTCCATGGTATACTCAAGAGGATTAGTTTTGAAGCCGTTTAAAAACGAAAGCATGTCGTTAAAAAACGAAGACATGTCGTCTCACTACAAACACTTTTTAACAATGACATGGTCCATGCTTGCATTACATCGGACCAGTCCATGGAGTAGTCCATTTTATCAAAATGGATCAGGTGGTCCAATTTGATATGCTGGGGAACCATGAATCAAAAAAACAAGATTACGCTTTCATGGTATGTGTGACGTGGAAAAAGACTATTGTCCTCTACCTTTAAACCTAAATTTCATACAGTTTGGTCTTGCGTGACGTCATTTGCAGCAAATAAAAATTGTAATCCACTATCTCAGTTTGTGGTTTTATGAGAACGAATAATAGTTTTGTTCCTAAACCTAAAGCTGGGATCACACGATTGCCGCAATGCACCAATTTTCACACTTTTTAATACACCAATCGTGTGACTGCACAACCAATTGGCTCATGTACCAATCGAGGACAATATTGTGCTTACTTTTACCAATCAAATGCAACCCTGGTGCGGCAATCGTGTGACTGTTTGCTATGCAACCGCGCGTCAATAAAATAACAAAAATGCACCAATATTTATTGCCTTCTTGTGCGGCAATCAAACAACACAATACGCGCCAATATTTTTAATAAATTTTACGTTTTTGTGTTTCCTTTAGCAAGTAATAAAGATAAATATGTATTTATTTATTATGCATTTTAATTTTTTTTTTTTAATTTTTGTTATTAACAAATATGTATGTACATATGTTCACAAGCATACTATGTATGTAGCTGCTAAGTGCGAATATTTTTCAAAGATATTTAATAAAATTAACATTCGAAATTGTTGAACTAATTTTTGGAATTTCATTAATTTTTCTTAAAATATTTTAAACAAAACTATTCAACAAAAAATTGTAGAGTACCTATGAACAAATTTTTCGTTTTTAATGATGATACCAACAAGAACTTCCAAACAAATAAAAAAGCTACCACAACAGCTGTTTTCGCAGTTGTCAAGTAATAACAATCGTGTGAATGTGCTGCGGCAATTATTGTACCCATTTCACTTTGTACCAACTAGCGGCAATTAAATTTGTATAAAACAGGGCAATCGTGTGATTTCAGAATATTTGATTGGTGCAATTTCTTTATTGTGCGTCAATAAAGCACAATCAAAATTGTCCCATATTGGTGCATTTGCGGCAATCGTGTGATCCCAGCTTAAGTTTCTACATGCAAGTTGTTGAGTTTAAAATAACATCTGGTGTACACACATTATAAACAAGATTACAATCTTGCAAGGTCGCTAAAATGTTACTTTGAACTTAAGATGTGGTGTACACATATAAATATGAAATACATACATACATGTGTGCGATCCTTTTTTTTTTGTTGTCGTGTTAACAACTGAGTTTTTATCTTTTATGGTAATACACAGAGTTTTACTTCTATTTAATACCCTGCAAATAAAATGCTCTATGTGGTTTGATTCAGGGCGATGTTGATAAGCAGGAATGAGGAATTGAAATGACAACGAGCTCCGACCACCTTTTGTCACTCTCCAACAGTCGGCACAAGACATTCTATTCATATAACAAGAATGATTAGAAATGTCGGAAAATGTGTTTAAGGCGAAACAACAACAAATGTAAGAAATAACTGCAACATATTCTTTATCTTCAACTTCAATATTTCAAGGAAGAAATTAACCAAACAGGCTCCCGAAGGTGCAGCAACCAAACTGGCTCCCGAAGGTGCAGTAATTAGACTGGCTCCCGAAGGTGCAGTAATCAGACTGGCTCCCGAAGGTGCAGTAATCAGACTGCCTCCCGAAGGAGCAGTAATCAGACTGGCTCCCAAAGGGCAGTAATCAGGCTGGCTCCCGAAGATGCAGTAAACAAACTGGCTCCCGAAGATGCAGCAACCAAACTGGATCTTGAAGGTGCAGTAATCAGACTGCCTCCCGAAGGAGCAGTAATCAGACTGGCTCCCAAAGGGCAGTAATCAGGCTGGCTCCCAAAGATGCAGTACACAAACTGGCTCCCGAAGATGCAGCAACCAAACTGGATCTTGAAGGTGCAGTATTTTTGTTCTTACATGTATGGCAATACAAATATGTATGTATTTAAAACAGCAATTGAAGGAAAAAAGTAAATTTCTCTTGAATTTCGAAAATCATAGTGAATACTTTTAAAGAGTTATCGGAATCTTCCGATGATGAGGAAGAGAAAAGAGTGAATAAGTTAGAGCAGAAATATTGGTTCAAAAAAAATGTATGCCTGTGTTCATAAAAATATTTTAAATTTAATAAAGGTTTGAAAACCAAATTTTCCATGAAAATTGTCTTTAATAAACGCTTTTTAAATTTAATAATCGTTTATGAAAAAAGACCTAAAGCTCGACAATTTATTAATACTTGAAAATAATAAAAGTCGAATAAAATGCATATTATATACAAAATATATTTATATTTTTAATAAATATGTATGTGCAAATGGGCATTTCCGTCAAAAGGCCCACCGTGACCGAAAATTGTTATAGAGAAATATTTAGATTTTACTAATTTTATAAATGTACCCATAAATTTGTTCACTTAGATGCAAAGTTGTGCAAACGTAATTTCTTATTTGTGAGAATGTTTTATTGTATGTGTTCTTTAATATTATCTACCTTAAAAGAGGTGATATTTGTAAAAAAAAATTATTCCAAAAAAATTTTCTTACATGGTCTGTAATCAAAAGAAGAGTTCAAAGAGCAATATGTTATTCGGATTTACGGTAAATTATTATTTTGTTTAAATCATTATTCAGTTAAATTATTATGGAAAAAATTTCACGTTCGAAATGTCACGTATCGACCCAGAAGACTTTGGAATCAAACCAAAGACATTTTAATGTTACATTGCTACGTAAAATTCTGAAAGTAGTTTGACTAAAAAAATTGTGCCAGGTTTCGCAGAATTACACCTTTTTATACATGGCCACAAAAACTTCTTCTGTTTTTTTCACGTTCGAACCGCTACTTCTTTTGCCATTATCTTTGACCAAGACGCCCAAACTTCGCGCACAAACTTTAGCAAAGATAACAGTGCTTTCTTAGTGCTATAATTTAAGGGTTAAGAGAACGTAAAAATATTTGTTGTTTAAAATGTTATTGCATTTTTTATGCGTACGACTGTCACTATCAACACTTTGGAATTACCCATATGTATTTATGTAAGAATGTTTTTTGATATTATATTTAATTTCGTATAATAAATTTTATTTTCCCTTATAACTGAAAAAGTAGTTTTCTAAGCGAGGTTTTTTACAAATGCGTTGATTTCGCATTTATCCGGGTTATTGGTTAAATGATTCCCCGTTTAAATGCGTAGAAAACTGAACATTTTTAAGCGGGAACTACTGTAATACAGCAAAATACGCTGGTTAACATTAATGCTAGAGTTAGATCGAATTTTAAAATTGTTTGTTCCATTGAAAGAATATTTTATCAACAAAGGAGAACTGTATATGGTCAACCGTTTTCAAGTTATTCCAATATATGTAGAGAAAGTGCCTTAATTTTGAACATAATGGTATATCTCGAAAATTGAGATGATAGAGAAAAATGGAGATTAGATTTGAAATCAGCGACCTCATATTAGTAAAAATTTGCATTCAAATTCCAGACCGCAAAATGTCTGTTCCGCAGTGTTATTACTAAATTTTTTTGTTTTTAAGACTTTTACATATTATTGCCAATAACCAATAACCTTGATAATATTTATCATTTTTACTAAATTTCGAAATTTCCTTTTTTTTCGTTTGAAAAATATGTATTGTCACCGTAGTTATCATTTTAAAGATAATTTTAAACATTAATATCACTTTTTTATAAAAAAAAAATATATTAACAAATAACATGTATACAGGTAACGTTAAATATCGACAACTTGGCAACACGTAGTAAACAATTGAGAAATTGAAGTTTTGCTAAGTGCCTGTTCACACATGTCAAGTTTGACTCGTCAAGTCTTGAGTTTTTAGGAGAGAGGGGAAAAGAAATGACATTCTCTTTTCCCTTATCTCCTAAAAGCTCAAGACTTGACGAGTCAAGCTTGAGTGTGTGAACCGGCACTAAAAGTTAACTTCTTGACGACATTTTAAAAATTACCTTGCACAGTGCTTTGTAACCACAAAAATTTTTGTAAGTGAACAAGTGTGAGTGTATTGAGTTTTTCGAACTTGCACTTGCATGTGGAAACCGGGGTAAAAATTCGCTGGGTAAGTTCGTCGAATGAACAGTGTTACCAAATGGAGAAATTTACAAGTTTTTTGAAGTTTTTCGTAGCACTGATCAGTTTTAGATTTCTTGGATTGCAAAATATGTTTTTCTTTAATTCGTGCAGTTTTTACATAAAATATTTTTACTTTAAATTTTGTTATATACATATACAGTAAGGGACAAAAATGTTCACAAAATGTGTGTTATTTGCAAAATAATTATATGACTATATGAAATGTAGAATATTTCAAGAACTCAAAATTAAAAATTTTTAAAAAAAATATGTATTCATAATATTTCACACTGTATTAGTATTAAGTTATGAGTGTGAACTATTATGACCGCAGTTAGAGATTATTTTTGTATTTGGGTCCTAGCGTTTGGTGTGTTATCCCTTTGCTCTTTTAAGCTGCCTTAATCCTTTTTGCCACACTTTTACAAAAGTTTTTAGCATTTTCGGCTTTATTTTTCCAAGCTTTAACGGCAAGCTCCCAAAGCTTATATGCAGTGCTAGGCGGTTTCCTCTGAGCAAAAAAATGTGCCTCTTTGGACAGACTAAAGGTACTCAAGTAGGTACAACTCTAGCGACTAATTAGGTAAATTTATTTTCGAATTTTGATTTTCTTCAAACTAACTTTTAGCTGTTTCTGAAGTATGCTTAAGATCGTTGTCCTGCATAATGATATCGCCCTGTCAAGGTTCTTAGCCGAATATGGCTAATATTGCAATCTACGGGTCTTTAAGGATGGTTTTGTAGTACTTGACACACATTTTTCTTCTGAATTAGCGGAGTACTCAAAGCTGGCTCCCACGAAAACAATTTAAAGTCATTTAAGAAATCATCAAAACTTTAATATTTGGAATTATTCCGCTCTTTTACGCTAACACTTTTACGCCAGCCATGCTTACTGCCGTCCGACTGGCTCCAATCTCATAATTTTTATCCGATCTAAGCATGTTACACGCCTTGAATCTTTAAAACTGAATGTTTCTTACTCTTTAGCAAAATTCAGCCGTTTTCAGCTTTTATTTTAGCTAAAAGGTGGGTTGTCGCTCATTATTCTAGCTACTTATCTACAACTTAAGCAACTTTGTACGATTTTAGTGCTTACATCTAAATTGTACTCAATGCTTAGTATTTGCCGGACCTTAATATGTAGCTATGTATATTGACTACACCAGTAACAATAAGTTGCTTTGAGTCGCGAAAATCTTTTGGCGAAAGTTTTTTTGAGCGACCAGCTGTGTTGCTTTTGGTATCCAAACTACACTTTTTTTTATTTTACATTCAAATCCCACTGAAATGTTGTATTTTTTGTGATCTTGCGATGTGAGACTCCTTTTTTTAAATTTTTCACAATACTTTGTTTTAAATGTGCCGCTTTTGGCTTACCGTTCTTGAAGAAACTAGTCAAAATTTAATTGCTCAAGTTTTTTTCAAATTTTAAAAAAATTTAATATTAATGAATTAATTTACTCACTTTAAAAGCAAATCCCACAGATAAAACTTAAAATTTTTTTGGAATTTTTATGAAAGATTCACACAGGGTTAATATTGTTCACACATATAGTTTGGATGTTAACTTAATATAAATATAAAAACTAACGGTACTTTTGAAAATAAGTTTACATAGTATTATTTTAAAATGTAGAAAGCCATACAATAGTTTTAGAAAGTTTCCAAGTCTAAACTTTAATAGTTTTCATGATATACATAAATTTTTTATAATTTCGTGAACAATTTTGTCCCTAACCCTAAGTCTAGACGAGCAATTTGTTTGGCAATTATTGCCGTAACAACTATCAAATTCTATTGTCAACACTAGATATTAACGTGTGGACTGCATAAATATGTATTTGAACACATGTTCAGTAACAAATGTTATAATATATTGCTGAGCAATTATCTTTTGACACAAGCTGTCAAAATCAATTATCAGTTACAAAAAAGGAAAAATTTTAAACTTAAAACATACATAAAATTTAAATACAAAAATTACAAAAAAATAATTAAAAATAAATTGGTTGCCAAAGAAAATGTTAGTATTTGTTAACATACATATTCATGTTTTGTGTTAAGACATACGTTTACTCCACTCTAAAAATAATATTAAACATAGAAGATTTCTGTGACGTTATTGCTTATGTTAACAAATACAAATTGCGCGTATAGACGTAGGGTAACTGTACATTCATAATGTATTTTATCTAATTTCTTTAGGCATGCCTACTTACTGCCTATTTTGAAAGTACATACAATGAAAATTTTCGTTTGGGAATTCATAATAAAAAAAAAACAAATTTGAATATTTTATTTATTAGTTTAGTTGGGTAATTTTTTACCCTTTACCGAAAGTAAAAGGGTAAATATAAGTTGTTTCTTAGAACCTATAAAGAATATATCGCTCATTTGCTGCAAGACCGGCGTAACTCAAAAAAATCCATTTCGAGATAAACGCATTTAAAGTTTTTGATTTGTTCTAACTACTTAGAAAAAAAGAAGACACATTCTCTTCAAACTGGGAAAGATATAAACATGAATTTAATACACAATATAAAGAAAAACATAGCGAACAATTCTGCATCTATAACTCCAAAACTTCATTTTTTGAGTTATGCCGGTCTTGCAGCAAATGAGCGATATGTTCGGGTCCTTATGAGTAGCGAAGTGGATTTAACGAAGTACATCTGTCCGTGTGTATGTTGAAATTGATTTTCCGAAGACCCCTGAATTTATGGGGACTATGTTGTTTACATAACACATTTACTCCTTAAAAGTCTGCTATTGAAATTAAGCCAGACCGGTCCATAAATGACTGAGATGTGAGCAAAAAACCACAACAGTATCTAATTTTTACCATGACACAAAAAAGATTTATTTATATCTAAAGAATGGTACTTATATACTTTCTGTTCTTATCGCACCATGTGGAGGGTGTATAAGATTCAGCATAGCCGTATATAAAACCCTTACTTGTATTTTTAATTTATACCAAATTATCTGTTTTTCTTTGATATTTATTTGAAAATATTGTAAATTTTTTTTTTTAATAACAAGCAACCGTTTCTAATATTTTATTCGTCTTCAGGCCAGCTATAATTTTCTAAAGTCGGATATGTTCTTAGCCAGTAACAATAATCTGTCACTTTAAAATTTAACCTTTCAAATGTGCGACACGATGGTAAATTATCTTTATTTACTAAAGCCATAACATCATCACCCTGATCGGCTATGCAACGTGAGATAGCCCGTGTTACTGCGGCACCCAAACCTAAGCGTTTGTAATTTTCCTTCACCTGTAAGGCCCCTAAGAAACCACCTTGTAATCTAAATGAGAATTGATATCTTCAATTACTTGAGCTTAAAAATAAATAAAATTCAAAATTTACCTTAAACACCAAGCCACTAATTCGTTTGTAGCTTCAACATAAATTCCCATATTTATATTCCAGTCAATTAAACGTTTTATTAAGTACAATGAACCTTCATGGCGATTGGGCCATGACAAATCCTTGGCGGCAACTGCAATCAAATAAATATAAAATATTATTTTTGTATATTTTGATTTTAGGTATATACATATGTATATATGTATTGACATCGAATTATATCATACGATGTCAATAAGTCTCCTTTGAGCTCTATACATTGTGTAAAAGCGAAGTCATTACAGGTAATCTCGGTACTACAACAATTACAACGCGTACAAAAAAAAATTATTATTTTTATAAAATCATTAAAACAAAAAGATATATATTATGTCCTGTGGTTCCTAGTAGGAACAACGGGCCGCTTATTATTTGTTGCGGTTTCAGTTACCATTTCAGTTTAAGATTGAGGGACTGATTAGGCCTCCCATCCGATCCTAGTTTTGGGGCTGCCAACAATCTCTAGGCAGGTCGAACAGTTGAGTTTCAGTGCCTGTTCATTTCGGTGGCCACCTAGTTACCTGAGACGCATCGGTTTTAGCATGCCATTCAGGTTACTCAACTGTGTGCCTTCTCACTCTAGCTGTCGACAGACGGGTGTATGAGAGACATTACCAGGGGATACTTGGTATAAGACCGGAAGTAGTGAGCTGCTTGGGAAATTCGAACTGAGGAATCGCTTCTTGTCATCCCCAAGTGGATGACAGGCAGATAGCTTTCCGCACAAGTGCACCTCTGCAAAATACCCCATCCCCCGAAACAAAAAGAAGCCAAGATAATAAGCAAAACGAGTCGGAAAAAAACCAAGCAATTGTAGGGGAATGTAAGAAGAGATGAACTCTCTGTTTATTGCTGGTGTTTTATTAAAGCTTTGATATTGTTAGTGCCGGTTGACACACGTCAAGTTTGAATCGTCAAGTCTTAAACTTTTAGGAGAGAAGGGAAAAGAGAATGCCATTTCTTTTTCCGTCTCTCCTAAAAACTCAAAAAAATATGACAACCCTGTTTTGTTTGTGAAATGATTTCGTCGTTAGAGTCAAATCTCTTTTCGCAGAGCCATTTTTCGGTTTAGAAACAGGTAACAGTCACTCGGGGCTAAATCCGGTGAATAGGGCACATGAGGGGAAATTCGAATTCCTGGAATCTATAAATGGCTCTCAAAGAACAAACTAAATGACGCAGCTTATTCAATATTTGACATAAGAGTATACCGGTAGATGCCTGTGGGTAGTAGCAGTGTTGCCCCTTAAGTTAAAAGACGGGAAATTTAAAAAGTTACGTACTAATTGACCTGTGCCCATTTTCTGTAACTCTCGCGTCAAGAAACTTTATTTGAAATGAAACAAAAATTCCATATATTGAAACAAACCGCTGTTTTTCTCACTAAACTGTGTCTGTAACATTTTGACGAGTACTAGTTGTCACGTAAGGAAATTACTCGCCCATTTACAGAGAAAGTGTGTCTGTAACTTTTTTTCGAGAAACGTTCGCGCTTTGAACTGTCAAATAAACTCACGAATATAATTGGGGCGAGAAAAAATGTTAAAGCTGTTATGATACTTGCTATTTTTTGTATTTTTTCTATATTGGAGAACAATGCAAGTATATTTGCATAGGAAAAAGTGTAAAGAGTATAATTATATCATAAGAAATCTTGAAATGTCAAACAAATATACATACATGTTTTATCGATAAAAAATCTAAGACTGTCAAAAAAAATATAAAAATTTTTAACTTAAAATTGACATTTCCAGATTAATTGTGAGCACTGCTGTCAATTTTTTTAGTTTTTGATCGAAAGTAGCGGTTTTTAACTTTTTTTTTGCGATTTTTAGCTTTTTTGACGGGTTTTTGTGGGAAAAAAACGTGGGCAATATTTTTTGTTTTGTTTACATTTTATTTTGGAATCACAAACAATTTGTTTTTATATACAATAGAATTTAATGCAAATAATGTAAAATAATGTAATGCATTACAAATTACATCGGGGTATATTATTTAATTGAAAATTTATGATTTGAAATCCCATATGAAGGACACGTGCTTCATTTCACTTATCAAACACAAAATAGTTTCATTTGCCCAAGCTTTTACCATTCTTTTTTTGTTTTATGCCCGTAATTTCAACATACAGATATCTGGTCGTGTTCGTACCGAACAGTTATCTTTACCTATGCGGTAAAACTAGTTTTGTAATTTCAACGTTAAATTTACCTATGTGTTTTTTTTTTTGTTTTCTTTAAAAATATGGCAACATTTCTGTTTTTATTAATTTTTTGAATTAACTTGAGGGTTACACGATCAAGTTTTGGCTATCAAGTTTTAATACACTCACACTTTTTTACCAATACACTCATACTTTTAAAAATTGATACGAACTTGCCTCTAAAATTCTCTTGCCAGTGAGTGTATCAATTTTCGCTCAGGAAAACAGCTTATTACAAATCTTTTGAAGTTGTTTTTGTTTTTTTTTCACAAATATTTTGCCGGCAAAAGCTGAAGTTCTTTTTTTTTACAAATTGTTGCGGGAATTTTAAAATTTTAACTAAAAACCTAAAAATAGTGAAATATATCTATTAACAAAATTAATAAGCAAAATGATAAAGTCCCTTCGAACAGCCTACAGTGCAGAAAAATCAAAAGAGGAAAATAGCAAAACATTTTGAGTTGTTTTCTCGGCGACGACATCTTGAAAAAGTAAATTGCTTTCAACTTGCGTGCAGCCTACGTCACAGCCGTCAACTTTTGCATATTTTGACAATCAGTATATGTAAAAGACTATCAAGGAAATCTTGATCGTGTGGCTGCACTGTTTTCTTTTAGGAATTTACTATTATAAACTGTACACATACGCTTCCAAGCATATTCTCTTTATTTATCAGTAACACTGCCACTTATGAACATGCTTTTGTTAAAATGCAACCTTGATCAAATGTAAAGTATAATATTGTTTTGAAAATTTAAAAAATGATAAAGTCGTTTACACTATTATACTTTGTATTAAAACATGTCAAAATCTCAAGTAATATGAGAAAGTGCGATAGTTTGAATGCAATCTGTCGTTAAAATGACAAGTATTACGAAAAACAATTTGACATCCCATACGACTTCATGGTTTTTTGAAATTTTTCAAAACAATAATACTTTTTATTTTATCAGGATTGCATTTTAACAAAAGTATGTTCATGTATGATAGTGTGAACAGAAACTGTAACGTTAAATTAGATTTTTTGACAATCGCACCAAAACTCATTAGCAGGGAAACCACATATATGCAATTGCATGTTTTTCCTTGTGCGACCAATGAAGGCAGAAATAATATATCTATCCGTTTAAGAGCTTTTTATGAATTTTGGCATCGATTTGTTAGAGCATATTTTGGCATATTTTACCGTTTGGAGCATATTTTTGCATAATTTAGTTAAAAGAGCCTTTTTGCAGCATTTTTAAGTTTTTAGCGCAAAGCAGGTTGTCATTAAAAATAATATTATTTTAAACTTTCATTTTGTATAAAAGCAAAAATTAAGAAAAAAGCAATTATAAACTTACGTTTTTGGCGATGTGTGCAATACATAGAAATCTGAACCAATCTTTTAGTGCACCAATCGACTGTGAATCCATTTTTAAAGTGATTTAACGATGCCCATCCGTCCGTCTGGCTGGTTGTCTGTCCATGTTAACCTTTTTTACATAATTTGATCAAATTTCGTAAATACATTTTAATTGTACCAAGGACGAAGTCTATGTTAATGGTAAGAATCGGTCTTTAATTTAATATATTCCCCATAAAAACTTCTTTCCAAATTAGACGCTTTGTGTACGTAAGCCATCTTATTATGTTTGAATTTAGATTAAATTCGCCCAAAAAGTATGTTGCAGCAGATTAAATTCTGTACAGATTATTATTTAACGGCCATTTTCACCAACATCGGTTATAATTAACTATCGGTTATAGCTGTCAAAACATATTGGTAACCGGAACATTAATTGAAAGTTAGTTTTAACCGAACTTGGTGAAAATGTGGGTAAGTATTGTTTTTTTTTTAATGGAACTGATGAATATTTTGTTTTTAAATGAGTAATTTTTAATTTTTTGGGGCATATTTTAACAATTTTGAGGGCATATTTTCGAATTTTTGCGGCATATTTAATGCGCATAAAACGCAATTTTTAGAGCATATTTCTGGTTTCCCTGCTCATTAGATTTCTATCTCACAAAGTATTATGGAATACGTAAGACTTGTGTGATAGTGTTAACTAGCCATATAAATGTTGGTATTGACATAAAATATACGGCAATAACTTTTTCAATAGCTGTTTTGTCTTGAAAAAAAAGTTGTACTGATACGTTTAAAGCTTACCAAGGACCCCAAATAAACCGCCTCTCTAAAATCACTTCAATGCAAACAAGTTTTATATACATAGATAAAGATATCTTAATAATATTCGGAAACAAAGAACAATGACATGAATATTAGCGTCATAACATAATTTTGTCCTGTTTGGTTCACGGTTGCCCACGGGTCCCAAATAATGTACGCTTTATAAAGCTTGTCTCTAAAGGCCGACTAAACTTTCTTATTTTTGGTAATGAGAATATGAAATTTAAAAAAACGAATTTAAAGCATATTTATATAAAATTTAATAAAAAATTAAAAGATCACTGAGATAAAGAAAAAGTCAAATATGTACTGTGGACATACAATAAAAAAAAACTTCTTACCCATTGTCTAACAGTTTAGCCTCCGCATTTGGCAGGTAATACATTAAATTTAAGCTATCATATTCTAAATTAAGACTTTTTCTTTCTACTGTATTTAACACAGCCGGTCGATGACATTGCAAAAATGAACTTACTTTAAAGCCTTTTGACCAATCTAGAGTCATTAAAGCTTCAGATAATTTTTCACAGTTTTCTTTATTTAAGGATCCTATAAATAACTGATAGCGATCTTTAATCACATAGAGACCTTCTTCTTTCGTTGACGAGAATATAGTTAAATTTTTCAGATGCCTATCTTTCACCTTCCACTTAAAAAAATTATCCAAGCAATAAAAGCCCACACAATATTGTGGCCAATCTTGGCGGTACAAGTCCCGAAGTTTTTTTAATGCACTAATATCTTTTATTTCAAAAAGATCTATCATTTTATTAGAAACTTTTTTAAAATCTTTTAAATTTGTATGCAAAAAGTTTTTTATTGATGATTTAAAGTACATACATATGTAGCCGATTTTACAACGTAAGTATTTGCTCAGTTGAAATAAAGTGACTAACACAAATTTCCATTTAGAAAAAGAGAATGGTCATGTAAAGGTTTTATCTTCGTTAGTACAGCAATCTCATTCAGGGTTACCAAAGGTAAATGTTGATAATAAAATAAAGCTAGAGGTCCACACCACGCGTTACTCGCTTTTTCGCTGCATACGCAGCTGTCAAAAAAGTAGAATCTGTGTAGTTATACGTAGTAAGTTACATGCACAAAAGCGTAGATGCCTTGAGGCGAAAAGTATGTTTACTTTCTACTTTTGTAAGCGTCACAAGCAGCGTTCGAACAAATCAGCTGATTTTGACAAATTACATTTTTTTTACTTGTGCTGCTGCGGCTCCTGCATAAAAAGCGTTGCATTTAACTTGAAACGTAGAACGCAAGTAAGCATGCGCTGCGTGGAGGCGAAAACGCGTGGTATGGACCTCCAGCTTAAGGCTACTTAATAAAATATCAAATACTTTGTTCAATAAAACAACACTGTGCTGGAAGTTTACACTTATTTTGAAACAAGCTGGGCACTTGGCGTTTCAACCTTATTTGGGTACGCTGAATCCAGTGGTGCTAGCCGTTTTTTTTTTAGGTTAGCTCTGGTTTTCGAGATATACCGTTATTTCAAAAATTGAGGAGGTTGCACAACATATGTTCGCGTAACTCAAAAACGATTTAGTTTATTAAAATTACTTAAAACCCGAAATTCCGCAATAAAATTTCCTTTAAGAAAGCTAAAACTTTTTTCTTATATGCGCAGTCGTTTTAGAAACATAATTTTTTTTGAAAAAAAAATAATTTTTTTATCAAAATTTCGAAATTTTTGTTTTCTAGAAATTCATAAAAAAAAATTTATTTACAAAAGTTAAACAATTTTAATTAACTTAAGAAATTCATATAACACAATATTTGTTCGGCCATACATTTTATCCCACTAGGGGCGACTCCTGGGCATTTATGGGACTTTTTCTTCAATTTATTTTTAGTCTGCATTGAACATTTTGTATGGGAGCCCCCTTAAGGAATGGTGATAGCAGGTAGGTACGTTAGAAATAAATGATTGGCATTAAAAAGAAAGTGGGGTTGGTCATACATGTGAACCATCTAGGGGCATCCTAGGCACTGCAGGTGCCAAATATAAAAATTTTAATAAGCCGCAATATTTGTATTTAGCCGGTACAGCGCATAGGATGCTCCTAGAAGATTTACCTTTCTTAAAGGAAATTTTATTGCGGAATTTCGTTTTTGAGTTACGCGAATATATGTTGTGCAACATCCTCCATTTTCGAAATAACGGTATATCTCGAAAACAAGAGCTAACCTTAAAAAACGGTTAGCACCATTGGATTCACCGTACCCAAATTATGTTGAAACGCCATGTGCCCGGCTTGTCTGTTTTTTCATCTAGCACAGTGTAATTGTTTTAAAAATAAGGTCGTATAGTTTAAATTGACGTTCTAACTTTTAACTGGAACTACTTATTAGACAACGAAAAAATATTCGGATATACATATTGACAGTTCAATAAATGGATAACACTCTTTCATCATCGCAAGATGTATGTAACTGGAGCATATTTTAATGTTAATAGTTTAGATAAAGAAAGGTTGTCAATAAATTCCTCCGTTTACTTTCATTAAAATATTAAATTCTGAGAAAATCGGTCAAAACACTCTCTTCAAAGGTGGGCGACAACACTCATGCGGTGGCCTAGGCCTTCGACCCCGTACTCTGCCCCTCAGTTGAGGGATAAGCCGGCACATTGTATAGTAGTATCAAAGGCTCGCAAAAATTCCAGACCCAACAACGCTTCTTCAAAGAATTCGGCCATGAGATAAAACGTACATCGTTTAGTTTTGTCGCAGAAAGTGACATCTACCTGAACCCCCTCTGTGATTTGTTTCCGTGTTCCATCCGCTAGGATTGCTTCAAGGTCCTCTCTGACCTTTAAATTGCTCCACAAAGTCAGCTCTCATAAAATTCCGGGTTGCACCGGTGTCTATTGTTGAAGTTATTAATTTACCCTTGATAATTATCGTCGCCATCATTCGAGTTTCTTCGCACTGTAACGAGGTTTTATTTGCTAAGGACTGGTTGGTTGGGAGGTCGGTAAGCCTTTGGAGGGCGACAAATAGAACATTCTTCTATTTTCTGCGCCTCACTCAATTTTGTATGCCTCATCAGATTTTGTAACGCCAGGACGTAGTCCTTGAAATTTTCATTGGACCCCTGGGTACGATTCTGGACTTCGTCTTCTAGCTTCTCATAGTACCTTGGGGGTAGGAAGAAGGTGCAGAAATCAACTTTGAACTCGTCCCTTGGCCACGCTTTGTTGTTGTTACGATACCAGACAAGCGCGCGGTTGCACAAGAATTCCGGCATTATGTGGGGTAATTCATCAAGGGAGACACAGCACATTCGGGATAATTCCTCAGCACATTCTATGAACTCTAGCGAGTCGTGCACTTCATCATATCTTAGTCCCCATTTCCTCACGTTGTCGATTACCTCAGTATGTGTCTCAACTCCCGCTGTTTCGCACCGGCGAGCCATGGTGTGGTTATTTTCTGAGCTACGTTCCTTCTTTGCTGGTGATCTTGTCTTATGGTGTTCCGCTGGTACCAGTAGACTTGGAAAAGGGACAAGGCCCGACGTTTCATGCCTCGCTTGAATCTCTACCAACCGGGCGAACTCCTCGTCGTTGTGCTCCATGCCAATAAATTTGACACAACGCTTGCGCAGGTCCTCTACTGTGCTGGACGTATCCAGTCGGAATTCGTTAAGATAAGACACCAATTCATCATGTTTGAGGGTATATACCCATGAGTTTTTCAACGTCACTTTTCCACTCTTCACAGGTTCCATTAGTATTTATTTTATTTATTTATTTTTTTTTATTCCAAAAGAGAATGCCATTTCCTTTCCCCTCTCTCCTAAAAACTCAAGACTTGACGAGTCAAACTTGACGTGTGTGAACCGGCACTTTCTCTCAATGTACACGAATGTTGCCAAAACAAAAATATTTTTTTAGAAATGAATCACAAATGACTTTTTTATTATATTTTTAGAAACTGCAACAGCTGATTGTGAGTTACCAACTAACAACTATTTTATCAGGGGTGCCGTGTCGTTAATTTGTTAAATGTTAATCCGGTAGCGCGTTAAATATACAAAAACAAAATGCGTGTAAAAAAGTAACGACTAACAAACTAACAAGCTCGGTGTGA
The DNA here is from genome assembly GCA_930367215.1 of Pollenia angustigena. Taxonomy (NCBI): domain Eukaryota; kingdom Metazoa; phylum Arthropoda; class Insecta; order Diptera; family Polleniidae; genus Pollenia; species Pollenia angustigena. Next base: position 120,286,350 of record OV884057.1, on the reverse strand, counting down.
ATACCACTGATATTTTGTTTGAATGTACCTGATTTCATTTATATGGTTTGTGGTTACAGCAACTTTACCACGATTATATGAAAGAAATAGCAAATCTCAGGCCTGGAAAAGAATAAAGTAGTTGTAGTAGTATTTGAATCTGACGAATGCTCAGTAGCGCAACAAAGTTCAAATTTTCAAATTTTGCGCTTCAACTACAACGAATACTACAACTACGCATTCTGTTGACACTACTTTGAAACTGACGTTTTTAACTTTTGACAGCTTGCAGCGCCATTCTTAACGTTGTACTACAGCGACTTTTCTGTTCCCCACTTTATTGATACCAATTTTGCTATCTCGATGATATAAAAATGTGTAAAAAACTACTACAGGTTGTTTGAACGTCATTGTATTAACAATTTATTAATAAAAACGTTTTTATTCTTCTTTCAAACACTTTATTTTAGCTGCACTTTTATGCAGGTAACCACAATTGCGTACCTGCACATTAAGGCAGCTAAAATCATTTAAGATAACTGCATTTTTGATTTATATGCACAAAACATCGTGCAAAGGAGATTGTGCAGCTAAGTCAAAATTACTGTAGTTAATTTTAACTGAATTTGGTGAAATTGGGGGTTAATCAATTAAAATCTAAGCTTGACTTTAAGTGTGAAGACATTAAAATAACACAAATAATTACTTCTTAACTAAAGAAGAGGCAAATCTTGTCTCTAATTTTTAATAAATTGTGACCTTTTGTTTTAGCCACTTTATTTGTTTTTGTATTTATATTTACATAATTAAAAAATAAATGAATTAAAAATTATACTTTATATCAAAATACATAATATATATTATATATATGTATGCACATTATACAAAAAGTATGCATTTTTTTTAATATTTAAAAAAATGGACGGTTTCAAAGGATTTTGGTAAGTTTTGTAGACAATTTTGGTCGGGTAGAACATTTTGAAACGCCAACCCAGCTGAAGACCTTTTTGCCTAACGGTAAAGATTATTAAATCGCCCTTGTTAAACAATAGTGTATAATCTCAAAATTTTTATTTTAGGAGTTACATATAAGAAAAAATCGACACGTTATATTCGTATCTAACCGCTGAAAAAAAATATTTTTTTTTAACTGAATTTTCAACTGTCAAGAAAAATCAAGCGTTTTCTTTTAAATGTGTTGTTTTTTACCGATTTCGTTCTGGCAACCCTAGGTCCTAACACTGCACATTGGGGCAAAATGATGTATTATGTGGCATCAATTAAACCGCTAGATTTTAAAAAGCATAGTTATTAGATTAGATAGAAAAATATGCAAAAAATGCTTTGCAAAACTAAGAAAATTGCACAAAAAATATGTATAAAAAATTTATTAAAAATTTAATATTAAGATCGAATATGTATAACATGTATTCATTACGGGTGCCACCAATAGAAGTATAGTATTGGGATAATATATTTGCTAATACATAAAGAAATTACACAAGGCAACAAAACAGGGCTGTGGAGTCGGAGTCGGACTTTAAGAGTCGGGCTAGGGGTTTTTTAACGGAGTCGGAGTCAGATTCGAAGTACTAACAAAAATCGCGGCTCCGACTCCAAAATTTTTCAGCATTATCATTTTTCTAATATTTCTAATAATTTCTTCGACCTTTTTAATATTATTTCTTCCCAATAAATCTTCAAGCTCAAGGTCACTTTTATATCAAAAATATTTATTATTCTTTATCTCAATGGATGATTTTTTCAGAGATTTTTGGTTTTTTTAATTTAAAACAAAATTTTATTACACAACAAATTTGTCAATTATGAAAAATAATGAAAATTATACACAGGATACAAAAATTGTTCTATTCCATTATTATAAACTTATTGTATTTGCTATCTTGTTCTTAAAAACTAAATGCTTGTAATTTTGATAAATAATAAATATATTTTATATAAAAGTGACCTTGACTTGAAGATTTATTGTGAAGAAGGAGAGGAGAGGTTTGCTTAAAAAAATTTTGAAGTCAGAAAATAAGGTTCAGTCTAATTTACTGATAAGTAGGTGAGTTGCAAAACTCGTTTGTTTCAAAAATTAAAAAATTAAGATGACAATAACAAGATTTTGACAGATCTTTTATACATATACTTACATATATATTGTATCGAACCATGTTTTTTTTATACAGCTTTATGTTACCTAACAATTGCCCAACAATTTAAATTCAACTGTCAACTGAGTCTTTAAACTGAATTGATGCTTGGCCACACACTTCATCAACTGAATTGAAAGATTTTAATTTAATTTTGAAATGTAATGAAGTAAAATACAATTTTTTAAATTTTTAACTTTTTTTTGCAAAAGAAAACTATGTACAAACATTTATTTTGACAGGTAATCAAAAGGTTCGAGCACACACAGTACAATCGAATTGGAAGACTTGAAAATCCAAATCTTTTGATTTTTCTTTAACCAACTCGACAACCGTCAAACTAATCAATTGACAAAGCCATACACGCTTTGATTTAGACAACAACAAACTCAGTTAACAATTGAATTGAATCGTGGAGTCAATATTTAGTTTTAACTACTTAATAGTGAACAAAAATCAACCTTATTTTCAAGTTTATGAAAATCAAAGGAGGGAAATAATAACATCGTTTTATTCACTTAAGATATTAAAATCAGTGAAAAATATTGAAAATGCAATTACAGGAAAAAGGCCCGTTTCGAGCAAGATTTTAAAACTGGTTCAAGTTCAAAACATTTCAGCCGACCAATCTGCTAACTTTTTATATGTATGTATGTTAACAGGGGGTCGGTCCACTATAACTTTTTGACCATTGAATTTTCACTTTTCTTTTTTTTGCCAAAAAAATGCGGGTTACTCTGAAATAAAAGATAGAACTTGATGAGAGTTAATCTAATAGTTGTTTTTAAAATTAGATTAAAAAATCAGAGTTTAAACAAGTTAGAGTGCTATATTCGGCTGTGCCGAATCTTTGATACCCTCCACCGAGTAACATCTGTATGATGTTCTTATTATCTTAAACTGTGACGATTTGTTATTAATTATGGTTTTAGGCGACTAAACTGTTTTCCGGTAGTAGGGTTTATATGGGGCCTAGGGTAAATTATGGACCGATCATCACGAAATTTTACAGCGTCATTTCTAGTCCTTTAAAACTGTGACGTACCAATTTCTGTTATGCTAGCATTATTAATTATGGTTTTAGGTGTACTAAACTGTTTCCGGGAGTAGGGTTTCTATGGGGCCTAGGGTAAATTATGTACCGATCTTCACGAAATTTCACACTATCATTTATAGTCCTATAAAACTGTGACGAGCTAAAATTTGTTTTGATTGCATTATTTTTTACGGTTTTAGGCCTACTAAACTGTTTTCCGGTAGTATGGTTTATATGGGGCCTAAGGTAAATTATGGACCGATCGTCACGAAATTTCACAGTGTTATTTCTAGTCCTGAAAAACTGTGACGTTCCAAATTTTGTTACGCTAGCGTTATTTTTTACGGTTTTAGGCGTACTAAACTGTTTTCCGGGAGTATTGTTTATATGGGGCTTAGGGTAAATTATGGACGGATCTTCACGAAATTTAACAGCGTGATTTCCAGTCAAATAAAACAAGTTTTTACAAAATCTTATCTCATTCCGTGCCTTGTTCCAGCATTTATATTATTTTTTGTAACAAAATTATCAATTTTTTTAGGTGGTGGTTCCACATTTTGATTCATAGCTCAGGTCCTACTGAACCGATTTTGCTGGATTTCAATCCCAAACTGCTTAGGATAACTACAAGCAATTTGGCACCAAGTTCAACAGACGGACAGACAGACGGACATGGCTAAATCGACTTAGAATTACTCAAGGACTCAGAATATATATACATACTTTATGGGGTCTGAGATGAATAATAAAAACGTTTCACACGGAATGACAAACTTAATATACCCTCTTCACGACTAATTGTGGTGGAGGGTATAAAAACTGGAGTCAAAGTAAAAAAACTGCAATTTCTTCCAATTCTTCATTTGTCATTGGCCAAAAAAATTGTTGCTTTTACTTCGAATTCATTAAATTCATTAAATGTAAACAGTCGCGGTCAAACCAACTCGAAAAGCAAAAAAGCTATACACAATTTTTTCGAAAGTTTTTAGTTTCGACTGCAGTTTTTTAAACCCTGTTTAAAATTGTTCACCTTTTACTATAAGCTTTTGACTTAATTCTATAAATTATTTTTTTATACATTCTTTTCATTTTCCAAGTTTAACACTGTAATTGTTGCCAAGATCCCCCATATACCTGCCCCAACGTGCACTGTCGTACATTTAAACGAATTAAGAGAATTAAAAAAAATTTATTATATTTGCACATTGCTATCATCAACTCGGTAGATTAAAATTAAAAAAAACCAAGGCTGGCAACCAAAACAAACTTCGGTATCGGTATTAAAATATATGTTGTTTCGATATTGCTATCGGTATTAAACTAATTTGTATTTCGGTATTTGTATCATTATTTTTATTATATCGGTATATAGGTATATAGACTTGTATAACTGTATATATCGGTATTACCATTAAATTAACCAACAAAAAAAAAAAAATAGTTTAACCAAGTGCGCTTTGCTACCCTCATTAAAATAAAAATATTAAAATGTTTGTAATTTAGATCTCGATTTATAACGACGTTATTTCTACCAAGTTTGGCCATTATGAACTTAACCGTTTTTAAGGATGTAGAAAATTATATTGTATTTGTATGGGAGCCTACTTATTAACAGATGTTGCGCATTGACGTTCTCTATATACAGAAATCTATGATCTCTTTGCATGGGAGGTGACATACCCACTTATCTACTCCCGCCCACTTTTTGACAGATGTTGTCTGCTGATAACCCAGCCATTTTTACTCAATTCGAAAACTTAAGCTATTGCCGTTCTCCAGATAAACAGAATTGTATTTTGTGCCACGCCCATTTATCCAATAACCCGTACTTTTTGACTGATTTTGTGTATTGTCAACCCAGCTTTGTGTACTAAATTCGGACAATTTTTCTCGTACCGTTTTATAGATATAAAGAAATAAATTTTATGCCACACCCAATTCTCCAATTCCGCCCATTTTTTCAGATTTCATTTGTATGGGAGGTGCCAACTTCTCTAATTCCAGCAACATTTTGACGGACGTTGTGTATTGGTAACCAAGATTATTGCAGCTAATTTGGAAACTTTAGCTCTTACCGTTCTCCAGTTATACAGAAATCTATATTTAATTTGTATGGGAGGGGCCAAGCCAACCTTAAATTTCAAAAAAATATAAAGCAGTACAGAATAAGTGGAGCAATCGGGTTAGCGGTTTGGCAGCACATAACATACGAACACACAAATATTCATTTATAATAAATAAGATCATTTATTTAATATAAAAGAAAATCCTTTTAATTAAAATTTAAAGATTTATCTGACAAAAGTTTAGTTGTTTTTGTATATTGCTGTTATTTGGTGCTTAAGACTTTTTTTATCTTATCAACTTTGGTATGATCAACTGCTTATTAAGCGAAAATACACTTAAGATATTTGTACATGTATCCAGAAGAAATGCACCTAGGAAGGCTTTATTCTCATAAATAATTGCCTTTCTTTTTATTTTATTTAAGTTAAGAAATATTATTTCTATTAGAACAATTATCAAAACTTATGTGTTTTTTTTTCTACTAAAAAAAATTAATGTCAATAAAGGTATTGGTATCGGTTGCCAACCTTAAAAAAAAACAGGCTTTCAAAATGCCTGTCGTATTGGTTGTTGTTGCAGACTTATATGCAGTTTAAATACACATTGATAGAGTATACATGAGACGTAAGAGATTGATAAAATTTAAAACAAAATTGCCATAAAGATAAGATTTGTGCGAATTAAAAGCATGTTTAGACCATATGATACTCTACTTCACTTTGAAATTTATACAAAATAATTTTTCAATGTGCTTAGGGATCTATAGCAATTAGTAACGTTTAATATTTATAAAGCTTTATTTGAGAAAGAGCAGATGGGAAATGCGGCATTGTTCCAAATTGTATCCAGATACCTACCAGCATTTTACAATATTTTGTTGTGATAAAAAGATTTTGGTAGATGTATCTATTTTTAGTGAATTACAGTTAATTTCAAAACTACCAGAAAAAATTCTGTCATGACAAAGAAGCTATTTTAATAGTTTTTCGGCAAATCTAATTTCGGAAGGGGTTTTTGTATGGCAGCTACATGTAGTCAAATATAGACCCGTTTTCAAATAAATTTGGTTACATAATTAAACACACAACCAGCCGGACAAAGATGCTTAAATTACTTCAGGTACTTTTACACGATCTGTATTTAGCAGTGTACTTGTCAAATTTCCCACTGCAAAATGCATACATTTCGTGTAAAAGCAAACAAAAATTTTACTGCTGAAAATGTCAGCTCGGGCTACACCCAGAGAAAAAACATGTTTAAATATTGTCACCTCCAACAAAACTATTTTTAATGAAAATTTTAGGCATATTATGTTTAATTTTACCATTTTATTGCCACCGACAACCATATTATTACTGTGAGGTAAGGTTTTATAAAGATTTGCTTATAATTTTAGATCCCTTATAAAGACCACTCAGCAAATATTCCAACTCTCGGTGGATGGTATTAAAGATTCGGCACAGCCGAACATAGCACTCTTACTTGTTTCATTGTACATTTAATGTAGTATTGAGGCTATTTTTTTTTGTTATTGTACCATCATACAAATATTTTAAAATTATTTGCATTTTCTAGGTTTTTTGCTGATAATCTTGTGAGAGACGTCTATTAATAATAAGAGCAATTGCGTATTATACTTGCTTAACCCAGTGCGCTTTGCTACCCCCATTAAAATAAAATAAGTAATTTTTCTTTAATACAGATGTCATGCATTGTTTACGAAGCAATTTGCACCACGTTTGAATACTCTTACTGTAATAATTCTCAGTTATTGATGGTGCTCCGCCTTCATCTGCAATACTCCCCACTTTTTGACAGATGTTGTGCATTTTTAACAAAGCTATTTGTAAACTGTTGCTGTTTCCGTTCCCTAGAAAAACAGAATTCGAGTTTGTGCCACGCAAGTGTTTAGACTTCTGCTTCTTCCAGATATACAGAAAACTATAAGAAATTTGTATGGGAGGTACCATGCCCACTTATCCGATATATTTTTTGACTTTTTATCCAGCATCGTCGGTGTGACACATACAAACACATTTTCACTAATACTACCAAAATGCTTGATGAGTATTTTACCTTAGTACCTTACTATAAGGTACAAACAAATAAACACATGTACATAGTAATTTTATAAACATACCAGATATGCCATTAGGATACGAAAGATACATTTTTCGTATCTTTTGATGACTTTAGGTACCATGTTTAATCCCGACATTTTTCTTTTGAATATGTATGCAAAATGTAGGTACAGACATAAAATATTAAAGACGGAAGTCTCTGACAAAGTTTTTTAACGTTTTCATTTGGTTACTGCCCGTCTACGACTGACATGATTTGCTGTTATAACTTGAAGTTATAAATGTCAGAAGCAAATAACATATACGTTTGTGACCGAATGTTATAAACCTTATGTAAAACGGCAGTTTTGACAGACATGCACAATTACATGTGACTTGAAAAGGTTACAAGTTAGATGTAAAAAATATGCTGTGTACATGCACCTTAAAAGTGAATAAAAATATAATAACATATGTTAATAATTTGCTGTGAACAATTTTAGGTTATGTCAGATGAAACCAACAACGAACGTGTGAAAGCAAAAATTATAAACCACCTTAAAGCTGGAGGTCCATACCACGCGTTTTCGCCGCTTGTGACTCTTGATAAAGTAGAAAGTAACCCTACTTTTCGCCTCAAGGCATCTACGCTTTGTACATGTAACTTAATACGTATAAAACTACACAGATTCTACTTTTTGAACAGCTGCATATGCTGCGAAAAAGCGAGTAACGCGTGGTGTGGAACTCCAGCTTAAGTTCTTCTGTCGTCTGCTTATTCTTGTGTATGTGTTAATTTTTTACAAAAATAAATTTGTTTTTATAACATCCAAGGACAGTTACAGAGGTATAATTGATTTTAAAGTTTGCTTACTGTATTTTCATAAATTACATACCTCATATTTATGACTTATAATAATATTCATTAAATATGAAATAAAAATGTTATGTTAATAAATTTTCAATGTTAAAAATCGATTTTCAAATTTTTTTTTCAAAGTGTATGTTTTTGGGAAAATGTGTATCTTTTTTGAAACTAAAATGTATCTTTCTCGAAATTTCACTGACAACACTGAAACATACATACATAGATAGATATTGGCACCAGTGGTGTAATTTTTGGCGAATCTAACTCTGTTTCGGCACACTCAGGTTTTGTGGGTACTATTTTGACACAATATGTATGTACATATATTAAATTTTGTTTGCATTTGATGGCCACTCTTACTTTGTTAATAGTTTTATCTATGTGCCTATGTGATTCTTCTAGTTTTAAAACTACTCCATGGTAAATTCAAGAGTATTAGTTTTGAAGTCGTTTAAAAGCGAAAGCACGTCGTTAAAAAACGAAAACATGTCGCCTCACTACAAACACTTTTTAACAATGACATGGTCCATGCTTGCATTACATCGGACCAGTCAAAATGGATCAGGTGGTCCAATATTATTTGCAGGGAACTGGCAGTGGCATATACATATAAATGCTAGGTTAGGAAAAAACTCTACATATGTATGTAGGTACAAAAGAATTATTTACTAAATATGGCTTGAACCAAGAATTTAGGATGATTCTCGTCCAAGCCAAAAGTTACTTATTTTAAATATATGTGTGGCTTGGTTTAAGCAAAATGTTTCTTTGTTTTAGAAAATTTTACTAAATATATACGAACAAAATAAGTTTAAATCAAGAAATTTTTTTAGGTTTTGGATTTTCTTGTTTTAAGAAACAAAATTGATTTCTTTAGAAAATAAACTTCTTTCCGTTTAGTAATGATATCAGAATTATTTATTACCTGAAGAAAAAGTTTCAGAATATTAATATTTTACAAAAAAGTTCATCACGATCCAAAAATAAGGGCGCCAAAATTAGCATTACACATTGCAAGATGTTCGAATATTATTGTTTCTCTAGGATCAGTAATAAACTTTTTGCATGAAAATGGCTTTAAAAGTAGAATAGCACGCAAAAATACACTTATTTCAGCTAAGTTTTTTTAATTCATTTATTAGTAGTCGTTAAATTAAAGAGGGATTTTCATTACTTTTTGAAATGATTTTTTGAAACAGAATATCAAAATAGTATTAAGAATTTAGTCTTAACTTTGTTTTATGTTTTAAAAATCAATTATGGCATTATTATACTCATTTTGGTACCTTTAAAGCAGTGAAGGGCACACGCATACTATCACATTTATGCTTGTGTTGACGAAATAACAACAAAGCAACAGCAAAACGTACATTGTCACAGACCAAGCAGCATTTTTATTCCTATGCTCGCGTACATAGGATTTGCAAATGTGCCCTTCACTGCTTTAAAGATATAAATTCGGCACTAAATAAGAACAATCAAATTCCATCACTAATTTACTATATTGAGCCAGAGACGGATAGTATCAGTCTCATTTAAGTCTTTGTTCGTATTGAACATTGAAAGGCGGGTATTTTGTGTCGCAAGCATGTTAAATAAATTAGTGGAAATCCCAATTGACAAATGGCAAAAGTTACGTGATTTGTATATAAATCGTAATGACCGTGCATCATGCTATAATTTATTACAAACTTTTATTAATTGGAAAAATAAAGAACCAGAAATGCTTCTGAATATTTATTCTCTCAACGGCAACTGGGAAGTGGATGGTACTTTTGTTGCTAAGGTGAATATAGTTTAAACACAGTTACCTAGCATATGTGGGAGATTCAGACGGTGTGGTATAAAGTCATATTTGTCATAATGTATTTATAAAATAAATAATAAATTTTATATACTAACAATAGTGTAACAAAATTGTTGTTGTGTTTCAAACAAAAGTCTAAAAATGAATTTTTTGTTGAGTCTCAGTGATGGAAAATTCAGTTCTATTGTACTTTTTCAGTACTTTTTCATTTTAAAAATACCACGGTACCCCTACGTCAGTTTAGTACTCTTTTCTTTTCATGTTTAGAAATTTAGGGTTGCTATATTTTTAGGGCACTGCTACACGTTCAAAAAAAGATCGTGATCCATCAATATTGATGATCCATCAATATTGATGGATCGCGATCCATATCGCAGAATGGCCTAAAATATGAAATCCAGATCGCGGATCGTGGATCGCGTGATAAATGTTGAACGTGTAGCATTTTCATGATATTTAATAATCATGATACGTCAGTAAAAAGTGCAAAAATAAAAGAAATAAAATACGCAGTGGAAAAAATTAAACAAATAAAAAGTAAAACAATTGACAAAATGTGTGTAAAGTTTATTAAAAAAAAAGGGTAATGACAGAAGACAGTGAAATCGAGTGGGTTCTGCCGGTGGAATCGGAATTAACCAGTGAAAAAATTATTTTAAAAGATTTCATTTTTAATTTGGAGGCAATGCCGGAATTGTGGGACTCGTCGGCTAAAGCTATTCCGACAAAATAAAAAGAACGACTGCACTGCAAAAATTATTAAAGGTTTTTAAAAAAAGCAAGCAAAATAGCTAAACAGGCTTTCTTCTGGTTTTCTCGCGACATTGATAAACGACCCGCACAGCACAAAAATAATATAAAAACTGACGTGATAAATATTGAACATGTAGCATACGCTCGTGATCCATCAATATTTTAAAATGGATCGCGATCCAAATATCACGATATTTATTGAAAGTGTAGCAGTGCCTTTAGATACACATGCAATTTATTGTTATTTTTTTGGACATGTTTTTTTTTTCAATTATTAGGCCCAAAATAGACGGTTAAACGAAACTGCAACTTCTAGTAATTTTTTAGTTGATTTTAAGTTTATGCTATAGACTCCTTTGTGAGACCGCACATGACGAAAACATTTTGGGAGAAGTAACTAAAATGTTTAATTCAAAATTGTTTTTCAAAATTGTTTGCTTGGTACACAGAAAAAATGAAAAACCAACTTCAATTAACGTATTTGTTAGAAATTTGTACTATTAGTTAAATTATTTACTGATTTTCCGCCTGCAAACAAATTGATCATATCAATTAACACATTTGTAAGTTTAAGCTTTTCTTGCTGTTTAGTTTCAATTAATAGGTTTAATTGAAATAGTTCTATTCCTTAAATATTTCACATACTTCTTTGCAGTGCATTTTGTTAACTATTGTATGAAAGAAAAAATATGTGTCCAAACGTTTTCTTGACAAACTGTAAACCAAGGCGAATTAACTACAGGTGGTGTCGAAACAGCATCTGATTTTGACAGTTCGATCTCATTTGTTTGATTTGTTAGTGTTTTGCTAAGAGTGGTTGACATTTCGAAACACTAACAATACATTGCAAAAAAATTTATGTTGTTTCTGTTGTTTTTGGATTGTTGTAGTTCCGACACCACCTGTAGTTGAATTCGCCTTGCTGTAAACAATATACAATGTATGTATCGGAATGTACTAATAAAGTGACCTCACAAGCGCAGCTGCTTGCAGTGATTTTCTTCGTGTGTGACGTTTGTCCAGTGATGTTAACCGTAATTACCCTTTTTTAGGGTAATTTTGAACCGCAAAAGGTAGCAAGGTAATTTTATTTAAAATACAGTAATTTAAAGAAATTTGGATTTTGGTATATAATTTTAACTCTTAAGAGGTAATAATGACAAAAATTAAGAACATTATGTTTCTGCAAATGTTTTCGTAACACTGATAAGTGCAAAATAAGAAAAATGAAATTACTCTTGTATTTTAAACTTTTTGTTTGTTTAAAAATCAACAATTCTTGACAATATAAAATAGCCGCAATGTTAGAAATTTAACTATAGTTTTCGGATTAAATGTGGCTAAAATTAGTATTTAAATCAAGCATTTTGTTCTTGATTTAAGAAAATCCGTACTTACCGTACTATTGACACTGCTTTGCATTGGTTTAAGTACGGATGAATTGATTTTTCTTCTGACTGTAACAATTTAAAAATTATTATAGTACATACATGAATGAAATGTTTAATAAAAGTGTTAAAAAATAAAAATGAATATATAATATTGTGGGAAAAATTTGCAAACGTTTCCTTAATTAAAAATATGTGTGGTAGCGAAAAAAATTGTTGTTCCATTATGAACACCAGTGGAAAATGTTGCTGCCTATTGTAATCGAAGCTTTATTCATAAAAAATACAATAATTTTTGTTAAAACTGTATTTAAAGACAAATAATGTTATTAAAATTTTTCTTAAAACACATTTAAAATTTAAATAAATGGTTAATGAATACCTTATGTGCTGTGCTGCTGTTCATATAAATTTTACTATACAATCAATCAATCGCCTGTCATTTGGAAACAGCACATTATGTTTTGATTAAAAATCTTTGCGTACGGTAATTTCTTCTCAAAAACGGTAATTTTTAGAGGGCCGTACGGTTACGAAAAAATAAAAGTTAACATCACTGCGTTTGTCGTCATTTCTTTTGTTTATTTACTTTTTTTATAAGGCATTTTGACACTTGCCGTCTCAATTCTAGCAACAAAATGCCTGTTGTTTTTTTTATTGTTTCATTGTTGTAGTACTGCGGTTACTTTGTTAATACATTTTGGTATATGTCGCTCATTTGCTGCAAGACCGGCATAACTCTAAAAAATCAATTTTTGAGTTATGCCGGTCTTGCAGCAAATGAGCGATATATTTACTTATGTAAACGCGTTCTGTTTAGTCCCTTTATAATAAACCGTTGAGTTCTTTTAATTGCAAATAAAAATAAGTACACACACTTATTCAACTTTACAAACTTTATTATTTTGTTCACAATAAAGTCATTTCTGAAAAATTGAAGGAATAGAACTATTACAAAAAAGCTTTATAAAATACATAACTGAAATTTAGCTCATAGAATAAATTCGAAAAATGAAAAATGTTGAATATAATATAAAAGTAACCTTCGGAAGGAAATAATTCCCAGTTTCTATTTGTAAAACATAAAGTTATAAGTAACACCCAAGGCGAATTTATTACAGGTGGTCTTAAAAGCCCTGCTGATATTAGCTAAAATCACTGTTGGATGTCAAAATTTTGTTTATTTCCTTTTATTGTCTTTGTTTCTGTTTTGTTTTATTTCTGTTTTTGACATTGTACAATGATTTTACAAAAACAAATTGCTTGTGGTTTTTGTACGAGTTGTACTACCGAGATTACCTGGGATGAATTCGCCTTGAGTAACACCACTAGAAAATATGTTTTGTCTGTTCAACTATTTCGAAAGTTAACGTTTGCATAGAAAATTTTTATTAAAAATATGTACTCGGTTTAGTTCGGAAACGTGGAAGAGACAGGTAATAAACTTTGTGTTCGAGAATTAAAAACTAAAATAAGAAATTGCTCAGAAACTTTGCAAAAAATTTGGGGCTGCTTTCAATGGGTAAATATAAAAATAAATTTTGAGTACTTTTAGTGACTCATAGTTTAACAATTTTAGAAAGACATACCATATGCGCATATTGTTGGTTTTCCGAACGAATGGAGGGAATAGTTGTTATGATTAATTAAGGATAATTTGAATTGCAAAAAATGAGCCATATGTAATGTTAATGTAGTTGCTAGATTGGGCCATATACAACTCCATGCTAGCCGAGAATATAGCATTAAGAAGACATAGAACACTCCAAAAATTAATAAATTTCTAGAAAGTATACGATTACATTAATCTTTAATTAATTAATTTTTAGCTTGTTAACCAAAATTTTATATATTTAATATTAAAATTTATTAATTTTTTAAGTAAGTATGTACATTAGGGTAATTACTCTTTGAATTTTGTGCAAATATCAGTTCTCCCAAGGTAAAATCGTGTAGTGCATGGAAAAAATATTAAGAACTTTTTAGTTTTTCGCTATCGTTAAAAAAAGTTAACGCGCCATGAAGTTTTTAATCAAAAAGGTTTTATTTTACATAAATTATGTAATATTTACGTCACATGATTTGCAGTTAGATGAAAATAAAGTTGGAAATTTGGTTTTCAGACAATTGTTTTCAAGAAAATAGTTTTGAAGGGTAAAATTAGGAATTAATAAATTTTACAAAAGCCCCCGAGTGTTTCGCCGATCACCGTCTTAAATTTTTAACCAACAACGTGGAATTAAATAAGTGCAAGACATACATATCGCTCATTTGCTGCAAGACCGGCATAACCCAAAAAATCCATTTCGAGATAAACGCATTTAAAGTTTTTGATTTCTTACTTAGAAAAAAAGAAGACAAATTCTCTTCAAACTTAGAAAGTAAAAAAGATATAAAGATCAATTTAATACACAATATAAAGAAAAACATAGCGAACAATTCTGCATCTCTAACTCCAAAATTTCATTTTGTTAGTTCTGCCGGTCTTGCAGCAAATGAGCGAAATGTATATCCGCGTTGTAAAACATTGCGTACACTGAACTTGACGTTTAGCCATAACCATATAATGCTAAAATTTTTGTCTAGAGCTGTTAAAAAAAAATTATCAAAAAACTATTAAATACATTTTAGGAATCGCTTTTGGCTCGTTTTTCACCCAATTGAAGTAAAAAAAGGTTTTTTTTATCAAAATAATATTGACAGTAAGAAAGACCCTTGGGAGAATGACGCCCAAAAGAAAGTTATAAATAACCCCTACATATATATTTTAGTTTATTTAAGAAAAAAATTTTTTAAAAAAAGTACCAAAATTTGAAAAAAGTATCTTTTCGCTTGGTGGTCAGTTTTTTTTCTAATTTTCCATCACTGTTGTCTTGTTTTTTCATAATAATGCAGTAGAAATCTGAGCCAAACAGCCAAACGCCTTAGCCAAGCCGCTGATAATATTTACAAGTCGCCGCCATTGATAAATTATGTATCTTACAATATGTATGTAAATAACACGTGTGAACAAATCAATATTTTAAAATCAACTGCAAAAACAATAATTTTTTTGTGTTGAACACGTACTATTATTATTATTTTCAAAACATCAACACATGTGTGAAGAGTAGACTGCCACTTAAAAAAAAAAATCAGCACTCCACAGATCGGTTCCTTTTCCCAAAAAAGTAATTGTTGCAAAATTTTATTCAATTCGGTTGGGAGGAAATGGCGCCTCAAAGCCCCCAAAGTTTACTAAAATCAGAATTTTTGCACAAAAGTTGACTTTGGGCTTGAATAACCCAGCTATTACCTATTACTCATAAAAATGACATATTACTGAAATGAAGAAAATTTAACGCTGAATAATTTTGCCAAAGAAAGTTTTTGATTATCTCCAACCGTTTTCGTTTATACCCCCCCAAACAAGATTTGCGCCTTCAATAAGTTAATTTGCAAAACGTTAAATTTTGTGTTATTTATTGTCTGTGGAGTGCTGCAAGACAAATTCACAAAAACAAAAAATCCCATATACGCTAATGGCAGTCTAGTGAAGAACAATAACAATACAAGCAAAAATGTTGCACAAAACATAAAGTGTGCTAGGTATATTGATTATAAAAAAAGTCAAGAAATTAATGAAAACAAGAAAAAAAATCTTTAAATTTAGTGTTTGAAAAATTATTAAAAAATTATGTTATTTGAATAAAAAATGTATATTTGCCTGTTTATAAAATCTTATAACTGATTTCGATAGTGCTCAACCAGGGCTATCAAAATCAGTTATCAGTTATTTTATAAACAGGCAAATTTACAGATTTTATTCATATAACATAATTTTTAATAATTTTTCAAACACTAAATTTAAAGATTTTTTCATGATTATTATATAAATTGCCGGCAATAAATATGTACAACAAAGTGCTGTCTACATTAAAGATAACATAACTTTGACATTCACTGCAATTTTTTAGTGTACAACGAAACGTCGAATTGTGTATGTATGTATATATTGCGGAGTTGTTTAGCAAAAATTTTTTGTATTCTTCTTTTTATAATTTCTTTTTTTGTTGTGTACACAAATAAATTGTCAAAAGTGCAATTGCATTATCCGCTTCACAATTAATGTTGTCTTTTTGACGTTTAAGCTGGAGGTCCATACCACGCGTTTTCGCCTCCACGCAGCGCATGCTTTTGTAACCTTACCTGCGTTCTACGTTTCAAGTTACATGCAACTCTTTTTATGCAGCAGCAGCACAAGTAAAAATAAAATTTAATTTGTCAAAATCAGCTGATTTGATCGAACGCAGCTTGTGACGCTTACAAAAGTAGAAAGTAAACCTACTTTTCGCCTCAAGGCATCTACGCTTTTGTACATGTAACTTACTACGTATAACTACACAGATTCTACTTTTTTGACAGCTGCGTATGCTGCGAAAAAGCGAGTAACGCGTGGTGTGGACCTCCAGCTTTAAGGTTATTGTGACTTGTTCGCAGAGGTCCATCGGCTCCAAGTCGGCTTAGCGCCGCCGCCGATTTTTTTTCTTAGCATAAGCCGCCGCCGAAAAGTCCCGCTAGTTTCGGCTTAGGTTTTAAGCCGACTTAACCAGCTTAGCCGAACATTTTTGGCCAGACATTAAAAAATTACAACCATGGGCTTTGAAAATATGCATATCTCGTTATTTTCGCAACAATTTTACATGTATCATTATAAAGTTATTTACTTTAATAACACAAAGAAATATTTTTGAAGTTCGGCAAAAAGGTTTAAAGTTAGAAAAATCCATTTTAACTTTCTTATTGGGTTTAACTCAATTGTTTCCTCTTTTGTTTGGTGTCAATGACTTTATGTGCTGTTTCCAGGTGACAAACAATTGATTGTGTAGAAAAATGTATTTGTATAGCACTCAAAAAACAAACAATTGATTGTGTTGAAAAATTTATATGAAAAGCACTCAAAAAACTGAGTGATTTGTCACCTGGAAATATCACATTAATCTTTAATGCTCTCAATTGTTATCGTTTGCTTTTTAAACAAGTTAGAGTGCTATATTCGGCTGTGCCGAATCTTTGATACCCTCCACCGACACTTCGAATGTTTTATGAGTAATATATGTACGATGTCTATTTATTATTATAATAAGAAACTGGGAAATTTTTCCTTTCGAAGGTAACTTTATATTATATTCAACATTCTTTATTTTTCAAATTTATTCTATGAGCTAAATTTCAGTTATGTATTTTATAAAGCTTTTTTGTAATAGTCCTTCCTTCAATTTTTCAGAAATTACTTTATACACTACCAGACTATTATATTGTATATTCTTGTTACATTTTACCTTAGCTAAAATGCATTACATTCTGCTGGTGCCTAATAATTGTAAATTTTTCTGTACATACATATACTTCATTGCTGTCCAAAGGAAAGCTAAGGTAAAATGTAACAAGAAGATACAAAATAATAGTCTGGTTGTGTATTAAGTTCTTAATTTAATTTAATTATTTTACCAGAGTGGGCTTTATATGGGGCCTAGGGTAAATTATGAACTGATCTTTACGAAATTTCACAGTCTTATTTCTAGTCCTATAAAACTTTTATGTTCCAAATGTTGTTATGTTAGCATTATTATTTACGGATTTAGGCGTACTAAACTGTTTTCCGGAAGTAGGGTTTATATGGGACCTAGGGTAAATTATGAACTGATCTTCATGAAATTTCACAGTCTTATTTCTAGTCCTATAAAACTTTTATGTTCCAAATTTTGTTATGATAGCATTATTTTTACGGATTAAGGCGTACTGAAACTGTTTTCCTGAAGTAGGGTTTATATGGGGCCAGGGTAAGTTATGAACTGATCTTCACGAAATTTCACAGTCTTATTTCTAGTCCCATAAAACTTTTATGTACCAAATTTGGTTATGTTAGCATTATTTTTTACGGTTTTAGGCGTACTTAACTGTTTTCCGGAAGTAAGGTTTATATGGGGCGTAGGGTTAATTATGGACCGATCTTCACGAAACTTCACAGTGTCATTTCTAGTTCTGTAAAACTGTGATGAGCCAAATTTTGTTATGAAAGCATTGTTTATTAAGGTTTTAGGCGTACTATACTGTTTTCCGGGAGTAGGGCAATTTAGCAATTTTTTTTAGGTGGTGGTTTCACATTTTGATTCATATCTCTGATCCTACTGAACCGATTTTGCTGGATTAATCCCAAACTGCTAAGGATAACTACAAGCAATTTGGCACCCAGTTTGTTTAGTTCTTTTGAGTTTTTCTAAAGTGAGCATGTTTTCAACAGACGGACAGACAGACGGACAGACAGACGGACATGGCAAAATCGACTTAGAATTACGCAAGAACCCAGAATATATATACTTTATGGGGTCTGAGATGAATAATAAAAAAGTTTCACACGACTTATTGTGGTGGAGGGTATAAAAATACGTCAATTTAAAAGGCAAATCTTTAATTTTCATTTCAACAATACGAAACACTTCAGTTTCTGACTTAAGAGTTTTTTTCTAAACTTCAGATATAGGTATAAAAATTTATTTTTCCGCACAAAGTGCGAGTAAAATTGTAGAAAATTCATCAGGGTCAGAAAATTAAGAGTATTCCAATTATAATAATCATTAAACAATTAATTAACAAGGTTTCGTTATAATGTGCTAAATTCCCATTCCATACTTTTGACAAACCGAAGTTTATTGTTGATGGGATAAGCTATTCCTATGCGCATTTAACTATCCCATCAACAATAAACTTCAGCTTGTCAATAGTATGAAATGGGAATTTAGCACATTATAACGTAACCTTGTTAATCATTTAAGTTATTTTGGATTTATAGAATATTTTAAAAAACTTCTGCAATAGAAAAACTTATGTATGATAGAAAAAAAGGACAAAGCACATTGTAATGTCTCAAATTGCGGATTTTTTTTGTTAGATTATTAAAGACAGATACTCGAAAAATATAAATTCAGCAAGATATGTTTTAAGCAAATAAATATAACTAGCTGACCCGACAGACGTTGTCCTGTCCAAATTAGGAAAAATTTTGCGTTCGATTTTTAAAATGCGTTAAAAAGATACGAACATTTGAAAGAAAAATTAGTCAAATCGATTGATCCGTTTTTTGATTCTAGGTAAATCGAAAAAAGTGGGCGGGGCAAAATTTTCTTTCCGTAAAAACCTAAGTTGGACCATGGCAATCATTTTAAAGAAAAAAATTGTCCAAACCGGTCAAGCCGTTCTCAAGTTATACGCTTAATAAAAAAAGTGGTCGTAAAAGTAGGCGTGGTAAATTTTTTCTTTCGGTGAAAACTTAAAATGGATTAATACGAACATTTAAAAGAAAAATTTGTTAAATCGATGGAGCCGTTTTCTGATTTTAGGTAATTCGAAAAAAGTGGGCGGGGCAAAATTTTCTTTTCGTATAAATCTTAGTTGGACCACAGCGATCATTTTAAAGAAAAAATCGTCCATATATATAGTTGTCATTGGTGGTTCAATACAAAAATGGTTTTTTGCCACGCCCCTCCGCCCGCATATCAAAAATCAGACTTCACAGTGTCACCCGCCTGAATATTCTGAAGATTCCCTGAAAATTTCATCAAAATCGGCCCAGCCGTTTTGGAGTCCATACGTTACATACATACATACATACATACACACATCCTATTTTATATATATAGAAAAAGAAGATTTTTGTATGCCCTTCACCGAAGGAAAAAAGGTTTGTTTTTAAATTTAAGAAAATTAATTAATTTAACATCGGCTGAATGCCGCCGCCGTCTAGTTTTCTTCAAGCCGCCGCCGCCGAGAATTATATATCGGCTTGGACCTATGCTTGTTCGTCGTGTGTGGAGAAATGCAAATTTTCTTTTAGAATTGACTCAAATTTGAAATACAGTAGGTAACCGATATAAGGAAATAAAAAAAAACTATGTACCAGGAAAATTTTTTTTACAAGCGTTTTTTCTTTTATGCAATTATTTTTTATAAGAAATTTATTTCTTATAAGTTTATACTATATATACTAAAAAAAACAAAAAAAATAGTGGCTATCACGTGCATTCAAATATACACAAAAAGTTGATTGTTGTATGCAAGCAAGTAAGCACTTGGTTGGATATTTTGCGTAACCAAAATTAGTATTGCCGTGTGAAAAAATTTCTTATAAAAATTATTTTTTGTACGTACCTGTTTATATTATTGGTACACGGCAAAACATTTCTTGTACTAAATACTTATTATATTGACACATATTAAAAAAGACGGTGCTTTTGAAATATTGTCTTTGAAACGGCTTTTTATTATATGAAATGTTCTTATATCCGTGGTCTACTGTAGTACAATAAAAAATGAGGGGTTGCTTTCAGCAGTTAGTCCTCATCCATATTATGAAACATATCGATGTCTTACTTCCTCAACCTCGTAACTGAAAAATACGGTGTTGACTTTTTCTTTTCAAACGACTGCTATTTTTGTGTTCTAACACTGCAACAACTTATAATTTTAATACAATTTACATATGTAGATGTAATCAATTCTTTAATAATTCCATTTTAACTTTAACCCAAACACCGAAGCATACAAAGATACAACTTTTTTTTTCTCTCCTAAAAAGTTGTATTTTTTTAAGATACGATGTTGAGAAAGTAAGGCATCGATATGCTGCAAAAACTTTCTTCAATTCTCTTTTGAAACTGCATTCGTGTTCATAGAATAAAAATTTTTTTTACAGCATTGAGTCATTTTCTATGCCTTCTCTCTTTCTTTCAATAACAAACTTACAAAAACTGCTTGTACATGAAACAAATTGCACTTTTCCATTCGTCTTTTCCCTTTCATCAAAATCTCAAATATTTCAAAGCAAATGTTTCGTAATATGGAACGGGACTTGTAGTCGGCTATTATTTTAAAATTTATGACTTAATGACTATCTTGTGAATAACCCAATTATGTACTCTTTTTATACCCTCCACCCAAGGCGAATTCAACTACAGGTGGTGTCGGAACTACAACAATCCAAAAACAACAGAAACAACATAGGGTTTTTTGCATTGCATTGTTAGTGCTTATAGCTCGAAATGTCAACATTCTTACCAAAACACTAACAAATCAAAACAAATAAGCTCGAACTGTCAAAATCAGATGCCGTTTCGACACCACTTGTAGTTAATTCGCCTTGCCCTCCACCACTACTTGTAAAGAGGGTATAGTAAGTTACATTCTATGTCATGTAATGTCATGTCTGTCATCTGTTGAAAATCCGCTAACTTCCAAAGACTCAACAGAAAATCCAACACAATCGGCTCAGTAGGAAAAGTATTATATGTGCACCAAAATGTGAAACAACCACCTTAAACAATTTACATATATGTATTTCTGTTAAAAAAAAAACTTAATTTGGGGGTGAAATGCACTGATTGTCATTAAATTTTGCACAAATTTGTTTTATATAAGCAGAAAGATCTGCCCATTATTTACCACATGCCCCATATAAAGCCGACTCTTTAGTACACCCAAGGCATATTTACACAAGGTAAACTCGTTGGCCCATATGTTTGTCAGCTGATTACCCCTAGTTGGAAGCTTAACGTCAAATTTCGTGTATATGAGAAAAAATTTGTACATGTGTGCTTTAAATTGTTTTTTTTTATATGAAGACAATTTTGACAACTCCGTTCCTTTTATAGAGCAGCATGTATACACTCCCAAATGAGTCTACCTTGTGTAAATATACCTTGAGTACACCTAAATCTGTAACAAATTAGCAGGTATTTGTTGCGAAATAATCGATCACAAAGTTTTGTGTCGCACGCCATAAAAAGTGAAAGTAACTTCAAATGTTGAAGTGTGTTTTCCTAATTTTTAGCGAATTTTACATCATAAGGTATACAAAATCTAATTTCTAAAAGAAAGATGAATATAATAGAATTCTGAAATTACTTATTCACAGCCAAAAATTTTGTGATTTTTTGACAAAAGCCGTGAACCCTTTGTGACGCACGCCTTACAACGCACACTACAGTTTTTCCAGAAGTACCTGTACATAATAAACCCAATTTTATTTATTTTACCAAAACAAATTATGTTTTTATGAATTCCATTTCTTAAACTAATTTTGTGGTTATTAATGAATGTATGAATATATACAATTTTTTTTTTATCGAAGTTTATATTGTGATGAGTCTTGTAAGTGATATTTTAAGCACATAAAGTACCTAAAATAATGTTAAATTGATGTATAACATTACGAGACCAGGAGTGGATAGGATTTGGTAAAAATTATTATATTAATGATCAATGAAATACATATGTTTTAATACACAAATTTCAATTACTTCTTTTAATTGTAATTATAAATTTTTTAGTTTCTACATCAAGTATTTTTCAACACATGTGGTGATAATCTCGAACGTTTGCTGAAAGCTTTAAATTGTTTAGATGCATCGGAACCGTATTTATTAGCTGGATATCAAGAGTATGTTGCGCCAGCTGTAGAACAACATTTTGTTGATTCTGGTTTAGCAAAAGAAGTGTATAAACCAACTATTACTGTTTGGTATCATTTACCCAAACAGCAGGCTAAGCAGTTTAATCTTGAGTAAGTACAATTTTAAAAAGAAATACATACTTAGATAAATAATAGTTATACAAATATGCTTTTTTACCCTTTACCACAGGTGATAATATAGATCCCATATAGTATGGTATATGTATATAGATATAAATATAAATATATAATATATATAACAAACAAAACATCTTAAGTCGAGATAAGATAGTAAAAAAGTTTTTTAAAAATCTCGGTAAGAAAATCATGTTTATTAAATAATAAAATAAATCAAAATTAAAGAAAAATGTTTTGAAAAAGCAGAGTTCAGAAAAATTCATATATGATCAAAGTGTCTCTTGGATATGGGCACTTCCGTCAAAAGGTCCACCGTGGCCCAAAATTTAAAAGTTATTAAAAGCTGATTATTTTACGATATTGTTACAGGGAATTATTTAGATTTTACTAATTTTATAAATTTACTCATAAATTTGTTCACTTAGATGAACAATCAGACTGCAAAGTTGTGCAAACGTAATTTCTTATTTTTGAGAATGTTTTATTGTATGTTTTCTTTAATATTATCTTCCTGAAAAGACATGATATTTGATAAAAATTATTCCAAAAAAATTTTCTTACATGGTCTGTAATCTAAGGAAGAGTTCAAAGAGCAATATGTTATTCGAATTAACGGTTAATTTGTATTTTGTTTTAATCATTATTCAGTTCAATTATTATGGAAAAAATTTCACGTTCGAAATGTCACGTATCGACCCAGATTTTGGCTTAAAAAAAAGAAAATACAGAAGATTTTGGAACCAAACCAAAGAAATTTTAATGTTACATTGCTACGTAAAATTCTCAAAGTAGTTTGGCTAAAAAATTGTGCCAGGTTTCGCTTAATTACGCCTTTTTATACATGGGCACAAAAACTACTTCTGTTTTTTTCACGTTCGAACCGCTACTTCTTTCGCCATTATCTTTGGCCTGGAATCGCGCCCTCTATAAACTTTAGCATAGATAACAGTGCTTTCTTAGTGCTTTAATTTAAGGGTTAAGAGAACGTTAAAATATTTTTTGTTTAAAATGTTATTGCATTTTTGATGCGTACGACTGTCACGTTCAACACTTTGGAAATACCCATATTTTTAAGGCTAAAATTATTGAAAAAAAATTAAAAGAACTGCACATATCGACCGTCATCTTAAATGCAAATTATTTGAGATTTAAAAGCAATTTCAAATATTTCAGATGAAAATGCCATAACCGATATATTTTTGAGGAAAAAGTATTATTTTTATTATTATTATTATTTTTTAAGTTGTGTGTTTTAAGTTATTTAAATTTGTTATTTTCAGGAACAAAAAGACGTATCATCAACGAAAATATATGTATTAGTATTAAGTAAAACAAGCATTTACCCCCAATTTCCCCAAGTTCTGTTATAATTAACTATCAGTTATAGCTGTCAAAACATATTGTTATCTGGAAGTTAAAGTGGTGGTGAAATTGGCGGTTAAAATACCTATTAAATAATTAAATAATTTGGTTAAATTACAATTATAATAGGATATAAAGATAAAGTAACTACATGGTTAAAAATGCAATACTGCCCTTAAACCATGAATTTCAATGTGGTGAAATTAGGGATGCCAATCGGGCTTGATTTTAGAAAATCCCGATCCCGAAATTCCGGGATTTCTATATTCCAGGAATTCCCGAGATTTTTCGGGATTTTTTTTTAATAAACAACACTTTTTTTTATCTATTTATGAATTTTCAAAAGGTATTATGTATATAACATATATTTTTAAAAAAGAAAAATAAGAATTATAAAAATAAAAAAAACAACTAAAATTTAATTTTTAATAATTTTTTTTTCTATAGAGTATAAAAATTCAATAAAGACGAACATTTTTGTACACAAAAGTTGATATTTAGTATTGTGGTTATTTTGTTGAACTATTTATGGTTTTTAATCCAAATTTTTAATATTTTTAATTAGGCTTAAGTTCATGAAATTTAATTTTTATTAAATTATTTTTATGAAGAAAGGAATTTTTACAACATGAAAATTAATTAAAATTGTTATTGATAATCTTTCATTCTTGACGTGGCTCGGGCTCGAACCCTGGCCGGCAGGTTACCATGACATGTTTCGATCGCAACCACTCGATCTCCTCAGATGGATTTGCCGTCTTACACTCGCAGCCATCGACGACTGCTGACGTCACTAGTCAAACATCAATCCTTAAACCAAATTGTATTTTAACATTTGGTAGATCGAAATTTGCTTTACTGAATGATTATCCATTTTAATTGATTTTACATGTTTTTTCCTTTACTTCTGTTTTTTCGTACTTTCGTCAAGAATTTTTCTTGAAGTCCAAGTACATTTTTTGTTTTTTCACTTTGTCTTTCTCTTTTCCGTTGACCTTTTTCAGCACAACTTGAAGGACAAATGTACACATAGAGCTCGTGCCTTAGCTTTAACAATAATTAGTATTGTGGTTATTTTGTTGAACTATTTATGGTTTTTAATCCAAATTTTTAATATTTTTAATTAGGCTTAAGTTCATGAAATTTAATTTTTATTAAATTATTTTTATGAAGAAAGGAATTTTTACAACATGAAAATTAATTAAAATTGTTATTGATAATCTTTCATTCTTGACGTGGAAAAAACAGAAGTAAGGGTTCGAGCCCGAGCCACGTCAAGAATGAAAGATTATGAATAACAATTTTAATTAATTTTCATGTTGTAAAAATTCCTTTCTTCATAAAAATAATTTAATAAAAATTTAATTTCATGAACTTAAGCCTAATTAAAAATATTAAAAATTTGGATTAAAAGTTGATATATTAAAAATCCCGGGATTAATAAAAATAAATCCTGAATTCCTGATTTCCCGTTTGGCATCCCTAGGTGAAATGCACCTATAAAAATGATAATCACATAATTAGTATGTAGCACCATTAGGTTTGCATCGACATGGTGAAACAAGTTTGCTTTTCTGATGCATCGCAGGCAGTACTGCATTTAACAACGTGGGGAAATAATATTATTTTAAGGGTGACCGTTAAAATCAAAAGTTGGATTTATTTAGGTCTCACTCGCCAATTTGGTGGGTATTGATAAAAAAAAAACAACTCAACAAAATTTTTAGGACGATCGGCGAATGCTAATCCGTCCCTCAAGCCCACCAAAGTTTGAGAAAAATTATAATTTTACATGAAATCTGACTTTTATGTTTAATAACTTAGAATATATTAATTTTGTATAAAATTTGTTAACAAGATTTTCTTTATCTCTTATTAAACAAAATAAACTGAAAATATCGAATAAGCTACTAAAAAATCTAATTTTTAATTCATTAAAGAAACGCATTTTCTATGAATTAGTTTTTTTAAAAAACATTTTTATTATTTATTTAAAAAAAAACCGACCAGCCGGGCACCAGGCGTTTTACCCTAATTCGGGTACGCTGAATTCAGTGGTGTTAACCGTTTTTTGGGTAAGCTCTTGTTTTCAAAATTTAGAAAACGGAGGAGGTTGCACAGCGTAACTCAAAAACGGTTTAGTTTATAAAATAAACTAAAAAAAAACGAAATTCCACAATAATATTACCTTTAACAATTGTTATAGGTTTTTCTAATATGCGTAGTCGTTTTAGAAACCAAATTTTTTTGGCAATGGGGATAAAACAAATTATGTGAGGTTAGTCATACATTTGACCCAACTAAGGGCAATCTTGGCGCTGCACCCTAAAGGGTGGAGATATTAGGCAAGTATGTTTTAAGAAAATGTTAAGCACAAAAAACTAATGAAGGTCCGTCATATATTTTATCCTCCTTGGGGCGATTTCTTGGCAGTTCTGGGGCTTTTTCTTCAATATATTTCTAGTCTGTAATTATGCGTCTTTGCAACAAGTGTACATCATATAGTAGAAGCTTTGGAAAAAATATCTGAGTGGAAAGATAGTATCTCTACCTTTATATTACGGAACTCACTTAGTACTTTTAAATTTATTTGCGGAATACACATATTAAGTTTGATGCCTTAAAATGTAACACAGCCACTTGGTATCATTTTACAAAAGCAAGATATAGATCTTCAAAAAGGATCAAGCCTTATCAAAATAAAGCCGAAGAACAATTTAAAGCGATTTTTGAAAAAGTTAAAGTTATTTGCGTTCAAATCGAGGTTCCTATCGAAAAGACAAGATTTGAACGAAATAATCACATCCAAAATGTTGAACATTACTAACGAGTTGTAGGTTACATTCCTCTTATTGAATTTATTTTAGAAGATCTCTTAACAACTTTCCCAATAGATATCCCAAATGTATTGAACATTCCTAAACTTCTACCTCAAAGTGTAATCAATTCATATACAGATACAAAACTGTTAAAACCACAACTAGCTGATGAGCTGATTATATTTGATAAAACAGATGAACACCTACTAAGATCTAATGTTGAGCCTAATCTATTAGATAACGTTGTAGATGTTTTAATAAACTGTGATGAAGATATCTACTAAAATCTAAGAAAAATATTTAAAATTTTCGCTTCAATGCTCGTCAGTAAACCTAAGAGCGGGAGGTCATTTCCTACCCTTCGTCGAATAAAAACATGGCTCAGATCAACAATGACAGAAGATAGACTGTACTATCTAAATTTGCCTCACAAGGAAATCATAAATTGCTTATTTAAAAGGATTAATGTATATTGAACTGATCTTATATTTTATTTAACCTTTTTGTTGAGTTTTTTTAATTATGGTAATGACTTTTTTTGGGCAAAATTTCTTCATCCCACCACGCGATGGGCAATTTAGTATTGATAATGAAAATAATTTTTTTAGACCTTTTTGGCCAAAAAAGTTTCCGCAACACATGCAATTTCTAAAGCTCCTCAAAAAAAATTTTTTTTTTAATTTTCATACACATTATAGGTATATGGTACATTTATTGTTTATATATGCTATATATTTTAGCCCCCATATTCATAAATGATTATAAAATTTAATGAACGCTTATAAAGGAAAATTTTCATAGAAAATTTGGTTTTTTAGCCTTTAATAAATTTGAAATATTTTTATGAATACAGGCATAAATACATAAAATAAGCAACTGTATAACAAAAATACAAAGCTATTTTTTTGGGTTTAATGAAATAAATTTTAAGTTTTAAATGCGAATTGATTAACATAATGGAAAAATATCTTGTGCAACTTTAATAGATCGTTCCGCGCTGCTAAAAACTATCACTGTTTCATATGGGCAAATCCTGCGTGACGAACGCTACATTCGGACGCGTTTTCTAATTGAAATATACACATTTTTTGGTCTTTCAAAAAAGATAGCTTCAACTTATATATAGTATTTACTGACATTAATATGTACTTACAAATGGCATATATCATAATTTCTTAGCAAGTATTTGTTGCGAAATAATTGATCACAAAGTTTTGTGGCGCACGCTACAAAAAGTGGAAGTAACTTCAAAGGTTGAAGTGCGTTTTCCTAATTTTTAGCGAATTTTGCATGATAAGGTATACAAAATCTGATTCCTAAATGAAAGATGAGTATAAGAGAATTCTAAACGCACTTATTTGCAGCCAAAAAATGTTGTGATTTTTTGACAAAAGCCGTGAACCCTTTGTGACGCACGCTACGTAACGCACGCTACAGTTTTTCCAGTAGTATTTTATTATTATATTTTATTTATATTAACAAAACAAATTATATTTTTATGAATTGCATTTCTTAAACTAATTTGTTAACTAATGAACATCAACTTTTATTTTAACGAAATTTATATTTTGATAAGTTTGCTCTAAGTGCTATTTTAAGCACAAAAATCACCTAAAATAATGCTAAATTCACGTATTTTATTAAAAAATCAGCAGTGGGGTAGGATTTGGTAAAAATTATTGCATTGATGATCATTGAAATACATATTTTTAAATATAAAAATGAAATTAAACATCTAGTCTTATATTCCGTTAAAAAAAAATTCATTTGAAAAATTTTTGGTTGGTGGACTGTTTCTGGGATTTGCCCATATATCCGCCAAACAACTCATTTATCATTTGCCATTAAAATTTAGTTTATTAAAAAAACCGCGAAATAGAGTCGCGATTTTTTTTGCGCCCTTCTTTCGTACCAATGGTAAGATCTTGTTATATTCATGAAACTATAAGAAAATACTTAAAGTTTTGTAATTAAATGTTAATTTTGTATAGTAAGCAGAAAAATTGAAATTCAAAACTTTATCGCGTTGGGTGCGGAAACTTTCTTCACGATCGCGAAAAAGTAATACATCATTTCTTAATATTTTTCACGGTCTATACGGCTATGCGATGAAGAATTTGATATTCGCAAAAATTGCAAAAAGTTCTTACCCTAATACACATATTTGCCGTATTCACAAAACCCTTTCGTTGTATCCATTGTATTTTGTATAAAAAACCAATAGTGAGCTATGAATTTAAATACAACATACAATTGATACAACGATACAAAGAGTTTTGTGAATACGGCAATTGTTTTTAATAAACTTTTAAACAAATTTTTTTACTTTTTTGTATCATACAAAATACCCCCCCCCCCCCCCCCATAGGCTCAAGCTGGATCCGCGCCTGGTATATGTATATATATATGTAGTAAAAATCAATCCATGTCTTGTTTGCAAGTAAACGTATATGAAATGTTGCATACAATTTTTATTTGAATTATTTATACAAAAACAGTTACTACCCTGGACTACTCCATGGACTGGTCCGATGTAATGCAAGCATGGACCATGTCATTGTTAAAAAGTGTTTGTAGTGAGACGACATGTCTTAATTTTTTAACGACATGCTTTCGTTTTTAAACGACTTCAAAACTAATCCTCTTCAGTATACCATGAAGTATACTTTCTTATATATAATAATTTCTTATTAATGCATGTTAGGCTTTTTTTATTTCTTTGTTGCCAGGAGTATTTTACTTTGTTTGTTGTTGTTTATTTAACTCTTAACTCTCTTCTCTCTCATTTATTATGATGCTAAAACAGCATATGATGTCAAAATGTCATCAATTATTAGACGTTTAAAAGTATTTATGATTAAATGTCATCATATTGACGACATTTAATCATCACTTTTTTCTAACTGTAATAATGACATTAACGTACATCATGATGATTGTATTACATCAATATGATGACATTTAATCATCACATTTTTATTTTGCAACTGTTAAATAAAAAACGAGTTTTTTTCGTTTGCTTTATTTAACAACCACTTCTGCTCTCATTCTTTTTTTGTTGATGTCAAATATAATGATTACATGTCATCAATATGAATGTTATAAATTGTATAAAGTGCTTCTTGTTTTGACAACGAATGTACATCAATATGATGTAACTTATTTAAGTTTAAAAAATGAGTCTAAAAACAAAAAATAATGAATAAAACATTAACCTTTTTTAATAAAACACACTTTTTAAACATTTTAACATTATTTAGTTTTTATTTTTATTCATACTTTACCTGTTAATAATGCACAAAATATGGCATCGAATTGATGTCCCTGTAGTCATAGCATGGATGACGCGTAAAATATGACAAAATTATATGATAACGTTCGTCATTATATTGATGTCACTTTTTGCATCATTGATGCCATTTGTCATAACATTGATGTCACAATACTGATGTTGGGGCATCATCAATATGAAGATGCATTTTTCTATCAGTGTAGTTTTAAAACTACTCCATAGTAGTCCTAAGTTAAATAGACCATGTTTTTTCCATACGTTTGGGTTATTTTTGGACTATTCCTGGTCCCTTGTGGGCTACTCTTTACACGCGTGTTTGGACTAGTCCTCTTATTTGCAGGGTAATTACTTGCAAAAAGAACGAGCAGCGTTGCCAGAAAATTAGGAAGGAAAATCTTCATTTAGCGAAAAAAAATCTTATTTTGAAGAGAGAAATCTTAAAATTTTTTTATAACAAGGGCAAAAAAGTAAAAAGTATTAATTTTTTATAAGAACATATCGAGGGTTATTGTTCAAATAGTGCTATCTACCAATTTTCAAAAATGTGTTTTTTTATAGAAACGAGTTTACTAACTGCAGGGTCATCTGTCATTTAAAGTTGAAAAAAAATTTTCCCCAAAACGTTTTTTTCATAAATATTGTATTGTGCTATCTAACACACACGTTTTTTTTTCTTGTTAAAAAGTGTTATCTACATAAAAAATATTACTTCATATAATAAAATGTAATAAAAAATTGTTATTACAAAGTAGACATATTATACATCAAAGGGCTGGGAATTGTGTCTAGATTTCATAAGCTAATGTAATTTTCAAATTCATTGTAGAAATTTTGCAAAAAAAAACTGCAAAAAATTTGCTTATGAGTTTTTGTAAACAATATAAATTTTAATTTATGCAATAAAATCTTTGTTGTGTAATATTATTTAATGAAATTTTACAAGTAATTACATACAATACGAATCCCACAATTCCCAAAAAACAGCCGAAAATTCTCAAAAATTTGTGTTTTTCAGAAATATAATGGCTACCAATTACGGGACTTAGTATTCATATCGCACATTTATTATAAACATATCGGATCATACAAACTCGAACGAGTCGCCCAAAATTAGTCCACCTCAGACGAAGTCATGGCCAACATTTGCGTTATATTATACAAATATTTATTTGTGTAATATCTTTAGTTTTTCTAAAATATTTGGATGAAGTTTCCTGATGATCTGGCCTAGCCTAGGCTTGCCATTTCTATTTTGAGAATAAGAGGACGCCAGCATAAAAAATGTAGGATATTTGCTTGAAAAAGAGGACACTTTCTAAACAACCTAATATTAATAAAATTAAAGACGGCATAAAAATTAACAACCAAAATTTGTTTTTACACAAAACATAATTTGGGTAATTCCATGTCAAATCGACCTAGAGTGGGACTTAACCCGTTTCGATTTGAATAAAATTTTTCGAGAGGGTTTCTTTCATCCCATAAAGAACATATATCAACGAAAAACAATTTTTTAATTTTTGTCAAAAGCAATGTCATATTCAAAATGTCATAATTTCGCCGAATAAGCCGAATGTGTTGAGTTTATTTTTTTAATATCTCGAAAACTACTTTAAATATGAAGATGATTTTTGTCAGTTTAAGAGAATACTTGAGACTACAATAAATATATTGAAAAAAATGTCTTTGCTAAATATTAAATTTTAAAAATGGACTTAGTCAAAACCCTTTTTTTTTGCTGATTTTTTTTATATAATACTTCAAACTGTTCTTTCAAAATCCTGAAACTTTTAAGGATGTACTTTTTTTAAGATATGATTTTTTATTTCTTTCCAAAAATATTCTTAAAATAAGATTTTAATATGGTCATTTGAGCAATAAGTATTTATTTGAACAAAAGTAACGACATTGATAAGGTAGCTTTTGCTTATTTATTGCATTTTCTGGGAGCTCCATTTTCAAAGAAAAGTACTCTTTTTGTCACGTTACGTCCCCAAAAATTAAATCATACCTACTTAAAAAAAAACCAGAGCACCTAAATCTTTTTTTTAATTAATTTTGTGACCTGTGATTTAAAGTTTAAATGCAGGAACAAATTTTCAATGAAGGTGTAAAAAGCCGGACAATCCCCGGACACTTGATGAAAAATAAGTAGGACTGCCCCGGTAACCCAAAAAGAGGGGACGGTGTCCGGCGAAAATAGGACGGATGGCAACCCTAGGCCTAGGTAACCAGTGAAATGTGCATAGGAATACTGAAATGAGCATAGGAATAGTGAAATGCGCATAGGAATAGCTTATCCCATCAACAATAAATTTAAGTGTTTTAATCAAAAATAAAAATTAGTAATTAAGCACGACAAACAAAATTTTGTTGATAATTCACAAAAACAAATTTTTCAAACAAATTATGATACATTTAGGTCTTATATATCCAAAATACTAGACCAATTATAATTTATGAAGAGCACGGCAAGCGCATTTCACTAAAAAATTAATTTTAGCATCCAGCATCAAACTGCATTTTAATCGGACCAACCGTTTATAAAATATAGAACTATTTCCATTTTTTTCCAAATTTCCCACACTGTGCAGCGATCATATAAAAAGAAGCGAAACCCTTACAATCTGGCCCACGTTATTTCCAACTAAGCAAACGGATGCATTTCCAAAGTATTGAAGTCTGCTATTTCGCAAGAATATCATTATTTTAATGATAATTTAAAATATGTGGATAACGTTTAAAATAAACGTTAGTGTAAAATTTTAACTTAATTTCGAGCTCTGTTAACATGATTATGCGTTTCTTTAAATTTTACAAATTATTTTAATAAAAATTCGTGTAACTTAAACTAAAGTCTCAAATAGTTTTCATTAGAGCTTATTTTCATGTTTGTTCAAATAGTGCTATCTGCTTATTTCAATGTTCGAATCGATAAAATTTTAATTTGTAAATAGTGCTGGAATTAAGAAAAAAATTAACATATGTATGATTTAGACGTTGTTTTTTAATAACATTGTAAAATAAAGTTTAGTTAATACTCTTATGGCCATTTTCTCAATGTATCGACAAACTGTCTGTTACTTAATGCCAACATAAATTTATTAGACCGATAAACTGTCCGTTAACGATTTTGGGTTTCTCAATATACCGACAAAAAACATTGTTCAGTTGGCAACACCACTCAAAATACATATAAAAGTTGAGAGTCAGCTGATTGAATTTATCTGTACGGCAAATAAAAGGAAAATAAATAATTGGCAGATGAGTGCTGGTTAGTTTTGCGACCGAATGAAGCAAATGAGACATTGAGAAAACCAAATTTCCTTAATGTGCAGTTTTTCATTGGGTAAAAAGATAATCGCCTAATGAGAAAACGGCCATTAGAGTTATCGAAAAAATAAGTTTTTTCGCTCTCCTGTTAAATTGTGATTTTGCTGATAGCACTTTTTGAAAAATAACCCTCGATATGTACTTCTTATTATGGAAACTATTTAAATTGAAATATATAATATTTATACAATATTAAATTGGTTTTTAGTTAAATTTTTTATAAAAATTTTTCTAAAAATACATTTTAAAAAACAAATAAACAACAAGCTGATACAAAACCTTATTGTTTTAAAAATTGATTGTTTAAAATTTATTATTTTATTTTTTTTTATGAAACAGTTAGTTTTATTGTTAATTTTATAACTTTGTCATTAGTCGTAATTATGTAGCTAAGTTGTTATGAAGTTCCAAATCAATCAAGAAAAAACTAAGCCTTTGTTAAGTTTAAGAATTTTATAACTACTGATTTTTTTAAGTACTTGCCCATGTAAAAAAGCAGCAATGTCCATTTGATTAGAGCAAACACAGCAATCTCCAATCTTATTACTATAATTGCCAGCATACCGCTATATCGATTTGGTTGAAACTTGCGTCATATCTTCATCGTATTCTTATTTACTGAATAGCATGATATACAATACATAAATATGAATATACTTTGAGCTAGAAGTTTTTACTATTTATTACGAAAACTATAAATGTGGACATTGCAGTCTTTGCATCTTCATATGTAAGTATATGTACATTAATATTTGGCACTTGGATTATTTTACTTATTTTTCATAAAAAACATATAAAAGTATTAATAGGAGGATAGTTAATATCAGTTTTTTTTTGAAAACGTACAATCTATATTTAGTAATCAATTCTTCACTTGGAATCCAATCTTCCAAGTTATTTTGATACAAATTTAAAGCGGATAACCAGCACCCGTATTCCGTAATTCGCTTAGCTAATGCTAAATCTCTATCGCTAAAATGCCTTGGAGAATACAAAATTTAAAAATTTTAGTAATGACAATAAAAGCTAAAATTGCGGTGAATTAAATTTTAATGGCATTGCCAAATTTAGCAATGCACGTTACAGTACTGCATTCGTTGCCAAAAATGGCTAAATCAACTTAAAAGATTTATAGCGATAGAGATTTAGATTTAGCGAATTACAGAATACGGCCACTGGACTGATCTATCTACTTTCAGTCTATTTGAAGATTTATTTTTTAATAATGCTAACTATGTGGTAAAGTAAAAACATACGAAGCAAAACTATACAAGTTTAGATGTAATTTGTCACCCAGTTTTTAAAATTGAAAATTTCGTACCAAAATGTTTCAGGCTAAGATATTTTAAAAATTGCTTCATACCTTTTATCGTTTGATCCGTTTTCTAAAAATTTAAACTCTTTTTACAAAATCCTCTGGGTTAGTAATTATATCAATAAAAACGGAAACAATTTCAAAGTAATTTATGTATTCAGCTGACTTAATAAATACTGGATCTAAAACCTTTAATGAACTCAGTCTCTAATCGCTAATATTAAAAGGGGCAAAAGGGGCACAAAAAACTACAAAATTATACAAAAGGGGATTTTAAACAAAGGGGTCAAAAAGTAGCACGGCAATCAAAAAAGGGCAAAAATGCGACTTTAGTCGCATAACGGTAACACTGGATATGTGATTTCTAAAAAATAATAAGAAGAAGGAAAGAGTACAAACTCAAATTTTCTATTTAAGATAAGGTTGAAATGTGTAGCAAGTTTAGTTAAGGTATTATGATACTTGCTATTTTTTCTATATTGGAGAGCAGTGCAAATATATTTGCATAGGAAAGCTGACTAAGTGTAAAGAGTATGATTATATCATAAAAAATCTTGAAATGTCAAACAAATATACATGTGTTATCGATAAATAATCTAAGACTGTCAAAAAAAATATAAAAATTTTTAACTTAAAATTGACATTTCCAGATTAAATGTTAGTTAGCACTGTTGCCAATTTTTTTAGTTTTTGATCGAAAATAGCTGTTTTTAACTTTGGGTTTGTTTACATATTGTATTTCTTGTTCTTCCTCGCATTTGTTGTTTCATTCAGTCAATCCTAAAAAAATCCAATACAAAAAATAGCAAGTATCATAACACCTTTATTAATTTACTTACTTCGCATTATTAGAAACAACAATTACACAGGGATAAAGCTTTATTCTTAATTATTTTTAAAAGGCCTTCCAAGGCTTTGGTCTACAACGACACATCGTGTAAATTTGAAATACAGGTGGAATGCGGCTGAAAATACTTATTATCGCCAAAAAGGCCTTCTAGTTATAAGGCCTCTTTACAACTTCATTTTCGCGCTGTTAATAGTCGGTCGAATCACGTTTTTTTTTTTTCCTTATGAGGAATTTAGATGTGAATTTTTTAAAATTGTACATACTGGGACACTTGCTGTTACTTCTTATGTTGCATTCTTATCTCCAATTGCAGCCTTTAATGTAGCTCTTAGTATCTGACAAATTCACATATGAATTTTTTTGTGTGCTCACTCCTGATGAGTGAGGAAGTTCAATTTTTTTTCATTTTCACACTCGCTCATGACTGAAAAATGAGTGAACGGTTCGGTAAAAAAGTAAACAAAAATTTTAAATGAAAATTTGTATGATGAACAAAATTTTTTTCAACTTTTAAAATTTGACTTAAGATGTTTTTTCAAAATGCCCCAGATCATTTTTTTTATCTTCCAAAAACGATGGGCACATTTGTGAGAGGTTAGGATAAAAAAATTTGGTTCTACGATCAGATTCACATTCAAAGCTTTTATACTTGGTGTAAATTTATTGTTTTTTATTTCATAATTTTTCGTAAAAATTCAGGTATTTTTAACCCTCTGAAAGGTAAAAGATACTTCTATCTTAGTTTGAGAAATATTGGGAACATAAAAATAATGTGAGTTATTCTTACATTTTACTTCCATATGGGGGACGCCTGAGTAGTTATGAGCTTTTTTCTATCCATTTCGATTTGAATCTTAAGAACTTTAACCGATCGAGCTCAAAATTTTCTTTAATCCTAACCTCACACAAAACTGCCCTTCGTTTTTAAAACAGGTAAGTTTTCTATGTATTCTTAAATCCATATGTACATTGTGGGTACACAATACATTAAAATATGTTTGCTATTTACTTTTTATAGAACACCTAATAACTTTGAGTTTAAGCCCCTTAAAGAATGCCATGCTGAATATATAAACAATGTCTGGCCCCATCGCTCCCCACGATCTATTGAATTTGTCAAGTTGCTAATACGACAAAATGATTCAGTTGGTTTATTCGAAACAAACAATTTAGTGGCATGGTGTTTAATGTAAGTCAATAAAAATTCATGAGATAAAATTATTAAAAAATTTACTTTTTTAGTCTTCCCTTGGGTGCTCTAGGCCTTCTCCAAGTTATTGATACTCATAAACGTAAAGGTTTAGGAAACTTGGCGGTTCGTTACATGTCTAAGCTGTTGGCCGAACAAGATATTGAAGTGACGGCTCCTGTAGTTCTTGAAAATGTGGCATCACGTTTAATGTTCGAAAAACTGGGTTTTAATATTATCGATAAAGTTTATTGGGCTGATAAACCATCAAATAAATGAATGTTTTTTTTTTAAATATTTGAATCCTTAAAACCTTTTTTGAACTAGAAAACGACTTTTTGTATATTTCACATATAAAATTGGAATTAAAATAAACTTTATTAATAACATATTTATGTATTATTAAAATTTTCAAATGCATTATCCAAAAACACATCGTACCCGATCTATTAAATCGGTCTCTATGTGCCCGACGAGTCTACCAGCTAACTCGGTAATTCCCAGGAGATTCCAATCCTCTCGCCAGGTAGACAACAGCAACACACACAAAATTGAAGAATTCAAATTTAAATTTATTTAAGACTAACGTAAATTTTAGCTTATATCGTGGGTTTTAATATAAAATAGAGAAAAAAATTAAAATAACTTAAAAAGAAAAAAATTATTTTAATATGCTTGTGCATAATTGTAACTGCCCGTCTATACCTGAGATAAATATTGCGTCATAAGCAGGGAAACCATAAGCATGCAATTGCATGTTTTTCCTGGTGCGACCAATGAAGGCAGTAACTATATTTATCCGTTTTAGAGCTTTTTATGAATTTTGGCATCGATTTGTTAGTGCATATTTTTGCATATGTTACCGTTTGCAGCATTTTTTTTGCATAATTTAGTCAAAAGAGCTGTTTTGCAGCATTAGATTTTTTGGTGTCTTCAAGAGCTTTCGCAATAAATAAAAAAAATTTTTTTCGCGAAACTCTGTTTTAAATATCTATCTGTAACCCAACGTGTTTCTTTAATTTCTCCAACACTTTTTAAAGTGATCTAACGATGTACATCCGTCCGTCTGGCTGGTTATCTGTCTATGTTAACCTTGTGTGCAAAGCACAAATTGCAATCTTGTAGATAATTTTAGAAAATTTGGTAAATTTATTTTAATTGTACTAAGGACGAAGTCTATGTAAATGGTGAGAATCGGTCTATAATTTCACATATTCCCAATAAAAACTACTTTCCAAATAAGACTCTTTGTGTCCTTTAACCATCTTATTGTGTTGGTATTTAGATTGAATTCGCCCTAAAAATTCGTCTGTATATACTATGAGCTTTACCGACCGCCAACAACAGAACCATAAGTGTAGACGACAAGAAAATGTTTATTAAACGACTTCTGATGAAATACTCCAACTTAGAAACACTGCACTGCACTAATATGAATCCTTTCAAACAGTTTTAGTTTGTTTAAGCAGTTAATTTATTTTTTATTTACAAAAATAATTGAAATTTATTACGCAGAAAAATTATTGGACTTTTTGACACTTTAAAAACAGAGTAAATAAATAAAGTTTTAAATATGAATCAAAATAGGTTACCACGTATTTTAGCAGAAGCAATAATAAC
Source organism: Pollenia angustigena (assembly GCA_930367215.1). NCBI lineage: Eukaryota > Metazoa > Arthropoda > Insecta > Diptera > Polleniidae > Pollenia > Pollenia angustigena. The sequence continues at coordinate 120,247,832 of OV884057.1, read as the reverse complement.
ACGAAACGTCTACTGGGCAGATGAATGGACCAGTCTTTGTCAACGTCATCAGTTTACTCCGGATAATACCAATTTACCACTTTGCAATCATTGGAAAACAATAATAAAATTACTAGAAATAAAAGAACGTGAAGAAAATGTATTAAACGCAACAAATTCCCAACACCATGACCTTTACTGCCAACTGAACCATAATGTTACATCCCGCATTACCAGCATAATAATTAGAGCCAGAGGTGGGTTACTTGAATTAAATGCCAGATCCTTTAGTAATATCCCAATAGACAAGTGCTCTATCTGCAACTTAGAGGAATCTGAAAATACGTACCACTTTATTGGTGTTTGTCCAATCTATAAAGAACTAAGGTTAACATTGTTCGGAAAATATCAACTTAGTGTTATCGAGGTGCTAAATATCTTAAATGGATCAAACTTTCTCTCCTTATACAAATACATAGAATCATCTTTAAAATATCGTAAATTAATAATGAATGAATTCAATTTCTAGTCTTCCTTTTATGTACAAAAATATTTTAGCATGAATTTATAAATTTGTATAAACTTTATTGTAAATGAAATTAAAAGAAATTAATAATCTTAAATTAAAATAATATCTAGTATTATGCCAATCTGGCTCACAACATTCATAAATATGTATATACAATTTGAATATCTACACAGAAAAAATTATTTTTCCAATTCAAACAAAAAATTTGTAGAATCAAACAATTTTTTGTCTGAAATCGGTCCTATAAACAAATTCGCATATTCAAACAATTTATTTGCATTTTGTTTATTGAAAAAAAACACTGATTTTTTCAAACAAATAATTTAACTGAATCAAACAAAAAGTTTACTGAAATTCATATACTAAATTTCAAAATAAAAAAAAAAGTTTTTGCACAAGCAATGACGCGCACACAAGTAAGCACTGTATGAGAAGAAGATGACGGCAGAGCAGAGCCGCCGGCTAGCTTTGAGACACTTTTTTTTTTGTTGGAATAATTTTTGAACGAAGTCTTATTTATACACACAACATAATGTTTTTTCTTTATCACTCTCTGTTGCTGAATCCTTTCCTTTGCTAAGAAGAAGAAATGTAAGCAAAAACGGCAGCAGACCGACTCGATATGTTTTTCGTCATCTTTCTATTTTTGTATTTGATGTATTTAATACCCTTTGTACACTTGCATACATTTCGGAGGAACGCATGGAAGATGTTGAAAAAGTGAAATACGAGTTCACACTTGAAACATCTAACATTTACCATTAACAAAAAATGTCACCATTTCTGAAAAAAAAACTTTTATTTTTTTTAAATACTTTTTTTCTACAAAAGTACCAACATTTTAAGAGATAACACCAATATGTATTTCTAATTCATTTTGTTTAATAATTTAAGCAAAATTTAGCAAAATAAGGCTTGCAAAAAAGGAAAAACTTGAGAAATGGTAACGCTGCTTTCAAAGCAACTGCCATTTTGTCAGTGATGCCACAATAATAACAGAATTTATTGCCACTTTTCTAGTGATTACACTAAAATAATCGAAAAATGTAAAAGGGAACAAAATGAGATAGTAACATTCTGTAAAAATGTTGATTTTTAGCCCTATGTATTTCTTATGGGAAAATTCCAACATTTTCGCAAATTGATGTTAAATGTTAAATGTTGACAAGTGTGAAAAGGCTATAACCAAACAATTTTAAAAAATTGAATACGGGATTTTGTTTCTTGTAATGTTGTTTCTGCTATTGTTTTTCTTATAGTTGCACTTTTTTAAAGCGTCCAAAAATAGACTGTGTGTGTTTTTTGTTGTTGTTCTTATATTTCACATAAAGAAGTGTTGCTTACGATCAAATAAAAAAATGCAAAAAGACGACAACATTAAAGAGCGTTAAATATTTCATACAAAATTATGAAAACTTGACACCAATAACGCGTTTATTATATTTTTGAAGAGTTGTCCACATTTTTGTTGGTTAAATAAAAATCAAACAAAAATATTGTTTGAATCTGTAAAAAAATTTATAGAAATTGAAAAAATGTTCAAACAAGCGTTTGTTTGAAAATAATTCGGCAATAATTTTTTCTGTGTATTAATAAATAATAATAATAATAACTAGATGACCCGTGCGAATATTTCGCACCGTTAGTTGTTATTTTTGTAACATAAAATGAAAATAATTAATAGAAATTTTAGTAACTTCAATACATTTTAAAATATAATTTTTATCAATGAAAATATTAATTTTTCAATTTCTAATTATTTTTCGTCATTAGTGTTAGAAATAAGCTTTAAAATGAGATATCATTCATTAAATTTGATGCGGTGGTATGGGAGATATTTGCAACCGACAAAAAAAAGTGCTTTAGAAATAATATATATGATACTATGAGCTTTACCGATTATAATTTTAGGATTGTTTTTATTCAATGGAACTGTTAATAAATTGTTGAATAATTTTTTTTAAAATTAGCAATCAACCAGCGCCGGAGTTGCGGGTTCCATTCCCGCCAGAGACTCTGATTTCTTTCCTGCAGATAAGCGAAAAGCTTCGCGAGATTAAAATTAAACACCTTAAGCCGTAACAAATAATGAAACTGAAATAAAATTTGGTATATCACAGTTTTATAGGTCTAGAAATCCCCTTGTAAAATTTGGTGAAGATCGGTCCATAATTTATTGTAGGCCCCATATAAGCCATTTATCGGTAAACAGTTTTGTGTGCCGAAGCAGAATTTGGTTTTTCGTAGTTTTAAAAGACTTAAAATCACAGTAGAAAACGACTTGAAGATCGCTCAATAATTTATCAGTGCTTAAAAAAGTAAGTTTTTGTATGGAATGCCCTTTCCTGTTTTTAACACCTGACCAAAAGTTCGTTCTTCATCATTATAACTCATTGTTTTAATACCTCTTATGTTATGTTCCGACATTTTCTTTTTTTTACCGATAAAGCGATTTCAAATAAATTTTAGGGATTGTTTCCAATTTAGCAATCATTCGCGAATTTTAGTGCTTGCTGTTCAGGATTGAAGTGATTTTTTCCTGTAAGTTTTCTGATTCTTTAATAAAGTTTTTACAATTTTTAATAAATACTCGACTTAGCTATCATACCGCTGTTACCAAATATTTGAAAATTTCAGCAATTTTTACCAATTTTTTTTTTCATTTCTGTTAGTTTAAGAGACTTAATCAATTTTATGTCGCTATCTTTGCAAACTTTTTGAGTTTTTACATTTTTGCTCTTTGAGGCAATCGGTAACGCTGTTTACATCCCATATTAAGCAGCCTTCTGGAAACCACTTTGGAACTTTAAAAAGCTATGACAACTTTTTCTTCTACATATATCGTAATTTGTTCCATGTTAGGTTTTTTTAATACCAAAAATCCGTAATAATTAGGCCCTATATACAGTGTTGGAAAAAATAATAGGGACGGCATTTAGTGTTCAGTTTTTCTTAAATTTTTATTAACAGACCCATAGAAAAAAATAAAAGTTTATGCATAAAAAAAATGTATTTCAATTAAACTAACAAAACGCAAAAGAAAATGAATTATATTCTATGAATTTATAACAAAATATTTAATATCCAAAAACAGCCTGGAAAAAATAATAGGGACGATTTAGTTTTTTTAGAATTTTAGATTTTAATCAATAACATTCCTTCATTTTTCAATGTCATATTAATATTTGGTAGAAGCTCCCTTCATATTTATTACCTCCTTGCATCTGCGTTGCATAGATCCAACAAGATTAGCACAGGTTTCCGGAGGTATAGAATACCACGCTTCCTGGACTTTTTGCCACATATCGTCTTTGTTTTTACTCTTATATGGCCCTATTTTGTTTTTAAGAACTCCCCACAAATGCTCAATGGGGTTTAAGTCCGGAGACTGGGAGGGCCAATCTAGGACACGCACGTTGTTCTCTTGAAACCAAAACTTGACAAGCCTAGAGGAGTGCTTCGGGTCGTTATCCTGCATAAATTCTCAGACAATAGGCATTTCCTCTAAGGCAAATGGTAGCATTTGATTTTTCAGTATCTCTACGTAATCTACTGCCAGGGATGTCAGATGTGAAGATTTTACGTCATTTTGACGATTTTTTTCGCTGAATTTACCAAAATGACGATTGACGATTTTGAATGTAGAGTCACTTAGGTGTTGACGATTTAATCCCGTCAATAAATTTAGTTTAAACTTTAATCTTTCATCAAATTTTTAACACTTTAATCTGTCAAGTAAAGTTTTTTTCTTACCGAACGTTTCCACATGCAAGTAATTACTTGCAAGTAGTGTATACGTATTATCAACAAAAAAATCGAGGAAACAGCCGATTGGCTGAACGAACAAAAATTGTGTGAATGTTAGTGAAAAAGTGTCAGTGTATTGAGTTGTTCGAACTTGCACTTGCATGTGGAAACGGGGGGTTAGTTTATATATGTATATAGAGGCGAATATATATTTATATCTACTAGCGGACTCGACGAACTTCGCCTCGTCCCAATTTTAAGCCTTCAGACAAACTTTAGAGTAATAATACAACACAAATATTAAAATTTTTAATATGATTTATTTGAATGGAATCAGTAGAGAGCGATTTGATGTACAAAGATCTATAAATCAATAAATATATAAACCATCTTTAAACGCATAAAATTCGGCGTTTAAACTACCAACACAGACCATATGAATTTGATAAGATTTATCGTAGTGCTGTCACATGTTATTTTTTTACCACATATAACACATGGGAGAATGATTTATAGTTGCTGAGTTTAAACTACATATAAATTCAAGTTTAGTTCAACTAAACCAGCGTTTAAACCATCAGTGGTTTATTAGCCATTATTGTACAAGTTTTTTTTTAGAAAAACTAAAAAACAACTAGTTAATATTAGTCAGGGCCATTTTTTGATGTTTTTTTATATTGGCAGGACGATTTTTCGAAAAAAAAAATCTGACAGCACTATTTCACTTGTTTGTTTTATTTGAGTACAATAACTGCCTGCTTTTAAAACACGAGTGCAAAACTCCTTCAAATTACTGCCTGCTTTTAGATCGCGAGCATAAAAGTGACTCGTTTAACTAATATTTAAAACAAAATTTAAAAATGTCCATTCCTTAAGGGGTTCCCATACAAAAAGTTTAATACAGACTAGAAATATATTGAAGAAAACAGCCAAGGAGTCTCCTTAACAATTTTTCGAGACATACTTGCCCCTTATCACCACTTCTTAAGGAAGCTCCCATACAAATATTGCGATTTATGAAATTTTTAAATTAATTAAAATTTTTTGACTTTTGTGAATAAAATCAAAAGTTGTTAACAGATTTTAATCATTTATAGCTGTAATTTTTAATAGATTTTTAACAAACAAAAATTTCAAAATGTTGATTAAAAATTATTTTTGTTGCAAAAAAAAAAAAAAAAAAAAAATATGTTTCTAAAACGACAGCGTATGTTAGAAAAAAATTTAACGTTTAAAGGAAATTTTATTGCGGATTTTCGTTTTTTTTTTTTGTATGTAATTTCAATCAACTGAACCGTTTTTGAACCGGTATTGGATTCAGCGTACCCGAAAAAGGTTTAAGCGCCAGTTGCCAAATTCTAGCACAGTGTAATTGTTTGATAAAACTTGCGAAAAGGAATAAAAAACATTTTTAAATATAACAATAAAAAGAAATTAATTGGACTTTATATTTATACTGTGTACTTTTTTTCTTAACCTTTAATAATCAATGTACTTTAATTGCAACAAAAAAAGTTGGGAACCCTAATGTAGTTGTCCTGCGATTTAACTTTGAATAATTAAGTTTAAGTTATCGACATCCTTATTCTTCGCTGCTATTATTGCCCGTTCACCAATCCAATCGAGATTTTTGTAGTTTTGTGCAATTTTGGGGAACACTTTGCTGATGAGCTCCTCCTTGGACGATGTGAATTAACAAAAATTTTCAGGGAACGATATCAATCTATCGAAACATCAATAGGAATTTGGCCGTTGCCAAGCTCCAGCAGTTGTCTCGAGAATTCAGCAGCCGATGGGTCGTTCTGCAACACGACTCTAATGTTTGCGGTCAATTGCAACTTCTGGACATGCCTCCACAAAGACGACGATTTCAGGCAGGCGTTAAGTTCATCTGCAGCAGAAGATTTGGGGATGACGGGAATTGTTTGACGAAAATCTCCGGAGAGCAATATCAAAGCCGCACCAAATCGTCTTAAGTATTCAAAATTCTATATTTTTTGGTTTTGTATGATTTTATACTTAATATTTTTGTATGTTTTAATAGAGTGATATATCCGTGTTTATAAAAAAACTATTTTTTTATATGACGATTTTTTTCAAAACTACTGACGATTTTTTTTTTTAAATTTTGACGATATTTCGAAAAAAACATCTAACATCACTGTCTACTGCACACATTTTTTCTTTAATCCAAAAAATTGGACCGTTGCCAGATGACGAAAAACAACCCCAAATCAGTATGGAACCTCCACCATGTTTGACGGTCTTTTTTGTGTACCTGGAGTAAAATACTTTATTTTTTGGTCTTCGTACAAACATTTTACCATCAGACCCGAACAAATTAATTTTGTTTTTATCAGACCACAGTACATTTTTCCAATTTTCCTGACGTATGTGTTGATTGGCGAATAATAACCGTCTTTTGATATTTTTCTTACTTAATAACGGAACTCTTCTTGGACTTCGTCCCATTAATCCAGCTTCAATAAGTCTATTCCTTATTGTACGACTTGTAACTGATGCACATAAATCGTTTTTTATTTCACTCGATGACTTAAAAGGATTTTTTTTTTTGAAGTTCTTACTATAAGTTGGTCCAAGCGTGCTGAGTTTCATGTCTTCTTTTAGAGTGAAGTGCATTGAAAACTTTATTTTTGGAACATTTTAATATTTCTGCAATTTCACGAATAGATTTGCCGTTTTTTTTTAAGCTCAGAATAAAATCTTTTTGAGCTTGAGTAGTGTGAACACCTCGACCCATTTTTTAACAATAAATCAAATAATTTGATTTCAAAAGTAAAATCGAATTACAGGAATTCATTTTTTACCGTTATATTTCATCATTTCCTTTCGTTTAGAGTACAAATTTAACATTCAAGGTCAGGCATTTTGTTAAAAAAAACTACGTCCCTATTATATTTTCCAGCCTTTTGCTTACTTTCTTATACTCTTTTGTAGATTTAGTTTGATTTGTGAGGACAAGCATCAAAAGAATAACTGACAACAAAAAACCGTTAGACACTCTATCTTTTTACAGTGCCCATTAATCATATTATTGATTTATGTTAAACATAAAACGCAAAAAATAATATTAAGATCTGCGTCCCTATTTTTTCCAACACTGTAAATTCCCCCCTAGAAAATAATTTTAGTTCGGATAAAAATCATGCTAATTTACTCAAATTTTTTCAAATTAAGTTTTATATGACCAGAAATAAATGCATAAAGCCCTCTTATTGTCGGTCATTAGTGTAACATATGTAGGTCTAATCCGCAACCAATTTTAATTAATAATTTATAGACTTATAACTAGGGTTTCTAATTTCCCGGACTTTTTCTATTCCCGGGAAACGAAACAAAAAAAATCTTATTCCCGGGAATCCCGGGATTCTTTGAATACAACAATGATTTCATCAAATGAGTCCAAGACAAAAGTTTTTACTTTTTTAAATGAATATACACATACATATCCAACAGGGTTTTATTAATTCCACAGAAAACCAAAACAAAATCTAATAAATTGTTACATTCATATGTACATTAGGTATGGATTAGTGCACGCCTTTTTGATTTCGATAAAACCCCAAATTTTGTGAAGTTTGTAGAAAAAACGCATGAGCCAAAAAATTAGGGGGGTGGGATGGGGGTAAATGGCTCCTCATCGAGGTCAAAGTTAGGGGAAAACGATACAAAAGCAAAAAAATCTTCACAACTGTCCCTGAGTCGCTCCTAGAGGAGTAAAATGTAATATTTCCCCCCTACAATTTTTATTAACATACTAACCCCCTATCTGTGCTCCTTAAGGGGGCTCCCATACTAAATATTGTTTTTTATAAAATTACCCGCCACCGCCCTAACTAGCCCCAGAGTGGCCCTAGAGGAATCAAATATATGACGGACCTCATATATTTATGCTACCCGAGCATTTTTTCAGAACATACCTAGTGTCCATCTTTAATCATTAGGGTGGTCCCCATACAAAAATTTCGAAAATGACGGAGTTGCACAACATATGTTAGGGTGGTCCTCATACAAAAATTTCAAAAATGGCGGAGTTGCACAACATTTGTTCGCCGAAAAATTCTTTTTTTAAGATTTTTTCTGGCTTTTGTATTTTCTTGACATTTATTTTTTTAAAATTTGTAGATGGTTCTGGTGTATCGTGTACGTAATAATTTTCTACTTCAAGAAGCTTTTTAGACATTTCATCAGCAATTTAAAATACCGTTGATTTATCGGCGTAGGAACAATAGTTCGATTTGTAACTAGTTTTTAGTAATTTTAGTACATAATATTTTTATTGCTCGTTTTTTTGATTTTGACGATGCTAACAAATTAAAATTTAAAAAAATTTAATTTGAAATTCCCGGAACAAATTTCCCGGGATTAATTTAAAAAAAATGTCCCGGGATTTCCGGGAATTCTTTCCCGCGTAGAAACTCTACTTATAACGTACCCACGCCTGATATATTCTAACTGTCGGTGGATAGTATCCAATATAACGCTCTTGATTTTTTTGTGTTATTCTCTCTCTGTCCCTTTTATTTAGTTTTCACCCTGTAAAGAATATATCGAGTGCATCACGCCGCCTTGAGTTTCACCGTAAGACCATCGCAGGTCCCTTTTCCCCTGAGTCCGAAACCCCACGTGCTTAAAGGCTGCAAAACTGCCGCTTGTGCAAAACGCACGATGTAAATTGTAAATAAAACAAGTTAGAGTGCTATATTCGGCTGTGCCGAATCTTTGATACCCTCCACCGACAGTTCGAATGTTTAAGGAGTAATATCTGTATGATGTTATTATTATCTTAAACTGTGACGATTTGTTATTAATTATGGTTTTAGGCGACTAAACTGTTTTCCGGTAGTAGGGTTTATATGGGGCCTAGGGTAAATTATTTACCGATCATCACGAAACTTCACCGCGTCATTTCTAGTCTATTAAAACTGTGACGTACCAATTTCTGTTATGCAAGCATTATTAATTATGGTTTTACGTGTACTAAACTGTTTTCCGGAAGTAGGGTTTCTATGGGGCTTAGGGTAAATTATGTACCGATCTTCACGAAATTTCACATTATCATTTATAGTCCCATAAAACTGTGACGAGCCAGAACTTGATATGATTGCATTATTTTTTACGGTTTTAGGCGTACTAAACTGTTTTCCGGTAGTAGGGTTTCTATGGGGCCTAAGGTAAATTATGGACCGACCGTCACGAAATTTCACAGTGTTATTTCTAGTCCTAAAAAACTCTGACGTACCAAATTTTGTTACGCTAGCGGTTTTTTACGGTTTTAGGCGTACTAAACTGTTTTCCGGGAGTAGTGTTTATATGGGGCTTAGGGTAAATTATGGACGGATCTTCACGAAATTTAACAGCGTGATTTTCAGCCAAATAAAACAAATTTTTCCAAAATCTTATCTCATTCCGTGCCTTGTTCCAGCATTTATGTTATTTTTTGTAACAAAATTATCAATTTTTTTAGGTAGTGGTTCCACATTTTGATTCATAGCTCTGGTCATACTGAACCGATTTTGCTGGACTTCAATCCCAAACTGCTTAGGATAACTACAAGCAATTTGGCACCAAGTTTGTTCATTTCTTTTGAGTTGTTCGAATGTGAGCGTGTTTTCCACAGACGGACAGATGGACAGACAGACGGATATGGCTAAATAGACTTAGAAATACTCAAGAACCCAGAATATATATACTTTATGGGGTCTGAGATGAATAATAAAAAAGTTTCACACGGAATGACAAACTTAATATACACTCTTCACAACTAATTGTGGTGGAGGGTATAACAAAAAAATTTTCCGACAATTATCTTAATATTTATTTTATTATTATAGAAGGATCTATGGCAATTATGTGTGAAAAAAAATATCGGCCAAGTGCTCGTCACGGCTTCAGTGGCATACCATCCGATGGACCATATTTTCAATGACTCTGGGATTCAATGTTATCTTATTCTTTAGCTCTTGAATTGTTCTTGGCTTATTGATGTACCCTTTTTCTTTTGAATATCACCAAAGAAAGAAGTCCAACGGTGTCAAATCAACCGTGGCGGCCAATTAACATCGCCACGACTTGAGATACCACGGTCATTTCTCGCGCAAAAGAGCCATTGTTTCGTTGGCTGTGTGCCAAATGGAACCATAATGTTGGAACCACATTTTGGCCAAGTTCCTCTCCTCAACTTCGGGTCACTAGAAGTTCGCTATCATCTCGCGATAGTGAATACGATTCACAGTAACTGCTTGGCCGACCTCATTTTCGAAGAAGCCCATAATCCGTGCCAACACACATTTTTTAATTTCCTACAGACCCAGTTCGCTAAAATTTGCGCACAATTCTACCGATTGTAGACACATTTGGTCGATTATGCTGACCAAAAAAATCACGAAGTGCATGAAATGCATTATGATTTGAACGCTGAGTTTTGTAAAATCTTAACCAGCTCTCCATGGTTGAATTTGTCAAACACTGAAACAAAGAAATGTAAAATTAAGTTGGGCAAAAATTTTGACGTTAAGGTATGACTCACATTTAACATCGTGCATTATGGTTAGAACACCCTTTACAAATAATTCTTAACTAAATTTAATTTCGTAACAATATGTAATATGCTATAAAATTTTTTATTTACAGAAATACAAGTACATAACTACAATTATTGTGAACTGTATGCAATACGTATTTATGCGTACATATAAGATTTTTTACGATTCTAACATCAGCAATTTCATTATTAAATATTCAATAAATATAAATATTAGAAAATGTGGTGTAACGCAAGAGTTTAAAGATTTTTGACCAGATTTTTGAACTTGTTTCAGCTTGGCACGAATAAAGATTTTATAGTCACCATATTGACCACTCATCTCAATTTTTTTACCTAAATCTTCTTGAATGTATGGCAGAATATCCTTTGCAAATCCTTTGCCACTTTCTATACGTTCTCGTACATGATTTTCCAAATACGTCGGTATGCCTAAGTTTTCGAGTTCGTCCACCTGGTATTGATCAATATAAATAAAGCCGTACTTTTTATAATAATTGCACTTTTTATACACATCGAAATATTTTTCAACATTTGATTTCTTGCCATCGGTTCGTGTTTCATTTAAGAAACAACTGAACATTTCAGCAGCTGGCGAAGTATTTCCAACATCTTCGACTTTAAATTGATAAATATCTTTGATTTGAGTTGCTGTAAGTCTATCTAAGACATCAAAGCAATGACTATAGTTTTCAGCTGTAAAGTAAAAGTTATTTAGTTTTACTTATTTCTACACTTTTTAAGAAAAAAGCAATTTGTTAAATAAATCACTTTTAATTAAACTATTACCAGATGCAGTCACAAAACCACAAAATAATATAATTAAATAAGCTTGATAAGCATATTTCTTCATGTTTCTACCAGTTAGAGATTAAGTTCAAACTAATTCTTAATTCTACGATAACATGAATAAATGTTGAAGTACAAACAAAAAGTTAAACTGTGAAATAAGTAATAAGTTCTTAGGTTGAGTGTGTCGCTATAAATAATTTTATAAATATGTACCAACATAAACCATGTTTATAATTAGCGATTTGGTAACGAGCAATTATTTAAATACAGTCAAATCCCATTATTCGTACCCCGATAAATCGTAATTTCCGATAATTTGTAATAAACTGTGGGTCCCGTGAAAAAATCTCGTTGATTCGTAATTTTTTTCAAATAAAATCTTCTTTACCTCTTATAAATCGTAATTCTTTGTTAACTTCCAGCAATAATTCGTAATAAAAACAACAGAAACATAGAAAGAATGATTTTTTGTTTACCGCTATTTTTTCGTGGGTTTTTGCTTTTGCATGTGTGTGTGTTTATTTTCTTAACTTGAGGGTTACACGATCAAGTTTTGGCTATCAAGTTTTAATACACTCACACTTTTTTACCAATACACTCATACTTTTAAAAATTGATACGAACTTGCCTCTAAAGTTCTCTTGCCAGTGAGTGTATCAATTTTCGTTCAAGAAAACAGCTTACTACAAATCTTTTGAAGTTGTTTTTGTTTTTTTTCACAAATATTTTGCCGGCAAAATCTGAAGTTCTTTTTTTTTACAAATTGTTGCGGGAATTTTAAAATTTTAACTAAAAACCTAAAAAAATAGTGAAATATGTTTATTAATAAAATAAATAAGCAAAATGATAAAGTCCCTTCGAACAGCCTACAGTGCAGAAAAATCAAAAGTGGAAAATAGCAAAACATTTTGAGTTGTTTTCTCGGCGACGACATCTTGAAAAAGTAAATTGCTTTCAACTTGCGTGCAGCCTACGTCACAGTTGTCAACTTTTGCATATTTTGACAATCAGTATATGTAAAAGACTATCAAGTAAATCTTGGTCGTGTGGCTGCACTGTAAGATCAGTTTGTTACATGAATAATTTTTATATATTTTGTTTTTAACAATTGTTTTTTTATCGTTTTAGTAAATAAATTGAAAAACCCCGCTAATTCATAGGTATTTATTTTATTTTAACCCCGTTAAATCGAAAACCCCTATAATTCGTAAGAAATGGCCGGTCCCTTGCGATTACGAATTATCGGGATTCTACTGTATTAAATATTTGTGGTCAGGGAGTGAAAATATACTATATAAAGCACATATTAGAAAGGTCCATTAGTCTGGGTACACACTATAAAAGTTTTCTGTCAGAAAGTCACAGTTTATTAACGCTGGGTCTCTACGTAGCAATTTTTATTGCTAATTACAAGCAATAACGTCGGCAGAACAATGACAGTTCAATGGAGCAATAATTGCTGATTATAGGTGCGTTTGAGTACTTTTACAGTAAAATGCAGTAAATGAGTAAACTGAAAAATTTTCTCTCACAAAAAGCTGTTGTCCAAAAAAGTACGCGAACGCAAAATTTGTAAAAATTCGTAAAATAAAGGCAACAGCTGATGGCAAATAATTGAAGTGTTGAAAAATTTTTACACTTTTGACTACTTAACTCGTTTTTTATCGGTACTCGATTAAATACTTTTTATAACACGAAAATTTTTGGAAAATAAAAACAAATTATTTTATGTAATCTTTCATATTTGTTTGTTTTTTATTTTATTTTACTAATTTGTAGCGGGTTAAATTATTTAAAAGAACATGAATAATTTTGTTGCTATTGATTACTTAAGTACCCAAATATGTACTTCACACTTTTACAACTCTAAAAAATTAACATAACAAAAAAAATTTCAAAACTTGTCACAAACAAGTTTAATACTTTAATAGTTATTCACTTTTTGTTTTGGTTTAATATTTATTTCAACTTTTCTTTTATTTTAAAATTTTTTCACAATTTGTATTCATTTTATTTGTTAATTTTGTTTGTTTACCTTTTGAAACATATGTTTTTTTGATTTACTAAATTTTACTGTAAAAATTTCTGCAGTAAAAATTTGTAAATACTCAGACAAGAGCTGTTACTTTACGCTCTCAATTTGTGTTCTCATTTACTGTATTTTGTGTACTCGGACGCAATTTCGTAAAATGTGGTTAAGTTCAGTAAAAAATAGTAAAAATTTTGTTTTCTCGAACGCAGCTATTGACAAGATTGCTACTTTATACATAGGTGAGAGGGACGAGGGGAAAAGAAACGAGTACACAGATGCATGTACTGTCTTTACGTTTTGCTTTCTTATTCGTTGTTTAATTTTGTTTTTGATTTCAATATCAAATAAAACAAAATAAAAAACATGTCGTCAACATGACATGATTCATTTGAACGCCAATTCATGTTCAAAGAAGAAAAAGGAAGAATCTTGTCAATAAGACATGAGCCGTATGAACTCAGACTTACTTGAGGGTAACACGATCAAGTTTTGCCTATCAATTTTTAATACACTCACACTTTTTTACCAATACACTCATACTTTTAAAAATTGATACGAACTTGCCTTTAAAATTCTCTTGCCAGTGAGTGTTTCAATTTACGTTCAAGAAAACAGCTGATTTCAAGGTTAGTGAGCAAATTTTTCGTTTCTCTTTATAATTTTATTTTTTAATGACATCTCGAAAGTAAATTGCTTTCAACTTGCGTGCAGCCTACGTCACAGCTGCCAATTTTTGCATATTTTGACAAACAGTATATGTAAAAGACTATCAAGAAAAGCTTGATCGTGTGGCTGCAATGTAAGCAATAATTGCTCAAGCAATCAGAAGAGCAATCATTGCGCAATGGATTACCACTCATGGCAATTTGCAAGCGAATAATAGCATGTTCTCTCCCCCTTTCACCACTAAATTCAGACTTTCTAAAAGAAAACTTTCATAGTGTGAACCCGTGTTTCGTATGTTCCGATTTCCGGTTAAGCATTAATTTTTTAAATTTAAGGAAATCCAATATAAAATAACACAAGTGGTTTTAAAAGTTTTTGTGTTTATTAATATTTGATCACGTTTACCTATCCCTGGTGGTTAGCGATCAGTGTGGCCAAATCCTAAAAAAATTTTGGAGCTAAGTTGGCTAAAAATTATTAAAAACGTATAAATAAAAATGCTTGAATTATTAAAAACATAATGCTAAAAGATAATTTTAGTTCTTTTTAAGTAAATTTTTTCTTAAAAATCGCTTTTTTTTGCAATTTCTGCTTATATTTTTATTTCCTTTCAGTGAAACAAAATTACTTAAAATATAACAAATAATTTATTTAACATAAAAAGTAATAAAAACAACAAAAATATTAATTCAGTTCAGAATATGTTTTAATATATCGTCACCTTAAAGACGAAATTACCTGTCTGCAGTTTTCAAAAGTTTACAGGTGAGGGAAAAAACGTTATAAAATTGAAACTATTTACAATATTGAAACGAAAATTACACATTTTGATTAAAATGAAACCAGAAATATATATCGGTTGAGAAAATTTTGTTTTTCTAAACATAGCTTATGTTATTTGTTTATTTGGAAATTTGGAAATCTGAAACCAAATAACCTATCTGCAGTACTAATTAGTATGAATATGAAAAACATATGAATATTATATACATTAAATAGTAACAGTTATAGTTTCTTTTACTGGCTTAGGTAAAAAAAAGTACTTAATGTTTGCTTAAATTACACCATGCAACAAAATTAAAGTTCAATCGTGATTTTTGATGATTTTTTTTCTCTTTTAATTGTGCGTAACAGTCCTCTAGGTATAAAAACTTTGTCATTTGTAATATGACATGTTCAAAATTTTGCACACATATGCGTTATGATATAGAAAATTAAAACCATAAAAACTAAATTTTTTATTTTTTGCAGATAGGTTATTAGGTCTTTAAGATGACGATATGGACATTCGGTCTATAACCAAATTTTTCGCATAGTACCACGATGTTGTTTTATTGACGAAAACATTATCCAGGGTTATTTTGCAAAATAAATGGTCGCGCTCTTAGTGATGCCGCAAATAATAAATTTAATCCAATTGAGCTTAAATTTTCTAATAGTCAGTCTATAATTTACCTTAGGTCTCATATCACGAAGCCTTTTGAGAACCGCTTTAATAAAACTATAAAACGCTACAACAAATTTCTAATAACCAGAAAACACTCTTCAGAATTTTGTGATTATTCCCCGCTCGAAAATATTTGTTCAAATTAACTTTTATATGTAGAAACAAAAGCATAAAACTTTCTTTTATAAAAATTAAAGATTTATTTGTAAGGATTAGAGGAAGTCGTTAATTTTTGCTGATATCTCAGCCATCTGTGGACCGATCTGGCTGGATTTCAATTGCGAATTAGACCGGACTATAAACGATATAAATATATAACAACCTGGGGTCTTCAGAAAACCTATTTCAGCACACACACCAACAGACAAATTGACGGACGGATATCATTAAATCAATTACGCTACTTATAACAATCCAGAATATGTTTATTTTTAGGGTCTTAGATCAATATTGAAAAAAATTACAAACTGCGTAACAAACTTATATAAAAGTCGACATTTATGTTTTTATACCTACACCATAATAGTGGAGAGGGTATTATGCATTTGTGCTGATGTGTGTAACGCCTTAAAATAGTGGTCCTAGACCCACCTTAAAGTATACCGATCTACTCAGAATCACTTTCTGTGCGCAAAGTAAAGGTCGCAATTTTGGAGATAATTTGATAAAATTTGGGTCATAGGTTCTTATTGGCACAAGGACCAAGCCTATTGAAAATGGACCACGAGGGAAGATAGGGGGAAATTTCTTCCTCTCAGAAACTATCAAACCGATTTTAATGAAATTTAAAACATAGATAAAACCATATCTATATGGACACAAAATGTATAAATTTTTAAAAAAACCGATTTTAATGAAATTTAAAACATAGATAGATCCATATCTATAGGGACACATTAGCTATACAGTTTTTAAAAAATAGGACCACAAGGCGAGGCAGGGGGCAATTTCTACCTCTCACAAACTTTCAATCCGATTTTCATGAAGTTTATAAACATAGATAAATCCATATTTACATGGACACATAAGCATGATGTGTTTTTAAATACTGTGGTGTAGGGTATCATATGGTCGGGCTTGACCGACTATACTTTCTTACTTGTTTTTTCTTAATTTAGCAGAATTTTTGATTGTTAGGAAAAATAAAGCTTTTTTACTGTCAAGCTTTTTTGCCTTTTTCAATGTGGCAAGCCTATAGAAAGGATATAGTTATTAGCAGGGAAACCATAAATATGCAATTGCATGTTTTCCTTGTGCAACCAATGAAGGCATAAACAACATATTTACCCGTTTTAGAACTTTTTATGAATTTTGGCTTTGATTTGTTAGTGCATATTTTTGCATACACAGAAAAAATTATTGCCGAATTATTTTCAAACAAGCGTTTGTTGTTTTATTTTTTTTTCTACAAATTTTTTTACTGATTCAATTAAAATTTTTGTTTGATTTTTATTTAACCAACAAAAATGTTGACAACCATTCAAAAATATAATACACGCGTTATTGGTTTCAAGTTTTCATAATTTTGTATGAAATATTTAACGCTTTTTAATGTTGTCGTCTTTTTACTTTTTTTTTTGATCGTAAGCCACACTTCCTAATGTGAAATATAAGAACTACAACAAAAAACATATACAGTCTATTTTTGGACACTTTAAAAAAGTACAACAGTAAGAAAGATGAAGAGGTTTGAAGTAAAAAAAAAAAAAAATAGCAGGTAAAAAAACGTTTCACTCTTTTTAAACAACAGAAACAACAACAACATTATAAGAAACAAACTAAATTTTTGGTTGGTTTCAAAGTTGGTTAAAAAAAAAACCAAAATCCCGTATTCAATTTTTTCAAACTGTTTGCTTAAATACATCAAATACAAAAATATAATGATGACGAAAAACATATCGAGTTGGTCTGTCGCCGTTTTTGGGTTACATTTCTTCTTCATTAGCAAAGGAAAGGATACAGCAACAGTGAGTGATGACGAAAAACATTGTGTGTATAAAAAAAGAACTTCGTTCAAAAATTATTCCAACAAAAAAATGTGTCTCAAACTTTGAGACTCAAAGCCAGCCGGCCGCTCTGCCACAAAGTATACAGAGATGAAAAAAGTGACGTGTGAAAAATGCCTAAATCATTTGCGAGGGCAGCTTTCGAAGAAAGAGAAAAAAAACGTTTTTTGTTAGTGAAGTGATAATGCGTAAAAACAGGCCGCTACTATCTACACAAATTGCATAATCAAAACAAAAAACGCAAAAAGGGCAGCTTTCAAAGAAAAAGACAGAAAAAAACACAATATTTTCTGTCTCGTGACGCCTCTGTATACTCTGTGGCTCTGCTCTCTCTGCCATCATCTTCTAATACAGTGCCTGCTTGTGTGCGCATCGTTGCTTGCAGTGTTACCGTTCGCCCGACTAAAGTCGCGGTCTGCGACTTTTTGTGAGACTTTTTTTTATCACCGACTTTTGCGACTATTTTAATTTTTCTGCTACTTTTTACCCTTTTTGTTAAGATTCTTACAAAACATTCAATTTTCTTATTATTTGTATCAAAAAAAAAAATTCGTCAAAATAGCCTCGTCTAAATTGAAAAACAATTCATAAATTATTGTTCATTTGGCATCACTTTTATTACATTTTTGCAACCTTGTCATGTATACAACGTATTTGAGGCGAATTCAGTTCAAGGTGGTGGCAAGTTTTGACAGTTCGGACCAATGTGTTTTAATTTGTCAGTGTTTTGTTAGAAATGGTTGACATTTCGAATCGTAAATACCAGCAATGCAATGCAAAAAACCTCTGTTGTTTCTGTTGGTTTTGGATTGTTGTAGTCTTAGCACCACCTGTAGTTTTCGAATCGTAAAGACTAGCAAAGCAATGTAAAAACATGCAATTCAATGCTGTCATCTTTAAATTTAATAGACAAAGATATAGAAGACTGGATTCCCTGTGATGAACTTATTTCTAAATATAGAAATAAAATTTAAAAAAAGTAGTATTTATGTAGGTATGTTAAGAAAAAGAAATATTGCGCCAAGATCAAACGAACGGAATTAAAGTAAAATTTTCAAGGGGCTTTAATTGAACATGTTTAAATTTTGTCAAACATATATTAACCTTAACTTTTTTGGCTTGTTTTTAAACAGAAATTCTACTCCTTTGACCTTGGCAGCATACGACAAATTTATTAAACTTAAGTAAATGTTTTCACTATACATGAAAACATGGACAAACATGCACATTGTTATGAAATATGATAAAAATGAATTCTGCAATAAGCTTTTTGTTTCAATTGTTTTGTTATGCTTTTTATTAATAAAAAACGTTAAAAAAAGGATGTGCGACTTTTATTTTCTGAAACGACTTTTTTGTGCGACTTTATTTTTATAAAACAACCTTTTGTGCGACTTTTCAAAAATTCCTAACGGTAACCCTGGTTGCTTGTGCAAAAACCTGTTTTTTTTTTTGATTTTGAAATTTAGTTTGGGTTCACACTATGAAATTTTTCCTTCAGAAAGTCTGAGTTTATGGGTGAGAGAGGTGAAAATAAAAGCATGTTCTTTTCACCTCTCACCAATAAACTCAGACTTTATGAAAGAAAACTTTCATAGTGTGATCCCATACTTAGTATATGAATTTCAGTAAACTTTTTGTTTGATTCAGTTAAATTATTTGTTTGAAAAAATCAGTGTTTTTTTTTAATAAACAAAATGCAAATAAATTGTTTGAATATGCGAATTTGTTTGTAGGACCGATTTCAGACAAAAAATTGTTTGATTCTACAAATTTTTTGTTTGAATTGGAAAAATAATTTTTTTCTGTGTATTTTACCGTTTGCAGCATTTTTTTTTTTTTTTGCATAATTTAGTAAAAAGAGCCTTCTTGCTGCATTTTGTAAGCTTATATCGCGTATTTTGTCTTTTGAGGCATATTTTGATACATGTTCAATTTTTTAGATGCCTAAAAGAGCTTTTGCAGCAAATAAAAATTACAGATTTTTTTTGGAAAATTCTGGCTTTTCTGTTTTAAATATGTTGCTTCAATTTCGCCATCTTCATTTAATTTTTTTTTACTCTAAAATTGTAAGACAATTAGGAAAAAAGCAATTATATATTTTTGGCGATGTGTGTAATACATAGAAATCTAGACCAATCTTTCAAGGGCCAATTACACTTGTCAGAACCACATTTTTAGTTAACTAAAGATTTCCATCCGTCCGTCTGGCTGGTTGTCTTTCCATGTTAACCCTCTGCGTGCGAAAAGTACAAATTGCAATCTTGTTGATTATTTGATAAAATTCGTTAAATATAATTTAATTGTACTAAGGACGAAGTCTATGTAAATGGTGAGAAATGGTCTATAATTTTACATGATCCCCATAAAAACTTATTTCTAAGTCAGGCTCTTTGTTTCCTTAAACCATCTAATTGTGTTGGTATTTATATAAAATTCATCCCAAAAACATTTTACTGCAAATTAAATTCTTTATATTTGATAAATACACTGAAATTTATTGTTGAGGGAAAGCTAGCTTCTATGCCATAGTTAACCAAAACTCTCATTAAATGAAATGTGTCTGTATTGGATAACATAACATTGCCCAGCAAACACAAAACTAAGCATTGCAAATGTAATGAATTTTATGAATATTATTTTTAGATGAAAGTACAGATATTAATGATCTTTGTCAACTGGTTGTCTGTGTAAGATGCATTGATGAACATTTTAATGTTTTTGAATCAATGTTGACATTGGAAACCTTTCATGGGCATGTAACGGGAAAGCTTTTGATGGAAGTTGTAAGTGATAAACTTTTTGCTATTGTTGATGTAAACAAAATTGTCGGTGTCTGCACAGACGGGGCAAGTGTAATGGTAGGAAAAAACACAGGTTTGATAGGTAATATAAAAAAAAGTGAAATGGCAATGCAAAACTTTCACTGCATTATCCATCAAGCGGCGCTTGATAATATTTGTATAATATTTTTAGCTTTTCTAAAATCTTTGGAAAAGGTTTCCTGATGATCTGGCCTAAGCAACCAGTGAAATACGCATAGAAGCTAGCTTTCCCTCAACAATAAATTTCAGTGTATTTATCAAATATAAAAAATTGAGAATTTAGCACGTCGTACAAAAATCTTAATAATAAATTTTGTATTCCCGTAAATAACTTTGATAATATACTTGCATGTGCCCGTGCAGAAAACTGAATTGCCAAATTGGTTTTTTTTGTTGTTTTCTTGCGAAGACAATAGAATAAAATAATTTGTTTTTTAATTTTGTTTTTTTTTTACCCACTTACAGCTACAATTCGAGTCGGAAAGAACCCAACCAATTGTAGGGGGATGTTAGAAAAGATAAGCTCACTGTTTATTGTTGGTGTTTTGTTTAAGCTTTGATATTGTTACAAGTAAGACTTTGAGTGTTTGAAATTCTTATTCGCTTTAGGATTTTATTTGTATAATACTTTTAGCTTTTCTAAAATCTTTGGAAAAGGTTTCCTGATGATCTGGCCTAAGCAACCAGTGAAATGCGCATAGAAGCTAGCTTTCCCTCAACAATAAATTTCAGTGTATTTATCAAATATAAAAAATTGGGAATTTAGCACGTCATACAAAAATCTTAATAATAAATTTTGTATTCCCGTAAATAACTTTGATAAATTCTTTTCGAATCGTTTCACATTTACCCAAAGCTACCATCAGCGTTACCGTTGGTGCCACTAAAGTGGCAATTTGCCACTTTTTTCGGCTGCTTGGATACTATTTGGCCACTTTTACAAAATGCACCCAAATGTGGTACTTTTTGTGATTCTTTCCACTTTTTTGATACTTTTTACGTTAGGAAAAGATACTTTTTTTCTTTCTATTTTATTATAACTCCCAGCTTTGATATAAGTTAAATTGTTTTAATATATGTATATGTAAGCAAGTTTAACTGACACAGATGGATTTATACATGAATTTAAACTTCTAGAGAGTAAAGTAAATGACACGAATTATGAACACCTATTTAAAATTTCGAATGCTGAAGATTTTTGGCGTGAAATTGGAACATTGAAAAATAGATTTGATGAGTATACCTTTATATACATATATTCAAACTTACACAAATTGATCTCTCATATTTTTACAATGTCACACAATAGTGCTTCTGCTGAGCGTGTTTTTACTAAGTTAGCTTTAATCAAAAATAAAGTAACAAATAGGTTAAAAGTAAATACTTGCGAATCCATGCTTTTATCTTTAAATTTGTTAGATACTAGTCTTGAAGATTGGATTCCAAGTGAAGATACGAAAGTATAGAAGTAGTTTTAAGAACAATAAATTGTAAAAAAATTTGTATGAAACTGACAATTAATAAATAACACAGGACGACATTGAAAAAATTGTTTAACCATTCCAACTGATTCTTTTATTGAATGGAATGCTTAAGACGAATATGAGCGCAGTTTTCTCCCATCACGGCACATTTATCAGATGCTTTGTATGTACCACAATTAATAATAAAATCCAGTTTTGGTCTATAAACCTGATTACAAAAATTTGCAGCAATAATATCCGAAATTGGATAAAAACTAAATATGCTTTAGTACAGAAATGAAAACACTAGCACTTAAATTCAGTAGCATGAATGCATTTATTTGTATTAAAGTGCGGAACTGATTAAATATAAAGTATTTGAAAAAGTAATATTTTCGTTTTTTGTAATCGGATTTCTTGTTATTATCCGATTATAGCTTAGCTGCCAGGCCCACGGTGTCGACAAGAACATTTCTTTCGCATATTCATAAAAAACTAAAATTCGTTTTTGTTTTCAATACAAATATACGAAAGAAATGTTCTTGTCGACATCGTGGGCCTGGGTCTACAACTTTTGTAATTAGGTTGACTGTAGAATAAAATTATAAAACTATGGATTTTGTTATTAATTGTGGTACAAATAATCTTCCGAAATTACAGTAATTGGTGTATCTAATAAAGAGATGCACAAGCACAAGAAATATTGCTTACAAGCAATTTCATTGAATTTAGATAGTGTGTGTTTATTATTCTCTCATTACAAAACACATACTTCCAAAAACAATTGTTTTGTTTTACGATCAAAATATAGAAGAATAGAACAAAACTGCACTAGAACAATGCTGAACTAAAATAAAGCTGAATTAGAACAAAGATGAAGTAGAACATTAAAACAGAAATAGAACATTCCAAGCATGTTTGAATGTTTTGATTGTAAACATACTATACCAAAGAGAATTGCAAAGAGAGAAACATTTTCGTTTTGTAATGAATATGAAAAAGCTTAAAAAAGTTTATATGTAATATTAATTTTTATTTGCAAAAATTTATTGTTTATTATTTACATACATATAAAGGTACTTAGGTCTAATATTTAAATAAAATTAAGAAGAATTCATTATTTTCATAGATATAAAAAATAAAATCTAATGGTGTGTTTCACAATTTTTTGGGAAAATTGATAGCAACAAAATATTAATAATTATTTAACTAGAATTAGAAATATTGGTTAAATAAACGTTTAAAGTTTTATATAAAAATAAAACAAGACCTCAAGCTTGATAATTTAGTAATACATAATATAATAATAAAGGTCGACTAAAATAAAATATATGTATGTACATTTAGGAAATAATTCAAAAATATCAATTTTTTTATTTTTTTTAATGTTCTAGTGCACTCGATGCTTTTACTATAATTTACCGTTTCTTTATTTCATTGTCTGTTTTTGTGTTGATATTCTGTTTGTTTTGATAATACAAGCACTAACAAAGCAGAAGAGAAAAACTTTTCAAGTTATGCTTGTTTTGTTTTGGTGGAAGTAATGTGTTGTTATGTTTGTTTTGCTATGTATGTTTACAGTGAAATAATATAATTAATAGTTGTGTGAAGTAGAACATAGAACATTAAGAATATTTTGCGCAGCCCTTTAGTATCTAATAAATGTGACGTGATGAGAGAAAACCGTGCATATATTCGGCCAAAGCATTCCAAAAAACATAAGAATCTGGTGGAATGGGCAAATAAATTTCTAAAAAAATTTTAAATGCAGCTAGACATGTCTTTAATACAATGGTCTTAAATAAATCAAAGAAAATGTATTCAGAAGGAAAAGTACAAGAAATATAATAATAAATGTATATATAAAATACATAACATAAATATCTTCTTTTTTGCTGTAACAATGTCATAACCCAAAAAACATGTTTGGGAGAAAACAAGTTTAACGTTTTTGAATTACCATAACATTAAAATAAATATGTATTTTATAAAAATTACTTATCAGAGAAATATTTACCAAATATTTATTTTAGTTTTTACAACAAATGAGTCATTTGTAAGTAAATTTGTATGTCTATTGTTATACGATCAATTGTTTTTTAGTGTATATAATTACTATACAATGTTTTTTGTTATGTTTTTATACCATTTAAAATTATAATAAATAGAAAAAAACGTTAAAAATAAATAATGTGGAGCAATAATTGCTCAAGCAATCAGAAGAGCAATCATTGCGCAATGGATTGCCACTCATGGCAATTTGCGGTCTATACGTCGCAAATTTAATGGAGCAATCAAATTTGACGTTTGCCGCAATAAATATTGCTACGTGGAGACCCGGGGTTAAGGTCCCATTAGCCGACCGTAAATGTAGAAATGTAAATGTAATGTAAACAGCTGATCGTTTCTGTTATATGGAAAGCAATGCAAATGCTTAACTGACTGTAATGTCACTTAACCTTAACGTGCCAACCTGTAGAAAATAGAATTTCATTACGAGGTTACGTGACAGTTGTAGATAGTGATGGGCTGCTTATATTTTAAATGCAATGCGGGTAAAATCACTCTTTTTGTTTGGTACTTTTTCAGTTATAATATCTGTGGACTTTTGACAAAATAAGTTACAAAGAACATGTGTACGAATATGATATAATACATATTTGTTTTTTGTAAATCTGTAAAATTAATATCAAATATTAAATTATTTATTTATTTATACATGCAAGAAATACAGTTTTAATACTATTTAAATCACGTGGTACTTTTTCTGCAAAGCGATCACCATTTCAACATTTTTAATTCTCATCACTGTGTGTGTTGTTTTATGTATACTAATGCTTTTTTGTTTTTGGTTGTGAAAAACAACTGACACGTTCTTACATGTTCTATAAGTGCACAAACGAGCTTACAGTACGTTACGGTACTTTACATTGCATTTAATTACATTTACGGTCGGCTAAAGCGGCCTTTAGTGTGATCACTAGAAAAGTGGCAATAAGTTCTGTTATTATTGTGGCATCACTGACAAAATGGAAGTTGCGTTGAAAGCAGCGTTACCATTTCTCAAGTATTTCCTTTTTTGCAAGCTTTATTTTGCTTAATTTTGCTAAAATTATTAAACGAAATGAAATAGAAAAACATTTTGGTGTTATCTTTTGAAATGTTGGCACTTTTGTAGAAAAAAGTATGTATATAAAAAAAATAAAAGTTTTTTTCCAGAAATGGTGACATTTTTTATTGATAGTAGGTGCCGGTTCACACACGTCAAGCTTGACTCGTCAAGTCTCGAGTTTTTAGGAGAGAGGGGAAAAGAAATGACATTCTCTTTTCCCTTCTCTCCTAAAAACTCAAGACTTGACGGCTAAAACTTGAAGATTGTGAACCAGCACTATATGTTAGATGTTTCAAGTGTGAACGCGTATTTTACATTTTCAACATCTTCCATGCGTTCCTCCGAAATGTATGCAAGTGTGCAAAGGGTATAAGATCCCTGCAAATAATTTCGATCGAAAAATAATCTAAATAGTGTCTCCATTTAGCAAAAATCTGTCGTTTTTGCTATTCAATTCTTATTGATGTAGTAACATCGTTCGGGA
Source organism: Pollenia angustigena (assembly GCA_930367215.1). Classification (NCBI taxonomy): domain Eukaryota; kingdom Metazoa; phylum Arthropoda; class Insecta; order Diptera; family Polleniidae; genus Pollenia; species Pollenia angustigena. The sequence goes on along the minus strand of OV884057.1, from coordinate 120,222,185 downwards.
AGAAGTGTCCCACTATGGTAATATTTCCATTAAGTATCTACTTAGTGTCTATATTTTATGACGAATTAGAGCGCTTTGGCAGTTGAATAGCAATTGAATTTAGTAGTATCGCTTTTGGCTCTAAAAAGTACTTTTTTGATGTTAATTTTTTCTTATTGTTCTTTATAATAAAAAGTGGTTCATTTAACTGTTTATCTTTCTTTGTTTTTGTAAGACGAGTCTGAGTAAAATAAAAAATAACTGAGCTGAAACTTGTACAAATAATTAAAAATCTACAGTACACAAAACAATTGTTATGGCCAATTTCACCAATTCTTTTTAAATATAAATTCATTTTTTAATATACATACATAGTTATACCCACACCACAATAGTAAAGAGGGTATTATGCATTTGTGCTGATGTGTGTAACGCCTTAAAATAGTGAACCTACACCCACCTTAAAGTATACCGATCTACTCAGAATCACTTTCTGAGTCGAACTAATGATGTCCGTCCGGCTGGCTGGTAGGCTGGCTGTCTGCCCATGTAACCTTGTGCGCAAAGTACAGATCGCATTTATGAAGATAATTTGATAAAATTTGGGTCATAGGTTCTAATTAGCACAAGGACCAAGCCTATTGAAAATGGGCCGAATCGTAGGACCAGGAAGGAAGATAGGGGGAAATTTCTTCCTCTCAGAAACTATCAAACCGATTTTCATGAAATTTAAAACAGATAGAACCATATCTACACACAAAAAAAACCATAGGTAAAATTACCTAAAAATATGGTATAAAATTAACTAAGCGCAAAGGTAACATGGCAGTATCTAAGTTTCTTAGGTAATAAAACGTTTAACTTAGGTAATTTCTATGTTCGAAAAAGTATCTAAAATAATTTTGTTAAAATTTCAAAGTAACTTTGAAAATTTACCAATGATAGCAAAGTTAGTTTATATTTTTATTTTAGAAAAGTTATCTAAGTTAAATTTTGTACCAGAACATAGGTTTTAAGTAAATTTACTACTTTTTTTTAATAAAAAAGCATTTAAAAAAACTCTATATAAATTCATCACTCTGGCCAAAGAAAGAACTACAACAAAAAACTCTATATACTTTTTTAACCTTTTTAATTTCATTATATGTATTTTATTTATCAATTCATATCTGTACCAATAAAAGAAAATTAGAGTGGCATTGACAAATTCGTTTTGAGACTGCTTAAAGTTCCGGGCGGTTTTTAGTTCTCACTTGAGGTCAAAGGATTAAAACTAATCTCGTCTATAAAATCTATATTGATCAAGCATCGTGTCGTCCAATTTAATAATCTTGAATAAAAGTTATAAATAATTATTGGTTTTATTGTTAATATATCTGTGGTTTTCATGGGCAGCCGCGTATGTCTAAAAAAAAATTTTTTCAGGAGAGCCGAAAACCCATTCTAGAGCAAACTATGGGTTAGATATTGCACCTTTTGATTTTGTAATTGAGTTAAAACATCGGAATGGGTCTATCTGTTTTTAATAATTTTTAAAAAATATAAAGAGCGCTTTAAATTTAGCAATATGGCATAAACAATTCAAAATCGAAAAAAAAGACATACGCGGTTGCCTATGAAAACCACAGATATTCTGTCTTGTTTTTAAAGAGTTTAGCGGAGTTCTTTATCTTATGGTAATAATTCTCACTTACCTACGTTGTATTTTTATCCTTTATTGAACAGTTTTTAATTTATATTTCAAAATTCTAAATTCAAATTTATATTTGAATGTTTTTTTCACAATTGAAAAATAAAATAAACAGACATATGTACATACATATTATAAAAAAAATTCGAAGAAGATACCTAACCCAATTAGTTATATTGACAAAAATTTTAGGCAATACTTATTGTATAAATTACCAATTATTTAAGACAATAAAACTTAGTTTTTTCTTTATATATAAAAATAAATTGCCTATGCACACCTTGGTAAAATTACCTAAACAATTTTTTTGTGTGTATATGGACACAAAATGTATAAATTTTTAAAAAAATCGGACCACGAGGGGAGATAGGGGCAATTTCTGCCTCTCAAACCGATTTTAATGAAATTTAAAACACAGATATTTCCATATCTATAGGGACACATTAGCTATACAGTTTTTAAAAAATAGGACCACAAGAGTAGGCAGGGTGCAATTTCTGCCTCTCACAAACTTTCAAACCGATTTTCATGAAGTTTATAAACATAGATAAATCCATATTTACATGGACACATAAGCATGATGTGTTTTTAAATGCTGTGGTGTAGGGTATCATATGGTCGGGCTTGACCGACTATACTTTCTTACTTGTTTTTCATATAATTTTGTTTAATTTGATATGAGAAACATAAATTCATATATAAATAAATTGGTGAAATTGGCTTTAATGTTTTAAATTTAAAAACCTAATGTGGACAAATTTTTTTAAAGAAATTTACAGAAAGTCGCCAATATGTTTAAACACCAACCTTATAAAAGTTTCATTATATAATAACTAGCATATTTTTTTAATGCTTTGCAAAAATTATTTAATACATTTTTTTCACTAATTTTCACAAGAAAAATAAAAAAACTCTAATTTTCAACAAAAATAATTAACGTCATTGAACAAACAAACAGTTCTAAAAATCACTAAAATCCTTTAAAAAAGACAATAATAATTATTTTCAGTTCACTTTTATTGGCTTAATTATTAAAAATGTACCCAATCTACCCGAAGAGTGAGATTGGGCTGTTTTGTGCACTCATTTAATAAATTTGTGTACTAGAACGTGCGGTAACTTTGAGTACAATATAACTATTTAATATTTAAAATTTAACTTTATTTTACAGCTTTATACTATTTCACACTCACGCACCACCGATCATAATGAAATTTAAGTAAAAACTGCCATAACTTAGGCAAATCGGTTTTGTACTTGGTATTCACTTTTTAACCGCAAATCGTTGCGAAGAAGTCAATATTACATGGGCAATGTTCATTTTTGCTGTTGTTGCAATTAGATAACTGTTACTACGTTTATACGTAGCCTATTCGCGAATAAAAATTATTTGCGATTAACTAACTTACTGTTTATATGTCTATTTCTTAATGAAAATTCTTATTTTTAAGTGATGCCAGATGGAAAATTTATTCATTTAGTAGCACTGTATATATATTTATTTTTTAAATGGAAAAGATCAAAAATTATTGTGTATTTTTAAAATTATTTGCACATTTTTGATTTAATTCTACTTTTGTTGTCATATGAATGTGCCACATCGAAATAAAAACGTAAAACGGTTAAAAGTGTGGCAATGCTTAAAATCTTATTTGCAAATTGTGTCGTTAATCAGGAATTGTTTTCGTGAGTTAGCTATTCGTAAATAAAAATTTAATTCACTGTTTATGCGGCAATTTTCTCTACTTGCAATATATTTATTTGCGAATAAGTGGTGCGTATAAACGTAGTATGTTACAATTAGCTAAACAACTTTTTAAAGTGACGAAAAAGTATAATTTTAAAACTCATTATTCGATTCTAACGTATTTTGTTGTTGCTAAATTCCGCAAAATCTACTGTTTAACTACCAAATGTGACGAAGTAGTTAAAATTAGTTGATAATCGAAAATTACTCTGCCAATTGCTTGGAGGGATAATATCTGATATAATATGTGAGAGAACGTCGGCAGAATGAGAGAACAAATTTCTTCATGTTAATCTTAATCTAACCCTGCGGCCACACGTTCAAGTTGTTCCAAGGCGAATTCATCCCAGGTAATCTCGGTACTACAACAAGTACAACTCGTACAAAAACCACAAGCAATTTGTTTTTGTAAAATCATTGTACAATGTCAAAAACAGAAATAAAACAAAACAGAAACAAAGATAATAAAAGAGAATAAACCAAATTTTGACATCCAACAGTGATTTTAGCTAATATCAGCAGGGCTTTTAAGACCACCTGTAATAAATTCGCCTTGAGTTGTTCTTGATAGTCTTTTACATATACTGCTTGTCAAAATTTACATAAATGGAAAGCTGTGACGTAGGCTGCACTCAATTTGTAAGCAATTTACTTCCAAGATGTTAACAACAACAGAGACAAACTTGTACTCAGCTGTTAAATTGCCAAACAAATGAAAAGGTGAAATTGAAAGCCATCTCGTGGTCAATTAAAAAAGTGTGAGTGTGTTAGTAAAAAACTGAGAGTGTATTGCAAATTGAAAGGAATTGAAAGGCAAAATTCGATCGTGTTTCCATCAAGTTAAACAAGGGGAACACGTATCTTATAAGATTTCATAATCGAATGATTCTCGTGCAGTAAACTTGTATCGTTTTTACTCTTTTTTAGTTTTTTCTTGTTTTTTAGTTAAAAATATGGTTTTTTTTAAACACTTATCACAAGATTTTCACTTTTTGCACAAAAAAATTAAACATTTTAATGAATGCGTCTTATTATTGTTTTATATGTGTGTATGTTTGTGTATTTTTGACAGCTTATCTTATAAGATAGTTGTTGTAAGATTTCTTATAACAACTGTCTCATAACATTTATTATAATATTAATACTAACACTATTTGAGAGTCCACACGTAAGATAATACTCTCTGCGATTGAATTTGACGTTTGCTGATATAAAAATCTTATATATTATCTCAGGTGGAGACCCTGTGTAAAGAAATTAAAAAAATATATGATAGTACCCTTTGTACACTTGCATACATTTTGGAGAAACGCATGGAAGATGTTGAAAATGTAACATTCGCGTTCACACTTCAAACCCCGGGTCTCCACGTAGCAATATTTATTGCGGCAAACGTCAAATTTGATTGCTCCATTAAATTTGCGACGTATAGACCGCAAATTGCCATGAGTGGCAATCCATTGCGCAATGATTGCTCTTCTGATTGCATGAACAATTATTGCTTAGCAATCTGCTGTCAAATCAGTTGTAATTAATCTGACTTTCCATTTCTCTGTACGGTTGTTAAAAAAAAAAATTTAATTTTGGTCATAACTTTTTTGTATCTGAGCCGATTTTCCCGAGTTTTTTATAAAATATGTTCTACTAAAAATTTCCGATATTTAAGTGTATAAATCATATCCATAGGACATATGACAGCCTTAAAATTTAGGTTTTTATACAATTTTTAATTTTTTTTGTATGGGAGGTTCCACGCCCACTTCTCCAATCCCGCCCACATTTTGTAGGATGGTGTGTATAGGCAACCTAAATGGAAACTTTGGCTTTTGCCGTTCCCCAGATATACAGCAAAAAGTAATAAAAATACAACAACCACAAGGGATTTTTGGAAAAAATTAGAGATAGTCGTGGTTTTTTGCTCATATCTCAGCGATTTGTGGACCGATCTGGCTGAATTTCAATAGCAAAATTATAATAAGAATACCTGACACAAAGATACCCCAACCAAGCCCCCATCACATCTGGGGGCTTCGGAAAACCCATTTCAACAGGCAGACGGATAGACGGACAGACGGACAACCGGATTTGAACTTCGCTTTTCATAAGGACCCAGAATATATATACTTTATAGGGTGTAGGATCAATATTGTAGAAATTACAAACGGAATGACAAAGTTATATATACCCTTTTACCTTCGGTGAAGGGTATAACAACACGTGCAGTTCAGAATAATAAGCTGAAACAATTTTTAATATATTGTGCATTCTTAAGCATAAAAATTAGCGATACGAAACTAATTTAGTTTTTAGGATTTTTAAAAAATATTTTAAATAATTTAAAAAATATTTTTTTTATTGTCAAAAACTTGTAAACAAAGGCTTTGGCGATTTTGGCGATTTTTGATATTGAATTTGGCGAAAAAGGTCAAAATCAATCTGACAACCCCGTTCTCCAGCAATATAATCAGCAATTATTGCTCCATTGTACTGTCATTGTTCTGCCGACGTTTTGCTTGTACTTAGCAATACAAATTGCTACGTGGAGACCCAACGAAACATCTACTACCGTGTTCAGATATAGCTTTTTTATTGAGTCAATATTCGGTTAATTGACATAATTATCTTTCTGTTCACATATACACAATTAAGCTAACTCAATTTATATTACTACTACATACAACATTCAACGTAAACAAAAATGTACATGTATAAGAAAATGTAAACAACTTTTGACATCTTTAAGGAATAAACATCTGGTTTTTGCGCAGACCAAATGGATGGGCCTTTTTTTGTTGTAATTTCAATTGCCAAATGTCAAAACACTGTTTAGTAAGTTGTGTTTTGCTTAATAAACACACTTGTAACAGTGTCGCATTTTAATTTTACTCAATATTTATAACAATTTCGTATTAATTAAGCAATAACTAAATTGCAATTTTGTATGGAAAATTGAGCTCAATAATGGCATTTATTGCGTAAAACTCAATTAAGGTGCATATCTGAACACGGTATACTGTCAATAAAAAATGTCACCATTTCTGAAAGAAAAAATTTTTATTATTTTTAAATACTTTTTCTACAAAAGTGCTGAAATTTTAAAAGAGAACACCAAAATGTATTTAGAATTCATTTTGTTTAATAATATAAAAAAATTAAGCAAAGGCTTGCAAAAATGGAAAAACTTGAGAAATGGTAGCGCTGCTTTCAAAGCAAGTGACATTTTGTCAGTGATGCCACAATAATAATAGAATTTATTGCCACTTTTCTAGTGATGACACTAAAATAATCAGAAGAGTGGAATACAATAATGCTATGTTCATACGACGTTATAAACCACTCGTTTCGCTCGTTGAAACTACTTTGCCAAACATGCTGTTCATACGATTCATTCCTGTTTCATTTTGAAATTTTTTTTGTGTTGATAGTGTGATTTTTTTTAAATAGATAAAAAAAGTAAATAAAACTTAAACATATATTATTTAAGGCCAGTTTACACGGTAATACAATGTATTACGACTTTGTAGAATCAAAATATTATGAAATTCTCTCCGTGTTTAAAAGAAAAAAATAAAAATCTTTTGTAAGTATAATTCATGTTTACACGGATGGTATAAATAAAATCAAAAATAATAACATAAAAGCAGATGGTTGCAGTTTTAAATTTTTACAAATACAACATGAAAATTTCCTGAGTTGATATTAGTTGTTTTTGTAATTGTATAAAAATGCTACCACCTTCAATATACTCTGTTAAAATACACCTCTGGTGTGATGAGAATACATAAGTTTCTAAAATGGTTTAGAAAAAAAGCATTTACCGACCGCTTGTCAGATTTTGTATCCGTATTCTCTCTTGCTCAATACATCTTGCTTTTACATGATAAGATTTTTCTTGTTCTACATAATTTTTCGACATGTCGTAATACATTGTATTACCGTGTAAACTGGCCTTTAACACTTTTATTGATATTATTATGTTATAATTATCACTTTATTTTATTAGACATCAATTTTTATTTTGTTTTGCTTTTTTTTGAGAGCTAGTTCAGATAAACTTACGATAAATGTTATCAAAATTGGAGATGATAGTACATTTTTCCTGTTTCGCAGCCTGTTTCAAAATGAAACGACCTGTTTCGCTCACAAAATTTTGTATGGGGAAACAAGTCGTTTCAATCACGTTTGGGGCGCGAAACAGGAATAAGAGAGCGAAACACGAATATTGCTGTCCGTGTGAACATGGTATAAGAAAGGAACATTTTGTAAACATGTTGAAAAATTTTGATTTTTAGCCCTATGTATTTCTTATGAGAAAATTACAACATCTTTACAAATATATGTAAAATGTTAACAAGTGTGAAGGGATATAAATCCTATCTGTGTATTTAAAAAATTTTAAATCCATTTTTATAGAAGCAAAAATAAACAACATTTTTTCTATTATATATATTACGTATATATGAAAAGTACAAACATAACATATAATATAATAATTCCAAATAGAGATAAAGGCATGTTCTGAAAATCACAAAATTTTAAATCACTTGTGATTTTAAAATCACAATTGTGATATAAGGGTGTTTTGAAAACTACAACATGTTTAACTTGTGGAAAAAAAGAAAGTATGTATGTAATTTTAAATTGGCGGTCACATAGCCGTCCATAGCACCTTTCTTGTGATTTTAAATTACTTCCACAATATGAGATTTTCAGTCATTGCCTGATTGTAAATTGTTTAATTACACTTATGAGTTGTACATATTGTCACCGTAAATGCAAAATGTTCTAACTAACCAAAAATTTAACACAAATGTCCACCATAAATGTTGGCCCTATCTACAAAAGATTATATGATAAACTCTAAAAAACCTAACTAACAGTTTGCTTAATATGCAACATTGTCAAAACAACTGGTAGGTTTTACAAGAATAATAAAAGAAAATTAATTATAAACAATTTAAAGCAATTTATCAATTTATAATTTTAAATAGTTAATGCATCTTCTGTAACAATTTCATAGTGTTACATAAGACCTTTTGCGTTGTAGGTAACGATATTCTTCTTAAATTTTGTTCATATCTTATATTTGTGCAATTAAAATTATTTTTTTAGAAAGTCATCGGTCCGCAAAATTACACATAACATGCAGTAGGAATTTCTAAATTATTTCTAGTTTTGGTTTTGTGAATATGTATATTTAAATTTGGGAAAAGATCCCCTCGACGTTTTGGCTGATGACACGTTTTTTTGACAAAATTGCACAAATGTTCAATATTAATTGTTGACCTGTTTCGATTATCTATGTTGTTGTTTTTTGTTTGGCTTAAGGTCATATAAAAATTATAAATAAAAAATCCACAAATTTTTGTATTTTTAATTTTGCTTTTTATTTTTCATCCGATATTTCGACCATGCATCGATGGTCATCTTCAGGGGATTTAAAACACTGTCAAATTAAAAACTACAAAAAGTTGATACGTCCTAACTGCTTGTCATATTTTCATCAACTGAAAATACAAAAATTTGTGGATTTTTTATTTATAATTTTTATATGACCTTAAGCCAAATAAAAAAACAACAACATTGCACAAATTATGTATTTTTTTAAAATTAAGAATGGTTTTAAGCCATCAAACATTTTGTACTAAATATGATATTTATATCTATATTTTTTTTAACGTACAAGTTATAACATTGTTACTGATATGAGAAGTATGTATTAGCCTTTTTACACTTGAGCACATCTTAGAGGAATGCGTGGAAGATGTTGAAAATGAAAAAAACTTTTTTACATTTGTAACATCTTTCATCTTCATCATAAAAATATTTAATTTCACGTGTAAGAGCGAATAAAAACTAAATAATAGCCTTTTTACACTGATCAACATCTAACATCTACCATCAATTTGCCACCATTTGCGAAGATGTTAACATCTTTCCATAAGAAATACATAGGGCTTAAAACCAACATCTTTCAACATCTTTAAAAGATGTTCCTATCTCATTTTATTCCAATCTACATCTTTCGATTATTTTAGTGTCATCACTAGAAAAGTGGCAATAAGTTCTATTATTATTGTGGCATCACTGACATAAAGAAGTTTGTTTTGAAAGCAGCGTTACCATTTGTCAAGTTTTATATTTTATTGCAATGTTTTTTTTGTTAAGTATTTTTAATATTTTAAAACATTTTGAACTTCAAATACATTTTTGAGTTTTCTTTTTAAATTTTAGCACTTTTGTGAGAAAAAAACCTTTTTAATTTAAAAATTTTTTTTTGTCAAAAATGGTGACATTTTTGTTTGATGGTAGATGTTAGATGTGAGCAATGTAAACGAGTGTTTCACATTTTTTATATCTTTGATGGTAGATGTTAGATGTTGATCAGTGTAAAAAGCCTATAAATGATATTGCTGTCCTGCTCTTGTGTATTTTTTTCTAGTGATGGTATATACTTTTTAACAAATTATTTGTTTTTTCTAGTGATGACACTAAAATAATCGAAAGATGTTGAATGAAACAACATGAGATAGGAACATCATTTAATACCCTTTGTACACTTGCATACATTTCGGAGGAACGCATGGAAGATGTTGAAAAAGTGAAATACGAGTTCACACTTGAAACATCTAACATTTACCATTAACAAAAAATGTCACCATTTCTGAAAAAAAAACTTTTATTTTTTTTAAATACTTTTTTTCTACAAAAGTAACAACATTTTAAGAGATAACACCAAAATGTATTTCTAATTCATTTTGTTTAATAATTTAAGCAAAATTAAGCAAAATAAGGCTTGCAAAAAAGGAAAAACTTGAGAAATGGTAACGCTGCTTTCAAAGCAACTGCCATTTTGTCAGTGATGCCACAATAATAACAGAATTTATTGCCACTTTTCTAGTGATTACACTAAAATAATCGAAATATGTAAAAGGGAACAAAATGAGATAGTAACATTCTGTAAAAATGTTGATTTTTAGCCCTATGTATTTCTTATGGGAAAATTCCAATATTTTCGCAAATTGATGTTAAATGTTAAATGTTGACAAGTGTGAAAAGATGAAGAAAGATGTCGATTTTAAGCCCTGTACAATTCTTATGGGAAGATGTTATCATCTTTGCGATAAGATGAAAGATGTAAGATGTGAGCAAGTGTAAAAAGCCTATTATTAGAATAAATAATTGTTCCTCATATTAATTATTAAATGCTTCTTTGCTGCGATTATAATTATGAAAAAACCAATAAATCTGCACACTTGGCAACGCTGAGTCAATTTAAAAAGCAGCAAAGTGCTACCAGATAATTAATATAATATTAATAGTAGCGGAATATTACAGCAAGCCGGAAATAAGGGAAATTTTAAATTGCAATAAAACTTAATAACAAAGAATAGTTTACTGCCTGTTTCGCAATTTCGAACATAAACGATCGTAAAGAATTTTATATTAAAAAAAGTTTTCAAAGTTAGTATGTATTTTAAAAGACATTTTCTATGTGAACGTTAACGTTCGATATTTTTGAAAATGCAGTAAGTCGTTTTTTAACTTATGTGTTACTTTTTGCACTTGAAAGTATATTCTGGGGACTTGAGCAATTGTGTGTCGATTTAGCCATGTCCGTCTGTTAAGATCGTGCTAACTTTGAAAGACTCAACAGGAAAGAAAAATTTTGGTGTCAAATTGTTTCTAGTTCTACTAAGTTCAACAGTACGAAAAGAGTTATGGATTTAAATGTAAAACAATCTCCCTAAAAACTTATTAATTTTGGTACAATAACTAACATAAATCTCTGGAAAATTTACAGATTGTCATTACATTTTGCCGAAATTCGTTTTATGTGACATTATTAATATAGACCCCATCTAAGCCTACTCTTGAAAAATACATTAGCAGCACTTAAACCGTAATAAATAATGCCTTGTGGGGAAAATTTGGCCTGTCAATGTTTCATAAGACTAGAAATCACAATTCCAAATTATATGAAGCCCACCTTTGGAAAACACTTTAATTCGACTCAAACACATTCACTTAATATCCAGGCTAGTTTAAATGTGCACAAAAATGTTTAAAACTCAACAAACACGGAGGTTTGATTTCAAATTGAAAATGATTTGAAATCAAACGTTTTTTCAAACGACAAACGTTTGATAATGATTTGAAAATCATAGCGTTCTCAACAAAAAGGGGAAATTATTTTCAAATTGAAAAATGGCTTTATTTTCAACTTGCTTTCAAACGTAATTCTCAAATGTTTTTCAAATGTGGATTATAAAACAATGTGGAATATAAATAAAAATATTTAATTTTTTTTAATTTAAATTTATTATTTATTTATTTAAATAAACTGTGAGATAAACTTTTGGCACCATAGCTAAACGATGAAATAATGTTCTTTCCATCCTCTAACTCTTGTAAGGACAAACTACTTGGCTTCCTTTTATTTTGAGGTTTGTAGCACCGCGATCGTTCAACAAACTTTCTTCACTTTCCCGTTTTATTTTCCTTTTTTCGTATTTTTAATCATTGTAATAACACACAAATAATTTTTATTTTTCACAAGAAATAAGCTGTTCACTTTATATTAAAATTTATTTTTAATAGTAAAACACACGTAACCACAAAGTAAAAAATGTAACTTAAATCGCCATTTTTAAGGATTACATTTATTTTTCGCTTAAGTATTGCCAAGTTTATTTTTGATTTGAATATAACATTTGACAAAAATTTGACATCAAATTGATCAAACATTTGATGTCAAATTTCTATTTTCAAATCATTATCAATTTGAATTTAAATGTTAAATCAAACAATTGAAAAACGTTTGAGAATTGTGTTTGATGTCAAATGATAAAGTCATTTCATATCAAAGGTTTGAGTTCGTGTTTGTTGGGAATATGCATGCAAATATTCCCAAAAAAAACTTAAAAATATGCGCGCAAAAAACAGAAACTAATAACCAGGAAACTAGCAATATGCTTTAAAAACGCGTTTTATGCGCATTAAATACGCAGTAAAAACTTGAAAATGTGCCCTGAAAATTGTTGAAAATATGACCCAAAAATTAAAATATTCATAATTTGAAAACAAAGTATTCAACAATTTAATAACAGTTCCAATTAATAAAAACAATCCTAAAATTATAATCGGTGAAGCCTAAATACCATAGAATTTACAGACGAATTTTTGAGATTTTACCCTATTTGGAAACGATGGGCTGTAATGGGCTCATAAAATCAAAGCTATGTCAAGAGGTTAAAATTTGTATAAGAGGTATTTGTGCCGAATATTATCTAGAAATTAACATCCATATGAGATTTTTTGTCTTAAAAGGGTTTTAAGGGACGGCCCAAGGTACATTAACACAAGGTAGACTCATCGGGGAGTGTAGACATGCTGCTCTATAAAAATAAGCGAGTGGAACCGAGTTGTCAAAATTGTTTTCATATAAAACACATGCATACATGTACAAATTTTGGCTCATGTACACGAAATTTGACGTTTGGGTTCCAACTGGGGTAAACAGCTGACAAACATATGGGCCAACGAGTTTACCTTGTGTAAATATACCTTGGGACGGCCGCTTAATTGTTTTTTAATGTTAACATTTAAAAGGAAGATAAAGCTGTTTATAAATGGTAGCCAGTGTTACCGTCGGATATTTTAAAAAAGTACCAAAAAAAGGGGATATCTACAAAAACAGTGGCACCAAAAAGAGGATTTAAAAAAATGGGCACATCTTTTAAATTTAAAATAAGTAAACCACATTATTTATTTTTAACGTTTTTTTCTATTTATTATAATTTTAAATGGTATAAAAATATAACAAAAAACATTGTATAGTAATTATATACACTAAAAAACAATTGATCGTATAACAATAGACATACAAATTTACTTACAAATGACTCATTTGTTGTCAAACTAAAATAAATATTTGGTAAATATTTCTCTGATAAGTAATTTTTATAAAATACATATTTATTTTAATGTTATGGTAATTCAAAAACGTTAAACTTGTTTTCTCCCAAACATGTTTTTTGGGTTATGACATTGTTACAGCAAAAAAGAAGATATTTATGTTATGTATTTTATATATACATTTATTATTATATTTCTTGTACTTTTCCTTCTGAATACATTTTCTTTGATTTATTTAAGACCATTGTATTAAAGACATGTCTACCTGCATTTAAAATTTTTTTAGAAATTTATTTGCCCATTCCACCAGATTCTTATGTTTTTTGGAATGCTTTGGCCGAATATATGCACGGTTTTCTCTCATCACGTCACATTTATCAGATACACCAATTACTGTAATTTCGGAAGATGATTTGTACCACAATTAATAACAAAATCCATAGTTTTATAATTTTTTATTCTACAGTCAACCTAATTACAAAAGTTGTAGACCCAGGCCCACGATGTCGACAAGAACATTTCTTTCGTATATTTGTATTGAAAACAAAAACGAATTTTAGTTTTTTATGAATATGCGAAAGAAATGTTCTTGTCGACACCGTGGGCCTGGCAGCTAAGCTATAATCGGATAATAACAAGAAATCCGATTACAAAAAAACGAAAATATAACTTTTTCAAATACTTTATTTATATTTAATCAGTTCCGCACTTTAATACAAATAAATGCATTCATGCTACTGAATTTAAGTGCTAGTGTTTTCATTTCTGTATCCAATTTCGGATATTATTGCTGCAAATTTTTGTAATCAGGTTTATAGACCAAAACTGGATTTTATTATTAATTGTGGTACATACAAAGCATCTGATAAATGTGCCGTGATGGGAGAAAACTGCGCTCATATTCGTCTTAAGCATTCCATTCAATAAAAGAATCAGTTGGAATGGTTAAACAATTTTTTCAATGTCGTCCTGTGTTATTTATTAATTGTCAGTTTCATACAAATTTTTTTACAATTTATTGTTCTTAAAACTACTTCTATACTTTCGTATCTTCACTTGGAATCCAATCTTCAAGACTAGTATCTAACAAATTTAAAGATAAAAGCATGGATTCGCAAGTATTTATTTTTATTTATTATTTATTTATTTATCCATTTATAATACATGTAGCCATTTGGCCAATAACAATTATATTACAAGTATTTATTATCTATGAGATCATCCTTACATACTAATATCCTAACATCCTAACGACTCCCACAAACATGTGCTCAATAAAAAGAATAATACTAATATAAGATTTAATAACCCTTATTATCAGCACTAAGTCAAATATTATCAAATGAAGAAAGAAAATCAAGAAGTTTGCGCTTAAAAGTTACTACCGACATTGTAAAAGAACGCAAATTTCTTGGCAATAAATTCCACAAACGCGCAGCCCGTACACCAAATGAGTGTTCATATATTGAGCTATGTATGCAAGATATAATAATTTGGGGGTTTCTAAGAGATCTACTAAATTCTATATTTCGTACAATATGAACGGGTTTCTGAAATTTAATAATTCTATGAAGATAAATTAGCAACCGAAATTTAAGGTAATCATCAAAATTTAGATTCAAATAATTTTTAACATGTACAGATACATGAGCTCTCAATCTAAGTCCATAAACAAATCTCACAATTTTGTGCACAATAAATTTTATCTTCTTTTTATTCGTCCTATTAAAACCCGAGTAAACCTCAACACAATAATTAACTTGCGACATAAGCAAGGAATGGGCAACAGTTTGCTTAACTCGTAAAGGCAGATATAGATTCAGTTGATATAACCTACGTAGTGTTAGACAGACTCTAGCACACACATTATCTATATGAGGTTCAAATGACAATCTATCATCAATTATAACACCTAGGCACCGCAACCTACTAACAATATCAACACTAGAACCACATAACTTAAAGTCAAAAACCAACAAATCAGTTCTATTAGGTCTAAACACAAGAGCCTTAGTTTTATTCAGATTAATTTGCAGACAGTTTGCAGCCATCCAGTCCTCCAGGTTAGACAAATCATAATTAATAGAAGCCTGTAAAGCGTCAGCGAATTGGCTTTCACCTGACCATAAAACTTGTATGTCATCAGCAAATGCAGAAGGTATACAGTTACTATAACCAAGCGCTACAAATAAATCATTCAAAAACAATGTAAATAAAATAGGGCCAATTTTTACAGATTTTAAGTCAGAAGATAAGCCATTGACAGATACAAATTGCATACGATCACATAAATATGACCAGATTAGCCGACACGCCGATCTTGAAAACCCATATATACTCCCAAGTTTGTTAACAAGCAAAGAATGCTTTACTTGATCAAATGCTTTAGACAGATCAACAGACATTAAAACATTGACCTTCCCCTCATTCCAACATTTCCTAATCTCCTCAGTTAATTCCGTCAGAAGAAAGCAAGTACTACGGCCATGACGAAAACCATATTGACATTCATGTAGTAACTTCCTATCATCAATAAATTTCGTGATTTGTTCCTTAATTAAATTTTCAACCACCTTAGATACAGCCGACAAAATACTAATTGGTCTCATTTACTTTTTACTATTTACTTTTAACCTATTTGTTACTTTATTTTTGATTAAAGCTAACTTAGTAAAAACACGCTCAGCAGAAGCACTATTGTGTGACATTGTAAAAATATGAGAGATCAATTTGTGTAAGTTTGAATATATGTATATAAAGGTATACTCATCAAATCTATTTTTCAATGTTCCAATTTCACGCCAAAAATCTTCAGCAATCGAAATTTTAAATAGGTGTTCATAATTCGTGTCATTTACTTTACTCTCTAGAAGTTTAAATTCATGTATAAATCCATCTGTGTCAGTTAAACTTGCTTACATATACATATATTAAAACAATTTAACTTATATCAAAGCTGGGAGTTATAATAAGACAGAAAGAAAAAAAGTATCTTTTCCTAACGTAAAAAGTATCAAAAAAGTGGCAAGAATCACAATAAGTATCACATTTGGGTGAATTTTGTAAAAGTGGCCAAATAGTATCCAAGCAGTCGAAAAAGTGGCAAATTGCCACTTTAGTGGCACCAACGGTAACGCTGATTGTAACTTATTTTGTCAAAAGTCCACAGATATTATAACTGAAAAAGTACCAAACAAAAAGAGTGATTTTACCCGCATTGCATTTAAAATATAAGCAGCCCATCACTATCTACAACTGTCACGTAACCTCGTAATGAAATTCTATTTTCTACAGGTTGGCACGTTACGGTTAAGTGACATTACAGTCAGTTAAGCATTTGCATTGCTTTCCATATAACAGAAACGATCAGCTGTTTACATTACATTTACATTTCTACATTTACGGTCGGCTAATGGGACCTTTACATTCTGTAAAGATGTAGAAACATTTTGATTTTTAGCCCTATGTATTTGTAATGGGAAAATTCCAACATCTTCGAAAATTTATGTTTAATGTTAAATGTTGGCAAGTGTGAAAAGGCTATTAGGTAAAGCTTCGTACAGACGATGGTCAGATCTTACAATATTGGTAAGCAGCGTTGCTTAAATTGCATTAAAATTGGCTAAAATGTCTTACAACTGTGTGAACATTGTAAGCTCATTTGTATTTGCAGATGTGCAAAATTAATGCATCTGACAATGGACCATTGTCAGAAAAATTTTGCTGTTGGCAACGCCTGCTTACAATATTGTAAGATCTGACCATCGTCTGTACGAAGCTTAAGACCCCATGTTAAGAAGCAGTTTTTTTTATTATAAATTTAATGGAAACTGTGTTTTTTTTAGTGTGGCAACACTGATGGCACACGAAAATAAATAAAAGCAAATGTCAAAAAAAAATTTAAGAAAAAAAAACAAACTGTCACAAAATATATTTTTCTTGAGAACAGATACTCTTCCCGTTAGTCGTCAGTCAGAATTGAAATCTTCCAGCTGAGAAGGCTGAAGATTCGTTGTGCACCAAGTCAGTTTATTTAAAAAAAGGAAATTTAATAATTGTTTGTTTTTGGAACATTATGGCCACAGTTAGATTATTGCAATCACAGGTAAGTTGGCCCTTCGATACGTGCATCAAGAGTTTGATTAAATGGAAAGGGCAGCGCGCAAAAATATAAATTTTTTCCAAAAGTGATTGTGAGAATTGTGTGAAAATATTAATCTAAACATTTCTGACATAAATTTCTACATTTGGATAAATAACAAAGACGCAACTTTTTCAACAACTATCAGGAATTTTTCAAATTTGGACAATTTTTATCCGGTTGTGCAATGGCCAAAAAGGAAAAATTACGTTAGCATAAAAAACGGCTCTAACCTCAAACGATTGTTACCTAACAAAATATTCGGTCGTCCATTAGCTCAAAGACAATATACTTTTGTTTTTTTTTTTTATCATCTTTACACTTTTTGCTTTGGGGGTGGTGGTGAAGTGAAAAAAAGTTTTATTTTGTGACTTACATTTATTATTATTTTTTATATTGAATTAAATCTTATGTGTAATATTTATTACAGATTTTCAATAATATATTTACAAACAAATAAATCAAAATGTTATAAAATCTTTTGTGCATACATACGTATGTATGTTTTCGAGAAAAAGAAAGTAATAAAATTCTTTGGATGCTTTTATCGGCAATTGTTTACATAAATGCAGACATTTTTTGTTTGATTCCATTTTGTTGCCAAAATATATTTTTAAATAAAACGAAAGTGATTTTATTTGTTGTTTTCTTTAATTTAACTTAGCAACACTAATATTATTTTATTAATTACTTGGTTGTAATTTACGTCAAATTTTATTGTGTACCTTTATTATAATGTTTACCAGGGGTGAACAATTTAGATTTTGAAATCGTACCGAATCTTTAGCAAAATAATACTTTTTGCATAACACACGTCCTTTACTGTCTTGCTAAAGAAAAATATACCTAGCAAAGTGTAAAAAAAATCGGAGAAAACTGAAATTTAAAGTTTGTTTTTTGTTATTAATTTAAAAAATTTTACAAAATTTAAAAATTGCTCTTCAAAAAAAAGGCTGTAAGTGAATTTTACTGTTTTTTCCGAAGCACGGCAGAATAGGTATGTAAATTTTTAAAATTAACATGCTACGATGGAGTTCCCAGTATTTAAATTACAGTAGATATTGGTGAGGAACCAAACGAACTGCCTAATGTGTTCTTCAAGTCCAGACTTCACCAGTTAAGCTAATGGCGTTTGCTCTGGATTTTAATTGTAAGGAGATATCACTGTAATTGCTACTCCTCATTAGAGTCATATTGGCAGATTCCAGAGCTGCAGCATTTGTCTCGACAAGACAGTTCCACGGAAAGCCCATTCTGATCCATTGTCCCTTCTTTAACCCTAAATTCCTATGTGCATCTTACATATCCAAATCAATGTTTTAAATAAGGTTTAAAAAAAAAAAAACTCCATTTAAGCGATGCGTAAAGCTACTTCGGATAGGATAGCTTCTCGTGCGACATTGCCATTATTTCTGAAAGGTAATCAAGCTGTTTTTGTTTATCTGTCTTCACGAGTTTAACTTTTTGTCTGCACCAGGTAATGGTTTAGCGTCGCAAAACTAGCACAATACAGTCTACGAGGATCGACATCAAACATTCTTTTTTAATCCAACATTTTGCATCATGCTGGTGGTGCACCAACATTAAATCATTTTTAAATTATAAACGGTTTCCTACATGAAGTTATAAATAGTTCGATAGATTGTGGAGAAGACTCATCAAGTTTTTACCGTAGTTTTTGATGGCTATAGACAAATTTCTTAGCCAAAAGATTCCTCTTAAGTGGCTTACTTTAATAGTCTTATTCCTTCAATGTTTTCCAGGAATATTTTCTATGCACTATCAGAATTTCGTTTGTATATTTCAGTTACGAGGCTTACTTTAGCTATCCTTTGGCTAGAATGAAGTAAATTGTAAAGAAAATGTATACAACTATTAGATATCAGCAGAATGTAATGCATTTTCTTGCGCGCTACGGCCTTCTTCAGCATTCTACTTGTAACTAATACAATTTACTTCCTTGCTAGCCAAAGGATAGCTAAAGTAAGCCTCGTAACAGAAATATACAAATAAAAATTCTGATAGTGCATAGAAAATATTCCTGAAAAATATTGAAGAAATAAGACTATGAAAGTATAAAAGCTTTTTAGAATTTTAATTTGACTTAGAATACACATTCGAATAATAAGAAAATGTATATAAGTACATAATAAATGTTACTCATCATGAGAAATAAATTCCCAGATTCTTTTAATATTATTTTTATACCCTTCACCTCAGGTGGAAAAGGGTATATATAAGTTTGTCATAACGTTTGTAATTTCCACAATATTGATTTTAGACCCCATAAAGTATATATATTCTGGGACCTTATGAGGAGAGAACTTGATTTAACCATGTCCGTCTGACCGTCTGTTCGTCTGTCCGTCTTACGTTTGATATGTGTTTTCCGGATAATCCAGACATGATAGCGGCTAGGTTGTTTTACATTTATGTTACATACAGTCCACCATTTCTTGCTATTGAAACTCAGCCAGATCGGTCCAAAAATGACGTAGATATGAGCAAAAAACCACGACTACCTCTAAATTTTTCCAAAAATCCCTTGTTGTTGTTGTATTTTTTTAATTTCTGTATATCTTGAGAACGGCAAGAGCCAAAGTTTCCAAATTAGGTACACACATTTAGGTTGCCAATACACACCATCCTACAAAATGTGGGCGGGATTGGAGAAGTGGGCGTGGTACCTCCCGTAAAAAAAAATTTAAAAATTTTATAAAAACCTAAATTTAAGGGCTGCCATATGTCCTATGGATATGACTTATATATCAAAATATCGGAAATTTTTAGTAGAACATATTTTATAAAAAACTCGGGAAAATCGGTTCAGATACAAAAAAGTTATGACCAAAATTTTTTTTTTAAATACCCAACTTTCGGGAACCATAGATCTCCCCGAGTCCAAGTTTTATAACCCAACTAACTGGCAAGTTTCTTCTGAAACACGTCGGTATATAAATCTGTCAAATCGGTTAAAAAATGGCTGAGTTATAATCAAAATACTGAAATCCCAAAAATTACTCTTTTTATACCCTTCACCTCAGGTGGAAAAGGGTATATATAAGTTTGTCATAACGTTTGTAATTTCCACAATATTGATTTTAGACCCCATAAAGTATATATATTCTGGGACCTTATGAGGAGAGAACTTGATTTAACCATGTGATGTCCCTCTACCCCCCCTTTCAATTGCTTACATATACTAGCATAATGCCCAATATGATTTTCGTTATCACCCTTCTTTATTATTTCATCTATTTAACGAAAATATTTTTACAAATAGAAACTAGGAATTTTTGTGTTTTTTGCTACTTAAAAACTCGCCAAAAAAGATAAAAGAAAACAAACAAACACACATACATGGCGCGAACTATTTTGGTGAATATATTTCCCAACTTTGTGGTGAACAAAAACATCAGAAGTAATTACAACAAAACTTTGTTGAATTTTGTGAGCAGTCAACGTGCCATATTTCATTTTAATGATATTCGATTAACGTTCCTTCATGGTTCAGTTGTCTAGGAGGTTTGTTAGAATCTGAGAGTTCCCGGTTCGATTCTTGGTTTTTTAAAAAGAAAATTTTTTTTTTAATATTTTTATTTTTTTTATGTTCTAAAAAAGATTTAAAAAAAATATTTACCAGTTTTCGCTTTTTAAATTTTATTTATAATGAAGTTTGAGGTATTGCAAATATGTATGTATATGTAAAAATTATTTAGTTTTTGTCTAGTTGCTCTGTATTCTGCTCGCACAATGGTGAAGGGTATATAAGATTCGGCACAGCCGAATATAGCACTCTTACTTGTTAATCTTTGATTTGCTTTCAATGAATGCAAACGACAATATTGCTGCAGCAATTCTGCTTGCTATTTTTATAAAACGGAGGAGAACTATAAATTAAAGGAATAGAAATTGGAGCAACGAGTGGTTTAAACAATGGGCTGTTTTGTGGCAAACAATGCTGCCTAAGAACTTACGACTGAAAATGCTTTTAACGCTTCTTCTTTGACATCTTTACTCGGAATTTTTTTTGCTGAATTGATTACATTAAGCACTAGACACCACACGAAGTTTGAAAAATGTCCAACATGTCTGCCAAATATTGAAAATTTTTTAAATTTCTACAAACATGCTTCAAGTGATTATCCAAATAGCCCACATCCTAATTAACAACACAAAGTTTTTGGACAAACGTAAAATTTTGACATGTTTGCCAAGCAATTTGTGTGGTTCATTTTGAACGAACAGTCCATCTCAATGTACGAAGTCTCTTAAATGCAGCCGAGAATAGACAACTCATCATTGCTGAATGAAATATTGAATAGAATTTGTAATTTGTAATTTGAATACATATATCGCACTTGCTCAACAAAAGTGTATTAAATCGAAATTTTTGTTTTTTTTTTAATTTTTGGGAAAAATCGCCACGAAATATTCATATCTAAGTCTAGGTTCACACTATGAAAGTTTTCTTTCAGAAAGTCTGAGTTTATGGGTCAGAGAGGAGAGATGAAAATCATGTTCTCTTCCCCTCCCACCAATAAACTCAAACTTTCCGAAAGAAAACTTTCATAGTGTGATCCCAGACTTACCGCTGTAAAAATATCGCGCTATTTTGTCTACTTTTTATAATGAAAAGATTGGTGCATATGTCTTTAATGTAAAACTAAAAATTGTTTTGCTTCTCCTAAAAATTTTTATATTTTGAGTTATAAAAGTATTGTTGAACAAGTTTGAAGTTGAACGTCTATTTACTCTTGGAATTGTATGATCGCTGAGATCCGAATACGGATAGAAGACTGAACCAATTCCTTCCATGGTGAAATAATACAGGCGGCATCAATACGCCATATTACGATTTTTTGCTTTTGCATTGTTTTTCCAATCTATTGTTAAAGTCTTGTTTATGTTTACAAAAACTCCACGTTTTGTGCTGTGAAAGGTGTATTTTATTAAAGTGTTTGACAATAAAAAAAAGTAAGATATTGACCATAATTAGATAAAAATTGCCTTAAATTTTATTTATTTCATCATGTTTAGCGTTACGCTTTAATTGTTGTTTAAAATATTTTTTCACGTAAGATGGGACCTAATTTCCTAATTTTTGTTGTAATGTTGTATTTGTTGCCGTAGCGGTTCCACCTGTTTATTCCACCATGATTCCTTCTTTAGAAATAAATCATATTCTACAATAATTTATATATTTTTTAGCACCACTGTTTCCGTTTGAAAATACACCATAAATATGATTTCTGATATGTAAAATATATTCACTGAAAATTTTTTTTTTTACGAATATATTGATTGCTTCAACTTTTTATTAAAAAAAAATTTAAAAAAAAAACAGAAACGACAATTGTACTCGTATCTGCAGCAACAGATAAATATGAACGAATTCAGGAACGAGTAACAATTTGGTTGCAACGTACAAGTCAACAGGTTTTTTTGCTCTTGAGTTTTTTTTTTTCTTTTTTATACCCTTCACCTCAGGTGGAAAAGGGTATATATAAGTTTGTCATAACGTTTGTAATTTCCACAATATTGATTTTAGACCCCATAAAGTATATATGAGGAGAGAATTTGATTTAACGATGTCCGTCTGACCGTCTGTCCGTCTTACGTTTGATATGTGTTTTCCGGATAATCCAGACATGATAGCGGCTAGGTTGTTTTACATTTATGTTACATACAGTCCACCATTTCTTGCTATTGAAATTCAGCCAGATCGGTCCAAAAATGACGTAGATATGAGCAAAAAACCACGACTACCTCTAAATTTTTCCAAAAATCCCTTGTTGTTGTTGTATTTTTTTAATTTCTGTATATCTTGAGAACGGCAAGAGCCAAAGTTTCCAAATTAGGTACACACATTAAGGTTGCCAATACACACCATCCTACAAAATGTGGGCGGGATTGGAGAAGTGGGCGTGGTACCTCCCGTACAAAAAAAATTAAATATTTTATAAAAACCTAAATTTAAGGGCTGCCATATATCCTATGGATATAACTTATATATCAAAATGTCGGAAATTTTTAGTAGAACATATTTTATAAAAAATTCGGGAAAATCGGTACAGATACAAAAAAGTTATGACCAAAATTAAAATTTTTTTTTTAAATACCCAACTTTCGGGAACCATAGATCTCTCCGAGTCCAAGTTTTATAACCCAACTAACTGGCAAATTTCTTCTTAAACACGTCGGTATATAAATCTGTCAAATCGGTTAAAAAATGGCTGAGTTATAATCAAAATACTGAAATCCCAAAAATTACTCTTTTTATACCCTTCACCTCAGGTGGAAAAGGGTATATATAAGTTTGTCATAACGTTTGTAATTTCCACAATATTGATTTTAGACCCCATAAAGTATATATATTCTGGGACCTTATGAGGAGAGAACTTGATTTAACGATGTCCGTCTGTCCGTCTGACTGTCTGTCCGTCTTACGTTTGATATGTGTTTTCCGGATAATCCAGACATGATAGCGGCTAGGTTGTTTTACATTTATGTTACATACAGTCCACCATTTCTTGCTATTGAAATTCAGCTAGATCGGTCCAAAAATGACGTAGATATGAGCAAAAAACCACGACTACCTCTAAATTTTTCCAAAAATCCCTTGTTGTTGTTGTATTTTTTTAATTTCTGTATATCTTGAGAACGGCAAGAGCCAAAGTTTCCAAATTAGGTACACACATTAAGGTTGCCAATACACACCATCCTACAAAATGTGGGCGGGATTGGAGAAGTGGGCGTGGTACCTCCCGTACAAAAAAAATTAAAAATTTTATAAAAACCTAAATTTAAGGGCTGCCATATATCCTATGGATATAACTTATATAACAAAATGTCGGAAATTTTTAGTAGAACATATTTTATAAAAAATTCGGGAAAATCGGTACAGATACAAAAAAGTTATGACCAAAATTAAAATTTTTTTTTTAAATACCCAACTTTCGGGAACCATAGATCTCTCCGAGTCCAAGTTTTATAACCCAACTAACTGGCAAATTTCTTCTTAAACACGTCGGTATATAAATCTGTCAAATCGGTTAAAAAATGGCTGAGTTATAATCAAAATACTGAAATCCCAAAAATTACTCTTTTTATACCCTTCACCTCAGGTGGAAAAGGGTATATATAAGTTTGTCATAACGTTTATAATTTCCACAATATTGATTTTAGACCCCATAAAGTATATATATTCTGGGACCTTATGAGGAGAGAACTTGATTTAACGATGTCCGTCTGTCCGTCTGACCGTCTGTCCGTCTTACGTTTGATATGTGTTTTCCGGATAATCCAGACATGATAGCGGCTAGGTTGTTTTACATTTATGTTACATACAGTCAACCATTTCTTGCTATTGAAATTCGGCCAGATCGGTCCAAAAATGACGTAGATATGAGCAAAAAACCACGACTACCTCTAAATTTTTCCAAAAATCCCTTGTTGTTGTTGTATTTGTTTAATTTCTGTATATCTTGAGAACGGCAAGAGCCAAAGTTTCCAAATTAGGTACACACATTTAGGTTGCCAATACACACCATCCTACAAAATGTGGGCGGGATTGGAGAAGTGGGCGTGGTACCTCCCGTACAAAAAAAATTAAAAATTTTATAAAAACCTAAATTTAAGGGCTGCCATATGTCCTATGGATATGACTTATATATCAAAATATCGGAAATTTTTAGTAGAACATATTTTATAAAAAATTCGGGAAAATCGGTTCAGATACAAAAAAGCTATGACCAAAATTAAAATTTTTTTTCTCCGAGTCCAAGTTTTATAACCCAACTAACTGGCAAATTTCTTCTTAAACACGTCGGTATATAAATCTGTCAAATCGGTTAAAAAATGGCTGAGTTATAATCAAAATACTGAAATCCCAAAAATTACTCTTTTTATACCCTTCACCTCAGGTGGAAAAGGGTATATATAAGTTTGTCATAACGTTTGTAATTTCCACAATATTGATTTAAGACCCCATAAAGTATATATATTCTGGACCTTATGAGGAGAGAACTTGATTTAACGATGTCCGTCTGTCCGTCTGACCGTCTGTCCGTCTTACGTTTGATATGTGTTTTCCGGATAATCCAGACATGATAGCGGCTAGGTTGTTTTACATTTATGTTACATACAGTCCACCATTTCTTGCTATTGAAATTCAGCCAGATCGGTCCAAAAATGACGTAGATATGAGCAAAAAACCACGACTACCTCTAAATTTTTCCAAAAATCCCTTGTTGTTGTTGTATTTTTTTAATTTCTGTATATCTTGAGAACGGCAAGAGCCAAAGTTTCCAAATTAGGTACACACATTAAGGTTGCCAATACACACCATCCTACAAAATGTGGGCGGGATTGGAGAAGTGGGCGTGGTACCTCCCGTACAAAAAAAATTAAAAATTTTATAAAAACCTAAATTTAAGGGCTGTCATATATCCTATGGATATAACTTATATATCAAAATGTCGGAAATTTTTAGTAGAACATATTTTATAAAAAATTCGGGAAAATCGGTACAGATACAAAAAAGTTATGACCAAAATTAAAATTTTTTTTTTAAATACCCAACTTTCGGGAACCATAGATCTCTCCGAGTCCAAGTTTTATAACCCAACTAACTGGCAAATTTCTTCTTAAACACGTCGGTATATAAATCTGTCAAATCGGTTAAAAAATGGCTGAGTTATAATCAAAATACTGAAATCCCAAAAATTACTCTTTTTATACCCTTCACCTCAGGTGGAAAAGGGTATATATAAGTTTGTCATAACGTTTATAATTTCCACAATATTGATTTTAGACCCCATAAAGTATATATATTCTGGGACCTTATGAGGAGAGAACTTGATTTAACGATGTCCGTCCGTCCGTCTGACCGTCTGTCCGTCTTACGTTTGATATGTGTTTTCCGGATAATCCAGACATGATAGCGGCTAGGTTGTTTTACATTTATGTTACATACAGTCCACCATTTCTTGCTATTGAAATTCAGCCAGATCGGTCCAAAAATGACGTAGATATGAGCAAAAAACCACGACTACCTCTAAATTTTTCCAAAAATCCCTTGTTGTTGTTGTATTTGTTTAATTTCTGTATATCTTGAGAACGGCAAGAGCCAAAGTTTCCAAATTAGGTACACACATTTAGGTTGCCAATACACACCATCCTACAAAATGTGGGCGGGATTGGAGAAGTGGGCGTGGTACCTCCCGTACAAAAAAAATTAAAAATTTTATAAAAACCTAAATTTAAGGGCTGCCATATGTCCTATGGATATGACTTATATATCAAAATATCGGAAATTTTTAGTAGAACATATTTTATAAAAAATTCGGGAAAATCGGTTCAGATACAAAAAAGCTATGACCAAAATTAAAATTTTTTTTCTCCGAGTCCAAGTTTTATAACCCAACTAACTGGCAAATTTCTTCTTAAACACGTCGGTATATAAATCTGTCAAATCGGTTAAAAAATGGCTGAGTTATAATCAAAATACTGAAATCCCAAAAATTACTCTTTTTATACCCTTCACCTCAGGTGGAAAAGGGTATATATAAGTTTGTCATAACGTTTGTAATTTCCACAATATTGATTTAAGACCCCATAAAGTATATATATTCTGGGACCTTATGAGGAGAGAACTTGATTTAACGATGTCCGTCTGTCCGTCTGTCCGTATGACCGTCTGTCCGTCTTACGTTTGATATGTGTTTTCCGGATAATCCAGACATGATAGCGGCTAGGTTGTTTTACATTTATGTTACATACAGTCCACCATTTCTTGCTATTGAAATTCAGCCAGATCGGTCCAAAAATGACGTAGATATGAGCAAAAAACAACGACTACCTCTAAATTTTTCCAAAAATCCCTTGTTGTTGTTGTAATTTTTTAATTTCTGTATATCTTGAGAACGGCAAGAGCCAAAGTTTCCAAATTAGGTACACACATTAAGGTTGCCAATACACACCATCCTACAAAATGTGGGCGGGATTGGAGAAGTGGGCGTGGTACCTCCCGTACAAAAAAAATTAAAAATTTTATAAAAACCTAAATTTAAGGGCTGTCATATATCCTATGGATATAAATTATATATCAAAATGTCGGATATTTTTAGTAGAACATATTTTATAAAAAATTCGGGAAAATCGGTTCAGATACAAAAAAGTTATGACCAAAATTAAAATTTGTTTTTTAAATACCCAACTTTCGGGAACCATAGATCTCCCCGAGTCCAAGTTTTATAACCCAACTAACTGGCAAATTTCTTCTTAAACACGTCGGTATATAAATCTGTCAAATCGGTTAAAAAATGGCTGAGTTATAATCAAAATACTGAAATCCCAAAAATTACTCTTTTTATACCCTTCACCTCAGGTGGAAAAGGGTATATATAAGTTTGTCATAACGTTTGTAATTTCCACCATATTGATTTTAGACCCCATAAAGTATATATATTCTGGGACCTTATGAGGAGAGAACTTGATTTAACCATGTGATGTCCCTCTACCCCCCCTTTCAATTGCTTACATATACTAGCATAATGCCCAATATGATTTTCGTTATCACCCTTCTTTATTATTTCATCTATTTAACGAAAATATTTTTACAAATAGAAACTAGGAATTTTTGTGTTTTTTGCTACTTAAAAACTCGCCAAAAAAGATAAAAGAAAACAAACAAACACACATACATGGCGCGAACTATTTTGGTGAATATATTTCCCAACTTTGTGGTGAACAAAAACATCAGAAGTAATTACAACAAAACTTTGTTGAATTTTGTGAACCGTCAACGTGCCATATTTCATTTTAATGATATTCGATTAAAGTTCCTTCATGGTTCAGTTGTCTAGGGGGTTTGTTAGAAACTGAGAGTTCCCGGTTCGATTCTTGGTTTTTTAAAAAGAAAATTTTTTTTTTAATATATTTATTTTTTTTATGTTCTAAAAAAGATTTAAAAAAAATATTTACCAGTTTTCGCTTTTTAAATTTTATTTATAATGAAGTTTGAGGTATTGCAAATATGTATGTATATGTTAAAATTATTTAGTTTTTGTCTAGTTGCTCTGTATTCTGCTCGCACAATGGTGAAGGGTATATAAGATTCGGCACAGCCGAATATAGCACTCTTACTTGTTTTAATTAATCTTTTGTTATAACAGATATTATTTCAACTAGACATGAATGAGTGATCTCAATATAAAGGGCAAGAGAAATGCCCGCTTATTTATTTGTTTGCAAACATAATTGCAGCAATTAAAACAAACAAACTGTTCGCAAAAAAAAAATAAAATACTAAAACAATAAAATGAAATACAATACAAATTTAAGACATGTGATAACTTGTTATCAATTGATAGCGAAAGCCTATTTTCTATGCAATTAAAAATTTGTAAGTAGTATTTGTAGATAGCAGACATAATACACTTGTTGAAAATATTATATTATTTATTTGATTTTCTTTATTTATTACTATAAACAATCTTGATAAGAAATGAATGAGATTTAAAACGTTCCAGTTATGGTTAAGAACGTAAATATGCATAAGAAACACTTATTCATATAATTCTTATTTCCTATTTACGATGTTGCATTTTTAAAGTGTGTAAATTCGCAGTTGGGAATTGTCATTGATCAATGCAAGCGCTGCATTTTAGGGACATAATAATATTATTTAAAAACAAGTAAGAGTGCTTTATTCGGCTGTGCCGAATCTTATATACCCTTCACCATTGTGCGAGCAGAATACAGAGCAACTAGACAAAAACTAAATAATTTTTACATATACATACATACATATTTGCAATACCTCAAACTTCATCTATATATATGTATAAAATTGGATGTGTGTGGGTATGTATGTAACGTATGGACTCCAAAACGGCTGGGCCGATTTTGATGAAATTTTCAGGGAATCTTCAGAATATTCAGGCGGGTGACATAGGGAAGTCTGATTTTTGATTTTCGGTCTGGGGGCGGAGGGGCGTGGCAAAAACCATAACTTGAGAACGGCTGGACCGATTTGAACGATTTTTTCTTTAAAATGATCGCCATGGTCTAACTTAGATTTACATGGAAAGAAAATTTTGCCCCGCCCACTTTTACGCCCACTTTTTTCGATTTACCTTAAATCAGAAAACGGCTCCATCGACTTGACTAATTTTTCTTTCAAATGTTCGTATTAATCAACTTTAAGTTTTAATCGAAAGAAACATTTACCACGCCTACTTTTACGCCCACTTTTTCTATTAAGCGCATAAGTTGAGAACGGCTTGACCGATTCAAACGATTTTTTCTTTAAAATGATTGCCATGGTCCAACTTAGGTTTTTACGGAAAGAAAATTTTGCCACGCCCACTTTTTTCGATTTACCTAAAAAAAGCGCTTCATCGATTTGACTAATTTTTCTTTTAAATGTTCGTATTAATCCATTTTACGTTTTCATCGAAAGAAAAATGTATCACGCCTACTTTTACGCCCACTTTTTCTATTAAGCGCATAACTTGATAACGGCTGGGCCGATTTGGACGATTTTTTCTTTAAAATCATCGCCATGGTCCAACTTAGGTTTTTACAGAAGGAACATTTTAAAGGCCGTAAATTTCGTTTAAAGCTCAATTTAAATCGTCTGGTAATACAACAATATTTGCTTAGGGCCAGCAACGCGGACCGGGTCAGCTAGTTATAAATAAAATTTAAAAAGCGAAAACTGGTAAATATTTTTTTTAAATCTTTTTTAGAACATAAAAAAAATAAAAATATTAAAAAAAAAATTTTCTTTTTAAAAAACCAAGAATCGAACCGGGAACTCTCAGTTTCTAACAAACCCCCTAGACAACTGAACCATGAAGGAACGTTAATCGAATATCATTAAAATGAAATATGGCACGTTGACTGTTCACAAAATTCAACAAAGTTTTGTTGTAATTACTTCTGATGTTTTTGTTCACCACAAAGTTGGGAAATATATTCACCAAAATAGTTCGCGCCATGTATGTGTGTTTGTTTGTTTTCTTTTATCTTTTTTGGCGAGTTTTTAAGTAGCAAAAAACACAAAAATTCCTAGTTTCTATTTGTAAAAATATTTTCGTTAAATAGATGAAATAATAAAGAAGGGTGATAACGAAAATCATATTGGGCATTATGCTAGTATATGTAAGCAATTGAAAGGGGGGGGTAGAGGGACATCACATGGTTAAATCAAGTTCTCTCCTCATAAGGTCCCAGAATATATATACTTTATGGGGTCTAAAATCAATATTGTGGAAATTACAAACGTTATGACAAACTTATATATACCCTTTTCCACCTGAGGTGAAGGGTATAAAAAGAGTAATTTTTGGGATTTCAGTATTTTGCTTATAACTCAGCCATTTTTTAACCGATTTGACAGATTTATATACCGACGTGTTTAAGAAGAAATTTGCCAGTTAGTTGGGTTATAAAACTTGGACTCGGGGAGATCTATGGTTCCCGAAAGTTGAGTATTTAAAAAAAAAATTTTAATTTTGGTCATAACTTTTTTGTATCTGAACCGATTTTCCCGAATTTTTTATAAAATATGTTCTACTAAAAATTTCCGATATTTTGATATATAAGTCATATCCATAGGACATATGGCAGCCCTTAAATTTAGGTTTTTATAAAATTTTTAATTTTTTTTGTACGGGAGGTACCACGCCCACTTCTCCAATCCCGCCCACATTTTGTAGGATGGTGTGTATTGGCAACCTTAATGTGTGTACCTAATTTGGAAACTTTGGCTCTTGCCGTTCTCAAGATATACAGAAATTAAAAAAATACAACAACAAGGGATTTTCGGAAAAATTTAGAGGTAGTCGTGGTTTTTTGCTCATATCTACGTCATTTTTGGACCGATCTGGCTGAATTTCAATAGCAAGAAATGGTGGACTGTATGTAACATAAATGTAAAACAACCTAGCCGCTATCATGTCTGGATTATCCGGAAAACACATATCAAACGTAAGACGGACAGACGGACATGGTTAAATCAAGTTCTCTCCTCATAAGGTCCCAGAATATATATACTTTATGGGGTCTAAAAGCAATATTGTGGAAATTACAAACGCTATGACAAACTTATATATACCCTTTTCTACCTGAGGTGAAGGGTATAAAAAGAGTAATTATTGGGATTTCAGTATTTTGATTATAACTCAGCCATTTTTTAACCGATTTGACAGATTTATATACCGACGTGTTTAATTTTTTAATTAATTTTTTTAATTTTAATTTTACAAAATGAGGAAAACACAAATATTTAATTATATGTATTCAAATAGATTATATTGATACAAAGCAGATTCATAACAGGTAGACTCATCTCAATTCGCCTTAGAAAATGCTTACTTTGAATATCAAAATCAGTTGTTGCGTTTGCCTATTTGAAAATTTAGAACAATAACATAATTTCTTTTTATACCCTTTGCCGAAGGTTAAAGGGTATATACTTACATATAAATTTGTTATTCCTTTTGTAATTTCTATAATATTGATTTTAGACCCTATAATATATATACATATCGCACCTATTCAACAAAACTGTATTAAATCCAAATTTTTAGTTTTTCACTTTTTGGAAATAGTCGACAGGTATTATTCATATCTACCCACTGTAAAAATATCGAGCTATTTTGTCCACTTTTTTGTAAAGAAATGGTGGGTTTAAAAATATTTTTTCTTATTCCTTTCATACTAAATTAAAAATTTTTTTGCTTCTACTGAAAATTTTAAAATTTTGAGTTAATACAGTATTGTTGAACAAGTGCGATATATATACCGCGTTATCCTTTTTGCGGTTTCAAAATTAAACGTAAATAAAACACATATAAAATATTTTTTTCATGATATTTCTTTTTTATTATAAAGTTTGAACGTTGACATTATGTGTGAAACACTATATCATTTAAATGACCACCACGCGAAGTGTAAATTTCGTAATTTTGTTTTCATGTAAATGTTCACTTCTTCGACGCGTATTTTAGAATAGCCACGATTAGTTATTATCATTTGAAAGTTATTTTGATAAAGATACCGAAAAATATACGAACATACATACTAGGGTATTCAATTAATCGATGTTTTGTGTTATTCGATTAATCGTGCGAATAATTATTCGAGGTAAAAAATTTATCGAATAATAATCGAACAATTGATTATTATTCGGCTAATCGAATAATTTTTATTTTGTGTAGTTTAGGGCCATTATTACAACTTGGCGTTAGCTGTTATCCGACAGTTAACAGACGCTTTTTGACAGTTAACTTATTTTTATCTGTCAATTTAATCTTAACTTTAGCTAACTTCAAGTTGTAATAATGGCCCTTAGAAGTTTAAGGCTCGTTTTCATAACTAACCGATAGCTAAAAGTAGACTTTAACCGGCCTTATAAAAAGTGTTCCATTATTAAAACTTTACTTAAACCTAAAGTGAGCAATAAAGTAAATTAAGGTTCATCCTACCTAGTAGGTTAAAGTAAAAAAAAATCCTACTTTTAGCTATCGGTAAGATAAGACCAAAAAATTATATTTTTTTAAATAAAAATTTTATTAAAAAAGTAACAACAATTCAACAAATTTTAGTTCATGTAATATAAGAGGAACATATTTGTATATAAAATTAGCATCAAAATTGAAGCTAATCTTCTAAAACAATCTTTCAAAAGTATACAGTTTAAATGATTTCTTTCTTTTGTTTGGATGAAACAAAAGAAAATATTCTTTCACTTATTGTTGACATTGGAGAGATGGAAAGTAAAGCGTTATAAAGCATATCCGATTTCTCTGTTGTTTTTCTTGTCTTTCCTAAAAATTAATAGCCTTTCATTATACCACTTGAATCTCTTATTGATTTTTTTTAACAATTTTAGTAATTTTCAATATTTTTAATCAGGCTTAAGCTCATCAAATTTAATTTTCATTAAATTATTTTTATGAAGAAAGGAATTTTACAACATGAAAATTAATTAAAATTGTTATTGATAATCATTCATTCTTGACTGACCTGAGATTCGAACCCAGGCGGCTGGTTACCCTGACATGTTTCGATCGCTACCACTCGATCTCCTCAAAGGGATTTGCCGTCTTACACTTTTTAATAATTTAACGAAAATTAAATTTGATGAACTAAGCCTGATTAAAAATATTGAAAATTTGGATTAAAAACCATAAATAGTTCAACAAAATTACCACAATACTAATTAATTTTAGTAATTTTTAATAGTTTTGTTAAGATCTGGTAGAAGGTTGTTTTCATTCATCTCAAAAAATCATCTTTATCTGTATCATTGTCGTAAAAGGGCATACTAAACGTTCTTCCCAACTCTTTGGTTTGTTTATGAGTTGAGAAACCATAAAATGGTGTTTAAAACGTACCGGCTTGTTTTTAACATAAAAGAAAAAAACTAATACTCTAAAAAAAAAATTTTTCAAACTACCCAATACATTTTAAAAATGATAGGCTTCATTCATTTTAAAAATTTTTATCAACGTAAAATACAAGGTTATAAGCGGTTTATTCATAGAAAGAGTAAAAATTGTAGTAAAAAGTGAGTAAATGAAATTTGATTAAATCATCAGCTTATTAGTCAAGTTAAAAAGTTTGTCATTGTTTTTAATAGAAATTCCAACCATGCGTCCCAAAAAACTCTTATTTTATTTAAAATAAATAATAATATTTTATTGATTGCTTGTTGTTGTTTATTTTAGGTTCGCAAAGCCGGACAATATGGTTTTGACGTACAAGCTCGTCAATTCCATGCTTCCTGCTATACTGCCTCCAAGGTCGCTTTGTCGAAATTCGATACCGATGTGTATATGCCTTACGACAAGTTGTCAAAAACTTTGGATGTCGTTAAGGGTCGTTTGAACCGTCCTTTGACCTTGTCTGAGAAGATTTTGTACTCTCACTTGGATGACCCCAAAAACCAAGATATTGTTCGTGGAACATCCTATTTGCGTTTGCGCCCTGATCGTGTTGCTATGCAAGATGCCACCGCTCAAATGGCCCTTTTACAATTCATTTCATCTGGCTTAAAGAAGGTTGCTGTACCCTCAACCGTACATTGTGATCATTTGATCGAAGCTCAAGTTGGCGGTGTCCAGGATTTAGCTCGTGCCAAGGACTTGAACAAAGAAGTTTACAAATTCTTGGCTAGCGCTTGTGCTAAATACGGTTTGGGTTTCTGGAAACCAGGCAGTGGTATTATCCATCAAATTATTTTGGAGAACTACGCCTTTCCCGGTTTGTTGATGATCGGTACTGATTCTCACACTCCTAACGGTGGTGGTCTTGGAGGTTTGTGTATTGGTGTCGGTGGCGCCGATGCCGTTGATGTAATGGCCAACATCCCATGGGAATTAAAGTGTCCCAAAGTTATTGGTGTTCACTTGACTGGTAAGATTAGCGGTTGGACTTCGCCAAAGGATGTCATCTTGAAGGTCGCAGACATCTTGACTGTTAAGGGTGGTACCGGTGCCATCATTGAATACCACGGCAAGGGTGTTGATTCAATTTCTTGCACTGGTATGGCCACAATTTGTAACATGGGTGCCGAAATTGGTGCCACCACCTCAGTATTCCCCTTCAATGAACGTATGGCTACTTACTTGAAAGCAACTGGTCGCTCTGGCATCGCGGATGAAGCCAAAAAATTCAAATCAAAAGTCTTGTCTGCCGATGGCAACTGTGAATACGACGAACTTATCGAAATTGACTTAAACACCTTGGAACCCCATGTCAACGGCCCCTTTACTCCCGATTTGGCTCATCCCATCAGCAAATTAGGTGAAAACTCAAAGAAAAATGGTTATCCTATGGATATTAAGGTTGGTTTGATCGGTTCCTGCACAAACTCCTCTTACGAGGACATGGGGCGTTGCGCTAGCATTGCCAAAAACGCCATGCAACATGGTCTCAAATCAAAGATTCCCTTTAATGTAACCCCCGGCTCTGAACAAATTCGTGCCACCATTGAACGTGACGGCATTTCCGATGTTTTCAACAAATTTGGTGGTACTGTTTTGGCAAACGCTTGCGGTCCCTGCATTGGTCAATGGGATCGTCAGGACATTAAGAAGGGCGACAAGAACACTATTGTCACCTCATATAACCGTAACTTTACAGGCCGTAATGATGCCAACCCTGCCACTCATGCTTTCGTTACCAGGTAAGAAAGAATACCGTTTTTTGGTTAACTTTTTTCAGCTAATAGAAATAAGTAAACAAAATAAGTAAAATTGTTCACCTAGAATTAGATTATCAGGCCTGTTCTAAAAATCACATGCTTTTAAAACGACACGTGTGATTTTGTGATGTTCTGAATATCCCACCGTTTTGTTTTAGCCCCTGCAGGATCGTCATACGTATAAAGACAAAAAAGAAAAAAGAAAAAATAATGCTTAATTATAAGAGAGGGGCATCTAAGAACTTACACCCAATTCGAGGATGCGAGCTGCCTCAATTGGATGTGTCCATAGCTCTAACGTTTTCAGATCTGTCGGCTTTACGGGGCACGAGAAGAGATGGCGTGAAATGAGAGGCATCCCGCCACAACGTGGACACGCGTCACTTATCCCGGGATTAATCAGTGTTAGGTAACTGTTCAACGTTCTCGAGATTCCAGAGCGGAGTTGGGAGAGGATTGTCCTCGTCTCCTTAGGCAGCCCTCTCTCCTCCCACCACAATATCACACGTTTGAATTTGAAAGGCACATGTGATTTGAATTAAAGTGATTTTTAGAAAAGGCCTGTATGATAGGTTTGTTAAAACTTGCTTATTGAGTGGGGATCGATCCCTATTAAATTGGAATTTAAGTTCAGAAGATGGTCTATCTTATCTTTTAGTATAATTATTTTGCAATAAAAAAAGTGTAAAAGTAAATTAATAAAACTAAATATTTGTTCAGTCCTGAATTGGTGACTGCCCTCTCCATTGCTGGTCGTTTGGACTTTAACCCTCTTGCTGATGAGTTGACTGGTTCTGATGGCAAAAAATTTAAATTGGATGCTCCCTTCGGCGATGAATTACCCTCCAAGGGCTTCGACCCTGGCATGGACACCTATGATGCTCCTCCATCAGTAAGTAGAAAACAAAACATCGAATGTGTGCTGAACACATTCTTTAATGAGACGTTGCTTTGCATTGTAGAGTGGCGAAAGTGTTAACGTTGATGTCGATCCCAAAAGTCAACGCTTGCAATTGTTGTCTCCCTTCGATAAATGGGATGGCAAGGACTACAAGGATTTGACCGTTCTCATCAAGGTCAAAGGCAAGTGCACCACTGATCATATTTCTGCCGCTGGTCCTTGGTTGAAATACCGTGGTCATTTAGACAACATCTCCAACAACATGTTCATTGGTGCTACCAACTTTGAAAACAATGAAATGAACAACATTAAGAACCAACGTACCGGAAAATGGGGCGGTGTACCCGATGTTGCCCGTGACTATAAGGCGAACAACATCAGATGGGTAGCTGTTGGTGATGATAACTACGGTGAAGGTTCATCTCGCGAACATGCCGCTTTGGAACCACGACACTTGGGTGGTCGTGCCATCATCGTCAAGTCTTTCGCCCGTATCCATGAAACAAATTTGAAGAAACAAGGTCTTTTGCCCCTGACTTTCGCAAACCCTGCCGATTACGATAAGGTAGGCAGTCAAGCACACATAAAATCATTGGAAATGTCTAAACTTTTAATTTGATTCTGTTTTTAGATTAATCCCACTAGCAAAATATCCTTGTTGGGTCTTGCTAACTTGGCACCTGGCAAACAAGTCGATTGTGAAGTCAAGAATGGCGACAAAGTCGATAAGATCAAGTTGAATCACACCTTGAACGAACAACAAATTGAATGGTTCAGAGCTGGTAGTGCCCTCAACCGTATGAAGGAAATTTCTGGCAACTAAATCTAATATCCTACTGCATGTCTGATTTTATTTGTAAACCTAATTTATAATTTTTCTTTTATTTTTCTCGCCACTTTTTATTTTTAGGTCTATAAATAATTTAGTTTTTTTTATTCAGTTCTTCAGATCCAAATTACTACAAATGATTCTGAATGATTGAATAAATTACATTTTTTTTTTTTAATAATGTTGTTTCAATTTATGTATGGTAAAAACAGAGGTCGAAATTAGATAACGTATATATATTTTCATATGTTTTTTAAATTTTGTATTTTATTTTAAATTTAAAGTCCGTACGTTTAAATCTGTTATTGTAAAATGCAACAATTAAGAGAAACGATCATAATTACGAAAAACTCAGTACACTATATTACCTATACACACATACTTAATTTAAATTTTTATTTAATAAAGATAAATTTAATTTAGCTAAAAAAAAACTATAAACACAAATCACCATAAATTTCGATTTATTTATAAAATTACTTTATAAAATTTTGAAGTTGCCAGAACAATAAACGAGTGAAATAATTAAGAATAAGAAAAAACATAAAAAGATTTTTTAGTTGTTAATCAATTTTACGTTCACAAATATTTAATTCTTTTACGAACGATGTTGATAATTCATAATTACTAAATACACACATATTTATTATATAAATAGTACAGATGATGTGATTCTTTATTAAATCGTAAAGAAAATAAATGATTGATTTGTTTTAATTTCTTTCCTAATGAAGTAAGGTATTGTGGGAATATTAAAAAAAGCATTAGCTGAAATGCAAGACCATGTAACAAAATATCCCAGCAATAAAAGACATGCAAAAGAAGTAGTAAATTCATGGGTTCCGCGGATAATGCACTGGTTCTTTTTATGTGAAACATGCATGATTTTAACATTAGCGTGTCGTTGACGAGCATGGGTTCACATTTATGTAAACGGCTCGTCATTAAAAATATTGCTTAGAACCAATGAAAGTTTAGTGATTAGATCGGGGTATTCATTGATCTGGTATATTAACTGAATTGAGTGTGAATCAAAAGCAATGAATGATTTTAATACGTATTTTCATTGGTGCCCCAGCAAAAAACTTTTGAAGTTGTTCAAGTAGAAGGGATATTTTCATGACTTCGTTAGCACTTAACTACTTGAATGAATTAACAATGCGTTCCAAAATTCGAATAAATTTTAAATAAGTGAACCCACGAAAAATTACATGCAATGCACCCATTCAACTCTTATGTAGGAATTACAATTTTCACTATAATAAGGTATTCTTTTAGGATTGAAAGAGGACGCATATTATATACAATTGACTTTAAGGATTGAGTTAAATTTTTTTAATATATACATATTTAAATACATTTAATTTTAATATGTATTTAAATTTGTTTCAGGGGTGTCATAGAATCCAAGTCGGTTTTGCAAACCAATATTTGTTTCATTTGGTGTCATGAAAACAAGTCGCATTTGTTAGTTTCGAATACAAATAAAACCGATATTCGAATCAGCTGTTTAATGGTTAAGCTCATGTGTTTACATATTTAAATGCAATTTTTGTTTTGTTTTTGATTGACAATTTTGTAAATTATGGTTTTTGCGCTAAAATATTGTTAAAACCTGAGTTTTTAATTAAGGGAAATAAGTATGAAATAAATGGCATCGTTGTATTACTTGCATTGCATTTGTTGTTTTAATATGTGTAATTTTATTGTTTTGTAAAAATATGTAATTATAAGAGAATTTATTAAAAAATATAAGCAAATTTGTTGTTCAACGTTATAAATAAGTAAAGTGAACACTGTTGTTGTTGCATATTAGTTGTTAGCAGAAAAAGTGAGAAGAAAACTTTCCAAATTTGCCGCAGTCCGCTGCCGGAAACATCCAAAACATACTATTTTACCAATTTATCAATTTTATTTACTTCTATTTGTGTATATTTATTTCCAATAAAAAAACAAGAGCTGTAAGCTGCTTGGTTTTTTTTTTCAATAAAAAACCGATATCATTGGTTTCTGTGACACCTAAAATCGACAATAATTTTAGTTCGAACAAAAAACCGACAACATTGAATTCCATGACACCAACGTATTTTTAATGTCGGTTTCAAATCCAATACATACCGATAAGATTGGTTTCTATGACACCCCTGTATATTCACCCTTATTGTGTTTGTCGTATTTAAAATACGCCTACGACAGTTTGGTAATAGATTAAAGGAAAGAAGTTCACGTTCTCTTTAATCTATTACAAAACAGTCGTAGGCGTATTTTAAATACGCCAAACACAATAAGGGTCATTGCGTATATCAAAGCCTATCCAATAGGTCTGCTTACCTCTACAACAATACAAAAAACAACAGGCATTTTGTTTGTGTAAAATTTACCCGCCGTTGTCAAAATCTTACTACTTTAATATAACATAAAAGGGACACAGTCAACAAGGAATCGATCGTGAAGACGTACGAACTCGAGTGAAACCTAAAAGTGTTTTTAAATCACAAAACAAATCGTTACATTGTTTCTATCATTTTTATTAAAACCCAAAAGTGTTTATCGAACAGTTAATAAATATGAGCGCTTAAACTTAAATTTACAAGAAGAAAAATACATAAAAGGAAACATATACCTACTAATTACACTATTAACCTTAACCTAACATTTATTGTATATAATGTACTACAAAACCCTTAAATCTACATAATTACCCCTTAAATACTAAATAAATACATACATTCATTTTATAACGTTTTGAAAAATTGAAAGTGGTTTTATTTACAAAAGTTTGAGTTCAAAAGCTATCTCGCTTCAACCCTCTAACCCGTGTAAACACCTGTTTTAAACGAAAAATATTACTTTTTTAACTTTTAACGAAAAGCCCTAACTCGCAAAAACTTTCAATATATTGAATCACTAAAAGCCCTATCTAATATACTTTCATAAAATTCACTTAATTTTAAAAAATTTATTATAGCATTAAATTCCTTAGAGAATTTAATAAAAAACTGCGTTTAAAAAATTACTGTATCTTCAAAACTTAAGATTTTATTTAGTTTTTTTCCTCTCCTGAAAAGTAAGGAAAATATTAGTTAGGGCTTTTATATATTAAAGTTACGATACATTCCCATAATGCATATAAAAATTAATATCGAGCACCAATGAAAATACGTATTAAAATCATTAAAGATTCGTTGCTTTTCATTCACACTCAATTCAGTTAATATTCCAGATCAATTAAAACCCCGATCTAATCACTGAACTTTCATTGGTTCTAAGCAATATTTTTAATGACGAGCCGTTTACATAAATGTGAACCCATGCTCGCCAATGACACGCTAATGTTAAAATCATGCATGTTTTACCTAAAAAGAACCAGTGCATTATCCGCGGAACCCATGAATTTACTACTTCTTTTGCATGTCTTTTTTTGCTGGGGCTCGATATTAATTTTTATATGCATTATGGGAATGTATTATAAATAGTTGCGTTCGAGTACACAAAATGCAGTAAATGAGAACATAAATTGAGAGCGAAAAGTGACAGTTCTTGTCTGAGTATTTACAAATTTTTACTGCAGAAATTTTTGCAGTAAAATTTAGTAAATCAAAAAAACATATGTTTCAAAAGGTAAACAAACAAAAGTAACAAATAAAAAGCATACAAATTGTGAAATATTAAATAAAATAAATAAAAGAAAAGCTGAAATAAAAATTAAACCAAAACAAAAAGTGAATAAATAATAATTAAATTAACTTGTTTGTGACGCATTTATTTGGCTATACCTATACAAACTTTTGAAATTTTTTTGTATGTTAATTTTTTAGAGTTGTAAAAGTGTGAAGTATTTGGGTACTTAAGTAATCAATAGCAAAAAAAATTATTCATGTTCTTTTCAATAATTTAACCCGCTACAAATTATTAAAATCAAATAAAATAAAAAACAAACAAATATGACAGATTACATAAAATAGTTTGTTTGTATTTTCCAAAAATGTTCGTGTTATAAAAAGTATTTAGTCGAGTACCGATAAGAAAACGAGTTAAGTAGTCAAACGTGTCAATATTTTTCAACACTTGAATTATTTGCCATCAGCTGTTGCCTTTATTTTACGAATTTTTACAAATTTTGCGTTCGCGTACTTTTTTGGACAACAGCTTTTTGTGAGAGAAAATTTTTTAGTTTACTCATTTACTGCATTTTACTGTAAAAGTACTCAAACGCACCTAAATACATTTTTCTTTGTTTTCCCTATGTAGTAGTAAAATTTTGACAACGGCGCACACTGGGGATTTCGCGGAAAAAGTCAAATTGTCAACATACTCTTCATGCAATATGCAGTGATATGTTGAAATTTTAGACTAAATGGTACAATCAAATCAAAAAGAATTACTCCGATCTGACTGCCATTTTTTTTTTTTTTTATATCCGTCTCAAACTCATAACTTGTATGTTTTACCGAACCAACTTAATTTAAACCTAAGAATTTAAAAACGAATATTATTTTATTATGTGAGCTAACCTTTTGTTTTTATTTAAAGTAGGATATATAACATATAACAAAAATCCCTTTTTTCTCCAAACATTTGGACCTGCAATTTTATCCTTACTTTTCCACAGTTGGAAATCACTACTAATACATTGTCTTATATCTGTTTTTACATTTTTAATCAATTTCAAGTGCCACCTCTCAATTTGTTGCATTACACAGTACAACATTTTTCAGCTGATTGATTCGGGACTCAATTCTGATAACATAACTCGAGAACCACTAGTCAGATTTTGCTGAAACAAGTTTAGAAAAATCAAGAATTACAATTACTTTCATCTGTTTATATAATATTTTGCTACATAAGCAAGAGTTTCGCAGTTATAAATAAATGTATGAAGAAAAAAAATATTTTTTGTCAAAAAAATTTAAATTTTTTATTTTTAATTCATAAAAAATCCAAAACGGTAAAAAAAAGTTTCAAGTCCTATTACTTTCACGTAAAGTCGCATAACCTATGAAAAAAATGAGACATAAATCATGAAAATCGATGAACGCGTTTCGCTTTTATTCACAATTAAGTGAAGGTATGCATTTCAAAAATTTGCTAGAGATATGCACAAAATTCTTTGCAAAAACATTTATGACTTTTTTTATGATTCTCAGAATTAAAAAAAAGTAATAAACAAAAGGTTATTTGATTTTTATGATTGCGGTAGCAAAGTAATAAACGGTAATAAATGTGCGTGGACAATTAAAAGGAAAAAAGGAAAGTGCACTTTTTTAATGATTTGGGTTTTTCCGTTGGCTACCTGTATGATTTTTTTACAGAAATTCCACCCACAACTATTAGTGGCATGTTTTGGAACGTACCTGTCAGTAAAATATTGAAAAATACGTAGTATTTATAGGTGTTCATTAATCGAAGTGCTGACGAACGTGAAAAGTACAACCGATTTTTCTCCGTTTTTTTAATTATAACTGAAACTAAGGCCCAAGAGTTTTACGGCAATGGAAAGTTTTTCTATTTCTCATGGGGTTTTATGCTCGAAGCTTCTGGAGTTTGACAGAACAAAATTAACAGTTTTTGCAACAATTGCACGTTGGCTTAAGCGATACTAGAGAATGTGAAATTTTGGATACAATATATAAAAGCTTTTACTCTAACTTCAAACAAAGATGGTAAGATTTTAATCGCACGAAGTCGTGATTTGAAAAAAAGAATTTTGTATGTCACCACTTCATGCGCATATTAAGCTGATGGAGTGTCTTTTGCATGTAGTTTACAATATTGAATTTAAACGTGGAAGAGTCGACTCAAATTCTCGTCTGATAAAAGAAGCCCGAAAATATTCGATAAAGCGTGAAATTAAAGAGAAAATTGGAATGCAGGTTGATACCGTTAAGTAAGGCTCTGGTACGACAAATTCAGGAAATACGTCACGAAGATTCTTTGCTAATCCTGCTTTGATTTCCGAAATCACGGGTCTAGATGAATACATAATCAAGAGGTTTTCAACAATTCTCGAAGCTATAACAATTACCTACCGAGGCACTAGATCCGAAGAAATTAGGTGATTTTTGTCTGGAGACGGCAAAAAAGTTTGTTGCATTGTACGAGTGGTACAATATGCCACCAACACTCCACAAAATTCTGATTCATGGAAAATTTATAATTGAAAAGTGTATTTTTCCTGTAGGCTTACTATCCGAAAAGGCTCAGGAAAGTCGTAACAAAGACTATTAAAAATGTCGCCTTAGACACTCCAGAAAATGCAGTCGAATTGCCACGAACGAAGATATTATGCACCGAATGATGGTAACATCAGATCCCATGATCTCACACTTGACTCCTTCATTTAGCCAGAAAAATCATAGTGATATAAGCGACGAAGTTAAGGCTTTTTTAAAATAATAAATTAAAAAGTAGATTTAAAATAAATAATAAATTAAAAAAATTATTTAAATTTTTTGTTAGTTAGGGTTTTTTACATTGTAAGTAACTATAAACATTTTTCTAGCTTTCTTTATTTTGATTACTTTTGTGTATAACTATATAAATAAAACTAAGTTTTAGGGCTTTTTACATTGTAGGTAACGATATACATTTCTCTAACTTTCTTTATTTTGATTACTTTTGTGTATTACTATATAAATAAAACCAAATTTGTGATGAAATTATTATATTTTTTGACAAATATATTTTTTTCCTCACCTCCATACAAAAATCCCCATTTTACACAAACAAAATGTCTGTTGTTTTTTGTATTGTTGTATTGTTGTAGAGGTAAGCAGATCTATTGGATAGGCCTTGATATACGCAATATAACAAATTTAAATACATATTAAAAAAAAATGTATTTAAATACTACAAAATTTTTGCACATATCGTCGTTTAAAGAGAGATCCGACATCTAGTTTGCAGAGTAAAAACAACTTAATTGTGGACAAATTATACAAACTTGATTTAATTGATATATATGAAAAGCACAAATTGACCATAAAGAATGCGATAGCTCCTAGGATATATGGACTTCCGAAGATTCACAAGGATGGAACTCATTTGAGACCAATATGCTCGTCAATAAATTAACCCTCCTATGGACTCTCTAAATATATGATAGACGTACTAAAACACTTGACAAATAATTCAAAATATAATATTAAGGATGCTGTAGAATTTAGTTCAAAAATAAACAACACATACATCGCCGATGACGAAGCACTTATTTCATTTGACGTGGTTTCTTTATTTCCAAGTATTCTGAAGAAAAATGGGAACTTTTAGAGACACATACACATATACCAAAGGATTTGTTTATAAACATTCTAAGGTTTTGTATTAAGGATAGTAGATATTTTATGTATGATGACAAAATCTATGAACAAAGAAAAGGAATGCCGATGGGCTCTCCAGCCTCA
Source organism: Pollenia angustigena (assembly GCA_930367215.1). Taxonomy (NCBI): domain Eukaryota; kingdom Metazoa; phylum Arthropoda; class Insecta; order Diptera; family Polleniidae; genus Pollenia; species Pollenia angustigena. The sequence continues at coordinate 120,177,357 of OV884057.1, read as the reverse complement.
CCAGTGATAGCTGACATTATTATGGAACAACTTCTGGGCATATCACTAGATAAAATGGACGAAAAACCGAGGATAATGATGAAATACGTAGATGATTTGTTTGCAATATTAAAAAAGGACAGAATAAATGACACCATCGAGAAACTAAATTCATTTAATGGACAAATACAATTTACCATGGAGGAGGAAAGCCATAACCAACTACCATACTTAGACGCGATTACCATAAGAAAGGGGAACATTTTGAAAGTAAACTGGTATCAAAAACCAACAGCCTCGGGACGATTGATCAATTTTTATTCCAAGCACCCTAGAAGAATAATTATAAATACAGCATCAAATTTCATACGACGAGTTTTTAAAATAAGTGACACGGAATTCCATAAAAATAATATAGCAAAAATAGCTAATATATTAAGCATGAATGAATTCCCAATAAAGACAATTAAAAATCTTATAAAACATGCAAAAAACAACAGGCAGCAGGAGGAAAGAGAACCAAAAAGATACAAAAGCGTATCATATATTTCTGGACTTTTTGAAAGATGGAAAAACTCAGATATTTATGACGAGAACAATTTTGAACTAGCATTTAGAACGGACAACACTGTGAATCAGTTGTTTAGTAAGACAAAATCTAAAATTAAAATGGAAGAAAAGTCAAATGTGGTGTATAAAATTCCGTGCAGTGGTGACGGGCCCAATATATGCAATAAAGTATACGTTGGGACGACAAAAACAAAACTCAAGACAAGGATATCGTCACATAAATCTGACCAAAAAGCTAGTGACAAACCTTTTGAGCAAAAAACTGCGCTAGCAGCCCACTGTACGCTGACAAATCATAAACCACATTTTGAAGGAGTACAAATATTACAAGAAGAGAGAAATTACTCAAGGAGATTTACACTAGAGATGCTACACATCATTAATACTGACCCAGAACTTCGTCTCAATTACCGACAAGATACAGAAAATTGTGCTCACATATTCAGACAAATAATAAACAAAAACAGACGATCAAAAAACTAGATTTAGTTAAGAAAATTTTATAGCTAAGGAAACGAGTGTTTTTGTGAAGTTTTGTTACATTTTTTAATTGTTTACATGTAACTATCTTTGTTAAATTACTCTTTGTTTTTTGTTTAATATTAATAATAACTATTTTATGTATTTAAATATTTAGACCCCTGAAGATGGTTAGCGACGCTAGCCGAAATATTGGGAATAAAAATAAAAATATAAAAACAAAAATCACGAGTATTTAGTTTTTAATTTTATTTATTTACTTGGACCTGCAGCCAAACTAAAACAACTAATAAAAAAGAATACTTTATAAATAAATTTATAAAATACAAAAAAAAAAAAAAAATGCGCAGGGTAACTAGACCATATTGCGCGCAAAAAAATATATTACAAAATGTAGTTCACAAAGTTAAAATTATATATATATATAAATAAAATAAATTTAAATGTCATAAATACTGTGTTTAGAAAGCGATTTCTTGATTCCCAATAACTGATGAGAATCCGAACAATCAAGAATATTCCCTAGATTATTGGCCATTTTGGAAATCGGACATTCAATTAGCACATGATGAACATTCATAACCATTTGACAAGAGTCACACATGAGGGGATCAGTGTGATTATAATAATGTTGATAGTTAAATAAAGCCTTCCCAACTCTAAGGCGTGCAAGGAAAATGCATTGCATTCTGGTGAAACTCCTATGATATCTGGGTCTTTGATAAGATAAATTATGTTGTCTAAGAAAGCAACTAGAGTTTTCCCATTCCTGTTGTTTTTTATATTTGTCCATTGACCTAAAGATGTTACTCAGTAAATGACGATAACAAGGTACCTCAATTATAAGAGGTCGGTTAATTGCCTCTTTAGCTGCACTATCCGCAAGCTCATTTCCAGTTATGCCAATATGCGAAGGTATCCATAGAATTAGAATAGGATGTTGAACATTAGGATTTCTTAGGAAAATGTCAAAAATTCCATTTTTATTATAAAAAATGCTTTTGACAGCACTAAGACAATCTGTAAAAATAATTGTTCTCAAATCTTTTTGAACTGCATAAAAAATTGTTGTCTCAATAGCAGCAAGTTCAGCAGAAAATATACCAGAATAAACTACTTAACTGTGAACCAGTTTGACCTGTCATAGTACCACGGAGTATGATGTTGAACCATTCTGGAAAGAACCGTCTGTATATAGTTGGAGTTCAGCAGAAAATCATGTATTATATTGGCAATGAAAGATTTGAAAAATTCAGGGCAAGTTCTATTTTATTATAAGATGCAAGACTAAAGTCGATCGTAACATTATTGTGACCAGCAGAATACTCCTTTGGTTGCATTGGAAGGGGTATATCATATTCTTTGAGTAAAAATATCATTCTTCTTATTGCACAGGAGCTCTTCTTAGGTTTGGTGTTAATGATCTTCCAAAATAACTCATGGAGCGCTTCCCTGGTGTCCGTTATTGATCGGCACGCTAAGCCAACTGATCTCTTATTTAGTAAAGTAATAAAATCGAATACTCTTGATTCAATTCTTAAAGATATGATTGGTGTTGTTCTTAAAAGTCCAGTGGAAGTTCTGAAACAATCATTAACTTGGTGGCCACACGATCAAGTTTTGCCTTTCAATTTGCAATACACTCTCAGTTTTTTACTAACACACTCACACTTTTTAAATTGACCACGAGATGGCTTTCAATTTCACCTTTCCATTTGTTTGGCTCTCTGTTGTTGTTGACATCTTGGAAGTAAATTGCTTACAAATTGAGTGCAGCCTACGTCACAGCTTTCAATTTATGTAAATTTTGACAAGCAGTATATGTAAAAGACTATCAAGAACAACTTGAACGTGTGGCCGCAGGGTTAAAGCAGTATTAATGTTGTTCACATTATTTTTAGATGTAAAGCCGTAGATTGTGATACCATGTTGAACTAGACCATAACACAGTGCTTTAGAAATATCAATGGCAGTTTCAATATGTGGGCCTTTCCCCTTAGAACAAATCATTTGCATTATGTTATTAATTTTACGCAATTTCCCAATAATCATTTTGACGTGTTCATTCCATAGTAGATTCTTTGCAAAAATAATACCCTGAATTTTCATTCGATTATTACAAGATTTTTCAACATTTCCGAAATTGATATTAGGGTTTAAGCAGTTCCTTCTTCTGCAAATATCCAGAAGTTCAGATTTATTTGTTGGAATAACAGCTCCTCTATGAGAAGCCCAAGCTTGTAATATCTCATTCACCCGCAATAAGTTAGAATAAACATTATCCGGTGGTCCTGAGGAAATAGCAAATATGTTATCTGCATAAATTCCAGCAAAATCAAAGCCCGGAACATCTTGGATTAAATTGGCCAAAGAATTTATATAAGCTGAAAACAAATCAACAGACAATGGGGATCCCTGAGGAATGCCATTGTCTAATGGATGCGATTCAGAAAAATGTCCATCAATCTTTACTATAATCGTACGATTAGCCAGGAAAGAAAAAAGTAGCCTAATCATAGGAAAAGGTACACCCCATTTTCGAAGTTCATCCAGAACAAAAATAGACACAACACGATCAAAAGCCTTCTCAATATCCGCTGACAACACCACATTATGCTTCCTTTTAGATAAATTTTGCTTTAATGTATTTTCAAGATGATGACATAATGAATGAACACCACGTCTGGGAAGAAAGGCATGTTGAATACTAGAAATTCTGCCATTTTAAAATTTCCAAAATCTAGATGCTATCAACTTTTTAAGTATTTTGGACAGAACTGAAATCAAGGATATAGGCCGATATCCTTCAAGCTCATTTTGGATTTTTTCCAGGTTTTGGAATAGGAGCAAAAAGTGAAAGCTTCCAATTATGTGGATAAATACCCGAATGTAAGATGTTGTTGAACAGTCTTAGTAGTCTTCTTTTAAAAGAAATTGGAGATTGTTGAAGCATACAGTAAGAAATGCGATCAATTGATGGTGTTGTTCCTTTTACCTTACCAAACACATCCTGAAGTTCCGTCATAGAAAAGTCTTCACTCATAAATTCGTTAACATCAGAATTGTTCCCATCGTAGAGATTTATGTAGGAATATTTGTTAGTAATTATTTCCGAACTAAATACTCCATCATTTGCAATTGAGCACCAAAATTGAGAAAATCTGTTAGCAATTACAACTGGGTTCTCCAATAATGTACCATTATCAATTATTGCTGGAAAAACGCTCACCTTCTCCATTCTGATGCTTTAAGCCCTCATCCATAAAGTACGAGTATCCAAAGTAGGATTCAAAGAATTTACAAAATTATTCCACGTAAGGCACATTCTCTTTTCAATTGCAGTGGCTATTCTGTAACTTATTGCATTAGTCCGACTTCTATTTCTAACAAAAAGATTCCAGGCTAATTGTTTATTCTTGACTAATTTTGATATATGTATACGAGTTGAACCAAACGGGTGAATTGCTATAATTTCTTTTTCTGTTCTGCGGAATAGATTCATTAGCAGCTTTTCTAATTATCTTCCTTATTTATGCAGATTCCTTATTGATGTTAACGGATTCGGGAAATTCTACCATAAAATTAGAAACTTTTGTTGAAAAAGTGGACCAATTAGCTCTATTTACCAAAAATTTTGACTGAAAGCGCCGATTATAGCTAGTTTTGTTATTATTTATTAATATAGGGATATGGTCAGCAACTTCTGGAGAGTATACTGTCATCCAATTTAAAAAAGGCGCTTTGTCCGCACTTGCCATTGAAACCATCATTCAAAACTATCAAACCATAATCATTGGCAAAATCTTCCCAAATGGCACCACTTAGAGATGTTGTTTGAGATCCCCATAAAATATTCTAGGAATTAAAATCTCCAAGAACTTTGTGAAGTTCATTGTTATACCTGTTTATATTATTTACTAGTGAATCGTTCAAAACAACGTCACATTCTTTATAAATGTTGGTAATATTTAAACTTTTATTACCTTTAATTGTTATGGTTTGATATAAAAGTTCTCCTGCAGACTTAGTATGTCCTGATACGTGGATGTTGTTCTGAACGAGAAAAGCTATTCCAGATTTAGCATAATCAAAACTTTTGTTATGATCAAATGATCTATATCCTGGAAGATGTAAAAAAGTTCTGTTTCTGTCTATTATATGGGTTTCTTGAAGAGCAATGGTGTTAGGTTTGTGTTTTGCCACTAGATTTTCCAATGCGTATTTGTGGGTAAAATAACTCTGAATGTTCCACTGAAGAATATATATTTTTAAATCAAAATCCATGATGACCAATAAAACTAAAAATTACTCTCCTGATTTTTTATTTTTATGCGGTAAAGTCTACTTAAGAGTTGTAGGTGTTATTAAAACATTTAAATCTGGAAATTTATTATACAAGCTGCTACAGGGAGATAAATCGGAATCATTATATGAGGTATTTGAAACGTCTCCTGAAAATTGCGATTCTCCGGTTAAATCAATATTCATTTCTTCAACCAAACAGCCTTTATTAGGGTTTATTGGAATTCCATTATCAAAATTGGAATTTCCCATACATGTGGTGTTTTGTGTAAAAAAGTCTTTGTTGATATTGTTGTTGTTGTTGTTAATGTTGTTGGAATTTAAATTCTCTGTTATAACTTTGTCATTGACCAAGGTTATTGGTTGAGCTTCATTTACAGCCTGTTCGTCGATTTCGAACGTTAACGTTCGCATAGAAAATTACATTTAAAACAAAAACAAATTTTCGAATTTTGTTTTTGTTTTGAATATAATTTTCTATGCGAACGTTAACGTTCGTAATCGACGAACAGGCTATTAATGTTTTATTTAAATTTTTGATGACGTTGTTGTTAATTGTGTTGTTAGCGATTGGCTTGTTGTTGTTACCCACGTGTTGCTTTACATTTAATGCTGTTTCTGAAGAATTATTTGTTGTTTTTTCATCTAATAACCTTGAATCATTGTTTTTTTGAATACTGTTGTTACGCACAATGTCTGAAAAAGTAACTGAATTTTTAACAAATGGTTTGATTGTGTGTAAGGTTGGATTTTCATTGAAGACCTTCCAAGCCTCTTTTACTGAGCTACCTAAATAAGAGCGGAAGCGTTTTTTGTATGTCAAAACTTCTCATTTGCATACAATTTATACGAAACAAACCATTAGAATGCGAATTAGAAACCACCCGGCTGATAAATCTTATTGGACAGATCGCTATGTCGGTTTGTTTTATTAAAATTGTATTTAAATAAAATTTTCATTTAAAAAAAAACGCTTGCCGCTTTTGTTTAGGTTGTTCAGTTTGTTTTATTAAAATTGTATTTAAATAAAATTTTCATTTAAAAAAAAACGCTTGCCGCTTTTGTTTAGGTTGTTCAGTTACGGTGCATCTTCTTTCGGCCTTTATTTTGTTAACTGACTTATACTTAATAAAAGATGGACACAATGGGTAGTAGGATGTGTCTGATTCCGTGTCGCAGTTAATACAATATTTACGCTTGCATTGATCATGAGGAGGAGGATGACAACACTCCCTGCATAGCTCTTTATTCTTGCATCTATTTTTCGTGTGGCCCAGTTTCTGGCAGTTGATACACCTCATTGGGTTAAAGATGTATTCATCCACCCGAACTCTTTCCCAACCTATTTTTAAATAAGCTGGTCTATTTATTAGATCATGCCCCAGTAGGGATGAAATTATTTCCCTCTTTTTTAGTTATTTTGCGAATTTCAATTACCTTTTGTTCTTTTAAGGCCTGAATAATTTCACTCTCAGGTATATTAATTCATTTTCTGGAAAAAATTCTACCTTGGACGGAGTTGAGTGTTTTATGCATTTCAATTTTAACTGGTACAGAGTCAATATATTTAGCTTTAAGTAATTTCTGAGCTGTTTTCATATTAGATGCTTTGATCATCAAATCACCACTACGCATTTCAGTAACATCAAGGTATTCTTTTGAAATAGAATTAAGGTCTTTTTCAATTCGAAAAACGTTAAACGACGAAAGAGGCTTAGGTTCACTGGAGTCAGAAACTGGAAGAGCGGTTGCAACTAAATAGCGAGGTATATAGTCCTTATTTCTGGTAACCTCAGGTAGAGGAACGATTTCTTCTATTCTTAACCCTTTGTTTTTTTTGAGGGCAGATTTAGAGGCAGAAGATGTGCCAAGTATGCTGAACCTGTTGTGGTTGGGAGGGTCAGTCCCGTTCATTTTTTTTTTTTAATCCAATCAAAGAAAGAACATCAAATGTCCAGATTCCAGTAAAATAGTAGAATTACTTTCCAGAAGAAAATAACACAAATGAATATAAAGAAATTCAAATTAATTCCTTTCCAAAACGTATGTACTTATGTATTTGTAATCCAATTAAACAAAAAAATATAAGCGCCAAGAAAAAACACGATGCTAACACCACAGAATACACAGAACTGTCACGAGACGGAAGATTTTGCGTTTTTTTTTTTGTCTCTTTCAAAGAAAGCTGCCCTTTTGCATTTCTCTTTTCATCATATTCTATGCCGCAATACAATGAACACAAATTTATTTAGTTAAGATTTATTTACAAAACTGTTGTATTCTGTGGCTAACACGGCAATTGCCTGACATCGACTGATGTACTTATATATTAAAAAAATTTAACTCAATCATTAAAGTCAATTGTATATAATATGCGTCCTCTTTCAATCCTAAAAGAATACCTAATTATAGTGAAAATTGTAATTCCTACATAAGAGTTGAATGGGTGCATTGCATGTAATTTAAAATTTATTCGAATTTTGGAACGCATTGTTAATTCATTCAAGTAGTTAAGTGCTAAAGAAGTCATGAAAATATCCCTTCTACTTGAACAACTTCAAAAGTTTTTTGCTGGGTTGCTAGTTGATATTATATATACAGCTGCGATCGGCAACTTATACTATTACATTTTGCGTTTGTATGCGTTGTATGAATTTCCCAATAAACACGGAAATTTGATTTCAAATTGAAAATGATTTGAAATATATATATTCTGGGTCCTTGAGTAATTCTAAGTCGATTTAGCCATGTCCGTCTGTCTGTCCGTCTGTTGGAAACACGCTCTCTTTAGAAAAACTCAAAAGAAATAAACAAACTTGGTGTCAAATTGCTTTTAGTTATCCTAAGCAGTTTGGGATTGAAATCCAGCAAAATCGGTTAAGTAGGATCAGAGCTATGCATCAAAATGTGGAACCACCACCTAAACATAATTGATAATTTTGTAACAAAAGTTAACATAAATTGTGGAAAAATTAACAGAATGATATTAGATTTTGAAAAAATGCCTTTAATGGAACTAGAAATGGCACTGTAAAGTTTCGTGAAGATCGGTCCATAATTTACCCTAGGTCCCATATAAACCATACTCCCGGAAAACAGTTTAGTACCTTCGCCTAAAACCGTAACAAATAATGCTATCAGATTCCAGTAAAAGAAATAAGACGGTGAAACTTTTTGAAGATCGGTCTATAATTTACCTTAGGCCCCATATAAAACCTACTCCCGGAAAACAGTTTAGTACGCCTAAAACCGTAAAAAATAATGCTATCATAACAAAATTTGGTACATCACAGTATTTTAGAACTAGAAATGACGCTGTGAAATTGCGTGAAGATGGGTACTTCATTTACCCTAGGCCCGATATAAAACCTACTTCCGGAAAACAGTTTAGTACGCATAAAACCGTAAAAAATAATGCTATCATACCAAAATTTGGTACGTCACAGTTTTATAGGACTTGAAATTACACTGTGAAATTTCGGGAAGATCGGTCTATAATTTACCCTAGGCCCCATATGAACCCTCTTTCCGGAAAACAGTTAAATACGCATAAAACCGTAAAAAATAATGCTATCATAACAAAATTAAGTACGTCACAGTTTTATAAGACTAGAAATGATACTGTGAAATTTCGTGAAGATCGGTCTATAATATATCCTAGGCCCCACATAAACCCTACTCCCGGAAAACAGTTTATTACGCCTAAACCCATAATTAAGAATGCTTTTATAACAAATTTTGGCACGTCCCAGTTTTATAGGACTAGAAATGACACTAGGCCCCATATAAACCCTACTCCCGGAAAAAAGTTCAGTACACCTAAAACCGTAAAAAATAGTGCTATCATAACAAATGTTGGCTCGTCACAGTTTAATAGGACTAGAAATGACACTGTGAAATTTCGTGAAGATCGGTCCATAATATACCCTAGGCCCCGTATAAAGCCCACTCTGGTAAAATAATTAAATACGCCTAAAACCGTAGCAGATAAAGATTTTGCGGTAAACTTTCTTCCAGCTTAGCTTCATATCGCCAACAAAAAATGTTTTGCAATTTTGTGATATACATTCCATAATTTACCTTAGATCCTATTTTAGCAGCCTTCTAAAATTCACTGCAAACGCAAAAACTAATTGCTCCGCTGTATTGAAAGTTATTTTGGTATGATTGGTTCATAGCTTACCATGGCTCCAATATAAATTGCTCTCCTGAAAATCATTTAAGTCAGCTTAAACTGTTGCGAATCATGATACTTTACTCAAGCTATTTGAAATTGTTAAAAGCGTACAACTTTCTGATTGTCGGTCAATAATTTAATTTAATAATTTAATTTTAAACCGCAACCCATTTTAATGCAGATATCTGTTTTTATAAAGATTATAATAATAAATAGACATCATATAGATAATACTCCTAAAACATTCGAACTGTCGGTGGAGGGTATCAAAGATTCGGCACAGCCGAATATAGCGCTAAATTCATTATTTATTTTAATAAACTGTGTGATAAACATTCGGCACCATAGCTAAAAGATGAAAATATGTTCTTTTCGTCCTCTTATTCTTGGAAAGACGAAATACTTGGCTTCCTTTTATTTTGAGGATTGTACTTTTCCATTTATTTATTTTTAATTCGTATTCTTAATCATTGTAACTAACATTGTACTAACAAAAAATTTTAATTTTTCACAAGAAATAAATCGTTCACTTGTAAAGCACATTTAACCACGAAGTAAAAATTTGACTTTAATCGCCAGTTTTAATGTTTACATTTATTTTTCGCTTTAGTATTGCAAAATTTATTTTTGATTTGAATTCAACATTTGATCACAATTTGTCATCAAATTGATAAAACATTTGATGTAAAATGTTAATTTTCAAATCATTATCAATTTGAGTTTAAATGTTAAAATCAAACAATTGAGAAACGTTTGAGAATTGTGTTTGATGTCAAATGATAAAGTCATTTCATATCGAAGGTTTGACTTCGTGTTTGTTGGGTTTACATATGTTGTTGTTAATTTTGTTTAATTCTCTTCAATGTGTGTGCACACCAGAGAAAGCCAATGGGTATAAAAAAAATAAAAGTACTCTAGCACATATCGACAATTTTCAATACGTGTGCGTACTCGGATCTGTTTATTCTCATACTTGTGTATATCCATGCGCATTTGATTTCATTCATGTATGTTATCATACTTATTGTGTTTCATACTCGCACATATTCAGCCACACCCATAGTTATAGCATTGACTTCAAACATTTTTTTTTGTTAAATTTTTTCATAAATGTTGCCAGAATTTTTTTTTCCAAATTGCTGAATCACAAATAAATACGTTTTTTTCAAAATCGTTTGAGTACAATTCAACAAAATTTTATTGATAAACGATTGTTGACTTTAAAAAAATTTCTGTGATATAAAGATTTGCGTTCTTATTTAAGAAAACCTAAAAAAATTACTAAATGGATGCAAATTAAAACACGTCGTGTTATTTTAATCGTTCTTAATAAAAACAGAAAAAGTTACCGTAATCCAAAAAAAAAATTAAATATTCATATTGGCAGTTAAGAAATGAGATATCACAGGTAAATACATTCATTTATATTATGAGTTTAAGTAGTTTATCTATTGCCAGTTGCATGTTTAAGACGTTAAAAAGTGGTTTAAAATTTAATTGCTGAAGTCAATCAGTATGCCAACGAAAATGTTAGCCTTAAAGAAGACTTTGACATCATGCTATGGTGGAAAAACAACTCCACAAGGTATCCATGGTTGTCTTAATAAGAATCAAGAATTTTATGAAATTTCCTGCCTGCAGCGCAGCTTTAGATTCAGATTTCTCTTTAGCTGGAAACATAAAAAAAGAAACAGAAAAGATCCCAAAATAGTTGATAGCCTCCTTTTTTAATTATTTTTATAAAAAACCTCTTTCGTAAAATAGATTATAATTTATTATGGCTTTAGAAGCATTATTTTAATTTGATAGCAAATATTTATGTTTTAATATAACTTTAACATAAATTTTTAGGTCGTGGCAACACTGCTTGCTTTAAAATAACCATACAAAATGTTGAAGTTACTTGTCGATACTTATGGCGATTTCTTTTCTGAAAACAATATGCTACAGTATATACATGTAACATTTTCTAATGTTACCTATAATCACTGGAAGTGTTACATGTTGTGCAATTTTAATAGAACACAATTAGCTGCTTTTATTTACAACTATTACACTTTCATCATTAATGTACTTCATGAGCGATTTTTAATGCTATTTGAGCGGTTTCTGAACGCAATTATGGCTTGAAAACAAATATTGACATCACTAATGGCTTAGAAAAATTTAAACGATTATATTTGATTTTAATGTGTAAATATATTTATATTTTCTTTTAAAATAATTTTTTTTACAAAATTATGAGATTTATGAGTTATGACAAGCAAAATAAAACATTGGTTGTACAAACAAAGTAGTAAGTACCAAAGTTGTAAGACAGGGCAGTATGAACACCTTAAGTAAAAGTAAGGGCAAAACATGCAACATGTTTTGCATGTTTTTTATCAACATATTCACAAAAGAACTTGAAAATTTTTCCCACAGTTGTATTTTATGTACAAACGAACACAAAAATGTAGAACATGTAACATTAATGCAACATTTTTCTCAGAAAAGAAATCGCCATTAGATACATGCCTTTACTCATACGCATTCAAAGGATTACCCATAAGCATGCGTGTTTGTTCATACTCATACCGGTCGATATACAAACTTATTCATGCTCATACTTATTGGTAGTCATACCTGCCTGCACTCGTGCTCGGTGGCGTATGAATAGGTTATAAGTATTAAAAATATAACTTTTTGGCTTTCTCTGGTGCACACGTACCTAGAGAAAACATGGCGCCCTGATTTTGCCGATCGCAGATATACAGGAAGATTCAATTAATAGAAAAAAAAATGTTAAGTAGCTTAATAAGACGCTATTGTCTTTGAAATTTTTGAGCTTTGTATCCAAGGACAAGAATTGTAGATTAACAATACATTTCATTATACGCGAAACCTTTAAATCTTTCATGCTAAAGCCTAGATTACACTATCTCACAAGCCTTACGTATTCCATAATACTTTGTGAGATAGAAATCTAATGAGTTTTGTTGCGACTGTCAAAAAATCTAATGTAACATGACAGTTCGTGTTCACACCATCTCACAAAGTATAAACATTCACACATGAAATAAAATGCAACCCTGATCCAATGAAAAGTATTATTGTTTTGAAATTTTTCAAAAAACGATGAAGTCGTATGGGATGTCAAACTTTTTTCTTAATACTTGTCATTTTCGTGACACATTGCATTCACACTATCACACTTTGTAATATTACTTGAGTTTTTGACATGTATTAATACAAAGTATAATAGTGTAATCTAGCCTTAAGCAATCAGTTGATTCATTTATCGTATTTTCTAATAGTGTTCGAAGACTGTTGACTAGCGGAATAGCGTTTGACATTGTAGCAGTGGCTTTGCTTATAGATTTTGTGTTCTGTTCAAAGTACCCCAAAATTTGTAGCAAAATTATTTTTCTTCTCATGTTTTGGCGTAATACCTTTTTTTAATGTACTACAGCCCCTTAAAAATTTTAAATCATGATACTACATGTGGCATTAGCTACCAGAATAAACAATAAAAGCTATTTAAAAAAAAATTGAATGGGTGCCATTTTAATTTTAGTAGTTCTTAAACGTGCCTTTTATTAATGTGTTTAGATTAGATGCGTTCGAGAACACAAAAGTTTTTACTATTTTTTACTAAACTTTACTGCTTTTTACGAAATTGCGTTCGAGTACACAAAATGCAGTAAATGAGAACATAAATTGAGAGCGAAAAGTGACAGTTCTTGTCTGAGTATTTACAAATTTATACTGCAGAAATTTTTGCAGTAAAATTTAGTAAATCAAAAAACATATGTTTCAAAAGGTAAACAAACAAAAGTAACAAATAAAAAGCATTCAAATTGTGAACAAATTGTTAAATAAAAGAAAAAATTTTACTGTAAAAGTACTCAAACGCACCTATTAAAACAAGTTCGATTCGATTTTGAGACACAAAATTTGGGACAAAAAATTCCAAAAAAAAAAATTTTTTTTGTTTTAATTTCAGAATATGCTTGTTTGGCGGTAATAGATTCACATTAAATAGACAAAATGATTACTTTTATCCAAATAGCCTTATGGTCGTTAGAGGGTTAATCCAGCGATATAAAAAGCAAGGATACCATATGCTAGTAGAAATCTCAGTTTATTTCACTAAGTTATCTCTTATAGTCCTTAAAATATTTCAGTTAGCATTTTTTTACTAGTTTTACCTTACAACACTCGTAAAACTGCTAAGAGTGGAGAAGCAGCTCGCGCTTTTTGTCATTATTTAGTGTTTCGGCGTTGTATTTATAACTGTACCGAGTTACAGTTTTTGCGGTTTCTACATTAACTATATGCAATCGTTTGTCGTGTGCACCCTGTAGGCATAACCGAAAGAGGTTGGCAACACGAAAGGGATTTTTTTGTGACAGCTGGAAAGCAATAATAAAAATAAGCAAAAACAAAGACAGGCATGAAAAAATTTAAAGATTTAATGTAAAGGCTGAATGACGAAATATGGCCAGGAGCCATATTGGCTGCCCGAGTTTTGTGGCCAGAAAAATTGAAAATGTCGGCTTTTTTGCGTTTTGAAGATTGTGAGTGAAGGTGGAGTCTGTGGCAGGCGAAACAAAGATTGCAAAACCAACCTGAATTTAATTTGTAAAATTTTTATTTTTGCTTTGCTTTAAAATTAAATCCCAAAGTACATTTTTAAATTAATAAATTCAAATGATAAAAGCTACTGTTGAAAACAAAGAGTACTAGATAAATCCAGCCGGGCCACACCATCGCCAACTCCATCCAGCGAGGGAGAAGCGGAGCAGCACCACCACGCCTGAGGTGCATAGGTATTCCAGGTTTTCCGACCGGTACTCCAAATTAACACGAACTAGTGCGACGTACGTGTGTGTAGACAGTTCCTTTTTTTATATTTTCTAACAAAAGAAAGAAGAAAAAACAATTCTAAAACAAAATAAATTAGTAAAGGAAAATTACACAAAGATTCCGGTGAAAACATTTTTTTTTTATTCCGTGGCGAAAGTTTTTGCAGGCACGGCTAGTTAGGGAGAGCTCTCGCGAACTAGGATTAGTATCGACGGCAATTGTTAAATTCCCGGTTATCCTATGTATTTTCCCTTAAAGCTAAAAAAAAAGAACGAAAAGAAATTTATAATAGTTAAATAAAAGAAAAAGGAATCGTTGAGTGGAATTGGTTCAATACTTGGAATTACGCGGACTCCTGGACACAATACGGACGGACAGGAAAACCCCCTTTCATCCCCGCTTTGTGCAGGAATAGCCGAAAAGTGTCCCGCTTAAATTAATGGCTTAGGAGTGAGAATAAATTAGTGAGCAAGATCTGTCCTGACAGGAAAATAAAAACTCAATCATTTCCGTTTTAAAGTAAAAAGGGAAATTTATTTATCAAAAAAAAAAGGAAAATTAAAAATAGAAAATTAGATAATAAAGCTAAAGTTAAATAATTTGATTGTAAAATTAAAGTAAAGTTTAAATTTAATACTTTGAAATTGGAGTGAAACTAAAATTAAATGATTTGCATTTAAACTTTGAAATTTGAACTAAAAATAAAATAAAATTAAGTCAAAATTTAATAATGCGAATTTAAATAAAAATTACTAAAAATTAAAACTGTATGGAAATTAAAAATTTAACAATCTGAATTTTCATTAAAATAAAATAATACCACTTAATAGTGTGAAGATAAATTAAATCGAGATTTAGAAATTTAACCATTTGAATTTAAAATTAAAGTAAATTTCTTAAAGCGAAAATAATATTAAAGTTAACAGTTTTTCTTTGTGAAACTTTATATTTAGGTTGCTCATTTTGCTAAAGTCTTGTTAATTAAACTAAATGTAATTTATATAAATCGTAAAAATTGTACAATAAACATGAACAAGACATGACAAGATTTTATCATTGAATTATGATTGCGTAATTTAGTACAATAGGCGGTAAGTAAGGAGGATAGAAATTTGCAGGGTAACGTTTGGGACATCCTTAAGCCTGGATGTCATGGCGGGATCATTCATCCCGAGTGGGAGGGTAACCGCTGGCGCAACACCAGCCAGCCAAATTGTTCGCACAGTAGTTTAACAGGGAGACAACAGTAACCTACTCGGTGCCCCTTTTCCTTTTTAATTTTCATCTAATGCTGATATGATTTTTTTTTGTGTGTGTGTGGGTAGGTATGTACAGAGTGGTCGAAAGAACCACCCCCATCCGGCGAGCTCCAAGCCCGGCAAACGCGAGCATATCAGCACCGCCTCCATTCTGGCAACACTCGTTTTGTTATATTCCGGTATTACATTTGTAATACCATCAGCCACCACCGTACCGCACACTACACGTTTTTAACCTCAATGTTTTAATGTGTTGTCTAGTGGAGAACCAAAGAAAAAAACTCAATGTGACTGGTGGATAACCATATATAGCACAGACGTTTTACTGGTGGAGTACCAAGGAAATTACTCAGGCGTTTATTGGTGGAGACCAAAATACTCTGGAGCGGATTCTGGAAGCTCTCGCCTTCCTATACGAAGGTTTAGGTCGAACGAGGTTTTCGGTTAAAGCTCCAAAAATTGTGTGATACCCTAGCATTATAACTTAAATAGTTCGCCAAAAACTTTTAGTTTTAAGCAAAATCAAAAAAAAAAGTTTTATCTTAACTTTTTTTGTTTTTTTGCAAATATATTCGGTAATGCAGATAAAATTATTTTTCTAAAAACATCTTCTAATTCCTGATAAATTCAGAAATGGCACGCAAAAAGTTTTTTTGCAATATCTGATTCCGCCTACTCGTGAAGAATAATCAAAGATGGAAATGAATTAAAATGACTTACTGCATGTTTTTCAAACTAAAAAAAAATTTTCGCTTGGGAATTTATATTTAAACAACAACAAAAAAAACTTAAATTTTGTTTTTGTTTTCAATATAAATTCTTAACGAAAATTTTAATTTTACTGAGCTACCTAAACAAGGGCGGAAAGCGTTTTCTTAACCGTCATGTCGCGACATATCGATCTGTTAGTTAAAATTTTCCATCCGGGTGGTGTCAAATTCGCATTCTAAAGGAATGTTTCGTAAAAATTGTATGCAAATGAGAAGTTTTGACACACAAAAAACGGTTGCCGCTCTAATTTAGGTAGCTCACTTAGTTTGAAAAACAGGCTAAAAATTGATAAAAATGGAACACATTATTTATTAATACTCCTCAAATTTTTTTACATAATAAGGTCTGGCTTCGAAAGTGACTCTTAAGCAATTTTCGTATCGATATCGACATACACCCTACTTCAGGCAATGGTCAGAAATGATGACCACACACTAGCGTACCATTTCTCCACACACGACGAACAAATCACAATAACCTCAAAAGTCTAAAATACAACATGGACTGTGAAGCGGATGATGCAATTCAGAGATCAGCAATGAATCGTTTTTTCGCTACTCATACTGACTCGTGCAATTGTAAGTTAAATTAAATTTCAAGGGCCGATGTTGATTTTGAATAAAACACAAACTATTTAGGAAATTATTGTAATTTTATTTTATTATGATATATTGGTATTACTCAATTATGTATGGAACAAAATATCGGCCAAATGGGCGCCGCGACCACGGCGGCACACCTCCATCCGATGGTCCAAATTTTCGATGACCCTGAGGCATAATGGAGGTTCTATGCCGTTAATGTGCCGAATTATCTCATCCTTTAGCTCTTGAATTGTTGCTGGCTTATCGACGTACACCTTTTCTTTCAAATAACCCCAAAGAAAAAAGTCCAACGGTGTCAAATCACATGATCTTGGCGGCCAATTGACATCGCCATTACGTGAGATAACACGGCCATTGAATTTGTTGCGCAAAAGAGCCATTGTTTCGTTAGCTGTGTGGCAAGTGGCACCGTCCTGCTGAAACCACATATCGTCCACATCCATATCTTCCAATTCGGGCCATAAAAAGTTCGTTATCATCTCACGATAGCGAACACCATTCACAGTAACTGCCTGACCGGCCTCATTTTGGAAAAAATACGGCCCGATGATGCCGCCAGCCCATAAACCGCACCAAACAGTCACTCTTTGTGGGTGCATTGGTTTTTCGACAATCACTCTTGGATTCGCATTCGCCCAAATGCGGCAATTCTGTTTATTGACGAATCCACTGAGGTGAAAATGTGCCTTATCACTGAAGATGATTTTCTTCGAAAATTGATCATCCATTTCTTGCCACCATTCTGCCCATTCACGACGTTTGGAATGGTCAAGAGGCTTTAGTTCTTGAGCCAATTGCACCTTGTAAGCGTGTAAATGCAAGTATTTATGCATAATGTTCATCAACGACGAGCGTGAGAGGTGCAATTGTTGGGCACGACGACGAGTTGAGGTGGACGGCTCTTCAGCCACACTATCGCGAACAGCAGCAATATTTTCTGCAGTACGAGCTGTACGAGCATGCACTGGTGTTCTCACATCTTCTACAGACCCGGTTTGCTCGAATTTTTCCACGATTTTTGCGATTGTACGCACATTTGGACGATCAAATTGACCAAAAAAATCACGAAGTGCACGATCTGCATTTTGATTTGAACGCCCATTTTCATAATAAGTCTGGATAACTTTAACACGTTGTTGGATTGTGTATCTCTCCATGGTTCAAATTGAGTAAGTCTGAAATAGAGAAATGTGGTTCACATTCAACATCGGCCCTTTCAATTTAACCACCCTTTATAAGTGCGTAGAAATCATTTACGTAATGTTTTCACAACACAAGTGATTGAACGTGTGGTAAAATTTATATGAAATACAATACAAAACTGAGTGCTTTTCATATAAATTTTACTACACGTTTAATCACTTGTGTTGTAAAAACAGCACATTAAACTAAACTACTCTGATTCACTCATACTCACAAGAGAAATATTTATGAGTGCGACGTCGACATTATACGCATACTCATAAATGACCTCAGCTTGATTTATAATTTCAAGAAAATACTTACAATACTCACAATGATTCAAATCACTTAGCTCATCCATTTACCGTTTTAACACAAAAGATAAAACACACAACTTAATAATCAGCGCTGCCAGATAAATTTGCCAAAAAATCGTCCACTTCATACATGTAACTTTAGTAAACTGTAATTTCCAAATCGTCACTTTGCTATTTCGGGGACATATCTGGCAGCCTCGCATTTTGCTTCGCCTATACACATTGAGTTGAGTAGATTCTAAATCAAACACTACAAATGTTGCTAAGTATGAGTACGATGAATAAATTGAAACTTTCGAGTGAATATGAGTTTGAATAACATTGGAATAAGTATGAGTGCGTATAAGTACAAGAATTTATGAGGCATGATTTAGCTCTACTCACTTTTTTACTACTCATTGCTGATCTCTGATGCAATTGCACTTTTGATAATTTATTTGTGTACACAACAAAAAGAAGAAAATGGAAGAATGCAAAAAATTTTTGTATGCTAAACAACTCCGCAATAAATAAAATATGATGTTTCGTTGTACACTAAGCCCATATTTACATTATGCAATTAACGCCGCAACTTGCCGCAACTTTCGCATGCAACTTTTTGTTTGTTAGCAAGAGGTGTAGCGAAGAAAACGGGATTGAAAAAGTTGAAAAAATGCTTGAAAAAAATGTATATGTAAATGTGAAAAGAGTTTCGTAGAAACTACTGTAAAAGAAAATAGAAAAAAAACTCGGCGTTAATTGCATAGGTGTAAATGCGGTCTAACATGAAAAAGTTTTAAAATGTTTATGCACAAGCCCACTAACACATCGAACAAATCACAAGAAATTGAAAGTTGTCAATTGCTCCTGAAATGTGCGCGTACAGCCCCATTAACAAGTAAACAGATGTCAAGCACGCAGAAATCACTAGTGTGTGACCAGCTTTATTATGTATCACATCTTAGCTGTGTTCATTTACTAAAAACTGCTACAAATTGGTAACAATTGTAACTTGTAAATTTACTTTTAACCAGCGCACAGAGGAGCACAAAGTATACAGAGATGAAAAAAGTGACGTATGAAAAATGCCTAAATCATTTGCGAGGGCAGCTTTCGAAGAAAGAGAAAGAAAACGTTTTTTGTTAGTGGAGTGACAATTTTTAAGAAATCTTAAGAACTAATTACGCAGCTCGACAGACAACAATATTTTACATTATATTGTAAATTTTGAAGACTTTTAGTTGCGATTTGTAGCTCTGAGACCCTGCTAAAGTCAGGAAAGTAAAGAAAATTATATGAGATTTAAATGTTTTTTTTTCGGTTTCTGGATGTTTATATGATATTTTTTTGCGGCTAAACGAATAAAGGTTTAACAAAGTTTTTTTTTCCCTGAAAGGTTTGATCAAAAGTTATTTAAAACAGCAAAAAAAATTTAAAATATGTTGAATATTCATGTTGAAACATTCGTTCAAAAGCTAAAAAAAAACAAATTATACACTTTTTTTTTGCAAAAAAAGGAGAAGAAGAGGTTTTTAAAGGTGAGGTTAGCATGTCTACGAATTATGTTTGATACCACAATAAAATTTGGAATCTCTAATTTTAGAATCCAAAAAATAGTGTGCGCAAGTGTGCGCAAGTTTGCGCCATTATTTTTGACGATTTTTTTTTAAATTTTCACATTTCTTCTATTTTGCTCTTATACCTTTATATCGTCATAAACTTTTATGTATTTTGAATTATTGATTTCATCTGTTATTCACATCACTTTTAACACTTCACAATATTAATACCTGCCTATATGTATTTATAAATTGCAAAAATTCTTAATTACCCAAAATAGTTTTAAGGGAATGTCCCACGATGGTAATGACAATGGTCGACGGAAAAGTGTGCAATGCTGCAACGGACACAAAATCGACAATGAGGTGTTACTATCTATCAACTATCAACTTTACATGCACGCATACGCTTTTTAGAATCGATACTTCATCTCTCATATAAACTGCCAATTAAAAAGTGGCAAGCAAGGAGCGATGAAGATAAAGCAATTGTTAAAGAGAGGAATTTATTCATCCAAAAAAGACTTTAAGACGAGATAGGAATACTTGTAGATGTTTCAAAACCAGGATACGGTAGCACTAATGATGGCATCACATCAAGAAGATTTTTTTCGGACCCAGCAACTGCATCGAAAATCACTGGAATAAATGAAGAATTAATCAACCGCCTGAAAATAATATTGGAAGCAATAACTAGCGGACACCGAATTAATATTGAGAAATTTGAGGAATATGCACATAAAACTGCCGAAATATATGTGCAACTTTACAACTGGCACCCCATGAGTCCTACGATGCACAAGATTCTTACTACCCGTCTCCACCATCCATCAACTTGGTAAGACCATCATGTCGCACATGAAATCTACTCGTGTAGACTGTTAATGTTCATGTTTCGTCCATATGCTGCCATCGTTGCCTAAACATTCGTCTTAGCATCCATGTGCGGCATGATGTTGGCCATACAATATATTTTCTGTATACAACCAAACGCACAACAACAAAAATTGTGGTCAATCAGAACATGAACATCACATCGTATGCGCCACATACAAGAACATGAACAAAATAATACCGTTGCTCTGCCGGCGTTATGGTCATGTCATGTTCTAATCGAAAGAGCATGGAGACGTGGGGTTATTCATGGCGGTAGTGTTATAAAGCAAGCAATCTTGCCAATTGGACAATTGTCAGAAGAAGCTGCCGAGGCCAGCAATAAGCACTTACGATTATATCGCACGAATTATTCGAGGAAATTCAGCAGAAGCGATACAAATCGAGATGTCTTGAATGAGCAGTGACCCTTTTATAAGCTGCAGTACGCAAAGAGAACGGAATAATAAAAAAGCTTTTTCATCAGAAACCATATCACACTTCTTCTTCCTGACACCGAAGAAGAAGACATAATAATTAATAAGGAATTTTTATTAGTTTAACTTTTCGTTTATAAAGTATTAAATAATATAAAATAAATATAATAAAGCCTTTTTTCATAAAAAAAAATACTGTTTTATAAGAGCCTTACAATTTTCAAATTTTTTTTTTTGTAATTAGACTGTAAATCATATATATGTATGTACATACAGTCTGTCAAGAATGAGTTTAAACCTTTCACATTTGTTAATTGAGTTCAAGGCGAATTCATCCCAGGTCATCTCGGTACTACAACAAGTACAACTCGTACAAAAACCACAAGCAATTTGTTTTTGTAAAATCATTGTACAATGTCAAAAACAGAAATAAAACAAAACAGAAACAAAGAAAATAAAAGAGAATAAACAAAATTTTGAAATCCAACAGCGATTTTAGCTAATATCAGCAGGGCTTTTAAGACCACCTGTAATAAATTCGCCTTGATTGAGTTTTGCGATTTATACCAACTTTTATTCCTTAGGAATGTGGCTTTTAGAAAAATCTTAAAAATTTAAAATTTTTGGTTCTTAAATTTTTTTATTGCATTTTGAAAACAAAAAATTTTACGCATTTTGCATGTAAATTTTTTTTTCGCCATTAAATTTTTAATAACTCCAAAATAGTAATAGATATAAAATAAATTAATGTGTATGGTTAGTTTAAGCAGAATTTTCCGGTGCATCTTCTGATCCTCCTGCTTTTAAAATCGGAGAACACGTTTTCAAGTTATGGCAAAATATATAAGGCAACCCAACGATTTAGGGGGTGAAGTATGCCACGCCTTTAAAAGAAAATCCTTACGTACTAGAGAAAAACGGAAAACAGATTTGAATTAAGGGCATCAAAATCCATATAGTCCACATACTTTTATTTCTAGGGTAGAAAAAAATTTTTTTGTTGCGCGGTGTACTTTTGTTGCGCAGTGTAATTTTTTCAAAATCTGCCACTAGACTTTTTATATCATACTACACCTAAAACTATCAAATAATTTTGGCCAGCTTTTCAGGCCAAATACTCCTCTGTGCAGCGTTTAAAAAACTGCAGTCAAAGTAGAAAAAACTGTCATTTCTTCCACTTCTTCATTTGTCATTGGCAAAAAAAAAAAACTTGTGCTTTTACTTCTGATTCATTAAATGCAAATGCTGTTTCGTTTTTTGTTCAACAGTTTTTGGTTTCGACAGCAGTTTTTTAAACCCTGCTTTTAACATTGACTTGTAACAATGGTTACAAATTTGTAACAAATTTTAGTGAATGAACATAGCTGTTGTCTTGATTTTTTTAACAAATTAACAAAAATAAACAAATCTATTCCAATTAATCTGTCTTTAAACTCACGCTAAAAACGGGCTGGTGAGGAGATTTGGTAAAAATAGTCAAATTTTCAATATATCAATAATTTTCAATTGCATTAAAATTATACTAAAAATTACTATTTAAAAATGATTTGTTCTATAATACATTAAAAACATAACATAATATTGTTACGATATCGCAATTGTTTAACAATAGTGTATTAACTCAAAATTTTAATTTTTCACTTTTTGGAAAAAACGAAACGAAATATTCATATCTACCCGCTGCACACAGGGGCAGGGATTTCACGGATTAATTAAAAAAAAAAGTTCAAGTACCGTGAAAACTTAAAGTACTCGGTTAAAGTGCACAAAATTCTGCATCAGTAGACAAAATAAAAATAAATGTAAAATATGTATGTAACGATGCGTTTGTAGTGACGCGTTGAAATAAAACATTGTAACAAAAAATATGTAAAAAAGCTAAATTTTTTCATAAATAAATACGATTTACCGAAAGTGAATTCACAAAGTAATTAATAAAACCCTGCAACCATCAAGCTTAGGTTTTTAATCAAAAGTGTAGCTTAAATTTGTAAAAAAATTATTTGTGGAAGTGGTTTTGTTTTTTAAGTTTAAGTTATTAATCCGGCTTAATTAAGAAGAGATTTTAACTTTATGTTAAAGGTTGACTAAATCAGTGTGGTTTTAGAAAAAATTAGGGTGCGCATCGGTGCGCCTTAGAAGTTATGTACGAATTAGTAGCAACCCTGCAGATAACGAGACTAGTCCATACATGCATGTAAAGAGTAGTCCATAAAGGAGTAGGAGTACTCCAAATATATGGGTAAAAGGTAAAAACATACGATGTCATAGGAGGGGACCATATTACCCACCGAAGTAGTCCCTGAACTACTTCATGGAGTCGTAAAGTGGGTTAGTTTCAAAAGTACTCCTCGTTACTACAGTATGGAGTACACTTAAGGGGTGGTTTAAGCATTTTTCTTTTACATTTTTTACTAATCGCCTTTAATGGTGTGTACTGTAGTCTATTATTGCTATTATTAAATATATTTGCTTAATTTTTTACCTTTTTCCACAAATTTCAAAAACTTTCACTTTTAAATAAACAATTAATAATGGACACCATCAGGGCTACCAATGTGTAATACTGTAAACTATCAGGGATGTGATGAAAAACATTAGTTTTCAAAATGATCGTTTCTAGCAGGTGTGATGAATTTCAACCGATTTAAAAATCCATTTCTGAATTAAAGTCTTAACTTTGTGTTTAAAATACAGTTCACTCAACGTATTTATTAAAGAATTTAAAAGAATATACACAGGAAAACAGAGTAAAATGTATAAGGAATAAATTTTTAAAGATACCGAAAACGATATAATTGTTTTCAAGTCGTATTGTTTTCAAAATCGTTTTCCATCACATATCTGTATAAAAAAGTATACATTATGCAGTTGTTGGCAGCGCTGCATGTTAATTTCTTATAACATGGTCCATACCAGAGAACCTCAAAATTCACTATTTTTGTTGATACGCTAAAATTTACAATAACTCTATACATGCAAAACAAAGTTCAACGTTGGTAATTTTTACATCCTTTCGTACACATTTTATTTTTGCATTTATTCGTTTTTTATTGAAAGTGCTTTATTAGCATTTTTGTTGCTTAAAGCACTTTAAAATTTAAAAAAAGCACTAAAAAGCACTATTTTGAACAAAAAAAAGCGAAAAAAAGCACTAAGACATTTTTTAAATTTAATTAAACACAAAACAAGTTGCATTCGGCTGTGCCGAATATTATATACCTCCAAAATTTAAAAAAGACGATTGCGTTGATGGGTGACCATTTTCATTTAAAATTAAATATACAGGTATGTGATGAAAATCGATTTCAAAACGAATGTTTTTAAAAGGTGTGATGAATTTCGAACTATTTTAAAATCTATTTCTGAATTAAAGTCTTAAATTTTCGTTCAGAATACACTTCAGTTAACGTATATAATATAAAATTTTAAAGAATAAACACTGAAAATAAAAGGAATATGCATTTAAAATCCATTTTAAAAGATTCTGAAAACGATATTTTCGGTTTCAAATCGTATCGTTTTTAAAATCGATTTCCAGCACATACCTGATAATTACATTTGTATATAAACATTTTTAAATTTATTATTATTACCTTCAATAAAAATTTTATCAACCAAATCATTTGGATCATCATCAGCTGAGTTTGAATTGGTCATAAAACAGTAATAAAGTGCGAGCTAGATTTTCGTAGTTAGAAAAAATCTGGCCTGTTGCAATTACCGAAAATTTGCAGTGACCGACCATTCTTTATAATACTTAATGACAGCCCAAATTTTAATAAAAAAAATATGTTGTCAACGCTAAAAAGTAAACGTTTTGTAAAATTTCCAAATTGCTAGGAAGCCTAGCTCTAACCTCGTAAATAAAGTTTTTGGTAAAACGAATGCAACTTTCTTTTATCACTTTTTTTTATCATTTGATACCTTAAAATCTTTACAGGTCTTTCCAAAAATGTACCCCAAATAGCAAATCTCATCTTAATCATCCTCAATATAATCGAAGTTTTAAAAAAATGGTAAAAAAAAAAAATTAATATTGTAAAAGGCACTTAAAAGCACTTTGATAAATTGTTAAAAGCACTATAAATACCCGCTTTTCAAAAACGGGTGTTTAACAAAATTGCGGGTATTGCATAAGCAAAAAAGCACCAAAAAATACCCGAAAGGCACCAAAATGGCAACGCTGCTTACGCAATATAACACAACTGAGTAAATTCAAAAGAACACATTCTTATACTTTTGTTTACATTAACAACAACAATAAAGCACTCGATGAGACGCTTTTTCCAAATTAACAACAATAAAAACAACAAGAATACATTGTACATACCTACTACTACTACTACTGTACTTTTTAAAATGAAAAAAAAAGTCTGTTTCTATGGAAATTGTGTGTACCTACATATGAGCCGTTTATTTTGAAAGTGGCATAAGTCATTTCGGCTTTTAAGTCGAGATATTTAAGGGTTTGCGTTTTAACACGTTTAAAAATATGGATGCTAACTTTCGAGAAGATTCACTTGTATTTGATACATCATGATAATGATATTTTTCTCAGTATTATTATTATTATTTATTATTATTATTTATTATTATTATTTATTATTAACTCGATTTTTTTTTGAAAAAGTGACTAATGCCACTTTCAAAATAAACGGCTCATATGTATGTGTGTTTAGTTTGATTTCAATTTTTTTTCTTGTACTACATAGTTAATGCTGAATAAATCCATGAGTAAAGGCCCAACCAGAATGTGCTTAAGTTGGCTTAATCAAATGTGCGAATACATGTTTATTATATGAGGCAAACCATATTGAACTTAAGGAAACTTTTTGCTAAGTTTAATGAAACTGTCATTTGCTTAAGCAAGGTGCGAATCTAATCGCACATTCCGTACGGAATCAAATGTTTTTATACCCTTCACCACAGGTGTAAAAGGGTATATATAAGTTTGTCATAACGTTTGTAATTTCCACAATATTGATTTTAGACCCCATAAAGTATATATATTCTGGGTCCATATGAGAAGAGAAGTTGATTTAACGATGTCCGTCTGTCCGTCTGTCCGTCTGTCCGTCTTACGTTTGATATGTGTTTTCCGGATAATCCAGACATGATAGCGGCTAGGTTGTTTTACATTTATGTCACATATAGTCCACCATTTCTTGCTATTGAAATTCAGCAAGATCGGTCCACAAATGGCTGAGATATGATCAAAAAACCACGACTGCCTCTAATTTTTTCCAAAAATCCCTTGTTGTTGTTGTATTTTTATTGCTTTTTTCTGTATATCTGGAGAACGGTAAGAGCCAAAGTTTCCAAATTGGGTACACACATTTTGGTTGTCAATACACACCACCCTACAAAATGTGGGCGGGATGGGAGAAGTGGGCGTGGTACCTCCCGTACAAAAAAAAGTAAAAATTGTATAAAAACCTTAATTTTAGGGCTGTCATATGTCCTATGGATATGACTTATATACCAAAATATCGGAAATTTTTAGTAGAACATATTTTAAAAAGAACTCGGGAAAATCGGTTCAGATACAAAAAAGTTATGACCAAAATTATTTTTTTTTTTTTTAAATACCAATTTTCGGTAGCCATGGATCTTCCCGAGTCCAAGTTTTATAACACAAATAAATGGTAAATTTCTTGCTAAACACGTCGGTATATAAATCTGTCAAATCGGTTAAAAAATGGCTGAGTTATAATCAAAATACTGAAATCCTAAAAGTTACTCTTTTTATACCCTTCACCACAGGTGTAAAAGGGTATATATAAGTTTGTCATAACGTTTGTAATTTCCACAATATTGATTTTAGACCCCATAAAGTATATATATTCTGGGTCCATATGAGAAGAGAAGTTGATTTAACGATGTCCGTCTGTCCGTCTGTCCGTCTGTCCGTCTTACGTTTGATATGTGTTTTCCGGATAATCCAGACATGATAGCGGCTAGGTTGTTTTACATTTATGTCACATATAGTCCACCATTTCTTGCTATTGCTATTCAGCAAGATCGGTCCACAAATGGCTGAGATATGATCAAAAAACCACGACTGCCTCTAATTTTTTCCAAAAATCCCTTGTTGTTGTTGTATTTTTATTGCTTTTTTCTGTATATCTGGAGAACGGCAAGAGCCAAAGTTTCCAAATTAAGTACAAACATTAAGGTTGTCAATACACACCACCCTACAAAATGTGGGCGGGATTGGGGAAGTGAGCGTGGTACCTCACGTACAAAAAAAAGTAAAAATTGTATAAAAACCTTAATTTTAGGGCTGTCATATGTCCTATGGATATGACTTATATACCAAAATATCGGAAATTTTTAGTAGAACATATTTTATAAAGAACTCGGGAAAATCGGTTCAGATACAAAAAAGTTATGACCAAAATTATTTTTTTTTTTTTTTTAAATACCAATTTTCGGTAACCATGGATCTTCCCGAGTCCAAGTTTTATAACACAAATAAATGGTAAATTTCTTGCTTAACACGTCGGTATATAAATCTGTCAAATCGGTTAAAAAATGGCTGAGTTATAATCAAAATACTGAAATCCCAAAAGTTACTCTTTTTTATAATTAAGTTTGTTTTTTATTTTATAATTAAGTTTGTTTTTTTTATAATTAAGTTTGCTTAAATATATGTACAAATATGTAGGTATATATATATATGCCTATAAGCCAATTTAATGGAAATATTATTTTTAAGCACATTGGTATATAAATCTGCCAAATCGGTTAAAAATGGTTAAGTTATGTGCAAAATACTCCAAAAAAGGACTAAAAACATTAACATTTTTATAAAAACTAAAATTTTAGAGCTGTATTATGACCTATTCATACGTTTTAGATATCAAAATATCGGAAATCTTTAGAAAAACTCGGAATATCGGTAAAAAAAAAGTAATGTCAAAAATATAGTTTTTTTTTAATACCTATTTTCGTGAACCATAGAACTTCCCGACTACAAGTTTTATCACCAAAGTAAATGGTAATTTTATACTTTAAGATGTCGGCATGACCAAATACTGAAATTCGATCAAAACTTAACGTGCTATATATTAATTAAACTTTTAATATATTTAATAGCACGCAATCATGTGCAAATAATTAAATAAAACTAAACGATATATATTTTATAAATATACATGTATATATACATGTATTTAAATATATATATATAAACTTCTGTTCTTTCCAAACCATGGTGAAGGGTATATAAGATTCGGCATAGCCGAATATAGCACTCTTACTTGTTTTATTTTGTTTTTGTTTTTATACCCTTCACCACAGGTGGAAAAGGGTATATATAAGTTTGTCATTCCGTTTGTAATTTCTACAATATTGATCTTAGACCCTATAAAGTATATATATTCTGGGTCCTTATGAGGAGAGAAGTTGATTTAACGATATCCGTCCGTCTGTCCGTCCGTCCGTCTGTCCGTCTTACGCTTGATATGTGTTTTCCGGGAAAACCAGACATGATAGCGGCTAGGTTGTTTTACATTTATGTCACATATAGTCCACCATTTCGTTCTATTGAAATTCAGCAAGATCGGTCCACAAATGGCTGAGATATGATCAAAAAACCACGACTGCCTCTAATTTTTTCCAAAAATCCCTTGTTGTTGTATTTTTATTGCTTTTTTCTGTATATCTGGAGAACGGTAAGAGCCAAAGTTTCCAAATTAGGTACACACATTAAGGTTGTCAATACACACCACCCTACAAAATGTGGGCGGGATTGGAGAAGTGGGCGTGGTACCTCCCGTACAAAAAAAATAAAAAATTGTATAAAAACCTAAATTTTAGGGCTGTCATATGTCCTATGGATATGACTTACATACCAAAATATCGGAAATTTTTAGTAGAACATATTTTATAAAGAACTCGGGAAAATCGGTTCAGATACAAAAAAGTTATGACCAAAATTTTTTTTTAAATACCCATTTTCGGTAACCATGGATCTTCCCGAGTCCAAGTTTTATAACACAAATAAATGGTAAATTTCTTGCTAAACACGTCGGTATATAAATCTGTCAAATCGGTTAAAAAATGCCTGAGTTATAATCCAAATACTGAAATCCCAAAAGTTACTCTTTTCTTATAATTAAGTTTGCTTTTTTTTATAATTAAGTTTGCTTAAATATATGTACACATATGTAGGTATATATATATATGCCTAAAAGCCAATTTAATGGAAATATTATTTTTAAGCACGTTGGTATATAAATCTGCCAAATCGGTTAAAAATGGTTAAGTTATGTGCAAAATACTCCAAAAAAGGACTAAAAACATTAACATTTTTATAAAAGCTAAAATTTTAGAGCTGTATTATGACCTATTCATACGTATTAGATATTAAAATATCGGAAATCTTTAGAAAAACTCGGAAACTTAGAAAAAAAGTAATGTCAAAAATATAGTTTTTTTTTAATACCTATTTTCGTGAACCATAGAACTTCCCGACTACAAGTTTTATCACCAAAGTAAATGGTAATTTTATACTTTAAGATGTCGGTATGACCAAATACTGAAATTCGATCAAAACTTAACGTGCTATATATTAATTAAACTTTTAATATATTTAATAGCACGCAATCATGTGCAAATAATTAAATAAAACTAAACTATATATATTTTATAAATATACATATATATATATACATATATTTAAATATATATATAAACTTCTGTTCTTTCCAAACCATGGTGAAGGGTATATAAGATTCGGCATAGCCGAATATAGCACTCTTACTTGTTTTAAATACATTTGAGAGACTTTTTGTTAATTTTTGACAGTAGGTTAAGCAAGGCTATGCATATTATGGTTAGGCCTTAAGATTGCTTGATTTCTGGCTTTTTTGTTTGTATTTTTTTTTCTGTACCAAAACAATCATTTTCGAACCGAACACAAAAACATCTTTATTAAAAAACGAAGCTAACGATTGTATAAATAACGATGTGCGTTATTTGAATGACTGCAAACCAGCAGCGAATATTTGCGGTTGAGGAAATTTCATTGTATGACCGCAAGCGAGTGTATTTGTTGCTGTTGATTAAATGCGATTTTTTTTTTCAATTGCATAAAACTGTTCTCTGGTCCATACTACAGTACATTGGACCATGTTGTAAGTAGTCCATTTAAGCCACAATGGACCACGTAGTCCAATATTATCTGTAGGGAACATGCGTTGAGTTTACCAACAAAAAGCGCTTTACGACTTCTGCTTTAATTTTTAATGCTGTTGTTGTTGTCATTGTATTTATTAGAGATGTACATATGTCGTGATTTCTTACGCGTGAGTCAAACATGAGTCATGCGTGACCGTGATTAAATTTATATATTATAATTTATATATTTTAAATGTTGTTTTGTATATTTCAATGCAATATATTAAAACTTTGCAGGAACAAGCTCTAGCGTTATATTTTTCAGTCGCCAAAGCTTGTATGTTATTTTG
This sequence comes from Pollenia angustigena, assembly GCA_930367215.1. Classification (NCBI taxonomy): domain Eukaryota; kingdom Metazoa; phylum Arthropoda; class Insecta; order Diptera; family Polleniidae; genus Pollenia; species Pollenia angustigena. The sequence continues at coordinate 120,146,543 of OV884057.1, read as the reverse complement.
AAAAATTGCAATTGTAAAAAAATAGATGAAAAATTACCTACTTAAAAGAAGAACTCAAGAAACGCACTGGTTATTCGGAGGACAACTCTCTTATTAATAACTTTTTTGTATGGGGGGTACCCGTCTCCTCCCTCTTATACCACCAAAGTTTTGTTAGTACATGAGGCTTGCGTTAAGAGTTACGCACATCAAATTTATTATGCTTCACTATAATAATTCTTCAGATATAAAAAAAATAATTTTTTTTGTATTGGGGTTACCGTATTCACCCACAAGATTTTGTTGTAAAATAAAGTTGCTCTAAGAGTTACGCACAACAAATTTAGTATGATTCACTATTGTAGTAGTTCAGATATAGGAAAAAAAATAATTTTTTTGTAGGGGGGTACCCCCAAGATTTTGTTAGAACATGAAGTTTGATCTAAGAGTTACACACAATAAATTTAGTGTGTCTCACTTTTGTATCTGAGAATATATGAATTAATCCTCGGAAAAAGGGCATTTGGCCCTAGTGAGCACTGTAAAAATATTGGGCTATTTCGTCTTCTTTTTGGTAATGGAACGGTTCGTTTAAAAACTCTTCTTAATATACCTTTAATGTAAAATATAAAATAGTTTTGCTTCTACTGAAATTTTTTAAGTTTTGAGTTAATACAGTACTGTTGAACAAGTGCGATATCTTGAACTGATATTTTTTATTAACTTTTAAATCCAAATCCGAAAACCAATGTTTTCTCAATAAACCCCCTTATTTTTTTCTGCCGGACTTAAATTAAGATACAGTCAAATCCCGATAATTTGTACCCCGATAAATGGTAATTCCCGATAATTCGTAATAAACCGTCCGTCCCTTGAAAAAATCTCGTTAATTCGTAAAATTTCCATACATTTTGGTCCCCTCGCTATGTAATTCGTAATTTTTTATTTCAAATAGGTAATATCTTCTTTAAGGTGCTATCAGACGGGATGTATTTTACATATGTACTGTCAAATTTTCCATCTGTAAAAGTTGTACACATCGTGTGATACATATGAAACTTTGCATCTGTAAAATACATGTGGAAATACATATGTAACTTTTTCGATTAGAACACGCTCTATTTTCCTGTGGCAAACATAAACAAAACAGCTGGTTTGTTTTGAAACGTAAGCCAAAGTCAGCTTTTGTTTACATTTATAGGTTATGTCATAAGAAAATACATAAGCAGGCGTGATAGCAGAAATTATGATTCGTATGTAAAATTTAAATTTTGACAAACATACGGAATTACATATGGGTAAGAAAAGTGACAGTACATATGTAAAATACATCCCGTCTGATAGCACCTTTACTTCTTATAATTCGTAATTGTTTGCTAACTACCACTTATAATTCGTAATAAGAACAACAGAAACATGGAATGATTTTTTGTTTACCGCTTTTTTTTGGGTGGTTTTTTGCTTTTGTTTGTGTGTGTGTTAATTTTCTTAAGATCAGTTTGTAATATGAATAATTTTTATATACATACATATAATATTTATATATTTTATTTTTAAAAATTTTGTTTTATGTTTTTTATCGTTTTAGTAAATAAATTGAAAAGCCCCGTTAATTCGTATTTATTTTATTTTAATGGACGGTCAATTGCGATTATGTATTATCGGGATTCTACTGTATTTAGAATATAAAAAAAACGTATAACATACCCTAAAAGAAGACTACCGGTCATATTACTAGTTATATGACCTGTAGTGTTGACCGATATATTGGTTTAAGTTTCTATTAGTTTATTAACCCTGCCTTTACACATGCAAGTAGTGGCATGCCACTGTTGTATACATATTATCAAAGAAAATTTGTTCGAAATAGTCGAATCTCATGCCATTAACTTTTGTGATTACACATGCCACTGCGATAGGGTAGCCAGATTTTAAATTCGGAAAAACAGTACATTGAATACATAAAAACAGTACAATCAAGAAAAAAACAGTACATTTTTTTTGACGACAACATTACCATTTGTTTTAATAAGTAACCCCCAATTTCATCAAGTTCAGCTATAATTAACTATCAGTTCAAGCTGTCAAAACATATTGTAAGCTGGAAGTTAAAGTAATAATTAGTTTTAACTGAACTTGGTGAAATTGGGGTAAATATTTTAAACTTTTGATTGAATATGCAACAACAATTATATAAAGAAAGAAATACACTTAAAATGTGTAACGTCAAAGGAATTATTTCCAGTTTATGGCATTTCATAAATATACATATGAAATTACTCAATTTGCGTTTAAAAAGCAAACACCACAAACGAAGCATTTGGCCAAGAAAACCATTACATTGCTGTAAGCCATATAAGAAAGGAGAAAATCCTTACTTAGCTCAATACAATTAACTCATTGATTTTGTAAGTACGATTTTCTTTAAACATATTCGTATTTAAAGCAATTTACACTACACACATAGTTGCACCAAGCATATAGAGTTTGAGAAAATGTTTGTTTCCTAAATTAATTTTCCAATTTTAAATTATTTACGGCTAATTTTACCAAGTTCAGCTATAATTAACTATTACTAAAACAATAGGTTTTTTGACTTTTATAATGAAAGTTAATTAAACCTAAACTTGGTGAAATTGGCCATTAATCTATAAAATCCAAAAAAAAAAATTGTTTGGTTTATTTTTATTACACAAAATCTGAAAATATTTAAAATCAAGTGCAATTGAAAACGATGAATATTTTCAAAAAATTTTTTGTAAAAATTAACTTATCTTTTTCTTATTTCAGTAGTTTAGGTAAAGAAAAGTGGTCCTCAAAGGTATTAGGTATTTTTATAAATTTTGAACACGAATAATTTTCCAAATTGGTTTGTTTTCAATTTTAAGTGATTTCGATTTCCAGAACATGCCCGAAAATTAAAAAAGTTCTAAATTTTTTTAGTACTTAAAAAAATGTAGATTTTATTTTTGGGAAAGACTATTGAAAGAGGTAGCCATAAAATCATAACAACACGAAATATACCACTACTACGAGCCACCCATTATAATTTAGATTTCTACTGTGTATTTATGAGAAAACAATGACCACAGCGAAAAAACTCTTATTATTTTCAAACTTTTTTTTTTAGCACAACATAATTTTTTGTAAGCTAGTTCTGTTAAATATAGACTGAGCAGAAAAAAACAGTACAAAAAACAGTACAAAGTGTAAAAAACAGTACATTTGCGTACTGTTTTAGGAGTTGTGCATAAAACAGTACAATTGCAAAAAATCAGTACATGTACTGCTTAAAACAGTACGTATGGCAACCCTACACTGCGAGTTCATTTTCAAAATGTCGTAGAAGCGTCAACTTGAGCAAATTTGTTTACTTCTCAAATTATTTTTTTTTTTGACTTTGCTTAAAAACTAAAAGTTTTTGGCTAACTATCTAGAGTTATATTGCCAGGGTATCACACGGTTTGTTGGAGCCTCATCCACAAGTCCTCGATCGACCTAGACCTTCGTATAGGAAGGCGAAAGGCTTCCAGAATAAGCTCCAGAGTATATCTTGTCTCCACAGTAAAACGTCTGAGTTATTTCCTTGGTACTCCACCAGTAAAACGTCTGAGTTATATTGGTTCTCCACCAGTCACATGAGTTATTAATGGTTCTCCACCAGACAAAACCTCAAATTGAGGTTAAAAACGATTGCATATAGTTAATGCAGATACCGCAAAAACTGTAACTCGGTACAGTTATACGACGCCGAAACACTAACCAATGCGGGGTGACAACGCAAAACGCAACAAAAGCAGACAAACAAAAACGACCTGTTTGCCCTTAAGAAATAATGACAAAAAGCGCGAGCTGCTTCTCCACTCAGAGCAGTTTTACGAGTGACTTCTCAAATTAAAAAAAAATACCAGAAAACAAAACAGAGTTACCGAGTTAATCATAATGGAACATTTTTTGGGAAATTTTTTCATTTATTTATATTAGCATTATTTTAACGATATTAATGCTCTATTATTAACAAACTTGCTTTTATTTATGCGCGCTTTTAAAAAATAATTAAATAATTCTTTATTAAGTAAAAATTTCAATAACAATTTGACAACAATCCAGCAAATGTGAATTAAATTTTTAACAGGGTAACATTGCTTATCGTTTTGACATTTAGGGCTAAAAAATCAGAGCAAGTTAAACTCACTTTTTGGTTTAAAATGTGTTTAAACCAACAAATCTATAAATCACTAAAAATATAAACCATCTTTAAACGCATAAAATTGGGCGTTTAAAATGCCAATACAGATCATATGAATTTGATAAGATTTATCGTAGTGATGCCACATGTTATTTTTTTAACAACATATAATACATGGGACACTGATTTATAGTTGTTGAGTTTAAACTACATATAAATTCAAGTTTAGTTCAACTAAACCAGCGTTTAAGCCATCTGTGATTTATAAGCCATTAGTGGCATGCAAGTGCCAAATTTCCACTCGCATGCAATTTTTGCTGCCACTGGAGCTGCCATTGCGAAAAATGTGAGTGTATTAGTAAAAAAGTGTGAGTGTATTGAGTTTTTCGAACTGGCAGTGGCATGTGTAAATGCTAGGTAAGAGCAAAATGACAAAACTAACCGAAACTCTTGTGTACATGTGATTTTGCCTCTCATTCTAACTAATGAATTCCACTCGACTACGGATCATATATCTGTTCTGCTTACTCTGCTGCTTTTAATTAGTCAATGATAACCTAAATAATGGTTGACGCTAACTAGTTAGTCATAACGGAAATATTGGTTAGCAATAACTAGTTATTAATAACGTAAATATTGGTTAGTACTAACCTTTATAAAACAATTAATTTTTATACCCTTCACCACAGGTGTAAAAGGGTATATATAAGTTTGTCATAACGTTTGTAATTTCCACAATATTGATTTTAGACCCCATAAAGTATATATATTCTGGGTCCATATGAGAAGAGAAGTTGATTTAACGATGTCCGTCTGTCCGTCTGTCCGTCTTACGTTTGATATGTGTTTTCCGGATAATCCAGACATGATAGCGGCTAGGTTGTTTTACATTTATGTCACATATAGTCCACCATTTCTTGCTATTGAAATTCAGCAAGATCGGTCCACAAATGGCTGAGATATGATCAAAAAACCACGACTGCCTCTAATTTTTTCCAAAAATCCCTTGTTGTTGTTGTATTTTTATTGCTTTTTTCTGTATATCTGGAGAACGGCAAGAGCCAAAGTTTCCAAATTAAGTACAAACATTAAGGTTGTCAATACACACCACCCTACAAAATGTGGGCGGGATTGGAGAAGTGAGCGTGGTACCTCCCGTACAAAAAAAATTAAAAATTGTATAAAAACCTAAATTTTAGGGCTGTCATATGTCCTATGGATATGACTTATATACCAAAATATCGGAAATTTTTAGTAGAACATATTTTATAAAGAACTCGGGAAAATCGGTTCAGATACAAAAAAGTTATGACCAAAATTATTTTTTTTTTTTTTAAATACCCATTTTCGGTAACCATGGATCTTCCCGAGTCCAAGTTTTATAACACAAATAAATGGTAAATTTCTTGCTCAACACGTCGGTATATAAATCTGTCAAATCGGTTAAAAAATGGCTGAGTTATAATCAAAATACTGAAATCCCAAAAGTTACTCTTTTTATACCCTTCACCACAGGTGTAAAAGGGTATATATAAGTTTGTCATAACGTTTGTAATTTCCACAATATTGATTTTAGACCCTATAAAGTATATATATTCTGGGTCCATATGAGAAGAGAAGTTGATTTAACGATGTCCGTCTGTCCGTCTGTCCGTCTTACGTTTGATATGTGTTTTCCGGATAATCCAGACATGATAGCGGCTAGGTTGTTTTACATTTATGTCACATATAGTCCACCATTTCTTGCTATTGAAATTCAGCAAGATCGGTCCACAAATGGCTGAGATATGATCAAAAAACCACGACTGCCTCTAATTTTTTCCAAAAATCCCTTGTTGTTGTTGTATTTTTATTGCTTTTTTCTGTATATCTGGAGAACGGTAAGAGCCAAAGTTTCCAAATTGGGTACACACATTTTGGTTGTCAATACACACCACCCTACAAAATGTGGGCGGGATGGGAGAAGTGGGCGTGGTACCTCCCGTACAAAAAAAAGTAAAAATTGTATAAAAACCTTAATTTTAGGGCTGTCATATGTCCTATGGATATGACTTATATACCAAAATATCGGAAATTTTTAGTAGAACATATTTTATAAAGAACTCGGGAAAATCGGTTCAGATACAAAAAAGTTATGACCAAAATTATTTTTTTTTTTTTTTAAATACCAATTTTCGGTAACCATGGATCTTCCCGAGTCCAAGTTTTATAACACAAATAAATGGTAAATTTCTTGCTCAACACGTCGGTATATAAATCTGTCAAATCGGTTAAAAAATGGCTGAGTTATAATCAAAATACTGAAATCCCAAAAGTTACTCTTTTTATACCCTTCACCACAGGTGTAAAAGGGTATATATAAGTTTGTCATAACGTTTGTAATTTCCACAATATTGATTTTAGACCCCATAAAGTATATATATTCTGGGTCCATATGAGAAGAGAAGTTGATTTAACGATGTCCGTCTGTCCGTCTGTCCGTCTTACGTTTGATATGTGTTTTCCGGATAATCCAGACATGATAGCGGCTAGGTTGTTTTACATTTATGTCACATATAGTCCACCATTTCTTGCTATTGAAATTCAGCAAGATCGGTCCACAAATGGCTGAGATATGATCAAAAAACCACGACTGCCTCTAATTTTTTCCAAAAATCCCTTGTTGTTGTTGTATTTTTATTGCTTTTTTCTGTATATCTGGAGAACGGTAAGAGCCAAAGTTTCCAAATTGGGTACACACATTTTAGTTGTCAATACACACCACCCTACAAAATGTGGGCGGGATGGGAGAAGTGGGCGTGGTACTTCCCGTACAAAAAAAAGTAAAAATTGTATAAAAACCTTAATTTTAGGGCTGTCATATGTCCTATGGATATGACTTATATACCAAAATATCGGAAATTTTTAGTAGAACATATTTTATAAAGAACTCGGGAAAATCGGTTCAGATACAAAAAAGTTATGACCAAAATTATTTTTTTTTTTTTAAATACCAATTTTCGGTAGCCATGGATCTTCCCGAGTCCAAGTTTTATAACACAAATAAATGGTAAATTTCTTGCTAAACACGTCGGTATATAAATCTGTCAAATCGGTTAAAAAATGGCTGAGTTATAATCAAAATACTGAAATCCCAAAAGTTACTCTTTTTATACCCTTCACCACAGGTGTAAAAGGGTATATATAAGTTTGTCATAACGTTTGTAATTTCCACAATATTGATTTTAGACCCCATAAAGTATATATATTCTGGGTCAATATGAGAAGAGAAGTTGATTTAACGATGTCCGTCTGTCCGTCTGTCCGTCTGTCCGTCTTACGTTTGATATGTGTTTTCCGGATAATCCAGACATGATAGCGGCTAGGTTGTTTTACATTTATGTCACATATAGTCCACCATTTCTTGCTATTGAAATTCAGCAAGATCGGTGCACAAATGGCTGAGATATGATCAAAAAACCACGACTGCCTCTAATTTTTTCCAAAAATCCCTTGTTGTTGTTGTATTTTTATTGCTTTTTTCTGTATATCTGGAGAACGGCAAGAGCCAAAGTTTCCAAATTAAGTACAAACATTAAGGTTGTCAATACACACCACCCTACAAAATGTGGGCGGGATTGGAGAAGTGAGCGTGGTACCTCCCGTACAAAAAAAATTAAAAATTGTATAAAAACCTAAATTTTAGGGCTGTCATATGTCCTATGGATATGACTTATATACCAAAATATCGGAAATTTTTAGTAGAACATATTTTATAAAGAACTCGGGAAAATCGGTTCAGATACAAAAAAGTTATGACCAAAATTATTTTTTTTTTTTTTAAATACCCATTTTCGGTAACCATGGATCTTCCCGAGTCCAAGTTTTATAACACAAATAAATGGTAAATTTCTTGCTCAACACGTCGGTATATAAATCTGTCAAATCGGTTAAAAAATGGCTGAGTTATAATCAAAATACTGAAATCCCAAAAGTTACTCTTTTTATACCCTTCACCACAGGTGTAAAAGGGTATATATAAGTTTGTCATAACGTTTGTAATTTCCACAATATTGATTTTAGACCCCATAAAGTATATATATTCTGGGTCCATATGAGAAGAGAAGTGGATTTAACGATGTCCGTCTGTCCGTCTTACGTTTGATATGTGTTTTCCGGATAATCCAGACATGATAGCGGCTAGGTTGTTTTACATTTATGTCACATATAGTCCACCATTTCTTGCTATTGAAATTCAGCAAGATCGGTCCACAAATGGCTGAGATATGATCAAAAAACCACGACTGCCTCTAATTTTTTCCAAAAATCCCTTGTTGTTGTTGTATTTTTATTGCTTTTTTCTGTATATCTGGAGAACGGCAAGAGCCAAAGTTTCCAAATTAAGTACAAACATTAAGGTTGTCAATACACACCACCCTACAAAATGTGGGCGGGATTGGAGAAGTGAGCGTGGTACCTCCCGTACAAAAAAAAGTAAAAATTGTATAAAAACCTTAATTTTAGGGCTGTCATATGTCCTATGGATATGACTTATATACCAAAATATCGGAAATTTTTAGTAGAACATATTTTATAAAGAACTCGGGAAAATCGGTTCAGATACAAAAAAGTTATGACCAAAATTATTTTTTTTTTTTTTTTAAATACCAATTTTCGGTAACCATGGATCTTCCCGAGTCCAAGTTTTATAACACAAATAAATGGTAAATTTCTTGCTCAACACGTCGGTATATAAATCTGTCAAATCGGTTAAAAAATGGCTGAGTTATAATCAAAATACTGAAATCCCAAAAGTTACTCTTTTTTATAATTAAGTTTGTTTTTTATTTTATAATTAAGTTTGTTTTTTTTATAATTAAGTTTGCTTAAATATATGTACAAATATGTAGGTATATATATATATGCCTATAAGCCAATTTAATGGAAATTTTATTTTTAAGCACATTGGTATATAAATCTGCCAAATCGGTTAAAAATGGTTAAGTTATGTGCAAAATACTCCAAAAAAGGACTAAAAACATTAACATTTTTATAAAAACTAAAATTTTAGAGCTGTATTATGACCTATTCATACGTTTTAGATATCAAAATATCGGAAATCTTTAGAAAAACTCGGAATATCGGTAAAAAAAAAAGTAATGTCAAAAATATAGTTTTTTTTTAATACCTATTTTCGTGAACCATAGAACTTCCCGACTACAAGTTTTATCACCAAAGTAAATGGTAATTTTATACTTTAAGATGTCGGCATGACCAAATACTGAAATTCGATCAAAACTTAACGTGCTATATATTAATTAAACTTTTAATATATTTAATAGCACGCAATCATGTGCAAATAATTAAATAAAACTAAACGATATATATTTTATAAATATACATGTATATATACATGTATTTAAATATATATATATAAACTTCTGTTCTTTCCAAACCATGGTGAAGGGTATATAAGATTCGGCATAGCCGAATATAGCACTCTTACTTGTTTTATTTTGTTTTTGTTTTTATACCCTTCACCACAGGTGGAAAAGGGTATATATAAGTTTGTCATTCCGTTTGTAATTTCTACAATATTGATCTTAGACCCTATAAAGTATATATATTCTGGGTCCTTATGAGGAGAGAAGTTGATTTAACGATATCCGTCCGTCTGTCCGTCCGTCCGTCTGTCCGTCTTACGCTTGATATGTGTTTTCCGGGAAAACCAGACATGATAGCGGCTAGGTTGTTTTACATTTATGTCACATATAGTCCACCATTTCGTGCTATTGAAATTCAGCAAGATCGGTCCACAAATGGCTGAGATATGATCAAAAAACCACGACTGCCTCTAATTTTTTCCAAAAATCCCTTGTTGTTGTATTTTTATTGCTTTTTTCTGTATATCTGGAGAACGGTAAGAGCCAAAGTTTCCAAATTAGGTACACACATTAAGGTTGTCAATACACACCACCCTACAAAATGTGGGCGGGATTGGAGAAGTGGGCGTGGTACCTCCCGTACAAAAAAAATAAAAAATTGTATAAAAACCTAAATTTTAGGGCTGTCATATGTCCTATGGATATGACTTACATACCAAAATATCGGAAATTTTTAGTAGAACATATTTTATAAAGAACTCGGGAAAATCGGTTCAGATACAAAAAAGTTATGACCAAAATTTTTTTTTAAATACCCATTTTCGGTAACCATGGATCTTCCCGAGTCCAAGTTTTATAACACAAATAAATGGTAAATTTCTTGCTAAACACGTCGGTATATAAATCTGTCAATCGGTTAAAAAATGCCTGAGTTATAATCCAAATACTGAAATCCCAAAAGTTACTCTTTTCTTATAATTAAGTTTGCTTTTTTTTATAATTAAGTTTGCTTAAATATATGTACACATATGTAGGTATATATATATGCCTAAAAGCCAATTTAATGGAAATATTATTTTTAAGCACGTTGGTATATAAATCTGCCAAATCGGTTAAAAATGGTTAAGTTATGTGCAAAATACTCCAAAAAAGGACTAAAAACATTAACATTTTTATAAAAGCTAAAATTTTAGAGCTGTATTATGACCTATTCATACGTATTAGATATTAAAATATCGGAAATCTTTAGAAAAACTCGGAAACTTAGAAAAAAAGTAATGTCAAAAATATAGTTTTTTTTTAATACCTATTTTCGTGAACCATAGAACTTCCCGACTACAAGTTTTATCACCAAAGTAAATGGTAATTTTATACTTTAAGATGTCGGTATGACCAAATACTGAAATTCGATCAAAACTTAACGTGCTATATATTAATTAAACTTTTAATATATTTAATAGCACGCAATCATGTGCAAATAATTAAATAAAACTAAACTATATATATTTTATAAATATACATATATATATATATACATATATTTAAATATATATATAAACTTCTGTTCTTTCCAAACCATGGTGAAGGGTATATAAGATTCGGCATAGCCGAATATAGCACTCTTACTTGTTTATAATTAAGTTTGTTTTTTATTTTATAATTAAGTTTGTTTTTTTTATAATTAAGTTTGCTTAAATATATGTACAAATATGTAGGTATATATATATATATGCCTATAAGCCAATTTAATGGAAATATTATTTTTAAGCACATTGGTATATAAATCTGCCAAATCGGTTAAAAATGGTTAAGTTATGTGCAAAATACTCCAAAAAAGGACTAAAAACATTAACATTTTTATAAAAACTAAAATTTTAGAGCTGTATTATGACCTATTCATACGTTTTAGATATCAAAATATCGGAAATCTTTAGAAAAACTCGGAATATCGGTAAAAAAAAAAGTAATGTCAAAAATATAGTTTTTTTTTAATACCTATTTTCGTGAACCATAGAACTTCCCGACTACAAGTTTTATCACCAAAGTAAATGGTAATTTTATACTTTAAGATGTCGGCATGACCAAATACTGAAATTCGATCAAAACTTAACGTGCTATATATTAATTAAACTTTTAATATATTTAATACACGCAATCATGTGCAAATAATTAAATAAAACTAAACGATATATATTTTATAAATATACATGTATATATACATGTATTTAAATATATATATATAAACTTCTGTTCTTTCCAAACCATGGTGAAGGGTATATAAGATTCGGCATAGCCGAATATAGCACTCTTACTTGTTTTATTTTGTTTTTGTTTTTATACCCTTCACCACAGGTGGAAAAGGGTATATATAAGTTTGTCATTCCGTTTGTAATTTCTACAATATTGATCTTAGACCCTATAAAGTATATATATTCTGGGTCCTTATGAGGAGAGAAGTTGATTTAACGATATCCGTCCGTCTGTCCGTCCGTCCGTCTGTCCGTCTTACGCTTGATATGTGTTTTCCGGGAAAACCAGACATGATAGCGGCTAGGTTGTTTTACATTTATGTCACATATAGTCCACCATTTCGTGCTATTGAAATTCAGCAAGATCGGTCCACAAATGGCTGAGATATGATCAAAAAACCACGACTGCCTCTAATTTTTTCCAAAAATCCCTTGTTGTTGTATTTTTATTGCTTTTTTCTGTATATCTGGAGAACGGTAAGAGCCAAAGTTTCCAAATTAGGTACACACATTAAGGTTGTCAATACACACCACCCTACAAAATGTGGGCGGGATTGGAGAAGTGGGCGTGGTACCTCCCGTACAAAAAAAATAAAAAATTGTATAAAAACCTAAATTTTAGGGCTGTCATATGTCCTATGGATATGACTTACATACCAAAATATCGGAAATTTTTAGTAGAACATATTTTATAAAGAACTCGGGAAAATCGGTTCAGATACAAAAAAGTTATGACCAAAATTTTTTTTTAAATACCCATTTTCGGTAACCATGGATCTTCCCGAGTCCAAGTTTTATAACACAAATAAATGGTAAATTTCTTGCTAAACACGTCGGTATATAAATCTGTCAAATCGGTTAAAAAATGCCTGAGTTATAATCCAAATACTGAAATCCCAAAAGTTACTCTTTTTATACCCTTCACCACAGGTGTAAAAGGGTATATATAAGTTTGTCATAACGTTTGTAATTTCCACAATATTGATTTTAGACCCCATAAAGTATATATATTCTGGGTCCATATGAGAAGAGAAGTTGATTTAACGATGTCCGTCTGTCCGTCTGTCCGTCTGTCCGTCTTACGTTTGATATGTGTTTTCCGGATAATCCAGACATGATAGCAGCTAGGTTGTTTTACATTTATGTCACATATAGTCCACCATTTCTTGCTATTGAAATTCAGCAAGATCGGTCCACAAATGGCTGAGATATGATCAAAAAACCACGACTGCCTCTAATTTTTTCCAAAAATCCCTTGTTGTTGTTGTATTTTTATTGCTTTTTTCTGTATATCTGGAGAACGGCAAGAGCCAAAGTTTCCAAATTAAGTACAAACATTAAGGTTGTCAATACACACCACCCTACAAAATGTGGGCGGGATTGGAGAAGTGAGCGTGGTACCTCCCGTACAAAAAAAATTAAAAATTGTATAAAAACCTAAATTTTAGGGCTGTCATATGTCCTATGGATATGACTTATATACCAAAATATCGGAAATTTTTAGTAGAACATATTTTATAAAGAACTCGGGAAAATCGGTTCAGATACAAAAAAGTTATGACCAAAATTATTTTTTTTTTTTTAAATACCCATTTTCGGTAACCATGGATCTTCCCGAGTCCAAGTTTTATAACACAAATAAATGGTAAATTTCTTGCTCAACACGTCGGTATATAAATCTGTCAAATCGGTTAAAAAATGGCTGAGTTATAATCAAAATACTGAAATCCCAAAAGTTACTCTTTTTATACCCTTCACCACAGGTGTAAAAGGGTATATATAAGTTTGTCATAACGTTTGTAATTTCCACAATATTGATTTTAGACCCCATAAAGTATATATATTCTGGGTCCATATGAGAAGAGAAGTTGATTTAACGATGTCCGTCTGTCCGTCTGTCCGTCTGTCCGTCTGTCCGTCTTACGTTTGATATGTGTTTTCCGGATAATCCAGACATGATAGCGGCTAGGTTGTTTTACATTTATGTCACATATAGTCCACCATTTCTTGCTATTGAAATTCAGCAAGATCGGTCCACAAATGGCTGAGATATGATCAAAAAACCACGACTGCCTCTAATTTTTTCCAAAAATCCCTTGTTGTTGTTGTATTTTTATTGCTTTTTTCTGTATATCTGGAGAACGGCAAGAGCCAAAGTTTCCAAATTAAGTACAAACATTAAGGTTGTCAATACACACCACCCTACAAAATGTGGGCGGGATTGGAGAAGTGAGCGTGGTACCTCCCGTACAAAAAAAAGTAAAAATTGTATAAAAACCTTAATTTTAGGGCTGTCATATGTCCTATGGATATGACTTATATACCATAATATCGGAAATTTTTAGTAGAACATATTTTATAAAGAACTCGGGAAAATCGGTTCAGATACAAAAAAGTTATGACCAAAATTATTTTTTTTTTTTTTTAAATACCAATTTTCGGTAACCATGGATCTTCCCGAGTCCAAGTTTTATAACACAAATAAATGGTAAATTTCTTGCTCAACACGTCGGTATATAAATCTGTCAAATCGGTTAAAAAATGGCTGAGTTATAATCAAAATACTGAAATCCCAAAAGTTACTCTTTTTTATAATTAAGTTTGTTTTTTATTTTATAATTAAGTTTGTTTTTTTTATAATTAAGTTTGCTTAAATATATGTACAAATATGTAGGTATATATATATATGCCTATAAGCCAATTTAATGGAAATATTATTTTTAAGCACATTGGTATATAAATCTGCCAAATCGGTTAAAAATGGTTAAGTTATGTGCAAAATACTCCAAAAAAGGACTAAAAACATTAACATTTTTATAAAAACTAAAATTTTAGAGCTGTATTATGACCTATTCATACGTTTTAGATATCAAAATATCGGAAATCTTTAGAAAAACTCGGAATATCGGTAAAAAAAAAAGTAATGTCAAAAATATAGTTTTTTTTTAATACCTATTTTCGTGAACCATAGAACTTCCCGACTACAAGTTTTATCACCAAAGTAAATGGTAATTTTATACTTTAAGATGTCGGCATGACCAAATACTGAAATTCGATCAAAACTTAACGTGCTATATATTAATTAAACTTTTAATATATTTAATAGCACGCAATCATGTGCAAATAATTAAATAAAACTAAACGATATATATTTTATAAATATACATGTATATATACATGTATTTAAATATATATATATAAACTTCTGTTCTTTCCAAACCATGGTGAAGGGTATATAAGATTCGGCATAGCCGAATATAGCACTCTTACTTGTTTTATTTTGTTTTTGTTTTTATACCCTTCACCACAGGTGGAAAAGGGTATATATAAGTTTGTCATTCCGTTTGTAATTTCTACAATATTGATCTTAGACCCTATAAAGTATATATATTCTGGGTCCTTATGAGGAGAGAAGTTGATTTAACGATATCCGTCCGTCTGTCCGTCCGTCCGTCTGTCCGTCTTACGCTTGATATGTGTTTTTCGGGAAAACCAGACATGATAGCGGCTAGGTTGTTTTACATTTATGTCACATATAGTCCACCATTTCTTGCTATTGAAATTCAGCAAGATCGGTCCACAAATGGCTGAGATATGATCAAAAAACCACGACTGCCTCTAATTTTTTCCAAAAATCCCTTGTTGTTGTATTTTTATTGCTTTTTTCTGTATATCTGGAGAACGGTAAGAGCCAAAGTTTCCAAATTAGGTACACACATTAAGGTTGTCAATACACACCACCCTACAAAATGTGGGCGGGATTGGAGAAGTGGGCGTGGTACCTCCCGTACAAAAAAAATAAAAAATTGTATAAAAACCTAAATTTTAGGGCTGTCATATGTCCTATGGATATGACTTACATACCAAAATATCGGAAATTTTTAGTAGAACATATTTTATAAAGAACTCGGGAAAATCGGTTCAGATACAAAAAAGTTATGACCAAAATTTTTTTTTAAATACCCATTTTCGGTAACCATGGATCTTCCCGAGTCCAAGTTTTATAACACAAATAAATGGTAAATTTCTTGCTCAACACGTCGGTATATAAATCTTTCAAATCGGTTAAAAAATGCCTGAGTTATAATCCAAATACTGAAATCCCAAAAGTTACTCTTTTCTTATAATTAAGTTTGCTTTTTTTTATAATTAAGTTTGCTTAAATATATGTACACATATGTAGGTATATATATATATGCCTAAAAGCCAATTTAATGGAAATATTATTTTTAAGCACGTTGGTATATAAATCTGCCAAATCGGTTAAAAATGGTTAAGTTATGTGCAAAATACTCCAAAAAAGGACTAAAAACATTAACATTTTTATAAAAGCTAAAATTTTAGAGCTGTATTATGACCTATTCATACGTATTAGATATTAAAATATCGGAAATCTTTAGAAAAACTCGGAAACTTAGAAAAAAAGTAATGTCAAAAATATAGTTTTTTTTTAATACCTATTTTCGTGAACCATAGAACTTCCTGACTACAAGTTTTATCACCAAAGTAAATGGTAATTTTATACTTTAAGATGTCGGTATGACCAAATACTGAAATTCGATCAAAACTTAACGTGCTATATATTAATTAAACTTTTAATATATTTAATAGCACGCAATCATGTGCAAATAATTAAATAAAACTAAACTATATATATTTTATAAATATACATATATATATATACATATATTTAAATATATATATAAACTTCTGTTCTTTCCAAACCATGGTGAAGGGTATATAAGATTCGGCATAGCCGAATATAGCACTCTTACTTGTTTTATTTTAAATGAAATTTATTACTAAAAAAATTATAATCCAATTAATAGCAGGAAATTGGACTTCAGAAAAGTAAGTACCATGCATCGTTATTTCTGTGGCTGCTTGATAACGTTCCACTTCTTGCGTGGGTCTGGAAATGGAGGTAAACGTACGTGTGACCAAATTAATTTATTGCGGATCTTAAAAAGAAATTATATTTTGTTAACATCTTTTGACCAAAAAATCAAATACATACTTGAAAAGTCATCAGGATCTTATATGATTTATTCCTTTATTAACACCAACAAATCTTAAACGATTGTCCTGGTCAAAACCACCACCCGAACAACCGCTACCTGTTGGACGACCACTCCTTTCAAAACAACCGCTTCGAACGTGACCTCTATTGTTTCCAGAGAATCCACCACCGCGTCCTCTGAAGCCGCCATCAGTACGTCCTCCTAAGCCACTAGCATTCTGATTACCGCTGTTTGGCGGTGCCACTTTTTCTTCAAGACATTTTATAGACAAATTATAGAATTTATTTTGTTTAACACCGATGGTAAATATTAAATAAAAGCAATTAACAAATTTTTATAAGCGTATGACAAAAATATATTACAAAATTGGCATTTTTTCGGAAGTGTTTTTCGTTGTTCTACTCTAACAAAATAACGGTTTTTGCATTGTGGTTGGAAGATACGATAAAAAACTGTGATGCAATTGCAGAAAGAGTAAGAAACATTTTTTTAATTATGAAATTTAATCATAAAAATACTAAATTTAGTTTCGTGAAAAACTTTCGGCTTAATAAAAATTCATTTATGTACATTAGGGTGGCAGCTAAATGTATGGAGCAATTTTTTGTATTAATATTGATGTCTCCCGGGCGGAATATTGTGCCACATGGTCTAAAACTGATGTGGAGAAAATTTCAGCCAAATCGGATAACTTTTACCCCTGCCCCTTTGAGGTCAAAGTTCAAATGATAAAAAAAAAAATTCCATACAAGCAAAAAATTTTTTTTTCGAATTTTTTTTTTTATCATTTGAACTTTGACCTCAAAGGGGCAGGGGTAAAAGTTATCCGATTTGGCTGAAATTTTTTCCACATCAGTTTTAGACCATGTGGCACAATATTCCGCCCGGGAGATGTTGAAAATCCAAAGTTGAAATTTAGCGGGCACCCTAGTAATCATGCTCTTAAATAGGGCCAAAAACTGCATTTTTCCAGTTTTTTACCCCAATTTAGAACAAAAATGCGATGTCGAAAAAAATTTTTTAAAAAAAATTTAAAAAACCGGGTATTAAGAGCAACAAAAAATCTTTAATGCAAGGCCCATTGAAAAGGTCTGCGCAAGAAGCCTGATGATCATTGTTTATATTCTTTTTAGTTGTCAAAAGTTGTTTACATTTTGCGTACATGTGCATGTATACGTTTGTTTACGTTTAAGGTATGCCACACATACACTTTTTTTCCTTTTGCTTTGTATATGTGGTAGTAAATTTTTGAAAACTAAAAAGAATCGTGTTTTGTTTTTGTACAAGTAAGCAGACCTGATAGATGGGCCTTGCTTTAATGTGTGCTTATCAAAACTAAAAAAAAAATTTTTTTTGAAAATTTTTTAGAGTAAGCCCCTAACAAGCCTCAAATTTTTTTTTCAGAGTAACTTTTGAGGCTGTAGGAAATATCGCCCAAAGAAAAATGGCCCAAAAAAAAATGAAAAATCGCCCAAATGAAGAATCGCCCAAAAGAACATGAAAAATGACCCAAAAAGTTATATATGAAATTTTGCCCAACAAAAACGAAAAAAGGCCCAAAAAAAAAATGAAAAATTACCCAAAAAGCAAAAACGAATTTTTCCGAAAAAAAAATTAAAAATTACCCAATTTGCAAAAAAGTGGTTATTATTCATATAAATTTAGTTCCATACAAGTGTAAGTTTTATGTAAAAAATTGCATTCTATCTTCAACAGCTGCTCGGCAGTAAGGACAGTAATACCGGCTGCGCAAACTTCGCAAAGCTTCTCTGCATAGCCGGCCTTCGGCCGGGCGCAAGGATTTTCTCCTCTATGGTATAGCAAACACCGGCTTCGCTAACTAAAGCTTCTCTGTATAGCCGGCCTTCGGCCGGGCGCAAGGATTTTCTCCTCTATGGTAGAACAAGTACCGGTTTCGCTAAGTAAAGCTTCTAAAATCTGCCTTGTTTTCGAACGAAGGCCATATACGCAGAGAAGCTTTAGTTAGCGAAGCCGGTGTTTGTTATACCATAGAGGGGAAATCCTTGACCCGGCCGAAGGCCGGCTATACATAGAAGCTTTAGTTAGCGAAGCCGGTGTTTGTTATACCATAGAGGAGAAAATCCTTGCGCCCGGCCGAAGGCCGGCTATACAGAGAAGCTTTAGTTAGCGAAGCCGGTGTTTGTTATACCATAGAGGAGAAACTCCATGCGCCCGGCCGAAGGCCGCCTTTGCAGAGAAGCTTTAGTTAGCGCAGCCGGTATATATTATATCCTTGAGGAGAAAATCCTTGCGCCCAAAAGTGTTTTCGTTATATATTTAATATAAACACCCAGAGAAAAAACAACAAACTTATTTTTAAATAAATTACAATTATATTAAATAAAGATGGCCCGAAAAAATGGGCTATTTTTCATATAATATAATAATAATAACGAAAAAAAGCCCAAAAATTTTGGGTCACTTTTCATATGAATTAAGGCCCAATTTTACATGGAATTTTTTTGGGTGATTTTTCATTTTTTTTTTTTGGGCCATTTTTCTTTGGGCGATATTTCCTACAGCCAACTTTTGAAACTGAAAATCTTGTCCGATCGAAATGAAATTTTTTGTTGTTAATAAGCTTATAAAGCTTACTAATATTAAAAAAAAAAAAAAATCGAAAAAAAAATTTTTTGCTTGTATGGAAATTTTTTTTTTATCCTTTGAACTTTGACCTCAAAGGGGCAGGGGTAAAAGTTATCCGATTTGGCTGAAATTTTTTCCACATCAGTTTTAGACCATGTGGTACAATATTCCGCCCGGGAGATGTTGAAAATCCAAAGTTGAAATTTAGTTGCCACCCTAATGTACATATATCTACAATTGAATAAAAGGGGATTTAGAGCCACCTGAAAGATCGACAGTCATTGCACCTTTGAAAAAATTAGCTGCCACATTAAAATGTTTGGCACTAGTTGGATACCAACATCAGATTGGCCAAGATCGCCTTGTGGGACTTTCACACCCATCAATTTCCATATGCTTATCTGAGGTATGCGAAATAATCGAACCAAATCTTTGCCCGAAGCATATTATCTTTGAAATTACTGAAGAAAAAAAAGGAGGCGAAAAGATATTTTTTTAATTAATGTGGAATACTTGGAGTAATTGGAGCAGTAGACGGCACTCACATTCAAGTAATAAGGCCAAGTAACGATGAGCATTTATACTTCAACCGAAAACAGACATTTAACTTTAACGTGTTGTTTATAGTCTTCCCATACCTATTAACAAAGCACATTTCGTCAGCTCATTACTGGTTTGACCTACCGACCATTTTTAAAAAAAATGAGTTAGGTATGAGGAATATATTTTTTTAATACCCTCTTTCTAAATCAAAAACCTGTTTCGCGAAAATTTTTATGGTTTCTGAGATATAAAGCATTAATTTTGCTGCATATCAACTGTTTCAAAATTTTTTAAGTACTGTTTTGCCCTACAAGCCATTGTTTGGCGATTGCAGCAAATTCTTCATACAAAAACGTACAAAATAAATTTTACTGTTGCTTTGCTGCATTGCCGTAAGAAAAAAAGTAGTTAAAGCAAAAGCAAAGTGACAACAAGAAAATAAATTTGTGAAAAATAGTTTTATAATGGACCCAACCAAGTGTACGGTTTGCTTTTATTTGTGTTTTTAGCCTACCTAAGGGAAATGCTTCAAAATTTTACTACAAACGAAAATTAAATATGTTTAATCTTACAGCAACCATTATTATGTCATATATACCAACTTTTACTTATTGCGCCTTTTTGAGGGAAGCTCATAGTGGTCGGAGTGGTAACAATATTGCTAGTGCTTAAATTAAAATTTTAAATGAATTAATAAAAGATTGTCCACTTATTAAAACTTAGACATTATGGAGCGATTCTTGCGTACCTCAAAATAAAAATCAAATTAACGCAACCGCAATCAAAATGTTCTTTAAACAAAATAATATTGATGCCGTAATACAAAAGTCTTCAGAACCAGAACATTCTTTAATTCAAGAAGTGGACTGTGTCCATGGTGTTATTGACCGGTACTTAAAGAATATTGAAATTCATAGTCCTCTTCATTTACTAAATTTGCTTAAAACAATGCCAAATAATAAAACAAAACTTAAAGTTATGGAAATGCTTCCGGAAAATGTTCGCACATACTCGTTGGAAGCAAATAAAATGGACTTTCCCTTTTGCTAAAATTAAAGTACTTCTATACAGTTTAAATAATGATTTATGTATATATTATAAAACTTCTACCAGAGAGGAAAAATATAAAAATGCAATTTTGGTTAAGTCTGCATCAAAAAATTGTTTGAAAACTCCTGAGAATTTGTTGACGAATGTTTTGAAAATATCGATCGAAACCATCATTTATTTCCAGCGATAAAAATAGAGACATAAAAGACTTGCTTATATTTCATCCACGTGTTGATAAAGCTTTTTATAAAAATTTACTCAATATTAAGTTTTAAATTTTCTTTTGCATTATTTAAGTTGTTTAATTTGTGGCTTTTTATGTAACTTTTCATAACAGTAGAACGGTTTTTTCTGTTTTTGTAAAGTAAAATCAAAGAAAAAAACTATAAAAAAAAATTCATCTCAACAACAAGTTACTCAATACACAGCAATAAGTGCTGGTTCACACACGTCAAGTTTGACTCTTCAAGTCTTGAGTTTTTAGGAGAGAGGGGAAAAGAAATGGCCTTCTCTTTTCCCTTCTCTCCTAAAAGATCAAGACTTGACGAGTCAAACTTGACGTGTGTGAACCGGCACTAAGTATACGTATGCAGCACAAAAAGCCACTTTTTTAATTTTTTTTTTTAGAAAAGTGGCGTATGCGGCACAAAACAATATTTTTCATTTTCAAAAAATACTATTAAATTCTAACTTTATTCATGAAAGTGCGCAAAAATTTGCATTTTTCTTCAAAACATATACCGGAAGCAGTGGTAAAAATATAATTTGAGAAATCTTCATGTAAATCTTCTTTGTCGTTTTTCTCCACTCCGACTTTTTGGCATATGCGCCAAACCAATTCTGAGCTGACGATTTGTAAAAATAGTTAACACAAAATCGATTAAATGAAAACTCACATTTTTCCTATTCACTATACGGTGGACCAACCGCATCTTAATCCTTTGACAGTCTTTGCCAAAAATCCTTCGACTTGCTTTTAGCATTTGCAACATTTAGGTGGCCCTTTGCTTAATCTGCATGTGCAACCATAAAATCAACCATCACCTCATACTGTCTTGGTTTTGTAAACATTGCTTTGTTTGAGCTTCCCCTAAAGCATTTAAAAAATTGCTATGTATAAAAATTTGCAGACTTAAAACAAAAAAGAGTTGTGACAACAAACACATGGTATAAATTGTGATTTCAAGTCACTCACAGTTCTAAATATAGAGGATATCTTATGTTTTTAATTGTATTTTACAGTTTTTGTAAAAAGTTTTATTTACTTACTTAAATTTTTTAATTTTTAATCGTTTTCGCAAGCACAGCCACTTTCGAATAATTTACGAACAATTTAAATGAACTGACATTTGCTTTCCTATTACATAGTTGCAATTGTAAAAGGGTAATTTTTAATTTACGAAAAGTGGTAAAAAAATCCCGCAAAAATAAAATTTTTCCGAACGTTCGAAAATAAATTTTCGAAAAACGTACTACATAATACAATTTGTTCGAATTCGTAAATCTTTTCTTTCGAATCGTACTACATAATAACCCCCCAGGTTTTAAAAAGCTGGAGGCTTATTCTGAATTGCGATGCGAAAATCAATGCGATGCGCAAATTAAATGCGATGCGAAAGAAAATTGGTATTCTGTTAGACTTTCGCAATCGCATTCGCAATTTATTTCAAATTGTGGCAACGCTGCTCAAATATACGTCAGTGTCAATAAACATCAAATTAAAAATAAATAAATTGTTTTTGTTTCGCTGTGAAAATTGTTTAAATAATTTATTTAGGACATTCTGTATTAAAAAAAAAATAATAAAAATGGATTTTGTGGCACTGTGGTTCGACGACGAAGAAAATGAAAATGTTTTGTGTGTACTTTAAAATCGGCCCAATCCTATTAAAATTTAAGTTAAAGTCAAATATTTTTGAACTGGTTTATATATTTCATACTTTTTAAATCCTGCAGCTTCTCTAATAGGTGGTGCATTGATATTTAGTTCTTCAGTTAACGTTTGCCACAAAGTATTTGCCGACTGATGTACATTTGATGTTTTTTTAAATGACCTCTTGACAATTGGCTGTGCTTATTTATATATTCTACTATTATTTCAAATTGACGCGGTTTGGTGGTTTTATTGCTTCCTGAATTAAATAATAAATATATGATGAATAAATCAATAAAATATTATCTTTCTCTAACATGTTTGTACTTTGCGAATGCTATTTTGTTGTCGAATAAATTTTGCGAATTTGACATTTGTTTTCGCAATGTAGAATACCGACTTGCCACCTTTTCGCATTTGAAATGCGATTAAAACAAAACTTTGCGAAAATCGCAAAACAGAATAGCAATTGTTCGCATTTATGTATTTTCGCATCGCATTCATTTTCGCATCGCAATTCAGAATAAGCCTCCTGCAGTCTAAATCAAAAACTGTCGAACAAAGAACAAAACATTAATGTGCAACTTTTCGCTTTTTGAGTTGGATTGACAGCGACTGTTTACACTTAATGAATCCAAATTACAAGCAACCGTTTTTTTTTTTTTGCAAATGACAAATACAGAAGTGGAAGAAATGGCAGTTTTTTACTTACGTGTTCGGTTCGTTAGATTTGTGGAAAACACAAACGCTAATAGTGTTTGTGTAGAAAATCATAAAAAATAACGTTTCCCTGTAAGTCAAAAATAATACTGTTTTTATCAAACTTAACAAAAGATGAGAACATTAAATTCCGTTCGGTTTTTTTTAATTACAAACTTCATTGTGCTTGGTTCAGCTCATTTGTGTTCGTTCATTTCTGTTGTGCTTAGACCCCTTTTACAATGTGACAGACAGAAGACAGACATACGAAGTTTGTAGGCGAGAGAGGAAAAAAAGTAAAGTGTGTCACGCATACAGCGTCGCCCCCTTACCAACAAACTTCGTCTGTCTGCCTTCTGTCTGTCACATTGTAAAAGGGGACTTAGCGCCCTTTTCGCTGGTAAAAAAAAACCAAACGTTTCTTACAAAAACAAACCACACAACGAAAAAAAAATTAAAAAGCTAACCAAATAATTTTAAACAAACAAAACACACAGAAGCTGTTCATTTCTTCTTTGTCAATGTAAAAAAAGAAGCATTATAGAACACTAAAATATAATTGGGGGATTCACAAGGTAGTCCTAAAGTTGTAAAGTCATATTTCTTAAAATAATTACATGAAATATATTTGACTGCTGTGGGCATCGCTTATAATTTTGATTTCTACTGTACAGTTATGATCAAGGCGAATTAACTACAGGTGGTGTCGAAACGGCATCTGATTTTGACAGCTCGGGCTTATTTGTTTTGATTTGTTAGTGTTTTGCTAATAATGGTTGACATTTCGAGCTAATGGCACTAACAATGCAATGCAAAAAACCGTATGTTGTTTCTGTTGTTTTTGGATTGTTGTAGTTCCGACACCACCTGTAGTTGAATTCGCCTTGGTTATGATTAATCAATGAACACAGCATTAAAATTTTTATTTTGATTGAAACACAACAACATTTATTTTAAACAATTGTAAAATATTATTCAAGGCGAATTCATACAAGGTGGTCTTATTTTGAAAAAGTTTTACAACACTGTTAAACATTTTAACGTTGTGTCAAAAATTTAAAGAAATATTTGATTTTGTTTTTATATTAAATTGTGTTTGTTTGAAATTTTATAACTTAAAAAAGTTTTAAATTTCACAATTTTAATAGAAAATTAAAGAATTTAGTTAAGATTCCCCAGAACCAACAGGACGGTATACCATTTTGACACAAGGTTAGTAATCAGCTGTTGCTTACGAAGCAAGATAAGTTCACCTTGTGTAAATTCGCCTTGATATTATTTAGGACATTATGACGATATGACTTGATAGCACACCTTGTGAATCCCCTAAATGTTTGTCTACAGTATCACTACAATCAAGGCGAATTCATACAAGGTGGTCTTATTTTGAAAACGTTTTACAACACTGTTAAACATTTTAACGTTGTGTCAAAAATTTAAAGAAATATTTGATTTTGTTTTTATATTAAATTGTGTTTGTTTGAAATTTTATAACTTAAAAAAGTTTTAAATTTCACAATTTTAATAGAAAATTAAAGAATTTAGTTAAGATTCCCCAGAACCAACAGGACGGTATACCATTTTGACACAAGGTTAGTAATCAGCTGTTGCTTACGAAGCAAGATAAGTTCACCTTGTGTAAATTCCCCTTGACTACAATTGTTGTTTTTTGACGAAGAACAGAACCAAGGTATATTTATAGCAGGTAGGCTCGGAAAGCCAGCTGGTTATTTTTTATTTGCTTGTTTTGCGATACAAACTGTCAAATGTTGTATAGTAAACATGTAAACAAGGTTTTTTGTCCTTATCTTTTGTCTCTTTTTAACCCTTCTGCTGTTTGACAGTTCGTATCACAAAACAACAATAAAAAGCCCTGTTGTTTGTTTTATTGTACAATTGTTGTAATCTCGCGGCTACCTGCTATAAATATACCTTGAACAGAACATTACATAATGTTCGGCACACTGCGCGACAGTATTTTTTTTTTGTTGTTGCAAAAACGTCACTATATATCCATCAATCCAGAGTCGAATCACCGTCAAACTTTTGTTTTTTTTTAAAGAGAACATTTTTCAAGAATACTTATTTTAATTTTAGTATTTAATCAAAATACGTCTACGATGGAATTGTGGGTAAATAGAGCGTTTTTTTTAATTTACGGCGTTACGACCCAATTGTGTTCTTAGCATAAACCATAAAATTGAATATTCAGAAGTAATATCCGGTTTTTTTTACAAAAAATAAACTATCTGCAGATATTTATTCCGTTAAGATTTTGAAAAATATTCATTTATTAATTTAGCATTCTTATTTTAATTACACAACATAGAACATGAGAGTTACATGAAACTACAGATCAACATTTAATAACACGAGTCTTTTACATGGTACATATTGCATTAATCTAATTTAATAATTAATTCTATTTAATACTTATAATCAAAATATTTATTATAGAACGGTAAAGTTAAAGCCGGATCCATACACAAGATGTCGGGTAGGGAAATTCGTTGTTGTAAATTGCCCACGATCATTTTTTCGCATAAATTAGCCCACATTGAACCATACTTGTTACGTATAAAACTACAGTTTAATTTATGACGTGTTAGGACCTTAATTAAATAAATCAAATCTTCTATGCTGTGGGCCTGCGAAAATGGGCTATGACCTACACACATTTCATAAAGTATACAACCCAAAGACCAAATATCTGATTTGCTGTCGTATTTTTCGCCACGCAAAACTTCAGGTGCGGAATAAAATGCAGTACCAGCTGAAGGTCCAGTCATTTTATTTGGAGAGTGTATAAGTGAGATTCCAAAATCAGCAATTTTTATATGATTGTTTATACTGACCAATAAATTGGCCGGCTTGAGATCTCTGTGGAAGACATGACGTATATGCAAATACTCAAGGCCCATTAAGATGTCACAGAAATAAGAATGAAGATTAGTACTAGATAATCCCATTGGACGTTGTTTATTAATGATATCCAAAAGCGTACCATTCGGTGCATAATCCATAATTATATTGACAGTTCCGGCATGAACAAAGGAACCAATAAACTCTATTATATTTGGATGACTGACCTGTGATATTATATAAACCTTCCAACGAATGATAAATTAGTTTATTTGCAAATTTAAAAACCAAATATTTTTAGTTAATTCACCTCCTCCATAATCATTTTCATATCTTGTTTGGGATTTTGAACAATAATACGTTTTACACAGACCATTTGATTATTACGATATTTGCAGAGAAATACTCGTCCAAAGGCGCCGGCTCCCAAGACTTTAATGGGTTTCAATGATGGTTCTCCCAAATCCATTTCGTTTTAATCAGTCTATTAAAAATTTAATAAGCAATTTTCGACTTGTAAGTTAAAATCTCTATTCAATAAATCACAATTTCAGTAACGAAAAAACATTATCACTTACTATGACAGCATGTACATATGTATATCGTCATATGATTCCAAAAAAGCCCTAAGTTGAACAAACAAACAAGAACGCTCTAAATTGTATTTTTTTTTTTTTAGGAAAAAGAAACAAAACGGAAATCTCTTTTAAAAACACAACAAAGAAAAACTTTATAAGCCAAGATAAAAATGCAAAACTTTATTTTTTTGTTTGTGTTATTTATTATTTATGGAAGGCGTTTACACTAACGTCTTTTAGAATTTTGTTGATATGAAAGTTATTTTTAATTGCAGGAGTGTAAAATTTTATTACGGAGCATCATTATCGATCAAAAACTTGATTTAATAGTTTTTAACTTTTTTGAAATCATATGACGATATGTACGTAGTACGTATGTATGTACAAATATATATGTCCATATGTATGTATGTAAATACGTAATATGTTGAATATTTGTATACGTATAGTGAAATTAATATTTTACCTACAAACATATAATATAACGGTAAATTAGGTATACATATTAAAGAAGTAGGGTTATTTTTTATCGATCAACAAAAGTTTTAAGTACTTTTTAAATCAACAGAAAAACCAAGGTAGACAACCGAAACGAATTTCGGTGTTGGTATTAAATATTTTGTGATGTTAACCAGTGTTCAAAAATAAACATTAAATATCTCTTCTAAGTGTTCGGTTCGGTAGATTTGTGGAAAACACAAACGCTTATAGTGGTTGTGTAGACAAAACAACCATTTTTTACAAAAACAAAATACACATACGCAAAAACAAAAAGCCAGCAAAATAATTTTACTTATGGCGATTTCTTTTCTGAGAAAAATATGTTACAGTACATACATGTAACATTTTCTAATGTTACCTAAAATCACTCGAAGTGTTACATGTTGTGCAATTTCAATAGAACACAATTAGTGCTTTTATTTACAACTATTACACTTTCATCATTAATGTACTTAATAAGCGATTTTTAAAGCTATTAAAGCAGTTTCTGCATGCTATTACGGGTTGGAAACAAATATTAAGATGACTAATGGCTTATAAAAATTAAAACGATTATAATATAAATAGACTTTTTTTGATTTTAATTTGTAAATATTTTTATATTTTGTTTTAAAATCAATTTTTAACAAAATTATGAGCGGTATGAATTATGACGAACAAAATAAAACATTTGTTGTACAAACAAAGTAGTAAAGGTGCTATCAGACGGGATGTATTTTACATATGTACTGTCAAATTTTCCATCTGTAAAAGTTGTACACATCGTGTGATACATATGAAACTTTGCATGTGTAAAATACACGTGGAAATACATATGTAACTTTTTCGATTAGAACACGCTCTATTTTCCTGTGGCAAACATAAACAAAACAGCTGGTTTGTTTTGAAACGTAAACAAAAGTCAGCTTTTGTTTACATTTATAGGTTATGTCATAAGGAAAAACATAAGCAGGTGTGATAGCAAAAATTATGAATCGTATGTAAACTGGAAATTTTGACATACATAAGGAATTACATATGGGTAAGAAAAGTGACAGTACATATGTAAAATACATCCCGTCTGGTAGCACCTTAAGCACCAAAGTTTTAGAACAGGGCAGTTGAACACCTTAAGTTAAAGTAAGGGTAAAACATGCAACATGTTTTGCAAATTTTTCCCACAGTTGTATTTTTTGTACAAACGAACACAAAAATGTAGAACATGTAACATTAATGCAACATTTTTCTCAGAAAAGAAATCGCCATTAAACAAAACATATCGATGCCTTACTTTCTCAACCTCGTATCTTAAAAATACGGTTTTGACTTTTTCATATCAAACGACTGCTATTTTTGTGTTCTAACAATGCAACAACTTATTATTTCAATACAATTTACATAGATGTAATCAATTCTTTAATAATTCCATTTTAACTTTAACCCAAACCCCAAGTATACAAAGATAAAACGTTTTTTTTTTTTCTCTCCTAAAAAGTTGTATTTTTTTAAGATACGAGGTTGAGAAAGTAAGGCATTGATAAACACAATACACACACAAGCTTTTTGTGCTGCGGTCGTTGCTAAAATGTTTTGTTAATTTCTGTATCAATGTAAAAAGGAAACACTATAGAACATTAAAATACAATGTTTGTCTACAGTATCACTACAATTGATATGTTTTTAACGAAGAACATAACACTATATAATGTTCGGCTCTTTCTTGAAAATAGTTACGAACGGTATTAAGGGTTGTGTTCGTCTACACAAACACTAAAAAAATAGATATTGTTCCTGGGTGTGTGAGCCGAACGCTAAATAATGTACTGTTTATTTTAGAATACAGATGTTAATTTTTTTTGCAGAAATGTTGTTGATATACATAAGTAAACTTTTAATTCACTTGGTAACATTTTTAATAAAAACAGATTTTGCCTCCTTTTCACTTCTTATTTTTCTAAGTATGAGTAAGTTTTAGGAGAAACTCGAAGAACTAAATTTAACATCCTCCTTTTACTATTATTTTTTCTTAATCAAGGCGAATTCAACAAGGTAAACTCAACTCGTCAGCCGTTCATCAGCTGTCTCCACGGCGAATTAAAAAAAAATAGGGAAACGTCAAAGTATAATTTTGCTTATGTTTTGCTCCAAAATAACCGAAAAAATTTCTCAGAAAAACTGCGAATAATTAAAGTGAATTTAATAATCACTTTTATTACCCAAACAAAATTTTTATTTCGTTTTTCAATAAATTTTTGCCTTGTTAGCATTTTTGACAGCCGCCTATTAAATTGCAAAAAAATACATGGGGCTTTTTGTAGTTGTAGAGTTGCACCAAGGCGAATTCAACAAGGTAAACTCAACTCGTCAGCCGTTCATCAGCTGTCTCCACGGCGAATTAAAAAAAAATAGGGAAACGTCAAAGTATAATTTTGTTTATGTTTTGCTCCAAAATAACCGAAAAAATTTCTCAGAAAAACTGCGAATAATTAAAGTGAATTTAATAATCACTTTTATTACCCAAACAAAATTTTTATTTCGTTTTTCAATAAATTTTTGCCTTGTTAGCATTTTTGACAGCCGCCTATTAAATTGCAAAAAAATACATGGGGCTTTTTGTAGTTGTAGAGTTGCACTTACCTTGTTAAATTCGCCTTGAGTTGCACTTACCTTGTTAAATTCGCCTTGTTCTTAATGAGAGAAAACACACTGCCTCCTTTTCACTTCCCATTGAAAAGGTCTGCGCAAGAAGCCTGATGATCATTGTTTATGTTCTTTTTAGTTGTCAAAAGTTGTTTACATTTTGCTTACATGTGCATGTATACGTTTGTTTACTTTTATGGTATGCCACGCATACACGTTTTTTTCCTTTTGCTTTGTATATGTGGTAGTAAAGTTTTGACAACTAAAAAGAATCGTTTTTTGTTTTTGTACAAGTAAGCAGACCTGATAGATGGGCCTTGGATAGTATATTATAAAAATGCAGTTCGTTTGTTTCAATGCCCATTGAATAGGTCTGCGCAAGAAGCCTGATGATCATTGTTTATGTTCTTTTTCGTTGTCAAAAGTTGTTTACATTATGCTTATATGTGCATGCATACGTTTGTTTACGTTTATGGTATGCCACACATACACGTTTTTTCCTTTTGCTTTGTATATGTGGTAGTAAATTTTTGACAACTAAAAATAATCGTTTTTTGTTTTTGTACAAGTAAGCAGACCTGATAGATGGGCCTTGGTTTGTTTGTTCTGCAATCACGCGCAAACCACAGAATAGTATTAGTATTCTGTGGCGCAAACAGCTGAACGGATTTTGATGAAATTTGGTAAATAGAATAATTTTAAAAGTTTACAAATTTCCATTAAATGCAAAAATGGAAGGAACATCTTCAGCAGTAGACCTGCACTTTATCGATAATTTTTAGATTTCATATACTATACAGTTTCACAATATTGTTGAACAGATTTTATAATATTGCATAATCTTATTATTCAAAGTAATATGCACTAACCGTTATGTCAATAGCCGGATTTTAGACCTCTGCTCGACAACCATCATACAGTTTCGTTATTATTAAACAAATCTTAATTGCAATTGATATTTAAACAGATAAAATAGTAATTAACGAAAAGAAAATCAAAGATGTGAACAAAGTTAAACATTATATTCAAGTTGTTTTTATTCGGCCTTTTTATATATGTATAAATAAAAATGCTTTTGTTTGTATAATTGACAAGGGGAAACGTGTATGCAATGTTTAGTTTTTAAGTTTAGTTGAATAACAGACGATGCAGAGAAAGAAACAGTAAAACTTTTTAAAGTCCGTGTTCAATATAAATTATTATTTATTTGTAAGTTTATGTATTACTGTTTACATGTATTTTTATTGTTGTTCTTTCTTCTATGTGGTTTATTATTATTGTTATTTTGTTTATATGTTTTATACATTATACTTACATTTATAGACAAGCCCAGAAGATGATATGTACTCAAAGAGTATCGAAATATCGGCAAATATTAAAATAAAATTTATTTTCAATACTGGGGTCTAATCACCGCATTCGATACTATCGTATCAAATAAACTATCGAATGTTTTTGCATACGATAGACATTGACGTATCGAATAAAAACTCGATAAATGTAATGTCGAGTTACTCGATAACGAATGCTATTATTTCAAATTCAATACATTTCATTCGATATCGAGTTTCATGACATCAAAATAAGTAATTTCGATAAATTTTGCTCGATATCGTATGCGGTGATTAGACCCCTGGCCTCGAGCTTGCAACAAAAACATTTTTATTTATACGTTAAGCATTATATTTCCGATGAACATGATTACTTTTGTAAGGAACTGATTGAGTGGTCTCTGATAGAAGCAGTACGTGATGATTCTTAAGGTGGATTCATTCACCTTCTGCAGAAAGTTTCATCCATTTCGGAAAATTTGTCCGGAAAAACAAAGCTAACCTATAGTTTACAAATGTAAACAATTATACAAAATGGCAGCACAACTAGCAAACCATTTATTTTAAATTGTTTTCTAAAAGTGTGTTTAAGAAAATGCTATACGAAAAAAGGAGAGTGATTTTGTTTTAATTATACTCAGGTATGTGATGAAAAACGATGTTTTCAAAATGATCGTTTTAGCAGGTGTGATGAATTTCGACCGATTTTAAAATCCATTTCTGAAGTAAAGTCTTAATTGTTTGTACAAAATACATGTAAATTAACATATGTATATAATAAAAAATTTAAAAGATTACATTTATACAGGAAAACTACCTTTTGCCTCCTGGCATTTTGCATATGATTACTATATGCAAAAAGTAACAGTGTTGCGATTACAAATACGTAGCTAGCTTTCAATTCCATTACAAATATATTAGCTGTTATGAAAACAGATTTGAATATTTAATTTAACAAACATACATACATATATGAAATTTGAGGTATTTCTCCTAATTCTACCATGTTGTACGCATACGTTAACTTGTTACAATTACTCTAAAACTTTTGGGAAATATTTCACATTTGAACTAATAATGTTATTACGAAAACTATTATGAAGAGCATATAAAGCTAAAAAAATGTGTTATATGAAAAAACTCTGTACTTTTGTAAACCCGTTTGTCATTGAAATTATTTGGCGAAAACTTTATTAATAATAAAGCAATACAATTGGAATTCTTAAATCTTATAAGTTTTTAAGAGCAAAAAATTCCATAAAAATGGACAACGTATAAGCCGATCAAAATATAATTATTATAGGGGAAAATCAAACCATTAACATAATCACTTATATTTATTAATATCTTTATTAACTATACTTATATATATATGTACACTTATATTTAGGCTTCCATGCTTTAATATTTTTACAAAGTATTAAAAGGAAGTGATTTTATGATAGAATATTAATGTCCATGAGGGTTTGATTCCGGGAAACACCGCGCTTCAATAGAAAAAAAATATACGAACATTACTAAATTAAAAACTTATAATATAAATAAAATCCTAGTCCTTTGCATTAATATTAACGAATAAAATGTCATTAAAAGACTTCTCATTACATCCGAGTTTTGATCGGTTATCTGTAATAAGAGCACGTGCTACCGAAAATACCTTTTCAGAAGGAGCGCTGGATGCTGGTATAGCAAATATTCGGCAGCTTAATTTATATAATAATGGAAATTCATTTTTTCTCCCATGCCACCATTTTAGAACATTAAAATCACTTTGTAATGGAACATCAGCATTTTTATATTTACTTATTTCATTTTCAATCACAGATTGGTTTGAAGTTGTTCTCTCAATCGGTTTTATATAATTTTCAAATAGTGAATATATTTTCGATGAATTTGCTCCAGGGTGTTGATCAGCAATATTTTTATCATTTGAATAGGGAAGCAGCAACGATTTGCATTTGTTTATTATTTCCGTTCGCTCTTGTTTGTTAAATTGAATTAATTGATTAGCTGGAGGAAACAAAAATATCGCTAATTTGTGATAAATTGTTATATTGCTGTCGACTAATGAAATAAGAGTGTCGTGTAAATTTTTTTTGAATTCTGTTATAAAAAGAGCTTCATCGTTAAGGGTGGAATTGCAAATTGTTTTTAAATTTCGAATATGTGGCTGAACTAAATGAATAGTTACATATGAGCTGCCTTCAAGTTCATTTAAAGCATCCATGAACGGCTTTAAAATTGCTATTATCTGGTCCAGGTGATATTCTTTTATAACGCTATATTTTTCGGTCAGATTTCTCTCAGTTATTATATTTTGAATACGAGCAAAATTAGATTTTATGAACACAAGTGTAAAATAGACATTATTCCATCTTGTTGGCATAAAGCTCTTCATTGATGTATTTAAGGAACAGTTGACACCGGTTTTTTTAATAAATTTTACCAGGTGTGATGAAGTTGCTACGATTTTGCTGATTATTTTTGATGATTTTAAACACTTTTCAACTGTATTATGTATAAGATGATTAGTGCAATTGATATTAGCATAATCTTTTAAGGCAGCTCTAATATTACTTTCTCTGTCTGTAACTATAAAAGTTGGATCGTTTAGAGAACAGTTGAAATCACCGAGTAATGTCTCCAATTTACATTTTATATTCGAACCTATTAAGCAAATAATTAAAAAAAAAAAACAATTTATTATCATGATCAACCACTTGTATTATTTTACTATTAACTTACTTGTATTGGAAGTTCCTTTCATTGATTTTACTCCAAGTAGCTTGCTTTTGTACTCCGAATCCATAATGAAGTGAGCTGTTAAGGCGATGTATGAAATTTTTGAAAAATTTTCGGTCCATAAATTGCATGTCAGGGCATAACCAATTTTTTGTACACATAATATATCTGATTTTAGTGTTTCAAAATTCCTTGCAAAACTCTGTTTAACGTGTCTTTCGATCGTTGTGGGATGTGTTATTAAGGATTCCAGGTTTACATTAGCTCCGAACTTATTTCCCAAGGATAACACTAATTTGGTATATGCTTTTAGTCCATCATCTTGCAGTAACGAGAAAGGGCGGATATCCTTTATAATCCATTCCGTTAGTACATCAGTGCAAGCTTTTTTATCTTCTTGGGTTAATTCAATTAGCTCGCTGTCATTATTGTTTCTAAATAAATCAAAACCTTTATGGCTATTTAAATTTGATTGGCTATTATTGGATAACGTTATTTTAGAACATGTTTTTAGCACATCATCTTCCACTAACGAGTATGGGCGAGTATCCGTAATCATCCATTCCGTTTGTACATCGGTGCAAGCTTTTTTATCTTCTTGGTTTAATTCAATCAACTCACATTCATTATTGTTTCTTAATAGTTTAAAACATTTATGTTTATTTAAATTTGATTGGCTGTTTGCACTGTATTTGTACACATTTTTACAAATTTTACACGCAATAAAATTTTTAAGTTCGACATCATTTTCATTTTTAATAAAACCAAAGCAGTCCCATATCTTACTACGTCCTCTCTTTTTACAAATTTTATATTCATTAGAAAATATTTTTTCTTTTACTTGTAAGCTATTCATTTCATAAATATAATAATGTAATTTTTTTAGGTATTTATTTATTAAAACCTTTCACCAAAAATAAGGTACCTATTCACACAAAATATTTTATTTCTTTCCAAAATCTTTTTAAGCACCGTAGGTATACAACAATATCACAACATATAGTTTTGGTGAGTATAAGTACATTTTCACAAGCAAACCCATACCATAACAGTTATGCTGGTTTGCTCAATTGTAACAAAAGTAACAACTATGTATGTATACCTGAATGTACCTATAAAGGGACCTCAAATCTATAACAAGGCAAATTCATGTAAACAGTGGTCGTCATGGCGAATTTAAAAACCATGGCCTTGGTCACTGTTGCCAATTCAGAGATTTTCCCGCTAAATCTAGCGTTTTTGAAATGTCAATCGCGGGAAAAAATACGTTTTAGCGGTAAGCGGAAAATCTAGCGATTTTCAAACAACTCTCAGCGGCTCATTTTCGCTACAAAAACCTTTCTCAAATTTAAAATTTACATATTTTTTACTTTTTCTTTTTGTTTTTTTGTGGCTAAAAACTATTTGTTTAGGTTCACGGTTTTAATTACTTTTATAGTTTTAGTGAACTGAAGATTGTATATGACATTTTTTTTTCAATTTTAAGTTAGTATTTTGTTAGGGCTGTATGTAACAATTCACAACTTTAAGCTGGCTCAAAATTTTGAAACAAAAGGTAAGGTATTGATATTAATTGTCTCGACAGAACCCAAGCACTTACTTTAATGTTACTAATTTTATCTAATGCCTTAAAACGGCAAATAATTACCAAAAATAGAGTAAATGTTAAAAATATTTTTGCTTTTACGTACTAAGTTTGTCATTCCGGGTTAAGCTGTTTTAATATTTATCTAAGACCCCATAAGGTATATTTATTCTGGGTCCTTAACTAATTCTAAGTCGATTAAGCCACGTCCATCTGTCTATGCGTCTGTTGTCACTTTCAAACGACTCAAAAGGGAATACAAATATTGGCATCAAATTGCTTAGAATCCACCTAAGCAGTTTGGGATTGCAGTCCAGCACAATCGGTTCAGTAGGAAAAGTGCTAAAAATTTAAATGTGGAACAACCACCCTAAAAAGTTTATCATTTAGTGCAAAAACTAACATAGCTAATGGCGGAATGCAGAAATCATACTGTTAAATCGGTCCACAATTAACGATAAGCCTCATATAAAGCCCACTCTCGGCAAAAACCTTTAGTGTGCCTAAAAACGTAACAAATAATGCTGTTGTAATATATTTGGTCCGCTACAGTTTAATATGGCTAGAAATCACGCTGTCAATTTTCGTGATTATCAGTCCATATTTTACCATAGGCCCTATATAAAACCTACTCTTGGAAAACAGTACGTCTAAAGCCCTAAGAAATAATGCTATTTTTTAAATTTTGGTTTGTCACAGTTTTATATGACTGGAACTTACACTGTCAACTATCGTTCAGATCAATCCATACCTTAAAATAGGCCCCATATAAAGCATACTCTCGGAAAAAGCTATAGAACGCGTAGAACCGTAAAGCTTTCAATCTGTGTTCTATTATAATAACATTTGGTCAGTCAAAGTTGTATAAGACTACAAATTAATTGTTTAAATTTTGTGAAGATCGGCCCATAATTTACCATATGTCCCATATAAAGACCATGATGGATATATAACTCTAACTTATTTTCTTTTAGGAACAAAATAACTAGGGAAGTTGGAAACCATAGTATGTAACGTAATTTGAGAGTCATATACCTTTAAAAAAGCAGTTTATATCTTGATTTATATAAAACTTTAAAAAATGTTTAGGTTTTAGCGGTATTTAAAAAAAAAATTCCCGCTAAATTAAATATTTAGCGGTTTTGACCTCCGATTGGCGGGAAATGTTCAAAAAAAGTTGGCAACTGTGGCCTTGGTCAAAGCGAATTTAAAAAGGTAAACTCAACTCCAAGGCGAATTTATACAAGGTAAGTGCAACTCTACAACCAGCGTTACCGTTCAAAATTTTCAAAAAGAGGCACAAAAAGGGGATTTTCAAAATAAAAGTGACACAAAAAGGGGAATTCTGAGAAAAAAAGGGGCAACTTTAAAAATAAGACCATTTTCATTTTTATTAAGTTATTTTCACGGAAAACATAAACGTTACAAAAAATAAGCCTCTTCTTATGTATAAATAAAAGGCCTAACTCCACTTTTCGAAAATTTCTCAATTTTGTTATATTACTATCTAATTAGATGTGAACCCTTTAAAAATGATTTGGTTCTTTTATAATTTAAATATTTTCCTTTAAAAAATATGAGAAATTGGTATAGGGTTTTAATCTTATATGATTTTTTCCGAAGCTACCAGCCAGATAAAAGGAAAATATACATAACAAAATTAGGCCATTATATATTGCTTAAATATGAATTGCTAAGCTCTT
Organism: Pollenia angustigena; assembly: GCA_930367215.1. Taxonomy (NCBI): domain Eukaryota; kingdom Metazoa; phylum Arthropoda; class Insecta; order Diptera; family Polleniidae; genus Pollenia; species Pollenia angustigena. Next base: position 120,109,049 of record OV884057.1, on the reverse strand, counting down.
CTCTAGTCTTTATTTTGTGGAGTAAGGTCTTTTAGCATTTGACACATCCATATATAGTCGAACTTCCCTTTATTATACAGAACTAACATTTTTTTTACTATTGTTTATAAAAACTGGTATTTAAGTTACAAAACCTTTTGTGCTGCTTATTTAACTTTTAATGATCAAATTTATTTTAAAATAAATGCTGCTACATTTTTGTCCACTAAAACGAGTGACTGTTGTTAAAATCTTTATCAAGAAACTAAGATACTGCCATGCTACCTTTGCGCTTAGTTAATTGTATACCATATTTTTAGGTAATTTTACCTATGATTTTTTTTTGTGTGTAAGGAGATCAAATTATAATAATTTTTAAATTTGTTCATTATATAGAAAGCTTCATTTTATAGAACTTCACTATAGAGATGTTCGAATGTATATATACACAGTGAAAAAACACGTCTTGTTTGCAAGTTAACGTGTATGAACTGTTGCATATAATTTTACCCTTCGCCACAGCTGGAAAAATATAAGTTCGTTATTATAAAAATTTGTCGTTCCATTTTTAATTTAACAAAATCGGTTACTAATTGACTTAGTAATAGACTTATAACCACGTTAATATTCCCAAAATAAGGGCTTTGGCACAATAGCGCCTTTATTATAAGTGATAGGTGGACCAAATTTAGTTCTGATATTTCTTATTAGGAGAAGTTAGTAGTGGTACGATTTTTACTAATGCATTACAGTGCTATGCTGTTTCTTTAGTTGTTATATAAGAATCTACTTTCCGAAAATATGCATCTATATATGTATATTTATTAATAAGTTCAACATGGACTGCCGGGTATCAACTTTCAGTCTATTGGACCACTAATTGTTTTATAATGCTAATTTAAAAAAAAAATCCGTTTAGCGGATGCACTTCTATGCGGTAAAGTAAAAACATACAATCATATAAAAGCTGGAAGTTCAAAAAGGGGCAAAAGGGGCACAAAACATACAAAATGATACAAAAGGGGATTTAAAATAAAGGGACAAAGAAAGTGGCATTGCATTAAAAAAGGGGCAAAAATGCGACTTTAGTCGCATAACGGTAACGCTGTCTACAACTACAAAGCAAGGCGAATTAACTCTATGTATTTTGTTTTTGCAATTTTCTTACTTGTTGTCAAATTTCAGTATAAAAACAAAACAATATTTTGACGTTTCATGATTTTTGTGGATACTGCTGATGAACGGCTGACGAGTTGAGTTTACCTTGTTGAATTCGCCTTGCTCAACTCCTCAGCCAAGGCGAATTTATAATTAAGTTAATTCGCCTTGTCCTCAGCCGTTCATCAGCTGTCTCAACAAAAATATAATTTTGTTTTGAGAAGAAGTTGATTGAAAAGTGCTAAAAATATTATTTTTATAATAAAAAAATTTCAAAACTGCGAATAATTAAAGTTAATTAATTAATTTCTTTTATAAAAAAGTGATAATTTTAATTTGCAATAAAAATTTTTGACAGCTATCTATTAAATTGCAAAAACAAAATACATGGGGCTTTTTGGCCTTGGTGGTGGTGATACTACAACAAGTACAACACCAAAATCTCAACATTGAATTTAATTTGTTGCTTTCGTTCAAGGCGAATTCATCCCAGGTAATCTCGGTACTACAACAAGTACAACTCGTACAAAAACCACAAGCAATTTGTTTTTGTAAAATCATTGTACAATGTCAAAAACAGAAATAAAACAAAACAGAAACAAAGATAATAAAAGAGAATAAACAAACTTTTGACATTCAACAGTGATTTTAGCTAATATCAGCAGGGCTTTTAAGACCACCTGTAATAAATTCGCCTTGCTTTCGTTGGTAGATGTGTCAAAAACACAAGCAACTTTTGACATTCCTCTTTTTAAATACGAAAAAAGTAGTGCAACGCCACCTGATCTATAAAAACCTTTTTATTTTGTTGGTGGAAATCAAGGCGAATTAACTCCAGGTAAGCTCAACTCGTCAGCCGTTCATCAGCTGTATCCACGGCAAATTAAAAAAAATGGTGAAACGTCAAAATATTGTTTTGTTTCTATACTGAAATTTGACAACAAGTCAGAAAATTGCAAAAACAAAATACATGGAGTTAATTCGCCTTGTTTTGTAGTTGTAGAGTTGCACTTACCTGTTATAAATTCGCCTAGGTGGAAATTGTGTATTATTGACCAAGGCGAATTTATAAAGGTAAGTGCAACCAGAGTTGCCAATTTAGCGTCTTTGGCGCTAGATTTAACGCTTTTTAACTGTCGAAAAGGCGCATATTTTTTCCTTAGCGCTTTTTTTAAACTTACATTTTTACAAACTTATTTAATTTCCTATCTTATTCTTATAAATTAAATGTCTGTAATTTTGAGCTACATTGTCCGTATCCGTCTTAAAATTAATTCTTTGTTCCATTGGTATGTTTATAATTTGCAACATTTCTAACATGAAGCGTCTTTTGTAGTTTGTTTCTGTATTTAAAACTGTTGTATTTTCAAAATCTGGTGTATGATTGAAATTGGCACAATGCGATGGTAATGCAGTTTTTTTAACAGATGATTTTTTAATTAGATTTATGTCCTGCTAATCTAATTCTTAATTTGTTTTTTTTGTGGTTCCTATATATACATTACTATATACTTCATTATTCTTACCCTTACAAGGTATCTGGTAAATATTATTAGATTTATCTAATTTATCTGTCTTATCTTTCATTTTACTGAATAATTTATCCAATGTATTATATGTTTTATGAGCCATCCTATAATTATTCATATCATAAATATTAGAATTTCGCAATCGTTCTGAAAACATTGGTACATAAGTTAAAGACTTATACATTTAAGGTTCAGTTACCGTATTCACACTACCTTTGTACTGTCCAATCAATTTACTATCAATTCCCTTGGGAAGCTATTATCCCCTAAAATATTTTTGATTCTTATTCTGATGATTATTCCTATGAAAAACTATATCACTTATATTTAGAACCTTATCTATACAATTTTTGGCAGTATTTATAATAACCCTTCTCGGATGTTTCGAATAATAATTAATAATTCCTCCTGAAGAAATTGGCTTTTGGCACCAATCTACTAATAAGTTGTTCTCCTTTTTTATAACTAATGCGTCTAAATATGGAAGTTTATGATTGCATTCCCCTTCAACTGTAAATTTAATATTCTGGTGAAAGGAGTTAAATATCTTTAACATATTTTCTATTTCACATTCTGAAATAATACAAAATAAATCATATACATCTTTTTGGTTTAATTTTCCTGAAATATCAGAAAAGGCTTTTTAAAAATATTAATGTTGTATTAAAACTGCTCGGCAAAAAACAAAAAAAAGTCGATCTAGAGAACTTGATTATGTGATTTTAATTCACTTTAGCGTGCTGAATCCAAATAGTTTATTCAATCAAGTTTAGTTAACATTTTGTTTACTGATTTCTTGTCTTGTTTTATTCATAATATACCTGGATTTCTGATAAATGATACAAATACTAATTTGCATGGAAAAATGACCGCCACTAATTAACAAATAATTTTGAAAATAATTATTTGTAAAAGATCAATATTGTTCTCAAGTTATGATAAAATGTATGTAGCATAAATGCCTTATTTCGGTCAAAATATAAGTCTAGCCCATAAAAAAACAAGACATGGTAGAAACAAGAAATGGTAGAATTTAGCGCAGTAGTATCTTTTTCATATATTTTTAATTAAAACGATTTTTTTGACGGCCAGTGTAATTAATAAAACTTGGTTCTTAAACATTTCATTAAGTTTTTTATTTAAATTTTATTTAGCGCTTTATGATTGGGGACAGGGCGCTTTTTGATTAGAAATAGTTCACAACCCTGAGTGCAACTATGCAACTTCAAAAAGCCATATGTGTTTTGTTTTCGCAATTTAATTGCAAAATTAAAACACACATCAGCACAAATGCATAATACCCTCTATTGTATATGTGGGTATAAAAACAGCTGATTTCAGATGCTTTGTCACTTGAAAATAGAACTACCCTACAAGAAGACTACCGGTCATTTTACTTGTTACATACCGTTTACATTTGACAGTACTGGCAAGACAGTAAGAAAATACATATTAGCAAGGTATATTTATAGCAGGTAGCCGCGAGATTACAACAATTGTACAATAAAAAAAACAACAGGGCTTTTTATTGTTGTTTTATGATACGAACTGTCAAACAGCAAAGGGGTTGAAAAGAGACAAAAGATAAAACAAAAAACTTGTTTACTTGTTTACTATACAACTTTGACAGTTTGTATCGCAAAACAAGCAAATAAAAAATAACCAGCTGGCTTTCCGAGACTACCTGCTATAAACATACCTTGCATATTAGTTTCCAAAAACACTACTAACTGTCTTCGTGACGTAGGCGTCCAGACAGTGGTTGAGACAGTTCACTTTTAAAAATATGTCAAACGTGAATGTTGCTGTTTAAGTCCAGCTAAACGAGTTTTACATGAACTAAACAAGCTTATAAACAGTTTATAAAACCTATATTGTGTTAACAAACATAACACTTAACTAAAATATAAAAAATCAAAGAAATATATATGTTTAATTTATTTTACATTTTGATTTTTCCCTCCTTTTGTATGTATTCCCTACAAGAACAATGACAGTCATTTGATGCATCATCTGATGGGCATTGCTGATGGCACAAATATACAGAGGCGTCACGAAAATATTGTGTTTTTTTCTTCGAAAGCTGCCCTTTTTGCGTTTTTTGTTTTGGTTATGCAATTTGTGTAGATAGTAGCGGCCTGTTTTTACGCATTGTCACTTCACTAACAAAAAACGTTTTCTTTCTCTTTCTTCGAAAGCTGCCCTCGCAAATGATTTAGGCATTTTTCATACGTCACTTTTTTTTATTTCTGTATACTTTGTGGCTGATGGGTTGATACATCAGAAGTTTCTATCATTTTATTAAGGGCAATATAAAAAAACTGATGTAAAAATTCGTGTACGTGTGATTTTGCTTCTATCTCATACTTGTGAACTTCGTAAACTAGTGAAGCATATATCTGAACTACTCACTCCACAGTATGGTAGAAATCAGTACTGATGTAAGTGCCGGTTCACACACGTCAAGTTTGACTCGTCAAGTTTGACTCGTCAAGTTTGACTCGTCAAGTCTTGAGTTTTTGGAAAGAGGGGAAAAGAAATGGCATTCTCTTTTCCCTTCTCTCCTAAAAGATCAAGACTTGAAGAGTCAAACTTGACGTGTGTGAATCGGCACTAAACATCGTCAGAGCTGAGTAATCAGTACTGTAGTGGGATTCTGTAACTTTTAACAATAACAACAGTTGTTATAATTGTCAACCTGTTTTGTTGTTTGCACTAACGATTATGTGATTCTGTAAATTGTTGTTAACAACATAGATAAAAATTAACGTCAAGTGGCATCACTGTCACAAAAATGGCAATATAACTAAAAACACAAAGAGGAATAAAAAAAAAAACAAATAAAATTATTAAAACTAAACAGAATTTTTTTTAGTTTTATGTTTTTTTAAGAAGATAAGCCAAACATTTTACTGTTAAATTAAATGCAAATTATTTAATTGCCATTTTCAAGTTATATTATTTCTTTTAACTAAATATCTTTTATTTTTTCGACATTTAACAATAAATAAACAACACTAAAAAAGTTGTCGTTTACTTAACACAAACAGCTGACTTAACGATAGCAAGTGCTGTTTAAAATGTTACAGAATAGCAAAATCGTTAATTTGCTTGTTAAATTTTTTAACAATGACAACTATTGCTAAAATTATGTATGAGATTGCTTCGGAAAGATATCTGAAATCAAAAAAGTTAAATTAAGTAAGTACTTGCATTATAATTTATTCATTGGTAGGCCAAAATGGTTACATACCTCTTAAAGTCGTATTAAATAGCGTCAAGTTCCCCAGCGCTCTCTTCTCCCACCGCCCTTCCCAATTAAATTGGTATATTAGCTCAGGGCTGTCAGATTTTTTTGAGCTCTATCGCCAAACCGGATGTCATAAATCGCCAAAAATCGCCAAACGTCAATTTGGTTCAGTTTTTGTATTTTTTTTTTTTTTTTTTAATTAAATTTTGCATACAGAAAACGCTAGTATAATATGTGAGTCAAAAATCGCCAAAAACTGAGAAAAAATACAAAAAATTCGCCGGAAGTAAATTTTGTTTTGTTTCTGTCATTTTTTTTAAATAACATAAAATGGAGATCGTATAAGTATTCAGTTAAAAAGCTTAAATTAGTGCTGGTTCACACACGTCAAGTTTGACTCTTCAAGTCTTGAGTTTTTAGGAGAGAGGGGAAAAGAAATGTCCTTCTCTTTTCCCTTCTCTCCTAAAAGGTCAAGACTTGACGAGTCAAACTTGACGTGTGTGAACCGGCACTTAAATACCCAAGTCTATAAATAAGATCGTACACTTCAGCCTCACTGATTTCATTACTGGAGTTTTGACCTGCATACATACTATTAGAATTAAATAGTGACTGAATATAAAATTTACTTAAATTGATAACAAAACAAAAATCACGTGGAAAAAAGTTGAAAGTTTATTTTTATATTAGTAATGATAACAGAAAATAACAAGCAGTTAAACAAAATCGCCGAAATAATATAAATGGTAAAAATAGCCAAGTTAATCGCCAGTTATATCAGAAATCGCCACAAAAGTCGCCAGTCGCCAAATGGGAAATCCCATCGCCAAACACTTTTCAAAATCGCAACGTTTGGCGAGAAATCGCCATATCTGACAGCCCTGTATTAGCTCATCCGTCATCAGAGTACGGATGACTTCGCTGGCGTCTCCTGCCACCCCTTTGTCCCCTTTTACAATGTGGCAAGTGGAAGGCAGACAGACGAAGTTTGTTGGTGAGGGGTTGTAGAGGCAGAGTATGTAGTACATGACTATCTGTACTGGACATTTGTATACATTTTTTTGCTTCTCTTTTACATTTTTCGGCATTTTCATGTTGTTGCTTCATATCATTTTTCTCACAACAATGTAATTGTAGTATCAATGCCTGTTAAATGTTTATCTCCGTCAACAGCGAAAAAGAACGAAAAGAGGAAAACAATAATTTCTGTCTGCCTATTAACTTCGCGATTGTGAAAGGTTAAGGCAAGTTCAAAAGAGAATAAGAAAAATGTCTGCCTTTCAATTTCAACGTTGTAAATTGGGACTTTGGATTTAAATATAAACGATTTCTGTAAGAAGATTGTTTAAGTGCAAATGTCGATAAGTGCTTTAATGCAAATATTGTTAAGTGTAAAATGAGAGTAGTTTAAGAAAAGCTTTTATTTGTAACTTGTAGCTTTGAGTTGTTACCTTTGACACTTTCTTGTAACTACAAAACACACAAAATTGTCAAAAGTTAGTTTTCTCATCAGTAGGCACCAACAAAAGGTTAGTATAACCGGAAAAATAAACTCATATTTTACCCCAGTTAATACCCCGTCTTTTTCTTTCATTGGTTTCTGGCCGGATTCTTTGCGCTCTACACCCCATCAAAGATGAAATTTCTTTTTTGCATGTATTTTTTCTTTAATTGTTTTTTGCACTTAAGTTTTTTGTTTTAATTTGTTTTTTTAGGTATTTCCATGGTGAGGGTAGCCCGTCCCAAGTAAAATGTTGGTGGCAATGAGCTGATTTTAAAATTGTATGAAATTGAATTTGGTGTTGGCAGGAAAAACATTTTTTCGTATACTTACCACTTTGTAGTTTTATTTTCAGCAGCTTCTTATTCCCCAAAATACGCTGCTTGCACTTTTGCTGCTTGAGCCGCCTGTTTAAATTTTTTACGCGGAAATAAATTTAACTGAAATTCTTCTGATGGCTTTTTCAAAAACCCTTTTGATATTTGATGAACGTAAGTATGAGAATCTGCGTGACATTCATATCTTACTAGCTTCAGCTTTCGAATTATATAGCCTGCTATATATTCGAAAGCATCATTTTGTAAGATACCAATGTCATGCAGATTAGAACCGTCAAGCCCATTAAGTATCTCTTGTCCTTCCAAGTCTTCTTCAAATCCACATTCACGCAAGCTATCTTCACATATGATGTCTTCATGGACATCTTCCGAGGATATACGGGAATGGTCGACAAAGGACATGTTGACATCGCTGTTATTCAACCAAGCAGTTTCGTCGTTTTCAACGTTGCCATTTTCATTTAAATACTCAGTATTTTTTTGCTAAATTTGTAATATGCATTAGATATGTATGTGCAAGTTATAAAATAAATTGATATTAGTAATTTTAAAACTTACCAAAAATGTATTTTCGAAGCCTATATTTGAATTGCATTGGCGATGGATGGTCGTGTAACCCTCCTTTAGCCCTCATTGCACCAAAGAAGTGCTCCAGCACATCTTGGTTTAAGCGACTGGTTACCAAATAGCTTATGCCGTATTTTGCTACATACTTAAGCATCATATCCTATGCTGTATTTGTACTAATAATCCCTTTTTGGAACTGTTGTGTAGTTTTTTTACCTGGCACGACGTTCTTAGATACGAAGTTTGTCATACGGCTTAGGACATAGCTTTGCTGATCATATTTACGTCCAAAAGGTTCCTTAAGGGTTAAAGAAAAGCATTTACAAAAGTGTATATGCTAATATCAATTAAGCAAATAAAAGTACCTTGCCCGGGGTAATTGAACGTATCCATTTTCGAATTAAGTACGTCGAACCAGTCGTTTATTAGCTGGACAAATTCGGCGGTTTGTTTTGCTTGATAAATGTTCATGCCAACTGCGTCGCACCTTATTAGAGCTTTAGCTGTGGTATTTGAAAACAGCTGAGCTGCCAATTTCACCTTTTGTCTTCCTTTAAATAAATACATACATACAATCGTTAAGATTTTTTTTATTTCATTAATTGACTTAGCAGGACTCTCAACAGTCAGGTGATCTTCGCTTAATTTATATGTAATTGACAGGTCGGACTTTGATGTATGCCCTATCAATGCCCATATAGCACGTGAAGTCAACGTAGTCTCCTCATAAATTAATCCGGTATCCAAAAAATGGTTCCGAATTAATTTCAGAAGGTGGGGTGCGTCCATAAAAACGAAAATCTTTTCCTCACTATTTGTAGGGTTAGGAAACCAAGGTTTGTCTTGAGGAATATATGATATATAATAATGTTATTTTCCAAAGAATAATAAAATTTTAAATAATAATAATAAAAAGTATTGTGTTTTCGAATTTAATTTGTTTGGCGAACAAAAACCCTAATAATAAACGATTATTAAAGTTTTTATTGAACATTAATAATTTTTATAACTATATTAGCTGGCACCACAATTCATAATTTTATGTTATCTTATTACCTATCAAATCTTAATAATATATGAGAAATGTACAAATGAAATGAAAAACTAAATTAAGCGTAAAAAATCAACCAAAATAATATTAATCTAAATGTAACCGATTTCGGAATATGAATCTAAAAAATCTTAATAATATTTGGGGACTTTACAAACTAAATTAAGCGCAATTAATCAAGATAAATAAAATTAATCTAAATAATTAGTATTGTGATTATTTTGTTGAACTATTTATGGTTTTTTCAAGTTGTGCTGAAAAAGGTCAACAGAAAAGAAACAGACAAAATGAGAAGAAAAAAATGTACTTGGACTTCAAGAAAAATTCTTGACAAAAGTACGAAAAAACAGAAGTAAGGAAAAAACATGTAAAATCAATTAAAATGGATAATCATTCAGGAAAGCAAATTTCGATCTACCAAATGTTAGAATACAATTTGGTTTAAGGATTGATGTTTGACTATTGACGTCAGCAGTCGTCGATGGCTGCGAGTGTAAGACGGCAAATCCATCTGAGGAGATTGAGTGGTTGCAATCGAAACATGTCATGGTAACCTGCCGGCCGGGGTTCGAGCCCCAGCCACGTCAAGAATGAAAGATTATCAATACAAATTTTAATTAATTTTCATGTTGTAAAATTCCTTTCTTCATAAAAATAATTTAATGAAAAATTAAATTTCATGAACTTAAGCCTAATTAAAAATATTAAAAATTTGGATTAATTAATCTAAATATTTAAAACCGATTTTGAAATCTTAAAGACAAATATTAATACCATGTTTTAATTAATTAAAGGAGATCAGTACCCATGTTCTGTAACTTTAGTGAGAACTTCTTGCATCGAAAAGATGTGAAACAAAATATTCCATCGTTTCTCGAAAAGTGAGAGAAATGTGTGTCTGTAACTCATGTCGAAAACTATCAAAAGAGATTACGTCGTTACGTTATAAATGTCATAATACTGCACTCGAAGCCGATGTGACATTGCAGACGTTCAGAACGCCAGTAGCACATATTGTTGACGGCGACCAAAATTTACCAAAAATTGAAAATTTTTCAACGACGGCGGCGAAAATACAACCGTCGGCTATACCAAATTGTGTAAAGAGCGACTTTAATGTTTGTTGTTTGCAAACGAGCTTTGAAGACATTCGTATATTTTATTAAAATGTTAAAAGCAAAATAATAAAACAATGAAAAATGTGCCAAGAACAAAATAATATTATTATTATTCTTTGCATTTTTAATTGTTTTTTAGTGTTAAATTTTTTCTCTCCCCATTTTTTTTCGTGAGTTTGTTTGACAGTTCAAAGCGGGAACTTTTCTCACCAAAATGTTACAGACACACTTTTTCTGTATATTGGCGAGTAATTTCCTTACGTGACAGCTTGTACTCGCCAAAAAAGTTACAGACACAGTTAAGTGAGAAAAACAGCTGTTTGTTTCAATTTATAGCATTTTTGTTTCATTTCACACATTTCAATCGAAAACTTTCTCGACGCGAGAGTTACAGAACATGGGCACAGATTGTAAATCCTCTATAGAGAAGATGGCAAAAATATTTAACAATATTCTCACGATGCGTCCGCAAAAAAAGGTGTTTAAAGTGTGACTAAATTTTACTATAATAGCGTTATTCGGTACATCTTAGGCATATTTAAGTATTTCCGAGAATGGGTTTAACATGGGGCCTATGGTAAATTATGGAGCAATCATCTTAGTGTAATATCTAGTCATAGAAAGTTCTTGCAAAATTAAATAGCAATCGGTTCATTCTATCGGTTCATTTACTCGGCTGAGCGAAGTCGTTGCTTGATATACAATTAAATTAAGAACCCTTATGTCCAGTCGAAGACCGGCAATAAGGAAAAAAATTATTAAGCGAAGCTGATGTTTATCATACCATATGGTTAATACCTATATTGAAGCAATTCCATAAAGTATATTAAATATTACCACGTGTGTACTTAAAAAGATTTATTAGAATATAAATGGTTAACTTTAATAGCTTCAGAATTTTATACGCTACTGTACCATACATTATATTATATGAAAGCTTGAAGATTTCTCTAGAAAATATTATATGTAAATAAAAATACCTTAATATCGACAAAATTTTTAAATAAGAGCCATTTTGACAAATTACATTAGTAGCTAAAAATATTTTTGAAATTGGTTCTTAATGGGATAATAATTCGGCCTGTTTTATATACCACGTGAAAGGTATTTGGAAACACGCTTCAGCGCTGCCCATATTGCTGAGATCAAATTTATACTTCAAGAGATATTGGTTAAGAATTTTCAACTTTTATTATCTATATCTCTAAAACAAAGTTCGTTGACCAACATTTTATTTTCAAAGCACTTCTAAATGCAATTTTTTGTTTGCCGATGAGTTAAAAATCTTGATAAGTTCCGGGGTTGTATACAAAATTAAGCAAGTAATTGAAAGAATACCAATTTTTATCTATTTCATATGCTACCAAATTTGCCGTATGCTGAAAAGCTTGCATACGACTTTCAACAAGTAACATATTTGCCAACATACGTAGAAAATTTGTTTAAAAGTAAAAATATTGTGTCTAGACGATATGCTAAAATTGTGAACAAACGTTTGCTGACTTCGTTAACAAATGCCTGTCATATGTTGGTAAGCATACGTTTGCTGAAAAAATTTGATGTCTACACGATATGTTGGCGCTGAAAGCAAATTTTTCAACATAAATTTGCTGATTCAACATATCGTGTAGACTAAGCTTAATACAAACTTGAAAAGTTATCAGGATTTTCAATAACACTATTTGTTCCTTTATTACCACCAAAAAATCCTAAATGATTATCCTGTACCCATGTTCTGTAACTTTAGTGAGAACTTCTTGCATCGAAAAGATGTGAAACAAAATATTCCATCGTTTCTCGATAGTGAGAAAAATGTGTGTCTGTAACTCATGTCGAAAACTATCAAAAGAGATTACGTTGTTACGTTATAAATGTCACAATATTGCACTCGAAGCCGATGTGACATTGCAGACGTTCAGATCGCCAGTAACACATATCGTTAACGGCGACCAAAATTTACTTCAATTGAAAATTTTTCAACGACGGCGGCGAAAACACAACCTTCGGCTACGCCAAATTGTGTAAAGAGCGACTTTAATGTTTGTTGTTTGCAAACGAGCTCTGAAGAAATTCGTATATTTTATAAAAATGTTAAAAGCAAAATAATAAAACAATGAAAAATGTGCCAAGAATAAAATATTATTATTATTATTATTATTCATTGCATTTTTAATTGTTTTTTAGTGTTAAAATTTTTTCTCGCCCCATTTTTATTCGTGAGTTTTTTTGACAGTTCAAAGCGGGAACTTTTCTCACCAAAATGTTTCAGACACACTTTTTCTGTAAATTGGCTAGTAATTTACTTACGTGACAGCTTGTACTCGCCAAAAAAAGTTACAGACACAGTTAACACAGCGTTTACATTTGCCAGTACTGGCAAGACAGTAAGCATATACATATTAAGCTGGGATCACACGATTGCCGCAAATGCACCAATATGACACAATTTTGATTGTGCTTTATTGACGCACAATAAAGAAATTGCACCAATCAAATATTCTGAAATCACAGGATTGCCCTGTTTTATACAAATGTAATTGCCGCTAGTTGGGACAAAGTGAAATGGGTACAATAATTGCCGCAGCACAGTCACACGATTGTTATTACTTGACAACTGCGAAAACAGCTGTTGTGGTAGCTTTTTTATTTGTTTGGAAATTCTAGTTGGTATATTCATTAAAAACGAACAATTTCTTCATATGAACTCTACAATTTTTTTTTTTTAATAGTTTTATTTGAAATATTTTAAGAAAAATTTATGAAATTCCAAAAATTAGTTCAACAATTTCGAATGTTAACGTTTGCATAGAAAATTAAATTTAAAAAATATTATTTAAATATCAGTAACCTAATTCTGTAACTTTATTAATTTAACTACCGATATCGTTTAGTAAAGAGAAATCTCGGCTACTTTAACAAATTTTTTGTTCTCGTTTTCAAGGTAACAAATATTTTCTTTAAGAAATATCAAATCCAAATATCTGCAGATATGTAAAAGAAATAATACTTAGTTTTATTAAATATCTTTAATAAACATATTCGCACTTAACAGCTATATTTACATACATATTTGTTAATAACAAAAATTAAAAAAAAAAATTAAAAATGCATAGTAAATAAATACATATTTATTATCATTACTTGCTAAAGTAAACACAAAAACGTAAAATTTATTTAAAAAAAAGGCAAATATTGGCGCGTATTGTGTTGTTGGATTGCCGCACAAGAAGGCAATAAATATTGGTGCATTTTTGTTATTTTTATTGACGCGCGGTTGCTAGCAAACAGTCACACGATTGCCGCACCAGGGTTGCATTTGATTGGTAAAAATAAGCACAATATTGTCTTCGATTGGCACATGAGCCAATTGGTTGTGCAGTCACACGATTGGTGTATTAAAAAGTGTGAAAATTGGTGCATTGCGGCAATCGTGTGATGCCAGCTTTAGTTGGCAAAACAATGCAAAAACAAAATAGCTGTAAAAGTGTTTACGTTTTAGTGAAAAAGTTTGAATGAATTGCTACTGTCTTTTTTGAAAGCCTTATTTTGCTAAATTTTGCTAAAATTATTAAACAAAATGAATAAGAAATACATTTTGGTGTTATCTCTTAAAATGTTGGTACTTTTGTAGAAAAAAAGTCTTTTAAAAAATTAAAAGTTTTTTTTTCAGAAATGGTGACATTTTTTGTTAATGGTAAATGTTAGATGTTTCAAGTGTGAACGCGAATTTCACATTTTCAACATCTTCCATGCGTTCCTCCGAAATGTATGCAAGTGTACAAAGGGTATAAGAAATACATAGGGCTAAAAATCGGAATTTTTCTACATCTTTACAGAATGTTACTATCTCATTTTGTTCCCTTTTACATTTTTCGATTCTTTTAGTGGCATCACTGACAAAATGGCAGTTGCTTTGAAAGCAGCGTTACCATTTCTCAAGTTTTTCCTTTTTTTGCAAGCCTTATTTTGCTTATTTTTGCTAAAATTATTTAACAAAATGAATAAGAAATACATTTTGGTGTTGTCTCTTAAAATGTTGGTACTTTTGTAGAAAAAAAGTATTTAAACAAATAAAAGTTTTTTTTTCAGAAATGGTGACATTTTTTGTTAATGGTAAATGTTAGATATTTCAAGTGTGAACGTGTATTTCACATTTTCAACATCTTCCAAGCGTTCCTCCGAAATGTATGCAAGTGTACAAAGGGTATAAGAAATACATAGGGCTAAAAATCAAAATTTTTACAGAATGTTACTATCTCATTTTGTTCCCTTTTGCATTTTTCGATTATTTTAGTGTAATCACTAGAAAAGTGGCAATAAATTCTGTTATTATTGTGGCATCACTGACAAAATGGCAGTTGCTTTGAAAGCAGCGTCACCATTTCTCAAGTTTTTCCTTTTTTGCAAGCCTTATTTTGCTTAATTTTGCTTAAATTATTAAACAAAATGAATTAGAAATACATTTTGGTGTTATCTCTTAAAATGTTGTTACTTTTGTAGAAAAAAAGTATTTAAAAAAAATAAAAGTTTTTTTTTCAGAAATGGTGACATTTTTTGTTAATGGTAAATGTTAGATGTTTCAAGTGTGAACTCGTATTTCACTTTTTCAACATCTTCCATGCGTTCCTCCGAAATGTATGCAAGTGTACAAAGGGTATAAGTGACAAAAACAGCTGTTTGTTTCAAGATAGCGTCAAGGAAATAGCGTCGAATTTGGGAATTTAAAAACCGGGAAAACAAAATACTCAAATTATAGTGTTTTTCAGAATAAGAACAAAAACTTAGCGTCGAATTTAGGAATTTATGGGGATTTCCAAAGTTAAAAAAAAAGTTAGCGTCGAATTTAGGAATTTAAAAAGGGGAAGTAAAAATAACTAATATTTTTAATAAAAATACAAAAAAATAGTTAACACTAATTAATAAATACACATTTAGGAACAAAATAAGCGATGCGTGCAAAAAATCGTACGGTCTGTTCCCGAGATATTTGGGTGCATCCAAAATGGTCAGTAAAAAGCGTTGCTGATTTATCCCATTAAACACAGGCTTTTGCACGCTATAAACTGTATATATTCTGAAAGTAAATCGTTTTCGTGCATCCAAAATGGTCAGTAAAAAGCGTTGCTGATTAATCCCATGGAACACAGGCCTTTGCACGCTATAAACTGTATATATTCTGAAAGTAAATCGTTTTCCGCACAAAATAAGCGATGCGTGCAAAAAATCGTTCGGTTAGTTCCAGAGATATTTGGGTGCATCCAAAATGGTCAGTAAAAAGCGTTGCTGACTTATCCCATGGAACACAGGCTTTTGCACGGTATAAACTGTATGTATTCTGAAAGTAAATCGTTTTCTGCACAAAATAAGCGATGCGTGCAAAAAAATCGTTCGGTTAGTTCCCGAGATATTTGGGTGCATCCAAAATGGTCAGTAAAAAGCGTTGCTGATTTATCCCATGGAACACAGGCTTTTGCACGGTATAAACTGTATATATTCTGAAAGTAAATCGTTTTCCGCACAAAATAAGCGATGCGCGCAAAAAATCGTTCGGTTAGTTCCAGAGATATTTGGGTGCATCCAAAATGGTCAGTAAAAAGCGTTGCTGACTTATCCCATGGAACACAGGCTTTTGCACGGTATAAACTGTATATATTCTAAAAGTAAATCGTTATCCGCACAAAATAAGCGATGCGTGCAAAAAATTGTTCGGTTAGTTCCAGAGATAATTGGGTGCATCCAAAATGGTCAGTAAAAAGCGTTGCTGATTTATCCCATGGAACACAGGCTTTTGCACGCTATAAACTGTATATATTCTAAAAGTAAATCGTTATCCGCACAAAATAAGCGATGCGTGCAAAAAATCGTTCGGTTAGTTCCCGAGATATTTGGGTGCATCCAAAATGGTCAGTAAAAAGCATTGCTGATTTATCCCATGGAACACAGGCTTTTGCACGCTATAAACTGTATATATTCTGAAAGTAAATCGTTTTCCGCACAAAATAAGCGATGCGTGCAAAAAATCGTTCGGTTAGTTCCAGAGATATTTGGGTGCATCCAAAATGGTCAGTAAAAAGCGTTGCTGATTTATCCCATGGAACACGGGCTTTTGCACGGTATAAACTGTATATATTCTGAAAGTAAATCGTTTTCCGCATAAAATAAGCGATGCGTGCAAAAAATTGTTCGGTTAGTTCCAGAGATAATTGGGTGCATCCAAAATGGTCAGTAAAAAGCGTTGCTGATTTATCCCATGGAACACAGGCTTTTGCACGGTATAAACTGTATGTATTCTGAAAGTAAATCGTTATCCGCACAAAATAAGCGATGCGTACAAAAAATCGTTTGGTTAGTTCCCGAGATATTTGGGTGCATCCAAAATGGTCAGTAAAAAGCGTTGCTGATTTATCCCATGGAACACAGGCTTTTGCACGCTATAAACTGTATATATTCTGAAAGTAAATCGTTTTCCGCACAAAATAAGCGATGCGTGCAAAAAATCGTTCGGTTAGTTCCAGAGATAATTGGGTGCATCCAAAATGGTCAGTAAAAAGCGTTGCTGATTTATCCCATGGAACACAGGCTTTTGCACGGTATAAACTGTATACATATATTCTGAAAGTAAATCGTTTTCCGCACAAAATAAGCGAAGCGTGCAAAAAATCGTTCGGTTAGTTCCAGAGACAATTGGGTGCATTCAAAATGGTCAGTAAAAAGCGTTGCTGATTTATCCCATGGAACACAGGCTTCTACACGGTATAAACTGTATATATTCTGAAAGTAAATCGTTTTCTGCACAAAATAAGCGATGCGTGCAAAAAATCGTTCGGTTAGTTCCAGAGATAATTGGGTGCATCCAAAATTGTCAGTAAAAAGCGTTGCTGATTTATCCCATGGAACACAGGCTTTTGCACGGTATAAACTGTATATATTCTGAAAGTAAATCGTTTTCTGCACAAAATAAGCGATGCGTGCAAAAAATCGTTCGGTTAGTTCCAGAGATAATTGGGTGCATCCAAAATGGTAAGTAAAAAGCGTTGCTGATTTATCCCATGGAACACAGGCTTTTGCACGGTATAAACTGTATATATTCTGAAAGTAAATCGTTTTCCGCACAAAATAAGCGAACTTAAGCCTAATTAAAAATATTAAAAATTTGGATTAAAAACCAACAACAGTTCAACAAAATAACCACAATACTAATTATTGTTAAAGCTAAGGCACGAGCTCTATGTTTGCATTTGTCCTTCAAGTTGTGCTGAAAAGGTCAGCAAGAAAAAGAAAGACAAAGAATGAAAAAAACAAAACAAAATATGTACTTTGAACTTCAAGAAGAATTCTTGACAAAAGTACGAAAAAACAGAAGTAAAGGAAGAACATGTAAAATAAATTAAAATATTATCAAAAAGTAATTTCAATTTTTGGGAATACAAAATTTTAATTTCAAAAGATTTTGTTATTCGTGCTTAATAAATTAAAATAGATAATCATTCAAAGCAAATTTCGATCTAGTAAAGGTTTAATACAATTTGGTTTAAGGATTGATGTTTCACTAATGACGTCAGCTGTCGTCGATGGCTGCGAGTGTTAAACGGCAACCCCTCTGAGGAGATTTAGTGGTTGCAATCGAAACATGTCAGGGTAACCTGTCCGTAAAAACGCCTGGGTTCGAGCCCAGATTGAGTCAAGAATGAAAAATTATCAGTAAATTTTAATTAATTTTCATGTTGTAAAATTCCTTTCTTCATAAAAATAATTTAATGAAAATTAAATTTGATGAACTTAAGCCTAATTAAAAATTTGGATTAAAAACCATAAATAGTTCAACAAAATAACCACAATACTAATTATTGTTAAAGCTAAGGCACGAGCTCTATGTTTGAATTTGTCCTTCAAGTTGTGCTGAAAAGGTCAGCAAGAAAAAGAAAGACAAAGAATGAAAAAACCAAACAAAATATGTACTTTGAACTTCAAGAAATATTCTTGACAAAAGTACGAAAAAACAGAAGTAAAGGAAGAACATGTAAAATAAATTAAAATAGATAATCATTCAAAGCAAATTTCGATCTACCAAAGGTTTAATACAATTTGGTTTAAGGATTGATGTTTGACTAATGACGTCAGCAGTCGTCGATGGCTGCGAGTGTTAAACGGCAAGCCCTCTGAGGAGATTGAGTGGTTGCAATCGAAACATGTCAGGGTAACCTGTCCGTAAAAACGCCTGGGTTCGAGCCCAGATTGAGTCAAGAATGAAAAATTATCAGTAAATTTTAATTAATTTTCATGTTGTAAAATTCCTTTCTTCATAAAAATAATTTAATGAAAATTAAATTTGATGAACTTAAGCCTAATTAAAAATATTAAAAATTTGGATTAAAAACCATAAATAGTTCAACAAAATAACCACAATACTAATTATTTTTTTTTTCTATTATTAAAAATAATGATAATAAAAAATGCAAAAGGCTTTTAAAACATTATTCCGCACTGCAAAACCATTTCGGTTTCATCATTTTGTTATGCGCCCCATACACAGTTCAATTCAGTTGTCAACTGAGTCTTTCAACTCAGTTGACAACTTCATCAACTGAATTGAAAGATTTTAAATTTATTTTAAAATTTAATGAAATAAAAGACAATTTTTAAAAAACTTGACTACAAAAATTAATTTTGACAGCTAATCAAGAGACTTGAGCACACACAGTACAATCGAATTGAAAGACTTAGTAGTCAACTTGAAAAAATCAAAATCTTTTGATTTTTCTTCAACCAACTCGACAACCGTCAAATTAATCAACTGACAAGGCCATACACGCTTTGATTTGGACAACAACCGACTCAGTTGACAATTGAATTGAATCGTGTATGGTCTGCTTTAGTAACTTGCAATTTTCTTCCACTGGCTGACACTTTGTACGCCATTTTAAAGGCGTTAAGGTGTAGGGTTGCCATCCGTCCTCTTTTCCCCGGACACCGTCCTCTGTTTTTGGGTATCCGGGGCAGTTTACTTCTTTTTCATCAAGTGTCCGGCTTTTTACACCTTCATTGAAAATTTGTTCCTGCATTTAAACTTTAAATCACAGGTCACAAAATTCATTAAAAGATTTAGGTGCTCTGTTTTTTTTTTTTTTTTAAGATAGGTATGATTTAATTTTTGGGGACGTAACGTGACAAAAAGAGTAGTTTTCTTTGAAAATGGAGCTCCCAAAAAAAATGCAACAAATAAGCAAAAGCAACCTTATCAATGTCGTTACTTTTGTTCAAATAAATACTTGATGCTCAAATGACCATATTAAAATTTTATTTTAAGATTATTTTTGGAAAGAAATAAAAAATCATATCTTAAAACAAAGTACATCTTTATTTATTTTATTTATTTGTCCCTTTTAATGGACAAAAACTCTGAAACGTTGCACCAAAAAATAATTTTCATGTGAATGAACCTCTGATAGGTGGACACTCCTTTATATGGACATGGACAAGCATTTTGTATATATTTTGGTTGAAAACCCTCTATTATGTGGACATTTTCATAAAATCGCTGAAAATTTTATAAATGTTTCTGTATAATTTTTTGTATCTGGCATCGCTTTTGCATATTTTCAGTTTGTTTTTAAATATTATGCATTTGGTACCTCTGAAGCAACTAAATATGTACATATGAATGTTTTTCTGCTGTGTATGGGGAATTCACTAAATTTAGTTTTTGTTGTCAAATTAACTTATTGGTTTTGTGTCACAAATGGCTTCACAGCGAAAGTGTTTAACATTAAAAGAAAAAGTGGAAATTATTGAATCCTCAAAAAAAGATAAATGTTCGGTTCGGAAATTAGCAGAAAGGTTTGTTATTTTAAAATTGTATTTGCTGTTTAGGTTTAGATTAAATTAATATTGTTCTTCTTTCAGCTTTCACATCGGAAAATCTCAAGTGGCAAACATATTGAAAAACAAGGAAAATTTACTGTTAAAGTGGCAGTCTGGCACTAATTCTAAACAAAAAAAGATTTCAAGTCTCCGTCGGATAATCAAAAGCTCGACAAACTGTGCCTTGAATGGTTCTCCATAATTCGATCGCAAAACATCCCTGTGTCTGGACCTCTTGTTCAAGAAAATGCCAAACAAATCGCCACAAAATTAGGAATGACAACATTTGTTGCATCAAACGGCTGGCTGCAGAAGTGGCGCAAAAGACACAATATAAGTTGTAAAGCAGTTTGTGGTGAAGCAGCGTCGGTGTCTAAAGATGATGTTTACCAATTTCGAGAAAGACTTAAATTATTGCTTCGCGAGTTTAAACCAGAAAATGTTTACAATGCTGATGAAAGCAGTCTATTCTATAGAGCACTTCCAAATAAAACATTAGCTTTTAAAAACATGAGATGTACAGCAGGTAAACTAGCTAAGGAAAGATTATCAGTGCTTTTCTGTGTTAATATGACGGGACAAAAAGAAGTGCCTTTGGCAATTGGAAAAGCTGCTCGACCTCGAGCGTTTAAGAAAACACCAATCAAAGACTTACCAATAATTTGGAAATCAAACAAAAAGGCCTGGATGACAAGAGATATTATGGACGAGTGGTTGCATCAATTAGATCTTAAAATGGGTAAAGAAAAAAGAAAAATAGCTTTATTTTTAGATAATGCAGCGTCTTATCCTCGCGAAGTAAAATTAGATAACATAACAATATTTTGGTTACCTCCAAATACAACTTCTATCTGCCAGAATTTAGATCAAGGTATAATTCGCAGTTTTAAATTTCATTATCGCAGCTTTGTTGTAAAAACTATTCTGTCAAACTTAGAAGCAAATTTAGATGGTTCAAAAAAATCGACATTCTTGAAGCTATATTTTTCGTGGAAAATGCATGGAAAAAAGTTACTACTGAAACAATTAAAAATTGTTTTTGCAAAGCTGGTTTTGATATAAATGTTTACAATTTTTCTAACTTTGATGACGAAGATAACATTCCTTTAACAGAACTACAAATTTTAATGCGAGCTTGTAGGCCTGTAAACGCACAAGAATATCTTTGCATTGATGATAATGTATACACTGAAGATAAAACCATATCCATTGAAATTGAAGAAACAGAAAGCGAATCGGAACAAGAAGTTACTGAAATAGAAAACTGGGTAGATGTACCTAGCAAAATCACAAATACTATTGAAGCTCTGAAATATCTTCATAATGTCAAACAATTCTTATTGGCGGATTATAAGGCATATAACTATTTAAAACAATTGGAAAGCTGTTTGCAACATCGTGTTATTGCCGAAAAAGAAGCCAATTTAAAACAGAAAACTATAAACAATTTTTTTAAAGCGAATTAAAATTATAAACTACAAAACATTATTAACTAGTGAGTATGTACATATGTATTAATGAAATTGGAATGATCTCTTATTGTTTTTGTTATTAAATAACCTAAAAAAAATATATTATGTATTTTTTATTAGACCTCCCCTTAGGTGGACACCTCTCAATAATGGACAAATTTCAGGCGACCGCAGGTGTCCACTATAGAGAGTTTTCACTGTATTTACAAAATCATCAATATATATGTATTAAAGAAATAGATTATAAAAAATAAATAAATTAATAATAATAATCAAAAGTTATTATTTTATTAAAATCAAATAGTAATTATTGTTAATTAATCAAATGTGGAAAACAAATTAATTATAGACTTTTTGAACTCAAGTGCGGTACATAAAAGTTGAGAACAATATGGAATTGAGTTCCAGAGATGAACTTTATGGATAAAGAATTGACACAATGATATAAGGCTATAATCAGGGATGTCAGCGCCTTGCACAATTGTGCAAATTAATTCACATGTACGCTTACGCTCTTTTATTTTGCGAGCGTAAAATATAATTGTTTACTGAGAAACACTCTCATTCAGCGGGAAATATCGCAAATATTGCAAGGCCTGTTTTGAGGCCTCTAAATATATTTATGTATATAAATAAATATACAATAACTGTATGTAGGTACATCTTTTTTTTGTTTTATTATCTTTTTTTTGTTTTATTATCTTTTTTATTTTATTTATTATCTATGTTTTTGTTTTGTTTTATTTCTGTTTTTGACATTGTACAATGATTTTAAAACAGGGATTTCCATTTCTTTGCACAATTGTGCAATTGTGGTTATTTTTTAAGATAGAATTTTAAAATTTTATAAAAATATATATGTAAAGTGAATCCTAATCAACAAAAATTTCAAATTTTCAAAATAATTGTTTTGCATTTAAGCTAACGATATGTGTTTTGTTCGTGAAAAAAATTCGTTGATGCCTGTAACAGGGTCCCTTTTTCTTTCGTTAAAAAGACGTACCTAAATGCAGAAATTATTAAGAAAAGAAAAAGCCACAAGAATTTGTTGGTATTTTGTGATTGTAAAAATATTTTTGTTTCTGTACCAATCGCGTCGGTGGGTTTTTTTTTTTTTGAAAACTCTTTTCTTAAGTAGGTAAAAATATTTAAAAAACAAGTTAGAAAAGTCTTATTTTGCTACAATTTATGTGTAAACCAATACACATAAAAGCAAATGTGACAGCAGGTAAAATTTTTGGGTAAGAAGATGTGTTTTATTGATGTATTAATGAAACTTTATTGTTTCGCACTATTTTTATTGCTTACTTTTGTATTGTATTAGGTTGTAAAAAGACTTCAAATATTGTGAACTGCGCAATTTTTCCAAAAAATAAGCAAAGTTTCTGAGGTTCCAAATTAAATTTATTTAAATAATAACTGAAAATGTAAGTTAACTTTAAATGGTCTGATGAAAAATGAATGGAAAGCATGAACTATATTTCCTCGCATAATGCTGGCCCTGGTGTTTTCATCGCCCTTTCATGAAAATGTTTTGTAAGTTTTAATACCTTACCTGATTCCCAACAATTTAATCGAACATAGATGACCCTTAGAAAAGGTCTTTAATAAGGCCTCGCAACCGCATATTTCGCCCGCTGGGCATGTAAGAGATAAGAGTAATCTCACCAACACAATCATAATTGACATCACTGCTATAATGCGAGGCCTTATTAAAGACCTTTTCTAAGGGTCATCTATGTTCGATTAAATTGTTGGCAATCAGGTAAGGTATTAAAACTTACAAAACATTTTCATGAAAAGGCGATGCAAACACCAAGGCCAGCATTATGCGAGGAAATATAGTTCATGCTTTCCATTCATTTTTTATCAGACCATTTAAAGTTAACTTACATTTATTGCTATGAAGACTTAAAAGCAATAAATAATAATACAATTATCGAAAAATGTTGAGTTATGGACAGACACAATCAGTTATTATTTAAATAAATTTAATTTGGAACCTCAGAAACTTTGCTTATTTTTTGGAAAAATTGCGCAGTTCACAATATTTGAAGTCTTTTTACAACCTAATACAATTCTTTCCAATATTTTTCGTTTTTTGCTCAACATACCTTTGCGAATTCTAACAATGAAAATTCATTTGCTCATACTAATGCAAATATTAAGTTTAAAAATATTCTGTAAGTATTAACCACCATTATAAAAAGAGAAGATTTTACTAGCCTATAATAAATACTTTTATCTACCAATAATATCTTCTAAATTTATATTGCAGTTTCGTAACAACAAAACATTTTTTAGGTTTGCGGATGTTAATTTATTGCGTTGTTTTGAGCAAATGTATTTCAAATCGGAAAATATTTGTTCGCAAAGATATGTTGAGGAGAAAAGCGACAAACATTTGAAGGAATTTTTTTTAATTTAGGATATAGCGCCCCGTCTAAATTTTTCCAGAACTCAATAATATTTTCCCTGTCTGGGGGATTAATTTCGCTCCTAAGTATGATTAGTTCCGACTGGATGCTGAATTCATAACTCGCAATGTCGCACTTAAAAGGATTTTGGAATATGTTAAGTAGTGGTTTTATATCCTCAAAATCTTGAAAACGATCTTGAAAGTTGTAAAAAAGGTTTTCAAAAATTGCCAAATACTCAGATTTTTTCAAATATTTCTCCTTGTCATAAATAAGCAAAGTTTTAGGAAAGTTGGAAAAAATCTTCATTATTTATTTCATTTGTTAATAAAAATAATTTGGTTTTAAAATTAAAAACAATCGTATATATGTCACTTAAATTGTTTCCCTTTCCTTGTAGTTCCAAATTTAGCTCATTTAAAATACTGCTTGTATCCGCCAGAAACGCAAGGTCTAAAATGAACTCATAATCATTCAACTGTATTAATTCACATTCGTCTAAATTTTCAGTTTACCAAAAACGCAACACCTCTTTTCTAAGATCGAATAACCTGTTTAGACAATCACCCCGACTAAGCCAACGAACTTCCGTAAACATTTTTAAGTCGTGGTGATTGGCGTTTACGTTTTTAAGAAAACTTACAAATTTTCTGTGCGTTAATGAATGATGACCCCCCCCCCCCCCGTATTCTATTGATTATCCGCTCTGCAGTCTTAATAGCGGCATGATCACTTATAAATTTTGAGGCAAGCATGAACTGATGAATTATGCAATGGAAAGCATGTACATCAATTCCATTTTTCTTAAGCTGTCCTACGAAACCTTCATACTTCCCGGCCATAACGTTTGCACCATCCGTGCCAACTCCTGCTAATTTTGAAGCTTGTGTAACAGATATCAGGTTTTCAAAGACTACGTCGTATAATACCTTACCTGTTACATTACCGTAAAACGTTTCAAGTGAGTACATAGTTTCAAAAACATTGTACTCACTATCTATGCATCGAACACAAATGACCAATTGGCAAAGATCATTAATGTCGGTGCTTTCGTCGAGGCAAAAAGAAAAATATTCACAATTTTTTAACTTTTCCCTAATCACAGATTGTATATGTGCAGCTAAAATTTATGTGCGCTTGACGACACTATTTCGGCTCATGGGAAGCGTTTTTATTACGCTGCAATCGATTTTCAGTTTTTCCAAAACTGCATTGAAAAGCTTTTTTATAAATGCCCCATCGGAAAATGGTCTTCCCTGTTCTACTATTTCCAAAGTTAGTAAATTTGATATTTCTATTTTTAACTCTTCTATCCTATCTTCATGCTCTTCTTCTTGTGATACCCAACTTTTCAAGCTATCCAAATATACCTTTTTTTTAATCTTATACTGGTTTTCCCTTTCTTTTACTTCATATTGTTTAATATCATTATGGAAATTATCATAATGCCTTTTCAAAGTAAACAATCTCTTAAGTTCAAATGTTTTAAAACATAAGAGACATTGAAAATAATTAAATGCATTTTTTATCATAAAATATTTTTTATATGGCATCATTTATCTTTTTTTTAATAAACTCATCCGCTTGCACGTCCGTTATCGCTGTCTACAAGACTATTAAATGAAATTCTAATTTGAAGTTTACAGGTATACACAATTGTACATAGAAATGGATTTCCCTGGTCTATTTATTCAAAAATAAAATGAATTACATGAGAATTATAACGTGAAAAAGTTATTTTAGTAAAAAGTTAGGGTATTTATAGTGGTAAGTAAAATAGAAAGGGTATTCACGGTGTTGGGATACTCATACTTCAAACATCTGTGCATACATTTTAATTCTAGCTAATGGTATATCATAACTTTTTACAAAATACCAAATGCGCACCTGAGTTTGCCTGCAAAAATGTATAAAGTCATTATAACAGGTCAAAGTTACGTTAAATAAATACCATAAAGTAGTAAGGTTTACTCTTTAGACTCGGTCATATAATTGTAGCATAAAAAAGTAAGCAATAAAAATAGTGCGAAACAATAAAGTTTCATTAATACATCAATAAAACACATCTTCTTACCCAAAAATTTTACCTGCTGTCACATTTGCTTTTATGTGTATAGGTTTACACATAAATTGTAGCAAAACAAGACTTTTTTAACTTGTTTTTTAAATATTTTTACCTACTTAAGAAAAGAGTTTTCAAAAAAAAAAAAACCCACCGACGCGATTGGTACAGAAACAAAAATATTTTTATCATCACAAAATACCAACAAATTCTTGTGGCTTTTTCTTTTCTTAATAATTTCTGCATTTAGGTATGTCTTTTTAACGAAAGAAAAAGGGACCCTGTTAATGGCATCAACGAATTTTTTTCACGAACAAAACACATATCGTTAGCTTAAATGCAAAACAATTATTTTGAAAATTTGAAATTTTTGTTGATTAGGATTCACTTTACATATATATTTTTATAAAATTTTAAAATTCTATCTTAAAAAATAACCACAATTGCACAATTGTGCAAAGAAATGGAAATCCCTGTTTTAAAATCATTGTACAATGTCAAAAACAGAAATAAAACAAAACAAAAACATAGATAATAAATAAAATAAAAAAGATAATAAAACAAAAAAAAAAAGATGTAAATAAATATATTTAGAGGCCTCAAAACAGGCCTTGCAATATTTGCGATATTTCCCGCTGAATGAGAGTGTTTCTCAGTAAACAATTATATTTTACGCTCGCAAAATAAAAGAGCGTAATCGTACATGTGAATTAATTTGCACAATTGTGCAAGGCGCTGACATCCCTGCTATAATGTCTAAATTGTATTCTTCTTCCTCTACTTTCAATATTTGAGAATTTAAGTTTTACATATATGTATATGTTCAGGCTGTTTCATGTAGATGATTTTGTGTACAAAAATTAAGATACGCGTTTTTAGCAGATCTTTAAAACAAATGCCATATAATTTCATTGCAAATGTTGAAACTCGTGCTCGACGTTTTAATCCATAGACATAACGAATAATATTATTAAATTACATTTAGTTTATTTTCACTTATTGCGTCACAACTTGCAAAAAGTTCACAACCGTACAACAAAATGGGTATTAAGTACGTTTTAGCAAGTAGTATTCGAATTTTGATTGGTGTGCAGTATTGAGTTCGCCAAAGTGTTCTTACCATGGAAAACGTTCGACCGCATGCATATTTTATATGGTCAGACCATGTTAATGTGTTATTAAAAATAATTCCGAGGTTTTTTGCTGTGTTTACAATTTCTATGCATTGATTATTAATGGAAATATTGGGCATAAGGTTAAAATCAACTTTTGCCAGACGTTTACGTATAATAATACATTTGGATTTTCGGGGGTTAATTCCAAGACCATTTGCAGATGCCCACAAATAAATTTTATTTAGTTCTTTATTCAAAGTACTAACACACTTATTCAGCGAGGCTTTATTACAACTGATGTAGAGCTGAACATCATCTGCATACATTCTTATCCCACAGTGAGTAAGTACATTAGGGAGATCGTTTGAGTACATAGCAAATAGCAGTGGGCCTAAGATAGATCCCTGTGGAACACCTCTTTTAACGGGTAGTGATTCTGATGTCTTGGACGTGGTTTGAACATACTGATATCTATTATTGAGATATTTTGACAAAAGGCAAACTGCGGATGACGAAAAATTAAACATTTTTTCAAGTTTGAGGCACAATATGTCATGGTCAACAGTATCAAACGCCTTAGAATGATCCAGCAAAACTAAAAACGTGACGTTACCCCTATCAACCTCTTTTCTTATCTCCTCAGCAACGTCTACCAGGGCAGTTATGCAGCTGTGTTTAGTTCGAAAACCAGACTGACGATCAGTTAATAAATTATTATCATTTAAGTAAAGAGTTATTTGGTTATGTATTAGCCTCTCAAAAACTTTAGAAAGGAAAGTTAAAATAGCTATAGGTCTGTACTCAGAACTTGATTTAGGTACTGGTATAATTTTTGAGTTTTTCCATTTAGTAGGAAAATGACTTGTAGTAATAATTTTGTTAAAAAAAACGTGATGAACGGGATTAATTGTGGGAGAAGAAGTTTAATAAATTTTGGATGAATTCCATCAGCTCCTACAGCATTAGATTTTATGGATAAGCAACTTAACAATACGTCACTTTGATCTACACTTTTAAAAAAGAATTTGTTGTTCTCAGAAACATTATCAAAATTATTAATATTAGTGTAGTAGTTGCGATCAGCTTCAACTATGGGGATATTCAAGAAAGTTTGATTTATACTATCAGCATCAATTGTACACATTTCATGAGTGGTTGCTTTGCCAATACCAATTTCACGAATAGTTTGCCATGTCTTTTTTGATCCCAGGGCACACGAGAACTTATTAGCGTAGAAATCGGATTTGGCCTTCTTTATCCTCTTATTGGTTTTTTTTCTTGCAATACGGTATTCATTTAAAAGGTGTGTGGTTTTAAATCGTTTCCATCGAGAATACAATAAATTTCTATTGAACATTGCTTCTTTGATGTTGGAGGAAAACCAAGGTTTATTCTTCTGACTGACGGTTTTAGTTATCAAAGGGACTGTTTGATTAAATATATTACATAGGTTATACTCAAGAAAGAAAAGCTGATCATCCACAGCAAGGATATAGTACAAACAACTCCAGTCAACTTTTAAAAACTCATTTTCCAGTGTTGCAAAATCAGTATTTTTAAAATCACGAAAGGTAATTAACTGGCTAGCTGACGACAAATCAAAGTTATACGCCATGAAAATAAGATCATGTTTGGAAAAGCATGACGCTGAGAGTTGGTCATAAAGAAGTATATTAGATTCATTATTCACAAAAAATAGATCCAAGAGTGTGTTGTTCGTTGCAGTGTAGTGCGTAGGTGTAGTTGTGTTAGGTGAAGAAAGTCCGAGTGAGGTCATATAATCAGAAAGATTCCGTTCTACTAATACATTGGAATTAAAGTCACCAACTAATATTACGCCTTCATATAGGGCTGTAATTGTTTCCAGGGTTTTAATAAAACCATTTAACGGTAAATTTTTATTTGGCCTATAAACACTACCCACCAGCAGCTTTCTTCCCTCACTATTAACCTCAATTAGCAAATACTCCACAAAGTTAACTTGAACCGTATCACCGAAAAAATTAGTATCCTTTGAAGTACATTTAATACAAAAATTAATGCCATTTTTAATATATATTGCTACACCACCATATCCATCATCTCTGTCAACTCTTCGTACACTATAGCCATTCAAAGAAATATTAAGGTCAGTAGTATTTGTATCAAACCAGGTTTCGGATACGCATATGAAATCCATTTCTGATTTCTCAAATATAATCCGAAATTCATCAATCTTTCCTTGTAAACTTTGATCATTAATGTGACAAATTTTAATACCTGATTTCTGGCAAGCCAAGATTCTAATCATACTACCAATACTATCTCTGGAACGAATTCTATTGTTATTGCTCATCACTAAACACAGTTAAATATAAAGATGTAACGCACAAATCGAAAGCATATAAAAAAAAACATTGGTTAGAATAATTAATAAAAAGTCAAAAATTAAAACAAATGATTTGTAAGAAATTTTAAAGTGGACTGTGATTGTAAATATTGCAAAAGAGGAAAAGAAAAAACATAAAAATAACAATTTAAAATTGAAATTTAAGACATATCTTATTATAAAACTGGAAAGCATCATGGCATCACTCATAGACAGGCAAATTATCAGGCTCATGAAAAAACTCATTCAGATTTTTTAAATCGTCAATTTGTATTGCATTTTCGTTGGCATTAGTTTTTATATAAACCAGGCCCCACATACTAAACGCACTGTGAATACGATTGTCCTTTTTAAGGCGGACATCCTTCAAAGTTTCAGGATTTTGAAAGAACAGTTTGAAGTATTATATAAAAAAAATCAGCAAAAAATAGGATTTTGACTAAGTCCATTTTTAAAATTTAATATTTTGCAAAGAAATTTTTTTCAATTTATTTATTGTAGCCTCAAGTATTCTCTTTAAACTGACAAAAATCATTTTCGTATGTAAAGTAGTTTTCGAGATATTAAAAAAATAAACTCAACACATTCGGCGAAATTATGACATTTTGAATATGACATAACTTTTGAAAAAAATTAAAAAATAGTTTTTCGTTGATATATGTTCTTTATGGGATGGAATTACCCAAATTAAGTTTTTGTGTAAAAACAAATTTTGGTTTTTAATTTTTATGCCGTCGTTAATTTTATTAAAATTAGGTTGTTTAAAAAGTTTCCTCTTTTTTTCAAGCAAATGTCCTACATTTTTTATGCTGGCGTCCTCTTTTTCTCAAAATAGAAATGGCAAGCCTAGTTAAGGTGCATAGTTTTGGTTGATTTGATGTTTAAACTGTGTAAGAGAGTAAGGTCAACGGTTATCTGCAAAAAAAAAAAACAGGTTTTGCAAAATGTGGCGTTTACAAAGTTAGTCGCGGCTGTGCTTCAATTATTATCTGCAGTGTGGCCATATCCAAAAATATTTTACAGCTAAATCGGCTTTCAAATAATGCTAAAAAATGCCAAAAAAAAATCCTAAACTGCCAAAAAATAATGCTAAAATTTAAATTGTATTATTGTTTTGTTGTTTTAGTTAATATACCTTTATACATGATTTATTTTACATAATTCTTTCCTATGATCATACTAATAGAACAAACGGATTAACAACTCTTCGAGAGAAGAAAGAAGAAAGGGGGTTAGTAGGGAGATGCATGTACTCGGTCAGTACGCTTTGTGTTTTTATTCGTTGGTATATGCACAGCGATGGCTACATGTAATTTTTTTCTTTTTCTCTTTGATTCGCTGTTAATAAAATTGTTGTTGTTTTGAACCGAAAAAAGTTGAAACCGATTGCTGCGTGGTATTATGTTAACATCTTTAAAAGGGAATTGAAAAGAAGTTGAGCATCAAAAGATGAAACGTGTAAATTTAGGCTTTGTTTGCATTAATTGTTGCGCACGCAATAACACAATTTCTTAAAGTCAAACGGCATTAATTCTTTTGCTTTTGCATTTAAGTAGTCATTGTCTACTCGATGACACGACGAATGTAAATCGGTATGAGTTCGAGTCGCTTTGTTGGTATGATTTTTGTAGGCATAAGTTCAAATAAACTAGTTGTATTGTCCAATTTGTTTTTGTGTTTACCCTGCAAATAATATTGGACAACCTGATTTTGATCAAATGGACTACTCATTGGACTAGTCCCATGTAATGCAAGCATGGACCATGTCATTGTTAAAAAGTGTTTGTAGTGAGACGACATGTCTTCGATTTTTAACGAAATGTGTTCGTTTTTAAACGACTTCAAAACTAATCCTCTTTTGTATACCATGGAGTAGTTTTAATACTACTCCTTTGTAATCCAAAGCTGAGTTATATGGTCCTGCCCTAGGACATCGTAATGTAAAATAGACCATGTTTTTCCATATGTTTGGGTTACTTTTAGACTAGTCCTAGTCCCTTGTGGCTACATTTTAGACGCGTGTTTGGACTAGTCCTATTATTTGCAGGGTATTTTTTTAAAAGCGCAACAAGCAACATTAACAACAATTAGGGGTTTTCCCGGGATTTCCCGTCCCGGGAATTTCAATAATTATATTTCCCGCTTTCCCGGGATTTTTCATGCGGGATCCCGGAAAATAAA
Organism: Pollenia angustigena; assembly: GCA_930367215.1. NCBI lineage: Eukaryota > Metazoa > Arthropoda > Insecta > Diptera > Polleniidae > Pollenia > Pollenia angustigena. The sequence continues at coordinate 120,077,082 of OV884057.1, read as the reverse complement.
AAATTCCTCAAAGTTTAAGAAAACAGCTATTTATACTTTGAAATTTAGTTTTCTCTTCTCTTAAAATAAGCATCTGTGGATGGGTTGTCGATTAGATCAATTACAAGAAGTGAGTACATACGTAAATCAATGTCTCCTGATGCAATAAATCTACTTAAAGCAGAATATGCAGTAAATTTAGTGAAGTGAAAAGTTAATAAAGAACATTAATTCAAAATAAGATTCAGGTAGTAAAGTTTAATTGTCCATGGACAAGTCTTTAAAATAGCAGATACCTAAACATATAGCTCCTTTATTGTAACATAGTCATATCTACAAAAACAAATGAACTTGGCAAAATGCGATTAAAGTTTTCAAAATGTACCGATTTAAAGATATATTTTGCTATAACTTCGGTTCAGTTTGAGATAAAATACGAGAAGGCATGAATGAACACTTTGCTTAAATAACTTACAATTTTTGATTTTTTTAAATATGACTATGTTGCAATGAAGGAGCGATATGTTTATTAGGTGATAAATACAAATTTTTTTCAATTTGTGTTGGTTTATATACCCTTGAAGTGTATATAAACTACTACAACATACAATTTGAAAAACACATTGTCCTAAAGATTACAAATAGATGAAATGAAAAGGTTTGTAAGAGGTTGATGCTATTTTTTGCATGAACCTTGACATACATTTGACTGATATAGACGTTGTTTATAAAAAAAATGCTTCTTATTGTGAATCAAAAGCCTTCTACAACGGTGCACTTTTAACTATTTATCCAACCTCGGTAAAAAAAATGAACAAAATTTTTCGGAAACATGGTAATTAGTAAATAAAATAATCAATATACTTTTTGACGACTTACTAAGCGCTTTGAGTGTGTCAGAAAGTTAGTTTTTAAGCCGTTAAAAAATGTTAATATATTTATTTAAAATATTTCATCTATTTTATGAATTAACTTTTTGATCTCATATCTTGAGTAACTCAATTTGTGTTTGTTTTTATTATTGTTTTATGAATTAAATTGTTATGTTTATCTTAATTTTTTATCTTGTATCTAGAGTATGATAATAATAATACGGAATTTACATATAAAACCGTAAGGTTATAATAATTCAAGTTCCTCTTTTAATCTTCATTTAATTTTGTAGTATTTAAGGATTTCTTTTATTTATTTTGTAAACAAGTTACCTTACGTTTTTTTTATAAAAGATTTTTTCATTATTTAAAAACAAATTTACTTTGTTTTATTTATATGGAGCGGGATCACGGGATTCAGTCAATTTTAAAAAAATGCTCTTGAAAAGGGTGAGATTTTTAGATTAAAACAAGCAAAAATTTTTAAGAAACAGACACCAAATTGGATTTTTTTTAAATAAAATGTCACATTTTTTGTAGAAAAGAAAACACCATTATTTTTATACGAAAAGAAAATTTTGCCCCGCCCACTTTTTTCGAATAACCTAAAATCAGAAAACGGCTCCATCGATTTGAACAATTTTTCTTTCAAATGTTCGTATTGATCCATTTTAAGTTTTCATCGAAAGAAAAATTTACCACGCCTATTTTTACGCCCACTTTTTCTATTAAGCGCATAACTTGAGAACGGCTTGACCGATTTATACGATTTATACGATTTATAAATGATTTCCATGGTCCAACTTAGGCTTTTACGGAAAGAAAATTTTGCCCCGCCAACTTTTTTCGATTTACCTAAAATCAAAAAACGGCTCCATCGATTTGACTAATTTTTCTTTTAAATATTCGTATTAATCCATTTAACGTTTTCATCAAAAGAAAAATGTTACACGCCTACTTTTTCTATTAAGCGCATAACTTGAGAACGGCTTGACAGATTTGGACGATTATTTCTTTAAAATCATCGCCATGGTCCAACTTAGGTTTTGTAAGGAAAGAAAATTTTGCGCCGCCCACTTTAACGCCCACTTTTTTCGATTTACCTAATATCAGAAAAATAAAATATACAAAAACTATAAATTAATGTCATTTGTTTATTAGTTTTTCATTTATTTTTTTTAAAAATAGGGTTTGTTATAGGCTTTTAATGTATACATATATGTATATATAATTTTTTTAATTTTTATTAAAAAATGCAGCACATCTATAATTCTTCCGTAATCATTATAATTTTTATACTCAAACTTTATCATCATTGACATCATTTTAATATGTATTTAAAATTATGAATGACTCAAATATTAAGATGTATGTATTTTTTTATTATGTATGGTATGTGATGGCATCCGATTTTGAAAACGAAACGATTTAAAACTGAAAATTACGCTTTCAGCAGATCTGTAAAAAACTGCAATCAATTGGCATTAAAATCCAAATGATTGCAAACAAACTGATTTCATTCTTTGATTTCAAATTCCAAAATGAAATCTTATTTTTTCACACTGTTAAAAATTTTCGTTTTAATAAAATTGATAAGACTTTCATCACATACCTGAATTGTTTGAATATATGTATCAGCTATGTTTTGAAAAACGAAATTTCAATTAAAGGTTTCTTAAACGAACGTTGCTCTCCCTGATTCCAAAAGCAGTTCTGGGGGCTAATTCTGGCAGTCGTATACGATCGAATACGTAATCGTACGTTTGAAATTCTGTCAATCGTTATCGAATAATATCTATGTAACGAAACTTATAATGGCATCTGTCGATAACGAGCGACTGTTAGAATCGTAGGCATAAACCCTTTTTTGTAAACAAACGAATAAAAAAAAGAAATGTAAGTTGTATTTTTTAACTAACCAAAAGTTATAATTTTAGTAATTTTGACCAAAATAAATGATTATGGGATTTGCCAAAAAAGTATATTGCCGAATTCCAATTCTTTAAGAGCAAAACTAAACTGAGTTGAGTTGTAAACCGTAATAGGGGCCTAAATGCTTCCTTTGTCAAACGAAAACAGTTTTTAAAGTCTAAAAAAATTATTAAGTTAAAGTAATTTTTGGGAATACAAAATTTTAATTTAAAAGATTTTGTTATTCGTTCTTAATTCCCAATTTTTATTCTTCATAAAAACACTGAAATTTATTGTTGATGGGATAAGCTTTTCCTATGCGCATTTCACTGGTTGCTTAGGCCAGATCGTCAGGAAACTTCATCCAAAGATTTTAGAAAAACTAAAGATATTTAACCAAATAAAACTGTTAAGCGTTTTAAAATTAAATGCAACAGTTCTACTTATAATAATATCAAAGTTTAAACAAAAACATCAACAATAAATAACACTATGGAACATTTTTGGGATTATTGTCTGGGGGGTAAGAAATTCCAAGACAGGGTGATGGTACTAGGTCAGTACAGTAAAACCCTCAAAGGGTTTGGCGTTCGTATGTGTCAGTTTTTTTTTATGACATTTTAAATTTTTTCCTTATCTTGATGTTTTTTTGTTTAACATAACTCGAGAACCACTTGTCCGATTTTGCTAAAACAAACTCAAAAAAATTTAGAATTACAATTTCTTTAATCCGTTCATATAACGTTTTTCTTTATAATCAACAGTTTTGCCGGTAAAAATAAATTTGTGGAGAATTATAAGTGATAAGTGCAAAAAAATGTTCAAGCCTGGATGTATGCAGCAGATTTTATCACAAACCTGCACTGCAATTTTTGTGACTTTTTTTAAGCGATCGGTGAAAATCGTCGGACTTTTGTTTGTTATTTGAAAGAATACACCCACATTCAATGATGCCAACAGTAGGGGATTTCCCCTTTTCTAGGGATTTTTTTTCGGATCAAGATAAGGAAAAAATTTAAAATGTCATAAAAAAAACTGACACATACGAACGCCAAACCCTTTGAGGGTTTTACTATACTGACCTAGTACCATCACCCTGACTTGGAATTTCTCACCCCCCAGATTGGCTGTTGTACTGTGTAATTGGTTGAAATTCTTCCAACATTAATTGTAGTCAGGGCTGCCAGCTTTGGGGTTTTGACCCCAAATTAGGGGTTTTCTTGTTGCTAAAAGGGACAAAAAATTTGATTTGGGGTTTACATTGGGGATTTAAAAAAAAAACTTTGGATTTTTTGGGGAAATACACGGAAAGAATTATTTACTATAGCACCACAAAATATGGCATGAACTAAAAATATTTTGCACCATACTCGTCCAAGCCAAAATTTCCTTATGTTAAATTTATGTGTAGCTTGGTTTAAGCAAAAAGTTATGACTCAAAGCGAACTATAATTAAATACAGCTAAAAAAAAAATTAAGTATTCGTTGCTTATGGCCAATTTCACCAATCATCATATATATTATTTCTAAAGCACTTTTTTTTGTCGGTTGCAAATATCTCCCATACCACCGCATCAAATTTAATGAATGATATCTCATTTTAAAGCTTATTTCTAACACTAATGACGAAAAATAATTAGAAATTGAAAAATTAATATTTTCATTGAAAAAAGTTACGGTGCGAAATAGTCGCACGGGTCATCTAGTATATATTATTTCTAAAGCACTTTTTTTTTTGTCGGTTGCAAATATCTCCCATACCACCGCATCAAATTTAATGAATGATATCTCATTTTAAAGCTTATTTCTAACACTAATGACAAAAAATAATTAGAAATTGAAAAATTAATTTAAGGATTTGTACGGGCAAAAAGTTAACGATGATCATGTCATTACCTCTAACATTGTATTCAAAGAAGTATTATAAAAGCATTTAAACATATGTATGTATGTAAATATGTATGATATATATTATGATTTCTAATATTTTTATACTTTTAATAAAATGTATTGAAGTTACTAAAATTTCTTTTAATTATTTTCATTTTATGTTACAAAAATGACAAGTAACGGTGCGAAATATTCGTACGGGTCATCTAGTTCAATTTAAATATCAATTCATATTTAAATATAGTTGTTCCTATAATTTTATTTTTATTTGACATGAAAAAAAAATTTTAAACATAAATTGGTATTTAAATATATTAGTGAAATCGGCTATTAATATTTTACAAATACGAAGAAAAGCCTGAATTTTTAACATAAAAACGTATAGCATTAGTAAGTTTAAGGAATACTTAATATAAAAAAAAGAAACTTTTTATTGATTTGCTTAACATGTCGATTCAAATAAAAATTAATTGAATTAAACCAAATTTTCTTGAACATTGTCTGAAAAATTAAAAAAACCCCTAGTATTTGTTTCTTGATGCATAAAATTCGATTCTTTTAATAAATCAAGATAACCAGATTAATATTAAATAAATGCTGCTTGATTTAAGCAAAATCTTTCTTATTTTTAATAAAAACAAGCTTCTTTTGTTTTTCTTGTCTTAAGAATCATATACCAAAAACATGAATTTTTTAATTATTAGAAAATGTTTGTTTATTCAAGAAAATTTTGCTAAATACGAACAAAATATGTTAAAATCATAAAACTATTATTAAGTTTTCTGTGTTTAGGAAATTGGTTACTTTAGAAAATAAACTTATTTCCGTGTAAAAAATATGAGCTTAATTTTTCTAATTTTATGCAAACATAAACATTAGGGTGGCCAGTTTTGCAATATCAATAAACACCGGGTAAAAAAGTTGTTTTTTAAAAAAAAAAAAAAAAAAAAAAATCTGAAAAGTTGAAGCTAATTTGTCAATAATATGATTATGTATAATAAGTACAAAATTTGTATTTTCCTAGAGAAGTTCATATCGTTAGCTAAAATGCAAAAAGACGTAACTAACAAAAAATTCAAAATCGTGTTTCTGATTGATTATTATAAATGCCATTGAACTACGTGTCTACACAAAATTTTAAACTTCTGGGATCAAAAATTGCGCTTTTATTAACAAAAAACAAAGGGACGTAACTACAAGTGTGTTTATTTTATAAATGAAAAACTACGTAATTACTCATTTTTTTTCAACAAAATATAATGAAATGGTTTCCTTTGAAAACTGTTTAAAAAATTCCATGGATGACCCATTAACGCATGTTTTCTGACATGTTTATAGTTTTCATTTAATAAAGTTTTTTGCTTCTCCTGTAAAATTCACCCTTATTCTATTTGGCGTCGGCAATAACAACGGCAGTTTTAAGGCAACGGCAATTCTTATCAAAGACAACATCTTTTTGGAAATAGTAGAGACTCATTTAAAAAAGGGAACGTTTGTTCCAAACACAATATATTTGCAGCAACATTGCGTTTTTTGGCCCAGGGATCGTACCAGCTCAGCGTTGGAAATTATTTCAACTTTTGACTGTCCCAGCCACAAGTTTAAAAATTTTGTCTGAGACTCTGGAAGTCATGAAGAGAGAACTTTGTCCACAATGGATAAATTAAAGTGGCATTTCTTTGAAAAGCAGCATTTCCAGGTGTAATTGGCTGTGTGGACGGAACCCACATCAAAATTTTAGCTCCAAAAAAAAAAAAAAAAAAAAAAAAACAAGACCACCATCTCTTCTTTTATCGCAAGGGATATTTAATTTATTAGGAAAACAGACCCTGCATAATTCTCTGACTAGTAATGGATTATTTACAAGCTCTTCCACTAGCTTCTCGAACTGGCACTTAGTTGTTATTTGAATTTTTTCAATTATATCCACAAAAAATATATCAAAACACAACACAAATGAAGAAAAGTATCAAAACCGCCGTAGAAATCAAAATTGCATCCAACCATAACGTAAATTTTTTAAAACACGACACAAAGCAGCATAAGACAACACTAAAAATGCCGACGACAAAACCAAGGGCAATTTAAGGCAACAGCAACGCCAATTTTTCTTAGAAAATACCAAACATATGTTAACAGTCATCGAAATATGGCAATATTGCCAACGGGAATACGAAATTGAAACAAAACATAAAAAACGGCGTTGTCAACTGTTGACGACGCCAAATAGAATAAGGGTGATTATATTTTTGTTACTTACGTCCTTTTGCATTTTAGCTAACGATATACATAATATGTACATATACTTATAAGAGGTGTTAAAAAAATTTAAATGAACTCTTAAGTCAATGAATGGGCTAATTTTGTTTCTTTGTATATAAATACATACAGTATGAAGTTTGGTGACGATTGATAAGTTGACTTTTCTTCTAGATGATAAAGTAATCAAAGTGTAGATAGAATTATGTTTTCAATGCAGGTTCATTATAGGGAAGTTCGACTATATATATGTTTTTAATACAACTACATATATCAATACAATAAAAATGAACTCTTGTAGAACATAGTACAAGTAAAACTCAAATAAATATTTAAATTATCCGTTAAAAATTGTGTATTTTTTCAGGGGCTTATTTTTGGGGATTTTCTCTTTTATTCGGGGATTTTTGGGGAAATTTTATTTTTAATTGGGGAGGACGAAAAAAAGTACCTGGCAGCCCTGATTGTAGTTGTAAGTAGGTTAAGAAAAACCAAAATAAAAACAAAAACAGCCTGCTTTAAATAATAAAGTGTTGTCAGTTTTAGTTTTTTTTAAGCCGTGCACTTGCCTGTTTATTATCAAAAGCAGGTAGCCGCGAGATTACAACAATTGTACAATAAAACAAGCAACAGGGCTTTTTATTGTTGTTTTGTGATACGAACTGTCAAACAGCAAAGGCGTTGAAAAGAAACAAAAAATACAAAAGATAAAGACAAAAACCTTGTTTACATGTTTACTATACAATTTTTGACAGTTTGTATCACAAAACAAGCAAATAAAAAATAACCAGCTGGCTTTCCGAGACTACCTGCTATAAATATACCTTGCAGCCTGCTTTAAATAATAAAGTGTTGCCAGTTTTAGTTTTTTTAAGACGTGCACTTGCCTGTTTATTATCAAAGTAATTTTTGGGAAAACAAAATTTAAATTTAAAAGATTTTGTTATTCGTGCTTAATTCCCAATTTGTATTCTTGATAAAAACACATCAACAGTAAATTTCAGTGTTTTTATCAAGAATAAAAATTTGGATTTAAGCACGAATAACATAATCTTTTAAAATAATGAAGTTTAACATTTCTAGACATATTTTTATTTATACTAGGTTCGCCCTAAATAAAATTAGAAAAGAGGCCTAATTTAGCAGACACAAGCCCTCCTGGCTGTGGGAAAAATCGCCCAAAGAAAAATGGCCCAAAAAAAAAATAATGAAAAATCGCCCAAAAAAAATACCATGTAAAATTGGGCCTGAATTCATATGAAAAGTGACCCAAAATTTGTGGGCTATTTTTCGTTATTATTGGGTAATTTTTCGTTTTTTAAAATATTGTATGAAAAATAGCCCATTTTTTCGGGCGATCTTTAATTTTAAAATTTCTTCCAAATCTTACATACACTCAAAATATTATGTAGTTAAATTTAAACGAAAATTCATTTTAAAAAACGGATCATTTACATTTCATTTAAAACAAATGATTTTAACATTCATTTTTTAATTTTTTATTTATTGAACATAATATTCCTTAAAATTGAATGATTTTTACTATTAAAAAATATATTTTAAACGACAAAAATCAAACTACATAACAAAATAAATACGATAAAACATTATTTTTTTGTAGTTTGATTTTTGAATAACAAACATAAATGTTAAAGAATAAAATTATTCGAAAAATAACTATATTTTTATTCAATTTTAACAGAACAGAAAACGAATTTAATAACCCACAATCAGTTACTGTAATAATTTTATAAGTGTACTATTTGTCTAAATCATTCATTATCATTATACGTCGAATTCCTACATGTTATTTGTAAAAATAGCTATGACACTCCAAAAAGTGTCACAGTGTCCATGGACTTTATGACACTTTTAAGTGTCATAATGCCCATCAGAGCGGTGTCATAAAGTCCGTGGACGTTATGTCACTTTGTAGAGTGTCATAATGTCCACAACATGCTTACAAACTCGAAAGCATAGCCGGCCTTTGGCCGGGCGCAAGGATTTTCTCCTTTTTGATAAAATAAGTACCGGCTTCGCTAACTAAAGCTTTTGTGCACAGCCGGCCTTCGGCCGGGAGCAAGGATTTTCTCCTCTATGGTATAACAACGACCGGCTTCGCTAACTAAAGCTACTCTGCGAAGTCGGCCTTCGTTCGGAAACAAAGCAGATTTTAGAAGCATTACTTAGAGAAACCGGTACTTGGTATACCATAAAGGAACAAATTCTTGCGCCCTCCCAAGGCCGTCTGCGCAGAGAAGCTTTAGTTAGCGAAGCCGGTCTTTGTTATACCTTAGAAGAGAAAATCCTTTGGCCCGGCCGAAGGCCGGCTATGCAGAGAAGCTTAAGTTAGCGAATCCCGTTTTTGTTATATCATATAGTAGAAAATCGTTGGGCCCGGCCGAAGGCCGGCTATGCAGAGAAGCTTTATTTAGCTAAGCCGGTTTTTGTTTTGGTAAAATAAGTTTCTTTAAAAATAGTTTTGTTGGTTTTTTGCAAATTGGGTAATTTTTTTTTTTTTTTTTTTGAAAAAATTAGTTTTTGCTTTTTGGGTCATTTTTCATTTTTTTTTTTTGGGACCTTTTTCGTTTTGTTTGGGCAAAATTTCATATTTAACTGTTTGGGTCATTTTTCATGTTCTTTTGGGCTATTACATATAACGAAAACACTTTTGGGCGCAAGGATTTTCACCCCTGTGGTGTAACAAATACCGGCAGCGCTTATTAAAGCGACTCGGCATAGCCGGCCTTCGGCCGGGCGCAAAGATTTTCTACTCTATGGTATAACAAAAACCGGCTTCGCTAACTAAAGCTTCTCTGCATAGCCGGCCTCCGGCAGGGCGCAAGGATTTTCTCCTCTATGATATAACAAAGATCGGCTTCGCTAACTAAAGCTTCTCTGCGCAGACGGCCTTTGGGCGGGCGCATGAAAGAAGGCCGACCTCGCAGAGAAGCTTTAGTTAGCGAAGCCAGTATTTGTTATACCATAGAGAAGAAAATCCTAGCGCCCGGCCGAAGGCCGGTTATGCTTTCGAATTTGTAAGTATGTTGTGGACATTATGAGACTTTACAAAGTGACATAACGTCCACGGACTTTATGACGGACACTATGACATGCCACCTTTTTGGAATATGTCTCGTTATTTTTACAAATCACATTAAGGAATTCCATGTATAATGAATGATTTATACAAATAGTATGTAAGATTTAGACGAAATTTTAAAAATGAAAGATGGCCCGAAAAATGGGCTATTTTTCATACAATATTTTTGGGTTATTTTTCATAATGAAAAATCACCAAATTTAAAAAACGAAAAATCACCGAATAATAACGAAAAAAAGCCCAAAAATTTTGGGTCACTTTTCATATGAATTCAGGCCCAATCTTACATGGAATTTTTTTGGGCGATTTTTCATTATTTTTTTTGGGCCATTTTTCTTTGGGTGGACGGTAAGATACTTCAAAATAAACTTTAAAAATTGTTTTCCTGTACATATTTATATATAAATATGTACATTTGTATATGCACATATCAGCTTGATTAAACTACTCGTTTTTTAACAAACTTAGGGATTCATGTTACATCTTATTTTTAAACAAACACTGAGGTTTGATTTCAAATTGAAAATGGTTTAAAGTTTAAACCAAGGTAAATGGTTTAAACTTGATAAAACCAAGGCGAATTCATTTTTCAGGTGGCGTTGAAAGCATGGTGGAATAAGTAGGTGGCATCGTTACGGCAACAAATACATTACAACAAAAATGGAAATTATATCACCGTTTACGTCAAAAAGTACTTTAAACAAAAATCAAAGCGTGCCGCTGAACGAGATGAAATAATAAATACATTTTTAGTCAATTTTTATTTAATTATGGTCAATATCTTATTTATTTTAATTTAAAATTATCAAAAACTTTAATAAAATACAATAATCACAGCACAAAACGTGGACTTTTTCTAAACATAAACAAAACTTTGACATAAACCTAGACAAACAATGCAAGAGCAAAAAATCGTCATCTGGCGTAGTGCTGCCACCTGTTTATTCCACCATGGTTGAAAGCACAGCTGTGCTACTTTTTTTTTAAATTAGAGAGAGGAAAAAGTTACTTGGTTACTTGTGTTTTTTATCGGCCAACGAAAGCAGCAACAAAATACATTGTTGTGTTGTTAATTGTTGTAGTATCGACACCACCGTTTACATGAATTTGCCTTGGATAAAACATTGCATGCAATTTTTTATGAATACGGCAGCAAATGTTTATATTTAAATCATTATCAATTTGAATTCAAATGTTAAAATCAAACAATTGAAAAAGGTTTGAAAATTGTTTTTTTTACTTATACTAATCCTGCAAAGCTCTACGCTTGTCAGCAGGAAACCAAAGGATAAAGTCATAAGGTTTGACTTCGTGTTTATTGGCACTTTCAGGTTTTCATCCTCGTCGCATTCCAAAGAAGAGGAGTAAAAAATTACTTTTCAACTTTTTTTATCATGTTTTTTGTTTACAATTTCTTAAAATTTTTTTAGTATTGTAAAAAAGTTATTTGAGTTTTCAATAAGACCACAATCGAAATTGCCTGTGAAGATAAGTAGTCCTCAAAGTATGAGGTTTATAAAGGGGAATATTTGTATGAACTTCAAACAGAGGGTAATTTCAGTTTTACTCGAATTCGACTTTCAGAACATGGCTGCATATTTGTAATACATACATATATTTTTTAAATGAATTTACTTTTTATAATAAATATTTATGTATATAATAAACTTTATGACGTTTTATAACAATTTAGGTTTTGTTAATTTTACATTTTATTTTAATAATATTTTTTTATTTATTATATTTTTTAAAAATTTTTGTTGTTGTAATTTGTTTAAAATTTTGTTTTTTAGGTGTGTTTGTGTAAGTATGTGTTTGTTGTCGTTTTTAAGTTAATAATTAATTATTTATTTTTTAGTATTATATTTTGCAGACTTTTTTTATTTAGTTAATATTATTTTAATAAATTTTATTTTACAAAAAGTTTAAAATACAAAAAAAGGCCAGAAAAAAAGGAAAAACTACAATTACACAAACAATAAAACCACTTTTTAATTTTAGCGAATAATTATTAAAGGACGCACATATTTTATAGACTATTTATTTTTTATTGAATTTTTTTAACTCATGTGTATAGAAATAAAGTTTATTTTCCTGTCTTTACTATTAAGCTTTAAAAAAACAAGGAGGAATTGTAATTCGTTTTTGAATAATTGAAAATGGAATTGATTTTGATCGCTGAAATATGATTTGTTTAGTAATTGCCTAGACAATATCACCGAATTAAAAAAGGAAATATGAAATATAATTATTAAAACTGTATCACATTTCGAATATACTTTAAGAACATTACGATGATTTCTGTTGCTCTTTATTTTTCGGTATTTATTCTTTTTAGAAAAAAATAAAACGTAATATTTTTTAAGCATATAAAAAAATTATAACTTGTAATAAACAATTTGAATGTCTGTTTGTATGTGTTTACTGGTTTAATTTAATTATCAAATGTTTGAAACAAAAAAAAAAATAAGAAAAAAAACATTTGACTTCGCTTAATTGTTTGGTATTCTTGTTTATGTATATTCTACAACATTGTTTAGAAATTAATGGTATTCGTTTAAATATATTCCTGTTATTATTTTTTATGTTGTCAACATTTGATGTTGAGACTTGTGTTGATGTTGTTGTTGTATTGTTGAAATTGTTGTGGCGGTGGTAGCGGCAACGGCTGTAGCTGCAGCGAGGGTGTAGAGCATACGCATTTGATTTAATCATTCCCATTCTGTTGTACCCGGTGGTTTTGATGTCAAATCATAAAGAACTCTTGAGATTCCATCTAATTTGGAAATTTGTTGAACCATGTTGCGTAGCACCTTAAATTAGCCCAAAAGTGGTATGTATTAATTTATTTACTTACAAAAAAAATATAAAAATTTGTAATATACACTTACGGGTAATGGTAATTGCTCAGATCCTGGAATAGCCGGCACTCCAGTCATAAAATCATTAGTTAAGAATGGTCTTAAAACAATCGATCGACTGCATGAAGGTGTACGATTTGTGGGATCTCTATCAAAGTGTACAGGTATTAGGACAACAGGCATTTGTGATATTTTACGATAAAGTCCAGCTTGTATTATAACCTGAAATCGTATAGGTAAAAATTGTTATATAAATATAATAGTCTGCAAAATGTTTTATTGGCATGTTATTTTTCGAAAATATTTGCTGTACAATACCGCTATAACATCCATTTAATATGCCATATTACTTACGTCATTGGCTATAGCATCGGCCTGTCTCAGTTGCTTAATAACATAATTATTAAGGGTGGTATGGGTGATATCAGTGATTTGATATTGAACTGGTTCGCCAAAGACATAACAAATACGATTGACATTATGTAAAATACGAGGTATTAATTTGGCTAAAAATAACATGTCATCCCAATTGGGTTCATGAGAACTGGAGAGACCAACAACGTAACTATATGTACGGCCATCACCTTTAAAAATAAAAAAATTTATAACATTTTTGAGCATTTCTAAAAATAACAAAATGGTTAAACTAAATTACCCTGAACACCGACAGAACGTATAGGCAGCACTGTGGCTTGGATTTGAGAATTTGAAGAAATTCTCAAAAGTTCTCTCTGCTCAGTTTCTGAAGTTGCACCGGTAACACGATTTATTAAAGCATGATTTTTTTCCAATTTATTCTTATAATCGACTATAACACGAGCAATAACCTGAAAATGGAAACGTAGAAATGACATGTTTAGCATTTATTGAAAAAAAACCTTAAGTCATACTTGTGTTTCGGAATAATCCTTTTCAATAAATGGCTCTTCGGCACACAAAATACGTATTGCTAGTCCAGGGCCAGGGAATGGTTGTCTTGCTACCAATTCAGCTGGTAAACCCAAATCATTACCTAGTTCTCTAACTTCATCCTTGTGGAAATCACTTAAAGGTTCTACTACACGGCCAGCATTACGAAGTTCTCTAAAATAAAAAAATAAGATTACAGGAAATAAAACTATTTAAAGAGATGTGTAGATACCTAATTAAATCCGTATCATTGTGATGTGTTTTAATAGTGTCTGCTTTCTTGCTCACCGAATTTGATGCGGACTCAATTAAGTCTGGTCTTAAAGTACCCTGGGCCAACATAACTTCTTCGGGCTTAAGTTTCATTTCGGACACAATATCATTTGTAATTTTAACGAAAATATCTCCAATAATTTTACGCTTTTCCTCGGGATTTATGGTCTGACAAAGCATGGGCGTTTCGACAATTGAGAATTGACCAGGCCGTTTGATTTGTGTCGTACCCTTAAGGAACGTGTAGGCTTCTTTGCGTACAATTAAATCGATTCCAATGTCGCGTAAAGATTTTTCTACTTTTTCGCTTTCATCTTTACGCATGAAACCGTTGTCAACATGTACGGCAATTATTTGACTGGGATGTAAAGCATGGCGCAATAAGGCGGCACATACAGTGGAATCCACACCACCACTAACAAGTAACTATTAGGAGGTAAAAATTGTTAATACAGTAATAAACAATTAAACATTTAATTGTCAAACTTACCAACACTTTATTATTTCCAACTTTATCTTTTATATATTTAACGCAATCCTCTTTGCGACTGCCCATAGTAAAGTTTGGTGTTAATGCGCAAATTTCAAAAAGGAAATTTTTAAGCATTTGTTTGCCACATACAGTTAGATCAACCTCTGGATGAAATTGTACACCATATATTCTTAAGCTTTCATTATAAATGGCAGTTATAATGTCGCTAGAAGATCTTCCGCCAATTTTCAACTTATCGCCAACACGTTCCACGCTGTCCCCGTGTGTTAGTAGTACAGTTTGGGTACGATTCAAACGGCTAAAAATGTTGCAAAATTATCAAAACTTTTTTCTATATAAAAAAAAACCTACAAGATTCAAAATAGTTAAAGAAATTATTAAAAAGCAATACGTAATTGTCAAACTACGTGTAGTCCAACTTGGTAAACTTAACAATATTGAAGTGTTCATAGTTTTTTGTTAATCTTGAAGGATTGTATCGGCACTTATTTAAACTAGCAACATAACTGCTTTCTTTTCCTTCGTATAATAAAAGTACTAATTTTTAATTTTTTTTTTTACATTGTAAAATAAGGATTTAGAAAGGGCATTTAATCAAAGATTGGATCCAGCCTACAGTTCAGGTGGTACACATAGTTTTTTTATGATTTTTAAATTCCCCATGACCCCATTAACCCCACCTCTTGGATCAACGAATGATTTAAATCCTTGTTTCCAATGTTTATTTAGTTGCTTTCAGGTATAAACATTTAAATAAATAAATAAGTTGGCAGATGGAGAAAAGTTCGTTTTGAATTAACTCTGTGCCAACAAGCTGCTAAGCTTAATCAGCATTCTAGTTAGCAGCTCGTTGTACGTAGTGTACAAACTGTGGCTAACTTTTTGTTATGAATACGGCTGTTAATAAATTCACTTACTTAAACAATGGACATAATGTCTCAATTTCAATTGTGGTCTGCCCGTCTTCACGTACATTTTTCCTTTGCACCGTACCGCCAAATTCTTTATTAATCATTTGCATGCCATAGCAAATACCCAATACTGGTATTTTTAATTTAAAAATATCTGGATCATAATTAGGAGCATCTTCGGCATATACGGAATTGGGTCCACCAGAAATAATAATACCACGATATCCAGATGTACGCAAAGTTGCTGCTGATGTTTCCAATGGTAAAATATCAGATTCAACTAAAAGTTCACGTACCTTCCGATCAATAACCTTATTACAAAAAAAAAAAAAAAAAAATCACAGTTTATATTTGGAATTTTACAATCTGATGAAGATAATACCTTTCCGTATTGAGAGCCTGCATCTAAAATAGCAACTTTATCATG
This sequence comes from Pollenia angustigena, assembly GCA_930367215.1. NCBI lineage: Eukaryota > Metazoa > Arthropoda > Insecta > Diptera > Polleniidae > Pollenia > Pollenia angustigena. The sequence continues at coordinate 120,061,194 of OV884057.1, read as the reverse complement.
GCGCAAACCATTCTCCGCAGCTAAAAATTTATTTGATGCACTCATGTCTTTATTGTTGCAGCACTAAAAAAAAAACAAAATAAAAATTTTAATTAAATGTTTAACTGCTTCTATAAAATATAAATTTGTCTTCCATACAATTTTTCCAAACATACAGAAATATATTTGATAAAATCTTAAATCCTGAATGAATTTGTTTTGCTTTTCTCTAATTGTACTTTTTTTATCTTCTAAAAAACTTTAAAAAAATTTATATAATCTCGCTTATTTTATATATGTACATTAGGGCGGGTCGATTTTTTTTTTTAAAATCGTATAGCAAAAACGTAATCTACATAAACTTCTAAGAAAATTCTCCAAAGAAACCATGGGTCAAAATAAAATCCTAGTCCGCGCCTCTCGACTTGAAAATAGCTTTTTCCAAAAAGAAATCGAAAATTTTTAATAAAATGTTTATTAAGGTAGTTCTTTTGGACTTTATATTTTTTTACACTCAAAATTTTTCTTACAATAAAAAAATTTTTCACCCAAGTAAAAAAATGTTCAAGTCGAGAGGCGCGGATTAGGATTTTATTTTAGACCCATGGTTTCTTCGGAGAATTTTCTTAGAATTTTATGTAGATTACGTTTTTGCTATACGATTTTTAATTTTTTTTTTCATCCATACAAATCGACCCGCCCTAATGTACATACATACATATTAAATATCAACACCGTTTTTTAAATAAAAATGCTTGCGGTTTAAAATTTTTATGCAAAAAGTAACTTTTGAAACAAAAGTAATTTAAAGGCGTTTTTTGTAATTGATATAATAGTTTTGTCTGCATGTGCTTTTGAAATTCGCCTCAATACCTTTATGATTATTAATGGCGTTTTCTTTTCTGTCATAAAATGTTGCCAATATATTTTGAATGACTCGTTAAGGGTTACTTGCACCCTCATAATGTGTTGAATTTTTAACGACCACTCAAGAATAGAAATCATTGTTGTTAATGTTATTTTCTTCTATGTATTTTTTTTTAGCAAATACACTTTAATATTTTTAATTATTACTACTAAATTATTCAAATTATTTCTGTATAGTCAAATAGTTTTGACGCTACTCCATGTTAAGTTTCCTAGTTGTCCTCTAGAAAGCTGCCTCGCCAACTGCCGCACGATCTGTTACCTCTTCTTCTGCCCTGAGGGTTCAATCGAATGCTTCTTTGGAGGTTTCATAAGCTGGCTAGTGTAAAACACGCACTACACATTTCCACTTTTTTTACGAATTTCCATAATTATTGGTTTTATTCTTCTTGTAAACAACTTTTGATATCCAGTTTTTTGTCTATCATATCCGAAGAATATTTCGCCGGATCTATTGACAATTGCCTGAAGTTGTTGTTTACCTCTGTAGCTGTAAGTCATGTTTCGCATATATTCCAAATAGCAGTATGGAAGAAACATTGCTTTTAAATAGGCCAATTTTTGTTTTGTAACAAATTCTATTAGAGTGCCAGATTTTATTCAGACTAGCAAAATACCATGGAGAAGTTTCAAAACTAGTCCGCTAGGAGTATGAATGAACATGGAGTAGTTTTAAGACTACTCCGTTGTAATGCAAAACTGGGTTATATAGTCCAGCCCTATGACATTAAATAGACCATGTTTCTATTTAATACATTTGCGTTACCTTTGGGGAGTACTCCAAACTACTTATGGACTACTCTTTACATGCATGTATGGACTAGTCTCGTTATCTGCAGGGTATGCACAATTTAATTTTTTTTTTAGAAAAGTACACAAAGAAGGCAAAAAGGCAGATTAAAGGTAACCTTTTATACCAGAAAAGAAAACGCCATAAGAAAACAAACAAGTTTTATTTTTTTGGTGATATTTAATTAATTTGTATTTAGAATAATTTCACTTTTTTAATGTAAAAATTATACAGTTGAAAAGAAAAAAATTGCGAAATAGAAAATCAATAAAATTTGTTTTTGTTTATTTGGAAGCTATTGATTTGAAAATAGTTTAGCTTTCGTATAAGAAAAAAAAAGATAAACATGTAAGAATTTAAAAGCGTTCGAAGAAATGGAATATAGTTTTGTATATGGGCATATGCTAAATGATATAACGTACTACATACATACAACTAATCATTAATGTTTGCAAAATATTTTAACAAATACGAACCGGCAATACTTTGAGGAAGACTCTAAGTAACATTCAACATACAAACAGCAAATAATAAGCATTCGAATGGGGTCACAAGTCAATAAAGATTATCAAACATTAAAAAGGAAATTTTTCTTTAACATAAAAATCATGTAACTTCTTCACTTGGCCGTATCGAGATCTATTGTTAAAATAACAATAATAATAGAAATATAACAATAAACTGAATGCAACAATGTTTAAATAAGTTTATAGTGCAACGCCCACTGGTAATTAAATTTGATTTTCTTATGGTTCTTTTTTCATTATTTATTAGTAAATCACTTTATTTATTGACACTATATTCTAAATGTAATAAATAAATATTTTGTCACTACAAATTCTATTTAACAGAATTTAACAAAAATTAAAAATATTTATTAAATTTAATTTGTAATCTTAGTTTTTTGTTTCTTCAATTATTGAGAAAATGTTATTAAAAATTTTCACTTGTGAAGGAAAACAAAAATAAATGTCATCAGTAGATATAATCAATCTTTGTGTTTTTGTAAGCAACCAAAAAAGAAAATTGGAATAGCCTTTTGTTTTGCAGTTGTTGTCTTTTGTATTCTTGTCTTTTTTATTATTGTTATTTTTAGTTTATTGCGTTTGACTTTCAACCGTAATAATAAAGAAAATGTAAAGAAAATTCATACAAATCATATGAGTGGGTCAAATTTGCAAACACAACAACAGCACCGACAGCATTTAGACAAACACCCAGCCAAACAGACGGACGGACAACAAACTGACATTCAATAGTATAGCTAGTAGTGGAAGCAGCAGCTGCTGTAGTAGCAGCAGAAAAGCATGACAAAAAATAACCAGAGAAATGACGTGAATTAAATAGAATCAGCAACAAATAATAAACAATGAGAGTGTAAATGTACAATATAATCATTGCAAAAAGTGGAAAATTGTCAAAAATTGCCAACAAATGCCAAAAATAAAAGGAAACCCAAAGTAAAAATGATTATGGTAAATGATGAAAATGAAAATAAACAAAACGTAAAACCGAACCGAACGTACTAAAATAAACATAAACAATGAGAATTTCAATTGATTATTAAAAAAAAAACATACACATTATCGACGCACAAACATTTTATATGGATAGAAGCAGGCAGAACATTTGGGTCGTTCACGGAAGGCTGGTTGTCAGGTTATTTGGTTATTTAGCAACAAAATACATTTATTTTATTCTTTTTAAGTATATGTATTTTTTTGCTGTTAATAATAACTACATAACCTTATAATCCGCCTTCCGTGAACAACCAACCCAATTGTGCATTTTAGCCAATTCTCATAATATTTTTAACTAAATCCCTACTAGCATTTGGAAGATTGATTTATTAAAAATCACCTAACTAAGGCCGAGGCCACGCAATGAGCGGCTAAGCGTCAAGCGGCTGAGCGATGAGCGTCAAAAAATTAAAACATATGAAATACTACTGAAGTGGCCACGCAATGAGCGGCATGTGAGCGAAATTTTTGAGCGGCTAAGCCGCGTCGCTCAGGAATAAAACTTGTTCTAATTTTTAGTTGTTTTCTGAGCGTCAAAAAATAAAAATGGCAAAAGTGAATATGGAGCTTATAATTCCAACCGTACAAAGCCGACCGAATTATGGCAAGACAGATTACCAAGTTTTAAATATAAAAATATGACCGAGAAATTATTTTTTTGTTTTGTCAATTTGGTTTTTTGCAACAGCAAATCAAGGGATTTCACACACATGCGGCAGTATTGTATTGGGTAGATTTGTATATTAGTTTAATTCCCCTTGATTGATTTATAGGAGGAACACCAAGGCCTGTTCGTCGATTTCGATATATGTATGTATATATCGTCGTGCGGGAGTTTATGTGCTCTATCCGCCATTTTACACATTTCGAGTTAATTATGCCACTTTAGGTTTTCGACCCCAAATTTTTCAAATATGTAATCCGTTTTCGGCTATCTCATCTAGTTTCTGAGATAAATAGTGTCTGTTTTGTTCTATATCCTTCAAACCTGAATTATGTTAAAACTTCAAGATCGATTTTCTCAAAATACACTTTTGGCATATAGAGCACATAAACTCCCGCACGACGATATATATATATATATATATATATATATATATATTTATACCCACACCACAATAGTGGAGATAACATTAAACAAGCCACTCTTTACAATTTTAACAACTAACCGTTCAGAAGTGACGCTCAGTAAAAAGCCTCTTGCCACTCAAACTTGACGCTTTGACGCTCATCGCTCAGCCGCTTGACGCTTAGCCGCTCATTGCGTGGCCTCGGCCTAAGTCTTCCTCGAGTACTTTTGACGACTAAAAACTTATTAATCACTTTCGCGCTTGAAAAAAGACTCGAAAATGATTCGTTCTTATGCTTAAAAAGTAATTTATTGAAAATGCAATAACAAAACACAGTAATCGAAAATGGATCATACATGTGTTTGAAATATGACTGTTTTGAAGTTATTTATGAATAATATTTTGATCATCTTGATGATGAAAAACTGATTTTTATGTGTAAAAATAGTTAGCTTTGAAGCAAGCGTAATATAGAATTAATAGAAAAAAAAAATATAGAATTAAATAGAATTTAATATAATATATATTAATTATAAAATGAAAGTAGGTACATACATATATAAAAATAAATACAATTTTATAAAAAGTGATTGAAAAAAGGTTATGCCAGTCAAAAAAATAAAAAGATTGGCAAAAAAGGAAGCCGAAAAATTAATATCGCCAACACACCAGTTTTCTCATTAGACAATTTGTAAGTATTAAATATTGTATAAAATTATAAATAATTTCATAAAAATCATTGTTAATCGGGAAAACAAATTTTCAGAAACAGTTCATTGCAAAAACAGGAGGTGACGGACCAGCACAATTTATAAGAGTCGCTGTTCGAAAAGTATTTTCTGATGAATTGGCCTCTTTATACAGCTGGAAGGGGACTAGTACTAAGCCAAGTGCGGGAAAAATTTACTTAACAATTATTTAAGGAAGGTACACGTCCAACAAGGGAAGTATCTAGAGAATAAAAATTAAGTGCTTTGCTGCCCAATCTCACATTAAAGGGTTAAAAAGTGGGGTCAAAAATTACCCAATGAAACCCATTGTTTTAAATAACAAAAATCTTGGGTAATTTTTGAGCCCGCTTTTTAACCCTTGTGTCCAATTAATTTTTATTCTCTACAATATATCTAAGTTTCATTAAGATCTGATAGTTTGCATTTGAATTCCCTTACATATTTAATTGTCTAAAATTAAAAATAATTAATATCAACATTTTTTTTAGCTATTTCTCATCACAAATTCAAATGCTCAGACAAATACATATAATTTATAAAAATATTTTTTTAGCTTTGAATTATTTTGAATAATTATGTTTTTATTTTTTAAAATGGATTATTTATAAAATTACATATATATTATTATATATTATATTGTTGTTATTGTTATTTACGACGAATTAATAAATACCACTTTTATTATTATTTATTTTTAAATGCAATTAATTTTTTTATAAAACATTTAATTTAATAATAATTTAATCAGAAAAACGACTAAAAAACGACTCGAAAAAGACTCTTAGACGATCAGAAATACTTCTAAAAAATGAGTCGAAATGAGTAGACGATCAAAAATTCGACTTAAAAATGAGTCGAAAAAGACTCGCAGACAATCAGATATACGACTAAAAAATGACTTGAAAAAGACTCGCAAGTCATTAAAAATATGAGTCATAAATGAGTCAAAACTGATCAGAAAAGCGGGTAATAAAAGATTCCTCAAGACGAGTCCCGGGTAGGGTACCATTTCCTCCCGAGAAAACAATCATTTATGATCAGAAAATGAGCTCATATATGCTTATTTTAATCGTGCAGAGGAGTCATAAATGACTCGAATATGATTATTTTTTTCATAAAATGCTTGCAGGGATATATCGAGGAAGACTTAGTTAGGTGATTTCCTTACTAGTATTTGGAAGATTGTTTTATCAAAAATCACCTAACTAAGTCTTCCTCGAGTACTTTTGATGATTAAAAACTGATTAATCACTTGCGCTTTTGAAACAAGACTCGAAAATGATTCGTTTTTATGCTTAAAAAGTAATATATTGAATATACAAAAACAAAACATACAGCAATCGAAAAAAGATCATACAGGAGTTTTATATATGACTGTTTTGAAGTTATTTATGAATAATATTTTGCTCATCTAGATGATTAAAAACTGATTTAAATTCTGTTATTTTTATTGGTAAAAATAGTTAGCTTTGAAGCAAGCGTAAAATATTAAAAAATTTAAAATTTAAGATTGATTTATCAAAATTTTGATAAATCAATCTTCCAAATGCTAGTAGGGATAAAATAAAAATAAGTTTATCTACATATCGTCATATTAAATGCAAACGGACGTAACTACACCCAATTTCGAAATTGAGTTTTTTATCGATTATGGTTCGTTTTATCAAAATATGTACATATTCGAGCAAAATTTTAGATTCCTACGATCAAAAATGGCGATTTTATTAACGAAATTCAAACGCCAATTACACCTTGTTGTTATTGATTTTGTAAAGTTTTTTGCTTCTCCTGTAAAAAATTAAAAAGTGTAGTTACGTCCGTTTGCATTTAACATGACGATATATATTAGTGTTTGGTTATGTGTTGGGTTTGGTGTCACTTACATACATATGTATGCACATATCGTCACCAAAAATCCAAAAGGCCGTAACTAACAAAAAAATTAGAAATAGGTTTTTTGATTGATTACACTATTCAAGTTGAAACAAGTAAGAGTGCTATATTCGGCTGTGCCGAATCTTATATACCCTTCACCATTGTGGGAGCAGAATACAGAGCAACTAGACAAAAACTAAATAATTTTTACATATGTATACATACATATTTATAATACTTTAAACTTCATTATAAATTAAATTTAAAAAGCGAAAACTGGTAAATATTTTTTTAAATCGTTTTTAGAACATAAAAAAAATAAAAATTTAAAAAAAAAATGTTCTTTTTAAAAAAACAAGATTCGAACCAGAGAACTCACAGTTTCTATTCTGACACACCCTCTAGACAACTAAACCATGAAGGAACGTTGTTTGAGTATCATTAAAATGAAATATGGCACGTTTAATGTTCACTGTGTTGAGTTGTAATTACTTTTGATGTTTTTGTTCACCACAATAGCAAAGTTGTAAACCATAAAACTTATTTCAGTTGTGAACCGAAATATGGAAATATATTCACCAAAATAGTTTGTGGCATGTAAGTATGCGTGTTTGTTTTATTTTATCTGTTTGGGGAGTTTTTAAGTAGCAAAAAAAAACACAAAAATTCCTAGTTTCGATTTGTTAAAATAATTTCGTTAAATAGATGAAAATATAAAGAAGGATGATAACGAAAATCATATTGAGCATTATGCTCGTATATGTTAACAAATGTGAAGGGGGGGAGAGACGGACAACAGGATTTGAACTTCGCTTTTCATAAGGACCCAGAATATATATACTTTATAGGGTGTAGGATCAATATTGTAGAAATTACAAACGGAATGACAAAGTTATATATACCCTTTTACCTTCGGTGAAGGGTATAAAAAAAATAATTTTTGGGATTTCAGTATTTTGATCATAACTTAGCCATTTTTAAACCGATTTGAAAGATTTAAATACCCACGTGTTCAGGAAATTTACCATTTACTTAAGTTATAAAGTTTGGACTCGGGAAGATCTATGATTCCCGAAAATGGATATTTTAATAAAAAAAAAATTTATTTTGGTCATAACTTTTTTGCATCTGAACCCATTTTTCCGAAATTTTCAGAAAATATTTTCTACTAAAGATTTCCGGTCTTTTGATATATAAGGTGTAACCATCGGTCATATAACAGTGCACAAATTTAGGTTTTTATGAAGTTTTTGATATTTTTTGTACGGGAAGTACCACGCCCACTTCTCCAATCCCGCCCACATTTTGTAGGATGGTGTGTATTGGCAACCTAAATGTGTGTACCTAATTTGGAAACTTTGGCTTTTGCTGTTCCCCAGATATACAGCAAAAAGTAATAAAAATACAACAACCACAAGGGATTTTTGGAAAAAATTAGAGGTAGTCGTGGTTTTTTGCTCATATCTCAGTCATTTGTGGACCGATCTGGCTGAATTTCAATAGCAAAATTATAATAAGAATACCTGACAGAAAGATACCCCAACCAAGCCCCCATCACATCTGGGGGCTTCGGAAAACCCATTTCAACAGACAGACGGACAGACGGATTTGAACTTCGCTTTTCATAAGGACCCAGAATATATATACTTTATAGGGTGTATGATCAATATTGTAGAAATTACAAACGGAATGACAAAGTTATATATACCCTTTTACCTTCGGTGAAGGGTATAAAAACAGACAAGCCGGGCACATGGCGATTTAACAATCGGGTACGCTGAATCCAGTGGTGCTCTCGGTTTTTTTAAATTGGCTCTGGTTTTTGAGATATACCGTTATTTCGAAAATAGAGTAGGTTGCACAACCTACATTCGCGAAACTCTAAAACGGTTTAGTTTATTGAAACTACTAAAAAAAAACCGAAAAGTGTAAATTTCTTGCACAGTGTTATTAGAATAATAACAAAAATACATCTATCCTTAAAATTTTACTTGGATATGTTTAAAAATTACGATTTTATTAACTGAAATACTGAAACCAAAAAGCCGTAACTACTTTTTTTAAAATAAATTCATGTTGTTTTCAAAGTTTAACAACAAAGTTTAATAACAGGTCGAAAAACTGGCGACCCAAATGTTAATATGACCCGTCCCTTGGAATATGATCATTCGGGAATAATTTATTCACCCCTATCGTGAATAAAAATTCCTTGGGAGTTTTTTCCCTTTTCCCATTTTTACAATTAAATTAACATAGGAAAACTGGAAGACGGGAAAAAACTTCCAAGGAATTTTTATTGACGATAGGGGTGATTATAAAACAAATATATATCGTTTAACCACAACGTACACTACAATTGTTTTTAAGTAGTCGAACTCGTACAGTTACATGCCGACAAAATAAACATCTTCCGGCTGATTGCCACATTTTCTAAGACAATATACCCTACTCCAATTAAATGTATATTTTTTCATAATTATTGTTGTTTGTTTCCTATAAAATAATAAATTTTTCTGTAATTTTTTTTAAATGTATGGTTGTAATGAATTTTCTTTAACGTATGCGGAGTGAATATGGACCGATTTTCAACCGTCAATGCAAAAATAAAACAAAATATAATATAACAAGTAAGAGTGCTATATTCGGCTATGCCGAATCTTATATACCCTTCACCATGATGAGATAAGAACAAAAAGTTTTATACATAATTAACGTTCTTTAGATAGGCATACATTTCGTCATGCCGAAGAATATAAAAAAACAAAAAATTTATATATGTACCTAAGCCCGTTTCTTCTTTTGCCAAATTCGATGTTTGAAATTCGTTTCATAATCTTAAAATCGTTTTTTAGAACATAAAAAAATTAAATTAAAAAAAATGAAAAAAAATTCTTTTTGGGATTCGAACTGGCAATATCATCAGTCTCAGGAGAGAACTTAACAACTCGGCTACGAATGCTTTTACTGAAGAAGAGTTAAATTAAAATATATTGAGTCTATGAGTTTGTTTCTTTATTTGAGCGGCATATCATATACATGCATTAATGTGTATGTGTATGCGTAAAATTAAAACCATTACAAATAAAATCCACCACTTGTAGTGAAGGGTATAAAAAAACAACAAAAAAAAAAACACATTACCCACACTGTATTACCATAGCCACTGTATGACCGTAGAAACCAAAATGGAATTGGTTTGTATGGTATGTTTATGTCGTTTTGGTAATACAGTGTTGGTATGGTTACGTCTAATTGGACCTTTAAAGGAAACAATTAGAGGTTTTTTGGTTTTGTTTTTTTACTCATATCTCAGCCATTTGTGGACCAATCTTGCTGAATTTCAATCACAACTGTGTTGAGTTGTGAACAGTAAACGGGCCATATTTCATTTTAATGATATTCAAATAACGTTCGTTCGTGGTTCAGTTGTCTAGGGGGTGTGTTAAGTTAGAATCTGTGAGTTCCCTGGTTCGAATCTTGCTTTTTAAAAAAATAAAAAAAAATTTTTTAATATTTTTATTTTTTTATGTTCTAAAAACGATTTATAAAAAATATATACCAGTTTTCGCTTTTTAAATTTAATTTATAATGAAGTTTTAAGTATTGTAAATATGTATGTACAGTAGTATTCCTGTTTAACGAACAGGCCTGACAAAGTACTGGTTCGTTAAACCGGAAAACTACTGTATATGTAAAAATTATTTAGTTTTTGTCTAGTTGCTCTGTATTCTGCCCGCACAATGGTGAAGGGTATATAAGATTCGGCACAGCCGAATATAGCACTCTTACTCGTTTTTTTTTTTTAACTTTGTGAACTACATTTTGTTATATATTATTTTGCGCGCAATATGGTCTAGTCTGCGCCTTTTCTTTTTTGTATTTTATAAATTTATTTATGGGTAATTCCATGTCAAAACGACTAAGAGTGGGACACGACCCCTTCCGATTTTAATGAAATTTGGTGAGAAGGTTCCTTTTATCTTATTAGGAACATATATGAACGAAAAAATTTTTAAAATTTGTTTTTCGAAAGTTATGTCATATTCAAAATGTCATAATTTCGCAGAATTAGCCAAATGTGTTGAGCCCCACTTTATTTTTTATTGCCGAATTTCGGTTTTTTTAGTTATTTCAATAAACTAAACCGTTTTTGAGTTACGCGAATATATGCTGTGCAACCTCTTACATTTTCGAAATAACGGTATATCTTGAAAACGCGAGCTAACCTAAAAAAACGGTTAGCACCACTGGATTCAGCGTCCCAAATTAGGGTAAAATGCCAGGTGCGCGGCTCGTCTGTTTTTTGCAACTTGCACAGTGTACTTATTGCTCAAAATAACAATAATAAAATTCTATTTTAATATTATTTTTTTAAGGGTTGCGCAAGGAAAAAAATCATATCTTAAAAAAGGAAAAAAAAACACCTCCTTCAAAGTTTCAGGATTTTAAAAGAACAGTTTGAGGTATTATACAAAAAAAATTCAGCCAAATAAAAAAATATGTTTTTGACTTAGTCCGTTTTTAAAATTTAACATTTTGCAGATATTACTTTTTTCAATTTATGGTTTGTAGCGCCAAGTATTCTCTTTAAAATGACATCAAAATCATCTTCATATGTCAAGTAGTTTTTGAGATATTGAAGAAATAAGCTCAACACATTCGGCTAATTCTGCGAAATTATGACATTTTGAATATGACATAACTTTCGAAAAACAAATTTTAAAAATTGTTTTCGTTCATATATGTTCCTAGTAAGATAAAAGGAACCTTCTCACCAAATTTCATTAAAATCGGAAGGGGTCGTGTCCCACTCTTGGTCGTTTTGACATGGAATTACCCTTATAAAGTATTCTTTTTTAAATAAATAAATAAATCCTCATATAAGAAAATATGACATTTTTGAAATCCAAATCAAAAAACCTTTTGTTTATAAGACAATAAAAGCTTTGCAAAGTGAAAAACCGTTTAACGAAAAAGACGATCCGGTAAACATTTTTGATACAATTCAACCAAACTCGACCTATGTAAGTTGAATGTAGAAATTGCCGGATATACTGCAAAATCTTACCGTGCGTTGGCAAGTAAATGAAGTTTTAAAAATATGAGAGTGATCAAATGTACAAAGAAAACCGTTCCAGCTGTCAAAAAAAAACGGCCTGTTATCATCAAACATCTAATATGGGGTTTGTTACAAAATTTTTTTCTGCAGGCTCGTCACGAATTGTACCATGAATGATGGGAGCTACTTTACAATGGAAGATCACAAATTCAAACTTTTTAGACGAATTTGAGAAGAAGTTGCTATAAAAACGGATAGAAACCAAGAAATCTAGGCTGTTTTATCAATAAAATTAAATGGATGTTATAGCAAATACTCACAAAGAGGATTCAAGAGGCTATGCGTAGGGTGCCTTAAAATATGAAAAGAGAGAAAAGAGAATGTGGCTAGATATCTGATTATAAAATAAGTTTAAGTTTGTATTTTAACAATTGCATGTTAAATTTGGTTTTTCTAATACCTAATATAACGGCAAATGCGCCTTTAGTTTTCTGTTTAGCCCATATAAAAAGCAAAGCTTATTCTTATTAAAAAAGCTATTCTCATATAAGCATTATATTTATAAGTAACTAATGGGTCAATTATGTATTGCAACCGATTAGGTAAGGCAACTTTTGTCAGTTGCCATTTTGACAGATCGGAAGACAAAGAAGAGGCGTGAACGTGTCAGTACAAGAGAGGCATTTCTAATCTGCTAAAATAACCGTTTAAAACAAGTCATATTTTTGCCTTGTCAAAGAATCTGTCACTTAGTTAGTAGACACAAAAGCAATATTTCCACTGTTTACATTTTAAATATGTATGTACGTGGGTTCAGTTCTATTTGTTGGAATTGTTGTCCTGTGGTAATGGTTATCAATTTTGTTAACTAAAATAAGAAATGTGTAATAAAATGTCCAAAATGTCCACATACTTGCCAAATAAAATTTATGTCTTCCTTGAGCGAGATGGTAAGCGAAACTTTTACATTTCTTCCTTACAAACCTGCTAATTTAGAAGCTCCATTTTTATTTTATTAAGATAATTTATTTGGTAATTAAATTCGTGGTAAAACTATTTAACAATATAAAAGTTTTATGGCCATTTTCTCATTAGGCGATTATCTTTTTTCCCAACGAAAAACTGCACATTAAAGAAATTTGGTTTTCTCAATGTCTCATTTGCTTCGTTTTAATCGCAAAGCTAACCGGCACTCTTCTGCCAATTATTTATTTTCCTTTTATTTGCCGTACAGATAAATTCAATCAGCTGACTCCCATCTTTGCCAGCTGAAAACTTTGTTTTTGTCGGTATATTGAGAAACCCAAAATCGTTAACGGACAGTTTATCGGTCCAATAAATTTATGTTGACATTAAGTAACAGACAGTTTGTCGATACATTGAGAAAATGGCCATTAAACTCAAAGCAGCTTTTCTTAAAGTTACAGTTAAGTATTAGATACTTATGTAAGTCTTTGAAAGAACGTACAGTATTGACCTCTACTAAAAATACGACTAGGTTTTCTAAGTTAACAAGGTTCTAACGCGTAGTTAGAGCCTAGTTATGTATGTATATTGATAATCTCAGAAGCTGTAAGCAGTGTGACCACAACTAAAAAAAAATTGGATGCTAAATGGGGCTAAAAACAATGCTAAAAATCAAATTTGAAAATGCTAAAAAAATGCTAAATTTCTTTAATAATTGTTCCATTTTAATGAAGAAATTATACATTAATTTACCTGAAAATATTATATTTCTTTAAAATAAAATGCAAGTTTATATAAAAAAAATTATATACATAGATTTATTTAATAAAAACAATTCAGTAGTTTGACAAAAGTTACAAAATATTACATGATAAACGCTTAAAGCCCTAACCTACCGTTTGCAACCATAATGTGCTTAAGTTGGCTTAAGCAAATGTTCGAATAGATGTAAATCATATGAGGCAAACCATTCTGAACTTAAAGAACATTTTTGTTAAGTTTTATGAAACTGTCATTTGCTTAACCCTTAAATGCATGATTTTTTCTTTTGGATTGAAAAAAATGTTTTTTAATAGAAACTTAGGCGTAGATTTCGTAAAAAATAATAAAAAAATTTTAGAAATTAGTTTTGAGTGTTATTTTCGATAAAAACGGTATGTAGACTTTTGGCAACAATATGCGTTTGGTACTTGAATTTTTAAGACATGAACAATAGTCACATATATATTTATATAACATACAGGTGTTCAGAAATTTGTTTCTATTTATGAAACAATACAAAACAAATGCCATTTTTGATCTGGCACAAAGCAACTATACATTTAGTACACTCAGTCCGTGAAAATCCATTGCACTCTGGAAGTTTGCACCTGTTTTTAGTGGAACATCTCTTTTCAGTATGTCATATACCATCGGTTCGTATATCTGGTGTCGGTATAGGTTTTGGAGGTCCTCGGGGCCTTTACCACCATCTGCCTCTCTGGTTGAAGGTCTTCCTAATTTGTTTTCATATGATTTATAGGAGCACAATGTTTCCGCCAGATCTGATTTAGAATCTGGCAATTTAATGTTTGGGTGGTTTGTTTTTTAGAGTATTCATGAAATTATTACGTCATATGGTAAATTAATCTTAAGTACCACTTACGACTTTTCATGCTATTTAATACCTGCCTAAAAAGCTATCATAAGGTCAACTCCTCCCATATGGGCGTTATAATTTTCGACCGTTTTTGGACAAGCTATTAAAGTTTGTGTTTTTTGCGATTTTTCATATCTATTGGCATCTTCAACCGGTTCCGCGCCTACGTCATTTGAAGCTTACGTAACAAGCTTATTCTCCTTTCAGCATGTCACAGAGATAGCTATACTTTAATAATTTGTAACAAATTTCTCATAGAAACCCCGTGCAACAGACCGTTTCATAAATTTTTTGCGGCAGGTAATTTGCAGTTCTTTCCAATCCGATTTATGTGAATTGTGCCCAACAAGTATATTTCCTGAGTCCATAGGTAATTCTTTAATGGAATTGACGTATAATAATTGTCGAAATAAATTATGTGGTTCGTTTAACGGGAAATTTAACGGTACAGTCTAACCACAGTCTACCCAAAACAAATTGTAACCGTCAAGTAATATTAATGTCACAAACGCATGTTGTAGACATTTGGCAACATACATTTTTTTTCAAAAATATTGCATTTATGCAGTAATATTGTTAAATTAAACATGACCAGGCCATAGCTAACCTGTCAACAGATGCAAATTTATTTTTTTCCGATGTGATAATACACGGTCCTTAGAAAACAAAAAAATACAAAATTTGATTTTAACTAAGAAACTGATCTTTATCAGCCACCTCAATGAAATGCCAAATAAATACAAATCAAAGCAACTAAAAACAAAGTAACGATTTATTTTTATTCATACTGCTTGTGTGTGCTTAGAAACGATCTTTTATAAATGCACTCACATTGGAACATAAAGAAAATTAGCTTGAACTGGTATGTAGCCAATTGGCAACAGTATGCATTTAAGGGTTAAGCAAAGTGCGTAGCTGATCGCACATTCTGTACGGAATCAAATGTTTTTTGTTTTTGTTTTTTAAATACATTTGAGATACTTTTTGTTAATTTTTGACAGTAGGTTAAGCAACGCTATGCATATTATTGTTGGACCTTTAGGTTTTACAAGAAAAGTAGAAATTATAAACAGTTTAAGGCGATTAATAAATTTATCATTTTAAATAGTTTTTTGTAAAATTTTCAAAATAATTTCGTGTTTTGAGATATTAAGGGTTTTGTCTCAAATGAATTGTGTGTTGTATTGTGAAAGTTAAAATATAACTGCCGTATTCATAAAAATATCTTTAATTTAATAAAGGTTTACAAAACTAATTTTGTATAAAACTTTTCCTAAAAAAACGTTTGTTTAATTTAACAATCGTTAATGAATACGGGGGTAAATGCGTATAGTCTTATTAATAATGACATTTTATACTTGAAATTTAGCTGCGTCATAGATCATGAAGAAGATAATAAGAATATGTAATCAAATTAAAAAGCACTTAAGTCAACTTAAGCCATTATTGCCACAGATATATATTATTAAATACAAAATATAAGTAAAAACAAAAATTATCATTGAAAACATAAAAGGCTGTTCAACAGCATTTTCAGTAAATTTAATTACACATTAAACACACTTTTATGTATGTATATGAATAGTTTTTCTTAATTTCCAAAGTGTTTGTCAAAATACCATTAGAATATGATCTGTTTTCATCATACTCTAAACACCTATCCAGAATTCGATAGTTGAACTTTGGCTCATCAATTCGTATGCATTCAGCTTTTGCCATTGCTGTTCCAAAACCGTTACTTCTTCTGTAATTTTTTAATTTGTTTTGGTGTGTACAGGGTTGCTATTATTATACATTTGTATAAACGTAAACAAAATACAATTATAGAGATTGACAGAAGTGATAAGTTATATTGTGAAATAGCAATATATACAATTTGTAAGATTAAAAAATGCTAAATAATGCTAAAAAAATATTCCAAAAATGCTAAATGCTATTTGAAAAATTCGCTGCTAAATCAAAATAAATAATGCTAAATTTAGCAGTGAAAATGCTAAAAGGGTCACACTGGCTGTAAGAGATAGACAAAAACTGAGAACATCAATCAAGAGACCTTAGTCGATTTATAGCGATGTGATATCGGCAATTCATCAGAATGGTCAACCAGGATGAAAAAGTAAAATTTTCTTTTATTCATTATTTTAATAAAAAAAAGTCTATAGCGGTTTTCGCCCTTGATAGTAAAATCCCTTGCAGACCTTGTGAATCTTATTCATTTAGTTAAAGTACTAAGATTTACATCACTGCAACAACAAAATGTATTAGACTAAAATTTACTACGCTGTGGTTGAAAAATCCAACAAAAAGCTATAGGAAACACCAAGGCGAATTGACTAGAAGGTGCGGTCAAGTCAACATATGGTGTTTTTTCGTTGTTCGACTTCTCAAAGTTGGTATACAAACTAGTTTTTTATGTAAACAAACCAATCTTTTTTAATAAAAATTTTTTGACAGCCCGACCACAGAAGCAGTGTTGTTCTAGAGTTGGCCTCGCCTGACTAGAAGGTTCGCCTTGGTAAACACGTTTGTTAAATAACCCAGAATAAAACAGTTGAAGAAACTATATCTGTCTCTTTTCCTCACTCATAAACGTCTTTAATTTACAATACTAAGTGCCGGTTCACACACGTCAAGTTTGACTCGTCAAGTCTTGAGTTTTTAGGAGAGAGGGGAAATGAAATGGCATTCTCTTTTCCCTTCTCTCCTAAAAACTCAAGACTTGACGAGTCAAACTTGACGTGTGTGAACCGGCACTAACGAAAAAGACACTCACGCTTTGTAGTATAAAATCGTATTAAGTAAAGCAGAGTTGTACACTTAATACAAAGAGTGAAAACCGCTTATGTTTTTATAAAAGAATGGTTTCATAGCATATCTCAGCTGTTAGTTAGTTAGTTAGTTAAATGTTCTTTATTTAATTCATTTCTTTGTGATAACAATTTTTTTTAAATAATAAATAAAATAATAATAAACAAAAATAAAAATTACAAAAAATAAGAACGTACGACTATGACTTAATGTCGTCAGTCGGAGAGAGATAAATATGATAATGTTTTTGTGTATTATATAATAAGGTTAATAGTTAAACTCATTTAAGAGCTCCTTCCTGTAACCTATTGCATGTGTAATGAATCCATATATTTCTTTAAAATTTTCTGTAGGGTTGTTTACAATAATTATTAACTCATTTTCAGTCAAGGTAAACTTTTTAAAATGTTTACATATATCTGATATGACGCAAAATAGGACATATGGCTATGAAATGTAAGATATTTTCCATCTGATTAAGATTGCATAACGAGCAATCACGGGATCTTTGCTGCTGAAACCTTGTTCCATTTAATTCAAGCAGGTCACTTCTTACTTTGAATATGTAGCTAATAGCTGTCGTGTTATTTGAAATTTCAAAATATGATTGAGGCCTCGTGTAATTGAGTTTAGAGTAAAACCGGTTTGTAGTAGCTGCTTTTTCTAACTGATTTTGTAGTTCTTTACGTTTCAATCCTGATAAAATATCAAATCTTAATTGTTCCCAGCTTTCTTTTGTAGAACACTCGGAAATACTGGAGGTATTTACTTCATTAGCTAGTGCATCTATTTGCTCATACCAATAGACTTTTTTTTGCATAATAATTCTTGTAAGCTGGTTTGGTAAACGGTCGTTGTTGTAATCATGTAATGTTCTAATAATATATCTTAGATGTAAATCCAATGTAAATATAAAATTATTCTCTACACCAGTTTCCAGTATCAATATATATGTGGGTGTAAAAGGTGGAAGTTTTAAAATTTTTTTTAAAAAGAATCGTAAAAGTTTATCTACTTCTTCAAAAGAAGAAAATCCCCATATTTGGGCGGCATAAGACTGAATTCCACGGCATACAGATTTAAACAAATTCCATTTTGCTCTTAAGCATATCTCTTTTTTCGCCAAAAAATCATTCCATGTTGCATTAATGCTGTTTTTTGCAGATAAATTTCTTTTTTCAACGTGTTTTTTAAAAGACATTTTAGGTGATAAAGTAACTCCCAAATACGTATATTCATTTGTGACTTTTACAGGCTCACCATTAAAGGTCCATCTTTCCCGTCTTGCGATTCTTCCTCCTTTTCTGAATATCATAATTTCTGATTTGCTCAAATTGACCTGCAGGTTCCACATCTCACTATATCTTTCAAGTTGATTTATCATTTGTTGCATTGTTAAGATATCATCAGCTAAAATCACGATGTCGTCAGCATACATTAGTAATCTTACATGTGTAGATCCTATATTTATTCCTCCTCCTATATGTTCGTGCAAATCGTTTAGATATATTGAAAAAAGTGTTGGTGAAAGTAAACAGCCTTGTTTAACTCCAGAACCAGTTTCAAACTCATCTGAGACCTCCTCACCATCCCATACCTTAAATTTATTGTTACTATATATGGTTTCGATCATTTGAACCATTTTTGTTGATACGCCAATAGTATTAAGTTTATAAACCAAAGATTTCCTTGAGATTTTATCAAACGCTGCACTGAAGTCCACGAAAAAAGCGTACAATTTTTTGTTTTCTTTGAACTTAAGGTGAGCAATTGCGGATAAACTATATAAATTATCAACCGTTGAGTATCCTTCTCTAAATCCAGCTTGGTATTCGGAGAGTTTATTGTATTTAGTTAGCCACGAATTAAGACGTTTATTTAGAATGCCCATAAAAATTTTTGCAATTGTATTTATAAAAGATATACCACGATAATTACTCACAGTATTCCTTTCCCCCTTCTTATAAATTGGAAAAAGTATACTTGTCGTAAATTTTTCATCCAAATTTGCTGTTTCATATAAGATGTTGTATGTGTTTGCCAGCTCTTCCACAAAAATATCCGTTGAGTTCTTAAAGAATTCATAGCTGACTCGGTCCTCTCCAGGGGCTTTGTTTTTCTTGGCTTTAGCTAGTACGTGTTTTATTTCAGAAGTAGAAATAGGTTGATCTAGATCTTCATCCGTATATTTCATTGCAGCATACATTATATTATGTGAAATATCAGGCGTATTCAAAAGAGTGGAAAAATATTGTTTGAACACATTTGCCGGTATATCAGGCTTCGACTGCATTTCTTTGTTTTTTATTTCTTTAATAAGATTCCACCAATCTTTACCAGTTTTTACTAAATTGATCTGATTTTCTATCTTTCTGTAATATTCGTATTTACTTCTCTCACAAATTTCTTTATATTTTTTATTTTCGATAATATATTTTTCTCTGTTGCTTGTTGTTGGGTTTAGACGAAATGTGGTAAGAGGTCTAAAAGACTTTTCCCTCATGTTATAGCACTTGAAATTAAACCATTTGTTTTCTGTTGTGATATGTACTTCATTTTTGTGTTTATAAGGGTTTGCTATGTTGATGACGTTTATGAAATCTTGCAAATTTAATACATCCTTTTGTTGTTTATAAATATTTAACTGTTGATTAAGTTTTTCTTTATAAATCTCTTTTTTGCTTTCATCCCACTTTAGCTTTGGTAGTAGCTTCATTGGTTCTTCTAAATTTCTTCCTTTAATATTTATAGTTAAAACAATTGGCATATGGTCAGACCATCCTTTACTTTCTACCGAAAAACTTTCAATACACTCTAAATTTGCATGTGATGAGGCGCATATATCTCAGCTGTTTTACTTGAGGAAATTGGGTTGGAAACTAGAAAATTTTATATTTTCTTTTTAAGCTACTTCTAAAAACATTTTTATATTCATCCCTATTGTCAATAAAAATTCCTTTGGAGTTTTTTCCCTTTTTCCATTTTTCCTATGTTAATTCAATTGTAAAAATGGG
Source organism: Pollenia angustigena (assembly GCA_930367215.1). Classification (NCBI taxonomy): domain Eukaryota; kingdom Metazoa; phylum Arthropoda; class Insecta; order Diptera; family Polleniidae; genus Pollenia; species Pollenia angustigena. Next base: position 120,040,816 of record OV884057.1, on the reverse strand, counting down.
AAAAAGGGAAAAAACTACCAAGGAATTTTTATTCACGATAGGGGTGATTATTATTTTACATGCAAAAAATATGTAATTTTTGCACCCATAATAATTTGCACTTGATAATAATAAAAAACATATCGAAAAATCGTACTGTCACGTCCCGTACGTTCGCGACCTTTACTTAAGCCAATTAAACAAAAACAAATATAGATATTTTATTGCGTAAATACTGGATAGAAACCTACATTAATATACTTTTAAAATAAATTAATCGCTTTTGAATATTCCGTTCCATTTTGCAGATTTTTACATTTTACTACTGTTAGCCAAAGTTGACTGACTTCTATTTTGCATACGTTCGTGACCACATGTTTATAACTATCATTATGAAAACTTAAACTCGATGTAATCCATCTTTTGCACTAAACATAGAGCTACCCAAATACTATCGAATCGCAAAAAAAATGCTAGGAAAAGTTTTGTTTTCTATATTATTTGCACATCAAAAGCATACGAACGTACGTTCGTGACCCCAGGAAATGTCCATATAGAACCTTGTTGCCCTAAGGTCGCGATATATATTATTTTCTTTATATGTACATATACAGTTAGGAACAAAATTGTTCACAAAATTAGTGTTATTGTCAAAATAGGCTATAAATTTTGGTTTTATTAATAATAATTTAATTTTTTTTTGACTATATGAAATGTAGTATATTTCAAGAACTTAAAAATAAAAATTTTCCAAAAAACTATGTGTTCATAATATTTTACACGGTATTATTTAGTATTAAGTTATGAGTGTGAACAATTATGACCGCAGTTAGAGATTATGGTTGTATTTGGGTCCTAGCGCTTGGTGTGCTATCCCTTTGCTCTTTTAAGCTGCCTTAATCCTTTTTGCCCTACTTTTACAAAAGTTTTTAGCATTTTCGGCTTTATTTTTCCAAGCTTTAACGACAAGCTACCAAAACTTATATGAAGTGTTAGGCGGGTTCCTCTGAGCAAAAAAATTTATTTTTGGGTTTTGTTTTCTTCAAACTAACTTTAAGCTGTTTCTGAAGTATGCTTAGGATCGATGTCCTGCGTAATGATATCACCCGGTCAAGGTTCTTAGCCGAATATGGCTAGTCTTGGAATCACGGGTCTTTAAGGATGGTTTTTAGTAGTTGGCACTAGTGCTGGGATACTATCGATATTTTCTACTATCGATATTTATCGATAGTTCAGAATTCACTATCGATATATCGATATTACTATCGACTGAATGTTTGTACTTGTGCAGTAACTTTAATTATTTTTTTATAAGGCTACAGTCCGTAATTTTATCACTTTATTGACTTTATGAGACGTATGTATGTATTTACGCACGTTATTTTAGATGGCAGTTTTTTAAAAATTGATGAGAACCTTTCTGAAGGAACCGAAGTAACAGGGCCTATAAGATATTCCATTGCAACTTTAAAAATTTTCTAAATTCTAAACCCAAAAAGGTAATCAATCTAGCGGACTTTTCCTCTAATGGTCGTTCATTGTTTTGTCCTATGCTTGCAATTGCATTTGGATTTGCATTTTTTTACAACATTACAAAAATATTTGACATTTCAGTCGCTATGTGAACATATATAAATTTCCACATAAATGCCTATAATTAGCAGTAAAAAGCATAGCTAAGCAATTATTACCATTTGCCATTCTTGTTGTTCGTATTCATTGCTGCAATTCAGCGCGAATTAATAATAGCAAGTAAACATTTGAGGCAAAAAACCGTGTGTATAGCTGCTGTTAGATGTCTTCATAGCTGTATTTTAAATAATAATAATATCGATATTTATATTTTTCCTATCGATATTTTCGATATTTTCGATATTTTAAAACTATCGATAATATTGATAGTCTATCGATAGTTTCCCAGCACTACTTGGCACACATTTTTCTTCTGAATTAGCGGAGTGCTCGAAGCTGGGTCCCGCGAAAATAATTTAAAGTCATTTATGAAATCATCAAAATTTTAATATTTGGAATTATTCCGCTCTTTTACGCTTACACTTTTACGCCAGCCATGCTTACTGTCGTCTGACTGGCCCCAAGCTCATAATTTTTATCCGATTTTTCCGAATTTTTCTTACTATTTTGCAAAATTCAGCCGTTTTCAGCTTTTATTTTAGCTAAAGCCTGGTACTCTGTTCAACATTTCACGTGAAATGCTGTCAAAACGCATATGAAAAAAACTTGAGCGGAATATCTATGAAATAATGTTGATAGAGCTGTACTCTGTTCATTTTGTGAGAAAGTTCCGAAATGTTTCTGGCAACATTTTTTTACAACTGCGAAATAATGTAAGCTGCACTTATTTCACGTGAAATTTTAAGCAAAAGCAAAAAAGTATGAACTGATTATTAAATAAGAAATAAAAAATTAAAATAACACAACCGGTAACAGTTTTTTACTTTCTTTTTAATTAATTTTTTATTGAAAAAATAGTTTTTAGTAAAATACATGTGTGGTTTGTTTACATACGCAAAACAATGTCGCATACATTGCAGGAATAAAAACGTCAAATTGTGCAAACTCGCATGATAGGTAACATTGATACATGCCAAAATTTTCGTGTGAAATAATTAATATGTCTCAACATTTTTCACAAATTTGGACAGAGTACTAGGCTTAAGAGGTGGGTTGTCGCTCATTATTCTAGCTACTTATCTACAACTTAAGCAACTTCGTACGATTTTAGTGCTTACATCTAAATTGTACTCAATGCTTAGTATTTGCCGGACCTTAATAGCTGTATTGACTACACCAGTAACAATAAGTTGCTTTGATTCGCGAAAATCTTTTGGCGAAAGTTTTTTTGAGCGACCAGCTTTGTTGCTTTTGGTATCCAAACTACACTTTTTTTATTTTACATTCATATCCCACTGAAATGTTGTATTTTTTGTGATCTTGCGATGTGAGACTCATTTTTTTTGACTTTTTCACAATGCTTTGTTTTAAAAGTGCCGCTTTTGACTTACCGTTCTTGAAGAAACTAGTCAAAATTTAACTGCCGAAATTTTTTTCAAATTTTAAAAAAATTTAATATTAATGAATTAATTTACTCACTTTAAAAGCAAATCCCACAGATAAAACTTTAAATTTTTTTGCAATTTTTATGAAAGATTCACACAGGGTCAATATTGTTCACACATATGGTTTGGATGTTAACTTAATATAAATATAAAAACTAACGATACTTTTGAAAATAAGTTTACATAGTATTATTATAAAATGTTGAAAGCCATACAATAGTTTTAGAAATTTTCCAAGTCTAAACTTTAATAGTTTTCATGATATACATACATACATTTTTTTATAATTTCGTGAATAATGTTGTCCCTAACTGTACATAAATTCAGACTCTTATCTGCGTTTATACGTTACAAATATTTAATGGCAAATTTGAAACCGATTAATCCTTTTAAATTTGATGGTTCGATTATATATGGCAACCGAACTTTAGTTGAGTTGCCAGTTGCCGAACAAGTTTTACAGATGTCAACTAATGTGGATTTCAGCTTTTGGTTGCTGTGTAGATATTTAGATAAGAAGGCTCCAAAAATTAGAAAAAGATATGTTCTTTATTTCATTTTTATTTTGGTTAACAAAATTGATAAAATTACCAAACGATAACAATTAGACTTAGACCGCATTTGGATCTAAGAATTAACGCCGAGTTTTTTTACTATTTTCTTTTAAAGTAGTTGCTACGAAACTTTTTTCACATTTACATTTACATTTCTTTCAAGCATTTTTTCAACTTTTTCAACCCCGTTTTCTTCCCTAGACCTCTTGCTAACAAACAAAAGGTTGCATGCGAAAGTTGCGGCAAATTGCGGCGTTAATTGCATAATGTAAATATGGTCTTACTAGTCCTACAAATAGAACTGAATGTATGCAAGTTGTGACTGCATATTAATCTGGAATGCCAAATACACGTTCACTCACAGACCTATGAGGTCCATTGTGCATCCCTTTACAATAAGGAAGAAAAAAGCGAAAAATTATTCTAGTCAATGCAGATTAAAACAGGAAGAAGATTGCCCGTCTGTCCATCTTAGGCCCATTATGAAACTAATGATGTTTTGGAAATTGCATCCTTAAGATATTTCTTAGATTATCATAGAAATAGCTGCCTAAACATCTAGGCCTTTATTTTGCGTAATGGCAGACAATATGCTTAATAAATCTCAGTATTCGTCCACAATCTACAGAAGTCTAGGATACTGCTATCCATTTCATTCCACATAAACTTGGTCAACTAATGTCTTCTAACGATACCGATCGTGGTTTTTAGGCGACTTCTACTCATACCCAAGAGTAAGCTGGAGTTGGATGTGTCTACTTTAGGCCATAGTGCCCTCGGTTCCTGACAATCAATCCTAATTCTTCATGCCCGATTACTCTTTCCTAATATAAGCTGCCTGATGACCCTAATATACTGGCTTGAAAGTGAATATATATTATGACCTGCCAAATGATATCCAAATTTATTGCCTTGTGTGCAAGTTCGCCAACAATTTCCTCGAACTCGTAATTGCAATGCCTAGATACCCAGCGTAGTTTGACCACGTTGTACGTGTGAAACTCGTTAAGAGCAGTCTCTAATTAGCTTCAATTTGACAATGTTTTTCTTTAGAGCTATACCGTCAGACTGTGAACGTTGAAAATTACGCACTAACCTTCTCAATGTTCCCAGCCACAATTTATGTCGCCCTAACGTCTTTCTTTCCTGCAGACAAGCGTCAAGCTTCGCGAGGATTAGCGTAGGGAATTAAAAAAAAAAAAATCCGCCTGAAGTACAATACATCACCCGAAAATCTGTATAACATACGGAAGTCCTTATCTTTTACATAGACGTAAAAACAGCACAGCCCTTATCTGACAGGTTCTGACTAAGAACGTCAATCTGGGATAACTAACGGGGGTGTCATTAAGAAGGGGTGAGTTCCAAAACATCAGTTGCAAAGCAACTCGCTTTTTTAAGTGCTTTCTACCAAGCAACCGTGAAAAATTTTACAATGTTATCTGTACCAAAGTTCACTAAAAACAATATCGATGCGTACACAATAATCAAACTAGATATAGTTAAACTCTATGATACTTTTTTGACTTTGACTGCAAAGTATTATGATGTTTAGGAACTCAGCCAAGTTTTTTTTTAAAGGTACTACATCAACTATCTGTCCTACAGAATCCTCGTATTTCCTTCAGAAATTCAAAAATATGTTCCTATAAGGGTGGCAAATTGATAAGCAGTTTATGTAAGTGAATGGTTGGTAGTATGATTTAAACGAAAAAAGTTATACTAATAATTTTAATTTTTGTTAATGATATTTTAAAATTATATTGCGAATGATTTGAATTCGTAAAACGTCAGAGTTATTTAATGGTGTGCTGAAACTCGTGCGTTTTGCTTGCAATCTGCCATAGTTTCTTAAAAATATTGTAGTTCCCTTTAGCATACCTTCTCGCGAGTGAGATTTGCATAACACCAATTTTGTTTGTTAAGTTTTGTAGTGTCCGACCGAACGCACTTTTTCAGACCGAAGCCAAACTTTGACAAATTTTGCAAAGTTTGGCCGAACCCGAAGTTTTTGTAATTAAATCTGAACAAAAATACTTTTTTTTTTAAAAAACTAAATTTCAAGATATCAAATGCAAAATGAAAGGATTAATTTTACTTTTAAATAGTAAAACTATTTTATAGTTAAAAAATCAGAAAATATAAAAAAAATATTCAATATAGGTACACTAAGAAAAAAACCATGTTCTATTGTACAGGATATAGAATATAGAATACATATTTGGTACTCAAAATTTAATATTTTAATATTTTTGATATTTTTAGTTAGGCTTGAGTTCATCAAATTATTTTAACTGAAGGATGGAATTTTTACAACATGAAATTTTATTAAAATTTATTGATAATTTTCTTGGCTGAGCTGGGGCTCGAACCTGGGTTGAATTTACATGAATTTTACTATTTTAATATTATATTAAGGGAAATCACGATGGACAGTGCAAACAAATGTAAACAATAACATTTGACATATTAAGAATTATTTAAGAAAACTTATAAATTGAACATTTCTCAGATTTTTAAATAAAATAGAGAATTACATTTAAATTAATTAAAAAGAAAAAATTTATTTTAATTTGCTTGTGTATAACTGTAAACAAATGCAGATTTTTTACAGTGCTGCACATTTGCAAAAAAATAAAAGTGGTATGCTCACGATCAATCATAATATGCACTGCAAATTTACACATTGCAAATTTTAACAATGACCATAATGATTACCCTTATTAATTTTATGATTATAATAAAATTTCTTTTATTCTATGTATATTATTTCTTCGGTCTGAATAAAATTTTCCAGCAGCACTAAATACGTGAAAGATTCTTTCTGTCCACGGCCTAAGATTTATAAATGCACTGGAAATTCCATTATTAAAATAAATACAATGTATTTATTAATTTCTGTTTTAACAACATTTTCGTCCTGTTCTTCTTGGAGTTCTATATATCGTGCTTTCGTGTTATATTCATTTTCACACATGATAATAGCTACATATGTAATTTCATAAAACATAAACATAATTCTATCCGAACTCCGTAACCAAACCCGAACGTTCGGTCGGATAAATCGTTTTGTAATAAATAAATGAAAGTTTTTAAAATACATGTAGGCTAATCAAATTCCACTCACTTGAATACTTTTTTTAAAAGTTTAGAATGAGAATTTTAAGAGTGACAACTCTAAACCCTTCCAGGCAGAAAAAAAACAATCACCATTTCGTAGTTACAATTAGGGTTGCCAGACGTACTGTTTTTAGCAGTACATGTACTGATTTTTGTCAATTGTACTGTTTTATGCACAACACCCAAAACAGTACGCAAATGTACTGTTTTTTACACTTTGTACTGTTTTCTGTACTGATTTTTAAGTTTAGTGTCCAAAAAACAAAGATATTAAGAAAAATCGTTTTTAAATAAAACACATTTGGGAATTTTTAACGGTATGCTATCAAGCCATATTGTCATAATATCCTTATCTTAGAATTTATTTACTCTCTAACTCTCATTTTAAGCGGTAATTTTTGCCCTTTTTCCCAACTCTTAAACAAAAGTATACAAGACGGCACTTATTAGGGTTAAAAGAATTCTCGAAATTTCGGGCATTGAAATTTTTGAATTTCTTGAAAGGGCGTTTGGTACAAGTCAAAAAAATATACTAAATGTACTTCTGACCTAAAAGACTATTTCAGATGTCTTCAGTAGAATTGTATGGCAGTTCTTTTCATAGAATATATTAACCCTCTAACACTCATTTTAAGGGGTAATTTTTGTAATTTTTTAAACTTGTACACTAAAACGGTACGTTAGAGGGTTAAAATATTCTATAAATATTTTCTGCATCAAATTTCACTAGCGGTCTTCCAAGACCAAAAAAAGCGTGCAATGTATATAAAACGGAGTTTCGAAAAATTAAAAAAAATCAAGGCCCGGAATTTCGAAAACCCGTTTTACTTGCATTTGATAATTTTTGGTCTTAGAAGACCCCTAGTGAAATTTGATGCAGAAAATATTGGTAGAGCATTTTAACTCTTATAAGTGCCGTTTTAGTATCCTTTTTTTTAAGAGTTGGGAAAAAGGGCAAAAATTACCCCTTAAAATGAGAGTTAGAGGATTAATAAACTCTAAGAAAAGAATCGCAATACGATTCTACTGAAGACATCTACAATTATTTTTTATTTTAGTACATTTAGTATATTTATTTTGACTTATACCAAACGCCTTTTCAAAAAATTTAAAAACTTTAGGGGCCCATATTTCGGCAGCCCGAACTAATTTTTCAAACCTTTTGGCAGATTTGCTCTACTAGTAGTCTACTTTCATTTCGCGTTGCAAGTGTTGAGGCTGGTGGCGATGACCCTAATTTTGTTGCACACTCTATTTTACAATATTTAGTTTAAAGAAATTGTTGTTTTGCAAACAAAAAAGTTGTAAAATAATTAGAGTTTTTGTACTGCGTCTATTGTTTTGTCAAAAATACACAGATTAAATAAGGAGTTGCTCACATCCTTCATATATTTTCGTGTTTTTATTTTAAGACATATGACTACCGTTTAAATTAAAGAAAGAAACAAATATTTTCTGAAATTTATGCGATAGTTCGACAATATGTGTGTGGTGAAAATTGATTTAAATACCAATATGTTTTAAGAAAATTCTACTCCAATCAATGAATAAGTTTTTTAAGTTAAATATAAACTAAGATATTTAAACATTATACATTGGAAAATGATACAATGGCCAAATGCTTCGTTTGTGGTGTATGCTTTATAAACGCAAATGGTGTGATTTCTTTGATGTTGATGTTTGAAGTCTATTTCTTTATATTATTGGTGTTCAAGAGTTGTAAACATTTAGTTATGGTTTCGTAAAAAAATGTACTGTTTTTTTCTTGAATGTACTGTTTTTTCATAACCAATGTACTGTTTTTCCGAATTCAAAATCTGGCTACCCTAGTTACAATGCTTAAACACGAATAGTCTCCTTATGAAAAAAAATGAGTTCACATTAGTTAACCAACGCTTTAAGCCTTTCAATTACGCATTTCCGGGTTTGGACTTAAGAATTACATTCAAAAAAATAATGAGACCATTACTGAGAATTTTGAACAACTTGATATATTTCTTATTTTTAGTACGATTGATGTGGATTTTCAATTGTATACTTTGGAAAGTTTAGTAAATCGTCCCCTTAATAAAACAATAGTGTATAATTTTTTTGGGGTTTTGAGAAAATCGTGTTTAAAGTTTTTGTCAAATCGGATGTCTATTTAAACCTCATTATCGCGGTAAATAAAAATTCTTCATACTGGACTTTTCGACGAATACATAATACCGTTTCTTGTCTTTAAATTGACCAATTTTTTTTATTCTACGCATCCTTTAAGACCAAAATTATGTCATTCAAAGTGCAAGTCCTCCATATAGGCTATTTTATTTTTTATATGTATATTTTTGTTGTTGTTTATTTTGTATGGTATACGCTGTTTTATTCAATAATTTTACGGCATTTTTATTAAAATATTTGATCTCAAAAATATCAATTTGTATCATTATAAAACAGTGATTAATTCATAGATTCAATGGCACATATTCATTACATGCACATATTCATTACATTGTTTTGGGTTAAAGAATTAAAAACTATTGCCAACAACAATAATACTCCGTGGTCTGTTATACAGCCTGACGAACATCATTGGTTTGCACAAAATAAGCTATTGCTAAGCAATATTAAGGGAAATCATCATAAGCAATATTTACACAGTCAAGCAGTCTCTTCAAGATTATATAAATATCTCGATTATACCAAGGGTCAATGCTATATCCTTGATACTTGATTAAATGGTTCAAACACTTCACATTGGGGAAAACTAGTTTTATACTTAAAAACTTCTTTAAAATACAGAAACTTTTTGGTACAAGAATTTAATTAAATGCTTTGTAATAATTATTATTTTTAATTATTCGGTTAATCGACAGACATTTTTTATAAAATATTGTCGAAATTTATTACCTTTCCACTTTTTTGTTTACATTAAGGGTATTCATTTCAGTTTTTTTATTTGTTGGAATAATGGAAACGTGGAAAAATGTAATTTTTGTTACAACAACCACAAGAAAAAAAATTCCACCAAAACTTACATTTTTATCAGACTAAAACCAAGTGTAAAAAAGTCAGGATAAAAAGATGTAATTTTCCGCTTTAAACGTCAAACGAAATGATGTTGCCATTCATAAAAAACTGCTAATTTTTTATACAAAGTACGAAAAATTGCATCTCTTTTTATAAACTCTTGAATTGTACAACTCTGATTTTAAAAATTATTTTTTATAAATAATTAGTATTGTGGTTATTTTGTTGAACTTTTTATTTATTTATTTATTTATTATTTTTTATAGTTACAACATTTCTTTTTCATTTAATCTTTCAAAAAGAAAAAATTCATATTAAATATGTGTTCAATGAAAAAAGTTATTAAAAAAGAATTCAAAAAAAGAAATGGGTTCAAAAAAAATTGACAGAAGCTGAAGTTAATAAAATACTTTTTGTAGTCGAATATTATGATGAAAATAACACCAATCACTTCGTTGTAAATTTAATAATCAATTTATTCACTTTAAACACTTTTGTTCGGCATCTTGAAAAATATCAATTACTTCAACGAATTATTTGACAGATTTTTTTTTGACAGTTTGTAAAAAAAAAAAAAAAAAAAAAAAAACCCGTTCACGTCAATAAGAGTGAAATTTTTCTTTTTTCCACTTTTCCAACCAAAAAAAAAATTGAAATGAATACCCTTATTAAATATATATGAATATATGTAATTTATTTTATAAATTTAATTTATTGTAAATAAAGAAGAAACTACTACTACTATATTCATTACATTCCAATTTGGGTTAATTAAAAAAAAAAATTATGAGAAATTAAGGTATACATTGCGTAAATCAAAAATAACTAGAAGTTCATTCGTCTTCTTTCTCTTCCTCTGCTACATCTGGCTCATCTAAACAATTTCGCTTCTTTCCATCTTGTAAGTTAAAGAAAAATGACTGCGAGCCACGAGGAATTACATTCTTCTGGCACAAATTTTGGAGATCATGCAGCTTTCGATGTTCGGAATGAAACTATTTCTCAAACAAAAGTGTATATTATAAGCTATTTTATGAGTTAAGCTACGTTCACAATCAAAAAAACAATTTCGTTTTTTCTTCCATCTTTTTTCTCCCCAAAGTATTTCATATATTTTCCTTTCATTTTTAGAACAAAAATGTAACTAAAATATTTTAAAAAATGTAACTAAAGTTGAGTCAACTAGAACTTCAGCAACAATTTGTATAAAATTGTTTCTGACGTTAAAAATAATTTTATTTAGTTTTGAATGAAAATTTTAACAAAATGTTTACAAAAATAAAAATAAATGCATAATATTGTTGTGGCTAAAATTTGCAAACGGTTTCATGATGCAAAAATGTGTGTAGTTACAGAAGAAATTGTTGCTCTATTATGAACACAAAGTGAAAATGTTTTTTTGATTGTGAACGCAGCTTTAAAGTTTTCATAAATTGAATTTTTTTTCTACAGACTAAAATGGAGTATAATGCGTATACACTATTATTACAATTTTGGAGTGGCAATTTCAAGTAAAATAGCGCATATGAGCTTACACACTTATTGAAGAAAAATTTTGAACAAGAAATTATACACTATTTTTTCCAACGACACTTTGACCCACTTTTTGGAAGTAGAATTTGACGAAATTTTGACCAGACATAAAATCAATGATGGAGATTCTAAATATGCAATAAAAAAATAATGGTGTACATTAGACTGGTCGCATCTTGTATGGGATTTTTTTTTTTTTAATTTAATTGTTTGCGCTGCTTAAAATATGAGGTTTGGTGTAAGAAATCATGACCTAATTTTTCAGGTCAATCCGACGGTGCCTAGCCGTGCCGGGTGGGGCCCAAAGTTCCCCATTTTATAAAAAAAAACATCTTTTCTATCAGATCTTTATAGTTATACTAGTTGAAAAGCCGAAAATCAAAAATATGACTACGCTACGATCTTCGGCAGAGAAAGTACTTCAAGTGTGCCAAATTTCAGCTTCCTATGTCATCAGAAATTGCGGAAAGAATAGGACATACATGCAAACATCCTGACATACTAAAAATTATATATTGTATAGATAGATTAAAGTATTTTTTTTTTTTTTTAATTCCCTAAGCTACTCCCGCAAAGCTTTTCGCTTGTCTGCAGGAAACCAGAGTCTCTGGCGGGAATCGAACCCGCAACCCCGGCGCTGATAGACTTGCTTACTACCAGCTAGCCTACCGGGGCACTCAGTTTAATATTTTAGTATGATACGAACGAAAGATTTTTAACTAATTTTAACTAATTCGGGGTCGCTGAATCCAGTGGTGCTAGCCGTTTTTTAGGTTAGCTTTAGTTTTCGAGATATACCGTTATTTCGAAAATTTAGGATGTTAAAGTAAATTTTATTGCGGAATTTCGGTTTTTTTTGTTTTTCAATAAACTAAAGCGTTTTTGAGTTACGCGAATATATGTTGTGCAACCTCCCTAATTTTCGAAATCCCGGTATATCTCGAAAACCAAAGCCAATATGAAGAAAAAAGTTTTAACTTTCTTAAAGTAAATTTTATTGCCGAATTTCGGTTTTTTTTTAGTTTTTCAATAAGCTAAAGACTTTTTGAGTTGCGCGAACATATGTTGTGCAACATCCTTAATTTTCGAAATAACGGTATATCTCGAAAACTAAAGCTAACCTAAAAAAACGGCAAGCACCACTGGATTCAGCGATCCCGAATTAGTTAAAATTAGTTAAAAATCTTTCGTTCGTATCATACTAAAATATTTAACTGCAAATACTTTAATCTATCTATACAATATATAATTTCTTAGTATGTCAGGATGTTTGCATGTATGTCCTATTCTTTCCGCAATTTCTGATGACATAGGAAGCTGAAATTTGGCACACTTGAAGTACTTTCTCTGCCGAAGATCGTAGCGTAGTCATATTTTTGATTTTCGGCTTTTCAACTAGTATAACTATTAAGATCTGATAGAAAAGATGTTTTTTTTTATAAAATGGGGAACTTTGGGCCCCACCCGGCACGGCTAGGCACCGTCGGATTGACCTGAAAAACTAGGTCATGATTTCTTACACCAAACCTCATATTTTAAGCAGCGCAAGCAATTAAATTAAAAAAAAAAAAAATTGCGACCAGTCTAGTGTACATGCGTATACACTATTGTTTTATTTAGGGGACGAAATGGGCTTCACAGTTTGGTTTCAACATCGAGGATTGTACCTAAGACAAACAATTCTGTATTGAAGAATTCTAGGGATAACTTGCAGGCAACATCTCAAAGATATCTTGCCTATAAAGCATATCGTCGGGATCGTACTGGTCAGAACTAGAGATTTACTGCAGATTACGGAACAGGGCTAAATCTGTGATTAGGAAAGCTCGTCGGATATATGGCGAGAGTTTGTTCAATGCAAATGATAATGGTCAGTTGTGAAATAGAGTACGTAGGCTAGGATTGATTGGTTTGGGTGTTTTTTTGGGGTAATGAATTAGATGTGGAGGAGTTGTCCCGTATTATTTTGGGCAATCATAGGCCAAATGGCATCGATGAATTTAATTTTGATGATACTGCTGACTCATTTTCTTTTATACCGGTTACTAAATAAGATCTTTTGCTTGCTTTGAATTCCATTAGACCGAATTCAACGGGTCATAATAAGATTTCTACTAAGTTTATAAAGATTATGTTTCCTCTTATACCTTCTATACTTATTTACCAAGGCGAATTTAACAAGGTAAGTACAACTCTACAACTACAAAAACCCCCATGTATTTTTTTGCAATACAAATACAAATTTTGTTTGGGTTATAAAAGAGATTATTAAATTCACTTTAATTATTCGCAATTTTTCTAAGAAATTTTTTCGGTTATTTTGGCGCAAAACATAAACAAAATAATATTTTAACGTTTTCCTATTTTTTGTTAATTCGCCGTGGAAACAGCTGATGAACGGCTGACGAGTTGAGTTTACCTTCTTAAATTCGCCTTGTCCTTCACCTTGTATCTACTATTTTAACTTGTTCAGGGTTTCCCGCTTCATGGAAACTTGGCTTAATTGTTCCAATCCCTAAAAACTGGCATTTTGATAAGGATAACATACGACCAATGTGTATCTTACCGACAATGTCAAGATACTTGAACATATAAGGAAGACTCAGATACATACTTGCTTATTTTAAGAAATCCTATTTAATTCACACAAGTTGATTTGCCTTTCAATGTTATCTTAGCATTACATTACTACGCTTATCCCTTACGGAGTCAATTAGAAGAAAGTGAGATAATACTTGGAATTGGTTTCTTTGGACCTTAGAAGGGCCATAAAACTTGTTTTAATTTTTCGAAAATGTCACTTATTACTAATCTATACTGAAATTCTGTAAATTTTTAACGACAAAAAAATTGTCGTTAAGTAGTCAAAATTCGTTGGCTAAAGATTATTGTCGTTAAGAGCTATTCTGTAATGCAATTTTAACAATTTTTATCTGCAAACAGTATCGGTAGCTAACGACACAAAAAAATTCTTGTTAAATTATAAAGATAATAAAATGTTAACAGAATAAAAATAAAGAGTAAAGAAGCCAATTTTAAACACAAAAAAAGTAAGAATGTATAGTCGATCAAGCCCGACCCTTCATTACAGTATTTGGCCGATCATGTTTCCGCCAAAAAGAGTATGTTGTGAGGTTATGATTCACATAAGAGATTTTTGAAAGTTATCTTAATATCTACTACTATAACTATGATTACTACTATGAGATAACATAGAAACTATTATTATGATAACTTATTATAAGTGTATTCCTGTGGTCAAATATGAACCGATTCTAATAAAATTTGTTCTACTGATTTATGTAGGTTGCAACAAAATATTTTATGACCTAATAAAACCCTAATGTCTATAAAGCAAGAATATTCCGGAAATAAGTTTGCTTGTGGGATATGAAAAATAAATAACTCCTTCTCACCATTTCGAAAATGCTTCGTCGACCTTGTGACAATAAACGCATGTTTCAAATTCGATAAAATTATTTCCAAAAGTGAGACCTTTTAATTCGTGCACAAGGTTATCTTAGATGGATTCCGAAATTGATTCTGAGTCAATCGGTATACTAAAAGGTTGGTCCACACCCTAATATCCTCTTCACATACAGTAGTGTGGGTATAAAAAGTAAGATCAGAATATTGTGCTAGAGTGGCTTAAGCACCTCGATCTTTTTCCCTATGTATAAAAAGATTTAAAACTAACACATTTGTTTAGAAATATAATCAATATTTACACGTTTTCATTCATATTTTGTTAAATAAAATTTTTTATTTTATATTTTTTATTAATTTTAAAAAATTTTAACTTTGACGTTCTTTTATTTTACAAAAATATTTGTTTCAAGGTCTATCCAATAGGTCTGCGCAAGAAGACAGATGTTTATTTGGTTTATTCCTCAACGATGTAAAAGTAAGCAGGCCTATTGGATAGGCCTTGATTTGTTTATTTAAAATAAAGAATAACAAATTCGTTAAAGTAACCGAGATTTATCGTCACTTAACGATATCGGTAGTTAAATTCAAAAAGTTACAGAATTGAGGTACTGATCACTTTCAGTTGGGTTTGCTAGACGGCCTGGAATGGCCTGGTTTGTCCAGTTTTCTTGGATCTTGTCCAGTAACGATATGTCCAGTTAAAATAGCATTTCTTTAATATTAAAAAATATTTTTTTTTTAATTACATACTTAATATAAAGGATCAATTTATACCTTGCCCAAAGATATTCCATATTATATCCCAAAATGCGATAAAAGTAGCGTTCAAAATCTGTATACATAAAAGGATCATGTTTGTTTTTTCCATACCAATTTGCAAGGCTTTTTCGACTCACAAGAAAGGAAAAGGATGTCCTTTGGAAATTTTAATAAGTCTAAATTTTAATGATAGTTTGACACACAGTAAGGGAATTAAGAACAAAAAAGTTTTTCCGGACTTTGTAAACGGTAAGTCTAATTCCAGATGCTAATTAAGGACTTGTATTCCAGTTTATGTAAAGGATTAGGGATCTATAGACATTTTAGGAGGTCCACCAGAGGTCCCCCGATTAGGATATCTTAAGTATTACAAAAATTAAAAACAATCCAGAATTCTTAATTTTAGCACGATCCAAATTTTTAATATTTTTAATTAGGCTTAAGTTCATGAAATTTAATGTTTATTAAATTATTTTTATGAAGAAAGGAATTTTACAACATGAAAATCAATTTAAATTGTTATTGATAATCTTTCATTCTTGACGTGGCTCGGGCTCGAACCCTGGCCGGCAGGTTACCATGACATGTTTCGATCGCAACCACTCGATCTCCTCAGATGGATTTGCCGTCTTACACTCGCAGCCATCGACGACTGCTGACGTCACCAGTCAAACATCAATCCTTAAACCAAATTGTATTTTAACATTTGGTAGATCGAAATTTGCTTTCCTGAATGATTATCCATTTTAATTGATTTTACATGTTTTTTCCTTTACTTCTGTTTTTTCGTACTTTCGTCAAGAATTTTTCTTGAAGTCCAAGTACATTTTTTTGTTTTTTCACTTTGTCTTTCTCTTTTCTGTTGACCTTTTTCAGCACAACTTGAAGGACAAATGTACACATAGAGCTCGTGCCTTAGCTTTAACTAAAGCTAAAGCACGATTTTAGAAATCTTATCAGTGGAATGCACTGGTCCATTTCTACACGTATTGGACAACGATCTAAAAATCGTGCACAGATATTTTGGATTTTCGGATAGATATTAAGATAATTAAAAAAAATCTGCTCCAGTAAAATTTGTGTTTTCGCACTTAAGATTATTACGCAAAAAAAGTAAATTTTTAACTTTTTTTGTTACTTATGTACTTTTTGATTTTAGGTGACAATATGTAATACGACGTAAAACTTAATTTTTATTGTTACGTATTCTGTTTTTTTTTTTTTTGATATGGTAAAAAAAATTATATCGAATTTGATTTTTTGGAACTTTTTAGGTTGTCCAGTTATTTTTACAAAATCCAGATGAATTTTTTACAGTGTCCAGTTATTTGAATATTGGTTTCTGGCAACCCTACTTTCAGAACGTACATATCTATGAACGGTTATGACTAGGGTTACAAGATACCAAGAGTCAAATAACTGGACAATTGAAAAAATTCACCTGGATTTTGAAAAAATAATTGAAAAGCACTTAACATAAGAAAAAATAATAAGGGTATTCAGGTCACAAGTTGCACCCTTGCAAAAAAGCAAAAATAAAACAACAACTACACAGACAATTAGTTGTGCGTAAATAATTATCTTTGTGGTTGTTGTTATATTTTTGCACTTTTCCTTTTTTGCAAGGGTGCAACTTGTGACGTGAAGGGGTGATTTTTCATTTCTTAAAATTTGCATTTTTTATTAGTAGACGAAAAATAGCCCCAAAGTAAAAATTGTGATTTTATTTTTTTTTAAATGCAAAAACACCCTAACGAAAAAATGAAAAGTAAAAAAATTGCCCCAAAATTGCGTGTTTTTGTGTCTCATGTAAAATTTTGGGGCCGTTTTTTATTTTACTTTTGGGGCCATATTTCCTGGGGTCATTTTGCGCACCGTCCGAACAAGTGGCAGCGAAAAGCCTACTGACTTTGGCATGCAAACCAATTTGTTTTCGTTTCATAATATTTTATTATAAATAGTTGACATTTCGAGCCGTAAACATCTGCTGTTTCTGTGGTTTTTGTTTTGTTATAGTATTGCTGCCACCGTTTATATAAATTCAACTTGGTACATATTTAATTAAATCAAATAAAAAAAGTACATAAACAGCCATGTTATGAATCGAGTGAAATTGAAAACAATGGAGGTTTCCAGTTAAATTTTTGTTTAAATTACCGTGGTTTTTTATTTTAAGATAAGTTCTAATGAAGATAAGCTGTTCTCATAGTATGAAGTATATAAAACAAAATTATTTAATGAACTTTAAACACTGGATCGTTTTTTAAGTTTGTTCGATTTTGATTTTACTCGAATTCGATTTCGATTTCCCGAACATGGCTGATAACTTTTTGTTTAGTCACATCAAAATTTAGTCTTATTAAAATTGTAGCCTACATATATCTCAATAATTGGAATGTCTGTAAAAATTAGAAATTGTTTCCTTATAATTTTTTCTAAAGGTACGTTCAGACTAATGAAATATTTGAAAAAAATATTTGTTCTGATATTTGCTTCAAACTGTGTGAAACAAAAAAATATTCTATTTAATGTTCACACTAAGCTCAAATATTTGACAAATTTTGTTTGTTAAAACAGTTGAAAATAGTGTCAAATAAAATAAATGAAACCATGTTTGCCGTGCGTTCAGACTTAGACAAATATTTGCATCAAATAATTATTTAATGAAAGTGTTCAAAAATTAAAATATATTTCACAAATTGCCAAATTAGTGGAAATTTGCTAATAGCGGTATGATAACAAAGCCTAATAGTTATTAAAAGTCATAAAAGCTGTAAAGATTCACAGGGAAAAATCGCTTCTTCGCGAGCATCGCTAAAATTCGCGAAAAATTGCAAACTTGGAAACAAAGCCTAAAATTTATTTGAAACCCGATAAGTATACTGCCTTCACTTTCAAAAGTTATGGAGCACATTTTAAAAATTCAAATCTTAAAGTATGTATCAAAACAAAATCTTATAAAAGACTTTCAATATGCATATAGAAACCGATATAGTACATCGGCTATGCTCCTGGGTATAACTGAAACTGTTAGGGAACATCTAAATGAAAATAGAAATTGTGTTATGGTATCACTTGATCTAACCAAAGCATTTGATCGCCTTAGAGCCAGTTTTTGACATAAAGATCAGCGATTAAATTAGAACTAATCTTTGAAATTCGTTTTTGGGTAGTCGATTATTTCATTTTGTTTCCAAGTTTAAACGCCCAAAGTTGGCGGTTTAAACTTGCGACAGAACTTTCAAAAGTACGAACAGCTTATAAAAGGAAATATTTTTTATTATTTATTTTTTATTTAAAGTTTTATTAAATATTCCACCCTCAAGCTTAAATTATTAAAAGTTATTATAAAATAAAGGTCAAATAAGAATAAATATCGAGCCCTAACAGCGAAAATAACGTAAGCGACATGATTTTCAATTTTCGTTTTATTTAATAAATGACTTTATTGGCAACACTTGCATCATCTCCTAAAATATCATGGTCACATAATGTACCGTTACGATTTTATAGCAAAAACAATTTTAGTGTAAGCGACAAATTTCGTACAAAATTAATATGAAATAAAAAAAAAATGGCGTGGCAACCCGTGGGTTCGCTCCTTGTAAGGTGGGGGCTTTACCGGTGGTTGGGGCGCGAAATATGCACTTTTAAGGACAACGTGGTTGGTAGCAGTGCCGAGGTCCTGTGTGGCTAGTTAGTGCGTAAAGAAACTAGTCGTTAACAGCTCCCCTCAGCGTCAGGGCAAAGCGCTGTTGTATGCTAGTTGCCTAGTGCACGCACGCCGTCACTGCGTGGTACGGTCCGTCTGAACGAGCCTACTCGTGGGAACAAAAATGAAACCTTCTTTACAACAAACAAATAAAAACCATAACAAGAAAAATAAAAACATAACGGAAAATGAGGACACGACGGACAAGGCTGACCAGGGTCAGTCGGACGTCACGGTCTCGGAGTCGGAGAGTACCCTCTTGACTGTTCATGAGAACATAATTGAGCAGGAGAGACAGGTACTGACCGACCTATATGTGGATAGTCTTCTGGTACTATCGGGTGACTCCTGTGGTGAAACCGGGGCTACTCAGGGGTTAGAGAGGTTGACTCTGCTCTCTGACACGGAGCTTGATATTGATATATCAGCTCACAGTCAGACTGTAGAGCCTGCCACTCTCATCTGTGAGGCCAGGGGACATCAGAGGGGGCACTCGGGAGAAGATTGTCCACAACTTGTTCGGCAGGACGCCGTGGAGGTCGGGCCAAGCGCCCCTCCACGAGATATTAAGAACTCCAGCCGAACGAAGGAGGAGAAGGCGCAGAACGGAACAAGGAGCTCTCTTGCATATCTGGATAAGATGGCGAAGAGAGATCCTTCAACGTTCTCCGCGAGGGATAGGCACCTTCTGAGAAGGCACCGACAAAGCGTCGCTAAATTCGAAAGAATTTACGGCCCTGTCAGTACCGTGCTCGGTTGGCCCTATCCTTGGAGAAAGCAGGTGGATGAGGTCGCCGACCCGGAAACTACTCAAAAGAGTACAGGGCCGGGGGCGTCGTCAACCTGCCGTGGAGAGATAGAGGAAGGAGGGGTTGCCCCGGTGACCAAAGCGCTCATGTCTTCGGAACGAGCTGCGGAGGATAAGGGGGCGATACCCAAGAAAGGAAGCAAAGTGGCTAAGGCAGCGAACACGGGGAAGAAGGCTGGTAATCCTCCGTCCGACTTCTCTAGTGGCTCTCGTAAGGGGGTCACTAGGGGAAAAGGCGCGGGCAGGAACGGGCCTTCAAAACCAGTCGTAACGAAGTCACCGAGCACAGTGAAGAGGGCTGGTACATCTCCGGCTGAAGCTCCTAATGGCTCCAATAAGGAAACCATTAAGAGGGTCAGATCTGGGGATGATCAGCCTTCCTCATCGAATAAAAGAATGAAGAAGTCGACGAGCCTGGAAGGTCATCTGCAGGTGGCTGTCATAGATCGGAATGATCCGGATGGGAGGATCAGTGCCGAGCTATGGCAGCTAGTAGAGGCTAGGCTTATCGACGAGCTGGCAGTTTTTAAAGGCAAGGAGGAGGACGTATCCTTCAATGGTGCGGACTGGGTTAAAGGAGTCAAGGTTGTCAACTGTGGTAACAAGAATTCATTGGAATTCTTAAGAACCACAATTGGCAAATGCGGCGACATTAACCCGGGGGCAAGGTTTGAAGTCATACAAGCCTCCGACTTGCCAATTGGGTCCATTGTGACAGTGTGGATTCCACCTCCCGTACGCAAGGTGGAAACTATACTGGCAGTATTGGGCAACCAAAATAGTAGGCTTCTTACTGACCAATGGAGGCTAGTGACCTCACTGGTGTGTAAGGAGAATACCGGCAAGGACTTCCGTTTCGCAATCGATCGGAAGTCCATGGAATTCTTGGAGGAGGTGGGGGGGGGTTGTTAGGTTCGGTTTAGGTAACGTTAGGTTTCGGTATCCGAAGCATGACAGGACCAAAGAGGCTGTTAGTGGTGCAGATAAACCTGCACCATTGTGAAGCAGCCTCGGCCGAACTCGTAACCTTCCTCTCCAGTACTCGGACGGACGTAGCCCTTATCCAAGAACCTTGGATAAATAAAAATAAGGTTTGCGGTTTAAGGGTTGCGGGATACACTCTGTTTGTCCCGTCCACAGAGGACAAGGTAAGAACGTGTATACTAGCGAGAAGTGAATTGAATTTTCTCATATCTCACTCTTTCAGGTGCGGTGACTTGACCGTTATAAATGGAGAGGCCAAAGGGAAGCGTACGCTTACACTGGCCTCGGTGTATATGCCATATGAGGGGTTGGACCCTCCGGGTACGGAGGTGCGGCAACTCACGGCAGATGCAAGGAGGAGAGGTGCAATCCTTGTGTTGGGCTGCGATGCAAATGCTCATCACAGCCAATGGGGGAGTGCCGATATTAATAAAAGAGGTGAGTTAATGTTTGATTTTATAACTACTAACAATCTTATTATCTGTAATATGGGTGACACGCCGACGTTCAGAAATAAAGATAGGCAGGCAGTGATAGATCTGACATTAGTAAACCGTGACGAGCAAATTGTTGTAGATTGGAGGGTGGCAACGGACTGTACTTTTTCAGACCATAGTCGTATTACCTTCACACTGAATTTTGACCTACCTAGGGCTCCTCCATTTAGGAACCCGAGGGGGACAAAATGGGACTCCTTCAAGGAAGGGGTCCGGACTGGGTTGGCGCATCAGGCCTTGGGCGACTTGCTGCCGACGGATCTGGAGGGGGTGGTGACTAGGTTCACTCATCTTCTAAGGGAAAGCTATGAGCAGTCCTGCCCGGTTACGTTTCCGGGTAGGCGAAAACAGCCTAAATGGTGGACCAGGGAACTTCATGTTCAAAGGTCTACGGTGAGGGGACTGTTTAATAGGGCCAAGCTTACGAGAGCACCAGATGATTGGAACAATCACAGGGTGCAATTCAACAAGTATAAGGCGGATCTGAAGAGAGCAAAGCGACTATCGTGGAGGCAATTTTGTGCGTCCATCGATAATGTCAACGAGCTGTCAAGATTCCGACGGATTTTATCTAAGGACCCTAAGGCCCTGGGTTACATCCAAAGGAATGACGGCTCATGGACTGAGTCTAGCTCTGAGACCCTAACCTTACTTATGGAGACGCACTTTCCCGGGTGCAGGGAAACCGGTGGTATGGAGGACGGTCAGTGGGACGTCATGTCCGTGACATCGGATCATACTTCCGCTTGCGTCGATGAAATGGTCACAAGGGAGAAGCTGGCGTGGGCGGTCAATACTTTCGACCCATATAAATCACCGGGTCCGGATGGTATTTTTCCGGCCATGCTATGCAACATCCCGGACGATGCATCATTTCTGCTGGTGGATATATTTAGGAAATGCCTCAGCAGGAGGTATCTGCCTAGGGGGTGGAGAGAGGTCAGGGTGATTTTTATACCCAAGGCCGGTAAGGCGGGCCACTCGAAACCGGGGGATTTTAGACCTATTAGTTTGTCTTCATTTTTGTTGAAGACTCTTGAGAGGCTAGTAGATTTCTATCTCAGGAGTAATATTGAGACCCGACTTATTAGCAACGCTCAACATGCTTACCTGAAGGGTAAATCTGTTGAGAGTGCGTTACATGAGGTGGTGGGTTGTATTGAGCACGGTCTGAGGCATAAGGAGTATACTCTTGCCGCGTTTCTGGATATAGAGGGAGCCTTTAATAACATTAGGATAGAGGCGATTAGGGATTCTTTGGTGGAGTTGGGAGTTGAGGACTTTCTTGTGGAGTGGATAATCTGCATGCTTGGCAGTAGGATTATAAACTCGAGCCTGGGGGATCATGTGATAAGGAGGAGGGTTACCACGGGGACACCACAAGGGGGGGTATTATCGCCTCTACTGTGGTTGCTTGCGGTTAACGGGATTCTTAGGTCATTTGATTCCATGGGCAGGAAAGTTGTTGCCTATGCGGACGACATAGTTCTGCTGGTCAGGGGAAAATTTCTGTCCACGATCGGGGAAATTATGCAGGCGATGCTGGGTGAACTCTCGGCATGGGCAAAGGATAGGGGACTGGGTGTTAACCCTGCGAAGACTGAGCTGGTGCTATTTACCAGAAGGTATAGGATAAAGGGATTTAGGGGGCCAGTGCTAGATGGCGTCGAGTTGCCTCTATCGGACGGAGCAAAGTACTTGGGTAACTTTCTGGACTGCAAACTGTCTTGGAAGAGAAATACTCAGGAGAGGATGAGAAGGGGACTCAATGCATACTACACATGCAGGAACTCCATTGGTAAGAACTGGGGTCTTAGGCCTGATATGGTAAACTGGATTTACACATCGGTTGTTAGGCCTATACTTACCTATGGATGTACTGTTTGGTGGGGTGCGTTGGGAGTGGATAGCTATAGGAAGATGCTCAGCAAGGTTCAAAGAAGTGCATCTCTTGGCATCACAGGCGCAAGGAGAAGCACTCCGCAGGCAGCGCTGGACATCCTACTATATCTATCCCCTATCGAGCATTATGTGAGGAGTGTGGCAGCTAGGAACCTACTTAGACTTTACGAGTCTTCTTTGGTTAGACCTAGGCGGGATGATCACACGAGAATTTTGTACGAGATGGGTCTGCTTGATCAGGGTATTATTCTCGAGGGAATTTCGGATCACAGGACTACGACCCTGGACTTCGGTGCAACACCACCAGTGGAGTTCCCGGATAGGGAAAATTGGAGTGGATCCAATGGACTGTTTGAGGGGTGGGCAGTATTTACGGATGGATCCAAGATGGAAACCGGCACTGGTGCCGGTGTTTATATCGCGGGTACCGAGGTAAAAAGGTCATTCAGACTCCCTGATGAGTGCAGTGTCTTCCAGGCTGAGATCCTAGCGATCTGGAGGGCGACGGAAGTAATACTGGATCACATCGTGGGTGGATCTGAGGTGACAATTTACGTCGATAGTCAGGCAGCGCTTCGGGCATTGAGGGGCTATATGGTACGATCATGCCTAGTTGCGCGGTGTAGGAGCGCTCTCAGGGAACTCATGGGGGCATTCAACGTGAGGCTGTGTTGGGTACCAGGACACTGCATGGTTGATGGGAATGAGGTGGCGGACGAACTCGCGAGAGGGGGTTCGGGTCTCGACTTAGTGGTGGGGGACGGGGGAGTAAAACCCCCCCTATGCTACTACTATGGGGTGATACGGGAGAAATTCCGTGATGACGTTAACCGATCCTGGAGGGACAGAATGGATTGCAGGGTGTCTAGGGCACTTTGGCCCAATTTGGACGCGGGGGCAACCAGGGTTCTACTGGGATTGGATAGGGGTAGTCTCAGAACACTTATAGGGTTCTTGACGGGTCATTGTCCTGTCAGGGCTTTTGCGGGCAGATGGGACAACGCCATACCGGACTTCTGCAGGCTATGCGAGGATTCGGAAGAGCTAGAGACGATCGAGCATGTACTGTGCCATTGTCCTAGGATGCAGGGTCTCAGACTGAAGTGGCTAGGAGATAGGTTTCACGACGAACTGGGGTGCATAGCTGGATGTAATCCGGCCAATCTGCTGGGGTTTGTCAGGGAAATAACGCGGCTGTTTCTGTTGAGGGGACTGTAAGGGGGGTATTGGTCCTACTTTCTAATTTTCTGTCTATATCTTACTTCCTTTTCTCTATTTTTTCACTTCCTCTTATCTCTATCTCTTACTTCATATTTTCATTGAAGGGAGTCACAATGGATCGTATTCGGTCTCCGAGTGGAGGTGTGCCTGTGGGCACACAACCCTTCTTAACCTAACCTAACCTAACCTAATATGAAATAAAACAAAAAAGCTCTCTCCTGTAAAATTTGATTTTTGGCGCTTACATTATTTTCGCTGTTAGGGGTCGATATCTATTTATAAATATACTAGCATTTAACCCGCTACTTCGTTAGCGTCTCCTTTTTCCTCGTGGACATATTTTTATGCCAAAGTTTATTTTCAAAAAAGTACCAGGCACCTGTCCCCTTATTTTTTTTAACAAACAATAATAAGTGTTAAATTTTTTGGATCTCTTTAATTTTGGATTTTTAAGGTTAGCGGAATCGATTTGGCGAGAGGCCAACCTTCGGTCCAAAAGCCAGCTTTTTAGCTTCAAGAGCTTAGGATGTGCGATGATGAATCCGTCAGTTACTTTATAAATTTATATTATATAGAGATGGAGAAAAATGTTGAGAAAACAGTAACAAAATTAGGAACGATTTTCACACCTTAAACGTTTGAATTTCAAAAAAAGGTCCAAACCTGTTTTGTATTTTTTAGATAAGCTAAAAATGTGATACAATATTTATTTACCCTTTTACACCCCAAAAAGACCTTCCTTTAAAAAACTACCAGACACCTCTCCGTTTATTTTTTTTAATGAACAATAATTAGTATTCAATTTTTTGTATTTCTTTTTGTTTAGGAAATATACGGTTAGCGAATTTTTCTAATAAACAAGAATAAGTACCAGTTAGAGAACGAAAAAGTAGCAAAAATCCCTCTTACAGATTCTCATTCACTCAGGAGCTTGCATGTTTAATTTTATGTTTCTAGAACCAATAAATACGGATATATAAAAGGTACCAGTTAAAGAACAAAATAGTACCAAAAGCCCTCTTACAGATTTTCATTCACTCAGGACCTTGCATGTTTAATTTTATGTTTCTAGGTCCAATACTAACGAAAATTCAAAAAGTACCAGTTAAAGAACAAAGAAGTACCAAAAACTTCACTCTTATATATTCTTATCCACTTAGGGCATTGCATCTTGAATTTCATGTTTCTAAGTCCAATAACAACGGATATTCAGAAAGTACCAGTTTAATAACTAAAAAGTACCTATAAGCGCTTTTAGAGATTCTCATTCACTCAGGACCATGCGGGTTTAATTTTATTTTCATTATACCAACATTAGTGAAAATTTAAAAAAAGGACCAGTTAAAAAACGAAAAAGTACCAAAAAGATCTCTCTAACAGATTTTCATTCACTCAAGACCTTCCATGTTTAATTGCATGTTTCTGGGTCCAATACTAACGGAAATTCAAAAAGTACCAGCTAACGAATAAAAAAGTACCAATAAGATCCCACTTAAAGATTTTCATTTACACAGGATCGTGCATGTTTAATTTTATGTTTCTAGGTCCAATACTGACGGAAATTCAAAAAGTACCAGTTAATGAACAAAAAAAGTACCAACAACTTCCCTCTTATGGATTCTTATCCACTCAGGACCTTGCATTTTTAATTTTATCTTTCTAGGTCCAATACCAACTGAAATTCAAAAAGTACCAATGAAAGATTAAAAAAGTACCAAAAAGTTCATTCTTATAGATTCTCATCCATCCAGGACATTGCATATTGAATTTTATGTTTCTAGGTCCAATACTAAAGGAAATTCAAAAAGTACCAGTTAAAGAACAAAAAAGTACCAAAAAGTTATGTCATAGATTCTTATCCACTCACGACATTGCATGTTGAATCTTATGTTTTTAGGTCCAACATAACGAAAATTTAAAAAATACCAAAAAGTTAAGTAAAATATCAAATTTCCTGTATTCCCCCTTTTTGGTACTATTTTTCACCCCATTAAAGTATAAAAAATTTCAGTATTATAGTGGCAGCCCATAATTTAGTACGAATATTTCAAAAAATCGAGAAAAATGTTTTTTAAAAAAAGTACCAAAAATAATTACGATTTTTACCCCTTAAATGTTCGAATTTCGAAAAAGTACCAAATTTATATTCGTATTTTTTTGATAAGTTTCGAATGCGGTATTAACTTTGTTTCTATCAAAAGATAGATGGGGTGTCAAAAAAGTACTAAAATTCAGATTTTACACGTTTACTCCCAAATAGGGCCGAATTTCAAAAAAGTACCAGACACCTGTCCGCTTATTTTTCTAAAGAACTACGATAGGTATTAAATTTTTTTTGTATCTCTTTTAGTTTTGCAGATATAAGGTTACCGAATTTTCCCGTTTTTACCCTTTTTTACCCCCTAAACATTCGAATTTCCAAAAATCCCGTCTTAGTGGATCGATTTGGGGAGTGACCAATCTCTGGTCCAAATTTCAAGTGTCTAGCTTCAGGCGTTTAGGCTGTGCGATGATGAATCAGTGAGTCAGTCAGTGAGTCAGTCAGTCAGTAACGTTACAATTTTATATATATAGATAGATATGGTTCTATCTATGTTTTAAATTTCATTAAAAACGGTTTGATAGTTTCTGAGAGGAAGAAATTTCCCCTTATCTTCCCTCGTGGTATTACGATTCGGCCCATTTTCAATAGGCTTGGTTTTTGTGCCAAAAAGAATATATGTACCAAATTTGATCAAATTATCTCCAAAATTGCGACCTGTGGGTGGTGTGGTTATAAAAATCTCAAGACTTAACACATATCCAGCTAATCAAAAACTATTGCTTTACATTAGGGATTGCTGTTGTCTTGTCCATTAAGTTTTCGTCAAGTCTGAAATTTTTTTTGAATTTTTTCGTAAGTGCAATAGGTAGTTTGTTTTATTTTTTGAATATTTACTTGATAAAAATAAAATAGCCTTAAAAGTTAATACGTTTTTTTTTTTATTTAAAAATTCTAGATAAATGGATCATTACTGAAAGAGTTCTTTAATTTTGACCTATATTGTATAAATTTAATCACAGAGAAAGTCTAAGTCGATTGTTTAATAAAACAGGTCGATATTTTATATCTCTTTTAAAAGTAATAGGTACCTATATGTCTGAAAACGTAAATATGAAAACTACACGCCAAGGAAATACGGCAAATCGAAATTAAAAAAAATATGCGCTTAGTCCTAAAGGGTCCATTTATTGTACAATACATATAAAGCAGGGAATGGTAAATCAATTCTAAATTGTATTTTAAATTTAAGAATTAACAACAATTTTATACAAATTCATAATTTTATACAATCGCATACAAAAATTTGATTGCGAAACATCGAATTTTCTTACACAAAATCAATTTTCGAATTGAAATTTAAATTGATTTACCATTCCCTAATATAAAGATTTATTACACTAATATTGAAAAACTTAAAATGAAAGGTCTGATCGGACTTTGTCATTTTACATGTGTAACGTACCTCTTTACATCCATACATATGATCATTTTAATCGTCCTACTCTTGTATTGGTCACACAAGCCAAAGGTACCATTTTGCAAATATGTACCTACAATTTTTATACATAAGAAAAAATTTCATACGTAGGTACCTTCAACATTTTAAACAGCCAGACTTCCGATCATCTTTCTTTGGTATGATCAATTTACTATACCTATACATACACAGTTTCATTTAAACTTAATTTTTAAACCAAATAAATCCAATACATTCCTTAAAAAAAATAAGATTGAATCCTCAAATATTGCCTGCTATTGATTTAAAACGTGCACAAAGAGACAAACATGTTCCCCATATTGTTAATAACAAATAACAAGGGCAGAATAGCCAAGCTAAACTAAAAAAGCACGTGTATTACCCCTATGCTGCCTGACATCTATATTTTTTACAAAATTAAAAATTATCTTTAAGAAAAATAACAAAGCTTAGTAGCCTACATGAAGGATTTAAGAAATATGTAATTGTTCGCTCTAGAACCTGAAAGACGGCCTTGAAAGCAAAAATATGTTTAAAGGATTTTTAGTGCAACAAAAGTGCATGTGTTTATAACAAACTAATATTAAACTATTAAAATATTTATTTTATTTGAACTGACCTTTTTCTGGAGTTTTTGCAAGTTCCGCTTCTTTATTTTTCTTTCTTTATTAAACACTTTTTGCTTTAATGGAGTCCAAAAAAATTGCAACAAAGTTTTTGATGGACTTTTTCTTTCTTTTTAACTGGTCTAGAGATTTTTCTTAACCCCAATAAATTACAAACGCACTACGGAATTTTCGAAATTTTCTTATTAAATTAGTTTTTTGTAATTTTTAACACGCCGTACTTTGTAAAATTACTTTTTTAATAATTTTCCGACTATTTATTCGCCCAATAATATGACATATCGGAAAATATTTGCCTGAATATCACAAAATAAAATCGGCAATTGAGGAAAATATATTTAAAAGTCAAAAAGCCGATGAATTGCAATGTCTTAAAGAAATTGGGAATAAAATATGCGAACAAAGAAAAACTTGACAAAATAATTTTAAAATTCTATTTTATATGTGTGAGAAGAGTACAGCTATAGTGAAGTAACAAACGCGCCTGAATAGAAATGTCACAACAAACCTTTGAGATTTTTAATAATTAAAACATAGTTATACCAAATTTTTTTGCCCAGCAAACATATTGATTACAAAAATATTTAGGAGTAGTATTCTCACAGTTTTGAATAGATATTTGTACAAAAAAAATAATCTAGGTAATTTTACCAAGGGGTGCATAGGAATTTTTATTTTTATATAAAAAATTTTTGTATAAAAATAAAAATTTTAGCTTAATTACCTAATACCGTGTTCAGATATACCTTTTTTATTGAGTCAATATTCGGTTTATTGACATAATTATCTTTCTGTTCACATATACACAATTTAGCTAACTCAATTAATATTACTACTACATACAACATTCAACGTATACAAAAATGTACATGTATAAGAAAATGTAAACAACTTTCGACATCTTTAAGGAATAAGCATCTGGTTTTTGCGCAGACCAAATGGATGGGCCTTTTTTTGTTGTAATTTCAATTGCCAAATGTCAAAACACTGTTTAGTTAGTTGTGTTTTGCTTAATAAACACACTTGTTACAGTGTCGCATTTTAATTTTACTCAATATTTATAACAATTTCGTACTAATTGAGCAATAACTAAATTGCAATTTTGTATGGATAATTGAGCTCAATAATGGCATTTATTGCGTAAAACTTAATTAAGGTGCATATCTGAACACAGTATAAGATTATTGGTAATATATACAATAAGTATTGCCTTAAATTTTTGTTAATAGTACTAATTGAGTAAGGTATCTTCTTCGAAATTTTTATATACAGTCAAATCCCGATAATTAGTACCCCGATAAATCGTTATTCCCGATAATTCGTTATAAACTGTCGGTCCCTGGAAAAAATCTCGTTAATTCGTAAAATTTCCATACATTTTGGTCCCCTCGCTAATTCGTTCTTTTTTTTTTAAATAAAAGCTTACTGCCTATTTCACGATGTCACTCGAACGTTTACGTTCGCACAAATAACATATAAAACAAAAACAAAATTAAAAAATTTGTTTTTGGTTTACATGTTATTTGTGCGAACGTAAACGTTCGAGTGACATCGTGAAATAGGCAGTTAACCTCTTATAAATCGTAATTGTTTGCTAACTAGAAACATGGAAAGAACGATTTTTTGTTTACCGCTATTTTTTGTGAGGTTTTTTGCTTGTGTGTGTGTTTATTTTTATTTTCTTAAGATCAGTTTGTTACATGAATAATTGTTTGTATATATTTTATTTTTAACAATTTCTCTTGAATTTTTTTTTTATCGTTTTAGTAAATAAATGGAAAAACCCCGGTTATTCGTATTTATTTTATTTTATTTTATCGAAACCCAGCTAAATCGAAAACCCCTATAATTCGTAAAAAATGGCCGGTCCCTTGCGATTATGAATTATCGGGACTCTACTGTACATAAGTAGCTTTAATTTATTTTATTGTCAATTAGAAATTTTTTTGGGGAAAAACATTTGAATTTATTTATAAAATAAAAAAATATTTAGAACATAAATAAAAACCAAACTACTAGTAAAAATAAAGTAAAATTTTGTTTAAATGAAATAAATCATAAAAATATTTATAAAAAAAAATCCAAATTTTCTCTGTATTTGATAAAATAAATTAATGTGTAGGAATCTACCCTACAAGAAATGGATGACCTCCCTGCAAATAAAATTGGACCACCTGACCCATTTTGAAAAAATGGACTACTCCATGAACTAGTCCGATGTAATGCAAGCATGGACCATGCCATTGTTAAAAAGTGTTTGTAGTGAGACGACATGTCTTCGTTATTTAACGACATGCTTTCGTGTTTAAACGACTTCAAAACTAATCCTCTTGAGTATACCATGGAGTAGTTTTAAAACTACTCCTTACTGGTCCAAAGGTGGGTTATATACCATGGAGTAGTTTTAAAACTACTCCTTAGTGGTCCAAAGGTGGGTTATATGGTCCTCTCCTAGGACATCGTAATGTTAAATAGACCAGGTTTTTTCCATACGTTTGGGTTACTTGTGGACTAGTCCTGGTCCCTTGTGGACTACTCTTTACACGCGTGTTTGGACTGGTCCTATTATTTGCAGGGCTAAACTAAAAAAAAAAAAATTGTTACTAACACACTTGCAACAATTTTACATTAGTTGTACCACTCTAACATATATGTACCACTCTAACATATATGTTAGAGTAGAACAACTGAAAACACCACAAAAATGTCAATTTTTTTTTAATTTTTGTTATACATACTGGCTAATATTTGTGAAAATTTGTGAATTGTTTAAATTAAATACTGCAAAATATTTTAATAATTATTAAATTATTAAAATAAATAAAGAAAATCCAAAGGATTTGGGTAAGTAAGTTAAAAAAATGCGAAAAAGAAAAACGCGAAGCTGAAGATGCGGAAAAGCCTAAACAAAATTTGGATGAAGCCAAAAATACTCATATCCGAAGATCCCAGTTGGCCAGCTGCATATTTGAATGTGTCGAAAATTAACAGAAACGTTAAAATCTATGGATGGACACATCGTTTAAGACGTCAAGGCAAAGGTTTAATTTTTTATTTACATTACGGATTTTTACAATGTTTGGTACACTAAAACCTGTGCCAGAAGGCAAATCGGTAAGTTTCGTTTCGTGAACAATATTGTAGAAACTCATTTATTTGTTTTATGCACCAGGTGGACACGAATTGCATGTAGATTACTGGGAATTAATTGGTTTGGCTCCTGCTGGCGGTGCTGAAAGTATTCTCAATGAAGAGGCTCATCCCGATGTTCAGTTGGATAATCGTCATATTATGATTAGAGGCGAAAACATTTTTCCGTGTTAATTCTTCCACCTGCAGTGAATGGTGTAAACGCATACGTACAGCAGTCAACTTGATTTGGTTGCATTATAAGGAGCCAGAGTTGGTTATACGTTATTCAGAGGTATGTTATCATGAAAATTTGTTTTTAAACAAAATTAAGTCGTCTTTTTTTTGTATTTTACAGTATTTTGCAAATTGTAGCGAAAAACACAAATCTAGCACTTCTTGATCGCACAGTAACCTCTTTAGTGTGTGCTCTTTACAATTGTGAGGAATCAGACACTCTTTATGGTCTAAAAAGTTTTTAGTAAAAACTAAACAAAGCAAACGTTTCGAATGGATACAATATGTAGCAGAATTGTACAATGATATTTAAAAGCAGTTAAATGGTGCTTGATCTAGCCAAACGTTTTGCAAAAACCAATAACTTTTTAATAAAACTATTGATTACGAGCAACGTCTAATATTTAATAAAAAAAACTGTTATCATCTGACGTTTATGAAAGGAGGAATAACTGTATCGGTCCCTGTTTTATTAAGCCTTTTTGCAATATTCCCATTCTTTAAATATTTCACTTGGTTTTTGCTTAAGCCAACCTTTGGTTTACATTGATGCTATAGATGTAAACATATACTTAGGAATGATTCTAATGAAACTATGAGATATTCTGGTAGTGTAGGATCATTCCTTAGTATATGTACTTATCTATAGCATCAATGCTAACCAAAGGTTGACTTAAGCAAAACCCAAGTGAAATATTGAAGTTGGGACCATTGCAAAAAAGCTTTATAAAATTTAAATTACCACATAGGACAAAAAATAATTATTTATTTATTTAATTTATTTTGTAAAACGAACAAATATTGAATTTTATTTAAAATAAAAAACAAAAATATGTGTGAGAATTTAATAAAATTAATCGTGTTTTATTTAAGCTAAAAATACGTCAGTAGTGACGAATATATGCATCAGTACTGACTAGTCAGCTGGGACCGGTATATGCATCAGTACTGACTAGTCAGCTGTGTCCGGTTCATACATCAGTACTGATATGTAAAGAGTATAAGAGTAAACAGATCAGATATATGTTTTATCTACCACAAAATGCATAGGTTAAAGAAGGATGCAAAATCACACGTACACAAAAGTTCAGGTCATTTTTTTCACGTTGGCCTTAAGAAAATGATAGAAACTTTGTTCTACGCGATGACCGACATCTGTATCAGCAATGTCGGTCATATGATAGGTCAAATGACCGTCACTATTCTTGTAGGGTAAGTTTATTAATTTATAGCTTCCCATTGAATGTGAAAATATCTTCAGCACCTGATGGTTTCTTCGTGCAATGACCTACATACATATGTCACCCATGCAATATTATTCATGGGCAATACTATATTAATGTAACAGGTTGTACATCGAACAATGAAATAAGGCTGCATAAGTTTGCATTATAACGAGGATTATAATTCACAAACTAATCAGTAGATACACTAACTACCTCACATCAGTTAGCAAATTAATCTTGAATACGTAACGTATTCTTGAGCTTACTATATAGTTATATATATGTAAAGTTTTAATTATTTTTAGAACAAATCTTTCCTTTTAAACTTATTTATACATAGATCGCTTAATTTTATTTTAAGTGGCCCATATATTTGCAATATTATTGTAAATGGTATTCGCCATATTATTTCAATTTTGTCCAATATTATGCAATAACTCGCACAATGGTTTCATTCAGGTGAACATAACCTATAGAAATAACATAAACAGCATTGTACAATGTTGCCAACACATTTCGATTATTTTCGGTGTGCAATAAAAATCAAGTCTTTTGATTGTTTCCAATATATTGTGCCACCTACGAATATCACACATGCAAAGGCGATATAATTGTACAATACGTAAAATTGAACAATTTTATTGCAAGTGTATGAGCCGCTTAAGGGAAACGTGAACAAATTACTAGGGAAAAAACTTTTCACGACAAGGGGAATTTTTTCCCGCGAACATTTTTTCTCGTTATTATTCTCCTTTGAATAACCTTTTTTTTCATGGGAGTTTTTCATGATCGCAAATATGTGAAAAGGGGAAAAATTACGAGGGAAAAATTATTCACTAGGGGTGAATAAATTTTAATAATTTTTTTTATAAGAGTTATTTGTGCTGAATATTATCTGGATACACCAAATATATGAGATATTTTGTGTTAAAGGGATTAACGGAAATGTCGCAAAATTTTTAATTATAGTAACATTTAAAAGGAATTTGAATGGAAGCTGTATGTTTAAATCTAAACCGTCAGCCATATTTAATTTGCAGAAGATATTTTGAGCCAAATTTAATCTTAATACGAACATGATTAAATGGTTTATGAACATAAAGAAAGAAGTTTGCAAGGGGACTATGTGATATTATAGACCAATTCCCACAACTTACATAGGTTTCGTTCTTACGACAATTAAAACGTATTGACCAAATTTTATCAAATTATCTAAAAATTGCTATGTACATACTTTTACTTTCCACACAACGTTTTAATGAACAGACAACAAGCGAGATGAACGGACGGACACGAAAAGATCACATTAAAAAGTGTCTTTGATTACCAATCACATTAAAAAGTGTCTTTGATTACCAGTAAAAATATATGTATACATATTTTATTAATGCGGACGACGATAATGCTGCGGCAATTTCTCGCTCGCAATTTGTTCAAGAAGGATGATAAATATAAACTAAAGAATAAGAATTTTGAGTAAAGAGTTGTTTAAAGAATAAGCTCCTTTGTGGCAAACAATGCGACTTAAAAAAATTTTAGTTTATAACTGAAAATAATCACGCCAATCATGAATACAATTTCCCCGGAAGTTTTTTCCCATATTTGGAATAGAATTTACATAATTGGGCTAAATGTGAATGCTTCATCTTAATTTGTGTGGTTTATTTTGCCTTTAACATAATTGCAAGGTTCTTCAAGATGTATTATATTTTCACATTACTGCAATGGTAGCACGTTAAAATTCGAATATACCGAATATTGCGTACATTTTAAAAATTGTGTAAATTCTATAATAAAAAATGCTAGAAAATGCTTAATAAATAACTGGGAAATGCCAAAGAATATGCTAACTGCTTAATCGGAAAATTTTCAGCTAATAATATTTGATATTTGTTCTAGAGTTTGTTGCACTTTCCGGAGATTATACCATCTAAATCTGTTTTTGCCTTTGAGTGTTAGAAAGTCAATTGCACATGCATTGCTTTTGTCTTAAGTGAATTATTGTATTGCAGTTTACTCATGTTGTAACTTAAGCAACAGAAAGAAAATAAAGCATATTGTCCAACGTATTATTAGATTTGTTTATAGACTTAGGCTGAGGGCGCAT
Source organism: Pollenia angustigena (assembly GCA_930367215.1). Lineage (NCBI taxonomy): Eukaryota > Metazoa > Arthropoda > Insecta > Diptera > Polleniidae > Pollenia > Pollenia angustigena. The sequence goes on along the minus strand of OV884057.1, from coordinate 120,005,386 downwards.
GTGTCTGGTTACGTAAAAAGTTTTCTGAATCTCTTCTTTGAGGACAATTTAAAGTTTCGGTTGTTAATTTATCTTTTTAATATTATAAAGACTCAAAGTCCTCCGAGTGTTGTGCGAATTATATCTTTTAACATTTCTGTTAGAAATACTCAAATCGTTATATCACGTATTTATAACATGGTTTATGAACAATCTTTTTTCGTACGCGCGACAAGGTTATGGAATATTTTGCCTAGAAATCTACGTTCTTTCGCCATGTCTTTTGCAGTCTTTAAGCGTAACCTTTGTGTGTTTCTAAATTCACATAGCTCAATTTTGTAATCACTGATAATTTTTGGGGTTTTCACTTCTCTTATTTATCCTGCTTAAATTTACTCGCTATAATGTATGGGAGTCGGTTGGGTTGTCATGATGTTGGTATATGTTTATTTTAGATAATGAAATCTCAAAGTTGTACTTATTTTTATGTGTATATTGAATTATTTCTTACCTCATAGTTATAAAATTACTTGTAATATATTTTATTGGCCAATTGGCTATTAGCATTACCATGAATAAATAAAATAAATAAATCAACAAGAAAAATTCTAAATTAGCTACTTAACTGATAAAATGGAAGCACTGCACCCTGCCCTTAATTCGCCTTGTTTCTACCTTTATTTACAACTATGAATTGATGTGCAATCGGTTAAGGTAAATGTGTATGTACTTTGCAATCGATAATCGAAAAATCGAACTCCAAATTAACATATCGGTTAAATGTTATCCCTAATTAGAAAAAGCGCGAAATATTTTATAAATTTCTGTTTTATTTACATTTATTGACTAGATTAAATATTAAAAAATGACTCCACAAGGTAAAAATGACACTGACGAATCAATTCACGATGATGCTGAGATTATGGGTCTGGAAAAAATTCTGGCCGAAGCTGAAGAACAAGAAAAAGTTGAACAGGAGAAACCTCGGCCTCAATTAAAAGAGGATAGCACTTTTGCCGATGCGTTTGGATATGAAGTGGATTTGAAGCTAGAAAAAGAAATTGAAAAACGAGTGGCTAGTACAAATGAAGATCTTGATTCATCCGATGATGAACAAATTAAAAATTTCCTAGATCGTAAGTACAATGAATATGGCTGTGATATAAATAAGAAATTAAAGCAACAAAAACAAGCTGCAAAAGAGTCAAAAGCTGACTATGAAATAGAAAAGTTTCTAAAGGAAGATAAAAATAATGAATTCACAGGGTGTGGGGAATCATTATCAATGCACCTTAAAAACCCCCATAATCCCATAAAGAGACAATCTCTTATAAGCGAATCTTTTAAAAAGTTGCCAGAATCTAATACAACAGCAAAAGTTACTGAGAAGAGAGAAAGAGGATCGATTCCTGCTGCAGGAATTAAAAGTTCTATCTATACTGATCCTGTATTTGGTTTGCGTTTTATAAATCCTCTTGTATCAAGCACTATGCTGACAGATCGTATGAGCGGTCGTAAATCAGTGGCATTTTCTGCTGTAGCTTTCCATATCCAAAGAGGGGATCTTTCCAAGGATTGGGTTATTGCCGGCGTGGTAGTACATAAAAGTCCTGTACAGATGAGTAAAAAGAATCAACCCTATTCCATCTGGCGTTTATCTGACCTGAAAGGTGAAATAAAGACGCTTTCGCTATTTCTTTTCAGTGGAGCCCACAAACATCTGTGGAAAACGGCACAGGGTATGTGCATAGCAGTGTTGAACCCCTCTATATTTGAGACAAGAGCTGATAGTAAAGATGTTGCTTGTCTGTCGATAGATACTGCCCAAAAAGTAATGGTACTTGGCCAGTCAAAAGACTTTGGAAACTGTAAGGCTTTAAAGCGCAATGGAGAAGTGTGTAATGCCATTGTTAATCTTAGTGAATGTGACAGTTGCATATTTCATATGAAACAGGAGTTTACAACAATGTCAAAACGTTCGGAATTGCAATCGGCAAACGCTGGGAGAGGTTTAAATGATTTACGTAATAAGGTACTGGGTAAAAGCGAGGTATTTTATGGTGGTCAGTCTTTTTCAGCCGTACCAGCTAGAAAAAGTTACAAATTAACTCAAAAGGACAACTCAAGAATTAGTTCACTGTCAGAGTATGCCGTATCGCCGTTTGCTAGTAGCGTTAATCATGCATCTAAGTCTAAATCAATAAATGCTTCGATTGTTCCTTATGCTTCTCAAAAAGGTCCTGTCTCAAGAATTGCTGGCAATGTTGAAGCTTCCGCTAAGCAAAGAATGAAAGATCTTGAAAGATTAAAGGTTCTGCAAGAAGAGTCGAAAAGAAAACCGCAGAACTCTGAAACAAATAATTTCTCAGAAAACTCAATGCCTGTTACTCCTAAAACACAAAATAATAAGGACTTATTATTTGATAATTTACAAACTTCCTCGCCTTGTTCGGATACGAAAGGATCTGGTACTTCAATGTCGACACCTGCAAAATTTTCAGCAATACCGGAGAAATTCAAAAATCGGGAATTTTCGTTTGCTTCCACCTCAAAATCTCCTCAATTGTCCAAAGATAATTTCTGCATAGAGGTAAACATAGGAGAACAAAAATCTCAATTGGCTAAAATGAAAGCATTGCAAGTTTTAAAGAAAAAACCCATTGAGAAGGCCAATCCAAATTCTACACGAGGCACAAGAGAAGGCAAACGGCGAGCCATCGATGACCTTAATGATAAATTTATATCACATGAATCGAAAAAACAAAAACTTGAAGAGGAACAGAAAGATCAGGAACGTAAAAACCGCATACAACGCATTATTGATGCATCTTCGTCGCACACCAACTTAGTCGATATGCGTGACCGTGAGGAACAAGAAAAATACTTTAGTAAACTAGAGAAAAAAGAGGCTTTAGAAGAAAAAATGTTGAATACGTACAAAATGCCTTGCAAAGCAGTAATATGTAAAATCTGCAAATATACTGCCTTTTCTGCGTCTGATCTTTGTAAAGAGAAGCGTCATCCTCTAAAAGTGATCGATGCCGAGAAACGCTTCTTTCAGTGCAATGATTGCGGCAATCGCACAGTATCTGTTTTTAAATTGCCCAAAGTAAGTTGCAAAAACTGTCAAGGATCTCGTTGGGAACGTTGTGCTATGATACGTGAACGCAAAGCGGGTAATGTCTCTGAAGGCCTATCGCTGCGTGGTGACGAAGAAATGTTTATTGGCTCTATATCAGGTAAAGCTAATTTAAATTTAGTTGTCACTGATGATTAAGTATATAAATTTCTAATATTGTAAAATTCTGTTGTCTCAACTAATTTTTGTTAACTTGTATTAATTTCTTAAAATTAAATATACAAATAAAATAAAAAAAGTCTGAATCAAAGTATAACTCATGGCCCAATAAGTAGGTCTGCGCGCAACTACAACAATCCAATAGAAAAATAACACGCATTTTGTTTGTGTAAAAAATGATAAAGATGTCAAGAACAACAGCATTTGTTTGTGTAATAATTGGTAGAAATTTCAAAAACAATTGATACAAAAACAGTTGCACGAAAAAACACAACTCTGAAAAAATCAGCAGGCGTTTCGAGCTGACCTACTAATTGGACCATGGTATAACTTCGAAACATTTTAAATTATTTGATTGATTATGGTGGCAGACAATTGCGTAAAAATAATAACCCAATTAGTTTAACTGCAAAGGGGGATTTAATATTTTCATTCTATCATTCTTGGGTATACGAATGTTAACCCCGGGCTTCCAAGTAGCAATATTTATTGCGGCAAACGTCAAATTTAAATGTCTGGGATCTCACTTTGAACGTTTTCTTTCAGAAAGTCTGAGTTTATGGGTGAGAGGGGAAAAAGGAACAGCATGTTCTCTTCCCCTCTCACCAACAATCTCAGACTTTCTGAAAGAAAATTTTCATAGTGTGAACCCAGACATTGCTTCATTAAATTTGCGACATGTGGATTTCATATTGACATGAGTGACAATCCATTGCACAATGATTGCTCTTCTGATTGCTTGAGCATTTATTGCTAAGCAATCTTTGTAAAATCAGGAGGCTAATTCTGGCAGTCGTGATCGAATAATTTTTCGATTCGAATGCAGTATCATTTCTAATTCCTTCAGTCGATACTGAAGTAATCGAAATCATTTTTTCAGTGCTGTAAAGCATTTATTTGAGTTTTCGCAACACTGAAAAAATAATTAAGATTCGACTGAAAGAATAAGAAATAAAATTGCATTCGAATCGAAAAATTATTTGATCACGACTGCCAGAATTAGCCTCCTGTTGTTATTTATCTGAGATTTCATTTCTCTGTACGTTTGTTTATTGCAAAGCAATGTCACGTGTTCTCCAGCAACATTATCAGCAATTATTGCGCCATTTTTCTGCCGATGTTTTTGCTTCTGCTTAAAAAAAATAGCTACGTGGAGACCCAGTGTAAAAGACAACAATGAGTTCCCTGCGGATATTAACATCATTGTATGCCTTCCGTTTATAAAACTATTTTAAGAAATTTTTTGGAGACTTACAGCTATTTTTTAGGTTTCGATAACGAACATTTTTTAATTCGCATAATTCAAAATTGGTGGTCTTTGGTCAAAAAAACTTTAGTTGAACTAAAGATCACTAATTTTCTAACCGCAGCAAAGCTGCAAAGAATCAAAAAATCGCTTCTATCGCGACCATTGCTTAAATTCGTGAAAAATTGCAAACTTTTAAACAAACACTAAAATTAATTACAAAACCGCTAAGGGCCATTATTACTACTTGAAGTTAGCTAAAGTTAAGATTAAATTGACATATAGTAATGTGTTATCTGGCAAAATACGTCTGTTAACTGTCGGATAACAGCTAATGCCAAGTTATAATAATGGCCCTAAATGGGTTAAAAAAAAACAAAATGTCGGAATATATAAAAAAAAAAAAATTCGCGAAAAATTTTAATATATCAAACAAGCCATAAAATTGATTAAAAGTCCCTAAAACTATAAAGAATGGCAAAAATTGCAAAATTAGCAAAAATTTGCTCACAGCGGCATGATAGCAAAGTCTTCTATTTATTATAAATCGTTAAAGCTGTCAGGAATCATGAAACTTACAGGAACAAATGAGCGATTCTATTCTGACGGGTGAAACATTTAGACGCTTTAAACATCTTTTACTAAAAGCAAGAAACACATTTGCAATTAAGTTATTTCAAGAAGGGGTAACAATTTTTTTATATACTATTGTTATCTATTAACAAGAATTTATATGAAACGATCAAATAGCCACGAGTGAGCTTTAAAGTGCATGACGGGTGCAACCAAATTGGCCAGCATTCATAAGATCATACCACAAAAACACAAAACTCTGGGGGGTTACCGCGTATTTCGATTCGAAAGAAATCATTTACGGATTCGAACAATTTGTACTGTGTATTTCGATTTTCGTAATATTGGGTTTGAATAAACGGACGTTTTTCATACTTTATTGAAAACAAAAAATCACTTTCTTAAAAGCCACTCTCTATAACGAACAAAAATTGTTCATAAAATTTCCCATTTTTTTAAAAAATACAACCTCTGTCATCGTTTCGAACGATTACGAAAATCGTAATACACAGTACAAATTGTTCGAATCCGTAAATGATTTCTTTCGAATCGAAATACGCGATAACCCCCCTGTTAATTTTTAAACTTTTATTGTATTATTCTTTTTTATTGTGAAAGATGTGATATCAGACGATGATTATCAAATCAAAAATCGTAGAGAAATATAATCCAATAATAAGAAATTTGCTCTTTAACAAAGACGGGTGCAACATGCAATGAATTTTCTGTTCGCGCCACATCTACATATGAATTTTAATGCTTCGAAGTGCACAAAAAATTTATATTTAAGCTTACGTCTAAAAAGATTATATTATTATAAAATATAGATATTTTACTTTAAATTGGCATCCAAAAAGGTTCAAATAGTGTTATTTAAAAATTGATGTTAAAAGTTGTCTAGAATAGAATCGCCCAAATCTGTTTTATCTCGAACATGGATAAGACTCGCGAAAAATTGCAAAATTTGAAACAAAACCAAAAACTAATTTGAGATCGCTAAATCGATTAAAAATAGAGGTCTGCAACGAGTAACTTTTTTCTTCACATGTGAAACTCGATGTCGAATATAGTATTTATTTGTTCTCTTGCTTTACGCGCAAAAAGTGAAGAGAAGTGATTGTTGTTTTTATAAATACTAACATGCAGCAGCCGAAGTTGAAATATGTTCCGAAAAAAAGGAACATATAAAAATGGGTACAACGAAAAAGAAGTACCTATAAAATTATGGTCACTTCATGTGGTACTTGTAGTAAAGCTGAAATTTGTGTAATTACCAAAAAATTAGACAAAAATTAATTTCTTTAGACTAGATAATTAGAAATTTTTTTTGTTTAATTTTGCCTAAATATTTTTTCATATACAAGTAAATATTATTGCAAATAAATTTCACTTTTAAATATTTATAAATAAATAAAAATCTAAATGATCTAAATAAATAAATTTATGTAGGTATAAACATACCTCATTTATTTCCATTTTTTTTTTATTAAACTTAACAGTTAAAAAAACAATATTATTTGTTTTTAATGTTTGCAAAACTTCACGTGGTACTGATGGTACCTAGTGAAGTTTGGCTGTCGCATGATACTCAACCGTTCGTTTTATGAATGGTCAAGTGAGAGAGATAAACGAACAAGTGGTTAGCCAGCACAAACAAAGTCGAGTAACAACCAATAGTTACTCGCTAATTTTGTTGTTCTCAAAAACATGTACCATGTTTTTTATTATAGTTCGAGTAAGTGTTCATGCTTTGCTTGATCATATGTACTTTGTAAGTACAAATCCATTTGTGCAGGCGTCTAATTAAAAAACAAATAACTAAAATTGTGAGTTAGTTTTTTTGTTTCCGCGGAAATTGTAGGATTTTTTCTCAAGAAAAATATTTTCAGTGAGAAAAAAATTACTTGGGAATATTCGTGATTAAGGCCCCTATTACGGTTTACAACTCAACTCAGGTGAGTTGTAATTTCTTAATTTTTGTATTATGGTTTACAACTTTGCTAAATTGCTGTGAACAAAAACATAACAAAAATTACAACTGATCACAACTAGCTGTATTTATTACAACTCAACTGAGTTGAGTTGTAAACCGTAATAGGGGCCTAAGCTTATGTTTTGTCAACCGTGATTATACTTGATGCTCTAAATGGTTTTCGTAAAAGGGAATTAAATTTGGTTTATAACGTCAATAAAATCCAGTTTCCATTCCATAGTTCGGTTTAAAACGCCAATGAAATCCAGTTTCCATTCCATAATTTCAAAATTAGTTACAATTTATTTTATTAAAAATTGCCATCATTAGATATTCGATTTCAATTTTCGCATAAATTTTAGCAAATTCAAAAATAAGCGAATAGTTCACGAATGCGAATGTGAATCCTTAAATTTGTTGCACCCCTAGTTAAGACCTCTATAACATAATTGACCGACAATCAGAAAGTTTTCTGCCTTTATATCTAGTCATACAAAACTTATTGAACACATTTGAGTTAAATATAATGATTCGTAACAGTTTTAGCTAAACTAAAATTATTTTTGAGTGGTGAATTTATGTTGGACCCATGTTTTATTATGGACTTATCATCACAAAACTCTGTAGAGGGATTTCTGGTATTAAAAACCTAAATTAGAACAAATTTCGATATACATAGTAGTAAAATTTGTTTTACAGTTTTATAGTTTCAAAGTGGTTTTTAGAAGCTGCTTGATATGGGATTTAAGGAATATTATGGACCGATTAGCACAAAATTGCATGGGATTATTTCTGGCCATATGAAGCTTAAATAAACGGATCTCCACGAAGTTTGACGGTGTAATTTCTAGTCCTATAAAACTTTGACGTACCAAATTTTATTATAGCATCGTTATTTGCTACGGTTCCAGGCTTACTAAACTGTTTTTCGAGAGCAGGCTTTATATGGGATCTATGGTAATTTATGGACCTATCTTCTCAAAATTTAACAGTACGATTTCTAACCAGATTTAACGAATTTGTGCAATATCTTATATAAATCCGTGCGTGCACTATACCACCATTTATGTCAATTATAAATTTTTTATGATTGCATTTATAACTCTAGCCTACTAAAGCGATTTTGCTGGATTTCAATCCCACTCTGCTAAGGATAACTATCAGCAGTTCGATACCCTCAATCACCAAAAGTGGGGGTGGAGGGTAAAACAATTAAACTAAAAGACAAAGGCTACGTGCTTAAGGTTTCATATAAAACCTTTAAGGCCCGTTTTCACAACTTGAGTTTTATTAAAGTTTTAAGTTTTATTAAAAAACTCAACTTTACCGATTATTTTCTGAGTTTTATTTAATCCTCAGGGAATAAAAATTATTTTTAACTGCCGGTTTTTCAAAATAAAATAAAAATTTTCGCTTGGAAAAATACAATTTAAACAGCAATAAAAAAATAAATAAATCAAATTTGTTTTTGGTTTTAATATACATAAATTCTAAACGACACACATAGGGGTTTTTTTCCAATCTAGCCGGACATTAAGCAAAAAATTAAATTTAAGAAATGGTTTTTTTATTTGTTGGAAAAATGGAAAAGTGGAAAAATGTAATTTTTGTTACAACAACCACAAGAATAAAAATTCCACCAAAAGTTACATTTTTATCAGACTATAACCAAGTGTAAAAAAGTCAGGATAAAAAGATGTAATTTTCCGCTTTAAACGTCAAACGAAATGATGTTGCCATTCATAAAAAATTGCTAATTTTTAATACAAAGTACGAAAAATTGCATCTCTTTTTATAAACTCTTGAATTGTACAACTCTGATTTTAAAAATTATTTTTTATAGTTACAACATTTCAACATTTGAGAAAATTTCATATTAAATATGTGTTCAATGAAAAAAGAATTAAAAAAAAGAAATGGGGTCAGAAGCTGAAGTTAATAAAATACTCGACTTTTTGGCAGACACTCGCCATTTTGAGTTACTTTTGTTCGGCATCTTGAAAAATATCAATTACTTCCGCGAATTATTTGACAGATTTTTTTGACATTTTGTAAAAAAAAAAAAAAAACCCGTTCACGTCAATAAAGCTTCGTACAGACGATGGTCAGATCTTACAATACTGTAAGCAGGCGTTGCCAACAGCAAAATTTTTCTGACAATAGTCCATTGTCAGATGCATTAATTTTGCACATCTGCAAATACAAATGAGCTTACAATGTTCACACAGTTGTAAGACATTTTAGCCAATTTTAATGCAATTTAAGCAACGCTGCTTACCAATATTGTAAGATCTGACCATCGTCTGTACGAAGCTTAAGAGTGTAATTTTTCTTTTTTCCATTTTTCCAACCAAAAAAAAATTGAAATGAATACCCTTATTGATTTTTTTTTTCTGTGAAAGACTATATAAACAGCTAATTATGAAAATTTTTATTAGAAGTTTTTATGACAAAAAAAATTTGTTCGAAATTAAAAAAAACGATTTTTTTTGTTCACTTTTTTGTAAAAAAAAAAAATATTAAAAGGTTTTTGAAGGTTGAAAAAAACGTTGCGCCATTTTTTTTTATGATTTTTTGAAAATTTCACCTTTTTCTGTTTTTGCTTATCTTGTATAGGTACATATGATAGAAACCCTTTCGTCAGTCATAAAATGTTTTGGTTGTACGTAGATGTTTTTTATTTAAATTATTACATCTAAGACTAATATTGCCTGTGTAAAAAAGGGATGTGCGAAACAGTAAGTAACGGGTTTTAACCAGAGTTCAGAGAAATTCAAATGTGAACGCTCATATTCAACCATTCTTGAATTTTTTCATAAATGAAAAATGTAAAATATGTAACTTTTTTTCACAGTCATGAATGAATTGTTAATATTTCGCCAAATTCATTCATGTTTTTGAGGAAAAATCCAATTTTGCCTTTCTTCAGTCATGAAAAATGAGGAAAAAAAAAGTTTTAGAAACGATCCTCACTAGTAATGTTGTTGTTGCTTGACAGTTTGCATGACCACAGCTCGAAATGACTGTGTGTATTTGTTTGTGTAAAATATTTTTGGTATAGGCAACCAGCCGAAGTGTCTATTGGATTTGTTGTAAGAAAACATTATTGAAAAAAAAATTAAAAGAACTGCACATATCTTTCGTCATCTTGAATGCAGAATAATGTAACATCACATTTCATAATTTTACATGCAAAGCAGACAACTTTGTAAAATGTTTATGAGATTTATAAGCAATTTTAAATATTTCAGCTAAAAATGCGATTATTATTATTTTTTAAGTTGTGTATGTTGCGTTATATAAATTTGTAATTTTCAGAAACAAAAAGACGTACCATCAACGAAAGTATACATATTAGTATTAAGTAAAACAAACATTTAAAATATTAAATAATTAAATATTTGTGTTAAATTACCGGAAAAATAGGATATATACTTACATACCTATGATAATTTTTTATTGATTTTTTTACTAATAAGTAGTGGTTTAAATTAGAAAATGTATCTTAATTTAATTTAGCTATGATTTGATTTTAAAAAGGCATAATTTTCATTCTCATTAAAAAGTAAAATTATTTTTTTTACAATGAACAAATTTAGCAAATAAAAATTTGACTCATATAACATAACATGTATATATCGAATTATTTCAAAAGAACTCCGTATCGCATTCTAACAACGCTATGTACGTTGCAAAAAGTAAATTTTAATTAGGTGATTTCTGAAAAATAATAAGAAGAAGGAAAGCGTAGTGTTGATAGCATATTAAATGTTGGACAAAGTAGTACTTCTCCAAAGAAAGATATGATTACAATTTAATAATTCTAAAGGATTAACACAAAATAAAGCTAAACAGTCTATATTCCACTACTTTATAAAAAAAATAAAAAAGGCAATTATTCCAAAAATTAAGAATAACTGTCTTTTTCAGGATATTGATGAAGGGCCACTTGGAAGAATGCAATTCTAATAAAAAACAGATTATTTTAAATAAACTAATAAAAATATTTCTTTTGAATAATTAGTATTGTGGTTTTTTTTGTCGAACTATTTTTGGGTTTTTAATCCAAATTTTAATATTTTTAATCAGGCTTAAGTTCATCAAATTTAATTTTTCATTAAATTATTATTATAAAGAAAGGAATTTTACAACATGAAAATTATCAATAACAATTTTAACTCATAAGGATACTATCATAATAATGATGACAGTCTGACGGAAACAATAATCTGAGGACCTGCAGATGTTGCCATTTATTCTTAGAAATTTTAAGCGTTTGGAAGTGCAATGGGGTAGGCTGCAAAATTTCAAAATTTCTGACAGTCCTATATGGAGACGGCTTTTATCATTTTACAGCACTTTTATTACTTTTTCTGCTGCAATAATTTTTAGTCTGATCACTAATTCCACTAACACCCTGGTAACAGTTATAAAACAAATTACCCAGTTTTGACTTTTAAAGATATTAATGTGTTCTTCTAAAAAGAATTAAAAACTTTGCTAATTTTTTTCTTGAGTGTGATTATACATTCCCAATAAACCATAGAACGATATGATAGCGAAAACGATATTATATTTGACGGCGTGTATAATAGTATATACTAATATTTAAAACGATATCGTTACGACATCATTTTACCAAAATATTTTTTTCCAATTTAAAAACAAACATTTGAAAAAAACCTCAAATATTTTAAAACATAAAAAATTATTTTAACAAAGATTAATATAAAAATTAAAAACAAAGATTTTATTAAAATATGTATGCATAGAATAATTCGTATAAATATTACACAAAACTGTAAGTATTAGCTATTATATTTCAAGAATTTCTCTTTCATTTAAAAAAAAATGAATTTTACCTTGTTATTAGATACATATAATATCATTATCAGTATAATAAAACGATAGTTTATCGAAAAGTTTAAAAATGCGATTTCACTATCGTTATTATTGGAAATTATGATATCGAAAACGATATCATAATTTTATGGAAAAACGATATTATAAGGAAAGCTACAATTTAGTCCGTAAAAACTATCGTTTTCGATTCGTAAACGATTATCACTTGTGATACTTTCTATCACCTATATGATATCATTTCGATATCGTTACAATATCGCTTGGTTTACTGGGTTATGTTGTTAAAAAAAATTATATTTTTATGAAACCTAATTTTTAATTTTGTAATTAACTTGGATATTTTTTTAGGTAGCAGTTTAAAATTTTATAAAAATATTTGATGTGAATCGTAATCAACACAAAAATTCAATTTAAAATTTTCTAATAATTTTTAAACTAACGATATGTTTTTTGTTTGTGTAAACAATTCTTTGGTTACTTTAAAAAGGGTTACTTTTTCTTTCGTTAAAAAGACGTACCTTTATGCAGAAATTATTGAGAAAAAAATAGACACAAGAAGTTGTTGGTATTTTGTGTTTGTAAAAATATTTTGGTTTCTGTTCCAATCGCGACGATGGGTTTTTATTGCTGAATACAGTTTTCTTACGTAGGTAAAGTTATAAGGAAAACACTAACAAAGTCTTGTTTCGCCACAAGCAAAGCGACAGTAAGTATGGTTGATGAGTAAGAAAATTTGTTTTATTGTTGCATTAATGCAATTTTATTGTTTCGCGCCAAATTATGCCAGTTATTGTAAATTCAATGTAGTGTTTTCAATACCGTTCCGCTTGGACCACAAACAAAATTTTTTTCACGAGACCAAATACATGTCTTCAGTTCTTGCAGGTAGTAATTTTTTTTTCAATATTTTTTTGCCTTTATGTCTTTTAAACGAAAAAAAACAGACCCTTTTAGAGGCATCACAAAATAAAAAAAACGCATTTTAGTTTACCAGCCAACAAATAATTTTACAAGACACAAACAGGCTATCGTGCTGCCTAGCGGGAAAAATTGCGAGGGCTTTGACTTTTCAGGCCTTAAAGAAGGTTTACAACTAGATTTTCAATAAACTTTTACTTATTCCGCTCTGCCTTCTTCGAAAAGGGGTTTTAGAATGGGTTTTATGAAATATTTTACAAATTCAAATTAACTTTTCTGAGATAAGGCCTGTCGAAAAAGTTGTATTAGCAGTAATGTTGGAATGTGTAGCAAGTTTAGTTATTAATTTACTAACTTCGCGTTATTAGCAACAACAATTTGCGACCTTAGGACAACAAGGATCTATATGCACCTAAACAACCTGTAAGATAGAACCTTGTTGTTCTAATACAGTTGGAATGCGACTGAAAAACTTAATATTGGTAAAAAGGCCTTCTTTAAGGCCTCTTTACAACTTCATTTTCCCGCTGTTAATGGTCAGGCAAATCGCGTTTTTTTCATTATGAGGAATTTGAATGTGAATTTTTTTAAATTTTTCCTATCTGACAAATTCATATATGAATGTTTTTGTTTGCTCATTTTTCATGAATGAGGAAATTAAAAATATTTTTTTTCCTCACCCTCATGAATGTGAAGAAGCAGTTCAATTTAAAATTTTTTCACGCTCGCTCATGACTGAAAAATGAGCGAGCGTTTCGGTACTCTGGTTTTAACCACCTGTGCGGCCGCTAAATGACGTTATTTTATGGAGCAAAATAAATGTACCTGTTTTGCATAACTTTTAAAATCATTAACAACAAAAATAAAATACAGTGCACTCGCGATAATATGAACACCCTAATATATGAACACCCCAAAATATGAACACTTATTTTCTTCCATTGACTACTCTAAAATATGAACTTGTGCAAACGCTTTAAAATATGAACAACTTAAAGTTGTATTTTAAACGGTTTTTATCTACCTACACAGTGTTATATAAAAATCAATTTTTATTCAACTGTATAATAAACTGGGGATTTCCCTAACTATAGCTTTACAATTGTCTTCAGTTGTTAATCAAAATGTTTTACATACAAAAAAAAAAAAAAAAAGGCATGCACCGAATGTTTTTTGAAAATGAGATACAAAAAGATCACTGTTGGCAGATACGTCAAATATCAGGAGATTTTTAATAGAGCGTGGCGTTTTTAAACTGATTGAACGAAAGAAAATCACAGGCTTTTTCGCAAAGCTTTAAGTTTGCTTTTCTTTTTTAAAAATCAACAGTTTTTTAAATCCAATGAACAGTAAATAAAAAACACTTTTACATTAGAAACTTTTACTTTTGCCATTCGCAAATATTAACAATCTTGCAAAAGTGAACTGGCTTTGTTTTAATTAGTTCATAATATCGCGAGTGCACTGTATAATAAAAAATCAAATCTGGGCTCTAGGTACTTAGTTTTTTTTAATATAGATTGTGGTTATAGCATAAAATTGTTATCAGAACCATTTTGAAGCTTTGAGAGTAAAATGGAAAAAGTGTATAATACATGGCGCAACTGTAATGAGTGAGGCATTGTTGCCTATCGGGCTATTATGAGAAGAAGCGTCTGAGGAATTTTGCTAGAAAGTTTTCGAGGGTTCAGTGTAACAAAGATATTATAAATAGACTTTTGCTCAGTTCTGACCCACTGATTACTAGTATAAGACCAACTCCAAAGAAAAGTCATTACCCTTTACGAAAGAAGCAATTTCTTTTATGCTTCCAACTGTACTTGGCTCTGAAGAGAATTCAGAAGAGGATTTTGAAGAAGCAGACGAAGAAGAACCATGGCACTCATCATCATCTTAGTGCAAAAGAGAAGTTATTTTAAATAAAATTTGCTGTTACTATTATAAATAAGTTATAATTACGAATATATTAATTATTTTCAGATAAATTAAATACTTTAAAATACATAAAATCTTAAAAATTAATATGTTTGGGAAATTAACAAAAAAAAAAAAATTTTTTTACAGGGTCGTTCCGGGGGAGGGGGGGTTTGGAGGGATACCTCCCCCTACCCATAAAAGTTCAAAAATGTAATTTTATAGTATTAAGGCGTTAGTAATCTATTTCTTTTGATATTTACATTTTTTTTAAATATTATTTTATGAAAAGCGAAAAGTGTAATTTTACGATCTCATGGGTCTAATTTTAGGTTTTTTAACTTTCGCCGACGTTAAAAGTTGCATTTGCCAAACAAAAGTATGGGAAAACTTAAAAAAAAATTGCATTTTTCAGAGGTTGGATTAGTTCTTCTAGGGGGAACCTTTTCCTCCTTGGTCTGATTTTATTTATTTTTGAGGTTTACCTGCCTATTAGAGGTCTGCTTTGAATAATTCACTTGTTTGCCTTTATTCAAAGTGCACAACATTTACTCAAATATTAAACATTCAAAAATGTAAGAAAAGAGTAAACCATACACAAAAATAAGAAAGAATGAATTGAATAAAATACTTGTTTACTGTAAATGAATTTGAGAGGCATTCATAAATAACAAAACAGTGGAATGACCCGTTAGAGAGAGCAAGCTTACAAAAAATATTCGAATACTTTTTGAGTTATTGAATGTCCATACATTTATTTGAATACATTGACATAAAATGTGTGTAAGCTTGTGGCTTCTTTTATTTGTAAGAGTTAAGCTTACACATACATACGTAATGTGTAGGTACAGAAATTTTACATTCAAATTATATATGAATATTTCACTCATTTGACTTGAGTTGACTGAATTGAATGAGTTTTTATTCGTTTTGTCTTTGGTTATTCTTTCATTTGTTTCTTTATTATTGGGTGCTCGACACATTGTAGTTAAAAAACAAATGAGTGTGTTGAAATTGGTTTTTATTTATTCTTGCAGACCTCTACTGCCTATGACAATATCACATATTTCTGCCAAGTTTCATCGAGCAATATAAGCTAAAACAAAAAGTAATGTCTGGCTAGATTGGCAAAAAACCCCTATGTGCGACATTTTGTTTGTCATGCTTAATTCCCAATTTTTGTTCTTGATAAAAACACTGAAATAAATTTTTGATGGGATAAGCTTGCTGTAATTCTGCGCGAATTAATAATAGCAAGTAAAACCTTGCGGCAAAAAACTACGTGTGTATAGCTGCTGTAACATGTCTTCATAGCTGTATTTTAAATAATAATAATATCGATATTGATATTTTTGCTATCGATATTTTCGATAGTTTACAACTATCGATAGTTTCCCAGCACTAATATCAATTTGATGTCAAATGTTAAATTCAAATCAAAAATAAACTTGGCAACACTAAAGCGAAAAAGCTTTAAAAATGGCGATTAAAGTTAAATTTTTTACTTTGTGGTCACATGTGTTTTACTATTAAAAATAAATTTAAATATAAAGTGAACGGTTTATTTCTTGTGAAAATTAAAAATTATTTGTTAGTAATTCCAATGATTAAGAATACAAAAAAAAAAAAGGAAAATAAAATGGGAAAGTGAAGAAAGTTTGTTGAACGATCGCGGTGCTACAATCCTCAAAATAAAAGGGAGCCAATGTCGTCTTTGCAAGAATTAAAGGACGGAAAGAACCTCATTTCATCTTTTATCTATGTTGCCGAATGTTTATCTCACAGTTTATTTAAATAAATAATGAATTTAAATTAAAAAAATAAAATATTTTTATTTATGTTCCACATTGTATTAATATCCACATTTGAAAAATATTTGAGAATTACGTTTGAAAGCAAGTTGAAAATAAAGGCATTTTTCAACTTGATAATAATTTCCCCTTTTGGTTGAGAATGCTATGATTCTCAAATGATTTTCAAATCATTATCAAACGTTTGTCGTTTGAGAAAACGTTTGATTTCAAATCATTTTCAATTTGAAATCGCGGTAACCCCCCAGTACGTGTGCTTAAGTACGTGTAAATAAGAGAATAACAAATAACATGGGCGGCATTTTGCCTATCTATGGTTTAAAAAGTGACCGTGCAATTCACGGCAAAAACGCGCATATTTTTGTTAGTATAAAGAAAATTAAAGTTAATCTTTCGGAAAATGACAGATACATTTATGTTGTATAATATTAGCGGAAAAATTATTTAATAATAATAATTTAATTTTTGAGCTATAAGGGGTCATTTTCTGGGGAAACACTCATATGTATATGAATAAAATTTTAATTTTAAAATGCTTTTTTTCCTCTTTTTAACGGATTTTAAAAATCGAACGCAAACATTTTTTCTAATTTGGACAGGACAGCGTCTGTCGGGTCAGCTAGTTAAAAATAAAATTGCTTTCGAATCAAAAAAGTATTCGATCACGACTGCCATAACTAATATTTCTAAAATCATATCCAAAAGATCCCTTTATTTTCATTTCCGGCGTTTAAATAATTTTAAGCCAGCAGCGAAAGTGTGATTCAGCAATTTTAATTGTATGAATGCAAAAGAGTGTATTTTTTTGCAATCACACAAAGCCGTTTTCTGATGATCATTTAGTTCTTTCTTACTACAGCAATTGGTAAGCCTTGCTTTTTTGTTAACGTAGCCATTTTATTGCAAATATGGAATACCAATAAGGTTTTGCAAACTGATTTCATTCTTTTTAAAAGTGGGTACGTTCGTAAATGCATCACTGCGCTGGATCAGAAAAGCAAACTTTTTTTAATGGCGATAAAAGAATAAATATAACTTTTATTTTTGTGGAGTATTTCACAATTTTTTGATCCACATTTACTTCACTGATAAATATATAAGCACTTGAAATTACTGATGCATTTACGAACGCACCCAGTACTTTTTCGGTTTATATGTGTAAAGCTTCGTTCACAATCAGAGCAACAATTTCTTTTTTTCTTCTTTCTTATTTCTTTCCAAAGTATTTCATATATTTTCCTTTCATTTTTAAAACAAAAATGTAACTTAAATTTTTTAAAAATGTAACTAAAATTGAGTCTACTTTAACTTCAGCAACAATTGGCATGAAATTAATAATTTTGACAAAATGTTAAAAAATATAACCAGCCTTATTCCGGTTGTCGTTGTCGAACACTGGCTGTGTGTTACTTTAATCTCTTACAAAAAATGACTTGATCGATTACGACAACGACAACCGGAATAAGGCTGAATAATAAATGCATAATATTGTTGTGGCTAAAATTTGCAAACGGTTTCTTAATGCAAAATGTGTGTGGTTGCAAAAGAAATTGTTGCTCTATTATAAACACCATATGAAAATGTTTTTTTGATTGTGAACGAAGCTTAATTTTTTTCAAATGTGTAATTGGAACACATTCATGTGTAATTTCCGAATTCTTCACTGGCTTCACTGGTTGCAAAGCAACTTTGAAAAAGTCTTGCATTAATTAGGAGCATCATCTAAAGGCATCAGTCGACCTAAGCCAGTGAGCAACCTAAGTTATAAATGGTACTTCATCAGTTATCCGCCTTAGTCTAAAATGGTACTTCAGCAAGTCAATTTGATTTATATTTTCTTCATCACCAGTCAAACAGGCTGAAAACGTATACATACACTTATGTCAAACCATTAGTTAATGCGAAGAACAAAGACTACCTTATTGATCTTCAATTATAATCACCCCTATCGTGAATAACAAGTGGAATTTTTGTTCCCCTCGAAGGGAAAAAAGCAATCGTGAATCTCATGTGAAAAATTTTCCACGCTATCAGTTCCAGTGAATGTAAAAAAAGAAGAAAGATTAAAAAACATTAAAAATCAATGAAATTTTTGTTCAAAAATATACAAGTAAATATTTTAAAGAAAAGTTAAAATAATAAAGCAAAATATTTAGTACTGGAGGGATAGTTTGATTACAACGTTAGTTTTTTGCACTTTTTAAATTTAATGTACATAGTAAAATATTTTCCAAAATTCTGCGACCAAGTCAATCGAAAGCTTCACAAATCCGCAGGCAATCGACATGTTGTTTTGCATTTTGTTGAGCAATATATCGGTTTGTGCCTTATTAACTTTATTAACCCTTTATATTCGATTTATAGGAGGAGCTTCTTACATACATGTTCTGTTCCCTAGCAAAAATAAAGTGAGAAAATCTAAGGGAAATGTGAACAAATTACGAGGGAAAAAGTTTTTCACGATAAGGGGTATTTTTTCCCGTGAACATTTTTTCACGTTATTATTCTCCTTTGAATTACATTTTTTCATGGGAGTTGTTCAAGATCGCAAATATGTGAAAAGAGGAAAAATTACGAGGAAAAATTATTTACAATAGGGGTGGATGAGCAGTTTAGAGAATTAATCTAGATTTTAAGCAATTCTGAATACAACGTTATGGTTTTATTATAGAGATTATTAAAAATAACGCAGTTTGTAGTATATGTACATATGTAACTTTTTATTTCAGCATAAATATTTAGTAGTTGTGTTTATTTAATTAAATATATTAATAAATATATTTACAATGCTTAGCTTACATAAATCTAAAAAAAAAAAAATTTTGTTTTTGGCAAGCTTGAATTTGCAAAAGATATTTTCAAATCATTTTGCTTGAATATAAAAATATAAAAAATCATTAGACAGGATACTTTTGTAAATTTGTAGTACAATATAAAAAAATGAATAGCTTTTGCTATTAAATTATCATTTACATTTATAATTTAACATCTTATTTTATGTTTAAAGACTTTTTATTAAATTTATTTTTGGCAGACCTTTATTACATATATATTTTTTATATTGTATTTAAAATGTTTTAATATTAGATAAAGAGTATTCGATAAACACAAGTATATTTTTGTTTTTGAGAAATAATTTATTTTAAACAATAACAATAAACTAATACTAATCAACAGTCTAATTTAATGACTTTAAATAATTTTTTTAAACTAAATTTTAAATAAACTAAACTAAAACGTTAAATAAATAAAAACAGTCTTTTAAAAAATTAAATTAAAATTTTAATGGATTAAACACCAACGATATTTGAAGTACATTAAATTTTAAAGTGTGGCATTCTTCTAATTATTTAGCTATTAAATTAATTCAAAGTATATAATTCACCTTTTAGATTACACAAGGTACATTAACACAAGTTAGACATGCTGTTCTATAAAAATACCCCACTTGTCAAAATTGTCTTCATATAAAACAAAAACAATTCGCCGCAGTCATGTACAAATTTTGGCTTATACACACGAATTTGACAATTGGGGCTTATGTCTGTCCCCAAACGAGTCTACCTTGTGTAAATATGTCTTGAGATTACATAACTAATTTCGTTTGAAAGGTAACTATGAGAAAAAATTTTTCAGCCAGGCCCACGATATCACACGTTAACGTTCGCATAGAAAATTACATTTAAAACAAAAACAATTTCTAAAATTTGTTTTTGTTTTAAATATAATTTTCTATGCGAACGTTAACGTGTGACATCGTGGGCCTGGCTGTTAGTTTTTAAAATTATTTTTATAAAAAAAAAATGGAAAAAAAAATATTTATATTTAAGCCAAACTATCTTCTTGTTCATTAAGATTCAAGAGACTTGAAAATCGAAATGAAATTGTTTTCGATATATGCTTTTCGAAATCATCACTATCTAAATTATCGCATAACAATGTTTTATTGGTCATATCCATATACGAACGACCACGTTTTACCGGTAAGGTATATGAGGCCTTTATAATGTTTGTTGGCTCTGCCATTGATGACTTACGAATATTGAGGGGAAACCTGAGATCATTTTCATAACGCAATCGCTGTTCAGTTGTATGGGTTTCCAGTAGGGGTCTTGGCATATCATAGCCTGGTGGTGCTTGAAAGTTGCTAGAGAAAGTAGAAGTTTCACGGCTATTGCTGCAATCTTGTAAATCATATCTTATTTTTGGTGGTCTCCAGAGATGATCTAAAGGTTCCGGTTCACCCCATTGCAAATTAGTTGGTTTTGTAACATCTTCTACTCCTACATTCGAGGCTTCTCTCGTAATTTCATCCTCCAGGCAGTAGTTGGGATTGGAGAAAGCATTTGTTTCCAATTCAATATATTTGGCATTATTACCCAGTAACTTTTCAAATTCTGAAGCCAAGTACTTAAAGGAAGGTCTGCAATTTGGTTCATCTGTCCAGCAGGATTTCACAATATTATATCTTTTATAAAAAGAAATTATAATAATTATTTATGTAAAAATTAGTTAATAATTTAAGATGTATTATTTACATTTCATCAGAACAATTTTCAGGTTTTTCCATGCGATAACCATTTTTAAGCAAATGATACAAGTTTTGTGGTGGGATACCAGGATATGGTGAAGCTCCCAACGTTATTAATTCCCAGCAAAGTACACCAAATGCCCAAACATCTGATTTGGTGGTGTAAACATGATCAGCCAGAGATTCAGGTGCCATCCACTTCACAGGCACTCTATCTCTTGATCTTTTTAAATACGCATCATCCTCGTAGACATCACGAGTCAAACCAAAATCAGATATTTTACATATTTTTCCTTCGGCCAAGAGAACATTACGTGCTGCCAAATCACGATGAACTAACTGCAAGAAAGTTTAAAAGTAAGAGATAAAGTATGGATAAATTCAAAAATTGATTACATCGCCCAGAGAACTACAACTACAAAGTTATTGTGAAAACAAGTAAAGTCCCAACCAGAATATGCATAACGTTGCTTTTGTAAATGTGCGAATACTTGTAAATCTTTTGTGCCAAACCATATTGAACTTAAAGAAACTTTTTGTTAAATTTTAAGTGAAGTGCGAAACTGATCGCATATTCCGAACGGAACCAAATGTTTTTTATTTTGTTTTTGTTCTTTTCAATGCATTTGAGAGGCTTTTCGTTGATTTTTGACAGAAGCTCAAGCTTGGTTATGCATATTCTGGTTGGACCTTAAGAGTGCTAACCCTTCACCATGGTGCGATAAGAACAGAAAGTTATACAAATGCCGTCCTTTAGATATAAATAAAGCTTTTTTATGCCACAAACACTTCTACAATCTCACCAAATTCCTTGTATCTAATTTGTTAACTTTGGCGCTTGCCGTTCTCTAGATATACAGAAATATATAATGTCTTTATAATGGGGGTGTGACACGCCCACTCCTTCAATACCGTCCATATTTTTAGAGACGTGTACCGAACTCGGAAAATTTTACTTTTACCGTTCTTTAGATATAAATAAATCTTTTTTGTGCCACGCCTACTTCTAAACTCCCACCTAAATTTTGTCGGATATTGTCAATTGATAACCAATATTCTTGTACCTAATTTGGGAACTTTCTCGAGATATACAGAAATCTGAAATGTCCTTGTTAGAGAAGTGCCACGCCCGCTTCACAAATCCCGCTTATACTTTGCCGGATGTTGTGTATTGAACACAAAAATGAAAACTTTGTTTCTTGTTTGTTGGTTTTTTGCTCATATCTCAGCCATTTGTGGACCGATGAGGCTGAATTATTTGTGACATAAGTAAATATACACGAGCTAAGTCCCCATTATTTCTGGGGTTTTCGGCAACCGCATTTCAACAGACAGACGGACAGAATATATATAAATATATGTATACATATACTTTTGAGGGTCATATACCAATATTGTAGAAATAACAAACGTAATGCCAATCTAATATATGGAGGGCTCAGAGCTAAAGCAAACCAAGTCAAAAAAAAAAAAAAATTTTTTTGAAAAATGTTTAGTTTTAGTAAGTGAACTCCCATTAATTTCTAAAGCCATTTACTTATGTTTATTACCGTTACCTTATGAACACAACTCTTTTTGATTGAGTCCGTTACAAAACTGGATAGAGTTAAGCTTTGCGGAGAATTTTGCACCAGTTTTGAAATACATTTATGTATTATATTTCATGACTTGGTTCTGTTCAGCTCTGAGCCCACCATATGCCCTATGATTTTTTGGTCGTAAAATTATGTGGTGCATAATTTTACTTTAAGACTTGGATTGGCCTTTGTTTAATAAAATTTAATGAGACTTTTCTAAAGATTCTCATAATAGTTTTTTTTATGAATCAATTATTTTAACTATCTTTTAATGTGTTTAAGGATATAAAGCTAATCCTCTTTTTTCTATGTACTTTATGTCCTTTTTACACGGTTCTCTTCTGGAACATATCTACCGTGAAAAAACAGAATTGGGTGTATATGTACCTATTTGATTTCTAACGAAGTTATGTATGTATTAACATTCCCAAGAGGAGACAAAATCTCAATACAATTTCTTTCAAAAGTGAGTTAAGAAAGTTGTAACGGTCGGATTAGGATAATTAAATCATAAGACATAAAGATATTAACATAAAATTGGGCACATTTAAGGTTTAACAAAGCGATTTTTTAAAGATATTGTCAGTAATTTTGACACTTATAAGCTTAAAATAACAAAAGTTTGTTACATATGACTGTGCGACAACAACATCTAGCAATTTTATCGAATAGAATCTCACCTTTATTTCCGTTAAATAAATCATTCCTTTGCATATCTGCAAAGCAAATGACAAAATATTACGCACTGTCACCGGTTCAACACCATCGGCAAACTCACAACCGGCAGTTTCAATTTTTCGACTTAAACGCAAATAACTGCGCAACGAACCATAACGGGCATATTCTATAATAATCATAGGAGCATCACCCTTTGTGCAGGCTCCCAGTAGTTTGATAACATTTGGATGGGAAACTTCTTGCAGTAGTTGGAATTCAGAGAGTAAAGCCATAAATTCAACAGAATTTGCACCCTTTTTTAGCATTTTAACAGCCACTGTAGTAACACCCGGACGTTGGGCTATGTCGGTAGCATAACCTTTCATAACTTTACCAAATTCTCCCTCACCTAGAACACAGTCTAAAGCTAAAGACTCACGAGGAAATTCCCATTTCGTATCGGCAATGGAACTATCGAATTTAAAACTGTTTTCTAGTTCCATTAATGGCAAATCACCATTCTTAATATCACATTCAGACAAACGATCCTTTTTCTTATTCGTCGCACTCTCTTTGCTAAGGGAGCTTTTGTGAAAACTCTTTTTTGTAAGAACCAAACAAACGATTAGTACTGTAAAGATCATGGGACAAGAAATGGCTGTGATGATACAGGTATTGTCACATTCCCAACCAGCTAAATTTAAAATTTCCTCTATTGAACCATTTTCTGTTTTTTTCGAATTCATATTGGATATGGTACCCTCTAGCTTATCAGCATTTTCGGACCTAGTTTCATTTTTTCTCTTGCGCTTTGGCTTGGGTTCCTCGTCATCTAAAGGAGCACATGAACATTTGCCATTATCTTCACATGTACAGGTGCCCGAGGCAGAAAGTATGCCTCTACGATTTTCATTTGTCGAATGTGGGCCCATAATTTTATTGCTTGGGGTACAATCTTGTGGGCATGCGGCGTTATTAAGTTCTTCTAAGGGATCGCATATATTATCGGGACAAAACTCCGCATTTGGCACACAAGATTTATAATTTCTTCCGAAAAAACCTGAACTTGAACCACGCCAAACGCAACTTCCTCCATTTGTGGCAAGACCACAGAATTTTGCGCATTGTGAAGCATATTTAATCTGAGCACAAGTCTGAGACCTCGACTTGACTTTGTGTTCACAGGTGGCATTGTCGGGTCGTTCATTTACCAAATGGACATTTATTACAAACGATCGTTGATGCGCGTCATGCCAGGAGACGTTTAAACTGAAAAGTAGAAAATAACTAAATGAAAACATGTTTTTCGATCAGCTTGAAAAAAATACTTACAAGTATACAGTCTCTGGAGCATTTTCCAATGCTGTTGTATTCTTGACATAAACAATACCAGCTACCGAAGTTATAGCGAATGCTTTACTACGATCCTCTGCTATAGTGTACTTTAATTCCGATAATTTCATCAATTCCAAAAAATCTTTAGGTTGTGTCACTCGATACATTGACTGAGCTGTGCGATAGACATATGCATCCTTAGGATAAGTATTAAGTATGCTCTGTGTAATGGTACGGCTGAAACCATCCGAATTCAATATGGATTCTTCGGAACTCATTACGTTAGATTTGCGATGCTGACGTGAACGTAGCGCTAATGCTTTTGGCCGATCAGCTTCATGTATTTTACTAGGATCGGTTCTAATACAAATATAAGCCTTAGCCTGAGTAGAAAAATGGATTAAGTCAATAAATTAATTTGCTTTAAATCTCTGCAATACTTCAACTTACTGTATTTGAGATATGAACATCAATGGTCTTATCAGTTGCTTCTAATATAAAACAATAAGGAGATTGACTTAGAATTCCATTGCGAGCAAAAACCATTTCTGAAATAAAATTTATAATTTTTGTTAATTTCTTATTTTATTTCTAATTGTAGTATAAAACTATTTAGTATATACTAGAGGTCTGCAAGAATAAATAAAAACCAATTTCAACACACTCATTTGTTTTTTAACTACAATGTGTCGAGCACCTAATAATTAAAGTGTAGTTTATAGAACACGAGCGCCATACTCGTCCGTTCAACTTACATTAAAAACAAAAACAAAAAGAAATTTCGAAATTTTGTTTTTGTTTTAAATGTAAGTTGAACGGACGAGTAAGGCGCTCGTGTTCTATAAACACCACATAAGAAACAAATGAAAGAATAACCAAAGACAAAACGAATAAAAACTCATTCAATTCAGTCAACTCAAGTCAAATGAGTGAAATATTCATACAGTACTTTTCGCTTATAGTCCACTACTATAGTTGCACAACTTTTGTGGACTATAAGCGAATTTGGACTATAACCGATTTTTTTTATAAGCAATTTTTTGGATAATAAGTGAAACCTAGTATAATCCACATTTTGGACTATTTAAATATTATTTTCTTCAATAAATCCACTCTTTTTAAACAAAAGAAAAGTTTATTTAAAGCATAACCAAATATTGATTCATTTTAAATAAATAGTTAAAACAAAAATCTTTTTTATTAATTAATTCAAATGCTTCATTTTAATTCTTTGGATGACGAAATCAAACACAACACAAATATCAATTTCATAGGATCTTTACATGGGGTCTTCACCTGACAATATTTTGTTATACCAAACGTCAAAGTCTACATAAAAAAACTCTAATATTTTTATTAGCGTTTTTTTATGAAGTTGGACGTTTATTTAACAAAAATTTGGCATTTATAATAGTTGCCAGAAAGGTTAATTAAAACATGTTGCCAGTTGATTAAAAATATATAAAAAACAGAGTGGACTATAAGCGAACATTTTTGCATGAAGAATTATATATGCATGCTAAGAAAATGTGGCTTTTAAACGAAAATGGACTACAAGCGAAATGGACCTTAGAACAAATAATTTGTATGAAATTCGAAAAAATCTGCATGTGGATATGACAGTTTTGGCTTATATCCATTTTTGGCCTTTAAGCGGAATGGACTATGAGCGAAAAGTACTGTATATAATTTGAATGTAAAATTACTGTACCTACACATTACGTATGTATGTGTAAGCTTAACTCTTAAGGTAGAAGTACATAACACGCGTTAGTGCGCGTGCGCTCTGTCGTCTTCTGTCAAAAAAAGTTAAGCTAGTGTGTTTTCATAGAACAAGCTACATGCAAAATATTTTGACGCGTTTGCGCCAGAAAGTTGGTTAACTTTGATCTTTTTAACGCGTTGTGTGTTTTTGACAAGTTTGTGATTCATGAAAGAAAAACTTATTGAAGAGCTTAAAAAACATACAATATTTATATAAAAATAATAAATTTAATAAAATAACAAAATCTTGATATACTTTCGAACCCGTTTTTAATGCACAAATAAGTAAACAAATAAAAAACAGCTGACAGGAATGGCTTTTGTAACGCGTGTTGTGTAACTTGCAGTTTTTGACGCGCTAAAGTTTATAAACGCACGATACTTGTCGACGAACTAACGCGTGTTATGTACTTCCACCTTTACAAATAAAAGAAGCCACAAGCTTACACACATATTATGTCAATGTATTCAAATAAATGTATGGACATTCAATAATTCAAAAATTATTCGAATATTTTTTGTAAACTTGCTCTCTCTCACGAGTCATTCCACTGTTTTGTTAATTATGAATGACTCTCAAATTCATTTACAGTAAACAAGTATTTTATTCAATTCATTCTCTCTTATTTTTGTATATGGTTTACACTTTTCTTACATTTTTGAATGTTTAATATTTGAGTAAATGTTGTGCACTTTGAATAATGGCAAACAAGTGAATTATTCAAAGCAGTCCTCTAGTATATACCAAAGTATAAACAATAAACTTTTTTAAAACTTTATACTCTGCTTTGAACATTGTAATTGCATTTTCGAATTTTGAAATTCAGTTTCAGAAGCTTTTTTATTTCGAAAATGTATATTTATAGCGTACTGGTTCCTCTGAAGAGAGTCAACTCAAAAATAAGGATGTTTTTATTTATTTATTATGAAAGATGATTATTTACGCAAAATGAGAGAAATTGTAGGTGACATGTGCACGTATCAACGTTTGAAAAAGATCCAACCGCCACATTACAGAACAAAAATAACTTGCTAGTAGAAAATTTGTTTAATTTTAATCTGATAACTGTACAGGAAAAAATACAGGCTAAGTACACGGACATCAATAGCCCCTAGGATATACGGATTGCCGAAAATACACAAAGAGGGAACCCACTCAGGCCGATTTGTTCATCTGTTAATTCACCAGGTGTATGCAAATACATGGTAGGCATACTAAAAAATCTTACGAAAGAATCTAAATACAATGTGAAGGATGCAATAGAATTCAAATCAAGGATCAATAAAACCAGAATAGAAGATAACGAAATAATGATTTCATTTGATGTAGTGGCTTTATTTCCGAGTATTCCGGTCAATCTTGCTCTCCAAACAATTGAAGAAAACTGGAATATATTGGAAAATTACAATAAAATACCAAAAAAGCTTTTCATGGATATCCTTTCTTTTTGTATCAAAGATACAAGATATTTCAAATATGAAGATAACATATTTGAACAAAGAAAAGGTATGCCAATGGGTTCACCAGCATCACCTGTAATTGCGGATATTATAATGGAAAAGCTTTTAGACTTTTCAGTAGATCTGATGGGAGATAAACCAAAAATTCTCACCAAATACGTGGATGATTTGTTTTGTGTAATCAAAAGAAAAGATGTGAATGGCTGCGAGTGTTAAACGGCAAGCCCTCTGAGGAGATTGAGTGGTTGCAATCGAAACATGTCAGGGTAACCTGTCCGTAAAAACGCCTGGGTTCGAGCCCAGATTGAGTCAAGAATGAAAAATTATCAGTAAATTTTAATTAATTTTCATGTTGTAAAATTCCTTTCTTCATAAAAACAATTTAATGAAAAATTAAATTTGATGAACTTAAGCCTAATTAAAAATATTAAAAATTTGGATTAAAAACCATAAATAGTTCAACAAAATAACCACAATACTAATTATTGATGTGAATGATGTTTTAAGAATTTTAAACTCATTTAATAGACAGATTTGTTTTACGAAAAAAGAAGAAAATGGAAATAGAATACCGTACTAAGACTGTGTGGTTCTTGGACAAAACAACCAACTTAGGATAGACTGGTATCAAAAACCAACATCGTCTGGAAGACTCATAAACTTCTACTCTAAACATCCTAGGCGAATAATTATTAACACTGCAACAAATTTTATAAGACGAGTTTTAGAGATAAGTGATGACTCGTCCCACAAAGATAGATTTAAAAGAATAATAGACACGCTAAAATTAATTTCCTATAACAACTATTAAAGATTTAATCAAACATGCAAAATCAAAAAAACTCGGTAGCAAAGAAGAGATAAAATTAGATAAAATATACAAATCAGTAACGTACATTTCCGGATTCTCCGAAAGCCTTAAGAACTCTAACATATACAACAAAGAAAAATACGAAATAGCCCTTAAGACCAATAACTCTGTGTACCAATTTTAGCAAACCAAATACGAATCTTGAAAAGGAGGATAAATCAAACTTGTTTTACAAAATAAGCTGTGAGGGGGACGCACAGTGCTTTGTTCCCATATAACGAAGGGACATAAATAGAAGGAGTGGTCAGAAATTTTTGAAATTTGGTACACTAGCATAAAATAGCTTAGTTAAGAAAAATATGAGCTTTTGTAGAAATCGGTCCAAGGACACGCCTACCTCCCATGTGTCCTGAAATGGAAAAATTAATTTTAGCTTCAATAATGCCCACAAAACTACAAAGAATGGTCATACTGATGCACATACTACTAGCTGTTGTACTGTATCAAATTTAACTTTAATATTTGTAAAATATTTTAATCTAGTTTTATTTTGAATTTATGTTTTTTAATTTTTTATAAATAAAATATTTTTCTTCACTTTGTATTGAGATACCAAAATATAGACATTGCCTTTCAATTTTACAATAGGTTATGGGCCTTATTAGTAATTGAATTTTTTTTAATTTGATTGAGCAATTGGTGTATCTTAGAATTATACATACGTGAAGTTATTTTAAAAATGTCGGGTGCAAACGCAATAATTCATTTTGAAAAGTTAGTTGGATCTGAAAATTGGTCCACATGGTGTTTTGCGTTAAAAGCTCAGTTTGAGTTGGATGGTATATGGTGCTGTGTTGAAGGTACGTGTGGAGATGCTGTGAAGGAAACACAAGCAAAATGCCGTATTATACTAGCAGTTCACAAGGATTTATACGTTTATATTCAAGAAGCCGTAACTGCAAAGGAAATATACGAAAAATTGAAGCGTTTATTTCAAGATTCTGGTTTAGACAGGCGCATTGGGCTATTACGTAAATTGTGCTCAATACAGTTGGCGGAATGTAATTCTGTTGAACACTATGTTTCGGAAGTTGTTTCAACGGCTCAAAAACTTAATGGTATTGGTTTCAACGTATCTGATGAATGGTTAGCTTCAATTTTATTAAAAGGTTTGCCGCCAGAATATAATCCCATGATTATGAGTATGGAGAGTTCAAATAAAGTTTTATCTGCGGATGCAATTAAGGCAAAATTGCAGCAAGATATAAAGTATGAATCACATAGTACATCAGACTCAGCTTTAGCCAGCAAAAAGCAAAGAAAAAAGAAAGACATCAAGAACGTAAAGTGCTACAACTGTAAAAAGTTCGGACATTATGCAACGAAATGTCCAAATCGAAATTCAAGTAACAAAAACCAATCTATGTTTGCTGCATATGTCGTAAAAGGTTTAGCTCCAGACGAGTGGTTTTTTGATAGTGGAGCGTCTGTTCATATGGTTCAGTCAGATGGTTATTTTAAAAATCTTCAGAACTATGAAGGTGAAATACGTATTGCAAATGACAAAACCTTGAAAGCTGTTGGTAAAGGCACAATTGTTATTGACGTGTCAATTCCGGGTGGACAGCAGAAAATTACAATTAAAGATGTTTTGTACGTACCAGAGCTTGGAGCTAATTTATTATCCATTAGCCAAATCATTAGGAGAAACAAAAAAGTTGTTTTTAATAAAAATGGATGTAATGTTTTTGATGAAAACGATAAGTTGGTGGCTACTGGAAAACTAGTTGAGGGTATGTATAAACTGTGTACTCCTACTAACCAACGTATTTACTTGGCTAGTGAATCGTCAAATTTTGAAACATGGCATCAACGTTTGGGTCATTTGAATCAACAATCAATGGAGAAGATGAAGTCTGATGGTTTAATAAACTTTAATAATTTAGTTAAATTAAATTGTGTGGCATGCGCACAAGGAAAACATGCAAAACTCAAATTTCCAAAAGAAGGTTCAAGAGCCAGTAATATTTTAGAAATAGTTCACACCGATTTATGCGGTCCAATGGAAGTAAAATCAAATGCTGGAAGTTCGTATGTTCTGACGTTTACGGATGATTGTAGCAGAAAAGTGTTTACTTATTTTTAAAAAAATAAGAGCTTAGTATTTGAAACATTTGTCAATTTCAAAAAATTAGTTGAAAATCAAACTGGAAGAAAGCTACAAATTCTACGATCAGACAATGGAGGAGAGTTCGTGAACAAAAGGATGTTCGATTATTTAACCAGTTGTGGAATTAAGCATCAGAAAAGCGTGGCTTATAATCCGCAGCAAAATGGTCTCGCAGAGCGGATGAACAGGTCGTTAATTGAGAAAGCTCGCTGTATGTTGTACAATGCAAAGCTACCTAAATGTTTTTGGGCAGAGGCCGTTTACACGGCCTGTTATCTTATCAATCGAAGTCCACATCGAGTCTTAGAAAAATGTCCAAATGAAATATTGTATGGTCGAAAACCAACTCTTAGTCATTTACGAGTATTTGGTTGTAGTGCAATGGTACATATTCCTCATCAAAAGAGGAGGAAACTTGATGCAAAATCTGAGAAGATGATTTTTATTGGTTATTGCAATGAATCCAAAGGTTATCGATTGTATGACCCAGTTAAAAAGTTGGTAACTACAAGTCGCGATGTAATATTTTTCGAGGACGAGTTTATGGCGTTCAATAAAGAAAAATCTATTGACGAATATTGGTTTTTAATCTCTAAATCGGAGAAAAATGGCACAAGTTCTGAAGAAACCTTTGATAACAATGTCGATAATGATTCATTATTATTCTCTTCGTTTACAGACAATAACAATGAAGTGGGGGAAGAAATCGAAAGTGAAAATATCATATCTTCAACAATACAGGATGAAGTAGTTGATTCAGAACATAAAGCTCCAGTTCCAAGGAGAAGTGAACGTTTGGCAAAGAAAGCTCAGGTCAGTCTTCTGGCGTCAAATATTGAAGGCGATTTTCCATTAACTTATGAAGAAGCTCTAAAAAGTCCAGAGAGAGAGAAATGGTTAGCTGCAATTAATAGCGAGATAAATTCCTTGCAAACTAATAATACTTGGACGGAAGTAACTCATCCTAGTTGCCAAAATGCAATCAAAACCAAATGGGTATTTAAAATTAAGGACGAGTCAAATGGTTCCAAAAGGTATAAAGCGCGTTTGGTGGTAAAAGGCTTTATGCAGAAAAAAGGAATTGATTTCGAAGAAACTTATTCCCCAGTTATACGTTATACGTCCTTAAGAATGCTGGTTGCCTTAGCTGGAAAACATAACTTATATATTGAGCAAATGGATGCTGTAACTGCTTTCTTGCAAGGAGATTTGAAGGAAGAAATATATATTTACCAACCAGAGGGAGTGAAATGTGCAAATCCAAACTCTGTTTTAAAACTCAACAAGGCTTTGTACGGCTTAAAGCAGGCGAGTTTGGTATGGAACAATAAATTAGATAAAGTTCTGTTAAACATTGGTTTTATAAAGTCTAAGATAGATCCTTGTGTGTATTATCAAATTAAGAAAACCAAGCGTACGTATTTAGCTATCTATGTCGATGACATGTTAATGTTTAGTAATGATATACCATTTCGTGAAACTGTCAAGTCAAAGCTATGTCAAGAGTTTCATATCAAGATGCTTGGAGAAGCCGAAAGGTGTTTAAATATTCGAATTACTAAGAAAAACGAAAGAATTTGCTTAGATCAAGAGGAATACATCAATCAAATATTAAACAACTTCAGTATGGCAGATTGTAATCCCGTTCAAATACCAATGGATCCAAATCAAAAGCTTAAAAAGAAAGAAGACGAAATTTCTACCGATAATTATCCTTATCAGCAAGCAATTGGAAGTCTAATGTTTTTGCAACAGTGTACAAGACCAGATATTTCACACGCAGTAAGTTATTTAAGTCGTTTTAATAATAATCCAAGTCAAGAACACTGGAATGCTGTTAAGAGGGTGTTCCGATATCTAAAGGGAACTAAAAGTTGTAAGCTTTCCTATAGTCAAGATGGAAACAGTGAGTTAATAGCATATTCAGAGAGGAAGTCAATTACAGGTTATGCTGTCATTCTACAATCAGGTGCTATTTCATGGAGTAGTAAAAAACAACAAACAGTGGCCTTATCTTCAACAGAAGCAGAATACATGGCAATGTCTACAGCTACTCAAGAAGTTGTTTGCTTAAGAGAACTTTTTTGCGAACTTGTCCCAGAGACCTCATGTAAGCCAACCCCAATATTTTGTGACAACAGAAGTGCAATAGCTTTGTCATGCAATAACGTTTATAAACCCCGTTCCAAACATATTGATGTGAGACATCATTTTATAAGGGAGAAGAAGCATGCAAAACAAGTTGATTTTTTACCAGTTGGAACAGATGAGATGATAGCGGACTGTCTTACGAAAGCAACAACGGCACCAAAACACAAATATTGTTTTAAAGAACTAGGTTTAAATAATTAAAGGTCAATTTGAGTGGGGGTGTTGTACTGTATCAAATTTAACTTTAATATTTGTAAAATATTTTAATCTAGTTTTATTTTGAATTTATGTTTTTTAATTTTTTATAAATAAAATATTTTTCTTCACTTTGTATTGAGATACCAAAATATAGACATTGCCTTTCAATTTTACAATACTAGCAACGTGTGTGTAAATTTTCATTTAAATCTGAACAAGGACTCAAGGTCCTGCCATATATCCTTTTTCTTAAAAATGCTTTAACACTTACAAAAATTGTCTAATTGTAATAAAATTTGGAATGAAAATTGATAATTGTTAGATATATTCTGTGGTTTTCATGGGCAACCGCGTATGTTTATTTTTCCGATCTTGAAATGTTGATGCCATATTGCTTAATTTTAAACGCTCTTTACATGGTTCTAAAAATTTTTGAAAACAGATAGACCCATTCCGATGTTTTAACTCTATTACAAAGTTCAAAAGGTGCAATACCTAACCCATAGTTTGATCTAGAATGTTTTTTTCGGCTCTCCTGAAAAATTTTATTTTAAGACATACGCGGTTGCACATGAAAACCACAGATATATGTATGCCAAATTTGTAGAATCGGATTATTAATGTGAAAAATACAAACACATCCTTTAATGAAAAATGAGTTAAAAACGCTTAAAATGCTCTTGCAAAAATAACAAGTAAGAAAGTATAATCGGTCAAGCCCGACCATGTGATACCCTATTGCATAGTATTTAAAAACAAATTTCCTAGAGTGTAATCTATTTGGGACACATGGGCAATCTTGGACCCGCCAGAACAAAATTATTTTATGAGGTTAAGATTCGTTTAAAAGTTCTTTCTGCCGAATATTATTTAGATATCTTCATCTATATATATGAGTTTTTTGGATGAGGGTTTATATGGAACCTATGGTTTATTTTGGACCTACCTGGTCAACATTTTGTCATGACATAGTAGCTATCTTAAAAGTCATTGTCGCCAATTTGTATCTAAATACTAATACTTTTAAGGAAGCTGGCATTAAAAGCTATTTTCGGGAGAATGATTTGTATGGGAGCTATGTTCAAAAATAGAAAGATTCCAAAAAAATTTGATAAGCAGATTTTGATTGCAATAAAATTAGTTTGGTTTGGACCAAATTTAATGTTGCCGATGTAATAAGATGGTTTTTATAAAATTATGGACCGATTCTTTCCATTTTCAATAGGCTTAGTTCTTGTACCAGTCAGAGCCTCTGGGACAAATTTCCGAGCCGATTTAACGAATTATTTGGAATTATTTCTTATTTATTTTCTTTAAATTAATTTATCTATTATTTACATATGTTCATATTTTTTAATTACAATAAAGCATCTTCAGTACTGGATTCTTCCAAAAAAATATTGCCGCTCAACGAAACATTTGTTTCGTCATCTTTAACTGGTTCATCAACATTTTCTTTCACTATATATTTCTCAATTTCTTCGAAAAATATATTTGTTTTAGTCTTTGGATTCCTTTTTGAAGACAACAACGGATCTCAGGAAAGTATTAAATGAGTCATTAAATCGTTATGAGTGTCTCTTCGTGACGTTTTTCTCGTATGGGACAGTCTTATTTTTCTCACGATTTTGTGGTTGGCTTCCAATGCTTCTTCGGACAAGCACCCTGAAATTTATTTTAGTTATTAGTAACGTTTTATTATAATTACATAAAGCCACTTTAATACCTAATATTTCTTATTATGTTCCTAGTTAATTTTTTTTTAACTAATTCAAACTATGAAAATTTGAGCAAAAATCACGAAAATGGCATTTTTTTAAATACATTTTTTTTCAAGTTGTGGTAAAATTTTTTTAATTGTTTTTCTTGTAGTTATTAGAAAACAGTCTAAATATTCGAAATCAGAAAAAACCCATAGACGATATTTTTCTTTTTTTTTAATATTCCATCAAAGCTAAGAAATTTTTAGAGCTTAAGTAAATAATAAGCATTTTTCAAACCAATAACAAAAAACACTTATGAGAAAATAATTCAATAAAACTTTTTTACAGTTAGTTCTTAATATAGTAAACTACTACAGAAAAAATTTCAATCTCGTGCTTTAAAAAACAACAGTTTTACAACAGTTTTCCTAAAGCATGTAAAACTCAAGTAGTTGTTTAGCCATTTTTACTTTAAATTCTCAAACTTTGGCGCCCTCTAGCGCCGCCAAAAAGAGTTAAATCTTAAAAATTCTTTAAAATTCATTTGAATTATTTTGTTATCTATCGATCTGTACATTTTTAAGTACAATATAAGACTTTTTTTTTTTATTTATGTCCAGGGTTTAAAAAGCTGCAGTCAAAATCAAAAAATTGCTTTTTCTTCCACTTTCTGATTTTTCATTAGACAAAAATAAACCGTTGCTTTTACTTCTGATTCATTAAATGAAAACAGTCGCAGTGAAGGCAAAAGCAAAAAACGAAAAGTTGAACACAACAAAGAACATCGGCAGCCGACATGTTCGAAAGTGTTTGGTTTGACAGACTGAAACTTTTAATAAATACCGAGGTTAACGAAGATGGGACGTTGTGTTCATTGTATGTATATGAAAGCGATAATGTTATTTAATTTTCAAAAAATTAAAAAGATTTGTTAAGCTTTAAAATAAATAAATATGTATGTACATATTTATGTATTTATGTACGCATGTATTATTTAAAAAAAAAATATGGAAACAAAAACACAAATGCAACGTCCCATCTTCGTTAACTACGGGATTTTTTAAAAGTTTCAGTCGGTCAAACAAAACACTTCCGAACATGTTGACTGCCGATGTTCTTTGTTGTGCACAACATTTCGTTTTTTGCTTTTGCCTTCACTGCGACTGTTTTCATTTAATGAATCAGAAGTAAAGTCAACGGTTTATTTTTGTCCAATGACAAATGAAGATGTCGAAGTTACATCACAATCTTATGACTTTTACTATCTCAACTGCAGCTTTTTAAACGCTGTTTATGTCTATGGCCCACAGCACTGTGGGACGGGTCCAACATATGCCCAAAAGTATATGTGGGAACTACAAAATCAACACTCCAGACAAGATTATCAGGACACAAATCTGATCACAAAGCTGTAACAAAACGAATTGAACAAAAAACTGCCCTTGCGGCCCACTGTACAATAACAGGACACAAACCAAATTTTAATAATGTGAGCATCTTACAAGAAGGGAGTAACTATGCTAAGAGATACACACTGGAAATGTTACATATAGTAAACACACCAACAAACTTACGTCTCAATTACAAGACAGACATCGAAAGGATTTCGCATATATACAAATACACAATAAACAAACATCGACATAGAAAACAAAAATAAGACAAATACGTTAGTTAGAATGAAATCAATGATACAATATCAGTTGATGAAAATAGTTGCGTTCGAGAACACAAAAGTTTTTACTATTTTTTACTTAACTTTACTGCATTTTACGAAATTGCGTTCGATTACACAAAATGCAGTAAATGAGAACATAAATTGAGAGCGAAAAGTGATAGTTCTACTCTGAGTATTTACAAATTTTTACTGCAGAAATTTTTGCAGTAAAATTTAGGAAAGTAAAAAAAACATATGTTTCAAAAGGTAAACAAACAAAAGTAACAAATAAAAAGCAAACAAATTGTGAAAAAATAAATAAAAGAAAAGTTGAAATAAAAATTAAACTAAAACAAAAAGTGAATAACTATTAAATAATTAAACTTGTTTGTGAAGCATTTATTTGGCTAAATACAAACTTTTGAAATTTTTTTGGTTATGTTAATTTTTTAGAGTTGTAAAAGTGCAAAGTATTTGGGTACTTAAGTAAAATTATTCATGTTCTTTTAAATAATTTAACCCGCTACAAATTAGTAAAATCAAATAAAATAAAAAAACAAACAAATACGAAAGATTACATAAAATAGTTTGTTTGTATTTTCCAAAAATGTTCGTGCTATAAAAAGTATTTAATCGAGTACCGATAAAAAAACGAGTTAAGTAGTCAAAAGTGTCAATATTTTTCAACACTTCAATTATTTGCCGTCAGCTGTTGCCTTTATTTTACGAATTTTTACAAATTTTGCGTTCGCGTACTGTTTTGGACAACAGCTTTTTGTGAGAGCAAATTTTTCAGTTTACTCATTTACTGCATTTTACTGTAAAAGTACTCAAACGCACCTAATATGACAAGAAGTGAGGACGTATCAACTTTTTTGTAGTTTTAATTTGACAGTGTTTTAAATGTATGTATTGATAAGTGTTGCGATATAAAATTTAAATGTTAAATATATGAGTATTTTGTAGCCCCTGAAGAAACAAACAAACAAACAAACGAACAGACAGACAGACAGACAAAAAAACAAACATACGGACAGACAAACAAACAAGCAAAGAAACAGTTTGTCTGTCTGTCCGTATGTTTGTTTTTTTGTCTGTCTTTATGTCTGTCCGTTAGTTTGTTTGTTTGTCTGTCTGTCTGTCTGTCTGTCTGTCTGTCAAACAAACAAACAAGCAAACAAAAATTCGGACAGACAGCCAACAAGCAAACAAAAAAACAAAAACAAACAAGCAAACAAACAAACAAACAAATATACGGACAGGCAGACATACAGGCAGACAGACAATCAAGCAAACAGACAAACAAACATACGGACAGACAGACAGACAAACAAGCAAACAAACAAACATACGGACAGGTAGACAGATAAACAAACAAACAAAAATACAGACAGACAGACAGACAGACAGACAGACAGACAAACAAGCAAACAAACAAACAAACATACGGACAGGTAGACAGACAGACAAACAAACAAACAAAAATACGGACAGACAGACAAACAAGCAAACAAACAAACCAACATACGGACAGGTAGACACACAAACAAACAAACAAACAAAAGGACAGATAGACAACAAGCAAACAAACAAACATACGGACAGACAGACAAACAAACAAACAATAATTTTAATGTATGACCTTAAGCCAAACAAAAAACAGCAACATAGATAATCGACACAGGTCAACAAAAAATATTAAAACAATATTATAAATCTTTAAACAAGATGTAAAAAACTTTATTGGAAACTAAATATCTTAGTTTTTATAAATTTTTTATTTCGTTACCCAGCGGGAAAATAAGGAATTGATTGAATTTTGAAAGAATATTAATATATTCATTGGAATTGAGATGGTAATTTTATCAGACAAAATAATTATGTATTGATCACCACGTATGTTCCCACATTGGCAGAACAAGGAATAAATTGTTTCTGTTCGTGAGTATTATTAGTGTTTTTCTAGTTTTACATATTTTCTATATACATATTATTTCTTGCTGTTTTTATGTCGTCTACTAATTTTTATTATCAAGGATGAATTATTTAATTTGTTCGCAAGATACATTAAAATAATATATTACAAGTCTAGGACAATATATGTATTACTTTCTCGATTCCTATTGATTACATTTTCCCGCTGGGTAGTGTCAAAAAGAGAGTAATGAGAAAGTCAGATTTATAAGGAATGTTTTTTTTAGCTATTTTTAAATACAGTTCAAATAGAGAACATTTAATTCAATACAGAGCAATAAAAGGGTTTTAACTAAGAAAAAATTCAGACAGAACTAAAATATAATCAGCTCTGTTCTGTATAATACAGAACGGATACTGGTCACCGAAGCAATACTAAAACAATATTAAAATGTCAACCTTATCTAAACAATACATTGCAAAACCAAACAAGTTGGTTGGAACTGTCAAAGATAGCAGTCATATCGCTGACATCTTTAGTGAATTCGCCTTGGGCGAACTATTATTAAAAATTTCTGAAAATAATATAGAAATTTCTGAGTTACAGTATTGTCGTTTAAACTGCATCTATATTTGTCATTTAAGCTTCGCTTAACTAAAACCATGTTGAACTTATGACGTTTTTACCTTTTTTTATTAAAGTAAACATTTAATTCATTTAATTAACTTACGGCAACTTATTATTGAGTTTCTTTTTCCTGTATGATCTGCTTCATAGGCGTTGCATAGTGGTCGTATCAAATCATTTGTATCGTTCAGAACTTTATATGTTTGATGAGCATTCGTTTCCATAGAGTCCTTGTCCACAAATATTATTTTCTCACCAATTGTAGAATTCTAAAATGGAAAATTATTTAATTAAATTTTTTTTATTTTATTTTAAAAGTAGGTTAACAAACATATTTTGTTATATTAAACTTTGTTTTTGCACATTCTTTTAGACCATGCTTAATTAAAAATTTAATTTGGAAAAATTCCGCTCAACCCTTAAGGAATACGTTCTTATTCCCTCTACAGGTTTTGCCACTGTGTTTTTCATTTGTAAAAACGTAATAGTACAAGGTCAATTTTATTTAAATTGGTATAAGTATGTGTGTTCATATGTTAGTATTTTTACATATTGACATATTGACGGACTTGTACGGGTACATACATCATGTTAATGTCTATGTTTTATATTGTAATTAAATGGGTTAAATTCCTTTCACCAAAGGGATGTGTTAAGTGCAAACAAATTACCTAACGATTAAGTAATTAAATGAAAATTTAAAAATATTTTAACGTAAAATTAAATTGTTTATACAATTTATACAATAAAGCTGTATTTTGTTTAACATACAAAGGCATATATGTATGTATATGTATGTATATAATAGCACCACCTTTATTTTACAATGGCATTTTGTATACTCTAAACCACAAGTGAGGGTATACTAAGTTTGTCATCCCGTGAGAAATTTTTTTAATATTCAACTAAGACCCGTTAAAGTGGTTTATATGTACATTATCGGTCCCTGAGTGATTATTTATCGGTATAGCCACATCCATTCGTCTGTCTGTCCGCCTATTGAAAATGCGCTTTCTTTTAAACAACTCAAAAAAAGAACAATATATGTGCCAAACAGGCGCGGATTCAGGGGGGGAAATAAGAAAATTCCCCCCCTGAATCCGATAATGTACATATAAACCACTTTAACGGGTCTTAGTTGTTTATTTCGATAATACAAGAATTTCCAATAATAATATTTTTTTTAAAGTACAAAATTTTTGGAAATCCCAGCAAGGTTTTTTGCTTTTTTTTATTGAATCTCTAACGAAATTTTCAATTAGTATCCAAATCTTAATCTAATAGTTATTTATTAGATATTTCCAATGAAACATCTGGTTAACCGTATTGAAATACTTATTATTCTACATTTAATCCCAGCAAGTGCCAGCTATATCCAAATACTAAGCGTCTGACTTGATAATTTGACTTTGAATTATTAATGAACCTTAGTAAATGCAATATTTATATATGGGCTAATCCGAAAATTTTTAAACCAAAGGCAGATATTTAAAGTTGCCCAAAATCCAAATGTTTGTTAATGGAATAATAGGATACATATTCAAGCTTCAACATATATAAGCAATAAGGTTTTACGGTGGTTTTTTTGTTCTTGGCAGAGGCTAACCTAAACGTACCTCTTGCTTTCATTTATTCTTGTAAAAAAAGGGTATTTTCCATGGCCCAAAAAGTGGGCAAAACAATCGTTTCAGTATTTAGCGTTTAGCAAAACTTTGATTTGGTTAATTTTCTTTTATTTAAGATAAAAATCATATATGTAAGTTATGTAATATATATTAAAAATTTGAACTAAAAATGGGTACACTCTGTGTAACGGAAAATGGGGTTTTTTAAATTTAACAAAATGAATTTTAATAATTTTGTTTTCCAAACTAGCTTTATAAACAGAGTTTTTTTTTTTCTTAATATAAATGACAAAGTGTGTAACGTCCGTAACGGCATGAAAATACCCAAAATTTTATTTTAATATTATGAGGTGGAAGTAAGTGTTTATAATGGACTTTCACCTGCTGAATCTGAATCTGGACTTAAAATTGCTCAAGGTTGCCGAGAATCCGAAAAACTTCACCTCAAAGTAACAAAAAGTGTGTTTTAATAACATGCGATCCCCCAATCTGCAACTTAAATTGAGATGAATTTCAAATTCTTCTGAAACCTAAAATAATTTCTGAATATCAATAATTAGTAATTAATAACCATGTAGTAAACCGCAACCTCCATGCACCCCTTCAAATATTTGGTGGTACGCCCATGCTTGCAATGTTTACGTACTGGATTTTCCGTTAGAAATCTTTAAGCAATTCTTGCTTTGATCTTAAAATTTTGCCAAAATTTTGCGCGTGGTGACAAATATATTCGTATTAATTAAAATGTGTTCAAATGCAGACAGAGCAAAAAAATTTTGTGCAAATTTGAAAATAATACTGAAAAACTGTTGGTGTTTAAAACTAAAAAGGCAGAAAGAAAGCGAGCATATCTTGAGAAAATCAAAGAACAGTTAAAAAATAGTGTGTCACAGGCAAAAAGAATAAAAAAAGATAATAGACAACGAGTGGCCAAATTTAGAGAGGCACATAAATACATTCTAAGAAACATTACACAATTCGTAAAAGAATGGAATGTGGGTTATTTCGAACGGATTTTTTTTTGCTACTTCGCATGGAAAAGGAGCGGTGGACGGTGTTGGCGCTGTTGTTAAGCGAAAAGTTTGGCAACTAGTAAAAACCCAAAATCTCATCTTAAAAAGATTCGAGATTTTCACAAATTAGCAAAAAAAAAAAAAAAATATAAATGGCGTTTTTCTAATTTACGTTGGTAAAAATTATGTCAAAACTGCATCTGACGAAATATCAAAAAACATGGATAAATGTAAAAAATATTCCAGCTCTTAAATCATATCATTATTTTTTCGGGCTTTTCCAATGACAATACTATAAGAGTAGCTCGAACAGCTGGGTCTATTAAGCATAAGCTACAATGTTTAACGGTTAAATAAACAAATTAATAAATGAATATAATTAATATAAGAGTAATGAAATATTTTATAATTTTTTTGTAACTAATAAATTAATAATTACAAGGTTAAAAAGATTTTTAAATACATGAATGTTTTTTATATACACAATTTGGTTTAATGGAAAAAATGTAACGTCCGTAACGTAACGTCCGTAACAGACAAAAATTAAGTTTTTTTGTTTAACAGGACTACTTAGCCTTCTTTTCTAAGATGGATTGATATGGTCATATATTCCACTTAATTTTTTGTATTTGGACTTTTTTTTGTTTATTATGCAAAAATAGCTAAGAAATGTGCAAATGCACATAAGCCTCAAAGTCGACTTCCATTTTTTGTAACGTCCGTAACGGAACTTTAAACTACCATAACTTTTTTTCAAAAACAGTTAACCTTTAAGTTTAAAACAAGTTTTAAAATACTCCCAAAGAACTGCATTTTGCAAAAAATTTCATGAAAATATTCCAATGCTAACGCCAGCTGTGTCAATCTTAACAAGCAAATTTGCGTGCGAATGTAACGTCCGTAACGCAGGATTAGCCCATATGTATGTCTATATGAACCAAATTCTATTCGATAATTATTGACGAAAGCACAGATTACCTTATCTTTAAGATATTTCAACATACAACAAAAAGTTGGTAGGGAAGAATTTATTGGCTTTTTTGAAAACGCATTTGAAGAGGCTTCAAAGGATATTTATGAAGATGATGTGTCAATTGATGCGAAGCCACTATAATCCATAGTTCTTAAATAACAAATTTTGGTATTGACCTAAAAAACTGTGTAGGAGATGGAACAGATGGGTGTCCTCTGATGTCAATGCAGAAAATGGAGCTGTTAAAAAACTCTGGAAACCGCGACAAATGGGAAACGCCATGCTATTCCCATAAATCAAACAACTCCATTTCTAAAAGCAATTAAGTGCCATTAATATAAAAAGTTGTTGTTTTGTTAAAAAACGAAAAAATTTATAATCGTCCCAAGCGAAAAGCAGTTTTATCAAAGTATTTGGGACTCCCTACATTATGCAAGACAAGATGGATGGACCTTCACGACTCAATTTTACACTTTGCAACAAGTGTACATCATATAGTAGAAGCTTTTGAAAAAATATCTGAGTGGAGAGGTAGTATCTCTACCTTTATATTAAGGAACTCACTTAGTACTTTTGAACTTATTTGCGGAATATATATATATTAAGTGAAATACTTATTGTAAAAAGGATCAAGCCTTATCAAAACTTTAATCATGTGCCTCGAAGAGAAATGAAATAAAGCCGAAAAACAATTTAAAGCGATTTTTGAAAAAGTTAAAGTTATTTGCGTTCAAATCGAAGTTCCAATCGAAAAGACAAGATTTGAACGAAATAATCACTTCAAAAATGTTGAAGATTACTACCGAGCTGTAGGTTACATTCCTCTTATTGAATTTATTTTAGAAGATCTCAAAACACCTTTCCCTATCCTAAATGTATTGAACATACCTAAACTTCTACCTTAAACTTAATGTTTTAATATAATATACACATATTGTTTTTAAAAAACAAATGTTTTACTTTTTTGTATTATACAAAAATTGTTTTTGTCATGCCCTAAATTACTGCCCTTTTTGTTTTATATATACAGCATCGTCAATTAAAGTCCAATCTCATCGTATCGTATATCATTGTTAATGGCTAGAATGTGCCTTTATTTTCGTATTTAATGCTTTTTTAAACTAACTTAAAATTCTAGATGGCAATTATGATATCTCGGATCCTTCCCTCTGATGTCTAATTTTTTCACGTGCTAAGAAAGTCCCTCTAAAACTTTGAGTCACCTTGAGTCTAGCTAAGATTTATATACACCGACTGCCCAATTTATAATTTTTCGCATACATGTTTTGAAGCATTCATTTTTATGCATTTAAATTATTTTTTTTTTTTTTCATTTTTAGAATTTCTTCTTTATATTTTTATATTGTTTTAACTCTGTATCATGGTCTCATATATGACATTATGTTTGCTTTTACAAATGTCTTAATTTAAATTTTTAATTTGAGTTTCACAGTCCAGCAAAAAAAAAATGGCAGGAAAAATTGCACAAAATATGAAAACTGGCAAAAAAAAACGCTAGTAGTTCAGATCGAGAAAGCTTGTCAATAAATTTATCCGTCTCACTTTCATTAAA
Source organism: Pollenia angustigena (assembly GCA_930367215.1). NCBI lineage: Eukaryota > Metazoa > Arthropoda > Insecta > Diptera > Polleniidae > Pollenia > Pollenia angustigena. The sequence goes on along the minus strand of OV884057.1, from coordinate 119,961,071 downwards.
ATATGAGTAGTCCACTTGAAAACACCGCTTAGTTAAAAAAAACCAAAGGCTAAGAAACAGTTTTTAAAAATTCAAATGACAAGCCATAGAGAGTGGTTTTCAGGATTATTGAATAATTAAACGAAAATTGCGCGTAACTTACAGAGTTTTGTACGAGATTGATAATGGCTTAGGGAGCCATTAAAAAAAAATGGAGGCTTTTACAGAATTTTTATTTTGCTATATATCTAAAACAAAAAGGGCTGTTATTTAGGGCGTGGCAAATTTTTTTTAAAGTCCTTAAAACTGTATAAATATACCTTTTATTCTAGGGCGTGACTGAGGAAAATTTTTTTGGTTTGTATTGACTTCTACTTGTTTTAATGTAGTATGTATGTGAAACAGAAAAAGGGGCTTTATTTGGAGGCGTGTCATAAAAGTGAGCATATTAAAATCTCAACATACGTAGTTTTATAAGGACTTTCTTGGACCGTCAAAAAAATTGCACATTTGGGGAAAGGATCCGAGATGGCATAAGTGGCGCCCAGAATTTCAGGACGGATTGAAAAGTCACCAAAGACAAAAATGAAGCCACTATCAAGCCATGAACAACGATATGCGATATGATGAGATCGGACTTTAAATGGCAGCGCTACATATAAAAAACCAAAAGTGCTGTATTTTGGGGCGTGGCAAAAAAAATTGTTTTCCTGTTTTAGAAACTTCATTGACATATCTTTCATTCTAGGGGGTGACTGGCACAACTTTTTTTTTTTTGTACGGAGGTCGACCCGGTCTAATGTTCATGCGTAATAGTGTAAATACAAACTGTAAAGTTAAATTAGGTCTTTTGACAGTCGGAACGAAACTCATAAGATTTCTTTGTAGCAAAGCATTATAGAATACGTAAGACTTGTGTGATAGTGTAAACAAGCCTCTAATAAATATATTCCCAATTTCTATGACTTATCTCATTACTTTAAACATGCAAAGTTTTTATTTTTTCTCTAAAATTTATAAAAGTAGTAAGTTAGAAAAGTGTATTAGACCTTATATTATGCCAAATTTGTTTTAAGGAACACTGCCACCTCAATTACACTATCTGCCTGTTTTTAGGAAACGTTAGCAAGTGAGTGAGTGAGAAATTATATTGAAAACAAAAACAAATTTTCGTTTTTTATTGTTGTTTTTAAAAAAATTTCTCATTCACTCACTTGTTTACGTTTTCTAAAAACAAGCAGTATTTTTGCCAATAACGAAATAAACAGATTTGAATTGAAAAAAAACTGATATATCCGACATTTTGTAATAATTGGTAATAATTTTTGAATATCTCCTTTTAACATACAGTTAATATTCTTTAATGCCAAAGCTCGCTTTAGTACTCTTTTAAAATTAAGTTAATATCAGGTTTTATTTGCTTAAAATCCGAAATTATTTGAAGCAAGAAATTATATTGCAATTTTCAAAACTTCTAATAATAATCTTAGTGAAGTACTTAACACGCGTTGGTGAACGAGTGCGCTGAAGACTTCTGTCAAAATGTTAATTAGTGTATTTTCATAGAACAAGTTACATAAAAAACATTTAGAAGCCCTCATGCGGCAGAAGGTTGGTTAACTTTGAACTTTTTAACGCGTTCTGACGACCTAAGACGATTAAAGGTCCAACAATAACATGCTTCAGCAAACTATATTTAACTTTAGGATTTTTTTTTTAAGTTTTACGAATCTGTCATTTTCTTAAGCAAAGTGCGAAACTGATCGCACTTTGCGAACGGAATCAAATGTTTTTAGACTTTGTTTTTTTAAATATGCCCCGGTAGGCTAGCTGGTAGTGAGCTAGTCTATCAGCGCCGGGGTTGCGGGTTCAATTCCCGCCAGAAACTCTGGTTTCTTTCCTGCAGACAAGCGAAGTACTTCGTGGGAATATTTTTCTTAATTTTTGACAGAAACTTGAGCAAGCTTCTGCATATTACAGTTGGGCCTTCAGATTGCAATCAAATAAGTTTGGAACAAGTTCAGTCTGAGTCCCAACATAAAAAAAATGGTTTATGGGCACAAAGACCCTATTCCGTAAAAAGCTTGTATGTCGATATAGGAAATTATGGACCTGTTTTCAGCATTTTTAATAATAGGCTTCGTCCTTGTGGAAATTAAAACCTGTGTACCAAAGTTCATCTAATTATCTCCAAAATTGCGACCTGTACTTTGCGTACAAGGTTTGCATGAACAGAAAGCCACAATATTTTAAGGTGTTACAAGCATCAGCACATACGCATAATACCCCCTCCACTATTGTATAAAAATAGTATGTCATTTATTTGCACACGTGCTTGGTAAATTTAATGATAACATACCACTTACTCAATGACTGTTATGTTAACAGAATTTAACTATTTTCAACTAAATTAAAACTTTAGAACTAAAAACAACAAAAATAAAATTTAAAAAAAATATTAATAAAAATTAAATAAAGTTTTATAGTATAAAATTGTCTATTTTTGGATTTTGGTAAATTCATATAGAAAATTTAAATTGTGAGCGGATCACAACAAATCAGTCCTTATAGAATGGACATTTTTTTAAATTTAATAGGTACATACAATAATTGGGGAAAATGGGCGGATCAGTCCTAATAGGGTGAAAAGTCAAGGACATAAGCATTTCCGAACTGTAAATGCTATGTCCCGATTTAGTTTCAGATCAGAGTTATATTGTTTTGAAAATTTAAAATGTTTATATTTAAATAGGACTTACATATAGAAAATGGCAGAAAGAGGGGCAAAATTCAAATTGTAGGCGGATTAGTCCTAATAGAGTGAAAAGCCAAGGCCTTGAGGTGGTCAAACTTATTGACGTAGATTTCTTAAATTTTGAAAGCTGTCAATTGACAGATGTCTATTGACAGGGCAGTGTTGCCCTTTCGGTTAAGAAGTGGGAATTTCTACAATATTGATCCTTCACCCTATAAAGTATATATATTCTGGGTCCTTATGAAAAGCGAAGTTCAAATCCGGTTGTCTGTCTGACCGTATGTCCGTCTGTCTGTTGAAATGGGTTTTCCGAAGCCCCCAGATATGATGGGGGCTTTTTTTTTAAATACCCACTTTAACACGTCGGTATATAAATCTGTCAAATCGGCTAAAAAATGGCTGAGTTATCAACAAAAAAACTACTACCTCTAATTTTTTAAAAAAAATCCCTTGTTGTTGTTGTATTTTTATTACCTTTTGCTGTATATCTGGTGAACGGAAAAAACCAAATTTTCCAAATTAGGTACACACAATTAGGTTGTCAATACACACCATCCTACAAAATGTGCGCGGGATTGGAGAAGTGGGCGTGGTACCTCCCGTACAAAAAATATCAAAAACTTCATAAAAACCTGAATTTGTGCACTGTTATATGACCGATGGTTACACCTTATATATCAAAAGACCGGAAATCTTTAGTAGAAAAAAATTTTTTCTGAAAATTTCGGAAAAATCGGTTCAGATGCAAAAAAGTTATGGCCAAAATAAATTTTTTTTTATTAAAATACCCATTTTCGGGAACCATAGATCTTCCCGAGTCCAAACTTTATAACTCAGGTAAATGGTAAATTTCTTCCTTAACACGTCGATATTTAAATCTTTCAAATCGGTTTATTAACTAAGCTTGGCCTCAACAAGTAACAGCTTTATGTGAAAAAAGAAGAAAAATGTTACAATCTCGTAGGGAAAACGAGAATAGCTGTTTTCTCATTTTTAAAGTAAACATGTAACAAAGATGTGTTCAAAATGTGAAAGCCCCCTTTCACACTCGGCAAGTTACTTGCCGACAACAACAAAGTCTGTAAGGAAAAAACAAATTTCAAAAGTAACTTGCCGAGTGTGAAAGGGGGCAAAAGAAATAAAAAAGGCTCTCCAAAATTTTATTCACTGCAGCAATCATAGTGCAAAATAAAGTTAGTTGCTACATATTTTTATTGTTTCTCGTTAAATAATAAACAATATTTTGCTCGGCCAACCACACCATGTGCAAATGCTCAAAAAATACAATAATTTCAGTGTTTTAGTCATAACTGGGCAATTTTTAACCGATTTTTTTTATATACCGACTTCTTAAGAAAGAAATTTGCTTTTTACTTTTGTAATAAAAGTTGGATTTAGGAAGATCTATAGTTCCCAAAAATAGGTATTTTTAAAAATTTATATTTTGGTCCAAACTTTTTTGTATTTGAACCGATTTTTTCGAGATTTTCCATATTCATAGGTACTACTATAACTCAAAATTTTTTTTTGACATACAAACAAAACAAAAAATCTTAAAAATTAGCGCGTAAACAAAAATAAATTTTTCAAAAAAAACTCGTCCAAAACCTGAAGAAAAACATTATTTGGAAAAACTGCTATCGCTGTTGTTTTAAGCGTACAATATCACAATGGAAAGGTAGTATTAAAACAAATATATATCAGCGGATATTTTTTTTATTACCTACGAAAAAAACCTTAAAAATAAAAGTTGAGAAAGAGTAAAAAAAATTAAATTTGGACGCCTTAACAATGATTTTTTGATATGTCGTTGTCAAGGCGAATTCATCCCAGGTAATCTCGGTACGACAAGTACAACTCGTACAAAAACCACAAGCAATTTGTTTTTGGAAAATCAGTGTACAATGTCAAAAACAGAAATAAAAAACAAAACAGAAACAAAGAAAATAAAAGAGAATAAACAAAATTTTGACATCCAACAGTGATTTTAGCTAATATCAGCAGGGCTTTTAAGACCACCTGTAATAAATTCGCCTTGGTCGTTGTAGATTTTTTTCCTCATGCCAAAAGCTATTTAAAAATCGTTGGCACATAATCGATTACTAAATCGGCATTAAAATTGTTAAATCACGTCTCGTTCATTTTTTATCGCATGCTGGCAATACTGTAAGACAGTCAATATTGACACTACAATTTCACAATTATTTATTTGTCAGAAGCCCACATTCATTCTAAGTCTTCATAATAGTAGCGTTTCAGCATGTCAGGGAGATCGTAAGTTAGTGAATCAAGCTATTTTTGCTTTGTGTGTGGCGAATATTTTGTTGGAAAAAAGGATATGCAATATCAGAATTATTAAAATATGCATATTTACATTACCCGGGTCTGCACGTAGCAATATTTATTGCGGCAAACGTCAAATTTGATTGCTCAATTAAATTTGCGACGTATAGACCGCATACTGCCATAAGTAGCAATCCATTGCGCAATGATTGCTCTTCTGATTGCAATTATTGCGTAGCAATCTGCTGTTAAATCAGTTGTCATTTATCTGAGATTTCATTTTTCATACGTTTGTTTATGGTAAAGCAATTTCACGTGTTCTCCAGCAATATAATCAGCAATTATTGCGCCATTGTTCTGCCGTTGTTCTGCCGACGTTTTTGCTTGTGCTTAGCAATAAAAATTGCTACGTGGACCCCCAGTGTTCGTTAGGTTTTGCAGTCAGAAACTTGGAAAAACCGTGGACACCGACAATGTTTTGCATTTCCTTCATTTGCACTTAGATTTTTTTCCGCAAAACCTAGGTGCAGTAAGCGACGAATAAGGAGAGCGTACTCACCAAGATTTAATGAATATTTTAAGAAATTATCAAAGATTTTGGGACAAAAGCATGCTAGGAGACTATTGCTGGACTCTAATACGTGAAACCAAATCAACAAAATACACACGACGTTCAATAAACGCCATTCACTTTTGAAAATTCATTGATTTTTAAATAAACTAGTGAATTTTCATGCAAAAAACGAATAAAAACAATTACAGATTCGAATTCAGCCCACTTAATTTCCCTAGGAAATATATTTGGTTGCTCCAGTTCAAAACCTTGTTGGCTAGTGTGATTAGTCTTTTAGATATACCTTCTTTTATGAACTGTGAGCAATCTTCCACAAAAAAAAAAAAATTAAAAAATAAGTAAAAAAAAAATTTTATTTTTAATCTTTTTGGGAAAAATTTTAAATAATAAAAGCCTTTAAAAAGAAACATAAAAAATCAAAAATTTTTAAAAATATTTTATTTATTTCCCAGAAAATGGATTTTCCACAAAATTCAACTTTGCTAACCCAGAACTTATTTCACACACTCATTTCATAGGTTGATCAATTATCTATCATACGCCTTTTAAATTTTTTGATTTGATTGGCTCAAAAGTTATGATTTTTGCAACGAAGAAACTCAAATGGCGCCACTGTGTGTCGTACGCGGACTTATCTGAGCAAATTAGTCTTTTGGCTCTCTTAAGCAGGGTTGTTAGGCCTTTTTCTTAAAAAATCGTCAAAAGTTTTAACAAAATTCGTCAAAATCGTCATAAACAGTTAACAAAATCGTCAACAAATCGTCAAATATTTAAAATTTACAAATTGGAGACAATTTACTGCATTGAGTGGTTCAAAAATATAAATTTTTAGCAAGAAATTATATTTATGATAAAGAAAGTGATATGGTTAAATTTTATTCTATTTATTTCAGCAAGTGGGCTGAAATATATTTATCATTTGAAAAGAAATACAAATATATTTTCATAAAAACAAAACAAACATTTATTTATTTCATTTATACATATTCACAAAAACATTAAATAATAAATAAAATCTCATTTGCTATTAACTGGAGCTATCTTTATATGATTAATTTTTAGCGCTATCACTTATGCAAATTGTTTTTACTGTTGAAGGTGATAAACATAAGGTTCTGTCTATATCAACAGTCTTTTTACCCGCCTTGAGACGTTTTATTACGTCCAATTTTAGTTCCAAACTAGTGCATTTTTTTCACTTTGCACTCATTTTTCTACACAACTTCTTATTAAGAACTAACTTCTTACTTCCTAACACTCAACTATACTTAGAATAACTTTTGATAACAATTAAATGGGAATTCGACTTTTTTACACGCAAATAGAAAAATTCTTCACATATGATTATGACTTCAGTGAAAAAATCCAATCGTATGTAGCGATGCAAATCGAAATCATTAAAACGCAAAGCGGATTTAACCAATTTTTAAAAAGCGGACCAAATAGGACCGACGCAAATCGGGGCTCTAGTGTATATTTTTTGGCGTATCGATGGCATTCATATAATTGTATAATTCGAATCACTAGTGCTTCTTATGAAAACCACCTGGTTTGGATTGGGGGAAGAACTTTTTTTGTTTACTTTCCGATAATTTTTGTATTTCGAAAAATTTATTTTTACGTTTTGAACTGTTCCCAATATAATTGTTAATATATGTTAATATTAATATTTCTTTCTTGTAAGTGTTTTACTGATGCCAGAAAATTATCATATAACTATTACTTTTAGTTTAAAAATCGTCAATCGTCATTTTACTGTATTTCCTCAAAAAAATCGTCAAAATGACGAAAAATCGTCACATCTAACAACCCTGCTCTTAAGTAAAATTTCTCTTTTTAGACACACATTTTTGCATTGACGTTTCTTATAAACTGACATAAATTATTTAAAATTACACAAAAGTTAAAAAGATAAAACGAGTCTCGCAAGTTTGCCCATTTGCACAAATGGCAATTTTAAGCGATTTCATGAATGCCCTTAATAAAACAATTAATAATACGAGTAAGTGCATAAAACTTAAAATTTTGGTCTCAGATTAATAAGCTTTGTTTATTATTTTATTCATTACTAGCATACACCCGCTACTTAACTAGCGTCTCCTTTTTCTTCTTGGACATATTTGTATGCCAAAGTTTATTTTTCTAGGTTTAAACTTGTTTAAATTCTAGCATTTAACCCGTTACTTTAGTAGAACCAAAAAGATAATGAAAAATGTAAAATTTCCCGTATTTCCTTTTTTGGGTACTATATTTTCCCCCCATAAAAGTATCAAAAATTTCAGTAGTGTAGTGGTAGCCCATAATTTAGTACGAATATGTCAATAAATGGAGGAAAATGTTTTGTAAAAAAGTACCAAAAATATTTACGATTTTCACCCCTTAAATGTTCGAATTTCGAAAAAGTACCAAATTATTATACGTATTTTTCTGATAAGTTTCGAATGTTGTATTAACTTTGTTTCTATGTTTATTGGTTCAAAAGATTGCAAAAAAGTACTAAAAATTCAGATTTTACCCGTTTACTCCCTAATAGGGCCGAATTTCAAAAAAGTACCAGACAACGATAAGTTTTCCCTTATTTTGCATCTCTTAGTTTTGGAGATATAAGGTTACCGAATTTTCCCGTTTTTAACCCCTAAGCATTCGAATTTCGAAAAGTCCCGTCTAAAGCCTGGTACTCTGTTCAACATTTCACGTGAAATGCTGTCAAAATGCATATGAAAAAAACTTGTGCGGAATATCTATGAAATAATGTTGATGGAGTTGTACTGTGTTTATTTTGTGAAAAAGTTCCGAAATGTTTCTGGCAACATTTTTTTACAACTGCGAAATAATGTAAGTGGCCTTTATTTCACGTGGAATTTTTAGCAAAAGCAAAAAAGTATGAACTTAATATTAAAAAAGAAATAAAAAATTAAAATAACACAACAGGTAACAGTTTTTTATCCATATTTACTTTTTTTTTTTATTAAATTTTTTATTAAAAAAAAATAATTTTAGAAAATACATGTGGCGTTTGTTTACATACACGAAACAATGTAGCATACTTTGAAGGAATAAAAACGTCAAATTGTACAAACTCGCAAGATTGGTAACATTGATAAGTGCCAAAATTTTCGTGTGGAATAATCAATGTTGCTCAACATTTTTCACAAATTTAACAGAGTACTAGGCTTAAGTGGATAGATTTGGGGAGTGACCAAATTTCAAGTTTCTAGGGCCAGCGCGTTGTGCTGGGCGATGATAAATGAGTCACTCACGCAACTCTTTTATATATACATAGATACATATACATACATAGATTAAAAATTATTAAAATAAAAAGTAATATCGCTACCACATTTCCTTTGCGGTTTTCACGTTAACTAATACTATTTGTTATTTAAAGCCTAGTACTCTGTTCAAATTTGTGAAAAATGTTGAGCAACATTTATTATTTCACACGAAATTTTTGACATGTATCGATGTTACCTAACAAGCGAGTTTGTACAATTTGCCGATTTTATTCCTGCAAAGTATGCGACATTGTTTTGCGTATGTAAACAAACCCCACATGTATTTTACTAAAAATAATTTTTTTTAATAAAAAATTAAAAAAAAGAAAGTTAATATGGATAAAAACTGTTACCGGTTGTGTTATATTAATTTTTTATTTCTTATTAAATAATCAGTTCATCCTTTTTTGCCTTTGCTTAAAATTTCACGTGAAATAAGTGCAGCTTGCTTTATTTCGCAGTTGTAATAAAATGTTGCCAGAAACTTTTTCACAAAATGAACAGAGTACAACTCTATCAACATTATTTCATAGATATTCCACACAAGTTTTTTTCATATGCGTTTTGACAGCATTTCACGTGAAATGTTGAACAGAGTACCAGGCTTAAGATATTAAATATGAAATTTTATTGGGAAATTTTTATATCGACCATCTTTTTATGAACTTTATTCATTAATTTTTGAATTTTCTTTGTCAAAGTCATGAAAAATTCTAGAACATACCTTCATTCATATGTATGTTTTTGTTTTTATTTTCGAGCTTTTTTAATTCTCTTTGCACCGCACCAAAGTCTGTTGATTCAAATAAGTTTTTGGTTTATTCTTTTTTTATTATTGATATCATGTCTGGGCTGGTGTCTACAAACTTCTTTCCGTTTTTTTTTTGTCTGCTTGTCTACCAAATGTCTGCCAAATGCATTTTCTATTTTCATTGATATTAAAGTAACAAACTAAAAAAATAACAGCAGACAAAACTATAGTTTATATTTATTGTTTTACGAAAATAGTGTGAGTATGCATTTGAAAAGAATTTTAACAACTCAAATATAATAACATCAACAATAAATGTTAACGCGTCACGCTACCGGTATTTTTATTTCGTTTATTTTCAAATTTCCACTCGCTCCAACTCCAAGGAATACAATTATAAGCAAAAACATTCTGCTTTTTACTATTCAGTACAAGAAATTGTTAATAATAAACGTCTGGTCGAGCCTGTGCCAACCTTTGTCATAATATGTACAATAAAAAGAATTTTAAAGGAAGTACTCGCACTTTTAACGAATGTACGTACATACACACATTCGAAGAAATATGTGTGGGTTGTAAAGTTTTTAGGTTAGTTTTTTATTTTTTATCAGTTTTGCCTGGTATTATCAAGTAATTTTGATTATTTTGTTTTAATAATGTTTTTAGAACGTTCAAAATTGGGTCAAAATAATTAGAGTTTGAAAGTGTTTGAAATATAAAAGAAAAATGACAATGTAATTAAAACATTTTAATAATGAATGTTATAAATACGATGACCATACATTCTGTATTATACAGAACAGTACTGTATTTTATACTATGTTCACACTTGGGTTCTAAAACGCGTTTAAGCAACTCGAACGTGATTAAGCTCTAATCACATCAAAATCGAGATGATTACACATGCATTGAAGTGATTCCTCTAAACATACCTGAAACTAAGTATAATGTAGAATCGTCCAACATGAACTTGTACAACCTGCCTAATATTTTTATTTTTTTCCTTAAATAATTAATCTTTTGATAACTTTATAAAAGTATTTTTATCCATTTTTAATACTTTTAAGAAATATAAATTAGTTTGTTGTGTTTTTCTTAATCATCTGTCATCTTAAGCTTCGTACAGACGATGGTCAGATCTTACAATGTTGTCATTAAAATTGCCTAAAAATGTCTTGCAACTGTCTGAACATTGTAAGCTTATTTTCATTTGGCAGATGTGTAAAATTAATGCATCTGACAATGGCACTATTGTCAGAAAAATGACAATATTGTAAGATCTGACCATCGTCAGATCATAACCGTAATGTGAACGAATTTGATTAACTTTTAATCAACAGTTTGCTTAAACGCGTTTAAAACCCCAAGTGGGATCCGATATAAAGCTTCCCTTTCGTCTGCGGGATGAATGTAGTGTCTGGAAGGTGAAAATCTCTGCTTTAAGGCGGGCGGCTAACTGGTTAAGGTATTATCGCATATCGAGAGACATATGTATATTTAGTGATAGCAAGGCTGCCATTACTGCCCTAGTGGGTGTCTAAACGACATCTAAATAAACTGCCGAATGTCGGTTGTCTTTAAATGAGATTGCGTAGCAATCGAAGGTAATGCGAATGAGGGTACCAGGGCATGCGAACTGCCTGGGTAACCAGATAGCAGATGAGCTTGTCAAACGGAGTATATACATATTTATTGATAAATTCGTTGGCTTTTTATTGAATCACTACTGCAAGTCACTTATCAAGCGCGACTCTTATAGACTTGCGCAGGTGGGTGTAAATTCGCGAAATCATGAGCTTCATATCCAGAGCATTGTGGCCTGGCTATGGTGAACAAAAAACTGGTTCTCTACTTAGGTTCAATAGGGACCAGATTAGAACAGTAGTATCATTTGTGACTGGGCACTGGCCTAGGGGGACTAACGCAAGAAGAATGGGCTTGGAAATCAATGACTGCTGCAGAAGTTGTAATGACAAGGAATGTCAATGTTCTTGAATTCTATAAAAAAATCGGTGTTTGACTGTGTGCTTCTTATCTTTATTAGGAAGACGAATTGGTCAAACTCTGTAGTGTCGCCTATTGAGTAATTGCTCCAAAGGATGGGCCTTGCCGCGAAGTATCACAAAGGGAATAATCGGGACACAAGCGAGCTGTCTCTTGATGGCTTTCCAAGCAAATTTACCTAGCCTAACACAAGAAGTAATGAATGTTGTTAAATCAACTCCCTTGTCTATTAACTTTTATATACCCTTTTCACCTGTGATGACTGCTACACACAAGGGACGTTAATGGAAAATATTTATCTTATTCCGTTCGATCTATAGATATCCTTATGTTAGTAACAATTCTTACTACAATGTTGTATACGAATTATTAACAAAAAAATTTCCTTTTTTATATTTTCAACAAATATTTTTGACATTCACTCTAACTTTTTACAAAAACAAAATAAAAAAAATTTTTCAATAAAAAGGGATAGCTAGCATAACTCTATCTCATGATGCGGTCACCTTTATAAATTCGCCTTGTACATATGTATGTATGCATATCGAAATTGTTCTTACTTTGATTTACTTTTTAAAATAAAAATATATACTTGTCAAAGTTTAAAAATATTAAGCCAAACTTACCAATTTAAAATGCGGATCATCCAAATAAAAATTGTAATTCTTTTTTTCCTGTAACTCGGGACCATTGTCATTACGATCCACAATCTGAATATTGATGTTTTTACGAATTTCCTTAAGTTTATTTGCCTCAACTGCAACATGACAACTAATAGCAACCCATAAATTTGTTTGATGGGTTGAATTCAACGATTCGTAATCCAGTGGAACTCGTGTAAACAATAAATTATTTTTCAATATAAAAATTTCAGTAGCATTCAGAAGATTGTAAGTAATATTCATGTACGGGCAAAGATATTTAGCTGCTCTTGGATTTAGAGAACCAATTTGTATGGGCCGAAAATCTTTTAGATCTTCTTCAAAACTTAGATTCACGTCCTCCAGTATGGTGTACTGAGCCGATGAATAAAAACATATATTTTCTAAATTGGCACAATATTTTTGCTCTGTCAACGGTACCAGTTCTAATGACATATGAGGAATTTTTGTTACATCTTCTGTACTCTTGCTGAGGGCGGTTAAAATATATTTGGCTTTTTCTTTGATGGGTTTGTAATCATATCGTATAAATACTTCTCCCGTTGTACTGTTGATATTTAGAAGATCATTGTTTTCTAAACTATATACGTAATCGGTTGCTACACTGTTATTGCTGACTGCGAGAACTTGAAATTGTCCTATAGGAATTTTCGAAAATATACTCTGTGATTTTTCGTTCAATGGCAGATTTAATTGTATGGCTGACATAGGAAAATATACCTCAAATCCTGGAAAGAATATAAAAAAAATTATTAAATTCAGTAAAACCAAAGTGGACATTCTTAAGCAATTTTAATTAATTAAATTAGTGAATTGATCAAAAATCTCTTAACATAAGATGTTAATCAATGTAATTGATCTAATATTAAAGAAGCAAGCATCCAAAGATTTTAGAAAAACTAAACATATTATACAAATAAAACTGTTAAGCGAATAAGAATTATCAGCCCCAATTTTACTTGTAACAATATCAAAGCTTAAACAAAAACAACAACAATAAACAGTGAGTTTATCTTTTCTTACAGTCCCGACTACAATTGGTTAATTTTTTGTCAACTCTAACTGTTGTTGTAAGTGGGTAAAAAAAAAACAAAAATAAAAACAAATTACTTTTTTTTATTTAGCCAGTTCAGTTTTATTTACACTGCCACAAGCATATTAGTTATCAAAGTTTTTTTTTAGGATTCGAAAAATTATTTAACAAGGTTTCGTTTAAATGTGCTAAAATCCCATTATCTTATTTATTATTTTTAAAAAAAGCATTATAAAATCAATTTTCAATGAAAATTCATGGTTGATTCTCTCTATTGCGATGCGAATACAATTTCGATGCGAAAGCTAAATTTAAACTTGGTACTTTCGCATAATTTTTTGAAAATGAAGCAATACTGGCAATAAAAATTAAAGATGGCGCAGATTGACAGTAATGGAATGTCAAAATGTGTAAAAAATTTGAAATTGCAAAATTCAAGTAAAATAAATAGTGATGATTTGATAAAAGAAAAAAAAGATGCGAATGACAAATGCGCAAACGCATTACAGAGTACCAATCTCTAGATTTGCCACCATTTTCTTTCGTATCGCAATAGAGAGTAGCCTACCAGTTATTGATATTTAACATACGACTTATTTGGTTTCTCCAATATAACGAGTTACATATTTATTTTTCGGCTTCAAAAAAAAATTTAAGCAAATCACATAAGTATAAAGCTACGACTTTCAGGAACCTTTAATTTTATTATTATGTTGGACCTTACAATGTAATTTAAATGACCGCCTTTAATGTAGTTTTCGAACACTTTTTCGCATTTTGGACGGTATCTCGGCGATAACTTGTCAAATGTTGGGTTTTAAATGATCCAACGTAGGGGAATAATCCGCGAAGACATGTCCAATTAACGTTGTCAAAACGTGAAATTACGCGTTCTGAAAACTTCCTATATAATAATGCCAAAATCGCCATATATCGCCCAGTTCATAATCTTCAATTGTAGGTCAGAAAAAGTCTATTATCATACCGCCATAGCGACAACCGTTAAATTCGGACTATCCGCCACACTTTTACTAACAGAAGCGATATTTTCGGCATTGCGCACATTGCACAGGCCTGACCACATCTGTAACATTTTGAGTCTCATCAAATTTTTTTATAATCTTGCCAATTGCCTGCACAATAAGTCGATTATGACGACTACATCACCCCGTAATCTTCGGAAAGTGGTCCCGTTTGAACCACCAATTTTGAAGTAAGTTTTAACTTTCACTATTTTGGCGAAAGAAAAGTATTTGCTTCTGATATTTCCAAGGCGTTCGGCAGAGTCTGGCATCGTGTACTCTTGTCAAAACTTGTTGCATATGGTGTTGGCGGTAATTTCTTTCGATTTATATCGAGTTTTCACAGAGATCACACTTTACGAGTTGTTAAAGATGGGGTTTCGTCAAACAAGTTTATGATTCATTCATGGGTTCCGAAATGCTTCATTCTTTCTATAATTCTTTCTATTGATATAATTTCGGAATAGGGTCCTCCGAATATGGTCGGTTTTAATGCTTAACACAAACACACGCGACAGATCAAGTTCCCTCATCTGTATTTATGGGTGGTATCAAGTGCGGATTCTGCTAAAGAATTTCGGATGGTACAAAATATTTGGAAATAACCAGACTAGGATCAATTTCAATATCATAAAGAATGTGCAGCATGGCTTAGCCATTAAGCCTGTCTTTTGTCAACGTTGATCCGAGCCATGTTTTCATCCGACGAAGGGTGGAAAATTACCTCTCACTCGTAGCATAACTAACAGGTATTGAAACGAAATCAGTAAGCGGTTAATAATCGGTTAATTTTGTTTTTGATCGGTTACGTTTTTGTTGTAACACACAGGTTTTCTCGACATAAGACTTTATGACTACCTTGTGAATCCCCCAAATATGTATTTATAAAAAAATAAACTGAGATAATTTTATTAATTATTTCAATAGTTAAAGGAGATCTTATAAAATAATCTTTTAGAAAAGTAATTTCCCAGTAAAAAATGGAGCTTCCAACGAAGCAGGTTTGTAAGGGAGAAACATAAGAGTTGCGCTTACCATTGCGCATACGGAAGACATGAATTTTATATGGCGAGTTCCCACTTTGAAGCAATACATTTTTGACACATGAAGCGCATTATTCAGCGCATAAAAAAATTGTTGGATGTAACGATCAGCTTTACACACTGAATGTTCTGATACAGTTATTTTTTAGTATTCTCCCTTACAAACCTGCTTCGTGGTAAGGGAATGCCGTAGCACTTGAAATGTTATTTTTTTTTTTTATAAAAGTTGTTGAGAGTTTTTTCACTTACTTTACTGCATTTCTGTATGTCTTATTGCGTAGCGCATAATTCTGCGCTTATTTTTTTAAATGTACCATTAGTGCTTCGGAATATGATAAAATTTTTTATTGGGTTGGTTTAAATGTTTAGGATTTGAGCGATTCTTGTCTTTAGTTTTGGCAAAACTTGACTTGGAAAAAATTCTTTTACTTATCGTAGATCTAATTTCTCAGTACTTTTCCAGGATTTCTCTAAACATATAAAATACTCCATTATGCCATTAGAGTTTTTTAAAATGTTTAACACTTCTAATTGTTTCGGTTAATCCTGTTAAAAGACTGATATGAGAAGAAACAAATAGCTAAACACATACATATAAAAAGTACGTGAAACAAAAAAAAAAAGGGGTTGACAATCAAACATTTAACCCATTTTTGCCACATTTCTGATGATCGATGATGAAGATGTGGAAAATGTGTTAAAATGAAGATCACTGAACACCTTTATTGTTTGTATGAAAAAATATTTTCTAAACACATACATTTTGTATATTTTCTAAACACATACATTTTGTATATGAGACGAAACAAATAATTAAAAACACAAAAAAAAATATGTAATACTACAAAATATTGAAAATTTTGTTATATCGGTTAATCGACTGAAATTAACCGGTTTAATCGTTAATCGAAAAAAGCCAATATGAAATTAATAGCCTTTTTACACTGATTAACATCTAACATCTACCATCAATTTGCCACAATTTGCGAAGATGTTAACATCTTTCCTTATACCATGTTCACACGGACAGCAATATTCGTGTTTCGCTCTCTTATTCCTGTTTCGCGCCCCAAACATGATTGAAACGACTTGTTTCCCCATACAAAATTTTGTGAGCGAAACAGGTCGTTTCATTTTGAAACAGGCTGCGAAACAGGAAAGATGTACTATCATCTCCAATTTTGATAACATTTATCGTTAGTTTATCTGAACTAGCTCTCAAAAAAAAGCAAAACAAAGAAAAAAACAAAATAAAAATTGATGTCTAATAAAATAAAGTGATAATTATAACATAATAATATCAATAAAAGTGTTAAATAATATATGTTTAAGTTTTATTTCCTTTTTTATCTATTTAAAAAAAATCACACAAACAACACAAAAAAAATGTCAAAATGAAACAGGAATGAATCGTATGAACAGCATGTTTGGCAAACTAGTTTCAACGAGCGAAACGAGTGGTTTATAACGTCGCACAGTGCTTTGGCCCATAGACATAAATCAAAAAAAAAAACAAGTCTTATATTGTGCTTAAAAATGTACAGATCGATAGATAACAAAATAATTAAAATGAATTTTGAAGAATTTTTAAGATTTAACTCTTTTTGGCGGCGCTAGAGGGCGCCAAAGTTTGAGAATTTATAGTAAAAATGGCCAAACAACTACTTGAGTTTTACATGCTTTAGGAAAACTGTTGTAAAACTGTTGTTTTTTAAAGCACGAGATTGAAATTTTTTTCTGTAGTAGTTTACTATATTTAGAACTAACTGTGAAAAATTTTTATTGATTTATTTTCTCACAAGTGTATTTTTATTGGTTTGAAAAATGCTTATTATTTACTTCAGCTCTAAAAATTTTCTAACTTTGATGGAATATTAAAAAAAAAAGAAAAATATGGTCTATGGGTTTTTTTCTGATTTCGAATATTTAGACTGTTTTCTAATAACTACAAAAAAAAAAATTTAAAAAATTTTACCACAACTTGAAAAAAAAAACTTTTTTTAAATGGCTATTTTCATGATTTTTGATCAAATTTTGATAGTTTTCAGGAGTTTAAAAGACAATTAACTACAAATACCGTGAAATATTAATTCAAACTTATACCATTCAATAAAAAACAACAAAAATCAAAATATGTATAAAAAATTGTTTGTGTTTGTCTGCATTTTACGGCATAAGAGGGTGCTGAAATCACAAATGCCCTTGGTTTTTTATTGTTTCAAGAAAATAATTGTAAAAAATTAATTTTTTGGATTACGAGATTCAAATTTTTTTCTGTAACAGCTAACTATATTCTAAACCATCTATAAAAAAATTTTACTGGAATTATGCTCCTATACATATTTTTTAATGGTTTGAAAAATGCTTATTATTTAGTTAAGCTCTAAAAATTTCTTAACTTTGATGGAATATTAAAAAAAAAAGAAAAATATGGTCTATGGGTTTTTTTCTGATTTCGAATATTTAGACTGTTTTCTAATAACTACAAAAAAAAAAATTTAAAAAATTTTACCACAACTTAAAAAAAAATTTATTTAAAAAAAATGCTATTTTCGTGATTTTTGCTCGAACTTTCATAGATTGAATTAGTTAAAAAAAAATAAACTAGGAACATAATAAGAAAAAAATCCAAATATATATACTATTGAATTAGAAAAATTGACAAGATAAATTAAAAAAAATTAGTATAACAGTTGTGTATGTTTCTTTTTGTCGACACAAGATGGCGCTAAATTCCCAGATGACGTTGGTTTTTCATCGTATAAAGAATATTTTCAAAGTGTGACTTAGTGCCGTTATTTTTTATTTAAATTGAAGATGGTTACGTGACAGAAGTTTTTTTTTGGTAACAGCCTTTGTTTGTAGTAAGAGCAATTCTATTGTGGAGTTTTCGAAAATATTGCATACAGGGTTTTCAATTTAAAAGAAAATAAAAATTTTCTATTAAAATGTTAAATCAATTTATATATTTAATAAATACTTACTTTTACAAACGAGTAAAAGTGAGGGCGCGTGGTTCAAAAAATGAACGTGCACATCTCTAATCAATTTTATTGCAATCAAAATCAGCTTATCAAATTTTATTGGAATCTTTCTATTTTTGAACATAGCTCCCATACAAATCATTCTCCCGAAAATAGCTTTTAATGCCAGCTTCCTTAAAAATATATGTAGTAACATACCAATATAAACCATAGGTTACATATAAACCCTCATCCAAAAAACCCATATATGAAGATGAAGATATCTAAATAATATTCGGCAGAAAGAACTTTGAAACGAATCTTAACCTCATAACATAATTTTGTTCTGGTGGGTCCATGATTGCCCATGGGTCCCAAATAGATTACAATCTAGGAACTTTGTTTTTAAATACTATGCTATAGGATATCACATGGTCGGGCTTAACCGATTATACTTTCTTACTTGTTATTTTTGCACGAGCATTTTAAGCGTTTTTCACTCATTTTTCATTAAATGATGTTTTTGTATTTTTCACATTTATAATCCGATTCTACCAAAATTTGGCACACATATATATCTAACAAATATCAATTTTCATACCAAATTTTATTACGATCGGATAATTTTTGGAAGTGTTATAACATTTTTAAGAAAAAGGATATATGGCAGGACCTTGAGTCCTTGTTCAGATTTAAGTGAAAATTTGCACATACGTTGCTAGTTGTGTGTGTATTAGTATGACCATTTTTTGTAGTTTTGTGGGCATTATTGAAGCTAAAATTACATTTTTCCATTTCAGGACACATGGGAGGTAGGCGTGTCCTTAAACCGATTTGTCCAAAAATTCACATTTTTCTTAACTAAGCTATTCTATGCTTGTGTACCAAATTTCAAAAATTTCTGACAACTCCTTCTATTTATGTCCCTTCGTTATATGGGGACAAAGCACTGTGCGTCGTATGAACATAGCATTAAGAACTACATAGGGCTGAAAACCAACATCTTTAAAAGATGTTTCTATCTCATTTTATTCCATTCTACATCTTTCGATTATTTTAGTGTCATCGCTAGAAAAGTGGCAATAAGTTCTATTATTATTGTGGCATCACTGACAAAAAGAAGTTGGTTTTGAAAGCAGCGTTAGCATTTGTCAAGTTTTATTCTTTATTGCATTGTTTTATTGTTAAGTATTTTTTATATTTTTAAACAAATTGAACTTCAAATACATTTTTTTGTTTTCTTTTTAAATTTTGCAACTATTGTGAGAAAAAAACATTTTTTATTTAAAATTTTTTTTTTCAAAAATGGTGACATTTTTGTTTGATGGTTGATGTTAGATGTGAGCAATGTAAACGAGTGTTTCAGATTTTCTACATCTTTGATGGTAGATGTTAGATGTTGATCAGTGTAAAAATGCTATAACCGATCAGTTAATCGCGTAGCAATTAATCGAATGAATACCCTTGTAAATATTGTTCTGATATTTGGATAGATATCTACATCACAGTTTTTAGGGCATCTAAACCATTATCTGGTAGATTTTCTGATATATTCCATTTTTGTTGTAAATGCAACAGTTCAGCCTCAAGTTTAGATGTTAAAAGTTGTTTATCTCTTTTACCAAACTAAATCTCACTCACTCACCGGCTTTTTGTGTTGCATCTGTATACATGATGTTGTTATACTTTGAGGTACAAGTTTAGGCATGTTTAATACATTAAGAGCATCTATTGGAAAACGTGTTTTAAAGCCTTCTAAAACAAATTCAACTAGAGGAATGTAATCTACAACATTTTGTTCATGATATTTTCAGCTTTTCTGAACATATCCTGCTTTTTTAGATTGACACTTAGCGTCTGTGTTACAGTAAGTTACGCACTTAAAATAAATATTCCGCAAATAAATTCAAAAGTTCATGATGTGCCAACTTGTCTCGCACAATGGGGAAGTTTTGCTCCCAAATAATTAGCTAAAACTGCATTTCGGTTGGGATGATTGCACTTAAAAAATTCGGTTATTTCTTTAACTAATAATTCAACTTTTTGTATTCTTGGCACTTTGTTGCTCTTAGAAATTGAGTTTTTGAGTTTGTGAGAACAGCAAGTCGTTTGTTTTGCATTGGTCGCAGTTTCCAGAATTTTTTTACAGCTCCATTTTCTGCTTATAAATGAGCTCATGAATATGTTTTAAGATTGTTTCTAAAATGAAAGTATGACAATATTTTATAATGTTATTTTGTGTTGCTTTTGTTACACATATATTTTGTATTTGAATAAGATATTTTAAAAGGGTTATCTAATATTTTATCTCCGTCATCAACACGAAATCGCAAAAGCGATTGGAAAATACCTCAACCAATACTAGAACATAAGTAAACTTCTTTTTATACCCTCCACCACATTCCGGGTGAAACTTTTTTATTATTCATCTCAGAACCCATAAAGTATATATATTCTGGCTCCTTGAGAAATTTCAAGGCGATTTAGCCATGTCCGTCTGTCTGTTCGCCTGTCCGTCTTTTGAAAACACGCTCACTTTCGAAAAACTCAAAAGAAAGAAACAAACTTGATGATTGCTTGTAGTTATCCTAAGCAGTTTTGGATTGAAATCCAGCAAAATCGGTTAAGTAGGATCAGAGCAATGAACCACCACCTAAAAAAATTTGATAATTTTGTTACAAAAACAAACATAAATGGTGGAACAATGCACGGAATGATAAAAGATTTTGCAAAAATTCGTTTTATTCGACTGGAAATCACACTGTAATATTTCGTGAAGATCCGTCCATAATTAACCCTAGGCCCATTATAAGCCCTACTAATAATGCTATCATTACAAAATTTGGCACGTCACAGTTTTTTAGGACAAGAAATGACACTGTAAAATTTCGTGAAGATCGGTCAATAATTTACCCTAGGCCCCATATTAACCCTACTCCCGGAACAAGTTTAGTGCGCCTAAAACCGTAATAAATAATGCTATCAGAATAAAATTGAATACTTCACAGTTTTATAGGACTAGAAATCACACTAATAAATTTCGTGATGATCGGACAATAATTGACTATAGGTCCCATATAAAGCCCTCTCTGGTAAATTAATTAAATACGCCTAAAACCGTAGCAGATATATTTCTTGTGGTACAATTTTTTCCAACTTTGTTTCATATGGGCAGACATTTTTTTATGAATTTTGTGATATAAGGTCCATAATTTACCTTAGATCCCATATTTGGAAGCCTTCTAAAATTCACTGTAAACGCTAAAACTAATTTCACCGAAGTTATGAAATGTATTGAAACATATGTTTTTAATACCAGAAATCACTCTGCAGAATTTTGGGATGATTGGTTCATAGCTTATCATGGCTCCAACATAAATTCCCCTCCTGAAAATCATTTTCGTTCGGCTTAAACTGTTAAGAATCATGATATTTTAGTAAAGCTATTTAAAATTGCTAAAAAAGCATTACATTTTCTGATTGTCGGTCAGTAATTTAATATTGGTCTAAGCCGCAACCAATTTTAATGCGGATGTCTGTTTTAATAAAGATAAATTAATAATAAATAGTTATCATATAGATCCCAGTCCTTAAATATTTTAACTGTCGGTGGAGGGTATCAAAGATTCGGTACAGCCGAATATGGCACTCTTACTTGTTAGTATTCAAGTGGTGGTCATCCATTCTGTTTTTTAAATCTCTGTTCTGTGTCAATAATTTTATAGGAAAAACCCTTCAGTTGTTCTGTATTTTATTATGTGTTCTGTATTTGTACTGTTTTTCATAACTAAGCTTCGTACAGACGATGATCAGATCATACAATGTTGTCATTAAAATTGCCTAAAACTGTCTTGCAACTGTGTGAACATTGTAAGCTCATTTTCATTTGGAAAATGTGTAAAATGTATGCATCTGGCAATGGCACCATTGTCAGAAAAATTACAACATTGTAAGATCTGACCATCGTCTGTACGAAGCTTTACGCTAAAAAATATTCCCAATTTATCTGAGAGTTGCAACATTTTTCTATCCCAAAATTTTTAAAAATAAATCACAAATATAACGGAGATGAATATTCACCCCTATCGTGAATACAAATTCTTTGGGAGGTTTTTCCCTTTTCCCATTTTTGCAATTGAATTAACATAGGAAAAATGGAAAAAGGGAAAAAACTCCCAATGAATTTTTATTCACGATAGGGGTGATTATTACAAATATAAGGGAATGATGCGGAAAAAAGCTACTAAGAGGCTAAATTGGCAACAAGGCCTGGGCTTTGTTTAACCATGTTAGTTAATTGTGCAAATGAGCGGATAACTGATGAAGTGATGTCATCAATCAAATAATGTTTTTATGTGTATGTGCAACAATAATAAACTTTTGTTTGTATGTTTCCCAACAAACTGTTGAACGATTAACTTAACAACAATGATCCTTTAATGTTGACGCTGTTGGGAGTCAGGGCCACAATTAAGCAATAAAAATCTGATAATAATCCACATCTTTTTCCTACTCGTATTTGATTTGATTTTATTATTAATAAACTTTAATTTAAGTTTACCGCATATGTACGTGCGTGTGTGCGTGTGAGTGTGTATATTTAATTTTCTATTGACAATAATTTAATATGATTGTGTACAAATGTGCGTGTGCTCATCTGAATATAAATTAAAAAGAATGTGATGTTAATTCATGCTTATGATTATTACACTTAACACTCATTTATGGGGGGATACGTTGAAATTTACGCTTTGTATGTAAGTATGTGTGTGTAGATACTTATACGTTCATATTTTGATAATTTAATCAAAATTTGGGTTAATCGCCAAAAAACGTACATACTTCGCATTTTTATTTTTCTCTGTTCACTGTTTTACATTAGATATTTATTTATCCAAATAAGTTTGTCGTCTATTCAAAGAATGTACGCAAAAAATTGTTAGCAAAATATAAAAAAGTAAATTATACATATAAAATTTGTTGAGAAACAATTTTAATTAGTGGCTGGCGTTATGCTACAAAAAGTAGACTTTTCGCTGGAAATGCCCATATCTTGTAGTATTCTGCCTTATTATGTAAGGCGCTGTTGTTAACGAGTGAGTCATTTTTTGTAATAGATTAAAGAACACGGGTTATATGGGTAATTCCATGTCAAAACGACCAAGAGTGGGTCACGACCCCTTCCGATTTTAATGAAATTTGCTGAGAAGGTTCTTTTTATCTTATTAGGAACATATATGAACGAAAAAAAATTTTAAAATTTGTTTTTCGAAAGTTATGTCATATTCAAAATGTCATAATTTTGCCGAATGTGTTGAGCTTATTTCTTCAATATCTCGAAAACTACTTGACATACTAAGATGATTTTAATGTAATTTTAAAGACAATACTTGGGGCTACAAACCATATATTGAAAAAAAAAAATTTTTGAAAAATGTAATATCTGCAAAATGTTAAATTTTAAAAACGGACTAAGTCAAAAACCTATATTTTTATTTGGCCGATTTTTTTTTGTATTACCTCAAACTGTTGTTTAAAAATTCTGAAACTTTGAAGGAGGTGTTTTTTTTTTCCTTTTTTAAGATATGATTTTTTCCTTTCGCAACCTTTAAAAAAATAATATTAAAATAGAATTTTAATATTGTAATTTTGAGCAATAAGTACACTGTGAAAGTTGTAGAAAACAGACCAGCCGCGCACCTGGCATTTTACTCTAATTGGGGACGCTAAATCCAGTGGTGCTAACCGTTTTTTTAGGTTAGCTCTTGTTTTTAAGATATACCGTTATTTCGAAAATGTAAGAGGTTGCACAGCATATATTCGCGTAACTCAAAAACGGTTTAGTTTATTGAAATAACTAAGAAAACCGAAATTCGGCAATAAATAATAAAGTGGGGTTGGTCATACATTTGACCCATCTAGTAGCATCCTACGCGCTGTAACATACAAATATTGCGGCGTAATAAAATTCTTTAAATTGGCCACTGCAGAGCGTAGGATGCTCCTAGATGGGTCAAATGTATGACCAACCCCACTTTATTATTTATTTTTTCAATATATGGTTTGTAGCCCCAAGTATTCTCTTTTAAATGCCATTAAAATTATCTTCGTATGTCAAGTAGTTTTCGAGATATTGAAGAAATAAGCTCAACACATTCGGCTAATTCGGCGAAATTATGACATTTTGAATATGACATAACTTCGAAAAACAAATTTAAAAATTTTTTTTCGTCCATATATGTTCCTAATAAGATAAAAGAAACCTTCTCACCAAATTTCATTAAAATCGGAAGGGGTCGTGTCCCACTCTTGGTCGTTTTGACATGGAATTATCCATATGTTACTTTAATCTATTACAGAAAACGACTCACTCGTTAACGCCACGCCTAACACAATAAGGCCGATTATTTATACCCACATCATAATAATGGAGACGGTAATATGCATTAGTGTTGATGTTTGTAACACCTTAAAATATCGGTCCTGTAAGTATACAGATCAACTCAGAATCACTTTCTGAGTCGATCTAACGATGCCCTTCCATAAAAACCTTGTGCACAAAGTACAAAGGAAACAATTTAATGAAATTCGATAATTGGCAAAAGGATCAAGCCTTTTAAAAATGGGAAGAATCGGTTAATAATTTCTTATAGCCCCCATATTATTAAGATAATTCGGTCCAAACTTCTTTTATTGCAATTAAAATCATATTACAAAATTTTATTGGAATCAGTCCATATTTGACCATAGTTCCCATACAAATACTACTCCCGAAAATAGCTTTTAATGCCATAAGTTCCTTATAAAAGTTGGTGTTGACCAGTGATGCCAGGAGAAATTTCAAAAAATCACTGCGTGTCTAAAAAAAATCCTTTTTTTCCTCTCAAACCAATAAAATGTTCATTATATTAAAATGTTAATATTAAATTTTTATTATTTATTAACAACAATAAATGCTTTAAAACCAAAAGAAATAACCCTGTAGTAAATAAAATAGTCAGTTGCAAAAAGCACTAACAACAAATTACCTATTTTTGAAATGACTACAAATTGGTTTAAATTTTATGCAGATATCAACCAACCATATTGCATAGAGCAAGGCGAATTCATACAAGGTGGTCTTATTTTGAAAACGTTTTAGAACACTATAAAATATTTTAACGTTGTGTCAAAAATTCAAACAAATTTTTGATTTTGTTTTTATATTAAATTGTGTTTTTTTGAAATGTTATAACTTAAAAAAGTTTTAAATTTCACAGTTTTAATCGAAAATTATAGAATTTAGTTAAGATTCCTAAGAACAAACAGGACGGTACGCCATTTTGACACAAGGTTAGTAATCAGCTGTTGCTTACGTAGCAAGATAAGTTCACCTGGTGTAAATTCGCCTTGGCATAGAGGCACATATAAAACACAAATAAAAGCAAAGAAAGTAAAACAAGCATGCCATGAAGTCTAATGAAAAAAATATATACAAACATATTAAAATAATAATAATAATTGAAAATTATTAAAAATGAAAGCAATACAAATCTGTTTATGTAAAAGAAATTATGTAACGTATTTATTTCAGCACTATTATACATCATCATTTAAAGCAATTTGATGCAAAATCTTCTTAAATAATTATTTGTATGTATGTTTATATGTACATACATACATATATTTTTTTGACAAAAATTCTTTAACATTTATAATAAACCGACTATACTATTAATTACCTACAAATAGGTTGAAAAATAATTAGTTAGTAGTCAATTTAAAAGCCATGCAGAGATAACCAATTGACTACAGCCTATGACATGCCTATGTTAAAATAATGAGTCGTCGACAAGGAAAAAAGTCACTTAATCAACTATTTGTGGTTATAAAAAAACCAGTTTGAAGTTACTTAAAAATGTGTTTGACTTCCTACAGGGATGTAAATGCTATACACACACATATAAAATTTCAATTTCAAAAATTAAATTGAAACCAGTGTTCGAAAATAAACACTTAATATCGCTCCTAAAGCCTAGATTACACTATCTCACAAGTCTTACGTATTCCATAATACTTTGTGAGATAGAAATCTAATGAGTTTTTTTGCGACTGTCAAAAAATCTAATGTAACATGACAGTTTGTGTTCACATCATCACACAAAGTATAAACACTCGCACATGAAGTAAAATGCAACCCTGATCCAAGGAAAAGTATTATTGTTTAGAAATTTTTCAAAACACGATGAAGTCGTATGGGATGTCAAACTTTTTTCTTAATACTTGTCATTTTCGTGACACATTGCATTCACACCAGGCGCGGATTCAGGGGGGGTGAAATAAGGAAATTTCCCCCCCGTAAATTATAAAAATATGTTTTGTTTATTTCGATAATACAGGAATACCCATTAATATTATCTTTTTTTAATGTACACAATTTTTGGAAATCCCAGCAAGGTTTTTTTTTTTTGTTTTTTTTTATTGAATCTCTAACGAAATTTTCAATAAGTATTTTTTTGTTTTTTTATTGAATCTCTAACCAAATTTTCAATAAGTATCCAAATCTTCATCCTAATAGTTATTTATTAGATATTTTCAATGAAACATCTAGTTTAATGTATTCAAATACTTCTCAGTAAAAACTTCGCCTACAAAATAATGTGTTGAGTAATCAGAAAAACATAAGAGCACTACTTACAATTCTACTGAAAGAACCAATGAATTTTACAAGGGATGTCCCAAAATGAACGCATTGAAAAGTAAGTCATTATTTTTTACCTGCACACATCCAGAAAAAAGTAGTTATAGAAGTTGTTATAGATGTAGTTATAGAAGAAAGCTACAAAATAATGAGTTAAAGAAGCTATTCATTTTGAAAAAGTAGGCGAAGTTTTTACTGGGTTATTATTCTACATTCAATCCCAGCAGGTGCCATCTATGTATAACCAAAGAGTAAACGTTTAACTTGATAATGCGTGCGGTTGAATTATTAAAAAGCCTTAGTATTTGTAATATTTATGTACATACATATATATGAGTTATATGAAAAAAATTCCTATTTTTGACGAACGCAAGGATTTGTCGGGGAAAAGCCAGATTTCCTTATCTTTAAAATATTTCAACATACAACAAAAAGTTGTTAAGGAAGAATTGTTTTGGCTTTGTTGTAAAAGCATTTGAAAAGTCTTCACAGGATATTGATTATGACGCTGATGTGTCAATTGATGCGATGGCACTATCATCAACAGTTCTTAAAACTTTGACAAATTTTAGTCTTGACCTAAAAAACTGTATAGGAGTTGAAACTGATGGGTGTCGTTTGATGTCAGCAGAAAATGGAGCTGTTTAAAAATTCTGGAAACCGCGACAAATGCGAAACAAACGCCTTGCTATTTCCCGTAAATCAGGCAAAACACGTTTTTACTAAAGTATTTGGGAGCCAAACTCTCTACATTATGCGAGACAAGATGGGTGGACCGTCACGATTCGGCTTTACACTTTGCAACAAGTGTACATCATATAGTAGAAGCTTTGGAAAACATATCTGAGTGGAAAGGTAGAGATACTTCATCAAGAGCCTTATATTAAGGAACTCACTTAGAACTTTTGAATTTATTTGCGGAATAAACATATTAAGTGTGATACTTATTGTAACACAGCCGCTTAGTATCATTTTACAAAAGCACGATATAGGTCTTCAAAAAGGATCAAGCCTTATCAAAACTTTAATCATGTGCCTTGAAGAAAAAAGAAATAAAGCCGAAGAACAATTTAAAGTGATTTTTAAAAAAGGTAAAAAGGTTCCAACCTAAAAAACAAGATTTGAACGAAATAATTACATCCAAAATGTTGAAGATTTCTACCGAGTTGTAGGTTTCATTCTCTAATTGAATTTATTTTAGAAGATTTCAAAACACCTTTCCAATAGATATCTTTAATGTATTGAACATACCAAAACTTCTACTCAAAGTGTAATCAAGTCATGTACAGATATAAAACTTTTAAAACCACAACTCGAGATAAACACTTACTAACATCTAAACTTGAGCCTGAACTGTAGCATTGGCAACAAACATGGAAGTTATCTGAAAATCTATCAGATAACGTTGTAGATGCTTTAATAAACTGTGATGAAGATATCTACCCAAATCTAAGAAAAATATTTAAAATTTTCGTTTCAATGCTCGTAAGTAATGCTACGAGCGAGAGGTCATTTCCTACCCTTCGTCGAATAAAAACATGGCTCGGATCAACAATGACAAACTGAACATAGACTGTACTATCTAAATTTGCCTCACAAGGAAATCATAAATTGCTTATTTAAAAAGATTAGTTTATTTTAATTTATATTGAATATTTTATTTAACCTTATTGTTGAGTTTTTTTAATATAATATACACAAATTGCTTTTAATAAACTTTTAAAAACAAATTTTTTTTTGTATCATAAAAAATTTCCCCCCCCTAAGGCTCAAGCTGGATCCGCGCCTGATTCACACTATCACACTTTGTCATATTACTTGAGTTTTTGACATGTATTAATACAAAGTATAATAGTGTAATCTAGCCTTAAGTGTTCGGTTCGGTAGATTTGTGTAAAACACAAACGCTTATAGTGTTTGTGTAGAAAATCATTAAAAAATAACGTTTTCATGTTAGCCATCTTTCGAACACAAAAATATTACTGTTTTTATCAAACTCAACAAAAGATGTGAACATTTAATTCCGTTCGGTCTTTTTTTGAATCCACAAACTTCATTGTGTTCGGTTCGGTTCGGTTCATTAATGTGCGTCTCGGTTGGCTGGAAAAAAAACCAAAAATTTCTGTTTACAGTATCACCACAATCAGGGTTGTGAACTATTTCTAATCAAAAAGCGCCGTGCCCCCAATCAAAAAGCGCTAAATAAAAAACTTAATGAAATGTTTAAGAACCAAGTTTTAATAAGAACACTGGCCGTCAAAAAAATCGTTTTCAGTTTTTTCTATCATGTCTAGTTTTTTTTTATGGGCTAGGCTTATATTTCGACATAAATAAGGCATTTATGTTACATACATACATTTTATCATAACTTGAGAGCGATTTTGATCATTTACAAATGATTATTTTCAAAATAATTTCTTAATTAGTGGCGACTATTTTTTCATGCAAATTAGTATGTACACATTTTTATCATTTATCATATCCAGGTACCTATATTATGAATAAAATAAGACATGCAATCATGAAGATCAGTAAACAACATGTTAACTAGACGTAATTGAATAAACTTTATTCCATCTTCGTTAACTACAGGATTTTGTATTTTTTTCAGTCTATCAAACCAAACTCTTCCGAACATGTCGACTGTCGTTGTTTTTTGTTGTGTACAACTTTTCGGTTTTTACTTTTGTCTTGACTGCGACTGTTTTCATTTAATGAATCAGAAGTAAAGGCAACGGTTTATTTTTGTCCAATGACAAATGAAGAAGTCGAAGTTACAGCATAATCTTATGACTTTTACTATCTCAACTGCAGCTTTTTAAACACTGCTTAATATCATAGTATAAGATTACCAGGTATGTTCATTAGGGAGAGCTTTCATTATTTACCCATGTAATGTCAAATTAATTTATTTGATTTTTAAAGCTTGTTTAATTTTTTTCCATATTTTCTTTTGTTTGACGTTATATGGGTTTTGAAATTGATAACACAATTTCTAATGACTATACCTTGTTCTTATTCTACCATGCTTAATACGAACCAAACAAGTTAAAATCAGAAAATTATTTTTGGATTTTCTTGTTTTAAGAAACGAAATGGATTGATTACATTAAAAATAAACTTCTTTCCTTGTATAGTATGTATTTCAGAGTTAAAATTTAAATAACAGAAACAAATTTTGGTTAAATGTGTCTTGATTTGAATGTATGCAAATAAAAGTATTAAAATGTTTAAAAAAAAAGCGCTAAGGAAAAAATATGCGCTTTTCGACAGTTAAAAAGCGGTAAATCTAGCGCCAAAGGCGCTAAATTGGCAGCTCCGACCACAATTGTTCTGTTTTTTAACGAAGTACCGAACACTATATAATGTTCGGCTCTTTCTTGAAAATAGTTACGAACGATATTAAGAGTTGTGTTCGTCTACACAATCACTAAAAGGATATAAAACGTTCTTGGGCGTTTGAGCCGAATGCCATATAATGTTCTGTTATTTTCGAACACTTATTAAAACAAATTTAAATTTTTTCTCTTTTTGGCAGAAACGCCTTTGTATATCCATTAATCTAGAAACAAATCAGAGTCAAACTTCGTATTTGATTTTTCATTTTCTCATCTTTTTTCCTTTTAAAAGAACAACAATATTCAAGAATACTTATTTTTAATATGTAATTGTTTTTTAAATATAAATATCCAATAATTTTTAGCAAACTCGATACCAAATAAATGGGAAGCCTCTGTAGAATTTTAAAAAAAATATTTACTTAAGTTCTCCTAAGCAAAAATATAAAAAAATTTAATTTTAAAAATATATCCTTCAATATTCTTACAAGTCTTTATAAGAAATTTTTTAAAAATTCGAAATTGTATTGTATATTGTATGTATATTTATTTCTCTTAGTTTAGAAGGTGTGATTATTTTTTTTCTCGGTACAAAATTAATTTTTATGTATAAATTTCTTTCATTAGATATTCGCTTTTAATATTCGCGTACATTGTAGAGAATATGAATGCGAACGCAAATAGCAAAAAGAAGAGAAAAGTTCGCAAACGCGAACCCGAATATTTGTCGCCCCCTAATTGTATATTAGTAATAGTGTTGCCAATATAGCATTTTTCATGCTAGATCTAGCATTTTAAAAAGTAATTTCTAGTTCTTGTGGTATTTTTAATATTTCCCTTTAATGTTTAATACAAATATTAAAAAAACGAATGATTCTAACATTGAAATATATCTAAATAAAAATGCAACAATGTATGTGCTTATTAATGTGGATATAAAAAAAAACTGAAATAAAAATTTAAAAAGGAAAAAATATTTAAAAATTAGTAAAACCTGTTCAAAAAAGTTTCACAAAGTTTGGCTAAAGCACTTGAAGTTAAAAGAATGGGTGAAAGAAATAGGTGAAAAAACCTTTTGAAATCACTGGAAATGCTGTAATGTTTCTAAAATTAGTGGCCTGGAGCTACATGCTGAAACAAGAAAGCATAAAAATGCTATAGGCATAACAAAAAACCATCCTTTTAAAAGAATTTGTTACAACGTTCAGCAGAGGCGGTATAAAGTTTATGTGCTGTGCACAGTTCAATTGCGGCTGCCGATCATCTGATAAACCTTAAAAACAGGCAATTAGACACCTCGTCTTTTTAGCATTTATTTAGAATTTTTTTTAACAAAATCTAGCATATTTTTCTAATTAAGTTTTGGCAACACTAATTAGTAATAAGGCTGAAAATTTTTTTGTCCATTTTATGTATTTTTAACTTTTGTATTTTTTTTTTGAAATGTCACTAGTGTGGGTGTAAAAAATTTTATATTACAAATTGTATTTTGGCGGAATTCACTGGCGTAGGTAGGGGGAGTGGGGGGGGGGGGGGCGTGCTGGGGTGGTCTTAATTTACCCTTTCTTTAGCTACTGTTTTCGTTTGTAACTTTTTATAAGTTTATTGATATTTTCAATAGCCGATTATATATCGACACTTTATAGCAAAAATGATGTAACCAACAAAAATAAAATTTTACAGGAGAAGGTTTTTTTTTTAAATATTTTTGCTTCAAGTCCAGGGTTTCGTTTGAAATTGCTTTTGCTCTTATTTCGTAACGGTACTTCCCACAGATATTAGATTTTTATAGAATGATCAAAAATTATCGATTTTTATCAAAAAACAAAAATATTAAATGGTGTTGGTTACATCATTTTTGCTATTAGGGCTCGATATTTCTTAATGCATTTCTTTTACATGCATCTGCAGCAAAAGGGGAAACATCTTTAAGTTGAGTTAAGCTTCATTTTAGTTATGGTACCCTTTGCGATCTTCACATGGGCAAAGTTTAAATCATTTCGTACGATCTTTTAGAAAGTACATATTAGCAAAATTTATTTTTCTTATCTCTTTTTGATGTGCAATAATATTTGGAATAAAAACTTTAATATACTTCCGATCTGTAAAATTAGGAATATTTATGAAAAAAATCGTTAAAAAACTTTAATCGCAGAAAAGTGATGATTTTGTAAGAATACGAGTAAATTTTCAAAAATCATCTTGAAAGTTTAAAACTTCTTTCCTACCTACTGCTTAACTAAAAAAATACACTTAAGCATTTTATGCCTATCGCCACAGTATATTTTTATCTTTAAAACTTAATTAAATTCACCTTTAATTTTTTTTTTGTTATATTCATTGCAAACTGAGTTTTCGTGATTTTTTTTTTGGATTTGTTTTAATAAAAAACAAGTAAGAAAGTATAGTCGGTCAAGCCCGACCATATGATACCCTACACCACAGTATTTAAAAACACATCTTGCTTATGCGTCCATGTAAATATTGATTTATCTGTGTTTATAAACTTCATGAAAATCGGTTTGAAAGTTTGTGAGAGGCAGAATTGTGTCCCTATAGATATGGATCTATCTATGCTTTAAATTTCAGTAAAATCTGTTTGAGAGGCAGAAATTGCCCCTATCTCCCCTCGTGATCCGATTTTTTTTAAAATGTATACATTTTGTGTCCATATAGATATGGTTCTATCTATGTTTTAAATTTTATTAAAATCGGTTTGATAGTTTCTGAGAGGAAGAAATTTCCCCCTATCTTCCCTCGTGGTCCTACGATATCTCCAAAATTGCGACCTGTACTTTGCGCATAAGGTTACATGGACAGCCAGCCAGCCTGCCAGCCAGCCAGCCGGACGGACTTCGTTAGTTCGAATTATAAAGTGATTCTGAGTAGATCGGTATACTTTAAGGTGGGTCTAGGACCACTATTTTAAGGCGTTACACACATCAGCACAAATGCATAATACCCTCTCCACTATTGTGGTGTGGGTATAATTAATTTGTTTTAATTAAAAAATTATTTAACTTTTTGTTCTTTTTTTGGAGGGGGTGCACTTGCCCACCCCAGCAAAACAGTCTAGCTACGCTTATGGTAGAAGTCAACATTTTTGCAAGAGTTCAAAGTAGAAATTACTACAATCGAATAATGGTTTGCAAAATTTAGCTTAGTGAGAAAAAATTATCTATTTATTTACACATATTTAATGTGTATATTGATTTTGTTTTTATTTATTCAACAGATACGACTGAGATAAGAATACTTATTTATTTGTTAGAAAAACACTATAATAAAATAAAATTAGTAGGTATTTATTATTTGTATATATATTTCATGTCTAGTGCATTAATCTAATGATATTCATAAATAAGTATATAATAGTCTGGGAAAGCTTTCACATGCACAAAAATCTTTAAATTTCCAAGTGAAAACTCTATTAAAGCAGAGAAATATGCAAAAAAGCCTGAATATGCCAAACTTAGTGACAATGAAGTTTATATTGTAAATGTAGTAAACTTTTTCAAATTCAAATTTAGAAAGGATCAATTGAAGATGTCGAAAATGATTGAATTAAATTCTGGTAGCAGCATTTGATTTTCTTAAAGCCCTCAAACTCGTCGTTAAAAATATAAAACTATATTTCTGTTAAGAAAGTATTTTATTAATTCTTGCAAATGTATAAATATGCAAAAATGCTTTTTTCAAAATTTTTGGGAAATATGCAAAAACTTATTTTTAAAGCAAAATGTGATATTGTACAAGGCGAATTCAACTACAGGTGGTGTCGACAGTTCGATCCTATTTGCTGTGATTTGTAGTTCCGACTAGAGTTGCCAGTGAAATTTCGAGAAAGATGCATTTTACTTTCCAAAACGATACACTATTTCTGAAAAAGATACATTTTGAAAAAAATTTTAAAATCTATTTTTAACGTTTAACATTTATTCATATAACACTTTTATTTCATATTTAATGAATATTGTAAAGAAAATTATATAATATAAATTCATTTTTATATTTAAATGGTGGTTAAATTTTAAGGGCCGATGTTGAATGTGAACCACACCTAAACGTCAAGTTTTATCTGCATTTCCTTTGACATTTCTCAGTTTCAGACCAACTCAATTTTAACCATGGAAAGATACACAATCAAGCAACGTGTTAAAGCTATTCAGGCCTATTATGAAAATGGCCGTTCAAATCAAAATGCATATCATGCCCTTCGTGAATTTTTCGGTCAACTTAATCGTCCAAATGTGCGTACAATCGCAAAGATCGTGCAAAAACTTAGCAAACCGGGTCTTTGGGAGATGTGAAAACACCATTGCATGCTCGTACTGCAGCAAATATTGCTGCTGTTCGCGATAGTGTGGCTGAAGAGCCGTCCACCTCAACTCGTCGTCGTGCCCAACAATTGCACTTCGCACGCTCGTCGTTGAAGAACATTATGCATAGAGACTTGTATTTACACGCTCACAAGGTGCAATTGACTCA
This sequence comes from Pollenia angustigena, assembly GCA_930367215.1. NCBI lineage: Eukaryota > Metazoa > Arthropoda > Insecta > Diptera > Polleniidae > Pollenia > Pollenia angustigena. Next base: position 119,926,221 of record OV884057.1, on the reverse strand, counting down.
AGAACTAAAGCCATTCCTCTTCACCGTCAATGGTCAGAATGGTGTCAAGAAATGGCAACAGTGGATAATCCATTTTCGAAGAAAATCATCTTTAGTGATAAGACACATTTTCACCTCAGTGGATTCGTTAATAAGCAGAATTGAAGCATTTGAGAAAATGAAAATCCAAGAGGGTTTGCCGAAAAAGCAATGCACCCACAAAGAGTGATTGTTTGGTGCGGTTTATGGGCTAGCGGCATCATCGGGCCGAATTTTTTCCAAAATGAGGCCTGTCAGGTAGTTACTGTGAATAGTGTTCGCTATCGTAAAATGATAACGAATTTTTTATAGCCCTGACTCTTTTGCGCGACAAATTCAATGGCCGTGTTATCTCACGTAGTGGCGATGTCAATTGGCCGCCAAAATCATATGATTTGACAACGTTGGATTTCTTTCTTTGGGGTTATTTGAAAGAAAAGGTGTACGTCGATAAGCCAGCAACAATTCAAGAGCTAAAGGATGAGATAATTCGGCACGCACATTAACGGTATAGAACCTCAATTATGCCTTAGCGTCATCGAAAATTTGGACGGTGTACCGCCTAGGGATGGGCAAATTATAAAAAATATATCGATATATATCGAATCGATATTTTTTAAGAGTATCGATATTTATTATTTCAAAAATATCGATGTATCGATATATCGAACATATTTTGCTGAAACTATTACCAAATAAAAAAATTTAATATACATACATATACATATATATGCACCAATTTTATTATTATTCTAAATATATATATTAGGGTATTCATTTAATCGGGCTTTTGCTTTAATCGGTTAATCGCTCGATGAATTAACCGAGGTTTTGGTTTAATCGGTTAATATTGCTATTGATCGATAAACCGATTAATAAAGTTTTGTTATAAATTAAGTAATTTCAATAAATAAAAATGCAAAAATTATTTATTATTTGGAGTTTGTTATTGAAAAAAAAAAAAAAACAATAACATAACAAACAAAACAATTAATTCTTGGACTAAAATGAGCAAACAAAGAAAATTCAATACTAATGAATACATATGTATGGGCATTCCCACAGAATGTTCTACCAGGATGAAAGAATAGAATGTTGGTAAGCATCGTCTTTCTTTGTTTATTATTATAAAAAAAAGTCTATGTTTTTATAAAAGAATGGTTTTTATAGCACATCTAAGCTGTTTTACTTGAAGAAATTGGGCTGGAAACTGGAAAACTTTATATTTTTTAAAGACATTTTTATATAATTATTTTACATGCATCGAGAAAAATTCTTGCATTTATCGAAGATGTTAGAGAAATCCAAAGCAATCCATAATACAGAATATCTAATTTCTCAGTCTTTTTCCTGGATTTCTCTAAACATATAAAATCTTCCATTATGCCATTTTAGTACTGTTTTAATTTTTTAAAATGTTGATCACTTCTAATTGTTTCGGTTACTATCGAGAGTTTCTTCTGTTGTCAGGCCATCATCTGGCATAGCTCAGCACCGCACATTCTGCAAAAAAGTTTATTTCCGAATCCCTTAGTTTCTGTTTTTGTACTGTATCTTAAGAATGTATTGCTAGAAGAAAATATATTGTATGAAAAAATATTTTCTGAACACATACCTTTTGAATATGAGACCAAACAAATAATAAAAAACACAAACAAATTTGTTATAATACTACAAAAATTCAAAATTTTGTTAATTCGGTTAATCGGTTAATCGACTGAAATTATCCGGTTTAATCGTTAATCGAAAAAACGCAATTTTGAATTAACCGATCAGTTAATCGGGTAGTAATTAATCGGTTAACCGGTTAACGGTTAACCGAATGAATACCCTAATATATATGCACATAGCAACCCATTTGCGCGAAATTATCGTATATGGCTATTTTTTTTGAAATTGAGTTTTTGATGCAATATTGTTCTACATTCAAAGATAAGTCGCCTGACAAAATATTGTAGGCGAATTCCACTTCGTTGCTCCAAAAATTTAATGTATATTTTCATATTTATATTGCAAGTGATAGCAGAGAAAAGTGTTAAAATGGCTCTCCTGTAAAATTTGGTTTTTGTAACATACGATAATTTCGCGCAAAGGGGTCGATATATTGTTCCAAAACCGCATGAAATAAATCTTTTCAAGTTCGTTTGCCCTAACTGTTTTAATTAGAAACCCGCAATTTAAAAACCTCGCTTTTTTCATAATTCTTCTTATAAATGCCAATCTTTAAAAAGCTTCATATTAATTAAAAAAAACATATGATGCATGCAGTGATGCCAATTCTTAAAAAAACAAATTGTTTGAAAAACGGCTAAGATTTTGAGTTTTTAATGAAGACTGACTTTAAAAAATATCGAATTCGATAGTCGTATTTCAATATCGATACATCGATATATCGGTATTTTAAATATCGGCGATATATATCGATTATTTTTTATTAAAATATCGATATTTTGATATATCGATATTTTTGCCCATTCCTAGTACCGCCGAGGTCGCTGCGGCCATTTGGCCGATATTTTGTGCTATACATAATTGAACCATACCAATATTGTCATAATAAAAAGAAATGACAATTATTTCCTAAATAATTTGTGTTTTATTCAAAATCAACATCCGCCCTTAAATTTTTTTATTTAAGTCATAAATATTAAGTAAGCAATTTTTGAAAATACAGTAAGCAATCTTTAAAATTAATTATGTGTAACTATCTTTGGACGTTATCAAAACAAATTTAATTTTTTAAAAATTAATATACGAGTTAAGGCGTTTATATCAAAAAGTTCATATAAATTTCCTGAAAATAAAAAAGATATTCATATTTCCTCAGAAGAACTTCGCACTACTAGTAATCCTCGCTTTAGGTGGATCGTATGTTGAAACTTCCTTAATGCTTTCTTTCGCCATTATTAAAGCTGCTATTGCAATAGTATTGAGTCGGTTGCGATGATCAGTGTTAATAAGTTTTAGTAAATTTTGCGTACAGATTCAAAAGATACAAAAAATGTCAGGATTATACATGGTACCTGAAGCCATCAAAGGATACGAAAATTGTATCTTTCCTATCCAAATGGCATCACTGGTTCTGACTGGTTCAAATACTCACAACTTATGTAATTTTCAAAAATATTGTAAAATATTGTTTAAACATTTTTGATAAACTTTAAATATCATTATATTTTAGACGAAAAAAAAAAATTAAATTTAATAAATACATATGTATTTAGTTAACTTTAATTTATATTAATTAATTGCAGGTAAAAATAAACTTTTTATAAAACATTATTAATTAACTTTAAAAGTTTAACCCTTAATGTTCTATTGTATTAAGTATGGACAAATTTGCCAACTGTTTTAACATGTGTGTGTGTGTGTATGTGTGTTACACATTTTAAATTTTCACTTTTCTTTAGTCTAATGCAAAACACTAAATTGCGAGACGCCTATTTAATAATGAAATTGTTTGCATTAAAGAATTCAATTATTACCCATTAACAAATTCCCAAAACGATGGATGCCTCTTTTTTAAAGCGCACAAAAACAAGTTTATCCACCAAACCCACACAAACTTTCTCTTATACAAATTTCTACCAATACATACATACCTAAATACATACGTACGTAGAATAGAATTTCCCAGAACTGTACGACAGAATGTTTAAGGAGAAATACAAAAGCCAAATAATTATAATGAAAATGGCCTGACGTAATTATTTAAATAAAACATCATAAAAATTTGTTTGCTAAAATAAACAATATTAAATATTTCATTGTCACTGTCTGCTGGTATAAAAAAGTATTTAACGGTAAAATGGTTCATTATATATGTAGTATAGTATTACATAATATAAATACTTATGGCTGTGTAATGAATTTAAACGTCTTTTATAAAGTATTTTGACGAATAACTTCCCTGATCTAAATATTGTTTGAAATTCAGGGTTGTATTTTTCTAGAAATACTGAAGACTTGTAAATTAGTGTCAAACTGATTTAAGTAAAGAGAAATCTCAGTTACTTTAACGAATTTGGTATTCCCTATTTTAAATAAACACATCAAAGTGGAACTTTTTTTTTAAATATGAAAGGGAAATCACTATGGGTAGTGCAAAGTGTGCAAACGATGCAAATGCGTAAAAATACACACATTTGCACAACAACAAAATGTACGTATTTGCAACTTGCTCTATTTTACTTCATTTGCTCTAAAAAAAACCATGAGCAAACCCAATAAAAAATTTTATAATTTTGCGAAGCACTAATGGTACATTTAAAAAAATAAGCGCGTAATTATGCGCTACGCAATAAGACATACAGATATGCATTAAAGTAAGTGAACGAATTCTTAACAAGTTTTATAAAAAAAATAAAATTTAAGTGCCACGGCATTCCCTTACTACGAAGCAGGTTTGTAAGGGAGAATACTAAAATATAACTGTAAAATACATTCAGTGGGTAAATCAAATAGCTACACTCACCAGTTTTTATATGCGCTGAAACATGCGCATTGCTTCAAAGTAGTGCTGGGAAACTATCGATAGTACTATCGATACTATCGATACTATCGATAGTCGTAAACTATCGATAGTCGTAAACTATCGAAAATATCGATAGGAAAAGTATCAATATCGATATTATTATTTAAAATACAGTTATAAAGACATGTTACAGCATTATTAATTCGCGCAGAATAACAGCAATGAATACCAGCAACTAGAATGGCAGGTGGTATAGATTGCTTAGCTGTGCCTTTTTACTACTAACTTAAGGCCTTAATGCCGAAATTTTTATATGTTTACATAGGGACTGAAAGGTCAGATAATTTTATGATGTTGTAAAAAAACAAATAAAAATGCAATTGCAAGCATAGAATAAAACAGTGAACGACCATTAGAGGAAAAGTCCGCTAGATTGATTACCTTTTGGGTTAAGAATCAAATCCAATTTAGAACATTATCTAAAGTTTCAATAAAATATCTTATAGACCCTGTTATTTTGGTTCCTTCAGAAAGGAGCTTATAATCATCACAATTTTTGAAAACTGTTATCTAAAATAACGTGCGTACATACATAGATACGTTTCTTACGAACAATAAAGTGATAAAAACAACGAACTGTAGCCTGATAAAAAAACTAGTTAAAGCATTTTGATAACATTTATTAAATAAATTGCTTGCCACAAAATAAAAGTTAGAAAAAGCTAATTTTAATTTTTATGATATTGATTATAATCGTTACGGGCCCTGATTTAAACTATCTATACAAAGTTTTTCTTATTTGTTTGAAGGCTTTAAGTTTTACCTAAGGAAATTAAATTCAGCATCATATTTCAAAAGCCTGACTTTGTGTTTGTAGAGTAGTCCCGCTCTCTTCACGATTATTAATATGCAGCAACACAACCAACCAAACCCAGCAAAAATTTTGCTTACAAAATAAGCAGAAAAATAATGAGAATTTGACGAGCCGACTACTTACTTTTCTACTAGAAAAAGTACTTATTTTTGTTCGAGATGTCCCAAAAGTAATCCTTTATAATTTGGCCTATTATAACCTAAAAAATAATATGTTTTTTTATACTTGAAATTTTTATAAAAATATATAGTTACCAAAAGAGGCCAAAAATAAGTTATTGCAAATTAATTCAAAAATGTTAAACACACTTATTAAAATTGTTCTAATATGCATGAATGTGTACACAATAATAAATTTTTCGAAATGTAAGAAAACATTTAATAAGGAGTGTTTTGCTGCACAAAATCATTTATAACTTTAACACTGTAATACAAATGCGTGCAATGTAAATGTTATGTTGTTCAAAATACATCGTTTACATTAGATCGATATAGCTACGTGTTCTAATAACAAAAATATACTGTGAGGGTAATTTTGGAACAATTATTGTTAAAATTATATAGTATTACCAAATGTCTAAAGGTGTTATGATACTTGATATTTTTTGTATTGGATTTTTTTAGGATTGACTGAATGAAACAACAAATGCGAGAAAGAACAAGAAATACAATTTGATAAAATGTAAACAAAACAAACAATACTGCCCACGTTTTTTTCCCACAAAAAAACCGTCATAAAAGCTAAAAATCGCAAAAAAAAGTTAAAACCCGTTTCTTTCGATCAAAAACTAAAAAAATTGGCAACAGTGCTAACAATTAATCTGGAAATGTCAATTTTAAGTTAAAAAATTTTATATTTTTTTTGACAGTCTTAGATTATTTATCGATAACACATGTATGTTTGTTGGACATTTCAAGATTTTTTATGATATTATCATACTCTTTACACTTAGTCAGTTTTCCTATGCAAATATATTTGCACTGTTCTCCAATATAGAAGAAATACAAAAAATAGCAAGTATCATAACAGCTTAACAAATATTTACGGAATATACTGCAAACTGACTTAAATATTTATTTAAAATCGTATAATAATATTAATTTTTTTTGTAATGTATATTTAAGATATAATAATAAAGTTATTATTTAATATATAACTAATAATCAAAAAAGTGGCGAATAAAGCTCCAAAGTAATGAATTCTTGAAGTCATTAAAAGTAGGATTGTAAGTAAAGTTTTTGCTGGGAAGTTTAAATTTTGCGCATCCAATGTTTTAGATGCAAATTTGTTCGTGTTCTTTAAATAACTTTAATAAAGTTATGCACTCCGAAATTGAAACTAAAATAGTATTTGTAGGATTAATACAGTAACTATTTTAATTAAATAATAAACAAGAACAAATCTAATCATTATTTGCTTATTTTTTACTGCTTTCATACATTTTATTAATAAGATTGACACTTTTGTAAACATGTGAAGTGCTTTTCATATACAGCTTATGTGCGAATATCAATAAAAAACGCAATAATTTCCCTAAATAACGCAAAATAAAAAATTAAAGGCTACTTATGCTTAAACTGTGTACATATGTTTGTTTATTTTACTGTGTATCTAATACATTTAATGAAGACGGTGCTGCGTATGAATCAGAAAAAATATTTAGTATTTAGAAACATTCTTATTTTTTTTTAGTCTCATTTCTTTGTTTTTTTATTTGCACGTAACAGCATACAAACATATGCAAGTACATATTTCCCTTTGTATATTATGTATTGTAAGTTCTAAATAAATCCAGCATTTCCGGTTCCGTTCACCCCCACAATTTGTTTGTTACTTTTTTCTGCATGACAAATAACGAATGAAACCAGCAAATATAGAAGTTGCAATATATTGGCGTCATATTGTCGTCATAAGTTTTTTCAATATTTATTGTTGTTGTTGTTCCCTAAGATGTCATCAGGGATCAGAACTACCGCATTTTGTTTTTTGTTAAGTGTCTGTTCCATTTTGTGACCAAGTAAAATACATACTCGCATTGAATTTATTGAAAAGAAAAGATAAAAACTGCAAATATCTTCACGCACATCACTCAAGCTAACAACATAAAAACTCATTCGTACTCGTATTTAAAATCATGCTCGTTAGAGACCCACTTCCACTTTTCTTTTACACTTACATTGGCAATAATATTATGAAAAAAAAAACACAAACAAAATGAAGAAAAGATGAAATTCATAATTGAATATTTACTAACTTTAACCACTCCAACTGGGTTGGAATATGGCATTAAAAACAACTCCCACTTATATTGTGTCACATTCCAACATAAACACTTATACATACATACATACTTTTAAAAACATTTTAAGCTAACAGTGTGGAGCAAAAAAAGTGCAGGAGCAGTTTAGAATAGCTAAGTCATAAAGAAAATAGCAAAAAAGCAAGTCCTTTTAAATCGTAGTCGCGGTTAAGTGCACTAATATTGTAAACGGTTCCAAATGTCAACAATTTCTCAACAAAACACTGTAAAAACCAGGGTTTAAAAAGCTGCAGTCAAAATCAAAAAATTGCTTTTTCTTCCACTTTCTGATTTTTCATTAGACAAAAATAAACCGTTGCTTTTACTTCTGATTCATTAAATGAAAACAGTCGCAGTGAAGGCAAAAGCAAAAAACGAAAAGTTGAACACAACAAAGAACATCAGCAGCCGACATGTTCGAAAGTGTTGGGTTTGACAGACTGAAACTTTTAATAAATCCCGAAGTTAACGAAGATGGGACGTTGTGTTCATTGTATGTATATGAAAGCGATAATGTTATTTAAAGTTTTATTTAATTTCAAAAAATTAAAAAGATTTGTTAAGCTTTAAAATAAATAAATATGTATGTACATATTTATGTATATATGTACGCATGTATTATTTAAAAAAAAATATGGAAAACAAAAACAAAAACGCAACGTCCCATCTTCGTTAACTACGGGATTTTTTAAAAGTTTCAGTAGGTCAAACAAAACACTGCCGAACATGTTGACTGCCGATGTTCTTTGTTGTGTATAACATTTCGTTTTTTGCTATTGCATTCACTGCGACTGTTTTCATTTAATGAATCAGAAGTAAAGTCAACGGTTTATTTTTGTCCAATGACAAATGAAGATGTCGAAGTTACAGCACAATCTTATGACTTTTACTATCTCAACTGCAGCTTTTTAAACGCTGGTAAAAACCAAAATAAAAATATTGAATTCGCCTGGATTGGATTGGATATAGTAGCACCATAGGTTAGGTTGGGTTCAATGGACAGCCGACAGCCGGTAAAGGGCATCATACAATCAAAATCAAAATGCTTGATGTCAATCTCGTGTACTTGCGCTTGACGTAATATCTTAATAGGTTTAATTTTCTATCAATCGTTACCGAAGTCACACATGCAAACACATTTTCACTAATACTACCATAGCGCTTGGTGAGCATGTATTTTGATGTGTGCATTATGCCCTTTAGGACGTTAATTGAGATATTGTGTTAATAAATTCCGTTAAAAACTAGTATGTATGAACAAAATTCCAAATAAAAGAAACTTTCAAAATCCCGAGTTTCAAAAATGTTCTCCTCTATGGTATAATAAATACCGGCTTCGCTAACTGAAGCTTCTCTGCATAGACGGCCCTCGGCCGGGCGGAAGGATTTTCTTCTCTATAGTATAAAAAACACCGGATTTACTAACTAAATCATCTCTGCCTCGATGAACACCTTAACGAAAGAATGCAAAAAAAAAAATAAATTAAAAATTCCACAAAAATTCCGTGTTGTTGTGTTTCATGTAAAGTTATGGGGCCATCCATCATTTAGTACTTTGGGGTCACATTTGCTTTACTATTTTTAGTATAAGAAGATTCATCAGAACATCTTCTCTGTCATTGTCCGGTATTCGAGTACTTGCGACTTAAATACAAATTCAGTTTCGTTAATACTGATTTATTTGGAATTCAATTAAATGGTCCTTCATGTCTATCACTATTATATTGTAGTTGCCCACACCCTATGTACTATGTACTATTTATATTTTTATTTCTTATTAAATAATAACATTTTGCAACCATACAATTATTTGTGGTAAGCATATAAATTTTAATAAAAACCATAACACGATCGTAGGTAATCATAATATGGTGTACATACGGGTTACAATAATACGTTTTAGGTAACCATAGTATATATTGTTACGAAAGTAACTTTAGTTAAGAATTAGTTGTAATTATTGGCTAAGAATTAGATTAATTTATTAGTTATCTTGTATTGATTAGTTATTAAGTATTTGTTAGTTATTTTATTAGTTAAAATTGTTATTGTATAAGTAATGCACACTTCTAGTGTAAAAATCAATGTACAGATGTAATGTTAAAATTGTTGTGCATAATTGTACTTCAACCCCACTGTAAATACTCGAATGTTCGTTTTTAAGTTATCTCAAATTATGGTAACGCCTAAAAGTATGCCTCAGCTTATGACGCCTAATAACTCAATTAATTCAGCCATATAGATGGTAACTATAGCTGAATAAGTTTAAATAACGAAATAGCCGTTATGAGGCGAACTTTCTAGAGCCATCTAGACGTTACTAGTATCATCTATACGTCTGGGCTAGAGTATAAATAGAATCGCAAGAGATGGCATAATTCATTCTAAGTTCTGACTCTGTCGATAACGTATCACGCTGAGAAAATTATAATTGGTTGTGAATAAAAGCTATAAATTACGGTTGTTAAAGTGACTAAGTACTAAATAAAGTTGTGTAAATTATAAACGGTGTTTAAAGTGTTTTATTTGTTTTATTTAAAGTGCAATAAAGAACTCGAAACGGTTTATTATAAAATAAATAAACCACAACGTTATTGAAAGGCAGTAACGTAACAATATCAACATTTTCAGTTAAAAATAGAGTTATTTGGATCTATAGAAATATATTCTTTCCCTGCGTGTATCCGTTTCGAAACTGCAGTTCTATTTCCTCAATGTATTGCGGTTAATTAACAGCAGATTTTTGTAAGTTTTGCTCTTAATTGTATTTATAGAAGTGATTACAATGGAGGTTGTTGTTGGTGCTGTTGCCATTGTACGGAAGTACTAAAGTTATTTATTATTATATGAATATACCGCTATTATCTCATATTCTTTTCTTTTTAATTTTAGTTTAAATGTGTTTTATACTGAGGGAACAGAAAAAAGATTTTAGCTTTGATAAATTAAAATTTACTCGCATAATAAAATACAATTGCAAATAAAAAATGTATTTAAATGGCTAAAATGTTTTTTTTTATTATTTTGTTTGTATGTTATACTTGCATGTATTTCCAAAGGACACATCCAAATACGGGGAACTGTTTACATTAACAGTTGTGTAAATAATATTACGAGTGTGTTAAAGTATGAGTGTGGAACATTGAATAATAAACTGTTTATTTTAACGTTATGAAATTGTCTAAAATTAATAGATGTTCACATTTTAAGGGTTCTTTAATAACAGATATGTATAATGTATGATGCAATTTGAAAGTTTTTACCAGACAAATCTACTATTGGGAATTTAACGGGATTTAATAAACTTTAAGTATACAGCATTTATATATCCATATTTTTTTTATTGAAAGTAGAGTTGTAGTTGATTTAATTCCCTTATTATACACAGAGCGAAAAAAACCTTCCTAAATTGTGAACAAATGACAACTAAACGTTGTAAAACTTTCGATAACATTGTATCACAAATTTGTAACAAAATATTTCTTAATCCAGAACAAAAAAGTAAAAAATGCAATACGGTCAAACTAATAACGAAATGTCGCCGAAGCGGCAATGAAAATTTGTAAAAATTAAAATACGTTGTTAAAATAAGAACACTATATTGTAAAAACGGGAACGCTTTATTGTTGGATCGAAAATAACACGTTGTCAAATGAAAACAAGGATCATGTATTCCAATCAGAAATATGGTTGAAACAATGAAATATAAAGGTCAGTAAGCAGAAGTGTAAGCAGAAATGCGTCGGGAATTATGTCCCCTGTTAAAATCAACAATCAAATAATACCTCAACATTCGCATGTAAAATATTTCGGTATATATCAAGATCGGCGTTTAACGTGAAAATGCCACATAGAGGCAAAATTAACTCACATGAAACTAAAAGAAATTCGAATTAATTGGCTTATTGGATTTAATTCTGTCCTTAGTCTGGATTGCAAACTTCTACTTTACAACTCTAACTTAAAGTTAATCTGGTGCTACGGTATTCAGTAATGGCGCACTGCCTCGACCTAAAACATCGAAAAATTTCAAAGGCGCCAAAATAAACTTTTTCTGGAATGCCGCCAGCTCTGTTGTTCAATCTATGCAAGTTTTTACCAACAACGGTCTTCGCAGACTGCTTAACTTATATTGGCCAAATATGATCTCCAACTCTCGTCTTTGGGAAACTACTCAACAAATACAAACAGAAATATGTAAACGCAAATGGAAGTGGATAGGTCACACACGCTTCTTAAAGACGATACTGATATTGCCAAGCAGGCAATCGAACGGAATCCCCAGGGAAGCAGGCGAAGAGGACGACCTGATCATACATGGAAGCGACAGGTTGATGTGGAGTTCACAAGAGCTGGAGGGAAACTAAAGCCATCGCACCCGACGGTTCCGAATGAAACAAACTAGTTACGGCGTATGCTCCTTATATAAACTTCTTCGAATAATCACAGCCGCCCCGCCCACTTTTATGCTAAAAACTCGAATATTCTCAAGGATATTATGGCAGCGGAAAACACGAACGCTAATAGTGTTTGTGTAGAAAATCATTAAAAAAAATAACGTTTCCCTGTTAGTCATCTTTCGAACACAAAAATATTACTGTTTTTGTCAAACTCAACAAAAGATGTTAACATTTAATTCCGTTCGGTTTTTTTTTGAAAATCCAGAAACTTCAATGTGTTCGTTCGGTTCGGCTCATTAATGGTCGTCCCTTTTGGCTGGTAAAAAAAAACCAAACATTTTTTACAAAAACAAAATACACACACGAAAAAAACATTATAGAACATTAAAATATAATGTTTGTCTACAGTATCACTACAATTGTTCTGTTTTTTAACGAAGAACCGAACATTATATAATGTTCGGTTCTTTCTTGAAAATAGTTACGAACGGTATTAAGTGTATGTCTACACAATCACTAAAAAAATAGATATCGTTCCTGGGTGTGTGAGCCGAACGTTAAATAATGTACTGTTTATTTTCGAACACTGTATTATGGCTACGTTTGCTTAACTTACATTTAAAACAAAAGGAAATGATAAAATATTGTTTTTGTTTTAAGTGTAAGTTAAGCGAACGAAGCCTTCGTTCGAAATCGATGAACAGGCTATTAATGTGGCATTAGTAAAATCTATCATCACGAAACATTCCGTAAAATATTTAAAATTACACCGAAATCCTCTAGCTCGAAATATGGATAGTGTCCACACCAGAGAAAGTCAATGGGCATAAAAAAAATTAAAGTACTCTAGCACATATCGACAATTTTCAATACGTGTGCGTACTCTTATCTGTTTATTCTCATACTTGTGTATATCCATGCGCATTTGATTTCATTCATGTATGTTATCATACTTATTGTTTTTCATACTTATATTATTGACTTCAAACATTTTTTATTTTTATACCCTTCACCGAAGGTAAGAGGGTATATATAACTTTGTCATTCCGTTTGTATGTTCCACAATATTGATCCTACACCCTATAATGTATATATATTCTGGGTCCTTATGAAAAGCGAAGTTCAAATCCGGTTGTCCGTCTGTCCGTCTGTCCGTGTGTATGTTGAAATGGGTTTTCCAAAAACCCCAGAAATGATGTGGACTAGGTTGATGTATGTTTATATCACATATACTCCGTTTAAGTTTGCTATTGAATTTCAGCCAGATCGGTCCAAAAATGACGGAGATATGAGCAAAAAACCACGACTGCCTCTGATTTTGCCCAAAAATCCCTTGTTATAATTAAGTTTGTTTAAATATGTATACATATATGTAAGTATATATATATATACCTATAACCCAATTTAATGGTAATATTATTCTTAAGCACGTTGGTATATAAATCTGCTAAATCGGTTAAAAATGTTTAAGTTATGGGCAAAATACTCAAAAAAAGCACTAAAAAACATTAAAATTTTTATTATAAAAACTAAAATTTTAGAGCTGTAATATGACCTATTCATACGTTTTAGATATCAAAATATCGGAAAATCGGGGGAAAAAATGATATGGCAAATATATAGCTTTTTTTAAATACCTATTTTCGGGAACCATAGATCTTCCCGACTCCAAGTTTTATTACCAAAGTAAATGGTAATTTTATACTTTAAGATGTCGGTATAAAAATCTGTCAAATCTGTTACAAAATGGCCGAGTTATGACCAAATTCTAAAATTTGATCAAAACTAAACTAACTATACTTAAACTCTTTATATATTTAATAGCACGCAAGCATGTGCAAATAATTAAATAAAACTAAACAATACATATTATATAATATACATGTATATATACATATATTTAGATATCCATATATATAAACTTCTGTTCTTTCCAAACCATGGTGAAGGGTTTATAAGATTCGGCATAGCCGAATATAGCCCTCTTACTTGTTAATTTTTCTTTTCATAAATGCTGCCAGAAATGGTTTTTGTAATTGCTAAATCACTATTAAATACATTTTTTTAATCGTTTGAGTAAAATTCAACAAAATTTGATTGAAAAGGTTTAGTTAACTCTACAAAAATCTCTGAAATAAAAGATCTGCGTTTTATCTAAATAGAAAAAACAATTTTCAAGAAAATATAATAAAAATGACAAAATTGTTGAAATGAATCGTTCCAAATACCAAAAAAAAAAAAAAAAAAAATTAATTGAACATTTGACAAGTTAGTCTGTTGGCAGTTGAATTTTAAAGACGTCTTAAATTGTTTTATTTTAATTTCTTGTAAAATTTAAAAGAAAAATGGAGCAAATACAGGATATAAAAGCAAAAATAAGTAATTGCACATATATTCTTTTAAAAAACCATGATTTAAAAAGTGCTGTATGGAAAATATTTTCCCATATTCAAAGACAAGATGGCTCTATTTTGGAGGGCCGACTTTATTGTGAAGTGCCATAATATTTACAAATTCAAAAAAGGACAAATGTCCAACTTAAGAAAACATAAATGCGTTCACACGCCGCCGTTGGATTTACATCCAATTTTAGTCAATGAGGTAGATAAAAAAGGTTGCCTGGAAGCTTTTTTAAATTTTGTAGTTGAGGACTGCCGTCCATTTAGCATTGTTGAGGGACTAAACAGCTTATTTGGAGAATTTAGTGTCACAGATATGTCTAACGTGGTTTTTATAACGGATAGAGGATCTAACATCAAAAATGCACTAAACTGTAAGGCTCATTTGTTCTCCAATGTTCTGGATGACGCATTTGAGAAAACAGCTGAATTAAATGTCGTTTTAGATTCTTGTAAGAAAATTGTCAAATATTTTAAAAAGTCTAATAAGCAGCACATGCTGAATACAGCATTGAAAACCAGTTGTCTAACAAGATGGAACTCAAACTACTATATGCTAAAGTCAATTTTGGATAACTATGGAAAAGTCAACGAAATTCTAACGGCCAATGCTGACAGGCGCAGTCTATTAAACTTCAGTATGTCTCTCCTTCAAGATTTTTTTTTTGCAGTGATTTTGAGGTTATTTTTAAGGAAATTCAAGGCTGTATGTCTCCAACAATATGTTATGCGATTCCATCCATCAACAAAATACAAATTATATGTACCGTTCGAAGTAATGAAGAAGTCGGTATAACAGCCCTCAAGAGAAATATATTACTGTCGTTGACGAAATGGAGCACAAATTTAAGTATTTGGCATAAAGCCGCAGTGTTTTTGTTCCCTCCAGCAAAATCTTTGTAGTCTAGTGACATAAATAATTGCATTGAACAAATTTCAGCTGAAAGCCAAGATGAAATGGTTCAGCCAACGCCAGAAGCACCATCAACATCTGGCCAAATGCAAACATTAAAATTTAGTTTGACTTTGTCTGAAACACAACCTACAGCAAGAAAATTTAGTTTCTTTTTTCCAAATCTTGTAAGAATGCCAGAACCCGGCCCACAAAATTTAAAGGCGGAAGTCGATGAGTATTCCAACGAAAATGTTAGCCTTACAGAGGACTTCGACGTCATGCTTTGGTGGAAAAACAACTCCACAAGGTATCCACGGTTATCTAAACTAGCATCAAGAATTTTATCAATTCCTGCCAGCAGCGCACACTGGGGATTTTTGTATGGAGGTGAGGAAAAAAGTATATTTTTCAAAAAATATAATGATTTCATTAAAAATTTAGTTTTATTTATATAGTAATACACAAAAGTAATCAAAACAAAGAAAGTTAGAGAAATATATATCGTTACCTACAATGTAAAAAGCCCTAACTAACAAAAAAAATGTAAATGATTTTTTTTAATGCATTATTTATTTTAAATCTATTTTTAATTTCATCACAAACTTAGTTTTATTTATTTAGTAATATACAAAAGTAATCAAAATAAAGAAAGCTAGACAAATGTATATCGTTACCTACAATGTAAAAAGCCCTAACTAACAAAAAATTTAAATGATTTTTTTAATTTTTAATTTATTATTTATTTTAAATCTACTTTTTAATTTATTATTCTAAAAGAGCCTTAACTTCGTCGCTTATATCACTATGCTTTTTCTGGCTAAATGAAGGAGTCAAGTGTGAGATCATGGGATCTGATGTTACCATCATTCGGTGCATAATATCTTCGTTCGTGGCAATTCGACTGCATTTTCTGGAGTGTCTAAGGCGATATTTTTTGTAGTCTTTGTTACGACTTTCCTGAGCCTCTTCGGATAATAAGCCTACAGGAAAAATACACTTTTCAATTATATATTTTCCATGAATCAGAATTTTGTGGAGTGTTGGTGGCATATTGTACCACTCGTACAGTGCAACAAACTTTTTTGCCGTCTCCAGACAAAAATCACCAAATTTTTTCGGATCTAGTGCCTCGGTAATGGTTATAGCTTCGAGAATTGTTGAAAACCTCTTGATTATGTCTTCATCTAGACCCGTGATTTCGGAAATTATAGCAGGATTAGCAAAGAATCTTCGTGACGTATTTCCTGAATTTGTCGTACCAGAGCCTTGTTTAACAGTATCAACCTGTATTCCAATTTTCTCTTTAATTTCACGCTTTATCAAACATTTTCGGGCTTCTATTATCGGACGAGTATTTGAGTCGACTCTTCCACGTTTAAATTCAAGATTGTAAGCTACATGCAAAAGACACTCCATCAGCTTAATACGCGCATGAAGTGGTGACATACCAAATTGCAGTGCTTGTTCATTTACGGGCATAGCTTGAACTTCTTCGATTTTATTCATCTTGGATGTTGTTGCTCCACAAATAAAACAAGAAGATGCTGCTGGTGTCTCTGTTACTGATTGTGCTGTCTTGCCGTCAATCATTGTAAAATATAATTCATGTTTAACTTTAAAGTTACGATTATTTACTGTTAACTCAAATTCTTTTAGTTGAGATATCTCCTCATCGACTCTTCTCTTTTCTTCTCGTATAACTTGAGGTGTCTCTTTAACGTACGCAAACTGTAGTGTTCTACAATATTGTGTGGAAGAAGGTTTATTGTTGTTCCATACTAATTTATTTATGTCATCACTCAATGATAATTTTAGTGGTACAACTGATGTCATATATAAATGAGAGTCAGAAATTTGATCATCTGAAAACCTCTGTTGGTATTCGCATTGACCAGATGCCCCATCACATCCCCATTTATAGTACATTGTTAGATTTCCGCTTTCAATATTATTTATTTCCTTTACTGATTTGGTCTCTAGGACTCTTTTAGCAGTATGATCCAACAGATTTTGCAGAGGTACACTGCCTGAACTTTCAGTGATAGAAATTTCTAGAGGATAACTGTTAGTTTTTTCTTTCGTGAGTTGTTTGTATGGTACGAGTATGTTATATCCTTCATTTTGTAACCAATGCATTAGATACTCGTATTTTTCTTTTGTAAGTTCAAGCTTTGTAAACATCCCCAAAGTTTTTAATGTACAAATTTTGTGGTTGGTTTTTGAAATATTAGAAGAAAAATCAATTACTTCTTGAGGCAACATAGAACGTACTTCATCCCTTTTGTATCGTTTGGCGCGATCACAGCACTCCTCAAACGATTTGCGGGGCCGACCAAGTGCAGAACTGGTAGAACATTCAGCCTCAGTAAACTTAATTGTAAATGTGCCTTCAAGCCAATTTACATTCTTTTTTTCAAATCGCGACTTCGTACGGTTAGAATCCTGCCATCTTTGTTTGAAGTTATAGTAAAAGTGTTTATATATTGTATCCAAAATTTCACATGCTCTAGTATCGTTAAAGCCAACGTGCAATTGTTGCAAAAACTGTTTTAATTTTGTTCTGTCTTTGTCAAATTCCAGAAGCTTCGAGCATAAAACCCCATGAGAAATAGAAAAGCTTTCCATTGCCGTAAAACTCTTGGTCCTTAGTTTCAGTTATAATTAAATAATTTCGCGTTCGCCAGCACTTGTTGAATGACAAAAATCGATCAGTGAACACCTATAAATACTACGTAAGTTTCAACATTTTACTGAAAGGTACTTATGAATTCGCGCATCTTTTAAGGGAGTCTATATACCTGTTTCGTGTGCGTTTAAAATTTTTCGAAACGTTCTAAAACATGACCACTCATAAATGTGGGTGCAATTTGTGTAAAAAAATCATGCAGGTAGCCAACGAAAAAAACCCAAATAATTAAAAAAGTGCACTTACCTTTTTTCCTTTCAATTTTCCACGCACATTTATTACCGCTTATTACTTTGCTACCGCAATCATAAAAATCAAATAACCTTTTGTTTATTGCTTTTTTTTTTTTTAATTCTGAGAATCATAAAAAAAGTCATAAATGTTTTTGCAAAGAATTTTGTGCATATCTCGAGCAAATTTTTGAAATGCATACCTTCACTTAATTGTGAATAAAAGCGAAACGCGTTCATCGATTTTCATGATTTATGTCTCATTTTTTTCATAGGTTATGCGACTTTACGTGAAAGTAATAAAACTTGAAACTTTTTTTACTGTTTTGGATTTTTTATGAATTAAAAATAAAAAATTTAAATTTTTTGGGCAAAAAATATTTTTTTTCTTCATACATTTATTTATAACTGCGAAACTGTTGCTTATGTAGCAAAATGTTATTTAAACAGATGAAAGTAATTGTAATTCTTGATTTTTCTAAATTTTTTTCAGCAAAATCCGACTAGTGGTTCTCGAGTTATGTTAAACAAAAGAGCCTTATCAGAATTGAGTCCCGAATCAATCAGCTGAAAAATGTTGTACTGTGTAATGCAAAAACTTGAGAGGTGGCACCTGGTGGCACTTGAAATTGATTAATAATGTTAAAACAGATATAAGACAATGTATTCGGTGTGATTTCAAACTGAGGAAAAGTAAAGAAAAAATTCCAGGTCCAAATGTTTGGAGAAAAATGGGATTTTTGTTATATGTCCATAAAAATACAAAAAAAAAAAAAAAAACTTAAGTCTCTGCAGATTTTTTTTTTCAATTTTAGTATACTGAAATATACTACTTTAAATAGAAAAAAAAAGAAAAACGTTAGCTCACATAGTAAAATAATATTCGTATTTAAATTCTTAGGTTTAAATTAAGTTGGTTCGGTAAAACACACAAGTTCTGAGTTTGAGACGGATATAAAAAAAAACTGGCAGTCAGATCGGAGTAAATCTGTTTGATTTGATTGTACCATTTAGTCTAAAATTGCAACATATTACTGCATATTGCTTGAAGACTATGTTGACAATTTGACTTTTTTCCGCGAAATCCCCAGTGTGCAGCGCAGCATCAGAGTGAGTTTTCTCTTTAGCTGGCAACATTATCACTGAAAAAAGAAAATAGAGCCCAAAACAGTTGATAGCCTTCTTTTTTTAAATTCTTTCTACAAAAAACCTCTTTGGTAAGAGAGATTATTTTTATTTTTGTCAATAGAAGCAAATAATAATAGAAAATATTTATGTGCAACATTTGTTTCACTGGTTTTAAAATACTTAAAATATACAGAGTTGTGCTGGAAATCGAAAACGTAAAACGCAAGAATTTGGAAGCTGTTTTTAATACATTTTAAATCTTATTTTTATAATTTTTGTTTTAAAACTCTGTTTAATAGAGAAATATTTTTATGTATAATATTCTTTTATTACCGAAATGTTATTAAAAACGACTTTTAAAATTCTTGCGTTTTACATTTTCGAATTCCAGTACACTGCTCATAATTGTATTATACATAAACAGTTTTTAGGTCGTGGCAACACTGCTTGCTTTGTAATAAGCATACGAATTGTTGAAGTCAAGAATGATAGAAATAAAGATTACGCCTTGCGCATGTTTTACCGTTTGATGACGTAGTAGTTCCCTTGTTAAGATTACCAAGTCTCTTTTATATGTGAAAATCGTAATTTCTTACAAAAAATTTATGTTTTACGTGATAGTTGGCAACCCTGAAATTAATTTACTCAGAGAGTTCAATAAAAAAATATTATATTAATTGTCAACCACTTTTTAGGGTTGAAATCGCTTTTGACCCCAAAAAACTTAAAAAAAATGAGCCCCACCCCATTTATAACTTGCGGTGCCTCCTTAACCGTAGAATTTCCGTGGAGGAACCTAGAAAACGCAAAGATCCACCCCAATGTTTAAATTGCCAGGAATTTGGCCATACAAAAAAATACTGTAGACTACCATCAGTCTGTGTCAAATGTGGTGACATCCACAAAACTTCCGAATGTTCAAATTCCAAAAACGATCCCACCCTCAAAAGATGTGGCAACTGTGGTGGAAACCATACCGCCAACTACAGAGGCTGTCCAGTTTTCATCCAACTCAAGAAAACGTACTCCAATAAACCAGATAATCGTCAATTCAGATCTAATGACTTCCCACAACTCAAAAACGCGCACATTCCTACTCAAAATGCCCCCTATGCACAGAACACTAATAATAACAATAATCCAGGAGTTATGTCTTCCAATCTACAAAGCATTTACAATTTCCCCTCATCCGTTCAATTTGAAACACTTCGTAACGATAGTAGAACTGTGAACCCTACACCTATAACATACGCTCAAGCAACAAGGGAATCCCAATATTCCGAAAACCCTTCACAATCGTCTTACCGTCAAAACATTTTTAATCTCCCCTCAACCGCTCAATCTAAAACAACACGTAATGACAGTAGAACAGTAAACCCTACATCAATATCGTACGTTCAAACATCAAGGGAATCCGAAACCCCTATACAAAAAAGTTCATTAGAAGCATCCATTGTAGTTTTAATTCAAACTATGAACAACTTTATGTCGAACATGCAAGTCATTATGCAAGAATTGCTCAGAAACCAGGGCATGCTAATTCAAGCATTCTCAAACAAACAATGAACCAGATAAAAATATGTTTTTGGAACGCCAATGGCCTCAGCCAACATAAACAAGAAGTAGAACACTTCTTGAGTTCCCAAGAAATTGACATACTGCTAATATCTGAGACACATTTTACTGTTAAAAACTGTTTTAGAATCAAAGGATATTCAATATACGATACTAAACACCCCAGTGGCAAAGCGTGTGGTGGCTCCGCCATAATTATAAAAGAAAAACTGAGTCATTTTCCATTGAACGAATATAAAACAGAACACATCCAAGCAACTTCCATTACCCTTATGGCAGAAAATCTAACAATTTCTTCTGTTTATTGTCCTCCTAAACATAGCATACCGGAATCCCAATACACCCATTACTACAAAACCTTAGGTACCAAATTTATTGCAGCTGGGGATTACAACGCAAAGCACACGCACTGGGGTTCTCGACTCAATAACTCTAAAGGGAGACAGCTTTTAAAATCGATAGTCTCATGCAAACTAGATGTTATATCTGGGGGTCAGCCAACTCATTGGCCATCAGACCCAAACAAGATTCCAGATATTCTCGACTTTGCGGTATTAAAGAACATTAAACGTGAACACATTTCTATAGTCACATCTCTCGATCTCTCGTCCGACCATTCACCTTCAATATTGACGGTCTTTCAGGAACATCCGATCCCCAAGCACCGGTATTTCCCAAACAGGATGACTAATTGGCTTAAATATAAAAAGTATATAAGTTCACACTTACCCTCTAATATCTCATTGAAAAATGAAGAAGAAGTGCAAGAAGCAATAAGCATGTTTACAGACACAATTTATATCGCAGCAAATGTTTCTACACCGACTATAAATCAGACAACGAAAAAAGCACAATGCCCACAAAATGTTCAAACTCTGATTAGAGAAAAAAGAAACCTTAGAAGATTATGGCAGCAACATAGATCTCCAGCTTTAAAACTCCAACTTAACCAATGTCAAAGAGCACTCCGCAAAGTTCTCCAGGAAAATAAAGTTTCGTCCCTCCAAAGATATCTACAAAATCTTGATCCAACAGAAAGAACTAACTACAGCCTATGGAAGGCCACTAAAAACCTAAACTGCCCTATAAGTTACGAGTCTCCAATTCGCCTTATTGACGGCAGTTGGGCCAGAAGTCCAAATAACAAATCTAAAGCCTTTGCGAACCACCTAGAACAAGTGTTCACACCCAATAACACCAACTCCGACATAATTGTCCAACAGATAAATGAGAAAGTAGTTTCCCCCATAAAACTTCGATTTCCTAACATAATAACAGCTGTTCGAAATCTAAACACAAAGAAATCTCCTGGTCAAGACAAAATTACAGCAAAAATGTTATGTGAACTACCTAGCAATGCCCTAAGACTTATGCTTTATATATTTAACGCAATCCTGCGTATAGGCTTTTACCCTTCCACTTGGAAAATATCCGAGATTATAATGATTCCAAAGCCAGGAAAAGATCCCAGTCAAGTAAGCTCATACAGGCCAATAAGTCTTCTCTCTATTTTGTCAAAGCTTTTTGAAAAATTATTTCTTAATGCACTAACTCCATTCCTTAAAGATCACCAAATCATCCCCGCTCACCAATTTGGGTTCCGAAAAGACCACAGTACGGTAGAAAATATTCATCGAATAGTGACTCTTATCAGAAGAACATTTGAGGAAAAGCTATATTGCACTTCATTATTTATTGATATTTCTCAAGCCTTTGACAAAGTCTGGCACAAAGGGTTAATATATAAAATAGTTTCGCTGTTACCCCAAAATACACACAAACTTCTAAAAAGTTACTTAACCGACAGAACATTCGTGGTCAAGGTCAAAGACATAATCTCAAGCCCCAGAAAAATTTCGGCTGGTGTTCCCCAAGGTAGTATTCTTGGTCCCCTTATGTATATTCTATACACTGCAGATATGCCCACAAGTGCCCTTACACATACTGCAACCTTCGCAGACGACACCGCATTTCTTTGCATAGATAAAAATCCTAATATTGCTTCTTACAACTTGCAAACTCACATTTATGAAGTTGAAAAATGGCTTACTAAATGGAAAATAATGGTAAACCCTTCGAAATGTGCCCAAGTTACATTTACCTTAAGAAGGGAAAACTGCCCTAATATAACAATAAACAATGTTAATGTCCCTGAGAAGTCGCATATAAAATATCTGGGAATTCACCTCGACCGACGCCTCACTTGGTCTCAACATATTGACTCCAAATGTACACAACTAAAACTTAAAACTTCTCAGTTGCTCTGGCTCCTAAATTCTCACTCCACCCTCAATCTTGAATTTAAGGTCCTATTATACAAAGCCATCTTCAAGCCAATCTGGACTTATGGAATACAACTATGGGGAACTGCATCAGTATCCAATGTTGAAAAATTGCAAAGAAGGCAATCCAAAATATTACGCCTTATAACTGGCAGCCCGTGGTTTATCCGCAACGAAAACATACACAAAGATCTTAGCATCCCATACATCCGTGAAGAAATACAGAAATATTGTTCCAAATACGTACGTAAATTGTCAACACACCCAAATCCCTTAGCACAGACTTTACTCCTATTTAGAGGACATAGTCGTTTAAATAGAGTAGACACATTGGCTATAGCTCACCAGTAAAGAAATGCAAAACCTGTTAACATTCATTGGTCACTTATGCGCTGGCATCAGGGCCACAATATATATTTAGTTTAAGATATTAATACTTATTGTTATTTTTCTCAAAGAAAAGATCCAATAAACAAAATAAGAACGCTTAAAAAAAAAAAAAAAAAAAAAAATTGTCATAAAACTAATAATTTTGCTTAATATTTTATATTAAAAATATTATTACAATTAATAAAATTTTAAAAAGTATTCAAACGTGTGTTAAAAGTAGCATAATTAAGAAAAACAAAATCTAAATAAGAATAGAAGAGAGCAGAAAAGAGAACAAACATAAAGTGTGCAGTGGGCAAATGCCAACAAATTAACCGCAGAAAAACAAATCGGGAAATTGTGCGAAAAACTAACGTGTTACGTCCTTTTAATTAAATGTCTATATTTTTAACTATAGCTATTATATATTTATGTAAGTTAAAAATAAAATAATGAAGAAAAAAGGAACTTCTTATAAAAAGTTTTCAAATAATTTAAATAGAAAAATAATAAATTGTTCCACTGTCATATTTACACATAAACATAACAGTTTGAAAGCTACAAATTATTAGCCAATGAGAACTAAGGTTGTGTGACGTCACAGTTCCTACATGCGCAGTAAAAACTTTTTATATCTACCTGATGTCGTAATCTTTATTTCTATCATTCTTGGTTGAAGTTACTTGTCGATACATGCCTATACTCATACGCATTCAAAGGATTATCCATAAGCATGCCTGTTTGTTCATACTCATACCGTTCGATATACAAACTTATTCATGTTCATACTTATTGGTAGTCATACCTGCCTGTACTCGTGCTCGGTGGCGTATGAATAGGTTATAAGTATTAAAAATATAACTTTTTGGCTTTCTCTGGTCCACACCCGCCTAAGGCGAAGAGATATAGCGGCACTTATTTGAATAGAAGAGCGCTTAACCCCAACATATGATTACAGAAACCGTAAGGGGGAAAATTTTCATCCAGCACTGGCAGGACATAAAATTCACAATTAGAATTAGATTTGATTGTTTATTATTAGCTCATCTTTTATAATATGAAGATTAAATAATTAAAAATATATGAAAGAAGTGAGAACAATGTAACAACGGAGTGTTGTTAAAATAAAAACAATGCATGGACAAAATTACAACCAGACGTTCTTAAAGTTTGCCACTATCCGTTATCAAATTAAACATCAACGCAATGAGATATTTTTCTACCGGAGTTTTCCCTCTGTGCAATGAAGAGGGTATTATGCATTTCTGCTGATGTTTGTAAAACCTTTAAGTATACCGATCGACTCAGAATCACTTTCTAAATCGATCTAGCGATGCTCGTCCGCCTGGCTAGTTGGCTGTCCGTGTAAACCTTGTACGCAAAGTACTGGTCGTAATTTTGGAGATAATTAATTGAAATTTTGCACATAGGTTCTATGACAAGGGTCAAGCCTATTAAAAAAGGCGAATAGGTCCATAATTTCACATAGCCCCCAAACAAGCTTCTTTCCGGAATAGTGTCTTTGTGCCCATATTTAAATATTTAGATTAAGTTTGGTCAAAACTTATTTTATTACAATGAAAATCATCTTACCAAAATAAATTTTAATGCCATAAGTTCCTGTAAGTTCTGACTTCAAAGTATTAAATTTACACACAACATAATGGAAACAAATTTAATTCTTCTCTAAAGACTTGAGTCTATAATATCTTAATAAGAATGGTTAAATATGCATTAGTCATATTAATTCAAAATTTGCAATTATTGACTTATGACGTTGTTGCAGCAAATAACCGAAACGTAATCGAATAACAAAACTGTGTTAAACACAAACGACAACAATTTGAAAAGATTTGCTGCAATATTTTAGCTAACACAAACTTTCCACCATTTCAAACTTTCATTTTTGCAAACACAAATCATTTATAACAAACAACAAAAAAGAAATCATGTAAGAAACTTCTTAATTTCCGCACAAATTAAATATTTATTTGCAGACAATGGACAATGGAACAAAAGAATAAGAATTATGTCGGAAACTCATACAATACATTATTACAAACAATCACAATTGGACTCGTTCTCGTTATTACAACTTTAAATAAGGGTTTTTATTTGTTTGGATTATAGTTGGAAAATAAAAATGAAAACATACGAATACAAATTAAATAAAACTATAGTCTGATGAATTTTTGACACATCTAAGAGTTTTGAAAAAGATTAATTTTCCATTGCAATCACACGAAAGCGAAGCGTGCAAAACAATCGCTTGCTCCATATCTTAGAGATAAAAATATCATCAAAACTGATTGAACTGTAAATACAAACGAGCTTATTTCTAAATTGAAATGGATTATTGTTTGCCAATAACAATAGTTTTATTATATTTATTGTTATTTCTTCCTTTGTTATACACTTCACAACAGTTCGAAGGAGCATATACATACATTAGTGTGACCCAAACAAATTTTTTTTTGGATTTTCATGGCTGCTCGAGCAGATTTAAAAACTTATAGGGTAAAGTATTTTTGAGATTTTTAGGAAGAGATTTAGAGGTCACTCAAGTCGAATTTTTGCCAAAATTCGAGTTTGCCGGTATTTTGTTCAGTATTCTTCATAACTTTGTCAAAAACAGCGATTTTCTTCACTTTTAAGAAAATAATTTAAAAGAAAAATGTACAAGCTTTATTTTTGTGCGCATTCACTGTAAGTTTTTGCAATGAATTTGCTCATTTAGGTACCCTACATTAAAATTTTTCGTAATTTTTCTAACAATTTCGTAAATAACTCTTTATAACTTTTAAAATTTGTATGAAGATGAAAAAACCAACAACGCAGATTGAAAGATCAATTCTATCTTAATAATTTAGAAGCAAATATTTTTGAATTTGCTCTTACCGTTCCTGAGTTATGCCGGTACCCAATTTACGATATTATTACTCATACCCAACAAAGAAATACAAATCAAACGATTTGCTTTTGCTTTGCTTAAAAATCATTTATTGGGGTTTTTACGTATAGTTCTATGCCCTGTTGTGACATTTATGTAAGTGTTATCCATTACCTATACGTGAATATTTGACCAATTTTACTAAAGAACATGCAATCAAGAGAAGAAAGTTTCAGCGGCAATTAATCGGGCTTGCTGGAGGAAGCAAATTATATATTCATTAAAAATATGCATTTTTCGAAACCAGCTGCAATCTTACATGGACAATTTAAAATTGATGCCTTGCTAGAATTTAGTTCATTCATTTTAAGAAACAATATAAAAAATTGGTACCTCTGTCAATGCCCACGATACACTCCTCTCAATGATCTTAGTCTATAAAAGCGGTTAATTAACTACAAATTTATTTATGTAGCAGTTGCATGAGCCACGTTAAAATCTTTTCTAGATCATCAGTGGTACTTTACCCCAAAATTGACTATCTTAGCCTTGTTTTGATAAACATATTGACACCAAAACATTGAGTTGAATGGCAAACAATCTACTTAGGCCAAGAAGCTAGAACGATGTACATAGTAAAAAATAAACAAATTCAAGGAATAATTTCCAAAACCAATCCCAATTTTTTTCGAAGCATGCAATATTTCAATAGATATTTTAAAAACAGATCCAGAAAATTGAGAAGCCAACAAGCCATTTTAAGATGCAAAGTTAAAAGTTAAACATTTACAAGTGGTTAATGATATGGCAGAACGAGGTGTGGCTTTGGCTGCGTTGCTAGTTTTTTTAATTTTCTTGAAAATTTTAAAAATTTCTTGGGACACACTAACATACTTATGTAACAGGGTAAGTCAACAAACAGAATTTGGTGTGAAGTGCAGCCAGAGGCAGTTCAAGATATTTTATCGGTGCGGTTTGTGGGCCGATCTCATTATTGGACCGTACTTCAAAAGCGTAAAATCGCAAATAACAGCAAATGCAAGGTATTGTGCGTTGATTACACTACGTGACAGTTTTTAGAATAAATGAATTTGACACCTAATCACTAGCAATCCATGGTTATTTTAGAAATTTTATAACCTTTCACTAAAAAGAAAGAAATACATAATCCGTTTAAAATTTTTGAAGATATTTGCATTTCAGTCTCATCATCTTTTTAAAAAACACAAATAATGGTTATTTAGAAATATCTCAAAAACTCTTCCACTTTTGACAATTTGGTCAAGACTTTGTTGAAATTTTGTCACGTAGTGCTACCCAAAATGGAAGGATTGGTCATGTTTAACATATGGTTTTACCAATACGGTTCCACATGCCAGACGACACGCGATACCATTAACCTAATGAAAGGTAAGTTTGGTGAGAAAATAATATCACGTTTTGGAGCAGATCATTTGCTGCCAAGATTATGCGATTTGACCCCTCTAGACTATTTTCTGTGCGGACACGTGAAGTCTCTCGTATGCAGAGACAAGTCAGCTACAGTTCCAGTCCTGTTTGACAACATTACAGTTGTCATTGGTAAGATACCAGACAAAATTCGGAAAAAAGTATGCCAAAATTGGAGCTCTCGGATGAACCACCTACGGCGTGGTCGCGGGTAACATTTACATGGAATTATCTTTAAAAAGTAAATAAACGACATTCATTTATCGCCCCAAATTAGTTTTGACAACTTTTAAATTTCAAAAAGCGCCAAAATCGAGAAAAAAAAAGTATTTTCGGAAAATATCACAAAATTTTCAAGTTTTTAAATTTATTTGAAATTTATTTTCAAGTTTTTAATTTTATTTGAAATTTATTTCAAAATAGATATTAAGGGTTTTCAGGAAAACGCTTAAAATTGCCATTTGTGCAAATATTCAAATTTGCGAGATTCCCTTTATGAAGCTTTTTTTTTTTTTAACTATTTTGTAATTTCAAACAAATAATGTCAGTTTGTAAGAAATGTCAATACAAATTTATATTAAAAAAAATAAAAGTTGAGTTTCGTTTGTTAAAATTTAAAATGCAAACAGTAATCCAAAAGATTTTTTTGCTTATGTTATTCCAAGAATTAATTGGTTGTGATTTGTAAACACTTGAACTTTTCGATGAAAAGTATGGAAATCATTAAAATATCTGATTGTACCCTGCAAATAATAGGGCCAGTCCAAACACGCGTGTAAAGAGTAGCCCATAAGGGAGCACGACTAGTCCAAACGTATGGAAAAAACATGGTCTATTTAACGTTACGATGTGCTAGGGCAGGACCATATAACCCACCCTTGGACCACTAAGGAGAAGTTTTAAAACTACTCCATGGTATACACAAGAGGACTAGTTTTGAAGTCGTTTATAAACGAAAGCATGTCGTTAAAAAACGAAGACAATGTAATGACATAGACAATGACATGGGCCATGCTTGCGTTACATCGGCCCAGTTCATGGAGTAGTTCATTTTATCAAAATGGATCAGGTGGTCCAGTTTTATTTTCAGGGTATAAATTTTTTTTTTTTTTTTAATTCCCTATGCTTATCCCCGCGAAGCTTGACGCTTGTCTGCAGGAAAGAAACCAGAGTCTCTGGCGGGAATCGAACCCGCAACCCCGGGGTTGATAGACTAGCTCACTACTAGCTAGCCTACCGGGGCCCTCAATGTAGGATTGAGGCGCAAGTTTGTAAAAATTGCAAATTTAGGAAGTTTGTTTAAATGAATTCTTATACAATTTTTGACAGGCAGGTCGTAAAAATGCACAGTTTGCTCAGATTACGAGACTTAAAGCGAAATCAAGGCAAATTTATTACAGGTGGTCTTAAAAGCCCTGCTGATATTAGCTAAAATCACTGTTGGATGTCAAAATTTTGTTTATTCTCTTTTATTATCTTTGTTTCTGTTTTGTTTTATTTCTGTTTTTGACATTGTACAATGATTTTACAAAAACAAATTGCTTGTGGTTTTTGTACGAGTTGTACTTGTTGTAGTACCGAGATTACCTGGGATGCATTCGTCTTGAGCGAAATCATGAAAATCATTATTATTTTTATAAAAAAGTACATTTTAACATTTACAATAAAAACAATAACAACTCAGAAAAAATGAAAAACCAACTTCAATTAACATATTCGTTAGAAATTTGTACTTTTAATAAAATTCCGTACTGATTTTGCAAACAAATTGATCATATCAATTAACATATTTGTAAGTATGAGCTTTTCTTGCTGTTGAGTTTCAATCAATGTGTTTAATTGAAATGTGATCACCAGCAAAAGGGGCTATATAAAATGTTAACACAAATTAAAATATTATTTTCAATCAACACAGTTAATTGAAACAATTAAAAAATTGTTTGAAACTTTATAATTTTTATTAATGGAAATTTATTGGAATAATTAAAAAAGTTTTTGATACAGCATTATTGATGCCAATTTTTCAGCAAAATTTTTTCTGTGAAAGCATAACAGCAGTAAAGCCTAGAGAACACGGAATGTGAAAGCCACATAAAACAGTTTTCGTAAATTTAGTTTTTGTTTTCATATAAATGTTAACCCATTGACGAGTTTTCAAGAATAGCCGCCATTAACTAACTCATCTTTATAGCATTAAACTTCAGTACAAAAATCTAATATTAAATAAATATTTTTCCATTGCATAAAGTGAATCATTCGCCATCCCTTTTCAATTCTAGATAAAATTTCCGCATCGGACTCAAGTTGTGCAGCTCATCGTGTAATACCATTTCAAAAATGGAATAAAACATTTTTAACATTTATAATATTTATTTTGCCTTAAATTTAAAAATTGGAAGGCAACCATCACCGGAAAAAAAATTAAATATGACCCTTAATTTGGGGAAATTCTTTATTATGAAAAATCACCTCAAAATTTTAAATCAATTTTTACCCCAAAAATATTTAAAATAAAAAAAAACACAAAGAAAATTATATTAAAAATTTGGGTTGGGTAGCGAATTTCAAAATCCCATGTTTAAAAATCCAGAAAGAGTTTTGGTTTTAAAAATCGCACTAAAATTAAAAAAAATTTCAAAATTTTGAAAAGCACTAAACGCACCGAATTGACAACACTGCCCAAATACATATTCATTCACTTTTACAAATTTCCCGTGTTTGTTTTAAATTTCCAACACCCAAAACTGCATTGGGTAAAGTTGGCTTTTAATCAAATAAACAATTAAAGTCTGTTCCAAATCATTTCAGTTTTCTTGTTTAAATTTTCATAATCTGGGATAAAATTAGTTGTTCTCCAGTTGAGGATTTACGTAAAAACTTAAAATAAGATTGAGATAATTTTACATTTAATTTGCTTAAAGTCCGATTAAATATGTAAACAATTTCATTTCACTTGAAAACTCCTCGTACTTATCCATTGGAGAATTTGCATAAAATTGTGTTATTCATTTTATTGTTCAAGTTGTATGTTATTTCTTTTTTTTTTATGGAACTTTCGAACGCAAACTGGCTGACAAAGGTCAAGACGAACATTTTTTCTTTTGCATTTAAATTGTTTTTGGCTCTTTGAAAAGTAGAAGTAAAAGTTGTAGACAAGCATTCTAATAAAAGCAATTGAACAAAACGAGTAAAAGGAAATTCCTAAATTGTGAAAATAGCACAAGTAAGTTTCAGAAAAAAAACTAATTCTAGGTATAAGTAAATTTATAGAGAACACTACATTTAGGGATGCTAAGTAGAGATTTTTGAAATTTTTATATTAAGGACATAGAAAATATCAAGGTTTTGCAATTTGATAATCAAATTGGTGTAAGTCTTCCTTGAAAAGAATCATATCGTAAAGGTACCTAACGAGTTCTCAATATTAAAAAGTACTTTATTGTACTATTATTGTCGTTTTGCTCTACACTATTCAAAAAGTGGCGTAATATTAAGTAAGCAAGCCCAACGCACACATACACATTATATAATATTTCAATCGGTATTCGAAAATAAACAGTACATTATTAAGCGTTCGGCTCACACATCCAGGAACGATATCTATTTTTTTTAGTGATTGTGTAGACGAACACAGTCATTAAAACCGTTCGTAACTATTTTCAAGAAAGAACCGAACATTTTATAATTAATGTTCTGTTCTTCGTTAAAAAACAGAACAATTGTAGTGATACTGTGTACCAGTGATGTCAGATGTAGGGAAAATTCCCTACTTGTAGGGAATTTTTCTCCAAAAATCAGACTGTAGGGAAAAAAGACAGATTTTTTATTTTCGTAAAAATGTAGGGAATTTTTCCTTTGCATGTAAATTAAAATATAATCTAACTGA
This sequence comes from Pollenia angustigena, assembly GCA_930367215.1. Taxonomy (NCBI): domain Eukaryota; kingdom Metazoa; phylum Arthropoda; class Insecta; order Diptera; family Polleniidae; genus Pollenia; species Pollenia angustigena. Next base: position 119,894,367 of record OV884057.1, on the reverse strand, counting down.
CTTGTAAGAAAACCTCTGTGATATTAAATTACATCGCTTCAATAATCACAATCTGGCTACTTTGTTATTGAATAATTGCTTTTGAGTATCAAGTACCCAAGTACTCAATACTTTTACAACTCTTACCGCCATTTTCACCAAGTTCGGTTAAAACTAACTTTCAATTAAAGTTCCGGTTACCAATACGTTTTGACAGCTATAACCGATGGTTAATTATAACCGAACTTGGTGAAAATGGCCATTAAAGCGACAATTATTGCATTTTTAAAAAAATTTTACATTTTATGAAGACTTGTTATGCTTTTTATTCTGTATTCATATTAAATATTCCAAGAATTGTAAATTACAAAAAATATTCTTTGACTTTCGCTGTTAATATTTATTTGTTTAAAACGCCATCTTTGTAAGTATTATTTTTATAAAAAAAAGACTGTGCTAACATCGTAATATTATAGGAAATGTCGTCAGACTCAGATTCTTCGAAAGACTGCCAAAAGAAATATAGAAAACAACGATTCCGCAAGAGTTGGTTGAATGAAGAAACTTTCAAAGGATGGCTTGCAGAAGTTGACGATAAATTTAAATGCAAATGCATACCCTGTGGAAAGCTGTTAACTTGTGGAAAATCTGACTTAGAAAAACATGCCAACGGAAAGTCACACAGAACTAATGTTTTATCAATTAAAAACTCTACAAATATGACCTCGTCTTTTCAAAAAGAAAAGCCCAATAACGTTGAAAAATATACGGCAAATTTTGAGCTGCGTATGGCACTTTTTTTTGCTGAACATAATGTTGCTCTGCAGGTAATTGAACATTTAATTCCGTTACTGAAGGAGATTGTACCAGATTCAGCGATAATAAAAGAATGTCAGCTGGCACGTACTAAATGCACCCAAATAATACGTAATGTTTTAGCCAATGAAGAAAAATCAAAGCTTATAAACAAACTTAAAATTAATAAGTTTTCTGTTCTTATTGATGAAAGTACTGACATCTCGTCAAATAAAACAATGTGCATTCTGGTTCGGTTCTTTGATGAAAAACAAGAAAAAACTACGGTACAACTTTTGAATATGCTGCAGCTTGGGGCTGATTGTAAAGCAGAAGCCCTTTATAATGAGTTTAAAAAATGTTTGCTTTGCTGTGATGGGGCTAGCGTAATGGTTGGGCAGCATAATTCATTTACATCGAGATTGTTAGCGGACAACCCAAATATCATTGCTATAAAATGTATATGTCACTCGGCTGCAATAATTGCAAATAAAGCTTGCCTTATGTTACCTAGAGCTCCTGAAGATTTATTGCGACAAGTTGGAACATATATATCTGGTAGCTCTAAAAGATGCTGTGAGTTAGAAGAATTTCAAGAAATGCTCAACGTAGAAAAGCGAAAAATTTTAAGAACATCTGCCACAAGATGGTTGACTCATCAGAAATGTATTGAAAGGGTTTTGGAGAACTGGGCAGTTTTGTTAAAATTTTTTCAAAATGCAGCATCACAAGATAAGCTCAAGCAAGCAGATTTAATATTAAGTGAGTTGACAAATGAATGCAACAAGGCTTATTTATTATTTTTAAAGTACGTTTTGAATTATTTTAATACTCTAAATGCTTTGTTTCAATCAAAAAATCCCATGATACATGTTCTACATTTTGAATCAACCAAATTATTTTTACAAATTGGTCAAAATTTTATTAAAAAGGAGGAGCTATGTGTCACTTGCAATATTAAATCACCACATGTAACAAAACAAATAGAAGATATTTATGTTGGCCATGAATGCGAAGAGTTGCTTAAGACCTTCCCAAAATCAAATTCAAACCAGATTAAGTCTGATTGCTTAAAGTTTTACATTACCTCACTAGAAGAAATACAGAAGAGATTGCCTTTGAAAAAGGACTCAATTTTTAAAGAAATGGAATTCCTAAATCCAAAATTAGCTCTTGGTACTGGTAATAAAAAAATTTACAAATTTAAAATGGTATGTGAAAAGTTTAATATTGATGTTAATCTTCTTACTCAAGAATGGCTAACCCTAGAATATAGTTTTTCAGAAGAAGAAATTAATTCTCTTTCAAAGATGGATTTGGAACCATTTTGGTTATATATATCAAAGTCCAAGAACTTCAATGATAATTTAGTATTCCCTTGCCTCTCAAAATTATCCAAAATTCTATTGAGTTTACCGCATGCCAATGCAGATGCTGAGAGGATATTTTGAATTGTTACTGACGTCCGTACAAAAAAAAGAAATAAACTGAGTCACGAGGTTTTAAATTCCATATGTATTCTTAGATCATACTTACAATCAAAAATGTTAAACTGTACAAGCTTCCGTTGTACAGAAAGTCATTTTAATAAAATGAATTCGCAAGTGCTTTACAACTGATTTTTTATACGTATACAAACATATGTAGATTTTTATTTTATTTTTTATAATTTTTGTTTTTTACTCAAACTACCTGAAATTTATTTAATGTATGTTATTAGGGGTTTTCACCCTTGATAGTAAAGTCCCTTGTAGACCTTGGGAATCTTATTAATTTAGTTAAAGTACTAAGATTTACAACACTGCAACAACAAAATGTATAAGACTAAAATTTACTACGCTGTTGTTAAAAAATCCAACAAAAAACTGTAGTAAACACGTTTGTTAAATAACCCAGAATAAAACAGTTGAAGAAACTATATCTGTCTCTTTCCCTCACTCAGCAACTTCATTAATTTACAATACTAACGAAAAAGAAACTCACGCTTTGTAGTATAAAATCGTATTAAGAAACTCACGCTTTGTAGTATAAAATCGTATTAAGTAAAGCAGAGGTGTACACTTAATACAAAGGGTGAAAACCGCTATTGTTTTTTGTTTAAAGTAAATAAAATTTACTATATTGAATTATTAATAATATTTGAGTTTTACTAGTACCTAATATAAGGTAGGGAAAATTGTAGGGGAAAAATATTGCTGTTGTAGGGAAATGTGGGGATTTTTTTATGCAATCGTAGGGAACTATTAAAATTTCATCTGACATCACTGCTGTGTACAAACATTATAACTTATTGATCTATAATGCTTCTTTTTTTACATTGATATAGAAATGAACAAACAAAAAATGTTAGCAACGACCACACCACGATCAGCTTGTTGGTGTATTGTGTACAGGGTTGCCGTTTAAAAATTTTTTATCCGACCAAAATTGTCTACAAAACCTACCAAAATCCTTTGGAACCGACCAATTTGTTTATATATTTAAAACCCAATATGGACACTTCCACAGAATCGTCTCGTTGCGCCAACAAATAATTAAGTTTGTATATTAGACCATGTTGTTCAAATTCTCTCTTTCACTAAATTGCTCTTTACACCAAAATACAAAAAAAAAAAATTCAATAATACATAAATTATTTTTTTAAAAACAAGTTAAAAAGCTTGGTGACGTAACGTGACAAGAAGTAGATTTTTCGATAAAAAAAAAAAAAAATACCCATATACTTAATCAAGAATAGGAAAATCTTGTTAAATGATATGCCTTAAAAATTTTAATTATTACAAACTTTTATAATATTTAAATTAAGTACTTGAATGAACTAACTCTCATAAAATAAATTAAAATATACTTATTCATAGTGATGTTCAAAATATTGCATCGCCAATTTCGAAGAATCGCGTAAATTCGCGAGTTTTTGTAGGTACTTCGACTCCGACTCCGGTACAAAAAACTCAACTCCATAGCCCTGACAAATTCTTTTAGTTCAGAAAAAGAACCGTAAATATTACGACAAAGAACCTCAATATCATTTTGGCATCTTTTTACATGCGTAACTTAAACAAAGGTGAAGAAAGTGAAACGTGCACCTTACGTAAAATAAATAAACTTCATTGCTAAGTAACGTTTTTAGCCCACTTATCTTACCAGCTATGACGTTATCGCCGTTTGTTACCAATCCGGTCAATATTTTCAAAGGAATATTGTTTGTTGATAAAAAATTGTTTTAAAAGAAAAAAAATTGAGACAACGCGCCATCAGACTTGGTTAGCTCGAATTAGGGTACAAAACTACATATCCTTTATAGAACTAATTCCGTCCAACAATACAATTCGTCTTGCTACATTCGTAGTTTCATCAGCAATCAAAAATAATCTTCTGTTTTTTTTAATATTTTCACTTGCCTGCTTTGCGATATAGGCAGCTGCTTCAACAGACTTTTTCCTACCACATTTAATAAGTTTTGCTATGGTTAAATCTAGGCAACACTCATCCAAAATAAGGCTGGAAATTAGTCCATTAGCAAAAATGGGAAATTTTGTTTGTTTTTCGTCTGCTGAAAAGTAAATAGCGTTGCCGGAAAAATAAATAGCGTTGCCTTCTCAAACCAACCAAAATAAGGTTTAGCCTACTATCCGACCAAAGGAAAAATATCCGACCAAATTTTGTCGGAAAAGACCAAGTTCGGCAACCCTGATTGTGTATATGTTGATTTTGTTACCCCTCTGAAAATAAAGCTTGATAAATATCTCAATTAGTAGGTCGCAAGTGGTCAAGTTTAAAATACCATTGGAAGCTGCTTCAAAAACTCCTTCGATGATACCAAATTTAATTTATGTCGTCTTGAGGCAAAGTACTAAAAATTCGAAAAACTGAAAAAATACCTTTTTTAAAAATAGTCCAGCTCACGGATGGTCAACGCTAGAACCGAAATATTTTGGGAATCATCATAAAACATATCAAGCTTTATTTTCAGAGGAGTAACAAAACCCCTTTTTTTTTGAGTCGCTCTATTGTGCATACAACTATACCATACTGTAGGGCACGTATTAAATTTGCTACAAGCAAAAAGTTGTGCTAAGAGATACCACGAAAATTCATAGGAAAACAAACCTAAAAACACATCATGACAACACATTTAAATGACTCACTCATCTGGATGCTGTAAAAAAACAAACACACAACTAAATGGCAAAAGAACAATTTAATAGCAATAAATCTAACAATTTGCTATGGGTTTTCCCTTTATCCTACAAAGAACAGTAATTTGAAATCCTGAAAGCAAAAAAAGTTTTAAATCAACAAAAACCAAATGATGCAATAGTTTGTAATAAAAAAAATGTAATTAGTGGCAATTTCTCATCCTCCATGCTCGTATTACAACAGGTCAACACTTTATATTCCTTGTCATGGCAGAAATCTCGAAATTAAAAACTAATGAAGATTAATTAAAAACCGCTGTTAATTAGTATCCTAATAGCAACATTAATATACATATGCACATGTAAGTTTGTATGTTTATTTAAATACGAACTTTTCTTTTTGAATACCACACCTGTAAGACGGAGAAGAATAACAATCCACCTGTTTGCTTAAGTCGCTTTCATATGTACAAAAATAAATGTATTCCGTTTTATTGTATCTAACGAAAGAAAGCCTTTATTGTCAAATATCAAACCAGTCCAGCGACCATTAAGAACGTTTTCCTTCTTGTTCCTGTACATAAAAGTTCAGGTACAAAACTACACACATGAGTTAAAACAATATTTTTTTAATGTCTACGAGAAAGACATTAAGTTGGCGCTTAATTATTAGTGTATCTTCATTGCATTTATTTAGTTTGTACAGTGAGACCTAGATTATCCGTAATGGACGGAACCGGGAGCATTCTGTTTAATCAAAATTCCCGGTTAATTAAGTAGCAGTTTTGAATAGTTTTTTGTGTATTTTTGTGTATTATTTAAATTTTTCACGAAAGTTGTAAATAAATATTTTTAGAATAACAAAATTATTCAAGGATTTATTTATTTCCCGAGTAATTGATGTTACCATTAAATTGAATCGCTGAAAATCGAGGCCCCACTGTCATGTTTTTAATGGGTTTAAACCAGTGTTCGAAATTAAACAGTACATTATTTAACGTTCGGCTCACACACCCAGGAACGATATCTATTTTTTTAGTGATTGTGTAGACATACACAACCCTTAATACCGTTCGTAACTATTTTTCGAACACTGGTTTAAACCAGTGTTTGAAAATAAACAGTACATTATTTAACGTTCGGCTCACACACCCAGGAACGATATCTATTTGTTTAGTGATTGTGTAGACGAACACAACCCTCAATACCGTTCGTAACTATTTGCAAGAAAGAGCCGAACATTACATAATGTTCTGTTTTTCGTTAAAAAACAGTGCAATTGTAGTGATCCTGTAGACAAACATTATATTTTAATGTTCTATAATGTTTCTTTTTTACATTGATAAAGAAATGAACAAACAAACAATTTTAGCAACGACCGCACCACGAACAGCTTGAGTGTGTGCATTGTGTATATGTTTTGTTCGTGTAAAATTATTTTGCTGGCTTTTTGTTTTTTTTTCGTATCTGTATTTTGTTTTTGTAAAAAATGTTTGATTTTTTTTTTTGCAAGCCAAAAGGGACGATCATTAATGAGCCGAACCGAACACAATAAAGTTTGTGGATAAAAAAAACCGAACGGAATTTAATGTTCTCATCTTTTGTTGAGTTTGATAAAAACAGTATTATTCTTGTGTTCGAAAGATGACCAACAGGGAATCTTTATTTTTTTTAGTGATTTCCTACACAAACACTATAAGCGTTTTTGTTTTCCATAAATCTACCGAACCGAACGCTAAGGAGCGATATTTAGTGTTTATTTTCGAACACTGGTTTAAACTAAATCTGAAATTTATTATTATTGGATATCAAAAACGGCTAAATATATGAAGTTATCAGCCATGTCACAGAGGACAATTCCGTTCGGAAACGGAATTCATTCTGTATTTTGGTGCTTCAGAAAATGACGAAAATATTTTTCGGAATGAAACCATTTTAGTTTTAATGAACCGAATAGGAGTTTTCTGTATCTGAAAAGCCAAAATACTATCAAAATACACTTTCTATCAATAAACAAATAGGTTTTCTTCGATTCCGAACGGAATCATTCCGAACGGATTTGTACTCTGTGACATGGCTGTATATAAATACCGTTCTTTAGTTATAAATAAAAAATCTTTGTACCACGCCTACTTGGGCAATCCCGCTCACATTTTATCGGATATTGTGATTTGGTAATCAAGATACTTGTACCCAATATGGAAGCTTTCGCTCCTGCCATTCTTCAGATATACATAAACATAAAATAAAACAAGTTAGAGTGCTACATTCGGCAATGCCGAATCTTTGATATTTTAGGAGTAATATCTGTATGATATCTATTTATTATTATTATCTTTATAAAAACATATATCCACACTAAAATTGGTTGCGGTTTAGACCTTTAATAAATTATTGACCGACAATTAAAAAGTTTAATGCTTTTTTTTTTTTAGCAATTTTAAATAGCTTGAGTAAAGTATCATGGTAATTTATATTGGAGCCATGGTAGCTATGAACCAATCATCCCAAAATTCAGATTTCTGGTATTAAAAAACATAAATTTCAATACAGCGGTGCAATTAGTTTAAGCGTTTGAAGTGAATTTCAGAAGGCTGCTAAAATGGGATCTAAGGTAAATTATGGACCGTATATCACAAAATTGCATAACATTTTTTCTTGCCATATGAAGCTAAGCTGGAAGAAAGTTTACCGCAATAAATATATCTGCTACGGTTTTAGGCGTATTTAATTATTTTACAAGAGTGGGCTTTATATGGGGCCTAGGGTAAATTATGCACCGATCTTTACAAAATTTCACAGTGTCATTTCTAGTCCTATAAAACTGTGACGAGCCAAAATTTGTTATGATAGCATTGTTAGTTGGTGTTTTAGGCGTACTATACTGTTTTCCGGGAGTAGGGCTTATATGGGGCCTAGAGTAAATTATGGACGGATCTTCACGAAATTTTACAACGTTATTTCCAGTTGAATAAAACGAGTTTTTGCAAAATCTTATATCATTATGTGCATAGTTCTACCATTTAAGTTTGTTTTTTTTCAACAAAATTATCCATTTTTTTTAGGTGGTGGTTCCACATTTTGATTCATATCTCTGATCCTACTGAGCTGATTTTGCTGGATTTCAATCCCAAACTGCTTAGGATAACTACAAGCAATTTGACACCCAGTTTGTTTAGTTCTTTGACATTTTCGAAAGTGAACGTGTTTTCAACAGACAAACAGACGGACATGGCTAAATCGACTTAGAATTACTCAAGGACCCAGAAAATATATACTTTATGGGGTCTGAGATGAATAATAAAAAGGTTTCACACGGAATGACAAACTTAGTATAACCTCTTCACGACTAATTATGGTGGAGGGTATAAAAAATAACAACAAGGGGTTTTTGGGTAAAATTGGAGGCAGTCGTGATTTTTTGTGGTCCGATCCGGAGTATATATAATATAAATACAGACGGACATTTTTAAATCACCTGCGCTCCTCATAAGGACCCAGAATATATACACTTTATAGCCTAAAGCCTGGTACTCTGTTCAACATTTCACGTGAAATGCTGTCAAAATGCATATGAAAAAAACTTGTGCGGAATAATCATGAAATAATGTTGATGGAGTTGTACTCTGTTTATTTTGTGAAAAAGTACCGAAATGTTTCTGGCAACATTTTTTTTACAACTGCGAAATAATGTAAGCTGCCTTTATTTCACGTGGAATTTTAAGCAAAAGCAAAAAAGTATGAACTTAATATTTAAAAAAGAAATAAAAAATTAAAATAACACAATCGGTAACAGTTTTTTAGCCGTATTTACTTTTTTTTATTAAATTTTTTATTAAAAAAAAATAATTTTAGTAAAATACATGTGGCGTTTGTTTACATACACGAAACAATGTAGCATACTTTGAAGGAATAAAAACGTCAAATTATACAAACTCGCACGATTGGTAACATTGATAAATGCCAAAATTTTCGTGTGGAATAATCAATGTTGCTCAACATTTTTCACAAATTTGAACAGAGTACTAGGCTTAAGAGCAAAAGTGTAGTAATTACAACCGGAGTTTTTTTTTCGGTGAAGGGTATAAAAATAAAATTTTCATAAACCAAAGTTTGTTTCACGAATCGTGTAAACTTTAAGAAAAACCGACCCTTTTCTTTTACTCTTATTTATATTCTTTAGCCACCCTAATGTCTTGCTGTTATATGGCTACATTTTTGTGTTAATTTCATAAAACTTGTTTTGTTTACACCCAAACCCTTTCCCTAATGATAGAGTTTGTTTTACATTTTTGTATTTTTTTCTTCATTTTTCAAATGTCTTTCTATGCAAAATGGAAAGAATAGAAAATATTTCGCATATTTCACAAAGTATTCATTTAAGTTTCATTTAAATAAAATTCAATATTCTGTCATAATGACATTGTACTTCTAACTAAATAATGATGCCACACAAAAATTAATATTGTTGGTGGAAAAGTGTGGTTTTCTTTTATTTCGCTTCAGTTACATACAGTTCGTCAGTTTCTGTGTTGTTGTCTAATGTAAGTTTTTAGACAACTTCCTTTTAATGGGATAACAGTTAGAGAGTAAGGACATGGAAGCACATGGTAATTTTTATAATTTTTTAAAGGTTGTCTGAGAAGTTTAATAATAGTTTTAATATATTAAAAGACTAAAAATGGCTTTTTGACTTAATATAGTGATTTTGAGGATTTATATAAACAAACAGAGAGATATGTGTTAGTATTATCTTAACACTTCTGCCGTTATAGATAGAGCATTAAAATGCACGAATTTAAAGAAGCAAAACAAAGATCAAGACTTTTAGATAGTTGAATTAATTCTAAATTTAATTTACAAATTAAATTGCATTGAGGTTAGGTTCCATTAACCTCAATGAAAACAACCTGACAAAATGTCGGTGCTTATTGGGACCATATTTGAGAATAAAGGGTGGTTTAAATTAAAGGGATAATTTAAATTTGCACATAATTTTCTTAATAAGGGCCGATGTTGAATGTGAACCAGAGAACGGCTTTGTGCGATTGCAAAAAATTCGCATTAAATCAACAAGAACAAATACACTCATTTGTGTTCATGCAATCAAACTTTCTCAGCCACACACATCGGTGTTGTTTAAAAATTCATTCAAGTCATGCCCAGCGTATTGGCTTTGCCATTCATACCATGTTTAGCTTCGTTCGTCAATTATTGCTTTGGTAAAAAACATATACAGAGAAAAATACACAAAAATCATTGCTCTGATGATGATTCAGCAGCTGAAACAATTTCCATAGAAACAGAAGACGTTTTTATTTTTTATAATTTCTTAAAAAGTACAGTAGTTCTGTATGTAATAATAGGACTAGTCCAAGCACGCGTGTAAAATGTAGCCCACAAGGGACTATGACTAGTCCAAACGTAACCCAAACGTCTGGAAAAAACATGGTCTATTTAACTTTACGATGTCCTAGGGCAGGACCATATAATCCAGCTTTGGATTACAAAGGAGTAGTGTTAAAACTACTCCATGGTATATACAAGAGGATTAGTTTTGAAGTCGTTTAAACACGAACACATTTCGTTAAAAAACGAAGACATGTCGTCTCACTACAAACACTTTTTAACAATGTCATGGTCCATGCTTGCATAACATCGGACTAGTCCAATGAGTAGTCCATTTGATCAAAATCAGGTGGATCAGGTGGTCCAATATTATTTGCAGGGTAAAAACAAAAACAAATTGGACAATACAACTAGTTTATTTGAACTTATGCCTACAACAATCATACCAACTCAGCGACTCGTTATCATACCAACTTACATTCGTCGTTGTGTCATCGAGTGGACAATGACTACTTAAATGCAAAAGCAAAAGAATAAACGCCGCTTGACTTTAAGAAATTGTGTTATTGCGTGCGCAACAATAAATGCAAACAAAGCACTTTCAATAAAAAACTCACACATGCACAAATCAAATGTGTACCAAACGAAGTCAAAATTACCAACGTTGAACTTTGTTTTGCAGGCATAGAGTTAAAGTAAATTATAGCGTATGAGTAAATCAACCAAAATAGTGGATTTTGCAGTTCTCTGATGTGAACTACACCTAAACGTCAAGTATTTTTCTGCATTTCATTTGACATTTCTCAATTTCAGACTTACTCAATTTGAACCATAGAAAGATACAGAATCGAGCAACGCGTTAAAGTTATTCAGGCTTATTATGAAAATGGGCGTTCAAATCAAAATGCATATCATGCACTTCGTGATTTTTTTTGGCCAATTTAATCGTCCAACTGTGCGTACAATCGGAAAAATCGAGCTGCTGTTCGTGATAGGCTGAAGAGCCGTCCACCTCAGCTCGTCGTCGTGCCCAACAATTGCAGCTCTCACGCTCGCCGTTGATGAACATTATGCATAAAGACTTGCATTTATAAGTTTACAAGGTGCAATTGACTCAAGAACTAAAGCTTCTTGACCATTTCAAACGTCGTCAGTGGTTAGAATGGTGGCAAAAAATGGCAACAGAAGAAAATCATTTTCAGTGATGTGGCACATTTTCACCTCAGTGGATTCGTCATTAAGCAGAATTGCCGCATTTGGGCGAATGATAATCCAAGAGTGATTGTCGAAAAACCAATGTACCCGGCGGCATTATCGGGTCGAATTTTTTCCAAAATGTGGCCGGTCAGGTAGTTACTGTGAGTGGTGTTCGCTATCGTGAGATGATAACGAACTTTTTATGGCCTGAATTGGAAGATATGGATATGGACGATATGTGGTTTCAACAGGACGTGCCACTTGCCAAACAGCTAACGAAACAATGACTCTTTTGCGCGGCAAATTCAATGGCCGTGTTATCTTACGTGATGGCGATGTCAATTGGCCGCCAAGATCATGTGATTTGACCCCGTTGGACTTCTATCTTTGGGGTTATTTCAAAGAAAAGGTGTACGTCGATAAGCCAGCAATAAGTCAAGGGCTAAATGATGAGATAATTCGGCACATTACAGGTATATATGTAACCTCAATTATGCCTTAGCGTCATAGAAAATTTGGATCATCGGATGAAGGCGTGCCGCCGAAGTCGCGGTGGCCATTTGGCTGATATTTTGTTCCATACATAACTAAATCATATCAATATTAAATCAATGACAATAATTTCCTAAATAATTTGTGTTTTATTCAAAATCAACATCGGCCTTTAAAATTTAATCCGCTTCTCTGACCAGAAATTATCGAGCACTTGGAAGCGAATATTTGACGCTTTTTTTCTAAAAAACAATGTGATTTACTGGGAATGGTGTGTAAAAATGGTACCTCAAGGTAGCGTGTAACCTGTAAGCCACGTGTCCGGAATTATATATATATACATTAATGTCATATAATTTTCTAATTTATAAAGCCAAAGTAATGAAATGTTTTTGTTCAATTTGGAGCTCTTTGTTAAAAAAAACTTCGGATACTTAATAAGATAGATTTAAAAAGCCATAAGTACTGCGACCCATGAGATCTTTTATGCAATGTATGAAACACATATGTATGCGTTTTTGGAGTAGATTTTCCTACTTAAATCTTATACTTGAGATTCCAAATGGAAAGTTGTCTTAGATATAATAGATAAATAATACGTCTCATGCTATTTTACATACCTAAAGTTTAGGCCGGAATTTTAAGTTCTCGCACATTGTTGCAATTTTTACCTAAGAATTATGTTCATACTCATATGGAGCCCTTACCACAAAAATATCTTAAGCGACTTAATTTTAAATTTTCTTTTATTTTTTTAATAATTTATTAGAAACCAGGGTTTAAAGAACTGCAGTCGAAATCAAAAACTGTTGAACAAAAAATGAAAATTGGTGTAAAACTTTTCGCTTTTTGAGTCGGTTTGACAGCGACTGTTTACATTAACGGCCATTTTCACCAAGTTCGGTTATAATTAACCATCGGTTATAGCTGTCAAAACGTATTGGTAACCGGAACTTTAATTGAAAGTTAGTTTTAACCGAACTTGGTGAAAATGGCCGTTAATGAATCAAAGTAAAAGTTTATTTTTTGGCTAAAGACAAATGAAGAAGTGGAAAAAATGGCAACGCGGTCGGAAAAATTAAAATTTCATGTTCACAAAGGTACCCTTACGCATTTGTAGCCAAAACCATTAAGTCTTACATAGGGTCTTAACCTGACAATTTTTTGTCATACCAAACGGCAAACTTCATATAAAAAAAACGCTGACAAAAATTTTAAAGTTTTTTTTATATGGACTTTGACGTTTGGTATGACAAAAAATTGTCAGATGAACCCCCAATGTTTAGTAAGCATTGACGGTTTGGTTTGTCGCTTTAGCTTAAGTTAACCACAAAAATTTTAAAAACAACTTGTGTTTGTTGAACAAAAATGGCTTAATTTAAGAAAAATAATGGCTTAAAACGCTTTTTAAAATTAATTTATTAATAAGATTTCTGTATGGCGTGCTAAGTTCCCATTTTTTTCATATTTGATAAATACACTGAGATTTATTGTTGAGGGAAAGCAAGCTTCTATGCGCATTTCACTGGTTGCTTAGGCCAGCTCATCAGGAAACCTTTTCCAAAGATTATAGAAAAGCCAAAAATATTATGCAAATAAAACCCTAAACAAGTCTTTCTTGTGCCAATATCAAAGCTTAAACAAAACACCAACAATAAACAGTGAGTTTGTCTTTTCTTACATTCCCCTTAATTTATATTTAATAATAAAATTGTAAATGCGAGATCAATTTGTTACAAACAAAAAAATATATCGTCGATAAGTTCAATGTCGTTTTTGTTTAATCTTGCCAATTCTTTGTGACCAAAAGTGTTTAAATAAAAAAAAAAAAAAAAACACTTACAAATATTAAGTCAAAAGTAATAAAAAATGGTTTTTTACAATTAAATTGACAATAAAAGGAGATTTTCTTTATACATACCAAACAACTTTTTAAAACAACAAGTTAACCCTAGGATTACTTTCTGGGTCTGGCCAGACCAAATTTGTGTTTTGCTTGCAATATTTTTCGAATAAAACAAAAAATCAAAAAAACCAGGAACGTGAATTCTATAAATGATATTTGCTGAATCGAATGAAACTAATTTCCGTTGGGTTCGGTTGGAACAAATTAGTGGGGTGAAATAACAGTTTTATGTTAGTCTATTAAATTACCCCCTTGGACTGGCCAGACCAATTTTTTTTTTTTTTTTTTTTGCTTGCAATATCTTTCAAGCAGGACAAAATATTAAAACAACAGAAACGTGAATTCTATAAATGATATGTTCTGAATCGAATGAATCAAGTTTGAAACAAATCAGAAAACTACAGCCCATTATGCGCTTAGTTTTATTCAACTACAAAAACCAAACGCAAAACTCGTTTCAGTTGTGGTAGATGCGAAGAAGCAATGTGCGAAATTATAGACTACATTTTCGATGACTTGCATGTGGTATAAAATAATGATATAATAAAATTATATAAAAAATTCGTATAAAATCTAAAGTTAAAAGCATACGTTCAGTAAAAAATATATTAATTTACTTTTTATTTAATTGCGCTTTTTAGCTGTTCTAATTGTGGTCTGGCCAGACCAAATGGAGAACTTAGTGGAAAAAAGTTACCAAGAATCCTAGGGTTAAACATGAGTAACATTTCTGAATAACAAAAAATCACATCATCGTTAACTGGAATTTTTCTAGTAGGGACGTGCAATTTATTGATTTATTAAAATTGGGATTAATCAACTATTTGATTTTTTATTTATTTTGATTAATCAAAATTGTGATTAATTAATTAATCACATATTTGAAGTGTAATGGCGGCAAAAAAGCTTTACACCCAATTTTCATGTTGATTTTTTCCCCTATTTTTGAAACATGTCTTTTTTAGTTTGATAGCGAGCGGGGGAGAGAAGTAAGCAGGGTAGAAAAAAAGACATGAATCGTATTTTCTGTGATTTTTTTGACATTCTTCTTTGTACTTAATTTTGTTTTTTAATTTATGTTGTATTTCTATTTCAAAATGACAATTGTTTTTTAAAATATAAAAAGTAAACAAATTTAATATAAAAAAATTCAATACATACATTCATATTTAAGGGAAACAAAAAAACTCAAACAAAATAAAAAACATTGTGAAAATTTAACATGTTTTTGGAAGTTTCTTTAAAAAAGAACTACAAAAAAGACATGTCTTTTAAATCATCGTGAAAATTACGTGTTAGTATCAAGTATTTTTAGTATTTTATTGTGGGTTGGGGACAAAACGGAGCGTATAAAGGGTGTTTTAACTGGAATTAAACAAGATATAAAAATAAAACCTTCTTCTTTGAAATTTTTTGTCGCTTAAGCTATTTTCGCTGTAAGGCCACAACATTCGAAATAATTTTTTTTACCGATATTAAAAAACAGAAATTTACAAGAATCCTAAATTTTAAATCCTAGTCCACATTATGAAACATTTGAGTTTGATGATGAAAGGGGAAAACGAGTGGAAAACTGTACTTTGTTTCATAAAGAAGCACACACAGAAAAATACCAATGTTAAAATAACATGGCGAAATGTTGATTGAGAATCATGGCAAAGTTCTGCAAAAGTATCCCCTTTATTTTAAATTTATCATTATTTCATATAAATTTTAAATGAAAAATATTAAAATAACCTTAAATCACGTTTATTTAATATTATTCACTGTTAAAATAACATTGTTCAATATTGAATCCATAAAAACATGTTTTATATTAAAATCAAAAGTTTATCTTGTTAAATTAACATGCATACATACTTAAGTATATAAATTTTTTTATTTTCATGTTTAAAATATGTTATAAAAAGAAGACAATTCCCGTATTCTTTTAATTATAATTATTTAGTTAAATAGTACATCAAGTTTTCAAAGTAGAATGATGACGAAAACCATATCGGGCCATTTTGCTGATGCTTCTGTTAACAAAGGAGATACAAAATAAGTGAAACATGTGTTGCAGGGGTAAGTGTTTTGAATTATTCTTAAATAAATGCATATGTTGTCTTCACACTCTTGTATCACACTCCAACCAATTTAATTCTACATGAAATTCACGTTGTTTCAACTTGAAATTACTTTCATTCAACGTGATTCGGATTGTTATTTGAATATAAATGACATTTTGCTCTAACTTTACTGCAATGTTAAATTATTTTAAAAGAAAAAAATGTTGTTCGCAAGTTATTATTAAATTAACATGAAATAACAATGAAGCAAAATCACTACTGAAAAAGTAAAATCAACCTTGTTTGAACGAATTTACATTGATTTTTTTTCTTTGTGCAGTTTTTGTGAGTTTGTCATTGACAGAAAGAGAAAATTCATACAAAATGATTTAATGCTGCAAAACAAGAGTTTTAATGCATGGACACGAATGCAGTTTCAAAAGGGAATTAAAGAAAGTTTTTGCAGCAAATGTTTCATAATATGAATGAGCCAATTTAGACTAGACTAATTGTTCTGGCAGAAAACGACAGTTTGTAGGCGAAAGAGGTGAAGAGAGTCGTTTTCGGTTGGCATAATTTTTAATCCAGCTTCAACCCCGCATTAGCAGAACAAAACCAATACATACACACTTATGAAAAAACAGGTTCAGTGTTTTCTTTTTTGCAAAGCGATTTTAATCGTTAGTTGTTCGCCGTCGTGTAAACATGAATATAAAAACAGAGGGTTGTTGGTCACGCCAAATGTTTTTATGTTTACAGGAACGAACACCAAACGTCAAATAAACAAAAAAATACTAACACATACAAAGCTGCGTGTACGTATACAATTTTATGCCAGAATAATTAATCCAGTGTAGTTTGGAAAGAACAAAAGTTAATCCGACTAAAAATTAGTCTAGTCTAAATTGGCTCAATGAGAACTAAACGAACTGAAGGCTTACAATAATAAAAATAATTTTACATTTTCAAAGCGATCTACCTAGAAAAACATTGTCTATTTATGTCATTTACACAATATTCATTATAGCACAACCCTTTCCTTTCTTTACTACAGTTCAACTCGTTAAGTGTCATTTAATGAGTGATTTTTTCATAATTGACATTTGTTTCCCATGATGTTTGAACAGTGAAACCTGGTTAATCTTTGTGTTTTTAATGAACTCGCTGTACGTACACAAAGAATAAATAAATTATAAACAATAGAGACTGATATATACGTATGCAATTGCAACGATATTGTGAGTTAAGGTAAGGAAAATATAATTATGTAGAGATACTTATTTATAATAAAAGTAGAAGAAAATTACAATAAGGGTAATCACGATGGTCCTTATGCAAATTTGCAATTTTTAAAATATAGTGAATTTTCAAGACTTTTGCTTGAGATTTGTGGTATTGGGACACTGTTAAAGTCGAGAAAGTTGAGTAAATTGCATGCGTGTTCATTGACTTTTTACGGTTTTTAGAGGTTTACAATACATTTTTTTGTGGGTAAACGTATAAAGATTTAACATTGATATTTTTTCTGTGAAAGACTATGGGTACGTTCGTAAATGCATCAAAACTGTGCATCACTGCTGCAGTTCGTTTCGTTTATGTGCTGCCATCGTTGCTTAAACATTCGTCTTAGCATCCATGTGCGCCATGATGTTGGCCATACAAAGTATTTTCTGTATACAACCAAACGCACAACAACAAAAATTGTGGTCAATCAGAACATGAACATCAACACGTATTCGTCACATACAAGAACATGAACAAATTAATACCGTTGATCTGCCTGCGTTATGGTCATGTCATGTTCTAATCGAAAGCGCATGGAGACGTGGGGTTATGCGCAACTGATGCGCAACAACTGCATTTACGAACGCACCCTATATTAACAGCTGCTTATAAAATTTTATTTAAAATTTATATGATAAAAAAATTTGTTCGAAATTAAAAAAACCAGTATTCGTATATTTGAGAGCATATTACACATGTTGTATAAACTCACAGGAAAAAGTGGCAATTAAGTTTGGATGAGGACAAAACTATTGTAAAGAGAGGGAAAAAACTATCCATGAAAAATTTAGAAGTGAATTAGGGCTAATAGTGGATGTTCTGAACACTGGATTTGGAAAGAGCAACGATGGTAACACCCGCGAAAGATTTTTTCCAATTCTGAATTAGCTGCAGACATAACTGAAATTGCATTTGATTTGTCTACCGAATCAAAGTTATTATTGAATTAATTACAAGTGAATCCATTTGCACGAGTTTGCCAATTATTGCTTAGACGCTGCAAAACTTTACGTTACTCATATCCCTGGCATACTATTACTACGTTTATACGCACCACTTAATCGCAAATAAATATATTGCAAGTAGAGAAAATTGCCGCATAAACAGTGAATTAAATTTTTATTTGCGAAAGCTAACTCACGAAAACAATTCCTGATTAACGACACTATTTGCAAATAAGATTTAAAGCATTGCCACACTTTTAACAGTTTTACGTTTTTATTTCGATGTGGCACATCCATACGATAAAGAAAAGTAAAATTAATTTAAAATTGTGAAAATAAAATTCACAAATACACAATTTGTAATTTTTTCATTATTTATTAAAAAAAATAAAAAGTTTATACACATACAGTGCTACCAAATGCATAAATTTTCCATCCGGCATCACATAAAAATAAGAATTTTCAGTAAGAAACTTGACGTATACATAAATTGTAAGTTAGTTAATCGCAAATAATTTTTATTTGCGAATAGTCTACGTATAAACGTAGTATATGACCCCTACAATGCAGATTTTAATACATGGTGCAACTGTAATAAGCGAAGTCTATCGGGCTATTATCAGCAGAAGCGTCTAATACACGAAATAATTATTTTCGGCTTAACAGGCAGAATTTTGCTAGAAAGTTTTTGAGGGTTCAGTGTAACAAGAAAACTATGAAATACATAAAAGCATAACAATGAATAATTTGTGGAAATTGGCAAAAAATTTAAAAAAAAAATTTTTGACAGGCTTGTCTCGGGGTTGGGTTTGGAGGAATACCTCCCCTTGCTCATTAAAGTTCAAAAATGTAATTCTTATGGTATTAAGGCGTTAGTAATCTATTTATTTTAATATTTATATTTTTGTTAAATATTATTTTATGTAAACGCCCACAAAAAGGGGCGGGGACGAAAGGTGTAATTTTACGATCTCCAATTTTAGGTTTTTTAACTTTTGCCGATTTTGCTAAACAAACGTTTGGGAAAACTTTAAAAAAATTTAATTTTTCAGAGGTTGGATTAGTTTTTCTAGGGGGAACTTTTTCCTCCTTGGTCCGATTTTATTTATTTTTGATCTAGGGACACTAAATAACTTTTAAGGAGCAATATAAGCTAAAATGAAAAGTAATGTCCGGCCAGATTGACAATAGTTTGTCAATAGTCAATAGTCAAACATCAATCTTTAAACCAAATGTTATTTTAGTTTTGGTAGATCAAAATTTGCTTTGATTGATTATCTATTTTAATTGATTTGCATGTTCTTCCTTACTCCCGTTTTTTCATACCTTCTACAAGAAGTCATCTTGAAGCCCAAAGTACATTTTTCAGTTTTTCATGTTTTTGTCTTTCTTTTTCTCGTTGACCTTTTTCAGCACAACTTGAAGGACAAATGCAAACATAGAGCTTGTGCCTAAGCCGTGAACAGTAATCAGTATTGTGGTTATTTTATTGAACTGTTTATGTTTTTTAATCCAAATTTTCATATTATTTATCAGGGGTCTAATCACCGCATACGATATCGAGAAAAATTGATCGAAATTAATTATTTTGGTATCATGAATCGATATCGAATGAAATGTATTGAATTTAAAATCATAGCATTCGATATCGAGCAACTCGACATAACATTTATCGAGTTTTCCTTCGCCCGCCAGTGTCTATCGTATGCAAAAAAATTCGATAGTTTATTCGATACGATAGTATCGATTACGATGAGTTCATTAACTCATTAGTGCATGAAGTTTCCCAAGTACTTTTTAACAAAATTCTTTTTGAACACGTAATTTAAAACAACTATTAAAATAATTTTTTGAAGTTTTGTTTGAATTAAATTTTTTTTTAAAGATTTAAGAAGGAGTCCCTTTTAAGAGACATTATGCAATATCGCCACATGAAATCTGAAATTTTTTAAACATTCTTTTGGGTGAAGGCCCTTGTTGCATTTAATGCATATAAAATTAGACTTGTTACTGCAGTTTGCACATCTTTTATCCGTTTTGGAGTTGTCTATTATGTGATTTCTACCGTCATACCGAGTGTCAGTACTGAAAATCGATGGTCTGTAACTTCTTGCAGAGGGCACACCATACGTTTCTAGGTAAGAAGTGGCAATATATCTACGGAATTGCAACAAGTTTGAGCAATCTAGATCATTTGGATGCAGCTTTCTCATTAGTAGCCAACCATTAACAACGGAAGCATAAAACATTTATTCAACAAATATATGCAAAAATTGGACAGCAATTAACTGGTCCATTTTGTCTACACCATACATGTCTTAATTGTAATGTTGAAATACTTTTGGTTGGGTGTCTGCAAGGCGCCCTGTCCTCTTGCATTACGCTTTCACGTACCAATTTCATTGTTCTCAAAATAAGTTCCTAAGGTTATTATTGTCTTTCCATCGTACGACAAGTATATTGCCATTATCAGAAAAACGATAGTCCCTAGATCCTCTTTGATCTTTTTCGGTTCGACTATCGCTTATCGTACCAGATGAGCATATTCCAGAAGCTGATAAATGCCGAAGAAGCTTCGCGGATATGAAATAATTATCAATAAAACCTTTATGTATGAACAATTACAATTTTCAATTGAAAAAAAAATGTATGTAAATAATTCATAAATCATTTCCATTTCCATTGCAAATATGTCGGTATTTTGCAAGTTTTCGTCTATATATTCTAACTGCTCCAATATTTCAACAACTGTAAGTCTGTATAATAATATCAATGAATATTACCATAGAGCATAATGTCCCTTAAAAGGGACATGAATAAAAAACGCCAATTGCTAATATTTTTAAAATCATTTATAATTAAATTTTCAAAAAATTATTTTTATGAAGAAAAGCAAATTACGATCTACCAAAGCAAAAATACCATTTGGTTTGAAGAGTGATGTTTGACTATTGACTGCCGGTGGTCGTCAGTGGCGGGAAGTGTTAAACGGCAAAGATTTCTGAAGAGATATTGTAGTTACTATCGAAACAGGTCAAATCAACCTGTCCCTGAACGTGGGTTCAATTCCCCGGTCAGTCAAGAATGAAATTATCAATAAATTTTAATTTATTTCATGTTGTAAAATTTCTTTCTTCATAAAATAATTTAATGAAAATTTAATTTAATGAACGTAAGCCTGATTAAAATTATGAAAAATTTGGATTTTCATAAACTAAACATTTTGTAGTCATAACGATTTTTAAATAAAGAAATCAAGCAAAAATATGTAAAATTAAATTCATAATATAAATTAGTTTTTAGTCTATCTTTATTAATTCAATTGTTGTCTATATTATTGAGCTTAAGGTTTCCTTTTTTATATAAAATATTAAGCTGGTGCTAAAAGTGCTACATTTCCTACAGAAAACATTTTTTTTTAAGATTTATTAAAACTATAACCCTTTTTCCAAAAAATGTGGGAAATAATTAAAAATTAATTTAATACGTCAAGAATCGGATTTATAAAATTAAGTTTTAGTGATAAAATCATTCCAGGATTTAAAATTTTCATTAACTTAAATATTTGCACCTCTTTCGGAT
Organism: Pollenia angustigena; assembly: GCA_930367215.1. Taxonomy (NCBI): domain Eukaryota; kingdom Metazoa; phylum Arthropoda; class Insecta; order Diptera; family Polleniidae; genus Pollenia; species Pollenia angustigena. The sequence goes on along the minus strand of OV884057.1, from coordinate 119,872,652 downwards.
GGAAATAAGAGGCAAGTATGTTTTGGGAAAATGTTTAGGACATAAAACTAGAAGGTCGATCACGCATTTTACCCCCTAGGGGGAGAGGGACATTTAGGCAGCTATGGGACTTTTGCTTAAAAAAATTCTAGGCTGTATTGAAAATTTTGTATGGCAGCCCCTAAAGAAATGCATATAGCGGATATGCATGTCGGAAACAAATGATCGAGAATAGAAAAAGTGGTGTCAAAGTGCGCTGCAGGGGCCAAATTTAAGAATTTGATTAAACATGATAAAGGCAAGTATGTTTGCGAAAATGCTTAGGACAAAAAAACTAAAGTCTCATACATTTTACCCCTTAGGGGTACACAGAAAAAATTAAAAATTGTCTCTAATCACCAAATTTGTTCCAAATTCATATAATCAAGCAACCCATTTGTTGATTTTGCACCTATTACCAAAATGATTATATTGATTACTAAAAATTGAAAAAATTTAATATTTTGAATATTTTTTTCTCAATAAATAATATTTTTAAATTTAATTAAAAAAATGTTAAAAAAAAAACTTTGCCGTTTCAAACAATGTGTTGATTGATTACGACAATTTCCAACAACAATTTCACAAGTATGAATTATTTTGTTTTAAACGAAATAATTTTTTGTTATTTAGTTAATTTTTTTAATTCAAAATTTATTGAAAAACAACTAAAATGTTAATTAAATCAAAATTATATTTTTAATTTTCATTCAACAAAAAAAAATAATTGATTCAATTATCACATTAATTAAATTTAAAACTTTTTAAATCATTTTTTTGATTGATGAAAAACTTCTAATAATTTTTTCTGTGTATGCCTAGGCAATTATGGAACTTTTCTTTCAATTAATTTCTAGTCTCTATTAAAAATGTTGTATGGTAGCCCCCTTAACGGATGAAGAAAGGGGTGGTACAGTTGTTCGAAAAATTGTGGCAGGGGGTCCTACATCTTACCCCTCTAGGAATTACTATGGCTGTTAAAGAGTTTTTTGTTTTGGAAATTTTATTAATTTTTGCCCCAAATTTGATATTGATGGGAGTCCACTTTCCCTCGTTCTACCTCCCCCCCCATTATTTTGCTTAACCCTGTTGAAAATTTAAAGAATAATTTATATTATTTAAATCTTATAAATCATGTTTACATGTATAAGTTTCCATTTACACAAATATTGTACAACCTCTAAGATACATTTGTATTTCGTTTTAACTACAAACATTCAATAGATTATCCGTAAAATATACAAAATAAATACCAGACTGTGCAAATAAACGATGACATTTGTTTTATCTCTAAAACAGCTTGAAATTTTAATGAATGACATTTCTTTTATAAATTTGTCTTCAAAAAAAGTAGAACGTGATGAAATCAAAAAATACCAAAACTTTATTATCAAGTGTATCTGTGCTGACTTTTTTGGTGTCCAATTGTCATCTACACACACACACACATGCATGTGTCCAAATGCTTGTTTGAAAGTACGTATGTTGACACGCTAACAACTGGCTTAATTATCAGCTTGGGTAAGTTATGGGACTCCAAACATAGTTTTGCTCGTGGCATACGTAATTTTGCATTAATAAGAATGAGTGTGAAATACATAATTGATTTATGAGTGCCAATATACAATATTCAATTAAATATATTTGCCATTTAAAAATATAAACGACTTTAAGTGAAATTTGACAACCACACTTTGAACATTTAAAATAAATTTCCTATTTTTCAATATACATACACCAATGCCAAGGCAAATGCACTACATGTGGCTGCAAAATGCCGACTGACTTTGACAGTTCGTACAAATTTGTTTTGGTTTTAGAATGTTTTTGTCGTAAACTCTAATAATGCAATGCAGAAACCCTCTTTTGTATTTATGATTTTGTAGTGTTGTGAATTCGCCTTGAACAAGGCCTTCAAAATTTAAAATGTCATTTTTGAAATTTTTAACTTTAAATCAAAATAGAAATGCCCAATTCACAAGCTCATCGAATTCGTTGTATAATCGTCTACTATAATTTTTATTGGTAATTTTCATGCAAACGTGTTGTCGCGTTATACGATTGATTTGTATGTGCTTTGAAAATTTTTGTATTTAGCCAGGCCTGGAAATGTTCGATTTGTTTGGTGAATTTGTAAAAATCATTTTAGAATGTGATGACTGCCACCACGAATATAATTCTTCTAAATGATCAGGCGCGGATTCAGGGGGGGGGGGGAAATAAGGAAATTTCCCCCCCCCCTAAATTCTAAAAATATATTTGGTTTCTCTCGATAATACAAGAATTCCCAATAATAATATTTTTTTATATGCAAAAAATTTTAGGAAATCCCAGAAAAGTTTTTTTTTTGTTTTTCTATTGAATCTAACGAAATTTTCAATAAGTATCCAAAACTTAATTCTAATAGTTATTTATTAGACATCTAGTTTACTGTATTTAAATACTTATTATTCTACATTCTATCCCAGCAGGTGGCATCTTTTTATATCCAAAGAATAAACGTTTGACTTGAAAATGCGTGCGGTCGAATTATTAATAAGCCTTAGTATGTATATGCAATATTTATGTATATATGTGTTATATGAATTAAAATTCTATTCGATAATTTTTGACTAAAACACAGATTTTGCGGGGAAAACCCAGATTTCCTTATCTTAAAGATATTTCAAACGCATTTGAAGAGGCTTCAAAGGATATTGATAATGTGATATGTCAATTGCTACGAAGGCAGTATCATCAATAGTTCTAAAAGCTTTGACAAAGTTTAGTCTTGACCTAAAAAATTGTGTAGGAAATGGAACAGATGGGTGTCCTCTGATGTCATCAGCAAATGGAGCTGTAATAAAATGTAAAAAAATGGACAAATGCAAAACAAACGCCTTGCTATTCCCATAAATCAAACAACTCAATTTTAAAAAGCAACAAAATGCCATTAATACAATAAGTTGTATCATTTGTTAAAGAAACAACAAATTTTTTTTAATATATTCATCCCAAGCGAAACACAGTTTTAGCAAAGTATTTGGGAGCCAAACTCTCTACATTATGCGAGACAAGATGGTTGGGCCGTCACGTAGTAGAAGGTTTGGAAAAAATATCTGAGTGGAAAGGTAGAGATACTTCATCAAAAGCCTTATAATAAGGAACTCGCTTTTGAATTCATTTGAGGAATAGTATCATTTTACAAAAGCACGATATAGATCTTCAAAAAGGATCAAGCCTTATCAAAACTTAAATCATGTGCCTTGAAGAGAAAATAAATAAAGCCGAAGAACTATTTAAAGCGATTTTTGAAAAAGTTCAAGTTATCTGCGATCAAATCGAGGTTCCAATCACATTCAAAATGTTGAAGATTACTACCGAGTTGTAGGTTACATTCCTCTTATTGAATTTATTTTAGAAGATCTCAAAACACGTTTCCCAATAGATATCCTAAATGTATTGAACATACCTAAACTTCTACCTCAAAGTGTAATCAAGTCAAATACAGATACAAAACTTTTAAAATCACAACTAGCTGATGAGCTGATTATGTTTGATAAAAGAGATAGATAAACACCTACTAACATCTAAACTTGAGTCTGAACTGTTGCATTTGCAACAAACATGGAAAATATCTAAAAATCTATCAGATAACATTGTAGATGCTTTAATAAACTGTGATAAAGATATCTACCGAAATCTAAGAAAAATATTAAAAAATTTTCGTTTCAATGCTCGTCAGCAGGGCAAGTTTAAAATGGCACGAGAAATGGCTGGCAAAATGCACGAAAAAGTATAAAAAATGGCACAAAATGGCAAAAATAAACATGTTATTTAAGAATCTTTTTTTTTTATTAAGTTTTTTTTGTAAGTACAATAGTATGTTTCTTCAAATTGTCAAAAAAAAAAAAAAAAAAAAAAAAAAAATTCTGGGGGCAAAACGCAAGAATTTTGAAGTTGTTTTTAATACATTTTTGATCTAATTTTTGTTATAAAATTCTGTTTAATAAACAAATATTTTTATAATATTTGTCACAAAATTTTTTTATCAGGGAAATGTTATTAAAGAACGACGTTTAAAATTCTTGTGTTTTGAGTCTTCGATTTCTAGAACACCCCTGATAATTTCCTGTTATCACATAAAAGAGTTCTATATATGACAAACACTCTTTCAACATCGCAAGATGTAACTGGAACACTAAAAGTTCAGATGGAGACAGATTGTCAATAAATTCATCCGTCTTACTTTCATTAAAACAAAACTGTGAGAAAATCGATTAAAACTCTTTTTTAAAATTGAAATGCCAAGCCATATAGATTTTTCAGGAGTATTGAACAATTTACCACATGTATTACGATCTAAAACGTTTTTTAAACTTTTCAACAAAATCTTTTTTATTGACATCTTGTATTATTTTCATTAGCACTATCAATTAAGCCAAAGCTTTCATTCATAGAAATCCCTTTCGTTTGTAACTTCAAGAGGCTTGAGCAGATGCATTGAAAGTATTTTTTACGTCCGATTTTTGCATTATTCAGTTAGCATTTCGAATAGATTCTGCCTTATATTCGCTAAGCTTATTTAAAATTTTTTTTCTATGTTGCAAAAAGGTATTCTTTAGCAAGCTGGACCAAAAATTGCTTTTTAAAAAAATAATTGAAGAAATGGCAAAAATGGCGTATGCCATAAAAAACTTGCCCTACTCGTCAGTAATGCGACGAGAGAGTTCATTTCCTACCCGTCGTCTAATAAAAACATGGCTCAGACGATGACAATGACAGAAGAAAGACTGTACTATCTAAATTTGCCTCACGAGGAAATCATAAATTGCTTATTTAAAAAAATTAATTTATAATGAACTACTCTTATATTTCATTTAACCTTATTGTTGAGTTTTTTTTAATAAATATACACATATTAATTTTAATAAACTTTTAAAAACAAATTTTTTACTTTTTTGTATCAAAAAAAAAATTCCCCCCCATAAGGCTCGAGCTGGATCCGCGCCTGTAAATGATTAATATTTGTTTGACTTATTTCAATTTACTGTTTAAACTATTTTAATTCCAATTGCTTTTTCAACAATGAGGGAGTTTACACGGTGTCTATTCATACATGTCTAACAAACACGTTTGTTTTGTTTGTAGGCGATCGGGGTAGAGAAGAAAGAGGGGTTGCCAAACAGACATGAAATGAAATGAGTTTGTTTATATGAATTTCCATGTTTTTAATTTGTATGTATACATATGTATATTAGACTATTATACATGAAAACAGACATTTTTGGAAAGACATCTTGAAAAGACAATAGATTTTTGGAAGTATGTTCAAAAGAGAATGTCAAAAGCAGACATGTCTGAAAAGACTCCGTGTAAACTCCCTCAATGAAAAAATCTTTGCATTAAAAAATCCCAAAAAATTGAAATTCGTTAAGCCCATACATAGTATGTTTAAGCAGGAATTTTAAAAATTGTTCCCTATGAGGTTACAATTCATATGAGTTATTTGTGCCAAATAGTTTTTAGATGCCCGCATCTACATCAGATATTTTGTCTTAGGGGATTAAAGGGACGGTCGCTAAATTTTATATTAATATTCTTTAAAAGTAAGTTAAGGCTATTTATGGCGGAAGCTTTGGTCAAATGTCAACCGATTCCAAAAAATTTTAATTTGCAGTAAAATATTTAGAGGCGAATTGAAAATAAATTGGAGCATAATTAGATGTTTTTTTTTGTTGGACACAAATAGACTATTTTGAAAAGAATCTTGTATGGAGACCATGTGTAATTATATACCGATTCTTACCATTCACATAGGCTTCCTTCTTATGAAAATTAAGAAGTATTTGCCAAATTTAATCAAACTATCTACAAAATTGCAACTTGTACTTGTCGGATAAGGTTGACATGGACGGACAACCAATCGATTAACCGATTAATTGGTTAATTTCAAATTGCCTTTTTTTGATTAACGATTAAACCGATTAATTTCAGACGATTAACCGATTAACCGATGTAATAAAATTTTCAATATTTTTTAGTATTATGATTTTAATTGGTTGTTTCGTCTCATATACAAAATTTATGTGTTTAGAAAATATTTTTTCATACAAACAATGAAGGTGTTCAGGATCTTCAATTTAACACATTTTCCGCCGACCGGTGACTAAAATTACAATGTTTTTTATCTTCGTCATCGATCAACAGGAATGTGGCGAAAAATGGGTTAAATTTATTACTGCCAACACCTTTTTTCATAATGGAGTATTTTATATGTTAAGAGAAATCCTGGAAAATGACTGAGAAATTAGATATTCATCTACGATAAGTGAAAGAATTTCTTCCAAGTCAAGTCAGTGATGTCAGATGAAATTTTAATAGTTCCCTACGTTTGCATAAAAAAATCCCCACATTTCTCTACAAAAGCAATATTTTTCCCATACAATTTTCCTCACCTTATAAATAATTCAATATATTTAGTAAATTTTATTAACTTTAAACAAAAAACAATAACATACATTAAATAAATTTCAGGTAGTTTGAGTAAAAAACAAAAAAAAATAAAATAAAAATCTACATATAAAATACGTATAAAAAATCAGTTGCACACAGAAAAAAATCAAGTTAAAAACGTCGAAAACAAGGTTGATTTTAATTTTTTCGGTGGTGATTTTGCTTCATACGGGTTTCATGTTAATTCAACCTGATTTTACAATAACTGCGAACAACATTTTTTTCTTTTGATATAACTATAATTCATGTTAATTTAACATTGCAGTAAAGTTAGAGCAAAATGTAATTTATATTGAAATAACAATCGGAATCACGTTGAATGAAAGTTATTTCCAGTTGAAACAACGTGAATTTCATGTAGAATCAAATGGGTTTGAGTGTATTTTAACAGTGTAAAGAAGCTTCAGACAACATTTGCGTTTATGTAAGAATAATTCAAAACCCTGTAACACATGTTTCACTTATTTTGTATTCTCCTTTGTTAACAGAAGCATCAGCAGAATGGTCATCATTCTACTTTGAAAACTTGATGTACTATTTAAATAAACAATTTTAATTAAAAGAATACGGGAATTGTCTTCTTTTTATAACATATTTTAAAAGTGAAAATAAAAAATGTACATAATTAAGTAGGTATGCATGTTAATTTAACAAGATAAACTTTTGATTTTAATACAAAACAGGTTTTTATGGGTTCAATATTGAATCCAGATTTATTTATATTTTAATATTTTTTTTTTATTTTTTTAACAGTGAATAATATTAAATAAACGTAATTTAAGGTTATTTTGATATTATTTATTAAAAATTAATATGAAATAATGATAAATTTAAGTAAAGGGCATAATTTTTCTGAAATTTAACATGATTCTCAATCAACATTTTTCCATGTTAATTTTACATGGGTATTTTTTTCTGTGTGTGTAAAGCACTTGCGAATTCATTTTCATAAAATGACTTTTTGTACAACGATCTAAGAATACATATGGAATTTAAAACTTCGTAACTCAGTTTATTTCTTTTTTTTTGTAAGGACGTCAGTAACAATTGAAAATATCCTCTCAGCTTCTGCATTGGCATCCGGTAAACTAAATAGCATTTTGGATAATTTTAAGAGCAAATATTAAGTTATCAATGAAGTTCTTGGACTTTGATGTATATAACCAAAATGGTTCCAAATCCATCTTTGAAAGAGAATTAATTTCTTCTTCTGAAGAACTATATTCTAGGGTTTGCCATTTTTGAGTAAGAAGATTAGCATAAATATTAAACTTTTCACCTAACATTTTAATTTTCCCTACATCTGACATCCCTGAGTCAAGTTTTGGCAAAACTAAAGAAAAGAATCGCTTTAATCTTAAACATTTAAAATAAATTACTTTTCTAGAAGATTATTTTAAAAGGTCTCCGTTAAGTATTGAAATAACTAATGAAATTATCTCAGTTTTTTTTTATAAATACATATTTGCACACAGAAAAAAATCAAGTTAAAAACGTAGAAAACAAGGTTGATTTAAAATTTTTCGGTGGAGATTTTGCTTCATACGTTTTTCATGTTAATTCAACCTGATTTTACAATAACTGCGAACAACATTTTTTTCTTTTGAAATAACTATAATTCATGTTAATTTAACATTGCAGTAAAGTTAGAGCAAAATGTAATTTATATTGAAATAACAATCGGAATCACGTTGAATGAAAGTTATTTCAAGTTGAAACAACGTGAATTTCATGTAGAATCAAATTGGTTTGAGTGTGTTTTAACAGTGTGAAGAATCTTCAAAGAGCTTAAGAATAATTCAAAACACTTACCCCAGTAACACATGTTTCACTTATTTTGTATTCTCCTTTGTTAACAGAAGCATCAGCAGATTCGCCCGATATGGTTTTCGTCATCATTCTACTTTGAAAACTTGATGTACTATTTAACTAAATAATTTTAATTAAAAGAATACGGGAATTGTCTTCTTTTTATAACATATTTTAAATATGAAAATAAAAAAATTTATATACTTAAGTATGTATGCATGTTAATTTAACAAGATAAACTTTTGATTTTAATATAAAACAGGTTTTTATGGATTCAATATTGAATCCATATTTATTTATATTTTAATATTTTATTTTTTTAACAGTGAATAATATTAAATAAACGTAATTTAAGTTTATTTTAATATTTTTCATTTAAAATTAATATGAAATAATGATAAATTTAAATAAAGGGCATACTTTTGCTGAAATTTACTATGATTCTCAATCAACATTTTTCCATGTTAATTTTACTTTGGTATTTTTTTCTGAGTGTGGGGTGTTTGCAAGATAGTCATTAAGTCTTATGTTACCGCAAACCGGCTAAATCCCCATTTTTATGTTAATTGAGAATTTGATGCCGTGTGGTAGAGAAAGGAACGCCTCGTCGACCAGCATGTGGTTTTTATTCTATTTAAGTCTTGAAGGGTGTAAAACTAACTGTATTTTTAATTTTATATCAAACTGCAAATAGGAAAAATAAAAAGTTTTTTGTCTCTCCTGTTAAATGTGCTGAAAGTGAGTTAGCAGGTTTGCATATTAAGCCGACGATATGACTCTTGTGGGCTACCGCTTATAATTTAGATTTCTTCTGTACAGTTATGAAGAATCAATGAACACAGAATTAAAATTCTTATTTTGTTTTAAACACAACAAGTTTTATTTTAAACAATTGTAAAATATTATTTAGGATATTAGACGATATGACTTGATATCACACCTTGTGTATTAATTGAAAAATGCATATTAAATATTTATGAATTGTTTTTTTTCGGTTAACCGATCAAAAACAAAATTAACCGATTAAACCAAAACCTCGGTTAATTAATCGAGCGATTAGCCGATTAAAGCAAAAGGTCGATTAAATGAATACCCTGCCGTCTATACATTCGTACTTGTTTAAACATCTGGCAATACATGCGTGTGTATTATCCAAACAGAAAGCAGCATAGTAACAGTATTCGGTGTAGCCATATGCATGCAAAATATTACTTTAAAAATCGAAATACGTATCGTAAGATGATTAAAGTGAGTAAACACAAATTTTTTTGGATAATCGATATGTTTTCAATGGAAGGTCAGTCATGTCAAATGGCCAACCCCCCTGGCAAATAAATAAAATCCAAAATGGTATGCAGGCTTGCATCTTAAAGTATACATACATATGTTTTTCTTTATCTGTTCTAAGTACGTAAGTATGCTTATGTACGTATCTCTTACAAACATACAGTGGTGGTTAAAATATTTGAAACTGAGGTAATACTTTAGATCCTAATTATTATTATTTTTTATTTAAATTTATTGCATTTGGTAAAAATTTATTATTGATGACTAACCCTAAATTTTGTTTCTTTTTATATTATGTACCTAACCTTTTCGATAATTTTCGCTAAAATAACTTTGTATTTTTATATTAACTGTTTATGGTTTTCAATCGAAAACTTTGATCCTTTTTAAATCATGCTTAAGTTCATGAAATTCAAATTTCATTAAATTATTATTAATAAAGAAAGAAATGATATTCTTTAATAACGCTTAAGTTCGTCAAATTAAATTTTTACTGAGGAAGGAATTTTACAACTTGGAATTCTTATTAAAATTTATTGATAATTTTTCTTTGGCTGAGCTGAGATTTGAGCCCGGCCTGATGTTTACATGTTTCAAGATTCACCACATTCTATCCTCAGAAAATCTTGGAGTTCTAACCACTGCGGTGCCCGCCAGCCTGGAGTTAAATATCAATCTTTTAATCAGTAGTACTGGTGGTTCGAAATTTGCTTTTATTATCATTTTTAAATTTCAAATTACATGTTGCCTCCTCTCCTCTGTTTTTTTCCTATTCTTTCTGTCTTGAAAACCTGAAAACATTAGTTTATTATGTTTTTTTGTCCACTTTCGTTGACATTTTTTATTTGTACAAATTCAAGTACAAATGTAAACATTAGAGCTTGCGCCATAGCTATTTTTAAGAACAATTTTGATTTTTAGTTGAACTGTGGTTAGAACTCAAAGATTTTCTGAGGATAGAATGGGGTGATTCTTGAAACATGTAAAAATCAATCCGTGTTTAAGTCCCGCTCAGCCAAAGAAAAATTATCAATAAATTTTAATAAAAATTCCAAGTTGTAAAATTCCTTCCTCAGTGAAAATAATTTAATGAAAATTAAATTTGATGAACTCAAGCCTAATTAAAGAATAGCAAAAATTAATAGTTCAACTAAAAATCAAAATCGTTCTTAAAGAAAGGAATTTTATAATATGAAATGAATTTAAATTTGTTAACAATTTTCATTCTTGGCTGAACCTGGGCTCGAACTCGGGTCAAAGAAGTTAACACTTTAAGTTAAAAATTTACTAAAAAAAATGTCTTTAAAGTATTTCGTTACAAAATCATTTATGTATCTGTGTCATAGTTTAAAGAGGATATGAACATTACATTCACAAAAAAAGATCTCGTGTGACAACCATGCGAAAATATAATAAATTTCAAAATTTTTTCAAAATATCCCAAAAATTACCAAAAAAAAAAAAGCTAAAAGTGAAATCAAAATAGTCACAATAGCCATTGTCTATGTACTAAAACATGAATAAGATAAAAGGTCTTTGAAGTTTAAGTGCACAAGAAAGAACTGTATGTCTCACAAAAAACCCAAAAAGTTCATCTTGATCTCGTCAGGGCACGTCTGACGAATCCTAATCGAATCCTTAAAAGCCCACTGTAAAGAATTCGAGCAAAAATATTATAGTATGAGTATATTTTTCGGTATTTGAACTAAATACAACTAAGCATATACACCAAACGAGGAAAAAGCTACTTTGCGAGTACATAAATATCTGTACTCACCCCAATTTTTTCCCCCTTGTGTCCATCCATTTATTTATTGTCAACTAACTATATTGTCAGATCAACTTTTCTAAAAAGTGGTGCTGCTTTAAAGAAATATTTTCATAAAAAAAATATTTATTTAGTGTTGATGTTTAGAATCATAATAGTTGCAAATGTTTCGAACAGTTAAAATTTATTCAAATTAAAAAAAAGAGTTAAAAACATTATGTCAGTAGAGAGTATAGAGTGTCACAACTTTGAGTTGGCATCACTGCGTTAATTGAGCACCCATTTAGTTGCTGATAGTTGCTTTTTGTTAAGGTTGCCTTGAAATTTCATTATAAATCGACTTACACCAGAGCAAAAAATTTTAGTTTCCGATGGAGCCAAATTCTGGTTGAATGGGTCGTAAATAAGCAAAATTGTCGCATTTGGAGTGAGGAGAATCCACAAGCTTTTGTCGAAACACCATTACATCCACAGAAGATTACTGTTTGGTGCACTTGATGGGCTGGCAGAGTCATTGGTCATATGTTTTCAAAAACGATGATGAACAGAATTTTACTGTCAATGGTGAACGGTATAGCAACATGTTTCGAAATTTTATCGTACCTCAATTACGTGGCATTAATCTTGCTGATATGTGGTTCCAACAGGACGGAGCCACATGCCACACAGCGGGCGCTACAATTGATTTACTCAAAGAAACTTTTGATGAAGGAAAAAATTTCACGTAATGGCCCAATTAGTTGGCCAACAAGATCGGGTGATTTAGCCCCCATTGGACAATTTTCTTTGGGGTTATGTTAAGTCACATACTTTTCTACGTCGATAAACCACAAACAATTGAACACCTGGAAATCAGCATTCGAAGAGTTATCGGTGAAATACGGCCGCAAATGCTGCGAAAACTTGTTGAAAATTGGTGTTCCAGATTACGCCTTATACGCGCCAGCCGTGGCGGCCACATGGCAGAAATCATATTTAAGCATTAATTTTATAAAATTTTCTTTTAATAAAGCCCGTTTCGTTGATATTAAAAATATATTTCCTTGTTTTATTATGATTTAAACTTGTGTCACTCTATAAAAAACACCCTTTATATGTACTTTTATGGAAAGAAAATTGTATTTTGTACTTGAATTGGTTGCAAATGTTTGGATCACCACTGTATCTATGTATGTATGACTTTTTATATTTTAACAAAAGATATTGGTGGTTACAATGATAAGCAAAAACCAAAAAAGCAAATTTTTAACTATTCTATTGAAATACATACTATGGTATAACCTACTCAAAAAATAAACAAACAAACATTTTAAGGTGTGTATTTTTTGTTAGATAAATATTGTAAAAAACAAAAAAAAAAAAAAAAGAACTATGCGTAGTAGTTGTTTTTGTTGCTCATCACTTTAATGTTTATGAAAAAATTAGTAAATAAAAATTCGCGTCTCCTTCCGTTTTTGGTTAAATTCACACACACGCATAAACATACATGCATACACATAATCATTATTGAATTTGTGAGGATTGCTAAGTGTATATGTATGTGTACAAAGGTGGTTTGCCGGTATATTTATTTACATTGTTCATTTGCCTGCACCTTAACATGTCAACACATGTTTTTACGAAAAGACAGACAGTCAGACTTTCAAAATATCCAATATGTACTACGTGTATATTTGCCAAAAAAAATACAAAAAAACACAACAAAGTAGATACTACAACATAATTTTCCATACAGTGTTGCTTATAATCAGTACTTTTGTTATTAAAACAAATTTCAATATAGGGGTTAAATTGGAAATTCCTTTAAAACTTCTGTAGGTACATTTTTATTATTAGGATATCAAGCTAATAGCTTGATAATGACCTTTAATTCTCTTAGGCCCGTTTTCACAACTTACCGATAGCTTAAAGTAGACTTTAAACGGCCTTATAAAAACTGTTACATTCTTAAAACTTTACTTTAACCTAAGGTGAGCGATAAAGTAAATTAAGGTTCATCCTAACTGGTAGGTTAAACTAAAGTTGTAATAATGGAACACTTTCTATAAGGCCGATAAAATCCTACCTTTAGCTATGGGTAAGTTGTGAAAACGGGCTTAAGAGACAAAAGCAAAACAGAGTAAGCAGGATTATATAATTCGAATTGAGATAAAAATTCATAAAGTTTATGTTGTTATTTATTTTAAAGAACTTATGTCACAAGTATAAAAAAATGTTTTTCAATAATAACTAAAGATTTTCCCTTTTACAGGATGTTTACACCATGCATAACAATTTTCTGAAAAAATATGGCTGTATCCGTCATTTGCGAAAAAAATATGGCTATATCTCTCATTTCGCAAAATTTTATATATGACCTTACCTCTCAATGATTGGCAATAAGGCCATTATGGCTTTATCTCCCATTCATTTGAGCAATAATGCCATCATGGCTTTATCTACCATGGTTTTAAAGTACCCCCCCTAAAAATGCACATTTTTCATTGTTTAATTAATATGCTTTTAACATTTTTATAAAATATACGAATTTTTTCAAAGATCGTTTGCAAACAACAAACATTAAAGTCGCACTTTACATTATTTGGTATAGCCGACGGTTGTATTTTCGCCGCCGTCGTTAAAATTTTTAATTTTGGTCGCCGTCAACGATATGTGTGACTGGCATTCTCAATGCCTGCAATGTCACATCGACTTCGAGTTCAATGTTATGACATTTGTAACGTAACGACGTAATCTCTTTTGATAGTTTTCGATATGAGTAACAGACAAAGTGCTCTTACTTTTCGAGAAACGGTGGAATATTTTGTTTCACATCTTTTCGATGCGAGAAGTTCTCGCTAAAGTTACAGAACATGGGTACAGATAACGGTCAATTTGTGTTTTTCGATGTAGAATTCTTTTCGAGATGCCTTCAGGAGTCAAAGACTGGTTCGATTAAAATGAGTTTTATCTTACATATGACTTGAACTTATTCATGTCGAAAGTGAGAGGGAAGACTTCAGCCGGATGGTAATTCCACATAACTGTCCGGCAAAAAAAAAACGAACTTTCCCTGTAATGCGTTGCACATTCATCAGCCAATCGACCACAAAAGGATGGGCTCTTGAGGAAAAACGTGTTTAATGGCCACGGTTGGACTTACCGACACAAAAATTTGTCATGAATTAGTAGCTATCATAAAAGTTATCGTTGCTAAATTTTTTATCAATACCAAACTTTTTAAGGAAGTTATTATTAAAAAAAACCGTTTAATTTTTGAATATTGAACTAAGACAAAAATTTTAAATCCTAATGATGTTAAAAAAACTGCTATATTTCTGGCTAACCATCAAAACCACCATTTTACCGCGATCACTAAAATTGCGAGATAATCATCAAATTGGCAACAGTGGTTATCTCTAAGAAAAAAAACTTGAATTAGTTATTACAGCTTTTGTGGACACATTTTATATAACATTTATTTTTATTTTATTCATATTAATTATATACAATTTAACAAGAAATTGCTTGCTATTTTAAAGTTTTCTGTTCAGATTTTAATTAATATTTAGAGTTTATTTTTCAAATGAAATGCAAAAAATATTACCGTATTTAATAACATATTATTTATACGCTTAATTGGCCGTGGTGAATGAAGGTTTAATAAGTTTGTCATTCCATGTGAAACTTTCCTAATATGGATCTTATAATCTATGTATATTCTGGGTCCCTGAGCAATCCTAAGTCGATTTATTAAAATTACTCCGAAAGGCTCAGCAGAAAATAATAATTTGGTGTCAAATTGTTTCGTGTTCTCCTAAGCAGTTCGGAATTGAAATAATTTACAAAAACTAACATAAATAAATTGGTCAATAAATGCACCGAAATTTAAAGAAATTCGTTTTATATGCCACTAAATTTCGTGAAGATCGTTCCATAATTTATAATTTTCTTTTCCCGCACTTTTTCATGGGGGCAATATGAAGTTTTAAACTGACATAATAAGTATATTTTAAGGTGTTACGCACATCAGCACAAATGCATAAAACCCTCTCCACTATGGTGGTTTGATAAGACTACAATTTACCATAGGCCTTATATACAGCCCATTTTCGAAAATTAGCTGAATAAGCCATAACTGTAGCATTAATTGTGGTGAAATTTAGTTGTAGCAAACCACTAAAGACCCGGGATATCGAAAATTTTAAACAATTGAATATCCCGGGAATTCCCTGGACAAGCTCATGTACCCAGTCATTCTGTTTAAAACTCTCTTGAAAACTAAAAGTCTTTGTATATTTTTAAATTTTTTATTTCGTTAGTGCAAAAAGAGTGTATTCTAATGAGGAAAGTCAGATAAATTAATATTACTTTTATTTATTGCATTAAATACAGTTAAAATACAGGCATTTGATTAAAAACAGAACATTTGTTCACACAAAACAAAGCTCTAAAATACAGTACTCTTCTGTATAATACACAACGGATTGTCACCGTAACTATAATACAAGTCTTATGTTATTTTGAGGAAAATACAACCCTGACATAATCAACCCAATTATGAATAATAATTCCCCGGGAGTTTTTCCCCTTTTCCCATTCTTACAATTGAATTTACATAGGAAAAATGGGAGAAGGGAGAAAACTCCCGGAGAATTTTAATTTATAATTGGGCTGTATAAGTTGTTATGGTGTCTTAAAAATTTTAACACAATAATTAGATCAGCGAAGCATTTTCGTAAAAAACCTTAAGACTTTTTTTAAGTGTAAAACGGCCTTTAACACTATTCTGTAACATAGAGGTTCTACATAGTAAAAACATGTATGTGGATATGTACTTGCATACATTTTGTACTTAATGCCTTAAGCGTTTTTTACGCCACCTGTAATTAACTCATTTTAAATAATATGCAAACACATTTAAAAAAGTTATTTATTAGACACTGTAAACAGCAAACATCTAAAAATTTATGATCATAAATACTACATTTGTTGTGTATCTATGGAAAAAAAAAACATGTATACACCCAGAGAAAAAATATTTTCAATATGATGACCTCCAAGAACTCAATTTTAAACGAATATTTTTAAACATATTAAGGTTAGTTTAACCATATTATTGTCACCGGCAACCGTATTATAGTAAAATTAGTCCTTCATCAAGAAGTAACAATCATATTATGGCTGCCTCCGCACATGTTATGGTAAATAATAACAAATATATGTATGTTTGAGCCATAGGTAGTGTCTGTAAATATGTATATGTATGTAGAAGGCAATAAGCACCGCGACTCAGAGGGTCGTTTGTACAGCAAAGGTAAGCCATTTTAGAAACAAGGTTTGCTGATTGTCGGTCCCAGTATCAACATTCGTCTGTTTTGAACCAAACTTGGTCTGCAAGTCCAAACATGATTCGCCTTTGATCCCTATCAGGTATTATGACATGGAAATTCCTATCTTACAACAGACTTGGCAGTATAGGTTCACTAACCAAAATAAATAGATCGGTCTCAAGAGTTCTTACAATCCGCATATTACCCACGAAGTTACCTGCCCTGAACTCAGAAAGGCGCGGCATCCATCTAGCACCCCTGCAGGCCTTCTCCACCTTTACGCATATGTGTAACGGAGGATTGTGCATGATAGCCCCTAAAGCCAAAGTGGGTTGGGCTTCATGACGCTCGCTATCGATGCACATATCAGGTGATATGCACTATCAAGCATAGCCCTAGCCGTGGAAAGGAGAAAAATACTATTGTCAATTTAATAGTTGTGGCCCCTTCATGGAGAACAAATTTAACCATAATATGGTTGCCGGTGAACATAATAATATGGTTAAATTAACCAATATACATATGTATATATAAAAATTTTCGTTAAAAATCGATTGCTTGTGGTGAAGATATTGAAAAATATTTTTTCTCTCCGTGTACTTATCTCTGAAAGAGATAAAATCATGAATGTTTTTTTCATGCTTTACAAACATATATTTAATTCTATACTATTGTTTAATGACCCCTTTCATAAAGTTTTATAAGTACAACAACGTAACTAAAAAATATTAACATTAACTTCAGTTTTTTTTACTTTTTGTCTATCTGTCTGTTGATCTGCATTTAAGAAAATTTAAGCTCTGTCTTCAAACATCCATGAATAGGTACCCTCCCACCCAATATATTTTATTTAGACACTAATATTTTGTTGTAGTGCTTGTTATGATTTTGAAATTTTCCTAAGGTTTTGTACACAATTGCAATACTCGTTACTTTTATGTAACCCTAACTAAATGGTTTTGGTCTTATGCTGCGGCAAGTAAGTTAACCCAAGGATGGGTAATAAGAACTTAGAAAAATATAATGGAAAAGTATTTGCAAATAATTAAAAAATTAAAATGTCAAAAAGATGTTTAAAACAAAGCAAGTTAAAGAACTTTATTTGGCTTCGATATACCTTTGGCACGAAGAAGACCTCTAGTGTCCCTAGTAAATCGTCAGAAGGGAATTGGTTTTTCCAAGGAATACATTAATAAATAACCCAAGCGAATTCCGACGAAAGGTTTTGTTTATTGTATTGAGGGTAAACAGCTTGGGTGGAGAAAACAAGGACAAGCGCTTGATCATAAGAATGTAAGTGCAATTGAAAAACATTGGTTGAATTCTGTGGGGTTGAATGTCTTGCCATGGAGTCAAAAATTTGGGTTTAATTCCTACTACAATAGAAACTAAAGTATATCTTGACATATTAAAAGAAAATTTGCAGCCAAGCGTTGAAAAATTTAACCTGGTAACGATTACATGTTTCAGCAAGATAATCATACGGTTCATAATACGAATTTTTGGCTACTTTGCCAAAACAGTTCAAAGCTCAACCGCAGTCTCCAGACTTAAATTCCATATAACATTTATTGGATCGCTCTATTCGACAGTATAAAATATCTTAAAAAGAAACATTAAAATATGTAGAACAAAATTTCCGTTGAAGAAACGTCAAAGCTAGTCGACTCTATTCCAAAACGTTCAGAAAAGTTTCTCCAACAAAAACGATATCCAACTTCATAAGAATTAGTTGTTACATACCCAGTAAAAACTTCGCCTACAAAATAATGTGTTGAGTAATCAGAAAAACATAAGAGCACTACTTACAGTTCTACTGAAAGAACCAATGAATTTTACAAGGGATGTCCCAAAATGAACGCATTTAAAAGAAAGTCATTATTTTTTTACAAGCATACATCCAGAAAAAAGTAGTTATGGAAGTTGTTATAGATGTAGTTATAGAAGAAAGCTACAAAATAATGAGTTAAAGAAGCTATTCATTTTGAAAAAAGTAGGCGAAGTTTTTACTGGGTAGCTACTTATATAACAACTTCTATAACTACTTTTTTCTGGATGTATTTAAGTAAAAAAATAATGACTTACTTTTAAATGCGTTCATTTTGGGACATGCGTTGTAAACTTCATTGGTTCTTTCAGTAGAATTGTAAGTAGTGCTTTTATTTTTTTTTTTTTTTTTTGATTACTCAACACATTATTTTGTAGGTGAGTTTTTTATGGGTACTTATAAATATTAAACGAAAACATTAAAAAAAAATTTTGTATGCAGACTTTTGCATATGCCATTTGGAATAAGCTTTAATAAAGCGTGTTTTTTAGAGCTTCACAACTTAGAGTTGGCATCACAGCTTTATTTGAGCACTTATTTAACAGCTGAAAGTAGCTTTTTGTTATGTTGCTTGGAAATTTCATTATGAATCGACTTGCACCAGAGCAACGCGTGCAAATTGTTGAAATTTTTAATCAAAATAATTGTACAATTCAAAATTCAATAAATGCAAAATTTATTTTCAGATGGATCCCAATTCTGGTTGAATGGGTACGTAAATAAGCAAAATTGTCGCATTTGGAGTGAGGAGATTCCATAAGCTTTTGTCGAAACACCATTACATCCACAGAAAATTACTGTTTGGTGCGCTTTATGGGCTGGCGGGCTATTGGCCCATATGTCTTTAAAAACGATGATGGTCAGAATGTTACTGTCAATGGAGAAATATATAGGAGCATGATTCGAAATTTTTTCGTACCTCAATTACGTGGCATGCCACACAGCGGTCGCTACAATTGATTTACTCAAAGAAACTTTTGATGACAAAATAATTTCACGTGATGGCCCAATTAATTGGCCACCAAGATCGTGTGATTTAACCCCATTGGATTATTTTCTTTGGGCTTATGTTAAGGCACCTGTCAACTTGAACACCTGGAAATCAAACTTCGTTTACTTTATTCACACTTGGGATTTTAAACGCGTTTAAGCAAAAGGTTGATTTAGCTAATCCAAGCCGTTCACATTACATATGAGATGATTAAGATGACAGTTGATGTTTAAAAATCATGTTCTTTAATAAAGTTATCAGAAGATTATTTTAAACATTTTAATAATGAAATTGCAAAATTAATGGATTATTTAAAGACGAATACCTCATTTTGAGGTATGTTCAGAGGATTCGATGTGATAATGAAATGCTTTTGTTGTTATCATATCAATTTGAAGTGATTAACGCGTTTAAAGCCCCAAGTTTGAACACAGTATTAGTTTCCTTTGTGTTTCTTTTTCTTTTAAATAAGTACAAATCTTTTTAGAAATAATCCTTATTAACAAAGAAAATTGATTTTTTTGTTAATTTACACAAAATGCTTTTATTTTGTACGCAGACTTTTGCTACAGAGTGTATATATATATATAAACTTCCATTTAAAATCTGTACCGATAAATCCATAATTACAAATAGGTGTATATGAGTTTAATAAGATTAAAAAAATTGTTTCGGAAGTGTCTCTAAAGCCGTTGATTCACAATTCTATTCAGCCGTACGATTTGATAAAAAAAAATCGCGTGAACTTAGAAAATATATTTATAAAGTGACAGAATTGTGTGACAAACCTGTACGACTAGCAAATGTTTTTGAAAATTTTCATAAAATGATAGATTCTATGCGATCAGAGTTTCATTTTCTTATCAAAAAGCTGATATTTTGCATCTTTTTTGGGTTAACGTTGACAACTGATTTTGCAGACATTTGTTTATGCCGAAAGAATTCATTTAGATTTTCGTGTAAATGAAAAGAACGATTGTGTTTAAAAGTGAATCCAGGCCTTAAATAGCATTTCTGGTAAATAACACCAAACTTGTGTAATCAGGTAAGATTTTATACAAGAGTTATTTGGGTCATATTTTTACAATGGTAATACTGCAGAGATTTAAACAGATTTTCGAAAATGGGCTCAATTTAGATCAAATTTGGACCCATAGTCAATGTTTATAGAACAAATAATTACTTCCAGTTTCGGGTAAGGACCTCGACTGAAAACTTAGTTTAAGGCAGGCACTTTTGTAGGATTTGTGCTTTTTTTTCAAATAGAATGAGAGGTCAGCTTCATAAATATAAAAAAAAATTCTGTACATCTACACTCATTAGCATGGATACATTAAACAAATATAATTTTAAATATTATATATATGTATCCCATATATGTATGTATCATACTTTAGAACCATCACGTGCAGACCCATCATTCATATCTTGATATATGTTTGTTTTTACACATTTTAGATTCTTTTGAAAATTTTTGTGAAATGGCTTAAAACCAAATTTGGAAAACAGAGTTTGTAGAATGATGTTATTTCAAACGTCAACAATACATATTTAAATTTAGTTTTCCATTCCTGGCAATTAAAAAAAAACACATATCTTCTTGTTGTTTATAACTTACCATTACAGGTGAATTTGTTGTTGTCGTTGCCACTTTCATATGTGACAAACACAATGAAGGCAATTAACAGTTTTAATCCGCAACATGTGGTTGACATCTTTGTTGGTTGCTCTGTATGTTGCTGATGATGACGGCAGATAAATGATGCTGTTGCCTTAAGGCCACAAATTGTTGTCGTCGTTGATGTTGACGTTGTTGTTGCTGTTAAGTTGTTTATTTATTGGCTTGTTTGTTGTTACTTGGACTTTTTCCAACACTTTGTTTTTACACTTCACTGTTGTTGTGTTTTGTTGTTAAAACAATTGTCTACTTTGTGTTTTTGGTAAACAAACAAATACAATACAATCATTTAAAGTTAAATGTTCTAGATGTTGTTAATTAGTATCACTTTTGTTAATATGTATGCAGGTATGTCGGTATGGTTGTATTTATTTCTTTTATTTGTTTGTTTACATTTTTATGTTTATTTGTTTATAATTGTTATTTGTCAATTCAAGTAAATGTAATTTGTTTATATGTTTTTACTTTTCCCATTCATTTATTGGTTGGTACTGTTTTAATTGTTGTCATACAAACTTGTTAATCATAGTAATTTTGTTTTATTGTTGTTTTCGTTATCTCCGCTTTATGTTATTGTTGTCGTTCTATGTATATAAAGATGTCATAATTGGATAGATGCTTTCTAGTTTATTACAATATTGTTTAAGGTTTTTTTTTTTTTTTTTGTTAATTGTCTTCTTATTATTTTTAAACGCCTCCTCGCTTTAATGTTTTATTTTTGTTTACATTTCGGTTTTTTTCTGTTTCTATTTTATTTTATTTGTCTATAGATCTATTAAAACCAATTCAAAATGGGCAAAACAAAACATTAATAAAAAATAATTCTTTTTTAATAGTTTAATAATTAATAGAATTGTTTAAAAAAAAATTCTATATGGCACTGACAAAAAAGTTCATATCTAGCACGTGATTGCTTTGTTAAATTAATTTCGTGTTTGAAATCCAAAGGCATCCAGACAGTCGAACCCAGTTTGCAAAATCTCAAACTCATGGGCTTCATGCTGCTTCAAAGTGTTCAACATTTTTATCTCTTTTATATCGACATGAGAAAACTTTACACAATTTTTATTTAAATAATTCATAATGGCAAAGTTATTATAACTTTGGGAAATAAAATTTAAAAGTTTTGAAAACATAAAAAAGTATACAACAGAAACGTTGTAATTAACAGTGGAACATAAATGTGTGCATATAATATGTTCTCTGCGCAGAGAATCATGCCCACTCATTAAAATCAAATAATACCTTAACATTCAAATTTAAAATATGTATCTCGGTATACATCTTAATCGACGTTTAACATGGAATTGCCATATAGAGCCAAGAACTAACTCAAATGAAACTTAAAGCAATTCATATAAATTGCTTCCCTCATTGCAAGAAAATTTCGCCCTTATACTAAATTGTAAACTTTAACTTTACAACTCTATCTTAAAGACAATCTGGTGCTACGGTATTCAGTTATGAGGCACTGCCTCGGGCTCCAATAAATCCAAAGGAGTCAAAACTCCTGGTATGTAAAAAACTCGAACATTCGCAAAGACCTCAAAGCAGTGTTCGAAAATAAACAGTACATTATTTAACGTTCGGCTCACACACCCAGGAACGATATCTATTTTTTTTTAGTGATTGTGTTTCATATACAACCCTTAATACCGTTCGTAACTATTTGCGTTAAAAAACAGAACAATTGTAGTGATACTGTAGACAAACATTATATTTTAATGTTCTATAATGTTTTTTTTTCGTGTGTGTATTTTGTTTTTGTAAAAAATTTTTGGTTTTTTTTACCAGCCAAAAGGGACGAACATTAATGAGCCGAACCGAACACATTGAAGTTTGTGGATTTTCAAAAAAACCCGAACGGAATTAAATATTCAAATCTTTTGTTGAGTTTGATAAAAAACAGTAATATTTTTGTGTTCGAAAGATGACTAACAGGGAAACGTTATTTTTTTAATGATTTTCTACACAAACACTATTAAGAAACGATATTTAGTGTTTATTTTCGAACACTGACTCAAAGTGCCATCAGTAAAAACTATGATCACAGAATATTCAATAAAATATCTAAAAAAGCTTGAATTGCACGCAAATCCACTAGTTCGAAATATTTTAAATGATAGTGGCCACATTCGCTTAGGGAGAAGACACCGCAGCACTTATCCGAGTAGAAGAGCGCTAAGAACCTGTGTGAGTGGGAACCGTAACAGGTACAATTTTCGTCCGGCATTAAAAGGACGTAAACTCTGGAATTCTAAAAGGGTTTGATGAATTATTGTTAGTTCATATTTTAATTTACATGAAGATTTAATAAATAAATTGCAAAAAAAAAATACAGTGGAGCAATTGTGTTGATGGAAACTAATGCAATGCCAACTTTTTACTTGTTCACATAAAAAAAACCTCAACCAGGGTTAATGAAAAACAAAAATTAATTTGTTATATCGTTACAAACCGCTTTGTTTGGGAAGACACCAAAAAACTTTACCCGTAAGATATGGGTCCATTTTTAATTTTGCTAGAGCAAAAACTTAATATATGGCTAAGTCCAAAGTGTTGAACGTGACAGACGTGCGCATCAAAAATGCAATAAAATTTTAAACAACAAATATTTTTACGTTCTTTTAACCCTTAAATTATAGCACTAGGAAAGCACCGTTATCTATGCTAAAGTTTATCGAGGGCGCGATTCGAGGCCAAAGATAATGGCAAAATAAGTAGCGATTCGAACGTGGAAAAAATATAAGTAGTTTTTGAGGCCATAAATAAAAAGGCGTAATTAAGCGAAACCAGGCACAATTTTTTAGTCAAACTACTTTTAGAATTTTACGTAGCAATGTAGCATTAAAATGTCTTTGGTTTGATTCCAAAATCTTCTGTATTTTCTTTTTTTTAAGCCAACATCTGGGTCGATACGTAACATTTCGAACGTGAAATTTTTTCCATAATAATTGAACTGAATAATGATTAAAAGAAAATAAAAATTTACCGTTAATCCGAATAACTTATTGCTCTTTGAACTCTTCATTAGATTACATGTAAGAAAATTTTTTTGGAATAATTTTTATCAAATATCACCTCTTTTAAGAAAGATAAATATTAACCCTTAGAGTACGAAGTGGGGGACCTTAAGGTAAGAAGGTAAGTTTTTCGTTTGGGGTACCCAAGTTACCCTTTGTCGCACTTTACGTTACAAATTTTCGTCATTTTTTTGGGCCAAAAATGGAAAACTACAAAAGAAAACTATCCCAGCGAGCGATAGAAGACTATATAAATGACAGTGAAGAGGATCCTAATGATATAGTATTAGATTGGGACAGTGACAACTCTGATTATGTACCTAGTAATTATGTAAGTGATGAGAGTGAAACAGAAGACGAGATTGAGGAAGAAGAACATGAACAAGCAGAAGATATTCTTCCGTATATCGACGAAATTGAAAATGATATTGCTTTTCCTTTGAATGCGGAATATTGCACCGCAGAGTTTGGTCTTTGAAGCCATTTCCACAAACGCGCAGGTTAGCATGCAATATTGTGAATGTTACCCCAGTATAATGAAGAACATCACCAGAGGCAAAAAAATTAGAAACTGGTAACTGAATGTGAATTGGATGCATTTCTTGGAGTAGTTATAACAGCTGGAGCGCAACATTGTAGAAGAGAAAATGTAAAAGAAATGTGAAGTACTGACGAGTCCATTCGGAGAAATATATTTACTGCATCTATGTCTCGTGATAGATTTATTGCATTGTCTAAGTATATAAGATTTGATGATAAAACTACAAGACAAGCTCGAAAAGAGATTGATAAGCTAGCTGCCATTTGGAAAGTGTGGGATCATTTTGTAGATAATTGCTGAAAGTCATTCAATCCTTTTAGTAAAATAACTATCGATAAACAATTAGTAACGTTTCGCGGCAAATGCCCATTTCGGTAATACATAAAATTTAAGCCGGGAAGATATGGTATTAAAATTTGGGCAGCCGCTGATGTGAAAACATCATATTTGTACAAAAAAACAAGGTGCACGAGTGGTTAAAGATCTCGCTAAGCCTTTGTTTGGATCCGGCATGGGAATAACTACTGATAATTTTTTTACAAGTTATGAATTAGCGGAGTTCCTTCTTACAAAAAATATGACGCTTTTGGGAACTGTGAGAAAACACAAACCGGACACACCCAACGATTTAAAACTATCAAAACATCGGAAGGAGTATTCTTCGATATTTTGTTTCACAAAAAACATCTCAATGGTATCATATGTTACTAAAAAGAACCGAATAGTACATCTTTCGTCTTCCCAACATGCAGATAATTATGTAACTAAGCCAGTTATGATTATGGACTTTAATCGAACCAAGGGAGCGGTAGACAATAGCGATAAACTTATAAGAGAATACTCATGTGGCAGGCGAAATGAACGTTGGCCATTAAGAATTTTTATGAATATGGTAAAGATGAATGCACTTATCATCTTTATACAGAAGAACCCCAAATGGAATCTTTCAAGCTCATCACGAAGAAAGAAATTTTAATAAGATCTTGGAAAAAATTAGCTGAACCAAATATGAGAAAGCGTTTACAAAACGAAGCTAAAACCATACCATGTTTAAGACGCGCCTTGTCGGCTTGTGGTGTTGCAGATGAAATTGAAAAAAACTGTGAAAATTTTATAAAGAGAAATGGAAAAAACATGGCCGTTGCTTCCTGTGTCCTAGGAATAGAGATAAGAACTCTAAAGTGAAATGTTCAACATGCTCTAATTTTGTTTGCAATGAACATAGAACTGAAGAAATTAAAATAGTTTGTCAAAAACATGTTATGGATTCTAGTTATTCTGAACAAAGATTTAAGTGAAAACGATGGACTGGACAATGATGCATTCAATTATTATATTTATTCACATTATAGACATTGAATTATTATATTTTTTTATTTTTTGTTTTTTATTCTTTAGAAAAGAATTGAATTCCTAAGTTTGTGTTCCTTGATAATAATTGTAACATGAAATTTTTTAAAATTAATACGTTTTGATGTGGTAATTAAAAACTAAAATTGAAAATTAATAAAATAATAATTTTTTACTTTCAAAATAATATTTTTAGTTCTTTTATGCTAACATATAAACAAAAAAAGTTCATTTTTCTCTGGGGGACATTAGTGACCCCACTCCGTACTTTATGTCAAAAATCGAGCTTCGTACTCTAAGGGTTAAAGAAAACATACAATAAAACATTCTCACAAATAAGAAATTACATTTGCACAACTTTGCAGTCTGATTGTTCATCTAAGTGAACAATTTTATGGGTAAATTTATAAAATTAGTAAAATCTAAATATTTCCCTATAACAATATCGTAAAATAATCAGCTTTTAATAACTTTTAAATTTTCGGTCACGGATATGCCCATATGTACATACGTATGTATATTTATGTATATAAAAAAATTTTAGTGGTTTCTCTTTTTTAGGGTCTATCTCTATTGCATTTAATACGTTTCAAATCTAGATAATATTAGATTAAAAGATTATTTTCTTTGTTGGGTTCCCCGGTAGTCTAGCTGGTAGTGAGCTAGGCTATCAGTGCCAGGGTTGCTGGTTCGATTGCCGCCAGAGACTCTGGTCTCCTACACACAAGTTTAAAGATTCGCGGGATTAGCTTAGGGGAAAAAGTCTTATTGGATACTGAAAATGGATTATCAATTTTCTTTAGCTGCCACAGAAACGTCTTCCGTTTGACTTGGTACAAACTTGATCGTATTAGGACTTGTGTGGCTAGAGTAATGCCAATAACCTTATCTTGGAAGGAATTTTGTTTGACAGTTTAATTATCAATTTCATCAGTTTTCAATACCAAAAATTTATTTTGAATTTCATTAAAAACTTTTAATATTTTTAATTAGGCTTAAGTTCATGAAATTTAATTTTTATTAAATTATTTTTGTGAAGAAAGGAATTTTTACAACATGAAAATTAATTAAAATTGTTATTGATAATCTTTCATTCTTGACGTGGCTCGGGCTCGAACCCTGGCCGGCAGGCCACCATGACATGTTTCGATCGCAACCACTCGATCTCCTCAGATGGATTTGCCGTCTCACACTCGCAGCCATCGACGACTGCTGACGTCACTAGTCAAACATCAATCCCTAAACCAATTGTACTTTAAATAATAAATAGTTCAACAAAATAACCACAATACTAATTTTCATTAAAAACTTTAATTTTTCATTTAAACGGAAGTGAGTTCCGAACGTTTAAGAAAACTCTGCATGAAACCTAGAGTTAAATTAATAAATGTTGTCTCTTATTTTAAGAAACATTAACCAACCACTTAAGATAATGCAAAATCATTTTGACTTAAGCAATTTTAAATCTTTAAGTCAAAACCGAACAACATTTATACATGTTTGCAAAATATTTGCATTAACTCTTGACATCAAATACAATTTGTCTCGTGCAAAGTAGACAGTTGTAAATGCAACGAATTGGATGGATACAAGTATCCATTAGTTACAGAAACAGATTGTATCACAAAAATACAACAAGTTCACATACCCATTGAATACGGTATTTTAGCATAAAAAAACAAATATACATATAAAAATTCATATAAATAAAAAACTGAATAATAAATGTGTAAGTACGCATAGATAAAAAAAATCTCATACTTGAATTTATATTTTACACATTTATGCACAATGCAGTGTTGCCACTTTGTGGGTAATTACCCGAATTTGGTATAATTTTTACGGTCGTGGGTAGAGCGTGGGTAATTTCTCTTAGGTGTAATTCAGGTGTAATTTGAAATTTTTACTTCAGATGCCCAAATAAAATCAAGATTCGATTTCAGTGATGACATTTATTTCTTTCTAAATATTGTTGCTATGAATTCACAGCCTTCTGAACCAAAGTCTCGGTTTCTTTTTTACATATATTTTCAAATGTTTGGTAATGAATGTCGCAAGATGGACCCTTAGATTTGGATAAAGATGCCTATCATAGTGATTTAGAACCTAAAGCTTATTGAAAACAGTAATTCAAACTAAAAACTTGCCTGGGGAAGATATGTTTCCAATATTGCAAAATATAATTAATTTTATTTCTATCTTGCTACTTTTTAATGCTTTAGTTAAAAGAATATTTAACGCCCTTTACAGTTGTAAAACTGAATTACGAAAGGGACAGTTGTATAAAACTATGCAGGCATTTTGTTTACTAAGTAAGGTATAAAGGGTATTTTTTAAGACCATGAAACTTAAAATGGTAGACAACACAAAAAAAATTTATTTTAATCGCAGATTGATAATAACGATTTGAAACCGATTTAAAACAAATAGACCTGTCCTTGACGCAACGCATTGCAGACGTCCAATTTTGTTTCTCTTTTTCGAATAAAATTAACAATGTTGACCTCCAAGCAGTGTTGCCAATTTAGCCATTTAGTAGATTTAGCCATTTTTCACCATGTTTAGCCATTAAAAATTGAGCCATTTTTCAACTTGTTTAGCCATAAAAATTTGTTTGCTCTTTTTCTTTTAAATGAATATTTTTTAATTTATTATAAAAATTTATAAAAGTAAAATAAACATTTTTAACAATAATTTCTAAAATTTTGTTATTCGTGCTTAATTAATTTAACAATTAAAACGCCTTTAATTTCAATCACAACTTTTACAAATGTTGAAAATCGCTATAAACTATGATCATGAAACATCTTTCAAAATAAAGGAACAGTATTCCAACATTAAATTTATAAAATGGATTAACACAAACATCGGTGTTTCTTTGTAGTTGCAAGTATTTCAATAAAGAGATGCAGGCGGCAACAAAATTTTTTAGAAATTTCAGAATTGACTATAAGGTTTCTCTCACTAGCCAAGTAAACATCGTTAAAAATAATTTGAGAAAAAAGGTCACATTTGCAACCGTAAATTCGGTTTTATCAATTAGGTAACTATTTTTACCATAACAATAAAATATTCATACCAACACCAAAGTATTGGAGAGGGAACTATGCGTTTGTGCTAATGTTTGTTACACCTTAAAATATTGGTCCTAAGGCCACCTTTACGTATATCGATAGACTCAAAATCACTTTCTGAGTCAATTTAACGATGTTTGTCCGGTTGGCTGGCTGTCCATGTAAACATTGTGCCAAAATACAGGTCGCAAATTTGCAGATAATTTAATAAAATGTGGTACATAGGCTCTAATGTCGTCGTGGTTGACCGACTATAGTTTCTTACTTGTTTTTTATTGTAGATCTGGACTCAAAAGGTGTTGGGTAAATGTTGTCGTGATTATGATTTACCTTAAAATTATTTAAAATAATAGGCACGAGTGATTCCTATGAGGTCAACATAACGACATCGAATTTATCGCTGATTTCATTTTTTAAATATCTATCAAAATATTAATTTACGTTTATTCTTATTTAACAAATTGATCTTAACTTACAGTATCATCGTAAACAACTTTAAATTAATTATTTCAGTTTTGTTAATGAATTTTAATGAGTTTTTATTTTAAAAAAACTTTTAGCCATTTTTGGCAGTTTTTTCCGTAAATTTAGCCATTTTTGGTCACAAAGTTTTGGCAACACTGCCTCCAAGATACCGATTGTTGCTGGTTTATCAGCATTAACCACTGACTTCACAGCCCTATGGAAAACAATCAATAAGTGTCACATCGCACGGCCTTGAAGTCTAATTGACAGTTTATTTTCTTTAAATCAACACATCGCCTTCATTTGTAAAAAAAAGTTGCTTCATTTAAATCAAAAAGTCACTTTTAAGTTGCGAAAATCGATGGCTGATTTTCAAAGCATATTTTGATAATTTGGTGGCGTTGTTCAAGAATGAATCTATTCATGATGATGTGCCTGTTCAAAAAGTGAAAATAGTCTGACAGTTCGTTTGACAGCTAACCATTCGTAAGCTCTATGGGGCTAAAAAGCATCCATTATAAAGCAATGGCAAGGAACATTTTAAACCTTCCCAAGATATATCAACCAAATGTGGAAGTTAAACTCATTGTTTTAGCAGTTTTATTTTATGTTTTATTAATTGTTTTTAAGTCTTTAATGTTATTTTTGTCAATTTAAATAAAATTAACAGTTTGACTAATATTGATCTTGTTTTAATGAGTTTGTTGTGTTTTTGCTTCTTTGTAAATGTCTTTTTATTAAATAAAACTTAAATTTTCTATCGGGTGTAATTTCATTTAAATCGGGTAATTTTGCTTCATCTCAAGTGTAATTTTGAATCTTGCTGGTGGTAACACTGGCACAATGACAACAAACTGCACACAAAACTTCAGCAATAGAAAAATAAAAACAGCGAAAAAGGTGACAAAACTCTAAATAACAGCAACAACATACAAACTACTTTGACACTACATAAAGTTACACGTATGTATGTACATACTTGTTTTTGTACTATGACAAAAACAACAACAGCAACGCAGTTCACAAAAAAACTTTACAATAGTCAATGTAACGATTTAATCATGTACATGCATGCTGGCTTTCGTACAATTCCCATAGAGATGCAGCGCAAAAGGTGCATGAAATAGAGGCTGCTTCAAAAAACAAACACTTGCACTTCCCCAAACAAGATTTTAGTTAGTTCAAACCAATTTACAACAAGAGGACTTCTCCCCATGCATTTAGCTTATTAGCTTTTTTCGGGTTTATTTTTTCACTCTCGACTTCTACAAATTAAAAACAAAATATCTACAAAAACAACAGCCGCAACAACTTTTTCTTCTCGTTAATACAGCAAATTGAAAAGAAAAACACGGAAATGACAATTTTTTTTTTGTTTATTTGTTTGTCACACGAATTTATAAGTGCTGTTTTGTTGCTTTTTACTGGCACACAATTGGCAACATTAATTATAACGGTGTTTTTTATTTCTCTTAAATCTTGCATTCACCATTCAAAGTTTTACATACGAGAGCTCATAAATATTTTGTTAATTTTTTTTTCTTTCTTTCATTAAAACAAGTTTTATTTTTAATATCCGTTTTGCTTTTTTTCTGTGTGTATTTGTATGAAAAAAAAATTGTTACACTTTTCTACACAATAAATTAATGTAATTTTTCTGCATGTCATAAAACGTAAACAATGTTAATGTAACCGTTATTTTATTTCCGTTAAAGTTAAACGTCTGTTGTACGCGAAAGTCTAAGCTAAACTGTTTAAATGTTTTAGGGAAAATTGAGATAAACATGCTTAACTACGTTAACTTGTGTTTTTTGTTGTTTTTCATGTTCTTTACACACACACACAAGCTCTTAAACATAAAAATCCCAAAAGGATGACTTCGTTATCGCAACGAAGGTATCTTAGGTGCGTACGAGAGAGAGTGAGCGCGCGAGTGTGTAAATGAAAGTGAGTTGGTGAGAAGAAATGTGTGTGAGGGTGTTTGTGTGTCGGTGATGTTACCGTTATATTAACAGTTATTTTGAGCATCAACATGTTTGTACGCATGTTTTTAATGTGCTTTTCAGCAAATGGTATGATAGTGCGTATAAGCAATATTTTTATATTCAATTTTAAAATCATGACGCATTCTGTGAAAACAAATTTCGAAACATTTTTTTTATACTTTTGCAGTATACAAACCAGTGCTGCTGTTTTTGGTTATTTCCAACCAAAATTGGTCATGTTTATTTTCAATGTGGAGATGTGAATTTTTTTTTCATTTTGGATACTTTTTTGTTCTTAAAATAATAATACGTATGAGTATTTTATTTAAATTTCTTGGTCATTTTTATATCACGTTTTATTTAATTTTTAACATTTTTATTTACTTGTTTTGCTAACTTTTGTTGCATAGCACAAGTTATATGAATCCAAAAATCGCGAAATTTTGCGAATTTAATTTTCTTAAGATATTTGTTATAAAAAAATCGCCAAATATGGTTTTTATTAGGGAGGTAGCGAATACCGTTTAAAATACCGAAAAATCGGCGATACTTCTAATTTTCCGATATATCGGTATAGCCAATATTTTGCTGTTGATACGACGATACTTTGTATGTATGCTTATTTTTTGCATATCAACTGAGTATAAAATCAAAACAGAATAATGAAATTGTTTCATATAATAAATGAATCAACGGAGTTAAGTTTGAAAATTAAGCGCCTGACTTAGCATTAGCTCTAAACAAAAGATTTGAGGCTTTAGAAAATAATGCAACCTTTTGTTTATCTACAATTCTTAACTCTCGAAAGTTAAAAAGCTACGACTGCAATCGTATCGAAAAAAACGTCTTAATTCCGAAAGTGTTGAAGACACGGTCACCTCTACAGCTAGAACAAGTTCTGGCAAGTCTACAAAAGGTGGTCATTGGAACGATTGTGAAAAAGATTATAAGAAAATCTGAGGATGAGCTTCTTCCATCATTTGCTGTGATTCTATTAAAAAAGAAAAAGAAGTCAAAATATACCTTAGATCTTCTAATATTTATAGAGACGCATATTCGCTTGTTTACTGACGCAGTGACAATACTGAAGAAAATAGAGTAGAAATACTTAAGATTTCTAATGAGTTCTGTCGTATCGGAGAGACTATTTTTTCACTGCAGGTCTGGTTCAAACGGACTTGCAAAATCGAGAATACTTTTTTTTAACAAAAATCAATTTTAAATACGTACACGTAGAGAAAAAACATGTTTAAATATGGTCATCTCCAACCAAACTATCTTAAAAGAAAATTTTAAACATATTATGGTTAATGTAACCATATAATTGTCAGCGACAACTATATTATGGTTAATTTAGTCCCCCATCAAGAACCCACAATCATATTATGGTTGTCTCTAAAAATGTTATGGTTAAATATAGTAATAATTTGTTTTGCAATTTACAATAGTATTTTCCCCTTTTCCAAGAGCAACATACTATGGTTGAAAACCAACCATGCTATTGTAAGTGTTTAACAAATTATAGTTATTGATCATAGCATGTTTGGAGGCAACAATAATATGGTTGAGGCTTCTTGATGGAGGCCTTATTTAGCTATAATATGGTTATCACTGACAAGCATATGCTTATATTAAACAAATATGTTTAAAATGTTCTTTTAAAATAGTTTGGTTGGAGGTGACCATATTTACATGTTTTTTCTCTGGGTGTACCGCTAATTTTTATGTATTTTAAATAATAATAATCTTCTACACCGTTATTTTGTACAATTAAAACTTACTCTACTTGAATTTTGTTTATTTTAACTTGAGTTCAAAATCAATATGCGTATTGCTATCGTATCGGCAAAAAGGCGAACGTAACATTCCTAGTTTTTATATTTGAAGCCGTCATGTTCTGGAAAGCGAAATCAATTGAGGTTGAAATCGATGGAATTTTCAATAAATATTTTTTATAGAACATAGTTTTTTCTAATTTTAAAAGTAGTATGAAATGTATAAAAGCGCATATTTTTATTAACTTTAAAAACAAGCCCTTTTTAAAATTTGTTCGATTTTAATATCACTCGGAATCATTTTCAGAACTAGGCTGAAAAATTACACAAAAGTAATTTTAGTGTTTCTAATCACATGAATACAAGCAAAATGTTCTAAATTTAGAATATTTCCAGGAGTATATTTTAATATTTGGAAATGAACAGAGGACTTTTAAAGATTTTTCCAAAATTTTTATGTATGGGGCGTTTCATCTCCAGTGACACAACTTTTCCAAACCGATAAAATTTTTACCAATGTTGGAGAGTAGTTAAGACACAATTTTTCAACAAGATCGGTCAAGAACTCTCTGAGTTAGAGGGGGTCAAAATTTGACGTTTTAACCATACAGATGTTTTTTCTCATCTATGTAACTTACCCATTGTTCTTAGCAAAATGTGTCCCGAACAGGGTGATTTTGGACCCATGGTATATTATGGACCAATCATCGCAAAATTCTGTAGAGTGATTTCTGGTATAGAAAAGCATAAATTCGAACAAATTTCGATATAGAAGTGAAATTTGTTGCAGCGTTTTATAGTTTTCAAGTGGTTTTCAGAAGGCTGCTTAGTATGGGACATAAGGTAAATTATGAAACAATTCTGGCTTGAACCAAGAAAATTTTGTACGATTCTCGCCCAAGCCAAAAATTTATTATTGTTAACATATAAGTGGCTTGATTTAAGCAAAAAGTTATGACTCAAAGCGAATTACAATTTACTTAAATTCAGCTAAAAAATATTTATTTAAATTCGTTAGTTACTTAAATCAAGTTTTTGTTGCTTACGGCCAATAAATTGGTGAAAACGTCTAATAATATTTTACAAAATACGAAAAAAATGAATGATTTTTTTTACATAAAAACATTAGCATTAGTTCGTTTAAGAAAACTTAGAATACATGTCGGTTCAAATAACAATTAATTAAATCAAACCAAGTTTCCTTGAGCATTTTCTGAAAAATTTAAAGAAATCCCTAGAACTTGTTTTTTGATGCAAGAAATTCGATTCTATTTAAAATACAAGAAAACCAGACTACTTTTAAATATCAGAAATATCTTTTTTATTTTTGATCATACATATACCAAAAACGTGAATTTTTTGATCATGAAAAAATGTTTTTTAATTGAAGAAAATTTTATTAAATACGAACAAAATAAGTTAAAAGCAAGAAATTGTGGGGAATGTGAAAAAATGGACCGAGTTTTAATGCGAAAGACCAAATTCTGCTACAAAAACTTTGTTCGTTACGGTTAAGGCGTACTTAACTGTTTTCCGATAGAAGGCTTTATATGGGTGTGATTTTTCGTCTTTTAAAACTGTGACATACCAAATTTTATTACAATAGCATAATTTTTAAGGGTTTTAGGCCTACTCAACTGTTTTTCGAGAATAGGCTTTTGTAGGGCCTATAGTAAATTATTGGACTGATCTTCACAAAATTAACCAGTATTATTTCTAGTCATACAGAACGAATTTGTGCGAAATCTTATATGAATCCGTACATTACCCCGGGTCTCCACGTAGCAATATTTATTGCGGCAAACGTGAAATTTGATTGCTCCATTAAATTTGCGACGTATAGACTGCAAATTGCCATGAGTGGCAATCCATTGCGCAATGATTGCTCTTCTGATTGCTTGAGCAATTATTGCTTAGCAATATGCTGTCAAATCAGTTGTAATTTATCTGACATTTCATTTCTCTGTACGGTTGGTTATTTATTAGTGTGTTTATTTATTAAAAAAGCAAGTGAAAAAATACTTCAACAAAATAAAGATAAAGTTTTTATATATTATATTTTTAAATAAACGTCAATATCAACAAAAGCAAACGACGAATTTGTTTTTTTGTATATTTTTATTTCTTCAATAGAACAATACGAGTTTTAGGTTTTTTTCATACGCAAATAAACAAAAGAGCAAAACACAACAAAGCTACGACAATTACAATTAATTAATTAATTTTATTAATTTAATTAATTTATTTAAAAAAGAAAATTTAACAATCACTTCAAAACACAACAGAAAACATTTGTTATAAATACAGCCACAAAACTTTATAGAACTACTCGACGTGAAAATTGCAAATTTATGGCAAAGTAATAACAAGTGTTCTCCAGCAATATAATCAGCAATTATTGCTCCATTGTTCTGTCATTGTTCTGCCGACGTTATTGCTTGTACTTAGAAATAAAAATTGCTACGTGGAGACCCAGCGTTATAACACCATTTATGTTAGTTTGTCCCAATTCACACGTTGCATGTCTTATTGATCAGCTTGCTACTTTATAACGAGAGTGAAGAGAGGAAAATAAACGTTTCTCTTTCACTCTCTCTCGCCTATAAGGTAGCAAGCTGATCAATAAGACTTGCAACCAGGCCTGCCATTTCTGCCGATTTATCGGCATTTTGCCGATTTTTTGCCCCTAAATTATCAAAGAGCCGATTTGCCGATTTTTGCTCCATTTTTTTGACTAACACGTAAAAGGCGATTACTTTTTGTTTGTTTGATAATAATACACTAACTTTAAGCGATACTGAAACAGTTGTAACATTGAAAAGAGACAACTGTTATTAAGTCAGTTCTTCTACTAAAGGAAAAGGGGTTAGTTTTATTAAATATTAAATGCAGTGTTTGTAATGTGTGTTGGGTTAATACATTTTTATTTGAAAAATATTCCACTATGAAGAATTAAAGGCCAAATTTAAAAAAGAAATAATTTTTAAACCTAAAATAATTCAGTTAAAATTTCTTTTTCTATTAGGAAAATATAAAACACTTTACATATAAAAATTTCAGATTTTATTTTTGCAAGTTATTCGTTTTTTAAAGATTATTTAAAAATTAATAATTTGAACTGTTTTGATATTATGTAATATTAAAACGGATTTAATAAAAATGTCAAACTCAAATATTTGTATATGGAATATACTTAATTATAAGAAAGTTAAGAAAACCTTTATATTTAACTACAATTTCTTTGTAAAACGTTTATTTTGATTGATTCTTTTGAAATTTCATAAGTTATAAACATTAGATAATTCTGGATTTTTTTATATTAAAGTGCCGATAATACCGATTTTTTTTTTAAATATGCCGATTTTTTATCAAAATTATCTGGCACCCCTGCTTGCAACGTGTGAATTGGCACTTTTAGTAACAGTGATGGAAAATTGAAAAATCGAGATGGTACTGAACACCAAGCAAAGGAGTACTTTTTTCAATATTTTGGTACTTTTTTCAAACATATTTTTATTGAAAAACAAACTTGAAAATAATAAACAAAAATACATAAAATTTAAAAACTAATTCATTTTAATAAAAAAAAATATGAAATATGTTGGTTAAGAAACTATAAATAATTTAATTTTTGAAATAAACATTTATGTAAATGCATATGTATGTATTTACATACATACTATGTATTTGCTTATGATTTAATATAACCCAGCTAGCATAGGCTGTTTGTTAGACGATTATGTTTAATATACAACTCCGAAAAGAATCTTCTGATGATTATCTGACTAGTAACAAAAACAAAAACATCAAAATTTTTTTTATTTATTACTTTTTTATTCGATTTTTGACACGCTCGTCTTTTTATCTTGGAATGAACCTTTTGCGACTCTCTGAAAGAGTCGTAATTGCAATTATCAGTCGTAAGCCCAATCATTTTTTCCAGAGGAATATTGTTTTTCCTCAAAATGTCTACAGTTTTGTCTGTAATTCCATAACATAACAAGGAAAGAGTACTAAAACTGACGTGGGGGTATCGTGGTATATTTGAAATGAAAAAATACTGAAAAAAGTACCAAAGTACTGAATTTTCCATCACTGTTTAGTAACAAAGTTATAAATTTTTTAGTTTGGTGGTCCCATATTTGGATTTGAATCCTAAACGGCTTATAATAACTTGAAGTAACTTGACACCTACATTAGGGTAATAACTTTTTGCAATTTTTGCAAATATCAAATTCTTCATCGCATAACCGTATAGACCATGAAAAAATATTAAGAAATGATTTCGCACCAAACGCGATAAAGTTTTGAATTTCAATTTTTCGCCTAAGTAAAGTAAAGTGAAGTAAGTTAAATAAACATTTTGTATACTTTGTATTTTCTAATAATTTCATGAATATAACAAGATGTTACCATATGTACGGGAGCAGGGCGCAAAAAATCGCGATATTATGACACTTTCGCGTTTTTTTTTACTTAACTAAATTTTAATGTCAAATGATAGATGTTGCGATAGATGAGTTGTTTGGCGGATACTTCATATATAAAATAGTGATAATTTTCAGAAAAAAATACGTTTGCAGGTAAAAGTTGCACAAGATATTTTTCCATTATGTAAATACATACACTTGCACTTTAAACTTAAAATGTATTTTATTAAACCCAAAAAAATAGCTTTACTTTTTCGTTATACAGTTATTTATTTAATATATTTAAAATATATAGCATATATAAACAAAATATTAACCATATATAGTGTGTATGGAAATAAAAAAAAAAATTTTTTTGAGGAGCTTTAGAAATTGCATTTGGTGCGGAAACTTTTTTGGCCAAAATTGCCTAAAAAAATTATTGTTATTATCAATACTAAAATGCCCATCGCGTGGTGAGATGATGAAATTTTCTCCAAAAAAAGTTATAACCCTAACCTACATTTATTGTTCTTTTCTTTAGAGTTGGCCGACGGACAGAAATGGTCATATTAAATCAATTATTTTTAATAAACAGAATAGAAAAATTATACTCAAATGCATTAAATCAATAATTTTAAATTTTGAATTAAAATAGATTCAATCTATTTCGTAGGATACATTAAATAAAATTGTTTCATATTATTTTAAGGATTTTATTTTATTAATTTCCTAATTAAGTAGAAATTGAAATTGCATAATATTGAACTAATAAGAAAATCTATATGGCAGCATTTTAATGTTACATGTAAACTACTTATATCAGCTGATTCCCTCTGTGGACACTTAAAAAAAAAATGGTGAAATTTAATTGTGTGGATGGTTACACAGAAAAAATTCTTCAAAATTGTTCACCAATAAAATATAATAAAATCAATTTTAATTAAAAATTTAATCAAGTGAATTTAACGTTTAATTGATACTATTAATATATTTTACTTTAAGAACAATAAAGCACCCGGATCAACATATCGCCTGAACTAATGGCAGATCCAGCTACATGCGCCAAATTCTGGGACACCAATCAACCTTAAAGAGGGTATGATAATTAAAATTCCAAAGAAAGGAGGCAGAATGTAGAATGGAGGGGCAAAACTCTTATTAGCATGGTTAACAAGGTCGTACCTAATATAACAAACAAACAATCGTTTTTCAGACTCATTGTCCAACGATATTCGCAACGAACAAGCCGGAATTAACAGCCTTATGGTCATTTTCTCATTAGGCAATTATCTTTTTTCCCAACGAAAAACTGCACATAAAAGAAATTTGGTTTTCTCAATGTCTCATTTGCTTCGATTTTATTGCAAAGCTAACCGGCACTCATCTGCCAATTATTTATTTTCCTTTTATTTGCCGTACACAGGGATGTCAGATGTGACGATTTAACGTCATTTTGACGATTTTTTTCGCTGAATTTACCAAAATGACGATTGACGATTTTGAATGTAGAGTCACTTAGGTGTTGACGATTTAATCCCGTCAATAAATTTAGTTTAAACTTTAATCTTTCATCAAGTTTTTAACACTTTAATCTGTCAAGTAAAGTTTTTTTCTTACCGAACGTTTCCACATGCAAGTAATTACTTGCAAGTAGTGTATACGTATTATCAACAAAAAATCGAGGAAACAGCCGATTGGCTGAATGAACAAAAATTGTGTGAATGTTAGCGAAAAAGTGTCAGTGTATTGAGTTTTTCGAACTTGCACTTGCATGTGGAAACGGGGGGTTAGTTAATATATGTATATAGAGGCGAATATATATTTATATCTACTAGCGGACTCGACGAACTTCGCCTCGTCCCAATTTTAAGCCTTCAGACAAACTTTAGAGTAATAATACAACACAAATATTAAAATTTTTAATATGATTTATTTGAATGGAATCAGTAGAGAGCGATTTGATGTACAAAAATCTATAAATCACTAAATATATAAACCATCTTTAAACGCATTAAATTCGGCGTTTAAACTACCAACACAGACCATATGAATTTGATAAGATTTATCGTAGTGCTGTCACATGTTATTTTTTTACCACATATAACACATGGGAGAATGATTTATAGTTGCTGAGTTTTAACTACATATAAATTCAAGTTTAGTTGAACTAAACCAGCGTTTAAACCATCAGTGGTTTATTAGCCATTATTGTACAAGTTTTTTTTTAGAAAAACTAAAAAACAACTAGTTAATATTAGTCAGGGCCATTTTTTGATGTTTTTTTTATATTGGCAGGACGATTTTTCGAAAAAAAAATAATCTGACAGCACTATTTCACTGGTTTGTTTTATTTGAGTACAATAACTGCCTGCTTTTAAAACACGAGTGCAAAACTCCTTCAAATTACTGCCTGCTTTTAGATCGCGAGCACAAAAGTGACTCGTTGAACTAATATTTAAAACAAAATTTAAAAATGTCCATTCCTTAAGCGGTTCCCATACAAAAAGTTTAATACAGACTAGAAATATATTGAAGAAAACGTACCATAACAGCCAAGGAGTCTCCTTAACAATTTTTCGAGACATACTTGCCCCTTATCACCACTTCTTAAGGGGGCTCCCATACAAATATTGCGATTTATGAAATTTTTAAATTAATTAAAATTTATTGACTTTTGGGAATAAAATCAAAAGTTGTTAACAGATTTTAATCATTTATAGCTGTAATTTTTAATAGATTTTTAACAAACAAAAATTTCGAAATGTTGATTAAAAATTATTTTTGTTGCCAAAAAAAAAAAAAAAAAAATATGTTTCTAAAACGACAGCGCATGTTAGAAAAAAATTTAACGTTTAAAGGAAATTTTATTGCGGATTTTCGTTTTTTTTTAGTATGTAATTTCAATAAACTGAACCGTTTTTGAACCGGTATTGGATTCAGCGTACCCGAAAAAGGTTTAAGCGCCAGTTGCCAAATTCTAGCACAGTGTAATTGTTTGATAAAACTTGCGAAAAGCAATAAAAAACATTTTTAAATATAACAATAAAAAGAAATTAATTGGACTTTATATTTATACTGTGTACTTTTTTTCTTAACCTTTAATAATCAATGTACTTTAATTGCAACAAAAAAAGTTGGGAACCCTATATGTAGTTGTCCTTCGATTTAACTTTGAATAATTAAGTTTAAGTTATCGACGTCCTTATTCTTCGCTGCTATTTTTGCCCGTTCACCAATCCAATCGAGATTTTTGTAGTTTTGTGCAATGTCGGGGAACACTTTGCTGATGAGCTCCTCCTTGGACGATGTGAATTCACAAAAATTTTCAGGGAACGATATCAATCCATTCGAAACATCAATAGGAATTTGGCCGTTGCCAAGCTCCAGCAGTTGTCTCGAGAATTCAGCAGCCGATGGGTCGTTCTGCAACACGACTCTAACGTTTGGGGATGACGGGAATTGTTTGACGAAAATCTCCGGAGAGCAATATCAAAGCCGCACCAAATCGTCTTAAGTATTAAAAATTCTATATTTTTTGGTTTTGTATGATTTTATACTTAATAATTTTTTATGTTTTAATAGATTGATATATCCGTGTTTATAAAAAAACGATTTTTTTATATGACGATTTTTTGACGGTTTTTTTCAAAACTACTGACGATTTTGACGATTTTTTTTTTAAATTTTGACGATATTTCGAAAAAAACATCTAACATCACTGGCCGTACAGATAAATTCAATCAGCTGACTCCCAACTTTTACATGTATTTTGAGTGGCGTTGCCAGCTTAAAACAATGTTTTTTGTCGGTATATTGAGAAACCCAAAATCATTAACGGACAGTTTATCGGTCCAATAAATTTATGTTGACATTAAGTAACAGGCAGTTTGTCGATACATTGAGAAAATGGCCATTAGAATAATAACGGAACAGTCAGTCGAATGGCTATCTCCGTTATATCTAACATTCATCTACTTCGAGAAGGAGTTCGACACAATAGTCACGCTGCAATATAGAACGCACTTCGCTGCTAGGGAATATCGGCCATAGGCCTTCGGCCGGGCGCAAGGATTTTCTCCTCTATGGTATAACAATAGGGTTTTTTCCCGGGATTTCCCGCTTTCCCGGGATTTTTCATGCGGGATCCCGGGAAATAAAAAATTCCTCATAGTTTAAGAAAACAGCTATTTATACTTTGAAATTTAGTTTTCTATTCTCTTAAAATAAGCATCTGTGGTTGGGTTGTCGCTTAGATCAATTACAAGAAGTGAGTACATACGTAAATCAATGTCTCCTGATGCAATAAATCTACTTAAAACAGAACAGGCAGTGCAACAGTTGATAATTAATAAATTTAGTGAAGTAAAAAGTTAATAAAGAACATTAATTCAAAATAAGATGCAGGTAGTAAAGTTTAATTGTCCATGGACAAGTCTTTAAAATAGCAGATACCTAAACATATAGCTCCTTTATTGTAACATAGTCATATCTACAAAAACAAATGAACTTGGCAAAATGCGATTAAAGTTTTCAAAATGTACCGATTTAAAGATATATTTTGCTATAACTTCGGTTCAGTTTGAGATAAAATACGAGAAGGCATGAAGGAACACTTTGCTTACATTACTTACAATTTTTGATTTTTTGAGATATGACTATGTTGCAATGAAGGAGCGATATGTTTATTAGGTGATAAACACAAATTTTTTTCAATTTGTGTTGGTTTATATACCCTTGAAGTGCGGGGAACCGAAATAAAAAAAAAGTTTGGAAACTCGTGTAAGATACTACAACATACAATTTGAAAAACACATTGTCCTTAAGATTACAGATAGACCTAATGAAATGAAAAGGTTTGTAAGAGGTTGATGCTATTTTTTGCATGAACCTTGACATACATTTGACTGATATAGACGTTGTTTATAAAAAAAAATGCTTCTTATTGTGAATCAAAAGCCTTCTACAACGGTGCACTTTTAACTATTTATCCAACCTCGGTAAAAAAATGAACGAAATTTTTCGGAAACATGGTAATTAGTAAATAAAATAATCAATATACTTTTTGACGACTTACTAAGCGCTTTGAATGTGTCAGAAAGTTATTTCCTAAGCCGTTAAAAAATGTTAATATATTTATTTAAAATATTTCATCTATTTTATGAATTAACTTTTTGATCTCATATCTTGAGTACCTCAATTTGTGTTTGTTTTTATTATTGTTTTATGAATTAAATTGTTATGTTTATCTTAATTTTTTATCTTGTATCTAGAGCATAGTAATAATACGGAATTTAAATATAAAACCGTAAGGTAATAATAATTCAAGTTTCTCTTTTAATCTTCATTTAATTTTGTAGTATCTAAGGATTTCTTTTATTTAATTTACTGTGTGTTATTTATATGGAGCGGGATCCCGGAAAATTCAAAAAAATTTCCCGCTTTCCCGGGAATCGAAAAACTCCGGGAAAAAAAACTCTATATAACAAATACCTGCTTCGCTAACTAAAGCTTCTTTGCATAGCCGGCCTTCGGTCGGGCGCAAGGATTTTCTCCTCTATGGTATAACAAATACCGGCTTCGCTAGCTAAAGCTTCTCTGCGTAGTCGGCCATCGTTAGAAAACAAGGCAGATTTTATAACCTTTACTTAGTGAACATGTATGTATAATGATATGTATGGCTTTATTTCACTCCTTACAGGGAAATAAAGTCA
The DNA here is from genome assembly GCA_930367215.1 of Pollenia angustigena. Lineage (NCBI taxonomy): Eukaryota > Metazoa > Arthropoda > Insecta > Diptera > Polleniidae > Pollenia > Pollenia angustigena. Next base: position 119,829,130 of record OV884057.1, on the reverse strand, counting down.
TATGGCCTTATTGCTCAATGGATTGAGAAATAAGGCCATATGTCTTTATTTCCTATGGCTTTATTGCACGGCACCTACCGGAAAAACTTATTGCGATAACCAGGGCTTTGAACGAGAATGCTAAATGCCGCATCCTACACGACGGTGTAATCGGTTGCCCAATAAGTGTCAAAGTAGGTGTGCGGCAGAGTGGCTCAATATCTGGTGCCGTGTAATAAAGCCATATCGACCCCTTTGCGCGAAATGATCGTATGTTACAAAAACCAAATTTTACAGGACAGCCATTTTTCTAATTTTCTCTGCTTTTGCTTGCAATATAAAAATTAAAATATATATTAAATTTTTGGAGCAACGAAGTGGAATTCGCCTACAATTTTTTGTCAGGTGACGTCTCTTTGAATGTAGAACAAGATTGCATCAAAAACTCAATTTCAAAAAAATTGGCATATGCGATAATTTTTCGCAAAGGGGTCGATATGGCTTTTTTCTATGTAAGGAGTGAAATAAGCCATACATGGCCTTATTTCCCATTTAAATTTTTTTCTTTTAATATAATTCTAATTTATTTAAAAATTGTTTTGTTGTTTTTTCTCTAGGTGTATATATTAAAAATATAACGAAAACACTTTTGGGCGCATGGATTTTCTCCTCTATTGTATAACAAAAACCGGCTTCGCTAACTAAAGCTTCTCTGCATAGCCGGCCTTCGGCCGGACGCAAGAATTTTCTTCATATGGCTTTATTTTCTATGGCTTTATTACACGGCTATCCCCCCTAATATTCAACGTTGTCATCGACAGCATCATGAAAAAAGTCATAACAACACCTAGATTTCGACTATGCAGACGACACCTGTTTGCTCTCAAATAGATTTGACGATATGCAGTCAAAACTTAACAACATCGAAGCCGAAGCAGCAATTTGTGGTCTCAGAATTAATATTCCAAAAACCAGGCAAGCTTATGGCAAACTTCACCATGTATGGAAGTGCCCCCATATCTCTTAGTGCACCAAAATCAACATCTCTAACAGCTGCGTAAAATCAGTTGCGCTCTACGGATGCGAGTTTTAGAACTCAAATCAATGCCATTTAAGTATTCATCGACAGTCGCCTCCTTTGCATAGTAAACATTTTCTGGCCAAACACCATCACAAACGAACGCTTATTGAGCATGAAATCAGAAAACGGAAAAGGCGGTGGATTGGACAGGAATCCCCAAAGGCAGCCGCAGAAAAGGTTGGCTGAGCCACACCTGGCGTCGACAACTAGACATCGAAGTAGCAAAAGTCAACAAAACGTGGAACGAGCTGAAGATCGTAGCAACAAATAAACCAGAATGGAACTGTAGCAGTGTTTATGGATAAAATATTTATTTATTAAAATAATTCCGTAAGAATATTTTCTATCAAAAGTTCTATTAAAAACCAATTTTATTTAAATTATAATTTTTCAACAACAATATTAAAAATTCAAAACTTATATGATCGAATAAATATCATTCTCCACAAAGTAGTTACACTACATTGCTCCCCTCTGAATTTATACTATCCCAATCCAAAAACGCCGGTTTCAGTCTATCAATTGATTTGTTTTCTAATTTGTTATTGATTTTTAATGTAAAATATTTTGAATTTCTATTGATTATATCATATGGTCCACTATATTTATTTTCCAAATTTCTTAAACCGGAACCAATTTTTATCCAAACATGGGAACATGTTGACAATTCTTTACTTAAAAAAACTTTTTGTTTTGAATGTGTACTTGTAGGAAAAGGTTTAATTTGAGACATTACATGTCGTAGAGATGATACAAAAGAAAAAGGGTTATTAATTTTTGAAATTGTGAAAAAATCACCTGGTAATTGTAATGCTTCACCATAAACCATCTCAGCAACAGATGATTTTAGGTCCTCTTTAAAACTTGTTCGAATACGAAGCAACACTGGACCAAGTGAAATTGTTCATTGTGGGGTTTCAGCACAACGAAGTCCTGACTTTAAAGTTCTATGAAATCTTTCTAAGAGTCCATTTGATTGTGGGTGTTGAGATGTAGAAAATCGATGGGTTATACCGAGTGTTACATTTAAATCTTTTATAATACTTGATATGAATTGTCGTCCTCTATCCGATATTAGGGTATTTGGACAACCAAATCGACATATCCAACCATTAAAAAAGGCTTTACAAATAGTTTCAGCTTTAATATCAGCTATACGAAAAGCTTCAGGTCATCTATAAAATCGGTCAATGCACGTAAGCAAATAAGTATATCCTTCAGATGGCGGTAATGGACCAACTATATCAATATGTACTTCTTTAAAACGACCACTTTTAATAGGAAACTTGTTATAGGACTGGAAGTATGTCTTGAAACTTTATTTCTTTGACATGAAATACAATTGCGTACCATAATTCCAACATCCTTATTCATAGACGGCCAGAAAAATCGCTGCGTTATCATCTTCCTACTATTGCGTACTCCACCATGGCACAGTTTGTGAATACTGTTGAGAACATCATTGCGTAATTCTTGTGGAACGTGGTACGATTCGATACCAGTAGAAACCTTACAGAATATTCTAAAGTTTGTGTTTGGGAAACTTATTAACTTCAACCAATAGGAACTATTATTATTACGGATCAACTTTCTAAGTTGATCATCTTTATTTTGTAAATCAGCCATTTTTTTATAATCAAGTCTTGTTATATAAACTTCATCTATTCTTGATAATTTGTCGGCTACTGTATTATTGGCACCTGATATGTGATTTATATCAGTTGAAAATTGAGCGATGTAATCTAAATGGCTTGGTGTAGCTTTATTAAGATTTTGGTTAAATACAAAAATTAATGGTTTATGGTCTGTAAAAAGTTTAAATGGTCTTTCTTCTAGAAAATATCGAATATATTTGATTGCAGAATATATAGCTAATAGCTCCCTATCGTACATGCTATATTTCATTTGGGCTTCGTTAAATTTTTTGAATAAAATCCCAATGGTTTCCAAGTATTGTAAATGAATTCTTCTAAAGACGCTCCCATAGCAAAAGAACTAGCATCTACTTTAAGACCGATTATTGCATTTGGAATTGGAAAAGAAAGAATAGTTGCTTGAGTTATTTCTTCCTTACACTTATTAAACGCTGTTATAGTTTCATCAGTCCAAGGAACTGGACGCAAGTCTTTCTTTTTTGCTCCAATTAACAGATTATTAAGTGGAGCCTGAGCACCATTAGGCAAAAATTTGCGATAAAGATTTATTAGTGCTAAAAATTGGCAAAGAGAATGAATTGTCTCTGGTTTTTTATAATGAACAATTGCTTCAACTTTATTTTCCATGGGACTTATGCCATCAAGAGTTATTTTATGTCCCAAAAATGATATTTCCGATACACCTAACTCACATTTGCCAGCACTAATAAGTATACCGTACTGATTAAACCGACTTAACAAAATTTCCATGTGTCTAAGATGATCTTCTTTGGAATTTGAAAACAAAAGTACGTCGTCTAAATAAACAACAACAAAATCTAACCCACGTACCACTTCATCCATGAAACGTTGGAAAGTTTGTGCAGCATTGCATAATCCAAATGGCATTCTTAAAAATTCGAATAGACCAAATGGAGTAATAATTGCAGTCTTTGGAATATCTTCCTACTGGTATTTAATAATAAGCTTTAATTAGATCAAATTTTGAAAAAAATTTTGCATTTGCCATTGCCATTGAAAAATCTGTGAAATATGGAATGGAATAACTATCTGGAACTGTTATTTTATTAAGGGCTCTATAATCACCACGTGGACGCCAAGACCCATCTGACTTCGGGACCATATGCAGAGGATTTGCCCAAGAACTTTTGCTTGGACGAATAATACCTGTGTCCAATAAATATTGGAATTCAGCTTTAGCTAGCTTTTGAGGATCAAGTCGACGTGCACGAGCTTTAACGGGACTTCCTTGTTTAACAATATGGTGAACAATTTGATGTTTATATTCAAAATTAGCATTGTTATGCGAAATCAACTGTGGATATCTTTTTAATAAGGAATGAAAATGTGATTCACCCGAAATTATCTTTATACACATTTCTTCACCCTTTGATGTATAACCAGATGATTCCAATATTGTTTTCCCATCAACTAAACATTTTCGTTGAAGATCCGGTAATAAATGATAAAATTCTGCTCCTTTGATTGCTTTAGGAACATCCGCCAAAATAAAAATCCATTTAAAAGCTCTTCTTCTTCTCTTCAAAAAAAAAAAAAAAAAAAACAATAAAGACAACTAACTTTTTTTTCTTCATACAATAATAATTAAACCTGCTGCCTAGCTGTACTACAGTTTAAAAGTCATTGGTGCATATTGTTTTGGTTTAGTATTGCCATAACAAATAAATCCGTTATTTTGAAACTAAAGTTATCCCAGCGAGCATTTTGTAAAAATTAACTATTTACGTATCTGAAACTGATTTAAATTGAAATGGATTGCTTGGTGAAAAGTTGTTCGATTAAAGGCGACGATGAAAGAATGATTGTTTGCTGGCTGTGTCATGAATGTTGCCACTTCAAATGTAGTGGACTTTCAGGGTTAGTTGCTCAAGCTATAACTAAAAACAAAGGTCTTCATTGGTGTTGTGAAAATTGTAGAAAGTTTGGTGTAAGTTACTATCGTTTTTTTCAAGATACTAAAAAAAAATTTCTTGAGTTACAAGATGAAGCAGCCAAACTAAATGATCGTATTTCTGCTTATGGAAAATTATTTGATGAGTTTAAATCTTTAGATAATTTGAAATCTCCACCTATGCCTTCCCCAAAACGTCGTATGTCAGCAAGAAATAATAAAGAAAAACGTAATAATTGCCCTACTACTTCTGTAACCACACATAACCCAGCTCCTAACTATGCATCCGATAATTGTAATATTGAGTCTTCTAATGAAATGGATTTTGAAACGAACAGTACCAATTCAAATGTTGATGAAAATCTTCCAATGAGTAATAATCCGTCACACTCCGATACTAATGACATACTACATAATCCGCTACGGGCTGTACCTCCAAAAAAAAACTATTTTCGTTTCCCGTTTAACAAGTGATACTACAACTGATGCGATTAACTTTTTTATTAAGAATAAAATTGGCAAAAATGCTGATATTTCAATTCAAAAGTTTAATTTTTCTCAACCAAGATCTATATCTTCTTTTAAAATTTCGGTTTCTGCTGATATCTTCGCAACACTTCTCGATCCAAACTTCTGGCCAAAGAATACGCTAGTTCGAGAATATATATACAGGGCAAGATCACAGAATATCGGTATTCTTCCACAACTTGAATTTTCAGCTTCAAAAAACTAAAGTTGGCTGATGATAACATTTCAATCATCTACCAAAATGTTCGTGGCTTAAGAACTAAACTATCAACTTTATATATTGAAAGCTTCAACATGGATCATCATGTCCTTGTACTTACTGAAACATGGTTAAATAATAATTTTTTAAATACTGAAATTTAATGCGACAAGTTTAATATTTATCGCCGAGATCGAGGTAATAGAACTGCTGGTGGAGGAATCCTTATTTCGGTTTCTTGTAATTTTGCATCTGAACTTATGGAAGTTGATTCTTCATCTAATATTGAATTTATAGCCGTGTTAATAAAACTTAATGGGAAACGCATATTTGTCACATGTTCGTACATTCCACCATCTTCTCCGCAAAATATATATACTGAACATGCCGAAGCTATCGCATCAGTTACTCGTTCTGCATGTAATGGCGATTCCGTTTATGTCTTTGGTGATTTTAACTTACCGTCAATAGCCTGGAAATATTTACCAGAAGATAAATATTTTATTCAAACCAAACAGTGTTCCAGTTTCGACGAGTTTTTCAATATTTTGTATGACACATGTCTCTTTCAAATTAATGGCGTTCTTAACAAGTATGATAAAATATTAGACTTAATATTTGTCAATGATGTGGCCGATTGTTTTATTAAGCGTTCATCACCGATTACATTGCCTGAAGACTGCTATAATCCTACAATTGAATTAGTTTCTTCTATTCCATCTATAACTGCAAGTAAATCGCCGATTAATCATGAGAAAGTTTTTTCTTTTGAACGTACTGACTACAACACGTTAAATAAACTTTTCACCGACACGAATTGGTACGCTTTGTTATCGTGCTATGCGGATGTAAATCAAATGTGTAAAGTATTTTACGATAAAGTTTATTCTTTTTTGAATTTAACTATTCCGAAAAAAATATCTAAACCATTGTCTGGTCCACCATGGAGTAATAAACAGTTAACTCATGCCAAGAATAAAAAAAATAAATGTTATAAAAAATTTAAACTGTCTGGATCTGCTGTTGACTATCGGATGTATTCTATTAGCCGAGCTGAATACACATCACTAAATAAATCATTTTATGATAACTATATTAATACAATGAAATATAATTTAAAACGTAATCCAAAATCGTTTTACAAGTTTGTTAATTCTAAGAAAAGAGCAACAGGCTACCCTTCTTCTATGAAGTCTATACAGAATGAATCCAGTGATCATGCAACTATAAGCAACTTATTTGCGGATTTTTTCTCAACAACATATTCAGATTCTACTTATGATGATCCTGTTAATTATCCATTCGAAATAACAGCAAAGCAAACAATAAATATACCTTCTCTTGATATTTCTACAATATCTGTGGAACTAAAAAACCTTAAATTTTCGTACAACTATGGACCGGATAAAATTCCAAGCAATATTTTAATTAAATGTGCCGATGCTATTGCCATCCCTTTAGAAATTATATTCAATGCATCAATAAAATATGGTTATTTTCCAGACGTTTGGAAAAATTCTTTCATAGTTCCTTTGTATAAATCAGGAAAAAAGTCTGAAGTGGAAAACTACCGTGGAATAGCTAAACTTAGTATTATACCTAAATTATTTGAAAAAATCATCACTGAATATTTATCCTATCGGGTGTCCAATTTAATATCCCCTTATCAGCATGGATTTCAAAAAATCGTGGATTTTTGGAACAAGAACAAACTGATGTTATATACACTGACTTCAGTAAAGCTTTCGATAAAGTTAACCATTTGCTCATCAAAAGGAAATTATATTTTTTGGGGTTCACAGACCTTAGTATTAAATGGATTTATTCATATTTAACTAATAGAAAACAAACCGTTCTTTTTAAAACCACCTGTTCCAGATGAATTGATGTTCTTTCTGGAGTACCACAGGGAAGCCACCTTGGTCCGCTTCTTTTTTCACTGTTCATTAACGACTTGCCTGCCGCGATTCAATCTTCAAATATTTTAATGTTTGCTGATGATGTAAAAGTTTTTCTAAGTTATTGTCAAGTTTCTGACCAACAACGTCTCCAAAATGACTTAAACTCGTTTTATTCATGGTGCTTAATAAATCTTATGGAGTTAAATCTTAATAAATGTAAATATATGCGATTTGTCAGAAAGAATCCGATACCTGCACAATATCATCTTGGTGGTAGTCAGCTGGAATTGGCCGTCAATTTCTTAGACCTTGGAATTCTGTTTGATCCGAAACTTAATTTATTTCGCATATCACTATGATAGTAAATAAAGCTAGGGGTGTACTCGGTTTCGTCAAGCGCTGGGCTAAAGAGTTTAATGGTTCATATGTCACAAAAACTTTGTATACTGCACTTGTAAGACCTATTCTAGAGTATGGATCTATAATATGGGACCCTATATATAACACACATTCCGATGCTATTGAATCCGTCCAAAAGCAATTCTTGCTCTTTTATCTTCGTGGACTAAACTTTAATCCAGTAAACTTGCCTTCGTATACTTCTAGACTCTCTCTTATAAAGCTGCCCACCCTGAAAAGTCGTAGGACAATGTTAAACATATCGTTTATTTTCAACATAATTACTGGTGAAGTATGCACTGGATTTTTAATACACAATACTTCGTTTAATGTTCCTCAACGCCCATCACGTCATTTTATCCCATTATCAGTTCGATGTTTTAGAGCTAATTATGCTAATGCTGATCCTCTTATTAGAATGTGCAATGAATTTAACAAATTCTATAGTTTTATTGATTTTTCTTCAAGTTCAAATGTCATTAAGAATAAAATTATTATTTCATTAAATTCATAGTTTTTATTTTTTATTGTTTTAAATAATCATTTTATATATTTTGTACTGTATTTTATGTTTAATGTACACTAAATTAAGAATATTAAATTTAAAATGTCTGTAAGGATAATCTTCCATAGACAAATAAATAAATAAATAAATAAAAATAAATAAACCAAGATTTAGCTCAATAAGTTTTTCACCATACGTATATATAGGGGTATTATTTGCAGCATAAAGTATAAATTTAGAGGGAGTTTTAAATTTATTACAAGGAAAAATAGATATATCTGCTCCAGAATCAATAAGCTACGAAATTTTTGATCGGCGTTCGGTTAAAAATAAACGACAATTAGACTTACCATCGCCGTTAGATGCCGAGACTTGAGACGATGGATAATTTAGTTTTTTGAATTTGAAAAATTACAAGGTTTGATACATTTTGTAGCATTTTCAGCAAATTTCCAGTGATACCAACACATGCTAAAATTATTCCTACCTTTTGAATTTGACCGTTCTGAAGATCTATTCCTACTACGTTGTCTTGGACGGCGCACAGTGGCTGAAAATCGTTTTTCATCGGCCAAAAATCTGTAACTTTTGAACCGATAGAGATAATTTTGCAATTTTTGCAGGAGAGAAGACTTTTTGAACTTTTTTACCGTTTTAATTTTGTTAAAATCGGTTGAGTAGTTGTTGAGAAATTTAAGGTCAAAGTTGAACTTTTGAAGTTTTTTAGCATTTAGTGTGAAAATGCTAATGATTGAGATTGAGAATTATGGTATTTTTTATTCAAAAATTGGGATGTTTTTTAGCTCACTGTTTTAAGAACTTTTTAGTCTACATAACTGCCAAATTTCATTAATATATCTTTGTTCGTGCCAGATTTATAGAATGTCAAACCTTAAAATTATTATTTTTTCCTCATATTGAAAGCACTTTTATTCATTTACACTATATAAATACTAATTTTAATATTTGACATTCTGTAAATCAAACATAAATAAAGGTATCATAATGAATTTTGGCGGTTATGTAGATTAAAAAGTTTTTAAAACAGTGGACTAAAAAACAATCCCATTTTTGATTAAGAAATACCCAAATTCCCAATCCCGCAAAACAGCTTTAAATTTTTTTTTTGTTCTAAAAAGGCAATACAATTTACCAAAATAAAATAATTAAATAATTACTGTTATAACTGTATAAAAATCGGTGTGTTGAATTATTAAATTTTTTTACTCAAATAAATTTTTTTTTGTTTGAAAATTTTGATTTGGAATAGGGCATATGGGAGCATTAATGCTACTACAAGCATACTCATAATGTTTTCTTACGAAAAATATAAACATTTTTATATATTTCTGGTGAAAATATCTTTTTATCAGCGTAAGAATAAATGAGTATTCGTATTACCTTTATATGCATATAGATTCGCCTCGTATATACCACTATAGCATTAAAAAAATGCATAGGCATGTAATAATACCTATTATCATTTTGAGAATAGGATTCTACATTATCAATTCTACAACAGGTTCAACTGGAACCAGTTCCACTAGAATACTTTTTAAATTAAAAAAATAAATAAGTGTAAATTTTTAAATGTTTATTTTCTTTTTTATTTAAATAACAATAACGACAAAAACATATTTTTTGCTTAAATAACAATAAAAGTTAATTATATCTATTATTCATTCCGTTGGAAAATTGCCTCCAAATATTCCATATTTGGTTTTGTATTACCTCTGTCCTGTAGCAGCCCTTTCGCTTCTTCATCTAAGTCCCGATGTTCTATTTTCCATTGACTTGGAATGCTAGAGATGAGCGGATCTGACGTTGCCAACAATATATTAAACAGATCTTCGTTTGTAAAATCTCGTGACATTTTTCTGGTATTGTGCTCCCTATAAAATCTGTAATATTTATTCCTTTTTTTCCTGGGCTTCCACTGACAGATCTCCTAGTGGTACTAAATGATCCCTAATGACATCCTCTCCATGATAAAGGATTTTATGAATTGTTGCATATTTCTCCATGAATAATTGGTAGTATATATTCGTGATGTTTCTTTGGCATAATCCCCAAATTTTCTATAATCAATTTGTTCATTGCATGCAAGTACATCAATGACTATTTTAAATCTTATATAAGACTTGTATAAACACCTGTTATTTCAGATGCTTTTTTGGGATCAGAAAACGGCCTTCTTGCTGTATTCCCATCATTAGTATTGCCTGATCCTTGTTTTGGTTGGTCTATAATAAACCCACATTTGCGAAATTCATCCTGAACATGCTTCTTTTTTATGCTTCTTAAATCCTTGTTGGTGTCATTGTTTCTAATTGATCCTGTAGGTATAAAACCAAAATCGTAACTGATTTGTAGTATGTGCTCCATAATTCGTATTCTTGTATGTAGCGGCGATAATCCAAATTCATATGCATTAGTATTATCTAATGATTTTTCCGGGACTTGGTTTAATTTGCTTAATTTTGCAGTTCTGATCATATTTCAGTGTTGCAGGAATATAAATTGAGTTGCCCTTCAATAAGGCGACCAGATTTTGAAAATAGAAATAGAGGACATAAAGAAAAAAAGTAAAAAATATTTTTGACTTCAAGATTTTGTACTTATATTACAGACAAATTTACATCCCCATATTTATATACTTATAGTAAATTAAAAAAATTAACATATCGCTCATTTGCTGCAAGACCGGCATAACTCAAAAAATAAAATTTTGGAGTTAGGGATGCAGAATTGTTCGCTTTGTTTTTCTTTATATTGTGTATTAAATTCATCTTTATATCTTTTATACTTTCCCAGTTTGAAGAGAATGTGTTTTCTTTTTTTCTAAGTAGTTAGAGCAAATCAAAAACTTTAAATGCGTTTATCTCGAAATGGATTTTTTTGAGTTGTGCCGGTCTTGCAGCAAATGAGCGATATTGTCGGCTTAATATGCAAACCTGCTAAATCGACTTTTTAAGTAAATTGAGATTTTGATTCCGTTGGGTAGAGAAAAATATGCCTCGTGGACCAGCAATTTGAGTATTGAAGTGTGTCAAATCAACTATATTTTTTGTTTCCTCTCAAGCATTTGTTGAAAGGGAGTTAGCAGGTTTGGATATTAAGCAGACGATATATAAAAATTTACATTAACTTAAGTAAAATTAGTTTGAAAAAAATAACGAAACTTAAAAATGCATTGGATTTACTTATTGAAAATTTTATACTGCAAGTGTATGAGAGGTAAGTAGGCATATGAACAGAACAAGCATGGCACGACATTTACCATACGATTTGACAGAAAAGACCAGTGATCGCCGTGAAATAAAATTTATTTTAATTTATAAAAATAAAATCAAATATTGGTCATGCTTTAAAAAAAAGAGGACAAAGATGACAGATTATGAAAAAAAGATGATAAAAGAGGACACAAATTTTATAGAGGACAGCCAGTTAAAATAGATGATTGTCCTCTAAAAAAGAGTACGTATGGTCACCTTACCTTCAATGTAACTTAAAACATCTTCCTCCTTTTTATTTTTTAAAATACTCTTCGGATAATTCTTTATAGCTGAAGCTCTCCATTTTTATAGATATTTAAAAATTAGATTGTTATTGCTTAGATATATTTTAACAACTGAGATTTTATTCGAATACCACTGGCTTTATACATAGCTTGTGTTATACTGTAACATAATAAGGTAGAATAAAAAACTAAAATTGGCTAAAGTAGGATACGCTTAAAATTGGTAATTATATAATATAAAATGCCTAGTCATATGAATAGGTAAAATAAAAAGAGCAAAAGAAATGTTGCGTATAATTTTACACAAACTAAAAAAGTGTTCTATAGGCTGGTCCAAACAGGTACAAAAGTGCATTTGGGTTTAAAGTGGATACTTTCACCTTCCTACAGCTAGTAAAATCTCTTTTGACCCTCATAAATTCTATTCTTCTGAACTTCAATTTGACTAAAATATAGAACCTGAAAAAATATTTAATAACACAGCAGGTATAATCGGTACAGTAATACAACACAACATTGTTTAAAGACTGCTTTACTACCAATATAAAAAGTGTTGAACCCACTATTGATAAAAGTTTGACATAAAACAAAATTCACCCGATTAAAAAACTAGAAAAATCGTTATAAAATCACGCCAAAAAATCCATTTTATCCGAATATCTCCAAAGGCAAAGGAGATAACCTAAACATTTAAGCGTATTTTTTGTAATTTAGTTTAAGCTTAATTTTGTTTTGCAATTCATAAATATATTTTTGATGAATTTTTTAAAAGTTACCAATTTTAGAGGTCTGCAAGTCGCTCTCCCGACCCTCCATGGACCCACGTTCTTTCAATTCAACTCAAAAGCTACCCGGCCATGACAGGTTAAAATTTCATTCAAATGTGTTCAGCCGTTCATAAGAAGCAAAATAATTTTTCAAATGCGCAGCTTTAATAAAAAGAGCAAACAAAAATGTTGCGAGTAATTTCATTAAAATAAAAAAAGTGTTCAACAGACAGTTCCAAACAGTTGCACAAGTATATATGGGGTTAAAGAGAACACTTTCAGCTTTCTGATGGTACTAAAATCTCTTTAACCCATTTTGACCCTAACAAGTTCTACTCCTCTAAATTTCGGATCTAGCTAAAATATAGAACCTGGGGAAACATTTAATAACACATCAGGTATAATTGATACAGTTATGTAATGAACCACTTCTTAAAGACTACTTCCCCACAAATATAACAAAAAAAATTTCGACCAATTATTGATAACGGCTTGCGAGAAATCATAATTTAGTTCTGATCAAATTTACAAAAATTAATTTTTTTCTAAAACAACATAAAATATTTGTTTCCAGCAGCATGCCACAGCCACAATTATCAATATTTTAATCTAGTTTTTTGGATACCTTAGTTCTTATATGTTTGCTATCGAATGTCATTAAAATTTTTGAAATCGGCGATGACAAAAAATTGGACTTTTGGCCGATGAAATTCAATTTTCAGCCACAGTGCGGCGTTCTAACGATTCTATTCGAGAACACATTGGAGTCTTGAGATTTGTCACTTACTTGCAAAACTTCTGAAACCTGAATTAAATTCGGTGAATACTGTTCACATATCTTATCAGCTAAACTTGCTATCTTATCTAAATCAGAAGATTCTGCAACAGCTAATATACATTTTGTTTTCTCTGGAAGGCGCTCCATAAACAAAGTTTTTAACATATCATTACTTACACTAGAACCAGCTAAGCATTTCATTCTCTGTAAAAGATGAGACGGTTTCTGATCGCCAAGTTCTAGTCCATTCAATAATTTTTTAAGTTGACCTTCACCTGATTCAGCAAAATGTTGAATGATTCTTGATTTAATAATAAGGTACTTATTTTCAGACGGAGGATTCATAATAATATCCTTCACAACAAATAAAACGGATTGATCAAGATGACTTAAGAGATATGTATTCATATTTTGTGGAGTCTTGAGTAATCCCATTTAAATTAAAATTGGAATCTACTTGTAGAAACCATAATTCAGGTTCTTCACGCCAAAATGGAGGTAGCTTTGCAATGCGTGCAGCACAAGTTGTGGGATGTGGTAAATTCACATTTCTAGAAATATTGGTTTGTTGAGTTGAAATTTGAGGATTATCGCCTCCGGCATGCGAAAAAGTTGAATTTTCTTCACGTGAAGTTAATGACATTGTTGATCACGTCGGTCGGGGTTACCAAATTGTAGCAGTGTTTATGGATAAAATATTTATTTATTAAAATATTTCCGTAAGAATATTTTCTATCAAAAGTTCTATTAAAAACCAATTTTATTTAAATTATAATTTTTCAACAACAATATTAAAAATTCAAAACTTATATGATCGAATAAATATCATTCTCCACAAAGTAGTTACACTACAGGAACACAATCGTTAAGGCAATCGTTATATGTATATATATTAATTTGTTTACTGGTGCAAATTTAATTATTTTTTTATCTTAATCACAAATTTCTTAATTGAAATAAGTTTTTATTTTTTCCTGTGTATTGAACACAGCCATGAATTGGCAGATCTTGAAACACCGATTTCGGGTAACATAGTCCTCTCTGAAAGCTTAGAAGTAGTAAAACTTTTGAAACATGAATCTGGTGCTATCGAAGAAGGCAAATGAGTACACGTTTTTAATCCTAATGGCAAAACAAACTGAGGCAAGAGAAAGTAAATCAATTTATTTCAAATCATTGTGCCAGCCATCGGCAAATGAAGATGAAGAGAATATTAATAAATTAATTGAATGGCTTGAAGAGGCTGGATTGTCCAATGTTTTTCCTGACTTTAAAGGTAAGATTGCTTTTTGACTATGGTATAGAATCAAATATTAAAAAAATTACTATAGACGCCAGTTTTCTTTTGATAGCTTGTCATATTGAGATAGATAGGACTTAAGGGAGGCTATTCCACTCAAAGAAATCCGCGCAAGGTTTTGCAGCAAGCTCTTTGCATGGAAAAAAAGGTGGATGTTGCCCTCTGATCTTGTAGTAAAATAATTGCATTTTTGCTTCTAACTATTTTTAGTTTGGAATTGAAGAAGACACAGACTCCATCCAGTCTGAAATAAGAAAATGAGTATTGATAGTACATCACATTCAAGTGGCTCAAAAATCTGAATAAATAAATATTTGTGATTGTTAGAAAAAAAATTTTTTAAATTTAAAATTTACTCTTTTGTTGCAAGTTTCTACTAGTAAAGTAAATGAGCGCACCTATTATTATTGTTATTATTATTATTGAATCTTATTTTGTGTCAAAAATATGAAACTATATTGCATAAATTAATATTTATGGCAGAAGTTATTTTTATCTTTTTTATTTACAATTTACATACAAATACAATCGATATTTTTTTATTTATTTTTTATCAAAGTTATTGATAAAAAGCCGAAGGTCAACTTAATTGTTTTTAACTTTTTTATTTTTTTCGTATTATTTGTTTTATTTTAAATTAATTTAATTTATCATTTTACCAATTATAACAAATTTTTTATACAATTTTTTAACAACTATTTCAATTTAATTTTATAAATATTTGAACATGCTTGAACGGTATTACCCGAAACGCGGCTGCTATTAAAAATAATATTTGAACGCACTTGGGTTTGGCGAGAATCCCGTTTAGAAAGATAAGGAAATCACAAATATTTGTGTAAAGTTCAGTAGATACGCGTTCATTTTCTGTTTATAGCGATGAAAAAGAAAAAAATGTCTAACATTTTGATGGTGTTGATAAAAAAAATAGTGGCATGATAAGAGTAAAAAGTACCATATTTTGTTATTTTGTTCAACCCAAGTGACAGAGATGCTTGCTATAACAGCTTGTCATCCAGCGCTCGTTTATATTGGGCAATTTTTATTGCTGCAATATTTTTTTTTTAATTCTGAAAATAAGGTCACTTTTCAAAGAATGTATTATTAAAATTGTATTGAAGAAAACAAAGTCTTCGGTAGACCTAAGCTTTCTCCTAGGAAGCCGAAAACTTCCAGTATCCTAGTATTTTGGTGAACAGTGTGACCAGATTTTTAAATAACAAAAAGGCTTAATTATAATTAACAAGTTAGAGTGCTATATTCGGCTGTGCCGAATCTTTGATACCCTCCACCGACAGTTCGAATGTTTAAGGAGTAATATCTGTATGATGTTATTACCCAATAAAAAATGGAGCTTCCAACGAAGCAGGTTTGTAAGGGAGAAACATAAGGGTTTCGCTTACCATTGCGCTTACGGAAGACATGAATTTTATATGGCGAGTTCCCACTTTGAAGCAATACATTTGTGACACATAAAGCGCATTATTCAGCGCACATAAACATTGTTGGATGTAACGATCATCTTTACACACTGAATGTTTTGATACAGTTATTTTTTAGTATTCTTCCTTACAAACCTGCTTCGTAGTAAGGGAATGCCGTAGCACTTGAAATTTTATTTTATTTTTTATAAAAGTTGTTGAGAGTTCTTTCACTTACTTTACTGCATTTCTGTATGTCTTATTGCGTAGCGCATAATTGTGCGCTTATTTTTTAAATGTACCTTTAGTGCTTCGCAAAATGATAAAATTTTTTATTGGGTATTATCTTAAACTGTGACGATTTTTTATTAATTATGGTTTTAGGTGACTAAACTGTTTTCCGGTAGTAGGTTTTATATGGGGCCTAGGGTAAATTATGGACCGATCATCACGAAATTTAACAGCGTGATTTCCAGTCAAATAAAACAAATTTTTGCAAAATCTTATCTCATTCCGTGCCTTGTTCCAGCATTTATGTTATTTTTTGTAACAAAATTATCAATTTTTTTAGGTGGTGGTTCCATATTTTGATTCATAACTCTGGTCCTACTAAACCGATTTTGCTGGATTTCAATCCCAAACTGCTTAGGATAACTACAAGCAATTTGGCACCAAGTTTGCTCATTTCTTTTGAATTGTTCGAAAGTGAGCGTGTTTTCAATAGACGGACAGACAGACGGACACGGCTAAATCGACTTAGAATTACTCAAGGACCCAGAATATATATACTTTATGGGGTCTGAGATGAATAATAAAAAAGTTTCACACGGAATGACAAACTTAATATACCCTCTTCACAACTAATTGTGGTGGAGGGTATAAAAAGAGCTACAGAAGGAAATTTAAAGCCAAAAAATAAAGCTTTTTTTTGTAGCTTTCTAAAAGTAACTTTTAATTATTTCGATATTTTTCACAAATTAAAAAGGGTTCATGTAGGTATACATACACTGCCTTATTTATAATAAATAAAACAGGTTAATAAATTAGGCCGTATTATTAGAAAAAATGTGTATAGTTTTAAACGAGCAAAAATTAAAAAAATTAACTTTAAAAAAAATTTTAAACCGAACAAAAATCAATATATGTACGAGCTTCTTTGTACTTATTTTCTGGCTGCTGGCAATTATAATACCAACTAATCATCCTCGGGGTTACGGCAAATTACTCCGAACGTCCGTGAAATTATATAATTAAATCGCCTAAGCTGCCCTTAGACGATCTTAGAAAGCTAACTTCAAATGACTTAATAAAGCGTTTGATCTTGTTGATAGGTGAAATTCTTTTGATGTAGATCCAACAATGTGAGGTAGTATTACGGATACAAAAATACAGGTTAATCATGAGAATGATTTTCATGAAATAAATACAAAATTTGAAGCACTTAAAAAAACTTTTATACATACCATCTAAAGAGCCGTAATGGTTTTCAGGTAGTGATTAAGGGCATTGACTCATGCGTAAGCCCAGATGAAATAAAAACGCTTTTAGGAGAGAAAGGTTTCAAAATAAAAAATGTAGTAAAAACAAGTTCGAGTGCTATATTCGGCTGTGCCGAATCTTTGATACCCTCCACCGACAGTTATTCAGGAGTTATATATATATGATATATATGGGCTACTTCAAATTTTTTGAGCACCTGCTGAAACCGACATACTATGGCTCTTATTTCGTTAAGTTTTATGAATTGAAAAAAACGTTGTACAGGGTTTGGATGACTATACTTGAAGGATATGACGTGCAAAGTTTTACGTTGAAAAGTCCTCACCTTAAGAATTGGTGGTCATCTAAAATTCGAAAAATTAAAAAAACGACTTGAAACTTGCAAGAGTTTTTTCATTCATTCCGTTTTCTTTGTAATAGTTTTAAGCTTTCAGATCCAAACCCATACAAAATATAGTCACTAGACTTGGAGGATATATCCACTAAAAAAAAATTTTGATATCGCTGCTGGGTGAAAAGTTGCATGGTGTTTTAAAGTGAAACCAAAATTTTCCGAATTTTGAAATTTTTGAAGATTTTACATAGAGTTTTTGCGCCGTTTAATAAAAATGAGTTTAAAGCGCAGAATTAAAAAAACTGCGTAATTTTATAAAGTTTGAGGTGTATCAAGTTGGTGTCAGCGCACCAATAACGTATCACGGACATCACAAACTTAAAAGAAATTACCGTAAATTTTTTAAAAATGTATCTTTTTTGCGTCTGACAATCTGAATTGCCTTTTAAGTTGGCTAGTGTATTGCGTGATGTGAGTAACTTCGTAAAGGGCACCTCCGAGGCGAAAACGCACTTTAAAATTTTTAAACGCAAAAATTTTATGAACTTTTGAAAATTTTTGCAAAAAAAAACAATTTATTTTTAAGCTTTTTTTTATATCAAAACATGTCATGGAAACATGTTTAGGTATCTAAATAGATTCTTCGCGACGAACTAAACTGATAAAGTGCAAAAAAAAATAATTTTTTTCAACCGTGGCGCGTGCAGCGGCAGTTTTTTCCAAACACATTTCGCCTTGTGACAACTGAAGCGCTGTATCAATTCCGCTCAAACGTACATCGAATAGAAGACTTTACTGAGCTTGATACTAAAATTGAAAACGCACCAAAAAATTTTAAGGATTTAAAATTTTATGGAGGAAACAAAATGTTTCTAACCTCAAAAAGCATCCCTGTATGAAATATTTGATTAGCGATAGCCAAATAGTTTTTTTTCCCAACATATTGCAAATTATGTCTTATACTAGCCGTAATTTTGTAAAATGTTTAACAATTTTAAATAAATTTTTTATATGCATACACGATAAAAAAAAAATTTTTTTTTTATTTTTTTCCAGTGTATTTTAAAAAGTATTCAAGCTTTTACAAATATTTTAGTGTGCTAAGAAAGCCCTTAAGGGGTATTATCCACACGCGTTATCCTTTTTCAATTTTAACAAAAACTTTAATTTTTATATTTTTTTTTTGAATTTTTAACTTTAAACCGCAGTAAAATTTGCGCCGTGTAATTAAAATGATTAACGCGAACGGATTTCACATGCTCAAATATCGGTTTATACACACGCAAATCAACATTAATGTCAGACAAAAAAAAAAAAATTAAAAAAAAAATGTCTAAGTGTCGTAAATTTTTGAAGTTGCTCATATTTATTATTAATTTATCTTTATAAAAACAGACATCAGCATTAAAATTGGTTGCGGCTTAGACATATATTAAATTATGGACCGACAATCAGAATGTATTATGCTTTTTTTGAGCAATTTTAACTAGCTTGAGTAAAGTATCATGATTCGTAACAGTTAAAGCCGATTTTAAATGATTTTCAGGAGGGGAATTTATATTGGAGCCATGGAAAGCTATGAACCAATCATCCAAAAATTCTGCAGAGTGATTTCTGGTATTAAAAATAAATAAATTATAATACAGCGTAGTTTTAGCATTTACAGTGAATATCAGAAGGGTGCTAAATATGGGGTCTAAGCCTTAGACTTAGACTCTAAGGTAAATTATTGAACGTATATCATAAAATTTATAAAATTTTTTCTGGCCTTATGAAACTAAGTTGAAAGAAATTTTACCACAATAAATATATTTGCTACGGTTTTAGACAAACTTAATTAATTTACCAGAGCGGGCTTTATATGAGGCATATAGTAAATTATGGACCGATCATCACCAAACTTATTAGTGCTATTTCTAGTCCTATTAAACTGGGAAGTATTCAATTTTATTCCGATAGCATTATTTATTATGATTTTAGGCGTACTAAACTGTTTACCGAGAGTTTATATGGAGCCTAGGGTAAATAATAGACCAATTTTCACGAAATTTCACAGTGTCATTACTATTACTATTACTAAAATTTGTTATGATAGCATTATTAATTATGGTTTTAGGCGTACTAAACTGTTATCCGAGAGTAGGGTTTATATGGGGCCTAGGGTAAATTATGTACCGATCTTCACGAAATTTCACAGTGTTGTTTCTGGTGCTATAAGACTGTGACGTGCAAAATTAAACTAAACTGTTTTCCGGGAGTAGGGTTTATATCAGGCCTAGGGTAAATTATAGACCGATCTTCACCAAATTGCAAAATCATATATCATTCCGTGCATTGTTGCACCATTAATGTTAGTTTTTGTAACAAAATTATCAATTTTTTTAAGGTGGTGGTTCCACATTTTGATTCATAGCTCTGATCCTACTGAACCAATTTTGCTGGATTTCAATCCCAAACTGCTTAGGATAACTACAAGCAATTTGACACCAAGTTTGTTCATATTTTTACTTTTGAGTTTTTCGAAAGTGAGCGTATTTTCAACAGACGGAAAGACAGACGGACATGGCTAAATCTACTTAGAATTTCTCAAGCAGCCAGAATATATATACTTTATGGGGTCTGAGATGAATAATAAAAAAGTTTCAGACGGAATGACAAACTTCGTATACTCTAAACTCAGCTCTTTCGTCAATCGTTCCCCCTCAAACACAGGTTACAAATAAAGAAAGCACTAATGACATTTAGGTACCGCAGTATAGTTATAACAGAACCTCGTACGCTAACGTCTTAAAAAAACAAACCATATGCCAA
This sequence comes from Pollenia angustigena, assembly GCA_930367215.1. Lineage (NCBI taxonomy): Eukaryota > Metazoa > Arthropoda > Insecta > Diptera > Polleniidae > Pollenia > Pollenia angustigena. The sequence continues at coordinate 119,808,540 of OV884057.1, read as the reverse complement.
TGCAAGGTGCTTTATTAAATAATAATGAAACTCTCGTTTCTAATTGAAGTCGACTAAAAAAACTATGAAAACAGTAGTACAAACAGTATGAAATGAATACAATGGGTAACATGATGCTGAAAATGTTGTGAATGCTATCGACAAATTGCAAATTGTGCTTAAAGAGCAATGAACTGTCTAAAAATTTGTTTTTGTAACTAGAATACTTTCCTTAAATTATACATATTTATGTTATGATGGCTTCTGAAACTCATTTGACCTCAAGAAATACTTTTGAAATCAATGGTTATACATTATATGATACCAAGGACCCTCGAGATAGAGCTTATAGAGGTTCTGCCATTTTGATAAAAGCTCGAATCAAGCACTATTTAATGTGTGATCATTGTGTTGAAGAGCTAAATCGAAACATAGTAATTTCTTCTTTATACTCACCACCTAGATATTTCATATCATTATAAATACTACAAATATTTAGGACAAAGGCTTGTGTTTTATTTAAACCAATCTCTAAAATGGATTTAAATGTGGTCCCCAGCGGGCAACCAACATATTGGCCTACTGAACAGCAGGAAATTCCAGACGTTATCGATTTTGGCGTGGTTAAAAACATCCCCACAGAAACGATTCATCTTGAGGCTTCCTTAAAGCTATCTTCCGATCACACTCCTACATATGTTACTACAATGAACCCAAATAGAATTGTATCTCATTGTATAAAAAGGTTAAAATTAAAAAAATATTGCAGTACCCATCGCACAGAAAATATTCCGCTTAGTACACTGGAGAATATGGATCTTTCTTTTCTGTTAATTTGGGAACTAATATATAATAGAAATAATAAAATATATTATAAAAAATATATTCGAGCATCTCTTGACTGAAAAAGGAGAGTTCGAAGAGAGTGGCAATTGCACAGAACCCCTTAATTTAAAAATGTATTAAAAGAGTGCACAAAAAGGGTAAGGAGGCTAAGGTAGAAGTACATAACACGCGTTAGTGCGCGCGCGCTCTGTAGACTTCTGTCAAAAAAAGTTAAACTAGTGTATTTTCATAGAACAAGCTACATGCAAAATATTTTGATGTCAGTAATCAGCTGACAATAAAAAAGAATAATTTAACAAATTTGTGAATCATGAAAGAAAAACTTTTGGAGAGGTTTAAAAACATAAAATACATACTTATATTAAAATAAAACAAAAAAAATCTTGATATATTTTCGAATCCATTTTCAATGTACAAACAAGTAAACAAATAAAAAACAGCTGACAGGAATGGCTTTTGTAACGCGAGTTGTGTAATTTGCGATTTTTCATGCGCTAAAGTTTTTAAACGCACGACAAACGTCGACAAATTAGCGCGTGTTATGTACTTCTACCTTTAGGAGGAGGCTTTCATGAAAAATATCTTAAGCAACTGGATGCAACTTCACAATCAGACTACTCGTTATGGCGTACAGGTAGATATCTCAAAAGACTCAAAAACCTCACTTTATCTCACGATATAGCAGTCGAGCTACCATCTCTTAATGCTAGAGGGAGAAGCGTCTTTTTATGTCAAAACTTTTAATTTTTCACACGGTTTCTACGAAACAACCCTTAAGAACGCGAATTCTACAGCACCCGGCTGGAAAATCTTATTCGACTGGTCGCTGTATCGGTTTTTTTTTTTTGAAAATTTTAAAATCCCCTCGAAAAGCAAAATTTTTTTGTTTTCAAAAATGTTAATTTTTTAGCAAACTTAGTCTGTGTTCATACGGCTCATGTCTTATTGACAAGATTGCTACTTTATAGGCGAGAAGGACGAGGGGAAAAGAAACGAGAACACAGATGCATGTACTGTCTTTACGTTTTGCTTTCTTATTCGTTGTTTAATTTTGTTTTTGTTTTCAATATCAAAAAGCACACATGCATACGCACGTAGTCAACATGACATGAATCATTTGAACGACAACTCATGTTCAAAGAAGAAAAAGGAAGAATCTTGTCAATAACACATGAGCCGTATGAACTCAGACTTAATCGTTGTTTAATTTTGTTTTTGTTTTTAATATCAAATTAAACAAAATAAAAAACATGTCGTCAACATGACATGAATAATTTCAACGCCAATTCATGTTCAAAGAAGAAAAATGAAGAATCTTGTCAATAAAACATGAGTATGAACTCAGACTTAAGAAAAAATAACCAAGCTACCAAGTTCGAAAAATTTTGCTGTAGCCGTTCCCAACATATACAGATATTTATAGTCTTTGTATGGGAGGTGCCACGCCCATTTTTTCCAGCCCACTTTTTGACATGTTTTATTTTTATAACCAAACCACTTGTGTCAAATTTAAAAACTTTTACTGTAACTGTTCTCCACATATATAAACTGTTGTTTATATTTTTTTTCAATATGACTAGTTTGAGAGACATGTTGTGAGTTAATATCCAACCTTTTTGTACAATTTTATTGTTACATTCTACAAATATATAAAAATCTATACATATTGTCCTTGTATTAGAAGTGCCACTAACACTTCTCTTATCCATTCTACTTTTTGACAGTTGTGTCGTACAGGTAACCAAACTATTTGGTTTATTTTTTTTACAACAAATTTGGAAACTGTTATTGTTCTTCAGATGCAGAACTATATCGAGCCCTTATAGCAAAAATGATGTAACCAATAAAAAAAAATTACAGGCGAAGGTTTTTTTTAAATATTTTTGCTTTAAGTCTAGGGTTTCGTGTGAAATTGCTTTTGCTCTTATTTCGTAACGGTACTTCCCAGAGATATGAGATTTTTAGAGATGATGCAAATGAACAAAAATTATCGATTTTCATCATAAAACTAAAATCTAAAATGTTGTTGGTTACATCATTTTTATATTAGGGCTCGATATTGTCTTTGTATGGAAGGAACCACAACCACATAACAATCCAACCCTAGTTGGCAGATGTTGTCTATTGATAAACAAGTTATTTGTTAAAAATTTTAAAACTTTTACTGTAACCGTTCTCTAGATATAAAGTAGTTCATAATACTTTTGTATCAGAAGTGCCACGCCCACCGAAAACTTTTTTTTTCATAAAAACCATCCTCGGAATATTTCAAGCAATAAAGAGAAAAATAAACGAAATCGATCTATACGGCGATTAGCAACGTCTTCATCATTTCACTCTAAGAATTTAACGATTTTCCCACAAACAGAAAACACGGCATCATAGCCGTACAAGTTTCTCGCTTTTGTTGTTGTTTATCTCCGTTCTCCTTTGATTCTTGCTGTTTTCTGATAGATTATCACATCTCCCGCCAGCTGATTATTTTTTTCTTTGTTTTGTTTCAGTGTTTTTTTTTGTTGTTGTTTTTTAATAGGAACAATGAAATGTTGTTTACACATATGTAAATATGTACATACATATGTTATATTAATAAACACAATTTGACAATTCCTATTGTAGTTTTGAGGGTCACAGGTAGATGACATACCATACATACGTACATACCATCACAGCTACGTTGTTTCGGTGTTTGTTGTTATTTTGACATCAGTGTAAATCTGATTACATATTTTCCTTGTAGACTTTGTTGCCTTGTGTTTTTCTATTGTTGTTGGTTCAATTGTGAACCTGTAGTCCTATCAACTACAACAAAATTTGTTTTTGCCGGCTTTTGGCGTGTTTTTTCTGCTTTGCTTACTTTGTTTTGATTTTGGCTTGTATTTTATTACATATGTGTATGTATGTTTATATACCCTGTAGTAAATAAAATAGTCAGTTGCAAAAAACACTAACTATAAAGTAACTATTTTTCAAATGACTACAAATTGGTTTAAATCTCATGTAGATATCAACCAAAAAGGCACACGTAAAACACAAATAAAAGCAAAATAAGTAAAGCAAGCATGCCATGAAGTCAAATGAAAATATACATATATACAAACATTTTAAAATAAATAAAAATTAAATCAATACAAGTCTCTTTATGTACTAGCAATTAAGTATGTGGCGTATTTATTTCAGGACTAATTTACATCATCATGTTGGGCAATTTATTGCAAAATTTTCATAAATAATTATTTCTATATCAAAATATATAAAGATATACATATGTATGTATGCATGTTTATATGTACATATATTTTTTTGATAAAAATTATTTAAAATTTAAACAATTTATTATAAACTGACTATACCATTAATTAACTACAAATAGGTTGAAAAATAAGTAGTTAGTAATCAGTTAAAAAGTCATGCAATGAAGGCCAATTGACTTCTGCCTATGACATGCCTATGTTAAAATAATGAGTCGTCGACAAGGAAAAAAGTCACTTAATCAACTAGATGTGGTTATAAAAAAACCAGTTTGAAGTTAGTTATAAATGTGTTTGACTTCCTACAGGGTATGTTTATATACCCTGTCTCCAAGTCACCAGTTTTGTTGACTTTGTCAACGAAGTGTCTACACTACACTACATTTGCCACTATATTTGGCTTTAATACGAAGAAGATTTTATCAATAACAAATGAGAAGTACAATTTCTATAAATGTTGAAGAAATAATAAAAAAAGATTGTTATGATTTCGTATTCTTACATCAAGTGTAGACTACTTTTACCGAAATGTTCTAGCGATTCTCTGGTTCCAATGTCTACATATGTTCCCAAAGGAACTACCTAGTCAGTAGTAGATTTCCAATGACACGCCCATGTTAAATGTCTATTGTAAATAAAATTGCCGGGGGTATAATAACACTACGTGACAAATTTTTGAACAAATGAATTTGACGCCTAATCTTTATGTAACGTTTTCCGCTGAATCCGAATATGAAGTCAGAATTGTTAAAAGTAGAACAGTTTTTGAGATATTCCAAAATAACCGTTACTTGTGTTTTTAAAAAAGATTAGCTGTCAGATTCATTTGGTCACGACTTTGTTGAAATTTTGTCACATAGTGTAAGTCACTAGCACTGGTGACTTTGTCAATAGTGAATCAGTACAGATTCACTAGTGACATTTCCTGCAGGGTATATATACATTTGTATACGTATATGATTTTATTTTATACAAATTGAATTTTTTTCTTGATTTTTCTTTTCTTCTGTGTTTTTCCGTTCGTCACTGCGTCAATTAAATACAAGGACTACATATTTATACCACTAACTGCCTATTTCACGATGTCACTCGAACGCTTTCGTTTGCACAAATTACATGTTAAACAAAAATAAACTTTGAGAACTTGTTTTGTTTTACATGTTGTTTGTGCGAACGAAAGCGTTCGAGTGACATCGTGAAATAGGCAGTAAGTTTAGTTTTTCTCGTTTGCGCTTTTCATAATTTTTACAAATGTTATTACATACATATGTACGTTTATACCCAGCGGAAAAAGGATGTGTACGGAGGCCTTCTAGAAGGCCTCTGTACCCCTTCTTTTGGATGCACAAGACCTGTTCACTCCATTCCATACTCATCTGTTTTACACACGTTATCAATGCGCAGTAGGCCTTCCGTTCTCGCTTCTTTAGCAGGTTCATAAGAATAGTAACGGGATCAAAAAAAAATAACTATTTTGCTATTACTCCTTCTTTGCTCCTTTCTCATAGAAGCGAGTGTGGAAGTTGTATCTTATCTTTTATACCAAAGAGCCGAGGCCTTTAAATGAGGCATTCTTTAGCAGTAAGATAAGAATAATAATTGATTCAAACAAAATTTTAAGCAGGCCTTTAAAAAGGCCTGAAGTAAGAATGCCTTCTGAGTTTTAACGCTGGGTATATACATATGTACGTTCATACATGCAGTCTATCAAGAGATGTTTTTACATTGTAAAAATAGTTTTTTTAGGACTTTCATCATTGAAAAAAACAACATTTATATAATTTTGTATGCCCTTCACCGAAGGTTAAAGGGTAAATAAAAGTTTGTCATTACGTTTGTAATTTGTGCAATATTACTCTTACAGCCATTTTCACCAAGTTCGGTTAAAACTAACTTTCAATTAAAGTTCCGGTTACCAATATGTTTTGACAGCTATAACCGATAGTTAATTATAACCGAACTTGGTGAAAATGGCCGTTAGACCCTATAAACTATATAAGTATATATTAAGGGTCCTTATGACTAGCAAAGTTGCATGTTATGGGGGCTAGGTTGTTATATATTTATGTCACATTTATTCCTTAAAAGTATGTTGTTCAAATTCAAACCTATCAGTCCCTAAATCGCTGAGATATGAACAAAAAACCAAGACTTCCTCTAACTTTACCCATAAATCCCTTGATGAAGTTGTTTTTTCCAACCTCCAATCAAATAAACCGTCATAATTTATCGATTTTGTTTTTGTGAAGTTTCGTATATCAACTTTATAAAAGCTAATTTTTTCGAGGTTGTTGCTTTTAGACAGGGACCGTAACAGTTATTCCTTTTTTCATTAAAGCAGTGACGGGCACATTTGCAAATCCTATGTACGCGTGCATAGGAATAAAAATGCTGCTTGTGCGACGTCGACACATGTACACTACACTGAAAGAATTTTCTTCGCAATACTAACGAATTTTGACATTAATCCCATGAAAAATTGCATTATAAAGGAACCTATGCAGCGCTTCGTTGGATCAATGAAACCTGTTTCATTAAAAGGACTTAATGAAACATTACATTAGATCCATGAATATTATTCATTGGATGAATACTTTCAATAAAGTAAAATTTTTTTTTTTTTTTTATTTTTTTTTTATTTATTTTTTTTTTCTTTTTTCTTATTTTATTTTACTTTATTTTATTTTTTATTTTTTTTTTTCTGTCTCTGGTGGGATTCGAACATGTAACCTCGGTGCTGATAGACTAGCTCACTACCAGCTAGTCTACCGGGGCAGTGTAGTTTTTGTATAAAAAAACTATGTTTTTTTCTCAATTAAGACCGTAAATATGAGATTAAATTGTCCATAATAACAATAACAACGTTGATTGAAAGTGGATTGAAAGTTTTTGTTTCATTACTATAATGACATTTTTATTGTCATAATGAAAATTTAAATTTATGAAGGCAATTATTGAAATATGTTGCTTTTATAAAAAAATTTTTTGATTTCATAAATTTAATGGCATACATGTAACATTAGATGTATGAAGTTATTAAATCTTACATTTTTTAAATAACAATTAAACATTTTTTTAAGGAAACTATAATTTTGTATTAATTTATGAATATAGTTATGTTTGTATATTGTTTTTTTAAGTTCCCAATTAAAATTTTTTGTTTAATTTGGACAACCTTAAGTTTTCATATATCCAATGAAAATTTTTAACGTAATTACGAAATCTAATGAAGCCATTTTAACGAAAATACTTCATCAAACCTATGAAATTCCATTTAGACAATGAAAATTTTCATTTACCCAAGGAAAACTTTTTTATGAAAATGATTCATTAAATATATGAAGCATTTTTCTTTCAGTGTATTGTGTGCATATATTTTTAATTTTTCATTATTAATTTCATGGCCACTGGATACAGCAATAAGCAACACGTACATTTTTTTTATTAAATTAACATCTATTTTTGTTACTTCGGCAGATTTTTCAGGGTTTGGAAAAAAACGTCCTGCCGTATTCCCATCATTTGTGTTTCCAAAACCAGGTTTGGGTTGGTCAACTATTAATCCCATATTCTCTTTAAATTTTTTCTGAATTTCTTTTATTGTTTCAGCTACTGTTCTTTTTTCAGAATCAGTTCTAGCCTGCCACTTTTATAAAGGTATTTTATATGCCACGTGCAAAATACATTCAAAAAATCTAATCCAGCCATGAAGAATGGAAAGGCCAAATCTTAAATTGTCTACATGTACAGGTCTTTGGATCATGGCTTCTATATTATTAAAATCCTTACTTGTCGCGCCACATAAGTAACACTTTATGTTAAGGCATTGCAAACTTTTCCATCTACCATTGCCAAAATTAATTTGTGGGAAACATGTATAACTTTCTCACCAATCGTGACAGTTGAACAGGTTAAATTCTGTATTTCCTCTTCAACTCTTTTTTTTCACTAATTGACACATATACGGTTTCTTTGGTAAATTCAATTTTCAAGGGTCTGCAAAATCTAGTTGAAGACGACCGTGGATTTTGCCAAATTACCTTCTCCTCAAACATAAGCCTAAGTGGTACAATTGTGGTTAAAATCCAGTTATTAAATCTTACATTTTTTAAATAACAATTAAACATTTTTTTAAGGAAACTATAATTTTGTATTAATTTATGAATATAGTTATGTTTGTATATTGTTTTTTTAAGTTCCCAATTAAAATTTTTTGTTTCATTTGGACAACCTTAAGTTTTCATATATCCAATGAAAATTTTTAAAGTAATTACGAAATCTAATGAAGCCATTTTAACGAAAATACTTCATCAAACCTATGAAATTCCATTTAGACAATGAAAATTTTCATTTACCCAAGGAAAACTTTTTTATGAAAATGATTCATTAAATATATGAAGCATTTTTCTTTCAGTGTATAAACTTCTTTGTGTGGCTGTGACAATGTACGTTCGACTGTTCCCAGCGGGAAAACTTAGAAGACCTTCTTACTTCAGGCCTTTTTAAAGGCCTGCTTAAAAATTTTTTTATTTAATTACTATTCTTACGTAACTGCAAAAGAATGCCTCATAGAAGGCCTCCACACTCGCTTCTATAAGAAGCGAGAAAAGAAGGAGTAACATTTTTTGTTTTTTTTTTTTTTGCACAAGCAAAAGCAAAAGAATTCAGATCCCTTTACAACAACAAAGTAACATATGTGGTAAATCATTTTAGTTGAAGTTGAAAAGAGAAAGAGTACAATTTTTTGTTTGGTTTTTTTCGCCAAAGCGAAAGAATTCAGATCCCGTTATAAAAACAAAGTAAGAAAGTAGGTGCATATTAAAATACAAAATAAAAACAATAACGTAAATCATTTTAGTTGAATTTTTTTCATTAAGGAAGATAGGTACTTGTGCTTAAAAGTTTTATTTTATTATAAACTTTTATTTATAAATGAAAATGCTTTTATTTTAAGCTCAAGGCCAGTATTGAAAATAAATTTTATTTTAATTTATGCCGATATTTCGATACTCTTTGAGTATCATCTTCAGGGCTTGTCTATAAATATAAATTTAAGTATAATGTATAAAACATATAAACAGAATAACAATAATAATAAACCACATAGGGCCATTATTATAACTTGGCGTTAGCTGTTATCCGACAGTTAACAGACGCTATTTGACAGATAACACATTATTATCAGTCAATTTAATCTTAACTTTAGCTAACTTCAAGTTGTAATAATGGCCCATAGAAGAACAAACAACAATAAAAATACATGTAAACATTAATACGTAATCTTACAAATAAATAATAATTTATACCTACCTATTAAACACGGACTTTAAAACAAAATATTTTTACTGTTTCTTTCTCTGCATCGTCTGTTATTCAACTAAACTTAAAAACTAAATATTGCATACATTCTTTCCCTTGTCAATTAAAATTAAAAATTAAAATTTATTTTCAATACTGGCCTCGAGCTTAAAATAAAAGCATTTTCATTTATACATATAAAAAAGGTCGAATAAAAGCAACTTGAATTAATAAACTTTTATTTGCAATCTATTTTACAATATTTAGCAAATTTGATTATTTCAATAAAAAAATAGGTATCACATGTTTTATTAAACTACAATAAGCTTAATAAAATATATAAACATACGTTTGTAAAATAGGTATACATATATAAAAAGTTAAATAACAAGATCACCTTTTTGCTAAGGCCTTTTGTCAGTCATTCTCTGGAAAGCCTTCTAAGAGCCATTTATTTGAAGGCCTTTAAGAAGCTCTGGGGAAGAAAGGAAAGCGGAAGGCCTTCTCCGCAATGACAACGCGTATAAAAAAGATATGAGTATGGAATGGAGCGAGAAGGCCTTGTTTATCCAAAAGAAGGGGTACAGAGGCCTTCTGGAAGGCCTCCGTACTCCTTCTTTTTCCCGCTGGGCTGCTTTGTTGTTATTTCGTCCACACAAGCATAAATGTGATAGTATGTGTGTGCCCTTCACTGCATTAAAGTCAGATGAAAACAGTTATATTTTGATTTTGATTTTTTCGAGCAAAAATAAAAGTTATTCTCTAAATAAATGTACGTGCTTTAATAATTTAGATGACTTTAATAATTATTTTAATATGCATAAGGAATTCCAATGATAATTACACACTAAAAAAAAAATTTTAAGTCAAAAAAATAAAAATCAAAAAATAACTGTTATTTTTTATCGAAAAAATAAAAATCAAAATATAACAGTTATTTTTGTTAAAAAAAATAAAAATCAAAAAATAACTGTTAAGTTTGATCGAAAATATAAAAATCAAAATTATAAAAATCAATATATGTATTTTATCATTGACAAGTGCATGAGGAACAATATGGTACACTTGAATCAGTTTTTCGACATTTACTTCTATATGCTTTTTTTGTTTTAAAATTCCAATATAACTGTTATTTGCGGTCCCTGCTTTTAGATAATAATAATGTTTGATTGTGGTGTTGTTGTTTTTGTTAAACTGTTAGTCCCAATTCACACGTTACAAGTCTTATTGATCAGCTTGCTACTTTATAACGAGAGTGAAGTGAGGAAAATAAACGTTTCTCTCTCACTCTCTCTCGCATATAAGGTAGCAAGCTGATCAATAAGACTTGCAAGTTGCAACGTGTGAATTGGCACTAACAAGCAACTTTTTAGTAAGGAGAAAAAAATCTCTTTTGAGATCAAAATTTGATTCTTATGCGTTTTAAAAAATTGTACAAAACTTTCATTATGAGTGCAGTAGTGAAATTTTAGTAGATTTTTAAAAAAACTATACGAAACGGTTGCAGGGATACTACATGTGCATGTGCATGTACATACATATATACATATGAACGTACATATTTATGCATGGCTTTAAAGTCTTTTGGTGAACTGAACCACCCTCGAATGTGTTGTAAAGGACAAGCCTGCCATTTGCTTTGTTTTATCTTTATTTTTATGAGTTTTATAATTTTTCTAAACTGCGCCAGATATACAAGTATTTTAAATAATTTACAAACATTTTAATAAAAATTACTTTAAACACAATAATACTTACAGGCCGAGTCACATAGAATCCTTTATTCTTAATACGTCGCTTTTTTCAACTGGGTTTTCTTATGAACTTTGTCCCATATGGTACGTCACCGTTAACGCAAATTACTAAAGATGGGCAACTTTAATCGTACGTTGAGTTGTTAAAAGCTATCAGTTTGTTTTTTGTGTGTCAGAAAAAAATTATATAAAATAGAATATGTACAAAGTAAATTTATATAAATAAAATGGAGACAAACTTATTGTCTCGGTCTTGATATAGCGGTCTGGCTCAAAATCTTCGGATGAAGCATACCAAAAACATAAAAATCAGATGGAATGGTAAAAAAACCTTTTAAAAAGGTTTTTAATGTCAACCTCAGTTATTCTTCTTCTTGCTGTTGTTTTTTTAATTATATGGAGGGCTCAGAACTGAAGCGAACCAAGTCAAAAATGAAAATTCGATAATATGTTGAGTTTGAGTAAGTAAATTTCCATTAATTTCTGAAGCCATTGACATGGGTTTATTACCGTTACCTTTGGAAAGAAAAACTTTTTGATTTAGTCCGTTACAGAACTCGATAGAGTTAAACTTTGCGAAGAATTTCACACCAGTTTTGAAATACATATGTATGTGCATTTTATTTTATGACTTGGTTCGGTTCAGCTTTAAACCCGCCATATAAAGATAAATAGATTTAATAAAAAAATTAACTAAACAGCAAAAAACAACTAGTGTTTTTATGATTTGAGTCACAAAATAAACTATTTCCAGCATGTCAAAACACGTTCTTGACGTACTGTATACTTACTAGAGCAGCCACTTTTATTTTTTGAAAAAGCAAGGGTCTGATTCTGGCAGTCGTGATCAAGTACTTTCTCGATTCGAAAGCAATTTAATATCTAATTATTTCAGTCAATACAGAACAAATCGGAATTATTTTTTTCGGTATTGTAAAGCATTAATTTGAGTTTCACAATACTGAAAAAAAATAATTTCGATTCGTTCAGTATCGACTGAAATAAAATTGCTTTCGAATCGAGAAAGTACTCGATCACGACTGCCAGAATTAGGCCCCAGGACATCGCTGGGCAAATAACACAATTAAAAATAGTTCAACTTCAAAATATTTTAAATTTAAAAAGTATTAAAAATTTTCAAAAAAGATATTAAAATGGTACTAAACTGAAAAAATCTCGGCCTTATACACAAACTTATGTACAATGTAGAAAACATAATGCGAAAAAACGAAATTTTTAAGAACAATGTAGAAAAACTGTTAAAAATTTACGAAATGTACAGCACAATTCATTACATTAATTGGGTATTTACAAAAGTAAATAAAACCTTTCGAACAATATGAGCACTTACCGAAAAAAGCTTTTTTTTTTATTATATTTCAGAAAAATTTTGTATGAAAGTTGGCGCGTAAGCTAAAATTGTTTTTGCTATAAGCTCGTTACGGTACTTTGTATGACCATGACATTTTAGGAAATCGTGCAATTGTTTAATAAAAATAAATGAAAATTTTGTCGTTTAAGCTATTTTTGCGGTAAAGACTCGGTATGTGCCATGTCAACAGTTAAACACTATTGTTTTTTAACTTTTTTTAGTTATTAGTATTCTAATTTCCAGTTTATATAGTTTATGTAGATGTACATTTTACTCAATCTTTTTGAATTTTGTGCTTAACATTTTTTTAATAATTATTTTTCTTTAATTAACTTTTAAATTAAAATTACATTCATCAATTCGACTTAAAGTTAACAAAAGTGATAGACTTAAAGAAACTGTTATCATTTTTAAATTTAAGAAAATGCGGAACAGGCCCGCCTAAAGCGGTACAGATGGCAACCCTAGTACATAAATACATTACTATTTGGATCTAACCATTTATTAATTTGTACCTTCTTAAGAACAATATTGTACCAAATTGGCGTAAATTGTACCAACATTTCGCTATAAAATAAAAATATGTATAGTAACTCATAACAATTTTTTATACAAATATGTGGTCAAATATGGACCGATTACAATAAACTTTGGTAAGATGATTTAGATAACAATAAACTAAGTTTGGTCCAAGTTTAATTTAAGTTTGTGTGGGGGCCATGTCAAATTATGGACCGATATTCACCATTTTCTGTAGACTCGCTCTTATGAATTGAAACCTATGTACAAAATTTCATCAAATTACCTTCAAAATTGCTACCTGTACTTTGCGGACAAGGTCGAAGGGACATCGTTAAATCGACCCGGAAAGTAATGTTGACTCGATGGGATATACCAAAAGGAACAATATTTTTTAGTGTTAACTTAAAAAGCACAAACGCATTACATTTATATGGGTATACAAAATAAAGAAGAACAATTTATCTTTCACTTATTTATTGTCAAAGGCAAACAAAAGTGAAGACGCTTGCTTCGTTGACAGTGTCACCAAAACAATCTTTAAAAATTTTGATTTGGAAACACTTGATCCCCAGCTTCCTACAGGTATCCGAATATATACCATTGTGTGTATGTACTTAATACGTTGGTATAACATATTGAGCATAAATTAACAATTTTATTATTGAAAAAAAAATTTGTTAATCCACTTCAAAGAAACCCTAAAACTTCTTGGATATATATATTTTTTTAATTGCACCAAAAAAGGAGGAATTGTGCCAGTGTACCAATAATGTTTCGATTATATCAAATTTGGTACAATTGTACCACAAGTCCCATCAGTGATATACACACATACATTTATTTTGTTTTGTTGTAGGATTTGTGGTTGTAGAGTATTTAATTTTTTAAACATCCCTTTTTTCTTATCTAAACACAAATTTATAGATTTGGGGTTTGTAGAAAAACCTACATACATTACATTACATACAAACATATACTTAAATATACATACACAATAGGTTGTCCCAAAAAAAATAAAAATTTGGATTTTCTCGGAAGATCTTTCCTAATTTGGATACTCATAAGGTAAAGTATTTTTGAGAATTTTATCAGATTTTTCAAAAGTGCTTTAGAGGTCGCGCAAACTGATTTTGTACAAAAAATCTAGCGTTTTTGACTTTTATTGAATTATTATTGAAAATTGCTAAAAAATCGGTATTTTTTCGGCTTCTGAGTAAATATTCTTGAAGAAAATTTTCCGATCTTTAATTTTATGTGCATAAATAATAACTTTCGTCAGGGATTTTCCACATTTTGATACATTATGTAACAGTTTTTCGTTCATTTTCAGCAAATATGAAAAAAATGCTTTATAACTTTTAAAATTTGTATGAAGACTAAAAAAACTAATGATGTAGTTTAAAAGATTATGAAGTTTAAAATAAATTAGCATAAAAAAATGAATTTTCTCTCACCGTTCTCGAGTTATAACCTTTTAAAAGTTTGTACACATTGTATGAAATGTATAATACTATAAGGTGTGAACTAGGTTTGCATTGATTTAAACTTTAAATAATTGGATTTAGAAAATGTTTTTACAAATAAAATAAAAGTTACTTACCACCCATACATAACAATTAAATTAAAAACAAAGAAAAATAGAATTGTTATAAATCATTTATTATAGTTCTTGCGATGCTGCTCTACCCCCTGTAGTAAACTCTGAAAGTCTGTTTCAGAAGTTGTGATATTGATATAACTATTAGCCAAGGCCACACCACGTTCTGCGACATCATTTACAACTTGCAATTGTTGAACTTTTTGTTTTGCTTCCTGAAATGATTTGTTGTTTTCCCATTTTTCTGGATCCGTTTGTAAAAAATCAGTAGAAATGTTGCAGGCTTCAAAAAAAGTTAGGCTGGCTTTTGTAATAAAACACTGAATTTGTTTATTTTCAATCATGTCTTCTGTTAAATTTCCTTTCACTAATTCGTTGTTATTACATGTAGGTTTCTAAGCATTAAACGCAAAGTTTTGGTATCTATACGTTCATCAAAAAACGATAACGCAGCCAACTTCTCGGAAAGGTACCACTGATGCCGCAGAAATGTTTTCAGAGTCTCGCGTGCAACTTTTTCATTAAAGCGTTTGTAATCATACAATTGTTTCAAAAGTCTAAGGTCATTGAGAGGAGCGTATCGGGGACATTGGCATAGGTACCAATTTTTAATATATACTCTTAAAATAAATGAGGTAAACTCCAGCAAGGCATCAATTTTTGAATTTTGAATGAAAGGTTGTAGCTGGTTTCGAAAAATGCATATTTTTAGAGAGTATATAATTTTCATCATCCAGCGAGCTCGGTTAATGGCTCCAGGAGATTTTATTGTTGGATGGGGCTCAGGTCTATCACCCAAAAAAACAAGGCTCAGTTGCAGCATTTCTTTATAATCTTCCCTTGGTTGCATATTCTCCAGCTGCACTTTTACAAAAATAATTAGATCTTTTCGTATGAACTCCGGAATAATTTTTCCAACAATTTCGTGGTTTATACAATCCGAAAATTTTTTTTTATCAATGGAATCCCACCTTCCCTGAAGAGTGACGAAAATTTTAATTTGTGGGGATGTAGTTTGATCCTCAATATTAAGGGCCTTCAACGCTGATCCAGCAACTAGTTCCATCATATGATGGCGGCATGCCAAAAATATCAGGTGTAAAAACATTTTCTTAATCCAATTATTTAAAGTTTAAAGCAATGCAAACCTAGTTCACACCTTATAGTATTATACATTTCATACAATGTGTACAAACTTTTAAAAGGTTATAACTCGAGAACGGTGAGAGAAAATTCATTTTTTTATGCTAATTTATTTTAAACTTCATAATCTTTTAAACTGCATCATTAGTTTTTTCAGTCTTCATACAAATTTTAAAAGTTATAAAGCATTTTTTTCATATTTGCTGAAAATTTACGAAAAACTGTTATATAATGTATCAAAGTGTGGAAAATCCCTGACGAAACTTATTATTTATGCACATTAAATTAAAGATCAGAAAATTTTCTTTAAGAATATTGACTCAGAAGCTGAAGAAATATCTATTTTTTACCAATTTTCCACCAAAATTCAAAAAAAGCCCAAAAAGGTCGATTTTTGGTACAAAATCAATTTGCGCGACCTCTAAACCACCTCCGAAAAATCGGAAAAAAATCTCAAAAATTCTTAGCCTTATGAGTATTCAAATTAACAATGATCCCCATTTTTTTTGAATGGGACACCCTAATACACAATAATACTTTATTTATATTAACGTTAAATTACGATTGGATTGTTCATGAGATTACTTAGTCATAGTTTCCTTTTAACAAATTAACAAAAGAAAATTATTGAAAAGATTTTTTGTCATTGACGCTGTTATTCCGACTAGAGCTTAAGTGGGTGTTTTTTTGTTTTATAGAAATTCAGAATTTATGGAACTGTTTTCAATTAAGATGGAAATTGTTTCCAACAGTGGACCTTATAACGAAGCTTTTGACAATTGGGGCTTCTTTCAACACAAACAATATCTTAAAGAAGTGGACATAACACAAATAATATTTTTCCAAAATTCTCTATATTTGACATAACTATACCTTTAGTAGATTATCAAAGACGATATGAAGGTGTCTGCCAAATATATATATTTTTTTTTTTGGTATTAATTTGTGTGCCAAATATGTTTTTATTTTGCAAAATTATTGGTTTAACACAAAATATATCATATATGGGTAATTCCAAAGTGTTGAACGTGACAGTCGTACGCATCAAAAAATGCAATAACATTTTAAGCAAAAAATATTTTTACGTTCTATTAACCCGTAAATTATAGCACTAAGGAAGCACTGTTATCTATGCTAAAGTTTATGGAGGGCGCGATTCTAGGTCAAAGATAATGGCAAAAGAAGTAGCGGTTTGAACGCGAAAAAAACAGAAGTAGTTTTTGTGGCCATGTACAAAAAGGCATAATTCAGGGAAACCTGGCCCAATTTTTTAGTAAAACAACTTTGAGAATTTTACGCAGCAATGTAACATTAAAAAGTCTTGGTTTGATTCCAAAATCTTCTGTATTTTCTTTTTTTTAAGCCAAAATCTGGGTCGATACGTGACATTTCGAACGAGAAATTTTTTCCATAATAATAAAACTGAATAATGATCAAAATAAAATAAAAATTTACCGTTAATCCGACTTACATATTTCTCTTTGAACTCTTCCTAACTCCCCGTCTACAACTGACATGGTTTGCTGTTATAACATGATGTTATAAAAGCGTTGTTAAAGCATTTGCATTAACAACCGTGTTATAACATGAGAAAACCTCTAACATGATGAGTCTATACTTAACACTAACATCATTTTAGTGTTAATGTTAAGCATTTAATGTCAGTTATAGACTGTAAGTTAGATTACAGACCATGTAAGAAAATATTTTTGGAATAATTTTTTTCAAATATCACCTCATTTAAGAAAGATAAATATTAAAGAAAACATACAATAAAACATTCTCACAAATAAGAAATTACGTTTGCACAACTTTGCAGTCTGATTGTTCATGTAAGTGAACAAATTTATGGGTAAATTTATAAAATTAGTAAAATCTGAACATTTCTCTATAACAATATCGTAAAATAATCAGCTTTTAATAACTTTTAAATTTTCGGTCACGGTGGACCTTTTGACGGAAATGCCCATATCTGGAAAACCTACGACTTTAACATCATGACGTCACTTGCAAAACTAAATTTCCATAGAATTTTTTAAACAATATTCCGCGCATTTCTTCATGCTTCCCTAAAAACTTTGCTTATTGAGTAACGACACTACTTAAGTAAATGACCGATATGGTAAATTTTTAACTGATCATCACAAAGTTCTTTAAGTTTGATTTTTATACCCCTTTCAGACTATACGACATAAACCTGCAACATTATTCGCATTTTCTTTTGGTGTCCCTTCGAAAACTTGATACGTTTAGGCGTTACGTTTTTTATTGCAAGACACAAGATACAATTTGTCGTTTAAGTTTTAAATTCGAATTTCACTATTAAAATTCAAAAAGTTGTACGAAACACATTAAAGAGGAACAACAAACGGTTTCTAATTTTACATTCCGTGCGACATTGTGCACTCCGCAAGAGTCTCTTCACCCCTCTTCACCATCATCTGTTTCATAAAATATTTCTGGCGACAGGTATTAGTGTGACAAAAGTAAATTATATCTTTTATAATTTCTATTTCGATTTATTTTTAATGTTAAAAAATTAACTGATTTTGATAACCCCTACCACCACTAGTGGTGAATGAGGAAATACCAAGTTTTTTCATTCCGTGGGAAACTTTTTTAATATTCATCTAATGCCCCATAAGGTATTTATGTATGCATATATTAGGTCCTTGAGTAGTTCTTAGTCGACTTAGCCAGGTCCTTCTATCCATCTGTTGAAAATACACTTACTTTTGAAAGACTAAGCAGAAAAGATCAGTATTGGTATCAAATTCTTTATAAATGGCGGTGGAACAAAAACGCAAAATGTTAATTGTTAATAAAACAAAAAGTTTTCAGAAAGTTATCTTAATATTTTTTATTATGAAAGAAGGATCTATGACAATTATGTGCGAGCAAAATATTAGCCAAATGATCGCCACGCTTCGGTGGCATACCTCCATACGATGGTCCATATTTTCAATGAATCTGAGACATAATTGAGGTTCAATGTGGTTAATGTGCCGAACTATCTCATACTTTAGCTCTTGCATTGTTCTTGGCTTATTTTCTTTTAAATGTCCCACCAAAGAAAGAAGGCCAATGGTATTAAATCGCTCGATTATGGCGGCTAGTTAACATCGCCACAACGTGAGATTGAATTTCTCGCACAAACGAACCATTGTGACGTTATCTGTGTGGCTAGTGCCAGGTTGGTCCATCATTAACCATTAATTATTACAGAAATTGTATTACTGTATATATCGTCGGTTGATAATTTAAATGACGTATGTGGATTTTTTGCCATTTTGAGTTAATATAGGTTCCTTAGGTTTTCCGACCTGGGGCCTGATTCTGGCAGTCGTTATCGAGTACTTTCTCGATTCGAAAGCAATCTAATATCTAATTATTTCTGTCAACACTGAACGAATCGGAATTACTTTTTCAGTGTTGTGGAGCATTAACTTGAGCTTTACAATACTGAAAAAATAATTTTGATTCGTTCAGTATCGACTGAAAGAATTAGAAATAAAATTGCGTTCGAATCGAGAAAGTACTTGATCATGACTGCCAGAATTAGGCCCCCGATCTTTCATTTGGCGTCATCAGTTTTTCGATACCTCATACGGTTTTCGAGATATGGAATGTTGAGTTTTTCGTATGTGGTATTTACTGAAGCAATTTTCAAATCCAATGTCGTATGTAACAACCAAACGCCACATACGACAAATTTCCATATAAAACGACCAAAAAATTAATTTATTATTTAAATATCGTATGTGGATTTTTCATGGCTCATACCAAAGTATATTTATTACAAGTGCATGCAAGTGATCAGCTGTTCAGTTGTTTTATTTTCGATAGTGTCAAAATTTACTTACATTTTAGTGCGCCATGATTTTTTTTTTTTTTTTTGTTTTCTTTATGTTTGGCTGTTTGACTGTATCAAATGATTTTACACAAACAAAATAAATGTTGTTTTTTTTTATTGTAGACATGTTGTTATAAATATGTAAGATAAAAATATGTTTAGTTAAAAAATGTTATATGTTATAGGAATTTTTCTTTTAGTCAAAATATCTTTTATTATTGCAAATATGGTTTTTGAATTAGGTTTATAAATAGGAAATTTTTTCAATTTATATGAATTGTTATACTTTACTGAGCTACCTAAATAAGAGCGGAAGCGTTTTTTGTATGTCAAAACTTCTTATTTACATACAATTTATACGAAACAAACCATTAGAATGCGAATTAGAAACCACCCGGCTGATAAATCTTATTTGACAGATCGCTATGTAGATTTGTTTTATAGAAATTGTATTTAAATAAAATTTTCATGTTTAAAAAAACGCTTGCCGCTTTTATTTAGGTTGTTCAGTTAGTTATTTTTTATATTTGTGTTTTTGGTTTTTGAAATTGTTTTATGACAAATAGGTTTTTGAATTTAATTTATGACAAAAAATTTTTTTCATAATATCGAAAATAAATAATTAAATATTAAAAAGAGCTTGATAAA
Source organism: Pollenia angustigena (assembly GCA_930367215.1). Classification (NCBI taxonomy): domain Eukaryota; kingdom Metazoa; phylum Arthropoda; class Insecta; order Diptera; family Polleniidae; genus Pollenia; species Pollenia angustigena. The sequence goes on along the minus strand of OV884057.1, from coordinate 119,788,277 downwards.
AAATAAAACAGTTATTTTGAGGATTAATATTATTTCGAACAAAAGTGTCGCTTATTTAATTTACTTTTGAAACGGCAACAGATTAGTTGGGGACGGCTAATTTAAACGATCACACCTTTTTATTACAGAATGAGTGATGCTATTTTGAGTACGAGTGGAAGCGATCGTCAAAGCGGTAAGTAAACTGATGTTATACAATTTTTATTTTTGCATACACAATATGTATATACATTTAGATTTTTTTTGGTGATGACGAGTTTTTAGATCCAAATTACTCTCCTGCATTGGTCAGAAAATTTTATAACAAATTTGCGCAAGGTATCAGCCCTTCAGGTTCGGATTCGAGTGCATCAAAAAATGTAATAGCCCGGTCTCTTTGATTAGACAATTAAACGGTTTTTTGTTACGAGAATGTAAAATAAAAAATTATTCAGATGGTGCCTTCTGATTTTAATTTATATTCTCAGTTACAAGTCAACTTTGTTTTCAACAGCTCCCATTTTCAAAGTGCAGATTTATTAAATATCAACCACATAAATACGAAATTGTTTATAAGGATTCTGGAACAGAAATTAATTATAAGAATGCTCATTTAAATAAAAATGTACGTTTCAAAAAGAATATCAGAGATATAATAATAAATTCCGAAAACTCAAAAGATTTGAAAAACATGATACCATTTTTGAAACCCGACGACAGAGCTTTTTTAATGCGGTTTTAAAATTATGTTAATCGTTAAAAATAACGCAACGTTACAATAAAAATGTACTGCTCGCGCCACAAAGTACAAATTGTGTATTTAGTCAAGTAAAAGAATTATATACCAAACAACCCAAACATTTGGAGTTAAAATACCAATTTCAGGGTATTGAAAATTCCTAGTATGCAATTATTTTACACGACTAAAACTCCAATATGTACTATGTGCCCCTTTTTAATTTTTTAACGCAGTGTCAAAATACAAAACAATGAATTATTTAAGTTTAAGTTTGTTATGAAGAGTAGATAAGTTTTTGTTTTTATTATTCGTTTAATTTGAATTGATACTCATAATTGTTTACAACTTTCTTTTATTAATTTATTTTCTAATTTTAAAATTTTGTCGATGAAGACGAATAACTGTTTTCTATATTTAATTTTTTTTGAAAAGACTGAAATAAAATGTGTTCCATTATAAAGTTAAGAGTTTTAATGTCCTCGAAAAAATGCCACCCCAAAAACCAAGGGTATGTTTTAATGGATAACTAAAAAAATTAGTTACGTAACTATTATACATAATTTCCTTACTTATATAATGGTTGATACTTTTCAAATACATTTAGTGTTTAAATGTCGTATGTAAACATTTCGGAAGCAAAATGTCGTATGTAGCTATTTAAATGACAAAAATGTTCCATTTTGCCACATACGACAATTTAATTCTGAACAAAAATCAAAATATTTTCTACCCCAAATGAGTTAAAGGCATCAAATTTAAATGAACTAGTCAAATATTAGTAGTTTCCCCTCCTAAAATTTAAAGAAACCCGCTTTGCTGAAAAAAAATTTATAATAGTTCAAACTTCAAACTCAATTCACTCCAAACTATCGGAATCCACTTACGACAATAAAATTATCAGCCGACGAAATGTAAATTTGGTAGTATTTAATTTTTGAGTGTGTATATGTGATTAACAGTGAAACCAGAAGTATAAAAAATCTAAAAAATGCGTTTTATGCGCATTAAATATGCAGCAAAAAATTCGAAAATATGCCCTCAAAATTGTTAAAAATATTCAACATTTGCATTTAAAAAAAAAAACAATGCTAAAATTATAATCGGTAAAGAATTTAATCTGATGTAACATATTTTTTGGGCAAATTTAATCTAAATGCCAACATAATTAGATGGCTTACGTATACAAAGCGTCTAATTAGGAAAGAAGTTTTTACGGAATATCTAAATTAAATTAAAGACCGATTCTCACGATTTACAAAGACTTCGTCCTTGGTACAATTAAAATGTTTTTACAAAATTTGATCAAATTATGTACAAAATGGCACAAGGTTAACATGGACAGACAACCAGCTAGACGGACGGATTGGCATCGTTAAATCACTTTAAAAAAAGGTTCTCAGACGATCGGTATACTAAAAGATTGGTTTAGATTTCTATGTTATGCACACATCGCCAAAAACGTACGTTTATAATTGCTTTTTCCTCAATTTTTGCTTTTATGTAAACTTTGAAAGTTTAGAATAACATTATCTTTAATGACAACTTGCTTTGTCTTCATTTTTGAGTAAAAATTAAATGTGGATGGCGAAATTAAAGCAACAAGTTGGGTATACAGATAGATATTTAAAACACAAAATCCATCTGTTAACCAGAATTTCGAAAAAAAAAAATTTTATTTGCTGCGAAAGCTTACAAGATGCATCTAAAAAATCGAATATGTATCAAAATATGCCTTAAAAAGGCAAAATATGCGGTAAAAACTAAAAAATGATGCAAAAAGGCAATTTCAACTAAATTATGCAAAAATATGCTCCAAACTGTAAAATATGCAAAAATATGCACTAACAAATCGATGCCAAAATTCATAAAAAGCTCTAAAACGGATAAATATATTATTACACAAGGAAAAACATGCAATTGCATATTTGTGGTTTCCCTGGTGATTAACGATCCATAATTAACGGTCGGTCCAAAATAAAATTCCCTCCAGAAAATCTCTTTAATACGCATAATAATATTTCTGACACAAATCAGGATATTTTATTTGAATTATGCAACGAATTATACACTCAAAATATTATGTAGTTAAATTCAAACGAAAATTAATTTTAAACAACTTAAAATTCACTTAAAAACGGATCATTTACATTTCATTTAAAACAAATGATTTTAACATTCATTTTTATACCCTTCACCGAAGGTAAAAGGGTATATATAACTTTGTCATTCCGTTTGTAATTTCTACAATATTGATCCTACACCCTATAAAGTATATATATTCTGGGTCCTTATGAAAAGCGAAGTTCAAATCCGGTTGTCCGTCTGACCGTCTGTCTGTTGAAATGGGGTTTCCGAAGCCCCCAGATATGATGGGGGCTTGGTTGGGGTATCTTTCTGTCAGGTGTTATTATAATTTTGCTATTGAAATTCAGCCAGATCGGTCCACAAAGGGCTGAGATATGAGCAAAAAACCACGACTACCTCTAATTTTTTCCAAAAATCCCTTGTGGTTGTATTTTTATTACTTTTTGCTGTATATCTGGGGAACGGCAAAAGCCAAAGTTTCCAAATTAGGTACACACATTTAGGTTGACAATACACACCATCCTACAAAATGTGGGCGGGATTGGAGAAGTGGGCGTGGTACCTCCCGTACAAAAAAAATTAAAAATTGTAGAAAACCCTAAATTTTAAGGCTGCCATATGTCCTATTGATATGACTTAAATACCAAAATATCGGAAATTTTTAGTAGAACATATTTTATAAAAAACTCCGGAAAATCAGTTCAGATACAAAAAAGTTATGACCAAAATTATACCCACTTTCGGGAACCATAGATCTCCCCGAGTCCAAGCTTTATAACTAAAGTAAATGGTAAATTTCTTCTTGGTATATAAATCTGTCAAATTGGTTAAAAAATGGCTGAGTTATCAGCAAAAAACCACGACTACCTCTAATTTTTTTTAAAAAATCCCTTGTTGTTGTATTTTTATTACCTTTTGCTGTATATCTCGTGAACGGAAAAAGCCAAATTAGGTACACACAATTAGGTTGTCAATACACAGCATCCTACAAAATGTGGGCGGGATTGGAGAAGTGGGCGTGGTACCTCCCGTACAAAAAAGATCAAAAACTTCATAAAAACCTGAATTTGTGCACTGTTATATGACCGATGGTTACACCTTATATATCGAAAGACCGGAAATCTTTAGTAGAAAATATTTTCTGAAAATTTCGGAAAAATCGGTTCAGATGCAAAAAAGTTATGGCCAAAATAATTTTTTTTTTATTTAAATACCCATTTTTGGGAATCATAGATCTTCCCGAGTCCAAACTTTATAACTAAAGTAAATGGTAAATTTCTTCCTTAACACGTCGGTATTTAAATCTTTCAAATCGGTTTAAAAATGGCTAAGTTATGATCAAAATACTGCAATCCCAAAAATTATTTTTTTTATACCCTTCACCGAAGGTAAAAGGGAATATATTAGGGTATTCATTTAATCGACCTTTTGCTTTAATCGGTTAATCGCGCGATTAATTAACCGAGGTTTTGGTTTAATCGGTAAATAATCGGTTAATTTTGTTTTTGATCGGTTAACCTATTAATAAAGTTTTTTTCTATAAATTAAGTAATTTCAGTATATAAAAATGCATTAATTGCTTATATTTTGGAGTTTATAAGTAAAAAAAAAACAATAACATAGGTACGAAACATAACAATTCTTGAACTAAAACAAGCAAGCAAAAAAAAAACAATTCATTAATGCACAAGGTGTGGTATCAAGTCATATAATCATAATATCCTAAACAAAATTTAAAATTGGTTAAAGTAAATATTGTTGTGTTTCAAACAAAATAAAAATTGTAATACTGTGTTCATTGATTCGTCATAACTGCATAGTAGAAATCGAAATTTTAAGCGGTATCTTACAACAGTTATATCGTTAGCTTAATATACAAACCTGCTAATTCACTTTGAGCACATTTTACAGGAGAGAAAAAAACTTTTTATTTTTCCTATTTGAAGCTTGATAGAAAATTTAAATTACAGTCAGTTTTATACACTTCAAGACTTAAAAAGAAGAAACACTACATGCTGGTCGACGAGGCGTATCTTTCTCTACCACACGGAATCAAAATCTAAGTTTACATAAAAAGTGGATTTAGCCGGTTTACATATTAAGCCGACTATATATATTTCCTGTAATTATTTTAAGACATAAGACTTAATGACTAGCTTGTGAAACCCCCAAATATTTACATACACTCAAATTATTATGTAGTTGTTGTATTCTTAACACTTTCAAGGTATATCAATTAAAACACTTTGTTTTAAGTATAATATAAAAGGGTTTATTACTATTAAAGGGTATATAAAAAAATGGTACTGATCAATATAAATCTCAAGCTTAGAATGCTCTTTTATGTTCATTTCTTATTTGACAGCTGATGACAATACAAAGCTGCTATCAATTTAAAACGGCGTTTAATTGTCTTTGGTATTGCCAACATCTCCCCTAGTTTTAGTTATATAATATGGTGCCCAAAAGGGAGGTTTTCGGCTTCTACTTGATTTCCGTATTTCCACATCGGAGTTGGTTGCAGTATTCGATGTTGGTGGAGCAATTGGATACACAGCTGGATGTGTCATTCGAAATTCTTGTTGAATATTATTTCGTTCCGCGGATTCATTGTTTAAAGGCGGGTCATCTTGTAAGATAGCTTGCTGCTCTGAAGAAGACTGATCAGTGATACATACCGGTTGTGGATCTATAGGCGGTTCATCTTGATTAAGTTGTTGTTGTTGTTGTAAGTCTTGTTGACTGGTTTCCATTCTCTCCTGTTCATTATTATTATTGTTTATTATTGCTGATGGGTTAAAAGATATTGGTTGTAAGTCAAAGCAATCCAGTATTGATGTTAATGATGAAGTGCTGGAAGCAATGTTGTTTGAGAACTCTGGTCGAATTTGATTTGCATGACATCTTACATTTCTGAAGTTAGGAATATTTGTAATTTTTACCTCGTACATAACATTACCAAATTTCTTTATAATAATTCCTGAACCCCATTTCATTTTATTTTGTTTGTATAATTTTACTAAAACTTTTGCGCCGATGTTGTACGTTCTTTGTTTGGCTCCATGTTGATTATTGAATTGATTTTCCATTGTTGTATTACGAATAGGAACATCTATTGGTGGTTTTTTAATTAAGTCTAAATTAATCCTTATTTTTCTCCCCACGAACAATTCAGATGGTGTTTTACCCGTTGTTTTGTTTGGCGAAGACCTGTAACACTGAAGAAATGTGTATAAATTTTCTTTTGCTGTTCCGGATCCCTCTAACTTTTTTAGTGCACGTTTCATGGTATCCACGAACCTTTCCGCTTGTCCGTTGGATTGGGGTTGATACGGTGCTGTGAAAATGTGTTGAATGCCATTTAGTAAACAAAAGTTGGAAAAACTCTGGCTGGAAAATTGAGTTCCATTATCACTCACGATTAATTCTGGATTACCAAAAGCTGTTGTAAAATCATGTAGACTCTCAATTATAGTTGAAGATGAAATTGATTTTAACTGGTAAATTTGAGGCCATTTTGAGTAGGAATCCACAATTATAAAATAATAAAAATTGTCCATTGGACCAGCTATGTCCATATGGATACGTTGCATTGGTCGATTTGAAATTGGCCAAGAATGTAATGTTGTTTTTGGTAATGTTTTTGCTACTGACGCGCACTTTAAACATTCTTGAACATATTTTCTTATGTCATCATCTATACGCGGCCAATATACATAGCTTCTCGCTAGCATTTTTGTGCGCTCAATGCCATCGTGACCTTTATGCAATTCTTTTAAAACTTTCTTTTTAAAACACTCAGGTATGACTATTCTGTCGCCGTACATTAAACATTCACTAGCATAACTCAATTCGTTTTTCCGAGAAAAGTAGCATTTTAAATTTGTATCAATTTTATAAGGCCACTTACCAGATTGTAGATATTTTATTACGGTTTGAAGTTCATCATCTTTTGCGGTTGCAGCTCGAATCATGTTGTATGTAATTGGCAAAGCTTTTGTTGTATCCTCAATGACCAATTTGATGTCTTTTTCTAGTTGAATGCAGGCTACTACTGTTTCCTCGTTTGATTTAGGAACTTTGTCGATTAATCTTGATAAGATATCAGCAGCACCAAAATTATTTGTTGAAATGTATTGTAATTCAAAATCATAAGACATTAGTGTTAATGCCCAACGCTGAAGGCGATTTGCAGAATGTGCAGGAATTCCCTTCTTACTAGAAAAAATTGCCAACAGTGGCTTGTGGTCTGTTTGAAAAATAAATTTTCTTCCATACAAATATTTGTGAAATTTCACAACGGCAAATACCAATGCTAGGGCTTCTTTCTCAATTTGAGAATAATTTTGTTCAGCCGGTGTAAGTGATCTTGAGGCATGATATATAGCTTTTTCTGTACCATTTGGAAATACGTGACAAATATACGCACCCAAACCAACATTTGATGCATCCGCAGCCACTTTAATTTGTTTTCGCGGATCATAATGCGTTAGTAGCAAGTCTGAAGATAAAAGTTGTTTAAAACGTTGAAAACTTTGTTGACATTGTTTTGACCAATTCCATTTGGCGTTTTTCTTTAAGAGGTTGTCCAAGGGATCTCTTAATTTCCGCATTTCTAAAAGAAATTTTCCATAATAATTAACTGCCCCCAAATATGATCGTAGTTGACTGATATTTGTGGGTGGTGGCAGTTGACGAATTTGTTGAATTTTGTTCTTATCTGGGCATATGCCCTTACTATCAATGTGATATCCCAAATAAGTACATGATGATTTGAAAAATTGACATTTATCCAAATTGGCTGTCATGTTGTACATTTGTAATCGATCTAAAACTTGTTTAACAACTTTTTCGTTTTGTTCGCGTGTTACTGTTGCAATAACTACGTCGTCCAAGTAAGGATATGCACCTTCAACACCTGACAGAATTGTTTGTATGGCCTGTTGAAAGGCGCCAGGCGCTGATTTCACTCCTTGAGCAAGGCGATTAAATGTAAATAGACCACGATGTGTGTTGATGACCAATAATTTTTTCGTTTCGTCATCCACTTCTAGTTGCATATACGCATTATTTAGGTCTATAATCGAAAATGATGCACAGTTGTTGAAATTTACGAAAATATCATCTGGTAGTGGTAACGGAAAATTGTGTGGCTCAAGCTGGTCGTTGAGTCCTGTTGAATAGTCACCACAGATTCTAAGCTTACCAGATGATTTCTTTACCACCACAATTGGAGCGGCCCAGTCTGAATAGTTGATTGAACTGATTATGCCTTCCCGCTCTAATGAGTCGAGTTCATCCAGAGATTGCTTTACGGCGTATGCTACCTGTCGCTTAGGTCGGAAAACAGGAACTGCGTTTAGTTTTAATGGCAAGTGGATTTTAAAACTCTTGACGTGCCCTATTTCCTCCCTGAAAACCGCTGGAAATTGTTGGCGTAACTCCATTGCTGTTAGTGATTTATTGAGATTTACGTTGAAACATGATGTATATGAATCGACAGCTTTATTCCACAATTTAAATTTTTCGATTAGGTCAGACCCAAAGAAAGATACAAAAAATATCGGTGTTATTGATAGATACCATCGCCTCGAACTCTCCAATAATGTGTATGTTGTTTGTTGAAGCATCACTTGATGTCTGTAATGATGGCTTTCCGATTTTTATCCACGTTTGTTTAGAAATAATTGTAACATCTGATCCAGTATCATGCTGTAGTTTCACCTTTACCTTGTTAATAGATAAAACGACATACCTTCTGCATTTGATTGTTGTGTTTGTTGTTGCTGTATGCACGCTTTTAATATATTTTTGTTTGCTGAATTTTTGTTTTGATTATTGTTTTGATTGTTGTTTAAATTGTTGTTTATTTGTGTTTTTATCGGGGAAACATGAGCAAAACCCTTCCTTGTGGCCTGTTTTACCACATGAACCACATTTGTGTTTTGTATATTTGCAGTCACGTACGAAATGCATTTCTCCACTCTGCCAACAGGGTCGTTTTGGCAATTGTGTAGCTGTGTTGCCCAAACATGTTGTTGTTTTAATTTTGTTAACATTTGCTGTTGGGTTAACATCATTAACGCTGACGTCGTTCTTAACACTTTCAATGCGTTGTATCTCTGCCACTAATTTGTCTATTGTAATTGGTTCTGTCTCTGTTTCCCTCTCTAATAAGGTTAACAGGCGCGCTTTTATGTCGGCATCTTTTTCACTCTTTAAACCACTTACAAAAATTAGGCATTTAAAGTTGTCAGCACTGCATTTGTTAAGCAAAAAATTTTCGCAAAGACGATTTACAATGGCGGCATAACCTATAATGTCATCTGTTGCGCCTCGAACATTTTGCATACACTTGACACGAATACTAAATAAACTTTCTTTTCGTCCAAACAATTTTTTTAATATTTCAACTGTGTCGGCAAATTTTACATCCCGAGGTTTTCTTGGGAGTAGGTAATCCCTGTACTTATTAAATACTTCCGTATTTAATTTTCGTAGTAGTAACCTCACTTTTGCTGCATTATCAATATCGTGTGCTTCTGTTAGGAAAATGTCCTCGTACCTGTCGTACCACGTACCAAATATGCCACCTTCCGCCGGATCATAATTAAATTCTCTAATGTTTTTAGAAATTATGTCCATCAACGTTTCTGGTGCATTGGATGTGCTCGATGCTGATGTAGACGATTGTGTTGCGGGTGTGGAGTTGCTTTGTGATATGTTGATAAGCATTTCCATCAACCTCTGTTGCCTGTCCATCGCTTCTTGCTGTCGGGACAATATTTCACCAACCACATTTTCCAACGATCCTGTCGCCATTTTATTCAGTTTTCCTCGTCGCCACTGTTGTATTCTTAACACTTTCAAGGTATATCAATTAAAACACTTTGTTTTAAGTATAATATAAAAGGGTTTATTACTATTAAAGGGTATATAAAAAAATGGTACTGATCAATATAAATCTCAAGCTTAGAATGCTCTTTTATGTTCATTTCTTATTTGACAGCTGATGACAATACAAAGCTGCTATCAATTTAAAACGGCGTTTAATTGTCTTTGGTATTGCCAACAGTAGTTAAATTCAAACGAAAATTAATTTTAAACAAATAAAAATTCATTTAGAAAACGGATCATTTACATTTCATTTAAAACAAATGATTTTTACATTAATTTTTTAATTTTTTATTTGTTGAACATCATATTCGTTAAAATTGAATAGTTTTTACTTTAAAAAAATATATTTTAACCGACAAAAATCAAACTACATAAAAAAATAAAAACGAAAAAACATTAGTTTTTGGTAGTTTGTTTTTTGAATAACAAACATAAATGTTAAAAAATAAAATTATTTGTAAAATAACTATATTTTTTCGGTTAATCGACTGAAATTAACCGGTTTAATCGTTAATCGAAAAAAGCCAATTTGAAATTAACTGATCAGTTAATCGGGTAGTAATTAATCGGTTAACCGGTTGACGGTTAACCCTTCAAATTTGTTTACATATACTAGCATAATGCTCAATATGATTTTCGTTATCATCCTTCTTTACTATTTCATCTATTTAACGAAATTATTTTAACAAATCGAAACTAGAAATTTTTCTGTTTTTTTTGTTACATAAAAACTCCCCAAAAAGATAAAAGAAAACAAGCACGCATACTTACATGCCATTAACTATTTTGGTGAATATATTTCCATATTTCGGTTCACAACTGAAATAAGTTTTATGGTTTACAACTTTGCTATTGTGGTGAACAAAAACATCAAAAGTAATTACAACTCAACACAGTGAACATTAAACGGGCCATATTTCATTTTAATGATACTCAAACAACGTTCCTTCATGGTTTAGTTGTCCAGGGGTAGTGTTAAGTTAGAAACTGTGAGTTCTCTGGTTCGAATCTTGTTTTTTTAAAAATAAAATTTTTTTTTTAAATTTTTTATTTTTTTTATGTTCTAAAAACGATTTAAAAAAATATTTACCAGTTTTCGCTTTTTAAATTTAATTTATAATGAAGTTTAATGTATTATAAATATGTACATATGTATACATATGTAAAATTATTTAGTTTTTGTCTAGTTGCTCTGTATTCTGCTCCCACAATGGTGAAGGGTATATAAGATTCGGCACAGCCGAATATAGCACTCTTACTTGTTTAATTTTTTATTTATTGAACATCATATTCCCTAAAATTGAATGATTTTTACTATTAAAAAATATATTTTAAACGACAAAAATCAAACTACATAACAAAATAAATACGATAAAACATTATTTTTTTGTAGTTTGTTTTTTGAATAACAAACATAAATGTTAAAAAATAAAATTATTCGAAAAATAACTATATATTTATTCAATTTTAACAGAACAGAAAACGAATTTAATAACCCACAATCAGTTACTGTAATAATTTTATAAGTGTAATACTGTGAGGTCAGGTTTTATGAAAATTGGCTTATAATTTATAGATCGAAGAAAAATACAGAAAGCTTTTCTTGGTATTGAAGTGGCAATGTGTCAAAATAGCCCGCAACAATCAACACAAATGGCGTGATCAAAACAAAAATAACGAGACACTAACCACGGTAAACAAATGCATTAGTTCAACAAACGTTGTGTTTTGTGCAAAAAAATAATGGTTTAGTAACATTGTTTTGTTTTATAATGTTATTTACTTACTTAAATACTATTTACTCGTGTTGTGGTAAACTTAAAAGTTAATTTTTACAACAGTTTTGCAAATAAATCTCAATTTAATAAATTTGTGTTCTTTGTATTGCGGCATAAAAGATGATGCAAAGAGAAATGCAAAAAGGGCAGCTTTCGAAGAAAGTGACAAAGAAAAACGCAAAAATCGTCCGTCTCGGGACATAAATAACGGACCGGTAATTTACATAGTTTAGACATTTTTGCAAATTTCATAGTTTAAATAGTTTATTATACCTACGCATTGTCAAATTTTTTTCTTAAAATTAAAAATTTTTATCTAATAACATCATTATAACAAAGTAAACACTCAAAAATTTCATTATTTACAAAAAAATCTGAATAAAAATTTTCCTGGAATTGTTCATTTCCTGAAATAATAAATTTCAATATTTGGGATGGGTTGATTTCGAAACACACCTTCCTTTCATGTACTTTATACATTAAAAATACAAGAATAATAATTATGAAAATAATATCAATAGTTTTGAATGTAGGAAAAGTCAATAAGAAGGGTAAAATATTGTAATTTGATGTAAAAATGCCTTTTGAAAAAGTACATTTACTTTGTTTTTTATATTTAATTTCAAAGGGTTGATTTCTTTAATTAAAAAAAATTAATTTGAAGCATTTCGGCAATTACCAGCCTTTTCGCTTAGAAATTTATATTAAAACAAGAATAAAAAAACTCTAATTGGTTTTTGTTTTCAATATAAATTTCTAAATCCAATTTTTATTTTAGTTTTATAAACAGGCAGTAAGTCATATTTATAAATAACTGGCTTAAGCCAGTGCGCTTCTTCACTACCCTTATTAAATCAAAATTTGTACTTTTTTCAATGCAGATCTCGTGCATTGTTTATGAAGTTATTTGTTCCAAGTTTGAATACTTCTACTGCTACCATTCACCAGAGGCACAAACATGTACATATATGGTATTTGTATTAAGTTGTCCCGCCTATGCCTACAATAAGGAAGTGGGCCTTTTAAAGATATTTGTTCCAAATTTATAAATTGTAGCTGTGGCAGTTCTCTAGATTTCCAGAAATCAAGAGAACACCCACTTCTCCAATCCCGAACATTTCTTACAGATGCTGTCTGCATATTGATAACCATTCTAATTGTACCAAACTTTGACAATTTTTCCCTTACTGCTCTTCAAGTAAACGGGATTATATTTTGTGCCACGTCAACTTATCTAATCGTGCTCACTTTTTGACTGATGTTGCGTATTGTTCCACAAGCTATTTGTACCAACTTTGGACTCCAGATATAAATTAATCTATTTTGTGCCACCTCCAGTTCTCCAATCCCGTTCAAATTTTTTTAAATGTTCTGTGTTAATAACCAAGATGCTTGTACCAAATTTGGAAACTTTAGGTCTTTTCGTTCTCCAGATATACAGAAATTTATATTGAATTCCAGACCATTAGTAACACAGAAAAAAAAGAAAATCGACTTTAATTAAACAATTCGTTCAGACAATTAAATTATTTGCTAATTTTGCTCCTGCAAAAGAATTGATCATATCAATTAACGGATTTGTATATTCGAGTCGTGATAAACGAATTTAGTCAATAAAAAAATTAATTGCATAAACTGAAAAATACACAAAATATTTTAATTTATGTGTTTTGATAATAAATATTAATTGCAACAAACAAAAACTTAATTGAAGAAGTTCTTGATCTCTCAGGTGGAAAGGTTGTTCACAGCCCTTTAATTGTGAAATTGAAACAAGTGTGATTGCAGACCCATGTGTCTCAGTTAATGAATGAAAAAAAAGTTATTAAAATAATTAAAAAAGAGTGTGAGTGTGAATGTACACCAATTAAGTATTTAATTGGATAATTTTTGGCAAACATTTTTTCTGTGAAAATACTGTAAAAGTTTCATTAAGATCGGTTAAGCGGTTTAGCCGGCTATAAGGTACAAACAAATAAACATACATACATAAATTCATTTTTATATATATAGATAGATAGATAGATAAAATATTTTTTTCCGAGTAATGAAGATTTCTTATAGATATATGTTTAATTTAAATTAAAACAAAAATACTTTCAAGACATTTTAAAGCAAGCTTTGCTACGCAATGCACCTTCAACATGAATATTTTTTAGTCTTACGAATATTTTTCTTGTACCGAAATCAGATCAAATTCTTGTAATACAACACCAACAATATAACATCATTTTCATTTATGATGTTTAACCTCCTTTGCTTTTTATTCAAGAATGCACAATGGGCTATTAAGAGCAAATTTGAGACTTAAACACACAGAAAAAATTAAACGTAAATTCGTTCAAAACAAGGTCGATTTTACATTTTTCAGTAGGGATTTTTTTCATTGTTGTTTCATGTTAATTTAACATGATTTTACAATAACTTGCGAACAACATTTTTTTCTTTTAAAATAACTATAATTCATGTTAATTTAACATTGCAGTAAAGTTAGAGCAAAATGTCATTTATATTGAAATAACAATCCGAATCACGTTGAATGAAAGTTATTTCAAGTTGAAACAACGTGAATTTTATGTAGAATCAAATTGGTTGGAGTGTGATGCAACAGTGTGAAGACAACATATTCATTTATTTAAGAATAAATCAAAACACTTACCCCTGTAACACATGTTTAACTTATTTTGTATCTTCTTTGTGAACAGAAGCATCATCAGAATGGCCCGATATGTTTTTTTGTCATCATTTCTTCTTTGAAAACTTGATGTACTATTTAACTTAATAATTTTTTTTAAAAGAATATGGGAATTGTCTTCTTTTTTAAACATGAAAAAAAAAATGTACATACGTAAGCATGTATGCATGTTAATTTAACAAGATAAACTTTTGATTTTAATATAAAACTGGTTTTTGGCGGCATGAAATAACCCCCAAAAAAATAATGAAATAACCCCCCAAAGGTTTGTACAGAGAACAACAAAAACGATTTTTGGGGGGTTATTTCATTTTGTTTGGGGTGTTATTTCAATTTTTTAATTGGGGTATTATTTCATATGAAATTATCCCCCAAAAAATCATTATGAAATAAAGCCCCAATATAGTTTTTTGGGGGATTATTTCATTTTCAAATTTATAATGTAAAAGTTTTTGGGCGCAAGGATTTATCCACTTTGGTATACAGAACACCGGTTTCGATAAATAAAGCTGCTCTGCATAACCGGCCTTCGGCCGGGCGCAATGGTTTTCTTCTATATGGTATACCAAACATCGGCTTCGCTAACTAAAGCTTCTCTGCGTAGCCGCGTCGAGTCGGTATTTTTATACTATAGAGAAGAAAATCCTGGCGCTATGCAGAGAAGCTTTAGTTAGCGAAGCCGGTGTTTGTTATACCATAGAGGAAAAAGTCATTGCGCCCGGCCAAAGGCCGGCCGTGCAGAAAAGCCTTAGTTGGCGAAGCTTGTGTTTGGCATATCATACCATGCTATCTATCGCGTGATTCTTTAAAGCAAAACTGTATAATTAATTGTATTACATATATTGGGCTCCTATTTCATTTCAGAAATTGGGGTTTAATTTCATATGAAATAAGCCCCCAAAAATTAGGGAATTATTTCATTAATGTTTGGGGCATTATTTCTTTTCGTTGGGGGCTAATTTCATTTTCAAAATTGGGGGGTTATTTCATGCCGCCCTGGTTTTTATGGATTCAATATTTAAGCAATGTTATTTTAACAGTGAATAATATTAAATAAACGTGATTTAAGGTTATTTTAATATTTTTCATTTAAAATTTATATGAAATAATGATAAATTTTAAATAAAGGGCATACTTTTGCAGAACTTTACCATGATTCTCAATCAACATTTGGCCATGTTATTTTAACATTAGCATTTTTTTCTGTGTGATGATTAGCGATCACATTTTAAATTTATCAACAAACGTGGTTTTTAGTAATCGGTTAAACTTGCGATAGAACTGAACAAGTTGCTATTGCGAAAAAACGCGACGAAATACTATCTTTATTATATAGCATACGCATTAGACCCGGGAAAAATATTTTTGAAATTCCCGGAAATGTTTAGACGGCAAATTTCGAATATTTCTCGCAAAAGTTTTTAACCTTATGTTTAGTTTTTGTAACATAAAATGGCGCTTAATGCCAATTTATTAGTTTAAAAAAAATTATTTGCGCTACCGAAAATTAAAAAACCTTTAAATATATATATGTACATAAGCATTTTCACAGAAAAAAGTCCATGATTAGTCACGTTACGCCAGCAAGCAAAATTAAAAATGTTTCCCAAAGAAAAATTTATACGTTATTTACTATTTTGTTTATGCTTTGAAAAAAAAAATCGGTTCGCGAAGTTCATGCAACACTTTGTCCATTTTACGAAGTTCACATCGTATCAACGATATTTGTTTCAAGCAAGACGGAGCAACTTGCCATACAGCGTGCTTAACAACCGATTTATTGCAAAATCAATTTGATGACAAATTTATTTCCAGAAGTGGTCCTGTTCACTGGTCCCCTCGTTCGTGCGGCGGTTTTGAAATTATCTACCAGATTATAACAAAAAAAAAAAAACAAGTAAGAAAGTATAGTCGGTCAAGCCCGACCATATGATACCCTACACCACAGTATTTAAAAACACATAATGCTTATGTGTCCATATAAATATAGATTTATCTATGTTTATAAACTTCATGAAAATCGGTTTGAAAGTTTGTGAGAGGCAGAAATTGCCCCCTACCTCCCCTTGTGGTCCTATTTTTGAAACACTGTATAGCTAATGTGTCCATATAGATATGGATTTATCCATGTTTTAAATTTCATTAAAATCGGTTTGAGAGGCAGAAATTGCCCCTATCTCCCCTCGTGGTCCTATTTTTAAAAAATGCATACATTTTGTGTCTATATAGATATGGTTCTATCTATGTTTTAAATTTCATTGAAATCGGTTTGATAGTTTCTGAGAGGAAGAAATTTCCCCCTATCTTCCCTCGTGATCCTACGATTCAGCCCATTTTCAATACCCAGTAAAAAACGTGCTCCAAAAGGAGCAGGTTTTTTGTATGAATTCATACCTCAAATCGCTTCAAACCTGCTGATGGGGTGCCTGATTTTTGTATGGGGTGTTCCCGGTTTGGAGGACTATTTTCTGCTGACAATAAGCGCTTCTTTTAACATGCAAACAAAGCGCTCCTAGAGTGTTTTTTTAAAGGGCAAACTATGTTTACATATTCGTTAATGTTTTGCTTTTACTTGTTTAAATGCCTTTTTTCAATCATTTTCGTAAACCATAATATATTTTTTTTCACTTAAAAACCCTCTTCGTTGTCAGCACTAAAATAGCAGCTTTTTTGTATGTTTTATTCGTTATCATTTACTGCTTTATAAGAGCTCTCTAATTGAAGCGCTTGAGTATGAGCTTTTTCTCTGTAGTGCTTCAAAAACCCCAATTTTTTTACTGGGTAGGCTTGGTCCTTGTGCCAATAAGAACCTATGACCCAAATTTCATCAAACTATCTCCAAAATTGCGACCTGTAATTTGCGCACAAGGTTACATGGACAGCCAGCCAGCCAGCCAGCCTGCCAGCCAGCCGGACGGACATCGTTAGTTCGACTCAGAAAGTGATTCTAAGACAATCGGTATACTTTAAGGTGGACCAATATTTTAAGGCGTAACACACATCAGCACAAATGCATAATACCTTCTCCACTATTGTGGTGTGGGTATTAAAATTGCATTTCAACAAGATTTCTATATTTTATTATTATTTTAAGTTCATTTATATAATTAAAGCATTACTTAATCATAATCACGACTTGCAATTTTTGTTTCTGTATATTGCGTTTATAGTATTTTGACAATATGACCTTTTCCGCGTTCCTTTGTTACCGTTTCACTGCATACAGAAACCTATATTGTGCATATATTGAAGGTGTCATGACCATTTCTCTAATCCATACAACTTTTTGACAGACATTTTGTAAAGAATACCAAGCTATTAGTTGCAAATTAAAAAACATTTACATACTTTGACCATTCCTTAGATATAAAGAAATCTAAATTTTCTTTGTATGGGAGGTACAACGCTCACTTCTCCAATTTAGCTCACTTTTTGATAATTGTTGTGTATTGATCACCAAACTAAATATTTGTACAAAATCTTAATTTTTTTCTTGTAACCGTTCTCCGGATCACTGTTATTTACACAATCTTTGTAATGGAGGAGCCACTCCCACTTCTCCAATCCAGTCCATTTTTTTTGCCGATGTTGTGTATTGATAATAAAGTTATGTACATATTTGTTTGAAATTTGAAAACTTTTCTGCAACCGTTTCCCAGATATGAAGTTATTCATATTGTCTTTTTAAGGGAGCGCCACGCCCACCTGGAATTTTACAAATATTTATAGGCTATGTTAAGTAATTTAACCCATTTTATCCCCTAAATTTTTAAATTTCCAAAATAAGCAGTCTTTTTTATTTTCGGCTCACACTTGATGTTACTGTAAAAATTTCAGGAATATCGGTTCAGTAGCTTAGGAGAATATAAGCCAACAAACAAACAGACAAACATTTTTAATTTTAATATATACATATACGTAGATATAAAACATAGCAAACAATTTTGCATCACTAACCCCACGTTTCCACATGTAGTATATACGTATAAATAACGAAAATCCGGAGAAATAAAAACAAATTTTTTGAGTGGCTACACAGGACAGTGCAAGTTCATTTTTAAAATGTCGGCGTCAACTAAACTTCTAGCTTTTATTTTCAAATCGTTTCTCATGGCTACGATTTAAATTAATTAACTTTATGATTTTTTCTTTATTTAACTTTTATGAAATCTTTATGAAAAGAAGTGTTTATTTTTTAAAAATATGTGATTACAGTATTGCCGTGTTTCCGATATCATAAAATTGCTAAAAGGAATATTTTGTTTTAAATATTTTTTCTAAATGCCTGAAATCTATTGGTGTTTTCTTTTCTACAAAAAAATGTGACATTTTATTTAAAAAAATGCCATTTGGTGTCTATTTCTTTAAAATTTTGCTCCCGATGAGGGTGGCTTGTTTGATTCTTAAAAACACGCCCTTTTCGGGAGCAAAATTTTTAAGAAACAGACACCAAATTGCATTTTTTTAAATAAAATGTCACATTTTTTTTGTAGAAAAGAAAACACCATATATTTAAAAATACCATTTTTTATTTTGAGTTTTTTATAAATACACAGAAATCACTTATTAAATTAACTTTTATTTTACTAAGTATTTGTTAATTGATACAAAACTCATCCATGGTAACACTGTTTTTCCACTTGTCATTTTACTTGCGACAAGTGTTAAAAATTTACTTGCAAGCAAATTCTCTTGCAAGTTGACCCAGCTAGCATTTTGTATCATAATCTTTTCATTTAGGAATCACTTTCAAGAGTAGAGGCTCAACTATAATATGCTTAAGTTGGCTTAAGCAATTGTGCGAATACATGTGATTCATATGTGTCAAACCATATTGAACTTTAGAAAACTTTTTGGTTAATTTTATGAAACTGGCATTACACTGGAATAAAATGGCTGCGAGTGTTAAACGGCAAGCCCTCTGAGGAGATTGAGTGGTTGCAATCGAAACATGTCAGGGTAACCTGTCCGTAAAAACACCTGGGTTCGAGCCCAGATTGAGTCAAGAATGAAAAATTATCAGTAAATTTTAATTAATTTTCATGTTGTAAAAATTCCTTTCTTCATAAAAATAATTTAATGAAAATTAAATTTGATGAACTTAAGCCTAATTAAAAAATATTAAAAATTTGGATTTAAAACCATAAATAGTTCAACAAAATAACCACAATACTAATTAATGAATAAAATAGATTTTGATTTTATTTTTGTTTTTTTAAATGTTTTTTTTTTTTTTTTTTTTTTTGTTAATTTTTGACAGTAGCTGAAGCCAGCTTATGCATATTATAGTTGGGCCTTAAAATACCCGTATATGAGCTGATTTTTCAATGATAAATGATAATCTCGTTGTGAGAAAATGGTACCGTACCGCCGAAACACCTGAACGAATCATTTGGGTTACAATTTTCTGATTCCTTTTTTAGACTTTTTGATGTTTGTTTTTATTAAAATTATTGAATCGTGTATGATTCTTTTTCGTTTAACAGTTTTATTTGTATAATATCTTTTGTTTTTCTGAAATCTTTGGATGAAGTTTCCCGACCATCTGGCATAAGCAACCAGTGAAATGCGCATAGGAATAGCTTATCCCATCAACAATAAATTTCAGTTTATCAATAGTATGAAATGGCAATTTCGCACAATAAAAAAAACGGAGGACTTTTCACATGCAAGTGGTGCGTTTTTAATTGTTTGGATGACACGAAAGTTTATATTTTTATTTTTTGATTTGGGAAAAACAAAAATTCAAAATATTCAAAAATCATTATTTTAACATATCAATGAATCATATATGAATCCTTTTTCTATCGCTCAAGTGATAAATCATCAAAACTGATCTTAAAAAAGACTCGTTTAGGTGATTTTTATAAATCAGCCAAATGCTAGCTGGGGAGCTGCAAGTACAAAAATGTGTGAGTGTATTGAGTTTTTCGAACTTGCACTTGCATGTGGAACGGGGGGTACCTCCAAAATTTCATTTTTTGAGTTATGACGACGTTGCAGCAAATGAGCGCATGATGTGTTGAAGAAATAAAGATGATTCGCTGTAAATAAAGAAATAAGTATTATGAAAAGTATTTAAGTTCTTATTATAATTAATGAATGTTGCAATCAAATATTCAATTAAAAAAAATCTCAAAAAAGCCCATTGTGGATGACGGAAAAATTCCACATGTACCATAATTTTCAAAAAAACAATTATGAATCATTTGGTTGGAACATTTTACAATTTACTCATAAACGCGTACAAGTAGCATTTACCATCATGTGTCTCTGGTTGTGCGAGTTTAAAGGATGTTTTTCTGTTAAAGCTTTTCGATACTAGATCCAGTTAAGTATTTTTAAAAAAAGAAATATGAAAAAATGTGGAAAAGAATTGCATGGTTTGAAATGGTATGATAAACACTTTAACTGCTATTCACATGAAAGAGAATTTGTGTCACCAACACCATCATTCCAAGCTCACACAAATAAAACTCCCTTCCCTTCTTTCTTTACTTACATACATACATACGTACGCATATGTGTGGTGGTTACAACAAAAAAAATTAATCCAGCATAGAACTCGAGTACGTAAGGATAATTGTATTTGTAATAAGTACGTAAATTTTCTTTTATAAATAAAAGGAATGTTGGTGGCATTTGACTTGAGTGTCATAATTGTATTATTTTTTTTTTTTTTTTTGGATAAAATTATAAAAATATACACATAAGAACAAAAAATATCTGCAGAGCAAGCAAAGAATTAAAGAAGAAACAAAACCTACCAGATTTATTATTTAAAATGTAAACATATCAACACATAATCAACAAGAGGCTACTAACTCAAAATTTTTATTTGTTCACTTTTTCGAAAAAATCGACACGTTATATTTACATATGTATGTATGTATATCTACCCGCTGTAGAAATCTCATGCTGTTTTGCTTACTTTTGGGTAATGAAACGGTTGGTTTTTCATATGCTTCAATGTTAAATTAAAAATTGTTCTGCTGCTGCTGAAAATGTTTAAATTTTAAGTTAATACCCTCTTGTTTATTAGGTGCAATATTTATATATAAATATGTACATCTCTATCAAATTTATTCTAATTTAAAAAAGTTTCTACAATTCAAGTCTAATTCATACACCCAGTAAAATTCACTCAAATCATTCACTCATTATTTAGTAGCTTTCTTCTATAACTACTCATGTAACTAGTTTTTTAACTACTTTTTTCTGGATGTATGTACATAATGCTTTACCCACTTTTTAATAAAATATGGGAGATAGAACGCTACCCCAGGGATATGATGAAGGGAATTATGATTAAACTTCCAAAGAAATGTGATAGGACTAGATGTGACAACTGGCGAGGCATAACGGTTCTTCCAGCTGTGATGAAAATACTCATGAAAATAATATTATAGCGAATAAATAAATAACAAGTTAAGACCCGAGCAAGCTGCTTTAGACCTGCTATTTCCTGTACGGACCAAATAAGCACGCTCCGAATAATCATAGAGCAATCTCTGGAAATGCAGTAACCCCTATGCATGCTGTTTGTTGATTATGAAAAAGCTTTTGATGAAATAAACAGAAACTGTATTTGGCTTGAGTAAGCCAACTTTGGCGTACCGGATAAAATAATACTCATGGTTCGAACGAGTTACGATACATTTGAATACACCGTGCTACATAATGGTGAAACGTCTACCCCATTTAAAACAACATCTGGGGTTAGACAAGGGTGTTTATTATCACCGCTTCTGTTCCTAGTTGTACTAGATGCTGTTGTTAAACGCTCAACTACAAATAGGCCGAGGGGAATTTTATGGGATCCCTTAAACCCGCAGATTCGATTAGAGTCGCTGGACTATGCAGAAGATAAGTGTGAGCTTTCACACAGACGTGCTGATATACAAGCAAAAATTAATGATCTAACCAGAGAATCAGAGAAGGTTGGGTTGAAAATGAATATCAATAAAACAAAAGAAATACGCATTAATGCAGAGTCAACTGAACCACTAAAGTGTAGTAGAAAGTGTAAGTGAGTTTCAATACCTTGGCAGTATGAAAGATATACACGGGGGTGCCCTTCTTGATGTCACGACAAGAATACGAAAAGCAAGAGGCCCTTTTGCAATATTATCAAAAACTTGGAGGTCAAATGAATATAGCAAAAAGACGAAGTTATATATATTTTCGGCATGTGTGCTGCCCGTCTTATTATATGGATGCGAAACGTGGCTTGCAACTGAAGAAATCAAGCGTAAAATGCAAGTTTTTACCAACAGATGCCTCCGAATAATACTTGGAATTTATTGGCCTAATACAATTACAAATGCTCAACTGCTCGCTATAACAAATATGAAGGACATAAATTATGAAATCCGAAGAGGTAAACTTGGCTGGTTAGGGCACACACTTAGAAGAGAAGATGACAACATATGCCAAAGAGCGCTAACATATAACCCCCAGGGTGCAAGAAGACGAGGAAGGCCGAACAACTCTTGGCGACGTTCATTAAACGAAATTAACAAGCTGCCTGAATTTAATGATAGAAAGATAGTTAACTTGACGGAACTGAAAAATATTGCAAATATACGCTCCAGATGGAGATTTCTTATTGAGAGCCTATACCCACAATGAGGTAGCTCTAAAATAATTTTATAGCAAGGCTTATTATTATTATGTACATAGGCAAAAAAAATAAAGACTTTTCCTTGTAAAATTCATTGCTACTTTCAATGTTTTTACTGGTCAGGGGACATGTAAGACGTAGATCATTATTGATCTTTGTTTTAGCACTTTTTCTTTAACTTGTTTTGAATTTTATATGATATAAGTTATATATATTAAACGAAGCAAAAAGTATTTAAGAGGTGTATCAATGCTTGCAGATCATCGACTGGTAGAAACTGGAAACTCAGGTCATAAACATCGGTGGTGAGATCCATTTGTATATGTGGATAATGAGTTTGGTGGGATGCAATGTTAAGGATCAGTGGTGTGCTTCAATCAGCATGACAGGGTCCATGAGAAGTACGTCTCAAGCGGCTTTGGGTGTTATTGTACATTTTCTGCCTATAAGGCAGTATGTGATGCAAATGGCAGCCAGATGTCTTCTTTGACTCGGAGGACAAGGATAGGCGATAGGTCACTCGCGGATCTTGGATGGCATTTTCCACGGATTACGTGGGCACTAGGGTCGTTTTTGGGCATTTGCCTAAGGTGAAGAGAGGGATTCCCTATTTTAACTGATGACTCGAGGATTAGAGGCACGGGTGCAAGTGTCTTTCTTGAGGATTTAAATATAAGATCAATTTACGTATGGAAGATTTCAAGAATCTTTTGCTAAATAGTTACTTTATGCTGGACTAATACATTAAGCGAAGCATTGCTTATCACACATTGCTATAAAATATGACTTTTTAGGGAGGGTTATTTTCCGATAAGAAACGTTTTGATTTTTCGATAAAGAAAACACATATGCAAATTCGTCCTTACTTTTAAATTATATATTAAGATATGAACTAAGAATAATAAATTAAATCACGGTTTCTGTTCACGTAGATGTGTGCTGCTCTTCCGATTGGGTAAGTGCTGCAGTGTCTCTTCTGCTTAATTGAATAAAAAAATGTTAATCAAACACACAAACAATAAAAAATATCATGAAAATTTGTATGCTTTTCCTAAAAGGTGCGACTAAAACCGCCAAAGTAAAAAATGTAGTTGTTTTACCTATTTGAAAGTCTTAATATTTTGTTATACAATTTCATAGAAGCACTTTTTTCTTAGCATTTTTGGACTATGCACTTTTACATACCATTGCACAAACATAAATAAAACGTATAAAATAATTCCCCTTATCGCGATTGGAGAATTTAAAAAAAGCCTGCGACAGTTTGGTAATAGATTAAAGAAAATAAGTCAACGTTCTCTTTAATCTATTACCAAACAGTTGCAGGCGTATTTAAATTCGCCAACCACGATAAGGGTGAATATTGAACTGCACCAAAACTGAATTTTCAAAAAATGCGGACTTAGCACCCTTTCGACTGGAGGTAACCATATGTATTACTAAATATAAAAAAGGGAAAACAGCTGGCATAACTCTCTCTTTCTGTAAGGTCCCCTATATTAATTCGCCTTGCAACAACTTAAAGAATTAAAAAAATTCTGTCCGATTTTCCGTACGCTCGTATTTTAGTACAGAAAACCCCTGCATTTAGGGATTTTCGAGTACCGTTAAGAAGACAAGTAAAGTAGTCCCGAGTGTAAAAATTTGTAACGCAAATATATTTAATTTGTTATCAGCTATTTTTAAAATTTTACAAATTTTTACAAGTTTTCCGTTTGCGAGCTTTTTTGGGCAACAGCTTTTTTTACTTATTACTGAATTTTTTTGTAAAATAACTCGGACGTCCCTTTTTTATGAGATGTATTCGAAATTATCAATTTGGATTTATGAGAAAACATAGCATAATTAAACAAACACATAAACTAAGGGGTGATTGAGGCACCTACGGTCCGTTTTGGACCTACCAGCAAAACATTTTGACATGCCAAGGCTATAAGCTTTTTACACTGATCAACATCTAACATCTACCATCAATTTGCGAAGATGTTAACATCTTTCCATACGAAATACATAGAGGTAAAAACCAACATCTTTAAAAGGTGTACCTTTCTCATTTTAATCCATTCTACATCTTTTGATTATTTTAGTGTCATCACTAGAAAAGTGGCAATTAGTTCTATTATTATTGTGGCATCACTGACAAAAACAAGTTTGTTTTGTCAAGTTTTCTCTTTTATTGCAATGTTTTTTTGTTATTTTTTTATATTTTTCA
The DNA here is from genome assembly GCA_930367215.1 of Pollenia angustigena. NCBI lineage: Eukaryota > Metazoa > Arthropoda > Insecta > Diptera > Polleniidae > Pollenia > Pollenia angustigena. The sequence goes on along the minus strand of OV884057.1, from coordinate 119,763,269 downwards.
ACAAATTGAACTTCAAATACATTTTTGTGTTTTCTTTTTAAATTTTGGCACTTTTGTTGGAAAAACATTTTTTATTTTAAAAACATTTGTTTCACATTTTCTACATCTTTGATGGTAGATGTAAGATGTTGATCAGTGTAAAAAGCTTATTAACTATCGTAAAAGTTATCATCGCCGAATTGTATGCCAATACCAACGTTTATAAGAAAGTTATTGCAGTAAAAGCTGTTTTCGGAAGTAGTATTCATATGGAAGCTGTGGTCAAATATGGACCCATTCTAATATTTTTGAGACAAATTAAATATAAAATCCTTGTTTTTGGGCACAAAGACTCTTTTTTTATAAAGAAGTTTGTATGGGCGCTTTCCTAAATTATGGACGGATGTTCACCATTTGATGACAATTAACACGTATAAAACAAATTTCATAAAACAATCTCCTTAATTTGACCTGTATTTTAAGTGCAGGGCTAAATGGATCGTTGAACCTATTAAAAAATTCGATTGGTTTATTAAAAGAAGGGTCTTGTACCAATATTTTTAAGTGGAACACAAATCTGCACAAGCGTATATATGTATATATCCTCCTCACCTATGATGGTGTAACTTAAAATATTTTTTTTTGGCTACAACAAGCGAATTCATTCCTTCAAAATTTGTGTTCTTATAAAAGAATAAAACTTTTTCATATAGCACTCCAACTTAGAGCTGTTGCTGTCAACAGAAGTTTCTTACCCTCAATGGCTAAAAGAATAAAAACGGAATTAGAATAAGGACACCATCAAGGATAAATATTATACAATTAGTACTTTTTTGTTGTGCTTTAGAAAATTACAATTATTTTCATTAAACAATATTACTTTGAAATATGCAAGGAAATTTAAATAATAACTGATGTGTTAATTGTGAAGATCCGTAACCAGGGAAAGTTTTTTATGTTCGTTATAAATATTGTTATTAACATCAAAATTGGCGATAATAAATTTTACGATAGCGACTATGTCACGACAAAATATTGTCCTGGTAGGTCCAAAATTAACCATAGGTCCCAAATAAACACCCATCCTAAAATCTCATAAAGATGAAGATATGTTAATAACATTTTGCACAAAGAATTTTTACTTGAATCTTAACCTTTTAACAAATTTTGTTCAGACGGGTCCATGATTGCCCATGGGTCACAAAAAGTTTACACTCGCGAATATTGTTTTAATATACTGGTGTAGGGTATCATATGGTCGGGATTGGCCGACTATACTTTCTTACTTGTTTTATATCGAGTAATTACCGCAAAAAAATCTTAAGCGACATCATTTTTAAATTTTTTTTTTAAATAAATTACTTTATTGACAACACTTGCATCATCTACACGCAGAGAAAAAATATGGTTGGGCATGGTTACGGCAACAACACTATGTTTAATGTAACAATATATTGTTGTCGTACACAAATAATTGTTATTTTTATTTAATATCAACAATATTATAGTTACTGTAAACATATCAATGTTTATCGCAATTATGAATTTGAGTATTGTTGACCGAAAAATAATTATTTTTCTAACAACTTTATTATCATAACTTTCTAAACATATTATATTTCTCACAACCATATCATGATATTTAATAGCCATAACATGATAACTTTCTATACATTTATCATATTATGTTTAAGATGCAATCAAACTATTTTTACTCTAATCATATTATGTTAGCGCCATTTGTAAAATAATTTTGAAGAAGTTGTGTCGTTTTTTTTATTTGTGAGCGGTTAAACAATTAAAAGATAAAACTCCATGAAAAAATAAGTTTAAAGAAATTAAAAAATTAAAATATTAGCGGAGTTCATTCAAGTATTAGTGATGTAATAGTGCAAATGCAAAATATCATAGTTTTTTTGTAAAATCCAACAACAAAACACACAGAGATTTCGTTATATTTTATAAAAGTGCTACGATATTTCTGTGGTTTTAATGGGCAACCGCGTATGTCTTAAAACAAATTGTCATTACGTTAAAAAATCGGAATTGAACCATCTTTTTTCAAAAAAATGTAAAGCGCGTTCAAAATTAGGCAATCGAAAAAATGGACACACGCGGTTGCCCATGAAAACCATAGATTTTTCATTTGCTCTTTTGCAAGCCTTACATTGAACTCCTCTATTTGATTAACATTAAAAAAAATTGTAAAAAGCCACAAAATAAAAAATCGATTCAAAAATATTTAAATTTATTTTGTATTTTTATGACAGCTATGAAAGGTGCTGTATCATGACATGATTGCTTCTAAATTTATTATGATTAACATGATAATATGATTACTTCTTAGCTTATTATGATTAACATGACAATAATATGATTAGTTTCTTAGCTTATTATGATTAACATGACAATAATTTGATTACTTCTTAACTTAGTATGATTAACAGAATAATAATATGATTAAGGGAAAAATATTATGGTGTAATAGTACGAGTATATTTAGTCATAATATGATTCAATAATAATCTTAATATGGTGACTACAATCATAATTCTTATCATAATATGTTGCTCTTAGAATATATTTACCGCAGCCATGTTTTTTCTTTGCGTGTACTAAAATGTCATGGTCACGTAAGTTATCGTTTCGATTTTATAGCAGAAACAATTTTATCTTAAGCGACACCCTACAAACAAAAGTCTGATGAAATAAAACAAAACTTTCTCCTGTAAAATTTTGTTTTTGTCGCTTAAGCTTTTTTTGTGGTAATGACTCGATATCGAGATTTTTAACAAGAGCTAAAAAAACTTACATTGGGTCAAGTTTTTCTAAGGTAAACGATTACTGAACAATTACAGAAATTTTGTTTAAGATAGGGTTTTTTTTTAAATATCAAAAGAAACTAAAAACACTTTAATGCTTCTATGGTCACAAGGCGAATTCAACTACAGGTGGTGTCGGAACTACAACAATCCAAAAACAACAGAAACAACATACGGTTTTTTGCATTTCATCGTTAGTGCCATTAGCTCGAAATGTCAACCATTATTAGCAAAACACTAACAAATAAAAACAAATAAGCCCGAACTGTCAAAATCAGATGCCGTTTCGACACCACCTGTAGTTAATTCGCTTTGTATGGTGAGAATAGTTCAGGAATTTCAAGAGTTGATTGTTTCGTTCTGTTTTGTATGCTTAACATGAAAAGTTAATCCGTCATAGAAGACGTAAAAGAAAATTTCAAAATGTAAGGAATAAAATTTTTATTGAAAAACTTAACAAAGTTTTTAATCGAAATAAATATTTGAATAAAAGGGAAACTGATGAACATATTGACACACTATCTTCATGTGAACTAATATTATTTAAGTATGCGCTAGTTGCATCGCCATGATGTTGAACGTACATTTTCAATATAATTTGACGGTTTTGTGTGATAATCAAAGATCATTTCCATTTTTAAAAACTTAAAATAACAGATGATTATATTCTGTAATAAACATTTGGTCAAATAAAACTAACAAACATCAGTGCCCATGTTCTGTAACTCTCGCGTCGAGAAAGTTTTCGATTGAAATGTGTGAAATGAAACAAAAATGCCATAAATTGAAACAATAAGCTGTTTTTCTCACTTAACTGTGTCTGTAACTTTTTTGGCGAGTACAAGCTGTCACGTAAGGAAATTACTTGCCAATGTACAGAAAAAGTGTGTCTGTAACATTTTGGTGAGAAAAGTTCCCGCTTTGAACTGTCAAATAAACTCACGAATAAAAATGGGGCGAGAAAAAATTTTAACACTAAAAAACAATTAAAAATGCAAAATGCAAAGAATAATAATAATAATATTTTGTTCTTGGCACATTTTTCATTGTTTTACTATTTTGCTTTTAAAATTTTAATAAAATATACGAATGTCTTCAAAGCTCGTTTGCAAACAACAAACATTAAAGTCGCTCTTTACACAATTTGGTATAGCCGACGGTTGTATTTTCGCCGCCGTGGTTGAAAAATTTTAAATTTTGGTCGCCGTCAACGATATGTGTTACTGGCGTTCTGAACGTCTGCAATATCACATCGGCTTTGAATGCAATATTTTGGCATTTATAACGTAACGACGTAATCTCTTTTGATAGTTTTCGACATGAGTTACAGACACATATTTTTCTCACTTTTCGAGAAACGATGGAATATTTTGTTTCACATCTTTTCGATGCAAAAAGTTTTCACTAAAGTTACAGAAAATGGGTACAGGTAAGAAACTATAGTCGGCCAAGCCCGCCATATGATACCCAACTCCACAGTATTTAAAATCAAATTTTTGAGAGTTTATGGCTATATGAATAGGGATCTGTCTATGTTTTAAACTTCAAACAAATCGGTTTGATAGTTTCGAAGAGGCAGAAATTGTCCCCTATCTCCCCTCGTGGTCCCATTTTTTTAAAAATTCATGTGTCCATAAAAATATGGATCTACATATGTTTTAAATTTCATTAAAATTGGTTTGATAGTGGGCACAAAGACCCTATTCTGGAGTTGCTTGTATGGTGGCTATATACAATTATGGACCGATTTGACCCATTTTCTATAGGTTTGTGCAAATAGGAACCTAAATATGTACCAAATTTTATTAAATTATCTTCAAAATTGCGACCTGTATTTTGCGCACAAGGTTACATGGACAGCCAGCCAGTACGGTCATCGTTAGATCAACTCAGTTCTGAGCCAATCGGTATACTTTAAGGTCGTTCTAGGACGAATACTTCAAGGTGTAACACACATCAACACAAATGCATAATACCCTCTCCACTATTGTGGTGTGGATATAATAATTAGTTTGTGTTTTCGCATTGATATTTTTGTGCATATTTTTAAGTGTTTTTTTTTGTGAATATTTGCTTACCTATTTGAAAAATTTTTTGTGCATATTTAAACTTGCCCTGTTCACATCAAAATGCAATAATTACACATTTTAAGTTTTTTTTTTACTGAATACTATTCTACATGTTACAAAACTTACTTACCAAAGGTCAGTAATTACGTTTATTTTATAATCGAGACATTACTGAAAAGTGAAGTGTAACGGATAATATGTATGCATTTATGCTCCTCTAAACTCCCACTGAATAATAAACCGATCTCCCTCTAGCTCCATTTTGAGAGATAGACCTCAATTCATTCCAAGATACTCCCTAAAATATGAACGTCTCCATATTTTACGCAGCTTAACGCATTCTTGGCCACTTTGATGAAATTGATTTCATCTAAGCGCATGTTTGGATACATTGTCGTCACTTCGACGGAAGGTGTGTCCGATCCACTGCCACTTTCTTTTACGTATCAGTACGTAGCAGTAAGTAATTCGCCGTTAGAAAAGGCTCGTGACCGAAATATACGTAAAATTCTTCTTAGGCAGCAGTTGATTAAAGTTTGAAGACGTTATGTTATGTCGTTGAACACCTTCCAAAAGCACTGGCTGCTTTTATATCAGTGTACAATAGTGCTGGGAAACTATCGATAGACTATCGATATTATCGATAGTCTTAAAATATCGAAAATATCGATAGGAAAAATATGAATATCGATATTTTTATTATATAAAATACAGCTATGAAGACATCTAACAGCAGCTATACACACACAGTTTTTTGCCGCAAATTTTTACTTGCTATTATTAATTTGCGCTGAATTACAGCAATGAATACAAACAACAAGAATGGCAAGTGGTATGGATTGCTTAGCTGTGCTTTTTACTGCTAATTAAAGGTCTTTAAGTCGAAATTTGTACATGTTTATGTAGGGACTGAAATGTCAAATATTTTTGTAATGTTGTAAAAAAAATGCAAATACAAATGCAATTGCAATCATAGGACAAAATAATGAACGACCATTAGAGGATAAGTCCGCTAGACTGATTGCGTTTTTGGGTTTAGAATTTAGAACATTTTTTAAAGTTGCAATGGGATATCTTATAGTCCCTGTTACTTCGGTTCCTTCAGAATGGTTCTTATCAATTTTTAAAAAACTGCCATCTAAAATAACGTGCGTATACACATACGTCTCATACATTCAATAAAGTGATAAAAACAACGGACCCTTATAAAAAATAATTAAAGTTTTCCTGCACAAGTACAAACATTCAGTCGATAGTAATATCGATATATCGATAGTGAAATCTGAACTATCAATAAATATCGATAGTAGAAAATATCGATAGTATCCCAGCACTAGTGTACAACATTTGCCGTGAAAAATCTGAGCTTGGTGGCTTTACTTTTCTAAAAAGGAGCCAGTATGCCAAAAGGCAACCCGGCCTTATTTATTTTGACGTTAACGTCAAGTTCAGCACCTCCATCGGCAGCAATAATGCATTTTCTGGCCCGCTACGGCCTTCATCTCAATTCCCAGATTTTATTTTCCGAAATGGATAAACGTGCCCCATAAGTTCTATATTTTGGTTTGAATATGGTCACCTTAAAGAAATATATGAAATACGGCAACATTTTTAAAAAGGTTTCATAATTCGCTTACAATGTGTGGATCGTTCAACAGATTCGTTAAATCGTTGTTATTGTGAATGAGCGTTCAATATTTTTTAGTTGAGACACAAACCTTAAAAACATTCTGTTCATATTTTAGGCTGTGGAATGTATTTAATTTATAAGAAATAAGAACTGTTCCACATTTAATTTTTTTGTTACCGGACATGTTTATCGGGCAATGATGTTAACCGTACGGTAAGGTAGCAAGGTAATTTAATTTAAAAAAGGTATTCTGACTTCTAAAACGTCAATTGCTTTGTATTATAACACGGTTTAATGTTTCATAACGCTGCAGTACAATATACTTATATACAATGCAAATCCTTCCAAAACATAACTGTTAAGTATTAGTAACGCTAGACTCATTGACACCAAACTTGGACAATAATTTATTTTAGTCGGGAGCCAGGTTTTTCTTAAGTTTAATCCCGCTGCTGTCTAATATTTAAATTTATTTATTTATGGTATTGTTATATATACATATATGACATTCCTTTTTAAGTATATTCTGCGCTTAAGTCACTTTCCTTCTCAATGGAAATGTGTTGAGATTATGCTGATTAAAAAGCCAAATAAAGCAGAAAATGAAATAATATCTTATAGACCGATTAGCCTTTTAAGTACAGGTTGTTGGTGGCAAATTTATATTTTTATCAGTGTTACCACCAGCAAGATTCAAAATTACACTTGAGATGAAGCAAAATTACCCGATTTAAATGAAATTACACCCGATAGAAAATTTAAGTTTTATTTAATAAAAAGACATTTACAAAGAAGCAAAAACACAACAAACTCATTAAAACAAGATCAATATTAGTCAAACTGTTAATTTTATTTAAATTGACAAAAATAACATTAAAGACTTAAAAACAATTAATAAAACATAAAATAAAACTGCTAAAACAATGAGTTTAACTTCCACATTTGGTTGATATATCTTGGGAAGGTTTAAAATGTTCCTTGCCATTGCTTTATAATGGATGCTTTTTAGCCCCATAGAGCTTACGAATGGTTAGCTGTCAAACGAACTGTCAGACTATTTTCACTTTTTGAACAGGCACATCATCATGAATAGATTCATTCTTGAACAACGCCACCAAATTATCAAAATATGCTTTGAAAATCAGCCATCGATTTTCGCAACTTAAAAGTGACTTTTTGATTTAAATGAAGCAACTTTTTTTTACAAATGAAGGCGATGTGTTGATTTAAAGAAAATAAACTGTCAATTAGACTTCAAGGCCGTGCGATGTGACACTTATTGATTGTTTTCCATAGGGCTGTGAAGTCAGTGGTTAATGCTGATAAACCAGCAACAATCGGTATCTTGGAGGCAGTGTTGCCAAAACTTTGTGACCAAAAATGGCTAAATTTACGGAAAAAACTGCCAAAAATGGCTAAAAGTTTTTTTAAAATAAAAACTCATTAAAATTCATTAACAAAACTGAAATAATTAATTTAAAGTTGTTTACGATGATACTGTAAGTTAAGATCAATTTGTTAAATAAGAATAAACGTAAATTAATATTTTGATAGATATTTAAAAAATGAAATCAGCGATAAATTCGATGTCGTTATGTTGACCTCATAGGAATCACTCGTGCCTATTATTTTAAATAATTTTAAGGTAAATCATAATCACGACAACATTTACCCAACACCTTTTGAGTCCAGATCTACAATAAAAAACAAGTAAGAAACTATAGTCGGTCAACCACGACGACATTAGAACCTATGTACCACATTTTATTAAATTATCTGCAAATTTGCGACCTGTATTTTGGCACAATGTTTACATGGACAGCCAGCCAACCGGACAAACATCGTTAAATTGACTCAGAAAGTGATTTTGAGTCTATCGATATACGTAAAGGTGGCCTTAGGACCAATATTTTAAGGTGTAACAAACATTAGCACAAACGCATAGTTCCCTCTCCAATACTTTGGTGTTGGTATGAATATTTTATTGTTATGGTAAAAATAGTTACCTAATTGATAAAACCGAATTTACGGTTGCAAATGTGACCTTTTTTCTCAAATTATTTTTAACGATGTTTACTTGGCTAGTGAGAGAAACCTTATAGTCAATTCTGAAATTTCTAAAAAATTTTGTTGCCGCCTGCATCTCTTTATTGAAATACTTGCAACTACAAAGAAACACCGATGTTTGTGTTAATCCATTTTATAAATTTAATGTTGGAATACTGTTCCTTTATTTTGAAAGATGTTTCATGATCATAGTTTACAGCGATTTTCAACATTTGTAAAAGTTGTGATTGAAATTAAAGGCGTTTTAATTGTTAAATTAATTAAGCACGAATAACAAAATTTTAGAAATTATTGTTAAAAATGTTTATTTTACTTTTATAAATTTTTATAATAAATTAAAAAATATTCATTTAAAAGAAAAAGAGCAAACAAATTTTTATGGCTAAACAAGTTGAAAAATGGCTCAATTTTTAATGGCTAAACATGGTGAAAAATGGCTAAATCTACTAAATGGCTAAATTGGCAACACTGCTTGGAGGTCAACATTGTTAATTTTATTCGAAAAAGAGAAACAAAATTGGACGTCTGCAATGCGTTGCGTCAAGGACAGGTCTATTTGTTTTAAATCGGTTTCAAATCGTTATTATCAATCTGCGATTAAAATAAATTTTTTTTGTGTTGTCTACCATTTTAAGTTTCATGGTCTTAAAAAATACCCTTTATACCTTACTTAGTAAACAAAATGCCTGCATAGTTTTATACAACTGTCCCTTTCGTAATTCAGTTTTACAACTGTAAAGGGCGTTAAATATTCTTTTAACTAAAGCATTAAAAAGTAGCAAGATAGAAATAAAATTAATTATATTTTGCAATATTGGAAACATATCTTCCCCAGGCAAGTTTTTAGTTTGAATTACTGTTTTCAATAAGCTTTAGGTTCTAAATCACTATGATAGGCATCTTTATCCAAATCTAAGGGTCCATCTTGCGACATTCATTACCAAACATTTGAAAATATATGTAAAAAAGAAACCGAGACTTTGGTTCAGAAGGCTGTGAATTCATAGCAACAATATTTAGAAAGAAATAAATGTCATCACTGAAATCGAATCTTGATTTTATTTGGGCATCTGAAGTAAAAATTTCAAATTACACCTGAATTACACCTAAGAGAAATTACCCACGCTCTACCCACGACCGTAAAAATTATACCAAATTCGGGTAATTACCCACAAAGTGGCAACACTGATTTTTATATACGATTATTTCAAAAAGTAATAAACAGTGCTGAGGGAGAGTGGCGCCGTTATTATTATCAATTGTGCGGATTTGTCAGTCACGATGTCGCAGTGGTCGAGTAAGCATCGCGCGTTCGCTGTAGAGACATTTTTTAAGAGTAATGATTTTTACGTAATTGCTCGTTGACAATTTTGTTCAAAGTTCGGTATGGACCGAGTGACAATTTATTTCGTTCGTGGGTGCAGAGATTCCGCGCAACTGCTTCGGCTACAAATGTCCCACGGCCAGGACCCAGTCGATTTTCAAGGACGATTATTCATGAAATTTTAAAAAAGGATCAGTTCAAGAACTGAAAGAAAGTGACTTTGATTTACGCAAAAATTTTTGTGAAACGATGTTGGAGCGGTTTCGCTCTGTAAATCCCATTTTTTGGAGCGACGTGGCTCATTTATACTTAAACGGCCACGTCAACAAGCAAAACTGCAATTACTGGTCTCTAAGAACCCGCAACCCTTAATTGAAACATCAAAAACCGTTGCATTGCCCAGGGTGTGCCTTATCCACGCATGAGATAATAGACAATTTTTTTTTTCGAAAATTCTTTGAACACTGTGTATAACTCGACGGAAGACATCTGGATGACATACTTTTTAAAAAATAAAAACCGCATTTCCATTCTATCCTTCAATGCTCTTAATAAGACTTTGTGACAATTATTACGTTTTTTATTTACTTGAGTTTGAAATTTTTGCTGTTGCTAAAAATTCCTCGGGAAATAAGTCCAGCTTACATTATTTTGCAGTTATAAAAAAATGTTGCCAGAAACATTTCGGAACTTTTCCACAAAATGAACAGAGTACAACTCTATCAACATTATTTCATAGATATTCCGCACAAGTTTTTTAACAGCTTTTCATGTGAAATATTGAACAGAGTACCAGGTTTTATATACAAAACTGAACTTTTTATGTAAAAATCAAAGATGTGACGTTAAACATTTTTGTTATTAGAGCAGGTGTGCCGAAAGGCAGCGTAATTTGTCCGGTGTTAAACACAATTTTTACAGCCGACATGCGAATTTCAGAAAATGTAACTGTTTCAACATATGCAGATGACACGGCAATTTTAGCAGCAGACAATTCACCTTCAGTTGCATCTAATATTGTTAAGAGTGAATTAAATCTAAGGAACTGTGACTGAAAAAATGGAAAATAAAAGTTAATGCAGAAAAATCTTCACATGTTACTTTTACACTTAGAAAGAGTGACTGCCCCAATCTAACTATGTATTAATAATATCCAGATACCTTAAAATGATTGTGTTAAATATCTTGGCTTGAGCATGGACTTAGACTTACTCGGAAACAACACATAAAAAATAAGCGTCAGCATTAAAACTTAATTAATAGAAAATTTTATTGGTTAATTGGTCCTCAGATTAAAATTGAAAATAAAATAAGACTTTATAGAGCAACTTTAAAGCCGGTGTGGACTTATTGAATTTAATTATGGGGAACTGCAAGCCATTCAAATATTGAAATTATTCAAAGATACCTTTTCCTTCTTTTTAAAATTCCATCAAAGTTTAAAAATTGTAAGAGCCTAAATGAATAATAACCAGAGCAAGGAAGTTCATGCACTTAAAATCGCAAAATATGAGCATAAAACATGCACTAAAAATCGTAAAATATGCAAAAATAAGTGTAAAAAATATGTATTAAAAATATATTTATTTAACCATATTTAACAAAAAAAAAAAAACATAAATACATTTCATTCAGTTTTAAAAACTTAAAACATAGTTTAAAAAGTAGTAGTAGATAAAGATATATTTACATAAAGTTAAATTTCAAGGGCCGATGTTGATTTTGAAAAAAACACAAACTATTTAGGAAATTATTGTAATTTTATTTTATTATGATATATTGGTATTACTCAATTATGTATGGAACAAAATATCGGCCAAATGGGCGCCGCGACCACGGCGGCACACCTCCATCCGATGTTCCAAATTTTCGATGACCCTGAGGCATAATGGAGGTTCTATGCCGTTAATGTGCCGAATTATCTCATCCTTTAGCTCTTGAATTGTTGCTGGCTTATCGACGTACACCTTTTCTTTCAAATAACCCCAAAGAAAAAAGTCCAACGGTGTCAAATCACATGATCTTGGCGGCCAATTGACATCGCCATTACGTGAGATAACACGGCCATTGAATTTGTTGCGCAAAAGAGCCATTGTTTCGTTAGCTGTGTGGCAAGTGGCACCGTCCTGCTGAAACCACATATCGTCCACATCCATATCTTCCAATTCGGGCCATAAAAAGTTCGTTATCATCTCACGATAGCGAACACCATTCACAGTAACTGCCTGACCGGCCTCATTTTGGAAAAAATGCGGCCCGATGATGTCGCCAGCCCATAAACCGCACCAAACAGTCACTCTTTGTGGGTCACATTGGTTTTTCGACAATCACTCTTGGATTCTCATTCGCCCAAATGCGGCAATTCTGTTTATTGACGAATCCACTGAGGTGAAAATGTGCCTCATCACTGAAGATGATTTTCTTCGAAAATTGATCATCCACTGTTGCCTGTTCTTGCCACCATTCTGCCCATTCACGACGTTTGGAATGGTCAAGAGGCTTTAGTTCTTGAGCCAATTGCACCTTGTAAGAGTGTAAATGCAAGTCTTTATGCATAATGTTCATCAACGACGAGCGTGAGAGGTGCAATTGTTGGGCACGACGACGAGTTGAGGTGGACGGCTCTTCAGCCACACTATCGCGAACAGCAGCAATATTTCCTGCAGTACGAGCTGTACGTGCATGCACTGGTGTTCTCACATCTTCTACAGACCCGGTTTGCTCGAATTTTTCCACGATTTTTGCGATTGTACGCACATTTGGACGATCAAATTGACCAAAAAAATCACGAAGTGCACGATATGCATTTTGATTTGAACGCCCATTTTCATAATAAGTCTGGATAACTTTAACACGTTGTTGGATTGTGTATCTCTCCACGGTTCAAATTGAGTAAGTCTGAAATAGAGAAATGTCAAATAAAATTCGGAAAAAAACTTGGCGTTTAGGTGTGGTTCACATTCAACATCGGCCCTTACAATTTAACCACCCTTTATATAAATAAATAATTTTTTTTTTAAGTTATCAAATGTAAAACTCATTCTATTTGGTCTTAAAACAGTTTTAAGCATTGAAAATGTTCGTTCGACATCAACGGATGTAATAGGTGGATATTTAAAAGTGGTCAGGTCAACTCCTTTGTAGAATATTCATTGTCTACAATTTTTTCTTTACTGGAAGGTAAATTAAATATATTACCAATTTCTTTAACTTTTTTAAATCCGGCATTCTTTTTTAAAACTGCATAAATTTTGGCTTTTATTTTTTCGCCGATTTGACCTTCTACTTTTCTTATTTCAATGACAGCGTCATCAACGAGTTTAATCGAGATGTTCAATGATTTAAAACCCTGAAGTTCGGTTATTGTCTCGACTAGAAACCCATTGTTTGAGTGTATAAATTTCAATTGAGCCGTTATGTAAGGTACATTTAAAATATTGTTTACTTTTTTATCGCGACTGCATTATTTTCGTTAAAATTATTTACCACCAGTGATGCCAACTTTTTAAGAGCAAAAAACACTTTAAAATTTAAAAAAAGCACTAAAAAGCACTATTTCGAACAAAAAAAAAGAGTTAAAAAGCACTAAGCCATTTTAACAATTAAATTAAACACAAAACAAGTTGCATTCGGCGGTGCAAAATAATACATACCTCCAAAATTTAAAAAAAGGCGACGGCTTTCATGGGGGATTTTCATTTAAAATTTAATAAAAAAAAAATATATTTACATTCGTATATAAACATTTTTAAATGTATTATTATTATCTTCAATAAAAATATCATCCAAATCACTTGTATCACCATCAGCTGAGTTTGAATTGGCCATAAAACAGTTTTAAAGTAATACAGTGCGAGCTCGATTTTCTTAACTCGAAAAAATCGAACCTGTTGCAATTACCGAAAATTTGCAATGACCGACCATTCTTTATTTTAATAAAAAACCTTTTATTTTATCGTTTAAATAATTCTATATTAAAATCGTGCAGAGTTTAATAAAACAATTGGCGTATGATATTGTCCAATTATTTTAACCTATGTACGCTTCTGAATGAAGAACACACATAAGGTGCAAAATAGAAAAACATTTATGTTTGTATTCTGATACTTAGTCAACCTTTTTGCAATAGCACTAGAGGTAGAAGTGTACAACACGCGGTTAATCGGAAGCGAGTGTCGTGTGTTTGAAAACTAAAGCGCATGAAAAATGGCAGGATACACAACGCTCGTTACAAAACCATTTTCTGTCAGCTGTTGTTAATTTATTAAACACTTTGCTTATATCAAGTTACGGCTCTTTTTTAGTTTTTAAAGCCTTTGCGTCATTTTTCTATTTTTGAAACAGTGTCTTCATCTTTAAAAAAATGTTTACTTAAAACAAATACATAATTTTTATTACGATTGCTTAATATATTGTCAACGCTAAAAAGTGTGACGTTTTGTAAAATTTCCAAATTGCTAGAAGCCTAGCTCTAACCGCGTAAATAACCTATCTTTTATCACTTTTTTATCATTTGAAATCTTAAAATCTTTGCAGGCCTTCTTAAAATTGTACCCCAAATAGCAAATATCATCTAAGTCATCCTCTTTATAATCAAAGTTTTAAAAAATTATAGAAAAAAATAAAAATTGTAAAAAGCACTAAAGGCACTAACGAAAAATTGAAAAAGCACCAAGTTAGTGCTTTTTCTTAGTTTGGCACTAAGGATAAAATTTTGGCGTTTTGAGGCATCAAAAAGCACCATAAATAGTGCCAAAAGCACTAAGTTGGCATCGCTGTTTACCACATCTTTAAATTCTTCAAAATTTTTGGCATAATACTCAACTGCCTGCAACCAGGTACCCCATCTTGTTATACATGGTTGAAACGCAAAGGTGACTTTAAAAACTTTCATGCATGGCATGAGCTTAGCATGTGACATGCAACATTTTTGAGTAAGATATCTTAAAAAAAAGGTCAAGTAAAGCAAAATTTTATTTTTATTAATGTCTTCTAAAAGAGAAATTGAATCTTTGAAACTTCGAGCTATTGAAGTATGATCCACCTTTTCCAACTTTACAATATTTAACAAAAATTTGTGTTTACTCTGTTCTTCTTCTGCATTCAAGATCTTCTCCTGCATTCAAGATCCCAAGATAGACAATGAAACGTCCTTCAGTGTCCATTGCTTCGTCAATAGACAGCCACAAATTATGTCACATAATTCTTTCAACAATGTCACATAGTTATATAGTGTACAACTTGGCGATATAAGTTTTTATAAGGGTTGTTTCCGTAGGAATTGTTTCATTGTTATATTTGTTTAAAAAAATTCTATAATTTTGGTTGATTAGCTAATATAGAGGTATATCTGCAGACACCAGAGCATTACACAATTCAAAACTAAATTTGCTAGTCTTATCCCCAAAAGTTGATTTTCTTGAAATTAAAGTTTGCGAAACGTTTTCATAAATCATAAATCTTTGTGTTTCTGGCTTTGAAGCTGATTTACTTGAAATTTTTAAATGAAACACCTTTTTGTAAACTTTGCAAAAAAGTACTTTTTCCCCTCTATTTTGAAGACACAAAAACACACTTATTTAAAAGATTATTTTTTGATATTTTTTCTTTTGGCATTTTTTTTTCCTTAAAAACAATTTATTTTATTAATACTTTTTGGATTTTAGGTCATACTTCTTACACCGTAAATCCAAAATATTATGTTGAGTTCTATTTTTTCTTCGCCGAACCTTATTTTTATTTGCTGCTTCTTCAAGTAAAAAAAACCGCGAACAAAATGAAATGTCAAAAACTGTTTTATTGTTACTTCTACAATTATGTGCACAATTATACAAATTGTATAATTTTTGTATGTGCTACTTTTTAAAAGTAAAAGAAACAAGGTGAATTTATAATAAAATGTAGGTAATTCAGTACCAAACACCAACATGTTGTTTTTGCTCAATGAAAATGTCGAAGTTAGCAGATTATCCATTACTGTTTTGACTGTTTGACAGCTTCAGGGCTGAAACAACTATAACCAGCTGATTCACTGACTACACCTTGTAATGAATTCGCCTTGAACAGAAAGATATTTCTAAACAAAAAACTAAGAAAAGAGCAATTTTGTTTATAAATATTACAAAATATGACGAAAAATATGCATTTATATCAAAATATGCAAAAACATGCATTTAAAGCAAAATATGCAAAAATATGCACTAACAAATTGATGCAATTTTACTGGAAATATTGTGATTCGCAAAGATATTAACTTTAGGTGGGTCTCAGAGTGCCGACAACAAACATGCATTTACATGAAGTCCCTTGCCCTGATAATAACAATTTTCACCAATAAAAAATACTTATAAGAAAAGAATTCATTTCAAATTTGTTTACAGTTTGTTATAAATATAGTTAACTACTACATAAAATTTCAATCTCGTACTCTAAAAACCAATAGTTTTCCTGAAGCGTGTAAAACTCAAATTGTTGTTTAGCCATTTTTACTTCAAATTCGCTAACTTTGGCGCCCTCTAGCGCCGCCAAAAATAGTTAAATCTAAAAATGAATATTTTTGTTATCTATCGATCTGTACATTTTTATGTACAATATAAGACTTTTTTTTAATTATGTCTATGGGACACAGCACTGTGCGTCGGGCCTTCAAAAGTTACGAAAAATTTAACAAATGTAACCAACCGGCATCACTGATGTGTACGCATCACTACATCTAGGAGATCCCACAGTCCATTACACAAAATGTTTAAACCATATAATTTAATCCAAATAGGTAATTATAATTCCCTACTATTTGAGTATTAATTATAATAAGAGATAACGAATGATTCTAACAGTTCTTTTGGCGCTTTATTGTATCAATGCATGTCCTCTTCCATGTTTTTCTCACAAAGCCCCGAAAGAACTGTGTGAATCATTTGTCTTCTAGTATTTTTATTTTTGTAACGAACGAGTTTTGCAACTCACCTACTCATTTGTTTTCATCCGTATCATTATTTTCGTTGTAACACATTTTTATAACGTCATTGTTTACGAAACAGTTCAATGTTCTTACAGATTGGTAACGAACGAGTCAATAATGTCAGCCACAATTTTTTCCTTCCGCATTTTTTCCATTTCACCTGATTGATGGAAAAAAGTAACAACATCCTTTACTTTGTTACAGTTACACTACAGGGATATAAATAATTAAAGGCTCCATCAAATGGCAAAGTTTAATGAATTTCCATTAAACCCAGCCATGATTCAATTAATTACTCGTTTTATAGACTTTTCTTTATTTACCTCTTCGGACGTTTATCTAAGGTGTCATTGACCGAATCAAATTGAATTGACCCAGTAGCTGATATTGAATGTGTGATATAAATAGTTAAATAGTAAATAAAACAACCAAAGGTTTCAATTTTTAAAATACTTGCGGAACTTTTTAATTAATAGTGGACACTGAACAATAAAAATCTTTGTTACCAATGGTTTTAATTTTTTTCTTTGGATAAGTGCCTGTAATTCAAATTGTTAGTTTAATTTTCATATTACTTTTTTACTTTTATGTGTATTAAAAGCCGCGTAATGGGGACAAGTGTGGCTCCCTCTTCATTTATATGGGGCCTATGGTAAATTATTGACCGATCTTCACGAAATTTGGCGGATTTGCCATATTATTTCTATAATGCCCTATATTGTTCAATAAGTGGCACAATGGTTTTAATTAAAATATGGCGCAACTCGTATTTAAAAAAAAACTTATAGCCTCTTCATCGATTCGAACGTTAACGTAAGCATAGAAAATTGTTTTTGTTGACGTTGACGTTCGAAATCGTTAAACAGGCAGATAACCTTTAGAGCAGCCTATACACGATTCAATTCAGTTGTCAACTGAGTCGGTTGTTCTCCAAATCAAAGCGTGTATGGCTTTGTCAATTGACTAGTTTGACGGTTGTCGAGTTGGTTGAAGAAAAATCAAAAGATTTTGATTTTTTTAAGTTGACTACTAACTGAACAACCTAAACAAAAGCGGCAAGCGTTTTTTTAAAAATGAAAATTTTATTTAAATACAATTTCAACAAAACAAGCCGACATAGCGATCTGTCAAATAAGATTTATCAGCCGGGTGGTTTTTAATTCGCATTCTAATGGTTTGTTTCGTATAAATTGTATGCAAATGAGAAGTTTTGACATACAAAAAACGCTTCCGCTCTTATTTAGGTAGCTCAGTAAGTCTTTCAATTCGATTGTACTGTGTGTGCTCGAGTTTATTGATTAGCTGTCAAAATTAATGTTTGTAGTTTTCTTTTGCAAAAAAAAAAGTTATGGTATAAAGTTTATACTATAAACACAACTGGGACGAACGACGAACTTCGCATAGTACGACGAATTCGTCGGCAAGAATTCGTTGCGTAAGTTCGTCATATGAGACACAATCAGTGCGTAAACTCCAGGTATTAATGTGAATTTTTGCCATTCCTTTTAGTTTAAGAGACTTTTAATCAATTTTATGGCTTGTTTAAAATATTAAATTTTTCGCGAATTTTCGCAATTTTTCCAATTTTTTTTTAAATTTTGTTTTTTTTCGCCAATTAAGCGATTTTAAATAAATTTTAGTGCTTTTTTAAGAGTTTGCAAATTTTCGCGAATTTTAGCCAAGTTCGCAATAAAAGTAATTTTTCTCTGTTATTCTTAACAGCTTTCACGATTTATAATAAATAGTAGACTTTGCTATCAAGCCGCTGTTAGAAATTTTTTGCGAATTTCCGTTAATTTAGCAATTTTTCCCATTCCTTATGGTTTTAGAGACTTTTAATCAATTTAATGGCTTGTTTGAAATATTAAAAATTTTCGCGAATTTTCCGTTTTTTTTTTTTTTTTTTTTTTTTTTGTTATTTTTCGACATTTTGTTTTTTTTTTCACCAATAAATTTTAGTGTGTGTTTTAAAGTTTGCAATTTTTCGCTAATTTTAGCCAAGTTCGCAATAGAAGCGATTTGTGCCTGTTATTCTTTACAGCTTTCATGATTTTTAACAAATATTAGATTTTTATATCGTGCTGCACTGTCCCATTCCCAATTTATTCGTCGTTCGTCTGCGTAAGAAATAGAAATAAACCTATTGCAGAGTTCGTTACTCACGACGAATTTCAGTCTACGCAATGATTGTGTGTACCTTCATGTACACCAATGTGTTCTATTTCCAATAACGAATATTCGTTGCGAATAATTCGTCGTTCGTCCCAGTTGTGTTTCTAGCATTAAGTATTTTAAAAATTGTCTTTTATATCATTAAATTTTAAAATTAATTTGAAGTCTTTCAACTCAGTTGATGAAGTGTGTGGCCAAGCATCAATTCAGTTGAAAGACTCAGTCGACAATTGAATTGGCATAATGCGCCCCATACACCAACACCATACACAAACCAACATCGTACAGTGTTGCCAACACATTTCGCAGTATATTGCACTATTTTTCGTTGTGTAATAAAAATCAAAAGGATTTTAATTCTAGACAATATATTGTGCCACCTTCAAATATCACAGACACATTGGCGATGTAATTGTACATTTATATTGTTTTTGTATGAGCCGAGTCGCTTACCGTTATTCGTTACGGTCTTAGGCATACTAAAGTGTTTTCCGAGAGTGGGCTTTATATGGTAAATTAAAAAATTAATACGTTTATATGCTTATTAAAAGAATGTTTACCAGACAATATCTTCATAAGAATGATTTACTATGCATTAGTGGTATTACGTCTAAATGTTTGACTTGTGTCGTTATTGCAGCTAATGCGCGATATTTACATATACATATTTGTATATATAAATATGTATATATATAACTTTATTTTTGTGGGCAGAAACTATAACATTACAATTTTTCCATAAATTTTGTAAGTAACGCGTTATAACTTTTAAAATTTATATGAAAATTTAGAAAACTAACAACTCAGTTTAAAATATCTATTCGTTCTCAATAATTTAAAAAAAAATATTCTATTTATATTATATATTTGCTCTCACCGTTCCTGAGTTATACCAGTTTTCAACTTTGCACCCAGTTTATGATGTTATTACTCACACCCAACAAACAAATAAAAATCAAACGATTTGTTTTTGCGTGGCTTAAAACCCATTTATTAAAGTTCTTACGTATAGTTCAATGCCCTGCAATAAATTCTGAAAATCAGTCTCAAAAGTTGTGACATTGATGTAAGTGTTATCCATTACCCATAAGTGAAGATTTGAGCAATTTTACTAAAGGTCAGCTTGAAGACATGCAACCAAGAGAAGACTATAAAGAATTGCTTCATCTGAGTCTTATCTTTTCGGTTTATAAGCCCTATTCAACAGTAAAATCTTCAGGAGATGCTAATCAGGCTCGCTGGGTGAAGAAAATTATATATGCTTTAAAAATATGCATTTTTCTAAACCAGCTGCAACCTTTCATGTATATTTTAAAAATTGACGCCTTTCTTGAATTTTGTTCATTTCTTTTAAGAATAAATATCATGGGAATTTCTGTCAATTCCCTCGATACACTCCGCTAAATGATCTTATTTTATTAAAACGGTTGGATAGCTACAAAATTGTTAATGTAGTAGTTGCACGCAGTGTTCGAAAATAAACAGTACATTATTTAACGTTCGGCTTACACACCCAGGAGCGATATCTATTTTTTTAGTGATTGTGTAGACACACACAACTCTTTATGCACTATTAGCGTTTGTGTTTTCCACAAATCTACTGAACCGAACATTAAGAAACGATATTTAGTGTTTATTTTCGAACACTGGTTGCACGCGCCACGTTAAAAACTTTTCTAGGCCATCAGTGGTACTTTACTCCAAAATTGCCTGCCTTAGCGGTTTTTTAATTAACATATCAACGTCAAAACTATTGACTATGATCAAAATTATCAAAAATTTTGAAGTTGTTTAAAATTCATAATTTTCTCAAAACATTGTATTTATGTACTTGCCTTTTATCTCCAACCCTTGGGAGGTCCTTTATTTAAATTCCTAAGTTTAATTAAAAAATGTTCATCTTTTGTTTAATAAAATCAAAAGTTGTGGACAGATTTTAATCATTTGTTGCTTGTTTTTTTTAAGTTCATTTTTTTGCCTTTCAATATAGTAGTTTAAGTTCACATTAGTTTTTATTATTTTGCCAATGGATTTTTTTATAAAATCTTAACTAAAAAACAACGAATATTAACTAAAATTAACAGCTTTGTTTTAAATAAATGTGCTAAAAAGCCTACACAATTAGTTTTGGACAAAACCCTTTATATCTTAAGCGGTATATACACTTGCAATATTATTGTATATGATATTCGCCATATTATTTTTATATTGTCCTATTTTATGCAATACATACTTACATTTGGTACTATGATCATACATAGGTTTATTATTCATTTTATTTACTATTCATTTCTTAAGAAATCTGTTATTTTTGTCCCTTTGTTTGTAATTTTAAAATTTTCCACAATTTAATGTTCGTTCTTTTTTGAGGTACATATTGAACATTTTGGTATTCCATACTTTTGGCATATTACTGAAAGATTATTTTTCGATTTGACATCTCTGTTTCACAATGAACAAAACAAAATTACTGAAACTTTAACGAAAAAGGCAACGCATCACACGTGTTCTTTCAATACAAAGCAAAAAAGCCAAAAATACACACAAAAATCTAACGGTTCTGTAACGAATTTTTTATTTTGCTTTGTCATTCGTTAAATCGGGATTATTTTTGTTTTGCCATTCGCTAAAGCCTAGATTACACTATCTCACAAGTCTTACGTATTCCATAATACTTTGTGAGATAGAAATCTAATGAGTTTTGATGCGACTGTCAAAAAATCTAAAGTAACATGACAGTTTGCGTTCACACCATCACACAAAGTATAAACACTCACGCATGAAAAAAAATGCAACCCTGATCCAATGAAAAGTATTATTGTTTAGAAATTTTTCAAAAAACGATGAAGTCGTATGGGATGTCAAACTTTTTTCATAATACTTGTAATTTTCGTGACACATTGCATTCACACTTTGTCATATCACTTGCGTTTTTGACATGTATTAATACAAAGTATAATAGTGTAATCTAGCCTTAAATAAGGTAGTTAATGTAAAATTTTGGCCATTCGTTATATCGGATATTCGTTAAACTGCGTATTCGTTATACCGGGCTTTGACTGTATATTTATTATATACAGTAGGGGACATAAGTGGATACATAAAATACATTTATTTTTTAAATCGTTGTATGTATTTATTTTATTACTAGTTAGCTGACCCGACAGACGCTGTCCTGTCCAAATTAGAAAAAATGTTTACATTTTTATTCATATACGTTTGTAAGTTTGGGTATGTTTGATTTAAATTTGATTTGAAAATACATACTATGTTTGTATGTACAATGTACATATATGCTGTGAATCTTATAGTATTCTATTTACATTTTAGTTAATAAGATCTAATAATTTACAAATATTGTCATTTTTGTACTGATTTTTATTATTGTGTTGATTTCTATTATTGTATAATTAATGTTTAAAATCTATTTTTTTTCACGATTTGAAATTTTGCGTTGCTGTTAGTTTAGAGTTTTCCTTATTCGTTTATGATGTCTCCAAATTTGCATAGTTTAACTGCCAGTTCCAATGATGGTATTCTTAACATGGTTCGTATCTTAGCCAACCAAATTGAAGGTGTCAAAATATGTCATCTTAACGCCCAAAGCCTTAACAATAAAATTGACAAATTTAGACTTGTTTTCGAAAACTCTTAAATTGATATTATTCTGAGACTTGGCTTAAAAAGTAACTCCTGATAGCATAGTTAACCTTAATGGCTATAGACTTCATAGGGCGGATCGTAAACTTCGAACTAAAAAGCTCGTGCTGGTAGTGTGGTAATATATATAAGGGAAACAATTCAATCAAATCTTGTGTGTCACTTTGGTGATGGTCAAGAAATTGAGTTCTTGTTTGTAAATATATTAATCGAAGGGAAAAAGTTAATGGTTGGTTGTGTATATCGTTATAATAAATATGTAGATTACTCCACTTTCTTGGAAATTATTGAGAAATTAACAACATCTTGTACTGATTTAATAATTACTGGTGATTTCATGTTGCAGTTTGGTCTTTCATCTGTTAATTGTAGCTTACCTACTCATTTCACAAGCACTACGTGTACTCTATTTGATCTCTTCTTTGTTAATGATGTTTCCAAAGTGCTGTTATATGATCAACTGTCGGCATCATGCTTTTCTAGTCATGATTTAATTTTTATGACTTATGATTTTAATTTAAAACATAAAGAAGAAACTTTTTCTTATCGTGATTTTATAAATATCAATTATAAATTTTTGGCAGAAATTTATAAGTGAAATTGGTATTGGGAGGATTAAAAATAATAACATTATCAGTAAATATAGTGCAGATGAACTTAATAATGTTTTTACAAGATTACCAGTTTCTGTTCTTGGACAGCACATCTATTATTTTGATAATTACCAGAGCCGTCGTGACATTTTAAGATTTAGCTGTATAAATGAACCTGAGGTTTTACAAAATATTATTTCTATTAAGTCTATTGCTATTGGCATTGATAACATTAGCCCAAAATTTGTAAAAATCCTACTTCCTTAGCTGTTGGCATTCATCACTCACATATTTAACACCATCCTCATAACTAGTGTCTTTCCAAATAATTGGAAACATGCGGAAATAATACCAGTTTCAAAGTCGAACTCTGAGTTCAGGCATATAGCATTCTTCCATTTCTGCCCAAAGTTCTTGAGAAAGTAATACATAAACAGATAAGTGATCATCTAGCTCAATGTAATCTACTCAGCAGCAGGCAATCCGGCTTTCGACAGAAACACAGTTGCATCACAGCTTTAATTGACGTCACTGAAGATATACGTTGTTCTATTGATGGTGGGAATCAACAATTTTAGTTCTGCTAGATCATTCGAACGCTTTTGATACTTTTGATCATTCCCTACTTTACTCAAAACTTTACCATCAATTCTCGTTCTGTGACACATCAGTATCATTAATTTAGTTGTACCTTGAAAATCGTTCTCAATCTGTGTTCTTAAATGACTCTTATTCTAGACCTTTATCTGTTACCCAGGGAGTTACACAAGGCTCAATTCTGGGTCCACTTTTATTTTCTTTGTATGTAAATGACTAACCTAATAATGTATTTTACATAAGATTCATTTATACGCTGATGACGTGCAGCTATACATAAACGCATCGCTTGACACATTTATTGCTGGGCATCACGAAATGGTCTATGCCTGAAGCCACAAAAATACAAATTCTTGACAAAAAGTACGAAAAAACAGAAGTAAGGAAGAACATGTAAAATCAATTACAATGGATAATCTTTTAAAAAAAGCAAATTTCGATCTACCAAATTTAAAATACAATTTGGTTTAAGGATTGATATTTGACTATTGACGTCAGTGGAAGACGGCAAATCCCTCTGAAGAGATCAAGTGGTTATGATCAAAACATGTCTGGGTAACCAGCCGCCTGGGTTCGAATCTCAGGCCAGCCGCCTGTGTACGTATCTCAGGTCAGTCAAGAATGAAAAATTATCAATAACAATTTTAATTAATTTTCATGTTGTAAAATGCCTTTCTTCATAAAAATAATTTAATGAAAAATTAAATTTGATGAACTTAAGCCTGATTAAAAATATTAAAAATTTGGATTAAAAAACCATAAATAGTTCGACAAAAATAACCACACTACTAATTACAAAATATTAATGTTGACATTCGTATTAATAATGATAAAATTGAAATCGTAACATCGGCAAAGAGTTTGGGTATTACATTTAACAACACGCTCAGCTGGGCTAATCACGTTAGTATAGTAGTAGGTAAAACGTACTCAATGCTTTATACTTTGTGGGCAACACACTTTTGCACTCCAGAATGCTAATTGCTAAAACTTATTTAATGCCGGTACTTCTTTATGGATGCGAAGTTTATGCCTATTGTGATTCCACTAGTAAGCAGAAGCTAAATACTCTTTTTAACAACATTTCTAGATATGTATTTGGCCTTCACACTCTCGTTGGGATCGCAACCTTAAGTAAAAAACGTTACAACTTGACTTTTAATAATCTGGTCAACATCAGGACACTTACGCTTCTGCACAAAATCGTGTACACAAAAGTGCCGTCATATTTATATAATCGGCTAACATTTGCAAGGTAGAATTGGGGGAATAAGGTTATACCTATTTCACACAGAACTAAGATAACGGAATGGCAATTTTATTATAACGCCAAATCCATCTATGGAACAGACTTCTGAATAGGATACAAACAAACAGCAACGTAACTACTTTAAGGACCGAAATAAAAAAACACTTGAACAATAATAAAACGTAACTTGGCACTTTAAACTTTTTTTTTTTTCATTATTTATTTATTGAATCTTCATATATTATATATGAACTAATAATAATTAATCAAATCTTATCCTAATGCTTTATTTTCTTTTTATACCCTTCACCTCAGGTGGAAAAGGATATATACATACATATAAGTTTGTCATTCCGTTTGTAATTTCTACAATATTAATCTAAGAGCCTATAAAGTATATATATTCTGGGTCCTTATGAGGAGAGAACTTGATTTAACCAATAAATATTAGAATACCCGCCTAGTTTAGGGCCATAATAATGAATAATAAATAAAATTAACATTTGTCCACCGCTTTTCATGATATATGGCTTAATGCGTAATATACCTAGCTTTTCGATAAATGATAAGAATGTTGCAAATTTGTCATAAAAATTTTTTTATGAATTATTGAAAACTGAAAATAGTACTAATTTTGCAGGAAAAAAAATACATCGACACGAATTTCAAAATAAATCCGAAGCAGTTGAAAATATAAAAAAAGGTTATTTGGATGACTAAAAATACAATAAATATAAATATTTTATATAATATATAAATAGCATCAAAAAGCTAGCCGCCTTAAAATGTATATATTTCTATTTACAACATCTTTTTTGCTGACAAGTGTAATTTATAGATCCAAATTAGAGCCCACTGCTGAAATATTCTAACTGTCGGTGGAGGTATTTGAAGATTCGGCACAGCCGAATATAGCACTCTTACTTGTTTTTTAATATATAATATTTTGAAGTCCAATTAATTTGCAATCGGCAACACTGCTACAATTCAAAAATATTTTTATTGTCATCACCTCAGTATGCTTTGAATTTCAAATCAAAACAAATTTTTTTCAAATCAAAACAAACGAAAAAAAATTAAAACAATCAAAACAAAAAAATTTGTTTTCATCAAAAATAAAAATAAGGAAGGAGATAAATATAAAAATTTAAAAGGAAATCATAAAGAACTGAAGGTAAGCTAAAATTTGCAATGTTTGTTAATTATTTCTTTAAATAAATAAATGGTTATAATATTGGAAAAACAATAGTTTTTTGAATTTTCCAAGAAAACTCTTTCTTGTATGTATCTTAGGAAAAAATCAATATACCCAAGCTATCGAACGGAAAATGGATATCCAGATGCAGAAATCTGTCGAAAAAAAGCGAATTTTGTTTTTAAAATTTGGTCGGGCGCTATTAAATATCATCATGTTCCTTTTAGTTCTGAAGTGTCATCGAGAGTTAATTCGTTCTACTACTATCTTTTGGCAGCAAATGAATTTCGCTTTGGAAGAAGATGAAAATTATTTCAGATGATCAAAAACCACATCCCACTTTTATTATTTTAATAAGAATACAAAAGCAACATTCCCAGGCATTCGGGCGGATTTCCGGTGGCAGAAATCTTTACTCAATCTTAGAAAGTTTTCACCTGTCTTAACATGTGCCCGTGCGCTTTTATATATGTAAACAATATGCATAACAGCTTATCATGTCTTCTTAAATCAGTTCGACACTTAAGTTGGAACAACTTATTCGCCCTACGAAAAATATATGATCCGGAAAACATTTTCGCTTCTGAAAAATGTGTACCCAATTGCGTCAATGTGTGGTGAAATGGCTCGGGAGGCAGGAATTTCTAATTAAACTATTGAAGTAAGTTTTTTTCCTGTCTTTTTACATGAAGATGAGTGCTGTAAATGAAAAATTCACAAAAAACAATTAATATTAATTCCAGCATAAAAGTGTTAACAATTTTGAGCAGCTTATATAAAAACTTTGGGTGCCTCGGAAGGCTAGCTGGTAGTGAGCTAGACTATCAGTGTGAGGGTTACTAGTTCGATTCCCCCAGAGTCTGGTCTGTTTCACTGCAACTTGCGAAAGGATTTAGTTGCTATTGCTCTTAGTTTTTTGTTGGAGCT
Source organism: Pollenia angustigena (assembly GCA_930367215.1). Lineage (NCBI taxonomy): Eukaryota > Metazoa > Arthropoda > Insecta > Diptera > Polleniidae > Pollenia > Pollenia angustigena. The sequence goes on along the minus strand of OV884057.1, from coordinate 119,736,024 downwards.
TCTCAAATTATGGGGTAATATAAATTATATCTGTATCACAAAGTCATCGAATTATATTAAATTGTCTTTAAATCGAATGTACTGTTAAAGAGTTAGTGAAACTGTAGGATAATATGTATAATAAACATAATTTTACTAATTTATATTCCTTTTTAAATTATACATATTGCACCAGTTTCTCTAAAGAGGTTCAACTCTTAATTAAAAAAATTTTTCTTTTTGCAAGAAAACGATAACCAGTGTGCTATCTATAGGTATATTCATCTTTCTTTAGAAGCATCTGAAGATAAATATTTTGAGTTGCACCCAAATGTAAAATCAGTAAATATCAGTTGTACCTGCGTTTATGCCATAACGGTTAATTTTTTTTATCATGTTAATTTTTAGTTAACTGGCACAACTTCATATGATACCACAATATCAATTAACAAATTTCAGATAAATAGCAAAAAGTTGGCAGAAACAATTACAACTGTTTTTTTAAATATGTTTAATCTTTAAAAAAAATGGAGTTTGCCTCTATTAAAAATTTGTTAATTTTGATTTTACTTTCTTTAGAGGCATTGATACGATATTTGTGTATAAAAAACTACTTTTTTAATTTGTTCATGAGACTTATAATATTTTTTTCCTTTTCGTTACAGGTTGTCAGTAACCAGAATAATACATTCATACATACCACTTCCCTAGCATTTAAAACTGTTGACTTAATTATTTTTTCAAATACATAAGAAATGATGTAAGTTTTCTACAAAACTTTTTATATATTAGCTCTGGGGGCTATTTCTGGCAATCATGATCGAATACTTACATATGTTTCAATGTTGAGAAAACTCAAATAAATGCTTCACAACACCGAGAAAATAAAATAATTCTTTGTCGACTGAAAGAATTAGATTCGAATCGAAGCAGTATTCGATCACGACTGACAGAATTAGTCTCCTGATCTTATAATTTCCGTTATGTACTTTACTGACAGTTTCAATATTTTTACAGGTCTCCAAACTGTCTTATTTTATTTGAAAACTCGCTTGGGGGTTGGCTTTTATACAATCAGAATATCCCATACTTTTATACGAAAATACAACACCAGCAGATTTACTATCACCTTTATCAAACACAAGCCACATTTGTTTTATATCCACTTTATAATGTTGCTCTTCCACCTTCATATTTTACTTCATTTAACAACCTAGTTTGTGGAGAACCACCAATGTCATATCAAACATTACACTATTCATTTCCGGCTTCTAATATACACTATGTTCCACTGCAGCATTCTCAGATTATACCGAACACAAAACCAAGAAAATATGCAATACCAATTATAAACCCTGATTCGTTAAAAATCCAACCTCGTAAAAGTCTAATTAAAAAAGACATTTTTACACAAACGGACAAAATAGAAGTTAAATCCGTATCAGTACAAGCAGAAAACCTACAGAATAAAGAGAACATTGCAATTGCGGAAGAATCTTTACAACCATCAACAGCAAATGGGGGTAAGTCAATCGTACATGTTGAATTTTTAAGGTTTTCACTAATTATTTTATTTGTAATGTAGGGTGCTGTAAAATAAATCGCAAGGGTGCAAAGCGCAAGGAGAAATATAAAAAACTTTTAAAGAGACAACAAAAACGATCAAACAAATTACTAGCCTGTTGAAAATTAATAAATGGAATATGCAATCTTATTATACCCTCCACCACAATTAGTTGTGAAGAGGGTATATTCAGTTTGTCATTCCGTGTGAAACTTTTTTACTATTCATCTCAGACCCTATAAAGTATATATATTCTGGGTCCTTGAGTAATTTTAAGTCGATTTAGCCATGTCCGTCTGTCTGTCCGTCTGTCCGTCTGTTGAAAACACGCTCACTTTCGAAAAACTCAAAAGAAATCAACAAACTTGGTGTCAAATTGCTTGTAGTTATCCTAAGCAGTTTGGGATTGAAATTCAGCAAAATCGGTTCTATAGGATCTGAGCTATGATTAAAATGTGGAACCACCACCTAAAAAAAATTGATAATTTTGTTACAAAAACTAACATAAATGGTGGAAAAATGCACAGAATGATATAAGATTTCGCAACAGTTCGTTTTATTCAACTGGAAATCACGCTGTGAAATTTCGTGAAGATCCGTCAATAATTTACCCTAGGCCCCATATAAGCCCTACTCCCGGAAAACAGTATATTAAGCCTAAAACCCTAACTAACAATGCTATCATTACAAATTTTGGCAAGTCACAGTTACATAGGACTAGAAATTAAACTGTTAAGTTTCGTGAAGATCGGTCCATAATTTACCATAGGCCCCATATAAAACCTACTTCCGGAAAACAACTAAGTACGCCTAAAAACGTAAAAAATAATGCTATCATAACAAAATTTGGTACATCAAAGTTTTATAGAACTAAAAATAAATCTTTGAAATTTCGTGAAGATCGGTTCATAATTTACCATAGGCCCCATATAAACTTTACTCCCGGAAAACAACTTAGTACGCATAAAAACGTAAAAAATAATGCTATCACAACAAAATTTGGTACATCAAAGTTTTATAGGACAAGAAATAAAACTGTGTAATTTCGTGAAGATCGGTCCATAATTTACCCTGGGCCTCATATAAACCCTACTCCCGGAAAACAGTTTAGTACGCCTAAAACCGTAAAAAATAATGCAATCATAACAAATTTTGGCCCGTCACAGTTTTATAGGATTATAAATGATACTGTGAAATTTCGTGAAGATCGGTACATAATTTACCATAGGCCCCATAGAAACCCTACTCCCGGAAAACAGTTCAGTACACCTAAAACCATAATTAATAATGCTATCATAACAGAAATTGGTACGTCAGAGTTTTAAAGGACTAGAAATGACGCTGTGAAATTTCGTGATGATCGGTCCATAATTTACCCTAGGCCCCATATAAACCCTTCTACCGGAAAACAGTTTGGTTGCCTTAAACCATAATTAATAATTAATCGTCACAGTTTAAGATTATAATAACATCATACAGATATTACTCCTTAAACATTCGAACTGTCGGTGGAGGGTATCAAAGATTCGGCACAGCCGAATATAGCACTCTAACTTGTTTTTTATTGTTTTTTTTTGCTAAAAAAAAACTTTGTAATTTGTTCATATTTTATTACCAATTTTGTTTTTATGATTTTGTTTTATATAATTGTTCGTTAATATTCTTGTTAAAAAAATTAAAGAAAATAAAATTATTCAAATAATTTAAACAATTTAGTTAAAATTATATTTGGTTTGTATGTATGAATGTATATTGTAACATAGATCATTTTGTATTGAACCAAAATTTTTTGATTAAAAAGTAGGATAAGGAGCTTTAAGGCCATGTCAGATAAAACTTTTGCTTCGCGATGAAGTTTTATCTGACATGGCCTTTAGGTCCAATGTTCCATGATAAATTACAGAACTAATAGAAAGTAATTCTAGGTCTATTAAACCGCTCACGCTCACTTTCAAACAACTCGAAATAAATTACCAGTATATGTCACTATCCTTTTGGATAGTAGCAAAGACACAAATTTTCAACAAGATCGGTCAAAAATTTTCTGAGTAGAGGTGCGCTCAAAACTACTTATAGGATAAAATGCTAGTTAGGTATGTTATATACCGTCGGAAAGGTTAATTTTCAGCATTAGTTTTATTGTTAAGGTTTTAGAAACACTTATGCAAAATAGTGCATACCCAGTAAAAAACGTGCTCCAAAAGGAGCAGGTTTTTTGTATGAATTCATACCTCAAATCGCTTCAAACCTGCTGCTGAACATTTAATTCCGTTCGGTTTTGTTTTGAAAATCCACAAACTTCAATGTGTTCGGTTCGGCTCGTTAATGTTCGTCCCTTTTGGCTGGTAAAAAAAAACATTTTTACAAAAACAAAATACACACACGAAAAAAACATTATAGAACATTAAAATATAATGTTTTCCTACAGTATCACTACAATTGTTCTGTTTTTTAACGAATTATATAATGTTCGGTTCTTTCTTGAAAATAGTTACGAACGGTATTAAGGGTTGTGTTTGTCTACACAATCACTAAAAAATAGATATCGTTCCTGGGTGTGTGAGCCGAACGTTAAATAATGTACTGTTTATTTTCGAACACTAGTTTAAATGCCTTTTTTCAATCATTTTCGTAAACCATATAAATAAATTAGCCTATTGGATAGCCTAATTGTTAATAATTTCACAGATTTTCCTCTCTTAAGGGACAAGAGCAGGAGAAATCTGTAAAAGCAACTAAATTTCTTTTACTCCGTAGAGCAAATGAATTTAGTTGATGAATGGGGAATGGTAAGCAAAATTTATGGGGTTACAGTGGCTCTTCCAATTTGCTACACACGTGTATGCTTACCTTTTTGGATTAGGGTGCCTTATGAGAAGAAAGTGCAGGGATGGTTGGGTTTAATATAATACACAAACTTCTTTATTTGGGGGGGGGGGGGGGGGGGGGGTTCACTTTATAGGTTACAATATTTAATGATTATTAAATGCAAATCTTTTAATTTAATTTAAATTTTAAAAAGGTAAAGTTAAAAAAAAGCAAAAAAGTTAAGTTAACGTTGAAAATGAATTGTGAACTGCTCTGATTGCAAGCGGTAATTGAAGTGAAGCTCTTCTTTTTTTGCTGACTCGTCTTAAGCCTTGTTCATTTTAATTTTTTTTACTCTCCAAAGCCAGGCTTGACAGACTGGTTTTGATGAGTACTAAATTTCAATTACAATAGATAACTCAGTCTTCAATCAACCCAATTTCAATCTACAATAATTCACAATAGTTATTGAAGAACTGACGTTATTTTCAATTTTAAATTTAACCTCAATTCACAATTCATTTTCAATTTATAATTCATTGCCCAATAGGCCAAGACAATATAATAAGAGAAAAAACTTCAATTCATTAAATTCATTAATTAAATTCTAATTATCATACAAAAAAAATACATCATTCATTTTTTCCCGGGTGTTCAATGTACATTAAACACCATAATATATTTTTTTTCGCTTAAAACCCCTCTTCGTTGTCAGCACTAAAATAGCAGCTTTTTTGTATGTTTTATTCAGTATAATTTACTGCTTTATAAGAGCTCTCTAATTGAAGCGCTTGCGTATGCGCTTTTTCTCTGTAGTGCTTCAAAAAACCCAAATTTTTTTTACTAGGTATGCTTAAACTTGAAAAACCCTCGGCTTGAGTTGGAAATAATTTTTATACCCTTCACCTCAGGTGGAGATTTTTCCAAAAATCCCAAAATTGTTGTTGTATTTTTATTGCTTTTTTCTGTATATCTAGAGAACGGCAAGTTATAAATACACACCAACACACTAAATGTGGGCGGGGTTGGAGAAGTGGGCGTGGTATCCCCCATACAAAAAATTTCAAAAATTGTGTAATAACCTGAATTTTTTAACTGTAATATGACCTATGGTTACGCCTTATATATCAAAAGATCGGAAATGTAAAGTAGAAAATATTTTCTGAAAACCTCGAGAAAATCGGTTCAGATACGAAAAAGTTATGACCAAAATATTAATATTTTTTTTGAAAAATACCCATTTTCGGGAACCATAGATCTTGCCGAGTCCAAGTTTTATAACTCAACTAACTGGCAAATCTCTTCTTAAACACTTCGGTATATTAATCTGTCAAATCGGTTAAAAATGGCTGAGTTATAATCAAAATACTGAAATCCCAAAAATTACTCTTTTTATACCCTTCACCTCAGGTGGAAAAGGATATATACATACATATAAGTTTGTCATTCCGTTTGTAATTTCTACAATATTAATCTAAGAGCCTATAAAGTATATATATTCTGGGTCCTTATGAGGAGAGAACTTGATTTAACCAATAAATAAAATGTATTAGAATACCCGCCTAGTTAAGGGCCATAATAATGAATAATAAATAAAATTAACATTTGTCCACCGCTTTTCATGATATATGGCTTAATGCGTAATATACCTAGCTTTTCGATAAATGATAAGAATGTTGCAAATTTGTCATAAAAATTTTTTTATGAATTATTGAAAACTGAAAATAGTACTAATTTTGCAGGAAAAAAAATACATCGACACGAATTTCAAAATAAATCCGAAGCAGTTGAAAATATAAAAAAAGGTTATTTGGATGACTAAAAATACAATAAATATAAATATTTTATATAATATATAAATAGCATCAAAAAGCTAGCCGCCTTAAAATCTATATATTTCTATTTACAACATCTTTTTTGCTGACAAGTGTAATTTATAGATCCAAATTAGAGCCCACTGCTGAAATATTCTAACTGTCGGTGGAGGTATTTGAAGATTCGGCACAGTCGAATATAGCACTCTTACTTGTTTTTTAATATATAATATTTTGAAGTCCAATTAATTTGCAATCGGCAACACTGCTACAATTCAAAAATATTTTTATTGTCATCACCTCAGTATGCTTTGAATTTCAAATCAAAACAAATTTTTTTCAAATCAAAACAAACGAAAAAAAATTAAAACAATCAAAACAAAAAAATTTGTTTTCATCAAAAATAAAAATAAGGAAGGAGATAAATATAAAAATTTAAAAGGAAATCATAAAGAACTGAAGGTAAGCTAAAATTTGCAATGTTTGTTAATTATTTCTTTAAATAAATAAATGGTTATAATATTGGAAAAACAATAGTTTTTTGAATTTTCCAAGAAAACTCTTTCTTGTATGTATCTTAGGAAAAAATCAATATACCCAAGCTATCGAACGGAAAATGGATATCCAGATGCAGCAATCTGTCGAAAAAAAGCGAATTTTGTTTTTAAAATTTGGTCGGGCGCTATTAAATATCATCATGTTCCGAGAGTTAATTCGTTCTACTACTATCTTTTGGCAGCTTCTTCTTAAATCAGTTTGACACTTAAGTTGGAACAACTTATTCGCCCTATGAAAAATATATGATCCGGAAAACATTTTCGCTTCTGAAAAATGTGTACCCAATTGCGTCAATGTGTGGTGAAATGGCTCGGGAGGCAGGAATTTCTAATTAAACTATTGAAGTAAGTTGTTTCCTGTCTTTTTACATGAAGATGAGTGCTGTAAATGAAAAATTCACAAAATACAATTAATATTAATTCCAGCATAAAAGTGTTAACAATATTGAGCAGCTTATATAAAAACTTTAGGTGCCTCGGAAGGCTAGCTGGTAGTGAGCTAGACTATCAGTGTGAGGGTTACTAGTTCGATTCCCCCAGAGTCTGGTCTGTTTCACTGCAACTTGCGAAAGGACTTAGTTGCTATTGCTCTTAGTTTTTTGTTGGAGCTTCTCAAATTATGGGGTAATATAAATTATATCTGTATCACAAAGTCATCGAATTATATTAAATTGTCTTTAAATCCTGCAGCAGAATTTTTTTTTTATTGAATTACATAATAGAAAAAGTTGCGACCGTAACTTTTATAGACAGAAGGATGAATGTACTGTTAAAGAGTTAGTGAAACTGTAGGATAATATGTATAGTAAACATAATGTTAAAAATTTATATTCCTTTTTAAATTATACATATCGCACCAGTTTCTCTAAAGAGGTTCAACTCTTAATTAAAAAAATTTTTCTTTTTGCAAGAAAACGATAACCAGTGTGCTATCTATAGGTATATCCATCTTTCTTTAGAAGCATCTGAAGATAAATATTTTGAGTTGCACCCAAATGTAAAATCAATAAATATCAGTTGTACCTGCGTTTATGCCATAACGGTTAATTTTTTTTATCATGTTAATTTTTAGTTAACTGGCACAACTTCATATGATACCACATATCAATTAACAAATTTCAGATAAATAGCAAAAAGTTGGCAGAAACAATTACAACTGTTTTTTTAAATATGTTTAATCTTTAAAAAAAAAATGGGGGTTGCCTCTATTAAAAATTTGTTAATTTTGATTTTACTTTCTTTAGAGGCATTGATACGATATTTGTGTATAAAAAACTACTTTTTTATTTTGTTCATGAGACTTATAATATTTTTTTTCTTTTCGTTACAGGTTGTCAGTAACCAGAATAATACATACATACATACCACTTCCCTAGCATTTAAAACTGTTGAATGTTTAAGCACTTAATTATTTTTTCAAATACATAAGCATTTATGTTTCCTAATCAGAAAAGCCATCCAGAAATAATGTAAGTTTTCTACAAAACTTTTTATATATTAGCTCTGGGGGCAATTTCTGGCAATCATGATCGAATACTTACATATGTTTCAATGTTGAGAAAACTCAAATAAATGCTTCACAACACCGAGAAAATAAAATAATTCTTTGTCGACTGAAAGAATTAGATTCGAATCGAAACAGTATTCGATCACGACTGACAGAATTAGTCTCCTGATCTTATAATTTCCGTTATGTACTTTACTGACAATTTCAATATTTGTACAGGTCTCCAAACTGTCTTATTATATTTGAAAACTCGCTTGGGGGTTGGCTTTTATACAATCAGAATATCCCATACTTTTATACGAAAATACAACACCAGCAGATTTACTATCACCTTTATCAAACACAAGCCACATTTGTTACATATCCACTTTATAATGTTGCTCTTCCACCTTCATATTTTACTTCATTTAACAACCTAGTTTGTGGAGAACCACCAATGTCATATCAAACATTACACTATTCATTTCCGGCTTCTAATATACACTATGTTCCACTGCAGCATTCTCAGATTATACCGAACACAAAACCAAGAAAATATGTAATACCAATTATAAACCCTGATTCGTTAAAAATCCAACCTCGTAAAAGTCTAATTAAAAAAGACATTTTTACACAAACGGACAAAATAGAAGTTAAATCCGTATCAGTACAAGCAGAAAACCTACAGAATAAAGAGAACATTGCAATTGCGGAAGAATCTTTACAACCATCAACAGCAAATGGGGGTAAGTCAATCGTACATGTTGAATTTTTAAGGTTTTCACTAATTATTTTATTTGTAATGTAGGGTGCTGTAAAATAAATCGCAAGGGTGCAAAGCGCAAGGAGAAATATAAAAAACTTTTAAAGAGACAACAAAAACGATCAAACAAATTACTAGCCTGTTGAAAATTAATAAATGGAATATGCAATCTTATTTTTTATTGTTTATTTGCTAAAAAAAAAAAAACTTTGTAATTTGTTCATATTTTATTACTTATTTTGTTTTTATGATTTTGTTTTATATAATTGTTCGTTAATATTTCTGTTAAAAAAATTAAAGAAAATAAAATTATTCAAATAATTTAAAAAATTTAGTTAAAATTATATTTGGTTTGTATGTATGAATGTATATTGTAACATAGATCATTTTGTATTGAACCAAAATTTTTTGATTAAAAAGTAGGATAAGGAGCTTTAAGGCCATGTCAGATAAAACTTTTGCTTCGCGATGAAGTTTTATCTGACATGGCCTTTAGGTCCAATGTTCCATGATAAATTACAGAACTAATAGAAAGTAATTCTAGGTCTATTAAACCGCTCACGCTCACTTTCAAACAACTCGAAATAAATTACCAATATATGTCACTATCCTTTTGGATAGTAGCAAAGACACAAATTTTCAACAAGATCGGTCAAAAATTTTCTGAGTAGAGGTGCGCTCAAAACTACTTATAGGATAAAATGCTACAGTATTCCACGGATAATTACCTCGACAAAAATGCCAATATTTTTGGGTAATTATGCGGGGAAAGCATTTAAACGAATACGCTTAACTACCTCGTTGAGGTAATAATTAGAATACGTTTAACTACCTCATTGAGGTAATTCAGCGAATTCGTTTAAATACCTCAGTGAGGTAATTAGACGTATTTATTTACAAGATAACTTAACTTTGATGTATGAAAAAATTTAAGAAAGGAATTTTTACATGTACCAGCTAAATCTTAAGAGATAGCAATAAAAACAATGGGATTTGTTGTCTTAAATTTTATCTGTAGTGCTTTTTGAGATGTCCTATCATATCCTACTACTACTCATGGAAGCCGTAAATATGCAATTGAATGGTTTTTCTTGTGCGACCAATGAATGCAGAAACAATATATTTATGCGCTTAGAGCTTTAAATGAATTTTGGTATCGATTTGCTTGTAAATAATTTCCATATTTTTACCATTGCTGCAATTTTATTGCACACATATTTTAAGTTTTTAAAACTTATTTTAATACATGTTAAGCAAAAAAAAAAAATTGCTTTAAATTCTGGTTAACAGATGAATTTTCTGTTGCTTTAATTTCGCCACCTACATTAAATTTTCACTGTACAATTTTAAGCCAAAGCAAGTTTTTGTTGAAGATAAATGTTTTTCGCAACTTATAACATAGAAACCTAGACGCATCGTTTAGTAAACGATCGAATCGGAAACACTTGCTTAAGTAATATTTTCGTTTCCGTCCGTCCGTCCATCTTGCTGGTTGTATGTCCATGTAAACCTTGTGCGAAAAGTAAAGGTAGCAGTTTTTAGATAATTTGATAAAATTGGGTAAATACGTTTAATTGTCATAAGAACAAAACCTATGAAAATTGTAAGAATATAACTCTATATGAATCTGGACCTCATAACATAACTTTTAATGCAAATATTAATTTGTTGAATATTTTGCTTTTAATCAAGCCATATTTTGTTTTCTTAGGCATATTTTTAAAAAAAAATTTTAGTGCATATTTTCAAATTATTAACATGTAAAACTTTGTTGCATTTCTTGCTGTGATTTTGTCAAATAGTACTGAGGCAATTAAACGAATGAAATTTAGGTATAATTTTGTTTTGGGAGTTAAATTTTTAAGGCAATTATCCGAATCGGGTAATTAAGCGTATGTCAATTAAACGTGGATTTTTGTTTAAAAAATGGAAGAAAAAACGGGGATTTAAATCTCGAGGTAAATAAGCGTGAAAGGCATTTAAGCGTGGGGTAATTAACCGGGTTATACTGTAGTTAGGTATGTTATATACCGTCGGAAAGGTTAATTTTCAGCATTAGTTTTATTGTTAAGGTTTTAGAAACATGCAAAATAGTGCATATGCTTAAACTTGAAAAACCCTCGGCTTGAGTTGGAAATAATTTTTATACCCTTCACCTTAGGTGGAAACGAGTATATACATATAAGTTTGTCATTCCGTTTGTAATTTCTACAATATTGATCTAAGGCCCTATAAAGTATATATATTCTGGGTCCTTATGAGGAGAGAACTTGATTTAACCAATAAATAAAATGTATTAGAATACCCGCCTAGTTTAGGGCCATTATAATGAATAATAAATAAAATTACCATTGTCCACCGCTTTTCATGATATATGGCTTAATGCGTTATATGGGTGTTTCTACGTTAATAGGTTCAATCGACGGCAACATTAAAAAATCATACATAATTTTTAAATTTGCGGAAATATCAAACGCGTTTAATAATAAATACAGTATACTTTTTTACCAATAAATTGCAATACCTAAATTACCTTAGTTTAGTCATAACTTCATGTTTACCTAGAAAAAAGTATCTACTCTGGCCTGTCCCTTTAGTATTCTGTAACAAAATATTTGAAATTTACCACATTACTAATTCATAAAATATTTAATCGTTAGTTATTACATAAAGTTGTATAAAAAACAATGGTAATAATTTAAAAAAACTTTCAAAATACTTTCAAATTTTATTGAAAAAAATTACATATTTTTTGTCGCTCGTATTTTAAGTCTCTTCCCCTGCACATTTTTCGATCGTTTAAAAATGCCGCTAAAATGCGTTGACGCTGCAAATTTAAATAGCAGAATATTTGTTTCGAAGTGAATTTAACAATAAAAGTCGCGCGAGCCACTAGCGTGTTCTTATTGGGCCAATAATTCGACCAAAACACTCGGGTTGCTCGCACGTGTCAGTGATTAATGTATCTCCACTGGAGAGTTTTATTCCCTTGTTATTTGTGGTTTAAGTTTGTTTATAATATTGATTTATTTTAATTTCAGTATAATTTACTGTGTTAGTTTGATTTTTCGTTACAATACATATTTTTCCCAATATGCTAGTTTTTTAAGGAAAACATCTCTCCCCTGCCGTATTTCCCCTTCTTCATCAGATGCCAGGGTAGAGATTTTGCGTCCAGGGTAGATAATGAATTGAGAAATTACTTCTTTCTTAGTATTTTACGTTAAACCAACACATTTCCACTATATACGTTATACGTGTTTTAAAGCTTCAAAAATGTATGTATGCCTTATTTAATGTGAATTTTTTTTTAAGTTAGTTTTATACTACTAACATACATATGTTGCATTATACAATAATAGAAGGTAGTCAAGTTCTTTCTTTTGTTGCCGTATTAACGTTCTGACATTCAAGATTTATACAAAATCGTGCTAACCGACTTTTTAATCAAATCTAATATTCGTTTTTTATGTTTTATGCACTGGCAACCAAATTGCAAGAACTTTACCTAAATGAAGTAAAATTCTCGTGGAATTACCACGAAGCCGGTCACGGCAAGGGCGCGCCTGATGGAGTAGGTGCGACGTGCAAAAGGACTACTGATAGACTTGTTGGAGCTGGGAATGACAATTCATCGCTGTCCAAATGTAATTGATGACGAAGACATTTTAAAGAAAGAAGAGGGACTTAATAAAAAAAGTTTTAAAAGCTTCTCAGCCACTATGAAGGTCCAACAAATTACTGGAAGTATATTTTGCCCCAATAAATTGACAATGAAGAGCTTAAGCTGTTTCTGTGATCTTGAAGTATCCAATCATTTTGTGGTCTGCACTTTGGATTTTGCTTTCATGAAAACCAAACCGCGCCTTAATGTTGATTATGTATGTATATGGGCCTGAAAGAGAATCTTAAGACGAACCATCTCAGAATTGTTCTCAAGCAGTTACCGAGAAGGCATGCCAGCTTGTAAACGAAGTAAATGAAATAATTAGCTTTTTTTTGACTACGTTTATGTTAAGAATTTTTGTTTTTAAGTAACATAAAAAAAGACTCTATGGAGTTATCCAATTTTTTTTTTTGTTTTAAGCTATCATCAAATATTGAATTATTAAAGTTGATTCTTACGAAAATAAGGTTTGTTTTCAATTTATCCTTCCGCTTAAAGTAAGGCATCTTGTCCTGGCCGTCATGTCTTTACCCTGTGTAGAGTATATCCCCTGGTCATTTAAAATACCGGAAAAAGTAGATAACTTGACTGGCCATTATTAAACATGCATTCAAACTTCCTGATTAATTACGATTACATTGAAAAAAATCATAATTTTAAATATTTTTATCACGCCGCCATTCATAATATCAGATAACCTCTTATCGTAGAATCCCCTTATACCTAGCTTTTCGATAAATGATAAGAATGTTGAAAATTTGTCATAATAATTTTTTTATGAATTATTGAAAACAGAAAATAGTACATACTCATTTTGCAGGAAAAAAAATACATCGACACGAATTTCAAAATAAATCCGAAGCAGTTGAAAATATAAAAAAGGTTATTTGGATGACTAAAAATGCATTAAATATAAATATTTTATATAATATATAAATAGCATCAAAAAGCTAGCCGCCTTAAAATCTATATATTTCTATTTACAACATCTTTTTTGCTGACAAGTGTAATTTATAGATCCAAATTAGAGCCCACTGCTGAAATATTCTAACTGTCGGTGGAGATATTTGAAGATTCGGCACAGCCGAATATAGTACTCTTACTTGTTTTTTAATATATAATATTTTGAAGTCCAATTAATTTGCAATCGGCAACACAGCTACAATTCAAAAATATTTTTATTGTCATCACCTCAGTATGCTTTGAATTTCAAATCAAAACAAATTTTTTTCAAATCAAAACAAACGAAAAAAAAAATTAAAACAATCAAAACAAAAAAATTTGTTTTCATCAAAAATAAAAATAAGGAAGGAGATAAATATAAAAATTTAAAAGGAAATCATAAAGAACTGAAGGTAAGCTACAATTTGCAATGTTTGTTAATTATTTCTTTAAATAAATAAATGGTTATAATATTGGAAAAACAATAGTTTTTTGAATTTTCCAAGAAAACTCTTTCTTGTATGTATCTTAGGAAAAAATCAATATACCCAAGCTATCGAACGGAAAATGGATATCCAGATGCAGCAATCTGTCGAAAAAAAGCGAATTTTGTTTTTAAAATTTGGTCGGGCGCTATTAAATATCATCATGTTCCGAGAGTTAATTCGTTCTACTACTATCTTTTGGCAGCTTCTTCTTAAATCAGTAGTTGGAACAACTTATTCGCCCTACGAAAAATATATGATCAGGAAAACATTTTCGCTTCTGAAAAATGTGTACCCAATTGCGTCAATGTGTGGTGAAATGGCTCGGGAGGCAGGAATTTCTAATTAAACTATTGAAGTAAGTTTTTTCCTGTCTTTTTACATGAAGATGAGTGCTGTAAATGAAAAATTCACAAAAAACAATTAATATTAATTCCAGCATAAAAGTGTTAACAATTTTGAGCAGCTTATATAAAAACTTTGGGTGCCTCGGAAGGCTAGCTGGTAGTGAGCTAGACTATCAGAGTGAGGGTTACTAGTTCGATTCCCCCAGAGTCTGGTCTGTTTCACTGCAACTTGCGAAAGGACTTAGTTGCTATTGCTCTTAGTTTTTTGTTGGAGCTTCTCAAATTATGGGGTAATATAAATTATATCTGTATCACAAAGTCATCGAATTATATTAAATTGTCTTTAAATCCTGCAGCAGAATTTTCAATTTTAAAAGTTTTATTGAATTACATAATAGAAAAAGTTGCGACCGTAACTTTTATAGACAGAAGGATGAATGTACTGTTAAAGAGTTAGTGAAACTGTAGGATAATATGTATAGTAAACATAATTTTACTAATTTATATTCCTTTTTAAATTATACATATCGCACCAGTTTCTCTAAAAGGTTCAACTCTTAATTAAAAAAATTTTTCTTTTTGCAAGAAAACGATAACCAGTGTGCTATCTATAGGTTTATCCATCTTTCTTTAGAAGCATCTGAAGACAAATATTTTGAGTTGCACCCAAATGTAAAATCAATAAATATCAGTTGTACCTGCGTTTATGCCATAACGGTTAATTTTTTTTATCATGTTAATTTTTAGTTAACTGGCACAACTTCATATGATACCACAATATCAATTAACAAATTTCAGATAAATAGCAAAAAGTTGGCAGAAACAATTACAACTGTTTTTTTAAATATGTTTAATCTTTAAAAAAAATGGAGTTTGCCTCTATTAAAAATTTGTTAATTTTGATTTTACTTTCTTTAGAGGCATTGATACGATATTTGTGTATAAAAAACTATTTTTTTTAATTTGTTCATGAGACTTATACTGCCTGTTTTTAGAAAACGTAAGCAAGTGAGTGAGTGAGAAATTATATTGAAAACAAAAACAAATTTTCGTTTTTTATTGTTGTTTTCAATATAATTTCTCACTCACTCACTTGCTTACGTTTTCTAAAAACAGGCAGATAATATTTTTTTCCTTTTCGTTACAGGTTGTCAGTAACCAGAATAATACATACATACATACCACTTCCCTAGCATTTTAAACTGTTGACTGTTTAAGCACTTATTTATTTTTTCAAATACATAAGCATTTATATTTCCTAATCAGAAAAGCCATCCAGAAATAATGTAAGTTTTCTACAAAACTTTTTTTATATTAGCTCTGGGGGCTATTTCTGGCAATCATGATCGAATACTTACATATGTTTCAATGTTGAGAAAACTCAAATAAATGCTTCACAACACCGAGAAAATAAAATAATTCTTTGTCGACTGAAAGAATTAGATTCGAATCGAAACAGTATTCGATCACGACTGACAGAATTAGTCTCCTGATCTTATAATTTCCGTTATGTACTTTACTGACAATTTCAATATTTGTACAGGTCTCCAAACTGTCTTATTATATTTGAAAACTCGCTTGGGGGTTGGCTTTTATAAAATCAGAATATCCCATACTTTTATACGAAAATACAACACCAGCAGATTTACTATCACCTTTATCAAACACAAGCCACATTTGTTTCATATCCACTTTATAATGTTGCTCTTCCACCTTCATATTTTACTTCATTTAACAACCTAGTTTGTGGAGAACCACCAATGTCATATCAAACATTACACTATTCATTTCCGGCTTCTAATATACACTATGTTCCACTGCAGCATTCTCAGATTATACCGAACACAAAACCAAGAAAATATGCAATACCAATTATAAACCCTGATTCGTTAAAAATCCAACCTCGTAAAAGTCTAATTAAAAAAGACATTTTTACACAAACGGACAAAATAGAAGTTAAATCCGTATCAGTACAAGCAGAAAACCTACAGAATAAAGAGAACATTGCAATTGCGAAAGAATCTTTACAACCATCAACAGCAAATGGGGGTAAGTCAATCGTACATGTTGAATTTTTAAGGTTTTCACTAATTATTTTATTTGTAATGTAGGGTGCTGTAAAATAAATCGCAAGGGTGCAAAGCGCAAGGAGAAATATAAAAAACTTTTAAAGAGACAACAAAAACGATCAAACAAATTACTAGCCTGTTGAAAATTAATAAATGGAATATGCAATCTTATTTTTTATTGTTTTTTTTTTTGCTAAAAAAAAAACTTTGTAATTTGTTCATATTTTATTACTAATTTTGTTTTTATGATTTTGTTTTATATAATTGTTCGTTAATATTTTTGTTAAAAAAATTAAAGAAAATAAAATTATTCAAATAATTTAAACAATTTAGTTAAAATTATATTTGGTTTGTATGTATGAATGTATATTGTAACATAGATCATTTTGTATTGAACCAAAATTTTTTGATTAAAAAGTAGGATAAGGAGCTTTAAGGCCATGTCAGATAAAACTTTTGCTTCGCGATGAAGTTTTATCTGACATGGCCTTTAGGTCCAATGTTCCATGATAAATTACAGAACTAATAGAAAGTAATTCTAGGTCTATTAAACCGCTCACGCTCACTTTCAAACAACTCGAAATAAATTACCAATATATGTCACTATCCTTTTGGATAGTAGCAAAGACACAAATTTTCAACAAGATCGGTCAAAAATTTTCTGAGTAGAGGTGCGCTCAAAACTACTTATAGGATAAAATGCTAGTTAGGTATGTTATATACCGTCGGAAAGGTTAATTTTCAGCATTAGTTTTATTGTTAAGGTTTTAGAAACACTTATGCAAAATAGTGCATACCCAGTAAAAAACGTGCTCCAAAAGGAGCAGGTTTTTTGTATGAATTCATACCTCAAATCGCTTCAAACCTGCTGCTGAACATTTAATTCCGTTCGGTTTTGTTTTGAAAATCCACAAACTTCAATGTGTTCGGTTCGGCTCGTTAATGTTCGTCCCTTTTGGCTGGTAAAAAAAAACATTTTTACAAAAACAAAATACACACACGAAAAAAACATTATAGAACATTAAAATATAATGTTTTCCTACAGTATCACTACAATTGTTCTGTTTTTTAACGAATTATATAATGTTCGGTTCTTTCTTGAAAATAGTTACGAACGGTATTAAGGGTTGTGTTTGTCTACACAATCACTAAAAAATAGATATCGTTCCTGGGTGTGTGAGCCGAACGTTAAATAATGTACTGTTTATTTTCGAACACTAGTTTAAATGCCTTTTTTCAATCATTTTCGTAAACCATATAAATAAATTAGCCTATTGGATAGCCTAATTGTTAATAATTTCACAGATTTTCCTCTCTTAAGGGACAAGAGCAGGAGAAATCTGTAAAAGCAACTAAATTTCTTTTACTCCGTAGAGCAAATGAATTTAGTTGATGAATGGGGAATGGTAAGCAAAATTTATGGGGTTACAGTGGCTCTTCCAATTTGCTACACACGTGTATGCTTACCTTTTTGGATTAGGGTGCCTTATGAGAGGAAAGTGCAGGGATGGTTGGGTTTAATATAATACACAAACTTCTTAATTTGGGGGGGGGGGGGGGTGGGGGGGGGTTCACTTTATAGGTTACAATATTTAATGATTATTAAATGCAAATCTTTTAATTTAATTTAAATTTTAAAAAGGTAAAGTTAAAAAAAAGCAAAAAAGTTAAGTTAACGTTGAAAATGAATTGTGAACTGCTCTGATTGCAAGCGGTAATTGAAGTGAAGCTCTTCTTTTTTTGCTGACTCGTCTTAAGCCTTGTTCATTTTAATTTTTTTTACTCTCCAAAGCCAGGCTTGACAGACTGGTTTTGATGAGTACTAAATTTCAATTACAATAGATAACTCAGTCTTCAATCAACCCAATTTCAATCTACAATAATTCACAATAGTTATTGAAGAACTGACGTTATTTTCAATTTTAAATTTAACCTCAATTCACAATTCATTTTCAATTTATAATTCATTGCCCAATAGGCCAAGACAATATAATAAGAGAAAAAACTTCAATTCATTAAATTCATTAATTAAATTCTAATTATCATACAAAAAAAATACATCATTCATTTTTTCCCGGGTGTTCAATGTACATTAAACACCATAATATATTTTTTTTCGCTTAAAAACCCTCTTCGTTGTCAGCACTAAAATAGCAGCTTTTTTGTATGTTTTATTCAGTATAATTTACTGCTTTATAAGAGCTCTCTAATTGAAGCGCTTGCGTATGCGCTTTTTCTCTGTAGTGCTTCAAAAAACCCAAATTTTTTTTACTAGGTATGCTTAAACTTGAAAAACCCTCGGCTTGAGTTGGAAATAATTTTTATACCCTTCACCTCAGGTGGAGATTTTTCCAAAAATCCCAAAATTGTTGTTGTATTTTTATTGCTTTTTTCTGTATATCTAGAGAACGGCAAGTTATAAATACACACCAACACACTAAATGTGGGCGGGGTTGGAGAAGTGGGCGTGGTATCCCCCATACAAAAAATTTCAAAAATTGTGTAATAACCTGAATTTTTTAACTGTAATATGACCTATGGTTACGCCTTATATATCAAAAGATCGGAAATGTAAAGTAGAAAATATTTTCTGAAAACCTCGAGAAAATCGGTTCAGATACGAAAAAGTTATGACCAAAATATTAATATTTTTTTTGAAAAATACCCATTTTCGGGAACCATAGATCTTGCCGAGTCCAAGTTTTATAACTCAACTAACTGGCAAATCTCTTCTTAAACACTTCGGTATATTAATCTGTCAAATCGGTTAAAAATGGCTGAGTTATAATCAAAATACTGAAATCCCAAAAATTACTCTTTTTATACCCTTCACCTCAGGTGGAAAAGGATATATACATACATATAAGTTTGTCATTCCGTTTGTAATTTCTACAATATTAATCTAAGAGCCTATAAAGTATATATATTCTGGGTCCTTATGAGGAGAGAACTTGATTTAACCAATAAATAAAATGTATTAGAATACCCGCCTAGTTAAGGGCCATAATAATGAATAATAAATAAAATTAACATTTGTCCACCGCTTTTCATGATATATGGCTTAATGCGTAATATACCTAGCTTTTCGATAAATGATAAGAATGTTGCAAATTTGTCATAAAAATTTTTTTATGAATTATTGAAAACTGAAAATAGTACTAATTTTGAAGGAAAAAAAATACATCGACACGAATTTCAAAATAAATCCGAAGCAGTTGAAAATATAAAAAAAGGTTATTTGGATGACTAAAAATACAATAAATATAAATATTTTATATAATATATAAATAGCATCAAAAAGCTAGCCGCCTTAAAATCTATATATTTCTATTTACAACATCTTTTTTGCTGAAAAGTGTAATTTATAGATCCAAATTAGAGCCCACTGCTGAAATATTCTAACTGTCGGTGGAGGTATTTGAAGATTCGGCACAGCCGAATATAGCACTCTTACTTGTTTTTTAATATATAATATTTTGAAGTCCAATTAATTTGCAATCGGCAACACTGCTACAATTCAAAAATATTTTTATTGTCATCACCTCAGTATGCTTTGAATTTCAAATCAAAACAAATTTTTTTCAAATCAAAACAAACGAAAAAAAATTAAAACAATCAAAACAAAAAAATTTGTTTTCATCAAAAATAAAAATAAGGAAGGAGATAAATATAAAAATTTAAAAGGAAATCATAAAGAACTGAAGGTAAGCTAAAATTTGCAATGTTTGTTAATTATTTCTTTAAATAAATAAATGGTTATAATATTGGAAAAACAATAGTTTTTTGAATTTTCCAAGAAAACTCTTTCTTGTATGTATCTTAGGAAAAAATCAATATACCCAAGCTATCGAACGGAAAATGGATATCCAGATGCAGCAATCTGTCGAAAAAAAGCGAATTTTGTTTTTAAAATTTGGTCGGGCGCTATTAAATATCATCATGTTCCTTTTAGTTCTGAAGTGTCATCGAGAGTTAATTCGTTCTACTACTATCTTTTGGCAGCAAATGAATTTCGCTTTGGAAGAAGATGAAAATTATTTCAGATGATCAAAAACCACATCCCACTTTTATTATTTTAATAAGAATACAAAAGCAACATTCCCAGGCATTCGGGCGGATTTCCGGTGGCAGAAATCTTTACTCAATCTTAGTAAGTTTTCACCTGTCTTAACATGTGCCCGTGCGCTTTTATATATGTAAACAATATGCATAACAGCTTATCATGTCTTCTTAAATCAGTTCGACACTTAAGTTGGAACAACTTATTCGCCCTACGAAAAATATATGATCCGGAAAACATGTTCGCTTCTGAAAAATGTGTACCCAATTGCGTCAATGTGTGGTGAAATGGCTCGGGAGGCAGGAATTTCTAATTAAACTATTGAAGTAAGTTTTTTTCCTGTCTTTTTACATGAAGATGAGTGCTGTAAATGAAAAATTCACAAAAAACAATTAATATTAATTCCAGCATAAAAGTGTTAACAATTTTGAGCAGCTTATATAAAAACTTTGGGTGCCTCGGAAGGCTAGCTGGTAGTGAGCTAGACTATCAGTGTGAGGGTTACTAGTTAGATTCCCCCAGAGTCTGGTCTGTTTCACTGCAACTTGCGAAAGGACTTAGTTGCTATTGCTCTTAGTTTTTTGTTGGAGCTTCTCAAATTATGGGGTAATATAAATTATATCTGTATCACAAAGTCATCGAATTATATTAAATTGTCTTTAAATCCTGCAGCAGAATTTTCAATTTTAAAAGTTTTATTGAATTACATAATAGAAAAAGTTGCGACCGTAACTTTTATAGACAGAAGGATGAATGTACTGTTAAAGAGTTAGTGAAACTGTAGGATAATATGTATAGTAAACATAATGTTAAAAATTTATATTCCTTTTTAAATTATACATATCGCACCAGTTTCTCTAAAGAGGTTCAACTCTTAATTAAAAAAATTTTTCTTTTTGCAAGAAAACGATAACCATTGTGCTATCTATAGGTATATCCATCTTTCTTTAGAAGCATCTGAAGATAAATATTTTGAGTTGCACCCAAATGTAAAATCAATAAATATCAGTTGTACCTGCGTTTATGCCATAACGGTTAATTTTTTTTATCATGTTAATTTTTAGTTAACTGGCACAACTTCATATGATACCACAATATCAATTAACAAATTTCAGATAAATAGCAAAAAGTTGGCAGAAACAATTACAACTGTTTTTTTAAATATGTTTAATCTTTAAAAAAAATGGAGTTTGCCTTTATTAAAAATTTTTTAATTTTGATTTTACTTTCTTTAGAGGCATTGATACGATATTTGTGTATAAAAAACTATTTTTTTAATTTGTTCATGAGACTTATAATATTTTTTTCCTTTTCGTTACAGGTTGTCAGTAACCAGAATAATACATACATACATACCACTTCCCTAGCATTTAAAACTGTTGACTGTTTAAGCACTTAATTATTTTTTCAAATACATAAGCATTTATGTTTCCTAATCAGAAAAGCCATCCAGAAATAATGTAAGTTTTCTACAAAACTTTTTATATATTAGCTCTGGGGGCTATTTCTGGCAATCATGATAGAATACTTAATAAATAAATGCTTCACAACACCGAGAAAATAAAATAATTCTTTGTCGACTGAAAGAATTAGATTCGAATCGAAACAGTATTCGATCACGACTGACAGAATTAGTCTCCTGATCTTATAATTTCCGTTATGTACTTTACTGACAATTTCAATATTTGTACAGGTCTCCAAACTGTCTTATTTTATTTGAAAACTCGCTTGGGGGTTGACTTTTATACAATCAGAATATCCCATACTTTTATACGAAAATACAACACCAGCAGATTTACTATCACCTTTATCAAACACAAGCCACATTTGTTTTATATCCACTTTATAATGTTGCTCTTCCACCTTCATATTTTACTTCATTTAACAACCTAGTTTGTGGAGAACCACCAATGTCATATCAAACATTACACTATTCATTTCCGGCTTCTAATATACACTATGTTCCACTGCAGCATTCTCAGATTATACCGAACACAAAACCAAGAAAATATGCAATACCAATTATAAACCCTGATTCGTTAAAAATCCAACCTCGTAAAAGTCTAATTAAAAAAACATTTTTACACAAACGGACAAAATAGAAGTTAAATCCGTATCAGTACAAGCAGAAAACCTACAGAATAAAGAGAACATTGCAATTGCGAAAGAATCTTTACAACCATCAACAGCAAATGGGGGTAAGTCAATCGTACATGTTGAATTTTTAAGGTTTTCACTAATTATTTTATTTGTAATGTAGGGTGCTGTAAAATAAATCGCAAGGGTGCAAAGCGCAAGGAGAAATATAAAAAACTTTTAAAGAGACAACAAAAACGATCAAACAAATTACTAGCCTGTTGAAAATTAATAAATGGAATATGCAATCTTATTTTTTATTGTTTATTTGCTAAAAAAAAAAAAACTTTGTAATTTGTTCATATTTTATTACTTATTTTGTTTTTATGATTTTGTTTTATATAATTGTTCGTTAATATTTCTGTTAAAAAAATTAAAGAAAATAAAATTATTCAAATAATTTAAAAAATTTAGTTAAAATTATATTTGGTTTGTATGTATGAATGTATATTGTAACATAGATCATTTTGTATTGAACCAAAATTTTTTGATTAAAAAGTAGGATAAGGAGCTTTAAGGCCATGTCAGATAAAACTTTTGCTTCGCGATGAAGTTTTATCTGACATGGCCTTTAGGTCCAATGTTCCATGATAAATTACAGAACTAATAGAAAGTAATTCTAGGTCTATTAAACCGCTCACGCTCACTTTCAAACAACTCGAAATAAATTACCAATATATGTCACTATCCTTTTGGATAGTAGCAAAGACACAAATTTTCACATGATCGGTCAAAAATTTTCTGAGTAGAGGTGCGCTCAAAACTACTTATAGGATAAAATGCTACAGTATTCCACGGATAATTACCTCGACAAAAATGCCAATATTTTTGGGTAATTATGCGGGGAAAGCATTTAAACGAATACGCTTAACTACTTCGTTGAGGTAATAATTAGAATACGTTTAACTACCTCATTGAGGTAATTAGACGTATTTATTTACAAGATAACTAAAGGCCTAACCAGAATGTGAATAACGTGGCTTAAGCAACCGAGCGAATACATGTAAATCATATGTCTAAAACCATGTTGAACTTAAGGGAACTTTTTGTTAAATTTAATGAAACTGTAATTTGCTTAAGCAAAGTGCGAAACTAATCGCACATTCCGTACGGAATCAAAAGTTTTTTATTTTGTTTTTGTTTTTTTTAATGTATTTGAGAGGCTTTTTTGTTTATTTTTGACAGTAGCTTAAGTTTGTTTATGCACATTCTGGTTGGGCCTTTAACTTTGATGTATGAAAAAATTTAAGAAAGGAATTTTTATATGTACCAGCTAAGTCTTAAGAGATAGCAATAAAAACAATGGGATTTGTTGTCTTAAATTTTATCTGTAGTGCTTTTTGAGATGTCCTATCATATCCAATTTCGCCACCTACATTAAATTTTCACTGTACAATTTTAAGCCAAAGCAAGTTTTTGTTGAAGATAAATGTTTTTCGCAACTTATAACATAGAAACCTAGACGCATCGTTTAGTAAACGATCGAATCGGAAACACTTGCTTAAGTAATATTTTCGTGTCCGTCCGTCCGTCCATCTTGCTGGTTGTATGTCCATGTAAACCTTGTGCGAAAAGTAAAGGTAGCAGTTTTTAGATAATTTGATAAAATTGGGTAAATACGTTTAATTGTCATAAGAACAAAACCTATGAAAATTGTAAGAATATAACTCTATATGAATCTGGACCTCATAACATAACTTTTAATGCAAATATTAATTTGTTGAATATTTTGCTTTTAATCAAGCCATATTTTGTTTTCTTAGGCATATTTTTAAAAAAAAATTTTAGTGCATATTTTCAAATTATTAACATGTAAAACTTTGTTGCATTTCTTGCTGTGATTTTGTCAAATAGTACTGAGGCAATTAAACGAATGAAATTTAGGTATAATTTTGTTTTGGGAGTTAAATTTTTAAGGCAATTATCCGAATCGGGTAATTAAGCGTATGTCAATTAAACGTGGATTTTTGTTTAAAAAATGGAAGAAAAAACGGGGATTTAAATCTCGAGGTAAATAAGCGTGAAAGGCATTTAAGCGTGGGGTAATTAACCGGGTTATACTGTAGTTAGGTATGTTATATACCGTCGGAAAGGTTAATTTTCAGCATTAGTTTTATTGTTAAGGTTTTAGAAACATGCAAAATAGTGCATATGCTTAAACTTGAAAAACCCTCGGCTTGAGTTGGAAATAATTTTTATACCCTTCACCTTAGGTGGAAACGAGTATATACATATAAGTTTGTCATTCCGTTTTTAATTTCTACAATATTGATCTAAGGCCCTATAAAGTATATATATTCTGGGTCCTTATGAGGAGAGAACTTGATTTAACCAATAAATAAAATGTATTAGAATACCCGCCTAGTGTAGGGCCATAATAATGAATAATAAATAAAATTACCATTGTCCACCGCTTTTCATGATATATGGCTTAATGCGTTATATGGGTGTTTCTACGTTAATAGGTTCTATCGACGGCAACATTAAAAAATCATACATAATTTTTAAATTTGCGGAAATATCAAACGCGTTTAATAATAAATACAGTTTACTTTTTTACCAATAAATTGCAATACCTAAATTACCTTAGTTTAGTCATAACTTCATGTTTACCTAGAAAAAAGTATCTACTCTGGCCTGTCCCTTTAGTATTCTGTAACAAAATATTTGAAATTTACCACATTACTAATTCATAAAATATTTATTTAATCGTTAGTTATTACATAAAGTTGTATAAAAAACAATGGTAATAATTTAAAAAAACTTTCAAAATACTTTCAAATTTTATTGAAAAAAATTACATATTTTTTGTCGCTCGTATTTTAAGTCTCTTCCCCTGCACATTTTTCGATCGTTTAAAAATGCCGCTAAAATGCGTTGACGCTGCAAATTTAAATAGCAGAATATTTGTTTCGAAGTGAATTTAACAATAAAAGTCGCGCGAGCCACTAGCGTGTTCTTATTGGGCCAATAATTCGACCAAAACACTCGGGTTGCTCGCACGTGTCAGTGATTAATGTATCTCCACTGGAGAGTTTTATTCCCTTGTTATTTGTGGTTTAAGTTTGTTTATAATATTGATTTATTTTAATTTCAGTATAATTTACTGTGTTAGTTTGATTTTTCGTTACAATACATATTTTTCCCAATATGCTAGTTTTTTAAGGAAAACATCTCTCCCCTGCCGTATTTTCCCTTCTTCATCAGATGCCAGGGTAGAGATTTTGCGTCCAGGGTAGATAATGAATTGAGAAATTACTTCTTTCTTAGTATTTTACGTTAAACCAACACATTTCCACTATATACGTTATACGTGTTTTAAAGCTTCAAAAATGTATGTATGCCTTATTTAATGTGAATTTTTTTTAAGTTAGTTTTATACTACTAACATACATATGTTGCATTATACAATAATAGAAGGTAGTCAAGTTCTTTCTTTTGTTGCCGTATTAACGTTCTGACATTCAAGATTTATACAAAATCGTGCTAACCGACTTTTTAATCAAATCTAATATTCGTTTTTTATGTTTTATGCACTGGCAACCAAATTGCAAGAACTTTACCTAAATGAAGTAAAATTCACGTGGAATTACCACGAAGCCGGTCACGACAAGGGCGCGCCTGATGGAGTAGGTGCGACGTGCAAAAGGACTACTGATAGACTTGTTGGGGCTGGGAATGACAATTCATCGCTGTCCAAATGTAATTGATGACGAAGACATTTTAAAGAAAGAAGAGGGACTTAATAAAAAAAGTTTTAAAAGCTTCTCAGCCACTATGAAGGTCCAACAAATTACTG
Organism: Pollenia angustigena; assembly: GCA_930367215.1. NCBI lineage: Eukaryota > Metazoa > Arthropoda > Insecta > Diptera > Polleniidae > Pollenia > Pollenia angustigena. Next base: position 119,709,548 of record OV884057.1, on the reverse strand, counting down.
GAAGTATATTTTGCCCCAATAAATTGACAATGAAGAGCTTAAGCTGTTTTTGTGATCTTGAAGTATCCAATCATTTTGTGGTCTGCACTTTGGATTTTGCTTTCATGAAAACCAAACCGCGCCTTAATGTTGATAATGTATATGGGCCTGAAAGAGAATCTTAAGACGAACCACTAATAAAGTAGCTTCTCAGTATTGTTCTCAAGCAGTTACCGAGAAGGCATGCCAGCTTGTAAACGAAGTAAATGAAATAATTAGCTTTTTTTTGACTACGTTTATGTTAAGAATTTTTGTTTTTAAGTAACATAAAAAAAGACTCTATGGAGTTATCCAATTTTTTTTTTTGGTTTTAAGCTATCATCAAATATTGAATTATTAAAGTTGATTCTTACGAAAATAAGGTTTGTTTTCAATTTATCCTTCCGCTTAAAGTAAGGCATCATGTCCTGACCGTCATGTCTTTACCCTGTGTAGAGTATCTCCACTGGTCATTTAAAATACCGGAAAAAGTAGATAACTTGACTGGCCATTATTAAACATGCATTCAAACTTCCTGATTAATTACGATTATATTGAAAAAAATCATAATTTTAAATATTTTTATCACGCCGCCATTCATAATATCAGATAACCTCTTATCGTAGAATGACCCTTATACCTAGCTTTTCGATAAATGATAAGAATGTTGAAAATTTGTCATAATAATTTTTTTATGAATTATTGAAAACAGAAAATAGTACATACTAATTTTGCAGGAAAAAAAATACATCGACACGAATTTCAAAATAAATCCGAAGCAGTTGAAAATATAAAAAAGGTTATTTGGATGACTAAAAATACATTAAATATAAACTAGATGACCCGTGCGAATATTTCGCACCGTTAGTTGTCATTTTTGTAACATAAAATATATAGTATAGTATATATATTATGTAGAACTGCATTACTATTAAGCGACCCTGTATTACCACATTTGAACAGTATTATCATGCAGTTCTGTTAAGCGACCCTGTGCTACCACGTTTGAACAGTATTATCATGCAGTTCTATTGCAGTTCTATATAAAATATAATTTTTATCAATGAAAATATTAATTTTTCAATTTCTAATTATTTTTCGTCATTAGTGTTAGAAATAAGCTTTAAAATGAGATATCATTTATTAAATTTGATGCGGTGGTATGGGAGATATTTGCAACCGACAAAAAAAAGTGCTTTAGAAATAATATATATGATATTTTATATAATATATAAATAGCATCAAAAAGCTAGCCGCCTTAAAATCTATATATTTCTATTTACAACATCTTTTTTGCTGACAAGTGTAATTTATAGATCCAAATTAGAGCCCACTGCTGAAATATTCTAACTGTCGGTGGAGGTATTTGAAGATTCGGCACAGCCGAATATAGCACTCTTACTTGTTTTTTAATATATAATATTTTGAAGTCCAATTAATTTGCAATCGGCAACACTGCTACAATTCAAAAATATTTTTATTGTCATCACCTCAGTATGCTTTGAATTTCAAATCAAAACAAATTTTTTTCAAATCAAAACAAACGAAAAAAAATTTAAACAATCAAAACAAAAAAATTTGTTTTCATCAAAAATAAAAATAAGGAAGGAGATAAATATAAAAATTTAAAAGGAAATCATAAAGAACTGAAGGTAAGCTAAAATTTGCAATGTTTGTTAATTATTTCTTTAAATAAATAAATGGTTATAATATTGGAAAAACAATAGTTTTTTGAATTTTCCAAGAAAACTCTTTCTTGTATGTATCTTAGGAAAAAATCAATATACCCAAGCTATCGAACGGAAAATGGATATCCAGATGCAGCAATCTGTCGAAAAAAAGCGAATTTTGTTTTTAAAATTTGGTCGGGCGCTATTAAATATCATCATGTTCCTTTTAGTTCTGAAGTGTCATCGAGAGTTAATTCGTTCTACTACTATCTTTTGGCAGCAAATGAATTTATGAAAATTATTTCAGATGATCAAAAACCACATCCCACTTTTATTATTTTAATAAGAATACAAAAGCAACATTCCCAGGCATTCGGGCGGATTTCCGGTGGCAGAAATCTTTACTCAATCTTAGTAAGTTTTCACCTGTCTTAACATGTGCCCGTGCGCTTTTATATATGTAAACAATATGCATAACAGCTTATCATGTCTTCTTAAATCAGTTCGACACTTAAGTTGGAACAACTTACGAAAAATATATGATCCGGAAAACATTTTCGCTTCTGAAAAATGTGTACCCAATTGCGTCAATGTGTGGTGAAATGGCTCGGGAGGCAGAAATTTCTAATTAAACTACTGAAGTAAGTTTTTTCCTGTCTTTTTACATGAAGATGAGTGCTGTAAATGAAAAATTCACAAAATACAATTAATATTAATTCCAGCATAAAAGTGTTAACAATTTTGAGCAGCTTATATAAAAACTTTGGGTGCCTCGGAAGGCTAGCTGGTAGTGAGCTAGACTATCAGTGTGAGGGTTACTAGTTCGATTCCCCCAGAGTATGGTCTGTTTCACTGCAACTTGCGAAAGGACTTAGTTGCTATTGCTCTTAGTTTTTTGTTGGAGCTTCTCAAATTATGGGGTAATATAAATTATATCTGTATCACATCATGGCAAAATTAAGTCATCGAATTATATTAAATTGTCTTTAAATCCTGCAGCAGAATTTTCAATTTTAAAAGTTTTATTGAATTACATAATAGAAAAAGTTGCGACCGTAACTTTTATAGACAGAAGGATGAATGTACTGTTAAAGAGTTAGTGAAACTGTAGGATAATATGTATAGTAAACATAATGTTAAAAATTTATATTCCTTTTTAAATTATACATATCGCACCAGTTTCTCTAAAGAGGTTCAACTCTTAATTAAAAAAATTTTTCTTTTTGCAAGAAAACGATAACCAGTGTGCTATCTATAGGTATATTCATCTTTCTTTAGAAGCATCTGAAGATAAATATTTTGAGTTGCACCCAAATGTAAAATCAATAAATATCAGTTGTACCTGCGTTTATGCCATAACGGTTAATTTTTTTTATCATGTTAATTTTTAGTTAAACTGGTACAACTTCATATGATATCACAATATCAATTATCAAATTTCAGATAAATAGCAAAAAGTTGGCAGAAACAATTACAACTGTTTTTTAAATATGTTTAATCTTTAAAAAAAAAATGGGGGTTGCCTCTATTAAAAATTTGTTAATTTTGATTTTACTTTCTTTAGAGGCATTGATACGATATTTGTGTATAAAAAACTACTTTTTTAATTTGTTCATGAGACTTATAATATTTTTTTCCTTTTCGTTACAGGTTGTCAGTAACCAGAATAATACATACATACATACCACTTCCCTAGCATTTTAAACTGTTGACTGTTTAAGCACTTAATTATTTTTTCAAATACATAAGCATTTATGTTTCCTAATCAGAAAAGCCATCCAGAAATAATGTAAGTTTTCTACAAAACTTTTTATATATTAGCTCTGGGGGCTATTTCTGGCAATCATGATCGAATACTTACATATGTTTCAATGTTGAGAAAACTCAAATAAATGCTTCACAACACCGAGAAAATAAAATAATTCTTTGTCGACTGAAAGAATTAGATTCGAATCGAAGCAGTATTCGATCACGACTGACAGAATTAGTCTCCTGATCTTATAATTTCCGTTATGTACTTTACTGACAATTTCAATATTTTTACAGGTCTCCAAACTGTCTTATTTTATTTGAAAACTCGCTTGGGGGTTGGCTTTTATACAATCAGAATATCCCATACTTTTATACGAAAATACAACACCAGCAGATTTACTATCACCTTTATCAAACACAAGCCACATTTGTTTTATATCCACTTTATAATGTTGCTCTTCCACCTTCATATTTTACTTCATTTAACAACCTAGTTTGTGGAGAACCACCAATGTCATATCAAACATTACACTATTCATTTCCGGCTTCTAATATACACTATGTTCCACTGCAGCATTCTCAGATTATACCAAACACAAAACCAAGAAAATATGCAATACCAATTATAAACCCTGATTCGTTAAAAATCCAACCTCGTAAAAGTCTAATTAAAAAAACATTTTTACACAAACGGACAAAATAGAAGTTAAATCCGTATCAGTACAAGCAGAAAACCTACAGAATAAAGAGAACATTGCAATTGCGAAAGAATCTTTACAACCATCAACAGCAAATGGGGGTAAGTCAATCGTACATGTTGAATTTTTAAGGTTTTCACTAATTATTTTATTTGTAATGTAGGGTGCTGTAAAATAAATCGCAAGGGTGCAAAGCGCAAGGAGAAATATAAAAAACTTTTAAAGAGACAACAAAAACGATCAAACAAATTACTAGCCTGTTGAAAATTAATAAATGGAATATGCAATCTTATTTTTTATTGTTTTTTTTTGCTAAAAAAAAAACTTTGTAATTTGTTCATATTTTATTACTAATTTTGTTTTTATGATTTTGTTTTATATAATTGTTCGTTAATGTTTTTGTTAAAAAAATTAAAGAAAATAAAATTATTCAAATAATTTAAACAATTTAGTTAAAATTATATTTGGTTTGTATGTATGAATGTATATTGTAACATAGATCATTTTGTATTGAAACAAAATTTTTTGATTAAAAAGTAGGATAAGGAGCTTTAGGTCTAATGTTCCATGGTAAATTACAGAACTAATAGAAAGTAATTCTAGGTGTATTAACCCGCTCATGCTCACTTTCAAGCAAAGACACAAATTTTCTACAAGATCGGTCAAAAATTTTCTGAGTAGAGGTGCGCTCAAAACTACTTATAGGATAAAATGCTAGTTAGGTATGTTATATACCGTCGGAAAGGTTAATTTTCAGCATTTGTTTTATTGTTAAGGTTTTAGAAATACTTATGCAAAATAGTGCATATGCTTAAACTTGAAAAACCCTCGGCTTGAGTTGGAAATAATTTTTATACCCTTCACCTTAGGTGGAAACGAGTATATACATATAAGTTTGTCATTCCGTTTGTAATTTCTACAATATTGATCTAAGGCCCTATAAAGTATATATATTCTGGGTCCTTATGAGGAGAGAACTTGATTTAACCAATAAATAAAATGTATTAGAATACCCGCCTAGTTTAGGGCCATAATAATGAATAATAAATAAAATTACCATTGTCCACCGCTTTTCATGATATATGGCTTAATGCGTTATATGGGTGTTTCTACGTTAATAGGTTCTATCGACGGCAACATTAAAAAATCATACATAATTTTTAAATTTGCGGAAATATCAAACGCGTTTAATAATAAATACAGTTTACTTTTTTACCAATAAATTGCAATACCTAAATTATTTTAGTTTAGTCATAACTTCATGTTTACCTAGAAAAAAGTATCTACTCTGGCCTGTCCCTTTAGTATTCTGTAACAAAATATTTGAAATTTACCACATTACTAATTCATAAAATATTTAATCGTTAGTTATTACATAAAGTTGGATAAAAAACAATGGTAATAATTTAAAAAAACTTTCAAAATACTTTCAAATTTTATTGAAAAAAATTACATATTTTTTGTCGCTCGTATTTTAAGTCTCTTCCCCTGCACATTTTTCGATCGTTTAAAAATGCCGCTAAAATGCGTTGACGCTGCAAATTTAAATAGCAGAATATTTGTTTCGAAGTGAATTTAACAATAAAAGTCGCGCGAGCCACTAGCGTGTTCTTATTGGGCCAATAATTCGACCAAAACACTCGGGTTGCTCGCACGTGTCAGTGATTAATGTATCTCCACTGGAGAGTTTTATTCCCTTGTTATTTGTGGTTTAAGTTTGTTTATAATATTGATTTATTTTAATTTCAGTATAATTTACTGTGTTAGTTTGATTTTTCGTTACAATACATATTTTTCCCAATATGCTAGTTTTTTAAGGAAAACATCTCTCCCCTGCCGTATTTCCCCTTCTTCATCAGATGCCAGGGTAGAGATTTTGCGTCCAGGGTAGATAATGAATTGAGAAATTACTTCTTTCTTTGTATTTTACGTTAAACCAACACATTTCCACTATATACGTTATACGTGTTTTAAAGCTTCAAAAATGTATGTATGCCTTATTTAATGTGAATTTTTTTTAAGTTAGTTTTATACTACTAACATACATATGTTGCATTATACAATAATAGAAGGTAGTCAAGTTCTTTCTTTTGTTGCCGTATTAACGTTCTGACATTCAAGATTTATACAAAATCGTGCTAACCGACTTTTTAATCAAATCTAATATTCGTTTTTTATGTTTTATGCACTGGCAACCAAATTGCAAGAACTTTACCTAAATGAAGTAAAATTCACGTGGAATTACCACGAAGCCGGTCACGACAAGGGCGCGCCTGATGGAGTAGGTGCGACGTGCAAAAGGACTACTGATAGACTTGTTGGAGCTGGGAATGACAATTCATCGCTGTCCAAATGTAATTGATGACGAAGACATTTTAAAGAAAGAAGAGGGACTTAATAAAAAAAGTTTTAAAAGCTTCTCAGCCACTATGAAGGTCCAACAAATTACTGGAAGTATATTTTGCCCCAATAAATTGACAATGAAGAGCTTAAGCTGTTTCTGTGATCTTGAAGTATCCAATCATTTTGTGGTCTGCACTTTGGATTTTGCTTTCATGAAAACCAAACCGCGCCTTAATGTTGATTATGTATATGGGCCTGAAAGAGAATCTTAAGACGAACCACTAATAAAGTAGCTTCTCAGTATTGTTCTCAAGCAGTTACCGAGAAGGCATGCCAGCTTGTAAACGAAGTAAATGAAATAATTAGCTTTTTTTTGACTACGTTTATGTTAAGAATTTTTGTTTTTAAGTAACATAAAAAAAGACTCTATGGAGTTATCCAATTTTTTTTTTGGTTTTAAGCTATCATCAAATATTGAATTATTAAAGTTGATTCTTACGAAAATAAGGTTTGTTTTCAATTTATCCTTCCGCTTAAAGTAAGGCATCTTGTCCTGACCGTCATGTCTTTACCCTGTGTAGAGTATCTCCACTGGTCATTTAAAATACCGGAAAAAGTAGATAACTTGACTGGCCATTATTAAACATGCATTCAAACTTCCTGATTAATTACGATTATATTGAAAAAAATCATAATTTTAAATATTTTTATCACGCCGCCATTCATAATATCAGATAACCTCTTATCGTAGAATGACCCTTATACCTAGCTTTTCGATAAATGATAAGAATGTTGAAAATTTGTCATAATAATTTTTTTATGAATTATTGAAAACAGAAAAAAGTACATACTAATTTTGCAGGAAAAAAAATACATCGACACGAATTTCAAAATAAATCCGAAGCAGTTGAAAATATAAAAAAGGTTATTTGGATGACTAAAAATACATTAAATATAAACTAGATGACCCGTGCGAATATTTCGCACCGTTAGTTGTCATTTTTGTAACATAAAATATATAGTATAGTATATATATTATGTAGAACTGCATTACTATTAAGCGACCCTGTATTACCACATTTGAACAGTATTATCATGCAGTTCTGTTAAGCGACCCTGTGCTACCACGTTTGAACAGTATTATCATGCAGTTCTAGTGCAGTTCTATATAAAATCTAATTTTTATCAATGAAAATATTAATTTTTCAATTTCTAATTATTTTTCGTCATTAGTGTTAGAAATAAGCTTTAAAATGAGATATCATTTATTAAATTTGATGCGGTGGTATGGGAGATATTTGCAACCGACAAAAAAAAGTGCTTTAGAAATAATATATATGATATTTTATATAATATATAAATAGCATCAAAAAGCTAGCCGCCTTAAAATCTATATATTTCTATTTACAACATCTTTTTTGCTGACAAGTGTAATTTATAGATCCAAATTAGAGCCCACTGCTGAAATATTCTAACTGTCGGTGGAGGTATTTGAAGATTCGGCACAGCCGAATATAGCACTCTTACTTGTTTTTTAATATATAATATTTTGAAGTCCAATTAATTTGCAATCGGCAACACTGCTACAATTCAAAAATATTTTTATTGTCATCACCTCAGTATGCTCTGAATTTCAAATCAAAACAAATTTTTTTCAAATCAAAACAAACGAAAAAAAATTAAAACAATCAAAACAAAAAAATTTGTTTTCATCAAAAATAAAAATAAGGAAGGAGATAAATATAAAAATTTAAAAGGAAATCATAAAGAACTGAAGGTAAGCTAAAATTTGCAATGTTTGTTAATTATTTCTTTAAATAAATAAATGGTTATAATATTGGAAAAACAATAGTTTTTTGAATTTTCCAAGAAAACTCTTTCTTGTATGTATCTTAGGAAAAAATCAATATACCCAAGCTATCGAACGGAAAATGGATATCCAGATGCAGCAATCTGTCGAAAAAAAGCGAATTTTGTTTTTAAAATTTGGTCGGGCGCTATTAAATATCATCATGTTCCTTTTAGTTCTGAAGTGTCATCGAGAGTTAATTCGTTCTACTACTATCTTTTGGCAGCAAATGAATTTCGCTTTGGAAGAAGATGAAAATTATTTCAGATGATCAAAAACCACATCCCACTTTTATTATTTTAATAAGAATACAAAAGCAACATTCCCAGGCATTCGGGCGGATTTCCGGTGGCAGAAATCTTTACTCAATCTTAGTAAGTTTTCACCTGTCTTAACATGTGCCCGTGCGCTTTTATATATGTAAACAATATGCATAACAGCTTATCATGTCTTCTTAAATCAGTTCGACACTTAAGTTGGAACAACTTATTCGCCCTACGAAAAATATATGATCCGGAAAACATTTTCGCTTCTGAAAAATGTGTACCCAATTGCGTCAATGTGTGGTGAAATGGCTCGGGAGGCAGAAATTTCTAATTAAACTATTGAAGTAAGTTTTTTCCTGTCTTTTTACATGAAGATGAGTGCTGTAAATGAAAAATTCACAAAATACAATTAATATTAATTCCAGCATAAAAATGTTAACAATTTTGAGCAGCTTATATAAAAACTTTGGGTGCCTCGGAAGGCTAGCTGGTAGTGAGCTAGACTATCAGTGTGAGGGTTACTAGTTCGATTCCCCCAGAGTATGGTCTGTTTCACTGCAACTTGCGATAGGACTTAGTTGCTATTGCTCTTAGTTTTTTGTTGGAGCTTCTCAAATTATGGGGTAATATAAATTATATCTGTATCACATCATGGCAAAATTAAGTCATCGAATTATATTAAATTGTCTTTAAATCCTGCAGCAGAATTTTCAATTTTAAAAGTTTTATTGAATTACATAATAGAAAAAGTTGCGACCGTAACTTTTATAGACAGAAGGATGAATGTACTGTTAAAGAGTTAGTGAAACTGTAGGATAATATGTATAGTAAACATAATTTTACTAATTTATATTCCTTTTTAAATTATACATATCGCACCAGTTTCTCTAAAGAGGTTCAACTCTTAATTAAAAAAATTTTTCTTTTTGCAAGAAAACGATAACCAGTGTGCTATCTATAGGTATATTCATCTTTCTTTAGAAGCATCTGAAGATAAATATTTTGAGTTGCACCCAAATGTAAAATCAGTAAATATCAGTTGTACCTGCGTTTATGCCATAACGGTTAATTTTTTTTATCATGTTAATTTTTAGTCAACTGGCACAACTTCATATGATACCACAATATCAATTAACAAATTTCAGATAAATAGCAAAAAGTTGGCAGAAACAATTACAACTGTTTTTTTAAATATGTTTAATCTTTAAAAAAAATGGAGTTTGCCTCTATTAAAAATTTGTTAATTTTGATTTTACTTTCTTTAGAGGCATTGATACGATATTTGTGTATAAAAAACTACTTTTTTAATTTGTTCATGAGACTTATAATATTTTTTTCCTTTTCGTTACAGGTTGTCAGTAACCAGAATAATACATACATACATACCACTTCCCTAGCATTTAAAACTGTTGACTGTTTAAGCACTTAATTATTTTTTCAAATACATAAGCATTTATGTTTCCTAATCAGAAAAGCCATCCAGAAATAATGTAAGTTTTCTACAAAACTTTTTTTATATTAGCTCTGGGGGCTATTTCTGGCAATCATGATCGAATACTTACATATGTTTCAATGTTGAGAAAACTCAAATAAATGCTTCACAACCCCTAGAAAATAAAATAATTCTTTGTCGACTGAAAGAATTAGATTCGAATCGAAGCAGTATTCGATCACGACTGACAGAATTAGTCTCCTGATCTTATAATTTCCGTTATGTACTTTACTGACAATTTCAATATTTGTACAGGTCTCCAAACTGTCTTATTATATTTGAAAACTCGCTTGGGGGTTGGCTTTTATACAATCAGAATATCCCATACTTTTATACGAAAATACAACACCAGCAGATTTACTATCACCTTTATCAAACACAAGCCACATTTGTTTCATATCCACTTTATAATGTTGCTCTTCCACCTTCATATTTTACTTCATTTAACAACCTAGTTTGTGGAGAACCACCAATGTCATATCAAACATTACACTGTTCATTTCCGGCTTGTCATATACACTATGTTCCACTGCAGCATTCTCAGATTATACCGAACACAAAACCAAGAAAATATGCAATACCAATTATAAACCCTGATTCGTTAAAAATCCAACCTCGTAAAAGTCTAATTAAAAAAGACATTTTTACACAAACGGACAAAATAGAAGTTAAATCCGTATCAGTACAAGCAGAAAACCTACAGAATAAAGAGAACATTGCAATTGCGGAAGAATCTTTACAACCATCAACAGCAAATGGGGGTAAGTCAATCGTACATGTTGAATTTTTAAGGTTTTCACTAATTATTTTATTTGTAATGTAGGGTGCTGTAAAATAAATCGCAAGGCTGCAAAGCGCAAGGAGAAATATAAAAAACTTTTAAAGAGACAACAAAAACGATCAAACAAATTACTAGCCTGTTGAAAATTAATAAATGGAATATGCAATCTTATTTTTTATTGTTTTTTTTTTTTTTTGCTAAAAAAAAAAACTTTGTAATTTGTTCATATTTTATTACTAATTTTGTTTTTATGATTTTGTTTTATATAATTGTTCGTTAATATTTTTGTTAAAAAAATTAAAGAAAATAAAATTATTCAAATAATTTAAACAATTTAGTTAAAATTATATTTGGTTTGTATGTATGAATGTATATTGTAACATAGATCATTTTGTATTGAACCAAAATTTTTTGATTAAAAAGTAGGATAAGGAGCTTTAAGGCCATGTCAGATAAAACTTTTGCTTCGCGATGAAGTTTTATCTGACATGGCCTTTAGGTCCAATGTTCCATGATAAATTACAGAACTAATAGAAAGTAATTCTAGGTCTATTAAACCGCTCACGCTCACTTTCAAACAACTCGAAATAAATTACCAATATATGTCACTATCCTTTTGGATAGTAGCAAAGACACAAATTTTCAACAAGATCGGTCAAAAATTTTCTGAGTAGAGGTGCGCTCAAAACTACTTATAGGATAAAATGATAGTTAGGTATGTTATATACCGTCGGAAAGGTTAATTTTCAGCATTAGTTTTATTGTTAAGGTTTTAGAAACACTTATGCAAAATAGTGCATACCCAGTAAAAAACGTGCTCCAAAAGGAGCAGGTTTTTTGTATGAATTCATACCTCAAATCGCTTCAAACCTGCTGCTGAACATTTAATTCCGTTCGGTTTTGTTTTGAAAATCCACAAACTTCAATGTGTTCGGTTCGGCGCGTTAATGTTCGTCCCTTTCGGCTGGTAAAAAAAAACATTTTTACAAAAACAAAATACACACACGAAAAAAACATTATAGAACATTAAAATATAATGTTTTCCTACAGTATCACTACAATTGTTCTGTTTTTTAACGAATTATATAATGTTCGGTTCTTTCTTGAAAATAGTTACGAACGGTATTAAGGGTTGTGTTTGTCTACACAATCACTAAAAAATAGATATCGTTCCTGGGTGTGTGAGCCGAACGTTAAATAATGTACTGTTTATTTTCGAACACTGGTTTAAATGCCTTTTTTTTAATCATTTTCGTAAACCATATAAATAAATTAGCGTATTGGATAGCCTAATTGTTAATAATTTCACAGATTTTCCTCTCTTAAGGGACAAGAGCAGGAGAAATCTGTAAAAGCAACTAAATTTCTTTTACTCCGTAGAGCAAATGAATTTAGTTGATGAATGGGGAATGGTAAGCAAAATTTATGGGGTTACAGTGGCTCTTCCAATTTGCTACACACGTGTATGCTTACCTTTTTGGATTAGGGTGCCTTATGAGAGGAAAGTGCAGGGATGGTTGGGTTTAATATAATACACAAACTTCTTTATTTGGGGGGGGGGGGGGGGGGGTTTTCACTTTATAGGTTACAATATTTAATGATTATTAAATGCAAATCTTTTAATTTAATTTAAATTTTAAAAAGGTAAAGTTAAAAAAAAGCAAAAAAGTTAAGTTAACGTTGAAAATGAATTGTGAACTGCTCTGATTGCAAGCGGTAATTGAAGTGAAGCTCTTCTTTTTTTGCTGACTCGCCTTAAGCCTTGTTCATTTTAATTTTTTTTACTCTCCAAAGCCAGGCTTGACAGTCTGGTTTTGATGAGTACTAAATTTCAATTACAATAGATAACTCAGTCTTCAATCAACCCAATTTCAATCTACAATAATTCACAATAGTTATTGAAGAACTGACGTTATTTTCAATTTTAAATTTAACCTCAATTCACAATTCATTTTCAATTTATAATTCATTGCCCAATAGGCCAAGACAATATAATAAGAGAAAAAACTTCAATTCATTAAATTCATTAATTAAATTCTAATTATCATACAAAAAAAATACATCATTCATTTTTTCCCGGGTGTTCAATGTACATTAAACACCATAATATATTTTTTTTCGCTTAAAAACCCTCTTCGTTGTCAGCACTAAAATAGCAGCTTTTTTGTATGTTTTATTCAGTATAATTTACTGCTTTATAAGAGCTCTCTAATTGAAGCGCTTGCGTATGCGCTTTTTCTCTGTAGTGCTTCAAAAAACCCAAATTTTTTTTACTAGGTATGCTTAAACTTGAAAAACCCTCGGCTTGAGTTGGAAATAATTTTTATACCCTTCACCTCAGGTGGAGATTTTTCCAAAAATCCCAAAATTGTTGTTGTATTTTTATTGCTTTTTTCTGTATATCTAGAGAACGGCAAGTTATAAATACACACCAACACACTAAATGTGGGCGGGGTTGGAGAAGTGGGCGTGGTATCCCCCATACAAAAAATTTCAAAAATTGTGTAATAACCTGAATTTTTTAACTGTAATATGACCTATGGTTACGCCTTATATATCAAAAGATCGGAAATGTAAAGTAGAAAATATTTTCTGAAAACCTCGAGAAAATCGGTTCAGATACGAAAAAGTTATGACCAAAATATTAATATTTTTTTTGAAAAATACCCATTTTCGGGAACCATAGATCTTGCCGAGTCCAAGTTTTATAACTCAACTAACTGGCAAATCTCTTCTTAAACACTTCGGTATATTAATCTGTCAAATCGGTTAAAAATGGCTGAGTTATAATCAAAATACTGAAATCCCAAAAATTACTCTTTTTATACCCTTCACCTCAGGTGGAAAAGGATATATACATACAAATAAGTTTGTCATTCCGTTTGTAATTTCTACAATATTAATCTAAGAGCCTATAAAGTATATATATTCTGGGTCCTTATGAGGAGAGAACTTGATTTAACCAATAAATAAAATGTATTAGAATACCCGCCTAGTTAAGGGCCATAATAATGAATAATAAATAAAATTAACATTTGTCCACCGCTTTTCATGATATATGGCTTAATGCGTAATATACCTAGCTTTTCGATAAATGATAAGAATGTTGCAAATTTGTCATAAAAATTTTTTTATGAATTATTGAAAACTGAAAATAGTACTAATTTTGCAGGAAAAAAAATACATCGACACGAATTTCAAAATAAATCCGAAGCAGTTGAAAATATAAAAAAAGGTTATTTGGATGACTAAAAATACAATAAATATAAATATTTTATATAATATATAAATAGCATCAAAAAGCTAGCCGCCTTAAAATCTATATATTTCTATTTACAACATCTTTTTTGCTGACAAGTGTAATTTATAGATCCAAATTAGAGCCCACTGCTGATATATTCTAACTGTCGGTGGAGGTATTTGAAGATTCGGCACAGCCGAATATAGCACTCTTACTTGTTTTTTAATATATAATATTTTGAAGTCCAATTAATTTGCAATCGGCAACACTGCTACAATTCAAAAATATTTTTATTGTCATCACCTCAGTATGCTTTGAATTTCAAATCAAAACAAATTTTTTTCAAATCAAAACAAACGAAAAAAAAATTAAAACAATCAAAACAAAAAAATTTGTTTTCATCAAAAATAAAAATAAGGAAGGAGATAAATATAAAAATTTAAAAGGAAATCATAAAGAACTGAAGGTAAGCTAAAATTTGCAATGTTTGTTAATTATTTCTTTAAATAAATAAATGGTTATAATATTGGAAAAACAATAGTTTTTTGAATTTTCCAAGAAAACTCTTTCTTGTATGTATCTTAGGAAAAAATCAATATACCCAAGCTATCGAACGGAAAATGGATATCCAGATGCAGCAATCTGTCTTTGGAAAAAGCGAATTTTGTTTTTAAAATTTGGTCGGGCGCTATTAAATATCATCATGTTCCTTTTAGTTCTGAAGTGTCATCGAGAGTTAATCCGTTCTACTACTATCTTTTGGCAGCTCCTTCTTAAATCAGTTCGACACTTAAGTTGGAACAACGTATTCGCCCTACGAAAAAATATATGATCCGGAAAACATTTTCGCTTCTGAAAAATGTGTACCCAATTGCGTCAATGTGTGGTGAAATGGCTCGGGAGGCAGGAATTTCTAATTAAACTATTGAAGTAAGTTGTTTCCTGTCTTTTTACATGAAGATGAGTGCTGTAAATGAAAAATTCACAAAATACAATTAATATTAATTCCAGCATAAAAGTGTTAACAATATTGAGCAGCTTATATAAAAACTTTGGGTGCCTCGGAAGGCTAGCTGGTAGTGAGCTAGACTATCAGTGTGAGGGTTACTAGTTCGATTCCCCCAGAGTATGGTCTGTTTCACTGCAACTTGCGAAAGGACTTAGTTGCTATTGCTCTTAGTTTTTTGTTGGAGCTTCTCAAATTATGGGGTAATATAAATTATATCTGTATCACATCATGGCAAAATTAAGTCATCGAATTATATTAAATTGTCTTTAAATCCTGCAGCAGAATTTTCAATTTTAAAAGTTTTATTGAATTACATAATAGAAAAAGTTGCGACCGTAACTTTTATAGACAGAAGGATGAATGTACTGTTAAAGAGTTAGTGAAACTGTAGGATAATATGTATAGTAAACATAATTTTACTAATTTATATTCCTTTTTAATATATGTTGGAGCTGGGAATGACAATTCATCGCTGTCCAAATGTAATTGATGACGAAGACATTTTAAAGAAAGAAGAGGGACTTAATAAAAAAAGTTTTAAAAGCTTCTCAGCCACTATGAAGGTCCAACAAATTACTGGAAGTATATTTTGCCCCAATAAATTGACAATGAAGAGCTTAAGCTGTTTCTGTGATCTTGAAGTATCCAATCATTTTGTGTTCTGCACTTTGGATTTTGCTTTCATGAAAACCAAACCGCGCCTTAATGTTGATAATGTATATGGGCCTGAAAGAGAATCTTAAGACGAACCACTAATAAAGTAGCTTCTCAGTATTGTTCTCAAGCAGTTACCGAGAAGGCATGCCAGCTTGTAAACGAAGTAAATGAAATAATTAGCTTTTTTTTGACTACGTTTATGTTAAGAATTTTTGTTTTTAAGTAACATAAAAAAAGACTCTATGGAGTTATCCAATTTTTTTTTTGTTTTAAGCTATCATCAAATATTGAATTATTAAAGTTGATTCTTACGAAAATAAGGTTTGTTTTCAATTTATCCTTCCGCTTAAAGTAAGGCATCTTGTCCTGACCGTCATGTCTTTACCCTGTGTAGAGTATCTCCACTGGTCATTTAAAATACCGGAAAAAGTAGATAACTTGACTGGCCATTATTAAACATGCATTCAAACTTCCTGATTAATTACGATTATATTGAAAAAAATCATAATTTTAAATATTTTTATCACGCCGCCATTCATAATATCAGATAACCTCTTATCGTAGAATGACCCTTATACCTAGCTTTTCGATAAATGATAAGAATGTTGAAAATTTGTCATAATAATTTTTTTATGAATTATTGAAAACAGAAAAAATACATCGACACGAATTTCAAAATAAATCCGAAGCAGTTGAAAATATAAAAAAGGTTATTTGGATGACTAAAAATACATTAAATACATATAAACTAGATAACCCGTGCGAATATTTCGCACCGTTAGTTGTCATTTTTGTAACATAAAATATATAGTAGAGTATATATATTATGTAGAACTGCATTACTATTAAGCGACCCTGTATTACCACATTTGAACAGTATTATCATGCAGTTCTGTTAAGCGACCCTGTGCTACCACGTTTGAACAGTATTATCATGCAGTTCTATTGCAGTTCTATATAAAATATAATTTTTATCAATGAAAATATTAATTTTTCAATTTCTAATTATTTTTCGTCATTAGTGTTAGAAATAAGCTTTAAAATGAGATATCATTTATTAAATTTGATGCGGTGGTATGGGAGATATTTGCAACCGACAAAAAAAAGTGCTTTAGAAATAATATATATGATATTTTATATAATATATAAATAGCATCAAAAAGCTAGCCGCCTTAAAATCTATATATTTCTATTTACAACATCTTTTTTGCTGACAAGTGTAATTTATAGATCCAAATTAGAGCCCACTGCTGAAATATTCTAACTGTCGGTGGAGATATTTGAAGATTCGGCACAGCCGAATATAGCACTCTTACTTGTTTTTTAATATATAATATTTTGAAGTCCAATTAATTTGCAATCGGCAACACTGCTACAATTCAAAAATATTTTTATTGTCATCACCTCAGTATGCTTTGAATTTCAAATCAAAACAAATTTTTTTCAAATCAAAACAAACGAAAAAAAAATTAAAACAACAAAACAAAAAAATTTGTTTTCATCAAAAATAAAAACAAGGAAGGAGATAAATATAAAAATTTAAAAGGAAATCATAAAGAACTGAAGGTAAGCTAAAATTTGCAATGTTTGTTAATTATTTCTTTAAATAAATAAATGGTTATAATATTGGAAAAACAATAGTTTTTTGAATTTTCCAAGAAAACTCTTTCTTGTATGTATCTTAGGAAAAAATCAATATACCCAAGCTATCGAACGGAAAATGGATATCCAGATGCAGCAATCTGTCGAAAAAAAGCGAATTTTGTTTTTAAAATTTGGTCGGGCGCTATTAAATATCATCATGTTCCGAGAGTTAATTCGTTCTACTACTATCTTTTGGCAGCTTCTTCTTAAATCAGTTTGACACTTAAGTTGGAACAACTTATTCGCCCTACGAAAAATATATGATCCGGAAAACATTTTCGCTTCTGAAAAATGTGTACCCAATTGCGTCAATGTGTGGTGAAATGGCTCGGGAGGCAGGAATTTCTAATTAAACTATTGAATTAAGTTGTTTCCTGTCTTTTTACATGAAGATGAGTGCTGTAAATGAAAAATTCACAAAATACAATTAATAATTATTCCAGCATAAAAGTGTTAACAATATTGAGCAGCTTATATAAAAACTTTGGGTGCCTCGGAAGGCTAGCTGGTAGTGAGCTAGACTATCAGTGTGAGGGTTACTAGTTCGATTCCCCCAGAGTATGGTCTGTTTCACTGCAACTTGCGAAAGGACTTAGTTGCTATTGCTCTTAGTTTTTTGTTGGAGCTTCTCAAATTATGGGGTAATATAAATTATATCTGTATCACAAAGTCATCGAATTATATTAAATTGTCTTTAAATCCTGCAGCAGAATTTTCAATTTTAAAAGTTTTATTGAATTACATAATAGAAAAAGTTGCGACCGTAACTTTTATAGACAGAAGGATGAATGTACTGTTAAAGAGTTAGTGAAACTGTAGGATAATATGTATAGTAAACATAATGTTACTAATTTATATTCCTTTTTAAATTATACATATCGCACCAGTTTCTCTAAAGAGGTTCAACTCTTAATTAAAAAAATTTTTCTTTTTGCAAGAAAACGATAACCAGTGTGCTATCTATAGGTATATCCATCTTTCTTTAGAAGCATCTGAAGACAAATATTTTGAGTTGCACCCAAATGTAAAATCAATAAATATCAGTTGTACCTGCGTTTATGCCATAACGGTTAATTTTTTTTATCATGTTAATTTTTTGTTAAACTGGCACAACTTCATATGATACCACAATATCAATTAACAAATTTCAGATAAATAGCAAAAAGTTGGCAGAAACAATTACAACTGTTTTTTTTAAATATGTTTAATCTTTAAAAAAAAAATGGAGTTTGCCTCTATTAAAAATTTGTTAATTTTGATTTTACTTTCTTTAGAGGCATTGATACGAGATTTGTGTATAAAAAACTACTTTTTTAATTTGTTCATGAGACTTATAATATTTTTTTCCTTTTCGTTACAGGTTGTCAGTAACCAGAATAATACATACATACATACCACTTCCCTAGCATTTAAAACTGTTGACTGTTTAAGCACTTAATTATTTTTTCAAATACATAAGCATTTATGTTTCCTAATCAGAAAAGCCATCCAGAAATAATGTAAGTTTTCTACAAAACTTTTTTTATATTAGCTCTGGGGGCTATTTCTGGCAATCATGATCGAATACTTACATATGTTTCAATGTTGAGAAAACTCAAATAAATGCTTCACAACACCGAGAAAATAAAATAATTCTTTGTCGACTGAAAGAATTAGATTCGAATCGAAGCAGTATTCGATCACGACTGACAGAATTAGTCTCCTGATCTTATAATTTCCGTTATATACTTTACTGACAATTTCAATATTTTTACAGGTCTCCAAACTGTCTTATTTTATTTGAAAACTCGCTTGGGGGTTGGCTTTTATACAATCAGAATATCCCAAACTTTTATACGAAAATACAACACCAGCAGATTTACTATCACCTTTATCAAACACAAGCCACATTTGTTTCATATCCACTTTATAATGTTGCTCTTCCACCTTCATATTTTACTTCATTTAACAACCTAGTTTGTGGAGAACCACCAATGTCATATCAAACATTACACTGTTCATTTCCGGCTTCTCATATACACTATGTTCCACTGCAGCATTCTCAGATTATACCGAACACAAAACCAAGAAAATATGCAATACCAATTATAAACCCTGATTCGTTAAAAATCCAACCTCGTAAAAATCTAATTAAAAAAGACATTTTTACACAAACGGACAAAATAGAAGTTAAATCCGTATCATGACAAGCAGAAAACCTACAGAATAAAGAGAACATTGCAATTGCGGAAGAATCTTTACAACCATCAACAGCAAATGGGGGTAAGTCAATCGTACATGTTGAATTTTTAAGGTTTTCACTAATTATTTTATTTGTAATGTAGGGTGCTGTAAAATAAATCGCAAGGCTGCAAAGCGCAAGGAGAAATATAAAAAACTTTTAAAGATACAACAAAAACGATCAAACAAATTACTAGCCTGTTGAAAATTAATAAATGGAATATGCAATCTTATTTTTTATTGTTTTTTTTTTGCTAAAAAAAAACTTTGTAATTTGTTCATATTTTATTACTAATTTTGTTTTTATGATTTTGTTTTATATAATTGTTCGTTAATGTTTTTGTTAAAAAAATTAAAGAAAATAAAATTATTCAAATAATTTAAACAATTTAGTTAAAATTATATTTGGTTTGTATGTATGAATGTATATTGTAACATAGATCATTTTGTATTGAAACAAAATTTTTTGATTAAAAAGTAGGATAAGGAGCTTTAGGTCCAATGTTCCATGGTAAATTACAGAACTAATAGAAAGTAATTCTAGGTGTTTTAACCCGCTCATGCTCACTTTCAAGCAAAGACACAAATTTTCTACAAGATCGGTCAAAAATTTTCTGAGTAGAGGTGCGCTCAAAACTACTTATAGGATAAAATGCTAGTTAGGTATGTTATATACCGTCGGAAAGGTTAATTTTCAGCATTAGTTTTATTGTTAAGGTTTTAGAAACACTTATGCAAAATAGTGCATATGCTTAAACTTGAAAAACCATCGGCTTGAGTTGGAAATAATTTTTATACCCTTCACCTTAGGTGGAAACGAGTATATACATATAAGTTTGTCATCCGTTTGTAATTTCTACAATATTGATCTAAGACCCTATAAAGTATATATATTCTGGGTCCTTATGAGGAGAGAACTTGATTTAACCAATAAATAAAATGTATTAGAATACCCGCCTAGTTTAGGGCCATAATAATGAATAAAAAATAAAATTACCATTGTCCACCGCTTTTCATGATATATGGCTTAATGCGTTATATGGGTGTTTCTACGTTAATAGGTTCTATCGACGGCTACATTAAAAAATCATATATAATTTTTAAATTTGCGGAAATATCAAACGCGTTTAATAATAAATACAGTATACTTTTTTACCAATAAATTGCAATACCTAAATTACCTTAGTTTAGTCATAACTTCATGTTTACCTAGAAAAAAGTATCTACTCTGGCCTGTCCCTTTAGTATTCTGTAACAAAATATTTGAAATTTACCACATTACTAATTCATAAAATATTTATTTAATCGTTAGTTATTACATAAAGTTGTATAAAAAACAATGGTAATAATTTAAAAAAACTTTCAAAATACTTTCAAATTTTATTGAAAAAAATTACATATTTTTTGTCGCTCGTATTTTAAGTCTCTTCCCCTGCACATTTTTCGATCGTTTAAAAATGCCGCTAAAATGCGTTGACGGTGCAAATTTAAATAGCAGAATATTTGTTTCAAAGTGAATTTAACAATAAAAGTCGCGCGAGCCACTAGCGTGTTCTTATTGGGCCAATAATTCGACCAAAACACTCGGGTTGCTCGCACGTGTCAGTGATTAATGTATCTCCACTGGAGAGTTTTATTCCCTTGTTATTTGTGGTTTAAGTTTGATTATAATATTGATTTATTTAATTTCAGTATAATTTACCGTGTTAGTTTGATTTTTCGTTACAATACATATTTTTCCCAATATGCTAGTTTTTTAAGGAAAACATCTCTCCCCTGCCGTATTTCCCCTTCTTCATCAGATGCCAGGGTAGAGATTTTGCGTCCAGGGTAGATAATGAATTGAGAAATTACTTCTTTCTTAGTATTTTACGTTAAACCAACACATTTCCACTATATACGTTATACGTGTTTTAACGCTTCAAAAATGTATGTATGCCTTATTTAATGTGAATTTTTTTTAAATTAGTTTTATACTACTCACATACAGCGATGCCAACTTAGTGCTTTTGGCACTATTTATGGTGCTTTTTGATGCCTCAAAACGCCAAAATTTTATCCTTAGTGCCAAACTAAGAAAAAGCACTAACTTGGTGCTTTTTCAATTTTTTGTTAGTGCCTTTAGTGCTTTTTACAATTTTTATTGTTTTTCCACAATTTATTAAAACTTTGAATATATAGAGGATGATTTAAATGAGCTTTGCTATTTGGGGTACAATTTCGAGTAGGCCTGTAAAGATTATAAGATTTCAAATGATAAAAGAAAGTTGTATTCGTTACCAATAATCTTATTTACGAGCTAGGAAATTTTACAAACTATTAAGAGTTGACAACATATTAAGTAATCGTAGTAAAAACGATGTATTTGTTGTAGGTAAACTTTCTTTTAAAGATTTTGACACTGTTTCAAAAACAGAAAATGGCTTGGAAAATATTAGGAATTGTGAATGGAAAAATAAACAACGAACATATCTTTTTAGATAGAAGTCAACGATTTAATTGTCCAATTTTGTGTTTAGAATTTTAAGTTTTCCATACTCTAACGTTGGGCGTTGAAAGAACATTTAGTTCGATGAACTACAGTACATCCAAAAACGGAAACCGATTATCCTTAAACTCTGTTAATTCAATTCTTCACGTTATATGTGGACTTCGTCAGCATAATTTATGCTGTAATGAATACAATCAACCATCTAATGTCTGTAGAGATCTTTCTTCCAATGAAACATAGAACAAATCAAAATAAATATTACTTTAAAACTGTTTTATGGCCGAAATCAAACTCAGCTGATGATGATTTGTATGATATTATTTTTTTGAAGATAATAATACATTATTATTAGTATCTTCAATGTATACATTTAAAAATGTTTATATACAAATGTTAATATATTTATTATTTAATTTTAAATGAAAATGGTCCCACATCAACACCGTCGCCTTTTTTTCAATATTGGAGGCATATAATATTCGGCACAGCCGAATGCAACTTATTTTGTGTTTAATTTAATTGTAAAAACGGCTAAGTACCTTTTTACCCTTTTTTTGCTCGAAATGGTGCTTTTTAGTGCTTTTTTTAAATTTTAAAGTGCTTTTTGCTCTCAAAAAGTTGGCATCACTGCTAACATACATATGTTGCATTATACAATAATAGAAGGTAGTCAAGTTCTTTCTTTTGTTGCCATATTAACGTTCTGACATTCAAGATTTATACAAAATCGTGCTAACCGACTTTTTAATCAAATCTAATATTCGTTTTTTATGTTTTATGCACTGGCAACCAAATTGCAAGAACTTTACCTAAATGAAGTAAAATTCACGTGGAATTACCACGAAGCCGGTCACGGCAAGGGCGCGCCTGATGGAGTAGGTGCGACGTGCAAAAGGACTACTGATAGACTTGTTGGAGCTGGGAATGACAATTCATCGCTGTCCAAATGTAATTGATGACGAAGACATTTTAAAGAAAGAAGAGGGACTTAATAAAAAAAGTTTTAAAAGCTTCTCAGCCACTATGAAGGTCCAACAAATTACTGGAAGTATATTTTGCCCCAATAAATTGACAATGAAGAGCTTAAGCTGTTTCTGTGATCTTGAAGTATCCAATCATTTTGTGGTCTGCACTTTGGATTTTGCTTTCATGAAAACGAAACCGCGCCTTAATGTTGATAATGTATATGGGCCTGAAAGAGAATCTTAAGACGAACCACTAATAAAGTAGCTTCTCAGTATTGTTCTCAAGCAGTTACCGAGAAGGCATGCCAGCTTGTAAACGAAGTAAATGAAATAATTAGCTTTTTTTTGACTACGTTTATGTTAAGAATTTTTGTTTTTAAGTAACATAAAAAAAGACTCTATGGAGTTATCCAATTTTTTTTTTGGTTTTAAGCTATCATCAAATATTGAATTATTAAAGTTGATTCTTACGAAAATAAGGTTTGTTTTCAATTTATCCTTCCGCTTAAAGTAAGGCATCTTGTCCTGACCGCCATGTCTTTACCCTGTGTAGAGTATCTCCACTGGTCATTTAAAATACCGGAAAAAGTAAATAACTTGACTGGCCATTATTAAACATGCATTCAAACTTCCTGATTAATTACGATTATATTGAAAAAAATCATAATTTTAAATATTTTTATCACGCCGCCATTCATAATATCAGATAACCTCTTATCGTAGAATGACCCTTATACCTAGCTTTTCGATAAATGATAAGAATGTTGAAAATTTGTCATAATAATTTTTTTATGAATTATTGAAAACAGAAAATAGTACATACTAATTTTGCAGGAAAAAAAATACATCGACACGAATTTCAAAATAAATCCGAAGCAGTTGAAAATATAAAAAAGGTTATTTGGATGACTAAAAATACATTAAATATAAACTAGATGACCCGTGCGAATATTTCGCACCGTTAGTTGTCATTTTTGTAACATAAAATATATAGTATAGTATATATATTATGTAGAACTGCATTACTATTAAGCGACCCTGTATTACCACATTTGAACAGTATTATCATGCAGTTCTGTTAAGCGACCCTGTGCTACCACGTTTGAACAGTATTATCATGCAGTTCTATTGCAGTTCTATATAAAATATAATTTTTATCAATGAAAATATTAATTTTTCAATTTCTAATTATTTTTCGTCATTAGTGTTAGAAATAAGCTTTAAAATGAGATATCATTTATTAAATTTGATGCGGTGGTATCGGAGATATTTGCAACCGACAAAAAAAAGTGCTTTAGAAATAATATATGTATATGATATTTTATATAATATATAAATAGCATCAAAAAGCTAGCCGCCTTAAAATCTATATATTTCTATTTACAACATCTTTTTTGCTGACAAGTGTAATTTATAGATCCAAATTAGAGCCCACTGCTGAAATATTCTAACTGTCGGTGGAGATATTTGAAGATTCGGCACAGCCGAATATAGCACTCTTACTTGTTTTTTAATATATAATATTTTGAAGTCCAATTAATTTGCAATCGGCAACACTGCTACAATTCAAAAATATTTTTATTGTCATCACCTCAGTATGCTTTGAATTTCAAATCAAAACAAATTTTTTTCAAATCAAAACAAACGAAAAAAAAATTAAAACAACAAAACAAAAAAATTTGTTTTCATCAAAAATAAAAACAAGGAAGGAGATAAATATAAAAATTTAAAAGGAAATCATAAAGAACTGAAGGTAAGCTAAAATTTGCAATGTTTGTTAATTATTTCTTTAAATAAATAAATGGTTATAATATTGGAAAAACAATAGTTTTTTGAATTTTCCAAGAAAACTCTTTCTTGTATGTATCTTAGGAAAAAATCAATATACCCAAGCTATCGAACGAAAAATGGATATCCAGATGCAGCAATCTGTCGAAAAAAAGCGAATTTTGTTTTTAAAATTTGGTCGGGCGCTATTAAATATCATCATGTTCCTTTTAGTTCTGAAGTGTCATCGAGAGTTAATTCGTTCTACTACTATCTTTTGGCAGCAAATGAATTTATGAAAATTATTTCAGATGATCAAAAACCACATCCCACTTTTATTATTTTAATAAGAATACAAAAGCAACATTCCCAGGCATTCGGGCGGATTTCCGGTGGCAGAAATCTTTACTCAATCTTAGTAAGTTTTCACCTGTCTTAACATGTGCCCGTGCGCTTTTATATATGTAAACAATATGCATAACAGCTTATCATGTCTTCTTAAATCAGTTCGACACTTAAGTTGGAACAACTTATTCGCCCTACGAAAAATATATGATCCGGAAAACATTTTCGCTTCTGAAAAATGTGTACCCAATTGCGTCAATGTGTGGTGAAATGGCTCGGGAGGCAGGAATTTCTAATTAAACTATTGAAGTAAGTTTTTTCCTGTCTTTTTACATGAAGATGAGTGCTGTAAATGAAAAATTCACAAAATACAATTAATATTAATTCCAGCATAAAAGTGTTAACAATTTTGAGCAGTTTATATAAAAACTTTGGATGCCTCGGAAGGCTAGCTGGTAGTGAGCTAGACTATCAGTGTGAGGGTTACTAGTTCGATTCCCCCAGAGTATGGTCTGTTTCACTGCAACTTGCGAAAGGACTTAGTTGCTATTGCTCTTAGTTTTTTGTTGGAGCTTCTCAAATTATGGGGTAATATAAATTATATCTGTATCACATCATGGCAAAATTAAGTCATCGAATTATATTAAATTGTCTTTAAATCCTGCAGCAGAATTTTCAATTTTAAAAGTTTTATTGAATTACATAATAGAAAAAGTTGCGACCGTAACTTTTATAGACAGAAGGATGAATGTACTGTTAAAGAGTTAGTGAAACTGTAGGATAATATGTATAGTAAACATAATGTTACTAATTTATATTCCTTTTTAAATTATACATATCGCACCAGTTTCTCTAAAGAGGTTCAACTCTTAATTAAAAAAATTTTTCTTTTTGCAAGAAAACGATAGATAGAATAGATATATCCATCTTTCTTTAGAAGCATCTGATGATAAATATTTTGAGTTGCACCCAAATGTAAAATCAATAAATATCAGTTGTACCTGCGTTTATGCCATAACGGTTAATTTTTTTTATCATGTTAATTTTTAGTTAAACTGGCACAACTTCATATGATACCACAATATCAATTAACAAATTTCAGATAAATAGCAAAAAGTTGGCAGAAACAATTACAACTGTTTTTTTAAATATGTTTAATCTTTAAAAAAAAATGGGGGTTGCCTCTATTAAAAATTTGTTAATTTTGATTTTACTTTCTTTAGAGGCATTGATACGATATTTGTGTATAAAAAACTACTTTTTTAATTTGTTCATGAGACTTATAATATTTTTTTCCTTTTCGTTACAGGTTGTCAGTAACCAGAATAATACATACATACATACCACTTCCCTAGCATTTTAAACTGTTGACTGTTTAAGCACTTAATTATTTTTTCAAATACATAAGCATTTATGTTTCCTAATCAGAAAAGCCATCCAGAAATAATGTAAGTTTTCTACAAAACTTTTTATATATTAGCTCTGGGGGCTATTTCTGGCAATCATGATCGAATACTTACATATGTTTCAATGTTGAGAAAACTCAAATAAATGCTTCACAACACCGAGAAAATAAAATAATTCTTTGTCGACTGAAAGAATTAGATTCGAATCGAAGCAGTATTCGATCACGACTGACAGAATTAGTCTCCTGATCTTATAATTTCCGTTATGTACTTTACTGACAATTTCAATATTTTTACAGGTCTCCAAACTGTCTTATTTTATTTGAAAACTCGCTTGGGGGTTGGCTTTTATACAATCAGAATATCCCATACTTTTATACGAAAATACAACACCAGCAGATTTACTATCACCTTTATCAAACACAAGCCACATTTGTTTCATATCCACTTTATAATGTTGCTCTTCCACCTTCATATTTTACTTCATTTAACAACCTAGTTTGTGGAGAACCACCAATGTCATATCAAACATTACACTGTTCATTTCCGGCTTGTCATATACACTATGTTCCACTGCAGCATTCTCAGATTATACCGAACACAAAACCAAGAAAATATGCAATACCAATTATAAACCCTGATTCGTTAAAAATCCAACCTCGTAAAAGTCTAATTAAAAAAGACATTTTTACACAAACGGACAAAATAGAAGTTAAATCCGTATCAGTACAAGCAGAAAACCTACAGAATAAAGAGAACATTGCAATTGCGAAAGAATCTTTACAACCATCAACAGCAAATGGGGGTAAGTCAATCGTACATGTTGAATTTTTAAGGTTTTCACTAATTATTTTATTTGTAATGTAGGGTGCTGTAAAATAAATCGCAAGGGTGCAAAGCGCAAGGAGAAATATAAAAAACTTTTAAAGAGACAACAAAAACGATCAAACAAATTACTAGCCTGTTGAAAATTAATAAATGGAATATGCAATCTTATTTTTTATTGTTTTTTTTTGCTAAAAAAAAAACTTTGTAATTTGTTCATATTTTATTACTAATTTTGTTTTTATGATTTTGTTTTATATAATTGTTCGTTAATGTTTTTGTTAAAAAAATTAAAGAAAATAAAATTATTCAAATAATTTAAACAATTTAGTTAAAATTATATTTGGTTTGTATGTATGAATGTATATTGTAACATAGATCATTTTGTATTGAAACAAAATTTTTTGATTAAAAAGTAGGATAAGGAGCTTTAGGTCTAATGTTCCATGGTAAATTACAGAACTAATAGAAAGTAATTCTAGGTGTATTAACCCGCTCATGCTCACTTTCAAGCAAAGACACAAATTTTCTACAAGATCGGTCAAAAATTTTCTGAGTAGAGGTGCGCTCAAAACTACTTATAGGATAAAATGCTAGTTAGGTATGTTATATACCGTCGGAAAGGTTAATTTTCAGCATTAGTTTTATTGTTAAGGTTTTAGAAACACTTATGCAAAATAGTGCATATGCTTAAACTTGAAAAACCCTCGGCTTGAGTTGGAAATAATTTTTATACCCTTCACCTTAGGTGGAAACGAGTATATACATATAAGTTTGTCATCCGTTTGTAATTTCTACAATATTGATCTAAGACCCTATAAAGTATATATATTCTGGGTCCTTATGAGGAGAGAACTTGATTTAACCAATAAATAAAATGTATTAGAATACCCGCCTAGTTTAGGGCCATAATAATGAATAATAAATAAAATTACCATTGTCCACCGCTTTTCATGATATATGGCTTAATGCGTTATATGGGTGTTTCTACGTTAATAGGTTCTATCGACGGCAACATTAAAAAATCATACATAATTTTTAAATTTGCGGAAATATCAAACGCGTTTAATAATAAATACAGTATAGTTTTTTACCAATAAATTGCAATACCTAAATTACCTTAGTTTAGTCATAACTTCATGTTTACCTAAAAAAAAGTATCAACTCTGGCCTGTCCCTTTAGTATTCTGTAACAAAATATTTGAAATTTACCACATTACAAATTCATAAAATATTTAATCGTTAGTTACTACATAAAGTTGTATAAAAAACAATGGTAATAATTTAAAAAAACTTTCAAAATACTTTCAAATTTTATTGAAAAAAATTACATATTTTTTGTCGCTCGTATTTTAAGTCTCTTCCCCTGCACATTTTTCGATCGTTTAAAAATGCCGCTAAAATGCGTTGACGGTGCAAATTTAAATAGCAGAATATTTGTTTCGAAGGGAATTTAACAATAAAAGTCGCGCGATCCACTAGCGTGTTCTTATTGGGCCAATAATTCGACCATAACACTCGGGTTGCTCGCACGTGTCAGTGATTAATGTATCTCCACTGGAGAGTTTTATTCCCTTGTTATTTGTGGTTTAAGTTTGTTTATAATATTGATTTATTTTAATTTCAGTATAATTTACTGTGTTAGTTTGATTTTTCGTTACAATACATATTTTTCCCAATATGCTAGTTTTTTAAGGAAAACATCTCTCCCCTGCCGTATTTCCCCTTCTTCATCAGATGCCAGGGTAGAGATTTTGCGTCCAGGGTAGATAATGAATTGAGAAATTACTTCTTTCTTTGTATTTTACGTTAAACCAACACATTTCCACTATATACGTTATATGTGTTTTAACGCTTCAAAAATGTATGTACATGCCTTATTTAATATGAATTTTTTTTAAGTTAGTTTTATACTACTAACATACATATGTTGCATTATACAATAATAGAAGGTAGTCAAGTTATTTCTTTTGTTGCCATATTAACGTTCTGACATTCAAGATTTATACAAAATCGTGCTA
Source organism: Pollenia angustigena (assembly GCA_930367215.1). Lineage (NCBI taxonomy): Eukaryota > Metazoa > Arthropoda > Insecta > Diptera > Polleniidae > Pollenia > Pollenia angustigena. Next base: position 119,680,088 of record OV884057.1, on the reverse strand, counting down.
ACCGACTTTTTAATCAAATCTAATATTCGTTTTTTATGTTTTATGCACTGGCAACCAAATTGCAAGAACTTTACCTAAATGAAGTAAAATTCACGTGGAATTACCACGAAGCCGGTCACGGCAAGGGCGCGCCTGATGGAGTAGGTGCGACGTGCAAAAGGACTACTGATAGACTTGTTGGAGCTGGGAATGACAATTCATCGCTGTCCAAATATAATTGATGACGAAGACATTTTAAAGAAAGAAGAGGGACTTAATAAAAAAAGTTTTAAAAGCTTCTCAGCCACTATGAAGGTCCAACAAATTACTGGAAGTATATTTTGCCCCAATAAATTGACAATGAAGAGCTTAAGCTGTTTCTGTGATCTTGAAGTATCCAATCATTTTGTGGTCTGCACTTTGGATTTTGCTTTCATGAAAACCAAACCGCGCCTTAATGTTGATTATGTATATGGGCCTGAAAGAGAATCTTAAGACGAACCACTAATAAAGTAGCTTCTCAGTATTGTTCTCAAGCAGTTACCGAGAAGGCATGCCAGCTTGTAAACGAAGTAAATGAAATAATTAGCTTTTTTTCGACTACGTTTATGTAAGCAGATGTTAAGAATTTTTGTTTTTAAGTAACATAAAAAAAGACTCTATGGAGTTATCCAATTTTTTTTTTGGTTTTAAGCTATCATCAAATATTGAATTATTAAAGTAGATTCTTACGAAAATAAGGTTTGTTTTCAATTTATCCTTCCGCTTAAAGTAAGGCATCTTGTCCTGGCCGTCATGTCTTTACCCTGTGTAGAGTATCTCCCCTGGTCATTTAAAATACCGGAAAAAGTAGATAACTTGACTGGCCATTATTAAACATGCATTCAAACTTCCTGATTAATTACGATTACATTGAAAAAAATCATAATTTTAAATATTTTTATCACGCCGCCATTCATAATATCAGATAACCTCTTATCGTAGAATCCCCTTATACCTAGCTTTTCGATAAATGATAAGAATGTTGAAAATTTGTCATAATGATTTTTTTATGAATTATTGAAAACAGAAAATAGTACATACTCATTTTGCAGGAAAAAAAATACATCGACACGAATTTCTAAATAAATCCGAAGCAGTTGAAAATATAAAAAAGGTTATTTGGATGACTAAAAATACATTAAATATAAATATTTTATATAATATATAAATAGCATAAAAAAGCTAGCCGCCTTAAAATCTATATATTTCTATTTACAACATCTTTTTTGCTGACAAGTGTAATTTATAGATCCAAATTAGAGCCCACTGCTGAAATATTCTAACTGTCGGTGGAGATATTTGAAGATTCGGCACAGCCGAATATAGCACTCTTACTTGTTTTTTAATATATAATATTTTGAAGTCCAATTAATTTGCAATCGGCAACACAGCTACAATTCAAAAATATTTTTATTGTCATCACCTCAGTATGCTTTGAATTTCAAATCAAAACAAATTTTTTTCAAATCAAAACAAACGAAAAAAAAAATTAAAACAATCAAAACAAAAAAATTTGTTTTCATCAAAAATAAAAATAAGGAAGGAGATAAATATAAAAATTTAAAAGGAAATCATAAAGAACTGAAGGTAAGCTAAAATTTGCAATGTTTGTTAATTATTTCTTTAAATAAATAAATGGTTATAATATTGGAAAAACAATAGTTTTTTGAATTTTCCAAGAAAACTCTTTCTTGTATGTATCTTAGGAAAAAATCAATATACCCAAGCTATCGAACGGAAAATGGATATCCAGATGCAGCAATCTGTCGAAAAAAAGCGAATTTTGTTTTTAAAATTTGGTCGGGCGCTATTAAATATCATCATGTTCCTTTTAGTTCTGAAGTGTCATCGAGAGTTAATTCGTTCTACTACTATCTTTTGGCAGCAAATGAATTTCGCTTTGGAAGAAGATGAAAATTATTTCAGATGATCAAAAACCACATACCACTTTTATTATTTTAATAAGAATACAAAAGCAACATTCCCAGGCATTCGGGCGGATTTCCGGTGGCAGAAATCTTTACTCAATCTTAGTAAGTTTTCACCTGTCTTAACATGTGCCCGTGCGCTTTTATATATGTAAACAATATGCATAACAGCTTATCATGTCTTCTTAAATCAGTTCGACACTTTAGTTGGAACAACTTATTCGCCCTACGAAAAATATATGATCCGGAAAACATGTTCGCTTCTGAAAAATGTGTACCCAATTGCGTCAATGTGTGGTGAAATGGCTCGGGAGGCAGGAATTTCTAATTAAACTATTGAAGTAAGTTTTTTTCCTGTCTTTTTACATGAAGATGAGTGCTGTAAATGAAAAATTCACAAAAAACAATTAATATTAATTCCAGCATAAAAGTGTTAACAATTTTGAGCAGCTTATATAAAAACTTTGGGTGCCTCGGAAGGCTAAATGGTAGTTAGAGGGTTACTAGTTCGATTCCCCCAGAGTCTGGTCTGTTTCACTGCAACTTGCAAAAGGACTTAGTTGCTATTGCTCTTAGTTTTTTGTTGGAGCTTCTCAAATTATGGGGTAATATAAATTATATCTGTATCACATCATGGCAAAATTAAGTCATCGAATTATATTAAATTGTCTTTAAATCCTGCAGCAGAATTTTCAATTTTAAAAGTTTTATTGAATTACATAATAGAAAAAGTTGCGACCGTAACTTTTATAGACAGAAGGATGAATGTACTGTTAAAGAGTTAGTGAAACTGTAGGATAATATGTATAGTAAACATAATTTTACTAATTTATATTCCTTTTTAAATTATACATATCGCACCAGTTTCTCTAAAGAGGTTCAACTCTTAATTAAAAAAATTTTTCTTTTTGCAAGAAAACGATAACCAGTGTGCTATCTATAGATATATCCATCTTTCTTTAGAAGCATCTGATGATAAATATTTTGAGTTGCACCCAAATGTAAAATCAATAAATATCAGTTGTACCTGCGTTTATGCCATAACGGTTAATTTTTTTTATCATGTTAATTTTTAGTTAAACTGGCACAACTTCATATGATACCACAATATCAATTAACAAATTTCAGATAAATAGCAAAAAGTTGGCAGAAACAATTACAACTGTTTTTTTAAATATGTTTAATCTTTAAAAAAAAAATGGGGGTTGCCTCTATTAAAAATTTGTTAATTTTGATTTTACTTTCTTTAGAGGCATTGATACGATATTTGTGTATAAAAAACTACTTTTTTAATTTGTTCATGAGACTTATAATATTTTTTTCCTTTTCGTTACAGGTTGTCAGTAACCAGAATAATACATACATACATACCACTTCCCTAGCATTTTAAACTGTTGACTGTTTAAGCACTTAATTATTTTTTCAAATACATAAGCATTTATGTTTCCTAATCAGAAAAGCCATCCAGAAATAATGTAAGTTTTCTACAAAACTTTTTATATATTAGCTCTGGGGGCTATTTCTGGCAATCATGATCGAATACTTACATATGTTTCAATGTTGAGAAAACTCAAATAAATGCTTCACAACACCGAGAAAATAAAATAATTCTTTGTCGACTGAAAGAATTAGATTCGAATCGAAGCAGTATTCGATCACGACTGACAGAATTAGTCTCCTGATCTTATAATTTCCGTTATGTACTTTACTGACAGTTTCAATATTTTTACAGGTCTCCAAACTGTCTTATTTTATTTGAAAACTCGCTTGGGGGTTGGCTTTTATACAATCAGAATATCCCATACTTTTATACGAAAATACAACACCAGCAGATTTACTATCACCTTTATCAAACACAAGCCACATTTGTTTTATATCCACTTTATAATGTTGCTCTTCCACCTTCATATTTTACTTCATTTAACAACCTAGTTTGTGGAGAACCACCAATGTCATATCAAACATTACACTATTCATTTCCGGCTTCTCATATACACTATGTTCCACTGCAGCATTCTCAGATTATACCGAACACAAAACCAAGAAAATATGCAATACCAATTATAAACCCTGATTCGTTAAAAATCCAACCTCGTAAAAGTCTAATTAAAAAAGACATTTTTACACAAACGGACAAAATAGAAGTTACATCCGTATCAGTACAAGCAGAAAACCTACAGAATAAAGAGAACATTGCAATTGCGGAAGAATCTTTACAACCATCAACAGCAAATGGGGGTAAGTCAATCGTACATGTTGAATTTTTAAGGTTTTCACTAATTATTTTATTTGTAATGTAGGGTGCTGTAAAATAAATCGCAAGGGTGCAAAGCGCAAGGAGAAATATAAAAAACTTTTAAAGAGACAACAAAAACGATCAAACAAATTACTAGCCTGTTGAAAATTAATAAATGGAATATGCAATCTTATTTTTTATTGTTTTTTTTTGCTAAAAAAAAAACTTTGTAATTTGTTCATATTTTATTACTAATTTTGTTTTTATGATTTTGTTTTATATAATTGTTCGTTAATATTTTTGTTAAAAAAATTAAAGAAAATAAAATTATTCAAATAATTTAAACAATTTAGTTAAAATTATATTTGGTTTGTATGTATGAATGTATATTGTAACATAGATCATTTTGTATTGAAACAAAATATTTTGATTAAAAAGTACGATAAGGAGCATTAGGTCCAATGTTCTATGGTAAATTACAGAACTAATAGAAAGTAATTCTAGGTGTATTAACCCGATCATGCTCACATTCAAGCAAAGACACAAATTTTCAACAAGATCGGTCAAAAATTTTCTGAGTAGAGGTGCGCTAAAAACTACTTATAGGATAAAATGCTAGTTAGGTATGTTATATACCGTCGGAAAGGTTAATTTTTCAGCATTAGTTTTATTGTTAATGTTTAAGAAACACTTAATAAACACTCTTGTAGTTGCGTCTCTTTGTTTTTTGTTAATAAAAGCACAATTTTTGATCGCAGAAGTGTAAAATTTTGTGAAGACATGTAGTTCAATTCAATTCATAATAATCAATCAAAGACACGGTTTTGAATTGTTTGTTAGTTACGCTTTTTTTCATTTTAGCTAACGTTATGCACAAATATGAAAAATTTCAAAATAGTGCATATGCTAAAACTTGAAATAATTTTTTTATACATATCCGACCAAAACTAACTTTAAATTAAAATAATTGAAAACATTTTTCATTTTTTTAATTTATTCTATGAGCTAAATTTCAGTTATGTATTTTATAAAGCTTATTTGTAATAGTTATATTCCTTAAATTTTTCAGAAATGACTTTATACACTACCAGACTATTATATTGTATTTTCTTTTTTACATTTTACCTTAGCCTTACAAAAAAGCTTTATAAAATACATAACTGAAATTTAGCTCATAGAATAAATTCAAAAAATGAAAAATGTTGAATATAACACTCAATTCACATGAGGGCTTTTACGACGTCGTTTTATCTTGATTCCTTTTTAAAGCAACTTCCAAAATCCCTTTGCGTTCATACGATGATTTTTGGTTGCATGTCTTTTTTTTATTTACAGTATGGCCTTGATTACCCGTCATTCGATTAACCGGCAGCTTCAATAAAATGGAAAACAAACATTTTTTTGCACTGATTTAAATTGCCTCTATTATCCGAAATTATAAACAAATTATCTTTTTTTCGTTAAATTTTGAACAATCAAAAGAAATTTAAATAAACGAAGAAAGAGAATATCTTAACGGTGTGGAAGCATGTTCTGCCAAATTTACTTTTTTCCTCATGTTTACATAATAAAACGTTATATATTTACATAAAATAAGAAACACACCAAAAAAAATAAATAATCAAGAATTCTGCCGATCCCGTCTATTATCGATAATCGAGGTCTCACTGTATTTCCAACCACACACTTCAAAGTAAGAAAAAGAATAAAACGTAAACAGAAAAAGTTAAAAGAGAAATGTAAAAAACGACATGCAAAATACAAAACGTGACATTTTGTTAACCCCTCTTTCTTTTCTACACCGCTCACCAACAAACCAAAAGAGACGTCGACAAAGCGACGTCGTAAAAGCCCTCATCTAAACTGAGTGTAATATAAAGTAACCTTCGGAAGGAAATAATTCCCAGTTTCTAATAATTATTAGAAACTTCAAAAAGTAAACGAATAATCAAGCTCAAGGCCTTAGTTTTTAATAAATTTTATTTATTTATTTTACTACTCAATATTTCGTAACCCTACGGGAAACATCTTCAGGATAAAAAACAAGAAATTTGTATTAAAAAGAGTAACAATAGATGTTCATTAAACGACTGCCCGCTAATCCGATCTTTATTGTACTCGGATCGGATTAGCGGGCAGTCGTTTAATGAACATCTATTGTTACTCTTTTTAATACAAATTTCTTGTTTTTTATCCTGAAGATGTTTCCCGTAGGTTTACGAAATATTGAGTAGTAAAATAAATAAATAAAATTTATTAAAAACTAAGGCCTTGAGCTTGATTATTCGCTTACTTTTTGAAGTTAAAACAAAAAGGTCGAAAAAACATACATATTAATTATTAGAAACTTCAATTATAATTGAAAACATTTTTGTAAAAAAAGAAAAAAAAATTTAGAAGAAGCTACACATCTAATTTGTTCGAGACAAATTTTTCTAACATCCTATCTCTTGAAATTAAAGACAAATTTCTTTTATGTTTAAATTGAAAGATTAAGCAAAGTTTTATTATAAGAATTTTCGTTACAGAAAATTCTCGACTGTTCACAAGAATATATTGAAAAGTATATGAAAATAAAATAAAAATTTTATGTCATGTAAAAATAAAAAGAGTTGCCAAATCACTATATCCATATGCTATACATATTTGGGAATACAGTGAAACAAAAGTAAAGTTAAACCGATTTTGGAATTGACAAATAAAGTTGAATTAAAATTAACGTATTTCCAACACTCCTCCTCAATTACAAATTAGTAAACGTTTGATTTTAGCCTGAAGGTTTCCAGCTTTGTTGTTGGTAAGGGTTTGGTTAGCATGTCAGCAATCATTTCCTCTGAAGGGCAGTATTCACATTTGATTATCTTCTTGTCGATGTAATCTTTCACAAAATGAACTTTTGTATCAATATGCTTAGACCGATTGCTTAGTTTCTCGTCTTTTATTAAATTTAAGCAGCTTCTGTTATCCTCAAACATAATTGTTGGACATTCTTGCCGACATCCCAAATCGAAAAGCACATTTCTGATCCAGACAGCTTCTTTTGCAGCTTCGGATAACGCAATAAATTCTGCCTCCGTTGTTGACAATGAGACACTAGTTTGCTTTTTACAAGCCCAGCTGACAGCATTCCCATTAAGCATAAAGATGTAACCAGAGTTTGATTTTCTATCAATTCTGCACTCTGCCCAGTTGGCATCTGCATAGCCGATAAGTTCGTTTCGTTTATTAGAACTAACGTTCAAGTTTAAGTACATATCGGATGTTCCCTTAAGATATTTTGCCACACGCTTCAATTCATTCCAATCCTCATGGGTTGGATTACTCGTTTTCCTAGCCAGTATTGCGACGCTTGCAGAAATATCAGGGCGTGTATTTACAGATAAATATAACAATGATCCCATTAAACTTTGGTACTCATCATTTCGTAATAAAAGTTCTGAACTATTTTTCCCGTATGACGGATCAAGTGGATATTTTGAGCATTTTGCATCCTGTAGACCAAATTTGGTTAGCATTTCCTCAATATAGTGTTTCTGCCGTATCTTATAGTGAAATTCACTAGTCCTCACGACTTCCATACCAAGGTATTGTGATATGGCACCAAGATTGCTCACTTCAAATTTATCACCCAGCATGTCGTAGACATTTCGTATTTCACGTTCATCTCTAGCAGCAACAACCAAATCATCAACATAAACTAGCACATGGACACCTTCCCCATTGATGACTTTGTTGTATAAACACGGATCAGCTTTACTCTGAATAAAACCGCCATTTAACAATACGTCGTTCAGAGCCTTATTCCATACGTTTGCAGCTTGCTTAAGGCCATATATACTGCGTTTGAGTTTGCACACCAAATTGCCATCACCTTCAATAAAACCAGGCGGTTGTTTCATGTAGATTGTCTCCTTCAAACAGCCATTTAAGAAAGCACACTTTATGTCCATATGTTCAACATACATTTTTCTTTCAGCAGCAACTGACAACAAAATGCGAAAAGTTGGTTGGCGCACAACAGGCGCGAACACCTCATCATAATCGCAGCCATACTTTTGATTAAACCCTTGTGCTACCAAACGGGCCTTGAAGCGTTGAATCTTACCGTCTACTCCACGTTTAACTTTGTACGTCCATTTACAACCGACAATATTCGCATCAGGTGGAGCACGGACTAAATCCCAAGTTTGATTACTTTTAAGCGAATTCATCTCCTCCTTCATTGCAGACTCCCATTGAAGTTTGCGTTCTGATACTACGGCCTGTTTGTACGTTCTAGGTTCGACGATATCATCAGATTTAACCAAACTTACAGAGTATTTACAAGGAGGTATACCCTTGCTTGATCTAGTTGAACGTCTTAAAACCGGTTCAATAACATGTGGTCCTTCAACTGGATCGACCACTTTTGGATCTACCACGGCCTCAAAATATTCAAGATCACTGCAGTACGAGCCCTGATCAAAATTATCAGGAACGTCTTCAGTTCGAGTTGGAGAAATTTCGATCACCAAGTTTTCATTGTTTGTAGTTGAATTACGATTGTCCTTCGACCTCATAACAGCGTTCAGAGATACGAATTTGTAATCTCTACTTACAGTGACCTTATTTGTACTCGTATCAACGAAACGTAATCCCTTCGACTGCTCGTCATAACCCATGAACGTTAACAATACCGACTTGTTGTCGAATTTTTTCCTATTCACCTTAGGAGTTAACACGTATGCTTTAGCACCAAATATTCTGAAATTAGTAATGTTGGGTTTACGACCTTCCCATCTCTCATAGGGAGTACACGTAATTGAACTGGTAACAAGTCTGTTTTGTAGATAATTTGAACAGATAATGGCTTCACCCCAATACATTTTTGACAAACCAGCCTCTTCGAGAAGACAACGAGACATTTCCACCAGATATCTATTTTTCCTCTCGGCCACACCGTTTTGTTGTGGGCAATATGGGACAGTAAATTGGGATCTAATGCCACAGCTTTGAAGAAAGTCCAACATTCTTTTAGATTTATATTCGGCTCCATTGTCCGATCTAAAGCACTTAGGGACCCTTCCAAACTTGTTTCTAACCATTTCAACATATGTTTTAATTTTTTCAAAAACTTCAGACTTCTCATTAAGTAAGTATACGGTTGTATAACGACTGTAATCAGCGATTAATGTCAAAAAATATTTTCGTCCACCAGGGGTTACAGTTTGCATTGGACCGCAAATGTCGGAATGTATTAACTCAAGGACTTCCCCAGTTTTAGACTCCGATTTGTTAGGAAATGGTTTTCGAGAAAGCTTACATTTAACACATATATCACATGTCTTCCGAATTTTACAATCAACTATATCAGTTATTTTCAAGCTTACCAGATTGCATAGCCCTTACTGCATTAAAATCTCTGTGGCCAAAAAGCTTGTGGTAGTAATGTTGGCACCGATCAAGATTACAAACAGCAGTTAACGCTGCTTCACGATTTCCAGTTTTTAGTTGATATAAATTGTCAACGCAATCTGCCACACCAAATTCGACATTATTCATGTCAAGAATTCTGCAACTTGAGCCAGAAAACAAAACTTTAAAACCAACAGCAGACATTTTCTTTACCGACAGCAAACTTCCTTTAAACGACGGAATATACAAAACATTATCGACGGTAACGATCACTTCACCGCCCTTTCGATTCACCAGCCTTATCTTACAAGAACCTTTACCAGTAGAAAATGCAACACCGCCATCAGCAACAGTCACCTTTTCACGCCAAGATAAGTCAAGACTTATAAATTCTTCTTTAACACTACAAATATGACAAGTAGCGCCCGAGTCAACTACCCAAACTCCTGATTTAACGTTCAAAACAAAACAAGAATTAGCCTCATCATTTTCAGCAACCTTGGCATTCTGACCATTGTCTGATTTGCTATTCTTGAATTTCCAACAGTCCTTACGGATGTGGCCAACACCATGGCAGTAATGGCATACGATCTTCTTAGATTTATTATTTGCTTTTGGTCTAAATTTGTTAGTGGCTTTCAACACGGTATCTTCACCAGATTGTCTCTTTTTCTGTTTCTCATTTTCTTCGAGCAATTTGTTTTCAACCAGGGTCATAGTGAGATCTTTTTCATCTCTTACCTCGAGAGCCGTAATTAATGTGTCATAAGTATCAGGCAAACTACTCAACAGCATTGAAATTATCCACGATTCAGACATTTTCTCGCCAAGCGATTGCAATCTCGTAAATAGAAGCTTCATTTGATTAATGTGTTTGTCCATATCACCGTCAGGTTGAAGTTTCAACTCACAAATGCTTCTCATCAGTTTTACCTTATTGCTCAAAGTCGATTTTTCGTGGTATGATTTTAAAATGCTCCAAGCATCTTTAGCATTCACGCTATTTGCAATACGGAAAATTTCAGACTCCTCAACAGCCAAGCCAATTAGAATAGATGCTTCCGTATCGCGTTCCTTCCACTTTGCATCAGGTGCCTCGGGAATCGCACCCTCGATGACGTCCCATACTTTTTCTTTTTTCAATAGCAACTGCATCCGATATTTCCACAACTCGTAGTTGTCACGATTCAATTTCGTCATCAAAAGTCTTGCGTCAGCCATTTTTATTTTAGGAAATCAATTAATCCACAGCAGCAAAACAAGAAACAAGGAAAAAACACACAGCAGAAGTAATTAAAGGAGGCCCATAACCTCTTGAAATTAAAGACAAATTTCTTTTATGTTTAAATTGAAAGATTAAGCAAAGTTTTATTTTAAGAATTTTCGTTACAGAAAATTCTCGACTGTTCACAAGAATATATTGAAAAGTATATGAAAATAAAATAAAAATTTTATGTCATGTAAAAATAAAAAGAGTTGCCAAATCACTATATCCATATGCTATACATATTTGGGAATACAGTGAAACAAAAGTAAAGTTAAACCGATTTTGGAATTGACAAATAAAGTTGAATTAAAATTAACGTATTTCCAACACTATCATTGCTGATAACATTGTCATTAACGGTGAAAAGATTGAGATTGTGAGGGCAGCGAAAAATTTGGGAATAATTTTTAACAATAGTCTCACTTGGAACTATCATGTGAACTCTTTAGTTGGTCAGTCCTATATTAAGTTGCGGGCCCTATGGTTGACACAATTCTTTACCCCATAGAGGATAAGAATTTTACTTGCCAAGACATATCTGATTCCTAGTATAATTTATGGATGTGAACTGTTTGCAAACTGTGATTCAATTAGCAAAAGAAAATTAAATACTTTATTCAACAATATTTTGAGATATGTATGTGTACGGTCTAAGACGTTTCGATCGTGTTTCATCCGTTTCAAACAGTCTGTATGGAGTCTCTTTCGAAAATTTTTTTAAAATCCGAACCCTTATTTTTTTACACAGGGTGATAAACACTAAAACCCCCAAATATTTATTTGAGAGGATACATTTTTTTCAATCTCGAAGGAACCATAATATGATAATTCCACGGCATCAAACCTTAGTCTCCGAATGGCAGTTTTTTATTCATGCCGCTCGTCTTTGGAACCTTCTTCCACTAAATCAACAACTAAATCGTAATGCTAACAGTTTCAAAATGTTTTTATATAACTTTTTTTCATAATTGTTTTTTGATTGAAAATGTTTTATATGACTTTTATTCTTTTTAATAATTGTATTTTTTGTTTGTTTTAATACTATGAACTATGAACCATTTTGTAATAATTAAATGTAATTAAATATTCTTGTAGCTTTTTGCGTTCCTGTACTGTAATTATAAGACACTGTCTTGTTGTACAGGAAATTAAATAAAATTAATAAATTAATAGGTAATAAGTTACCTGGATGAGAAAGAACACCTGTTTTGCCAAAATGTCAAATTTTGACGCCCTTTAACTCGGAAACTTTTTGACCGATCTTGTTGAAAATTTGTATGAGATCTGAGATGAATAATAAAAAAAAACTTAACACGGAATTGCAAACTTAGTACACCCTTATTCACCACTGTATGGTATTGTATGAAATGCGAAACAAGTTTGATTATGGCTTTTCATACTACTGTCAAATAAGACTAACCTTGGTGCAAATGTTATCCAAATTAGAAGATATCGATTTCAAAAGTTGGGTCACTTCCCATGAAATCCCCCATATATGTATGTATGTATTATTTTTTTTAGTTTTGTTCTTATTTTTTGACAAAGCTTTAATATAAATATTCGAAAAAATTTATTTTTTGCAACTTATTTTTTTCTATTTCATATTGCGTAGGGATTTTTGTAGGGAAAATTTTTCCAACGTGATCTGAAAATTCCGTTTCATATACAATGAACGGAAGGAACGTACAATTGCATCCTAGCGTGTCCAAGCGAGTTTTAGAATATCATCGAGAAGGAGTTATGGCGGTGACCTTAGAAAGCTGTGATAAATGCACTAGACTTGACAGCAAGAGGACTTTCAAAATTATTCCTTTTTGATTATTTTCTACAACTCGTCATTCTGTTTCTTTAATACTGAATTTTATTAAGTTTTTTTTTTACATTTTATATAACTTAAGTTTAATTTTTGAAGAAAAGGATAAAGTAAGAACAAGGAAAAAATATGTGTTTAAAATCAATATAGGTAGTGAAATAGTACTCCATCCTCTACTCCATCCCTCCCTAATTTTTAATTTATTTAAAATTTGAGATTGTATTTTAATATTCGTTAATCTTCACAACAACTTCGTTAAAAAAAATTTTTTTAAATTTTCGAAAGCGCACTCTGGCGGCAATCACGAATTAAAATAAATGGGTTTCTCGACCCAGAAAACCGAAACATACACGTTTGACTAGAGCAATTTTTTTCTGTTCTTGAATATTTTGGAAAAAACCTACTTTGAAAAATCCGTTGGCTCGAAATTCATTTTTGAACTATGGTTTATTTGTCAAAATTTCCTGGAATGATCCATAGAACAGGAATCACGATGTGCCTTTGTACATTTTTTAGGTCGCCTACAATTTAACCCACTCTAATAAATAAACAGAACACTTTTTACAATTCACAAACTTTATTTAGTACTTAGTCACTTTAACAGCCGTTATTTACAGCTCTCTATTGTGATCTTCACACTTTAATGTTTTAAACTTATACTGACTTTATTATTTTCTCCGCGTGATGCTATATCAACTTGACAAAGTCTGAACTGATACCGACTTAATGCCATCTTTTGCGAATCTATTTATACTCTAGCCCAAACGTCTAGATGCCTCTAGAATGTTCGACCCCTAACGTCTATTATGTTAATTTAACTTATGCATCTATAGTTATTAACATTTGTGCATTAACTCTATGGCTGAATTTTAATTGACTTATCATACATTATAAAACTAAAGTATGTACTTATATATAAACTTTCGTTCTTTCCCAGCCATGGTAAAGGGTATATAAGATTCGGCATAGCCTAATATAGCATTTTGTTGCTTTAATTTTATCCATATTAAATGAAATGGACTGTTTTACTTGGTAACAAGAACTTTTTAATTTTTTCAATGTAGTAGGTTAGTTTTCACGATAACACAATTTGTACATTCTTTGAGGAAAATACAACTCTATCATGATAAGTTGTTATCGTTTTTTGAAATTTTTTAAAGAATAATTAGATCAGAGATTCATTTCCGTCAAAAAACGTACGATTTTTGTGATCCTTAACTGCCTGTTTTTAGAAAACGTAAGCAAGTGAGTGAGTGAGAAATTATATTGAAAACAACAATAAAAAACGAAAATTTGTTTTTGTTTTCAATATAATTTCTCACTCACTTGCTTACGTTTTCTAAAAACAGGCAGTTAAATTATATGCTACTGAAATTTTTCTGAAAGATTGGTTTTAATTTCTGCTGATAACCTTCGCACTCTCAAAGATTTTTTTAGACGTGGGTTCTTTGGCAATTGAGGAAAAATATAAACTAAATAAGAACATTTAAAAAAAAAATTTTTAAGAAACGCTTTTCTTAAAAATAGAACATTTAAAAAAAATGTTGCCCCCCCACTAGATTTTATCCTGGCTACGCCCATGTATTCGTGTATTGTCATCGGGAATATGTATGCCTGTAAAGTTTGCATTGAGTAAAAGGCGGTAAAAAAAGCATTTTACCAAAAAAAAAATTTTTAAAGTACCAGTCAAAGATTAAAAAAGTACCAAAAAGTTCACTCTTATAGATTCTCATCCACCCAGGACATTGCATATTGAATTTTATGTTTCTAGGTCCAATACTAACATAAATTCAAAAAGTACCAGTTAATGACCAAAAAAGGACCAAAAAGTTCCGTCATAGATTGTTATTCACTCAGGACATTGCATGTTGAATCTTATGTTTGTAGGTCCAACATAAACGATAATTTAAAAAATACCAGTTGTAGAACCAAAAAGCTAAAAAAAAATAACAAATTTCCCGTATTTCTTTTTTTGGTACTATTTTTCCCCAAATTAAAGTGTCAAAAATTTAAGTATTGTAGTGGGGGCCAATTATTAAGTACGAGTATGTTAATGAATGGAGAAAAATGTTTTGTAAAAAAAGTACCAAAAATGGCGACGATTTTCACCCCTTAAATGTTCGAATTTCGAAAAAGTACCAAATTAATATTCGTATTTTTTTGATAGGTTTCGAATGTGGTACAAACTTTGTTTCTATGTTTATTGGTTCAAAAGATAGATGGGGTGTCAAAAAGTACCAAAATTCAGGTTTTACCCGTTTACTCCCTAATAGGGCCAAATTTCAAAAAAGTACCAGACACCTGTCCGCTTATTTTTCTAAAGAACAACGATAAGTATTACATTTTTTTTTGTATCTCTTTTAGTTTTGGAGATATAAGGTTACCAAATTTTCCCGTTTTTACCCCCTAAACATTAGAATTTCCAAAAATTCCGTCTTAGTGGATCGATTTGGGGAGTGACCAATCTCTGGTCCAAATTTTAAGTGTTTAGCTTCAGGCGTTTAGGCTGTGCGATGACGAATCAGTGAGTCAGTCAGTCAGTAACGTTACAATTTTATATATATAGATACACACAAGTTTAAAGTTGTTTCTTTTCTCAACAAATAAATTCTTTAACTCGAAGTCACCATAAGTCGAACTATTTTGATGCACACATATCCCTAGGGATTCATAATGGGGAGATCAGAACATAATTACATGGCGCTTACATCTGCCAGTACTGGCAAGATATCAATTTGAATTTAAATGTTACAATCAAACAATTGAATGACGTTTGAGAATTGTGTTTGATGTCAACTGATAAAGTAATTTCACATCAAAGGTTTGACTTCGTGCTTGTTGGCATTATGCGTTTGGGCTGATGTGTGTAACACTAAAAAAATTGGTCCTAGACCAGCAATAGAAAACCTATACTATTGTATTTTGCAATATGTTGTACCCAGCGGGAAAATAAGGAATTGATTACATAAATAACTAAAAAAAAAATGTATTATTTTCGAAAGAATAATAATGCATTCATGGGAATCGAGAAGGTAATTTTATTGACACAATAATTATGATTTGATTACCACGTATATTCTCACATTTGCAGAACAAGGAATGTATTGTTTCTGTTCGTAAAAATGTTTCGTGTTTTTTCTTCTGTTCGTGTGATGATGTGTGTAATACTAAAAAAAATTGGTCCTAGACCAGCAATAGAAAAACTATACTATTGTATTTTGCGATATGTTGTACCCAGCGGGAAAATAAGGAATTGATTACATAAATAACTAAAAAAATAATGTATTATTTTCGAAAGAATAATAATGCATTCATGGGAATCGAGAGGGTAATTTTATTGACATAATAATTATGATTTGATTACCACGTATATTCTCACATTTGCAGAACAAGGAATGTATTGTTTCTGTTCTTAAAAATGTTTCGTGTTTTTTCTTCTGTTCGTGACAATTATTCGTATTTTTTAGAATTATTTAAGTCATTCCCAGTATACATTTAAATAATTTATTACAATCCTAGGACATGTTCTGTGTTAAGAATAATGAGTTCTGGAATCAAATATTTATCAATATATGTATTACATTCTCGTTTCCTATTGATTCCATTGTCCCGCTAGTTAATATTGTTAAATTCCCTTTGATGTGTGCCCACACTCACTTAATATAAGAGAAAACAAAAGGCATAAGAGAATACTAAAGCGCCCATGAGCGGCATTTTGCCTATATCTGTCCTAGACACACCGATCAACTCAATATCACTTTCTGAGTCGATTTTACGCTGTCCCTAAGTCCGTGTGGCTCGGGGACTGAATGGTTGTTTTGTGCGCAAAGCACAGGTCGCAATTTTGAAGGTTATTTCAGAAAATTACTGAAAATGGTGAGAATCGAAAAGTTTTTTTTTATTGTAATCTTAATCCTCTTTCCAAATTTTATTGGAATCATTCCATAGCTCCCATACAAATACTACCGAAAAAAAGCTTTTAATGCCATTATCCTTATAAATCTTGGTATTGACATAAAAAGTAGATTGAATAACTTTTACGATAGCAACTAATCATGAAAAATGTTCCGGTAGGTCAAAAATTAGCCATAAGTCCCACAACCCTTTCTAGAATCACTTATCTAAACACTATCTAAATAATATTTGGCACAAAGAACTTTCGCATAAATCTTGACCTCCTAACATAATTTTGTTCTGGCGGGTACATGATTGCCCATGGTTCCAGGTTGGTTAAATTTTAAGGGTCGATGTTGAATGTGAACCACACGTCAAGTTTTTTTTTCTGCATTTCATTTGACATTTCTCAAATTCAGACTAACTCAATTTGAACCATGGAATGATACACAATCGAGCAACACGTTAAATTTATTCAGGCCTTAGAAAGCATATCGTGCACATCGTGATATTTTGGTCAATTTAATCGTCCAATTGTGCGTACAATTGGAAAAATCGTGCAAAAATTTGAGCAAACCGGGTCTATAGGAGATGTGAAAACACCAGTGCATGCTCGTACAGCTCGTACTGCAGAAAATATTGCTGCTGTTCGCGATAGTGTGGCGGAAGAGCCTTCCGCCTTAACTCGTCTTCGTGCCCTCATACGCTCGTCATTGATGAACATTTTGCATAAAGACTTGCATTTACACGCTTACAAGGTGCAATTGACTCAAGAACTAAAGCCTCTTGACCATTTCAAACGTCTTCAATGGTCAGAATGGTGTCAAGAAATGGCAGCAGTGGATAATCAATTTTCGAAGAAAATCATCTTCAGTGATGAGGCACATGTTCACCTCAGTGGATTCGTCAATAAGCAGAATTGCCGCATTTGGGCGAATGATAATCCAAGAGTGATTGTCGAAAACCAATGCACCCACAAAGAGTGACTGTTTGGTATGGTTTATGGGATGGCGGCATCATCGGACCGTACTTTTTCCAAAATGAGGCCGGTCAGGCAGTTACTGTGAATGGTGTTCGCTATCGTGAGATGATGGCCCGAATTGGAAGATATGGATGTGGACGATATGTGGTTTCAACAGGACGGCTATTTGGCGGATATTTTGTTCCATACATAATTGAGCCATACCAATATTATCGTAATAAAAGGAAATGACAATAATTTCCTAAATAATTTCTGTTTTATTCAATATCAACATCGGCCCTTAAAATTTAACCTCCATTTAGAAATAATAATAAAAGTTTACAATATAGCCAGATTATGGCTGCAAGGGACGAGTTTTGTTTTGTTCCACGCAAGAAAGCAGTTTTGTTTCACACTAGACAATGCAAGGAACAAGTTTTGGAACTCACTGCAATTTTCAATGGAATTTACAAAGGTCAAAGGAGACTTTTGTTTCTTTTTCACATCAGACACTTAAGCAGCGCAGTGTCATCTGTCAATATTCCTTGCTATCACAATTTTTTTAAAAAATGCAAGTAACAAGTTTTGGAACTCAGCGCCTCATAATATTTATGGAAATTAATTAATTAATTTTGCCAACAAAGTTTGTAAAGGTACAGAAATTTCAAAAAAAAAATAATTTTTTACAAAACTTCCTATGCTCGGCATTGGGTGCCAACTACTGGTAAATCCTCTGATTATATCTAATTTGAGTAGATTGCTCATCAATCGTTTTTCTTGCCTATGGGACAACAAAAAATTGGTTTAAATTAGTTTTAATAATACATATTACGCAAATGGATTTAAATAAAAAAAATATATATGGTCTCCACTCACTCGCCAAAGATTTCCGATTCAACATCCTTAACTAAATTTTTTATTAATGCTTCAAAATCCATTTTGTCGTTACCCATATAATTTAAGTAACAATTTCTTTCATATGTAAAATGAAACCCTAATCATCACAATTCCATTTAATAATATACATACATACATACATATATACATACTTATTTGTTTTCATATTTAATATGATAATTTAAATACATATGCACATTTAATTTGCTTAACAGTTCTTAACTTTAAACGGCGATCTTTTCATAATTCTATCACGATTCATGTTTATGCCCAATTTTGAGGAATCTGACATCTCCGAATCTTCTTCGTTATTGTTGTTGTGATTACCTTTCGATAGAAACTTTCGACGTTTTAAACGTCTACTTTTTTTACGTTTTTGTGTTTTTGGTCTATTGCTTAGTGATAATCGGCCAAGAAGTTCCACCAATTCAGTGCGATAGTTCTGCAATGAGCTTAATTGCATACCAATAGATACCTCTTCCATTTCATCATCAGTCAGATAATCTGTATCTGGTTCCAAGTATGAACATTGTGCCAATTCTACAGACCGCAATTGGTTTGTTCTTATTAATTCATCCGTTAAAGCCAATTTAGCGGAAGCCCATTTGTAGATTTGGCGATTTTTGCAAGGCATGAATTGTTTATATGAAAATATATGAAAATTTAAGCTTTCACCAGCTTCTTGGCCTATTTCTATGCTTGTTGAGCTGTTGGACAACGAAAGGCTTTGCGTCAATTCGGAAACTTCTGTAGGATCTGTGCGAATATTTTCATTATCATGATCAAAGGTATGAGAGCCTTTGCCTATGTAATTGCCCATTTGATGTGGACATACATATGTATTTCTTAAATATACATAAATTTAAGTACTTATAATTAACAAGTTCTTTACAGCTGGGCTGCTTAAGCGAAAATAAATTTAATGCGTTGGAGTGTACTCATTATATGCTAAAGTAGGTACCTATATTGTCCTTATCATTTCAAACGCCATCATTAAATTTCGTTATTCTTACTTTCTATTACCTGCTTAATTTACAGAATTTGGTTTTAAACCAGGTAAAATGTAACCTGGGAAAATCCAATTTTTATTTTCTTACTTTTTCATTTCAAATTCTTACTAATACTTAAATTCCATACAGTTTATGGGAAATCCTTGGCTCTCTGCATATGTACACATGTAAGAAGATAATAGAAAATATTAACTTTAATACATTATAAAATATTTAAGTTCTAAAAGTTTCCATAGAAACAGATTAAGAGCCAATTTGAAACATTTTGGCAATTAAATATTCAACGTATTCTTAGGATTTTTCGGAATATTTCAACATCGTCAAATAGGCAGTACAGTGCTCTCGCGATAGTATGAACACCTAAAAAAATGAACACCGTCACTCACTCTAATATATGAAGTTTGTGCAAAAGCATTAAAATATGAAGAGCTTATTTTTTTATTTTTAACGGATTTTATCTACTACAGTGTTTAAAACTTAATCAACAGGGTAGTGGTTAAATTCTGATTGAACTGCATAATGATTTAGGGATTTTTGTAGCAGTTTGCTTTTAAATTGTCTAAGTTGTTTAATTTAAAAGAAAAATCAGAAATTTTAAAACATGTAGGAAAATTTGCAAGTGTTTTATCAAAACAAATTTTAAATAAAAAAAATTAACAATATGTGGTATACAAAAAAAATGGCTCTAAAATGTGTTAGCAAAACATTGATTGAACCTGAAAAAAGAAAAACTGTGCGGTTTATTGAGCGGACTATTTTAAAAGAGCTTGAAAAAAATAAACAGCAAAAAATCAGATTTTTTCACATAATAACTTTAATTTTTTTCTTAATAAGGCCCAACTATAATATGCTAAAGTTGGCTCAGCAATTGTGCGTATACATGTGATTCGTATGCGTCGAACCATATTGAACTTCAGTAAACTTTTTGTTAAATTTTATGAAGCCGTCATTTGCTTAAGCAAAATGTGAAACAGATCGCACTTTCCGTACGGCATCAAATATTTTTTAATGCATTTGAGAGACTTTTTGTTAATTTTTGACAGAAGCTTATGCATATTATAGTTGGGTCTAAAATTGTTTTTTTAATATCAAAATTATCTTTGGGAATACAAAATTTTTAATTAACAAAATTTTGTTTGTCGTGCTTAATTTATTGTTGATAGGATAAGCTATTCCTACGCGCATTTCACTGGTTGCTTAGGCCAGATTGTCAGGAACCTTCATCCAAAGATTTTAGAAAAACTAAAGATATAATACAAATAAAACTGTTAAGCGAATAAGAATTATAAGCCCCTAAACAACAACAAAAACAACAATAAACAGTGAGTTTATCTTTTCTTAAAATTTTTGTCGACACCTCTCAAACTTTGCGATATAAAAGTAACTGTTTTACCTTGGTCATGAAGGTGCGAGATGATTTTCCTCTCGGAAAAACTTAGTTTCTTTCCTTTCGGCATTTTAATTAGATAAATAATAACAAAATACCTTGAAAATATAATCTTATTCGTACGAAAATATGATTGAATCGTTTAAACGAAGCAAGCCCATATAAAATGTATAAATTTATAACAATATTGCAAGTATAAGATGATTTTTTTTTAAAAGCAAAATACTTTTGTGAGTATTAATTTGGGGTCAAAATAGTTTTAATGTCAGAAAAAGGACATGGAATTACAAGTTTTTGTAATTTTGTTATCATATTTATGTTGTAACACATAGGTATCAGCTACGTTATAAATTTACTATTTTCTCAAAAATTAAACAACTTGTACTTCATTTTGAGGAATGTATTTAATCTTTATTGAGTAAAAAAATATGCAAAATATTAATGAGACTCACTGTATATACATATCGTCATATAATTTCAAAAAAGCCTAAGTTACAAAAAATTCAATATGGACTTTTTGATAGATTATGATGCACAGTATCAAAATACATGCTTCTTGACAATTTTACTCCTCTATAATTAAATATAACGTTTTTATCAACAAAATTCTCAAAGGTGAAGTGCAAGAGCTTTTCGATAAATAATAAATAACAAAAAAAGTTTTAATTTTATTTTTGTTTATCAATAAGAAGCGTGCCTTTGTTGTGTTTTAATAAGAGATCATCTGTTACGTTTTCTTTTTTTCCAAAAAAAAATATTTTTTTTCAATTTTAGCTCTATTCCACATGCATAACGAAACAGTCCGAACTTGCACAAAGTTACCCAAAAGCATTCCACATAACAATTTTTGTGCAATTAAGAGAGTAATTAGAGTACTTATAGCCGTCTAAGGCTTCCAAATTAAATTTCTTCTAAGCCGAAAGGCAACGTAGCGGCAATCTGGAGTCCATGCCATGCGTTTTTTTGCAATATTTAGGCGCATTTCTTTGCGTGGCGGGTGTAGTGGGGGTTATTTATGTAATTTTAATATTTTTAAGTGTGCGAGGGTCTAGTTTCTTCGGGGTAAATTTTCATCCATTATCTCCGATTAAAGCAAATGTGTTCCTGTTATTTCCGTTTTTCTTATTTGCCAGTCCATATGCTTACACAAGTTTTCAATGTTGGGAAGATCGGGTGACTGGTGGGATGATTCAACTGTTTGTGAGTTTGGTAAAGCTGATGTGCCTTTACTATTTTGGAAGTGTGCTTGGGATCGCTCTTTCGCTGCTTAAAGGCCCAAAGTTCAATCCAAGCCCAATTTATCGGTGCTCTGTGCCAAGAAAACTTTAAAAGTTTTGGGGTAATCTGTTTCATTCATAGTGACTTCTATAAAGACCAAATTTCCTTCATCATTTACTGCCAAACATCCCCACATCATGATCGCACCACAACAATGCTTCACTGTGGACATAACATTATGGAGGTCAAATTCAGAATTTGTTCGATTAATCGATTAATTTTGGGCGATTAACTGTTCGAATAATTTAAAATGGCTTATTTTCGATTAACGAATAATTGGAATAATTTATGTCGATTAATCGAAAATTTCTTTTTTTTTACAGTATTAGTTGTTGATCTTTTATGTAAAAAAACAAGCCAGTACGTTTTAAATACCCTCTTATTGTTTCTTTAGTAAAGACTTTTACCACAATGATTCTGATGAAGTTTTTTTGAGACAAATGAAAGCAACCTTCTACCAAACTTTAGCAAGACTATTAAAGTATTAAAATTGTTACAAAAACAAAAAGAGATTTATGTGGTATAATGGAAGACTACAAATTTTGAGAAACGACAAGAAAAAGAACAGAGAAATTGGATATGGTTTATAACGTTTTACTTTCAATCTCTCCAACGTCAAAAATAAATGAAAGAATCTTTTCTAAATCAGCTTTCATCAAAACAAAAGAAAGAAATCGTTTGAATTATAAACATTTAAATTTATACTCTTTTTGAAAGATAATTTTAGAAGATTAGCTTAAATTTTGGAGCTTTTTTATTTAAAAAGCTTTCCTCTTTTATTACATGAAGTACATGTTATTAAATTGTTGTTACTTTTTTAATAAAATTTTTTGTTTTTATTTTTGGTCTTATTTTTTAACTATACAAAATTAAAATTATTCGATTAACCGAATTTTAAATTATTGGATTATTATTCGATTAAATTTTTACCTCGAATAATTAAATTTGTTTACACATATTTGCATGTGCTGCATTGTATGCTGCATATATTTTGCAAATGTTTGGCATATTTTTGCATATATTATGCATATTTTAATATGCATTATAATTGTTTATATGTTTTTGAACGATAAAACGTCTACATACAAAGTTTGGTACCAATCTGATGAAAAATAAAAAATATGCAATATCCGAGGTCTAGTTTTTTATAACCAAAATAAAAGTATTTCTTACTTTAATTGGTTACGATAACTTAAATAAGGTATACTTAATGATAATTTTCAAATAAAAATCCTTATTTAAAATTCATCAACATTATTTGTTAAATAGTATTTTTTCGTCAATTATCTTATAACTGTTAGGTTCCCTGGAAAATATACAAGATTCATTTCGTTAAAACTAAATCACCGTTGCAGCAAGTCTACTTACAAGTAGAATTATTAAGCAAACAAATTAAAATATGTTTTACACAGGTAATTAAAATGAATTCTGCGAATTAGCAGGACTTTCCCACTAAAATACCGTTATAAAGGGATAATAAGAACACTAAACTTTTCTTACTTAACTAGCTACCTGAATGGACATAAACGGCGTACTAACTGAAAATATGTAATGACCCTATATAAGGGTTGTTAAATTTTTAAACGAGCATTATTTTTAGGTTAGAATTTGTAAAGTATAGACGCGTAATTTTTTTTTTGTCGTGCTGTAAAGAAATGGAAGAATTGTATGTTTTACATAAAGAAACTGTGAACAATTGCGATCCTCATGGTTATTTTAGTAATTCTGGCAGTCATGAACTAAATTATAAGAGTCCCACAAAGAGGTCTTTCCTGAACGAGTGCGTACGTCAAATATACATTCTGAATGGAAATTTCATGCCTATTGCTTCAAATCCTGTTGAATACAACAAGGTACTTATCTGGAACACTCTTAATACACTAATGATGCCAGCAAAAATGTCCTCACATCAGGCTTCAGTTCAGAAAGTTAAAAGACGTCTATTTCAAGAATCTAAAAAGAGATTACGTAAATGCCAAAAGCCAAAACTTGTCAATTCCAAAATAACTGAATGTATGTATTTCAAAGACATTCGCAACATTGTGGGTGTAAAGAAAATTTCGCGAAATTATTTGGATAAAGCAAGGCAACGTGTTAAAATTGACATACGCCAAAAACTCAAACGAAAACATATAGATGAAGGAGATGAATTTGAACCAACCCAGAGTAAAGTACATTTCAGTACCAGCGAAGGCATATTTCATGTTTCTAAGCAAGTCATCAGTAGAGTCTGTCGTTATCACGGCAATATGGCACGTCATCATCCCCTGAGGGAACGTTCTATGGAGGAGCAAAATAAACGTGAACGCAATACCGAAGCTTGCCGTCTTAGCAGAAGAGCCAAGAAACTCGAAGAAATGCTGGTCGAACACAAATATCGTGAACGTTTAATGGCCAATGAAAAAGTTTTGGAAGCATCATTACGTTCTATTTTATATATGAAAACACTAATGGGTTTAATGGTCAGCCAGCAAGATGATCGTAATCTTTATATTTAAAAAAACAAAATTTAAATATTTATAAGATATGAAAATTGAAAAATATTCCAAAATTATCATAGTTTTATATGCCGGAAGCATATAAAATATTCATGAAAATTCTGGCCAAATGTGATTTAGACTTTTTTTATTAACAAAGGGAACTTAAATTGTATATATTTTATAAATATTTTGTTAATAAAAAATCTATTTTAGCTTTTTTAATTTTTTATAAAAAAAATATATCAAATATATTTTATTGTAAATTTTACAAATATTATTTAAAAAAATGTATGTATGTTTTGTATCTGTGCGTCTTTAATAAAATACATATTTTTTTAGAAAAAATAATTGCCTTTTAAAAAGAAACAAAAATATACAGATGGAATCAAAAAATTTGTATGTTTGTATAAGTTTTAGTTTAATGGCAGCTGGAGGGTTGGTTACATTCCATCAATAAGTTTCATATGAACATCCATTAGGCACTGTAAAAGGAAAATACAAATATGCGTGTATTAATAAATTACTCAAGAAAATAATATAAAATAATTTATTTATTGCTGAAGGGTTCCTAATAAGACAAATATTTTCCATTCATCCATTTACTTTATAATAACCAGTTAACAATCAAGAGAATAATAGCACCCTGAGGCAAGTTTCCAAAACTAGATCACATACAAATTAGAAGAGCGTTCGTGGGTTTAAGGCCCCATCGAATATTGTTTAAAAAGGACTTTAACGTATCAAAAAAAAAATTTTTTTTTTTTTTTTTGTATATCAATTTGGATATCAAATTCAAGGTAAAATATTTTTTCTTTTTAATTAATAAAATCTTTGTTTAGATATTTTTAAATAAATTATAAATAAAATTTGTCAATTTTACTTTGTAATTGTGGAGAATAAATCTGTGGCATTTTGACAAAACATCTTAAGTCAAACTTTAAAAAGATGAGATAAGCTCACTGTTTATTGTTGATGTTTTTGTTTAAACTTTGATATTGTTACAAGAAGAACTGTTGCTTATAAGTCTTATACGTTTAATAGTTTTATTTGGTTTAATAAAATACTTTTATTAAATAAATAAATAAATATCTTTAGTTTTTCTAAAATCTTTATGGATGAAGTTTCCTGACGATCTGGCCTAAACAACCAGTGAAATTCGCATAGGAATAGCTTATCCCATCAAGAATAAATTTCAGTGTTTTTATCAATAATAACAATTGAGAATAAAGCACGAATAACAAAATCTTTTAAAAGTTGAAAAACTGTTTATAATCATACGAATTTTCATTAAAAATAAACATCTTTTTATTTAATTTTTTAATAAAAATGATTTTTTTATCGTGTTTTTTTAAACTTTTTTGCTATCTTATCTCGACTTGGTTTTTGTCAAAATGCCACAGAAATGTTGTATTAAAAATAAGAATGTTTTATTTTAAACTTTGTAAATGTTTAATCAGAAATTTTGCCTTGACTTGGTGGAACACAGATAATACTTATTTTAAGTACCTCGCTGACGACATCTGCATTTTATCTCATTTCAGAGCTGTAAAAGATTGGAATTGATTTAATTGGAATCACATGATTTCTCGTTAATGATTGCTTAATTATAAATTGCATTAAAAATCGGAAAATTGATTGCTTGATTTTAATTTGAAATCAATACGATAAAAAATATTTGAATTAATTTTTTGAAATCAATTCAAATGTATGTATATCAATTCGGAACATGGAAGGTTGCGTTGTCATCACGAAACGTCTACAAGAATTATACGACTGGTTATTCCACGAATTGTAAGATAACCCTTCCATGAGTCTCATACGAATCTTGACATGCGATTTGAAAGACTCGTTAGATAATCTCTACACACATCGCAAACGATTTCTTCTATGATTAATATAAGCGCCTTTCGGTGTGTTGTGGAAAAATGTCACAGAGGAATCAGCTCGTGTAGCACTTTCTCCCGTATTGGGAATCTTCTACAATTAAACAATGTGCTCGTCGACAATCAAAAACACTCTTTATGAAATTTCCAGCAGACTTTTCCAGGACTGGAAATGCTAGATGGGATGTTTAAAAAGTTAACTGGCTATAAATAGTATATGAATCTCGAAGAATATTATTATTTGGTAACTTTATAATAGACTTGATTACATACGAGCGAGAGTTATCAAATTATTGATGGTTTACAACTTGGAATAATTACAACTTATTCACAGTTTTCTCCATATTCAGCAGCATAAAGATCTCTTTGAATACCCTAAATTTTAATAAAATAAAATTTATTAAATCTTAAATCTGTGTAGAAATTGCAATTCAATACAAAGCAGAATTGAAGAAATAAATATTTTTAGATACACATATTGTACATATTTAAGTGATAAAATAAATTTATTTATTTACAAAGCATTTTTTTTAAATACATAAAAGATTTGTCCCATTTTATTATATGTAAGATCCACTCCCATAAAAAACTATTAATGCGGGTATTAAATTTATTTAAGTCTGGTTTATAACAAGCTCAAGTTTACAAATTTTATTCGATTCCCGGGAAAAAAAGTGTAACAAAGTGTATATGAGTTTTGTATAATTAGTTGCTTTTAAAAAACTTAACTGGTTAAATAAGGAAAAAAAATATTTTTAACGTTTTGCTCCAATCCCAAAAGGTTTATAAGTCTTACGTATCTACACATGTATATTTTGTAACAATGGTAACGTAAAAACGCAAAAGCAAAATAATTATGCGTCAATATTTATTATTTCAAAAACAAGGGAATCAAAATTTTCTGATTCATCAGCCAATTTTTGTTTTACATGTTGTTTCATAAAAACGTTCATTTGAGATGATTAAATAAATTTGTTACAGCAAGCTGCATTTTTTTAAAGTCTGTATTTATTCTTATTAATTCTAATAACTTATGTTGCATTCTGTTGCAAATATTGATTTTGGTTGTATTCATTACAAAAAAAGGACTAGTTCAACAGAAGTAACGCTTGTTGGTACAAAAAGCATATTAAAACTATTTCAACAAGTTCTTGAAAAAGTTTTAAACCGGAAAAAAGACTAAAATTTGTACTCACATCTTGACCAAATCGGTCTTGCTATTGCAAAAAAGAAATTTATAATAATATATTATCCCCAAAAACCCCAGCGAAAAAAGTGCTTTTCCCCTAAAATCCCCTGGGGATTTTCACGAAATGTTTATCACCAATTACAAAAAAAGATAAATCCCCAAAACTGGGAACACTGTCTATGTATCATTTAATGTCAGATAGCACCATCTAGACCAGGGCCCGGCAACACATACATGCAGACTTTTTGTTTTTTGTGAGAGAATAATAACTCTCTCTAAGAACTTAAAGAAATTTTTGTGTTATTTTGTAAAAACTCAAAACATAAGTGTATGTTTTATATAAAATAAAAAACAAAAAATCATTAAAATTAAAAAAATCACATTCTTCAAGAAAAATAAAAAAAAACTATAATATCATTTAAACGTGTTAATCTATTGAAACAAAACAAAATTCAGAAATTAATTACTTGCGTTCATTAAACTTAACTTAAACTTAAACGATTCTTCAAGAAAAATAAAAAAAAAAACTATAATTTCATTAACATTCGGGCTTGCCAAAAAAAAATTTCGCCAAACAAGAAATTAAATTCCCATTCTTCTTTAAACATTTCTCGCAGTGGAATTCTAAAGCAAGCTTCAACAGAACCTTCTTGTTTGAATGTTTGTTTGTTTTTTACAAAGTTATAGCGAATGTTATTGTGAGAAAAAAAGCACGGTGTAGTACTTTTGCCGGTCTCTGATCTAACCTTAGGACATCAAGGTTACAATTTTTCACCTGAACTACATGTAAAATTGTTATTTATTCAATACTAGCTGGGCGCTCGGTAGCTGATTACTAATGATCGATGGAGCCGTTTTCTGCTTTTAGGTAAATCGAAAAAAGTGGGCGGGGCAATATTTTCTTTCCGTAAAAACCTAAGTTGGACCATGGCGATCGTTTTAAAGAAAAAATCGTCCAAAGCGGTGAAATAAATAGAAAAAGTGGACGTAAAAGTAGGCGTGTTAAATTTTTCTTTCGATGAAAACTGAAAATAGATTTACTGCCTGTTTAACGATATCGAACGTCATCGTTCGCATAGAAAAAAACATTTAAAACAAAAACAAAATTCGAGCATTGTTCTTAATAAACAGGCTAGGGTATAAAAGAGTGTGCACTGCCAAAAATAGTTATTTTACCAAGTACTTTTACTTGCGATCCCAGCAAAAAAAAATGGAAGTGATACTTCATAAACGGCATCTTAATTACATCCAAAGTAGCTAATGCTACTTTTCAACTTTAAAGAAGTAGTTTTGAAGTACAAATATGAAATAAGATTTTGAATAGCATCTTTGTTCTTAAATAATTGTACATATAGAATGTAGTTGGCCCGGAAATTTTTAAAAAGGATTGAACAAGGTATATTTAATGTACCTTGGGATTGAATTTCTAAAAAATATTTGTTTTTTCAGAAAATTAATTGAATTTTTTATTTGCGTTTCTAGAGCTTGCTTTTATATTTATTGTTCATTAATTCCTATTTTTATTTTACAAAGTAATATTTTCATAAACAAAACAAACTTGTGTATTTAAAACAGCTGTTATAGTGTTGTTTGTTACATGAACTTTACTATACGGGTACTCATACTATAATATATGTTAACTATTATTCAAATCAAAATTGAAGTTTATTTTATGTAACAAAATTGTTATTTTGTTTTATTAATTGTTTTATTTGTTAAAAATATAATTTTATTTATTGATTTTATTGCCTTTAAAAAAATATTAAAGGTGCGATTAATTCTGCTACTCGATTTATTATTCAGTAGCGAATATGAAATAAATTAATATCCACTTTTCAAATAAATGCATATCACTAACACTTAAAATAAAAAAGCACGCGCAAGTGTAAAAATTTCAATTCGTTGACAAAATTAAATGGTTTTTTTTTAATAAATTTAAGTTTAAGGGATTTTTACTGGTAAATAAATAATATGAGTTCTAAAAGATCATTTCAAAGAGATGTACAAAAAGAAAGAACTCGACTTAATGACAAACTAATTGCAACTTGCCATCATCTATCGAATGAACCGGAATATTCTCCTCAACAAGTGGAAGAGCATAAAATCTGCAATGTTGGTGTAGATTTACCTCTAACCCTTCGGCAGAAGCTACAAAAATGGTATATCCAGTACAGTCCTTCAATAAAATGCTGCAACAGCCTTTTGAAAATTTTGAAAGAGGAAAATATGGATGTGCCTACTAGTGTTGGCGGACTTTTAAAACGAAAAGATAAATGTGTTATTAGAACGGTTACACCTGGGGACTAAATCCATATTGGACTTGAGAAACAGTTGCAAAAGATAACTGAATTATTGTTGCAGCGTTCTAATGACGAACTTTTATTAGATATTGGGATTGATGGTTTGCCCCTTTTTAAAAGCTCTGCAATTGGGTTGTGGCCAATTTTAGCCAAAATTGTAGATGAGCCACTCGCTGATGTTTTTTTAATAGGAACGTATATAGGTAAAGGTGCTATCAGACGGGATGTATTTTACATATGTACTGTCAAATTTTCCATCTGTAAAAGTTGTACACATCGTGTGATACATGTGAAACTTTGCATGTGTAAAATACATGTGGAAATACATATGTAACTTTTTCGATTAGAACACGCTCTATTTTCTTGTGGCAAACATAAACAAAACAACTGGTTTGTTTTGAAACGTAAACAAAAGTCAGCTTTTGTTTACATTTATAGGTTATGTCATAAGGAAAAACATAAGCAGGTGTGATAGCAAAAATTATGAATCGTATGTAAAATGGAAATTTTGACATACATACGGAATTACATATGGGTAAGAAAAGTGACAGTACATATGTAAAATACATCCCGTCTGATAGCACCTTAAGGGAAAACCTATTAAAATTTAAATTTAAAAACTTTTTTTGAATATCCAGTAAATTCATTAGATGTTGGTATTGCTTTTAGTGAAAATTGGCAATTGGACGATTTAGAAGGCTTATTCTCTTTAAATGAATCAAGAAAAATTCAGCTACTTCCTTATAAGGACGGCGTTGTATTGATCCCTATACTTAATTAATAAAAAATTTCTTTAAGTTCTCAAAATGTATAAACTCAACAAAAAAACAACATTATCTTAAACCCATGAAGTACAAATTATAGATGTAATAAACAAAAAACTAGATATGTTAACAGGTAAGCATCTCAACTTAATATTTTTTTTTTTAATTTTATAATAATTGTTATTATCTTTTCTAGAAAATAATGAAATGTTGAAAGAACAAATCAAAGGTAATTTGGTAATTCAGTGCATGAATGATTCACGAATTAATTCAAAAATGAATGTGATTCATTTACATCTCTGATTGTATGTTATTTTGTAACGTGAATGAATTTCTTTATGTTTATATTATTATTTATTTTTTACTTTAAAACACAAAACATTTACTTCGAAACAAATTGAAACTATTTATTATAAAAATACTAAACATGAATTAGATAAAAAAAATTAAATTAATTAATAATAAAAAATATTATAGAAACCATATCTTTTTTTATTTTTAGATAAGAGTGATGCTTTTTAATTAATTAAAGGGGTTTTAAATGTTTAAAAGCGATATAGATGCATTTTAAAATCACTGCATTAATATCACTTCTTAAATTGACAATTTCATTACTATTGCAGAACTATGTACTTTTGTTTAGCATCTTAAACGTTATTTTAGTATACATTTTTTCCCTACTTATAATTGACATGCAAATATTAAGGGTAATCACGATGGTGATTGTGCAATTGATCGTGAGCATACCACTTTTACTTTTGTGCAAAAATGCTATTTTTCTAAAAATGTATTCTGGCAACACTAAAAACTTCTGGCAGCACTGTAAAAAATCTGCATTTGTTTACAATTATACACCAGCAAATTAAAATAAATTTTTTTTTTTTTTTTTTTAATATTTTTAATTAGGCTTAAGTTCATGAAATTTAATTTTTATTAAATTATTTTTGTGAAGAAAGGAATTTTACAACATGAAAATTAATTAAAATTGTTATTGATAATCTTTCATTCTTGACGTGGCTCGGGCTCGAACCCTGGCCGGCAGGTTACCATGACATGTTTCGATCGCAACCACTCGATCTCCTCAGATGGATTTGCCGTCTTACACTCGCAGCCATCGACGACTGCTGACGTCACTAGTCAAACATCAATCCTTTAACCAAATTGTATTTTAACATTTGGTAGATCGAAATTTGCTTTCCTGAATGACTATCCATTTTAATTGATTTTACATGTTTTTTCCTTTACTTCCGTTTTTTCGTACTTTCGTCAAGAATTTTTCTTGAAGTCCAAGTACATTTTTTGTTTTTTCACTTTGTCTTTCTCTTTTCTGTTGACCTTTTTCAGCACAACTTGCAGGACAAATGTACACATAGAGCTCGTGCCTTAGCTTTAACAATAATTAGTATTGTGGTTATTTTGTTGAACTATTTATGGTTTTTAATCCAAATTTTTTAATATTTTTAATTAGGCTTAAGTTCATGAAATTTAATTTTTATTAAATTATTTTTGTGAAGAAAGGAATTTTACAACATGAAAATTAATTAAAATTGTTATTGATAATCTTTCATTCTTGACGTGGCTCGGGCTCGAACCCTGGCCGGCAGGTTACCATGACATGTTTCGATCGCAACCACTCGATCTCCTCAGATGGATTTGCCGTCTTACACTCGCAGCCATCGACGACTGCTGACGTCACTAGTCAAACATCAATCCTTTAACCAAATTGTATTTTAACATTTGGTAGATCGAAATTTGCTTTCCTGAATGACTATCCATTTTAATTGATTTTACATGTTTTTTCCTTTACTTCTGTTTTTTCGTACTTTCGTCAAGAATTTTTCTTGAAGTCCAAGTACATTTTTTGTTTTTTCACTTTGTCTTTCTCTTTTCTGTTGACCTTTTTCAGCACAACTTGAAGGACAAATGTACACATAGAGCTCGTGCCTTAGCTTTAACAATAATTAGTATTGTGGTTATTTTGTTGAACTATTTATGGTTTTTAATCCAAATTTTTTAATATTTTTAATTAGGCTTAAGTTCATGAAATTTAATTTTTATTAAATTATTTTTGTGAAGAAAGGAATTTTACAACATGAAAATTAATTAAAATTGTTATTGATAATCTTTCATTCTTGACGTGGCTCGGGCTCGAACCCTGGCCGGCAGGTTACCATGACATGTTTCGATCGCAACCACTCGATCTCCTCAGATGGATTTTCCGTCTTACACTCGCAGCCATCGACGATTGCTGACGTCACTAGTCAAACATCAATCCTTTAACCAAATTGTATTTTAACATTTGGTAGATCGAAATTTGCTTTCCTGAATGACTATCCATTTTAATTGATTTTACATGTTTTTTCCTTTACTTCTGTTTTTTCGTACTTTCGTCAAGAATTTTTCTTGAAGTCCAAGTACATTTTTTGTTTTTTCACTTTGTCTTTCTCTTTTCTGTTGACCTTTTTCATGAACTTAAGCCTAATTAAAAATATTAAAAAATTTGGATTAAAAACCATAAATAGTTCAACAAAATAACCACAATACTAATTATTGTTAAAGCTAAGGCACGAGCTCTATGTGTACATTTGTCCTTCAAGTTGTGCTGAAAAAGGTCAACAGAAAAGAGAAAGACAAAGTGAAAAAACAAAAAATGTACTTGGACTTCAAGAAAAGATTCTTGACAAAAGTACGAAAAAACAGAAGTAAAGGAAAAAACATGTAAAATCAATTAAAATGGATAGTCATTCAGGAAAGCAAATTTCGATCTACCAAATGTTAAAATACAATTTGGTTAAAGGATTGATGTTTGACTAGTGACGTCAGCAGTCGTCGATGGCTGCGAGTGTAAGACGGCAAATCCATCTGAGGAGATCGAGTGGTTGCGATCGAAACATGTCATGGTAACCTGCCGGCCAGGGTTCGAGCCCGAGCCACGTCAAGAATGAAAGATTATCAATAACAATTTTAATTAATTTTCATGTTGTAAAATTCCTTTCTTCACAAAAATAATTTAATAAAAATTAAATTTCATGAACTTAAGCCTAATTAAAAATATTAAAAAATTTGGATTAAAAACCATAAATAGTTCAACAAAATAACCACAATACTAATTATTTTTTCTTTTTAATTAATTTAAATTTAATTCTCTATTTGCAAACGAAGTAAAAAAGAGCAAATTGTAAATACGTACATTTTGTTGTTATGTTGTGCAAATGTGTGTATTTTTGCACGCATTTGCATCGTTTGCACACTTTGCACTACCCATCGTGATTTCCCTTATTAGAACTCTAAAAGTACTAGAAACGTAGAATATATGCAGTTAAAAGTAGTAGAAAATGAACAACATTTTTCCAATGACATGCTAATGTTAAATTCATAACTTCTGCACCAGAATTTGAAGTACTTCTGGTTTGCGAGTTGTGGTGATTTAATAACATCTTTTTCAACGCTTTTTTTGCTGGGATTAAACGCAAATCCCAGTATTGGTTGATTTGAAAGTTTAACTTCGTGTTAAAATAAAGACTAATACACTCAGGTCTCGTTTTATGCGACAGATGCGTTCCAAAAAAATCGCATAAATTGAATTCGCATAAAACGAAACTCTAGCTTCATATAAAAACTAATGATTCGTTCCAAAATTCTAAAAATCCGCATAAATTAAAATTTTAATTAAAAAATCAAAACAAAATCGCATAAAAAACAAGTAAGAAAGTATAGTCAGTCAAGCCCGACCATATCGACCCCTTTGCACGAAATTATCGTATGTTACAAAAATTTTACAGGACAGCCATTTTTCTACTTTTATCTGCTTTCGCTTGCATTATAAAATGAAAATATACATTAAATTTTTGGAGCAACTAAGTGGAATTCGCCTACAATATTTTGTCAGGGGACGTCTCTTTGAATGTAGAAAAAGATTGCATCAAAAACTCAATTTCAAAAAAATTGGCATATACGATAATTTCGCGCAAAGGGGTCGATATGATACCCAGCACCACAGTATTTAAAAACACATCATGCTTATGTGTTCATATAAATATGGATTTATCTATGTTTATAAACTTCATTAAAATCGGGTTGAAAGTTTGTGAGAGGCCTCCACTTGTGGTCCTATTTCTTGAAAGCTGTATAGCTTATGTGTCCATATATATATATATGGATCTATCTATGTTTTAAATTTCATTAATATCGGTTTGAGTGGCAGAAATTGCCCCTATTTCCCCTCGTGGTCCTATTTAAAAAAAAAATGCATGCCTTTTGTGTCCATATATATATGGTTCTATCTATGTTTTAAATTTCATTAAAATCGGTTTGATAGTTTCTGAGAGGAAGAAATTTCCCCTTATCTTCCCTCGTGGTCCTACGATTTGGCCCATTTTTAATAGGCTTGGCCCTTCTGCCAATAAAAATCTATGTCCCAAATTTTATTAAATTATCTCCAAAATTGCGACTTGTACTT
Organism: Pollenia angustigena; assembly: GCA_930367215.1. Taxonomy (NCBI): domain Eukaryota; kingdom Metazoa; phylum Arthropoda; class Insecta; order Diptera; family Polleniidae; genus Pollenia; species Pollenia angustigena. The sequence goes on along the minus strand of OV884057.1, from coordinate 119,644,927 downwards.
TCGCACAAGGTTACATGGACAGCCAGCCAGCCAGCCGGACATCGTTAGTTCGACTCAGAGTGATTCTGAGTATACTTTAAGGTGGGTCTAGGACAAATATTTTAAGGTGTTACACACATCAGCACAAATGCATAATACCCACTCCACTATTGAGGTGTGGGTATAAAAATTCTTGATTATAAGAACGTAAGCAAGCAGTAAACTTATAAAATTTGTTAGTATATTTTTGTTTTCAATGACAAAACCATATTTACAAAATTTAATCAAAGTGAATGAAATTTACGCAGTAAACTTATAAAATTGTTTAGTACATTTTAGTTTTCAATCACAAAACCATATTTACAAAATTTAAGCAAAGTGAAAGAGATTTACGCCCGATTTTACCAAGTTCAGTTATAACTATCTATTAATATAACTGTCAACAAAACATATATTAATAGTTATTTATAACTGAACTTAGTTAAATTGGTATTAATTTGAAATTAGCAAAAGATATACATATCGTCACCCAAAACACAAAAGGCTCTATCTAACATTTTTAAAATTTTACAGGAAACCCAAAAAACTATTTAAAATGATAAATTGTTAAATTGCCATAAACTTTTTATAATACATATATAATATATTATATTATATTATATTATATTATAATATATTTTTCTTGAAAAACCTACCAGTTGCTTTGACAATTGACCATATTTATTTATTTATTTATTTATTTAATAAAAGTAATATACATATTACATACAATATTACATATTTTGCAAACTGTTAGTTAGGCCTTTAAGCGTTTACATTATAATCGTTTGTAGATAGGGTCGAAATATTCCAAAATTTGTGTATACATAACTTTTGATGCATCAGAATCAATAAAAGTGTACAATCTACATTGTACACTCATGAGAATATCTTTTATATATGTATGTGAATTTATCATTTATGACTCTACGCTCATGTAGAATATCGTTTATATATCTGAATTTATTATTGATATATCTGAATTTATTATTATTATCTATTACTTATTATATTATTTAGAAATACGTGAAATTTCATTTGAAATTAATTGTTAACGGACAGCCATTTAAATTATTTACTATAATGAATTATTGAGAATTACAAATCGAAAATTGATTAAAATGATTGAAGTGGCTATTGTGAATGAGAGTAGTATGCGCTCTTTAGTACTCTCCAAGAACAACGGTCAAGCCTGGCTTTGCAGAGTAAGAAACTAAAATGGACGAGGATTAAGGCGAGTCAGAAAAAAAAATCACTTCAAATACCGCTTGCAATCATAGCAGTTCACTCTTGTTACTCCACATTAAATTTTAAGTTTCAAAGTTAATTTAAATTTTCCCTTTAAATTTAATTTCAATTGGCATATTTGAATTTAATATCAATTGAGTATTTTAAACTCTTAAAGTTGTATAAACAAAAAAACCCCCCAAATAAAGAAGCGTATTGCACTAAAATCAACCACCACTGCTCTTTCCTCTCACAAGGCACCCTAACCAAAAAAAGGTAAGCATCCACATGCGTATTAACTTTGATGAGGCACTGTAACCTCTAAAATTTGCTTACCTATTCCCAAATCCTCAACTAATTTCAACTGCTCTGAGGAGTAATTGAAATTTAGTTGCTTTTACAGATTTCTCCTGCTCGTGTCCCCTTAGAGAGGAAAATCTGTAAAATTATTAATAATTAGGCTACCCAACAGGCTAATTTATTCAAAAAGTTTTTAATTTTTGGTTAGTTACGGCCTTTGGTTTTTGCTAATAAAATCGCAAATTTTGGTCGAAAGTTTCCAAAATTTTTTGTAGACATTTGTTTTAATGCATAATAATCAATGAAAATTTTTAATTTTTGGTTAGTTAGGGCCTTTTGCGTTTTTGATACGGATATTTATTTTGAAAAATATTTAAAAATTTTAAAGCTTTCGAATAACATATATCGCACCTGTTCAACAATACTGTATGAACTCAAAATTTTTATTTTTTCACTTTTTGAAAGAAATCGACATGTTATAGTCATATCTACCCACTCTTAAAATATCGTGCTGTTTTGTCTACTTTTTTGTAAAGAAACGGTTGGTTTTAAAATACTTTTTCATATGCCTTTCATATGAAATTAAAAATTGTTTAGCTTCTACTGAAAATTTTTAAATTTTGAGTTAATACAGTATTGTTGAACAAGTGCGATATGTATCTTAGAAAATGGGTTAATCAAAGTCCCATAACACCCAAACCATCACCAGAATGATTTAAATTTCAACCAATTGATCAAGTCCAATTAAACCGGTTTTTTACAATAAAAAAGTACAAAAGAACTTCAAATGTACCTTAAAATATTTGACAGTCTTAACACGTAATTCAAGAGTGGCATCTTCATCGCAAATCATCAAAGTATTAGCATGCTGTTGAAAAGCACTGACGGTCCACATGTGATTTATTCCCTCCTCTATGGCTTTATATAAAGCAAACGCCTTATGAGCTCCCGTTATAAGGATCATTACTTCTTTTGAATCCATAACAGTACCCACGCCTACGGTCAAAGCTTTATTAGGCACTTTACTAATATCATTATCGAAAAAGCGAGCGTTTGCTTCTAAGGTATCTTGAGCCAGTGTTTTAACACGTGTTCGTGACACTAATGAGGAACCGGGTTCATTAAATGCTATATGACCATCTGGTCCAATGCCGCCTATAAACAACTCAACACCACCGGCCTCTTTAATCATGTCTTCGAATTTATTGCATTCGGCAACTAAGTCACTAGCATTACCATCAAGAATGTGAACATTAGTAGGGTTAATGTTAATATGTTTGAAGAAATGATGCCACATAAAGTAATGATAACTTTCCTGATGATCGCGTGGCAAACCTTTAAAATATAAGAATTTCAATTCAAAAAAAAATAGTTACAAAATTAGTTTAATTATAAGACTTACCCACGTATTCATCCATATTAAAGGTTTTTACGTATTCAAATGATACTTTGCCTTCTTTGTGAAATTGTATCAAATTTCTGTACATGCTCAACGGCGTGCTGCCAGTTGGTAAACCCAATACAAAATATCTTAAATAAATTTTAAATTTAGTTTTATGGACATATGTATGTATGTATATTAAATGGCACATATACTTGTTAGGACCAGGATTAAAATCATTTATTCTCTTGGTAACATATTTTGCAGCCCATAATCCAACAGATTCGGAAGTGTCCAAAATAACTAACCTCATATTGTTTTACTGTAAATAAAATTTATAAGAACTACATACAATAAGTTGTCATATTAAATTTGTGAGTTCTGATTGAATTTTCATTAAGAAGAAGGAACTTCGTTCCGTGCTCCTAAACATATAGAAACAGAAGAAAGTGGAGTGTGGCAAAAACTTGACTGCATCAGCATCATTCTGTGCAGACCACTTATTGATCTGCTGGAAAATGTAAAAAAATTTACTAGAAATGCTGTATTTATTTCCGTAGGTGTAATTTCAATATGCGTCGAATGCCCGTAATTTCAGCAAATAGATACATATATAGCTGTGTGTAGATATACATAGGTGTAGCGTACTTTTAATAATTTTATTGTATTTCTTACATTCGGGTTAAAGTGTAGTGTATTTACACTTTGTACACTTGTTACACTTACACTTACTTGTAGAAATTACGGGCTTAAGGGTGTAAAAGGAAAAGCAAAAAATAATGGGATATAAAAAATGCTGAAAATAAATCTTTAATGCCTTATTCATAAAAAATATTTGTGTTTTATAACAGGTTTTTAAAACGAATTTTGTATGACATTTTGTTTAATAAACCTTTTATACAGCCATTTCACAATTCCGATCGGAAACCGAATTCATTCTATTGTTGTTTTCATGAACGGAATGGGAGTTTTCTGTATCTGAAAGGCCAAAAATACACTTTTTATCAATAAACAAATATATTTTCTTCATTCCGAATAGAATTGTACTCTGTGACATGGCTGATAAATCAAAAATATTTTTTATGAATAAAGGCCCAACCAGAATATGCATAAACAAACTTAAGCTACTGTCAAATATAAAGGAAAAAGACTCTCAAATACATTTAAAAAAACAAAAACAAAATAAAAAACATTTGATTCCGTACGGAATGTGCGATTAGTTTCGCATTTTGCTTAAGCAAATTACAGTTTCATAAAATTTAACAAAAAGTTCCCTTAAGTTCAACATGGTTTTACACATATGATTTACATGTATTTGCTCAGATGCTTAAGCCACGTTATTCATATTCTGGTTAGGCCTTAAGGGTGTGAGTATTTTTAATTCCACATTATTTCACTTTATAACTTTAATTTCTTATGGTTTTAGATTTTGGCTTAAATCTAGTTTACCAACGGACAGAACAGAAAAGGTCTTGTTATAGACCCCTGAGGTTTTTCTGGGGGGTTACCGCGTATTTCGATTCGAAAGAAATAATTTACGAGTTCGAACAATTTGTACTGTGTATTACGATTTTCGTACTATTTGTTTCGAATGAACGGAAGTTGTTAATACCTTTTCGAAAACAAAAAGTCCCTTTCGTAAAAGCACCTCTATATTATGAAATCCCTTTCGAAACTCCAACTCCGTATTACGAAAACGAGCGTCAGTTATGTAAAAAGCGTAAGGAAATTGTTCGAAAGCTATTTTGTTAGTGACAAAAAAACAAATTTAACCTAATTATATTATAATCAAGGCGAATTCATAATTATGATTATAATTAATATAAAATAAATGTTTACTAACGTTATCATTGAAAAAAATTAAAAAAAAAAAAATTACAACCAAAAAGCAGTATATAAAGTTTTTTCCAATAACCCATTTGTTTATAAATACAACTCTGTCTTCGTTTCGAACGAGTTACGCAAAACGGTTTAACTTTCGAATCGGAAATTTCTTTCGAAAAATTTTGCTTTTCGAATCAAAATACGCGGAAGCCCCCCTGAACTAATGTGGCCATATACCTATCAGGGTATACAAAATTTATTTAAAAATTCTTCACCCATTAAGAAGTCGAGATGATTTTGCAAAAAAAAAACAAGAGTTTTTAGTAAGCATATTAATTGCTATGCAGAGAATTTTTAGTAAGCAAAGCCTGTATTGTTATGCCCATAGAGGAGAAAATCCTTGCGACCGGCAGAAGGCCGGCTATACGGAAAAACTTTATTTAGCGAAGCTGGGGTTTATTTGATTAAATTTTAATTACCTAGTGCACTTAAGTAACATTTTGATATACAATTTTGTAAAAACTGTATTAGAAGCTAAATAGTTAGAGAGTTTTAAATAAATTTTACATTTCCAGAAAGATCTGTTTAAAAGCTTTCAAATGACACAAATATTACCCATAAACGTTCAGAAATGTACTGGGAAATCGCAAATTCATATGAAAATTTCAGAGGTCCATAACTCAAAAACTATGGGTTTCCGAGAATTTTTCATTTAATTTTTTCTTCTTATTTTTCAATATATGTGAACAGAACTCGTGATGAAAAAAAATTTTTGTCTAGCACTGGCAGGACATAAATAAAGTATTAGGATAAGATTTGATTAATTATTTTTTCATATTTAACATATGAAGATTCCATAAAAAATTATGAAAAAAAAAAAAATTTCAATTAATGTACTTTTTTGTTGGAGCTGCGTTGGTTAACTAGACTTGTTTCAAAACTTTGTAAAAACCGTATTGGGAACTAAAGAGCTATAAAATTTGGCAAAAGTGCAGTTTACTCGGCGTACGAAAAAAAAATAAAAAGAAATTTGAACCCCCTCTGGAATTAAAAACAAAAAAAACCAAAATTAAAATTTAAGGGGGCTGAGGCCCGTGGGCCCCCTGGATTCAAAAAACTTCCCCGCCCACTTAGTGGAATGTGTGGGTACGCAAATTAAAGGTAATTATACAAGAAACACGAAAATAATAAAATTTAGGGCGGGCGGGACTTTTGCGACACTCTGGGTCAAAAAACTCTATGTGTAGGTACCCAAATTACAGGTAATTTGCTCACGATTGTAAATATGTAGTTTGTTTTATTTTGTATTTTTTAATGTTTTATGCTAAATTTTTATTTTTTATTTTTTTGTAACTATGTAATGGGCTATTTCTGATGTGCTAAATAATTATTTTCTGCGTAGACGGCCTACGGCCGGGCGCAAGGATTTTCTCCTCTATGGTATAACAAACACCGGCTTCGCTAACTTAAGCTGGAGGTCCATACCACGCGTTTTCGCCTCCACGCAGCGAATGCTTTTATAACCTTACTTGCGTTCTACTTTTCAAGTAACATGCAACGCTTTTTACTTGTGCATCTGCTGCATAAAAAGCGTTGCATGTAACTTGAAACGTAGAACGCAAGTAAGGTTATAAAAGCATGCGCTGCGTGGAGGCGAAAACGCGTGTTATGGACCACCAGCTTTAAGCTTTTCTGCACCTAAAAGATACTTAAATTATCCTAGAGAAAAAAAATATGCAAATGCAAAACATAATACATACATTTTTGTAATCGTGAACTATTAATTTGAGTACCCACAAATATCACTAAGTGGGCGGAGCAGTTTTTTGGTTCTCGGAGGCCCCACGGGCCTCAGCCCCCTTAAATTTTAATTTGGGTTTTTTTTTTCTTTTTTTTCTGAATCGCGGTGGCATATTTTTCATGAATTTTGCATATCCAGAAAGATATATTCAAAAGCTTTCAAATGATACCAATATTGGCCATATTGGTTCAGGAAAAACGCATATAAGTATGTATGTATGTACATACAAATGAAAACTTTAGAGGTTTATTTTTTTTTTTTTTTTTTTTACTTTGCTTAAACACTAAAAGTTTTTGGCTAACTATCTAGAGTTATATTGCCAGGGTATCACACGGTTTGTTGGAGCCCCATCCACAAGTCCTCGATCGACCTAGACCTTCGTATAGGAAGGCGAAGAGCTTCCAGAATAAGCTCCAGAGTATATCTTGTCTCCACAGTAAAACGTCCGAGTTATTTCCTTGGTACTCCACCAGTAAAACGTCTGAGTAATATTGGTTCTCCACCAGTCACATGAGTTATTAATGGTTCTCCACCAGACAAAACCTCAAATTGAGGTAAAAACGATTGCATATAGTTAATGCAGATACCGCAAAAACTGTAACTCGGTACAGTTATACGACGCCGAAACACCAACCAATGCGGGGTGACAACGCAAAACGCAACAAAAGCAGACAAACAAAAACGACCTGTTTGCCCTTAAGAAATAATGACAAAAAGGGAAAGCTGCTTCTCCACTCAGAGCAGTTTTACGAGTGTTAGAGGTTTATAGCTCGAAAACTATGGATTTCCGAGATATTTTTCCACATAAATTTCTATTTTTTATTTTGTATCACCCTAGTACATCTTTTTTTGTTTGGCGCTGCGGTGGTGAAATAGATTTGGGAACAAATCTAGTTTACCGACGCAGCTCCAAATGAAAAAAAAATTACACAGGGTGATAGAAAATTGAAAAATAAGATGAAAAAATAAAATAAGAAAGTTGGCGGAAACGCTTAGTTTTCAAGTTATGGACGTTTTAAGTTTTTATATAAAGGTCCGATTTTCCACTACATTTTTATCGTTATATGGAAAATATTGGTATCATTTCAAAGCTTTTGACCATATCTTTTTAGATATACAAAATTTATTTGAAAATTACTATCTCTTTACCTCACATTACATTCTTTTTGCATTTTACATAAAAATATTACAGAAGTGCACCGGGTAAGTTGTAGTTTATTTAAATAAAAGTGTAATACAAACGTTATCAAATTATAAACATGGGCGTCGCAAACGAAAACACTCCTGCATAGCCGACCTTCGGCCGGGCGCAAGGATTTTCTCCTCTATGGTATAGCAAAAACCGGCTTCGCTAAGTAAAGCTTCTCTGCATAGCCGGCCTTCGGCCGGGCGCAAAGATTTGCTCCTCTTTGGTATGACAAATACCGGATTCGCTAACTAAAGCTTCTCTGCATAGCCGGCCTTCGGCCGGGCGCAAGGATTTTCTTCTCTATGGTATAGCAAGAACCGGCTTCGCTAAGTAAAACTACTCTGCATATCCGGCCCTCGGCCGGGCGCAAGTATTTTCTCCTCTATGGTATAGCAAAAACCGGCTTCGCTAAGTAAAGCTTCTCTGCATAGCCGTCCTTCGGCAGGGCGCAAAGATTTGATCCTCTTTGGTATGACAAATACCGGCTTCGCTAACTAAAGCTTCTCTGCATAGCCGGCTTTCAGCCGGGCGCAAGGATTTTCTCCTCTATGGTATAGCAAGAACCGGCTTCGCTAAGTAAAGCTTCTCTGCATAGCAGGCCTTCGGCCGGGCGCAAGACTTTGCTCCTTTTTGGGATAGTAAGTACCGGCTACGCTAAGTCAAAAGCTTTAAAATGATACCAATATTGACCATATAAAGATAAAAATGTAGTGGAAAATCACGCTTTTATATAAAAACTTAAAACATCCATAACTCGAAAAGTAAGCGTTTCCGCCAACTTTTTTATTTTATTTTTTCTTCTTATTTTTTAATTTTCTATCTACCTATGTAGATACTTTTTTTTTATTTGGAGCTGCGTCGGTAAACTAGATTTAAGCCTAGATTTGTTCCTCTTTCATAAATTCTATAATTTTCACTTAGAATAATGAAATTTAAAACGTGTTTATATATAAATATTAATATATTAATACATTTTATAACACACACTTTAAAATTAAAAACAAAATGAATTGTGACGGCATATACATGTATGTATAGTCGTCGTCCAAAATGTATTAACAAAGTGGCCTCACCAGGGTTGTCATATATGGCGATTTTCAATCTTGTTTGGCGACCTAATTTTTGATTTGGCGACATGACGATTTTTTGGAGATTTAACAAAAAAGTTGGCGGTTTTGTTGGCTATTTTTGGATGAGCAATGCATCAAAAATACTGAGAAATAATATTTTTTTTATTATACTTATAGTATTTTTGTGTATGAAATTTGAGGCATTCATATGTATGGTAAGTATTTGAAGGTATGTTCAAATGGCTGATGAATATAATGAATATCTCCGAGAAAATAGTTTTTTATATTTTAAAGTGCTTTTAAGGGCACTGCTACACGTTCAATATATATCGTGATATTTGGATCGCGATCCATTTTAAAATATTGATGGATCACGAGCGTATGCTACATGTTCAATATTTATCGCATCAGTATTTATGTTATTTTTGTGCTGTGCGGGTCGTCGCGATAAACCCAAAAGAAAAAGTGGAAAGAAACATTTGGAGCAAAAAGTGGTTGCAGGATCGGAAAAAATACACAAATTTTGTCAATTGTTTTACTTTTCATTTGTTTAATTTTTCCACTGCGTATTTTATTTCTTTTATTTTGCCACTTTTTACTGACATATTAATTTTTATTAATATTATTTAATATCATGAAAATGCTACACGTTCAATATTTATCACGCGATCCACGATCCGCGATCTGGATTTCATATTTTAGGGCACTGCTACACGTTCAATATATATCGTGATATTTGGATCGCGATCCATTTTAAAATATTGATGGATCACGAGCGTATGCTACATGTTCAATATTTATCGCATCAGTATTTATGTTATTTTTGTGCTGTGCGGGTCGTCGCGATAAACCCAAAAGAAAAAGTGGAAAGAAACATTTGGAGCAAAAAGTGGTTGCAGGATCGGAAAAAATACACAAATTTTGTCAATTGTTTTACTTTTCATTTGTTTAATTTTTTCCACTGCGTATTTTATTTCTTTTATTTTGCCACTTTTTACTGACATATTAATTTTTATTAATATTATTTAATATCATGAAAATGCTACACGTTCAATATTTATCACGCGATCCACGATCCGCGATCTGGATTTCATATTTTAGGCCATTCTGCGATATGGATCGCGATCCATCATACTAGAAATATCACGATATTTATTGAACGTGTAGCAGTGCCCTAAAAGAATCAATAAATATAATTAAACATAAATATATTTAAAGTCTATGTATGTGGCAATTTGTTATCACAGATACAATACGTTCTTGTTAGTGATAATTTTATGAACTCTTTGGACATTTTTGAAATACAATGGAAAAATTAGCGTTGGTTAATTGGAAAGATAAACAAGTTTATGCCAAAACTTTAAAGCTGCAACGATACGGCAGGTACGTACAATTTTAAGGAACTTCTTTGACTGCTCTTTATATTCTGGTAATTATTACTAGTCATGCCTGTGTTTAAGCTATGAAATTTACTTAAACTCGCCTTCGAAGTAGAATACATTACGAACTTCTATACACGTTATTACGTGTTGCAAGTTGCACTTCTTTTGTACCATCGTTGAAAAAATGCAATACCCTTACAATATATTCAAAAAAAGAAGACAAATAGGGAGCTTTGCCGGTGAAGCGTTTAAGATATATAATAAAGCTGCAACTACATATATAAAAATGTAAAGGGTGGTTAAATTTTAAGGTCCGATGTTTCTGCACTTCATTTAAAAATTCTCAAATTCAGACTAACTCAATTTGCACCATGGAAAGATACACAATCGAGCAGCGCGTTAAAGTTATTTAGGCTTATTATGAAAATGGGCGTTCAAATCAAAATCCATTTCGTGAACTTCGTGATTCAGTGATGAGGCACATTTTCACCTAAGTGGATTCGTCAATAAGCAGAATTGCCGCATTTGGGCGAATGATAATCCAAGTGTCATTGTCGAAAAACCAATGCACCCACAAAGACACTGTTTGGTTCGGTTTATGGGCTGGTGGCATCATCGGGCCGTATTTTTTTCATAATGACGCCGGTCTGGCAGTTAATGTGAATGGTGTTCGCTATCGTGCGATGATAACATAGCGTCTTCACCTGACAATTTTTTGTCATACCAAACGTCAAACTTCATATTAAAAAACGCTGACAAAAATTTTCAAGTTTTTTTTATATAGACTTTGACGTTTGGTATGACAAAAAATTGTCAGGTGAAGACGCTATGTAACGAACTTTTTATGGCCCGAATTGGAAGATATGGATGTGGACAATTTGTGATGTCAACAGTACGGTGCCACTTGCCACACAGCTAACGAAACAAGGGCTCTTTTGCGCGACAAATTCAATAGCCTTGTTGTCTCACGTGGTGGCGATGTAAATTGGCCGCCAAGAATTTGACACCGTTGGACTTCTTTCTTTGGGGTTATTTAAATGAAAAGGTGTACGTCGATAAGCCAGCAACAATTCAAGAGCTAAAGGATGAAATATAACGTCAATTATGCCTCAGTGTCATAGAAAATTTGGACCATCGGATGGAAGTGTGCCGTTGCGGCGGCCATTTGGCCGATATTTTGTTCCATACATATTTGAAACATACCAATATTATGATACATAATAAAAAGAAATTACAATAATTTCCTAAATAATTTGTGTTTTTTTTTTCAAAATCAACAAAATCAAAAAATTTAGTCACCCTTTATATGCAATATTTGTTTAATACTAGCCGCAAAAAATCTTTTTTTGTTGCTTTAAATAGGCTGCTTTAAACTATTTAACAGTAGACATCGTACCATTTTTGTGTTCTAGCTAGTGAACACTTTCTAAATAAAAATTGAGCAAAATATATATCATGGCGACTTTTTTTTAATTTTTAGCGTATTTTAGCGATACGGAACAAATTAATTTTTTAGGATTTATAAAAAATATTTTTAATAAATTAATAAATATGTATATTACTGCCAAAAACTGGAAAATAAAGGCTTTGGCGATTTTTGACATTGAATTTTGCGAAGAAGGTCGAAATGGATCTGGCAGCCCTGGGCCTCACTACTACAACCAAGGCGAATTTATAACAGGTAAGTGCAACCAAGGCGAATTTACTTCAGGTGGTGTCGAAAAGACAGCCGGTTTTTTTTTTGTTCAGGCCAGATGTGTCAAAAGTTTGTTTACATGTGCTTTTTAAAATTGAGTTTTTAAATTAACATTTTGCTTTACAACTTATAAATGAAAAAATTAAACAATAAAGAAATGATAAATTAAACTATGTATAAAAATTAAGTTAAAATCTTTTTTATATCACCAAAACTAATTTTTACCATTATAACTATAGCTTAAAGCTATTTCTATGATTATGTGCAGTTTAATATTTAAATGTATAAAATGAACACAGAAAAGAAACGGCTTAGATTATTTTAAATACAACATTAAATTCAACCGAATTTGGGAATTAATGCTCACAAAAATTGCACAAGTTTATCTTAGAAAAACTATTATTTTCTTAATTCCAAAAATAATTTTATTTTTTTTAAATTTTTTTTTCTCAATTATTTTTGTTAATTTTAGTTTAGGGATGCCAGATAAATTTTTTCTTCAATCCCAAATTTAAAATAAAAATTACTTAAAATATCCACTCTAAAAATAAATAGCCACTAAATAATTCTTTAAAAAAAAAATTATTTAGTTTAGCATAGATAAGCACACTAAAACAATAATGTCATGTAACCAATTTTACAATTTGGTAATTATCTTACAAATTCTGACCAAAAATCTACGTTATTAAAAGAAGTGGAAGTTGTGATCAGTTAATCTAAGATATAATTAATAGATTTTAAACTTCTTGTTCCTATGACTAGTGGTAAAAATATAAACCTTAAAGCATCATGAGAACATTGGCAAACATGCTTCTAGCATTAATGGAGTCTGCCTGGAAATCCATGTTACACCATTTTATATCGTTTAAGAACTTGAAATGTTCACAACTTCAGAAAATTCCAAATGTGGAGAATTAGGGCTATAATAACGACCCACAAACTCATCCATTTAACGCGTAAAATATTAATTGGCTTAGCCATTCAAGAGTGTTCTTTAAATCGAAAAAGCAAAACAATAAAATTGTTCAGTTGTTTGTAATACTCTTTTAAACTAATTTGTATAATTTTTTTTTATAAAATTCAGTTTAACAAAGAAATAATTGTTTAATATTTGTCGTAAAATTCTTTTATCACGGAAATCTTATTAAAAAATTACATATACAATTTTTGGGTTTTTTGTTTTCGATTTTCAGAACACCCCTGAATACGTTTAAAAGTATTTTTACTTCATAGAGTTTTAACAGGTCAACCTTAACAAATGGGGCAAACGTTTTTTAGATGAGAAAAATATGCTGCTGATTAATTTTAAATAAAAAACTGATATTTACTGATCAGTAAATCAGATTTTTCAGCCGTCCGATATTGTATTTGAGCTATAATTTGTTTCATATACATTGTATTAAAATGAGTTTTGTACATAAAAAATCTTACAGATTTTATATATGTATGATGGCTTGTAACAGAAACAAATCTATCAATAATTTCCCTAAAGAGAAAAATGTTTTTTTTACATTCTCAATTTAAGCCCGAAATTAATTTTTTTTAAACTAATTTGAAATTAGAACCCCAAATCTGGTAGCCCTGCTTTAGTCAACTGTTTTATACAAGGCGAATTCATATATATATTAATTCGCCTTGTTTTTGACATTACATGACCGAAAAATAAAAACAAAATACATCAAGGCGAATTTATACAAGGTAAGTGCAACTCTACAACTACAATGCAAGGCGAATTAACTCCATGTATTTTGTTTTTGCAATTTTCTTACTTGTTGTCAAATTTCAGTATAAAAACAAAACAATATTTTGACGTTTCATGATTTTTGTGGATACAGCTGATGAACGGCTGACGAGTTGAGTTTACCTTGTTGAATTCGCCTTGAAATACATGTTGTTTTTTGTGTTGTTGACTTGTTGTAGTCTCGCCGCCACCTGAAGTAAATTCGCCTTGAGTGCAACTCTACAACTACAAAACAAGGCGAACTAACTCCATGTATTTTTTTTTTGCAATTTTCTAACTTGTTGTCAAATTTCAGTATAGAAACAAAACAATATTTTGACGTTTCACCATTTTTTTAATTCGCCGTTGATACAGCTGATGAACGGCTAACGAGTTGAGCTTACCTGGAGTTAATTCGCCTTGCGTCAGCCGTTCGTCAACTGTATCCACGGCGAATTAAAAATATGGTGAAACGTCAAAATATTCTCTTGTTTCTATAATGAAATTTGACAACAAGTCAGAAAATTGCAAAAACAAAATACATGGGGCATACATGAGGCTTTTTGTAGATGTAGAGTTGCACTTACCTGTTATAAATTCGCCTTGAATCTTACAAAAGAAAAAACAACAGGCATTTTGTTGCTAGAATTGTGACGACAAATGTCAAAATAAGCCAATTCGCCTTTATTTCTCTTAGCCAGGGATGATAAATGAAATTTTCGAAATTGTACTTAATTCTGTAAAATATTGTACTTTTTAAATTTTGGAGGTATATAATATTCGGCAACGAGTTTTGTGTTAAATTAAATTTAAAAAATGGCTTAGTGCTTTTTTACCCTTTTTTTGTTCAAAATAGTGCTTTTTAGTGCTTTTTTTTAATTTTAAAGTGCTTTTTGTTCTCAAAAAGTTGGCATCACTGTTATGTATTCTTATCACACCAGAGGTGTATTTTAGCAGAGTATATTGAAGGTGGTAGCATTTTTTAAAAATTACAAAATCAACTAAAATCAACTGCAACGATCTGTTCTTTTGTTATTATTTTTGATTTTACTAATACCATCCATGGTGAAATAAACAGGTGGCAGCACTACGCAGATGACGATTTTTTGCTCTTGCATTGTTTGTCTAGGTTTATGTCAAAGTTTTGTTTATGTTTACAAAAAGTTCACGTTTTGTGCTGTGATTATTGTATTTTTTTAAATTTTTTGATCATTTTAAATTAAAATAAATAAGATATAGACCATAATTAAATAAAAATTGGCTAAAAATTTATTTATTTCATCACGTTCGGCGGCACACTTGGATAATTGTTTAAATTATTTTTTGACGTAAACTGTGATATAATTTCCATTTTTGTTGTAATGTTGTATTTGTTGCCGTAACGATGCCACCTGCTTATTCCACCATGATACCATCCGCGTAAACATGAATTTTACCAAGGTATATTAACACAAGGTAAACTCGTTGGCCCATATGTTTGTCAGCTGATTACCCCTAGTTGGAACCCAAACGTCAAATTTCGTGTATATGGGCCAAAATCTGTACTTGTGTGCGTTAAATTGTTTTTGTTTTATATGAAGACAATTTTGACAACTCGGTTCCTTTTATAGAGCAGCATGTCTACACTCCCAAATGAGTCTGCCTTGTGTAAATATACCTTGAATTTTACTTACAAAAGATTTTTATTTTTTTCTTTTAAACACGGAGAGAATTTCATAATATTTTGATTCTACAAAGTCGTAATACATTGTATTACCGTGTAAGCTTGCCTTTAACAAATACAAATTGCGCGTATAGAAGGGTAAACAACCCTGCAAATAAAATTGGACCACCTGATCCATTTTGATAAAATGGACTACTCCATGGACTGGTCTAGGGTAGCCAGATCTTTAATTCGGAAAAACAGTACATTGGATACAAAAAACAGTACAATCAAGAAAAAAACAGTAAATTTTTTTTGACGAAAACATAACCATTTATTTTAATTAGTAACCCCCAATTTTACCAAGTTCAGCCATAATTAACTATCAGTTCAAGCTGTCAAAACATATTAGTGGTATTCACACCGAACTTGTTAATTTGTTACTCGGTAGTTTGTTAATTTGTTAAAGTTACCAACAGTGAACGACCCCCTTTTTAAAACTTTGTTAGTCTGGTAACTTTCGTAGTAAAGCAACTGATTTATTATTCTGACACAATTTATTATTCTGAAAAAAATAAAACATGCCACGAGAAAGTGTAAAAAAAACAATTGTCAACCATTTAATAACTCATGCTTTGACAGAAATAACGTTTGCTGACGGTAAGAAGTTTGTTACCAACTAACAACTATTTTATCAGGGGTGCCGTGTCGTTAATTTGTTAAATGTTAATACGGTAGCGCGTTAAATATACAAAAACAAAATGCGTGTACAAAAGTAACGATTAACGACTAACAAACTAACAAGCTCGGTGTGAATTCCGCTATTGTAAGCTGGAAGTTAAAGTAATAGTTAGTTTTAACTGAACTTGGTGAAATTGGGGTAAATATTTTAAATTTTTGATTAAATATGCAACAACAATTATATAAAGAAATACACTTCAAATGTGTAACGTCAACGGAATTATTTCCATTTTATGACATTACTCTATTTGCGTTTAAAAAGTAAACACCACAAACGAATCATTTGACCAGGAAAATCATAACATTTCTGTAAGCCATATAAGAAAGGAGAAAAGCCTTACTTAGCTCAAAACAATTAACTCATTGATTGTGTAAGTACGATTTGCTTTAAACATATTCGTATTTAAAGCAATTTTTACTACACACATGCCCAGGCAGAAAAAGACAATCACCACGACGCTGTCACAAAGTATACAGAGATGAAAAAAGTGACGTATGAAAAATGCCTAAATCATTTGCGAGGGCAGCTTTCGAAGAAAGAGAAAGAAAACGTTTTTTGTTAGTGAAGTGACAATGCGTAAAAACAGGCCGTTACTATCTACACAAATTGCATAATCAAAACAAAAAACGCAAAAAGGGCAGCTTTTGAAGAAAAAGACAGAAAAAACACAATATTTTCTGTCTCGTGACGCCTCTGTATACTCTGTGACGCTGTGCCGATGTGGCAGGGGGTACTGTTTACCAAATTTACAATTGGGGGATTCACAAGGTGTCATAAAGTCATAAGTCTTAAAATAATAACATGAAAAAATACGATCGTTGTGAACAACCCCTCATAAATTAGTGTGCTATTTTGAATTTAAATCAGCTGATTTAAAACAAATATAAAACAAGTAAGAGTGCTATATTCGGCTATGCCGAATCTTATATACCCTTCACCATGGTTTGGAAAGAACAGAAGTTTATATATATATTTAAATATATGTATATATATATATATATATATGTATGTATATGTGTACATATATATATTGATATTTATTTTGATTTGGGACCTAGGGATTTAAGTTAAGTTCTAAATGTAAATATTTTTAGTATTAACTCAGGTATATTTCTTTGTAATATAGCTTATTGGCCTAATGAGGCTTTTATATTAACTGCAATAAATTGAAATTGAATTAGGTGATTATACCCCAGCGTTGTAGCGGTATAGAATTATTATAAACACGGTATTAGGAAATAAAGGTTTAATTCTTGTATATACAGTGTAGTAGCGGTATAGTTTTATGATAAATAGGACTTTGAAAAACTAAAGTCGTATATTTGTATTTAGGTTGTTGTAGCGGTGTTGAATCTTATTTAAAAACGGTATTAAAAAACTAAGGTTGTAATTTTGTATCTACAGTATTGTGATGGTACCATATTTTTGGTAGAGTCACAATTTTGTATTTACAGGGTTGTGGCGGTACATAATATTTAGAAGAGTTGTAATTTCTGCCTGGGTAGTTATTGTGAATGGTGTTCGCTATCGAGAGCTAATAACGGATTTCTTGTTGCCAGAAATTGAGGATATGGACCCGGGCGTTAAGAAATTCCAACAGAATGTGTCAGGCCAACGAAACAATGGCTCTTTTGCGAGAGAAATTTAATGTCCATGTTAATTGCCCGTTACGATCATGTGATTTACACCTTTGGCCTTTTTTCTTTGGTAATATTTAAAATTAAAAGTGTACGTCAATTAACCAAGAACAATTCAAGAGCTAAAGGAATAGTTAACTAGGCACATTAAGCACATTGAACCTCAATTATGTCTCAGAGCCATTGAAAATATGAACCATTGGACGGAGGTATGCTACCGAAGCCGTGGCGAGCATTTGGCCGATATTTTGTCTCACACATAATTGTCATATATCCTTCTATTACAATAAAAAATATTAATATAATTCTATGAAAACTTTTTGTTTTATTTAAAATTAACATCGTGCGTTATGGTTGGACCACGCTAAATAATTAACCTTTAATTGCCTAACAATAAAATGAATTAAAGCAATATAGCAATAATTCCATCAATATAAATAACTGTTGTGTACTACATCCGAAAAAACTCTTTACATATAAAACGAAATATGTTAAAATAACAGTTATATTAATAAGATTTGTAACATGCCTGATATACTTGTTCACATACAGCAAGATAACGCAAGATTTTTTTAATTGAAAATTTTCATACGCTTTTTGTCGTATATCCACAATTATGTTACATACGACATTATAACGCATTAAATTTTGCGCAAAAGTGGATATACAACAAAATAGCTTCGTAATATCTCATTAACCAAAAGAGATAGAGACATTAGGATTGCGCAGATCGATAGATCTGTTAAATTTACCACAGGAAACGGTCTTATCTCATTTTTTTTTTTTTTTGATTTTGTGATATACGACAAGATAACTCCGGCACGACGATATGTCAAAATTGTCTTCATATAAAACCAAGGCGAATTCATAAAGGTGACCGCATCATGAGATAGCGTTATGCTAGCTATCCCTTTCTTTTAAAACATACTTTGTATTTTGTTTTTGTAAAAAGTTAGAGTAAATGTTAAAATTATTGGTTGAAAATATAAAAAAAGGGAATTTGTTTGTTTATGAAATACCTATACAAAATTGCTTTAGAAGGTAAATCTTTTTCCTGTATTGGAAATTTATTTTGGCTCCACTTATTCCTTACGCCTTTAAAAATCCTCTTGTTTATATCACTTTGTTTTGTTTTATTACATTTAAATAAGTTTTTTTTCTTGAATTTAGATTTTAAATTTTAACAAATTTTTTCACAAAATTTAAATAACGCTTGACATTCAGTATACACACAAGGAAATAAACAATAAACAGATGACTCGAAAATATCACCTTTATGAATTCGCCTTGTATAAAACAAAAACAATTTAACGCACACATGTACAAATTTTGGCTCATATACACGAAATTTTACGTTTATGTTCCAACGAGGGGTAATCAGCTGACAAACATATGGGCCAACGAGTTTACCTTGTGTAAATATACCTTGAGTGGCATGCTCACGATCAATCATAATATGCACTGCAAATTAACAAGTTTGCACAATGACCATCGTGATTACCCTTAATAAGAAACAACCAGCTCATGCTTATTTGCACTTAAGGTAAAGAACAGATTACACGTACCCTTACAAAGTGATATATTTTTCTAAGTTATAATGGAACAAAATTAAAGCTACGTTTTACACTCAACACTAATAGGCTTTTTACACTGATCAACATCTAACATCTACCATCAAAGATGTAGAAAATGTGAAACACTCGTTTACATTGCTCACATCTAACATCTGCCATCAAACAAAAATGTCACCATTTTTGAAAAAAAAATTTTTTTAAATTAAAAATGTTTTTTTCTCACAAAAGTGCCAACATTTAAAAAGAAAACTTAAAAATGTATTTTAAGTTCAATTTGTTTAAAAATATAAAAAATACTTAACAAAAAAACATTGCAATAAAAGATAAAACTTGACAAATGGTAACGCTGCTTTCAAAGCAACTTCCATTTTGTCAGTGATGCCACAATAATAATATAACTTATTGCCACTTTTCTAGTGATGACACTAAAATAATCGAAAGATGTAGAATGGAATAAAATGAGATAGGAACATCTTTTAAAGATGTTGAAAGATGTTGTTTTTTAGCCCTATGTATTTCTTATGGAAAGATGTTAACATCTTCGCAAATGGTGGGAAATTGATGGTAGATGTTAGATGTTGATCAGTGTAAAAAGGCTATAAAGCCGGGAGTAACAGTAACCTTACAGTAAAAAAGTAAGACCAATCTATTTCTTACAGATTGAGACGTAACATCTTACTGCTAATGCTATGTTCATACGACGATATAAACCACTGGTTTCGCTCTCTGAAACTAGATTGCCAAACATGCTGTTCATACGATTCGTTCTTGTTTAATTTTGACATTTTTTTTTTGTGTTGTTAGTGTGATTCTTTTTAAAATAGATAAAAAAGTAAATAAAACTTAAAAATATATTATTTAATAGTTTTATTAATATTATTATGTTATTATTATCACTTTATTTTATTAAACATCAATTTTTATTTTGTTTTTTTCTTTGTTTTGATTTTTTTTGAGAGCTAGTTCAGATAAACTAACGATAACTGTTATCAAAATTGGAGATGATAGTAGATTTTATCTGTTTCGCAGCCTGTTTCAAAATGAAACGACCTGTTTCGCTCTCAAAATTTTGTATGGGGAAACAAGTCGTTTCAATCATGTTTGGGGCGCGAAACAGGAATAAGAGAGCGAAACACGAATATTGGTGTCCGTCAGAGATCAGCAATGAATCGTTTTTTCGCTACTCATACTGACTCATGCAATTGTAAGTATAAGTGCGTAGAAATCATTTAACCTAAACTACTCTGATTCACTCATACTCACAAGAGAAATATTTATGAGTGCGACGTCGACATTATACGCATACTCATAAATGACCTCAGCTTGATTTATAATTTCAAGAAAATACTTACAATACTCACAATGATTCAAGGTATATTTATAGCAGGTAGTCTCGGAAAGCCAGCTGGTTATTTTTTATTTGCTTGTTTTGCGATACAAACTGTCAAATGTTGTATAGTAAACAAGTAAACAAGTTTTTTGCTGTATCTTTTGTCTCTTTTCAACCCCTTTGCTCTTTGACAGTTCGTATCGCAAAACAACAATAAAAAGCCCTGTTGTTTGTTTTATTGTACAATTGTTGTAATCTCGCGGCTACCTGCTATAAATATACAGTTAATCACAAAAATAAGTATACACTAGATGGCGTTTCAATTATTTAATTCTATTTAATTCATTTTTGAAAAAATTTATTTATTTTATACACCCTGTCGTTGCTCAACATCTGATCTTTAACGAAGAGTTGAAAATTAACGGTACTTTAGCCTAATTTTAGCAGTTGGCTGCACCTTTTATAGCAACAATAAAATTTACGTCAAAAAAGTAAGTATACAAATGCCGAATTCTAAAGTAACGCTTAGGCCTGTATTTAAATCAGTTTTTTTGCGCATATAATAAACAAACTCATATTAACTATTACTTAAAAAAAAAAAATATATAATAAATTAATGAAAAAAATACAACAAAAAACCAAATAAAATAAATATAATGGCGCCACGAGGAAAAGAGCTTTCACCAGATATTAAAGACTTGATCATAAAGCATTTTAAAGACAAAAAATCAGTCCGAGCTATTGCCAAAATTGTGGACAAAAGCCCTGCAACAGTTCAAAAGATCATTCAAAAGTATAAAGCTCAAGGTAATACAAAAAATAAGATTAGACCTGGACGTCCTCGTAAACTTACGGAGCAAGACAACCGTATAATCATAAGAAAAATCAAGAAAAATCCTAAATTAAGTGCTCCAAAAATACAGGCTGAAATCGAAACCGAGATCGGAAAGACTTGCAACCCGCAGACCATCCGGCGTGTGCTATATAGTGCTGGATATCATGCCCGAAATATTAGAAAAAAACCGTACATAAATAAGACAAATCGGCATAAACGTTTAGATTTTGCAAATAAGCATGCAAAATACGATGAAACTTTCTGGAATACTGTTATTTTTTCGGATGAAAGCAAGTTCAACATCCATGGATCGGATGGACGTGAAAAGGTTTGGAGAAAACCAAATACAGAGCTTAATCCTATCAACATGTCAGGCACAGTAAAACACGGTGGTGGGTCTGTGATGATTTGGGGGTGTATGTCCGCGAATGGTGTGGGAAAGTTAGAATTTATCGATACTATAATGGACCGATATAAATATTTGGACATTTTAAAAAATAATTTAAAGGATAGTGCACAGAAAATGGGTCTTGAAGAATCATTTATCTTCCAACAAGACAACGACCCAAAACACACCGCACTTGTTGTAAAAGAGTGGTTACTCTATCATGTCAAAAAACAGCTCAGATCTCCACCAAAATCGACCCACAGGTGACCCGTAACTTGGTCAATTCAATGCCTTCAAGAATGAAAGCTGTAATAAAAGCAAAAGGATACCCTACTAAATATTAATATTGCCAAACAAAATATAGCAACTATAACATTTATTATTTTTTGTATTATGTATACTTACATTTGTTATATAAATGTACCTATTAATTTGGTTAAGGTAGAATATTTTCATTAAGTTTAATGTTTTTGTAAATATTTTTGGCTTTCTTTTAATAATATGAATTAATGCAATAAAATATGTTTTAAAAATTTATTTTAGAATTTTTTTGTTTATGTCCTTTTAAAGAAAACTATTCATTATAGCCGTGTATACTTACTTTTGTGATTAACTGTACCTTGCAATGATTCAAATCATTATCTCATCCATTTACCGTTTTAACACAACAGAGAAAACACACAACTTAATAATCAGCGCTGCCAGATAAATTTGCCGAAAAATCGTCAACTTCATACATGTTACTTTAGTAAACTGTAATTGCCAAATCGTCACTTTGCTATTTCGGGGACAAATCTGGCAGCCTCGCATTTTGCTTCGCCTATACACATTGACTTGAGTAGATTCTAAATCAAACACTACAAATGTTGGTAAGTATGAGTACGAAGAATAAAATGAAACTTTTGAGTGAATATGAGTTTGAATCACATTGGAATAAGTATGAGTGCGTATAAGTACAAGAATTTATGAGTCATGATTTAGCTCTACTCACTTTTTCACTACTCATTGCTGATCTCTGGTGTCCGTGTGAACATGGTATAACTGTAATCGTTCTAATTGCTTTACATACAACAAAATGAAGCAGCTGATTTGTAACGTTACTGTTAAGCCCAAGGCGAATTCATAAAGGTGACATTTTCGAGTCATATGTTTATTGTTTATTTTTTTTCTGTGTATACTAAATATCAAGCTTTGTTTACATTTTGTGAAAAAATTAATTTAAATTTAAAATTCAATAAAAATCTAAGTTCCTGAAAAAAAAAACTTATTTAAATTATATAAAACAAAAAAAGTGAAAGGAATAAGTATTAAAAGGCGTAAGGAATAGGTATAGCCACAATCAATTTGCAATACAAAGAAAGATTTACATTCCAAAGCAATTGTGTATATTTTATAAACAAAACAAAATTTCCTTTTTTATGTTTTCAAAAACATATTTTGACATTCACTCTTACTTTTTACAAAAACAAAATACATTGTATTTGTTTTTAAAAAAGGGATAGCTAGCATAACGCTATCTCATGATGCGGTCACCTGTATGAATTCGCCTTGGTTAAGCCTTACCCCCGTATTTATAAACGATTATTAAATTTAACAAACGTTTATTAAGGAGAATTTTTATACAAAATTTGTTTTGTAAACCTTTTTTAAATTTAAAAATTGTTTATAAATACAGGCGTTTATATGTATTTAGCGTGTTAAATATTGAATTCAAAGTTTGTACTAAAAGCGATCACCACGCTTGTAGCAATTTTCAACATAAATTTTCTTTGAATTTCATAAGCGTTAACAGCACTGATTTTCAAAAATTTATGTTAGCTGTTGTTAAAAGTAAAACAAACGAAAAACAAAAAGTTTTTATATCCATCACAATATAACTAAAAATCACAATATAACGCAAACTGTACGCAAACACAAGAAAAAACTTAATAAAAAAATACTTGCTTGCATAAAAAAGTAATTTACGCAGACGCAAAAAATGGTATTATCTCACACTCAAGGTAGAAGCCCTACAGATAATATTGGACTACGTGGTCCATTGTGGCTCAAATGGACTACTTACAACATGGTCCAATGTACTGTAGTATGGACCATGTTATAAGAAATAAACACGAAGTGCTGCCAACAACTGCATGATGTATAATTTTCTATAGTTTACAGTATTACACATTGGTAGCCCTGATGTTGTCCATTATTAATTGTTTATTTAAAAGTGAAAGTTTGTGAAATTTGTGGAAAAAAGGTAAACAAATTAAAAATACCAAGTAAATATATCTAATAATAACAATAATAGACTACAGTACACATCATAAAAGGCGATTAGTAAAAAATTAAAAAGAAAAATGCTTCAACTACTCCATACTGTAGTAACATGGAGTACTTTTAAAACTAACCCACTTTAGTACTCCTTGGAGTAGTTTAGGGACTACTTCGGTGGGTTATATGGTCCCCTCCTAGGACATCGTAATGTTAAATGGACCACCTTTTACCCATATATTTGGAGTAGTTTTGGAGTACTCCTACTCCTTTATGGACTACTCTTTACATGCATGTATGGACTAGTCTCGTTATCTGCAGGGAGTACATAACACGCGTTAGTGCGCGCGCGCTCTGTCGTCTTCTGTCAAAAAAAGTTAATACTACATTTACATTAGCCCGAAATCTTGTAGATTTGATTTAAAATCTTCTTCGAAATCTAGTGCGTTTACATTATACTTTTTTGACATTAGCGAGATTTTGTTTTTATAACAAAACAACTGACTAAAAGTTTTTTCATTACACATACAAACACAAAAAGAAATATACATCTAAAAATTTGCATTACCTTTTATTAATAATCAACCATATTTATTTTATCAATATTACTCGTTTTTTTATATTTTTACAGTTTTTATTAAACTTTTAATTTGTTTTTTAACAATTTTTGTTTTGTCTTTTTTTTAAATGTCATTTTTTCTAGTGCAGGGAAGTATTTTTTAGTGCTTTATTGAAAAAACCATAGTTGCATCATTAAGTACTACTAGATTTTGAGTAGATTTCGTCAAAATCTAGCCACGAAGTAGATTTTGTTTTGTATGGGAAATCTAGTCAAAAACAACTAGATTTGGCTCGAAATCTCGTAAGAGCCGATTTGGCGTAGGTGTAAATGTAGTATAAGCTAGTGTGTTTTCATAGAACAAGCTACATGCAAAATATTTTGACGCGTTTGCGCCGGAAAGTTGGTTAACTTTGACCTTTTTAACGCGTTGTGTGTTTTTGACAAGTAATCAGCTGACAATAAAAATAATAATTTAACAAATTTGTGAATCATGAAAGAAAAACTTATTGAAGAGCTTAAAAAACATACAATATTTGTATAAAAAGAATAAATTTAATAAAATAACAAAATCTTGATATACTTTCGAACCCGTTTTTAATGCACAAATAAGTAAAAAAATAAAAAACAGCTGACAGGAATGGCTTTTGTAACGCGTGTTGTGTAACTTGCAGTTTTTGACGCGCTAAAGTTTATAAAAGCAAGATACTTGTCGACGAACTAACGTGTGTTATGTACTTCCACCTTCAATTATAGGTGCGTTTGAGTACTTTACAGTAAAATGCAGTAAATGAGTAAACTGAAAAATTTGCTCTCACAAAAAGCTGTTGTCCAAAAAAGTACGCGAACGCAAAATTTTTAAAATTCTTAAAATAAAGGCAACAGCTGACGGCAAATAATTAAAGTGTTGAAAAATATTGACACTTTTGACTACTTAACTCGTTTTCTTATCTGTACTCGACTAAATACTTTTTATAGCACGAATATTTTTGGAAAATACAAACAAACTATTTTATGTTATCTTTTATATTTGTTTGTTTTTTTATTTTTTTTTATTTTAACAATTTGTAGCGGGTTAAATTATTTAAGAGAACATGAATAATGTTTTTGCTATTGATTACTTAAGTACCCAAATACTTCACACTTTTACAACTCTAAGAAATTAACATAACAAAAAAATTTCAAAAGTTTGTATTTAGCCAAATAAATGCTTCACAAACAAGTTTAATTAATTAATATTTATTCACTTTTTGTTTTGGTTTAATTTTTATATCAACTTTTCTTTTATTTAACAATTTTTTCACAATTT
The DNA here is from genome assembly GCA_930367215.1 of Pollenia angustigena. Taxonomy (NCBI): domain Eukaryota; kingdom Metazoa; phylum Arthropoda; class Insecta; order Diptera; family Polleniidae; genus Pollenia; species Pollenia angustigena. The sequence goes on along the minus strand of OV884057.1, from coordinate 119,619,047 downwards.
GTATGCTCTTTATTTGTTACTTTTGTTACCTTTTGAAACATATGTTTTTTTGATTTACTAAATTTTGCTGCAAAAATTTCTACAGTAAAAATTTGTAAATACTCAGGCAAGAACTGTCACTTTTCGCTCTCAATTTATGTTCTCATTTACTGCATTTTGCGTGCTCGAACGCAATTTCGTAAAATGCAGTAAAGTTTAGTAAAAAATAGTAAAAACTTTTGTGTTCTCGAACGCAACTTATATGTAACTGCGGGTAAGAAATGGAAAAAATTGGCATTTAGTGTTGTAACATATTTAGAAGGGAAAACGACAACTTTTCACATTTTTGCATATATTTTTAGAATAGAACAAAAACCCGCGCAAATGGTAGCATACATGGAACATTTTTGTGAGAAAAGAAAACACCAAGAGTGTATTACAATCAGTGTTGCCACTTTGTGGGTAATTACCCGAATTTGGTATAATTTTTACGGTCGTGGGTAGAGCGTGGGTAATTTCTCTTAGGTGTAATTCAGGTGTAATTTGAAATTTTTACTTCAGATGCAAAAATAAAATCAAGATTCGATTTCAGTGATGACATTTATTTCTTTTTAAATATTGTTGCACAGAAATGCACAGCCTTCTGAACCAAAGTCTCAGTTTCTTTTTAAAAAACGACTTTAATTATTAAACATACATACATATATTTTCAAATGTTTGGTAATTAATGTCGCAATATCGACCCTTAGATTTGGATAAAGATGCCTATCATAGTGATTTAGAACCTGAAGTTTATTGAAAAAAGTTATTCAAACTAAAAACTTGCCTAGGGGTAGATATGTATAATTAATTTCTATCTAGCTACTTTTTAATGCTTTAGTTTAAAGAATATTTAACGCCCTTTACAGTTGTAAAACTGAATTACGAAAGGGACAATTGTATAAAACTCTGCATGCATTTTGTTTACTAAATAAGGTATAAAGGGTATTTTTTAAGACCATGAAACTTAAAATGGTAGACAACACAAAAAAAAATTAATTTTAATCGCAGATTGATACATGTCATAACGATTTGAAACTGATTAAAAACAAATAGACACCGCGCCTGTCCTTGACGAAACGCATTGCAGACGTCCAATTTTGTTTCTCTTTTTCGAATAAAATGAACAATGTTGACCTCCAAGACACCGATTGTTGCTGGTTTATCAGCATTAACCACTGACTTCACAGCCCTACGGAAAACAATTAATAAGTGTCAAATCGCACGGCCTTGAAGTCTAATTGACAGTTTATTTTCCCTAAACAAACACATCGCCTATATTTGTGAAAAAAAGTTGCGTCATTTTAATCATGAAGTCACCTTTAAGTTGCGAAAATCGATGGCTGATTTTTAAAGCATATTTGGATAATTTGGTGGCGTTGTTCAAGCATGAATCTATTCATGATGATGTGCCTAATCAAAAAGTGAAAATAGTATGACAGTTTGTTTGGCAGCTAACCTTTCGTAAGCTCTATGGGGCTAAAAAGCATCCATTATAAAGCACTGACAAGGAACATTTGAAACCTTCCCTTTAATGTTATGTTTGTTTATTTAAATAAAATTAACAGTTTGACTAATATTGATCTTGTTTTAATGAGTTTGTTGTGTTTTTGCTTCTTTGGAAATGTCTTTTTATTAAATAAAACTTAAATTTAATATCAGGTGTAATACCATTTTAATCGGGTAATTTTGCTTCATCTCAAGTGTAATTTTGAATCTTGCTGGTGGTAACACTGATTACAATGGAAATTATTGAGAGATGACCAGTGTGTTACCCAGGGCTGCCAGATTTGACGACTTATCGTCATTTTTACGATTGTTTGTACAGTACCTTTCGCTTAAAGTCACATCCTTTAGTTGCAACCATAACGTGGACTAGATCGCTAAAGGCCAGTTTACACGGTAATACAATGTATTACGACTTTGTGGAAACTAAATATTATGAAATTCTCTCCGTATGTAAAACAAAAAAATAAAAATCTTTTGTAAGTATAATTCATTTTAACACGGATCGTATAAGTAAAATCAAAAATAATAGCAAGAAAGCTGATGGTTGCAGTTTTAAATATTTACAAAAACAACATGAAAATTTCGTGAGTTGATTTTAGTTGTTTTTGTAATTGTATAAAAATGCTATCACCTTTAATATACTCTGTTAAAATAAACCTCTGGTGTGATGAGAATACAAAAGTTTCTAAAATGGTTTAGAAAAAAATCATTTACCGACCGCTTGTCAGATTTTGTATCCGTATTCTCTCTTACTCAATACATTTTGCTTTTACATGATAAGATTTTTCTCATTCTACATAATTGTTCGACATGTCGTAATACATTGTATTACCGTGTAAACTGGCCTTAATGTGACTATAAGGCTAATTCAAATATATGCCACTATTACGCATATAACCAAATTCGAATATAATCAAGTTATGTGAATAAAGCAAATAAAAAATTCATATAAATTACACCGAAATCAAACTTATGGTTTCACAACAGAGTTGCATACTTTATAAAAACTAGTTAAAATAATAACAAGATATTTCATAGGTGATACCAATGGCAAAAACTAATTTTTTACGAGTAAAGAGTTGATGGCAAAAATTAAATGATTTTGGATTCGAAAATTAAAAAGAACTTAGTAAATTTTGCTAATGTGACTATAACGCCATTAATTTGCTTTACTTTTCCCTTTGACTACTGTTGATAAATGGCATATATGACAAATGTGCTTATATCGCTAAATGGACTATAACGTTAATACTTTATATTTAATTAACTTATAGCGGCAAAATAAACAGATAAAATGGACTATATCGCTAATATGACTATAAGCGTTGTGACTATAAACGAAAAGTACTGTACCTAAATTAGCAAAGTGCCGATTTGCTGATTTTTTTCTAAAACGTGACGATTTTTTTCAATCTCCAAAGTCTTAATATAACATTGCCATTCCTGACAATTTCATTTTTTAATCTTGGAATGTTGGAAGGCCGAACGTTTTCTTTTGCTTAGCTTTAACGCTGATGCAGTGATGTTAACCGTACGGTAATTACCCTTTTTTACGGTAATTCTGAGCCCCAAAAGGTAGCAATGTAATTTCATTTAAAATACGGTAATATCAAGATTTGGGTTTTTTGATATTTATATACATATTTCCATATGAATGTTTTATGATTTTAACTTTTGAGAGGTGATTTTCAACCAGTTTTAGAAATAGATGAATGTTATACAAACAATTAAGAATGTTTTGTTTCTGCAAATGCTTAGGTTACAGTGATAAGTGTAAAATATGAAAAATTAAATACATAACTCATCGTAGTTATATTATGTATGTTTCAAAATCAACAATTTTTTAAGCATTTAAAGTAGCCGTAATGTGATGCATTTAACTATAGTAAAGCTTCGTACAGACGGTGGTCAGATCTTACAATGTTGTCCTTTTTCTGAAAATGGTGTCATTGTCAGATGCATTAATTTTACACATCTGCCAAATGACAATGAGCTTACAATGTTAACACAATTGCAATACTTTTTAGGCAATTTTAATGACAATATTATAAGATCTGACCACCGTCTGTACGAAGCTTAAATATTAACACTTTTCAGTTGAAGCAAAACTATTATGTTTTAATTTTGTGTTAAGGCATATGGAAAAGAACTTTAAAACCAATCGTTTCATCATAAGAAGATAACAAAATAGCACTATATTTTACAGCGGATAGATATGGATATTGCGTGTAAATTTTTTCCAAAACGCAAAAAATCACTTTTTGAGCAAATATTCTCTTGCGATATTCGAATTTTAAAAATTCTGTCTTAGTTGATAATTTCGGTCCAAATTTAAACTTTTTAGCTTCAATCGTTTATAGGCTGTGCGATGATGAATCAGTCTGTCAGTAACGTTAAAATTTTAGTTATATGATGATTTTACTTTCGTATTGATAAAAAAATACAATAATTTTGGTTTAAAATATGTTTAAACAAATATTTTCATTAAAATTTTTCATAAAACACATTTAAAAGTTTAAATAAATAGTTTTTGAATACTGCTGTGAATGTTTTATTAAAAAACCTTTGCGTACGGTAATTTCTTCTCAAAAACGGTAATTTTTAGAGGGCCGTACGGTAATGAAAAAATAAAAGTTAACATCACTGCGCTGATGTGCAATAGCGTCAACGTTGTGTCACGAACAGTAGTGATAACTTTCTTCTTTGATAAAACCCACAAATTATAAATAAAAATAGAGATAAAAACGCTAGATTGACCAAAAATACCTAAATTGCCATTATTGATTAACAACAGCGGAAAACAAGGCGAATTGACTTCTTAAACGATTCCCACAACGGTTGAAGAAGCGTCTTTTGCTGTGCTATGGAAGAATCTCACTCGTGTTACAGTTTACCCTTGTGAGACATCTTTACGATTAAAAGATGCGATCAAGGTATATTTATAGCAGGTAGTCTCGGAAAGCCAGCTGGTTATTTTTTATTTGCTTGTTTTGTGATACAAACTGTCAAATGTTGTATAGTAAAAATCGTCAGATTTTTTTGAGCTCCATCGCCAAACCGGATGTCAGAAATCGCCAAACGTCAATTTTGTTCAGTTTTTGAAATCTTTTTTTTTTTTAATTAAATTTTGCACAAAAAAAAGCTGATGTAATAGGTGTGATCCCGTACTCAACACTGGGAGCCCGCGGGATCCCAATCTTACCGAAAACCGTTCCCGTACTCAAAGTTTCGTAAAGTGAGAGAGCTTTTAGGAGAAAAATATTCTTCTTCTTCTCGCATTATTGTTCCCGTACTTCTTTTCATTTTTGTCTATTAGTGAGAAAAATTCTTGTTTACTCTCATTTTACCGAACTTTACCCAAAAAGTACGGGATCGCACCTGTTATTGCAGTAAAAAACCGCCAAACACTGAGAAATACAAAAAAGTCGCCGAAAGTAAATTTTGTTTAGTAGGTAACTGTTATTTTTTTTTTAAATAACATAAAATGGAGATCCATTATTTAGTTAAAAAAAAAAACTAAAATTAAGCACACAAGTCTATAAGATCACTTCAGGCTCATCGATTTCATTACTATTGTTTTGACCTGCATACCTACTATAGATTTAAGCAGTGTTTAAAAAACTGCAGTCGAAGTTCAAAAGCTCTCCACTCTCTTCCACTTTTTCATTTGTCATTGGCCACAAAAAAACTTTTGCTTTTACTTGTAATTCATTAAATGTAAATAGTCGCTGTCAAACCAAATCAAAAAGCGAAAAATTGTAGACAAATTTTCGTTTTTTGTTCGACAGGTTTTGGTTTCCACTGCAGTTTTTTAAACCTTCACTCACAATATTATTACAGTAACGGACTGTAGTTTATTTAGGAAATATTCCGTTCAGTCATTTTTAAATAAATAAACATTTAAAATTCCAAGCAAATTTATTTTTAACTGATACTAACAGTTATTCAAAAAACTAAGTGCATATTAATACGGATTTTCAGTTGCAGTTAATATTGTCCTTTGATTGAGTTAAATTCTTCTTTATGTTAAATTAAATAAAAATGTAATTTAAAGCAACGAAAAGTTCATTTAATTTTTACTGTCAAAAATTCAACCGCGAATTCCGTAAAAACAGATGAATATTCAGTTATCTTATATAAATTAATTGTCAAAAAATTAACTACATATTCCGTTAAAACAAATAAATATGCAGTTATTTCATAAAATTTTACTGTCAAAAATTCAACACCATATTCAGTAAAAACAATTAAATATTCAGTTATTTTATATAGTTTAACTACCAAAAATTAATTTTTACTTATCTATAAAAAATTAATTGCTTGTTTTGTGTAAGCAATTCCCATTTTCTATTTGTTAAAATAATTTAGTTAAATACATAAAATTTAAAAAGTAAAATAATTGCGAAACCATATCGGGCATGCTGCTGGTGTCTTATAATTGAGAGTTCTGGTGTTGAATTTTTGACAGTAAAATTTTACAAAATAACTGAATATTTATTTGATATTAAGGAATATGGTGTTGAATTTTTGACAGTAAAAATTAAATGAACTTTTTGTTTAAAATAAATGAAAAATAAGTAGACCGGTTTTTAATTGAATTTTCATTTATTTTATATTACAATTTTAGTTAATTTTACGTACAGAATATTGTGAGTGTTGGAATTAAAAAGTGACTGAATAATTCACTTAAAATGATAATAAAACAAAAATTATGTGAAAAAAATTAGCCAGATTTTTTTTAAACTAGTTATGATAACAAAAAAGGACAAACTGTTCAAAAATCTATAAGTATGTACATATGTATATATTTATATATATTTAGCTGGAGAGGCCTAACTCCGCTTATGTAAATAAAAGTGCAAATTTTTTATTTCAAAATCGCTGAAATAATATGAATGGTAAAAATAGCCAAGTAAATCGCCAGTTATATAAAAAATCGCCACAAAAGTCGCCAGTCGCCAAATGGAAAATCCCATCAAACACGTTTCAAAATCGCCACGTTTGGCGAGAAATCGCCATATCTGACAGCCCTGCTCCGAGTAGCTCTTAAAAGGAAGTTTACACGGTGTCTATTCAGACATGTCTAACAAACACGTTTGTTTTGTTTGTAAGTGCTGGTTCACACAGGTCAAGTTTACTTGAACAGTTTTATTTAAATTTTCTTTTGAACTTGCGTTCACGTTCATGCACAAAATTAATTTTTGTTTTCTTTTCCTTCAACTTTGTAGCTATTTATTATATTACGGATGAAAAAAGAAAAGAAAAATACAAAACTGACTGCTACGGTCAAGTATGTACCCCTTTCCATTCTCTTTCCCCCTCTCTCCTAAAAGCTCAAGACTTGAAGAGTCAAACTTGACCTGTGTGAACCAGCACTAAGCGATCGGGGGAGAGAAGAGGGGTTGCCAAACAGACATGAAATGAGTTTTCATGTTTGTTTACATATATGAATTTCAATGTTTTTAATTTGTATGTATATGTATATTAGACTATTATATATGAAAACAGACATGTTTGGAAAGACATCGTGAAAAGACAATAGGTTTTTGGAAGCGTGTTCAAAAGAGAATGTCAAAAACAGACATGTCTGAAAAGACTCCGTGTAAACTCCCTCTTACACGATTGAAAATGCTAGCTGGTTATGAAGTTATAATGTTTTTGTTTGAATGTTTTTTTTTTTATAGAAGTCGAACAAAAAAAAAATAAATTTGAAATTGTCCGATTTTTTTGACGATTTTTCGAAACGATAGACGATTTTTTTATTTTTTCTCACGAAACTGACGATTTTCTCACAAATTTATCTGGCAGGTAGCCGCGAGATTACAACATTTGTACAATAAAACAAACAACAGGGCTTTTTATTCTTGTTTTGTGATACGAACTGTCAAACAGCAAAGGGGTTGATAAGAGACAAAAAAGACAAAAAACTTGTTTACTATACAACATTTAACCAAGGTATATTTATAGCAGGTAGCGCGAGATTACAACAATTGTACAATAAAACAAACAACATGGCTTTTAATTATTGTTTTGTGATACGAACTGTCAAACATCAAAGGGGTTGAAAAGAGACAAAAAAGACAAAAGATAAAGACAAAAAACCTTGTTTACTTGTTTACTTTACAACATTTGACAGTTTGTATCACAAAACAAGTAAATAAAAAATATCCAGCTGGCTTTCCGAGACTACCTGCTATAAATATACCTTGCATTTGACATTTTATATCACAAAACAAGCAAATATAAAATAAACAGCTGGCTTTCCGAGACTACCTGCTATAAATATACCTTGATCAAAAGAGATTATTTCGGTACGTTATAAATGTCATAATACTAGACTCAAAGCCGATGTACCATTCAGGGGTGTGCTGAAAATCGAAAACGTAAAACGCAAAAATTTTAAGTCGTTTTTCAATCATGGTGGAATAAGTAGGTAGCATCGTTACGGCAACAAATACAACATTACAACAAAAATGGAAATTATATCACCGTTTACGTCAAAAAATACTTTAAGCAAAAATCAAAGCGTGCCGCTTAACGTGATGAAATAAATAAATTTTTAACCAATTTTTATTTAATTATGGTCAAGATCTTATTTATTTAAATACAATAATCACAGCACAAAACGAATAATGCAAGAGCAAAAAATTGTCATCTGGCGTAGTGCTGCCACCTGTTTATTTCACCATGTTTTCAATAAGATTTCTGTAATAAAATAATTTTTAGGGTTACTTTCAAGGCGAATTAACTCCAGGTGAGCTCAACTCGTCAGCCATTCTTCAGCTGTATCCACGGCGAATTAAAAAAAATGGTGAAACGTCAAAATATTGTTTTGTTTCTATACTGAAATTTGACAAGTCAGAAAATTGCAAAAATAAAATACATGGGGCATACATGGGGCTTTTTGTAGTTGTAGAGTTGCACTTACCTGTTATAAATTCGCCTTGGTTACCTTCTAAATCAATTGTGTATATCAAGGCGAATTTATAACAGGTAAGTGCAACTCTACAACTACAAATAGCCCCATGTATTTTGTTTTTGCAATTTTCTGACTTGTCAAATTTCAGTTAATTCGCCGTGGATACAGCTGACGAACGGCTGACGAGTTGAGTTTAGCTTGTTGAATTCGCCTTGGTGTATATTTTATAAAAAAAAAATCCCTTTTTTAATTTTCAACAAATAGTTTTGACCAAGGCGAATTAATTCCAGGTAAGCTCAACTCGTCAGCTGTATCCACGGCGAATTAAAAAAATGGTGAAACGTCAAAATATTGTTTTGTTTTTATACTGAAATTTGACAAGTCAGAAAATTGCAAAAACAAAATACATGGGGCATACATGGGGCTTTTTGTAGTTGTAGAGTTGCACTTACCTGTTATAAATTCGCCTTGGTTTTGACATTCACTCTAACTTTTTACAAAATACATAGGCCCATAACTATAGTCATAAACAAAGCATACTTTAAGAGTTCTAAAGTAAACTTTTATTAAAAATATGCTTTTGATCTACTATAGACAAGCAAAAGCATACTTTACACGTTAAACCCGATGTTAATTTTAAACTCATTTAACAACAGCATCAGCTGTTTTTCGCCAAATAAAAAGTACTTGCAAAAAGTTAAAAATGTTTATGTTATAAGATGTTGGCTGATATTTTGCAATTATTAATGATTTGCAGGAAAACTTTTATGGAAAGAAACACAAAATATATATGTATAGGCCCTAATTGTGTAAAACGCTAGGCCAAAATTGCCTAGCGTTTTACACAAAGTTTTGTAATTCTGTTGTTGCTTTCTACATAAAATCATATTGCGTGTTTCAACCGTACAAGATATGCAGTGTTTTATTTATATTTTAATTTTCAATGTCGGCTGCTTAAAGTTGCCACTTGCTTATATTGTGTTGTATGTTGTATGAAAAATTTGCTACATTTGAGGTGGCACCCAGTTAAAGTCGGTTCAATTTAAAACATACTTTAGTTTCGACTATAGTAGCAAAATATTTAAAAGAATGTTTTTATTTTAAAGTTGTTTTTAAATAGAACCGACTTTAGCGTTTGACTATGATTATGGGCCATACCAAGTATATTTATACCAAGTACATGCAAGTCTACAACAAATCAACAATAAAAAAAACAACATTCATTTTGTATGTGTAAAACCATTTGAGACTGTCAAACAGCCAAACAAAAAGAAAACAAAAAAAAAAAAATCATGGCGCACTAAAATGTAAGCAAATTTTGACAATATCAAAAGTAAAACAACTGAACAGCTGATCACTTGCATGTACTTGGTATAAATATACTTTGGGGCCATAGTATTTAAAAAAAGGGATAGGATCATGATGCAGTCACCTGTATGAATTCGCCTTGGCATAGACCAAGGTATATTTACACAAGGTAAACTCGTTGGCCCATATGTTTGTCAGCTGATTACCCCTAGTCGGAACCTTAACGTCAAATTTCGTGTATATGAGAAAAATTTGTACATGTGTGCGTTAAATTGTTTTTGTTTTATATGAAGACAATTTTGACAATTCGGTTCCTTTTATATAGCAGCATGTATACACTCCCAAATGAGTCTACCTTGTGTTAATATATACCTTGGCATAGACCTAATTAATTGGTTTTGGTCGACATTGATAACACTTTTATCTTAATAAATGAGGAAGGTTTTTTTAATTATTTGGATTGAAACATAAAACGAAAAGGTTTCTTAATGATTATTCATCATAAAACTCACCTGAATTAAGCTTTGAGTCACATACATACATATGTAGTATGCATATATATGTACATGTGTATTAAAATATTTACACATATTCAACAAACAGGAGGTGGTTGTAAAAAATAAAAAAGTAAAATTTATGTAAGTTTATGTAGGTATTTAAATATTGTTATCAATGCAAGTTAAGTAAACAATTAATCAACAAGTGATAACAAAAACAAATCAAAGATATACTGCAGCAAAAATAAAACCAGACTTTAATGTCAATGAACCCAATATATGTATGTATATACATATATATGTATATATATTTATATAAACCATAAACTTCACAGTATTGAACCAAAGACTATAAATATACATAAGTATATACATTTATATATTTATAATCTTTGATTAAACGCGCGACACTTACTACTGCTCATGGTCCAATTAGTAGGTCTGCTTGAAACGCCTGCTGATTTTTTGCAGAGTTGTGTTTTATACGTGCAATTGTTTTTGTAACAATTGCTTTTGACATTTTCACCATTTCTTACACAAACAATTGCTTTTGTTCTTGACATCTTTATCATTTTTTACACAAACAAAATGCGTGTTGTTTTTTCTGTTGTTGGATTGTTGTAGTTGCGCGCAGACCTACTAATTGGGCCATGCTACTGCTTCTACTCACTACAAATTAAAAAATTATTCTGAGACTGTTTTTTAATGGTGTGCAGGGTTGTCAGATGTGGCGATTTCTCGCCAAACGTGGCGATTTTCAAACTTGATTGGCGACCTAATTTTCGATTTGGCGACATGGCGATTTTTTGGCGATATTTTAAAATAGTTGGCGATTTTGTTGGCTATTTTTGGTGAGCCATGCATTTGTTTTAAAACTCGTTAAATTCAATACGAAAAAATTATATTATTTTTATTCTAGTATTTTTATGTATGACATTTTAGGCTTTTATGGTCAGTATGTATTTGAAACTAAATTATGTTATGTTGAAATGGCTGATGAATATATTGAAAATCCAGGAGAAAATTGTTTTTCGTATTTAAAAAAGAATTAATAAAGCATGAATATAGCGATTTCAAGTTTACGAACATTTCTCCATTACCTATATAAAATGTGGCAAATTATTATCACAACCAAATTCGTTGTTATTAAAGATATTAATGAATCGTAACGTACTTTTGGATGTTTATAAAACACAATGAACAAAATGACCGTTTGTAATTGGATGATACTTCATCTTATTTAAATCAGTTTTGGCCAAAAGCTCATGCTATTAGGACACGTCAGGTATGTACCATTTTAAAGAACTTGCTTTGGCTGTTCATTATATGGTGCTAAATCCAACTAGTAATGACTGTGCTAAAAATGTATTTTCAATAATGAACTTCACTAAAACTCTCCTTCTAAGTAGAATGCAGTTCTTGACGCGTTGTTACGAGTTATAAATTACAGTAGAGTTATATGAATACCCAGTTATATGAACAGCCAGAATAGTGAACAACAAAATTTTTACACATGAGGTTCTAAAGAGTGAACACGACCTATCTCTGCTTTTTGAACAACTTGCAACCGTTGATTTTTTGAAACTATTTGTTGTAAAGGTTGTTTTTTTTTAAGTAACACAACTTTGAGTTGGCATCACTGCTATATTTGAGCACCCATTTAACAGCTGATAGTTGCTTTTTGTTTAGTTTGCTTTGAAATTTCATTATGAATCGACTTATCGAGCAACGCGCAAATATTTGACATGTTTAATCAAATAATTCGGCAAATGGGCTGAAGCACAAATTGATATTGATTTTGAATCTCCACTCAAAATTGTATTTTCCGACTAAGCCAATATCTGGTTGAATGGGTAAGTAAATGAGCAGAATTGACGCATTTGGAGTGAGTAGAATCTACAAGCTTTTGTCGAAAGACCATCAAATCCGCAAATTTTACTGTTTGGTGCGCTTTATGGGCTGGCGGAGTCATTGGCCCACATGTCTTAAAAAACGATGATGATCAAAATGAGAAAAGTTGTTGAAAATTGGCACCTTCTACACGCCAGCCACATGACAGGAATCATATTTAAATTTCATAAAATTTTCTTTCAAAAAAAGCCTGTTTAATTGATATTAAAAATATATTTTCTTTTTTTATTATGATTTAAACTTGTGATACTCTATAAAAAACACTCTTTATTATAAATCTGTTCTTCCCCAAAAAAAAAAGCTAGTAAATGTGTTTATACGAATGCAAAGGAAAATTTATAAGATGGTTGGCGTTTGTAAAGTTATTGCTTGGAGTGAAAATAATATATCTGATAATGATATTTGGCATTGTGAAAATGCAGGGACAAGGCATTACAGAAATCTTTTAAAGCAAAAAAAATAAAACCGACTACTTTCATGTGCATTTATTATTAACAAACTAATATAAAATAAAAACTATATATAGGTTATGTATGTACACATATTAAAATTGATTTGAAATACTTATTTTATATTGTCTCGATTATGTGAACTTTTCCATTTAGTGAACAGGCCCTGTCTAAATTAATCATATAAGCGAGCGTCTACTGTATATGAATGTTAATACTACATGATGCACTTCTTTTGTACCTTCGTTGAAAAAATTTAATTCACTTACAATGTATTTCAAAAAAGAAGATCAAAGAGAGTTTTGGCGCTGAAGTGTAGATATATAGTAAAACTCCAACTTCATACATACATAAATCCAATATTTGTTTAAAACTAATCACAAAAATTCTTTCTTTGCTGCTTTTAGTTGACTACTATTAATTATTTAATAGTGCAATTTCCTTTTTTGTCTTCACTAATCATTTTTACTTGCTTCTAAATAAAAACTAAACAGAATATATATTATGGCGACTTTTTCTAAATTTTTGGCGGATTTTAGCGACTTGGAATAAAATTTATTTTATAAGATTTATAAAAAATATTGTTAATAATTTAAATTATCTATATTTTATTGTCAAAAAGGTAAAATAAAGGCTTTGGCGATTTTGGCGATTTTTGACATTGAATTTGGCGAAAAAGGTCAAAATCGATCTGACAACCCTGATGGTGTGCAGGGATGTAGATGTTGGTACAATTTTTTGTACATTCGAGTTTAAAAAAATACAATACCATTTTTGGTACACTTTATAAAATTTCCCAGTTTAAAATTTTTTATTTTTTCTCATATTTCATATTATTAAATTTAAAAATGAAAGTACATGTAATTTTTGAAAGAAGGTTTCAACATTTAAATTAAATTAAGCGAGTTAATGTTATCAATTCCACATTCTTTTGTTAATATAGAAAGCCATTTCATATCAAAATATAAAAACTAAAGGACAAAAAAGCTGTACCAGATACAAACCAAAGATCACATAAATTAATCTTGAGTGAGTGAGTTCCCTGTATCCCCCGGTTATTTTACTTAGCTCTTAGGGTTTCCGCTGGCTAAGTAGGCGTTTAACGGAACTGCCTTAAAGGAAAAACATAACCTTTCTTTTGAGCGAAAAAAACATTCCGGATAAAAAAAAAGTTTTAAATTAAAGCTACTTGGGACAAATTTTGCTAACACCAATAGGTAATAAGTTACATGGAGAAGAAAGAACACCTGTATGGCCAAAATTTCAAACTTTGGCCCCCTATAACTCAAAAACTTTTTGAACGATCTTGTTGAAAAATTTGTGTCTAAGCTACTATCCAATAGGACTTGGTGCAATTTTCATCCAAATCGGAAGATATCGATTAAACTTTAAACTGTTGAGGGGAAATTTTGGGGCATACTTAATGACGTGGTGGTAAATTTTACACCTTTAAAGTTTACAAATTTAGAAAAAAATATTTTTTTATAATTATTTGATACTAGTAACAAAAAAGCCTGTCCCTGCCAGGCATCAAAATCTTTTAGATAATAACTAACATAGTAACGCTTAAAAAAAAAATTAAACAAAGAAGTATTATTAAATGCTTAAATACAGTTAATAGGTATATGAAGAAAAAATATGTAAAAAATAACAATAAGTAAAATATGTAAAAAATAACAATAAGTAAGTAACTAAATTGTAATACTTCTTTTAAAAACTAAATTTTTGGAAAATACCGAGGAGCAACCCTGTTTTCCGTCTATATGCATCACTTTAACCTTAATGCTTTAAACCACAGAGTAAACAGAGGCGTCACGAGACAGAAAATATTGTATTTTTTTCTGTCTTTTTCTTCGAAAGCTGCCCTTTTTGCGTTTTTTGTTTTGAATTTGCAATTTGTGTGGATAATAGCGGCCTGTTTTTACGCATTGTCACTCCACTAACAAAAAACGTTTTCTTTCTCTTTCTTCGAAAGCTGCCCTCGCAAATGATTTAGGCATTTTTCATACGTCACTTTTTTCATCTCTGTATACTTTGTGATTATTAGTGCCCATATGTAATAACATACTTGTTGCTTTTACTCATTGCCAGATTACTTAAAACATTTTCATAATTAGTATTGTGGTTATTTTGTTGAACTATTTATGGTTTTTAATCCAAATTTTTTTAATATTTTTAATTAGGCTTAAGTTCATGAAATTTAATTTTTATTAAATTATTTTTGTGAAGAAAGGAATTTTACAACATGAAAATTAATTAAAATTGTTATTGATAATCTTTCATTCTTGACGTGGCTCGGGCTCGAACCCTGGCCGGCAGGTTACCATGACATGTTTCGATCGCAACCACTCGATCTCCTCAGATGGATTTGCCGTCTTACACTCGCAGCCATCGACGACTGCTGACGTCACTAGTCAAACATCAATCCTTAAACCAAATTGTATTTTAACATTTGGTAGATCGAAATTTGCTTTCCTGAATGATTATCCACTTTAATTGATTTTACATGTTTTTTTCTTTACTTCTGTTTTTTCGTACTTTCGTCAAGAATTTTTCTTGAAGTCCAAGTACATTTTTTGTTTTTTCACTTTGTCTTTCTCTTTTCTGTTGACCTTTTTCAGCAAAACTTGAAGGACAAATGTACACATAGAGCTCGTGCCTTAGCTTTAACAATAATTAGTATTGTGGTTATTTTGTTGAACTATTTATGGTTTTTAATCCAAATTTTTTTTTTTAATATTTTTAATTAGGCTTAAGTTCATGAAATTTAATTTTTATTAAATTATTTTTGTGAAGAAAGGAATTTTACAACATGAAAATTAATTAAAATTGTTATTGATAATCTTTCATTCTTGACGTGGCTCGGGCTCGAACCCTGGCCGGCAGGTTACCATGACATGTTTCGATCGCAACCACTCGATCTCCTCAGATGGATTTGCCGTCTTACACTCGCAGCCATCGACGACTGCTGACGTCACTAGTCAAAACATCAATCCTTAAACCAAATTGTATTTTAACATTTGGTAGATCGAAATTTGCTTTCCTGAATGATTATCCACTTTAATTGATTTTACATGTTTTTTCCTTTACTTCTGTTTTTTCGTACTTTCGTCAAGAATTTTTCTTGAAGTCCAAGTACATTTTTTGTTTTTTCACTTTGTCTTTCTCTTTTCTGTTGACCTTTTTCAGCACAACTTGAAGGACAAATGTACACATAGAGCTCGTGCCTTAGCTTTAACAATAATTAGTATTGTGGTTATTTTGTTGAACTATTTATGGTTTTTAATCCAAATTTTTTTAATATTTTTAATTAGGCTTAAGTTCATGAAATTTAATTTTTATTAAATTATTTTTGTGAAGAAAGGAATTTTACAACATGAAAATTAATTAAAATTGTTATTGATAATCTTTCATTCTTGGCGTGGCTCGGGCTCGAACCCTGGCCGGCAGGTTACCATGACATGTTTCGATCGCAACCACTCGATCTCCTCAGATGGATTTGCCGTCTTACACTCGCAGCCATCGACGACTGCTGACGTCACTAGTCAAACATCAATCCTTAAACCAAATTGTATTTTAACATTTGGTAGATCGAAATTTGCTTTCCTGAATGATTATCCACTTTAATTGATTTTACATGTTTTTTCCTTTACTTCTGTTTTTTCGTACTTTCGTCAAGAATTTTTCTTGAAGTCCAAGTACATTTTTTGTTTTTTCACTTTGTCTTTCTCTTTTCTGTTGACCTTTTTCAGCACAACTTGAAGGACAAATGTACACATAGAGCTCGTGCCTTAGCTTTAACAATAATTAGTATTGTGGTTATTTTGTTGAACTATTTATGGTTTTTAATCCAAATTTTTTTTTAAATATTTTTAATTAGGCTTAAGTTCATGAAATTTAATTTTTATTAAATTATTTTTGTGAAGAAAGGAATTTTACAACATGAAAATTAATTAAAATTGTTATTGATAATCTTTCATTCTTGACGTGGCTCGGGCTCGAACCCTGGCCGGCAGGTTACCATGACATGTTTCGATCGCAACCACTCGATCTCCTCAGATGGATTTGCCGTCTTACACTCGCAGCCATCGACGACTGCTGACGTCACTAGTCAAACATCAATCCTTAAACCAAATTGCATTTTAACATTTGGTAGATCGAAATTTGCTTTCCTGAATGATTATCCACTTTAATTGATTTTACATGTTTTTTCCTTTACTTCTGTTTTTTCGTACTTTCGTCAAGAATTTTTCTTGAAGTCCAAGTACATTTTTTGTTTTTTCACTTTGTCTTTCTCTTTTCTGTTGACCTTTTTCAGCACAACTTGAAGGACAAATGTACACATAGAGCTCGTGCCTTAGCTTTAACAATAATTAGTATTGTGGTTATTTTGTTGAACTATTTATGGTTTTTAATCCAAATTTTTTTAATATTTTTAATTAGGCTTAAGTTCATGAAATTTAATTTTTATTAAATTATTTTTGTGAAGAAAGGAATTTTACAACATGAAAATTAATTAAAATTGTTATTGATAATCTTTCATTCTTGACGTCGCCGGCAGGTTACCATGACATGTTTCGATCGCAACCACTCGATCTCCTCGGATGGATTTGCCGTCTTACACTCGCAGCCATCGACGACTGCTGACGTCACTTATCAAACATCAATCCTTAAACCAAATTGTATTTTAACATTTGGTAGATCGAAATTTGCTTTCCTGAATGATTATCCACTTTAATTGATTTTACATGTTTTTTCCTTTACTTCTGTTTTTTCGTACTTTCGTCAAGAATTTTTCTTGAAGTCCAAGTACATTTTTTGTTTTTTCACTTTGTCTTTCTCTTTTCTGTTGACCTTTTTCAGCACAACTTGAAGGACAAATGTACACATAGAGCTCGTGCCTTAGCTTTAACAATAATTAGTATTGTGGTTATTTTGTTGAACTATTTATGGTTTTTAATCCAAATTTTTTTAATATTTTTAATTAGGCTTAAATTCATGAAATTTAATTTTTATTTTCATAATACAATCAAGGCTGTCATACTAAGAGATGTCTTGCTGCGATATTTTTTTCGGCGATTTATAAAAATATGGCGATTTTGTATTATTAATAAAGGGTCCCATAGACACATACTGCTCATGACCATGCAATCAGCATGTGTTTGTAAATTTGAAATTTTTATTAATGTATGTGTCACACAGGCAATGCAGCATGAAAAATCAAAAAAAAGGTTTGATTTTTTAATGAACTCATACTGCTGACAGTTGTTCAAATGAACAATAACATAAATTATTAATTTATGATATATTTTTCTTTTCAATTTAAATTAAAACAAATTTAAAATAGTGTCTGAGAAAAAAAGTGTGAAGAAAATAAGAGTTTTCTTAAATTTCACGAAATGAAATTTATTTTAAAATGATGATTGATAGGTGTGTAGTAAAATCTCAATCACACACGTGTACGAAGGTTTCATCGGCAGTAGGTGTCAGCAGTATGTGCCTATGGGCCTCTTAAGATTTCCGTAGGACGTGCTAAAATATATTGTTAAGGTGATTTTGTTGACAATAAGATAAGTCATTAATTTGTCATCCAAATATTGTGGGAGTAAAAATTTCTATTGTGCATTATTTTTCAGTGCTTTATAAAAAAAGCCTCTATTGTGAATAAATTGTCAGTGCTTGTATTCTGAAAGAAAAATATACAAAATAAAACACTAATTATAATATAATAAAATAAATAATGAATAGTGTTATTCTTAATTTTTCTTATTAATACTCCTTCAATAAAAGGAAAAAGTAATTTAATTGAGCCCTACCCTAGAATACAAATTTAAACTTACATGTTCCTTTCTCGTGCACACTAACACTTTTTGGAAATTTATTTAGTAAAAAAATTGGAGGGAGTAAACTCTGGCGATGCCAAATTTTTAAAGTTTGGTAATTCATTCCCATAAAATTTGTTATAGGAATCATTCACAATACGAAATAAAAAATATGGGATTACAGTACTTTTCGCTTATAGTCCATTCCGCTTAAAGGCCAAAAACGGATATAAGCCAAAACTGTCATATTCACATGCAGATTTGTTCGAATTACATACAAATTATCTGTTCTAAAGTCCATTTCGCTTGTAGTCCATTTTCGTTTAAAAGCCACATTTTCTTAGCATGCGTATATAATTCTTCATGCAAAAATGTTCGCTTATAGTCCACTCTGTTTTTTATATATTTTTAATCATCTGGCCAACATGTTTTAATTTACCTTTCTGGCAACTATTATAAATGCCAAATTTCGCAATTTATATTTCATGACATGGTGTCTTCGTCTGACAATTTTTTGTTAAATAAACGTCCAACTTCATAAAAAAACCCCAATAAAAATATTAGAGTTTTTTTATATAGACTTTGACGTTTGGTATAACAAAAAATTGTCAGGTGAAGACCCAATGTAAAGATCCTATGAAATTGATATTTATGTTGTGTTTGATTGCGTCATCCAAAGAATTAAAATGAATCTCATACGCATTTGTTTTTATTGAAATCTTTTAAAGCATTTGAATTAATTAATAAAAAAGATTTTTGTTTTAACTATTTATTTAAAATAAATCAATATTTGGTTATGTTGTAAATAAACTTTTCTTTTGTTTAAAATGAGTGGATTTATTGAAGAAAATAATATTTATATAGTTCAAAATGTGAATTATTCTAGGTTTCACTTATTATCCATAAAATGGCTTATAAAAAAAAATCGGTTATAGTCCAAATTCGCTTATAGTCCACAAAAGTTGTGCAACTATTGTAGTGGACTATAAGCGAAAAGTACTGTATTTTCATGGGAGTAGTTGTATGAGATAGGGGTGCTTATTTTGAGCAAAACGTGTCAGAGTGTTTCCATCACGTAATAGTATTCCACTTACATGTTCTGGGCCACAAAACTAGATTTGCAGCAAAACAAGTGTTCTGCTAATTGTTTTCCCATAGATTTTTAATTTTCGAAACTCAAACAAAAACTAGTTTTGCTCCAAAAAAATGTCGAAAATCATGAAACAACTCGTCGGCTTAGAGTGTAGACCTGCTAACTCCCTTTGAACAAATTTTACAGGAGAGACAAAAATCTTTTTATTTTCCTATTTGCTGCTTGAGAGGAAAACCAAAAATATTGTTGATTTGACACACTTCAGGACTCAAATTGAAGAAAAACTAGATGCTGGTCGACAAGGCATATCTTTCTCTACCATACGGCATTAAAATCTCAATTTACTTAAAAAGTGGATTTAGCAGGTTTACACTAAAGACCTGCACAGATACATCTGTTTGTATCTGTTTCTGTGTTTTTTCTAAAGTTGATGCGTATGGATGAGTGCTCTTGTGTTTCTGATATAAGTTGATCTTGATATGATTTGTAAAAGAGTGGATGTAAGTTGATACAAAAGCGAAAGAGAGTATCATATCTGCTAATATCTGTTTCGCGAAAGCAGATCCTAGTGGATGCTGATGGAATACAATAAGTTACTTATTGTACGATACCGTTATTTTCAATTATTTTTGAACGCAAAAGAGCCGGCCCTTTGGCTGGCTAAAAAATAATTTTTTACAAAAACAAAATACATATGTACACATGAACAGTTATTTTTTCAATCATTTTTGCGTGATGTGGTTCGAGCACAAAAAAAACAAACAAAAAAAAACTTTACAAGAACAAAATGTGTTGCTTGTTTTTTTGGAAGGCAAACATTTTTGAAATTTTCGGTACCGATATGTATTTTGTTTGTGTAAAAAATTCTTTCATGAAATTTAAAGGTTGCGTTTTCTTCGTTCAAGTGCCAAGTAGACAAAAATTATTGAAAAAAAAAACTCTGAAAGAACTAAACACGTGTACATACTTTGTGTTTGTAAAAAATAAAAACTAGCAGGAAGCGTTGTAATCAGGCCTACCATATTTACCGATAAATCTGCATTTTGACGATTTTTTTCTTCTAAATTATCAAAGTGCATATTTTTTGATAAACACTTACAGCACGGTAATTTTTGGTTTGTTTTATACAAATTATTAATTTTGGGTAACTTGTTACACAAAGAGACAACTTTTATTAATTTAGCGCTGATACTTAAGGAAAAAATGGTTATACATATTTATTTTATATATGCAGTGTTTGTATTGCGTCTAACCCAACAAACACATTTTGAAAAATATTCAACTTCATATGAGAAGCTAAAAGAAATGTGGTACATATGTTTTACTTAAGCTAAGAATTGTAACCAGAAAAATAAGTAATTTTTTCCAATAGATATTTGTAAACAAAAAATTACTTAGGTTATTAATAACCAAAAATAAATAAATGTTACTTTAATTGGTTACCACAACCAAAAAAAATATATGTATATAACGATAATGGTTAAAGGCTCCCAATTGAAAATAAAGGAATTTTTTCTCGTAACCTTTACAAAAAAAAATAAAAGTAATTATTTTTAGTTCCTGAGTTATTTTTGGAATAAAAACAAAAAAGTCCATATAAACAGCTATTTTTCAACGTAAACATAAAAGGTCGAATTTAACTCTTAAAAAAAAGAGTTTTATTAAGCCGTCATAAATTAAAACTCATTTCAGGGTTTGATTTTAACCGACATTTAATTAAATTCATATTTTGTACTTGGACACCCAAAGCTTGTAGCTGGTCAGATCACTACAATTTGTACAATATAATCAGCTTGCACTGCAATTAAACTAACTGTCATTATTTTATGACTGCGAAATAAAACTCTCTTTTTAAGAGTTCATCCATACCTACTTTTTTTTTCATTGAAAAATTATTTTTAACTGTGGAGTTAAGATCGTTTATTCTAGATCACCATAGGTTCTTAATGAGACGAACCTTGGTATAAGACAGTATAGGTCTCCGCTGACTCTAATATGGAGAGTTTTCAAGCTAAAATTATATGCATCACTCTTATTAACGGTCCCTGCAATATACCTTTAAGTAAAATCTATTCATATAAAGGGTGTCTGGTGGCAAAATTATATTTTTAAATGCGATTATTTCAAATAGTAATAAACGGTGCGGAGGAAGGTCGGCGCCGTTGGAATTATCGATTGGGAGTCACAGTTCGCTGAGGAGACATTTTTTAAGGGTAATGATTCTTACGTAATTGCTCGTCGACAATTTTGTTCAAAGTTCATTTTCACTTAAATAGCCACGTCAACAAACAAATCTACCGTTACTGGTCTCCAAGAACCTAAAACCTTCGATTGAAACATCAAATACCTTTACATTGCCCCAGGGTAAATGTTTTGTGTGCCTTATCCACGCATGAGAAAATTGGGTCATTTATTTTTTTCGAGCCAGCTCTTGACGAGTACGGACGTGTATCAGTGAGTAAGAAAAATAAAAAAAAATAAACAAATTCGAAGTGAAAAAAATATTTGTAATAGATGAAAAAAAAAAATATTTGTAATAGCTAAAAAAAAGAACAGTAACTAAGGTGCCCGAAGAGATTTGTGAATGAGCCTCACAAATACTCCCAATAAGGAGAGTAGGCCCAGCACAAATAGCAGAAATGCGTATATTGTGGTAAGCTCCCCGAGCGTGAGCAATGAAAACATTCGATACTCAGAATTAAATAAAAATTATTTAAGTGCAAAAATTGCCAGCGCAACTGGTTTTCCATACAGCAATTTAAGTGCAAGTGTGCCCAACCTGAGCAAGTGTGTTGATCCGACCGTAAATGTGGTTCAAAGTGTGAAGTCGTCTGACCAGAGGAATAATAACGAAAAACCTGGAACATCACGATTAGCATTAATAAATACAGGAGCTGTGCCAAAAAGTACTAAAGTGCAAACAGGCATGGACAGATATATTACAATAACTAAGAGAAAGGCTAGCCCTAGGTCCACCCAACAGGAACGCATGGCCAAACAATACAAAGGCTCTAACGTTGTCTCTTTGCCAACAAATGGTAACAGATTCTCTGTACTATCCATACCTGACGATGAAGAAGCAGAATCAGCACATGGAACAGCCACTAAAGAAGTGAAACCGCCCCCTATCTATCTGCGGGAGCAAACATCAAATAGCATAGTCAACATGTTGATTCAACTGGTAGGTAAGAATAATTTCTACGTCGTTTCTATACGACGCGGGCAAATTCAAGAAACCAAAATTCAAGCCAGTACAGAAACGAACTTTCGTATTATATCAAGACACCTGGACGCAGAAAATAAAAGTTACTATACATATCAATTAAAAAGTGCTAAGGGATTGATTATTGTCATAAAAGGCATAGATAGTTCTGTTCCTACAGAGGAAATAAAATCTGCCATAGAGCTAGAGGGGTATGAGGTAAAATATGTTCATAACATTTTGAACAGGAATAAAGTTCCTCAACCAATGCCCCGCGTTGAAATATCGTTTGATTCATCGGTTCTCAAAACCAAAAATTCAGTTCATCCCATATACAACTTGCGCTACCTACTCAACAGAAGAATAGCTGTTGAGGAGCCATTAAAACGAAAGGGTCCCTCCCAATGCACAAACTGTCAGGAATATGGGCATACAAAATCATATTGTAAATTGCCTCACGTATGTGTGGTTTGTGGCGACGCTCATAAAACCGCCGAATGTAATCGTTCTAAAGCTGACCCGAATGTTAAGAAATGCAGCAACTGTGGCGAAAATCACACGGCAAACTATAGGGGTTGTAGAGTCTTCTTGCATTTAAAAAAACCTGCTTTAGTTCAAAAATATACTCACTCCCAATATGGTCCGTCACATGCGCCCAGCCAAACCGCTGGCTCTATTGCTAGTACTTCACAAACAAACAATCAAAACCAATCATATGCCCAAGTCTTAAAAGGAAACCCTAATGCGAAAAATCCCCCGAGTACTTCTAACGCAAAGCAACCTCCAAACGCTAATGTTCCTAGGGAAGGTCTACAAATGCCTTCTGGAAATATGCCTACCTCAATTGAAAATTTAATTCAAACTATGAATAACTTCATGGTCACTATGCAGAACATGTTTCAGGAAATGATGCGAAACCAGAACATGCTCCTGCAAGTTCTACTCAACAAAAAATGAACCAGTTAAAAATATGTTTCTGGAATGAAAACGGGTTATCCCAACATAAACACGAAGTTGCAAACTTTCTTCATAGGCATGAAATCGACGTACTTCTTGTCTCTGAAACACACTTTACTAATAAAAACTGCTTAAGGGTAAATGGATACCTTACGTATGACACAAAACATCCCTGCGGACGAGCCTGTGGTGGCACAGCCATAATTGTGCACAAACACATCAGACACTTGCCATTGCCAGAGTACGAAGAAGATTGTATCCAGGCCACATCTATAAATCTTACTGATTTCAATCTAACGTTAACATCCGTTTATTGTCCCCCGAGGCACAAAATTGTAAACGATAAATTTCTCAACTTCTTCTCCACATTGGGCCAGAAATTCATTGCTGCTGGCGACTACAACGCTAAACATACATATTGGGGCTCCAGACTTATTAGTCCTAGAGGTAATCAGCTATACAATACCGTAACTGCAAATAATTTTGATGTGGTATCGAGTGGTAAGCCTACCTATTGGCCAACCGACTTCAATAACCTACCAGACCTTATTGACTTTGCTGTAATTAAAAACATCAAGCGCGATCAGGTACTAGTAAGTTCCTCCTATGATCTTTCGTCTGATCATTCACCTTCAATCCTCATTTTAAAAGGTAACTCTGACGCTGCAGCTGCAAACTTTATTTCCTATCCAAACAGAAACACAAATTGGTTAAAGTATAAAATGTATGTGAGCTCTCACCTATCACAGTGCATTCCCCTAAAAAATTCATCTGACATCCAAATAGCTGTCGACCGATTTACAGAAGTCTTGGATACTGCAGCAAGAAATGCAACCCCAATCAAGCGGACAATTAAACGTGCTCCTTACAATACATCGACGGATATAGAGGCCCTTATCAGAGAAAAAAGGAAGTTAAGAAGACAATGGCAAAACAGTCGTTCCCCAAACACTAAGGCCCAACTACAATTATGTCTGACCACACTTCGCAACAAATTGAGACAGAACCACGAGTCCGCAATAGAAGGCTATCTAAACAGCCTAGACGCCACAAAAAACACCAATTATAGCTTATGGAAGGCTGTACGGCATATGAAATGCCTTATAACCCAAGAATCTCCATTAATACTGGAAAACCGCACTTGGGCCAAAAACACACATGAAAAATTAAACGCTTTCGCGGGCCACCTTGAGAAAGTTTTCACGCCACATGATGCACATACTTGTTCCTGTCGTCCAATCATTCCTGATAAGGTAAACCATCCATTAAAATTTAACATAACTCAAGTAAAATCTGCAATAGAAAAAGTGAATATTAGAAAATCTCCCGGACCTGACCGCATCACAGGGTCAATGATAAGAAACCTACCATCGTCTGCTTCCAGAATCTTGCTGCTCATTTTTAACGCTATATTAAGAGTCGGATACTTTCCATCCTCATGGAAGAGGTCTATAATTGTTATGATTCCCAAGCCAGGAAAAGATGCTAGCCAGGTTGCGTCGTACAGACCGATAAGCTTATTGTCAATCCTATCGAAGCTTTTCGAAAAAATATTCGTTTTAAGTATAACTCCTCATCTAAATGAACACGACATCACCCCGGACCACCAGTTCGGATTCAGAGCGAAACATGGTACAATAGAGCAAGTGCATAGAATTGTCACCCTTATTAGATCGGCGTTTGAGAAAAAGCAATACTGCTCAGCACTGTTTATAGACATTTCCCAAGCTTTTGACAAAGTTTGGCATGATGGGCTACTCATCAAAATAAAACGAATGCTTCCTCAAAACACTCACAAGCTTCTGGAGAGCTATCTAACAGGCAGAACATTCATAGTAAGGTCGCAAGATAAATACTCCCCCCTCAAGAAAATTTCTGCTGGTGTTCCCCAAGGCAGCATATTAGGACCGCTTCTATATATAATATACACAGCGGATATGCCAACAAACCTGAGCACGAATACCTCTACATTTGCAGACGACACAGCATTTATTAGCGTTAACCATGACCCAAAAGTCGCATCGCAAAATCTGCAGTCCCACATCAATGAACTAGAGGCCTGGCTAGAAAAATGGAGAATAAAGGTTAACCCGGCTAAATGTGCTCACTTAACTTTCACGCTCAGAAGACAAACGTGCCCAGCTGTAAAAATAAATAACATCACTGTTCCGGTAGAAAACCATGTTAAGTACTTGGGAATTCATATAGATAGACGCTTGACCTGGTCGCGTCATATTGAAGCGAAAATAACGGCTATGAAACTTAAAGCAGCTCAACTACATTGGCTTCACGGTCGAAACTCAAACTTGTCCTTAGACAACAAAATTCTCTTATACAAGTCCATCATAAAACCAATATGGACATATGGCATCCAATTGTGGGGTACTGCATGCGCATCTAACATCCAAAAGCTTCAAAGAAGACAGTCTAGAATATTACGACAAATTGACTGCGCCCCATGGTATATACGTAATGAAATTATCCACAGAGATCTCAACGTCCCCACTATCCAGGAGGAAATTAAAAAATATTCAATAAGCTACATCGATAAACTAATGGTCCACCCTAACTACCTCGCTCGGGGTTTGCTTCAGTTCGAAGGTCACCAGAGGCTAAAAAGAAACGATAATTTGAGCCTAACTACAAGACATTTTTAAAATTTGAATACAGCAGTTAGTGGTTACACTGGTAACAACTAATAAACAACAAGTAGAATTAAGATTTGAATACATATTGTAAATTTCGATAAGAAAGATTCAATAATAAAAATAAATTAAAAAAAAAAAAAAAAAATTATTTTTTTAAATTCTCGAAAAACAAGGCTCCGTTTTGAACAGTGTGTTCAAGTCGACACAAGACATGTGGATGACATACTCTTTAAAAAATAAAACCCGCATTTCCATTCTACCGTTCAATGCTTTTAATAAAACTTTGTGTCAATTATTAACATTTTTATTTAAGTTTGAAAATATAAATCTGCTATCAGATACCCCGTATTTTTTTAATTAAATAAAATTTATTTATAAAACATTTATTTTTAATTATTTTTTTTAAAGCATTATGTAATGGTTAATGGTTTTGCTTTGTTGTTTTTGTCATTAAAAATATGTTTTATTGTGTTTAAAACAGTAATTTTAATTTGCCGTTTTTTCATAATTTGATTTCCGATTTGTTTTTGAAAATATGCCGATTTTTTACTAAAACCATCTGGCAACCCTGGTTGAAATCTTATACAAATTTTTACGAACTCTCTTATTTTCATCAACTCGCCAACAATATTTAAAAATACAACAGATTACAACAGATTACCACAGATATTGTAGAAATACTTATGGTGACAACAGATGTTTGTAAGCAAAAAAAAAATGTTATGACACACTCAATCCAAAACCATAAGCATATGTTTTTGTTTTTAAGATATGGTGAGTGGGCAAAAGTAAAACCATACAATATCAGTTAAACTCATTCTCTCATTTATATCAGTAGTAACAGATATATATCTGGTGTATCTGTTTCAACAATACTTACTGATACACTCGTGCAGGTCTTTAGTTTACACTCCAAGCCGACGAACTCTGAGTTATCCATTACTGGTGATTAACAATTTCAAAAAATATTACAGATTTACCAAAATAACAAGATTTATTAAATTATACATATGTATATCTGTGTATTAAAAAACAAATAAGAAAATATTTTTTATTCAACACATATATTTTTTGCTTTCATGTTTGTTAACAACATAAATGCGAAATTGATTTCGAAAAACAAAACCAGTTGTTTTGCTGATAGTCGAAACATAGTATTAGAGTCTCAAAATAAATAAATAGCTTATCTAATTTCAGTGTATTTATCAAAAATAAAAATTGTTTATTTAGCACGTCATATGAAATATTATTAATAATAAAAAATCGCCATATATTTTATAAATCGCAGAAAAAAATCGCAGTGTAGTCAAAATGTTTGAAAATCGGCACGTGTGGCGAGACATCTCTTAATTTGGCAGCCCTGATTATATTACGAAAATGTTTTAGTAATCTGGCAATGAGTAAAAGAAACAAGTATATTATAAAATATAGAAACTACAGCCCAATTATGAATACAAATTCCCCGGGAGTTTTTTCCCTTTTCCCATTTTTGCAATATAATTTACATAGGAAAAATGGGAGATGGGAAAAAACTCCCGGGGAAGTTTTATTCCTTACGCATTTTTAATTTATTGTACTTATAGGTACCTATTCACTTTTATGTGTGTTTTTTAATGGCTTGGTTAAATGCTTATTATTTAGTGTTTTTTATTAAAGATTTTTTTATATATTGTTTTAAAGAAGAAAATAAATTTCTGTTAAATAAATTGTTGTTTCATATGGTTGTTTTTATTAAATTTGTATTAATTTTTTCAAAGCTTGACACACAAAAATAAACAAACAAAAAGTGAACAAGCAACTGAAGTAAATGAACCCTTGAACTACATGGACTGACTTAAATGAACTGACTCAAAGGTACGAAATTTTAATTCACTAGATTGCGTAAATGTGTTGCATAGTGTGTACCCAGCAAAAAGACTGACTAAAAGTGAACTACTGAACTAGAAGAATGAACTAGTTCACTTTTTTTAAATGAACTCTAATGACAAGTCACCTAAATGAACGATTAAGCCCAAGACTAGTCGGGGGGTTTTTTCTTTGAAAACACTTTTCTTAAGTAAGTAAAAATATTTAAAAAACAA
Source organism: Pollenia angustigena (assembly GCA_930367215.1). Taxonomy (NCBI): domain Eukaryota; kingdom Metazoa; phylum Arthropoda; class Insecta; order Diptera; family Polleniidae; genus Pollenia; species Pollenia angustigena. The sequence goes on along the minus strand of OV884057.1, from coordinate 119,590,633 downwards.
GTTAATAAAGTCTTGTTCTCCTACAATTTATGTGTAATCCTATACAGATAAAAGCAAATGTGACAGCAGGTTCTAATTTTTTCCCAAATTTAAACTGGTGATTTTTCCAATTTTCCAAAAACTTCACTTGTTTATAGAAATCTCGAAATCGACAAAAGATATGAATATGCCGAAATATTTGAAACACTTTTCAATAATTTTCAATATTTTGTAATTTTACAACCGCTATTAGATCTTTTCGAAAACCCTTTTCGTTGCGATATAAGCAACTTCGAATTTGATATTTAATCAGAACTAATCATACTACGAAGCGAAGTAAATGCTCTAGACGAAAATAATATTGTAGAGTTCTGGAAAGATTTGGATGGCGAGTTATATCCTGAACTGAGAAAAATTCATTTAAGTGACTCTCTTTATTCGGCACTACTTACCTATGCGAAAAAATTTTTTCGGATTTAAAATTAATTTGTTCCAAGCAACGTAAATCAAATTAAGTTCATCCCATTTGAAAAGCATTCTGCTATTAAACTGCCATAAAAGTATAAATTTAGAAGACTTTATTTTTTAAGTTGTATAAAACAAGGGAACAAAATTAAACATTTTTTGTGTTGCTAGAAAATGTGTAGCAGTTCTTTACCAATTCAATGTCGCTGATTTTAAAACTGCATTTTTTTCTATCAGCTGTGATTTGCGTGCAATATTTATTTTTTATGAATTTTTAAAACATAAAAATCTTTAATTTTTTTACAATTGAAGCACAGCCGCGAATAACGTTGTAAACGACACATTTTGCAAAAACTGTTATTTTGCAGATAACCGTTGACCTTTCTCTCTTACACCGTTTAAACATCAAATCAACCAAAACTATGCACCTTAACGCCTTCAAAATGGCGTACAACGTGTCAGCCAGTGGAAGAACATTGCAAGTTACTAACAAAATAATGAAACCGAAATGTTTTTGCAGTGTGGATTAATATTTTAAAAGCCTTTTGCATAAAAGTTTTTATTATCATAATTTTTAATAATAGAAAAATAAAATTTTTAAAGCAAATAATGCTGCCTGTCAAGCAACGTTTTTTTGCTCTCCTGAAAAATTATTATTTTGTAACTTAAAACGTTATTCGCGGCTGTGCTTCAATTGTTTGAAAAGATATTTGACCTGATTGTCAGTTTTAAAATCAGCGACATTGAATTGGTAAAGAACTGCTACACATTTTCTAGCAAGACAAAAAATGTTTAATTTTGGTTCCTTGTGTTATACAACTTATAAAATAAAGTCTTCTAAATTTATACTTTTATGGCAGTTTCGTAATAGCAGAATGCTTTTCAAATGGGATGAACTTAATTTGATTTACGTTGCTTGGAACAAATAAATTTTAAATCCGAAAAAATTTTTTCGCATAGGTAAAACATTTAAAACATTTGCTTTTATCTGTATAGGATTACACATAAATTGTAGGATAACAAGACTTTATTAACTTGTTTTTTAAATATTTTTACTTACTTAAGAAAAGTGTTTTCAAAGAAAAAAAACCCACCGACGCGATTGGTACAGAAACAAAAATATTTTTACAAGCACAAAATACCAAAAAATTCTTGTGGCTATTTTTTTCTTAATAATTTCTGCATTTAGGTACGTCTTTTTAACGAAAGAAAAAAGGACCTTTTTACAGGCATCAAAGAATTTTTTTCACAAACAAAACACATATCGTTATCTTAAATGCAAAACAATGTACATATTATTTGAAAATTACAAATTAATAGAATACAATATTTTTTCCTTAACAATATATCGGTTAACGCATTTTTATCTGAAAAATTAAAAATTGATTTTAAATCTCAAATAATTACCATTTTACAAAGTTCTTTGCTTTGCATGTAAATTTATGAAATGTTATATTATTCTACATTTAAGTCTTAAAATTTAAACTCTAAATAAAAATTGCACGCAAGGCACTGGATGTTACCAAAAGCATTTTTGACCGCACAATATTTGTTGAGTGTTAGCTGAAACAAAATAATACAGCATCCACTAGACATGTACACTTGTCGAAGTCACATCGACGACTTAATTGAAGAGCATAAAAATATGTGTAAGTATTGGTGTGCACAATTGTGCAAAGAAATGGAAATCCCTGGTCTAGATGGTGTGCCGAATAACTTTCTGTTGGTTTGCGGGCTCGAATCCCACTCTATTAAACTTTTTTTGTATGTATAAACTTGTTTTATCTAAAAAGAAATTTATCAGTTTTTGGCTTTTTTATATGTATTTTATATATACTCAACATTTTTAATTTTATCGAATTTATTCTATGAGCTAAATTTCAGTTATGTGTTTTATAAAGCTTTTTTGTAATAGCTCTATTCCTTCAATTTTTCAGAAATTACTTTATACACTACCAGACTATTATATTGTATTTTCTTTTTAAAAATTAAAAATGTTGAATATAATATAAAGTAACCTTCGGAAGGAAATAATTCCCAGTTTCTATTTGTTATTTTATATATATATATTTTTTTATTTTATTATTATTATAATTAATTTTGTTTATATTTTTATAATTAATTTTGTTTTAATAATACCGTTTCATATCTTAAAGATCAGAACAAATTTACTTAATTTCTTATTTAAATATTCAAGATTCAAATACCTATTCAAGGAATTGCATATCGTCATCTTAAAAACCTAATAACCTATCTGAAAAAATTGCAAAATTGATTTTTTATGGATTTTTATTCCCTATATCATAACGCATATGTGTTCAAAATTTTGAAAATGTAATATTACAAATGACAAAGTTTTTGTACCTAGAGGACAGTGATGTACTAAAAAAAAGGGAAAATTCAATCATCAAAAATCACGATTAAAGTTTTATTTTGTTACATCGTGTAATTTAAGCAAACATTAAGTACTATTTTTTGCTTAAACCAGTAAAAGAAAATTTAACTGTTATTATTTAATGTCTATAATATTCATATGTATAAAGAAATTTGTATTTATTCATACTTATTAGTACTGCTGTTAGGTTATTTGGTCTCAGATTTAAAAAATTTCAAATAACCTAAGTGGCATAACATAAGCTGTGTTTAGAACAACAAAATTTTCTCAACCGATATACATATATTTCTGATTTCATTTTAATCAAAATGTTCAATTTTCGTTTAAATATTGTAAATAGTTTAAATTTTATAACGTTTTTCCCCTCTCCTGTAAACTTTTGAAAACTGCAGACACGTTTTTTCGTCTTTAAGGTGACGATATGTAAAAATTAATATTAAAGAAACGAACACGGTACATAAATACATACGTTTCGCACTTGCTTATAAAGAGCTTATTTACTAAATATTTTGTTGTTTATTGACTTTTTTTTGTTATTCACGGTTAGTTTTAAAATTCTTTTTTATGTCTTTATTAATCAATTCTCTTTATGATCAAGCGCGATATTTATGGATATAATATATATTGCAATTAAAATAGTTTACATAATAAAAAATATGTTTTTCATATAAAATTAACTATTATTGTTGTTTTATTATTTTGGCTTGAGGTCCTATATAAATAATAAATAAAATTCAAAAAACTTTTTATTTTATTTTTATTTATTTTTATATTTTTCCAATATTTCGGTCAAAATCTCTGACCATCATCAGGGGAATCTTTTTAAAAATACAAAAAAGCAAAAATACCATTAAAAATACAAAATATTTTACACAAAACAAATTTAATATTTACATTTAAATAAATAAACAATAAAAGTTTATTTAACACTTCTCTGATAAAGCTTTCTTAATTATTATTACTTTTTTGCATTTGACCCGGGCTTTAACAGCTAGTATATAATAAAAGAATAATTATTATTTCAATTAATAAAAAAATATATATGCAGTACTGTATTAAAAACCTTTAATATAAATAAAATACTAGACTTTTGAATTAATATTAACGAATAAAATGTCATTAAAAGACTTTTCATTACATTCGAGTTTTGATCGCTTATCTGTAATAAGAGCTCGTGCAACCGAAAATACCTTTTCAGAAGGAGCGCTGGATGCTGGTATAGCAAATATTCGACAGCTTAATTTATATAATAGTGGAAATTCATTTTTTCTCGCATGCCACCATTTTAGAACATTAAAATCACTTTGTAATGGAACATGAGCATTTTTATATTTTATTATTTCATTTTCAATCACAGATTTGTTAGAAGTTATTCTTTCGATTGGTTCTATATAATTTTCAAATAATGAATATATTTTTGATGAATTTGCTTCAGGTTGTTGATCAACAATATCATTTGAGTAGGGTAGCAACAACGATTGACATTTGTTTATTATTTCTGTTCGCTCTTCTATATTAAATTGATTTAATTGATTAGCAGGAGGAAACAAAAATATCGCTAATTTGTGATAAATTGTTATATGGCTTTCGATTACCGCAATTAGAGTGTCGTGTAAATTTTTTTTAAATTCTGTGATAAACACGGGTTCTTCATTTTGAGTTGAATTGCAAATTTTTTTCAAATTTCGAATGTGTGGATGAACTAAATGCATAGTTACATATGAGCTACTTTCGAGTTCATTTAAAGCATCCATGAATGGCTTCAAAATTGCTATTATCTGATCCAAGTGATATTCTTTTATAACGCTATATTTTTTGGTCAGGTTTTGTTCAATTATTATGTTTTCAATATCAGCAAAATTAGACTTTATGGACGCAAGGGTAAAATATACTTTATTCCATATCGATGGTGTAAAGCTCATCAACGATGCATTAATTGAACAGTTTAAACCAGATCTTTTGATAAATTTTAAAAGCGTTGTTGATGTTGCTACTATTTTACTGATTATTGATGATGATTTTATACACTTCTCAATAGTATTATGTATAAGATGATTAATGCAATTGATATTGTCATAATCTTTTACAGCAGCACTAATATGACTTTCTCTGTCTGTCACTATAACACATGGATCATTTAGAGAACAGTTGAAATCACTGAGTAATGCCTCCAATTTATATTTTATATCGAAACCTACTAAAAAACAATTAAAATTAAAACAATTTATAACGATGGAAAACCATTTATATTTATTAACTATTTAATTACTTGTATCGGAAATTCCTTTCATTGACTTTAATCCAAGAAGTTTGCTTTTGCATTCCGAATCTAAAATGAAATGAGCTGTTAAGGCAAGGTATGATATTTTTGAAAAATGTTCTGTCCATATATCGCATGTCAGGGCATAACCAATATTTTGTACACATAACATTTCTGATTTTAGTTTTTCAAAATGTATTGCAAAACTGTTTTTAACGTTTCTTTCGATCATTGTGGGGTGCGATATTAAAGATTCCAGGTTGACATTGTCTCCGTATCTATTTCCAAAGGATAACATTAGTTTGGAATATTTTTTTAGCCCATCATCTTGCACTAACGAGTATGGGCGAGTATCCTTAATAATCCATTCCGTTAATACATTGGTGCAGGCCTTTTTATCTTTATGGCTTAATTCAATTAATGCACTTTTATTATTGTTCCTTAATTCAATACATTCATTCTTATTTAAATTTGATCGGCTTTTTGTATTGGATAGCTTTAACTGGGAATTTGTTTTTAGCCCGTCTTGCACTAACGAGCATGGGCGAGTATCCTTATCAATCCATTCCGTTAGTACATTGGTGCAATCTGGTATACATTCTTCTTTTAATTCAATTAAAACACTTTCATCAGTTTTTCTAAGTAATTTAAAACATTTATGCCTATTTAAATTTGATTGTGTTTTTTTACTGAATTTTAATACATTTTTACACCTTTTACACGCAACAAAATTTTTAAGTTCCACATCATTTTTGTTTTTAATAATACCAAAGCATTCCCATATCTGACTTCGTCCCTTCTTTTCACAAATTATATAGTCATTAGCAAAAATTTTTTCTTTAACTTTTAAGCTATTCATTTTAAAAAAATAAATCACAACAAATAATATTTAATTAAAAAAATCCTTCACAAAAAGATACGTATTCAACCACTATTTTATTATATTTCTTTCTTAAATACAAAATGAACTTCTTAGTTTAATTGAACTAATCTGTCAAATGAACTATTAATGGTCGTTCAGTCTTACCGAGGCGAATTCTTTAGTGAATGTCCAATTAAATTCGCCTTGGTCTATGAGTTTCTTTTCGTTCAGTCGTTCACTTGGTCTTTTGCCATTTTGTCCATTCACTTGTTTACCAAACAACAATGCTATTCAGTGTGACCACAACTAAAAAAAAATTGGATGCTAAATGGGGATAAAAACAATGCTAAAAATAAAATTTGAAAATGCTACAAAAATGCTAAATTTTCTTTAATAATTGTATTATTATAATGAATTAATTATTATTAATTTACCTGAAAACAATAAATTTAAAAAAAACGAAGTTGATATAAAAAATGTATATACATACATACATGTAAATTTTATGCATTTGCATAAAATATGCAAATATTTCCTTCAGTCTTTTATACAAATGTATAGGTATATAAAATAATTCTAATAGTGCATAGAAAATATTTCTGAAAAATATTGAAGGAATCAGAATATTTAAGTATGAAAGCTTTATAAACTGTAATTTGACTTAAAATACACATTCGAATTCATATGCTCCATTGGGAGTTAAAGGATATGCTCCAGTGTGAGTTAAAGGAACATACGACATATATATATATATATATATATATAAGAATCCCTAACTTACCAAAAATTAAAAATCGACTTTTTCATTGATTCTTATGTATTGCACATCAACACAAATTTTCACAAATAATGTTGGAATAGTTTGACAAAAGTTAGCGATTTTTTGACCAAAAAAACAAAAGGTCCTTTCTACAAAATACAACATGATAAACGCTTAAAGCCCTAACCTACAGTAAAATATGCAACATTGTCAACTGTCAAAAAAACTGTTACTGTTACTGTTTTACAAGAGAAGTAGAAGAAAAATTAATTATTAACAGTTTAAGGCGATTAATTAATTTATCATTTTAAATAGTTTTTTTGTAAAATTTTCCAAATGTTAGTTTTTTGCGTTTTAGGTAACGATATACATACATATATGGGTATTATTAAATACAAAATATAAGTAAAAACAAAAATTGTCATTGAAAGCATAAAAGGCTATTCAACAGCATTTTCAGTAAATTTATGGCGATTTCTTTTCTGAGAAAAATGTTGCATTAATGTTACATGTTCTACATTTTTTTGTTCGTTTGTACAAAAAATACAACTGTGGGAAAAATTTTCAAGTTCTTTTGTGAATATGTTGATGAAAAACATGCAAAACATGCTGCATGTTTTACCCTTACTTTAACTTAAGGTGTTCATACTGCCCTGTTCTACAACTTTGGTGCTTACTACTTTGTTTGCAAAACAAATGTTTTATTTTGTTCGTCATAATTCATACCGCTCATAATTTTGTTAAAAATTGATTTTAAAACAAAATATAAAAATATTTATTTAATAGTTGTAAATAAAAGCACTAATTGTGTTCTATTGAAATTGCACAACATGTAACACTTCGAGTGATTTTAGGTAACATTAGAAAATGTTACATGTATGTACTATAACATATTTTTCTCAGAAAAGAAATCGCCATTAATTACACATAAAACACACCATTATATGAATAGTTTTCCTTAATTTCCAAAGTGTTGGTCAAAATACCATTAGAATATGATCTGTTTTCATCACACATTTTTATAAGATCACCAGAAATGATAAAATCTCTGCATCATTTATTTGGCCTTTTTAGTCCACATCTAACGTAAATCAATGAGTTCAATACCATCCTATTTCTAATCATGGTTTTTATAAGGTTCATACCGCTAAAAATTCTTTCAATTTCCGCGTTACTAAATGGCAAAACCAAAAACTTCATAACAAAAGAAGCTAACTCGTTGAAAGAATTTTCTTTTAAAGCGTTTCTGTGTGTTTACAGAGTTGCTTTTATTATACATTTGCATAAACGTATAAATGAAAAAATACAATTATAGAGATTGACCGAAGTGATAAGTTATATTGTCAAATAGCAATATATAAAATTTTTAAGATTAAAAAATGCTAAAAAAATATTTCAAAAATGCTGAAAATAATGCTAAATGCTATTTAGAAAATTCGCTGCTAAATCAAAATAAATAATGCTAAATTTAGCAGTGAAAATGCTAAAAGGGTCACACTGATGCTATTATTGTATACATATATGTTCAGAGCTGCCGTTTTGGATTATTTCTAACCAAAATCGGTAACTTTTTTTATGTGAGGATGTGAAAATGTTTTTAATTTTAGCTTCTTTTTTTAAATTATAATACGTTTTCATGTTTTTCTTGATAAATTTGCAATTTACATTTTTTAAATTGTTAACGTTTTTATTTACATGGGAGTTAACCGCGTATTTCGATTCGAAATAAACAGTTAACGAGTCCGAATAATGTACACTATGAATTGTTTTGAATGATCCGAAGTTTTTATCGAAAACAAAAAATCCCTTCCACAACAGTTACCAAATATTTTTAAATTTTTGTTAAGAAAAAAAATTGACATATATGATTTTTATACCCTCCACCACAATTAGTTGTAAAGAGGGTATATTCAGTTTGTCATTCCGTGTGAAACTTTTTTATTATTCATCTCAGACCCCATAAAGTAAATATATTCTGAGTCCTTGAGTAATTCTAAGTCGATTTAGCCATGTCCGTCTGTCCGTCTGTTGAAAACACGCTCACTTTCGAAAAACTCAAAAGAACTAAACAAGCTGGGTGTCAAATTGCTTGTAGTTATCCTAAGCAGTTTGGGATTGAAATTCAGCAAAATCCGTTTAGTAGGATCGGAGCTATGAATCAAAATATGGAACCACCACCTAAAAAAAAATTGATAATTTTGTTACAAAAACTAACGTAAATGGTGGAGTAATGTTCGTCTTTTTCAACTGGAAATCACGCTATAAAATTTCGTGAAGATCGGTCTATAATTTACCCTAGGCTCCATATAAACCTTACTTCCGGAAAACAGTTTAGTACGCATGAAACCGTAAAAAATAACGCTATCATAACAAAATTTGGTACATCAAAGTTTTATAGGACAATAAGTAAAACTATGTAATTTCGGGAAGATCGGTCCATAATTTGCCCTAGGCCCCATATAAACCCTACTTCCGGAAAACAGCTAAGTACGCCTAAAACCGTAAAAAATAACGCTATCATAACAATATTTGGTACATCAAAGTTTCATAGAACAAGAAGTAAAATTATGCAATTTCGTGAAGATCGGTCCATAATTTACCCTAGGCCCCATATCAACCCTACTTCCGGAAAACAGTTAAGTGCACCTAAAACCGTAAAAATAACGCTATCATAACAATATTTGGTACATCAAAGTTTCATAGGACAAGAAGTAAAATTATGTAATTTCGTGAAGATCGGTCCATAAGTTACCCTAGGCCCCATATAAACCCTACTTCCGGAAAACAGTTAAGTACGCCTAAAACCGTAAAAAATAACGCTATCATAACAATATTTGGTACATCAAAGTTTCATAGGACAAGAAGTAAAATTATGTAATTTCGTGAAGATCGGTCCATAATTTACCCTAGGCCCCATATAAACCCTACTTCCGGAAAACAGTTTAGTACGCCTAAAAACGTAAAAAATAATGCTATCATAACAAAATTTGGTACATCACAGTTTTATAGAACTAGAAAAGACACTGTGAAATTTGGTGAAGATCGGCGCATAGCTTACCATAGGCCTCATTTAAAGCCCACTCTGGTAAAATAATTAAATACTCGGTAAACTTTCTTCCAGTTTAGCTTCATATGGCCAGAAAAAATGTTATGCAATTTTGTGATATACGATCCATAATTTACCTTAGATTCCATTTTATCGCTGTATTGAAATTTATGTTTTTTAATACCAGAAATCGTTCTGCAGAATTTGGGATGATTGGTTCATAGCTTACCATGGCTTTTATATAAATTGCTCTCCTGAAAAAAAATTGATTCTGATTGGCGGTTAATAATTTTATATAGGTCTAAACCGCAACAAATTTTAATGCAGATGTCTGTTTTTACAAAGATTATAATAATAAATAGACATCATACAGATATTACTCCTAAAACATTCGAAGTGGAGGGTATCAAAGATTCGGCACAGCCGAATATAGCACTCTAACTTGTTATATTATAAACGTCCATGTTCTGAAATGGAAATCAAAAAAATGTTAGTCGATGGAAAAAGAGTAGTAAAGATAAGTAGTAATTAAAGTAGGGAGTGCATAATATCATGCTGAATGGATTTAAGAACATGACTGAAAAGTACACAAAAGACGTTTTAGTGCTACTAAAAACTATAATATACGAAAAATGTTCTTAATTTACATTATTTCCAATAGTATATTTTAATATATTGAAATATACATAGCAATTTTAAAGATTATTTTAGAATTTATGGTATTTACTGTAAGAAAATTACTGAATTTAAAAAATTTAAAATTTCACTTTTTATAACTTGTCGGTATGAATTTTTATTTAATGTTTTTTAGATAATTATTTGGTAATATTTTAAATTTATATAAAAAACCTTTGATTGTCCTAACTTTAACAATACCTATTTTGTTTATTTATTGTTTAAAATTTCACAAAAACCACTTTTTACAGTGTTCGAAAATAAACACTAAATATGTATGTATCGCTCCTTAGTGTTCGGTTCTGAGGAAATATGAAATTTTTTTTATTTTCTGAATATTTATATGAACTTTTGATATAATCGCTTTAGTATAAACGCCTTATCTCGTATATTTATTTTTACAAAAATGAATTTGTTTTGATAACATCAAAAGATAGTAACATATACATAATTAATTTTAAAGTTTCTAAAAATTACATTCCTAATATACATATATGACTTAAATGAATTTTAAAAATTAATTAATATGATATCATTTTCTTTACAATATTCATTAAAAATTAAATAAAATAGTTATGTGTTAATAAATGTTAAACGTTAAAAACGGATTTTCAAAATTTTTTGTATCTGTTTGGGAAAAAGTGTATCTTTTTGGAAACCAAAATGTATTTTTCTCGAAATTTCACTGGCAACACTGGTGGCAGCCCTGATTGTATTATGAAATTTATAAAATTGTGTGGGTTATTGCCACTGGCAATGTGTTAAAGCAAACAAGTATAGTATATTGGTATAAGCTCTATTATAGTATTGTTGTTTCTTTTCAATCAGTGAACGAAAAGAACACCTGCGAATTTGCTTTGTGTTTATTGTTTTCTATTCTTTTGTACACTCAAAAAAGTTTTACAGTAACTCAATGTAATTTATTAAAATCGTTTTCCGTAAAGTTAAAAATTAATGAAATTTTTTTATATAGCTAGCTATTTGGTCCCGTCGATGCTCGGGATTTTCCAAATAAAAATACTTGACCCCAGCGCTATCTATAAAGTAAAAATTTTATCAGAAAACTTATTTTTGCCAATACATAAATATAGTTTGTGAACTTCAGACAAATCGTACCAAAAATTTAAAAAAATATCACGATGACATGATAGATGGTTCTTATCATGCTGGGTACACACTATGCAACGCGTTTACGCAATCTAGTGAATTAAATTCATTTTCATTCATTCTAGATTGCATCAACATCAAAACGCTTTGATATTTTGAGGTTGCATTAAAACAGATTGCATGTAGGTTGGTGTGTACCCAGCATCAGGATTAACCTCAAGACTAAACTAATTTATTGTTCAAGTTTGGTGTCAATCGGTCCAGCGGCTCTTGAGTTTTTGGAGCACATACACGGCTCAATCGCTTTCATATATATACATAGATAACTCAACTAATTTTTTAACTATTTCTACATGTTGTTTCAAAGACAAACTACAAAATAATAATTTTTAAGGTCTGTTTATATGTTCAGTTATTTTTTATGCATAAAATCAAACTAAAATTCTTAACTGCAAAGTTATTTCAAATAGTTTAAAGCAAAACTGAGCTTGGTGAAACTAGCCGCAAAAAATAACCTTGAAATTCCTTTGTTCTAAATAAAATAATAGTGGTATTCACACCGAGCTTGTTAGTTTGTTAGTCGTTAATCGTTACTTATTTACACGCGTTTTGTACCGGATTAACATTTATCAACTTAACGACACGGCACCTCTGATAAAATAGTTGCTAGTTCCCTGCAAACAAATGGAAGATATCCCCTAAGGCAATAGTTTAGCAATATCCCCAAATTGTCATCTAAAAGAAAATAATCAAAGTAATTTTTTATTTTCTTCCTTTTATTGTTTTTGAGAAAATTACGCAACATAGACAGAAAAAATTTTGTTTTAATTTGATACATATGTACGTCATAAATAAAAAATAAAAATTAATCCAATTATAACAACTTAAAAATTATTTCCCAAAATATTCTGCAAAAGGTAAATATTTAAATTAAATAAATCGGTTAAATATTGATCTGTTTTCTTTTTAATTTAGTCAAGAATTTCACAACCCTGGATGCAATTTTAAAGAAGTGGTAAATTTTTTTTTCAAGAATTTGGTGGAAACTAAATATTTATGTATATTTGTTCTTTATTTTAATTATAAATTATATTATGTTTAAGTAAAATTTATACGTATACAATTACCCATTTAATTTTAAATAAAAAGCTGTGCTTCTTTGTACACAAATGACAATTTTTTAAAAGGCGAAATCTTCTTTTTATCATCCCTATGATATTTTGGCGATAACTTCATATTTTCTTAAAAGTGGTTATCAGGCGATATTGCTAGTTAATCGTCTAGAAGAATCGCTTTCGTATTGCCAACAAGTATTGCCATCGAGACACGTTTCTTCTCGAAGGAAGTATCTTCCGCACTACGAAATAGGTTATTGCCGCAATAATATTTTTCATCCAGGCAATACGTTTGGCAATACATAAGGTGTATTTCTGTGTTTGCTGGGTTGGTAATGCTGGGTACACACTATGCAACGCATTTACGCAATCTAATGAATTTAATTCATTTTTAATCATTCCAGATTTCATCAACATCAAAACGCTTTGATATTTTGAGGTTGCATTGAAACAGATTGCACTGTGTGCACCCAGCATAACTCACAATCAGCTATTGCAGTTTCTAAAAAAATATAATAAAAAAGTAATTTGTGATACATTTCTAAAAAAATATTTGTGTTATGGCAATTTTCGTGTACATTGAGAGTAATGCTGGGTACACACAGTGCAACCTATATGCAATCTGTTTCAATGCAACCTCAAAATATCAAAGCGTTTTGATGTTGATGCAACCTGGATGAATGAAAATGAATTTAATTCACTAGATTGCGTAAATGTGTTGCATAGTGTGTACCCAGCATAAGTTTGTTAATTAAATGATTTTTTTTTTATTTTAAAGTTTCCAGACTAACAAAGTTTTAAAAAGGGGGTCGTTCACAGTTGGTAACTTTAACAAACTACCGAGCAAGGTATTTATAGCAGGTAGCCGCGAGATTACAACAATTGTACAATAAAACAAACAACAGGGCTTTTTATTGTTGTTTTGTGATACGAACTGTCAAACAGCAAAGGGGTTGAAAAGAGACAAAAAACTTGTTTACCAAGGCGAATTCAACAAGGTAAACTCAACTCGTCAGCCGTTCATCAGCTGTATCCACAAAAATCATGAAACGTCAAAATATTGTTTTGTTTTTATACTGAAATTTGACAACAAGTAAGAAAATTGCAAAAACAAAATACATAGAGTTAATTCGCCTTGCTTTGTAGTTGTAGAGTTGCACTTACCTTGTATAAATTCGCCTTGTTGTTTACTATACAACATTTTACAGTTTGTATCACAAAACAAGCAAATAAAAAATAACCAGCTGGCTTTCCGAGACTACCTGCTATAAATATACCTTGCTACCTAGTAAAAAATTAACAAGTTCGGTGTGAATACCACTAATTTGTTTTCTAGGTCAATTTTCCGTTATTCAAACTAAAAATTCTTTTGAATTTACCTATATAATGCTTTGAGTGTATTTTTACACGAGTACGCTATACTTGTTTCTTTTTACACATTGGCGTATTTAATCAATTGTTCAGAAATTAAGTAGAGGACCAGTGTTGCCAGAGCTTTAAGAGGTAAAATCAGCAAAAAACAATAATTTTTCATCAAAAAATCTGGAAAATCTACGTCAAGATTTTAAAAATCTTCAATAAATCTTCAAAACTTTATTTATTACATTTTTTATGAAGTTTATTTAGAAAACTACAAAAACAATTCATTTCGATATATACGGCCATGTTCTGGAATTTGAAATCGATGGTAAATAGTATGAGGTATAAAAAAGGAAATATTTTTTTGAACTTTCAACACAGCAAAGTTTTAAAAATTATATATATATGTTCCCGACGATCCTATAAGGAGCATAGGGCTATATTTTAATTTTACTCAAATACGATTTTCAGAGCATGACTGATAATTTTTGGATATTTTTACATTAAAAATATCTTTCTAACCTTCTTCTCAAGCTGAGTAGGGATTAATCACAACTTTGGTATCTTAAACAACAAATTAAAAGTTAATTTCTTGACATGTTTTTTAAATTATCAAGGGTCTTATTGAAATTACAAGAAATGAAATATTGCAACTATTAAACAAGGCGAATTCATAAAGGTGACCGCATCATGAGATAGAGCTATGCTAGCTATCCTTTTTTTTTTGTTTTGAAAAATACTATTGGGGTATTCACAAGGTGTGCTATCATGTTATAATGTCATAATGTTCTAACATTTTACAATGGTTTAAAAATATTGTTGTTGCTTTGTGAACAAAAAGTGTCTTAAATTAAGAGAACGTTGCTTGCTATGTTTATTGTGCTGTCGTAATTAGTCAGAAGAGACCAGAGCTGAGCGGCTGAGCCGTATCGCGTTAGTTCTTGTAGCCGTCGCCGTTGATGGTATAATTTTATCCGGTTAACATCAAAATTTGACCTGCGGCTAGCAATTTTTGCAAGAAATCACTTGCGGCGTCAAATAAGATCGTCTTATGACTCTGCTGTTTGGTAAACAAACCAAATAAAATTTATTTCTTATTTGCGTCTGCAAAATGGAAAATAGTCAGGTAAGATCCAATTTAATTTATTAATTCATGGAAAAGAATTAAAAAATATTTTGATGTTAGTTAATTATTAATTATTTATGTATATTTGTTTTAAATCAGCTGATTTAAATTCAAATTAGCAGACTAAATTATGAGGGGTTGTTCACAACAGTCGTATTTTTCATGTTATTATTTTAAGACATATGACTTTATGACACCTTGTGAATCCCCCAAATGTATTTTGTTTTTGTTAAAAGTTAGAGTGAATGTCAAACAATTAGTTGAAAATATAAAAAAAAATTTTTTTGTTTATAAAATATGTATGTATATAAATAGGTATACACAATTGCTTTAGAAAGTAAATCTTTTTCCTCTATTGCAAATTAATGGTGACTCCACTTAATCCTTACGCATTTTTATTTCCTTGTTTTTATCTTTTAGATTCCCTTTTTTTAATTTATAAAATTGATTTATTTTTCAAGAATTTAAATTTTTGTTGAATTAAAAATTTGAATTAATATTTTCACAAAATGCAAACAAAACTTGACATTCAGTATACACACAAAAAAATAAACAAAAAACAGATGACGGGAAAATGTCACCTTAATGAATTCGCCTTGCTATTAAAGATATTTATTCTAGTGCTGGGATACTATCGATATATATCTATAGTTTTGATTTCAGAATCGATACTATCGATAATGCTATCGACTGAATGTTTGTACGTAAGCAGGAAAATTTTAGCTAGTTTTTTATCAGGCTACAGTTCGTTGTTTTTATCACTTTATTGAACGTATGAGACGTATGTTTGTTCGCACGTTATTTCAGATGACAGTTCTTGAAAAATTGTGCTGCTGATAAGCACCTTTCTTTAGGAACTGAAGTAGCAGGGACTATAAGATATTTAATTGTAATTGGGTTCGAATTAATAATAATAAGAAAAAACTTGCGGCAAAAAACTGTGTGTGTATAGCTGCTGTTACATGTCTTCATAGGTATATTTTAAGTAATAATAATATCGATATTTTACCTATCGATTTAGTAAGACTATCGATAGTACTATCGACAGTTTCCGAGCACAAGTTCATGCATAAGTACATATGAATATATACGTACATACGCATATTATTTCGTATAAAATCAGACAACATAAGTCTGGCGATATTAATGTGTCAAGACAATGCTAATTTTTAATTTTTAATTAATCTTTTGTGAATAAAATTCCTACTAATGAATCTTTTTCCAAACGGTTCTTCTATGCATGAAAAATATTTTTCGTTAATCAACGCAATATGTGGAAATACTACAAACATAACTAACAATGTAAAGAAATTTCTACAGACCTAAAAAATCTGCAATTTTAAACCAAAAAACTTCAAAACTGCATTTTGACAATTTTGGGAATAAAATCTGCATAATGCAGATAAATCTGCACTTCTGGCATCGCTGTAGAGGACAAGTGAATGACCAAGGCGAAGTAAATTCGCCTTGTGAATGACTGAACGAAAGCAACAACCAAGGCGAATTCAATTTTTCATGTGGCGTTGAAAGCACATCTCTGCTACTTTTTTTCTTGCATAGTATTTTACCCTTTTTTTAAATGGTTCATTTAGGTCACAAAGCATGCGCTCTGTGATTTAGGTGACCGGTCATTATCGTTCAATTAAAAAAATGAACGAGTTCGTTGATTTCAAGTCACTTGGTCTTTTGTGTGTCAGTGGGACTTGAGTCAGTTGTCGCTTTCGTTCACTTGTCTTGTGCTCTTGGTCTTAACCACAGAATATTTTCTTCCTGCCCGTTTTCCTCAAATTTATTTACTAAACATTTTAACGGTTTTCCTGTCATATACTCAAAAGCTATCCGTTGCCAATTTTCCTATATGTATGTATAATTATATAAGTAGAATATTCTATTTTTTTTATACCCTTCACCACAGGTGTAAAAGGGTATATATAAGTTTGTCATAACGTTTGTAATTTCCACAATATTGATTTTAGACCCCATAAAGTATATATATTCTGGGTCCATATGAGAAGAGAAGTTGATTTAACGATGTCCGTCTGTCCGTCTTACGTTTGATATGTTTTTTTCCGGATAATCCAGACATGATAGCGGCTAGGTTGTTTTACATTTATGTTACATACAGTCCACCATTTCTTGCTATTGAAATTCAGCAAGATCGGTCCACAAATGGCTTAGATATGACCAAAAAACCACGACTGCCTCTAATTTTTCCAAAAAAATCCCTTGTGGTTGTTGTTTTTTTGTTTTTTATTTGAACGAGTTGAATTTTAAGCATAAGAAACATGTACACATGCTTGTACATGATTGTTCGCTTTAATTGAAAAATACATACCTACATATTAAACTTATAATATGACGGAGTATATTATACTATAATTCTTTATTTTTAACAACGTTAATAGCTCAATGGTCTGGGCGGTTGCCCAATAAGGTTTGTTTGTTATATTGCCGGGGTTCAAATCTCGGCATCTCCACCTTTTCCAAACAGAAAATTTCTTAACTTTTTTTATAAATATTTCTATAAACGATTTTAAAATTATTCAGCGATTTTTGATTTTTTCATTTTATTGACAATATAAATATGAATCGTTCGCCTTACATGTGAAACAAAAACCATATTTTACAATTTGTTTTTGGCTTAAATGTAAATACCTAAGTATATTTTGAAAAGAAAAATCATGAAATTCTATAAATATATATCGATATAAATACTATATATATCTTTTATTTGTTTTAATTATTTAACAAACTTATTTTCTGTGCAGAAAAATAATTTAATGACCATTTAGATAATTTTAACAAACTATTTCCATCCCTGAATCTAAGTGCACGTAAATTTATATGGCAATATCATAAAGCAATAATTTTTAAAACTACAGTGAGTGCGTGTTCTTCTTCTTCTTTTGTTATTTTCGGCTTTCAACAAACTTTTTGCAAAACCTGCTGCCAAGGCGAATTCAACAAGGTGAACTCAACTCGTCAGCCGTTCATCAGCTGTCTCCACGGCGAATTAAAAAAAATAGGGAAACGTCATAACATAATTTTGTTTACCCGCGAGAAAATAACAAACTTTTGCTGACAAACTTTTTTTTCACTCAATTCAAAGAGAGCAAATTGTTAATCTCAGAGAAATGTTGCAGACAGAAATGAGTGTTTTTATTTTGCTTTACAGCAGAGTCCGCCAAACACATACATTTACATTTCTTGTTTCTCTTGGTTGTTTATTTTTGAGCGTAATTGTTTTTGTTTGTTCAGTGTTTTCGGATAAAAATACAAATTATTTTCTCATGCTCTCTTTAATTGTGTGAGAGCATTTGCACATGTGCGGTGTTTTGCAGATCTCTGCTTTACAGACTAAAATTTGCTGTGCTACCAGATTAAATAAAGTTACTCAGAGATGGAAAGTTGATTTTTAAAAGGAAAAAATGATTAAAAAAAAACTATTAAACTAGGGATTATAAACTTTTTAATTTTTGCATTTTTTTAAGTTTTTTAATTTTGACAATTCATAAAACAATTTTTTAATTAATATTTGAGGAGCTGCATAACAAAATGCAATATTTTTTGTCTAATTTTTATTAAATACAATTCTACATATTATAATCTATAAAGCAATTGTTATAATTATAAAACTAATCAAATGTCAAAATTATGTTCTTATCAATAAACAATTGTGAAATATTATTAAAATAAAAAATAAATTAAAATGAAAAATGACCTAGTTCATCTTAAAAGGCAATATTTCCATTGGGTTCATATCGAAAAGAATTTATTACTATGAATCTGATCAAAAACCAACAATTCCATAACTTAAAAACTAACAAGAGTACAAATTATTTTATGTATGTATAACTTTTATTAATAATAAAAAACTATTATATCGCAAGAAATGTTTTATTCGCTTTCTTTATTAATATATTTTAAATTTATATATTTTGAATTTTTATGCAAAGAGACAATTGTTACTTATGCCGAACAAATATAGAAAAGGCATAGACAACACATTTTTTCTACATATATATTTTTCTATAACCTATATAATGTTAGGTACACACTTTGCCACATGCTAAGCAACCATACTTTTTTAGTGTGTAGTCGTGTTTAAGGTTTCATTTCGAAGTTTCAAATACATACATCAAAATATTTTCATATATTCTGGTTGCATAAGAACGGTGCAAGGTATGTTTATTAAATCTCTTTCAAGTGGCACATGCTGCATACAAATTGATAGTAAATTTTTTTTATTGATGAAGAAACAACTCAAAATAGTAGCCTTAAGCTTCGTTCACAAAAGGCAGCAACAATTTCACTGGTAATCATAATAGAGCATCAATTTATTTTTCGCGACCAAACACATTTTAAATAAAGAAAAAAGAAAATACAATATAATAGTCTGTTAGTGTATAAAGTAATTTCTGAATAATTGAAGGAATAGGACTATTACAAAAAAGCTTTATAAAATACATAACTGAAATTTAGCTCATAGAATAAATTCTAAAAATAAAAAAATGTTGAATATAATATAAAGTAACCTTCGGAAGGAAATAATTCCCAGTTTCTATTTGTTAAAATAGTTGAGTTTAATACATTCAATTTATAAAGTATCACTATCCAGTGTGACACAAAGAATGCTGACGAAGGCCGTAGCGGGCCAGAAAATGCATTACATTCTGCTGGTGTCTAATAATTGTAAATTTTTCTGTACATACAATGTACCTCATTGCTTTCCAAAGGAAAGCTAAGGTAAAATGTAACAAGAAAATACAATATAATAGTCTGTTAGTGTATAAAGTCATTTCTGAATAATTGAAGGAATATGACTATTACAAAAAAAGCTTTATACAATACATAACTGAAATTTAGCTCATAGAATAAATTCGAAAAATAAAAAATGTTGAATATAATTTTTAAAATATATTTATGAACTTCATATACGTATATTTTATACATATTTACGCCTTTTAATTTACCCTTTTTTATACCCTTATTTTTATTGATTTAATTTTTTTTTACTTATTTTATTTTTTTATAATTATTTTTTTATTTTATAGGTAATTCGTTTACATACATAAGTTTGTCATTCTGTTTGTTATTTCTACAATATTGATTTTAGACCATATAAAGTGTATGTATATATATTGGGTGCTTATGAGGAGAAAAGTGGATTTAACGATGTCCGTCTGTCAGACTGTTTGTCAATTTTTATAGAAACTTAATTTTTAGGCCTGCCATATATATGACCTATGGATACGCCTTATTTATTAAAACATCGGAAATCTTTAGTAAAACATATTCTCTGCAAAACTCGGAAAAATCGATTCAGCTACAAAAAACTTATGACCTAAATAGGTATACCTACATTTTTTTTCAAATAACCATTTGCATGATCCATAGGTCTTTCCGAGTCCGAATTTTATAAACCAAGTAAATCACAAAAGTGATTTCAAAGCATACACAATTTAAGCAATGGTTTGTTTTGTTGATGGTGCATTATTGATAAATAAAAATCATTAAAATATGTTTGCGACTTTTATTAACCAAAACGACCGTTTTTGTGCCTTTACGTTTAAAAATATGTGATGGTAGCCCTGTAAAATAGTTGTGTTTTTTTTTTGTTTGTTAGTGGTTTTTTTTCATTTAAAATATTCGTGGTGAATTTCTTTCCTTAACATTACATTACAAACTTTTTGACTTTGGTGAAAAAGTTTGTTCGAAAAAAATTGTTCAAAAAATAAGTTGATGAGAAAAAACTGGATATGAGGAAATGTAGCCAAGACCTTCCTCTATTACCCCCCATTTTCACATTTTTGGCACAAGTCCTAAATTTTGCACAATGGGTCAAAATATGAACGAATGACTTGTGTGAAAGTTTGTTCGAAAAAAATTGTTCAAAAAATAACTTGATGGGAAAAAACTGAGTATGAGGAAATGTAGCCAAGACCTTCCTCTATTACCCCCCATTCGCACATTTTTGGCACAAGTCCTAAATTTTGCACAATGGGACAAATTTAGTATGAGTGACTTTGGTAAAAAAGTTTGTTCGAAAAAAATTGTTCAAAAAATAAGTTGATGAGAAAAAACTGGATATGAGGAAATGTAGCCAAGACCTTCCTCTATTACCCCCCATTTTCACGTTTTTGGCACAAGTCCTAAATTTTGAACAATGGGTCAAAATATGAACGAATAACTTGTGTGAAAGTTTGTTCGAAAAAAATTGTTCAAAAAATAACTTGATGGGAAAAAACTGAGTATGAGGAAATGTAGCCAATACCTTCCTCTATTACCCCCCATTTGCACATTTTTGGCACAAGTCCTAAATTTTCCTAAATCATCCAAATAGGTGTTCGGTTATCTTCTTCATAGTATCGCTTTTACTTGCTAAAAGTATGTTTTTTAATTGCGTGCTTTGTAAAATAAAACAATGTTTTTATTTTTAAGTGTTTGTATTGTTTTTTTATTTTAATTATATTAAAACCTTTTTAAAATCATAAATTAAACAAAATAAATCTTAACGAATTATAAAATTCGCGCAGGTTTGTTAAAAAGTTTGTTGAAAACCGAAAATCCTCTCCCATATAGCAAATAAGAAGAAGAACAGGCATTCACATTTAATGTATGAATACTTGTACTAAAAACACGTTTTTGAACTTGGTAGCACTAAAATTTAGTCTGCAACGCATAAAATACACACTCGCCATATTGTTTTCATGAGAGATTCCTGCAGACTCTCTCTGCACAATGAGTGGAAAAAAAAGTTTGTTAAAAAGTTTGTTATGTTCACGGAGATATTTTGTTTATGTTTTGCGCCAAAATAACCGAAAAATTTTCTTAGAAAAACTGCGAATAATTAAAGTGAATTTAATAATCTCTTTTATTACCCAAACAGAATTTTTATTTTGTTTTTCAATCAATTTTTGCCTTGTCGGTATTTTTGACAGCCGCCTATTAAATTGCAAAAAAATACATGGGGCTTTTTGAAGTTGTAGAGTTGCACTTACCTTGTTTAATTCGCCTTGCCTGCTGCCGTATTCCGTAATTCGCTTAGCTAAAGCTAAATCTCGATCGCTAAAATTCCTTAAAGAAAACAAAATTAAAAATTTTTAGCGATGACCCTAAAGGCTTAAATTGCGGCAAATTAAATTTGTATTGCATTGCCAAAATTAGCAATGCACGTTACTGAATTACATTTGTAACCAAAAATTTGTTAATCAACTTTATAGATTTTTAGCGATAGAGATTTAGCTTTAGCGAATTACGGAATGCGGCTGCTGAACAAATTAAAAAATGCGTTACTTTTGTAAAAAGTTTGTTCGAAAAAAATAACTTGATGGGAAAAAACTGAGTATGAGGAAATGTAGCCAAGACCTTCCTCTATTACCCCCCATTCGCACATTTTTGGCACAAGTCCTAAATTTTGCACAATGGGTCAAAATATGAACGAATGACTTGTGTGAAAGTTTGTTCGAAAAAAATTGTTCAAAAAATAACTTGATGGGAAAAAACTGAGTATGAGGAAATGTAGCCAAGACCTTCCTCTATTACCCCCCATTCACACATTTTTGGCACAAGTCCTAAATTTTGCACAATGGGACAAATTTAGTATGAGTGACTTTGGTGAAAAAGTTTGTTCGAAAAAAATTGTTCAAAAAATAAGTTGATGAGAAAAAACTGGATATGAGGAATGTAGCCAAGACCTTCCTCTATTACCCCCCCATTTTCACATTTTTGGCACAAGTCCTAAATTTTGCACAATGGGTCAAAATATGAACGAATGACTTGTGTGAAAGTTTGTTCGAAAAAAATTGTTCAAAAAATAACTTGATGGGAAAAGACTTAGTATGAGGAAATGTAGCCAAGACCTTCCTCTATTACCCCCCATTTTCACATTTTTGGCACAAGTCCTAAATTTTGCACAATGGGTCAAAATATGAACGAATGACTTGTGTGAAAGTTTGTTCGAAAAAAATTGTTCAAAAAATAACTTGATGGGAAAAAACTTAGTATGAGGAAATGTAGCCAAGATCTTCCTCTATTACCCCCCATTCGCACATTTTTGGCACAAGTCCTAAATTTTGCACAATGGGACAAATTTAGTATGAGTGACTTTGGTGAAAAAGTTTGTTCGAAAAAAATTGTTCAAAAAATAAGTTGATGAGAAAAAACTGGATATGAGGAAATATAGCCAAGACCTTCCTCTATTACCCCCCATTCGCACATTTTTGGCACAAGTCCTAAATTTTGCACAATGGGACAAATTTAGTATGAGTGACTTTGGTGAAAAAGTTTGTTCGAAAAAAATTGTTCAAAAAATAAGTTGATGAGAAAAAACTGGATATGAGGAAATGTAGCTAAGACCTTCCTCTATTACCCCCCATTTTCACATTTTTGGCACAAGTCCTAAATTTTGCACAATGGGTCAAAATATGAACGAATGACTTGTGTGAAAGTTTGTTCAAAAAATAACTTGATGGGAAAAAACTGAGTATGAGGAAATGTAGCCAAGACCTTCCTCTATTACTCCCAATTCGCAAATTTTTGGCACAAGTAGTAAATTTTGCACAATGGGACAAATTTAGTATGAGTTACTTTGGTGAAAAAGTTTGTTCGAAAAAAATTTTTCAAAATATAAGTTGATGAGAAAAAACTGGATATGAGGAAATGTAGCCAAGACCTTCCTCTATTACCCCCCATTTTCACATTTTTGGCACAAGTCCTAAATTTTGCACAATGGGTCAAAATATGAACGAATGACTTGTGTGAAAGTTTGTTCGAAAAAAATTGTTCAAAAAATAACTTGATGGGAAAAAACTTAGTATGAGGAAATGTAGCCAAGACCTTCCTCTATTACCCCCCATTCGCACATTTTTGGCACAAGTCCTAAATTTTGCACAATGGGACAAATTTAGTATGAGTGACTTTGGTGAAAAAGTTTGTTCGAAAAAAATTGTTCAAAAAATAAGTTGATGAGAAAAAACTGGATATGAGGAAATGTAGCCAAGACCTTCCTCTATTACCCCACATTTTCACATTTTTGGCACAAGTCCTAAATTTTGCACAATGGGTCAAAATATGAACGAATGACTTGTGTGAAAGTTTGTTCGAAAAAAATTGTTCAAAAAATAACTTGATGGGAAAAAACTGAGTATGAGGAAATGTAGCCAAGACCTTCCTCTATTACACCCCATTCGCACATTTTTGGCACAAGTCCTAAATTTTCCTAAATCATCCAAATAGGTGTTCGGTTATCTTCTTCATAGTATCGCTTTTACTTGCTAAAAGTATGTTTGTTAATTGCGTGCTTTGTAAAATAAAACAATGTTTTTATTTTTAAGTCTTTGTATTGTTTTTTTATTTTAATTATATTAAAACCTTTTTAAAATCATAAATTAAACAAAATAAATCTTAACGAATTATAAAATTCGCGCAGGTTTGTTAAAAAGTTTGTTGAAAACCGAAAATCCTCTCCCATATAGCAAATAAGAAGAAGAACAGGCATTCACATTTAATGTATGAATACTTGTACTAAAAACACGTTTTTGAACTTGGTAGCACTAAAATTTAGTCTGCAACGCATAAAATACACACTCGCCATATTGTTTTCATGAGAGATTCCTGCAGACTCTCTCTGCACAATGAGTGGAAAAAAAAGTTTGTTAAAAAGTTTGTTATGTTCACGGAGATATTTTGTTTATGTTTTGCGCCAAAATAACCGAAAAATTTTCTTAGAAAAACTGCGAATAATTAAAGTGAATTTAATAATCTCTTTTATTACCCAAACAGAATTTTTATTTTGTTTTTCAATCAATTTTTGCCTTGTCGGTATTTTCGACAGCCGCCTATTAAATTGCAAAAAAATACATGGGGCTTTTTGAAGTTGTAGAGTTGCACTTACCTTGTTTAATTCGCCTTGCCTGCTGCCGTATTCCGTAATTCGCTTAGCTAAAGCTAAATCTCGATCGCTAAAATTCCTTAAAGAAAACAAAATTAAAAATTTTTAGCGATGACCCTAAAGGCTTAAATTGCGGCAAATTAAATTTGTATTGCATTGCCAAAATTAGCAATGCACGTTACTGAATTACATTTGTAACCAAAAATTTGTTAATCAACTTTATAGATTTTTAGCGATAGAGATTTAGCTTTAGCGAATTACGGAATGCGGCTGCTGAACAAATTAAAAAATGCGTTACTTTTGTAAAAAGTTTGTTCGAAAAAAATAACTTGATGGGAAAAAACTGAGTATGAGGAAATGTAGCCAAGACCTTCCTCTATTACCCCCCATTCGCACATTTTTGGCACAAGTCCTAAATTTTGCACAATGGGTCAAAATATGAACGAATGACTTGTGTGAAAGTTTGTTCGAAAAAAATTGTTCAAAAAATAACTTGATGGGAAAAAACTGAGTATGAGGAAATGTAGCCAAGACCTTCCTCTATTACCCCCCATTCACACATTTTTGGCACAAGTCCTAAATTTTGCACAATGGGACAAATTTAGTATGAGTGACTTTGGTGAAAAAGTTTGTTCGAAAAAAATTGTTCAAAAAATAAGTTGATGAGAAAAAACTGGATATGAGGAATGTAGCCAAGACCTTCCTCTATTACCCCCCCATTTTCACATTTTTGGCACAAGTCCTAAATTTTGCACAATGGGTCAAAATATGAACGAATGACTTGTGTGAAAGTTTGTTCGAAAAAAATTGTTCAAAAAATAACTTGATGGGAAAAGACTTAGTATGAGGAAATGTAGCCAAGACCTTCCTCTATTACCCCCCATTTTCACATTTTTGGCACAAGTCCTAAATTTTGCACAATGGGTCAAAATATGAACGAATGACTTGTGTGAAAGTTTGTTCGAAAAAAATTGTTCAAAAAATAACTTGATGGGAAAAAACTTAGTATGAGGAAATGTAGCCAAGATCTTCCTCTATTACCCCCCATTCGCACATTTTTGGCACAAGTCCTAAATTTTGCACAATGGGACAAATTTAGTATGAGTGACTTTGGTGAAAAAGTTTGTTCGAAAAAAATTGTTCAAAAAATAAGTTGATGAGAAAAAACTGGATATGAGGAAATGTAGCCAAGACCTTCCTCTATTACCCCCCATTCGCACATTTTTGGCACAAGTCCTAAATTTTGCACAATGGGACAAATTTAGTATGAGTGACTTTGGTGAAAAAGTTTGTTCGAAAAAAATTGTTCAAAAAATAAGTTGATGAGAAAAAACTGGATATGAGGAAATGTAGCTAAGACCTTCCTCTATTACCCCCCATTTTCACATTTTTGGCACAAGTCCTAAATTTTGCACAATGGGTCAAAATATGAACGAATGACTTGTGTGAAAGTTTGTTCAAAAAATAACTTGATGGGAAAAAACTGAGTATGAGGAAATGTAGCCAAGACCTTCCTCTATTACTCCCAATTCGCAAATTTTTGGCACAAGTAGTAAATTTTGCACAATGGGACAAATTTAGTATGAGTTACTTTGGTGAAAAAGTTTGTTCGAAAAAAATTTTTCAAAATATAAGTTGATGAGAAAAAACTGGATATGAGGAAATGTAGCCAAGACCTTCCTCTATTACCCCCCATTTTCACATTTTTGGCACAAGTCCTAAATTTTGCACAATGGGTCAAAATATGAACGAATGACTTGTGTGAAAGTTTGTTCGAAAAAAATTGTTCAAAAAATAACTTGATGGGAAAAAACTTAGTATGAGGAAATGTAGCCAAGACCTTCCTCTATTACCCCCCATTCGCACATTTTTGGCACAAGTCCTAAATTTTGCACAATGGGACAAATTTAGTATGAGTGACTTTGGTGAAAAAGTTTGTTCGAAAAAAATTGTTCAAAAAATAAGTTGATGAGAAAAAACTGGATATGAGGAAATGTAGCCAAGACCTTCCTCTATTACCCCACATTTTCACATTTTTGGCACAAGTTCAAATTTTGCACAATGGGTCAAAATATGAACGAATGACTTGTGTGAAAGTTTGTTCGAAAAAAATTGTTCAAAAAATAACTTGATGGGAAAAAACTGAGTATGAGGAAATGTAGCCAAGACCTTCCTCTATTACACCCCATTCGCACATTTTTGGCACAAGTCCTAAATTTTCCTAAATCATCCAAATAGGTGTTCGGTTATCTTCTTCATAGTATCGCTTTTACTTGCTAAAAGTATGTTTGTTAATTGCGTGCTTTGTAAAATAAAACAATGTTTTTATTTTTAAGTCTTTGTATTGTTTTTTTATTTTAATTATATTAAAACCTTTTTAAAATCATAAATTAAACAAAATAAATCTTAACGAATTATTAAATTCGCGCAGGTTTGTTAAAAAGTTTGTTGAAAACCGAAAATCCTCTCCCATATAGCAAATAAGAAGAAGAACAGGCATTCACATTTAATGTATGAATTTTTGTACTAAAAACACGTTTTTGAACTTGGTAGCACTAAAATTTAGTCTGCAACGCATAAAATACTCACTCGCCATATTGTTTTCATGAGAGATTCCTGCACACTCTTTCTGCACAATGAGTGGAAAAAAAAGTTTGTTAAAAAGTTTGTTATGTTCACGGAGATGCAGCCTACGTCACAGCTTTCAATTTATGTAAATTTTGACAAGCAGTTTATGTAAAAGACTATCCAAGGTATATTTACACAAGGTAAACTCGTTGGCCCATATGTTTGTCAGCTGATTACCCCTAGTTGGAAGCTTAACGTCAAATTTCGTGTATATGAGAAAAAATTTGTACATGTGTGCGTTAAATTGTTTTTTTTTTATATGAAGACAATTTTGACAACTCCGTTCCTTTTATAGAGCAGCATGTATACACTCCCAAATGAGTCTACCTTGTGTAAATATACCTTGAGACTATCAAGAACAACTTGAACGTGTTGTTGTTAACAACATAGATAAAAATTAACGTAAAAAAAATGGCAAAATAACGAAAAACACAATAAGGAATAAAAAAAAACAAATAAAATTATTAAAACTAAACAGATTTTTTTTTAGTTTTTTGTTTTTTTTTTTTAAGAAGATAAGCCAAACATTTTACTATTAAATTAAATGCAAATTATTTAATTGCCATTTTCAAGTTATATTATTTCTTTTAACAAAATATTTTTTATTTTTTCGACATTTAACAATAAATAAACGACACTAAAAAAGTTGTCGTTTACTTAACACCACAGACATAATTTGTGCTTAACACGGCTAAAAATGTATTTATTTCATCACGTTCAGCGGCACGCTTTGATTTTTGTTTAAAGTATTTTTTGACGTAAACGTTGATATACTTTCCATTTTTGTTGTAGTGTTGTATTTGTTGCCGTAACGATGCCACCTGCTTATTCCACCATGATAACAAGTGCTGTTTAAAATGTTACAGAATAGCAAAATCGTTAATTTGCTTGTTAATTTGTTTAACAATGACAACTTTTGTTAAAATTAATTACAGAATCGCACTACTGATTCTCATCACAATTCACTAACTTTTAACACTTTAAAAAGTGTTTACTTTAACCACACATTTTGATGTTTGCACTAACCACTATGTGATTCACTAACTTATTTATAACCATGATTTATAAATCGTGGCAACTCTGCCAAGAGAAACATCAAAATAGGATAAAATAACAAAGAAGAATAAAAAAAACAAAACAAAAACCTTTTAATTTATAGATTTTAAATGATATTATGCAAAGTGCGTAAAGATTTTTAAATGAAACAATTGTGGTTTAAAAAGTATAGTGAATCGCACTACACAGGTAAGATTAAAATAGAATTCAAATAATGTCCGGCAAGAAATGTCCCTAGTGTAAATTGGAACTTACATGTACATTTATACTGTATATTTTTTCAGAACAAAATCGCCATTAATTTGCCGATTTTTTTTTTTTAATATATCGATTTCTTATCAAAATAGTCTGGCACCCCTGAGTTCTGTTTCTGACGTTTCTCAAAAATTCAATTGATTGTGTACAAGTTACGGATTTCAGCTTACATTTATTTTATTACAAATTAAACATTTTATGAAAAATAAAATTAAAAATTAAAAACGTTAAGAGTGTCGCAACAATTTCCACAAAAAGATAAGCAAATAATATAACAAACATGAGGTGTGCAGTGGGCAAATGTAAGCAAAGCAACAGTCAAAAATGTGAGTAAATAAAAAATAAAAAAATTGCGTGTTTTTAACAAATATTTAATATTTTTGATATAGCTAGTGGAAAATATGTATCCTTTTACAGTTTCCCGAAAGATTTGGCACAAAAGAAGCTTTGGATGAAGTTTTGCAAAAGAAGTGAATTTAATGCTCAAACGGCAAGAATTTGTGGTTTGCATTTTAAAGAGGATGACTTTGAAAGAAATTTAAAATTTGAAATGGGTAAGTTACAACTACCTATGTAATATTATTTTTGCATTTTGATACTAAACCATTTTGGATAGGACTTAGCAATAGGCGTGCTTTAAAGTTGAAACCGGGAGCAGTCCCAACCATTGAAACAGGTAATGCAGCTAATACTGAAGCAAACAATAATACAACACTCATATGTAAAGAGGAAGCAGTTCCTACCATAGAGACGATCGGTGCTGCGGAAGATGTGGCAAATGATACTCAAATAACACTAATATGTAAAGAGGAAAATACTTCAATAACGTTTGACACTAATGAGAATAATCTACATTTGTATATGCAAAGTTTGGAAATGAAAATGTTTGTAAATTTGTTTTAACTTTAAAGTGCTCTATTACATATAATTACTTCTAGAAATGAATTGCAACAGGAGAATGATGTTCTGAAAGAAACACAAAATCAATCCGCTCTTACAATAAAAAACTTGTATTCTCAGGTTCAAAGATTGAGATTTACAAACGAAAATCTTGAGAAAGCGTTGGGACGTATGTTTACTGAAGGACAAATAAAAAAACTTAAAAATGGCGATAAAAGGCAAAACTTTTCGGAAGCTGACATTGCCCAATCTATCACTTTGTACTCCACAAGTGCCAAGGCTTACAGGCTGTTGAAGAGAAAACATTTTCCACTTCCATCGATTAGAACATTGCAAAGATGGTCCCAAAAATTAAATGTTTCAACAGATATTTTAAACCCTGCTGTAAAAATTGTTTCTGCAGCTAACCCAATGTCTGAGACACAAATTCGATCGACAAGAGTTAAAGTCGACATTGACTATACACCAGACTTAGAAGACGCACATAATTCTGTAACAAGTAAATTTAAATACAAATTTTGAAATAATATAGTTTTTATTATATTAAAAATTTTCAGGTTCTATGCTTAAGAGTGTACATCCCAACATCAAATTAAAACAAAAAGAAAATGATACTTCGAGATAGGGGAAAAATCTGCAGTATAACGGTTAGGAAAATTTGTCCGGCTATATTTGCCACAAAGTAAAAAATGAAAATGCTGGTACAGTAGATGCTAACAAATGAGGGCATGTTTACATGGTAATACATACAAAGTATTACGCCTTTGTAGAATCAAAATATGAAATTCTCTTCATGTTTAAGAAAAGAGAACAGAAGTATAATGTAAGTACTTTTCATGTCGACACGCATGGTCCAACTAGTGTGTCTGCTCCAAACTGCAGCAATAGAAAAAACAACACTCATTTTCTTTTGTGTAAAACGTGTTAACGATGTCAAAAACAACTGCAATTGTTTGTGTAAAAAGTAGGTCTAACTAGGTATAGTAAAATCAAAGCTGATTTAATAACAAAAAAGCTAATGGTTACAACTATACACTATTTACAAAAACAACATGCAAGTTTCACGACTTGATTTTGGTTATTTTTGTAATTGTATAAAAAATATTTACACGTTAAATATATACTGGTAATGCTGTCAATGTTTACTATAAAAAAACAGCTCTGGTGTATAAATAAGTTTCTAAAATGGTTAAAAAAATAAACACCGACCGCTAAAATTTTGTATCCAAATTCTTTACTACTCAATTTTTCTTTTACATGATACGATTTTTTTCATTCTACATAATTTTTTGACATGTTATTGTAATACATGTATTACCATGTAAACATGCCTTTAGAAACACTGTTTTTAACGCAATTCAAATTTCCGAATATTTCTAATTTCGGGATAATTTTTTATAAAAAATTAAATTGAATTTAACCATAATAACATGTTCATAATAGGACAACGTTTTATTTATTAACGATAATAAATAAATAACAACTTACTGCCTATTTCACGATGTCACTCGAACGCTTTCGTTAGTACAAATTTCATGTAAAACCAAAACAAATTTTGAGAGTTTGTTGTGGTTTTACATGTAATATGTGCAAACGAAAGCGTTCGAGTGACATTTGAAATAAAAATATAAAAAATTAATATTAACAAACGTTTAAAATTTAAGCAAATACTTACTAAGATTTTGTTTGTCGTGCTTAATTCCCAATTTCAGTTCAAAAGTTTCAAAAGGTCTTATTTGGGAATTAAGCACTACAAACAAAATATTATTAATTAAAAGTGTTGTATTCCCAAAAATGACTTTAAGCTTATAAATAAAAGATCTTGTGAATTATCACTCAATCTTTGTTTAATGTAATCTGTTGTTTGTTTTTAGGTTATCGTCATTTATGCTTTCAAGCACACGGTTTAAATTTTTTAAGATATCGCAAAAGGAATCGATCCCAGGGGGCAAATTATGGCAGTCGTGATCGAATACTTTTTCGATTCGAAAGCAGTTTTTTTCTAATTCTTTCTGTCCATACTGAACGGATCTAAATAATCTTTTACTGTTGTAAATCACTTATTTGAGTTTTAACAACAATGAAGAAATAATAACGATTCGCTTTCGAATCGAAAAAGTATTCGATCACGACTGCCATAATTTGCCCTTATTATTTTAAATTTTGATAGGTAATTATACCCACACCACAATAGTGGAGAGGGTATTATGCATTTGTGCTGATGTGTGTAACGCCTTAAAATAGTGGTCCTTGACCCACCTTAAAGTATACCGATCTACTCAGAATCACTTCCTGAGTCGAACTAACGATGTCCGTCCGGCTGGCTGGCTGTCCATGTAACCTTGTGCGCAAAGTACAGGTCGCAATTTTGGAGATAATTTGATAAAATTTGGGTCATAGGTTCTTATTGGCACAATGACCAAGGCTATTGAAAATGGGCCGAATCGTAGGACCACGAGGGAAGATAGGGGGAAATTTCTTACTCTCAGAAACTATCAAACCAATTTTAATGAAATTTAAAACATAGATAGAACCATATCTATATGGACACAAGATGTATAAATTTTTAAAAAAATCGGACCACGAGGGGAGATAGGGGCAATTTCTGCCTCTCAAACCGATTTTAATTTTTTTTTTTTTTTTTTTTTTTGTCATTATTTGTTTATTGAATCTTCATATATTAAATATGAACTAACAATAATTAATCAAATCTTAACCTAATACGTTATTTTGTCTCCTGCCAGTGCCAGACAAAATTTTCTTCATCACGGGTTATGTTCACTTTTATAGGTGTTTATCGCTCATCTAATTGGGTAAGTGCTGCAGTGTCTCTTCTTCTTAAGCGAGTGTGGCCGCCATGATTTAAAATATTTCGAGCTAGTGGATTTGGGTGTTGTTCAAGCCTTTTTAAATATTTTATTGCATATTTTGTAATCATAGATTTCACTAATGGCACATTGAGATCCTTATGAATGTTTGAGTTTTTAACATACCAGGGAGCGGCTGTGATTATTCGAAGAAGTTTATTTTGGCGCCTTTGAATTTTGTCGATATTAGAGGCCGAGGCAGTGCCCCATAGTTGAATACCGTAGCACCAGATAGGCTTTAAGATAGAGTTGTAAAGTAGAAGCTTGCAATCCAGACTAAGGACAGAATTTCTTCCAATAAGCCAATGAATTTGAATGGCTTTTAGTTTCATTTGTGTTAATTTTGCCTCTATATGGCATTTCCACGTTAATCGCCGATCCAGATGTATACCGAGATATTTAACATGCGAATGTTGAGGAATTATTTGATTATTGATTGTAATAGGGGGGCATGATTCCCGGCGCAAAGTGAATGTTATATGTACACATTTTTGCTCATTGACCATTATCCTCCATTGTCTTAACCATATTTCTAGTTGAAATATATGATGCTGTAAGTAACGCGATGCTTCATAACGATTTTCGTGGACGCTTAGAAAAGCTGTATCGTCTGCAAATGTTGAAGTTTGTGTGTAGTTGCTTGTTGGCATGTCCGAAGTATTAATTAAGTATAATAGGGGGCCCAGGATGCTGCCTTGTGGGACTCCAGCGGCAATGGGCTGAGGTGAACTTAAGAAATTTCCTTCTTTAATAATAAATTGACGACCGACTAAGTAGCTTTCTAGCAGCTTGTGTGTGTTTGCTGGTAAATTTTGCTTCAATTTGTGTAATAAGCCTTCATGCCAGACTTTGTCAAAAGCTTGCGAAACATCGATGAAGAGTGCTGAGCAATATTTATTTTCTTCAAATGCTTTTCTTATGACATTTACTATTCGATGAGTCTGCTCGATTGTGCTGTGTTTTCTTCTAAATCCGAACTGATGGTTTGGAATACATCTATTTTCACTTAAAATTGGTGTTAATTTTGAAACTAATAATTTCTCAAACAGCTTTGACATATTTGATAATAAGCTAATAGGTCTATAAGACTCAACTTTTGTATGATCTTTACCTGGCTTTGGTATCATGGTAACTAAGGAAACCTTCCATTTTTCAGGATAGTATTCAAGGCGTAAAATAGCATTAAAAATAAAAAGAATAATTTTCTTTGCTATGTGAGGTAGCTCCAAAAGCATTTTATTACTGATTTTATCAATACCAGGTGCCTTCTTAGTGTTTAAGTCACAAATAGCCTTTTCGATTTCTCTTATCTCAAATCTGAGGGGAATAGCTGCTCTAGCATCAACAGGTGGTAACTCGACCGCAATATTGTGAGATATATTTGGTGTAAATACGTTTTTCAAATGATTTACAAACAGGTTTCCTTTTTCATTATCATTTCTTGCCCAACTACCATTCAAGTTTCTTAATGGTGGCTTAGATATAACTGGCCTTTTTAGATTTCTAGCTGCACGCCATAATGAGTAGTCAGATTGTGGAGTTGCATCAAGTTCCTTAAGATATTTTTCTAGAGAAGCCGTTTTCTGATTCTGTAGCAACTTTCTTAGCCTTTTTGTGCATTCTTTTAATAAAATCTTAAGTTGCGGGGATCTGTAAAGTTGCCACTCTCTTCGAACTCTCCTTTTTTCAGTCAAGAGCCGCTCGACATCTGAAGAACATATTTTATTATTTTTAATTTTTTTGGGGGTAACGCTGGAGTGTTGAACAGCTAGTTTAAGATAACTGTCAAAGTTAACAAGAGAGAGATCCACATTCTCCGGTGTACTAAGCGGAATATTTTCTGTGCAATGGGCACTGAGAAATTTTTTATATTTTAACCAATTTATTTGTGTGGCTGGCGTCGCTAAGTAACCTGACGGAAATACAATTCTATTTGGGTTCGATATAGTAACAATTGTAGGTGTGTGGTCGGATGATAATTCTAAGGAAGCTTCAACATGAATCGTTTCTGTGGGGATGTTTTTAACCACGCCAAAGTCGATAACATCTGGAATTTTTTGCTGATCAGTAGGCCAATATGTTGGTTGCCCGCTCGCGACCACATTTAAACCCATTTTAGAGATTGTGTTAAACAAAACACGACCTTTTGGTGTTATAAGTCGTGACCCCCAGAAGGTATGTTTAGCGTTATAATCGCCAGCGGCCAGAAAACAGGGTCCTAATGATTTATAATATTTATAATATTGGCCTTCTGATATGGAAAATCTAGGTGGAGAGTATAAAGAAGAAATTACTATGTTTCGATTTAGCTCCTCAACACAAATAGTCGTTGCTTGCAGATAGTCTTCACGGTGATCACACATAATGTAGTGTTTGACTCGAGTTTTTATTAAGATGGCAGAACCTCCACAAGCTCTATCTCGAGGGTCCTTGGTATCATATAGTATATAACCATTGATTTTAAACGTATTTCTTGAGGTCAAATGAGTTTCAGAAATCATCATGACATCAATTTGTTTATTTTTAAGAAAGTATTCTAATTCATTTTTATGTTGGCGGATGCCGTTTGCGTTCCAAAAACAAATTTTTAAACAGTTCATGGTTTGTTAAGTACAGCTTGCAATAACATCGATTGCATTCTAAGCATTTCCTGCATCATATTTCCCATTGTGTTCGTAAAATTATTTACTGTTTGCACTAATGTTTCCATGGTTTTTTCTAAACGACTTAAATTAGAAACCGGAGTTTCATCATTACTTGGCGAGGCACCTTGCATTGGCTGATGGTTTGATTTTAGGACGTTAGCGTAAGAGGTTCTGTTATTACTAGGCTGGGGGGCTTGAATTGCATTTGTGTTTACCTGATTTGCAACCTGCATTTGAGGGGTATTTGTTTTCGGTCCAACCGTCTGCTTGACAATATTATATACTGGGCATCCTCTATAATTGGCAGTGTGATTACCGCCACAGTTGCTACATTTTTTTACGTTGGGGTCGGTTTTAGACTTATCGCAAGAAACTGTACCGTGTAGTTCACCACATACTACGCAGACAGGGGGTAAGTAGCAGTATGCCTTGGTATGGCCAAATTCTTGGCAGTTTAAGCACTGAACAGGTCCATTTACCGATTTTAATGAAATTTAAAACATAGATAGATCCATATCTATAGGGACACATTAACTATACAGTTTTTAAAAAATAGGACCACAAGGGGCCTGCAATTTCTGCCTCTCACAAACTTTCAAACCGATTTTCATGAAGTTTATAAACATAGATAAATCCATATTTACATGGACACATAAGCATGATGTGTGTTTAAATACTGTGGTGTAGGGTATCATATGGTCGGGCTTGACCGACTATACTTTCTTACTTGTTTTCGATGGCAGGTTTAAAACTATATATGTAAATGTTATACAATATAATTAAGATAAGATAAAACTGATAAGTTAAAACAAGTAAGAGGGGGGCTATATTTGGCTATGCCGAATCTTATATACCCTTCGCCGACATTTTGTTGGACGTTGCGTAGTGGTAACCAAGATGTTTTAACCTAATTTGGAAACTTTGGCTCTTACGTTCTCCAGATATAAAGGGATTTATGGGTGAAATTAGAGGCAGCCGTAGTTTTTTGATCATTTATCAGTCATTTATGAACCGATCTATGTGACATATATATGTGACATAGTAAATAGATAACTACCTTGTCCTTGGAAAGCCCATTTTAACATACACATCGTTAAATCATCTCCGCTTCTCAGAAGGACCCAAAATATACATATATACTTTATAGGGTCTACGATCAATTTTCTAGAAATTAGAAATGAAATGGCAAACTTAACTTCGGTGAAGGGTATACATATGAAAACTTAAATTATGTACATATTGTATTTTTTTTGTTGTTTGTTTTAAAACCAAAAATTTTTTTTAAACATATAAAATTGCCGTCATGTGATAAAATAAACTTTAGTTTTTTGATTATTTTAAGTACGGATCAGGGGTCTAATCACCGCATACGATATCGAGCAAATTGATCGAAATTATTTATTTTGGGATCATGAAACTCGATATCGAATGAAAATTATGGAATTGAAAATAATAGCATTTGTTATCGAGTTTTCATTCGATATGTCAGTGTCTGTCGTATGCAAAAACATTCGATAGTTTATTCGATACGATAGTATCGAATGCGGTGATTAGACCCCAGGCTTTAAATATGGCTAAAGTTAAGTTTTTGGTACCTGAATAATCCGTTCTTGAACCAATCATTTTGGACTTGAATTAAGAAAATCCTTAGATACCGTACTATTGACACCGTTTTGGCTTGATTTAAATACGGATGGATTTTGATTTTTATTTAAAGTGAGTAAGGTATAGTGTATATACATTTTGAATATCCTCTTTCTGAATCCAAATCCTGTTATACGAAGTTTTTTATGGTTTCTGAAATATTAAGCATTAATTTTGCTCCATATCAACTATATTAAAGTTTATTAAGTATTTTTTACACGCCACCGTTTGGCGAATGCAGCAAACTTTTCCTACAAAAACTTACAAAATAAATTTCTCTCTTGCTTTGCTTCATTTCCGTTAGAAAAAAAGTAGTTAAAGCGAAAGCTAAATAAAATGACAAGAGAATAAATTTCACTTTGCTTCGCTTAATTGAAGAAATAAAAAAAGTAGTTAAAGCAAAATAAAATGTCAACAACTCAATACACAGCAGTAAGTATACGTATGCGGCACAAAAAGCTGCTTTAAAAAAAAATAAATTTAAAAAAGGAGCCTATGCGGCACAAAACAATGGGCCTGTTCGGAAATGCGTTACTGCGTTTTTGTATTATGGTTTACAACTCTGTAATATTGCTGTAGAGAAAAACGACAATGAAGGTAATAGTATTTTAATGAAAGTGAAAATTATTTGTTTCTGACGCATGCGCCACTTTTTAAAATTTTTTTTTAAAAGGTGGCCTTTTGTGTTGTATACTTACTGCTATGTATTTAGTTGTTTTCATTTAATTTTGCTTTAGCTTTAAAAGCAAGAGTGAAATTTATTCCCGAACTTCGGTAAATTTTGACAAGTTCCGCCGAACTCGATCTTTTTGTTAAAAAATCTGAACAATTGTACTATTTTTAATTTATTTATTTAAAACAAAATAAAATTTCGGGAAATTATTACATTTACACTTTTAGAAGGATGCAAAATGAAAAGATAAATTGCACTTTATAGTAGTCAAAACTATTTTATAGTTAAAAAATAATTAGTAATTGCTTTTTTTTAAGACAAAAAATAAAAAATAAAGTTCAAGTTTAATACTAGAGGCGTATGAGGTAAAATCTGTTCATAACATTTTGAACAGGAATAAAGTTCCTCAACCAATGCACCGCATTGAGATATCGTTTGATTCATCGGCTCTCAAAACCAAAAATTCAGTTCATCCCATATACAACTTGCGTTACCTACTCAACAGAAGAATAACTGTTGAGGAGCCATTAAAACGAAAGGGTGTGGCTTGTGGCGACGCTCATAAAACCGCCGAATGTAATTGTTCTAAAGCTGACCCGAATGTAAAGAAATGCAGCAAATGTGGCGAAAATCACATGTCAAACTCTAGGGGTTGTATAGCCTTCTTGCATTTAAAAAAAACCTGCTTTATTTAAAAAATATACTCACTCCCAATATGATCCGTCATATGCGATCAGCCAAGCCGCTGGCTCTATTGCTAGTACTACACAAACAAACAAACAAAACCAATCATATGTCCAAGTCTAAAAGGAAACCCTTATGCGAAAAATCCCCCGAGTACTTCCAACGCAAAGCAACCTCCATACGCTAATGTTCTTCGGGAAGGTCTACAAATGCCTTCTGGAAATATGCCTAGCTCAATTGAAAATTTAATTCAAACTATGAATAACTTCATGGCCACTACGCATAACATGTTTCAGGAAATGATGCGAAACCAGAACATGCTCCTGCAAGTTCTACTCAGCAACAAATGAACCAGTTAAAAATATGTTTCTGGAATGCAAACGGGTTATCCCAACATAAACACGAAGTTGCAAACTTTCTTCATAGGCATGAAATCGACGTACTTCTTGTCTCTAAAACACGCTTTACTCATAAAAACTGCTTTAGGGTAAATGGATACCACATCTATAAATCTTACTGAATTCAAACTTACGTTGTCATCCGTTTATTGTCCCCCGAGTCACAAAATTGTACACGATAAATTTCTCAACTTCTCTACATTGGGCCGGAAATTCATTGCTGCTGGCGATTACAACGCTAAATATGCATATTGGGGCTCCAGACTTATTAGTCCTAGAGGTAATCAGCTATACATTACCGTAGCTGCAAATAATTTTGATGTCGTATCGAGTGGTGAGCCTAACTATTGGCCAACCGACTTCAACAAGCTACCAGACATTATTGACTTTGCTGTAATTAAAAACATCAAGCGCGATCAGGTACTAGTTAGTTCCTCCTATGATTTATCGTCTGATCATTCACCCTCAATCCTCATTTTAAAAGGCAACTCTAACGCCGCAACTGTAAACTTTATTTCCTATGCAAGCAGAAACACAAATTGGTTAAAGTATAAAATGTGTGTGAGCTCTCACCTATCACAGTGCATTCCCCTAAAAAATTCATCTGACATCCAAATAGCTGTCGACCGATTTACAGAAGTCTTGGATTCTGCAGTAAGAAATGCAACCCCAATAAAGCGGACAATTAAACGTGCTCCTTAGAATACATCGACGGATATAGGGACCCTTATCAGAGAAAAAAGGATGTTAAGAAGACAATGGCAAAACAGTCGTTCCCCGACCACTAAGGCCCAACTACAATTATACCTGACAAGTCTTCGCAAAAAATTGAGACAGAACCACGAGTCTGCATTAGAAGGCGATTTAAACAGCCTAGATGCCACAAAAAACTCGAATTAGAGCTTATGGAAGGCTGTACAGCATATGAAATGCCCTATAAGCCAAGAATCTCCTTAAGACTGGAAAACCGCACTTGGGCCAAAAACACAAATGAAAAATTAAAAGCTTTCGCGGGCCACCTTGAGAAAGTTTCACGCCACATGATGCACATACTTGTTCCTGTCGTCTAATCTTTCCTGATAAGGTAAACCATCTAATAAAATTTAACATAACTCAAGTAAAATCTGCAATAGAAAAAGTGAATATTAGAAAATCTTCCGGACCTGACCGCATCACATGGTCAACGATAAGAAACTTACCATCGTCTGCTTCTAGAATCTTGCTGCTCCCATCCTCATGGAAGGGGTCTATAATTGTTATGATTCCCAAGCCAGGAAAAGATGCTAGCCAGGTTGCGTCGTACAGACCGATAAGCTTATTATCAATCCTATCGAAGCTTTTCGAAAAAATATTCGTTTTAAGTATAACTACTCATCTAAATGAACACGACATCATCCCGTATCACCAGTTCGGATTCAGAGCGAAACATGGTTCAATAAAACAAGTGCATAGAATTGTCACCCTAATTAGATCGGCGTTTGAGAAAAATCAATACTGCTCAGCCCTGTTTATAGACATTTCCCAAGCATTTGACAAAGTTTGGCATGATGGGCTACTCATCAAAATAACACGAATGCCTCCTCGAAACACTCACAAGCTTCTGGAGAGCTATCTAACATGCAGAACATTTATAGTAAGATCGCAAGATAAATACTCCCCCTCAAGAAAATTACTGCTGATGTCCCCCAAGGCAGCATATTAGGACCGCTACTATATATAATATACACAGCGGATATGCCAACAAACCTGAGCACGCATACCTCTACATTTGCAGACGACACATCATTTATTAGCGTTAACCATGACCCAAAAGTCGCATCGCAAAATCTACAGTCCCACATCAATGAAGAGGCCTGGCTAGAAAAATGGAAAATAAAGGTTAACCCGGCTAAATGTGCTCACTTAACTTTCACGCTCAGAAGACAAACGTGCCCAGCTGTAAAAATAAATAACATCACTGTTCCGGTAGAAAACCATGTTAAGTTCATGGGAATTCATATAGATAGAAGCTTGACCTGGTCTCGTCATATTGAAGCGAAAATAACGGCTATGAAACTTAAAGCAGCTCAACTACATTGGCTAATCGGTCGAAACTCAAACTTGTCTTTACACAACAAAATTCTCTTATACAAGTCCATCATAAAACCAATATGGACATATGCCATCCAATTATGGGGTACTGCATGCGCATCTAACATCCAAAAGCTTCAAAGAAGACAGTCTAGAATATTACGACAAATTGTCTGCGCCCTATGGTATACAGTAGAACGGGTCGACCTCCATACAAAAAAAAAAGTTGTGGCAGTCACCCCCTAGAATGAAAGATATGTCAATGAAGTTTCTAAAACAGGAAAAACATTTTTTTTGCCACGCCCCAAAATACAGCACTTTTGGTTTTTTACATGTAGCGCTGCCATTTAAAGTCCGATCTCACCATATCGTTGTTCATGGCTTGATAGTGGCTTCATTTTTGTCTTTGGTGACTTTTCAATCCGACCTGAAATTCTGGTCGCCACTTATGCCATCTCGGATCCTTCCCCCAAAAGTCCATTTTTTTGACGGCAAGAAAGTCCTTATAAAAGTACGTATGTATAGATTTTAATATGCTCACTTTTATGCCACGCCTCCAAATTAATACCCTTTTTTTCTTTTCACATACATTCTTCATTAAACCAAGTAGAAGCCAATACAAACCAAAAAATTTTTTATCAGTCACGCCCTAGAATAAAAGGTATATATCATGGTGAAATAAACAGGTGGCAGCACTACGCCAGATGACGATTTTTGCTCTTGCATTGTTTGTCTAGGTTTATGTCAAAGTTTTGTTTATGTTTACAAAAAGTCCACGTTTTGTGCTGGGATTATTGTATTTTATTAAAGTTTTTGGTAATTATTATAAACATTTTTTTCATTTTTTTTTTTTCGAATTTATTCTACGAGTTAAATTTCAGTTATGTATTTTGTATTTTTAAAGGAATAGAACTATTACAAAAAAGCTTTACAAAATACATAACTGAAATTTAACTCATAGAATAAATTCGAAAAAAATGAAAAAAATGTTTATAATAATATAAAGTAACCTTCACAAGGAAATAATTCCCAATTTCTTTTTGATAATTTTTAATTAAAATAACAAGATATTGAACATAATTAAATAAAAATTTATTTATTTCATCACATTCAGCGGCATGCTTTGCTTTTTGTTTTAAGTGTTTTTTGACGTAAACGGTGATATAATTTCCATTTTTGTTGTAATGTTGTATTTGTTGCCGTAACGATGCCACCTGCTTATTCCACCATGGTATATATATTAAGTTTGAAAAACTTAAAAAAAACGTTTTGCCACGCCCTAAACTACTGCCCTTTTTGTTTTATATATACAGCATCGTCATTTTAAGTCCAATCTCATCGTATCGTATATCATTGTTAATGGCTAGAATGTGCCTTTATTTTCGTATTTAATGCTTTTTTAAACTAACTTAAAATTCTAGATGGCAATTATGATATCTTGGATCCTTCCCCTCTGATGTCTAATTTTTTCACGTGTTTAAGAAAGTCCCTCTAAAACTTAGTATATCTAGCTTTTAATATACTCGCCATGCTCCAACTTGTGTCACCTTGAGTCTAGCTAATTTTATATACACCGACTGCCCAATTTTTAATTTTTCGTATATGTATATGTTTTGAGGCATTCATTTTTATGCATTTAAATTATTTTGTATTTTTTCATTTTTAGAATTCTGCAGTTTCTTTATAATTTTTTAATTCTTGTTTTAACTTTGTATCATGGTCTCATATTTAACATTATGTTTGCTTTTACAAATGTCTAAATTAAGATTTTTAATTTGTAGTATTTAAATAAATAAAAAAATACGAAAAAACAGTGCCAGAAGAGTTTCAGAGTCCAGCAAAAAAAAATGGCACAAAATATCAAAACTGACAAAAAAAACGCTAGTAGTCCAGATGGAGAAAGCTTGTCAATAAATTCATCCGTCTCACTTTCATTAAAATATGAGTAAAATATGCAAACACCGCTAAGTTAAAAAAAAAAAAAACAAAGGCTAAGAAACAGTTTTTAAAAATTGAAATGCCAAGCCATAGAGAGTGGTTTTCAGGATTATTGAGTAATTAACCAAAAATTGCGCGTAACTTATAGAGTTTTGTACGAGATTGATAATGGTTTAGGGAGCCATTAAAAAAAATAAAATGCGGTTTTTACAGAATTTTTATTTTGCTATATGTCTAAAACAAAAAGGGCTATAATTAAGGGCGTGGCAAATTTTTTTTTTGAAATTCTTAAAACTTAATAAATATACCTTTTATTCTAGGACGTGACTGATGAAATTTTTTTTGGTTTGTATTGGCTTCTACTTGTTTTAATGTAGTATGTATGTGAAAAAGAAAAAAGGGGCTTTATTTGGAGGCGTGTCATAAAAGTGAGCATATTAAAATCTATACATACTTAGTTTTATAAGGACTTTCTTGCACTGTCAAAAAAATTGGACATTTGGGGGAAGGATCCGAGATGGCATAAGTGTCGCTCATAATTTCAGGTCGGATTGAAAAGTCACCAAAGACAAAAATGAAGCCACTATCAAGCCATGAAAAATGATATGCGATATGGTGAGATCGGACTTTAAATGGCAGCGCTACATATAAAAAACCAAAAGTGCTGTATTTTGGGGCGTGGCAAAAAAAATTTTTTTCCTGTTTTAGAAACTTCATTGACATATCTTTCATTCTACGGGGAGACTGGCACAACTTTTTTTTTCGACCCACCCTAGTATATGTATACGTAATGATATTATCCACAGAGATATCAACGTCCCCACTATCCAGGAGGAAATTAAAAAATATTCAATTAGCTACGTAGATAAACTAATGGCCCACCCTAACTACCTCGCTCGGGGTCTGCTTCAGTTCAAAGGTCACCAGAGGCTAAAATGAACCGATACTTTGAGCCTAACTAGAAGACATTTTTAAAATGTGAATACAGCAGTTAGAAGTTACATTGGTAACAGCTAATAAACAACAAGTAGAATTAAGATTTGAATACATATTGTAAATTTCGATAAGATTCAATAATAAAAATAAATTTTAAAAAAAATGTTTAATACAGTATACATTAGGGCTAAAAATTTGTTTACACTTTTTGCGAAAATCAAAAACGGCATAGTATAGTCAGTCGTGTAGAACATTAAAAGTTATTAATAAAAAATATGAAAATTTTTTCGGATTGTCAAAAAAGTTCACGCAGGGATCGGTTTGAAGTTTGAAAACAACCATTTTATCTCACGGAAATTTTAAAAAATATACACCTGATATAAATAAAAGAATTTTTTTTCCTTTGAGCTCGAGGTCCTGGTTTTTATTATTAATTATTTAAATTTTTTATTTTGCCAATATTTCGTTTTTCATTGAAAAACATCTTCTGGGCTAGGTTTAATCTAGAAATTACAAGTAACAAAAAAGGAATACATAAATGTATAAGTACAAAATTTTTTAAACATATTTTTATAAAACACGTATGTATACTAAAGAGATGCACAAGCACAAGAAATATTGCTTACAAGCAATTTCATTGAATTTAGATAGTGTGTGTTTATTACTCTCATTACAAAACACATACTTCCAAAAACAATTGTTTTGTTTTACGATCAAAATATAGAAGAATAGAACAAAACTGCA
This sequence comes from Pollenia angustigena, assembly GCA_930367215.1. NCBI lineage: Eukaryota > Metazoa > Arthropoda > Insecta > Diptera > Polleniidae > Pollenia > Pollenia angustigena. The sequence goes on along the minus strand of OV884057.1, from coordinate 119,546,154 downwards.
CTAGAACAATGCTGAACTAAAAAAAAGCTGAATTAGAACAAAGATGAAGTAGAACATTAAAACAGAAATAGAACATTCCAAGCATGTTTGAATGTTTTGATTGTAAACATATACCAAAGAGAATTGCAAAGTGAGAAACATTTTCGTTTTGTAATGAATATGAAAAAGCTTAAAAAAGTTTATATGTAATATTAATTTTTATTTGCAAAAATTTATTGTTTATTATTTACATACATATAAAGGTACTTAGGTCTAATATTTAAATAAAATTAAGAAGAATTCATTATTTTCATAGATATAAAAAATAAAATCTAATGGTGTGTTTCACAATTTGTTGGGAAAATTGATATGTAGCAACAAAATATTAATAATTATTTAACTAGAATTAGAAATATTGGTTAAATAAACGTTTAAAGTTTTATATAAAAATAAAACGAGACCTCAAGCTTGATAATTTAGTTATACATAATATAATAATAAAGGTCGACTAAAATAAAATATACCTATGTACATTTTTTTATTTTTTTTAATGTTCTAGTGCACTCGATGCTTTTACTATAATTTACCGTTTCTTTATTTCATTGTCTGTTTTTGTGTTGATATTCTGTTTGTTTTGATAATACAAGCACTTACAAAGCAGAAGAGAAAAACTTTTCAAGTTATGCTTGTTTTGTTTTGGTGGAAGTAATGTGTTGTTATGTTTGTTTTGCTATGTATGTTTACAGTGAAATAATATAATTGATAGTTGTGTGAAGTAGAACATAGAACATTAAGAATATTTTGCGCAGCCCTTTAATGTATACACAAAGAACAACAAAAAATTATTTTCTTACATTGAAAAAATTATTGACGTACAAAAATCAGAAAAAATTAATTTTTATAATGTTTGTCAACATCGTCAAATTGTGAACTGAGCTTAAAATAAATAAATAAATAAATATTGCACTATGTTCGTTTGTTAAAGCCTAGATTACACTATCTCACAAGTCTTACGTATTCCATAATACTTTGTGAGATAGAAATCTAATGAGTTTTGTTGCGACTGTCAAAAAATCTAATGTAACATGACAGTTTGTGTTCAGACCATCACACAAAGTATAAACACTCACACGTGAAATAAAATGCAACCCTGATCCAATGAAAAGTATTATTGTTTAGAAATTTTTCAAAAAACGATGAAGTCGTATGGGATGTCAAACTTTTTTCTTAATACTTGTCATTTTCGTGACACATTGCATTCACACTATCACACTTTGTCATATTACTTGAGTTTTTGACATGTATTAATACAAAGTATAATAGTGTAATCTTGCCTTAACTAGATGTCTGTATACTCTCGCAGAATTCTCATCAACATCGGCTTTAAAATTCATCCTTGTTGTTGTTTTAATTATATGTAACATTTCCAATGTGAAACGTCTTTTGTAGTTATTTTCACTCTGTAATACTTGTACATTGTCAAAATCAGGAGAGTGCTTTGTTTGTGCACAGTGGGTTAACAGTGCGGTTTTTTGTGTTGGAATTTTATTTCGTAGTTTTAAATCTGATTTGTTTGCTGAAATTCTAGTTTTTAGTTTGTTTTTTGTGGTACCTATATAAACCTAGTCACATATTCTAAATTCGTTTCCATTGCATGGTATTTTATAAATTACGTTAGATTTATCTTATTTATGTGTTTTATCTTTGGTTTTACTGTATAGTTTTGCCAATGTGTTACTCGATTTATGGGCCATTGCGTACGTTTCATTATTAAATAATTTAGATTTTTCAAATCTCTCAGATAATATTGGGACAAATATTAGGGATTTATATATTTTTGGTTGTTGTTCATCAACCAGATTCTTTGTTTTGTATTTGTCATAATCGAAAAGTAATTTATTAATTAGATTTGTCGGAAAATTGTTGTCGCTAAGTATTTTTCTGATCTTCTTATAGTTGTTTTTGTGGAACTCTATGTCGCTTATGGTTAACACCCTTCTTATTAAATTGTTTGCCGTGTTGATGATTATTCTTTTAGGGTGTTTGGAGTAGAAATTAATAATTCGGCTTGAGGCAGTTGGTTTTTGATACCAGTCAATTTTGAGTATACCAATTATCCTTATCACAAAAGTGTCCAGATATGGTAACTTTTTATTGCACTCCTCCTCCATAGTGAACTTAATACTAGGGTGAAAATCGTTCAAACTCGTCATAATTTCTTCTATTGCACTCTCCCTCACTATTCCAAAAAGATCATCTACATATTTCGACAGAAACTTCGGTTTGAATTTTAATTTTCCAATAGAGGTGTCAAGTAGTTTCTCCATAACAATATCCACCACAATTGGGGATGCAGGTGAACCCATGGGAAGTCCTCTTTTCTGTGTATATATTTTGTCCCTGAATTTAAAATAGCGGTTGTCCTTAATGCAGAATCTTAATATTCTCAAAAATAAGTCCTTTGTCATGTTGGTGTGTATTGCAATGTCTTCCCATCTATCCTCTATAATTCTTAATGCTAAATCAACAGGTACGCTCGGAAACAAAGACACTACATCAAACGAGATTAATCTTTCATCGTCACTTATAGTCAAGTCTTTTATCCTATTTCTAAATTGCACTGAATCTTTAACATTGTATACTGAGTTTTCCGTAATTCTCTTTAATATTGCTGTAATATATTTGCAAAGTTCACTCGATGGGGCATTTGTATATATTCCTATACGTATCGCTTAAATGCTATTTTGGAATTTATCCACTGCTTTAGATTCAAAAATTTTCCCACGGTTTACAATTCCTCGCGGTTCAAAATTTCTTAGGTCTTAGAAATTTGCTTCCCTGCGTGAGGTTTTTTTTTGCAAAACGACGGGAGACAGGTGTTTTCATCAGGGACCGAAAATAACAGTTATATTGGAATTTTAAAACAAAAAAAGCATATAGAAATAAATGTCGAAAAACTGATTCAAGTATACCATATTGTTCCTTATGCACTTGTCAATGATAAAATATATTGATTTTTATATTTTCGATCAAACTTAACAGTTATTTTTTTGTTTTTATTTTTTTGAACAAAAATAACTTATTTTTTGATTTTCATTTGGATAGACCTTGCAAAAGACGTTTCACATTGGAAATGTTACATATAATTAAAACAACAACAAGGATGAATTTTAAAGCCGATGTTGATGAGAGTTCTGCGAGAGTATACAGACATCTAGTTAACAAACGAACATAGTGCAATATTTATTTATTTATTTATTTTAAGCTCAGTTCACAATTTGACGATGTTGACAAACATTATAAAAATTAATTTTTTCTGATTTTTGTACGTCAATAATTTTTTCAATGTAAGAAGATAATTTTTTGTTGTTCTTTGTGTATACATACGTGTTTTATAAAAATATGTTTAAAAAATTTTGTACTTATACATTTATGTATTCCTTTTTTGTTACTTGTAATTTCTAGATTAAACCTAGCCCAGAAGATTTTTTTCAATGAAAAACGAAATATTGGCAAAATAAAATATTTTTAAATTTAAATAATTAATAATAAAAACCAGGACCTCGAGCTCAAAGGAAAAAAAATTCTTTTATTTATATCAGGTGTATATTTTTTAAAATTTCCGTGAGATAAAATGGTTGTTTTCAAACTTCAAACCGATCCCTGCGTGAACTTTTTTGACAATCCGAAAAAATTATCATATTTTTTATTAATAACTTTTAATGTTCTACACGACTGACTGTACTATGCCGTTTTTGATTTTCGCAAAAAGTGTAAACAAATTTTTAGCCCTAATGTATACTGTATTAAACATTTTTTTTTTAATTTATTTTTATTATTGAATCTTAAATAAATTTACAATATGTATTCAAATCTTAATTCTACTTGTTGTTTATTAGCTGTTACCAATGTAACTTCTAACTGCTGTATTCAAAAAGTATCGGTTCTTTTTAGCCTCTGGTGACCTTTGAACTGAAGCAGACCCCGAGCGAGGTAGTTAGGGTGGGCCATTAGTTTATCTACGTAGCTAATTGAATATTTTTTAATTTCCTCCTGGATAGTGGGGACGTTGAGATCTCTGTGGATAATATCATTACGTATACATATACTAGGGTGGGTCGAAAAAAAAAGTTGTGCCAGTCTCCCCGTAGAATGAAAGATATGTCAATGAAGTTTCTAAAACAGGAAAAAAATTTTTTTTGCCACGCCCCAAAATACAGCACTTTTGGTTTTTTATATGTAGCGCTCAATGATAAAATATATTCACCCCTATTATGAAAGTCGACATCGACACAAGTCGACGGCACCTGAACATTAATGGTATTTTCTGAGTCGTTGTTGACAATAATCGATTACAAGTGATATTTTCTAAGCCGCTTTTAAGTCGACGTCGAGTAGTATTGTCCCCGTTTCAGTCGACAGGAAATTTTGCGACGACTCAAATGAAAGTTAAAGAAATTTTGAATGAAATGTTAACATATTTATTGAATACGTTTGAAATAAAAAATGCAAATTTAAAAGAAGTTATGGGCACAAATTTAATTAGTAAATTTAACGCGAAAATTCGGAAACATTTGCAAAAATATCGAAAATTCGCAAATATTTTTAATATGAAAGGAATGACAACAATTCTGTGAAAATTGCTAAATTAACGGAAATTCGCAAAAATTTGCTAACAGCGGCATGAAAGAAAAGTCTTATATTTATTAATAAACGTTAAAGCTATAAAGAATCAGAAAACTTACAGTAAAAATATCTTTTATCAAAAACATGCCAAAAATTAGCGAACAAAATTCAAAATTGGAAACAAACTCTACACTTTATTTAAAAAAGCTAAATCGGTTAAAAAAAAACTTTTCGGAAAATAGCATAAATAGCGTTAAAAAGTGAGTGAAGAACAAAAAAATAAAAAAAAAAACAATTGGAGATGGGATATTTTTGTCAAATTTTCGATAACTAGTCGACGTCGACACAACATTCTTATAAAATACCAAATTAACGTCAAAGTGATGTAGTCGTCGCCTTGATGTGACAACAATTAAAAATTAATGTCGACGTCGACAACGCCTTACATAATAGGGGTGATTGATTTTATTTATTATTATTTTTTGATTTTTATGTTTTTGAACAAAAATAACTGTTATTTTTTTGATTTTTATTTTTTTGAACAAAAATAACTGTTTTTTTTTGATTTTTATTTTTTCGAGCAAAAATAAAAGTTATTCTCTAAATAAATGTAAGTGATTTAATAATTTAGATGACTTCAAATTTTTATTTTAGTGTGTAATTATCATAGGAATTCCTTATGCACATTAAAATAATTATTAAAGTCAACTAAATTATTAAAATACGAACATTTATTTAGAGAATAACTTTTATTTTTGTTCGAAAAAATAAAAATCAAAAAATAAGTTATTTTTGTTCAAAAAAATTAAAATAAAAAAATAACTGTTATTTTTGATCGAAAAAATAAAAATCAAAAAAAAACTGTTATTGTTGTTCTAAAAAATAAAAATCAAAAAATAACTGTTATTTTTGTTCAAAAAAATAAAAATCAAAAAATAACTGTTTTCATCTGACTTTTATGAAAAAAAGGCATAACTGTTACGGTCCCTGGTTTTCATTACTAAAACATTCTTGGCCACTCCGTTGTACTTTGCCAATAATTTGGTTATAGCTCTAGTATACACATTAGTACTCAAACCTCTACAATGTATTTTTTGAATTCGTTTGGAGTGTAGTTTGTTTGCTTGGCAATTAATTCCCCATTGACATTTGTTTGGCGCAACATTTGCATTGAGCGGTTTCTCAATTTGTTTCAAAAATACTCCAAATTGGATGGCATTGGAAATATGTATACCATAAAGTTTGGTTTGTGGTTCACCCAAAACTATAGATTATCTAACCATTCGCAGAATATAAATAGAGAGTATTTATTTGCCAAATAAAATTTAACCGTTTTTTTTTGTTGTATTTTTTACCGTCTTCTAAAAATTACACATCTATAACCCAATTTTGAAAAAAATTCCTCGGGAGTTTTCTCCCTTCTCCCATTTTTCTTATGTAAATTAAATTGTAAAAATGGGAAAAGGAAAAAAACTCCCGGGGAATTTCTATTCATAATTGGGCTGATAAAGAAATTTTTTATACACTTAAGCATTTTATTTAGTTATCGCTGTATTTTTTCGAACTAATAATCATAGAGACAAATAGTTGTATTGATTTCGTATTATTTTCATTAACAATGATGCCAAATTATAATTTGAAATTATAATAAATGTTATTTAATAAAAAAGCTCGGTGTTCGGTAAAAATTTCGCCGAACACCGAACTTTGACCGAACATCATTTTTTGCCGAACTCCGTAACCAAAACCGAACGTTCGGTCAGACACTAATGATTTGTTCAAAATTTTGAAAATTGTTAAGCCGATTACGCACAATCTTTTCAAATTAAGGCCCCTATTATGGTTTCTTAATTTTATATATTGCGGTGAACAAAAACATTACAAAAATTACAACTGATCATAATCAGTTGTATTAATTACTAACTCAGTTGAGTTGTAAACCGTAATAGGGGCCTAAATCATTGTAACAATTCAAGAAAAGCATTCTGATCGAAAAAAATTAATGATAATGGGGTATAAAATGCTTTTTTTTTAGGTAAAAATGAGAACAAACATTACGACAATTTGAATGTTGAAAGAGTTTGGCCAAAACTGAGCCTGTGTTTTCTAATTTAAAAACAAAAGCTTGGCTCCGTGCAATAACTCCCAGGTGCAATAAGTCCCAGTGCAATAACTCCCAATGAATTAAATCCCAAAATAAATGAAATAAGTCCCAAACTGGAAAAAAGAAATAAATCTAAAAAAAATGAAATAATTTCCAAGTCTTAAATGAAACAAACCCCAACTTTTGGGAGTTATTTCATAATTAAATAACTCCTAAAGACATTAATGAAATAACTTCCAAAAACAGTCCATCGAAAAGAAATGAAATAAGACCCAAAAAAAAATTAAATTTATTATATATGTATTCGTTTTACTTGAATATTTACATATTAAGTTACCAAAAAACTAACATTGAGTCCTCGAAATTTTGACAACAAATGTGGCATTTTATTATATCCTGACCTCCTGCAATGGCAACTGCCTGCAGTTTAAGCACGCCAGGTACAAGGATTACCTCCTCTATGGTATAACAAACATCGGCTTCGCTAACTAAAGCAAACACCGGCTTCGCTAACTGAAGCTTCTGTGCATAGCCGGCCTTCGGCCAGGCGCAAGGATTTTATACTCTATGGTATAACAAACACCGGTTTCGCTAACTAAAGCTTCTCTGCATAGCTGGCCTTTGGCCGGGCGCAAGGATTTTATACTCTATGGTATAACAAACACCGGCTTCGCTAACTAAAGATTCTCTGCATAGCCGGCCTTCGGCCGGGCGCAAGGATTTTATACTCTATGATATAACAAACACCGGCTTAGCTAACTAAAGCTTCTCTGCATAGCCGGCCTTCGGCCGCGCGCAAGGATTTTCTCCTCTATGGTATAACAAACACCGGCTTCGCTAACTAAAGCTTCACTGCATAGCCGGTAACCATAAGACACTGCAATTGCAATTAGCAAAATTTTCTTCTTTGATAAACTTAAGTCATTGTATTCAAATAGTTTGAAATATCCCGTTATAAATACCGTTTAAAATTTTAAACAATTTTAAGAAATTGCAAATAAGTGAAAATGAAAAAACTCCCACAAAAAATGAAATAACTCCCACAGCAAATGAAATAACACCGAAAACCAAAATAAAATGAAATAACTTCCACGTTAATTTTTTCGGGGACTTATTTCATTCGGGTTTTATTTCATTATGAAATAACTCCCAGGCAAAAAGTGAAATAACATCCAAAAAAATGAAATAAAACCGAGAGGGCTGGGAGCTATTTCATAATGAAATTACTCCCACATTTGTATGAAAAATTTTTGGGTCTAATTTCATTTTTTTCTTGGGACTTATTGCACCTGGGAGTTATTGCACGGAGCCCAAAAGCTTAACCCTTAATAGTAAAGTCCCTTGTAGAACTTGTTAATCTTATCAATTTAGATTTTAAAGTACAAACTTTAAAACACTGCCACAACAAAATGTATTTACTACGCTGTGGCCGAAAATCCCACAAAAAGCTCTCTCACTCAGCACATACATATTCATTAATTTACAATACATACGAAAAATACACTTATGCTTTATAGTACAAAATCGTATTAAATAAAACAGAGTTTAACACTTAATCACCCCTATCGCGAATGTTATGGGAATATGATACATGGGATCAAACCTAAATTCCCATCCCCAACAAATCGGTACCGCAAATATTTTGGGAGTAAAAATTTTTATTGTGAACTATTTGTCAGTGCTTTGTAAACAAAAGTCTCTATTGTAAGTAACTTGTCAGTGCTTGTATTGTGAAAGAAAAATATACAAAATAAAATACTAATAAAAATATAATAAAATAAATAATGAATAGTGTTTATCTTCATTTTCTTTATGTAAACTCCTTCAATAAAAGGAAAATTTCATGGGAGTAGTTGATTGCGATAGGGGTGAATAAAAAGGGTGAAAACCGCTTATAATAACTTTTCTTCTTATTATGCCAATTTCAAACAGTTCAGTGGAAAGAATTTTCAGCAAATTGAAAATTTACAAAAACCCGTCAATATTTTTTGCAGGGGAAGATATAGAAGACCCAGATATGATGACCACTATGATGTTATATATTAACAACCAACATAGTCCCGAAAAGTTTGCTATGGAAGTTCAGACAGGTCGGTCTGCAATGGTTAAAATATTCGAAAATGAATTTCGTGTTAAGAAAAATCGAGTTTTCGCAATCGAATTTACTTCCGCGATTTTATGCTGAAAATTTTGGAAATTTCAAGTTTTAATCTTTACCAATTCGCTTGGCAAACTTCCCAATGTATCAGGGGTGTTCTGGAAATCGAAAACGCAATACACTTTGTTGTTGTTGTTGTTTTCAATACACTTTTAATCTAATTTTTGTTATAAAACTCTGTTTATTAAATACACATTTGTAGAATATTGGTCATAAATTTCTTTTATTGCAGAAATTTTCTTAAAAAACGACGTTTAAGATTCTTGCGTTTTACGTTTTCGATTTCCAGAATACCCCTGTATGATAGGTGCGCTTGATTTTCAGAACTTAAAAAAGTCATCTTTGGGAATATCACGATAATATTGCAGAAACACAATAGATGAAATTAAACCATGATTTGATCTATGATATTACAAAACTAAAAAGAAATTAAAAATATTAATAAACTAATTTTCTTCTACATATGTTTTTCTACATTAAAAAAGACCACTATTATATTCTTTTTTTGTAAAATATTTTATATTTTCTTTTAAGTATACTGTGAAAAGTTACAAACTTTTTAGTTATAAAATCATTAGTTTGCCTTTAAATGAAAACCTCCTTGTTTTAATGTAATGGTAAGACAAAAAAAAACTAAAATTATAAAATATATATTCTGTTATTTGTAAATTTTATTGTTTAATTTAATTAAAAAAAAAAAGATTATATGTAGTTTAGGTATATGTATGTATAGATAGTACTGGACAAAAGTTTATTAGCGAAACATAAATTTTTAGAACAAAGTGTTATTAATTTTTTTTTTTTTTTTTCATTATTTATTTATTGAATCTTCATATATTAAATATGAACTAACAATAATTAATCAAATCTTAATCTAATATTATTTTTTGTCCTGCCAGTGCCAGACAAAAATTTTGTTCATCGCGGGTTCTGTTCACTTTTATAGGTGTTTATCGCTCATCTACTTGGACAAGTGCTGCAGTGTCTCTTCTTCTTAAGCGAGTGTGGCCGCTATCATTTAAAATATTTCGTGCTAGTGGGTTCGGGTGCAATTCGAGCCTTTTTAAGTATTTTACTGCATATTTCGTAATCATAGTTTTAACTAATGGAACATTGAGATCCTTGTGAATATTTGAGTTTTTAACATACCAAGGGGCAGCTGTGATTATTCGAAGTAGTTTATTTTGGCGCCTTTGAATTTTTTCGATATTAGAGGCCGAGGCAGTGCCCCATAACTGAATACCATAGCACCAGATTGGCTTTAAGATGGAGTTGTAAAGAAGAAGTTTGCAGTCGAGACTAAGGACAGAGTTTCTTCCAATAAGCCAATGAATTTGGATGGCTTTTAGTTTCATTTGAGTTAATTTTGCCTCTATATGGCTTTTCCACGTTAAACGGCGATCTAGATGAATACCGAGGTATTTTACATGCGAATTTTGAGGTATTATTTGATTATTGATTTTAATAGGGGGGCATGATTCCCGACGCAAGGTGAATGTTATATGTACGCATTTTTGCTCATTGACCTCTATCCTCCATTGCTTTAACCATAGTTCGAGTTGAAATATATGATCCTGTAGGTATCGAGATGCTTCTTGACGGTTTTCGTGCACGCTCAAAAAAGCTGTATCATCAGCAAATGTTGAAGTTTGTGTGTAGTTGTTTGTTGGCATATCCGAGGTATATATTAAGTATAAAAGTGGGCCCAGGATGCTTCCCTGAGGGACTCCAGCGTCAATTTGCTGAGGAGAGCTTAAATAATCACCTTCTTTAATAATAAACTTCCGACCGACTAAGTAGCTTTCTAACAGCTTGTGTGTGTTTACTGGTAAGTTTAGCTTCAATTTATGTAATAAGCCTTCATGCCAGACTTTATCGAAAGCTTGAGAAACATCGATGAAGAGAGCGGAACAATATTTTTTTTCTTCAAAGGCTTTTCTTATTGCGTTTACTATACGATGGGTTTGCTCAATTGTGCTGTGTTCTCTTCTAAAGCCGAATTGGTGGTTAGGAATACATCTATTATCATTTAAAATTGGGGTTAATTTTGACGCTAACAGCTTCTCAAACAGCTTTGATATATTAGAAAGTAAGCTTATAGGCCTATATGACTCAACTTTTGTGTGATCCTTTCCAGGTTTAGGTATCATGGTGACTAAGGAGACCTTCCACTTTTGAGGATAGTATTCAAGGCGTAAAATAGCATTAAAAATTAAAAGAATAATTTTCTTTGCTATGCTGGGTAGCTCCAAAAGCATTTTGTTGCTGATCTTGTCAAAACCAGGAGCCTTTTTGGGGTTTAAATCACAAATAGCCTTTTCGATTTCTCTTATCTCAAATCTTAGCGGAACAGCTGCTCTAGCAGCAACAGGTGGTAACTCGACCGCAATATCGTGAGATATATTTGGGGTAAATACGTTTTTTAAATGATTGACAAACAGATTTCCTTTTTCAACATCATTTCTTGCCCAACTTCCATTCAAGTTTCTTAATGGTGGTTTAGAGACAACTGGCCTTTTGAGATTTCTAGCTGCACGCCATAATGAGTAGTCTGATTGTGGGGTTGCATCAAGTTCCTTAAGATATTTTTCCAGAGAAGCCGTTTTCTTAGTCTGAAGTAACTTTCTTAGTCTTTTTGTACACTCTTTAAGTAAGTTCTTAAGTTGAGGGGATCTGTGCAATTGCCACTCTCTTCGAGCCCTCCTTTTCTCAGACAAAAGATGCTCGACATCTGTGGAATATATTGTAATAGTTTTTGTTTTTTTGGGGGCAATATTGGAATGTTGAACAGCTAGTTTCAGAAAACTGTCAAAATTGTCAATAGAGCGATCTACATAATCCGGTGTACTGAGCGGAATATTTTCTGTGCAATGGGTACTGAGATATTTTTTATATTTCAACCAATTAATTTGCGTAGCTGTCGTCGGAGGTACAATTCTATTGGGGTTCATTATAGTAACAATTGTAGGTGTGTGGTCGGAAGATAAATCTAGGGAGGCTTCAACTTGAATCGTTTCTATGGGAATGTTTTTAACCACGCCGAAATCTATGACATCTGGAATTTTTTGAAGATCAGTGGGCCAATATGTTGGTTGTCCGCTCGCTACCACATTTAAATCCATTTTAGAAATTATGTTAAATAAAACACGACCCTTTGGTGTTATAAGTCGCGACCCCCAGAGGGTATGTTTAGCGTTATAATCGCCAGCGGCTAGGAAACACGGTCCTAATGTTTTAAAATATTTACAATATTGGTCCTCCGATATTGAAAATCTAGGCGGGGAGTATAACGATGAAATTATTAGGTTTCTATTTAATTCCTCAACGCAAATGTTCGTTGCCTGGAGATAATCTTCACGATGATCACACATTAGGTAGTGTTTGACTCGGGCCTTTATTAAAATGGCAGAACCTCCACAAGCTCTATCTCGAGGGTCCTTGGTATCATATAGTATATAACCATTTATTTTAAACGTACTTCTTGAGGTCAAATGAGTTTCAGAAATCATCATGACATCAATTTGTTTATTTTTAAGAAAGTATTCTAATTCATTTTTATGTTGGCGGATGCCATTTGCGTTCCAAAAACAAATTTTTAAACAGTTCATGGTTTGTTAAGTACAGCTTGCAATAACATCGATTGCATTCTAAGCATTTCCTGCATCATATTACCCATTGTGTTCGTAAAATTATTTACTGTTTGCACTAATGTTTCCATGGTTTTTTCTAAACGACTTAAATTAGAAAATTGAGTTTCATCATTACTTGGCGAGGCACCTTGCATTGGCTCATGGTTTGATTTTAGGACGTTAGCGTAAGAGGTTCTGTTATTACTAGGCTGGGGGGCTTGAATTGCATTTGTGTTAACCTGATTTGTTACCTGCATTTGAGGGGGATTAGTTTTCGGTCCGACCGACTGCTTGACGATAGTATATACAGGGCATCCTCTATAATTGGCAGTGTGATTACCGCCACAGTTGTTACATTTTTTTACGTTGGGGTCGGTTTTAGACTTGTCGCAAAGAACTGTTCCATGTAATTCACCACATACTACGCAAACAGGGGGTAAGTAGCAGTATGCCTCAATAGTTACCCTTCTGTACAGAATATATTTCAAATTATAAATTGGATGCGTTTCATTTTTTGAGCTTAACGTCGCCGGGTTCAAGCTCCACTCGAAATAGTGGTTGGGGATTTTTTTCCCTATTTTTGATATTTGTTACGTTTTTGATTTTAAAGCCCTTCTCTTCCAAAAAAGCTTTAATTTCCCCTGGGTCTACGCATGAGTCTATGCCCTTGATTACTATCTGAAGACCTTTACTGCTCTTCAGTTGATACGTATAAAAGTTTTTATTCAGAGTCTCAAATCTTGTAATTACCTTTCGAAAATCATCCTCGTGATTCACCTGTATTTTAGTCTCGTTAATGATACCGCGCTTTATTGCAGCTACATAAAAGGAATTTTCACCTATCTCCGAAATTAAACTTTTTATTAACTCATTAGAGTTTTGCTCTCTAAGGTATATCGGGGGTGGCTTAGACGATTTAATGACGTTTGGTGCTTCAGAGGATTCATCCTCCAGAATCGCGAAACGATTTTGTGTATTTATTTTATCAAAAGATGGTACTTTTGAGGCCGAAGCAACTGCTGCAGAGGTAGGGCTGCGTCCCCGTTTAAGCACTGTTATGTACCTGTCCATACCAACTTGTACTGTAGGCTTTTGACAACTTTTTACAGGGGGGTTTTCCATTGCATTTGTGTTTAAGTTCATGGTATCATTGCCCACTAAATTTGTTTTTGACGTCACGGCAATACTTGCTGGCCTGGCAACACTTGTCACCAAATCTTGTTGTAGTTTTTTTAATGAGTCACTATCCACCGTTTGTGTAAATACCGAGGGTGAGAGGGAACGTGTTCGAGTAATTGGCTTAGCCGTTAGGTAGTTAATATTGTTTTGTTTGGTTTTATTTATTTCTGCATTATTTTCATTTGCATTAACTAAAACGTAAACGTTTCTTTCATTTTGTCTTAGTGTTGTTTCACTGTTTGTACTCATGCAAAGAGTTGTTTTTGTTTTTCACCGTTTTGCTTTGCTTTAATATTTTTATTATTTATTGTATTTTACAACAACAAAAGAAAAACCAGAATTTAAATGTTTTTTTCAGAATATGTATACACATGTATGAACATTCATACGTACATATATATTTTTACTGATTTATTTTATTTAATTTGATCGTTTTAAATTGTTCACTATTATGTTAAATAATTTAATTAACAAAATATATTATTTTGTTTTTTTTTAAGCGTACAAAATCAAATGTGATTAATTAATAGTTCAAATTGTATGCGGGGCTAAAATACACGTCTGTATCACAACAAAGCACAAACCGAAATGTCATCTTTGGGAATATCACGATAATATTGCAGAAACACAATAGATGAAATTAAACCATGATTTGATCTATGATATTACAAAACTAAAAAGAAATTAAAAATATTAATAAACTAATTTTCTTCTACATATCGTCGGTTGATTATTTAATTGTCGTATGTCGTATGTAATTTGTATCCACATACGACAATTAAATAATCAACCAACGATATGTTTTTCTACATTAAAAAAGACCACTATTATATTCTTTTTTTGTAAAATATTTTATATTTTCTTTTAAGTATACTGTGAAAAGTTACAAACTTTTTAGTTATAAAATCATTAGTTTGCCTTTAAATGAAAACCTCCTTGTTTTAATGTAATGGTAAGACAAAAAAAAAACTAAAATTATAAAATATATATTCTGTTATTTGTAAATTTTATTGTTTAATTTAATTAAAAAAAAAAGATTATATGTAGTTTAGGTATATGTATGTATAGATAGTACTGGACAAAAGTTTATTAGCGAAACATAAATTTTTAGAACAAAGTGTTATTAATGAAACATAAATTTGTACATTTTTAAATTTGTATTTTTTTTTTTTTTTGTTTTACTTGCTAGGTATTTAAATGTCTTGAGTTGTATTTAATTTAAGATTAAATTTCATACTTAATGATCGTATAAACAAAAGGATTGGAAATTATTAAAAAATATAAGTGAAACAGAGTTGTTTGTTAAAAGAAAAAATTAAAGACGATATTTATTGCTTTCTGAGTTCCACATATGCAAGTTCTCTGTATTTATGACAAGTTTTTATATTAGAATGTAGTACATATAGTATTTTGTTTTATATATATATTTTAAGCAAAAAAAAAATTGGTAGTTATTTTTTTTATTTTCAAGGCAGAGAAACATTAACACTTGTTATGATCTTAAAATTATCATTTCTTGGATGTGAAAAAAAGAATTTGGAAAATCCAAACAAATATGAACTCAAGTCTCCCAAAATAAATTTTAATACTAAAATTAGAAGTAAAATCTATTGTAGATTGCTATTTGGCTGAACTGAACTGTTTGTTTACAGCTTCGGCGTTTAAAATTTCAAACACGAAATTAATCATAAAATAAAATAAATAAAGAGAACATAGAAAATAAAGGAAGAGAAAAATACAATTTTATCCTTTTGAAACAAAAGTTTTAATGTTGCGCTTTTTTGTTGTTTTTTATGGACAAGTAACCAACATACCGTCCCTAATATGTAAAATTTGTTTTTTATTTCTTATTTATTTTTAATCTACACCTTTAAAACTCGCACTACAGATTACATTAAACGACATTTCTCTTCGCCTTGCTGTTGTTCGGGATCTCCCTGTTGATGATAAAGTTCTTCATTGCGCATACCGTCGAGTACTGAAACACTTGCACGTCCACTTACACCAGTGCCGGATCTATGACGTGAAACATGACGTACAATTGTACGTTTGATACGCTCTGAACCGGCTACTTCTTCACCATCACTGTTGAAAAGGGAAGTTTTTATGCTGTCGCCACCAAACCATTTTTGTGTCTTCATAACAATATTTGTCGGTGGTTCGTGGGTAGCTCCGATAGCATCTGAGGACCAAACGGTAATCGTGGCTCCTGCGTCAATTTTTACACTGCGATGGAACTTGAAGGTGCTCTCTTTGCCATCGGCTGTACGTTTTAATTGCCAACCTCCAATTTGCACCTCATTTTGTCCCTTGTTGTGTACTTTAACGAACTTTCCTTCAGGATCAAATTCAGTGATCTCAATATCACCTTTAGCACTGCTAGTTACAAAAAATTCCGATTGACTTACATCTTCGGATTCATCGACAACGGTACGTTTGCGTTTGTAAGCTCCAGGTGCGGTGGACGGAGCACGCATTGGAGTCTTACGATGAGGAGTGGCACGAGATGAACGTAAAGATTGACTAAGGGAAGTTACAGTTGCGCCACCAGCAGAGGGTGTTATATTGAGACGTGATTCTTCGCCACATAAAAGTTTGTCGTAGGCAGCTATTTCCAAATCCAAGGAAACCTAAAAATTTAAATTTATTGAACTATTTGCTATTACTATTAATTAATTAAGTTTAAATATAATTTGTAACTGTATTTTAAACTCCTACAAATTTGGCATAAAGTTAGCAAAAAGTTTATTCATAATACACCAACCAAACTCTGGCTAACGATTTGCTAAACTCTTGTTAACGAGCTGCCAAACGTTTGCCAACTTGTGAAAAACAGCCGTTTAATGTCAAACAATTTTGTTGGTTTTTTTAATTAACTTTTAATTAATTTATTTTAATTTAAAAACTTTTTAAAATTTTTATACATAGTATGTAAAGGGAAAAACAAAAAAAAAAAAAATGGAAAAACTTACAAATTCAGCGATGATTAATGCAAAACGTGTTGCATTTTCGAGTAATACGATATGGCATCATAAAAATTCAGAGTTGATTTATTAAAAGTTGGCAGATGGAGAAAAGTTCGTTATGAATTCTGTGGTTTTCATGGGCAACCGCGTATGTCTATTTTTTCGATTTTGAAATGTTGATGCTATATTGCTTAATTTTAAGCGCTCTTTGCATTTTTTAAAAAATTTTTAAAAACAGATAGACCCATTCCGATGTATTAACTCAATTACAAAAGTTCAAAAGGTGCAATATCTAACCCATAGTTTGATCTAGAATGGGTTTTTCGGCTCTCCTGAAAAATTTTATTTTAAGACATACGCGGATGCCCATGAAAACCGCAGAATTAACTCTGTGCCAACAAGCTGCTAAGCTTAATCGGCATTCTAGTAAGCAGCTCGTTGTACGTAGTGTACAAACTGTGGCTAACTTTTTGTTATGAATACGGCTGCTAATTAATAACTAAATAACATCAAAAATCTTTGGACCAACCCTTTTATCTACGTTTTTAGCATCCCTTGTGGATAAATTCAAAAAATAACAATTTTTCGATCTTCTACACTTACAACACCACATTACAAACTCATTTCAGTTTTTTTTCGCTAACATGTTTTAAGGCAACCATAATATGATTCTTGATGAAGGAATAATCACTCTTATCATTAAGATTTTTTTTTTATCGTTATTGGCAAATATAAAAATATTAAATTCGCCGACAACGATAACGGTTAATCTAACTAAAAAGGTTGTCGATAACAATAACATGGTTAAATTAACCATAACATTTTTATAACTTTTCATTAAGAATAATTTGGTTCTGGAGTCGAAGTTGAGGTTTTTGTATGGGAGTCAGAGTCAATTTCAACGAAGATGGAGATTTCAACGAAAATATATTAGCTGACCAAAATTTGATGATGGAAATGAATGCCATTGGCTTGATGCTAGTTAATTGTTCTTTGGCAACCCACTTTACACGGACTTCAAGTACTCTACTCGACTTTTATTTCATTAATAACCTTTCAAAACTATTGCTCTTTGATCAGCTCTCCGCGTCCATGTTCTCAAAACATGACATGATATTTTTGTCTTATGACTATAACATAAAATCTCGAGAACAGACACGGGAGATAACGTTTAGAGACTTTAAAAACATAGATTTTCAATCATTGGAAACTGAATTGTCGACCATTTCTTGGAACCAAATCTTCTTTATGCCAACCGTAGATGAGCAATTAACCTTCTTGCAGAATAATATTCTTTATTTATATGAAAAATACGTTCCAATAAAAAAAAGTAAAATACGTAATGGTAAACCATGGTTTTCTAATGAGATTAAAACCTTGATCACAGAAAGAAACATAGCCTATGAGAGATGGAAGCGTTTTAAAACTACTGAGCTTCATAATGCTTTTAAGGACGCTAGAAGAAGAGTAAATTCAAAAATTAGATCTTCAAAATCAATATTTTGTAAAGAAAAGTTCGAATCGGCTGTTTGCTCGAAGAAGAAGTGGAGGGAAATTCGGAATATGGGAATTGTTAATGGTAATGCTAAAAATGATAATACAATCGATATTAACAAACTGAATTATGAATTTACCAATATTCCAATGCCAGAAGTGGATCCTAACTTTTATGACAATTCTACTAATACCATGAATGTCAGTGATCATTATTCCAATGGTACACTGAGCTTTAATTTCATTCATTTCACACAAGAAGACATACTAGGTTCGATTTTGAGAATTAAATCCCATTCTGTGGGATACGATGGAATCCACCCGAAGTTCATAAAGTTAATAATTACTAGGGATGAGATTTTCATGCACTAAAAAATCGAAAATATGCGCATAAAATATGCAATAAAAACTCCAAAATATGCATTAAAAAAATAAAAAATATGCATTTAAAACTTGACCATTTTCAATAAAAAAAGCGCTTGTTTTTTTATTATATATAAAACAAAATAAGAAATTCTATTCTTGTTTTTATTCTATTGTTATTCAAAGGTATAATATTTTTTAAAACTTAATTTAAACAACTATATCATTTAAATGTTTGCTTGCAAAATATAAATAAATACTTTTTATGTTAAAAAGCTTCTGTATATCGTTAGCTAAAATGCAAAAGAACGTAACTAACAAAAATATAATTTTACAGGAGAAGCAAAAAACTTCATTAAATGAAAACTATAAACATGTCAGAAAACATGCGTTAATGAGTCATCCATGGAATTCTTTCAACAGTTTTCAAAGGAAACCATTTCATTATATGTTGTTGAAAAAAAAATGAGTAATTACGTAGTTTTTCATTTATAAAATAAACACACTTGTGGTTACGTCCCTTTGTTTTTTGTTAATAAAAGCGCAATTTTTGATCGCAGAAGTGTAAAATTTTGTGAAGACATGTAGTTCAATGGCATTTATAATAATCAATCAAAAACACGATTTTGAATTTTTTGTTAGTTACGTCTTTTTGCATTTTAGCTAACGATATGGAAAATGATCTCTCAACGTCAACCGAAGTTGAGGCATACTTGAAGAATGCCAATTCATTTGAAGAATATTAATTTTCTTATTCAGATCCCACATGTGATTCCAGATCAAAAGTTGTTGAAATTTGTTTTATTTTTTGAAATCCTGTATTTTTTTTTTTGCAATTCATTTTGGATTTCTTTAATTTGTCGGGCTTTTTTTCCTTCCACATGTTAATTTTACTTTTTGCCATATCAATCAATTTGAGTTGACTATTAAGTGGACTAAATCCTTCCAATTTAGTTATTGTTTCACCAATATATCAGAAGTTGGAAAATACAAATGCTAATTGACTTTTGATGTTATTTCACTTTAATATTTCTTTTACTTTTTTTTATTGCATTAGCATCGGTAGCAACAAGTTGTTCAATAACATTCTTAAATTGCTCAAAGTTTTTTGAATAGAATTCTGAAGCATCTATCCAGGTTCCCTTTCTTGTTAATACTGGCTGCGGTGGTGACGATACCAAGAGATACCAACTCGGTGTAACCCATGTGCCAAGCAAGTAACATGTAACAGTGTTGGATAAATTGTTTTAGGACAATTGGCAGCCTTAACCATGTAAGGTGCTGCATCGGTTAAAAATTGAAGGATTAAGAATTGTCGAATTCTTGTATTTTAAGCAGAGCTCAAAAAAAAAATGTATTAATTGATTTATTAAAATAAATTTTTTTTGAAGGGTTTTTTTTTTATACAATTTGGAAATTTTTTGAAGAACTTTTTTTATTATATGAAAATTTAAAAAATATATCACTCAAAAATGTTAAAATATGCATTTAAAACCAAAATATGCAAAAATATGCATTTTCACCAAAATATGCAACAATATGCAAAAACAAATCGATGCCATTTTATCGCAATTTTAATGATTCGGAAAGATAATTGGTCGACATCGTTCTTAGACTATCGACAAAAAACATGCATTTGCATGGAAATCGCATCCCTAATAATTACTTATACTCTTTTACATATAACACATCTTTTCAACAATATTGAAACAACTTCTACTTTTCCATCAGCGTGGAAACCGCAAAAATTATTCCTATACCAAAAACACATATCGACACATATAACATATATTACCCTTTTTATCTAAAGTCTTCGAACGTTTAATCCATACTCAAATGAACCACTTTTTGCATGAAAATTCTTTGCTTACCGACAAAGCAATCTGGTTTCAGACCTAAACACAGTTGCATTTCTGATTAAATCTAAGTCTCAGAGGAGCTTAGAGCAAACGTAGATAACAGTATGGTATCATTTTTAATTTTGCTTGATAATTCTAAAGCACTGTATCGGACCATTTAATTCTTTGTCAAAAACTTAGGCACATGTTCGTTTTTCAGCAACCGCAGTAAAGATGATTTATTTATATCTGTGTGACAGAAGCCAATCTGTGTTCCATGGGACTGATGAGTCTTATAGTTGCTCAACTCCGAGAGGTGTACCACAGGGTTCCATACTTGGTCCGCTATTATATGTATTATATTCTAACGACTTACCTTCTCGACTCAGTTTTTGTGGAATACATATGTATGCAGATGATGTACAACTTTTTATAAGTTGTGAACCGTCTACTATTAATAATTGCATTAACCAGATCAATAATGACCTAGATAATGTTAAAGAATGGGCTTCAGCCAATGGTCTCTCCATAAATGCAAAAAAATCAAAAGCTATGATGATTGGAAAAACCGAATCGTTGCAAACTATTTTACCACCAATTCTGATCGAAGAATCTATAATCAAAACAGATGAAACTGCCAAAAATTTAGAGGTAATATTCAACAAGAAATTAGACTGGTCTAATCACATAAATGTTATATGTGGTAAAACATATGCGATGTTAAGAAACCTTTGGATGTCGCAACATTACACACCTTTTGATATTCGAATGTTACTTGCTAAAACATATTTATTGCCAACGCTCTTGTACGGTTGTGAACTATTCGCTAACTGTGATACATCTATATATCTCTTTCAGCCACACTTTTATATATGCAACTTGATAACTAAAAAATGCACAATTTTGCATTATTTAAAGATTATTTATTATAAAAATGTTGATAATTTTGTTAAATAAGGTGGTTAGTTTACTTACCACCATGACGGTTGGCATAAACATTTTTCTTAACAGAGCAAATAACCTATGGCTGTTTTTTTAAAAACAAAAGCTTACACATTTAAAAAAATTTATAAATGTTAAATTTCAAAATGTATGCCTCAAAATTTCGCATAAATCTATCATCGATAATCTTAAAAAATGTAATTATTAGGCTCTTGAAAAGGTGGTTAGATAACTAACCACCAAACCTGAAAGAGATATATATAAAAATAAGTCCGTATATGTACGTCGCCGAACTACTCATAAACGCGTCGTGCGATTTCAACCAAACTTATACACTACGTAGGCAGTGGCCCATATATGGTTTATATGAAGTTTGGTTGAAATCCGATAACGCATGTGTGTGCGGTGCGTATGTGAAGTGAGTGTGTTTTTGCCGCAGGAAAACCAACTTTATTAAAAACAAGTGTGTTTCTTTTCTTATTTTGTTTTGCCGTGCGAAGCAGGCAACGGGCCCGCTAGTTAAGTAAGAAAAGGCTTAATGTAACGTACAATAATATTGCCAGATATGTGTTTGGCCGCAGTAGGCGAAGCAGAATCTCACAGAACTCTAGGCAAATATGTAATATACCATTTTACAGCCTGTTAAAGCTTCGAACATTATTATTTTTTCATAAAGTGATTTACACTAAACAGCCTGAATACCTATACAATAGAATAATCTTTTCAAGGTCTGACCGAGGAAACAAACTAAATACCTTTCGCATTAGAAAAGATATATCGAAGACATTTTTTCTTCACTGCTATCAATCTTTGGCGCCAACTTCCCCCTAATATTCAAACCATAAGCAATGCAAAGCATTTTAAAACTGCAATATTTAATTGTTTAGGATAACAAAAATTGTTTAACCGCAAACTATATATAGCTTTTACATAGATAATGTTTTTACTTATATTTATTTGATGTTTGTAATATTATTTTTATTAATTAATTTTTAATATCGTTTAATATTTTTCAATTTTATCTAATTTAGCATTAAGTGATTTTACTTTATTTTCTTTTTTTTTTAACAGCAAAACCATATTGTGCCACTATCTCCCCAGTACTATTAGATAAGACTAGTTCTTGTTGTGCTGCATTGATTAAATAAATAAATAAATAAATTACCGACAAAAATTCGCGACTCCAAATCGCAAAATTTTACGGCATACAAAATTTTAAAAAAATTTCCTAATATGGCTATTTCCAAAAAAAAAACGTCAACCATAAAAAATGGAAAAAAAAAATTTTCTTTTCAAGATTTATTTAGAGAATTGCTTATATTTTTTTAATATATGCGTATAAATTAATTGATTCGAAAAAAAAAAGATAAATGGTAAACGAAGTACTACAACTTTTAGCACATACTTGTGTATATTAGAAAATATGCATTTGGAACAACAACAATACTCTAATCTAAAGCCTAGTACTCTGTTCAAATTTGTGAAAAATGTTGAGCAACATTGATTATTCCACACGAAAATTTTGGCATTTATCAATGTTACCAATCTTGCGAGTTTGTACAATTTGACGTTTTTATTCCTTCAAAGTATGCTACACTGTTTCGTGTATGTAAACAAACGCCACATATATTTTACTAAAATTATTTTTTTTTTTTAATAAAAAATTTAATAAAAAAAGTAAATACGGATAAAAATTGAGAGTTAAAAGAATCATTAATTTAAAAAATGAAAATCAGGTTGTTTTTTACAGTTTTGTCAATATAAACGTGTACGAATGTCCCGTTTACAATCTTGGAAGTGCCCATAAAATAAAAGGGGAAAAACAATAAAAAATGCTTCTTTTTTATGTATAGTTGCCATACACATTTTATTACTTACCAAACGGTTATCACTTTAAACCTATTACCGTGGTTTTAAATGTACGGTAACACTTAAAAAATAAGGAAATGTAAATTTGAATTTTTCATATACTTATGTATGTATGTAAAAATTTTTTATACACTTCATTTTATTATAAAAATTCTACATATAAATACTCGTAAATTTTTTCAAAACAAATTTAAAAATATGTCTCAAAATGGAAATACGTACGCGAATTGATGTTTTAAAACAATTGTTACACAAAAATTCCATCAATCTGCAAGTGGTGCCCTTGTACTACATCAAGTACTAGTAGCAATAAGCACTAGTATTTTTATATAAAAACTCTAACCCCGTAAGCACTAGTGCCTGTTGTTCTAGTAATTGTACTAGTGGCTTTTTTACAATTAACTCTTAATCTCCTGCAGGGCATATACATAATTTCCGAAACAAACATTTTTCGAAAATTTAGTTGTGAATGAAATTTTAACAAAATGTTTACAAAAATAAAAATAAATGCATAATATTGTTGTGGTTAAAATTTACAAACAGTTTCTGGATGCAAAATGTGTGTAGTTACAAAAGAAATTGTTGCTCTATTACAGTGAAGGGCACACACATACTATCACATTTATGATTGTGTTGACGAAATAACAACAAAGCAACAGCCGAACGTACATTGTCACAGACCAAAGTTTATAGTGTACATGTTTCGACGGCACACAAGCAGCATTTTTATTCCTATGCACGCGTACATAGGATTTGCAAATGTGCCCTTCACTGCTCTATTATGAACACCAAGTGAAAATGTTTTTTTGATTGTGAACGCAGCTTAAAAAACAAAATGTCTGAAAATAACAAAAACAAAAAAGAAAAATTGCAAAAATAACGAAAATTCGCGAAAAAAAAATTTTAATATTTCAAATAAGCCATTGAATTGATTAAAAGTCCCTAAAACTATAAGGAATGTCAAAAATTCGGTACAAATTGTTAAAATAGCGGAAATTCGCAAAAATTTGCAAACAGCGGCATGATAGAAAAATCTTATATTTATTAATAAACGTTAAAGCTATAAAGAATAAGGAGGCTTACTCTGAATTAAGATGCGAAAATCAATGCGATGCGAAAATGCATAAATGCGAACAATTGCTATTCTGTATTACGATATTCGCAGTTTTTTTTAAATCGCATTTCAAATGCGAAAAGGTGACAAGTCGTTATTCTACATTGCGAAAACAAATGTCAAATTCGCAAAATTTATTCGACAACAAAATAGCATTCGCAAATTACAAACATGTTAGTGAAAGATAATATTTTATTTATTTGTTCATCATATATTTAATTCAGGGAAGCATGCAATAAGATCACCAAACCGCGTCAATTTGAAATAATGATAGAATTTATGAATAAGCAACAAAATGCACGTCAGTCGGCAAATACTTTGTGGCAAACGTTAACTGAAGAACTAAATATCAATGGACCACCTATTAGAAAAGCTGCAGGATGGAAAAAGTATGAAATATATAAAGCAGTTAAAAAATATTTGACTTCAACTTTAATTTTAATAGGTTTGGGACGATTTTAAAGTACATACAAAACATTTTCATTTTCTTCGTCGTCGAACCACAGTGCTACAAAATCCATTTTTATTATTTTTTTTTATTGCAGAATGTCCTAAATATCCCAGCAAATACTTGGTAATGACTTGCCATTACTGAACAACTTACTTTTCAATGACTACTTCATACCATCTGGATTACATAGAAGTAGTTAAGTAATGGCTGACATATAATCTGATACCTAAGTACTTGTGTATGAGTTGATTAACGAAATTTATAACACTGGTTTACAGCCAAAAAATACCAAGAACACCACATGCCTAGATAAGTTAGTTGGGACCTCCTGAACACGAAAATCGCTGTAATTTTTCTAAGTACCGTTTTTTAGATAACGGTACTTTTGTGTTTTTCGGTGTATGGCCCCACTCAAACCCTTGTGGAGCCCAACCAAAAAGTCCGATCGAAATAAATGGCATATCGTTAAAACTGATGGATTTAAAAAACACGGAATTTTATATGAGATGAAAATATTGTCGTTCCACAAAATCCTTAATAAAAACTTTATTTTTCATCCGATTTCAAATTACGCTTAAAATGTTGGTAATTAAATATACTATTTGGTTAAGAAATAAAACATTCCAGATATTTAATATAACGTAGTAAAAAAACGAAATAAAAATGAAAAATTTTGAAAAAAACGTAAAAATGGACACTTTTTGAACTTTGAGGTGCCATTACTCAGCCATTTCTTATCAGATAGAAATTTGTAGCATATCGATGGAAAAGGCATTCGATTACCTTTCCTACGATATGCCATTTATTTCGATCGGGTTGGTTGGGCTCCACAAGGGTTTGAGTGGGACCATACACCGAAAAACACAAAAGAACCGTTATCTAAAAAACGGTACTTAGGAAAAAAATTACATTGATTTTCGTGTTCAGGAGGTCCCAATTAACTTATCTAGGCATGTGATGTTCTTGGTATTTTTCCAAATTAAAAATTTGTAAAGCAGTGTAATTCATTCATAATAAAATGCATCTACGGTTTAATTTTTTTCAAATCTTATACCAATTGGTTTTAAATTTTTATTCTTACAATTTATTTTTTTTTTATTACACTGAAAGAAAAATGCTTCAAATATTTAATGAATCATTTTCCTAAAAAAATTTTCCTTGGGTAAATGAAAATGTTCATTGCCTAAATGGAATTTCATAGTTATAATGAAGTATTTTCGTTAAAATCGCTTCATTGGATTTCGTAATTACGTTAAAAGTTTTCATTGGATATATGAAAACTTAAGTTTGTTTTTATTGTTATTATGGACAATTTAATCTCATATTTACGCTCTTAATTGAGTAAAAAACATAGTTTTTTTATTCGAAAACTACACTACAGTCTATCAGCACCGAGGTTGCGCGATCGAATCCCGCCAGAGACAGAAAAAAATTAATAAAAAATAAAACAAAACAAAGTAAAATAAAATAAGAAAAAATAGAAAAGAAAATAATTAAAAAAAAATAATAAAAAAAATTTTTTTTTAAAGTCATTACATGTTAGTTGTAATTTTGGTGACATCGGAGTAATAAGTTATTTAAGTCCCTATTTGTAAGCGAATGTGGTAATGACTTATTTAACTCCCTATTTGTAAGCGAGGGTGGTAAGTACTTGCCTCCAATGACATCACCGTGTTAAAATAATGAGTTAAAATGCCAATGTATAAGTAGTGAAGAGTCGTTATATTAGCTTTTTAACTCATTACTTTGCAATGTAAGTTTTTGCAATTTTCAGAGCCAAATAAAACAATTTATTTATTTTTAATTTGACGTTTATTGACACTGACGTATATTTGAGCAGCGTTGCCACGATTTGAAATAAATTGTGAATGCGATTGCGAAAGTCTAACAGAATACAAATTTTCTTTCGCATCACATTTCATTTGCGCATCGCATTGATTTTCGCATCGCAATTCAGAATAAGCCTCCAACAAGAGTACAGGAATAAATCCCTCTTATCGCGAACATGGCTAAAATTCGCGAATAATTCCAAAATTTTAAACAAACCCAAAAACTTATTTAAGATCACTTAATCGATTAAAAAAAACAATTGTCGTAAAACAGCTATAATTACATCAAAATCAATGAAACGGTAGATTTAAAATTCTGGATTAGTTAGGGCCTTTTGCGTTTAAGGTAACGATATATTTTCGATTAAATTGAATAAAGAACATTTTAAACTAAATTCTTTTTTTTTTTTTTTTTTGTTAAAAATGTTATCACATATTAGAAAAAGTCGATTCGTTTTACTTTCACTAACCTCTTACTATTCTAATAGAAAACGTATAAAAATACACTTAGGTCTCGTTTTATGCGATAGATGCGTTAAAAAAAATCGCATAAATTGAATTCGCATAAAACGATACTCTAGCTTCATATAAAAACTATTGATTCGTTCCAAAATTCTGAAAACCCGCATAAATTCAAATTTTAATTAAAAAAATCAAAACAAAATCGCATAAAAAAATCAACAAATATAAAAACTAATCAAACAAAAAAAAATTTAGGTGATCTTTAATTAAAAAAAAATCATCTGCAAAAACGGAAATTACCAATTTAAATCAAAATTTTTCTAACTTAGTTCTAATTTTTCTTTTTTTATTTTTTAATCTGAATTGGCCTTTAATGTCCTTATCATATTGTAAAAGTTTTATTATGGGACCTCTTGTAGTTTAAAAGTTATGCAAATTTCTTTACACTCGTACATGTGGTTATTACAATGTTGTACCTTAAAAGAGTGGAAAGGACGAGTTTAAATTGAAATTTTTCTAACTTCCCTCATTTTTGATTCTATTTTTACCGACATTAGCCTTCGTTGTAAAACTAATATTATGTGTTCTTCATTAGTTTTAAAACACTCATAATATCATACGTATCGGCTATGAATATAAAAACACAAAATAAAACAAACTATAACGAGTATATCGTGATGCAAACTTGGTTTAATTTAAAAACGGTAAAAATTTAAAAAAAATCATTATTTTAAAAATCGCATAAATTTGAATCCGAATAAAACGAGACCTGAGTGTATGTGGATGTGAAATGTAGAAAAACAAAAATGCTGAAGTAACACACTTTCGAGTGGATTCGGATTCTAGAACACACCCGATAGTCAAACTTCGTATTTGATTTTTCATTTCCTCATATTTTGTCCTTTTTTAAGAGCTAAATAATTTTCAAGAATACTTTTTTATTATATAAGAACCTATCTAATTATTTTTAGCAAACTTGGTACCAAATAAAAGGCTCTGTAAAATTTTAAAAAATATTTACTTCAGTTCCTCTGACTTAAGTATACAAAAAAATTTCTTTTAAAAATATATAAGGAATTCACCCTTAAATACGCTAAACACAATAACGGTGATTATCCTTAAGTTTTTATTCCAAATTTTTTAAAAAAATCGAAATTATATTGTTTTATTTCTCTTAGTTTAGAAGGTATGATTGCTTTTTTACAAATTAATTTTTATGTAGAAATTTCATTCATTAGAAATTCGCTTTTAATTTTCGCATACATTTTAAGCGAATGTGAGTGCGAATTCGAATAGCAAAAATAAGACAATAGTTCGCAAATGCGCACGCAAATATTCGTAGTTCCCTAATTATATATTAGGGGCGTCATGAATATTCGGGTACACGGTTTTGGCAATTTTTGAAGATTGCCAGGCTGTTAAGAGTCATAGTGAAGAGGTTCTGTTAAAAAATACTTCATTTGTATTTAAATGCTATTTTATTGTAGGACTATATTAAAAATTTTAATTTTTAAATAAAAATAAGACGAATATTCACGCATTTTTAGGCAATATATTGAAAATGAGGCAATATTTTGAAATTTCCCTACATTTGCCTGAAAATAAAGAATCTGTCCTTTTTTTCCTACGCTTATTTTCCGAAAAACTGCCTACAAAAAGAGAAAATTGTCTACTGTTGGCATCACTGGTCTATGACCAATATTTTAAGGTGTAACAGACATTAACAAGGCATAATACCCTCTCCACTATTGTGGTGTTTGTATAAAACATCATAAAAACTGACCTTAATATCCATTAAATCTTGATATTCTTGCAACTGCTGAGCCATTTCATCACGCATGCGTTGCAATTCAGCCTCCAAAGTCGACATGTCAGCATTGTGCCGAGCCCTTTCATTATCCAGCAACTGCTCGAGGTCACGGATACGAGCATTTAGCGCAGCATTTGTGGATTCCAATTCGTTAATCCGACTATTTAATGCATCTATGCGGGTACGTGTTGTACGTAATTCTTCAATAGCGTTGGCTGCAGCACCAGAATTGCGATTGGCCGCAGCTTGAAGATTTTTAATTTTTTGCTCATAAAGCATTTCAATTTCATCGCGGTTGGCACGCATTTGAGCTTCATATTGATCTCGTAACTCTTGTAAAGATTGTTGTAACTTGGCCTCGTACTGTTCCATAAGACGACCATCAATTTCACTGATCTCTACCTGGCGTCGAGAACGAGTCTCATTGATTTCTTGAGAGTGTATTTGATCTTTAAAGGTCAATTCTTCACGCAAGCTCTGAATGTTATTCTCCAGATCAACGCGAGCCAAGGTCTCATCTTCCAAATGTTTACGAGCCTCTTCCAATTGTTTGCGCAAACGTTCCAGTTCATTTTGCAAATCTTTTAATTCATCAACAGCCTTCTTGCGATCAGCATTGGCAGCACTAAACTTGGCACTCAAATCAGCAGCACGTGATTCATACATGCGGGCATTTCCTAAAATTAAAAAAATCAAATTTTTCAACATGTACTTTCAATAATAATTACAAATGCTTATTTTAAATTATATGTGCAGAACTGTCAACTTTAAAAGAGTACAATAAATTTGGTCACCCTTATGTATTTGTTAAAACATATAGGTATTTGACAACTACAAAACAAAACAACATGTATAGAACGAAAGAAAAAAAACAACACGGTATTGACGTTAGTTACGAATAAAAAACAAATATGTATGTACACTTAATCGCAAAAGAAAATTTTTTATATGTACCTATGTACATACATACATGTATCTAAATTGAATTAAGAAATAACTCACCTTCAGCAGTCGAACACTCTTTAGTCTTCTTATCCAATTTGGCCTTCAATTCCTCGTTTTCTTCCCAGAGTCTTTTAATGTCGATTTCCAATTTGGCTTTCTCGCGTGCCGTATCATCTAACAAACGCCGGGCATCACCCAATTCATTTTCATACATGGACTTGATATTGGTGGCCTCACGAGTAATGGTATCGCGTGTTGTTTGCACTTCAATTGATAAGCGGGAATTTTCAGTTTCCAAATTGCGGACACGGTCAATATAGGCGGCCAAACGATCATTTAAGTTTTGCAATTCAGCCTTTTCAACCAGACGCGAATGTCTTGTTGGACTCAGAGGACTGGCAGGTCGATTAGAGCCTGTCATTAGCGGTGTACTAGTACCTCCAGGTTGCGGTATGGGCGTGGCAGTTCCCGCGCGTTTTGATTTTGTTGCCATTTTACAATTTGTATTTATTAATGAATGTTTTTATTTAATAGTTTTTACACACTTGACAAATGTGTTTTTTCTGTATTACACAAATCCTAACTGCAAACTAATTAAAATCCACAGTGACTGATTTAACACACTCCCGTACGTTATAAAAAAAAATATATGTATACGCATATATGTACTCAAAATGTGGTCTAAAAACGTAAAATAAAAGCCAAAACACACACTTCTAACAACAGCAAAGAGCAGCAGCAAAATGTATTTATTATGTACTATGTTGTATGTACATGTTGTCGGCATATAATAAATATCAGTGTTCCCAAAACATTCACTAACCCAACAAGTCGAAATGGTAGGTATTAAAAAAATCCAATCCAAATTGGTAAAATAAATTCGTAGAAAACAAAATTGAACGGAAACATAAACACCACTTCAAGAGAGCATCAACTAACAGTAGCAGCATATAAAAACAAGTGCTCACGTACGGCAACTGTACTAAACTGATGCTAGTTGAGGCTGAACGAAAACGTTTTAAATCGACAGCGCATTTTAGAAAATGTTAACACAAGCAGAGAACGTTGACGTCTTGCAAACACAATTTCACCAAATGTACACTGCCCATAAAAAACTTGACGAAAAACTCTTGGTGTTCCTATTTTTACTGTTTTCTTTTTCCTTAATCCTTATTTATTTTTACTTTTTTATAAATTACGGGAACATACACATGTACATACAGTAAACTTATATGTAGTACATACATACATACTTTTCACGTTTTTGCCACAGCTCTTTACCAAAGAAATTGTTTATAAAAGAGAAAAAAAACTCATTTGCAGGATTTTTATGTTTAATCTCTATTTTAATATGTACACAAATTACTCTGATTTTTTATTATTTTAAATACCACCACGAATAAAATCTATCGATAAAAAATGAAAATAGACGCAGCCGGCCCGGTCCTTTTAAATTGTCAAACAAGCGTCGAAAAACTGTGGTGTAGAGCTTGCAAACAGTCGATTGTACTATCGATAGCTCTCTTTCCATTGGACTATCGATACTATCGTTGAAATATTTTTATGAAACCCTACAAGAAGACTACCGGTCATTTTACTAGTTATATGACCGGTAGTGTTGGACGATATATTGGTTAAAGTTTCTATTAGTTTATTAAGAGCAAAATGAAAAAACTAAACGAAACTCATGTGCACATGTGATTTTGCCTCTCTTTCTTTCTAATGAATTCCAATCGATTGCGGAAAATTTATCTGTACTGCTTACTCTGCTGCTTTTTATTAGTGAAAGATAACCAAAATAAGGGATAATGCTTACTAGCTAGTCATAACGTAAATATTAGTTAGATCTAACTAGTTATTCATAACAAGTGTGTTAGTCATTTTTTAGTTTTGGTTATGCATTTCTTGCAGGAAAATTTTAAATAATTTTTTATTTCTATCTGGCAACTGTTAGTTGCAGATTCTTATTAGAAATAAAACACACAGCTTATTAAAAAGAAACGTTATAAATGTATTGAATGTTTTCAAGGTAATGAAAAATAGTTTTCAATATGAAAAATAGTTTTCAATATTTTTCATTTTACAAACAGTTTTACAAAAGGTTATTATGATATATTTATACAAAGTTATTTTATATTAAAGTACAATATATTGTTATAAATTGTATATTAACACCCCTTCTCAATGTAATAAATATTGTACATAATATTAAAAAAAATATTAAACTAATGGCGATTTCTTTTCTGAGAAAAATGTTGCATTAATGTTACATGTTCTATATTTTTGTGTTCGTTTGTACAAAAAATACAACTGTGGGAAAAATTTCCAAGTTCTTTTGTGAATATGTTGATAAAAAACGTGCAAAACATGTTGCATGTTTTACCCTTACTTTTACTTAAGGTGTTCATACTGCCCTGTCTTACAATTTTGGTACTTACTACTTTGTTTGTACAACCAATGTTTTATTTTGTTTGTCATAATTCATACAGCTCATAATTTTGTAAAAAAATTATTTTAAAACAAAATATAAATATATTTACACATTAAAATAAAAAAAAAGTCTATTTATATGATAATCATTTAAATTTTTTAAGCCATTAGTGATGTCAATATTTGTTTCCAAGCCATAATTGCGTGCAGACACCGCTTAAATAGATTTAAGGCCCAACCAGAATGTGCATAAACAAACTTAAGCTACTGTCAAAAATAAACAAAAAAGCCTCTCAAATACATTAAAAAAAACAAAAACAAAATAAAAAACTTTTGATTCCGTACGGAATGTGCGATTAGTTTCGCACTTTGCTTAAGCAAATTACAGTTTCATTAAATTTAACAAAAAGTTCCCTTAAGTTCAACATGGTTTTACACATATGATTTACATGTATTCGCTCGGTTGCTTAAGCCACGTTATTCACATTCTGGTTAGGCCTTTAAAAATCGATCATGAAGTACATTAATGATGAAAGTGTAATAGTTGTAAATAAAAGCAGCTAATTGTGTTCTATTGAAATTGCACAACATGTAAAACTTCCAGTGATTATAGGTAACATTAGAAAATGTTACATGTACATACTGTAACATATTTTTTTCAGAAAAGAAATCGCCATAAGTTAATTAATCCTATTAATTCTCTAAATTTATAAATTTGAATTTTTTGCAAAGGCTTAGTAAATAAATCTAACATCTGATCAGTGGTGCGATTCACTAACTTTTAACGATCCGACAATCGTAATATTTGTCGACAATTATATTCGCTTGCAGTAACGATAGTGTGATTCTGTAATTTTTTTTTTAACGATAGTACACAGCTGTTTTTTGGTAACATCTCTGTCTACAAAATGTTAAAAAAACGAAAAGCACAAAAGAGAATAAAATAAAAACATATGAAATTGTTCTTAACCCCCCTTGTTACACATGTTTTTTATTCAAAATGCATTGAAAAAGGTCTGGCCAGACTCATAAGTAAGACGAAGGTTTATTTTGTGGTTTTATATTTTTTTTTGTAAATTTTACATTTAGAATTTTATAATTGTTCTTAATTTGCTTTCTTTTTGGAAATTTTAAATTTATTATTTTGTTTTTGTTCATAAATATACATATGAATATATCTTTGTATGTATGTAGGCTTTTTAATCATAAAAAACATTTTATCGATAAAATAAACACAAACTAAATTATTGTCGCTAAGATAACGACAAAAAAATTGCTTAACCGTCGGTCTTACTTGAGGGTTACACGATCAAGTTTTGGCTATCAAGTTTTAATACACTCACACTTTTTTACCAATACACTCATTCTTTTAAAAATTGATACGAACTTGCCTCTAAAATTCTCTTGCCAGTGAGTGTATCAATTTTCGTTCAAGAAAACATCTTATTACAAATCTTTTGAAGTTGTTTTTGTTTTTTTTTCACAAATATTTTGCCGGCAAAAGCTGAAGTTCTTTTTTTTTTACAAATTGTTGCGGGAATTTTAAAATTTTAACTAAAAACCAAAAAAAATAGTGAAATATGTTTATTAATAAAATTTATTTATAAAATTAATAAGCCATGAAATTTTATGAATCTTTCATCATATAGGCGAAATGATTTAAAAATAAAAGCCTACGAGTCTTTAGCTTCTGAAACAAAAATGCCAGTGGAAGAAGTAAAGAAAAAAATAAAGTCCCTTCGAACAGCCTACAGTGCAGAAAAATCAAAAGTGGAAAATAGCAAAACATTTTGAGTTGTTTTCTCGGCGACGACATCTTGAAAAAGTAAATTGCTTTCAACTTGCGTGCAGCCTACGTCACAGCTGTCAACTTTTGCATATTTTGACAATCAGTATATGTAAAAGACTATCAAGAAAATCTTGATCGTGTGGCTGCACTGTTACACATGTTTTTATTTTCACATTCGTAACGCATGAGTCTAGCCAGACCCAACCAACTTTTGAATAAATAAAACCAATTTTTTTAACTAAATGTTATACTATACACATTTTTAATTTAAATAAAATATGAAATTCATCATATGAAATAATATGCGAACATATTCATATTATTTTTATTTATAATATACAAATTAATATATTTTGAGTATTTCTAAAAACTGAAAAATAAGATCGTTTTATGTTATCAAAGGTATATAACATGTTTATAATATGCAATACGATTTTATTTGTAAAAAAAAGAGAAATAAAATAAATATATTAGCTTTATAGATTTTGTAAATTTTCAAACATCGTTCCTTTTCAAGCAAATACAATAGACAGCCAGTGCCAAAATACTGCAAAAATGGCCAAAGTTCATCTTTTGGTGGATAGTTTTGTTGTAAAATATAGTTGACTCTGCTTTTATTTACGTCGTTAAACAGAATTACTTCAGGTCTAATCGCTTCGCCTTCAATCTTTACCATAGAAATAATCATGGGCAGAGTATTGTTGACAAGTTTGTACATGTGGCTCTTCTTCATTGTTCTTAGAAGTAAACGATTCATTTGGTTTTATGACCAATTTATTTTCAGTACCGGATGAATCGTTCTTATTTGGAACGCAATCCACATCATCATTGAGTTCAGTTGTGAAGGTTGAATTTCATAACTTTCCTCAGCAGCTTTATTATGCTCTAAGTTATTAGACTGTACTCTTCACATGTAAAACTCAACTTCTGAACGTGAGTTACTAGTTGATGTGCTTATTGTCTTTTTCCAAATTAAGAACTAGATGGAGCAATAGTTTGTGTGTTTAATAAAATTAAATAAATAAAAGATAATTTAACAAAAAATAATTAAAAACAGCAAGAAAGAAAGTTAAAAATACGGCATCTTCTGTACAAAATATATATGGGTCTGGCCAGACCACATGTGTTACGAATGTGATGTGTGCAGTAAAATATTCGAATACGTTTCCTTATATATCCTTTCCAGGATATATTTTTCCAGCTTTTTATAGAAAACTAAATTCTAGAAGGGTACCTGAAATTTCAAGTCTCTACCTGAGTTTTAAATATACTAAAATTATATTTAAAATCGAAAAAGGTCTGGCCAGACTCATGAGTAAGACGAAGGGTTAAAGTAACAGCTGACTTAAAACGACAGCGAATATCGTTAAAAATTTTACAGAATAGCATATTCGATAAATTTTCGTTATAGGTACTTATTTTAACGATTCGATTGTCGTTATAAAAGTTAGTGAATCGCACTACAGTTGGACAGTATTTATAAATAATTCAATTTTCTCTTAATAAGTCCCTTACAAAATAATATTTAACGTCATTATGTTTGCTTCTTGGATTAATTTTCTCTTCTTGTATTATCTTTAGACAACTTTGATTATCTTCAAAAATAATAGGTTTTGATACTCTTATTTCAAACTCTTCTAAGATCTGTAATACCCACAACATTTCTTGAGATGCTTCTGCTAATGCGACTAGTTCAGCTTCAGTTGAAGACAATGTAACATTTTGTTGTTTTCGGCTTGCGTAGCTAATTGTTGCATCACCAAGTATAAATGCAAAACAGCTTGTGGATTTTCGACCATTTAATTCACCTGCCCAGTCTGCATCTGCATAAGCTTTGAGATCTAACGATGTTTTAGTTCCGACACATAATCTCAACTGTTTGGTCCCTTTTAGGTATTTAATAATTCTTTTTATTTCTAACCAATCGCGTTGATTAGGACTGCTTACTTTGCGAAATAATATAGATACTGCAACTGATATATCAGGTTGTGTGTTGTTAGAAAGATATAATAAAGATCCAACAGCTTTCCTGTATAAATTGTTGTTTACTAGCACGGAACTATCATTGCAATCCTTTAAATAACCTGGATCCATTGGAACTGAAGAATTTTTGGCATCAAAAAGATCAAATTCATTTATGATTTTATTTATATAATTTTCTTAAGATAAATAAAATATTCCTTATTCATTACGATGTATCTCAAGACCCAAATAAAGTTTTAGGTCACCTAGTTCTGTTATATCAAAATTGCTTTTCAAATTACTTATTTCGTTTTTGAATAAAGCGTTATCTCTACTTGCAATTATAATATCATCTACGTAAATTAATATGTAGACTTTTAAATTTCCAACACTCTTAACGTAAAGACATGGTTCAAATTTTCCCCTTCTGAATCCTGAATTAATTAAAACTTCATTCTGTTTTATACCATAGATGCTTCGTTTTAATTTGCAAACTAAGTTTTCTTTACCAAGTTCTACAAATCCTTCCGGTTGACTTATATAAATTTCAGTATCTAACTCACCATTTAGGAACGCTGTTTTCACATCTACATGTTGTACCTTCATGTTATTGAAACTTGCGATTGCCAGCAGTATTCTTAAATTTGATTGTTTAACCACCGGTGCAAAAACTTCGTCGTAATCTTCTCCATATTTCTGAGAAAATCCTTTAGCAACAAATCTTGCTTTGTATTTTTTATCTCCATCTGCAGATCTCTTCATTTTGAACACCCACTTACAGCCAACTAACTTAGCACTTGCAGGCATTTCCACAAGCTCCCACGTTTGATTGTCATATATGGATTTAACTTCATCTTTCATGGCTAACACCCAATTCTCACTATCTGGCCTTGACATAGCTTCTTTATATGTAACAGGATCTTTACTTGCACTGACTTTAAAACCATACCGTTTAGGAGGAACATTTTTATTGTTTCTTGAAGAAGTCCTTCTTTCAACTATTTGTACATCATTTTCACATGGCAATTCAAGTGTGGATGATGAAAGTTCGGTTTCAGATACAGAAGATAAACAACACAATCTTCAGACATTGATGATTCTGCATACTGCGGTCTTTCCTGCGCTTTGACTTCATTTATTTGATTATGTATAAAGAAATCAACTATATTATCAGCAGATGGTTTTTCTTTCTCGTAACAGACATTTATGGAAGATTTATTTGGCTCAATAAACTCAACATCTCTACTGAAGATAATGTTGCTATTGTTCACATTTACTAGTCGAAAAGCTTTTGATTCCTCACAATAACCGACCAAACAGCATCTTACTGCAACATCATCTAACTTTCTTCGTTTTTGTTTATTGACGTGTGCATATGCTGTTGATCTAAAAACACGAATATGTTTTAAATTTGGCTGCTTTTTAAACATAATTTCGTACGGAGTACCATTCGTAGCGGCAGATAACATACGATTTTGAATGTAATTAGCAGTATTCACACTTTCTGCCCAATACTTCAAATCAATACCAGCATCATTTAGCATGCATCTTGCCATTTCCATCAGACTTCGGTTTTTCCTTTCTGCAACCCCATTCTGTTTAGGTGTGTAAGGAGCAGTAAGTTGATGACTGATTCCTTTACGTTTTAAGTATATGTCCATTCTCTTATTGCAGAATTTACCACCGCGATCAGTTCTTATGACTTTTAATCGTTTCTCAAATTTGTTTTCAGTAAATTTAATAAAATATTTTATTCTTTCAAAAGCGACATCTTTAGTTTTCAAAAAATACACGTAACAGCAACGACTGAAATCATCAATCAAGGTTAGAAAATACCGATTTCCACCAGGCGTTTGATTTTGCATTGGCCCACATAAGTCTACATGTACCAAATCCAAAATATCATCAGCTCTCGACGTGGCAGTTTTTGGGAATGGGTTTCTCGTCAATGTGGACTTTAAACATATCTCACACTTAAAATCACAATTAAATTTCTTAATGGTTACACCCAATAACACCCCTTAGTCAACACTTGACTGGATTAATTGAATATTTTTATGTCCCAAGCGACGATGCCATACATGAATACATTCGGCTGAGCTTACTGAAACTTTTTTGGCATTATTGGATTGATTAAGCACATACAAATTATTTTTCAAATCTGCTGTAGCTTTTAATTTCCCTTTCATAGAAATAGAACAATTATTTGCATCAAAAGACACACGAAAACCTTCGATAGCCAATTTTCTCACTGATAATAAACTGCCCTCTAATCTTGGAATGTATAAGACATCTCGAAAACATAAAGTCTGGTTTTCATATTGTTAATGACACTCACCAGTTCCAGTTGATTTTACTTCAGTACCATCAGCTAAGTAAACGACATCATTTTGTTGCTTGTCTAATTTAACGAAGTAGCTTTCTTCGCAACACATGTGGCATGTTGCTGCAGAGTCGATATAGCAATCTGCATTTAATCTTGTTGAAGTAACACCAAAACACACATTTCGGTTTTCAACATTAGTTGCAATTTTTGCCCGATTACCATTATACAATTTAACTTTTGGACAATTTTTCTTAATATGTCCTGGCTTACCACAAGAAAAACATTTGGGAATAAATTTCTACTTCTGAATCTTGAAAGCGACATCAGCTTCTTGCTCATTACCAAATTTCCTTTTAAATTCTTGAAGCAATTTTTCTTTAACAAAGTCAATTGTTAAATCGTTTTCAGAACGCATTTTCAATGAAAAAATTAATGCGTTATACTCCTTCGGTAAGCTGCCTAGTAAAAAAGCAACAATCCTATGTTCTCCCATTTCTTCACCCAAATCAGTTAATCGATCCACAATATTTAAAAATTCCGTTATAAGTTCTTCCATCGATTGGCTAGTACTCATTTTCTTCGTTGAAAGTTGACGAAGAAGACTTACTATATTAGTGAGATTTGATTTTTCATGCTGTTTATTTAAGGCAGTACAAAAATCCTTGGCATTCTTCAACTTCTTGATGTGTACCTTCTGGGATTCTTCAATAGCTAGACCAATAGTAGCTCTTGCCTTTCCATCACGTAAAATCCATTTTTCATCAGGAGACACTGGAGTGTTTGCAGTAATGATATCCCATAGTTCTCTTTCCAACAATAACAGCTCCATATTGAATTTCCAAGTATGATAGTTAGAGTTTGAAAGTTTGGGAAATTGCATATTAGTTGCACTCATTCTATTTGATAAACTTACTGGCGGTTTAAAACTAATATCAAAGGAAAACATTTTTAAAATGTATGTACCAGTAGTGCGATTCACTTACTTTTATAACGATAATCGAATCGTTAAAATAAATATAACGAAAATTTATCGAATATGCTATTCAGTAAACTTTTTAACGATATTCGCTGTCGTTTAAAATCAGCTGTTACTTTAAGCAATTTTTTTGTCGTTATTTTAACGACAATAATTTAGGTTGTGTTTATTTAATCGATAAAATGTATTTTATGTTTAAAATAGCTTACTTACATACAAAAATATATTCATATGTATATGTATGAACAAAAACAAAATCCTAAATTTACTCATGAGTCTGGCCAGACCTAGGGATGAAACGATACGAGTAACTACAAGTACATATTCGATACTTTTATAAAAGTACCAAGTATTTTTGTAATCGATACTTAGAAGCCGAGTAGTCCCAATTTACAACGTTGAAATTGAAAGGCAGACATTTTTCTTATTCTCTTTTGAACTTGCCTAAACCTTTCACAATCGCGAAATTAATAGGCAGACAGAAATTATTGTTTTCCTCTTTTCGTTATTTTTCGCTGTTGACGGAGATGAACATTTAACAGGCATTGATACTACAATTACATTGTTGTGAGAAAAATGATATGAAGCAACAACATGAAAATGCCGAAAAATGTAAAAGAGAAGCAAAAAAATGTCTACAAATGTCCAGTACAGATAGTCATGTACTACACACTCTACCTCTACAACCCCTCACCTACAAACTTCGTCTGTCTGCCTTCCACTTGCCACATTGTAAAAGGGGACGTACCAAGTAGTATCGGTAAAAAAATACTCGGTATCGGTCAAAAGTAATCGTTTCACTTTGGTATTGAATTAAATCTTAAATCTTTGATTATTTACCAAAGCTGGAGCAGCAGTAACGGTATCAAGAAACCGTTTGACCATCAAACACTAGGGATGCCGATCCCGAATACCGAAATCCCGGGATTATTTTAAAAATTTAAGTCCCGGATCCCGAGATTTT
The DNA here is from genome assembly GCA_930367215.1 of Pollenia angustigena. NCBI lineage: Eukaryota > Metazoa > Arthropoda > Insecta > Diptera > Polleniidae > Pollenia > Pollenia angustigena. The sequence goes on along the minus strand of OV884057.1, from coordinate 119,505,949 downwards.
GAGCTTAGTAAAAATTCAAAAATTTAATATTAAACCATACTGACATGAACCTAATTTTTAACTGGTTACAAAAAAAGTCACAAGTGAATAAATGTTACATGCAATGCATTTTGTACCACGAAAACAAAATCAGAAGGTATGGTCTTTTTTCTAAGTTAATGATAATAGAACTGCGCACGCAAAATGGGGTTCCAAAGGTCTTTGGACACATATTTGTTTAAGTTTATTTAAATTAATACTTGCATATACATATATTTGAAATAAAATAAATTAAATATCGTCATATAGCATATATGTAGCTATTTATTTACGATACCCAGAAGTGTTGAATGCGAACATTGGTTTGCAATAAAATAAGGTATCAATTACACTGTGCAAGAAACTAACATTTTTTTTGAGACAAGCTGGGCACCTGGCGTTTTAACCTAGTTGTTGGCGGTTTAAGAAAATTCTTAAACTTTGGCTCTTGCAGGGCCTAGGATGCCCCTAGATGGGTCAAATGTATGACCGACCCGACCCCACTTTATTTTTCATCCCAATCTTTTATTTCTAACATACCTACCCTCTATCTCTATTCCTTAAGGGGGCTCCCATACAAAATGTTCAATGCAGACTAGAAATATATTGAAGAAAAAGTCCCATAAATGCCCAGGAGACCCTCCTAGTGGGATAAAATGTATGACCGACCTCAATAAGAAAGAAGTTATTTTATAATTTTATTGCGGAATTTCGTTTTTTTTAGTTTTTTCAATAAGCTAAAGCGTTTTTGAGTAATGCGAATATATGATGTTTAACCTCCTCCATTTTCGAAATAACGGAATATCTCGAAAACCAGAGCCAACCTTAAAAACGGCGGGCACCACTGGATTCAGCGTACCCGAATTATGTTAAAACGCCATGTGCCCGGCTCGTCTGTTTTTTTAACTAGCATAGTGTTATCAGACGTCATTAATTGGTTTTAGAAGCTTTTTACAATATAAGTTTTAATACATAATACTTCCATATTACTTTAAAAGAATACATTAAACTGTATTATTTTGTAATGAGTTAGTTTTCTTCATGAATTAATTTGTTTTAATACTTATACATAAACAATCAATTATAATTATATGAATTTTACAAATTGGCTTTTATATATGAAATCCCGAAAAATCCCGATTCGTCCCGGGAATCCGTTTTTTTAATTAAAAATCCCGAATCCCGGGTTTCAAAAAACCTGGTCCCGTTTGACATCCCCAGTAAACACCTATAAACCACATATCGTCTAGGTCCATTTCCTCAAATTCTGGCTATAGAAAGTTTGTTATCATCTCGCGATAGCGAACACCATTCACGGTAATTGCTTGGCCAACCTCATTTTCGAAGAAGTACGGCCCGATAACGCCGCCAGCCGCAGAACTAACTGGACAGCATGCGCATATGGTTTCCCATTTCCTACAGACCCGGTTTGCTGAAATTTGCGCACAGTTCTCCCGATTGTGGAAACATTTGGTCGATTATGCTGACCAAAAAAATCACGATGTGCACGAAATGCATATTGATTGAACGCCCATTTTCGTAAAAGGCTTTAACAATCTTAACGCGCTTCTCAATTGTGTACCTCTCAATGGTAGAAGTTGTCAAATACTGAAACAAAGAAAGGTCAATTTAAGTTGCGCAAAAAACTTGACGTTAAGGTGTGACTCACAATTAACATCGTGGATTATTGTTTTACCACCCTTTATTATATATTTATCAATTTAAAAATAAAATGCATATTAACATTTAAAATAAATAAATAGTGACATAGTTAATTTCTGGAATAAAAGGTGAATGAAGGTTGTTATCCTGAACGTTCTATAAAATTTTGTTTCCTAAGATAAAAAAGATTTAGAAAAGAAATTGGTACTAGGTTAGGGCTGCCAGAAGTTTGAACCTATCAACCAGGACACATGGAAAAAATGGATAAAAGATTACACCAACAAAAAATTTTTTTTTAATACATAAGTATGTATATAGTATATCGCAGCCTAAATACTAAAGGGTCACAACTCAAAATGACTCTTTTTCATAAATTAATTCTCATTTCACATCTCTAGCTACTTACAAAATTTAAAAAGGCATAGCAAAACTTTCTTCAAATTGGACTTTTTTCATAAGGGAACTAATTTTTTTTTAAATATTAACTTCATTTTTACATAAACAGTTTTTTTGCTCTCCTGAAAATTTAAGAATTTTTATTTTTAAATCCAACAATATATATAAAAAAAATTAACGTGTACTTCATGTACATAAAAATTATGAAAAAGAATAAAAAGTTGAGCTTCAAATGTTTTAAACTAAAATAATTTTTAGAAGATTGCACTTTTTCTAGAACTTCATTTCGGTCTTTGATATAGTTATAAAACAGGCAGCATGTCATAATAAAATCAAACTTACATTGAATAATACTCTCCAGTGCTTCAGTCTTTAATGGGTTTCTTTCTTAAGTCCACTGTGCAGACTAAGTACCCAACTTGAAAAAAATCAAAATCTTTTGAATTTTATGTTGTCGAGTTGGATAACTGTCAAACTTATCAATTGACAAAGCCATACACGCTTTGATTTGGACAACAACCGACTCAGTTGACAATTGAATTAAAACGTGTATGGGCTGCCTTAGAAAAAGCAATTTGTTGTCGGTTTTCGATTACTTATAAAAGTTGTTTACACGGTATAACTTTTTACAGCAACTAGTTGAAACTAAATTTGAAAGAGGATTGACTATCATCTAACATTATTGAAAGCTTTTACCAGCTTTACACCAGATAACGGTTGAATTTAATTAAAGTTGTTTATACAGTTAGCTTATGTTAGCAGTGTTAAAACAGGAATCTTAACCTTTGTTAACAACTAAAACTAGCAAGAAACTAATTTGTTTGTCTTGACCTGTACAAAAAACCAGGACAATTTAATATTGGACCAGGACACCAGGACAAGTAGTCTAAAACCAGGACAATCCTGGAAAACCAGGACGTATGGCAGGCCTATACTAGGTGGTAACTAAAAGTGGTCTCAATCTTTACACTTTCCGTTTTGCACCAAAATTCTAATAGGTCGAAGTTCTTATTTTATTGTGTAGTACTAAAACACTAATAAGAAAGTTTTTAAATTCTGCTTTCTATTCTTTTATCATACAAACGATACAAGTATCTAAGTATCGATACTTTTTTTTCGATACTAAGTAGGTATCGATACTTTACGAGCGATACCAAATCAAGTAAAAGTATCGATACCTTAGAGGTATCGTTTCATCCCTAGCCAGACCTTTTTCAATGCATTTTGAATGCAAAAACATGTGAACCACAGGGGGTTAAGAACAATTTAATTTGTTTTTTGTGCTTTTCGTTTTTTTAACATTTTTAAGACAGAGATGTTACAACAATTCAGCTGTTTACTATCGTTAATTGCCCGTCTACAACTGACATGATTTGCTGTTATACAGTATTTATCGGATATAAGTCCCAATTTACACTAGGGACATTTCTTGCCGGACATTTTTTGAATTCTCTTTTAATCTTACCTGAAGCGTTTACATATGAAACATTAGAAGTCAGACAGAAATTAATACTTGTATGTAAACTACGAAAAGTAAGAAAGAGAAATGAAAAAATGTCTAGTACAGATAGTCATGTACTACACACTCTACCTTTTCGACCCCTCGCCTTCAAACTTCGGCTGTCCGGCAAGAAATGTCCCTAGTGTAAATTGGGACTAAGAATCTTAAAAAATCCACGAAAAAAGTTTCTTATAAGCGTTTCTTTCTTATATACAATTATTTTATATAAGAAACTTATTTCTTATATAAGTAGCTATAGCCATAAGACTTTCATATTTTGGTTTTCTGTCTCTTTTTTTGTTAACATTTCTAACTTTTAAATAATTATTTTCTATGTCTTTTGAGTTTTTCACTATTTAAAATGTTTTTGCAATTTCGCTTCTTTTTATACCGTTTTGTATTTCTTTAAAAATGTTTACTTTGGTTTTTATTGGCAAAAAACACAAAGCTTCTCATGAGTACCAGCTCGCTCATCTAAAACTAAAAGTAAAAAAACTATGTTCTTGTTGTAAAACTGTCAGAAAACAGCGTTGTCCAAGCAAACTACATAAAGTCTGTGTTACCGTTGGAAGTTTCTTATATAAATTCTTTTTCTATACATTTTGTGGTTTTGGTGTTTAAGAAAAATGTTCTTTAATCAGTTTTTTTCTTATAAGCGTTTTTCTTATATGAAACCTTTTTTGTTAGAAAAATCACTAAAAAGGCATGGTGTTTTTGAAAATGTTTCTTAAAAGCGTTTTGTTCTTATATGAGATGTTCTTATATCCGATAAATACTGTAACTTGAAGTTATAAAAGCGTTGTCAAAACATTTGAATTAACAACCGTGTTATAACATGAGAAAACTTCTAACATGATGAGTCTATACTTAACACTAACATCATATTAGTGTTAAAGTAAAGCATTTCATGTCAGTTGTAGACTGCATCTAAAAAAAAGTTACAGAATCACACTATCGATACTGCAAGCGAATATATATGTCGACAAATATAACGATTGTCGGTTCGTTTCAAGTTAGTGAATAGCCAAATAGTATATACAAAATCGCCAACATTTAATATTTTTAGATTGCAGGTAAAAAAGATTCGCCAAATAAGAGTCAATATTAAATAGTTAAAGTTTTCTATATTAACTGTTTTTCAAGCTAAAATAAAAATTTTCGTTTAGAAATTAATTTTGAAAGCAAAAACAAAGTTGAGTTTTATTGTTGTTTCAGTATATTTTCCTAAACGAAAATTTTTATTTTATTTTGAAAAACATTCAGTTAGCCTTATTCCAGTATTTTTTTTATATTAAAATATTTTTAACGTTTTTAAATAAATATCTTTAAACTTAGAATTTGTTTGTAATTTAATCAGTATGCAAAATGAGTAGAATTTTTTTTTTTTTTTTTTTGTCATTATTTTTTTTATTGAATCTTCATATATTAAATATGAACTAACAATAATTAATCAAATCTTAACCTAATACGTTATTTTATCCCCTGCCAGTGCCAGACAAAATTTTCTTCATCACGGGTTTGTTCACTTTTATAGGTGTTTTTGGCTCATCTAATTGGGTAAGTGCTGCAGTGTCTCTTCTTCTTAAGCGAGTGTGGCCGCCATGATTTAAAATATTTCGAGCTAGTGGATTTGGGTGTTGTTCAAGCCTTTTTAAATATTTTATTGCATATTTTGTAATCATAGATCTCACGAATGGCACCATGAGATCCTTATGAATGTTTGAGTTTTTAACATACCAAGGAGCGGCTGTGATTATTCGAAGAAGTTTATTTTGGCGCCTTTGAATTTTGTCGATATTAGAGGCCGAGGCAGCGCCCCATAGTTGAATACCGTAGCACCAGATAGGCTTTAAGATAGAGTTGTAAGTAGAAGCTTGCAATCGAGACTAAGGACAGAATTTCTTCCAATAAGCCAATGAATTTGAATGGCTTTTAGTTTCATTTGAGTTAATTTTGCCTCTATATGGCATTTCCACGTTAATCGCCGATCCAGATGTATACCGAGATATTTAACATGCGAATGTTGAGGAATTATTTGATTATTGATTGTAATAGGGGGGCAAGATTCCCGGCACAAAGTGAATGTTATATGTACGCATTTTTGCTCATTGACCATTATCCTCCATTGTCTTAACCATATTTCTAGTTGAAATATATGATGCTGTAAGTAACGCGATGCTTCATAACGATTTTCGTGGACGCTTATGCTATGTTCATACGACGTTATAAACCACTCGTTTCGTTCTTTGAAACTAGTTTGCCAAACATGCTGTTCATACGATTCATTCTTGTTTCATTTTGACATTTTTTTTTGTGTTGTTAGTGTGATTTTTTTTAAAATATGTAGATAAAAAAAAGTAAATAAAACTTAAACATATATTATTTAACACTTTTATTGATATAATTATGTTATAATTATCACTTTATTTTATTAAACATCAATTTTTATTTCGTTTTTTTCTTTGTTTTGATTTTTTTTGAGAGCTAGTTCAGATAAACTAACGATTAATATTATCAAAATTGGAGATGATAGTACATTTTTCCTGTTTCGCAGCCTGTTTCAAAATGAAACGACCTGTTTCGCTCTCAAAATTTTGTATGGGGAAACAAGTCGTTTCATCTAGCATCAACAGGTGGTAACTCGACCGCAATATTGTGAGATATATTTGGTGTAAATACGTTTTTCAAATGACTAACAAAAAGATTTCCTTTTTCAATATCGTTTCTTGCCCAACTACCATTCAAGTTTCTTAATGGTGGCTTAGATATAACTGGCCTTTTTAGATTTCTAGCTGCACGCCATAATGAGTAGTCAGATTGTGGAGTTGCATCAAGTTCCTTAAGATATTTTTCTAGAGAAACCGTTTTCTGATTCTGTAGTAACTTTCTTAGCCTTTTTGTGCATTCTTTTAATAAAATCTTAAGTTGCGGGGATCTGTAAAGTTGCCACTCTCTTCGAACTCTCCTTTTTTCAGTCAAGAGCCGCTCGACATCTGAAGAACATATTTTGTTATTTTTAATTTTTTTGGGGGTAACGCTGGAGTGTTGAACAGCTAGTTTAAGATAACTGTTAAAGTTAACAAGAGAGAGATCCACATTCTCCGGTGTACTAAGCGGAATATTTTCTGTGCAATGGGCACTGAGAAATTTTTTATATTTTAACCAATTTATTTGTGTGGCTGGCGTCGCTAAGTAACCTGACGGAAATACAATTCTATTTGGGTTCGATATAGTAACAATTGTAGGTGTGTGGTCGGATTATAATTCTTAGGAAGCTTCAACATGAATCGTTTCTGTGGGGATGTTTTTAACCACGCCAAAGTCGATAACATCTGGAATTTTTTGCTGATCAGTAGGCCAATATGTTGGTTGCCCGCTCGCGACCACATTTAAACCCATTTTAGAGATTGTGTTAAACAAAACACGACCTTTTGGTGTTATAAGTCGTGACCCCCAGAAGGTATGTTTAGCGTTATAATCGCTAGCGGCCAGAAAACAGGGTCCTAATGATTTATAATATTTATAATATTGGCCTTCTGATATGGAAAATCTAGGTGGAGAGTATAAAGAAGAAATTACTATGTTTCGATTTAGCTCCTCAACACAAATAGTCGTTGCTTGCAGATAGTCTTCACGGTGATCACACATAATGTAGTGTTTGACTCGAGTTTTTATTAAGATGGCAGAACCTCCACAAGCTCTATCTCGAGGGTCCTTGGTATCATATAGTATATAACCATTGATTTTAAACGTATTTCTTGAGGTCAAATGAGTTTCAGAAATCATCATGACATCAATTTGTTTATTTTTAAGAAAGTATTCTAATTCATTTTTATGTTGACGGATGCCGTTTGCGTTCCAAAAACAAATTTTTAAACAGTTCATGGTTTGTTAAGTACAGCTTGCAATAACATCGATTGCATTCTTGGCATTTCCTGCATCATATTACCCATTGTGTTCGTAAAATTATTTACTGTTTGCACTAATGTTTCCATGGTTTTTCCTAAACGACTTAAATTAGAAACCGGAGTTTCATCATTACTTGGCGAGGCACCTTGCATTGGCTGATGGTTTGATTTTAGGACGTTAGCGTAAGAGGTTCTGTTATTACTAGGCTGGGGGGCTTGAATTGCATTTGTGTTTACCTGATTTGCAACCTGCATTTGAGGGGTATTTGTTTTCGGTCCAACCGTCTGCTTGACAATATTATATACTGGGCATCCTATATAATTTGCAGTGTGATTACCGCCACAGTTGCTACATTTTTTTACGTTGGGGTCGGTTTTAGACTTATCACAAGAAACTGTACCGTGTAGTTCACCATATACTACGCAGACAGGGGGTAAGTAGCAGTATGCCTTGGTATGGCCAAATTCTTGGCAGTTTAAGCACTGAACAGGTCCGTTTTTTTTGTGCGGCTCCTCAACTGTGATTTTTCTGTATAGAATATATTTCACACTATAAATGGGATGCGTTTCGTTTTTTTTTAACTTAATGTCGCCGGGCTCTAATTCTACTCGAAAAAGTGGTTGTAGAATTTTGTCCCTATTTCTAATATTTACCACATGTTTTATCTTGAAGCCTTTTTCTTCCAAGAAAGTTTTAATTTCCTCTGGGTCTACGCATGAATCAATTCCCTTAATCACCACCTGGAGACCTTTACTGCTCTTGAGTTGGTATGTGTAAAAACTTTTTTTGAGTGCCTCAAATTTGCTAATTACTTTCCGAAAGTCATTTTCATGATAAACTTGAATTTTAATTTCATTTATACTACCTCGCTTTATTGCGGCAACATAAAAGGAATTTTCACCAATCAACGAAATTAAACTCTTTATTAGTTATGCTCCCTAAGATATATTGGGGGAGGCTTGGACGATTTTATGACGTTTGGGGCTTCAGAGGATTCATCCTCCAGAATTGCAAAGCGATTTTGGGAATTTATTTTATCAAAAGATGGCACTTTGGATGCCGAAGCAACAGCAGCAGAGGTAGGGCTGCGTCCCCGTTTAAGCACTGTTATGTACCTGTCCATACCAACTTGTACTTTAGGCTTTTGACAATTTTTTACTGGGGGGTTTTCCATTTCATTTGTGTTTAAGTTGGTATCATTTCCCACTAAATTTGTTTTTGACGTCACGGCAATACTTGCTGGCCTGGCAACACTTGACACCAAATCTAGTTGTAGTTTTTTTAATGAGTCACTATCCACTGTTTTTGTAAACACCGAGGGTGATAGGGAACGTGTTCGAATAATTGGCTTAGCCGTTAAATAGTTTATATTGTTTTGTTTTGTTTTATTTATTTCTACATTATTTTCGTGTGCCTGAACTAAAACGTAAACGTTTCTTTCATTTTGTCTTAGTGTTGTTTCACTGTTCGTACTCATGCAAAGAGTTGTTTTTGTTTTTCACCGTTTTGCTTTGCTTTAATATTTTTATTATTTATTGTATTTTACAACAACAAAAAAAAAACAAGAAATTTAAATTTAAATGTTTTTGTTCAGAATATGTATACACATGTATGAACATTCATACGTACATACATATATATTTTTACTGTTTTATTTTATTTAATTTTATCGTTTTAAATTGTTCACTATTATGTTAAATAATTTAAATAACAAAATATATTTTTTTTAAGCGTCCATTCGCTGCTTATATTTATGTATTACAAAATCAAATGTGATTAATTAATAGTTCAAATCGTATGCGGGGCTAAAAATACACGTCTGTATCACAACAAAGCACAAACCGAAATGAGTAGAATTTGATTTAAAACTTTTTATAATCGTGATTTACTATGTATTTTTTTTTATTTATCACAATGTAGTTGGCTTTCTAATACAACGAAATATGATATCTTATTATAGTCAGTTATTTCCGCTTAATTGAGTTTCTAACAAGTAAGAGTGCTATATTCGGCTGAGCCGAATCTTTGATACCCTCCACCGACAGTTCGAATGTTTTCGGAGTAATATCTATATGATGCCTTTTTATTAAAAATTTATCTTTATAAAAACAGACATCTGCATTAAAATTGGGTGCGGTTTAGACCTATATTAAATTATTGACCGACAATCAGAAAGTTTAATGCTTTTTTTTTTTAGCAATTATAACTAGCTTGAGTAAAATGTCATGATTCGTAACAGTTTAAGCCGAGCGTAAATGATTTTCAGGAGGGCAATTTATATTGAAGCCATGGAAAGCTATGAACCAATCATCCCAAAATTCTGCAGAGTGATTTCTGGTATTAAAAAACACAAATTTCACAAATTTCTGGTATTAAAAAACACAAATTTCATTACAGCGATGCAAATGGATCTAAGATTTATTATGGACCGTATATCACAAAATTGCATAACATTTTTTCGGGCCATATGATGCTTAGCTGGAAGAAAGTTTACCGAAATATATATATCTGCTACGGTTTTAAGGGTATTTAATTATTTTATCAGAGTGGGATTTATATTGGGCCTATGGTAAATTATGGACCAATCTTCACGAAATTTCACAGTGTAATTTCTAGTTCTATAAAACTTTTATGTACCAAATTTTGTTATGATAGCATTATTTTTTACGTTTTTAGACGTACTAAACTATTTTCCGGAAGTAGGGTATATTTGGGGCCTAGGGTAAATTATGGACCGATCTTCACGAAATTACATAATTTTACTTCTTGTCCTATGAAACTTTGATGTACCAAATATTGTTATGATAGCGTTATTTTTACGGTTTTAGGCGCACTTAACTGTTTTCCGGAAGTAGGGTTAATATGGGGCCTAGGGTAAATTATGGACCGATCTTCACGAAATTGCATAATTTTACTTCTTGTTCTATGAAACTTTGATGTACCAAATATTGTTATGATAGCGTTATTTTTTACGGTTTTAGGCGTACTTAGCTGTTTTCCGGAAGTAGGGTTTATATGGGGTGTTGTTAATTGTTGTAGTATCGCCACCAAGGCCCATTGAACAGGTCTGATGATCATTGTTTTGTTTCTTTTTAGCTGTCAAAAGTTGTTTACATTTTGCTTACATGTGCATTTATATGTTTGTTTACGTTTATTGTTTTTTCCCCAAACAAATTTAAGCGCCATTGATTTTTTGTGTATGGTATGCCATACATACACGTTTTTTACTTTTGCTTTGTATATGTGTAGTAAGTTTTTGACAGCTAAAAAGAAATTTTACACAAACAAAATACATGTCGTTTTTTGTACAAGTAAGCAGACCTGATAGATGGGCCTTGATCGCCACCACAGTTTACATGAATTCGCCTTGATCAAATGGTATGGTTAGGCTTGCCAGTTGATTTTTACATCCTTACTGCCCGTCTACAACTGACATGATTTGCTGTTATAACTTGAAGTTATAAATGCGTTGTTATAACATTTGCATTAACAACCGTGTTATAACATGAGAAAACTTCTAACATGATGAGTCTATACCTAACACTAACATCATATTAGTGTTAAAGTTAAGCATTTCATGTCAGTTGTAGAATGCATGTTACTTTTTTCACTTTCCGAGCAATACTCTGCTGTAAAATTGTATTGCTAAGCCTGGGCTTACACTATGAAAGTTTTCTTTCAGAAAGTCTGAGTTTATTGGGAGAGGGGAGAGCAAATAGCATCCAAATAAATTTTCTTATTTTGGGAAGCACTAATAGTAAAAAGCGAAAAGTGAAAAGTAAGCGCACATTTAAGGGCTACGCAATAAGATATACAGAGAAGCAGTAACAAACTTAGAAAAAAGTATAACATTTGAAGAGCCACGACATTCCCTTAATTCATGTCTTCCTTAAACGAGAGGGAAGCGAAACTATAACGTTTCTTCTTTATAAATCTGCTTCGTTGGAAGCTTCATTTTTATTGGGTTGTTAAACATAAACTGTCAAATATGATTTTAATTTTTTTAACATTTGTTTTTGAGCTATTTAATAAAAAAAGTGTAAACATTCTAGAGATTTTAGAATTTAAGAAGTAAGTTCCTAATGCTTAATTAAATAAAAATTAAATTTGAACGAACAATTGCGCCTTATAATTTTAGTTATATTGCGCAACTTATTAAATATTGTAGAGCAAATCGACAATAATAATAAGTGCCGTCACACACGTCAAGATTAACTCGAAGAGTCTTAAGCTAATGCTATGTTCATACCAAGGTATATTTACACAAGGTAGACTCATTTGGGAGTGTATACATGCTGCTCTATAAAAGGAACGGAGTTGTCAAAATTGTCTTCATATAAAAAAAAAACAATTTAACGCACACATGTACAAATTTTTTCTCATATACACGAAATTTGACGTTAAGCTTCCAACTAGGGGTAATCAGCTGACAAACATATGGGCCAACGAGTTTACCTTGTGTAAATATACCTTGGTTCATACGACGTTATAAACCACTCGTTTCGCTCGTTGAAACTAGTTTGCCAAACATGCTGTTCATACGATTCATTCCTGTTTCATTTTGACATTTTTTTTGTGTTGTTAGTGTGATTTTTTTTAAATAGATAAAAAAAGTAAATAAAACTTAAACATATATTATTTAACACTTTTATTGATATTATTATGTTATAATTATCACTTTATTTTATTAGACATCAATTTTTATTTTGTTTTTTTCTTTGTTTTGCTTTTTTTTGAGAGCTAGTTCAGATAAACTAACGATAAATGTTATCAAAATTGGAGATGATAGTACATTTTTCCTGTTTCGCAGCCTGTTTCAAAATGAAACGACCTGTTTCGCTCACAAAATTTTGTATGGGGAAACAAGTCGTTTCAATCATGTTTGGGGCGCGAAACAGGAATAAGAGAGCGAAACACGAATATTGCTGTCCGTGTGAACATGGTATAAGATCCCACTATCGGCGCAATGTACCAATTTTTGGCGTATTTCATGTGCCGATAGTGTGAACGTTCAAAATGTTTTAATATGCGACAATCTGTGCCGAAATTGTGCTGACTGTGGACAATCAAAATTAACCTAGATGCGCCGATAATGTGAACACTATTTTGCACAATGTGGAGCAATCAAATTGTTTAATATGTACTGATTTTTATCGGCCACTTGTGTGCCGATCACAGTCGCCAATCAGCGCCGATACAAGGGATGGCAAAACGAAATTTTTAAATTGCACAAACTGGTTACTAAATTTTACTTTTTTGAGCTTAATTGTACCAAAATTACATTTGTTTTATCTATTATTTATGTATTGAAACGTTAAAAAGTACATTTGTACTATACTAAATGAAAGAAAACAATTCGCTTTAACCAAAACATTGCAGTTGTATCGATGTTGCCATCCCTGGTTTGTAAACATCTTAGTGCGATTCTGTAATTAATTTTAGCAATAGTTGTCATTGTTAAAAAAATTAACAAGCAAATTAACGATTTTGCTATTCTGTAACATTTTAAACAGCACTTGTTATCGTTAAGTCGGCTGCTTGTGTTAAGTAAACGACAACTTTTTTAGTGTTGTTTATTTATTGTTAAATGTCGAAAAAATAAAAAATATTTAGTTAAAAGAAATAATATAACTTGAAAACGGCAATTAAATAATTTGCATTTAATTTAATAGTAAAATGTTTGGCTTATCTTCTTAAAAAATAAAAAAATTCTGTTTAGTTTTAATAATTTTATTTGTTTTTTTTTTATTCCTCTTTGTGTTTTTCGTTATTTTGCCCTTTTTTTGACAGTGATGCCACTTGACGTTAATTTGTATCTATGTTTTTAACAACAATTTACAGAATCACATAATCGTTAGTGCAAACAACAAAACATGTTGACAATTATAACAACTGTTGTTATTGTTAAAAGTTACAGAATCCCACTACTGTTTACAAAACAACAATGACAACAAAAAAAGAACAAGTGCAGTAAGTTTGAATGAAATTGAATATATTTTTTATTATACATACATACATATATTAATATATTATTTAAAATTGTTAGGAAACATAATTTAATATTCGGACGGAGAATTTTGCGAATTTCTAAAGTAAAATTATGTCTGCCAACAAGTAAATAAAAAAAACATTTGATTTAATTTGCCCAAATAGCACGATAGTGTGACCGCATTGTACCGATTATTGTCGCAATTGAGTTTTGGCCGATATGAACCGAAAAAAATTGTCACAATGTGCGACGATAATGGGACAACCTAAGAAAAAATTGTGCAATGTTTTTAAATATGTGCCGATATAGCACGATAAAAATCGTCACAGATTGTGCTACTTGAGCCGATAGTGGGATCTTAGCTTTAAGGGCCAAATACACTTGTCAAATGCTTGTCCAGCGGGCGAATTCATCGTGTACGTGTGCTGGACGTAATATTTACCGTCATATCTAAATTTTTTGATTTTCCATCTAGCATCGTCGGTATGACATATACAAACATATTTTCACTAATACTACCACAATGCTTGATGAGTATTTTGATCAATGTGTTTGGGCCTTTAAGCTTTTAGGAGAGAAGGGAAAAGAGAATGCCATTCCCTTTTCCCCCTCTCCTAAAAACTCAAGACTTGACGAGTCAAACTTGACGTGTGTGAACTGGCACTAACAGTAAAGCGGCCCATGCACTTGGAATAATTTTGCATATGATATTCGCCATATTATTTCCATTTTGTCCTATATTATACAATAAGTCGCACATTGGTTTCATTCATTCAATAAAAAGGTGAACATAACCTATAGTAATAAAATAAACTGCATCGTACAATGTTGCCAACACACATCACGTTCTTTTCGTTGTGCAATAAAAATCAAAAGTCTTCTGATTGCTGCCAATATATTGTGCCACCTACGAATATCACATACACATTGGCGATATACAATACGTTAAATTGAACAATTTTATTGCAAGGTTATAAGCCGCTATATATACTCAACAATATTGTGTAGTCAATAAGTACCTTAAGTCTCAAACAGAAAAACAGAATCACTCACACTTGTACAAAATCATTTTTGCTCGAAATAAATACTGCGCAAGGCAAAATTTTAATTCGCCTTGATACTGCGCGTGGATTTGGAAAGCGAATTCATTTTAGCAGAGCAACTTTATCGATTTGCATGTCGTTGGTCTCATGTAGAAAGGCCCTAACTCACATAAATGCAACTTTACAGGAGAAGGCAAAAACATAATAGAAACTGCATGTATCATAATGTAAACTGGCTTCTTCAATTGCTTGTTAAACTGATATTTTTGATGCTATTGTATTAAATTTATGTCACGAGGTGTATTTGTGGGAAATGTATTGGAATCACTAAAAAACTCAATTTCGAAAAAAATCGAGTTAGGGCCTTTCTACATGAGACCGACGATGTGTAATTTTGCTTCAAATGTGTAGTTTCCGAATTCTTCATTGGCAACACTGCATACGTTTTCCCCACATAGAAGAAAAAAAACAATTGTGCGGCACTAATTCTGCCAACGTTTTGTTCTTGACATGCAGTCTACAACTGACATGAAATGCTTAACATGCAGTCTACAACTGACGTGAAATGCTTAACTTCAACACTAATATGATGTTAGTGTTAGGTTAGACTCATCATGTTAGAAGTTTTCTCATGTTATAACACGGTTGTTAATTCAAATGTTTTAGCAACGCTTTTATAACATCAAGTTATAACAGAAAATCATGTCAGTTGTATACGGGCAGTAACTTTAACACTAATATGATGTTGGTGTTAGGTATCATGCAGTCTACAACTGACATGAAATGCTTAACTTTAACACTAATATGATGTTAGTGTTAGGTATAGACTCATTATGTTAGAAGTTTTCTCATGTTATAACAAGGTTGTTAATGCAAATGTTTTAACAACGCTTTTATAACATCAAGTTATAACAGCAAATCATGTTAGTTGTAGAAGGGCAGTATAGACTCATCATGTTAGGGCCATTATTATAACTTGGCGTTAGCTGTTATCCGACAGTTAACAGACGCTTTTTGACAGATAACACATTATTATTGTTACAGCCGTAGAGGCCAGTGAGGTTTCCGACTAGCCACGGTGAACAAATCCCAGAAGGTTCCAACCCTGCTCACTGGGTACGCTGCACATAAAAAAAATCAACTTCTAAATGACCTACTCACTCCTCAAACACACATTCACTATAAAAATGATACTTTATTTTTTCCATTTTATACTTTCCAGTAAGCAGTTGTTATGCCTACACATTTGCCCACCCTGCCATGTCACAAAAATATCCATACTCCATTTATTTGTGACCCACATAACCACCCGACTTCTCCAAACTTAACTTACCTTCACGCCATCAATCCTTCTAAGTTCAAGCCAAACAATTCATAGTGAAATTATAATACAACATTCCAATCACATATTTTATTAAAAAAAAGAAAATTAATTTTTCTTAACCTATCCGTTATACAGTTATAATTATTACATTAAAAAAAACCGAACAATAAAAAAAAATATTAAAGGAAAAACTTATTTACAAATTTATACTACTAGATACGTACAGCAAAATATTCTTTATATCTATTAGGTAGCCTATTAATTTTCTTCACACCACTACTAACAAAATTTTTCCTTCCTAGTTTATTATTAATTATTGTTTCTTAATATTTGTACTAAATCTAATATGCATGTACCCAAACCTGAAGGAGCTCCCTAAGGCTAGCGCTTGCCCTTGCACTTCTCAGGACTAATAACAAAAGGTATAAAAACACAAATAAAATGATTAAACTAGCAATTGAATAATTTTATTTCCTGTGTAAAAAACCACATACTTTCAGGCGATCTTAAATATGAACACACTACAAAAAAAAATCGTTCACTGTACTGTATTAACACAAACAAAATTTATCAGCAAATTTAAACACTTTAATGATAATTATCGAAAAAAAAATAAATTATAATTAATTAAAAACTACCTTTCACTTATCCTACGATTAATTTTGGTAACTTTCTCTTTTTCTTTAATGATTAACTACAATCTAATAAACTTATTAATTCATATATTCCCTATTTAATAAATAATATTTCCTTTGTTTATTTTATTATTTACAGGTTTTCCACCTTCATGCGCATCCAAATGTTACTTTGCCTTATTTATAATCTTCTTTCTAAAGGAAATTTTTCCCCTTATTCACTCTCTCTTGCGGATTTTTTCCGGTTTTAAAAATATAAAACAAATTTTTTTACCTGGCTATGGTAGCAGTCTTTTCATATTTTCCTGGGACAACATAATTTCACACCAATCCTTATTTTCAACATACACTGTTCCGCCCCCTTCTCGAGTTCTTCGGATTTCCTTCACCAACCAGCTAAATACACAAAACATTTTCCTTAGTACTTATTTTCAACACAAATTGAAAAAACTTTGTTCACAACCACTGGTTCAAAAAAAATTGTTTTAAACAAAATAATACTTTATTTAAAAATAAAAACTTCACAAAAACTTTGTTTACTGACACTCCGTAGGTGTGATCACCTCAAGTAACTTTTTACATCTGGGGGTCGATTCTGGTTCTGTGAAACTGTGAAATGAAAACTTTTTTCACATTTTCATAGAGTTTCTGATTCTTTTTTAGTGAAAAAATGATAAATAAATTCCAATGTTTTCATATGAAAAGAACAAGTGGGATGAAACAAATTGTTTTCATAACTTCACAGTAATACGATTCTTGTTCTGTGTAACAGTGCAAAGAATGGTCAAAAACTTTTCATTTATGACATATTTTTACACATTCATTTTAACGGTGAAAACCCTCAATGTATTCGCATTTAATGAAAATTTTTAATGATATCCATAACATTACTGACGTAAAACATTTATAAAGTTTTCCTGCCTTTGCTCATCGCAAATTTATTGCAAAAAATCAATTAATTTTTTTAATATTTGTCTATTAATGAACATATTTGTAATTAAACTTACTATCTCTTTTTAAAATTTTGGGGTTAAGAATGTTTTTATATAGAAAATTCTTAAAATATAAATAATAGTCTGTTAGGATTTATATCCACAGATTTAATAAAATAAATAAATATAAAATCCTGACTTTTTAAATTTATAATTTTTTAGTTGTGTATTTGCATAGTTTAAGACTTGATCAGAAGACAAAGTAGATATGTTATTACCATAGGCGGTAAAAAATATAAGTTTAGCGACGTCTTAAAGTAAACTTAGGGCCGCCTTCAATTTTTTTATAATTTAGCATTTTAAAAAATTAATCTACATTTCGTCCCCTTAATATAACAATAGCGTATGTGCTCATACGTATACGTGGGTCAAAATGTCGTTGGTAAACATAGTGTATAATTTCTTGTTCAAAATTTTCCTTCAATAAGTGTTTAAGCTCATATGCCCTATTTTACTTGAAATTGCCACTCCAAAGTTGTTAAAAGAATAATAGTGTATACGCATTATACTCCATTTTAGCCTGTAGAAAAAAAATACAATTTATGAAAACTTTAACTCATAAAATAGCTTATATTTTATTTGAGAAATAGTTTTATTCCAACCATCGAAAGCTGCATGATCTCCAAAATTTATGCAAGAAGAATGTAATTCCTCGTGGCTCGCAGTCATTTTTCATTAACTTACAAGGTGAAATGAAACGAAATTGTTAAGATGAGCCAGATGTTGCAGAGGAAGAGAAAGAAGACGAATGAACTTCTAGTTATTTTTGATTAACGCAATGTATACCTTAATTTGTCATAATTTTTGTTTATAATAACCCAAATTGGAAAGTAATGAATATGTGACACTGAATTAACAAAACTATGAATTAATCACTGTTTTATAATGTTTCAAATTGATATTTTTGGGATCAAATATTTTAAAAAAAATACCGTAAAATTATTGAATAAAACAGCGTATACCATACAAAATAAAAAAGTGTATCAAATACATCATACGAATTCCTTAAAAAATAAAATAGCCTATATGAAGGACTTGCACTTTGAATGACATAATTATGGTCTTAAAGGATGCGTAGAATAAAACAAATTTGTCAATTTAAAGACAAGAAACGGTATTATGTATTAGGAAGTTTTATATTTCTGCCCGAGTTTTGTACGTTTTCATTGTTTAAACATTGTTCTTGTAAATTATAATTTACAAAAAATCCAGGTTTAAAACGATCAATTGATATTGTTTCCCTTTTATTATTTACCAAAATTACGTCTTGAAATTAGGAAACTTCCATAATATTTTGGTTGTAAAGGTTTTGCGTAAGAGTCACGTCGGGTTCAACAAGTATAAATGAAAGTACATTTATACATATTTATACAAAATTCAATTCATTTAACAAAATTAATATTAGAAAACATTAAAAGGTTTGCTTGGTTTGAAAAATCCAATTACTATACTCATTTTTTGAAAATTTTATATAATTAAAAAAATGATGCATTGATTAAAAATATTTTTTAAAAACAAAGTATACAGTCAAATCCCGATAATTCGTACTCAGATAAATCGTAATTCCCGATAATTCGTAATAAACTGTCGGTCCCTTGCGATTACGAATTATCGGGATTCTACTGTATTATGTACAGTGGATATAAAATGTATCTACAATACTACGCCAAAGTTTTGTATATGCATTCTTATTGTAAGTAATATTTAATATTTTTAATTAAAAAATCAGACAAAAATGGCTAAAACATGGTTAGAAAACTTTCAGAAAAAATAAATGCATGCGGCTCAAGCAGGTTAAAAAAACTCATTTGCGGCTTACCGCCGGTTCAAAACTGCTAAGCCACGATTTCTTCATTTGACTTTTACATTTTATTAACTTGAGGGTTACACGATCAAGTTTTGCCTATCAATTTTTAATACACTCACACTTTTTTACCAAAACACTCATACTTTTAAAAATTGATACGAACTTGCCTTTAAAATTCTCTTGCCAGTGAGTGTTTCAATTTACGTTCAAGAAAACAGCTGATTTCAAGGTTAGTGAGCAAATTTTTCGTTTCTCTTTATAAATTTTTTTTTTAATGACATCTTGAAAGTAAATTGCTTTCAACTTGCGTGCAGCCTACGTCACAGCTGCCAACTTTTGCATATTTTGACAAACAGTATATGTAAAAGACTATCAAGAAAAGCTTGATCATGTGGCTGCAATGTAACATAGTTACAAAAGTTTCACGGCTACAATGGAATGAAACACTTTTTCATTAAAAGAACGTGGATCGCAATATGTGTAATTGTGAAATGATAATATGAAAAGTTCTCATGAAAACGAAAATGAAAAGTTTTTTTTCATTTCACAGTTTCACAGAACCAGAATCGACCCCCTGATCTCTAATGCAAATTTCCTTTTAATTTTTCTCCTATAGATTTTCCAAAATTTCCATATTTTCCTTAGCCTTCCAAAGTTTTCCCTCGCATCGCCATATTTTCTTGTACTTTTCTTTGTTTCTTCACCGAATTTTCTAGACTTTATTATTTGCCGCCAAATGTCCATCTTTTTTTATTATTAATATATACATATCAAATTTTCTACATATTCTTATCTAGATTTTCATCCTAATTAATTTTCCTTAAAATTTTCCTTTCAATATGCCTGTCTTGCTGCCCCCATCCATACATTACCTGGTTAACTTTCTACTCTACAGATTTTCCTTCTACCAGGCTCTCATGCGTAATCAGAAAGTCTCATTTGCCCATTCATAATTTTTAAATTCAAAAATAACAATTTTTCTCACAGCGTTTCCCTTCAACTTGAATGAAAATACCAACCCTGTTTTTAATATCATGAGCATTGCCATACCCCCCTTTCGTCTACTACTATGATTTACTACGCTGTAAAATGTATAAATGGACGTATAAAAACAAAACAGACAATTAAAATTAACAATCAGACGGCCATGACGCGCAAAAAAATTTGTAGTAAAAAAAACAAAATTAACAACACATTTGAAATTAAATAAAATAAAATACAAAAAAGTGACTTAGAGAAACATAAAAAAAACTCAACGCCCTACCAACAATATTCGTCTCACCAATAACCCAAGGCAAATTCATTACCACCAACCATACAAAAAACATGGCAAACCAAAAAAAAAACTCAAAATTAAATCAGCCTCAGAATTATACCGCCACCACCCGCAACAAAACTCCAAGTCGTGCCAGTACTCTCAGCAGGAATTGGTGTGCGGATCTTGGCTATTTACCCCAAAAACGTGGGGAACTCCCATGACCCTGGAAACGAGTCTCATATTCCACCATAGAATTAGCCGGGCTTGTACATCCGTAATAAAAAGGTTTGTTAAAAGTTTCCTTACAAATTAAGTTGTCCATTCGTGCCTCATCATCCCGTTTGTAACTTATTTTATATGTATGTGTTATTAAAACCAAATTCCTCTGAACATATTATGAACACTGGGAATTCGTTTCAAAGGTCCTGACTTCATCCATGCGACTTGGAACATTAGCCACTTGCTGAATTTCTCATATACGTGAAAAATCATAGTGGCAACCCATATCCTATTGACCCATTAACTATTCTTGGAATTGGCTTGCTTACCAATTGAGCACTCAAGGTGAAAAAGTTTTAAAACCGAACGCCCACAAATAAAATTTTGAGGCAAATTGTCGAACGTAAGTATACACAAACATACATATACATATACATAATTTATTTATTTTCTTTTCGTCATTTAATTTTTTTTTTATTTTTCAATTAACGTCAATTTTTCTCTTTCATATTAAATATTCTGGATCGTACAGTCTAATCGGGTAACGCCTCTACTATTCTTCCATCCATTTGGTAGCTGTTCCAAATATATGGATTAATCTTCCTCACTCTTTATATTAATATAAAGACGTTCAGAGATCAATACGTCACTGGACTTTGAAATTTATGTATCAAAAAAATAACTACCTACATATAATCTTACGGGAAGTATTCTTTGTTTTTCATACTCAGTTAAGAGTTTACTTTGTGATTTTTCCCCCCCCCCCCCCCCCCCCCCCTTACAGGTTTTATTGATGATCATCATCATTTTCATGGTGTTATTGCACTTAAAAAAAATATGGACAACACAGCAAACATTTATATCACAGATGTATCACAGGTTTCTTATTCATCTATATTGCACTAAAGGAATGGTATGTGAATCCTATCAGGTACTAAAATTATCTATCACAGGTATAAAAAAAAATTTGCTAAATTTAAAAAAAATAAGGACAACACAACAAACATTTTGTAATACAACTACATGATACAATTTACATCATACATATTTAAAAATAATATGTACATATATAACCTGTACCATACAATTATCAGCGTTTAAAAAGCTGCAGTTGAGATAGTAAAAGTCATAAGATTGTGCTGTAACTTCGACATCTTCATTTGTCATTGGACAAAAATAGACCGTTGACTTTACTTCTGATTCATTGAATGAAAACAGTCGCAGTGAAGGCAAAAGCAAAAAACGAAATGTTGTGCACAACAAAGAACATCGGCAGTCAACATGTTCGGAAGTGTTTTGTTTGACCGACTGAAACTTTTAAAAAATCCCGTAGTTAACGAAGATGGGACGTTGCATTTGTGTTTTTGTTTCCATATTTTTATAAATAATACATGCGTACATAAATGCATAAATATGTACATACATATTTATTTATTTTAAAGCTTAACAAATCTTTTTAATTTTTTGAAATTAAATAAAACTTTAAATAACATTATCGCTTTCATATACATACAATGAACACAACGTCCCATCTTCGTTAACCTCGGTATTTATTAAAAGTTTCAGTCTGTCAAACCAAACACTTTCGAACATGTCGGCTGCCGATGTTCTTTGTTGTGTTCAACTTTTCGTTTTTTGCTTTTGCCTTCACTGCGACTGTTTTCATTTAATGAATCAGAAGTAAAAGCAACGGTTTATTTTTGTCTAATGAAAAATCAGAAAGTGGAAGAAAAAGCAATTTTTTGATTTTGACTGCAGCTTTTTAAACCCTGACAATTATAACACACAATATCTATCTTTGTCCGATTATTGCACTTATTTTCTTTTCTTGGCATATGCTTAGCAAATTATATCTTAATATCTTTTGTGTGATAAATACCTATTGTTTTCCCATCTAAAGACTCCAATTCATACATATTGTTTCCCACTGGTCGAACCACTCTACATATCAAGAACTTTCGGCAAAATTTTGCATTTATGTTCTTTTTTTCTTGACCAGGTAGAAATTTTACTATTCGAGCTCTCTTGTTATATCTTGTAGCACTTCTTTCATAAGCCTTTGTCACATTTTCTTTTATTTGTTCCCTTATAAGTTCCAGTCGTTCATTTGGTTTAGAAATAATTTGATGGTCAGTAATTGTAATTGAATACATGTGATATCCAAACAAGGCAAAGAATGGTGTAAAACCTATGGCACTATGAAAGGAGTTTCTGAGAGAGCAATCTATCTCTGACAAGTATAGATCCCAATCCCGGTGGTCATCCTTCAGATAGGCTCTAATTGCTGACAAAATACTCTGGTTCACTCTTTCTGACGCATTACTACTGGGTTGATATACAGGCGTTTTAAAATGATTTATTCTGTATGAATCCACTAAATTCTGAAAAGTTTTTGAAACAAATTGTGCACCATTGTCTGTATGAATTACCTCAGGAACCCCAAACTTGTGAAACACCTCCTGTATTATAAATTCTACCACATTTCCGGCAGTTGCTTCTTTCATTGCTTTTATAAAAGTATATTTTGTAAAATGATCAAGGACAATAAAAACATAGCTATTTCCCCTTTTTGACCTTGGGTATTTGCCCAAAAAGTCTAGATATAGCTTTTGAAATGGTCTATCTGTTATGAATTGCTTTCCTATTTCCGGACGAAGATTTTGATTGGATGGCTTAATTTCTTTGCAGGTTTGACAGTTTTTTACATAATTTTCTACCTGTTTTGTCATTTTAGGCCAGTAAAAATATCTTTTTAATTTTTCTAATGTTTTTACAATGCCTCCATGTGCTGAAGTCACATCTGTATGGGCTTTTTCGATTAAGACTTGTGTTATGTTGACTAAGCTGTCTTCAACTTTCAAGTCTGGCAGCAATTCTTTGTTTTTAGTTACATGATTAATTAAGGCTAATTATTCCTCACTTTGGAATTCTGTTGTTTCAAATCCAAAGAGTTCTTCCATGTTTACTTCGTCTACATCATTCTAGATATCATATCAGCGACAATGTTTTCGGAACCCTTTCTATGCACAATGTCAAAATCAAATGCTTGCAGTTGTAGTAACCAACGTGCTAGTCTTCCGGTCAAATCCTTCAACGACATCAGCCATTTAAGGCTGGCATGGTCAGTAACTACTGCAAATGGCATCATCTCCACATATGGGCGAAATTTTTGTATTGCCATTACAGCCGCCAAACACTCCTTCTCGGTTACGCTGTAATTTTTTTGACATGCATTTAACTTTTGACTATAAAACGCTATTGGATGTTCTCTCCTTGGTCGTCAATCTGATACAATACAGCACCTACACCATAATCGCACTGGATCCAAAACTTGAAAAATCCGCGTGTCTTAGTACTGGAGCAGATGTTAATGCTTTTTTCAAGTTTTCAAATGCTTCGATAGCCTCTGAACTGACTTTAAACTTTTTGGTTTTTTTCAAGGCATCGGTTAGTGGTGAAGATATAGTTGCAAAATCTCTTATGAAGCGTCGATACCATCCGGCTGTTCCTAGAAAACTGCGTACTTCGCGAGGTGTTTTTGGTACTCGTATTACCCTAATCGCTTTTATTTTCTCTCGGTCAGTTTTCAGACATCCTCCTCCGATTATAAAGCCAAGGTATTTTAACTGCTGAAAGCAAAACTGTGACTTTTTAAGGCCTATTGTTAGATTAGCTTTTCTCAAGCATTTTGCAACTTCTTCTAATATTTGAATATGTTTTTCGAAACTACTAGAAATTACTAACAAATCGTCCAGATATATAAATACATTTTCTTTAAGCTTTTGTGGAATAACTTTATCCATCAGTCTACAAAGTCGTTGTGCAGCATTACAAAAACCAAAAGGCATAACGCGAAATTGATAGAGTGGCCGACCAGGTACAGTAAACGCTGTGTAAGCTTTACTTTCATCGTCTAGCTTTATCTGCCAGAAAGCAAATTTTAAATCTACACTACTGATAAAATATGTCTCGTCAATTCGGCTAAGGATTCCGTCAATATTTTGAAGCGGATACGCGTCCTTGACTGTTATTTTATTCAGCTTTCTTGCATCTAGGCAAAACCTGTTTTCGCTTTCTTCAATTACGTTTAATGACAACATGGTATCTACTTCCCTATATACAATTTCTTGAACCGCAGGCGATAATGGATAATGCCTGTCCTTAAAAGACTCTGCACCCTCTACTAATTTAATAGAATGCTTTTCTAGATGAGTACATCCTAATCCCTGCTTTTCGAATGACGGAAACATTTCTATAATTTCATTTAACTTTTTCCTTTCTAATTCGCTTAAATTGTGAGGATTTGAATAATACTCACTTGTTTCGAAATCATCAGGTTCTTTTTCGCAATTTATTTCGGCAATTTCAAATATTCAGGCGCTAGATTAATAAAGGCCTTCCAAAAATCTACCCCTAAATAGGCATCCTGCTCTAAATCTGGACATAGATAAAATAATATTGGCAATGTTTTATTTCTAAACGTAATTTCGAGACTAATTTTACCAAGAAGTCTATGTCTTTTTCCTGCCGCGGTTGAAACTACTGAATATATAGGCTTAAAATCTAGTTGCAATCTCTCCATTAATTCCCTACACCCTTTTCCCAGAAGCACCTGTCTAACAAGCCTGTAATTAAAACTTTTCCTATAGAAATTTTGGCAAAAGCACGAGGATCGCTGCTTAAATCTACTGTATTAATTGTTTCTATTACTAGTTTTCTATTTTTTTTCTTTTCTCTAAACTTATTTCTTAATTTTCTTATTCTATTTGAAACTACTCTATTTACTACTATTTCCTCAATAAAAATTCTATTTCTCACACTTCCGTAATTATTTTGGCGCGTTTCTAATGAATATGTATGACGCAATTGTGGGATAAATTTATTAAAATTTGTAACTGCCTTTACTAAATTAATTTTTCTTTTTTCTATAGCAATGGCGCAGGCGGGTTTTCCCTGGAACGATGGTTCCCCGCTGCTACCTCGTCCCTGGAAAAATTCCTTTCTTTACAGTTGCTACACTTTGGAGATATGGTATAAGGTTTTCCACACCTATAGCAAAACAACGATCTTTCAGTAGACGGACAGTCCATGAACGTGTGGCCAGCCTGTCTACAATTCCAGCAATTCAGATGGTTTTTGCAAGGTTTATTTCTGTCCACCTGTAGTTCTGCCACTTCTTCATACATGCTTGGATCGTCGAACTTTTAGGTTTGCTCTTCAAAAATTTCATTAAAGGCCAGTTTACACGGTTATACAATGTATTACGACTTTGTAGAATCAAAATATTATGAAATTCTCTCTGTGTTTAAAAGAAAAAAATAAAAATCTTTTGTAAGTATAGTTCATGCTACACGGATGGTATAAGTAAAATCAAAAATAATAGCAAAATAGCAGATGGTTGCAGTTTTACAATTTTTACAAAAACAACATGAAAATTTCCTGAGTTGATTTAAGTTGTTTTTGTAATTGTATAAAAATGCTACCACCTTCAATATACTCCGTTAAAATGCACCGCTGGTGTGATGAAAATACATAAGTTTCTAAAATGGTTTAGAAAAAAACCATTTACCGACCGCTTGTCAGATTTTGTATTCGCATTCTTTCTTACTCAATGCATTTTGCTTTTACATGATATGATTTCTCTCATTCTACATAACCTTTCGACATGTCGTAATACAATGTACTACCGTGTAAACTGGCCTTAACCTGTCTATAGCGCTGTATGGGAGCAGGTGGATGTGAAATTTTATTTTCTTTTCGGCAAAATATTTTCTCTGCCTCCACACACTCTTGTCTGAGCTACTCTACTGAGCCAACTGCAATGGGGTAAACTCTATTTCTTACATCATCCCTCAAATTTTTCTTTATCATCTTAATTATTTCTCTTTCAGGTACGGAGATATCCAGCCTCGACCGCATTTGCGTCATTGTGAAGAAAACTGCATCAATCCCTTCACCAGGCTGCTGTCTCCTTTCGACCATATCGCTCATTAACTAAAACTTTGATCTGGTCGATTGATACTGTCTTAACAGAGCCTCTTTCAACGTCAACCATTCAGAAACATAATTGGTTTTTATAAAAAGCTAATACCATTTTTCGGCTACTCCTTTTACCAGCAAATGAAAATTGTCCAAAACTTCTTTCCAGGCTACGCCATATTTTTGTTGCAGACGTTCAATACGGAAAACAAAATCCTCAACAGCTAACTTATTAGTATTACCATCAAACTCAAGTCCCCATTTATCGACCGTCATTTTATGGTAATTTCTATTAAAACCTTCATTATTATTTTCTAATGATGATCTTGATGAATCGACTGAATTTCCGGTGGTTATATTCATTGGTTCAACATTTCTACTACTGCCTGCTTTTGCTGAGTGTGCTGTAAAACTAAGCTTATTTTCCCTACAGCTGCTGTTAATTCTGGTATTTGTCGTTTCATGTCGCCGACCTGTGACATAACACCTCTTTCTACTGCTTTTTTGACATAATCTTCCATTACATTGGGATTCATATTTGTTGTTATTTGACGTACAGCTTCGCTAGTACTAGGGACATTAGCGTTTATCGTTTGTGATTTATCATGTATTTGAGGAACGTTTTTCAGACCCTGGCTCATTTCTAATTTTCTACTTAAGCTTGACTTTCTGCTAGGTGTATTAGACTTATAATTGTTTCCAAATGCGTAAGGAGTAGATCTGTTGAGATCAAATTGAACTTCCCTTTCTCTTTTTCTACTCTGTCTGTCGTTGAAAATTTGGGGCATATCCTACTCAAAACTTTTACTAAGCTATTGGTTTCTTATATTTCAAAATAGAAACCTCCTTAAATGTGGGAAAAACTATATTCAAAAGATTTTTAAATTGAAACACTTTCAGATCAAATGTTGAATTCCTGAGTACTATGATCAACACAAACTCAGTTTTCACTATATTGTTAAGATTATTACCTACTAACTTTTTTCTTTATAAAATAAGTTACTATATGTTTATTTTTTTACTCGGATTTGGCGTGAAGATAGGTAGCGTTGTCGAAGTGGTTATTGTAAAAAAAAAAAATTATAACAGAAAATCACTAAAGTATCATTTAAAGCACATTAAGCAAATTTACGAATAATAATGGGCCTACCCTCATACAATCATGATTTCATATTTCCAATGAACCCGAGATTATGAGAGATGTAGGTAAACGGAATGACAATCGATACTACAAACCCTGTAATCCCCAAAACTGGCTACAGGTGGCTATCGAACAGTCAACCCTTAATAAAAATAGGCTGAGACTAAAAAAAAAAACAAAAGAAAATTGGCAAAAATGACAATACAATTGGAAAAATTTTTTATATAATCATAGAACAATTTTCCAAGTTATTAGAAATATTTCCTGCACTGTTCGAATTCCCAGTTTCCCCAATATCGCATTTTAAGTCCCAATTTAAACTTCCGCTAATAGACCTTTTCCATAGGGGCTTTAAATAACGAACTTTAATCCTTTATTAGAAAAACTAGGTTTTCGTTGGGCTATTACAAACAAATTAACGGTCTATTTTCACATGTCTAGTTGTTTCACATGCTATCTAACACGATTTCAGAGAACACTACCTAAAAGCAGTCTTTTCTCAAATCGTTTGCTTCTCAAATTGGGCGCCATTTTATGTTACAGCCGTAGAGGCCAGTGAGGTTTCCGACTAGCCACGGTGAACAAATCCCAGAAGGTTCCAACCCTGCTCACTGGGTACGCTGCACATAAAAAAAAAATCAACTCCTAAATGACCTACTCACTCCTCAAACACACATGCACTATAAAAATGATACATTATTTTTTCCATTTTATACTTTCCAGTAAGCAGTTGTTATGCCTACACATTTGCCCACCCTGCCATGTCACAAAAATATCCATACTCCATTTATTTGTGACCCACATAACCACCCGACTTCTCCAAACTTAACTTACCTTCACGCCATCAATCCTTCTAAGTTCAAGCCAAACAATTCATAGTGAAATTATAATTAAACATTCCAATCACATATTTAATTAAAAAAAAGAAAATTAATTTTTCTTAACCTATCCGTTATACAGTTATAATTATTATATTAAAAAAAAACCGAACAATAAAAAAAAATATTAAAGGAAAAACTTATTAACAAATTTATACTACTAGATACGTACAGCAAAATATTCTTTATATCTATTAGGTAGCCTATTAATTTTCTTCACACCACTACTAACAAAATTTTTCCTTCCTAGTTTATTATTAATTGTTTCTTAATATTTGTACTAAATCTAATATGCATGTACCTAAACCTGAAGGAGCTCCCTAAGGCTAGCGCTTTGCCCTTGCACTTCTCAGGACTAATAACAAAAGGTATAAAAACACAAATAAAATGATTAAACTAGCAATTGAATAATTTTATTTCCGGTGTAAAAAAAAAACCACATACTTTCAGGCGATCTTAAATATGAACACACTACAAAAAAAAAATCGTTCACTGTACTGTATTAACACAAAAAAAATTTATCAGCAAATTTAAGCACTTTTTAATGATAATTGTCGAAAAAAAAATAAATTACAATTAATTAAAAACTACCTTTCACTTATCCTACGATTAATTTTGGTAACTTTCTCTTTTTCTTTAATGATTAACTACAATCTAATAAACTTATTAATTCATATATTCCCTATTTAATAAATAATATTTCCTTTGTTTATTTTATTATTTACAGGTTTTCCACCTTCATGCGCATCCAAATGTTACTTTGCCTTATTTATAATCTCCTTTCTAAAGGAACTTTTCCCCTTATTCACTCTCTCTTGCGGATTTTTTCCGGTTTTAAAAAGATAAAACAAATTTTTTTACCTGGCTATGGTAGCAGTCTTTTCATATTTTCCTGGGACAACATAATTTCACACCAATCCTTATTTTCAACATACACTGTTCCGCCCTCTTCTCGAGTTCTTCGGATTTCCTGCACCAACCAGATAAATACACAAAACATTTTCCTTAGTACTTATTATTATACACCTTGTACACTAAATTAATCTTACGTTTTATTTTACAAGCTTTCTTTACTTTATTTTTATAATTTTCCCCAGGATTCCGTTGACAAGGAGTCTCAGCAAAATTTGAACCTAGTCCTTAAACACAAATTGAAAAAACTTTGTTCACAACCACTGGTTCAAAAAAAATTGTTTTAAACAAAATAATACTTTATTTAAAAATAAAAACTTCAGAAAAACTTTGTTTACTGACACTCCGTAGGTGTGATCACCTCAAATAACTTTTTACATCTGATCTCTAATGCAAATTTCCTTTTAATTTTTCTCCTATAGATTTTCCAAAATTTCCATATTTTCCTTAGCCTTCCAAAGTTTTCCCTCGCATCGCCATATTTTCTTGTACTTTTCTTTGTTTCTTCACCGAATTTTCTAGACTTTATTATTTGCCGCCAAATGTCCATCTTTTTTTATTATTAATTTATACATATCAAATTTTCTACATATTCTTATCTAGATTTTCATCCTAATTAATTTTCCTTAAAATTTTCCTTTCAATATGCCTGTCTTGCTGCCCCCATCCATACATTCCCTGGTTAACTCTCTACTCTACAGATTTTCCTTCTACCAGGCTCTCATGCGTAATCAGAAAGTCTCATTTGCCCATTCATAATTTTTAAATTCAAAATTAACAATTTTTCTCACAGCGTTTCCCTTCAACTTGAATGAAAATGCCAACCCTGTTTTTAATATCATGAGCATTGCCATACCCCCCTTTCGTCTACTACTAAAGGGTGGTTAAATTGTAAGGGCCGATGTTGAATGTGAACCACACCTAAACGCCAAGTTTTTTTCCGAATTTTATTTGACATTTCTCTATTTCAGACTTATTCAATTTGAACCATGGAGAGATACACAATCCAACAACGTGTTAAAGTTATCCAGACTTATTATGAAAATGGGCGTTCAAATCAAAATGCATATCGTGCACTTCGTGATTTTTTTGGTCAATTTGATCGTCCAAATGTGCGTACAATCGCAAAAATCGTGGAAAAATTCGAGCAAACCGGGTCTGTAGAAGATGTGAGAACACCAGTGCATGCTCGTACAGCTCGTACTGCAGAAAATATTGCTGCTGTTCGCGATAGTGTGGCTGAAGAGCCGTCCACCTCAACTCGTCGTCGTGCCCAACAATTGCACCTCTCACGCTCGTCGTTGATGAACATTATGCATAAAGACTTGCATTTACACGCTTACAAGGTGCAATTGGCTCAAGAACTAAAGCCTCTTGACCATTCCAAACGGCGTGAATGGGCAGAATGGTGGCAAGAAATGGCAACAGTGGATGATCAATTTTCGAAGAAAATCATCTTCAGTGATGAGGCACATTTTCACCTCAGTGGATTCGTCAATAAACAGAATTGCCGCATTTGGGCGAATGAGAATCCAAGAGTGATTGTCGAAAAACCAATGCACCCACAAAGAGTGACTGTTTGGTGCGGTTTATGGGCTGGCGGCATCATCGGGCCGTATTTTTTCCAAAATGAGGCCGGTCAGGCAGTTACTGTGAATGGTGTTCGCTATCGTGAGATGATAACGAACTTTTTATGGCCCGAATTGGAAAATATGGATGTGGACGATATGCGGTTTTAGCAGGACGGTGCCACTTGCCACACAGCTAACGAAACAATGGCTCTTTTGCGCAACAAATTCAATGGCCATGTTATCTCACGTAATGGCGATGTCAATTGGCCGCCAAGATCATGTGATTTGACACCGTTGGACTTTTTTCTTTGGGGTTATTTGAAAGAAAAGGTGTACGTCGATAAGCCAGCAACAATTCAAGAGCTAAAGGATGAGATAATTCGGCACATTAACGGCATAGAACCTCCATTATGCCTCAGGGTCATCGAAAATTTGGACCATCGGATGGAGGTGTGCCGCCGTGGTCGCGGCGCCCATTTGGCCGATATTTTGTTCCATGCATAATTGAGTAATACCAATATATCATAATAAAATAAAATTACAATAATTTCCTAAATAGTTTGTGTTTTATTCAAAATCAACATCGGCCCTTAAAATTTAACCACCCTTTATGATTTACTACGCTGTAAAATGTAAAAACAAAACAGACAATTAAAATTAATAATCAGACAGCCATGACGTGCAAAAAAAATTTGTAGTAAAAAAAAAACAAAATTAACAGCACATTTGAAATTAAATAAAATACAAAAAAGTGACTTAGAGAAACATAAAAAAAAACTCAACGCCCTACCAACAATATTCGTCTCACCAATAACCCAAGGCAAATTCATTACCACCAACCATAAAAAAAACATTGCAAACCAAAAAGTAAACAACAAAAAAAAACTCAAAATTAAATCAGCCTCAGAATTATACCGCCACCACCCGCAACATTATCTGTCAATTTAATCTTAACTTTAGCTAACTTCAAGTTGTAATAATGGCCCTTAGAAGTTTTCTCATGCTATAACACGGTTGTTAATGCAAATGTTTTACCAACACTTTTACTCCCCGTCTACAACTGACATGATTTGCTGTTATAACATGATGTTATAAAAGCGTTGTTAAAACATTTGCATTAACAACCGTGTTATAACATGAGAAAACCTTAAACATGATGAATCTATACTTAACACTAACATCATTTTAGTGTTAATGTTAAGCATTTCATGTCTATTGTAGACTGTATGTTATGACATCAAGTTATAACAGCAAATCATGTAGTTGTAGACGGGCAGTGAGCAAACATAACAATGGAAGGTCTGGACGGCGTGTAATGCCCACACAAAACTAAAATAAATAGAATGTATATTTGTTAAGTATGTAGTACATCGTAGCTTTTTTCAGAAATAGAAGA
This sequence comes from Pollenia angustigena, assembly GCA_930367215.1. Taxonomy (NCBI): domain Eukaryota; kingdom Metazoa; phylum Arthropoda; class Insecta; order Diptera; family Polleniidae; genus Pollenia; species Pollenia angustigena. Next base: position 119,473,319 of record OV884057.1, on the reverse strand, counting down.
GTTATGTCCAAAATAAATTTTTTTTAAATACACATTTTTGGAAACCATAGATTTTCCCAAGCGCCAAGTTTTATAACCAACCAAAAAAGTGCATAAAAACAATGAAAAAGTTTATTGTTTTCAATGCCTCTGCTCAAGTCTCTTGCGATTACAAACAAAAAGGCTTTCTATAAATGAAAGATCAGACCAAGGTATATTTATTGCAGGTAGTCTCAGAAAGCCAGCTGTTTATTTTTTATTTGCTTGTTTTGTGATACAAACTGTCAAGTGTTGTATTGTAAACAATATTGTAAACAAGTTTTTTGTCTTTATCTTATGTCTTTTTCGTCTCTTATCAACACCTTTGCTGTTTGACAGTTCGTATCACAAAACAACAATAAAAAGCCCTGTTGTTTGTTTGATTGTACAATTGTTGTAATCTCGCGGCTACCTGCTATAAATATACCTTGGATCAGACTTAATTGAAAGTTCTAAAGATAATAACATAGTGCAAAGTAACGTCCTTTAGTGCGCCAACAAAAATATCACTTTCAGTTGCTAATAATTTTTGGATTATCGAAAAGTCCGAATTGAAAATATTTACTTAAGAATCACTTTTAATAACAAAGTGCAAATTTGGAATGGACTGTGCAGAATTTAAATTAGTTTTATGTAAAAACAGTCATATTTAAATAAATTACTTCTACAGAAAAATATCAATTATTTTTAATTATTAAATTATTTTGTTTTAAAGACTTTTACATTTTTTTTAAATTACCGTAGGAATACAATTGCGCCGTATGGACTTACGACGTAGGTACGTTGCCAAATTAAAACGTATAACATTTTGAACAAAGGCACACAATAGCTCTCGTAGACGTACATACACGTCGTACGTCGGCATACATAGATCTAATTCTATTTCATACGCCGGTGACGACCATATTGTGATAGAAAAAGAAATTAAAAATATAGAATTAAATTTTTGTTTGTTTTCAAATTAAATATTTGAAAGAAAAATAAAAGGATAGAAAAAAAAAACAATAATTTGAATAAATTCGGAACTATATTAAAATTATTTATTATCAAAAGAAAACAAAATAAGTTTACGACGAAATTGTGGGTAAGTGAATCGTGTTTCTAAGAATTTACGACGTACCGTCCTACGTTCATACGACTCAATTGTGTTCCTAGCATGAATTTATAGTATAGTATAGTATAGTATAGTATAGTATAGTATAGTATAGTATAGTATAGTATAGTATAGTATAGTATAGTATAGTATAGTATAGTATAGTATAGTATAGTATAGTATAGTATAGTATAGTATAGTATAGTATAGTATAGTATAGTATAGTATAGTATAGTATAGTATAGTATAGTATAGTATAGTATAGTATAGTATAGTATAGTATAGTATAGTATAGTATAGTATAGTATAAGTATATGTATTAATAGTTGTTGTTGTTGTAACAGCTCGACCTGAAAAACAAGCATGTATAAAATTTACTTTTCTATTCTTCTTGTTCGCTCTGTCCTTCCAACTCAGCTAAATCAAGGCCCAGTAGCTGTGCTACCTCACGTGGGCGGGTCCATAAGGACACTGCTTCTAGCTGGGTTGGGTTTGCACTGCAGTTGAATAGGTGTCGTACGTCCTATTCCACATGCAGGGCAAAGGTCAGGGATGGTGCTATTTATTCTCGACCAGTACGAGTTCAGACGTGCGCACCATCCTGATCTTAATTGTGCCAATGTCACCCTCGTCCGTCGTGGTAAGTCCCGCTCTTCGTTTGTAACCGGTGGTGAACGACCCCCTAATACGATGTTGTCTCGGTGGATGTTCATTGCACTCTCCACCGACTCCCTGTGAACTGCATTCAGAGCTGCCCTGTATGAGGTGTGGTCTGTCATACAGTCCAGGGGGGTTACCGCGTATTTCGATTCGAAAGAAATCATTTACGGATTCGAACAATTTGTACTGTGTATTACGATTTTCGTAATATTTGTTTCGAATAAACGGACGTTTTTTTTACTTTATTGAAAACAAAAAATCACTTTCTTAGAAGCCACTCTCTATTACGAACAAAAATTGTTCATCAAAATTCTCATTTTTTAAAAAATACAACCTCTGTCATCGTTTCTAACGATTACGAAAATCGTAATACACAGTACGAATTGTTCGAATCCGTAAATGATTTCTTTCGGATCGAAATACGCGGTAACCCCCCAGGTGTTGTTGGATTTCACTCTCATACCATCGAAAATCTTTTATGACAAGTCTCGGGGGGGGGGGGTCTTACTCCATCAGACAGTGGTTCGGATGTCCCCTCCGATGACATCCCAGAAGGAACTGCTTTGTCAGCATTATGTTGTGTTCCTTGATCGTCATCATCTTCGCTTCATCATGCAGGTGTTCTATTGATGTCATCTGAACACAACCTGTTACGGTCCTTAAGGCGGCATTTTGGCAGCTTCTTCCACTGAGTATCGCTGACTCTTGGGGTCCACGCAGGCGCTGCGTAGTTAACCACTGACCGGCCAATCGTTTTATATGTAGCTAACAATGTTTCCTTTTCCATGCCCCAACTGCTGCCGGCTAGAGACTTGAGGACCTTGTTTCTACTCCGCATTCTATCGCAGATTGCAGTGGCATATTCCTCGCGTGGAAGAAGTTCGCCAGATCACGGAGGTAACCGTTTACCAAACTGCATAAGTCATCATGGTTGTGGCCCGTCGCCATGATAGTACAGTCGTCTGCGTGCGATATCATTTGGACACCTTGGGGAGATGTCGGGAGTTTAGACATGTAGAAGTTAAACAGGATCGGGGATAGGACTCCACCCTGGGGAACTCCCTGTTTAATTCTACGGCACTTCGACCTCTTGTTTCTAAATTCCACAAACGACTATCTTCCACACAAATAATTCACAAGCGACCTCTTCGTTTTGTCCGAGAGACTAGAAGTCGCTATGTCTCTGAAGAGAATGGCATGGTTGACCGTATCGAACGCTTTTAATAGATCAAGAGCCACTAGGACCGTTCTTTCACGCGGACGGGCCTGATTAAGGCCGTGGCTGATTTGTGTGGAGATGGCGGTAAGAGCAGTTGTTGTACTGTACTGCTTGCGGAATCCATGCTGATGGTGCGCCAATTGGAAATGTTCCACTAGTTCCGGGAGGAGTAGTGCCTCAAGTATCTTGGGGACTGGTGATAGCAGGGAGATTGGCCTGTATTAGTCTCCCTGAGTCGCATCTTTTCCCGGCTTTAGCAGGGAAACTACCCTACCCACTTTCCAGGCTTCGGGTATTATTAGGGTTGTAATCGATAAGTTGAGCCGTTTGTTAGATACTCTACTCCGGGCTCATCCAGATTTTTGAGCATAAGCATGGATATTCCGTCGGGGCCAAGGGCTTTGGATGATTTAGCGGCCCTGATGACCTGTGCAACCTCACTCGATGAAAAAGCGTATGGTGTGTCAGTAACTCGAAGACTGTGTACCTTCCTCACAATACTTCTTTTCGCCTTATCTCTGATGGGGTGCTCTATAAATTGCCGCGCAAAGTAGTTCGAGCACCTTTTGGGGTCCGATATGGTATTTCCATCGAAGGCAATTGAGACCCTGTCGTCACGCTTCTGCGGATTCGTCAGACGACAATTGGGTCTACGTACCGCAACGACTCGGAGCATCAACTGCGCCCGCCAAAGATTGTCAACTCAGCAACGCCAATAGTTGTTGTTGTTGTAACAGCTCGACCTGAAAAACGAGTATGTATAAAATTTATTTTCTATTCTCCTTCTTCTTCGCTTGGTCCATCCAACTCAGCTAAAAGGGCAAAGGTCAGGGATGGTGCTATTTATTCTTGACCAGTACGAGTTTAAACATGCGCACCATCCCGATCACAATTGCGCAAATGTCAACCTCGTCCATCGTGGTAAGTCCCGCCCATTGTTTCCAGCTGGTGGTGGCCGACCTCCTAACACGATATTATCTCGGTGGCTGTTCATCGCACTCTCCACCGACTCCCTATGAACTTCATTCAGAGCTGCCCTGCATGAGGTGTGGTCTGTCATAGAGTCCAGGTGTCTCGAGGGGGGGCGAGGGCCTAATTGTGGTTCGGATGTCCCCTTTGATGACATCCCAGAAGGAACTGCTTCGTCAGCATTATGTTGTGTTCCTTGACCGTCATCATCTGATGTCATCTGAACACAACCTGTTACGGTCCTTAAGGCGGCATTTTGGCAGCTCTGAAGTTCTTCCACTGAGTATCGTTGACTCATGGGGTCCACGCAGGCGCTGCGTAGTTAACCACTGACCGGCCAATCGTTTTATATGTAGCTAACAAGGTTTTCTTTTCCATGCCCAAAGTGCTGCCGGCTAGAGACTTGAGGACCTTGTTTCTACTCCGCATTCTATTCAGATTGAAGTGGCATGCGCCGATGACACGAACAGGCTATCAAATGTGACTCCCAATATCTTTGGGCGATTTTTGGTAGGAATTATGGCGCCGTCGACAGTCACATTCAACTGTAACCCCACTTCCTTTGTCCATGTCGTGAGTAGATTCACCGAGGATTTTGCGGGAGAGATGTTTATATTCCTCGCGTGGAAAAAGTTCGCCAGATCATGGAGGCAACCGTTTACCAAACTGCATAGGTCATCGATGTTGTGGTTCGTCGCCGTGATAGTAGTCGTCTGCGTACCATATCATTTGGACACCTTGGGGAGGTGTCGGGAGTTTAGACATGTATAAGTAAAACAGGATCGGGGATAGAACTCCAGGTTTAATTCTACGGCACTTCGACCTCCACAAATGACTGTCTTCCACACAGATAATTCACAAGCCACCTCTTCGTGTTGTCCGAGAGACTAGAAGTCGCTATGTTTCTGAAGAGGATGGCATGGTTGACCGTATCGAACGTTTTTGATAGGTCAAGAGCCACTAGTACCGTTATTTCACACGGTCAGGCTTGATTAAGGCCGTGGCTGATTTGTGTGGAAATGGTAAGAGCAGTTGTTGTACTGTACTGCTTGCGACATCCATGCTGATGGTGCGCCAATTGGAAATGTTCCCGCGACAATTGGGTCTACGACTCGGAGCATCAATTGCGCCGACCAAAGATTGTCAACTCAGCAACATCAACACCAATACAAGTATGTATTAGTAGGAGTTCTACTTGCTTATATCATATTCTTAAAATAATCTTATTACCTATTATTACCTGATACTATTTATCATTTTTCTACATTTCGAAATATCCTTTTTTCGTTTAAAAAATGTGGTCACCGTTCTTATAACCAATTTGACAAAAAAGCTTATTTCTTTTTGTTACAGTTTTCGAGAAAACTATTGTTCTTAGAAGCTAAAAAAAGATCGCAAATTGTTGATTAGGTAAGTATACGATATCTTTCATTGTCTATACAAAAACTTTTGTAAGTAATTTTGACAGTGTTTTCGCTTAACATAAAAGTTGATGATTTATAAAGAAGTCGTTTTGTCATATGTCCACAGATATGTATACCCTTTCCACCTTTAGTAAAGTGAATGAAAATGTAAAAAAGAAAGGATTTCATTAAAACAACAAAAAATTTAAATTTACTAAATTATTCTCTTTTAATTATGTTGATTACTATAATTTTGCTAAAAGTTTTACAATTTAAAATTTTAATAATATGCCATTTAAAAATATTTTTGTATATGTACTACTAAAATATTTGTATGTACAAAAAACAGCAAACCGTTGCTGTTATCTTTACATACTACAAAATAATTTAAAATAATACAACTTATAATTATCTTAAAGAAACTTAATTAAGCCTCACACTTGCCCCATAATCATTTGGTGTTTTCATTACACTTCTAATAAAAATTCATTTATAATAGGAGCAACACGTTCAGGTGTACAGAGATGTAAGTGATGTGTGCCAGGTACTTCTTTATATATCACAAGTTCTGCATTTTCTCTTAGAGTTTCAATGACTTCGTCATATACATGGGGATTCTCAAATTTCATGCCGGGAATTCCACGAATATTTAAGACCTTACAACGTATGCGCTTGGCATAAGCCAATACCTGATCAGCTGTAAACATACCAAGCAATGAGACTTTCAAGCGCAAGTCTCTTGAAAAGTGATAACCATTTTTATGTAAATGCTGCGGTGCTGTTTCCATGCCACGTTCCATTAAAACTTTTACTGAATGTTCATCAACAGATCCCTCATAAGCATCTAATACTAATTTAGCCATTTCATCGTAAGTATAACAAGGTACCTTCGTTTCAGGTAATGTTTCATAGTCTAAGAATTTATCTAATGCCCATCCTGTTGCTTGTGCGTGACGTTCAATACTGCGTACTGTAGGCCCAGCAATGTCAATGTTTATTAATTTCGATACTTCTGTCGGAAAGCTTGCTGCATACATAAATGTCAGAGCACCACCCAAGGAATGTCCCATTAAAGTTACATGTTTCCAGCCATATTTACGTACAATGCGACGAATTAGACATATGCCATCCCAAAACAAAAAATACTGCATACCTTTGGGATACGGAGAAGATTTTCCATGACCCGGTAGATCTATACATAGTACTGGTAGCTCAGGAGGCATTAGAGGACACAAATTATCAAAGCTACCGCAATTATCTTGCCAACCGTGTAATGCTAAAATAGGCTGTTTGTTACGACTTCCCCACCATTTTCCTGCAACAAATAAAATTAATATTATTATACATATGTATGTATATAGTTTTTTGATCTATAATAGCAACAAAATCTTTATAATAGTTGCGTTCGAGAACACAAAAGTTTTTACTATTTTTTACTTAACTTTACTGCATTTTACGAAATTGCGTTCGAGTACACAAAATGCAGTAAATGAGAACACAAATTGAGAGCGAAAAGGGACAGTTCTTGTCTGAGTATTAACAAATTTTTACATCGTACCGAAAACTGTTCCCGTACTCAAAGTTTGGTAAAGTGAGAGAGATTTTGAGAGAAAAATAATCTTCTTCGTCATGCACGAAGTAGCCCGTACTTTTTCTTTGGGTTGATTGGGAAAATTGTTACGCAATCAGCTGTGTTAAAAAATAAACAATTACAAATCAGGTCTGTTCTGAAAATCACGTGATTTCAAATCACATGTGCTTTTAAAATCACGCGTGTGATTTTGTGGTGTTCTGTAAATCACACCGTTTTTGTGTTTTTTCGGTGTGATTTTCAATTGTCGCACAGAGGAGTATTTGTCCTGAAAAGCTGGCCAAAATTATTAAACGTGTTTTTTGAATTAAAAGTTTTATTTTTTTGATAGTTTTAGGTGTAGTATGATATAAAAAGTCTAGTGGCAGATTTTGAAAAAATTACACTGCGCAACAAAAAAATTTTTCTCTACCCTAGAAATAAAAGTATGTGGACTATATGGATTTTGATGCCCTTAATACAAATCTGTTTTCCGTTTTTCTCTAGTACGTAAGGATTTTCTTTTAAAGGCGTGGCATACTTCACCCCCTAAATTGTTGGGTTGCCTTATATATTTTGCCATAACTTGAAAACGTGTTCTCCGATTTTAATAGCAGGAGGATAAGAAGATGCACCGGAAAATTCTGCTTAAACTAACCATACACATTTATTTTATATCTATTTCTATTTTGGAGCGAAAAAAAAATTTACATGCAAAATGCATCAAATTTTTTGTTTTCAAAATGCAATAAAAAAAATTAAAAACCAAAAAGTTTAAATTTTTAAGATTTTTCTAAAAGCCACATTCCTAAGGAATCAAAGTTGGTATAAATCGCAAAACTCAATTAACAAATGTTGATTTTAAAGGTTTAAACTCATTCTTGACAGACTGTATGTACATACATACATATGATTTACAGTCTAATTAAAAAAAAATTTTTGAAAATTGTAAGGCTCTTATAAAACAGTATTTTTTTATGAAAAAGGCTTTATTATATTTATTTTACTAATTATTATGTCGTATGTGTATCCTCATTAGCTGCATCATCGGTGTCAGGAAGAAGAAGTGTGATGGTTTCTGATGAAAAAGCTTTTTTATTTTTCCGTTCTCTTTGCGTACTGCAGCTTATAAAAGGGTCACTGCTCAGAAATAACCTATTCAAGACATCTCGATTTGTATCGCTTCTGCTGAATTTCCTCGAATAATTCGTACGATATAATCGTAAGTGCTTATTTCTGGCCACGGCAGCTTCTTCTGACAATTGTCCAATTGGCAAGATTGCTTGCTTTATAACACTACCGCCATGAATAAGAATCTTGTGCATCGTAGGACTCATGGGGCGCCAGTTGTAAAGTTGCACATATATTTCGGCAGTTTTATGTGCATATTCCTCAAATTTCTCAATATTAATTCGGTGTCCGCTAGTTATTGCTTCCAATATTATTTTCAGGCGGTTGATTAATTCTTCATTTATTCCAGTGATTTTCGATGCAGTTGCTGGGTCCGAAAAAAATCTTCTTGATGTGTTGCCATCATTAGTGCTACCGTATCCTGGTTTTGGAACATCTACAAGTATTCCTATCTCATCTTTAAGTCTTTTTTGGATGAATATCTTCCTCTCTTTAACAATTGCTTTATCTTCATTTATAATTACATATAGGCAGGTATTAATATTGTGAAGTGTTAAAAGTAATGTGAATAACAGTTGAAATCAATAATTCAAAATACATAAAAGTTTATGACAATATAAAGGTATAAGAAAAAGTGCCCGATGAGCAAAAATAGAAGAAATGTGAAAATTTAAAAAAATCGTCAAAAATAATGGCGCAAACTTGCGCACACTTTTTTTTTGGTTTCTAAAATTAGAGATTCCAAATTTTATTGTGGTATCAAACATAATTCGTAGACATGCTAACATCACTTTTAAAAACCTCTTCTTTTCCTTTTTTTGCAAAAAAAAGTGTATAATTTGTTTTTTTTTTAGCTTTTGAACGAATTGTTTCAACATGAATATTCAACATATTTTAAATTTTTTTTCTGTTTTAAATAACTTTGGATCAAACCTTTCAGCGAAAAAAAATCTTTGTTAAACCTTTATTCGTTTAGCCGCAAAAAAATCATATAAACATCCAGAAACCGAAAAAAACATTTAAATCTGATATAATTTTCTTCACTTTCCTGAGTTTAGCAGGGTCTCAGAGCTACAAATCCCAACTAAAAGTCTTCAAAATTTACAATATAATGTAAAATATTGTTGTCTGTCGAGCTGCGTACTTAGTTCTTAAGATTTCTTAAAATTCAGTTTTGCCTTTTTGGCCAGCTTTTCAGGCCAAATACTCCTCTGTGCGCCGGTATGTTGTAGTTTTAAGCATGAGATATGCTAGACTGAAGAGTTTTTAGTGCCTTACGGGCACTCTGTCCTCGGAACACAACAGGCTAATATTTAACCCAATGATTAATTTTTGGCAGCATATTTTAGTTTTTTTTTTTTAATTTCCCAAGCTTATTCCGCGAAGCTCTTTGCTTGTCTGCAGGAAAGAACCAGAGTCTCTGGCGGGAATCGAACCCGCAACCTCGCCGCTGATAGACTAGCTCGCTACCAGCTAGCCTACCGTATTATGTGCAGTCTCTTTAGAACTACTTGGAACACAGTCAAGTTTTACTTGGCGTATATTTATGTCAAGTTTGTGAACTAATTAAAGGTGATTAATAAGTCGTGACGTTGAAGAACCTTTGCAACTTATCATTTAAGGGCCCTTTATGCACCCTTGTCTTTTAAATCAGTTCGAAATATCACCAGAGAAAACATCTTTATTAAAATATATATAATATTTAGAAAACTGTCAACTTGCTAATTATTTTTTAAGCTGAACAAGGAAAGTTCGAACATGGATTTTAATTTTCTTCTCCAAATTTAAATTAGTCTCGGCAATATTTTACTTATTTCTTAAAGGACTTACGGTTCTACGAGATTTAGCCACAAAGAATTTATTTAAATTAAACTTTTTGATGGTCTAAGAACATTAGAGTTTAAGTTTTCTGAAACATGTTATAGTTGATCGTATGAACGTCTACTTTAAAGTTTTGTTACTTTTTTCTACAAAAATAAGACTCTTTTTGTAGGTATAAGTACCATTCATAAGTTTTGGTTTTCCATCCCTGATCTATATAATATTTTCTCTTGCAATACACACTACACGGAAAGAAGTTTATTTTCTAAAGTAATCAATTTCTTTTTTTGAAACAAGAAAATCCAAAATTTAAAAATAATTTCTTGATTTTAACTTATTTTGTTGGTATTTAGTAAAATTTTTTTTAATAAGTCTCAATCCATATTATGAAACATTTGCTGCGAAACATTTGAGTTTGCTGATGAAGGGGGAGAGACGAATGGATGTTTTTTTATTGAAATAAAGAGAAAAGGCATAGAAAATGTCTCAATGCAGTAAAACAAACATTTTTATTCTTTGGTCACGAATGCAGATTCAAAAGAGAATTGAAGAAAGTTTTTGCAGCAAATGGACAAAAGAGACATTTTGCTTAAACCCAGCCACTCATATATTTAGAATACTTAGTTTTTGTCTTGGACCAGAATCATGCACAATTTTCTTGATTCAAGCCATATTGAGTTAATAGTTCTTTCCGTGTAAAACAAAAATCCAAAGAACACGGATGATATTAAATGCAAAAGATACGTGTGTAAATTTTTAATAGAGCCCATAATTTTAAATCGAATTTTTCTTAATTGTAGACATTTCACTTTGTGTTGATGTCTTGCACAAAATATTTATTAAATTTATAAATATTAATGCGATTGAATGCCTACGAGCACGGGTACATATAGAAAACAATTAATGTATTGAACGGTCTATTTAAAATGATTGTGAATAGAATACAGGCAGGCAGACAGGCATACACACTTGCATGTAAATACAGTTAAACCTCTATTATCCGGCTTTCGTGGGACCGGCACCAGCACGGAAAATCGAAATACACGGTTAATAGAGGTTATATTAAAATATACAGAAATTTATTTATTTTTATTAAAACATTCGATTTATGTAACTACAGATTATAATATACAACAAATTTTTTACAAAATATACAAATTGTCATAGACAATGCAAAATCAAATATGTATGTATCGTCAAAAACATTAAAATTTGGATTTTTACTGACTATGTTTTGGTTGATCAAACTACATGACTGCACAAAATTTGTAAATTTTACAACGTTTATTGCTTTTTTGTTTTTGCATTTCTTCTGACGAAATGTTTAAATTTCACTTACTAAATGAATAAAAACGCATATACATATGTATGTATGTTCTTATGTGTGGGCACATGAACTTAAAAAGGGGAAACACCGTATTTAGATTAACATACATAATAAAAATCATATGAATCCTGCACGGATAATAGATGTAAAGCACGGTTAATAGAGGTATAAATCTAAAGCACGGAAAATAGAGGTAAAGCACGGATAATAGAGGGAAAAAATAAAAAGAACCGCATGCCGGTTAATAGATGTAACCGATTAATAGAGGCCCGGTTAATCGAGGTTTAACTGTATGTAAATAATATCGATGTGTGTGTGTGTTTGTGTTTGTGCCTACCGTGCACATACTTTTTTATTAAGATTTTTCTTTAAAGTCAAGCAAGGTTGTTGGGTAATTCCAAGTCGATAAAGTCATGGTCGTCTGCTGAAAAAACGCTCTGTTTGTCCTCGTCCATATTATGAAACATTTACTGCAGTAAGTTTTTTCAATTCTCTTTTGAAACTGCATTCCGTCCATAAACTAAAACTTTTGCTTTGCAGCTTTTTGTATGACTTCTCTCTTTCTTTCAATAACAAAATTATAAAAAACTGTTTGTACACGAAACAAAGTACAATTTTTTATTCGTATTTCCACTTTCACTTACAAACTCAAATGTTTCGCAGCAAATGTTTCACAATATGGAAGAGGACTTTTAAAAGACTCAACAGAAAGGAACATTTTTAGTGAAACATTGTTTCTTGTTCTCCTAAGCAGCTTGGAATGGAAATCCAGCCCAATCGGTTCAGTAGGAAAACAGTTATGAATCCAAATGTGGAACAACCTCCAAAAAAAAAACCCGATTTTTTATACCTCCAACACTAGTGGTGAATAAGGGTAACGATCTAAGTTTATCATTCCATCTGGAACTGTTAATAGTCATCATAGACCCCATACAGTATATATGTATTATGGGCGTAATTCTATGTCGATTTAGCTATGTCCGCCTGTCTGTCTGTCTACCCCTCTGTTGAAACATGCTCACATTCGGACAACTCATAAGAAAAGAACAATATTGTCAAACTGTTCCAGCTATCCTAAGCAGGTTGGGATTGATATTCAGCTTATTCGGTTCGGTAGAATAAGAGTCATGAATTCAAATGTAGACCCACCATCCGAAAAATCTGACAATTGTGTTACAAACACTAACATAAATGGTTGCTGAATTCACATATTAACATAAGATTCGTTTTATATTATCAAAATAATTTTTTAAACAAAAACATCAACAATAAATAGTGAGTTTATCTCATCTAACATTCCCCACTACAATTGATTGGAATTCTCCCAACATTAATTGTAGTTGTAAGTAGGTTAAGAAAAACAAAATGAAAACAAAAACAAATTTCAAAAGCATGTTGCCAGTTAAGTTTTTTCAGGGAATGTAAGATGAGATAAACTCACTGTTTATTGTTGATGTTTTTGTTTAAACTTTGATATTGTTACAAGTAGAACTGTTGCTTATAAGTCTTATACGTTTAACAGTTTTATTTGGTTTAATATCTTTAGTTTTTCTAAAATCTTTATGGATGAAGTTTCCTGACGATCTGGCCTAAGCAACCAGTGAAATGCGCATAGGAATAGCTTATCCCATCAACAATAAATTTCAGTGTTTTTATCAATAATAAAAATTGAGAATAAAGCACGAATAACAAAATCGTTTTATATAACTACAAATCATACTGTCAAACTTCGTGAGGATCGGCTTGTAACATAAAGCCCACTTTCGGAAAACACTTTAGTTCGCCTGAAACCATAACAAATAATGTTATTTTGGTAAAATACTTTCAAAAGATTTAAAATGTATCTGCCAAATTTCGTAAAGATCGGTCGATAATTTACCATAGGTCCTCCTTTCGTCAGATGAATATTTTGAGATATCATAAAACCATCGCAAATCTCGGCATACGCCTGATGAGCTTACTTCACAAGTTACACTGCACAACACAGAAAAATGACAGGGTTCTGACAATAGGTTCTGGTAGAGAAGACATTTTATTATAATTTTATTTTGTGCAGCATATCCGTATATGAAACAATGTGATCTTACAGTAAATATTTTTTTAGAACACATTTACCCCCTAACTTCGCTTTATAACTGTAATTTTTGGCAAGATTCTAACAAATCGTAAAAGAATACCCATAAGAATGGAATTTCCTAACAAAAATGTTGGACATGAAATATCAATGCACATGTGCGGTGCAGTGTTTTAAAGCCATAAGCAACAAAATTATGTGGCCTTATTTCTTAATGGAGGAAGAAGTAAACTTATATAGCTTTATAGCCAACATCCAATTGCAGTAACACCATAATCGTTTAGCAACCAAAGTTGAAATAACGCTATAACAGTGTAATTGCTGAAGTTACATATTGCCAAAAGAATGAGTTGCTATTGTCAAGTGCTGAAAAAATATGGAACGGAAGGTGGAAAAGGTGAGCGCGAAGACCTGCTTTGCAGAGAAGCTTTTACTAGCGAAGCCGGTGTTTTCTTATTAGAAAGTCCTTGCGTCCGGAAGAAGGCCGGCTATGCAGAGAAACTTAAATAAACGAAGCCGGCGTATGTTATTTCATGCCTGTTCTGAAAATCACATTTTATGAAAGTGATTTGAAATCACAAGAAAGGTGTTCTGGGCATTTTATTTTGTGATTTCAAAACGTTCAGCTACGTAAACAACTTTTTGAAATCACTTTGTTATTTTTGCCACTATTGTAAGATGGCCGTCATTATAAATTACTTAAATAAAATATTCAATGTGTTGTTTATTAATTGTTTATGCAATAAACTATTTTATTTGCAACAAATCCTTTAAAAATAAGAAAGTTCGACGACACTAAAAAAATGATATTTGCTTTTGAGACTTCTGTTGTGATTTCAGTTTGTTTTTTTTTTAGTTGAATTAAAGATCGCTAATTTGCTAACAGCGGCATGAAAGCAAAGTATAATATTTATTATAAATCGTAAGAGCTGTAAAGAATCAAAGGAAAAAATCGCTTCTATCGCGAAAATGGCTAAATTCGCGAAAAATTGCAAGCCCTAAATTTTATTTGAAATCGCTAAATGGGTAAAAAAGCTATAAAGAATCGAAAACTTATAGAAACAAATTGCTTTTATCGCGAACATGGCTAAAATTCGCATAAAATTGCAAAATTTTAAATACACCCTAAACTTAATTTGAGATCGCTAAATCGGTAAAAAAAAAACAAATTGTTGAAAAATAACATAAAAAGCGTTAAAAATTAGCTATAATTTTGTAGAACAAACTTTTTGTGTTTGCTTGTGCTTTCGTCAATTGAAAATCACACCGAAAAACACAAAAACGGTGTGATTTACAGAACACTACAAAGATTTTAAAAGCACATGTGATTTGAAATCACGTGATTTACAGAACATACCTGATACACGTAATCAATTAAAAAAAAAAAAAAAATTAAATTAAATGTATTAGTTACCAAAATGGCTCATTAACCCATATCGTCCCAATGTTCGATTTTTCGAAAAGTAAATTTTACGCGTTTTTGTAATTTTTTTACTCTTTTTAGGTAAGACAAAGAACTAATTTTTTTAAACAATTATATATTGTAAGTGGTTAGCTACAAATATAAAAATAAAAGTTCTTACCCACTTCACTCCTCCCTTGTATAACAAGGGGGAAGAAAAACCCTTAATTTTAGCATCATTTTAAAAACTGAAAACTTTGTATAAAATATAAAAAAGTGAAAATGTAGTTCCATTAAAAAGCGATTGAACTTTCAACAACAGCAAAAAAATTTCCGCGTTTTTCAATTGTGTTTTTGTTATTTGACTGGAAAAAGCAGTGTTCGATTTTTCGAACACTGGGCACTATTGAGCACATTTGTTTTTTAACTGAAATGCTAACTGAATCATAATATAAATACCATAATATAAAATTTTTCACGCATTTGAATTAACGGAAATAAATTTATTTTGTTTTTGCTGATCAATAAAAAGTTAATGCACAATCAGAGCTCTGTAAGAAATGTTTTTCGTGAGATTCGAGGAAATTACGGTGCGCATAATCGGCCTACTGAAACCACAATTGCAAACATCATTCGCAGTATTGAGTCTCAGTTTACATTGGTGGATGATATTCGACCGGCTAGCCCACATCCAGTACGTAATAAAGTCAATATAGCAGTTGTAGGTGAGAGTGTAATTTTTCAAAATGGAGGAAAATCAGAGCACTCAGGGGATGACCCCTACTATTGCATTGCAGCGGGTTGGAACTAGGAAAATAGGTTATGGGAAGGAGAAAAGAGGTAGTAGTACCTGTGAACAGTCGACTTGAATTTATTCATGTTGACAGTAAGAGGGAAGACTTCAGCAGGAAGGCTATTCCACATACGAACAGTCCTGCCAAGAAATGAATTTTCCCTGTAACGCGTTGTACGATTTACCGGTCAATCGAACACAAAAGTATGGGCTTTTGAGGAAAAACGTGCATTACGAACAAACGTACGGGTTTCGGTATCGGCCAAGTGTATCATTCATGTTGTGACTTATAGCCCCAACATCGGACCCGCTTGGTCTATAATCAAATGATTACGAATGGCAAAGGTTGCTGTCATTAGCAAAAGAGTAGATAGGGTTGGAAGTTTGACATAGGAGGTCCAATTTTGAACTCGTTTGACGAAACTCCATCTATAACAACTCGTATAGTGCGATCTCTGAGAAAGCTCAATATTAATCGAGAGAAATTAACACCGACACCAAATGCAACAAGTTTTGACAAGACTTGGAAATATCTTTAGCAATTACCTTACTTTCGCCAAAATGATAACAGGGACAGTAGGTATCCAGTAGAGCAAACTGAACGAATGATCTTGGTGAAATCTTGTTTCAACAGGACGGCACTTTGAGCCATACATTTTAATTTAATTTCATGATTTGCTTTGGTAAATTAGCCTCCTAGGTCGTGCGATATCACACCTTAGACTACTTTCTCTGTGAATATGTAATGTCTGGGGTCTTCCGGAATAAGTCAGCTACGGTTGACGTTTTGGAAGCTTACATTACTCGTTTTATTCGCGAAATACTAGTCGCTATTCTCGAATGAACCGCCCAAAATTGGACGTTCCGAATGGACCACCTCAGACAAAGTCATGTCCAACATTTCCATGATATCATTTACATACAGTTAATGCCATACATTTTTATTTTAACCGATAATAAATATATCAAGTTCACGATGAATCACCCGATATATCTATAAACCAGTTTTTTTATTATCAAAGCTCAGCCCGGTCCTGTGCGAGTCTGATAATCGAGGTTCAACTGTATATTTTTAATTTCAATAAATGCCTTGTTCTATTTTTCTTTAATTAAATAAAATGAATTACGTTCAGTTTATAAAAAACTTAGGTTTTCTATGTTTACAATCCATAGGAGCAATTAAACAAAAATGCTGAATAGTGCCCAATGTTCGATTAATCGAACACCATTTTTCTCAAAAACAAAAAATCTAAAAAAAATTTTGACTTCAGATTCGTGTTTTCTAGTCCCATATTATCTATCAGCCACCACGTTTTATAAAGTTACTCGAAAAAAAAAATCGCTGGGACGAAATGGGTTAATAATTGTTTAAAAGTGTATTTCGTAAAATTAAATCTTAAATGTACAAATCGAGAAAAAAAATTTTTTGTCGAAGGTAGGGGCCCCTTTTTATATTTCTCCTTATATCTTTGGCATTTACAGTCGGATCTTAAAGTATAATATTTTAGAGTTTTTGTCTCAAGCAGAGACAAAGTCAATGACCCTAAGTATACCGATCTAGTTTTTATCCACCAGATCTATGTTTCTCCCACCCTAATGTTCGAAAAGCTCGCAAGCCTTTGCTAATGAAGTAATTCTATAATTTTAGCAGAAATATGTTAAAGTTTATTTATACTAACAGAAGGATTCAAGTTGGCTGTATTTTTGGCGGTTCTCTAGCTTAACAAAAATATGGCCCATGCGTTGGTCATTGGTGACCGCAATGGAAGATTCATGTACTGCATTAACAAAAGAAAACTACGCTGATCTATCTATGATTCAAATTTCATCAAAAATGGTTAGATATTTTCGAAGAGGCAGTAATTCTCCCTATATCCTCTTCTTGGTCCTAGTTTCAAAAAATTAAAAAGCCTATATTTCCAGTTTCATCAAAATTGGTTCAGCTTTTTGGCCGATAAAGCGTAGCAATCGCAAGTCAATTTCGCATTAGGTCTGGAGACCTAGAGTACGGAAACTGTTGCTTAAATAGATCTCTTCAAAAACAATAATGACTAATTTCTGAGTATAGGAGGTTAAGCTCCCCTGGACCCTACTCTAAGCACTTTAGTGAAACCTTATATGCCTATTTCCGTTATGAGGTTCCAATCTTTATTTTGTTGATTTTTTTTTTTTTTTAAATCGGACCGAAAGTTCCGGAGATTACCTCTTACAAACATACAAACTTTTCAGCTTTATAATATCAGTATAGATTAGTAACTTATATTTATCATTAAAGGCCCCACGGGCTAGGATATGTAATGAAGAAAATAAAATAAACAAATAAACGCTTAAACAAATTTCACTACTGTATTGAAATTTGGTTTAAATTAGGATTTTGAATACCAAATCACAGTATATCAATGGGAGTGCATTTTACTACTATGGTGCAAAGCAAAACGTCTAAAGCTGAAGGTCCAAATTAAGCGCTCATTGCGTTGATGCATCAGTCCAAAAATTAGAAGTGTAACTTGTATTGACAAGTAACAGTTACAGTTGACAAGTTGTCGAATGCATGAAGCACGCGTCTTCTAAAAAGTCACGTACGCATAGAACGCTTGGTAGAGATTTAATCACTGTTACTGAAAAATTACGAATCACCGTTGTGATCAAATTTGCTAAGTAACAGCTACTTGCTAAGGCGTTCTTTTCGTTTATGTATGGGTAATAGCGTTTTTTGGATGCAATAACGAATAATGTAGCTGTTCCTTTTGTTTCTTCGTCTACCTGATTAGTATGACCATTTATGTTGCCTTCCCTCCTTCAAACTCCATACAAAACACAAGCAACATTTTATATATTTGGAGTTTGATTCATTCGCGGTAAAACGCTTTAAAAGCTCTTACAATTTGTTGTTGTTCCTTTGTGAAAGTTCGCATATTGTTCATATGGCTTGGAGGCAATTGCTTTAAAAGAACTGAAAACTGACAAACCGTGTTTTAAAGAACAGTAATTTTTAAATCACGTTCACTAATAAAAATCGCTCATCTCTAACGCGTGGTGTGGACATCCAGCTTCAGAAATAAAATAAATAATTTATTATTTTGTCTGATTTTATGCTCTGCTTTTAAATGTGTTATTGCTCTTAGTTGGCAGGGCTGTCAGACTTGGGGATTTATCCCCAAAGTTGGGGATTTTATGCGAGCAAAAAGGACAAAAAAAATCATTTGGGGATTGGGGATTTTTTTGGGGATTTAAAAAAAAAATTCGGGGATTTTTTGGGGATTTTACACTCTTTTAATATATTTTCCCTTTTATTATTTATGCTTATTTTTCTTTGTCTCGTATTAAAAATATGAAAAAAAGTAGCAAAACTTTTATCTTACTCTTATCAACAACTTATACGGTGTAAAAGGTCCTTATTAAGATTATCATTTTAGTTAAAAGGTAGTGTTAAAGGTACTTTATAAATTGATGTTATTTTTCCTTCAGGGTACAAACAAAATAAAATAATTTTTTTTACAAAAAATTTTTATTTGGGGATTTTTGGGGATTTCTAATTAAAATTTTTCTTACTATTTTTACTTTTTAAAAAAAAAAATTTTAAATTTGGTCAGAAAAAAAACAAACAGAAAAATATTTACTTATTAAGGTTTTTTTCTTAATTTGGGGATTTTTGGGGATATTTTTTTAATTTTTTGGGGACAAGGAAAAAAAGTACCTGTCAGCCCTGTTAGTTGGTATGAAAAATAATCTTAGAAAATAAAACTGTTTGTTCAAAAACTCTAAAAAAAAGTACCGTCGTATCGCCAGGAAAATATCGCCGATACATATATATCGACAAACTCGAAATGATGCCGATACATCGGTATCGGTATTCGATACATCCCTAATTACTAATTTACAGATCCTATAAAGAGCCAACTCCTGAAATTAAAATTTTAACATGTTTCTGCTGGAATTATCGAATTACTTCATTAGCAAAATTTTAATGATTTCTTGCGAGCTTTAATTTTTTGACATAAGGGTGGTAGAAACAGAGATCTAGTGGTTTAGAGTAGTAATAGGTTGGTGAAAGTAAAACGAATCGACTTTTATTCTAATATTTGATAACATTTTTAACAAAAAAATAATTTTTTTTTTAGCTTAAAATCTTTATACAATTTAATCAAAAATATATCGTTATCCCTAACTTACCTTAATTTTAAAAACGACTTTTTCATTATTTTGATGTTATTACAGCTTATTTTTTTTTAACGATTTTTATGTTATTTTCAGACAATTTGTTTTTTTAATCGATTTAGCGATCTCAAATTAGTTTTTTTGTTTGTTTAAAATTTTGCGATTTTTCGTGAATTTTAGCCATGTACGCGATAGAAGCGATTTGTTTCAGTAAGTTTTCTGGTTCTTTACAGCTTTAACGATTTATAATAAATAGTAGACTTTGCTATCATGCCGATGTTAGCAATATTTTACGAATTTCCGCGAATTTAGCAATTTTTACCTAATTTTTGCCAATACTTTTAGTTTTAGTGACTTTTAATCAATTATATGGCTGTTTTGAAATATTAAAAATTTACGCGATTTTTCGCCATTTTTCGTTTTTTTTTTTTTTTTTTTTTTGTTATTTTCCGACATTTCGTTTTTTTTTTTTTTACCGATTTAGCGATTTCAAATAAATTTTAGTGTTTGTTTAAAAGTTTGCAATTTTTCGCGAATTTCAGCCATGTTCGCGATAGAACCTATTTTTTCCTGTGCTTCTTTACAGCTTTCACGATTTTAAAAAAATATTAAACATTGCTATCATGCTGCGGTTAGCAAATTAGCGATCTTTAGTCCAAAAAAAGTTTGTTTAAGCAAAAACTTCGAATACACAAAAACATGCGGATTTGAGAACACCAATTTATGAATTATGCGGATTTTAAAAATTTTTCGTTTTCAATTCGAGTCGAAACCTAGAACATACCTGATTATTTATTTTATTAATACCAGGTGCTTTTTAGGGTATAGTTAAGCAGCAGCCTTTTTAATATCTCTTGTCTTAATTCATCATGGTATAGCCGTTATATTAGTGGTAAATACATTTTTTAAATGGTCAAAGAACAGGTTTCCTTTTACAACATCATTCCTTGCCAAAATTCCATTCGAGTTTCGCAGGGAGGGATTATAAATTAAAGCATTTTTGAGATTATTCACTATATATGTTGTAATTTCGTTGTATTTTATTTGTTTAAATATTTGTCAATGTTTTCTTGCACTAAATTTAACTTTTTATTAATTGTTTACAAAATTGCTTATTTTTTCTGTTCCAATTTCATACGTTTCATAGCAAAACTGTGAATCTTGTCTTCTTCTTTTTCTATCGATTTAGTTTTTTGTTGGCATACCTTTATTCGATTGATGTGTAACTTAATGCGGGATCGTAATCGTAATGCAATGGTCCAGTAAGCTAGTTGTCCGCTCGCTATTGCATTTATCCCATTTTAGATTACATCATATAAAACTGGATTCTTTGGTGTTATAAGTCGTGACCACGAGTAGTTATGTTAATGCGTTGTAATTACTAGCAGCCAGAAAACAGGGACTTAGTAATTTATAATATTGGCTTTCTAATGTTTTAAATCTAGGTGGACAGTATAATAATGAAATTACTAAGTTTTGTTTAAACTCTTCAATATAAATGCATGTTGCATAAATGTAATCTTCACGAAAGTCACACATAAGGAAATTTTTGATTAGAGTTCTTATAAAAATGGCCAAACATTTACAAGCTCTACCTCGAGGGTATCATATAGTATATAACCGTTGATTTTAAACTAATTTCTTCAAGATAAATGAGTTTCAGATACAATCCCAGCAAAAACTTTGCTTACAAAATGAGCAGAAAAATAATGAGAATTTGACGAGCCAACTACTTACTTTTCTACTAGAAAAAGTACTTATTTTTGTTTGAGATGTCCCAAAAGTAATCCTTTATTATTTAGCCTATTATAATCTAAAAAATAATCAGTTTTTTTTATACTTAAAATTTTTATAAAAATATATAGTTACACAAAGTCAATAAAGTAAAAAAATTTTTTTTTATTTTTTTAATTTTTTTAATTATTTTTTTTTTGTTTTTTTTAATTATTTTCTTTTTTTTATTTTTTCTTATTTTATTTTACTTTATTTTATTTTTTATTTTTTTTCTGTCTTTGGCGGGGATTCGAACACGCAACCTCGGTGCTGA
This sequence comes from Pollenia angustigena, assembly GCA_930367215.1. Classification (NCBI taxonomy): domain Eukaryota; kingdom Metazoa; phylum Arthropoda; class Insecta; order Diptera; family Polleniidae; genus Pollenia; species Pollenia angustigena. The sequence goes on along the minus strand of OV884057.1, from coordinate 119,451,634 downwards.
TAGACTAGCTCGCTACCAGCTAGTCTACCGGGGCAGTGTAGTTTTTGTATTAAAAAACTCTGTTTTTTGACTATAATTACTATAATGACATTTTTATTGTCATAATGAAAATTTAAATTTTTCTGTATATTTAAGATATACTAATAAAGTTATTATTTAATATATAACTAATAATCCGAAAAGTGGCGAATAAAGCTACAAGTAATGAATTCTTGAAGTCATTAAAAGTAGGATTGTAAGTAAAGTTTTTGCTGGGATCATAACATCAATTTTTAAAAGCTTTTATTTAACTTACGATGTATGTATGTTTGTTCGGGTGGAATCTAGCAACTCAATTTTGAAACAGTTATCTTCAACCGATTAAGCAGAAATTTTGTATACACGTTCAGTTTGGATGACAATGCATGGTAAACTGTGTGACGACATTCTAAATCCAATATGGCGGCCACGCACAACATGGCGGACTAGTTATTTTTAATGCACTTCTACAATATGGGTATCAAATTAAAGGGCTTGCTAAGAACAACTCGAAAAATAAATTGGTCACTCAAGATACAATATGACTGACTAAGGTTTTAATGTTTGCTGAGAATGAGAATGCGAGTTTTAAAAAATAATAAAATTAAAATTTTTTTTTAAAAAGTAACTATTATTTAAATGCGCTAAAATGTAAAAAATAAATTAAAAGTAAAAACCTAATTAAAAACAATCTTTTATTTGAATGCGCTAAAAAGAAAAAAAAATAATTTTTTGCTTTAAAACTTTAACTATCAAATTAAAACGTCATTACACAATTTATATAATATAAAAGCTTGTCGCGAGATTTACTTGTGCAGAAAAGCAAGTTAATTAATAGCTTGATTTTAACTATTAAAATTTTCAAACTCAGAAAATACAAGTACATACTTAAATCTCGCGACACTAAGGATCGATATTTAGTTTTTATGTTCGAACACTGATCTTAATATTTCCTGCATCGTGGTACACATAGTGTTCGTAAAATTGTTGACTGTTTGAACTAGAATTTTAATAGTTGCTTCTTTCAAGTGGGTTCTAACTAACTCCACTTAAAATAGCGGTTGGGGAATTTGATTTTCTATTTTTAATAATTAAATTTTTTTTTCAAGCCCTGCTCTTCTAAGAAGGATTTTATATCATTTGGGTCCCATTAACTTCTACCTGAAGACCTTTACAACTCTTCAGTTAATGAGTATAAAAGCTTTAAAGAGTTTCAAATTTGGTGACAATTTTGCGAAAATCATTTTCAAGATTGACGACATAAGTGCACATGAAAAGAAATAAGTTGAATAAGTATAACACTTTCTCAGCTATATATTTGTAATATGTAGAGGCATTTATAGTAGTTTAGATTACATTTAGGGGAAAAAATGTTGTTATGAAAAACTTCTGCCAACCTTTACGTCAGAAAGAACCAGAGTAGAACGCCTACAGGGTAACAATTTAAGGCATTTAGTTTGTGTTATACAGCAATTATAAGAAAGCTTTGAAAAAATATTCGACAAGCTTTCTTAACTGTCGCCTAAATAAATATATCGTTAGCTGAAATGCAAAACCACGTAACGAACAAAAATGGGAAATCGGTTTTTTGATTGATTATAATGCATTTCAACATCATCCATGTCCTCTATAATTCAACTCTCTCAGATAATAAAAATTAGACATTTTGTAAGCGAAAATCGAAAGAACGTATCTACAAATGCAATTATTTTTTAAACCAAAAGCACGTAACTACATATTTTTCTCCATTGAATCTTAATAATTCATTGTTGGTTTTGAATTTTTATAATGTATTCATATCATTGAACTTTGTTAACAATTCCACCATTCCATTTTTAAACTTGTGTACCAGGAAGGGTATAACATACTTACATTGTCCCTTGTAAAGACTCGTAACAACAGTTTTTTTCTATCGAAAAATTAGTTTTTGATCTCATTGTAAATATGATTCGTAAAATTATTTATTTTGAAATGTAACAGAAGATTATAAGCATGGTGAAATAATAAAGGCAGCACTACGCCAGATGACGATTATTTGTTTTGCTCTTGCATTGTTTGTTTAGTCTTATGTCAAAGTTTTGTTTATGTTTACAAAAAGTCCACGTTTAATTAAAGTTTTTGATAGTTTTAAATTAAAATAAATAAGATATTGACCGTATTTAAATAAAAATTGGCTAAAAATTTATTTATTTCATCACGTTCAGCGGCACGCTTTGGTTTTTGTTTAAAGTATTTTTTGACGTAAACGGCGATATAATTTCCATTTTTGTTGTAATATTGTATTTGTTGCCGTAACAATGCCACCTGCTTATTCCACCATGATTATAAGGAACTTCTGCAAAGAATTGAAAAAAAATTAAAAGCTTTTAAGCCCTAAAAGTAACATTTACAAAGAAAAGAGTACAAAGCAAGATATGGCAACTAGTGCTGGGATACTATCGATATTTTCAACTATCGATATTTATCGATAGTTCAGATTTTACTATCGATATATCGATATTACTATCGACTGAATGTTTGTACTTGTGCAGGAAAACTTTTATTTTTTTTATAAGGCTAAAGTTCGTTGTTTTTATCACTTTATTGAATGTATAAGACTTATGTATTATTTAGATGGCAGTTTTTTAAAAATTGATAAGTACCTTTCTGAAGGAACCAAAGTAACAGGGACTATAAGATATTCCATAGCAATTTTAAAAAATTTTCTAAATTCTAAACCCAAAAAAGTAATCAATCTATAGATCTATAGTCCGCTATAGCGGACTTATCCTCTAATGGTCGTTCATTGTTTTGTCTTATGCTTGCAATTGCATTTGGATTTGCATTTTTTTACAACATTACAAAAATATTTGCCATTTAAGTCCCTATATTAACATGTAAAAATTTCGACTTAAAGTCCTTTAATTAGTTGTAAAAAGCACTGCTAAGCAATCCATTACACTTGCCATTCTTGTTGTTTGTATTCATTGCTGTAATTCAGCGCGAATTAATAATAACTAGTAAAAATTTACGGCAAAAAACTGTGTGTGTATAGCTGCTGTAACATGTCTTCATAGCTGTATTTTAAATAATAATAATATCGATATTGATATTTTTCCTATCGATATTTTCGATATTTTAAGACTATCGATAGTCTATCGATATTTTCCCAGCACTAATGGCAACACCTATTTTAGTGCAGTTTATGCTATAACGTATCATCAATTTAATTTTGTTTGAAAAAACAAAAATTTGTTTAAAAGCAAACATTTTAACTTTAAATTAAAAAACAGGTTCTTTTATATTTTTGGTTTTGTATACCCTTCACCACAGGTGGTGAATAGGGTATATATAAGTTTGTCATTCCGTTTCAAATTTCTATAATATTGATGTTAGACCCTATAAAGTATATATATTCTGGGTCCTTATGAGGAGCGAAGTTGATTTAACGATGTCCGTCTGTCCGTTGAAAGAGTGTTCCGAAGACCCCATATATGATGGGGGCCAGGTTATTATACATTTATGTCACATATGGTCCGGAATTGTTTGATATGGAAATTCAGCAAGATCGGCCCACAAATGGCTGAGATATGAGTAAAAAACCACGACTGCCTCAAATATTTTCCTTTAAAGGTCCAATTAGACGTGACATTACCATACTAACACTGTATTATCAAAACGACATAAACATACCATACAAACCAATTCAATTTTGGTTTCTACGGTCATACAGTGGCTATGAAAATACAGTGTTGGTAATGTGGGTTTTTTATACCCTTCACTGCAAGTGGTGGATTTTATTTGTAATGTGTTTAATTTTACGCATTCACATACACATTAATGCATGAATATGATATGCCGCTCAAATAAAGAAACAAACTCATAGACTCAATATATTTTAATTTAACGCTTCTTTAGTAAAAGCATTCGTAGCCGAGTTGTTAAATTCTCTCCTCAGACTGATGATATTGCCATTTCGAATCCCGAAATTTTTTTTTTTTTTTTTTTTTATTTAATTTTTTTTATGTTCTAAAAAACGATTTTAATATTATAAAACAAATTTCAAGCATCAACTTTGGCAAAAGAGGAAACGGGCATAGGTACATATATACATTTTTTGTTTTTTTTATATGCTTCGGCATGAAGAAATGAAAAGTTGGAGTGGCTCAATTAATATTTATTTATACCTATCTTAAGAACGTTATTTATGTTTACAACTTTTTGTTCTTATCTCATCTTGGTGAAGATTATATAAGATTCGGCATAGCCCAATATAGCACTCTTACTTGTTTTTATTTATAATAATTGAAGCACAGCCAGAAATAACGTTTTAAGCTACAGAATACTTATTTTTCAGGAGATCCAAAAAACGCTTTTAATAGGCAGGATTATTTATTTTTAGTTTTTGTTTTAGATTGTTAAAAATAATGATAATAAAAACTTGTATGCAAAATATCAAGAAATTTGAATTTATAATTACATGTAACTTTACAGTTTATAACTTTTTTTAAGTAGAAAAACGTTTTATATCCACTGTCGCGACGTCATTTAAAACGTTTTTCCACTACGCAAGCGGTTTTTAAAACCTTATTCCACGTTGCAAAACCATTTAGTTTGGTACATTTTGTTAGTAACTTACAACGCTCTTCCACTGGCTGACTCTTTGTATAGCATTTTAAGGCGTTCAGGTGTATACTTTTGGGTGATTTGATGTTTAAACAGTGTAAGCAGGGACCGCAAATAAGAGTTATATTGGAATTGTAAAACAAAAAAAGCACATAGAAGTAAATGTCGAAAAACTTACTCAAGTATACCATATTGTTCCTTATGCACTTGTCAATGATAAAATATATTGATTTTTATAATTTTGATTTTTATTTAAAAATCAAAAAATAACAGTTATTTTTTGATTTTTATTTTTTTGAACAAAAATAACTGCTATTTTTTGATTTTTATTTTTTCGATCAAAAATAACATTTATTTTTTGATTTTTATTTTTTTGAGCAAAAATAACAGTTATTTTTTGATTTTTATTTTTTTGAGCAAAAATAAAAGTTATTCTCTAAATAAATGTACGTGATTTAATAATTTAGTTGACTTGAAATTTTTATTTTAGTGTTTAATTATCATTGGAATTCCTTATGCACATTAAAATAATTATTAAAGTCATCTAAATGATTAAAACACGTAAATTTATTAAAAGAATAACTTTTATTTTCGCTCGAAAAAATAAAAATCTAAAAATAACTGTTAAATTTGTTCAAAAAAATAAAAATCAAAAAATAACTGTTAGTTTTGATCGAAAAAATAAAAATCAAAAAATAACTGTTATTTTTGTTCAAAAAAATAAAAATCAAAAAATAACTGTTAAGGTAAATTTTGATTTTTTTTTTTTTTTTTGGTACGTTGTTTTATCTTTTTGGTGACGATATATAAGCAAAAGTGTATGTATGGGCTTAATGTATTGCTTAGCTAATTTGAACTTTAACTTTGTTTTGAGTAAGAAATATGTATGTATGTATAACTGAAATTGAAACCGTTACAACTTTTCATTCACATTCATATGTATGTATACCAGAGAACCTCAAAATTCACTATTTTTGTTGATTTATTCATACGCTAAAATTTACAATAACTCTATACATGCAAAACAAAGTTCAACGTTGGTAATTTTTACATCCTTTCGTACACATTTTATTTTTGCATTTATTCGTTTTTTATTGAAAGTGCTTTATTTGCATTTTTGTTGTTTACGCAATATAACACAACTGAGTAAATTCAAAAGAACACATTCTTATACTTTTGTTTACATTAACAACAACAATGAACCACTCGATGAGACGCTTTTTCCAAATTAACAACAATAAAAACAACAATAACAAGAATACATTGTACATACCTACTACTACTACTACTGTACTTTTTAAAATGAAAAAAAAGTCTGTTTCTATGGAAATTGTGTGTACCTACATATCACCACCTGGATAACTATCTTGCCACGATGTGGTGGCTTAAATGCTGGCTGTAGTGAATGTCTTGTAACTTGATTCGGCTAAGCCGGAACAAGTTGGAAGGCATATGCTCTAAGGCCAGCACGACTAAGAGTTATCCATCCTCCCATCCCCCATCCCATTACCTATAATCCTATCTATTCCCCCTTTATCTCCCATATCCCCCACTTTTAAGGTCAAGGTGGTAGACAGCAGTGCCGAGGGCCTGAATGGCTGGTTAGTGGTTAAAGAAACTGGTCGTGAACAGCTTCCCTCTGGCGCCGATGGCAAGGGTCAGTTGTAACTTTAGCCTAGTCCGTGCAAGCCGTCACTGCGTGGACGGTCCTTTTCTTTACGGCTCACTCGTGGGACCAAAAACTGGACAAATTTAATGAAAAACAAAAGGACGCAACTCTAGGAGTCGATGCAGGGAATATCTCTGATAACTCGGCAGTTTCGGTGTCAGATCCAGACGCCGATTGGCTGAGTATCTACAGAGATATTCTTGAGCAGGAAGGTCAGTTATTGACAGAACTGACAGAGACAAGCGGAACGAACGACCCCCCAGTCGGTTCCCCGCCTCGAACAGGGGTCTCGGAAAGACTCGATGGTCTAGCTCTGGGATCTGATTATGAGCATGAAATAACAATGATTTCGGCTCATGATCAGGACCATAGGGCTGGGTCATCGACTTCTGAGGTAACACTCGAGATAGGGAGCGGAGTAGCGGGTGTATCAAAAACTATTGTTCGGCAAGATGCGACAGAACAGGTCACATCAGAAGGCCGAACGAGCCTTGAAAAAGCCAAGAGTGGTGTAAGAGCCTCCTTAGCCTTTCTAGAAAAGATAGCTAAGAAAGACTCCTCACTACACGATGGGCGGGATAGGCACTTGCTGAGGAAGCACCGGAAGAACGTTGCCAGATTCGAACGAATCCACGGATCTGTCGGTGATATCCTAGGCATTCTCTATCCTGCGGGATACACAGCAAGGGCTGCTGAGGGCTCAATTGTTGTCAGTAAAGATAACGAACCCTCAGCAACCCCTGCTGATGAATCCTCCAAAAATTCAGGAATTCAGAAGGAGGGTACGAAATCAACACCTGGTCCTCTAAACCGAGACAGTATGGTCGCGGATAAGGGAACCAAGCCTGTTGAGCCAACATCTGCAGGGAAATCGGGTAATCACCGACAGAGCTCTGCTAAGGCCCCCAAGAAAGGGGTACTTAAGAGAGTTAGGTCTGGTGATGGCCAGAAATCCCCAGCGGCTAAAAGGTAGGATCCCCGAAAGGAGATCACTTAGAGGATTGGCTCCAGAGAGGACCAACCCTCCACGTCAAGGAAGCTAAGGGAGTCGTCAGGTAAGGACGGTATTCTAGCAGCTGTCATTGATCGTATGGATCCCGATGGAAGGATCAGTGTCGAGAAATGGCAGGTGCTAGAAAACAAACTGCTTGACGAAATCTTTAGCGTTAAAGGAAGGCCGGACGAAGTATCGTTCAAAGGAGCTGACTGGATAAGAGGTGTCAAAACTGTCAGTTGCGGCAATCTAAAGACCTTTGAGTTTTTAAAGGCTGCAATCGGCAGGTGTGGCAGCGCTTGTCCTGAAGCCAGATTGGACGTAATACTCGCGTCTGAGTTGCCATTAAGGCCGGTAGTCACGGTATGGATTCCTCCACCTATAAAACCGGTGGAGGTCATACTGGGGTTACTGGCCAACCAGATCAACGGGCTCTTTACAGGACAGTGGAAGATGGTAGCTTCACTGGGTTGTAAGGAGAACCAAGGTAGAGACTTCCGGGTCGCAGTAGACCGAGAGTCTCTAAGTAAGCTGAAATCAATGGGAGGGGTTGCTGTATTCGGGTTAGGGTCTGTCAGATTTAGGTTTCCTAAAGATGATAGATCCTAAGAGGCTGAAAGTGGTGCAGATAAACTTGCACCACTGTGAAGCGGCCTCAACCGAATTGGCAACCCACCTCATTGACAACAACGTGGACGTGGCCTTAATCCAAGAGCCCTGGATTAACAAAAACCGGGTAGTTGGATTAAAGGTCACGGGGTATACATTGTTCGTATCCCGCTCGGAGGAGAAGGTACGAACTTGTATATTGGCAAGAACTGAGCACAATTTTATGTTTTCTCATTCTTTCAGTAACGGAGACCTCACGGTTGTGACAGGGGAGGCCAGGGACAGATCAGTCCTGGCACTAGCATCGGCATACTTGCCATACGAAGCTGTCGATCCACCTGGTGAAAAAGTACGAGAGTTGGTGGAGCACTCAGGCAGAAGCGGCTTGAGACTGGTACTGGGATGTGACGCCAATGCACACCACACCCTATGGGGTAGTGCCGACATCAACAAGAGAGGTGAGTCTATGTTTGATTTTATTATTGCCAGCAATCTTTTTATCTGCAACAGGGGGAATACACCGACGTTCAGAACTAGAGATAGGGAGGCAGTGATAGATATAACACTGACGAACTGCAGGGAATTAGTGGAGGACTGGAAGGTGGCGTTGGATTTTTCCTTTTCTGACCATAGTCGCTTGTCCTTTAGTCTGATATTTGAGGGGTCGAAAAGGTGTCCGTATAGGAATCCGAGAAGGACGGATTGGGACACTTTTTCGGGATTGGTTCAAAGTAACTTTAGAGTTACAAGGGACTGGGGGTCGACTCCGACCGGTGTGGAGCGGCTGGTGAGCACCTTTACGGGGGTATTGACCAGTAGCTATGAGCGATCCTGTCCGTTAAACTTTCCGGGCAGGCGTACACAGCCAAGATGGTGGACAGACGAGTTGAGGACTAAAGGTCCACCGTCAGAGGGCTGTTCAATAGGGCGAAGTATACGCGTAAGGAGGAAGATTGGAGTAACTTCAGGTTGAGTTACGGGAGGTATAAGAGAGATATTAGAAGGGCGAAAAGGGACTCGTGGATTAAGTTTAGCGAGTCAGTTGAATCCGTGAATGAAATGTCTAGGTTCAGGAGAATTTTATCCAAGGATCCGGTGGTCCCTGGATTTATTCAGAGACCGGACGACTCATGGACGGAATCTGGCTCTGAATCTCTCTGTCTGCTTATGGAGACTCACTTTCCGGGGTGTGTGGATCCTGGGTCGGGGGAACAGGTTGTATGTGGTGACCCCTTCTCTGGGTCGGGCTCAGGCGGTGGGGAAAGGGAGACGGTGGGAGATATGATCACCTTGGATAAGGTAACATGGGCGGTAAATACCTTTGGGTCCTACAAATCGGCGGGACCAGATGGTATCTTTCCGGCGATGTTACAGAATATCGGGAGATCATCACTCCTGGTGTTGGTGGAACTGTTTAGGGTATGTGTGCTGAACGGGTACATTCCTAGAGGGTGGAGGGAGGTCAGGGTAGTTTTTATTCCCAAGGCGGGTAGAACCGGTCACTCTAAACCCAAGGATTTTAGACCAATCAGCTTATCGTCTTTTCTTTTGAGGACGTTGGAAAGACTGATTGATCTACATCTGAGGACGAAGATTGACGCCGGCATCATCAGCGGCGCTCAACACGCCTATCTTAAGGGTAGATCTGTTGAGAGTGCGTTGCATGATGTGGTGGGTTATGTGGAGCGGGGTTTGCGAAACAAGGAATACACCTTGGCGGCATTCCTGGATATAGAGAGCGCCTTTAACAATTTGAGGATAGAGGCTATTAGGCAGGCACTGTTTGATCTGAGGGTTCCGTTGTTCTTGGTCGAATGGATAACTAGGATGCTAAGCAGCAGGGTTATTCACTCGGACTGGGGAAACGAACGTTTGAGGAGATCGGTGACTAGGGGGACCCCACAGGGGGGAGTTCTCTCACCCTTATTGTGGCTATTGGCCGTCAATGTCGTTCTGAGACGTTTTGACAGAATGGGTCAGAAGGTCGTAGCCTACGCGGATGATGTGGTGATATTGGTGTCGGGCAAGTTTCTGCCGACAATTAGCGACATCATGCAAGGGGCGCTGGGCGAACTGTCGGCATGGGCGAGTGATAAGGGACAGGGAGTTAATCCGGGGAAGACGGAGTTGGTTCTTTTCACTAGGAGGTACAGGGTGGAGGATTTAAGGCTACCGGTACTAGGAGGAGTGGAGCTTAGACTATCTGATAGTGCTAAGTATCTGGGAGTTTTTCTGGACAGCAAGCTGTCATGGGGAAGGAATACTCAGGAGAGACTTAAGAGGGGTCTCAATGCCTACTATGCTTGCAGATCATCGATAGGTAGGAGTTGGGGACTCCGGCCGTCAGTGGTGGGATGGCTGTACACTTCGGTGGTTAGACCCATTCTTACGTATGGATGCTGTGTTTGGTGGGAGACATTGAGATTGGCTAGTCGTAGGAACCTTCTGTCTAAGGCTCAGAGGTGTGCTTCAATGGGCATGACAGGTGCCATGAGGAGTACTCCTCAGGCGGCCCTGGATGTCATTCTACATCTTCTGCCTATTGAGCAGTATGTGATGGGAATGGCGGCCAGGAGTATTCTTAGACTGAGGGAATTAGGACTGATGGGGAATGTCACTCAGGGTCAATAAACGGATCCTGAGTGAGATTAAGGCGTGTGGCTATTGCCTGGGACCTCCCGGGTCCACTGATTATGTGGGCACTAAGGTGGATTTTGGGCGGCTGCCGGAGGTAATAGTTCCTTCTAGGGAGAGCTGGTCAGGTAGGGGCAGATTATTTAGTGGATTTGCTATTTTCACTGATGGCTCGAAGATGAGGGGCACGGGTGCGGGGGTCTACATTGAGGATCTGAACATCAGAAGGTCATATAGGCTTCCTGACGACTGCAGTGTTTTTCAGGCGGAGGTTCTGGGGGTCTTGAGGGCCGTGGAACTGATAAGGGACAACATTGATAGGGGCTCGGAGGTCACTATATATGTGGACAGCCAGGCAGCTCTTATGGCCGTAAGGGGCTGTTATGTGAACTCCAAGCTGGTTGATGATTGTAGGAAGGCTCTTGGAGCAGTCTTAGGGGAGTATTTGCTAAGGTTGTGCTGGGTGCCGGGTCACTGCGACATAGTCGGCAATGAGGTTGCTGATGGGTTGGCGAGACAGGGCTCAGAGATGGAGGATCCTAACTGTTTGGAGGCGGTTAGGCCTCCAATGGCATTCTATTTTGGAAGAATCAGGGAATGGATTGTGGGCGCGACCAATCGGGCCTGGGGGAACCGAGCGGACTGTCGGGTATCACGGACGCTGTGGCCGGTGCTTAGTAAGTCCGATTCGGTTTTGCTGCTGGGCAGGAGTAGGGTCTGCGTTAGGACCATGATAGGAATGATCACGGGCCACTGTATGATAGGCAGGATGGCGGTGAGGATGGGATCCGATTTGTCGGATATGTGCAGGTTGTGTGAGGACCCTGAGGAGTTGGAGACGGTGGAGCACATTCTGTGCCACTGTCCCAGGTTGCAGGGCAGCAGGCGGAGGTGGCTGGGTTGCGGACTCGAGAATCTGATAGGATTCGTAATGGGGATGGCCTGGCTGCGCGAGAGTAGGCTGGGTGCTGGACGCACGTAGGGCGTATTTGGTTGAGTAGGATTTCTCTCGGGTTTGGTCCGAAACCTTCTTTCCTATTTATCTTATGCTTTCTCTGTTTATTTAACTAACTTTCTATCTCCCTAGGGCTATCTCTGAATAAGGCATCACAATGGACCATATTGGTCTCTGGGTGAAGGTGTGAAGGAGACTTCACACCGGCCTTTCTACCTACCTACCTACCTACATATGTATGTGTGTTTAGTTTGATTTCCATTTTTTTTCTTGTACTACATAGTTAATGCTGAATAAATCCATGAGTAAGATTGCTTGATTTCTGGCTTTTTTGTTTGTATTTTTTTTTTCTGTACCAAAACAATCATTTTCGAACCGAACACAAAAACATCTTTATTAAAAAACGAAGCTAACGATTGTATAAATAACAAAGCACGATGTGCGTTATTTGAATGACTGCAAACCAGCAGCGAATATTTGCGGTTGAGGAAATTTCATTGTATGACCGCAAGCGAGTGTATTTGTTGCTGTTGATTAAATGCGATTTTTTTTTCAATTGCATAAAGCTGTTCACTGATGTATACCTATTATTAAAAAGAAAACAAAAACGCCTGAATAAATCTTAATTTTTTACTCACCTTGCACAGTTCCCCATGGTACATCAATTGATACTTCTTGCCAGGAATTTCTGTCCCGTTTAGTGCCATCTAGAAAGGCAAAATATGTACATAAGTACAATGTTAAAAATATCTAACAAAATTTCTATACACCAAGATATTTCACAATTATGCCTTATAAAATTGGTTAAAATTCGTCACAGAAATCCTAATTGTAATATATCACTAACTTAAAAAAGTTTTAAACATTTAGAGCCACTTTTTGGGTTAGAGATTAGCGATTAAATTAACTTTAATCTTCGTATTTACTTTTTGAGTTGTATTTTTTAACATTTTGTTGCTAGTTTAAGCGGCCAACGGTGGTGGTTTAAACCTAAACTTAAACTGTCAACATACAAATGTTTAACATAAAACACTTGCAAAAATATAAACAAAAAATACATTTTAAAACATTGCTTAGCACTTTTATATAATTTTTCCATTCTATATTTTTTCTGTAATATATTTTTTCTTTAAACGCAAAAAATTTCTACCTTGTAAACAATATTAAATTCTCGCATTGTCTTCTTCTTCTTTGAAAACATCCATATTGCTTAATAAAAAGTTGATATTTGCAAAAAATGTTGCCATTTATTTGTGCTCAGTATGGTAGCGCTACATGGTTTAAGCCACCACCCAAAAATATCAAATTCAATTGATACTAGATTAACTTAATTCTCAGATTAGCTAAATATAGAATAAAATTAACTTTAATCTCAAACCCAAAAAGTGGCTCTTATTGTTTTTTTAGTTTTCGTTTCTAAAATTAAAGTATACATATTATTAAAAGAATCCGAAAATACAAAACTCCGTTTAGTTAAAAAAAACACTTTATAACTTTGTCTTACCAATAGCAATAAAAACCAAATTATTGAAAATATTGGTAGTAAGTAGGTAAGCCGTTAATCGGTTAACCGATTAATTACTACCCAATTAACTAATCGGTTAGTTTAAAATTTTTGATTAACGATTAAGCCGATTAATTTGAGGCGATTAGTCGATTAACCAATGCAACAACATTTTTATTTTTTCGTGCTTTTTACACATATTTTTTGTGTTTTTAATTATTTGTTTCGTCTTTTTATTTTTTCATACAATATACATCCTTCTAGCAATACATTCTTAAAATACAGTACAAAACGAAATGCAAAATGATCTGACAATAGGAGAAACTCTTAATAGTAACACAGACAATCATCTTTTAACAGAATTAACCGAAACAATTAGAAGTGTTAAAAGTTTTTAAAAATTAAAACAGGACTCTAACGGCATAATGGAAGATTTTATATGTAGAGAGAAATCCAGCAAAAAGACTAGAAATTAGATACATATTCTTCTACGATAACTGAAAGAATTTTTTCCAAATCAAGTTTTACTAAAACTAAAGAAAAGAATCACTTAAATCCTAAACATTTAAACCAAATTATTATGCTCAAAGATTTTTTATAAGATCCCCTTAAACTATTCAACTATTTAACTAATAAAATGAACTCACAATCTATTTTTTAATAAATACTAGGATATTAATTTAATCGGGCTTTTACTTTAATCGGTTATTCGCTGGATTTATTAACCGAGGTTTTGATTTAATCGGTTATTTTAATAAAGGTAATTTCAATAAATAAAAATGCATAAATTATTTATTACTTGAAGTTTATAACTTAAAAAAACCATAACAGAACAAGAATAAATATGTACTTTTGAAATTTATACATACATACATAATATGTATTTATGAAAAAATAAACTGTGTGATCATTTTATTAGTTATTTCAATAGTTTAAGGAGATCTCATATAGTAATATTTTGTAAAAATAAATTAGTTTTTATGTTTAGGATTAAATCGATTCTTTGCTTTAGTTTGGAAAAAACTTGACTTGGAAAAAATTCTTTCACTTATCGTGGATTAGGGATGCCAATCGTGATTGATTTTAGCAAATCCTGGGTTTTCCGGGATTTCGGGGTTTTTCGCGATTCGGGTTCAATGTGTTTCTTTAAGATACGATTTTTTTTAAATAAACAACACTTTTTTTTATTATGAATTGAACAATTTTGATTTTAGTTGAACTGTTAATTTTTGATATTCTTTAATTAGGCTTGAGTTCATCAAATTTAATTTTCATTAAATTATTTTCACTGGGGGAAGGGATTCTTACAACTTGGAATTTTTTTTTTTTTTTATTAAAATTAATTGATAACACGGTGAGACAGTCCAAAAAACCTGGGACCGGATATCATTTTTCTTGTAGGGCTTGTCGAGTAAAACAAGATTCCAATAGTGAAATATACCGGACACCTCCAAAATCCGGATTTACGGGTAAAAAACCGGTTTTTGTGCCTTTGCGCACTTATAAGCCTGTAATTTTGTTGATAATGATCCGATTTTCAATTTCTTACTAGATTTGGAAAGAAGAAACTGAGATCTTTCGAACAATGTATAATTTATTTAAGAAAACTGGAGAAATTTGGATGTTATTGTCGAGCAAACACAAATTTTGTAGATTTTTCAAAAAAATTTCAAATTTAGTGACGTTTTTATATATTATTTTCTTAAGAAACTATAATACTATTGAGTTTATTCAAAAAGTACGTTTATTAACGATTACAACGCATATTTGGGTTTAAAAATAGATAAGTAATTGACTGAGTTATTTAACTTTTCATGAAAATAAACTTTTAAACATTTAATAAAAATTTTATTAATCAATTAATCATTGTTATCCTAAACACAATTTGTAATGAGAGTTTAAGTCATTCAAAAATATTGTTTTTTTTCGAGAGCTTTACTCATGTAAAATTATTGTTTTTTTTAATATGACGTTTTGTTAATGTCTTCTTTTTCACTTTGAATCTGTGTATTTAAAAAAACGTTTGCAATTTAATAAAAATCGTGTGCAATTAAAATTAAAATTATGACAAAGATGACAAAAAGCATCGCCGTTTACATCTAATTTTTTACAAATTGTTTCATGTATCCCAGTTTAAGATGCAGTGGTGCTATAATAACTTTAACTAATTGGTAATTTAAAATGTTTTTGCTGCCTTTCCTATGTGACTCGCGAGATGACCATAGTTAGCGATCATAACGATTCGGCGCACGACATATTACATTACAAATCTTAAATTAATAAAAAATAAAGTCATAAATTTTTATAAGAAAATTTACTTTTAAATGAACCATCAATAAAAAGTCGCCATTCATCTGCATTATAATTGTGATTTAATGCCGAAAATAGTTTCGGTACATCAACGCAATACACGAGATCACTGTCATTGGAAATAGTCTTAAATCTTTCTTCAAGTAACCAAGTCCGGTAACTTCTACTAGATGTTATAACGAAATCCTTTTCCACAAAATTCTACTGCTTTAATCGCGACCAAAGGACTTCAGATTGCCGCTTTGACAAGTGTAATTCGCGAACAAGATCGTAGAAATCAGCATTTGACAAAATATGCCGCTCCGTTGTTGTAGACCTGGATGGAAGGAACTTTCTTAGTTCAAAATCTTTTTCTGTTATATCGACAGATTTGCTCGTTGTCGGTAGATCATTACTTACAGGTATCGGTTTTGTAACAGTTACAACATTTGCGTACTTAATGTTTTTGCGTGTTTTAAAACTGTTTTGTTTTTAAAATCACGCCGGTGACTGATATCAGTAAATAAGCCAAAAATTTGTTACAATTGTCACACATTTTGTATACAATTTTAATTTAAATTGCACACGATTTTTATTAAATTGCAAACGTTTTTTTTTTAATACACAGATTCAAAGTGAAAAAGAAGACATTAACAAAACGTCATATTAAAAAAAAAACAATAATTTTACATGAGTAAAGCTCTCATTACTAATATTTTTTGTAAATCTAAGTTGTGTTTAGGCTAACAGTGATTTGTAATTTTAAAGAAAGTGCGTAAAAAGAACACGAAAAAAAACAATATTTTTGAATGACTTAAACTCTCATTACAAATTTTTTTTGTGTTTAAGATAGCATTGATTAATTAATTATTAAAATTTTTATAAAATGTTTAAAAGTTTATTTTCATGAAATGTTAAATAACTCAGTCAATCACTTATCTATTTTTAAACCCAAATATGCGTTGTAATCGTTAATAAACGTACTTTTTGAATAAACTCAATAGTATTATAGTTTCTTAAGAAAATAATGTATAAAAACGTCACTAAATTTGAAATTTTTTTGAAAAATCTACAAAATTTGTGTTTGCTCGACAATAACATCCAAATTTCTCCAGTTTTCTTAAATAAATTATACATTGTTCGAAAGATCTCAGTTTCTTCTTTCCAAATCTAGTAAGAAATTGAAAATCGGATCATTATCAACAAAATTACAGGCTTATAAGTGCGCAAAGGCACAAAAACCGGGTTTTTACCCGTAAATCCGGATTTTGGAGGTGTCTTGTATATTTCACTATTGGAATCTTGTTTTGTCGACAAGCCCTACAAGAAAAATAATATCCGGTCCCAGGTTTTTCTATTTCATTCAATTTTGTAACACTGTGTAATTTTTCTTGGCTGAGCTGGGACTCGAACCGGGTTGATCTTTACATGTTTCAAGAATCACCACATTCTATCGTCGGAAGATCTTTGAGTTCTTTCCACTGCACCACTACGGTGCCCGTTAAGCCAATAGTCAAACATCAATCTTTAACCAGCAGTACTGGTGGTTCGAAATTTGCTATTATTATCACCTAAATTTCAAATTACATGTTGCCGCCTTTAATCTGTTTTTTTTGTATTCTTTCTGTCAAGACTTTGTCTTGAAAACCTGTTTATTATGTTTTTTGTCCACTTTCGTCGACATAAATACGTGTATCTTTGGTGTACTTCAATTTCATAAAACGAACTTATCTCTGGGAAGGAATACTTTTGGGGCATGGGATCGGTCTCATTCAATGCTCACAGATGTTGTCCACATCAAAACAAAGTGAAAATTGATTTTTTTTTTACCCTTAGGTCCCGTTCTCTATGCGCTATCACATACATATATTTCTAAAAAATAAAACGTAACAAAACAAATTTTTTTTATACATATGTACATTAGGGATATAACATTTTACCAATTTTTTAAAACATCAAAATCGGCCTAGCACAGTCCGATAGAGCATAAAAAACTATAAGGGAACGTATATTTATTTTTTCGCTAAGGTCAACAAAATGCACGCACCAACCGCGATGAAGTTTTGAAAATTTTTAATTTTATTTTTGGTTAAGAAAAATTAATAATATGTTTATTTAAAACAAAAAAGGATGAAATTTCATTAATATTTAGAGATGGTTAGAGATTTTTCTGCAAACCAAAACGTATCTTTAACCTTTTTTTTACGAAAAAAAGTAAAAAATTAATAGAAAACATTGCATTGGTTTAGAAAAACCAATTGGTGCGTGAACTTTTTTCAGAAAAATTACAAAAGATTATACTTTTCGTGGTTACTAGTACATGGTTGACCTCATGGTACTATGCACACAAATTGGTTATCCCCCTAATGTACATATGTAATACATATACATAATACGTAAATAAAATGTAAAAATGTTATTCATATAAATTTTAAATTGATTAATCATATTTTTGTTTAACAGTTTCTAATGCTTACTTATGTATGTTAAAAAATTGTATGTAATGATATCAATCACAGTATGTTTTTGTTTGTAAGCTATGGATTTTATTACATAAATGCAATTATTTAACCAAAATATCAATATGTACCTCGGAGTATGCTGCTACCTTAAATTGTAACGACATTAATACACGACAAAGTGTACTCCCTCATCGATATCAGCAGCTGAGTTTAAGACTGTAAAACTATGTCGACATAGTGCAGTACACCTCCAGGGTACTGAGATTCATAATTAATAATTTATGGACGTTCGAAATATATTTTAAAACAAAATTTTCATTCAAATGTTTCTAAAAAACGATTTAAAGTTTAATGTGCTGTTTCCAGGTGACAAACACATACATAAATAAATTTTTTTATGAATCGACAGGATTGTGTTTATTTATAAAAAACTAGCG
This sequence comes from Pollenia angustigena, assembly GCA_930367215.1. Lineage (NCBI taxonomy): Eukaryota > Metazoa > Arthropoda > Insecta > Diptera > Polleniidae > Pollenia > Pollenia angustigena. The sequence continues at coordinate 119,433,458 of OV884057.1, read as the reverse complement.
GACCCGGCGAACTTCACTTCGCCCCAATTTTAAGCCTTCAGACAAACTTTAGAGTAATAATACAACACAAATATTTAAATTTTCAATGTGATTTATTTGAAAAATTGCATACAAAAACTCGATTTTCGATTTTCCAATTTTTCGACTTTTCGACTTTTCCGGAGGGATTTTCCAAAATCTTAGTGGAATTTTACAAAAGGGTTTGTTTATTTCAATTTTAGGTTTAAAGCAAATTAATTTGTAACAACAAGAAAAATTTCAATTCAAATTTAGGGTTTTAAGAAAAGTTAAGTTTTAAGAAAATTTAAGTTTAAAAAACAATGTAAGGAATGATGTGAACTTCTCTAGTTGAAAGTTAAATGCCAAGTGAAGCCTTTCATTTTACGCGCAGGGATGTCAGATGTGACGATTTTTAATGTTGTGTCACTTAGGTTTTGACGATTTCATCCCGTCAATAAATTTATTTTAAACTTTAATCTGACATCAATTTTATAACACTTCAATCTGGCAATTAAAATGTTTTCTTAGTTTGTATATGTATGTAGAGGTGAATATATATTTATACTAGCGGACCCGACGAACTTCGCCTCGTCCCAATTTTAAGCCTTCAGACAAACTTTAGAGTAATAATACAACACAAATATTTAAATTTTCAATGTGATTTATTTGAATGGAATCAGTAGAGAGCGATTTGATGAACAATGTTTTCGATTTGTTTTCCGGCGCAAAAACAAATGACGAAGACGGTTTCCCAACACGCGAACATGCAACGTACAGCTGACCGTGCGGAAAACGGGGAAATTCGAGATTAATCTCACAGACTTCTAGTGATTGGAATTGGAATGGAATGTCAGTTGGAATAATGGGAATTCGTGGGATAAGGTCTTCCTCTCCTTTGAATTTGCCCTTGATTATTGTCGCCTGGATCACATTGTTCATTAGCTTTTTCACGGACAACCGCGTACCGTTGCACATTTTTGGAGGATTGAGATTCTGCAACATGATTATGATCGATACCATCTTCAGCTTTAAATTATGCGGCGGAGTTCCTGGTACATCAAGCGAGTTAAAAAAGTCCGACGGGTAGCTGGACGGTTCATTTTCGTCGGTCACGCAGTTAACAGATTTGTACGTATGCAGTTGTCCTGCGATTTGACTTTAAATAATTTAGTTTAAGCTATCGACGTCCTTATTCTTCGCTGCTAGTATCGCCCGTTCACGAATCCAATCGAGATTTTTGTAATTTTATGCAATGCCATGAAACACTTTGCTGATGAGTTCCTCCTTGGACGATGTGAATTCACAAAAACTATTCAGGGAACGATATCAATTCATTCGAAACCTCAACAGAAATTTGGCCGTTGCCAAGCTCCAGCAGTTGTCCCGAGAATTTAGCAGCCGATGGGTCGTTCTGCAACGCGACTCTCATGTTTGTGGTCAATTGCAACTTCTGCACGTTCTTCCACAAAGACGACGATTACAGGCACGCGTTAAGTTCATCCGCAGCAGAAGATTTGGGGATGACAGGAAGTGTTGGACGAAAATCTCCGGAGAGCAACATCAAAGCCCCACTAAATCGTCTTAAGTATTAAAAATTCTATATGTTTTGGTTTTGTATAATTTTATACTTAATTATTTTTTTATGTTTTAATAGAGTAGTTAGTCCGTGTTGATAAAAAAACGATTTTTTATATGACGATTTTTTGACGGTTTTTTTTTAGAACTAATGACGATTTTTTTTTAAATTTTGACGATAATTCGAAAAAAACATCTAACATCACTGTTTACGCGGCTTACAATTCGCCCATCTTGTTTCTTACTCTCCAAAGCCAGGCTTGACAGTCTGGTCTTGGAGAGTACTAAAGAGCGCACACGACCTTCAACCACAGTGGTCATTTCAATCATTTCAATTCATAAATTTATTTAATTCACAATGACTTATGCGAAATGATTCAAATGACCGTTAATTTTAAATACAATTTCAAATTGTTTATCAAACTAGTGCAATAATTCATAATTAATTCAACAAATATGTAAATACAATAATAAATTCAAATATAAAAATACAAAAAACAATATTCTCCCATAAGTGTACAATGCAGATTGTACAACCTTCTCCTCGAAAATATGAACAACAGAAATCGGCCCAGCCGTTCTCATTTTATGGGTGTGAAGATAAATACGCCAGTTAAATACGTCCCACAGTTATTTTAAATACGTTCCACACGCTGTTAAACGTTGTTAAAACAAACAAATTTTATTTTATAAACAAAAAACCAAATAAATATTAAAATTAAAAACAAGAACATTTTTCCCACTACTTAACCCCTGTTTGCGTAGTATGTGGTGAATTACATGGAAATGTTCTTTGCGACAAGTCTAAAACCGACCCCAACGTAAAAGAATGTAGCAACTGTGGCGGTAATCACACTGCCAATTATAGAGGATGCTATGTATATACTATCGTCAAGCAGTCGGTCGGACCGAAAACTAATCCCCCTCAAATGCAGGTAACAAATTAGGTAAACACAAATGCAATTCAAACCCCCCAGCCTAGTAATAACAGAACCTCTTACGCTAACGTCCTAAAATCAAACCATGAGCCAATGCAAGGTGCCTCGCCAAGTAATGATGAAACTCCAGTTTCTAATTTAAGTCGTTTAGAAAAAACCATGGAAACATTACTGCAAACGGTAAATAATTTTACTAACACAATGGGTAATATGATGCAGGAAATGCTTAGAATGCAATCGATGTTATTGCAAGCTGTACTTAACAAACCATGAACTGTTTAAAAATGTGTTTTTGGAACGCAAACGGCATCCGCCAACATAAAAATGAATTAGAATACTTTCTTAAAAATAAACAAATTGATGTCATGATGATTTCTGAAACTCATTTGACCTCAAGAAATACGTTTAATATAAATGGTTATATACTATATGATACCAAGGACCCTCGAGATAGAGCTTGTGGAGGTTCTGCCATTTTAATAAAAACCCGAGTCAAACACTACCTAATGTGTGATCATCGTGAAGATTATCTCCAAGCAACGAACATTTGCGTTGAGGAATTAAATAGGTAGGTAGGTAGGTAGAAAGGCCGGTGTGAAGTTTCCTTCACACCTTCACCCAGAGACCAATATGGTCCATTGTGACGCCTTAATTAGAGATAGCTAAGAAGGTATAAAGTAGGTTAAATAAGCAGCAAAAGCATAAGACAGATCCGAAAGATAGGTAGAAAAGAAAGGAAAGAAAAGAAGGTAAAGGACCAACCCCGAGAGAAATCCCACTTAAACCAAATCCGCCCTACGTGCGGTTAGCACCCAGTCTCCCCTCGCGCAGCCAGGCCATCCCCATTACGAATCCTATCAGATTCTCGAGTCCGCAACCCGAGACATCCCCTAATTCGCCCAGGAATCTACTGCCCAGCCACCTCAACCTGCTACCCTGCAACCTGGGACAGTGGCACAGAAAGTGCTCAACTGACTCCAACTCCTCAGGGTCCTCGCACAACCTGCATATATCCGACAAGTCGGATCCCATCCTCACCGCCATCCTGCCTATCATACAGTGGCCCGTGATAATTCCTACCATGGTCCTAACGCAGACCCTGCTCCTGCCCAACAGCGACACCGAATCGGACTTCCTAAGCACCGGCCACAGTGTCCGTGATACCCGACAGTCCGTTCGGCTCCACCAGGCCCGATTGGTCACGCTCAGTATCCATCAGTTAAATTAAATATAATATTAAATATAATATAATAATTAAATAGAAACCTAGTAATTTCATCGTTATACTCCCCGCCTAGATTTTCAATATAAGAGGACCAATATTATAAATATTTTAAATCATCAGGACCGTGTTTCCTAGCCGCTGGCGATTATAACGCTAAACATACCTTCTTGGGGTCGCGACTTATAACACCAAAGGGTCGTGTTTTATTTAACACAATTTCTAAAATAAATTTAAATGTGGTAGCGAGCGGACAACCAACATATTGGCCCACTGATCATCAAAAAATTCCAGATGTCATCGATTTCGGCGTGGTTAAAAACATTCCCATAGAAACGATTCATGTTGAAGCCTCCCTAGATTTATCTTCCGACCACACACCTACAATTGTTACTATAATGAACCCCAATAGAATTGTACCTCCGACGACAGCTACGCAAATTAATTGGTTAAAATATAAAAAATATCTCAGTACCCATTGCACAGAAAATATTGCGCCCAGTACACCGGATTATGTAGATCGCTCTATTGACAATTTTGACAGTTTTCTGAAACTAGCTGTTCAACATTCCAATTTTGACCCCAAAAAAACAAAAACTATTAAAATATATTCCACAGATGTCAAGCATCTTTTGTCTGAAAAAAGGAGGGCTCGAAGAGAGTGGCAATTGCACAGACTAAGAAAGTTACTGCAGACTAAGAAAACGGCTTCTCTGGAAAAGTATCTTGAGGAACTTGATGCAACCCCACAATCAAACTACTCATTATGGCGTGCAGCTAGAAATCTCAAAAGGCCAGTTGTCTCTAAACCACCATTAAGAAACTTGAATGGAAGTTGGGCAAGAAATGATTTTGAAAAAGGAAATCTGTTTGTCAATCATTTAAAAAACGTATTTACCCCAAATATATCTTACGATATTGCGGTCGAGTTACCACCTGTTGCTGCTAGAGCAGCTGTTCCGCTAAGATTTGAGATAAGAGAAATCGAAAAGGCTATTTGTGATTTAAACCCCAAGAAGGCTCCTGGTTTTGATAAGATCAGCAACAAAATGCTTTTGGAGCTACCCAGCATAGCAAAGAAAATTATTCTTTTAATTTTTAATGCTATTTTACGCCTTGAATACTATCCTCAAAAGTGGAAGGTCTCCTTAGTCACCATGATAGCTAAACCTGGAAAGGATCACACAAAAGTTGAGTCATATAGGCCTATAAGCCCAGTTGGCCAGATTGCCGTTGACGACATCGTCGTCAATGATGTATGCACGACTTGTCCCCCGTTGTTTAGGTTTTCTAGAAGACAATTTACAGGAAATCGTCGTGCACGACAGTTTGAGCGACGTTGTCTTGTAAGTTGTCTTCTATTTAGTTTTATGTGGGACAGTATGAGCGACTTTGTCTTATAAGTTGTCGCCTATTAAACTCTATGTGGGACAGTATGAGCGACACTGTCTTATAAGTTGTCTTGTATAAAAGCTACTGACGACAAAGTTTTTTGAATGCTATTCAATCAATTGCTTGGTTTTCTTCAAATTCTCACATTCTTTTTTTTTTAATTGTTGATTAAATACCTACAAAAAATTTACAAATTAGTTCTAAACAATAAAACCAAAAATGATGATGAAATTATTCGCGGGCGGGAAAATGGATTACATTTAGTTGCGTATAGGAGTTGAATATAAAACATATAACAGAAATTAAAATTTAAACTATACTAAAAAACTGTCTGAATTAGATAACCATATAATAATTTTTGTCGTGGACGTCAAAATAGACGATATTGTCATGCAGGTAGTCGTTAATGATAAAGTAGGCGACATTGTCTTTCTTTGTGTCGTGCACGATTTTCGCGACGCTTGTTCGAAAATGTCGTTGACGATTTGTTCCCGCTGTCCCTCACATGTCGTGCAGAAATTAACATTGTCGTGCATCCGTCTTCGAGGATGTCTTAAAGACGGGGCCAACTGGGAGCTTACTTTCTAATATATCAAAGTTGTTTGAGAAGCTGTTAGCGTCAAAATTAACCCCAATTTTAAATGAAAATAGATGTATTTCTAACCACCAATTCGGCTTTAGAAGAGAACACAGCACAATTGAGCAAACCCATCGTATAGTAAACGCAATAAGAAAAGCCTTTGAAGAAAAAAAATATTGTTCCGCTCTCTTCATCGATGTTTCTCAAGCTTTTGATAAAGTCTGGCATGAAGGCTTATTACATAAATTGAAGCTCAACTTTAATTGTTGTAGTATCGACACTACCGTTTACATGAATTCGCCTTGGTTTCAACTAAAAAAAATAATTTTTTTCTTTAAAAGAGTATTTTCATAGAATTGTTATTATAATAGGGTCAAATATAAGCTGGTCCAATGGGTATTTCGAGAAGACATGAATCGGGGTAGCGGAAGACTGGAAGTAGCCTAGGGCAAGTAGATTCCAGGACTATAATTTCTACGAAGAGATTCAACCCGATATCGGAGATATATAATTTTGAAAATTTTGGTTTTTCGTTAACTTAGTATGAAAAATATGGTAATTTTCAAGTCCAAAAAGATTAGATTCCAGGACTATAATTACAACGTCCAGATTCAGCCCGATAGTAGGGTTTATATGGGGCCTTAAGTAAATTATAGTCCGATCTTTTCGAAATTTTACACTGTGGTTTCTTGTCCTACAAAACTGTGACGTACCGAATTTTATTATGATAGCGTTATAGGCGTACTTAACTGTTTTCCGGGATTATGTTTTTTATGGGGCTTATGGTAAATGATGACGCTAGGGATTTGCAGATATAAGCAAAAAAATGCGCTGGCGCGACGTTAAAAAAGATAGTTGGCAACCCTGGTTGAATAAACAAGCAAAATAACAAAGCTCTGTGTAAAATTTAAATAAAAATAAAAAAAAGTGTTTATAATAGATAGTGACTATTGAAAAATAAATAAAAAATAAATATTTTTATTTTTATTTAACATAAAAATTTTGTGAAATAAACTTGAAAAATGGCTGAATGCAGTAAATGCAAATCAGCAATAAGAGGTGAAAGCGGCATTAGACGCAACGGTATTTGTGATAAAGTTTATCATTATAAGAAAAAATGTGCCGGTATCGATCAATATTCTGGAAAAATTATAGATGAGGACAATTTTGTGCGTTTTATTTGCAATGACTGTATGCTGTATATTCAGAATGTAGATCTTGTGTTAAGAGACATCCAAGAAGGAGTAAATAAAAACAAACAAATATTAGTGGATTATAAAAATGAATTTGAAAGCTCCCTAAAACAAAGCGAATGCGAAATAAAAGCTTTGTTGGAAGCAATAGAGAATCGTTATGATGAAAGATTTAGAAAAATGGATAAAATCCAAACAATGTGTGAAAAAAATGTAGAAATTGTGAAAAACTTGTATGGAAATGTAAGCGAAATAGAAAATAAAAATAAAAACATGTATGATATAATAGAGACAAATAATACAAAGATGTGTAACAAGGTATATTTACACAAGGTAGACTCATTTGGGAGTGTATACATCAGAGAACCTCAAAACTCACTATTTTTGTGCATTTATTCATACGCTAAAATTTACAATAACTCTATACATGCAAAACAAAGTTCAACGTTGGTAATTTTTTTTTCCTTTCGTACACATTTGATATTTTCATTTATTCGTTTTTTATTGAAAGTGCTTTATTTGCATTTTTGTTGCTCACGCAATATAACACAACTGAGTAAATTCAAAAGAGCACATTCTCTATACTTTTGTTTACATTAACAACAACAACAATAAACAACGATGAGACGCTTTTTCAAAATTAACAACAATAAAAACAACAATAACAAAAATACATTGTACCTACTACTACTACTACTGTACTTTTTGTTTCTATGGAAATTGTGTGTACCTACATAAGTATGTGTGTTTAGTTTCCCAGTTGGCCCCGTCTTTAAGACATCCTCGAAGACGGATGCACGACAATGTTAATTTCGTGCGAAAATCGTGCACGACACAAAGAAAGACAATGTCGCCTACTTTATCATTAACGACTACCTGCATGACAATGTCGTCTATTTTGACGTCCACGACAAAAATTATTATATGGTTATCTAATTCAGACAGTTTTTTAGTATAGTTTAAATTTTAATTTCTGTTATATGTTTTATATTCAACTCCTATACGCAACTCCATGTAATCCATTTTCCCGCCTGCGAATAATTTCATCATCATTTTTGGTTATATTGTTTAGAACTAATTTGTAAATTTTTTGTAGGTATTTAAATCAACAATTAAAAAAAAGAATGTGAGAATTTGAAGAAAACCAAGCAAGTGATTGAATAGCATTCAAGAAAACTTTGTCTTCAGTAGCTTTTATACAAGACAACTTATAAGACAGTGTCGCTCATACTGTCCCACATAGAGTTTAATAGGCGACAACTTATAAGACAAAGTCGCTCATACTGTCCCACACAAAGCTAAATAGAAGACAACTTACAAGACAACGTCGCTCAAACTGTCGTGCACGACGATTTCCTGTAAATTGTCTTCTAGAAAAACTAAACAACGGGGGACAAGTCGTGAATACATCATTGACGACGATGTCGTCAACGTCAATCTGGCCAACTGGGTTCATTAAAATTTTTTTTTTCTTGTACTACCCTGCAAATAAAATTGGACCACCTGACCCATTTTGATAAAATGGACTACTCCATGGACTAGTCCGATGTAATGCAAGCATGGACCATGCCATTGTTAAAAAGTGTTTGTAGTGAGACGACATGTCTTCGTTTTTTAACGACATGCTTTCGTGTTTAAACGACTTCAAAACTAATCCTCTTGAGTATACCATGGAGTAGTTTTAAAACTACTCCTTACTGGTCCAAAGGTGGGTTATATACCATGGAGTAGTTTTAAAACTACTCCTTAGTGGTCCAAAGGTGGGTTATATGGTCCTCTCCTAGGACATCGTAATGTTAAATAGACCAGGTTTTTTCCATACGTTTGGGTTACTTGTGGACTAGTCCTGGTCCCTTGTGGACTACTCTTTACACGCGTGTTTGGACTGGTCCTATTATTTGCAGGGTACATAGTTAATGCTGCATAAATACATGAGTAATGATTGTTTCATTTCTGGCTCTTTCGTTTGTATTTTTTGTTTCTTTACCAAACAATCATTTGCGCTCAGAACACTTAGAATCTTTATAAAAAAAAAACGAAGGCAACGATTGTATAAATAACAAAGCACGATGTGCGTTATTTGAATGACTGCAAACCAGCAGCGAATATTTGCGGTTGCGCGAGTTTGACTGTATGACCGTAAGCGTGTGTATTTGTTGTCGTTAATTAAATGCGATTTTTTTTCAATTGCAAAACGCTATTCTCTGGTATACATGCTGCTCTATAAAAGGAACGGAATTGTCAAAATTGTCTTCATATAAAAAAAAAACAATTTAACGCACACATGTACAAATTTTTTCTCATATACACGAAGTTTGACGTTAAGCTTCCAACTAGGGGTAATCAGCTGACAAACATATGGGCCAACGAGTTTACCTTGTGTAAATATACTTTGATGTGTAATGAAATAAAAAAAGCGATTAATGATACAAACGTCAAAACCAAAATGACCTATGCACAAACAGTAGCAAAAACAGTGATGCCAGATGTCTCAAAAAATATCCCGCTAATTATAAAGCCGAAAGAGAAACAAAGTGTGGTAAAAACAAAAGCTGAATTGAATGAGAAAATAAATCCAATAAATTTTAAAATAACAAATGTAGAAAACAGGAAAAATGGAACTTTAGTAATTCAGAGTGAAAATGTTGAAGAGAAAAAATGAAAGAAGTTATACAAAATGAAATAAGTGAAAAATATGAAATAACGGTTCCAAAGCAAATCGAAATGCAAATAATCGTAACGGACATGAACTTTAAAATATCCGAAAGAGAATTAATTGAAAAAATGAAAAAACAAAATGAAATATTAGGAAACAGTCATATTGAAATAATAAAAATGTTTGAAACAAAAAGATTTAATAACACAATATATAATGCCAAAATTAAAATAGATAATGAGTCATATGCTAGAGTTATGTCGAGTCAAAAAATTAATGTTGGATGGGACAGATGCCGAGTTTTTGATGGAACGAATATATTAAAATGTTTTAAATGTCAAGGCTATAATCATAAAGCATCAGAATGTAAAAACGAAGAAATATGTTACAGATGTCATGGAAAACACAAAAGTAGTGGATGTAATAAGGAAGTAATAGCTAAATGCGTCAACTGCATGAAAGAAAATAGAAGGCTCAACTTAGGACTAGATGAGAATCACGTTACCAATAATAGAGAATGCCCTGTGTACCAAAATAAACTTAATTTAAAAAAGAGAAGAATAGGCATTGCAGCATAACAACCAAAGCAACAAGAAAAGCAAATACATGGAATATATACAAACATCCAGGGACTCCTCAATAACTTTGTTCAATTAGAAACAATTGCTGAAATTAATAAACCAGAGTTCATAATTCTGTCTGAAACTCATTTGACTGATACAGTGGATGAATCGGAGATTCTAATAAAGCAATATAACCATTTTAACACATTATCCAATTCAAGCAAAACAGGTGGTGTAATCGCATATTTCAAAAAACAATGGAACATAAGCAAAATAAGTGAATATGTAAAAGAATCAAAATATTGGATTAGTGCTTATAGAGCAAAATATGAAAAAACAACTTTTATATTAGTAATAGTATACAGATCACCAAGTAGCCAAAAGCCGGAATTTTGCAACGATTTTCAAGAAATAATGGAAGAACTATGTGAAGAAAACTGTGATATGATAATAGTCGGAGATTTTAATATAGATTGGTTAAAAGACTTTTATAAATCTAAAATAGAAAGCGTTCTAAATGATAACGGTCTAAAGCAAATAATTAGTGAATATACTAGAATAACAAAGAATTCTAAAACTTTAATAGACTATGTTATAACAAATAATGAGAAAATTTTAGCAAAAACTAATATAAACAATAAAATAGCAGATCACGAAACCATAGACATATTTATCAAAAACGAAAATATATTATATGAACAAATAGAAGAAGTAGAAATATTTAAATATGATAAAACCCGTTTCAATAATGAATTAAGAGCCGTAATAGAGTGTAATGAAGTGAACAATCTAAACTACTATGTCCATCATTTTGATAAATGTATAGAAAATACAATAAAAAAATTTACTGTTAAAAAGAAAATAAATAAAAAGCATAGAAATAAATGGTTTAGCAATGAACTTAAAAACATGAAAAGAGAAAAGATTTTTAAATACCAAAGTGCAATTAATTACAATACAAATGAGGCATGGAATGCCTATAAAATAATAAGAAATGCATATAAAGTAAAAATTGAGATCGAAAAAAACAATTATATAAATAATAGAATAAACAGTACAAATAACCAAAAAGATATGTGGAGAAAAATAAAGGAACTAGTGATAGGAAACCCCAGATCTGTGATAAAAACTGTGATATTTAAAGAAATAGAATATAAGGACAATATACAAATAGCTGAAAATTTTAATATTTATTTTATAGACAGTATTAAGGAAATAAATAACTCAATTGATTATGTGCAATATGAAAATAATATACCTGTGATAGAAAGCAAATTTAAATTTCGTGCAATAAATTTAGCATATTTAAAAGTTATATGATATGTAAGGATATAAACAACAGACTGGACTATAATAAAATAAGTAATAAATTAATATTAGATAATTGGGACATAGTTGGCAATAGAATTCTTAATATAGTAAACAAATCTCTTGAAACTGGAATATTTCCAAATAATTGGAAAGAATCAGTTATTACTCCAATAGAAAAAGTAAAAAATACGGTGAAGTGCGAAGAGTATCGGCCTATAAACAGCCTAAAAACATGTGAAAAAATTTTGGAAAAAATTGTTAAAAATCAGCTGGAAGAATATATAGAACAAAATAAAATTCTTTCAAAATATCAGTCAGGATTCAGAAGAAAACACTCATGTGAGACTGCTGTGAATTATGTCATAAATAGATGGAAATACATGAATCAGAATAATAAAATTGTGGCAATATTTCTAGATTTCAAAAGGGCATTCGAAACAATTGACCGATATATTATGTTAGAAAAACTAAAAGAATATGGAATACAGGATAATGAATTAAAATGGTTTCAATCCTATTTAGCCAATAGAAGACAAATGACAAAAGTTAACAATGTAAAATCAGTGGAGAAAGAAAATTATTTTGGTGTACCTCAGGGCTCCATTCTAGGTGCTCTTTTATTTATTTTATATATTAATGACATGGAAAAAGTTTTAGAAAATTGTGAAATAGTTCTTTATGCCGACGATACCCTGATTTTCACAGAAGCCCAAACAGAGGATATGTGTTATGAAAAATTAAAAACAGATATGCATAAAATTAATAAATGGCTAAAAATGAACAAATTAAAATTAAATGAAAATAAATCCAAGGTAATGGAAATAAACATGAACAGTGATAAAGACTTCAAGATTAATGATGTAATAATTGAAAAAGTAAATAAAATAAAATATCTGGGGTTTTTTATAGATAAAGAATTAAATTTTAAAGAACATTTGGAATATATTTGCAAAAAAAATTGGAAAAAAGATCGGATTTTTCAAGCGTGTAAGAAATAAAGTGTCTATTATTACGGCAATAAACATTTATAATACTATTATAAAACCACATTTTGAATACGGGTCAACAATTCTGTATACATGTTGCACGGATAATCAAATAAATAGATTACAAAAATTGCAAAATAAAGCCATGCGGTCTATATTAAAATTCAATCGTTTTACATCAATAAGATATATGTTAGATACCTTAAGATGAATGAACATACACCAAAGACTGGAATTTAACACATTAATTTTAATTAAAAAAATGAAGATGGGAGAAGCACCAGAATACTTGATAGAGCAACTTAGATATGTGGGAGATGTTCAGCCGTATAATCTACGAAATAATCAGGATTTCAGATTGCAACGATCAAATACTAGTGGTACACAACGATCTTTATTTTACAAAGGACTGAGAACGTACAATATGATGCCAAACAGCATAAAAAATGAAACAAACAATACTATTTTTAGAAAAAAAGTTGTTGATTTTATTAAAAATGTTAATGAAAATTAGAGCTTAAAAAGAAAAATATGATGAAAATGTACTAAAGTGAAATGTAATGAAAAAGTATTAAATACTACTAATAAATAATAATAATAATAAAAAGTGGATATTGACTTGCATTACAAAGATGAATAAAACTGCGAATTGAGCAAGACGTTTTGTATAAATCCTTTTTTAGTAAGCTTTGGACTTATATAGATTTATTTTTCAAGCTACCAAATTTAAAAATCTTTGCTCGTTTTAAGGTACATTTGGTCATTTTCAGCGAAAAGTCTACTTTTTTTAATGTAACGTCAGAATGCAAATAAGGTTGTATTGTTGTATTCCCTTTTGCTACTTAATGTAGAGCTAGTTGTGCTTTACACTAAAATAGGTATAAAAAAGTAAACTATACATACCTATACAATTTTTTGAGAAATAAATAAATAAATAATTTAAATAACTTCTGGCATTACGTTACAAAAAGTAGACTTTTCGCTGGAACTGCCCATATCTAGAAAGATCTATTCAAAAGCTATCAAATTATACCAATATTGGACATTTAAGTTCAGAAATGTAATGAACAATCGCAAATACATATACTTAAATGAAAATTTCAGGTCCCTAAATCGAAAATTATGGGTAAATGTTATTTTATTTGGAGCTTCATAAACTAGATTTGTTCCAATAACTTCAACAAAACTGTGGATATCGACATAAGCTACGTTTCCTTAGTAGCACAGATTTATTTATTTTTAAAACATTATTGCTAATTATATTGCATCAACTTTTTGTGACGAGGTGCTTAATTTCGAAAAATTGCGAGTTAGGGCTTTTCTACATGAGACAAACGATATGTGTGTATATGTTTATAGTCTATGTACATATTATGCAAAAATTTGTTAATTGCAAAACACTACAAACGCTTGATTAAAAAAAGATAAAAAAAAAAACAACCAAGTACACTTTTACGGACTTTAAGCTTGAACTCTTTTCTTTGTGATTTTGCGGGTCAGATGTTGCACATGTAAGTACATACCTAGTACATGTAATATATTTTAGTAATGTACCTATTACTTACTTAATATTTGATTGTTGATGGATCCATTTATTGGACCACCATTAGTGGTGCTATTATTTCTTTCAGTCTTGGTCTCATTATCCATCACAATTTTTTTATTTTTTACAAATATAATTTTGTGTAATAAAATAGTTTTATCACTCCACTAATGTTTCTAATCAATTAAAAAAAATATACTGTTCGTTAATCAGATAGTAATAATTAACGATGGAGTCAATGCTATAAGATAAGGTAACTAAAACATCGAACCACACGTTGCTATTAAAAATATTGACTATTTGCGAAATTTATAAATTGAAAATAATTATTTCTTCAACAAAACCAGTGTAGGGTTGCCAAATGTTGTGTGGGCGATTTATAAACCTAATTGGCGATGCAATTCTGTGTTTGGCTACATGGCGATTTTTTTTTGCAAAATTAAAAAAAGTTTGCGATTTCTATTGCCACTCATGGCAATTTGCGGTCTATACGTCGCAAATTTAATGGAGCAATCAAATTTGACGTTTGCCGCAATAAATATTGCTACGTGGAGACCCGGGGTTAAGCAATCAAAATAAATGGCTAATTTATATTTAATTTTTTTATATCTGTAAATAAAATGAATTCCTACTACATTTTGGTATTTTCTTTTAAAAATTTGGCACTTTTGAAAAAAAAAGTTTTATCAAGTCAAGGCGCAGGTCTCTGCTTACCATTTGTTTGGCAATTTTACTGTCAATTTAACAGCTGATAACATGTTTTTCTTTATAAATTGTTTTTTTGATGACATCAGGAAAGTAAATTGCTTACAAATTGAATGCAGCCTACGTCACAGCTTTCAATTTATGTAAGTTTTGACAAGCAGTATATGTAACTTGGTGGCCACACGATCAAGTTTTGCCTTTCAATTCCTTTCAATTTGCATACACTCTCAGTTTTTTACTAACACTCTCACACTTTTTAAATTGACCACGAGATGGCTTTCAATTTCACCTTTCCATTTGTTTGGCAATTTACTTTCAATTAAACAGCTGAGTACAAGTTTGTCTCTGTTGTTGTTGACATCTTGGAAATAAATTGCTTACAAATTGAGTGCAGCCTACGTCACAGCTTTCAATTTATGTAAATTTTGACAAGCAGTATATGTAAAAGACTATCAAGAACAACTTGAACGTGTGGCCGCAGGGTAAAAGACTATCAAGAACAACTTGACCGTGTGGCCGCAGCGTTAATTACAACTTAAGTGAGTGGAGTTGTAAACCTTAATAGGTGCCCGAATTATATTTTGAATTCGCCTTGACGACGGTGCTGGATGGAAAATCAAACAATTTAGATAAGACGAAGTTTAACGTAACGTCAAGCATTTTGATCGTGTCCAGGCCCCTTTATCTTAAAAATCCTTTTTCATCTGGTAGCACTAACAGCTGTAATTTATTTCACAACAAAATCAAGGCGTACTTGCTACATAATTTTAAGAAAATTTTGTATTTTGTTGTTTTTTTTTTATTGTACTAGTTTGGTTACTTAAATAAACAAAATGATGCCAGAACCTGAAAACTGTCCAGGCGTGCAAAGTGCTGATGCTGGGTTAGGAAACGCATGTCAGGGTTGTCCCAATCAAAAAATATGCAGTGATCCCAATAAAAAACTAGAAGATCCAGGAAAAGCTTTAGTAGCAGAAGCAATGAAAGACGTTCGTAATAAATTGCTAATATTATCGGGTAAAGGAGGTGTGGGCAAAAGCACAGTGACTATGTTAATATCGCGTTATTTGGCCAAGAGTTGCAATGACAAAAATTTCGGTGTTTTGGATATTGATATATGCGGGCCATCACAACCGCGACTATTAGGTGTAGAAGGTGAAAACGTCCATCAGTCTGGTTCTGGTTGGTCTCCAGTAAGTGTAGATGATAATATATGTTTAATGTCTATTGGTTTTTTGTTGGGATCTCCCGATGATGCAATTATTTGGCGTGGACCTAAAAAGAATGGCATGATACGCCAATTTTTAAGCGAAGTCGATTGGGGTTCTTTAGATCTGTTACTATTGGATACTCCACCTGGTACCTCGGATGAGCATTTATCGGTCGTGTCATATTTACGCAATGAAACACAACCAGACTCCCTTAAAGCGGTTATTGTCACAACGCCTCAGGAAGTATCATTGCTTGATGTTCGCAAGGAGATTAATTTTTGTAAAAAACAGGGCATTCAAATAGTGGGGATTATTGAAAATATGAGCAGTTTTCGATGTGGCTATTGCGGCAATTCATCCGAAATATTTCCTGCAAAAACTGGTGGTGCTAAAACAATGTGTGAAGAAATGAATGTTAAATTTTTGGGCTCATTGCCACTAGACCCAGAATTGACAAAAGCGTGTGATAACGGTGAAGATATAACTTCTTTAAGGAATACTACTACAAATGCTTTAGAGGAAATATGTAAAAACATTGTAAACATTTTGTAACGCAATTCACTCTAAAAAAAATTAATAAAAATAATAATAAATAAAAACTAAATAAATACCTATTGATATTAGAGTTTTTCCTCATCCAGACTTCTTCATTTCCCGGGATTCCGGGAATTCCCGCTCAATACAAATCGATTCAAAATATTATTTAAATAAATTTTTTTGAACAAATATCATTGCCTGATATCAATTAAATAAGTTTATAAATGCTTTCAACATTTTAATTTCTGTGGCAAAAAGGAAAAAGTGATTAATTGCACCTTAAAATCTTCATATTCAAAACTACACATGCGCAAAATTTCAATTATTTTGTAGGATTTTTGAGGAAGTTGTAGCCAAATGGCTTTTTGGAATAATAAAAACTTCCGATCTGTGACATTAGAAGTGTTTAGGAATAAAAATTAAAAAACTATAACCGCAGATAACTGATGATTATTCATTCAGAGTAAATTTAAGTAAATTTAATAGACTTATTGCCATAGAATTAATTCAAAGCTAATAGCATTTTTATTAAACCAAAAATTTTAAAGTATTTAAAGAAATAATTAGCTACAACTACCATGGACAGGCATCATGATGGTTGCTTAGGGAGGGACAGGCAAGGATTTAATTACATCTAAATCTCCGACAACTAAAGGTATTGTATCTCGCAATTGATTTCTGTGCGTTTCGGTTTCTTTTCGTACATAAATATTATGTAAGTCGTCGTCGACGTCAACAATAATTTTAAATTGTTGTCACATCAAGTCGAAGACTACATCACTTCGACGTTAATTTGGTATTTTATAAGAATGTTGTGTCGACGTAGACTAGTTATCGAAAATTTTACAAAAAAAAAAAAAAAAATCCCATCTCGAATTATTTTTTTTGTGCTTCATCATTTTAATCATTTTTAATGCTATTTTCCGACATATTTTTTTAACCGTTCTAGCTTTTTAAAATAAAGTGTAGAGTTTGTTTTTCAATTTTGAATTTTTTTTGGCGAATTTTTGCCATGTTTTCGATAAAAGATATTTTTACTGTAAGTTTTCTGATTCTTTATAGCTTTTACGTTTATTAATATATGCAGGTAACCCTCCTACAACACGGTAGATAGCAAGGCGAATTCATACAAGGTGGTCTTATTTTGAAAACGTTTTACAGCACTGTAAAATATTTTAACGTTGTGTCAAAAATTCAAACAAATATTTGATTTTGTTTTTATATTAAATTGTGTTTTTTGAAATGTTTTAACTTAAAAAAGTTTTAAATTTTACAATTTTACAATCGCAAATTATAGAATTTAGTTAAGATTCCCCAGAACCAACAGGACGGTATACCATTTTGACACAAGGTTAGTAATCAGCTGTTGCTTACGTAGCAAGATAAGTTCACCTGGTGTAAATTCGCCTTGGTAGATAGGTTCCTAGAAAACGCCGTGTTGTAGGAAAACGTGTTATATGAGGCTAGGAGACAGTGTAAAATATGCATTTTTTAATTAAATATTTTTTATATTTTTTATATATTTTATATTTTTTATATAAAATCAATTTATTCACAACAACGTTGTTAACACTTGAGACTCTACCAAGGCGAATTTATAAAGGTGACCGCATCATGAGATAGAGTTATGCTAGCTATCCCTTTTTATTGAAAAATACTATGTATTTTGTTTTTGTAAAAAGTTAGAGTGAATGTCAAAAATATTTGTTGAAAATATAAAAAAGGAAATTTTTTTGTTAATAAAATATACACAATTGCTTAAGAAACTCCCCAATTGCAAATTAATTGTGGCTCCACTTATTCCTTACCCATTTTTAATTTCTTGTGTTTATATTTTTTCACTTTTTTTTGTTTTATATAATTTAAATAAGTTTTTTTTTCAACTATTTAAATTTTTATTGAATTTTAAATTTGAATTAATTTTTTCACAAAATGTAAACAAAGCTTGACATTAAGTATACACACAAAAAAATAAACAATAAACAGATGACTGGAAAATGTCACCTTTATGAATTCGCCTTGGACTCTACTAAATGAATTGTGTTTCAATCGAATCTCGATGCAAGATACTTCGGGTAGGGTTGCCATACGTACTGTTTTAAGCAGTACATGTACTGATTTTTTGCAATTGCACAACTCCTTAAACAGTACGCAAATGTACTGTTTTTTACACTTTGTACTGTTTTTTTGTACTGTTTTTTTTTTTTGCTCAGTCTATATTTAACAGAACTGGCTTACAAAAAATTATGTTGTGTTAAAAAAAAAAGTTCTAAAATAATAAGAGTTTTTACGCTGTGGTCATTGTTTTCTCATAAATACACAGTAGAAATCTAAATTATAATGGGTGGCTCGTAGCAGTGGTATATTTTCGTGTTGTTATGATTTTATGGCTACCTCTTCCAATAGTCTTTCCCTTTCCACACCTGAGAAAGACAAAAATAAAATCTAAATTTTTTTTAAGTACTAAAAAATACTTATTCCAAAACAGTTATCGTTAATTTTTAGAACTTTTTTAATTTTCGGGCATGTTCTGGAAATCGAAATCACGTAAAATTGAAAACAAACAAATTTGGAAAATTATCCGTGTTCAAAATTTATAAAAATACCTAATACCTTTGAGGACCACTGTTCTTTACCTAAACTACTGAAATAAGAAAAAGATAAGTAAATTTTTACAAAAATTTTTTTGAAAATATTCATCGTTTTCAATTGCACTTGATTTTAAATATTTTCAGATTTTGTGAAATAAAAATAAACCAAACTATTTTTTTTGGATTTTATAGATTAATGGCCAATTTCACCAAATTCAGGGGACAAATTACGGCAGTCGTGATCGAATACTTTTTCGATTCGAAAGCAATTTTATTTCTAATTCTCTCTGTCTATACTGAACGGATCGAAATTATTTTTTTAGTATTGTATAGCATTTATTTTAGTTTTCACAACACTGAAAAAATAATAACGATTCGTTCAGTATCAACTGAAATAACATTGCCTTCGAATCTAAAAAGTATTCGATAACGACTGCCATAATTTGCCCTTAGGTTTAATTAACTTTCATTATAAAAGTCAAAAAACCTATTGTTATAGTAATAGTTAATTATAGCTGAACTTGGTAAAATTAGCCGTAAATAATTTAAAAATTATTTAAAATTGGAAAATTAATTTAGGAAACAAACATTTTCTCAAATTCTATATGATTTGTGCAACTATGTGTGTAGTGAAAATTGCTTTAAATACGAATATGTTTAAAGAAAATCGTACTTACAAAATCAATGAGTTGATTGTTTTGAGCTAAGTAAGGCTTTTCTCTGGCCAAATGCTTCGTTTGTGGTGTTTGCTTATTAAACGCAAATGGAGTAATTTCATATGTATATTTATGAAATGCCATAAACTGGAAATAATTCCTTTGACGTTACACATTTTAAGTGTATTTCTTTCTTTATATAATTGTTGTTGCATATTCAATCAAAAGTTTAAAATATTTACCCCAATTTCACCAAGTTCAGTTAAAACTAACTATTACTTTAACTTCCAGCTTACAATATGTTTTGACAGCTTAAACTGATAGTTTATTATAGCTGAACTTGGTGAAATTGGGGGTTACTTATTAAAACAAATGGTAATTTTGTCGTCAAAAAAAATGTACTGTTTTTTTCTTGATTGTACTGTTTTTATGTATTCAATGTACTGTTTTTCCGAATTTGAAATCTGGAGGCTTATTCTGAATTGCGATGCGAAAATCAATGCGATGCGAAAATACGTAAATGCGAACAATTGCTATTCTGTTTTGCGATATTCGCAGTTTTTTTAATCGCATTTCAAATGCGAAAAGGTGGCAAGTCGGTATTCTACATTGCGAAAACAAATGTCAAATTCGCAAAATTTATTCGACAACAAAATAGCATTCGCAAAGTACAAACATGTAAGTGAAAGATAATATTTTATTTATTTATTCATCATATATTTATTATTTAATTCAGGGAAGCAAGCAATAGGACCTTTATGGATTGGCCATTTGAAAACACCAAATGCACGTCAGTCGGCAAATACTTTGTGACAAACTTTTACTGAAGAAATAAATATCAATGGAAAAAATAGCGAACAAAATTTTTTATAAAGCTAAAAAAAGAGTAAACGTTTATTTTTCGCAAGCATCAAAATAAATTAAATTTTTCCATTCAAGCTTTAAATATCGGATTTGCTTCTGAGCAATCTTCTCTGTATCCTTTCATTTTGTTCACAGAATCCATTTTTGTTATCTTTTTTCTTACATAATGTCCTAAATATATTTTATTAACAATTTTTACAGCCAAACACAAACAATTTATTTTTAACTTGATGTTTGTTGACATTGACGTTTATTTGAGCAGCGTTGCCACGATTTGAAATAAATTGCGAATGCGATTGCGAAAGTCTAACAGAATACCAATTTTCTTTCGCATCGCATTTCATTTGCGCATCGCATTGATTTTCGCATCGCAATTCAGAATAAGCCTCCTGGCTACCCTAACTTCGGGTATTCCCCAATTTTACTTTCGGTGGATGCGAAAATTGTGTAGACACACATACACTTTGCTGAATCACCGAAATCTAACTAAATCGTAACAGGGATACAAAAATTTGTTCTTTTGTACTATTTTGGTATAATTTTAACAACTCAATCATGATAAAGTTGCAATTCCATTTTATCGTGTTAGAATGAAACCGTGTTGTAGATGAGGAGATTTCCGCAAATTTTTTTTCGTGTAAGATCGAAATCGTTTTGTAGGAAGCCGTCTTGTAGGAGGGTTACCTGTAGAAGATTTTTTCTTTCGTGCCGTTGTAAGCAAATTTTTGCGAATTTATATTAATTGAGCAATTTTCAACGAATTTTTGCCATTCCTTATAGTTAAGGGACTTTTAATTAATTTTATGGCTTTAAGGGTTTGTTTCCAGGTTTGCCATTTTCGCGAATTTTAGCCATGTTCCCGATTGAAGCGATTTTTCTTATAACTTTTCTGATTCTTTACAGCTTTAACGATCTTTTATAAATATTACCTTTGCTATCATTTCGCTGTTAGCAAATTTTTGCGAATTTCAGCTAATATTGGAATTTTTGCCATTCCTCATAGTTTTAGGGACTTTTAATAAGTTTTATTGCATATTTGATATATTAAAAATTTTCGCTATTTTGGCAAACTTGTTCGAATTTTTGCGTTAAATTTACTAATAAAATTTGTGCCCATAACCTCTTTTAAATTTGCATTTTTTATTTTAAACGTATTCAATAAATATTTTTTACATTTCATTTAAAATTCTTTAACTTTCATTTGAGTCGTCGCAAAATTTCCTGTCGACAAAACAGGGACAATACTACTCGACGTCGACTTTAAAGCGCCTTAGAAAATATCAATTGACTGTCAATAGTAATCGATTAATGTCAATAACGACTCCAAAAATACCATTACTGTTCAGGTGCCGTCGACTTTCATAATAGGGGTGAATGTTTTATGCACGTCCATTTGCAACAAAACCCGCCCATGCCTGACGAGTCATAGCCCGGCTGAAAAGTAGTTAGTTACGAGTGTGACAGATGGACTCTGTCGTAAAGCGGGCGTGTGGCAACGGCCTCTAACGCATTTAATCGTGAAAAATGTTATTGAAAATAGCTCCGAACGGTATTAAGGACTGTGTTCGTCTACACAAATAATAAAAAATAGATAACGTTTCTGGGTGTGTGAGCCGTACGCTAAATAATTGGGTGTTCACGATGGGCGGATTATATGGATATGTAGTTATGTTAACAACAAAAATATTTTTAAAAAAATTTAAGCAAATGTATTCTGTTGTTGTTAACATATGTAACTACATAACCATATAACCCGATAATCCGCCCTTCGTGAACAACCCAAATGTGCTGTTTATTTTCGAACACTGCTTTTAATTAAATATCACGTTTGTATATAGAAATTTAGCTACTGGAAATTTCTGATATAACCGTGACTTA
This sequence comes from Pollenia angustigena, assembly GCA_930367215.1. Taxonomy (NCBI): domain Eukaryota; kingdom Metazoa; phylum Arthropoda; class Insecta; order Diptera; family Polleniidae; genus Pollenia; species Pollenia angustigena. The sequence goes on along the minus strand of OV884057.1, from coordinate 119,411,057 downwards.
ACGGTTGTAATTTTATAGCCATAAATTTTAACATAAGAAAATAGCGTTTTTGATTTCCCAATGAAAATGTTCTTTTTTTTAAGGATATTATTTGAGGAGCTGCTAATATGGAAAATGTGCAACTTTCTTTGAATTTGTACTCTTGGGTTTGTAGTAGATTTAAAAGTGGACTTTAAATACCTCAAACTATTTTCGAAGACAAAAGCTGAAAATTGTAATAAAGAAGCTCCTATGTTAATTACGTCATCTGGTATATGGATTAGATAATGTATATATGTTAGTATGTATATTCATAGTTTGCGAATTAGGTACATTGGGGGGTGTGCTGGAAATCGCAAACGCAAAACGCAAGAATTTGGAGGCTGTTTATAATACACTTTTAATCAAATTTTTATAATTTTTGTTATAAAATTCTGTTTAATAGCAAAATGTTTGTATAATATTTGTCATAAAATTCTTTTATTACAGAAATCTTACTAAAAAACGACTTTTAAAATACTTGCGTTTCGCGTTTGCGATTTCCAGCACACCCCTGATTATATTCGCCCTTATCGTGGTTGGCGAACTTAAAATACGTCTGCGAATGTATGGTAATAAATTAGAGAACGGGAACTTTTTTCCTTTACATAGCGTCTTCACGTGACAATTTTTTGTCATACCAAACTTCAAAATCTATATAAAAAAAAAACTCGAAAATTTTTGTCAGCGTTTTTTCAATATGAAGTTTGACGTTTGGTATGACAAAAAATTGTCAGGTGAAGACGCTATGTTAAGCTCGTTTTCAAAATTTGTTCGGTTTGAAATTCACTTCATTTCAATTTATACAAGGCCCATCTATCAGGTCTGCTTACTTGTACAAAAACAAAAAACGATTCTTTTTAGTTGTCAAAAATTTACTACCACATATACAAAGCAAAAGGAAAAAACGTGTATGTGTGGCATACCATTAACGTAAACAAACGTACACATGCACATGTAAGCAAAATGTAAACAACTTTTGACAACTAAAAAGAACATAAGCAATGAGCATCAGGCTTCTTGCGCAGACCTTCTCAATGGGCCTTGGGCCCATCTATCAGGTCTGCTTACTTGTACAAAAACAAAAAACTTTTTCTTTTAAGCTGTCAAAAACTTACTACCACATATACAAAGCAAAAGGAAAAAACGTGTATGTAAACAACTTTTGAAAGCTCAAAAGAATGAAAACAATGATCATCAGGCTTCTTGCGCAGACCTTTTCAATGGGCCTTGAATTTATAGAACATGCCCGATAGGGTGCTTTGTTAAAAAAAATTATATAGTAAGGTTTTTAATGTCCCTGACTTTCTTAGTCCCGGGAACATACAAAAATTTTTCTTTTTAAAAAGTGCCTAAAAGTTGGTTAAAGTTACTGCCTGTTTTTGGAAAACGTAAGCAAGTGAGTGAGTGAGAAATTATATTGAAAACAAAAACAAATTTTCGTTTTTTATCAAGGCAGTTTACGTTTTCTAAAAACAGGCAGTTAATGAATAAAAAGGGTTTAAATGTAAATCCGTTTTAAGTCTATCACGTCTAGTTTTTTATTATGGACTGGTGATGCTAACAAACTTCATCGTAACTGGAACACAATTTACAAATGATTACGAATAAATTTCCTTTAAATCATCCAAAAATATTGCTTTAGAAGACGACGAAATTCTTATTTCCCTGGACGTCGTATCCCTATTTACTAACATACCAATCCACTTGGCAATAAATAACATAATGTCACAGTGGAATATTTTAAAAAATCACACCACAATACCAAGGGCTCAATTTCTTAAAATACTACAGTTCTGTCTTAACGACAACAATTATTTTATATATGACGACACCTACTATAAAGGCGCCCGTACACGACATGTATTTGTCATCTGACATGTCAAATTTTCAAGTCACATGTAATTGTTCATGTCTGTCAAAATTGCTGTTTTACATAAGGTTTATGTTTACATTTGGTTTCTGCATTGTTATTGCAGAAACCAAAGTAGTTCTCGGTTTCAAAATAGCTTGCTGCCGCCACGAAAATATTTATTTGCGCCGTAAAATAATTTAGCCATCTTAACCTTTTTTTCTTTTATTTTAAAGATACCAATTTAGAATTGTATAATGAAACGGATTTTATGTATATATTTACATAAATTCTATTCAATGGTAAGATGAGCATACATATCTTGGTATTGTAAAATATTAACTTCAGCCGGCTAATGATTCCGTCAATAGTTGACGCCGCTGCCAGTTTCTTCCCGGCATAGATTTCTGATGTCAGATGGTTTGTCAGAAGAAAATAGAGCACGCTATAATTGAAATTTTGTCAGATGACTTTGCGTCTGACTTTTACAGAAGCAAAGTTAAAAAGGAAACACACGATATGTATGTGTTTTGCAGTGGGAAATTTGACATGTCAGATGACAAAAACATGTCGTCTATACGCTCCTTAACCAAACTTACGGAATGCCCATGGGTAATCCATTATCTCCAACAATAGCTGATATCGTTCTAGATACACTATTAGAACAAGTTACCACGGATCTTAAAAAGGAAAATGTAAATATAAAACTAATTTCAAAATATGTGGACGATTTGTTTGCGATTATTAAAAGAAAGGACGAAAAACTAATTTTAAAAACATTTAATAACTACCACAACAAAATAAAATTCACGATAGAAAAAGAAGAAGACAATTGTATCCCATATCTGGATATGAAAATATTTCGGGAAAACAAAATTATAATAACGGATTGGTATTCGAAAAGTATTGCCTCAGGTCGTCTTATAAATTATCACTCTACACAGCCAAAAAGTCAAAAAATAAATACTGCACTTAATTTAATAACAACGGCTTTAAAATTGAGCGATAACAAATTTAAATCCAAAAATATTGACAAATTAAACGACATACTAATTAAAAACAGCTATCCGACATATATAATAAATAATCTAATAAAAAAGGCACAAACAGAAAAGGAATTGGGGGAAAACATAAACAACACATCTGGCAACACTAAGTATTACAGCCTCCCATACATACAAAGCTCACAGAAAACAAACAAATTCAAGAGATAATAAAAGACAACAAAGTAAAATTGGCGCACAGAGCGAGCAAAACAATCAATACTCTATTTACACAAACAAAAACTATTTACACAAACAAAAAAAAATAGAGAAAAGTGAGCAGAGTAATCTTGTGTATGAAATCACATGTTTAGGAAAAACAGATGAGGAGTGTGGTAAAGTTTACGTGGGTACTACAAAGAGAAGCCTTAGTACACGAATATCAGAACACGAAACAGACATAAGGAAAAAGAAAATAACTACAGCTCTGGCTATGCACTGTGTTGAAGAAAAACATTTACCTGATCTCACAAACGTTAAAATATTGGACAAGGAAAAGAGAACAAATAAACGATATACACTGGAAAGTTTGAGAATTCAGGAAAAAGCTACGAATGCCTTAAATACAAAAGACGACAAAAACAACACGAATGCAATTTATACAATCGCAATATTTTAGTTTAGTTCTGCTTCTGTGATACTTAGTTTAATACAATTTAATTATACTGTGAAATTTTTTACTTTTATTTATATTTTTGCATTTGTTTTGTTTAATTAAATTTATGTTTTATGTTGTGTTTATGTAAAACAGAATGTGTGTTAAATATTCAAAATGCAGAACTATTGACGAAGGATTATATGTGAGTAAAATTATTCCTGTAGAACTAATCGTTGTTGTTATTAAACTATTATTTTTCAATTGTATATTTATTTTGATGTTGCCAGATCTAATAAAATATCCCTGATGATGTTGGGAATCTCCAACGAAACGTCGGAAAAATAAATTATGAAATAATCTTTTATTTGCATAGAATACATGACCTTAATAAGCCCGATTTAGAATTTTCTAAACAAATCAATAAAACATTTTTTTTTATTTATTAACTGTTTCGGAGCTATTCAGAAGTAAGTTGCGATAAATTTGGTTTTTATTCAAAACAAAAAATAGTACTATTTTCAGAAATGTATAAAAAAAAAATTTTAATAAGGACAAAAGTTCAACATTTTTATCATTAATCAAAAGCCAGATATATTAAAAATAAAATAAGAAATATATTAGGAAAATCACTAATATTTCGCTAGATTTGTCCGATTTGGATTAAATTACAAGCATATGACTTGGAATAAAATTCCCTATAAAGCATAGCCACCTTATTTCGGACGAAATATTAGTCAAGCCCATAAAAAACTAGACGTAAATTCAATTAAATTCACACAAAAAGGTTCTTGCTCCCGCCTTTTTTATTTTTCCGACTAGTGTAATAAGCCTAATCAACTATAAAACTACGAATTATTTTTGTTAACTGAACATAAAGAATTTCATTTAATCCTAATCAAAAATTTAATAAAAAAAAAAATCAATTTCGAAAAAAACAACATTTTTTTCTCCTATATAAATTAATTAAAAAAATACATACTTGAAATCTCTTATTTTATGAAAAAAAAATTAAGTTTTCAAATACCTAGAACAAAAATTTTATATTCTATTGATATTAAAAAAACCCGCTAGATTTCCCGCTAACCGTCAAAACGGATGGGCACATAAATACCGCTAGAATCGCGGTAAAACCGTCAAATTTGCAACTGTGCGTGTGATTTTGTGGTGTTCTGTAAATCACACCGTTTTTGTGATTTTCAAACACAAAAAGTTTGTTCTACAAAATTATAGCTAATTTTTTAACGCTTTTTGTGTTATTTTCCGACAATTTGTTTTTTTAACCGATTTAGCGATCTAAAATTAATTTTTGGGTTTGTTTAAAATTTTGCTATTTTTTGCGAGTTTTAGCCATGTTTGCGATAAAAGCGATTTGTTCCTGTAAGAATTTCCTCTAATTTAGCAATTTTTACCGAATATTCGCCATTCTTTATAGGAGAAGGCGAAGAACGGAACCAGGAGTTCTCTGGCGTATCTGGATAAGATGTCGAAGAGAGATCCTTCAACGTTCTCCGCGAGGGATAGGCACCTTCTGAGAAGGCACCGACAAAGCGTCGCCAAATTCGAAAGAATTTACGGCCCTGTCAGTACCGTGCTTGGTTGGCCCTATCCTTGGAGAAAGCAGGTGGATGAAGTCGCCGACCCGGACACTACTCAAAAGAGTACAGGGCCGTTGGCATCGTCAACCTGCAGTGGAGAGATGGAGAAAGGAGGGGTTGCCCCGATGACCAAAGCGCTCATGTCTTCGGAACGAGCTGCGGAGAATAAGGGGGCGATACCCAAGAAGGAAAGCAAAGTGGCTAAGGCAGCGGACACGGGGAAGAAGGCTGGTAATCCTCCGTCCGATTCCACTAGTGGCTCTCGTAGAGATGCCAATAGGGGAAAAGGTGCGGACAGGAACAAGCCTTCTAAACTAGTCGTGCCAAAGTCACCGAGCTCAGTGAAGAGGGTTGGTACATCTCCGGCTGAAGCTCCTAATGGCTCTAATAAGGAGACCATTAAGAGGATCAGATCTGGGGATGATCAGCCTACTTCATCGAATAAAAGATTGAAGAAGTCGACGAGCCTGGAAAGTCATCTGCAAGTGGCTGTTATCGATCGGAATGATCCGGATGGGAGGATCAGTGCCGAGCTATGGCAGTTAGTGGAGGCTAGTCTTATCGACGAGCTAGCAGCATTTAAGGGCAAAGTGGAGGACGTATCCTTCAATCGTGCGGACTGGGTTAAGGGAGTGAAGGTTGTCAATTGTGGTAACAAGAATTCTTTGGAATTCTTAAGGACTACAATTGACAAATGCAGCGACATTAACCCGGGGGCAAGGTTTAAAGTCATACAAGCTTCCGATTTGCCAATTAGATCCATAGTGACAGTATGGATTCCACCACCCGTACGTCCGGTGGAAACTATACTGGCAGTATTGGGCAACCAGAACAAAAGGCTCCATACCGACAAATGGAGGCTGGTGACCTCACTGGTGTGTAAGGAGAATACCGGCAGAGACTTCCGCTTCGCGGTGGATCGGAAGTCCATGGAATTCTTGGAGGAGGTGGGGGGGGGTAGTTAAGTTTGGTTTAGGTAACGTCAGGTTCCGGTATCCGAAACATGACAGGACCAAAGAGGTTGTTAGGGCCATTATTATAACTTGGCGCTAGCTGTTATCCGACAGTTAACAGACGCTTTTTGACAGATAACACATTTTTATCTGTCAATTTATTCTTAACTTTAGCTAACTTCAAGTTGTAATAATGGCCCTTAGTGGTGCAAATAAACCTGCACCATTGTGAAGCAGCCTCAGCGGAACTAGCAACCTTCCTCAGCACCCGGACGGACGTTGCCCTAATCCAAGAACCTTGGATTAATAAAAATAAGGTTTGCGGTTTAGGGGTTGCGGGATACACTCTGTTTGTCCCGTCCACAGAGGACAAGGTAAGAACGTGTATATTAGCGAGGAATAAATTGAATTTTCTCATCTCTCATTCTTTCAGGTGCGGTGACTTGACCGTAGTAAATGGAGAAGCCAAAGGTAAGCGCACTCTTACACTGGCTTCGGTGTATATGCCGTACGAGGAGTTGGACCCACCTGGCACAGAGGTGCGGGAACTGACGGCATATGCAAGAAGGATGGGTGCGATCCTAGTATTGGGCTGCGATGCCAATGCTCATCATAGCCAATGGGGGAGTGCAGACATAAACAAAAGGGGTGAGTTAATGTTTGATTTTATAACTACTAACAATCTTATTATATGTAATATGGGTAACACGCCGACGTTCAGAAATAAAGATAGGCAGGCAGTGATAGATCTGACTTTAGTGAACCGTGACGAGCATCTTGTTGTTGATTGGAGGGTGGCAACGGACTGTACATTTTCAGACCATAGTCGTATTACCTTCACATTGAATTTTGACCCACCTGGGGTTGATCCATTTAGGAACCCGAGGGGGACAAAATGGGACTCCTTTAAGGAAAGAGTCCGAATTGGGTTGGCGCAAAGGGCCTTGGGCGACTTGCTGCCGACTGATCTGGAGGGTGTTGTGAACAAGTTTACTCATCTTCTAAGGGAAAGCTATGAGCAGTCCTGCCCTGTTACATTTCCGGGTAGGCGTAAACAGCCCAAATGGTGGATCAGGGAACTTCACGTTCAAAGGTCTACGGTTAGGAAACTGTTTAAAAGGGCCAAGCTTACCAGAGCACCAGAGGATTGGAACAATCACAGGGTGCAGTTCAACAGGTATAAGGCGGATCCGAAGAGGGCAAAGCGACTATCATGGAGGCAATTTTGTGCACCCATTGATAATGTCAACGAGTTATCAAGATTCCGACGGATTTAATCCAAGGACCCTAAGGCCCTTGGTTACATCCAAAGGAATGACGGCTCGTGGACTGAGTCTAGCTCTGAGACCCTAACCTTACTTATGGAGATGCACTTTCCCGGGTGCAGGGAAACCGGAGGTACGCACGACGGTCAATGGGTCGTGATGTCCATGACATCGGATTATACTTCCGCCTGCGTCGAGGATGGCATTTTTCGCGCCATGCTCTGCAACATTCCAGACGATGCATCACTTCTGCTGGTGAACATATTCAAGAAGTGCCTCAGTAGGAGGTATCTGCCTAGGGGGTGGAGAGAGGTTAGGGTGATTTTTATACCCAAGGCTGGTAAAGCAGGCCACTCGAAACCGGGGGATTTTAGACCTATTAGTTTGTCTTCATTTTCGTTGAAGACTCTTGAGAGGCTTATAGATTTCTATCTCTGGAGTAATATTGAGACCCGCCTTATAAGCAACGCTCAAAATGCTTACCTGAAGGGTAAATAAAAGATCTGGGGATGATCAGCCTACTTCATCGAATAAAAGATTGAAGAAGTCGACGAGCCTGGAAAGTCATCTGCAAGTGGCTGTTATCGATCGGAATGATCCGGATGGGAGGATCAGTGCCGAGCTATGGCAGTTAGTGGAGGCTAGTCTTATCGACGAGCTAGCAGCATTTAAGGGCAAAGTGGAGGACGTATCCTTCAATCGTGCGGACTGGGTTAAGGGAGTGAAGGTTGTCAATTGTGGTAACAAGAATTCTTTGGAATTCTTAAGGACTACAATTGACAAATGCAGCGACATTAACCCGGGGGCAAGGTTTAAAGTCATACAAGCTTCCGATTTGCCAATTAGATCCATAGTGACAGTATGGATTCCACCACCCGTACGTCCGGTGGAAACTATACTGGCAGTATTGGGCAACCAGAACAAAAGGCTCCATACCGACAAATGGAGGCTGGTGACCTCACTGGTGTGTAAGGAGAATACCGGCAGAGACTTCCGCTTCGCGGTGGATCGGAAGTCCATGGAATTCTTGGAGGAGGTGGGGGGGGTAGTTAAGTTTGGTTTAGGTAACGTCAGGTTCCGGTTTCCGAAACATGACAGGACCAAAGAGGTTGTTAGGGCCATTATTATAACTTGGCGCTAGCTGTTATCCGACAGTTAACTGACGCTTTTTGACAGATAACACATTTTTATCTGTCAATTTATTCTTAACTTTAGCTAACTTCAAGTTGTAATAATGGCCCTTAGTGGTGCAAATAAACCTGCACCATTGTGAAGCAGCCTCAGCCGAACTAGCAACCTTCCTCAGCACCCGGACGGTCGTTGCCCTAATCCAAGAACCTTGGATTAATAAAAATAAGGTTTGCGGTTTAGGGGTTGCGGGATACACTCTGTTTGTCCCGTCCACAGAGGACAAGGTAAGAACGTGTATATTAGCGAGGAATAAATTGAATTTTCTCATCTCTCATTCTTTCAGGTGCGGTGACTTGACCGTAGTAAATGGAGAAGCCAAAGGTAAGCGCACTCTTACACTGGCTTCGGTGTATATGCCGTACGAGGAGTTGGACCCACCTGGCACGGAGGTGCGGGAACTGACGGCATATGCAAGAAGGATGGGTGCGATCCTAGTATTGGGCTGCGATGCCAATGCTCATCATAGCCAATGGGGGAGTGCAGACATAAACAAAAGGGGTGAGTTAATGTTTGATTTTATAACTACTAACAATCTTATTATATGTAATATGGGTAACACGCCGACGTTCAGAAATAAAGATAGGCAGGCAGTGATAGATCTGACATTAGTGAACCGTGACGAGCATCTTGTTGTTGATTGGAGGGTGGCAACGGACTGTACATTTTCAGACCATAGTCGTATTACCTTCACATTGAATTTTGACCCACCTGGGGTTGATCCATTTAGGAACCCGAGGGGGACAAAATGGGACTCCTTTAAGGAAAGAGTCCGAATTGGGTTGGCGCAAAGGGCCTTGGGCGACTTGCTGCCGACTGATCTGGAGGGTGTTGTGAACAAGTTTACTCATCTTCTAAGGGAAAGCTATGAGCAGTCCTGCCCTGTTACATTTCCGGGTAGGCGTAAACAGCCCAAATGGTGGATCAGGGAACTTCACGTTCAAAGGTCTACGGTTAGGAAACTGTTTAAAAGGGCCAAGCTTACCAGAGCACCAGAGGATTGGAACAATCACAGGGTGCAGTTCAACAGGTATAAGGCGGATCTGAAGAGGGCAAAGCGACTATCATGGAGGCAATTTTGTGCATCCATTGATAATGTCAACGAGTTGTCAAGATTCCGACGGATTTAATCCAAGGACCCTAAGGCCCTTGGTTACATCCAAAGGAATGACGGCTCATGGACTGAGCCTAGCTCTGAGACCCTAACCTTACTTATGGAGATGCACTTTCCCGGGTGCAGGGAAACCGGAGGTACGCACGACGGTCAATGGGACGTGATGTCCATGACATCGGATTATACTTCCGCCTGCGTCGAGGATGGCATTTTTCCGGCCATGCTCTGCAACATTCCAGACGATGCATCACTTCTGCTGGTGAACATATTCAAGAAGTGCCTCAGTAGGAGGTATCTTCCTAGGGGGTGGATAGAGGTTAGGGTGATTTTTATACCCAAGGCTGGTAAAGCAGGCCACTCGAAACCGGGGGATTTTAGACCTATTAGTTTGTCTTCATTTTTGTTGAAGACTCTTGAGAGGCTTATAGATTTCTATCTCTGGAGTAATATTGAGACCCGCCTTATAAGCAACGCTCAAAATGCTTACCTGAAGGGTAAATAAAAGATCTGGGGATGATCAGCCTACTTCATCGAATAAAAGATTGAAGAAGTCGACGAGCCTGGAAAGTCATCTGCAAGTGGCTGTTATCGATCGGAATGATCCGGATGGGAGGATCAGTGCCGAGCTATGGCAGTTAGTGGAGGCTAGTCTTATCGACGAGCTAGCAGCATTTAAGGGCAAAGTGGAGGACGTATCCTTCAATCGTGCGGACTGGGTTAAGGGAGTGAAGGTTGTCAATTGTGGGTAACAAGAATTCTTTGGAATTCTTAAGGACTACAATTGACAAATGCAGCGACATTAACCCGGGGGCAAGGTTTAAAGTCATACAAGCTTCCGATTTGCCAATTAGATCCATAGTGACAGTATGGATTCCACCACCCGTACGTCCGGTGGAAACTATACTGGCAGTATTGGGCAACCAGAACAAAAGGCTCCATACCGACAAATGGAGGCTGGTGACCTCACTGGTGTGTAAGGAGAATACCGGCAGAGACTTCCGCTTCGCGGTGGATCGGAAGTCCATGGAATTCTTGGAGGAGGTGGGGGGGGGGGGGGGGGGGGGGGTAGTTAAGTTTGGTTTAGGTAACGTCAGGTTCCGGTATCCGAAACATGACAGGACCAAAGAGGTTGTTAGGGCCATTATTATAACTTGGCGCTAGCTGTTATCCGACAGTTAACAGACGCTTTTTGACAGATAACACATTTTTATCTGTCAATTTATTCTTAACTTTAGCTAACTTCAAGTTGTAATAATGGCCCTTAGTGGTGCAAATAAACCTGCACCATTGTGAAGCAGCCTCAGCCGAACTAGCAACCTTCCTCAGCACCCGGACGGACGTTGCCCTAATCCAAGAACCTTGGATTAATAAAAATAAGGTTTGCGGTTTAGGGGTTGCGGGATAAACTCTGTTTGTCCCGTCCACAGAGGACAAGGTAAGAACGTGTATATTAGCGAGGAATAAATTGAATTTTCTCATCTCTCATTCTTTCAGGTGCGGTGACTTGACCGTAGTAAATGGAGAAGCCAAAGGTAAGCGCACTCTTACACTGGCTTCGGTGTATATGCCGTACGAGGAGTTGGACCCACCTGGCACGGAGATGCGGGAACTGACGGCATATGCAAGAAGGATGGGTGCGATCCTAGTATTGGGCTGCGATGCCAATGCTCATCATAGCCAATGGGGGAGTGCAGACATAAACAAAAGGGGTGAGTTAATGTTTGATTTTATAACTACTAACAATCTTATTATATGTAATATGGGTAACACGCCGACGTTCAGAAATAAAGATAGGCAGGCAGTGATAGATCTGACACTAGTGAACCGTGACGAGCATCTTGTTGTTGATTGGAGGGTGGCAACGGACTGTACATTTTCAGACCATAGTCGTATTACCTTCACATTGAATTTTGACCCACCTGTGGTTGATCCATTTAGGAACCCGAGGGGGACAAAATGGGACTCCTTTAAGGAAAGAGTCCGAATTGGGTTGGCGCAAAGGGCCTTGGGCGACTTGCTGCCGACTGATCTGGAGGGTGTTGTGAACAAGTTTACTCATCTTCTAAGGGAAAGCTATGAGCAGTCCTGCCCTGTTACATTTCCGGGTAGGCGTAAACAGCCCAAATGGTGGATCAGGGAACTTCACGTTCAAAGGTCTACGGTTAGGAAACTGTTTAAAAGGGCCAAGCTTACCAGAGCACCAGAGGATTGGAACAATCACAGGGTGCAGTTCAACAGGTATAAGGCGGATCTGAAGAGGGCAAAGCGACTATCATGGAGGCAATTTTGTGCATCCATTGATAATGTCAACGAGTTGTCAAGATTCCGACGGATTTAATCCAAGGACCCTAAGGCCCTTGGTTACATCCAAAGGAATGACGGCTCATGGACTGAGCCTAGCTCTGAGACCCTAACCTTACTTATGGAGATGCACTTTCCCGGGTGCAGGGAAACCGGAGGTACGCACGACGGTCAATGGGACGTGATGTCCATGACATCGGATTATACTTCCGCCTGCGTCGAGGATGGCATTTTTCCGGCCATGCTCTGCAACATTCCAGACGATGCATCACTTCTGCTGGTGAACATATTCAAGAAGTGCCTCAGTAGGAGGTATCTTCCTAGGGGGTGGAGAGAGGTTAGGGTGATTTTTATACCCAAGGCTGGTAAAGCAGGCCACTCGAAACCGGGGGATTTTAGACCTATTAGTTTGTCTTCATTTTTGTTGAAGACTCTTGAGAGGCTTATAGATTTCTATCTCTGGAGTAATATTGAGACCCGCCTTATAAGCAACGCTCAAAATGCTTACCTGAAGGGTAAATAAAAGATCTGGGGATGATCAGCCTACTTCATCGAATAAAAGATTGAAGAAGTCGACGAGCCTGGAAAGTCATCTGCAAGTGGCTGTTATCGATCGGAATGATCCGGATGGGAGGATCAGTGCCGAGCTATGGCAGTTAGTGGAGGCTAGTCTTATCGACGAGCTAGCAGCATTTAAGGGCAAAGTGGAGGACGTATCCTTCAATCGTGCGGACTGGGTTAAGGGAGTGAAGGTTGTCAATTGTGGTAACAAGAATTCTTTGGAATTCTTAAGGACTACAATTGACAAATGCAGCGACATTAACCCGGCGGCAAGGTTTAAAGTCATACAAGCTTCCGATTTGCCAATTAGATCCATAGTGACAGTATGGATTCCACCACCCGTACGTCCGGTGGAAACTATACTGGCAGTATTGGGCAACCAGAACAAAAGGCTCCATACCGACAAATGGAGGCTGGTGACCTCACTGGTGTGTAAGGAGAATACCGGCAGAGACTTCCGCTTCGCGGTGGATCGGAAGTCCATGGAATTCTTGGAGGAGGTGGGGGGGGTAGTTAAGTTTGGTTTAGGTAACGTCAGGTTCCGGTATCCGAAACATGACAGGACCAAAGAGGTTGTTAGGGCCATTATTATAACTTGGCGCTAGCTGTTATCCGACAGTTAACAGACGCTTTTTGACAGATAACACATTTTTATCTGTCAATTTATTCTTAACTTTAGCTAACTTCAAGTTGTAATAATGGCCCTTAGTGGTGCAAATAAACCTGCACCATTGTGAAGCAGCCTCAGCCGAACTAGCAACCTTCCTCAGCACCCGGACGGACGTTGCCCTAATCCAAGAACCTTGGATTAATAAAAATAAGGTTTGCGGTTTAGGGGTTGCGGGATACACTCTGTTTGTCCCGTCCACAGAGGACAAGGTAAGAACGTGTATATTAGCGAGGAATAAATTGAATTTTCTCATCTCTCATTCTTTCAGGTGCGGTGACTTGACCGTAGTAAATGGAGAAGCCAAAGGTAAGCGAACTCTTACACTGGCTTCGGTGTATATGCCGTACGAGGAGTTGGACCCACCTGGCACGGAGGTGCGGGAACTGACGGCATATGCAAGAAGGATGGGTGCGATCCTAGTATTGGGCTGCGATGCCAATGCTCATCATAGCCAATGGGGGAGTGCAGACATAAACAAAAGGGGTGAGTTAATGTTTGATTTTATAACTACTAACAATCTTATTATATGTAATATGGGTAACACGCCGACGTTCAGAAATAAAGATAGGCAGTGATAGATCTGACATTAGTGAACCGTGACGAGCATCTTGTTGTTGATTGGAGGGTGGCAACGGACTGTACATTTTCAGACCATAGTCGTATTACCTTCACATTGAATTTTGACCCACCTGGGGTTGCTCCATTTAGGAACCCGAGGGGGACAAAATGGGACTCCTTTAAGGAAAGAGTCCGAATTGGGTTGGCGCAAAGGGCCTTGGGCGACTTGCTGCCGACTGATCTGGAGGGTGTTGTGAACAAGTTTACTCATCTTCTAAGGGAAAGCTATGAGCAGTCCTGCCTGGTTACATTTCCGGGTAGGCGTAAACAGCCCAAATGGTGGATCAGGGAACTTCACGTTCAAAGGTCTACGGTTAGGAAACTGTTTAAAAGGGCCAAGCTTACCAGAGCACCAGAGGATTGGAACAATCACAGGGTGCAGTTCAACAGGTATAAGGCGGATCTGAAGAGGGCAAAGCGACTATCATGGAGGCAATTTTGTGCATCCATTGATAATGTCAACGAGTTGTCCAGATTCCGACGGATTTAATCCAAGGACCCTAAGGCCCTTGGTTACATCCAAAGGAATGACGGCTCATGGACTGAGTCTAGTTCTGAGACCCTAACCTTACTTATGGAGAAGCACTTTCCCGGGTGCAGGGAAACCGGAGGTACGGACGACGGTCAATGGGACGTGATGTCCATGACATCGGATTATACTTCCGCCTGCGTCGAGGATGGCATTTTTCCGGCCATGCTCTGCAACATTCCAGACGATGCATCACTTCTGCTGGTGAACATATTCAAGAAGTGCCTCAGTAGGAGGTATCTGCCTAGGGGGTGGAGAGAGGTTAGGGTGATTTTTATACCCAAGGCTGGTAAAGCAGGCCACTCGAAACCATGGGATTTTAGACCTATTAGTTTGTCTTCATTTTTGTTGAAGACTCTTGAGAGGCTTATAGATTTCTATCTCTGGAGTAATATTGAGACCCGCCTTATAAGCAACGCTCAAAATGCTTACCTGAAGGGTAAATATGTTGAGAGCGCGTTACATGAGGTGGTGGGTTGTATTGAGCACGGTCTGAGGCATAAGGAATATACTCTCGCCGCGTTTCTGGATATAGAGGGAGCCTTTAATAACATTAGGATCGAGGCGATTAGAGATTCTTTGTTGAAGTTGGGAGTTGAGGACTTTCTGGTAGAGTGGATAATCTGCATGCTTGGCAGTAGGATTATAAACTCGAGCCTGGGGGATCATGTGATAAGAAGGAGGGTTACCAGGGGGACACCACAAGGGGGTTCTATCACCTCTATTGTGGTTGCTTGCGGTTAACGGGATTCTTGGGTCATTTGATTCCATGGGCAGGAAAGTTGTTGCCTATGCGGACGACATGGTTCTGCTGGTCAGGGGAAAATTTCTGTCCACGATCGGGGAAATTATGCAGGTGATGCTAGGTGAACTCTCGGCATGGGCAAAGGATAGGGGACTGGGTGTTAACCCTGCGAAGACTGAGCTGGTGCTATTTACCAGAAGGTATAGGATAGAGGGATTTTGGGGGCCAGTGCTAGATGGCGCCGAGTTGGTTCTATAGGACGGAGCAAAGTACTTGGGTATCTTTCTGGACTGCAAACTGTCTTGGAAGAGAAATACTCAAGAGAGGATGAGAAGGGGACTCAATGCATACTACACATGCAGGAACTCCATTGGTAAGAACTGGGGTCTGAGGCCTGATATGGTAATTTGGATTTACAAATCGGTTGTTAGGCCTATACTTACCTATGGATGCACTGTTTGGTGGGGTGCGTTGGGAGTGGATAGCTATAGGAAGATACTCACCAAGGTTCAAAGAAGTTCAAAGAGTGGATCCAATGTTTGAGGGGTGGGCAATATTTACGGATGGATCCAAGATGCAAACCGGCACTGTGCAGTGTCTTCCAGGCTAAGATCCTAGCAATCTGAAGGGCTACGGAGGTAATACTGGAACACATCGTGGGTGATTCTGTGGTGACAATTTACGTCGATAGTCAGGCGGCGCTGAGGGAATTGACAAATTATACGGTGCGATCGTGCCTGGTAGCTCGGTGTAGGAATGCTCTTGGTGAACTCATGGAGGCATTCAATGTAAGGCTGTGTTGGATACCTGGACACTGCATGGTTGATGGAAATGAGGTGGCTGACGAACTCGCGAGAGGGGGTTCGAATCTGGACTAAGCGGTAAGGGACAGGGGGTCGGATGTACAATTTGTACAAATAACATTGTACAAATTATAACGGATGTAAATGTGAATTTGGATGATTTTTTTAAAGTATCCGTTAAGGGTGCAGTTACTGTTGAAAAATCGTGCAGGAATCTACGATACCAACCTACGGTCCCTAAGAATCTACAAACTTCTTTCGGATTTTAAGGTGGATTCATGTTTAGAATGGACTCGACTTTGCTTTTGTCAGGTTTAAGTTTACCTCCTCCTACGATATAGCCAAGGTATTTTAGTTCCTTATGGCAAAACTTAGATTTTGTCATGTTTATTGTTAGGCCGGCTGCAGACAATTTTTTCCAACGATTTCTAACATTTGCATGTGTTCTTTGAAATTCGGGGACACCACTAATAAATCGTCTAGGTATACAAAAATTCTGTCTTTGAGCTCAGAAGGTATGACTTTGTCCATGAGTCGGCATAGGCGTTGTGCGGCATTGCATAAGCCGAAAGGCATTACCTTGAATTGGTAGTGTGGTCTACCTTGGACAGTGAAAGCTGTTTTGGCCCTACTTGACTCCTCTAAGGGGATCTGCCAAAAGGCATCCTTCAGATCAATAGCAGATATGTAGTGTGTATCTCCGAGTCTAGCAAGCAAGCCGTCGATGTTTGGAAGTGGGTAAGCCTCTTTTTTAGTCACTTTGTTGAGCTCTCTAGCATCTAAGCACAAACGATTTTTGTTGGGTTTTATTACGAGTGTTGTTCGGTTATTCCATTCCGCTTCTTTGGCAACCTCTATTACATCCAATTCCAACATTCTATCGAGTTCAGCGTACGTCAGTTTTTGTACCGCAGGGCTGACGGGATAATAGCGCATTTTCTTCGGACTCGAGTCTCCTGTATCTATGACGTGAGTTTCTAATGTTGTCCGACCCAGACCATATTTGGTGTAACATCTGAAATTCGACTTAACATCCTCTAAAGTTTTTAATTCATAAGGTGACAATTGGTGAATTTTATCTTCATTATTTAGTTCTGCTGAAATTTCCTCAACCGGTAACCTAGATGGACAAATCTTAAGGCCAATAAGTTGCCAGAAATCATAACCTAGGATGAGCTCCTGTTTTAGATTTGGGATTAAGTAAAGCCTAATGTTTTTATTTTCTGTACCATATCTAATATTGACATTTGTCTTTCCAATTATCTGATGACCTGTACCATCTGCAGTTCGTATGTATGACTTAAAATCAGCTATCTCGCAGTTCATTTTTTTCGCATTCTCTAAGCAATTTTTACCTAGACAGCTAACCGAGGCTCCACGGTCCATTAGTCCTTTAAGAGGCAAACCATTTATTAATACTTCCATATAAAGTCTAATATCAGTATCTGATTCTAGCGATGTTGATGCTATCTCTTTTCTTTCTTTTCTTCGTTTAGCATATCTTTCACGTGTTTTCTTAATTTTTTTACTTACTATGGGAGTATAGTCTTTAAAGATTCTTTCGCGTACATTGTTATAATTTGCTAGCCGTTCCTCGTAGCTTGCTAAGTTTATTGGATTTTTTTCGGTTTTTTCTGTTTCTGTCATAATTGTTGTTGGAACTGAGGGCTGATATGCATTATCAATTGGAGTTGATTTTTTTCTATTTCTAAAGTTTTTTTCTATTATCATCGTATTAGCTGTTGGTGTATTATGTACTGGTGGGGTTACGACCATGCCGCCCCAGTCTACTTCATGTTCGACTATTTGTTTCCCGAACATTTCGGGCATTTGGGCGTAATGACGCCTTCGAACCCACATTTGTAACAAAAGAGGTTTCGTTGCTCAGAGCTGCATTCAATAAATGAATGACCAGGAACTTTACAGTTCCAGCAAACTAACTGTCTGGCATTAGATGGATTTAGTTTTAAAGCTTCTATGTCCATTTGTTTTGTGTCTTCGACAAAATCGATCTCATTAATTTTTCGGGCCATGTACTGTCTTTGGTTACTTCTTTTTGCCATATTACGTTCTGCTCTACGGCACTCTTCAAGAAGATGATCAAAACTGACAATCGGAATAGGATAAATTAATTGGTATATTCCATCTTTTAAGTTATCTTTTACCATTCTGACTAATTTATTCTCCCTGATTCCATGACTAAGTTGGTTTTTGAGTGCGATAATTTCTCCAATGAAAGCTTCGGATGATTCTGAGGGATGTTGCCTACGTTTCATTATACATCTTTGGATCTCTGTATCGCTCTCGAAACTTCTAAATTTGCGTATAAGGTGATATTTAAGTTGAGACCATTCGCAAAAAGGATTTTCACGGCGAAATGTCCAAAACCATTCGTACGCATTCCCCGCCAAGAGGTGATGAAAATCTTTCATTAGTGTGGCCATCGGGCAATTGTAGTCCACTTGGAGTGATTCGACCCTGAAAACAAAATCTTCTACCGTAAATGATTTTCGACTTCCATCGAATTTTATTCCCCATTTTTCTAGTTCTAATGGCGCATTCATTCTAGGATGGGTGTAATTATTGGTACTTGGTGGTTGTTGTTGATGGTCTCTTGTGATATTTGGCCTATGGAGATCGTTGTGGATTTCTTTGGGGTTTGAATTATTAATGGTGTCAAACGATGGATTTCCTTCAGCTCTCATTGCATCTCGTACTATACGTGGTACAAGTTGCTGTAGTGTTTCGGAAATTTGTCCTAATATAGCTGCTTGAGATGCACCCACCGACGCACTTACATAATCCCTTAATGTCATGCCATCGCTGTTAACTATCGTTTCATTACCATTCCCTATATTTTGACTGAGCCTTACATTTTGTTCTGTTCTATTCTCATGGTATTGTTGTCGTATTTCCTGAGCTGTAACGCTGTTGTATGTTGGCGAAGTTATTGTTTGATCGGTGTCCGGAGACGAGGTTACTTGATGTGCCCCTACCGGGATTTGTGGAAATACCAGTGACATTAGTGATGGTATGGTGTTTGTAGTCGTGGTTGTAGTTGTGGTTGTGGCTGTCGTTCTCGAAGTAGGATTGTCCCTAGTTTTACCCTTAGGTCTAAGTACTCTGCCTTGATCCATCTTGAAGCAATAGAAGACGATCGAAAACCTTAATGAATTGTATTTTCAGATCCAGTGCAGGGTTAACACGATATAATAAAAAATATATATTATTCAAATCAATACCTTTCCTTTGCTCCTAACCAGATACTAAAATAATCAGAAAACTATTCCAAATATGCTAAAATAAGATTATATATAAATTCCCTAACGAGTATGTTCAAAACAAAAAAAAAAAAAAAACAAAAGACTTAACACACGAGCGATACCTTAATCCGCTTGTAACATAATAAATTTCGCAAGTTGTAAAAATATTCGTACTTCTTTTGTAGATTAGTTGAACAAACGTTGAAAAGAAATTATTCGAGTCAAAAAACGAGACCACTAATATGTAGAAGGATTAGTATTTAGTAGTATAGGTGTTAGCTTATACCAATAACGTGCATTACTATACCATATACGTGAATATTAATTTTTAGTTTTATTAAGGTAATAATAATTTTTGTTAGTTTTATTTGGGTATTATAATTTTTGTTAGGATATTTTTTTCTTTTTTGTTTTTAATATTTTTTTCTTTTACTAATGGTTTGAGTTATTTTTGGTTAATAATTGTTAATTTATTCTTATTAAATTTCAGATATGATGATCAGATGATGTGAATCGATGATTATGATTGGTAGTTTAAATGCGATGACTCATAACAACCGCTTTAAGCCATTTGCAGTATAAAAAAATATTTTAATTTTATGAAATTAATCATAAGTAAAATCTAAAATACCGTCTATTTGTCACAAAAAGAATAATTTAATATGATTTTCGTTCAGAAAATTCAATAAATTTAATTTTGTTTTTATAAAAAAAATTCAATAGTGTTTTGGCTTAAAAAAATTTGGGGTGAATAATTTCATACTGTTGTGGTGAAAAACCTTCGTGAAACTAAAATAATACTGGAAATATAAGGTGAACTTTTCAAATCTCATCGCCATGAATCTTTAAAAGTCGCATAATAACTCAAGACGTTTAAGTCGGACGGTATATGACGTATTTTTGAAGAAATATTTTGATTAGACGTGATTAGTTCGTCAATGCTTTAATG
Organism: Pollenia angustigena; assembly: GCA_930367215.1. Lineage (NCBI taxonomy): Eukaryota > Metazoa > Arthropoda > Insecta > Diptera > Polleniidae > Pollenia > Pollenia angustigena. Next base: position 119,390,992 of record OV884057.1, on the reverse strand, counting down.
TTTATGAAACAATCGCCGCTACTCGGGCCTGGCGTCTTGAACAAAACACCTTCCAGGACTTGTGTTTATTATATAAACAATAAACCATTGAGGTTTGACATTCTTTTAGAATGCTCATACGTTGGGCGCCAAAATGTGACAAACCTTGCTGTTATTTGGTGGAACTGGCACGCTGGTTGAGGCACGGCCTAAGCTCGTCGGAAATGGGTGGATTCCTTCCACCAGGTTTGAACACATTTGAGAAAATCGTGCCAAGTCAGAAAGTTTAACCCACTTGCATGCCAGACTGACATGGGACAGTAGAAATTACCTCGCCTTGTCGCGATTGAGTCATCAGAGACAAGATGGTATTGCCTCCTCGAGTTGCCCTCCCCTGACATGACATTATTTCAGCCATCCTTGGCTCCTGGACACTCGTATAAATAAAATTTACAGAAGCCCCTAAATAAGTTACCAAATCACCTACATTCACACCATCATCCACAAAGCTTTAGCCTTGCATATTATTAAAATGCATTTTCATTTTAAATTCCAATATACAAAGTACAATTTTTCCTTTATTCAATATAAACAAAAATTTTATCGAGTTATAACATACTAAGCCTATTAAAAAATTAATTTAAACTAAACATTACACTTTTATTAGTAAAAAAAATAATTACCAAGTGAACCGAACTCATCAGATACGATTAATATAATATAGATTGATATATATAAACGGGATCCAAAATATCAGATAATCAATAGAAAAACAAATAAAGAAAAATTAATTTATATATGAATGTCAATAACTATTTTACAAAGATATTCGAAAATTGGTAGATAAGTTATTTATTTGTTCAAATAAGGTTCAAGATTAGTGAATTTTCTTAAAGTTGTAAAAGTAAAATGGTGATTGACTGTATGTATTATTGGCTAAGTACTCTCCTATTTAGGTAATTACACATATATTCGTTTATTAATTATTTATCTTGTTTAGGCATTTTATTTATTTTATTATGAATTATATTTACATATTTTATTTGTTGTATGAATTTTATTAGATTATGTATTTTATTAGTTTTAAATATTTTATTAGTTTTATGTATTTTATTTATTTTATTAGATTAGAAATTATGTTTATTTTATGACATTTATTAGATTATGTATAAAAATTAATTTATATATGAATGTCAATAACTATTTTACAAAGATATTCGAAAATTGGTAGATAAGTTATTTATTTGTTCAAATAAGGTTCAAGATTAGTGAATTTTCTTAAAGTTGTAAAAGTAAAATGGTGATTGACTGTATGTATTATTGGCTAAGTACTCTCCTATTTAGGTAATTACACATATATTCGTTTATTAATTATTTATCTTGTTTAGGCATTTTATTTATTTTATTATGAATTATATTTACATATTTTATTTGTTGTATGAATTTTATTAGATTTAAGTATTTTATTAGTTTATGTATTTTATTTATTTTATGAAATTTATTAGATTATGTATTTTATTTATTTTATTAGATTAGAAATTATGTTTATTTTATTTATTTTATGAAATTTATTAGATTATTTATTTTATTAATTTTTTTCTTTTTTTATTATTTGTTTTTTTCTTACTTTAACTAATTATTATTGGACCTCCTTCAAAAATCCTTCATTAATTTTTAGTTCTTATGTTAATTACGCAAAGCGTTAAATGTTAAAGTTAAATTTAATTTCATAAAAAAATAAGTACACGGGTGTGTTCTAGAATCCGAATCCACTCGAAAGTGGATTACTTTAGCATTTTTGGTGTTCTGCATTTCACATCCACAAGTTTTTATTCGTTTTCAATTAGAGTAGTAATGGGTTGGTGAAAGTAAAACGAATCGACATTAATTCTAATATTTGATAACATTTTTAACAAAAAAATAAATTTTGTTTTTAGCTTAAAATCTTCTTTATCCCATTTAATCAAAAATATATCGTTATCTAAAATGCAAAAGTCCCTAACTTACCCTAAATTTAAAATCGACTTTTTCATTATTTTGATGTAATTACAGCTTATTTTTTTTTTTTAACGATTTTTATGTTATTTTCAGACAATTTGTTTTTTTTAATCGATTTAGCGATCTCAAATTAGTTTTTTTGTTTGTTTAAAATTTTGAGATTTTTCGCGAATTTTAGCCATGTTCGCGATAGAAGCGATTTTTTCAGTAAGTTTTCTGATTCTTTACAGCTTTCACGATTTTTAATAAATAGTTGACTTTTCTATCATTCCTCTGTTAGCAAATTTTTGCGAATCTCCGCGAATTTAACAATTTTTACCGAATTTTCGCCATTCCTTGTAGTCTAAGGGACTTTTAATAAATTTTATGGCTGGTTTGAAATATTAAAAATTTACGCGATTTTTCGCTATTTTTGCCATTTTTTTTTTGTTGTTTTTCGACATTTTGTTTTTTTTTTACCGATTTAGCGATTTCAAATAAATTGTAGTGTTTGTTTAAAAGTTTGCAATTCTTCGCGAATTTTAGCCATGTTCGCGATAGAAGCTATTTTTTCCTGTGATTCTTTACAGCTTTCACGATTTTAAAAAAAATATTAAACATTGCTATCATGCTGCGGTTAGCAAATTAGCGATCTTAAGTCCAAAAAAGTTTTTTCGAACGAAAACTTCGAATACACAAAAACATGTGGATTTGAGAACACCAATTTATGAATTATGCGGATTTGAAAAATTTTTCGTTTTCAATTCCAGTCGAAACCTAGAACATACCTGACAATCTACTATTAATATAACGGCCCTATTGCGCAAAATTATAAAAAAAAGAGATATTAGTTGTGTTTTTAGATGCACAATCAGTAATTTAAATCAAAACACTGGGAAATTTTGAATAATAAAAAAAAAGGTTCTCCCTTTTTTTGCCTTTATTCAAAATTTCAACTAGATATCTTTTTTTATTTATATATTTACCAAGAAATATTATAAATAACATAAAATAACATGATACGAAAATCTGACAATAATGCAAGTATTACTACGTCTACGGAGCAATTACGCCGGAAGAACTATACAAGTAGTTTAAATTATTAGTTTGACCTAAACCCAAACTGTCTTTAGTGGTTGTTGTTTTCACGTGCTATAATTAAATCTTCGGTACCGGGATCTCTTAATTCATATTAGATTTTTACATTAATTGTGTGGTTGTAATTTTTTTATTTTTATTTTAAATGAATAAAACACTGATGCACGCGAACTGTGACATTGATGTTTTGACCTAATGATCGTGACCTTACTTTATCCTATCGTGCCCTTTAACGCAAAGGTCATACATATGTGCCGTTTTAAGAAAAAATGCTAGTGTCGAAAAAGTAACCCCTAGGTTAACGGTTTTCTTTCCCGTTACACGTTTTTTCTTTTTTTTTTTGCATTTTTTTTCTTTTTGTATAAATCACGCTTACCGCTGCAGCCAAACTTTTTGTATGACAGTCTGGGTCTCCCAGCTCCGGCTTAGGTTAGGTTGTCGCACCAGGTGCTATAAAAAGCCTCTACACTGTCTTTAAATTCGCCTTGGTATCTATACTCGCTAGCCAACAAATTTAGTCCCCTAGCTGCTTACTAGATGGCTCTTTTCCGACACTGGACAGATCCCTAGTATAACAATATCAAACATTTTATCAGCAAATGTTAATAAAAAAGAACTTTCGTATTTACGAGAATTATTTTAAATTAAACAAAGGTCTACAAGACAACATTCTATATAACTCAATTCTGTTTTAACACCGTTTGTTACATTTAATAATTATTATTGAAAATTTCCTAAATGAATTGTAACACATACCTGCAATACGATTACCGAAAGATTTATGTCTCCAATAAAATCCTCTGCTTTTTGTTATCAATTTAATTTTTCTTCAATATTTCTCCTTTGTCTGGGATCACACTATGAAAGTTTTTTTTCAGAAAGTCTGAGTTTATGGATGAGAAGGGAAAAAGGAACAGCATGTTCTCTTCCCCTCTCACCAATAAACTCAGACTTTCTGAAAGAAAACTTTCATAGTGTAAACCAAGACTTTCTAATATCGGTTTTCTTTTCACGAAAATCAATATTTCCGTTTTTCCTTAAACACAAAAAAAATGGTTTCCTTTCACTAAATTTCCTTGACACGCAATAAGCCATGTGAGTTGAACACAAAGTTCTTCAACTCTCATTGCGATCGGTTGTCATAATGCTTCGGGAGTTTGCAATAATCTAACTCCTTTAATGTAAATCCCGCGATAAACCATTGTGAATTAACCCTTAACATAATACTACTTATGTTGCGCGCCACCTATGTTTCATATTGTAGTTCATGACGGCGAATTAAATTTTTTTACCTTTGACAGCTGACAAGAACGAATCAAAATAAACAACAAAGCAAAGAAAACTAAAATAAACGATACAATTGTCCACAAATTTATTTCCTCCACAAAACAAAATTTAATTAGTGGCTTTTTAAAATAAAATTTGAGAGACGTTACCATCACAGCGTAGCCGGGTCAAGTCGGTATGTTTATACTATAGAGGAGAAAATCCTGGCGCTATGCAGAGAAGCATTAGCTAGCGAAGCCGGTGTTTGTTATACCATAGAGGAAAAAGTCATTGCGCACGGCCGAAGGCCGGCTATGCAGAAAAGCCTTAGTTGGCGAAGCTTGTGTTTGGTATATCATACCATGATATATACAGGGTTTAAAAGCACCCATCAGCTGGCTGCTTTTTTATTTTTGCTTTTGCCACTGCTTTTGAAATTTTTAATTTTTTTTCCAATAGCCAATGTTTTGTTTTTCGTTTGTGCAAAAAAGCAAATCTCCTATTTTGAATATTTTTATTTTCTGACAACTGCTTTTTTACCAGCCAGCTACAAAAATGGACAACCACCAGTGTTACCACCAGCAAAATTCAAAATTACACTTGAGATGAAGCAAAATTATCCCGTTTAAATGAAATTACACCTGATATAAAATTGAAGTTTTATTCAATAAAAAGGCATTTACAAAGAAGCAAGATCAATATTAGTCAAACTGTTAAGATTCTTTTGTAATTTTAAATAAATTCACAATATTAACATTAAAGACTTAAAACATAAAATAAAACTCCTAAAATAATCAGTTTAACTTCCACATTTGGTTGCATATATCTATGAATATGCTCATTGCAAGTTCTTTATAATGGGTGTTTTTTAGCTCCATAGACATTACGAAAGGTTAGCTGTCAAACGAACTGTCATACTGCTTTCACTTTTACTCAGGCACATCATCATAAATAGATTCATGCTTGAACAACGCCACCAAATTATCCAAATTTGTTTTGATATTCAGCCATCGATTTTCGTTCATGATTAAACTGACCCAACTTATTTTTTCACAAATGATGGCAATGTGTTGACTTAGAGAAAATAAACTGTCAATTAGACTTCAGTTCATTTTATTCGTGGCATGCAGCCAGCAATGCTCGAAGCAGAGAAACAAAATTGGACATCTGCAATGCGTTTCGTCAAGAACAAGCGCGGTGCCTAATTGTTTGAAATCAGTTTCAAATGGTAATGCCGTGTATCAATCTGCGATCAAAATTAATTTTTTTTTTGTGTTGTCTACCATTTTAAGTTTCATGGTCTTACAAAATATCCTTTATACCTTATTTAGTGGTTGGGCTCCACAAGGGTTTGAGTGGGACCATACACTAAAAAACACAAAAGTACCGTTATCTAAAAAACTGTACTTAGGAAAAAAATTAGCGTTTTTCGTGTTCAGGAGGTCTCAATTAACTTATCTAGGCATGTGGCGTTCTTGGTATTTTTCCAAACTTAAAATTTGTAAAGCAGTGTACATAATTAATTGTATTACATAAGTATGTATATTGCCCCCAAAAATTAGGGAATTATTTCATTTATGTTTGGGGCGTTATTTCATTTCGTTGGGGGCTAATTTCATTTCCAAAAATAGGTCTTTATTGCATATGAAATAAGGCCCCACGTTTTGGGGGGTTATTTCATTATTTTTTTTGGGGTTATTTCATGCCGCCATTTTTACTACAGTCTGTGATTGATGGAGCAAAAATTGTTCGCTTAAAAATTAGTCTAATGTGTTAAGGCTCAATCACACAAAACCGTTCTCTGGTGGGTACCTTTACGGAGTTGTTGACCAGTAGCTATGAGCGATCTTGCCCGTTAAACTTTCCGGGCAGGCGCACACAACCGATATGGTGGACAGACGAGTTGAAGACTCAAAGGACCACTGTCAGAAGGTTATACAATAGAACGGGGGCACAGATGGAGTGTGGTTACTCCCTCTCTGGGTCAAGCTCGGGAGTCGAGGTGGATAGGGTCTGGGAGTAAATCCGGGAAAGACAGAGTTGGTTCTTTTTACTAGGAGGTACAAAGTGGTCGAGTAGAGCTTAGGCTATCTGATAGTGCTAAGTATCGAGTAGTTTTTTTGGACAGTGAGCTGTCTTAGACGAGGAATACCTAGGAGACTTAGGAGGGGAGGGGTCTCAATGCCTACTATGCTGGCAGATCTTCGTTAGGCAGGTTGGCTGGCTGTACACTTCGGTGGTTACGTATGGATGCCGATTTGCAAGGACAAAAATTTGTCGTTATTGTGCCATCGATTTTTCGATAGCATTTGGCATGAGAAATAAACATTTTTTCGCGTTAATTTTTAAGGTTTTTTAAGCAGGTATGTTAAAAAAAATTCGCGGATTTCAAATTTTTTAAATATATCCTATCAAAGGTTATATTTAAAAAAATTAAATCAGTCAATTAAAAATAAAAGTTGAAAAAAGTCAAAAAATTTAAATTTATATGTTGTAGTGGAATTTGTTTTCCTCATGCCAAAAGCTATCAAAAAATTGATGGCATAATATCAATTGCTAAATCGACCCACCCTAATATATGTATAAATGTATATATACCAGACTACGTAGAAAAGATTCAGAAATTTACTTTGCTTTTACAGCACTTATAAAAATGGTAATATTTTGCGATCTAGTCGCAATCCCCAACTGCAGATCCCAAGATTAACGTCTGTTTCGGAACGATCATTTCATGTATGAGTAGCTTGATTATTTAACCAACTAACAATTTTTTGCAGACATATCTTGAAGGTAATGATTTGTAATTATGTACTTACATACATGTTTTAATTATATATTTTTTTTTCAATAATGACATAATTTGCAATTGATTGTTTACATTTTTCTTCCTTTTACTTCTCTTCTTAACATGTTATGCTTTTTTTCGCATTAATGTACATCTAGTTTATAAGATTATCAGGTAATGAAAATCAATCAATTTCGAAACGATCGTTCTTAAATGGTGTGATAAATTTCGAGAAATTTTCAAATCAATTTAGGAATTAAAGTCTAACCCCTTATGCATATAAAGTTAAAGTTCACATTTGTTAACCAACACGTAAAAACCCATCTACTTTTGCTGGGCTAATGCGTTGGTAACTAATGTGAACTTTAACTTTTTTTTTGCGTAAGTGGACAATTTTTTGTTCAAAATACCGTTTAATTTACATATGTGCACTTCCCCAGAATGGTCTACCAGGATGAAAAAATAAAATGTTGATTATCGTCGTCTTTTATTGTTTATTATTATAAAAAAGTCTTTGTTCTTATAAAAGAATGGTTTCATAGCATATCTCAGCTGTTTTACTTGAGGGAAATTGGGCTGAAAACTGGAAAATTTTATATTTTTCTGTATTTTCCACTTCTAAAGACATTTTAATATACTTATTTTACATGCAAGAAATATGTTATGTTTACACTCTTTCTTCATAATCTCTCCATTACAATTAATTGCAAAAGGAGTATTAAGTTTTTTTGTTAAGGAAATTTGATGACATTTATGAGAAAATTCGTGGAGATAATAATAAAAAAAATCTCTACGTTCGCGACCGGTAATTAAGCCAAATTAACAAAAACCAAGAGAGATATTTTATATTGTAAATACTGGATGGAGACCTAAATTTTTTTTACATTTCACTACTGTCAGCCAAAGTTGCGTACGTTCGTGACACGTTTATAACTCTTATTATGAAAACTTAAACTCGATGAAATCCTTCTTTTGCACTAAACATAGAGCTACCCAAATGCTATCGAATCGAAAGCGAACGAACGATCGTTCGTGTCCTAAGGAAATGCCCATATACAAAGCTTATAAATCGATTTTCATCTCATACCTGTAAATGCCAATATTTTTATATTTAAATATTTATTTTTAACTTTCTTATAATGTAGGCTTTGTTAAGTTGGACATTTGTTAACTTTAGTATGGCCCATTGGGCTCAGTTATGCAATGCAGATATGGAAATATGTAAATAAAAATTTATCATGATTTTGATTAACAAGGGTGTGCTGGAAATCGAAACATAAAACGCAAGAATTTGGAGGCTGTTCTTGTCGACATCGTGGGCCTGGCAGTTAATCTAATTTTTGTTATAAAATTATGTTTAATAGAGAAATGTTTCTATAATATTTGTCATAAAATTCTTTAATTACAGAAATCTTATTAAAAGCGACTTTAAAATTCTTGTGTTTTCGATTTCCAGCACACCTCTGTAAATAAGAACTTTGGTTAATCGATTAATCGCACATCCATAATAATTTTATTAATTACTTGTTCGGGTTTGCTTCGGTAAAATTGCTTTTATTTAATTGTATACTATACAGAGGAGCCACAGAACAAAAAACATACTTTAAATTTTTTTTTTTTTTTTTATCAAAACGTACTTTTTCCATATTCTTTGCCATCAATAAAACTTAAATTAAAGTAAACTAAAACAGATGCCGCACTTATAAAGCCCGGCAGGCATTTGGATTTTTAAACCCTGTTTGGAAGTAAACATCAATATCGCAGAAGACGAAACTGAAACTATTTAACTCTTATGTTAAGTCAATAATGCTCTACTGCTGCGAGTCGTGGAATGCTGCTCAACGTGATGTACACGCCATTAGGGTATCTCAAAACAAGTGTCTACGGAAAATCCTGCGCATAATTTCGCCCAGAACAAGTCGCGAAACAATCATAGTCTAAGGCCAACAACAACCAATCCACCTTGAAATCACAAGGCGCATATGGGGATAGATAGGCCAGGAAACTAGCAGATGTCATCGCAAGACAGGCTTTCGAGTGGAACCCACAGAGCTGGAGGAGAATAAGTTTCCCTTCACCCACATGGAGACATCAAGTTGAATTGAAGCTGATACTTTAAACTTTGGTCTAAATCAATTTAAAGCTCGTGATGTAAGAGTATTGGAACCAAATTGTTACGGCCATATGCTCCTCACAGGAGTAAAAGGAATAAATATACATATAAAACAAATGTGAAACCTACATGAACTCTATTGTTCTGTTCTCTTTTTATAAATTCCTTTTCTGCTACTGAGAGTTATAATTATATAAACGTATATAATTTTAACATTGCCAAAATATTTTTAAAGTACATAAAACAAAAAATCTGTTGATGCTAGTTAAAAGGCAAGTCAAATTTATTTCGTCTCTGTACTGTGTGTCATTTTACACGAAATAAAATTAAGACTGAGATTGATCCTCAGAAAAAAGTAAAACTTATTACAATTTTACGAATTCATAAGCTTAAAGTTAAGCATTTAACGAGATAATAAAAAAGAGATCAGAAAACACGCAGTCAGTAGTTGTTGATTTGCAAAAAGTTCAAATGTTGCCAAAATGTCATATTGAAGAATCTTACTACTCACGTCAACTAGGATTTTACAATATTTATATTGTAGACGTTGATAGAAAATGCAATTGTTTCTTCTTTCTACTTTTTCCGACGTAAAAATCGATTGATATCAAACATGCTTAATCTTTAATGTAGTGACTAATGGCAGTTTGATGAATCTATTGATAAGTAAAAAACTTGTTACATTTCCAGGTTCATGTAGGTTTTTTAATGAGAAAAAGAAAATTTTGTTCTGCGGCTCCTCATATGCAATCATATATAAAGAAAACTTGTTTTTATTTTTAAATGAAAAAATAATCAAATATTTAAAATGTTAAATTTAAACAAATATTTTATAGTTTAGTTTAGTTTAGTGGTCAGGTCATCCAATGTAAAAGTAAAGTGGGTCGAATGTGAATGCTTTCTTAATAAAAAAAATGAATATGGCCATAAAATATTATTTAAAATAAAGACTCAATCCGTTTAACGGGACATTTACAAATAACAACAACAACAACAAAAAAATCAGTTTAAGCTTACAGGCGGCAAAGGTTTTTTAAACTGATTTTCGGCAAACGCAGCATTTTGACTGGCGTGCACATTAGAAGTACGAGTGATATCCATTTGTAATGCCTGTGAGAGAGCCGTACTTTCACCTTGGGGTAAAAATGTCAAATTAGCACTCGGTCGCCCTTCGCTTATTAATTGCAAAGAAGTCATGTTGGTACTCTGTCCTTCAGGTGCAAATACTGAATTGTTGCTAGGCCTTGGTGCCGAAATCATTGACAAACAATTTTCATTGTTTTCTTGTTCTTGGTTGCTGCCAATGGCATTGACTTCTTTAGAAGCAGCATTGGGAATTGGGAAAGTATCTATAGAATCATTAAGGCTTACAGATTTATCGGCAAATACTTGTGAAGATTGATCAACATTCATGTTAGGCCCAACCTCTAAAGATATATCATGTAAATGGGCTGGCTGGGAATGTGTAACATGCGCTTGGGTCTGATTTTGGTGCTGCTGGGTTTCCGATAAAGGCATTTTAGGTGGTTCGTTTTGTATACACACTGAATCGGTGCAGTCTTTAACTTTGTATATACCAACTAAATAGTCAGACAACTCAAACATGTTCGATCGTAGAGAAATAATAATAAATTGAGCATTTTTCGTTCTCTCCTTGATATAATGGGCGACAATGGATATATTTTTAAAATCCAATGCCGCATCGATTTCATCCATAAAGTATAGAGGCGAAGGTTTGTAGTAATGTAAGGCAAACACTAAAGCTAAAGATGAGAGTGTTTTCTCTCCTCCAGATAAATTCGATATGTTCTTCCAGGTTTTCTTGGGCGGTCTAACGCTAAACGATACACCTTCGGTGAATGGGTCCATGGAATCAACCAGTTCAAGTTCAGCATCGCCACCCTGTGTAATCATTTGGTACATTTCCTTCAGTTTTCTTGTAATAATATGGAAACCCTGCATGAATTCGTTGTACCTCTTTTTTCGAACGTCATCATACAACTGTCTCATTTCATTTCGTTTACAAGTTATGTCTTCTAAAACCTTGACTCGCTCCAAATACACATCTCTTTTTTCGATGTACTCGGAGATACACGAAAGATTCGGCTTCTTTTTTAACATTTCTTCTTGAACACTCTCTTTGTACTGAATGTCTTGTAGGGTGTGTGTGGCCAATTCATCTTCTGTATAAGTTTTAAGTGGAGGTTGGGCTTCCGAGTCACCTGGTATTTCGTGCAAGCGTAAGGGCTTTAGTTGCTCCCGCCAATGGGGAATCTGAGCTTTAACATCAGACAATTTCGAAGAAACTGTTTGCAGCTGTTGATCAATTTCTACTCGTTTTAGTTTTAAATCACTTTCCTTTTTTTGTATTGCTGTTATTTCTTTGTGCACCCCTGAGGATTGAGATTTAGCTTTTTCGATTATTTCTTTAACTTCTTCTACTTCTTTGGTCAGGTCAGTGATCTCATCATCAAACTTTTGTCGCTTCTCGCCAAGTTCTTTTAATTCTTCTTGGGCCTTCAGCACATCTGAATTAAGCCTTTCTATTTGCTGTTCGAGTTTTGCCACATTGCGCTCATTGTTGGCCGATTCTACTTTCAATTTTGACACGTTTGCTTTGAGTTTCTTAATTTGATTATCCAGACTGTTTATCTTTGACTGTACTGTCTTAACTTTATCTCCGTGAAGTGAATTAATTTGATTCTTAATTTTTACAATTTTTTCATTTACTTTAACGGCGGCATCCTCGGCTTCCTTATATGTCTTCTTTTTCTCAACTATTGCAGCCTCAATTGTTTTAACTTTATTTTCATCTGTAGTTGTCTCTTGCATGCGTTTCTTTTGAGCCTCCAATTGTTTAAAAATACGCGGCAACTGTTCTTCTAAACTTTTTATAGATATATGCAGTTTTTGAATTTCAGACTCATTGCGCTGTTGATTGGTATTCAAATTATAAATTTCACGCTCCAGTCTCCCCTGTTCTTCTTGATTAAAATTAATTTTAGATTGCAATTCTTCGGCTTGTATTTGCATATCTTCAAGTGCTTTTTGTGAAATTGTTGAGGTTTCGGCAGACTTGCTTGTGTTTGTGCGTACTTTTGTACCCATTTTGCCACGTATTTGCGTACGACCCCCACCGGACATCGTACCCGACGTCTCGATAACATCACCATGGAGAGTTACCACTCGAAAACGTTTTGCTCCATATGCGATGCGTGTGCCTTGTTCCAGGTCGTTGGATACTAAAGTGTTCCGCAAAGCGAAGTAAAATGCTGGCGTTACACGATCATCTTCCACTCGTACCAAATCGAAGAGTCGTGAAGCATTTTCTGGCCTAAAATTGTAGCAATTTAAACAAAAAATTATATATCGCGTAAAAAATCAATACTTACGTTTGTATTCGGCCACATTGATTTCTCAAATAATCTACTTTTTCCAGGGCAATGAAAGACGCACGACCCACATCGTATCGTTTTAAATACTCAATACATTCTTGAGCAGTGTTCACCGTATCTACAACAATATTGTCAAGACGCCCGCAAGCGGTAGAAATGGCGACGTCATATTTATTATCTATGCAACCCAAATCACCCTTAAATAGTACTTCGTTTTAGCATTCATTTCAAAACTTGTTTTTCTTTTAAGCAAAACTTACCAAACGTCCTAAAATGCCGGGTATTTTACCCTCAGCTTTTTGACGCATTAAAAAATCAAGAACTTTATTATTAGAACGCATCGACTGCATGCTAACGGTTTTTTCATTAATCTGAAAATAATTATATTAAATTTTAGTTTTCTAGCAAAGTATCGAGAAAAGAATAGAATTTTACTTCGGCTTTGATAGTCATTATTTGTGACCTTAATTGTTGTTCTTGCTGTTGAAGTTTTTGCAATTCTTGAGTTTTTTTAATCCCATCTTGCTTCATTTCTGGCAAACTTAGCATCAATTCTTCGACCTTAGCTTTTTTCTCTTGTAAACTTTGTTCAGATTCCTCATATGACCCTTTCATACTTTCATATTTTCGCGCTTCTGCGGTTTCATCATGTTTTAAAATTTTTAATTCCGATTCCGAAAGAGCCAACTCGGCTTTAGCTTCGTCTACATTAATTTTCAATTCCATTAATTCTGTTTCTAGTTGTTCGCGCTCTTCTATAAGAGGCTTCGTTTGTTCTTCTAGTGCTGTATAGTTACGCTGTAGTTCTTCTTCTAATCCACTTTTCTGTTTAGCCAAGCGTTCAAGTTTCTTTTCACACTCCTCGATTTCTTTTTCATTTTTCTCGGGTAATTTTTGCAATTCCCCCAATTGATTTTCACTCTGGGATATTTGGGTTTTATTGTGATGACGTCTTTTATTTAAAACAGTCATTGTTTCTTGAACCTCGGCAAATTTACTATTGCATTTTTCAAGTTTCTTTTCTAGATCTTCCTTTCTTTTGCGCATATTTTCATGATTTCTAAAATTTTTGTAAAACTTAATGATTAGAAAATTTTTTTTTTTTTTTGAATTAGATTTGAATGCAATTTTTTTTATTATGAAGTGGTTGGATATGTTTGCATAATCATTAAAGAATAATATCCATAATATAAAAGATTAATTTGTTTTTTAATTGATCAGATGATTGGGACCACTTGAATTTCTGATTATAGTAGGTCATATATTTTATAATAAAATCATAGTAACGGCATTAATCAATTTAATGCAACCGTATTTTGAAGATCCTTTACAAAAACTAAACAATTTGAATTTGTTTGCAAATATTCGCATTTGATTTATACAGTCAACTATTTAAAATTTGATAAAGATTAGTGAAAAATAGGTAAAATGAGAGAAGTAAGTTAAGGTAAAAATCTATTTTTATCTGGCCATTGCGCAAAACCATGCTGGGATGGTCAAGAGATATTACAAACTATGGAGAGAATTCTGTGGCTCGGTGCTAAAAGGGCCAGTGTTAAAAAATTCACTTGGAGAAAGTTAAAGTTTTAACACAGTTAAATTTTTTACAAAAAAATTCTTTTAATTTTGATTACCCAGCACTTAACATGGTATATTAATATTTTTAATTTTTAAGTGGGCGTGGCACCTCACATACAATGACTATAAAGATTTCTACATATTTGGAGTAATGTCACAGTGAAAGTATTCCAATTTTTAACAAATAGCTAACATTATAACAAACAACATCTTTTAAAAGTAGGTTCAATGGAAAAACTAGGCATGGCACCTCCCAAACGAATACACTTGAAAATATACGAGATCTGTTTTAAAAAATTTTTACTTATTTTATTTCGATAGGGTAGCAAAGCGCACAGGGTCAAGCTAGTTCCCCATAAAAACTTCTTTCCAGATTAGATTTTGCTCCCGTAAATCATCTTGTTATGTTGGTATTAAGATTAAAAATTCGCCCCAAAAATATGTTACTGCAAATTAAATTATTTTCGAATCAGTTCACATTTACCCAAACCTTCCGTCTATAAATAGCTTTGAATAACTTTTATATGTTAACATTAATAAACAATTTAGCGACCGGTCCTGAAATCCCTTTAAGACAAAAAAATCTCATATGGATGTTGATATCTATAAAATACTCGGCACAAATAACTCTTACATTAACCTCTTAACATAACTCTGTTTTTCTCAGCCCATGACTGCCTATCGTTTCCAAATAGTGTAAGATCTCGAAAGTTCGTCTGCAAATACTATGGTGTTTGGGCTTTGCAGATTATAATGTTAGGATTGTTTTTATTAAATGGAACTGTTATTAAATTTAGGAATTGTTTTTCGGTTTCAACCGAATTCGAAACCGCAGTTTTAATATCCAAAAACCGAAATCGAAACACCTCGGTTTTAGCTTTTACTTTAAATATATATTTATGCTAACAGTAATTGCAAATTATACATAATACTCGTACTTAACATAAAAAAAACTTTATGCATAACAGCCAGGAACAATGGCAAGGTATTTCAAAATTCTTTAAATTTAAAATAAGTACTAAGAAAAGTAGATGTTTCTTTTTTAATAAAAGTACCTGAATGGAAACAAATAAAAAAGTTGTATAACATACAATAAAATATATATGTATGTATGTACCCAGGCAGAAAAAGACAATCACCACGACGCTGTGCCGACGTTGCAGGTGGTACTATCAACATCAATACACGTACTGTTTACCAAATTTACAATGTTGTCACAATATTAAAATGAAAGACAAATGTGCGTCTTCCGACTCTTCTTTTTAGTGTTGTCACAGTACTGTAAATTTAAATTTACATTGTTGGAGTCACGAATTTACAACGTAGTCACAACCGTCTTCCGACTCTTATTTTCAATATTGTTACAAATATAAATTCGCTAAATAAACAAGCAAAAATTTGTATATTTTCTAACCTAAAATAGTTTTTGTGTTTTCATTTTTATACGACACTATTAAATTAATAAGATTAAATTTTTGTATATACAGGGGTCTAATCATCGCATACGATAACGAGCAAAATTTATCGAAATTATTTTTCTTGGTATCATGAAACTCCATATCTAATGAAATGTATTGAATTAAAAATAATAGCATTCGATATCGAGTAACTCGATATTACATTTATCGAGTTTTCATTCCATACGTCAGTATCTATCGTATGCAAAATAATTCGATAGTTTATTCGATACGATAGTATTTTTTTTTTTTTTTTGCCACAACGAATAAAATTGCGTTTGGCTCATGCAGTTTTAATGCCACAGATCTTATATGGTCTTAAAGTTTTTTCTGGTTCAATGAATTAGATAACCTCTAAGTTAGGTCGTATCGCTAACACGATTGTACGGTACGTTTATGGTGTTCGTAGGAATGATCACATATCTGAATATGTTAAACGCTTCATGGGCTGTTCTTTCGGTAATTTAATAACTTTGAAAAACTAAAGTCGTATATTTGTATTTAGGGTGTTGTAGCAGTGTTGAATCTTATTTAAAAACGGTATTAAAAAACTAAGGTTGTAATTTTGTATCTACAGTATTGTGATAGTACCATATTTTTTGTAAGTCACAATTTTGTATTTACAGGGTTGTGGCGGTACATAATATTTAGAAGAGTCGTAATGTCTGCCTGGGTAGTTTTACTTGAATATTTTTAAGTTTTTACTGCATATTTAATGTGCTTAAAGCGTATGTTTTAGAACATATTTGTGGTTTCTTGATAATAACTATATACATATGTTTATCGTCATAAAAAATCCAAAAGGGCCTAACATAATTTTAAAAAAAATTTCAGGAGATAAAAAACTTATAAAAAGCAAACTATTGTGATTATAAAAATGATTTTTTTTTTGGTTAGTATGATTAATTAAGGCTGGGTTTTTGAGATCTCAGTTAAACTAGGTTTAGTTAATCTGAAAATTGATTTGTGCCGCCAATAGCAAGTTTTAAAACAAAATGTTGCCGGAACAGCGCAGTCTTGCTTAAAATGTGGGTCTTTAATGAAATAATAGAACAAAAAATCAAATTTCACCGTAAAATCCGAGTTGCAGAGAACGTTAAGCTAAGTTTAAACCTAATCCCTATCTTAAAAACCCGTCCTAAGTAATTCATACTAAAAAGTATAAATTATCCTCTTCGTCCCCTTAATAAAACAATAGTGTATAAATTTTTTGTCATTTCGAGATAATGGAGTTTATAATTTTTGTGTTGTTAGACATCTGGGAAAACAGTAATATTTCAGAAAATAATCGATGTTTCTAAGTTGTGGTCATTTTAATATGTGGTGGAATAATGAGGCCACTATTCGATGATATATCATTAATTTAGAAGTGCTTTAATTGCAAATAAATGTGATTCAAAGTACATACCATGATGTCACTTAGGCTATTTTATTTGTTTTATAAAATAAAATTTTGTATGGTATACACTATTTTATTTGAATATTTTACACCATTTATATTACACTATGGAACATTTTTGGGATTATTGTCTGGGGGGTGAGAAATTCCAAGTCAGGGTGATGGTACTAGGTCAGTATAGTAAAACCCTCAAAGGGTTTGGCGTTTGTATGTGTCAGTTTTTTTTATGACATTTTAAATTTTTTCCTTATCTTGATGTTTTTTTGTTTAACATAACTCGAGAACCACTTGTCCGATTTTGCTAAAACAAACTCAAAAAAATTTAGAATTACAATTTCTTTAATCCGTTCATATAACGTTTTTCTTTATAATCAACAGTTTTGCCGGTAAAAATAAATTTGTGGAGAATTATAATTGATAAGTGCAAAAAAATGTTCACGCCTGGATGTATGCAGCAGATTTTATCACAAACCTGCACTGCAATTTTTGTGACTTTTTTTAAGCGATCGGTGACTTTTGTTTGTTATTTGAAAGAATACACCCACATTCAGTGATGCCAACAGTAGGGGATTTCCCCTTTTCTAGGGATTTTTTTCGGATCGTTTTTATCTTCAATCGGATCTTAATAACTTCTTTTTATGGTGTAATCATAATATGATGGAGCTGAATCTTGTGAAATGCAAAAGCATGCGTTTTTATAGAAATAGCTGTATTGCTGTTAATTATGCTTTTGGTGGTCATCAACTGGAGTTGGTTGATTCGTTTCTTGATATTGGAGTCTTACTGGATCCTAAATTAAACTTTGTTTCTCATATTACATTAACTGTTAATAAAGCTCGAGGCATTCTTGGCTTTATTAAGCGCTGGGTTAAAAATTCACCGATCCATACATAACGAAGCAACTGTACGTGTCACTCGTTAGACCTTTCTTAGAATATGGGTCAATCATTTGGGATCCATTTTACAACATTCACAATTCTCGTATTGAATCGGTCCAAAAACAATTTTTATTATTCTGTTTACGTGATCTTCATTGGAGTTACTCGACAAACTTTCCTTCCTATGCTAGAAGACTGGCATTAATAAAATTACCATCGCTCAAAAGTCGTCGTACAATGTTAAATGTTTCTTTTATGGTTAATATTATTAATGGTAATGTTTGTTGTGATTTTCTGTAGAGTCTGCTAAATTTAATATACCTTGTCGCAATACGCGTCATTATAATCTGCTTTTTGTTAAATTTTTTTAGAGAAAATTACGCTACTGCTGATCCTTTTTCGAGGTTATGTAGACAATTTAATTCTATGTCACAATTTGTTGATTTTTCTTATTGTTTTTCTTAATTCGTAAATTTTTATGTACTACATATATTCTGTAAATTTGTAGTATATTTTAAAATGCATATTGTTATTCATTAATTTTAAGTCAATATTGTTATTAGTGAGTAAGGATAACATCCATTGATTAAATAAATAAATATGCCCTAAAATAAAAAATTGTGTCCTCTTTTCCCTACGGTTGAAATTTTCCGAAAAAAAATCCCTAGAAAAGGGGAAATCCCCTACTGTTGGCATCACTGAATGTGGGTGTATTCTTTCAAATAACAAACAAAAGTCCGACGATTTTCACCGATCGCTTAAAAAAGGTCACAAAAATTGCAGTGCAGGTTTGTGATAAAATCTGCTGCATACATCCAGGCTTGAACATTTTTTTGCACTTATCAATTATAATTCTCCACAAATTTATTTTTACCGGCAAAACTGTTGATTATAAAGAAAAATGTTATATGAACGTATTAAAGAAATTGTAATTCTAAATTTTTTTGAGTTTGTTTTAGCAAAATCGGACAAGTGGTTCTCGAGTTATGTTAAACAAAAAAACATCAAGATAAGGAAAAAATTTAAAATGTCATAAAAAAAAAACTGACACATACGAACGCCAAACCCTTTGAGGGTTTTACTATACTGACCTAGTACCATCACCCTGACTTGGAATTTCTCACCCCCCAGATTGGCTGTTGTACTGTGTTATTAGACAATTGTGGATATCAATATACGTAATTTTTCAATTTTATTTTGTTATGAAATAATAAAAATAGTGAATAATAAAAATAGTGTATGCTTTTTATTCACTATTTTTCTTTGAAATTATATTCAGAGCAACAACTTATTTAAACACCATACCTGCACTTACACAATTATTAACGTAACATTTTAAACACGGAATTGTACGCTAATATTTCAATTGAGGTTATCTCCGGAACTGCCGGTCTGATTTTAAAAATTTCTTCAACAAACTGAAGAATGAAACCTCCTAACGGACATAGGCTATATAAGGTTCCACGAAAGTGCTTAGGATAGTGTCCTAGGGCGCTAAACCTCCTATAATAACCAAAAATAAAAGGGAAACGGAAAAAAATTAATACTTTTCGTTGTTCTTTAGAAAAATAACCGGACTGGTACTTTTTTGAAATTCGACCCATTTAGAGAGTAAAACCTAAATGTTGGTACTTTTTCCTCACCCCGTCTATCTTTTAAACCAATAAACGTAAAAAATTAACGTAAAAATTAACATTATATGTATCGCGTTCGAAACTTATCTAAAATGTACAATTACAAATTCGGTACTTTTTAGAAATTCTAACGTTTAAGGGGTGAAATCCGTTATTATTGTTAGTACTTTTTTTTATAAAGTATTTTTCTCCATTCTTTGGCTTATATGTCCGTATTAAATGAGCTCCCACTACAATATGGAAATTTTTGATGGAAAGAAAAAAGTACCAAAAAGGGGAAATAAGGAAAATTAAATGTCTTTCTTTAGCTTTTTGATTCTAGAACTGGTACTGTTTTAATTACCGTTAATATTGAACACTTTTGGACAATCATATCAGATTCGGGTTTCAAAAATCTGGAATACTTTGCCAAGAGAACTAAGAAAATTTTCATATTCGCTGCACTTATTTATATCTAAGTTGTTGCAATTTGCAGCCCTAAATAACTTGTCAATTCACTAAAACGAATAATTGCCAATGTGTTGGAATATTCTTTCTGCGTAATATGGAAATATAATATATAGCATTCTTAATGTCTTTGTTATTGAATGTTATTTTTTTTTTTACTTAAGTTTTCTTTATCGTTTGTAAGATTATTATTTGTTGCTTTTACGCCATATCGTGGGCGCATAGTCGTTTGTAAGACAGTTACGTTAAATTTTATATACAAAGTAACATTCTTTTATTGTTTATTATATTTTTTTATTTTTTATTAATAACTGAAGTTTGTTGTCAATTAGTAGCTTTTATTAACCATAAAAGGCCCTAAGGGCTCGGTTATGTAATTGAAGAAAAGAAAAAAAAAAACAAGTAAGAAAGTATAGTCGGTTAAGCCCGACCATATGATAACCTACACCACAGTATTAAAAAACACATCATGCTTATATGTCCATATAAATATGGATTTATCTATGTTTATAAAAGTCATTAAAATCGGTTTAAAAGTTTGTGAGAGGCAGTAATTGCCCCCTACCTCCCCTTGTGGTCCTATTTTTGAAAAACTATATAGCTTATGTGTAAATATAGATATGGATCTATCTATGTTTTGAATTTCATTAAAATCGGTTTGAGAGGCAGAAATTGGCCCTATCTCCCTTCGTGGTCCTATTTTTTAAAAAATGCATCCCTTTTGTGTCCATAGATATTGTTCTATGTATGTTTTAAATTTCATTAAAATCGGTTTGATAGTTTCTGAGAGGAAGAAATTTCCCCCAATCTTCCCTCGTGGTCCTACGATTTGGCCCATTTTCAATAGGCTTGGTCCTTGTGCGAATAAGAACCTATGTCCTAAATTTTATCAAATTATCTTCAAAATTGCGCACAAGGTTACATGGACAGCCAGCCTGCCAGCCAGCCGGACGGACATCGTTAGTTCGACTCAGAAAGTGATTCTGAGTCGATCGGTATACTTTAAGGTGGGTCTAGGACCAATATTTTAAGGCGTTACACACATCAGCACAAATGCATAATACCCTCTCCACTATTGTGGTGTGGGTATAATAATAATAAATAAAATAAATATTGGATATAGAAACATAAAATTCAACTTGCAATAACCTGAGAGATAAGACACTATGGGGTAACTTTTTGGTACTTTTTTGGTCTTTAGCTGGTACTTTTTGAATTTCCGTTAGTATTAGACTTAAAACATAAAATTAAACATGCAAGGTCCTGTACGGATGAGAATCTGTAAAAAGGTTTTTTGCTAGTTATTTTTTCTTTAACAAGTACTTTTTTAATTGTGATTAGTATTGTACCTAGAAACAAAAAACTAAACATACACAGTCCTGAGTAAATGAGAATCTGTAAGTGGGGCATGTTGGTAGTTTTTCTTCTTTAACTGGTACTTATTGAATTTCCGTTAATATTGGACCTAGAAGCGTTAAATTAAACATGCAATGTCCTGAGTGAATACAAATCTTTAGAAGGGCTTTTTGGTACTTCTTTGTTCTTCAATTATTGGACCTAGAAACATCAAGCTAAACATGAAAGTTATTGAGTAAATGAGAATCTGCTAGAGGGATTTTTTTTGGTACTTTAAATTTCTCTAACATAGGATAGGGTTCAGGGTCGCTAAACTTTCTATTTTCAGAAAATATTAATTATCACTTTAGAAAAGATCAATAGTTTCAGTATATACTTTATTTCGCTCCAGTCTATCTCTCCGCTCGACCGTCTCCTGACCGAATGCGAAAGCGACCAAGAGGGGACATACTGAGAATTACTGCCACTCCGAAAATATCTAACCAATTTTGTTGAAATTTGAATAGACATTTCAATCGAAAATTCCATCTGCAAAATCCATAATTGAATATATGTATATTTAAAATAACATATAACACCATTCATGGAAATTGCTCACAACATGACGTGACATTACACACTTTTAAAATTAATAAAAAAATTAACTATTTGTTTTGTTTCCTTTATTAGTTTCTTTTATTAGCCTTTGTTTCAAATACATTTTAGGCACTTGTGATCATCAGCGTAGAGATAATATAGATATTTGTCTGACGTGACGTTATCTTATAATATAATAAAACGCAAATCAAAATTTTACAGTTATTTGTTTGATCATTTATTTAACGGATTGTTGGTTTGCATAAGACTGCAATTGCACAATTACTATAAGAATTGTCAATTCGTCAGCTCAGAATTGGTTTGGCGCATATGCCAAAAAGTCAGAGTGGAGAAAAACGACAAAGAAGATTTACATGAAGATTTCTCAACATGTACCCGATATAATTTTTTTATATTTTTACCACTGCTTCCGGTATATGTTTTGAAAAAAAAAAAAAAATGGAAATTTTGTGCACTTTCATAAATAGAGTTAGAATTTAATTTTTAATTTTTTTGAAAATGAAATGAAATGTTTTGTGCCGCATACGACCCTTTTCTAAAAAAAAAAAATTAAAAAAGTAGCTTTTTGTGCTGCATACGCATACTTATTGCTGTGTATTCAGTAACTTGTTGTTGAGATGAAGTTTTTTATTTGTATTATATTATATTTTTTTTATTTGATTTTATTTTACAAAAACAGTAAAAACAGTTCTACTGTTATGAAAAAAAAAACTAATAAAAAATACATAAAAAGCCACAAATTAAACAACTTAAGTAATGCAAAAGTAAAATAGAATCAAGAAAAAACACTTAAAATTTAAAACTTAATATTGAGTAAATTTTTATAATAAGCTTTATCAACACGTGGAAGAAATATAAGCAAGTCTTTTATGACTCCATTTTTATCGCTGAAAATAAATGATGGTTTCGATATTTTCAAAACATTCGTCAACAAATTCTCAGGAGTTTTCAAACAATCTTTTGATGCAGACTGGTAGAAGTTTTATAATAAATCATTATTTTAACTGTATAGAAGTACTTTAATTTTAGCAAAAGGGACTTTTCGAAAGTCCATTTTATTTGCTTCCAACGAGTATGTGCGAAAATCTTTCGGAAGCATTTCCATAACTTTTAATTTTGTTTTATTATTTCGCATTGCTTGAAGCAAATTTAGTAAATGAAGAGGACTATGAATTTCAATATTCTATAAGTACCGGTCAATAACACCATGGACACAGTCCACATCTTGAATTAAAGAATGTCATGGTTCTGAAGACTTTTGTATTACGGCAACAATATTATTTTGTTTAATGAACATTTTGATTGCGGTTTCGTTAATTCGATTTTTATTTTGAGGTACGCTAGAATCGCTCCATAATGTCAAAGTTTTAATTAGTGGATAATCTTTTATTTATTCATTTAAAATTTTAATTTAAGCACTAGCAATTTTGGTACCACGCCGCCCACTATGAGCTTCCGTCGAAAAGGCACATAAGACAAAGTTGGTTTATTTGGCATAATAATGGTTGCTGTAAGATTATACATATTTAATTTTCGTTTGTAGTAAAATGTTGAAGAACTTCCCTTAGGTAGGCTTAAAACACTTTGCAAATAATAGCAAACCGTATACTTGGTTGGGTATATTATTTTATAAAACAATTTTTCACAAATTTATTTTCTGTTGTCATTTTATTTTGCTTTTGCTTTAACTACTTTTTTTTTCTTACGGCAATGCAGCAAAGCAACAGTAAAACTTATTTTGTACGTTTTTGTATGAAGAATTTGCTGCAATCGCCAAACAGTGGCTTGTAGAGCAAAACAAAACTTAACAAATTATAAAACAGTTGATATGCACATAAATTAATTCCGATTTCAAAGGATTATGGCAGTAGTTCCTGATCGGTGGCGACTGTTTCTTTGCTAAGTTACTATTAAGTTAGTTTAAAAAAAACACGTTTGCATGTCATTGATGCCAGAAAGATGCAGAGACATTTCCTTGTAATTTTGTATTTGTTAGGATAAATTACATACTTTTTGTTTTTTCACTCTGCTTATAACTAGATTTAAATATCGCTCACAGAGCCCTTATATTAAACTTGGAAGTATATTAACGATACTAATAGGAAAATACGTAAAATTACAACTTTAAACTGGGAAAACTGCATTAGCATACCTACAGACGTACTATGTACGCACAAAAAAAAATACATTCTATTGTGCATGCCCATGATTTATCGATTTAATTAAGATTAAAATTAAAAATTGCCAAAATTTTGATAAAAATAAAAAAATCGATTTTAAAAGCGCAATAATCGATTTCAGTATAAAATCGCATACGTAAATTCGATTGCAAAAAATCGATTTTTTTTTTACCACAAAATCGATTTTCGATTTGGAATCGAAATCGATTTACCATTCCCTAATACGTATGTGTCAATTCAAATCGCAAAATATGTGTTATGTAAATCGCAATCGCTAGGTTTGGCGACTTCAAATTGCAAAAGTATGCTCGAGGGAACAAGTTTTATTTTTAGGAAACTTTGCCAGATCGCAAGCAAAACACACGAGTTTCAGGACTCCATTGAATAAATCTGGAGTTTTGCGATTTCAAATTGTGCGATTGTCACTGGTAAATTCTAAAAGTACCAGTTAAAGAACGAAAAACTACAAAGATCTTACAGAGTCCCATTCACTCAGGATCTCGCATGTTTAATTTTACGTTTTTAGATCCAATATTAAGGAAAATTCATAAAGTACCGGTTAGGGAATGGTTAATCGACTTCGATTCCAATCGAAAATCGATTTTGTGGTAAAAAAAAAATCGATTTTTTGCAATCGAATTTACGTATGCGATTATTGGGCTTTTAAAATCGATTTTTTTATTTTTATCAAAATTTTGGCAATTTTTAATTTTAATCTTAATTAAATCGATAAATTATGGGCATGCACAATAGAACGTATTTTTTTTTTGTGCGTACATAGTACGTCTGTAGGTATGCTAATGCAGTTTTCCCAGTTTAAAGTTGTAATTTTACGTATTTTCCTATTAGTATCCTTAATATACTTCCAAGTTTAATATAAGGGCTCTGTGAGCGATATTTAAATCTAGTTATAAGCTGACTGAAAAAACAAAAAGTATGTAATTTATCCTAACAAATACGAAATTACAAGGAAATGTCTCGGCATCTTTCTGGCATCAATGACATGCAAACGTGTTTTTTTAAACTAACTTAATAGTAACTTAGCAAAGAAACAGTCGCCACCGGTCAGGAACTACTGTCATAATCCTTTGAAATACTATCCATACATTCAGGCTTGTCACAGAATTAAATCCGATCAAAATTTCGTTCAAGATACGAAATCACTTCCACTTTCGATCGGAATTCATTTATGTGACAGGCCTGATTGTCTACAGAAGAACACAATTTTAATATGTAAAATGTACATGTACTTGTTCTAAAGGCGATCTCAAAATTTACACATTTTCGCTTTTTGCAGGAAAATTAGAAAAAGCAGTCATATCTACACACTGTAAAAATATTAGTTCAATTTATGTAGTAGTTTTCCAAAAAAATGCTGGTGTATACCCCTTTGTGATATAAGGTATGAGTTTGCAAATTTATCTTAAACGATTTTGAAATCGATTTTGAGGTTCGATTAATCGATTTCAAAAACCGTAATAAAAAAAGTCGATCGAAAAATCGAAAATCGATTTTGGTATCCATTTACCATTCCCTAATACGTATTTAATTATTGACTACCTCTAAAATATTGAAATTTTCGATCTTTCAATTGGAAGAAAACAAAGGTCTCAAAAAGGGGAAACAAGAAAAAAAAATTTCCTTTACTTTTCCATTCTACATGTGATATTTCTTTAATTTTCTATAATATTGAACTTGAAAACATTAAATTGTACGTGCAGCATTCTCAGTAAATACGAAAAAGTTGAAAAAATGTTGCCCTTTTTTTAACATAGAAACATAAATGTTGGCGTATAAATATATTTCCATGAGATAAAGGGAGACGTTAACGAAGTAGCGTGTTAAATGCTAGAAGAATATATTTTAAAATACTTACTGCATTTCCTTTTTTATAAGGTCTTCTTTTTCTTCTCTTTCTTTTTTTAAATTATTCATCTCAATCTCATGTTCCTTTAATTCGTTCATTACCTCTTCATGTTGTTTTGTATATTCTTGCAGTTTTTTATTTTTTTCACTGAGATACTTTTGAATTCTAAGATTTTTTGTACGCGTGTTTTCATTTTCTTGTCTCAAATATTCCACAGCCTCGTTGTAGGGTTGTTCCAAATCATTCATCTCTCTTTCTGCTAATTTGCAACGATTGTGCTTTTCAGTGCGTTCCTCAGTCAATTGTTCGACACGCTCGTTAATTTTAACCAATGGCTCTTTGTAGCGGGTCGTACCCACAATATCTTCTAAATATTCTAACATGCCACATTCAGCTTCTGTCTGACCCTTGGGTTTCATCATTGCAATCGATTCCACTTCACCCTTAAAACAAAAAATATTAAATAAAGTTAATGTACTAATATTAAAAAAAGAAAAATTACTTGTAAAATTAAAAATCGATTGTGATCTAAATCGACATGATGCTTTTTAAGAAGTTTTGCCACTTCTTTAAATTGTACACGTTTCCCATTAATGGTATAGTATGATGAATTGTCTCTAAAGGCTGTTCTCTCGACAATAATATCACTATTATTCACTTCTTCGCATGTGCCATCTTCTTTGTCTACAATTTGCCGGAAATGTACCGCTACCGAACACGTATTGATATTTGGATACCTTGCGGAATTGTGGAGTAGTGTGGATATTTTTTTGCAGCGGATTTTGTTGGCCCGATAACCAAACACAAATAACATAGAATCAATAACATTACTTTTGCCGCTTCCATTGGGACCGATAATAGCTGTAAAACACTAAAAATTAAAAGCTTTGTTAGTAGTTGAGGGAAAACAATAAAAACAACGTACATGGTGAAATGGTCCGAGTATAACTTTACCGGCATAACTTTTGAAATTATTATTTTCAATTTTTCTTATTATTAAACGCGGACCTTTACTTTCCGTTGAACAATGCGGTGGTATAGGTGGCGGTATATATATGTCTCCTATGCGTGTTCCGCCCTCTTCATCATCTGAAATATTGGCATCGTCAAATGGATCACCCGACATGGGCATTTCAGGGTTATTTTTATTCTGTCCGCTGCTTGCTGCAGAAGTTTTGGCACCCACTAATGATTGTTTAGAAGTGTTTGCTCCTAAAGATTTGCGTTCGGAGCATTCATTTCCTGTGATATGTTTAGCGTTTGATCTTCGCCGCGTTGTCATATTGGCGCCCTTTAATATATAAAATTTGCTTGCTTTTTACTTTACAGCAATCGTCTATAAAAATTTTCTGTTTGTGTTTTCTTTTTATTATAAAAAAACACGTAAATATAATAAATAAATCGTCAATTATTTCATTTAAAAAAACTTTAATTTAACAATAATTTGCACAAACAAATGGAAAAATTCTCGTAGCAAATACAAATGACAGCGGCGAATTATAACGCTTGTGCTTGATTTTTTTTTCAAATATGAGCGCAATGCTGCCAACTTGTGCACACAAAACACAAACAATGTAAAATCTAGAGTTGTTTTTTTTAAGATTTAAGAAACCGGCTACTTATCCGTCTATTCAATTAAAATATATTAAAGGTAAGTGGGTTATTGGAATTTAAAAAAATATATATAAATTTGTTTCATTCAATTTTATTAACAAACTGTCATCTAACGATAATAAGAAAATTTTATGGCGATATAATTGAACAATACGAAAAATTGAACAATTATATTGCAAGTGTATGAGGTGCTTTACCCCGGGTATCGACGTTGCAATATTTATTGCGGCAAACGTCAAATTTGATTGCTCCATTAAATTTGCGACGTATAGACCGCAAATTGCCATGAGTGGCAATCCATTGCGCAATGATTGCTCTTCTGATTGCTTGACGCTAGGACTCCACGTAGCAATTTGTATTGCTAAGTACAAGCAATAACGTCGGCAGAACAATGACAGAACAATGGAGCAATAACTGTTGATTATATTGCTGGAGAACACTTGAAATTGTTTTGCCATAAATTTGCAATATTCACCGCGATTTACAACCAATGTTTTATGTTGTGTTTTGAAATGGTTGTTAAACTTTCTTTTGAAATTAATAAATTAAATTAATAAAATAATTAATTGTAATTGTCGTAGCTGTGTTTTATGTTACTTTTTTGTTTATTTGCGTATGAAAAAAAAAACCTAAAACATGTATTGTTCTATTGAAAAAATTTAAATATACAAAACAACAAATTCGTCGTTTGCTTTTGTTCATATTGACGTTTATTTAAAAATTTAATATCTAAACACTTTTTCTGTATTTTGTTGAAGTATTTTTTCACTTGGCGGCTTTTTCTTGAGTGCTTTTTTAATAAATAAACACACTAATAAATAAAAAACCGTACAGAGAAATGAAATGTCAGATAAATTAGTGCCGGTTCACACACGTCAAGTTTGACTCGTCAAGTCTTGAGTTTTTAGGAGAGAAGGGAAAAGAAATGGCATTCTCTTTTCCCCTCTCTCCTAAAAGCTCAAGACTTGACGAGTCAAACTTGACGTGTGTGAACCGGCACATACAACTGATTTGGCAGCAGATTGCTAAGCAATAATTGCTCACCCCGGGTCTCCACGTAGCAATATTTATTGCGGAAAACGTCAAATTTGATTGCTCCATTAAGTTTGCGACGTATAGACCGCAAATTGCCATGTGTGCAATCCATTACGCAATGATTGCTCTTCTGATTGCTTGAGCAATTATTGCTTAGCAATCTGCTGTCAAATCAGTTGTAATTTATCTGACATTTCATTTCTCCGTACGGTTTTTTTTATTTATTAGTGTGTTTATTTATTAAAAAAGCACGCAAGAAAAAGCCGCCAAGTGAAAAAATACTTCAACAAAATACAGAAAAAGTTTTTATATATTAAATTTTTAAATAAACGTCAATATGAACAAAAGCAAACGACGAATTTGTTGTTTTGTATATTTTAATTTTTTCAATAGAACAATACATGTTTTAGGTTTTTTTTTTCATACGCAAATAAACAAAAAAGTAACATAAAACACAGCTACGACAATTACAATTAATTATTTTATTAATTTCAAAAGAAAGTTTAACAGCCATTTCAAAACACAACATAAAACATTGGTTGTAAATCGCGGTGAATATTGCAAATTTATGGCAAAACAATTTCAAGTGTTCTCCAGCAATGTAATCAACAGTTATTGCTCCATTGTTCTGTCATTGTTCTGCCGACGTTATTGCTTGTACTTAGCAATAAAAATTGCTACGTGGAGACCCAGCGTTAGATGAATAATAAAAAAGTTTTACATGAAATTACTCCCCGCTACAACTGACATGATTTGTTGTTATAACATGATATTGCAAAAGCGTTGTTACATGCAGTCTTCAACTGACATGAAATGCTTAACATTAACACTTACGATGTTTGTGTTAAGTATCCCCAGGTCTACACTAACATAGCGTCTTCACCTGACAATTTTTTGTCATACCAAACGTCAAAGTCAATATAAAAAAAACTCGAAAATTTTTGTCAGCGTTTTTTTAATATGAAGTTTGACGTTTGGTATGACAAAAAATTGTCAGGTGAAGACGCTATGTAAAGATTAATATCTCAGCAAGTTGGCAGAATAATATTTGTTATTGCTCAGCTTATGTTAAAGGCATGGCAAGGTATATTTACACAAGGTAAACTTGTTGGCCCATATGTTTGTCAGCTGTTTACCCCATTTGGAACCCTAGTGTCAAAAGTTATTTATGTTGGTTCCGTTGGTTCCTTGTGTTTGTTTACATACTTATGGTTAGTGCGCGCCATTTTGAATTAAAAAAGTGTAAAATTGTGAAAAACATTTTATTTTTGTGAAATTTTAATACATTTAAATGCATTATTTTTTTGCAATAATACTTTATTTTTATGCTTGAGAATGCACAATATATTAAAAATTGTTTCAGCTTATTATTCTGAACTGCACGTGTTGTTTTTTTTTCAATTTGTGTTTTTATTTTAAAGGCACATTGTTGCGTTTTTTTTGACACCATGATTCCAAATACAAAAACAATTTGGCGTGTTGTTTTTGTCTTGTTGTACTTGTTGTAGCAACGAGTTTACCTTGTGTAAATATACCTTGAGGCATGGGAAAACGTACCCTACAAGAAGACTACCGGTCATTTTACTAATTATATGACCGGTAGTGGTGACTGATATATTGGTTAAAGCTTCTATTAGTTTATTAAGAGCAAACCGAAACTTGCGTACATGTGATTTTGCCTCTCTCTCTCTCTAACTAATTAATATATATCTGTACTGCTTACTCTGCTGCTGTTTTTAGTCAATGATAGCCTAAATAGTGGTTTACGCTAACCGGCTAGTCTTAACGTAAATATTGGTTAGCACTAACTAGTTATTCATAACGTAAATATTGGTTAGTACTAACCTTTATAAAATACACAATACATTTTTATTTTTAATTAAATTTTTTATTGAAAAAATAATCAAATACATAGGAAATTATATATAACATATATGTATAAAATATAAAAAATATAAAATTCTTGCAAGTGTGTTAGTAATTCTTTTTTTTTAGTTTTGGTTATGCATTTCTTGTAGAGTATTTATGTTAACTCCTAATTTGAAGATAATCAAGGAAGAAGGTGCAAAAAGTTATTTTTAAAAAGGAACTTAAACAATTTAATATAAATTTAAATTATAAAGATCGAATAAGAAAAAAATTATATTAATAAAAATAATTTTTGTAATTTTATTTAAGTGTTTATTAAATTCTTTTATTAAATTCTTTTACTACAATAATAATTTATCAGGCTTTAAACGCTTACTAAACGGTTGTACATGGTATATGAGAATGGTTTGTCATCATACCATCATACTCGCGTGATAGCGAAAAATTCGTGTATGTTACCCTACGTTTACACATGCAAGTAATTACTTGTATACGTATTATCAACGAAAAATCGAGGAAGCAGCCGATTGGCTGAAAGTACAAAATTGTTTGAATGTTAGTGAAAAAGTGTGAGTGTATTGAGTTTTTCGAACTTGTACTTGCATGTGGAAACGGGGGGTTAACTAGAGAGTTTTTTGTGCAAGCAAATCTTTCGCTCATCTCTAATTTGGTATGATTTTTATATAAGTACTCTCTGTCAATATAACAAGTATGTCATACCAAGAATGCCCGTCTAATAGTTAAGTTACAGTTTCGTTGCAGTTGCGTTTCACCGTCTGTTCTGGGCCTTACCGTAAAAAAGTAAGACCAATCTATTTCTTACAGATTGATTTTTTTATGAAATGTTTATTGAAAATTAAGATCTACAATGATGGAGAGCAAACTTTTTGTTAGCTGCAGAAACAGGAAATGGCATTCCATAAAATAAGTTTTTTGAGCACTTTCTACCTGAAATAAATATTTTTTTTGTTTATAAAAAAAATTGGACTTATTTATTTTTTTTTAAATGGGCAATACTGCTTATAAAAAACTTGACCGTTTTTTAATTGATATACCCTTTTGACCCCTTTTTCTGGAAAATCCCTTTTTTGTGACCCTTTTCGAAAGTTTCCAACGGTAACACTAATGACAATAAACCGCTATCTGCATAACCTTTACATGCAGTCTACAACTGACATGAAATGCTTAATGGCGATTTCTTTTCTGAGAAAAATGTTGCATTAATGTTACATGTTCTATATTTTTGTGTTCGTTTGTACAAAAAATACAACTGTGGGAAAAATTTTAAAGTTCTTTTGTGAATATGTTGATAAAAAACGTGCAAAACATGTTGCATGTTTTACCCTTACTTTTACTTAAGGTGTTCATACTGCCCTGTCTTACAATTTTGGTACTTACTACTTTGTTTGTACAACCAATGTTTTATTTTGTTTGTCATAATTCAAAAGCTCATAATTTTGTAAAAAAATTATTTTAAAACAAAATATAAATATATTTACACATTAAAATAAAAAAAAAAGTCTATTTATATGATAATCATTTAAATTTTTTTAAGCCATTAGTGATGTCAATATTTGTTTCCAAGCCATAATTGCGTGCAGAAACCGCTTAAATAGCTTTAAAAATCGCTCATGAAGTACATTAATGATGAAAGTGTAATAGTTGTAAATAAAAGCAGCTAATTGTGTTCTATTGAAATTGCACAACATGTAACACTTCCAGTGATTATAGGTAACATTAGAAAATGTTACATGTACATACTGTAACATATTTTTTTCAGAAAAGAAATCGCCATAACTTTAACACTAATATGATGTTAGTGTTAGGTATAGACTCATCATGTTAGAAGTTTTCTCATGTTATAACACGGTTGTTAGTGCAAATGTTTTAACAACGCTTTTATAACTTCAAGTTATAACAGTAAATCATGTCAGTTGTAGACGGGCAGTTAGCTATCATAAAGGCTCAGTTATTCGGTAGTAACAGTAACCTTACCGTAAAAATGTAAGACCAATATATTTCTTACAGATTGAGACGTAACATCTTACTGCTAACTGTAATCGTTCTAGTTGCTTTACATACAACAAAATGGAGCAGCCGATTTGTAACGTTACTGTTACTCCCGGCTAACTGTTTTTATATAAGCTAAGCAAATTTAAAAACAGCTTAAAATATCTTAAAATAAAATAGCTAGTGTTAATACCCCAAATTGTGTTAAAAAACATAACACTAAACTTAAATATAAAAAATCAAAGAGAATACATATATTAATTTTTTTTACATTTTGGGTTTTTTTCTTTTGCTAACAAAACTTCAGATTACTATTAGCAATTGTCAAAACTGATTTTGATAACGGCGAGGAATTTTACACAAACTAAATGCTTGTTGTTTTCTTTGTATTGTTGTAGAGGTAAGCAGACCTATTGGATAGGCCTTGCATGTATTGCTACTGTCTTGCCAGTACTGGCAAATGTAAACGCCATGTTAAAATAATTGTTAAACCTAATATCTTGTTCCTTCTCTGAGATAAATTTACCTGAAGCTTAAAATTTTTTTTTGTTATTATACCCTTCACCTCTGGTGGAAAAGGGTATATATAAGTTTGTCATTCCGTTTGTAATTTCTACAATATTGATCTAAGACCCTATAAAGTATATATATTCTGGGTCCTTATGAGGAGAGAACTTGATTTAACGATGTCCGTCTGTCCGTCTATCCGTCTTACGTTTGATATGTGTTTTCCGTAGACTCCAGACATGATAGCGGCTAGGTTATTTTACACTTATGTCACATATAGTCCACCATTTCGTGCTATTGAAATCAAGATCGGTCCACAAATGGCTGAGATATGACCAAAAAACCACGACTGCCTCTAATTTTTTCTAAAAATCCCTTGTTGTTGTTATATTTTTATTGCTTTTTTCTGTATATCTGGAGAACGGCAAGTGCCAAAGTTTCCAAATTAGGTGCCAACATTCAAGTTATAAATACACACCAATACACAAAATGTGGGCGGGGTTGGAGAAGTGGGCGTGGTACCCCCCATACAACAAATTTAAAAAATTGTATAATAACCTGAATTTTTTTACTGTAATATGACCCATGGTTACGCCTTATATATCAAGATCGGACATTTTTAGTAGAAAATATTTTCTGAAAAACTCGAGAAAATCGGTTAAGATACGAAAAAGTTATGACCTGGGAATCATAGATCTTGCCGAGTCCAAGTCTTATAACCCAACTAACTGGCAAATTTCTTCTTAAACACTTCGGTATATAAATCTGTCAAATCGGTTAAAAAATGGCTGAGTTGTAATCAAAATACTGAAATCCCAAAAATTACTGTTTTCATACCCTTCACCTCATGTGGAAAAGGGTATATATAAAGTATATATATTCTAGGTCCATATGAAGAGAGAACTTGATTTAACCATGTGATGTCGCTCTACCCCCCTCCCCCCCTAGCATAATGTTCTAAAAACGATTTAAAAAAATATTTACCAGTTTTCGCTTTTTAAATTTTATTTATAATGAAGTTTTAATGTAAATATGTATGTATATGTAACAATTATTTAGTTTTTGTCTAGTTGCTCTGTATTCTGCTCGCACAATGGTGAAGGGTATATAAGATTCGGCACAGCCGAATATAGCACTCTTACTTGTTTTTTCATAATTTTGGCTTTATTGGTGTATTTTTTCAGATTTTTTTCCGACGACACATCTTGGTTATCAATACGTAACATCAGCCAAAAAGTAGGCGCGACTAGATAAGTGGGCGGTAAGAGTAAAATAGTTTAAATTTGGTACAAATAGAACGTAAATCTCTTTAAAAGTGGGCTGAATTTTAGACGAAATGAACCTTTATATCTACTAAAATGTTTACATATAAAGTTGCCAAAAGTGGTATAAATGCCTTAGTTATCAAACGAGATTTCTATTAAAAATTTTTTTCTTGTTTCATTAAATGGGGATATAGCTAGTTAATAATAATAACAATATTAACAATAATACAAAAAAAAAAACATAAAATACATAGACCCCAATACATACAATTATAATTTCCGCTCAATCTCTCTGCATCTATCATGCATTTCACCTTAATGTTGGTCAGTGTAGAAACCCTATAAGCACTTGAAATTGCCATAAGCACGGTTGTATGCAAGGCGAATTCAACAAGGTAAACTCAACTCGTCAGCCGTTCATCAGCTGTCTCCACGGCGAATTAAAAAATAATAGGGAAACGTCAAAGTATAATTTTGTTTATGT
The DNA here is from genome assembly GCA_930367215.1 of Pollenia angustigena. Classification (NCBI taxonomy): domain Eukaryota; kingdom Metazoa; phylum Arthropoda; class Insecta; order Diptera; family Polleniidae; genus Pollenia; species Pollenia angustigena. The sequence goes on along the minus strand of OV884057.1, from coordinate 119,356,202 downwards.
TTTGCTCCAAAATAACCGAAAAAATTTCTAAGAAAAACTGCGAATAATTAAAGTGAATTTAATAATCTCTTTTATTACCAAAACGAAATTTTTATTTTGTTTTTCAATCAATTTTTACCTTGTTGGCATTTTTGACAGCCGCCTATTAAATTGCAAAAAATACATGGGGCCTTTTGTAGTTGGAGAGTTGCACTTACCTTGTTAAATTCGCCTTGGTTTTGTGCATTTTCTATAAAATTTAAAAAATTTTTGTGTAGTTTTTGGTCCAAGGCGAGTTTATAACAGGTAAGTGCAACTCTATAACTACAAAAGGTCCCATGTATGCCCCATGTAATTTGTTTTTGCCATTTTCTGACTTGTTGTCAAATTTCAGTATAGAAACAAAACAATATTTTGACGTTTCACCATTTTTTTAATTCGCCGTGGATACAGCTGACGAACGGCTGACGAGTTGAGCTAACCTGGAGTTAATTCGCCTTGTTTTGGTCGGTGTCAAGGCGAATTCAACAAGGTAAACTCAACTCGAAATTTGACAACTTGTGAGAAAATTGCAAAAACAAAATACATGGAGTTAATTCGCCTTGCTTTGTAGTTGTAGAGTTGCACTTACCTTGTATAAATTCGCCTTGGTCGGTGTACTATTGAATTATCGATTACTGCAACGCATGCAATTCTATTATATCTAATTCAGCAGCACATCTCTAAAAAAAATCATATATATGGTTTTCTAAAGCTGCCATATGTTAAAAATTTATGCTTGCAAAACTATTACAAATATATATATTTTTTTAATGTTATTATTTATTAACAATTTAATTATTTTTAAAAATTTTGGCTGAAGTGCACTTTACGGGGCGTACGAAAAAAAAATAAGAAAAATATGCTACCCGATTCAGAATAAAAAAAGAAAAAAACCATAATTAAAGTTTAAGGGGGCTGAGGCCCGTGAGTCCCTCTGGACCCAAAAAACTGCCCCGCCCACTTTGTGATATGTGTGGGTACTCAAATTAAAGGTTATTTGCTCACGATTGCAAATATGTATTTTGTTTTTGTGTTCGCATATTATTTTCCTCTCTAGGTTAATTTAAGTATATTTTAGGTGCAGAAAAGCTTTAGTTAGCGAAGCCGGTGTTTGTTATACCATAGAGGAGAAAATCCTTATGCAGAGAAGCTTTAGTTAGCGAAGCCGGTTTTTTATTACATAGAGGAGAAAATCCATGCGCCCGGCCGAAGGCCGTCTACGCAGAAAAGAATTCTTTAGCACATCGGAAATAGGCTATTAGTTAGTTAAAAAAAAAATAAAAATAAATTTTTTTTTTAAAAATCGTACATAAAACATTAAAAATACATAATAAAACAAAATATTTACAATCGTGAGCAAACTACCTTTATTTTGAGTACCTACACATAGATGTGAGTGGATGGGGGCACATTCTTTTTACCCAGAGGGCCCCAAAAGTCCCGCCCGCCCTAAATTTTATTATTTTCGTTTTTCTTGTACAATTACCTTTAATTTGAGTACCACACATTCCACTAAGTGGGCGGGGCGGTTTTTTGGGTTCAGAGCGCCCCACGGGCCTCAGCCCCCTTACATTTTAATTATGGTTTTTTTCTTTTTTTATTCTGAATCTGGTAGCATATTTTTTATTTTTTTTTCGTACGCCCCGTAAAGTGCACTTTTGCCAAAATTTTTATTCTAATGGCGATTTCTTTTCTGAAAACAATATGCTACAGTATATACATGTAACATTTTCTAATGTTACCTATAATCACTGGAAGTGTTACATGTTGTGCAATTTTAATAGAACACAATTAGCTGCTTTTATTTACAACTATTACACTTTCATAATTAATGTACTTCATGAGCGATTTTTAATGCTATTTGAGCGGTTTCTGAACGCAATTATGGCTTGAAAACAAATATTGACATCACTAATGGCTTAGAAAAATTTAAACGATTTTAATATAAATAGACTTTTTTTGATTTTAATGTGTAAATATATTTATATTTTCTTTTAAAATAATTTTTTTTACAAAATTATGAGCTGTATGAGTTATGACAAGCAAAATAAAACATTGGTTGTACAAACAAAGTAGTAAGTACCAAAGTTGTAAGACAGGGCAGTATGAACACCTTAAGTAAAAGTAAGGGTAAAACATGCAACATGTTTTGCATGTTTTTTATCAACATATTCACAAAAGAACTTGAAAATTTTTCCCACAGTTGTATTTTATGTACAAACGAACACAAAAATGTAGAACATGTAACATTAATGCAACATTTTTCTCAGAAAAGAAATCGCCATAAGTATACAGAGGATACATTTCAAATCATTCAAAACATATATTTGCGAACTCTAAATTTTCTATATTATTTTAAACATGTGGCAACTGTTTACATTAAGAGATCAGAATAAAATATGTAAGCCATTTTGTTTTGTGTGCTGAATAATAAGTAATTTTATTGCTGCCGTTGGTCATTGTGGAAGAGTCGAATTTTTCTTCTGATAAGCAAATAAATTATACAATTTTAAAAGGATTATATAGATTGTATTAAATATAAACTATATTAAATAAATCTACGCAAAATGGGTCGTAAAAAGAAGAAGGCGTCGAAACCCTGGTGTTGGTATCCTTTTCAATAAAACGATTTTTATAGGGAAGCAAAAATGTGAAATAAAATAAACAGCAAGGCGTTGTAATATATTGGAAAAAGTGTTGTGTATACTCGTATTTATATAACCTTAACTAAAAATACACAGTATATGTTGTTTTTGTATGCGTTTCTGTAAAGCTTTACCAACAAATTTTGCGGGAAAATTTATTGCCTTTAACTTTAATTAGATTTCAGCGGTGTTTTCCTTAATTTTTCTTTTAATTAGGTACTGCAATCGTGAGTTTGACGATGAGAAAATCTTGGTGCAACATCAAAAGGCGAAACATTTTAAATGTCATATATGTCACAAAAAATTATATACAGGTCCCGGATTATCAATACATTGTATGCAGGTGCACAAGGAAACTGTAGACAAAGTGCCAAATTCCTTGCCAAATCGTTCCAATATTGAAATTGAAATATTTGGTATGGATGGAATACCCGTTGATGATTTGCGGGAGCATGAGAGACAAAAGAATGGTGGCAAATCCGATTCAGAAGATGACGAACCCCAAGCAAAGAAAAAAGTTGAAAGTAAGTTTGTTTTTTAGAAGTTCAAGTTTTCTTCCGATAGCTAAAAATATTAACTAGGTAGTTTGATTCCATTTGGTGGCAAACTATATATCCTTATGTTTTACTGCCTGATTTATAAATAAAAATACAAATTTCGTTTGGGAATTAAAATGAAAATAAAAAAACAAAATTCACATTTGTTTGTTTTCAATATAAATCTCGCAAAGAAAATTTTTGTTTTATTTTCAAAAACAAGTGTTAATTTTGTTTTAAATTTTTGTTTAATTAAATTTAAACAAATTTCTTGATGACGTCGTGGTAAAAAAACATTATTTGAATGTAAAAAACCAGCCAAACAACGAAATCATGATCCTGCTGTTAAACTTTTGAATTACTTTTTGCTTCACCACATGTAGAAGTTCAAGAACAACAGTACGAAAATGTAATCAAAATGAACTTGACTGAACTTTTAAGTCATTGAAATGCAGATATATTTCAATAATGGAACTCGAGTCCATTCATAAATCTTTAGGCAGGCAATGACCACAAACAACTTTTCAGCACTAACAATTAGCTTTGCTTGTTAGCTGTTATTTAATGCTGCTGTGCGACTTAATTCTGTCTGAAGAAATAATCTAATTCTTAATTTATTATTTATTTATTTATTCATAAGTTCCGCAATAAAAAAACATTCAAGAGATGTATAAAACATCCTTAATTATTCGCTTTTATAAACTTAAATATAAAATTTTAACTAAATATACCTATGTCTTCTATATTGAACTCCTTGTACTACTATAGTACAATGCTTTTTTCCTGCTTGTACATATGTATATTTAATTTTTTATAATATCTGTTTTTTTTTTTGCTACAAAATAGTTTTACTACTTTTAGCTTCGTTCACAATAAGTGCAATTGATCTTTTCATTTTCATTTTGGTTGTTTACGACAGTGTAAATGTTAGGAATTCCTGAAATTTGCTTTTCTTTTAAGCAAATAAATTTAAAAAAGTACAATAGTGAAGATTTAATGAAAAAATATTTGTAATTTTCATAACAATCATTAAAAAATATATATTGTTTAACTTTTAGTACCATTGACCGCACCACCTCCTCCTATGATGATGCCACCTAATATGATGCCCCCGCATATGATGGGTCAATTTGCCCAATATGGTATGATGCCTCATATGGCAATGCCACCGTTTATGGGACCCGGTGGTATACACATGATGCCTCCTCATATGATGCCTCCACGACCACTATTTCCTGCTGCAATGGCAACTACTTCGGCTGCGGCCGCTGCAGCGGCGCATGTGGCAGCTTCTGCTCATGCAGCTGCAGCTCAGCAGAAACCAACGTTCCCTGCTTACAGGTAAACTTGTTCAAACATTTTCACTTTTTTAATTAATCTTAATTAACTAAAAAAAAAATCACTTTTTACAGCAATGCTACCATAAGTGCACCACCTACAACAAATAATCCAAATGCAGCTGCACCCTCGTCAACAACATCAACAACTACAACAACCACAACGTCAGATAATACCAGTACTGCAAATAAAAGCCAAGTGGTAACAAATGCTAGTGGTGTTACATCGAAAATAATGCACCCTCCGGAAGATTTGAGTTTAGAAGAACTGAAGTCCCGCAAAATGCAACATAGATTAAGTGCAAGTGGTGGTGCCTCAGCATTGAGAACTTCCTCTACCTCAACGCCTAATACTAACAGTCATGGTACGAGTATTTACTCATCTGCCGCTACTACAGCACCTACGTCTTCCACGACGTCAACTCAAGCCGCATCAGCTGCTGCCACCGCAGCGGCTATATCGAAGGCACAGGAAGTGAGTTCTTATTATAGATATAAAAACTATAGTCAATAAAAATCTAAAAACAAAGTGTAAAGATTTAACGGCAACATAAATAGAAAAAATTATTTTTCAAAAAGTAACATTCGCATCGGCAAAAATGCTCAAAATGTATCACAAATGGAAAGTAGGCTGCGGGACGGACGTAAAAGGGATACGGCTTTTTGAACGGACTTTATTTTAGAATATAGCTTAAAACAAGTTTATTAAATTAGAGTTACAAAGTAGAAAACAAAACTATTAAGACATTTTAAAGAATATCGACTTTTTTCTGTAATTTCATTCAGAACTTACTATAAATACCAGTTGTCACTTCAATAAAACATTTTTAAACAATTGAAAAATTACTAGCAAAGTTAAATGCTATCTTAAACTAAAAAGAAATAGGCATATGTCCAAAAGACAATGGAGATTAGAGAAATATAATGATAAGAATAACATAATTGTTATTTTAGTTTAAAGGCAAACATTTGTATGTTTACTAAAAAGTTTTCAAGATATAATCAATAAAAGTTATAAAACTTATTTTAGAAGCGTCTAGTTTCAGACATTTCGATCAGATTGATGCACACTTTCACTCTTGACTATTTTTTATGTATTCCGAGGAATACTTTACTCCATATTTTATTCAACAATAATCAAAATGATTATTTTTTTTTGTAAGTTCTATTTTTGTTGAAATTTGGTGGGGAATCATAAAGTTGTATAAAAAATTTTATATTAAAAAGACGCGGTGGCACATATTAAAATGGCTAAAATTTCCAAGAAAATTTTCTTAACTTAAATCTACAAAATAAATATATTTTTCAAATATTCTTAAGATACATTTTGCCATTAGCTCTTTCAGTATGATTTTATGCGTTTCTTTTAATGCGCCCATGCATTTATTTACTCCAATAATTCGAATAATACTTTTTTGTAAAAAGTATTTGTTAAGAATTTTAGCAATAAAAACTTTTCAAGGAGAAAATCATCTTTAAAATTTACAATTTTTTAAAATTTTTTTTTAATTTATCAAAGTTTATTAAGATTTAATTATTTTACAAACTATTTTTCTAAAGTTAACACTGTTCTCCTTGGTTTCCAAACTGTTGCAAGTTTTGAATAATTTTTGCCGACAATTTTTAAAAAGATTAACATCCTCATTTTATAACAATATTTTTTATATGTTTCTAAAAGCTAAAAAATTAAAAGAGTTTTTATATATAAAATAGCCACAACCACTAAACAAGCAAAAACAAAAGTATGTGTGTGTATTTTTTATATTTTACGAAAAAGGCAAAATTAAATTTTTATTGTGAAAAATAAAAACTTTGAAATTTAAATTAAACTAAAATTAAAATGAAAAGTAACAACAATAAACTTAAACTCGTATTAAAAAAAAACTTAAACAAATTTATGTTTCTTTTTCGTAATTTAAGATTTTAAAATAGAACCATTTGAATGACAGCCCTGGTAAAGATTTTAAAATGAATAAAATAAAAAATACCCACCATAGTTGAGAGACATTTTAAAAAATACCCACTATAGTTGAGAGACAAATAAACAAGTTCTATAGTTTTAGATTTCATTTAGTTAAAAGCAAATCTTTACCATCAGAAATTAATAGAAAATTAATAAATCAATTAATTAATCTACTACAACAAAAACACTAAGACAATTTTGTAATAATTTCTGTACTTTCTTCTTTTCTCTTTTCCTGTTTTTACTCTCCATTCACTTTTAAATTTTCCCCCGCACCAACAACATTGTGTGTGTGTGTGTGTGGGTATATGTTTGCAAAAAAACAAATATAAATATTTATACCAAAACAAAGGCTGCTACTATGGTTGCTGTAGCACAAGCTCAAGCCCAAGCTCAGGCCCAAGCGCAAGCTCAAGCCCATGCTCAGGCCCAAGCGCAAGCACAGGCTCAAGTCCAAGCACAAGTACAGGCTGCCCAGGTTCAGGCACAAGTTGCTCATGCCCAAGCTCAAGCCCAAGTTGTTCAAGCGGTTGCCGCTCAACAACAGCAACAACATAAACAACTACAAGATCTCAATCGTGCTGTCATGATACAACGCATGCAGGCCCAGGCAGCCGTTGATGCTGCTGTCGCTGCTCATGTTGTTCGTCCTGGTGGCCCAACAGCTGCAGCAGTTGGTATGGTAAGTTTGGATTTCATTTTCATTAATATTCTGAAAATTTTCCAAAAAAAAAGAAGAAGACATACATTTTTATTAAAAAATAATTTGTTTTCCGATGAATGTTTGACAATTTTTACAACACTAAATAACTCTGGTAACTTAATTCAGCAGAAAGTTAAAAGATAGATTTACTATATCATGAATTCATTTGTTAGATTTAAACGCAAGCTTAAATAGATTCCAGGCTTTCTCAATATTTTTGGTTTAGTAGCCATGTAGTCGATATGAAAGAAATATTAACCCAACAGTACTTCATATTTTATTAATCCGGACAATTAGTTCATATATGATTTACACAATTTATAATAAAAAAAAAAAATATTGTAGGGCGTTTCACTGAAACTACTTGTTGTTTTTTGAATTTTGCAAGTCTTGAAGCGGAACATACGAATTTATTATATTCCAAACGATATTTGAAAATGTTTCCAGGATGTTTAAAGGAGGATAGTAAGATAATAAGGTGGCAACAATAGATTCTATGAAAAAAATTAGGTTATATAAATCAAAGTAATATATTTCTCCTCTGCTTTATGTCCACTAAATTATGTGCATCAATAATTACATCGGTAGATGACTAAAATAATGATGATAATGACCAGGGAAACCAGAAATATACTCTAAAAAACGCGTTTTATGCGCATTAAATATGCAGTAAAAACTTGAAAATATGCCCTGAAATTTGTTAAAAATATGCCCAAAAAAAAATTGCTTATTTGAAAACAAAATACATATTCAACAATTTAATAACAGTTCCATGTAATAAAAACAACTCTAAAATTATAATCGGAAAAGCCCAAACTCCAATGTATTAACAGACGAATTTTCGAGATGTTACCCTATTTGGAAACGATGGGCAGTAATCAGCTCACATAAACAAAGTTATGTAAAGAGGTTAAGATTCATTTGTGCCGATTATTATCTAGATATTAACATCCATATGAGATTTTTTGTTTAAAATAGGATTTAAAGGACGGTCGCTAAATTGTTTATTAATGTTTACTATTTAAAGGAAGGTACATCTTTTAAAGCTTTATAGATGAAAACTTTGGGAAAATGTGAACTGATTCAAAAAGAATTTAATTTGCAGTAAAATATTTTTGTGGCGATTTTAATCTAAACAGCAACATATTCAGATGGTTTACGGGCACAAAGAGTGTAATTTGGAAAAAGTTTTAATGGGTAATATGTGAAATTATTGATCGATTCTCAGTTCGTCCTTAGTACAATTTAAATATTTTTACCAAATTTGATCAAATTACCTACCGACTGCAACTTGTACCTTGCGCACAAGGTTAACATGGACAAAGAACCAGCAAATACGAACGGATGGACATGGTTAGGTCACTTAAAAAAGTGATTCTGAGTCGATCGCTTAAAGATTTGTCCAGATTTCAATGTATTACTCACATCGCCAAAAACGTATATTATTGATGTTTCCTTAACTTTTGCTTAGTCAAATATAATTGAAATTGAAGCAACATGTTGGGTAAACAGATAAATATTTAATACACAAAAGCCAAAAAAAATTTTTTATTTGCTGCGAAAGATCTTTCTTGTAGGCATCTAAAAAATTTAACATGTATCAAAATATGCCTCAAAAAGGCATAATATGCGTTTAAAACTTAAAAAAATGCTGCAAAATGGCTCTTTTAACTAAATTATGCAAAAAAAAATGCTGCAAAGGGTAAAATATACAAAAATATGCATTAACAAATTGATTCCAAAATTCATAAAAAGCTCTAAATCCGATAAATATAGTAAGGGTATTCACGTCACAAGTTGCACCCTTGCAAAAAAGCATAAGAGCAAAAATAAAACAACAACCACACAGACAATTAGTTGTGCGTAAATAATTGTCTTTGTGGTTGTTGTTATATTTTTGCACTTTTCCTTTTTTGCAAGGGTGCAACTTTTGACGTGAATACCCCCATTGTTTTTGCCATCATTGGTTGCACAAGAAAGAATAATGACTAAAATAAATATTCGATAAACTGTTTAAGATCTTTTTTTTTTGAGAGCAAGATGATTTATTTGACTTCAAATTAAAGCTTATAAAAACGAAAAAATTAAAAAATACAAAAACTTTTTGAATGAAAATACATACTCCCACTATGTCTTATCGAACTTCTAAAGCTATTTTGAGTTTTTGTTGTAAGGGGTGTGTTTTTTAGAGACATTGGAATTTTTTTTAATAAAACAGCAAATGTAATGGAATGACCAAAATTTTGGCTTTATTAGCTCACAAATTTCATTGCATTTAATGGTTACTGAGCACCAGCCTTTCTAGCCTAACCTTATGTTTAAAATAATTTCTGGCCTATGGCCTCCGCGAATGCGTCTTATGAACGCCGCCATGTAGCTTCAATGTTGCACTCATTTTTTGGCATACCCAGCTTCGAATGTTGGCTTCTAAATGAGATGCTAAGAACGGCGTCGCATCTACAAATTTAAGTCCTCTATCACACTCACGTCTAAAGCGGCGATGGGTTCTTCTGCACGCAAATTTCATCCAAATCGATGTCTTCCGATTTGGGTGAAATTACCACCAAGCTTAGTCCTATTAAATAGTAGTTTAGACACAAATTTTCAACAAGATCGGTCAAAAAGTTTCTGAGTTAGAGGGGGCCAAAAATAAAAAAAAAGTTTTAAATTTAAAAAAAAATTTTAAAAAATTTTAAAAAATTAAAAAAAATGTTGTCGATTAGAAGAGATAAAATATTGTCATATATCATATTCTTGTAAAATGTTGTTTTTAAGAGATAGTCATATGAAAACAAATTACATTTGAATAAATGGCTTGAAGCCAAACTTTGAGGGGCGGACGCCCCCCCCCCCCCTAAAACACAAGTTATCGCTACGAAATTTTTTTATATTTCTTTTTTACACAAAACTGAACCGATTTGGGGGGGGGGGGGGGGGGGAGAATATAAGAAATCAAAAAAACAAAAAAAGAAATAACGGCCACCCTAATGTACATACATACATATCGCACTTAATCATAAAGAGGGTATTAGTTCAATATGTAAAACATTTCAGTAGAAACAACAATTTTTTATTTTACACTAGCTTTTTTAAAGCTCGGCTCAAACCATCATGAACTTGAATATAGTCATAAAATCATTTCCTTTTTGTCCCAAAATGCGGATGCACGTTTTTGTTTACTGCTTTTATACTAAATTACATATGTTTAAAGTTTTTGTTAAACCGCTTTAAAAAATCCGTGCTTACAAAAAGTACCAAGATTATAAATATTTAGCCTGTTTTGTCCCTTTAATCTAATTTTTTTGTTTGCTGCCTTAATGTTAAAGAATACAGACAGATGTCAAGATCGTGAAAAATTGTTTTGAAATAATTATTTACTCTGTTTTGTCACTCAAATCATTTGAGTCAAATGTAATTTATTTGTTTGCTGCCTTTATGTTAAATAACGTAGGTTTCATGTTTCCGCAAAGTTATTAAAAAAAATCGTGTTAGTAAAGGTGACCTGTGCTGCCTCTTTTAGTTAAAATTTATTAAATGTATGTCTCTGGTGATCATTTAAGCATGCATTTTAATAAAGTTTTTAAATTGTATTGTCCAAATGGGTAAAATAGAATGTACCCAAAATGTCCGTGTTACCCACTTAAACCCCCTGAAACGCCGACTTTAAAAATGCTACAAAAGTACGAATTTTTGCCCTGTTTTGTCCATTTAAGTTAAAATGTTGTAAATCTCTGTCCGTTGTCAAAGTTTAAGCATAAAAATAGAAATCTTTTTCAATTTTGCAGTTCTAATGGCGATGATGAAAAAGTATCCAAAATTCCAAATTTTTTTCTAATGCAATTAATTTTTTTAGAAACATTGAGGTAAAAAAACGCAAGCATAAATAAAAAGTGCTTTTCTTCAAAAACTATTTCGACTTAGGCGGTTATTGCTTGTGACCACAGATAAATACATGGTTAGAATATTATTTATATGAAAAATAATTTTTAAACCAACCGTTTATTGACCAAAAAGTAGACAAATAGCACAATATTTCTCCAGTAGATATGAATGTTTCGTGCCGATTTTTGACAAATAGTGAAAAAATAAAAATTTTTAGTTTATACCCACTTTATGATCAAGTACGATATGTAAAAGTCACTTTAGTAACAGTCCTAGCTTTCATTTCCTTTCATGATAAAGGGTGTACTAAAGGGTTAGCGAACTGTCATACTGCTGGCAATTTTCGACATTTATGATGAGTATACTTTGGCAAATCATCACGCTTGAACAACGCTCAAATTTACTTTGATAATCAGTCATCTATTCGACTTGGTGATTTTAATGGCGTACGGCTCTTGTTTAGCTTCCAAAATTCAAATTTTCTAGTTTTTTATAGCTTTAAAGAATAACATTGGACACTAGACAAGCAGCCTCTCCTTAGAGAATTAAAGAAATTGGCTAAGGAAAACAATATTTCTATCTGTCCTTATGAGCAAAAACTGGTATTATTTAAATTGTATAAACACTTTTATTACAACAGTCCTCTGAGGCATAAATTACTAGATTTTGAATTCTTTGCGTATCATCTGTCGTAATGCACTTTGATAACCATCGTATTTCGGAACAGGGGTAATTAAATGTCTCAAATTGTTACACTTAAGCCGGTCTAACGACACCAAACCATAAGCAAATGCGAGGTGACAACTCAAAATGCACGAAGTGTAAACAAACGAGAACGACGTGCTTGTCCTAAAATAATAATGACAACGAAAGCGAGCTGTTTCTCCACTCAGCAGTTTAACGAGTGCCGTAAATATAAGACATGAACTATTGTTTAAAAATTTCAGACATTTTGTTATGATTAAACCCTATTGGAAAAAAACTAGTAGGCATACAGTGCTGCCAGTTTGACCATTAGCGGCTAGATTAAGCCATTTTTCATCTCATTTAGCCATGAATCAAGCCATTTTCCCCTAAAGTATTTAAAACTTTTGGACCAAACAATTTAAAAAATACTGCTGAAGTTGTGTTGTAAACGTGGAGCTTTTCTTAATTAGTTGACGCAAAACACGAAATTTTGTAAGATTTTTGTATTTAATATTGATGCGGTTTTGGAATAAAATCTTGTTTAGCCATTTTTCTTTTTTTTTTTAACTAAAAATTGCTAAAATTTTTTGGCAACACTTGAGGCAAATGCTGACATTGGATCAAATATACAATCGATCGAATGAATATACAATACAACTAAAATTAAAATCTTGATCGATATCGAATGCCGTAGTTTGCACATAGAAATTGAACTGACTAGAACTGAACTTGAACTTAACTAGAACTGAACTGGAACTAAAACTGAATTTTTCACTAAAAGTTTGATTTTCCTTAGTCAAAATTGTTATTAAAAGAATATCATTAAAAAAGTCCAGCAAATTTTCCATTTGTCCTGAAATATCAATGTATGAGCTTTTCGGGTTTTAAAATAAAAATAATCCGTGTAAAAGAATGTATTAAAATTCAAAACATATCGGTTTTCCCAAATTAAAAACGTAATTGTTTCAAATTTGGTCGTCATACTTATTATTTCCATCAAAAAGCAACAAGTTTTTGAATAACGCTCTATAATATTTAGTATGTATATAAATAAAGGATGGTCCAACAAAAACGCACGATGTTAATTGTAAATAAAACAAAAAGTTTTCAAAGAATTATGTTAATATTTTTTATTAGTCACCATAGGCGAATTGACTAGAAGGTGGGGCAAGTCAACATATGGTGTTTTTTTTCGGTGGTCGACTTGTCAAAGTTTGTATACAAACTAGTTTTTTATGTAAACAAACCTATTTTTTATGCTAGCCATTTTTGACAACCCCACCACAGATGCAGTGTAGGTGTATTCACCCTTATCGTAGTTGTCGATTTTGAAATACGCCTGCGAATGTTTGTTAATAGATTAAAATAAAAATGTTCACGTTCTCTTTATTAAAACAGTCGTATTTAAATTCCCCAACCACAAGGGTTGTTATAGAAAGATCTATGACAATTATGTGTAAATCAAAATATCGACCAAATGTTCGCCAAGGCCATATGTTCCATATTTTCAATGACTGCGACATAATTGATGTTCAATTTCGTTAAGGCTAGAATACACTATTATACCTTGTTTTAATACATGTCAAAAACTCAAGTAATATCACAAAGTGTGATAGTGTGAATGTAATGTGTCACGAAAATGACAAGTATTATGAAAAAAGTTTGACATCCCATACGATTTCATTGTTTTTTGAAAAATTTCTAGGCAACAAAACTATAATTTTTAATACAAAAATGATACATTTAATCTATTAAAATTGATTATCACTTTAAATCAAAAATTTTTATTATTAATTTATATTTTTTTTTTTATAAACATTGCAGTTTTTAAAATAAAAACGAAAATTCTGTGTAAGACTTGTGAGATAGTGTTATCTAGGCTTTAATGTGCCGAATTATTTCATCCTTTAGCTCTTGCATTGTTCTTGGCGTATTCAAATACACTTTTTCTTTTAAATATCTTTAAGGAAAGAAGTTTAACGGAATCAAATCGCATTATCGGCACGGCCAAAAGACGTGAGATAATACGACCATTGAATTTCTCTTGCAAAAGAGCCATTGTTTTGTTGGCTGGGTGGCAAGTGGCACCATCCTGTTGAAACCACATAAGTCTGATATCATCTCGCGATAGCGAACACTATTCACTGCTTGGCCAACCTCATTTTCGAAACAGTTCGATCCGATGAAGCCGCCAGCCTATCAACCGCATCTAACAGTCACTCCGAGAGGATGCATCGGCTTTTCAACAATCACTCGTGGACTCTCATTTGCCGAAATGCGGCAATACTGCTTGTGAACGAATCCACTGAGGTGAACGTGTGCCACGAAATGATTTTGATTTTAACGCCTATTTTCGTAAAAGGATTCAACAATATTAATGTGCTGCTCAATTGCGTACCTCTCCATAGTTGAATTTGTCAAACACTGAAACAAAGAAATGTCAAATTATGTAAGGCAAAAAACTTGACTTTAAGCTGAGACTCACAATTAACATTGTGCATTATGGTTGGAACACCCTTAATTAAAAGTAATTTATAGGAATAAATTTTTTGTATGTATTGGTTTTGTTTTTTGAATTATAAAAATTGTTGGGTATGTTTTATAAAATATTTCTTTCATAGTCATGTTTATTATTGCGAGAAATCTTAAAGAGAAGTAAAACTTGAAACAAAATTCTACTATGTATTTTAATATAATTATTTCTTGAAAATTGTAGTCCAAATTAATCAGTGAAAAATCAAGTTGGAAACTGTAAAATAATCGCCCATGTTCTGAATAACGCAAATCGCTTAAAATTCGCGCTTCCGAGTTGACAAACGAAAACGCTTGAAATTTGGCGTATACTGAAACGATTTGGTAAATTTTATTGAGAAACTTGTAACATTTTTTCACGATATTATTTTAAAATATGTATGGAATTTAAAAATTTCCTTTGAGTTTGTCAGTTTTAATTGTTTACTTAGTCCTCGTACATATTATGAAACATTTGCTGCAGAAACTTTTTTCAATGCTCGTTTGTAACTGCATTTGTGTCCATACAATAAATCTTTTGTTTTGCAGCATTTAAGCATTTTGTATGCCTTTTCTCTTTCTTTAAATAGCAAACTCACAAATACTGCTTGTACACAAAGCAAAGTACACTTGTCCATTCGTCTCGCCTTTTAGATCATCAAACATAAATGTTTCGCAGCAAATGTTTCGTAATATTGACGGGGAATTATGAACTTTTTTGATTGTATCTTTTTAAAGCTTATATAGCAAGCAATAACACTGTAGACATTCCAGTTTCAATACTCAAACACACCTTCGAAAAAAAGCAAAACGCAACGAAATCGCGCTGTTTTCAGAACATTCTCAAATTCGTTTTGCGTTTTTCAAACCGTAAGCAATTTGAAAACGCTGCGTTTTTCTGAATGAAAAATTGCCACAAGTTGCACCCTTGCGAAAATGCAAAAGTGCAAAACACTAACAACAACCACATAGACAATTATTTGTGCGAAATAATTGTCCATGTGGTTGTTGTTATGTTTTTGCTTTTTCGCAAGGGTGCAACTTGCGAACTTGAAAAGCTTAATTGGCAATTTTTCATTCAGATTATTTGCAAATCTATCACCATGTGTTAGGAATTTGTTGATTTAAATTTTTAATAAAAAAAAAATTTCATAATTGGTATAAATTGCAGAAATAGTTTCATACCACCAGACCACATTTACCTAACAAACAGGGCCACGCAATAATGTCCAATAAAAATAGTATGTATGTACTTTAGTTTTGTTGAACGATTCGGTTCGATTCGATTCGAACAAAAGAAAAAACTAAGAAAGATAATACCAATCCTCAAACAAACAAAAAAAGTAAGTGCTTTAGTAGTGAATAATAAATAATTAATTAAAAAAAATATATACATACAGACAAGTATTAAAAGATAAAGTTGCTAAATGCTTTTTTAAATACAAAAATCCAAACGCAAAATTAGCAAACCAAAGTAAGTACAATTTTTTTTAAAATTTACTATTACTATTATTGAATTGTCGTAATGGTTGCTGAGTTGGTTGATTGATTGATTGATGGATTGAAATGTCTTAAAATAAAAAAAAAAAAATCAAATAATACATATATCTAAATGTTTTTGTAAATTGTAAATTTTAAGCAATTAAATTTTGTATATGGGGCAGTTTTAGTGTAATCTTACATTTTTCTTTAAATGCATTTTACAAAACAATATTCTCAAATTATATGTATTTAGTTTTTTAAGGATCTCAAACCTAACAAATAATAATTCTTTTTTTTCCGAGAAAAGTATTAAAAAACCTTTTGTTTTAAGGCAATTCTCGAAGCCAAAAAAGAATATGAAATCAGGCGCTATGGTTACAGGTTTTTTTACAACATTTTTTTTTATTTTTTTTAAATTAAATTCATTTAACATTTTACTTACAAATCATATGCATATTTAATTTTACAAGTATCATCACTTTAATAAATAATATACAAAGATGAACAGAAGCTAAGAAATTTTGGATAATATTGATTCTTTTAAAGCATGCTAAGAATCAAATTACACAGAATTTATTTGAAATTAATTATTGTATACAAATCGAAAATATATGTATATTAAATTGTGCTAAAAATTAATAGGCCTGCCTACACCCACATCTTTTTTAGTTCTACAGTTTAAATGCACCTTTATGTAAATAATGACGATTTATTTTCTGAGAAAAATATGTTACATTTTATACATGCAACACTTTTCAATGTTACCTATGAACAATCGAATTGTTACATAGCACGTGTTCGGAAAGGCATTATTGCGCTGCATTTGATACGCAGCGTGTTCGTAAAAATATCATCTGGCATCACTGCAAATGTCAGCTGTTCGCAAATACATAACAAAAGCAGATGAGGCGCAAACAAATCTAAAGGTCCAATTAGAAGTGACTTAAACATAATACCATAGCCGTAACGATGACCATAGAAACTGAATTTCAATTGATTTATATGGTCATGGTTATTTACGGTGTTGCCCATAAGGTTGGTTGAAACAGCTGTTTTGTATTGTATTGCATTGTATGTAGAAGACCGTAAACATCACGACCCAGAGGATCTTATGTGCAGCCTATGTATCTCAACATGTCAAGTGAAAGATCATAAATTTCAGTCGGGTTCGTCATTTGCCCCCCCCCCCCCCCAACAAAAATTTCCGCCTGGAAGTCACTTAGGCGGGACAACAGCAGGGGTCTAATCACCGCATACGATATCGAGCAATTCGACATATCAAGTAACTCGACATTACATTTATCGATACGTCAGTGTCTATCGTATGCAAAAAACTTCGATAGTTTATTCGATGCGATAGTATCGAATGCGGTGATTAGACCCCATATCAGATGTTTTGACGTTTTGTCATCAACCTCACAAATTCTGCATATTCTGGTACATGCATTATACACATTATAAACTGGTGGTATCTAAAATATACCCACAAGCCGTCTCGTTTCGCCTTCTCAAGCAGAAGTAGCTTACCAGACTTGCCACGGGACAGTGTCACAAATCTTTTGGACTGTCTTAATCTAGAAGTGGACGTCCATGTGTGAAGGAATCCACATTCTGACCTTATTTGTAACGTCCCCCTTATAAGACCGACAGTGGCGCCGAAGAAAGGCTCGGCCCCATGGTTGGACGGCGAGCGTTCCTGTTTGCCAAGCAGTAAGCCAATTCGTCCATGACTAACAACGACTTCACCTCCAAAGAAGATAGTGTTCTAAGAGCAGCTTGTAGCGAGGCAGCATATGATCACCAACTGGCTATGGTTATGTCAAGGCTAATTTGAGTTCAAAACACGCATTACAAAAATGGCTGATGCATATTATGTTCAAAAATATAATCAAACTGCGCTGCAACCAACCATCTGCATCAGAATCGCAAACTAATTATAGATGCGCGTCAGGTGCAGGGCAATGATGCATTTCCGAAAAGGCCGACGTTGCAATTGAATTCCAATACCGTCAAGACATAATTTTCAGTTGGCAATACCTGTCAAAATATATTGGAGTTGGGAGTCAGCTGATTAAATTTATCTGTACGGCAAAAAATTAAGGCTCAACCATAATATGCATAGCCTTGCTTAACCTACTGTCAAAAATTAACAAAAAGTCTCTCAAATGTATTTAAGCAAACAAAAACAAAATAAAAAACATTTGATTCCGTACGGAATGTGCGATTAGATTCGCACCCTGCTTAAGCAAATGACAGTTTCATTTAACTTAGCAAAAAAATTCCTTAAGTTCAATATGGTTTGCCTCATATAATTTAGATGTATTCGCTCATTCGCTTAAGCCAACTTAAGCACATTGTGGTTGGGCCTTTAATATGTAAGTAGATTATGCCAGGTTAGCTTTGCGACAGAATAGAAGTAATAGATAATTACGTAGTGAGAAAACGCCCATTACACTTTTGCCATTAATGTACTTCATTAGCGATTTTTAAAACTATTTGAGCGGTTTTGCACAAACGATAATAATATACATAATCGGGCTTGTTTTAGGAATCGAAATGAAGTTAAATTATATGTGATTTTTAGTTAAATATTCATTTTATTGGGTGTGTGTGAAACGGTAGCAAAGTTCTATGGTGAAATAAAATTTTTTTGTGGTAGAAAATTTTCATATTTGTGCTGTGTGTAATTGTAACATTTTTGACAACGTAAAATTTTGACATAAAGAAAAAAACAATTACTAATACCTATTAAATATTTACATCTTGTATAATTCTTTTTATTTTTTTGCCACTGGTCCTGCTTCCATATTTTTTTTTAAACAAATTTGATGAAACAAAATAATTTTGTGGTTGTCAAAAATTTCTACACTAATGTCAAAATTTACACTAGCCCCTAGGGCTGGTGAAATTTTATTCACCTCAATAGTGTCAAAATTTTACTTCCATGAGTACTTTGCTTCCGTTTCACACACACCCATTATGTAATAATTTTTATATTTTGTGTGTTTCTTGAAATTATGATCGGTATGTAGCATGACAAACGAAATAAAACCTTGGTTGTGGAAACAAAGTAGTAAGTACCTCAGTTGTAAAAAGAACAGTATAAACAGCTTAAATAAATGTAAGGGTAAAATATGCAACATGATTTTCATGCAACCTATTCACAAAAGCTGTATTTTATTTGTACAAACGAACACAAAAATGTAAAATATGCA
Organism: Pollenia angustigena; assembly: GCA_930367215.1. NCBI lineage: Eukaryota > Metazoa > Arthropoda > Insecta > Diptera > Polleniidae > Pollenia > Pollenia angustigena. The sequence continues at coordinate 119,337,220 of OV884057.1, read as the reverse complement.
ACATATTTCTGAGAAAATAAATCGCCATAAGAAATTGTTCTGCCTGTTTTCTTTTGATCAAAGTTCAAATTGCATTATTGCATTTGAAATAAAAATTTATTTAAATGTATAAATAATTTCCATTAGGATCCTTATAAAATGGTAAATTAAAACAAAACGTATAAAATAATGAATTTTCGAAAAAGTTTCTTTTAAAATATCAAATATTAGGCCCCTATTACGGTTTACAACTCAACTCATACTACGTTTATACGCACCACTTATTCGCAAATAAATACATATATTGCAAGTAGAGAATATTGCCGCATAAACAGTGAATTAAATTTTTATTTGCGAATAGCTAACTCACGAAAACAATTCCTGATTAACGACACTATTTGCAAATAAGATTTTTAGCATTGCCACACTTTTAACCGTTTTACGTTTTTATTTCGATGTGGCACATACATATGACAACAAAAGTAGAATTAAATCAAAAATGTGCAAATAATTTTAAAAATACACAATAATTTTTGATCTTTTCCATTTAAAAAATAAAAACTTTATAAACATACAGTGCTACTAAATGAATAAATTTTCCATCTGGCATTACTTAAAAATAAGAATTTTCAATAAGAAATAGACATATAAACCAGGGACCGCAAATAACAGTTATATTGGAATTTTAAAACAAAAAAAGCACATAGAATTAAATGTCGAAAAACTTATTCAAGTATACCATATTGTTCCTTATGCACTTGGCAATGATAAAATATATTGATTTTTATAATTTTGATTTTTATATAAAAATCAAAAAATAACAGTTATTTTTTGATTTTTATTTTTTTGAACAAAAATAACTGTTATTTTTTTATTTTTATTTTTTCGATCAAAAATAACAGTTATTTTTTGATTTTTATTTTTTTGAGCAAAAATAACAGTTATTTTTTGATTTTTATTTTTTCGAGCAAAAATAAAAGTTATTCTCTAAATAAATGTACGTGATTTAATAATTTAGTTGACTTGAAATTTTTATTTTAGTGTTTAATTATCATTGGAATTCCTTATGCACATTAAAATAATTATTAAAGTCATCTAAATTATTAAAACACGTAAATTTATTTAAAGAATAACTTTTATTTTTGCTCGAAAAAATAAAAATCAAAAAATAACTGTTAAATTTGTTCAAAAAAATAAAAATCAAAAAATAACTGTTAGTTTTGATCGAAAAAATAAAAATCAAAAAATAACTGTTATTTTTGCTCAAAAAAATAAAAATCAAAAAATAACTGTAATTTTTGCTCAAAAAAATAAAAATCAAAAAATAACTGTTTTCATCTGACTTTTATGAAAAAAAGGCATAACTGTTACGGTCCCTGATATAAACAGTAAAGCTGGATTCACCCATGCGTTCCGAACAATATTTTTGACCGGACAAAAATTTTTTTAAAGAGAGTTTTCTGCAGAACGATTCACCCATCTCGGAAAATTTGTCCGGACAAACAAAGCTACCATATGGTTAACAGATGTAAACGATTATTCAAAGTGGCAGCACAGTTAGCAAACTATTGGTCATTGCATTCATTGGATGATTAATGACATCAGGGTCACTGGCCATTTCTTCAAAAAGGCTTTGAAAACTTGCCGTATTTGAGTCGGTATAATTCGTTATGGTACAACTAAAAAAATTGTACTTTATGAATACAAAGTAGATAATGTGTAACAATATGCTTAAAAGATCTTACTCTTTATCTTCGCAGAAATTTTCGAAAAAATCCATTTCTGTCATAAGGATCTTAGAGAAGCCTCTTACTGCCACCCGTTCACTTCCACTTTTCCCATTATTTTTAGTTAAAGCTACTTTGTAGCGTCTTCGCAGACTTTTCCATAATATTTGGCATTCACTTCCTACAATAATTGGTAAACATTATGTTATACATTATACTAAATTAAAATTTACCATTTAAAATTTACTTACGACCAATTCCAAGAGATTTTTCTATTTCCGTCCATATATTTTGTTTAAGGTAAGTATTTTTATATGAACGATTGCCCATATCATAAATACATTCTCTTCCTGGTTTTTTTATTTCTTCTATAAGTTTCAAGGCAATATTTTCTTTAACATCCATCTTTTGTTTAACTTTTTTTTTTAATTATTCAGCACAAAACAAAAATGTAATATGTGGCAGCTCAATTCAACTTTATTTTGTACAAATTGAAAAAAGTGGCATCTCAGTTCATTTTGTTCGGCACAAGAATTAAAATTAAACCAATTCAAGAAAAAATGTTCCGAACAAAATTATTGCTCTCTCTCTCAAAAGTAAAACGTCAAACTCAATATAAAAAAAATTTTGTCCGGACAAAAATTTTGTTCGGAACGCATGGGTGAATCGAGCTTAAGTTAGTTAATCGCAAATAATTTTTATTCGCGAATAGGCTACGCATAAACGTAGTATCAGTTGAGTTGTAATAAATACAACTGATTTTGATCAGTTGCAATTTTTGTTATGTTTTTGTTCACCGCAATATAGCAAAGTTGTAAACTATAATACAAAAATTAAGAAATTACAACTCAACTCAGTTGAGTTGTAAACCGAAATAGGGGCCTTTGTCAAAAATTTTCGTAAAAAATAATATTTCTTATATAAATGTTCATATTAATTCGAATGTGTATTCTAAATCCAATTACAATTTAATTTTAGTTTAAACATTTTTTTCCTTAAAGCTACGTTCACAATCAAAAAAACAATTTCGTTTTTTCTTCCCAAAGTATTTCATATATGTTCCTTTCATTTTTAGAACAAAAACGTAACTAAAATTTTTTTAAAAATGTAACTAAAGTTGAGTCAACTAGAACTTCAGCAACAATTTGTATGAAATTGATTCTGACGTTTACAATAATTTTATTTAGTTTTGAATGAAAATTTTAGCAAAATGTTTACAAAAATAAAAATAAATGCATAATATTGTTGGGGCTAAAATTTGCAAACGGTTTTTTAGTGCAAAGTGTATGTGCCCAGGCAGAAATTACGACTCTTCTAAATATTATGTACCGCCACAACCCTGTAAATACAAAATTGTGACTCTACCAAAAATATGGTACCATCACAACACTGTAGATACAATATTACAACCTTATTTTTTTAATACCGTTTTTAATTAAGATTCAACACCGGTACCACACCCTAAATATAAATATACGACTTTAGTTTTTTAAAGTCGTATTTATCATAAAACTATACCGCTACAACACTGTATATACAAGAATTAAACCTTAATTTTTCTAATACCGTGTTTATAATATTTCTATACCGCTACAACGCTGTATATGCAAAAATTTAGTCTTATTAATTTAATAATGTCGTATTAAAATGAAAACACAAAAACTATTTTAGGTTAGAAAATATACAAATTTCTGCTTGTTTATTTATACTTGTAACAATATTGAAAATAAGAGTCGGAAGACGGTTGTAACTACGTTGTAAATTCGTGAATCCAACATTGTAAATTTAAATTTACAGTACTGTGACAACACTAAAAAGAAGAGTCGGAAGACGCACATTTGGCGTTATCATTTTAATATTGTGACAACATTGTAAATGTGGTAAACAGTGCGTTGTATTGATGTTGATAGTACCCCCTGCAACGTCGGCACAGCTTCGTGGTGATTGTCTTTTTCTGCCTGGGTGGTTGCAAAAGAAATTGTTGCTCTATTATGAACACCAAGTGAAAATGTTTTTTTGATTGTGAACGCAGCTTAAAGCTTTGTTCACAACCAAAAAAACATTTTCACTTGGTGTTCATAATAGAGCAACAATTTCTTTTGGAACCACGCACATTTTGCATTAAGAAACCGTTTGCAAATTTTAGCCACAACAATATTATACACTTATTATTATTTTTTTCAACATTTTGTTAAAATTTTTGTTCAAAACTAAATAAAATTATTTTAAACGTCAGAAACGTCAGTTCTAGTTGACTCAACTTTAGTTACATTTTTAAAAAAATTTTTGTTACATTTTTGTTCTAGAAATGAAAGGAAAATATATGAAATACTTTGGGAAGAAAAAAGATATAAGAAAAAACGAAATTGTTTTTTTGATTGTGAACGTAGCTTAAATTATTTCTTCAAGTTAAAATAAACAAAACGCAGGTAGAGTAATTTTTTTATTATAAAAAATTACAGAGCTACTGCCTATTTCCGGTGTACAACATAATTATTCACTCTATTCTTTTTGGCGTCGTCAACAGTAAACAACGCCGTTTTTAATGTTTTGTTTCAATTTCGTATTCCCGTTGGTAATATTGCCATATTTCGATGACTTTTTACAAATGTTTGGTATTTTCTATGAAAAATTGGCGTTGCTGTTGCCTTAAATTGCCATTGATTTTGTCGTCGGCATTTTTAGTTTTGTCTTGTGCTGCTTTGTGTCGTGTTTTAAAAATTTTACGTTATGGTTGGCTGCAATTTTGATTTCTACGGCGGTTTTGATATTTTTCTTCATTTGTGTTGCGTTGATATATTTTTTGTGGTTATAAGTGAAAAAATTAAAATAACAACTAAGTGCCAGTTCGAGAAGCTAGTGGAAGATCTTGTTAAAAATCCATAGCCAGAGGATTATGCAGGGTCTCCTTTCCTAATAAATTAAATATCCCTTGCAATTAAAGTAGAAATTGTGGTCTTGTTTTTTTTTTGGAGCTAAAATTTTTATGTGGATTCCGTCCACACAGCCAATTACACCTGGAAATGCTGCTTTTCAAAGAAATACAACTTTAATTTATCCATTGTGGACAAAGTTCTCTCTTCATGACTTCCAGAGTCTCAGACAAAATTTTTAAACTAGTGGCTGGGACAGTCAAATGTTCTGTAACTCTCGCGTCGAGAAAGTTTTCGATTGAAATGTGTGAAAAGAAACAAAAATGCCATAAATTGAAACAAACAGCTGTTTTTCTCACTTAACTGTGTCTGTAACTTTTTTTGGCGAGTACAAGCTGTCACGTAAGGAAATTACTCGCCAATTTACAGAAAAAGTGTGTCTGTAACATTTTGGTGAGAAAAGTTCCCGCTTTGAACTGTCAAATAAACTCACGAATAAAAATGGGGCGAGAAAAAATTTTAACACTAAAAAACAATTAAAAATGCAAAATGCAAAGAATAATAATAATAATATTTTATTATTGGCACATTTTTCATTGTTTTATTATTTTGCTTTTAATCTTTTTATAAAAAATACGAATGTCTTCAAAGCTCGTTTGCAAACAACAAACATTAAAGTCGCTCTTTACACAATTTGGCATAGCCGACGGCTGTGTTTTCGCCGCCGTCGTTGAAAAATGTTCAATTTAAGTAAATTTTGGTCGCCGTCAACGATATGTGTTACTGGCGTTCTGAACGTCTGCAATGTCACATTGGCTTCGAGTGCAATATTATGACATTTATAACGTAACGACGTAATCTCTTTTGATAGTTATCGACATGAGTTACAGACACACATTTTTCTCACTTTTCGAGAAACGATGGAATATTTTGTTTCACATCTTTTCGATGCAAGAAGTTCTCACTAAAGTTACAGAACATGGGTACTGGTACGATCCCTGGGCTAAAAAACGCAATGTTGCTGCAAATATATTGTGTTTGGAAAAAACGTTCCCTTTTTTAAATGAGGCTCTATTATTTCCAACACATGTTTAAAGGAAAGTTTATTCAGCCGAAAATAACTTTCAAATCTTAAAAAGGTTAAAAAAAATTCATTGGCACTTGGGAAAATTTAATATAATAAAAAAAATTTTCATTTAAACATTAACCCCTATTATGAAAGTCGACGGCACCTGAACAGTAATGGTATTTTCTGCGTCGTTGTTGACAATTATCGATGACTATTGGCAGTCATTTGATATTTTCTAAGGCGCTTTTAAGTCGACGTCGAGTAGTATTATCCCCGTTTTAGTCGACAGGAAATTTTGCGACGACTCAAATGAAAGTTAAAGAAGTATTAAATGAAATGTAAACATATTTATTAAAAACGCTTAAAATAAAAAAATGCAAATTTAAAAGAAGTTATGGGCACAAATTTTATTAGTAAATTTAACGCGAAAATTGCGAAAGTTCGGAAAAGTTTCCTAAAATAGCGAAAATGTCCAATTTAAGGCGAACGCCTCAAAGAGCCCAAATTGCGAAAATTCGGAAACATTTGCAAAAATTCTCGAACATTTTTAATATATATAAAAAAAGCCATAAAATTTATTAAAGTCCCTTAAACTGTAACGAATGGCAAAAATTTGGTGAAAATTGCTCAATTAACGGAAATTCGCAAAAATTTGCTAACAGCGGCATGAAAGAAAAGTCTTATATTTATTAATAAACGTTAAAGCTATAAAGAATCAGACAACTTACAGTAAAAATATCTTTATCAAAGACATTCGCGAAAAAATACAAAATTGGAGACAAACTCTACACTTATTTTAAAAAGCTAAATCGGAAAATAGCATAAATAGCGTTAAAAAGTAAGTGAATAACAAAAAAAAAAAAAAATAATTGGAGATGGGATTTTTTTTTTGTCAAATTTTCGATAACTAGTCGACGTCGACACAACATTCTTATAAAATACCAAACTAACGTCGAAGTGATGTAGTCGTCGCCTTGATGTGACAACAATTAAAAATTAATGTCGACGTCGACAACCCCTTACATAATAGGGGTGATTATTTTTTTACAAACAAATTTTTATTTAACTTACAATTTGCACAATCAGCACAGAATTTTTTTTTCTTAAAAAAAAAACAGTAAACTAAATGAATCAGCTGATTTAAATATTAAAGATGTGTGCTGTATTTAATTAACATTATCGATAAATAGTCAACGGCGTCATAATAATCTTACAAAATACCAATTTAATATAGAATTGATGTTGTCTTTGATAAGAATTGCTGTTGCCTTAAAATTGCCGTTGTTATTGCCGACGCCAAATAGAATAAGGGTGATTAAATTCGTACAACTACACATTTTATGCTCTGCTTTCGGTATTTTCTTAGTTGTTATGCAAAAAATAAGTATTGAAAATTTAATAGTTTGTTGAAAAGAACTCCAAATTTTTTTTAAAAAGTATCGTCGTATCGACAACAATTTATCGCCGATACCGATATACCGGCAAACCTATAGTATCGCTGATATATCAGTGGCGATTACAGCACTAATATAAACTATGTAGGAGTTATTTAGTTTTCACTTTTAATTGAAACTTTCTAGCAGTTTTTAATAACCGTAGGAATTCAATAAATTCTTTACTTTAAGAAACTAAATCACTTATATCTAAATGAAATCTGTTCATATCTGTATATTATAAATTGGATGTTTAGTACAAGACGTTCGGAAGTTAATAAACAAACTGGTTAGTACACATTTACAATTTTATTTTTATTATCACACTTTTATGTTTTTTCATTTATAATTTGATCAGACGTTATGCAGTATCATACATTCATATTTATTTCATAAAAGCAAAAGAAAAAAATCACAAATTTTACATGTAGAATCTTTTTGTCTGTCTAACTGACTGTGAGTACAATATAATTGTTGAAATAAATAATTTAACATAATAATAATTTAAACACTATGTGTCGCTTTCACTTGTAAAGGCGACGAATAGTAAGTACGTTTCATATTTGTTTTTCTTAATTTACATATTCCAAACTTTTTGATTATACCTCTACTTACTACTACTTATTTTACAAAAAAAAAAAAAAAAAAAAAACTATTTATAAAACTTTCAGCCTTTTTAAATATTCATTGTAATGCGAAGCAATTTACTCAATAAAAAAAAAAAAAACTATAACACTTCACTACTATTGAACTACAAAATCAAATAATTATTTACATTAATTGATTTTATATTGAATTTGTTATTATTATAATTATTATTGTTCTTATTATTATAATAATTTTTTTTTATTTTCAATTTTAAGTACCGAAATAAAAAAAAATCCTAATAACATTTAGAAAATTATTTTACATTCTATATACTACATAAATTTTTGTGTATAACTTAATTTTACTAGACCTCAAATTGTGTGGGTCCTTAATTTATTAATTTTGTTTTTGCTTATTATCCAACAACGACCAAGATTTCTATTAACGAAATTTGTTTTCTATATTTCTTTTGTTTCTTCGTTTCTTGATTTGGTGTATGTGTGGTCGTGTGTTTGTTAATGTATTAACTATTGGATTGGATTGGGTTGGATTGGATGGGATGACATTTTTGGTAAATATAGATGCAATTACCAGGTCAAATGCAATTAGTACAACCCATGATGCGACCTGCAATGGCAATTGCATCCCATCATCCTCATCATCCAGCTTTACTTGGCGGTAATCTATTGAGAGGACCGGGAGGTATACCAGGAATGCCAGCAGGTAAACATTTAAATGAATTGAGTTAAAAATTTTATTTTATTAATCAACTCTATACTTTTATGTTAAGGTCTTTTGGGTCCCATGCAAGCAATACCTATGGCGGGAATGCCAGGTGGAATACCCGGTATGGGGGTAATGTTTCCAGGTAATCCAATGTTACAAATGATGCCACGTTATCGGTGATCATATCCTCAAGGGCAACTATGTATAGCGCCCGTTACAAACGTGCCTATGCCATCTATTTTATATTCCGACTACAAACATATTGAAATATAATAAAATCAATACAACTCTCAAACAACCAAAAATACAAAATAAGAGCGCACGCACTATCCTACCATCTAAAAACATCTGTAGTCTGCAAAATGTTCCAGTTGGCATGCAAGTAAAAACCATTTTCAACTTAATTTCAACTGGTGAATATCAACGCAAGTAAAAAAATTTAGTTATAATCTAACTTCAATTAGCAACACCATTGTATAGCACGCCTCAAAACTATACTGCGTTATTTCTATTAATATACCAATTCAAATCAAACCGGATCGATCAGACCAGAGTAAATTAGAACAATAGAAAAATTCCTGCAGGAGTTTCTTCTGTAACTCACTCTTCTACAAAAAGCAAGTTTTGAAAACTAATATTTATTTTCTTTACGCATTAATAATTTTGTATAGTTTTTATTTTTTTTCTTAATGTTAACATTTCTATATTTTACCTATCTACCATTTATTTTTTTCATTTAATCTTTTGTTTTGGCAAAAAAAAAAAAAAAAAAAAAAAAAAAACTTAAGATGCCAACATACATACCTACAACATTTATTTTCTACATACAAAAGATAAGGCTGATACAATTCTTATTAGCAACTCTTAAGATAAAAAAAAATATGTAGAGACAAACACTAAAGCGTTACTATTATAATTAAACAAAAAAAAAAAAAAAAAAAAAATCAAAATGGTAAATATTATTTTATTAATATTCAATATAAACGTTTGCAATATAAAATAATTAAACAACTTACATACATACATTAACAATAATAATTATAATAATATAAAGGATAAGGGTGATTGGTATATGCCAAACTTATTTCAACTATATACCTCCTTTTTCATACATCCTTTATAATGAATATTCAATATTTATGTTTGATAATTTAGTTAATTGTTTGTTTTTCTTTTCGAAAATTAATTTCACATGGGTGTTCGTCCATTCTGCTGCATCTGACACATTACTTCACCTCTATAATTATTTGTTTAATACATACATATATGTACACATGTATATTATTATGTATGTCTGTACATATAGTATATAGAATATAACACAAAATGTCATATTTAATACTAACTAACCTCCTCTGCTGTACAGTTTACACTAATATTACCTTTAAAATTCATTTATTTCCGTTTTCACCTCACTTTGGTTTATTTACATATACTTTTCGTAGTTGTGTGTTTATTCTCTTCTTTATTTTAGTTTTTTTTGAAATGTAAGTTTTGTTTTATAACGCATATTTCCCTTTCACATATACGTATAAAACATACATTCAATGGCTTTAATGTCTAATAATTAACATAGTTTTTGTTTAAATTTTCTACCTGTTTTCTTTTTTTGTAAAATTTGAAACGAATTTGTTTTGGAAATTTGCACGTAAAACGACAATACAATAATGCATCGCTTTGTTGTTTCATATGCGAATTTTTTTCAAATTAATTTAGATTAAAATTTATAGACCAAATATGTAAATGAATAAATAAATATTATGCAATTTAATTTTTTTTTTATTTTCAGTACTAGGTACTTTATATGTTTATGTATTTAGATTGAAACGCCATGTTGAAACATTATGAGTACGATAAAATGCGCGTGATTCCCGACGAGTTTATTTTTAAATATGAAGCATGTTCATTATTTGATCAATCTGTTAAATTTCCAAATGCTTTACCGATTAATCAAGAACTGTAAAATATGTTAAATTTTTTTGGAGCTCAGTTTTCATAAGTGAAATAACACATTTTTAAATTTTGATATTATAAAGTTAGACATGGGTTTTTTACAATGATTTTTCAAATTGTTGCATGTAACCAACATAAATTAACTGTTCAGTAATATTCACCCCTATCGTGAATAATTTTTCCCTCGTAATTTTTCCCCTTTTCACATATTTGCGATCATGAACAACTCCCATGAAAAATTGTAATTCAAAGGAGAATAATAACGTGAAAAATTGCTCACGGGAAAAAATTCCCCTTATCTTGAAAAATTGTTTCCTTCGTAATTTGTTCACATTTCCCTTAGATTTTCTCACTTTATTTTTGCTAGGGAACAGAACATGTATGTAAGTAGCTCCTCCTATAAATCGAATATTCAGGGGTGTCATAGAATCCAAGTCGGTTTTGCTCATTGTCGGTTTTGCAAACCAATATTGGTTTCATTTGGTGTCATGAAAAGAAGTCGGATTTGTTATTTTCGAATACAAAGATACCCGATATTCGAATCAGCTTTTGTTTGACAATTTTGTGAATTATGATTTTTGTGCTAAAATATTGTTAAAATCTGTGTTTTCAATTAACGGAAAATTAGAGAAGAGAAAAATTAAATTAAATTTATTAAAAATATAAACAAATTTGTTGTTTGACTTTATAAATAAAAAGAATGACCACTACTGTTGTTGCATATTTGCTGTTTGCAGAAAAAGTGAGAAGAAGACTTGCGAATTTGCAGCAGATCGCTGCCGGAGACTATCGGAAACATGAAAAATATACTATTTTACCAATTAATCAATTTTATTTGCTCCTATCTGTGGAAGAAATTTAACTGTTGAAAAAAATAAAATAAAAAATTAAGACCTGTAAGCTGCTTGGTTTATTTTCAATAAAAACCGATAACATTGGTTTCTGTGACACCTAAAACCGACACTAATTGTAGTTCGAACAAAAAACCGACAACATTGGATTTCATGACACCAACGATTAAGGGTTAATAAGTTAATTAGACATAAACCGATATATTGCTCAACAAAATGCACAACAACAGGTCGATTGCCTGCGGATTTGTGAAGCTTTCAATTGACTTGGTGGCAGAATTTTGGAAAATATTTTACTACATAAAATTTAAAATGTGCAAAAAACTAACATTGTAATCAAACTATCCCTCCAATACTAAATATTTTGCTTTATTTTTTTAACTTTTCTTTAATAATATACTTGTTTATTTTTGAACAAATATTTCATGGATTTTTAATATTTTTCTTCTTTTTTTTACATTCACTGGAACTGATAGCGTGAAAAATTTTTCACACGAGATTCACGATTGCTTTTTTCCCTTCGAGGGGAATGAAAATTTCATGGGAACAAAAATTCCACTTGTTATTCACGATAGGGGTGATTTATTATAGAAAATTTTTTCGTAGTGCTAGATTCTACTTTGATCAGAATAAGATTTAACCATCTAGACATATTTTAGATTGAATCACCGAATTCATTTTTAATGGCTCGTAAATACAGTTAATGTATAAGGGCTAGAGTTGGCTTATTCATATTTCCTGCGTAAACCTAAACAAAATATGCGGAATAAGTTCCTCGCTCGCGTTATTTAGAGTGATCAATGTTATCAGCATCAAAATATATTTTTACATAATTGCAATGAATATCAAAGCCAGCCCACTAAATTCTTGGCCTGTATAAATACTCATTCTGAAAAATCTTTAAATCCCGAAAAACACTTTAATTTTCTCGATGCTGGAAGCAATCGTTGAAGTCAAACCTCTTAGTCGAGCCATTTCTTCAGTTTTGTAAACAAGAATTAGTCACTCATTGCTAAATCCGGAGTAAAGGTCGAATGAGGAAGCAAATCGTAGCATCCCAGGCAGAAATTACGACTCTTCTACATATTATGTACCGCCACAACCCTGTAAATACAAAATTGTGACTCTACCAAAAATATGGTACACTGTAGATACAAAATTACAGCCTTAGTTTTTTAATACCGTTTTTAAATAAGATTCAACACCGCTACAACACCCTAAATACAAATATACGACTTTAGTTTTTTAAAGTCGTATTTACCATAAAACTATACCGCTACAACACTGTAAATATATACAAGTATTAAACCTTTATTTCCTTATACCGTGTTTTATAATAATTCTATACCGCTACAACGCTGTATATACAAAAATTTAGTCTTATTAGTTTAATAGTGTCGTATTAAAATGAAAACACAAAAACTTTTTTAGGTTAGAAAATAAACAAATTTTTGCTTGTTTATTTAGCGAATTTATATTTGTAACAATATTGAAAATAAGAATCGGAAGACGGTTGTGACTACGTTGTAAATTCGTGAATCCAACATTGTAAAATTTACAGTACTGTGACAACACTAAAAAGAAGAGTCGGAAGACGCACATTTGACGTTATCATTTTAATATTGTGACAACATTGTAAATTTGGTAAACAGTGCGTTGTATTGATGTTGATAGTACCCCCTGCAACGTCGGCACAGCTTCGTGGTGATTGTCTTTTTCTGCCTGGGATAATTCATGGATTTTTGCCATTAAAACCACACAAGCATTTTGTACTGATGCAAAAAAAAAAAAAACTTTCTCTTAGCCAAATGCAGTTGTTTTTTAATTAAAATCCTAATTAAAACAACCTACAAAGTTTGATTGTTTTACCCTCGTTAAGAAAGTCAATACCGGCGTGCATAACAAAAACGGTCACCATGGCTTTATTGGCTGACAACCTACCTTTGCCTGCTTTTGCGCCGATCCAACCCAAGAAACAGACTGCTTTGACTGATTTTTGGTTTCTGGAATGTTGTGGTAGATCACGTTTCGTCCATGGTTACGGTTGAACAATGCAAAACACTCCTGCGAAGTTGCCACGCGATTTCGTTAATGGTCGATTGTAAGCAAAATAGCACCTGTCTAGCGGAGAGCTTTCTTACACTCAAGTTAAAATTATTGAAAATTGAAATCACTGAGCCATGTGAGATGGCGTATGGCTTCTACAATCTATAGCACTTTCAATCTCCGATCAGCCAACATAATAATGTAAAATTTTTCATTTGTTTCGGGTATAAAGACCTCAACAAGGCGTTTAGAACGATCGTAATTTTTGTGCTTTTACGGCTAAAACGAATTTAAGTGCTCCACCAATTGCTGGTGCAGAATTTCCATAGTATTTATCAAGCTTAGCTTTCGTTTAAGTGATGAGTTTTTCCGCAAAAATAATGCTTAACGAGCACAATTTTCATCTCAAATAACGCGGTAGTCTGCTATTAATGCCAAACAAACACAAACTAAATGACGCAGTTTGATAACATTTTGAAAGGAGTCAACTATTGTTTAGAGGGGCAGTGTTTTTAAAAAGTCACAGACTTATTGACCTGCCTCGTAATATTTACATCCTTTAAACAGGCAGTTAGTGGTATTTTTTTTAGCCGCTTAATAGAATCCATCGTTAATGCATTGTTGCTATTTTTTCAAATTACAATCATTAGCAAAAACAATAAAAGTTTGGTCGAATCATACATCTATCTCTTTAGGTGCAGCCAGTATCTCGAGCCTTTTTTATGGGTTTAAATTGATTAGTGGTAGGCTTATGTAATAAAACGATGTTTGTGGCTAAAACTTAAGGTTGAGGTGCTGATATCGTATGTCTTAAAACTAGATGCTGCTGATGGGTGTGTATAAGCGGTGAAGAATAGACATCTTTCGCTGTCTAAAATATATTAACGGCCAAAGTGATTAACCTTTATCAGACAATAGGCAAATAACGGTAGAAAACTTCAAAAAATAACAGAATTGCGGTACATTTCTTGTATTTTCGCTATAATTTTTTAATGTGAAACTTTTGCTGTAGCTGATACGACTTAAGAATACTGTTCTTATTAAAATTACATGATAAATAAATAAAATTTATTTTATCAGAATCCATTAATCAAAATCGTGCTTACTACTATTTTTTAATATGAAAGAAAAATCCCTTGATCAATAATTTTATAATTTGCATTAATACAATTCCAATAATTTTTAACTCATTTTACTACTCTATAAGTGGGGAAACCGAAAATATGCTTTTATAAATAGTGTTTAATGCGCATAAAATATGCAGTATATAAACTTCAAAATATGCCTTTAAAAATTGATAAAAAATATGTCAAAACACAAATGGCTTAATAATAATTGCATATAGTAAAAAAAGAATGATACATGGCACGTGGAAACAACGCGTAATAAAAAGTAGAATAACGGTACATTTCTATCGCAGTAAATTTTTAAATATTTGAACAATTTAACCCTCAAAAGTGCCTTTTTAGTACACTTTTGTGTAAAAGTTGGGAAAAACGTCAAACATGTCACCTTAAAATGAGAGTTAGAGGGTAAATATGTTCTAAGAAAAGATTCGCCATACAATTCTACTGAAGACATCTTAAATAATTTTTTAGCTCAGAAGAACATTTTCAGCCCAATTATGAATAAAAATTCCCCGGGAGTTTTTTCCATTTTCCCATATTTACAATTGAATCTACATAGTAAAAATGGGAGAAGGGAGAAAACTACCGGGGAATTTTTATTCATAATTGGGCTGTTTGTGTCTTTTTTTTGAATTATTTTTAATGCCTTTTCCAAAAATTCAAAAACTTAAACAAACTTTTCAAAACCCTTTTGCAGATTTGCTCTACCAGTCTTTTTTCGCGTCGCAAATATTGAGGCTGGCGGAAATGACCCGAATTTCGTTGCATTGTGTTATCTTTACAAGAAAAACTCTTAAAAACAGAAAAAATTACAGTCATTTTGTAAATAACTGAAATAAAAATTTCGTTCGATTTCAATTCCACTTCATTTCGATAACTAGAACATGCCTGAATAACTTTTAAGGGCCAAATACATTTGTCAAATGCTTGTCCAGCGGGCGAATTCATCTTGTACGTGTGCTGGACGTAATATTCGCCGTCATATCAAAATTTTTTGATTTTCCATCCAGCATTGTCGGTGTGACACATACAAACACATTTTCACTAATACTACCACAATGCTTAATGAGTATTTTGATCAATGTATTTGGGCCTTTAAATGGTGCTTATGGTTTGCTTCGACCTGACGTGCTTTTTGTCGGAGCATTTCGCATAACTTTACTTAGAATTTTAGATCTAAGCGGGAAGAGCAAAAACTCGATGTTATTAGACCGCAGTTAATTTGGTTGAAACCACAGTTGTGGATTGTTCTCTACCTCGGGCCTTAAACATTTTTCATTTATTGCTCCGCATTGAATGACATATCCACATTAGCCGTAACTTGTTCGTCGTTTACGAAAAAATATGTTATGAAAAAAATATGTGCATCCCCTCATTGGGTGCATTTGTTGTTCTTTTCTTGGACTTTGGGTGCCCCATATTCTTTGTTTTGTTTATTCACATTGCCACTGAGGTGAAAATTGGCCTCATCGCTCATTATTCGATATGAACCTTGTGTCTGAATAATGTTCTAAGTATTTTCATCATAGATTTCCGAAGTGTTACAAAGTTAATTCTGAAAAAAAATCACCCTGTTTATACTTCAAAAAGGTGGAATATGCGATATAAACCTGAAAAAAGCTGTTTTAACTAAAATATGCAAAAAAATGTTGCAAAATAAAAAATGTGCACTAGAAAATCGAGGGCAAAATTCATAAAAAGATTTAAAACGGATAAATAAATAGTTTCTGCCTCCATTGGTCGCACATAAAACAATATGCAATGGCATATTTACGGGTTTCCTGTTCATTAATAAGTATACCGCTTTTATTTTCAAAGGATTTTCTTTCAAATTAAATTACACAGTATTCTCTCTAGTTTAAAATTTGCAAAATTTATCTGTAATTTTTTCTAATATGAAACTGGAACAAAGTAAAAGTTTAACTATTTGCCATTATTAATGTTGCTGGTTTTGTGTTGTTGTTGTAATTGTTGATGTTGTTACTAACCCAACTATGCAAAAAAAAAAATCCTACAAAAAACGTTTAGCCAACACGCCTGTTTATCTTGTAGTTTATTAAAATATAAACATAATTAATAAATAAGTAGTTGAAAGTTAACCTTTAATAATATTATATTAATAATTTACCTAAAATAATTTTATTTAACATGTTACTTAATGTTTTCTTCGTTTTTTTTTGTTTGTTTTTTTTTTCTTTCTCCAGTAAATAGGAAAATTTACTCAGACACTCAACAGGTTCCTACGAAAAATCTGCGTTTTGAACGATTTTCTAAAATTGAATTGACAATTCTTCTCACTCACTCAATCCTAACTAAAACCAAAACATACAAAAGAGTATTTAAAATTGTGTTTTATGCAGTGGATGAGTATATTTTAAAATTAATTTTTTATTTAACTATTACATTTTTTTTTTAATTTACTAGTTGTCGTGTTTGTTTGAATTTTATTAGTACAAATCAAATGCTTAGTTATTATATCTATTTAATTTAGCAAAAAAAAAAAAAAAAAAAAAAATCATCACTAATACATACAAGAAAATCATTAAAAGTTAAATGACATAATCCGTACGTGTAACCTTCTTCTTACCACTAACCTAGACTTCGTTTGTGTATGATCCCTAATTCCTTCTGTTCGGTATGTTGAAATCTACATTATTAATTTCTTTGTATTTTAGTATTAATTTTATGATTTTGTTTAATATTTTTGTCATCAAATTTGTAAATGTCTTTGTTAAAACTCAATTATCCATATTACGGTTGTCTCTGTCGTTTTTTGTTATCAGATTAAAGTAACACACAACCTGTGTTCTTTATTCTACTACAAAAAAAAAACGACTGAATCGTTTCCGAGAACGAGAACCGTAATAAGGCTGATTATAAAAAAATATAAACTTAAATTTGCATTCATTGTTGTATTTCAAAACAGTTTGTAATGTCCCACAATGAATTTACAAGTATAATCGATATAAGTTTTTGAAATTAAATTTACCGTAGGAACACAAATGCATCGTATTAACGTAAAAGCGTATGACGTATATAGATACGGTGTCGAATTAAAACGAATAATATTTTTTACAAAGCCACAAAATGGCTGGCGCAAACGTTAAATCGTATCTACATTATACGCCGACTTAGATCTAATAATCACCCTTATCGTGGTTGGCGTATTTAAAATACGCCTGCGACTGTTTTTTAATCTATTACCAAACAGTCGCAGGCGTATTTTAAATTTGCCAACCACGATAAGAGTGAATATTTCATAAGCCGGTTACGAACGTATTGTCATAGAAAAAGAAAAAATGAAAATATTTTTGTGTTTTCAAATCAAGGCAAATTCATACAGGTGACCGCAGAGAGAACTATGAGGAGAGAGAGGGTTATGCTGGCTGTCAATTTTTTTTTGAACGGAGTTTGACATTTAAAATACATATTGCCAGCTCATTTTTGGTTTAACCTACCGACCATTTTTAAAAAGATTTGAGTTGGGTATGGGGTATATATTTTTTGAATACCCGCTTCCTGAATCTAAACCCTGTTTCACGAAATTTTTTATGGTTTCTGAGATATTAAGCTTTAATTTTGCTCCATATCAACTATTTTAAAGTTTTTTAAATATTGTTTTGCTCTAAACGCCACAGTTTGGCGAATGCTGCAAGTTTCTTATACAAAAACGTACAAAATAAATTTCATTCTTGCTTTTGCTTCATTGCCGTAAGAAAAAAAACGCAGTTAAAGCGAAATCAAAATAAAATGACAAGTAAATAAATAAGAAAATAAGTAGTAAAAGCAAAATAAATGTTAGCATCTCAGAACACTACAGTAAGTATACGTATGCAGCACAAAACTTTTAATTGACTTTTAATTGACTTATGCGGCACACAACAATAATTTTCACTTTCAATAAAATATTACTTACATCTAAGTTTGAACGTTTACAAAAATTTACATTTTTCTTCAAATCATGCCAGAAGCTGTGGGGCGATTCTTTTCTGACGGGTGCAACATTTAGACGCTTTAAACGTCTTTTACTATAAGAAAGAAACACATTTGCAATTAAGTTATTTCTAGAAGGGGTAACATTTTTTTATATACTATTGTTATCTATTTACAAGAATTTATATGAAACGATCAAATAGCCACGAGTGAGCTTTAAAGTGCATGACGGGTGCAACCAAATCGGCCCACTTTCATAAGATCATACCACAAAAACACAAAACTCTGTTAATTTTTAAACTTTTATTGTATTATTCTTTTTTATTGTGAAAGATGAGATATCAGACGATGATTATCAAATCAAACATTGTAGAGAAATATAATCCAAGAATAAGAAATTTGCTCTTTAAGCCATGACGGGTGCAACATGCAATGCATTTTCTGTTCGCGTCAAATCTATGAATCTTAATGATTCGAAGTGCACAACAAATTTATATATAAGCTTACGTCCAAAAAAATTATATTATTATAAAATATAGATATTTTACTTTAAATTGGCATCAAAAAAGTATCAAATAGTGTGATTTGAAAAATGATGTTAAAAGTTGTCTAGAATAGAATCGCACTGTGGTGAAAATACTATCAGGTATAGTTTTTCCGTTTTTCTCTACTAGACTTTTTGGCATATGCGTCAAACCAAAAATGAGCTGACAATATACATACCTACATACAAAACCAGGGACAGCTTGCATAGCTAATTTTCTCTCCTTTCTCAACTGCATGAATTCGCCTTGTTTTAAATTGAATATTTGAAAACAATATAAAAGAAGAGATAAATAAAAATTTTATAAATTTTCTAATATTTTAAAGCGAAAACAAAATACGTTTACGAGGGAGTTGTGCGATAATAGAGCTTGCTTCTAGAAATTTAAGGCGTTACGTCCTACGTTCTTACGACATACGAACCCAGTTGTGTTCCTAGCATTAATGTTAACTATTATTGTGTCGTATTTGTTCGTGTATGTTTTATATCCTAAAACACAATTTTGTTTGGATTTGCTTCGTATGCAGCGGTTAGTTTCGTTAGTGATCTTTTGCCTGGAGTGTTTGTTTTTCTTTTCAAATTCTGTAAGTTTTTAATTTTTTAATTAAATTTATTCTTAATTTGTTAATTTAATTACAATAAATTAAGATTAGTTTCATTTTAATCACGACTGTCTCACAAACACACACAAACTGAGAAAAGGTAATCATTTTATATTTTCTATTGTATAACATTAATTTTATTAGTAATTTTTGGGTGTATTTACTTCATAAAAAATATATATTTTTTTTAGTTAAACTAATTGGTTTTTGGTGCTAAAATATTTTAATAATACCATCGATAATTTCTCAGCAAGGTAACAACAACATTCATAAATTTACTTTTTGTTTTCATTTCAAAGGTTTATTTAAGTTAAAAATTTTAAATGGAGTTATAAATAGTTGTTTCGGGTTTATGTCAAATTACAAACATAATACATAAGTAGATACATTTTTAAATACTGAAATCATCAATAAATGTACGGCCATGTTCTGAAAATCGGAATCGAGTGAAATTGAAATCGATGGAGAATTTTTTTTGGAATGTCCGTTTCATTTCCTGATTTTAAGAGTAGTTCTGAAGAAGATAAGTGGTACTTAAAGTATGAAGAATGTATGTTTATATAGATATAGGTTAGCTTAGGTACAAAGGCTGGTGTGAAGTTGATCTTAACACCCTCACTTAGGCAATAAAAGAAAATTAAGAAAAAAAAAGAAAAAAGAGTGATCACAACAGGTCCAACATATGCCCAGTCCTCAGCTACCTGTTATACAACCAGGTCATGCCTATTACGAATACCTTCAGATTTTCCAGCCCACAGCTCGAGACATCTCCAAATTCGCCTATGAACCTACTACCAAGCCATCTCAGCCTTCTGTGCTGTAGCCTAGGACAATGATACAGAATGTGCTCAACTGTTTCTATCTCCCATATCGTCGTGCCGAAGTTATCTTGCCGTATATCACAAAAATTTTTTTTTGGGAAATCAAATCTTAAAGTTAAAATTTTTATACACAAAAATGTACGTGAAAAAAGTCGTCCAATATTTTTGTCAGATATTGTATTTGAAGTTCTTTATCGATTTATGTAAAAATATCCAAAGTCATGGAAAAAAATTTTCAAGTTATAGCCATTGTCATGTCCGAAAAAAATTTTCAATTTTGTCGTATACGCCTCTTTTTGCGATATACTTTTTTGTTTGTGTGATATAAGTCAAAATGAGGTCTTAAAAACCTAGATTCACGTGTTTTACCAATATTGAAAATTAAGTTATAATAATTTTCGAAACGAAAATTTATGCAAGTGACAAATGTATTTACGTATAGTTATAGTTTTTATACTATCGAATTTCCTAATGTATGAATAATTTTAAGGTTTATTGTTACTTAAGGGTGGTCTTACCATAATGCACGATGTTAACTGTCAGTCACACCGTAACGTTAAATTTTTGTCCAACTTAATTTGACATTTCTTAGTATCAGTGCCAAATTCAACCATGGAGAGGTGCAGCATTGAGCAGAGCGTTAAGATTGCTAAAGCCTTTTACGAAAATGGGCGGTCAAATAAAAAATACATTTTGTGCACATCTTGATTTTTCTGGTCAACATAATCGATCAAATGTGTCCACAATCGGGATAGTTGTCCGCCAATTTTAGCAAAACGGCTCTGTAGGAAAAGTGAAAACGCCTGTGCATGCATGCTTGGTGCGGTTTATGGCCAGGCGGCATCATCGGGCCTTAATTCTTCGAAAATGAGGTGTGGTGTTCGCTATCGCGAGCTGATAACGGATTTCTTTTTGCCAGAAATAGAGAATATGGACCTGGACGACAAGCAGTTCAAAAAGAATGGCCATGTTAATTGGCCGTCACGATCATATGATTTGAAACCGTTGGCCTTCTTTCTTTGGTAATATTTCAAATAAAAGTGTACGACAATAAGCCAAGAACAATTCGTGAGCTAAAGGATTAGTTAATTTGACACATTAAGGACATTAAGTACATTGAACCTTAATAATGTCTCAGAGCCATTGAAAATATGGACCATAGGACAGAGGTATGCTTCCGAAGCCGCGATGAGAATTTGGCCTATATTTTGTCTCACACATAGTTGTCATAGATCCTTCTATAATAATAAAAAATATTCAGATAGTTCTCTAAAAACACTGTGCATTATGGTTGGGCCACCCTGAATATTTAACCTTTAATTGCTTAGCAATAAAACGAATTTAGGCAATATAGCAATAACTCCATCAATATAAATAGCCGTTGTGTACCAGAGAATAGCTTTTTGCAATTGAAAAAAAATCGCATTTAATTAACGACAACAAATACACACGCTTACGGTCATACAGTCAAACTCGCGCAACCGCAAATATTCGCTGCTGGTTTGCAGTCATTCAAATAACGCACATCGTGCTTTGTTATTTATACAATCGTTACCTTCGTTTTTTTTTATACAGATTCTAAGTGTTCTGAGCGCAAATGATTGTTTGGTAAAGAAACAAAAAATACAAACGAAAGAGCCAGAAATCAAACGATCATTACTCATGTATTTATTCAGCATTAACTATGTAGTACAAGAAAAAAAAAAATTTAAATGAAACTAAACACACATACTTATGTAGGTACACACAATTTCCATAGAAACAAAAAGTACAGTAGTAGTAGTAGTAGGTACAATGTATTTTTGTTATTGTTGTTTTTATTGTTGTTAATTTTGAAAAAGCGTCTCATCGTTGTTTATTGTTGTTGTTGTTAATGTAAACAAAAGTATAGAGACCCTGCAAATAATAGGACCAGTCCAAACACGCGTGTAAAGAGTAGTCCACAAGGGACCAGGACTAGTCCAAAAGTAACCCAAACGTATGGAAAAAACCTGGTCTATTTAACATTACTATGTCCTAGGAGAGGACCATATAACCCACCTTTGGACCACTAAGGAGTAGTTTTAAAACTACTCCATGGTATATAACCCACCTTTGGACCACTAAGGAGTAGTTTTAAAACTACTCCATGGTATACTCAAGAGGATTAGTTTTGAAGTCGTTTAAAAACGAAAGCATGTCGTTAAAAAACGAAGACATGTCGTCTCACTACAAACACTTTTTAACAATGACATGGTCCATGCTTGCATAACATCGGACTAGTCCATGGAGTAGTCCATTTTATCAAAATGGGTCAGGTGGTCCAATTTTATTTGCAGGGGAATGTGCTCTTTTGAATTTACTCAGTTGTGTTATATTGCGTGAGCAACAAAAATGCAAATAAAGCACTTTCAATAAAAAACGAATAAATGAAAATATCAAATGTGTACGAAAGGAAAAAAAAAAATTACCAACGTTGAACTTTGTTTTGCATGTATAGAGTTATTGTAAATTTTAGCGTATGAATAAATGCACAAAAATAATGAGTTTTGAGGTTCTCTGTTGTGTACTACGTCCGAAAAATATCTTTACATATAAAACGAAAAATGTTAAAATAACAGTAATATTAATAAGATAGTCTCTTTTTTGTAAGTTGACTTATATACTTTGTTCACATACAACAAGATAACGCACGATTTTTTTAATTGAAAGTTTTCATACGTTTTTTGTCGTATATCCACAATTATGCTACATACGATATTATAACCCATTAAATTTTTCGCAAAAGTGGATATACAACAAAATGGCTTCGTAATATCTCATTAACCATAAGAGATAGAGACGTGAGGATTACGCAGATCGAAAGATCTGTTAAATTTACCACAGGAAACGATCTTATCTCATTTTTTTCGATTTTGTGATATATGACAAGATAACTCCGGAACGACGATATGTCCTCGCAAAACCTACATAAATCCGACAAGTAAAATCTAAAGTCAATTGTTCTTAAAGCAATTATGCCGTGACCTGTGAACACAATATTATAATATAAAGGAAGAAATCGTGATAGGCGAAGACAAGACATATCACTTAACTGGTGATAATGTGTTTTAAGTGTAGTTACTCCAGAGGAAAGGTAATTGACACAAACGTAGATGTGAATGAATTTTCTGCGGGAAATGACTGATTCTCTGGTTCTATTACTTTGTTTGTAGGGGATCTGTAATATTAACATGGTTCACTCGGGACAATATCTGCGACAGACATTAATTAAATCAAAATTGAATGTGCGCATTTTGGCCTGTTACAAAGAGTCAAAAATGGCCAATTAACCTAGAACATCGCCATGTTAAAATGACAAGTCCCCTTCACTTAAAGCGTTAGAACTAGAACCGGTCCATACCACTTTCGAACTGTCACGTGACAAGTTTGGTGTTAGTTCAAATTCCTCTAGGGATCCTGCCTATCATGCAGTGGCCCGTGAGAATATCTATCATAGTTCTTACGCAGACGCTGCTCCAGCCCAGTTGTGAATTATTATCGGTCTTCCTAAGCAACGGCCATAACGTCCGCAAAACGATTTATGTATTTCTCCAGGCCCGATTAGTACAATTTAGAACTCATTTTCAATATATGTATGTATGTATATGTACATATAAGGCAATACATATTTTTATGAACTTTCTAAATAAGATTGTTTTCAAAATTTGTTCGATTTCAATTTCACTCAAAACTTTCACCTATTTTATATTTTCAAAGTATTTAATTAAACTTTTTTCATATAAAATAAACTATAAAATATTCAATATTGGAGAACAATTATATAGGAACTTCATCAGCCCAATTATAAATAAAATTTGCCCGGGAGTTTTCTCCCTTCTCCCATTTTTCCAATGTAAATTCAATTGTAAAAATGGGAAAAGGGAAAAAAACTCCCGGGGAGTTTGTATTCATAATTGGGCTGCATATTTAAAATTAAAGTGCTGGCACAAG
This sequence comes from Pollenia angustigena, assembly GCA_930367215.1. Lineage (NCBI taxonomy): Eukaryota > Metazoa > Arthropoda > Insecta > Diptera > Polleniidae > Pollenia > Pollenia angustigena. The sequence continues at coordinate 119,312,976 of OV884057.1, read as the reverse complement.
ATAGATCTGAATTAAGGGACAGGCAACATAATTCATAGACCCTTCTTTTTATTTTATAGCGCTTGAAATTACAAAATTAATATACACAAAAAATTACTATGCTTTTCTCAACTTTTTGATCCTAATCCAATCAAGTTTACAATTCATCATAAAATCTTCTGGAGGAAAATGGACAATTATTGCTAAAAAAATAGATTGATTTGAAATGCCTTCATCCTCGCAGGAAATCACATTTTTGAAGTAGTTTTTTTCTTCTTCATAATGTTCCCTATTTAAGTTATCTATCTGACTTTGGAAAAATTGCTTATCCCCGCATTATTTCCCCTAAAATGTTGTAATTTTATCAAGGTAATTAACAATTTTACTGAACATTTATTTTGCAATTTCGATATTTGTTTTTTACTTTACACCTGAAACTTTTTCTTTTCAAAAATCTTCCACTTATTAAAAAGTAAGAAAATTAATTTAAGAATTATAAAAAAAATAATCTAAAAAAAAATTTATTTAAAGTTATACGTACGCATCCTGTTGAGTTTTAACTAAAACTGATTAAAGTGCTATTATTTAAAAAAAAATTCCTTTTGTAAGTACAATAAAAAATATTTAATTTTAATACTCGTATGTACGTGTTAAATTATGCTTGATAACTTTTCACATTATTTCATTTATTAATTTGTTTAAAAACAAAAATAAAAGTATAAATTAATTTGGGTAAATTGTAAAGTCGATGGATGATTCAGCACTTTTTTCCCCTTAATTGTAACGTTATAACCAAAAACTCCCTATCCGCTCTTGTAGATCTACCAAAAATTGCCTAATTAAAATACATAGTAAATAACCATCAATCAATCACTTGTAGTATTGTTGTTCATTATTATAAAAATATATTAAATGCAATAAATAAATTAATAAAATAAGGCCCGTTTTTACAACTTACCGATAGTTCCGTAATTACAACTTTACTTTATCCTACCAGGGGCCTCATTCTGGCAGTCGTGATCGAGTACTTTCTCGATTCGAAAGCAATTTAATATCTAATTCTTTCAGTCAATACTGAACGAATCGGATTTATTTTTTCAGTGTTGTAAAGCATTAATTTGAGTTTCACAATACTGAAAAAATAATTTCGATTCCTTCAGTATTGACTGAAAGAATGTGAAATAAAATTGCTTTCGAATCGAAAAAGTACTCGATCACGACTGCCAGAATTAGGCCCCAGGTAAAATTAACCCCCCTTTAACTTATCGCTAACTTTAGGTTAAAAACATTTTTATAATGGAACACTCTTTATACGACGTATAAAATCCTACCTTTAGCTATCGGTATGTTGTGAAAACGGGCCTAAATGTTAAAATATTCAAATAGACAAATTACAAAAGAAACCTAAAGAAAAAATGGAATCTTTTAGGCAAAGCAAAATATATTTAAAAAAAACATTATGTGTATGTATTTGAGAAACGTAACCCTGTAGGAAATGTCAATAGTGAAACTGAACGGAATTACTATAGACTGTCAACAGTACTGCTGGCGGACTGTAGATCAGAAAATGCTATTTCTGCTATATACATTTTTCATGTGCTTGTCATTAAAAATTCACTACTGTCCTATGAAGGAAGTTTTTGTGGAGCCATATTAAAGACATTGGAACCAGAGATTCAATAGTAAATTATAAAAGTTCTATTTTACTCTTTTAAATATCTTGGTAGATTTTCGCACTGATAATATTAATGAAAAGGGTAATTAATTAAATCCAACTGCATGAATACATTTTGTTTAACAAAAAGAACTATCAATTCTAGCTTTACAGCTATCAAAAATGTAGATACTTTGCTGACAGCGTCACTAAAAAAAAAATTCGACAAAATGACGACTTGGAGACACTTGATCCAAGGTTTCCTGCAGGGATAATACATGTGCATATACATAATTTTTAGATAAATTCTAGGTACGTACTAACTTATTTTTTTCTCCCGTATCGCTATTAACTCTCGCTCTATCCAGCGCTTTGTTATTAGTAAAACGCTTTTGTGTATTAACTGAAAAATTTGTTATATTGTTCTAAACAATTAATAATGACATTTCACATTTTAAAGGCAACAATTTAAATGACATTTTACTATTAAGTTACACATACACAATGTATCCACTTTTGTACATACACGCATACATATTTAAAGGCTTAATTTTTTCATTTTATTAAATAAAAAATAATTATAACAATTGAGGCTATCAGCGCAGAAGTGGTGTAATCCCAGACTACTTATTAAGAGAGAATGAGGTGTTAACACTACTCTTGCACTATAGGACTTGGTTGTAACGGCCCGTGCAAAAACTATGTTTCTTGCCCCATCTGTTTTGGATACAAACAGTTGGCTTACTCGACTATTGCACTGTAAAGAACGATGCAAAGAACATATCTTTCACCAGAACCGTAACCAAATTAAATTGTGGATTACATAACTCCTGCGCTGATAGCCTCAATTGTACTAATTCAAATCTTTTCGAAATTTAGTTTTGTCAAGTGTTTTGAATTGTGTTTTGTTTTCAAAAATGTAATTATTGTTTGATTAATACAATACATTAAAAATTAAGTTCAGATAGTTGTGATTGAATATATTTTATATGAATTACCTGAAAATAGTGGTTTATTGTTAAGGCCTGCATAAATTTACTGATTTAAATATCAAATACACTAAAAAAAATATATACGTATATAAAATGTGTGTACAACTACAATGACAAATGCGATGTGTTACTGCCCTGCAGTCGGCGTAGCTAGCGAATGTCTAGCTATTTCCCTAACTACCAATCATTACCATTAACTACCAGCCTAACTACTAGCAATGCACGCGACTAGCGATTTTAACATGGGGATGACATTGATGGTAGTCAATTCCCTCCATCTGCATAACCTTTTACTAATGTTTTCACTAATCACATGTGATGCGCGATTTCACTGACACTGCTTCTATAGCAAAATAGTTAATATATTTGCACTTACTATTTGTATAGTACGATCAGTCCGATGAGATCAATGGTCAGCAAAACCCAACTATTGCTCTAGTCAAAATGTACCAGTTATATCACCTATGATATTTTCATAATGAAAACACTGCAGAAACTTAAAATTTTTGGATATTTGTTTATTTAACAGAAAAACCTTAAAATTAAATAATTCATTTTCAAACTATAATTTAAACATATGTACATGTTAAATTCCAATTAGAATTAGCAATTGATGCAATTAGTTTATATTCTCTAATTCATCAAACAATTAAAATTAGTTCAACTAATTCCCATTAGATAATTGAAATTTTTATTCCAATGGTAAAACTAATTGCAATTAGTTGCCATTAGCAAAAAAAATTGGTTTACCTTTACATTGAGAAATCTAATTGACTTCTGATAATGCAATTAGATATTCAATTAGCTCGAATTAGAATCAATTATTGAATATCTAATGGCATTAGCAGAAGTCAATTGGATTTCTAATTGTAAAGGTAAACCAATTTTTTTTTTCTAATGGCAACTAATTGCAATTAGTTTTACCATTGGAATAAAAATATCAATTATCTAATGGGAATTAGTTGAACTAATTATAATTGTTTGTTGAATAAGAGAATTTCACAAAAGAAGGTTAATTAGAAATCATTAGCATTATCTAATCATTACTTAACATCTTTGAATTAAAACTAAAAATAAATTCCAGGCATTTCACATAAATTAAAAAGTTAAAAAAATATATAAGGAAATGTTTTAGTTGTTTGTTTTCAAATGTTGTTTTTTTTAGACAGAGTTTGCCTTTATCTCCCTTTTTTTGCAGTTGAATTGGTCTTCAGCCGGGCCAGGGAATTTTGGGTTTATTGGTATGGATTCTGAAACATGATAAATAAAAAATCTGGATATAAAAAAAAAAATAATATTTTAAATCTAAATGGTATGACCTATGAGTGCGGAGAATAAATTTTCCAGACCTTTGAGACTTTTTTTGCCATGGACCCCATCAATGTTGAAGGCCACGACCACATTATTACTTAGTATGTATGTATATATTTTAAGTTTTTTTTCAACTCCACGTGGTTTAGGTATAGACTTCATAACTTTAACCTTAAAAATAATTTTATTGAAGATTATATGAATAATATATGAGATGTTTATTAATACTTACATCATTGAGTTCTGCTGCTCATTTTACCTTTATAAAAAAACGGACTTTTTCACTAAAAATTAAACGTTCGCTGACAACGAACTTCCAATTGTAACTGACGCCCAGGGTTGTCAGATTTTTTTGAGCTCCATCGCCAAACCGAATGCCAGAAATCGCCAAACGTCGATTTTGTTCAGTTTTTGTAAAATTTTGTTTTTTTTTTATTAAATTTTGCATACAAAAAACGCTAGTATAATTTTTCAGTCAAAAATCGCCAAAACTGAGAAAAAATACAAAAAAGTCGTCGAAGTAAATTTTGTTTTGTTTCTGTAATTTTTTTTAAATAACATAAAATGGAGATCATATATTCACTTAAAAACTTAAATTAAGTACACAAGTCTATAAAATCGTACACTTCAGCCTCACCGATTTCATTACTGGAGTTTTGACATACACACTATTAGAATTACATACGTACTATTAGAATTAAATAGTGACTGAATATTAAATTCACTTAATATGTTTTTTATATTAGTAATGATAACAAAAAATGACAAGATTTTAAACAAAATCGCCGAAATAATATAAATGGTAAAAATAGCCAAGTTAATCGCCAGTTATATCAGAAATCGCCATAAAAGTCGCCAGTCGCCAAATGGGAAATCCCATCGCCAAACACGTTTCAAAATCGCCACGTTTGGCGAGAAATCGCCATATCTGACAGCCCTGCTGACGCCAACACAAAATAAAAACAAGTAAGAGTGCTATATTCGGCTATGCCGAATCTTATATACCCTTCACCATGGTTTGGAAAGAACAGAAGTTTATATATATATTTAAATATATGTATATAACATATATATATATATATATTTATAAAATATATATAGTTTAGTTTTATTTAATTATTTGCACATGATTGCGTGCTATTAAATATATTAAAAGTTTAATTAATATATAGCACGTTAAGTTTTGATCGAATTTCAGTATTTGGTCATACCGACATCTTAAAGTATAAAATTACCATTTACTTTGGTGATAAAACTTGTAGTCGGGAAGTTCTATGGTTCACGAAAATAGGTATTAAAAAAAAAACTATATTTTTGACATTACTTTTTTTTTACCGATATTCCGAGTTTTTCTAAAGATTTCCGATATTTTGATATCTAAAACGTATGAATAGGTCATAATACAGCTCTAAAATTTTAGCTTTTATAAATATGTTAATGTTTTTAGTCCTTTTTTGGAGTATTTTGCACATAACTTAACCATTTTTAACCGATTTGGCAGATTTATATACCAACGTGCTTAAAAATAATATTTCCATTAAATTAGCTTTTAGGCATATATATATATGTATACCTACATATGTGTACATATATTTAAGCAAACTTAATTATAAAAAAAAAAACAAACTTAATTATAAAAAGAGTAACTTTTGGGATTTCAGTATTTTGATTATAACTCAGCCATTTTTTAACCGATTTGACAGATTTATATACCGACGTGTTTAGCAAGAAATTTACCATTTATTTGTGTTATAAAACTTGGACTCGGGAAGATCCATGGTTACCGAAAATGGGTATTTAAAAAAAAAAAATTAATTTTGGTCATAACTTTTTTGTATCTGAACCGATTTTCCCGAGTTCTTTATAAAATATGTTCTACTAAAAATTTCCGATATTTTGGTATATAAGTCATATCCATAGGACATATGACAGCCCTAAAATTAAGGTTTTTATACAATTTTTACTTTTTTTTGTACGGGAGGTACCACGCCCACTTCTCCCATCCCGCGTGTACCCAATTTGGAAACTTTGGCTCTTACCGTTCTCCAGATATACAGAAAAAAGCAATAAAAATACAACAACAACAAGGGATTTTTGGAAAAAATTAGAGGCAGTCGTGGTTTTTTGATCATATCTCAGCCATTTGTGGACCGATCTTGCTGAATTTCAATAGCAAGAAATGGTGGACTATATGTGACATAAATGTAAAACAACCTAGCCGCTATCATGTCTGGATTATCCGGAAAACACATATCAAACGTAAGACGGACAGACGGACAGACGGACAGACGGACATCGTTAAATCAACTTCTCTTCTCATATGGACCCAGAATATATATACTTTATGGGGTCTAAAATCAATATTGTGGAAATTACAAACGTTATGACAAACTTATATATACCCTTTTACACCTGTGGTGAAGGGTATAATAACCACTAAATACTTCAAATAATGTATTTCTTGTTGAATTTCTTTGGAATAACGGCACAATTTTTTCGACTCGCAAAAAAAATATAGTGAGAGAGTCAAAAGGCGAACTCTTGCATTGCTTGTGGCAAATGTAGTAGGTAGTCGATTTTTCCTAAGGGAAATACCTAACGATTATGAGTCAATTTCTACTTTTAAAACTGCAGGGTGTTTGTCGCACAATTTAAATAGAGTTGTGAGGGTAAAAGAATTCAAAGAAATGCACTCCAAACTGGTTTTTTCAAAACCTTTCAATACAGCAAACATTTTTTGCTTATACTCCTAGTATTTGAAAATTATCTGATGCAGACTGCGAGAATTTGTTATGTTTACTTGTGTGTCGTACGCATGCTAATATGTAATTGTTTTCGTAAAGAATTGAGGTTGCAATATAATCAAAGATATATTTGAAACCGAAAATATCGTTTTCAGTATCTTTTAAAATGGATTTTAAATAGATATTCCTTTTATTTTCATTCTTTATTCTTTTACATTTTATATTATATACGTTAACTGAAGTGTATTCTGAAAGAAAATTTAAGACTTTAATTCAGAAATGGATTTTAAAATACCTCGAAATTCATCACACCTTTTAAAAACGTTCGTTTTGAAATCGATTGATTTTCATCACAAACCTGATAAACATATAAAATATTTCGTACATAGACATTGTAACTCGCATTAATAAAATAAGGATTCCCTTAATTACTTTTGAGAGTATATTTTATACCCGCACCAGCACTACTTACTATAAAACATTTCTTTTTTGCTTCTACACGTTCACACTACTTACGTAAATTGGTCGTCTACACTTCTCTTCAATATTTTTTTGAGATAGCTGCACTACAGTTGTTGTTTGTAGGTTTGCTGTCATCAAAGGTTCTTTCAAGAAAAAAAAAAAAAATTATGGTTGACATTGCTGTTGATGAGCTGACAATCTTTGGCCCAGTGAGACTCGGGTCATTCGGGAGCGAAGATTCAATTGTCTTGAGAACGACTAGAATGTTGTAGTCCTCTAGTTTAGTGCACATTAAAACTTGGCAGATTCTTGAAATCGTATGATTCATGCTTGTTCGGGTCTATGTATGTATGTATTTGGTAGGTAAAATTTAAAGCAAATAAAAATTTAACTTCAAAACTTTTACTCACGCTTTTTTTTTAAAGCAAAAAATCTGAAAAACTTTTTTGATCATTACAGTTGCGCTATATTCGGTTGCGACATTATCATATACACCTTTTTCAAAGTATACATACATACAATAAACCCTAATAAATACAAGGGTTGCTATTTTTATATTTGTCACCTAAGAGTGAAACGACAATAAATCGAAAATGCATGCGCGAAAACCAAGTTCGTAACACTACTCTGGTTGAGCGTCAAAGGCTTCTTCAGACGCCAAAAAGCAATTTGTTCTTGATTATATTCGAATTTTTGACCGGTCGAATAGGTGGTTGTTTCAGACGATGTATGAGAGCTTGCATAGTCATGATGTAAAATGATCTTTAGTTGCTGCTCCTTTTTTTGAATTTCACCAAGTACTTCCGGCAAACAAATGGTTTTGTACCATTCAGAATTTACCGTCCTACGTTGCACGGTACTATGGCACGGTTACCATGTCCAGGTATTAAGAAGAATCAGGCGATAAATTGCCTTGAACTGCGCAGTAGAATGCAGTTTTGTTTTGGGCTCATATGCATAGATCCACTGTGTCGATCTTATAAGCAATTTTTGATGAACCGAAATTGTATTTCCAAAGCACTTCGTTGAACCAAATGACACGAGCATCTATTTAATCTTTTGTCAATTTATGCGAAATGCAACAACGCGAACAATTCTTTTTGACTGCTTAATGTAATGCATATCTCGTTGATGCTTTTTCTTCTAATGCCCAAGGATATCTCAGTCTCTTGATATGTCACATGCCGAATTTGATTTTTCAGTTTGCGTACAGCATTAATGATTACAGGCACAATAACTTATTTTGGATGAACTTAGCGGTGTTCATCCCAGAGCGAACTGAGCGAAACAATCAACCTTATTGTGTTTGGCGTATTTAAAATACGCCTACGACTGTTTGGTAACAGATTAAAGGAAAAAGTTTACATTCTCTTTAATCTATTACCAAACAGTCGTAGGGGTATTTTAAATACGCCAAACACAATAAGGGTGATTAACTTATTTTGGATGGTGTTTCGCAGTAACAAAAGATTGGGCTTCATTGCCAAAATTCGAAGTAAGTGATCGATGCACTCTTGTCTTGACAAACCACGTCTAAAGTTGATTTTCAAACTTGCCCCTATAAATGTTTATTATATATTTTTTTTGTTTTTATATATATTTCGGGCATTTATGAATCGGTTTGTACTGGTATGTTTTGAAAATATTTCATATCATATGCATATTAAAAAACAATTTTAAAATTGTTAAGGTGTTTCATTTCCAGCAAGTTTCTAAAGTTTTTTTTACAATTCTTCTGCAAATGAGTTCCATAAAGTTGATTTATTTTAAAAATGTTTTCCGATTTTTGCTAGTAACTCAGCTAAAGATTGTCATGTTTTAACTGATTCCTACATTTTGATTCCTACGTTGAGAAATTGTTTTTCTATTCCTTTCTATGGCATATCGTTGCAAAATGAAATTAATGGGTCATGTTCTGAAAATCGAAATTGAGTGAAAGTGAAATCGATGGAGATTTTTACTGGTCCTCAAAGTATGAAGTATATGAATAGTTTTAAAAACTTTGGAAATAAATTTTCCAGGACATGCCTAACTGAGCAACCTAAACAAGAGCGGCAAGCGTTTTTTAAACTTGAAAATTCTATTTAAAATATATTTTCAATAAAACAAACCGACAATAGCGATCTGTCAAATACGATTTTCCTGCCAGGGGCCTAATTCTGGCAGTCGTGATCGAGTACTTTCTAGATTCGAAAGCAATTTTATTTTTTAATTCTTTCAGTCGATACTGAACGAATCGAAATTATTTTTTTAGTATTGTGAAACTCAAATTAATACACTGAACAATTTGTTTAGTATTGACTGAAATAATTAGATATTAAATTGCTTTCGAATCGAGAAAGTACTCGATCACGACTGCCAGAATCAGGCCCAAGGTGGTGTTGAATTCGCGTTTTGAAGGTTTGTTTCGTATAAACTGTATACGAACAGAAGTTTTGACATACAAAAAAATGCTTGTCGCTCTTAAAAATTATTTTTAGAAGATAAAAATATACACATTTTACATTGGGTACTTTAATTTTTTGTTTTTAGCAAAACACTAAAACTTGGCTCGTATTTTTAATTTCCATAATCATCTCATTATTTAATTTTACTCACATCTTCCCTCTTACTCTTACTTACTGTTTGTTTTTCTTTTTTATTTACTTTTTCTGATTATTAATATAATAAATCTGTAAGGATATTTGGATTATACTCTTGTTGCACTCTATTCTTTGTATATGTAGTACATAATGTACTGTACATATAAATACTCGTAAATGAATAAATAATATACATACTTACATATTAGTAAATATTATCAACCTTTTACATACTTATTTACATGCATACAAAACATATTCCTACAATAAAAAGAAGTAAATAATATTAGTTATTTTAATTAAATACATTTTTGCAAAAGTTTACTACAAACATATACATAAATACATATGTATATACTATATATATGCATACTACCTACTACATAATATTTTGTATTGTATTCTCTAATTAAAAAAGAGAAATGTGTGACAAGTGATTGCCCTGGGTCATTTCATTCAACTTTTTCGATTGTTTGTTTTAGTTATTTTGCTTTCACTTCTTTTATGTTCTCTCCTTTTTCTTATTCAGTCAATGTATAAATTTATTTCATTTAGATTTTAATTCTAAGAGACTTTAACAAGAAAATATTATTTTGTATAAAAGTTGGATGAATGTCTCTATGGCTTTGCGTAAAATTAATGTTGGACTTGAGGCTAAATATGTATGTTTGTGAATCATATCTTAGGCTGAAAGTACCTCATAGTGAATTCAGACAGAGATTTGCAAAAAAACAAAAAACATTTGTTTAATGTTTGTTCTTTATTTACATTCTTAATTTATTCCTTGAAAACTTAATAAATTTATATTTAGTAGCACTTTCTAATTTTATTATTATTATTGATATTGGCTTGTAAATTTGTAAAGGAATTTTAAATAATTATCAGTATTGAAAGGAAGTTAAAATAAAGGTAAAGGATTCAAAAAAAAAAAAAGTATCTGACATTCGATATCGATCAAAATTATAATACAATTTCAACGGAAATTTCGACCAATATCGAATGCTGTAGTTTGGTCCCAGGATATATTAAGTTTATATTTGGTGTTGAGTGTAGCTTGATTTAAAACTAAAAATATTTTTAAATATTATTTTTATAACAGTATTTTTAAGCTTGTTCATTTGTATTTTAAATTGAAACTAAAGATTGGAAATAATTTGAAGGTACAATACAGCTATTAAACGTACAGCATCGGTCAAAACTAAAGCACATCTCTTTAGTAATTGATCTTTGTATCTAGAATTTTTAAATAAAATAAAATTTTTATTTAGCCAATATTAAAACAAAAAAAATAAAACAAACAAACTTTATGCCAGCTTTGCACTTACGAAAAAGTATTAAAAAAAAATTGTTAGACTTGGCGAAAACTTAATGGACAGAACTTAAGCACCTCCTCAAACGCCGTCCAGACCTTCCATTGTTAAGTTTGCTCAAGAACAAAACGTTGGCAGAATTAGCGACGCACAATTGTTTATATTCTTCGATATGGGTAAGAAAGAAAACCCATATAAAAAGCAACAATAACAATCAAGATGGCGTTTTTTTATAAGACAATACTGCAGTGATGCTTGACATCGTTGTGTATCCATTGTGTTTTTACTGCTGCTGTACATCTTTTGGGCATGGAGAATTTAAGGTTTTTTTTCATTGCTTCTTAAGGTATTCTATTCCAAGCCATTTTTACGGCCTCGAATAAATCGGACTTTGTTTTACAATTTTCACTAATGATTATCATATTAACAATCTCCCATAAGTTCCCGATAAAGCAAAGATCTGGTGATTAGGCGGGCCAATCTTAAACTTTAATGTTATTTGCACAGTTTTGAGGTATGGGTAGGTTCGCTATCCTGCTGAAACCTCCATACCAACGGCATCTCGTCCTCTGAATAAGGTAACAACACGTTGTAAGTCTGTGAATCAGAGAATAGCTTTTTGCAATTGAAAAAAAATCGCATTTAATTAACGACAACAAATACACACGCTTACGGTCATACAGTCAAACTCGCGCAACCGCAAATATTCGCTGCTGGTTTGCAGTCATTCAAATAACGCACATCGTGCTTTGTTATTTATACAATCGTTGCCTTCGTTTTTTTTTATAAAGATTCTAAGTGTTCTGAGCGCAAATGATTGTTTGGTAAAGAAACAAAAAATACAAACGAAAGAGCCAGAAATCAAACAATTATTACTCATGTATTTATTCAGCATAACTATGAAGTACAAGAAAAAAAAAAATTTAAATGAAACTAAACACACATACTTATGTAGGTACACACAATTTCCATAGAAACAAAAAGTACAGTAGTAGTAGTAGTAGGTACAATTTATTTTTGTTATTGTTGTTTTTATTGTTGTTAATTTTGAAAAAGCGTCTCATCGTTGTTTATTGTTGTTGTTGTTAATGTAAACAAAAGTATAGAGAATGTGCTCTTTTAAATTTACTCAGTTGTGTTATATTGCGTGAGCAACAAAAATGCAAATAAAGCACTTTCAATAAAAAACGAATAAATGAAAATATCAAATGTGTACGAAAGGAAAAAAAAATTACCAACGTTGAACTTTGTTTTGCATGTATAGAGTTATTGTAAATTTTAGCGTATGAATAAATGCACAAAAATAGTGCGTTTTGAGGTTCTCTGCTGTGAATATAAAACAATCCATAATACCTTCTTTGTCATGAATTTGACCGATTCTTTTTCCAAAATAGCAATATCAGACCATACTGTTACCACATCCAAATTTTTTATTGGCTATACAATACTTCGGATTAAATCTCTGGCCGTTAGCCCTTCTTACTCGTCTGATAACATCGAAGTATTTGAAATTATATTTTGATTAATGAGAAAACAATACTGTCTTCCATTTATGAACAGTTCAATTAAGGTGTGCTTGGGCAAACTGCAGCCGGGCTTTCCAATTCTCTAGTTTTCGCTCTTTTGCTGACTTCGAGTTCTAAATCGGTCTTGATTTGACTAGATGAAGTGGTGGGATAACGTGGAAAAATTATTTTTAATCTGTAAATTCTCTCTTCGTGAAGTTTTTCCAGGATTTTCTCCAACGTGTACTACAGAAACGTATTTTTTAACTTATTTGATGCCGGATAAACCACTTAAAATCAATAATTATTATTTTTTTTTAAATTCGCTTGAGCAGATGTTTCGGGCCATAATTTTCCGTTCCGATTTTTATTTCAATTAAAATGTGCATTCGTTTACTTTTCCAGTAAATTCCCAGTAACATCCAGTAGATAAGTAATATGAAAATTTTACAAATTTATGTGTACGCGAACGCATTTCAGTAAAATCCAGCACAAATTTTTTATAAAAATTTTGGGGTAAACGAACGCAGCTAAAGTGAACGTGAAACTTACAACAAATTCTTGAAACAGAACCGTTAATTAGTATAAAGTTGCCAATCGTTCTTGTATTCAATTTCTGTCAAAACCTTAGGGGGCTTAAGTTTTTCCCACTTAGTTTTCGCTGGGTCTGAAATTAATCTACACGTTTTCAAATTATTTCTTTTTATCGACCAATTATCGATTGAAGAACACGTACTAAGGGTGTGCTTTTGTTTTGACCGATGTGGGTTGTACATACGTCTTTTAAAAGTATTGTAAATGTATCAAATCGGTTTATGGTTTTACTTAAGTATCATTACAATGTTTTGTTTGTAATTTTAGATATTTAATATAAAATTAAATTTGTTAGATCAGACAATTTTCTTAACAGCCAGGCCAAATGTAATTGGCTGTAAATATGTCGAGTGCAGTAATTATATGCTTTGAAAACAAAATATTAAAGAAAAAGTCAAACATACATACATACATACTTTCAAATTATTTAAAATTTTTAAACTTCTTTTTATTATTATGTAAATTTTCCGGTTGTTTAGTTCTCAAATTTCAGTTAACCAATTTCTTTTCTTTATCTGTCTTTCTATCACTCTGCTTAAGTCTAGTTAACTAAAATAAAATTTGTATTTTCTTTTCTTTTTATAACCACTTAATAAAGTACATAAATATAAAAAAAAACTGTCTGAATAAGCTCTGGGCGACACTTGAGTAAATGGTAAAGCAAGCTTTCAAAAAGCCACGACTAAAGAATGTTAATTCATCATGACCACACACACCCCATCCAGCATCGCCCAAACACAATTCTACCAGATTTATTTACTCTCTTTCTTTTTCTCTCAATTTTTGTCCTGTATTATTTTATTTTTAAGTCTGAATTCACACTATAAAAGTTTTCTTTTAAAAAGTCTGAGTCTCTCAAAAATAAACTTTCATAGTGTGAACCCAGACGAATTAAGCTCATTTTAAAACTGGTTAAGTATTGTAAAACGATTCATTTGGAATTGCGTGGTGTGTATCAAGACTATATACTGTTATTAAAAGTTCTTTGGCTGACGTGCATTGATTGCTACCATATGAAAAAGTGTCACATTAATTTTACTGATCGACAAAGTTCCTTGCCTCTCAAATTGTTGAAATTCGATTAAGGAAGTTTTCAATATTTGAAGCAAGCGATATGTTTCAAAACACATCACAGTTTTCTTATTCTCTTTTTTTGTATAAAAACAAACAAAAATTAAGGAAACTAAGTTAAACTGTTGGATTTTTCGGTCCTTGTCGCATGTTTATTTAAATAAAATTTATAAAATATTTTCAAATTTTATTTGTTTAAAACACTCTTTTTCAGGTTTGGTTTTGAGGATGCTTATTTTTTTTTATTTACTTGTAATCAAAATAATTGTTTAAAATTATTAAAAGAAAAAAATCATTGTTAAATACCAAGTAAAAGCAGCCTGGTTCTTTATTTATATGTTTAAGAAGTTTTATTTAAAAAAAATATAAATTTATTATTTTGTGAAAATATAATTATTTTGTTTGCATTTATTTAAGCTTTATAAAAATAGTTTTAATTTGAAAATATATATAAACATGTTCTGTATTTCAATAAAATAAAACAAATTGTTATTATTATTTATTTTTTTTAATTTTGGTTTGCGTAGGTATAAAGTATTAAATGTTAAAGGCTCAGTTAGATGGTAGTAACAGTAACAGTAAGCTTACCGTAAAATTGTAAGACCAATCTATTTCTTACAGATTGAGACGTAACATCTTACTGCTTACTTTGATCGTTCTAATTGCTTTACATACAACAAAATGAAGCAGCTGGGGTCTAATCACCGCATTCGATACTATCGTATCGATTAAACTATCGAATTTTTTTGCATACGATAGACACTGACGTATCGAATGAAAGCTTCATAAATGTAATGTCGAGTTACTCGATATCGAATGCTATTATTTCAAATTCAATACATTTCATTGGATATCGAGTTTCATGATACCAAAATAAATAATTTCGAACAATTTTGCTCGATATCGTATGCGGTGATTGGACCCCTGATTTGCAACGTTACTGTTACTCCCGGCTAACTGAGCCTTAAGTCGCTATATATAAAAGTCTGTGCATTGGAGATTGTCTAGAATGAAAAAAGAGGGAGAAAAAAACTTAATTCAGCTGTCAAAAAAATTTAACTAATCTATCCTGGAGGGGGTATTATACGTTTGTGCTGATGTTTGTAACACCTAAACCATTGATCCTAGTTCGGCTTGCTGGTTATCTGTGTAAACCTTGTGCGCACTTCTTGATAAAATTTAGCGTATGGATTCTAATTTTCACAAGGACCAAGCCTATTGAAAATGGACACAATCGCTACGTAATTTCACATAGCCCCCATACATCGTGCATTATGGTTGGACCGGACCATTTTTTTTTATTATTACACTCTAAATCATACTATAATTTTTTTAACTTCATATGGCCCCCATATAAACTTCTTTCCAGAAAAGTCTTTGTGACCATTAACTATCCTATCATGCTGGTATTTGTATTACATTCGACTCAAATTATTTTTTTCAGCACAAATCGTTTACGATAGATAGCTCCCAAACAAACACCACTTCCGAAAATAGCTTTAAGTGCCATAACTTCCTTATAAATGTTGGTATTGATATAACATTTGGCAGGGATAACTAATTAAAGCTACAATAACATGGCAAAATTTAGTACTAATAGGTCCAAAACTGACGATAGGTCCCATGTAAACCCAGTGGCGTAGCTAGGTAACCAAGGGCCCTAGGGCAAATTAAAAAAAGGCCCCACTGCTATGTAAACTGATTAGGTTTTATCAAATAAAAATATGAAATATACAAATCCTTAAAAAATGCTAAGCTACTTAAGCTCTTTTTTGTGCACTGCAGGGCAGGTAATAAAAATATTAAACAGTAACTACACAAATTACAATTAATACTTGGTGTAGGTTTGGCTAATAAAACGAAATAGAGAAGATTCAACAGTTTATTATATAAAGGTCGGGCATACCAACTGTCTAAATAACAATTATATTTAAAATTTTTTCCTAGCTCTAGTTTTCGCAAAGGTATCAATGGCGAGACTACTACAAGTTAACAACACAAGAAACAACATTTATTTTGTTTTTATTTTTCGGCCATGTAATGTCAAAATCAAGGCGAATTCATATACAGTTAAACCTCGATTCCCCGGGCCTCTATTAATCGGTTACATCTATTAACCGGCATGCGGTTCTTTTTATTTTTTCCCTCTATTATCCGTGCTTCACCTCTATTTTCCGTGCTTTAGATTTAAACATCTATTAACCGTGCTTTGTATCTATTATCCGTGCAGCATTCATATGTTTTTTATTATGTATGTTAATCTAAATCCGGTGTTTCCCCTCTTTAAGTTAATGTGCCCACACATAAGAACATACATATGTACATTGGTATATGCGTTTTTATTCTTTTAGTAAGTGAAATTTATACATTTCGTCAGAAGAAATGCAAAAACAAAAAAGCAATAAACGTTGTAAAATTTACAAATTTTGTGCAGTCATGTAGTTTGATCAACCAAAGCATAATCAGTAAAAATCCCAATTTTAATGTTTTTGATGATACATACATATTTGATTTTGCATTGTCTATGACAATTTGTATGTTTTGTAAAAAAATATGTTGTATATTTGAATCTGTAGTTACATACATAAATCGAATGTTTTAATAAAAATAAATAAATTTCTGTATATTTTAATATAACCTCTATTAACCGTGTATTTCGATTATCCGTGCTGGTGCCGGTCCCACGTGAGCCGGATAATCGAGGTTTAACTGTATATATATATATATTAATTCGCCTTGTATAGAACAGTTGACTTAAGCAGGGCTACCAGATTTGGGGTTCTAATCTAAATTAGATAACAAAAATTAATTTCGGGTTTAAATTGAGAATGTACAAATAAACTATTTTTCTTTTTGGGAAAATTATTGATCGTATTGTTTTTTTTAAAGGCCAACATATATAAGATCTGTAAGTGTTTTCATGTACAAAACGCATATTAATACAATTTATGTATATTAAACAAATTATAGAGCAAATTCATTATCGGACGGCTGAAAAATCGGATTTACTGAACGCTGTACATATTTGTTTTTTATTTAAAATGTGTCAGCAGCAGAATTTCTTATATAAAACCAGTGTTAGAAAATAAACACTAAATACGTTTTTTAATGTTCGGTTCGGTAGATTTGTGGAAAAAACAAACGCTAATAGTGTTTGTGTAGAAAATCATTAAAAAAATCACGTTTCCCTGTTAGTCATCTTTCAAACACAAAAATATTACTGTTTTTATCAAACACAACAAAACATGTGAACATTTAATTCCGTTCGGTTTTTTTTGAAAATCCACAAACTTCAATGTGTTCGGTTCGGCTCGTTAATGTTTGTCCCTTTTGGCTGGTAAAAAACATTTTTAAAAAAAACAAAATACACACACGAAAAAAACATTAAAGAACATTAAAATATAATGTTTGTCTATAGTATCACTACAATTGTTCTGTTTTTTAACGAAGAACCGAACATTATGTTCGGTTCTTTCTTGAAAATAGTTACGAACGGTATTAAGGGTTGTGTATGTCTACACAATCACTAAAAAATAGATATCGTTCCTGGGTGTGTGAGCCGAACGTTAAATAATGTACTGTTTATTTTCGAACACTGTATAAAACACGTCTTCTCCTTTTGTTTAGGTTGACCTGTTAATACTCAAAAAGTAAAAATACTTTCAAACGTATGTCCATCAATATAATGGGTAAGCCAATGGATATTTTACGCGTTAAATTTCCAAAGGCTCAAATCGATCGAGATTTCTGGGAAGAATTCGAGGGCACCCTGAGCTGGAGGGCCCCGGGGCACTGCCCCGCCTAGCCCCTAGGTAGCTACGCCACTGTGTAAACCCTCTCTCCAAAATCGCTTTTAGACGAAAAAATCTTATATAGATGTTGATAACTTGATAATATTCGGCACAATGAATGAGTCTGTTTATCTAAACGTGTTTTCACAATGTATCAATACCGTGTTGATGCATTTTTACCTTCGTTGTATTGTGTATGAATATGGTTTGCATCTACATTACTTTAACTGCTTTATTTGCTTTTCTCTGCGCAGCGACAACTACAAAGTTGCATTTCAGAACTAAATGCATTGTCAACATTTTTATGGTTGCATTTAAGAACATGTTGCCATGTATTACTACAATGCAACAGGCGTTTAGGAAAACAGCCTGAATGTTTATCTCATATTATAATGTTGGTGTGCTGGGTCCCTGATTGCCCACGGGTCCTTAATAGAGTACACTCTCCAAACGTGCCTTAATACCAATATAATGAGATAGTTTATGGTTACAAAGACCATTCAGGAAAGAAGTTTCTATGGGGGCCAAGTGATATTATGACCCGATGCGCAACATTTTTAATATGCTTCGTCTTTATGACAATTGAAACGAGTGTACCAAATTTCATCAAACTATTTCCAAATTGCGACCTTTACCTTGCGCTTAAGGTTACATGAAAGGCAACCAGAGAGCCTTCCAGCCGCCCAGCCAGGATGGACAGCCATCGTTATATCGACTCGGGAAGTGATTCTATGTCGATCGGTATACTCAAAGAATCAATATTTTTATTTGTAACACATGTCGCACTTGATCAGCAAGTGGGTATTTACTCAAAATTTTAATTTTTTCACTTTTTGGAAAAAATCTAAACGTTATTCATATTTACCCGCTAAAATTAAAAATTGTTTTGCTTCTACTGAACATTTTTAAATTTTGAGTTAATACCCTCTTGTTGATCAAGTGCGATATCTATGTATCAGCACAAACGCAAATACAATAGTGGAGACGGGAGATGGATTCAAACAGGTACAAAAGTATAAATGGGGTTAGTGAAGACACATTCAACTTATGCTGGTGGCGTGTTTAACCCTGGCAATATAAAAAATAAAAGTTAGCCAAAGAAGATAAGCAATAAAAAAGGAAGGATGTGAACGCTTTCATCTGGGGTATAAAATGGTTTAATGAATGTAATGAAAAAATAAAGTAGTAACGTCACATTATTCTCCACAATTTGCTTTGAATCTAATTAACATAAGACTATTTTCTAATAATATTTGTGTTTTTTTTCTGTTCCCTCGGTAAAGGATTCGCATATACCTCGGAGTCTCCGATTGTTGTTGACTTTAAATAAAAGATTTTTTTTTTCATAATTGAGCTAAAACTTTAAGCAATATTAGTTATAAATTTATAATAAAAAGTAATAAAAATTCTTAAGCGTCTTATGGGAAGTATTTATGGAAAGTTATTATATTATTATTTTTTATTTATTTTATTTTAATCATTTATATTGCTTTATTTTTTAATTATATGGAACACTAAAAATAATCCATGACACGAGTACAGATTACGTAAGAATTATTCGGGTATACTTTTATTTTTCATTACTTACAAAATTTTCAAAATAACGCTAACCTTTTACGAATCAAACGAATTCGTTTGTAGTATAGTTTTAACATGCTGCTATTCTCTCCCCTCTCACCAATAAACTTACACTTTCTGAAAGAAAAATTTCATAGTGTGAACCCAGACTTAAAAAATAGTTATATCGTCACCTTCAGCCGTAAAGGTGGCTTTACACGCCATGTATTTAGCAGTGTGCTTGTCAAATTTCCCACTGTAAAATGCATACAAGTCGTGTAAAACTACATTTTAATAAAAATTCTATAAATGTCAGCTTGAAATTGCAGTGCAAAATTTTTCAATTAGAGCTTGTTCAAAATTATTTGTGATTGACTAACGAACAAAAGCGGCCTCACTTTTAAGCAAGCGGAATTTGAGAAAAACTCGCTTAAGATCGAAAGAGTGTTCCCCACTTTAATATATTCACTAGAGCGACTCAAGTTGTATGGAAGCAAAATTCGTGCTCGATGTACCCTCCTAAAAATTAACCTTGGACTTTTTTAAGATGACATTTTAAATATTTTGGCTCCAGGGTTGACCTCTCGTGAGCTGGACCAGTTTGAAAAAGGGTATATTTTTGCATGTTTTGTTACTTTAAGAATCTGTTTCCTTACCAACATATACAAGTTGGGTATTGGTAAAGATAAAATTTGATACCCATATTGCCCTATTTAAAACGAAGGGTTACCACCCCATTTCATTTTTGTCAAAACGCGAACTAGCACGAATTTCAAAAAAAGCTGAGACACGAATTTAATTAAATCGACTAAAGATTAAAATATGTTAATTTGGCACTTTTATAATAAACAACCCCGAACAAAAAATTCAAAAACCGTTTTTTTTTAACAGAAAATCCTTTCAAAAAGAACATGGATGATCGTCCTTGGACAAATTTTATACACAGTTGGAAGCGCCTTAAAAAAACCTTTCATACGATACCCAACTTGTATATGTTGGTAAGGAAACAGATTCTTAAAGTAACAAAACATGCAAAAATATACCCTTTTTCAAACTGGTCCAGCTCACGAGAGGTCAACCCTGGAGCCGATATATTTAAAATGTCATCTTAAAAAAGTCCAAGGTTCATTTTTAGGAGGGTACATCGAGTCTTTTTTTTGATGAGTCGCTCTTACATTCACCCTTATAGTGGAAAAAGTAGGAACTTTTTTTTCCCCAATTTTTTTTTTGCTCGAATAGCCATGTTCCTACGTGAATGTCCCGTGAATTATTTTTCGCTTCGTATCATTTGTGTGCGTTCGAAATTAAACAGCCGTCAGAATAAAAAACAAGTTAGAGTGCTATATTCGGCTGAGCCGAATCTTTGATACCCTCCACCGACAGTTCGAATGTTTTAGGAGTAATATCTATATGATGTCTATTTTTTATTAATTTATTTTATCTTTATAAAAACAGACATCAGTGGGCTAATTCTGGCAGTCGTGATCGAATACTTTTTCAATTCGAAAGCAATTTTATTTCTTATTATTTTAGTCCATCGCAATTTTTTTTGCAGTTTTTTGAAAACTCAAATAAATGTTTTACAACACTGATAAAATTATTTCAATTCGTACAGTACCGACAGAAAGAATTAGAAATAAAATTGCTTTCGAATCGAGAAAGTACTCGATCACGACTGCCAGAATTAGGCCCCTGCATTGAAATTGGTTGCGGCTTTGACATGTGTTAAATTTTTGACCGACAATCAGAAAGTTGTATGATTTTTTTTGCGGTTTAACGGTTTCAGGCGTAATAAACAGTTTTCCGGTAGTAGGGTTTATATGGGGCCTAAACTGTTTTCCGGGAGTAGGTTTTATATGGGGCCTAGGGTAAATTATGGACCGATCTCCACGAAATTTTACAGCGTCATTTCTAGTCCTATTAAACTGCGACGTGCCAAAATAATAGCATTATTAATAAGGGTTTTAGGAGTACTATACTGTTTTCCGGGAGAAGGGCTATATGTGACCTAGGTTAAAATATGGACGGATATTCGCGAAATTTAACGGCGTTATTTCCAGTCGAATAAAACGAATTTTTGCAAAATCTTATATCATTCCGTGCATTGTTCCATTATTTATGTTAGTTTTTGTAACAAAATTATCAATTTTTTTTAGGTGTTGGTTCCACATTTTGATTCATAGCTCTGATCCTACTGAACCGATATTTCTGAATTTCAATCCAAAACTGCTTAGCATAACTACAAAAACACCAATTTTGTTTATTTCTTTTGAGTTTTTCGAAAGTGAGCGTGTTTTCAACAGACGGACAGACCCAGAATATATATACTTTATGGGGTCTGAGATGAATAATAAAAAAGTTTCCCAAGGAATGACAAACTTAGTATACCCTCATTACAAATAATTTTGGTGGAGGGTATAAAAAAATAACATTTTCAAAAGAACCGGTACAGTTTTATAACTAGAATTGGAAGAAGACAATAAAACAATCACCGCTATTGTGAAAAATTTTTCTCTCGTAATTTTTTACGTTTTACATATTTGCGATCATAAAAAACTCGCATGAAAATTTTTTTTGAGATAATTCAAAGGAGAATAATTATAATAATTGTGAAAAATTTTCCCTCGTAATTTCATCACTTAATTTTTGCTGGGGAAAGGAGCATGTACATATGTATGTAAGTAGTTCTTCTTATAATTCGAATAAAAAGGGCAAGACCCGTTAATAAAATGATTTTTCATTCGCCTTCACGCAGACGAACATGTTGCCGGAAACATTCTGTTACTATTGTTGTTTTTGTTATCAAAAAGCAAAGTAAATGTCACAAAGAAAATCAGAACAAAGCGTGTCGCCAAGTACCGAACACAAGCACCATTCTCTCTTCCCCACCCGTAATTTGCTCCAAACAAAAAGTTTCCTTTCCAAATGTTTCCCTATCTAAATTGGCACTTTTTCACGATAGGGGTGAATGAAAAATTTCGAGAGTAAAAACCATTCACATTTTGTTCACGATAGGCGTGATAACTTAAAAAAAATAAAGAATAATAACGGCACTTACTTTACTACTCTTGGCTTTAAGTGATTTGCAACACTTGCTGTATATTTTGTTGGTGTAGAGCAGTGATAGCCACTCCATAGGCAGGGTTGTCAGATGTGGCGATTTCTCGCCATACGTGGCGATTTTCAAACTTGTTTGGCGACCTAATTTTTGATTTGGCGACATGGCGATTTTTTGGCGATTTAACAAAAAAGTTGGCGATTTTGTTGGCTATTTTTGATGAGCTATGCATTTGTTTTGAAATTCGTTAAATTCAATACTGAGAAATAATATTATTTTTATTATACTTATAGTATTTTTATGTATGAAATTTGAGGCATTCATATGAAGTATGGCCAGTATTTGATAGTATGTTTAAATGGTTGATGAAGATAATGAATATCTCCGAGAAAATAAAGTGCTTTTGAAAGAATCATGCATGTATTCACAAAAATTTTTTAAATTTAATAAATGTTTAAAAAACAAATTTACTATGAAAATTATCCTTAATAAACGTTTGTTAAATTTAATAATCGTTTGTGAATATGGGGGTCAATGAATAGAAATAAACTTAAAAATATTTAAAGTCTATGAACATTTTTTTATTATATGTATGTGGTAATTTGTTATCACAGATACAATACGTTGTTGTTAGTGATATTTTTATGAACTCTTACATATCTTTGGACATTTTTGAAACACAATGAAAAAATTAGCGTTAGTTAATTGGAAAGATAAACAAGTTTATGGCAAAACTTTAAAGATGAAACGGTACAGAAGGTACGTACAATTTTAAGGAACTTACTTTGACTGTTCTTTATATGCTGGTAATTATTACTAGTAATGCCTGTGTTTAAGTTATGAACTTTACTGAAACTCGCCTTCGAAGTAGAATACATTACGAACTTCTAGACGCGTTAATACGTGTTACAAGTTGCACTTTTTTTGTACCATCGTTGAATAAATGCAATACCCTTACAATGTATTCCAAAAAAGAAGACAAATAGGGAGCTTTGTCGGTGAAGCGTTTTAGATGATAATAAAGCTGCAACTACATATATGTATATAAATTTGTAAAGTGGTTATATTTTAAGGGCCGATGTTGAATGTGAACCACTTTTAAACGTCAAGTTTTTTTCTGCACTTCATTTGATATTTGTTAATTTCAGACTAACTCAATTTGAACCATGGAAAGATATACAATCGAGCAACGCGTTGAAGTTATTAAGGCTTATTATGAAAATGGGCGTTCAAATCAAAATGCATTTCGTGCACTTCGTGATTCAGCGATGAGGCACATTTTCCCCTCAGTGGATTCGTCAATAAGCAGAATTGCCTCATTTGGGCGAATGACAATCCAAGAATGATTGTCGAAAAACCAATGCACCCACAAAGATTGACTGTTTGCTGCGGTTAATGTGCTGGCGGCATCATCGGGCCGTATTTTTTCCAAAATTAGGCCGGTCAGGCAGTTAATGTGGATGGTGTTCGCTATCGTGAGATGATAACGAACTTTTTATGGCCTGAATTGGAAGATATGGATGTGGCCGATTTGGGGTGTCAACAGGACGGTGACACTTGCCACAACGCTAACTAAACAACGGCTCTTTTGCGCGACCAATTCAATAGCCGTGTTATATCACGTAGTGGCGATGTCATTTGGCCGCCAAGAATTTGGCACGGTTGGACTTCTTTCTTTGGGGGTATTTGAAAGAAAAGGTGTACGACGATAAGCTAGCAACAATTCAAGAGCTAAAGGATGAGATAGAACCTAAATTATGTTTGTTTAAATACTAGCTGCAAAAAATCGTTTTTTGTTGCTTTTAATAGACTGCTTTAAACTATTTTACAGTAAACATCGTACCATTTTTGTGTTCAATAGCTATTTTTACTTTTTTCTAAATAAAAATTAAGCAAAATATATATCATGGCGATTTTTTTTGAATTTTTGGCGTATTTTAGCGATACGGAACAAATTAATTTTTTAGGATTTATAAAAAATGTTTTTAATAAATTAAAAAATATGTATTTAACTGCTAAAAACTTGAAATTAAAGGCTTTGGCGATTTTGGCGATTTTGGCGATTTTTGACATTGAATTTGGCGAAAAAGGTCAAAATCAATCTGACAACCCTGTCCATAGGCTCGCGAGTCAGTCAATAATCGTATTTTTTGCAGACACGGTCGGCAATTCACATATACACAACAACTTTGTTCGTTTCAAAACATCAGCTATCATCAGACTCTGCGACCGCACACAAGTACATAATATCTTTGTGTGCGTGCGTTCGGGGCTTGGTTATCACTGGTGTAGAGTAAAAATATACTTAACCATTTTGCAAATGCTATGATGCATATCCCTTTGCACAAGATTGTGTTCGTATTTTTGTCTGCAAACTATGTGTTTTAGAGAAATAACACTGCATCAAAAACCGATTTTTTAAAATGTGGACGTAGCTCTAATATAACTGAAGACTTTTTCCGATGTGCGAAAGAATTCTTTAATTCGAACAATTACATTTAAAACAAAAACCAATTCTAAAAACATTGTTTATGTTTTAAAATGCTAAGAACTTTGTTTTTGTTGTGAATGTAATTGTTCGAAAGAAAGATTTCTTTCGCACATCGAAAATAGGCAGTAAAACTATTTGTTAACTATTTTAAAGCTTATAAAATCAGGGAAGAAAGACATAAAATTCATTTAAAGTTATTTTATAGTTTGGGTACCCCGCTAGACTAGTTCTCAGTTAACAAGTCTATAAGTGTGAGGGTTGCGGGTCCAATTCCCTCCCAAAGACTCTTTTCTGTTTCACTACAACGGTAAATTTGTAGCTTAAAAAATTAATAAAATTTTTTATATTGTACTAAACACTTCATATTTTTTTTTGTCATTTTACGACAGTCTTCGTATATAAGGCATGGATTTTTTTCAGTGTATATGCAATAAGTATTTATAAACTATTATGTAGATAGAACCTAATAAATTTCTTGTTATTCTTTTTCAAATCTTTTTTCCACACTGATATAAAAATAGAAGAAAAAAAAAAAAACGTTTTGTTTATTCTTTAATTTAATTAGAAGCAAAAAGAAAAGAAACAAATTAAATTAAATTAAATTAATATTGATTGCTATTAAAACTATAAAAGTAATCATCAAAATAAAAGTAAGTTTATACTTTAAACAAGATAAACAATAAAAATTAATTTGATTTGTATTTAAGATTAAAAAAAAAAAATAATAACAATTCTTCAAACTAAAATCAAGTCATGATTTTGTTATAGACCCACACATAAAATGTTGTTTCATTTTAATTAAAGTTTTATTTAAATGTAAGTTTTTTATATACCCAGTTGGCCAAATGGTGATAGATGCAAATGTCGTCAACGATGTCTTCCGAACATTTTTGAATTTGTCGCCTATAAAACATTGATGGCGGCAACTTAAGTAAGAAAACGTGTATATTGTCGTGTTAAAAATCGTATTTACGACTTTTTTGGAGACATTTTTTTAAATTTAAGTTTCAATCCACACTGACGACAAAATGCATGCAATTGTCGCTCATCTTGTTTTTAATTAGACTTTATTGAGGACAACTTAGGCGATCATTGAATGCATTTTGTCGTGTTTCGAACCACTTTGACGACAAAATGCATGCAATGGTCGCTTACATTGTCCTTTACTAAAAAAAAAATCAAAACTTTAAATTTGTATGTAATTTAAAATTAATATTTCTTGATGTTTTGCTTTTATTATCAATATTTTTGATAATAAAAAAATTAAAAAGTAAATAATCTTGCCTGTTAAATATAATTATTTTGTAACTTATGACGTTATTCGTGGCTGTGTTTCATTTGTGCAATTGGAAAACGTGAATTGATAGGACAAGTAACACAAAAAATAAATGTTCCTGCTGACTACATTGCCATATCGTAGGCTCAATATGCAAACCTGCTAAATCCACTTTTTAAGTAATGCCGTGTGGAAGAGAAGGATACACCTCGTCGACCAGCATGTACATAGTTTTTCTTCAAATTGAGTCGTAAAGTCTGTTAAACCAACTATATTTTAAGGTTTTCTCTCAAGCTGCGCATATGAAATATAAAAAATTGTTGTTTCCA
The DNA here is from genome assembly GCA_930367215.1 of Pollenia angustigena. Lineage (NCBI taxonomy): Eukaryota > Metazoa > Arthropoda > Insecta > Diptera > Polleniidae > Pollenia > Pollenia angustigena. Next base: position 119,286,270 of record OV884057.1, on the reverse strand, counting down.
TTAAAACTTATTGGAAGTTAGAAAGTTTGCATATTATGTCGACGATATGTTAAGTTCAAAACGCATTCCTTTATTAATCAAAAGCATATTGGAGGTCTGACATTCAGTATCCACTATTTTCGAGCCCAGTCTCTCAAACTCATCGGCCATTTCATTAGTTTGGAATTCACTAGTTGGAATTCACAGCCCATCAAGGCCCAGGAATTCACTAGTTGGAATTCACAGCCCATCAAGACCCTAAGAGATTTAAGTAAATATATCCTCGAGGTATACCCATTTACCCGTTCCCCTTATTCTGGATTTATCGGCAAATCTGAAGTATCGCCAATATATCAGTATCGGTGTTCGTTTTATCCCTAATTGCCACTTACCTATCGGCGACTAAATCGTAGATAGTGTCAACAATTTGTCATCAACGACACTATTAAGGTAATGTCGCTAATCGGGCATTAACGAATTTATGAGAAAAAAGTCGTTTATATAGTCGCCAGTGACAACTTTAACCACATTGTTACCCATATGATCATTAACGACAATATGCATAATAATCACATTGTCCTTTACGACTTCAGTGCCCTTTGTTCGAAAAAGTCGTCCACGATTTGCATGGGCTATCGCCAACATGTCATCAGGGATTTACTATGGGTCTTGTACGCGTCCTCGACGTTGTCTTGAAGACATGGCCAACTGGGTAGTTGTTTATTTTCAATACATTCTTCAGCTCAACGAAATATATGTTCGGAATATTTCAAAATTATTATGCATATTTACAATATATTTTTGAAAACATATTTTGTTGCTTGCAGAATTTTAATTTTTTTCTTATAAAAAAATTTATACATGAAATGCAAGTATTTTTATTGAAGAGGTAAGTACTTAACTTGGAGGCCACACGATCAAGTTTTGCCTTTCAATTCCTTTCAATTTGCAATACACTCTCATTTTTTACTAACACACTCACACTATTTAAATTGACCACGAGATGGCTTTCAATTTCACCTTTCCATTTGCTTGGCAATTTTACTTTCAATTTAACAGATGATTACATGTTTTTCTTTATAAATAATTTTTTTTTTGATGACATCTTGCAAGTAAATTCCTTACAAATTGAGTGCAGCCTACGTCACAGTTTTCAATTTATGTAAATTTTGACAAACAGTATACAGTTAGGGACAAAATTGTTCACGAAATTATAAAAATGTATGTTTATCATGAAAACTATTAAAGTGTCAACTTGGAAACTTTCAAAAACTAGTGTATGGCTTTCTTCATTTTATAATAATACATACTATGTAAACTTATTTGCAAAAGTACCGTTAGTTTTAATATTTGTACTAAGTTAACATCCAAACCATAAGTGTGAACAATATTGACCCTGTGTGAATCTCTCAAAAAAATTTCACTACAGGGTGATATCATTATGCAGGACAACGATCTTAAGCATACTTCAGAAATACCTAAAAGTTAGTTTGAAGAAAATAAAAATTCGAAAATAAATTTACCTAATTAGTCGCCAGAGTAGTACCCACTTGAGTACCTTTGGTCCATTCCAAAACACCATTTTTTTTTTCTTTTTTTTGCTCAGAGGAACCCGCCTAACACTGTATATAAGCTTCTTTGCGAGCTTACCGTTAAAGCTTGGAAAAAATAAAGCCAAAACTGCTAAGAACTCTTGTAAAAGAATGAAAAAAGGATAAAGGCAGCTTAAAAGAGCAAATGGACATCATACCAAACGCTAGGACCCAAATACAACAATAATCTCTAACTGCCAACAAATGGAAGATATCATCTAAGGCAATAGTTTAGCAATATCCCAAAATTGTCATCTGGAAGAAAATAATCAAAGTAATTTTTTATTTTCTTTCTTTTATAGTTTTAAAAAAAAATACAAAATATAGACAGGAAAAAATTTAAATTAGTTATAATTATACATCCATTACATTTTATATATTTTTAAAAAATATATTAAAAGTACGTATTCTCCACGGTAAAAAATATTATAGATATTAGAGAAGAAGGCAAGAGACAGGCAAGCTGCAAAATTTATGGACCAAATTTTTACGGAAAACGAAGAAAGATTAAACTCAAGTGTCGTACTTGGGGTAAATAAAGATAATGTTCTCTATTCTTTCTCAATAACTTTATATTATTTATAAGTTGTATTATTTTTAACTATATTTTATATAATATACAATGTTATTTAAAATGAACATGTTTGGTTTTTTGAAATGCAAAATCTTCTTTTTCTCATCCTTATGATATTTTGGCGATATCTTCCTATTTGCTTATAAGTGGTTATCTGCCAATATTGCTAGTTTATCATCTAGAAGAATCGCTTTCGTATTGCTTAGAAGTATTGCTATCGAGACACGTTTCTTCCCGAAGGAAGTATCTTCCGTATTACGAAATCGATTAATGCCGCAATAATATCCTGGCAATACGTTTGGCAAAACATATGGAGTATATCTGTGTTTGCTGGGAATTGTTCACATCCATAAGTCAATACTGATACCGTGTAAAATATTATGAACACATATTTTTTGGAAGAGTTTTTTTTTAAGTTTTCGAAATGATCTTCTTTTCACATAGTTAAAAAATTTTAAATAATTCTAAATAAAACAAAAATGTATAGCCTATTTTGCCAATAACACTAATTGTGTGAACAATTTTGTCCCTAACTGCACATATGTAAAAGACTATCAAGAACAACTTGAAAGTGTGGCTGCAAGGTAAGTAAGTTACGCCTACTGTTCGCAACGTCAAGGAGTGATGGACGTAAACATAGTTGAAAATCAGCTGCTTCATTTTGTTGTATGCAGTGTTACCACCAGCAAAATTCAAAATTACACTTGAGATGAAGCAAAATTACCCGATTTAAATGAAATTACACCTGATGTAAAATTGAAGTTTTATTTAATAAAAAGACATTTACAAAGAAGCAAAATTACACAACTGATTGCAGCAAGATAAACATTTAAGACTTAAAAACAATTAATAAAACATTAAATCAAACACCTAAAATAATGAGTTTAACTTCCACATTTGGTTGCATGTATCTAGCGAAGGTTCAAAATGCTCATTGCCATTCCTTTATAATGGGTGTTTTTTTTAGCCCCATAGAACTTACGAAAGGTTATCTGTCAAACGAATCGTCATACTGCATTCACTTTTTGCTCAGGCACATGATTATGAATATATTCATGCTTGAACAACGCCACCAAATTCGACTAGAGAAAATAAACTTTCAATTTGACTTTAAGGCCGTGCGATGTGACACCTCTTGATTGCTTTCCGTAGGGCTGTGAAGTCCCAGTATGCTGAAAAACCAGCAACAATTGACGTTTTGAATTAACATTTTATTCGTGATATGCAGTTAGCAATGCTCGAAAAAGAGGAACAAAATTGGACGTGCCTATTTGTTTTCAGTCAGTTTCAATTGGCAATGTCGTGAATTAATCTGCGATGAAAATTAATTTTTTTGTGTTGTCTACCATTTTAAGTTGCATGGTCTTAAAAAACCCCCTTTATTCCTTATTTAGTAAACACAATTCCTGCAGGGTTTTATAAAATTGTCCCTTTCGTAATTCAGTTTTACAACTGTTAAGGGCGTTAAATGTTCTTTAAACTAGAGCATTTGCAAGTAGCCAGAAAAAAATAAAAATAATTGTAAGTTGGAAACGTATCTTCCCCCGGCTAGTTTTTAGTTTCAATTAATTTTTTCAATAGACTTCAGGTTCTAACCTAGCATTTACACGTGAAAGTAAATTTCTTGAAAGTCGCAATACACTCACACTTTTTCATTAACACACACATAATTTTGGTACTTTCAGCCAATCGGCTGTTTCTTCGATTTTTCGTTGATAATACGTATACTCTACTTGCAAGAAAGTACTTTCACGTGTAAAGGCCAGGAAAATCACTATTATTGTCATATTTATTCAAATCTAAGAGTAAATCTTGAGACATTCATTACCGAACTTTTGAAAATTCATATTTAATGATTGAATACTTTTCTTAAAAAGAAACCAAGACTTCGGTTCAGAAGAATTTTTTATCAACAAAAGTAAATAAATGTCATCGCTGAAATCGAACCTTGATTTTATTTGGGTATCTGAAGTAAGAATTTCAAATTACACCTCAATTACACCTAAGAGAAATTATCCACCCTCTACCAACGACAGAAAAAATTATACCAAATTCGGGTAATTACCCACAAAGTGGCAACACTGGTTGTATGTGAAGCAATTTAAACGATTATAGTTAAGGTGCTATCAGACGGGATGTATTTTACTTATGTACTGTCAAATTTTCGATCTGTAAAAGTTGTACACATCGTGTGATACATATGAAACTTTGCATGTGTAAAATACATGTGGAAATACATATGTAAATTTTTCGATTAGAACACGCTCTTTTTTCCTGTGGCATACATAAACAAAACAGCTGGTTTGTTTTGAAACGTAAACAAAAGTCAGCTTTTGTTTACATTTATAGGTTATGTCATAAGGAAAAACATAAGCAGGTGTGATAGCAAAAATTATGAATCGTATGTAAAATGGAAATTTTGACATACATACGGAATTACATATGGGAAAGAAAAGTGACAGTACATATGTAAAATACATCCCGTCTGATAGCACCTTTAGCAGTAAGATGTTATGTCTCAATCTCTAAAGCAGACCATACACGATTCAATTCAATTGTCAACTGAGTCGGTTGTTGTCCAAATCAAAGCGTGTATGGCCTTGTCAGTTGATTAGTTTGACGGTTGTCGAGTTGGTTGAAGAAAAATCAAAAGATTTTGATTTTTTCAAGTTGACTACTAAGACTTTCAATTCGATTGTACTGAGTGTGCTCAAGTCTCTTGATTAGCTGTCAAAATTAATTTTTGTAGTCAAAATCTTTCAATTCAGTTGATGAAGTTGTCAACTGAGTTGAAAGACTCAGTTGACAACTGAATTGAACCGTGTATGGGGCGCATAAGAAATGGATTGGTCTTACTTTCTTACAGTATGGTTAAGTTACTGTTACTATCAGCTAACTGAGCTTTTACTGTCCGACCTAACGTACTTTTTCAAACCTAACCCGAATTCAGGTGGCACTTTAAGACTGAACACTTATTTAAACCGAACCCGAACCTCTTTTTTATTGAATATTATAATCTGGAAAAAAAAATGTATATATATAAAATTGGATGTGTGTGCGTATGTGTGTATGTATGTAACGTATGGACTCCAAAACGGCTGGGCCGATTTTGATGAAATTTTCAGGGAATCTTCAGAATATTCAGACGGGTGACACTGTGAAGTCTGATTTTTGATTTACGGTCTGGGGGCGGAGGGGCGTGGCAAAATCCATAACTTGAGAACGGCTTGACCGATTTGAACGATTTTTTCTTTAAAATGATAGCCATGGTCCAACTTAGGTTTTTACGGAAAGAAAATTTTGCCCCGCCCACTTTTACGCCCACTTTTTACGATTTACCTAAAATCAGAAAATGGCTCCATCGAGTTGACTAATTTTTCTTTCAAATGTTCGTATTAATCAACTTTAAGTTTTCATCGAAAGAAAAATTTACCACGGCTACTTTTACGCCCACTTTTTCTATTAAGCGCATAACTGGAGAACGGCTTGACCGATTTGGGCGATTTTTTCTTTAATATGATCGCCATGGTCCAACTTCGGTTTTGAGGGAAAAAAATGTTGCCCCGCCCACTTTTACGCCCACTTTTTTCGAATTACCTAAAATCAGAAAACCGCTCCATCGAGTTGACTAATTGTCCTTTCAAATGTTCGTATTAATCCATTTTAAGTTTTCATCGAAAGAAAAATTTACCACGCCTACTTTTACGCCCACTTTTTCTATTAAGCGCTTGACCGATTCAAACGATTTTTTCTTTAAAATGATTGCCTTGGTCTAACTTAGGTTTTTGCGGAAATAAAATTTTGCCCCGCCCACTTTTTTCGATTTACCTAAAATCAAAAAACGGCTACATCGATTTGACTAATTTTTCTTTTAAATGTTCGTATTAACCCATTCTACGTTTTCATCGAAAGAAAAATGTCTCACGCCTACTTTTTCGCCCACTTTTTCTATTAAGCGCATAAGTTGAGAACGGCTTGACCGATTTGGACGATTTTTTCTTTAAAATCATCGCCATGGTCCAACTTAGGTTTTTAAGGAAGGAAAATTTTAAAGGCCGTTAATTTCGTTTAAAGCTCAATTTAAATCGTCTGGTAATACAACACTAATGTTTGCTTAGGGCCAGCAACGCGGACCGGGTCAGCTAGTATATTATAAATGAAAAAGTTATTAAATTAAAAGTCCGACCTTTATTATCTTTTTGTCGTAAATATATTCTCAAAACATACTTGCCTTTTATGTTCATCCCTTAAGGCTAGTTTACACTATCTCACAAGTCTTACGTTTTTCATAAAACTTTGTGAGATAGAAATTAAATGAGTTTTGTTGCGACTGTCAGAAAATCTAATGTAACATGACAGTTTGTGTTCACACCATCACACATGAAATAAAATGCATAAAGGAATGAAAGGATGAAGTCGTATGGGATGTCAAACTTTTTTCATAATACTTGTATTAATACAAAGTATAATAGTGTAATCTAGCCTTAAGTAGCAACAGATTTCATTCCGCTTTTTTTCAATATCACCCACTGTGTAAAATATTTGGGATTTATAATTTCTGTAAAGGTAAAAAGGGACAAAATTACGGCATTCGATATCGATTAAAATTACGAAACAATCAAAATGGGAATTCTGATCAAAAATTTTAATTTAATTAAATAAAAATTAAATTTGATGAACATAAGCCTAATTTAAAAATATCAAAAACTTCAATATTAACACAAGTTTAAATCTGCAGAGATAATTTTTTAGACATGAAAAATACATACAGACATACATATACAAAAATAAATAGGTACATTAGGGTTGTTACAAGAAATCAATGTTGGATTTTCTATCGGCGCAACTTCCTAATATGTGCCAATAGTATAAAAAATGCGATTGACAAAGTTTCAGCTCAATCGGATAACGCTAACATGTGTCTCATTGAGCATTAATTAAGAAAAACAGCGATTTTCCACTAAAATTCGTATTTCTTTATCTTTATAACCGAAACCATTCATTCTAGGAACCTGAGTCGAGTCTCGTATTATAGGAAATTTTATTCTTATTAATTTTGATTTTAATAGTTTTGTTCCTTTTACCAATAGATAAAGAGATATTTAGCATTAAATAAGGACAAAGAAATACGATTTTCCGATGGAAAATCCAACATTGATTTCTTGTAACCACCCTAAGGTACATATTGCATTTTAGAAACTTTTTAAAATTTTTGTTTGAGTACAGGGATTTCTATCGTTAAATCTTTAAATGGTATTTTCTTTATTTTTAATACCAAAATAAATGAAATATTTCATAAAAAAACAATTTACAATAAAGTTGTTGAAGTAGTTTACGGGTTTCATATTTACATATTTTATACTTTAATGTAAAACGGCAAATAATAAAATATAAATAAAGCAAATTTATTGAAACAGCCTACGTAAAGTTGAATTTAAAATCTCTGGCTTTATCAGAAATATTTGAGAGTTTTAGTGCATCTTATTGACAGCTTAAACAGTTTTGGAAAACCCTTTAAAAAATAATTGCTATTTTAATTAATTTACGTTATGAATTATTTTAATAATTTATGTGGGATTTATGTTTTGATTGTTTATTACTTGGTAATGGCCTAATTTTTGAACAACCCAGCAAACTTTTAATTTACATTTTAACAACTTTCTAAACACATTGTCTTTCTAACCTGCAAGTAGAGATTGTAGCATTACATTCGACCTATACATAAAGTACTTTCTCGCAATTCACACAATAACTTGTATACACGCTAGAGAGCAAAAAAAAAAACGTCATATTGTGCTCGCTTTTTGAGCTTATTTATGGTTTTACAAGATTGCTTATAAACAAAATTGCGGCATATAGAGTGAGACCAATCCACATCAGACCTTTTAGAATCCATTTGATAAAGAAAAATTTACCTTTTGGTGCGACCTGGTGCGCTGGAGACATCGGATCTTATTTCCTTAAAAATAAAGCCGAAGCTCGCGTTACCGCATTATGATCAATGATTTTTTATGCGAAAATATGGTTGATACTAATCCGTATTGAGGTTTAAACAGGATAGCGCTCAGTGCCAAGAATTTGACGATCAGTTGATTTTGAGAAATTGTATCTGTCAGTTGCACTCCAAGGTCTTCCGATTTGACACCTTACGACTATTTCCGCTAGTGCTACGTGAAGTCAGAAGTTTTCGCAATTGACGCATTGAAAGCCAACTTTGCCGAGTTATAATATGTCGATATGAAATAATTTTTTAATGTTAATGCCATGGTGGAATAAACAGGTGGCAGCACTACGCCAGATGACGATTTTTTGCTTTTGCATTGTTTGTCTAGGTTTATGTCAAAGTTTTGTTTATGTTTACAAAAAGTCCACGTTTTGTGCTGTGATTATTGTATTTTATTAAAGTTTTAAATAATTTTAAATTAAAATAAACAAGATATTGACCATAATTAAATTCAAATTGGCTAAAAATTTATTTATTTCACGCTTTGATTTTTGTTTAAACTATCTTTTGACGTAAACGGTGATATAATTTCCATTTTTGTTGTAATGTTGTATTTGTTGTCGTAACGATGCCACCTGCTTATTACACCATGGTTAATGCCTTGTATTGATTTGTATTTCATTTAGATGTATCTTTTGTGTTATTTTTACAATTAAAATTTCTTTCGGGTTTAAAAATTCCGACATCCATTATAAAAATAACGAGTTTTTAATTGCACTTAAAAATTTAGTAGAGTTTTTATTTCTCATTTTAATACACTCGCGTTACTTAGTAAGAAAAGTTTTGCTGGGAAGTTGAGAAACAAAGAAAATAAATAAAAACATTAAAATTCAATTAATATCAGTTTAAAACACTTAATTTACCTTGAACTGCTACACAAATATTATTGACAAGAAAACAAATGTGGGAAATTTTAAAAATGATATTAGAAAAAAATAACATTTTTTTTAATAGATTTGTAAACATTTTTTTTTAATTCTTTCCTTATACGCTTTACCAGAAGGGTACATTTATTCATACATACACTGATAGAAAAGGCGTCATAACGCTGATGTATATTGACATCAGTACTATAACAAGTGTCTTCGTTTTTGACCCCATGAGACTTTTCATCATCGTGATGTCAACCTTAACATCACTTGGCCAAAGTGTTATCAGGGTAAAAATGAAATTATGTCATCAATGGGATGACACATCGGCATCACAGAAATGACGAACATGTCTTCAGTGCGATGACGCAGTAACATCGGAGAAAGGACACATTAGCATCACTTTAATCACAGTTTGTCAAAGTGAGAGAATATTATTATTTACTTAAGGCCAGTTTACACGGTAATACAATGTATTACGACTTTGTAGAATCAAAATATTATGAAATTCTCTCCGTGTTTAAAAGAAAAAAGTAAAAATCTTTTGTAAGTATAATTCATGTTTACACGGATGGTATAAATAAAATCAAAAATAATAACAAAAAAGCAGATGGTTGCAGTTTTAAATATTTACAAAAACAACATGAAAATTTCCTGAGTTGATTTTAGTTGTTTTTGTAATTGTAAAAAAATGCTATCACCTTTAATGTACTCCGTTAAAATACACCTCTGGTGTGATGAGAATACATAAGTTTCTAAAATGGCTTAGAAAAAAACCATTTACCGACCGCTTGTCAGATTTTGTATCCGTATTCTCTCTTACTCAATACATTTTGCTTTTACATGATAAGATTTTTCTCATTCTACATAATCTTTCGACATGTCGTAATACATTATATTACCGTGTAAACTGGCCTTTACCCGTTACATATGTTTGTTTCACGTTTGTTGAATTACGTCCTTTGTTTATAGCAGAACTCTCAATAATAAGACACCAGCACCATGCCCATATGGTTTTTGTAATCATTCTACACTGATAGAAAAATGCATCTTCATATTGATGATGCCCTAACATCAGAATTGTGACATCAATGTTACTACAAATGGTATCAATGATGCCAAAAGTAACATCAGTCCGATGACTAACGTCTTCGTACAATTTTTTACGTGTCATCTATTTTATGACTATAGTCAATTCGATGCCACATTTTGTATATTATTAACATTATTTTCATGATTACAATGTATTATAAGAAGCGAAAATTCCTATATTCTATTTTTTTTAATTATTTAGTTAAATACATCAAATTTTCAAAGTAGAATGATTACAAAAACCATATGGTCATGGGGTCAAAAACGAAGACACTTGTCAATTGTCACACTTTTCTATCAGTGTACTTTAAAAATTTGATGTATTTAACTAAATAATTAAAAAAAAGGGGCATCGAATTGATGTCAATATAGTCATAAAATAGATGACACGTAAAAATTGTACGAAGACGTTAGTCATTGGACTGATGTTACTTTTTGCATCATTGATGCCATTTGTAGTAACATTGATGTCACAATTCTGATGTTAGGGCATCATCAATATGAAGATGCATTTTTCTATCAGTATACATATAAGTTTGTCATACTGTTTGTAATTTCTATAATATTGATCTTATCGCTAATAAATCAGCGAATGTTTAAACGCCGATTTAGTTGAACTTAAGTTTATGACTAGATGTAAAATTTCATATTTATTCAACATTTTTCATTTTTCGAATTTATTCTATGAGCTAAATTTTAGTTATGTATTTTATAAAGCTTTTTTGTAATAGTTATATTCCTTCAATTTTTCAGAAATGACTTTATACACTACCAGACTATTATATTGTATTTTCTTTTTACATTTTACCTTAGCCTTCCTTTGGAAAGCAATGAGGTATATTGAATGTACAGAAAAATTTACAATTATTAGACACCAGCAGAATGTAATGCATTTTCTGGCCCGCTACGTCCTTCGTCAGCATTCTTTGTGTCTCACTGGATAGTGTTACTTTATAAATTGAATGTATTTAACTCAACTATTTTAACAAATAGAAACTGGGAATTATTTGCTTCCGAAGGTTACTCCATATTATATTCAACATTTTTCATTTTTCGAATACAACATGTTGAATATAATATGGAGTAACCTTCGGAAGGAAATAATTCCCAGTTTCTATTTCATATTTATATTTAAAAATCTGTATTTCAATGATCATTAATGCAATCATTTTTACCGACCCCTACCCCACCCCTGATCTCTTAATGTTGTACGTGAATTTAGCATTATTTATGAGATTTTTGTGCTGAAAATAGCATTTACAGCAGACTCATCAAAATAAAAATTTGGTTAAAAAAAAGTTTATATTCATTAGTTAAGAAATAGTTAAAAAAAAATGCAATGCATAAAAATATAATTGTTTTGTTAAAATATATAAAATATAATAAAAATATACTAACTGTAGCGAGCGTTGTGAGGGAAGCGTCACAAAGGGTTCACGGCTTTTGTCAAAAAATCACAACATTTATACCATGTTCACACGGACAGCAATATTCGTGTTTCGCTCTCTTATTCCTGTTTCGCGCCCCAAACATGATTGAAACGACTAGTTTCCCCATACAAAATTTTGGGAGCGAAACAGGTCGTTTCATTTTGAAACAGTCTGCGAAACAGGAAAAATGTACTATCATCTCCAATTACGATAACATTTATCGTTATTTTATCTGAACTAGCTCTCAAAAAATCAAAACAAAGAAAAAAAAACAAAATAAAAATTGATGTTTAATAAAATAAAGTGATAAAATTAACATTATAATATTAATAAAAGTATTAAATAATATATTTTCAAGTTTTGTTTAATTTTTTATCTTTTAAAAAAAAATCACACAAACAACACAAAAAAAAAATATCAAAATGAAACAAGAATGAATCGTATGAACAGCATGTTTGGCAATCTAGTTTCAGAGAGCGAAACCAGTGGTTTATATCGTCGTATGAACATAGCATTATACCATGTTCACACGGACAGCAATATTCGTGTTTCGCTCTCTTATTCCTGTTTCGCGCCCCAAACATGATTGAAACGACTAGTTTCCCCATACAAAATTTTGGGAGCGAAACAGGTCGTTTCATTTTGAAACAGGCTGCGAAACAGGAAAAATGTACTATCATCTCCAATTTTGATAACATTTATCGTTAGTTTATCTGAACTAGCTCTCAAAAAAAAAAAATCAAAACAAAGAAAAAAACAAAATAAAAATTGATGTTTAATAAAATAAAGTGATAATTATAACATAATTATATCAATAAAAGTGTTAAATAATATATGTTTAAGTTTTATTTACTTTTTTTTATCTATTTTAAAAAAAATCACACTAACAACACAAAAAAATGTCAAAATGAAACAAGAATGAATCGTATGAACAGCATGTTTGGCAAACTAGTTTCAAAGAACGAAACGAGTGGTTTAAACCGTCGTATGAACATAGCATTATGGCTTAGGATAGGAATGGGCAAAAAATATCGATATATCAAAATATTGATATTTTTAAAAGAAATAATCGATTTTTAAATCGCCGATATTTAAAATACCGATGCATCGATATTAAAATACGACTATCGAATTAGATATTTTTTAAAGTCAGTCTTCATTCAAAACTCAAAATTTTAGCCGTTTTTCAAACAAAATGTTTTTTTAAGAATCGGCATCACTGCATGCACCATATGTTTTTTTAAACATATATGAAGATTAAGGCAAATTCACTAGAAGGTGGGTTCAAGTCAACATATGGGGTTTTTTTTCGGTGTTCGACTTGTCAAAGTTTCTATACAAATCATTGTGTAATAAGCAGGTGGCATCGGTTTGGCAACAAATACAACATTATAACAAAAATGGAAATTATATCACCGTTTACGTCAAAAACTATATGATACAAACTGGTTTTTTATGTAAACAAACCTATTTTTACTAGCAATATTTTTGACAACCCGACCACGGAAGCAGTCTTGTTGTAGAGTTGACCTCGCATTTTCGTCAATTCGCCTTGTATGAAGATCTAAAATGATTGGCATTTATAAGATGAACAATTAAGAAAAAAGCGGGGTTTTCACATTGCAGATTTCTAATTTAAACAGTTAAGTCAAGCGAACTTGAAAAGATTAGTTTTATGCGGTTTTCGGAACAATATATGTGCCTATATTTATTTGGAATAATAATAAGATTCGTGCATATATACATACATATTAAATTTTTTAATTTGGTAATAGTTTCAGCAAAATAAGTTCGATATATAGATACATCGATATTTTTGAAATAATAAATATCGATACTCTTAAAACATATCGATTGGATATTAGAAATTAATGATGAAACAGAACTGGGGCTGAACGATGTTTTTCATACAGTTTGACATAAAATTATGCCAGAGAATGCGGTCGAGAAATAAAATCAATTTTATTTTGAGGACGTTTTTTCTAATGCTCTCACATAAATACAATTATTCTCTTAACAATGCTACCATACTTTCATTCAATTTCATACATTTTGTAAACAAAGAAAAATAAGAACAAAAAAAAATGAAAGAAATGAGAGAGAATTTGAAGTTACTGCCGACGTTTTAATTATGGGCTTTAAAATTTTTGCTTGAAGTTGAAGACTCAGTTCTGTTTCATCATTTAGACTTTGTGTACCTTATGCTATGTTGATACGACTTTATAAACCACTCGTTCCGCTATTTGAAACTAGTTTGCCAAACATGCTGTTCATGCGATTCATTCTTGTTTCATTTTGACATTTTTTTGTGTTGTTAGTGTGATTTTTTTTTTAAATAGATCAAAAAAAAAGTAAATAAAACTTAAACATATATTATTTAACACTTTTATTGATATTATTATGTTATAATTATCACTTTATTTTATAAAACATCAATTTTTATTTTGTTTTTTCTTTGTTTTGATTTTTTTTGAGAGCTAGTTCAGATAAACTAACGATAAATGTTATCAAAATTGGAGATGATAGTACATTTTTCCTGTTTTGCAGCCTGTTTCAAAATGAAACGACCTGTTTCGCTCTCAAAATTTTATATGGGGAAACAAGTCGTTTCAATCATGTTTGGGGCGCGAAACAGGAATAAGAGAGCGAAACACGAATATTGCTGTCCGTGTGAACATGGTATTATGATTCAAAATTCGCTAAAAATTAGGAAAACACACTTCAACTTTTAAAGTTACTTCCACTTTTTGTGGCGTGTATCACAAAACTTTGTGATCAATTATTTCGCAACAAATCTTGCTAAGAAATTATGATATATACCATTCGTAAGTATATATATATATATATATATATATATATATATATATATATATATATATATATATATATATTAATGTCACTAAATACTATATTTATAAGTTGAAGCTATCTCTTTTGAAAGACCAAAAAATGTTTATATTTCAATTAGAAAACGCGTGAGAATGTAGCGTTCGACACGCAGGATTTTTCCATATGCGTCAAGAAAACTTTGTGTTGAGTTTTATGAAACTGTCATTTGCTGAAGCAAAAAGCGAAACTAATCGCTCCTTCCGTACGAAATCATATGCTTTTTATTTTGTTTTTTTTAAATGCATTTGAGAGGCTTTTAGATTATTTTTGACAGTAGCTTAAGTTTGTTTACGCACATTCTGGTTGGGCCTTAAGTATATTGATCGTGAATTTTATAAAATATTACATATTATCAAAGTAATTTTCGTGGGAATACAAATTTTAAATTTGGGTTTTTCTTAACATACTTACAACTTCAACTTACAACTATGTGGGTAATGAAGGAAAACATAAACTAAATTGTTTATTGTTGTTGTTTAAGCTTTGGTATTGTTACAAGTAAAATTGTTGCTTATAATTCTTATTCGCTTAACAGTTTTTTTTTGTTTAATATCTTTAGTTTTTCTAAAATCTTTAGATGAAGTGGCCTAAGCAACCAGTATAATGCGCATAAGAACAGTGTTGCCAAAAGTAGGGATACATCCCTACATGTAGGTGTTTTTATCACAAAAATTATAGCGTAGGGAGAATCGGACGGATTTTTTGTTGTTAAAATGTAGGTACTTTTTTGAAAAATGCATATAAAAACGTTTTATCCATAAGTAAACAGAAAAACTATATGTTGACAACACAAAATATTTTTAATTTAACTTTCTGGCAACGATCTAGACAATTTTTTTGTATTGACGTTTTCAATATACATATAAACTACATAAAAAAAGGGACAGCATTACTTCTCTTTTAGTGCATATACGTTTTGGTTAGCATGCTGTATTTTTTACAGTTACTATTTTTCAAAGTGAACGAATTCTTAAGCCATTAAAAAAAGCTAAAAAGTGTTTAGACAGTTAAATTGTGTGTGTTATACATAGTTCTTAACTGCGATTAAAAATAAATATGTTTATACCACGAAAGTTAAATGGTATGTATGTATAGATGCATATAAACTTAATTATAGTTTACTAAATTAAATAGCTTTTCGTTTAAAATATCGGAAATTTCTTCAGATTCGTCCAACTCTACAGCATGTGATAAACCAAAAAAATTTAGAAAACAAAAATATCGCTCTGAATGGTTGGAAGTGGTGGAATTTAGAGGGTGGTCAGTGGAAGTTGTGGTAGACAAATTTAAATGCAAGTGCAAAGCATGCGGAAAATTTTTAAACTTTGGAAGATCGGAGCTAAACAGACACGCTTCAACAAAATCGCATAAAAGAAATGTTAAACCGTAAATAAATCCAAGACCCTAAACACATTTTTTGAATAACATACTTAGGGTAGCCAGATTTTGAATTTGGAAAAACAGTACATTGAACACAAAAAAACAGTACAATCAAGAAAAAACAGTACATTTTTTTGACGAAAAAAAAATTACTCCATTTGCGTTTAAAAAGCAAACATCACAAACGAAGCATTTGGCCAGGAAAACCATAACATTGCTGTAAGCCATATAGAAAAGGAGAAAAGCCGAACTTATTCGTATTTAAAGCAATTTTCACCACACACATAGTTGCACAAATCATATAGAATTTGAGAAAATGTTTGTTTCCTAAATTAATTTTCCAATTTCAAACAATTTTTAAATTATTTAAGGTCAATTTTGCCAAGTTCAGCTAAAATTAACTACTACTAAAACAATAGATTTTTTGACATTTATAATGATAGTTAATTATACCTGAACTTGGTGAAATTGGCCATTAATCTATAAACTCCAAAAAACATACTTAGTTTGGTTTGTTTTTATTTAACAAAATCTGAAAATATTAAAATAGTAAAAAAACAAGTTTCAATAAAATTTAAAACAAAAATTTCTGTCTGTAAAACAATCAAGCGCAATTGAAAACGATGAAAATTTTTTTAAAAATAAACTTATCTTTTTCTTATTTCAGTAGTTTAGGTAAAGAAAAGTGGTTATCAAAGGTATTAGGTATTTTAACAAATTTTGAACACGGAGAATTTTCCAAATTTGTTCGTTTTCAATTTCACGTGATTTCGATATCCAGAACATGCCCGAAAATTAAAAAAGTTCTAAAAATTTTATATAATTGTGTTGGAATAAGTATGTACATATTTGTTTAGTATTTAAAAAATTTTTTTTTGATTTTGTTTTTCTCAGGTGTGGAAAGCGAAATACTATTGGAAGAGGTAGCCATAAAATCATACATAGTACATATGTCTTAAAAATAACAATATGAAAATATACTACTGCTGCGAGCCACTCATTATAATTTAGATTTCTACTGTGTATTTATGAGCAAACAATGACCACAGCGTTAAAACTCGTATTATTTTAGAACTTTTTGTTTGGAACACATGTATGTACTGTTAAATATAAGAATATCATAAAAATGTGTTTTAAGTGGGGTTTTTCTTAATATCTTGGTTTTTTGTACACTGAACAAAAAAAAGTACAAAAAACTGTACAAAGTTTAAAAAACAGTACATTTGCGTACTGTTTTAGGAGTTGTGCATAAAACAGTACAATTGCAAAAAATCAGTACATGCACTGCTTAAAACAGTACGTATGGCAACCCTAAACATACTCTAGATGCAGACGCTGTTGCCACTTTTGAAATGCGAATTAGTTTATTCTTTGCGGAACACAATGTAGCTATAAATATAATCGACCATTTGATTCCACTTCTAAAAGGAATAGTTCCCGACTCTGCTATTCTAAAGAAAGGCAAATTGGGGAGAACAAGATGTACAAAAATAATAAAAAATGTCCTGGCCAGTGAAGAAAAATCGAAATTAATAACCAAACTACAAAGTAACAAATTCTCTGTTCTTGTGGACGAAAGCACTCATATATGTTCAGCAAGACAATGTGTGTTCTGTAGCTCGTTTCTGTATTTCTCGCATCGTAAAATTTCTTACAAAAAGTGTGAAACAAAAAATTCCATCGTTTCTCGATTTATGAGATAAAAGTGTTTCTGTATTTGAATTCGAAAACAGACACAACAAATTCTGTTTATACTGGAATATTTCCAGTCACATAAAAGCGAAACGTCAACAAAAGAAATAAATATAATAAAAACAGGGCTGCCAGATTTGACAAGTTATCGTCATCTTGACGATTTTTTGTTCCGATATTAACAAAGTGACGTTTTGATGATTTTTGCTAAAAAAGTGACGAAAGCAAAAGCAAAAACAAAAATATTTTATAATGTTGTTGTTACTTTCTATAGAAATTCATCTTGAATTTTTAAATTTCAAACACTTCTTTTTTTGTGGTGTTGAAAATTGAAAAAAAAAAATAATATGAATGTCTGTAGAAAGCAACAACAAATTTTTAAAATATTTTTGATTTTGTTTTTGCTTTTAATGAAATTGTTGGCGTTGCGTTTTACACTAAGTCTTCGAAATAAGATAATTGTAAATATTTATACTTATATGTTTGTTTATTAGAAAAAAAGATATCTTTAGAAACAAGGGTTAAATTTTTATATTTATCCCTATTGTGAAAATTGTCCTCGAAATTGTTTGTCTCTTCCCAAAAAAATTTATCGGCAAAAGTAAAATTTCGAGGGAAAGTAATGGACCGACTTGGCTTATTTTGAACATTTAATACTTCTTATATACATATACAAAATATGATTGATATTTGATATTCTTATCTTATTTGTACACTTTTGTGTCAAAACCATTATTCCGGCAAGAAAGAAATTAGTTTGTCTCCCAGTAAAAACTTTTTCAAAATGGATAGCTTCTTTCACTCGTTATTTAGTAGCTTTCTTCCATAATAACTTCGATAACTACTTTTTTCTGGATGTATTAAATAAAAAAATGACTTACTTTTGAATTTGTTCATTTTGGCACAACCCTTGTAAAATTCATTAATTTTTCAGTAGAATTGCATGAAGTGCTTTTATGTGTTTCTGATTACTTAACATATTATTTTGTAGGCGAAGATTTTACTGGGTCTTTAACCCGTTTATTTATGAACCGATTTTTTTAATTTTAACTACCAGGTATTCTACTAAGTCTATTTCAGGTAAAAAAGAAAAAGATTATAGGAATATTATCAAAAAGTAATTTAAATTTTTGGGAATACAAAATTTTAATTTCAAAAGATTTTGTTATTCGTGCTTAATTCCCAGTTTTTATTCTTGATAAAAACACTTGAAATTTATTGTTGATGGGATAAGCTATTCCTATGCATTTCACTGGTTGCTTAGGCCAGGTCATCAGGAAACTTCATCCATAAAGATTTTAGAAAAACTAAAGATATTAAACCAAATAAAACTGTTAAACGTATAAGACTTATAGCAACAGTTTTACTTGTAACAATATCAAAGCTTTAACAAAACACATCAACAATAAAAAAAAAGTGGGTTTATCTCATCTTACATTCCCCATCTCATTTTAAATGTTTATTTAAAATCCATTATACTCCCTGAGGATGCTACTCGAAGAGTAGCGAAATATTGGAAATAAATAAAGAAGAATTTTAATTAAAGAACAATCCAGGCCTCGAGCTCAAACATTTTTTTATTATAATTAAATTGGAAAGGTCAAATAAAAAACCACTTTAATATAGAAAATAAATAATTTTATTAAACATTTTTTCATTTTTCGAATTTATTCTATGAGTTAAATTTCAGGTCTGTATTTTATAAAGCTTTTTTGTAATAGTTCTATTCTTTTAATTTTTCAGAAATGACTTTATACACTATCAGACTATTATATTGTATTTTCTTTTTACATTTTACCTTAGCCTTCCTTTGGAAAGCAATGAAGTATATTGAATGTACAGAAAAATTTACATTCAATATACTTCATTGCTTTCCAAAGGAAGGCTAAGGTAAAATGTAAAAAGAAAATACAATATAATAGTCTGATAGTGTATAAAGTCATTTCTGAAAAATTAAAAGAATAGAACTATTACAAAAAAGCTTTATAAAATACAGACCTGAAATTTAACTCATAGAATAAATTCGAAAAATGAAAAAATGTTTAATAAAATATAAAGTAACCTTCACAAGGAAATAATTCCCAGTTTCTAATTGTGAAAATAGTTGAGTTAAATACATTCAATTTATAAAGTAACACTATCCAGTGAGACACAAAGAATGCTGACGAAGGCCGTAGCGGGCCAGAAAATGCATTACATTCTGCTGGTGTCTAATAATTGTAAATTTTTCTGTACATTCAATATACTTCATTGCTTTCCAAAGAAAGGCTAAGGTAAAATGTAAAAAGAAAATACAATATAATAGTCTGATAGTGTATAAAGTCATTTCTGAAAAATTAAAAGAATAGAACTATTACAAAAAAGCTTTATAAAATACAGACCTGAAATTTAACTCATAGAATAAATTCGAAAAATGAAAAAATGTTTAATAAAATATAAAGTAACCTTCACAAGGAAATAATTCCCAGTTTCTAATTGTGAAAATAAATAATTTTTTAAAAAATAATCCTCCAGCTTAACAAAATAAATATATACATTTAATGAAATTATTAAATACCCATGAACTTTAACTATGTTTTTGATTGATTATTTTATAATAAAAGTCGCAACAAATTTGTTTTAAATTGATTTTAAATTGCACGATTCTTAAAACAAAAAAGACGATCTTTTTTATTTTTTTCTCAGGAAATTGACGATTTTGACACAAATTTATCTGGCAACACTGATTAAAACCAAAACAAGAAAAGGCTAAAAAGAATTTAATATAACAAAATATAACAATTGTTTTTTGTTTATTTTCATCATATAAATTATGCATTCATCATTTATATTCCTTCTATTTTTTTATTTATTTTAAAAAAATAGTATATAAACATCTTTTAAATTCAAAATATCTACATTTTGTTTTTCTCGCCACCAATTTCAAATGTGACTTATTTTGACAGTTGTAGAAAGAAACTTTTCGCAAAATATTAGGTCTGTCTGCGTACACATATTATGCGTAATTTTTTGTAAAATGTTACAAAATCTTGCAAAATGTTGTCTGCGTACTCCAAATCTCTAGCAGTGAGAGAGCCAAAAAGAGAATTTTTTGACAGTTGGAAGTTAGAGAACTTGTAAAATGTTGCTAGAGAAATTTCCGCTTGCAAGATTTTGCAACTAGTTTGAACAGCTGTTTTTATTTTCTGTTTGAATAAAATAATTTTTGTGAAATAAAAATAAAAATTTAAATTTAACAATGGCAGAGGTAAGTAGTTAGAATTGTGTTTATTTTTAACGTTTGTAATAAATTATAATAAACAAAACATATTACTTCATGCTAGAAAAGTCCAAATATACAGTGCGAACGTGGCGTAAGTGGATTGGAGAAGGCAGAACCGATAGAACCAGCAGAACTTTGTGGGACAAACTTTGCAATTGAAGAGGCGAGTATTTGGATTTGTGTTATATGTTAGTGATCAAAGTATTATTAACAGTACTTTTTTTCGATGCTAGAATCCTCCAAAGAAACAATGCGTTCGTCGTGGAAACAGTGACATGAAGAAGCACATCAAACTATTATTAACAGTACTTTTTTTCGATGCTAGAATCCTCCAAAGAAACAATGCGTTCGTCGTGGAAACGGGAGGTGCCGCGTCTACTTCTCCAATCTCGCCCACGTTTTTCAAAGAGGTTGTGTATTCATAACCCAGCTATGTGTAACAAATTTGGGCATTTTTTCCTACCGTTCTTTAGATATAGAGAAATATATTTTGTGCCACTCCCATCACCAATCTCGCCCAAATTATCAGATTATGTGTATTGCTAACTAAGATATTTGTACAAAATTTGGGTACTTTGGCTCTAGCATAGGGCTGCCAGAAGTTTGAACCTATCAACCAGGACACATAGAAAAATTTGATAAAAAAAATACACCAACAAAAAAGTTGTTTAATACATATGTATGTAAATATATGTAAAAACCATCCATTTTTTATTTTTTAATCCAAAAATATATATAATATATGATATAGTTATAAAACAGGCAGCATGACATATTAAAATTATAGTTACATTGAATAATACTCTCCAGTGTTTCAGTCTTTGACGAGTTTCTTTCTTTAGTTCATTGAGCAGACTAAGTACTCAACATGAAAAAATCAAAATCTTTTGATTTTTCTTCAACCAACTCGACAACTGTCAAACTAATCAATTGACAAAGCCTTACACGCTTTGATTTGGACAACAACCGACTCAGTTGACAATTGAATTGATACGTGTATGGGCTGCTTTAGAGAAAGCAATTTGTTATCGGTTTTCGATTACTTATTAAATTTGTTTACACGGTATAACTTTTTACAGCAACTAGTTGAAACAAAATTTGAAAGAGGATTGACTCTCATATAATATTATTGAAAGCTTTTAGTTAAACGACGCTTTCACCAGATAACAGTTGAATTTAATTAAAGTTGTTTATACAATTGCCTTACTTGGTGGCCACACGATCAAGTTTTGCCTTTCAATTCCTTTCAATTTGCAATACACTCTCAGTTTTTTACTAACACAAACACACTTTTTAAATTGACCACGAGATGGCTTTCAATTTCACCTTTCCATTTGCTTGGCAATTTACTTTCAATTTAACAGCTGACTACAAGTTTGTCTCTGTTGCTGTTGACATGTTGGAAGTAAATTGCTTACAAATTGAGTGCAGCCTACGTCACAGCTTTCAATTTACGTAAATTTTGACAAGCAGTATATGTAAAAGACTATCAAGAACAACTTGAACGTGTGGCCGCAGGGTAATGTAAGCAGTGTTATAACAGAAATCTTAATCTTAGGAACCAGCAAAAAACCAATTTTTTTGTTTTGACCTGTACAAAAAACCAGGACAATTTAATAGTGGACCAGGACACCAGGACAAGTAGTCTAAAACCAGGACAATCCTGGAAAACCAGGACGTATGGCAGGCCCACTCTAGCAGTTCTCTAGATTTACATAAAAATATATTGTCTTTGTATGGGAGATGCCACGCTTACTTGAAAATTTATAAATATTTATTTATTAAGCGCCGGATAAACAGAAAATTATTGTGAAAATTTTAGGAAAATCGGTTCAGTATTTTAGGCGTCTTAAGGAAACAAACAAACATACACAATCACACGCTTTTTCATTTATACATTTAGGTTGAAATTATTGTACACATGTTTATTGTAAATAAGACATAATAAGTAATTATATTATATTGCGTTTGGGCAATTCCAAACGTTTTCCATTCATTTATTTCGAAAGGCCGTCATCATGACTCAGAGCTCTTGTTCATATCCCCAACTTCTAACATTCACTTTTAAAGAAGAAAAACCAAGCAAATTTGTATGTCACAAACTTATCAAGTGGTGAAGCAACAATAGAATCATGTGTGTTTCTTGTGGTTTTTATTTACTTGTTTTATAAAAATAACTCATTTAAAATAAAATTACAAAGAGACCTACTGCAATTTAAGAGAGTGGAGCTGTTTTTTTTGTTTAAATAAGAGAAATAATAACAATACAAAGTTTAACCCATAAAGACCGACTTGAAAAGAAGATTAATTTTATGATCGTATTAGTGAGGAATATTGTTGTTTTACATCGTACATTGCACAAAAAATATGTACGATTTTTGTTAGAGCCTTCTTCTCTGGTCGTTTTAATGTGCCTTAACCGCTTAGCTTGAGTTTAAATACGTTAGTGAGTTTATTATGGATGCAAGTTTATTTCAACTTTTAGTTTTGTTGTGAACATCGAAAAGGTTGGTTGTGTTTCGAAAAATAAAAAAACTGAGTTTTTATTTTAATATTTTGGTAGCGAAATGTTACGTCTAAATCTGTGCTTGAAATCGGTTTAAAAATATAAAATTTTTTAATAATTTTTTTTTTGTTAAATATTAAAAGCTTAAAACAAATTACGTTAATTAATGTCTTGCATTTAAAATATGCAAACACAATTTAAGAAAAAAGTAGTGTGAAAAAGTCAACTTGCATAAATATGTTGTTGTTATTATTGTGGCCAAGTTACAAACAACATTTAAGTATTTAATTTGTGGTCAATATAACAAATTTGATATTCTAACTTAGTGGAAACTAGTAAAATAAGTACTTAATGTAATAGAGGTACTATCTAAGCGATTTTATAAAATGTCTTTAAGTACTTTTAGTGAATTGTTGTTAAAAAAAAAGAAGTTAAGATGTCAATTACAGTGTATGCAACAAAAAAATAGTAACAGTGCTGTATTCGGCTTTGCCAAATCTTTAATACTCTTTACCATGGTGCGATAAGAGCAGAAACTTATATAAATACCGTCCTTTAGATATAAATAAATCTTTTTGTGCCACGCCCACGTTTTGTCAGATGTTGTGAATTGATAACCAAGATGCTTGTACAAAATTTGGAAAGTTTGGCTCTTGCCGTTTTCAAGATATACAAAAATCTTGAATGTCTTTGTAAGAGAAAAAACACGCCCACTTCACCAGTTTCGCCCACATTTTTTCGGATATTGTGTACTGATAACCAAGTTGCTTGTATGTACATAATTTGGAAACTGTAGCTCTTTGTCGTTTTCAAGATATACAAAAATCTTGAATGTCTTTGTAAGAGAAATACCACGCCCACTTCCCCAGTTCCGCCCACATTTTGTCGGATGTTGTGTATTCATAACCAAGGAAACTTTGGCTCTTTCCGCTTTTCAGATATACAAAAATCTATAATGTCTTTGTACGGTAGGTGCCAAGCCCACTTCTTCAATACAATCCTGCCATAATTTTATTTG
This sequence comes from Pollenia angustigena, assembly GCA_930367215.1. NCBI lineage: Eukaryota > Metazoa > Arthropoda > Insecta > Diptera > Polleniidae > Pollenia > Pollenia angustigena. The sequence continues at coordinate 119,261,983 of OV884057.1, read as the reverse complement.
TACCCAATTTGAACAATATTTCTCTTAATTTGGAAACTTTAGCTCTTTTCGTTTTCCATACATAAAGAAATTTATAAGGGGATTGTATGGAAAGTGCCATGCCTACTTCTTTAACCCCGCCTTATTTTTTGGAGAAGTTGTGTATTGATAACCAAGATGCATGTACCTTGTTTGGAAACTTTGGCTCTTGCAGTTCTCCAAACATGCAAAAAAAAGAAATAAAAAAAATCAACAACAACTAGGGATTAATGGGTTAAATTAGAGGCAGCCGTTGCTCATATCTCAGTTATTTATTGACCGATCTGGCTGAATTTCAATAACAAAATTTAAATGAGCTTATCTGACATACACTGAAAGAATTTTCTTCGCAATACTAACGAATTTTGACATTAATCCAATGAAAAATTTCATTATAAAGGAACCTATGCAGCGCTTCGTTGGATCAATGAAACCTGTTTCATTAAAAGGACTTAATGAAACATTACATTAGATCCATGAATATTATTCATTGGATGAATACTTTCAATAAAGTAAAATTTTTTTTTTTTATTTTTTTTTTTATTTATTTTTTTTCTTTTTTCTTATTTTATTTTACTTTATTTTATTTTTTATTTTTTTTTTCTGTCTCTGGTGGGATTCGAACATGTAACCTCGGTGCTGATAGACTAGCTCACTACCAGCTAGTCTACCGGGGCAGTGTAGTTTTTGTATAAAAAAACTATGTTTTTTTCTCAATTAAGACCGTAAATATGAGATTAAATTGTCCATAATAACAATAACAACGTTGATTGAAAGTGGATTGAAAGTTTTTGTTTCATTACTATAATGACATTTTTATTGTCATAATGAAAATTTAAATTTATGAAGGCAATTATTGAAATATGTTGCTTTTATAAAAAAATTTTTTGATTTCATAAATTTAATGGCATACATGTAACATTAGATGTATGAAGTTATTAAATCTTACATTTTTTAAATAACAATTAAACATTTTTTTAAGGAAACTATAATTTTGTATTAATTTATGAATATAGTTATGTTTGTATATTGTTTTTTTAAGTTCCCAATTAAAATTTTTTGTTTAACTTGGACAACCTTAAGTTTTCATATATCCAATGAAAATTTTTAACGTAATTACGAAATCTAATGAAGCGATTTTAACGAAAATACTTCATCAAACCTATGAAATTCCATTTAGACAATGAAAATTTTCATTTACCCAAGGAAAACTTTTTTATGAAAATGATTCATTAAATATATGAAGCATTTTTCTTTCAGTGTAAATATATACCAAACAAGCCCTTTTTATATCTGCGGTCCTCGAAAAACCCATTTCAACAGACGGATGGACAGTCGGACATAAGGATCCAGAATACACTTACATATATACTTTTTAGGGTTTTATATCAATATTGTGGAAGTTACAAACGGCTTGACAAATTAAATACACTCTTTTACCTTCGGTGAAGCGTATAAAACAAACTTAGGCAATTTTATGTTGGCCTTTTAAACGCAGTTATTAAGACGTTTTCAACCAATTATTTAGCTCGTTAGCACCTTTACGGAGTTAGAAAATCACAAACAGCAACAAAGTGATAAATGAACTTCTTTAAAGCGGAAAATAAACAAATTTGTTGTTGTTTGTCTAATAAGTCTAAATAATAACAATAATATATTGTAACTACGACTGTTTTGAGCAATTAGCGGTGCTTTCTTCTTTCCCCTCTCTTACTCTCTCACCCTTTCTTCACCAATGTTGTTTTACTGGCGGTTTGGAAAGGAATAATGGATGAATGTGAGTGTTTGTGTATTTAGAGATTTTCCCGCAAAATCTAGCAATTTTCAAACATCTCTCAGCGGCTATTTCCGCTACAAAAAAAATCAATATAAAAAAATTTCTGTGAAATACAAGCGAAAAGATGTTGATAGAGTTGTACTCTATTTATATTACAAAAAACATGCGAAATGTTTCTACAACATTTTCATTTTCCGTGCGAAACAAGTGCAGCTCATATTATTTCGCACGGAATTTTAAGCAACAGCTAATCATTTTTTGCAATTTTTTATTTTGCATATGTGAGGTGGGGTTTATAACAAGCGTTTCAAAATTTCATTTAGTTTAATTTCCTTTGCTTATGCATATCATCAGAAAACCATGCACATACAAAATAAAATTTTTCTTAAATTTTAGTGATACATACTATGTTTTTCTACAGCTTTTTGATTGCAAGTTCAAATTTTGAACTACATATTTGAATCAAGTGCAGATTTGATGCATTTAATCACAGTTAGTGATAGTGAAACAAATTTGCAACACCAATTAATTTTTTTAGTGCTAGTGAAAAAAAATACCAATCATCAGTAAAGCTGATAAAAAATAGTAAAAACTATTTTTTTGCAGTTTTATTTAGTGAGAGTGCAATGTTGATTTAAATCAGAAGTGGGCACAACTAAAACTGTGCCTGTATTGATGCTTATTAGTATTAGTGAAATGGCAGAAGTACCCACCAAACACAAGGCCAAGCGATTGAAATAAAATGGTGCATTATATTTCCTTATTCAATATTTTACGCATTTGAAGTAAAATAAAACATTTATTTAATAGTTCAAATTGCAGAGAATAAAGTACAAACCAGATTAATTTATGTAAAATGAAGGTTCAATTAAAAATGAATTAATTTAAAAAAACACGTGTGTTTGCTGGGTAAATGTTCTTAAAAAAAATATAAGAAAATATGTAAGCATCCGCTTCATGTATATTCGACGCTGTCTCATCGAAGACTAAATTAAAGAGGCTAAGAATACGTGTGAAATTTCTCAGCACAATTGTGCTATGGAGCGCCCACCATTGATTTAACATTTAAAAAAGCACTAAATATTGATTTAAATTTTAAATCAATATTTAGTGCTTTTGGTTTTTGTTTACCTTCGCAAAATAATGTTGTATACTTGTAACTAATAAAAACGTTAAGTTTTGAAAAACCGCAAGATAGACAATATTGATACATGACAAAATTTTCGTATGAAATAATCAATGTTGCTTAACATTTTTCGCAAGTTCAAACAGAGTACTAGGCTTAAGACCAAAAAAATATATATTTTCTAGGTCATTGATTTAGCCATGTCCGTCTGTCTATCCGTCTTTTGAAATCACACTCACTTTCAAACTACTCAAAATAAAAGATACATAAATATGTATTGGTTTCAAGTTTCCCTAAGCAGTTTGCTATTGAAATCCAGCAAAATTGGTTCAGTTGGAAAAGAGTTATGAATTAAAATATGGAACAACCTCCCTAAAAACTTTATCATTTTGTTACAAAAACTAGCATAACTAGTCGTTCTATACTTCTAAAATCGTAACAAATAATGTCATTGCGATAAATTACACTGTCAACTTTCGTAAACATCGGTCCATAACTTTTCATTGAAAAATCTTTAGTACGCGTGAAACCGTAACCCTCTCAATCTGTGTTCTATTATAATAAAATTTGGCAAGTCATTGTCATATAAGACTATAAATTACTTGTTCAAACTTTGTGAAGATCGGGCCATAATTTACCATAGCTCCCATATAAAGACCACTCCGGAAATATTCTAACTGTAGCTGGAGGGTATCAAAGATTCCGAACAGTCCAATTCATCACTCTAACTAATATTTTTGTTTTGGGAATAAAATAGCTAGGGAAGTTGGAAACCTTAGCTGTAACGTATTTGAGAGTCATATACCTTTGAAAAACTCAGCCGATTTCTATAAAACTTTTAAAAATGTTAAGGTTTAGGCTATTTAGCGGTTTTGAAGTCCGATTTGGCAGGAAATGTTCAACAGTGTTCACCGGGCATAATTGAATGGCTTGTATTGTATTGATTGAATGCATCCAAGCAAAACAAATAAGACTACATACCCTGCAAATAATAGGACCAGTCCAAACACGCGTGTAAAGAGTAGCCCACAAGGGACCAGGACTAGTCCAAAAGTAACCCAAACGTATGGAAAAAACATGGTCTATTTAACATTACTATGTCCTAGGGCAGGACCATATAACCCACCTTTTGTACCACTAAGGAGTAGTTTTACAACTACTCCATTAGTTCAAGAGGATTAGTTTTGAAGTCGTTTAAAAACGAAAGCATGCCGTTTAAAAACGAAGACATGTTGTCTCACTATAAACACTTTTTAACAATGCCATGGTCCATGCTTGCATTACATCGGACTAGTCCATGGAGTAGTCCATTTTATCAAAATGGATCAGGTGGTCCAATTTTATTTGCAGGGTACATGCAAATCTATACATACATAAGTATGTATATATGTTAATACATTCATTGTTTATGCGTGTATTTATGTGGCAATGTTTGTTTAAATCAAAAGACTTAAGTAACAAACTTGATTAATAGTTTCTTTACAAAAATCGTCAAACGAACAATTTTTTGTTTTTTTACATTCATGCATACATACATATGTATTATATATCGGGTGATTTTTTAAGAGCTATAATAAAGTTTAAAAAAAACACATATAATTCAGTAAAATGCATGAAATCTTTATTTGAATCGATAGAACGGTCCACAGTGATATTTTTTTTGGCAAAAAGTCTATTTTTTTTAGTTATTTTTTAGAAATCTAATGATGCAATTCTAGAAACTGTTTCATTAGTAGAAAACCATTATTTGTTTTCGAAAAAATAAAATTTTGTATAAAAAAGATTGTGTTAAAGTTATCTAAATATTATACAACGAAAACTGATGAAAATTTAACTACATTTCAGTTGTTTATACAAAAAATATGGTTCAACCAGTTTAAGAGATCTAAGCAAATCAAAAATTTAGCATTTGCAGTTTTTATTAGAAAAAAAAGAAGTTAGCTAGGTCTGCCTCCGTGTTAGTACTACACAGAAAAAATTATTTTTCCAATTCAAACAAAAAATTTGTAGAATCAAACAATTTTTTGTCTAAAATCGGTCCTTCAAACAAATTCGCATATTCAAACAATTTGTTTGCATTTTGTTTATTAAAAAAACGCCGATTTTTTCAAACAAATAATTTTACAGAATCAAACAAAAAGTTTACTGAAATTCATATAAATTTCAAACAAATAATTTTGCTGAATCAAACAAAAAAGTTTTGGCACAAGCAATGACGCGCACACAAGCAAGCACTGTTGGCGAAGATGAAGCAGAGCAGAGCGGCCGGCTGGCTTTGAGACACATTTTTTTGTTGGAATAATTTTTGAACGAAGTCATATTTATACTCACAGTGTTTTTCTTCATCATTCACTGTTGCTTTATCCTTTCCTTTGCTAATGAAGAAGAAATGTAACCAAAAACGGCGGCAGACCGACTCGATATGTTTTTTGCCATCATTCTATTTTTGTATTTGATGTACAGTACTTTTGACTTAACTGCCACACTGTGTTTTGCACGCATTTTGTGGCAGGTAAGTCAAAATAGCACTTAAGTTAAATTTTATAACTGTCAAAAATTGGCAGTTATCAGATTTGTTTATCAGCCACAGAAGTGGCCCATAAGTGCGATTCACACAATTCCCTATTTTTACAACCAAAACTTAAAAAAATAAAAATTTTATTTTCATTTATTAGTTATTAATAAAACAACATAAAGGTACTTCAGGAAAAATAATATAAATTAAAAGGAACAAATTATTTCAGTCTTTGCAAATAAGTAAAAGTTAATATAAAAGTACATAACATTTAAGAAAAATATTCAGTAATTGAAGTTTGCTTAAAAGCTTTTATAGACCCTTTTAGGGTATGATCCTCAATAGTTTCTGAAATTATATCAATCTCGTGGTGCATACAATATTTTTGGAGGACATTCAAAGCTTCTAATGCCTTCTTAGTCGATGGAATTTTGAATGAGACGTTATTTTCTTCATTGTCTCCTCCATCTTCAATGTTTTCACCCTCAGTAGGAGTAGTTTCTTTAATAGACACGAGAATTTCGTTATCCGATAACTCTCCGTAACAATCAACATCGGCGTCACAGTTAATATAGTCTGAATAATTTGGTATCAGTTCTAGAAAGTCTGTATCTTGAATGCTAAGGTCTCTTTCAGGAAGTTATTATACCCTCCACCACAATTAGTTGTGAAGAGGGTATATTAAGTTTGTCATTCCGTGTGAAACTTTTTTATTATTCATCTCAGACCCCATAAAGTATATATATTCTGGGTCCTTGAGTAATTCTAAGTCGATTTAGCCATGTCCGTCTGTCTGTCCGTCTGTCCGTCTGTTGAAAACACGCTCACTTTCGAACAACTCAAAAGAAATGAACAAACTTGGTGCCAAATTGCTTGTAGTTATCCTAAGCAGTTTGGGATTGCAATCCAGCAAAATCGGTTCAGTAGGACCAGAGCTATGAATAAAAATGTGGAACCACCACCTAAAAAAATTGATAATTTTGTTACAAAAAATAACATAAATGTTGGAACAAAGCACGGAATGAGATAAGATTTTGCAAAAATTTGTTTTATTTGACTGGAAATCACGCTGTTAAATTTCGTGAAGATCGGTACATAATTTACCTTAGGCCCCATATAAACAATACTCCCAGAAAACAGTTTAGTACGCCTAAAACCGTAAAAAATACCGCTAGCGTAACAAAATTTGGTACGTCAAAGTTTTTTAGGACTAGAAATAACACTGTGAAATTTCGAAATGATCGGTCCATAATTTACCCTAGGCCCCACATAAACCCTACTACCGGAAAACAGTTTAGTCGCCTAAAACCATAATTAATAACAAATCGTCACAGTTTGAGATAATAATAACATCATACAGATATTACTCCTTAAACATTCGAACCGTCGGTGGAGGGTATCAAAGAATATAGCACTCTAACTTGTTAAAGTTAAAATTTGTGGCAGTTAAATGAAAAATTATCAATGAATATGGGATAATAATTTCAAATATTTGTGGCAGCTAACTAAAATTGGCACGTATGAAATTGGCACTAAAACAAGTACATTTCATACGAAATTGAAGAAATTAGTGAAATTTTGTGGTTTTTGGCAGGTATCTCAAATTGGCAGCTAAAAGAGTGGCAGTTAAGTCAAAACTACTGTATTTAAACAAACAATTTGAAAAAATTGAATACGGGATTTTGTTTTTTTTTTACCAACTTTGAAACCAACCAAAAATTTATTTTGTTTTTTATAATGTGTTTTTTCTGTTGTTTAAAAAAAATGAAACGTTTTTTTACCTCGTCACGCTATTTTATCATTTTTCTTATTGCTGTACTTTTTTAAGGCGTCCAAAAGTAGACTGCATGTGTTTTTTGTTGTAGTTCTTATATTTCACATAAAGAAGTGTTGCTTACAATCAATAAAAAATGCAAAAAGACGACAACATTAAAGAGCGCTAAATATTTCATACAAAATTATGAAAACTTCAAACTAATAGCGCGCTTATTAAATTTTTGAAGAGTTCTCCACATTTTTGTTGGTTAAATAAAAATCAAACAAAAATATTGATTGAATCAGTAAAAAAATTTGTAGAAATCAAAAAAAATTTCAAACAAGCGTTTGTTTAAAAATAATTCGGCAATAATTTTTTCTGTGATACATACTACTAAATGAAAGTTTGGAATATTTTCCTTCATTTTATGTAAAAAAATTCTGCGACTTTTTGCGATCGCTGAACAAACTTATAAATTTTGTGATAAAACTCACTTTTGTTTATGAATATTAACAATAAACTAGATGACCCGTGCGAATATTTCGCACCGTTAGTTGTCATTTTTGTAACATAAAATTAAAATAATTAATAGAAATTTTAGTAACTTCAATATATTTTATTAAAAGTATAAAAATATTAGAAATCATAATATAAGTATATCATACATATTTACATACATACATACATATGTTTAAATGCTTTTATAATACTTCTTTGAATACAATGTTAGAGGTAATGACATGATCATCGTGAACTTTTTGCCCGTACGAATCTATAATACAAACAAAAATATATTTCTAATTATTTTTCGTCATTAGTGCTAGAAATAAGCTTTAAAATGAGATATCATTCATTAAATTTGATGCGGTGGTATGGGTGATATTTGCAACCGACAAAAAAAAGTGCTTTAGAAATAATATATACTAGATGACCCGTGCGAATATTTCGCACCGTTAGTTGTCATTTTTGTAACATAAAATGAAAATAATTAATAGATACATATGTTTAAATGCTTTTATTATACTTCTTTGAATACAATGTTAGAGGTAATGACATGATCATCGTTAACTTTTTGCCCGTACGAATCCTTTATCAATGAAAATATTAATTTTTCAATTTCTAATTATTTTTCGTCATTAGTGTTAGAAATAAGCTTTAAAATGAGATATCATTCATTAAATTTGATGCGATGGTATGGAAGATATTTGCAACCGACAAAAAAAGTGCTTTAGAAATAATATATATGATGATGATGATTGCAATGCATATTTACAATAAAAGATTTTGTATGCTTTTACTTTTACTTTTTAATAATTGATTAACAGCAATATCGAAAAAGTGCATAACAAAAAAAGAAAAACAAATCCATATGATTATGCCAAAAAAAGTGTAAGAAAATTATTAAACGTAACTAAATTTTAAAATGAATTAATTTTGTGTTGCATATAGTGTATTGTGCAAGGAACTTATAAATTGCAATAATAATGTGGATTTATTAACTGATTTCATAAAAAGAAAAAACACGGTGCTTACTATTAATGAAATTCAAATTGTGAAAAAATCAGTTCAGGAGCGATTTCTTAGTCACTTTTTTAAACGTTGGACCGAATCTCACAGAAACAAATCATATTCTTTAAGAAAAATTATGATTGGCTAAAAAGTACGTTTCAAAACAAAATAATTAATGTGTACTTGAATATTATTGATAATAGATGAATAAAAAGTTTCAAATGAGTTTAAAAGTTTACTCATTTTGTTTATTATTCTTAAATTTGTACTATAGGTACGACAGGTATCCGACAGGCCAGCGAAACTTGATGGTATAGTTACTGAAATGATAGATGATGAATAAAAGTCTATATTTAAATGCATGAATTGAAATTTATTTATAAAATAATTAATTTTGGTAAAGAAACAAAAAGTTGTGGGAAAAAATATAAAATGGGTTATATGGGCAGTGAGTGGTGGGCGTTAATTGAGGTAATAAAAGCTCAGAGCAAAATTTCAAAAACTTTGGGCCAAAAATAAATTTTGGGTTCTATGGGCGGTGGGTAGAGGGCGTGGCCAATTTTGATGAAACTTTATATTTTTCTTAATTGGGCTAACCAAAGGCTCTGTGCCAAACTTCAAAAACTTTGGGCCAAAAATAAATTTTGGGTGCTATGGGCGGTGGTTAGAGGGCGGGGCCAATTTTGATGAAACTTTATATTTTTCTTTCTACCTTTCTTATATTTTTCTTAATTGAGCTTACCAAAGGCTCTGTGCCAAATTTCAAAAATTTTGGGCCAAGAATAAATTTTAGGTCTATGGGCGGTGGGTAGAGGGCGTCGCCAATTTTGAAGAAACTTTATATTTTTCTTAATTGAGCTAACTAAAGGTTCTGTACCAAATTTCAAAAACTTTGGGCCAAAAATAAATTTTGGCCAATTTTGATGAAACTTTATATTTTTCTTAATTAAGCTAACCAAAAGCTCTGTGCCAAATTTCAATATTCTATGAGCACTCCTTATATTTTTTGCCAAACATTGTATGAGCAAACCCCTCTGTGCGGTCCATATATAATTTAATGTTTGAAGATTATTTCATGCAAATGTTGACCGTGACTGCGCCTCAAATGGTCCATCCGCTTAGTCCAATTCTGGCATACTCTTTCCAACTTTTCGGCCGTTTCTCATGAATTAATGCTTCAATGTTGTCTTCCAATGCGTCAATTGAAGCGGGCATGTGTGTATAGACATGAGCTTTAACGTAGCCCCACAAAAAATAGTCTAAAAGCGTTAAATCGCATGATCTAGGCGGCCAATTGACCGGTCCCGAACGTGAAATAAAATGTTCACCGAACTCGCCGACCATTCACAGTTACGTTACGATTCGCATCATCTTTGAAGAAGTACGGTCCAATGATGCCACCAGCCCATAAACCGCACCAAACTGCGACTTTTTCTGGATGCATTGGTAGCTCTTGCAATGCTTCTGGCTGATCTTCACTCCAAAATCGACAATTCAGCTCATTACGTACCCATTGAGCCAAAAATTATCTTCGTCGCTGAACACAACACAGAGCACGCATTTTGATAATAAAATTCAATAATTTGCAAGCGTTGTTCGTTTGTAAGACGATTCATGGTTAAATTATAGACCAAACTGAAGATGTTTGACAGTGAAACAAAACACGAAACGTGCGTCAGCTGTTTAAACCAGTGTTGCCAAAAAGGTTATAGCTAAAAAATCACCCGATATATGTATGTACAAACATATATTTTTGTAAAGCTTTTTTTCTTACTTTATTTTATTATTATTATTATTTACATAGTTGTTATGTGCAAACAACAGTTCATTTCAATTTTATTGTTGTATTTTTTTTTAATGTACATATATTTAGCTGAATGTTTGTATTGCAGTTTGTTTTTTTTATATGTACATTGTATCAAATATGAAAAACTTGGAATTAAGCACGTCATACGGAACTCGTATTAATAATAAACTTTCTATTCCCGAAAATAACTTTGATAATATAATTGCATGTGCCCGTGCATAAAACTGAATTGGCAAATTGTTTTTTTTTCGTTGTTTATTTATGAAGACAATGGAATGAAGCGGTTTGTTTTTTAATTTTGTTTTTTCTTTTAACCCACTTACAACTACAATTCGAGTTGAAAAGAACCCAACCAATTGTAGGGGGATGTAAGAAAAGATAAACTCACTGTTTATTGTTGGTGTTTTGTTTAAGCTTTGATATTGTTACAAGTAAGACTTTGAGTGTTTTAAATTCTTATTCGCTTTAGGGGTTTATTTTAAGCTTTTCTAAAATCTTTGGAAAAGGTTTCCTGATGAGCTGGTCTGAGCAACCGGCGAAATGCGCATAGAAGCTAGCTTTCCCTCAACAATAAATTTCAGTGGGAATTAAGCACGTGATACGGAAATCGTATTAATAATAAACTTTGTATTCCCGAAAATAACTTTGATAATTATGATGCAATCAATTTGATGAGCTTTTTTCTATAAAAGACACAAAAAAATGTTAAACATGAATAAACTAACAAATGAATATATTATTTTTGTTGGAATTGATAGTACAACTTTTCACCAAGTTAATACTGTAATAAAATTTGCATATTAGAGGTTTGTAGTTACTTTATTGCTAGTGATTATGTCTAAAGTAAGAATTTTTATTTTAATTTCTTTTTATTTAATTTTAACCACTACAAGGGATTGATTTTTTTCTTAAGATTGTTTAAAATCCGGTTTTACTTAAATATTTACAAATATTAAAGGCAAGTTTTCACTATTACATAAGACTTACGTATTTTGATGAAAATGCCTCCCTGATCTAATTATTGTTTGAAAACTTTAAAAAAACAATTACAACTTATCATGACAGGGTTGTATTTTCCTCAAAATTCGTATGACTTGTGCAAGGCGTATTCAACTACAGGTGGTGTTGGAACTACAACAATCCAAAAACAACAGAAACAACATTTGGTTTTTTGCATTGTATTGTTAGTTCTTATAGCTCGAAATGTAAACCATTCTTAGCAAAACACTAACAAATCAAAACAAATAAGCTCGAACTGTCAAAATCAGATGCCGTTTCGACACCACATGTATCTAATTCGCCTTGGACTTGTGTAACCTTAAGTATTATTTTTGTTTTAACTAATTCAAATTAATTTTTCTAAGTTGTTTGTTTGTTTGATTTAATGGAATTTTAACAACTTTAGTGTATTTTTCTCAATTAATCTTTATATTTAATGTAATTCTAATAAAAATCTTTTAGTAGTTGAAGTCATATATACATACATATGTATAAATGAGCATAATTAATAAAAATCGCCACACCTAATATATTTAAAATTGCTACAAAAGAAAACTTCCGCTCACGTCAATAAACTTTGCAAAGTTAAAAAAAAAAAAAAATGAATAAGAAATATTTCAGGTATCAAACATTTTTTCTTAAAGCGGCATGGCAACACATCCAACTGATTCATCAAATGTACGTTTGTATTAGGTGCGTTTCAGCACTTTTACAGTAAAATGCAGTAAATGAGTAAACTGAAAAATTTTCTCTCACAAAAAGCTGCTGTCCAAAAAAGTAAGCGAACGCAAAATTTGTAAAAATTCGTAAAATAAAGGCAACAGCTGATGGCAAATAATTGAAGTGTTGAAAAATGTTAACAATTTTGACTACTTAACTCGTTTTCTTATCGGTACTCGATTAAATACTTTTAATAACACGAACATTTTTGGAAAATACAAACAAACTATTTTATGTAATCTTTCATATTTGTTTGTTTTTTATTTTATTTGATTTTACTAATTTGTAGCGGGTTAAATTATTTAAAAGAACATTAATAATTTAATTGCTATTGATTACTTAAGTACCCAAATACTTCACACTTTTACAACTCTAAAAAATTAACATAAAAAAAAAAAAAATTTCAAAAGTTTGTATTTAGCCAAATAAATGCTTCATGAACAAGTTTAATTAATTAATATTTATTCACTTTTTGTTTTGGTTTAATTTTTATTTCAACTTTTCTTTTAAATAAAAATTATTTGCGATTAACTAACTTAAGGTGGAAGTACATAGCACGCGTTAGTTCGTCGACGAGTATCGTGCGCTTAAAAACTTTGTCAGCTGTTTTTTTATTTGTTTACTTATTTGTGCATTAAAAACGGGTTCAAAAGTATATCAAGATTTTGTTATTTTATTGAATTTTTTCTTTTTACATAAATATTGTATGTTTTTTAAGGTCTTCAATAAGTTTTTCTTTCATAATTCAATTATTCTTTTTATTGTCAGCTGATTACTTGTCAAAAATACACAACGCGTTAAAAAGTTCAAAGTTAACCAACTTTCTGGCGCAAACGCGTCAAAATATTTTGCATGTAGCTTGTTCTATGAAAATACACTAGTTTAACTTTTTTTGACAGAAGACGACAGAGCACGCACGCACTAACGCATGTTATGTACTACTACCTTTACTGTTTATATGTCTATTTCTTAAATGCCGGTTCACACACGTCAAGTTTGACTCGTCAAGTCTTGAGCTTTTAGGAGAGAAGGGAAAATAGAATGCCATATCTTTTCGCCTCTCTCCTAAAAACTCAAAACTTGACGAGTCAAACTTGACGTGTGTGAACCGGCACTAATGAAAATTTTTATTTTTTAGTGATGCCAGATGGAAAATTTATTCATATAGTAGCACTGTATGTATATAAACTTTTTATTTTTTAAATGAAAAAAATCAAAAATTATTGTGTATTTTTAAATTTATTTGCACATTTTCAGGGACCGTAAATAACAGTTATCCGGAAAATTTAAACATAAAAACTCTTCATTTTAGAGCCAACGGAGACTTATAGTGTCATATATCAATAGATTCGAACTGACGAGCTCTTTCAGAATCTATGGTGATCTTAAAAAAAAGAGTTTTATGATTTCCGTCAAAAATAAAACTCATTTTAGAAGTTTTATTTTTTCCGTCTAAAATAAAACTCCTTTTTTGCAAATATCAAAATGACTTTACAAAAAATATAAATAAACAAAAATTAACTGCCAGTTTAACGATATCGAACGTCATCGTTCGCATAGGAAATTACATTAAAAACAAAAACAAAATTCGAACATTCTTCTATGCGAACGATGACGTTTGAAATCCATGAACAGGCTGTAAGAGACACCACGAAGAAAAACACTGCAAACAGCTGGCATTGTGAGCCCACCCCCTTACTGCATCATAATTAAAACCATGGCAGAATAAATACAAGGAATAGTCATTATAAAATTTGTTCTCAATTTTAAAACCCATAAAATTACAACAAGTATATATTATGACAACTCTCCGCAGTGAACATACCTTGTACTTATTTCACTATGAGTAAAACATAACTAAATTAAAAAAAAAAAAAAAACAAAAGTTGCCAAATTGAAGAAAATATAGCGGACCAATCTGCTGGTGTTTGATAGTTGAAAATTTATTTGCTTGAAAATATTTTTAAATGTCAAAAACAAATTAATTAATTACAAAAAATCAGATTTTTGCAATGAACTTAGTGCAAAATAAATTGTATTAATATGCAAAATTGTTTCTGACGGATAAAAAAAAACCCAAACCAGACGGAAAAAATAAAACTCCAAAAATGAGTTTTATTTTAGACGGAAAAAATAAAACTCCTAAATGAGTTTATTCGACCTTTTATTTTTACGTTGAAAAATAACTGTTAAAGATTGAGTTTTTTTTTTAATTCTTAAAACAACTGTTATAAAATAACTTTTTTGATATCACTTATAACCGTTACGCACATTTTTTGATTTAATTTTACTTTTGTTGTCATATGAATGTGCCACATCGAAATAAAAACGTAAAACGGTTAAAAGTGTGGCAATGCTTAAAATCTTATTTGCAAATAGTGTCGTTAATCAGGAATTGCTCTAAAAATGTATCGATGCGTACACAATAAAGCTGGAGGTCCATACCACGCGTTTTCGCTCCACGCAGCGCATGCTTTTCTAACATTACTTGCGTTCTACGTTTCAAGTTACATGCAACACTTTTTATGCAGCAGCAGCACAAGTAAAAATAAAATTTAATTTGTCAAAATCAGCTGATTTGTTCTAACGCTGCTTGTGACGCTTACAAAAGTAGAAAGTAAATCTACTTTTCGCCACAAGGCATCTACGCTTTTGTGCATGTAACTTACTATGTATAACTACACAGATTCTACTTTTTTGTCAGCTGCGTATGCTGCGAAAAAGCGAGTAACGCGTGGTGTGGACCTCCAGCTTAAGCGAACTGTGCATTGTTTATCTTGATGATACATTATTGACTTTTTAGACTGCAAATTATTATGATGTTTGAGAACTCAGCCTGTATTTCAATTGTTAATATATGTATGTAAATGAGTTAGAATAATTTATTTGTAAATTTATTAAAATAAGAGTAACCAGTACCTCGTTTCTGTATTTCTCGCTTCGTAAAATTTTCCGCATGAAACGTGTGAATTGCAACAAAAATAGTGTGAAATTAAACAAAAAATGGTTTTTCTCACGCATGTGTTTTTGTATCTTTTCTTGGCGAGAATTATCTGTCATTTTAATAATTTTCCAGCAATTATTGGAAGGATGCGAGAAAAGGTGTTTCTATAACAATGTTTTGCGAAAAGTTTCTTTCAAGAACTGTCAAAATAAGTCGCATTTGAAATTGGTGGCGAGAAAAACAAAATGTAGATATTTTGAATTTAAAATATGTTTATATACTATTTTTTTTAAATAAATAAAAAAATAGAAGGAATATAAATGATGAATGCATAATTTATATGATGAAAATAAACAAAAAACCATTGTTATATTTTGTTGTTTTAAATTTTTTTTAGCCTTTCCTTGTTTTGGTTTTATTAGGTGCTGCCAGATAAATTTGTGTAAAAATCGTCAATTTTCTGAGAAAAAAATATATAAGATCCTCCTTTTTTGATTTAAAAATCGTGTAATTTAAAATAAATTTTAAACAAATTTGTTTCGACTTTTATTAAAACATAATCAAACAAAAACAAAGTTAAAGTTCATGGGTATTTAATAATTTCTTTAAATTTATATATCTTTTGTTAAGCTGAAGGATAATTTTTTATAAAACTATTTATTTTCTTTAATCCGATAACAATTAAAAATTGTTTTTCCCTGAAGAAGTCACACAAAGGCATGAGAAAATATCATATTAAACAAAAAATAAAATAAATGGCCCATAACTATAGTCATAAACAAAGCATACTTTAAGAGTTCTAAAGTAAACT
Source organism: Pollenia angustigena (assembly GCA_930367215.1). Lineage (NCBI taxonomy): Eukaryota > Metazoa > Arthropoda > Insecta > Diptera > Polleniidae > Pollenia > Pollenia angustigena. The sequence continues at coordinate 119,246,001 of OV884057.1, read as the reverse complement.
TTTATTAAAAATATGCTTTTGATCTACTATACACAGAAAAAATTATTGCCGAATTATTTTCAAACAAACGCTTGTTTGAAAATTTTTTTAATTTCTACAAATTTTTTGACTGATTCAATTAAAATTTTTGTTTGATTTTTATTTAACCAACAAAAATGTTGACAACCATTCAAAAATATAATACACGCGTTATTGGTTTCAAGTTTTCATAATTTTGTATGAAATATTTAACGCTTTTTAATGTTGTCGTCTTTTTGCATTTTTTTATTTAATCGTAAGCAACACTTCCTAATGTGAAATATAAGAACTACAACAAAAAACACATACAGTCTATTTTTGGACACTTTAAAAAAGTACAACAGTAAGAAAGATGAAGAGGTTTGAAGTAAAAAAAGGTAAAAAAACGTTTCACTCTTTTTAAACAACAGAAACAACAACAACATTATAAGAAAAAAAATTAATTTTTGGTTGGTTTCAAAGTTGGTTAAAAAAAAACCAAAATCCCGTATTCAATTTTTTCAAACTGTTTGCTTAAATACATCAAATACAAAAATATAATGATGACGAAAAACATATTGAGTCGGTCTGTCGCCGTTTTTGGGTTACATTTCTTCTTCATTAGCAAAGGAAAGGATACAGCAACAGTGAGTGATGACGAAAAACATTGTGTGTATAAAAAAAGATTTCGTTCAAAAATTATTCCAACAACAAAAATGTGTCTCAAAGCCAGCCGGCCGCTCTGTTCTGTCTGCCCATCATCTTCTAATAAAGTGCATGCTTGTGCAAAAACCTGTTTTTTTTTTTTGAAATTTAGTATATGAATTTCAGTAAACTTTTTGTTTGATTCAGTTAAATTATTTGTTTGAAAAAATCAGTGTTTTTTTTCAATAAACAAAATGCAAATAAATTGTTTGAATATGCGAATTTGTTTATAGGACCGACTTCAGACAAAAAATTGTTTGATTCTACAAATTTTTTGTTTGAATTGGAAAAATAATTTTTTCTGTGTAGACAAGCAAAAGCATACTTTACACCACAGAGTATACAGAGGCGTCACGAGACAGAAAATATTGTGTTTTTTTCTGTCTTTTTCTTCGAAAGCTGCCCTTTTTGCGTTTTTTGTTTTGATTATGCAATTTGTGTAGATAGTAGCGGCCTGTTTTTACGCATTGTCACTTCACTAACAAAAAACGTTTTCTTTCTCTTTCTTCGAAAGCTGCCCTCGCAAATGATTTAGGCATTTTTCATACGTCACTTTTCATCTCTGTATACTTTGTGCTTTACACGTTAAACCCGATGTTAATTTTAAAACCAGCTGAAGTTGTGTTAAACTCATTTAACAACAGCATCAGCTGTTTTTCGCCAAATAAAAAAGTACTTGCAAAAAGTTAAAAATGTTTATGTTATAAGATGTTGGCTGGTATTTTGCAATTATTAATGATTTGCAGGAAAACTTTTATGGAAAGAAACACAAAATATATATGTATAGGCCCTAATTGTGTAAAACGCTAGGCCAAAATTGCCTAGCGTTTTACACAAAGTTTTGTAATTTTGTTGCTGATTTCTACATAAAATCATATTGCGTGTTTCAACCGTACAAGATATGCAGTGTTTTATTTATACATATTTTAATTTTAAATGTCGGCTGCTTAAAGTTGTCACTTGCTTATATTTTGTTGTATGTTGTATGATTGTATTATGATTGATGTATTATTTAAACAAATCATTTCAAAGAATTAAATCAGATATTTAACTTGACATATCCTGTGCAAAATTTTACAAAACATGATGTTTGTTTCAGACATTTAAAAACAGCACATTTATAAAGTAACGGCCGTCACTTTGGATACACCCAAATATCAATCATATTTTGTTAATGTATATAAGAAGTATTAAATGTTCAAAATAAGTCAAATCGGTTCATTTATTTCCCTCGAAATTTTGCTTTTGCCGATACATTTTTCAGGGAAGAGGCAAACAACTTCGAGGAAAATTTTCATAAAAGGGATAAATTAAAAAATTTAAGCTGTCTTGTTTTTAAAGATATTTTTTTACTAATAAACAAACATATTAAAATATTTAAAACTATCTTATTTCGAAGACTAAGGGGCAACGCCAACAATTTCATTGAAAGCAAAAAAAAAAAAAATCAAAAGTATTTTATAAATTTGTTGTTACTTTTTACAGAAATTCATTTTGTTTTTTCAATTTTCAACGCCACAAAATATGAAGTGTTTGAAATTTAAAAATTCAATATGAATTTCTATAGAAAGTAACAACAAAATTATAAAATATTTTTGATTTTGTTTTGGCTTTCGTCACTTTTTTAGAAAAATCATTAAATCGTCACTTTGCTAATTTCGGAACAAAAAGTTGTCAAAATGACAATAAATCGTCAAATCTGGCAGCCCCGTTTTTATTATATTTATTTCTTTTGTTGACGTTTCGCTTTTATTTGACACTTAATTACTGGAAATATTCCAGTATAAACAGAATTTGTTGTGTCTGTTTTCGCATTCAAATACAGAAACACTTTTATCTCATAAATCGAGAAACGATGGAATTTTTTGTTTCACACTTCAAGTAAGAAATTTTACGATGCGAGAAATACAGAAACGAGGTACAGATTGAGAAAAGCATTACGGAAAATATTACACTACTATTTCATATGAAAAAACACGTTTTGGCGTCTTTATTGTAATCTGACATTGCTGATTATATTGATTTGATAAATTTTAAAAATAAGAGCAATAAATTTATCAGCCAACACAAATTTCTGTAAGCTAATTCGCATTTTAAATTTAAACTCGTTATTTTGCGTCACTTAAAATAAACTTGAATTTAAAAATTGGTAAAACAATAAAAAATTTGATTTATGTATTTACAAACATACATATTTAAAACAAAATGAATCATTTTAAGCCAAATGCCACCGAAAAGTTAATGGGTGTCGTTTAAAATCAAATTAAATGTAAAATAAACACGAGATTGAAAAAAGCACAGTGGTGGGCATATGTATTTGTTTTTAACAAAGGACGTTATTTTAAAGATAATTTTTAACAAATTTTTAAGATAAGTTTAAGCGTTTGCTAAGTGTTCGTTATAACTTTCATCCAGGGGCCTGATTCTGGCAATCGTGATCGAGTGCTTTCTCGATTTGAAAGCAATTCAATATCTAACAATTTCAGTCAATACTGAGCGAATACTTAGGCCCGTTTTCACAACTTACCGATAGCTAAAGGTAGGATTTTATCGGAAGTATAAAAAGTGTTCCATTATTACAACTTTACTTTTACTTACAAGGTAGGATGAGCCTTTATTTACTTTATCGCTCACTTTAGGTAATAGTTAAGTTTAAATAATGGAACACTTTTTATAAGGTCGGTTAAAGTCTACTTTAAGCTATCGGTAAGTTGTGAAAACGGGCCTTAGTGTTGTAAAGCATGAATTTGAGTTTCACAATACTGAAGAAATAATTTCGATTCATTCAGTATCGACTGAAATTAAATTGCTTTTGAATCGAGAAAGCATGAGATCACGACTGCCAGAATTAGGCCCCATGGTTTAAAAAACTGCAGTCGAAACCAAAAAATGTCGACAAAAATAGGAAATTTGTACAACTTTTTGCTTTTTGGGTTACAGTCGCTGTCAAGACTGTTGATATTTAATAAATCAGAAGTAAAAGCAACGTTTTTTTTTTGCCAATGACAAATGAAGATGTGTAAGAAATGGCAGTTTTTCTACTTTGACTGAAGTTTTTTAAACGCTGCTTTCAACAGCACTATGCAAATTGTGAAACATTGGATACTCTACAATACTCACTAAAAAATCAAATTAAACTATAAAGATAACGTCTAAATTTAAAAACTATATTATTCTCTTTGTATGGGAGGTCCAACGGCCTCTTTTTGACAGATGTTTTGATATTTGTTTTAAAATTTTAAACTGTTACTTGTACCCTTTTCCAGATATACAGAAAATTAGGCATATTGTCTTTGTATGGAAGGTGCCACACCTACTTGTCCACTCCAGCCCACTATTTGAAAGATGTTGTGTACTGATGGCCAAGTTCTTTGTGTCAAATTTAAAAACTTTTTTGTAACCGTTCTCCACATATAAGCTTTTTCATATTGTCTTTGTGTGGGAGGTGCCACGCCCTCATAAAAATTTATAAACATTTGTTAAGCGCCCAATAATCAGAAAATTACTTTGAAAATCAAAGTCATTTACGGGAATACAAAATTTATTATTAAGATTTTTGTATGACGTGCTAAATTCCCAATTTTTTCATATTTGATAAATACACTTCTATGCGCATTTCACTGGTTGCTTAGGCCAGATTATCAGGAAACCTTTTCCAAAGATTTTAGAAAAGCTAAAAATATTATACAAATAAAACCCTAAAGCGAATAAGAATTTTCAACACTCAAAGTCTTACTTGTAACAATATCAAAATATATTAAACAAAACACCAACAATAAAAATTTCAGGAAACCCACCCGGTTCAGTAGCGTTTTAATTTTTATATACGCATTTAGGTATACATACATTGATATAGGTATGTACATATGTACATATTGTCACCTAAATCGAAAAAGACTCTATCTTACATTTTAAATATTTTACAGGAGAAGCAAAAACTATTTCAAATGATAAATTGATAAATCGCTCTAACTGCTTATAATTTATTTTACTTCAATTTATCTTGTAAAACCTTCCAGTGCATATTATATAAAGTGTTAGTTAGACATTTTAGTGTCTTTGTTTTTTGCTAATAAAATCGCAAATTTTAGTCGAAAGATTTCAATTTTGGTGGACATTTGTGTTGCTGCAGTGCATCAGAATGGTGGGGTGTCACAAAGCCATAGGACATAAAGCCATATGGCGTCAAGTCCCATTCCATTGAGACATAAGGGCATATGCCATCAAGTCTCAATATAATGGGACTTAACGCCATACATTTTTTCCGTAAAATGAGACATAAAGCCATATTTTTGATAATGATTGTATTTCGGTGGGGTGTCACAAAGCCATAGGACATAAAGCCATAATGGCTTTATGTCTCAATCCAAACGGACATAAAGCCATAATTTTGATATGGCCTTAAGTCTCATATCAATTTTAGTGGAATGGGACATAAAGCCATTATGGTGTTATGTCCCATTTGATGTGTTGCGTTACAAATGCTTATATGGTATAACAAAGACCTGCTTCGCTAACTAAAGCTTCGCTGTATGGCCGGCCTTCGGGCGGGCGCAAGGATTTTCTCCTCCATGGTATAACAAACACCGGCTTCGCTTACTAAAGCTTCTCTGTATAGCCGGCCTTTTGGCGGACGCAAGCATTTTCTCCTTTATGGTATAACAAGTACCGATTTCGCTAAGTAAAGCTTCTTAAATCTGTCTTGTTTCCGAACGAAGGCCGTTTACGCAGAGAAGCTTTAGTTAGCGAAGCCGGTGTTTGTTATACCATAGAGGAGAAAATCATTGCGTCCGGCCGAAGGCCGGCTATGCAGAGAAGAACTTGTTAGCGTAGCTTTTTCGGGGTTTTTCCATATATGAACGACGTCCCCAAATTTAGGGGCTTAGTTCATTTTGGGTTTGGGGAGTTAATTCATTGGGGACTTAGTTCATACCGCCATTTTTGACATAAAACAGGGCGACATGAAACAACAAAGAATTTTCTACATGAAATAGGGTGAAATACAATCATTATCAAAAATATGGCTTTATGTCTCATTTTACGGAAAACATTTATGGCGTTAAGTCCCATTATATTGAGACTTAATGGCATATGCCCTTATGTCTCAATGGAATGGGACTTGACGCCATATGGCTTTATGTCCTATGGCTTTGTGACACCCCACCCTTTGTTATACCATATAAGCATTTGTAACGCAACACATCAAATGGGACATAACACCATAATGGCTTTGTGTCCCATTCCACTAAAATTGATATGAGACTTAAGGCCATATCAAAATTATGGCTTTATGTCCGTTTGGATTGAGACATAAAGCCATTATGGCTTTATGTCCTATGGCTTTGTGACACCCCACCCATCAGAATCAATGAAAACTATTGATTTCTAAGTTTTGGTTAGTTAAGGCCTTTTGCGTTTCAGGTAACAATATGTATTTAAATATAATAAATTAAACAATTTATGCATGAAATAAAACAAACTGATTAAATGAACAAAAGTGTCTCAATTTTAAATTGAAATACAAAGTTTCAAATATCACAGGTTTTGGCTCCCATTATCATAATTATCATCATTATCGGCAGCATCATCAGTCGTCTCAGAGCAGCTGGCTTGAAATATTTCGTAGCAATAATAAAAAAAAACAAAAAAAAAAAAAAAATTGCCGGCTTTTTATTTTCTCTCCTCTCAAAGAAAATGGTGTTGGGAATTCTTAATTAAAAAAAATATTTAATTTTAAAATTGGTCTTGGCAACAGTGTTCCCAGTTTTATTTAATACCTTATCCTCATATTTACGAATTTTTATCCCCAGAAATCCCCAAAATAGCTACTTTCTTATCCCCGAAAATCCCCACAGATCCCAAAAAATAAAATAATATTATGCCAGTTGTGTAATTAAAATTAAATTTATTTTTACTTTGAGTAACTTAAAAAGACGCGCAAGAAAAATAATTTTGCATCAATGTTTATCATTTCAAAAACTTCTGGTTCATCAGCCAATGCAATTTTGTTTCACATGTTGTTTGTATTAAAAAGTGTTAGCATTTGAGAGGATGGAATAAATTTGTCATGGAAAACTGTAATATTTTTAAAGTGTGTTTTTATTCTTAGAAGAGCTTCTAATACATCATACTGCATTATGATGCAAATTTTTTTTTAAATATATTTTTTATAGAAACAAGCGTTACATGTTGGTACAGAAAGCATATTTAAAATTATTTCAGCAAGCTCTTCAAAAGGTATCGATCCGCCAGCGTATTGGTATGACAAAGAAAAACTTCGGACCGAAAAAAATTTAATTTGTATCAACTTCTGGACAAAACCGGCGTAAATGAATAACCCAAGAACCCCCAGGGAAAAAAGTGCTTTTTCCCCAAAAAATCCCCTGGGTCATGAAATTTGTATCCCCATTTTCCAAAAAAATCCCCAATTTGGGGATAAATCCCCAAAACTGAGAACTCTGCTTGGCAATGAGAGAATGGATTGTGATGAACAAACTGTTCGCATTTTGGCCGTTTTTGTTGGCTTTTAAAATTTATGCTTAAAAAAAATCAAGTTTGTGTGTTTCTTTGTTTTTTGGTACACTTAAAAGAATTTTGTGTAAAAATTATGACAGGATCTTAATAATAAAATGTGGCTTATGTTTTGCATTTGTAAAAATTTGAAAACAATTATGTATGTACTCGAATGTATGTGTATTCGCCATTTAATAAAACGCACTCAAAATATTTAGTTAATATTATTTCAGTCTTCAAATTATTCAGTGTTAACTTTTAACATCACGCGCGGATCCAGGGGGGGGGGGAATAAGGAAATTTCCCCCCCGTAAATTATAAAAATATTTTTTGTTTATTTTGATAATACAAGAATACCCCCTTATAATATTTTTTTTAAATGTACAAAATTTTTGGAAATCCCAGCAAGGTTTTTTTTTTATTGAATCTCTAACCAAATTTTTAATAAGTATCCAAATCTTAATCCTAATAGTTATTTTTTAGATATTTTCAATGAAACATCTAGTTAACTGTTTTCAAATACTTATTATTCTACATTCAATCCCAGCAGGTGCCATCTGAATCCAAAGACTAAACGTTTGACTTGATAATGCGTGCGGTTGAATTATTAAAAAGCGTTAGTATTTGCAATATTTATGTGTTATATGAATCAAAATTCTATTCGATAATTTTTGACGAAAGCACGGATTTGTCGGGGAAAAGCCAGATTTCCTTATCTTTAAAATATTTCAACATACAACAAAAAGTTGTTAGGGAAGAATTTTTTGGCTTTGTTGTAAACGCATTTGAAGAAGTAAACGTATTTGAAGATGTGTCAATTGATGCGAAGGCACTATCATCAATAGTTCTTAAAACTTTGACAAATTTTGGTATTGACCTAAAACATTGTGTAGGAGTTGGAACTGATGGGTGTCCTTTGATGTCAGCAGAAAATGAAGGTGTTAAAAAATTCTGGAAACCGCGACAAATGCGAAACAAACGCCTTGCTATTCCCATAAATCAAACAACTCCTTTTTTATAAGCAATAAAGTGCCACTAATACAAAAAGTTGCATCATTTGTTAAAGAAACCACAAAATTTTTTATATATATCATCCCAAGCGTAAACGCAGTTTTAGCAAAGTATTTGGGAGCCAAACTCTCTACATTATGTGAGACAAGATGGGTGGATCGTCACGACTGAATTTTAAACTTTGCAACAAGTGTACATCATATAGCTTTGGGAAAAATATCAGAGTGGAAAGGTAGATATACTTCATCAAAGGCCTTATATTAAGGAAATCACTAAGAACTTTTGAATTTATTTGCGGAATAAACATATTAGGTTGATACTTATTGTAACACAGCCCCTTAGTATCATTTTACAAAAGCACGATATAGATCTTCAAAAAGGATCAAGCCTTATCAAAAAACTTTAATCGTGTGCCTTGAAGAAAAAAGAAATAAAGCCGAAGAACAATTTAAAGCGATTTTTTAAAAAGTTAAAGTTATTTGCGTACAAATCGAGGTTTTAATCTAAAAGACAAGATTTGAACGAAATAATCATATCCAAAATGTTGAAGATTTCTACCGAGTTGTAGGTTTCATTCCTCTTATTGAATTTATATTAGAAGATCTCAAAACACCTTTCCCTTAATCCTTAATATATTGAACATACCAAAACTTCTACTCAAAGTGTAATCAAGTCATATACAGATACAAAACTTTTAAAACCACAACTCGAGATAAACACCTACTAACATCTAAACTTGAGCCTGAACTGTAGCATTGGCAACAAACATGGAAAATCTATCAGATAAAGTTGTAGATGCTTTAATAAACTGTGATGAAGATATCTGCCCAAATCTAAGAAAAATATTTAAAATTTTCGTTTCAATGCTCGTCAGTAATGCTACGAGCGAGAGGTCATTTACTACCCATCGTCGAATAAAAACATGGCTCAGATCAACAATGACAAACTGAACATAGACTGTACTATTTAAACTTACCTCACAAGGAAATCATAAATTGCTTACTTAAAAAGATTCGTTTATTTTAATTTATATTGAATATTTTATTTAACCTTATTGTTGAGTTTTTTTTTTAAATATAATACAGGTCTGTTCTGAAAATCACTTTGACTCAAATCACGTGATTTCAAATCACATGTGCCTACTAAAATTACACGTGTGATATTTAAGCGCCCCGCTTTTGCGTGTTTTGGTGTGATCTTCATTTGCAGAAAGCACACCGAGGAACACAACAATGGTATGTGTTTCAAAACACCACAAAATCACACGTGTGATTTCAAAAGCACGTGATTTGAAATCACGTGATAATTTTAAAAGCTTCAAATCCTGAAGTTCTGTATCACTCAAAAGCATTTGAATGTCATGTCCTTCAATTTCACTTTCTATTCAATGCGCTACATTCATGATATCGGCAGTATTGACTTCGTGCAAGTCAGCTTCTAGTTCATTTTCAACTGCTTTTATGGTGAAATTTGGTTCAAACATTCACTTATGGATTGCGATATTTTACAGAAAAAAATATTCAAGCGCTTGCTATATCAGATGACTTAGATTATGTTAGATAAAAAATCTATTGAATAATATTTATAATTACATATTTTGAAAGTATAAATTATGCCTTGATTCACAGGATGCTGCAATAATGTGGTTTCAGCCTTGTCTACGCCTTTTTAACCATGGGAAGTAAGACCATGATGGCTTTATCTCCCATTCAAAAGAGAGACAAATCCTTTTATTTTTTTCATTCAAATGGAAGGCAGAGCCATGTGGCCTTAGGGCACATTAGTAATATTAGGAAATCTCTCATTTCAGTTTTGAAGAACTTTCCCATTTTACATTGATTAATAGTTTTCTTATTATACCCTTCACCACAGGTGGAAAAGGGTATATATAAGTTTGTCATTCCGTTTGTAATTTCTACAATATTGATCTTAGACCCTATAAAGTATATATATTCTGAGTCCTTATGAGGAGAGAAGTTGATTTAACGATATCCGTCCGTTCGTACGTCCATCCGTCCGTCTGTCCGTCTTACGTTTGATATGTGTTTTCCGGAGACTCCAGACATGATAGCGGCTACGTTGTTTTACATTTATGTCACATATAGTCCACCATTTCTTGCTATTGAAATTAAGCCAGATCGGTGCAACAATGGCTGAGATATGACCAAAAAACCACGACTGCCTCTAATTTTTCCAAAAAATCCCTTGTGGTTGTTGTATTTGTATTACTTATATCTGGAGAACGGCAAGAGCCAAAGCTTTAAAATTAGGTACAAACATTAAGGTTATAAATATACATCATCCTACAAAATGTGGGCGGGATTGGAGAAGTAGGCGTGGTACCTCTCATACAAAAAGTATTAAAAATTGTATAAGAACCTGAATTTTTTGACTATAATATGACCTATGGTTACGCCTTATATATCAGAAGATCGGAAATTTTTAATAGAAAATATTTTCTGAAAAACTCGGGAAAATCGGTTCAGATACGAAAAAGTTATGACCAAAATATTAATTTTTTTTTGAAAAATACCCATTTTCAGGAACCATAGATCTTCCCGAGTCCACGTTTTATAGCCAAAATAATTGGCAAATTTCTTCTTTAACACGTCGGTATATAAATCTGTCAAATCGGTTAAGAAATAGCAGAGTTATGACCAAAATACTGAAATCCCAAAAATTACTCTTTTTTATTTATAATTAAGATTGTTTTTTATACCATTCACCGAAGGTCCTACACCCTATAAAGTATATATATTCTGGGTCCTTATGCAAAACGAAGTTCAAATCCGGTTGTCGTCTCTTCTTCCTATCCCCTCACCCCCCTTCGTATTTGTTTACATATACTAGCATAATGCCCAATATGATTTTCGTTATCACCCTTCTTTATTATTCATAATAAAAAATATTTACCAGTTATCGCCTTTTAAATTTCATTTATAATGAAGTTGTAAGTATTGTAAATATGTATGTATATGTATATGTAAAAATTATTTACTTGCTCTCTATTCTACTTGCACAATGGTGAAGGGTATATAAGATTCGGCACAGCGGAATATAGCACTCTTACTTGTTTTTATAATTAAAAGGTAATGATTTTCCCTTTTACTTAAGTTATGTATTGAAATCGGGCTTCGCATACTAAAGTTTTTCTGCGTGGCTTAGGGGTTTTTTTCCTCCAGTAGGACGTGGCAGGTGGCTTCGCTGAATAAAGTTTTCCTGCGTGCGTCACAAGAATAAAAAAATGTTTTTCAATGATAACTAAGGATTTTCACTTTTACAGAATTGTTACACCATGCGTAACAATATTCTGGAAAAATATGGCTTTGCCTCTCATTTGGAGGGAAAAATATGACTATATCTCTCACTTCGCAAAATTTTACATATGACCTTACCTCTCAATGATTGGGCAATAAGACAATTACGGCTTTATCTCCCATTCAATTGAGCAATAAAGCCATCATGGCCTTACCTCCCATGGTTAAAAAGCACCCCCCAAATATTCATTCCATGTAAGGCCTTTGACGCTATAGTACAAGTCTTAAGTATTTTTACGAAAATGCTTCCCTGATCAAATTATTGCTTGGCAATTTTCAAAAGACAAAAGACTTGTGTAATGGTGCTAAAAATATTTAAATATCTTTAAAATTATCTAACATTTTGGCTAAGTGTATAAACCATTTTTGTTTTCAATCATAAAAAGTGAGTCTATGTACAGTAAAGTGTTGTCGAATATAGGAAAACAATTTCTACATGTCCGTTTTCTTTTTCTCGAAAACAGTAGCGCAGTTAGAAACGGACAGATTTTTTTTTTAATTTTTATTATGAAATTGAGAGGAAAAACTTTTAATTTTATGTAAATGGCTATAAACTTTCTTGTAAAAACTTATTTTTTTTATACCTAGAAAGTGTCGGTTTTTTTTTGAAAAGATAAACAAGACAGCATTGTTCATCTAAATGATCGTCTCATCAACTTAATTATAAGTTGTGGTTTTTTGTTATACAAATTCTTGTTTTCAAATACTTTCTTTTGGCAATTTAAAGTTTTGGTTCTTCGTATACTTTTCACTAAGAGCAGAGCTGTAAAAGATTGGAATCGATTTAATTTGAATCACATAACTTCACGTTAATGATTACAAATTTGAAAGGTGGATTCATCCATGCGTTCCGAACAATATTTTTGTGCGGAGAACGATTCACTCATTTCGGAAAATTTGTAAAAACAAAGCTACCATATGGCTTACAGATGTAAACAATTGTACAAAATGGCAGCACAACTAGCAAACCACTTATTTTGAATTGTTTTCTAAAAGTGTGTTAAAGAAAATGAACAAAAAAATTAAAGTGAATTTTTTATTTTTAATTATATTATTTTTTTTCAGGGACCGTAACAGTTATTCCTTTTTTCATAAAAGTCAGATGAAAACAGTTATATTTTGATTTTTATTTTTTTGATTGATAAATCACGTACATTTCTTTAGAGAAAAACTTTTATTTTTGCTCGAAAAAATAAAAATCAAAAAACAACTGTTATTTTTGTTCAAAAAAATAAAAATCAAAAAATAACTGTTAAGTTTGATCTAAAATATAAAAATCAATATATTTTATCACTGACAAGTGCATAAGGAACAATATGGTATACTTGAATCAGTTTTTCGACATTAACTTCTATGTGCTTTTTTTGTTTTAAAATTCCAATATAACTGTTATTTTCGGTCCCTGTTTTTTAATTTTATTATTCATTTATTTATTTATAATAATAAATAAAATAAAAGGAGGCAACATGTAATTTGAAATTTAAGTGATAATAACAGCAAATTTCGAACCACCAGTACTACTGGTTAAAGATTGATGTTTGACTGTTGGCTAACGGGCCCGCAGTGGTGCAGTGGGTAGAACACAAAGATCTTCTGACGATAGAAAGTGGTGTTTCTTGAAACATGTAAAGATCAACCCGGGTTCAAATCCCAGCTCAGCCAAGAAAAATTATCAATAAATTTTAATAAAAATTCCAAGTTGTAAAATTCCTTCCCTCAGTGAAAATAATTTAATGAAAATTAAATTTGATGAACTCAAGCCTAATTAAAGAATATCAATAATAAATCATTTTAACTTTTATGTACAAATTGGAAGAAGTAGCAAGTAGTGCTGGTTCACACTCTTCAAGTTTTAGCCGTTAAGGGCCAAATACACTTGTCAAATGCTTGTCCAGCGGGCGAATTCATCGTGTACGTGTGCTGGACGTAATATTCACCGTCATATCTAAATTTTTTGATTTTTCATCCAGCATCGTCGGTGTGACACATACAAACACATTTCCATTAATACTACCATAATACTTGATGAGTATTTTGATCAATATATTTGGGCCTTTAAGTCTTGTGCTGTTAGGAGAAAAGGGTAAAGAGAATGCCATTTCTTTTCCACTCTCTCCTAAAAACTAAGGAATTGATGGCTTAAACTTGAAGGGTATGAATCAGCACTTATGTGGGTTCGTGTCTTGAATTAAGATTTTAGTTTTTGAGCTTTAAAAAAGAAAATAAATAATTTTGGGGTCGTAAAAAGTGTCTTCGATAATGAAACTTTCCAGAAATTAATTTTTCATAATGAAATATTTATCTGAACATGAAAATAGGTAAAACTGTTGTTCTTCTTCTTTACTTCTGTGTTTTCTTACTTGAAGTCCAAAGTACATTTTTCTGTTTCTGTTTTTGTCTTTCTTTTTCTTGTTGACCTTTTTCAGCACATCTTGAATTACAAATGTAAACGCAGAGCCTTAGCTGTTAACAATAATTAGTATTGTGGTTATTTAATTGGACTGTTTTATAGGTTTTAATCCAAATTTTAATATTTTAATCAGGCAGTTCATTGAGTTATTTTTATAAAAAAAGAATTTTACAACATGAAATGAATTAAAATTTATTGATAATTTATCATTCTCGACTGAGCTGGGAATCGAACCCAGGTTTTTACGGACATGTTGCTCTTACATGTTTCAATTGTAACCAAGCAATCTCTTCAGAGGGGTTTGCCGTTTAACACTACCGCCATTGATCAATAGTCAAACATTAATCTTTAAACCAAATGGTATTTTAACCTTGGTAAATCGTGTGTGCAAGGTAATGTATTTTAAAGGTTTTATTTTATTTGCTTGCCACAGTATGTGAGTAGTTAAGTATAATCATATAATGCATTCTCTATTAAGCAGACCCGCTGTCTGTTTGCCTGTCTAATGGTTTTAAAGATTTTATGATTTTGCCGAGGTTTCGAAGTGATTGTCAAGAGCAGAGTTTTTTTTTATTAGATTCGATATTAAATTAGTTTAAATCAATGTGTAAAAGTGTGTCTTGAATGTTGGCATGAGTACGTTTTTTAAATTGTCAGATATAAAAAACAAAATATTTTTATTTTAAAGAAAACTTGATCCGCTAGCCGAAGGTCATTTAAAATGTTGTATGTATCTATTTAATAATAGCGAAAAAATACAACAACATTGAAAGTAAATAGAATTTTAAACAAACAAAATTAAGTTAAAACAATTTTTTTTAAATGATTTAATATTTTTTACTAAGTTTTTTTTAACCCGTTTCTTTTCTTTTTTGCAGATCAATACAAATCTGTGATAATTAAAAAAGAACCGCAAAATAGCAGACAGTCTAAAGTAACAACAACAACATTTGCTAGAAATTCTCATTAATAATAAATTTAAAATCTAGAAATCTATAAAATCATTCATGTTTTAAATGATTTATTTTTAATTCGAAAATTTTCGCCATTCAACCAAAACAACAAGAAAAAAATAATGACTAATTTGTGGACAACAACGACAACAAAAACGGCAATGCCAACAATATTGTTTGTCATTTTGGCAACACTTTTACTTCTAATCGGCCATGTTCATTCAAATGACAATTTGCGTGTTGCATACGAATGGAAAGAAATTGATTTTAAATATGCCAACGCAGAGGAACGTTGGGCTGCCATCGAACGTTACGACTTCAAGCCTGAAAACGTCATACCGTTCGGCATTGAAGTTTATCAATCAAGACTGTTTGTAACGCTGCCACGTTGGCGTGATGGAGTGCCGGCTTCGTTGGCCTACCTTGATCTCAATGGTAAGTGATTTTTCGTTAATTGGTCTTTGAACATGAATTTTAAAAGAACTCAATTAAAATGATTTCGTTAATAATAGTTTGTTGGTAGTCAGCATATCTAATTAAGTTAGAAACACTAACAATTTTAATTATTTTATTATTTAAGGTTTAATTACAATTAAAATTACTTACATACTTAATTAATGGCATTTGTGCTTCTTTGAGTTATTTTATGGTAACGTTTTTTAAATAAAAACGATATTCATTAAGATAAAATTTTGTCGGAATAATTAAATGCGGTGGAATTTTTTTCTGCCTTAATTAAAAAATTTTACTTAAATTTAAATTTACACAGCATAACAAAATCGAATGAAAAAAAAACAAAAACTTTTGTAATAATTTTAATTATAACTCTTGTGATTTAATATTAGGGAAGTAACTGAGTTACCAAAATAAGAGCGGCAAACGTTTTTGTGTGTGTCAAAACTTCTCATTTTCATACAGTTTTTACGAAACAAACGAATTCAATAAATTTATTGAAAACGTATTGGAATTAGAATTTTGGCACTTGTTAAGGGGGCTCAGTAACGATACACCCTTTTGCCGAAACGATACCGATACTGTTAAAGAACAATCGGCGATACCGGTATGAATATTGAGTTTGAATTTAAGTTAAAACAAGTAAGAAATTATATTCGGTCAAGCCCTACCATATGATACCCTACATCATTGTATTTAAAAACACATTTTCGTGAGTTAACTCTATTTGGGACCCATGGCAATCATCGACACGCCAGAACAAAATTATGTTATGAGGTTAAGATTCATGTTAAAGTTCTTTGTACCGAATATTATTTTTATATCTTTATCTACATTAAATTTGTTTGGCTTGAAGTGATTTCAGAAAGGGGGTTTATATGGGACCTGTGGTTAATTTTAGACCTGCACGCACAACATTTTGTCATAACATAGTACCTATCGTAAAAATTATTGTCGCCAATTTTTATATCAAAACCAATATATTTATAAGGAGGTTATAGCATTAAAAGCTAGGACCAAATATAATCTAAATAACGACATAATAAGATGGTTTATGGGCATAAATACTCTATTTCAGAAAGAAGCTTGTGTGGGGTCTATGTAAAATGTTGGACCGAATCTCACTATTTTCAATATGCTTGGTCTCTGTGTCAATTATAACCTATTGCGACCTGTACTTTTCCCACGAGGTTTACATGGACAGCCAGCCAGCCGGACGGACATTAGATCGACTCAAAGATTTATTAATTTTTTTTGAATTTTGGGTGTAAAGCCGTGTGTCCACTACCAAGTTTTCTTGCTGAAGTTATTTTCAGAAGTGACTTCCAGAAGTTTTTGTCGTGTAAGCACGTATTAGAAGTCGACTTCCAGGGGTCACGGCTTGCAGAAGTTACTTGCAGCAACTATGTGGAAACCAGTGTTGCCACTTTGTGGGTAATTACCCGAATTTGGTATAATTTTTACTGTCGTGGGTAGAGCGTGGGTAATTTCTCTTACTTGGTGGCCACACGATCAAGTTTTGCCTTTAAATTCCTTTCAATTTGCAATACACTCTCAGTTTTTTACTAACACACTCACACTTTTTAAATTGACCACGAGATGGCTTTCAATTTCACCTTTCCATTTGTTTGGCAATTTACTTTCAATTTAACAGCTGACTACAAGTTTGTCTCTGTTGTTGTTGACACCTTGGAAGTAAATTGCTTACAAATTGAGTGCAGCCTACGTCACAGCTTTCAATTTATGTAAATTTTGACAAGCAGTATATGTAAAAGACTATCAAGAACAACTTGAACGTGTGGCCGCAGGGTTAAGTGTAATTCAGGTGTTATTTGAAATTCTTACTTCAGATACCCAAATAAAATCAAGACTCGATTTCAATGATGACATTTATTTCTTTTTAAATATTGCTGCTAAAAAATGCACAGTTTTCTTAACCAAAGTCTCGGTTTTTTTTTTAAGAAAAGACTTCACTCATTAAATATATATATCAAAAGTTTGGTAATAAATGTCGCAAGATGGATCCTAAGACTGAATAAAGATGCTTGTCATAGTGATTTAGAACCAGAAGTTAATTGAAAAAAGTTATTCAAACTAAAAACTAGCCTGATGGAAGATATGTTTTCAATATTCCAACATATAATTAATTTTATCTTTATCTTGCAACTTTTTAATGCTTTAGTTTGAAAAATACTTAACGCCCTTTACAGTTGTAAAACTGAATTACGAAGGGACAGTTGTATAAAACCCTGCAGGCATTTTGTTTACTAAATAAGGTATAAAGGGTTTTTAAGACCATGTAAACTAAAATGGTAGATAACACAAATATGGGAATGTCTAAATGCCATATCTCCGGAACAACTCGGCCGATTTCGCGCATAATATAAATCAGCATACCAATTCAAATCAAGTCAAATCACAATTTATAAAGCTTTCATACTTTAATAGTCTTATTCCTTCAATATTTTCCAGAAAAATTTCATAGGCACAATTAGAAATTCTGGTAAATTGTGATTTGACTTGGAATACATGTTCGAATTGGTATGAGAATTTATATGATAAAATGTTACTCCCCATGGGGAAAAAATTCCAAGATTCTATGAGGGAGTTCACACGAAGTCTTTTCAGACATATCTGTTTTTGACATTCTCTTTTGAACACGCTTCCAAAAACCTATTGTCTTTTCACGATGTCTTTCCAAACATGTCTGTTTTCATGTATAATAGTCTAATATACATACACATACAAATAAAAAACATTGAAATTCATATAAACAAACATGAAAACTCATTTCATGTCTGTTTGGCAACTGTAACGATTCATACTGCAAGCCCTATTCATTTAGTTGACCTGCGCTACCTATTATTACCGACCGTGCTCAGGGATTGGGGTGGTGTTCTTGTCTACTTCTGAATAGGTTAAGTACCGCACATACATTTTAAAATAAAGGTAGCTTCACCTGAATATTACTTTAAAAGGAATAAAAAAAAATACAAATAACAAAACAAAAAAACTAATAATAAAAGAATAAGTTTGAACTCATAAAGTCATGAGAAGATGGTGACAATTCTTCCCTTTCTCTACCCTCCCTTCCTATCTATCTCCATGTTATTTCGTTAAAGACAGCCCTAAAATGATTCCCTAACTATACGTGTTTAACCTTTCATGAAATATATATTACAAAAAAAAATTATGAGATCATTATTGCAACTCGAAAATTTCACAAAACCATAATATTAATAACTTCATTTTTCATTTTTTTGTTTTTTTTTTTTTTTTTTTTTTTTTTTGTAAAAGATAGAAATTAAAAATAACAAAGTAAATACAAATTTCTGTTGTGTAGGATGTTAAATATTTTATCTGTTAATTCTTTAAATATAATAAATTGAAATTAACACAAAAAAAAAAAAAATTCAAATAATGGATGTTCAAATGTTAATAACATAAATTTAAAAAAAAAAAAAAAAAAAAATGTTTTGGTAATAGCATAACCGAATGCAATATTTTCAATTTAGAATATTAATGAATTTGCATTATAATTTCATTTAAAAAAAGGAAAATAAAACTCACCAAACAAAATCCAACGTTGTCAACAGGCCTGATGAAATGCTGATCTTGATTTTAACAATTTTGAATTTGTCAAATTTTCATGATTTTTTTTTTTCCCTTTTATGTTATATATGTATGTATGTAGGTTTTTAGTTGTATATGTATGTATGAATGAATAAATGAAGTTAAACTACAATATAAATAGAGCTAAAACTAAATTCAACAACACACAAAGTAAAATAGACAAAAATTATTTGAAATTAAAATAAATTAATTGATTAATACTACGTTTATACGCACCACTTATTCGCAAATAAATATATTGCAAGTAGAGAATATTGCCGCATAAACAGTGAATTAAATTTTTATTTGCGAATAGCTAACTCACGAAAACAATTCCTGATTAACGACACTATTTGCAAATAAGATTTTAAGCATTGCCACACTTTTAACCGTTTTACGTTTTTATTTCGATGTGGCACATTCATATGACAACAAAAGTAGAATTAAATCAAAAATGTGCAAATAAGTTTAAAAATACACAATAATTTTTGATATTTTCCATTTAAAAAATAAAAAGTTTATAAACATACAGTGCTACTAAATGAATAAATTTTCCATCTGGCATCACTTAAAAATAAGAATTTTCATTAAGAAATAGACATATAAACAGTAAGTTAGTTAATCGCAAATAATTTTTATTCGCGAATAGGCTACGTATAAACGTAGTATAAATTAGATTCCGTTATTAATTATAGAGGCTTTTACGGTAATTTAGTTCTATTTTAAGTGTAAGTTATATAAAATGATGTCCGAATTTTCTGGTTAGTTGTGAGTTCAAGATATAGTTCTTTAGGTTAATAACAAATTGTAAATCATAGTTTTAGTTTTAATTGATAAATTATTTGAAGAAGATGCTGAGGATTAACGATGTTCGTTATAAATGTTTTTAAAAAAAAAAAATTTGATAAAAAAAAACCCAATATTGCATCAGTTTTTTTAAAAACACCCAAAGTTGTCCTCCTCCTTTTCCTTTTCCTCGTCTAAATTAATAACGTATTAGGTCTTAAAGCCAGAACCTTCCAGAGGAAATATTTCCCTTCCAAACCTGTGTAAAAAAAAATGTTCCTAAATGTAAATTTCCATATTCAAAATTTCCGTTTTACTTACAAAATGATCTGTCCCAGATGTGCTCCTTTTCCCCTTTATTATATTTTATAAGACAATATATTTTCCCTTTTATTTTTTAAATTTCTTATATTTTGTATGTCTTGCTTGAATTTTCTTTCTAAATGAAAATTTTTGAAATATAAATTTTCTAATACTTCAAAAGTAAACAAAATATAAAAATATTTTCCGAAATTGCTAAGGTATTATCATACCCAACGAATAGTGCATATCTTAATAGATAGCCCTCACAAAACAGATAAAGCTTAAAATATGCGAAAGCATATCGATAACTGGATCTGGAACGGGCAAATTCTATAAGAAAATGTTGCTAGTGCTAAGTCCAAATATCCTTAGAATGATAAATCCCCGTACTATTTTTGTTTATGTCTTGTAGCTCATAATTGTACTGTCCTATTTTACGTAAAACTCTGGCTTGAATACCCACTGGAGCAAGTTTTGCATTAAAGTTGTTGATTTTGGAGCTTTGGGAAAAATTGCGTCTGATAACAGTTTGCCCAATAGTAAAGTTTTTTGTCCTTGAACGTAGGTTGTATGTCCGCGCATTCTTGTCGAAAGCCTTTTTAATTAAATCTCTAATTTTGTTACGTATCAAAGCAAATTCGTCCTGTCTTTCGATTATCGAGTCGCTGTCAGCTAAAAGGTTAAGTCTTCTTAATAGTCTATAATCGCTACCATGAGTTATCATACTCTGGCCAAAAACTACTTGGTAAGGTGTCCTGCTAATGGTTTGGTGAATACTATTTCGAAGTGAACAATTTATGCTGCTAGTATATAGATCCCACTCTCGTTGTTCTTTACTTATGTATGAGCGTAAAGCCTCGTTTATGCAACGATTAACCCTTTCGCTGGCATTTGCCTGTGGGCTATAAACCGCCGTTAGCAAATGTTTGACCCCGTATTTTTGCAAAAACTTCTCAAAATCCTTACATTTAAATTGAGATCCATTGTCCGTAACCAAAGTCTCTGGAACCCCAAAGCAATTAAAGATGTCACTCTGTAAATAATCTATAATGTTTCCCGAAACAAATTTCTTGAGAGGTTTAAGAAAAGTGAATTTAGAAAAGTGGTCTAGTACAATAAGCAGTCCGATATGTCCCTTTTTCGTCCTTGGTAACGGTCCAATTAAGTCTACATATAATCTTTGGAATGGACGTTCAGTATCATTCATCTGCCCCAAAGGTGGTCGTAAGATATTAGTCGGAATCTTCGAAGTTTTACAAAGTATACAATTTTGAATATAATCCTTGACGTCAGTCACCAGTCGAGGCCAATAAAAGTACTGTCGTATTCGTTCGATTGTCTTAACTATTCCACCATGTGCCGATTTTGGTGTATCATGTGCCGAATATATTACACCTCTTCTTAGTTCTGCCGGTACATAAAGTTTCCAACATACCGATTCATCCATATCGCCAGAAGTAAATGCTGTCCTTTTATAAATATACCCGTCCATAATTCCAAAGTCCGGCAACCCTGAATTCTGAAAATCGTCCCGTAATCTTGAATACTCATCACTGTTAAATGCGTACGAGTCTAGATCAATTGCCGGTAATGTCTCCAACTCAACCGAGTTCAAAAATTCTTCACCCTCATGAGCTCGTGATAACACATCGGGGACAACGTTTTCCCTTCCACTTCGATGCTCTATTGTAAAATTGAAACCTTGCAGCTTTAACGCCCACCGACATAAACGACCCGAAAGATCACGTTGACCCATCAACCACTTCAAACTGGCGTGATCGGTCACGACCTTAAATTCTAACCCCTCAATGTACGATCGAAATTTCCTTATCGCCATAACTACTGCTAGACATTCTAATTCCGTAATTGTGTAGTTCCTTTGCGCTCTATTGAGTTTGTGGGACATATAGGCAATCGGTCTTTCTATTCCCTCCTCGTCTTTCTGCGCCAAAACTGCACCCACCCCATATGTGCTAGCGTCGCACTGTAAAATAAAAGGTCTGCTATAATTCGGATGAATCAGTAATGGAGCAGACGTCAGTTTTGTCTTTAGTTGGTCAAAAGCTTCCTGAGCTTGATCTGTCCATATAAATGATTTTTTCTTAGTCAGTAGTTCTGTCAGAGAAAATGTTAAAGTTGAATAGTCTTGTATAAATCTTCTGTACCATCCAGTCATGCCTAAAAACCGTCTTAAATGTTTAATGGATTTTGGTACAGGGAAGTCTTGAATAGCCTTTATTTTGTCTAAGTCCACTTGCAACGTCCCGTTCCCTACTACATAGCCTAAATATTTTACTCGTTCTAATGCAAAACTACTTTTCTTGACGTTGATTGTCAGACCCGCTTTTCGAAGATTTGTAGCTACCTCCAACAAGTGAGTTAAATGTTCGTCAAAAGTCTGCGAAACAACAAGTAAATCGTCCAGATATACAAAAACGCAAGTTTTTAAATTATACGGAATAACCATGTCCATTAGTCGGCACAACGTTTGCGGTGCATTACAAAGTCCAAACGCCATTCTTGTAAATTGATACAAGGGACGGTTAGGAACTGTAAAAGCTGTCTTTGGTCTCGAGCTTTCATCCAGTTTTATTTGCCAAAAGGCGTCTTTCAAATCAATCTTTGAAATACAGTAAACTGGAGGAAGTCTCGACAAAATTCCGTCAATATTCGGTATCGGGTATGCGTCCTTAACTGTCACGGAGTTTAATTTTCGACTGTCCACACACATCCTAACTTTTCCAGGCTTAACAACTACGACTGTTGGAGATGACCAAGGGGAATTCGGAGCTTCCTCTATAACCCCAAGAGAAATCATTCGATCCAATTCCCCGCAAAGTTGTTTTTCTATAGCTGGTGAAATCGGATAGTATCGTTGTTTTATGGGCCGAGCATCACCCGTATCAATGCTGTGTTGTATTAGAGAAGTACATCCCAAACCATCGACGTCCGAGTTAGGGAACGTTGCAATAATTCTATCAAGTCTTTGCTTCTGTTCAATAGTAAGTTGAAGTCTTTCCGAATCAGATTCGCCACAGTCAATTTCACCCAGAATCGGCAATGAAATTTTTAGTCCAAAATCGGTCCAAAAGTCATAGCCACAAATAATGTCCTGTTTTATTGTCGGAACCACCAAAAATTCAAATTGTCTAGTCTGTCTCTGAAAAGTTATCTCTAATCTTACTGTCCCTAAAACGTTCTGTCGTTGTCCGTCCGCAGTACGTACGTTACCTAAACATTTCCTAAAATAAGGCCCATTCCTAATTTCCAAAGCTAAATTTCCACCAATCACGCTCTTGTTCGCACCACTATCTAATAGTGCCATTATAAACTTATTATTAACCCTAAGGTTGATATATGGCCTGCTATCTAATTCTTGAGATATAATTGGGGAAATTATAAAATTTTTAAATAGCTTAAGTTTTTGATAAAATTCCCTAATTCGTTTCGATGACCTGCTAATTTTACTTTCACCAAAAATTCTGGCACGAGCTTTCTTATATTCATCCAAACGAACGTGATACGGTTTCCTCAGTGGGTGTATAATTTCGGTCCTATTGTTGTCAGTCTGAGTTCCATTTTCGTTGCTCTTTTTAATGTCCAATTTGTTCTGAAAAATATTACCGGATGTCCTTAATAAGTCCGTCGAACATCCTTCTGTCCGTTTCCCGAATATTTTTTTGAACATTTTGTGCAATTTGGTTTAAATATGTCCTTGGCACCACAACCATAACAAAATATCTGTCTAGGTTCCATACAATCGAAATATGTATGACCTTCCTTGTCACAGTTCCAACATCTAATTTGATGTAATGCACAAATGTCGTCACTTTCTTCCTTCGCTGTATTAATGTCATTGTCATCGCTCCCAATCTCAGAAATACGTGTTCCCTTTGATTTGCGGGAATCGAAAATGTGAATATCCTTCATGAACTTTTCATGTTTTCTAACTTCTTTACGAAGTTGGGAAATACTTGCAATTTCTAAATGCAAAAGTTCATGGCGAACTTCAGGCTTTAAATTTCTACTTATTGTTTCACACAAATCTTGGTCTGAAATTGGAATTTTTAGTTTATCTGTCATAGCCAAAATTGAATCTAAATATCCATCAAAATTTTCACTAAGTCCTTGTTTGCGTTTACGTATATCATCAAGGATGTCAAAGTCAGTACAATCATCCTTATATTGATTTCGTAAAGCCGTTGTCAGAGAATGCCAGTCCATGTCATTAGTCTGTCTGTGGTATCTCCAAAACCACTCGAGGGCCTTGCCTTCAAAAAGGCTGTGAGCATGTTTACACAAAGTGTCGAAATCTCCTCGAAGATTGTTAGTCGTTAAAATGTTTACTCGATAAATGAACTCGTCCACGGACATTTGATTGTCATGTCCAGTAAATTTTATTCGCCAATTGCGAATAATATTTAGCACTTTTTCAGCCAAAATCGGTTCTTGGTCTGAGTTTTGATTTGCTCTATGTGAATTATTATCATCGTCATGTCGAGTATGATTAAAATTAGGTTGTGTATTATTATTTTGAAACATTGTTGCTAATTCAGCCGAAATATGATTCAACATATCACTTCGAAAATCTCTTAAAGACTCGAATACAATTTTCCTTATATGTGCATCATTATTATTATTTGCAGAATTACCTGTTGGTCCGTTATGAGATTGTACTGTTCTATTTCTGGTTGCTGATCGTGTCCGAACACCATTATTTGGTGAATCTAAATTTACTGTAAAGCTCACATTAGTTGGCTCTTCTATATTTAATAAATTTTCGCGGCTTCGCGTTAAAGGCATTTTATATGATATTAAGTATCGACTAAAAATTCAATAAAGATAATATATATTTCATTACTAGGCTTATTCACATTATAATTAGGAATCAGGTAGTAAAACAAAATTGACTTCGAATTCAAACAAAACAAAAAAAAACAAAAATCTAAAATCTCAATTCTTTTATGAGGGTAGGTAATCAAAATAAATTCAAATACAAAAATCCCGATCATAATAAAATTAAGCAAAAATTTTGACAACTAAAAATTAACCAAAAAAAAAATATATATGTTATTCGTGAGTAAGAATTGCTTTAAAGTCATTCAAAAAACTCAAACGAAATATCACATACAAATTAAAATATTCTTATAAATATTTGGTTCGAAATTTTCCGAAAAAAAAAACAAAAATCCGAATATCCAAAATATTTAAAAACAATATGTTACAGAAACAAAAAAAAAAAAATAATAATAAAGTTAATATCACGTACTTAATATGTTTGGAATCTCAGCTTAGTTGTTAGTATTTTTTACATTTAGGTATCATAATAATATGATCTAAGTATTTTGCTGAGGCCCCACGTTGGGCGCCATTATATGTAACGATTCATACTGCAAGCCCTATTCATTTAGTTGACCTGCGCTACCTATTATTACCGACCGTGCTCAGGGATTGGGGTGGTGTTCTTGTCTACTTCTGAATAGGTTAAGTACCGCACATACATTTTAAAATAAAGGTAGCTTCACCTGAATATTACTTTAAAAGGAATAAAAAAAAATACAAATAACAAAACAAAAAAACTAATAATAAAAGAATAAGTTTGAACTCATAAAGTCATGAGAAGATGGTGACAATTCTTCCCTTTCTCTACCCTCCCTTCCTATCTATCTCCATGTTATTTCGTTAAAGACAGCCCTAAAATGATTCCCTAACTATACGTGTTTAACCTTTCATGAAATATATATTACAAAAAAAAATTATGAGATCATTATTGCAACTCGAAAATTTCACAAAACCATAATATTAATAACTTCAGTTATCATTTTATTGTTTTTTTTTTTTTTTTTTTTTTTTTTTTTTTGTAAAAGATAGAAATTAAAAATAACAAAGTAAATACAAATTTCTGTTGTGTAGGATGTTAAATATTTTATCTGTTAATTCTTTAAATATAATAAATTGAAATTAACACAAAAAAAAAAAAAATTCAAATAATGGATGTTCAAATGTTAATAACATAAATTTAAAAAAAAAAAAAAAAAAAAATGTTTTGGTAATAGCATAACCGAATGCAATATTTTCAATTTAGAATATTAATGAATTTGCATTATAATTTCATTTAAAAAAAGGAAAATAAAACTCACCAAACAAAATCCAACGTTGTCAACAGGCCTGATGAAATGCTGATCTTGATTTTAACAATTTTGAATTTGTCAAATTTTCATGATTTTTTTTTTTCCCTTTTATGTTATATATGTATGTATGTAGGTTTTTAGTTGTATATGTATGTATGAATGAATAAATGAAGTTAAACTACAATATAAATAGAGCTAAAACTAAATTCAACAACACACAAAGTAAAATAGACAAAAATTATTTGAAATTAAAATAAATTAATTGATTAATACTACGTTTATACGCACCACTTATTCGCAAATAAATATATTGCAAGTAGAGAATATTGCCGCATAAACAGTGAATTAAATTTTTATTTGCGAATAGCTAACTCACGAAAACAATTCCTGATTAACGACACTATTTGCAAATAAGATTTTAAGCATTGCCACACTTTTAACCGTTTTACGTTTTTATTTCGATGTGGCACATTCATATGACAACAAAAGTAGAATTAAATCAAAAATGTGCAAATAAGTTTAAAAATACACAATAATTTTTGATATTTTCCATTTAAAAAATAAAAAGTTTATAAACATACAGTGCTACTAAATGAATAAATTTTCCATCTGGCATCACTTAAAAATAAGAATTTTCATTAAGAAATAGACATATAAACAGTAAGTTAGTTAATCGCAAATAATTTTTATTCGCGAATAGGCTACGTATAAACGTAGTATAAATTAGATTCCGTTATTAATTATAGAGGCTTTTACGGTAATTTAGTTCTATTTTAAGTGTAAGTTATATAAAATGATGTCCGAATTTTCTGGTTAGTTGTGAGTTCAAGATATAGTTCTTTAGGTTAATAACAAATTGTAAATCATAGTTTTAGTTTTAATTGATAAATTATTTGAAGAAGATGCTGAGGATTAACGATGTTCGTTATAAATGTTTTAAAAAAAAAAAAATTTGATAAAAAAAACCCCAATATTGCATCAGTTTTTTTAAAAACACCCAAAGTTGTCCTCCTCCTTTTCCTTTTCCTCGTCTAAATTAATAACGTATTAGGTCTTAAAGCCAGAACCTTCCAGAGGAAATATTTCCCTTCCAAACCTGTGTAAAAAAAAATGTTCCTAAATGTAAATTTCCATATTCAAAATTTCCGTTTTACTTACAAAATGATCTGTCCCAGATGTGCTCCTTTTCCCCTTTATTATATTTTATAAGACAATATATTTTCCCTTTTATTTTTTTAAATTTCTTATATTTTGTATGTCTTGCTTGAATTTTCTTTCTAAATGAAAATTTTTGAAATATAAATTTTCTAATACCTCAAAAGTAAACAAAATATAAAAATATTTTCCGAAATTGCTAAGGTATTATCATACCCAACGAATAGTGCATATCTTAATAGATAGCCCTCACACAACCCCTCTTTCTTCTCTACCCCGATCGCCTACAAACAAAACAAACGTGTTTGTTAGACATGTCTGAATAGACGCCGTGTAAACTCCCTCTATTTATATTTCCGAGAGTGGTGTTTATATTAGGACTGTAGTAAATTATGGACAAATCTTCATGAAATTTGGCATGGATTTCTAGTCTTAAAAAATTACTGAAACAACAATATTCATTACAGTTTTAGGCGTACTTAAGTGTTTTCCGAGAGTGGACCTAGAGAACAGTATGATTTCTTGTCATATACAAAGAGTTTGTGCAAAATTTAATAACAATCGGTGCATTCCGTTATGAATTATAAAAAAAGTATCGTCGTATCGACAGTACCGATATATCAGAGAACCTGCAGTATCGCCGATGTATCGGTATTGGTTATATCCCAACTATTTAGCATATTATCGTTGCTACTGCTACTTTCAGCACGTTCAGCATATGGGCAAATCCTGCGTGACGAACGCTACATTCGCACGCGTTTTCTGATTGAAATATAAAAATTTTTTGGTCTTTCAAAAAAGATAGCTTCAACTAATATATAGTATTTAGTGACTTTAAAATGTACTTACGAATGGCATATATCATAATTTCTTAGCAAGTACTTGTTGCGAAATAATTGATCACAAAGTTTCGTGACGCACGCTACAAAAAGTGGAAGTAACTTCAAAGGTTGAAGTGCGTTTTCCTAATTTTGATCGAATTTGGTATACAAAAATTTAATTCCCAAAAGAAAGATGACTATAAAAGAATTCTAAACGCACTTATTCGCAGCCAAAAAATGTTGTGATTTTTTGACAAAAGCCGTGAACCCTTTGTGACGCACGCTACAGTTTTTCCAGTAGTATTTTATTATTATATTTTATTTACTTTACAAAACAAATTATATTTTTATGAATTGCATTTCTTAAACTAATTTCTTAACAAATGAATATCAACTTTTTTTTTAACGAAATTTATATTTTGACAAGTCTGCTGTTAGTGCTTTTTTAAGCACAAAAATCACCTAAAGTAATGCTAAATTCACGTATAACATTAACGACCATTTTCACTAAGTTCGGTTATAATTAACTATCGGTTATAGCTGTCAAAACATATTGGTAACCGTAACTTTAATTGAAAGTTAGTTTTAACCGAACTTGGTGAAAATGGCCGTAAGAAATCAGCAGTGGGGTAAAATTGGGGAAAAATTATTGCATTAATGATCATTGAAATACATATTTTTAAATATAAAAATGAAATTAAACATCTAGTCTTATATTCCGTTAAAAAAAAATTAATTTGAAAAATTTTTGGCTGGTGGACTGTTTCTGGGATTTGCCCATATTTTCTTTTTTAACAAAAGAGAAATATGAACATGTTAAATGTTTTTTTTTTTCAAATCTACAAATAGTTCTTGTTTTATTAATAATTTATTAGAAATGCCGCCATGTTTGTGCCAGTGGGAAGCATCCTCTCCACCGCCTACATAAATTTTAATGTTATATTTAAATTAAAACTTTTTTTGCAAACA
The DNA here is from genome assembly GCA_930367215.1 of Pollenia angustigena. Taxonomy (NCBI): domain Eukaryota; kingdom Metazoa; phylum Arthropoda; class Insecta; order Diptera; family Polleniidae; genus Pollenia; species Pollenia angustigena. Next base: position 119,216,865 of record OV884057.1, on the reverse strand, counting down.
AAAAAAAATTGATGAATGTAATAGAATTTCTTTTGATAATTCATTTATTTATTTAAGTTATTTTTTGTGGTGTTTTTTCTTTTTCTAAATTTAGTTTTAAGAAAAAATAATTTCGATGGGTTTGAGGAGCACACACATCTTTTATTTGGAAAAGAACAGAGATGTAAATGAATCATTAATTTTTTGATTTTAATTCATTACGAATTAGCTAAATTTTGTATTAATTCTTTTCACACAAAAAATGAATTGAATGAAATTTGAGTCAATTCATTTGAATTTAGCAAAATTAATTGCAATTCATTTTTAATTCAAATGAATTGCAATTCATTTCCAATTCATTTGAATTGAATTGACTTTGAATTAATTCAAATGAGTTAGAAAAAATGAATTGCAATTCATTTCCAATTCATTTGAATTAATTTTGAAAGAAGACTACTGTAAGTAAATGTGAAGAAGCATTACTCTAGTTTTGTTATCCAACTCATTTTATTATACAGTACTTTTCGTTTATAGTCAGTACGCTTATAGTCACATTAGCGACATAGTCTATTTTATCTGTATTTTGCCGCTATAAGTTATTTTAATATAAAGTATTAACGTTATAGTTTAATAATTAAGTGATAAGCACATTTGCCATATATGCCATTTGTCAACAGTAGTCAAAGGGAAAAGTAAAGCAAATTAATGGCGTTATATTCACATTAGCAAAATTTACTAAATTCTTTTTAGTTTTCGAATCAAAAATCCATCCAAAGAAAGAATGAATTAAATCACCTAATTTTTGTCATCAACTCTCTACTCGTAAATTAGTTTTTGCCGTTGGTATCAGTTGTGAAATATCTTGTTATTATTTTAACTATTTTTTTATTTAGTATGCAACTCTGTTGTAAAACCATAAGCCTGATGTCGGTGTAGTTTATATGAATGTTTTATTTCCTTTATTCACATAACTTAATTATATTCGAATTCGGTTACATGTCACATTAGCGATATAGTCCACGTTTTGGTTGCAACTAAAGGACTAAAGCACGAGATAATCGTCGAAAGGCATGGAAAATAATAAGAATAGAAAATCCAATGATGTACTATAATTAGCAGGTAACGGCAAAATATGACTTGAATTAGTAGGGAGCTGCGAAAATCCTATCAGCATGAGTATTAACTCATTTGAATTAATTCAAAATCAATTCAAATGAATTACAATTAATTTTTTCTAACTCATTTGAATTAATTCAAAGTCAATTCAATTCAAATGAATTGGAAATGAATTACAATTCATTTTACCAATTCATTTGAATTAAAAATGAATTCCAATTCATTTTGCCCAATTCAAATGAATTGACTCAGTTTTGATTCAATTCATTTTTTTGTGTGAAAAGAATTAACTCAAAATTTGCTAATTCAGTGGAAATGAATTGCAATTCATTTTACCAATTCATTTGAATTAAAAATGAATTCCAATTCATTTTGCCCAATTCAAATGAATTGACTCAATTTTGATTCAATTCATTTTTTTGTGTGAAAAGAATTAACTCAAAATTTGCTAATTCAGTGCATGAATGATTCACGAATTAATTCAAAAATTAATGATTCACTTACATCTCTGGAAAAGACCCGTCGCATTGCCTTGAGCTAAAAATGTTTCATTTGTAATTAAAAAAAAATTACTGATACACAGATAAAAATTCTCGCCAATTTTTTTTAAATTAAACCATTAAAAATAAAATCAGTTTCAATTAAAAATTTAATCAATTGAATTAAGCGTTTGTTAATATCAAAAAATATTTAATTGATACTACATTTTAATTTGTTTTGGGCTGGAGCAAAATTAAGTAATTTTTTAATTAATATCACAAATTTCTTAATTGAAATCCATTTTTATTTTTTTCTGTGTACGTAAACTATTTAATTAATAATTTTCATAAATTCTTTTTCAGTTTTGCTTTAAATTTTATTAATTGAATTTAAGATATGGGCAGAAAATTTTTATTTGTCACAAGATTTCTCATTAATGACAAATTATTTACTTAATGCTAAATCTTTCAAAAACAATTTGTCATTTGATTGAAACTTAATTGAAGATGTTAAAAAATTGTTCGAAATTTAAAAAAATGCACTTTGCCGTTTCGTCTTTCTTATATTCGTTTTATTTTTTTGTTTGTTTTGCTTGTTCAGTCATTGTCTTACTAATTGCGCGTATTGAAAAACTTAAAATGTATTAATGTAAATTTTTATATTTTTGTTTTTATCTGTTCAAAAAGATCAATCAACTTTTTACACACAAAATTAAATTAATTAAGTGATAAATTTTAAGCGTTTCGCTGACTTTCAAGTTAATTCGAATACTTAAAAGTATTTAGCAGCTAAACAGTCGTAAATGCTTAAAGATTTGCTAATTAATTGTTAAAATACAAACCAAATTTTATATGGGTGTTTGTTGTTATTTTAGCAATTAATGTGTTTTCGTATTTACTTTCAGTATTATGATTATTATTAGGGCAAGTTTTTATATCCATGTGAAGCAAAAAAAAAATATGGCAAAAATATAAAAAAGTAATTTTTGGAATTGTTTTTACGTTATCTTTAATCCTAGGGGTGGACTGACAAAAAATTTTTTTTCGAACCACTCTACTGTGGATGCTCAGACTATATGCTGGGGATATATGAGTCCCGGGGCACAGCAATATCCTGGAGTATATTAGGACACATGAGCTTGCCAGACTTGGCACTATTATACGCGTTCCACAGGATATGAAAGGCGTTGGGGTACCTCAGTTCTCGTACGAACTCCAACTTCCGTGATCGATTAAAGACATTCTTAATGATAGATGGTCCGCAAAAACTGGATTTAGAATCGCCATACAATTGTTCTTGCGTAAGAAACTAAGGAAAAAAAGTTGGGCGTAGCTTAAACTTAACTTCTATTTAAGTTTAGAAATCTTTTACAAAAATGTTTAGTTTGTGTGCCAAGTTATATGTGACCCCGCGTTCCCTTTCGGTTTGTAGGGATCATCTTATATCTTTTGGTGTTATATCCTCCGGCGTAAAATCAGGTGCAAAAAATACCTGAGACTCGGCAAAACTCCAATCTTGACAGATTACAGGAAATCTCCTGCGATTGCGGCTGACCAAATATCCTATCTAGTATCACGGGAGTCAGTAGCCCCTGTGGCATGGCACCGGAATGTCTATTTCTTAAGTCCTCTGTAAGAATGCTCTTTGCGGAAAATACTCTCTGGTTTTCAAAAAGATTGTCTTTGCTTTCGCTTTTCCATTAAAAATATACTTTCGGGGATCGCGTAATTTTTCTGGTTTACTACCTAAAGTTGCGAGAAGGGATATCCTGTAAATCTCACGAAAGGGCGGTTTTTTACAATTTGTGGGAGAAACCGGCCTGAAGGAGGAATATCACTAGTTTCTGTGTCTACTCAACAAATCCTTTTAAAATTTTCCAAAGACAGTGGAGGCTAGACAGATCCAGCTTCTAAACGCCCAAGTGTTTAATCTTGCTGCACTATGGTAACTCTAACACTCGGGGCTCACAGTGTCAGATTTAACAAATTTAGGGGGACTAAACTCAAAATTTTTTTTTATTTTTTTTCCTCAAGTTTGAAGTTAGTATGAAAGAAAACTGTCCAAATAATAAATAAATGTATATCAAAGCTAAAAAATGTGAAACAAAACAAAGTAACGGTGCTCGGAATGTCGTGTTTATTACAGACAATAAGAATTTTAGTTCTACCTGCTGCGTGTGTACTAAATTCAAACCATTATAACTTTTGTTTTTTTAAATATTTTTTTACGTTTGTTGGTTGTTTTTTTTAGTTTTTATTCTATTTAATAATAGTAATAAAGCTTGTTGATAAATAGCTTATGATTAGTTTTTAGTGCCGGCTTAGATAAATCGTTTTATTGTAAAGGGCATAATAAACCACACAAAATGCGTGGCAAACACACACACTATTTCCGTTTGGGGTTTGCCAATAAACAACACAAATGTTCTCCGTTCAAACATTAATTTTCATTTTTGTTTTGTTTTCAATGAATGCGGATGCCAATAGTGCTGCGGCAATTTTGTTGCTTTTAGCTTAAAACGGAGAAGAAATTATAAAATAAAGGCAAACAATTTAAAGTAAACAGTTTTTAAACAACGAGCTGTTTTGTGGCAAGCAATACTACTAAAAAATTTAATTTAATATTAAAAATTAATTGAATTGAATACATTTAGCATTAGACGCCACAAAAAGTTTGACAAATATCCAACATGTCTGCCAAATATTAAAAATTTTTAATATTTCTGCAAACATTGCTTCAAATGTTTGTCCAAACAGCAAAAACCCCAATTAACAACACAAAATGTTTGTACAAACCTAAAATTTTGACATGTTTGCCAAGCCATTTGTGAGGTTTATTATGCCCTTAAGTATGTATATCTAAAAAGTGAGAAATCTTTCATGGACTCAAAAATATAGAATACCTTTTCATTTCAGGGTTCTTTTGCCACTAAATGATAAATTTATATATAACTTATTGGGATTACAAAATATTTTTTGCACCTTTTTGCATACAGCATACACATTTTTTCAAAACTTTAGCATGACTTCGCAAATGTCGCATCAACAAATTTTCGATGTTTGGTGTTTATCTGTGTCAAATAATAAATGTGAGCGCATCTTGGATTTTATTTTAGGAAATATTAGTAATGGATCCAATCAAACTATTGATCTTAAAAAATTAAAAACTTTTGTTAGTAAAATTTGTCATGAAATACTGGAAAAGTGGAGGAAGTCTCAAAGATCAAAATTGAAGTTTTTAAAAAGCAACAGCGATTGGCTCGCACATAAAATTGATTTCTCATTATACTTATGTAAAACTTCTGATTCAGAGCTCAGTGGTGGTAGACAGAAAAAAAATTTCGATGACTGTTGTCATAAAACAAAAGCAAAAAAAGCTAAGGAGCTTCTGAAAGTTACCAATCCGAAAGAGTTGTTAATGGCAGCTGCCTTACAACTCCATTCATCTGGTAAGCGATCTTCAGCGGCAATTGTAACTGAGCTTGCAAATGCATCGCCAAAAATAGGTGTCGCAATAAAAATGGCTAGAATGTGTAGTGAAAGGCCAACAACTCTTTCTCCTGACCAGGCCCTGGCAATGATAATTGATACCGATTTAACGACGCATAAATATCAATTACTTAGACAACATACAAAGGCTATAGATCCCAAAATATATCCATGTTACGATTTGGTACGGAAATCGAAGCGTTGATGCTACCAGGATGGTATAGTTGTCACTGAATCGTATGCAATTATTAATCTTCAACCATTAATTAATCATATAGTAGTTAGGCTATGTTCCGCTTATGAAGAAGTTTTTCTATCGATACCGAACAAGTTCAGTGATGTTATTATCATTATTAAATGGGGATGTGATGGAGCTGAACATAACCAATACAAACAAAAATCCGATCAAGAAGATATTTCGGACAAAAATTTGTTTAGTATTTGTATTAGTATACAAACGATGGCCTTAAAAATATTATTTGGAAAAACTTGGCTCCATCCTCAACGCGGCATTATCGTCCAATAAAATTTATATTTGCTAAAGAAACTAAAGAACTTATTTTAAATGAAGTGAAGATAATTGAAGAACAAATTTCGTCACTTGGACCAACCATGATCACAATAGGCAATATTCCTGTTAATGTTACTTCCACATTCATTTTGTGTATGATTGATGGAAAAGTGTGCAGTGCTCTTTCCAATGATGCATCGTCACAAGCATGTTATCTATGTGGAGCCATGCCAACAGCAATGAATAATCCAGTTGCGCTTTTAAATAAAACAGTGGATGGACATTTCTTCTCTGCACGCCTGGATCCGTTTCATGGAATGCCTAATACACATTGCATACAGAGCAGACATTAAAAAATGGCAAGTTAGAGGAGATGAAAATAAAGCAAGATTATTGGAACGAAAAAAAATATCCAAATACGATTTAAAAATAAAATGATGGGATTATTGGTCGATATGCCAAAGCAAAAATCCGGAAATTCCATCGATGGAAACACGGCAAGAAGAGTTTTTAGAAACGCCGAGAAGACAGCAGAGATAATTGGCATTGACTTGGAACTAAAAAACGTTTTCACATTATCCTTAAATGTTTAGCCACAGCTTTTGAAAATTTCGCTGTAATTACAAGAAATATTTATTTAGAGAAATATTCATGGTACTTCATGCCTGTGACGGTACACAAAGTCCTATACCATGCAAAAGAAATTATAGTTAACTGTATACTTCCAATAGGCCAATTATCGGAAGAAGCGCAGAAAGCTAAGAATAAAGACAACAGAAGATATCGTCTGAATTTTACCAGAAAAACATCTAGAGTTGATTCCAATACTGATTTATTGCATAGACTTTTGTTATCATCAGATCCGTTAATATGCAGTTTGCGCAAAAATCCAAAAACTAAAAAACATGTTTTAACTCCTGAAGTTTTGGCATTGTTAAAAGAGCCAAACATTTATAATAATGACTCTGATGTCTCTAATTTTGAATAAATAATTTAAATACAACTTTAAAACTTTCATATACTTACCTACCATGTATTATTTAATTCTGTAAAAAATATTGAATGAATAACAAAAGAATTATAATTAAATTAAATAAATTATTTATTTTTTTGACCAAGTGTAACATTTTTTTCAGTGTAGTAACGTCCGAGTAACTTTACATTATTTTTTTTTTGGCGTAAAGAATCCCCTGGCGACCATTTTGCATCTTTAAGTGGTACACCCTATGCAAATTTATTATTACTTTTATATGGGGGTGGGTGTACCAGTTCTCCGATTTTGCCCAATTTTTGAAAATAGATGCGTAATTTTACGATAACATCTTGTTAAAAAATTCGTAGCTTTTTCTTTGATAGTTTTCAAAATACAGACTTAAGTTCCCCTAAAATGGCATAATCTGACACTGTGGAGCGGTTGGTAAACGTATTCTTTGTCATTAAGAAATCTTTGGAAATATTCAAAAAACTTATTTCAAGCTAAAAGTTAAATAAACTTGCCCTGGTTATTATTATTTTTTGGTTTTTCTGCAATATTATTTAAAAGAAATAATAATAATACTAATAAAATTTTGTAAAGGTCGAATAATAGTCAATTTATAAAAGAAATAAAGAATTTATGTAATTCTCATTGTAAAATTTGGATGATTAAAATTTAAATAAGTTTTTAAATACATTCGGCGAGTAATTGATGGATGTATGAATCATTAATGCGATGTCACCGCTACAGACTTTTGCTAAATGAAAAAAGTTAGAGTGCTATATTCGGCTGTACCGAATCTTTGATACCCTCCACCGACAGTTCGAATGTTTTAGGAGTAATATCTGTATGATGTCTATTTATTATTATAATCTTTGTAAAAACAGACATCTGCATTAAAATTTGTTGCGGTTTAGACCTATATAAAATTATTGATCGACAATCAGAATCAATTTTAAAAAGTTTGAGTAGAATATCAGTTTAAGCTGAACTTAAATGATTTTCAAGAGAACAAATTATATAAAAGCCATGGTAAGCTATGAACTAATCATCCCAAATTCTGCAGAACGATTTCTGGTATTAAAAAACATAAATTTCAATACAGCGGTGCAATTAGTTTAAGCGTTTGCAGTGAATTTCAGAAGGAATCTAAGGTAAATTATGAACCATATATCACAAAGTTGCATAACATTTTTTCTGGTCATATGAAGCTAAACTGGAAGAAAGTTTACCGCGTATTTAATTATTTTACCAGAGTGGGCTTTAAATGAGGCCTATGGTAAGTTATGCACCAATCTTAACCAAATTTCACAGTGTCATTTCTAGTTCTAATACACTGTGATGTACCAAATTTTGTTATGATAGCATTATTTTTTACGTTTTTAGGCGTACTAAGCTGTTTTCCGGGAGTAAGGTTTATATGGGGCCGAGGGTAAATTATGAACTGATCTTCACGAAATTTCACAATCTTATTTCTAGTCCTATAAAACTTTTATGTTCAAAATTTTGTTATGATAAAATTATTTTTTAAGGATTTAGGCGTACTAAACTGTTTTCCGGGAGTAGGGTTTCTATGGGGCCTAGGGTAAATTATGTACCGATCTTCACGAAATTTCACAGTCTTATTTTTAGTTCTAAAAAACTTTGATGTACCAAATTTTGTTATGATAGCATTATTTTTTACGGATTTAGGCGTACAAAACTGTTTCCGGAAGTAGGTTTTATATGGGGCCTATGGTAAATTATGGATCGAACTTCACGAAACTTAATAGTTTCATTTCTAGTCCTATTTAACTGTGACGTGGCAAAATTTGTTATGATAGCATTGTTAGTTAGGGTTTTAGGCTTACTATACTGGTTTCCGGGGGTGGGGCTTATATGAGGCCTTGGGTAAATCATGGACGGATCTTCACGAAATTTTACAGCGTGATTTCCAGTAAAATAAAACGAACTTTTGCGAAATCTTATATCATTCTGTGTATTTTTCCACCATTTATGTTAGTTTTTGTAATAAAATTATCAATTTTTTTTAGGTGGTGGTTCTACAATTTGATTCATAGCTCAGATTCTATTAAACCGATTTTGCTGGATTTCAATCCCAAAATGCTTCGGATAACTACAAGCAATTTGACACCAAGGTTGTTTAATTCTTTTGAGTTTTTCGAAAGTGAGCGTGTTTTCAACAGACGGAGAGACGGACAGACAGACGGACATGGCTAAATCGACTTAAAATTACTTAAGGACCCAGAATATATATACTTTATAGGGTCTGAGATGAATAATAAAAAAGTTTCACACGGAATGGCAAACTTAATATACCCTCTTCACAACTAATTGTGGTGGAGGGTATAAAAAGTCACTTGCATTCATTGAACGTACTTGAACTTACTTGAGTTTTGTCCATGAACTTGTTTCATTAAATTGTATCTGATTAGTTTTTTTTAAACCAAATTTAATTGATTTGAAATTAATATCTAAGAATAATTTCAATTTTAACTATTGCCAAAGTAAACTTAATCTAACTGATGAAATGATAAAAAAAATTCGATTTTATTAAGTACAAAAGTCGTAGAATGTTAAACCTGGTTATGCCACAAAGATACGGAGAAAATCGAAATCGGAAAAGATTGAAAAATATATGTATAAACTAGTGTTGAAAATAAGTTAATAAATTTCTGTTGATATATGTAGGTTTTATTGTTTTGTGTTAATTGGAAGCACTGTTTTCTGTGACAGCTGATATGACAGTTCTCGGTTGTTTTGAGTTTAGTTTGGCATAGCAGTTCATTATAAATAGAATCTCGCTAAAGAAACTATTACAAAATTTTTCAAATTTATTTTGAAAACGATGGTGTAATTCGACAAACCATCTTAAGGCCGGAATTCTCTATCCTACATAATCGCACGATTCACACGAAAATCTGACAGAATTCTATTCGTCATAAACAAATGTCTGCAAAATCTGTTGTCACTGCAAAAACATATGACTAAACTACTTTACAAGAAATGCAACTCTGATCGAATAGAAGCTATCATTTTATGAAAATTTTCAAGTCGGAAAGACTCGTCAATAAAATTGGTCATTCCATTTAATTTTGAGGTTACACCATCATACTTTATGAGCACATAAATTTTTTTCTTTTGATAAATCGTACGACTGAATAGGAAAGCGAAACGCCGGATTTAACGGTACCAGTAATAAACCTCCCGAAGTATTCCGTACATTGTGCATTAAACATGCGATTAATGGTGTGCAACGTAGTGTTTAAGATGATTTCAATGTGTCAATTCGTTATTGTGCTCAACAATAAAACTTGTGTCTATCCATTTTGCCGAAGAAATATCGCTATTGACACACAATTTTATTTACAATTTTGTTCCGTGATAAAGCAAACTTTTGGTGAAATGGCTGCGCCAATAAACGGAATTGACGCATTTGGAGCGATAATAGATAGATTGTAGAAAGACTATTATATGGTGAGGTAGTCACAAATAACAATGGTCAGAACCAGGGCTGGCAGATTTGACGATTTATCGTCATTTTGGTTCCCGAATAGCAAAGTGCCGATTTGCTGATTTTTTTCTAAAAATTTACTATTTTATCAAAAAGTGACTTCAATTTTTGGGAATACAAAATTTTAATTTCAAAAGATTTTGCTATTCGTGCTTAATTCCCAGTTTTTATTATTGATAAAAACACTTGAAATTTATTGTTGATGGGATAAGCTATGCGCATTTCACTGTTTGCTTAGGCCAGATCATCAGGAAACTTCATCCATAAAGATTTTAGAAAAACTAAAGATATTAAACCAAATAAAACTGTTAAACGTATAAGACTTATAGCAACAGTTCTACTTGTAATAATATCAATTATATATTTTATCAATAATAAAAACTGGGAATTAAGCACGAATAGCAAAATCTTTTGAAATTAAAATTTTGTATTCCCAAAAATTGAAATTACTTTTTGATAATAAACAGGCAAGTGCACGGCCTAAAAAAACACTTAATTGACAACATCTTTTGTAAGTTGTTGTTGTTTTTATTTTGTTTTTCTTAACCTACTTACAACTACAATTAATGTTGAGAGAATTTCAACTAACTGTAGTGGGGAATGTGAGATGAGATAAACGCACTGTTTATTGTTGATGTTTTTTGTTTAAACATACAATCAATTAACTGAAAGAAACATTTAGCAAAGGAATTACATCATAAAAAGCTGCTGGAATCTCTACGGCGGCCACATGCCACAAAATTTAAATATAACCGGCATAAAATAAGCCATTTGGATTGATATCACAGAAAAAATAGAAAATCGACTTTAATTAAACAATTCGTCCAGAAAGTAAAATTATTTACTAAATTTTCGCCTGCAAAAGAATTGATCATATCAATTAACGGATTTGTATATTCAAGTCGGGATACACAAATTAAGTCAACCAAAAAATTAATTGCATAAACTAAAAAATACACAACATATGCATAAACATTTAAATTTATGTGTTTTAATTAAAAAAATTAGTTGCAACAAACAAAAAATTAATTGAAAAAATTAATGTACACCAATTAATTTTAAAATTTTTGGCAAGCATTTTTTCTGTGTGTTAAAAACAGTTTCTTTATTTTGTTTCAATTTGAAGTTCTCCGCCTCTAAGACTACACACAGAAAACAAATTAGTTGGAAAACGGTTGCAGTAATAAAATATCGATCAGGGAATATAAATTATTATTGCAACTATTAAAAATGTGTAACTCTAACTGATTTTGAATACTAACGACTATTAAAGCGTAATTCTAACTGAAATATGAGTCCTTCAATTCTTTTATTAGTTATGATAACTAATTTTATTTAATACTAAAAATTAGTACGAATAGTGTCAATCACAACCAAATTTATTGAAGTGCAATACTGAATATTGGTTATTACAATTAATAATTTGCTTTTGTCAATAAATTTTATAATATAATTGCTTATTTATTTATTGCAGCTAATTATTGATTGTTAGTATGGTTGTAGAAGCAATTTTTAGTCAGTTTGACATTTTTACTCCCATATGCCTTATTCCAAATCAAATTTTTCAAACAAGAAAAAATCGATTTGAGTAAAAAATTTTAATAATTCAACACACCGATTTTTATACAATTAGAACAGTAATGATTTCTAATATATCCATTATTTTCTAAAAAATGCTGATCAATATCGAGTTGTAAATTGTATTGTCTTTTTTGAACAAAAAAACAAAAAAAAAAAAGAATTTAAAGCCGTTTTCCGGGATTGGGAATTTGGGTATTTCTTAATCAAAAATGGGGTTGTTTTTCAGTCCACTGTTTTAAGAACTTTTTAATCTACATAACTGCCAAAATTCATTATGATACCTTTATTCATGTTAGATTTATAGAATGTCAAACATTAAAATTATTATTTATATAGTGTAAATGAATAAAAGGGCTTTCAATATGAAACAAATAATAATTTTAAGGTTTGACATTCTATAAATCTGACATGAACAAAGATATATTAATGAAATTTGGCAGTTATGTAGATTAAAAAGTGCTTAAAACAGTAGGCTGAAAAACATCCCACTTTTTGAATAAAAAAATACCATAATTCTCAATCTCAATAATTAGCATTTTCATACTAAATGCTAAAAAACATCAAAAGTTCAATTTTGGCCTTAAATTTCTCAACAACTACTGAACCGATATTAACAAAATTAAAACTGTAAAAAAGTTCAAAAAGTCTTTTCTCCTGCTATCGGTTCAAAAGTTACAGATTTTTGGCCGATGAAAAACGATTTTCAGCCACTGTGCGCCGGTGGTTCGAAACCTTCCTAAGAGCTTGCTGAAATAGTTTTAAATGTGCTTTTTGTATGAATACAACCAAAACTAAAATTCGCAAGAGAATGCATTTTGAGTTATTACAAGCTCTTCTTAGAATAAATACACACTTTAAAAATAATTACGTTTGCTGTGAATTATATCTTCCATCAGATTTATATGTAGGGCGGGTGAGATAATGTTTACTGGAACAGCAATATAGGAGCCATCATTGGAATGGTAGAAAACATGTGTTTTCTGTATTGAATTTTTTCGTGCATTACCCTGTTTAAATGAACCAGATTGACCTAAACTCTTGTGTTCCCATTGGACCTGATTTCAACAAGCAAATCTGTGCCCATGTTCTGTAACTCTCGCGTCGAGAAACTTTTCGATTGAATTGTGCGAAATGAAACAAAAATGCCATATATTGAAACAAACAGCTGTTTTTCTCACTAAACTGTGTCTGTAACTTTTTTTGGCGAGTACAAGCTATCACGTAACGAAATTATTCGCCAATTTACAGAAAAAATGTGTCTGTAACATTTTGGCGAGAAAGTTCCCGCTTTGAACTGTCAAATAAACTCACGAATAAAAAAACAATTAAAAATGCAAAATTCGAAGAATAATAAAAATAGTATTTTGTTTTTGGCACATTTTTTCACTGTTTTATTATTTTGCTTTAAGCAATTTTATAAAATACAAGAATGTTTTCAAAGCTCGTATGCAAACAGAAAACATTTAAGTCGCTCTTTACACAATTTGGTATAGCCGACGGTTGTATTTTCACCGCCGTCGTTGAAAAATTTTCGATTTTAGTAAATTTTGGTCGCCGTCAACGATATGTGTTACTGGCGTCCTCAACATCTGCAACGTCACATCGGCTTTGAGTGCAATGTTATGACATTTATAACGTAACGACGTAATCTCTTTTGATATTTTTCGACATGAGTTACAGACACAGTTTTTTCTCACTTTTCGAGAAACGATGAAATATTTTGTTTCACATCTTTTCGATGCGAGAAGTTCTCACTAAAGTTACAGAGCATGGGTACTGATCACACTAATTGTAGAGCATTGTATTTAAAATTTCGTGGTAATTTGGCTCGTTTGACCCTTTTCAATATGCCGAGTTAGCATTTAAAGTATTTAAATTTTTCCAAATGGGAGTAAATAACCAGTGTGGCAATAGTAGCATTTTTGCAGCTTAGTTCAGCATTATTAACTTTGATTTAGCTGAAAACTTTTCATTTACGATATGGCTTAATATGCAATAAGAAGACGTTTAAGGGGACAAAATGACTAAAAAACATGCATTTAGCAATAAAACTTAACTTTAAATGTCTTAAGTACATATCACTTTAATCCAATTATTATTTTAGTAATATGAAGATATTTAAAAAAAACTTTAATCATCTGGATACATTTTTATTTTTACAGACACTTCAACAAAATCTCCAGCATTAATTCCCTACCCCAGCTGGGAAGCTCACAACCTCAATGAGACAAGTCCCGAACTCGTTTCACCCTTCCGCATGCGTGCTGATCGTTGTGGCCGTTTATGGGTTTTAGATTCTCGTATATCCAGTGTGTTAGAGGAAACTATGCTTTACGGTCCTGCCCATCTTTTGATATACGATATACACAATGATAATCTATTGAGACGCCATGTATTTCCCAGTAATCACGTCAAGCAAAGTTCATTCTATGCCAACTTAGCTATAGAAGATGGTGATTGTGATAATACTTTTGCTTATGCCGGTGATTTGGGTAGTCCTGGTTTGGTTGTTTACTCGTGGAAACAAAAGGAATCATGGAGAGTACAACATAATTATTTCCACCCCGATCCCTTGGCTGGTAATTACAGTATTGGCGGACGTGATTTTCAATGGGATGACGGTCTTTATGGGTTAGCTGTGAGTAAAATGCAGCCTGATGGCTACTCCACATTGTATTTCCATCCTATGAGTTCGACTATGGAATTCTCTGTCAACACGATGATTCTACACAACAAAACTTTGGCCACAGAAGGGCAAATTTATAAAGAATTTAAAATATTGGGTTCTAGAGGTCCCAATGCCCAGGCAGGAGCTTCATTTTTGGATCCATTAACTGGAGTCTTATTTTATGCTTTGCCGAATTTAAATGCTGTAGCATGTTGGAAAACTTCTAAGCGAGCCTACACCATAGAATCCCAAGGCCGTGTTTACATGAATCCCATTGAAATGGTTTTCCCAAGCGATATTAAAATTGACGATCAGGATCGCCTTTGGGTCTTATCAAATCGTTTGCAAGAATTCCTTTATGGTGAACTCTTTCCGAATTCTATAAACTTTCGGATTTTGACTACTCATGTTAAGGATGCCATTGAAAATACAGCTTGTGATAGTGAAAGCAAGCCTCTGCCAGAAATTATCAATAAACTGGGTGACATTTTAAATAACGTTTCGAATAACAGAAACAGCAATAGATCGGCATCCGCTGGACCACAAATGTTTTTAATAAACTTGACAGCTTTGGCAGCTGCAATAATGTGGCTTTTGAGGTGATAAACCTGTTAAAAATTGTATCTAGAATTTAATTTTTTTTAATTTATGTTAATTTAGATAATAAGATTGTATTTTAAATTTTATTATTACTTTTTGTATAGTATTTGTTGTAAATTAGTTGATGATTTATTTAAAAATAAAAGGAAAAATTACCTCAGTAGTGAACTAATTACAAAATGTATGTTTAAATGATTGATTGTTTGTTTGTTTGTTTTGATCTACGTTATTAGTTACAATATACATATGTATGTATATATGTACTAAAGAGTGCACAAGCACAAGAAATATTGCTTACAAGCAATTTCATTGAATTTAGATAGTGTGTGTTTATTACTCTCTCATTACAAAACACATACTTCCAAAAACAATTGTTTTGTTTTACGATCAAAATATAGAAGAATAGAACAAAACTGCACTAGAACAATGCTGAACTAAAATAAAGCTGAATTAGAACAAAGATGAAGTAGAACATTAAAACAGAAATAGAACATTCCAAGCATGTTTGAATGTTTTGATTGTAAACATATACCAAAGAGAATTGCAAAGTGAGAAACATTTTCGTTTTGTAATGAATATGAAAAATCTTAAAAAAGTTTATATGTAATATTAATTTTTATTTGCAAAAATTTATTGTTTATTATTTACATACATATAAAGGTACTAAGGTCTAATATTTAAATAAAATTAAGAAGAATTCATTATTTTCATAGATATAAAAAATAAAATCTAATGGTGTGTTTCACAATTTTTTGGGAAAATTGATAGCAACAAAATATTAATAATTATTTAACTAGAATTAGAAATATTGGTTAAATAAACGTTTAAAGTTTTATATAAAAATAAAGCAAGACCTCAAGCTTGATAATTTAGTTATACATAATATAATAATAAAGGTCGACTAAAATAAAATATATGTACATTTAGGAAATATTTCAAAAATATCAATTTTTTTATTTTTTTTAAATGTTCTAGTGCACTCGATGCTTTTACTATAATTTACCGTTTCTTTATTTCATTGTCTGTTTTTGTGTTGATATTCTGTTTGTTTTGATAATACAAGCACTAACAAAGCAGAAGAGAAAAACTTTTCAAGTTATGCTTGTTTTGTTTTGGTGGAAGTAATGTGTTGTTATGTTTGTTTTGCTATGTATGTTTACAGTGAAATAATATAATTGATAGTTGTGTGAAGTAGAACATAGAACATTAAGAATATATATGTAAAAAGAAGTTTTATTCAATTAGAAATTATATCACTTTAACGATCTCCACCTGTCGCTATGATTGTTTAAATGGCTTAAGACTTTAATTTGCTGTTAATGGAGATATGGGTGAAAAACCACAAAGGCATAATTGCTTTACCCCTTAAACGTCCCAGTTAAAATAAATGGGCCCTATTGCTGCACTTTCATACTAAACGAGCTTAGCTGTAAATAACAATAGTAGTAACAAGTAAATGTTCTATATTCGGCTGTACCGAATTTTATATACCCCTCGCCATATTCAGTGGTTCAACCAAACTATTTTGAAAGAAAATTTTAAACATATTCCCCCGTATTTATAAACGATTATTAAATTTAACAAACGTTAATTAAGCAGAATTTTCATACAAAATTTGTTTTGTAAACCTTTATTAAATTTAAATTTTTATTATAAATACAGGCGATTATGTTTAATTTAACCATATTATTGTCATCTTTTGGGAATAGACATTTTATGCATCAAGTATAAACAGTACTAAAGTTCAAGCAGAACTTAAATTTATGAACTGTTAATTGTGAGTCGCAGCTTAACGTCAAGTGTTTTTCCCAACTTAATTTAACATTTCTTTGTGTCGGTGTTTGACAAATTCAAACATGGAGAGGTACACAATTCAGCAGCGCGCTAAGATTGTTAAAGCCTTTTACAAAAGTTGGAGTTCAAATCAAAATTCATTTAGTGTCTTCGTGATTTTTTTTGTCAGCATAATCGACCAAATGTATCCACAATCTGGGGAAGAGTGCTCAAATTTCATCAAACCGGGTCTGCAAGAAATGTGAAAACATATGTGCATGCTCGTCCAGTGGCTGAAGGCGTCATCTGGCTGTACTTCATCGAAAATAAGGTTGGCCAAGCAGTTACCGTGAATGTTGTTGCTATCGCGGGAAAATAACGTACTTCTTGCGGCCAGATATTGAGGATGTGGACCTGTACGATATGTAGTTCTAACAGGATGGCGACACCAGCCAACAAAACAATGGCTCTATTGCGAAAAGTTCAATGGCCATGTTATCTCACGTCATGGCAATGTTAATTAGCAGTTGGACTTGGGGATATTAAAAAAAAAGTTTACACCAATAAGCCAAGAACAATTTAGAAGTTAAAGGATTAGATAATGTGGCACATTTACGACATTGAGCATCAATTATGTCTCAGAGTCATTGCATATATGGACCATCAGAACGAGGTATACCACCGAAGCCGTGGCGAGCATTTGGCCAATTTTTTGTTTCACACATAATTGCCATACATCCTTCTATAATAATAAAAAATCTTTAGATAATTCTCTGAAAACTTTCAGTTTTATTTACAATAAACATCGTGCATTAGGGCTGGACCCCCATTTATAATGGAAATATTAAAATTATTGGATTAAGCAAAAACTTTTCTTGCTTTAATTTTATACTTAACAAAGGAAAAGGTTAATCTTTTAATATTTCTTATGTGTTATTAAATTATTAATAATAAATAAAATTGAAACATTTATTTTATTTCAATATTTAGCTTTATAAATAGTTGCGACATTAACAGTTGTTTCCGAGTCTTTTTCTATTTCTTCATTGTCTTTTAAGTGCTTTTCATCTTTACGCTGTATTTTTTTAATGACACCTCCGCACAAGAAAAGTGTTATCTAAAAATAATTCGAAGATAAATTTCAAATTCTTTGAATAATAAATAATAAAATATATTTTACATGTTCTAAAATGCCAATTAAGCCCAATACCGAAAGACCCAATAGAAAACCTAAAGAACCGCCAACGTCAGCTATAAATTGTGTTGAATCGTAACTGGGACGCTCTTCGAATATCTGCTTAATAGAAATTTAGATTATTTTATTAAAATTTACGAAAATTTTTAAGATTTAATAATAAAAATATATCATTACCGATATTAATTTTGTGGTATAATATAAGTAAACTTGTGTTAAGGGTTCGGCATATTCAAAACTTTTACGACTTTGTATATACGTAGAAAATATCCTCGACTCACATGGCTGTATACAATCGCACTCGGGATCATCATCGCTGTTATAAGCCCTTTGAAATGGAAAAAGTCTTACAATTAATTCTCGATCTAATAATGGCAGGCAAAAATCGTACTTTCCATAGTTACCGATAAGTTTCATCATTGATTTGTAAGACATACAGGGAGTTACATCGGCATCATACATCCAAGGTCCCGAACAGTTACTTTTTTTACCCACTTCATGCCAAATACAAAGTTCACCACACTTAAAAGAATTGTTTTTAAATAAATCTTTTATATCATTGGTCTCATGTAGAAAGTCCAAAAGTCGAGGTTTTTCGAAATTGAGTTTTAGTGATACAGTTCACACAAATACAATGTAAAAACACAGATAGTATCAAAAGTTGCAATTATGTAAGTCTTTTCACACTTGTCAACATCTACCATCAATTTGCGAAGATGTAAACATTTTCAAAATTTGCATTTTACACTTGCTCACATCTTAAGGCCCAAATACATTGATCAAAATACTCATCAAGCATTGTGGTAGTATTAGTGAAACTATGTTTGTATGTGTCACACCGACGGTGCTGGATGGAAAATCAAATAATTTAGATATCACGGCGAATATTACGTCAAGCACACGTACACGATGAATTCGCCGGCTGGACAAGCATTTGACAACTGTATTTGGGCCTTTACATCTTTCATCTAACCGCAAAGATATTAACATTTTCTGATAAGAATTTTACAGCGCTAAAAATCAACATCTTTCTTCATTTTTAAAAGATGTCCCTATCCTCATGTTGTTTCATTCAACTATGGCTGTCAAGCTTGCGGATTTATTCCCAAAGTTGGGGAATTCATGCTAGCAAAAAGGACAAGCAAAGTTATTTGGGGATTGGGGAATAAAAAAAAAATTTAACGATTTTTTTTTTAATTTTAACGCTAATTTTTATTTGTTTCGTATATTAAATATCAAAAAAAAGTAACAACACTTTTATCTTGCTCTTATCAACAATTAATACGGTGTAAAGGGTCCTTATTAAGATTACCATTTTTGATGACTGTGTAAAAGGTACTTAATGTTATTATTCTTGAGTGAGTGTTTTAAAAAAGAATTAAGAAAAAACCGTTGACAACAAATACAAAAGATTTGATTTTTTTATAGACAATTTTCAAGCAAATATGTAAGTAAATATGAAAGACAACATAATAAAGTTTGGGACAAAGAATGCTGGGTTATTGGTAATTACTTATGATGCATCGAAGTATTAAATAAATGACGGATATACATATGTATTTTTATTGTTGATTTAACGGATGGCTAAACCGATTGAACAAGCTTAAAATTCTTATAAATTGGCTCACTCTTCTTCAAACACAGCATATTGTTCTGCTTGTAATTTCTCACTGGAATCTCATAAAAAGGATTTAAAAAACATGCCGATAGCAGTGGCTACAAACAATCACCCCTATCGTGAATAATTTTTCCCTCGTAATTTTTACCCCTTTCACACATTTGCGATCATGAACAACTCCCATGAAAAAATGTAATTCAAAGGAGAATAATAACGTGAAAAAATGTTCACGGGAAAAAATTCCCCTTACCTGTGGCCACACGGTCAAGCTGTTCTTGATTGTCTTTTTCATAAACTGCTTGTCAAAATTTACATAAATTGAAAGCTGTGACGTAGGCTGCATTAAATTTTTGAGCAATTTACTTTCAAGATGTCATCAAGAAAACAATTTATAAAGATAAGCGAAAAATTTGTTGACTTACCTTGAAATCAGCTGTTTTCGTGAACGTAAATTGAAACACTCACTGGCAAGAGAATTTTAAAGGCAAGTTCGTATCAATTTTTAAAAGTATGAGTGTATTGGTAAAAAAGTGTGAGTGTATTAAAACTTGATAGGTAAAACTTGATCGTGTAACCCTCAAGTTATCATGAAAAATTTTTTCCCTCGTAATTTGTTCACATTTTCCTTCGATTTTCTCACTTTATTTTTGCTAGGGAACAGAACACGTATGGAAGTTACTCCTCCTATAAATCGAATATTAAGGGTTAATAAAGTTAATAAGGCACAAACCGATATATTGCTCAACAAAATGCAAAACAACAGGTCGATTACCTGTGGATTTGTAAAGCTTTCGATTGACTTGGTGGCAGAATTTTGGAAAATATTTTACTACATTAAATTTAAAAAGAGGAAAAAACTAACGTTGTAATCAAACTATCACTCCAGTACTAAATATTTGGCTTTATTATTTTAACTTTTCTTTAAAATATATACTTGTATATTTGTGAACAAAAATTTCATTGATTTTTAATTTTTTTAATCTTTCTTCTTTTTTTACATTCACTGGAACTGATAGCGTGGAAAATTTTTCACATGAGATTCACTATTGCCCTTTTCCCTACGAGGGGAATGAAAATTTCATCGAAACAAAAATTCCACTCGTTATTCACGATAGGGTTGAATATAAATAAAAAATTTTTACTAAAAATAAATAAAAATTTTTTACTAAAAATTTTTATTTGGGGATTTCTCATTAATTTTTAAAAAAAATTTTAAATTTGGTCAAAAACTAAAAAAAAAAAAATATTAACTTTTTAAGATTTTGTTTTTTAATTTGGCGATTTTTGGTGATTAATGTATTATATATGAAGAACGGTAACAGTAAAAGAGTAAAAGGGTTCCACTTTTGAACTTGGATGTTCATACACAACATCTGTCTGTCAAACTGGGCTTAGTTGGAAAACTGGGCGTGGCACCTCCATAACGAAGAAAAAAAATTTTTTTCATGGTAGATGTGAGCAATTGTAAACGAGTGTTTCGCATTTTCTAAATCTTTGATGGTAGATGTTGATAAGTGTAAAAAGGCTATTATAGACGTGGGAGTGGCACCTCCCATATAACGACAATATAAAATTCTGTTTATCTTGGAAACGGTAAATGCAAGTTTTTAAAATTTGATACTAATAGTTTCGTTATTTGTACGAAAAGTTCTCCAAATCTTGAAAAATTTTGAAAACAAATAATTGAGCTTTTCGAGGGGATTTAAAAATGATTTCACAGATGGCGGGCCAAACTGGTCATCATGCACTAAAATTTCCAATGAATTTGCAAATTTATGAAACTCCAACATGCAATATTTTAAAGCACTCTGCAAAGGCCAAAGTTGTGCAGCAAAGCAAATTGGTCGTTTGGGATGAATGTACTCTGGCGCATAAGAAGTCATTGGAAGCACTTCACCGAACGATGCAAGATCTACGAAAAAATCGGAACTATTTTAGTAAAAGCCAGCCGATGAACTTACCGTTGCATTAACTTTCTTGTAAATTTTTGCTAGTTCACCGAATCAGGGACCTGACTTATCCAAAAGGTGTTTGCCAAACATTGCACTCAAATATTATGTAGTTAAATTCAAACGAAAATTCATTTCAAACAACTTAGAATTCATTTAAAAAAAGGATCATTAACATTTCATTTAAAACAAATGATTTTTACATTCATTTTAAAAATTTTTTTTTATTAAACAGCATATTCCGTAAAATTGAATAGTTTTTACTTTTAAAAAATATATTTTTACCGACAAAAATCAAACTACATAACAAAATATATACGGAAAAACATTTTTTTTGGTAGTTTGTTTTTCAAATAATACACATAAATGTTAAAAAATAAAATTATTAGTAAAATAACTATATTTTCATTCAATTTTAACAGTACGGAAAACGAATTTAATAACCTACAATCAGTTACTGTAATAATTTTATAAGTGTGCTTATAAGCTATGAAGCTGCTAATCTGGCAATTCCAGAGAGTTCAGAAACTTGGTCAGATAGTTGACGGAATAATCTTGTACCTTTAGAGAGAGAAACGTCAAAAGTTATTTGTGTTTTCGACATATCGATCAACGAAAGCAACAATGTTGTGTTTTTTGTATTGTACTTCTTGTAGTATCGCCACCACCGTTTACATGAATTCGCTTTGGTATATACCATCACTAGAAAAAAATACTCGCTCATACACAAAAAAATAATATTATGAAGAAAGATGTTGTCTATGTAAGTGCTGGTTCAAACTCTTCAAGTTTTAGCCGTCAAGTCTTGAGTTTTAAAGAGAGAGAGGAAAAGAAATGACATTCTCTCTTCCCTTCTTTCCTAAAAGCTCAAGACAACTTTTTTTTAATTTTTAAAATCTTCCACGCATTCCCCCAAGATTTTCTAAAGTGTAAAAAGGCTATAAGGTATACATTGGGCTAAAAATCCGCACCTTTCAACATCTTTACAAGGTGTACAATGTGATGTGTTCCATTTTACATACACTTTATTATTATTGTGGCATCACTGACAAAATGCTTTTGAAAGCAGTGTTACCATTTGTCAAGTTTTCCCTTTTTTGAAAGTTTTTTATGTTAAATTTTTTTTCAATAAATGAATTTCATATACATTTTGGTGTTTTCTTTTAAACTCTTGGCACTTTTGTAGAAAAAAGCTTTTTTCAAAAAAAGTTATTTTCATCCGAATTGTTGACATTCTAGATTGATACTAGATGTTAGATGTTGCAAGTGTGAAAGAATGTTTCACATATTTGACATGTTCCATGGGTTTCTTCTTAATATATGCAAGTGTGAAAATGTTATTAAGGCGTTTCTACATGAGACCGCTATATTTGCCTTAATTAATGAATCGTCTTACCTTCAAGTCACTATAACTTACTTTTCGAGTACAAGACAATTGCTTTGTTTCGATATTTGAAAAGTATTGACTCTGTAGTTTAATTTCAATGTCCTCATTGATATCGGCAAACACGTATTCCACACGACCTGAAGCTTTCATATTTATTTCTGAATCAGGAATAAATTATTGCCCTAAAAAGTTTTCATAATTCCCATTCAAATACCTGTAAAATTTTCTCTCATATCGTGAATAAATAAATGCCAACCAGGTGGATTTTCAAAGTTGTTGTCTTTAATTTCGCCTTTGCTGAGATGGTGTTTTAACATGATCGAATAGCCAGCCGATTTAGTTGCTCGTTTAAGTGATATTTTAGGTCTTATCGTATGGCAGCGTCCCATATAAAAGTGTAAACTGCTGGTAAGTTCAACATCTAGATTTGTGTTTCAAAACATGTAAGCAATCTTTAATATCATGTTTTTTTTTTAAGATTTTATATAATAACTTACTATTTGTTAGACCATTTAAACCGTATTGATATTCAAAAAACGTTTCGGTTTCATTAAATGTAGAATTTGCAAAAAATTCCAATAGAGCAACATCTCCATAGGGGTACTTAGACCAACAGCTGCTATATCTGGGATGTTCACAATCGTTACCGGAAATGTTCTGGAAAATAAATACTCGTAGAATCGTAGATTTAATAGGGTTTTATATTAGCTGGCCATCTCATCTGTACCCCGCGTATTGATCCAATGAATTATGCTTGGAATTAACCAATCGACCCACCGTGGGAGATTTTGGAAGAAAAATGGAAACAATTCTAGATTTTCAAAACGACATTTTAGTAGTTGCAAAATTCGACAGGGGGCGCACTTAGTGGGTTTAGCTGAATCAACACGCTGAATACAACGCTGCTAACCGTTTTTCTAGATTAGCTCTTAAAAAAGTTAGCAAGTTGAAACATTTTAGTTTTTGTAATAACCAGACGAAACTTGGTTTATAAGCTTGCATTGAAGAGAAGGGTACCTCGGGTATAACAAAAACTAAAAACTATAGAGAATTGGAATTTTAGCTCGATTTTTAGAATTTTATCAATGGAATGTAAAGGTGTTTTTTACACGTATGGAACTTGCGATAGGGATAACTGTAAAACTAGCTGCCTTACTAATGAAATAAAAAAATATTCGCGCCCTGTTTGCCAATTTTATAGCGCATTTCGTCAAGTTTACGGTGCACATAATTGCTCATCTGATCAACTTATACGCTACAATATACTTTTATTTTTAATAATGCACGTCCACTACTTGGACAATTTTGAGAAAAGATATTAACCTACATCCATATAAGTTCCAACTGGTGCAAAATTTAAAACCAGCGGACCATTAATTGTGCGTGAGTCCAGGGAATGGGCTGAGAACTTACTAGAAGTTGAACAAGATTTTTATCTCATCGGTGAAGCTTATTTCTGACTTAACGGGTATGTAAAAAAGCAGAATTGTCATTTTGGAGAGAGCGCAATCCTCATGAGGCTAAAAAGATTCCATTACATCCCGAAAAAATCACTGTTTGGTGCACTTTAATCGGAAATAGGAGCCAATATTATCCTTAATAGCGAACGCTACTGGCAAATGGTTCGTTATTCTAATGAATGGTTCCAATGATATGGAGCAAGGTGAAATGAGCACTTTGTTGAGCCAAACTTTTAGTGACCGAATTATCTCAAGAAATGAATCTGTGAATTGGCCACCTCGTTCGTGTGATTTTAAACCTTTGGACTACTTTTCATTGGAGCACCTAAAATTTTTGGTCTACACAGCTACGAGTGATCATTTAGAAACCAATATTTGATTTAGTATTGACGACTTAAGACAGGGTATACTCGAAAAAGTGGAGTAAAATTTAATCGAATGGGTGGCGTTTATAAGGCGCAGTCTTGAAGGCGATATGCCAGAAATTATTTTTAAACATTAAATGCCAAGAAATTCGTGAGCTTATACAATTTGATTAAAAACAAGTAAGAGATCTATATTCGGCTGTGCCGAATCTTTGATACCCTCCACCGACAATTCGAATGTTTTAAGAGTAATATCTTTGTATATGATGTCTATTTATTATTAATTTATCTTTCTAAAAACAGACATCTGGTTGCGGTTAAGACATATACTAAATTATTGACAGACAATCAGAAAGTTTTATGACTTTTTTTTTTTTTTTTTAGCAATTTTTACTAGCTTGAGTAAAATATCATGATTCGTAACAGTTTAAGCCGATTTTAAATGATTTTCAGGAGTGGAATTTATATTGGAGCCATGGTAAGCTATGAACCAATCATCCCAAAATTCAGCAGAGTGATTTCTGGTTTTAAAATACATAAAATTTAATACAGTGGAGAATTGAGTTTTAGCGTTTGCAGTGAATTTCAGAAGGCTGCTTTAAATGGATCTAAGGGTTATTATGTACCGCATATCTATCACAAAATTGCATAACATTTTTTCTGGCCATACGCAGCTAAGTTGGAAGAAGGTTTACCGCAATATCTATATCTGCTACGGTTGTAGGCGTATTAAATTATTTTACCAGAATGGGCTTTATATGAGGTCTATAGTAAATTATGGACCGATCATCACGAAATTTACTAGTGTGATTTTTAGTTACATAACAATTTTGTTATGATAGCATTTCTTTTAATGTTTTTAGGCGTACTAAACTGTTATCGGCTTGTAGGGTTTATATGGGGTAAATTATGAACGAATGAAACGAATTTTTGCAAAATCATATATCATTCCGTGCATTTTTCCATCATCATTTTTTTTTGGTGGTAGTTCCACATTTTAATTCACAGCTCTGATCCGACCGAACCGATTTTGCTGCATTTCGATCCCAAACTGCTACAAGCAATTTGACACCAAGTTTTTTTATTGCTTTTGAGTTTTTCTAAAGTAAGCGTGTTTTCAACAGAAGAACAGACGGTCAGACAGACGGACATGGCTAAATCGACTTAGAATCACTCAAGGACAAAAAATATACATATATACTTTATGGGGTCTGAGATGAATAATAAAAAAGTGTCAGACGGAATGACAAACTTAGTATACCCTCTTCACAACTGATTGTGGTGGAGGGTATAAAAACTTGTATGCCTCTAAAAAAAATGCCACCTACTAGTAGTCCAGCTCTACAAAAAAGTTAGCAACATGCCTAGTACATCTCTTACATTTACGTACTTTATTTATGTACTAGAGTATTCAAACGATTAACCGTTGGTCGATTAATCGAGTAATTTTGGGCGATTAACTGTTCAAATAATTTAAAATTAATTATTTTCGATTAACGAATAATCTATGTCGATTAATTGAAAATTGGTTTTTTCACAGTTTTAGTTTTTTCTTTTATGTAAAAAAAAAAACAAGCCGCCACGTTTTAAGTCCACTTTTATTGTTTCTTAACTCAGGAACATTTCCTGCTGCATGCAGTCTTTTTACCAAGGAGTTTGGGAAAAATTAATTTTTAACTGCAAATTTCACCAAGTTCAATAATAATTAACTATCAGTTATAACTGTCAAAAGCATATTGTTAACTGGAAATTAAAGTAATAGTTAGTTTTAACAGAACTTGTTGAAATTGGCAGTAAGAATGTTTAGTAAAGTCTTTTACCACAATCATTCAGATGAAGAAAATGATTTTGTGAGACGAATGAGAACAACCTTCTTCCAGACCTTACAGGCGTACCTAAACAAGGGCGGAAGGCGGAACGTTTTCTTCCGCTTAGCTTTTACGCTGATATGTCATACCTAAACAAGAGCGTCAACGTTGTGCCGAAAACAGTAGTGTTAACTTTCTTGTTTAATAAAACCCACATAATAGAAATAAATAGAAGAGAAAAAAACGCTAGATTGACAAAAATCAGCTAAATTGCCATTATTTATTAACAATAGCGGCCAACTTCACTATTAAACGCGCTGTCAAAATCGGATTTTCCAATTGTAAAGCGTTGACGTCGCTCTATTTAAGGCTAGATTACACTATCATACTTTGTATTAACACATGTCAAAAACTCAAGTTATATGACAAAGTGTGATAGTGTGAATGCAATGTGTCACGGAAATGACAAGTATTATGAAAAAAGTTTGACATCCCATACGACTTCATCGTTTTTTGAAAAATTTCTAAAGCCTAGATTACACTATCTCACAAGTCTTACGTATTCCATAATACTTTGTGAGATAGAAATCTAATGAGTTTTGTTGCGACCGTCAAAAAATCTAATGTAACATGACAGTTTGTGTTCAGACCATCACACAAAGTACTCACACATGAAATAAAATGCAACCCTGATCCAATAAAAAGTATTATTGTTTAGAAATTTTTCAAAAAACGATGAAGTCGTATGGGATGTCAAACTTTTTTCTTAATACTTGTCATTTTCGTGACACATTGCATTCACACTATCACACTTTGTCATATTACTTGAGTTTTTGACATGTATTAATACAAAGTATGTATAATAGTGTAATCTAGCCTTAAACAATAATACTTTTCATTGGATCAGATACTTCATACAAATTGTAAGGGCATGAGAATTTTTGACAGCTAGAAAACGCTTTCCGCTCTTGTTTAGGTATGGCTGTTATAAAAAAGTGATTCTAGTCGTAAAATGGAAGACTACCAATTTTTAGAAAAGACGAGGAAAAGAACAGAAATTGGATATGATATATAACGCTAATCTTTCTCTCCAACGTCAACAATAAATAAATGAATCTTTTCTAAATGAAGTTTCACAAAAACAAAAGAAAGAACACGCTTGAAACATAAACATTTTAACTGTTTACTCTTTCTGAAAGATTATTTTAGAAGATTAGCTTAAACTTTGAAACGATTTATTTTTTAAAGTTTTCCTCTTTAATTAAATGAAGTACCATTTGTTTTATTGTTGTTATTATACCCTCCACCACAATTAGTTGTGAAGAGGGTATACTGAGTTTGTCATTCCGTGTGAAACTTTTTTATTATTCATCTCAGACCCCATGAAGTATATATATTCTGGGTCCTTGAGTAATTCGAAGTCGATTTAGCCATGTCCGTCTGTCTGTCCGTCTGTTGAAAACACGCTCACTTTTAAGAACTCAAAAGAAATAAAATTGCTTGTAGTTATCCTAAGCAGTTTGGGATTGAAATCCAGCAAAATCGGTTCTGTAGGATCAGAGCTGTGAATCAAAATGTGGAACCACCACATAAAAAAATTTATAGTTTTGTTACAAGAAGTAACATAAATGGTGGAAAAATGCACGGAATGATATAAGATTTTGCAAAAATTCGTTTCATTCGACTGGAAATAAAGCTTCGCGAAGATCCGTCTATAATTTACTCTAGGCCCCATATAAACCCTACTCCCAGAAAACAGTATAGTACGCCTTAAACCCTAATTAATAATGCTATCATTAAAAATTTTGGCACGTCACAGTTTTATAGGACAAGAAACAAGTCTGTTAGATTTCGTGAAGATCGGTTCATAATTTACCATAGGCCCCATATAAACCATACTCCCGGCACACAGTTTAGTACGCCTAAAAACATAATTAATAACGCTATCATAACATAATTTGGTACATCACAGTTTTATAGAACTAGAAGTAAGACTATAAAATTTTGTGAAGATCGGTCTATTATTTGCCATAGGCCCCATATAAACCCTTCCCCCGGAAAACAGTTTAGTACGCCTAAAACCGTACAAAATAATCAGAATAAAATTTAATACTTCACAGTTGCTTCACAGTATTATATAACTAAAAGTCACAGTAATAAATTTCGTGATGATCGGTCCACAATTTACTATAGGCCTCATATAAAGCCCACTCTGGTAAAATAATAAAATACGCCTAAAACCGTAGCAGATATAGATATTGCGGTAAACTTTCTTCCAACTTAGCTGAATAAGGCCAAAAAAAATGTTATGCAATGTTGTGATATACGGTCCATAATAAACCTTAGATCCATTTAAGCAGCCTTCTGAAATTCACTGCAGACGCTAAAACTAATTTCTCCGCTGTATAGAAATTTATGTTTTTTTCTGCAGAACTTTGGGATGATCTCCACGCCTCCAATATAAATTCCCCTACTGAAAATCATTTAAAACTGTTACGAATCATGATATTGTACTCACGCTAATAAAAATTGCTAAAAAAAAGTCTTAAAACTTTCTGATTGCCAGTCAATTATTTAATATATGTCTAAACGGCAACCAATTTTAATGCAGATGTCTGTTTTTAGAAAGATAAATTAATAATAAATGGACATCATACAGATATTACTCATAAAACATTCGAACTGTCGGTGGAGGGTATCAAAGATTCGGCATAGCCGAATATAGCACTCTGACTTGTTTTTTAATAAAATTTTTATATTAAATAATACAAGTTTTGGTCTTATTTTGAACTTCCAAACTAGACAAAATTAAAATTATTCTATTAACCGATTAATATTTAATTGTTCGATAGTTATTCGATTTAATTTTTACTTCAAATAATTAAATCACAGCCGCGAATAACAAATAATTATTTTTCAGGAGATCAAAAAAAAAAAAACGTTTTTAAAAGGCATGACTATTTATTTTAACATTTTTTTAGATTATCAAAATTAATGATAATAAAAATTGTATGCAAAAAATTAAGAAATTTGAATTAAAAATAACATGCCAATTTACAGTTTAAAACTTTTTTTTAGTGGAAAAACTTTTCATATCCACAATCGCGATGAAGGCTAGCTGGCAGTGAGCTAGTCTATCAGCGCCGGGGTTGCGGGTTCGATTCCCGCCAGATACTCTGGTTTCGTAGAGCGTAGAGCTTCGCGGGATTAGCTTAGGGAATACAATTTAAAAACTACGCAAGCAGCTTTTAAAAAGATATTCCAAGTTGCAAAATAATAAGTTTGTATAATTTTTTTTAGAAAATTACAACGTTCTTTCATTGTCTGACTCTTTGTATTGTATTTTGAAGAGATTAGGGTGCATAATTTTGGGTGATATGATGTTTTAACAATGTAAGAGTGTAATGTTAGTCTGAGTTCATACGGCATATGTCTTATTGACAAGATTCTTCCTTTTTCTTCTTTGAACATGAATTGGCGTTCAAATGATTCATGTCATGTTGACGACATGTTTTTTATTTTGTATAGTCGTGCGTATACATGTGTGCTTTTTTCATATTGAAAACAATAACAAAATTAAACAACGAATGAAAAAGCAAAATGTAAAGACAGTACATGCATCTGTGTACTCGTCTCTTTTCCCCTCGTCCCACTCGACTATAAAGTAGCAATCATGTCAATAAGACATGAGCCGTATGAACACAGACTTAACGATAATTTGCAAAAAACAGTTTTTGCAAAAAGTGGCTTTTACAACGCGATTCGCGGCTCTTCTTCAATTATTCGCGCAATTAATCGAATTATACAAAACATCTATTAATTGAATACCCTACCACGTACATAATATATTTTCCACTTAAAGGAAAGAGACGTCTCTCTTAGCTTACCAGCCAATGTGGACGTTGCGATAGTAGATTCATATTAAATATCTTCCAAAGCTAATAGTCTAAATTTTTTCCGATAATTCAGTAAATACATCTTGCAGTAAAAATCTCAAAATCTACATCATTGATATTAATCGGGTTTTATAGCACTAAGTCGGATAGGAGCTTTCGAATTCTTAAACAAGTTGTTTTACTTACACTTAGCTCCTCCTTTTTATATGGAGGATCCCGACATATCGTCACTGCCGGCATTTCAATTGTTTCATTTAAGTTATAATATGAATGTGTTGATATCGGTGGATTATCCAATTTCGAAAAACATTCGTATAACTATAAAATAAGCAGTATTAATTTTAAATCTCTTGCACAAAAACTTCTTAATGGAGTACCTGGACAATGACAATAACACAACACACGAATAAAACTATATAACGAATAATTTTGGCCGGATCCTTTAACAACCAGGCTTTTAATTCCGCCCAATAGGCCATTATACTCGAGAGCCAAAGCGATTCAATTGTGTTGTGAATTTGAAAGTGAATTTAGTTGAAAGTGAATTTGGTATGATGAATTTTTTTATTTTTTAATTTTTCCCAAAAATAAAACAACGATTTCACACATCTTGTTACAGTTCCCACGCTTTAGAGATAACTAAATAACATTTGATAACAATTGTTATACCCTGCACCACCATAAGCTGAGCAGATATTATGCGTTTTTGCTAACGTATGTTACACATAGAAATATTTGTTTAACTTTTAAGTATGACGATCGAATTGGAATCACCTTGTCTGACTTCCTAAGCGCAGGGTTGCATGGAATAACTAAAAATAAAAGCACAAGTTTCGAAAGCGTTGAATAAAATTTTCATGCATTAATAAACTTTGTCCACAGAAAAGTAGTACATTTTTTGACACTGATCCTTTCAGTGTTGCATTGCAAAATCAGCCGTCCTGAAGCGATTTAATGTAAACCTTGTACGGTAAAAATGGTAAAACTCGATCGACGTAAACCTACATACAAACGTCCTCCCGAAAATACCTTACACTAAGTTATGAGCAAAACAAATTGTTTTGAGCTAAACATGTCAAGGCGATTCGATTATGTTATAGAGGTTTTGGTTTTCGAATTTTATATATTTTGTAAATCCGGCGTAAGCCTATCCTTTTTAGCCGTACGATTTGTTAAAAATAATCGTGTAAGCTTAAAAGGTATGATATTGTGATTTTTAACCAGCCTTTTTGATTTGCAAATCTCTATAAAAATGTTCATAAAATTAAAGATTCTATGCGATCAGAGTGTCATTTTCTTGTTAAGTCGCTGAGTCATATGATTTTGCTTCTTTTTATGTGACAGTCTGGCATTGACAACAGATTTGGCAAACATTTTTTTTTATGTCGGATAGAATTATGTCCGATTTTCGTGTGAGTGAATCAGAGAATAGCTTTTTGCAATGGAAAAAAAATCGCATTTAATTAACGACAACAAATACACACGCTTACGGTCATACAGTCAAACTCGCGCAACCGCAAATATTCGCTGCTGGTTTGCAGTCATTCAAATAACGCACATCGTGCTTTGTTATTTATACAATCGTTACCTTCGTTTTTTTTTATAAAGATTCTAAGTGTTCTGAGCGCAAATGATTGTTTGGTAAAGAAACAAAAAATACAAACGAAAAAGCCAGAAATCAAACAATCATTACTCATGTATGTATTCAGCATTAACTATGTGGTAAAAGAAAAAAAAAAAATTGAAATGAAACTAAACACACATACTTATGTAGGTACACACAATTTCAATAGAAACAAAAAGTACAGTAGTAGTAGTAGTAGGTACAATGTATTTTTGTTATTGTTGTTAATTTTGAAAAAGCGTCTCATCGTTGTTTATTGTTGTTGTTGTTAATGTAAACAAAAGTATAGAGAATGTGCTCTTTTGAATTTATTCAGTTGTGTTATCAGCGTTGCCATTTTGGTGCCTTTCGGGTATTTTTTGGTGCTTTTTTGCTTATGCAATACCCGAAATTTTGTTAAACACCCGTTTTTGAAAAGCGGGTATTTATAGTGCTTTTCACAATTTCTCACAGTGCTTTTAAGTGCCTTTTACAATATTTATTTATTTTTTTTTTGTACCATTTTTTAAAACCTCGATTATATACTTTCAATAAAAAACGAATAAATGAAAATATCAAATGTGTACGAAAGGAAAAAAAAATTACCAACGTTGAACTTTGTTTTGCAAGCTTAGAACAAATGTAAATTTTAGGGTATGAATAATCAACAGAAATTGTTGATTTTGCAATTCTCTGGAATGAATCGCACGATTGTAAAGAATAGTCAATCGCGGCATAATACAAACCTGTGCCCATGTTCTGTAACTCCTACGTCGAAAAACTTTTCGATTTAAATGTGCGAAATAAAACAAAAATGCCATAAATTTAAACAAACAAACAATGGGTTTCCTCACTTAACTGCGGCTGTAGCATTTTTGGCGCGTAATAGCTGACACGTAAGGAAATTACTCGCCAATTTACAGAAAGAGTGTGACAGTAAAATTTTTGTGAGGAAGTACCCGCTTTGAACTGCCATATAAAGGCTGTTTTCCTGAACGCCTGTTGCATTGTAGTAATACATGGCAACATGTTCTTAAATGCAACTATACAAATTTTGACAGTGAATTAAGTTCCGAACTTTGTAGTTGTCACTGCGCAGAGAAAAGCAAATAAAGCAGTTAAAATAATGTAGATGCAAACCATATTCATATACAATACAAAGTAGGTAAAAATTTAAGTACGGTATTGATACATTGTGAACACACGTTTAGGAAAACGGCCAAACTCACGAATAAAATGCAAAATGCAATGAATAAATAACACGGAAGAGGCTAGTATTTTGTTCTTGGCAGATTTTTTTATTGCTTAATTATTTTGCTTTTATTATTTTTGAAAAATATACGAATGCTTTCAAAGCTATTTTGTAACGTAACGAAGTATCTCTTTTGAGAGAGTCCGACATGATCTGCAGACACACTTTTTCTCACTTTTCGAGAAACGATGGAATATTTTTTTTTTCACATCTTTTCAATGCGAGAAGTTCTCACCAAAAGCAATAAAATGTGTGTTGAAAAAAAAAAAATGTTTTTGTCAAGCATGGAATTTGTTTGTTCGTTTTTAATACATATACCGAAACAATTTTTGATTTTTAGTTGATTTTTTAGACGATGCCCACATTACGATGACGCACAGGCCTGGTAACATCTGTAACGCTTCCAGTATCTGTAAAATTCTTTGTAATCTTGCCAATTCCTACTACAATCATTCGGTTACGTTCGAAAAGTAGCCACGCTTACACCACCACTTTTTTGTAGTAAGTTTTAACTATTTTTACGCGTTCTTAGGTTGTTAAACGACCCATATTCGTAAATAGCAAACCTTCCACTATGTAAATTACACTTCGGATGACAGATTTTTAAAAACTGACAGTTTTGCAGACCAGCGGGTTTTAATCCACTACACGGATTGTATGTAAGAGCGCAGATATTACTTAAGTTTTATTATATTGAGTCAGTTGGAGATTTGCATATATTTATTTAAAGGTCCTGGTTATGTTGTTGAAAATTTCACTTTTTTCGTTGAATGTATCAATCACCATTAATGGATTTATAGTCATAGAAGCAATGCAGTGTTGCACAGCATGTTTTGTAGCGAAATTAGTTTTTGTTTTACGAAAATGAAAGTATGTATGGGAAAACAAGTAGAAAAACAAGTTTTGTGGCCCAGTGTTCATAAATACTACAAACTTGGTCAAAATATGTTTAATTGCATCTTTGATTTCAAATTTTATGAAAATTGGTCTACATTCGAAAAAACCCTGAAAATCTTTTAAATTGCCATACTTTTTTTAGACTATTGAATTGTAAAAAAATTTGCAAAAATAACTTTCATAAAAGTATAATATAGCGAAAAATTTGTGACTGTAGGTCTAGAATTGACCACTAGTCCCATAAAGACGCCCTGCCGAAAATCAATTTAAAACGAATAAATCTTATAAAAAGTTTGGTTACCATTTGGCTCGAATAACTATTTAAAACCTTAACCTCAAAACAAAATAAAATTATAATGGTTTATAGTTTCAACCTTTAGTAGGAACCTTCTTTCTAAGGCTCAGAGGTGTGCTTCAATTGGCATGACAGGTGCCATGAGATGTACTCCTCAGACTGAGGGAGACTGATGAGGAATGACACTCAGGGTCACTCACGGCTCCTGGGTGAGATTGAGGCTGGTGGCTATTGCCTGGGACCGCCGGGCTCCACTGATTCTGTGAGCACCAGAGTTTATTTTGGTCAGTTGCCGGAGGTAATAATGCCCTCTAGGGAGAGCTGGTCGGGCAGGAGCAGATTATTTGGTGGATTTGCTATTTTCACTGATGGCCCGAATATGAGGGGCACGGGTGCAGGGGTACATTGAGGATCTCAACATTAGAAGGTCATATAGGCTTCCTGACGACTGCAGTGTTTTTCAGGCGGAGGTTCTGGGGGTCTGGTGGGCCGTGGAACTGATGAGGGACAACATTGATAGGGGCTCGGAGGTCACTACATATGTGGACAGCCAGGCGGCTCTTATGGCCGTAAGGGGCTGTTATGTGAACTCCAGGCTGGTTGATAAGTGATGGAGGGCTCTGATGGGAGCCTTAGGGGAGTATTTGCTAAGGTTGTGCTGGGTGCCGGGTCATTGCGACATAGGCGGCAATGAGGTTGGTGATGAGTTGGCAAGACAGGGCTCAGAGATGGAGGATCCTGACTGTGTGGAGGCGGTGAGGCCTCCATTGGGCTTCTATTTTGGTAGAATTAAGGAGTGGACTGTCGGGTATCGCGGACACTGTGGCCGGTGCTTAGGAAGTCCGATTCGGTGTCGATGCTGGGCAGGAGCAGGGTCTGCGTTAGGACCATGATAGGAATGATCACGGGCCACTGTATGATAGGCAGGATGGCGGTGAGGATGGGATCCGACTTGTCGGATATATGCAGGTTGTGCGAGGACCCTCAGGAGTTGGAGACAGTTGAGCACTTTCTGTGCCACTGTCCCAGGTTTCAGGGTAGCAGGCTGAGGTGGCTGGGCAGTAGATTCCTGGGCGAATTAGGGGATGTCTCGAGTTGCGGACTCGAGAATCTGATAGAATTCGTAATGGGGATGGCCTGGCTGCGCGAGGGGAGACTGGGTGCTAACCGCACGTAGGGCGGATTTGGTTTGAGTGGGATTTCTCTCGGGGTTGGTCCTTTACCGTCTTTTCTTTCTTTTCTACCTATCTTCGGATCTGTCTTGTGCTTTCGCTGTTTATTTCACCTACTTTATACCTTCATAGCTATATCTAATTAAGGCGGCACAATGGATCATATTGGTCTCTGGGTGAAGGTGTGAAGGAGACTTCACACCGGCCTTTCTACCTACCTACCTACCTACCTATAGTTTCAAAATAGGATCCACTTTCGAAAACATGTTTGCAATACTTATAAGTGGTGTAGGGCATCATTTGTTCGGGCTTGCCCGTTTACACGCTCTTAATGTATAATTGGGCGTGTAAATAATAACAATTTTGTTGCCATGTTTTTTTCATTTCTTTTGAAGACTCTGTTCGAATTAGCGTTTTATTTGTAACATATTAAAAAGTTATTCCTTCAATTTCGAATTTTTTAATTTTGTTTTTTTGCCAAATTATTATACATTTATGCAAATATTTAAAAGATACTTGTAAATGTTTTAAATTTAATAAAAAAGTAAATCGATTCTTGTAAAATGTCTGCGTGGAATGGACCCTGTTGTTCTCCAAAATTTCTCGATTAATACATACATGTAGTGTTTTCAGGGCGACCATGTTGTTTTCTTTTTTTCTTGATATAAACTCTATAATTGATTTCACACTTACAATCTCTTTAGACTTATTTTGTGAAAAGATATTTACTGCTTTATAGCTCGTAGTAAATATTCACGTTGGCTTATCTTTTCACAATAAAAACGATTTGAAAACAAGCAAGAGGAAAGATTCGGAAAAGCCCGACCTAATGATACCCCACACTACTTGCAAGTATGGAATCTGTATTCAGTTATTTTGCTGCTAAGTCTTTTATAAGACACGCAGAATAAAAACAAATTGGTCACCTCCAACAATACTATTTTAACGAACATGTTCAAAACATATTATGGATAATATAACCATATTATTGTTACTGGCAACTATATTATGGTTAAACAGGCATATCATAATGGACATAGACGTTATGACACTTAAACGTGTGTTATTTAAAAATGTTGCACTTTTCATTCAAAATATTTAAAAGCTAGTCGTGCAACTTGTACACGTTACCTCACCATCGAAATTTCCCCTATTAAAATATTTGATACTTTCTTTGTAGATCACTGTCAAACGTAGATTTTCATTTTGTTCTTTGGGGCATTTCCAGGTTTCATTTGTAAAAATTATTTAAATAAAATAAGTTATAGTTACATTGCACAATAATTTATGAAACTCTGCGTACCACGCACTAAAAACGAAAAATAGTTTTGATTTAAAATATTGTATGTATAAGGCTATGTTCACATTATGTGTATTTGTCAAGTGGATTGTCACTTTTTCACATGTTAAATTTGTACATATCGTCTGAACCGCTCCAAATAATATCATGTGTTATTTCTCTGTGTACAGTGCATATTACATTTTTGATTTAGAAAGAGTTCTATTTTCAAGTGACAAAGCATCTGACATCAGCTGTTTTTTATTATCAAAACTGTTTGTGGCAGCAAAATTTAATTGAAATTTTAATTTAATAGATTTTGTTATTCGTGCTTAATTCCCAATTTTTTTTCTTAATAAAAACACTGAAATTTATTGTTGAAGGAATAAGCTATTCCTATGCGCATTTCACTGGTTGCTTAGGCCAGATCGCCAGGAAACTTCATCCAAAAAGATATTAGAAAAACTAAAAATATTAAACTAAATAAAACTGTTAAGCGTATAAGAATTATAAGAAACAGTTCTACTTGTAACAATATCAAAGTTTAAACAAAAACATCAACAATAAACAGTGAGCTTAAATCATTTGGAAGTTGATTCCAGAGACGTATGCTTAATATACTGCATGGTCACGATGAAGAAATTAAATTTTCTCTCTACACAATCTAGAAAACTGCAAACCTTCATAAAGATATTTTGGCTCCTTTGTCATTATTATTTTGTGAAGTAATATTAAGTTTCTGAATTGAAGATACTTTGAAAATGACATATGGGCATTTCCCCAGAATGGTCTACCATTTTTTGTTCATTATTATAAAAAAAGTCTGTTTATATAAAAGATGGTTTCATAGCATATCTCAGCTGTTTAACTTGACGAAATTGCACTGGAAACTGGAACATTTTCTATTTTCTTTTTAGACGACATTTTTATATTTTTATTTGACATGCAAAAAAATATGCTATGTTTACACTCTTTCTTCATAATCTCTCCATTACATTCAATTGTAAATAGAGTATAAAGTTTTTTTGTTAAGGAAATTTGAAGATATTTATGGGAAAATGCATGGTTTATCACCAAAAAAAAAAAAAAAACATGCGGAAAAATCGTACGTTCGCGACCTCACAGAAAAAATTTTTCACTAATTAATGCATTAATCAAAAAAAAATCAGTTTTAATTAAAAATTTAATCAAGTAAATTAAACGTTTAATTTATACTATTAATTTGTTTACTGGTGCAAATTTAATTAATTTTGTAATTAATATCACAAATTTTTTAATTGAAATCTATTTTTATTTTTTTCTGTGCTGTAAGTTCTCGACCGGTACATAAGGAAATACTAGATGGAGACCTGCGTTCCATTACGCAGATTTTTACATTTCACTACTGTCAGCCAAAGTTGACTTCTATTTTGGGTACGTTCGTGACCACACGAGGGGTTGAGAATCAAAGACTGCAAAGTCCACATTTATAGTTTTCGTAATAAATAGTAAAAGCCTCTAGCTCAAAGTATATTCATATTTATGTATTGTATATCAGCTATTCAGTAAATAAGAATATGATGGAGATATGACGCAAGTTTCAACCAAATCGAGATAGCGGTTTGCTGGCAATTATAATAATAAAATTGGACATTGCTGTGTTTGATCTAATCAAATGGAAATTGCTGCTTTTTTAGCATTGGCAAGTACTGAAAAAAAAACAGTAGTTATAAAATTCTTAAACTTAACAAAGGCTTAGTTTTTTCTTGATTGATTTGGAGGAACTTCATAACAACTAAGCTCCATAATTACGACTAAAGACAAAGTTATAAACAGAACAATAAAACAAACTGCTTCATATAAAAAAAAAAATTTGTTATATTTTTAATTTCTTTTTAAGAAAAAAAAAAAAAAAAAATAAAAAAATAGCCTGCATTTTCAAAAAAAAAGATGAGATAAAAAGAGCTTAACAAACTGTGATCATTGCAAAAACGGCAATTCTTAATTTTTGAACATACTTTTTTATGCACAGAAAAAATCATTGCCGAATTATGTTCAAACAAATGCTTGTTTGAAAATTTTTTTAATTTCTATAAATTTTTTTACTGATTCAAACAATATTTTTGTTTGATTTTTATTTAACCAACAAAAATGTGGACAACTCTTCAAAAATATAATAAACGCGTTATTGGTGTCAAGTTTTCATAATTTTGTATGAAATATTTAACGCTCTTTAATGTTGTCGTCTTTTTATTTGATCGTAAGCAACACTTCTTTATGTGAAATATAAGAACAACAACAAAAAAACACACTCAGTCTATTTTTGGACGCTTTAAAAAAGTGCAACTATAAGAAAAACAATAGCAGAAACAACATTACAAGAAACAAAATCCCGTATTCAATTTTTTAAAACTGTTTGGTTAAATACATCAAATACATAAATAGAATGATGACGAAAAACATATCGAGTCGGTCTGCTGCCGTTTTTGGTTACATTTCTTCTTTAGCAAAGGAAAGGATACAGCAACGGAGAGTGATAAAGAAAAACATTGTGTTGTGTGTATAAATAAGACTTCGTTCAAAAATTATTCCAACAAAAAAAATGTGTCTCAAAGCCAGCCCAACCGGCGGCTCTGCTCTTGCCGTCATCTTTTCATACAGTGCTTACTTGTGTGCGCGTCATTGCTTCTGCAAAAACTTTTTTTTTTATTTTGAAATTTAGTATATGAATTTTAGTAAACTTTTTGTTTGATTCAGTTAAATTATTTGTTTGAAAAAATCAGTGTTTTTTTTCAATAAACAAAATGCAAATAAATTGTTTGAATATGCAAATTTGTTTATAGGACCGATTTCAGACAAAAAATTGTTTGATTCTACAAATTTTTTGTTTGAATTGGAAAAATAATTTTTTCTGTGTGGGATAAAAGTGTTTCTGGTAATGTAATATTCACTAATTGGAAGCATTCATTAAATACAACTAAATGGCATTTTTAGTTACGTTTGTGAAAAAAGTGGACTTTGCAGTCTTTGATGCTATACCCCTCACATGTTTATGACTATCATTATGAAAAACTTAAACTCGATGAAATCCATCTTTTGCACTTAACATAGAGCTACCCAAATGCTATCGAATCG
The DNA here is from genome assembly GCA_930367215.1 of Pollenia angustigena. Lineage (NCBI taxonomy): Eukaryota > Metazoa > Arthropoda > Insecta > Diptera > Polleniidae > Pollenia > Pollenia angustigena. The sequence continues at coordinate 119,176,889 of OV884057.1, read as the reverse complement.
CAACAAAAAAAAAAAATGCTAGGAAAAGTTATGTTTTCTATATTATTTGTACATCAAAAGCGTACGAACGTACGTTCGTGACCCCAGGAAATGCCCATATTGAATAAACGACAAGAGTGCTGCGATATATGATCAAATCTTTTTAAAGAGAAAATGTAACGGATGATATTGTTGTATGTTACGGTCAGCTTTCTCATATCATTTGTGTTACAACCAGTAAAAATTTCAGACGAGTATACAAGTGTCGGCAGAAGATTTGTTTTTGCAAGTAATATTCTTACTTGCAGAGGTGAAAGGTGCTGAGTAGCCCATAAACTTCGCAACATGCCATAAACTTTACCACGAACTTGTGTAATGTGATTCGACCAGGTTAAAGTTTTGTTAAATATTACTACTAAGTCTCTTGCTAAATCTACAATAGCGATTCTCGAATCACTAAGAAATATATTTACCTCAAAATCTATATGAAAGGATCTTTTACATATTAATATGCATTTGGATTTGTTAGTATTAAGTAGATGATTTAATTCCTGTATTTTTATAGAAGCTGACTCTTTAGGACTACTGAGACGTCCATGGACGTTATGACATTGGGCATTATGACATGCCACCGGTTAAATAATTCCTCCACCAAGAAGACACAACTATAAAATTTGGTTATCTTAAAACATGTTATCATTAAATATGATAATTATTTATTTACAACAAATAATTGTTTGGACTTAAATTAACAAAAGCATTTTTCTCTTTCCCAAGACCAACATGTAATAATTGAAAATTCAACCACGTGTTAAACATAGTTTTGTAATTATAAATCATAACCTGTTCGAACGCAACCATAATATGGTTATGGCGTCTTGATAAAGCTCTAATTTAATCATAATATGGATGACGGTGACTTCTTCGTTGTTCGTTACAAATACTTTTTTTGTTGGTGACCATTTTGAAAATGTTTTTTTTGATGTAGGTGCATACCACTTTCATTAAAAGTGGTATGCGGACCTGAACTGAAAAAATATAATTTATTCAGTTTTATTTGATTCAGCACACTTTAAACTATAAATCCAATCTACTTTGATGTTCTGGGAATTCATGGGTAATAAGGAAAACTGGTCTTAAGACTACCACCATATTATTTATATGAAAAGGGAGTTGTGAAAATTATTATTTATATACCAACATTTGTACGAGATTAATTTGTGCCAAAGTGATTTGCCTGAAGAACTTTTGTAAGTAAAATAATAATCAAACAATTCTCACTTTTTGAACAGCCTGCCTGAGGGCAAACGGACATACTAAAATTGACTTAGAAAGTTACTTAAGGTCGATCGGTATCTATACAAAAAGGGTAATTTTTTTATGCGCTACAAACTTAAGCTCAAATTCATAATACAGTTTCCATGATGGTGTAGGGTATAAAAAGCAGATAAATATTAAAATTCATGGCCTCACTGGCATTCTTCGTGGATTCGCAACTAAAGTGCCAAAATAAAAATAAAATATACAACCATATTTATGCAAAAACAATAGATATTTGTTATGGCAATCAACTAATTAAGATTTAGAACGCATAGAAATACAAATATTTACATACTTAACAATAAAAAAATAAATCAATTTTATTGATAGCTTGAGTTTTTCGTTATTCAAAGATTTTTCTTATGTTTATACAAATATTCATATTAATACAAACAAAATAACACTATGCAACACATTAAACGTAAACTCCTTCTCGTGTGGAATTTCTCGAAATAGTTATCGCAACTAGCAGCCGTTCTGATTTCATGGCCTCATGAAGATTTTGGCTTGTACTTTATTTTTACTAAATTTTCCCGAAAACCAATAGAAATTTTGTTTCCAGTCTTTGGCGCAAGTGCAGCTATGTAGAAGCAGAAAAATGTTTGTAACAAACTAACGCGAAAAAACTGCATCTTGTGCCTCAAAACTGTTAAAATGTTGAAAAGTTATCATTTTTTAAAAAATTATCTTTTTTAAAACTATAATGTCTTTTTACATTCTTCAGCTGCATTACAGAGAACTGCAAAATCACTTTTTTTCTTGATTTATTCATACGCTAAAATTTACATTCAATCTTTGCTTGCAAAACAAAGTTCCACGTTGGTAATTTTTACATCGTTTCGTTCACATTTGATTTTTGCATTTATTCATTTTTTATTGAAAGTGCTTTATTTGCATTTTTATTGCGCATGCAATATAACACACATGTGTAAATTCAAAGGAACACATTCTTATACTTTTGTATTCAAGTAGTCATTGTCCACTCGGTGGTGGTTGTTAATGGTAAACAACAATAAACCACTCGAAGAGACGCTTTTTTAAAATTAACAACAATAAAAACAACAATTACAAGAATACATTGTACGTACTTTTCGCTTATAGTCCACTACTCCAGTTGCACAACTTTTGTGGACTATAAGCGAATTTGGACTATAACCGATTTTTTTTATAAGCCATTTTATGGATAATAAGTGAAATCTATTATAATCCACATTTTGGACTATATAAATATTATTTTCTTCAATAAATCCATTATTTTTAAACAAAAGAAAAGTTTATTTAAAACATAACCAAATATTGATTTAATTGAAATAAATTGTTAAAAATAATAGTTGCGAGAAATGTAAATAACAACATGTTGCCTGTTGATTAAAAAATATAAAAAACAGAGTGGACTATAAGCGACAATTTTTGCATAATGAATTATAAATGCGTGCTAAGAAAATGTGTCTTTTAAACGATAATGGACTACAAGCGAAATGGACCTTAGAAGAAATAATTTGTATGAAATTCGAAAAAATGTGCAAGTGAATATGACAGTTTTGGCTTTAATCCGTTTTTGGCCTTTAAGCGAAATGGACTATAAGCGAAAAGTACTGTAGCTACATACAGAACTACTGTACTTTTTAAAAGTAAAAAAAAAAAATCTGTTTCTATGGAAATTGTTTGTATGTATGTACCTACATATTTGCGTTTAGTTTCATTTAAATTTTTTTTTCTTGTACTACATAGTTAATGCTGAATGAAAACATGAGTAATGATTGCTTGATTTCTGGCTTTTTTGTTTGTATTTTTTTTTTTCTTTACCAAAACAATCATTGTCACCCCGAACACACAAACATCTTTATGAAAAAACGAAGCTAACGATTGTATAAATAACAAAGCACGATGTGCATTATTTGAATGACTGCAAACCAGGAGCGAATATTTGCGGTTGCGCAAGTTTGATTGTATGACCGCAAGTGAGTGAGTGTATTTGTTGCTGTTGATTTAATGGGACTTTTTAACAATTGCACAAAGCCGTTCTCTGCTGCATTAACATTGAAAATTCGAAAAATTTGTAAAAAAAAAAAAATTTTGATTGATTCATATATTTTACCTTCTGTTACATATTTCATATATTTCCAGAATTTTCAACATAAAATACAGTTGGAATATGTGCAAAAAGGCATTTCCTAGTATTATAAGGTTATAAGGAATTATAAATTAGATTATAAGGAATATTTTATTTAAAAAAATACTTTGCTACTGAATTTACCCAATTAGAGGCCAAAATTTCTGAAAAATTATATAAAAAAAGAATATTTTTTCACATTTTAGCAATTTTAGGCATTCGGATTAGTTTGTTCTATTTATTTCCTCTTATAGCCTTTTAACACTGATCAATATTTAACATTGACCATCAATTTGCGAAGATGTTAACGTCTTTCCATAATAGCCTTTTTACACTGATCAACATCTAACATCTACCATAAATTTGCCACAATTTGCGGAGATGTTAACATCTTTCCATAAGAAATATATAGGGCTAAAAACCAACATCTTTAAAATATGTTCCTATCTCACTTTATTCCATTCAACATCTTCCGATTATTTTAGTGATTTTCAAGTGATGAATTTTTTATATTTTTAGGCAAAATGAACTTCATATACATTTTTGTGTTTTCTTTTTAAATTTTAGCACTTTTGTAAAAAAAAAACATTTTTTATTTTAAAAATATTTTTTTTTTCAAAATTGGTAACATTTTTGTCTGATGGTAGATGTTAGATGTGAGTAATGTAAACGAGTGTTTCACATTTTCTACATCTTTGATGGTAGATGTTAGATGTTGGTCGGTGTAAAAAGCCTATAAGAAACACAAAGGGCTAAAAACCAACGTCTTTAAAAGATGTTCTCTCATTTTATTCCATTCTACATCTTTCGATTATTATAGTGTCACCACTAGAAAAGTGACAATAAGTTCTATTATTATTGTGGCATCACTGACAAAAAGAAGTTTGTGTTGAAAGCAGCGTTACCAAAAAAGCCTATTAGTCTATAGCTACAATTGTGGTTAAAAAAGGAGTAACCGGCACCAATGACAGGCAAAATATTTAGCACTTATACTCAATTTGTATAAGGGACTGCTGATGTGGCATTACAATCATACCTTAATCTTTCTCTAGACACCAATATCTAGTGTTAACGTATTTAAGTAGGTACCCACGTTTCGCTAGCTAATTCAATAAGTTACTATCCGTATGATCGTAGTAGCGTACGACGTAGGTACGTTGTCAAATTAAAACGTATAACATTTTATACAAAGGCACAATAGCTGACGTAAACGTTAAAGCGTATCTACATCGTACTTCGACATATATCTAATTCTATTTCAAACGAAAAAATTTAGAAATATAAAATAAAATTATTTCCAAAAGTAATTTAAATTTTTGGGAATACAAAATTTTAATTTCAAAAGATTTTGCTATTCGTGCTTAATTCCCAGTTTTTATTCTTGACAAAAACACTTGAAATTTATTGTTGATGGGATAAGCTATTCCTATGCATTTCACTGGTTGCTTATTATTTCTTTCAAATTAAATAACAAAATAAAAGGATAGAAAAATAAACAATAATTTGAATAAATTCGGAATTTTTTAATATTATTATCAAAAGGAAACGAAATACGTTTGCGACGGAATTGTGGGTTTTACGGCGTTACGCCTTACGTCCTACACACAGAAAAAATCTATGTAAATTCGTTCAAAACAAGACTGATTTTACATTTTTTAGTAGTGATTTTGCTTCATTGTTGTTGCATGTTAATTTAACACGATTTTACAATAACTTGCGAACAACATTTTTTTCTTTAAAAATAACTATAATTCATGTTAATTTAACATTGCACTAAAGTTAGAGCAAAATGTCATTTATATTGAAATAACAATCCGAATCACGTTGAATGAAAGTTATTTCAAGTTGAAACAACGTGAATTTCATATAGAATCAAATTGGTTGGAGTGTGATACAACAGTGTGAAGACAACATATGCATTTATTTAAGAAAAATTATAAGCACTTACCCTTGTAACACATGTTTCACTTATTTTGTATCTCCTTTGTTAACAGAAGCATCAGCAGAATGGCCCGATATGGTTTTCGTCATCATTCTACTTTGAAAACTTGATCTACAATTTAACTAAATAATTTTAGCTAAAAGAATACGGGAATTGTCTTCTTTTTATAACATATTTTAAACATACAAATAAAAAAATGTACATACTTTAGTATGTGTGCATGTAAATTTAACAAGATAAACTTTTGATTTTAATACAAAACAGGTTTTTATGGATTCAATATTGAACAATGTTATTTTAACAGTGAATAATACTAATTATTTTATTTTAATATATTTCATTTAAAATTAATATGAAATAATAATAAATTTAAATAAAGGGCATACTTTTGCAGAAACTTACCATGATTATCAATCAACATTTCGCCATGTTATTTTAAAATATGACTGAATTGTATTTCCAGCATAAAACAACAAAATTTAAAGATCGTCGCTTGCTTTTTGCTAGTACTCTTTGTAGAAATAAGTAGCTTACCCTTAAAGCTCAGTTAGCCGGGAGTAACAGTAACGTTGCAAATCAGATGCTTCATTTTGATGTATGTAAAGCAATCAGAACGATTATAGTTAGCAGTAAGATGTTACGTCTCAATCTGTAAGAAATAGATTGGTCTTACATTTTTACGGTAAGGTTACTGTTACTGTTACTACCGGCTAACTGAGCCTTTATGATAGCTAAAGGTTATGCAGATAGCGGTTAATTGTCATTAGGGTTACCGTTGGAAACTTTCGAAAAGGGTCACAAAAAAGGGATTTTCCAGAAATAGGGGTCAAAAAGAGTATATCAATTAAAAAACGGTCAAGTTTTTTTATAAACAAAAAAAATATTTATTTCAGGTAGAAAGTGCTCAAAAAACTTATTTTATGGAATGCCATTTCCTGTTTCTGCACCTAACAAAAAGTTTGTTCTCCATCATTGTAGATCTTAATTTTCAATAAACACTTCAAAAAAAAATTTTCGAAACTCACACACCATATAATAATTAAAATAATTTTATTGTTTGCAATATTTAAAATAGCAAAAGGTAATACATTTGTATATACATTTACTTATGACATGTTCTGCAATAAAATGACCCATATTTTAAAGCAAATTTGCCTTTTAAAAATAGAAAATTGAATTTTGCTTTTTTTAACATACAAAACTTTCAACCGAACCAACCAACCAACGAGTTCTATATTTGGAAGCGAAACAATGAAATTTATTGAAATTGTTTAATTGTGTGTGCAGTCTCGTCTATACAAATAAAAATAATTTTAATATTGAAAATACCCTGAAGGAAACCTGGGTGCAAGTGTCTCCAAGTCACCAGTTTTGTCGACTATATTGGTGACATTGTCAACGAAGTGTCTACACTACATAGCATTTGCCACCATATTTGGCTTTAATACGAAAAAGATTTTATTAATAGAAACTGAGAAGTACAATTCCTATAAAAGCTGAAGAAATAATAAAAAAAGATTGTTATGATTTCGTATTCTTACAAAAAGTGTAGACTACTTTTACTAAAATGAACTAGCGATTCTCTGGTTTCAATGTCTACACATGTTCCCAAAGGAACTACCTAGTCAGCACCTAGTCAGTAGTACCAACGTCAGTAGTAGATTTCCAATGACACGCTCATGTTAAATGTCTATTGTAAATAACTTTGCCTGGGGTATCATAAGTCACTAGTACCGGTGACTGTGTCAATATTGAATCAGTACAGATTCACTAGTAACATTTCCTGCAGGGTACTTTAAACTCATTACACACATACGAATGTACACAGGAGCGTAATAAGTAAATAAGTAATTTTTTTTTATTATATTAGACACGATTAAAAAGTTTAAGCAATTTTAATACTTAGTCTGGGTTCACATTATGAAAGTTTTCTTTCACAAAGTCTGAGTTTATTGATAAAGGGGGAGAGAAAAATAGCATGTTCTCTTCCCCTCTCACCTATAAACCCAGACTTTGTAAAAGAAAACTTTAATAGTTCACACAGACTTACAATGCATTTTGGAGGTAAAACGCAGATTTTATTTTTTTTTTCTGGTAACACTTTTTTTAACCTGGTACCGGCCAACGTACATTTTACACAAGGTAGACTCGTTAGCGGGCAGACATAAGCCCCAATTGTCAAATTCGTATGTATGAGCCAGAATAAGTACATGTGTGCGTTAAATTGCTTTTGTTTTATATGGAAACAATTTTGACAAGTCGATATTGAAAGACTTTTTTGTCTGTAAAACCATGTACATATCACATTTATTGCTAAGGTTACAGGGTGCTCCAAAAATAGAAGTAAAATTTGAAAAATATTTTCGGTACGAATTTCAATTATTTTGCTTTTATAAGATTTTTATTTTTATCGCAGAGTCATGCTTTTTAAATACATATTTTTAACGCTAGAACGAAACCTTATAATAAATATTTATCTATTTATTTATAAACTTAAAATAAAAAATGACAGCTAATAATATTACAGCAAAGGCAGCGTTGGCCTTTAGCTTAAAGTTAATTTGTGATAGGAACGTTTATTGTGATAATTGCTATTAGTGTTTTTTAAATTTTTTCAGAAATCTTATTAGCCTATTTAGATTTAATTAAGGAATTTAATATTTAATGGATCAGAGTTGCGGAAGATTGTAGTTCTGAAATTTTGTGATTTTAGACACTCCATTAAGATGTGATAGGGATTTTTTGGGTGGGAAACGTTGCAATTGCAATAAGGTGTGGAGTTTTGGCCAAAGAAATCGCCATGAGTAGAGTCTGGATGTCTGTACATTTTTGTGCATAGACTGGAGGGATATTGTTTTTTAAAAGCATATTATGAATTTGAGTTGAACGTTAAGCATCAAGGGATGATCTGATGGCGGAATTAAGTGTAGAATCGAATGTTCTAAGTTGAGATTTTTGAGCTTAGCTCGAAATATTTTAAATGATGAAGATCACACTCGCTTAAAGAGCAGAGAAGAGCAGCACAAGTGCGAAAGTACTATGTGTACGGGAACCGTGATTAGGAGAATTTTCGTCCGGCATTCGCAGGACATAAACTTAAGAATTAGATTTGATTAATTAATATTAGCTGCAACAGTGATTTCAAACGCTTTAATATAAACCAGTGAAGTAGATGTGGACCAAAAAATTGTCAAGTACTCCAAAAAAATAATAGTCACACAATAAAAAAAATTTTAAAGTTTGCTTTTCTGATGCAGCGCAGTGATGCATTTTCGAATAGGCCCTATATTATATCAAGATTCAATAAAAAATAATGAAAAAACAATATACATATAAATGCACCAAATTATTTTAAACAAGTAAGAGTGTTATATTCGCTGTGCCGAATCTTTGATACACTCAACCAATAGTTCGAATTATGCAGGAGTAAGCTCTATATGATATCTATATATTATTAATTAATCTTTATAAAAACGAATGTCAGCATTAAAATTGGTTGCGGTTCAGACCTATATTTAATTATTGACGGACAATCAGAAAGTTGTATGCTTTTCTTTTTAGAAATTTAAACTAGCTTGAGTAAAATATCATGATTTGTAACAGTTTCTGCCGAACTTAAATGATTTGCAGGAGGGGAATTTATATTGGAGCCATGGTAAGCTATGAACCAATCAACCCAAAATTCTGCAGAGTGATATCTGGTATTAAAAACATAAATTTTAATAAATTTCAAAACAGCTGTGAAATAGCTTGAGTAAAATATCATGATTCGTAACAGTTTCAGCCGAACTTAAATTATTTTCAGGAAGGGAATTTATATTGGAGAAGTGCTAAGTTATGGATCAATCATCCCAAAATTCTGTAGAGTGATTTCTGGTATTAAAAAGCATAAATCTCAATAAATTTTAATACAGCGGTGATATTAGTTTTAGCGTTTACAGAAGGCTGCTAAAAATGGTATCTAAGGTAAATTATGGACCGTATATCACAAAATTGCATGACATTTTTCCTGGCCATATGAAGCTAAGTTGCAAGAAATTTTATCGCAATATCTATATCTGCTACGGTTTTAGGCGTATTTAAGTAATTTACCAGAGTGGGCTTTATATGTGGCCTATAGTAAATTATGGACCGATCATCACGAACTTTTTTAATGTGATTTCGAGTCTTATAAAACTGTGAAGTACCAAACTCTATTATGATACATAATTAAGTAATTATGGTTTTAGGCGTACGAAACTGTTTTCCGGGATTAGGGTTTAGATGGGACCTAGGGTAAATTGTGGACGGATCTTCATGAAATTTTACAGCGTGATTTCTAGTCGAATAAAACGGATTTTTGCAAAATCTTATATCAGGCCGTGCATTGTTCCACCATTTATGTAAGTTTTTGTAACATCAATTTTTTAAGGTGGAAGTTCCACATTTTGATTCATAGCTCTAATCCTACTGAAACGATTTTGCTGGATTTCAATCCCAAACTGCTTGGGATAACTGCAATCCATTTGACACCAAGTTGGTTGGTTTGAGTTTTTCGAAAATGAGCGTGTTTTCAACAGACGGACAGACAGACGGACATAGCTGAATCGACTTAGAGGTAATCAAGGAGTTATAATATATGTATTCTTTATATGGTCTTATGTGAATAATAAAACAGTTTCACACCGAATAATAAACTTAGTATACCCTCATTCACCACTAGTGGTGAATAATAATAATAATTATAATAATAATAAAAATAAAAATAATAATAATAATAATAATAATAATAATAATAATAATAATAATTATAATAATGATAATAATAATAATAAAAGGCAAATCTTGGAATATCATTTTTCCCCGATTAATATGTATGTACCTCGTTTTAAGCAATTCTATGCCAACGTGCTTCGTTCGCAGGAAGTTTGTGGGGCATAATAAAATATTTTGTTTTTTAATTGGCGATAGTGGTATAAATAGTGCAACGACCTTTACTTTAATTTGGAAAGAGAATTGTCGAAAATTTTGTTATTAGGTATACATTCCAATTTTATACATATGTGCTTTTATATGGTCAAAACATTTTTTTAATCATATACATATTAAAACTTTTGCTTATACGTACATATCGTCATCTTAAATGCAACATGTTCACTCAATATTTTACACTCTAATGATCTCTAAATAAGTTGGTGTACGTAAAACGTGAAAAATGCAAAAAAACTTTATTAATTTTGATTTTCTAACAGTTTTGATTCTCCTGCAAAATAAATAAAAGTGAAGTTACGTCCATTTGCATTTAATATGACGATATTTATATTCATATGTATGTATGTATTTATATTAAATACAGTGGATAGTATATCGCAAAATAGATTGTAAAAATATGATCAATCATTTTTATTAAACTTAGGGCCATTATTATAACTTGGCGTTAGCTGTTATCCGACAGTTAACAGACGCTTTTTGACAGATAACACATTATTATCTGTCAATTTAATCTTAACTTTAGCTAACTTCAAGTTGTAATAATGGGCCTTAATTGTATTAACTACTAGTTGACCCGGTCCGCGTTGCTGGCCCTAAGCAAACATTAATGTTATATTACCACACGATTTAAATTTTGTAAATAAACCGAAAACTCGGATTTTTGAATGCAACATTTCGAAAGTTTTAAAATTTTGATATTGGATCATTATTAACATAGGTTTTTTGTAAATTTCTTCGGAACTACATAACCGATTTAAGAGTTTGATATCTCGTTTTGAAAAACATGACAACGGCTTTCAAAAAAATAAAATAAAAAGAGCAAAAACAAAAGTCATATAAAAAACAACATTGCAAACAAAACAAGCTATAAATGATTAAAATCTGTTGACAACTTTTGATTTTATGTATTCACAAAAGACAAAAAATTTATATGGCGGTTTAATAAAATTCTTAAATTAATTAAAATTTTTGTCTTTTGTGAATACATAAAATCAAAAGTTGTTTACAGATTTTAATCATTTATAGCTTGTTTTGTTTGCAATGTTGTTTTTTATATGTCTGCATAAAATTAGAAGCATAGCTGCATTTTTCAATTTTTTATGAATTTTTAAAAACAAAAATTCCGATAATTAGTATTGTGGTTATTTTGTTGAACTATTTATGGTTTGAAGAAAGGAATTTTACAACATGAAAATTAATTAAAATTTACTGATAATTTTTCATTCTTGACTGAAGCTGGGCTCGAACCCAGGCGTTTTTTACGGTCAGGTTACCCTTACATGTTTCGATTGCAACCACTCAATCTCTTCAGAGGGCTTGCCGTTTAACACTCGCAGCCATCGACGACTGCTGACGTCAATAGTCAAACATCAATCCTTAAACCAAATTGTATTTAACCTTTGGTAGGTCGAAATTTGCTTTGAATGATTATCTATTTTAATTTATTTTACATGTTTTTCCTTACTTCTGTTTTTTCGTAATTTCCGAAATTTTAATAAAAAAATTATTTTTTTTTCCAGAAAAAAAATTATGTTTCTAAAACGACTGCGCATATAAGAAAAACGTTTTACCTTTCTTAAAGTAAATTTTATTGCGGAATTTCGGTTTTTTTTAGTTTTTCAATAAGCTAAAGCGTTTTTGAGTTGCGCGAACATATGTTAATCTATCTATACAATATATAATTTCTTAGTATGTCAGGATGTTTGCATGTATGTCCTATTCTTTCCGCAACTTTCTGAAGCCATCTGATGACATAGGAAGCTGGCACACTTGAAGTACTTTCTCTGCGGAGACCGTAACGAAGCCATATTTTTGATTTAAGGCTTTTCAACTAGTATAACTATAACGATCTGATAGAAAAGATGTTTTTTTTTATAATATGGGGAACTTTGGGCCCCACCCGGCACGGCTAGGCACCGTCGGATTGACCTGAAAAAATAGATCATGATTTCTTACAACAAACCTCATATTTTAAGCAGCGCAAACAATTAAATTAAAAAAAAAAAAAATCCCATACAAGATGCGACACAAATGAATTGTACATACACAAATGAATTTAATTAAATAAATTAATTTTAAATAGGATTTGTGGGGATAAGAAAACAGCTTTTCTGGAGATTTTTGAGGATGAAAAATCGTAAATTGGGATAAGGAATAAAATAAAACTGGGAACCCTGCTTACTCAAGCCGTGTAGATATCAAGGTATATTTATAGCAGGTATCCGCGAGATTACAACAATTGTACAATAAAACAAACAACAGGGCTTTTTATTGTTGTTTTGTGATACGAACTGTCAAAAAGCTGGCTTTCCGAGACTACCTGCTATAAATATACCTTGGTAGATATTTTGTGGAATATTTTTGCTAGACTAACTTATTTTCTTATTCCTTTATTCTTTTTAACTTATAAACAGGTCAAACATTTATAAAAACACTAGCTGACCTGACAAACGTTGTTTTGACGTATAACTTACTTCTTTCAGATGTTGCAGTATCTGCATGGCAAATTAAAAAAACCGGTTGAGTAGTTAAGAAGATATAGGGAAGGGGAGCTTTTACCCCTCTTGCCATATTTCACGCCCTATTCCCTATTTCTTACAGTGTCTATTATGTTACAGTGTCTGTATGCCAAATTTCAAGAAAATTGGCTGATTAGTTAAGAAGATATAAGAGGAGGAGCTTTTACCCTCATTGGCCTATATCACGCTCTATTCCATATTTACTTTCAAATGTTACAGTGTCTGCGTGCCAAGTTTTAAGTAAAGAAGATATAGGGATGGGGAGCTTTTACCGCTCTTGCCCTATTTTACGCCCTCTAGCGGTATGAAACATACCTTACCACCTATGTATTCTCATACCTAACAAATACGTATACAAAACTTCATAAAAATCGATCAAGCCGTTTCGTAGGAGTTCAATTACAAACACCGTGACACGATAATTTTATATATATAGATTTTTCCGTATTAAATTGACCAATCGGGTTCACTGTGCATTATTGTTTGTTGTTGTTATACCTACTGTTTTATGCTCGAGTATAAAAGTTGTTTTAATGTGATTTTTTGGTTTATGCTTTTGTTGCTGTCTATTCTATAAAAAAATACAACAACGAAAATACTTTTTAATTAGAAGCACTAAAAAATTTTTAGTTTTGTTTAAGCATTTATATTCTACTTTTAGTCAGTCATGCAGGGCTGTCAGATTTTTTTGAGCTCCATCGCCAAACCGGATGTCAGAAATCGCCAAAAATCGCCAAACGTCAATTTAGTTCAGTTTTTGTAAATTTTTTTTTTAAATTAAATTTTGGTTACAAAAAACGCTAGTATAATATTTCAGTAAAAAATCGCCAAAAACTGAGAAATTAAAAAAAAGTCGCCGAAAGTAAATTTTGTGTTGTTTCTGTAATTTTTTTCAAAATAACATAAAATGGAGATCGTACACTTCAGCCTCACCGATTTTATTACTGATGTTTTGACCTGCATACATACTACATACATATTTGAATTAAATAGTGACTTAATATAAAATTCACTTAGGCCCGTTTTCACATCTTACCCATAGCTAAAAGTAGACTTTAACCGCCCTTATAAAAAATGTTTTATTATTAAAACTTTACTTTAACCTAAAGTTAATGCTCATCGTGCCTGGTAGGTAAAAGTTAAGTTGTAATAATGGAACACTTTTTATACGGCCGATGAAATCCTACCTTTGGCTATCGGTAAGTTGTGAAAACGGGCCTTAATATGATGACAAAACAAAAATCATGTGAAAAAAAGTTGCAAGTCTTTTTTATGTTAGTAATGATAACAAAAAATTACAAGCTGTTAAACAAAATCGCCGAAATAATATAAATGGTAAAAAATAGCCAAGATAATCGCCAGCTATGTCAGAAATCGCCATAAAAGTCGCCAGTCGCCAAATGGAAAATCCCATCGCCAAACATGTTTCAAAATCGCCACGTTTGGCGAGAAATCGCCATATCTGACAGCCCTGCAGTCATGTCTTTTATTTTGAATATGTATGTATTTGGTTTTAAAGAGTATAAAATGTCTCACCTGAGTATATTTCAATACATACAAATAGAATAATATTTGCTAAAAATTTCTGACAAATTTTTCTATATACATATGTATGTATCTTAGGCTGGTTCCTATATGGCACTTTTTTCGCCATTTAATGTGGGCCAACCGGAATATATATTAAGTACAGTGAAAAAATAACACATGATTTTTGTTAAATTTGTTTAATAAGATTTAGGGGTCGCTACCATCCCTTAAACTTTGGCGTTTTTGAAAAAACTTGCTGCCTTTATATATTCTTCCGTTTGGGTGTGTATTAGGGTATTCATTCGGTTAACCGTTAATTGTCTAACCATTTAACTACTATCCGATTAACTGATCGGTTAATTTAAAATTGGTTTTTTTCGATTAACGGTTAAACCGGTTAATTTCAGTCGGTTAACCGATGTTACAAATTTTGAAGTATTAAACCATATTTTTTTGTGTTTTTAGTTATGGTTGAGTTCCAAAACGTCAACTGCAAAGCAACTCGCTTTTTAAATATATTCACAATGCAACCATGTAGAATTTTACAATGTTATCTGTACAAAAGATCACCAAAAAATTTACCAAAGTGCACCAAACAAGTTGTGTTTAGAAATATTTTTCATACATTATATTTTTTTCTAGAAATACATCCTTAAAATACAGTACAAAAACAGAAATTAAGGATTTCAGAAATAAATTTTTTGCAGAATGTTCGGTCCCGAGCTTCGTCAGGATGAGTTAAATGACAAAAATTTACGGAAACAATTAGAAGCGTTAAACTTTTTTAAAAACTATAGCAGGATAATGGAAGATTTTATATGTTTGGAGAAATCCAGGAAAATTATTGAGAAATTAGATAATCTGTATTATGGGTTGCTTTCGATTTCTCAACATCTACACGCAAAGCAAAAACATGGTTGTGGTAAACATATTCTAAGAGCAACATATTATGATAAGATTCATGATTTGTAGTCACCATATTAAGATTATTATTGAATCATATTATGGCTAAATATATTCGTAAAATTACATCATAATACTTTTCCCTTAATCATATTATTATTCTGTTAATCATAATAAGTTAAGAAGGAATCATATTATTGTCATGTAAATCATAATAAGTTAAGAAGCAATCATATTATTATCATCTTAATCATAATAAGCTTAGAAATTAATCATATTATCCTCATGTTAATCATAATATATTTAAAAGCAATCATATTATGATACATCTCCTTTAATAAATGTCATAACAATCTATATATATAAAATTGTAACGTTACTGACTCACTGACTGACTCACTGACTCACTGACTCACTGACTCATCATCGCACAGCCTAAACGCCTGAAGCTAGACACTTGAAATTTGGACCAGAGATTGGTCACTCCCCAAATCGATCCACTAAGACGGGATTTTTGGAAATTCGAATGTTTAGGGGGTAAAAAAGGGTAAAAACGGGAAAATTCGGTAACCTTATATCTCCAAAACTAAAAGAGATACAAAAAAAATTTAATACCTATAGTTGTTCTTTAGAAAAATAAGCGGACAGGTGTCTGGTACTTTTTTGAAATTCGGCCCTATTTGGGAGTAAACGGGTAATATCTGAATTTTAGTACTTTTTTGACACCCCATCTATCTTTTGAACCAATAAACATAGAAACAAAGTTAATACCACATTCGAAACCTAACAAAAATATACGAATTTAAATTTGGTACTTTTTCGAAATTCGAACATTTAAGGGGTAAAAATCGTAACTATTTTTGGTACTTTTTTTAAAAAACATTTTTCTCCATTTATTGAAATATTCGTACTAAATTATGGGCTGCCACTATTATACTGAAATTTTTTATACTTTGATTGGGGGAAAATAGTACCAAAAAGGGGAAATACGAGAAATTTGATATTTTACTTAACTTTTTGGTTCTACAACTGGTATTTTTTAAATTATCGTTTATGTTGGACCTAAAAACATAAGATTCATCATGCAATGTCCGGAATGGATAAGAATCCATAAGGGGCAGTTTTTGGTACTTTTCTGTTAATTAACTGGTTCTTTTTGAATTTCCGTTAGTATTGGACCTATAAAAATAAAATTAAACATGCAATGTCCCGAATGGATGAGAATCTATAAGAGGGAACTTTTTGGTACTTTTTTGTTCATTAACTGGTACTTTTTTAATTTACGTTAATATTGGACTTAGAAACATAAAATTCAAAATGAAATGTCCTGAGTGGTTAAGAATCCATAAGGGGAAGTTTTTGGTACTTTTCTGTTCATAAAATGGTACTTTTTGAATTTCCGTTAGTATTGGACCTATAAAAATAAAATTAAACATGCAATGTCCTGAATGGATGAAAATCTATAAGAGGGAACTTTTTGGTACTTTTTTGTTCATTAACTGGTACTTTTTGAATTTCTGTTAGTATTGGACCTAGAAACATACAATTCAATATGCAATGCCCTGGATAGATGAGAATCTATAAGAGTGAACTTTTTGGTACTTTTTTAATCTTGGACTGGTACTTTTTGAATTTCCGTTGGTATTGGACATAGACAGATAAAATTAAACATGCAAGGTCCTGGGTGGATAAGAATCTAAGAGGAAAGTTTTTGGTACTTTTTTGTTCATTTACTGGTACTTTTTGAATTTCCGTCAGTATTGGACCTAGAAACATAAAATTAAACATGCACGATACTGTGTAAATGAGAATCTTTAAGTGGGATCTTTTTGGTACTTTTTTATTCGTTAGCTGGTACTTTTTGAATTTCCGTTAGTATTGGACCCAGAAACATGCAATTAAACATGGAAGGTCTTGAGTGAATGACAATCTGTTAGAGAGATCTTTTTGGTGCTTTTTCGTTTTTTAACTGGTCCTTTTTTTAAATTTTCGCTAATGTTGGTCTAATGAAAATAAAATTAAACGTGCATGGTCCTGAGTGAATGAGAATCTCTAAAAGCGCTTATAGGTACTTTTTAGTTATTAAACTGGTACTTTTTGAATATCCGTTATTATTGGACTTAGAAACATAAAATTCAAGATGCAATGCCCTAAGTGGATAAGAATATATAAGAGGGAAGTTTTTGGTACTTCTTTGTTCTTTAACTGGTACTTTTTGAATTTCCGTTAGTATTGGACCTAGAAACATACAATTAAACATGCAAGGTCCTGAGTGAATAAAAACCTGTAAGAGGGCTTTTGGTACTATTTTGTTCTTTAACTGGTACCTTTTATATATCCGTATTTATTGGATCTAGAAACATAAAATTAAACATGCAAGCTCCTGAGTGAATGAGAATCTGTAAGAGGGATTTTTTTTTAAATAAACTGGTAATTTTTTTAATTTAATATTTATTTTTGTGCATTAAATAAAAAAGGAAATTGGTGTCTGGTACTTTAACGAAATTCGGTCGTTTTAGGTAGTAAATCTAGCTTTTAAGCCAATACGTATAGAAATAAAAATTAAATAACATTTGTTACTTATCTAAAAAATACAAATGCGAATTTGGTACTTTTTCGAAATTCGAACGTTTCAGGGGTGAAAATTGTACCTATGTATATCGATCCCGCGAACCTCATACCTCCTAAACTAAAAGAGATAAAAAACATCAGCAATTCGCTAACCGTATATTTCCTAAACAAAAAGAGATACAAAAAATTTAATACTAATTATTGTTCATTAAAAAAAATAAACGGAGAGGTGTCTGGTACTTTTTTGAAGGAAGACCTTTTTGGGGTGTAAAAGGGTAAATAAATATTGTATCACATTTTTAGCTTATCTAAAAAATACAAAACAGGTTTGCCCCTTTTTTGAAATTCAAACGTTTAAGGTGTTTTCTCAACATTTTTCTCCATCTCTATATAATATAAATTTGTAAAGTAACTGACGGATTCATCATCGCACATCCTAAACTCTTGAAGCTAAAAAGCTGACTTTTGGACCGAAGGTTGTCCTCTCGCCAAATCGATTCCGCTAACCAAAAAAATCCAAAATTAAAGAGATCCAAAAAATTTAACACTTATTGTTGTTCGTTAAAAAAAATAAGGGGACAGGTGCCTGGTACTTTTTTGAAAATAAACTTTGGCATAAAAATATGTCCACGAAGAAAAAGGAGACGCTAACGAAGTAGCGGCTTAAATGCTAGTACAACATAAATTAAAACTTTTATGTATCGATTTTTTATTTTGTGACTTTTTACAATTTTTCTTGATGTAAATAAAAAAGCGGAGTTCAATATTTGTTGTTGGATTTTACTACGATATTTTGCACTATTAAATATTAATTATTTTAATTACTTTAAATTTATTGTTTTTTATGGTAATTTATCTTGTTTTACCGCTCACATATAAAACAAACGACACAACTGATTCAAAATAATTTTACAAATGGGGCTAGCATAATATTATTAGAGTAAAAATAGTTTGATTGCATCTTAAACATAATATGATAAATGTATAGAAAGTTATCATGTTAAAGCTATTAAATATCATGATATGGTTGTGGGTAATATAATGCTTTGAAAGTTATCATAATTTAGTTGTTAGAAAAATAAATATTTTTCGGTCAACAATACTCAAATTTATAATGGCGATAAACATTGATATGTTTACAGTAACTATAATATTGTTGATATTTAATAAAAATAACAATTATTTGTGTACGACAACATAATATTGTTACAATAAACATAGTGTTGTTGCCGTAACCATGCCCAACCATATTTTTTCTCTGCGTGTACGAAAAGTGAGAGAATTTTGTCCAAGTCAAGTTTTATCAAAACATGAAAGCTAATTAATTTTTCTAAAACATTATTTTATAATATCTCTCCTTAAACTGTTGAAATAATTAGTAAAATGATTTCACAGTTTATTTTTTTTTATAAATATATTAATTAATTAAAAAATATGTATTACAAAGTTATGAATTATTCTTTTGTTTGCTCGTTTTAGTTAAAGAAGAGTCATATTTGTTTTGTTATTGTTTTTTTTTTAACTAATAAACTCCAAATAATAAATAATTTTTAATTTTTATTTATTGAAATTACTTATGTGTGGTTAATAGAACGCGAGCGCCTTACACTTGTATTAAAAAAGTGATTTTTATGCACACTATTATGAATAAAGATTTTAAAAAAGAGGGAAACATTTTTTTCGGAATCATTTACTGAGACGACTAAGCGACTTTGGTCCGATCGTCCTTCCGATTGTAATTTTAAGTTAAATATCAAGCTAGAATTTATAAATAATAAAGATATTGTGTTTAAATTTGCTACAAATACTTTTAATATATCATGGATCTGGGTGAAATTAGTAAGAATCTGTCCGTGTTGAGACCTAGCCTCTCACAATTTTCCGAAATGCCCGCCCCCTGAAACTCTAAAATATCGATTTTATATCAAGCACAAACGCGTTCTTTTAAGACTTCGGAACCGAAACTACAGTTTTTGTTCTTTTTCTTTTTACAGATTGAATTTTTGTGTTTAATTTTAATATAAAACTAGATGACCCGTGCGAATATTTCGCACCGTAATTTTTATCAATAAAAATATTAATTTTTCAATTTCTAATTATTTTTCGTCATTAGTGTTAGAAATAAGCTTTAAAATGAGATATCATTCATTAAATTTGATGCGGTGGTGTGGGAGATATTTGCAACCGACAAAAAAAAGTGCTTTAGAAATAATATATATGATGATAATAATACAAATTAAAATTTTCTATTCAATATTTATGTATAATTGACTTCTTAACCCAGGAAGTATTCCCGAATCTGTAATGTGTTTTAGAGTACCTGGAAGTCATTACCGGGTTAGATGGATGGCTAAAGCCATTAATGTTTGAAGATTTACTTATTTAGAAATGAATTCAAGCTAACTGAAATCGAAGAATCCTCAATTCGAGATGTTTGTATATTTTCAGTAAGAATTTATGTTAAATATTGCTTTGTTACCCCATCAGCGGTTTGTGTGCCTAGAAATGATCTGCAGCTTTTAAAGGACCTAAAATATTATGCAGAAGTAAATGAGTTGAACTGAAGCCATCAAAAAATCTTTGGTCATCTTTGGTACTTATCAGAAGAGCTTATTGCATTCGCCCTATTTGACGACAAAGTTTCTGTTGTATTTAGTATTTAGTATTTATTTATTTATTTGATGTTCCGTACACAAGACTTAGAGTCTCATATTGCAGTACAGAACTGAGCTTTTGTAAAATTGCAGGGGGCAAATCGCGACATTTTTGTTATTAAAAACTTAAAAACTAATAAAATAAAAATATTACATATTTATTATCAATTTAAAATATTTTCAAATTGGAAACAAAAAACATAAACAAAAAAAATTAAATTAATCTAAGTATAAAATTATATAATCATGTTGATACAAAAAAAAAAAAAAAAAGATGGTGCGCGCTTTAGATGCTGGAGGACCGGAAACGAATTACATTAGACGCCTCTCTAATAATTAGCAAGCAATTAGAAGATTTAGTTTAAAAAAACACTTAGATTTTTTAGCATAACGGGCATTTCATCCCATTTCATAAAGAAAAGTGTTGAAGATTGGGAGGAAGATGAGGGTGACGTAAATGGTAGTGACATAGTTCGTTCTATGAGAGTTGTGAACGATATAGCAGATCGAGGAGTAGCACTGATGGAGGGATATAATAAATTACATAAGATTATAGACAAAAATACCCAAATTCTAATAAATCAACTTTGCTCCAATAATTATTTTGCAAAACTTGAACATTCTTTAAAGGTTAAAAAAATATTTCATGTTTATCACCATAAATTCCAGATTTTGTTAAGTTTCTATTTTACGTTTAAACATTTTTATATTTTAAGTTACAATAAAAACATGTAGCCTATTTAAAAATTTTTATGTACTAAATATGCATATCTGTGGCATTTTTACAAAACATCTTAAGTCAAATTTAAAAAGTTGAAAAAATTTTGTTAATCATACGAATTTTCATTAAAAAACTTTTCTTTAATTTAAGTTTATTTTATTATTTGCGAAAAATTATTTTTTCTTCGAGTTTTTTTTTAAACTTTTTTGCTATCTTATCTCGACTTAAGATGTTTTGTCAAAATACCCGATTAATTATGAAATAAATCTTTAAATATATTAAAACTACGCTCGCAATCGTCTTATTTACGGTCTTAAAACAAATTTTTTTCCACTATTTAAACACACACTGGAAAAATATAAAGAACAAGTTATAAGGGCAGCGATTTTTATTAACACCACAGTTCCGCGGGCCGGTAGCGACCCCTAAACCTTAACAGAAAATGAAAAAAAAAATCATGCATAATTTTTTCACAGTGCTTAATATATATTCCGGTTGGCCATTAACAAAATCCAATGTTTTTTTTTTATGAACCACCCTAATGTATATGGGTATTTCCATAGGAAAGTCTACTTTTTGTTACGGTGCGGCACCAAGCCTTTTAGAATGTTTCTCAAAGAATAATTTATATATTATTGAATTTTTGTGTAAGGCGCAATTTAGTGAAAGATAGAAATAATATGAACTACATGGGTCTGAAATACAAGATTTATTGCTGGGTGGCGTAACGTTACACTTCTGTTGAAGTGCCCATATGTATGTACCGCTATGACGGTATTTTCTAAACGCTGTTCTTTATTTATACCCATTCCACTAAAGTGGAGAGTTTAAACACTCTCGTCTTTTAGCTAATGTGTGTAACGCATCAAAATATTGATTCTAGAATTTAGAATTAATAGAATCAAGACCCATCTTTTAGTATGCCCATCGACTTAAAGTCACTTTCACGCACATCCATTCCTCCGGCTGGCTAGTTGCCTGTCCACGAAAACCGAGTGCAGGTCACAGTTTTGGAGAAAACTGGATAAAATTAATTTAAGTTAACAAAAAAAAAAAAAGTGTATTTTCATACACATATATAAAATCCATCATCGCACAGACTAAACGCCTGAAGCTAAAAACTTGAAATTTGGACCAGAGATTGGACACTCCCCAAATCGATTTTTAGAAATTCGAACATTTAAGGGGTGAAAATCGTAACTATATTTGGTACTTTTTTTTACAAAACATTTTTTTCCTTTCATTGACATATTCGTACTAAATTATGGTCTCCCACTACAACATTGAAATTTTTGGCACATAAATGGGGAGAAATTAACTTTCTTTCATTTGCTTTTGTG
Organism: Pollenia angustigena; assembly: GCA_930367215.1. Classification (NCBI taxonomy): domain Eukaryota; kingdom Metazoa; phylum Arthropoda; class Insecta; order Diptera; family Polleniidae; genus Pollenia; species Pollenia angustigena. The sequence continues at coordinate 119,154,329 of OV884057.1, read as the reverse complement.
TTTCTGAGAAATATGTTGCATTAATGTAACGTGTTCTACATTTTTGTGTTCGTTTGTACAAAAAATACTACTGTGTGGAACAATTTTCAAGTTCTTTTGTGAGTATCGAGGGCTTATATTCAATACCCGCCATACACCAATTATTGGAAAATGACTTTTTGATGGCAAATTGTTCACTGATGCCAGCTTTATCTCTGACAAAAATTTCAGAAAAAAAAATTAATATAAGTTCTTTTTTTTTAAATATTTGTGATACCGCTATCAACCGTACGATTTTTTTTAATGCAATACCCGCCATACACCACACATTGGTTGAAGTGCATAGAACGAGCGGCAAAAAATAGAAGAAGTTGTTGAAGGATAATGAAACTTGGCACATAGGCATTTGTTTGAATCAAGAGAAAAATGGAAAAATCAAAATGAATCGCCCACTTTTACGCCCACCTCCCATACAAAGTGAAAATTAAATTTTGACCTATGGCATTGTTTTTTGGCACATAGCATTTTTAAGCACTCGTAATCATTTGTGTGATATTTAAAAAATATCCGCCCACTTTTACGCCCACCTCCCATACAAAGTGAAAATTAAATTTTGACCTACGGCATTGTTTTTTGGCACATAGCATTTTGAAACACTCATAATCATTTGTGTGAAATTTGATTTCTGCCTTGATTTCGAATACATCAACTCAATTTTCACAAAAAATAAATATTATAATTGTAAAATGGGCTCCTGAAAATATATATACCTGATCACGCCCACCTCCCATAGAAAAAACAAATAGAAAAAACATGAATACGTAATTCAAGCATTATCGGGTTGCAGAACAGTTAAATTAACAGTTAAATTATATGCATTTGCAAACTGCTCAGTTACCAATCCAGCCTAGTAAATGGAAACATCTTCAATATTTGAAGCCGGTTATACCACTAGAATATCATTACTTTTATGATAATTTAGTTCAGATGGAGTCAAAGTAATAAGTAATAAGAGCAATGTGACAATGTCCAATTTGAATTACCTTTTTTAATTATGTTTATTTTTTTGTTATTGTTTTGTTATTGAATTCTTTTATGTTAGAAAAACGTTAAACAAATGCTTAATTTAATAAAATTACATATTAGATCAAAAAACATATTTTTATTACTGTGCAATAACCGCTATACGCCATAAAAATATTTGAAGATTTCAGTTGCAATACCCGACATCAACCCTATCGCTACGAATAGAGTTAAAAGTTCTATTTTTTTATAAGGGTGACTTAGTAGTCATATTTAAAAAATATTATAGAAGAAAGATTAATTCATACCTTAAGAATTTTCGAAAGAAACAGTTTTTTCTCTCTCCTGAAAAATTGTATTTTGGCGGATGGCGGGTATTGAATATAAGCCGTCGGTATGTTGATTAAAAACATGCAAAACATGTTGCATATTTTACCATCACTTTACTTAAAGGTGTTCATACTGCCCTGTGTTACAACCTTGGTACCTTCTACTTTGTTTTCATATGTTTGTTGCTAAAAAATAGTAAAAAAATTTCATTGGTTCTTTCAGTAGAATTGGAAGTAGTAGCTTTACTTTTCCCGGATTACTAAAAACATTTTTTTGTAGGCGAAGTTTTTACTGGGTAATTCATACCGCTCATAATTTAGTAAAAAAAATTTTTTAAAGCAAAATAAAAAAATTATTACACAATAATATCAAGAAAAGTCTATTTATATTATAATAGTTTTAATTTTTCTAAGCCATTAGTGATGCCAATATTTGTTTCCAAACCGTAATAGCGTGCAGAAACCGCTCAAATGGCTTTAAAAATCGCTAATGAAGAAAGAACATTAATGATGAAAGTGTAACATGGGGTCTTCACCACAGAGTATACAGAGGCGTCACGAGACAGAAAATATTGTGTTTTTTTTGTCTTTTTCTTCGAAAGCTGCCCTTTTTGCGTTTTTTGTTTTGATTATGCAATTTGTGTAGATAGTAGCGGCCTGTTTTTACGCATTGTCACTGCACTAACAAAAAACGTTTTCTTTCTCTTTCTTCGAAAGCTGCCCTCGCAAATGATTTAGGCATTTTTCATACGTCACTTTTTTCATCTCTGTATACTTTGTGGTCTTCACCTGACAATTTTTTGTAATACCAAACGTCAAAAAAGTCAAAGTCCATATAAAAAAAAACTTTAACATTTTTGTCAGCGTTTTTTTTTATATGAAGTTTGACGTTTGGTATGACAGGTCAGGTGAAGACCCTATGTAATAGTTATAAGTAAAAGCAGCTAATTGTGTTCAATTGAAATTGCACAACATGAAACACTGTACACTGTAACATATTTTTCTCAGAAAAGATATCGCCATTAGAAACACAAAATTATAGGTGAATATTAAAACCTAGGAACATAAACTTTGGCGTATAAATATGTTCATGACAGAAAAGGTCCGATTACAAAGTAGCGGATAAAATGCTAGAATTTAAACGAGTTTAAACCTAGAAAAATAAACTTTGGCATAAAAAAAATGTCCACGAGGGAAAAGGAGACGCTAACGAAGTAGCGGGTTAAACGCTAGTACACATTAGTGTGTCCCAAATTTTTGATTTTCATGGGTGCCCAAGCAGAATTTAAAAGCTTATAGGGTAAAGTAGTTCTTAGATTTTTTTCAGATTTTTCGGAAGTCGTTTAGAGGTCGCTCAAGTCGAATTTTTGCAAAAAATCGGTCTTGCCGTTTTTTTTGAGTTTTCTTCATAACTTTGTCAAAAACCACGATTTTATTAACTTTTAAGGAAATGATTTAAATGAAAAATGTCCAAGCTTTATTTTTGCGTGCAATCCCTGTAAAATTTTGCAATGAATTTGCTCATTTAGGTACCTTACATTACAATTATTCTTCATTTTTCCATAAATTGTGTCAATAACGCTTTATAACTTTTAAAAGTTTTATGAAGATGAAAAAAACTAACAGCGCAGTTTGAAAGATCAATTCATTTTTAATAATTTAGAAACGAAAATTTTTAAATACGCTTTTACCGTTCCTGAGTTATATCGTTTTTCAGCTTTGTACCCAGTTTATAATATTATAACTCATAGCCATGAACCGATCTTCACAAAAGTTGGCAACGTGATTTATAATCTTATGAAACTAAATTTTACTACAATAATATTATTAGTTACGGCTTAAGGCATACTAAAGTGTTTTCCGAGAGTGGGCTTTATATGGGACCTACAGTAAATGATGGACTGATCTTTAAAAAATCTATTCGTATGATCTGCAGTTATATAAAGCGAATTTTTGCAAAATGTTTGTTAGTTTCTGTAACAAAAAAATTAATTGTTTGGGGAAGTTGTTCCAATATGTGGGTACCAGGAGCGGATCCAGCATGAGCCTTAGGGGGGTAAATTGTTTATGATACAAAAAAGTAAGAAATCTGTTTTTAAAAGTTTATTAAAAACAATATGTGTATATTATTATTATTATATTGTATTATTATTATTATTATATTTAAAAAAAGACTCAACAATAAGGTTTAATAAAATATAAGATCAGTTCAATATAAATTAAAATAAATTAATCTTTTTTAATAAGCAATTTATGATTTACTTGTGAGGCAAATTTAGATAGTACAGTCTATCTTCTGTCATTGTTGGTCTGAGCCATGTCATATTCGACGAAAAGCATTACTGACGAGCATTGAAACGAAAATTTGAAATATTTTTCTTAGATTTGGGTAGATATCTTCATCACAGTATATTAAAGCATCTACAACGTTATCTGATAGATTTTCAGATATTTTCCATGTTTGTTGCCAATGCAACAGTTCAGGCTCAAGTTTAGATGTTAGTACACTGAAAGAAAAATGCTTCATATATTTAATGAATCATTTTCATAAAAAAACTTTCCTTAGGTAAATGAAAATGTTCATTGTCTAAATGGAATTTCATAGGTATAATGAAGTATTTTCGTTAAAATCGCTTCATTGGATTTCGTAATTACGTTAAAAATTTTCATTAGATATATGAAAACTTAAGTTTGTCCAAGTTAAAAAAAATTTTTTAATTGGGAACATAAAAAAACAATATACAAACATAACTATATTCATAAATTAATACAAAATTATAGTTTCCTTAAAAAAATGTTTAATTGTTAATTAAAAAATGTAAGATTTAATAATTTCATACATCGAATGTTACATGTATGCCATTAAATTTATGAAATCAAAAAAATTTTTTATAAAAGCAACATATTTCAATAATTGCCTTCATAAATTTAAATTTTCATTGTGACAATAAAAATGTCATTATAGTAATGAAACAAAAACTTTCAATCAACGTTGTTATTGTTATTATGGACAATTTAATCTCATATTTACGCTCTTAATTGAGTAAAAAACATAGTTTTTTAATACAAAAACTACACTGCCCCGGTAGACTAGCTGGTAGCGAGGTAGTCTAACAGCACCGAGGTTGACTGATCGAATCCCACCAGAGACAGAAAAAAAATAATTAAAAAAATTAAAAAAAAATAAAAAAAAAAATAATTAAAAAACATAAAAAAAAAAATTTTTACTTTATTTAAAGTATTCATCCAATGAATAATATTCATAGATCTAATGTAATGTTTCATTAAATCCTTTTAATGAAACAGATTTCATCGATCCTAACGAAGCGCTGCATAGGTTCCTTTTTAATGCAATTTTTCATGGAATTAATGTCAAAATTCATTGGTATTGCGAAGAAAATTCTTTCAGTGTAGGTGTTTATCTCTTTTATCAAACATAATCAGCTCATCAGCTAGTTGTGGTTTAAAAACTTTTGTATCTGTATATGACTTGATTACACTTTGAGGTAGAAGTTTAGGTATGTTTAATACATTTAGGAAAGGTGTCTTGAGATCTTCTAAAAAAATTCAATAAGAGGAATGTTACCTACAACTTGGTGGTAATCTTCAACATTTTGGTTGTGATTATTTCGTTCAAATCTTGACCTTTCGATTGGAACCTTGATTAGAACGCAAATAACTTTAACTTTTTCAAAAATCGCTTTAAATTGTTGTTCGGCTTTATTTTCTCTTCAAGGCACATGATTAAAGTTGTGATAAGGCTTGATTGTTTTTGAAGATCTATATCGTGCTTTTATAAAATGATACTAAGCGGCTGTGTTGCAATAAGTATCACATTAATATGTATATTCCGCAAATAAATTCAAAAGTACTAAGTGAGTTCCTAAATAATAGGGCTTTTGATGAAGTACCTTTCCACTCTGATATTTTTCCCAAAGCTATATGAAGTACACTTGTTGCAAAGTTTGAAATTGAGTCGTGACGGTCCAAACATCTTTGCTAAAACTGCGTTTCGCTTGGGATGATTATATTTAAAAAATTTTGTCGTTTCTTATACAAATGATACAACTTTATGTATTAATGGCACTTTATTGCTTTTAGAAAGTGAGTTGTTTGATTTATGGAAATAGCAAGGCGTTTGTTTCGCATTTGTCGCGGTTTCCAGAATTTTTTAATAGGTCCTTATTTCCTTATTCCCCCCCCCCCCCCCCGAATCCGCGCCTGATGGGTACATTACTCTTTTTCTACTAAGCCGAATTGTTCTTTCAAACGGAAAGACGAACTAGCAGACAGACGGTTATGGGTAAATCGACTGGAGGTCTAAGATGAATATTAAAAAAGTTTCACACGGATTGACAAATTTAGAATACCCTCATTCACCACTCTTGGCGGAGGGTATAAGAAGTACTTGTAAGAGTGTAATATTCTGCTCTGCCGAATAATCTAATAAAAATAAATTCTTTTCTAAAATTTCTATTTTTCATAAATCGATCAATCTATCAAGATCTTGAATTCTGGGAGAAATGTGATTTTCAAAAATGAATATTTATTTATCGGCCATGTTTTGAAAATCTGAATCAAGTGAAGTTGAAATCGACGAAGATTTTCATTTGAGTTTTTGTAAGGTAAAGGAAAGTGGTCCTCAAAATATGAGGTATATAAAAGGAAATTTTTTTAAGGACTTTAAACACGGGATTTCAATTTTACGTGATATCAATTTTCCGTAAAAGTTTTTTTTTTTATAAACAGATCGATTTTATGCAAACATTTTCTATATACTTCATCTTCAACCTATAAGTAGAAAAAAAAACATTTTTCAGTATGGTCACCTCCAACAGCACTTTTTTAAACAAATTGTGGTTAATTTAGGGTTCAGTTAGCTAAAAGTAACAGTAACGTTGCAAATCAGCTTTTGTTGTTGGTAAAACAATTAGAGCGATTATAATTAGCAGTAAGATGTTACGTCTCAATCTGTAAAACATAGAATGGTCTTACATTTTTACGGTATGGCTAAGTTACTGTTACTCTAAGCTAACTACAGGCTCAACTATAACATGCTTAAGTTGGCTTAAGCAATTGTGCGAATACATGTGAATCATATGTGTCGAACCATATTGAACTTAAGAAAACTTTTTGGTTAATTTTATGAAACTGGCATTTGCTTAAGCAAGGTGCGAAACATATCGCACATTCCGTGGGGTTTAAAATGTTTTTTTGATTTTATTTTTGTTTTTTTAAATACTTTTCTTACTTTTTTTGTTAATTTTTGACAGAAGCTTAAGCCAGCTCACGCATATTATAGTTGGGCCTTAAGCCTTTAGCGATATTATTGTCACCGGCAATATAACTATGGTTAAATTAGTCAAGTAGCCACAAACATATTGTGGTTGGTCTTAACATGTTTTAGTTAAATATGACAAAAAATAACTGAACATACACCATACATTTTTCACTACATCATGGTCATTTGTCAGGATCAAAATAGGCCTACATTTACAATTGCTCATCAATTTCAATGCAAAATAATAAGACTGTGTTATCAAAATTTTAAGCTTTAATCGATATAAATATTTATATAATTATTTTGAGAGTTAACTAATAAATTTATTTAGTTACTCCTTAGAGACCACAACACACAAAATTTTCCTAAAATACATATTTCTTCTTTTAATTTCTATTGTATTTTTTTTTTTACAAACAGGAAGTGATCATTCTCATTCGATCATACAATCCGCTCAGTGGCAATCACAAAACTGGCAACCAATTCAAAATTACTTTGCGACCGATTCTAAAAAAAAACAGAAAAAATAACAAAATCTATTCTGTTTTAATGCCTTCGTGCATATTTGTCTTATCTTAGAGAGGAAATGTACGTGCTGATCCACACAGTGGGATATGGATGAAACTGATTAAGTCCATTATGTTTAATTGGGAGAGATAACGTTGACATCAGCGTTACCGTTGGATATTTTCAAAAGGTACCAAATAAAGGAGATAGCTACAAAAAAAAAGTGCCACCAAAAAGAGGATTTTAAAAAAGGATTTTAAAATCAAAATAAGTAAACCAAATTATTTTTTTTTCAAGTATTTAGTTCAGTTTATTTAAAATTTTAAATGGTATTAAAAACGTAACAAAAAATCTTATTTCGCACTTGATCATAAAAAGGGTATTATCCTAAAATTTTTACTGTCCCACTTTTTGGAAAAATCGACACTAATGCTGTTTTCTTTTCTACAAAAAAAAATGTGTTATTTTATTTAAAAAATGTAATTTGGTGTTCTTTTCTTTGAAATGCTTTGCTTTATAAAAGGGTGGATTGTTTTATTTTAAAAAATTCCCCCTTACTTGTGGCATAAGGGATTGCACTTTACGCCCCTTATAAATCGACAGTGTTGATTAAGCCCTGTAAAACAGTTGACTTCTGTTTATTTATAGGGCTACCAGACAAATTTGAAAAAAAATTAGCTGTAATCGGGACAGTAATAATGTTAAATTTAAATAGTTTTTTTTTTCTTTTATTTTATAGTAAAAACATAAGAAAGAATAACATTGTTAATGGTATCAGTGATTTAAAATTTAAGTGGATTCAGTGTTATAAAATTGTTCTAAAAAAAGTCGGCAAATCAAAAAATTCTTAAAAACTTCGGCAATCTGGCAAAGAAACTAACACAATTGAAAAACAAACTAACACTCAATTCAATGATGAACTTTATGACGTCCAATTTTGGATGTCATTTTTTTGTTTGGAAGCAAGCGGTGTAGAGAAGAAAGAGGGGTAGAAAAATAGACATGATTTCGGTTTTCTCTTCCTCTTTCTTCTCTACATCGCTTGCTGCCAAACAAAAAATGACGTCTAAAATTGGACGTCATAAAATTCATCTTGTAAATTAAGTGTAAGGAAAACTTTCACTCGTAAAACTGCTCTGAGTGGAGAAGCAGCTCGCGCTTGTTATCATTTTTGTTTAAAGGACATTCAGGTCGTTCTTGATTGTCTGCTTTTCGTGCGTTTTGCGGTGTCACCACGCATTGTTAAATGGCTCGGCATTGTATATCTGTACCGAGTTGCGGTTTTTGCGGCTGTCACCATTGATTTTGTGCAATCGTTTTTAACCTCAATTTAAGGGTTTTTGTTTGGTGGAAAACCATTTGTTACTCAACGTGACTGGTGGAGAACCAAACAAAACTCAGACGTATTTTAAATATACTTCGGATCGGATTCTGGAAGCTCTCGCCTTCCTATACGAAGGTTTAGGTCGAACGAGGTCTTGCGGTTGAGGCTCTGGAAATTGTGTGATACCCTGGCATTATAACCTAAATTGGCTAGCCAAAAATTTTACTCGTGTGCTAAGCTGGCATTATAACTTTTATAGTTAGCCAAAAACTTTTAAGTTTTAAATAATGTCAAAAAAAAGGAAAATTTTTAAACATTTTAAGACAAAAAGTTAAAAATATGGATATTACCGCAGCTATTTTTATATTTTGAAGGACAATTTTTTTGTCAGCGCTGTTAAAAACGGGGCATTCCACTTTTTCATAACTTCTATTTTGTTCTCGTCAAATTACAAATTGCACTTATACAGGGTTGGCAAGACATTTTTTACATGCACCTTTTAACAAGGTGGCATTTTTTGTAGAATAGAAAACACCATTAGTATCCATATCTACCCGCTTTAAAAATATCGTTATACCAGCAGTCGAAAAAGTGGCAAATTGCCATGAATAAAACAAACAAGATTGCACAGGTCTGTTATTTTCTTTTTAAGTGACGGAGATATAGAATTTGTGTATGTCTTAAATTTTTTACAACAAGCACTCATTTGCAGTCTATGCTGACGTATGTAGATGCGCCGTAAAATATTTTTTTTGTACGTCTAAGTGCGCAATCTTGTTTTTTTGATTCATGGCAAATTGCTACTTTAGGAGCACCAACGGTAACGCTGGTGGAGCTATTTGAATATGGGTATGTTTATTTGTTTCTCTATGAACATTTTTCTTTTCAAAATAAATTGTTGTTGCTTTTTTCATTGTTTTTTTTGATGTGTAGCTTTGTTTTTGTTTCTACAAAGTTATTTTTAGTGTAAAATTTTTGTTTGTATTTTGTAAATGTTTTCTGAAAATTCTTGAGAAAAGCGAAAAAAATAGAAAAAAGTATTGAATGTTTTTACGTCACCACCGAGGGAATTTAACAATTTGACTGGTTTCAATTGAATTAATCAATTTTGCTTTCTAGTATGTATGTATGTGTTTGTTTGTTTTTGATTTATTGAATCATTTTTCATTTTGATACCACGAATAAACCCTTAGTTTGGCATTCAGAGCGAATCTTTTTCACATATGTATGTATGTATGTATGTACGTCCAAAACCCCAAAAATATATTCATATGATTTGTCCTTGAGTTAATTTAAAGCCTATAGTACACGGAATGTAAACAGCCACATGTGCATGTGGGCCTGACGCAATTTTGACGTCATTACAAAGTCAAAACAAAGTCAAAACCACATTCGCATGTGAATTTTCCCATGCAGTGTAATCTAGGCTTAAGTCGACTTAGTCATATCCGTCTTTTGGCCGCCTGTTAAAGTCAAGCGCACTTCCGAACGACGTAACAGTTTGAGATTAGAATTAATTACTATCGGACTAGTAGGAAAACCGTAATGTGCCAAACGTAAGTAAGCCCTCCGGAAAAATTGTATACCGATTCTTTTCTAGGCGTAATGTGAACATGGAAAAAACCCAAGAATACCGAGTTTGGTATTCCTGCAAAACTAATACGACTTTGCAGGAAAACCTAATCTGATATACGATCCGCAATTAAAAAAGGAAAGCTCCTCTCCAAGCCAATCACTACCAACGAGGTTTTCACAAGAAGACAGCTAATCGTGCGATCTTTTTAACATCCAACTGGAAAAGGTCATACGAGACGGAGCCACGAGCTGCCTGAGCTATATGCAGACATTGACATAGTTAGGCGTCTCAGAATACAGCGACTACGTTGGCAAGGTCATGTTTCGAGAACGGATGAAAGTGCTCCATCTAAAAAATCATTGAAATACGAACCCGGTGACGGATCACGTTCCAGAATTTACCATTGATCCCATATAAAGCCGCTTGAAAATAACACTTGTATTGAGTACTGTGAGGTCAGATAACTCTTGGTTCATTATTTATAATATAATATAATAGAGCATACTTCTTAAAAATATTCTAACTCTTTATCTCACTAGTTGCTTTATAGAATTTCCCATTTAATGATTTTCTTGTTCAAAATTGGATAAAACGGTAACAAAGGCATTCTTTTATATGTATACATTGAACATACAGTGAAATCTCTTATGGTCGGACACCGAATGTACTATTTTAATGTTTCAGTACAAGCAGAATGTCTTCGCAAAAGAACTGAACGATTTTCTTATGGTAACAGTGTCAGTCTTCTGCTGGTGTTCGCTTAAGAAAGGAGGTTACACTGTACATACGCATATACATTGGGGTGTCCCAAATTTTTTTTTGTCAGAGGCACAAGCATAATTTGAAAGCTTATAGGGTCCAGTATTTTTGAATATTTTTTTTAGATTTTTAGGAAGAGGCTTAGAGCTCGCGCAAATCAAGTCTTTGTTAAAAATCTGGTTTTCGGCCTTTTTTATACCCTTCACCGAAGGTAAGAGGGTATATGGGCAAATCCCAGAAACAGTCCACCAACCAAAAATTTTTCAAATTATTTTTTTTTTAACGGAATATAAGACTAGATGTTTAATTTCATTTTTATATTAAATAATATGTATTTCAATGATCATTAATGCAATAATTTTTACCAAATCCTACCCCACTGCTGATTTCTTAATAAAATACGTGAATTTAGCATTATTTTAGGTGATTTTTGTTCTTAAAACAGCACTTTCAGCAAACTTATCAAAATATAAATTTCGTTAAAAAAAAAGTTGACATTCATTAGTTAAGAAATTAGTTTAAGAAATGCACTTCATAAAAATATAATTTGTTTTGTTAAAGTAAATAAAATATAATAATAAAATACTACTGGAAAAACTGTAGCGTGCGTTACGTAGCGTGCGTCACAAAGGGTTCACGGCTTTTGTCAAAAAATCACAACATTTTTTGGCTGCGAATAAGTGCGTTTAGAATTCTCTTATAGCCATCTTTCTTTTAGGAATCAGATTTTGGATACCTTATGATGCAAAATTCGCTAAAAATTAGGAAAACGCACTTCAACCTTTGAAGTTACTTCCACTTTTTGTAGCGTGTGTCACAAAACTTTGTGATCAATTATTTCGCAACATATATGCCATTCGATAGTACATATTAATGTCACTAAATACTATATATAAGTTGAAGCTATCTTTTTTGAAAGACCAAAAAATGTGTATATTTCAATCAGAAAACGCGTGCGAATGTAGCGTTCGTCACGCAGGATTTGCCCTTTGTCATTCCGTTTGTATGTTCCACAATATTGATCCTACACCCTATAAAGTATATATATTCTGGGTCCTTATGAAAAGTGAAGTTCAAATCCGGTTGTCCGTCTGTCCGTCTGTCCGTGTGTATGTTGAAATGGGTTTTCCGAAAACCCCAGAAATGATGTGGACTAGCTTGATGTATATTTATGTCACATATACTCCGTTTAAGTTTGCTATTGAAATTCAGCCAGATCGGTCCAAAAATGACGGAGATATGAGCAAAAAACCACGACTAATTTTTATAACTGTAATTTCTACAATATTGATCCTACACCGTACAAAGTATATATATTCTGGGCCCTTATGAAAAGCGAAGTTCAAACCCGGTTGTCTCTTATTTTAAAAAATATATTTACAAGTTTTATTTAGTTTTTGTCTAGTTGCTCTGTATTCTGCTCGCAAAATGGTGAAGGGTATATAAGATTCGGCACAGCCGAATATAGCACTCTTACTTGTTCTTTTTCAAACTTAACTAATAAATTTGTCAATAACCACGTTCATATAATTTTTTGACCTTATATTTCTAAAGAAAATTTCCCAAACAATAGTTTTGTCCATTACGATTCCACATATTAAGTATTTTTGTAATTTTTTTTAACAAATTCTGTAAAAAACAGTTTATTACTTTTCAAATTTATATGAAAGGTATAAAAACTAGTGACGCGATTTTGAATACCGATAAGTTCTAAACAATTAAGGAAACAAAAATGGAATATTCAACAAATAAGAGTGTTATGGGAAGAGCGCGAAAATAAATTCTTAATTATTATAGATAATTTACAAAAAGAAGTTGCTTGTGTTAATCAGCGCATTGAAACTTTTGAATCATCTGCGATTGAAATAACAGATATGAAAGCACAAATAGAAGAATTAAAGTTGCAAGCTATGAAGCAAGAAAATTTATTTGTGGCTTGTGATCTACGAATAAATGCCGTACCATTTACGCAAAATGAAGATGTTTATGGTATTTTTAATAGCATTTGCCAAGCAATAAATATACAAACTCCATCCGTGAAATGTATCTATAGATTGGGCAATAAAAACAACAAAAATAAAGAAAATTCTCCAGATGCTGCAATCATTGTTAACTTGTTTTCTGCCTACGATAAAAACTTTGTTTTAAGATCCATTGCTATGTTCAAAAAACAAACCGGATGTAAGCAGCTTAAATTGGATCTTATTTGCTTTGATTCCCGTAATTATTTTTTTGTAAATGAAAGTCTCACCATTAAAAACTCTAAAATACTTTTTGAAACGGCGAAACTAAAAAAAAGAAAAACATCTACATTCTGCGTATTCTTTTCGGGGTCTAATTTATGTTAAACGTACATTTACAGGCTATCCGTTTTGATAGTCTTAGGCCCGTTTTCACGACTTAACGATAGCTAAATGTAGGAAGTTATCGAACAGATAATGAGGTTTTAATTATCACAAGTTCACAGAAAAAATTAAAAATTTTCTCTAATCACCAATTTTATACCAAATTCATAGAATCAAGCAACCCATTTGTTGATTTTGCACCTATTACCAAAATGATTATATTGATTACTAAAAATTGTAAAAATTTAATATTTTGAATATTTTTTTTTCAATAAATGATATTTTTGATTTTAATTAAAAAAAATTATTAAAAAACTATGCCGTTTCAAACAATGTGTTGATTGATTTTAACAATTTCCAAAAACAATTTCACAAGTTTAAATTATTTTATTTTAAACGAAATAATTTTTTGTTATTTGATTATTATTTTAATTCAAAATTTATTTCAAAACAACTAAAATGTTAATTAAATCAAAATTATATTTTTAATTTTCGTTCAACAAAAAAAAAATAATTGATTCAATTATCACATTAATTAAGTTTTAACACTTTTACAATAATTTTTTTAATTGATAAAAAACTACTAATAATTTTTTCTGTGTTCCCTTTAATCTAAAAGTGAAGCATAAGGTAAAGAGAGGAACGTTCTTCCTTTAACTTTTGTCGTAAGGTTTTGATTTGATATTATATTCACATATTTTTATATATGGCAACTCCAAGTATATGATATTTTGTAAATTAATAACAAACTCGTATTTTGACAAATAAAATTTACAAAATGTTAAATTCACGTGTACGCAGTATTTCATTAATATTTGCCATTATTAAAAAAATATTTGTGCACACAAAAATTTAAAATGAGAAAAGTAAAAGAAAGTACGTAGTTGCCAGTTCGTGTTTTTATTTTGGCAAAAATAATCGGTATTTACTTAAGTGTTGCCACATTTTTAAAAATGTTAAGTTTATTTTATACAGAAGTTGTGAAAACGAAAAATAGTTGAAGGTACCTTTATTCCTCACTAGTGCTAAAGGTACCATTAACTATTTCGATCTTTAAAGGTAAGTCGTGAAAACGGGCCTTAATCAGTTAAATGATTTTTTTCCTGGATCCAATGGAAACCGCGAGTAGCCTAATATTATATCAAACGTCAATGATGCTATTAATTAAACTTTCATATTTACCAAATTGTAATTTTATCTTAAATTTTTTAAACAAATTTCTTTTTAATACTTTACCCTTTAAACAAAATCATATTTATTGTAAAAACCCAGTTTTTTCCTATATCGATAATATTCAATGCGTTACTATTAGGGCTGTTCTTTATTTATATTTAAACAATGTCAGACTTAAATAGTGTGAATAGTAGTTCCAAGGATATGACAATGAATATGGTTCGAATATTTGCTAATCAAAGTAATGGTGTCAAAATTTGTCATATTAATGCACAGAGCTTAAATAAAAAGATGGATGAGTTTCGATATACTTTTGAAAACTCTGGAATATATGTTGTATGCGTATCTGAAACATGGCTAGATGAAAAAATACCCGACAGTCTTATTTCACTCGCGGGATACAATACTTTCCGAGCAGATAGAAAGACTCGAGCTGGTGGCGTTGCCATCTTTGTCAGGAACAATATTCCTTGTAAGTTTCATTGTAAGTCTGGTGATAATGATGAAGAAAATGATGACAATGATGATAAAGAGGATGGAGAAGTTGAGAATGATAAGACAAATTTGGTTGAATATATTTTTGTGGAGATTTTATCACTTGGTAAAAAAATGCTTATTGGTTGTGTTTATAGACCTAATCGTAACGTTGATATAACTAATGATATGTATGTTCACACTTGGGTTTTTAAACGCGTTTAAGCAAAATGTTGATTTAGCTAATCAAAGCCGTTCACATTACATTTGAGATGATTAAGATGACATATGATTAAGAAAACACACACACACAAACACACAAAAAAACAACAAACAAATTTATATTTCTTTAAAGTATTAAAAATGGATAAAAACACTTTTATAAAGTGATCAGAAGATTATTTTAATCAATTTAATGATGAAATTGTGAAAATTTATGAATTATTTAAGGAAAAAAATAAAAACATTAAGCAGACATCTTGACCGGTTGTACATGATCATGAGCGATTCTACATTATTAGGGTATGTTCAGTGGATTCTATGTGGTTTATGAAGTGATTTAGTTGTAATCATGTCGATTTGAAGTGATTAACAAATCACTTCAATGTATGGGTAATCATCTCGATTTTGAAGTGATAAGAGCTTAATCACTTTCGAGCTGCTTAAACGCGTTTAAGAACCCAAGTGTGAACATAGTATAAGCTTATGAAAAAATTAGAAACGATTACTTTGCCATTTACTGACATTTTTATTTCTGTAGATTTCAACTCAGATTTGCCATAAATAACTGCCTCCCAACGCACTTCCCATCAACAAGAAATAGCCTTCTTGATATATTTTTCGTTGGAAATGTTACGTCTGTTCTTTTCTATGATCAAATTGCAGCGCCAGGTTTTTCTAAACATGACTTGATATTTGCATCCTATGATTTTAAATTGATACGGGAAGAAGAACTGCACACTTATCGTGATTTTAAGAACTTAAATATGCAGCTTTTAATCAACAAGTTTTCAAGTATTGACTGGAATGAGATTTACACCATTCCTTCAGTTGACTCACAATTGTCGTTCATAGAATGTAATATACTACATCTGTATGACTTATTTGTTCCAATAAAAACAAAACTTATTTCAAACAACTCTAAACCTTGGTTCAATCAAACAATTAGGCATCTCATTGAGCAAAGAGATATTGCATACAAAAAGTGGAAACGTTATAAAACCACGGAGTTACATGATGAGTATCGTCGATTATGAAGGGATACCACTAGTCTAATTAGAGCAACAAAGTCTGAATACTATTCTCAACGTTTTTCCAGTGCGCTTAATTCCAAAAAAACATGGCAAACTATAAAAGAAATCGGTATAGGAATAGTAGAAAATAACAAAAGTTTATCGGCTGCCTTGAACGAAATTAGTAACACTTTTATGAACATACCATACCTATGGTTGATTCTCACCCTGAATACTACAATTTCAACAATTCCTCACCAATAAATTTACAAACCACAAATACAATCCATAATTCAACAGAAAATTTTTCCTCTGACAATTACCATAACTCCAATTTGCACACTGATTTAGGTGAAATATTGAATTTGAATGTGTTAATCAATTTGATATCGTATTGTGCTGTTCAAGAATCAAGTCAAATGCCGTTGGATTTGATAATATACACTCAAAATTTATAAAAATACTTTTGCCATTTCAATTTCAAAAGATTTTGCTATTCGTGCTTAATTCCCAGTTTTTATTCTTGACAAAAACACTTGAAATTTATTGCTGATGGGATAAGCTATTTCTATGCATTTCACTGGTTGCTAAGGCCAGATCATCAGGAAACTTCATCCATAAAGATTTTAGACAAACTAAAGATATTAAACCAAATAAAACTGTTAAACATATAAGAATTATAGCAACAGTTCTACTTGTAACAATATCAAAGCTTGAACAAAACACATCAACAATAAACAACAGTGGGTTTATCTCATCTTACCATTTCTTTTACCTTATATAACATATCTTTTCAACAACATCATTACAAAAAGTTCTTACCCACTTAAATGGAAATATGCAAAGATTATACCAATACCTAAATCAAACAAGGAGTTAAGGCCAATTGCAATCCTTCTATTCTTTCTAAAGTCTTTGAAAAGTTGTTACATTCTCAAATAAGCGATTTTGTCAAAAGAAATAACTTACTTACTAAAAGGCAATCAGGAGTTCGTCCAAAGCATAGCTGTGTCACAACTCTGTTGAGTGTTTCTGAAGAAATAAGGCAACAAATTGATAATGGAAAAGTGGTTCTCTTGGTACTACTCGATCACTCAAAAGCCTTTGATACTGTGGATCACTTCATTTTATGTGAAAAGCTGAAACATATGTTTAATTTTAGTTACACCTCAGCTAAAATTATGTCTTCGTACCTATCTGATCGTTCACAATCAGTAGTTTTATATAACCGCATATCTGCCACAGTCTCTGTAACAAGAGGTGTGCCTCAGGGATCGATTTTGGGTCCCCTTTTATTTTCAATATATGCTAATGATCTACCGGTTCAACTCAAATATTGTAAAGTACATATGTATGCTGACGACGTCCAGGTATATCTCAGTAGCACAGTCAAAATGCTGAATGCATCGATCTCCAAGCTTAATAATGATTTAAGTAACATACACAAATGGGCAGCTGCAAATGGGCTTTGTCTCAACCCGAAAAAATCGAAATGCATCGTTATTCATAAGCGATTACTTAATCTTGATCGTGTTTTTGACGTTAAACTTAACAACAAGCAAATCGAAATCGTAACCTCTGTCAAAAACATGGGAATTATATTTAACGACATTCTCTCCTGGACAAATCACGTCAACAATGCTGTGGGACGAATATATGGAATGTTAAGAACACTCTGGGCCACTCAGCATTGCACCCCTTTAAATATTAGAATGCTTCTTGCTAAAGCTTATATAATACCATCTTTGCTCTATGGGTGTGAAATTTTCTCAAATGGCGATGCTGTTAGTAAGCGTAAACTAAAATCCATCTACGGGAATATTGTGAGATATGTTTTTGGTATTAGAAGATATGGCTCAGTCTCCATGTTTAACACAAAACTTTTTGGTATCTCATTTGAAAACCTCCTTAAACTACGAACTCTTTTGTGTTTGCACAAGATTGTCTATGAGAAAACACCAAAGTATCTACATGACTTACTTAGATTTGGGAGATCCAGTAGGAGTAAAAGAATTATCGCCATAAGATATAGAACGCTTGTATCTGAATGGCAATTTTTTATCAATGCCATACGCCTCTGGAACGAACTACCATATCACATCCAGCTATATAGTAACGCATCAAAATTTAAAATTGAAGTTCTAAAACTATACGCTTAACGTCTCAAATTATTGTTTAATGATTTGGTGTTTATGATTTTGTTTTTATGATTTAAAATTGTTCAATAACTTTTTATATTATTTTTATGATAATAAATTTATAATTTTTGTTAAAATGTTTAAATTAGATATTTTTACTATTTATTATATGTAATACTTTAAGTTAATTCTTATAAACAAATTAACCTGTTTAGCTTTATAAAATCCTATGCTGTAATTATAAGATTTAATCTTGTAGCATAGAAAAGTCAATGAAATAAATAAATTTTGTCCTACAGTTTCCGAGTTACACTATTTTTATAGTTTGTACCTTAAAAATGGTGATACTTTTTTCGTTATAATTATTGTATATTTCGATAAATTTTTATGTTAGGTTTTAACTGTCATTAACTTTTGACATTTATTGATCTAAATTGTTGCACGCTGCCATTTTCACTTTCTATTTTATGTGTGCTCCAGGAGCTATCAATCGGGCTCGCTGGATGATGAAAATTACACAGTACAACAGCCAATCTGGGGGGTGAGAAATTTCAAGTCAGGGTGATGGTACTAGGTCAGTAAAGTTCGTATGTGTCAGTTTTTTTATGACATTTTAAATTTTTTCCTTATCTTGATGTTTTTTTGTTTAACATAACTCGAGAACCACTTGTCCGATTTTGCTAAAACAAACTCAAAAAAATTTAGAATTACAATTTCTTTAATCCGTTCATATAACGTTTTTCTTTATAATCAACAGTTTTGCCGGTAAAAATAAATTTGTGGAGAAATTTAATTGATAAGTGCAAAAAAATGTTTAAGCCTGGATGTATGCAGCAGATTTTATCACAAACCTGCACTGCAATTTTTGTGACTTTTTTTAAGCGATCGGTGAAAATCGTCGGACTTTTGTTTGTTATTTGAAAGAATACACCCACATTCAGTGATGCCAACAGTAGGGGATTTCCCCTTTTCTGGGGATTTTTTTTCGGATCATTTTAATCTTCAATCGGATCTTAATAACTTCTTTTTATGGTGTAATCATAATATGATGGAGCTGAATCTTGTGAAATGCAAAAGCATGCGTTTTTATAGAAATAACTGTATTGCTGTTAATTATGCTTTTGGTGGTCATCAACTGGAGTTGGTTGATTCGTTTCTTGATATTGGAGTCTTACTGGATCATAAATTAAACTTTGTTTGTCATATTACACTAACTGTTAATAAAGCTCGAGGCGTTCTTGGCTTTATTAAGCGCTGGGTTAAAAATTCACCGATCCATACATAACGAACCAACTTTACGTATCACTTGTTAGACCAATCTTAGAATATGGGTCAATCATTTGGGATCCATTTTACAACATTCACAATTCTCGTATTGAATCGGTCCAAAAACAATTTTTATTATTCTGTTTACGTGATCTTCATTGGAGTTACTCGACAAACTTTCCTTCCTATGCTAGAAGACTGGCATTAATAAAATTACCATCGCTCAAAAGTCGTCGTACAATGTTAAATGTTTCTTTTATGGTTAATCTTATTAATGGTAATGTTTGTTGTGATTTTCTGTAGAGTCTGCTAAATTTAATATACCTTGTCGCAATACGCGTCATTATAATCTGCTTTTTGTTAAATTTTTTTAGAGAAAATTACGCTATTGCTGATCCTTTTTCGAGGTTTTGTAGACAATTTAATTCTATGTCACAATTTGTTGATTTTTCTTATTGTTTTTCTTTATTCGTAAATTTTTATGTACTACATATATTCTGTAAATTTGTAGTATATTTTAAAATGCATATTGTTATTCATTAATTTTAAGTCAATATTGTTGTTACTCAGTAAGGATAATATCCATTGATTAAATAAATAAATAAATAAATATGCCCTAAAATAAAAAATTGTGTCCTCTTTTCCCTACGGTTGATATTTTCCGAAAAAAAATTGAAGATAAAAATGATCCGAAAAAAAATCCCTAGAAAAGGGGAAATCCCCTACTGTTGGCATCACTGAATGTGGGTGTATTCTTTCAAATAACAAACAAAAGTCCGACGATTTTCACCGATCGCTTAAAAAAAGTCACAAAAATTGCAGTGCAGGTTTGTGATAAAATCTGCTGCATACATCCAGGCTTGAAAAATTTTTTTGCACTTATCAATTATAATTCTCCACAAATTTATTTTTACCGGCAAAACTGTTGATTATAAAGAAAAACGTTATATGAACGGATTAAAGAAATTGTAATTCTAAATTTTTTGAGTTTGTTATAGCAAAATCGGACAAGTGGTTCTCGAGGTATGTTAAACAAAAAAACATCAAGATAAGGAAAAAATTTAAAATGTCATAAAAAAAAAACTGACATATACGAACGCCAAACCCTTTGAGGGTTTTACTATACTGACCTAGTACCATCACCCTGACTTGGAATTTCTCACCCCCCAGACAATAATCCCAAAAATGTTCCATAGTGTTATCTATTCTTTGAAAATATGCATTTTCCGAAACCAGTTGCAATTTTATATAGACAAATCATCAGTTGATGCCTTTCTTGAATTTAGTTCATTTATTTTAAGAATACATATAAAATATTGGTACCTCTGCTAGTGCCCTCGATACGCTCCTCTCAATGATCTGAGCCTATTAAAGGAATTGGATAGTTGTAGAATTATTAATTAACAAAGCAGTTGCAAAAGCCTCGCTTTAAACTTTTCTAGGTCATCAGTGGTACTTAACTCCGAAATTGGCTGCCTCAGCGTTTTTTGATGAACGTATCGACACCAAAACTTTGCACTTAATGACAAAAAAAACTTGCAGATACTCCTTGCAGCGATTATGAAGTAGCAAATGTAACTTTAACAGAAGAAAACTTTAGAAATAAAGAAATTCAACAATTCATTTCAAAAGCCAGTCTTACTTTTTTTGTAGCTTGCAATATTTTAATCGATTTTTTTCAAGAGGCAAAGAAAAAAGTTCAGCAACTACAAGTGGTAAATGATGTGGCAGAACGAGGTGTGGCTTTGGCTAATACTTATATTAATGTCACAACTTCTGAAACTGATTACCAGAATTTATTGCAAGGTATACAACTACATCGCAAGAACCTCAATAAATGATTTTTCACAGAGCAAAAGAAAAGTTTTTTTTTTTTGTTGATTGGTTAAGATTGGTGAACTGGCAAACAGCTTATAATAACATATACTGGGTATAAAGATAAAAACGGGTATAACTCAGGAACGGTAAGAACAAATTTAAAAATTGTTTATTCCTATTAATAAGAATTAATTTGTTTTTCAAACTGCATCATTAGTTTTTTTTCGTTTTTATTTAAACTTAAAAAGTTGACAAGCGTTATTACAAAATTTTTGAAAAAATTGCGAACAATTGTAATTAAGGGTATCTAACTGAGTGAACTCATCACAAAAACTTATAATTTTTTCACACAGGAATAAAGTTTGGATACTTTTCTTTAAAACTGTTTCCTCACGAGTGAAGAAACTCATGGTATTAACCAAGTTATGAGTAAAGTTAAAAAAAGGCCGAAAACTCCGTTCTTTATGAAAACTCCATTTGCGAGACCTCTAAACCTATTCCGAAAATTCTTAAAAAAAAACAAAAATACTTTACCCTATAAGCTCTTAAATTTTAATTGAGCACCTATGAAAATCAGAAAGAAAAAAATTTTTGGGACACCCTTATATACATACATATTTTAGATATGAGAAAAATTAAAGTTTGTATACGTTTTGAATTGTTTTTGCATAAATATGTATATGACGTACTTTAAATTTGCTACCTCGAAATCTTAGAAAAAAATACATTAACAACACATATTCAAATTAAAAAAAAAAACTTATTCATCAATGAAAAATTTTGGAATGACTAATGTGTTTATTGTGTAATATTAAAAACTTTTTAAGTCCAAGGAGAGCCGACAAATCAAGGGCCTATCATTTAAAAGAGGTAGTAAAAAAATAAGACCAAATATAACTGTTTCTGCTTTTCAGTGATGTCAGATTAATTGATTTATTCCTAAATTGGGGATTTTTTTTTTAATTTTGGGATTTATTGGGGATTTTTTTTTTGTATTCATTATTGCTTTTTTATTTTCAATATATTATTTTATTAAGCAACAAAAAGAATCTTTGAAATGAAAAATGTACGACTGGCAAGTCTTTCACTAAGCAATGACATTTTTCATATTGAGCGTATTCCGTGAGGAAGTAACGAAAATATATGAGGCGATAGAAACAGATTCATCCTGCTTATCATAATATCATAATATTCACACTTTAGTTTTTAAGCGCATTGAACGTGATTAAGCTCCAATCACTTCGAAATCGCGATGATTATCCTAAAACTTAAGTAATATGTTAATCACTTCATATTAACATTAATCACAATTAATCACGTAGAATCCTCTAAACATACCTCAAACTGATGTAGCATCGGCCACAATATCGACCACTTGATCTTTTTATTATTTTTATTTCGTCCTTAAGTAATCCATCAATTTTCGCAGTTTCATCATTAATATGATTAAAATAATCTTCTGATAACTTTATTAAAGTATTTTATGTTTAGAGTATTTAGTGGGGATTTTTGTGGATAAAAATTTACAATTTGGGGATAAAAGGAAAATGTTTGCTACGATCAGCGTTGCCACGACCAAAAAAAATTTGTAACCAAAATGTAAAAATAAAGTAACCAAAATTATTTTGTATCAAAAGTACTTTTTTATTCGCACTTCTGTTTAAAAATTGTGTGCCTAAAGAAGAAATAGTGTATGTTTGTATCTTGTAGGCTCATAAACCGCTGAACAAAAATAACCAAAATGGGGAAAAAGTACACAAGTACGCATTGGAAAATAAAGTAACCAATTTTGGTTAAAAGTAACCAAAACGGCAACGCTGGCTACGATTTGCTTTTACGATATGATTAGTTTGCATGTGTTAATGCGAAATCGCTTATAATGCACAACGAAATAATCTTTGTGAATTTCACAAATTATTCATTTTGTAGTTTTCAAGAATATATACAACGTTTATTCGTACCACTTATTCACAAATAAATATATTGCAAGTAGAGAATATTGCCGAATAAACAGTGAATTAAATTTTTATTTGCGAAAAGCTAACTCATGAAAACAATTCCTGATTAACGACACTATTTGCAAATAAGATTTTAAGCATTGCCACACTTTTAACCGTTGTATGTTTTTATTTCGATGTGGCACATTCATATGACAACAAAAGTAAAATTAAATCAAAAATGTGCAAATAAATTTAAATATACACAATAATGTTTGTTTTTTTCATTTAAAAAATAAAAAGTTTATATACATACAGTGCTACTAAATGAATAAATTTTCCATCTGGCATCACTTAAAAATAAGAATTTTCATTATTAGCCTTTTTACACTGATCAACATCTACCATCAATTTGCCACCATTTGCAAAGATGTTAACCTCTTTCCATAAGAAATACATAGGGCTTTTAACCAACATCTTTCAACATTTTTAAAAGATGTTCCTATCTCATTTTATTCCATTCTACATCTTTCGGTTATTTTAGTGCATTGGTGTCCAGCCCATACCACAATTGTGGAAATAATTCACACACATTCTTCACACGAATTCTTACGCTCTTTCATTTAGTCCACGAGAGCACACAAGTCAGTCGTCGATTACCAAGCGACGAGTGCACATGCGGCGGATGCTTACATACTTTTTGTATTTTTATTAAGAATATTTGTCTTGTTATTCACTAATACTAATAAAAACCAATACAACCACAATTTAAATTTTGGACGTCACTGTTTTAGTGTCATCACTCGAAGAGTTGCAATAAGTTCTATTACTATTGTGGCATCACTCAAAAAAAAAATTTTTTTGAATGCAGTGTTACCATATATCAAGTTTTCTCCTTTATTGCAATGTTTTTTGTTAAGAATTTTTTATATTTTTAAACAAATTGAACTTCAAATACATTTTTGTGTTTTCTTTTTAAATTTTTGCACTTTTGTAGAAAAAAAATACTTTTTATTTAAAAAAAATTTTTTTTTTCCAAAAATGGTGACATTTTTGTTTGATGTAAACGAGTCTTTCACATTTTTTAAATCTTTGATGGTAGATGTTGATCAGTGTAAAAAGGCTATAAGAAACAGACATATAAACAGTAAGTTAGTTAATCGCAAATAATCACGAATATGCTACGTATAAACGTAGTAATAAGCTAATGTCTTTACTTTTTTGCAGGGAATGAAATTAATTATTTTTTTTTTAAAAAGGTTACGAAAAATTCCTTTATTTACAATTGGAAATTTTTAAACCATTATCGTTACATAAATATATATTACTTTGGTTATCGTAACCAATTAAAGAGAAATTTTTTTTGGTTATAAGTAACCATTACTTCTGGTTTTTGGTTACAAATTACCCATTATAAAAAATAATTAGATTTTTTGGTTACAAATATCCGTCATAAGCATATAAGAAAGTATAGTCGGTAAAGCCCGACCCTATGATACCCCACACCACAATATTAAGAGATACATTTTCAAAAGTGTACCATATTTGGGTTCTAAATTTCAGCCATTTATTAAAAATTGCAACCTGTACTTTGCGTACAAAGTTTACATGGACAGCCAGCCAGACTTATGGATATCGTTAGATCGATTCAAAAAATCATAAACACCTGCTTCTGCTTTCTTAAATAATTCATTACTAATGACCAGGGAAACCATAAATATGCAATTGCATGTTTTTCCTCGTGCGACCAATAAAGAAAGAAACAATATATTTATCCGTTCTTCTTAAAAAGCTCTAATTTTTAAGAATTTTGGCATCGATTTGTTAGTGTATATTTTTGCATATTTTACCATTTGCAGCATTTTTTTGCATGTTAAAAGGGCATTTTTGCAGCATTATTCAAGTTTATAGCGCATATTTTGATACATGTTAAATTTTTTATTTGCCTGCTTTGCAGCAAAAAAAAAAAAACCCCAACGTGTTGCTTCACTTTTTGGCGATGTGTATAATGCATACAAATCTGAACGAATCTTTTAGTATATTAATCGACTCAGAATCACATTTTAAAGTGATCTAACGATGTCTATCCGTCCGTCTGGCTGGTTGCCTGTTCATGTTACCCTTGTGCGCAAAGTAAAAGTTAAAATCTTGTAGATAATTTGAACAAATATGATAAATACATTTTATTTGTACTGAGGACGAAGTCTACGTAAATGGTCAGAATCAGTCTATAATTTCACATATTCCCCATTAAAACTTCTTTCCAAGTTTACTGCAAATTAAATTCCTTTCGAATCAGTTCGCATTTTTTTAATGCGCCCATCTATAAACAGCTTTAACTTCCTTTTAAATTAATAAACAATAAACGATCGTCCCTTATATCCCTTTAAGACAAAAAATCTCATATGGATGTTAATATCTAGATAATATTCGGCACAATTGTTTCCAAACATGGTAAAATCTTGAAAATTCGTCTATAAATACTATGGCGCTTGGGCTTTACCGATTGTAATTTAAGGGTTGTTTTTATTAATTGGAACAGTTATTAAATTATTGATTATTTTATTTTCAACTTAGCAATTTTTGAAATTTTTGGGGCATATTTTCAAGTTTTTACTGCATATTTAATGCGCATAAAACTCATTTTTAAAAGCATATTTCTGGTTTCCCTGCTTATGACCAACAAATTAATTTGTATGTACATAAGTTTTTATAATTGACCTTTTCTGATTGGTTAAATATAAGTTGTTATTGTTTGGCTGCAGGTCAACGTAAATAAATATTTTTTTTTTCTTCTTAAAATTCCCTATGCTAATTCCCCCGAAGCTTAACGCTTGTCTGCAGGAAAGAAACCAGAGTCTCTGGCGGGAATCGAACCCGCTGTGACTAAATAGAACTGGCACACTCTATACACTGCATTTGAAAATGTGAAAAAAGAATATACGAAAGTGGGTCTGGTAGTAAATGGGGATAAAACCAAGTTGATGGTATCAACGCACAAGACGTCCACAAGACTCGGGCGGGCAGTGAAAGTTGAAAACCATAACTTTGAGGTAGTAAGCAAGTTTGTTTACATCGGTAGTGCCATAAAGAAACATCAGTTTCGATATAAAAAGGCCTCTATCTCGCCAGACAAAAACCAATCTCAACAAGACACTGGTACTACCCGTGCTGTTTATGGCTTTAAAGCATGGGCACTTGCTATTTCCCGGTATTAAAACAACTTTAAAAATACGTACATACCTACACAAATATTCAAAATTTATTATTTCATTTAAAAAAATTAAATATTTTTTTTAAGATGTTGTAATAGTTTTATTAATGTCTTAGTTGATGACTGAATTACTGTTAATGTGTTCCTGGTATAGATCACTCCCATTTGTGCGCGTTGTGCATTCACATAAATTTACAGATATCATTAATTTTGAATTAAAATGTTTATTAATTAAAACAAATTATTTATACACACACACAAACACATACAATTTTGACTAATTAAATTCACAGACATCTAGAACCGATGACGATATTCCTTAAGTTTTTTCTTAATCATAAAATTTTTGCAATTGGTTGGATTTAATCGTTAGTTTTGCACCCTAATTCAATTGACTCACAATTGGCATCGTGCATTATGGTTGGACCACCCTTTATAATGCTGCATAGAAAGGAAATTGATATCAAAGAAGACTGTTATTGATCGTCCAAACTTGCCAGACGAATTTTTTACATCAATTTAAATCTACACAAAAGGTCAGTGGACGTAATTCCGTAATTTGCTTCTTTAAAAAACGAATATAAAATTTTAATGACTCATAAACAAATGCGATCAGATTTGCTTTGTACGAAATTAAAGCCAATCGGAATGTGTGAAAGGTCTGACCAAATCGTCGCATTCGTGCCCGAAGGAACTTTATCGAAATCGTAGTTTTTCGATAACGAGTAGTCGATCGAACACCTTCTCTCCAAACTTAATTCGATAGGTTGAGAGCTGTCATAAACATACTGACATAAATGGTTTTTATAAACAAAACCAAAATTGCATTTTCCTTTTTTGTGATTCATAAGAATCTTACATTCATAAGGGGTTTCCAGTTCCAACTTTATGAATCTAGTTTTTTTAATTAGGTAACGTATAGAACGTTGGCACATGCCAATCAAATAACCATTTGCAACGATGTGTTTGAAACTTCCACCGGCTAAATGTGACTATGTAGAGGCAATTCGAAGTTTTGGTGGCACTACTGTTGACATGCTTCTTGTTAAGTCGAGTTGAGACTGTTCAAAGTCCAATGCTTTCTTTATCAACCAAAATTGTTTTGATACCTAAAAGTACACACATACTTATAAGCAAGCCGAATTCATTACAGGTGGTCTTAAAAGCCCTGCTGATAACTTTTTTTTAGATTAATCTCTGTTGGATGTCAAAGTTTTGTTTATCATCTTTGTTTCTGCTTTGTATTGTTTCTGTTTTTGACATTGTACAATGATTTTACAAACGCAAATTGCTTGTGGTTTTTGTACGAGCTGTACTTGTTGTAGTACCTTGACTACCTGTAATGAATTCGCTTTGCTTATAAGTATTTTTTTTTCTGAATATATATTTTATATTTCTTTTATTATATGTTAAAAGAATTATAAGTCTGTATTCTACATTATTAAACAAATTTCGATAACACAAAAAATTAATAAAAAGGATTTGTATATTCGAAGGAGAAATACATGGCATTAACATTTGAGAATTGTTTTCGGTATATGGGCGCCGCGGCTGTTCCTGACAAAGCTCATCCTTGACTTTAAATTTTGGCACACTTTTTCGAGCATTGCTGGTCATAGTTCACGAGCAGCAGGAAAAATTTTTGCCTACAAGGCGTCAATTGTTGCATATTTATTAGCATGAATCAGTGTTGGGCTATTTGAAGTCAGCTTGGATATCATTTCTTGAAATCAACTTATCGCCAAATTTTTATTTCCATAAGTGGATAGTTGCGGTCGCCATATGTTACTTAGCGTCATCCTGTTGAAACCACATCTTGCTCGGATTAATGTCATCCACATTTTCAAACAAATCCATTAGCTCCATCTTCCTTTTTGATGCCACTTGTGTGTAAACTATTTTTCTGGATGTAATGGAGCTTGTAGAGTTTAATGTGAATTGATCTCACTTCATATGCGGCATTCACTTCATAAACTTGTATGCATTTCTGGAAATAGAATACAAATTTGGGAAATAAAAAAAACCTTATCTTAATTATTTTAGGTAGGCGGGGCAACTGACTGCCACTGTCCGGCACTCATACGCACCAGAGCGACCTGTCTGGGAGATCATTACTTCCAAGATCTAGTAGAAATGTCTGGAATTGAAACTTCGAGACTCCTAGCATTCGCCAAGAGGGTGTGGAGTACTCTGGGTATCATCACATCTTACAAACCGTTTCAAGTAGGGGTTATCGTATAATGTGGTAACGCTAGAGACCAACACGGTCTATGCGGGGTCTTTATGGCCGGCTACTAACCTAACCTAATTAATTATTTTATTTAAATAGTCTAACGGCGCTCTAACACCAGTCATGATTTGCTCCATAGTCTAATGGACATCTTATATCAGTCATGATTTTTTCTTTTTCGCCTAGTCGTAGCATCATTGCGAGGATTTTACCTACCAAACTACTTATTTGTTTGAAGGGTAAGAAAGCTTCTAATGTTAGATGGCACCAAATAAGCGGATGGGTTTATCTTTTGATTATGGTTGTGAGCAAAAATCACTTAGTTTTTTTTTAATACCTCATTAAAGTCAATCCTCGATTCTCTAGCCTCCCTGTAGCATTTATCACGACAAAATAGTCAATCCATAGGCACGTGAATTTAATCAGTATTTTTCCTCCTGTTACAGAGTTCTGCCTCTTGTTCACCTCTAGATTGCATATACTGGCAAGAAGCCGACTGGGCGAAATAGTATCCGCCACCTTTGACCGGATTGGTTCAACGGTGGGGGTTTTGTTTAGTATAACTCCATGGTATCACAATGGATCGGTTTGTATATGTGTGTCAAATGAATACTGCCTGCCATTTTTACCTAACCTAACCTCAATGAGAAGTTAAAGATAATGAAAGAATTAAAGTATCTTATTACGGAGTTCCAAAATATTTGCCTTAATTATACTATTTTAATAGGCAATACTTGTTGGAATGTGTTTAACGACTTGCTCTATTTTCTAATTACAAAAGTATTAAAAAAGTCAAACTGTACTGAATTTTCCATGTCTGACGCAAGTAGTGTATGATATACGTTAAAAGTTTTTGAATTCTTATTTCAATACATTTCTTTATCACATTATGAGTCATAAATAGACTCATACTGGGTTAATAAATTACTAAATGTATTTTTATTTCTTTAAGTGCAACGAATTTCGCTGCAATATTTGTCGGCTTTAGTGCATTAAACAAAGAAATGTGAAATATTTTGCGAAATTAATATTTTTTTGTTAAAGTCATGACAAAATTTTGATTTATTAAAAATTATAACAAATTTAAAAAATCACATATTTTAAGATAAATAATGTACATCTGTATGGGTGTTAAATATTTTAGTTTTAATTTAAATATTTGAATTTTATGTAATTTTAAAATATTTTTAGTAATTTACCAATGAGTCAGTCAGTCAATCAGTCTCAACAAAATTAAAAATTTCTTTTTGGCGAAATTTTTGTTCCGTACAAATCATTGAGTTTTATTTGATTCAGCACAAAGCGATCAATTATTTCACTGAACAACAACTAAAAAAATAAATAGGCTCCAACAAATCATTCTAGTAGAGGGGGGCCGGAAAAATATACGTATGTGTATCGGCATTTTGAAATTTTAAAATTGGCGGGAATTTATGTAGGAGTTAAATTTTTCCCGTCTCTGTACTTTCTTATGATAAATCGGCAAGTAAAACCATGCTACATAGAAAACAAAAAGCAACCCATCCGAACTTAAACTCAAGCCGAAGCGGCGTCAACAGTACGGCTTAAAACTACTATTGGCGTAGCTAAATATTTTATTGAGCGGGGCCTTACCACATGTAACTTTAAGGAAATTTGAGATTAAGTTATATAAACAAAAAATTCTTCTTACTATGCACTTAGAGAAACCCCTCGCAAATTTAACGATTTCTTACATTCCTGCAATGAATTATGTAATAATTTTTAAGCCAATAAGCGTGTCACAAAGTTCAAAATCGTCATAAATACAATATTATTTTGTCATTTATTCTATGACATAAATTCTAAATGAAGTTTTCGTTGCATTGCTAAAATATAATTTATCATTAACTTTTAACTTTTCAGTAATAAACAGGAATATTTTCTAATGAAATGGCCAATGAAATAGTTTCATTCCAGTAACGAAGCGTTTTCTTTCAGTGTGTGATGCCGGATAGAAAATTGTAATCATTTGGTAGCACTGTTATTAGAAATTAAACATATCGTCTCCTTAAATGCAAACGGGCGTAACTACATATTATTTTTTTTTCAAGAGAAGCATACAAACTTAATTAAATTAACAGTGACAAACAAGATGTTATTGCCGTTGGAATTTCTTAAATAAAGTCGCCATTATTGGTCGCAGGGGTCTACAAATTTGCGTGAACATGTAGTTAAATTAAACAAACAATAATCGGTCAAAAATTCAATTACGAATTTTTGTGTAGTTACTTCCGTTTGAATTTAACTTAAAACGGTTTAACGTGTGCCAATGTTAAAAATCTTATTTGCAAATAGTGCCGTTAATAAGGATTTTTTTCGTGTGTTAGCTATTCTCAAATAAAAATATCCTGCCTTTTTCACAAATTGTCAGTTAATTCACTGCTTAAGGCTAGTTCACACTACTATACTTTGTAATAATACATGTCAAAAACTCAAGAATTATGAGAAAGTGTGATAGTGTGAATGCAATGTGTCATGAAAATAAAAAGTATAACGAAAAAAATTTGACATCCCATACGACTTCATCGTTCTTAAGCCTAGATTACACTATCTCACAAGTCTTACGTATTCCATAATACTTTGTGAGATAGAAATCTAATGAGTTTTGATGCGACTGTCAAAAAATCTAATGTAAAATGACAGTTTGTGTTTACACCATCACACAAAGTATAAACACTCACACATGAAATAATATGCAACGCTGGTCCAATTAAAAGTATTATTGTTTACAAATTTTTCAAAAAACGATGAAGTCGTATGGGATGTCAAACTTTTTTCATAATACTTGTCATTTTCGTGACACATTGCATTCACACTATCACACTTTGTCATATTAGTTGAGTTTTTGACATGTATTTTTATAAAGTATGATAGTGTAATCTAGCCTTTAAGAATTTTTCCAAACAACAATACTTTTCATTTGATCAGAGTTGCATTTTAACAAAACCATGTTCATGTGTGATAGTGTGACTACAAACTGTGATGTTACATTCGATTTTTTGACAATCACAACAAAACCATTAGATTTCTATCTCACAAAGTGTTATAGAATACGTAAGACGTGTGTGATAGTGTAAACTAGTCTTTATGCCGAAATTGTCTCTACTTGCAATATATTTATTTGCGAATAAGTCCTGCGTATAAACGTAAAGTATGTAAAAAAAAAAATAAAAAATTATATATAAAATTTTAGAACAAAAAATTTTTGCCAAAAGAAAAATTGTCTTTATTTTTTTTTAGCCCAACAAAAAAGATTTCCAGGAGGGGGATTTATATTGATCACTACACAGAATTCAATCATCAAAATAAACAGTGATTTGTGGTATTACAAAACAAAAAATTAGAACAAATTTTAATACAGTAGTAAAACTTGTTTTAACGTTTTAAAGAGTTTTTCGGAAGACTACTTTATATGGGACTTAAGGCAATTAAATCGACTATCACAAAATTGCATGGTGTTATTTCTGGCCATAGAAATCTAAATTGCGAATCATCATTATCCCAAAAATAACTTCGACTTATGGAGATTTCAAGTTAAAGAATGTTCTTGTTGAAAAATGAAGCAATTGCAAGCTGTATACCAAAGTATTATGGAGATCGATTATTCGATTTTTTCAAAACCCGAATAGCTGCTATTTTAAAAAAGCGGCTAAGCGGTTTTAATTCGACTACATAAAAATACAAAAATCAAATTAGTTTTTATGATAAAAAGTTAATTTGAATAAAAACAAGACAATTTACGACGGTAGGGAACCAACAAAATACATACTTAGATATGACTTAAGGTATATTCAGACCTAACAAATATTTGACGATAAAATCCAAAAAAAGCGTGACCAGTAAACTGATCAAACTTAAGCTTTATTTTTACAATTTCTATTTATTTACTAAATTTTATTTCTAAGATTTGTTATACCGTAAAGGAGAAAATCCTTGTGCCCGGCCTAAGGCTGGCTATGCAGAGAAGCTTAAGTTAGCGAAGCCGGTATTTGTTATACCCTAGAGGAGACAATCCTTACGGCCGGCCGAAGTCCGTCTATGCGGAGAAGTTTAGTTAGCGAAGCCGGTGTTTGTTATACCGAAGAGGAGAAAATCCCTGTGCCCGACCGAAGGGTGGCTATGAAGAGAAGCTTTAGTTAGCGAAGCCTGTGTTTGTTATACCGTAGAGGAGAAAATCCTTGCAGAGAAGTTTTAGTTGGCGAAGCCTGTGTTTGTTATACCGTAGAGGAGAAAATCCTTGCGCCCGGCCGAAGGCTGGCTATGCAGAGAAGCTTTAGTTAGTGAAGCCAGCATTTGTTATACCATAGAGGAGAAAATCTTTGCGCCCGGCCGAAGGCCGTCTATGCACAAAAGCTTTAGTTAGCGAAGCCGGTGTTTGTTAAACCATAGGGAAGAAAATCTTTGCGTCTGGCCAAACTGTAATGTGAGCTTAAGAGTTAAAATTTTTTCAATAAATTCTATATATCCAGAAAGATCTAGTCAAAACCTTGAAAACGATACCAATATTGGCCATATACCTTTAGAAATGTAGTGGAAAAATTACATATTTCTATGAAAATTTAAAATGTCCATAACTCGAAAACTAAGCGTTTGCGCCACGTACTTTTTACGTACCTACGTACTTTTTTTTATTTGGAGCTGCAGCGGTAAACTAGGTAGGTAGGTAGGTAGAAAGGCCGGTGTGAAGTTTCCTTCACACCTTCACTCAGAGAGCAATATGGTCCATTGTGACGCCTTAATTAGAGATAGCTAAGAAGGTATAAAGTAGGTGAAGTAAGCAGCAAAAGCATAAGACAGATCCGAAAGATAGGTAGAAAAGAAAGGAAAGAAAAGAAGGTAAAGGACCAACCCCGAGAGAAATCCCACTTAAACCAAATCCGCCCTACGTGCAGTTAGCACCCAGTCTCCCCTCGCGCAGCCAGGCCATCCCCATTACGAATCCTATCAGATTCTCGAGTCCGCAATCCGAGACATCCCCTAATTCGCCCAGGAATCTACTGCCCAGCCACCTCAACCTGCTACCCTGCAACCTGGGACAGTGGCACAGAAAGTGCTCAACTGACTCCAAGTCCTCAGGGTCCTCGCACAACCTGCATATATCCGACAAGTCGGATCCCATCCTCACCGCCATCCTGCCTATCATACAGTGGCCCGTGATAATTCCTATCATGGTCCTAACGCAGACCCTGCTCCTGCCCAACAGCGACACCGAATCTGACTTCCTAAGCACCGGCCACAGTGTCCGTGATACTCGACAGTCCGTTCGGCTCCCCCAGGCCCGATTGGTCACGCTCAGTATCCATTCCCTAATTCTACCAAAATAGAAGCCCAATGGAGGCCTAACCGCCTCCACACAGTCAGGATCCTCCATCTCTGAGCCCTGTCTTGCCAACTCATCAGCAATCTCATTGCCGCCTATATCGCAATGACCCGGCACCCAGCATAACCTTAGCAGATACTCCCCTAAGGCTCCCCTCAGAGCCCTCCTACACTCATCAACAAGCCTGGAGTTCACATAACAGCCCCTTACGGCCATAAGAGCTGCCTGGCTGTCCACATATATAGTGACCTCCGAGCCCCTATCAATGTTGTCCCTCATCAGTTCCACGGCCCTCCAGACCCCCAGAACCTCCGCTTGAAAAACACTGCAGTCGTCAGGAAGCCTATTTGACCTTCTTATGTTCAGATCCTCAATGTAGACCCCTGCACCCGTGCCCCTCATCTTCGAGCCATCAGTGAAAATAGCAAATCCACCAAATAATCTGCCCCTTCCCGACCAGCTCTCCCTAGAGGGCATTATTACCTCTGGCAACCGACCAAAATCCAAACTGGTGCTAACATAATCAGTGGATCCCGGCGGTCCCAGGCAATAGCCACCAGCCTCAATCTCACCCAGGATCCGTGAGTGACCCTGAGTCTCATTCCTCGTAAGTCCTAACTCCCTCAGTCTAAGAATGCTCCTGGCCGCCATTCCCATCACATACTGCTCAATGGGCAGAAGATGTAGAATGACATCCAGGGCAGCCTGAGGAGTACTTCTCAAGGCACCTGTCATGCCAATTGAAGCACACCTCTGAGCCTTAGAAAGAAGGTTCCTACGACTTGCCAATCTCAATGACTCCCACCAAACACAGCATCCATACGTAAGAATGGGTCTAACCACCGAAGTGTACAGCCATCCCACCACTGACGGCCGGAGTCCCCAGCTCCTACCTATCGATGATCTGCAAGCATAGTAAGCATTGAGACCCCTTTTGAGTCTCTCCTGAGTATTCCTACCCCATGACAGCTTGCTGTCCAGAAAAACCCCAAGATACTTAGCACTATCAGATAGTCCAAGCTCCACTCCTCCCAGTACCGGCAGTCTAAACTCCTCCACCTTGTACCTCCTAGTGAAAAGAACCAACTCCGTCTTCTCCGGATTTACTCCCAGTCCCTTGTCACTTGCCCATGCCGCCAGTTCGCCCAGCGCCCCTTGCATGATGTCGCTAATTGTCGGCAGAAACTTGCCCGACACCAATATCACCACATCATCCGCGTAGGCTACGACCTTCTGACCCATTCTGTCAAAACGTCTCAGAACGACATTGACGGCCAAGAGCGGTAAACTAGATTTGTTCCAAAAAAAAAAAAAAAATAAAAGAAACTTGACAAAATTTACTTTCGGCGACATTTTTAAATTTTTTCTCAGTTTTTGTCGATTTTTGACTGAAATATTATACTTAGGGTATTCACGTCATAAGTTGCACCCTTGCAAAAAAGCAAAAGTGCAAAAATAAAACAACAACCACACAGACAATTAGTTGTGCGTAAGGGTGCAACTTGTGGCGTGAATACCCCCACTAGCTTTTTTTTGCATGCAAAATTTAATTTAAAAAAAAAATTTTACGAAAACTGCACAAAATTGACGTTTGGCGATTTTTTGCGATTTCTGACATCCGGTTTTGCGATGGAGCTGAAAAAAATCTGACAGCCCTGTGTAGGACGTCAAATATTTAATAGGTGTGAAAAAGCTTTAGAATTTTTGAAAAATTTTGGTATTAAAAATTAATAGGAATTTAATATATTTATTATTTGAGATATTCTAAAACATTTAGTTGAAATGATTTAATTTGTTGGTGGTTAAGCAAGCCTATATGAATCTGTAGACTTCAACCATATTTTTGAAAAGTTGCAAGCAAAACTTTTAAGCCAGGATTATACATATACATATGTTTTTCAAATTATTTTGCTTCAGCATTATAGAAACGAATAGTAATATGAACATGCTTTTTGTATGAAATATCTGTCAATTCGTCGACCACAATTTAAAACCTTCCATGCATGACATTGTCTGATTCTTTCAATTTTGTTTTAAGTTCTTTTCCCATATCGTTGATTCCAACAGTATGTTGTAGTTTTAAGCATGAGATATGCTAGACTTAAGAGTTTTTTTTTTAGCCTTACGGGCACTCTGCCCTCGGCAACACAACAGGCTAATTTTTAACCCAATGATTAATTTTTGGCAGCATATTTTTTTTTTTTTTTAAATTTCCTAAGCTAATCCTGTGAAGCTCTTTGCTTGTCTGCAGGAAAGAACCAGAGTCTCTGGCGGGAAAAGAACCCGCAACCTCGCCGCTGATAGACTAGCTCGCTACCAGCTAGCCTACCGTATTATGTGTTTTTTTTTTTTTTTTACTGTTAGGACCAGCACTCAGGGGATGACCCCTACTAATGCATTGCATTGTGTTGGAACTAGGAAAATAGGTTGTGGGAAGGGGGATAGAGGGAGTAGTGTTTGTGAACATTCGATTTGAACTTAATCATGTTGTAAGTGAGGGGGAAGACTTCTGCAGGAAGGTTATTCCACATACGAACTGTGCGGGAAAAAAAGAATTCTCTCTGTAATGCGTTGTACGATTCACCTGCCAATCGACCACATAAGGATGGGCTCTTGAGGAAAAACGTGTATTACGAACAAACGTACGGGTTTCGGGAACCAGATCCCAGATTACGTCGGAACACATCCCATTGTAGTAACGATACAACAGGCAAATACAACCCACATTGCGGCGGTGCTCAAGGGAGTCAATAGAATTGGTTACCCTACTGTCACCAATGAGAACCCTCGCCCCCTCCTGCACGCGGTCGAGAAGCTCCAAAATAGACTTTGAAGCACCGGCCCACACATGAGAGTTGTATTCCATACGCGGTCGGATATAGGTGATATAAATAGTAAGGAGATCAGATGGACTGAAGTATATCCTACACCGTCTTAGAAAACCGAGGCACTTGAATGCTTCTTTCGACACCTTGAATATATGTTCAGTCCATCGGACATCACATTGTATCCTCATGCCCAGAACATCAAGAGATTCTGATTCCTCAATAATTATACCACCCATATATACAGATGAGGCACCTTGGTTTGTCGCGCGTTTATGCGTCAGCACGCAACATTGGGCTTTTCGGGCATTAAAATCGACCCTATTTGCACGACC
Organism: Pollenia angustigena; assembly: GCA_930367215.1. Taxonomy (NCBI): domain Eukaryota; kingdom Metazoa; phylum Arthropoda; class Insecta; order Diptera; family Polleniidae; genus Pollenia; species Pollenia angustigena. The sequence goes on along the minus strand of OV884057.1, from coordinate 119,117,223 downwards.
CCATTCCGAGACTATGTCAAGGTCTCGGCCAAGCGTCTCATTCATATTCTGCCTCATAGCAGCGACATCGGATACGCTTGGTCTGCATTCGAATGGGAACGAGTGGCAAAGGTTGCTGTCATCTGCAAAAGAGTAGATAGAGTTGGAAGTTTGACAAAGGAGGTCGTTAAGAAAGATAAGAAATAGAGTAGGAGAAAGAACGGAGCCTTGCGGCACCCCTGAATGAATCTTTAACTCGTTTGACGAAATCCCATCTATAACAACTCGTATAGTGCGATCTCTGAGAAAACTCGATATAAATCGAGAGAAATTATCACCGACACCAAATGCAGCAAGTTTTGGCAAGAATGCACCATGCCAGACTCTGTCAAACGTCTTGGAAATATCTAAAGCAATTACCTTACTTTCGCCAAAATGGTGAATGGAACAGCACCATTTTTCCGATAACAGAGCTAGTAAGTCTCCAGTAGAGCGACCTCTACGAAAGCCATACTGGCTGTCGCTTAGTAGGTAGTTTGATTCTAAATATTTGACAAGATGGTAATTTACCATACTCTCCATAACTTTGGAAAGTACCGAACAAATTGCTATTGGGCGGTAATTTTCAGGGTTATTAGCGGTTCCTTTTTTAGGAATTGGCGTTACGTTAGCAACTTTCCATCATACTGAAAATTCCGCGGCACGGTATAAAGTGCTGAAAAGGTTTGCTAAGGGACGAGCTAGCGTCGAAGAGCACTGCTTCAAGACCAGTGCAGGTATACCATCCGGCCCAGGAGACTTGCTTATGTCGAGATCCGCAAGAACCCTTTTGACAGCTCGACCCCGAAAAAATATTCTAGGCATAGTTACGGATACTTTTTCAAGTTCGGGTAGTGGTTGATTGCTAGCTGGTAGGTAAGAATTATTAGCAAATAATTCGGCAAAACAATAAGCCTTATCAACCGGGTCCGTGAATGATCGGCCATCCTTTAAAAGAGTTGGTATTGAAGAACTAGAATTAACCCTTACTCTTTTAACGAATGACCAGAAGGTTTTACTACCCCGGGGAGCAGCAAGAACTTCAGCACGAAGACGTTGCTCGTGAAGAGTTTTTTCCCGTCTAAGTACTTTAGCACACGAAGACCTTGCCATTTTGCGTAGCAATTCAGTATCAACGTTTTTATTTTTACGCCAATTTCTGAATGCTTCCTCTCTGGATCTGACTGCTGATTTGCACGACTGATTACACCAAGATTTGGATCGAGGATTATTCGAAGCTTTTTAAACTGGGATGAAGATTTTCATTCCCAGCATTATTACGTTTTCAACCATTTTCGCCATGGCATTGACGTCATTGTCCAGGAAACAGAGTTTCCAATTGAAATGCCGAAAAAAGTCATTGAGCTCAGCCCAACGTGCTTTTCCGTAAACAAATATTGATCGTTTCGTAGCCCGTCGTGAAACGTTCCGAAGTTCGGAGAACGGAAAAGAGGCGGAAATGGTGCTAGAACCTCAACTTCGTACTTTTGAATGTGCGAAGAGAGGAAGAGGTCAAGGGTATTGTGTTGGTGCCCATCAACACACGGAATATGTTTTGGTTCATTCACCAGTTTTACGAGGTGGTTGTGCGCAGTAAAAAGCTCAACATATTGGCCTTCATAAGTTGTACGGCCCGAGTGGTGAAGCCAAGAAGAATTGTGGACATTAAAATCACCAGCAACAACGATTTCACTGTCGGGACAGTTCTCATGAATCTTCACTATTGAGTCGGAAAGGGAGTCGAAGCCCGATAAGGTAATATCCCTTCCCGCATTTGGACTTCTGTAAAGAAATCCGAAATGCAAATAGCGTGAATCGATTTTGAATTTAGCCCAAAGACAGTTAAATTCCGCATCAAGCATGCCCATTGATTGCTGGCATTGATACACAACTTCATTGCGTATGTATATAGCAAGACCCCGATGAAGATTAAAGAGGGATAGAAGGTGATACCCAGGAATCTGAAAATCAAGTGGATCTGAATTTTCAGATACCTAAGTTTCACATAAGGCGAAAACATCCGGTCGGTGGAGACAAACGTGAGCATACACAGAGAAAAAGTTCGCTCTCAGCCCACGTATATTGCAAAAGTCGATTCTAAACCGACCTATCATCACAACATATAAAAATTCAAATCAAACGCAAAGTACCGATATTCGCTATTTTAAAAGTCGTTAAAAAACTGTTTGGTGATCAGTGTTATACCTTCATCACCAAAACAGTTCAACAACGATTAACACAAGAACATTCGTACTAACAAAAATAAAAACGACGGTTAAAAAAGGAACACAAGAGACAATGCCATAAAAAGGGCATAAAAGCCCTGATCTGGTCATCGTTGAAAAAAGGCCATCACTGACGAATTATTATTTTTATTTTTTTATTGTTGTTGTTGTTTATTGTATTGCTTGCTTTTTATACCCTTCACCACAGGTGTAAAAGGGTATATATAAGTTTGTCATAACGTTTGTAATTTCCACAATATTGATTTTAGACCCCATAAAGTATATATGTTCTGGGTCCACATGAGAAGAGAACTTGATTTAACGATGTCCGTCTGTCCGTCTGTCCGTCTTACGTTTGATATGTGTTTTCCGGATAATCCAGACATGATAGCGGCTAGGTTGTTTTACATTTATGTTACATACATTCCACCATTTCTTGCTATTGAAATTCAGCTAGATCGGTCCAAAAATGACGTAGATATCAGCAAAAAACCACGACTACCTCTAAATTTTTCCAAAAATCCCTTGTTGTTGTATTTTTTTATTTCTGTATATCTTGAGAACGGCAAGAGCCAAAGTTTCCAAATTAGGTACACACATTTATGTTGCCAATACACACCATCCTACAAAATGTGGGCGGGATTGGAGAAGTGGGCGTGGTACCTCCCGTACAAAAAAAATTAAAAATTTTATAAAAACCTAAATTTAAGGGCTGCCATATGTCCTATGGATATGACTTATATATTAAAATATCGGAAATTTTTAGTAGAACATATTTTATAAAAACTCGGGAAAATCGGTTCAGATACAAAAAAGTTATGACCAAAATTTTTTTTAAAATACCCAACTTTCGGGAACCATAGATCTCCCCGCGTCCAAGCTTTATAACTAAAGTAAATGGTAAATTTCTTCTTCAACACGTCGGTATATAAATCTGCCAAATCGGCTAAAAAATGGCAGAGTTATAACCGAAATACTGAATCCACAAAAAGTACTCTTTTTATACCCTTCACCTCAGGTGGAAAAGGGTATATATAAGTTTGTCATTCCGTTTGTAATTTCTACAATATTCATCTAAGACCCTATAAAGTATATATATTCTGGGTCCTTATGAGGAGAGAACTTGATTTAACCATATCCGTCCGTCTGTCCGTCTGTCCGTCTTACGTTTGATATGTGTTTTCCGGAGACTCCAGACATGATAGCTGCTAGGTTGTTTCACATTTATGTCACATATAGTCCACCATTTCGTGCTATTGAAATTCAGCAAGATCCGTCCACAAATTGCTGAGATATGACCAAAAAACCACGACTGCCTCTAATTTTTTCCAAAAATCCCTTGTTGTTGTTGTATTTTTATTACTATTTGCTGTATATCTGGGGAACGGCAATTGCCAAAGTTTTCAAATTAGGTACACACATTGAGGTTGTCAATACACACCATCCTGCAAAATGTGGGCGGGATTGCAGAAGTGGGCGTGGTACCTCCCGTACAAAAAAAAATTAAATATCTACACTCAAAATATTATGTAGTTAAATTCAAACGAAAATTCATTTGAAACAAATTAAAATTCATTTAAAAAACGGATCATTTACATTTCATTTAAAACAAATGATTTTTACAGTCATTTTTAAATTTTTTATTTATTAAACAGCATATTCCTTAAAATTGAATAGTTTTTACTTTTAAAAAATACATTTTAACCGACAAAAATCAAACTACATAAAAAAATAAAAACGAAAAAATATTATTTTTTGGTAGTTTGTTTTTTGAATAACAAACATAAATGTTAAAAAATAAAATTATTCGTAAAATAACTATATTTTTATTAAAATTTAACTGTACGGAAAACGAATTTAATAACCCACAATCAGTTACTGTAATAATTTTATAAGTGTAGTTGTCTAGGGGGTGTGTTAAGTTAGAAACTGTTAGTTCTCTGGTTCAAATCTAGTTTTTTAAAAAAGAAAATTTTTTTTTTAAATTTTTATTTTTTTTTTTATATTCTAAAAACGATTTAAAAAAAAATATTTACCAGTTTTCGCTTTTTAAATTTAATTTATAATGAAGTTTAAAGTATTGTTAATATGTATGTATACGTATGTAAAAATTATTTACTTTTTGTCTAGTTGCTCTGTATTCTGCTCCCACAATGGTGAAGAGTATATAAGATTCGGCACAGCCGAATATAGCACTCTTACTTGTTTATAATTAACTTTGTTAAAATATATATTTACAAGTTTATATAAATTTTTATATATAAATATAACTTAAGTAAATGGTAAAATTCTTCCTTAGCACGTCGGTATATAAAACTATCAAATCGGTTAGACAATGGGTAATTTATGAGCAAAATACTCAAAAAATGGGCTAAAAAACATCAAAATTTGTATAAAAACCTAAATTTTAGGGCTGCTATACGTCCTATGGATATGACTTATATATCAAAATGTCGGAAATTTGTATGAGTTATAACAGAAATACTGGAGTCTAATCACCGCATACGATATCGAGCAAAATTCATCGAAATTATTTATTTTGGTATCTTGAAACTCGATATCGAATGAAATGTATTGAATTTGAAATAATAGCATTCGACATCGAGTAACTCGACATTACATTTATCGAGTTTTCATTTGATACACTATTGAAAAAAAATTCAATAGTTTATTCGATACGATAGTATCGAATGCAGTGATTAGAACCCTGAATTCCCGAAAATTACTCTTTTTATACCCTTCACCGAAGGTAAAAAGGTATATACAATATTGATCCTACACCCTATAAAGTACATATATTCTGGGCCCTTATGAAAAGCGAAGTTCAAAACCGGTTGTTTCTTATTTAAAAAAAAAAATATTTACCAGTTTTATTTAGTTTTTGTCTAGTTGCTCTGTATTCTGCTCGCACAATGGTGAAGGGTATATAAGATTCGGCACAGCCGAATATAGCACTCTTACTTGTTATAATTAAGTTTGTTTTTTATACCCTTCACCGAAGGTCCTACACCCTATAAAGTATATATATTCTGGGTCCTTATGCAAATCGAAGTTCAAATCCGGTTGTCGTCTCTTCTTCCAATCCCCTCACCCCCCCTTCGTATTTGTTTACATATACTAGCATAATGCCCAATATGATTTTCGTTATCACCCTTTTTTATTATTTCATATATTTAACGAAATAATTTTAACAAATAGAAACTAAAAACGATTTAAAAAAGATATTAACCAGTTTTCGCTTTTTAAATTTCATTTTTAATGAAGTTTTAAGTATTGTTAATATGTATGTATATGTATATGTAAAAATTACTTAGTTGCTCTCTATTCTTCTCGCACAATGGTGAAGGGTATATAAGATTCGGCTCAGCGGAGTAAAGCACTATTACTTGTTTTATGTTGTAATTGTTGTATTGTCTTAAAACGGTTGTTTGTTTATTATTTATTCCAGATTTGTTGTTAATTTTGTAAATTAGTGAGTTTGTAATTTTGATTTTGTTTGTTTGTTGTTCAATTTGTTTTATTTCAGTTTAATTGCAGAGTTTATTAATTGTTATGTTTATTTTTATTTATTTTTTTTAACTGCACGGGCACTAATTTTAATTTATTTTTTTACAATTAGGACAAATTTGACGGACTAAACGTAAAGACGTGTGTACACGACAAAAGACAGAACACTTCTTGGCGTATATTTATGTCAAGCTTGTGAACTAATTAAAGGTGATTAATAAGTCGTGACGTTGAAGAACCTTTGCAACTTATCATTTAAGGGCCTTTTATGCACCCTTGTCTTTTAAATCAGTTCGAAATATCACCAGAGAAAACATCTTTATTAAAATACATATATATAATATTTAGAAAACTGTCAAATTGCTAATTATTTTTTAAGCTGCACAAGGAAAGTTCGAACATGGATTTTAATTTTCTTCTCCAAATTTAAATTAGACTCGGCAATATTTTACTTATATCTTAAAGGACTTACGGTTCTACGAGATTTAGCCACAAAGAATTTATTTAAATGAAACTTTTTGATGGTCTAAGAACATTAGAGTTTAAGTTTTCTGAAACATGTCATAGTTGATCGTATAAACGGCTACTTTAAAGTTTTGTTACTTTTTTCTACAAAAATAAGACTCTTTTTGTAGGTATAAGTACCATTCATAAGTTTTGGTTTTCCATCCCTGATCTATATAATATTTTCTCTTGCAATACGCACTACACGGAAAGAAGTTTATTTTCTAAAGTAATCAATTTCGTTTTTTGAAACAAGAAAATCCAAAATTTGAAAATAATTTCTTGATTTTAACTTATTTTGTTGGTATTTAGTAAAATTTTTTTAAATAAGTCTCAATCCATATTATGAAACATTTGCTGCGAAACATTTGAGTTTGTTGATGAAGGGGGAGAGACGAATGGAAGTTTTTTTTATTGAAATAAAGAGAAAAGGCATAGAAAATGACTCAATGCAGTAAAACAAAAATTTTTATTCTTTGGACACGAATGCAGATTCAAAAGAGAATTGAAGAAAGTTTTTGCAGCAAATGGACAAAAGAGACATTTTGCTTTAACCCAGCCACTCATATATTTAGAATACTTAGTTTTTGTCTTGGACCAGAATCATGTACAATTTTCTTGATTCAAGCCATATTGAGTTAATAATTCTTTCCGTGTAAAACAAAAATCCAAAGAACACGGATGATATTAAATGCAAAAGATACGTGTGTAAATGTTTAATAGAGCCCATAATTTTAAATCGAATTTTTCTTAATTGTAGACATTTCACTTTGTGTTGATGTCTTGCACAAAATATTTATTAAATTCATAAATATTAATGCGATTGAATGCCTACGAGCACGGGTCCATATAGAAAACAATTAATCTACTGAACGGTCTATTTAAAATGATTGTGAATAGAATACAGGCAGGCAGACAGGCATACACACTTGCATGTAAATATGTAAATAATATCGATGTGTGTGTGTGTTTGTGTTTGTGCCTACCGTGCACATACTTTTTTATTAAGATTTTTCTTTAAAGTCAAGCAAGTTTGATAGATTTGATCGTTTTTTATGCCCTCCACCACCCGTGGTGAATAACGGTATAAACTAAGTTTGTCATTCCGTGTGAAACAGCTATAATATTTAATTGAGACCCCATAAAGAAAAATATATATTCTATGGGTTCTTGGGTAATTCCAAGTCGATAAAGTCATGGTCGTCTGCTGAAAAAACGCTCTGTTTGTCCTCGTCCATATTATGAAACATTTACTGCAGAAAGTTTTTTCAATTCTCTTTTGAAACTGCATTCCGTTCATAAACTAAAACTTTTGTTTTGCAGCTTTTTGTATGACTTCTCTCTTTCTTTCAATAACAAAATTAAAAAAAACTGCTTGTACACGAAACAAAGTACAATTTTTTATTCGTATTTCCACTTTCACTTACAAACTCAAATGTTTCGCAGCAAATGTTTCATAATATGGAAGAGGACTTTTAAAAGACTCAACAGAAAGGAACATTTTTAGTGAAAAATTGTTTCTTGTTCTCCTAAGCAGCTTGGAATGGAAATCCAGCCCAATCGGTTCAGTAGGAAAAGAGTTATGAATCCAAATGTGGAACAACCTCCAAAAAAAAAACCCGATTTCTTATACCTCCAACACTAGTGGTGAATAAGGGTAACGATCTAAGTTTATCATTCCATCTGGAACTGTTTTAATAGTCATCTTAGACCCCATACAGTATATGTATATGTATTATGGGCGTAATTCTATGTCGATTTAGCTATGTCCGTCTGTCTGTCTGTCTACCCCTCTGTTGAAACATGCTCACATTCGGACAACTCATAAGAAAAGAACAATATTGTCAAACTGTTCCAGCTATCCTAAGCAGGTTGGGATTGAAATTCAGCTTATTCGGTTCGGTAGAATAAGAGTTATGAATTCAAATGTAGACCCACCATCCGAAAAATCTGACAATTGTGTTACAAACACTAACATAAATGGTTGCTGAATTCACATATTAACATAAGATTCGTTTTATATTATCAAAATAATTTTTTAAACAAAAACATCAACAATTAACAGTGAGTTTATCTCAACTAACATTCCCCACTGCAATTGATTGGAATTCTCCCAACATTAATTGTAGTTGTAAGTAGGTTAAGAAAAACAAAATGAAAACAAAAACAAATTTCAAAAGCATGTTGCCAGTTAAGTTTTTTCAGGGAATGTAAGATGAGATAAACTCACTGTTTATTGTTGATGTTTTTGTTTAAACTTTGATATTGTTACAAGTAGAACTGTTGCTTATAAGTCTTATACGTTTAACAGTTTTATTTGGTTTAATATCTTTAGTTTTTCTAAAATCTTTATGGATGAATTTTCCTGACGATCTGGCCTAAGCAACCAGTGAAATGCGCATAGGAATAGCTTATCCCATCAACAATAAATTTCAGTGTTTTTATCAATAATAAAAATTGGGAATAAAGCACGAATAACAAAATCGTTTTATATAACTACAAATCATACTGTCAAACTTCGTGAAGATCGGCTTGTAACATAAAGCCCATTTTCGGAAAACACTTTAGTTCGCCTGAAACCAAAACAAATAATGTTATTTTGGTAAAATACTGTCAAAAGATTTAAAATGTATCTGCCAAATTACGTAAAGATCGGTCGATAATTTACCATAGGTCCTCCTTTCGTCAGATGAATATTTTGAGATATCATAAAACCATCGCAAAGCTCGGCATACGCCTGATGAGCTTACTTCACAAGTTACACTGCACAACACAGAAAAATGACAGGGTTCTGACAATAGGTTCTGGTAGAGAAGACATTTTATTATAATTTTATTTTGTGCAGCATATCCGTATATGAAACAATATGATCTTACAGTAAATATTTTTTTAGAACACATTAACCCCCTAACTTCGCTTTATAACTGTAATTTTTGGCAAGATTCTAACAAATCGTAAAAGAATACCCATAAGAATGGAATTTCCTAACAAAAATGTTGGACATGAAATATCAATACACATGTGCGGTGCAGTGTTTTAAAGCCATAAGCAACAAAATTATGTGGCCTTATTTCTCAATGGAGGAAGAAGTAAACTTATAGCCAACATCCAATTGCAGTAACACCATAATCGATTAGCAACCAAAGTAGAAATAACGCTATAACAGTGTAATTGCTAAAGTTACATATTGCCAAAAGAATGAGTTGCTATTGTCAAGTGCTGAAAAAATATGGAACGGAAAATGGAAAAGGTGAGCGCGAAGACCTGCTTTGCAGAGAAGCTTTTACTAGCGAAGCCGGTGTTTGCTTATTAGAAAGTCCTTGCGTCCGGAAGAAGGCCGGCTATGCAGAGAAACTTAAATAAACGAAGCCGGCGTATGTTATGCCATGCAACGATTTGTTCGTCTTTGGCACACCAAACACCGATTTTAATTTTTGAAGCATATTTTGAAACATGTTAAATTTTTTTAGTTCTGGTACTTTAAATTCCAGTAAGCAATATGCTTTCGCAGGGCATCCAAAAAAAACTTTTGTTTTTAAATCAGTTTAACTGATGGCTTTTCCTTAAATTTCTATATGTATACCCAACGTGCTGATTTAATTGAACCTTTTTCCTTTCATTTTCACTTTTGAATTGTAAACCAAAGCTCATTAGAGATAAATGTTATTTGAAACTGTCATATTTTAAAACTACCCAATAAAAATTTGTATCATTTGGCGAAGCACTAATGGTACATTTAACAAAATAAGCGCACAATTATGCGCTACGCAATAATACATACAGAAATGCAGTAAGGTAAGTGAAAAAACTCTCAACAACTGTTATAAAAAAAAAATAACATTTCAAGTGCTTACTTGAAGCAGGTTTGTAAGGGAGAATACTAAAAAATAACAGTATCAAAACATTCAGTGTGTAAAGCTGATCGTTACATCCAACAATTTTTTTATGAGCTGAATAATGCGCTTCATGTGTCATAAATTTATTGCTTCAAAGTGGGAACTCGCCATATAAAATGCATGTCTTCCGTATGCGCAATGGTAAGCGCAACTCTTATGTTTCTCACTTACAAACCTGCTTCGTTGGAAGCTCCATTTTTTACTCGGTAAGTAAAAATTAAGGAACAAGCAACTACATGTATGTATACGGTTGTGCTAATGTGTGTAATACAAAGAAATCTAGACCAATCTATTAGTATATCTATCGACTCAGACACACCCCTTAAAGTTATCTAACGATTTCCATCCGCCAATCTGACTAGCTGTCTGTCTATGTAAGCCTTGTGTGCAAACTAAAAGCTGTAACTTTGTGGATAATTTGATAATCACCCCTATCGTGTATAATGTTTCCCTCGTAATTTTTCCCCTTTTCACGTATTTGCGATCATGAAAAAAGGTAATTCACAGGAGAATAATAACGTGAAAAAATATTCCCCTTATCGTGAAAAATTGTTTCCCTCGTAATTTGTTCACGTTTCCCTTAGATTTGCTCACTTTATTTTTGCTAGGGAACAGAACATGTATGTAAGTAGTTGTTCCAATAAATCGAATATAAAGGGCCTAGATCCCTTAATAAGGCACAAACCGACATATTGGTCAACAAAATGCAATACAAAAGGTCGATTGCCAGCTGTTTTGTGAAGCTTTCGACAGAAGTGGTGGCAGAATTTCGAAAAATATTTTACTACATAAAATTTAAAAAATTGCAAAAAACTAACGTTGCAACCAAACTATCCCTTTAATACTAAATATTTTGCTTTATTATTTCAACTTTCCTTTAAAATATATACGTGTATATTTTTGAACAAATATCTTATTGATTTATATTTTTATTTAATCTTTCTTCTTTTTAACATTCACTGGAACTGATAACGTGAAAAATGTTTCACATGAAATTCACGATTGCTTTTTTCCCTTCGAGGGGAATGAAAACTTCATGGGAACAAAAATTCCACTTGTTATTCACGATAGGGGTGAATAGTTCTGCAGTAGGTTTTTATTGTAGTAAATATATACAATCGGTCTATACATAGTCCCCTCCTCTTACGGACCATCTAATTAAAAGGGTACAACCTCTAAATTTGTTCTGTAAATACTATGGTGTAATGGCTTCTTCGATTATAATTATACCCACACCACAATAGAGGAGAGAAGGAGAAATGTCGTCTTTCATTAGCAGGACATAAATTTAACAATAAGATTAAGATTTGATTAGTTAGTTAGTTCATATAACTTATGAAGATTAAATAAATAAATATGAAATAATAGGGTATTATGCATTTGTGATGTGGTTTGTAACAACTTAAAATATTAATCCACCTTAAAGTATGCCGTTCGGCTCAGAATCACTTTTTGATTCGAATTAATGATGTCCGACCGGCTGACTCATTTTCTATAGCCCCTTACAAGATTTTTTCCGTAATAGGGTATTTGTGTCCATAAACCATCTTTTTATTTTTATTCCAAATAAAATAATCTTGCAAAATTATATTGGAATCGCAGCATATTTGACCCTACAAATAATACTCCTGAAAAAAGCATTAAATGCCATAACTAAATGTTGGTATTAACATAAAATTGGCGATAATAACTTGTACGATAGCTACTATGTCCTGATGTCATGTCCTGTCAATTCTCGTTATGTGAAACGGTAAAATGAAAATTTTTTTCGGAATTTCATAGTGCTTTTGATTCGCGTTCAGTGAAAACAAATGTCAAAATATTTTCACATGAAAAAGGGTAAACCAAACAAAACTTTTTCATCGTTTCACAGCATTAGAGATTCTTGTTATGTAAATCAGTGTTGTTAATTGTCAAAAACTATTCATTTGAAAAAAATTTTTACGCAAAATGCAAGTGCATGATAAGATGCAAGTGTGCCAGTGAAAATCAGAAAAAATTTTTATAAATTTTTTGAGAAATATATTGACTTCGCAAGCGATAAGTATAAAGTGTTATTAATAAATAAAAATAAACTTTTATTAATTTATATTAATTTTTTTATTCAAATAATATATCTATAAATTATATAATTATATTTACTGCAACAAACAGTTGTCAAAAGCATATTCTTACCTTTGTTCATAATGATTTCTTGGCGATAATTCAAATAAAACCATAAAAGCCGAAATATTTTTTTCTTTTTTCTGGTTCGACATTTGCTTACAAATTTTCCGAGAATAGTTGCAAAAGTTTCATAGAAACATATGAAATTAAACAATTTTTCGAGAACCAGAAAATATGTATTAATGAAAGAATAAATTGAAAATTACTCTAGAAAACCAAAATGAAAAACTTTTTTTCACTTCAATATATTACAGAACCAGAATTGACCGCCTGGTAGGTCCAAAATTAACCATAGGTCCCATATAAACCCCCATCTTTAATCTCATGTGGATGAAGATATCTATATAATAAAATAGGGTTCACTAACTAAATTTGTACTGTGGTGTATGGTATCATATGGTCGAGCTTGACCGACTATACTTTCTTACTTGTTTTTATAAAAAAAAAAAAAATGTTAAGAAACAAATTTAATACCTACTTATTTTGCCGTGCAAAAAGTTTAAAATTTGTCTACCACTACGGGCTCAAGGATCTTTCGTAATAGACATATTTTTTTTTATCGAAATCATCGAATCTCAAATTTTAAGCACTGTTCGTATCATCCAATACGGCTTTGAGACCCTTACTTGGAAGGGAAAATGTTCTCAAAAAATAAAAATATCAATATTTTGGGATTTTCGAAAGTTTTTTGGGAATTGTGCAATTTAAGTAGGTTTGTATTAAGAATTGAAAGCATTGAGTGTGAAAATTTCATTAGGTGTCGGTACACATACGTCAAGTTTGATTCGTCAAGTCTGAAGTTTTTAGGAGAGAGGGAAGAAGAAATGGCAATCTCTTTTCCTCCTCTCCTTAAAGCTCAAAACTTGACGAGTCAAACTTGACGTGTGTGAACCGGCACTAACGGTCAATTTCACCAAGTTCAGTTATAATTAACTATCAGCTATAACAGTCAAGACATATTGGTAACTCGGAGTTAAAGAGATAGTTAGTGAACTTGATGAAATTGGCAGTAAATAATATTAATTTATAAAGTTTTCTTTGCATAAATAAAAATTTATATTCGTAGCTATGAAAACAAAAACGAAGCAAAACCAAATTGACAAAAATTATTTTTGTTTATCATACAAAATTAAGAGTTTTTAAAAGAGAAAGAAAAGCGTTATAACTCTCCCGTTAATTTTATTGTAGGAGTGTTTAGATAACAAAAACAATTTTCGTAAATTTTGTTTTTGTTTTCATGTAAATGTTCACTCCTTCACTGAAAAAATTTTCTTCACAGATCCAGTGAAATTTACATTAAAATTCAACCTATGTAACCTTTCATTGGATTAATGAAGGATTAATAAAATCAATGACAAATCCCCATTAAAAAAATGGATAAAATAATCGTTTGTCATTAAACTAATGCAAAATTTTCATTGATTTTATGAAACATTTCATTAATCCAATGAAAGGTTACATAGGTTGAATTTTAATGTAAATTTCATTGGATCTGTGAAGAAAATTTTTTCAGTGTTCGACGCGTATTTAAGAATAGTCACGATTTTTGGCAAAAATAAATTACTGAACTGATTTTTCTTAGGCCTGCTTAGATTTTTTTTTTTTTAAATTAAACTTTTTTTTTATTTTCAGTGCTCCCAGATCCATTTACCCCGAAAAAGGGAAACAAAAATTAGTAGATTTTCCGGGACTAAAAGTGCTGGCACGCACTTTCTAATTCGAAATTAACACAGTTGTGCAGATTGCACTGACCACACGAAACTCGGTTTGCCAAGTATTGGAATTCTGCAAAATTGTTGCAGCGCAAGTAGAACAACAAACGTGTTGCACTTTTTAAAAAATAAAGCAAAATAAAAAATAAGCGGTAAAACCAGCACGCAAATTCACTGGTCTTTACAAATGAATGCATTTACACTTAGAGAATAAATTTTAATTAAACGCTGTTCAATTATTTTAAGAGCATAGATAAAAACAAGTAAATAAGTTTTGCCGCTTAAGACCGATCATATGATACTCTAAACCACATTATTTGAAGACAAATGTTCAAGAGTGTGTGCACTGAAAGAATTTTCTTCGCAATATTAACGAATTTTGACATTAATCCCATGAAAAATTGCATTATAAAGGAACCTATGCAGCGCTTCGTTGGATCAATGAAACCTGTTTCATTAAAAGGACTTAATGAAACATTACATTAGATCTATGAATATTATTCATTGGATGAATACTTTCAATAAAGTAAAATTTTTTTTTTTTTTATTTATTTTTTTTTTCTTTTTCCTTATTTTATTTTACTTTATTTTATTTTTTATTTTTTTTCTGTCTCTGGTGGGATTCGAACATGTAACCTCGGTGCTGATAGACTAGCTCACTACCAGCTAGTCTACCGGGGCAGTGTAGTTTTTGTATAAAAAAACTATGTTTTTTTCTCAATTAAGACCGTAAATATGAGATTAAATTGTCCATAATAACAATAACAACGTTGATTGAAAGTGGATTGAAAGTTTTTGTTTCATTACTATAATGACATTTTTATTGTCATAATGAAAATTAAAATTTATGAAGGGAATTATTGAAATATGTTGCTTTTATAAAAAATTTTTTTGATTTCATAAATTTAATGGCCTACATGTAACATTCGATGTATGAAATTATTAAATCTTACATTTTTTAATTAACAATTAAACATTTTTTTAAGGAAACTATTATTTGTATTAATTTATGAATATAGTTATGTTTGTATATTGTTTGTTCCCAATTAAAATTTTTTGTTTAACTTGGACAAACTTAAGTTTTCATATATCCAATGAAAATTTTTAACGTAATTACGAAATCTAATGAAGCGATTTTAACGAAAATACTTCATCAAACCTATGAAATTCCATTTAGACAATGAAAATTTTCATTTACCCAAGGAAAACTTTTTTATGAAAATGATTCATTAAATATATGAAGCATTTTTCTTTCAGTGTGGGCAATCATAAATGCTATGAGGTTAGGATTCACACAAGAGTTCTTTGTATTAGGGGTTTTATATGGGGCAGCACAACGTTTTGCCATGACATAGTAGACATCGTTAAATTTATTTGAGTCAAATCTTTTGTGACTACTTATTCGGGAGTAAAAAGTCAGATATAGACCTTTTCCAATCAAATTTGGTAAGATAATTTAGAATGCAATAACTTTTGTTTGGAACAAATTAAGTCTAAATGCCAACAAAATAAGACGGTTAATGGGCAAAAAGTCTCTTTTCCGAAAAGAAGATTCTATAGAGATTATGTTAATTTTAGAACCGATACTCACCATTGAAACACCACATTGAAACGCATATGCAAAACGTTATAAAATTATTTTGAAAATTGTGTAAGGTTTACATGGATAGCCTAATAAAAAGTTATTCTATATACTAAAAGGTGGTCCTGGGAGCAATATTATCAAGTGTTACGAACACCAGCAACAGCTCATAATTTTCTCTCCACCTATGGTGGTGCAGGTAAGTAGTCTCGGTCTTATCCCAGTAAAAACATCGCTTACTTTTACAAAATGAATAGCTTCTTTCACACATTATTTACTAGCTTTCTTCTATAACTACTTTTTTCTGGATGTATGTCGGTAAAAAAATAATGACTTACTTTTGAATGCGTTCATATTGGGACATTCCTTGTTAAATTCATTGGTTCTTTCAGTAGAATTGTAAGCAGTGCTTTTATGTTTTTCAAATCTTGTAACGCTTCTTTCTCTTTTGCATTTGGAGTTTTATATGATTTTGTTAGTTTGATAAAATCATGGTAATACTTTTCTGCAAAGTCTGAAAGTCTATCGAGCATTTTATTATTTATCAACACTTGTGTGTCCCAACACTTTGGCAAACACTTACTTCAATGTCACAACTTCTGAAACAGACTTTCAGGACCCAAATAAATTATTTTTAAACAAAGCAAAACATTTGAGTTTTATTTGTTTGTTGGGTAGGAGTAATAATATCAGAAACTGGGTACAAAGCTGAAAGCCGGTATAATTTAGGAACGGTAAGAGCGAATTCAAAAATATTTGTTTCTTAGTTATTTAGAATAAATTGATCTTTCGAACTGCGCTGTTGGTTTGTTTCATTTTCATAAACATTTTTAAAGTTATAAAGATTTATTTATAAAAAACTTATAGTCTTTGTAAACCAAAATCAAGTTTGGACATTTTGCTTTTAAATTTTGGCAAAAATTCGACTTGAGCGACCTCTAAAACTCTTCCGAAAAATCTCAAAAACACTTTACCCTATAAGCTTTTAAATTATGCTTGATCACTACACACTACTCAATACATTATTTTGTGGGCGAAGTTTTAACTGGGATGGTATTTAAGATATACATATTACTTAATTTTTTATCTAAACGAATATATGAAAATAATATTATTTTTGCATTTCTTTAAGTGTACTTAGTAGATATTTTTCAGATAGTTTTTTTTTTTTTAATTTAGCTAATGCATTGGATGCCATCCAAATTGTTAGTTTATAAATACTCATGATCAGGATCGTCGTCGGTCAGCATCGTACAGTTTTCTTGTCTATTTTCAATCTACATCATGCCCTACAACTGAATACTTTTCGTTTGATGTCGTTGTTGTTGTTCTTATTTTTTTTTTTCTTAATATTATTATTGGTGTTGTTGTTATGAATTAAAAATAAATTAAATGTTTTTAATTAAATTCGAAAAATTTGGTATATAAATTTGTTACCAAGGCAAACGCATAATTACATGTGGCTGGGTTTTCTTTCTACTAAAATTAAGATCATTACAGCAACAACAATTCGAATTAAGAATTTCACTTCCTTATAATGCCCTTCCTTTGCGGTTCCGCATTATTGCAAATTCTAAATATTTAAAAATGTCTTAAATGGCAAATATTTATTTTGCTTTTGGTGTTATTTCCAAATTACTGCGGCATATTAAATTAAGTAAGAATGTATAGTCGGTCAAGCCTGATTATTTGATACCCTACACCGCAGTGTATACAGACAATTTTTCGAGACTGTAACCTATCTGGCACCAATGGGCAATCATGGACCCAGCAAAACAAATTATGTTATGAGAGCCTAACTGAGAATATCAAAAGAGGAGAATTGAAAATTAACAGTTCAACTGAAAATCACAATTGTTCTTAAAATGGCTATGGTACAAACTCTAATGTTTATATTTGTACTTCAAGTTGTACAAATAAAATGCCGACGAAAGTGGACAAAAAAAACATAATAAACAAATGTATTCAGGTTTTCAAGACAAAGTCTTGACAGAAAGAATACGAAAAAAACAGAGGAAAGTAGACAACATGTAATTTGAAATTTAAATATGATAACAGCAAATTTCGAACCACCAGTACTACTGGTTAAAGGATTGATGTTTGACTATTGGCTGGCAGGCACCGCAGTGGTACAGTGGTTAGAACTCAAAGATTTTCTGAGGATAGAATGTGGTAATTCTTGAAACATGTAAAAATCAACCCGGGTTTAAATCTCGGCTCAGCCAGAGAAAAATTATCAATAAATTTTAATAAATTCTAGGTTGCAAAATTCCTTCCTCAGTGAAAATAACAAAAGGGAACAAATTTTAACTTTTTTTGTGCGCTCTGAAATTTGATTGCAAATTTTTTATAATTTGAGGTCGCTGATTTCAAACCAAATCTCCATTTTTCTCTATCAGCTCTAGTTTGCGGGATATACCGTTATGTCCAAAATTAAGGCACTTTCACTACATATATTAGAATAACTTGAAAACGGTGTACCATATTCAGTTAAAAAAAAATCCGAAACTCGGCAACAATATTATCTTTAAATATGGAAATCGATATCCAGTTTTCTCAGTAAATTGTGAATCAAATCAAAATTTTGTGCACCGATTTCAATGAAACAACCCTCATTTCATTTGAAATCATGTTAAGCTAAATGGTTTAGCCAACAACTGTGATTTTTTCGCGTCTTTATTTTTTTATGAATTTTAAAAAAACAAAAAATGGGTTTATTTTCAAAATTTTCATATTTTTTCTTCAAAAATTTAACGATATCTCTGAAACTAATATCTCGCAAACTAGAGCTGATAGAGACAAATGAAGATTAGATTTGAAATCAGCGACCTCAAATTATTAAAAATTTGCAATCAAATTTCAGAGCGCAAACTTACTGTTCCGCAGTGTAATTTAATGAAAATTAAATTTGATGTACTCGAGCCTAACGGAGAATATCAAAGGGGGGAATTGAAAATTAACAGTTCAACTGAAAATCACATTTATATACGAGTTCTATGTGCCGAATATTATCTA
Source organism: Pollenia angustigena (assembly GCA_930367215.1). Lineage (NCBI taxonomy): Eukaryota > Metazoa > Arthropoda > Insecta > Diptera > Polleniidae > Pollenia > Pollenia angustigena. The sequence continues at coordinate 119,098,598 of OV884057.1, read as the reverse complement.
TATCAACACTTTATATGAGGGTTGTTCGTCTTAACCCATTAGCACCCAATTTGTACACCCTCCACCAAAATTAGTTGTGAAGAGGGTATACTAAGTTTGTCATTCCGTGTGAAACTTTATTATTATTCATCTCAGACCCCATAAACTATATATATTCTGGCTCCTTGAGTAATTCTTAGTCAATTTAGCCATGTCCGTCTGTTGAAAACACGCTCACTTTCGAAAAACTCAAAAGAAATAAACAAACTTGGTGTCAAATTGCTTGTATTTATCATAGACGGTTTCGGATTGAAATCCAGCAAAATCGGTTCAGTATGATCAGAGCTATAAATGGTGGAACAATGCACGGAATGATATAAGATTAAGCAAGAATTCGTTTTATTTGACTGAAAATACGCTGTAAAATTTCGTGAAGATCTGTCCATAATTAACCGTAAAACCGTAATTAATAATGCTATCAAAACTATTTGCACGTCACAGTTTTATAGGACTAGAAATGACACTGCGAAATTTCATGAAGATCGGTTTATAATTTACCCTAGGCCCCATATAAACCCTTCTCCCGGAAAACAGTTTAGTTTATTGAAATTACTAAACAAACCAAAATTCCGCAATACAGTTACCTTTGAGTAAAGGTGAACCTTCTCCTAAGATACGCAGTCGTTTTAGAAACATATATTTTTTTTGCCAAAAAAAAAAAAATTAATTTTTTAGCCAGGTGCCCGGGTTGCCTAAAAAAAGTGTCAAATTCTAGTGGTATTAACCCAGTAAAAACTTGGTATTGACTTGCCATTACTGAACAACTTACTTTTCAATGACTACTTCATACCATCTGCATTACTTAGAAGTAGTTAAATAATGGCTGACATATAATTTGATACCTAAGTACTTGTGTATGAGTTGATTAACGAAATTTATAATTCATTCAAAATAAAATGCATCTACGGTTCAATTTTTTTCAAATCTAATACAAATTGGTTTTAAATATTTATTCTTACAATTTTTTTTTTTTTATTACACTGAAAGTAAAATGCTTCATATATTTAATGAATTTTTTTCATAGAAAAATTTTCCTTGGGTAAATGAAAATTTTCATTGTCTAAATGGAATTTCATAGTTATAATGAAGTATTTTCGTTAAAATCGCTTCATTGGATTTCGTAATTACGTTAAAAATTTTATTTGATATATGAAAACTTAAGTTTGTCCAAATAAAACAAAAAGTTTTAATTGGGAACATAAAAAAAACAATAAACAAACATAACTATATTCATAAATTAATACAAAATTATAGTTTCCTTAAAAAAATGTTTAATTGTTAATTAAAAAATGTAAGATTTAATAATTTCATACATCTAATGTTACATGTATGCCATTAATTTTATGAAATCAAAAAATTTTTTTATAAAATCAACATATTTCAATAATTGCCTTCATAAATTTAAATTTTCATTATGACAATAAAAATGTCATTATAGTAATGAAACAAAAACTTTCAATCCACTTTCAATCAACGTTTTTATTGTTATTATGGACAATTTAATCTCATATTTACGCTCTTAATTGAGTAAAAAACATAGTTATTTTTATGCAAAAACTACACTGCCCCAGTAGACAAGCTGATAGTTAGCTAGCCTATCAGCACCGAGGTTGCGCGATCGAATCCCACCAAAGACAGAACAAAAAAATAAAAAAAAAAAACAAAGTAAAATAAAATAAGAAAAAATAGAAAAAAAAATAAAATAAAGTAAAATAAAATAAAATAAGAAAAGATAGCAAAAAAAAAAAAATAATTGAAAAAATAATAAAAACATTTTTTTTTTAAAGTCATTACATGTTAGCTGTAATTTTGGTGACATCGGAGTAATAAGTTATTTAAGTCCCTATTTGTAAGCGAATGTGGTAATGACTTGCCTCCAATGACATCACCGTGTTAAAATAATGAGTTAAAATGCCAATGTATAAGGAGTGAAGAGTCGTTATATTAGCTTTTTAACTCATTACTTTGCAATGTAAGTTTTTGCTGGGAATTTGACCGAAATAAATTGAATTCAAATAATGCATTTCCGATAGAAGTTTTACCCTTATGCCATAAAATTATTTAAAATATACTCTACCTCCCATTTTTTTTTATATCAGTTTCCTACATAAGCCCTTCCAATAGCTTGTACCAAAAGGTCTTAATTATCCACAGCTTCTAAAAAAGGCCCACTAAAATAAAATTTTGAAAATTTCCAGATAAATTAAAGCAATTCCGTGCTCTATTGGAAATGCAAAATTATTGAAAGGGGTATTTTTTTAGGGGCATAGAAACTTATTTTAGATAAAATACAACAAATGTAATGGAATGACCAAAATTTTGCCTTTATTGGCTTACAAATATCATGAGTCATGACATTTAATGTTTATAAATAATAGCTGTATTCTGTCGGTTTAGCTTTGCACTATTTTTTCGAGCATACCCGTTTGTTGGCTTCTTAGTGATAAATTCATTGCTGGTTTATCAGCACAGATCCAAATAAAAAGTATTCGAGAGCTGTCAAATTACACATGGTTTTACACGCTGTATGGCCTATTGCGCCGTCTTGTTGGTACCAGTTCTCCTCCAAATGATTTGCAATGACATGAGGATTAGAAAATTAACAATCATATCGTCGCAGGAATTAAAGAACTCTGTAACTGACAAAACAAAAAATATTCGCCAGAGCAAAAAAAAAAAACTGTATGAAAGAAAGTAGAAAAAAGTTCATATCATAAAAAATAACAACTTAGGAACGCGATTTTAAAAATGTATTTTTATTTTTTCTCGCTCTGAACATATCCTCTCAAGTCTATTATTCCCGGTGATTCTGCGGCTTACAGAAAACGATTTTTTTTGCGTAAGTGAATTTTTTTTTCATCATACAAATATGGGATCGACGCAGTATTTTTTCTGATAAAAATGATGCAAAAAAACGTATTCTCGATTTTTTGTCAGTTACAGCTAGGGTTCCCAACTTTTTTTGTTGCAATTAAAGTATATTGATTATTAAAGGTTTAGAAAAAAAAGTGCACAGTATAAATATAAAGTACAATTAATTAATAATAAAACGTTTTTTACTGCTTTTCGCGAGTTTTATCAAACAATTACACTGTGCTAGAATTTGACACTTTTTTCTTGAGGCAAGCTGAATCCAATACCGGTTCAAAAACGGTTCAATTTATTGAAATAACTAAAGAAAAAACGAAAATCCAATTTCCTTAAATTTTTTTCTAACTTGCGCAGTCGTTTTAGAAACATAATTTTTTTTGGCAATAAAAATAGTTTTTTGCAACATTTCGAAATTTTTGTTTGTTAAAAATGTATAAAAAATTCCAGACATATAAAAAACAAAGCTTCAAACAAAACAACCCAGCAAAAACTTACATTGCAAAGTAATGAGTTAAAAAGCTAATATAACGACCCTTCACTACTTATACATTGGCATTTTAACTCATTATTTTAACACGATGATGTCATTGGAGGCAAGTACTTACCATCCTCGCTTACAACTAGGGAGTTAAATAAGTCATTACCACATTCGCTTACAAATAGGGACTTAAATAACTTATTACTCCGATGTCACCAAAATTACAACTAACTTTAAAACTAATTTTTTTTTTCTATTTTTTCTTATTTTATTTTACTTTATTTTATTATTTTTTCTATTTTTTCTTATTTTATTTTTTTTTTTCTGTCTCCGGCGGGATTCGATCGCGCAACCTCGGTGCTGATAGACATTTTTATTGTCATAATGAAAGTTAAATTTATGAAGGCAATTATTGAAATATGTTGATTTTATGAAAAAATTTTTTGATTTCATAAAATTAATGGCATACATGTACCATTAGATGTATGAAATTATTAAATCTTACATTTTTTAATTTACAATTAAAAATTTTTTTAAGGAAACTATAATTTTGTATTAATTTATGAATATAGTTATGTTTGTATTTTGTTTTTTTATGTTCCCAATTAAAACTTTTTGTTTTATTTGGACAAACTTAAGTTTTCATATATCCAATGAAAATTTTTAACGTAATTACGAAATCCAATGAAGCGATTTTAACGAAAATACTTCATTATAACTATGAAATTCCATTTAGACAATGAAAATTTTCATTTACCCAAGGAAAATTTTTTTATGAAAATGATTCATTAAATATATGAAGCATTTTTCTTTCAGTGTAATAAAAAAAAAAGAAATTGTAAGAATAAATATTTAAAACCATTTTGTATTAGATTTAAAAAAAATTAAACCGTAGATGCATTTTATTATGAATGAATTATAAATTTCGTTAATCAACTCATACACAAGTACTTAGGTATCAGATTATATGTCAGCCATTATTTAACTACTTCTAAGTAATGCAGATGGTATGAAGTAGTCATTGAAAAGTAAGTTGTTCAGTAATGGCAAGTCATTACCAAGTTTTTGCTGGGAAGCTATAAATGATTAAAATCTGTTAACAATTTTTGATTTTATACACAAAAATCGAAAAATTTTAAATTAATTTACAAATTTCATAAAACGCAACATTTGTATGGGAGCCCCCTTAAAAAGTGGTGTTAAGAGGCAATTTTGTCTCCAGAAATTGTTAAGGTCACTCCTTGGCTCTTATGGTACGTTTTCTTCAATATATTTCTAGTCTGTATTAAACATTTTGTATGAGACCCCCTTAAGGAATGGCAGGCAGTAATTTGAAAGAATTTTGCACCCGTGTTTTAAAAATAGGCAGTTATTGTACTCAAACAAAACAAACAAGTGAAATAGTGCTGTCAGATTATTTTTTCTTTCGAAAAATCGTCCTGCCAATATAAAAAAACATCAACAAATGGTCCTGACTAATATTAATAAGTTGTTCTTTAGTTTTTCTTAAGAACAAACTTGTACAATAAGTATTGTAAAACCCTGACTAATATAACCTGAAACTATTTTGAATTCTAGATAAATCTAATCATGCGAAATAAATTATTACAATTACTCGAAATAACGTACAATACATTATTATAAAGTACGGTTCGCAAGCCTAGTTACAGCGTTCTTTAATTACTGCGACGATATGCATGTAGAGCTCAGCGTTAACGGTCATGTTGGAACCGGTTTCGGATTTAAGGACTAGTAAGTCGGTGACGTCTTTGGCATATAAGGCGCACCAAACAGTCTTTTTTCGGCATGTAATGGAGTCTCAAAAGCAGGCTTGCCAGTTTAGCACTTTTAGTGTTAGATTTAGCACATTTTTTTTTTCTGAACTACCACTAAGAATTTCGAAAAAAGTGCTAAGTGAATGTTTTCTCAGACATTGGGAAAAAACCATCAGCTATTCAGAAAGCTCAGCGAGGCAACCTCATGTTGAACCAACGACCTATTGGATGGACCTTGCTGAGAACTGTTATGTTCAGTAATACGCATAAGAAAAGGTACAAAATTAGATAACTTTTGTTGCGTCACTATAAACTTATCGGACGATATTGTAAAAAAATCGGCTTATCTGAAAAGTACCAAATTGAGTTGGTATATGAGTTATATGAAAATGTCATAATTGAAATTTTAAACAGCTGTAACAACTTTATTTACTGATTTAAAAACGATTTAAATAAAAGATATATGGTTTTAAAGGTATTTTTGCGTAGATATGCAGAATAAAAATATAATTTTTCTATTTTCTTACCCAGTTGGCCAGATTGCCATCCACGACAACGTCGTGAATGATGTATGCACGACTTGTCCCCTGTCGCTTGGGATTTCTAGAAAACAATTTACAGGAAGTCGTCGTGCACGACAGTTTGAACGACATTGTCTTATAAGTTGTCTTCTTTAAAACTCTGTGTAGAACATTCTTCGATTTTGCTCTATGTGGAACAGTATGACCGACATTGTCCTATAAGTTGCTTTGTATACAAATTATTGACGACAAAGTTTTCTTGAATGCTATTCAATCACTTTCTTGGATTTCTTAAAATTCTCACATTCTTTTTTCTTAATTGTTAGTTTAAATACATACATAAATAAAATTTACGAATTAGCTCTAACCAGTAAAACCGAAAATTCTGATGTAGTTATTCGCGGGCTGGAAAATGGATTACATGCAGTTAATACTTCACCGTCAGTTTAAGGATTGCTTATAAGAGTCGAATATAAAACATGTTACAGAAATTAAAATTCCAAATATACTAAAAAACTGTCTGAAATAGAAAACCATGTTATAATTTTTGTCGTGGGCGTCAAAATATACGACATTTTCGTCTACGTTATCTTTCGTTCGAATGAACGACAAGTAGAGCGACATTGTCGTTTTTTGTAATGAGCACGCAATTCTAAGCAACTTTGGTGAAAGAACCATAGGTCTATCTCGATTTTCGAGTCTCCCACTTTTCAAAAAATGATTTTTCCCCTATAACATCATTTTGATTCAAAATTCGATTTTTTATTCATCGTTATATTATCTTTTTTATGTGTATATGGGGGGTTTTTTGGGGTCGAGAAATTAATTTTTGATATTTTTAATGTTACCTATGACCACCACTAGAGGGTGTTTCATGCATATTTTAACTATTTTTCGTCTATTTTCCGATAAAAATCATTTTTTGAAAAGTGGGAGACTCGAAAATTGAGATAGACCTATGGTTCCTTCACCAAAGTTGCTTAGAATTGTCCATAGAATCTTCCTAGGGGGCGGCTCTAATCGAGACGACATGTCTTCGTTTTTTAACGACATGCTTTCGTTTTTAAACGACTTCAAAACTAATCCTCATGAGCATACCATGGAGTGGTTTTAAAACTACTCCTTTGTAGTCCAAAGATGGGTTATATGGTCTTGCCCTAGGACATCGTAACGTTAAATGGACCATGTTTTTTCCATACGTTTGGGTTACTTTTGGACTAGTTCTGGTCCCTTGTGGGCTACTCTTTACACGCGTGTTTGGACTGGTCCTAATATTTGCAGGGTTTACTTGCAAACACACATATACACACCTGTATAAACGCACTGGTTTTCTCAAAATGTATTGTATTGCTGCACTGTAGTCCTTGGCTGAATTTATTTATTTTTGATAAATTACAATTTTTTATGTTATTAGAGCGAAATAATTGTGTATTTATTCTTCTTAACTTTTGAATAAAGAATTAAAATTCACTCTCTTACGCATCATTAATATTTTTTTTTTTTTTTGGCTTTCTTAAAACTAAAAATTTTTTTGGCGAACTATTTATAGTTATATTGTCAAGGTATCACACAAATTTTAGGAGCCTCAACCGCAAAGTCCTCGTTCGACCTAAACCTTCGTATAGGAAGGCGAGAGCTTCCAGAATCCACTCCAGAGTATATTGGTCTCCACCAGTAATCTTCTGAGTTATTTCCTTGGTACTCCACCAGTAAAACGTCTGAGTTATATTTCGTTCTCCATCAGTCACAATGAGTTATTAATGGTTTTCCACCAGACAAAACCTCAAATTGAGGTTAAAAACGATTGCACAAAATCAATGGTGACAGCCGCAAAAACCGTAACTCGGTACAGTTATGCGACGCCAAGCCGTTAACCAATGCGAGGTGACACCGCAAAACGCACGAAAAGCAGACAAAAAAGAACGACCTGATGGTCCTTTAAAAAAAATGACAACGATCGCAAGCTGCTTCTCCACTCAGAGCAGTTTTATGAGTGTCATTAATATTTAAAGTAGGAACGTAACGAATACCGATACCGATATATCGGAGATACTTCAGATTTTCAAATATATCGGCATCGGCGATATTTTGTTGTCGATACGACGCACAGTGGCTGAAAATCGTTTTTCATCGGCCAAAAATCTGTTACTTTTAAACCAATAGAGAATTTTTGGAAAATACTTCTTTAACTTTTCTAAAGTTTCAATATTATTAAAATCTGTTTGGCAGTTATTGAGAAATTTAAGGTCACAGTTAAACTTTTGATGTTTTTTAGCATTTAACATTTAACTCTATCGGTTCAAAAGTTACAGAGTTTCGGCCGATGAAAAACGATTTTCAACCACTGTTCGTCGTCTTGTTGAAACAAAATGTTTTTGTTGTTTAGCTGATTAATTTTTTAAAACAAAGATTCAGTAAACGTGCCTCGATAGCGCCCGCCATTCACCGTAACGGTAGCTTCATGCTTATTTCGAACCGCACCAAACAGTCTATTTTTTCATGATTTTTCATGATACCGAAATTGTTTATGCAGCTAAAAAACACTTTTTTTATGTACGTACATAAATCTAAGTACAACTTGAGGTTAACAAAAAGAAGGGTTAAAAAAAGAACAAGAATTTCATATTGTGTTAACATATTTGGCAAAAGTTAAATTAAGATTCACACATTTTAAAGAAATGTCACATGTGCGGTTTCCACAATTAATATCCCAGTAAAAAATGGAGCTTCCAACGAAGCAGGTTTCTAAGGGAGAAACATAAGAGTTGCGCTTACCATTGCGCATACGGAAGACATGAATTTTATATGGCGAGTTCCCACTTTGAAGCAATACATTTTTCACACATGAAGCGCATTATTCAGCTCATAAAAAAATTGTTGGATGTAACGATCAGCTTTACACACTGAATGTTTTGATACAGTTATTTTTTAGTGTTCTCCCTTACAAACCTGCTTCGTAGTAAGGGAATGCCGAAGCACTTAAAATGTTATTTTTTTTATAAAAGTTGTTGAGAGTTTTTTCACTTACTTTACTGCATTTCTGTATGTCTTATTGCGTAGCGCATAATTGTGCGCTTATTTTGTTAAATGTACCATTAGTGCTTCGCAAAATGATAAAATTTTTTATTGGGATATTGATTGTGTAGTAAAATTTATATGAAAAACTAGTTTGTCATATTTAGTTCGAATTGCATGTTCTATTTGCACCATGTAGTCTTAACAGCTCATAAAAATAGGCTGTCTTTTTTTTATTAAAAATGTTTAGTTTGTTCCACTGTACTTTTGCATGTACTACGTATGTACATTAGACTGGTCGCATCTTGTATGGGATTTTTTTTTTTTTTTTTTAATTTAATTGTTTGCGCTGCTTAAAATATGAGGTTTGGTGTAAGAAATCATGATCTAATTTTTCAGGTCAATCCGACGGTGCCTAGCCGTGCCGGGTGGGGCCCAAAGTTCCCCATATTATAAAAAAACATCTTCTCTATCAGATCTTTATAGTTATACTAGTTCAAAAGCCTAAAATCAAAAATATGGCTTCGTTACGGTCTTCCGCAGAGAAAGTACTTCAAGTGTGCCAAATTTCAGCTTCCTATGTCATCAGATGGCTTCAGAAAGTTGCGGAAAGAATAGGACATACATGCAAACATCCTGACATACTAAGAAATTATATATTAAGGAGGTTGCACAACATATATTCGCGTAACTCAAAAATGCTTTAGCTTATTGAAAAAACTAAAAAAACCGAAATTCCGCAATGAAATTTACTTTAAGAAAGTTAAAGCTTTTTTCTTTATATTGGCTTTGGTTTTCGAGATATACCGTTATTTCGAAAATTAAGGATGTTGTACAACATATGTCCGCGCAACTCAAAAACGCTATAGCTTATTGAAAAACTAAAAAAAACCGAAATTCAGTAATAAAATTTACTTTAAGAAATCTGTTAACAACTTTTGATTTTATGTATTCACAAAAACGAAAAATTTTAATTAAATTAAGAATTTTATTAAACCGCCATTTAAATTTTTCGTCTTTGTAAATACATAAAATCAAAAGTTGTTAACAGATTTTAATCAGTTATAGCTTGTTTTGTTTGCAATATTGTTTTTTATATGACTGTATAAAATTAGAAGCATAGCTGCATTTTTCAATTTTTTATGAATTTTTAAAAACAAAAATTCCGAAATTTTAATAAAAAAATTATTTTTTTTCCAGAAAAAAAAAATTATGTTTCTAAAACGACTACGCATATAAGAAAAACGTTTTACCTTTCTTAAAGTAGCGCAAACAATTAAATTAAAAAAAAAAAATTGCGACCAGTCTAATGTACATATGTATTTGTATACGATACTTTATATATTTCAAAATAATGAATTGTTTTTTATGGTGTCCAAATTTAAGCGAATTGTATTTTTGTACGTGCCAACAATATTTCTATAATACTTTTTAAAATGTGTTTTGTATGCCTTTCGAAAAAGATAATTCATATATTCTTATGTACATACTTACATATAATATATACTTATATATATGTATGTTTGTATATCAAAAACGACAAGTTAGAGTGCTATATTCGGCTGTGCCGAATCTGTGATACCCTTCACCGGCAGTTCGAATGTTTAAGGAGTAATATCTGTATGATGTTATTATTATCTTAAACTGTGACGATTTGTTATTAATTATGGTTTTCGGCGACAAAACAGTTTTCCGGTAGTAGGGTTTATATGGGGCCTAGGGTAAATTATGGACCGATCATCACGAAATTTCACAGCGTCATTTCTAGTCCTTTAAAACTGTGACGAGCCAAATTTTGTTACGCTAGCGATATTTTTTACGGTTTTAGGCGAACTAAACTGTTTTCCGGGAGTAGTGTTTATATGGGGCTTAGGGTAAAATATGGATGGATCTTCACGAAATTTAACAGCGCGATTTCCAGTCAAATAAAACAAATTTTTGCAAAATCTTATCTCATTCCGTGCCTTGTTCCAGCATTTATGTTATTTTTTTGTAACAAAATTATCAATTTTTTTAGGTGGTGGTTCCACATTTTGATTCATAGCTCTGGTCCTACTGAACCGATTTTGCTGGATTTCAATCCCAAACTGCTTAGGATAACTACAAGCAATTTGGCACCAAGCTTGTGCATTTCTTTTGTTGTTCGAAAGTGAGCGTGTTTTCAACAGATGGACAGACAGACGGACATGGCTAAATCGACTAAGAATTACTCAAGGACCCAGAATATATATACTTTATGGGGTCTGAGTTGAATGATAAAAAAGTTTCACACGGAATGACAAACTTAATATACCCTCTTCACAACTAATTGTGGTGGAGGGTATAAAAATCAAAAATATTGTGTGAATTTTATTATGACATTTTTGTTTATCATATTCCCATACATTCATTCTTTTTGCATAAACAAAAAAATTCTTTCATTCTTTAATTTAAGAAAAATAAAATATTCAAATTCAAATATGTTCGCTTAAATTTTTATTTATTTAGCAATTTTGTTGCAAACATGGGAAAAAGATTCGAGTGCATACTTTTCACAATTTTTCAAATTGTATATTTATCAATATTAGATTTCAAAATGTCTAAATTTTTCTCGAATTTCTAATGGACCCAAAACAAAGTATGCATTTGTTTAAAAAGTCGGAAAGTGTCAGCAAAATGTTGCATATAAATTAAAAATTGACCTTAAACGGCTGCACTGAAAATAAATATTTTCAAAAATGGTCACTTTCAGTTGTTTACGTCAATTTTGTATTTGTTTCACTGGCGCTAGAATTATTTCCTAATCAAAAATATTGTTGTTACAAATAATTTTCGTGTTTTATTTGTTTAATAAATTTATTCTACATAAATTTGGTACCACCGTGTTTATGTCTGTCTGTCTGTCTGTCTGTCTCAGGTGTCAATTTTTAAGACTGGCAATATGGTGCCATTACCGGTTGCCAATTGCTTTAATTGCTTAAAATTTTTTCTAAATATTTAAAATTCTCGTATAAAATACAGCAAATAAGAAAATAAATCAGAATTTTTTTAATATTATTTAATTACATGAACGAGAAAAGACCATAAAAAGACAGCAAAATTTTAAATAAATAGTTGATATTCATAAATTTAGAATTATAGAATTTTTATTGTTGAAATAAACATTTTTATAAAGTGCAACTGAAAAATAATGCTAATTTTATATAGAAAGAAAATTATTTTTAAAAAATTTGTTCGAGTAGTCACACTTAACAAATATTTGACCACAACAGTGGAGAGGGTACTTTCTAGGTCGATCTAATGATGTTCGTCCGTCGAATGGCTGTCTGGTTATTTGGCCATGTAACCTTGTGCCAAAGGTCATTAATTGAAAGTTTGAACATTTAATTGCCATAAGAACGAAGGCTATTGAAAATGGTGAGAATCGGTCCATAATTTCACATGGCCCTCTTATAAACTTCTCTCTGGAATAGTCTTTGTGCCTAAATACCATCTAATTATGCTAGTATTTATATTAAACTTGGCTAAAAATATTTTTTCAAACACAAATCGCTTTACAATTTTTTTTTTAAACGCTCAATATTGCCGATAGTTTCCATACAAAAACCACTCTCGAAATTAGTATTAATATACGATTTGCCGACGATAACTTTTATAATAGGTACTATGTTACGTCAAAATCAGAGGGTCTAGTATAAACCCCCCTCCAAAATCGCTTTAAGAGTAAAAATCACAAATAGATGTTGTAATTCAGGTAATTTTCGCCACCAAGAACTTCTATTAAAATCTTAACCTCATAATATTATTTTGTTTTGCCATATCGTCAGTTTATTATTGGTTTGGCGCATATGCCAAAAAGTCTTAGTAGAGAAAACCCCGATAGAATTTTTTGTACATTCACCACTGTTTCCGGCATATGTTTTGAATAAAAATTTAAGTTTTTGTAAGCGTTTATGAACGTTAATAGTAGTATTTTAAGCTAATAGTATTTTGATGAAAGTGAAAACTTTTATTTTGTACCGCATACTCCACTTTTCTAAATTTATTTTAAAAAAGTGGCTTCTTGTGCTGTAAACGCATACACAGAAAAAATTATTTTTCCAATTCAAACAAAAAATTTTTAGAATCAAACAATTTTTTATCTGAAATCGGTCCTATAAACAAATTCGCATATTCAAACAATTAATTTGCATTTTGTTTATTGAAAAAAACACCGATTTTTTCAAACAAATAATTTAACTGAATCAAACAAAAAGTTTACTGAAATTCATATAAATTTCAAACAAATAATTTTGCTGAATCAAACAAAAAGGTTTTTGCACAAGGCAATGGACGCGCACACAAGCAAGCACTGTTGGTGAAGATGAAGCAGAGCAGAGCGGCCGGCTGGCTTTGAGACACTTTTTTTTTTTTGAATAATTTTTGAACGAAGTCTTATTTACACACACAATGTTTTTCTTCATAACTCACTGTTGCTGCATCCTTTCCTTTGCTAATGAAGAAGAAATGTAACCAAAAACGGCGGCAGACCGACTCGATATGTTTTTCGACATCATCTATTTTTGTATTTGATGTATTTAAGTAAACAGTTTGAAAAAATTGAATACGGGATTTCGTTTTTTTTACCAACTTTGAAACCAACCAAAAATTTATTTTGTTTCGTTTAATGTTGTTGGTGTTTCTGTTGTTTAAAAATAGTGAAACGTTTTTTTTACCTGTTATAGTTTTTGTTGTTCTTTTACTACAAACCTCGTCACGCTATTTTATAATTTTTTTTATTGTTGTACTTTTTTAAAGCGTCCAAAAATATACTGTATGTGTTTTTTGTTGTTGTTCTTATATTTCACATAAAGAAGTGTTGCTTACGATCAAATACAAAAATGCAAAAAGACGACAACATTAAAGAGCGTTAAATATTTCATACAAAATTATGAAAACTTGAAACCAATAACGCGTAAATTATTTTTTTGAATAGTTGTCAACATTTTTGTTGGTTAAATAAAAATCGAACAAAAATATTAATTGAATCAGTAAAAAAATTTGTAGAAATCACAAAAATTTTCAATTTTTATTAGAAATGGTCGGTAGATCAAAACCATAATGAGCAGACGATATGTTCCAGATATGGTCGTCATATGGTTGGTTATGCATATTATGCATATTTGAAGGACCAACGTAGCATATAATTTTTGGTTATTTTTGGCCAAATTATCGTTACTTTTGGAACATGGAAAATAACGAAGTAGTATTTTTCAAAAAGTACTTAATTTATTAATGAACTTTTGTTCAACAATTTAAATTTGCTTAATTATTAAATATACGTTTATCAATTTTTATTCTGTGCCCATGTTCATAACCAGGGAAACCAGAAATATGCTCTAAAAAACACGTTTTATGCGCATTAAATATGCAGTAAAAACTGGAAAATATGCCCTGAAAAATGTTAAAAAATTGCTCATTTGAAGACACAATATTCAACAATTTAAAAACAAAATTTAAAAAAAAACTAAAAAAAAAATAAAATTCATATATGAGATGTTTGCGCCGAATATTATCTAGATATTAACATCCATTTGGGTTTTTGTCTTAAAGGGATTTTAGGTACGGTAGCTAAGTTGTTAACAAATGTTAACATTTAAAAGGAATTTAAGGCTAGTTAAGGATATGAGCTTTGAGCAAATGTGAACCGATTCGAAAATAATTTAATTTAAAGTAAAATATTTTTAGCACGAATTTAATTTAAATACCATCGCAATAAGATAGCTTTCGGACCCAAAGAGTCTAATTTGGATGTGAAATTATGGACCGATTCTCACCATTTGCATAGACTTCGTCCATATTTGATCAACTAATCTACAAAATTGGAACTTGTACTCTGCGCACAAGGCTAACATGGACAGACAACCAGCCAGGCGGATGGATGGACATCGTTAGATCACTTTAAAAAGTGATTCTGAGTCGATCGGAATTCTAAAAGATTGGTCTAGATAAAAATCGCATAACATTTATCCTTAATGACAAGCTGCTTTGTCGTACAATTTAAGAATAAAAATTAAATGTAGATGTCGAAATTGAATTAACAGATTTTCGAAAAAAAAAACTTTTTTATTTGCTGCAAAAGCTATTGTAGGCATCTAAAACATTGAATATCTATCAAAATATGCATTAAAAAGGCAAAATATGCGCTATAAACCTAAAAAAAAATGCTGCAAAAAGGCTCTTTTAACTAAAATATGCCCAAAAATGCTTCAAACGGTAAAATATGCAAAAATATGCACTAACAAATCGATGCCAAAATTCATAAAAAGCTCTTAAACGGATAAATATATGGTTTCTGCCTTCATTAGTCGCACAAGAAGAAACATGCAATTGCATATTTCTGGTTTCCCTGTTCATAACTCTCGCGTCGAGAAACTTTTCGATTGAAATGTGTGAAACGAAACAAAAATGCCTTAGCTGTCGCGTAAGGAAATTACTCGCCGATTTACAGAAAAAGTGTGTCTGTAACAATTTTGTGAGAAAAGTTTCCGCTTTGAACTGTCAAATAAACTTACGTATAAAAATGGGGCGAGAAAAAATTTAAACACTTAAAAACAATTTTATTATCACTGAAACAGACTGTCCACCATAAATGTATGGATGAATTGTAGGCAAGGATGTAGGCTATAAGCTCTATAGGTTTTTTTTTTTTATAAAAAGGTAAAAAAATTAAATATCTACAGTTTTATTAACGAGGAAAACTATTCGAAAATCTGTTTTTGGAAAAAGTCGAATAGTGGATAATTCTACTCATAAAAATGTGATTTGGTGTCGTAAGCTTTTATTATAGAAATCTACAGAAATATCAAAATTTGTTTGTGTTAGTCTATAATTTTTTAAGCCTTAAAAAACAGTAAAAAAACATAATAAATTCGACATCGTTAAATAAAAAAAAACACATCATTGAAATAAAAATAAACCCTGAGGATAAAATTATAAATTTAAACACTTAAAATATCGTTCATTTTAAAAGTATTGTGATATTTAAAAGTACTTGTATTCTATTTATATTCAATATATTTCTATTTTCATTGAATCGTTCAACAATTCTTTTTATTTATCGATAAATTCTATTTTCTTTTAAAACTTTTTTTCTACTGTAAATTTGCAGTGGGTATAGTGTTAATGACCTTGGTCAGATCACTCAGTTATTATTAGTTTATATAACAAAACAAAAAATTGATTAAAATATTTTTTGATTTGAACAAACAAAATAAAATATTTCAAAATTGGCTCAAATATTCAAAAATGTGGATTAAATTCTTTTTGTAATTTATTGGATTAAATGAAAAGATTTATCGCACTATTTTAATCAATCAAATTTATGATTATTTAAAAAAAAAAATTAAGTAAATACAAGACTAAAGAGAAGAAGTCTTGAGCAATTACGCGTATAAAAATAGAAACAAATTACCTTTTCTCTCTCTCTTCTTAAAACAAAAAAATCTCTTAAAATCACAATAGACGAATTAACAACCATTTTGTTTGCGTGTGATTTACACGTGCATGTATGTTTTTTATCTTTAGTTTGACTGTGTGTTAGTGCCTCCTTTTTTTTACATCTAAACTACAGAAAAACAAAAGTAAATGGGGCACACAGAGCAAAATATAAAATTCTTAAATTATCAACTAATAGTGTCAAACTGACAACGAATCATTTTCAAATTTTAGCGAAATGTTGTCAAATCAAAAACAAAGAAATTAAAAACAACTTACATTTTCTCATTGACATTTGTTATTTTGTTGTTAATTTAAGAACGCCACTTTCTTTGGCAAAAAAATTTTCTTAAATTATCTTTCAATGCATTTATTATTACAATCTAGTAGTCCATACTTCAGACCAACTTTAAATGCTTTTTTTATTTGCTTACCTTAATTAACCGTGTAACTACTGTGCAACAAAAAAAAAACCTCAATACTTGCAACGCGAAATGAAACTAGACCATTGGTAGAGCAAATCTGCCAAAGGGTTTTGACAAGTAACCTCAGGTTCCCGAAATCTTGGCCCCTAAAGTTTTTGAACTTTTTTAAAAGGCGTTTGGTAAAAGTCAAAAAAAAAAAATATATACTAAATGTACTTCTGATACTATTTCAGATGTCTTCAGTAGAATTATATGGCTATTCTTTTCTTAGAATATATTAACCCTCTAACACTCATTTTAAGGGGTCATTTTTGTTCTTTTTAACTTCCACACAAAATCATGTTAAACGGCACATTAGAGCGTTAAAATCTTTAAAGAATATTTTATGCATAAAATTTCACTAGGGGTCTTCTAAGACCAAAAACTCGTGCAATGTATGTAAAACGGGTTTTCGAAAAATTCAAATTTCTCAAGGGCCGGAATTTCGAAAATCCGTTTAACATACATTGCACGAGTTTTTGGTCTTAGAAGTATTGTGAGCATGACCGTCCATTAAAATGGAGTGCTTGAAAAGATAAGATGTCTTTTGCAAACAAACTCGCTAGAGAAGCCCAAATAGCAGATGAAATACAGCGTTATGGAGATCTTTAAAAAACTATTAAGAAACTAGTTAACCGTACTTAAGCATCAGGCAGACCTCTTAAATATGACCGTGGATACTGTGACTCCTTTGCCGTTTGCCTGATTCGTACTGTAGCTTTGACGGCATAGCACCAGAGATGCTGAAAGCAGACCCACACAAAAGTTTGCAACTAATTATGTCACTAATAAGAAAATTTTGGTCTAGTGAAGAGTTGTCAGAAGAGCTTAAGGAAGGTGAAAGTGTAAAGATACCTAAAAAGGGCAATCTAACAGATCACGGTAACTAGAGGTTTACAAAGTTATTGCGCACATTATAATAAAAAGGCTTTAACCAAGCTAGATTCTGTCCTCATAAATCATGCATTGACCAATTTAACAGCCTTGGGGTAATTGTGAAGCTGTGTGCTGAATGTCTGTCGCAACTATTCCTCATATTTTTAAATTTTGAAAAGGCATTTGATCCACACGCACATTTCGTCTGCCCTTGTATGCAAACAAGTTCCCAGAAAGCTAAAATCTCTTATTAAACTACTATAGGAGAAATTTATTTGTCGGATCATGAATGAAAATCGCTTAACTAGGAAACGTAAATAAAGGTGTAAAACAAAGGTGCGTAATGTCACCAATGCATTTTAATATCGTCTTAGATTTTGCTATGAGGCGAGCTATAAGAGACGGATGTGGAATACAGTGGTTGGTAAGCGCGTCTAAGGGACCTTGGCTATGCCGATCACATCTGCCTGTTATCACACAGTTTTACAGACATGAAAACCAAGCTGAAAGCGATCGCAAATTCAACACCAGCAACAGGTCTAAAAGTAAATGTGTTCAAAACCAAACGCCAAGCTATCTTGAGATACGAAGGCGAAAATGGAATTAGATTAAATTAGATAGAAATCGCCCGAAAAGCATTTGAATGGAACCCTCAAGGAAGCTGTAGAATGGGACGCCCTGCACATATCTGAAAAAGGCAGATAGAGAAAAAAGTAGAGAAGACCGGGAAAAGCTGGGCTGAAATTAAGAATTTGGATCAGGATAAATTACAAGGGACTTGTTAAGTCCCTATGATGCTCATAGGATCAACGAGAACATATAACCTATAAAATCGATGTTTTTACTTTACATAAACTTTTAGAAAAGTTTTTACCAGAAGTTGTTGAACTGGATTATTAGGATTTTAATTCAGTTTTTGTTACTTGCAAGTTATGGTGATTTTTGAGAAAATTAAACTTTGTCAAAAATAGTAATTCCGCTAAAATTTTTCAAACATGTTCGAAAGAATATCTAAAACATCGAAATTAAAAGTTTTCAAGTAATATATAGAAACAAAACGATGAATACAACATTTCGGAGGAAATTTGCCTATATGTTACAGCTATGCCCATATAAAAGAAAGGTGTTCCCGACAAACTTATCAACATCATTAGAGCGTCAACAAATTCTGTTACCTAGGTAGCATAATAACAACATCAGGCGAAACAAAAGACGACGTAGACAATCGAATCAACCGAGCAAGAGCAGCATTCGGTAGACTAAACGCGGTCTGGCGCTTAACACAAATATCTAAGAACACCAAACTGAGGATATTCAAAGCGTGAGTCAAATCAATTTTGATTTATGGTTGTGAAACCTGGTTGGTATCCATAGGCATGACCAGGAAACTTCAAGTGTCTTTAAATAAATGTCTTCGTATTATTCATAAAATATTTTGGCCAGCAACTATACGCAACCAAGATCTTTGGCAACTAACGAACGAAGAAGAAATTGGCAAACAAAAAAAAAAAGAAGAAAATGGAGGTGGATAGGCCACACTCTGAGAAAAGATGCCACAAATATAACAAGAATGGCACTAAAATGGAATCCCCAAGGTTCTACAAAACGTGGCCGTCCAAACAACACATGGAGACGATCAGTGAAAAACGAACTTGAACGACATGGTTTCACGTGGGACAATGCCGCAGTTGAAGCTAGAGACAGATTACGTTGGAGATATCAACATGTTGAAGCCTAATGCTCCATTGAGGAGTAAAGAAGGACAAGGAGAGATGCCCATATTCAGGGGCGGGAAAAATACTATCCGCTTCCCATCCATTTCGTGAACAAAAAAATTGATCTTACGCTTAAGCAATACAACAAACTTTCACTGCAGCTTAATGTACTTACCAATTTTCATAAGATGTCTCGTCATTGTAATAGAACGACGGGTTGTCAAAATTGCAGAAGAACGTCATCGAATACGTTGTCAATATAACAACAAAGTGTTTTCAAAATAAGAACAATCGTAGTCAAAATTAAAACTAGGCTTTCTTAAAGATTTAAAACTATCCGTTTTCACATTTAGCAGAAACAATGGTGTCAATTTCTGATTATTCTACCGCTTTTCCCCCCTCTTTGTACCTGTACATTTACACACAAATATTCTGTATGTAAATGAAATCTGAAAAGAAATATATATGTATGTATATAAGTATATATGTACATATACATGTTTTTTTAGAGAAAACTATTTTACCCAACAACAAAATGCTGCAAAAGTTGTTTTGTTTTAACTTGATTTAAATATAAACTATAAAATATTTTAGCATTTATTCATAACAAAAATCTTTTTTTAAATAAATAAATTTTACATACATCTATACACAAAAAAAGACACATACGGGCACCCGCAGTTACTCATATACACATACACATGTAGTTTTTCATATAAAAAAAAACCCAAATAATAATAAAATAAAGATAAAAATAATGTAAAACAAACTAAAATTTAAATTAAAAATTTAATCCAATTTAAATTACATTTACTAAATTGTGAGAAACAAATAAATTTTGCCGTGGCAAAAACCACAAAAAAAAACCAACATGTTGAAAAATAATTCAAAAATTAAATGTTCTTGAAATATTTATTTTTTTTTTTTTTTTATTTTATAATTGTTTTATTTAATTATTGTTGGTTCTGTGGTTGTTGTGCCCATTAAAAGAATAAGAAGAATTTCACAAACCGACAAACATAAATTTTTTCGGGTTTGTCAAAGATATTTTTTATTTCCAAACAGACCAGCGTTGCAAATTTCTGTGTTATTATCCAAAAATAGGACAAACAATTTTTGCTACAACTATTTTTGGATAAAAAATTTTTTGTGTAACTTCGCCTCAATATTTTAATCAATCGATTTCATTTGATTTTACAAGTTAAACTGAATTCACACGGAGACTTTTACGACATTGTCTTTTCGAGAACGTTGTAGAGAAGAAAGCGAGATAAACAAAAAGACTCGGTTTGTGTTTTTCATGTCGTTTTTTATAATTCTCTTTTAACTTCTTCTTGTTACGTTTTATTCTTTTTCTAACTTTGAAGTGTCAGGTAGAAAATACAGTGAGACCTCGATTGTTGATAACAGACGAGACCGGCAGCATTTTTGATTGTAATTTTTTTTTTGTGTGTTTCTTATTTTATGTAAATATTTAAATATGAGGACAAAAGTTATTTTGGCTGAACATGCAGCCAGTACGTTAGAAAATTCTCATTCTTCGTATATTTATTTGTTTTTTTTTTTTTGATGTAAACAAAAAAAAAATATGTAATTTGTTTATAATTTTGGATAATAGAGGTAATCGTTGCAAAAAAATTTAAATCAATGCAAAAATATTGTTTTTATTTTCCTCTAAAGAAATGTACGTGTTTTAATAATTTTGTTCCTTTAAATATTTATTTTATTGTGCAAATGAAATGATTACACATTAAAATAAATATTTAAATTCAACTTAATTAAAACGCGTACATTTCTTTAGACAACTACTTTTAGCCCGTAAGATACCAATTTTCCAAGCTAGTCAAAAAAAAAATAATCCTCAACTCTATATTATAATAATCGGACGGAAATTAAAGAAAAATGTATTAGAAATCTTTTTAAAAGATACTTATACTGTGTTGTATTAAAAACCGATTTCTATCGCTACCGCATTTTCCGAATTCTTTAACTTCTTTAATTCCCTTTTATTTTTCAAGTTTAATTCGTGTTAAGGTTTAATAAATTATTTTTTCTCGCCCTGGATACGCCCTAGAGGCAAATTATGGCAGTCGTGTTCGAATACTTTTTCGATTCGGAAGCAATTTTATTTCGGTCGATACTGAACGAATCGTTATTATTTTTTCAGTGTTGTGAAAACTCAAATAAGTGCTTTACAGCACAAAAAAATTATTTCGATCCGTTTAGTATGGACAGAAAGAATTAGAAATAAAACTGCTTTCGAATCGAAAAAGTATTCGATCACGACTGCCATAATTTGGCCCCTGGTTGAATACAGCTGTCGTAGTGTTTACAATCTTTGGATGAGTGTTAAGCTAAGATCCCACTATCGGCTCAAATAGCAAAATCTGTGACGATTTTTATCGTGCTATATCGGCGCACATTTAAAAACATTGCACAATTTATCCTTGGGTGGTCCCATTATCGTCGCACATTGTGACAATTTTTTTCGGTTCATATCGGCCAAAACTCAATTGCGACAATAATCGGTACAATGCGGTCACATCGTGCTATTTGGGCAAATTAAATCAAACGTTTTTGTTTATTTACTTGTTGGCAGACATAATTTTACTTACGAAATTCGCAAAATTCTCCGGCCGAATATTAAATTATGTTTCCTAACAATTTTAAATAATATATTAATATATGTATGTATAATAAAAAATATATTCAATTTCATTCAAACTTACTGCACTTGTTCTTTTTTTTTTTGTAATTGTTGTTTTGTAAAAAGATGTTTACAAACCAGGGATGGCAACATCGATACAACTGCAATGTTTTGGTTAAAGCGAATTGTTTTTTTTCATTTAGTAGTACAAATGTACCCAGCAAAAACTTACATTGCAAAGTAATGAGTTAAAAAGCTAACATAACGACACTTCACTACTTATACATTGGCATTTTAACTCATTATTTTACACGGTGATGTCATTGGAGGCAAGTACTTACCACCCTCGCTTACAAATAGGGAGTTAAATAAGTCATTACCACATTCGCTTACAAAAAGGGACTTAAACAAGTTATTACTCTGATGTCACCAAAATTACAACTAACATGTCATGACTTTAAAAAAAATTTTTTTTTCTATTTTTTCTTATTTTATTTTACTTTGTTTTATTTTGTTATTTTTTTTCTGTCTCTGGCGGGATTCGATCGCGCACCTCGGTGCTGATAGACTAGCTCACTACCAGCTAGTCTACCGGGGCAGTGTAGTTTTTGTATAAAAAAACGATGTCTTTTACTCAATTCAGAGCGTAAATATGAGATTAAATTATTGGAGGCAACTACTTACCACCCTCGCTATAGGGAGTTAAATAAGTCATTACCACATTCGCTTACAAATAGGGAGTTAAATAAGTCATTACCACATTCGCTTACAAATAGGGACTTAAATAACTTATTACTCCGATGTCACCAAAATTACAACTAGCATGTCATGACTATAAAATTTCAGTACAGCATAATTTTTCATATTCAAATTTATTACAAATTGTTTTTTATGTACAATAAAAAAAAAAAAAACAAATTGTAAGAACAAATATTTTAAATCAATTTATTTGTATTAGATTTGAAAAAACTTCAACCGTAGATGCATTTTATTACGAATGAATTATAAATTTCGTTAATCAACTCATACACAAGTACTTAGGTATCAGATTATATGTCAGTAATGGCTGATGGTATGAAGTAGTTATTGAAAAGTAAGTTGTTCAGTAATGGCAAGTCATTACCAAGTTTTTGCTGGGTAATTTTGGTACAATTAAGCTCAAAAAAGTAAAATTTTAGTAGCCAGTTTGTGCAATTTAAAAATTCCGTTTTGCCATCCCTAGTATCGGCACTGATTGGCGACTGTGATCGGCACACAAGTGGCCGATAAAAATCGGTACATATTAAACAATTTGATTGCTCCACATTGTGCAAAATAGTGTTCACATTATCGGCGCATCTAGGTTAATTTTGATTGCCCACAGTCAGCACAATTTCGGCACAGATTGTCGCATATTAAAACATTTTGACCGTTCACACTATCGGCACATGAAATACGCCAAAAATTGGTACATTGCGCCGATAGTGGGATCTTAGATTTAGTCTGTGTTCATACGGCTCTTGTCTTGTTGACATGATTGCTACTTTATAGGCGAGAGGGACGAGGGGAAAAGAAACGAGTACACAGATGCATGTACTGTCTTTACGTCTTGCTTTTTCATTCGTTGTTTAACTTCTTATTGTTTTCTATATCAAAAAAGCACATGTCGTCAACATGACATGAATCATTTGAACGCCAATTCATGTTCAAAGAAGATAAAGGAATAATCTCAATCGGTAATTTTCATACAAAATTTTGTAAGTAGACATTTTATTTTTTTTTAATTGATTATATCAAGGCGAATTCATCCCAGGTAATCTCGGTACTACAACAATTACAACTCGTACAAAAACCACAAGCAATTTGTTTTTATTAAATCATTGTACAATGTCAAAAACAGAAATAAAACAAAACAGAAACAAAGATAATAAAAGAGAATAAACAAAATTTTGATATCCAACAGTGATTTAAAATAAAAAAAAAAGTTATCACTCAGCTATGAAAAAAAACCAAAGGTACATTTACACGAAGTAGACTCATTTTGCAGGTTGTCTCCATATAAAATAAAAACAATTTAACGCACACATACACATAGTTTGGCTCATATGTACATGCGAAATTCGAAAATTGGGTTTTATGTCTGTCCACTAATGAATCTACCTTGTGTAAATGTACCTGACTATATGATTGTGTTAGTTATAAATGTGTTAACTTTGTTGTTGTAACTTCAAACGAATGGAATTTTAAAATATATTTTAATTATATTGTATTGAAAAATTTCTGTTTTAGTCGATTTCTATGTTTAAAAAGTATTTGTATGTGTGTGGGAATGGTGTATAATGATTACACTATAGACTACAATGCGAATGAGTGATTGTCGAGTTTCCAATAAATTTCTTATACATTTCTTTATAATTTATTATTTTTATTTTTTATATACAAAATAAAAATTATGAGACAATCCTAACAAACGATCTGGCGAAAAAATTTTAGCAAAATTGCCATCAATTACAACATAAATGACATAAAATTGTCTCATAATTTCACTTCAACAAATAATTAATAAACAAATTGGCAACAAATTCTTTTATTTCATTTGAATATGACATGCGACAAAAAAAAATTGCAAAAAGAAAATATTACAGAAAAACTATAAAAATGTATGTTTGTAAAACAATATCACACACAAACAAATATGAATATGTATGTATGTATGCAAAATACCATTTATGTTGACATTCTGAAGGCACTCGAGACTAGACAGGCTCGACATACGACCAAACATGTGTAGGAAAAATATGTTGCTCATACGACACGGTTGTCAATATTAATAAAGATTATCGGGGATGGTTGTTTTTTATAATTTTTTTTTTGTTTTTTTGTAAAAATTCAAACCATAAGAGCAAAACCAAAAATAAATTTATTTTCATTTTGCAAATTATGTTGACATTCACTTTACATTTGTGTATGTATTTGTATGTTATTTATGTATATTAACATATACATACATAACTAATGAGCGAATTTGACCGGCCGGCAGTTATGACAATACAATTGTAATTTAAATATTTATGTTGTGGTTTAAATAAACAACTAAAAATTCAAATTTCGTGTAAAAGGGGCTTTTAGCAGCAATTTAAATTAATTCGCTTTTCAAATGGAGTATAAACCTTAATTGGCAAATGGGATTTCACATAAGAGTGCAGGCTGTAAAAAATTGTGATTAAATATTTTGGGAACAAACGTTACAATTTCTCTTCTTGTCGGTGTAACTTTTATCCTACTAATATGAAAAATGTTAAAGTTTTCATAGTTGAGGAGGTCCATAACAAAACGCAATAATTACATTTTTCAAGTTTTTTAATGTTTTGATTGAATCCCATTCTACACATTGAAATCTATATTACCTTCATTATACAGCATTCCAAAACTCAATAACTACACTGCAGATCAATATCAAATATACTGGTTCAGAGCAAAATGCAATAATTACACATCTTTGCAATAAATCTTTACAAGAAATTTTAAAAAAGTCAACTTGATAAATAAATTATGCTCTGGTGGTAACTCTTAGATAACTGTTAAACGTAAGGAATTTTTGTTTAGTTAATATCTTTTGTTTTTGTTATGTTGATTGTGAGTAATATTTTCATACAGTTCATAGCAAAATGAAATAAATACTATGGATTCGGACCAAAACGCAATAATTCCAAATTTGTTATCTAAATAACTTTAAAAGAAACTGTCAGATAAAATAATTAATTTGTGATTACTATTATTTTTTGTAGACAATAATACCTCAATAATTGTTTTTAAAAAAATTATGTGCTACTTACTTCAATAACATTTTGTCGTGTATCCAAAAAAATGTTATGGTGTAATTATTGCGTTTTGTTATGGACCTCCTCAGTTAGCCTGTGGCGCAATCACCCGAAAAACGCTTAATGGATTAAGATGAAATTTGGTGGACGGATAGCATATGGCCTATGTTAAAATAACTGGGTACTTTTTAAGGGGTTAAAACGGGAACAATTGGTACTTTAATATATGCTAATTTTGAAGGGGTAAAAACGTGATAAAAGTTATAACTTTTCTGTTTTCGATAAACTTGGTATACATACAGATTGTAGCCTACATTAACATACAATGCCCTTTCTGTGGGAATGATATGCGGAAAAGCTATTTAGTACTGTTTAACCTTTGGTTTTTAATCTCTTTTCGATAAATTTGGTACACAGAAAGAAAAACACTTGGGATAAATCAAGTTCTTTAAAATTACTTTAAGTACGAATCGTACTCAAGTATGATAACCACTAAAACGTTCTCAAAACAATCCTAAATGGCACTACTTTCGAAAATCAATTCCGTAATTTCTTGAAATAAGTATAAAATATTAAATCAAGTACAAAAAAAGATTAAACTTCTCGTTATGCTTAACCCTCCGGCTTACGCATGTTTGGATTTTCTATACCGTTGAAAAAAGGTCTGGCAAGACTCATGAGTACCATGAAGGGTTAAAAAGTAAATTTGAACTCTTGCTTCTCATTTAGTTTACATTTTTGGTTTAATATATACATAAGATTTCTAAAGTAAAAACCATATCGGGCATGATGTTGGTGTTTTATCATTCTGTAAGTTGTAATACGAGTAAGTAAATCAATCATACAAAAGTAGAAAGTAAACCTACTTTTCGCCTCAAGGCATCTACGCTTTTGTGCATGTAACTTACTACGTATAACTACACAGATTCTTCTTTTTTGACAGCTGCGTATGCTTTACAGTATAAATAATTGCGGCGGCTAGCATCAAGACAGTATTAGTTCAGAAATTGTCAAGTTTACTTTAAACGTTTAAGTGTGCAGATCAATAATCGAGGTCGCAATAATAAATAAAAATTGTTGAAGTGACTAAGTACTAAGTGTTAATTGTAAACAATGTTTAAAGTTTTTGTATTATTTAGTTTTATTTGAATGGTAATCAAAGAACTCAAGAGGTTTATTATAAAGGAAATAGTAAGCCAAAACGTTATTGAAATTTTTATTGTTAAATTCGAAAAGTACATTCGTGCGAAAACATACGAACTTAACATTTTGACCACGGTGTGGCTTAGAATTGTCCATGTTGGCTCAAACCTAATATTTAAAGCAAAGTAAAAAAAGGTAGGCGCAGTTCTCGAAATTTGGCATTTTGCAAAATAGCTGCCACCTAGAATACATACATATGTATGTTTATATATAATACCAAGGCCCATCTATCAGGTCTGCTTACTTGTACAAAAACCAAAAACTTTTTCTTTAAAGCTGTCAAAAACTTACTACCACATATACAAAGCAAAAGGAAAAAACGTGTATGTAAACAACTTTTGAAAGCTCAAAAGAACGAAAACAATGATCATCAGGCTTCTTGCGCAGACCTTTTCAATGGGCCTTGTATAATACTATCGTGTTAATGTTTTGCATGTATGTAATTAGTGGTGTCAATGTTTGTTTCCAAACCATAATAGTGAGCAAAGCGCAATCAAATAGTTTGAGAAATCGCTAATGAAGTGCATTAATGCAAAAAGTGTAATGTGTAGTTGTAAACAAAAGCAGTTAATTTTGTTCGATTGAAGTTGTACAACATGTAACAGTTGGAGTAATTATAGGTAACATGTTAAAGTGTTACATGTATAAAATACAGCATATTTCTCTCAGAAGAGAAATCACTATTAGTTAAAGCCCCGTAGTGTAAACTGAAAAAATGCGGCTACGTCAAAGATGCAAAATAAACTTAAACGCCTGTATTCATGAACATTTTTAAAATTTAAAAAAGGTGCTTATTATCAAAAAGTAATTTCAATTTTTGGGAATACAAAATTTTAATTTCAAAAGATTTTGTTTTTCGTGCTTAATTTCCATCAACAATAAATTTCGGGTGTTTTTATCAATAATAAAAACTGGGAATTAAGCACGAATAACAAAATCTTTTGAAATTCCCAAAAATTGAAATTACTTTTTGATAATAAACCGGCAAGTGCACGGTCTAAAAAAAACACTTAATTGACAACATCTTTTGTAAGTTGTTGTTGTTTTTATTTTGTTTTTCTTAACCTACTAACAACTACAATTAATGTTGAGAGAATTTCAACTAATTGTGGTGGGGAATGTAAGATATGATAAACCCACTGTTTATTGTTGATGTATTTTGTTTAAACTTTGATATTATTACAAGTAGAACTGTTGCTATAAGTCTTATACGTTTAACAGTTTTAATTGGTTTAATATCTTTAGTTTTTCTAAAATCTTTATGGATGAAGTTTCCTGATGATCTGGCCTAAGCAACCAGTGAAATGCGCATAGGGAATTAAGCACAAATAACAATATCTTTTGAAATTAAAATTTTGTATTCCCAAAAATTGAAATTACTTTTTGATAATTTAAAAAAGGTTTAAGAAAACAAATTTTATATGAACATTTTCCTTAACGTTTGTTAAATTAAATAATCGTTTATGAATACGGGCGTTTATGCACAAAAAAAAAAATCAAAATCTATCACGTAATATATCTTTAAACTTATAAGAAATATTAAAGTTTTATTTAAATTTACAAGATTTTGTTAGTCGTGCTTAATTCCCAATTTTTATTATTGATAAAAACACTGAAATTTATTGTTGTAGCGATAAGCTATTCCTATGCGCATTTCACTGGTTGCTTAGGCCAGATCGTCAGGAAACTTCATCCAAAGATTTGAGAAAAGCCAAAGATATTAAACAAGTAAAACTGTTAAGCGAATTATTAAAATATTTATCAAAAGTATAATTAGATCGATTAATAACTCAGTGATTCAAATATTTAAGTCGTTTAAATTTATATTAAAAAATTTTATAATTTTTTTATATTTAATTAAATTATTAACGCATTCTCCAACACTATCGTGCAACATGTACCATCTGTGTGTATGTATTTGTTAATCAGAGATGTTTAGAAAAAAATTTCTGTTCAAACAAATTCGTACCAATACGAAGACATTAAACAAATAATTAAAAAATAATACCTATAATATATACATATGTATACATATGAATGTATATATATTCTAGTCGATTTTATCTTATTCTATTTTTTTTTTTTTTAAATTTTGAGGTAAAAACGATTTTCTAAAAACAAAAAATGTTTTCTTTTGGCTGATGATAGATAGAGAATAGATATTAAACAGCCAACCAACCAGCCAGCCGACCTATTCGTAACACTCTATAGAATGAAAACAATATGATCAGCATCTGTGTAAAAATAAAACACAGAATAAACTACAAATTCACTCCCATATAGTCACTTGTTCACAATTCTAATCCAAATATAATATTCTAAACATTTCGTTTATTTTATTTTCAGTATTGTTTTGTATTCCATTCCATTCGATACAAAATATTAAATTGAAATATTTCTGAAAAAAAGCCAATAATAAATAAAATGTTCAGGTTTTCAACAAACATCACACACAATTTGCTTGTGCTACTTTTAATTTTCTCGATTCCGATGTGGGTTGAGACCTGAAAACTTTTTCTGTTCGTCTTTTTTTTTTTTTTTTTTGCCTTATAGTGCTATTTTTTAAACAAAAAAATAATAATAACAAAAGAACATTAAAAAAAAAACAATACAAATATTTAGGTATTTGTTTTTCAAGAATATGCTGAAGATTCAGAAAATAGTATCATGTAGAGAGATGTATGTAAAATTGTGTATATAAATATAATAAGTAAATTAATTTATATACACGAACACTAAAATATACTAGAAATACCTTTTGTTGGGGATTTTTAAACATTTATGGAAATTTATAAAGATTTGACTCCGAGTGGATTTTAATATTCACACACACACACACACACACACACACACACACACACACACAACACAATAAAAAACTTGAAACCGTGCGTTTTGTTGTTTTTTACCTCTGGCAAAAATAAAACATTTTGTAAACAATTTCAAAATTATTTTGTTTAAAATAAATTTGTAAAAGGTCTTTTATTAAGAATGATAGGATTTGAAAACAATAGAATTAAGCCATATCGAGTTAATTCTTGCTTTATTTTTAAGAGTGTTGTCAGATAAACAGAAAATTATTTAGCGTACCGCTCACACACACAGAAGCGATATATATTTTTTAGTGTTTGTGTATACGAACACAACGATTAACACCGTTTGTAACTATGTACACGCAGAGAAAAAACCTTTTTTAATATGGCCACCTCCAACAATACTATGTTTAAAGAAAATTTTAACCATATCATGTTTAATTAAACCATATTTTTGTCACCGACAACCATGTTATGGTTAAATTAGTCCCCTATCAAGAAGCCACAACTATATTATGGCTGCCTCTAAACATGTTATGGTTAAATATGACAATTATTTGTTTTAAAATTGACAATAGTATTTTCCTCTTTTTCAAGAGCAACACGCTATGATTGAAAACCAACCATGCTATTATAAGTGTTAAACATATTTTAGTTATTATTAACCATAATGTGTTCGGAGGCAACCATATTATGGTTGTGGTTTCTTAATGAACGACTATTTTTTACATAATATGGTTGTCGTTGGCAATAATATGGTTAAATTAAACATAATATGGTTAAAATTTTCTTTAAGCATAGTATTATTGGAGGAGACCATATTTAAACATGTTTTTTCTCTGGGTGTTTTTTTAAGAAAGCAACGAACATTCTATAGTGTTCTGTTCTTTGTTACAAAACAGAACAATTGTACATTATACTTTAATGTTCTATACAGCCATGTCACAGAGTACAATTCCGTTCGGAAACGGAATTCATTCCGTATTTTGGTGCTTCAGAAAATGACGAAAAAATGTTTCGGAATGAAACCATTTTTGTTTTCATGAACGGTATGGGAGTTGTATGTATCTGAAAGGCCTTAAAGCAATCAAAATACGCTTTCCATCAACAAACAAATATGTTTTCTTCAATTCCGAACGGAATCATTCCGAACGGAATTGTACTCTGTGACATGGCTAATAGTGTTTCTTTTTTGTATTAGATAATGAAATGAGTAAAGCAACGAATACAGCACGAATGCGCATGTTTTGTTTGTGTAAAATTTTTTCGCTTTATTTTTGTTTTTTTGTTTATGTATTTTGTCTTTGTAATAAATTTTTGTTTTTTTACCAGCCAAAAGAGCGCTAAACACAACTGAAAAGAACGAACAATAACGCAGTTAAATGTTCTCATCTTTTTGTTGAGTTAGAAAAGAACAGTATTATTTTTGTTTATTTCCAAACACTGATTTTTGAGCTTAGACCACCATCCATCAACTCCACCATCCATCAACTTGGTAAGAACAGCATGTCGCATATGAATTTACTCGTGTAGACTGTTCATGTTTCATCCATGTGCTCCCATCGTTGCCTAAACATTCATCTTAGCATCCATGTGCGCCATGATGTTGGACATACAATATCAATCAGAACATGAACATCAACACGTATTCGCCACATACAAGAACATGAACAAATTAATACCGTTGCTCTGCCGGCGTTATGATCATGTCATGTTCTAATCGAAAGCGCATGGAGACGTGGGGTTACTTTTCGCCACCGCCTCGTTGGCACTAACGAACCCACTTAATCCCATTTCTGATCAGTTTGTGCAATTTTTTAGAAAATGCTCAAGAAAACTTTGTTTGATTTAATTAATTAGTTTTTATTTGAATCGACGTGTTAAGCAAATCAATCAAAAGTTTTTTGTTTTTATATTTAAGTTTCTTTAACTCACTAATGCAACACGTTTACGTTTAAAAAAATTCAGGGGGCTAATTCTGCCAGTCGTGGTCGAATACTTTTTCGATTCGAAAGCAATTTTTTTTAATTCTTTTAGTCGATACTGAACGAATCGAAATTATTTTTTCAGTGTTATGAAAACTCAAATAAATAAATGCTTTACAACACTGAAAAAAATAATTTCGATTCGTTTAGTATCGACTAAAAGAATTAGAAATAAAATTGCTTTCGAATCGAAAAAGCATTCGACCCCGACTGCCAGAATTAGCCCCCTGAATGTTTTTATACGTTTTTCATGTCAAATAAAAATAAAATTATATGAAAAACTATATTGAAATATGAATTGATACTTAAGTAGAATTGTGAAAGGCAACGAAAACTTGATTTAAGTAACTCGCTTTGAGTCACAACTTTTGATTTAAGTAACTCGCTTTGAGTCACAACTTTTTGTTTAAATCAAGCCATACATAAGAAATTTTTGACTTGGACAAGAATAGGGCAAATTTTCTTGGTTGAAGCCATATTTTCTGGGCATTTAGTAAATAACTCTTTTCGTGTAGGTTCAAATCTAAAAAGTATTAAAATAAGTACCAAAAATAATCCTTTTACAGATTCTCATTCACTCAGGAACTTACATGTACAATTTTATGTTTCTAGGTCCAATCCTAACGGGAATTAAAAAAAGTACCAGTTTTAGAACCAAAAAGCTAAAGAAAGAAATTCCCGTATTTCCCCAATTTGGAACTTTTTTCTGCCCACTGAAGTATTAAAAATTTCAATATTGTAGTAGAACCCATAATCTAATACATATATGCCAAAAAATTGAAAAAAATTTTGTGTTTTTACACAAGTAAGAATTTCGAAAAAGTACCAAATTCGTATTTGTATTTTTTAGATAAGTTTCGAATGTGATTTAACCGTTATTTCTATGTTTATTGCTTAAAAAGATAGATGGGGTGATTAAAAAGTACCAAAATACAGTTTATACCCGTTTACTCCCTAAACTGGCCGCATTTCGGAAAAGTACCAGCACAACAATTAGTATTAATTTTATTTTTCTCTCTTTAAGTTTATGAGATATAAGTGAGGTTAGATCTCTTCTAAAACGATCATTTATATTTTCTGAGTATCGAGGCTTAGCGGCTCTGGACGTATCCTAAGCACTTTAGTGGAACCTTATAGGTATAGCCTATGTCCGTTAGGAAGTTCAATGTTTTATTTTCTTGAAAAGTTTTTAAAATCCTGTAAAATACCTGTAACAAACATAGAATCTCTTCAACTTTATAACTAATATTTAAAGTTTTGAAATTTATTATATAAATACAGTAAATTTCAAGTGTTTTTATCAATAATAAAAACTGGGAATTAAGCACGAATAGCAAAATCTTTTGAAATTAAAATTTTGTATTCCCAAAAATTGAAATTACTTTTTGATAATAAACAGGCAAGTGCACGGCCTAAAACAACACTTAATTGACAACATCTTTTGCAAGTTGTTGTTGTTTTTATTTTGTTTTTCTTAACCTACTTACAACTACAATTAATGTTGAGAGAATGTCAACTAATTGTGGTGGAGAATGTAAGATGAGATAAACTCACTGTTTATTGTTGATGTATTTTGTTTAAACTTTGATATTATTACAAGTAGAACTGTTGCTATAAGTCTTATACGTTTAACAGTTTTATTTGGTTTAATATCTTTAGTTTTTCTAAAACCTTTATGGATGAAGTTTTCTGATGATCTGGCCTAAGCAACCAGTGAAATGCATAGGAATAGCTTATCCCATCAACAATAAATTTCAAGTGTTTTTATCAATAATAAAAACTGGGAATTAAGCACGAATAGCAAAATCTTTTGAAATTAAAAATTTTGTATTCCCAAAAATTGAAATTACTTTTTAATAATAATATTTTCATATTATTTAAAAGTGTATTCCAAATCAAATTATTCGAATAATATGAAAATTTATATAATAAATATTACTCACCATGAGAAATAAATTCCCAGACTCTATTTGTTTTGAATTTTAATATTTTGTTAGGCTTGAGTTCAGTGATGCCAATTTTTTGAGAGTAAAAAGCACTTTAAAATTTAAAAAAAAGCACTAAAAAGCACTGTTTCGAGCCAAAAAAAAGCGTAAAAAAGCACTAAGCCATTTTTATAATTTGATTCAACACGAGACAAGTTGAATTTGGCTGTGCCGAATTTATATACCTCCAAAATTTAAAAAAGGCGACGGCGTTGATGGGGACATTTGGATATAAACATTTTTAAATTGGCGTAACTTGGCGTATCAACAAAGTCGTGAACAAATGAATCTGACAGCTGATCTTTATGTAAAATTTTCCGCTGAATCCGAATATCAGAATTGTCAAAAGTAGAACAGTTTTTAAGATATTCCAAAATAACCGTAATTTGTGTTTTTAAAAAAGAAGATGTGACTGAAATGCAAATAACTTAAAAAATTTTAAACGGATTATGTAGTGAAAGGTTATAAAATTTCTAAAATAACCATGGATTGCTAGTGAAGATTCGTCAAGAAATGACAGAGTTACAGGGCACATAAGTTCAAGCTTCATTGAAAATTTTATGATTTTGTTCAATTTGGCTCTTCTCAAGTTATTTTTACATAAAGATTAGGTGTCAAATTCATTTGGTCAGAAAACTGTCACTTAGTGTTATTTACACATATGTACGCTTCTGAATAAAGATCACGCATAAGGTGTTAATTAGAAAAAACATGTATGTTTGCATTCTGATACTAAGTCAAACCTTTTTGCAATAGCACTAGAGGTAGAAGTGCACAACACGTGGAAAACTAAAGCGCATGAAAAATGGAAGGTTACACAACGCTCGTTATAAAATTCTTTTCTGTCAGCTGTTTTTAATTTATTTAACACTTTGCTTATACCAAGCTACGGCTCTTTAACAATTCCTAATATTTTCCAAGCCATATTCTATTTTTGAAACAGTGTCTACATCTTTAAAAAAATTGTTTACGTAATACATCGTTTTTATTACGATTACTAAATGTGTTGCCAACGCTAAAAAGTGCAACGTTCGTGAAATTTCCAAATTGCTAGGAAGCCTAGCTCTAACCTCGTAAATAAAGTTTTTAATAAAACGAATGTTACTTTCTTTTAACACATTTTTATAATTTGAAATATAAAAATCTTTAAAAGCCTTCTCAAAATTCAAAATTGTACCCCAAATAGCAAAGCTCATCTAAATCGTCTTCTTTATAATCGTATTTTTAAAAAAGGGTAGAAAAAAAAAAAATACAAATTGAAAAAAGAACTAAAGGCACTAACGAAAAATTTAAAAAGCACCAAGTTAGTGCTTTTTCTTAGTTTGGCACTATGGATAAACTTTTGGCGTTTTGAGGCATCAAAAAGCACCATAAATAGTGCCAAAAGCACTTAGTTGGCATCACTGCTTGAGTTCATCAGATTTAATTTTCATTAAGTTTTTTAATAAATAGAAAATATATATAAAAAACTATCTGACCCGACAAAGTTTGCTCTGCCATACAAATACTTTTTAGTGAATATTTTGGTTGTTAAGTAAATAATAATGAATGTATGTATTCGGATGAGATATATGACAGCAAGAGGAATGTACCGAAGCCAAAGACGATGGCCATTGTTAAAACAAAACACCGATAACAACAAAAATTTCAACTAAATGGATTTCTTTAATAAAAAAAAAATTAGGCAAAAAATAGGAAAATTTCTTTCTTGATGGGGGCATCCTAATGACAACCTATTCTCATACTTACCAGGTGTACATAAAAAATTTCATCAAAATCGGTTAACAACCTATAAAAGAAACATAAATTTTATAGACTTATCTAACGATTTACTTTTGGTATAAAGTTTTATTTGCTAACTGTCCAAAAGCCAAGTTAAAGTTCACAATTAGTTAAGCAATACATTTAGCCTAGCAAAAGTGTGTGGGTCTTATGTACTGGGGTCTAATCACCGCATTCGATACTATCGTATCGAATAAACTATCGAACTTTTTTGCATACGATAGACACTAAGGTATCGAATGAAAACTCGATAAATG
Source organism: Pollenia angustigena (assembly GCA_930367215.1). Classification (NCBI taxonomy): domain Eukaryota; kingdom Metazoa; phylum Arthropoda; class Insecta; order Diptera; family Polleniidae; genus Pollenia; species Pollenia angustigena. Next base: position 119,062,917 of record OV884057.1, on the reverse strand, counting down.
TAATGTCGAGTTACTCGATATCAAATGCTATTATTTCAAATTTAATACATTTCATTCGATATCGAGTTTCATGATACCAAAATAAATAATTTCGATCGATTTTGGTCGATATCGTATGCGGTGATTAGACCCCAGGTTAACTTGTGTAAGCCCCCTGTAGGAAATGTCACTAGTGAATCTGTACTGATTTACTTTTAACACAGTCACCAGTACTAGTGATTTATTATACCTCAGACAATGTTATTCACTATAGACATTTAACATGTGCGTGTCATTGAAAATCTACTACTGATGTTGGTACTATCGACTAGGTAGTTCTTTTGGAACCATATGTAGGCATTGCAACCAGAGAATTACTAATATATTTTAGAAAATCAAGTCTACACGTTTGATACTTTTTTAAAGTAGATGACGAAATGAAAATTGTTTTTAACATTAAATTATTTTATTGCAAAGAAGTTAAGCTACGAATTCATAACAAATTTTTCTTCTTATTAAACACTAATATAAAAGTGCAGACACTTCGTTGACAATGTCGCCAAAAAGTCACCAAAATAGTCGACAAAACTGGTGACTTGGAGACACTTGCACCCAGGTTTCCTTCAGGGTTTTAACCACAGAGCATACAGAGGCGTCACGAGACAGAAAATATTGTGTTTTTTTCTGTCTTTTTCTTCGAAAGCTGCCCTTTTTGCATTTTTTGTTTTGATTACGCAATTCGTGTTAATAGTAGCGGCCTGTTTTTACACATTGCCACTTCACTACCAAAAAAAGCTTTCTGTCTCTTTCTTCGAAAGCTGCCCTCGCAACTGATTTGGGCCTTTTTCACACGTCACTTTTTACAGTTCTGTGTATTCTGTGGTTTTAACTATTGAGCACATCTATCTATTCTTATTATTTTCTATGCCTTTCGAAGATTATCTCGTACTAGGTGGTATCCGAAATGAGTGTAATGCTGTCTGATATAATAAAATGAGTAGTATGAGGAGTAATACCGTGTTCAGATATACCTTTTTTATTTAGTCAATATTCGGTTAATTGACATAATTATCTTTCTGTTCACATATACATAATTTAGCTAACTCAATTTATATTACTACTAAATACCACATTCAACGTAAACAAAAATGTACATGTATAAGAAAATGTAAACAACTTTTGACATCCTTAAGGAATAAACATCTGGTTTTTGCGCAGACCAAATGGACGGGCTTTTTTTTTTTTGTTGTAATTTCAATTGCCAAATGTCAAAACACTGTTTAGTAAGTTGTGTTTTGCTTAATAAACACACTTGTTACAGTGTCGCATTTTAATTTTACTCAATATTTATAACAATTTCGTATTAATTGAGCAATAACTTAATTTCAATTTTGTATGGATAATTGAGCTCAATAATGGCATTTATTGCGTAAAACTCAATTAAGGTGCATATCTGAACACGGTATAATGCTTCTTCACATTTACTTACAGTAGTCTTTTTCAAAATTAGTTCAAATGAATTGGAAATGAATTGCAATAAATTTTTTCTATCTCATTTGAATTAATTAGAAATTAAGCTAATTCGCGATGAATTAAAATCAAAAAAGAACGATTCATTTACATCTCTGAACACTACCTACAAACTTTTAAAAAATTTTTTAATCAAATGTGCAATTTTCGTATTCAAATATGAAAATTATTTTTTTCAGTGCACACAAAACCGTTTAGTTTCTTTTGGCATTTTTAAATAAATCACTATCAAAAAGAAACATCCAGAAGTGTACAAAAGCCGTTTATTTAAAAAAAAGTGTATCCAATGAAGTTTGTTTTTGTTCTTATTAATAATTTCGATGTAAGAAAATGCGTAGGAAAGAAAAGGTTCCAGATAATTTTATTTTGTAATTGCAACAGATTGGCTCAAAAGCAATTATTTTGTTAAAAACGGCTGCCCACCAGCGTAATATGAAATTGTATGCAAAAGCATGAAGAACTTGTCCTGATACAAACGGATAATATGATAAAAACATTCAATTTATTTTTTCGGAAATTTAACTCATGTTTATCTTTTTGTAATAAAAATTAAAATCAATTTATTTGTAAAACTTTTTGTAAAACATCAATTTTTTGGTCAACAATTATTGGCGACATTGAACAATAGCGACATTGAACTTATTGCCGATCTATTTTTATATCGAAATATTTTATTTCTGTATATACATTTCTTTCTTACATATTGATCTCTTATTTACAATTTTATTGTAAAATATTTATTACTGAATTATCTTTGTTTTGTTGTTAAATTTTGATGTGTTTTTAATTGAAAAGGCACCACAGGTAAGTTTCGTCGGTTGATTATTTAATTGTCGAATGTGGATACAAATTACATACGACATACGACAATTAAATAATCAACCGACGATTTGTCATTCCGTTTGCAAATTCTATAATAATAATCTAAGAATCTATCCTTATGAGGAGCGAAGTTAATTTAAAAATGTCCAGCTGTCCGTGGCAATTAGTTTTCCAAAGACTCTAGATATTGCCGGTTCTTGATTGGTATTTATTTATGTCACATATGGCTTCTTTTAAATTAAGCCTGATCGGTCCACAAATGGCTGAGATACAGATGAGCAAAAAACCACGACTGCCTCTAATTTTAATACTTAATCCCTTGTTGTTTTTTTATATCAGGAGAACAGCAAGAGCCAAAGTTTCCACAAATCCAAAAGATTTTCAGTTCATGAAGACACAGACCAAGGCGAATTCACTAGAAGGTGGGGTCAAGTCAACATGTCGATTGTTTTTTGGTGCTCGGGTTGTCAAAGTTTGTTTAAAGACAACAATTTTTTCTTATGTAAACAAACATTTTTTGCTTGTGATGTGTTTTTGACAAACGGACTACAAAAGCAGTGCTGTTGTAGAGTTGACCCCATTTTCTAATGAATTCGCCTTGACACAGACATCACGCGTACGATCTTAATATTTATCATAAGATTTACACGACGGACAGACAAATATCGTTAGGTTGCGTCGCCTCAGAAAGCTTTTCTAAATACTAAATGTTAAATTTATGACCATTATCTCTTGATACACTCTACTTAGCAAAACTTTTCTTACCAAGTAACGTAAGAGTCTTATGCTAGAGGATTGTTGAAATGGGGCTTTGGTGAAATGGTTCTAACAAGGGATGTCCCCATCTGAATGCATTTTTATTGTTCAGCGCTTGGTTAAGGGATTTATAAAATAACCTCCTTTTTTAACATCAAAATTATAATGAAAACTCTTAATTAATTACACAGTACAACACATGATTTGCCAACTCAATTCTGTGAACTGTATGTGAAATTAGACCCAAAAAGAAGAATTTCTGCATCATTCGTTTTGTCTTCTTACCTGCGATTTGAAGTTAGTATCGATTTGAAGTTAGTACTATCGTATAGGGGAATTTATCACGTTTTAGGCCCTGTTGTTTGACATAGCTCGACAACCACTAGCCCAATTTAGTTGAAATAAATTTTAAAAAATTAAGAATTACAATTCCCTTAATCTGTTCATATATTGTTTTCCTATACAAGTAACACTTTCGAAGTTAAAAATGAATGTATGAAGGGAAAAAATTATTTTTTGCCTAAAAATTTAAATTTTTTTTTTTAAAAATACATAAAAAATCCAAAATGGAAAAAAGTTTCAAGTCTAGTTATTTTTTCGCAAAGTCACATAACCTATGAGCAAAATGAGACAAAGATCATAAAAATCGATGCACGCGTTTCGCTTTTATTCGCAATTGAGTAAAGGTATGAATTTCAAAAATCAGTTATAGCCACCACCCTTAAAATAAAAATATAAATTAAAAAATTATCATGCAAAAAAAAAATTTATTTATAAAAACTTAATGAAAATAAAATAATATGCAATTAATACGCAATTATAATATGCAATTATAATATGCATAAAAACAAAACGGGTATCCAATCAGCATCATCCAAATCGGTCGGATTGGTGAAAACGGTTTCGGCTAGCAGGGACACAGTATCCGCACTCGGAGGTTTAGGTGCAACGGTATCAGCAGGGCGTTGCACTGGAAGTGTGGCAGTAAATGCAGCAGTGTATACTTTTGTTTTCAATTGTTGTCTGTTTAATACAGGACGAAAATTTATGCATGCATAGCACCTGGATTCATCATGTCCAGTTGTGTCTTCCACCCAAATTACTGGCTTCATAAAAGATAACTTTCTACTTTTTCCGTGAATCCATTTTAGAAGGGTAGTATAACAACTGTTGCACACTGTGTTCGGCGTAAAATTTGCACCACTTAAATCTGCTTCATCGAAATAATTACAATACGCGGTTTTGAATTGCTCAGTAAACAAATTTTTTCGATCTTTTTTCTGTATTTTTCGGACGATATGACCACAAACGTAACAATATTCATCCAAATATGGGCACTTGTTGTTTTCCATATTGATATATTTTATGTTTTGTTGTTATTCACTTTTAAAAAACTGGAGAAAAATCACTTTTACTGTTCGCGTTCGTCGGCACTGGCTGAATGCCAAAAATCGATCAATGCACACCTATAAATACTACGTATTTTTGAATATTTTACTGCCAGGTACTTATAAATGGGCGCATATTTTAAGGGCGGCTGGCTATATACCTGATTCAGCACTTGTACGTTTCAAACTGTGCAAAACTTTCCAAATAATGACCACCCTTAAATGTGGGTGCAATTTCTGTAAAAAAATCATATAGGTAGCCACCGGAAAAACCCAAATAATAAAAAGGTCCACTTTCCGTTTAATTGTCCACGTACATTTATTACCGCAATCATAAAAATCAAATAACCTTTTGTTTATTCCTTTTTTTTTAATTCTCAGAATCATGAAAAAGGTGTCAATGTTTTCTCCAAATAATGTTGTGCATATCTCGAGCAAATTTTTGAAATTCATACATTTACTTAATTGTGAATAAATGACAAACGCGTGCATCGATTTTTATGATCTTTGTCTCATTTTGCTCATAGGTTATGTGACTTTGCGAAAAAATAACTAGACTTGAAACTTTTTTCCATTTTGGATTTTTTATGTATTTAAAAAAAAAAAAATTTAAATTTTTAGGCAAAAAATAATTTTTTCCCTTCATACATTCATTTTTAACTTCGAAAGTGTTACTTGTATAGGAAAACAATATATGAACAGATTAAGGGAATTGTAATTCTTAATTTTTTAAAATTTATTTCAACTAAATTGGGCTAGTGGTTGTCGAGCTATGTCAAACAACAGGGCCTAAAACGTGATAAATTCCCCTATACGATAGTACTAACTTCAAATCGATACTAACTTCAAATCGCAGGTAAGAAGACAAAACGAATGATGCAGAAATTCTTCTTTTTGGGTCTAATTTCACATACAGTTCACAGAATTGAGTTGGCAATCAATTAACTGAAAAATGTTGTACTGTGTTATGCACCTTATTAACTTTTGTTTATTGTAAATAATATTATATAATTCAATTCTTTTTATTCGAACTTTCTAAGACTTTTTGTTTACAAAAATCTTTTTTTTTCAAGATCAATGGCAACAAACAGGACACATTTTTATGAAATTTTTAAAAAATCAGCTGTTTACTTTTCAGAGAGATAGTCTTACTCTAGAAAGAGCAAGAGAGTAAGGAAGAGATAACGAAAAGAAGGAAATTAACAGCAACCACTTCATTTGAATTTAAATAGAAAACACTAGAACTTTTTGTATGGAATCCCCAGAACAATTTAGGCAAATTGAAAAGAACAATTAAAAACGGCGCCGTAAAAACACAAAATAAGACAAAAAAAAAAAAATAAAACAAAAACGAATCATTTAACAAAATTGCATTATAGAATGCTGCCAAGTTCTTGTTAAGTAATTATTTACTACTGATAACATGCAGCAAAGAAATCAAAATCAAATGAGATAGATGATTTAAATAAATAAGCAGAAAATGCGTTAAACAATAAACAAACAAAACCAACAACAATTGCAAAATGTATCATGAAAAACAATAACAAATATGTGAAACACCTTGACGAACGAAATATTTCTTTCCTCTATTTAAAATTCAGTATGAGTATCTATTATTATATACATAAGTATGTCTGTATATATGTATGTATTAATCTACTAAATTTTTATATATGTATTGCATGCAGCATATAGACCATGTACATGAATTTCATTTACCAGTGATACTTTTAATATGAACCCATCACGATCACCCACAACTACTTTCCTGCCACTCATATTAATTTAACTTTTTGGTTCTTCTCCTTTTTCAAAAATGTGCTGTTGATTTCTCTTCGCTTTGTTGGTGGCAGAGAGTTTTCATTGTTGTTTGCTGCTTGATCAATGTGAACACTAATACAGTTATAAATGTGTAGGTGATCCAATAACGATCATGATCATGATGATGGTAATAGTCACTAGGCCATCGCAGTCAATGCCAGCCATAAACATCGCAACGTTAAAATAACTATTTCTTTTAATTATTTTTTTTTATTAAATTTTGTGTTTTGGTCGTAATTTTTGATGTATTTTTAAAGATATAAAAATATTTTTTTCTTAATTTTCGACAGTTTTTTTGTTGTTGTTGTTCTTGGATTAGGCAGCAGCAGCAGCAACAATATTTTAGAAACGATAACAATTACTTTTATGAAAAATAATCTGAAATTTGATTTAGCTATGATCATTTAATATCAAGAGAAAACAACGATTTATCTCGTAAAAGAGATAGAGAGATTGTCAAAACTCTCTTATCTACTAAATGTCTGTCTTGTTTTTAGGAAATCCTAGAAAGGAATTCCATGTATGCTATGATTTTTTTTAGTTATTATTATTTTTTGTCATCAATATGTATTTGGTTTAAAGATTGAGAGAGAGAGAGAAAGGAAGGAGACTTTCACCCACACATTTTACGAGAATGCAGCATTGTTTGTTAAATGCGTGAGAAAAACAAAAAGCCGCAATGCGCATAAGAGATTCATTATTGAGAGGGAGAGCAAAAAGCTTTTGTTGAATAGCATACGCTCTTTTGGGGAACTTTTCGCTCAAATGTCCTTTTTATTGACTCTGTGCTAACTTTATACTAAACGCAACCGATTGCATCATAATCACATCTAATGGCTAACAATTACTCTCACACACACACCTACTTCCCTACGAACTGACTCATAATCCAATGCGATCAGATACTAGGCAAACCCAATAAATACGTACTCACACATATAAACACTATTACCAAATCAACTATTATGTCTGCCTCCAAACAATATTTTATTTTCTATGGGATGGTGCGTGCATGTGAGTGTGTGTGTGTGTACTGAGAGTGAATGTATAATTTGCGGGGTGTCATTTGATTGTATGGGTGTACATAGATGGAAGATCATCTATAGTGTTGAAGCAACGACCACTGCTTTAACGCAATGTGCATGTGTGAACCGAAAAAGGGAGCGAAACTAATTTTGCCACCCCTGAGGGGAATGACAAAAAACATAATACGAGGAGGCAAAGAGGGTGTACAAACGAGCGTACGATCACTTTAGCAGAGATCGTGGCAAATAAACGGTATCAAATTGCCTCATATAAAAAGGAACATTACCGGCTGTGTGGGTCAGAACGGCTTTCGAACGCGTAAGTGCAACACCTGATGTTGATAATTTTTTTTTTTTTTTTTTTTTGTTTTTTATTCATTTTTCTTGGATATTGGTTTTTCTCTGTACTATGCACTGATCGATGTACAATAAATGTACAGAAATTTAAAAAAAAAGTGCAAAAGAACATTTTTTTCTTGTGGACATTTGTGTGAAAAAAAAGAAAATTTTAAAAATTATTAGTGGCGATTTAGTGCTTATGTGTGTGTGTCCTGTTTAAAAGAAAATAGAAGGTCCTTAAAGTAACCTTCAAATTAAATTAATCTCAAAGAAACAGACTCAAAAATATTAATTTAATAAAAGCAAAAAAAAAAAAAAATAATAATAAAAATCAAACTATTAAAACATTTGCTAAAACAATAATAACAATTAAAATTTGTATTTAAGAGAAAAACTAGCAAAAAGTGACTTTTATTATAATAATTAAAAAGAAAACACTATGCCAGCCAACAAATAAATATGGATTACTCAACCTTAATTGCAAACGGATTACCCAAACTGGATTAATTTGAAACATTTTATAGAAAATAAAGCAAAAATTAAAAAAAAAGTAGCAAAACTGCAATCATAACCTCAATTTTTTTTTTATAATATATATGAACGCACGAAAAAGCTTGTGTAACAAGGCCTCGAATTCGGAGAAGCCAGCAATGAATTAACATTTTAATTCATTTTTTTTTTTTTTTTTTTTGATAAAAATTTTGAATTTCAAAACAACTTTAAGTTATTACATAATTAAGAAGAAGAGTTAACTGTATTAAAAAAACCTGGCTCTGAATTGAAATTCAAATTCATTACGTAAAGTCAGGAATTGGAAAACCCATTAACAAAACTTTTTATTCAAATGGAACTAAAAATTTAACTTATTGTTAATTTTCAATTGAATTTAAACAAATTTTCATTTGAAATTTTTTCGAAATGTCAAGTAAACTTTAAACTGTTTCATTTCAAAAAAATAATGTAAATGAAAACAACAACAACAACAACAACACACATTTCAAATTAAACATTAAGAAACAATTTTGAAAAGGAAATGTCTGATATATTCAAAATATTTTTTTTTAAAAGAAAATATTGGCCGTCTTCCAAATCTCACGAAAAAATAATCAATTCAAATATTTATTAAATATGAAGAATATATTTCATTATTTTCAAAATTATGCAAAAAAAAAATCAAGAAAAAAAGCTTAGAATATTTTTTAAAATCTTAAACACACAAATGTTTGTTCAAAATAATTTTGATTTATGTTGGGTGAAAATTTGTCGGAAATTTCAAAACTTTGTATGAGAAACAAATAGAAAATCGAAAAGGGAAGTCAGGTGAAAAGGGAAAATGAAAAGCTTTCTCACGTTAATTTAGTAATGCAATACATACATACACATATTTCATACATATATCTAAATATATATATACATATATATAGATATTTAGATTTATATATAAACATGGGTCAACTAAAAGAAAACCATGTATAGAGAGCTCTACTAAAATACAATAGTAACAACAACAAAAAGTTAAAGAGAGAAAGTGTAAGAGATTTGAAATATATGTATATGTAGATATATATATAACGATATTTAGTTATACTTAGATGTGTGTGTGTGTGTGTCTATATCTAAAAGTTTCGAAATCATTTCGATACAAAAAAAATATATAGAATAGAATAGAAGGAACCAACAACAACAACAAAAGCAATGAAATATTTAAAAATAATCTCATAGACAATTTGTTGAAATTCTTAGACGTTTTCAAATCATTGCGATCTCGCACTTCGGTCGTTTTACATCAATTCCTTTGGCGGATGTGTTAACGAATTCAAACGGATTTTCAAACGAAATTTTCTGATTTTTACTGAAAAGAAAAAAAAAACGAAGCGATTAAAAAGGCTAATGTCCTTCTAAAATAAACGAAGCTTTTTTTGTGTGAACAATTTTTAGACAGACAGTTGATAATTAACTCTCTAGTAAGTGTAGTGAAGTGAGAAGAAAAATTAAATTATGGAAAATTTTAAATTTAAATAATAATTGAAACACAAATTATGAATAAAAAATTACATAAATTTTTTTTATGCTGAAATTTAATTAAATTCAGAAAAAATATTTTCAACTAAACAACAATTTACAAAAAAAAAAAATTATTTAATTAAATTTAATAAATTTTTTACTTCTTTTTAATACTTGAAAAGTTTTTGAATTAGATTTTTTATCAATAATAATTCAAAATAAATTTCAAAGAATTTAAAAAAAAATTTTTTTAACAAAAATTTCAAATATTTTAAAATTTAAGAAAAAAAAATTTTTCAATTAACATTGTTTGTTGCCTTGCAAATATTTTGCTAAAAAAAAGTTTAATTTTTTATTTAAACTTAAATAAAAAAAAAACAATTAAAAATATAAACAAAATTCTAAAAAAAAAGTTATTAAAAATTAAAAAAAAATAATCAATTTAAAATAAATTTTTTGTTTTTACGTAATTTTTGAGTGACACAGTTTTACAGATTTAATTGCAAAACGCTTCCGCTATTTTTCCCACAAAAAAAAAAAAAAATTCAAAAGGTGCTTTCTCAAAAAAAAAAATATTGGACATGAAACGCGTGCGCCTACAAATTCTTTAAAATTCTGGCTGCCACTTACTCTTTCTTTGCCTGTCTAAAAATAGCAGCCAACCAACCAACCCACACCTTAAGTTTTCTTACAGATGTTAATAGTGGTGGGTCGATAATGCAGATCGGTTCATTATACCACTACATAAAGCCAGCTAATATATGTATATGTAGAATAAACAAGTGTGTACTCACTTATGTCACGCATAGAAGTGTTAGAAAGTCTTGCCACATTTTTAAAAAACAAACAACAAGAACAAAAATAAAAAGAAAAATCTATTGAAATTTCGTAAATTAAAGAATGTATATTTTTTTTTTATTTTGGTTGTTTATAATTTCAACGCAGCTAAAGTTTATTTTTGTGTGGATGGGTTGATTGAGAGTAAATATGTAGTTTTTTTTTTACAAAGAAAGAAAGAAAAACGATCCAATTACCAAAAAACCTAAACGAAAGCCAAAAGAGTTCGTCGCAGTACACAGAAAAATAGGAAAATTTACTTATTTGGAATTTCGAAAAATACATTTGAGTATTTTGTATAAGAAAAACAAAAAGAGAGAGAAAGAGAGTAGGAAATCCACGGGTAATTTAAGAAAAATTAGGTCACCACTTCAAAAGCGAAATTGTATTTGAAAAGCCAATATTGAAAAAACAAACTATTCACAAATTTAATTTACAATTTTCTTAACAAAATTTAATAATTTTTTTTTGTTCTTTCTCTCATTGCAGGGAAGCATTTGGGCTGAGACGACGATATAAAAAATTTGTTCATTTTAATTTCTAAAATTATATAAAAAAAAGAAAATTTTGCGTTTTTTGCAAAAAACTCTAGCCCTATCTCAAACGAGTTTTTTTTAATTATTTAATTTTTATTTAAAAAGCGAAAACTAATTTAAAATGCCGCGTCCAATTGCTAGCCAAGAAGATGAGGATCCAACCCCATACTTGTTTGTATCGTTGGAACAAAGGCGTATCGATCAATCGAAACCCTATGACTCGAAGAAGAACTGTTGGGTTCCCGATGAGAAAGAGGGTTATCTCCTTGGTGAAATCAAGGCTACCAAGGGTGATATTGTCAGCGTTGGCTTGCCCGGCGGTGAGGTAATACAAATAACAAAAAATAAAAAAAACAACCAACCTACAAATCGAGAAGCCTTAAAATCGAATACAAACAAATTTTAAAATTTTCATTTTTATTTTTTAATGATTTTCCAATCAACAACAACAACAACAACAAAATGTTCTGATATTTCCCAAATTCCAGCTGTAAATTCACATTTCTCTTGTCAAATTTACACTTGGAAACTTGAAATTTCTTTAACATTTTGTTGTAAACAATTGAAAATTCTAAAATTTTTTTAATCTGTTTAGCAAAGAGATTTTAAACTCGATAAGGTGGAAAAAGTAAATCCACCAAAGTACGAAAAAGTTGAAGATATGGCTGACATGACTGTCTTGAATACTCCTTGTGTGTTGCACAATTTGAGACAACGTTACTATAACAAACTTATCTATGTAAGTGCACCAAAAGAAACCACACTAATCTTTGTTTTTTTTTCTCTTCTTTCTCTTTATTTCTACCACTCTATCTCTAAAATTGTAAAAAAAAAAAATTTTGACCAAAAAATCTTATGATTGGGGTTTTTGTAAAAAAATGGGGTTTCAATTTGCTAAAAAAAAAAATATGTAAACAAATGAAAAAAAGTCCAAAGATTTTAAGAAAGATCAGCTCCAACAAGTCAACCCTCCAAAATACGAAAAGGCTGAGGATATGTCTAACTTGACATACCTTAACGATGCCTCCGTACTTCATAACTTGAGACAAAGATACTACAACAAACTTATCTACGTAAGTATGTCCGGCAAAGCTTTTTTTTGGAAGAAGCTTAATGTGAAAGCTTTCAATGTTTGTTTTTTTGTTATTAAGTCCCACTCATCTTTACACTGTTGTACATAATTAACACTTTCATGAACTTTTTTAGGAAAAACTCATTTAACATTAGCGCTTAAAAAATTGTACAAATTTAAAAATTCCAAGAATAATTGTTGTTAAGTAAAAAAACAAAAAAAAAACGTTAGATAATTTTTGCTAATTACGTGCTTCCAAATCATTAATTTTTTCCCCTATTTGTTGTGTTATGGTTCAAAAATTTTTACCTTGCGCGTTTAGGTTTCAATTTGTGTACCCTTTCATTAACAAACTATTCGGGAATTCTGTCAAAATTTTACTTCATCTTTAATGTTATAATTGTCATATATTGCAATTGTCTTATAATATGCGCCTACTAAATCAGCTCGCTCTAACACAAAATATACCGCTTAATACTTTGTTCTTACCGCCACCAGCCTTGAGAACTTGAACTGGCCGATACTCCTACACATATACACAAAATGCTCACTTAAATCGGTATAAATGAACTCCAAACAAACTGGATACAAAAACATACCAAACTGCGAAGAATCATATAAAAAAATATAAAACTCCCAAATCATACATCAAAATTCGTTAAAACAAGACAAAAACGAAGAATTTAAATTGAAAAAAACCAGCATGCAACAGTAAAACTATGACTTAACTGGGCTGATATTTTCATTAGTCTGCAAAAAAAAAGAAAAACACAAAAATCCAAAACCCCCCCAAAAAAAAAAAGAAAAATCATACAAACATGATCTCTTTATTGTTTTCCCCTTTTGTAGTAAAGAAATCACTCTTTCCCTTTTTATTTAATTCAAATGTCTGGAGTCAAATTTTAAAGACAATTTCGTAGTTTTTTTTTTTTTTTTTGTTGTTAAAGAAAAACTACGAAGGACTTTAGAATTTTGCTATTTGGCAGAAATTTGCTAAACTTAAAAAAAAAACTAACATAATTTATCTTTTCCAATTTTCCTACTCTCCACGATGCAATTTTGTCGAATAACTTTATGCATATATAGACCTACTCTGGTCTTTTCTGCGTTGCCATCAATCCCTACAAGCGTTACCCCGTATATACCAACCGTTGCGCTAAGATGTACCGTGGTAAGCGTCGTAATGAAGTGCCACCCCATATTTTCGCCATTTCTGATGGTGCCTACGTCGACATGTTGACCAACCACGTCAATCAATCTATGTTGATTACCGGTGAGTCTGGTGCTGGTAAGACTGAAAACACGAAAAAGGTAATTGCTTACTTTGCCACCGTCGGTGCCTCCGGCAAGAAGGATGAATCCCAAAAGAACAAGGGTTCCTTGGAAGATCAAGTCGTACAAACCAATCCTGTTCTTGAAGCCTTCGGTAACGCTAAGACCGTCCGTAACGATAACTCTTCTCGTTTCGTAAGTAGTAGCTTGTCAACATTTTCTTAAAAATTCTCAACATATACTTAATACTCATTCTCTCTTGGTGCTTAGGGTAAATTCATCCGTATTCACTTCGGCCCCACTGGTAAATTGGCTGGTGCTGATATTGAAACTTGTAAGTGTTTTTGTGTTAGAATTATCTCTCTCTCTCTCTCTAGATCTCTTTCACTTATTTTTGACTTTAATTTTTATTTTTTTTTTTTTGTTATTTTCATACAGACTTGTTGGAAAAGGCTCGTGTCATCTCTCAGCAATCTTTGGAACGTTCCTACCACATTTTCTACCAGATCATGTCTGGTTCCGTTCCTGGTGTAAAAGGTATACTCATATGATTTCATTATTATCATCATCACTTTCTCATTCTCATTATTTCTCTGTTTCTATTATAAACATATCTGCCATTTTCTTTTTCATCTGTTGGTCTCCATGTTTAGATTTAAGGTCAAACTGACCTTTTCTTGTACACATAAAAATATCAATTTTAACAACAACTTCACTGTGCCACAAATTGAGGATCATCGTAATTTGTCTTAATGCTCTTAACATGTAAAAAAAACGTTGCATATTGAAAACAAAAATAGTTCCCTAAAAGTTTTTAAAAGTTATTGAAGATCTTCGGATCGAAATTTTTTAGGGGCTTTGTTTAAACAGTATCCTTCTTCTATTACAGGTTATTAGCATTGAGTTAAAACTTTCTTGTTGCACAGTGTAAGCTTTTTCACCCTATTTTAAACGAATCTTTTGCCTTAGATTTGTTTTAAACTTTAATGAAAACATTCACTTTTACATAAAACTCTCACTCACACATTTAATATTATTTTATATAGACTACTGTTTGTTGTCCAACAACATCTACGATTACCACATTGTCTCTCAGGGCAAGGTTACTGTTGCCAGTATTGATGATGCTGAAGAAATGTCCCTTACTGATGTAATTGTCTTTACTTTTTTTAACTTTTAATGTTTTCTTTTTAAATCTAACGCCTCTAATGCAATCTAAGCAGCAGCAGCAACAAGAATTTATCAATTCAACAATTTAACTTTTTAGTAGTTTTCAAGTGAACAAAAAAAAAAAAAAAAAATCATATAAAAAAGTATTAAAATGCTTTAACATTCTAACAATCTAAAAAAAAGTTAATAGGTTTAGCAAAGCGAAGAATAGGTTGCCATTATACTAAAAAAATCTTTTTAGGTTTCCCTTTACCACTTTGTTTTTTTTCACTCACTCACCGAAACTTTTTTTCTCTTGTCTACGATTATTGTATATACAAAGAATGTACTACCTTTTTGATTTTATATACAAATTTCAATTCTTAAAATTATCTCTATCTATATATATATGTATGTGTACTTTATCGAAAAAAAAGAGATGACATTTTTATCACCACATATTGGTGATTATTCCGGAATATGTCAGGGTAAAACGAGGATACCCGGTGTCAACGATGGTGAAGAATTTGAATTAACCGATGTAAGTTGGGTTTAACTAAAAACGAAAATAAAAATAACAAACAAAAACAATTCAGCCCAAAAACCCTAGAGCCTTTATCGACTCTTTATATATGTATATATATATTTATATATTTCTTATATATAAAAAATACTTAGATTTGAAACCTCCCTGTGATATATAAAAATTTAAAACCTCTCTCTCTCTCTTTTATTTTCTTCTCTCGTTTTATAAATATATGTCCTCTAGAAAAGCTCTCACTTTTCTTACTACACAAGTTTGTATTTGATTATACAAAATATATATAAATATTATAAATTAGTAAATATTTATTTTAATATAAAAATTATATAGTTTGTTTATTCCTTTGTATATATAAATAATAATTTTCATTATTTATTCCGGAATTCCTATCTTTAGAACTTTGAAATAGCGTTTGTCGAATGAAAACTCTATTTTTCTCTATCTCTGTTATACACTGATCTTCATGTCTTTGGCTTTTTCTCTAAATCTGTCTCTCTATATACATACACTGGATCTTAAAGTTTGTTAAGAGTAATCTATTCTATGTAACTGTATGTATGTAAATAGTTAAGTGTTAAGAATCAGGTTAGGAGCAGGGCTCTCTTTTGGGTTTTCCAAAACAAAATGAACTTACAAAATTTAATTTGAAATTCTTCTTCCTTAAGGCACTGGGTTTTTTAACGTTTTACTTACTGCAAGAATCAAAATGTTATATGAATTAATTCATAACCAAATGAAAATGCCCGCTCCTGGCTTGGATTTAGTACAATCCTGTACGTTTTCTCTATGTAGATACACTTTTAGATGATCATAAAAACAAACACTCGCACACATACACTTTAACATCGCCATTTAAGTCCTTTGTAAAGTCATTAAAATATACATTCATACTTATAAACATATTTGTATAATTCCATTCAAATGCGTTTTGAGAGTAAAACATAGACGTACCGTGTACATTTTTCTTTTTTTTGATTGTTTGTTTGTTTGTATTCAATTCAAAGAAAAACTTAAAACTTAAATTTTTCGTGACTTAGATATGTGCAACTTGACGGACAACATTTACGATTACTTTAACGTATCTCAGGGTAAAGTCACTGTACCCAGCATCGATGACGGTGAAGAATTCCAGCTTGCCGATGTAAGTTCCATTAAAAATGTCAGGGTATTGAACACCTCGACACAAAAAATTTACATAAATACCAAACAACTTTCCCAAAACTATTCAAATAAAGGCCAGTCTATTTATGATGGCTCCCAAACCCCCTTCTTCCCATTCAAAACATTACACATCTCTCACAAACACACACACATTTACAAAATTAATCTTCAGTTAAATTCTGTGTTTTCTTTTCAAAAAAAAAAAATATTTATATTTTTTGTACTGTGTATGGCCTTTCTTTGTTTTGAACTCTTACAAATATCGCTATCTGTCTTTCTCTCTTTGGATGATGTAGAAGACGAAGAATAAGATTGCAAAAAAAAGAGTTCATATGTTGATGGATTTGATATCAACCCCTTAATTCCCTAATGTTTGTGTTCGTAAGATTTTTAAAACTTTTGTTGGCTAAGAACTCCTCCAAAAAGCTCTACAAATCGTTGACTAAAGTGAAATGAATGAATGTTTGGATTAAAAGGCATGATATTAAACGACAAAGCTCAAAAACCTCATTTGTTGATGAATTTAATTCTATGTACTTCAAAATTCCCGAAAAAAACCCACGACTGACCATCAATAGAGCACTTGATCGTGTCGTTATTTTTTGTTCTCAACCTCATATTCGTAAATATTTGGCAATAAAATGTGCATGATAGAAAATGTAAATTAAAATCCACCTTTAATTCCCATAAATTTATAGTTTTTTTTTTCTTCAAACATCTTAATTTTAATTCCGGAATATTTTTACTCATTTCTCTTGTAATTAATGTACAATACAATAAAGAATTTAAGGAATGATGGTTAAGTTTTAGTAAAATTCCACAGAAACGGATTTTATGTTACGAAGAAGAATGTTTTTTTATTATTATTTTTTTAAATATGTTTAGGTGTAAATTTGCTTAACTAGAGAAAAAGCAAAAACTACTAATTAACAATTAAAAGTAACTAACATTTTAGAAGTAAAAGCTTGAAATTCGACTAAAACATAGATTAAGTAAAAAAGTATTTAACATTTAAAATGAGGCATGCTCTACTTACATAGAAAAAAAACTCTAAAAACTCACCTTTAAACTCAACTTAAAATAACGCTTGACAACTGGCTTTTTATACCTACAAAAACTATTCCGAAAACGCATGAAAAATCTAAGCAAAATATTAATTCTATCATTTTTATTTACTTTCTCCCTGTCACGCATAAAATACAGCAAGCCTTCGATATCTTGGGCTTCACCAAGCAAGAAAAGGAGGATGTCTACAGGATCACCGCCGCTGTCATGCACATGGGTGGCATGAAGTTCAAGCAACGTGGTCGCGAAGAACAGGCTGAACAAGATGGTGAAGAAGAAGGTACTCGTGTTGCCAAATTGTTCGGTTGCGATACCGCCGAATTGTACAAGAACTTGTTGAAACCACGCATTAAGGTCGGTAACGAATTCGTAACACAAGGTCGTAACGTACAACAAGTAACCAACTCCATTGGTGCCCTTTGCAAGGGTGTCTTCGATCGTCTATTCAAATGGTTGGTCAAGAAGTGTAACGAAACTTTGGATACCAAACAAAAACGTCAACACTTCATTGGTGTATTGGATATTGCTGGTTTTGAAATTTTCGACGTAAGTTTTCAGTATACCAACATACAAGAACATTTACACTCACACACACATACACACATACACACATACACACATACTTATACATTAATCATCCCCCAGCAAACACAAAAATTCAAAGAATCATTGATATCTCATTGGTATCAAATGTTTCTCTTTTCTTTCGCAATATATTTGCCTCAAATGATTAACAAATCATTTTTTAACTTTATCAATCATATTCGTTTGCTGGGTCAAAGCACTTTATTAAAATCTTATTGGGAGTTATAGTACTTTCAAGTATAACCAGATCTAGATATTTTGGAATACGATCTTGACCACCAACCAAGTTTCAAAAATGATTTTGACCATATTGTGGTCAATAATTTTCCGCATAAGATCATATAAAAGAATATATTCTCCTAATGAGTATATTAATAAAGGAACAGGTTGAAATAGGCCATCGTTATTTAGTTAACAAATTACAACGCCATTAAACACGTCTGGGGATTGGGTAACATTTAAAAAATACTACTTACACTTTCACTGCGAGGGTACGTACTACTTCATTCATTAACTTGCTCACTTACTCTCTGTAGTACAACGGCTTCGAACAATTGTGTATCAACTTCACTAATGAGAAGTTGCAACAATTCTTCAACCATCACATGTTCGTATTGGAGCAAGAAGAATACAAGAAAGAAGGTATTAACTGGGACTTTATCGATTTCGGTATGGACTTGTTGGCTTGTATCGATTTAATTGAAAAGGTGCTTAAATTTCATTTATTCAATTTATATGTTTGTTTTCTGTCCTCAATGTAAATTCCTTTTGTTTCTATTCAACTGTACAATTCGTACAGTTGGAAAAGCACTGTAAAGTTCAATTATGCATACTTGCAAAAGCAGTATAAATTTTACTTTACAGAGCTTTTTTTTCTCTTTGAAAAAAGCACATATTTATTGTAGAAAATACTTAATGTTTTGCACCACCAATGAATGTTGTTTTTTTGTCCGAAAGGCCTGCCAAAAAGGGTTCTTAGAATTGCTTAAATTTGAACAAGTCTAACGGAAACAGGTAAAATATGTATAAAAATTTGTATGTCTGCACTTTTCGACAAGCATTAAAGCACACAAAAAGCACTCCCATACATTTGAAAGCAGCTTTTCTGTTTATGTACATGCACTTACACTTCAATTGTTTTGTCAGCCACTACAGTAGAAAAAGTACATAATCCTATAAATTGAATGTCATCCCAATTTTAGTACAACGGATTTGAACAATTGTGTATAAACTTCACCAATGAGAAGTTGCAACAATTCTTCAACCATCACATGTTTGTGTTGGAACAAGAAGAATACAAGAAGGAAGGTATTGACTGGGCCTTCATTGATTTCGGTATGGATTTGTTGGCCTGTATCGATTTAATTGAAAAGGTTTGTTTGAAAGCAATACGAGTGAAAAAAAAAAGGAAAAATTCTAACTAAATCCACGGGCCTCAAATCTTTATTCTCTATCTATTGTTCACTTTCTATAAAAAAAAAAAAAAAAAAATTAAATGAATGAGAACATTAACCGAATCTGCATACCATTTGAAATCAAGACTTCAGTGATATGTTGTATGTAACTCTTCTTCTGCCGCACTTTTTTTTGCACGCTCTGAAATACCAAAACACTCTTACGTACACAACATATTTGTTATGTATCCACAATTTTCTATCTATCCATCTATGTATTGTTTTAAGTTAAATAAAAAATTTCTTTTGTATCTTGGACTATCTATACTGTCTTACAACTTTATACACCAAATGTTGTGTCGAAACCCTTGAATATTTTAGTACAATGGTTTCGAGCAATTGTGTATCAACTTCACTAATGAGAAGTTGCAACAATTCTTTAACCATCACATGTTTGTGTTGGAACAAGAAGAATACAAGAGAGAAGGCATTGACTGGGCTTTCATTGATTTCGGTATGGATTTGTTGGCCTGTATTGACTTAATTGAAAAGGTTTGTCCTCAAAATTTGCAAAAAAACAAATACAAAATAAAAAATGGCCTCAAATTAATCGAATGCTGTGAAATGGCATGAAGCATATGCTTGGAGTTTACCGCTCTAAGGATTCAAGTTTACCCACATCACTTAAATTTAAGACCTAAGTGATAAGTGTTCAGTGTTTGGCTGTATATCCAAAAAACCCTCTTCAAGAAAACAAAAAATTGAAAAATCCCCATAAAATGGGAAATCAAGTGTATCCAAAACCAGAACTTTCATCATGTATATTTAATTACTAACCTCATAATTCCCTTCCACAACACATCATTAATCCCATCAAAGGAAAATCCAAGACAACTTTTCCCAAGCTCTGTAACTAATCAAAGTAATTACAAAATTGTTCTAATTCCGGCATACAGTTCAACGGTTTCGAACAATTGTGTATCAATTTCACTAACGAAAAATTGCAACAATTCTTCAACCATCACATGTTCGTTTTGGAACAAGAAGAATACCAACGTGAAGGCATCGAATGGACTTTTATTGATTTCGGCATGGATTTGCAAATGTGTATTGAATTGATTGAGAAGGTATACATACAACTGAGGAAACTGATCACTGCCTGATCAGTGATAAACTTTCTCATTTATTTTTTATATTAAAAGTCTTCTAAACAAAAAGTAGCGTTGGAAAGTAAAACTAAAGCTTTTTACTAAAACAAAAGCAAACGTGTGAAATTATCACTCTACCACTCACTCTGTTTTAAACTTCTTAACCATTTTCCTTCTCAACGTTTACTCTCTCTTTAACTCGCTTTAACTCCAAAAAAAGCTAGAAATGTTAAACTTATTTTATCTCTAATTGTTTTCAGTGATTTAACAATATTTTAAGTGTTTCTTTTCATTTAAACGTAATCGTTCTACAGTCTCTATCTATGCTTTCTAAATAATCAAAGAAAAACTAACCTTTCTTCGGTATTGGTAAGTACCGTTTCTAGATCTGCACTAAAATTTTAATAAAAGTAAAATGTGGCTCGTTAAATATGTAAAATGCTAACATTTTTTTATATTTTAGAAAGAAGACAAAAAAACTAATGAGTTTTTTTGTTTTGTTTTTTATTTTCTTTGTGAACTTCTCAAAATAGCCTATGGGTATCTTGTCCATCCTTGAAGAAGAATCTATGTTCCCTAAAGCTACTGATCAAACCTTCGCCGAGAAGTTAACCAACACTCACTTGGGTAAATCTGCTCCCTTCCAAAAACCAAAACCACCAAAGCCTGGTCAACAAGCTGCTCACTTCGCCATTGGCCATTATGCTGGTGTTGTAGCCTATAACATCACCGGTTGGTTGGAAAAGAACAAGGATCCCTTGAACGACACTGTTGTCGATCAATTCAAGAAGTCTCAAAACAAATTGTTGGTAGAAATCTTCGCTGATCACCCTGGACAATCAGGTGGCGGTGAACAAGCTAAGGGCGGTCGTGGTAAGAAGGGTGGTGGCTTCGCTACTGTATCTTCAGCCTACAAGGAACAATTGAACAGCTTGATGGCCACTTTACGTTCAACACAACCTCACTTTGTACGTTGTATCATCCCCAACGAAATGAAACAGCCCGGTCTTGTAGATGCTCACTTGGTTATGCATCAATTGACTTGTAACGGTGTACTTGAAGGTATCCGTATTTGCCGTAAAGGTTTCCCCAACAGAATGGTATACCCTGATTTCAAGCAACGGTAAGTTTACGCTACAGAACACAAACAAACTTTTTTTGAGGTTAGATTCAATATATTTTAGCTACAATTTAGATAGATAGGCTTTATTAGGTGTTCATCCCACTTGAACTTTAATAGTGTCAACTATTTTATTAAAATAAGTCTTTAATTTTTTTCTCCCTCATCAAACAGTTATATGATTTTGGCTCCAGCAATTATGGCTAGTGAAAAGTCTCCCAAAAATGCCGCAGCCAAGTGTTTGGAATCTGTCGGTTTGGATTCCGATATGTACCGTATTGGTCACACCAAGGCACGCAAGCTAAATACAAATAAACCCCCTACTTATGTAGCGACTCCCTAGTAGTAGTCTTATCCTTGTATTATGTGAAGTATTTGTAATCCTTGGTGCTGTACCTTGTGTGTACTCTGGTATTATTGTATTTCACTTGTTTTTCAATAGGGAAAACTATTTGTTGGTGCTCTCCCTCTCTAACTTTTAGTGAGTAATTTTTTGCAGAAGTTAGAGAGAGGTTTTATGTTTTACGTAAAAATTAATTTGTTCACTTATGTAGAGTTTAGACTATCCCCCCCCCCCAAAAAAAAAACTTATCCTTTCTAAGTCCAGAGAGAATCTATGCTTTCATATGATCACAGACATGTATTGAGAACCACAATCATATAATGATTAAGTGAGCTGTTTAAAGGCTGTTATAATTATTTTATGATTGAAATTATCTGTGACCATATCAAAACATTTGTATTTTTTCTCTACGTACATATGTATTTCCCTGATCTTAAATATTTTGTAAAACTGTTAAGTAGTTCGTTCATGCACTCATATTAACTGTATTTTGTACATACACATTTAAATTTCTGCACTATTTCTAAGACTCTAATAATTTAGTCCTTCTATTCCATTCTCAATGATATCCGACTCTTGAGATGAAATTGTGAGAATTTTTTAAGATATCGAAAAATGTTTTGAACTGAAGCGTACACTCTATCACTCTCACCGTATGTTTGCAATATGTTACACACTCACTTAATGTTACCAATTTTATTTGTGTTGTTTCACAGGTATCAAATTATTAATCCAGGTGGCATTGTAGGCGTCGCCGATATCAAGAAGCAATCTCAACTTATTCTTGAATCTACTCCTCTAGATCCCGATATGTATCGTATCGGCCATACCAAGGCATGATATTTTTTCTTATAAATATTGTTTAGTAGTTCTCAAAAACTACTGCAAAATTGGAAACTTTCGAATTCCCCAATTCCCTTTAAAATCCACAAACAAACAAAAAAGTAGCCGTTATATAAGAAATGAACGGTTTCGTATGATGAGAACGATACTGAATTGAAACATGAAGAATCTCTTATGCATTTGTCTCTTTATTTCTCTTATTGTCTTGTGCATGTGGGGCATGTTGATACATTTTCACACAATCAACATCCACAATCACATACGTTTACAAGCCTATTTACCCAGCAAACACAATAGTTGGAACACAAATTGGAAAAAAATTGTTTAACCAAACTAATTCTCAAAAGACGAGCGTACAACGTTTATAAATCTTTTGTATCTTAAATAAATTTTGTTAAATTGATTTAAAAACAAAAGGATTAAGCCAAGTCTTTCCATAAGGTGTAACTTTGTGTTCGTTGGAAATAAACCTAGTACATCAAAATAATTACAAAAATGTTTTGAAAACAATTATCATATTTACCCCAAATTTATTTACATATTTATTTTTTTCCTTGCTCCATCACCCCATTAGCTACCAAATTTTAAACCCTAGAGGTATCAAGGGCAATGATGATCCCAAAAAATGTTCCAAGATTCTCCTTGAATCCACTGAATTAGACCAAGATCTTTACCGTATTGGTAACACAAAGGCATGTTATCACCACAATATCTATTATTCACTTTTACATAAAACAATGTCGCTCAGCAAACAAAAACACTTGTAGGCCTTTTGACACCTTAAAATTGCAAGCATTTTAACAGGAAGCCATCTTAAAAAAACCACTGTAAACAGTGATGGTTTCCTGCAAGGAGATAAAAAGGCCGCCTTAAAGTATTTATAGCAGTAGGTAAGGAGACCTAAAAAACACTTCAATATGTGATGGTCCCTACTGAAGCCTGCTGCAATATTAATTATTACAATTGAGTTTCTTAAATTACTTCAAATAATAGAAGCTCTTTTTTCAACACACGTACCTCATATAGGCCTAGCAAAATGTTTTACTTACATGGTCTCACACAAATTAGAGTTGTATGCATTTTGTACTACTCCATTCCCTACCAAACACACCCAACCACATACACTATCATTAAATTATATCGATACAACGTTATTTTTATAGTAGAAACTAAATTATTCGCATTTATTTTATATTATTTTATTTTGATTTTATTTATGATTGTATTTATACACCTTACCACACATCATTAATACACTTTGCCGTTATGTAGTTACCAGATCCTTTGCCCCAAAGGTATCAAAGGCATTGATGATCCCAAAAAATGTACCAAGATCTTGATTGAATCCACAGAACTATCCGACGATCAATACCGTTTGGGTAACACTAAGGCATGCATCTACAATTTTCATTAAATACTGCTACTTTTAAGAACAATGAAAATTCTTCATTAAACACACACATTATTAAAATTAGTATTGCCTGCCGTTATCAGTCTAATTCCTCTCTATCTCCCCTACACTACCCCCCAAACACAAACAAAAGTAGTTTGAAACAAGTTTGAACACTTGCCAACACTACTGGGCTTAAACCAATAAAATATTGAATGCCAAACATATTTATTGTTTTTTTTTTTATTTTATTGCCGAAAGCCTTAACAGGATAGAGCCTTAAGCCACAAATATTTGACGTAACCACTTTTTTTTACTAAGCTTTTGTATAATTTTACATAATATTTTAAATACTTTCTATTACGATACTTTTATTAAAAAAAATCAAAATACATATTTAATTTCATTAAACGAAAGTTTGATTTATTTAGTGGTCACGCTTTTGTCGGACTTTTGTCAAATATTTGTTAAAAGTGAACCACACCTTTAGATTCAGGTCACTTCTTGTTTATGGGTTTAAGGTTTTAAGTATTTTTTTATTTTTATTTATTCAACTGTGCAAGAGAAAATTTTATCCTCAATTGTTCCAAATGCAAATGAAAGTAAATCAATGAGGGTGAATGTTTTGCCTAAAAATACATTTTTGATTATCATTTCATTGGAATTAATGAGTCTTAAAAGCTTGTCGCATAGTTTTTTTATTATTTATTTGTAGTTTTAATTCTTTATTTTAATTATTTAAAAAAAAAAAAACATTTTCTTTTATTTTTTTATACATTCATTCATTCCACCTCCACACATGCACACAAATTAAATGCATCCTTAATTTAATGTATGCCCTTTGACAAAAACCAAACCATGATCGCAAAACCAAATACAGCTACCAGATCATGTGTCCTAAACAGCTTAAGGGTGTTGAGAAAGATATCAAGGCCACTGAAATAATTATTAAATATATTGATTTGCCTGAAGATCAATATCGTCTCGGTCGCACCAAGGTATATAATTGACAATATACTTGCCAATCAACCAGCCAAAAAATCAATACAAAATACAAAACTCACAAATCTCCATTTTGTACATAAATCATTCAAACCTAACCTCATTTAAAAAAGAAATTCTTTTAATACCCTCGTAAAAAGTAAATGTTGTGTTATTTTTTTCTGTTTATCTGTTCTAAATTAACTTTCTTTAGTCTCCTCTACAAAGAGGAAATTACTAATATTTTGTATAAGAAAAGGTGTTTTTGAAGAATTATGCTTTAGCAAAAAAAAAAAAAAAAAAAAAACAACAACACTGCCCCTGCTTCAATGTCGAATAAATCGAGAAATTAATTCAAAAACTAGTGGCGTTTTGTTTTCTGGTTTAAATAATGCATTTATTTTGCCTTTTGCGCTTTTTAGTGTTCTTAAAAAAAAAAATAATGTTCTAATGTGCAATTTTCTAATAATGTTGCCCAACAAAACCACAAATTTATTACATGTTCCAACCTCAATTTTATCCAAAGAAAAAAACAGATGTTAAAAAAAATATATATTGAATTACGTTTGGGTTTTTTATATTTTTTGATTAAATTATTAAAGTGGAGTTGCTTAAATATCTAAGTAAAAGCATTGATTTTTATTTTTTTGTGATCGTTAAAAATGTAGTACATTATGAAGAAGTGGTACAAAATATGTTGGCAACATTTTGTGTCCGAAAAGAAAACGCCACAAGTCATTAATCTTTTTTTTATATTTCTACCTTTCGACATTGGGCAATTGGCTGTGAATATGTTTCAGCAAAGAGTACATGCAGCAGACTAGTTGAACTTGCAACTCTTTACTGGAACATTCTAAATGTCGCTTAAATCAAATTTTCATTTAACCCACGAAATTTTAAGTTTACGTAAAACTTTTTTCTTCCCCGTTATCGCATTTGTTTGCCTCTTAAAATGTTAACAAAAAAATAGGTGTTCTTCCGTGCCGGTGTCTTGGGTCAAATGGAAGAATTCCGTGATGAACGTTTGGGCAAGATCATGTCCTGGATGCAAGCCTGGGCTCGCGGTTACTTGTCTCGCAAGGGCTTCAAGAAATTGCAAGAACAACGCGTTGCCCTCAAGGTTGTCCAACGCAACTTGCGCAAATACTTGCAATTGCGTACCTGGCCATGGTACAAATTGTGGCAAAAGGTCAAGCCTTTGCTCAATGTCTCCCGCGTTGAAGATGAAATTGCTGTAAGTATAAAAAGAAAAAAAACTTGAAAAAATAACACAAGGAGCTGGTTACGAAATTCAGATGCACTGCTGCTGCTGTAAAATGTAGAATGGAAATAAATCAAACTATTTGTTGGTCCCGTAATTTGCATGATTCAAGACAAATAGCAAATTCATAAATTTATTAATATATTGAGGTGCTTGGCATTAGAAAACTATTTGTGATGTATTGCCGCAAGGTGCTCATCTCAACTCTCTGCGAAAAAGACTCACAGAAAATTTCTAGCTAAAAAATTTTAAATATTGCAAATAAAATCAAAATACTTTGCGTTATTTGTCTCGCTCTAAACGCACTTGCTGCAATATAGAAATCTTTCGAGTTTATGATTATTGCACTCGTATTGAAAATAAGACCCTCAAATATTTGAAATTTTCGCGTGGCAATACCAAGAACAAATCATATTTAAGTAGCAGCTGTTGTGGCAAATAACATTTCATCTACTTAATTATTAAATGGCCATTTCAATTACAATGTTTATTTAAAGTTGTTTTTTTTTTTTTTGTTTTATTTTTGTAGCAAATAATTGAAAATTATTCAATTTTAATTTAAATCTCTTCCCACCTACGCATTTTTGGCTAAATTTAAACTAAAAAGAAAAAAAATTAATTTATAAATCACGTTGTTGATGACGGTGATTTATTTATGATGACTAAATTATTATTGATTTTGTGGCAAGAGTTCTGAAACTAAATCTATTTTAGGAACTTCTACTCATAATCAAAACACTAAATCCATTTCAAACTGAAATAGATGGCCTACATATACATTCACACACTCACACTCATACACAGGCAAAGGCAGATTTTTATCTGGAATATTTACAAAAGTGATTTGCCATAACCCAGAAAACATTTTTTTTCTTAATCAAAACTACTTCTCGGAAAAGGAAGCAAAAACAAAATCTTTCTCTTACAAAATTCAAAATGTTGCCATGATTTTTACAAATAAAATATTTTGCTGGGAATTAATGAATTGAGGAAATGTTTTATTTTGGCCAGAAATATTTGAAAAACTCGTTAATTTTTGCCAAGAATATCAGCGCCCCTTGTGCTCATACCAATAAATGGAAAAAATTTTGCTACCTTGGTATTGGTGTAGAAAAATATTTATGGCTCTTCTTCTTGGCCTAACCTCTGGCAATTTGTTTGGTTGATTTTTTTTCTTTTTCTTCAATAATTAATTAACAAAGTGAACAAGTGTAATGTTCTTTTTGCCCCTTAACTGCCAAACTATTGCCAACTCGAAATAATGCACTGTAGTCTAAGGCCGACCGACTGCCTGCCGCAGCCAATTTCATAATACTCTTCTTTCTTGCCACACTTCCACTCAAAATCAAAAGGGGTGCAAAAATAAACACAACAATTTTTCAATTGCTATAATTTTTTATAACAGATGAGTAATTAATAATCAGCGAAATTAAATCCTCACACAGAGGCCCCGAATCAAAATAAATTTGAATTTTTCTGTTTGAGTGTGTGTGGATATTTTCAATTGAATTCTCATCATTTACATTTCCAATGATGTTGCAAGTTGGAAAGAGATGTCTAGATGGTAGATGAAGAAATTGAAAAAACACACCTGTGCCATATCGATCGTTTAGCGTGATCGTTAAATAAATTCCGAAAATGATGAAGCATACCAAGTGTGCATAAATTATGAGTAAGTACTCAAAACATATACACACTTGCCACATACACACCTAAAATGATACATAATTGAATTTGATTTGATTTGATACTGTGGGGCGTTGCTAATTTGAATTTTTTTAAAATTCATCGAGCACTTTGCAATTGCCAAGCATTCCAGTTGTTGACCAGTAGCTAAACGGTTCTTATAGTTACCTGGGCTAAAGCGAACACATAATTCATTCTTCATCTAAACGATTTTAACGAACATCAAGCAACTATAGAGCTGCAATAAATAATACGATTTAAAAAAAATTATTAGAATAAAAAATTATTTAAAAATTATAAATAAATTAAAGTTACAAATAAATTTGAAAAAATCACAAAAAAATTAGTAAAGTTTTTAAATCAAATTTGAAATGGCTGAAGATAAAAAAGTAAAGAAATCGAAAAAATCTGATAAAAGCGAAAAAGTTGAAGAAGTTGGCTCGGCTACGCCACCAGCTGAAGCAATAACTTCCGACATACCCAAAACCGAGGAAACACCAACAGCAATAGCAGAAGAAAAACCAGCTGCTGAGCCAGCAGCTACTGAAATAGAACCAGCTCCTCAACCAGAACCTGCGCCTGAACCAGCCCCTGCTACGGAAACCACTAATAAATCTTCTAATTCTGATTCACAGCGCCTTGAAGAGAAGGCTAAGAAGGCTGAAGAAGCTCACGCTGCCGAAGTTAAGGTACGCAAGGAATTGGAAGCCCTTAATGCTAAGTTGTTAGCTGAAAAGACTGCCTTGTTGGATTCCTTGTCTGGTGAAAAGGGTGCCTTGCAAGACTACCAAGAAAGATGTTCTAAACTCCAAGCCCAAAAGAACGACCTCGAAAATCAATTGCGCGTAAGTATTTAAAAACGTTATAAAATTAAAAAAAAAAACATCTAAAAAAATTACCAATTTAATGTGAATTCAGTGAAGCAAATAACTGCATCCTCATTAATTTTTAATCATCAAAAACGAAACGTTCATAAACGGCATTCTAAGAGAATTAAAATTATTTGAAATTGATTGTAATATGTTTTCCGACTTTTTTTTATGAAATCTTCTGCGATTTTTGTGCTAAATATAGATTTTAGCGAAACTTTTTTTTTACAATTTTTAATTTTACCATTAAAATAGGACATCCAAGAGCGCCTGACCCAAGAGGAAGATGCCCGCAACCAATTGTTCCAACAGAAAAAGAAGGGTGACCAAGAAATCTCTGGCCTCAAGAAGGACATCGAAGACTTGGAATTAAATGTACAAAAGGCTGAACAAGATAAGGCCACCAAGGATCACCAAATCCGCAACTTGAATGATGAAATCGCCCACCAGGACGAACTCATCAACAAGTTGAACAAGGAGAAGAAGATGCAAGGTGAAAGCAACCAAAAGACTGGTGAAGAACTCCAAGCCGCCGAAGACAAGATTAACCACTTGAACAAGGTTAAGGCTAAGTTGGAACAAACCTTGGACGAATTGGAAGATTCATTAGAACGCGAAAAGAAATTGCGTGGTGACATCGAGAAATCCAAGCGCAAGGTCGAAGGTGACTTAAAACTCACCCAAGAAGCCGTTTCCGACTTGGAACGCAACAAGAAGGAATTGGAACAAACCATCCAACGCAAGGACAAGGAATTGTCTTCCATCACCGCTAAATTGGAAGATGAACAAGTTGTTGTTCTGAAACACCAACGCCAAATTAAGGAATTGCAAGCCCGCATCGAAGAATTGGAAGAGGAAGTCGAAGCTGAACGTCAAGCTCGTGCCAAGGCTGAGAAACAACGTGCTGATTTGGCCCGCGAATTAGAGGAATTGGGTGAACGTCTTGAAGAAGCCGGTGGTGCTACTTCTGCTCAAATTGAACTCAACAAGAAACGTGAAGCCGAACTCAGCAAATTGCGTCGTGACTTAGAAGAAGCCAACATTCAACACGAATCCACTTTGGCTAACTTGCGCAAGAAGCACAACGATGCTATCGCTGAAATGGCTGAACAAGTTGATCAACTTAACAAATTGAAGGCTAAGTAAGTATACTGATCTCCTAAAAATTTTCTTTTGAATTTGTTTCTTCAAAAGTTGTTGCTGCGGAAAAAAACTGTGTTGTCAGCCGTCTTTGTCTTTTATTGTATTGGTCGATGATCTTGAATGTGCTTTAAAACAAACAAACATTAAATTTTTCTTTAAATTTCTTACTACAATAACAGGGCTGAACACGATCGCCAGACTTGCCACAATGAGTTGAACCAGACTCGTTCTGCCTGCGATCAACTTTCTCGTGATAAGGTAATGAATCCTCTCAAGGATCATGACAACAGTTGTCACACAAATCACACGCAACAGTTACCCTCATTCTTTGTACAAAACCCTTCCCAAAAAATTACACATACATACACCAAACTTTTAGTTCCTTCAAGGAATTCAATTTATAGAATTTTAAAAGCGGCATTAATCTCTTTCAACTTTCAACGCCAACAAGATGGATTTTCCCGAAGCAACGTTATTTGTTTTTTTTTTACTTTCCCACACACATTTAACACAATCTAACTAAAACAAAACTTACTTTATTACCAATCTAGGGCTGAAAAGGAGAAGAACGAGTACTACTCTCAATTAAATGATCTCCGCGCCGGTGTTGACCACATTACCAATGAGAAGGTATTTGCTCCTTTTATTAGAATCGAAAAACGCCGCTGTACATTTTGCTGATTTTTATTGTAGATTTGTGAGAGTCAGTTTGGGAATCCTAGATTCTCAAATTAAACTCTAGTAGCTCTGCTTTGAACATTATACAACTAATGGGCTTGTTTAGTACAATGCCTATATTTAAAACATTGTAGAAATTTTGTGAATATAATTACTACCGCACTAATCCCTGCCAAAAGTTATTTTAAATCCTTGCTAACAAAACACTAACTGTACATAGTACACACAAAAGTCAAATACAAAATAACACTGTCTATATAATTTTGCTCATCATTGCTTATTGAAAATATCTTATCCTTTTCACACTTGAAAAATAGGCTGCCCAAGAAAAGATTGCCAAGCAATTGCAACACACCCTCAACGAATGCCAATCCAAATTGGATGAAACCAACAGAACCCTCAACGACTTCGATGCCGCCAAGAAGAAGCTTTCCATTGAAAACTCCGACCTCTTGCGCCAATTGGAAGAAGCCGAATCCCAAGTGTCCCAATTGTCCAAGATTAAGATCTCCCTTACCACCCAATTGGAAGATACTAAGCGTTTAGCTGATGAGGAAGGCCGTGAACGTGCTACCCTCTTGGGCAAATTCCGCAACTTGGAACACGACTTGGATAACCTCCGCGAACAAGTAGAAGAAGAAGCTGAAGGCAAGGCCGATTTGCAACGTCAACTTAGCAAGGCTAACGCTGAAGCTCAAATCTGGCGTAGCAAGTACGAATCCGATGGTGTTGCCCGCTCCGAAGAACTGGAAGAAGCCAAGAGGAAGTTGCAAGCTCGCTTGGCCGAGGCCGAAGAAACAATCGAGTCTCTTAACCAAAAATGTATTGCCCTCGAAAAGACCAAGCAACGCTTGTCTACCGAAGTCGAAGATTTGCAATTGGAAGTCGACCGTGCCAACGCTATTGCCAACGCTGCCGAGAAGAAACAAAAGGCATTCGACAAAATCATTGGCGAATGGAAACTTAAGGTTGACGACTTGGCTGCTGAACTCGATGCCTCCCAAAAGGAATGCCGCAACTACTCCACCGAATTGTTCCGTCTCAAGGGTGCCTACGAAGAAGGCCAAGAACAATTGGAAGCCGTCCGTCGTGAAAACAAGAACTTGGCTGATGAAGTCAAGGACTTGCTCGACCAAATCGGTGAAGGTGGTCGCAACATCCACGAAATCGAAAAGGCCCGCAAACGCTTGGAAGCTGAAAAGGATGAACTCCAAGCTGCCCTCGAAGAAGCTGAAGCCGCTTTGGAACAAGAAGAAAACAAGGTATTGCGCGCCCAATTGGAATTGTCTCAAGTTCGCCAGGAAATTGACCGCCGCATTCAAGAGAAGGAAGAAGAATTCGAAAACACCCGCAAGAACCACCAACGTGCTCTCGATTCCATGCAAGCCTCCCTCGAAGCCGAAGCCAAGGGTAAGGCTGAGGCCCTTCGCATGAAGAAGAAGTTGGAAGCCGACATCAACGAATTGGAAATTGCTTTGGATCACGCCAACAAGGTAAGTCGCTAGCCAATACGATATACGTTAAGCAACGAATTACGCAGCCAGTGAAACTGTTGTACTCAATTTTTATATATATTTATCCTTTTAATAGGCTAACGCCGAGGCCCAAAAGAACATCAAACGCTACCAACAACAACTCAAGGATATCCAAACTGCCCTTGAAGAAGAACAAAGAGCTCGTGATGATGCCCGCGAACAATTGGGTATCTCTGAACGTCGTGCCAACGCACTCCAAAACGAATTGGAAGAATCCCGCACCCTTCTCGAACAAGCCGATCGCGGTCGTCGTCAAGCTGAACAAGAATTGGCTGATGCCCACGAACAGCTCAATGAAGTTTCCGCCCAAAACGCCTCCATCTCCGCTGCTAAGAGGAAATTGGAATCTGAACTCCAAACACTCCACTCTGATTTGGATGAATTATTAAACGAAGCTAAGAACTCCGAAGAGAAGGCCAAGAAGGCTATGGTTGATGCTGCCCGTCTCGCCGATGAACTCCGCGCCGAACAAGACCACGCCCAAACCCAAGAGAAACTCAGAAAGGCTCTCGAACAACAAATCAAGGAATTGCAAGTCCGTTTGGATGAAGCTGAAGCCAACGCCCTCAAGGGTGGCAAGAAGGCTATCCAAAAATTGGAACAACGCGTCCGCGAATTGGAGAACGAATTGGATGGTGAACAAAGAAGACACGCCGATGCCCAAAAGAACCTCCGCAAATCTGAACGCCGTATTAAGGAATTGAGCTTCCAATCCGAAGAAGACCGCAAGAACCACGAACGTATGCAAGACTTGGTTGACAAACTCCAACAAAAGATCAAGACATACAAGAGGCAAATTGAAGAAGCCGAAGAAATTGCCGCCCTCAACTTGGCTAAATTCCGCAAAGCCCAACAAGAACTTGAAGAAGCCGAAGAACGTGCCGATTTGGCTGAACAAGCCATCAGCAAATTCCGCGCCAAGGGACGTGCCGGTTCCGTTGGTCGTGGTGCCAGCCCCGCGGTAAGTGTCCATACAAAAATCATCCAACTCTAAAATCTCGAATGCTTTTTATATCAACCGCCAACCATTTGCCAAATAATAACGCATCATTTTCTCTTTTTAATTTATTTCAAATCTCTTAAATCTCTTGCAATTACCTCATGCAGATTTAAATTACGCAAAATGGCACTGTAAATGATTCACACGGTCCACATAGAGAGATTCAATTAGCAAAAAGAGAAACTAGATCATAAGTTTAAGCTTTATGCATCTCTTTTCAACAAAAGAAATGCAACATTCAACATTCAATTTATTACTTTAAACCAAATCAAAAAAAATATATTTAAAAAAGAAACAAAAACAAAAAAAAAAAAAAACAACCAGCTTACAAAACCCAATTAATTTCATCAAGCAAAGCATCAATTTCATCGCAAGCCAAAACAAATCGAGTCATAGTCAAATCAGTAGAAATCAAGCTGAATTATAAATATCAAACTTCTCTGCTTTTTTCACGATAATAAAATAATTTTATTATTATTATTATAACTACTACTAAACTACAACTATTATAATTGTATATGTATGTGTGTGTGTGTGTGTACAACAACAGCCGGCAGCGTCTAAAGGTGGTCGCAACAAAAGTGTGCTGGACCAGTAAACAATCTTTCACTACATTTGTAAGTTTCAAAGGGTCAAGAGCCCAAAATTTC
The DNA here is from genome assembly GCA_930367215.1 of Pollenia angustigena. Lineage (NCBI taxonomy): Eukaryota > Metazoa > Arthropoda > Insecta > Diptera > Polleniidae > Pollenia > Pollenia angustigena. The sequence goes on along the minus strand of OV884057.1, from coordinate 119,028,991 downwards.
TTAAATCCTGCACCCCCGAATCCAAATGATAATAGTTAAAGTGCCTTTCGTTCTATCAAGTCATTGAATACACACACATACTTACAATAAACATATATATTTTTTGACATATCACTACTTTCACTTGTAACGTGCAAAGTTCTTTGTTCTCCTTTCGACAGACACCTTTCTCTGGTTCTTGCATAAAGTTGTCCTGTAAAAAGGACATTCATATCAATATCCCTCAAAAATCATTTCACTATCCGATATCAAGTTGTCACAGTGTTTTCCAAATGACACTTATCTCTCGATCGCAACAATAGACATACATACCTCTCATCCCGAGTCCTGTTCGGTATTGTTACGTATTGAGTAATATGTTGTTGTTGTTGTTATTGTTCTCTTGGTAACATTATCTATCACTTTGTAAAATCATGCATGCTTGGATTGTAATACTTTAATCTTCTCTTCATTTATCTGTCTAGACATCTATTAAATAAATTTATTTTGTTTCTCTTCCCTCCTGCAGCCCCGTGCTATGTCCGTGCGGCCACAATTTGACGGTATGGCTTTCCCACCAAGATTCGACCTTGCTCCCGAAGATTTCTAAATGCCACTAAAACATTTTAATTTATTTTATTAAACTATTTCATAAATATTTTATTTTACTTTAATTTATAAATATTTTACAACACTTTTTGTTTTTTTAATTTAAAAAAAAATAGAAATAAAACAATTTAAAAAAATTAATTAAAAAGAAAAATTAAAGAACTATAACAAATCGAACGACGGGAGGATTACAATGCACTTAGGCATAAATATCATAACAACCTAAAAAAAATTACTAATACTAAGAAATAGTATCCAATTTAATGTATTTTGTAAAATACCAACATAAGAAGCCTTTCGAGGACAAAAAGATGATGAAAAGTGGAATGAAGCAAAAATTCTAGTGTAGTTACTTTCGCCAGACATGCTCTGACATCTGAATACTCAACCTTTAAACATTAAAAAAAAAAACATTTATAGTTTTATAAATAATAATAATAATTTTTGTATTATTAAAAGCATGACTTAAGCCCCGTCATATAAATTAATACTCATACAAATGTACGTTTAGTTGTCATCTGTGCCGGAAGTTAAAGAAAATTTTTTAAAAATAAAACAAACACATGCTACTGCACCGCACTTAAGTAAGAAGAAAATATCAACAAAACCACAAAAATTACAAAAATGAAATGTTATTTATTTATGTATTTATTGTAAAATGCACACTTTACACACACTCATTTACACATTTTGATATTATGCCATAAATTGGAGACAACAACAACAATTGCATATTTCACTTATATTTCTACAACTCAAGTTTTCTCACTTAACACTCATCAAAATGACAGCGACACAAACAACACAAAACACTCATCTTATGGCGCTTATGTTAATGTTATTTTTTTAATTAATCAAACATTTAATTTAAATTAAATAATTTAAAAATATACATAATAATGATAATATTTAATAAAAAAAAAAGGAACAAGTATACAAAAAAGGAACAAAATAAATGTAAATCAATAAAAAAAACAATCTGAAGTTTTATATTTTATTCAAGACAGCTGTTTAGAGAATATCCATTAAGCCGATCTGAAAATAGTTCCAGGCTTAGGGCCAGTTTTTGACTACGTCCATTTAAATGATAACTTAAATATCCCAAGTTATTACCAGGGGAACCATAAATATGCAGTTGCATGTTTTTCCTTGTGCGTCCAATGAAGGCACAAATAATATATTTATCTGTTTTAGAGCCTTTAATGAATTTTGGCATCGATTTGTTAGTGCATATTTTACCATTTACAGCATTTTGGTGCATAATTTAGTTAAACGAGCATTTTTGCATTTTTAAGTTAATAGCGCATATTTTTCCTTTTTAAGGCATATTTTGATACATGCTCAATTTTGTAAGATGCCTAAAAGAGTTTTCGCAGCAAAGAAAAAAAATTTTTTTTTTCGAAATTCTGTTACTTTAATTTGTTCGACATCTACATTTAGGGGGGGTGCTTTAAAACCATGGTAGATAAGGTCATGATGACATTATTGCTCAATTGAATGGGAGATAAAGCCATAATGGCCTTATTGCCCAATCATTGAGAGGTAAGGTCATATTTAAAATTTTGCGAAATGAGAGATATAGCCATATTTGTTTTCGCAAATGAGAGATAAAGCCATATTTTTTCAGAAAATTGTTATGCATGGTGTAAACATTCTGTAAAAGGGATAATCCTTAGTTATCATTGAAAAACATTTTTTTATTCTTGTGACGCACGCAGGAAAACTTTATTCAGCGAAGCCAGCTGCCGCGTCCCCCTAAGCACGGCCGCAGGCCGTCACGCAGAAAAACTTTAGTATGCGAAGCCAGATTTCAATACTTAACTTTAGTGTCTCCGGAACTGAAATGAGAGATAAAGCCATTTTCTAATATTGCTAATGTGAGATAAAGCCATGATGGCTTTATCTCCCATTCAAATGAAAAAAAATCAAAAAAGGCTTTATCTCCCCATTGAATGAGAGATAAAGCCATCATGGCCTTATCTACCATGGTATTATAGCATTCCCCCTACATTTAATTTTTACTCTAAAAGGCAAAGCAGGTTGTCATTAAGGATAAATGTTATGCGATGTTTATAATACATAGAAATCTAGACCAATCTTTTAGTATGCCGATTGACTCAGAATCATTTTTTAAAGTGATCTAACGATGTCCATCCGTCCGTCTGGCTGGTTGTCTGTCCATGTTAATCTTGTGCGTAAAGTACAAGTTCCAATTTTGTTGACAATTTGATCAAATATGGACGAAGTTTATGTAAATGGTGAGAACCGGTCTATAATTTTAAATTTTTGCCACAAAATCATCTTTCCATTAAAAAATGTGCTCCAAAAGGAGCAGGTTTTTTGTATGAATTCATACCTCAAATCGCTTCAAATCTGCTGATGGGATGCCTGATTTTTGTATGGGGTGTTCCCGGTTTGGAGGACTATTTTCTGCTGACAATAAGCGCTTCTTTTAACATGCAAACAAAGCGCTTCTAAAGTGCTTTTTTAAGGACTAACTATATTAACATATTCATTAATGTTTTGCTTTTACTTGTTTACATGCCTTTTTCAATCATTTTCGTAAACGATAATATATTTTTATTGTTTACGCTTTAAAACCTTCTTTGTTGTCAGCACTAAAATAGCAGCTTTTTCTGTAGTGCTTCAAAAAACCCAAATTTGTTTTACTGGGATGGAACATATTGAAATTAAATTCGCCCCAAAAATATTTTACTGCAAATTTAATTATTTTCGAATCGGTTTGCATTTGCCCTAAGCTCCCATCCTTAAATAGCTTTAACTTCCTTTTAAATTATAACATTTGTTAAAAATTTAGTGACCGTACCTAAAATCCCTTTGGATTTTAATATCTAGATAAGGTTCGGCGCAAACATCTCTTATATGAATTTTAACCTAATATGGGATTAAGCGATAATAAGGTTTTTGTTAAATGTTTTATTAATTTGTTGAATATTTTGTTTCAAATGAGTAAATTTTGATGGCATATTATTAACATTTTTCAGGGCATATTTTCCAGTTTTTACTGCATATTTAATGCCCATAAAACGCGTTTTTAGAGCATATTTTTGATTTCCCTGGTTATTACAAATGGCATCGATCGAATGACGACCGTCATCACAAAATTTTGTCATATTTTGTGACATAAATTCGATGCCACATTTTTTTTATTATTAACAGATAAAATATGAATATGAATGAAATTAGAAATGTTGAAATGCTTGTAAAATGTGTTTTAGGAAGAATTTTGTTGTTTTATCCACTATTTTCGTTTTTAGATATATTTCTAAAACCTTCATAGGATGCATCGCAGTGATGTACAATCGTAGTTAAAGCAAAAAAAAACCGTACACAACATATAACATTAGTATTGATGACATTAAATCTTCCCATTGACATCAACATCAAAAAAGAATAAAGGCTCAGTTAGGCGAACGTTGCCGTACCCGTAATGTACCGCACCGTACTGTAAGCACGTTGGTGCACTTATGTTATCTTTAATGTAGACAGCAATTTTTTGTACTTATTTATTGCCGACAATTTATGTTGCAATAATTATTAATCCATTTTCGTTGACAATTATTGCTTACATAAAACGACAAATTTGGTTGTCAATTGAGAAAAAAAAGCAAAAAAGAAAAATATAAAAGCAAATTGTGTGAGAAAGAAATTAAATTTGTGAAATGGTAGCAAATTATAATTGTAAAAGAATTAAATTAAAGAATTTAATAAACACTAAAATAAAATTACAAAACTTATTTTTATTAATATAATTTTTTTCTTATTCGATCTTTATTATTTAAATTTATATAAATTAAGTTTAAGTTTGAGTTCTTTTTATATAAAAATATTTTTTTTTTTTTTTTTTTTTTTTTTTTTTTGTTGAAGTAAAATTAATATTTTTCTATAAAAAAGATATCAAGTTTTAAACAAATTAATATAAATTTTAATAATAAAGTCGAATAAGAATTTGTATCAATAAAAATAATTTTTGCAAGATAGCGCAAGTTTTTACACTGCACCTTCTTCCTTGATTTTTTTCAAATTATGAGTTAACATAAATACGTTTTCCCATGCCTTTAACATAAGCTGAGCAATAAGAAATATTGCTTTGTTATTCTGCCGACGTTATTGCCAACTGGCTGAGATATTTATCTTTAGTGTAGACCTAGGGTAAACAAAAAGCAATAGTATACATCAAGGTATATTTACACAAGGTAAACTCGTTGACCCATATGTTTGTCAGCTGTTTACCCCATTTGGAACCCTAGTGTCAAAAGTTATTTATGTTGGTTCCGTTGGTTCCTTGTGTTTGTTTACATACTTATGGTTAGTGCGCGCCATTTTGAATTAAAAAAGTGTAAAATTTTGAAAAACATTTTATTTTTGTGAAATTTTAATTCTTGCGATTACTAAGCAAACAAAATAGATTTAAATGCATTATTTTTTGCAATAATACTTTATTTTTATGCTTGAGAATGCACAATATATTAAAAATTGTTTCAGCTTATTATTCTGAACTGCACGTGTTGTTATACCCTTCACCGAAGGTAAAAGGGTATATATAACTTTGTCATTCCGTTTGTAATTTCTACAATATTGATCCTACACCCTATAAAGTATGTATATTCTGGGTCCTTATGAAAAGCGATATGATGTGGGCTTGGTTGGGGTATCTTTCTGTCAGATATTCTTATTATAATTTTGCTATTGAAATTCAGCCAGATCGGTCCACAAATGGCTGAGATATGAGCAAAAAACCACGACTACCTCTAATTTTTTCCAAAAATCCCTTGTGGTTGTTGTATTTTTATTACTTTTTGCTGTATAACTGGGGAACGGCAAAAGCCAAAGTTTCCAAATTATGTACACACATTTAGGTTGCCAATACACACCATCCTACAAAATGTGGGCGGGATTGGAGAAGTGGGCGTGGTACTTCCCGTACAAAAAAAAATTAAAAATTGTATAAAAACCTAAATTTTAAGGCTGCCATATGTCCTATGGATATGATTTATATACCAAAATATCGGAAATTTTTAGTAGAACATATTTTATAAAAAACTCGGGAAAATCGGTTCAGATACAAAAAAGTTATGACCAAAATTTTTTTTTAAATACCCACTTTCGGGAACCATAGATCTCCCCGAGTCCAAGCTTTATAACTAAAGTAAATGGTAAATTTCTTCTTTAACACGTCGGTATATAAATCTGTCAAATCGGTTAAAAAATGGCTGAGTTATCAGCAAAAAACCACGACTACCTCTAATTTTTTAAAAAAAATCCCTTGTTGTTGTTGTATTTTTATTACCTTTTGCTGTATATCTGGTGAACGGAAAAAGCCGAATCTTTGAATTTTTTTTAATGGTAATATTTAAAAATTTCCAATTCTTACTGTTTGTTAAAAAGTTTTTAAAAGTTAAAATTTTAAAAGTCAATTTAAAAAATAGAAAATTTAGTTGGACGGTATTATTATAAATATTTTACAATCAAAACAATTTATTTGTATTAAATTTAAATAAACTTTGTGCGTTTAGTTTTGGGTATCTCTGTATTTTGAAACTCTCTCATAAAACATATGCAAAACATTTTTGAACATCAATGTTTTAAAGGCACATTGTTGCGTTTTTTTTTTTTTTGACACCATGGTTCCAAATACAAAAACAATTTGGCGTGTTGTTTTTGTCTTGTTGTACTTGTTGTAGCAACGAGTTTACCTTGTGTAAATATACCTTGGTATACATAAAACAAAACACACAGTGATGGGAATCAAAAATGTTCAAATGGTGACCGTTGTGCAGAAAACGTACCACGTGATTTAAATTGTATTAAAATAGTATTTTGTGTATGTAAAAAATGTTAATAATTTAACATTTATATGATAGATTTACAATAAATAAATTTGTATTTTAGCATATATAAATTTTTAGCATACATTATTGTTAATGTGCATAAACCAAACAAGGTTTTGATACCATTTAAAGTCTTTTATATGTTTCACATTTCCATTGTATGTGTATGTATATGCATTTGTTTACTTTAAACATCTAAACATATGTATATTTGGAAATATGTTGTATTTTAAGTTATTTTGTCGCTATTCCATAGATAAACTGAAAAAAAGTACCAAAAAAAAAGAGCAAAATTACCCGCATTCAATGTAACATACAAGCCGCCCATCACTGTCTTACAAATGTCACGTAACAACGGCATGAAATTCTATTTTATACAGATTGATACGTTGCATTTGTCTGGGATCACACTATGAAAGTTTTCTTTCCGAAATTCTGAGTTTATGGGTGAGAGGGGAAAAAGAAACAGCATGTTCTCTTCCCCTCTCACCAATAAACTCAGACTTTCTGAAAGAAAACTTTCATAGTGTGAACCCAGACTTTCGGTAAGCTTTTGAATTTGTTTTTATATAACAAAAAGCGAACATCTGATTGATACAGTACAGATGCGGTACAGCAACGTTCGCCTAACTGAGCCTTAAGAGCGAAAAACGTAAATTGTATAATAAATTTCAAAGAAAATCTTTGCGCAAATCTTTAAACTAGCAAAAAAGCTGTACTTGGAGCAAGGATTTTCTGCTACATATATGGCATAACAACACTTGCTTTGCTAGAAAAAGATTCTCTGCGTAGCGGGCCCACGACCGGCCATATTGCCTAACGCCAGTTATTTCATTATGAAATAAGACCCAATTTAAAAATTAAATAAAACCAAATAAAATAAAATTTTACCCAATTTTAGAATAAAGCATTGTTTTGAGTTGTATTTCATTGGGCATGGGCGGCTTTGCATACAGTAGTTACGAAAAGCGGCTTCGCTTAGAATAGTTTTTTTCATGGCCATCTTTCGAGTAGGCGGAACATTTTTCTTCTTTGTGTTTGACAAAAATGGCCTCCTTACAAGTGTTTTTTTTTTTTTTTTTTTTTTTTTTAGCAATAAATCGATTTTTTACATACCCTAAGGAGAAGCCCTCCAGCCTGGCCGAATACCGGCTATGTAAAATAACTTTCCACAAAAAATAAAAGTTTTAAATTAAACCTAAATATCTTATTTGAAACATTTACATTTATTTAGAACCGGGTGGTTTAGGATTAGTCTTAATTCTCAACAATTGCTTGTGTTGACCAATAATGTGTTCTAAGTGTGTACATTCTCTTAATTCACATTTAAATTCGTCCAAAGTTTCATAAAGTATGGGATACAATTGGGGCAAAATACCATGATCCAATGTAGGGAATAAATGATGTAAAGCATGTTCTCCAAAGTGCGTTAAGACCAAAAACTGAGAACCCTTAAGATCTCCACGATCGATTATGGTGTCAACCTGGTAAAGGCCCCAATCACGATCTTCACGATTGGCATCGCCTTCATGGTAAATTCTTGGATCATGATGGGCTGCATTTAAACCAATTACGCAAAACGCGAAACTTGCTAAAGCCGTTATGCTCAACCATTGACGCACGCACCACAAAAAGGAATAACTTGAACACAGGTACATAGACAAGGGTAGCGAAAGGCATAATAAATCATGCCAGTACATAATGTTAGTTTCGCACAGGGAGTAAATAATTCTGAAATTAAATCGATTAATTCAAAAATCTTTTTAACAGTACAAAATAACATACCTGCCAAACATTTGTAAGAAAAATGCAATGGCATACGATATCGGTTCAGTTACCCAGGATACATAACGCATAATTTTACTTTTAACAAAGGGACTTGGAACCCAACACAAAAGCGGTTCAAACATTGATAATTCCAGATCAATAAATGAATTGGGATAGATGTGATGGGATAACGCGTGCGATATACGCCACGATGAAAAATTTAACATGCTCAAATTAAACGCATACATTTGCCAATTGTCTCGTTTATGGAAATAATTGTGAGATATAACAGTTGTCCAAACTAGAGCTGCCGCTGCCAGAGCCATACACAATAAGCTATCGAATTTTGCACAGGCCATAGAAAAGATAAAGGTACTCAAGAGTAAACCTAAATGAATTACCTACAAATATATAAAATTTAATATTAATTTTTTTTATTAATTTTATTAAGTTTTTAATTTCTTATGAAGTATTATTACCTCAAACATATCGAGCCCTAATTGCAAAAATGATGTAACCAACAACATTTTAGATTTTTGTTTTTTGATGAAAATCGATCATTTTTGATTATTTGGATCATCTCTAAAAATCTCATATCTCTGGGAAGTACCGTTACGAAATAAGAGCAAATGCAATTTCAAACGAAACCCTAGACTTGAAGCAAAAAAATTTTCAAAATCCATCTCCTGTAAAATTTTATTTTTGTTGGTTACATCATTTTTGCTATAAGGGCTCGATATTTTACTTAGTCTGAGTTCATACGGTTCATGTCTTATTGACAAGATTCTTCCTATTTCTTCTTTGAGCATGAATTGGCGTTCAAATGATTCATGTCATGTTCACGACATGTGCTTTTTTGATATTGAAAACAATAACAAAATTAGACAACGAATGAAAAAGCAAAACGTAAAGACAGTACATGCATCTGTGTCAGTGTTACCACCAGCAAAATTCAAAATTACACTTGAGATGAAGTAAAATTACCCGATTTAAATGAAATTACACCTGATATAAAATTTAAGTTTTATTAAATAAATATACATTTACAAAGAAGCAAAAACACAACAAACTCTTTAAAAAAGATCAATATTAGTCAAACTGTTAGATCAGGGACCCGAAATAACTGTTAATATTTTTTAAATAGCCAATAGGTTATGGAAAAAATAACTGAAAAAAAATTGGTCTTGTAATAATAATTATAAATTACCCAGAAAATTATAGGTCTGCCATTAACATTATAAAAGATTATTATTTTTTTTGGTCTTTGATAACCGTTATGAAAGATTATTATTTTTTTTGGTCTTTGCTAACCGTTATGAAAGATTATTAATTTTTTTGGTCTTTGGTAACCATTATGAAAGATTTTTATTCTTATGGGTCTTCTTTAACCATTATAAAAAAATTTTTATTTTTTCTGTCTTCTATAACCACGCTACAGTTCGCAAACTCCAAATAATAATTTCATAAAACTAGTGTGAAATTCGATATGGAAGACCGAAAAAAATAAAAATCTTTTGTAATGGTTACGGAAGACCAAAAAAAAAATAAAGTCCTTTGTAATGGTTATGAAAGCCCAAAAAAAACAAAAAAAAACTATAACGGTTATCAAAGACCAAAAAAATATTGGTTTTTTGTAATAATTATTCAGAGAGCAAGTTTTAAAAATTCGTGATAAATTATTATTTCAGGATTTTTTCAAATATTGGTTATAACTGTTATGTCCCTGGTTAAGATTCTTATTGTTATTTTAAATAAATAAACAAAAATAACTTTAAAGACAAACACTCAATTTACATGATGAATTTTATGACGTCATTTTTTTGTTTGGTAGTAAGCGGTGTAGAGAAGAAAGAGGGGTAGCAAAATAGACATGATTTCTGTTTTCTCTTCCTCTTTCTTCTCTACACCGCTTGCTGCCAAACAAAAAATTACGTCTAAAATTGGACGTCATAAAATTCATCATGTAAATTGAGTGTTATTAAAAACAATTCATAAAACATAAAAAAAATCCTAAAATAATAAGTTGAACTTCCACATTTGGTTTCATATATCTAGGGAAGGTGTCCATTGCCCAGTGATGTTATACGTAGGGAAAAATCCCTATTCGTAGGGATTTTCTTCTTAAAAAATTGGCGGTAGGGTAAAAGGACAGTTTTTTTTTAAATCATTAAAATGTAGGGACTTTTCAAAAATGCAGCAAACTGTATATATTTGGCAATCATTTTCGATTTTTGACAACATACTAATATAATTTTGGACAGGGCAACATTACAAATTTTTAAATTTCTTTGGGTGATCGCTTACCGCCATTTCAACTTTGATCTAAAGGTAAATTTGTAAAACTCTCTTTTACAAGAATGGAAATGCTTTGAAATTAAAAACGGCAATAAAAGCAATAACTATAAAATTTGCTGAAGATGGGAATCAAAATGATTTGGATCAAAGTGACAATTTTAATGAAAATTTCATTTTCCGCATTTAGTCAAAATTAGCTATATTTGATTTATCACTGCCACATGCCAATACAGATGGCAAAAGGTTTTTTTCTATCATTGATATTATTTTTTTGGCTTATTTTTTAGCCAATTTTTTATTTCTTCGGTAATGAATCATATATGAATCTTTTTTTACTCGCTCAAGTGATTAATCACTAAAAGTGATCTAAGAAGACTCGTTTAGGTGATTCTTACAAAAAATAATCATATAAATGCTAACTGGGAACAACTTTAAATAAAATTTATGTATGTACAGTAGAGCGACTCAAGTTGTATGGAAGCAAAATTCGTGCTCGATGTACCCTCCTAAAAATGAACCTTGGACTTTTTTAAGATTACATTTTAAATATTTCGGCTCCAGCTTTGACCTCTCGTGAGCTGGACCAGTTTGAAAAAGGGTCTATTTTAGCATGTTTTGTTAATTTGAGAATCTGTTTCCTTACCGACATATGCAAATTGGATATCGTAAGAGAGGTTTTTTTAAGGCGCGTCCAACTGTATATACAATTTGTCCAAGGACGATCATCCATGTCCTTATTTTTAAGGATTTTCTGTAAAAAAACGGTTTTTGAATTTTTTGTTCGGGGTTGTTTGTAATAAAAGTGCCAAATTAACATATTTTAATCTTTAGTCGATTTAATTAAATACGAGTCTCAGCTTTTTTTGAAATTCGTGCTAGTTCGCGTTTTGGCAAAAATGCAATGGGGTGGTAACCCTTCGTTTTAAATAGGGCAATATGGGTATCAAATTTTATCTTTTGGTAAGTATATCATCTTTGTATGTAAATAATTTAGATTTTTGCAAATTAGATGCATTTTTCACGGTGCTCTGGAATATATATAAATACAATTTTGTAGTAACTCTAATATGATAGCGGATTTAGTTTCTAGATCATGTATGGATGAAAATAGGACTAAAGAAAGAAAAAAAGAAATGATCCACGATACCCAATTTGCATATGTTGGTAAAGAAACAGATTCTCAAATTAACAAAACATGCAAAACTAGACCCTTTTTCAAACTGGTCCAGCTCACGAGAGGTCAAAGCTGGAGCCGAAATATTTAAAATGTCATCTTAAAAAAGTCCAAGGTTCATTTTTAGGAGGGTACATCGAGCACTTTTTTTGGTGAGTCGCTCTAATGTATAGTAATACAAATGGTTTTATTTGTAAATTTAAAAAGTTGTAGGGATTTTTGTAGAGACAATTTTTTAACGCGTAGGAAAAAATATGGATTTTTTTTGGTCTGCGTAAAGACTTTTCAAAAAAACCGTATAACATCACTGCCATTGCGATTCCTTTATAATGGGTGTTTTCTTTAGCGCCGTAGAGCTTACGAAAGGTTAGCTGTCAAACGAACTGTCATACTGCTTTTACTTTTCGCTCAGGCACATCATCATGAATAGATTCATGCTTGAACAACGCCACCAAATTATCCAAATTTACTTTGTAAATCAGCCATCGATTTTCGCAACTTATAGGCGACTTCATGAAGGCGATGTGTTGATTAAGAGAAAATAAACTGTCAATTAGACTTCAATGCCGTGCGATGTGACACCTTATGATTGTTTTTCATAGGACTGTGGAGTCACCGGCTAATGCTGATAAACCAACGACAATTAACGTCTTGGAGGTCAACATTGTTCATTCAAACAAAATTGGACGTCTGCAATGCGTTTCGTCAAGGACAGGCACGGTGTCTATTTGTTTGAAATTAGTTTCAACTGGTAAAGCCGTGTATTAATCTGCGATTAAAATTAATTTTTTTTTTTGTATTGTCTACCATTTTAAGTTTCATGGTCTTAAAAAATATCCTTTATACCTTATTTAGTAAACAAAATGACTGCAGAGTTTTATAAAACTCACCCTTTCGTAATTCAGATTTACAGCTGTAAAGGGCGTTAAATATTCTTCAAAATAATCATTAAAAAGTTGCAAGATAAAAATAAAATTAATTATATGTTGCAATATTGGAGACATATCTAACCCAGTTTAGTTTTTAGTTTGAATATTTTTTTTTCAATAAACTTCAGGTTCTAATCACTATGATAGGCATCATTATCCAAATCTAAAGGTTACATCTTGCGAAATTCATTACCAAATTTTAGAAAATATATATTTAGAGATTGAAGTCTTTTCTTAAAAGTACACCGAGACTTTGGTTCAGAAACTGTGCATTTTTAAGCAACAATATTTAAAAAGAAATAAATTTCATCAATGCAATCGAATCTTGATTTTATTTGGGTATCTTAAGTAAGAATTTCAAATTACACATAAACTCACCTAAGAGAAATTACCCACGCTCTACCCACGACAGTAAAAATTATACCAAATTCGGGTAATTACCCACAAAGTGGCAACACTGATCTGTGTACTCGTTTCTTTTCCCTTCGTCCCTCTCACCTATAAAGTAGCAATCTTGTCAATAAGACTAGAGCCGTATGAACACAGACTCACACAGCGTTTACATTTGCCAGTACTGGCAAGACAGTAAGCATATACATATTAGTTGGCAAAACAATGCAAAAACAAAATAGCTGTAAAAGTGTTTATGTATTAGTGAAAAAGTTTGAATGAATTGCTACTGGCTTGCCAGTACTGGCAAATGTAAACGCTATGTTAATATTGAAAAAGAAATTTTACCTTACCTAAAAAAGATGGGCAAGACATTTTGATGAATTTCTAAATATAAAAATTAATAAACTAAAACTTTCTCTATAAATTTAGGAGTATCTTTAATATTGCGAGTAGTCAAGCATTCTGTCATTGAAGGGTTCTCAAGGACGGCGATTGTGGTAATTAACCAGCAATCCTTGGAACAACAGAGGGAGAGGCAGAGCAAAATCTAATGTGGCTGTAGTACGTTCTTGCTTCGATACGGCTCCTTTGGTAAGGAAAGCCGCACAGTCTGAAGATAGTATGGCTTGCGACGATGTCGTATGCTCAATTGACAAAGATGACACTCAGTCCGTCTCTGGGTTGGGTGGTGACTTCTTTGATCACATGGTTAAATTGTTTGATGACAAAGTACTCCTGGAATCCGTCCAAGAGGGCCTCAATATCAAATTGAGCATGGTAAACGTGAGACAAATTATTCTACACTACTGTTACTTAAAAAAGGTACAAGTAACATAAGCTGTTATGTTTTAGCTAAAAACTCGTTGATTATCTTCATTCTATCTGATTACAGTGATGAAGACACGAAAACTGTTGCTCTCGAGACATGCGACGGAAAAGTCTGAATGATCTCGGGGTACATGGCGCTCGATCACTAAACACCATTCGTCATCTGTGCTGATGCTAAAACACATCACACTATCTGACGTAGTACAGACACTTATATAAGAGGTGGGTCGCTATTTTTCTTTATTATCAAAAATAATTAAGGAACAGTTAATAGTTGCTACGAGCCTAAGTCTGTCGTCGCAAATAGAAATGTTCCGTAAGAAGGCATAAAACACTTTGAAATGATTAGAAATTGTGCGGTTTCTAAGGACTGTTCGCTTTCATATTATTGTGGATAGGAGATGAAACTGGTTCGGCCTCTACCCAATCCTCTGCGGGTCGATGGTACTGAAGGTCGATGCAGCAGTGGGTCTACTGACGGTTTCACTGCAGACACAGGCAAAAAACTGTGTGTGTTAGCTGTATTTTAAATAATAAAAATATCGATATTTCTATTTTTCCTATCGATATTTTAAAATAGTTTCCCAGCACTACCTCGTACCAATTAGAATCAATGTACCAAATTTCATCAAATTATCTCCAAAATTGCGACCTGTACTTTGCACACAAGGTTTACACGGACCAGCCGGACGGAAATGATTTTGAGTCGATCGGTATACTTAAAAGTGGGTCTAGGGCCAGTATTCAAAGGGGTTATAAACATCAGAACAAATGAGTAATACCCTCGCCACTATTGTGGTGTGAGTATAATTATCCACTTACACCTAATTATGAATATCCTACCGGAGACTTTGGTTTTACTTTAGGTAATACATAAGGATAATTGGCAAATCAAGGCTAAATAGAAAGATTATTAATTATTGTCACCCATGCTAACTACATATGTGACAGCGCATAGAGAAAGGGACCAGTAAGGTAAAGGGAACAGTAAAAACCAACTACACAAAACAAGAGGTAGGGACGACCTACGCGCGTTTTCAAGGTTGTCCAACAAGGTTGAGATGTGTCGCTTTCAAATGAGACCAATACCAACACGCTCAGTGATGGTACACCAAAGATACAGAGATAAAATGGCTCTCCTGAACAAACCCCTTAGGTCCCTTTCTATTTTGCGCGTCACATATATCTTATAACACGGTTTTCATTCATTATTATCTACCTTCCTCTTATCCTTATGCGACAATACTTACATCTGAAGTTTTCTTGGGCCTATCGTCAATCGTTTTTAACTTTTGCGCAACCCTTTTCTTTAGAGTTTTATAGAAACCGTTCTCATGCAAAGTCAAAGTGTATATTCTCGGTTTCGCGGCCTCGCGTATTTTATATTTTTCAATCATTTTTGCAGGTCCTGAAGTCAAGTGATGAGCTTCAAAGGCTTCCGTTATGTCAAGACCTTTCGTTTCCCGTATCCAAAATGCGCCACCCGGATGTTTGTCAATAAACTCAGTAAAATCATAAATGGAATCATAAATTCGCCATAGACCTTCGGCCTCGTCATCCTGTCGTTTTCCATTTAACCAACTGTAAAGTTTTTAATTATAGTTCCTTATTAAGTCTCTTTCTTTTTTCTTTCAATATCCTTGTCAGGATTTTTACCTTTTGGTGGTAACAAAAATGGAATTTCTGTATGTAGGAAATTTCGTAGAAATACTACATTTTTTCCATTCTTCAGTCACCATTTTTTTTTTTTTTAAATTTACATACACTTATACATACAAATGTTCATATATATTGTTTATTTTTGACTTAAACAGGACTTAAATAATTAGAATGTATTTCACTTGACTTATCGTATCAAGCCTATTTTTTCAGCGAGCACTTTTACGATCAAAATATAAAGTTAAACTGAACCAAGATTATAATAATCTTTTCATATTTATTTATTATTGTTCGTCAATCTCACAGTTTCATAATCTGTCACAATTCATTATCATTAATACATAAATGCATTGCATTTTACGATCGGCCTGTCAAACCTTAGAACATTTCTATTTAATTGCTGGAAAATAAAATACGTAATAAATGCTGAGCTATTTTAAATTATTTATTTAACAATTAAAGCTTTATTCACAATCAGAGCAACAATTTCGTTTTTTTTTTTCTATCTTATTTCTTCCCAAAGTATTTCATATATTTTCCTTTCATTTTTGAAACAAAAAGGTATTTAAAGTTTTTTGAAAAATTGGTTCAACTAGAACTTCAGCAACAATTTGTATGAAATTGTTTCTGACGTTTAAAATAATTTTATTTAGTTTTGAATGAAAGTTTTAACAAAATGCTGTAATATTGTTGCAAACGGTTTCTTAATGCAAAATGTGTGTGGTTGCAAAAGAAATTGTTGCTCTTTTATGAACACCAAGTGAAAATATTTCTTTGATTGTGAACGAAGCTTTAAAATTGATATTTTTTCGATTATGCTGGGAACACAATTTGGTCGCACGTCGTAAGAACGTTAGGCCGTAGATTTTTTAAAACACGCTCTATGTACTTAAAATTCCACCGTTCAAGTATTTTTAAATCTATTAAAAATTGTTTTATATTTTTTCCTTCTTTTATTCAATTCGAAAACACAAAAATAATTTATTTAAAATTTTTCTTTCTCTTTGATAAAATACGGTCGCAACCGGAGTACGAACAGGGCAAATTCATTAAGGTGACCACATCAAGAAAGCGAGTTAAGGGCAAAATAAACCACACAGATTGCTTGGAAAACACATACATAATTTGTTTTCATTTCGTGTTCGCCAATAAACAATACAAACATTAATTTTTCATTTCTGTTTTGTTTTCAATGAATGCAATGAGTGCTGCGGCAATTTTGCTCGCTATTTTTTTTAAAACGGAGGGAAAATATAAAGGAAACCCATTCAAGTAAAGAGTAATTTAAACAACGAGCTGTTTTGGAACACAATGCTGCTTAAAAAATTAGAATTAAGGACTAAAAATGATTTTCAGCCCAATTATGTATAAGAATTCCGTAGGGAATTTTCCCCTTTCCGCATTCCTCCTATTATGTAATAATATAACTTGGGGATTTTTCCCTTTTTTTTTGTGCAGGGAAAAAAGTAGGTATTCTATAATTTTAAAAACAACATTAAAGCTGAAGGTCCACACCATGCGTTCATGCGTAGATGCGTATGATACTTTTTGTGCGTTTCTAAATTCAAGTTACATGCAATGCGTCTTATGCGCCAAATTTGTTTTTTTTATCAGCTGTTGTGCTAATATGTTTAACAATTAAAAACAATTTTGCAAGAAATTGAGAGTGTAATTGATATTTTAATAAAATTTATTTAATAGAATTCATAGGGGAGTAAGCTTTTATTATAAAAATATTCGTGATTTTTCACGGTATCAATAAGTTTTCAATTCATGGTATTTGTTAAAAAAGATAATAAACACAACAAAGATGACACTCAGAAGATAAAAGTAATCGATAACTAGAATAGCAAATTTTGTTCTTGTTAAATTGTGCTAAAAATTAATTTTAATGTATTTTATTCATTAAAGTTTATACAATCTTTATTACGAAAGCTTTTTCTCTTATTAAAACCCTTTTTTAATGCGAAAACATTGTAAAAAGTAATCCACCACACAAACATAATTATCGATAACATTGAAACTAAAATATGATTTGTCATCCATGGCCATCAATAACAGCTGACTTTTTTTCACCACACATGCGACGGATACAAAAGTAGAAAGTAAACCTACTTTCATGCGTTGATGCGTCTATGCATTCTATGCATTTTGTTGTGTAACTTGTCATATACAATTACACTGATTCAACTTGTTTGTCAAATGCATAAAAAGGACAGACGCATAAACGCATGGTGTGGACCTTCAGCTTTACTGACCCTTATGTAGGAGAATCCTGCAGTAGCACGTGGGTTTTTTAAAGGAGAATCAAGAACTCCAACGCTTCTGGCAAAGAGCAGAAGTTGAGCAAAACTCTCTAGGTCCACCAAGTAAAAATATAAATGAATGGAAGAAGGTATGTTATTCGTGCACAAAAATAGTTATACATGCAAAGTTATACATACATACAATTCTCTTGTATAAAGGTGTGGTGCGACCAAAAAAAATACGTACGGCAAAAGGCAGCGCAAAACTTACAACATACAGGTGGAGGCCCTAAAAAAGAACTTAAGTTTTCTTCGACTGCAGGAAGTACAGTAATTTTCGTTTATAGTCACATTAGCGATATAGTCCATTTTATATGTTTATTTTGCCGCTGTAAGTTAATTTAATATAAAGTATTGACGTTATAGTCCATTTAGCGATATAAGCACATTTGCCATATATGCCATCCATCAACAGTCATCAAAGGGATAAGTAAAGCAAATTAATGGCCTTATAGTCACATTAGCAAAATTTACTAAGTTCTTTTAAGTTTTCGAATCAAAAATCTATCCAAATAATGAATGAATTAAATCATTTAATTTTTGTCATCAATTCTCTACTCGTAAAACATTAGTTTTTGCCGTTGGTATCAGGTATGAAATATATTGTTATTATTTTAACTATTTTTTATACAGTATGAAACTCTGTTGTAAACCCATAAGCCTGATGTCGGTGTAATATATATGCATTTCTAATTTCCTTTATTCACATAGCTTGATTTTATTCGAATTCGGTTATATGCGTCATAGTAGCATATATATGTGAATTAGCCTTATAGTCACATTAGCGATATAGTCCACGTTATGGTTGCAACTAAAGGATGTGACTATAAGCGAAAAGTACTGTATATATAATTTAATAGCAACGAAAACTTCAGTTGAAGGTGTCCCTGCAAATATTTTTGGCTTGGAATCACCAACTGAACAACCACTGAACATGTGGATGTTTCTATGAAAGAATTAATACTAACCGAAAAAGTTGAAAGTGCATCCAGCAAGACTACTAGGATGCCAATTTTGGTTTAAAATGATAAAGAAAATATTCCGAAAGAAAAATTGAAATCTTCTTCCGATGTATTGTTAGCTGAACTTGCCATACAAAGAGAGTTGGTGGATACATTGAAGGAAGTGGTAATGAATGTTAAGGAGCACCAGCAGAGTTTAAAGATAATTTACAGATCTCTTGACAACATGTACGACCTAAAAAAACATTTTCATCCAGTGGAAGAAATTGA
Source organism: Pollenia angustigena (assembly GCA_930367215.1). NCBI lineage: Eukaryota > Metazoa > Arthropoda > Insecta > Diptera > Polleniidae > Pollenia > Pollenia angustigena. Next base: position 119,009,968 of record OV884057.1, on the reverse strand, counting down.
AAGAGAAAAGCTTCAAGAAATGCAGCGTCATCACTCTTTTATGGAAAAAATCAGGGCTAGTGAAGTCCAATATACATAAATTGGATAAAAACAAAGTTAAATTAAAGACTGGTTTTTATAAAAATTATATTAATTGCAAGAAGTGCCTTTTTTATTTTTGTTGTTTATGTTTTTGTTTTTATAAGTATGTTTTTCTTATTTAAATATGTTATTAAATAAATGAATTTAATGGAAAATTGTTTTTTTTAGTGAGTTTCCAATATTATTTCTAATTAATTGCGCTGCGTTGAGATATGTTGTCGAAGTTGCCAAAATACTATGATTCTCTACGTTGTCAATTTCTGTCAAAGGATTTTGCTGTTCTTCCCTTACCTTAAAATGTATGCATATATTGTTTAGGGCACAGCATACATTAATAATTTTAGCTGCCTTTTCTGGACGGTAATGAAGCTCCTTTGCACCGAGAAGACATCTCCACCTATTCTTCAAAACACCGTTGGTTCGTTCAATAATCATAGATGGGCATTTTTCAGTACCAGTACTTTTTCAGTATTTTCTTTTTTTACTGATTACTGAAAAAAAATCAGTATTCAGTAAATATATATATCGTTGGTCTCATGTAGAAAGGCCCTAACTCACATATATAAAACTTTACAGGAGAAGGCAAAAACATAATAGAATAATGTATCATAATGTAAAATGGCTTCTTCAATTGCTTGTTGCACTGATATTTTTGATGCTATTGTATTAAATTTTTGTGACGAGGTGTATTTGTGGGAAATGTACTGGAATCACTAAAAAACTCAATTTCGAAAAAAATCGAGTTAGGGCCTTTCTACATGAGACCAACGTTATATATATATTTAATATATATGAGGGGCTTAGAGCACAAGGGGTTTAAGTGCCCTTTTCTAAAATTTAGTTTACATATGGAATTATAGGTATAGTTCGGAGAAGTTGGTCAGAGCACAAGAGGTGAATGTAGGATTCTCATCCGGACGCTAGATATAGTGAACAATTCAAACACTTGACATTAAAATACCTGCTTCGCTTGGAGCACAAGCGAAACAACCGCTTCTGTCTAATTATTTCAAATAAGTCACTTGAACCCCTTGTGCTTTAAGCCCCTCATATAAATATGTACATATTTACTTTTTGTTATTTTTAATAATTTAATAAATAATTAATATTAGTATTTAATTTTTATTAAAAATTTATACAAAATATAAGAATAATCTTTTTTTATATATATATATATATATATATATATATATATATATATATATATATATATATATATATATATATTTACTGAATACTGATTTTTTTCAGTTATCAGTAAAAAAAGAAAATACTGAAAAAGTACTGGTACTGAAAAAAGCCAATCTATGTCAATAATGTTGCGGCATTTTGAATGAACCTAATTGAACCTCATCTCTTGAGAACCCTCCTGGAACACGATGTGGTGTTAGTAACCACGGCTCCAAAGGATAACCAGCATCACCTATTATATAGACATTTTAATTAAGGTATTTTCTTACAATCTTATGGCAAGTTTAACCTAAAAGCCAAAACTTATGAACACCTTCCAGATACTTTTGCTCTAAACGAGCCCTTACATCGCTGGTAGCCCATATAAAAGCATCATGACAAGCGCCAGGATGAGATGCATCAACGTAACGAATTTTTAGCTCATCATCGCAAATCTAAGATATTAAAAATGTTTTCATCTGTAGGTATATGAAATTTGTAACTATACTTACCAACCAGAGTACCGAAACGCTCGCTCATTTTTCAGTCATGAGCGAGCGTGAAAAATTTTAAATTGAACTGCTTCTTCACATTCATGAGGGTGAGGAAAAAAAATATTTTTAATTTCCTCATTCATGAAAAATGAGCAAACAAAAAATTCATATATGAATTTGTCAGATATGAAAAATTTAAAAAAATTCACATTCAAATTCCTCATAATGAAAAAAATGCGATTTGCCTGATCATTAACAGCGGGAAAATGAAGTTGTAAAGAGGCCTTAAAGAAGGCCTTTTTACCAATATTAAGTTTTCCGGTCGCATTCCAACTGTATTAGAACAACAAGGTTCTATCTTACACGTTGTTGCTGCACACTTGCTACACATTCCAACATTACTGCTAATAAAACTATTTCGACAGGCCTTATCTCAGAAAAGTTTATTTGAATTTGTAAAATATTTCATAAAACCCCTTTTCGAAGAAGGCAGAGCGGAATAAGTAAAAGTTTATTGAAAATCTAGTTGTAAACCTTCTTTAAGGCCTGAAAAGTCAAAGCCCTCGCAATTTTTCCCGCTAGGCTGCACGATAGCCTGTTTGTGTCTTGTAAAATTATTTGTTGGCTGGTAAACTAAAATGTATTTTTTTATTTTGTGATGCCTCTAAAAGGGTCTGTTTTTTTTTTCGTTTAAAAGACATAAAGGCAAAAAAATATTGAAAAAAAAATTGCAACCTGCAAGAACTGAAGACATGTATTTGGTCTCGTGAAAAATATTTTGTTTGTGGTCCAAGCGCAACGGTATTGAAAACACTACATTGAATTTACAATAACTGGCATAATTTGGCGCGAAACAATAAAATTGCATTAATGCAACAATAAAACAAATTTTCTTACTCATCAACCATACTTACTGTCGCTTTGCTTGTGGCGAAACAAGACTTTGTTAGTGTTTTCCTTATAACCTTACCTACGTAAGAAAACTGTTTTCAGCAATAAAAACCCATCGTCGCGATTGGAACAGAAACCAAAATATTTTTACAAACACAAAATACCAACAACTTCTTGTGTCTATTTTTTTCTCAATAATTTCTGCATAAAGGTACGTCTTTTTAACGAAAGAAAAAGTGACCCTTTTTAAAGTAACCAAAGAATTGTTTACACAAACAAAAAACATATCGTTAGGTTAAAAATTATTAGAAAATTTTAAATTGAATTTTTGTGTTGATTACGATTCACACCAAATATTTTTATAAAATTTTAAACTGCTACCTAAAAAAATATCCAAGTTAATTACAAAATTAAAAATTAGGTTTCATAAAAATATAATTTTTTTTAACAACATAATGTAGGTATAATCACACTCAAGAAAAAAATTGGCAAAGTTTTTAATTCTTTTTATAAGAACACATTAATATCTTTAAAAGTCAAAACTGGGTAATTTGTTTTATAACTGTTACCAGGGTGTTAGTGGAATTAGTGATCAGACTAAAAATTATTGCAGAAGAAAAAGTAATAAAAGTGCTGTAAAATGATAAAAGCCGTCTCCATATAGGATTGTCAGAAATTTTGAAATTTTGCAGCCTACCCCATTGCACTTCCGAACGCTTAAAATTTCTAAGAATAAATGGCAACATCTGCAGGTCCTCAGATTTTTGTTTCCATCAGACTGTCATCAATATTATGATAGTATCCCTATGAGTTAAAATTGTTATTGATAATTTTCATGTTGTAAAATTCCTTTCTTTATAATAATACTTTAATGAAAAATTAAATTTGATGAACTTAAGCCTGATTAAAAATATTAAAATTTGGAAACCACAATACTAATTATTCAAAAGAAATATTTTTATTAGTTTATTTAAAATAATCTGTTTTTTATTAGAATTGCATTCTTCCAAGTGGCCCTTCATCAATATCCTGAAAAAGACAGTTATTCTTAATTTTTGGAATAATTGCCTTTTTTATTTTTTTTATAAAGTAGTGGAATATAGACTGTTTAGCTTTATTTTGTGTTAATCCTTTAGAATTATTAAATTGTAATCATATCTTTCTTTGGAGAAGTACTACTTTGTCCAACATTTAATATGCTATCAACACTACGCTTTCCTTCTTCTTATTATTTTTCAGAAATCACCTAATTAAAATTTACTTTTTGCAACGTACATAGCGTTGTTAGAATGCGATACGGAGTTCTTTTGAAATAATTCGATATATACATGTTATGTTATATGAGTCAAATTTTTATTTGCTAAATTTGTTCATTGTAAAAAAAATTATTTTACTTTTTAATTAGAATGAAAAATATGGCTTTTTAAAATCAAATCATAGCTAAATTAAATTAAGATACATTTTCTAATTTAAACCACTACTTATTAGTAAAAAAATCAATAAAAAATTATCATAGGTATGTATATATCCTATTTTTCCGGCAATTTAACACAAATATTTAATTATTTAATATTTTAAATGTTTGTTTTACTTAATACTAATATGAATACTTTCGTTGATGATACGTCTTTTTGTTTCTGAAAATTACAAATTTATATAACGCAACATACACAACTTAAAATATAATAATAATCGCATTTTTAGCTGAAATATTTAAAATTGCTTATAAATCTCATAAAAATTTTACAAAGTTGTCTGCTTTGCATGTAAAATTATGAAATGTGATGTTACATAATTCTGCATTCAAGATGACGGACGATATGTGCAGTTCTTTTAATTTTTTTTCAATAATGTTTTCTTACAAAAAATCCAACAGACACTTCGGCTGGTTGCCTATACCAAAAATATTTCCCTGCAAATAATAGGACCAGTCCAAACACGCGTGTAAGGAGTAGTCCACAAGGGACCAGGACTAGTCCAAAAGTAACCCAAACGTATGGAAAAAACCTGGTCTATTTAACATTACGATGTCCTAGGAGAGGATCATATAACCCATCTTTGGACCACTAAGGAGTAGTTTTAAAACTACTCCATGGTATATAACCCACCTTTGGACCACTAAGGAGTAGTTTTAAAACTACTCCATTGTATACTCAAGACGATTAGTTTTGAAGTCGTTTAAAAACGAAAGCATGTCGTTAAAAAACGAAGACATGTCGTCTCACTACAAACACTTTTTAACAATGACATGGTCCATGCTTGCATTACATCGGACTAGTCCATGGAGTAGTCCATTTTATCAAAATGGGTCAGGTGGTCCAATTTTATTTGCAGGGTTTACACAAACAAATACACACAGTCATTTCGAGCTGTGGTTATGCAAACTGTCAAGCAACAACAACATTACTAGTGAGGATCGTTTCTAAAACTTTTTTTTCCTCATTTGTCATGACTGAAGAAAGGCAAAATTGGATTTTTCCTCAAAAACATGAATGAATTTGGCGAAATATTAACAATTCATTCATGACTGTGAAAAAAAGTTACATATTTTACATTTTTCATTTATGAAAAAATTCAAGAATGGTTGAATATGAGCGTTCACATTTGAATTTCTCTGAACTCTGATTTAAACTGTATTTTCCTTTTCTGTTGTAGAACAAATGTTTGTTTTCAGCAGGAACAATTACTTGTATATGCGTCCCATCAACACAGCCGGTAACTCGTGGAATTTTATATTTTTGTTAAAAAGCTTAGACGATTTTTCTTTTTTCTTCTGTTGTAGGCATTTTTATCCACGTTGGGCAAAGATGCATTTCAAAAATGTCAACCCCTTCATTTAAAACTTTGCTAAAAGTTGGCTGAGCTTACGACACTTCAAAATCATTTCCAACCCTAGTCTGGTATCCGCCTTCGGCAAAAAAACGCAAACAACCACTCAGTTTCATAATAGGACTAACACCAGATTATCTCTTGTTAGGCTGATAATGTGATGTTAGCACTTCTAATAAATAAGTAAAGGCAGTTTTGTTAACTCTGTAGCATTTTTGAAACCTATTACAAGAAAAATTTGTTACTCTCAATAAAATCTTTTTTTATTTCTTACTTACAATGATGGCTCCAACTCAAGCGGATTTGATGCATTGCGCATCTTCCGTCTAACAATTCTTTGGATGTGCTTTTCATAATTTTCTTGATAAATTTCCTCCGCTAGCACTTGCAAAGCTATACTACTATTCATTTTTAATTATTTATTTAAAATAAACACAATTTTAGGAAAACAAATTTTGGAATTTATTAAAATCACATCCGTAAATTAATTCACGATTGCAAATAAAATCACAATAAGAAAAAAAATGTCTAACACAAATCAGCTGTTTATGAAATTCCCTTCCTCTAATTTACAAAATCCTCAAGTTATTTTTCCTAGGGGGCAAAAAAGTTTAAGAGGGAAAAATTCCGTGAGGATTTACGTATTTGGGCTGTTTAATGTTTCTTCTTCAACTTCTCTCTCAACATCACTCTGCAAAGTTTTGGCTCAAATTATTACATTTAGCACTAGACATCACAGAAAGATTGACATTAATTCAATATTTCTGCCAAAAATTTAAATTTTTTTAATATTTCTACATACTGCTTGAAATATTTGTCCAAACAGCAAACCGATTAAGATCTACGCTTTTACATTTGCTCTTACGTTTTGCGCCAGCTATTGGTCGGCGTTGTATTAAATGTTATACGTTTTAATTTGACAACTTATCTACGTCATACAGTACTGCGTTTTTACGGTGCAATTGTGTTCCTACGGTTAAAATAAAAATTATTATATAAATTTTTATTTATATTTTTAAGATTTTTTTGATAAGAACACTTCGGATCACTTGTTATTAAATTGTAAATTCGAATAGATTAAATTTGTATTATTAAATAATCGTTTTAATTAGCCAGACAAATACTTTTTTACGTTTATTCGGTACTCAAGCAAGCACTCTTATCAAGAACGTTTTGTTACAAATTAGGGTTTGCACTACCGAAATCGTAAAAATTCGGAAAATACAAAGTTTATCCCAATTTTAAAATCGATTTTTGCTAAGAAAATTACTATAAAATGTGGTAAAGAAAAATTCGTTTCCAAAAAATTATGATTTTTTTTCATTTGTTAATCGCATATTATTCCATAATAAAATAGCAGGTAATGGAGTATTTATCGCATACTTGCACACTGGCCTAACCCTACTTCCACATGCAAGTAATTACTTGCAAGTAGTGTATACGTATTCCCAGCGGGAAAACGCAGAAGACTTTCTTACTTCCGAGCTTTTTTAAGGCCTGCTTAAAAATTTTTTTGATTCAATTACTATTATTATCTAACTGCTAAATAATGCCTCATAGAACGCCTCGACTCCTTATTATAAAAGATAAGATACACCTTCCACACTCGCTTCTATGAGAAGGGAGTAGAGAAGGAGTAACATTTTTTGTTTTGTTTTTTTGCACAAGCAAAAGCCAAATAATTATTTTTTTTTTTTTGATCCCGTTACCATTCTTATGTACCTTCTAAAGAAGCGAGAACGGAAGGCCTTCTTCGCAATGACAACTTGTGTAAAAAAGATATGAGTATAGAATGAAACGAGCAGGCCTTATATATCCAAAAGAAGGGGTACAAACTTCTTATTTTTTCCACTGGGTTATCAACGAGGAAACAGCCTGAGGCCTTCTAGAACCCCTTTAGAATGGAGCGAGCAATTCTATACTCATATCTTTTTTACACACGTTGTCATTGCGGAGAAGGCCTTCCGCTCTCGCTTCTTTAGCAGGTACATAAGAATGGTAACGGGATCAAAAAAAATAATTATTTTGCTTTTGATTGTGCACAATACAAAAACATTACAAAAAAATGTTACTCCTTCTCTACTCCCTTCTCATAGAAGAGAGTGTGGAAGGTATATCTTATCTTTTATACCAAGGAGTCGAGGCCTTTTATGAGGTATTCTTTAGCAGTTAGATAATAATAGTAATTAAATCAAAAAAATTTTTAAGCAGGCCTTTAAAAAGCCATGAAGTAAGAAGGTCTTCTGCGTTTTCCCGCTGGGCAGTGATATTTTGACACTTGCAGCAAGTTAATGTAAAAAACATAAACAGTGCTACCAAATTTACTTGATTGCGGAAATCATAATTATAGATTTAACCTTTTTAAAGGTTATTTAAAAATATTTCCTGATTTTTTTGCATATATACATGAAGTAGACAATTGATTTAATATTAAACACCAATCTGTCAACTGCCAACTGTTTATTTAGAAATAAAGCTCTGTTTCGCACTTGGTAACTCGGATTAATAAGGAACATCCCATTGACTGTGTAAACATTCATGCAACTTGTATGACATTCGACTATTTCGTCGACATTTTCGATGTTATTACTTGCATGTGTAAAGGCAGGGTTAAGTAATTTACGCTTTAACTAGCTTTTGAGATAAACTACCCTACAAGAATAGTGACGGTCATTTGACCTATCATATGACCGACATTGCTGATACAGATATCGGTCATCGCGTAGAACAAAGTTTCTATCATATTCTTAAGGCCAATTGTGCAACTCTGCTACATATTGTATCCATTTGAAACGTTTGCCGTGTTTAGTTTTTACTAAAAACTTTTTAGACAATTTGTTAAACCATAAGGAGTGTCTGATTCCCCACAATTGTAAAGAGGTCAATGTGCGATCAAGAAGTGCTAGATTTGTGTTTTTCGCTACAATTTGCAAAATACTGTAAAATACAAAAAAAGACGACTTAATTTTATTTAAAAACAAATTTTCATGATAACATACCTCTGAATATCGTATAACCAACTCTAACTCCTTAAAGGCGCCCGTAAACGACATGTATTTGTCATCTGACATGTCAAATTTTCAGGTCACATGTAATTGTTCATGTCTGTCAAAATTGCTGTTTTACATAAGGTTTATAATATTCGGTAACAAACGTACATGTAATTTGCTTCTGACATTGTCTCTGTTTTTTTCGCATTGTTATTGCAGAAACCAAATTAGTTCTCGGTTTCAAAATAGCTTGCTGCCGCCACGATAATATTTATTTGCGCCGTAAAATAATTTAGCCATCTTAACATTTTTTTCTTTTATTTTAAAGATAACTATTTAGAAATTTATAATGAAACGGTTTTTATGTATATATTTACATAAATTCTATTCAATGGTAAGATGAGGATACATATCTTGGTATTGTAAAATATTAACTTCAGCCGGCTAATGATTCCGTCAATAGTTGACGCCGCTGCCATTTCTTCCCGGCATAGATGTCAGATGGTTTGTCAGAAGAAAGTAGAGCACACTCTAATTGAAATTTTGTCAGATGACTTTGCGTCTGACTTTTACAGAAGCAAAGTTAAAAAGGTAACACACGACATGTATGTGTTTTGCAGTGGGAAATTTGACATGTCAGATGACAAAAACATGTCGTCTATACGCTCCTTTACAATGCAACCAAATCAAGTTGACTGCTGTACGTATGCGTTTACACCATTCACTCCAGGTGGAAGAATTAACACGGAAAAATGTTTTCGCCTCTAATCATAATATGACGATTATCCAACTTAACATCGGGATGAGCCTCTTCATTGAGAATACTTTCAGCACCGCCAGCAGGAGCCAAACCAATTAATTCCCAGTAATCTACATGCAATTCGTGTCCACCTGGTGCATAAAACAAATTAATGAGTTTCTACAGTATTGTTCACGAAACGAAACTTACCGATTTGCCTTCTGGCACAGGTTTTAGTGTACCTAACATTGTAAAAATCTGTAATGTAACTAAAAAATTAAACCTTTGCCTTGACGTCTTAAACGATGTGCCCATCCATAAATTTTAACGTTTCTGTTAATTTTCGACACATTCAAATATGCAGCTGGCCAACTGGGATCTTCGGATATAAGTCTTTTTGGCTTCATCCAAATTTTGTTTAGGCTTTTCCGCATCCTCAGCTTCGCATTTTTATAATTTACTTACCCAAATCCTTTGGATTTTCTTTATTTATTTTAATAATTTAATAATTATTAAAATATTTTGCAGTATTTAATTTAAACAATTTACAAATTTTCACAAATATTAGCCAGTAAAGCGTATGTATAACAAAAATTAAAAAAAAATTGCCATTTTTGTGGTGTTTTCAGTTGTTCTACTCTAACATATATGTAAGAGTGGTACAACTAATGTAAAATTGTTGCAAGTGTGTTAGTAAAAATTTTTTTTTTTTTTAGATTCGGCCATACATTTCTTGTAGGGATAGTTACATACAACCAGTTTTTGTTAATGCAACTCTGTTTTTCAAATTTTGTTCTGGCAATGCTAGCGATATTTGACATTTCCTCAAAATTAAAAAAAATCAAGTAAAACAAAATTTACTTTTATCTGTAAAAAAAGCCAAAACAATAGTAAGAAAAATAAAATAAACAAAGAAAATGTTTAAAAAAATTCCAAATTTATAAGAAATGTTAGTTTTTTTACATATTTTCTTTTAGATGGACAACGGAAATAAAAGGTTTGTTTATATGTTCGTATGTATGTGCATCAACGTTTTTTTTATTATTGGGGCTAAGAACTTGTCAAAGATAAACAACTTAACTGCCAAAAATGCTGATGTAAACGGTATAGTTTATGAAAGTAGTTTACGATCGTGAACTAGTTTGAAAATTACAAGTGTTAATGCACTGAAATATAATACAAATATTAAAGACTCCTTAAAAAAAATTCTCGTGCAAGAATTGTTTCAAACACAAAAACTAGACAAAAATTATGCTACCAACTGAATACCGAAGTTTATGTATTTTAACTATTTAATTTAATAATTTAAGGAATGCCCAATAGCGTTGCGGTATTGCAAACCCTGTCCCAAACTTTTCCCGAATATTTGCTAACAAATTTTACAAAAAAAAACAAATAATAAATAAAAATAAAGATAAAGATAAGAAGTTGCATTTTTAAACTGAACTGATTACAATATCAAATAAGTTGGCTACACAACAAATATGCAATTAATATTCGTTAAAATTCTATTTGTTATCGCAAACAGGGTTGTCAGATTGATTTTGACCTTTTTCGCCAAATTCAATATCAAAAATCGCCAAAATCGCCAAAGCCTTTGTTTACACGTCTTTGACAATAAAATACATATTTTTTAAATTATTTAAAATATTTTTTAAAAATCCTAAAAACTAAATTAGTTCCGTATCGCTAAAATACGCCAAAAACTCATAAAAAGTCGCCATAATATATATTTTGCTTAATTTTTATTTAGAGCGAAATAAAAATAGTAAGTGAACACAAAAAAGGTACGATGTTTACTATAAAATAATTTATAGTAGTCTACTTAAAGCAACAAAAAAAGATTTTTTTCGACTAGTACTAAACAAATATTAGAAATTCACTATATGTATACAACAGTTTCAGTTTTATTATATATCTAAAACGCTTCGCCGTCAATTCTCGCTATTTGTCTTCTAATTTGGAATACATTGTGAGGGGATTACATTTATTCAACGAAAGTACAAAAGAATTGCAACATGTACTATTCTCATTCATATAACTTATCAGGCATGTTCTGAAAATCACTTTTTATCAAAGTGATTTGAAATCACAAAAAAGTTGTTCTGGACAAAATGCTTTTTTCATAATTGTGATCTTAAACCAGTCAGCTAAGTGTCCGCCGATTTAAAATTACTTGCTTATTTGTTTCCACCATTTTTAGCTAAGTTTAAACTTTTGTGGTTTTTAACACCCATTAATCACAATTGTGATTTCAAAATCAAAAGTGATTTCAAAATCAAAAGTGATTTGAAATCTTGTGATTTACAGAACATACCTGTATAACTCCTAATAACGCGTCTAGAAGATCGTATTGCATTCTAATTCGAAGGCGAGTTTTAGTGTAGTTCGTCCAAAGGTATGATAGGATTCATAAAAATCTTTAAAATATCATTAACAACAACATATTTTATCTGTGATAATAAATTGCCACATACGTATAATTTGTATAGACTTAACACATATTAGTGTTTTAAGGAATTCTATTTATTGATTATTTCAAGAGCAATTTTATAATGGGTGGTTAAATTGTAAGGGCCGATGTTGAATGTGAACCACACCTAAACGCCAAGTTTTTTTCCGAATTTTATTTGACATTTCTCTATTTCAGACTTACTCAATTTGAACCATGGAGAGATACACAATCCAACAACGTGCTAAAGTTATCCAGACTTATTATGAAAATGGGCGTTCAAATCAAAATGCATATCGTGCACTTCGTGATGCAGTGATGAGGCACATTTTCACCTCAGTGGATTCGTCAATAAGCAGAATTGCCGCATTTAGGCGAATGATAATCCAAGAGTGATTGTCTAAAAACCAATGCATTAACAAAGAGCGACTATTTGGTGCGGTCTATGGGCTGGCAGCATCATCGGGCCGTACATTTTCCAAAGTGAGGCCGGTCAAGCAGTAGCTGTGAATGGTGTTCGCTATCGTGAGATGATAACGAACTTTTTATGGCCCGATTTGGAAGATATGGATGTGGACGATATGTGGTTTCAGCAGGACGGTGCCACTTGCCACACAGCTAACGAAACAATGGCTCTTTTGCGCAACAAATTCAATGGCCGTGTTATCTCACGTAATGGCGATGTCAATTGGCCGCCATGATCATGTGATTTGACACCGTTGGACTTTTTTCTTTGGGGTTATTTGAAAGAAAAGGTGTACGTCGATAAGCCCGCAACAATTCAAGAGCTAAAGGATGAGATAATTCGGCACATTAACGGCATAGAACCTCCATTATACCTCAGGGTCATCGAAAATTTGGACCATCGGATGGAGGTGTGCCGCCGTGGTCGCGGCGCCCATTTGGCCGATATTTTGTTCCATACATAATTGAGTAATACCAATATATCATAATAAAATAAAATTACAATAATTTCGTAAATAGTTTGTGTTTTATTCAAAATCAACATCGGCCCTTGAAATTTAACCACCCTTTATATAAAAAACACTTAACTTCATCAGCCATTTGAACATACCTTCAAACACCTATCATACATAGGATTGCCTGAAATTTCATTCATAAAAATGCGAGAATTAAAATAATATTATTTCTTAGTATTGAATTTAACGAATTTCAAAACAAATTCAAAGGTCATCAAAAATAGCCAGTTGGCGATTTTAACTATTTTATAAATCGCCAAAAAATCGCCATGTCGCCAAATCAAAAATTAGGTCGCCAAACATGTTTGAAAATCGCCACGTTTGGCGAGAAATCGCCACATCTGACAACCCTGATCGCAAACGCATTTAGTATTTCCTTCCGAAGGTAAAATGCATTACATTCTGCTGGTGTCTAATAATTGTAAATTTTTCTGTACATTCAATATACCTCATTGCTTTCCAACGGAAGGCTAAGGTAAAATGTAAAAAGAAAATACAATATAATAGTCTGGTAGTGTATAAAGTCATTTCTGAAAAATTGTAGGAATGGAACTATTACAAAAAAGCTTTATAAAATACATATGTAACTGAAATTTAGCTCATAGAATAAATTCGAAAAATGAAAAATGTTGAATATAATATAAAGTTACCTTCGGAAGGAAATAATTCCCAGTTTCTATTTGTTAAAATAGTTGAGTTAAATACATTCAATTTATAAAGTAACACTATCCAGTGAGACACAAAGAATGCTGACGAAGGCCGTAGCGGGCCAGAATATGCATTACATTCTGCTGGTGTCTAATAATTGTAAATTTTTCTGTACATTCAATATACCTCATTGCTTTCCAACGGAAGGCTAAGGTAAAATGTAAAAAGAAAATACAATATAATAGTCTGGTAGTGTATAAAGTCATTACTGAAAAATTGTAGGAATGGAACTATTACAAAAAAGCTTTATAAAATACATAACTGAAATTTAGCTCATAGAATAAATTCGAAAAATGAAAAATGTTGAATATAATATAAAGTTACCTTCGGAAGGAAATAATTCCCAGTTTCTATTTGTTAAAATAGTTGAGTTAAATACATTCAATTTATAAAGTAACACTATCCAGTGAGACACAAAGAATGCTGACGAAGGCCGTAGCGGGCCAGAAAATGCATTACATTCTGCTGGTGTCTAATAATTGTAAATTTTTCTGTACATTCAATATACCTCATTGCTTTCCAACGGAAGGCTAAGGTAAAATGTAAAAAGAAAATACAATATAATAGTCTGGTAGTGTATAAAGTCATTACTGAAAAATTGTAGGAATGGAACTATTACAAAAAAGCTTTATAAAATACATAACTGAAATTTAGCTCATAGAATAAATTCGAAAAATGAAAAATGTTGAATATAATATAAAGTTACCTTCGGAAGGAAATAATTCCCAGTTTCTATAAATAAATTTTTATTTTAGCATATATAAATTTTTAGCATACATATATTGTAAATGTGCATACACCAAACAAGGTTTTGATACCATTTAAATGGCCATTTTCTCATTAGGCGATTATCTTTTTTCCCAACGAAAAACTGCACATTAAAGAAATTTGGTTTTCTCAATGTCTCATTTGCTTCGTTTTAATCGCAAAGCTAACCGGCACTCATCTGCCAATTATTTATTTTCCTTTTATTTGCCGTACAGATAAATTCAATCAGCTGACTCCCATCTTTTACATGTATTTTGAGTGGCGTTGCCAGCTGAAAACTTTGTTTTTTGTCGGTATATTGAGAAACCCAAAGTCGTTAACGGACAGTTTATCGGTCCAATAAATTTATGTTGACATTAAGTAACAGACAGTTTGTCGATTCATTGAGAAAATGGCCAAAAGTCTTTTATATGTTTCCCTTTTTCATTGTATGTGTATATGCATTTGTTTATTTTAAACATCTAATCATATGTATATTTGGAAATATGTTGTATTGTAAGTTGTTTTGTCGCAATTACATAGATATACTAAAAAAAGTACAAAAAAAAGAGCAAAATTACCCGCATTCAATGTAAAATACAAGTCGCCCATCACTGTCTTACAAATGTCACGTAACAACGGCATGAAATTCTATTTTATACAGATTCGTACGTTGCAACTACGGTTAGGGTAGCCAGATTTTAAATTCGGAAAAACAGTACATTGAATTCATAAAAACAGTACAATCAAGAAAAAAACAGTACATTTTTTTGACGACAACATTACCATTAGTTTTAATAAGTAACCCCCAATTTCACCAATTTCAGCTATAATAATCTATCAGTTCAAGCTGTCAAAACATATTGTAAGCTGGAAGTTAAAGTAATAGTTAGTTTTAACTGAACTTGGTGAAATTGGGGTAAATATTTTAAACTTTTGATTGAATATGCAACAACAATTATATAAAGAAAGAAATACACTTAAAATGTGTAACGTCAAAGGAATTATTTCCAGTTTATGGCATTTCATAAATATACATATGAAATTACTCCATTTGCGTTTAAAAAGCAAACACCACAAACGAAGCATTTGGCCAGGAAAACCATAACATTGCTGTAAGCCATATAAGAAAGGAGAAAAGCCTTACTTAGCTCAAAACAATCAACTCATTGATTTTGTAAGTACGATTTTCTTTAAACATATTCGTATTTAAAGCAATTTTCACTACACACATAGTTGCACAAATCATATAGAATTTGAGAAAATCTTTGTTTCCTAATTTAATTTTCCAATTTTAAATAATTTTTAAATTATTTACGGCTAATTTTACCAAGTTCGGCTATAATTAACTATTACTAAAAGAATAGGTTTTTTGACTTTTATAATGAAAGTTAATTAAACCTGGGGGCAAATTATGGCAGTCGTTATCGAATACTTTTAAGATTCGAAGGCAATGCTATTTCAGTTGATCTGAACGAATCGTTATTATTTTTTCAGTGTTGTGAAAACTAAAATAAATGCTTTACAATACTAAAAAAAATAATTTCGATCCGTTCAGTATAGACAGAGAGAATTAGAAATAAAATTGCTTTCGAATCGAAAAAGTATTCGATCACGACTGCCATAATTTGCCCCCTGAACTTGGTGAAATTGGCCATTAATTTATAAAATCCAAAAAAAAAAGTTTGGTTTATTTTTATTTCACAAAATCTGAAAATATTTAAAATCAAGTGCAATTGAAAAATTTACTTATCTTTTTCTTATTTCAGTAGTTTAGGTAAAGAAACGTGGTCCTCAAAGGTATTAGGTATTTTTATAAATTTTGAACACGGATAATTTTCCAAATTTGTTTGTTTTCAATTTTACGTGATATCGATTTCCAGAACATGCCCGAAAATTAAAAAAGTTCTAAAAATTAACGATAACTGTTTTGGAATAAGTATTTTTTAGTACTTAAAAAAATTTAGATTTTATTTTTCTTTCTCAGGTGTGGAAAGGGAAAGACTATTGGAAGAGGTAGCCATAAAATCATAACAACACGAAAATATACCACTGCTACGAGCCACCCATTATAATTTAGATTTATACTGTGTATTTATGAGAAAACAATGACCACAGCGTAAAAACTCTTATTATTTTAGAACTTTTTTTTAAACACAACATAATTTTTTGTAAGCCAGTTCTGTTAAATATAGACTGAGCAAAAAAAAACAGTACAAAAAACAGTACAAAGTGTTAAAAAACAGTACATTTGCGTACTGTTTTAGGAGTTGTGCATAAAACAGTACAATTGCAAAAAATCAGTACATGTACTGCTTAAAACAGTACGTATGGCAACCCTAACTACGGTACATTTCATTTCGGTAAGCTTTTGTATTGGTTTTCATATAACAAAAAGCGAACAGCTGATCGATACAGTACAGATACGGTACAGCAACGTTCGCCTAACTGAGCCTTAATACAATGCCACACATGCAAAGCTTTCAATGTAGTGGTGCCCATACTTGCTTAGAAACAATAGTAGTGAGTAAATCAATTACCAAACGTTTTTTCTCTGAATGTTTCAATATTGTTTTTACTCTTTTCCTTCCCAGCTGTGTACAGGGTTGTCAGATCGATTTTGACCTTTTTCGCCAAATTCAATATCAAAAATCGCCAAAATCGCCAAAACCTTTGTTTACAAGTTTTTGACAATAAAATACATATTTTTTAAATTATTAAAAATATTTTTTTATAAATCCTAAAAACAAAATTAGTTCCGTATCGCTTAAGTACGCCAAAAATTCAAAAAAAGTCGCCATAATATATCTTTTGCTTAATTTTTATTTAGAGCGAAATACAAATAGTTAGTTAACACAAAAAAGGTACGATGTTTACTATAAAATAATTTATAGTAGTCTACTTAAAGCAACAAAAAAATATTTTTTGCGGCTAGTACTTAACAAATATTAAAAATGCACTATATACAATAGTTGCAGTTTTATTATATATCTAAAACGCTTCATTTGGAATACATTGTGAGGGTATTACATTTATTCAACAAAAGTACAAAAGAAGTGCAACATGTACTATTCCCATTCATATAACTTATCAGGCATGTTCTGAAAATCACTTTTTGTGAAAGTGATTTGAAATCAAAAAAAAGGTGTTCTGGACAAAAAGCTTTTTTCATAATTGTGATTTTAAACCAGTCAGCTTAGTGGCCGCCGATTTAAAATTACTTGCTTATTTGTTTCCACCATTTTTAACTAAGTTAAAACTTTTGTGGTTTTCAAAACACCCATTAATCACAATTGTGATTTCAAAATCACAAGTGATTTGAAATCTTGTGATTTTCAGAACATGCCTGTATAACTCCTAACAACGCGTCTAGAAGTTCGTATTGCATTATAATTCAAAGGCGAGTTTTAGTGGCGTTCATAGTTTCAACACAGGCATTACTAGTTGTAATAACCGCATATTAAGGACAGCCAAAGTAAAGTCCTTAAAATGTTACGTACCTGCCGTATCCTTGAAGCTTTAAAATGTTTTCCTAAACTTATTTAGTTATCTTTCCAATTAACCAAGGTTTTTGTTTCCATTGGGTTTCATAAACGTCCAAAGGTATGAAAGGATTCATAAAAATCTTTAAAATATCAATAAAAACAACATATTTTATCTGTGATAATAAATTGCCACATGCAAATAAGTATAATGTGAAAATGTTTATAGACTTAAAACATATTCGTGTTTTAAGGAATTCTATTTATTGATTTTTTCAAGAGCGATTTTATATATAAAAAACTCTTTTCTAGAAGATTTTCATTAACTTCATCAGCCATTTGAACATACCTTCAAATACCTATCATACATACATATGATTGCCTGAAATTTCATTCATAAAAATACGAGAATTAAAGTAATATTATTTCTAAGTATTTAATTTAACGAATTTCAAAACAAATTCATAGGTCATCAAAAATAGCCAGTTGGCGATTTTAAAAATGTTATAAATCGCCAAAAAATCGCCATGTCGTCAAATCAAAAATTAGGTCGCCAAGCATGTTTGAAAATCGCCACGTTTGGCGAGAAATCGCCACATCTGACAACCCTGGCTGTGTACGTTTATATTACAGTGCAGCCACACGATCAAGATTTCCTTGATAGTCTTTTACATATACTGATTGTCAAAATATGCAAAAGTTGACAGCTGTGACGTAGGCTGCACGCAAGTTGAAAGCAATTTACTTTTTCAAGATGTCGTCGCCGAGAAAACAACTCAAAATGTTTTGCTATTTTCCACTTTTGATTTTTCTGCACTGTAGGCTGTTCGAAGGGACTTTATTTTTTTCTTTACTTCTTCCACTGGCATTTTTGTTTCAGAAGCCATAGACTCGTAGGCTTTTATTTTCAAATCATTTCGCCTATATGATGAAAGATTCATAAAATTTCATGGCTTCTGTACAGCTCTATGAATCGCAGAACATCATTTTGCTTATTAATTTTATAAATAAATTTTATTAATAAACATATTTCACTATTTTTTAGGTTTTTAGTTAAAATTTTAAAATTCCCGCAACAATTTGTAAAAAATAAGAACTTCAGCTTTTGCCGACAAAATATTTGTGAAAAAAAACAAAAACAATTTTAGAGGCAAGTTCGTATCAATTTTTAAAAGTATGAGTGTATTGGTAAAAAAGTGTGAGCGTATTAAAACTTGATAGCCAAAACTTGATCGTGTAACCCTCAAGTTAATGTACAATTTGCGCTCACGAGCAAAAATAATACAAAACAAAATGGCACAATCATGCTCATTGTTTTGGTTTTGTTGTACTCTGGTCAAAATGTTCGCATTAATATGACATTTTGAATGTTACAAAGGGTTACATTACGATAATATCAGAGAAAATATCGACAGAATTAGAGAACACATTTCTTCATGCTAATCCAAGGCGAATTGACTTTCAGGTGGCGTTGAAAACACAGCTGTGCTCTTTTTTTTTTTAAATTAGAGAGAGGAATGTCAAAAGTTACTTGTGTTTTTGACTTATCGGTCAACGAAAGCAGCAACAAAATACATTGTTGTGTTTTTGGTGTTGTTAATTGTTGTAGTATCGAAACCACCGTTTACATGAATTCGCCTTGATGCTAATCTTAATTCAATAAACGTTTGCTGATATAAAAATCTTTCATATTTTCTGACGTGAAGACCTAACGTAAGGTTTTATGTAATACTCCATAAAGTACGAATATAATTACACAAACATTAGAAAATTTCTCACAAATAAAATCATTAGAATATTTCCAACAATTAAAGTCAAAAAAGTATTCCATTACCATTAAAATGTTTGGGCTCTAAATATGAAAAAAACGATGGCAAAGTGGAATTGATACATATCGGCACGCTAAATCCAAATACATACATAATCAAAGCTTATCTCCCTCGCCCAGTTGTGATGCTATAAGCAGTTTTAGTTTTCAATAGAATTGTTTGCATTTCGAAACAGCGGTATTTTTAAATGGGAAACCAAGGCATTAAAAAAAGGCATACACGTGTCAACAAAAACAACAAGCGATCCCTACTTAATAAAGGGCACTTATCAAAATTACGTAGCGTGAAAATTCAGAAGACCTTCTTACTTCAGGATTTTTTAAGGGCCTGCTTAAAATATTTTGCTAAAGAAGCGAAGGCGGAAGGTCTACTCCGCAATGCAACGTCTGTATAAAACATATGAGTATGGAATAGGGCAGCCCTTGCACATGCAAAAGAAAAGGTATAGAGGATTTCTAGAAGGCCTCCGTACTCCATCTTTTTCCCTCTGGATACTCATAACGCTGGGTCTCTACGTAGCAATATATGCGGTTCAAACGTCGCAAAATTTATGGAGGAATCAATTTAGACGTTTGCCGCAATAAAAATTGCTACGTGGAGACCCGGGGTTAGTGTGGGTCACTGATCTATGAGAAAAAATAAAAGTTCTCGAATCATATTCTAATAACAATATTTTTTTTTTTTGTCTTACATTAAAACAAATAAAAATTTCTAATAAATAGTAAAAAAAGTCACATCTTGAGCCCGCGGTGGAGCTCCTAAGAATAAGTTTTTTTTGAAAAAAGCAAATCTGGGCATCTCTCGTCTTGATTCAAGTTTCGTCTATATTAATCCTTCTCTTGCTTTTTTTACCGCATAGCGCCATGGATGCTTCTGACACTATTTTCACGAACTTAAAAGTCGTAAGAATACAGTAATATGCTTTTCTGCTATACAATGATAATTGGTTATGTTCAAAATTTATCAAAATTTAAGGTCAAAGCGCGGGCCCTTACACTAAAAATCTATATGTATATATAAAATAGGATGTGTGTATGTATGTATGTATGTAATGTAGGGACTCCAAAACGGCTGTGCCATTTTGATGAAATTTTCACGGAATCTTCAGAATATTCAGGCGGGTGACATTGGGAAGTCTGATTTTTGATTTTCGGTCTGCGGGTGGGGGGGCTTGGCTAAATCCAATTTTCATATTGCACCACCAATGACATCTATATATTTTGGACGATTTTTTTCTTTAAAATGATCGCCATGGTCCAACTTAGATTTAAACGAAAAAAATTTTGCCCCGGCCACTTTTTTCGAATTACCTACAATTAGAAAACGGCTCCATCGATTTGACAAAGTTTTCCGTCAAAGGTTCGTATAAATCCATTTTAAGTTTTCGTCGAAAGAAAAATTTACCTCGCCTAATTTTACGCCCACTTTTTCTATTAAGCGCATAACTTGAGAACGGCTTGACCGATTTGGACGATTTTTTCTTTAAAATGATTGCCATGGTCCAACGTTTTTACGGAAAGAAAATTTTGCCCCGCCCACTTTTTTCGATTTACCTAAAATCAAAAAACGGCTCCATCGATTTGACTAATTTTTCTTTTAAATATTCGTATTAATCCATTTTACATTTTCATCGAAAGAAAAATGTACCACGCCTACTTTTACGCCCACTTTTTCTATTAAGCGCATAACTTGAGAACGGCTTGACTTATTTGGACGATTTTTTCTATAATATCATCGCTATGGTCCAACTAAGGCTTTTACGAAAAGAAAATTTTGCCCCGCCCACTTTAACGCGCACTTTTTGCGATTTTCCTAAAATCAGAAAACTGCTCTATTCAAATGTTCGTATCTTTTTAAAGGATTTTAAAAATCGAACGCAAACATTTTTCCTAATTTGGACACGATAACGTCTCTCGGGTCAGCTAGAAAATTAATAATATTTCAGTGGTCTATTGCAGACAAAAATACAACATACTTACGGTATAAGAAGTCGATACGAGAAAAAACCCACCTAGCAGTCTTCAAGCGCTTTCGTAGTATTAGTGAAAATGTGACTGTATATGTGACCCCGACAGCCGGTGGTGTTTACTTTTATTTTTTTATTACCGAACGGCATTCTAAAAATTACGGTTCTTTAAAAGAAATTAACATAAGCAAATACGAGATTGACGAATATATCATTTCGGAGGAAAGAATCCAATGGGCGATCGGAAGTTTTGCCCCATATAAATCCCCAGGACCTGATGGCATTTTTCCAAGGATGCTGCAGAGCGCACGGCAGTATGTCACTCCCTGGCTGAAGTTAATGTATAGACTCTGCCTATCCCTCAATTATGTACCGGCTAATTGGACGAGGGTAAAGGTGGTTTTTATACCCAAAATCGGAAGGAGTAGTCATGAGACTGCGAGGGACTTTCGTCCAATCAGTCTATCATCTTTTCTGCTCAAAACTCTGAAGAGACTTCTGGACTCACATATAAGGCATCGACTGGAGGGTACACCACAACTCTCAAGTAGTCAACATGTCTACCTTAAGGGTCGGTCTACGGAGATGGCGCTACACGAAGTAGTAGGGGCCATAGAACGATCACTGGAATATAAACAATTTACCATGGCCGCCTTCCTGGATATTGAGGGCGCTTTTAACAACGTCACGATCACTGCGATTGAACAGGCTCTAACTGATCTGGATGTCCAGGAGTACATCATTTGATGGTTAGTGAGCATGTTGAGGTCAAGGATCGTTACATAATGTCTTGGTAACAGTGTGAGGTCAAATAATGTTAGTAGGGGTACACCCCAAGGTGGGGTGATCTCTCCTCTGCTCTGGCTCATCGTTGTTAACTCGATTCTTACTGGCCTGGATAACAGGGGTATCAAGACGGTAGCCTATGCGGATGACGTGGTGTTACTAGTATCTGGTGCGTTTCTGGATGTGATGAATGACATTATGTCCAGTGCGTTGGGGGCGCTCAGCAACTGGGCCGCTGAGTGCGGACTGGGAGTGAACCCAAACAAAACGGAACTGGTACTGTTCACCAGAAGGACGAAGATTCCGGCTTTTAGACTGCCACGGCTGGGGAGTTGTGAACTTCCCCTGTCGAATCACGCGAAATATCTGGGAATTATCCTGGACTCGAAACTATCATGGAGATTGAATACTCAACACAGGGTCAGGAAGGCTACGGTGGCTTATTACGCCTGCCGTAGAATGTTTGGCACCAGGTGGGGCCTTCATCCTAGACTGGTCAAATGGCTATTCACGGCAATAGTACGGCCAATTCTTACATATGGATCTCTGGTATGGTGGACCGCGACGGGCAGGAAATATATCGTGGTTCAGCTGGGCAGAGTACAAAGATCAGCCTGCATTGGAGCAACAGGCGCTCTACGCACTAGTCCTTCAGAGGCTCTGAACACTATACTGCACGTTGTTCCAATTGAAATACACCTTATGACCATATCCGTCAATAGCGCGGTCAGGCTATCTGCATCGGGATGATGAAAGGCGAGGACGTACGGTCATGCAGGGATCTTACGGAAGCAACCCACATCTCTGAAACGACCAAGGGACTATATGATACCCCGCATGGACTTTGATAGGAAATTCAAGGACATATTTCCGTCAAGACGGGAATGGTGCGGGGGAATCCTGGCCGATGAATACCGCACGAGGGTTTACACAGATGGGTCAAAGATGACTTGTGGTGTCGGCTCCGGGGTCTTCTCGGAGGAACTACATGTGAACCTCTCTTTTCGTCTGCCGGATTGGGCCAGCGTATTTCTGGCTGAAATACTGGCGATCAGAGAGGCATGCAGAACGCTATACGGTAGGAACATCAGCGGCAAAATTGGCATCTTCGTCGATAGCCAGGCGGCTCTGATGTCACTGAAGTCACATAAAACAACATCCATCCTCGTCAACCAGTGTAGGGAAGAACTGTCCAGACTGGGCAGCCTATCTGACATTACCTTAATTTGGATCCCTGCGCATAGGGACCATTATGGCAATGAACAGGCGGATGGGCTGGCCAAAACTGGAGCCGCTCTTGATATTTCACAGGTGGTGCCAGTCGCAACACCCCTGGGAACTATCAGGAGCGAAATCTTCAGGCACTATCTGGATATGGCTGACGATAAATGGAGGAAACTGGCTCACAGATGACATAGGTCGCTCTGAGCGACTACTCAACTTCAGTCGGAAGGACGTGTCAAGACTTACATACGTGTTTACTGGTCACTGGACGATTGGCAAGCACGCTATGAGACTCGGCCGCCCTTTCAATGAATGCTGCCGCAGCTGCAGGGAACCTGGAACTGAGGAGACAGTATTTCATCTTCTATATGATTGCCCAGCGTTTAACTCAACGCGACATAGACTATTCGGGAATTACCTTCTACAAGGACTTTCGGAGATATCGCGGGTGGAACTCAACAGCCTGCTGAAATATCTCAACGCAACGGGCTGGCTCTAGCCACCTCAGCATTGTCCCTGGGTCAAGTTTGATCGGGGGGTTCCAATTTCTTGACGAGTTGTGTGGTGTCAAAACGGAGCCACTGTCGGCTCTACTTGCGGCACGCCTGGACCTATGCGTGCTACCACGTTAACCAACCAACCAAGCAAATACTGACTTATGGACTGAAGATAAATTTGGATCGGACCGGACCCGTTACGTCGGGAGTTTTGGAAATTCGAATAACGCACTTGATCATAAAGAGGGTATTAATTCAAAATTTATATTTTTCACCTTCTTGAAAAAGCGAAAATGATGTGTATTACACACTTCTACATAGTTTCATTCTTTTTATTCCCGGTTTGATTTAAATATTGCAAGTATTTTTCATTCATAATGTTTTGTTCTTAACCTGCAAGCTTTTAAAAAGTGATGACACGTTGTTGTTGGAGTTGTTGGTAGCGATAGGCATGTACATATCCAACTACTGCAATCATTTTTTTTGTAAACAAAAATACAGAACAAAAATTGTGAGTTTATGCAAATACCTGGATTATATTTGTATACATACGAACATATTGGCTTTTTTGCTGAGGAACACGTTTTCTAACCAAAATAATGGTTTAAAACTTTCGAAAACGGCAATCTAATTTCTTGTTATTAAATAATTCGTTTTTCTACAAAACAAAAAAAAACCAACATGTGAACTTTAAGGTAAACAAGTAAAAGTGATTCATTCGGCATTGCAGAGTCTTGGATACCCTCTACTAAAAGTAAGAATATCCGAAAATTGTGAGTTCGTCATTTAGAATATTTCAGGCGTGGGCTCTATATGGAATCTATAAATTATTAATTAATCTTTATAAAAAGGGATGTCAGTATTAAAATTTGTTTTATATGTTTAAAAAATTGACCAACAAACATAAAGCTTTATACTTTTACTTCTACACCTTTTCCAGTTGTAATTCAGAAAGCGTAAATTGTAATTCAGATTAGTCAATTTCAATTCAGAAAGCGTAAATTTTAATTCATAATAGTCAATTGTAATTCAGAAAGCGTCTATTGTAAATCAGAAATTGTCAATAGTATTTTGTTGTATTTTTATTATATTCTGAATTACAATTGACGCTTTCTTAACTTCAATTGACAATTTCTCATTTACAATTTACAAACAAAAATTTCAAAATTTTGATAAAAAAAATTATTTTTTTCGCATATTAGAAAAAAGTTTTACTTTTCTTAAAGGAAATTTTATTGCGGTTTTTTGTTTGTTTTTCAATAAGCTAAAGCGTTTTTAAATTACGCGAATCAATGTATACCTCTTACATTTTCGAAATAACGGTATATCTCAAAAACAACAGCTAACCTAAAAAAAAACGTCTAGCACCACTGGATTCAGCGTACCCGAATTAGGTTAAAACGACAAGTGCCCAGCTTGTCTAAACAAAAGGGTCAATTTCGAGCACAGTGTTATAGACCGATCTTCACGAAATTTAACAATATGATTTTAAGTCCTCTAAAACTGAGGCGTACCAAATTTTATTACAGTAACACTATTTCTGACGGTTTGTGGCGTAATAAACTATTTCCCGAGAGTAGACTTTAATTTTTTCACCTTCTTGAAAAAAGCGACACGTAATATTAGCTACCCTACCCACTGTAAAAATATCTTGCTTTTTGTCTTATTTTTGCTAAGAAACGGTTGGCTTAAAAATTCGTTTTCATATGTCTTGAATATTAAGTTGAAAATTGTTTTGCTTCTACTGAAAATTTTTAAATATTGATTTAATACCTTCTTTATGATCAAGTGCGATATGTTTGTTACACACAGAAAAAAATCAATGTAAAATCGTTGAAAACAAGGTTGATTTTTTTTCGGTAGTAATTTTACTTCAGGTTAATTCAACCTGATTTTACAATAACTTGCGAGCTAAATTGTTTCTTTAAAAATAACTATAATTCATGTTAATTAAACATTCCAGGAAAGTAAGAGGAACGTGAACTTCATGTAGAATCCATATAATTTTAACGTTAAATAACAGTGAGGAGAAACTTCAGAGAATACTACTCTTTATTTTCCTTTTTCTCATTTTTCACTTTTTTGTATTTTTTGTTTACAGAAACACTCAAAATCAATGGCTAGATATCGAATTTTTCTTCTTTTTATAAATTATTTAAAACATGGCCAAAGAAAAAACGACAACAAAAAAATTTATGTTTTTCTTCTTGTTGTTTCTACACAGTAAAAGTAAAATCGGTTTTTATGGATTCAATATTGAATAATGTTATTTTAACATTTTTCATTTAATATTAATATGAAACTATGATAATTTTAAATAAAGTTCATGCTTTTGCAGAAATTTAATATGATTTTCCATCAACATTGCCCCATGTTAATATAACATTGGCATTTTTTTTCAGTGTGTTGGGAAAATTTGTGAGCGATTTTTTAAATATTGCCTTGGGCGCTTATTCACACATTGCCTTTGGCGATTTTGCTTAGAGTAATTTTGCTGGCAGCCTGAAAAAAATTAAATTAGTCGAATATGAGCTACTTTTGAAATTTTTCCAAATCGAAAATTTTCACGGTGCGATGCATAAAATATAATCATCGCAAATGAGGCTTTTTCAACGGGCAAAAAATATCTTTGCACCACTACATACCAAATAAGGCTTAATATAAAATTTGGTAACAGCTTTTAACAGAAATGGAGAGCAAAATACTGCAAAATATATTTCACACAAAGACTATCCCGCAAAGAAGTTTTTATGGGGGCCATGTGAAATAATAGAACGATTCCCATCATTTTCAATAGGCCTTGTGCCTACATTGAAAATAGTTCATGACTAAAATTACAAAATAGTTTTTTTGTAAATTATTTTTTGTGCAATAAACAAAATTTTTGTATTTAGATTGCTCATAAGAATTTAGTTAAAATACGAAATTTGTAAAATGTACAAAATATATTTTGTAACGAAGAAAGACTACAATCATTAAAAGAGCCGCGTTGAGAAAGCAAAATGGTTGTCGCGAGTGTTGAATTCAGTGTGACCACAACCACAGAGCATACAGAGACGTCACGAGACGGAAGATTTTGCGTTTTTTTCCGTCTCTTTCTTCTAAAGCTGCCCTTTTTGCATTTTTTGTTTTGATTACGCACACAGAAAAAATTATTTTTCCAATTCAAACAAAAAATTTGTAGAATCAAAAAATGTTTTGTCTTAAATCGGTCCTATAAACAAATTCGCATATTCAAACAATTTATTTGCATTTTGTTTATTGAAAAAAAACACTGATTTTTTCAAACAAATAATTTAACTGAATCAAACAAAAAGTTTACTGAAATTCATATACTAAATTTCAAAATCAAAAAAAAAACAGGTTTTTGCACAAGCAATGATGCGCACACAAGCATGCACTGTATTAGAAGATGATGGCAGAGAGAGCTGAGCGGCCGGCTGGCTTTGAGACACATTTTTTTGTTGGAATAATTTTTGAACGAAGTTCTTTTTTTATACACACAATGTTTTTCGTCATCACTCACTGTTGCTGTATCCTTTCCTTTGCTAATGAAGAAGAAATGTAACCCAAAAACGGCGACAGACCGACTCGATATGTTTTTCGTCATCATTATATTTTTGTATTTGATGTATTTAAGCAAGCAGTTTGAAAAAATTGAATACGGGATTTTGGCTTTTTTTAACCAACTTTGAAACCAACCAAAAATTTATTTTGTTTCTAATAATGTTGTTGTTATTTCTGTTGTTTAAAAAGAGTGAAACGTTTTTTTACCTGTTATTTTTTTTTTTTTTTTTACTTCAAACCTCTTCATCTTTCTTACTGTTGTACTTTTTTAAAGTGTCCAAAAATAGACTGTATGTGTTTTTTGTTGTAGTTCTTATATCTCACATTAGGAAGTGTTGCTTACGATCAAATAAAAAAATGCAAACAGGCGACAACATTAAAAAGCGTTAAATATTTCATACAAAATTATGAAAACTTGAAACCAATAACGCGTGTATTATATTTTTGAATGGTTGTCAACATTTTTGTTTTTTAAATAAAAATCAAACAAAAATTTTAATTGAATCAGTAAAAAAATTTGTAGAAATTAAAAAAATTATCAAACAAGCGTTTGTTTGAAAATAATTCGGCAACAATTTTTTCTGTGCAGTTCGTGTTGATAGTAGCGGCCTGTTTTTACACATTGCCACTTCACTACCAAAAAACATTTTCTTTCTCTTTCTTCGAAAGCTGCCCTCGCAAATGATTTGGACATTTTTCATACGTCACTTTTTTCATCTCTGTATGCTTTGTGACCACAACTTAAACAATTTGGATGCTAAATGGGACTTAAAACAATGCTAAAATGCTAAAAATAAAATATGAAAACGCTAAAAAATGCTACATTTTCATTAATAAATGTTTTATTTTAATGAATGAATTATATATTAATTTACATGAAAATATTACATTTCTTTAAAATAAAATGAAGTTTATATAAAAAAAATTATAAACATAGATAGATTTATTTAATAAAAACGATCGGGATTTCCCTGTTGGAAGCCCTAGTTGCTATATAAATGACAAAATACAATGATAAAAATTGACAGATATGTTAAGTTATATTGTGAAATAGCAATATATTAAATTTATAAGAATAACAAATGCTAAAGAATGCTAAAAAAATCTTACAAAAATGCTGAAAATTATGCTAAATGCAATTAGAAAATTTCGCTGCTATATCAAATTAAATAATGCTAAATTTAGCAGTGAAAATGCTAAAAGGTTCACACTGGTTGAATTGTTAATATTTAAATTAAAAGTAATTAAGTTTTATAAATGAATTGTTATTTGTGTAATCTATGTGTACCAAACGAAACATTTCAAACTTTTACATAACAAAAAAGAGAATGGTGTTTACAAGTGCACTTGTGAGAATTGTAGCCAATATGTTGCAAATATGCGTCATCAAAAGCATTTTAAAATCATTTATCGATCCATTCGACTTCATCGCCATTAACTTCAACGACGTTATTAACTATTGTCTCCTCTCTGGAAATAAATAAAAAAAAATTCAACTCCCAAAACGTCGTCGCCTAGTTTTTGTGAGCAGGAATATAATTCTTTATCTCTACATATTGGTGTAATAATTTCATTGTGTTGTCACAGCAAATCAAATATGACAAGAATGGATGTCACCGACATTCAAAAAAATATTTTTAATACTTTATTGTCTCCAATAATAAGAGAAATTGACCAAAGCCTCAAGTAATTTATCAAACATAATTTAAAATATAAAAACTGAATTCATTTTTTAAAATAAAATTTTATTTTAATTTTAAAACCAAATATTTCTTATTCCAAATTTTCAATATTTTTAATCAGGCTTAAGTTCATCAAATTTAATTTTCATTAAATTGTTTTTATGAAGAAAGGAATTTTACAACCTAAAAATTAATTAAAATTGTTATTGATAATCATTCATTCTTGACTGACCTGAGATTCGAACCCAGGCGGCTGGTTACCCTGGCATGTTTCGATCGCTACCACTCGATTTTCATGTTGTAAAATTCCTTTATTCATAAAAATAATTTAATGAAAATTAAATTTGATGTAAGCCTGATTAAAAATATTGAAAATTTGGATTAAAAACCATAAATAGTTCAACAAAATTACCACAATACTAATTATTTTTTTATTTTCTAAAATTGTTTGCAAAATAAAAAATTCCGTATAGAAGCGAAGAATTTATTAATAGAACAACAAATTTGCAAATAATTCTATTAATTTTGTTCTTTTTACAACAAAATTTTTTGTTCCGGCAAATCACCAAATAGCTTTGTACAAAGATTTTTATTTATTTAACTCATGAAATATTTTCAGTGTATGACAATTGAAAGTTCATTTTGAAACGTATGAATGCTTTTTATCAAATTGTCTTAAAAATTGCGAAGTGAACTTTGACAACAGCTAGCAACACTGACCGAATAAGATCGACACAAAAAGCTTCTCTGAGTCGATGGGTAAACTAAAAGGTGGGAATAGCACAATTAATACATACTACCCTCTCCACTTATAGTGGCGTAGGGTATACAAATAACTGTTTTTATTTGTAGCGAAAATATGTATTCACTTATGTATGTATATTTTTTGAAATATTATATTTTTATACAGGTTTATATTGATGATGTTTTGTTTCAGGAAATAACAATTCAAAATAACGTAAGCCACAAAGTATTAAGTGTATTGAAAAACAGATGTGTATTACAAACTCTATTTTAATTGTTTTATTCCAGGTTATTGCAAGTAGTTACCATTTTAAAATGTTTTGTTCTTCCCCTGTAAGCTTTTGAAAACTGATGACACCTTATTGTTAGTGTTGTTAGTGACGATATGCATGTTTGTATATACATAACTACTGCAATCGTTTTTTTAAAAACTAATATACAGAACAAAAATGTGATGTTATGCAAATACCTGGATTATATTTGTATCAGTGTTGCCAGTGAAATTTTGAGAAAGATACATTTTAGTTGCCAAAAAGATACACTTTTTCCCAAAAAGATACATATTGAAAAAAATTTGAAAATCTATTTATAAAGTTTAACATTTATTAACATACTCTTTTATTTCATATATAATGTATATTGTAAAGAATATGATCTGGTTTGTTTTAGGTTTCGACTCGAATTGAAAATGAAAAATTTTTTTGAATCCGCATAATTCATAAATTGCCGTTCTCAAATCCACATGTTTTTGTGTATTCGAAGTTTTCGTTCAAAAAACTTTAGTTGAACTAAAGATCGCTGATTTGCTAACCGCAGCATGATAGCAAAGGGTTATACTTATTAAAAAATCGTGAAAGCTGTTAAGAATCACAGGAAAAAACGCTTCTATCGCGAATATGGCTAAAATTAGCGAAAAATTGCAAACTTTTAAACAAATACTAAAATAAATTTGAAATCGCTTAATGGGTTAAAAAAACTAAATGTCGGAAAGTAACAAAAAAAATTCCAAAAAAGCGAAATTTCGCCAAAATTTTTAATATTTCGCCATAAAATTCATTTTAAGTCCCTAAAACAATAAAGAATGGCAAAAATTCGTTAAAAATTACTAAATTAGCGGAAATTAGCAAAGTATACTTTTTATTATTAATCGTTTAAGCTGTAAAGAATTAGAAAACTAACAGGAACAAATCGCGTTTATCGCGAACATGGCTAAAATTCCCGAAACATTGCACAACTTAAAACAAACTCAAAAACTAGTTTAAGATCGCTTAATCGATTGAAAAAACAACTTGTCGGCAAATAACATAAAAAGTGTTAAAAAAAATTAGCTATAATAACATCAAAATCAATAAAAAAGTCGATTTTTAATTTTAGGTCAGTAAGGGCCTTTTGCGATTTAGGTAACGAAAATACCCGGATATCATATAAATTCATTTTTATAATTATTTAAGTCATAAATATTAGGTATGTTTTTACTAAGGCGATTATATAAAAAAGTTCTATAAATTCCCTGAAAAAAAAAGATGTCCATAATTATTCAGAACAATCTCGCACTACTAGTAATCATCGATTTAGGTGGATCGTATGTTTAAACATCCTTTATGCTTTTTTTCTTCATTATTTAAGCTGCTATTGTATTAGTGTTGAGTCGGCAACGATGATAAGTCTTCTAATATTTTATTTCTGTACATTTTGCGTACAGATTCAAAAGATACGAAAAATGTCAGAATTATACA
The DNA here is from genome assembly GCA_930367215.1 of Pollenia angustigena. Classification (NCBI taxonomy): domain Eukaryota; kingdom Metazoa; phylum Arthropoda; class Insecta; order Diptera; family Polleniidae; genus Pollenia; species Pollenia angustigena. The sequence continues at coordinate 118,978,374 of OV884057.1, read as the reverse complement.
TGGTACTTGAAGTCATCAAAAGATACGAAAAATGTATCTTTCGTATTCTAATGGCAACACTGATTTGTATACATACGAACATATTGGCTTTCTTGCGTGAGGAACACGCTTTTTAACCAAAATTATTATTTAAAACTTTTGAAAATGGCAAACTAATTTCTTGTTATTAAATATTTCGTTTTTCTTTAAAACAAAAAAAAAAAAAAAACAAACATATGAACTTGAAGGTAAACAAGTTAAAGTGTTTCATTAGGCATTGCCGAGTCTTGGATACTCTCCACTAAGAGTAAGAATATTCTGGTATTGGGAGTTCGTCAGTTAGAATATTTCTGGCGTGGGCCCTATTTGGAATCTTTAAATTATTAATTAATCTTTATTAAAAGGGATGTCAATATTGGTTGCGGTTTAGAGCTTTATATGTTAAATTGTTGACCAACAATCATAAAGCTTTATACTTTTACTTCTAGTCATATTGAACAAATTTCACAAAAATATCGTGATTCGTAAGAGTTTTAGCCCAATTAAAATTATTTTCCAGAGGGGTTAATTTGGACCAATCATCACAAAACTCTCTAGACTAATTTCTGACACTAAAAACCTAAATTAGAACAAATTTTGATACAGATTTTTTTTCAAAATATTGATCAAATAGCTATCGAAGCTTCTTGGGACAAATTTTGCTAACATCAATAGGTACTAATAGGATGAAAAAGAACACCTGTATGGCCAAAATATCAAACTTTGACCCCCTCTAACTCAGAAACTTTTTGACCGAAAATTTGTGTCTAAGCTACTATCCAATAGAAATAACCTTGGTGCAAATCCATCATCCAAATCGGAAGACATCGATTTAAAAATTGGGTCACTTGTCATGATATCCTCCATATTTACCTTAAACCCATAACATAATTTTGTTATGCCACGCTAATGATGGTTTATAGGTTCCAAAATGGGTAAACTATTGAAAAGTTTCTGTACACACTGTTGTGTAGGGAATTAAATGGCTGGACTTAAATGACTATAATTTCCTACATGTTTTATTTTTTCAATCACCGAGTGTTTTTCAGGCCGAGATTTGCGCCATTGATGTGTGTTGCAGCAACATACTTGATAGGGGAATGGTTGGCGGCAGTGATGTGATTTTCACTGATAGCCAAGCGGCCATTAAAGCACTCTCTTCTTGGAGAATGTCCTCGAGGCTGGTGGCGGAGTGTCGTGGAAAGCTACAGGAGCTGGGGACAAGGGGCAGATTGACGCTCTGCTGGGTGCCGGGGCACTCAGGGATCCCGGGTAATAAAATGGCTGATGAGCTGGCCAGGGCTGGTTCTAACGCGCGGATGATAGGTCCCGAGCTCTTCTGTGGACTAAGTTGGGCAGGGGTCCAGTCCGTCATGGGGGACTGGGCAAACATAGGGGAAACTGGGTATCGCTTCCAGGAATGCGTCAGGCAAGGAGATTTATTTCTCCCGGGAAAGTAATGAGGACGAATGGTCTCGGCAGACGGGATCTGCGACTGCTGGTGGCCTATTTGACTGGTCACCACACGATCAAATACCACCTTTATCGGATGGGCCTGGCTGAGGATCAGGAATGCAGACTATGTCTAGACGGGGACGGAGAATATATCGGCAAAGGCCCTGATTGGGTTCCTATGGGAAGCAGAGGGTATTTTGGCCAGCTAAGGGGAGTGGGTACAATAGACCTAACCTGGTCGCGGTACCTGTCACTGTGGGGAAACCTCCCCGCTCTATCGTGGAAAAAAAATTGCCGTAGTGGCGATTTCATAATATTACTGAGAAAATATTTTGATTAACATTTTTTTTTTTCAAAATGCTTGAAATTTATGATAAAATTACCATTGAGATGGGTTGTTGTATAGTTGTTCTCTTTTTTTTGTGTTATTTTTTATAAATACACAGAAAATCCGTTATAAACATAACTTTTATATTACTAAGTACTAGTAAATTGATACAAAAGTCATCCATGGTAGCACTGTTTCTTCATTTGTCATTTTACTTGCAGCAAGTGTCAAAAATTTACTTGCAAGCAAATTCTCTTGCAAGTTGGGCTGCAAGTACGAAAAATGTGATGGTGTTAGTAAAAATGTGTGAGTGTGCACTTGCAAGTGTAAACCCCAGATAAGCACATATGTACCAGAGAACTGCAAAATCACTATTTTTCTTGATTTATTCATACGCTCAAATTTACATTCACTCTTTGCCTGAAAAACAAAGTTCAACGTTGGTATGTTTTACATCGTTTTGTACACATTTGATTTTTGCATGTGTGCGTTTTTATTAAAAGTGCTTTGTTTGCATGTAAAGTCAAAAGGCACACATTCTTATACTTTTGCATTCAAGTAGTCATTGTCCACTCGATGAGACGCTTTGTTAACATTAACAACAAAAACAACAATAAACCACTCACAATAACAAGAATACATTGTACATACAGAACTACTGTACTTTTTAAGAAATGATAAAAAAAAGGCTTCTCTTTCTATGGAAATTGTTTGTACCTACATATGTGCGTTTAGTTTCATTAAAATTTTTTTTTTCTTGTACTACATAGTAACTGCTGAATGCCTACATGAGTAAAGCTGTTATGATACTTGCTATTGTTTGTATATTTTCTATATTGGAGAACAGTGCAAATATATGTATTTGCATAGGAAAACTTACTAAGTGTAAAGAGTATGATTATATCATAAAAAATCTTGAAATGTCAAACAAATATACATGTGTTATCGATAAATAATCTAATGGCCATTTTCTCATTAGGCAATTATCTTTTTCCCCAACGAAAAACTGCACATTAAAGAAATTTGATTTTCTCAATGTCTCATTTGCTTCGATTTTATCCCAAAGCTAACCGGCACTCATCTGCCAATTATTTATTTTCCTTTTACTTGCCGTCCAGATAAATTCAATCAGCTGACTCCCAACTTTAACATGTATTTTGAATGGCGTTGCCAGCTGAAAACAATGTTTTTTGTCGGTATATTGAGAAACCCAAAATCGTTAACGGACAGTTTATCGGTCCAATAAATTTATGTTGACATTAAGTAACAGGCAGTTTGTCGATACATTGAGAAAATGGCAATAAGACTGTCAAAAAAAATATAAAATTTTTTAACTTAAATCATTTCCAGATTAATTGTTAGCACTGTTGCCAATTTTTTTAGTTTTTGATCGAAAGAAACGGTTTTTAACTTTTTTTTTTGCGATTTTTAGCTTTTATGACGGTTTTTTGTGGGGAAAAAACGTGGGCAGTATTGTTTGTTTTGTTTACATTTTATCAAATTGTATTTCTTGTTTTTTCTCGCATTTGTTGTTTCATTCAGTCAATCCTAAAAAAATCCAATACAAAAAATAGCAAGTATCATAACACCTTAATAATTGCTTGATTTCTGGCTTTTTTGTTTGAATTTTTTTTTTTCTTTGCCAAAACAATCATTGTCGGACCAAACACACAAACATCTTAATTGACAAACGAAGCTAAACGATGGAATAAATAACAAAGCACGATGTACATTATTTGAATGACTGCAAACCAGCAGCGAATGTTTGCGGTTGCGCAAGTTTGATTGTGTGACCGCAAGCGAGTGTATTTGTTGGTGTTCATTTGCTGCGATTTTTTGTGCAAACGCACAAAGCCGTTCTCTGATATGTACATAAGTGTCAGTTTTGCCATTAGGATACGAAAGATACATTTTTCGTATCTTTTGAAGACTTCAGGCACCATGTATAATCCTGACATTTTTCGTATCTTTTGAATCTGTACGCAAAATGTACAGAACTAAAATATTAGAGAACTTTTAGCCAACTAAAACTTATTAAGACTGATCATCGTAACCGACTCAATGCTAATATAATAGCAGCTTTAATTATAATGCCTTAACTCGTATATTCGTTTTTAAAAAATTAATTTGTTTTGATTGTTTCATATAATTAATTTAAAAGTTTGCTTACTGTATTTTTAAAAATTACATAAGTAATAGGTATTTATAACTTAAATAAATATAAAAACATTTATTTAAATGAAATCATTTTCCTTGCAATATTCATTAAATATGAAATAAAAATGTTATATTAATAAATGTTAAACGTTTAAAATGGATTTTTATTTTTTTTTTTTCAAAAATGATCTTTTTGGGAAAAAGTGTATCTTTTTGGAAACCAAAACGTATCTTTCTCGAAATTTCACTGGCAACATTGACAAGTGTACTTTGATAGAGATTAATGAGGGCTATCTATATTTTAATATCAGCATAAATTAATTTTCCAAGATAAAAAAACGACATAATAAACGAAGCTTTACCATAAAATAAAGATTTTAATTAATAATTCGTAGACACACACGTTCGTATGTGGCGATTGTTTAATTCTCGCCAGAACTTTGTTTTCATTTCGTTGCAGCCCAACTTATCAGTACTTTGTGTGTCAACAAACCAGAAACACTGTTTTATTAATGTTCAAACGCCAAACCGGAGAGTTAACGCTCCCCAACCGCCAACAACCACAATAAAACAATAATTTAGATTAAGAATGAATGACCTCTCGAGTTAATGAATTTGAATAATAGTGCCGAGTTTAAAAACAACACTAAACAACAAAAACTAAAAATAAATAAAGTTATATTTAAAATCAAATACAAGCACATAAAATCGAATTTATTTAAAGTTTTCAAAACAAAAATCAATAAAATGGCCATATTTAATAAACAAAATTCGTCTATTGAACTAACGGATGACTGGAAAAGATCAAATATTTCAAGAACAATTCCATCATATAGAAATCATCTATTTATAACAATACAAAGGTAAACAAACAAACTTAACTACATAATAACAAATGATTCAATCGATTAATAATATTATTTAAGCTAGTTACTTATCACATTTGTCGGCAAACAAATTTATTTCAAACAAAATTGTTTGGCATATTAAAGGCCTTATTCACAAACAATATTCCATGCTTATAACAGGTTTATAAGACGAAATGTATATGAAAATTTGTTTAATTAGCCTTTAATAAAACCGAAATATTTTTTTATAACTTTAAATTCAAATCCGATTTCATTTTTTTTCTATAAATTTAATTTTTTTTATGGTCGGGACTAATATTTGACCCAAAATAAGCTGGTTATTCTAACACTTTCCATCATAACTTAAGAACCATTTGTGCGGATTTTGATTCAAATATTTGCAAATGGTTAGGAAAAATTTTCCTTTAAGTCATTCAAATAACATTTTGTTAATCTAATTTGTTTTTTATTTAAATCAGGCTTAAATTCATCAAATTGAAGAAAGAAGTTTTACAACATGAAATAAATTAAAATTTTATTGATAATTTTTTATTCTTGACCGACCAGGGAAACAAACCCACGTTCACGGACGGGTCAATTTGGCATGTTTTTTTCAGGGATCTTTGCCGTTTAGCACCCACCGCCATTGACGAATGCTGGCAGTCAATAGTTCAATCAATATTAAAACAAAATAGTGTTTTTTCTTGGTGGATCGAAATTTTTTGTTGTGAATGATTAACTATTTTATAAGGCCAAACTTTTACATTTTTCTGATTTATCTAAAATGTATGTATATTACGAATAAAATAAGTCATAGGCATTTAAATACGTGGTAATTCATTAATATAAGCCTGACTAATATTTCGAGAGATATGAAGCTGTTAATCTAAAACATCACACAACTAGACGTGATAGAATCAATCTGTGAACATATTTGAATTCAGCACACTAAAGTCAATTAAAACAAGTAAGAAGGGATAGTCGGTCAAGCCCGACCATATGATACCCTACACCACAGTATTAAAAAACACATCATGCTTATATGTCCATGTAAATATGGATTTATCTATGTTTATAAACTTCATTAAAATCGATTTGAAAGTTTGTGGCAGGCAGAAATTGCCCCCTACCTCCCCTTGTGGTCCTATTTTTGAAAAACTGAATAGCTTATGTGTCCATATAGATATGGATCTATCTATGTTTTAAATTTCATTAAAATCGGTTTGAGAGGCAGAAATTTCCCTATCTCCCCTCGTGGTCCTATTTCTTAAAAAATGCATCCCTTTTGTGTCCACAAAGATATGGTTCTATCTATGTTTTTAATTTCATTAAAATCGGTTTGATAGATTCTGAGAGGAAGAAATTTCCCCCTATCTTCCCTCGTGCTCCTTCGTTTTATCTTATTGGTCCTTGTGCCAATAAGATCTAGTATCCCAAATTATCTCCAAAATTGCGACCTGTACTTTGCGCACAAGGTTACATGGACAGGCAGTCTGCTTGCCCGCCGGACGGACATCGTTAGTTCGACTCAGAAAGTGATTCTGAGTCGATCGGTATACTTTAAGGTCTAGGACCAATATTTTAAGGCGTTACACACATCAGCACAAATGCATAATAACCTCTCCAGTATTGTGGTGTGGGTATAATTACAAGACAAAGTTTTTGCTCCCGACTTTATTTTGTGTTCTTACCGACCAGTGTTATTAGTTAGAGAGAAATAGATATAACACGGTGAGATCGAATCAACTGTCGTACAGTGGTCCATAATCGTTTTTCATCGGTTAAAAGTCTGAAACTTTTGAACCAATAGATTTATGTTCAGCAATTTGGCTTAAAACATAAAAATTTTGTAAAAACTCCAAAACTGTAATATGACCTTTGGATACGTCTTATATATCAAAAGATCGCAAATCTTTAGTAAAATATATTTTCTGAAGAATTAAAAACATTCGGTTCTTGCTAAGTTCCAAATTTCATCAAAATCGAAATTGCCCATATATCCCTTTATATTCCTAGCTTTGAAAAACATATAAGCTCTGTGTTCATCAAAATTGGTTAGATATATTTGGAGTGGCAGTAATTCTCCGTATTTTCCCTCTTGGTCGTTTTCGCATTCGAGCAGGAGATAGTCTAACAGAGAAATAGACTGGAGGAGGAACAAGTGGTGAACAGCGTACTCTTGTTAAAATGGCTCTGTATTATTTTGAGTACGGAATCTATTTCTTTAATTGATCACTTCTAAAACGATAATTAATATTTTCTGAATATTGGAGGTTTTATCGGCCCTGAACTATATCCTAAGTTAGGACCAGTTAGAGAAATACAAAGTACCAAAAAAATCCCTCTTACAGATTCTCATTCACTCAGGACCTTGCATGTTTAATTTGATGTTTCTAGGTCCAATATTAACGGAAATCCAAACAGTACCAGTTAAAGAACCAAAATGCCCCTCTTACAGATTCGTATTTACTCAGGACATTGCATGTCTAATTTACAGCCAGTCCCACGATGGCACACGTTAACGTTCGCATAGAAAATTACATTTAAAACAAAAACAATTTCTAAAATTTGTTTTTGTTTTAAATGTAATTTTCTATGCGAACGTTAACGTGTGACATCGTGGGATTGGCTGTTAATGTTTCTAGGTCCACTACTAATGACAATTAAAAAATGTACCAATTAAAGATCAATTAAGTACCAAAAAGTTCCTCCATAATAGAGTCTTGTTACTCAGGATATTGCATGTTGAATTTTATGTTTCTCTGTCCAATATTAACAGTAATGAAAAAAATACCAATACCAGAACCAAAAAGTTAAGAAAAAATTTTAATTTTCCGTATTTCCCCTTTTTAGTACTTTTTTCTCCCCATTGAAGTATCAAAAATTTCAATATTGTAGTTGGAGCCCATTTAATACGTGTAAGCCAAAGAATGTAGAAAAGTACTTTTTAAAAAAAGTACAAACAATAGTTACGAATTTCACCTCTTAAACGTTCGAATTTCTAAAAAGTATTTTTTAGATAAGTTTCGAAAGTGATATAATTTTAATTTTTACGTTTGATGGTTAAAAAGATAGACGGGGTGACAAAAAAGTACCAAATTTTAAAAAAGTACCGGACACCTGTATTACAATATTTCTAGGAGGAGGATATTAGGCTAAGCGCCCCTGGACCCTATCCATGCACTTAAGTGGAACCTCATATAGCCTATGTCCGTTGGTTAAAGAAATTTTTCAGCTTTATAATAGAAAAGATAATTTTGTATGAAGGTTGTCGTCAAGGCGGATTCAACTACAGGAGCTGTCGGAACTACAACAATCCAAAAACAACAGAAACAACATAGGGTTTTTTGCATTGCATTTTTAGTGTCCACAGCTCGAAATGTTAACCATTCTTAGCAAAACACTAACAAATAGGTTCGAACTGTCAAAACCAGATGGCGTTTCGACACCACATGTAGTTAATTCACCTTAGTTGTCGCTAACGAAAAAATTGTTTTTGCTATAAAATCGCAACGGTGCCTTATGTGACCATGAAACTTTAGGATAGGATGCAAGTGTTGCCAATAAAGTCATTTCTAAAAAAAACAAGTAAGAGTGATATATTCGGCTGCGCCAAATCTTATATACCCTTCACCATTGTGCGAGCAGAATACAGAGCAACTAGACAAAAACTAAATAAAACTGGTAAATATTTTTTTAAATTAAGAGACAACCGGTTTTGAACTTCGCTTTTCATAAGGACCCAGAATATATATACTTTATAGGGTGTAGGATCAATTTTGTAGAAATTACAAACGGAATGACAAAGTTATATATACCTTTTTTACCTTCGGTGAAGCGTATAAAAAGAGTAATTTTTGGGAATTCAGGGGTCAAATCACCGCATTCGATACTATCGTATCGAATAAACTATTGAATTTTTTTGTATACGATAGACACTGGCGTATCGAATGAAAACTCGATTAATGTAATGTCGAGTTACTCGATGTCGAATGCTGTTATTTCAAATTCAATACATTTCATTCGATATCGAGTTTCAAGATACCAAAATATATTATTTCGATCAATTTTGCTCGATATCGTATGCGGTGATTAGACCCTAGTATTTCGGTTATAACTCATAAAAATTTCCGATATTTTGGTATATAAGTCATATCCATAGGACATATGGCAGCCCTAGAATTTAGGTTTTTATAAAAATTTTGATGTTTTTTAGCCCATTTGTCTAACCGATTTGATATTTTTATATACCGACGTGTTAAGGAAGAATTTTACCATTTACTTAAGTTATATTTATGTATAAACATTTACATATACTTGTATACATATATTTTAACAAAGTTAATTATAAAACAAGTAAGAGTGCTATATTCGGCTGTGCCGAATCTTATATACCCTTCACCATTGTGGGTGCAGAATACAGAGCAACTAGGCAAAAACTTAATAATTTTTACATATGCATACCTACATATTAACAATATGTACTTTAAACTTCATTATAAATTAAATTTAAAAAGCGAAAACTGGTAAATATCATATATGGGGTCTTCGGAAAATCCATTTCAACGGACAGACGGGCAGACGGACAGACGGACATGGTTAAATCAACTTCGCTTTTCATAAGGACCCAGAATATATATACTTTATAGGGTGTAGGATCAATATTGTAGAAATTACAAACGAAATGACAAAGTTATACATCGTCATCTTAAAGACCTAATAACCTATCTGCAAAAATTTCAAAATTGAGTTTTTTATGCATTTTTATTTCCTATATCATAACGCATATGTGTGCAAAATTTTGAACATGTAATATAACAAATGACAAAGATTTTGTACCTAGAGGACCGTTACGCACAAAAAAAGAGAAAACTAAAACATAAAAAATCACGATAATATTTTAATTTTGTTGCATAGTGTAATTTAAACAAACATTAAGTACTTGTTTTTGCTTGAACCAGTAAAAGAAACTACTAATGTAATTATTTAATGTATATAATATTCATGTGTAAAGAAATTTTTATTTATTCATACTAATTAGTACTGCAGATAGGTTATTTGGTTTCAGATTTTTACAATTCCAAAAAACCTAAGTGTCATAACATAAGCTGTGATTAGAAAAACAAAATTTTCACAACCGATATATATTACTGCTTTCATTTAAATCAAAATGTGTAATTTTCGTTTCAATATCGTTAATAGTTCCAATTTTATAACGTTTTTTCCCTCTCCTGTAAACTTTTGAAAACTGCAGATAGGTTATTTCGTCTTTTAGGTGACGATATACCCTTTTACCTTTGGTGAAGGGTATAAAAAAGTAATTTTTGTGGATTGAGTATTTCGGTTATAACTCAGCCATTTTTTAGCCGATTTCACAGATTTATATACCGACGTGTTGAAGAAGAAATTTACCATTTACTTGAGTTATAAAGCTTGGACTCGGGGAGATCTATGGTTCCCGAAAGTGGGTTAATTTTGGTCATAACTTTTTTGTATCTGAACCGATATTTCCGTTTTTTATACAGTTTTTAATTTTTTGGTACGGGAGGTACCACGCCCACTTCTCCACTCCCGCCCACATTTTGTAGGATGATGTGTATTGGCAACCTTAATGTGTGCACCTAATTTGGAAACTTTGGCTTTTGCCATTCCCCAGATATACAGCAAAAAGTAATAAAAATACAACAACCACAAGGGATTTTTGGAAAAAATTAGAGGTAGTCGTGGTTTTTTGCTCATATCTCAGCCATTTGTGGACCGATCTGGCTGAATTTCAATAGCAAAATTATAATAAGAATACCTGACATAAAAATACCCCAACCATGTCCCCATCATATCTGGGGGCTTCGGAAAACCCATTTCAACAGACAGACGAACAACCGAATTTGAACTTCGCTTTTCATAAGGACCCAGAATATATATCGTTAGCTAAAATGCAAAAAGACGTAACTAACAAAAAATTCAAAATCGAGTTTTTTATTGATTATTATGAATGCTATAAAACTACATGTCTTGACAAAATTTTACACTTCTGCGATCAAAAATTGCGCTTTTATTAACAAAAAACAAAGGGACGTAACTACAAGTTTTTTTGTTTGATGTATGCTGGCTCAATTGCTAGTACTACACAAACAAACAAACAAAACCAATCATATGCCCAAGTCTTAAAAGGAAACCCTAATGCGAAAAATCCCCCGAGTATTTCCAACGCAAAGCAACCTCCGTACGCTAATGTTCCTAGGGAAGGTCTACAAATGCCTACCTCAATTGAAAATTTAATTCAAACTATGAATAACTTCATGGCCACTATGCAGAACATGTTTCAGGAAATGATGCGAAACCAGAACATGCTCCTGCAAGTTCTACTCAACAAAAAATGAACCAGTTAAAAATATGCTTCTGGAATGCAAACGGGTTATCCCAACATAAACACGAAGTTGCAAACTTTCTTCATAGGCATGAAATCGACGTACTTCTTGTCTCTGAAACACACTTTACTGATAAAAACTGCTTTAGGGTAAATGGTTACCTTACGTATGACACAAAACATCCCAGCGGACGAGCTTATGGTGGCCCAGACATAATTGTGCGCAAACACATCAGACACTTACCATTGCCAGAGTTCGAAGAATATTGTATCCAGGCCACATCTATAAATCTTACTGATTTCAAACTTACGTTAACATCCGTTTATTGTCCCCCGAGGCACAAAATTCTACACGATAAATTTCTCAACTTCTTCTCCACATTGGGCCAGAAATTCATTGCTGCTGGCGACTACAACGCTAAACATACATATTGGGGCTCCAGACTTATTAGTCCTAGAGGTAATCAGCTATACAATACCGTAACTGCAAATAATTTTGATGTGGTATCGAGTGGTGAGCCTACCTATTGGCCAACCGTCTTCAACAAGCTACCAGACCTTATTGACTTTGCTGTAATCAAAAACATCAAGCGCGATCAGGTACTAGTTAGTTCCTCCTATGATCTTTCGTCTGATCATTCACCTTCAATCCTCATTTTAAAAGGTAACTCTGACGCCGCAGCTGCAAACTGTATTTCCTATCCAAACAGAAACACAAATTGGTTAAAGTATAAAATGTATGTGAGCTCTCGCCTATCACAGTGCATTCCCCTAAAAAATTCATCTGACATCCAAATAGCTGTCGACCGATTTACAGAAGTCTTGGATGCTGCAGCAAGAAATGCAACCCCAATCAAGCGGATAATTAAACGTGCTCCTTACAATACATCGACGGATATAGAGACCCTTATCAGAGAAAAAAGGAAGTTAAGAAGACAATGGCAAAACAGTCGTTCCCCAAACACTAAGGACCAACTACAATTATGCCTGACAACTCTTCGTAACAAATTGAGACAGAACCATGAGTCTGCAATAGAAGGCTATCTAAACAGCCTAGATGCCACAAAAAACTCCAATTATAGCTTATGGAAGGCTGTACGGCATATGAAATGCCCTATAACCCAAGAATCTCCATTAAGACTGGAAAACCGCACTTGGGCCAAAAACACAGATGAAAAATTAAACGCTTTCGCGGGCCACCTTGAGAAAGTTTTCACGCCACATGATACACATACTTGTTCCTGTCGTCCAATCATTCCTGATAAGGTAAACCATCCATTAAAATTTAACATTACTCAAGTAAAATCTGCAATAGAAAAAGTGAATATTAGAAAATCTCCCGGACTTGACCGTATCACAGGGTCAATGATAAGAAACTTATCATCGTTTGCTTCCAGAATCTTGCTACTCATTTTTAACGCTATATTAAGAGTCGGATACTTCCCATCCTCATGGAAGAGGTCTATAATTGTTATGATTCCCAAGCCAGGAAAATATGCTAGCCAGGTTGCGCCGTACAGACCGATAAGCTTATTATCAATCCTATCGAAGCTTTTCGAAAAAATATTCATTTTAAGTATAACTCCTCATCTAAATGAACACGACATTATCCCGGATCACCAGTTCGGATTCAGAGCGAAACATGGTACAATAGAACAAGTGCATAGAATTGTCACCCTTATTAGATCGGCGTTTGAGAAAAAGCAATACTGCTCAGCCCTGTTTATAGACATTTCCCAAGCATTTGACAAAGTTTGGCATGATGGGCTACTCATCAAAATAACACGAATGCTTCCTCAAAACACTCACAAGCTTCTTGAGAGCTATCTAACAGGTCGCAAGATAAATACTCCCCCCTCAAGAAAATTACTGCTGGTGTTCCCCAAGGCAGCATATTAGGACCGCTTCTATATATAATATACACAGCGGATATGCCAACAAACCTGAGCACGCATACCTCTACATTTGCAGACGACACATCATTTATTAGCGTTAACCATGACCCAAAAGTCGCATCGCAAAATCTGCAGTCCCACATCAATGAACTAGAGGCATTGCTAGAAAAATGGAGAATAAAGGTTAACCTGGCTAAATGTGCTCACTTAACTTTCACGCTCAGAAGACAAACGTGCCCAGCAGTAAAAATAAATAACATCACTGTTCCGGTAGAAAACCATGTAAAGTACTTGGGAATTCATATAGATAGACGCTTGACCTGGACTCGTCATATCGAAGCGAAAATAACGGCTATGGAACTTAAAGCAGCTCAATTACATTGGCTACTCGGTGGAAACTCCAACTTGTCTTTAGACAACAAAATTCTTCTATACAAGTCCATCATAAAACCAATATGGACATATGGCATCCAATTATGGGGTACTGCATGCGCATCTAACATCCAAAAGCTTCAAAGAAGACAGTCTAGAATATTACGACAAATTGTCTGCGCCCCATGGTATATACGTAATGATATTATCCACAGAGATCTCAACGTCCCCACTATCCAGGAGGAACTTAAAAAATATTCAATAAGCTACATCGATAAACTAATGGTCCACCCTAACTACCTTGCTCGGGGTTTGCTTCAGTTCGAAGGTCACCAGAGGCTAAAAAGAACCGATACTTTGAGCCTAACTAGAAGACAGTCTTAAAATTTTAATACAGCAGTTAGTGGTTACACTGGTCACAACTAATAAACAACAAGTAGAATTAAGATTTGAATACATATTGTAAATTTCGATAAGAAAGATTCAATAATAAAAAATAAAAATATATTAAAAAAAAAAAAAAAAATGTATGCAAAACGACGTAATTACACATTTTTTTTTCTAAGAAAATATAATGAAATGGTTTTCTTTGAAAATTGGTTGAAGAATTCCATGGACGACTTATCAATGTATGTTTTTCTGACATGTTTATAGTTTTCACTTTACAAAGTTGTTTGCTTCTCCTGTAAAATTATATTTTTGTTAGTTACGTCTTTTTGCATTTTAGCTAACGATAACTTTATAGGGTGTAGGATCAATATTGTAGAAATTACAAACGGAATGACAAAGTTATATTGTATACCCTTTCTACCTTTGGTGAAGGGTATAAAAAGGAAAACTGAAAAAGATGTCGCTTAAGCCTTTTTTTGCGGTAATGCCTCAATATGTTCATTGTATAGGGTATATATCAATGCGAAATCATACAAGGTGGTCTTAGCTTGCTACGTAAGCAACGGCTGAGAACTAACCATATGTCAAAATGACTTGCTGTTACTTTTTTCGCATTTATATTTTAATGTTTGTCTCTTAGTGCACAGCTAATTTGTTCGCTACAGAGTTGTATTATTTTGAAACAACGTTAAAGTATTTTACATTGTTGTGCCCGTGTTCAAAATAAGACCACCTTGTATGAATTCGCCTTAGTATATAAGATTCGGCATAGCCGAATATAGCACTCTGCTTGCTTGAATCAAATTCGTTTGAAGTTGTTACAAATCCTTTATTTGACGCCTAAGGAATGTCATAAGTTGATTTCAGAAACTTTATAGATAATAAATTAATAATAAGCTTTTATTTCTGCTAAAAATTAGTTTAAATCAGAAAATAAAATTTATAATTTGAATTTTTTTGATTAATGTCATAATTGTGACGATCCCTGCTTATTTGTGTTATGTGATCAAAAATAATTGTGATTTTATTAAAATTTATTTTTTACAGGATGATTTAGTGCTTTCCTCAATGGAGGATATCAAGGATTCGGCACAGCCGAATAAAGTGCTTTTAGTTATTGTTTGCCTAAAATAAAAAAATTTCTAACTCCTTTAAATGTAACAGTTTCGAGCTCATATCATATTTAAAAAATAATTTTAGCTGGCTTGTTGGCAAGCAGATTGATGATGGGGCTGAAGGATTATGGCGAATTTACGATACTTTGTATGATTTCACACCATTTATAGCACAACATCCAGGAGGCTCATATTGGTTAGAAAGAACCAAAGGTACCGATATAACCGAACCTTTTGAAACACACCACGTAAGAGGTATTTCTCCACTTTTGTTGGAAAAATATAAAGAACGCGAGACTGAGAAGCCAAGAAATTATGTTTTCACAATGAAGGAGATAGGTTTTTATAAAACCCTTAAGAAACGAGTGGCTGAAAAGCTAAAAGATTTAGATTACAGTCCTGTAAAGAAATCAAATGTTAGTAAATTACAATTTTATTAAAATTCAATTTTATTTTTAAAATACGCATTATTATTACAGTT
Source organism: Pollenia angustigena (assembly GCA_930367215.1). NCBI lineage: Eukaryota > Metazoa > Arthropoda > Insecta > Diptera > Polleniidae > Pollenia > Pollenia angustigena. The sequence goes on along the minus strand of OV884057.1, from coordinate 118,962,948 downwards.
ATTCCATTTTTGTCTTTTGATCTCGACTTTGGGTTGTTCCATATTGTCTGCACTAAAAGCTGGTGTTATGTTTGAGCTAATAGCTGCACTATCTCTTTGTTGGTTGAGTATCTCAGCCCACAATTATTTCCATCAACGGGATAATTGGCGGATGTATACCTTTAATTTATCGCTAATGAATTTTGCTGAATGGCGTATATCCCATGCGATTTCTCATCATGTGTACACCAACTCATTATATGATTTGGAAATGTCGTTATTTGAGCCCTTTTTATGTTGGATTCCTAATGAACACATATCCTCCAAAGTTAAGCGTATTTTATCGGTTATAATGCAACCAATACTTTATGTAGCCACTTTTCCTTTCCAATTCATACAAAGGTAAGTAGAAAATATTTGAACTAAAACCAAAATGGTAATCACTCTATTTTTCATACAGATTTCTGCGTTCCATTTTTGTGGAAAACGAACTATACTGGCATGATATAATCGGGTTTTCTTTGCCTACGTTAATGTTCATTTTCTCCAGCTCCCCTCTAACGCATGTTGTGCTGCAATGGTTTCGTATTATTGGCATCAGCAGTTTTCTATTTGCCTTAATTGGTATAAATGCTGCCCATCATATACCCACCATTTATCATGATGGTGATGCCCGTCGTAAGGACCTCGACTGGGGCCTTTATCAATTGGACACTGTTATAGATCGTAGTGATCTAAAAGGATCTCAGTTTATGGTTCTCACTCACTTTGGGGAACATGCTTTACATCATTTATTCCCCACTCTGGATCATGGTATTCTGCCACAACTTCATGCGGTATTCACAAAGACACTTGAAGATTTTCGGGAAGAGTTAAGAGAGTGCACATTTTTGGAGCACATTATTGGTCAGAACAAACAGTTGTTGAGAACGAAAGCAAGTCCTGTGCCGCCATGTCAGAAAAATAAAAAAGTGAATTGATTTATAATCAGACATAGATTATATTCCAATGGGTGAAAGACTTTTTATTGCCTTAAAAGGGTTGTGGTGTAATAAAATAAATTGATTTGTATCTCCATTAAAATATTTCCAAATTTTGATACGGTAACGATAGGTATATCTTAAGTCGGACGTAACTGCACTTTAATTTTTTTACGGGAGAAGCCAAAAGCATTACAGATCAATAATAATTAAGTATTCTTGGAGTTTCATTTCTTTAATAAAGTCGCCACTTCTATTGCAGGGATTGCGTCAGAATGTGGTTTGATAAACAAACCACAATCAATTAAACACTCCATTTTTAATTTTTGTTTAGTTACGTCCGTTAGCATTTAAGGTGATGATATGTACTTTTGTATGTAAATATAAAATATTAAAACCTTTTTCAATATAAAACAAGTAAGAGTTCTTTATTCGGCTTGGCCTAATCTTTGATATCCGCCGCCAGTTAGAATATTTCAGGAGTGGGCTTTATATCGGACCTATGGCAAACTATGAACCGATCTTTGGAGAGAATATTTTGCCAACTAAAGCGAATAAAGACTGACCCCCGTAATCGATTGAATACTGATACAATACCCAATAAAAAATTTTATCATTTTGCGAAGCACTAAAGGTACATTTAAAAAAATAAGCGCACAAATATGCGCTACGCAATAAGACATACAGAAATGCAGTAAAGTAAGTGAAAGAACTCTCAACAACGTTTATTAAAAAAAAATAACATTTCAAGTGCTACGGCATTCCCTTACCACGAAGCAGGTTTGTAAGGGAGAATACTAAAAAATAACTGTATCCAAACATTCAGTGTGTAAAGCTGATCGCTACATATAACAGTTTTTATGTGCGCTGAATAATGCGCTTTATGTGTCAAAAATTTATTGCTTCAAAGTGGGAACCCGCCATATAAAATTCATGTCTTCCGTAAGCGCAATGGTAAGCGAAACTTTTATGTTTCTCCCTTACAAACCTGCTTCGTTGGAAGCTCCATTTTTTATTGGGTAGCTGCATTAATGATGACCAGATAAACCGGAAAACTGTTCTAAAACAGGTTAGTTAAGTTTGTTACATTTGCTCCAAGGAGTTATTAATATATGCCATAAAAATGGCTTCCTTTAAAACAAACATTTAATAATTTAATTAAAGATGCAAATAATTCTCAAGGAAAAAAGTATAGTTGGTCAAGTTTGTTAAAGTTTCTATCGAATTATCTCAAGAACTCTGCGCACAAGGTTTATAATGCCAGACGGCCAACTTGCCAGCTGAACGGACATCGTTGCATCGATTTATATTAAGTGATTCTGAACCGATCAGTACACACTAGATGGTACTAGATGATGCTTGGTATACATATACATAGCTATTAAAAATAGGAAAGCTATAGGTTAAGCACAATTTAAAACAATTCTTTTTGTTCCAACGCGAAAGCACTTGTAAAGGCTAGTTTACACTATTATACTTTGTATTAATACATGTCAAAAACTTAAGTAATATGTAAAAGTCTGATAGTGTGAATGCATGTGTGATGAAAATGAAAAGTATTATGAAAACAAGTTTGACATCCCATACTACTTCATCGTTTTTGAAAAATTTCTAAACAATAATACTTTTCATTGGATCAGGGTTGCATTTTATTTCATGTGTGAGTGTTTATACTTTGTGTGATGGTTTGAACACAAACTGTCATGTTAATTAAGATTTTTTTGACATCCGCAATAAAACTCATTAGATTTCTATCTCACAAAGTATTATGGAATACGTAAGACTTGTGAGATAGCGTAAACTAGCCTTAAGCATTTAAAAAAAATTCAACAAGTATCATCAATAAGCATGGGCTTGAAACTTGCACAGCTGTACATGTAAATATTTTAAAAGTAACGTTTTCAAAAGCTTATCTACATTTTTTCTCAGCTATGTTGAAGTTGAATAAATTAATTTTTTGTCTTGCTTTTATTACTAAAATATGGAAATATTTATATGGAAAATATTTATTTTTTGTACGTATATCACATAAATAAACTGTTTATTAATTTTTGACGAAAAACAGTAAATTATTCTTTCCCTGGCAACACGGGTACGTAATTATGTATTTATGTTGCCAGGTGAATGAGGAAATTTTAGTGGCCGGTAAATACATGAATATTATTTTCCTAAAATTTCATTATATTTTAAGATAAACGCAATGTAATAATTTTCAATTTTAGCAAACATGTTTTTTATTGACCGAATTCATTGTACTTACATATTTGGTAAAACATACTTTCTAACAGAAGGTTTACAATTTTTGCTTTCAAACGATAGTTTTCGATTTCATCTGACATAACCCAAAATCTTTCATAACATAGGGTCTTCACCTGACAATTTTTTGTTATACCAAACGTCTAAGTCTATATAAAAAAAGTCTCGAAAATTTTTGTCAGCGTTTTTTTTTTTTTTAATATGAAGTTTGACGTTTATTGTGACAAAAAAAATTGTCAGGTGAAGACTCCATGTTACGAAAAATTATTTACATATTTATATTTTTACTAGCTGCTTGGTCCCAGCGCTGCTCAGGATTTTTAAAATAAAAAACTAAATACTAGACAATTTTGTTAATAACTTGACCCCAGCACCGGATCAAAATTTTATCTGAAAAATTTTTTGTGTTAAATAAATATATTTTGCGAATTTCAGCCAAATCGTAACATTAATTACAAAAATATAAATATTACCATAACAGCTCCACCTATTGGGATTAAACTTAAGAGAAACCTGGCTCCAGACTTAACAAATTTTAGTGTCCAAGTTTGGTGTCCAACAGTCCAGCGGTTCCTGAATTTTAGGAGCACATAGATTCACTTTTAATTGTATTTCAGTTAATTAAAAACGTTGTTTTTGAAAGGAATATATGTAAATAAATAAAACAAAATTATGATATGCCGCCACAAACACGTAACCTGCAAAACATCTGATGTCAGATGGTTTGTCAGATTAAAATAGAACACGCTCTCATTGAAATCTTTTACACTTCTAATTCCATCTGACACTTTCAGAAGCAAATTTTTTTTTGCGTTTATACGACATGTATTTTTGCAGTGGGAAATTTGACAAGTACACTGCTAAATACAGATCGTTTAAAAACTCCTTTAAGGTACATGTATACGACAAGTTTTTTACATCTGACTTGTCAACTTTTCAAGTCTCATGAAATTGTGAAGCCTGTCAAAGTTGCTGTTTTGCATAAGGTTTTTAATATTCGGCCACAAAACGTACACGCAATTTGCTTCTGACATTGCTTGTTTTTTTTCACATAGTTATTGCAGAAATCAAAGAAGTTCAATGGTGAAATAATCATTCTTGTCACTTGTCTATGGTGTACGCCTTTGTTAATTATATCTCTCAAAAAGAGCAAGTCATTGTGATATTACTAAAAAAAAATAATAGTTTAACAACAATAAATACTAGGGAGATCAAACGATTGTTATTCGACCGGTTTTAATCGCTTTTTGTAGTTTTACTTAACCCGGTTATCTTTAAATGTCCATTTTTCAAATGATGAATATTTAAGTGAAATAAACCAGTAAGTTTTAAAATTTCTAATTGTAAACGTTTTTTGTTGTAAATATACCCGTTATTTAAGTATTTTTCTAATTCCTTTTCTGGTACATTTGACAAATTTTCATTAAGAGTGTTAATACAAAATATAACGAAAGTAAAAAAAACCTAATGAACAGTGTAAATAAAGATCGCTTAAAATAACATGTGTTTCTATTAAAAATTATTTGAGTTTGTGAATAAGCTAAGAGGTTTTGTTCTAAACTTTTTAAAAGTATGGGGAAAGTCTACACTGATAGAAAAGGCGTCATAACGCTGATGTATTTTGACACCAGTTCTATGACAAGTCTCTTTGTTTTTGAACCCATGACACTTTTTGTCATGGTGATGTCAACCTTAACATCACTTGGCAAAAGTGTCATCAGGGTAAAAATTAAATTATGTCATCAATGGATGACACATCGTCATCAAAGAATTGACGAACATGTCCTGATTGCGATGACGCTGTAACATCGGAGAAGGAACACATTAGCATCAATTTAATGACAGTTTGTCATTTAGTCAAAGTCATTGGAATTGACATAAGTCAATGTGAGAGAATATTATTATTATTTGCCCGTTACATAAGTATGTTTGTTTCACGTTTTTTGTTGAATTACGACCTTTGTTTACAGCAGAACTCTCAGTAATAAGACGCCAGCACCATGCCCCATATGGATTTCGTAATCATTCTACTTTAAAAATTTGATGTATTTAACTAAAAAAAATTAAAAAAATAGAATGTACTAATTTTTGCTTCTTTTAATACATTGTAATCATGAAAATAATGTTAATAATATACAAAATGTGGTATCGAATAGATGTCACTATAGTCATAAAATATAAGACACGTAAAAAATTACAAAATTGTACGAAGACGTTAGTTATTGGATTGATGTTACTTTTTGCATCGTTGATGCCATTTGTAGTAACATAGATGTCACAATTCTGATGTTAGGGCATAATCAATATGAAGATGCATTTTTCTAGCAGTGTACTGATGATTTGGTATTAGTACCAGTAAAAAGCAGGCATACACACTGAAAGAATTTTCTTCACAATACCAAAAAATATTGACATTAATCCCATGAAAAATTGCGTTAAAAATTCCTTTCAGCGCTTCTTTGGATCAATAAAACCTGTTTCTTTAAAATGTATTTAATGAAACATTACATTAGATATATGAATATTATTCATTGGATTAATACTGTCAATGAAGTATAAATTTTTTATTAAATTTTTTTTTTTTTTTATTAATTCCCTAAGCTATTCCTGCGAGCTTTACGCTTGTCTGCAGGAACCGAGCCTCTAGCGGGTATTGATCCCGCAACCTCGGTGCTGATAGATTACCAGCTAGCCTACGGGGCAGTGTAGTTTTTGAATAAAAAAACTATGTTTTTCCATTACTCAATTAGGATTAAATATAAGATTAAATTGTCCGTAACAACAATAACAATGTTGATTTTTTTTTTGTTAGCGCATATTTATGGATTGAAAGTTTTTGTTTCATTACCACATATAATGAAATTTTTCATTGTCATAATGAAAATTTAAATTTATGAAGGCATGCTTTTTCGAAATATTTTTATACTTTTAATTACTGAGACTATAGAGTTATTTGAATGTTAATAATAATTATTTTTTTCCAAATAGTGAAATATGTTACTTTTATAAAAAAATTTTTATTATTTTTATTTAATAAATTAAGGGCCATTATTATAACTTGGCGTTAGCTGTTATCCGACAGTTAACAGACGCTTTTTGACAGATAACACATTATTATCTGTCAATTTAATCTTAACTTTAGCTAACTTCAAGTCGTAATAATGGCCCTAAATGGCATATTACATTAGATGTATGAAATAATTAAATCTTACATTTTTTAAATTAACAATTAAACATTTTTTTAAGGAAACTATAATTTCGTATTAATTTATGAATATAGTTCTGTTTGTAAGTTGTTTTTTTTATGTTCCCAATTAAAATTTTTTGTTTAACTTGGACAAACTTAAGTTTTCTTTTATTTAATGAAAATTTTTTACGTAATTACGGAATCCAAAGAAGCGATTTTAACGAAAATACTTCATTATAACTATGAAATTCCATTTAGACAATGAAAATATTCATTTAACCAATGAAAATTTTGTATGAAAATCATTCATTAAATTTATGAAGCATTTTTCTTTCAGTATAGACATGCTTAACCACAAAAGCTGTAAAAGATTGCAATAGGTTTATTTGCAATCACATGATCTCTGGTTAATGATTGCCAATTTTTTTATTGCATTCAAAATCGGAAAATTGATTCTTTAATTTGAAATCATTAAATCAAAACAATAAACACAATTAAATCAATCATTTGAAAATATAGTATCGCCTACAACGGTAAAGGCCCTATCTAACATTTTGAAAATTTTACAAGAGAAGCAAAAACTATTTAAAATGTTAAATGTATAAATCGCGTTAAGCTGTTTATAATTTATTTTTCTTCTAGTATGTTATTCCTTTTTGTAAAATGTGGTGTAGGGTATTATATGGTCGGGCTTAACCGACTATACTTTCTTGCTTTATGTGTAATTATTTTTTTGAATAGAACCGGTTAACCAGTTGCTTTATAAATTCTTAAGCGAAAACCGCTTTTTAAAAATAGTAACTATTCGGAATATCAGAAAACCAGCTGTTTTAAAAAAATCGAATAATCGGACTCCCTAATAACTACATTATCACATCTTTACAAAAACAAGAATAAACTTATTATTCAATACACATGCGACTTCATGCACTTGAAAATAATCGTAGTAACAATTTGTTATTGCATATACATACTATACATCAGTGTTACCACCAGCAAGATTCAAAACTACACTTCAGATGAGCAAAATTACCCGATTTAAATGAAATTACACCTGATATAAAATTGAAGTTTTATTGAATAAAAAGACACTTACAAAGAAGCAAAAACACAACAAACTCATTAAAACAAGATCAATATTAGTCAAACTGTTAATTTTATTTAAATAAACAAAAATAACATTTAAGGCTTAAAAAAAAATTAATAAAACATAAAATAAAACTGCTAAAATAATGAGTTTAACTACCACATTTGGTTGATATATCTTGGGAAGGTTTAAAATGCTCATTTTCATTGCTTTATAATGGATGCTTTTTAGCCCCATAGCGCTTACGAAAGTAAGCTGTCAAACGAACTGTTATACTGTTTTCACTTTTTAATCTGGCACATCATCATGAATAGATTCATGCTTGAACAACGCCACCAAATTATCCAAATATACTTTGAAAATCAGCTATCGATTCTCGCAACTTAAAGGTGACTACTTGATTTACATGACGCAAATTTTTTTCACAAATGAAGGCGATGTGTTGATTTAGAGAAAATAAACCGTCAATTAGACTTCAAGGACGTGCGATGTGACACTTATTAATTGTTTTCCGTAGGGATGTGAAGTCAGTGGTTAATGCTGATAAACCAGCAACAATCGCTGTCTTGGAGGTCAACATTGTTAATTTTATTCGAAAAAGAGAAACAAAATTGGACATCTGCAATGCGTTTCGTCAAGGACAGGCGCGGTGCCTATTTATTTTAAATCAGTTTCAAATGGTAATGCCGTGTATCAATCTGCGATTAAAATTAATTTTTTTTGTGTTGTCTACCATTTTAAGTTTCATGGTCTTAAAAAATACCCTTTATACCTTATTTAGTAAACAAAATGCCTGCAGAGTTTTATACAACTGTCCCTTTTGTAATTCAGTTTTACAACTGTAAAGGGCGTTAAATACTCTTTAAAATAAAGCATTAAAAAGTAGCAAGACAGAATTCAAATTAATTATATGTTGCAATATTGGAAACATGTCTTCCCGCAGGCAAGTTTTTAGTTTGAATAACTTTTTTCAATAAACTTCAGGTTCTAAATCACTATGATAGGCATCTTTATCCAAATCTAAGGGTCCATCTTGCGACATTCATTACCAAACATTTGAAAATATATGTATGTTTAATGATTGAAGTTGTTTCTTAAAAAGAAACCGAGACTTTGGTTCAGAAGGCTGTGCCTTTCTTAGCAACAATATTTAAAAATAAATAAATGTCATCACTGAAATCGAATCTTGATTTTATTTGGGCATCTGAAGTAAAAATTTCAAATTACACCTTAAATTACACCTAAGAGAAATTACCCACGCTCTACCCACGACCGTAAAAATTATACCAAATTCGGGTAATTACCCACAAAGTGGCAACACTGCTATACATATTTCTTATATTCTCAAAGTTCTCTTAAAAGCTGTCATGCAGCAGCGTTGCCACTTTCTGAATAATTATTTTAAATGTGTACTATTTTCAAATATATGGATATTTTTTATACTTTGCGCAACTTTTGTGTAAATTAAAAAAAAAATGTATTTCATTCTGAAATTTTTATTATTTTATCGTCATACTGACACAAAATTTGCTGCATGAAATCATGTGAATATGATTACCGATGATCTTTGAGTCAATAAAGGTATATTATATTCTTTTTGCTTTATTTGAACATGATAACTTCTTAGATGGATATTATTATATTGTTTTAACTGTTAATTTCACCAAGTTAAGCTATAATTAACTGCCAGTTATAACTGTAAAGTTTTAATAAAGAATAATTATTTCCGGATCTTACGTATCAGTGAACAAAAGAACAACAACGTATCTTATGCCCGTAATTTCTACAAACAGATATATCTGGTCGTGTTCGTACCTAACAGTTATCTTTATCTATCCGGTAAAACTATTTGGGTAATTTTAACGTTTATTTTGCCTACGTGTTTTTTTCTTTAAGTTTTCTTTTAAAATATGGCAACATTTGTATTGTTATTAATTTTTTGATTTAACTGTCAAAAATCGATTGCGTAAAATACACTAGAGTTTAACCAGTAGGTAAGACATACATGTTAAAATTATGAAAAGTTCGTTACACCATAGATATCTATACACAGCTAGATATCTATTTGTAGAATTTACGGGCATAAGTACTTGTTTGTACACGTCAGGTTAAGCTTAGTTGTGTATTCAATTTGTTACATTATCTAGCATATTACAATGAAAGAATTTTCTTCGCAATACCAATGAATTTTGACATTAATCCCATGAAAAATTGCATTAAAAAGAAACCTATGCAGCGCTTCGTTGGATCAATGAAACCTATTTCATTAAAAGGATTTAATGAAACATTACATTAGATCTATGAATATTATTCATTGGATGAATACTTTCAATAGAGTAAAAAAATTTTTTTTATTTTTTTTTTTTTTTTTTAATTATTTCCTTTCAATAATTTTTCAAGCTCAAGGTCCGTTTTATATAAAAATTATTTATTTAAAATGTATCCAATATTTCGCTATCTCAATGGATAGCTTCTTCAGGGATTTTTGGTTTTTTATATTTCAAACAATTTTTAAAATTTTTGGTTTTTTATATTTCAAACAATTTTTAAAAATTGTTTGAAATATAAAAAACCAAAAATCCCTGAAGAAGCTATCCATTGAGATAGCGAAATATTGGATACATTTTAAATAAATAATTTTTATATAAAACGGACCTTGAGCTTGAAAAATTATTGAAAGGAAATAATATTAAGAAGGTCGAAGAAATTAAGCTAAATAATTTTTTTTTTAATTTTTTTTTTTATTTTTATTTTTTCTTATCGATCGCGCAAACTCGGTGCTGATAGACTGGCTCACTACCAGCTAGTCTACCGGGGCAATGTAGTTTTTGGATAAAAAAAACTATGTTTTTTACTCAATTAACGGCCATTTTCACCAAGTTCGGTTAAAACTAACTTTCAATTGAAGTTCCGGTTACCAATATGTTTTGACAGCTATAACCGATAGTTAATTATAACCAAACTTGGTAAAAATGACCGTAAGAGCGTAAATATGGGATTAAATTGTCCATAATAACAATAACAACGTTGATTGAAAGTGGATTGAAAGTTGTTGTTTCATTACTATAATGACATTTTTGTTGTCATAATGATAATTTAAATTTATGAAGGCAATTATTGAAATATGTTGCTTTTATAAAAAAAATTTTGATTTCATAAATTTAATGACATACATATAACATTAGGTGTATGCAATTATTAAATCTTACATTTTTTAATTAACAATTAAACATTTTTTTTAGGGAACTATAATTTTGTATTAATTTATGAATATGGTTATGTTTGTATATTGTTTGTCATGTTACCAATTAAAATTTTTTGTTTAACTTGGACAAACTTAAGTTTTCATATATCCAATGAAAATTTTTAACGTAATTACGAAATCCAATGAAGCGATTTTAACGAAAATATTTCATTATAATTATGAAATTCCATTTAGACAATGAAAATTTTCATTTACCCAAGGAAAATTTTTTTAGGAAAATGATTCATTAAATATATGGAGCATTTTTCTTTCAGTGTACTAATACAATAATAATAAGGAAAACAATTCACGAGTAAATAAGTCTGTATCCCTTTTCATTCTCTTTTGCCCTCTTCTGAAAACTCAAGAATTGACAAGTGAAACTTGATGTGTGTGAACCAGCAATTTTCTTAGCGTTTTGGGCGACAAGTATACAAAAGTTTTAACTTTAGTGTATTTGACACTATCAAACAAGTCTTAGGTATTTTGAGGAAAATACAATCCGGCCATAGTAGATCAGGGAAGCATTTCTATCAAAATACTTAGCACTTGTAAGACGGCCTTTAGCAACATCTGTATTAACCGAATTTATTTCTTGATGGAAGAACTTTCTGCACCTGCCGAATAGTTGCAACGACTATTTTCAATATTTATTGTGTCATTTCCCAGCGGGAAAATGGAATTAATAGGAATCGAAAAAGTAAAAAAAAATCTTGTATAATATTTGATTCCAGAATTCATTATTCTTAACACAGACCATGTCCTAGGATTGTAATAAATTATTTTAATGTAAACTGAGAATGACTTAAATAATTAAAAAAAAAAAAAAAAGATAATTGTCACGAACAGAAGAAAAAACACGAAACATTTTTACGAACAGAAACAATACATTCCTTATTCTGCAAATGTGAGCATATACGGTGGGGTGTCACAAAGCCATAGGACATAAAGCCATATGGCGCCATTGAGACATAAGGGCATATGCCATTAAGTCTCAATATAATGGGACTTAACGCCATAAATTTTTTCCGTAAAATGAGACATAAAGCCATATTTTTGATAATGATTGTATTTCCCCCTATTTCATGTAGAAAATGCTTTGTTGTTTCATGTCGCCCTGTTTTATGTCAAAAATGGCGGTATGAACTAAGTCCCCAATGAATTAACTCCCCAAACCCAAAAAAATGAACGTCGTTCATTTATGGAAAAAACCCGAAAAAGCTACGCTAACTAGAGCTTCTCTGCAGGATTTTCTCCTCTATGGTATAACAAACACCGGCTTCGCTAACTAAAGCTTCTCTGCGTAAACGGCCTTCGTTGGGAAACAAGACAGATTTTAGAAGCTTTACTTAGCGAAATCGGTACTTGCTATACCATAAACGAGAAAATTCTTGCGTCCGCCAAAAGGCCGGCTATACAGAGAAGCTTTAGTAAGCGAAGCCGGTGTTTGTTATACCATGGAGGAGAAAATCCTTGCGCCCGGCCGAAGGCCGGCTATACAGCGAAGCTTTAGTTAGCGAAGCAGGTCTTTGTTATACCATATAAGCATTTGTAACGCAACACATCAAATGGGACATAACACCATAATGGCTTTATGTCCCATTCCACTAAAATTTATATGAGACTTAAGGCCATATCAAAATTATGGCTTTATGTCCGTTTGGATTGAGACATAAAGCCATTATGGCTTTATGTCCTATGGCTTTGTGACACCCCACCGAATATACGTGGTAATCAAATCATAATTATTGTGTCAATAAAATTGCCTTCTCGATTCCCATGAATGCATTATTATTCTTTCGAAAATAATACATTATTTTTTTTAGTTATTTATGTAATCAATTCCGTATTTTCCCGCTTGGCTAATAATGTTTTAAGTAATTTTTAACCAATAGCTATGTAACTTTTAGTTTAAGTAGTGGCAACTTTAAAATTTAAAGAGAAAAGGAGAGAGGCAATTTGAGTAATTACGATTAGAGAATTAGTACGACCTTGTAAGCAACCCCACAAATGCCGTCGATTTTCTATTTTTAATTTTGTAATTTATATAAACTGTAAAAGAAAAGACTAAAACAAAAATACATATATAAAAATGTTTTTCAATCATTAAAATAATAATTTCATACCTGATCTATACCTGACAACCATTTCAAAACTAAATTTTAAATGATGTTTTCCGGGGTAAATCTCTCTTTTTTATCAAGGACGAGAATCTATAATTACATATCGAGCCTTTGGTGCAATACCGTAGTAATTCAAAAAATCGTGAACTGAGAAAAATGCATTTGAAGTTTTCAGCCATCTTTTTAATAGTAGTTCCGTTTACTTAAGTTATTTTTTTACAAGTTTTTTAATAGAGAGGAATGTTTTGTAATTTAAAAAAGGTGAAAAATTATTAATAATATGTATTAAATATTTTTTTTATATTAATATAAATATGGTTGAAAATAGCTAGAGGCAATAAAAACATTTTTAGCTGTAAAATCTGAACAGTTAGAGATAGAACCATAATCTTTTTTTCTTTAGATAGATATTTTCCCAAAGATCATTTCTCCATACCCAGCTCAAAAAATTCAAATTTTGAGTTACTACGATCTTGCACCAAAGGCTCGATATGTATCAAGGCGAATTCAACTACAGGTGGTGTCGGAACTACAACAATCCAAAAACAACAGAAACAACATACGGTTTTTTGCATTGCATTGTTAAGGCCCAAATACATTGATCAAAATACTCATCAAGCATTGTGGTAGTATTAGTGAAAATATGTTTGTATGTGTTACACCGACGATGCTGGATGGAAAATCAAATAATTTAGATATGGCGGCGAATATTACGTCAAGCACACGTACACGATGAATTCGCCGGCTGGACAAGCATTTGACAAGTGTATTTGGGCCTTTAGTGCCATTAGCTCGAAATTTCAACCACCTGTAGTTAATTCGCCTTGATATGTATGTAATTGTTGGCTCTAAAAGTATTGAAGAATCTACGATTTCGATGACGAATGTATATATGTACATAGAAACAAAACCCTTAATCCATCAGATTAGTGTCAGATGAGATTAGAGTCGGTGAGGTTTTTAATACGATTTTGAAGTAAAAAAACCGCAGTGGAACGGCATAAAATTAAAATCTATTTTATTTTCATTGCGGAATTTCTTTCTCTCTTAATTTTTGATACTCGTTCTCTTTTTGATATTGCCATAGTTTTTGAATAATTGGCGATGTTCACAACATTATTGTAAACAAAAAACATGATAAAAATGTATGTATAAATAAATTAATAAATATGTAAACAAGCAATGACAATTATTGCCGTAGCCGTCTTCCGTGGTTTTATGTTTAGTTTTCCCTCCCGCAACGAGGAATCGCACCGCACCACAATCATTGTGTTTAGAGTCTAAACTTTAGACTCTTAAGCTTCTAACAAAAAATACTGTATTTAAGTTCCATGATATCCTATTGTGCAATTATTGAGTTTTTATTGTCTTGACTTTTTTTTTGTACTATTTGCATCAGAAGAGGAACTGTTAAATGGTTTGAAAACTACAACTTATGGAAAAAAAATGTTTTTTTGAAATTAAAAATTTGTTTATATAAATTTCAAATCAAAAAATGGAAAAAAATCCACATTAATAATAATCGCATAGATAAACAAGTTAGAGTGCTTAATTCGGCTGTGCCGAATCTTTGATACCCTCCGCCGACAGAAAGAATATTTTAGGAGTGGGTTTTATATGGGGCCTATGGTAAATAAGGACCAATCTTCACGAAATTTGACAGTATGATTTTTATTCGTTATGATTTTAGCGTACTAAAGTGTTTTCCGAAAGTGGACTTTATATCGGGACTATGGTAAATTATTGACCGATCCACACGAAATTCTACGGTGGGAATTGACGTCATATAAAACTGTATTATTCGTTACGGTTTTAGAAGGACTTGTGTTTTTCGAGCGTGCGTTTTCTAAAGGGCTTTTATTAAATAATGGACTTATATTTACGAAATTAAAACAGTTTGATTTGAGGTTATATGAAACTATGACGGACCAAATTTTATTTCAAGAGTGGGCTTTATATGGGGCTATGCTAAACCAATCTTAACGAAATTTTGTTGTACGATTTCTAGTCGAATGTAACGAATTTGTGCCAAATCTTATATCAATATGTGCATTCCGCAACTGTTTATGTTAGTTTTTGCAACAAAATTATTAATTTTTTGGCTATTGATTCCACATTTGTTTTCATACCTCTTATCCTACTAAACCGGTTTTGCTGAATTTCAATCCCGACCTGCTTAGAATAACTAGAAACAATTTGACACGAATATTGTTCTTTTCAATTGAGGGGCTTTAAGCACAAGGGGTTCAAGTGACTTATGTTAAATAATGAGACAAAAGCGGTTGTTTTGCTTGTGCTCCAAGCGAAGCAGGTATTTTAAAGTCAAGTGCTTGAATTGTTCAACATATTTAGCGTCCGGATGAGATTCCTACATTCACCTCTTGAGCTCTGAACAACTTCTCCGAACTTCACCTATAATTCCATATGTAAACTCAATTTTAGCAAAAGGCACTTAAGCCCCTTGTTAAAGCACAAATTTTGGGTTTTTTCAACAGAAGGACAGACGGACATGGCTAAATCGACTTAAAATTACTCCAGGGACCCAGATTATATACTTAGTTCAATATTAAATAAGTTTCCCAGGGAAGTACAAACTTAGTATACCCTCTTCATAACTAGTTAAGGCGATTAAGTTCTGATGAAGGAAGTGCGAACATTTAATTTTTTTAATTCTGTCTAGTAATTATTTAATTTTTAAAAATATAAGACTTGTTTTAATACTAATTGAATTTAGTTTACAATGTTACCAAATAAGTCGCAGTAGTACGTACCGTGGTACAAAAAAAATTAAAAATATATCATAAAGGTACATTTGTATCATAATTTCCATCCCTGATCTAAACATAAAATTGTTAAAGTCGATACAAAAATTAATATTCCGACGACGACATGTTTTTGTCATCTGACATTTCAAATTTTCTACTGCAAAATACATACATGTCGTGTGTTACCTTTTAAACTTTGCTTCTGTAAAAGTCAGATGCAAAGTCATCTGACAAAATTTCAATTAGAGCCAGCTCTATTTTCTTCTGGCAAACCATATGACATTAGAAATCTCTGCCGCGAGGAAACCGGCAGCGGCGTCCACTATTGTCGGAATCATTAGCCGGCTAAAGTTAATATTTTAAGCGGCTTATACACTTGCAATAAAATTGTATAATTTTACGTATTGTATAATTATATCGCCAATGTGTGTGTAATAATCACAGGTGACACAATATATTGACAACAATCAAAAGACTTTTGATTTTTATTGCACAACGAAAAGAAAGTAAAATGTGTTGGCAACATTGTACAATGCTGTTTATGTTATTCCTATAGGTTATGCTCACCTTTTTATTGAATGAAGGAAACCATTGTGCGACTTATTGCATAATATAGGACAAAATGTAAATAATATGTCGAATATCATAAACAATATTATTGCAGGTGTATGGGCTGCTTTACAATACCGAGATATGTATGATTATCCCACTATTGAATAGAATTAATGTAAATATATATAAAAACCGTTTCATTGTAATATCCTAAAGTGGTATCTTTGAATTAAAAGAAAAATATGTTTGGACGGCTAAATTATTTTACGGCGTAAATAAAAATTTTCGTGGCGGAATTGTATTTTGATTTTTGCAACAACTATGGGAAAAAACAGAGACAATGTCAGAAGCAAATTACATGTACGTTTTTGACCGAATATTATAAACCTTCTGTAAAACAGCCATTTTGACTGACATGCTAAATTACATGTGACTTGAAAAGTTGACAAGTCAGATGAAAAAAACATGTCGTCTAAATGCACCTTTAGAAAGGAGTATAGAGAACTTCAGAAAGGCCTGCAACTTGCAGTATTTACCGCCGGGAAGCTTTTGATCATGCATATTTTACGAACGCGTTGGAAATTTTGCAAAACGTTGGTCATTTGGGAAACAAGATGATTTATGAAATTTATGAGATTTACTGCCTTTTTTCAAAACGCGAGCGCAAAAGTGACTCGCTTAACTAACATTCAAAACAAAAACAACATTTCAAAATTTGTTTTTGTTTTAAATGTTAGTTAAACGAGCCACTTTTGAGCTTGCGTCCTAAAAACAGGCAGTAAACTATGGACCTCAAATATAAATAACCTATACGTTAATATAATGCGAACATTTATAAAAGGATTGAATACCTGCAATACAATTTAGCATTTCAATTTTTAAAGAACTATTTCCTATATAATAATTTCATGATGTTGTAATGCATACTTATTTTCATAAAAGGGTTTGTTAAGGTGTTATTACTTAAATAATAAAATAAATATATTAAAATAATAACCATATTTGGTTGAGGTAACTTAAATATTTTAAGTTAAGGACGCTTAAAAACTGTTCTAGTTACAAAAACAGCTGAAAATATCTCTTTACGAATTACAAAAAATTCAATTCGTTGCGTTCGAGAACACAAAAGTTTTTACTATTTTTTACTTAACTTTACTGCATTTTACGAAATTGCGTTCGAGTACACAAAATTCAGTAAATGAGAACATAAATTGAGAGCGAAAAGTGACAGTTCTTGTCTGAGTATTAACAAATTTTTACTGCAGAAATTTTTGCAGTAAAATTTAGTAAATTAAAAAAACATATGTTTCAAAAGGTAAACAAACAAAAGTAACAAATAAAAAGCATATAAATTGTGAAAAAATTGTTAAATAAAAGAAAATTTGAAAAAAAAATTTTAACAAAACAAAAAATTAATAAATATTAATTAATTAAACTTGTTTGTGAAGCAGTTATTTGGCTAAATACAAACTTTTGAAATTTTTTTTGTTATGTTAATTTTTTAGAGTTGTAAATGTGTAAAGTATTTGGGTACTTAAGTAATCAATAGCAAAAAATTATTCATGTTCTTTAAAATAATTTAACCCGCTACAAATTAGTAAAATCAAATTAAATAAAAAATAAACAAATATGAAAGATTAAATAAAATAGTTTGTTTGTATTTTCCAAAAATGTTCGTGTTATAAAAAGTATTTAATCGAGTACCGATAAGAAAACGAGTTAAGTAGTCAAAATTGTTAACATTTTTCAACACTTCAACTATTTGCCATCAGCTGTTGCCTTTATTTTACGAATTTTAACAAATTTTGCGTTCGCGTACTTTTTTGGACAACAGCTTTTTGTGAGAGCAAATTTTTCATTTTACTCATTTACTGCATTTTACTGTAAAAGTACTCAAACGCACCTAATATATTCGTTTTTCGTAGAACAAAACTGTGATGCGAAGGCTGAATCATATCTGGGATTTTCAAGGGATAATGGCACAATGAGACAGAATTTGTAAAAGCCTGAAGGAGCTATTGGAGCAAAAGTAAGCTTGTTTCAAAGGAAAATAAGACACTGTGAAAAATTTAATGTAGAAATGAGAAGAAATATTTTAACAAAATGTTGGGCATTGTCGTGGGAATCTAAAAAAAAGTCTTTGTAAAGACCCATGTGTCACAAATACCTACTAAAAGGCAAACTGTTTTGGAATCTATCTATGTCTAGTCTAGTCTATGTTTACTTTAACACTTGCACTAAATTCAAAAATCATAAGGGAATGGATTATTCCAAAAATGTATTTGGTGCCTTTTACTCGTAAGCAACTGCATACGGCCAACCGTTAAAAAATTGGTTGTAAAACATACTTAAAAGACATCAACGAAATATATGTATATAGCTGCAACCTTTAACACTAAAGCAGAGATTTATAAAAATTATCTATCTAATGGCGATTTCTTTTCTGAGAAAAATATGTTACAGTATATACATGTTACATTTTCTAATGTTACCTATAATCACTGGAAGTGTTACATGTTGTGCAATTTGAATAGCACACAATAAGCTGTTTTTATTTACTATTTGAGCTATTTGAGCGGTTTCTGCACGCTATTATGGCTTGGAACCAAATATTGACATCACTAATGCTTTAGAAAAATTTAAACGATTATAATATAAATAGACTTTTTTTGATTTTAATGTGTAAATATTTTTATATTTTGTTTAAAAATTATGACAAACAAAATAAAACATTTGTTGTACAAACAAAGTAGTAAGTATCAAAGTTGTAGAACAGGGCAGTATGAACACCTTAAGTAAAAAAAAGGGTAAGATATGCAACATGTTTTGCACGTTTTTCATCAACATATTCACAAAAGAACTTGAAAATTTTTCTCACAGTTGTATTTTTTGTACAAACGAACACAAAAATGTAGAACATGTAACATTAATGCAACATTTTTCTCAGAAAAGAAATCGCCATAAGTGTAAACTATAAAACCTGGTCGTTTAAAAGATGAGCCGACGGTTTCACAATTAAGAACACTTAAAGATGGAAGTGGTCAATTCAAAGTATGATTTGATGATAAATCTAATAATTTACCTACCCGCATTAAAAAATAATACAAAGCCGATGACATCGCATAACGGAAACCTTCCTACTACAAGGAAGCATTTACAGGATTTAAAGGCCGTTATGGCACCAGAGTTTCAATTTTTTGATAAAAAAATATAAACCAACTGAATTAACATTAAAATTTCACTTTTATATCTATTACTTTTCTTCGTTCATATATTAATTTGATTCTTGTTATCTTTAACTGCCATTTAAATGAACTTGAATAAAACATGTTGAAAAATTCATTTAACCTTTAATAGGTTTATATTAATACAAATTTATTTTATTATCAAAAGCTCCTAATAACTTAATACCAGTAAAATAAATTTGATCAAATTTTTAATGAACAATCTACTATCTGCGTTAGCAAAGTAAATAACGGGAGGGAAAATAAAAAGAGAAAACATATCGTCGGCTTAATATGCAAACCTGCTAACTCCCTTTGGGTAAAATTTACAGGAGAGACAAAAAACTTTTTATATTTCATATTTGCTTGAGAGGAAACCCAAAAATTTAGTTGGTTTAACACACTTCAAGACGCAAATTGAAGAAAAATTACATGATGTTCGACGAGGTGTATCTTTCTCTAACACACGGCATCAAAATCGCAATTAACTTAAAAAGTGGATTTAGCCGGCTTGCTTATTAAGCCGACGATATATCATTTGTAATTCTTAGACAATATTGTAGAAGAAAATTTAATTTAAAAAAACCTAGTTCGCGAACTAATAAATTTTTTTGTGAATATAGGCCGTCGATATACTATTTATTGCATAAGCCAAATTGTTAGAGCATAGATGGACTTTAGTTAGAGCAACTGGGCCAGTGAATTACCACACATACTCTTCAAACGGGGAAAGTATAAAAGATATAAAAATGAATTTTATACACAACTAGCTGACCCGACAGACGTTGTCCTGTCCAAATTAGGAAATATTTTTGCATTCAATTTTTAAAATCCGTTAAAAAAATACGAACATTTGAAAGAAAAATTAGTCAAATCGATGGAGCCCTTTTCCGATTTTAGGTAGATTGAAAAAAGTGGGCGGGGCAAAATTTTCTTTCCGTAAAAACCTAAGTTGGACCATGGCGATGATTTTAAAGAAAAAATCGTCCAAATCTGTCAAGCCGTTCTCAAGTTATGCGCTTAATAGAAAAAGTGGGCGTAAAAGTAGGCGTGGTACATTTTTCTTTCGATGAAAACGTAAAATAGATTAATACGAACATTTAAAAGAAAAATTAGTCAAATCGATGGAGCCGTTTTCTGATTTTAGGTAATTCGAAGAAAGTGGGCGGGGTAAAATTTTCTTTTCGTGTAAATCTAAGTTGGACCATGGCGATCATTTTGAAGAAAAAATCGTCTAAATTATATAGATGTCATTGGTGGTGCAATATGAAAATTTAATTTTTTGAGTTATGTCACTATTGAAATAAATACCGATATGCTTTAGTGTGAAAACCAGTTGCTTTATTTTTTGAGTGTTTGCAATTCTCATTCAATCTACATTTTTTTTTTTCTTAGATTTTTTGGGAGAATGTTTCCTTCCTAAGCAACCAGTGAAATGCGTCCAACAATAAATTTCAGTGTTTTTATCAAAAATAAGAACTGGGAATTAAGCACGACAAAAAAAATCTTATTAAGTCAAAATTTTGTATTCCCAAAAATTACTATGATAATATTTATCACAGTTTTATAACAAAAACTTACAAAAATTAGTGACAGAATGCACCCATTCTCATTAAACTTTGGAAAAATTCGTTTTATATGACTGGAAGATACTAAATTTTGTGAAGATCGGTTCATTATTTACCATAGGGCCCATATAAAGTCCACTTTGTGAAATCATTTTCATACGACGAAAATCGTAACAAATATTGGTATTTTGGTAAAATTCGGTCCAATTTATCTTTGTTTTAAGGCTAGATATAACACCATGTAATTTTTAGCGGCCCAAATAAAGCGGCCTTGCGAAATACAATTTAGGAAGTATAAAACTCTTAAAAATGTTATTACTGTAATAATACTAGAAATCAGTCTACAAAATTTTGGGATAAATGACCCATAACTAACGATATGCCCATTAATATTTTTGAAAAAAATCATGATATTTAATTTAAACTAAATAAATTACATATAATACTGTGAGGTCAGGTTTTATAAATACTGCCTTAAAATCGATAGATCCGTTTTAAAGCCAACTCCTTAAATATTCGAACTCTCGGTGGAGGGTATTAAAGATTATTAGCACTCTTTAACCCCTTTCACACTGGGCAAGTTACTTGCGAAAGTCTCTTGCGCAACTCTTTGTTTGTAGACATTAGCGGTAAGGTCGCGGTAAGGAAAAAAAATTTGTACAGAATTGGTTTTTCTCGGCAAGTAATTTGCGCAACTAACTTGCCGTGTCTGAAAGGCGTCTCACTTGTTTACAAAAAAAAAATTGGAATATCCGTTTATAAAATTTTAATTTTCAACATCTTTTTAGAAGATCACAGTAGTAGCTAAAAAAGTCATGATGCACTAACCGACTCGAACTGACAATAGCTTTTTAAGTGGCACATGATAATAATTATCAAAAAATAGACACTCAGCATACAACAGAAGTATACTACATACAAACCTACATGTGTAGTTTGTAACATTACAAGTAATTCAGTTGATGAAAATAACTCGTTACAACAACTACTACGCGGACGGTTGAAATGAATAGAGAGAAAATATCAATTTTAAGTGTTCTACTGTTTTTGTGTGCGTCATGGCAAATCACTGAAGTGTATTCGGCAAATATATTGGGCCTTTTTACTAGCCATAGTCCATCGCATTTAATTGTCCACATGTCACTTGTCAAAGTTTTGGCAGAAAAGGGTCACAATGTAACCGTAGTGGCATCTCAGGTTCCCAAAGTTAAACATGACAAAATTAAAATGATCATTATACCACCCACCGCGGAGCAAGAGGAAATGTTCAGTAAAGAAGTTTCTGGCATGGCCGTAAAAAAGAATACTATTTTAACAACAATTGGTAACTTTTTCGGCTCGCTTAGCCTGATGATCGATATGCAGGCAGACATGCTAAAAGATCCACATTTCACGGCTCTTTACGATAATTCAGATACAAAATTTGATTTGGTTATAATGGGATTTTTCATGAATACTTTCCAGTTAGGCGTTGCTGCTAAATTAAAATCTCCTCTTATAGTTAGCTGGACTTCCTCACCCATGCTATTTAGTGATGTAATGGTGGGTAATCCCAGTGAAGTGTCCTATGTTCCAGATATGAATATGGCTGCTAAAACTGGTGGAAAATTGAACTTTTTGGAACGACTACAGAATTTACTTTCCCATTTATTCTTTAGTCTGGTGAAAGAGTTACTTGATTTTCGTATGCGTTTTTATTACAAGTAAGTTGCATTACTTTCTTTTTGGATCTACCATCAAAAGGAAACATATAATTGATTATTTACTCATCAATCCATTGAAAAAACTATCTGTGACTACAAAAGACTAAAAAGTAATGTTTCCATGTATCTAAAATACAATGATTTATATAAAATCCTACAAACATATTTTTACGATCTGAAAATTTCTTTGAAAAGCACTTTAGAAAACTTTAGAAAAACCATTATACGTATAAGCAATCGCCTAGCTTTAATTGGAATGTCCTGCCAAAAGCAATCAAAATCGGCTGGCAAAAATATGCTTAAAATAGAGATTTCTCTATGAATAGTGTTTTCAACACTTTGGTATCAAAGCTAATGCGAAGTTTACTTTCAGAATAAATTCGTTTTATAAACCTTTCATAAGTACCATAATTTTTTTGCAGTCACGCCCTTAAGTGTTTAGCCCTTGTACTCATACGTAAATATTACGTACAAGTAAGCGTTGCTGTCCACTTCAGTCAGTTGTTGTTAGTACAAATAAGCGTTGCTGTCCACTTCAGTCAGTTGTTGTTAGTTACGAAAAGTATGTTAAAAAGAAATCAAAAAATTTGTCAAAATTATTATAATTTATAAATTTTAGCTTTTGTTAATAAAAAAACGCCGTGTACGTCGATGAAATGTTCGCTTTATCAATAACATAAACAAACGTACAATTCTCTAACAGCTGATATGTAACGGAAATTTTTCTAAATTTATCAGGCTCATCCGCAACGTCACGTTCACGTAAGAAGAAAACGAAACAGCTAATCGTACACGTTGCATTACGTTTACGTAAAATAAACGAGGCCTTTATTTCACTCATTTAGCTATAATAGGTGCGTTTGAGTATTTTTACAGTAAAATGCAGTAAATGAGTAATCACTGAGTAAACTGAAAAATTACTCTCAAAAAAATCTGTTGCTCAAACAAGTACGTAAACGGAAAATTTGTAAAAATTCATAAAATTTAGGGAACAATTGATGGCAAATAAAGTGTTGAATATTTTTTACACTTGTGACTACTAAACTCATTTTCTTATCGGTACTCGATAAAATACTAGTTTGATAAATACAAGCAAATCTTTTTATGTAATCTTTCATATTTTAATTTTTTTTTTTATTATATTTGATTTTTGTTTATTTGTGTTTTTTTGTTATTGTTTATTGAAAAAAATAGTGCAATTCTAAGTACCCAAATGCTACACAATTTGACAACTGTAAAAAGTTAACCTAACAAAAAAAGTTTAAGCAGTTGGTATTTAGCTATATTATGCTTAATATTTATTCACTTTTAGTTTTGGCTTAATTTTTATTTCCTCGCCATAAGTGTAAACTATAAAACCTGGTCGTTTAAAAGATGAGCCGACGGTTTCACAATTAAGAACACTTAAAGATGGAAGTGGTCAATTCAAAGTATGATTTGATGATAAATCTAATAATTTACCTACCCGCATTAAAAAATAATACAAAGCCGATGACATCGCATAACGGAAACCTTCCTACTACAAGGAAGCATTTACAGGATTTAAAGGCCGTTATGGCACCAGAGTTTCAATTTTTTGATAAAAAAATATAAACCAACTGAATTAACATTAAAATTTCACTTTTATATCTATTACTTTTCTTCGTTCATATATTAATTTGATTCTTGTTATCTTTAACTGCCATTTAAATGAACTTGAATAAAACATGTTGAAAAATTCATTTAACCTTTAATAGGTTTATATTAATACAAATTTATTTTATTATCAAAAGCTCCTAATAACTTAATACCAGTAAAATAAATTTGATCAAATTTTTAATGAACAATCTACTATCTGCGTTAGCAAAGTAAATAACGGGAGGGAAAATAAAAAGAGAAAACATATCGTCGGCTTAATATGCAAACCTGCTAACTCCCTTTGGGTAAAATTTACAGGAGAGACAAAAAACTTTTTATATTTCATATTTGCTTGAGAGGAAACCCAAAAATTTAGTTGGTTTAACACACTTCAAGACGCAAATTGAAGAAAAATTACATGATGTTCGACGAGGTGTATCTTTCTCTAACACACGGCATCAAAATCGCAATTAACTTAAAAAGTGGATTTAGCCGGCTTGCTTATTAAGCCGACGATATATCATTTGTAATTCTTAGACAATATTGTAGAAGAAAATTTAATTTAAAAAAACCTAGTTCGCGAACTAATAAATTTTTTTGTGAATATAGGCCGTCGATATACTATTTATTGCATAAGCCAAATTGTTAGAGCATAGATGGACTTTAGTTAGAGCAACTGGGCCAGTGAATTACCACACATACTCTTCAAACGGGGAAAGTATAAAAGATATAAAAATGAATTTTATACACAACTAGCTGACCCGACAGACGTTGTCCTGTCCAAATTAGGAAATATTTTTGCATTCAATTTTTAAAATCCGTTAAAAAAATACGAACATTTGAAAGAAAAATTAGTCAAATCGATGGAGCCCTTTTCCGATTTTAGGTAGATTGAAAAAAGTGGGCGGGGCAAAATTTTCTTTCCGTAAAAACCTAAGTTGGACCATGGCGATGATTTTAAAGAAAAAATCGTCCAAATCTGTCAAGCCGTTCTCAAGTTATGCGCTTAATAGAAAAAGTGGGCGTAAAAGTAGGCGTGGTACATTTTTCTTTCGATGAAAACGTAAAATAGATTAATACGAACATTTAAAAGAAAAATTAGTCAAATCGATGGAGCCGTTTTCTGATTTTAGGTAATTCGAAGAAAGTGGGCGGGGTAAAATTTTCTTTTCGTGTAAATCTAAGTTGGACCATGGCGATCATTTTGAAGAAAAAATCGTCTAAATTATATAGATGTCATTGGTGGTGCAATATGAAAATTTAATTTTTTGAGTTATGTCACTATTGAAATAAATACCGATATGCTTTAGTGTGAAAACCAGTTGCTTTATTTTTTGAGTGTTTGCAATTCTCATTCAATCTACATTTTTTTTTTTCTTAGATTTTTTGGGAGAATGTTTCCTTCCTAAGCAACCAGTGAAATGCGTCCAACAATAAATTTCAGTGTTTTTATCAAAAATAAGAACTGGGAATTAAGCACGACAAAAAAAATCTTATTAAGTCAAAATTTTGTATTCCCAAAAATTACTATGATAATATTTATCACAGTTTTATAACAAAAACTTACAAAAATTAGTGACAGAATGCACCCATTCTCATTAAACTTTGGAAAAATTCGTTTTATATGACTGGAAGATACTAAATTTTGTGAAGATCGGTTCATTATTTACCATAGGGCCCATATAAAGTCCACTTTGTGAAATCATTTTCATACGACGAAAATCGTAACAAATATTGGTATTTTGGTAAAATTCGGTCCAATTTATCTTTGTTTTAAGGCTAGATATAACACCATGTAATTTTTAGCGGCCCAAATAAAGCGGCCTTGCGAAATACAATTTAGGAAGTATAAAACTCTTAAAAATGTTATTACTGTAATAATACTAGAAATCAGTCTACAAAATTTTGGGATAAATGACCCATAACTAACGATATGCCCATTAATATTTCTGAAAAAAATCATGATATTTAATTTAAACTAAATAAATTACATATAATACTGTGAGGTCAGGTTTTATAAATACTGCCTTAAAATCGATAGATCCGTTTTAAAGCCAACTCCTTAAATATTCGAACTCTCGGTGGAGGGTATTAAAGATTATTAGCACTCTTTAACCCCTTTCACACTGGGCAAGTTACTTGCGAAAGTCTCTTGCGCAACTCTTTGTTTGTAGACATTAGCGGTAAGGTCGCGGTAAGGAAAAAAAATTTGTACAGAATTGGTTTTTCTCGGCAAGTAATTTGCGCAACTAACTTGCCGTGTCTGAAAGGCGTCTCACTTGTTTACAAAAAAAAAATTGGAATATCCGTTTATAAAATTTTAATTTTCAACATCTTTTTAGAAGATCACAGTAGTAGCTAAAAAAGTCATGATGCACTAACCGACTCGAACTGACAATAGCTTTTTAAGTGGCACATGATAATAATTATCAAAAAATAGACACTCAGCATACAACAGAAGTATACTACATACAAACCTACATGTGTAGTTTGTAACATTACAAGTAATTCAGTTGATGAAAATAACTCGTTACAACAACTACTACGCGGACGGTTGAAATGAATAGAGAGAAAATATCAATTTTAAGTGTTCTACTGTTTTTGTGTGCGTCATGGCAAATCACTGAAGTGTATTCGGCAAATATATTGGGCCTTTTTACTAGCCATAGTCCATCGCATTTAATTGTCCACATGTCACTTGTCAAAGTTTTGGCAGAAAAGGGTCACAATGTAACCGTAGTGGCATCTCAGGTTCCCAAAGTTAAACATGACAAAATTAAAATGATCATTATACCACCCACCGCGGAGCAAGAGCAAATGTTCAGTAAAGAAGTTTCTGGCATGGCCGTAAAAAAGAATACTATTTTAACAACAATTGGTAACTTTTTCGGCTCGCTTAGCCTGATGATCGATATGCAGGCAGACATGCTAAAAGATCCACGTTTCACGGCTCTTTACGATAATTCAGATACAAAATTTGATTTGGTTATAATGGGATTTTTCATGAATACTTTCCAGTTAGGCGTTGCTGCTAAATTAAAATCTCCTCTTATAGTTAGCTGGACTTCCTCACCCATGCTATTTAGTGATGTAATGGTGGGTAATCCCAGTGAAGTGTCCTATGTTCCAGATATGAATATGGCTGCTAAAACTGGTGGAAAATTGAACTTTTTGGAACGACTACAGAATTTACTTTCCCATTTATTCTTTAGTCTGGTGAAAGAGTTACTTGATTTTCGTATGCGTTTTTATTACAAGTAAGTTGCATTACTTTCTTTTTGGATCTACCATCAAAAGGAAACATATAATTGATTATTTACTCATCAATCCATTGAAAAAACTATCTGTGACTACAAAAGACTAAAAAGTAATGTTTCCATGTATCTAAAATACAATGATTTATATAAAATCCTACAAACATATTTTTACGATCTGAAAATTTCTTTGAAAAGCACTTTAGAAAACTTTAGAAAAACCATTATACGTATAAGCAATCGCCTAGCTTTAATTGGAATGTCCTGCCAAAAGCAATCAAAATCGGCTGGCAAAAATATGCTTAAAATAGAGATTTCTCTATGAATAGTGTTTTCAACACTTTGGTATCAAAGCTAATGCGAAGTTTACTTTCAGAATAAATTCGTTTTATAAACCTTTCATAAGTACCATAATTTTTTTGCAGTCACGCCCTTAAGTGTTTAGCCCTTGTACTCATACGTAAATATTACGTACAAGTAAGCGTTGCTGTCCACTTCAGTCAGTTGTTGTTAGTACAAATAAGCGTTGCTGTCCACTTCAGTCAGTTGTTGTTAGTTACGAAAAGTATGTTAAAAAGAAATCAAAAAATTTGTCAAAATTATTATAATTTATAAATTTTAGCTTTTGTTAATAAAAAAACGCCGTGTACGTCGATGAAATGTTCGCTTTATCAATAACATAAACAAACGTACAATTCTCTAACAGCTGATATGTAACGGAAATTTTTCTAAATTTATCAGGCTCATCCGCAACGTCACGTTCACGTAAGAAGAAAACGAAACAGCTAATCGTACACGTTGCATTACGTTTACGTAAAATAAACGAGGCCTTTATTTCACTCATTTAGCTATAATAGGTGCGTTTGAGTATTTTTACAGTAAAATGCAGTAAATGAGTAATCACTGAGTAAACTGAAAAATTACTCTCAAAAAAATCTGTTGCTCAAACAAGTACGTAAACGGAAAATTTGTAAAAATTCATAAAATTTAGGGAACAATTGATGGCAAATAAAGTGTTGAATATTTTTTACACTTGTGACTACTAAACTCATTTTCTTATCGGTACTCGATAAAATACTAGTTTGATAAATACAAGCAAATCTTTTTATGTAATCTTTCATATTTTAATTTTTTTTTTTATTATATTTGATTTTTGTTTATTTGTGTTTTTTTGTTATTGTTTATTGAAAAAAATAGTGCAATTCTAAGTACCCAAATGCTACACAATTTGACAACTGTAAAAAGTTAACCTAACAAAAAAAGTTTAAGCAGTTGGTATTTAGCTATATTATGCTTAATATTTATTCACTTTTAGTTTTGGCTTAATTTTTATTTCCTCTTTTCATTTATTAAAAAATTTGTTCACAATTTGTATGCCTTTTGTCTGTTTACTTTTGCTTGTTTACCTTTTGGATCATATGGTTTTTTGATTTACAAAATTTTACTGCATAATTTGGAGTAAAAATTTGTAAATACTCAGTTAAGAACTGTAACTTTACGCTCTCAATTTGTGTTCTCATTTACTGTAGTTTGTGTAAGCGAACGCAATTTAGTAAAATGCAGTAAAGTTCTGTCAAAAATAGTAAATACTTTTGTGTCCTCGAACGCATTAAATGTATGTAGTTTTTGAAGAAAATATTATTTTATCAATGTACATATAATTTAACTTGTCTGATCCTTATACTGTAATTTATTAGATTTTGTGTCTTGATGTATTAGAAAATCAAACTAATAAATACAAATTAAAGTAACGAGGCCTTTTCACATAATAACGGTATTCACTTCAATTTGTTTTGGTTGGAAAAATGGAAAAAAGAAAAATTACACTCTTATTGACGTGAACGGGGTTTTTTTTTTTGTAAAAAGTACAAACAGTAAAAAAAAAATCTGTCAAATAATTCGTGGAAGTAATTGATATTTTTCAAGATGCCGAATAAAAGTGAATTTGTTGATTATTTAATTTAAAACGAAGTGAATAGTGTTATTTATATCATAATATTCGACTATAAAAAGTTACCTCAAAATGGCGATTGTCTGCCAAAAAGTCGAGTATTTTATTTACTTTTGTCCATTTTTTGATCCCATTTCTTTTTTTTAATAACTTTTTTCATTGAACACATTTTTAATATGAATTTTTCTTTTTGAAGATTAAATGAGAAAGAAGTTATCTTTCTTTATTTTTTTAAGTTTTTGGCGAACTATTTCAGTTATAATGCCAGGGTATCACACAATTTTTGGAGCTTCAACCGTAAAAACCTCGTTCGACGTAAACCTTCGTATAGGAAGGCGAGAACTTCCAGAATCCGCTCCAGAGAATTTTGGTCTCCACCAGTAAACGTCTGAGTTATTTCCTTGGTACTCCACCAGTAAAACGTCTGAGTTATATATGGTTCTCCACCAGTCACATTGAGTTTTTTCCATTGGTTTTCCACCAGACAACACGCTTAAACATTGAGGTTAAAAACGATTGTATATAGTTAATGCAGAAACCGCAAAAACTGTAACTCGGTACAGTTATGTATACGACGCCGAAACACTAACCAATGCGGGGTGACAACGCAAAAGGCAACAAAAGCAGACAAACAAAAACGACCTGTTTGCCCTTAAAAAATAATGACAAAAAGCGCGAGCTGCTTCTCCACTCAGAGCAGTTTTACGAGCGGAAGATATCTTTGAAATGTTGTAACTAAAAATATTATTTTTAAAATCAGAGTTGTACAATTCAAGAGTTTTTAAAATGAGATGTAATTTTTCGTACTTTGTATTAAAAATTAACAATTTTTATGAATGGCAACATCATTTCGTTTGACGTTTGAAGCGGAAAATTACATCTTGTTATTCTGATTCCCTGCAGATAACGAGACTAGTCCATGTGCATGTAAAGAGTAGTCCATAAAGGAGTAGGAGTACTCCAAAACTACTCCAAATATCTGGGTAAAAGGTGGTCCATTTAACATTACGATGTCCTATGAGAGGACCATATAACCCACCGAAGTAGTCCCTAAACTACTCCATGGAGTACTAAAGTGGGTTAGTTTTAAAAGTACTCCATGTTACTACAGTATGGAGTACACTTAAGAGGTAGTTTAAGCATTTTTCTTTTCCTTTTTTTACTAATCGCCTTTTATGGTGTGTACTGTAGTCTATTATTGCTTGTTTGCAGCACTGCATGTTCATTTCTTATAACATGGTCCATACGACAGTACATTGGCCCATGTTGTAAGTAGTCCATTTGAGTCACAATGGACCACACTACATGCTGGTCGATGAGGTGTATCTTTCTCTGGCCCAATGGTTCATTCTTTAAACAGGACTCTTCTTAAAAATTTAATTTATTATAGGTGTGAAAGCCCTCGGAATCCCAATCTTACCGAAAACTGTTTCCTTCGTCAAAGCTTGGCAAAGTAAGGGTTCTTAAAGAGAAAACAATTCTTCTTCTTCTTGCGAGAAGTAGTCCGTAGTATTTCTTTGGACAGATTGGGAAAACTATTAAACAATATTCACTATTGTGTAATTTGAAGATATTTCATATTAACGTTTTCTTTTGTGGTAGAAGTTTGGATTTTATTGTTCCCGTACTTTTGTACATTTTTGATTATTAGTGGGAGCAATTTTTGTTTACTCGAATTTTACCGAATTTTACCCAAAAAGCACGGGATGGAACATTTTAATTTTATATTAGTCAAGCAAATTTAGCTAGAGATTAAGATTTGGCACTTATATTTATACCCTGTACCATTAGAGGCGAATGATGGTATAATAAGTTTGTGATTTCGTGTAAAACGTTTTCTTCTCATAAAGTATATACGTTTATATATTCTAGGTCTTTGAATATTAAGTCGATTCAGCCATGTCCGTCTGTCCCTCTGTTGAAAACACGCTCACTTTCGAACAATTCAAAAGAAAAGAACAATATTTGTTTCAAATTGCGTCTAGTTTGGGATTGAAATTCAGCAAAATCGGTTCAGTAGGATAAGAGTTTTGAATCCAAAAATGGAACCACCATCCTTAAAAATTGATAATTTGGTTACAAAGCCTAACATAAATGGTGCCATAGTGCACGTATTGATATAAATTTCTATATGACAAGAAATCTTACACTAAATTTCGTGAAGATCGGTTCCATATAACCCATATAAAGCTCTCTCGGAAAACACTTTAGTGCGCGTAAAACCGCATCAAAAATGCTGAATTGTTAAAAAATTTAGTATGTCACAGTGTTTTATGTTTTAATGGTGGTGGGAATGGAAAAATGTAAATAGACGAATATTAAATTATTAAGATTTAATTTTTATATTTTGTTAGCGATCTTTTCCCCAATGATGGGTCCTTTCCCAGTTTAAGTGATATGGAAAAGAACGTTTCATTGGTATTTTGCAATGGACACTTTAGCGAAGGTCCCATTAGACCAAATGTTCCAGCTGTCGTAGAAATTGGTGGCATACAGGTCAAAGATACTCCAGAACCACTACCTGAGGTAAGTACCTTAGCCCGAAAACGTAAAAAAAATTAACAAATTACTGTTTTAATACTTCCAGGACATTGCTAAATTCCTCAATAGTGCCAACGAAACAGGGGCCATACTATTCAGCTTAGGTTCGAATTTGAAAGGATCCAGTATTAAACCCGAAACTGCCACCTATATATTTAATGTCCTATCTCAACTGAAACAAAAAGTCATTTGGAAATGGGAAGACTTAGTAAATACCCCTGGAAAATCACACAATATACTTTATAAAAAGTGGATGCCACAAGATGACATTTTAGCTCATCGCAATATAAAATTATTTATTACACACGCTGGTAAAGGTGGTGTCGCCGAAGCTCAATATCATGGCGTTCCTATGATGGCATTACCTGTTTTTGCCGATCAACATAGTAATGCGCAGAAAATGGTTACCTCCGGCTATGGCCAGCAATTAGATTTGTTAACATTAACCGAAGAAGCATTCAAGGCAGCAATTTTAGAAGTACTTAATAATTCACAGTACAAAGAAAATGTCCAACGATTTTCTCAACTCTACCGCGATCGTCCATTGACTGCTCGAGAAACTGTTGCTTTTTGGACCGACTATGTGATACGTCATCATGGAGCTGCTCACATGCAGAGCCCCTTAGTTCACATGAATTTCATTGAGAGCTTGAATTTAGATGTTTATTTGTTTATTTTGTTGGCATTTTATATGATTTATAGAATATTTAAATTAGCTTTTCAATTTGTGTGTTCTAAGTTGTGCAAAAAAGGTTCTGCAAACAGTAAAATGGTAAAGACAAAAGTGAAGTCACAATAAAATTTAAAACATTTTTTTAAATTAATCTTATATTTTAAGTTCATCTTTTCATTTATTAGTTTTTCATACAGAAAATAAATATTTTCCATTATGGTCACAGCCAACAAAGCCATTTTAACTAACATTTGTAAAACAAGTTATGATTAAATTTAACTATTATTATTGTCACCAGCAACCATATTACGGTTAAATTAGTCCTCCACACAATCATAATATGGTTGCCTCCGAACCTGTTATGGTTATAATCAGGGCAAGTTTTTTTTTGGCATATGCCATTTTTTGCCACTTTTAACATTTCTTAAATTGTTTTGTGAAAAAGCCATTTTATGTTCAGCTTGCCAAAAAATGTCTTTTTTGCAATCTAGAAGAAATTATTACAATAGCTTAGTGAATATGAGGCAGAATCTATTCAAAATGCTAAAAGAATGTTGCAAAAATCGGACATAAAAAGTGACTAAGTGTACATAAAAGAGCACTTTCAGTGCATCTGCTCAAGTGTCTTGAAATTACAACCAAAAGAGCTTTCTATAAATGAAAGCTTAGACTTAACTGACAGTGCTAAATTCAGAAAAAAAGATTTTGTTGAAAAGTATTAGATCTTAGATCAGTGATAACCACTCCATAGACTTGCGAGCCAGTCAATAATCGTATTTTTCACACAGACACGGTCGGCAACTTTGTTCGTTTCAAAACATCAGACTATCATCAGTCTCTGCGACCGCACACAAGCACATAATATATTTGTGTGCGTGCGTTCGGGGCTTTCTTAGTTCGGGGCTTGGTTATCACTGTCTTAGATAAATTAAAATAAGAAATAGTATATGTGAGTAGTCCACTTGCAAACACCTTTTAGTAAAAAAAAATTCGGTAAAAGTCGCCATTTTATTTGCTTTTTAAAATGCCTTCTTAAGCCAATATCAACCTCGTACAAAACTCCGTAAGTTACGTGCTTTTTCTGGTTACTTATTCAAAACTCCTGCAAAACTCTATATATGGCTTGGCATTTCAATTTTAAAAAACTGTTTTCATCGATTTTCTCAGAATTTTGTTTTTTAACTTAGAGGTGTGTGCAAGTGGACTACTACTCTGTTTTAAGGAAAGTTAGACGGATGAATTTATTGACAACCTTTTTTCATCTAACCTGTTAGCGTTCAAATATGCTCCAGTAACATCTTGCAATGTTGAAAGAGTGTTTTACATTTATTAAACTGTTTTATGCGATAACAGGAGATTATTTATTTTTGAAAATTTTAAGAATCATGCTATTGTACTACTTAAAACTTAATTAAATAAAAGTTTTTAAATAACAATTAGTTTTGCCATTTTGTGACATTTTTCGTGCCATTTTTTATACTTTTTCATGCCATTTTGCCAGCTATTTTTAATCATTTTTCGTGCCATTTTAAACTTGCCCTGGTTATAATAAATTTAAAAAAATATAGCGTAAACACCATGAATATAGCGAAACCCCGGGTTTTTCAATCTTCAGGTTTAATTATCTCAAAAAAGAAACAAGATATAACAAAGGCAAAACATTTATTTTTAAGGTTATTAATAGGACTTTCAAACGAGTTATCAAGTTCTATAAGTAAAGATGAAGTCGCACAGTTTTAACGTATCAAATGTGGCCAAAAACAGGGGTTTTTTCAATTTTAAGCCATGAAATCTCGAAAACCTGAAAGGATTCAGCGAGAAAACCCTTTACTATGGGTTAAACATTAGTTGGCCAGTGCTACTGGCCGCAGTAGTCTAAGTTTTAAATACATACTATGGATAAATTTGTCTTTAAAATGTTTATACACCCCACCACTAGTGGAGAATGACGGTATACTAAGTTTGTCACTCTTTATGAAACTTTTATAATATTTATCTTAGACTCCATAAAGTATAAACATGCTGGTTCCTTGAGTAATCCTTAGTTCATTAAGTCCGTCCGTCTTTTGAAAGCACGCTCAGTTTGGGATCGAAATGAAACCAAATGTGGGACGACCAACGAAAAAAATTTATCGTTTTGTTACAAAATCTAACATAAATACTGGCAAATTCTCGGACATTAAATAAAGAACAAACTATTTTTTTATAACTAGAAATCCACCGAATTTTTATTTTTATAATTCTTATTTTTTTTTTTTAAATATGTGTTATATATATAATACCTTTTGGAAATTCATAAATAAATTAAAAGTGTTGCTTATTTAAAAAAATCCCGAAATCCCGGGATCCAGAAATCCCGAGATTTTCTAAAATCAATCCCGATTGGCATCCCTAGTCTAAACCGCAAACAATTTTAATACTAACGTCAGTTTTTATAAATATTGGTAAGTCTAGGTGCTTACTATGGTTGACAGACGGCCTTATTTGGCCTGGATTGTCCAGTTTTTTAGGGTCTTGTTCAGTTTCCAGCTAAATTACAATTTGTCCAGTTAAAAAATAATTTTAACAAGTTAGAGTGCTATATTCGGCTGTGCCGAATCTTTGATACCACCGACAGTTCGAATGTTTTATGATGTCTATTAATAATTAATTAATCTTTATAAAAACAGACATCTGCATTAAAATTGGTTGCAGCTTAGCGCTATATTAAATTATTGACCGACAATCAGAAAGTTGTATCCTTTTTTTTATCAATTTTATATAGCTTGAGTAAAATACCATGATTCGTAACAGTTAAGGCCGAACTTAAATGATTTTTAGGAGGGCAATTTATACTGGAGCAATGGTAAATTATAGACAATCATCCCAAAGTTCTGCAGAGTGATTTCTGGTATTAAAAACATAAATTTCAATACAGCGGTGCAATTAGTTTAAGCGTGTGCAGTGAATTTCAGAAGACTGCTAAAATAGGATATCACAAAATTGCATAACATTTTTTCTGACCAAATAAAGCTTAGTTGGAAGAATATTTACCGCAATAATTGTATCTGCTACGGTTTTAGGCGGATTTAATTACTTTACCAGAGGGGCCGTTAGTAAACTATGGACCGATCATCACGAAGTTTATTGGTGTGATTTATAGTCATATAAAACTGTACAGTATTAAATTTTATTCTGATAGCATTATTTTGTACGGTTTTAGGCGTACTAAACTGTTTTCCGGGAGTAGGGCTTATATGGGGCCTAGGGTAAATTATGGACGGATCTTCACGAAATTTTACAGCGTAATTTCCAGTCGAATAAAACAAAAATCTAATATCATTCCGTGCATTTTTCTACCATTTATGTTAGTTTTTGTAACAAAGTTATCAATTTTTTTAAGGTGGTGGTTTCACATTTTGATTCATAGCTCTGATCCTACTGAGCCGATTTTGCTGGATTTCAATCCCAAACTGCTTAGGATAACTACAAGCAATTTGACACCAAGTGTGTTTATTTCTTTTGAGTTTTCCGAAAGTGAGCGTGTTTTCAACAGACGGACATAGCTAAATCGACGTAGAATTACTCAAGGAGCTAGAATATATGTACTTTATGGGGTCTGAGATGAATAAGAAAAACGTTTCACACGTAACGACAAGCTTTGTATACCCTCTTCACAACTAATTGTGGTGGCTGTTATAAAAACTAATATTTTTATTAATTATATAGGTACTGAATAAAATAAAAAATTTACAATTAGCCGAAAGATATATTAATTAATAAGATTCTTTTATTTTTAATTCAATAAAAACAAACGTACGTTTTGTGAAAGTACTTAAACATTTTAAATAAGCTTTACTGACAAGAAAGAAATAGATTGTACTTACACCTTATAACTGCTGAAATATTAACCAGACTTAATTTTGATAAATGCATCATTAACAATAAAAAACGCCGATTTCAAATTTTTTGTTACTTATGACCTTTGGATTTTAGGTGACTATATGTAATTTGAAATAAGACTGAATTGGGGTTTCCTTGTTTTTTTGTTACTTTTTTTTTTTTTTTTTAATTTAAAAAATTTTAACTTTTTTAGAACTAACGTACGAGTATAAGTGTATTTTTAAATTGTCTATTTATTTTTTCAAAATCCAGTGCCCATGTTCTGTAACTCTTGCGTCGAGAAAGTTTTCGATTGAAATGTGTGAAATGAAACAAAAATGCCATAAATTGAAACAAACAGCTGTTTTTCTCACTAAACTTTTCTGGCGAGTACAAGCCAATTTACAGAAAAAGTGTGTCTGTAACATTTTGGTGAGGAAAGTTCCCGCTTTGAACTGTCAAATAAACTCACGAATAAAAATGGGGCAAGAAAAAATTTTAACACTAAAAAACAATTAAAAATGCAAAGAATAATAATAATAATAATATTTTGTTCTTGGCACATTATTCATTGTTTTATTATTTTGCTTTTAAAATTTTAATAAAATATACGAATGTCTTCAAAGCTCGTTTGCAAACAACAAACATTAAAGTCGCTCTTTACACAATTTGGTATAGCCGACGGTTGTATTTTCGTTGCCGTCGTTGAAAAATGTTAAATTTTGGTCGCCGTCAGCGATATGTGTTACTGGCGTTCTGAACGTCTGCGATATCACATCGGCTTCGAATGCAATATTTTGACATTTATAACGTAACGACGTAATCTCTTTTGATAGTTTTCGACATGAGTTACAGACACACATTTTTCTCACTTTTCGAGAAACGATGGAATATTTTGTTTCACATCTTTTCGATGCAAAAAGTTCTCACTAAAGTTACAGAACATGGGTACAGGTGAATTTTTTACGTGATCCAGCTATTTTTTGGTTTCTGGCAACCCTAGTGCTTACGCTTCAACTTTTGTAGTTCAACATCTTTTCAATTCCCTTTTAAAGTTGCTAATTTAATTCACAACAAGAATAGAAAAAATTTAAAGCAGCCATCGTTTTCCATATGTGACAGCGCATAGAGAAAGGGACCAGTAACATGTGGTCTTCACCTGACAATTTTTTGTCATACCAAACGTCAAAGTCCATATAAAAAAACTTTTAAATCTTTGTCAGCGTTTTTTTTATATGAAGTTTGATGTTTGGTATGACAAAAATATTGTCAGGTGAAGACCCTATGTAAGGTAAAGGGAACAGTAAAAACCAACTACACAAAACAAGAGGTAGGGACGACCTACGCGCGTTTTCAAGGTTGAGATGTGTCGCTTTCAAATGAGACCAATACCAACACGCTCAGTGATGGTACACCAAAAAAACACGTATTTAAATCTTTAAAACGGCAAAACCATTCGGTCCCTTTCTATTTTTCGCGTCACATATATGTATGTACCAGAGAATGACAAAAATATCATTTTAAGTACTCTTTCAATATTAGTGAGAAAACATGTACGGACATGTATGGGTAAAGAGCAAAACCATACACATACGTACAAATACCCATTCCCTGCAAATAATAGGACCAGTCCAAACACGCGTGTAAAGAGTAGTCCACAAGGGACCAGGACTAGTCCAAAAGTAACCCAAACGTATGGAAAAAACCTGGTCTATTTAACATTACGATGTCCTAGGAGAGGACCATATAACCCACCTTTGGACCACTAAGGAGTAGTTTTAAAACTACTCCATGGTATATAACCCACCTTT
The DNA here is from genome assembly GCA_930367215.1 of Pollenia angustigena. Lineage (NCBI taxonomy): Eukaryota > Metazoa > Arthropoda > Insecta > Diptera > Polleniidae > Pollenia > Pollenia angustigena. The sequence goes on along the minus strand of OV884057.1, from coordinate 118,924,572 downwards.
GGACCACTAAGGAGTAGTTTTAAAACTACTCCATGGTATACTCAAGAGGATTAGTTTTGAAGTCGTTTAAAAACGAAAGCATGTCGTTAAAAAACGAAGACATGTCGTCTCACTACAAACACTTTTTAACAATGACATGGTCCATGCTTGCATTACATCGGACTAGTCCATGGAGTAGTCCATTTTATCAAAATGGGTCAGGTGGTCCAATTTTATTTGCAGGGATTAGCTTAAGCTAAAGTTGAATATGTATAGGTATACGCTGTCAATGTGTATTTGCATATTCATTCTTCCCCTGCAAATTAAATTGGACCACCTGATCCATTTTGATAAAATGGACTACTCCATGGACTGGTCCGATGTAATGCAAGCATGGACCATGTCATTGTTAAAAAGTGTTTGTAGTGAGACGACATGTCTTCGTTTTTTAACGACATGCTTTCGTTTTTAAACGACTTCAAAACTAATCCTCTTGAGTATACCATGGAGTAGTTTTAAAACTACTCCTTAGTGGTCCAAAGGTGGGTTATATACCATGGAGTAGTTTTAAAACTACTCCTTAGTGGTCCAAAGGTGGGTTATATGGTCCTCTCCTAGGACATCGCAATGTTAAATAGACCATGTTTTTTCCATACGTTTGGGTTAGTTTTGGACTAGTCCTGGTCCCTTGTGGACTACTTTTTACACGCGTGTTTGGTCTGGTCCTATTATTTGCTGGGTCTTTTTGAATGTACATGCAGATATAAATTAAATTTCTGTTAGCTATCTGCAATACCCATATAAGTATGTGTATTACCGTAAGTACAACGTAAATATACAGAGCGCGAGAGAGAGCAGAGATGGCAAATGCAATTTTAACAAGTTAGAGTGCTATATTCGGCTGTGCCGAATCTTTGATACCCTCCACCGACAGTTCGAATGTTTAAAGAGTAATATCTGTATGATGTTATTATTATCTTAAACTGTGACGATTTGTTATTAATTATGGATTTAGGCGACTAAACTGTTTTCCGGTAGTAGGGTTTATATGGGGCCTAGGGTAAATTATGGACCGATCTTCACGAAATTTCACAGTCTTTTTCCCAGTTCTATAAAACTTTAATGTACCAAATTTTGTTATGATAGCATTATTTTTTACGGATTTAGGCGTACTAAACTGTTTTCCGGGAGTAAGGTTTATATGGGGCCCAGGGTAAGTTATGGACCGATCTTCACGAAATTACACAATTTTATTTCTTGCCCAATAAAACTTTGATGTACCAACTTTTGTTATGATAGCATTATTTTTTACGTTTTTAGGCGTACTAAGTTGTTTTCCGGAAGTAGGTTTTATATGGGGCCTATGGTAAATTATGGACCGATCTTCACGAAACTTAACAGTTTAATTTCTAGTCCTATGTAACTGTGACTTACCAAAATTTGTAATGATAGCATTGTTAGTTAGGGTTTTAGGCTTAATATACTGTTTTCCGGGAGTAGGGCTTATATGGGGCCTAGGGTAAATTATTGACGGATCTTCACGAAATTTCACTGCATGATTTTCAGTTGAATAAAACGAATTGTTGCGAAATCTCATATCATTCTGTGCATTTTTCCACCATTTATGTTAGTTTTTGTAACAAAATTATCAATTTTTTTTAGGTGGTGGTTCCACATTTTGATTCATAGCTCAGATCCTATTGAACCGATTTTGCTGAATTTCAATCCCAAACTGCTTAGGATAACTACAAGCAATTTGACACCAAGTTTGTTGATTTCTTTTGAGTTTTTCGAAAGTGAGCGTGTTTTCAACAGACGGACAGACGGACAGACAGACGGACATGGCTAAATCGACTTAAAATTACTCAAGGACCCAGAATATATATACTTTATAGGGTCTGAGATGAATAGTAAAAAAGTTTCACACGGAATGACAAACTGAATATACCCTCTTCACAACTAATTGTGGTGGAGGGTATAAAAATGTTGAAACTAGGCAAAAATTTTTTGTGTTGTTATTCAGAAAAATATCAAGATAATTTTAAAGCTTTTCAACATTTGACTAAGGCGGTAAGCTTATTTTATTAGAACAACGAGGAGCGGTGGTGGCAATTTCTGCTTCTCCGAAACTATCTAACAGATCTTAATAAAATTTTAAACATAGATATATCCATATTAATATGAACACACAAGCTTTATCTATTTTTTTAAAAATAGGACCCCGAGGGAAGCTCGAGGGCATTTTCTGCCTCTCCAAAACTATCTAACAGATTTTAATGATATTTAAAACATAGATAGATACATATTTGTGTAGACACATAAGCTATGTTTTTTTTTAAAAAATAGGAAAACGAGGGGAGATAGGGGGCGACTTATGCCTCTCCAAAATCATTTACTTTCTCTAAAATTTCTTGATTATTTTCCATACTTTAAATTTATAATTTTTCATATGCTACATATATAACTACATACACTGGATGAAATTTTTAAAGAAAAACTCTTCTTTACAACTTATTAAAAAGAAATGTTTGAATTTGTAAGCGTTACAGAAAGGCGTCTAAGCTAGCGCTAAATGTATTAAGTGGCGGTTACACTCTTTCTTATTAACACAACATACAAATCAATACTTTCATGCATACATAAAAAACAATATCTTCCATCTCGTGTCGTCTACCTATGCTTTGTGTGTGTGACAGCGATAAGTGCAAAATAATTGTGCGGATGCGTAAAGGGTTTTTACATGCAAAAATAAAATATCGTAGAGCCACTTGTTGCTGTCACACGCATATAGCAAAGGTAGACGACACGAGATGGAAGATATTGTTTTTTATGTATGCATGTAAGTATTGATTTGTATGTTGTGCTAATAAGAAAGAGTGAAACAACCACTCACTACATATTTGTTTATAGCGTTTGCTTAAGGAGCATATAGACGACATGTTTTTGTCATCTGACATGTCAAATTTCCCACTGCAAAACACATACATGTCGTGTGTTACCTTTTTAACTTTGCTTCTGTAAAATTCAGACGCAAAGTCATCTGACAAAATTTCAATTAGAGCGTGCTCTATTTTCTTCTGACAAACCATCTGACATCAAAAATCTATGCCGGGAAGAAACTGGCAGCGGCGTCAACTATTGACGGAATCATTAGCCGGCTGAAGTTAAAATTTTACAATACCAATTTATGTATGCTCATCTTACCATTGAATAGAATTTATGTAAATATATACATAAAAACCGTTTAATTATAAAATTCTAAATTGGTATCTTTAAAATAAAAGAAAAAATGTTAAGATGGCTAAATTATTATACGGCGCAAATAAATATTTTCGTGGCGGCAGCAAGCAATTTTGAAACCGAGAACTACTTTGGTTTCTGCAATAACAATGCGAAAAAAACAGAGACAATGTCAGAAGCAAATTACATGTATGTTTGTGACCGAATATTATAAACCTTATGTAAAACAGCAATTTTGACAGACATGAACAATTACATGTGACTTTAAAATTTGACATGTCAGATGACAAATACATGTCGTGTACGGGCGCCTTTAAGATACATGTACACTAGGGTGGCAGCTAAATTTCAACTTTGGATTTTCAACATCTCCCGGGCGGAATATTGTGCCACATGGTCTAAAACTGATGTGGAAAAAATTTCAGCCAAATCGGATAACTTTTACCCCTGCCCCTTTGAGGTCAAAGTTCAAATGATAAAAAAAAAAAAATTCCATACAAGCAAAAAATTTTTTTTTCGATTTTTTTTTTTTTTTAATTTTTTGCATTAAAAATTTTAAATTTGCTGCTTAATGGAAATTTTTACAGGTTACTACAATTTTTTTCAGTAACCTGAACATTTTTTAAATTTTTTCAGAAACCAATAAAATTTTATTGGATTTTAGTCAATTCTTTGTTTGTTTTTGACTATTTTACAATTGACATAATTTTCTTATATTTTTGATTTTAAATATTCAAATGTGTTTCAATATTGTTTTTTGTTCTCTTTTAATTCAAATGTTTTATAAAAATAAAATAACAAAGCTTTATACATGTCATTATAAAGAAATATCGGTGGCATGTCATAACGTCCAGTGTCATAGTTGTGATATCGACGTATTTCGCATGAATTAGTTTTATATAATTTGTAACTAGGTAATATGTTTTACTAAATTTTTTTTGTCTGGCTGTAACAAAATTTACTTTGTAAAAGCAATTGTTTTTTTTAACACAGTTTTATTTATCGGATTTTCCTTGATTTTTATTTTTTTTTAAATGTCGAAAATTTGGGAAAAATTTCTTAATTTTAAAGAAAAACTGAAAGGGAGACGGTCAAAGGAAAAATAAGTTGTTTAGAATTTTAATATAAAATCTTGTTTTAAATTTTGTTTTGGAAATAAAAACGAGACGGGATTTACAATACTCTGCGGTAAGGAAAAATTTGTGATTAAGTGTGAATATTTCTGTGAAATGGACGTTTTAATTATAGGAATTTAGGTCAGTTTCTACCTGTGTCGGAATTCTAAAATAAATCTATACTCCAATTGATCAAGTGTATGCTGGACAGCATTTATCTTGAGGTCTTAAAAAGCAGCAAGATACCTGACCTATTGTCATTTTTGGGAAGAAACTAAAGATACTGGGTTCGTGTCTTTGAGTTTGATATGTAATAGGTTTGGTCACCTCAGCAATATAAAAAGGTTGATTATTATCTTCTCTTGAGATTATTTTAACACAAGCCACCTATTTCAGTATTCTAACTTTAATATCGCAAACCAGTATCTTTAGTTTCTTCCCAAAAATGACAATAGGTAAGGTATCTTGCTGCTTTTTAAGACCTCAAGATAAATGCTGTCCAGCATAAACTTGATCAATTGGAGTATAGATTTATTTTAGAATTCCGACACAGGTAGAAACTGACCTAAATTCCTATAATTAAAACGTCCATTTCACAGAAATATTCACACTTAATCACAAATTTTTCCTTACCGCAGAGTATTGTAAATCCCGTCTCGTTTTTATTTCCAAAACAAAATTTAAAACAAGATTTTATATTAAAATTCCAAACAACTTATTTTTCCTTTGACCGTCTCCCTTTCAGTTTTTCTTTAAAATTAAGAAATTTTTCCCAAATTTTCGACATTTAAAAAAAAATAAAAATCAAGGCCAATCCGATAAATAAAACTGTATTAAAAAAACAATTGCTTTTACAAAGTAAATTTTGTTACAGCCAGACAAAAAAAATTTAGTAAAACATATTACCTAGTTACAAATTATATAAAACTAATTCATGCGAAATACGTCGATATCACATAGTGTCCATGGACGTTATGACACTTTTGAAACTGTCATAGTGTCCATGGACATTATGACACTTTCAAAAGTGTCATAAAGAAATGTCATAGCGTCCGCGGACGTTATGACACTTTGTAGAGTGTCATAATGTCCACAACATGCTAACAAACTAAAACAAGTACCGGCTTCGCTAACTAAAGCTTCTCTGCACAGCCGGCTTCGGCCGGGCGCAAGGATTTTATCCTCCATGGTATAACAAACACCGGCTTCGCTAACAAAAGCTTCTTTGTATAGACGGCGTTTGGCCGGGTGTAAGGAATTTCTGCTCTATGGTATAACAAACACCGGCTTCGCTAAGTAAAGCTCTTAAAATGTGCCTTGTTTCCGAACGAAGGCCGACTACGCAGAGAAGCTTTAGTTAACGAAGCCGATTTTTTTTATACCATAGAGGAGAAAATCCTTGCGCCCGGCCGAAGGCCGGCTATGCCGAGATGCTTTAGTTAGCGAAGCCGGTGTTTGTTATACCATAGAGGAGAAAATCCTTGTGCCCAAAAGTGTTTAATATATACACCCAGAGCAGCAAAACCATTTTTAAAAAATTTTGATCTTTATGTTTAATTTAACCAAATCATTGTCACCGACAACCATATTATGGTTAAATTAGTTTCTTTAAAAATAGTTTTGTTGGTTGCGACCATAATAAAACATGTTTTCTCTGCGCATATGCATTTCTTGTTTTGTATTTAACTTCTTTAGTAATTATGGACACTGTGACACTTTTGAAAATGTCATAATGTCCATTTGCAAAGTGTCATAATGCCCAGGGAAATTATGACATTTTCAAAAGTCTCATAAAGTCCATGGACACTGTGACACTTTTTGGAGTGTCATAACGTCCATGGACACTATGACACTGGACGTTATGACATGCCACCGAAATATCATTTAATTTAAAATAAAATTTTAATTCTATATGTTTTTGATTAGCGCGGTTTTTGGGCCCAAAAATTAAATTTTGTATGCATCGCATGTCTTGATTTACACGATATATTAAATTTCTGGTCCCATAAACGTACCAGTCCTGAACCTTGTTTTCCACGAATTTGATTTACACGTGCTTTCTTCGGTCCCAACAGACCGCGTAAATCGAGGGTTACCTGTACAAAGAAAAATACCCAAAAATCATTGCTCTGATGACTATTCGGCAGCTGAAACAATTTCCATAGAAACAGAACACATTTTTTATCAAGATTTTTGTATGACGTGCTAAATTCAAAATTTTTCATATTTGATAATTGCACTGAAATTTATTGTTGGGGGAAAGCTAGCTTCTATGCGCATTTCACCGGTTGCTTAGGCCAGATCATCAGGAAACCTTTTCCAAAGATTTTAGAAAAGCTAAAAATATTATACAAATAAAACCCTAAAGCGAATAAGCATTTTAAACACTCAAAACCTTACTTGTAACAATATCAAAGCTTAAACAAAACACCAACAATAAACAGTGAGTTTATCTTTTCTTACATCCCCCTACAATTGGTTGGGTTCTTTCCGACTCGAATTGTAGTTGTAAGTGGATAATAAGGAAAACCAAATTAAAAAACAAATTGTTTCATTTAATTGTCTTCGCAAGAAAACAACAAAAAAAAACTAATTTGGCAATTCCGTTTTCTGCACGGGCACATGCAAGTATATTATCAAAGTTATTTACGGGAATACAAAATTTATTATCAAGATTTTTGTATGACGTGCTAAATTCCCAATTTTTCATATTTGATAAATACACTGAAATTTATTGTTGAGGGAAAGCTAGCTTCTATGCACATTTCACCGGTTGCTTAGGCCAGATCATCAGGAAACCTTTTCCAAAGATTTTAGAAAAACTAAAAATATTATACAAATAAAACCCTAAAGCGAATAAGAATTTTAAACACTCAAAATCTTACTTGTAACAATATCAAAGCTTAAACAAAACACCAACAATGAACAGTGAGCTTATCTTTTCTTCCATCCCCCTTTTTTTATTTTTTATCATTTCTTAAAAAGTACAGTAGTTCTGTAATACAGAACGGCTTTGTGCAATTGCAAAAAATCGAATTAAATGAACAGCAACAAATACACTCGCTTGCGGTCATACAATCAAACTTGCGCAACCGCAAACATTCGCTGCTGGTTTGCAGTCATTCAAATAATGCACATCGTGCTTTGTTATTTATACCATCGTTAGCTTCGTTTTTTAATAAAGATGTTTGTGTGTTCGGTGCAACAATGATTGTTTTGGTAAAGCAAAAAAATACAAACAAAAAAGCCAGAAATCAAGTAATCATTACTCATGTATTCATTCAGCAGTTGCTATGTAGTACAAGAAATAAATTTAAATGAAACTAAACGCACATATGTGGGTACAAACAATTTTCATAGAAACAGAAGGCTTTTTTTTATCATCTTAAAAAGCACAGTTGTTCTCTATGTAGAATGTATTCTTGTTATTGTTGTTTTTATTGTTGTTAATTTTAACAAAGCGTCTCATCGAGTGGTTTATTGTTGTTAATGTTAACAAACCGTCTCATCGAGTGGACAATGACTACTTGAATGCAAAAGTATAAGAATGTGTTCCTTTTGAATTTACACAGTTGTGTTATATTGCGTGCGCAACAAAAGTGCAAATAAAGCACTTTCAATAAAAAACGAATTCATGCAAAAATCAAATGTGTACGAAACGTTGTAAAAATTACCAACGTTGAACTTTGTTTTAAAGGCAAAGAGTGAATGTAAATTTGAGCGTATGAATAAATCAAGAAAAATAGTGATTTTGCAGCTCTCTGTTCTGTATGAACAATGTATTGTTGTTAATGTTGCTTGTTACGCTTTTAAAAAAGTACCCTGAAAATAATAGGACTAAAGGTGGGTTATATGGTCCTGTCCAAGGACATCGCAATGTTAAATAGACCATGTTTTTTCCATACGTTTGGGTTACTTTTGGACTAGTCCTGTTCCCTTGTGGGCTTCTCTTTACACGCGTGTTTGGACTGGTCCTATTATTTGCAGGGTGTCGTCTCACTACAAACACTTTTTAACAATGGCATGGTCCATGCTTGCATTACATCGGACTAGTCCAATGAGTAGTCCATTTGATCAAAATCAGGTGGTCCAATATTAGTTGCAGGGTAAACACAAAAACAAATTGGACAATACAACTAGTTCATTTGAACTTATGCCTACAACAACCATACCAACAAAGCGACTGGTACTCATACCAATTTACATTCGTCGTTGTGTCATCGAGTGGACAATGACTACTCAAATGCAAAAGCAAAAGAATAAATGCCGTTTGACTTTAAGAAATTGTGTTATTGCGTGCGCAACAATAAATGCAAACAAAGCACTTTCAATAAAAAACAAACCGGACCTGACCGCATCACAGGGTCAATGATAAGAAACCTACCATCGTCTGCTTCCAGAATCTTGCTGCTCATTTTTAACGCTATATTAAGAGTCGGATACTTCCCATCCTCATGGAAGAGGTCTATAATTGCTATGATTCCCAAGCCAGGAAAAGATGCTAGCCAGGTTGCGTCGTACAGACCGATAAGCTTATTGTCAATCCTATCGAAGCTTTTCGAAAAAATATTCGTTTTAAGTATAACTCCTCATCTAAATGAACACGACATCATCCCGGATCACCAGTTCGGATTCAGAGCGAAACATGGTACAATAGAACAAGTGCATAGAATTGTCACCCTTATTAGATCGGCGTTTGAGAAAAAGCAATACTGCTCAGCACTGTTTATAGACATTTCCCAAGCTTTTAACAAAGTTTGGCATACTACTCATCAAAATAACACGAATGCTTCCTCAAAACACTCACAAGCTTCTGGAGAGCTATCTAACAGGTAGAACATTCATAGTAAGGTCGCAAGATAAATACTCCCCCCTCAAGAAAATTACTGCTGGTGTCCCCCAAGGCAGCATATTAGGACCGCTTCTATATATAATATACACAGCGGATATGCCAACAAACCTGAGCACGCATACCTCTACATTTGCAGACGACACAGCATTTATAAGCGTTAACCATGACCCAAAAGTCGCATCGCAAAATCTGCAGTCTCACATCAATGAACTAGAGGCCTGGCTAGAAAAATGGAGAATAAAGGTTAACCCGGCTAAATGTGCTCACTTAACTTTCACGCTCAGAAGACAAACGTGCCCAGCTGTAAAAATAAATAACATCACTGTTCCGGTAGAAAACCATGTTAAGTACTTGGGAATTCATATAGATGGACGCTTGACCTGGTCGCGTCATATTGAAGCGAAAATAACGGCTATGAAACTTAAAGCAGCTCAACTACATTGGCTTCTCGGCCGAAACTCAAACTTGTCCTTAGACAACAAAATTCTCTTATGCAAGTCCATCATAAAACCAATATGGACATATGGCATCCAATTATGGGGTACTGCATGCGCATCTAACATCCAAAAGCTTCAAAGAAGACAGTCTAGAATATTACGACAAATTGTCTGCGCCCCATGGTATATACGTAATGATATTATCCACAGAGATCTCAACGTCCCCACTATCCAGGAGGAAATTAAAAAATATTCAATAAGTTACATCGATAAACTAATGGCCCACCCTAACTACCTCGCTCGGGGTCTGCTTCAGTTCGAAGGTCACCAGAGGCTAAAAAGAACCGATACTTTGAGCCTAACTGGAAGACATTTTTAAAATTTGAATACAGCAGTTAGTGGTTACATAAACAACAAGTAGAATTAAGATTTGAATACATATTGTAAATTTCGATAAGAAAGATTCAATAATAAAAATAAATTAAAAAAAAAAAAAAAAATACACATGCACATGCACATGCACAAATCAAATGTGTACAAAACGATGTCAAAATTACCAAGGTTGAACATTGTTTTGCAGGCATAGAGGTAATGTAAATTATAGCGTATGAGTAAATCAACAAAAATAGTCGATTTTGCAGTTCTCTGGTACTGACCTAGTACAGGCACCTCCGTTCCAGCCTCCTTTCTTCACTATTCTAAAAACTCAATTGAGCATCAAATGTTGAAACGTGTAAACCTAGACTTAATAACATGTAGATTCCTTAGAAACCCACTCCCAAAATATTCTGATTGTCGGTGGAGGGTATCAACGTTTCGGCACATCCAGATAAAGCACACTTACTTGTTTAGTCATAAATTTAACGTTCCATCAGTTATATTTCATTTTTGTTCAAATAAAATTTGTTGGAATAATTTCAACAGAAAAGATATACAATGTATACATAAATATTTGTTAATGTTCTTCCTATTACGAACATAGGGGTGTGAACATGACTGATATATGAATATAATTAAATGTAACCATAACCTTTGCTGACGCCCTATGTTCTTCGTGAACTTTTTATATACATATAAATATATAACATATATATATATATATATATATATATATATATATATATATATATATATATATATATATATATATATATATATATATAAACAAGAAATATGTATTTCACCGGTCACGCTTTTTACACTGTGCAACATATGTGTATTCATCGAGTGCAAACTGCTTCTCGTGTGGAATTTCTCGAAAAACTTACCGAAACCAACAAATCCCCATTTGCGTGCTTTTTTAGTTTAGGTGCCGTTCGGATTTTATTGCCTCATGCTAAAACTTTATTTCTCCGAAGAGCATGTAATTTTTGTCAGGCATATATATCGGAAGCCAATTAGAATTTTGTTTTTGCCAAAATTTTAGTTATAAACTTAGAAAAAGAAAAAGTATTACTAACTTACCCGAAAAAAGCTGCCTTTTGTGCCTCAAAATTGCTAAAATGTCGAAAAATGTTAATTTTTTATAGCCTTTTCCACTGTTTTTGGCCCATAGCGGGTAAGCCGTGGGAAATTCAGTATAGTAATTTTCAAAAAAAATATTCGTTATACTATAGTTCATAGTTCCTCAGAACATTTAAATACAGAAAAATTCCTTTTTCACATTTTCCAGCTGTATTTTACAATTCGGATATTCGAAAAATATATGAAACTGGCTTTACTCGGTGCGCTTCACTTCCCCTATTGAAATAAAATTAGTCAAATAGTACCAAATTTAGATACTTTTACTGTTACCGTTCTACTAATATACAGAAACCTATATTGTGCTAATATTGAAGGTGTTATGACTAGTTCTGCAACTATTTTCACAGGTATTTTGTAAAGAATACCAAGCAATTTGTTGCAAATTTAAAAACTTTTACATACTGTGACCATTCCCCAGACATAAAGAAATCTAAATTGTCTTTGTGTGGGAGGTACCACGCTCACTTCTCCAATCTAGCTCACTCTTTAATAAATGTGTTGTATTGATAACCAAGCTAAATATTTATACAAAATCTTAATTGTTTTCCTGTAACCGTTCTCCGGGTCACTGTTGTTTACACTATTTTTGTAATGAAGGAACCATTCCCACTTCTCCATAACAGTCCACTTTGGCCGATGTGTATTGATAATAAAGTTATTTGTTTTAAATTGGAAAACTTTTCTGTAACCGTTCCCCACATATGGAGTTATTCATATTGTCTTTGTTTGGGAGGTGCCACGCCCGCTTGGAATTTTACAAATATTTATAGCTTATGTTAAGATTCTTAACCCATTTTATTCTCTAAATATTTAAATTTCCAAAAATCAATTTTCTGTCGATCTATTCGTTGGAGGACCGATTCACTGTCCAAATTAAATGTCTCTGACTTCAGCCGTTTGGGCTGCGCGATGATGAGTCAGTCACTTGACTAAGTCATAAATTTTGTTCAACATTTGCGTCCTATGTTTGTACTGCTCCCCTACCCCTATCGACAAAATAAGTAGTCTATTTTATTTTTTTGGCTCACAGGATGCCTCTGTAAAAATTTATTGCTCCCCCTGCACATACCCCCTTTATTTTTATTTTAAAAAGGCGTAGTTTATCATAAGAGTAGGTTCTACAAAGCTTGAAGACATTTGTCTTTACATATGTATCCGGTTTTTAATAGTTTCGTTCTATGGGGGGTACTGCTCCTCCTCCGTCTACCCCGACCATTTTTTTATGGATTTTATAGTTTACCATAATAGTGGCCTTAACCACGTTTGAAGACGCTAGCTATAATACCCCAATTTTTAAATCGATGTCTTCCGATTTGGATGAATTTTAGTCCTATTGGATTGTAGCTTAACACAAATTTTCAACAAGATCGGTCAAAAAGTTTCTGAGTTAGAGGGGCTCAAAGTTTGACATTTTGGTCATACAGATGTTCTTCCTCATCCATGCAACTTATTACCTATTGGTGTTACCAAGATTTGTCCCAAGTAGCTTAGATAGCTTTTTGATCAAACTTAAAAAAAATTTTTTTTTAAATATTTTTTTTTTTTTTTTTAATTTTAAACTTTATTTTTAATTTTTTTTTTATCCGGAATGTTTTTTTTTTTTTTTCTCAAAAGAAAGACATAAGCTTTTTCATTTAGTTGTGTCTAAACTATTAAATAGGACTAACTTTGGTGCAAATTTCATCCAAATCGGAAGACATCGATTTAAAAATTGGGTCACTTGACATGAAATCCCCCATATGCATTCTATGGTGGGTGTTGCCCCCCCTGTGCAAACCGCCTTCATTTTTATTTTCAAAGGTGTAGTTTACCATAAGAGTGATGACCTACCAAGTTTGAACATTTTCACAATTTTAGTTCTAAAGATATGCGATATTTAACATTGGCGTCCTATGGGGGTTCCACTTCTCCTGCGGCTATCTTATTTAAATTTTGGAGCTCAGAAGATGCTACTCCAAAAAAATCAAGAAAATGGGTGCAGCGGATCCTCAGATATGCGACACTGATTACACTGGTTTACAGCCAAAAATTACCAAGAACGCCACGTGCCTAGATAAGTTAACTTTGACCTCCTGAACACGAAAAACGCTGTAATTTTTTTTTCATTAGTTAAGTTTTTTAGATAACGGTACTTTTGTGTTTTTCGGTGTATGGTCCCACTCAAACCCTTGTGGAGCCCAACCGAATCGGATGAAAAATAAAGTTTTTATTAAGGATTTTGTCGAACGACAATATTTTCATCCCATATAAAATTCCGCCTTTTTTTTAACCATCAATTTTAACGTATTTAAAAAAAACGGAATTTTATATGAGATGAAAAATATTGTCGTTCGACAAAATCCTTAATAAAAACTTTATTTTTCATCCGATTCGGTTGGGCCTCTGTAAAAATTTATTGCTCCCCCTGCACATACCCCCTTTATTTTTATTTTAAAAAGGCGTAGTTTATCATAAGAGTAGGTTCTACAAAGCTTGAAGACATTTGTCTTTACATATGTATCCGGTTTTTAATAGTTTCGTTCTATGGGGGGTACTGCTCCTCCTCCGTCTACCCCGACCATTTTTTTATGGATTTTATAGTTTACCATAATAGTGGCCTTAACCACGTTTGAAGACGCTAGCTATAATACCCCAATTTTTAAATCGATGTCTTCCGATTTGGATGAATTTTAGTCCTATTGGATTGTAGCTTAACACAAATTTTCAACAAGATCGGTCAAAAAGTTTCTGAGTTAGAGGGGCTCAAAGTTTGACATTTTGGTCATACAGATGTTCTTCCTCATCCATGCAACTTATTACCTATTGGTGTTACCAAGATTTGTCCCAAGTAGCTTAGATAGCTTTTTGATCAAACTTAAAAAAAATTTTTTTTTAAATATTTTTTTTTTTTTTTTTAATTTTAAACTTTATTTTTAATTTTTTTTTTATCCGGAATGTTTTTTTTTTTTTTTCTCAAAAGAAAGACATAAGCTTTTTCATTTAGTTGTGTCTAAACTATTAAATAGGACTAACTTTGGTGCAAATTTCATCCAAATCGGAAGACATCGATTTAAAAATTGGGTCACTTGACATGAAATCCCCCATATGCATTCTATGGTGGGTGTTGCCCCCCCTGTGCAAACCGCCTTCATTTTTATTTTCAAAGGTGTAGTTTACCATAAGAGTGATGACCTACCAAGTTTGAACATTTTCACAATTTTAGTTCTAAAGATATGCGATATTTAACATTGGCGTCCTATGGGGGTTCCACTTCTCCTGCGGCTATCTTATTTAAATTTTGGAGCTCAGAAGATGCTACTCCAAAAAAATCAAGAAAATGGGTGCAGCGGATCCTCAGATATGCGACACTGATTACACTGGTTTACAGCCAAAAATTACCAAGAACGCCACGTGCCTAGATAAGTTAACTTTGACCTCCTGAACACGAAAAACGCTGTAATTTTTTTTTCATTAGTTAAGTTTTTTAGATAACGGTACTTTTGTGTTTTTCGGTGTATGGTCCCACTCAAACCCTTGTGGAGCCCAACCGAATCGGATGAAAAATAAAGTTTTTATTAAGGATTTTGTCGAACGACAATATTTTCATCCCATATAAAATTCCGCCTTTTTTTTAACCATCAATTTTAACGTATTTAAAAAAAACGGAATTTTATATGAGATGAAAAATATTGTCGTTCGACAAAATCCTTAATAAAAACTTTATTTTTCATCCGATTTTTTTCAAATTGCGCTTAAAACGTTGGTAATCAAATATACTATTTGGTTAAAACATAAAACATTCCAGATATTTAACATAACGTAGAAAAAAAACGATATAAAAATGAAAAATTTTGAAAAAAACTTAAAAAATAGGCAAATTTAGAACTTTGAGGTGCCATAACTCAGCCAATTCTTATCAGATAAAAACGGAAAAGGCATTCAGTTGCCTTTCCAACGATATGCCATTTATCTCGATCGGACTTTTCGGTAGGGCTCCACAAGGGTTTGAGTGGGACCATACACCGAAAAACACAAAAGTACCGTTATCTAAAAAACTTAACTAATGAAAAAAAAAAATTACAGCGTTTTTCGTGTTCAGGAGGTCAAAGTTAACTTATCTAGGCACGTGCCGTTCTTGGTAATTTTCCAAATTAAAAATTTGCAAAGCAGTGTTATTGGCATAAATATAAAATCGGTTCAGTAGTTTAGGAGTCTATATGCCAACCAACAAACAGACAAACATTTTTCATTTTTATATACATATGTATATGTATGTATAGATAGATACGAATCAAAAGGTAAAAAAAATACATGAATTAATCAATATTAATTTTTTTAGACATTTTTCGATGGAAAATATAAAAAAAAAAACAATTTAATGTTCTGAGCAAGGCCCATTGAAAAGGTCTGCGCAAGAAGCCTGATGATCATTGTTTTCGTTCTTTTGAGCTTTCAAAAGTTGTTTACATACACGTTTTTTCCTTTTGCTTTGTATATGTGGTAGTAAGTTTTTGAAAGCTTAAAAGAAAAGGTTTTTTGTTTTTGTACAAGTAAGCAGACCTGATAGATGGGCCTTGGTTCTGAGGAAGTTTAAAATTTATTTTAATGACTATTTTTTTTAATATTAATTTACTAAATTGTCCACAGTTTAGCTGTGGTCCAAAATAGCGAAAAAAAAGATATAAAAAAGGAAAATGTTAAAACATTTTAGCAATTTTGAAGAGTTAATCCAGTTGTTTTGTAGTTAGTTTGTTTAACATATTTTTCTCCTAATCTCTAAATGCAATTGTGCCGAAGACAGGAAAACAAAATTTCAATTGGTTTCCAAGATTCGAGATATATTCAACACGAGAAGAAGTTTACATTTTATGTGTTTGCAACACAGTGTTATTTAAAAAAAAATAGCATCTATTAATTTTATGAGAAACAATAAGTGTGGACGAATTTGTGCAGCAAAGCAGGTATCAGTTATCAGTATTTAGGAACTGTAAAAAAATTTTTTTTTTAATCCAAAACTTGAAACGAAATTTTTGGCACGATAAGATAATTGATTAGAAACCTTTAAAAGTTAAATTGTTCAAATATGACCAGTTGTTTTGTTTGGTAATGCGTTTGTTACCTTTAAGATAGTATAAATGTTCTGTATTTCAAAGCCTTCTTCTGTGGGAATTATTTCTAGTCGAAAAAAATTTATTTTATTTTCATAAATAAATATAGCGTCTTTGTGTAGCTTCTTCAGGATAACTTTAAAGTTAAAAAAAAACTAGTAAGAGTGCTATGTTCGGCTATGCCGAATCTTATATACCCTTCACCATGATGCAAAAACACCAGAAAGTAATATAATATAAATAATTTAATGCCACGCCCACTTGTCCAATATATCTATGGACCTGATAGACAAACGTATGCACATTGCTAAAATACCCAAAATAAGGCGGCTAAATATCTACACTTATTTTTATCCAAAACATGTATGTATGTATGTTTGTTACATATGGTATCTCTAACTGATAAGACCACCTTGATGCTTGATTTTGTTTTTTAATCTCCGTCGAAATACATTATCACTAGCCGATAAAAACACTCATAAACCCCAAGGTACCGACAAAAGTTTCAGTAGTCTTTCAAAAGTCGTTTACACGACAACATTTAACATGACTGGAAACAGTTTGGCGGTATTTAGGTTTTTGTTTGTATTGTGCTTGACATGGCAAGTGGCCCAAGTGAATGCAGCCAATATTTTGGGTCTATTTACTAGTCACAGTCCCTCACATTTGATTGTTCACATGTCGTTGGCTAAAGTTCTAGCCGAAAAGGGACATAATGTTACAGTGGTGGCTTCTCAAGTACCAAAGGTTAAACATGATAAAATAAAAATGATCATCATACCACCCACCGCCGAAGAGGAGGCACTGATCAGTAAAGGCTTGGCGGGAATGGCTACGAAGAAAACCACTTTCTTGAGTACCGTAGGAAACTTTTTTGGTTCCCTAAAACCCATGATCGATATGCAAGCTGGTATGTTAAAAGATCCTCGTTTTACAGTGCTGTACGAGAGTCCCGATACGAAATTTGATTTAATTATAATCGGCTATTTCATGAATACGTTCGCTTTGGGTGTGGGTGCTAAACTAAAGGCACCCATTGCCATCAGTTGGATGGGACCATCAATGGTACTAAGTGATTATTTTGTGGGAAATCCAAGTGAAGTGTCTTATGTACCTGATATGAATATAGTTGTAAAATCGGGTGAAAAGATGACATTTTTGCAGCGTCTGCAAAATTTATTTTTGAATTTGTTCCTCAGATTGATTAAGGAGATGTTAGATGTTCGCATGCGCTATTTTTACAGGTATTTTGCAAAAATTTAATTTTGGTTTATTTTATTAATTAAAGCTGCTTATGTTATTTATTTTAATTAACAGTGAACTGTTTCCGAATGATAACTCATTCCCATCTCTGAAGGAGATGGAAAAAAATATTTCATTGATATTTTGTAACAGCCATTTTACTGAGGGTTCTGTTAGACCAAATGTACCAGCTGTTATTGAAATTGGCGGTATTCAAGTTAAGGATAAACCCGATCCATTGCCAAAGGTATTTAAATTATTTGAAAGCTTGTGGGTTATTAATAGATATACAGTAGACTCGCGGTAACAAAAACACCGCCTTACGTGAACACCGGCTAGCATGAACATAATTTTTTTTACACTGACTACTCTGTAGCGTGAACACAGTAAGAAAAGAAAGCCCTATAACGTGAACAAATGTAAAATTCATGGAACATAGAAAACTATGTTTTCTTTTGAACATTTTTAAGCAATCTCTACTTTTTTAAAAACTGGGAATCCCCGTAAATGATTGCTTATGAATATATTCTGGCATTTTGTGTGACGCGAGCTGTTGATTTGCTTGTTTTGTTTTTAGTTTAATATAAAGTGTGTCGTGAAAAATGTCGCAAAAACGACCAAATTTTTTATCTTTAAAGGAAAAAGTGGATGTAATAGAAAAAACAAAAAGAGGATCAAGCGTGACTAGCTTAGCAAAGCAATACGATGTTGCAAAGTCAACAATTTGCGCTATAAACAAAAAACAAGATAAAATTTTTAAATGTGTTAACAATACTTATTCTGGTCCCGGAATGCGAAAGACTTTGAAGTGCTCTGAGCTTCCAAAAATGGAAAAAGCCCTTTACCGTTGGTTCTTAAAACAGAGAGAAAAAAATTATCCTGTCAATGGACTAATAATTAAAGAAAAAGCTAAATTTTTTCATTCAAAAATTAAAGAAAATCAAAGTGATTTTAATGCGAGTGACGGATGGTTGCAACGATTCAAGAAGCGGTATGGTGTGCGTTTTATTAAAATAACTGGAGAAAAGTTGTCTTCTAGATCTGAACTTGTGGACCCTTTTAAGAACAAGCTGCAAGCCAAAATTAAAGAGCTAGGTCTGTCTCGCGATCAGATTTATAATGCAGATGAATCGGGATTATTTTGGAAGCTGCTACCTGACCGAACATATGTATCATCTCAAGAAAAAAATGCTCCTGGAAGAAAAACCGAAAAACAGCGTGTCACTTTTCTTGCTTGTACAAACGCAACAGGGGCACATAAAGTTAAACTTCTTGTGATTGGAAAGGCAAAAAACCCTCGCTCTTTCAGAAATTTTGAATCACCTGTTGACTACAACTACTCCAAATCGTCATGGATGACAGCTTCCATTTTTAAAAATTGGTTCCATCACTCGTTTGTACCACAGGTAAAAAAACCTTTTGTTTTTATTTTAAAGTTTCTCAATTGTATTTCTTATTTTTCTAGGTTAGGAAATTTTTAAAAGAGCAAGGATTATCCAATAAAGCTTTGCTCTTGATAGATAACGCTCCATCTCATCCTCCAGAAAATGAATTGAGATCAGACGACGGGTTCATAAATGTAATGTTCATGCCACCCAACGTCACGCCACTCATACAGCCAATGGATCAAAATGCCATAAGACTTACAAAGCTTTTCTATAGAAACAGTCTCTTGGCATCAATTGTAGCTACAGGAAATTATGTTATTGAAGCTCTAAAAAAATTAACGTTAAGGGACGCTGTTGGATATTTAGATTCAGCTTGGCAACGTCTTGAAAAGGAAACAATACGAAATTGCTGGACGAACATTTTAGCCTCTATAGGAGATGAAGAAGACGTTGAAGAGGATATCCCATTGGCTATTTTGAGAGAAAGAATTTGTGCACCAATTAACACCCAACAAGAACGCGCAATAGAACTTCTTAATGCAATTAATCCAGAGGTTTGAACATTTTGACATGTCTAGTAATTCGCTTAACTTAAATTGTGTCTTTGTAAGTAAGTTTTTCATTTTCTGATATCAGTGAATGGACTCAAGATCTTCAAAACGTAACTGAAACGAACGAACTCTTGAGCAGTGATGAAAGTGAAAGCGATGACAGTATTTTGGAAACAGCACGGACCAAAGTAGAACCTAGTGAAGCAATCAACATTTTCAATAAAGCTTTAGAATGGGCAGAAGATGAAAATATAAGTCCAGCAGATATCAGCGTACTTAAACGTCTCCGAGAAAAGGCGGTGTTCAGCTTTTTGCAAAAAAAGAAAATCCAAAAAAAGATAACCCATTTTTTTAAATAATTTGAATGTAAATTGTTTTTCTTAACAAAGCAAATACGAATATGAATTAATGAATATGAATTAATAAAAAAAATATATGAATTTGAGTTAAATATATGTATATTTTATTTTTAAGATGTAAAAAATTAAGCCTTCGTAAACATGAACAACTTCGCAAACGTGAACACGCTTAGGTTTTAATAGTTCACGTTACCGCGAGTCTACTGTAGTTTAAAAGATATACTTTATATAGACAATTTTAACAAGAGATTGTAAATAACACTCAAAGTTTAACATGATTTTTGGTTTAATACATGTGTAAAAGAGAAAGCTTTTTAAACACCAAAAGTTAGCATAAAATCGGTGACTGACCGTTTGTACCGTCATATATGATTTGTAGTCATACTTTATATCAAATTTTCTTATGATTAATCAATAATATAACACAGATCCTGGCTGACCAGAGATCATATCTGGTACCACGGGAGTAAGTAGCCTTTGATGTCTCGGCCACAAAGTGATTGCTGTCTAAGGCTTCCGAAGGTATACTTTTTGCAAAAAAAAAAAAAAAAAAAAAATTTTTGGCTTTTGAAATTATTGTTTTTGCAACGAGTTTTACTTTTCTCACAAAAATATATTTTTGGGAATCACGTGGTGGCTGCGATTTTGACCCAAAGTTGCGGGAAGGGAGATCTTTAAACTCCTACTTCGAGGGCTAATTTTGCACCACTTGTGAAAAAGCTCGGCCTGTGAGCCTTCTAGCGTATTACCAAAAGCAGCGGAGGTAAGGTAGCTCCTAAACAAGGGGCAAGTGTAAATTTCGTCCGCACTCAAAATTGCTACCTGGTAGCACCACCAACACAGCAGCAGTTGATAAACGCATTGTTTACCAACGAGATAAGGCCAACACGAAAGATGCTCAAGTAAATATTTTCTACTAATACCATATTTCTTATGTAAACCCCCTTCCGAAACACACTTTAAAATTAGACAATTACACTACCCAATTTTGTTATAATCAATACTTCAAAACGCTTAAAATTTTTATCTTTGCAATTAAATTTGGTCCAATTTAGTCTTATACGTCTAGAAATGACATCACCGAACTTTGTAATAATCGGTTAATAACTTACTTTAAATTCCCCTTTCGAAAAACTTCTAAAACTTAAACCAGTAAAGATATTTGGATTTAATTAAGTCCAATTAGGTTTATGAATAAAATCATGAAATTTTGCGATGTAGGCCTATTTACTTTGTTCGTATTTCATTCATCATACGTTACTTGAGGGTTACACGATCAAGTTTTGCCTATAAAGTTTTAATACACTCACACTTTTTTACCAATACACTCAAACTTTTAAAAATTGATAAGAACTTGCCTTTAAAATTCTCTTTCCAGTGAGTGTTTCAATTTACGTTCAAGAAAACAGCTGATTTCCAGGTTAGTGAGCAAATTTTTCGTTTGTCTTTATATATTGTTTTCTTGATGGCATCTTGAAAGTAAATTGAAGAGCTTTCAATTTATGTAAATTTTGACAAGCAGTATATGTAAAAGACTATCAAGAACAACTTAACCGTGTGGCCGCAGGGTTAGTTAAAAATGTATCACAGTTCCCATATAAAGCCCACGCAGATATTCTCATTGCCAGTGGAGAGTACGAAAGATACGACACAGCTGATTATAATGCGCCCCATACACTTTTCAATTCAATTGTCAACTGATTCTTTCAACTGAATTGATGCTGGGCCACACACTTCATCAACTGAGTTGAAAGACTTCAAATTAATTTTTAAATTTAATGTTATAAAAGACAGTTTTTAAAATATTTTACTTTTTTTGCAAAAGAAAACTACAAACATTAATTTTGACAGCTAATCAATAGGCTCGAGCACACACAGTACAATGGAATTGAAGGACTTGAAAAAATCTAAATCTTTTGATTTTTCTTCAACCAACTCGACAACCGTCAAACTAATTAATTGACAAAGCCATACACGCTTTGATTTGGAGAACAAGCGACTCAGTTGACAACTGAATTGAATCGTGTATGGGCTGCTTACTACATATATTTACTTGTTTGCTTTACGAACTTCTGTTTCTTTGATAAGTATATTGAGTCATTACCACAAACAAAAGCTTAAGCGACAAAAACAAAATTTTACGGGAGAAGGTTTTTTTTATTATATTTCATACAAATTTTGTATAGAGATTGTCGCTTAGCTCCCCATTTTCACATGCAAGTGCAAGTTCGACAAACTCAATACACCCACACTTTTTCACTGACATTCACAACATGTTTGTACTTTCAGCCAATCGGCTGTTTTCTCGATTTTTCGTTGATAATACGTATACTTGGAAGTATTTTCATTGCATGTGGAAACGTAAGGTAAGATAAAATGGTTTTTGCTATAAAATCGTAACGGTACCTTACTGCCCGTCTATACCAGAGATAATTATTGCGACATATATTGCAGTAAATGTCAAAATTATGTTATCTTTAATGTACATTGTACATATTTATGTTGCAATAATTGATCAAGGCGAATTAACTACATGTGGTGCCGAAACGGCAACTGATTTTGACAGTTCGAGCTTTTTTGTTTTGATTTGTTAGTGTATGGTAAAGAAAAGTTGACATTTTGAGCTATAAGCACTAACAATGCAATACAAAAACCCCTATATTGTTTCTGTTGTTTTTGGATTATTGTAGTTCCGACACCACCTGTAGTTGAATTCGCCTTGTAATTGTTAATCAATTATCAAAAAAAGAAGCAAAAAGTAAAAAAAAAATAGAAGCAAATTGTGTGGAAAAGAAATTAAGTGCCGACTTTTGTATTTAAATATCAATTTTTATTTTTCTTGTCAAAACAAAATTATATGAAAATTTGTATTTAAATATCAATTGATATTTAAGTATAGTTGGTGGAATAAAACTAATATTTTTATATAAAAAGACTTCAAGCTTAAAAAAATTAATATACATTTAAATAATTAAGTCGAATAAGAAATAGTTTATATTAATAAAAATAATTTTTGAAAGATGGCGTCAGTTTTTAAGCTGCACCTGTCTTTTAATTATTTTTAAATTGTGAGTTAACATTAATATGTTTTCCCATGCCTTTAACATAAGCTGAGCAATGATAAATATTGCTCTGTTATTCTGCCGACGCACATAGGGGTTTTTTGCCAATCTAGCCGGACATTACTTGTTGTTTTAGTTTATATTGCTTCTTAAAAGTTACTGAGTGCTCCTAGATCGATGAAACTTGGCAGAAATATGTGATATTGTCATAGGCAGGTAAACCTGAAAAATAAATAAAATCGGACCAAGGAGGAAAAGGTTCCCCCTAGAAGAACTAATCCAACCTCTGAAAAATTTAATTTTTAAGTTTTCCCATACTTCTGTTTGGCAAATGCAACTCTTAACGTCGGCGAAAGTTAAAAAACCTAAAATTAGACCCATGAGATCGTAAAATTACACTTTTCGTCCCCACCCCCTTTTGAGGGCGGTTACATAAAATAATATTTAAAAAAATTTAAATATTAAAGGAAATAGATTACTAACGCCTTAATACATACTATAAAAATTAAATTTTTGAACTTTTATGGCAGGTATCCCTCCAAACCCCGAGGGGGCGGGGTAAACCTCCCAAAACCGTAAAAAGTCAATGAACACGCATGCAATTTAATCAACTTTCCTGGTTTTAACAGTGTCCCAAAACCACAAATCTCAAGAATTGAAAATTCACTATACGATGCAGAACTTTGTTGTCTATCGAGCTGCGTACTTAAATTTTTCCATTTCCTAAATTTAATTTTTTGCTTAATGTCCGGCTAGATTGGCAAAAAACCCCTATGTGCGACGTTGCCAAATTGGTGAGATATCAAGGCGAATTGACTAGAAGGTGAGGTCAACTCTACAACTACAATGCTTCTGTGGTCGGGTTGTCAAAAATATTGCTAGTAAAATAACAGGTTTGTTTACATAAAAAACTGGTTTGTATACAAACTTTGACAACTCGACCACCGAAAAAAACACCTCATGTTGACTTGACCCCACCTTCTAGTCAATTCGCTTTGTGAGATATTTAGCACTTTTTGTATGGACGTTTATATGCCAAAAGTACTATCCCGGGTGAACTCTTGTATGGCGGCTAGGTAAAATAATGGACCGATTTCAATGCCAGTATCTCATTGCGATCTCTTTTAATAGACCGACTAACATGGCAAAATAATTTTAGAATTTCACAGGGATCCAGAATATCTTTACTCTATAAGCAAAATACTTTAGTGACTTATTATACATATTTTCTACTTCTTTTAGGACATTGCACAATTTCTTGACAGTGCCAATAAAACTGGGGCCATTTTATTTAGTTTGGGTTCAAATCTTAAAGGAACGAGTATAAAATCAAAAACTTCTACAAATATTTTTAATGTCTTGTCGAAATTAAAACAAAATGTTGTTTGGAAATGGGAAGACTTAGAAAATACTCCAGGAAAATCCCCCAACATATTGTACAAAAAGTGGATGCCACAAGATGATATTCTGGCCCATCCCAACATCAAGTTGTTTATAACACATGCTGGTAAAGGAGGAGTTGCAGAGGCTCAGTATCATGGCGTGCCCATGGTAGCGTTACCCGTCTTTGCCGATCAACATGGCAATGCTAAGAAAATGGTTGCCGCCGGTTATGGGAAAGATTTAGAATTGATGAGTCTAACTGAGGAGAGCTTTATTGCTGCCATTTTGGAGGTGCTTAATAATCCACAGTACGAACAAAATGTTCAAAGATTTTCCAAGCTTTATCGGGATCGTCCACTAACTGCACGTGAAAGCGTTGCCTTTTGGACGGATTATGTGATACGTCATCATGGAGCAGCTCATATGCAAAGTCCTTTGGTACACATGAATACCATAGAGAGCTTAAACTTAGATGTATACTTGTTTATTTTAATGGTGCTTTATATTATCTATAGAGTCATGAAATTGATCGTTTGGATTGGCGTGCATAAAATGTGTAAAAAGTCTGCCAAAACTGAAGAGAAGGTTAAGAAAATCAAAAAAAATTAAACTCTAATAAAATTTACACACATATGTAAAGCTAAGATCCCACTATCGGCTCAAATAGCACAATCTGTGACGATTTTTATCGTGCTATATCGGCGCACATTTAAAAACATTGCACAATTTATTAGCTCAAAAAAGTAAAATTTTAGTAGCCAGTTGGTGCTTATCAAAAATAATTTCAATTTTTGGGAATACAAAATTTTAATTTCAAAAGATTTTGTTATTCGTGCTTAATTCCCAGTTTTTATTCTTGATAAAAACACTTGAAATTTATTGTTGATGGGATAAGCTATTCCTATGCGCATTTCACTGGTTGCTTAGGCCAGATCATCAGAAAACTTTATCCATAAAAATTTAAGAAAAACTAAAGATAATAAACCAAATAAAACTGTTAAACGTATAAAGCTAAGATCCCACTATCGGCGCAATGTACCAATTTTTGTCTTATTTCATGTGCCGATAGTGTGAACGGTCAATATTTTTTAATTTAGTCTGGGTTCTCACTATGAAAGTTTTCTTTCAGAAAGTGTGAGTTTATTGGTGAGAGGGGAGAGAATAGCAGCATGTTCTCATCCTCTCTCGCCCATAAGCTCAGACTTTCAGAAAGAAAACTTTCATAGTGTAAACCCAGACTTACGACAATCTGTGCCGAAATTGTGCTGACTATGGACAATAAAAATTAACCTTGATGCGCCGATAATGTGAACACTCTTTTGCACAATGTGGAGCAATCAAATTGTTTAATATGTACCGATTTTTATCGGCCACTTTTGTGCCGATCACAGTCGTCAATCAGCGCCGATACAAGGGATGGCAAAACGAAATTTTTAAAGTGCACCAACTGGCTACTAAAATTTTACTTTTTTGAGCTTAATTGTACCAAAATTACATTCGTTTTATCTATTATTTATGTATTAAAACAGTTAAATAGTACATTTGTACTGTTAAATGAAAGAAAACAATTTGCTTTAACGAAAACATTGCAGTTGTATCGATGTTGCCATCCCTGCTTTGTAAACATCTGTTTACAGAACAACAATTCATTTTTAATTTTATATTAATATATTATTTAAAATTGCTAGGAAACTAATAATGGAATATTCAGACGGAGAATTTTGCGAATTTTTAAAGTAAAATTTTGCCGCCAACAAACAAATAAACCAAAACATATGATTAAATTGGCCCAAATAACACGATAGTGTGACCGCATTGTACCGATTATTGTCTCAATTGAGTTTTGGCCGATATGAACCGAAAAAAATTCGCACAATGTGCGATGATAATGGGACCACCCAAGAATAAACTGTGCAATGTTTTTTAATGTGCGCCGATACAGCACAATAAAAATCGTCACAGATTGTGCTATTTGAGCCGATAGTGGGATCTAGGCTTGCCAGACGTACTTTTTTCAGCAGTACACGTACTTTTTTTCCATCAATGTACTGCTTTCTGCATAACACCTAAAAAAGTACACTAAAGTACTTTTTTTAGCCTTTTGTACTTCTTTTTGTACTTTTTTTTCAGTGCTTAACGTTTTTAGTAATTTTTTTTTTTAGTGTAGAAAAAAAAAGTTCTTTGAAACACCCAGTAAAAATATCTACAATGGCGATTGAGGGTACAAGTACATTGAAGGCTTTGAATTTAGATTGTTTTCTTACATTATATAAGTATAAAAGCAGAGCTACTGCTGGCGTTTTTGCTATACTTATTAAACGTTTGGTTACCATCAAAATTTAAAACCAAAGCCTTCGATATACTTCCACTCTGAATCAAAACAAAACTAATGTCAAACATTTTACCAGCGCGATTTATGTGAAGTTTTTTGAAGTTATTGTAAAATATCGTGCTGTTTTATATATTTTAATTAAATTTTGATTTACAATCTTATTTTTATGTTCTTTATTGAATAAATTATTATTTTATGCTATTTAATGAATTTTTTAAACGTTTTTTAATAAAAAAATATTATATGTACTTTTTTTCTTAAATGTACAGCTTTTTTTCATCAATGTACTTTTTTTGTCAATTCCATATCTGGCTACCCTAGTGGGATCTTAGCTTTAGACTTATAGCAACAGTTCTACTTGTAATAATATCAAAGTTTAAACAAAACACATCAACAATAAACAGTGGGTTTATCTCATCTTACATTCCCCACTACCAAGGCGAATTTATAACAGGTAAGTGCAACTCTTCAACAACAAAAAGCCCCATGTATTTTGTTTTTGCAATTTTCTGGCTTGTTGTCAAATTTCAGTATAGAAACAAAACAATATTTTGACGTTTCACCATTTTTTTAATTCGCCGTGGATACAGCTGTGGAACGGCTGACGCAAGGCGAATTAACTCCAGGTAAGCTCAACTAGTCAGACGGTCATCAGCTGTATCCACGGCGAATTAAAAAAATGGTGAAACGTCAAAATATTGTTTTGTTTCTATACTGAAACAACAAGTCAGAAAATTGCAAAAACAAAATACATGGAGTTCATTCGCCTTGTTTTGTAGTTGTAGAGTTGCACTTACCTGTTATAAATTCGCCTTAGGCTGACGAGTTGAGCTTACCTGGAGTTAATTCGCCTTGCCCACAACAATTAGTTGAAATTCTCTCAACATTAATTGTAGTTGTAAGTAGGTTAAGAAAAACAAAATAAAAACAACAACAACTTACAAAAGATGTTGTCAACTAATGGTGTTTTCTTTTTTAAAAAATAATGATGCATTATAGTTGTGTAATATATTTATTAGGTTACACGAACCCTTACAAAGTGATATATTTTTCTTAATTACAATGGAACAAAATAATAGCTACGTTTTGAACTCAACGCTAATGTGTATTTGGCGTGTTAAATATTGAATGCAAAGTTTGTACTAAACTTTTCAATAATTAATGTCAGCTGTTGTTAAAAATTTTGCGACAAAAAAATATAATAAAAGTAAAACAAACGAAAAACAAAAAGTTTTTATATCCATCACAATAGAACTAAAAGTCACAATATAACGCAAATTGTCCGCAAACACAAAAAATAAAAATACTTGCTTGCATAAAAAAGGATTTGACGCAGATGCAAAAAAGGGTATTATCTCACACTCAGATATAATTGCGGGTAAGAAATGGAATAAATTTGCCATTTATTGTTGCAACATGTTTAGAAAGGAAAACGACAACTTCTCACATTTTTGCATATATTTTTAGAATGGAACAAAAGCCCGCACGAATGGTAGCATATATGGAACATTATTGTCAGAAAAGAAAACACCATAAGTGTTTTTTTAGGCCGTGCACTTGCCTGTTTATTATCAAAAAGTAATTTCAATTTTTGGGAATACAAAATTTTAATTTCAAAAGATTTTGTTATTCGTGCTTAATTCCCAGTTTTTATTCTTGATAAAAACAATTTAAAAATTTCGTTTTGCCATTACTTGTATCGGCGCTGATTGTGCGACTGTTATAGGCACACAAGTGGCAGATAAAAATCGGTACATATTAAACAATTTGATTGCTCCACATTGTGCAAAATAGTGTTCACATTATCGGCGCATCTAGGTTGATTTTGATTGTCCACAGTCAGCACAATTTCGGCACAGATTGTCGCATATTAAAACATTTTGACCGTTCACACTATCGGCACATGAAATACGCCAAAAATTGGTACATTGCGCCGATAGTGGGATCTTAGCTTAAGTACATAGGGTAAGTGCACCTAAGTTCGGCATGTACCAGTAGTCGGCAGTTTTTGCATTTAAACGTAATAAATAAGAAATGCGGGTTTTTTATTCATAAATAGCATCAAATTTTTCAAGAAAATTTACTCATCTTTCCATTAGTAATAATTTAATTGGAGAAAGATGAGTATTTTTTGCCAAATTTTGAAGTCTTGAGCGAAAAGCTCTTGAACCTTAGTGTTAAGCTAAGATCCCACTATCGGCGCAATGTACCAATTTTTGGCGTATTTCATGTGCCGATAGTGTGAACGGTCAAAATGTTTTAATATGCGACAATCTGTGCCGAAATTGTGCTGACTGTGGACAATCAAAATTAACCTAGATGCGCCGATAATGTGAACACTATTTTGCACAATGTGGAGCAATCAAATTGTTTAATATGTACCGATTTTTATCGGCCACTTGTGTGCCGATCACAGTCGCCAATCAGCGCCGATACAAGGGATGGCAAAACGAAATATTTAAATTGCACAAACTGGCTACTAAAATTTTACTTTTTTGAGCTTAATTGTACCAAAATTACATTTGTTTTATCTATTATTTATGTATTGAAACGTTAATTAGTAAATTTGTACTACTAAATGAAAGAAAACAATTCGCTTTAACCAAAACATTGCAGTTGTATCGATGTTGCCATCCCTGGTTTGTAAACATCTGTTTACAAATCAACAATTACAAAAAAAAACAAGTAAGAGTGCTATATTCGGCTGTGCCGAATCTTATATACCCTTCACCATTGTGGGAGCAGAATACAGAGCAACTAGACAAAAACTAAATAATTTTAACATATGTATACATACATAATTATAATACTTTAAACTCCATTATAAATTAAATTTAAAAAGCGAAAACTGGTAAATATTTTTTTTAAATCGTTTTTAGAACATAAAAAAAAAAAAATTAAAAAAAAAATTGTCTTTTAAAAAAACCAGATTCGAACCAGAGAACTCACAGTTTCTAACTTAACCCCCTAGACAACTAATATATGAAGGAACGTTGTTTGAATATCATTAAAATGAAATATGGCCCGTTTTATGTTCACTGTGTAGGGTTGTAATTACTTTTGTTCACCACAATAGCAAAGTTGTAAACCATAAAACTTATTTGAGTTGAGAACTGAAATATGGAAACATATTCACCAAAATAGTTTGTGGCATGTAAGTATGCGTGTTTGTTTTCTTTTATCATTTTGGGGAGTTTTTAAGTAGCAAAAAAACACAAAAATTCCTAGTTTCGATTTGTTAACATAATTTGGTTAAATAGATGAAATAATATAGAAGGATGATAACGAAAATCATATTGAGCGTTATGCTAGTATATGTAAACAACTGTTAAGGGGGGGGGGAAGAGACGGACAACCGGATTTGAACTTCGCTTTTCATAAGGACCCAGAATATATCTACTTTATAGGGTGTAGGATCAATATTGTAGAAATTACAAACGGAATGACAAAGTTATATATACCCTTTTACCTTCGGTGAAGGGTATAAAAAAAATAATTTTTGGGATTGCAGTATTTTGATCATAACTTAGCCATTTTTAAACCGATTTGAAAGATTTAAATACCGACGTGCTTAGGAAGAAATTTACCATTTACTTGACTTAAAAAGTTTGGACTCGGGAAGATCTATGATTCCCAAAAATGGATATTTTAATAAAAAAAAATTTTATTTTGGCCATAACTTTTTTGCATCTGAACCGATTTTTCCGAAATTTTCAGAAAATATTTTCTACTAAAGATTTCCGGTCTTTTGATATATAAGGTGTAACCATCGGTCATATAGCAGTGCACAAATTCAGGTTTTTATGAAGTTTTTGATATTTTTTCTACGGGAGGTACCACGCCCACTTCTCCAATCCCGCCCACATTTTGTAGGATGGTGTGTATTGACAACCTAATTGTGTGTACCTAATTTGGAAACTTTGGCTTTTTCCGTTCACCAGATATACAGCAAAAAGTAATAAAAATACAACAACAACAATGGATTTTTTTAAAAAAATAGAGGTAGTCGTGGTTTTTTGCTCATACCTCAGCCATTTTTTAACCGATTTGGCAGATTTATATACCGACGTGTTAAAGAAGAAATTTACCGTTTACTTTAGCTATAAAGCTTGGACTCGGGGAGATCTATGGCTCCCGAAAGTGGGTATTTAAAAAAAAAAAATTAATTTTGGTCATAACTTTTTTGTGTCTGAACCGATTTTCCCGAATTTTATGTAAAATATGTTCTACTAAAAATTTCCGATATTTTGGTATATAAGTCATATCCATAGGACATATGGCAGCCTTAAAATTTAGGTTTTTATAAAATTTTTAATTTTTTTTGTACGGGAGGTACCACGCCCACTTCTCCAATCCCGCCCACATTTTGTAGAATGGTGTGTATTGGCAACCTAAATGTGTGTACCTAATTTGGAAACTTTGGCTTTTGCCGTTCCCCAGTTATACAGCAAAAAGTAATAAAAATACAACAACCACAAGGGATTTTTGGGAAAAATTAGAGGTAGTCGTGGTTTTTTGCTCATATCTCAGCCATTTGTGGACCGATCTGGCTGAATTACAATAGCAAAATTATAATAAGAATACCTGACAGAAAGATACCCCAACGAAGCTCCCATCATATCTGGGGGCTTCGGAAAGCCCATTTCAACAGACAGACGGACAGACGGACAGACGGACCACCGGATTTGAACTTCGCTTTTCATAAGGACCCAGAATATATCTACTTTATAGGGTGTAGGATCAATATTGTAGAAATTACAAACGGAATGACAAAGTTATATATACCCTTTTACCTTCGGTGAAGGGTATAAAAAAAATAATTTTTGGGATTGCAGTATTTTGATCATAACTTAGCCATTTTTAAGCCGATTTGAAAGATTTAAATACCGACGTGCTTAGGAAGAAATTTACCATTTACTTGACTTAAAAAGTTTGGACTCGGGAAGATCTATGATTCCCAAAAATGGATATTTTAATAAAAAAAAATTTTATTTTGGCCATAACTTTTTTGCATCTGAACCGATTTTTCCGAAATTTTCAGAAAATATTTTCTACTAAAGATTTCCGGTCTTTTGATATATAAGGTGTAACCATCGGTCATATAGCAGTGCACAAATTCAGGTTTTTATGAAGTTTTTGATATTTTTTCTACGGGAGGTACCACGCCCACTTCTCCAATCCCGCCCACATTTTGTAGGATGGTGTGTATTGACAACCTAATTGTGTGTACCTAATTTGGAAACTTTGGCTTTTTCCGTTCACCAGATATACAGCAAAAAGTAATAAAAATACAACAACAACAATGGATTTTTTTAAAAAAATAGAGGTAGTCGTGGTTTTTTGCTCATAACTCAGCCATTTTTTAACCGATTTGGCAGATTTATATACCGACGTGTTAAAGAAGAAATTTACCGTTTACTTTAGTTATAAAGCTTGGACTCGGGGAGATCTATGGCTCCCGAAAGTGGGTATTTAAAAAAAAAAAATTAATTTTGGTCATAACTTTTTTGTGTCTGAACCGATTTTCCCGAATTTTATGTAAAATATGTTCTACTAAAAATTTCCGATATTTTGGTATATAAGTCATATCCATAGGACATATGGCAGCCTTCAAATTTAGGTTTTTATAAAATTTTTAATTTTTTTTGTACGGGAGGTACCACGCCCACTTCTCCAATCCCGCCCACATTTTGTAGAATGGTGTGTATTGGCAACCTAAATGTGTGTACCTAATTTGGAAACTTTGGCTTTTGCCGTTCCCCAGTTATACAGCAAAAAGTAATAAAAATACAACAACCACAAGGGATTTTTGGGAAAAATTAGAGGTAGTCGTGGTTTTTTGCTCATATCTCAGCCATTTGTGGACCGATCTGGCTGAATTTCAATAGCAAAATTATAATAAGAATACCTGACAGAAAGATACCCCAACGAAGCTCCCATCATATCTGGGGGCTTCGGAAAACCCATTTCAACAGACAGACGGACAGACGGACAACCGGATTTGAACTTCGCTTTTCATAAGGACCCAGAATATATCTACTTTATAGGGTGTAGGATCAATATTGTAGAAATTACAAACGGAATGACAAAGTTATATATACCCTTTTACCTTCGGTTGAAGTAAATAAACAAAAACATTTGATTTAATTTGCCCAAATAGCACGATAGTGTGACCGCATTGTACCGATTATTGTCGCAATTGAGTTTTGGCCGATATGAACCGAAAAAAATTGTCACAATGTGCGACGACAATGGGACCACCCAAGAATAAATTGTGCAATGTTTTTAAATGTGCGCCGATATAGCACGATAAAAATCTTCACAGATTGTGCTATTTGTGCCGATAGTGGGATCCATCACAACACCATCATGACTGTGCAATCAAGTGATTGTGCCAGCTGATTGACCGTCTATGAGCTTGTGGTGTGATTGTACCAGCTGCTGGTGCTTTATCAGAAATAGTTTGATATTTTTTTGATTGCACCAGCATGATTGAATCGTGTGTTGTAAAGTTAGCTCATAAAAGTTAAATCGTCAAGGCATAAACATCAAAAAATAAAAAATTTTAATTATGAATGCCAGAAAAAAATGTTTTGGGGAGAAATTCTTGAACTTTATAAAACAATGCCTTGCCTATGGAAAGTTAAAAGTACGGAATACTGCAAATGTGGATTAAAAACCAATGCTACAATAAAATGATAGAACATTTTGTCGTCGTTCATTACGACCTTTTCCACACATGTGGTAAAAAATGAATTTTGTACCAGCATGCTGGTGTATTGTGTGCTTCAACCTTAATTGCACAATCAGTTGATTGCACAATTATGATGGTATTGTGTATGGGCCCTATTAGAGCTAGCCAAGGTCTATCCAATAGGTCTGCTTAAGAAGCCAGATGTTTATTTGGTTTATTCCTCAACGATATCAAAAGTTGTTTACATTTTCCTTATACGTGTATATTTTTGTTTACTTTTTTGGTTTTTTGCCACACATACATACATGCACACAAAACACATTTTTCCTTTTGTTTTGCCTATGTAGTGTAAGATTTTGACAACGGCGAGGAATTTTACACAAACAAAATGCCTGTTGTTTTTTGTATTGTTGTATTGTTGTAGAAGTAAGCAGACCTATTGGATAGGCCTTGGAGCTAACTTTAAAAGGCAAATAGGCATATTATTTATGGGAAGTTTATTACTTATAAAGTTTAAAAAGGTAAAAAGTCTATTAAATTTTGTCGTAAAAGTAAAAAAATTTACAAAAAGTAAATATTTTATTAATTTTGTTGGGTGCCGACATTAGCAACAAAAATTTTCAAAATTTCCTTTGGTCGGCATTGGGTGCCGACTACTGGAAAATCAGTATTTTTCTCTGATTACACTCAAATTTGAGTAAATTGTTCCTCAATCGTGCCTCTGAGATAACAGAAAATGAGTTTAAAACGAGTTTACCCAGTAGTTGGCATGATTTCTTTTGAGTATCTCATGACCTGCCGACTATAGGATAAGTGTTGTCCTAAAGTCGGCAGCAATTTTATTTCTAGTTTAATTGAATATGGGGTCCCAAAACAGTATACTTTTTAAAATTTGTAAGGACTATTAAATATTTGCATTTCATTTACATACTTATTTCAGTAAAGTTAAATATGAAAAGTAAGAAAACAATGTTAATGTTTAAATTTACTGAAGTGGCCCTACAACTAAAAGGTTTGATATCTATACAAGGTGCCAGCCAGAAATGAAGCTTTCCAAGCTCCACTTTACAGGACAGAATACAAGTTTAGTCAAATGCTAAAGAGGATAAGTTAGTAAAATAGTGACTCGTCCTCTCCAAATGCAAACTTCCAGTAAAAATTGATTACATTCTGAACACAGTGCAAGCGATTATAAAGGAAGATGGACGCACCATACTATTTAAAAATGATCGTCCTTGAATCGGTATTTAAGCTTAGCTGTTAAGAAAGCAGAGGCAATTAGTAAAGGACGAGGTAAAGTCCCTGAAGAAAACCCATCTCATCGAGCAAAATGTTGTTGATATTTTGGATGATCCGTCCAGAATATGTATGGCGATAAGATAAGTCACAATGGTTGAATTTCCATATGTAAGATTTTAATTTGAAATCAAACAATCAATTTTCCGATGTTGAAAGTAAACATTTTATTTTATTCAATTTATATTTTAATTGATTCCAATAAAATATTACATTCAAATTCGCTTATTGCAATAAAAATGAAATCAGAATCAAAATCTTCGTTTCCTTCAAATGAATCTCCTTACAAATTTAAAATCATTTCGAAATCAAAGAATGAAATCAGTTTGGTTGAAATAATTTTGATTTCAGATTTTTTTTGCTTAAAATAGTCCTTCATCAAGAAGAAACAACCCCATTATTGTTGCCTTCAAACATGTTTTGGGTAATAACAAAAATATATTTAACACTTATAAAAGCACCCATAGCATGTTGCTCTTGGAAAAGAGGAAAAGACTATTGTTAAATAGAACTATTAGTGGTAAACAAATTATTGTCATATTTAGCCATAACATCAAAATATGGTTGTGACTACAACAATATGGTTAAACTAACCATAATATGTATTAAATTTCTCGTTAAAAATAGTTTTGTTGGAGGTGAAACTTTTTTTCTACGTGTGTACACCCAGAAAAAAACATGTTTAAAAATGGTCACGTCCAACAAAACTATTTTTAAAGAAAATTTTGAACTTATTATGTTTAATTTAACCATATTGTTGTCTCCGACAATCATATTATGGTTAAATAAGTCGTCCATCAAGAAGCCACAAATATATTATGGTTGCCTCCGAACATGTTATGGTTAATAATAACTAAAATATGTTTAACACTTTTATTAGCATGGCGTTTTTCAACCATAGCATGTTGCTCTTGCAAAAGAGGAAAATACTATTGTTAATTTAAAAACAAATTATTGTCATATTTAACCACAACATGTTTTGAGGCAACCATAATATGGGTATGGCGTCTTGATGGAGGACTAATTTAACCATAATATGGTTGTCGGAGACAATAATATGGGTAAACTAAACATAATATGTTCAAATTATCTTTAAAAATGGTTTTCTTGGAGGTGACCATATTAAAACATGTTTTTTCTTTGCGTGTAATGCCTACTTAAACGTACAAATGTACATTTTAAACATTTTAGAAAGTAAAAAGCTTAAATTATCAATTGAATTCGTGAACAAATTGGGTTTTTTCTTTAAAAATGACCATGCCGACAATAGGATCATTACATACCGAGGATTGGAAGATCGAATGCCGACTACTGGCAAATGCCGTGTATTTTAGAAAAAAGTAAAATTACTCAAATTTAATATAGAATGTGTCTAAAAACTCTTATATGAATCGAAAATATACATATTACTGAACTGTAGTGGCTAGTTGCCATCCCAGTATCACGTTTGTGTACGTAATGGCACCAGTTTAAAAATGAAAAAAAAGTTAAACTGCCGACTACTGGTACACTTACCCTACATATGTACGTGAGTACATAAAAGTTTATTAGATTAATAATTAATTTTATTAAATTTTAAGTTAAAGTGTGATATGAAATTAAATTTAAAAAAAAATGTAATTCCTTAGTTTTTTTTACATATTGCACAAAAATTATAAGCCATCACTACTCAAAATTTATCAAAATCCTTTTTCCTGTTTGTAATATAAACCAGTTCGCTTTAAAGTTAAAGGTTTAACGACCACGATGACAATTTTGTTTGCATCATTGTCTTCTTTAACTGGAGAAACACCGTTACTGTGGAACTCAAAATGATTATAAAAATTATAAATGGCTATGCCAAATCTTATATACCCTTCACCATGGAGCGATAAGAGCAAAAAGTTATATACATAAATACCAGAGAATTGCCAGAAATTCGCATTTTATTTTTATATTTATTAAATAAAAGTTACAAATACAATTACAAATTATATTCTAACTTAATTAAGCGAGCAATAGTAACTTTAGGCGTACTAAACTGTTTTCTGAGAGTAGGCTTTAATGAGACCTATCTTCACGAAATTTAACAGTATGATTTCTAGTCATATAGTTCGAATTTGTGCAAAATGGAATACCAATCCGCGCATTATACCACCATTTATGTAAGATTTTGTAACAAAGTTACATATCAATTTTTTTAGGATGCTAGTTCCACATTTGGATTCATAACTCTTATTTTATTAAACCTACTTTGCAAGATTGCAATCACTAATTGCTTAGGATAACTGGAAGCGATTTGACACCAAAATGTTTATTTTCTTAGTTGAATTACTCAAGGAGCCAGAATATATACATTAGGGTGGTTCACTGATGTATGAGAAAAAATAAAAGTTCTCGAATCATGTTCTAATAGCAATATTTTTTTGTCTTATGTCAAAACAAATAAAAACTGCAAAAAAAATAAAAAAAAGTCACATCTTCAGCCTGCGCAAGAGCTCCTAAAAATTAAGTATATGTAAGAAAAGTAAATTTTTTAAATTTAAATTTTTTATTTACTATCAATTATTATTAATTAAAACTGAAAACCATTCTGAATTTAACTTAAAAAAAAATAAAACTTTAGTTCTTATTCATACAACAAAAAACAATTAAATCATTTTTTGGTCACAAAATTTTGTTTACTGTAAAATCTAGGCATCTCTAGTCTTGATTCAAGTTTCGTCTTTGTTAAACCTTCTCTTAATTTTTTATTGCATATTGTCATGGATGCTTCTGATACTATTTTTACGAACTTACAAGACGATAAAATACAGTAATATGCTTTTCTGCAATACAATGCTATTGTTGTTAGGTATATTCAAAATTTAACAAAATTGAAGGTCAAAGCGCGGGCTGTTACACTAAAAATAAATTAATAATATTTTACAGGGGTCTAGTGCAGACAAAAATACAACATATTTACGCTATTAGAAGTCGATAAGAGAAAAAAAATATTTTCGACCCACCCTAATATACATACATATACTATATGGGGTCTTTATTGCATATGTTATTCGGGGATATTATTGCATATGTTATTCGTCATAGTATTTTTATGTATATTGCCCTATATTAGTCAATAAGTATGGCGCAACTCTTATTCAAAACAAAACATAACCCTTAAAACAAAACTACATCGTACACTGCTGCCAACACTTTTCACAGAATATTGCTCTTCTTTTGGTTGTGCAATAAAAATCAAGGGGATTCTATTTCTAGCCAATATCTTGTGTCACCTTTAAATATCACATACACATACGCGATATAATTGTAAAATACCAAATTGCAATTTTATGTGCCGCTTCCATTAACTTCCGGTTTTCTGCTGTTGGTTATTGTCCACACTAATGCACAAAAACCACCCTGTTCATATTATTCGGAGTTAACTCTTAAAGGACTGGCAACTCTTATATTTATTTGACATGCGGCTAAGTTAATAGCAACTGTCAAATATATAAAAATAAAAAAAACACCGCTGTAGTAAACAAAACGTTTTAGATTTTTGCAAACAATAATTTCCCTCAAGTTTATTTCTTTAAAAAATCGTAAATTTATAATAAAATGTCTGAAAATAAACAAAAGGTGAGTTTTTACCTAGAAAAATTAGCTTTCCACTTAATAATCTATGAGTATTCATGCACAGAATGTTGGTAACAACGATGGCAAAGAGAAACGTCGTAAAGAATCTATCTTGGACTTGTCCAAATATCTAGAGAAACAAATACGTGTAAAATTTGCCGGTGGCCGCGAAGCATCCGGAATACTTAAAGGCTATGACGCTCTGTTGAACTTAGTTTTGGACAACACCATTGAATATTTACGAGATCCCGATGAACCCTTTAAACCCTCTGAAGAAACAAGAAATTTAGGTCTAGTGGTGTGTAGAGGTACAGCCTTAGTGCTGATATGTCCTCAAGATGGTGTAGAGGCCATACCAAACCCTTTTATAACGCAATAATTCCGTTTGCTTTTTATTATTTTTTTTTTTTTTTTGTTAAGTAAAACAAAGTTGTATTTTTATGAAAATTAATATTTTGATTGAAATGAATTTATGTTAATAAATAATTTAAATTTTTTGATAATATAACAATGTATGCAACATTTCTAAGAGACATTGTTACAATTTGCCGATAGTTAAAGGTAGGATTTTATCCCACTTATAAAATTTTTCCGCTATTACAACTTAGCTTTAAACTAAAGTGAGCAATATATTAAAGGCAAGTTCATACCTCCGGATAGATTAAAGTTAAGATGACATAAATAATAACTTGTTATGTATACGTCCAACAAAATCCTACTTTTAACTAAAGGTAAGTTGTAATAATGGCCCCAAAAACAGAAAAAAAACTAAAATTTCTTATAAACTATGAAATATTTATAACAAAAAATATGAGTATTATTTTTTAAGTATGTATGTAATAACACATTAATGTATGTAGAGTTATTGTGTTTCTTAATCCAAACCAAATTCATTACGAATCCATGGATATTGTTGGGGACACTCCTTACATGTGTAAAAGAAACGATCTTGTTGTAGGACTCTGCTTCTTAATTTACAAGAGTTGGATATCGTACAGACCATTTCATGTTTTTCCAAATGTTTTGGTTTACAACCCCAGCCATTGAACTGATGTATTTCACTAATTGTTGTTGGCTGTCTCATCCATTGAATGGCCTGCTGATTGGTGACAAAGTAAACATCGGGCAGTTTTTGTAAATCATCCAAAAATTTCTAAAAATAAAAATCAAATGCATGTTACATTACAAAAGAATGATTGCTCTAAAAAAAATAGCTGTCAAGTTCGTCGTTATGAAGCTACGGAGACCATAGTTTCAGTACATGTAAGTAAAAGACACAAAAATTGTATGCTATGCAAATAGATTATTAAGTGGCTCATTAAAAACCATGCGTATATTTCAACGTCTTGACGATCTTTAAAATATTTTTCGTCGATTTTATAAATGGTTTTATTTTTGTGAGCTCTTTTTGAACTACTTGGGAATTTGAAGTCGTCAAGTAGTTTTTATACCTTGAATAAAAGCATTAAATAAGTTGTTTGTTAAGGTTTTGCCGTGATGAGGCAACCAAGATTTAATTCCTTAAATTATTGCAAAAACAAGAAATTTCGACAGTGCAATTCTATATTGTCAAAAATTGTTTTGAAAGTTCGATGAGTATCATGGAGAGATTTTTCAAACATTGAAAAAGAATATAAACTACATACATATTTTGAAACGAGATATTTGTAAATTAAAGCTTTGTTAACAAGCAGGGCAACAATTTCGTTTTTTCTTCCATATTTTTTCTTCCCAAAGTATTTCATATATTTTCCTTTCATTTTTCGAACAAAAATGTAACTAAAATTTTTTTAAAAATTAACTAAAGTTGAGTCTACTTTAACTTCAGCAACAATTTGTATGAAATTGTTTCCGACGTTTAAAATAATTTTATTTAGTTTTGAATGAAAATTTTAACAAAATGTTAAAAAAAAAAAATAAATGCATAATATTGTTGTGGCTAATATTTGCAAACGGTTTCTTAATGCAAACGGTGTGTGGTTGCAAAAGAAATTAGTGCTCTATTATGAACACCAAATGAAAATGTTTTTTTTGATTGTGAACGAAGCTTAAAACTTATCAAACATTTTAGAAAATATTTATTGGGTATTACATATTTCGAAATTCTGTTTATAACTTTCTTGGAAATCGAATATCTGATTATCTTTTTTGGATATGTTTTTAATTAATTCTTTTTATTGAGTAACTGTCAAAACTAGTCTCCTCGAATATTGTTTATGCCACTAATATCTTTTAAATTTTTTCAAGTTAATAAGGGTATTCACGTCACAAGTTGCACCCTTGCAAAAAAGCAAAAGTGCAAAAATAAAACAACAACCACACAGACAATTAGTTGTGCGTAAATAATTGTCTTTGTGGTTGTTGTTATATTTTTGCCCTTTTCCTATTTTGCAAGGGTGCAACTTGTGACGTGAATACCCCCAATATTTCTGGAAATTTTAAAAATGAAACCAATGCGTATAAATTTCCAGTAATGTGAAAAGTTAGATTCATTGGGAATGTATTTGTTTAAGCAATTTTTTTTTAAAACTGTACAAATGAAACATTTAAATAATACACAATTTGAAGGGTTAAAAATTTAAAACAAGATTATAATGGCAAAATGAAAGATTTTACAAGTATATGTTTAGAGAATTCCAGGAAAAGGACAAGAAATCAGATATTATGGGTTGCTTTCGATTTCTCCAACATCTGGCGATAAGTAAAAGAATTTTTCCAAGTCTAGATTTACCAAAACTAAGGACCAGATCACGTAAATCCTAAACATTTAAACCAAATTATTTTTCTAAAAGATTATTTAATAAAGCAATAAAATTGTTGAATTTTACGTTCTGTACAATTATATCGCCAATGTGTATGTGATACATATTCGATGTAGGCGCAATATATTGGCAACAATCAAAAGACTTTGATTTTTATTGCCCAACGAAAAGAAAGTAGAATGTGTTGGCAACATTGTACAATGCTGTTTTGTTATTCCTATAGGTTATGTTCACCTTTTTATTGAATTAATGAAAACAATGTGCGGCTTATTGCATAATATAGGACAAAATGGATATAATATGGCGAATACCATATACAATAATATTGCAAGTGTATGGGCCGCTTAAGATCTCCTATAACTATTGAAATAACTAGTAAAATGTTCTCACAGCTTATTTTTTAATTAACACATAAAATATGTTGTAGTTTAAAAATATGTACTACATGTGTCTGGATTATTTTTTTGTTTGCTCGCTTTAGTTTAAGAATTCTTATGTTTGTTATGTGTGTTTTTAACATATAACCTCCTAGTTATAAATGGAGGGCTCAGAACTGAAGCGAAACAAGTCAAAAATGAAAATTCGATAATTTTTTGAGTTTGAGGAAGTGAATTTCCATTAATTTATGGAGCCATTGACATGGGTTTATTACCGTTACTTTGGAACGAAAAACTTTTTGATTTAGTCCGTTACAGAACTCGAAAGAGTTAAACTTTACGAAGAATTTCACACCAGTTTTGAAATACACATATGCATTTTATTTTATGACTTGGTTCGGTTAAGCTTTGAACCCTCCAAATAATTTATGCATTTTTATTTATTGAAAGTACTTAATTCATAAAAAAACACAAATATTCGCTTAACCGATCAATTACAAAATTAACCGATTAAACCAAAACCTCGGCTAATTAATCGAGCAATTAACCGATTAAAGCAAAAGCCAGATTAAATGAATGAATACCCTACTATATACTATAGGGGGGTTTCATCTTAAGCGACACAACTTTTGAAACCGATGTTAGTCCTTACGATAGTAGTTGATGCACAATTTTACACAAAAATCGGCCAAAAATTCTCTCAGTTAGATGGGATGAAAATTTGAATTATTTTATTTTTTTTCTTGTTATGACCAGCACTCAGGGGATGACCCCTACTAATGTATTGCAATGTGTTGCAACTAGGAAAATAGGTTGTGGGAAGGAGGATAGAGGGAGTAGTGTTTGTGAACATTCGATTTGAACTTAATCATGTTGTAAGTGAGAGGGAAGACTTATGCAGGAAGGTTATTCCATATACGAACAGTCCGGGAAAAAACGAATTCTGTAATGCGTTATACGATTCGCCTGCCAATCGACCACATAAGGATGGGCTCTTGATGAAAAACGTGTATTGCAAACAAACGTACGGGTTTCGGGAACCAGATTCCTAATTTCGTCAGAACAAATCCCTTGTAGTAACGATAAAACAGGCAAATACAACCCACATTGCGACTGTGACCAATGAGAATCTTCGCCCTCTCCTGCACGCGGTCGAGAAGCTGCAAAATAGACTTTGAAGCATGGGCCCACACATGAGAGTTGTATTCCAAACGCAGTCGGATATAGGTGGTATAAATAGTTATGAGATCAGATGGAGTGAAGTAAGTATATCTTACACCGTTTTAGAAAACCGAGGCACTTGAATGCTTCTTTCGACACCTTGAATATATGTTCTGTCCATCGGACATCACATTGTATCCTCATGCCTAGAACATCAAGAGATTCTGATTCCTCAATAATTATACCACCCATATATACAGATGAGGCACCCTGATTTGTCGCGCGTTTATGCGTCAGTACGCAACATTGGGTTTTTCGGGTATTAAAATCGACCCTATTTGCACGACCCCATTCCGAGACTATGTCAAGGTCTCGGCCAAGCGTATCATTCATATTCTGCCTAATAGCACCGACATCAGATACGCTTGGTCTGCATTCGAATCAGTACGAATGGCAAAGGTTGCTGTCATCTGAAAAAGAGTAGATAAGGTTGAAAGTTTGTCTAAACAGGTGTTATTTCTCATAGTATACATATGTAACTTATTACTAGAGGTCCGATTTCAATGCAAATGAATGTTTTTTGTCG
The DNA here is from genome assembly GCA_930367215.1 of Pollenia angustigena. Classification (NCBI taxonomy): domain Eukaryota; kingdom Metazoa; phylum Arthropoda; class Insecta; order Diptera; family Polleniidae; genus Pollenia; species Pollenia angustigena. The sequence continues at coordinate 118,881,545 of OV884057.1, read as the reverse complement.
ATAGTCTAAGAACGATGTCGACCAATTATCTTTCCGAATCATTAAATTTTTGTTAAAATAGTATCGATTTGTTTTTGCATATTTTGAAATTTTCGAGTGTTTTTTTTTTTAATTTCCATATTATAAAAAAATTTTTCAAAAAATTTCCAAATACACAAAAAAATTTTTGAAATCAATAAATAAATTCTTTTGGAGTAAGATTTTTAAGATTTCGACAAATGATCCTTCTATTTTAAACCGATGCAGCAACTTACATGGTTAAGGCTTCCAATGGGTACAAAAATTGTATCCAAAACTGTTAAAAGTTACTTGCTTGGCACAGGGGTTATACCACGTTTCAGTGGAAATTAGAAGCCAATTCGATAATATTGCGATTTTAAATGAAATTTATCCCTTGGTTCTCCTTCTACCGCAGCCAAAAAACTTTGAGTAATTTAAGAATGTTTGAAGAGCTTGTTGATACCGATGTAAAGAAAATAACAAATTTTAATAACATCTTAAGTCAATACGCATTTCGTCAGCTTAATATGCAAACCTGCTAAATCCACTTTCTATCAGGCATGTAGTTTTTCTTCAATTTGAATCTTATAGTGTGTAAAACCTATAACTTAACTATATTTATGGTTTTCCTCTTCGGCTGTTAATATGAAAAGTTTTTGTCTCTGCTGTAAAATGTTCTTAATGGGAGTTATCAGGTTTGCATATTAAGCCGACGATTTGTTTTTTTTCAACTACGAATATATTGGGGAAACAATAATTAATAAGAAACGATTTAATTCACTTTACTCAAGTCAAATTAATTAAAACTGCAGAAAGTAAAATTAGCATTGTGGGAACGTTTTGTAAAATAAATTAAAGTTTAACAAAATTAAATAAATTTAAAATATTTTTGATCTGGGGTCTAATCACCGCATACGATACTATCGTGTCGAATAAACTTTCGAATGTTTTTGCATACGACAGACACTGACGTATCGAATGAAAACTCGATAAATGCAATGTCGAGTTACTCGATAGCGAATGCTATTATTTCAAATTCCATAATTTTCATTCGATATCGAGTTTCATGATACCAAAATAAATAATTTCGATCAATTTTGCTCGATATCGTATGCGGTGATTAGACCCCTGATTTGGAATCAAAGGGGGATCTGAAAAATAATTTTTCCCAAATGCATTGGCATTCTTCAAGTATGGTCTTATAACTTCGGTTGACGTTGGGAGATAATTTACCGTGTACAAAAGTGTTTTGCGTCTGAACAGACAAAGTTTTTTTTTTTTATTTAAACAAACAAAAATTTGAATTATATAAATATAAATATTTGAATAACAATAGACTGAATTTTTTATACTTTTGTTTTTTATAAAATTAAAAAACTATTTTTTAAGTTTTTAGTACATATTTTGCATTTTGTAGTGCGTATTTAAAGCGTATATTTTCGAATTTTTAGTGCCTGAAAATCTCAACTCAAGTTATTACCTATTGTTCTAAGCAAAATTTGTCCCGAATAGTTTAGATAGCTGTTTCTTTAAGCTTTCGAAAAAAATTTAAACCAAAACTTTTTTTTGTTTTTTTTTTCAAAATGAAAGGTCCCATTTGTTGCTCAAAAGAAAGCTTAGGTCTTTTCCTTTTAAAGCTTTTTGGTCGATTTGTGGGATGCGAGTGGGATATCTATCAAAATATCATTTGTTTCTAACATACCTACACGTTATCTCCATTTCTTAAGGGGCTCCCATACAAAATTGGAAATACAGGCTAGAAATATATTGAAGAAAAGTCCCATAACTGCCATGGAGTCGCCCCTAGGAGGATTAAATGTATGACCCAACCCCCTCTTGTTTTTCGTCTTAAACATTTTCTTAAAACATATTTCCCTTTAATCGCCATCCCTAAGGGGGCTCCCATACAAATATTGTGTTTTATGAAATTATTAAATCAATTTTTATCTTTTGTAAAAAAATCAAAAGTTGTTGTTTTCTATGCGTGTAGAATAAATAAGAAAAATAGCTACATTTTCCGATTTTTGATGCCACTTATGTGTCTTAAACGGCTGCGCAGATTAGAAAAAGCCTTTCTTAAAGGTAATTTTATTGCGGAATTTCGATTTTAAAGTTTATTCAATTAACTAAACCGTTTTTAAGCGGCGCGAATATAAAAAACATGTTGTGCAACCTCCTCCATTTTCAAAATAACGGTATGTCTCAAAAACAATAGGTGCGTTTGAGTACTTTTACAGTAAAATGCAGTAAATGAGTAAACTGAAAAATTTGCTCTCACAAAAAGCTATTGTCCAAAAAAGTACGCGAGCGCAAAATTTGTAAAAAATTCGTAAAATAAAGGCAACTAATTGAAGTGTTGAAAATGTGGACACTTTAGATTACTTAACTCGTTTTCTTATCGGTACTCGATTAAATACTTTTTATAACACGAACATTTTTGGAAAATGCAAACAAACTATTTTATGTAATCTTTCATATTTGTTTGTTTTTTATTTTATTTGATTTTAGTAATTTGTAGTGGGTTAAATTATTTAAAAGAACATGAATAATTTGTTTGCCATTGATTACTTAGGTATCCAAATACTTCACACTTTTACAACTCTAAAAAATTAACATAACAAAAAAAAATTTCAAAAGTTTGTATTTAGCCAAATAAATGCTTCACAAACCAGTTTAATTAATTAATATTTATTCACTTTTGGTTTTGTTTAAATTTTTTTTCAACTTTTCTTTTATTTAACAATTTTTTCACAATTTGTATGCTTTTTATTTGTTACTTTTGTTTGTTTACCTTTTGAAACATATTTTTTTTTGATTTACTAAATTTTACTGCAAAAATTTCTGCAGTAAACATTTGTAAATACTCAGACAAGAACTGTCACTTTTCGCTCTCAATTTATGTTCTCATTTACTGCATTTTGTGTACTCGAACGCAATTTCGTAAAATGCAGTAAAGTTTAGTAAAAAATAGTAAAAACTTTTGTGTTCTCGAACGCAACTAATAGCTAACGAAAAAAAAACAGTTAGAACAATTGGTTCAGCGTACTAGAATTTGCGTACTTGAATAATTTATTAGAAGAAATAGAAAGATTGAAGAAATAGCACAACGCATAATAGCATTGTACGTTAAATTTATTGCCTAAAAACTTAATAGAAAAAGCTCGTATTCCTGCCGTCTACTTTATTTACCCTTTAATAATTTTCTTAAATGAAGACACAATCACGCCTTTCGTGAATAAAATTCTTTTCCCCACACAGATTTAGGGAAAAGGGAGCAAATTCCGGGAAACATTTTATAGCGGTGAATAAATTCCTACACAAAATTATAATAACTAGGAAACGAAAGTAGCTGTTTAGTCCTGGCGCTGCTCGGGATTTTCCAAATAACGATTAAATGGTGGAGAATTTGGTTAAAAGCTGGATCCTTTCGCTATCTACCGGGTCAAAATTTCATAATTTTTTTAAATTTCACCCAAATCGTACTATAAATAAAAAAAGATTTAAATATCACCACAATTGCGCCACCTATAGGGATTAAGCTCAACAGAAACCTGGCTCCTGACTAAAATAATTAATTGTCCAAGTTTTTTGTCAATCGCTCCACCGTTTCTTGAGCTTTAGGAGCACATACACGGCATAAACGTTTTTTATATATGTGACAGCGCATAGAGAAAGGGACCAGTAAGGTAAAGGGAACAGTAAAAACCAACTACACAAAACAAGCGGTAGGGACGACCTACGCGCGTTTTCAAGGTTGACCAACAAGGTTGAGATGTGTCGCTTTCAAATGAGACCAATACCAACACGCTCAGTGATGGTACACCAAAGATACACGTATTTAAATCTTTAAAATAGCAAAACCCTTAGGTCCCTTTCTATTTTGCGCGTCACATATCCATATATAGAATATGTATCTATGTATATACATTAGCGTGGCCGTTAGTTGTATGGAGAACTTTTTTTTTTTGATTTCTTATATTCTCCCCCCCCAAATCGGTTCAGTTTTATGTAAAAAAAAATACAAAAGAATTTCGTAGCGATAAGTTGTGTTTTAGGGGGGGCGTCGGCCCCTCAAAGTTTGCCATAAAGCCATTTATTCAAATGTAATTTGTTTGCATATGACTATCTCTTAAAAACAACATTTTACAAGAACATGGTATATGGCAATATTTTAGCTCTTCTAGTCAACAACATTAGCCTCGAAGAAAGTTTTTTGCTAAAATTAATATTTAAGAAAATAATTAAGAAAATAACAACAAAATTCCAAACATTTTATATACGTTTTATATATATAAAAGAGGGATTTAATGTCAAGTGAACTAATTTTGAAATCGATGTCTTTCGATTTGGATGAAATTTGCACCAACGTTAGTCCTATTGAATAGTAGTTTAGACACAAATTTTCAACAAGATCGGTCAAAAAGTTTCTGAGTTTGGGAGGGTCAAAGTTTGAAATTTTGGCCATACAGGTGTTCTTTCACATCCATGTAACTTATTACCAATTGGGGTTAGCAAAATTTGTCTCAAGCAGCTTAGATAGCTATTTAATCAATCTTTTTAAAAAAAATTTTTTGGTTTATCATGTTCTTGTAAAATGTTGTTTTTAAGAGATAGTCATATGCAAACAAATTACATTTGAATAAATGGCTTGATGGCAAACTTTGAGGGGCGGACGCCCCCCCTAAAACACAACTTATCGCTACGAAATTTTTTTGTATTTTTTTTTACATAAAACTGAACCGATTTGGGGGGGGAGAATATAAGAAATCAAAAAAAAGAAAATAACGGCCACCCTAATATACATAGGCCTGATTCTGGCAGTCGTGATCAAATACTTTCTCGATTCGAAAGCAATTTAATATCTTAATATTTCAGTCAGTGTTGCAAAGCATTAATTTGAGTTTCACAATACTGAAAAAATAATTTCGATTCATTCAGTATCAACTGAAGGCATTAGAAATTAAATTGCTTTCGAATCCAGTAAGTACTCGATTACGAAAAAATTGAAAAAAAAGAGCATTACAGTATTTATCGGATAAAAGAAACTTAAAAAAATCCAGGAAAAAAGTTTCTTATAAGCGTTTCTTTCTTATATACAACTATTTTATATAAGAAACTTATTTCTAATATAAGTAGCTATGGCCATAAGACTTTCATATTTTGGTTTTCTGTCTCTTTTTTTTGTTACATAGGGTCTTCACCTGACAATTTTTTGTTATAATAAACGTCAAACTTTGACGTTTTGTATGACAAAAAATTGTCAGGTGACGACCCCATGTTAACGTTTCTAACTTTTAAATAATTATTTTCTATGTCTTTTCAGTTTTTCACTATTTTAGATAACGTTGAAAGTCCAATATTATATTTTTTTGGAATTTCGCTTCTTTTTATACCGTTTTGTATTTCTTTTAAAATTTTTACTTTTGTTTTTATTGGCAAAAAACACAAAGCTTCTCATGAGTACCAGTTCGCTCATCTAAAACTAAAAGTAAAAAAAAAACTTTGTTCTTGTTGTAAAACTGTCAGAAAACAGAGTAGTCCATGCAAACTACATAAATTCTGCGTTGCCGTTGGAACTTTCTTATATGTATATATTATTTTTCTATACATTTGGTGATTTTGGTGTTTAAGAAAACTGTTCTTTTATCAGTTTTTTCTTATAAGCGTTTTTCTTATATGAAACCTTTTTTGTTAGAAACATCACTAAAAAGACATGGTGTTTTTGAAAATGTTTCTTATAAGCGTTTTGTTCTTATATGAGATGTTCTTATAGTCGATAAATACTGTACTTCGTTGTGAATAAATATTTCATTCTCCATATGACTGTCAATGATTTAATTTTTTGTATGTAAAATGCTATGTATGTATTATTAAATGCCTACTTACCAAAAATGCATTAAGATAATCAGCCTTCTTAAACCACGTTGCATGGAAATATAAGCCCAAAGGAGCACGATTCGAAAGGTAATGACGTTTAAAATTATGTGTCAACATACGATAGATATCTTCACCATTCAAATAAGGTGGACAACTGTCAATCATTGTACAGGTAAAATCTCCAGCTTCTAATTGATTGATAATAATTTCCCAAATACCAGGATAACTTCGTGAAGGACAGTTTTGTTGACTGCCGGTGCAGGCGTGAGGCATTTTATAATCCAGAGTGTAAGGCCACGATGGTGGATTCGTAAATGGGGCAACCATAGAAGCATCATAAACAAATCCAAATTCTTTCATCATTAAAAATTGTCGATTCCAACCCACACGTAAAAAAGGAACACGCATACCTCTTATTTCTTCCATACGAACGCCAGCAAAGCGATTTAATATATTGGCCTGACCCACCATTTCATCAAACCAATCTTCAATGGTTGCGTTTTGAGACCACCACATCTCTGGACCACGATGACTTAAATCAAATTTTAAAACAAATACAAACTTAGTGTTAACGTCGTATTACGTGTTTATGTTTAATGAAAACTTACGTTACTGAGTGAACAGCCATTTCATGGCCATCGTTCCACAATTTTTGCACATATTGATAATTTGTGAAAGGATGGGAAACAAAAAAAGTAGCTTTAATGGGACAGCCGTTCGGATTACGCCTGTGCCCTTTAAATAAGACTTGTGAAAATAGTTCCCAGTTTCCTGAGTTAATTGCATCATCGAAACTCAACAAAATCATTTGTGGCACAGACTGAGGTTCCAAACGCCCTGGTATCTGAGTGCCATCTTTGGAACAGAAGCAGTCAGGTAATTTACATTTACCAGGATCACATGAATCTGCCGCATTAGGATCATTTTCAGCATCACACCAACCTTCATCGGATTCATCAGGACAGTCAACAGAACCATCACAAAAGTATTCGTTTGGTAAACAGGTTCCATCAGCACAGCCCCAATGATTCACTTCCTCACAATCTGCCTCATCCAACAGTGGCTTGGGTACAGGAGTCTCTGTAATAAAAAATAATATTAATATATTCGTCTGAAATTTTTTCAAACCTACCAGCCGTTATATCGCAGTTATCGACATTTTGTTTAAAATCGCATATTTGTCGTACAACATCAAAGAGAAGACCCTCAGAACATTTAAAATTAAAAACCTCTCCTTCCAAACACAAGTAGTATTTCGAACATTCTGAACTGGTCCATATCTTGTGTATAGGTCTATTTGGATCTCTATAAAAACGTAGATCTTCCAGGCACTTTACACTGTTGGATAAACTTCTTTGCGTATGGTTTTGGTTACCTGTATGATTAGACAATTATTATTATTCAAATTGTGGATTGTCTGAATTTATTACTATTAACTTATTTTCCGCAACATTAAAAACCTTGGCAAAACTAATGGCAAGAGCTTGCAGTACCCAGACTATATTAGGAAAACGATATTTCGTAACTGAATTTCGAAATTTCGGTATTCACTAAAATACACATTATTGTGTTAATAAACTGTCTTATCTGTATCTCAACAAATACATTTATCTGGTACATATATAAAACTTGTTTCTTTACTTTTCCACTAAGGTTATATGCACATATATGTAAATACACATGCATATATAAGTTTATCATTCCGTTTGTTAGTTAATTAGTATACCCTATAATATATATGTATATTGTTACGAAAGTAACTTTAGTTAAGAATTAGATTAATTTATTAGTTATCTTGTATTGATTAGTTATTTAGTATTTGTTAGTTATTTTATTAGTTTAAATTGTAAATGTATTAGTAATGTAATGTAAAAATTGTTGTACATAGTTTACCCCACTGTAAATACTAGAATTTTAATTATAGATAACTTAATTCATTGTAACGCCTTACGAAATGTTAATGATGCATAATAACTCAATTTTAATTCAGCCATATAGTAATAGGCTATTACTATATGGCTGAAAAATTGCGCCCCATATGACGGAACAAAAATGTTAAGCGTTTTAAAAATATGTGCATATGAACATCTGACGAAAAATATTTAATGAGCTGGAAGCAAAAATTCCGGATATAATAAAATTTAATTTAGCGCTTGTAAAATCTTGTTTATGAATATTTTAAAATATTATGAGTTTCCGTTCCAAAACAATCTTAAAATGAGAGGAAGTCGTCTCTTCTACTAGAACTTTTGTAGAAGTGGTTTCCTATATCTTTAAAAAGCTGGTCAATATCATCAGAAAATGCAAGCTTAAATACTGCCCCTGATACTTTATTTAGAATGTGTCATATGCAATCATCCAATGAACAAGTGCAAAAAATCTATTCACAAGAGCGAAAGTTCAGTGATTGGTGCAAATGCTCTTGAAATAGAGCAAATGCAAAATATCCTAGAGAAAAAGAGAATGCCATTTCTTTTCCCCTCTTTCAAGACTTGACGAGTCAAACTAGACGTGTGTGAACCGGCACTTATATTCATTGTAAATACGAGTTGACATTTTATTTCAATTAACAATAGTGTTGAAAAATTTGGAAATAGTACCAAATAAGTCACGGTGGTACCAGAGTACTTTTTAACAAAAGTAACAAAACTCAAGTAGACTAATTTTATTATTATACAAAACTACAGTGTAATGTATACACAACTATGTATGTATGTTCATGCGTTCGTAATTTTTTAATCCCCTTACAACAAATGTAGAAAAGAGCTACCATTGCCCATGTTTTGCAACTCCCATATATTGAAACAAACATCTGTTTTTCTCACTAAACTGTGTCTGTAACTTTTTTTTTGCGAGTACTAGCTGTCGGAAGGAAATAACTCGCCAATTTACAGAAAAAAAGTGTCTGTAAAATTTTTTTGGAAAAGTTCCCGCTTTGAACTGTCAAATAAACTCACGAATAAATATGGGGCGAGAAAAAATTTTAACGCTAAAAAACAATTAAAAATTGTTTATTGTTTAATTATTTTGCTTTTAACATTTTTATACGATATACAAATGATTTCAAAGCTCGTTTGCAAACAACAAATATTAAAGTCGCACTTTACATTATTTAGTATATTTTAGTAAATTTGGTCCCCGTCAACGATATGTGTTACTGGCGTTTTCAACGTCTGTAATGTCACATCGGCTTCGAGTGCAATGTTATGACATTTATAACGTAACGACGTAATCTCCTTTGTTAGTTTTCGACATGAGTTACAGACACGCTTTTTTCTCACTTTTCGAGAAACGATGGAATATTTTGTTTCACATCTTTTCAATGCGAGAAGTTCTCACTAAAGTTTAAGTTGTACAGATCTCTATTAAGGCCAGTATTACCACACGTGAAGCAGTTGGGACGCTGTTAGCGCAAAATATTATGAACGAATCGTAGTTTTTTTTTCAGTGTTGTGAAAACTAAAGTAAATGCTTAACAACGCTAAAAAATAATTCCGATCCGTTTAGTATGGACAGAAAGAAGTAGAAAAAAAAATCGATCACGACGGCCATAATTTGCTCCCAGATGTACTTACTGTCTTATGAATGCTAGATGCCACAAACTGGTCACTTCGGCGTTTTAAGTCCGAATCTCAGAACTGCGTCTCCCGCTCGTTTTGCCATCGGTCGCAATGGAAAAGCCTATGCTCCGCATCGTTATTGTAGCAATATGGTGAACTTTAGGACGTATCTTTACAGAATGTTTAAAAGCACATTCTGTAAATGAGAGATAATCCACATCTCGAGTTTGCTATTTGCGCAGGATACCTATATTCATTGCTTCATAGTAAATTTGACCCGCTTGTCCGTTTTGCCTTTAGCAGAGGATTATCCCTGCTATAACCTGCGCGGCCGATACTCACAACGTACGGCAAGACGATGCTTCTCTCAGTACTGCTGTTCTCTGTACACATATCTTTTTGTGCTCTGTGCTTGCATAGTTGTACCTTCAAAACTAGCATCCATAGAAGAGGATACTGTTAAACGCCTTCATTATTAATGCCTTTTATTTTGCGTATGAACGTAGAAGCGTACGACATAAATACGTTTGAAAATAAAATATACTTACATACGTCGCGACGTAAGTACGCTTTTACTCCGTACGTCGATTTAGATTTAATTCGATTTTTTTAGTTTTCTAGGAAAAACGCACTTCATAAAATACTTCAGAAAGAGTAACAAAACCACTTCTTCCGGCAGGATATTTTTCCGAGGACCAGGTGAAACCATGGACACTCTTAGCCTACTTTAAAAACTAAAAAACTTAATGAAAACTAAGAAAATATACAAATCGCACTTGATCATAATGAGGGTATTAACTCAAAATTAAACATTTTTAGTGGAAGCAAAACAATAGGTATGTAATATTAATTATTTTTATGATACATTGTTTTGTGTACTTATTAATGTTTATACCCATTTGTGTACCGTCATGGCCTGAAAAGTACATTTTCGTTTTCATAGTTGGTACAAAATTATAAATCAAATTTGCCATCCCTGGCGTATAACAAAAACATGAATACGTGGTGCAATGCTTCAAGAATAGGTCTGTCTGCGTACATATATTTTGCGAAAAATGTTGCAAAATCTTGCAAAATGTTGTCTGCGTACTCCAAATCTCTTGCAGCGAGAGAGCCAAAAAGAGAATTTTTTGACAGTTGGAAGTTAGAGAACTTGCAAAATGTTACTGGAGAAATTTCCGCTTGCAAGATTTTGCAAATAGTTTGAACAGCTGTTTGAATGAAATAGTTTTTGTGAAATGAAAATAAAAATTGAAATTTAACAATGGCAGAGGTACATAAGTATTTAGAATTGTGTTGATTTTTAACGTTTATAATAAATTATAATAAACAAAACATTTTACTTCATGCTAGAAACGTCCAAATATACAGTGCGACCGTGGCGTAAGTGGGGTGGAGATGGCAGAACCGATAGAACCAGCAGAACTTTGTGGGACAAACTTTGCAATTGAAGAGGCGAGTATTTGGAATTGTGTTCCTGGCGAGCACTTTACATCCAAATTATTTTTCTCCGTTGTCAAGCTGTTGGAGGGCACTGTATTGGGCATTTCATTCTTTTTTTTCCATTGTAAGCCGGCACTATGTTGGGCAATGTAAGCAAAAGAAGTTTTATAAAAAACCCGACAAATAAAACTAAAAACTAAGAAGAAATTGAATTTACCAAATTAATAACAGTGTAATAAACAAGTTTTTTAATTTACAACACTTTTTAAGCTTCACTTTAATTAATAATTTTTTAATTTACCTCGAGAATTAAATTTTGCGTACACATATGCTAAAATTCTTTTGCTTTGTTATTTCAATTGTTTACACACCGATCAGCTGTTTTCTTGAAAAATTTCACTGAATACTGTCTGCGTACTTTTTGAGATTTTTTCAGCCGATAGAGTAATATTGGTCTTACTCTCCCAAAAAAATTTACTGAGAATTTGCTACTGGAAAAGTTCCCAGACAGACCTAATGATTTTTAAATTTAGCAGTTTTAAATATTGAAAATGAAATTTATAGTCAAATGCAAAATGACTTCAGAAGAGATACTTAACATATTTTGTAATAATAATTAGCTTGTGGTTATTTTATTGAACTGTCCATGGGTTTGAATCCAAATTTTAATATTTTAATCAGGCTAAAGTTCATCAAATTTAATTTTCATTAAATTATTTTTATGAAGAAAGGAATTTTACAAACTGAAAATAATTAAAATTTATTGATAATTTTTCATTCTTGACTGACCTGGGAATCGAACCCAGCTTCTCACTGACAGATTGCCCTGACATGTTTCGATAATAAGCACTATCTGTTCATAGGGGTTTGCCGTTTCCCACTCACCGTCATTGACGACGGCTGGCAGTCAATAGTCAAACATCAATCTTTAATTCAAATGTTATTCCACTTGGTGTATCGACATTTGTTGTGAATGATTTTATAAAAAAAAAATAGAAAAATTAATTTAGAAATTGATAAATTTATTTTAATATGATTATTATTTATATCTGTAGCAAGAAGGAAAAAATATTTAAGTTGAGTTAACATCATTTAAGGTAAAGGCACCTTTCCGATCTTCACGTTCAAAATTACACATGGGCAAAGGTAATTAAAATAGAAGTTAATGTTCAAAAATCACCTTTAAGGCTCAATTTCACTATGGGTTAGTTAGTACAATTTAAGATTTTTAATAAAATTTTTTATACCCACACCACAATAGTAGAGAGGGTATTATGCATTTGTGCTGATGTGTGTAACGCCTTAAAATATTGGTTCTAGACCCACCTTAAAGTATACCGATCGACTCAGAATCCTTTCTGAGTCGAACAAACAATGTCCGTCCGACTGGCTTGCCGGCTGTCCATGTAACCTTGTGCGCAAAGTACAGGTCGCAATTTTGGAGATAATTTGATAAAATTTGGGACATAGGTTCTACTTGGCACAAGGACCAAGCCTATTGAAAATGTAGGACCACGAGGGAAGATAGGAGGAAATTTCTTCCTCTCAGAAACTATTAAACCGATTTTAATGAAATTTAAAACATAGATAGAACCATATCTATGGACACATAAGCTATACAGTTTTTCAAAAATAGGACCACAAGGGGAGGTAGGGGGCAATTTGCCTCTCACAAACTTTCAACCCGATTTTAATGAAGCTGATAAACATAGATAAATCCATATTTATATGGACATATAAGCATGATGTGTTTTTTAATACTGTGGATTAGGGTATCATATGGTCGGGCTTGACCGACTATACTTTCTTACTTGTTTAAAAAGTGCTTGGTAAAAATAAATTCAAACATTCTACGTTTTATTGTTAATGAATTAAAATCTTCCTTGCGGTAGCAAGAATGAGGAAAGAGGCCTAATAGAATGCCTTATTTATCAGACACAAACCTTATACCCATCACAGAAGGTAAAAGGGTATATACTAGAGTATCCACTCGATTAATCGTTGTTTAATTAATCGGGGAACTTTTCGCCATTATTCGGTCGAATAATTAAAATGGCCAATTTCTAAAAACGAATAACTCGAACAACTTGTGTCAATTAATCGATAAAAATAATTTCTTAGAAAATTCTGTTTTTTAATGTAAAAATATTTTTTTTAGTTTTGTAACCGATTAAATACCATAAAACCAAATTACATGTTGTTACCTTTTGCATTTATTTTCATTACACATTCTTCTAAACATTTTTGACTTCCTATTTAGACTTAAGCGTGTGTGTGACAAATCATGTACCTCACTATAAACGTCAAATTCTTCTATCGACTTTTGACATTTGAGATTTTTTTAGATCCGTCTTAAAAACCTAAATGACTTTTTTTTCTTTTGAAAATGAAGTATCGGCGCGAAATATTAATACGTTAAAAACAAATTAACCAAACCTATAGGTGATTACAGAAATATGTGTATATAAGTTATCAGCCAAGCTCTGGAAACCGAATACACATGAGTCAAATTAAAATCAAACTTATTTAAAAAACGATCCTGTTTAAAAGTTTATAAAAAAAAAACTTATAAATAGTACATACGTTGAATTCTTATCTTTACCAGAACATCCCTTTAAATCAGGACAAAAAACGGTAATTTTTAAATAAATTCAACTGAGAATCTCCATCGACTTCCACTCAATTCCACTAGATTTAGAGGAATAATAAATTGGTAAAAATGTTTTTCATAACTTGCTGGCACCTCTCAACTCTGTTTCAAATAGAGAATTATGTTTTTTTCCACTGGAATTTTCCAAAAGAATTATGTTTTTTTTTCCATTATGTTTTGTTTTGTTTTTGTTTTTATTTATTGATTTCCAATACAAAAAGATATAAATCTTATAATTATAGTAATGGATTTTTAAATTGTATAGGAACATGACGTAAAATATTTAGTATTTATTTAAATTTGTTAGTCCGAGTTTAGACGAGCGAACATTTGGAAGGAAAACATCTGGAATTCTCTTTTGTTTTTTCATTCGCGGTCACACACGCGAACATGTTGCCGAAAACCAGATTTTTTTTGTAATTGGGGATAAAAATTTCGCGAAAATCCCCAGGGGATTTTTTGGTAAAAAGCACTTTTTCGCTGGGGATTTTTGGGGAAAAAATATATTATAATAAATTTCATTTTTGCAATGGCAAGACCGATTTGGTCAAGATATGGGTACAAATTTTAGTATTTTTTTCGGTTTAAAACTGTTTCAAGAACTTGTTGAAATAGTTTTAAATACGCTTGTTGTACCAACTAGCGTTACTTCTGTTGAACTAGCTTTTTTCTGTAACGAATACAACCAAAATCAATATTTGCAACAGATTGCAATATAAGTTATTAGGAGCTCTTATTAGAATAAATAGGCACTTTAAAATAATGCAGCTTGCTGTGACAAATTTATTCAATAATCTCAAATGTACTTTTTAAACAAACAACATGTAACACAAAATTGCATTGGCTTATGAACAGCTATGGGCAAATGCAAAATGAAAATGCAAAAAGAGCGAACGATGTGTATACATTAGGGTGGCCGTTATTTTCTTTTTTTTGATTTCTTATATTCTCCCCCGCCAAATCGGTTCAGTTTTATGTAAAAAAAATACAAAAAAATTTCGTAGCGATAAGTTGTGTTTTAGGGGGGGCGTCCGCCCCTCAAAGTTTGCCATCAAGCTATTTATTCAAATGTAATTTGTTTGCATATGACTATCTCTTAAAAACAACATTTTACAAGAACATGATATATGGCAATATTTTAGCTCTTCTAGTCAACAACATTAGCCTCGAAGAAAGTTTTTTGCTAAAATTAATATTTAAGAAAATAATTAAGAAAATAACAACAAAATTCCAAACATTTTATATACGTTTTATATATATAAAAGAGGGATTTAATGTCAAGTGAACTAATTTTGAAATCGATGTCTTTCGATTTGGATGAAATTTGCACCAACGTTAGTCCTATTGAATAGTAGTTTAGACACAAATTTTCAACAAGATCGGTCAAAAAGTTTCTGAGTTTGGGGGGGTCAAAGTTTGAAATTTTGGCCATATAGGTGTTCTTTCACATCCATGTAACTTATTACCAATTGGGGTTAGCAAAATTTGTCCCAAGCAGCTTAGATAGCTATTTTATCAATCTTTAAAAAAAAACAAAAAAATTTTTTTTTTTAAAGATTGATCAAATGGCTGTCCATGTAACCTTGTGCGCAAAGTACAGGTCGCAATTTTGGAGATAATTTGATAAAATTTGGGACATAGGTTCTACTTGGCACAAGGACCAAGCCTATTGAAAATGTAGGACCACGAGGGAAGATAGGAGGAAATTTCCTCCTCTCAGAAACTATTAAACCGATTTTAATGAAATTTAAAACATAGATAGAACCATATCTATATGGACACATAAGCTATACAGTTTTTCAAAAATAGGACCACAAGGAGAGGTAGGGGGCAATTTGCCTCTCACAAACTTTCAACCCGATTTTAATGAAGCTGATAAACATAGATAAATCCATATTTATATGGACATATAAGCATGATGTGTTTTTTAATACTGTGGATTAGGGTATCATATGGTCGGGCTTGACCGACTATACTTTCTTACTTGTTTAAAAAGTGCTTGGTAAAAATAAATTCAAACATTCTACGTTTTATTGTTAATGAATTAAAATCTTCCTTGCGGTAGCAAGAATGAGGAAAGAGGCCTAATAGAATGCCTTATTTATCAGACACAAACCTTATTCCCATCACAGAAGGTAAAACGGTATATACTAGAGTATCCACTCGATTAATCGTTGTTTAATTAATCGGGGAACTTTTCGCCATTATTCGGTCGAATAATTAAAATGGCCAATTTCTAAAAACGAATAACTCGAACAACTTGTGTCAATTAATCGATAAAAATAATTTCTTAGAAAATTCTGTTTTTTAATGTAAAAATATTTTTTTTAGTTTTGTAACCGATTAAATACCATAAAACCAAATTACATGTTGTTACCTTTTGCATTTATTTTCATTACACATTCTTCTAAACATATTTGACTTCCTATTTAGACTTAAGCGTGTGTGTGACAAATCATGTAACTCACTATAAACGTCAAATTCTTCTATCGACTTTTGACATTTGAGATTTTTTTAGATCCGTCTTAAAAACCTAAATGACTTTTTTTTTCTTTTGAAAATGAAGTATCGGCGCGAAATATTAATACGTTAAAAACAAATTAACCAAACCTATAGGTGATTACAGAAATATGTGTATATAAGTTATCAGCCAAGCTCTGGAAACCGAATACACATGAGTCAAATTAAAATCAAACTTATTTAAAAAACGATCCTGTTTAAAAGTTTATAAAAAAAAACTTATAAATAGTACATACGTTGAATTCTTATCTTTACCAGAACATCCCTTTAAATCAGGACAAAAAACGGTAATTTTTAAATAAATTCAACTGAGAATCTCCATCGACTTCCACTCAATTCCACTAGATTTAGAGGAATAATAAATTGGTAAAAATGTTTTTCATAACTTGCTGGCACCTCTCAACTCTGTTTCAAATAGAGAATTATGTTTTTTTCCACTGGAATTTTCCAAAAGAATTATGTTTTTTTTTCCATTATGTTTTGTTTTGTTTTTGTTTTTATTTATTGATTTCCAATACAACAAGATATAAATCTTATAATTATAGTAATGGATTTTTAAATTGTATAGGAACATGACGTAAAATATTTAGTATTTATTTAAATTTGTTAGTCCGAGTTTAGACGAGCGAACATTTGGAAGGAAAACATCTGGAATTCTCTTTTGTTTTTTCGTTCGCGGTCACACACGCGAACATGTTGCCGAAAACCAGATTTTTTTTGTAATTGGGGATAAAAATTTCGCGAAAATCCCCAGGGGATTTTTTGGTAAAAAGCACTTTTTCGCTGGGGATTTTTGGGGAAAAAATATATTATAATAAATTTCATTTTTGCAATGGCAAGACCGATTTGGTCAAGATATGGGTACAAATTTTAGTATTTTTTTCGGTTTAAAACTGTTTCAAGAACTTGTTGAAATAGTTTTAAATACGCTTGTTGTACCAACTAGCGTTACTTCTGTTGAACTAGCTTTTTTCTGTAACGAATACAACCAAAATCAATATTTGCAACAGATTGCAATATAAGTTATTAGGAGCTCTTATTAGAATAAATAGGCACTTTAAAATAATGCAGCTTGCTGTGACAAATTTATTCAATAATCTCAAATGTACTTTTTAAACAAACAACATGTAACACAAAATTGCATTGGCTTATGAACAGCTATGGGCAAATGCAAAATGAAAATGCAAAAAGAGCGAACGATGTGTATACATTAGGGTGGCCGTTATTTTCTTTTTTTTGATTTCTTATATTCTCCCCCGCCAAATCGGTTCAGTTTTATGTAAAAAAAATACAAAAAAATTTCGTAGCGATAAGTTGTGTTTTAGGGGGGGCGTCCGCCCCTCAAAGTTTGCCATCAAGCTATTTATTCAAATGTAATTTGTTTGCATATGACTATCTCTTAAAAACAACATTTTACAAGAACATGATATATGGCAATATTTTAGCTCTTCTAGTCAACAACATTAGCCTCGAAGAAAGTTTTTTGCTAAAATTAATATTTAAGAAAATAATTAAGAAAATAACAACAAAATTCCAAACATTTTATATACGTTTTATATATATAAAAGAGGGATTTAATGTCAAGTGAACTAATTTTGAAATCGATGTCTTTCGATTTGGATGAAATTTGCACCAACGTTAGTCCTATTGAATAGTAGTTTAGACACAAATTTTCAACAAGATCGGTCAAAAAGTTTCTGAGTTTGGGGGGGTCAAAGTTTGAAATTTTGGCCATATAGGTGTTCTTTCACATCCATGTAACTTATTACCAATTGGGGTTAGCAAAATTTGTCCCAAGCAGCTTAGATAGCTATTTGATCAATCTTCAAAAAAAAACAAAAAAATTTTTTTTTTTAAAGATTGATCAAATGGCTGTCCATGTAACCTTGTGCGCAAAGTACAGGTCGCAATTTTGGAGATAATTTGATAAAATTTGGGACATAGGTTCTACTTGGCACAAGGACCAAGCCTATTGAAAATGTAGGACCACGAGGGAAGATAGGAGGAAATTTCCTCCTCTCAGAAACTATTAAACCGATTTTAATGAAATTTAAAACATAGATAGAACCATATCTATATGGACACATAAGCTATACAGTTTTTCAAAAATAGGACCACAAGGAGAGGTAGGGGGCAATTTGCCTCTCACAAACTTTCAACCCGATTTTAATGAAGCTGATAAACATAGATAAATCCATATTTATATGGACATATAAGCATGATGTGTTTTTTAATACTGTGGATTAGGGTATCATATGGTCGGGCTTGACCGACTATACTTTCTTACTTGTTTAAAAAGTGCTTGGTAAAAATAAATTCAAACATTCTACGTTTTATTGTTAATGAATTAAAATCTTCCTTGCGGTAGCAAGAATGAGGAAAGAGGCCTAATAGAATGCCTTATTTATCAGACACAAACCTTATACCCATCACAGAAGGTAAAACGGTATATACTAGAGTATCCACTCGATTAATCGTTGTTTAATTAATCGGGGAACTTTTCGCCATTATTCGGTCGAATAATTAAAATGGCCAATTTCTAAAAACGAATAACTCGAACAACTTGTGTCAATTAATCGATAAAAATAATTTCTTAGAAAATTCTGTTTTTTAATGTAAAAATATTTTTTTTAGTTTTGTAACCGATTAAATACCATAAAACCAAATTACATGTTGTTACCTTTTGCATTTATTTTCATTACACATTCTTCTAAACATATTTGACTTCCTATTTAGACTTAAGCGTGTGTGTGACAAATCATGTAACTCACTATAAACGTCAAATTCTTCTATCGACTTTTGACATTTGAGATTTTTTTAGATCCGTCTTAAAAACCTAAATGACTTTTTTTTTCTTTTGAAAATGAAGTATCGGCGCGAAATATTAATACGTTAAAAACAAATTAACCAAACCTATAGGTGATTACAGAAATATGTGTATATAAGTTATCAGCCAAGCTCTGGAAACCGAATACACATGAGTCAAATTAAAATCAAACTTATTTAAAAAACGATCCTGTTTAAAAGTTTATAAAAAAAAAACTTATAAATAGTACATACGTTGAATTCTTATCTTTACCAGAACATCCCTTTAAATCAGGACAAAAAACGGTAAT
Source organism: Pollenia angustigena (assembly GCA_930367215.1). Classification (NCBI taxonomy): domain Eukaryota; kingdom Metazoa; phylum Arthropoda; class Insecta; order Diptera; family Polleniidae; genus Pollenia; species Pollenia angustigena. Next base: position 118,862,379 of record OV884057.1, on the reverse strand, counting down.
TTTTAAATAAATTCAACTGAGAATCTCCATCGACTTCCACTCAATTCCACTAGATTTAGAGGAATAATAAATTGGTAAAAATGTTTTTCATAACTTGCTGGCACCTCTCAACTCTGTTTCAAATAGAGAATTATGTTTTTTTCCACTGGAATTTTCCAAAAGAATTATGTTTTTTTTTCCATTATGTTTTGTTTTGTTTTTGTTTTTATTTATTGATTTCCAATACAACAAGATATAAATCTTATAATTATAGTAATGGATTTTTAAATTGTATAGGAACATGACGTAAAATATTTAGTATTTATTTAAATTTGTTAGTCCGAGTTTAGACGAGCGAACATTTGGAAGGAAAACATCTGGAATTCTCTTTTGTTTTTTCATTCGCGGTCACACACGCGAACATGTTGCCGAAAACCAGATTTTTTTTGTAATTGGGGATAAAAATTTCGCGAAAATCCCCAGGGGATTTTTTGGTAAAAAGCACTTTTTCGCTGGGGATTTTTGGGGAAAAAATATATTATAATAAATTTCATTTTTGCAATGGCAAGACCGATTTGGTCAAGATATGGGTACAAATTTTAGTATTTTTTTCGGTTTAAAACTGTTTCAAGAACTTGTTGAAATAGTTTTAAATACGCTTGTTGTACCAACTAGCGTTACTTCTGTTGAACTAGCTTTTTTCTGTAACGAATACAACCAAAATCAATATTTGCAACAGATTGCAATATAAGTTATTAGGAGCTCTTATTAGAATAAATAGGCACTTTAAAATAATGCAGCTTGCTGTGACAAATTTATTCAATAATCTCAAATGTACTTTTTAAACAAACAACATGTAACACAAAATTGCATTGGCTTATGAACAGCTATGGGCAAATGCAAAATGAAAATGCAAAAAGAGCGAACGATGTGTATACATTAGGGTGGCCGTTATTTTCTTTTTTTTGATTTCTTATATTCTCCCCCGCCAAATCGGTTCAGTTTTATGTAAAAAAAAATACAAAAAAATTTCGTAGCGATAAGTTGTGTTTTAGGGGGGGCGTCCGCCCCTCAAAGTTTGCCATCAAGCTATTTATTCAAATGTAATTTGTTTGCATATGACTATCTCTTAAAAACAACATTTTACAAGAACATGATATATGGCAATATTTTAGCTCTTCTAGTCAACAACATTAGCCTCGAAGAAAGTTTTTTGCTAAAATTAATATTTAAGAAAATAATAAAGAAAATAACAACAAAATTCCAAACATTTTATATACGTTTTATATATATAAAAGAGGGATTTAATGTCAAGTGAACTAATTTTGAAATCGATGTCTTTCGATTTGGATGAAATTTGCACCAACGTTAGTCCTATTGAATAGTAGTTTAGACACAAATTTTCAACAAGATCGGTCAAAAAGTTTCTGAGTTTGGGGGGGTCAAAGTTTGAAATTTTGGCCATATAGGTGTTCTTTCACATCCATGTAACTTATTACCAATTGGGGTTAGCAAAATTTGTCCCAAGCAGCTTAGATAGCTATTTGATCAATCTTTAAAAAAAAAATTTTTTTGTTTTTTTTTGAATTTTTTAAAATTTTTTTTTTAAATTTACAACTTGGCAAAAAAAAAAAAAAAAAAAGTTTTAAATATAAAAAAAATATGTTAAAAAATTTTTTAAAAAAACCAAAAAATTTTTTTTAAAAAGATTGATTAAATAGCTATCTAAGCTGCTTGAGACAAATTTTGCTAACCCCAATTGGTAATAAGTTACATGGATGTGAAAGAACACCTGTATGGCCAAAATTTCAAACTTTGACCCTCCCAAACTCAGAAACTTTTTGACCGATCTTGTTGAAAATTTATGTCTGAACTACTATTCAATGGGACTAACGGTGGTGCAAATTTCATCCAAATCGAAAGATTTCGATTTCAAAATTAGTTCACTTGACATTAAATCCCTCTTTTATATATATAAAACGTATATAAAATGTTTGGAATTTTGTTGTTATTTTCTTAATTATTTTCTTAAATATTAATTTTAGCAAAAAACTTTCTTCGAGGCTAATGTTGTTGACTAGAAGAGCTAAAATATTGCCATATACCATGTTCTTGTAAAATGTTGTTTTTAAGAGATAGTCATATGCAAACAAATTACATTTGAATAAATGGCTTGATGGCAAACTTTGAGGGGCCGACGCCCCCCCTAAAACACAACTTATCGCTACGAAATTTTTTTGTATTTTTTTTTACATAAAACTGAACCGATTTGGGGGGGGGAGAATATAAGAAATCAAAAAAAAAAAGTTCTCCATACAACTAACGGCCACGCTAGTATACATACACAAAAAACAAAGAGCAAAAGAGCATAAAACCAACAAATGCACACATAAACAAACTAATACAACGCCACACATGCAAAGCTTTCAATGTAGTGGTGCCCATACCTGCTTATGAATTAGAAGATTATGATTTCCTAGTTTTGGAAATTATAAATATGTATTGACGCATAATTACCCAGCGGGAAAAAGAAGGAGTACGGAGGCCTTCCAGAAGGCCTCTGTACCCCTTCTTTTGGATAAACAAGGCCTTATCGCTCCATTCCATACTCATATCTTTTTTACACGCGTTGTCATTGCGGAGAAGGCCTTCCGCTTTCCATTCTTCCCCAGAGCTTCTTAAAGGCCTTCAAATAAATGGCTCTTAGAAGGCTTTCCAGAGAATGACTTTCAAAAGGCCTTAGCAAAAAGGTTATCTTGAAGGGCTTTTAAGAAAGGTATGTTAAAAGGTCTTTCAATTAATGGCTCTTCCTTTCAGACCATCCTTCTACAAATGCATTAAAGGTCATATTGAAGGGCTATCAGTCTAAAACATTAAGGAATATTTCCTTACAAATGAAATTAGAAGACTGAATAGGCTTCATGTAACGTATGTTTATATATTTTATTAAGCTTATTGTGGTTTAATAACACATGTGATACCTATTTTTTTATTGAAATAATCAAATTTGCTAAACATTGTAAATAAAAGTATACCTATAATAAAAAAAAACTTTTAAGCACAAGTACCTATCTTCCTTAATGGACAAAACTCAACTAAAATGATTTACATTATTGTTTTTATTTTGTATTTTAATATGCACCTACTTTGTTTTTATAACGGGATCTGAAAAAAAGCAAAACAAAAAATTTTACTCTTTCTCTGTTCCACTTCAACTAAAATGATTTACAGCATATTTTACTTTGTTTTTGTAAAGAGATCTGAATTCTTTTGCTTTTGCTTGTGCAAAAAAAAAACAAAACAAAAAATGTTACTCCTTCTTTTCTCGCTTCTCATACCAAAGAGCCGAGGCCTTCTATGAGGCATTCTTTAGCTGTTACGTAAGAATATGAATTAAATCAAAAAAATGTTGAAGCAGGCCTTTAAAAAGGCCTGAAGTAAGAAGGTCTTCTGAGTTTTCCCGCTGGGTATTTTTCTTTTGCGTTTTTACGTTACCCTTGTACATAAATACGTAGAACTCAAAAAATAAATAACATTAGTTTTAATAAAATGTTACACAAATGGACTAAGAGGGAGTTTACACGGTGTCTTTTCAGACATGTCTGACAAACACGTCTGTTTTGTTTGTAGGCGATCGGGGTAGAGAAGAAAGAGGGGTTGCCAAACAGACATGAAATGAGTTTTCATGTTTGTTTCTATGAATTTTCATGTTCTCAATTTGTATGTTTATGTGTATTAGGCTTTTAGACATGAAAACAGACATGTTTGGAAAGACATCGTGAAAAGACAAAAGGTTTTTGGTAGCATGTTCAAAAGAAATTGTCAAAAACAGACACGTCTGGAAAGACACCATGTAAACTCAATCTTATTTAAATAAATGGATGTATGCATATTTTCCCATTGACATAATATTATCATCATATATATTATTTCTAAAGCACTTTTTTTTGTCGGTTGCAAATATCTCCCATACCACCGCATAAAATTTAATGAATGATATCTCATTTTAAAGCTTATTTCTAACACTAATGACGAAAAATAATTAGAAATTAAAAAATTAATATTTTCATTGATAAAAATTACGGTGCGAAATAGTCGCACGGGTCATCTAGTATATATTATTTCTAAAGCACTTTTTTTTGTCGGTTGCAAATATCTCCCATACCACCGCATCAAATTTAATGAATGATATCTCATTTTAAAGCTTATTTCTAACACTAATGACGAAAAATAATTAGAAATTGAAAAATTAATCACCCCTATCGCGAATAAAAATTCCTTGGGAGTTTTTTCCCTTTTTCCATTTTTCCTATGTTAATTCAATAGTAAAAATGGGAAAAGGGAAAAAACTCCCAAGAAATTTTTATTCACGATAGGGGTGAATATTTTCATTGATAAAAATTATATTTTAAAATGTATTGAAGTTACTAAAATTTCTATTAATTATTTTCATTTTATGTTACAAAAATGACAACTATTCGCAATATTCGCACGGGTCATCTAGTGTATTTTATTTTTAAGAACATTTGGGGATTTTTGGGGATAAGAAAATTGCTATTTTGGGGATGAAAAATTGCAAATTGGGGATAAGGCTTAAAATAAAACTGGGAACTCTGCCGGAAACATTCTGTTAATATTGTTGTTTTTTTTTCTCAAAAAGCAAAGTAAATGATGAAACAGAAATGAGTCTTCAACTTCAAGCAAAAATTTTAAAGCCCATAATTAAAACGTCGGCAGTAACTTCAAATTCTCTCTCATTTCTTTCATTTTCTTTTGTTCTTATTTTTCTTTGTTTACAAATTGTATGAAATTGAATGAAAGTATGGTAGCATTGTTAAGAGAATAATTGTATTTATGTGAGAGCATTAGAAAAAACGTCCTCAAAATAAAGGGTGCTTAAATTTCAAGGGCCGATGTTGATTTTGAATAAAACACAAACTATTTAGGAAATTATTGTAATTTTATTTTATTATGATATATTGGTATTACTCAATTATGTATGGAACAAAATATCGGCCAAATGGGCGCCGCGACCACGGCGGCACACCTCCATCCGATGGTCCAAATTTTCGATGACCCTGAGGCATAATGGAGGTTCTATGCCGTTAATGTGCCGAATTATCTCATCCTTTAGCTCTTGAATTGTTGCTGGCTTATCGACTTACACCTTTTCTTTCAAATAACCCCAAAGAAAAAAGTCCAACGGTGTCAAATCACATGATCTTGGCGGCCAATTGATATCGCCATTACGTGAGATAACACGGCCATTGAATTTGTTGCGCAAAAGAGCCATTGTTTCGTTAGCTGTGTGGCAAGTGGCACCGTCCTGCTGAAACCACATATCGTCCACATCCATATCTTCCAATTCGGGCCATAAAAAGTTCGTTATCATCTCACGATAGCGAACACCATTCACAGTAACTGCCTGACCGGCCTCATTTTGGAAAAAATACGGCCCGATGATGCCGCCAGCCCATAAACCGCACCAAACAGTCACTCTTTGTGGGTGCATTGGTTTTTCGACAATCACTCTTGGATTCTCATTCGCCCAAATGCGGCAATTCTGTTTATTGACGAATCCACTGAGGTGAAAATGTGCCTTCAGTGATGATTTTCTTCGAAAATTGATCATCCACTGTTGCCATTTCTTGCCACCATTCTGCCCATTCACGACGTTTGGAATGGTCAAGAGGCTTTAGTTCTTGAGCCAATTGCACCTTGTAAGCGTGTTAATGCAAGTCTTTATGCATAATGTTCATCAACGACGAGCGTCAGAGGTGCAATTGTTGGGCACGACGACGAGTTGAGGTGGACGGCTCTTCAGCCACACTATCGCGAACAGCAGCAATATTTTCTGCAGTACGAGCTGTACGAGCATGCACTGGTGTTCTCACATCTTCTACAGACCCGGTTTGCTCGAATTTTTCCACGATTTTTGCGATTGTACGCACATTTGGACGATCAAATTGACCAAAAAAATCACGAAGTGCACGATATGCATTTTGATTTGAACGCCCATTTTCATAATAAGTCTGGATAACTTTAACACGTTGTTGGATTGTGTATCTCCATGGTTCAAATTGAGTAAGTCTGAAATAGAGAAATGTCAAATAAAATTCGGAAAAAAACTTGGCTTTTAGGTGTGGTTCACATTCAACATCGGCCCTTACAATTTAACCCTTTAAAATTGATTTTATTTCTCGACCGCATTCTCTGGCATAATTTTCTGTCAAACTGTATGAAAAACATCGTTCAGCCCCAGTTCTGTTTCATCATTAAATGTCAACAAAGAAAATGAGAACAAAGCGTGTCGCCGAGTACCGAACACAAAAACCATTCTCTCTTCCCCACCCGTAATTTGCTCCCAAACAAAATGTTTCCCTTCCAAATGTTTCCCTGTCTAAATGGGCACTAACATAGCAGAAATACAAAAAAATATTATTTTTCAAATTTAATAATAACACACAATAGTACATAATATTAATTTTTACAGCGTGAATCATCTATAATGCTTTAGCAATTCTTTTTTAAAGTGCAGTGCGTTGCGTATAAACTGTGTGCTCGGTGCTAACGAGTTCCAAAGACGGATTGCATGAACTAAAGTTCGATATCTTATATGAATAATGTAATTCGGATTGTGTAAATAAGATTTTATCAAACAGATAGGCTGGTTCAAGGATGTAGATAATCTTCTGTAGAAGCATTAAGGTTCTTATTTCCATTAGATAAAATTATTTGAATTATTCGAATTAATCGAGTAACTCGAACAAATAAAAACCTTTATTGGATTAATCGAGCAATTTAAAAATCGATTAATTCCTTACTCGAACAAAGCTTAAAGTCAAAGAATTGGATACACTAGTATATATCTGTGGAGTTTTGACAGAAGAACCTAACTCGAGATCGGACAATTTTCCACTTTTTTCACCATATGTATAAGTTTTAAAATCGCATCTTTCTTTCTATTCAGCGTGTTTCTAGTTAGTGTAGATCGGAAGATCTAGAAGCCCCCAAATCAACCTGTCTCGCAATTTTTACAATCTGCTTTTGACAAAAGAACCCATATCGAAATATGCTGCAGGGCACAAAGAAAAATATCATAAGGTAATTTTGACAAAAGAACCTATTCGAATATGGGTTTCCAATAATTTACTAAAATTATTTTGACAAAACAACCTATTTGCACTCATGTTCTTTTATCAAATGCATAAACGAAAATAACACGTTCCCTTCTAAAGTGAAGTTCTTTTAATAGCCATTTGATCATTAGCATTCATTGTGACAAAACAACCTATGTTAACATGAGTGCTTTAGTGTAATGAGAATTAACGAAATAAGAGGAACCTATATCAAATCAAGTGCTTTTGTCGTGTCCATGTGTAACAAATTATGACGTTTTTTATGAAATATGTTGTTTCCTAATATAGAAAATCATAAACAATGCACAGAGGAAGACAAAAAACAAAGGTTCCAAAGTTTTAGAGGAGCATTGACTCCCTCGCAAGTGAATGCATTGACTACAAGAATTATAGATATACAAGATTACGATAATTATCAGCTGTTTTGAAGGTACCTACGTCACGGCTCCAAAGAGCTGTTCTATTTGTATGGAATTTTCAATGATTTTATAATTTTCGACTTTTCTAGAGGCTGCCGTGTTTATCGAAAGAATTGCACCCGATACTTACCGAATCCAAGTAAGCCATTTGTGAAAAGTCACACTATCAATAACAGATATGTATGTCAGTTACGACAAAATGAATAGTACCCTCTTTCTGTTGTTCATTCCAGTTGTGTTTAAATTAAATTAAATAAAATGTACCACACAAGTGCTCAAGATATTGATGAAGAGATTGATATTGATGAAGATCCTTTCCATGAATCTGATGTTGATGACTCCGATTTTGTCCCAGAGACGACTTCCGATCTAAACACCACTACGCAGGAAATGGCTCCAGATATTGACTCCAATGTAAGTAATTGGGATTTCACCGAAATTGATGAAACCCAACTATTCGAACTTAGGAAAAGAATATGTGACCAATAAAAAGAAAATCGTCTCTGCTAAAAAAATTAAAGCACTTTCAAAATGCAGAAGGTTGTGTAATACTCACCTAAATTTTGAGGAGCAAAAGATGATTTTTAAACTGTACTGGAATTTGGGTGATTACAACAAACGACGGCAATATCTGTCAGGCTTAATTGATGTTGAATTTAAGAAAACGCATACAATTAATAACGTGGGAAATCGACAATATAACTATTTGTATAATTGAAGCACAGCCGCGAATAACGTTGTAAACGCCACATTTTGCAAAAACTGTTTTTGTGCATATAACCGTTGGCTTTACTCTGTAACACAGTTTAAACATCAAATCAACCAAAACTATGCACCTTAACGCCATACGCATACAAAGTGTCAGTCAGTGAAAGAACATTGCAAGTTACTAACAAAATGATGAAACCGAAATGGTTTTGCAGTCAGAGATAATGTTTTAAAAGCATTTTGCATAAAAGTTTTTACTATCATTATTTTTCATAGTAGAAAATAAAAATGTTTAAAACAAATCATGCTGCCTGTCAAAAGACGTTTTTTTTCTCTCCTGAAAAATTATTATTTTGTAACTTAAAACGTTATTCGCGGCTGTGCTTCAATTGTGAAGTTAACGGCCAAAGGAGAAGAGTATGTAAACAATGTTTTATGAAAATATATGCCGAAACTGCTCAAAGTATTAAAACTGTTACTAAGTGCAAAGTTAAAGAAAGCTCCGTTGAAATTGTTCAGTGCGATAAAAGAGGAAAACATTTTCCACAACACAAACTGTCGACGGAAAAGTACCAGGAAGTTTTAGATCACATTAATAGTTTTCCGAAATATGTGAGCCATTACAGCCGTCGCACTGTGGCTGAAAATTGAATTTCATCGGCCAAAAGTCCAATTTTTTGTCATCGCCGATTTCAAAAATTTTAATGCCATTCGATAGCAAACATATTAGAACTAAGGTATCCAAAAAACTAGATTAAAATATTGATAATTGTGGCTGTGGCATGCTGCTGGAAACAAATATTTTATGTTGTTTTAGAAAGAAATTAATTTTTGTAAATTTGATCGGAACTAAATTATGATTTCTCGCAAACCGTTATCAATAATCGGTCGAAATTTGTTTTGTTATATTAGTGGGATAGTAGTCTTTAAAAAGTGGTTCATGACATCACTGTATCATTTATACCTGATGTGTTATTAAATGTTTCCCCAGGTTCTATATTTTAGTTAAATCCGAATTTTAGAGGAGTAGAACTTGTTAGGGTCAAAATGGGTTAAAGAGATTTTAATACCATCAGAAAGCTGAAAGTGTCCTCTTTAACCCCATATATACTTGTTCAACTGTTTGGAACTGTCTGTTGAAAACTTTTTTCATTTTAATGAAATTACTCGCAACATTTTTTTTTGCTATTTTTATTTAAGCTGCTCATATGACTGAAATATAACACAAGGGTTTACGAACGTTTTGTTTTGAAAAATTATTTTGCTTGTTATGAACGGCTGAACATATTTGAATGAAATTTTAAACTGTCATAGCTGGATAGCTTTTGAGTTGAATTGAAAGAATGGAGGGTCGGGAGTGTGACTTGCGGACCTCTAAAATTGGTAACCTCGGAAATTCAAACTTTTAAGAAATTCACCAAAAATATTTTATGGATTTTAAGCGTATCCTACTTTAGCCCAATTTAGTTTTTTTTCTACCTTATTATGCTACCTATGAACACAGTATAACGCAAGCTATGTATAAAAGCCAGTGGTATTCGAATAAAATCTCAGTTGTTAAAATATATCTAAGCAATAACAATCTATTTTTTAAATATCTATAAAAATGGAGAGCTTCAGCTATAAAGAATTATCCGAAGAGTATTTTAAAAATAGAAAGGAGGAAGATGTTTTAAGTTACATTGAAGGAAAACTCAATTTATATTCCTGCAGCACTGAAATACGATCGGAACTGCAAAATAAAATAATCGATTTCGTCAAAAACTTAAAAAAGCGGTTCAAACAAGTTGGATGGAGTAAACCTAGATTTTAAAACAGTTTTGTAAACTGGTTAGATGGCGAACTCAGTGTCCAGATATCTTCAGAAGGTACAAATGAAAAGAACCTTGGGAGGCCAAAGAAATCACTTGAGAACTGTAGCGATAGATCTAAAAGGCGGAAGCTTAAGGATATCAACGAAGAAATCGGAGATACAAGTATTCAAGAAGCTTTGCTATATCAACTGCGATCACAAAAAGAACTCACAAAAGTCGATATTATTGAAAAAGTTTTTATCGCTAGTCCCAAGAGAACAAAACGGATTCTTAAGAGTATTCCAACGCCAAGCGATGAAAAACAGTTTTCAAATGAAGAGGCATTAGCATTATTTTTAGATTTGAAGTTAACAAAAGAGCAATATATTCAGCTCAGAGTGCGTGCAATTGAAAAAGGTTCAAATCTGTATCCTGCTTATCATCACATAACTGCTGCTAAAAAGGAATGTTTGCCACCAAGGGACACTATTAAAATCACACCAATTTCGGCAGAGGTAAAACTTCAAGGTCTACTTAATCATACAGCTCAGCGTTTACTACAATCACTTAAAGGAGATGATTTGAAAAAATATGGGAACTGCAAGTTAACTCTCTTTTGCAAATGGGGATGTGATGGTTCTTCTGGACAGAAACAATACAAGCAATCTATATGTGAAAATGCTTCAGATACAGATATGTTCATGGTATCATTTGTTCCATTGCGATTGGTAAAGAATTTGGAACACTCGGAGCCTTCGACCAGTACGATGCAAACAAAGGATATTTGGAAAAATCTCACACCATATTCTACAAAATACTGCAGACCAATAAAATTTGAATTTAAAAAGGAAACTGCTGTTACCATTAAAAATGAAACCAGTTATATAAGAGCCCAAATTGCAACACTACGGCCATTAGAATTAGAAATAGATGGCCATATAATTAAAGTTAACTATCAATTAGTGCTAACGATGATAGACGGAAAAGTAGGCCAGGCTTTGACTGACACAAAGGCTTCATCCAGCTGCATTATATGCCAAACCACATCAAGCAAATTAAACAAAGTCCCGGAAAAATCATTAGATAATACTAATGCATATGAATTTGGATTATCGCCGCTACATACAAGAATACGAATTATGGAGCACATACTAAAAATCAGTTATGATTTGGATTTTGGACCTACAGGATCAATAAGAAACAATGAAACCAACAAGGATGTAAGAAGTATAAAAAAGAAGCATGTTCAGGATGAATTTCGCAAATGTGGCTTGATTATAGACCAACCAAAACAAGGATCAGGCAATACGAATGATGGGAATACAGCAAGAAGGTTCTTTTCTGATCCCAAAAAAGCATCTGAAATAACAGGTGTTGATATATAAGTCTTATATCAAGATTTAAAACAATCATTGATGTACTTGCATGCAATGAACAAATTGATTATAGAAAATTTGGGGATTATGCCAAAGAAACAGCTCGAATATATACTATCAAATATGCATGGAGAAATATGTCTGCAACCGTTCATAAAATCCTTTATCATGCAGATGATGTCATTAGGCATCATTTAGTACCGTAAGGAGATCTGTCAGAAGAAGCCCAGGAAAAAAGGAATAAAGATTACAGATTTTATAGGGAGCACAATACCAGAAAAATGTCACGAGATTTTACGAACGAAGATCTGTTTAATATATTGTTGGCAACGTCAGATCCGCTCATCTCTAGCATTCGAAGTCAATGGAAAGTAGAACATCGGGACTTAGATGAAGAAGCAAAAGGGCTGCTACAGGACAAAGATAATACAAAACCAAATATGGAATATTTGGAGGCAATTTCCCAACCGAATCAATAGTAGATATACTAAATTTTATTGTTATTTAAGCAAAAAATATGTTTTTGTCCTTATTGTTATTTAAATAAAAAAAAGAAAAAAAAAATTTTTAAATTTACACTTATTTATTTTTTTAATCTAAAAAGTTTTCTAGTGGAACTGGTTCCAGTTGAACCTGTTGTAGAGTTGATAATGTAGAAACCTATTCACAAAATTATCATAGGTATTATAACATGCCTATACATTTTTTTTAAAGGTATAGTGGCATTTACGAGGCGAATGTATATGCATATAAAGGTAATATGAATACGAATTTCTCCAGAAATATATAAAAATGTTTATATTTTTCAAAAGAAAACATTAAGTGTATGCTTGTAGAAGCAATTTATAGTCAGTTTGACAGTTTTACTCCCATATGCCCAAATTTTCCAAACAAAAAAAAAAAATTATTTGAGTAAAAAATTCTAATAATTCAGCACACCGATTTTTATACATTTAGAACAGTAATGTTTTCTAGTAAGTCCATTATTTTTTAGAAAATTCTGAGCAATATCGAATGGTAAATTATATTGCCTTTATTGAACAAAAAAAAAAATTAAAGCCGTTTTCCGGGATTGGGAATTTGGGTATTTGTTTATCAAAAATGGGTATGTTTTTCAGTCCACTGTTTTAAGAACTTTTTAATCTACATAACTGCCAAAATTCATTATGATACCTTTATTCATGTTAGATTTATAGAATGTCAAACATTAAAATTATTAATATATAGTGCAAATGAATAAAAGGGCTTTCAATATGAGTAAAAAATAATATTTTTAAGGTTTGACATTCTATAAATCTGACATGAACAAAGATATGCTAACGAAATTCGGCAGTAATGTAGATTTAAAAGTTCTTAAAACAGTGGGCTGAAAAAATCCCACTTTTTTAATTAAAAAAATACCATAGTTCTCAATCTCAATCATTAGCATTTTCATACTAAATGCTAAAAAACATCAAAAGTTCAACTTTGACCTTAAATTTCTCAACAACTACTGAACGGATTTTAACAAAATTAAAACTGTAAAAAAGTTCAAGAAGTCTTCTCTCCTGCAAAAAAAAATTTGCAAAATTATCTCTATTGGTTCAAAAGTTACAGATTTTTGGCCGATGAAAAACGATTTTCAGCCACTGTGCGTCGTCATACAAAACAACTATATCTTCAGTGTAATTTAAGCATGGCAGAATTATACAGATTATACACAAACAAATTTTCTCAACCTGTTTCGTTGCCAACGTATCGAGAAATATTTCAGAAACTGGACATTAAGTTTAAAAAGCCGCATATTGATGTATGCAACAAGTGTGAGACTTTAAAAATAGATATTAAAAATGCATTAACTGAGGATGAAATAGCAATACTTAAATTAAAACAACAAAATCATCACGAAGAGGCAGACATGGCATATGAATCTAAGAAACATGACAAAGAACTGTCTTCGAAGGATAAATCTATCAAAATGTATACTTTTGATCTGCAGCAATGTTTGCCAACACCACACTTAAATGCGGCAATGTTCTTCTACAAACGACCACAGTGGACATTTAATTTTACGATGCATGACGGAGCAACAAACAGAGCGAATTGTGTGAAATATGGAAAGAGACCATTGCAAAGCGTGGAGCAAACGAGATTAGTTCCTGTATCTACAAATGTATGATGGAATTACCGATACATGTGAAGCATGTTATTTTGTACAGCGACTCGTGTCCAGGGCAAAACCGTAATTCTTATATTTCCGCCATGTTTGAAAAGGTTTTAGAAGATCATCAAACTATAGAATTAATTGATCACAAGTTTCTGGTTGTTGGACACACGCATATGGAATGTGACACGGTTCATTCCCAAATAGAAAAAAAGAAGAAAAAATGTGTGAATTCCATACATCACCCACATGACTGGGCTACTTTAATAGCAACTACAAATCACAAAAACAATGCAATAGAGATGGCTCAAGATCAAAACTTCGACTTCGGTAGCCTATTAAAAAACAAATACACTTGGAGAAATACTAATACATTAGGTGCGTGTAACACTACTTATGTTTGTCTATTTTTAGTATAATTTTTATTTGTTGTTTTGTAAAGGTGACAAATTTGAATGGAAGCTTATACGTTGGATGCGAAGTCTAAGTCTGGATTTTTACAGTACAAGCTATCTTTACAGCCGAACGAGGACTTCAAGGAACTAGAGATAACACAGCGGCGACGGAAAATAACAAATTTCGAATTTAATAAATGTTATTCTGCTCCTTTGCCAATATCATCTAATAAAAAACGTGATTTACAGTCCGTTCTGCCATTTAGAAATGCAGAGTTTCATAATTTTTACCAATAACTTGCACGTTGAAGGTGAAGTATAATTGGAAGATGATTGGGATATTGACGAATATGATTAGCTGTAGAGTGAATTATTCTTTATTTCTTCTGAATTATAAAAAGTAAAGCTATTTAATATACAAAAATGTGAAATACAATATAATATAATATATGAACTATTTCTTATTTGTATTTTTAATTCAATTTATTCCAATTTTTCTTTTTCATACCTAAAAATACATGTAATTGGTCTAATAGAAAGCATAACTTTTTATAATATTCGTTTAAAATAAATTGAATTCTATTTAAGAAAATAACATATGTCACTGAATTTTTCTTATTTCATTTTAATAAAAGCACTAGTCCCGACAAAGGTTGCGAAATATTTGTAACTTTTCAGTATGAAAAAAGACTTCATCTAGAGAAGGGTTGATTTTTCGATCAAAAATTATTTTGACAAAACAACACATCTTGGTTTTTGGACATTTTCTCGGCAACAGTTAAATCTGGAAGAAAGATGCAAATTGGAAAATAAAGGTATTTAAATTCTCCACAATAAAAATAGATTACATTTGCTTAGATATATTCTGGGACGATTTTGTGACCCTATAAAAGTGTTTTTTGGTCCTCCTGTAAAATTCAGTTTTTCGACATTGGTTGTTTTGTCAAAATTCCACAGATATATAACTTTGCCATTGCGTTTGTAATTTCTACAGTATTGATCTTAGACCCTATAAAGTATATATATTATGGATCCTTATGAGAAGGGAAGTTCAAATCCGGTTGTCCGTCTGTCTGTTGAAATGGGTTTTTCGAAGCCCCCAGATATGACGGGGCTTGGTTGGTATAAAAATGGGTGAGATATGAGCAAAAAACCACGACAACCTCTAATTTTTTAAAAAAATTCCTTGTTATTGTTGTATTTTTATTATTTTTTTCCGTATATCTAAAGAACGGCAAGAGCCAGGTTCAAACATTAAGGCTATCAATACACAGCATCCCACAAAATGTGGGCGGGATTATATAAAAACTTGTTTGGACTGTCATATGACTTATGGATACGCCTTATATACATATAAAAAGATCAGAAATCTTTAGTAGAACATATTTTCTCAAAAACTCGAAAATATCGATTCAGATACAAAAAAGTAATGGCCAAAATCAATTTTTTTTTTTTTTTTTTTTTTGAAAAATACACCGAAAGGTAATAGATCTTTCCGAGTCCAAGTTTTATTCCCAAAGTAAATGGTAAATTTGTTTTTAAAGACGTCGGCAAAGTTATAACCAAAATACTGAAATCCCAAAAATTCCTTTTTTTATAATTAAGTTTGTCTCTTAATATACATATTTAATAGCACGCAAATATATGCAAATAATTAAATGCAATTAAGCGATTAAAACTACGCATATAAATATACATACATATATGTGACATTTCAGTTAAAAGGAACCTATGGGCAAAAAATGAGTTTTGGAGAAAAACGATTTTGAAGTTAACAAGTTAATTTTTTTTCTTATCGAAGGTGTATTTGCTTTACAAAAGTAATGCAGTTAGCTGCGGTTTGCTACATTAGAAAGATCGTATTGTCTATTTTAAGAATCGCCAAAAATGTAAAAATCGATTTTTTCATCCATAGGTCCCTTTTAACTGGAACTGACACATATTTAGATATACTTATATTAGGGCGGGTCAAATTGTATGGAACGATTTTTTTTTGATGAAGCGAATAGCAAAAACGTAATCTATAGGTGATTCTGAGAAATTTTGCTCAAGAGACCATAGCTCTAAGTCGGGTTTGGAGCCCCCCAAAATTTCAAAATAGATATTTTTCCATATATGCATAGAATAATTTAATTAAATTCGCCATAAAATCGGATAGAATTATAGTAGATTTCTCAATCTGGGCTTGTTTGAAAGGTATTTTTATCACCTTTAAGAATCTGTATTGATACCAATATTTTTTTGTTTTGATGTTTTTGTCGAAAAATAGCCTAAAATGAACTTTTAACCAATAAATTCTGAATTTTCTTCGATATTTTTCGATCGATTTTCCTACAAAAAGAAGGAAATTATCTGAACTTTCATAATCTGCATAAAAAAAATCTCGAAGAAAATTCAGAATTTATTAAAATATGGAAAAATATCCAAACCCGACTAAGAGCTATGGTCTCTTCAGAAAAATTTCTCAGGATCACCTATAGATTACGTTTTTGCTATACGCTTCATCAAAAAAAAAAAATTAACCCGCCCTAACGTATATATAAACTTCTTTTCTTTCCCAACCATGGTGAATGGTATAGAAGATTCGGCAAAGCCCAATGTAGCACTCTTACTGAACAACCTAAACAAAAGCGGCAAGCGTTTTTTTAAACATGAAAATTTTATTTAAAAACAATTTCAATACAACAAACAGACATAGCGATCTGTCAAATAAGATTTATCAGCCGGGTGGTTTCTAATTCGCATTCTAATGGTTTATTTCGTATAAATTGTATGCAAATGAGAAGTTTTGACATACAAAAAACGCTTCCGCTCTTATTTAGGTAGCTCAGTCACTTGTCTTTTACACATGTTGCCATTGGAAGCAAGTTCTTCCACACTCCCCTTAATAACAATTTCGTTTTCTTTCCAAAGAAAGGAGTAAGGAAGGCAATTAAAAAAGAAATGTATATTTTCTAGAAGGCATACTTCTGAAGGCGAATACGAAGCGAATATTTTAGAAAGGAGTATCGAGGCCTTCAAAAGGCCTACCACTTACGCTGCTTTCAATATTTACCGCTGGGTTATATTTTCATTTTAATTGTTAAATTTTTCATAACATTTGATAAAGTTAACAAATATTTGTGAGATACTGTATGTTTGTATGTATGTAAGTAGCATGTACTTCTTAGTATTTATCGATAATAAAGTCTCAGTTAGGCGAACGTTGCTGTACCCGTAATGTACCGCACCGTACTGTAAGCACGTTGCTGCGCTTATAGAACGTTTAAAAACGTGTCATATGTTTTCCCATACATAAACAAAAAGCAATAGTATACATAAAACAAAACACACAGTGATGGGAATCAAAAATGTTTAAATGGTGACCGTTGTGCAGAAAAGGTACCACGTGATTTAAATGGTATTAAAAAAGTATTTTGTGTATGTAAAAAATGTTAATAATTTAATATTTATATTAAAGATTTACAATAAATAAATTTGTATTTTAGCATATATAAATTTTTAGCAAACATATATTGTAAATGTGCATACAACAAACAAGGTTTTGATACCATTTAAAGTCTTTTATATGTTTCACATTTCCATTGTATGTGTATATGCATTTGTTTATTTTAAACATCTAAACATATGTATATTTGTATATTATGAATTATGTGGTATTGTAAGTTGTTTTGTCGCAATTCTATAGATATACTGAAAAAAGTACCAAAAAAAAGATAAAATTACCCGCATTCAATGTAACATACAAGCCGCCCATCACTGTCTTACAAATGTCACGTAACAACGGCATGAAATTCTATTTTATACAGATTGGTACGTTGCAACTACGGTACATTGCATTTCGGTAAGCTTTTGTATTGGTTTTCATATAACAAAAAGCGAACAGCTGATGGATACAGTACAGATACGGTACAGCAACGTTCGCCTAACTGAGCCTTTATGTTGTTGCAGTCCAATCAACCAACTACAATGAAAACTAAAGAAAATATTTTTACGTCACTACTTGGACTATTTTATACAAGCTAATATATATGAGGCAACAAGTACTCTGTGGCAACAAGTACGATTATATGGGCAATGAATGGAGCAACCAGATGCCAATGATTGTGCGTAAATACGACTAAATACATTGAAATGGAATGAGCCAATGAACATTTTTAAGTGTAAACTGTTTTCAAATTAGAAATTTTTTTCAAAAAATTTAGTATAATATTGCAATTTTGACTTTTTTTGTTTAAATTATCGACCCTGTTTTTCCTGATTTTACGATTAGTTTTGGTTAAGATAGTTTTTTCTCCAATATTTATTTTTTGAATCTTCAAATCTTACTAATATTATAAATGTGAATGTTTGTAAGTTTAGATCACAGAGTATACAGAGGCGTCACGAGACAGAAAATATTGTGTTTTTTTCTGTCTTTTTCTTCGAAAGCTGCCCTTTTTGCGTTTTTTGTTTTGATTATGCAATTTGTGTAGATAGTAGCGGCCTGTTTTTACGCATTGTCACTTCACTAACAAAAAACGTTTCCTTTCTCTTTCTTCGAAAGCTGCCCTCGCAAATGATTTAGGCATTTTTCATACGTCACTTTTTTCATCTCTGTATACTTTGTGGTTTAGATGTTTGTGGGCACAATCACGCGAAAAGCGCTTAATTGATTTGGATGAATTTTGAACGACAGATAGCATGTGAGGCAGATTCAAATATAGGGTACTTTTTAAGAGGTACGTCGGGGAATTAATAGTACTTCTTATCTCTCCGATAATTTTGGTATTCAGATTGCATAAGGGATAAAATTGGTACTTTTTAAGGGGTTAAAACGAGATAAGATTTGTACTTTTTCTCTTTTCCATAAATTTGGTTAACATCAGTGTTCGAAAATAAACACTAACATGTTCATGGATTTCGAACGTCATCGAACATTGTTCGAAGTTTGTTTTTGTTTTTAATGTAATTTTCTATGCGAACGATGACGTTCGATATCGTTAAACAGGCTGTAAATATCGTTTCTTAATGTTCGATTCGGTAGATTTGTGGAAAACACAACCGCTAATAGTGTTTGTGTAGAAAATCATTACAAAAAATAACGTTTCCCTGTTAGTCATCTTTCGAACACAAAAATATTACTGTTTTTATCAATTTCAACAAAAGATGTGAACATTTAATTCCGTTCGGTTTTTTTTTTTTTTTTTTTGAAGATCCAGAAACTTCAATGTGTTCGGTTCGGCTCGTTAATGTTCGTCCCTTTTGGCTGGTAAAAAAAACCAAACATTTTTTACAAAAACAAAATACACACACGAAAAAAACATTATAGAACATTAAAATATAATGTTTGTCTACAGTATCTCTACAATTGTTCTGTTTTTTAACGAAGAACCGAACATTATATAATGTTCGGTTCTTTCTAGTTGAACTGTTGATTTTTAATTTTTGATATTCTTTAATTAGGCTTGAGTTCATCAAATTTAATTTTCATTAAATTATTTTCAGATCATAGTCTACATTAACAAACAGTGTACTTTCTGAGAAAAAGTTGGTACTCTTTTACATTTTAGCACTTTTTCTCTTTTCGAAAAGATAGCATATGGCCCAGAATAAAATAAAGGGGGCACTTTTTATGATGTAAACACGAAAAAAAAATTGGGGGTAATGCTAGAATGTTGAATGTTGCTTTACACAACATTACTAGTTTAAGATGGCTGTCAAATTAACCAAAAGAGATATGTATCTACTTTTTTCGGTGTAGTCAATGGTATGTTTTCCGTGCACAGGATACAGAGGTATTTTTTATATTTTAACCAACCTTTTGGGGTTCATTTTACTAACAGTTGTGGTTGTGTGAACGGAAGATTATTCTAAGGAAGCTTGAACATGACTCCTTGGTGTAATAAGTTATGATCCCCAAAAAGAAAGTTTAGCGTTGTAATCTCCAGCCAGTAATGCCAAGTGTAGAGACTTTACCCATTTTGTAGGGATTTATTATAAAAATTTAACATGTAGGGAAATATTTCTTATTTACTTCTGTTCAATTGCAGATGGTTTCTAAAAATTTCCAATTGTAAGCTTTAAGATAACATAATATATACTTTTTTTATCAATGAAAAACAATATCCTAATAATTAATAATTTTTATCAATTTGGCTGTCAGATATTGAAAATCTAGGTGTAGAGTTTAAAGGTGAAATAACAAGGATTCGATTTAACTTTTCAATGTAAACGTTTTTTGCTTGAAGGTAATCTTCAAAATGATCACTCATTCAATAGTGTTTGATTTAGGCTTTTACCAAAATGGAAGAACCTCGACAAGCTCTATGTCGAAGGTTCTTGGTATCATATACTTAATAACCATCGATTTTATACGTATTTCTTGAGGTCAAATGTGTTTCAGAAACCATCATAACATTAATTTGTTTATTTTTAAAAATTTTAAGAATTATTCAACATTTTTTCATTTTTCGAATTTATTCTATGAGCTAAATTTCAGTTATGTATTTTATAAAGCTTTTTTGTAATAGTTCTATTCCTTCAATTTTTCAGAAATGACTTTAAACACTACCAGACTATTATATGCATTATGTTGGCGGATGCCGTTAACGTTCTTAAAGAAATTAAAAATAGTTTTATTGGAGGTGACCATATTTAAACATACATATTTTTTCTCTGCGTGCGGTTTGATATTTGGTTTTGTGACCATCGCTTCAACGAAAATGATTTTTAAGCATTGTATAATAGAACCGTCTGAAATTAAAGATCATCAAGGCAGCAACTTATGCGCCGAGCGTACGATTAAGGTGATAAAGTATATATATCCACAATGTAAAACCATACGCACAATAAACTTAAAATGCATACATATGTATGTAATCATACATAATAAACATACATATGTTTGTACAATAATGAAAATATTTAATTTAAAAAAATAAAAATTTAAAGCACTTTAGAAATCGCTTTCGGTGCGGAAACTTTTTTCAGGACAAAATTCACCTCATGGTACTGAAGTGGTATTTTGCACTTAAAAAAAGTTATACCACTAATGTACATATTAAACAAGTAAGAAAGTACTGTCGGTCAATCCCGACTATATGATACCCTACACCACAGCATTTTGAAAACAAAATAACGAGAGTGCACCCTATTCGGGACCCATGGACAATCATGCTTATGTGTCCATATAATTATGGACCTATCTATGTTTTAAATTTCACTAAAATCGGTTTGATAGTTTCTGAGAGGCAAAAATTGCCCCTATCTCCCATCGTGGTCCTACGATTTTTAATAGGCTTTGTCCTTGTGCCAATAAAAACCTATAAGCCAAATTTTAGCAAATTATCCACAAAATAGCGACCTGTTCTTTGCGCACAAGGTTACATGGACAGCCAGCCAGCCGGACGAACATGGTTAGATCGACTCAGAAAGTGATTCTGAGTAAATCGGTATACTTTAAGGTAGGTCCAGGACCCATATTTTAAGGTGTTTCACACATCAGCACAAATGCATAATACGCTCTCCACTATTGTGGTGTGGGTATAAAAACGGTAACACTTAAGCACTCGGCAAATCAATTCGACAAATAAACATTACATCTACGAATAAAAATTAATATGTATTTCCTTTTTAAAAAATTAACACATCGACCATAAGCTCAATAAAATAGAAATTAAAATTTTGGATTATACTTTAAAGAATATCCCGAACATTTAGTAATTTGATTTTTAGCGATTTTTTAAATTTATACATTTTCATTTTACATATTTTCGTAACAGCTGGTAAAGCACCTGACAAGATTCAATATCAAAACATGATAACTGTGGTGTGAACACTTTTTAAACTTAAATGGTTTGAATACAGCATTTGTATTTTTTTTTTGTAATGACGAAAACTAAGTTTTGTTTTTTTTCGAAAAATCTGTGTTTATTAATCTATTTTAATTTTTTAACATGAAACCGCTTATACCATGTTCATACGGGCAGCAATACTCGTGTTTCGCTCTTCCATTCCTGTTTCGCGCCCAAAACATGATTGAAACAACATGTTTTTCCATAGTTTTATGTATTTAATTTATTGCCGTTCAAAAACCACAACTCCTGAACAGTACGCAAAGCTGACAGATTTATTCAATTAATTTTTCACTAAAAATATTTAATTTTTGTTTATTTAATTTATTTAACTTATTTGCACTAAATTTTACTTATTTATTGAAATGTTTAAAAAATTGCTTATTTTTTCTGTTCCGATTTAAAATGTTTCATAGCAATACAATGTTAGAATACCTTTTTTTATAATTAATGCGTCACTGTATGCGAGAACGTAATTCAAATGCAAAAGGTGGATATTTCGAAAAATGTTATTAACCCTGGAAAATTTCGATTAACTTTTTCGCGATTCAACTGTGGTAAGAATTTAACCAATAAACATATTTTTCCAATGTTGGATCAATTTTAAATATAAATATTTGAATAAAGCGTAATTTGTAAAGTCTATTTGTTTAGTTTCGATATAAAGCAGTGATTACCAAGCCCCGAACTAACCAAGCCCCGAACTAACCAAGCCCCGAACGCACGCAAACAAAAATATTATGTACTTGGGTGCGGTCGCAGAGACTGTTGAAAAATACGATTATTAACTTACTCGCGAGCCTATGGAGTGGTTATCACTGATATAAAGCCATGTTTAACTAAATAATAAAATAAACTTTTAATTAGCTCTAATTCTTTTGGTAATTAAATGTAAAAGATGGGAGTATCTACAGACTAAAAATTCAACATACATATATTTACGAAAACTTGACCCATCTGTATGCAAACTAATATTCCCGTGATGGTCAGCAACCACATTACGCAATACTGATGATGATTTTGAAAACTTTCACACATAAAAACATTTTACTTATCGAATTTAAAACGTGCCAAGAGAACGTTAAAATCATTTTTAAAATGTTAATCAACTGCTTTATATCTTTTTACAAAAAAGGCAATCCAATAAAGTTAATTTAAAAAGAAAACCATTTAAAGACAGTTCATTAAATCAAAACTAGCACCAATGCATGCATGCATTCATTTATTATTTATTCATTCGTACGTTTATTTCATTAAAATAAGTTTGTTTTTATAAACAAAACAAAAGCAAAAAATCAAAATAAAAACAATTTTAAAATGTTTGGAGAAATTACCGATTCCCATGACTGTGGTGGTGATCATTAACAAAACAAGTAATAACTCAATGTAAACTGAACTAAACCAACAACTTTGTGAACGTATTGGAGCAGCCGATAAAGTTGTGATCGTTGTGAGTGGTGTTTGTGATTGTGCGCATGCTCTTTTCAGTGACTTTTTATGGCGACCGGAAAAATAACAACGGTAACAAACAGCTTTAACTTCATTCAATTGACGGTAATCGTGACCGACCTTGACTGTAAAAGCCCGAATTGCCGCACTTTTCTTTTTACAAACTTTACACATTTTTTTATTGTAAAATAAGTTTTGGCTTTTTAAATAAGTTTTAGTTTTTTTTTATCGCAAACACTTTATTAAATAAGTTACTGAGCTTTTTATTATTTAATTTTTCCTGTAATTACACTTTTAATCTTTTTTGGGAAATCTTAACAACTGGAACATTTTTTAATTAGACAACACTTTCTTTAAACTAATCTTTTTTCCACGGTACTTTTTTTTGCGACCACTGCACTTTTAAAAACACGAAAGGTAACTGAAACCATTTGTTGCAGCACCAACAGTTTTATATTTGCCGATTAAGTTGTTTCTATTCACTCTTTTATAATTTTAGGCTTTTTCTTGTTCAGATAAAGAGAAAAACGCAGTGCAGATTACAGTATTTTTTTTTTATTTATTATAAAACAAAATTTTAAGAGAGTCCCAGTTGGCCAAATTGTCGTTGATGACATCGTCGTCGATTATGTATGCACGAGTTGTCCCCTATTGTTTTGGTTTTCAAGAAGACAATTTTGAGGAAGTCGTCGTATACCTCGTCTCGCCCATACTGACAGCGTCTTGTTTGGGGTCTCCTATCAAACTTTATGAAGGATAGTATGAGCGATATTGTCTTAGAAGTTGTCTCCTATCAAACTCTATGTGGGACAGTAAAAGCGAAATTGTCTTTTAAGTTGTCTTGTATAAAAAGCTTTTGACGAAAATGTAAAAATGATATGGCAGCACGGTGTTAGATTTTCAAACTTTTAGTTGTTTAAAATTATAACTGAAAAACTAAGAAACGTAAAAAGCTGATTTTGGCATAGTGATGTTTTAAATATTATGGCACGCCTACTTTTGAAATGAAAAATACTGACAAATTAATTAATAATTAATTTTTTTTTAATTTTAAAACAAATTAAAAATGTCTAATTCAATTTGATTTTTTAAAGAAAAGAATGGAAAAGTGATGCAATATTGAAAAAATCATCAAAAAACCCTTATAGCCTTTTCACACTTGTCAACATTTAACATCTATCATTAATTTGCGAAGATGTTGAAATTTTCCCTTACATTGCAGCCACACGATCAAGCTTTTCTTGATAGTCTTTTACATAAACTGTTTGTCAAAATATGCAAAAATTGGCAGCTGTGACGTAGGCTGCGCGCAAGTTGAAAGCAATTTACTTTTTCAAGATGTCGTCGCCGAGAAAACAACTCAAAATGTTTTGCTATTTTCCACTTTTGATTTTTCTGCACTGTAGGCTGTTCGAAGGGACTTTATTTTTTTCTTTACTTCTTCCACTGGCATTTTTGTTTCAGAAGCTATAGACTCGTAGGCTTTTATTTTCAAATCATTTCGCCTATATGATGAAAGATTCATACAATTTCATGGCTTCTGTACAGCTCTATGAATCGCAGAACATCATTTTGCTTATTAATTTTATAAATAAATTTTATTAATAAACATATTTCACTACTTTTTTAGGTTTTTAGTTAAAATTTTAAAATTCCCGCAACAATTTGTAAAAAAAAAAAGAACTTCAGCTTTTGCCGGCAAAATATTTGTGAAAAAAAAAACAAAAACAACTTCAAAAGATTTGTAATAAGCTGTTTTCTTGAACGAAAATTGATTCACTCACTGGCAAGAGAATTTTAGAGGCAAGTTCGTATCAATTTTTAAAAGTATGAGTGTCCCAACAAACACGGAGGTTTGATTTCAAATTGAGAATGATTTGAAATCAAACGTTTTCTCAAACGACAAACGTTTGATAATGATTTGAAAATCATTTGAAAATCATAGCGTTCTCAACAAAAAGGGGAAATTATTTTCAAATTGAAAAATGCCTTTATTTTCAACTTGCTTTCAAACGTAATTCTCAAATGTTTTTCAAATGTGGATTATAATTAGGGTTCCCAACTTTTTTGTTGCAATTAAAGTACATTGGTTATTAAAGGTTAAGAAAAAAAAGTACAGAGTATAAATATAAAGTACAACTACATATTTATTTTTATCGTTATATTTACGTTTTTTTATTGCTTATCGCAAGTTTTATCAAACAATTACACCGTGCTAGAATTTGACACTTTTTTTGAGACAATCCGGGCAACTGGCGCTTTAACCGAATTCGGGTACGCTGAATCCAATACCCGTTCAAAAACGTTTCAGTTTATTGAAGTTACTATAAAAAACGAAAATCCGCAATAAAATTTCCTTTAAACGTTAAATCTAGCATGCGCAGTCGTTTTAGAAACATATTTTTTTTTTAGCAACAAAAATAATTTTTTAGCAACATTTCGAGATTTTTGTTTGTTAAAAATCTATAAAAAATTACAGCTATGCTTCTAATTTTTCCAGACATATAAAAACAGAGCTTCAAACAAAACAAGCTATGAATGATTAAAATCTGTTAACAACTTTTGATTTTATTCACAAAAGTCAAAGAATTTTAATTAATTTAAAAATTTCATAAAACGCAATATTTGTATGGGAGCCCCTTAAGAAGTGGTGATAAGGGGCAAGTATGTCTCGAGAAATTGTTAAGGCGACTCCTTGACTGTTATGATACGTTTTCTTCAATATATTTCTAGTCTGTATTAAACATTTTGTATGGGAGCCCCCTTAAGGAATGGAAATTTTGAAATTTTGTTTTAAATGTTAGTTAAACGAGTCACTTTTGTGCTCGCGATCTAGAAGCAGGCAGTAATTTGAAAGAGTTTTGCAGGTTTTGTACTCAAGCAAAACAAACAAGTGAAATAGTACTGTCAGATTATTTTTTTTTTCGAAAAATCGTCCTGCCAATATAAAAAACATCAACAAATGGCCCTGACGTATATTAATTCGTTGTTCTTTAGTTTTTCCAAAAAAAAAAACTTGAACAATAAGTATTATAATTTAATGACTAATAAAACACTGCCTAATATAACCTGAATCTATTTTGAATTGTAGATAAATCTTATCATGAGAAACAAAGTATTTTCGCGTACTTTATTATTCTCATAAAGTATAGAGTACAATTACTCGAAATAACGTACAATACTTTATTATAAAGTACGGTTGGCAAGCCTAATTATAATACAATGTGGAACATAAATAAAAATTTTGTATTTTTTTAGTTTAAATTCATTATTTATTTAAATAAAATGTGAGATAAACATTCGGCACCATAGCTTAAATATGAAATAATGTTCTTTCCGTCCTCTAATTCTTGCAAAGACGAAATAATTGGCACCTTTTTATTTTGAGGATTGTAGCACCTTGATCATTCAATGAACTTATAATTTCTTCACTTTCCCGTTTTATTTTTTTTAGTTCGTATTTTTAATCATTTCAATGACAAAATTCACAAAAAATAAATCGTTCACTTGTAAAACACATTTAACCACGAAGTAAAAATTTTACTTTAAACGCCATTTTTAATGTTTACATTTATTTTTCGCTTAAGTATTGCCAAGTTTAGTTTTGATTTGAATTTAACATTTGATACCAATTTGACATCAAATTGATAAAACATTTGAAGTCAAATGTTTATTTTTAAATCATTATCAATTTGAATTTAAATGTTAAATCAAACAATTGAAAAACGTTTGAGAATTGTGTTTGATGTCAAATGATAAAGTCATTTCATATCAAAGGTTTGACTTCGTGTTTGTTGGGGTATTGGTAAAAAAGTGTGAGTGTATTAAAACTTGATAGCCCTGAAAATAATAGGACCAGTCCAAACACGCGTGTAAAGAGTAGTCCATAAGGGACCAGGACTAGTCCAAAAGTAACCCAAACGTATGGAAAAAACCTGGTCTATTTAACATTACGATGTCCTAGGAGAGGACCATATAACCCACCTTTGGACCACTAAGGAGTAGTTTTAAAACTACTCCATGGTATACCCAAGAGGATTAGTTTTGAAGTCGTTTAAAAAACGAAAGCACGTCGCTAAAAAACAAAGACTTGTCGTCTCACTACAAACACTTTTTAACAACGACATGGTCCATGCTTGCATTACATCGGACCATTCAATGGAGTAGTGCATTTTATCAAAATGGATCAGGTGGTCCAATTTTATTTGCAGGGAGGCAAAACTTAATCGTGTAGCCCTCAAGTTAAGAAAAACATACAGCTAAAAATCTAAATTTGTCAACATCTTAACAAAATGTGGCAAAGTCGCATGGCAACAAATTCTATTATTACTTTGGCAGCACCGAAAATATGGCAATTTTTTAAAGCAACGTTTCCATTTGTCAAGGTTTTACTTTTTTGCAAGTCTTTTTTATTTAATTTTTTTTTATTATTAAACAAAATAAATTCCAAATACATTTTGGTGTTTTCTTTTAAAATTTTGGCTATTTTGTAGAAAAAAAGTATTTAAAAATAATAAAGTTTTTTTCAGAAATTGTGACATTTTTTATTAATAGTAGATGACATCTATCATCAAGTGTGAACGCATGTTTCACATTTTCAACATTTTCCATGCGTTTCGCCGAAATGTTTGCAAGTCTACACTTCGATAACGTTCCCGCATTCAGTTACGCAAAAACCGAAAAATGGAATTTAAATAAAAAAAATAAATTAAAAGAAGAAGACAAGACTTGCAGTTTTGCTATGAAACGTATGAAAACGAAACAGAAAATAAGCATTTTTGTAAACATTTTTATACAAAATTTAAATTTAGTGCAAAACAAACAGTGGTAAATATATTAAGTAAATAAAATAAACAAAATATTAAAAGAAGTTTGAGAAATTGAAAAATTTTCATATACATTTATTTTAATTTACAAAAATTTTTATGGAAATTTTGTGAATAAGGGGTTACAAAAATAAAACAAGCAAACATAAAATAAATTAATTTGCCAGCTTTTCGTACTGTTCAGGTGTTCTTGTTTTTGACCTGCAATAAATGAAATAAAACTTTAAACTACAGGGGTGTGCTGGAAATCGAAAACGTAAAATGCAAGAAATGTAAAAGTCATTATTTAATAAGATTTCTGCAATAAAAGAATTTTATGACATATTAAACAAATATTTCTCTATTAAACAGAATTTTATAACAAAAACTATAAAAAAAAAGGGTTTTAAAAGCAACTTCCAAATTCTTGGGTTTTACGTTTTCGGTTACCAGCACGCCCCTGGTAAATAATTAAAAAATAATGATTTCCTTTAATTTTACTTCAATTTTATTGATACACACAAAATTTACCATTTATATCTTGAAAATAGAACTAGTTCTAAATATAAAATGTCATATGTACCATGGTGGAATGAGAAGGTGGCATCGTTACGGCAACAAATACAACTTTACAACAAAAATGGAAATTATATCACCGTTTACGTCCAACAATTCTTTAAACAAAAATCAAAGCGTGCCGCTGAACGTGATGAAATACAGTACTTTTTGCTCTTAGTCCACTACTATATATAGTTGCACAACTTTTGTGGACTATAAGCGAATTTATACTATTACCGATTTTTTTATAAGCCATTTTATAGATAATAAGTGAAACCTTGTATAATCCACATTTTGGACTATATAAAAATGATTTTCTTCAATAAAACCACTATTTTTAAACAAAAGAAAAGTATATTTAAAACATAACCAAATATTGATTTATTTTAAATAAATAGTTAAAACAAAAATCTTTTTTATTAATAATTCAAATGCTTTAAAAGATTTCAATATAAACAAATGAGTTTGAGATTCATTTTGATTCTTTGGATGACGAAATCAAACACAACATAAATATCAATTTCATAGGATTTTTACCTGACAATTTTTTGTTATACCAAACGTCAAAATCTATATGAAAAAACTCTAATATTTTTATTAGCGTTTTTTTCTATGAAGTTTGACTGTTGCCAGTTGACTATAAAAATATAAAAACAGAGTGGACTATAAGCGAACATTTTTGCATGAAGAATTATTATATATGCATGCTAAGAAAATGTGGACCTTTGAACAAATAATTTATATGAAATTCGAAAAAATCTGCGTGTGAATAGGACAGTTTGGGCTTATATCCGTTTTTGGCCTTTAAGCGGAATGGACTATAAGCGAAAAGTACTGTAAATAAATTTTTAGCTAATTTTAATTTAAATATGGTCAATATCTTATTTATTTTAATTTAAAATTATCAAAAACTTTAATAAAATACAATAATCACAGCACAAAACGTGGACTTTTTGTAAACATAAACAAAACTTTGACATAACCCCAGGTCCAAACTAAAGATAAATATCTCAGCAAGTTGGCAATAACGTCGGCAGAAGAATAACAGAGCAATATTTCTTATTGCTTAGCTTATGTTAAATGCATGGGAAAACGCATTTCGATGGTTTTCTTCCGCAACCTCGTAACTCAAAAACAACTAGGGATGAAACGATACGAGTAAATACAAGTACATATTCGATACTTTTATATAAGTACCAAGTATTTTTGTAATCGATACTTAACAACCGAGTACCAAGTAGTATCGGTAAAAAAATACTCGGTGTCGATCAAAAGTAATCGTTTTACTTTGGTATTGAAATAAATCTTAAATTTTTGTTTGACCAGCAAACACTAGGGATGCCGATCCCGAAATCCCGGGATTATTCTAAAAATGTAAGTCCCGAATCCCGAGATTTTGGGCTAAGTAAAAATTCAAAAATTTAATATTAGATCATACTGGCCATGAACCTAATTTTATCTGGTGACCAAAGTATATTTTTTACAAATACATGCAAGTGATCAGCTGTTCAGTTGTTTTATTTATGCAAGTGATCAGCTGATCAGTTGTTTTATTTTCTATATTGTCAAAATTTTCTTACATTTTAGTGCGCCATGATTTTTTGTTTGTTTTTGTTTTCGTCATGTATGACTGTTTGACAGTACCAAATGTTTTTACACAAACAAAATGAATGTTGTTTTTTTTATTGTTGATTTGTTGTAGACTTGCATGTACTTGGTATAAATATACTTTGCTGGTGACAAAAAAGTCGCAAGTGAATAAATGTTACATGCAATGCACTTTGTACCACGAAAACAAAATCAGAAGGTGTGGTCTTTTTTCTTAGTTAATGATATTAGAACTGCGCACGCAAAATGAGAGTTGTGCAAAAAGGTGCTTAAAACTTTAGGGGGTTCTATTCAAAGGTCTTTGGACACATATTTGTTTAAGTTTATTTTATTAAATTAATACTTGCATATATATTTGAAATAAAATAAATTAAGTATTGTCATATAGCATATAAGTAGCTATTTATTTACGATATCCAGAAGTGTTGAATGCGAACATTGGTTTCGTCGGCAGCATATGTTTGCAATAAAATAAGGCATCAACCACACTGTGCAAGAAATTTACACTTTTTTTTGAGACAAGATGTTTAATAAAATTCTTAAACTTGGCTCCTGCAGCGCGTAGGATGCCCCTAGATGGGTCAAATGTATGACCGACCCCACTTTATTTTTCATCACAATCTTTTATTTCTATCATACCTACCCGCTATCTCTATTCCTTAAGGGGCTCCCAAACAAAATGTTCAATGCAGACTAGAAATATATTGAAGAAAAAGACCCATAAATGCCCAGGAGTCGGCCCTACTGGGATATGATGTATTGCCGACCTCAATTAGAAAGAAGTTATTTAATAATTTTATTGCAGAATTTCGGTTTCTTTAGTTTTTTCAATAATCTAAAGCGTTTTTGAGTTATGCGAATGAATGTTGTGTAACCTCCTCCATTTTCGAAATAACGGTATATCTCTAAAACCAGAGCTAACCTATAAAAAACGGCGGGCACCACTGGATTAAGCGTACCCGAATTATGTTAAAACGCCATGTGCCCGGCTTGTCTGTTTTTTCAACTAGCATAGTGTTATCAGACGTCATTAATTTGATTTAGAAGCTTTTTACAATATAAGTTTTAATACATAATACTTCCATATTACATTAAAAGAATACCTTAAACTGTTTTATTTTGTAATGAGTTTAATTTTCTTCATGAATTAATTTGTTTTAATACTTATACATAAACAATCAATTATAATTATATGAATTTTACAAATTGGCTTTTATATGTGAAATCCCGATTCGTACCGAGATCCCGTTTTTTGAATTAAAAACCCCGAATCCCGGGTTTCAAAAAACCTGGTCCCGTTTGGCATACCTAGTAAACACCTATAAACCACATATCGTCTAGGTCCATTTCCTCAATTTCTGGCTATATAAAGTCCGTAATCATCTTGCGATAGCGAACACCACTCACGGTTATTGCTTGGCCGACCTCATTTTCGAAGAAGTACGGCCTGATTGCGCCGCCAGCCGCAGAACTAACTGGACAGCATGCGCATATGTTTTCTCATTTCCTACAGACCAGGTTTGCTGAAATTTGCGGACAATTCACCCGATTGTAAAAATATTTGGTCGATTATGCTGACCAAAAAAATCACGATGTGCATTTTGATTGAACGCCCATTTTCGTAAAAGGCTTTAACAATCTTCACGCGCTGCTCAATTGTGTACCTCTCAATGGTAGAAGTAGTCAAATACTGAAACAAAGGTGTGACTCACAATTACAATTTTTCGAAACGAAATTGGTACTAGGTGGTAACTAAAAGTGGTTTCAATCTTAACGCTTTTCATTTTTCAAAAAATTCTAATAGGTCGTAGTTCTTATTTTATTGAGTAGTACTAAAACACTAATAAGAAAGTTTTTAAATGCTGCTTTCTATTCTTTTATCATACAAACGATACAAGTATCGATACTTTTTTTCGATACTAAGTAGATATCGATACTTTACGAGCGATACCACATCGAGTATCCCTAAAAACAACTACTTTTCAGAAGAGACATAATACTTTTTTTTCCAAATATTTGAAACTTTTTGCTATATATTCTTTTATAATCCAAGAATTAGGAAAAACTCCGATATTCCGCAAAACAAAAAATTGAAAAATTGTAAGGCGGTGTTTACTGATTACTTTTCCGGTTAAAACAAAAAATCGGAAAAAATCGAGCTACGTGGTTGCTGAAGAAAACCATCGATTTATGTTAACTCATAATTTGAAAATAATCAAGGAAGAAGGTGCAGTGTAAAAACTGACGCTATCTTGAAAAAATTATTTTTATTAATTTCAGAGTATGAAATAGTTTTCATTTTTGCTGCCTCCCCATTTCCCTACTACTGATAAGTCAAAGAATTTTTCAAAATTTATCAAAACTAAAGAAAGGAGTCGCTTAAATCCAAAACATTTTAACCAAATTATTTATCTAAAAGATTATTTTATGAGCTCTTCTTAAACTATTTAAATTACTAATAAATGATCCCACAGTTTATTTTTTTATAAATACATAATCGGCTTTGTTTTGGAAATCGAAATCACGTGAAATTAAAATCGAAATCGAACAAATTTTTAATTCTATCCTGTGTTTAAAATTGATAAAAATATTTCTTTTTAATTACCTCATATGTACTTTGAGGACCACATATCTTTACCAAAACTACTTTTGAAATCAGGAAAAGCTATGTTCATTTAAAAAAAGTATACATACTTAAAATCTTCATCGATTTCAATTTCACGTGATTTCAATTTACAGAACGTGGCCGAATATGTATTAATTAAAAAATATGTATTACATAGTTATGAATTATTTTTTTTTTTTTGCTCGTTTTAGTTCAAGAATTGTTATGTTATTTTTTTTTACTACTAGACTCCAAATAAAAAATAATTTTTCATTTTTATTCATTGAAATTGCCTAATTTATAAAAAAAAAACTATATTAATCGGTTAACCGATCAATGACAAAATTAACCAATTAAACCAAAACCTCGATTAATTATTCGAGCGATTAATAGTTGGTATGCATGGAAGCTTTTTTTAAGTGCTTCGAATTTGTTAATTATTTTACGAAAATCATTCTCATGATTAGCCTGTATTTTTGTCTCGTTTATACTACCACGCTTGATTACAGCTACGTAAAAAGAATTTTCACCTATTACCGAGATCACGCTCTTTATTAGATCATTTGAGTTTTGCCCCATAAGTCTGAGTTCATACGGCTCATATCTTATTGACAAGATTTCTACTTTATAGGCGAGAGGGACGAGGGGAAAAGAAACGAGTACACAGATGCATGTACTGTCTTTACGTTTTGCTTTTTCATTCGTTGTTTCATTTTGTTATTGTTTTCAATATCAAAAAAGCAGACTTTAATTTTCGATTTGGCAACATGCCGATATATGAAATAGTCAGCCATGTCACAGAGTACAAGATTTTGTTGGCTATTTCTGATGAGCCATAAATTTATTTTAAAATTCGTTAAATTCAATACCAACTAATAATATTATTTTTATTCTAGTATTTTTATGTATTTAATTTGAGGCATTCATATGTATGTTCAGTATTTGAAACTTAATTATGCTGAAATAGCTGATGAAGATAATGAAAATTCTTGAGAAAATTGTTTTTCATATTTAAAAATGCTTTTGAAAGAGTCAACAAATAAAATTTCTTAAAATATGAATATATTTGAAGTTTATGAAAATAAGGGGTTACAAAAATAAAACAAGCAAACATAAAATAAATTAATTTGCCAGCTTTTCGTACTGTTCAGGTGTTCTTGTTTTTGACCTGCAATAAATGAAATAAAACTTTAAACTGCAGGGGTGTGCTGGAAATCGAAAACGTAAAATGCAAGAAATGTAAAAGTCATTATTTAATAAGATTTCTGCAATAAAAGAATTTTATGACATATTAAACAAATATTTCTCTATTAAACAGAATTTTATAACAAAAACTATAAAAAAAAGGGTTTTAAAAGCAACTTCCAAATTCTTGGGTTTTACGTTTTCGGTTACCAGCACGCCCCTGGTAAATAATTAAAAAATAATGATTTCCTTTAATTTTACTTCAATTTTATTGATACACACAAAATTTACCATTTATATCTTGAAAATAGAACTAGTTCTAAATATAAAATGTCATATGTACCATGGTGGAATGAGAAGGTGGCATCGTTACGGCAACAAATACAACTTTACAACAAAAATGGAAATTATATCACCGTTTACGTCCAACAATTCTTTAAACAAAAATCAAAGCGTGCCGCTGAACGTGATGAAATACAGTACTTTTTGCTCTTAGTCCACTACTATATATAGTTGCACAACTTTTGTGGACTATAAGCGAATTTATACTATTACCGATTTTTTTATAAGCCATTTTATAGATAATAAGTGAAACCTTGTATAATCCACATTTTGGACTATATAAAAATGATTTTCTTCAATAAAACCACTATTTTTAAACAAAAGAAAAGTATATTTAAAACATAACCAAATATTGATTTATTTTAAATAAATAGTTAAAACAAAAATCTTTTTTATTAATAATTCAAATGCTTTAAAAGATTTCAATATAAACAAATGAGTTTGAGATTCATTTTGATTCTTTGGATGACGAAATCAAACACAACATAAATATCAATTTCATAGGATTTTTACCTGACAATTTTTTGTTATACCAAACGTCAAAATCTATATGAAAAAACTCTAATATTTTTATTAGCGTTTTTTTCTATGAAGTTTGACTGTTGCCAGTTGACTATAAAAATATAAAAACAGAGTGGACTATAAGCGAACATTTTTGCATGAAGAATTATTATATATGCATGCTAAGAAAATGTGGACCTTTGAACAAATAATTTATATGAAATTCGAAAAAATCTGCGTGTGAATAGGACAGTTTGGGCTTATATCCGTTTTTGGCCTTTAAGCGGAATGGACTATAAGCGAAAAGTACTGTAAATAAATTTTTAGCTAATTTTAATTTAAATATGGTCAATATCTTATTTATTTTAATTTAAAATTATCAAAAACTTTAATAAAATACAATAATCACAGCACAAAACGTGGACTTTTTGTAAACATAAACAAAACTTTGACATAACCCCAGGTCCAAACTAAAGATAAATATCTCAGCAAGTTGGCAATAACGTCGGCAGAAGAATAACAGAGCAATATTTCTTATTGCTTAGCTTATGTTAAATGCATGGGAAAACGCATTTCGATGGTTTTCTTCCGCAACCTCGTAACTCAAAAACAACTAGGGATGAAACGATACGAGTAAATACAAGTACATATTCGATACTTTTATATAAGTACCAAGTATTTTTGTAATCGATACTTAACAACCGAGTACCAAGTAGTATCGGTAAAAAAATACTCGGTGTCGATCAAAAGTAATCGTTTTACTTTGGTATTGAAATAAATCTTAAATTTTTGTTTGACCAGCAAACACTAGGGATGCCGATCCCGAAATCCCGGGATTATTCTAAAAATATAAGTCCCGAATCCCGAGATTTTGGGCTAAGTAAAAATTCAAAAATTTAATATTAGATCATACTGGCCATGAACCTAATTTTATCTGGTGACCAAAGTATATTTTTTACAAATACATGCAAGTGATCAGCTGTTCAGTTGTTTTATTTATGCAAGTGATCAGCTGTTCAGTTGTTTTATTTTCTATATTGTCAAAATTTTCTTACATTTTAGTGCGCCATGATTTTTTGTTTGTTTTTGTTTTCGTCATGTATGACTGTTTGACAGTACCAAATGGGTTTTACGTTTTCGGTTACCAGCACGCCCCTGGTAAATAATTAAAAAATAATGATTTCCTTTAATTTTACTTCAATTTTATTGATACACACAAAATTTACCATTTATATCTTGAAAATAGAACTAGTTCTAAATATAAAATGTCATATGTACCATGGTGGAATGAGAAGGTGGCATCGTTACGGCAACAAATACAACTTTACAACAAAAATGGAAATTATATCACCGTTTACGTCCAACAATTCTTTAAACAAAAATCAAAGCGTGCCGCTGAACGTGATGAAATACAGTACTTTTTGCTCTTAGTCCACTACTATATATAGTTGCACAACTTTTGTGGACTATAAGCGAATTTATACTATTACCGATTTTTTTATAAGCCATTTTATAGATAATAAGTGAAACCTTGTATAATCCACATTTTGGACTATATAAAAATGATTTTCTTCAATAAAACCACTATTTTTAAACAAAAGAAAAGTATATTTAAAACATAACCAAATATTGATTTATTTTAAATAAATAGTTAAAACAAAAATCTTTTTTATTAATAATTCAAATGCTTTAAAAGATTTCAATATAAACAAATGAGTTTGAGATTCATTTTGATTCTTTGGATGACGAAATCAAACACAACATAAATATCAATTTCATAGGATTTTTACCTGACAATTTTTTGTTATACCAAACGTCAAAATCTATATGAAAAAACTCTAATATTTTTATTAGCGTTTTTTTCTATGAAGTTTGACTGTTGCCAGTTGACTATAAAAATATAAAAACAGAGTGGACTATAAGCGAACATTTTTGCATGAAGAATTATTATATATGCATGCTAAGAAAATGTGGACCTTTGAACAAATAATTTATATGAAATTCGAAAAAATCTGCGTGTGAATAGGACAGTTTGGGCTTATATCCGTTTTTGGCCTTTAAGCGGAATGGACTATAAGCGAAAAGTACTGTAAATAAATTTTTAGCTAATTTTAATTTAAATATGGTCAATATCTTATTTATTTTAATTTAAAATTATCAAAAACTTTAATAAAATACAATAATCACAGCACAAAACGTGGACTTTTTGTAAACATAAACAAAACTTTGACATAACCCCAGGTCCAAACTAAAGATAAATATCTCAGCAAGTTGGCAATAACGTCGGCAGAAGAATAACAGAGCAATATTTCTTATTGCTTAGCTTATGTTAAATGCATGGGAAAACGCATTTCGATGGTTTTCTTCCGCAACCTCGTAACTCAAAAACAACTAGGGATGAAACGATACGAGTAAATACAAGTACATATTCGATACTTTTATATAAGTACCAAGTATTTTTGTAATCGATACTTAACAACCGAGTACCAAGTAGTATCGGTAAAAAAATACTCGGTGTCGATCAAAAGTAATCGTTTTACTTTGGTATTGAAATAAATCTTAAATTTTTGTTTGACCAGCAAACACTAGGGATGCCGATCCCGAAATCCCGGGATTATTCTAAAAATATAAGTCCCGAATCCCGAGATTTTGGGCTAAGTAAAAATTCAAAAATTTAATATTAGATCATACTGGCCATGAACCTAATTTTATCTGGTGACCAAAGTATATTTTTTACAAATACATGCAAGTGATCAGCTGTTCAGTTGTTTTATTTATGCAAGTGATCAGCTGTTCAGTTGTTTTATTTTCTATATTGTCAAAATTTTCTTACATTTTAGTGCGCCATGATTTTTTGTTTGTTTTTGTTTTCGTCATGTATGACTGTTTGACAGTACCAAATGTTTTTACACAAACAAAATGAATGTTGTTTTTTTTATTGTTGATTTGTTGTAGACTTGCATGTACTTGGTATAAATATACTTTGCTGGTGACAAAAAAGTCGCAAGTGAATAAATGTTACATGCAATGCACTTTGTACCACGAAAACAAAATCAGAAGGTGTGGTCTTTTTTCTTAGTTAATGATATTAGAACTGCGCACGCAAAATGAGAGTTGTGCAAAAAGGTGCTAAAAACTTTAGGGGGTCCTATTCAAAGGTCTTTGGACACATATTTGTTTAAGTTTATTTTATTAAATTAATACTTGCATATATATTTGAAATAAAATAAATTAAGTATTGTCATATAGCATATAAGTAGCTATTTATTTACGATATCCAGAAGTGTTGAATGCGAACATTGGTTTCGTCGGCAGCATATGTTTGCAATAAAATAAGGCATCAACTACACTGTGCAAGAAATTTACACTTTTTTTTGAGACAAGATGTTTAATAAAATTCTTAAACTTGGCTCCTGCAGCGCGTAGGATGCCCCTAGATGGGTCAAATGTATGACCGACCCCACTTTATTTTTCATCACAATCTTTTATTTCTATCATACCTACCCGCTATCTCTATTCCTTAAGGGGCTCCCAAACAAAATGTTCAATGCAGACTAGAAATATATTGAAGAAAAAGACCCATAAATGCCCAGGAGTCGGCCCTACTGGGATATGATGTATTGCCGACCTCAATTAGAAAGAAGTTATTTAATAATTTTATTGCAGAATTTCGGTTTCTTTAGTTTTTTCAATAATCTAAAGCGTTTTTGAGTTATGCGAATGAATGTTGTGTAACCTCCTCCATTTTCGAAATAACGGTATATCTCTAAAACCAGAGCTAACCTATAAAAAACGGCGGGCACCACTGGATTAAGCGTACCCGAATTATGTTAAAACGCCATGTGCCCGGCTTGTCTGTTTTTTCAACTAGCATAGTGTTATCAGACGTCATTAATTTGATTTAGAAGCTTTTTACAATATAAGTTTTAATACATAATACTTCCATATTACATTAAAAGAATACCTTAAACTGTTTTATTTTGTAATGAGTTTAATTTTCTTCATGAATTAATTTGTTTTAATACTTATACATAAACAATCAATTATAATTATATGAATTTTACAAATTGGCTTTTATATATGAAATCCCGATTCGTACCGAGATCCCGTTTTTTGAATTAAAAACCCCGAATCCCGGGTTTCAAAAAACCTGGTCCCGTTTGGCATACCTAGTAAACACCTATAAACCACATATCGTCTAGGTCCATTTCCTCAATTTCTGGCTATATAAAGTCCGTAATCATCTTGCGATAGCGAACACCACTCACGGTTATTGCTTGGCCGACCTCATTTTCGAAGAAGTACGGCCTGATTGCGCCGCCAGCCGCAGAACTAACTGGACAGCATGCGCATATGTTTTCTCATTTCCTACAGACCAGGTTTGCTGAAATTTGCGGACAATTCACCCGATTGTAAAAATATTTGGTCGATTATGCTGACCAAAAAAATCACGATGTGCATTTTGATTGAACGCCCATTTTCGTAAAAGGCTTTAACAATCTTCACGCGCTGCTCAATTGTGTACCTCTCAATGGTAGAAGTAGTCAAATACTGAAACAAAGGTGTGACTCACAATTAACATTTTTCGAAACGAAATTGGTACTAGGTGGTAACTAAAAGTGGTTTCAATCTTAACGCTTTTCATTTTTCAAAAAATTCTAATAGGTCGTAGTTCTTATTTTATTGAGTAGTACTAAAACACTAATAAGAAAGTTTTTAAATGCTGCTTTCTATTCTTTTATCATACAAACGATACAAGTATCGATACTTTTTTTCGATACTAAGTAGATATCGATACTTTACGAGCGATACCACATCGAGTAAAAGTATCGATACCTTAGAGGTATCGTTTCATCCCTAAAAACAACTACTTTTCAGAAGAGACATAATATTTGAAACTTTTTGCTATATATTCTTTTATAATCCAAGAATTAGGAAAAACTCCGATATTCCGCAAAACAAAAAATTGAAAAATTGTAAGGCGGTGTTTACTGATTACTTTTCCGGTTAAAACAAAAAATCGGAAAAAATCGAGCTACGTGGTTGCTGAAGAAAACCATCGATTTATGTTAACTCATAATTTGAAAATAATCAAGGAAGAAGGTGCAGTGTAAAAACTGACGCTATCTTGAAAAAATTATTTTTATTAATTTCAGAGTATGAAATAGTTTTCATTTTTGCTGCCTCCCCATTTCCCTACTACTGGTAAGTCAAAGAATTTTTCAAAATTTATCAAAACTAAAGAAAGGAGTCGCTTAAATCCAAAACATTTTAACCAAATTATTTATCTAAAAGATTATTTTATGAGCTCTTCTTAAACTATTTAAATTACTAATAAATGATCCCACAGTTTATTTTTTTATAAATACATAATCGGCTTTGTTTTGGAAATCGAAATCACGTGAAATTAAAATCGAAATCGAACAAATTTTTAATTCTATCCTGTGTTTAAAATTGATAAAAATATTTCTTTTTAATTACCTCATATGTACTTTGAGGACCACATATCTTTACCAAAACTACTTTTGAAATCAGGAAAAGCTATGTTCATTTAAAAAAAGTATACATACTTAAAATCTTCATCGATTTCAATTTCACGTGATTTCAATTTACAGAACGTGGCCGAATATGTATTAATTAAAAAATATGTATTACATAGTTATGAATTATTTTTTTTTTTTTGCTCGTTTTAGTTCAAGAATTGTTATGTTATTTTTTTTTACTACTAGACTCCAAATAAAAAATAATTTTTCATTTTTATTCATTGAAATTGCCTAATTTATAAAAAAAAAACTATATTAATCGGTTAACCGATCAATGACAAAATTAACCAATTAAACCAAAACCTCGATTAATTATTCGAGCGATTAATAGTTGGTATGCATGGAAGCTTTTTTTAAGTGCTTCGAATTTGTTAATTATTTTACGAAAATCATTCTCATGATTAGCCTGTATTTTTGTCTCGTTTATACTACCACGCTTGATTACAGCTACGTAAAAAGAATTTTCACCTATTACCGAGATCACGCTCTTTATTAGATCATTTGAGTTTTGCCCCATAAGTCTGAGTTCATACGGCTCATATCTTATTGACAAGATTTCTACTTTATAGGCGAGAGGGACGAGGGGAAAAGAAACGAGTACACAGATGCATGTACTGTCTTTACGTTTTGCTTTTTCATTCGTTGTTTCATTTTGTTATTGTTTTCAATATCAAAAAAGCAGACTTTAATTTTCGATTTGGCAACATGCCGATATATGAAATAGTCAGCCATGTCACAGAGTACAAGATTTTGTTGGCTATTTCTGATGAGCCATAAATTTATTTTAAAATTCGTTAAATTCAATACCAACTAATAATATTATTTTTATTCTAGTATTTTTATGTATTTAATTTGAGGCATTCATATGTATGTTCAGTATTTGAAACTTAATTATGCTGAAATAGCTGATGAAGATAATGAAAATTCTTGAGAAAATTGTTTTTCATATTTAAAAATGCTTTTGAAAGAGTCAACAAATAAAATTTCTTAAAATATGAATATATTTGAAGTTTATGAAAATTTTTACATTATTATTTATTATCACATATGAAATTCGTTGTTGTTAAAGATATTTCAAAGATGTTTATGAATCCTAACGTACCTTTGGATGTTTATGAAACACAATGGAAAAAATGATAGTTTGTGTTGTATACCATATAATTGAAAAGACAACGATTTCTTATATTTGAATTCTTTAAAATGTTTGCTTTTTTGAATGTCTGACAGGTTTTCTATATATTTTGTGTATGTATTCTCTTTCCTTACGTATAACTCATAACTTACAATTAGTAGTCAACATAACAAAAAACAGGTAAGGGTTGCCAGAATTTAAACATAAGATACAACAGTTCTCGCACCCTTATAAAAATACCTTATGTAATGATATGATGTACACTTCCAAGAACAATCAGTTAGAATCAGTCTCAACCACAAAATCCTCAAAACGCTGGGGAGGTTTACGAGTTCGGTCTGACGAACGTTGTGGTGTTTGTTGTTGTTTCGAAGTCTTAGAATTTGTAAGGTTTGATTTATTTGTGCTGGAACTGGGGGTAGTATAGTATAGTATAGTCCAACGGGAGTACCACCATCTGATCCAGGGATGTGCCAGAATTTAAATTTGTTGCATCAGAGTTTCCGTCAGTACAGTCTTGAGTTGAAGATAATGATTTGGATAGGATGACTATATCCTCCCACTAATTAGAATCCTGTGTACGAACTTCAGGACTGCTCGGGTTATCGTCTGTGGTAAATTCTTGATTTGTCTGCTTTATTTTCGTTGCGCGTAGTTGATTAATGTGCCGTTTTAGTATACAACCGTTTTCCAGCTCTACCATGTAATGTAGTTGACCCAGGTTCTTTAATACAGCCCCAGCTTTCCAAACTTGTTTATTCGAAGTATAGTAACGCGCTAAAACTCTCTCTCCTTCGCACAGTTGCCTTTGTATTGGTGATAAGATTTCGGATTTCGTAAATTTAATTGGCATCAATGCGTTTAAACGAATACGAATTTGCCGACCCAAATATAATTCCCAAGGTGTTTTGTTACTTTTCAGCGGCGTTGCCCGATATTTCTGAAGAATCTCCTGTACTTTTTCCTATATTGATTAAGGGTCACTCTCCATAGCTTTTAATTTTTGTTTTAATGCCCGAACATTTCTTTCTGCCAATCCGTTTGTGGCTGGGTGTCCAGGTGTCTGGAATATTCCATTAATGTTACAAAACGATCGAAACTCCTCGCTTGTAAAAATAGACGCATTATCAGACACTAATACATTTGGAAAACCATTCTGACAAAAGATAGTGCGTAACATTTTAATTGTAGAAGTTGAGGATGGCGCTGTTTTGCAAGTACCAACTTCGGCCCACTTCGACTTGGCATCCATAACTACGAGAAAAAAATATCCCAGGAATGGCCCTGCGTAGTCAATATGAACTCGCTGCCAATTGGCGTCTGGCTCATCCCATGGGTGTAATAAAGCCTTCGGTGGTGAGCTACTAACTTTTTCACAATTCTGACAAGATCGGACTAAGTCCTCAATGTCCTTATCTATTGTTTTCCAATAAACGTATCGGCGGGCTAATTGTTTCATTTTAGTGATTCCAAGGTGGGTGGCATGTAACTCTTCCAAAACGTACTGCTGTAATGCCCCAGGGATCATCCCTCGTTCTCCTCGGAAAAGGATGTCACCGTCTATTGTTAACTCGGATTCTATATTATTTTTATCGTGGACTTCACCCTTACGTAGTCTGCCTAAAATTTGGCTCAATTCCTTATCCCTAAGCGTTTCCCCTCGAAGGGAATTAAAGTAAATTTTGTTGCCACTAATTTGGTGTATACTTGCATTACAAATGTCATGGACTTCCCTGTTGACGAAGTTTTCAATATTATCCGAAAAGTTAGGTGGTGCTCTAGACAAGCAATCTGCGTTACTATTGTCAGCCCCCTTCTTACAAACGATCTCGTAATTAAATCCGGATAAAAACGCAGCGTATCTCTGTAATCGTGCGGGCGTCATCTGCGGTAATTTTGCGTTCTCGTGGAAAACGCTATAGGTTTTTCGATGTCATCTTTACTGTGCGACAATATACCCAAAATTCCCGTTGGGCTAGCGTCACAAGCCAGTTGAAGTGGTTGATCAGGATCGTATGGTACCAAAATGTTGTCGCTTGCTAGCTCATTTCTAAGATCTATAAATGATTTCTCATATGATTCTGTCCACTTGAATTTTTGTTTCTTTTTCAGTAACTGTCTTAAAGGTGTAGACAGCGATGACCATACCTCGAAATCGCCTAACGTCGTCTACTGAACGGGGTCTAGGCATTTCGTTTATGGCCCTTATCTTGGCTTCCGATTTTCTTATTTTGTTGTGCTCCACAACATGGCCCAGCTGCCGTATTCTGTAATTCGCTTAGCTAAAGCTAAATCTCGATTGCTTAAATGCCTTAGAGAATACAAAATTTAAATATTTTAGCGATGGCATTAAAAGCTAAAACAGCGGCGAATTAAATTTGTGTGGCGTTCCCAAACTTAGCAATGCACGTTACAGAATTGCATTCATAGCCAAACATCGCTAAATCAACTTTAT
Organism: Pollenia angustigena; assembly: GCA_930367215.1. Lineage (NCBI taxonomy): Eukaryota > Metazoa > Arthropoda > Insecta > Diptera > Polleniidae > Pollenia > Pollenia angustigena. The sequence goes on along the minus strand of OV884057.1, from coordinate 118,818,409 downwards.
AGATTTTTAGCGATAGAGATTTAGCTTTAGCGAATTACAGAATACGGCTGCAGGAATTCTTATTCTCCTTAAAGAATGAGAATTTTGTAAAATTAAGGTGCAAATCAAATTTTTGCAATTGCCGCAAACATGACCTTAAATTGAATACACATTCTTCCATCGTGCTCCCATGTACAACTATGTCATCAAAATATGACTCGGTTTTCGGAATATCTTGCAATATCTCATCAATAATTCTATTGAACTCCGCTGGAGCGGTTTTGATGCCGAACGATAGCCGGTTCATCTTGTATGTGCCGCGATGTGTAGTTATTGTCTGAATAACGCTGGATTCTTCGTCCACCTGCATATGTAAATAGGCCTTAAATAAATCAAGCCTACAGAAAAATTTGGAACTACGCAGGCTATTGAGAATACTATCAATTCTCCTAATCGGATAGTGTGCATCAACAAGTCTATGTTTGATTCCTATTTTGTAGTCAACGCAAGTCCTGACGTCTCCATTAGGCCTTGGAATTACTACCACAGGTGAACCCCAGTCGCTATTAGAAATTTTGGTTATAATTCCCTCTTTCTCCATTTCATCGAGCTGTTCATTTGTACTCTTCATCAACGCGTAAGGAATCTGATGTTCCTTATGATAAACAGGAGTTGCATTTTCCCGTAATTTGAGAGAAACCTTGTAACATGGTGTAGAACCAATCTTCTGCTCGAATACTTGTGGAAATTCCTTCATAATGTTTTCTATATCGCTTACCTGGGAAATATTGGATGTATTATTCGTACCATCCAATTCGTTTAAATTGATCTGCAGCTGTCTGATCCACGATCTGCCAACCAACGCCGAAAAAAAATTCGGAACGATGAATATGTCATCGGTAATTTTGCAACCCCTACTTAGCTTCCACACAAATTTTCCCATCTGGTATAAAAGTATCCTGTGTATAAGATCGGAATGCTCTATTGGTCCTGGTTAATGACGACTTAAGTTGTAATTTTTGATACATGTCTCTGGGTAGAAACGTGTAGTCCAAGACAACCTCAAATTTCACTGGCTTCCCTTCAATGTGTAAGGTGATGTAATATCGTTGGACGTCTCTTCCACTTGGATCATTGTTTTGGAATATAATAACCACGTTGTAAATGATGTAGTCTTCCTCTTCGACGTCTTGTATCTGATTTGCTGATTTATTAGAGGATTCTCTAGAAAGTGTGTCAATGCAAACTTTCTGGACGTGCCCGACTTTATTGCATGCTACTCATTTCAATTTGCTTCTCTCAACTCGGCAATCTCTTGCGTAATGGTTATTTCTGCGAAAATTTATTTTGTCGCTTTGCTTGGTTTCATTATATTTTGTACGTTGCGCTGAGACACTTTATAGACAACTGACGATGGATTCATCATAATTTGATTAGCATCTGATTTTGCTGGCTCGAGTGCAATTACCTTTCCCACAACATCTTCGAATTTCATCGCTGCTGACTGTAACAGTTGTTCACGTATATATGTTATTGTCCGCAATTCCTCTTATGAGTTGGGCACGTAAAAATAAATCTGCAACAGAGGATTTGCATTCGCAGTCAGAAAAAAATTCGCACTCATTTATATCAGTGCGTAACAAAGCCACGAATTCAGATATCGACTGAGTTCCCTGTTGGTATTTTGATAGGAACTGATGTTGTGCAACTAAAACATTTTTCTTTGGAGACAAATGTCTCCCCAGCAGTTCCAATATTTTACTGTATTCAGGGCTCTTGGTAATGCTAACGCCGTGACCATATTAAAAGTTTTTTTACCCAATCGAATTTAACAACAGCTTTGCGCAGTAATCTTCATTATTTTTCATCTTAATGTAGTTTTTAAAACGTTGCAAATAATTTTCAAATGCATCAAAATTTGGCAATAAAGCAGCGTTTACCGTAGTATAATTATGCACGGCACCACCTTGTGATGTAGCCAGTTGAGCAATCATCTGCTTTTGTATCTCCATAAATTGAGCAAACTGTGTTGGGTCCATCTTAATTTTTCAAATGTTCCTTTCTTTTTCACCTCGTCGCCAATTTGTTGTATACCATATAATTGAACAGACAACGATTTCTTGTATTTGAATTCTTTAAAATGTTTGCTTTATTGAATGTCTGACAGGTTTTCTATATATTTTGTGTATGTATTCTCTTTCCTTACGTATAACTCACAACTTACAATTAGTAGTCAACATAACAAAAAACAGGTAAGGGTTGCCAGAATTTAAACATAAAATACAACAGTTTGTGAATTGGAAAGACTATTTAAATGATTATATTCCATCTAATTTAAATCAGTTTAGGCCAAAATTGTATAGCTACAACGATACGTCAGGTATGTACCCATTTTAAGGAACTTGTTTTGGCTGTTGTTTATGTGCTGGTATTTTTTTTTTTTTTTTTTTTTTTTTTTTTACTGTTAGGACCAGCACTCAGGGGATGACTCCTACTAATGCATTGCATTGTGTTGGAACTAGGAAAATAGGTTATGGGAAGGAGGATAGAGGGAGTAGTGTTTGTGAACATTCGATTTGAACTTAATCATGTTGTAAGTGAGAGGGAAGACTTCTGCAGGAAGGTTATTCCACATACGAACAGTCCGGGAAAAACACGAATTCTCTCTGTAATGCGTTGTACGATTCACCTGCCAATCGACCACATAAGGATGGGCTCTTGAGGAAAAACGTGTATTACGAACAAATGTACGGGTTTCGGGAACCAGATCCCAGATTTCGTCGGAACACATCCCATTGTAGTAACGATAAAACAGGCAAAAACAACCCACATTGCGGCGGTGATCAAGGGAGTCAATAGAATTGGTTACCCTACTGTCACCAATGAGAACCCTCTCCTGCACGCGGTCGAGAAGCTCCAAAATAGACTTTGAAGCACCGGCCCACACATGAGAGCTGTATTTCATACGCGGTCGGATATAGGTGGTATAAATAGTAAGGAGATCAGATGGAGTGAAGTATATCCTACACCGTCTTAGAAAACCGAGGCACTTGAATGCTTCTTTCGACACCTTGAATATATGTTCAGTCCATCGGACATCACATTGTATCCTCATGCCCAGAACATCAAGAGATTCTGATTCCTCAATAATTATACCACCCATATATACAGATGAGGCACCTTGGTTTGTCGCGCGTTTATGCGTCAGCACGCAACATTGGGTTTTTCGGGCATTAAAATCGACCCTATTTGCACGACCCCATTCCGAGACTATGTCAAGGTCTCGGCCAAGCGTATCATTCATATTCTGCCTCATAGCAACGACATCGGATACGCTTGGTCTGCACTCGAATGAGTACGAATGGCAAAGGTTGCAGTCATCTGCAAAAGAGTAGATAGGGTTGGAAGTTTGACAAAGGAGGTCATTAAGAAAGATAAGAAATAGAGTAGGAGAAAGAACGGAGCCTTGCGGTACACCTGAATGAATCTTGAACTCGTTTGACGAAACCCCATCTATAACAACTCGTATAGTGCGATCTCTGAGAAAACTCGATATAAATCGAGAGAAATCATCACCGACACCAAACGCAGCAAGTTTTGACAAGAGTGCACCATACCAGACTCTGTCAAACGCCTTGAAAATATCCAAAGCAATTACCTTACTTTCGCCAAAATAGTAAGTCTCCAGTAGAGCGACCTCTACGAAAGCCATACTGGCGGTCGCTTAGTAGGTAGTTTGACTCTACAACAAGTTATGTCTATGTTCAAACAAAGAAATCCACTAAAACTCACCTTCGAAGAAGCGAAGAAGAATGCAATTAGAACTTCTTGAATCGTAATACTCTCACAATGTATTCAAAAGGAAAGGCAAACAACGAATATTGCCGGTGAAGCGTTTTAGATAAGTATATTATATAGCCGCACTAAATACAAATGTATGTATATCCAATCTTTGTTTTCCAGCAGGAGAGTTTTTTTTTATTTATTTAATAGATATTTTACAAATTTATTACAATCTAAATTATTTACACTTCGAATGAGTTAATATTGTTCTTATCTATATTTGGCATAACATAATAAAAAAAGCCACATTTTCTTAGCACGCATTTATAATTCTTTATGCAAACTTCTTCGTATTTAACAAAACCCCAAATTTATGCTCCATATAGCATGATCGATTTTGTTGTTGTTTGATATTTTAGGATGGTTTATATACCTGGACCATGTCGATGCTATTGCCATTTTGGAAGAAGTCAATTTATTTTTGGTGTTGTTTTTAAAGGATAAATCATAGTTGAGATCCATTCCTAGGTATCTATATCTATTAACAATCTGTATGATATCAGTTCCATAATTCCATTTCAGGTTTTTAGATATTCTAGTACCAGATCTATTGATTTATCAAGATTTACCCTAACACACCATTGTTCACAGTACTTATAAAGTGCATCAATCATATTTTGTAGTTCAATTGGTGAATCGGATAAAATGACAATATCGTCTGCGTAACGGAGAATTTTTACTGGATACAGGACTGTTACACCACCAGGCAGCTAATCACTTAAATCGTTCAGGTATAAGGAAAACAAAATTGGGCTTAAAATACAACCTTGTTTTACACCACAGTCTACGCAAAAAGCTTCAGATCCAGTAAGTAAGGCGATTTAAAAGTATATTATTAAAAATTTTGCAGAAGGTATCAATTAAAGATAGCCGACGATAATTTGACGGACAATTAGGATCACCTTTCTTCAAAAGCGGTAGCAAAATGGATTTCTTGAAACTAGTCGGTATCTTTTCTTTGATGAAAATGACGTTTAAAACTGAAAGAATCTCTTTTACAAAACAAATCGGTGCATTTTTATAAAATTCATAGCAGATGCCATCAAGGCCAGGTGCCTTATTTTGTTTTAAAGATCTTAATACCGAAGTAAGTTCACAAAGTTCCATTGGAGAGTCAACAAAAGCATCTGTGTAACACGGCATACACCATTGCATTTTAGTTGAGTGCTCTATATCTTTCAATAATGAACCTCTCGTTATACGATTCTGAATTTTTAAGCCACCACTCACTCTTTACTGGACCTAACAGAGTTTAGTTTATTTAAATTTTCGTTATAAAATTCTAGTTTTCTAACGCGGCAACTTTCTTTTTGCTGATAAATATTTAGCTTTGTTAGCATTTGTGTGATTTTTTTCTATATTTATTAAGAAAGTATAACATATTTTTTCGAAAACGAGCACATTTCCAGTTAAACCATTTTTGTTTTGGGTCAAAGAAAGATTTATTTTTTGTGGCTCTATTTGCTTCTCGAATTTTGTTTTTAACTGACAAAACCCTTTCTTCAACTGGAATGTTCTGGGCAATGTTTATATTATTAGTAAGGAGGCTAAGGTTATTCGAATATTTGACAGCAAACTTATTTTTCCAGCGTAAACTTTGAGGACCCAGCAGGAGAGTTTAATCAATAGGAAACGAGAATGTAATACATATCTTGATTAATATTTGTTTCCAAAACTCATTACTCTTAACAGAAAACATGTCCTAGGATTGTAATAAATTATTTAAATGTATATTGCGAATGAATTTAATAATTCTAAAAAATACGAATAATTGTCACGAACAGAAAAAAACACGAATAATTGTTACGAATAGAAACAATCCATTCCTTGTTCTACAAATGTGGGAATATACGTGGTAATCAATCAAATCAATACTTTCTCGATTCCAATGAATGCATTACTACTCTTTCGAAAATAATGCATTCTCTTTTAGTTATTTGTGTAATCAATTCCTTATTTTCCCGCTGGGTTAATACTAACAGCAAATTTTTAAACATAAAAAAAATCGTTAGAAGCCACAAATAAAAAATTGATGCAAAAAAAATTTTAATTTATTTTGTATTTTTATGACAGCTATGAAAGGTGCTGTATCATAATATGATTGCTTCTGATGATAATATGATTACTTCTTAGCTTATTATGATTAACATGACAATAATATGATTAATTTCTTAGCTTATTATGATTAACATGACAATAATTTGATTACTTCTTAACTTAGTATGATTAATAGAATAATAATATGATTAAGGGAAAAATATTATGATGTAATAGTACTAGTATATTTAGTCATAATATAATTCAATAATAATCTTAATATGGTGACTACAATCATGAATCTTATCATAATATGTTGCTCTTAGAATATGTTTACCACAACCATGTTTTCTCTTTGCGTGTAGTGTAATAATTAAAGTAAAGGATTAAAATAATTCAAATTTTCAAACCCATTTCCAAAATTTTTTAAATCTATTGGAAATCTTTTAATCTCAATGTATGATTATTTTTAAAGCACATACTTATCGTCACCTAAAATGCAAAATGAGTTTGCCAAACATGCTGTTCATACGATACATTCCTGTTTCATTTTGACATTTTTTTGTGTTGTTAGTGTGATTTTTTTTAAATAGATAAAAAAAAGTTAATAAAACTTAAACATATATTATTTAACACTTTTATTGATATTATTATGTTATTATTATCACTTTATTTTATTAGACATCAATTTTTATTTTGTTTTTTTCTTTGTTTTGCTTTTTTTTGAGAGCTAGTTCAGATAAACTAACGATAAATGTTATCAAAATTGGAGATGATAGAACATTTTTCCTGTTTCGCAGCCTGTTTCAAAATGAAACGACCTGTTTCGCTCACAAAATTTTGTATGGGGAAACAAGTCGTTTCAATCATGTTTGGGGCGCGAAACAGGAATAAGAGAGCGAAACACGAATATTGCTGTCCGTGTGAACATGGTATAATAGCCTTTTTACACTTGAGCACATCTTAGAGGAATGCGTGGAAGATGTTAAAAATGAAAAAAACTTCTTTACATTTGTAACATCTTTCATCATAAAAATATTTATTTTCACGTGTAAGAGCGAATAAAAACAAATTAAATGATATTGCTGTCCTGCTCTTTTGTATTTTTTTCTAGTGATGGTATATACTTTTTAGCAAATTATTTGTTTTTTCTTGTGATGACACTAAAATAATCGAAAGATGTTGAATGACACAACATGAGATAGGAACATCTTTTAAAGATGAAGAAAGATGATGATTTTAAGCCCTGTACAATTCTTATGGGAAGATGTTATCATCTTTGCGATAAGATGAAAGATGTAAGATGTGAGCAAGTGTAAAAAGCCTATAAGGCTTGCAAAAGAGCAAATAAAAAATCTGTGGTTTTCATGTGCAACCGCGTATGTCCATTTTCCCGATTTTGAGATGTTGATGGCATATTGCCTAATTTTCAACGCTCTTTACATGTTTCTAAAATTTTTTAAAAATATGGATCAATTCCGATTTTTAACGTAATGACAAAGTGCAATACCTAGCCCATAGTTTGATCTAGAATTGTGTTTCGGCTTTCCTAAGCGCAATCACCGCATGGAAGCGGTTCTACCACCTTTTCCCAACAGTTACATGCTACAGATAAATTATTTATGGCGCCCAACGTGGGGCTCACACAAATTTATAAACAAACTTACATCTTTTGAATTTTAAATTCAAACAACGTGTGGCTCTCAAACACTAATTTGTTATGCTTTTTATTTTTTTTTTTGTTCACTGTTGCTGATAGAGAAAAAAATTTTTTAAAATACCACCTACTAACAGGGTTGTCAGATTGATTTTGACCTTTTTCGCCAAATTCAATGTCAAAAATCGCCAAAATCGCCAAAGCACTAACCAACATAATTGCCCATGTAACTCCTTATTTGCTAACATTTTGGAATCGCTGCAGTTTTTATCGAGGGTGAAAACTCAGACCAAATGTTAAACAAGCCGTTTTTGCTTACCATTTTGTTTGTTTTTGAGTATTTGGAAAGGACTCTTTGCAGAAATTGCATCGTAGTACCGAATGCACTTTCTCCCTTGTTGCTTGTTGTTTTAGAATTAAATCAAGTGGATTTAAACCTTTTTACGGGAAATATCCCACCTCGGAATTTTTTTTAGAAAAAGGGGAAAAATACTGTACTTAACAAAATAATAGTTATATATAGTTATAAGTTATAAGAGTGCTGATATAAGATCAGGTAACTCTAGAATTATTTGTTTGAATTTTAAGATCGGAATTTCTTTTGTGTACAACATAATTGTGTCTAATTTAGATAGAGTGTTAAATCTTGGTTACTTAAATTAAATTTGTTCCATTGGCGAGTTCTGCTTTCGGATTTTGTTATCATGTAAGGGGAAAGTTCTGGTGAGTCTTTTGGTACTAGTTGCAATTATTTACCAAGTATCTTGTACTTTTAGCATAACTGACCAATCATATTTGATTAAAACAGTATGTGGTCATTATTTTCATAAGTCCTGGGTTCACAAGTGTGTGAAAACTAACCCGAATTGTCCTCAGTGTAAAAATAGACTTGTGGTGTCAAACCCAATTATTCCGTCTACACCTGTGCAAAATCCCTTTTCATTACCGCCAGCTATGGGAACCCGTGCCCAAACCCTATATAAACTATAAATTTTTACGCCAACAGATCGGCAGGCCCTTCATCTCCTGCGTATGAGTTACCAACCCAGCAAATTAATTTTTCAACAACTTCCGAGCCACCTCACGTTTGAGGTGAACAATTAAAATCGGTGATAGCTGCCGCTGTTACTGCCCAACAGGCTGAAATGGAAACCCGTCTTAGCCAAACTTTACCTAAAATAATTGGAAAAAGTCTGGAGGATGGATTTTGTCGTTTAAGTACGGCTGACAACGCTTTTACTAATGGTCTCTTAACGAACCATGAACCGCCAATGGCAAATTTAAAAGTTCCCATGGGAACACTGCCAGACGTGGAGCAACAGACTCTTGAGCAGTTGCTTGGGTTACCCTCCATTTCTGGGCAACGAAGTGATCCTATAAATTCTGCTATGAACCGGTCGGATCGTGAAACTATTGTCGCTTCGGGCGTTTCATTTAGGCCAGATAGGATAGCCCATATCATTAGTACTTGGAAAATTAAATTCTCGGGGGAGGTTAGAGGAATGTCGGTAGACAACTTTATTTACAGGGTTAGAGCTCTAACAACACAGACTCTAAACGGTAATTTTGGTATTCTGTGTGATCACATCTCTATTATTTTTGATGGCAAGGCTAACAATTGGTTCTGGAGGTATCATCATACTGTTCTCCAGATTAGATGGCCAGATTTATGTGTGGCCTTGCAAAAGCAATACAAAAATTCAAGAACTGACGTAGATTTTCGCGAGATGATTCGCGATCGTAAGCAAAAATTAGGTGAAACGTTCGATACCTTTTATGAGGCAATAGTCGACATAGCTGATCGTTTGACTGAACCATTGTCAAAAAAAGTTCTTGTGGAAATTTTACGTAGAAATCTGTTGAATGAAATTCAACACGAGATTTTAAACATAAAAATTGATACAGAATTCTTCTTACAGGATATTAGTCGCAAACAACCTTTTCAAAAACAATTCAATAGGAAATACATCAGTGAATTTGATAATCAGGACATAAACCCATTAAACAGTGAGGAAATCTCGGCAATTACTTTGCTATGCTGGAATTGTCGTCAGTCTGGTCACCGGTATCAAGATTGCTTACATGAAAGGCGTGTGTTCTGTTATGGCTGTGGTGCTGTTAATACATACAGGCCTAAATGCCCTGAATGTAATTCTTCAAAAAACTTAAAATCCGGTGCTTCGAAGAGTGTACTCAGGCAGACCCCTTCGACCAGCACCAACAACGAATAGACCATCCTACGCTTGAGAGTTCAGTCACCAGCTGTTCGCAAATAGATATTATCAGTCCGCTTCAAAATATCGACAAAAGATTTTATGAACATAAAAATATTTCTGATATTTCTAACCACTCTACACAACTCACGAAAGTTTATCATGACGTTAACCCGAACCATGATATTCAGTCGTCTACGATTTATTCAACAGAATCAAACGAGTATTCTAAATAAAAATCAAACAAATTATATATAATGCCGACTTTTCTTGAATTGTTGGCATATTTTAACAATACGGAACAAATTTATTGTTTTAGGACTTAAAACAAATATTTTAAATAATTTTAAAATTTTTTTTAATCCAAATTTTTAATATTTTTAATTAGGCTTAAGTTCATGAAATTTAATTTTTATTAAATTATTTTTGTGAAGAAAGGAATTTTACAACATGAAAATTAATTAAAATTGTTATTGATAATCTTTCATTCTTGACGTGGCTCGGGCTCGAACCCTGGCCGGCAGGTTACCATGACATGTTTCGATCGCAACCACTCGATCTCCTCAGATGGATTTGCCGTCTTACACTCGCAGCCATCGACGACTGCTGACGTCACTAGTCAAACATCAATCCTTAAACCAAATTGTATTTTAACATTTGGTAGATCGAAATTTGCTTTCCTGAATGATTATCCACTTTTAATTGATTTTACATGTTTTTTTCCTTTACTTCTGTTTTTTCGATCTACCAAATGTTAAAATACAATTTGGTTTAAGGATTGATGTTTGACTAGTGACGTCAGCAGTCGTCGATGGCTGCGAGTGTAAGACGGCAAATCCATCTGAGGAGATCGAGTGGTTGCGATCGAAATATGTCATGGTAACCTGCCGGCCAGGGTTCGAGCCCGATGTATGTAGGCTAGAAGCCGCACACTAGGTGAAAATATTGCAATTAATAAAAATCCATTAACATATATAAATATGTAAGCGAGATTATATTTTAATATAAAAAAATCTTTATTTCATATTAAGTTTTACGGTTAATTTTATAATTACATATGTTATAAATTTATTAAAACAAGATAACTTTAAACTCAAAAAAGAAACTTCTTCGTAATTATTTCGATAAGAAAACAATGTATATGTACTATATATTAATTTATTTGAAACAAATCATTATAATACGCCACTACATCTAAAGATAGAAAGTTATATAAACTTAGCTTTAGCTTTCTCCGACGATATTTTTTTTTGGGAGGTGTATTTTATGGTGTTTCCTTAATTTTGATTTTGTTGAATACATGTAAAAATTTCATTTCCAGCACTTTAAGAACCACTTTTGGTGATTTATTAATTTAAAGCAATTCAACTAAATCTAAAGGCCCGTGAATTTCCCGTAATTTCAAATGACGGTCAATGGCACTATGCACCGCATCCACTTCTTGGATTTGGGAATGACCTGGTTCAGACAATTTTTGTGTGATTGAAATAATTTTTGTTTGGTTATTCATAAACTGTTGAAGAGGTGTTGAAAAAATCTGATTTTTATTTTTAGGAGCACAAAATCGCTAAACAAGATGAAATGTTTAACATTCTTAAAATCGGAAGCTATTTATTGTAAAACTTTTGCTATGTCATTACCTGAACAACCACTTTGTATCTCGTTCCAAATAACACAGTAAGTAATGTTTGGCTTTTTATTTTGGGAACACACTGTTGCCGTCATATTGAAAAGATAAGTTTTCTCTTTTATTATTAAATAGAGAAAAAGCCCTTTCGGCAGTGTGAAAACACTATGTTAGTCAAAAAGTGTTATTGGATTTAATGGCTCTATCTTTTTAAAGCTCGACTTTGCAGTAAAGTTTTTCTTGGCAAAGTTTTTCAAACTCTTGTTTCATCTTTTCATCTAAGGTATTACATAGTTTTAGCTTTTGAAAAAGTACACAACGATCACACTGATCTTTTTTTGGCACAAAAAAATCCGAGATTGAATTCCTTTTTAAAAATACCGGTAAACGACGTAATGATACGGATTGTTCAGGAAACTTCTGTTGAAAAATCGAAACATTTTACTTATCGTCAATCCCTTCTCCAATGCAATGCAATAATGTGAATCAACTACAGGAAAGCTTTTTATATGTTTGTTCCCTTATTTTTTACTTTGTCTCGTTTGATATGACATGCAAAATGTGCTTGCCTTTTTGTAATTCTTTGACAAAACCTGTGGTTGGATCCCAAAGGTGATTGAAGTGATATGTTGTATACATTTCTTCGTTTGATTATTTAATTGTCGTATGTCGTATGTAATTTGTATCCACATACGACAATTGAATAATCAACCGACGATATGTATTCTATTTTTGAAAATTTTCAAAGTATTTAAAAAGAAATTTTGACAAACCGTTGCAATGATTTTGTTATATGGTTTTTTAGATAGTAAATAAAGCTTTTCTGTTTTCATGTAGAATGCTTTACGACTCTTCTTTCAATGTGTTTAACTGAAACAAATTTACTATAAAAAGTATTCTTTTGGCTATCCGTAAGAGACAAAAATTCTTTAAAAATATTTTGTCGGTCAGTTTCTGAAAATAATTCACTACATGAAAAGAAACAGTTACGCGTGTAAGCAGGTTTTATTTCTCTATTTTTTTGCAATAATCCTTTTGTTGAAACATACTCTTAACCATGTTGCCTACGTTTCGATGGATTAGCAATATTTTTTCTTTTACGGGAAAGTTCACTTGAGTAAATATGAGGTTGCTCTGATGATTTGTTTGATGACAGTACACTTAAGGGTAACTGATATAAGTCACTATCGGTCTCATCCCATGAGCTGGAGATACACGTTTTCCTCATGTGAACTTTTCGACCTGACCTATTAGGAATTACAAAATCCGGATCATTTAGTTGATCGTCAGAATCAAAATCCGCTACAATGCATTAAATTAAAAATAATTGTTACATAAACTTGCTTTTTTATGTTCACCCATAGAAGCTTTGTAGTACAAAAATTGAATTATGTATATGATGCCTCGAAAGCGTTGATGTCTATTAAAAAGTTTAACGCAGTAAAATTTCTTAATTCACAGAGTCTTTTACCACAGTTATAAGTCCCAACAAACTGATTTCAACTGTAAATTCTTTTAGTTTAGTAGGTATACTACAAAAGATTAGTCCCCTTTTAGACAGGCAAAGTTTACTTTGCAAAGTCTTGTGTAATTCTCTTTTAAACTTTGCTTGGTGTTTGGACAAACAAAGTTTAATTTGACAAATTTTCGTTTATTTGTTGTTGCAGCCAACTTCAGACAGGGTTGATAAATGGCATTTTTTTCAATTTACCTAATTCAGTAAAAAATTTTACATTTGCCAAAATAAATATTTTTTACAAGTTTATTATTTGAACAACAAAAAATTTACACTAAAATGCACCTGTGCTATATGTAATATACCTTTGGCAATTAACAAAAAGAAAAATTAAGTAAATAATAAGGAAATTCGACGAAGAATCTTAAGCTTGTTTTTTTTAGAGTTGATAGTGGAACAGGCTAAAAAATGCTTTACCTACCCAGTAAAAACTTCGCCTGAAAAATATTGTGTAAAGTAATCAGGAAAAAGTTAAAACACTACTTCCATTTCTACTGAAAGAACCAATGAATTTTACAAGGGACGTCACAAAATGAACGCATTTTTATGTAAGTCATTATTTTTTTCCTACATACATCTGAAAAATAAGTAGTTATAGAAGTACATAATTATAGTTGTTATATAGAAGAAAGCTACTAAATTATGAGTGAAAGAAGATATTAATTTTAAAAAAGTAGGCGAAGTTTTTTCTGGGTAGTAATGCCCGTAATTTCTACTAAAAATATCTAGCTGTGTATAGATATCTATGGTGCAAGGAATTTTTCATAATTTTAACACGTATGATTTGCTTACTGGTTAAAGGGTTTATAACTATGTATCATTATAAAAAACTTAAACTCGATAAAACCCATCTTTGGCACTAAACTTAGAGCTACCCAAATGCCATCGAATCGCAAAAAAAATTGATAGGAAAATTTTTGTTTTCTATATTATTTGTACATTAAAAGCGTACGAACGTACGTTAGTGACCCCTGGAAATGCCCATATATAAAATATTTAATAAAATAAAATATTTAATTAAAAAATTACAACAATCAGTGCCCATGTTCTGTAACTCTCGCGTCGAGAAAGTTTTCGATTGACATGTGTGAAATGAAACAAAAATGCCATAAATTGAAACAAACAGCTGTTTTTCTCACTTAACTGTGTCTGTAACTTTTTTGGCGAGTACAAGCTGTCACGTAAGGAAATTACTCGCCAATTTACAGAAAAAGTGTGTCTGTAACATTTTGGTGAGAAAAGTTCCCGCTTTGAACTGTCAAATAAACTCACGAATAAAAATGGGGCGAGAAAAAATTTTAACACTAAAAAAATATTAAAAATGCAAAGAATAATAATAATAATATTTTGTTCTTGGCACATTTTTCATTGTTTTATTATTTTGCTTTTAAAATTTTAATAAAATATACGAATGTCTTCAAAGCTCGTTTGCAAACAACAAACATTAAAGTCGCTCGGTTGTATGTTATATAGCCGACGGTTGTATTTTCGCCGCCATCGTTTAAAAATGTTAAATTTTGGTCGCCGTCAACGATATGTGTTACTGGCGTTCTGAACGTCTGCAATGTCATATCGGCTTCGAATGCAATATTTTAACATTTATAACGTAACGATGTAATCTCTTTTGATAGTTTTCGACATGAGTTACAGACACACATTTTTCTCACTTTTCGAGAAACGATGGAATATTTTGTTTCACATCTTTTCGATGCAAAAAGTTCTCACTAAAGTTACAGAACATGGGTACAGGTATAGTAAGGAACATAAAATTTATATTTTTAAGGAAGACGAAAGTTCGATTGGTGTAGGAACTTAGTTTTGTAACATATTTTTATTAGTTTTCGATATAGCATTTACATAAAGGCGATTTCTTTGCTTTGTTTTTATCATATTTTGGTAGGAAAAAGCGTTTGCAATTTTTAAATTGTACTAAATTTGCATTGGAGTACTTTATTACTTTTGCACTGCTAATAGTAGTAAAAACAAGTTAGAGTGCTATATTCGGCTGTGCCGAATCTTTGATACCCCCCACCGACACTTCGAATGTTTTAGGAGTAATATCTGTATGATGTCTATTTATTATTACAATCTTTGTAAAAACAGACTTCTGCATTAAAATTTGTTGCGGTTTAGACCTATATAAAATTATTGATCGACAATCAGAATCAATTTTAAAAAGTTTGAGTAGAATATCAGTTTAAGCTGAACTAAAATGATTTTCAAGGGAACAAATTATATAAAAGCCATGGTTAGCTATGAACAAATCATCCCAAATTCTGCAGAACGATTTCTGGTATTAAAAAACATAAATTTCAATACAGCGGTGCAATTAGTTTAAGCGTTTGCAGTGAATTTCAGAAGGCTGCTAAAATGGAATCTAAGGAAAATTATGGACCGTATATCACAAAATTGCATAACATTTTTTCTGGCCATATAAAGCTAAACTGGAAGAAAGTTTACCGCGTATTTAATTATTTTACCAGAGTGGGCTTTAAATGAGGCACCGATCTTCACCAAATTTCACAGTGTCATTTCTAGTTCTATAAAACTGTGATGTATCAAATTTTGTTATAATAGCGTTATTTTTTACGTTTTTAGGCGTACTAAGCTGTTTTTCGGGAGTAAGGTTTATATAGGGCCTAGGGTAAATTATGAACTAATCTTCACGAAATTTCACAGTCTTATTTGTAGTCCTGTAAAACTTTTATGTTTCCAATTTTGTGATGATAGCATTATTTTTTACGGATTTAGGCGTACTAAGCTGTTTTCCGGGAGAAAGGTTTATATGGGGCCTATGGTAAATGATGGACCGTTCTGCACAAAATTTTAAAGTCTTATTTCCCGTTCAATAAAACTGTGATGTACCAAATTTTGTTATGATAGCATTATTTTTTACGGATTAAGGTTTACCAAGCTGTTTTCCGGGAGTAAGGTTTATATGAGGCCTATGGTAAATTATGGACCGTTCTTCACAAAATTTTAAAGTCTTATTTCTCGTTCAATAAGACTGTGATGTACCAAATTTTGTTATGATAGCATAATTTTTTACGGATTTAGGCGTACTAAACTGTTTTCCGGAAGTAGGTTATATATGGGGCCTATGGTAAATTATGGACCGATCTTCTCGAAACTTAATAGTTTCATTTCTAGTCCTATTTAACTGTGACATACCAAAATTTGTTATGATTGCATTGTTAGTTAGTGTTTTAGGCTTACTATACTGTTTTCCGGGAGAAGGGCTTATATGGGGCCTAGGGTAAATCATGGACGGATCTTCAAGAAATTTTACAGCGTGATTTCCAGTTACATAAAACGAACTGTTGCGAAATCTTATATCATTCTGTGCATTTTTCCACCATTTATGTTAGTTTTTGTAACAAAATTATCCATTTTTTTTAGGTGGTGGTCTCACATTTTGATTCATAGCTCAGATCCTATTGAACCGATTTTGCTGGATTTCAATCCCAAACTGCTTAGGATAACTACAAGAAATTTGACACCAAGTTTGTTTATTTCTTTTGAGTTTTTCGAAAGTGAGCGTGTTTTCAACAGACGGACAGACGGACATGGCTAAATCGACTTAAAATTACTCAAGGACCCAGAATATATATACTTTATAGGGTCTGAGATGAATAATAAAAAAGTTTCACACGGAATGACAAACTTAATATACCCTCTTCACAACTAATTGTGGTGGAGGGTATAAAAAGTACAATTGTACTACTAACTTTATCATCCCTGCTCAGAAATAAACAACGAACGAAAAACAAAAGGAATTTGCAAGTACAGCAAAGTGCGTACTCCCCCGCTATTCTCTTTTCCCCTCCCTTCCCTAAACTCAAGACTTTGCAAAGTAAACTTTGCCTATCTAAAAGGGGACTTACTTATTTCTATTAACGGTAAATTAAAATAAATACAAGGGCTTAGCGTTGCCAGAAGATTTGGAAGGAAAATCTTATTTTGGGGAGAAAAATCTTCAAATTTTCAAGAACAAAACAGTAAAAATTATTATGTAATTTTTTGTAGGGACATACTTCTTATTATGGAAACTATTAAAATTGAAATACAAAATTAGATTGTAGGTTTAAATTGTGTTTTTAGTTATATTTTCCCACAAATTTTTTCTAAATATACATTAAAATTTATTTAATTTCTAATAAATAAGATCGTAAAGAGTCCATCTAAATAAAAAAGTTCATTGAAATTAATTAAATGTTAGAAATAGAGATATGTATGTATATATATTTTGGGCAAGAAGATTTTAGTTTGGGAGCTATGGAGCTCATACATCATATGAAATCTTAAGGGTTCTCTATTTAATATTATATTGTTTGATACCGTTTTGATATTGAAGGCATTTTGATAAAATTTTATTTAAAAAAAGCTCATTGAAAATATATGGATTTTCCTAAATACATTCCTAATGGAATAGTTATTAAAATAATGTTGGTACACCTTTTAAAAGATATTCTTAAGCGCTTATGTATATATACTTTGTCTAAAAGTTATCATAAACATGGAATGTGGAATTTTCAAACTAAAAGCTTCTTAAGTTCCATTAGTTTTACCTTTTGGTAATAAATACATGAACTTTTTTCTTCTTTAATAAACTTTACAAACATATGTACGTTTTTTTACAAATAATTATTTGTCAACCATATTTTCAAAATAAACAACCGCTAAAGGCTAGATTACACTATTATACTTTGTATTAAAAAAACTATTATATTCAGCCATGTCACAGAGTACAATTCCGTTCGGAAACGGAATTTATTCCGTATTTTGGTGCTTCAGAAAATGACGAAAAAATGTTTTGGAATGAAACCATTTTTGTTTTCATGAACGGTATGGGAGTTGTCTGTATCTGAAAGGCCATAAAACTATCAAAATACACTTTCCATCAACAAACACATATGTTTTCTTCAATTCCGAACGGAATCATTCCGAACGGAATTGTACTCTGTGACATGACCCATTATATCTTCTTGTTACATTTTACCTTAGCTATCCTTTGGATGGAAATGAAGCAGAACGTAATGCGTTTTCTGGCCCGCTACGGCCTTTGTAGCCAGTCTGGTAATGTATAAATTAAGGAATAGGACTATTACAAAAAAGCTTTATAAAATACAAAACAGAAATTTAACTCATAGAATAAATTTGAAAAATAAAAAAATTTTGAATATAATAAAGTAACTTATGAAAAGAAATAATTCCTAGTTGCTATTTGTTAAAATTGTTGAGTTAAATACATTCAATTTATAAAGTATCACTACCCAGTGTGACACAAAGAATGCTGACGAAGGCCGCAGCGGGGCAGAAAACGCATTACATTCTGCTGGTGTCAAATAATTGTACATTTTTCTGTACATATAATATACTTCATTGCTATCCAAAGGATAGCTAAGGTAAAATGTAACAAGAAGATACAATATTATAGTCTGGTAGAGTATAAAGTAATTCCTAAAAAATAAAGGAATAGGACTGTTACAAAAAGCTTTAATAAATACATTACTGAAATTTAGCTCATAGAATAAATTCGAAAAATAAAATAATGTTGAATATCAGCCCAATTATGAGCACAAATTCCGCGGGAGTTTTTTCCTTTCCCATTTTTACAATTGAATTAACATAGGAAATAGAGGTAACCCTCGATTTACGCGGTCTGTTGGGACCGAAGAAACACGTGTAAATCAAATTCGCGTAAAACAAGGTTCAGGACTGGTAAAATTCCGTTTATGGGACCAGAAATTTAACATATCGCGTAAATCAAAACATAAGATACATACAAAATTTCATTTTGGGGCCCTAAAACCGTGTTTAATTTACTTTTAAAACATTTAACGATATTTCTTTATAACGATATGTATAAAGCTTTCCCAGCAAACACAGAAATACACCTCATGTATTGCCAAACGTATTGCCAGGATGAAAAATATTATTGCGGCAATAATCGATTTCGATTTTTATTCTGTTTATTTTGCGTAGTTAAAAAATAATTAATAAAAAACTTACTTTGATTATTTTCTTTTAGATGACAATTTGGGGATATTGCTAAACTATTGCCTTAGGCGATATCTTCTATTTGTTTGCAGGGTTTGTTGTTACATCTTCATAAAATAATTGAATTAAAAAAGAATAAAAAAAATAATTAAAACATACATACCTTTAGCTAAAATGCAAAAAGACGTAACTAACAAAAAATTCAAAATCGAGTTATTGATTGATTATTATGAATGCTATAAAACTACATGTCTTGACAAAATTTTACACTTCTGCGATCAAAAATTGCGGTTTTATTAACAAAAAACAAAGGAACTAACTACAAGTTTTTTTGTTTGATGTATGCAAAACGACGTAATTACACATTTTTTTTCTAAGAAAATATAATGAAATGGTTTTCTTTGAAAATTGGTTGAAGAATTCCATGGACGACTTATCAATGCATGTTTTTCTGACATGTTTATAGTTTTCACTTTACAAAGTTTTTTGCTTCTCCTGTAAAATTACATTTTTGTTAGTTACGTCTTTTTGCATTTTAGCTAACGATATGTAGTTGAATATTTATAATCAAAAATAAAGAAAATGATGAAAATTGTAAAATAGTCCAAAACAAACTAAACCAAGACAAATTGAATTAAAAACCAGTAAAATTGTACTGGTTACTGAAATAATGGCAATATTCAGTAAATTTTTACTGATTATTAAAAAAATCAGTATTCACTTTTCAAAAGAATTTTAATAAAAAAAAGTTATATTGTAAGCATTGTCAATTATTTTTTAGACATTTTCAGGTAAAATATATTTGTTTGCATATGTTTCAGAAAAGGGAAATTAGCTTAGTACTACATTATTTCAGTAACTTGTAAAAGTTTGCTGAATACTGTAATTTTTTCAGTAAACCGTAAAAATTTACTGATAGCTGAAAAAATTGCCATAATTTTTTGAGCGTGTTTAATTAAAACGCGTAAAAAAGCGCGTATTTCAAAAAAAAGGTTACTTTATTGATCCGTGTTATATCTAAATCGCGTCAATGAAGTACCGTGTAAATCAAGGGATACCTGTATAGGAGAAGGGAGAAAACTCCCGGGGAATGTTTGTGCATAATTGGGCTTTTTATATATAACATTTAGAATACTGTCCAATTGCTAATTACTTTTTAAGCTGAAAATTTTTTGGTAGTATTTTGAATTGTTTTTGGTTTTTGTTACTAAATTCTAATGTCTGGATAGATTTCAAGCAATACAAATCCCTGAATTTTATAACATTTTGTACGTTCGCTGTCAGTGAAATTAAAAACCTTACATTATACATATTAATTGAAAGACAAGTACATACAACTTTAAAAAAGCACCCTATATCTAGATTTGTATCAACATTTTACATAATCGTGATTATTCCAAAATACGCGTCGAAGAAGTGAACATTTACATGAAAACAAAAACAAAACCAAATTGACAAAAATTGTTTTTGTTTTTCATACAAAGTTTACAGTTTTCAAAAGAGAAAGAAACGCGTTATACCTAACTCTCGCGTTAATTTTATTTTAGAAGTGTATAGATAACAAAAACAATTTTCGTCACTTTGGTTTGGTTTTGTTTGTGTTTTCATGTAAATGTTCACTTCTTCGACGCGTATTTTGGAATAACTTCGAATATTTAGATTTTAGCGATATTTTTAAAACATTTTAAGGTTAATAAAAAAGTAAGCGGTTTCTAGCGGTCTTTGAAGTGCGATTTGACCGGAAGTCTTCAAAAAGAGTTGGCAACAATGGTGCTAAGTCTGGGATCACACTTTGAAAGTCTGAGTTTATTGGTGAGAGGGGAAGAGAACATCCTGTTCCTTCTGAAAGAAAACTTTCATAGCGTGAACCCAGACTAATTAAAAAGAAATATGTAGTAATATATTAATAGTCCATGAGCAAATTTTACTCCAATTATCTTTCTAGGGTTAAAAAATTAAAGAGTAGGAAACACTGTTTTCCAGTTTTATACAGCCCTGTCTTGGCACATATATAAATTTCGGAGTAATAAAATTGGCAACTCTACGCGACAATAAAAAGTAGTCACTACTCATGTAACGAGTACGTTTTAGTACGGCCGACGGCTGCTGGAAAACAAAAATCGCATACTTTTTAGTTATACGGCAATTGCGTTTATTACTACATAGTTTTTTTTATATAAAGTTGGTGCCTACGATGGGAGCATAAAATCCTGAGGCCAAACCATAACCCATTATAAAATTTTTAGCAGCGGTAAGCAAAATGGAATACTAGGTATAAAACATGGCTGGTTTTTTTTTTCTGCATATCGAGGGGCTTCTTGAGTAGATAAAAATTGTTTGCTAGTGGAACGAAAGAAAATTGAGCAAAATGAAAATTATTGTGAAACATACAGGAAGACTTCAAAAAAAGAAAAGTGTTGTAAAGTGTAATAAAGATTTAACGAAAGAAAAAATAATTTAGTTGAAAATTCGAAAAATCCACATTTTGCAAAATAATTTTTTTTTTTACGTGGGCACAATCAATATTTTATGTCTTCTGTGGTGTTGAAAAGTGAGTATTATTAACAACTGCGCATTGTCAGCGAAAAACATTGATATTTAAACACAAAGAATAAGTTAAAAAGCCGAATTAACACGAATGAATTTATCCATCACAAGTAGATACCGTATTCCAGTGCTGAACAGCTGTCAAATGTTTTGAATCAGCTGGTTTGTTTACATGTGTTAAAGATACATTACCAACTATTTTCGTAATTATGCAATAAAAAGTTGGCAACTATTTTTTTTATCCAATGGGTATGTTCAAGGTATATTAATAGCAGGTAGTCTCGGAAAGCCAGCTGTTTATTTTTTATTTGCTTGTTTTGTGATACGAACTGTCAAATGTTGTATAGTAAAGAAGCAAGTTTTTTGTCTATCTTTTTTCTTTTTTGTCTCTTATTGACATGTTTGAAATTTCGTATCACATAATAAAAAGCCCTGTTGTTTGTTTTATTGTACTATTCAAGGTATATTTACACAAGGTAGACTCATTTGGGAGTGTAGACATGCTGCTCTATAAAAGGAACCGAATTGTCAAAATTTAACGCACACATGTACAAATTTTGGCTCATATACACGAAATTTGACGTTTGGGTTCCAACTAGGGGTAATCAGCTGACAAACATATTGGCCAACGAGTTTACCTAGTGTACATATACCTTGGTACTATTGTTGTAATCTCGCGGCTACCTGCTATAAATATACCTTGGGTATGTTCAGGTTTCGTGTTGTCTTGCTATGTCATTGTACACACTTGCAATTTTTGGTGCAGCAACTCGAGGTTATTGGTCAGTGTGGTGAAAAGACTGGGAAGTTTTACTCTGATTCATTCCTACAGATAATATTGGACTACGTGGTCCATTGTGGCTTAAACAACATGGTCCAATGTACTATAGTATGGACCATGTTATAAGAAATTAACATGCATTGCTGCCAACAAATGCATGATGTATACTTTTCCATAGTTTACAGTATTACACATTGGTAGCCGTGATGGTGTCCATTATTAATTGTTTATTTAAAAGTTAAAGTTTGTGAAATTTGTGGAAAAGAGGTAAACAAATTAAAAATACCATGTAAATATATTTAATAATAGCAACAATAGACTACAGTACACACCATAAAAGGCGATTAGTAAAAAATTAGAAAGAAAAATGCTTAAACTAACATGGAGTACTTTTAATACTAACCCACTTTAGTACTCCATGGAGTAGTTTAGGGACTACTTCGTTGGGTTATATGGTCCCCTCCTAGGACATCGTAATGTTAAATGGACCACCTTTAACCCATATATTTGGAGTACTCCTACTCCTTTATGGACTACTCTTTACATGCATGTATGGACTAGTCTCGTTATCTGCAGGGATGTTTTCTGCAATTTTGTTTTGTTTTTTAAATATAAAAAGAACAAGATAAAAATAAAAAATTGCAACCCTAGAAATTCATTATCTGGACATTATTGCAAATTTTGAAACTTGCAAGTCTGGACGATGACTATGCCTGAAACGCAACTGGAACGATTCTTCGTCAGAAATATAAAACATTGGTGTATATGAACATACAATCATTGCGTAGAGCGAAATTCATCGTGCGTAACGAATTCTAATTGGGATAGGGCGACCGATTTTTTATTAGAATTTCTTATTTAGTAAATAATGTAAATTTATCTTTAAAAATTGTTTTTATATGATATTTAAATTTAAGGCTGAAGTACACCGAAAAATAAAATTTACCACCCGGTTTAGAATTAAAAAAAAGTCAAAAATGCAGTTTACAAAAAAAATGGAACCCCCTCTGGAATTAAAAACAAAAAAACCAAAATTAAAATTTAAGAAGGATGAAGCCCGTGTTCCCCCTCTGGATACAAAAAAACAGCCCAGCCCACTTAGTGGAATGTGTGGGTACTCAGATTAAAATTTAAGGGAGCTGAGGCCCCTGTAACCAAAAACCTGCCTCGCCTACTTAGTGATATGTGTAGGTACTGAAATTAAAGGTAATTTGCTCACGATTGCAAATATTTATGTACATATTTGTTTTTTGTATTCGCTTATTATTTTCCTCTCTAGGTTAATTTAAGTATATTTTAGGTGCAGAAAAGCTTTAGTTAGCGAAGCCGGTGTTTGTTATACCATAGAGGATCCTTTTGCCCGGCCGAAGTCCATCTATGAAAAGAAGCTTTAGTTACTAAAAAATTAAAAACAAATTTTAGAAAAAAGTCGAGCATAAAACATTAAAAAATACAGAATAACAACTAAGTATTTGCAATCGTGAGTAAATTACATTTAATTTGAGTACCCAAACATACATAGATATATTTGGGTGGGGGTCACTTTTTTTGACCCATTTGTTTTTCTTGTACAATTACCTTTAACAAATTTTTAACAGATGTTGCTCTATTTGTATCAAATATGGAAACCTTAGCAGTTAACGTTCTCGAGATATGCAGACATCTATAATTTCCTTGTATAGAAGGTGACATGCCCACTTATCCACTCATGCCCAATTTTTGACAGGTACACGAAATTTGGAAACTTACGCTATTGCCGATCTCCAGATTTGTAGAATTATATTTTGTATAACTCCCACTTAAACAATTCCACCCACCAGGCGCGGATCCAGCTTGAGCCTTAGGGGGGGGGGGGAACTTTGTATGATACAAAAAAGTAAAAAATTTGTTTTTAAAAGTTTATTAAAAACAATATGTGTATTAGGTTAAGTACTTTTTGCAATTTTTGCGAATATCAAATTCTTCATCGCATAGCCGTATAGACCGTGAAAAAATATTAAGAAATTATGTATTACTTTTTCGCGATCGTGAAGAAAGTTTTGAATTTCAATTTTTCTCCTTACTATACAAAATTAACATTTAATTACAAAATTTTAAGTATTTTCTAATAATTTCAAGAATATAACAAGATCTTACCATTTGTACGGAAGAAGGGCGCAAAAAAATTTCGACTCTATTTCGCGGTTTTTTTAATAAACTAAATTTTAATGGCAAATGATAGATATTGTGATAGATGAGTTGTTTGGCGGATATAGGAGACAGTGATAATTTTCAGCGGCGTAGTAATATTTGCGCGGAACGAGCTATTAAAGTTGCACAAGATATTTTTCCATTATGTAAATCAACTCGCACTTTAAACTTAAAATTTATTTCATTTAACCCAAAAAAATATCTTTACATTTTTGTTATATATAAACAATAAATGTACCATATATAAGCTCTGTTTCTTTACTCTACTTTGGGATCCCTCGGGATCCCAATTTGCACGAAAAGCGTTCCCGTACTTTTAATTTGTGTAAATGAGAGCGAATTTGAGAGAATACAATTCTTCTTCTTCTTCCACGAAACAGCCCAAACTTTTTCTTCGTGCAAATTGTGTAAATGGTCAAACAGCTGTAAAACATAAACAAAACAATGAAATGCAAAGGAAAAAAATGATGAACCAAATTTTGGAAAAAGCGTTGTAGAGTTTAATAATGTACTTAAATATAAAGTTTTATGTTAAAATATTAGGAAAAAATAATGTTAGTTATTGTAAAAGTGTTTGTTTTGTTTAGTTTTTGGTAAAATTAGTTTATTTCTACAGACAATATATAATTTTTCAAAAGTGGCATAAACTTTGATCGTTTTGTAAGGACTATGAAAGCAATGGACTTTTTATTTTGTGCTTAAAATTTGGTTTTTTCTGTTCCCGTACTTTTGTGTAATTTTGTCTCTTTGTGAGAGAAATTTATGCTTGCCCTCATTTTCACGAACTTTACCCAAAAAGTAAAGAAACAGAGCTATATATAATGTGTATGAAAATTAAAAAAAAATTTTTTTGAGGAGCTTTAGAAATTGCGTTTGGTGCAGAAACTTTTTTGGTTAAAATGGCATAAAAAAATTTTTTTCATTATCAATACTAAATTGCCCATCGCATGGTGGGATGAAGAAATTTTGTCCAAAAAAAGTCTACCCTATAAAAAAACTCAACAAAAAGGTTAAATAAAATATAAGATCAGTTCAATATACATTAATCTTTTTAAATAAGCAATTTATGATTTCCTTGTGAGGCAAATTTATACAGTACAGTCTTTCTTCTATCATTGTTGATTCAAGCCAGTATAAGTTTAGGTATGTTCAATACATTTGGGATATCTATTGGGAAAGTTGTTATGGGATCTTCTAAAATAAATTCAATAAGAGAAATGTAACTTACAACTCGGTAGTAATCTTCAATGGATGTGATTATTTCGTTAAAATCTTGTCATTTCGATAGGAACCTCGGTTTGAACGCAAATAACTTAAACTTTTTCAAAAATCGCTTTAAATTGATCTTCGGCTTTATTTCTTTTTTCTTCAAGGCACATGAATAAAATTTTGATAAGGCTTGATCCATTTCGAAGATCTATATCACACTTAGTATGTATATTCCGCAAATAAATTTAAAAGTACTAAGTGAGTTCCTTAATATAAAGGTAGAGATACTGCCTTTCCACTCAGATATTTTTCCAAAGCTTCTGTTGTATGATGTACACTTGTTGCAAAGACGCATAATGAAGAGAGTTTGGCTCCCAAATACTTTGCTAAAACTGTTTTTCGCGTGGGATGATTATATTTAAAAAATTTTGTCGTTTTTTTAACAAATGATACAACTTTTTGTATTATGGCACTTTATTGCTTTTAGAAATTGAGTTGTTCGATTTATGGGAATAGCAAGGCGTTTGTTTCGCATTTGTCGCTTTTAAGGAAATTTTGAACAGCTCCATTTTCTGCTGACATCAGAGGACACCCATCTGTTCCATCTTCTACACAATTTTTTAGGTCAGGACCAAAATTTGTCAAATCTTTAAGAACTATTGATGATAGTGCCTTCTAGAGGTCTGCAAGAATAAATAAAAACCAATTTCAACACACTCATTTGTTTTTTAACTACAATGTGTCGAGCACCCAATACTAACGAAACAAATGAAAGAATAACCAAAGACAAAACAAATAAAAACTCATTCAATTCAGTCAACTCAAGTCAAATGAGTGAAATATTCAAATATAATTTGAATATAAAATTTCTGTACCTACACATTACGTATGTATGTGTAAGCTTAACTCTTACAAATAAAAGAAGCCACAAGCTTACACACATATTACGTCAATGTATTCAAAAAAATGTATGCACATTCAATAATTCAAAAATTATTCGAATATTTTTTGTAAACTTGCTCTCTCTAACGGGTCATTCCAATGTTTTGTTATTTATGAATGACTCTCAAATTCATTTACAAAAAACAAAAGTTAAAAAATATGTATTTCAATGATCTTTAATGCAATAATTTTTACCAAATCCTACCCCACCTGATCTCTTAGAGCCAGTTTTTGACATAAAGATCAGCGATTAATTTAGAACTAATCTTTGAAATTCGTTTTTGGGTAGTCGATTATTTCATTTTGTTTTCAAGTTTAAACGCCGAGAGTTGGCGGTTTAAACTTGCGACAGAATTTTCAAAAGTACGAACAGCTTATAAAAGAAAATATTTTTTATTTAAAGGTTTATTAAATATTCCACCTCGTAAGATAAAATATTGCTTGATTATTTTGCTTCTTTTTCGATTTCATTTATTTATAAATATGTATATAATATTATATAACACAATACAAAATTCTTGCCTTTTCTTCTTCTTTTTCACATTAAGAACAGTAATTTGATGACAATTTTTGGTATTTGTTTTAAACTGCCATACTTATACATAACCCTGCCTTTACACATGCAAGTAGTGGCATGCCACTACTGTATACATATTATCAAAGAAAATTTGTTCGAAATAGTCGAATCTCATGCCATTGGCTTTTGTGTTTACATATGCCACTGCGAGTTCATTTTCAAAATGTCGTTGAAGCGTCAACTTGAGCAAGTTTGTTAACTTCTCAAATTAATGAAAAAAAGTACCAGAAAACAAAATAGAGTTACCAAGTTAATCATATTGGCACATTTTTGGGGAAATTTTTTCATTTATTTATATAAGCATTATTTAAACAATATTAATGCTCTATAATTAACAAACTTGCTTAAATTAATGCGCGTTTCAAAATATTCATCATAATAATACATTTAACAAGTTAAAACATAATTTACAATTTTACAACAAAAATTCAGTTAATTTGCATTAAATTTTTAAAAGAGTAGCATTGCTTATCGTTTTGACATTCAGTGGCATGCAAGTGCCAAATTTCCACTCGCATGCAATTTTTGCTGCCACTGGAGCTGCCATTGCGAAAAATGTGAGTGTATTAATAAAAAAGTGTGAGTGTATTGAGTTTTTCGAACTGGCAGTGGCATGTGTAAATGCTAGGTAAAAGTATTGTCAATTCAATATGGCAATGCTTAAAGCTTTAATTTTTCACTCAAAAACGCCAAGGAGGATTAAGGCTAGATTAATTTTATTATAAGATTAACAAATCTTACTATTGATCCTGGCTTAAACTCTTAGTAAAAAACCTGCTCTTAATGTTATACGTGAATTTAGCATTACTTTAGGTGACTTTTGTGCTTAAAATGGCATTTACAGCAGACTCGTCAAAATATTAATCGTTAAAAAAAAGATTATGTTCATAAAATTCATAAAAATATAATTTGTTTTGTTAGAATAAATAAAAAATAATATTAAAATCAAGGACTTAATAGTTATAACTTTTATTCGATAAAAATTGCGAATAATTATTACGAATAAATTTATATTTTACTAATTAAGAATAATTATTATTTCCAATTTAATTATAATGGGTATCAAATAAAAGTATTTCTCAAACATAACTTTTACTATTCGACAGATATGTATATTATTAATTATTTTTAATAGTTATGAATAAGAAATAACCTAATCGTTATAACTCATTTTAATATGTATGTATGTATATATGCACATGTATAATATCGATGCCTTACTTTCTCAACCTCGTATCTTAAAAAAATACAACTTTTTAGGAGAGAAAAAAAAACGTTTTATCTTTGTATACTTCGGTGTTTGGGTTAAAGTTAAAATGTAATTATTAAAGAATTGATTACATCTATGTAAATTGTATTGAAATAATAAGTTGTTGCATTGTTATAACACAAAAATAGCAGTCGTTTGATATGAAAAATTCAAAACCGTATTTTTAAGATACGAGGTTGAGAAAGTAAGGCATCGATATGCAAAAATTAAACAATTAATATCAAGAAAATATTCAAAATAATTATTATCGTAAATAAAAAAAATAAAAAAAATAGTTATTTAAAATTGATTAAGCTTGAGGTCTTTTTATAAAAAATGATATTATATTTAATTATATCTCAATATTTCGCTACCTCAAGAAATACGTTTAAAATCAATGGTTATATACTATATGATACCAAGGACCCTCGAGATAGAGCTTGTGGAGGTTCTGCCATCTTAATAAAAACTCGAGTCAAACACTACATTATGTGTGATCACCGTGAAGACTATCTGCAAGCAACGACTATTTGTGTTGAGGAGCTAAATCGAAACATAGTAATTTCTTCTTTATACTCTCCACCTAGATTTTCCATATCAGAAGGCCAATATTATAAATATTATAAATCATTAGGACCCTGTTTTCTGGCCGCTGGCGATTATAACGCTAAACATACCTTCTGGGGGTCACGACTTATAACACCAAAAGGTCGTGTTTTGTTTAACACAATCTCTAAAATGGGTTTAAATGTGGTCGCGAGCGGGCAACCAACATATTGGCCTACTGATCAGCAAAAAATTCCAGATGTTATCGACTTTGGCGTGGTTAAAAACATCCCCACAGAAACGATTCATGTTGAAGCTTCCTTAGAATTATCATCCGACCACACACCTACAATTGTTACTATATCGAACCCAAATAGAATTGTATTTCCGTCAGGTTACTTAGCGACGCCAGCCACACAAATAAATTGGTTAAAATATAAAAAATTTCTCAGTGCCCATTGCACAGAAAATATTCCGCTTAGTACACCGGAGAATGTGGATCTCTCTCTTGTTAACTTTGACAGTTATCTTAAACTAGCTGTTCAACACTCCAGCGTTACCCCCAAAAAAAATTAAAAATAATAAAATATGTTCTTCAGATGTCGAGCGGCTCTTGACTGAAAAAAGGAGAGTTCGAAGAGAGTGGCAACTTTACAGATCCCCGCAACTTAAGATTTTATTAAAAGAATGCACAAAAAGGCTAAGAAAGTTGCTACAGAATCAGAAAACGGCTTCTCTAGAAAAATATCTTAAGGAACTTGATGCAACTCCACAATCTGACTACTCATTATGGCGTGCAGCTAGAAATCTAAAAAGGCCAGTTATATCTAAGCCACCATTAAGAAACTTGAATGGTAGTTGGGCAAGAAATGATAATGAAAAAGGAAACCTGTTTGTAAATCATTTGAAAAACGTATTTACACCAAATATATCTCACAATATTGCGGTCGAGTTACCACCTGTTGATGCTAGAGCAGCTATTCCCCTCAGATTTGAGATAAGAGAAATCGAAAAGGCTATTTGTGACTTAAACACTAAGAAGGCACCTGGTATTGATAAAATCAGTAATAAAATGCTTTTGGAGCTACCTCGCATAGCAAAGAAAATTATTCTTTTTATTTTTAATGCTATTTTACGCCTTGAATACTATCCTGAAAAATGGAAGGTTTCCTTAGTTACCATGATACCAAAGCCAGGTAAAGATCATACAAAAGTTGAGTCTTATAGACCTATTAGCTTATTATCAAATATGTCAAAGCTGTTTGAGAAATTATTAGTTTCAAAATTAACACCAATTTTAAGTGAAAATAGATGTATTCCAAACCATCAGTTCGGATTTAGAAGAAAACACAGCACAATCGAGCAGACTCATCGAATAGTAAATGTCATAAGAAAAGCATTTGAAGAAAAGAAATATTGCTCAGCACTCTTCATCGATGTTTCGCTAGCTTTTGACAAAGTCTGGCATGAAGGCTTATTACACAAATTGAAGCAAAATTTACCAGCAAACACACACAAGCTGCTAGAAAGCTACTTAGTCGGTCGTCAATTTATTATTAAAGAAGGAAATTTCTTAAGTTCACCTCAGCCCATTGCCGCTGGAGTCCCACAAGGCAGCATCCTGGGCCCCCTATTATACTTAATTTATACTTCGGACATGCCAACAAGCAACTACACACAAACTTCAACATTTGCAGACGATACAGCTTTTCTAAGCGTCCACGAAAATCGTTATGAAGCATCGCGTTACTTACAGCATCATATATTTCAACTAGAAATATGGTTAAGACAATGGAGGATAATGGTCAATGAGCAAAAATGTGTACATATAACATTCACTTTGCGCCGGGAATCTTGCCCCCCTATTACAATCAATAATCAAATAATTCCTCAACATTCGCATGTTAAATATCTCGGTATACATCTGGATCGGCGATTAACGTGGAAATGCCATATAGAGGCAAAATTAACTCAAATGAAACTAAAAGCCATTCAAATTCATTGGCTTATTGGGAGAAATTCTGTCCTTAGTCTCGATTGCAAGCTTCTACTTTACAACTCTATCTTAAAGCCTATCTGGTGCTACGGTATTCAACTATGGGGCACTGCCTCGGTCTCTAATATCGACAAAATTCAAAGGCGCCAAAATAAACTTCTTCGAATAATCACAGCCGCTCCCTGGTATGTTAAAAACTCAAACATTCATAAGGATCTCAATGTGCCATTAGCGAAATCTATGATTACAAAATTTGCAATAAAATATTTAAAAAGGCTTGAACAACACCCAAATCCACTAGCTCGAAATATTTTAAATCATGGCGGCCACACTCGCTTAAGAAGAAGAGACACTGCAGCACTTACCCAATTAGATGAGCGATAAACACCTATAAAAGTGAACATAACCCGTGATGAAGAAAATTTTGTCTGGCACTGGCAGGAGATAAAATAACGTATTAGGTTAAGATTTGATTAATTATTGTTAGTTCATATTTAATATATGAAGATTCAATAAAAAATAATGACAAAAAAAAAAAAAAAAAAAAATTTCGCTAACCTTTGGTTAGCATTGTCTACAAAATTCCTTGTAAAGGAAATGATAATGAAAGACGCAACCAGGTTTACATAGGTACAACGAAGAACAAATTAAGGACTAGAATTGCGGGACATAAATCCGATCAAAAATAAAGAGACATTAATTCCAAAAAGACAGCATTAAGTCATCATTGTCATCTATCTAATCACTATCCAAATTTTGAAGAAGCGTCGGTTTTAAACACTGAAACTAACTACAAACGCAGATATATATTAGAAATGTTACACATAATTAATACACCAATTGCACAGAGAATAAATTTTAAAACAGACACAGAACATATAGCGAATAAGTATAAGAATTTAGTTATTAAGAGATAGAAGATTAGATATAATATAAATATATATATCGTAGCCTTGGAACAAGAGGGTTTAATTTGCACCTAAATTGCATGAAAATTAGGACCTTCTTGTACTTAGGTCACGATATACGGATACATTTGTAAGAATGAATATAAATTTAATTAAAAATGTTTCTATTGGGGGATTCACAAGGTGTCATAAAGTCGTATGTATTAAAATAATATGAAAAAATACGACTGTTGTGAACAACCCCTCATAATTTAGTATGCTATTTTGAATTTAAGTCAGCTGATTTAAAACAAATATAAAAAATAAATAATTAACTAAAATCAAAATATTTTTAAATTCTTTTACATGAATTAATAAATTAAATTAGATCTTGCCTGACTATTTTCCATTTTGCAGACGCAAATAAGAAATAAATTTTATTTTGTTTGTTTACCAAACAGCAGAGTCATAAGCCGATCTTATTTAACGCCGCAAGTGATTTCTTGCAAAAATTGCTAGCCGCAGGTGAAATTTTTATGTTAACCGGATAAAATTATACCGTCAACGGCGACGGCTACAAGAACTAACGCGATACGGCTCAGCCGCTCAGCTCTGGTCTCTTCTGATTAATTACGACAGCACAATTAACATAGCAAGCAACGTTCTATTAATTTAAGACACTTTTTGTTTACAAAGCAACAACAATATTTTTAAACCATTGTAAAATGTTAGAACAATGTGACAATATAACATGATAGCACACCTTGTGAATACCCCATATATGTATGTAAGATAAAAATAAGTTTAGTTTAAAATGTTTATATATTATAGGAATTTTCTTTAGTCAAAATGTTTTATATTATTGTAAATATGGTTTTTGAATTAGATTTATAGATAAGGAAATTTTTCGGTTTATAAGAATTCTTATACTTTAGTTATATTTAATTTTTTGTTATTATGGCTTTTGGAAATTTTTATGGCAAATAGGTTTTTGAATTTGAAAATAATTTTTTTCCTAATTTTGTTATTGTTTTTTATTATTAAATAATTAGTATTGTGGTTATTTTGTTGAACTATTTATGGTTTTTAATCCAAATTTTTAATATTTTTTAATTAGGCTTAAGTTCATGAAATTTAATTTTTATTAAATTATTTTTGTGAAGAAAGGAATTTTACAACATGAAAATTAATTAAAATTGTTATTGATAATCTTTCATTCTTGACGTGGCTCGGGCTCGAACCCTGGCCGGCAGGTTACCGTGACATGTTTCGATCGCAACCACTCGATCTCCTCAGATGGATTTGCCGTCTTACACTCGCAGCCATCGACGACTGCTGACGTCACTAGTCAAACATCAATCCTTAAACCAAATTGTATTTTAACATTTGGTAGATCGAAATTTGCTTTCCTGAATGATTATCCATTTTAATTGATTTTACATGTTTTTTCCTTTACTTCTGTTTTTTCGTACTTTCGTCAAGAATTTTTCTTGAAGTCCAAGTACATTTTTTGTTTTTTCACTTTGTCTTTCTCTTTTCTGTTGACCTTTTTCAGCACAACTTGAAGGACAAATGTACACATAGAGCTCGTGCCTTAGCTTGAACAATAATTAGTATTGTGGTTATTTTGTTGAACTATTTATGGTTTTTAATCCAAATTTTTAATATTTTTTAATTAGGCTTAAGTTCATGAAATTTAATTTTTATTAAATTATTTTTGTGAAGAAAGGAATTTTACAACATGAAAATTAATTAAAATTGTTATTGATAATCTTTCATTCTTGACGTGGCTCGGGCTCGAACCCTGGCCGGCAGGTTACCATGACATGTTTCGATCGCAACCACTCGATCTCCTCAGATGGATTTGCCGTCTTACACTCGCAGCCATCGACGACTGCTGACGTCACTAGTCAAACATCAATCTTTAAACCAAATTGTATTTTAACATTTGGTAGATCGAAATTTGCTTTCCTGAATGATTATCCATTTTAATTGATTTTACATGTTTTTTCCTTTACTTCTGTTTTTTCGTACTTTCGTCAAGAATTTTTCTTGAAGTCCAAGTACATTTTTTGTTTTTTCACTTTGTCTTTCTCTTTTCTGTTGACCTTTTTCAGCACAACTTGAAGGACAAATGTACACATAGAGCTCGTGCCTTAGCTTGAACAATAATTAGTATTGTGGTTATTTTGTTGAACTATTTATGGTTTTTAATCCAAATTTTTAATATTTTTTAATTAGGCTTAAGTTCATGAAATTTAATTTTTATTAAATTATTTTTGTGAAGAAAGGAATTTTACAACATGAAAATTAATTAAAATTGTTATTGATAATCTTTCATTCTTGACGTGGCTCGGGCTCGAACCCTGGCCGGCAGGTTACCATGACATGTTTCGATCGCAACCACTCGATCTCCTCAGATGGATTTGCCGTCTTACACTCGCAGCCATCGACGACTGCTGACGTCACTAGTCAAACATCAATCCTTAAACCAAATTGTATTTTAACATTTGGTAGATCGAAATTTGCTTTCCTGAATGATTATCCATTTTAATTGATTTTACATGTTTTTTCCTTTACTTCTGTTTTTTCGTACTTTCGTCAAGAATTTTTCTTGAAGTCCAAGTACATTTTTTGTTTTTTCACTTTGTCTTTCTCTTTTCTGTTGACCTTTTTCAGCACAACTTGAAGGACAAATGTACACATAGAGCTCGTGCCTTAGCTTGAACAATAATTAGTATTGTGGTTATTTTGTTGAACTATTTATGGTTTTTAATCCAAATTTTTAATATTTTTTAATTAGGCTTAAGTTCATGAAATTTAATTTTTATTAAATTATTTTTGTGAAGAAAGGAATTTTACAACATGAAAATTAATTAAAATTGTTATTGATAATCTTTCATTCTTGACGTGGCTCGGGCTCGAACCCTGGCCGGCAGGTTACCATGACATGTTTCGATCGCAACCACTCGATCTCCTCAGATGGATTTGCCGTCTTACACTCGCAGCCATCGACGACTGCTGACGTCACTAGTCAAACATCAATCCTTAAACCAAATTGTATTTTAACATTTGGTAGATCGAAATTTGCTTTCCTGAATGATTATCCATTTTAATTGATTTTACATGTTTTTTCCTTTACTTCTGTTTTTTCGTACTTTCGTCAAGAATTTTTCTTGAAGTCCAAGTACATTTTTTGTTTTTTCACTTTGTCTTTCTCTTTTCTGTTGACCTTTTTCAGCACAACTTGAAGGACAAATGTACACATAGAGCTCGTGCCTTAGCTTGAACAATAATTAGTATTGTGGTTATTTTGTTGAACTATTTATGGTTTTTAATCCAAATTTGTAGTATTTTTTAATTAGGCTTAAGTTCATGAAATTTAATTTTTATTAAATTATTTTTGTGAAGAAAGGAATTTTACAACATGAAAATTAATTAAAATTGTTATTGATAATCTTTCATTCTTGACGTGGCTCGGGCTCGAACCCTGGCCGGCAGGTTACCATGACATGTTTCGATCGCAACCACTCGATCTCCTCAGATGGATTTGCCGTCTTACACTCGCAGCCATCGACGACTGCTGACGTCACTAGTCAAACATCAATCCTTAAACCAAATTGTATTTTAACATTTGGTAGATCGAAATTTGCTTTCCTGAATGATTATCTATTTTAATTGATTTACATGTTTTTTCCTTTACTTCTGTTTTTTCGTACTTTCGTCAAGAATTTTTCTTGAAGTCCAAACAAAATAACCACAATACTAATTATTGTTCAAGCTAAGGCACGAGCTCTATGTGTACATTTGTCCTTCAAGTTGTGCTGAAAAAGGTCAACAGAAAAGAGAAAGACAAAATGAAAAAACAAAAAAATGTACTTGGACTTCAGGAAAAATTCTTGACAAAAGTACGAAAAAACAGAAGTAAGGAAAAAACATGTAAAATCGATTAAAATGGATAATCATTCAGGAAAGCAAATTTCGATCTACCAAATGTTTAAATACAATTTGGTTTAAGGATTGATGTTTGACTATTGACGTCAGCAGTCGTCGATGGCTGCGAGTGTAAGACGGCAAATCCATCTGAGGAGATCGAGTGGTTGCGATCGAAACATGTCATGGTAACCTGCCGGCCAGGGTTCGAGCCCGAGCCACGTCAAGAATGAAAGATTATCAATTACAATTTTAATTGATTTTCATGTTGTAAAATTCCTTTCTTCATAAAAATAATTTAATGAAAATTAAATTTCATGAACTTAAGCCTAATTAAAAATATTAAAAATTTGGATTAAAAACCATAAATAGTTCAACAAAATAACCACAATACTAATTATTGTTAAAGCTAAGGCACGAGCTCTATGTGTACATTTGTCCTTCAAGTTGTGCTGAAAAAGGTCAACAGAAAAGAGAAAGACAAAATGAAAAAACAAAAAAATGTACTTGGACTTCAGGAAAAATTCTTGACAAAAGTACGAAAAAACAGAAGTAAGGAAAAAACATGTAAAATCGATTAAAATGGATAAACATTCAGGAAAGCAAATTTCGATCTACCAAATGTTTAAATACAATTTGGTTTAAGGATTGATGTTTGACTATTGACGTCAGCAGTCGTCGATGGCTGCGAGTGTAAGACGGCAAATCCATCTGAGGAGATCGAGTGGTTGCGATCGAAACATGTCATGGTAACCTGCCGGCCAGGGTTCGAGCCCGAGCCACGTCAAGAATGAAAGATTATCAATTACGATTTTAATTGATTTTCAAGTTGTAAAATTCCTTTCTTCATAAAAATAATTTAATGAAAATTAAATTTTATGAACTTAAGCCTAATTAAAAATATTAAAAATTTGGATTAAAGACCATAAATAGTTTAACAAAATAACCACAATACTAATTATTGTTAAAGCTAAGGCACGAGCTCTATGTGTACATTTGTCCTTCAAGTTGTGCTGAAAAAGGTCAACAGAAAAGAGAAAGACAAAATGAAAAAACAAAAAAATGTATTTGGACTTCAGGAAAAATTCTTGACAAAAGTACGAAAAAACAGAAGTAAGGAAAAAACATGGAAAATCGATTAAAATGGATAATCATTCAGGAAAGCAAATTTCGATCTACCAAATGTTTAAATACAATTTGGTTTAAGGATTGATGTTTGACTATTGACGTCAGCAGTCGTCGATGGCTGCGAGTGTAAGACGGCAAATCCATCTGAGGAGATCGAGTGGATGCGATCGAAACATGTCATGGTAACCTGCCGGCCAGGGTTCGAGCCCGAGCCACGTCAAGAATGAAAGATTATCAATTACAATTTTAATTGATTTTCATGTTGTAAAATTCCTTTCTTCATAAAAATAATTTAATGAAAATTAAATTTCATGAACTTAAGCCTAATTAAAAATATTAAAAATTTGGATTAAAGACCATAAATAGTTCAACAAAATAACCACAATTCTAATTATTGTTAAAGCTAAGGCACGAGCTCTATGTGTACATTTGTCCTTCAAGTTGTGCTGAAAAAGGTCAACAGAAAAGAGAAAGACAAAATGAAAAAACAAAAAAATGTACTTGGACTTCAGGAAAAATTCTTGACAAAAGTACGAAAAAACAGAAGTAAGGAAAAAACATGTAAAATCGATTAAAATGGATAATCATTCAGGAAAGCAAATTTCGATCTACCAAATGTTTAAATACAATTTGGTTTAAGGATTGATGTTTGACTATTGACGTCAGCAGTCGTCGATGGCTGCGAGTGTAAGACGGCAAATCCATCTGAGGAGATCGAGTGGTTGCGATCGAAACATGTCATGGTAACCTGCCGGCCAGGGTTCGAGCCCGAGCCACGTCAAGAATGAAAGATTATCAATTACAATTTTAATTGATTTTCATGTTGTAAAATTCCTTTCTTCATAAAAATAATTTAATGAAAATTAAATTTCATGAACTTAAGCCTAATTAAAAATATTAAAAATTTGGATTAAAGACCATAAATAGTTCAACAAAATAACCACAATACTAATTATTAAAAAATATAATTTTAATTTAATTTAAGAATTTCATAAAACCCCATATTTGTATGGGAGGCCCCTAAGGGATGGAGATAAAGGGAAAGTATGTTTTGAAAAAATGATTTGGACGAAAAACTAATGGAGGCCGGTCATACATTTTATCCCCCTAGGAGCTACTTATGGGACGTTTTCTTAAAAAAATTTTCTAGTCTGTATTTAAAATTTTGTATGGGAGCCCCTTAAGGAATGGAGATAGCGGCTAGGTATGTGCGAAATAAATTATGGAGACGAAAAATCAAGTGGGGCTGGTCATACACTTGACCTATCTATGAGGGGCCAAATTTAGGAAATTCTTAAATTTGGTCCCTGCAGCGTATATGATGCTCCTACTGAAACTGATTTTTAGAATTTATTGCAGGGCATAGAAAACATCGTAAGTTTCCCAATAAATTATTTTTAAACAATGCAAAACATTGTTTGTTAGGTAATAATATCACAAGCTGAAACCCGCCTTAACTTAGGAACGGTAAAAGCAAATTTAAAAATATTCGTTTATAAATTATTTAAAATTAATTGATATTTTCAAACTGCGCCGCTGTTAGTTTGTTTCATTTTCCTAAAAATTTCAAAAGTTATAAAGCGTTATTTACAAAATTTATCGAAAAATTACGAAAAATTGTAATGTAAGGTGCCTAAATGGGCAAATGCATTGCAAAAACTTAAAGTCTTTGCACAAAAATAAAGATTGGACAGTTTTCTTTTAATTGGTTTCCTCATAAGTGAAGTAAATCGTGTTTTTTTGACAAAGTTATGCTGAAAACTCAAAAAAGGTTCGCAAACTTGGAGGCAAATTACAGCTTTCGGTTCCGATCGAAATTACAATACAATTAAGATTTCGATCGATATCGAATGCCGTAGTTTGCCCTAAGATTTATGGCAAAAATTCGACTTGATCGACTTCTAAACCTCTTCCGAAAAATCTAAAAAATCTCAAAAATAATTTAGCCTATAAGCTTTTAAATTATATTTGAGCACCCATAAAAATCAAAAAAAAAAAATTGTTTTGTGACACACTAGTATTAATTTCTCAAAACAAATAAAACTTGGGAAATTGGGATAAAAGTTTTCAAAATGTACCGATTTAATTACATAATTATATTTTGCTATAAATTCGGTTCAATTTAAAATATGTCCAACACTGATTTTTATACCTTCCACCACAATCAGTTGTAAAGAGGGAATACTAATGTGTTGTTTCCAGGTGACAAGCAATTGATTGTGTATAAAAATTTGTATGAAAAGCACTCAAAAAACAGTGATTTCATATACATTTTTCTACACAGTCAATTGTTTGTCACCTGAAAACAGCACATATGTTTGTGTGAAACTTTTTTATTATTCATCTCCGACCCCATAAGTATATATATTCTGACTCCTTGAGTAATGCTAAGTCAATTTAACCATATCCGTCTGTTGAAAACACGCTCACTTTCTAAAAACTCAATAGAAAGGAACAAACTTTGTGTCAAGTTGCTTGTAGTTATCCTAAGCAGTTTGGGATTGAAATCCAGCAAAATCGGTTCAGTAGGATCAGAGCTATGAATCAAAATGTGGAACCACCACCTTAAAAAATTAATAATTTTGTTACAAAAACTAACATAAATGGAGGAACAATGCACGGAATGATATAAGATTTTGCAAAAAATTGTTTTATTCGACTGGAAATCACACTGTAAAATTTCGTAAAGACCGGTCCGTAATTTACACTAGGCCCAATAAGAACCATACTCCCTAATTAATAATGCTATCATAACAAAATTTGGCACGTCACAGTTTTATAGGACAAGAAATGACTGTGAAATTTCGTGAAGATCGGTCTATAATTTACCATGGCCCCACAAAAACCATACTCCCGGAAAACAGCTTAGTACGCCTAAAACCGTAATTTATAACGGTATCAGCATAAAATTTAATACTTCACAGTTTTATAGGACTAGAAATAGCACTTACAAATTTCGTGATGATCGTTCCATAATTTACTATAGGCCCACTATAAAGCCCCCTCTAGTAAGTTAAAACCGTATATATTTATTATGGTAAAATTTCTTCCAACTTAGTTTCATATGGCCAGAATGAAATGAATGTTATGAATTTTGTGATATGCTGTCCATTATTTACCTATGATCCCATATTAAACAGTCTTCTGAAATTTATGTTAAAAATACCAGAAATCACTCTGTAGAATTTTAGGATGATGATAAATATCGAAATCGATAGTCGTGAATATATTTATATGGGTATTTTAAATATCGATCATATGCATCGATTTTTGAAATATCGATCTGAGATCATTTACTGCCTCTTTTCAAACTAAAATAAAAATTTTCGTTTAGAAATTTATATTGAAAACAAAAACAAATTGAGTTCTTTTTATTGTTGTTACAATATATCGAGTCATTACCGCAAAAAAAGCTCAAGTAACAAAAACAAAATCTTACAGGAGATTTTTTTTTTATTTTATTTCATAAAAATTTTGTATGAATATTGCCGCTTGAGATAAAATTGTTTTTGCTATAAAATCGTAACGGTTCCTAATGTGACCATGACATTTTAGGAGATGATGCAAGTGTTGCCAATAAAGTCGTTTATTAAAAAAGTCGAAAATGGAAAATGGTGTTACTTAACCTTTTTTGCGGTTATGCCTCGATATGTATTTTCCCAAGCTAAAATGTTTATTTCATTTTGAAAAACAGGCAGTTAATTTATTAAACAGAAAAAATCATTTATAAACATTTTTAGTAAACAAATGCATAATTTTTTAAACAATTATCCAGATGGCTAGATTTCCGTTGACGACATCTTCGTCGTTGATGTATGCACGAGTTTTCCCAATCGATTAAGTTTTCTAGAAGACTTAAAGGAAAACTTCATGTAAGACAGTATTAGCGATGTCTTTTTTGGTGACCCTATCAAACTATATGAAGGACAGGATGAGCGGCATTATCTTCTTGTCTCCATCAAAATCTATGCGGGACATCATAAACGACATTGTCTTAGGAGTTGTCTTCTATCAAACTATATATGGAACGGTATAAGTCTTCGTTCAGACTTGCAATTTTTGTTGCTGCAATTCTCAGATTATGAAATTATAGTTTTGCAATTTTTGTATTTTAATCTTGTCTTTTATTTTCTTCTTTTTATATTTCCCAGATTAGACTTGCAATTTTTGTTGCAGCAATTCATGAGTTTATTGGTGAAAGCTATGAGAAGATTGGGGAGGGTTACTCAGTTTTATGTACGTTCCAATTCTGTTTTGTCTTGTTATTCTCACACTTTAACTTGAAGTTGGCTATAGGTGTATTTGTTACAAAATTTTAAAAGGAGAAGAGCAAAGGCAAGATAAAAATACAAAAATTGCAAAACTTTAATTGATAATCTGGACACTAATGCAATTTCAAAGCAGAATTTTTAAAAATTGCAAGTCTGGACTTTGTCTTGTATAAAAATCTATTGACGAAAACATCACAAAAGTGAAGCAATTGCTTTGTTTGCATAAAATGTTAAATTCTTTTTTATACCCTCCATCGCAGGTGGAAAAGGGTATACATTAAGATGGGTCGACTTAGCAGGTATGTGAAGAAAAACGATAGTTTTAAGCAGGTGTGATGAATTTTGACCGATTTTAAAATCCATTTCTCACGTAAAGTCTTAATTTTTTGTTCAAAATACAGTTCAATTAACATACATATATAATACCCAGAAAACACAGAAATACACCTTATGTATTGCCAAACGTATATCCTGGATGAAAAATATTATTGCGGCAACAATCGATTTCGTATTGCGGAAGATACTTCCTTCGGGAAGAAACGTGTCTCGATGGCAATACTCCTAAAGGCCAGTTTACACGGTAATACATTGTATTACGACATAATGTAGAATGAGAGAAATCATATCATGTAAAAGCAAAATGCATTGAGTAAGAGAAAATACGAATACAAAATCTGACAAGCGGTCGGTAAATGGTTTTTTTCTAAACCATTTTAGAAACTTATGTATTTTCATCACACCAGAGGTGCATTTTAACGGAGTATATTGAAGGTGGTAGTATTTTTATACAATTACAAAAACAACTATAATCAACTCAGGAAATTTTCATGTTGTTTTTGTAAAAATTGTAAAACTGCAACCATCTGCTTTTTTGTTATTATTTTTGATTTTACTTATACCATCCGTGTAAACATAAAGTATACTCTCAACAGACTTTTATTTTTTTCTTTTAAACACGGAGAGAATTTCATAATATTTTGATTCTACAAAGTCGTAATACATTGTATTACCGTGTAAACTGGCCTTAAAGGCCAGTTTACACGGTAATATAATGTATTACGACATGTCGAAAGATTATGTAGAATGAGAAAAATCTTATCATGTAAAAGCAAAATGTATTGAGTAAGAGAGAATACGGATACAAAATCTGACAAGCGGTCGGTAAATGGCTTTTTTCTAAACCATTTTAGAAACTTATGTATTCTCATCACACCAGAGG
This sequence comes from Pollenia angustigena, assembly GCA_930367215.1. Lineage (NCBI taxonomy): Eukaryota > Metazoa > Arthropoda > Insecta > Diptera > Polleniidae > Pollenia > Pollenia angustigena. Next base: position 118,776,062 of record OV884057.1, on the reverse strand, counting down.
TGTATTTTAACGGAGTACATTAAAGGTGATAGCATTTTTTTACAATTACAAAAACAACTAAAATCAACTCAGGAAATTTTCATGTTCCGCAGGCAATCGACCTGATGTTTTGCATTTTGTTGAGCAATATATCGGTTTATGTCTAATTAACTTATTAACCCTTTATATTCGATTTATAGGAGGAGCTACTTACATACATGTTCTGTTCCCTAGCAAAAATAAAGTGAGAAAATCTAAGGGAAATGTGAACAAATTACGAGGGAAAAAATTTTTCACGATAAGGGGAAATTTTTCCCGTGAACAATTTTTCACGTTATTATTCTCCTTTGAATTACAATTTTTCATGTGAGTTGTTCATGATCGCAAATATGTGAAAAGGGGAAAAATTACGAGGGAAAAATTATTCACGATAGGGGTGATTAAGTATATCAAAACGAAACATTCACCCCTATCGTGAATAAAAATTACTTGGGAGTTTTTTCCCTTTTCCCATTTTTACTATTGAATTAACATAGGAAAAATGGAAAAAGGGAAAAAACTCCCAAGGAATTTTTATTCGCGATAGAGGTGATTATGTTTTCCTCAATCAAAGTGTATCAAAAAGCATACGCAACACATAAAAATTCTTTCTTTACTGTTTTTTCTATAGCCACAAAAACTCCATACAAAATGCTATTGGTCCCAGCTAGGCCCAGGTGGTAGTTTGTGCCACACAAATTAGGCGTCTATTTAAGAGTTTAAAAGGTAACATTTGTTCTTCTTAGTAGTTATTTTGAATTTTAAGAATCTTGCCATTGTTGCAAGCTGTTATGTATAAAGTTTTTGTATATGAAGTTCCAGTATCATCATATATATTATTTCTAAAGCACTTTTTTTGTCGGTTGCAAATATCTCCCATACCACCGCATCAAATTTAATGAATGACATCTCATTTTAAAGCTTATTTCTAACACTAATGACGAAAAATAATTAGAAATTGAAAAATTAATATTTTCATTGATAAAAATTACGGTGCGAAATAGTCGCACGGCTCATCTAGTTATGTATAATTTGCAATTTTTTTAAGCATAAATATATTGTTAAAGTAAATCCTAAAACCGAGGTTTTTTTGCGGTTTTCGGGTTTTAGGCATTTAAAACCGCGGTTTCGATTTCGGTTAAAACCGAACAGAAATCCCTAGTCCATTGTGGCTTAAATGGACTACTTACAACATGATCCAATGTACTGTAGTGGACCATGTTGTAAGCAATTAACATGTAGTGCTGCCAACAACTGCATGGTGTATACTTTTCTATAGTTTACAGTATTACACATTGGTAGCCCTGATGGTGTCCATTATGAATTGTTTATTTAAAAGTGAAAGTTTGTGAAATTTGTGGAAAAAAGGTAAAAAAATTAAAAATACTAAGTAAATATATTGAATAGTAGCAATAATAGACTACAGTACACACCATAAAAGGCGATTAATAAAAAATGAAAAAGAAAAATGCTTAAACTACCCCTTAAGTGTACTCCATACTGTAGTAACATGGAGTAATTTTAAAACTAACCCGCTTTAGTACTCCATGGAGTAGTTTAGGGACTATTTGGGTGGGTTATATTGTCCCCTCCTAGGACATCGTTATGTTTAATGGACCACCACCACCTAAAAATGAAAAAGAAAAATGCTTAAACTACCCCTTAAGTGTACTCCATACTGTAGTAACATGGAGTACTTTTAAAACTAACCCGCTTTAGTACTCCATGGAGTAGTTTAGGGACTACTTGGGTGGGTTATATGATCCCCTCCTAGGACATCGTAATGTTTAATGGACCACCTTTTACCCATATATTTAGAATAGTTTTGGAGTACTCCTACTCCTTTATGGACTACTCTTTACATGCGTGTATGGACAAGTCTCGCTATCTGCAGGGAACTTCCAAGCATACATATGAATGTACGTATGTACATAGATAGTTGTATTTACTTTGTATATTAAAAATACATATTAAAATAAAAAGTACAAAATCATTGAAAATCAAGTGTTTTTAAATCTACTTTGCTTAAGAAACAAAAACATAAAATTAATTGTATTATATTTGATGAAAGGGACTTATTATATTTTAACTCCATTTTTACACCTTAACTGTTTGAATATGTTTATTTTATATAAAAACAAATAACAAAATTTATACTAATTTAACAGGGTTTAATATATTTTTTCTGTAAAACCTGCTGGTTCATCAATAAAACCCCAACATTCACCCACTTTCATCGGATATGACATTAAATGCCTTGACCAGAATCATTTAGATAAAATGCCAAAATTAAGTTCCGTATCATCTGCCTCGAATGCAGTTAATTCGAATAAACAAAATAACCATTCAAATGCCGATAAACAGGATTCCACATCAGCGGGTAACTCTTCAGTCTCGACACATAATCATGCACTTTCGAAATATCAAGGTCAAAAATGGCAACAGATCTTTGATGTGGAAAAAGTTCTCAAGCAAATTCGAATGGCCGAGAAAATGCACATCAAAGGTAAAGGAGGAGGCTCAAATGGAAGCGATAGTTTACATAAAAGTTCCAACAGCAGTAACAATTCTCCGCCCAACAAGTCAAGAAAAAATCAAATACGACAGGTTCAAAGACTGAATGGCACTGACATGCAATATTATGGCATTGTACCGAAACAGACGGCATTAGATGTGGTAGTGTGCAGTGTGTGTATGGGCATATACACCAAGGTGGGTTTTAACAATCACATGATGTTGCAGCACCCCTCGGTTTGGACTAGTGTGTCGGCTAAAGTTGCACTTCCGGCAAACGACATAACATTAGGGACGAACGACAACAGCCAAGACAGCGTAAAAGGAAGTGAATCGACACAAAACGTTGGAGCGGTAAGCGCCAAAAGCGAAGTAATGGGTTCACCATCAGATTTGTCTGGGACAATGTCGACATACTCAAATGCCTCGTCTAGTTCAACATCTACAGTGTCATCGGCTGCGCCTACTGTCAGCTATCCCCTTACAACAACTACAGTCTCCCGCCAGAAAAGTAGCTCAAAAGCTGGGAGTAGTTCGGGAAGTAGCAGCAGCAGTCGTTCCCGCAGCAAAAGCAAACATCATAGCTCTTCCTCATCCGTCACGGCATCCGCGTCGTCTAATGCCAATGCGGAAGTGTCGCATTCTTCGACAACAGCAGCAGGGACAAGTTCAACAACTTCAACGTCCAGTAAAAAGAGCTCATCAAAGAAGAGCTCTTCCAGCTTCTCGTCTTCAAATGCAAACAGTTCCTCAGCAACAACAACAAATGGTGGTGGAGTTGCAATCAACAATAGCTCCAGCAGCAACTCGACACTAACTATAAAGGAAACATGCGAGTCGAAAGTGGTGGCGGATGGAACGACAATTCCAGCGTCCACAACTGTAGCCACAACTTCAATAATCGCGGTAACATCAACTACGGCAGCAGTCAACACAAAGGCAATCTCAAATACAAACTTAGGCTCATTAGATGTTTCCCAAAACAACGCGAATATAGCCACTACAAATGCCAATTTATTTGGTTCATCTTCATCCTCTTCATCATCTTCATCTTCTTCCTCTTCTTCATCTTCTTCTTCGTCCTCTTCAAATTCATCGTACTCCTTACCTCCTACTCCAAAAATGGTGACGAACAACACCTCACAGGATTCGCAGCAAATTGCAAACGCCATTACGGAAACGTTTTCCCCCACAGTCTCAGACGATAAAGAGAAATTGAGTTTGTCCAACAATGTAGAAAGCATGACATCAAGCAAGAAAAAGGTAAGATATAATATGTAAGTAAAATAATTTTTTATAACAATAACATTTGCTATTCGTGTTGAAGAAATATAATAATTAAGTTCTTTTTCTTAAAGTTTATAATATATAAACTATTAATGAAACAGTTTCCCACATACATACATACATTCATGCATACATACATTGTAAAAGATTCGACTAATCAATTACATACTGTAAAATTACTGTTTTTATTTAAATTTATTAATTTTTTTGCAGATTAAAAGTCCTACAGCGCCATTGTGTTTGCCAGAAAATATCGATGCTATAAAAACTGAAGAATCAGAAATGCCACCTTTGAGAATGGTGGTTCAACAACCTTTAATTCATTATGATGCTCAAATCAGTGAACTCGATCAAGCAGTTTCTTCAATTACCGGTGGTCCAACAAACAACAATGAAAATAAAATTAATTCCACTACAAATGTTCTCAATACTAATAGCACTTCTTCAATGGGAGTTAAAATGGAACAAACTGATTGTCAGATTCTTACTGGGACACAACAAGAAATTCAGCAGCAACATCAACTTCATTCAGAAGATAGCCAAATGGTGCACAACACTTCCGATGACAGCGCCATGCTTAATCATGTTTTGGATGTTATGCTTGATAGCAAATTAATAAATGAAATCCTAAATGCGGAGACAGAATTGAATTTTGATGAGAATGTTTTAAATGAGAGTTCGTCAGCAGCTCAGCATAACTCGAATCATCAAGCTGTATATTTAGACCAGCCACTTACTAAACGAATGCGTTTTGATGAATCTACAAATATGGGCCGTCTTCAGCAACATCTTTCAACTAATAATCAAGAAATTTCTGGAGAATTTGCCGTTTTCCCTCAACAACAGCAGACACAACAACCTACAGCCCAGTATTCACAATATGATGGTACAGCGATGGCCGGTTCAATAAGTATAGATGGGCAATTTCAAACTTCTATTGATGCTATGCAATTACAACAACTGCTGTATCAACAACAGCAACAGCAATCCATCACTGCTTCTGCTTATATTGGAAGTAATTTAGGCCTTAGCAATCAAAATCAGCAGCAGCATCACAATATTTATGATCCGAATAGCGCAACCATTGTAGATACAAAACAGATTTTAGAACTATGTGGTGGTGCTGTTGGAGTACAGGCCAACAGTACTGAGTTGTTAAAGTCTGAAGAATTTGTTACACCACCAGAGGATGTTTCACATCAATTTCAAATTTTTAATGTACCCTCGTTGACTGATGACATTGAACCTGATCGACAACCCCATCAGCAAGTAACACATCATATAGTGGAGGGTCAGTTCGTAATGCCAGGTCAAGATGAAACGGAAGAACAATTAATATACGAAATAAGTACTAATAATTCATCTATGTCATCCATGAGTCAACAGCATCAGCAACAGGTTTTAGCTGAGTTTCTTAACCAAGCGGCATCATCGTATGAGCAACAGCAACAGCATCAACAATTGCAGCAGGTTTCACACCAACAACAGCAACAACAACACAATTTTGCGGTAGATAATACAAATAAATTAAATAACTTTTACGATGACCTTTTAGATTTCGACTTCGGTATGATCGAGACTGTAAAATCGCTTAACTCGCCAAACGGCAGCATCAGCTGCTCCAGCAGTTCAAATAGCGGTAACAATATAAACGCTGTAGTTAAAAACGAGCGTGACCATTTAATAAATTCTTTGTCGTCATCTTCGCCTTCAACATTTAAATATCATGAAGACTTTTATTTCAATGTGTTCTTTTATGCGGGCATTCCGCGGCCCCTTGCCATAAACTGCTTTGGTTTGATTAAACTGCCTCAAGGGGTAGCCACCACTTTTCGCAAACATTTACTCACTACACGCAAAGCCAACAATAGTCTGATGTCTTTAGGAGGTGGCTCCCTAAACGGTGTGGTGGGGCAGAGTTGCTCTACTAATGCAACTGGTGCTGTGAGCAGTCGTTTTAGCAATTCGAAACTATTACCCAGCTATTTTACCAATTTAGGCAATAATGGAGGAGGTAACAACTCGAGCATGGCTAATGAATTCTCTATTGGAAGTATAACAATAACTAATGCACCTTCTAATATACAACAGCAGGGATCCAATAATAGTTCACATCAGCAAAGTAACAAGCAGAATAGTAGTGGAAATACATCGAATTCTCTGGAAATAAATCTTAACAATCTAAATGGTGGTATATCTGCTACATCCCCTGTTTCTTCCCTACCAAGAGGACGTACTAAATCTGGAAGTTCAAACCACAGTGCAGGATCGCAGAACAGTTCATCATCTAATAATCCTAAGCATAAAGCTGCGGGAGTTACGGGTAATTCAACAAACTCTACCCGAGTAACAGTTGGTACCATTGGTCCTTACAATGCCAAAACCATATTCGTTAGTAGCGCCGCTGCTTTAAATGCCGAAAGAAACAAATTTATTAAACGTAGTCTTATATCCAAGATCCGCACGGATCCAACACGAGCACTTCACACGACTCAGGGTCAGCCACAGTTTACAAGTAAAAAGTTAAGTGATTTGTTAAATGGCAAAAAGTCAAATATTCATGTAAACAACAACGACCTTAATTCATCTTCCTCTGGTCAAGAGATCAATTCAGAAACGGCTGCGGAAAAACAAGCAAAATTTAATCGTGTCAATCGTTTTTACGAAAAGCGTCGAAAATTGCTGAATATCACTCAACAGCATCAAAACCACAAACATACACCGTATCAAAACAGCCACATATTTAGACGGCAACAATTGGAGCAGCAGCTGCAACCTCAACATCACCAACAAAAATTATTAAAGCAGCAATTAATGCGCAGTTTTTCGGACTGCGGTATTAATTCAACATCGAATAATACTGTTTCGTCTGCAGATTCTAATGTCATGCGAGTTTTTGTCTGAGCATTCTTAAGCGCTCTCTCTTATTAGCTTTTCACTATGCCAAAGGTTAAATGAAGGCTGAGGTGTTTAATTTTATATTTTACTGTTCCTCTCATTTTGAAAAATAAAATATTTATCTCAATTCACTGTAAGTGAGTTATTCTAACTTTATTACATTTAATTTTTTCTGTAATCTAAGCATATTCAGTACTTCTCCTTCCTTTCCTTCCATAGTTTACTGCTTACCATTTGAATACACTTTAATATACTTTTACAACATTTATTCCAAACTCTACAAATTTAGTTTGTAACTGTATTTTTAGAGATCTTTGAAATATTTAAGTTAGAATTTATAAAAATAATTTATCTACAACAGACATATTTCATTTAGTGGTAAAACGAAAAATTTATTAATTTATTTACTTTTTCACTTTCATTAAAATTATTTAATACAATGTATACTATTATTATATTATAGATCATATTGTACGCTTTCTCCGTATCATTTTCATCGGATAGATAACAAACCAACATACCATTCGCACCATATAACATTTGTATTATATTACATTTACATAAACATGGCATATGCTTTTTTATATTAAATCATTATTCGTGTAGTTTTTAAGTTTTTATATTTTATTATTTAAGTAATTATCATTGTCATTAATCCACAACATAAATTATTATTATTTTGTGAGTATCAATGATTATTTTATGATCAAAGATCTTCTATATGCTATACTTATTTATATTATACATATTTAAACAAAAAAAAATTTATATAAAAAAAAATAAAACGAATAAACTTATTATTTTACTATTATTTATTTGAATTGGAACAATATTTGTACATTAGAGCGTACCACCACCATACAAGCAAAAAAAAAAGTGCGCCGTACTCCCCTAATACAGTGAAACTTCGATATAACGAACCTAGAGGGGATCGAAAACTACTTCGTTATAGCTATTGATTCGTTATACATATCCATTGTGAAACCTTGGTATAACGAAATTTAAAGAAATACGAACAAAAATCGTTATAACTACAGTTTTTATTTTCCAAATTCTATTTAAGACGAAAATACTATGTACATAATAAAAATTCTCTATTTAAGAGGTAAAAAATTTTTTTTTTTTTATTTTATTACATTTTAGTAAAATATTGTGTAATTTTTGTTTGTTTACGCAAGTTTAGAATGCAACCGTCAATATTTTCGAATGTATTTTGCGGTGTAGAAAAGAGTACTCGGCGGTATATTAAATTGTTTAGCAATTTCTTGCTTAGATTTGTCACCACGATCAACAGCATCAATTATAGAAATTTTTTCTCGTATGGAAATTGATGTACGCTTTAATATACTCATTTTGGCAAAGAACCAAAACAGAACTGACTACATTTTGCGCTTTACATATGCAAAGACATTTATGTACCTTTCGTTGTTCTTAAAAGGGACTTCTCCGTTTTGCTTAAAATTAAATTTTGCTTTATTCTAATTCGTTGTATGGAGGCTTTAGTTCAAGACTTCGTTATGTAGAGGCTTTTGATACCGGGGTTTTAATGACTTACACACTTAAAATGTTATATGTATGTATTTCTCAATTATAATTTCGGTTTATAGAGGCTTCTGGAAAAATACTTCGCTATAAACAGGCTTTATAGCTCAAAATTTCTTCGTTATAGCTATAGAGCATATTTGTATGAAAAACTTTGCAATAATAAGGTTTTTTCAAGGGACTTAGCTAAAAATTCGTTATATTGAGTTTTTCGTTATAACGAAGTTCGTAATATCAAGTTTCACTGTATAAAGAATTTTTAGGGCGGTTTCGAAAAATTGCCTTATTTTTTGCCGCAAGTAGGGTGTTAGACCTTAATGCCCAATTTACAGGATAGTATTTAAATCTTTATTCATGTTGTTTTTGTAAAAATTCTAAAACTGCAACCATCTGCTTTTTTGTTATTATTATACCCTCCACCACAATTAGTTGTGAAGAGGGTATATTAAGTTTGTCATTCCGTGTGAAACTTTTTTATTATTCATCTCAGACCCCATAAAGTATATATATTCTGGGTCCTTGAGTAATTCTAAGTCGATTTAGCCATGTCCGTCTGTTGAAAACACGCTCACTTTCGAACAACTCAAAACAAATGAACAAACTTGGTGCCAAATTGCTTGTAGTTATCCTAAGCAGTTTGGGATTGAAATCCAGCAAAATCGGCTCTGTAGGACCAGAGCTATGAATCAAAATGTGGAACCACCACCTACAAAAATTGATAATTTTGTTACAAAAAATAACATAAATGCTGGAACAAGGCACGGAATGAGATAAGATTTTGCAAAAATTTGTTTTATTTGACTGTAAATCATGCTGTTAAATTTCGTGAAGATCCGTCCATAATATACCCTAAGCCCCATATAAACAATACTCCCGGAAAACAGTTTAGTACGCCTAAAACCGTAACAAATAACGCTAGCGTAACAAAATTTGGAACGTCACAGTTTTTTAGAACTAAAAATAACACTGTGAAATTTCGTGACGATCGGTCCATAATTTACCTTAGGCCCTATATGAACCCTACTACCGGAAAACAGTTTAGTACGCCTAAAACCGTAAAAAATAATGCAATCATAACAAATTTTGGCTCGTCACAGTTTTAAAGGACTAGAAACGACGCTGTGAAATTTCGTGTTGATCGGTCCATAATTTACCCTAGGCCCCAAATAAACCCTACTACCGGAAAACAGTTTAGTCGCCTAAAACCATAATTAATAACAAATCGTCACAGTTTAAGATAATAATAACATCATACAGATATTACTCCTTAAACATTTGAAATGTCGGTGGAGGGTATCAAAGATTCGGCACAGCCGAATATAGCACTCTAACTTGTTTTTGATTTTACTTATACCATCCCATGGCCCAATTAGTAGGTCTGCGCGCAACTACAACAATCCAACAACAGAAAAAACAACACGCATTTTGTTTGTGTAAAAAATGATAAAGATGTCAAGAACAAAAGCAATTGTTTGTGTAAGAAATGGTGGAAATGTCAAAAGCAATTGTTACAAAAACAATTGCACGTATAAAACACAACTCTGCAAAAAATCAGCAGGCGTTTCAAGCAGACCTACTAATTGGACCATGATACCATCCGTGTAAACATAAAGTATACTCTCAACAGACTTTTATTTTTTCTTTTAAACACGGAGAGAATTTCATATTATTTTGATTTTACAAAGTCGTAATACATTGTATTACCGTGTAAACTGGCCTTAAAGAAGAGAATTTTGTATTTAAAACGATTTTAAAAATAAATGTGTTTTAATATCAATCCTGAAAATTGGCCATTAGTGTCTCTCTCGTTCTAGTATTTATCCAGCAGATCTCTGTTTGTGATAACCTAATGTATTTTCTCCTCCAGGAGGCTTATTCTGAATTGCGATGCGAAAATCAATGCGATGCGCAAATGAAATGCAATCGCATTCGCAATTTATTTCAAATCGTGGCAACGCTGCTCAAATATACGTCATTGTCAATAAACGTCTAATTAAAAATAAATAAATTGTTTGTGCTTGGCCGTGAAAATTGTTTAAAAAAATTTATTTAGGACATTCTGTAATAAAAAAAAATAATCACCCTTATTGTGTTTGGCGTATTTAAGATACGCCTACGACAGTTTGGTAATAGATTAAAGAAAAAAAGTTCACGTTCTCTTTAATCTATTACCAAACAGTCGTAGGCGTATTTCAAATACGCCAAACACAATAAGGGTGAATAAAAATGGATTTTGTGGCACTGTGGTTCGACGACGAAGAAAATGAAAATGTTTTGTGTGTACTTTAAAATCGGCCCAAACCTATTAAAATTTAAATTAAAGTCAAATATTTTTGAACTGGTTTAGCGTTGCCACGATTTTAAATAAATTGCAATTGCGAAAGTCTAACAGAATACCAATTTTCTTTCGCATCGCATTTCATTTTCCCATTGCAATTCAGAATAAGCCTCCTGCTAAATCCACTTTTTATGTTAATTGAGATTTTGATGGCGTGTGGTAGAAAAAGATGCGTGCCGTCGACCAGCATGTAGTTTTTCTTCAATTTGATGGCGTTTTCTTTTCTAAAAAAAGTGTTGCATAATTGTTACATGTGACTTGACAACATTTTTAAATGCTCCCCTAATTTTTAAGAAGTGCTTCACATTTTTTTCGTTTACAAAAGAACTCAAATTTCGGCATTAAACAATAAAGTACAATTAGCGCAAAGTAAATTCAATTACAGATGTGGCAAGACTACAACAATCCAAAGCCAACAGAAACGAAAGCTGTTTTTTGTATTACTAACAATTGTTAGTGTTTACGGCTCCAAACTTGCCAACACCTTGTACTAAAAAAAATGTAATAGCGATTAAAAAACTTTAAATATTACCACAAAGAACCTTAATGTTTTTTGCATTGGCTTAAGGCCAGTTTACACGGTAATACAATGTATTACGACATTGCAAAAATTGACGTAGAATGAGAAAAATCTTATCATATAAAAGCAAAATGTATTGAGTAAGAGAGAATACGAATGCAAAATCTGACAAGCGGTCGGTAAGTGCTGGTTCACACAGGTCAAGTTTGACTCTTCAAGTCTCGAGCTTTAAGGAGGGAGGGGTAAAGAGAATGGAAAGGGGTACATACTTGACCGTACCAGTCAGTTTTGTATTTTTCTTTTCTTTTTTCATCCGTAATATAATAAAAAGCTACAAAGTTGAAGGAAAAGAAAACAAAAATTAATTTTGTGCATGAACGTGAACGCAAGTTCAAAAGAAAATTTTAATAAAACTGTTCAAGTAAACTTGACCTGTGTGAACCAGCACTAAATGGTTTTTTTTCTAAACCACTAAACTTATGTATTCTCATCACACCAGAGGTGTATTTTAACAGAGTATATCGAAAGTGGTAGCATTTTTATACAATTACAAAAACACTAAAATCAACTCAGGAAATTTTTATGTTGTTTTTGTAAAAATTTAAAACTGCAACCATCTGTTTTTTTGTTATTATTATGTTTGATTTTACCATGGTCCAATTAGTAGGTCTGCTTGAAACGCCTGCTGATTTTTTGCAGAGTTGTGTTTTATACGTGCAATTGTTTTTGTAACAATTGCTTTTGACATTTCTACCATTTCTTACACAAACAATTGCCTTTGTTCTTGACATCTTTATCATTTTTTACACAAACAAAATGCGTGTTGTTTTTTCTTTTGTTGGATTGTTGTAGTTGCGCGCAGACCTACTAATTGGGCCATGGATTTTACCATCCGTGTAAACATGAATTATACTTACAAAAGATTTTTATTTTTTTCTTTTAAACACGGAGAGAATTTCATATTATTTTGATTCTACAAAGTCGTAATACATTGTATTATGTTGCGGGTTAAATTAATTGAAATGACAAATGTCATATTTATTTATTTTTATTTGCCTTCGGGCTAATGTGACAACAGATTGCTGTCAGAACGTAGGAGGTAACACCGTACATTTCAAAATCTAAACATGGTCAATGTTAATACAATTCCTTCGTTAATGTTTCTTGTTTTCCTATGAAAATAATGAAAAGAAAAAAAAAAAAAACAAATTTATTCAAAGTCTTTTATTGTTATTTATTCCTTTTATGTGTTTTCAGTTGTGAAAACGCAAAGGAAAATATTTATTAATTTTACAATTTGTAATTTTTCTATGACAATACCAAGATATGCATATGTAGACGTAGGCAAGTTTACGTTTGTGCCAACTAGTGTGTGCCTTGATATTAAATATTACACATTTTGTTGGACAACGTAGCTACGTCACACACCACGACATACCTTAACATTGTGCACTTGGTTTCATATGAAATGTACACAAATCGTTCATAACAACAAATTGAATAGTGACTTATATTTCTACTCACTCTTAATTTTACTTCAGTTGATGCAAATGTTGTTTGGAAATATGTATGGGAAGAAAGTAATAATGTTCATACACATATACCGCCACAAACAAGTTACTTGCAAAACAACTGGTGTCTAATGGAAAAATATAAACTTCCGGGTCGGACTGACCTTTACTACCTGTCTTTACGGGGATAAATATGGACACACAGATTGCAGCCAAAGTCGAAATTGTGTCATCTTGTATATAGGCAGCATCCTGGTGTACATATGTATTGCCGGCAATGATGGTAGCTGAATTGGTGGGCAATTATTGCAAACTTGAGGATCACACGATCAAGTTTTGCTTTTCAATTTACAATACACTCTCTTTTTTTTTTACTAGCACACCCACACTTTTTAAATTGACCAGGGAATTGCTTTTTAGTTCACCTTTTCGTTGGTTTGGCAATGTACAGTCAATTTAGCAGATGATTACATTTTGTCTATATAAACTGTTTTCTTGATGACATCTTGAAAGTAAATTGCTTACAAATTGTGTGCAGGCTACGTCACAGCTTTCAATTTGTGCAAAGGTGTACAAGCAGTAGAATTAGGGCTGGCATTATGAAAGCAAAATTTTCTTTTGCTTATTCCAAAATAAGTATGCAGCGTGTGTTTTTTTTTGAACTGCTGGGCAGGCTGAAAAAGGGAAAATTTAGAATTAGTTGGTTGTTGTAAATAAAAGTGTTTAGAGGAACGATACATATCTGTACTTACGTGTAGTTTCCTCTCCAGTATCCATAAAAGTACTTACAATGTCACAAAAACCTGAAAATATGGAAAAAAATGAAAATTAATTAAAAATTTGTACTCACGTGTGTATTTTTTCCTTAATGGCGACCAATAATGAAAAAGAAACATATGTTTGTGTGTGGGCGTTGCTGAAGTGTAGTGTAAAAACGTATGTTTGCAAAATCAACCGCAATAACTACATTGAGTGGCAACGTTGGCTTAATAGTAAAATAGTGCAGGGCGGGGTATAGTAAAATTTTTGCAGGGCTGTATTTTCCATTCAAAAGTGAAAAATAATTTTCAAAATATAATTTATTAAAACTAATGAATGAATGGAATTTACTTGTGAAATTTTATGAACGCCTGGTAAGCAATCTGGTCGAGGTAGAGGAACTATAGAGTTGGGTTATTTATATAGATTAAAGCCGCGTTATTTTAAAGATTTGTTATGAATATTTAAAATAAGAAATTTTTATAAGCGCGGAAAAATTATATAATTAATTTTGGGTTATATAATTTTTTTTATTTTAGAAGTAAAAGGCGCCAAGATTTTTTGTTATAAGTAAATATTTTAAAAAGATACAGAGGCGCGAATACAAAAGTATATATGTATATCACAAAGCATACAGAGATGAAAAAAGTGACGTATGAAAAATGTCCAAATCATTTGCGAGGGCAGCTTTCGAAGAAAGAGAAAGAAAAAGTTTTTTTGGTAGTGAAGTGGCAATGTGTAAAAGCAGGCCGCTACTATCAACACGAACTGCGCAATCAAAACAAAAAATGCAAAAAGGGCAGCTTTAGAAGAAAGAGACGGAAAAAAACGCAAAATCTTCCGTCTCGTGACGTCTCTGTATGCTCTGTGATGTATATATTTCTTTTAGTATTTTTGTGGTAATAGGAGAGGCGCCAAGAGCAAAGTTAAGAACATAGATTTTCTTTAGTGAGATTTTGTAGTGATTTGGAAATTAAATGAGAATTTTGGAAAATACCGCCGCAGGGCTTAATATGGAGATGGTATTTAAATAGACGAAATAAGAGAGCTAATTTTATTAGTAAATTAATTGTGCAGTGAGACAGACAGTCGAGTGAAAAAGTAAAAGTAATTTAAAGTTCTTAAAGTTTATTTATTTTTTTTTGTGTGGTGTAAAAGTGGAATTACTGCTACTGTAAGGGCAAAAGGAAAGCAAATCGCAGATTTTAAATTGGAGATTTTCAAATAAAAATAAGTGAAGTCATAAAAAAAAAAAAAACGTAAGTTAGTGCCAAAATTTAAAGTGTTTGTAATAAAAGCAAATTTTCATTTATTAAGTCTGTGAAGTGATTGTTATTAGTCATGGTAAAGTTCTAGAGTTGTTAAAGATTTATAAATCAAATTTTAAGAAAATTTTGATGAGTAAGTTATTAACAAATCTGGGTATTTTATTATGGTGAGACAATTGGGGAAAAAAAGAAACAAAAGCTTAAGTAAATGAAAATTTGGGAAAGTGTAATTTAGAGAGTAGTGTAATAATAAAATATTATTACATCCTTTTTTAATATAGCTGGCTATTCTCTATTCTTACTGGTATTAACTTACGAGGTCTGTCGGAAGGAGTTTCTCCACACCACACAGGGGATATAGCCAGGTAACCAAGTTTATTTTATTGTATTTATATACGTTTGAATATACGAGCGAGCTTGGCGGTGATTAAAAGAGAAAGAAGGAAAAGCCATTAGATTCCAAACTGTGTAAAAACCCTAAGCTGTGAATATAGAGCAATTTTGATCAGGAATAATACAAACCATTTTTTTTTGCTATCCTGAAGAAAAGAAGAAAATCAAATCGAGTGTATGTAAAATTATGAATTTTTATTTATGAAATTTTTTTTTAAGTAAATGATAGAGAAAGATTGCCTTGAAAGTCGTGATATGCAGGAAATTAAATGTTTGAAAGAACATAAAAGAAAGGGGGAAAAAATAAAATAGTAAAAAAAAAAAAAAAGAAAGAAATAGAATATAAAAAAAATATATATTAGGGAAGAAAGAACCTTAAGAATTTATAAAATATTGAAATATGTATATTAAAAAAGTGAATATTGAATTAAAATGCAAAAAAAAATATTTGGAAAAAAAATTTAAGAAAACCATAAAAAAAGAACATTTAAGTAAAAATTTAAATATTGCATTAAAAAAATGAAAGAAAATTAGTGTAGTTTATAAGCTTATATATAAAAAAAAAAAAGTTAATAAGAATACATTTAATTTAGAGTAGAGGTGTTATTGTGGATAGATATTGTGTCCCTTGTGAGTGTTGTGTGTGTATCGATCAGGAAAACAGCCTAAAAAAAAAAAAAAAAAAAGAAAAGAAAAAAAATATAATTAATATGTATATAGATTTATATGAGTACAAAAAAAAAAGGAAAATATAAGAACATAAAGAATTCCAAGGTTAGTGCTCAAATTAGGCGCGGAAATTATTAGAGGAAAGCAATATAAGAATTTGGAAAATATAGTCAACTTCAGGGAGCTCCTTTAAGTTTTCAAATTTCAAAATTAGTAAAAACGTCAATATTTTGAAGGAAGAAATTAAATAGATAATTTGAGCTCTGATAGGAATTAATATATGAAGAGAAAAAGAATTTTTAGGAAATATAGAATTTGTTATTTTTGAGCTAAACTCAGATATATAAACATACATATATATACAAATTAATAAAGGAAAAAATAATATTTGAATTTGAATTTATAATATAAATAAAAATTAAATTAGTAACGGCTGAAAAGTAAAAGAAGTTAGGATTAGCTTATTAGTATATTATTTTAGTTTTATAATTTATTTTAATATTTATATAAAACATAAAATTTATAATTTGTTAGTTAATATTATTAATTTTATAAATATGAAAAATAAATATTGTTTTGATTAAGGAATTTACAGAAAAAATGATGGCTTAATTCATTAAGGTTTTGGCAATGGTAGACCGGTAAGTAAAAGTAGGGTCAGGTGGATTTTGGGGTCGAAAATCAAACAGTTTTGGACTATATTTTTCGGCTAGGTTGGGAGGGCCATTAGTGAGACCAACATCTGTCTCATCGTGATGGATCTTGTGTTTGTGGAAATCATGGTGTTGTAGTTTCAGTTTTGATGTGTTTATTTTTATTTTTTTTTCGTGTTCGGGTACGCGTCAGGCGAGAAGGGTTGGGACCACCTGAGAGTCACAATAGGAAAACAAAAACCAAAGGAGGAGCTAGTCGGAAACCTCGCGTGTCAACCGGCCCGTAAAAGAAATGGCGCCCAAATTAAATTGAATAACTCGGAATACTTTTTCGAATAATTTGATAAAGTATCCTGAGCTATTGTGACAATCAATATATGGAAACATCTATACATATATAGGGAAATAACACACCTTCAGTAACTTCAAACGTCCTTTTTAGAATTGCAGAGTTTTATTTATATAGCCACCTAGGGAATAGATAAATAGAGTGTTGTATGTGAATAAGATTCAACAAATTTAAAATTGGATAGAACATTATTAGAACTTACGGGATTGAACTGCCTTAGCTTAGTGAAGCATTATAGATTCCTAATTGTAGGGTGTTTAGTTTCGATTTCACTTTAAAATTTTTTATTGTAGAATTATAATTTATAATAGGAGATCTATGACAGTACAGCAACGGGTATCATTCAATAACCTCTCGTGCTCTGTTAGGAAACGAGGTTAGTCGTATTGAATGTTATTTGGTGTCAATCGTAGCTCGCTCAGTAACCAATACAGGGGAAAGTACGATTGATCATGCTGTAATTGATCCCATTTGTATTTTTATTTACGTTTTTCCACAAACAACAAGAATCCGTCAGTAAAATTATATACCGCCTTGACATACGAATCCGTCTACCATTGCCAACCTGTAAAAAGATAAAAATTTTTTTTGTTACTAATCAAAGCAAATTTAAAACATATTTATTTTTTTTATATATTTTTTATTTTTCTTTAGTTATCTATTAATTTATATATTGAATTATTTATTCATTTTTTTTTATCAATTTATTTGAGTATAGTATTATTTTTTTTGCAACTATTATTTTTTTTTATTTTTCAATTTTTTTTATTTGCTTGATTTTTTTTTATTATTATATGCATGCATGAATTTTTTTTTTTTTATATATTTTTTCTACATTTCAATTTTTTTTATTAGCTGAAAGATTTTTTTTTGGTACATACATACGTGAATTTTTCATCCTGAATTTAACCCAAATTTTATAAAATTTTTTTTTTTAAATTTTTTCGTTAATTTAAACCTTTTTCTTTCCACTTAGTTGTGATTTTTTTTTATCAAACATAAAATCTAAGATCAGTAATTTTTTTTTGGGGCAACTTGCTATTTCGGTATATTAGGGTATGAACAATAGTCCGCCTGAAACAAGATCGCGGAAAAGAATTAGACAAGTGCAGTTTGACCTTAATCGTTCTTCACCTCACGTGTTAGAAAAAGTTTCTAAACCCAATACTCCCAAAACTAATATAGCTAAAGATATGGCAGAGGGAAACCAAAATAACGAACAGATTAGGGATTTGTCGAAAACTATAATTTCTAGTACTCCGAATATGCCACAGAGTGGTAACGTTTTGAGTGATTTGTTAGCACAGGGTACTAGCAGACAGCCTAATCAACCCGTTAGTTTAGGAAGAATAGAAGAGTCTGTAAAACAATTAGTTGAGCAGAATATGAATTCACAAATAGCCGATATTAAGAATACAATGGCCCAATTGACGTCTACTATTAGTAGGCTCAGCATTGTGGTGCAGCAAACCCAAAAAGAAAATTACAAGTTGATGTCGAACTTACCAAATGCATCCAGAAGTTCCAACGAAGCACAACAGCCAATGGATATCTCTGGCATGCAACAACAACAATCGTCTCACTCCTCGAGAGCGTCGTCCGTGTGTAGTGATGAACACCGAAGCTACAACCGGCCTCGGATTGATAAATGGGGACTAGAATTTAATGGCGACAACAATAAACTCGCAGTTGAAGATTTTGTCTTTCGCCTTGAACGTCTCCAGAGTCAATATGGTGTGTCATGGAAAGAGGTGCTTGATAATTTTCATCTTCTAGTGAAAGGAGCTGCAGAAAAGTGGTATTGGTTGTTTATTCAAACCAACTATGTTTCTGAATGGTGCACCTTAAAATCGGCATTGCTGAAGCAATATCAAGCTACGCAATCGAGTTTTGAATTGATGAGGGACATGGTCGAACGAAAACAGTTGCCCGGTGAATCAATAGATGATTTCTTCTTTGCCATGACACAGTATAGATCACGCCTAACCATTTCAATGCCAGAAGCTGAAATGATAAAAATGTTAAAAAAGAACATAAGAGAGGCGATAGGAAAAATAGTATACCCAATGACTGTAGCCTCTGTGGAAGAATTAAGAATGTGTTGTTTGGATGCAGAAAAAACGTTTCTCAAAAAGGAGGTAAGACCACAGCCGGTTGCAATAAATCGATTTGTAAGGCACGTTAATGAAGTTTATAAGGAGCCACAGGAAATCCAAAGTTTCGTGGATCTTGATTGTGAAGAGGTAGCGGCTGTAAGATTACAGAGCTCAACCAATTCGACACCGAGTACATCCCTTATCTGCTGGAACTGCCGACAAAATGGGCACATGTTTATGGATTGTCCAGCCGATCAAAGGACAATTTTTTGCTACAGGTGTGGTAAGCCAGACACAATAGCCCCAAACTGTGATAATTGCAGGAATAGAAATTTTGTCAGGAACGAGGGGAAAGCGGGGAACCATCGTTCAACATAAAACCCGCAATAGAACCTGAAAAAATTAAAGAAGTCATTAATATTACAAAAGAAACAAAAAAATTCAACAAATTTATACCACAACAAAAACATTTATATACTTTGGAAGAAAGGCAACAAAATTATGATATAGTTAAAAACCGAATATTTAATTCAGAAATTTATTCTAGAAGGCCAGCAATAACAAAAAGAATAAGAAAGTTAAGACATAAATTTAAAGAGAGAAAAAGAAACAGAAAACTTGCAATTGAAGCAATAAAAACAGTAGATAATAAATCAGCTGATCCCAGGCCATATGCTGAGTTTGCTATGGGAAATGTCAAAATAAAAGGTCTACTTGATACTGGTGCTTCTGTGAGTATTTTGGGAAAAGGATGCAGGGAAATAGTAGAGAGTTTAGATATAGCTATAACACCCATTTTTTCTATTATCACTACCGCTAGTGGACAAGAGCAAAGACTGTTAGGTAAAATAGTAACAGAAGTAGAATTTAATAATAAAACGAATAGCATGACATTCTACTTATGCCCTGATCTAGAGCAGCCTGCCTATCTTGGCATAGATTTTTGGAGAATTTTCGAGCTTGCGCCAGAAATAGTAGGAGTTTCGGAATTAAATATAGAAAAGATTACTGAGGAATATAAATCCGAAAACCATAAGTCAGATCCCCATGAATTAACTGAGGTACAAAAATTAGAATTAGAAAAAGTTGTAAAAATGTTTCCATCTTTTGAGGAACAAGGTTTAGGATGCACGTCAGTGGAAAAGCACTCTATAAAACTAGTAGAGGGAGCAGAACCGGTGAAGGATAGATATTATCCCATTTCACCGGCGGTGCAAGAAATAGTTTATAAAGAAATTGATACCATGCTAGAACTTAACGTTATTGAAGAAAGTGAAAGTCCGTGGAGTAATAGGACAACGGTCGTTAGAAAACCGGGTAAAAATAGGTTTTGCTTAGATGCCAGAAAGCTAAATAAAGTTACAATTAAAGATGCCTATCCACTGCAGAATATCGACGGGATATTAAGTAGAATAGACGAAACCTAATATATTAGCAGTGTAGATTTAAAATTCGCGTTTTGGCAGATAGAATTAGACGAAGAAAGTAAACCTTATACCGCGTTCACTGTAGCAGGCCGTCCGCTCTACCAATTTCGCGTAATGCCCTTCGGCCTATGCAATGCGGCTCAAAGACTTTGTAGGCTAATGGACAAAGTTATTCCACAAAGGCTTAAGGAAAACGTTTTTATTTACCTAGACGATCTGCTTGTTATCTCAGATAGTTTTGAAAAACACCTTGATTTATTAAAAGATGTAGCTCAGTGTCTTAAAAATGCTAATTTAACAATTGGCTTAAAAAAATCCCAATTTTGTTTTAAACAACTAAAATATCTAGGATTTATTATTGGAGGTGGAATGTTGAAGACTGACCCTGAAAAAATTAAGGCCATAAGAGAAATAAGAATACCAAAGACTCCAAGGGAAGTCCGAAGTTTTTTAGGAACAGCTGGCTGGTATCGCAGGTTTATCAAAGATTTTTCTACGATATCTGCGCCTTTAACTGATACCTTAAAGAAATCCAGCAAGTTTGTAATGACACCTGAATCTATATCTGCCTTTGAAAATCTGAAAAAAGCTTTAACATCAGCTCCAGTTTTGAGGCATGCTGATTTTTCAAAAAGATTTTACATACAGTGTGATGCATGTGATTATGGCATAGGTGCAGTTTTGTACCAATTAAACAATAATAATGAAGAGCATCCAATTGCGTTTTACTCGCAAAAGTTAAATCCCTGTCAGAGAAATTACAGCGTGACGGAGAAAGAATGCCTAGCAGCAGTAATGGCTGTAAAAAAATTCCGCCCATACGTAGAGATGATGCCGTTCACCATTGTCACAGACCACGCCAGCCTCAAATGGCTGATGTCTTTAAAAGACTTAACCGGGAGATTAGCTCGTTGGTCATTGCAACTTCAGGCTTTTGATTTCGAAATCATGCATAGAAAAGGATCTGAAAATACTGTAGCTGATATGCTATCACGGCTACCAGAAGAAAGCGTTGAAGAAATAAACCTAGAAGACCTTTTTGATTTCGAAACAACCGAATTTCAAAGTGATGAATACCTGGAGCTTATAAAAGAAATACAAAGCAATGAACAACAACTACCAGACCTTAAAGTAGACAACGGAATGGTTTTCAAAAAAATGTCGTTTGAGCGAGAAGAAAATGATGAAGAATGGAAATGGAAACTGTGGATACCACCAAATATAACACAACCGCTTATAGAGAAAGCACACGCAACCCTAACAACAGCACATGGGGGAATAGCCAAAACTCTCGAAAGATTGAAAAGGCACTTTTACTGGCCCAAGATGGCGTTTCAGGTTAAAACGTTTATAAAAAATTGCCAAATATGTAAGGAAACCAAACCTACTAATCAAAACCTAAGACCCGAAATAGGTAATCAAGTTGTCACAGAAAGGCCCTTTCAAAAGCTTTACATAGACTTTATGGGTAAATACCCCAGATCTAAAAGCGGAAATTGTTATATTTTTGTAGTGGTTGACCACTTTACAAAATTCACATTTCTAAAAGCAATGAGAGAGGCATCAACACAAAATGTAATTGATTTTCTTGTTCAAGAAATTTTCTACAAGTTTGGTGTACCAGAAATCATACATAGCGACAATGGGGCACAATTCATATCTAAAAATTTTGAAAATCTGATAAAAACTTATAAAATAAATCATATAAAAACAGCCGTGTACTCTCCACAAAGTAACGCAAGCGAAAGGGTAAACCAGTCAGTATTGTCAGCAATCAGAGCTTATCTAAAAGAAGACCACCGTGATTGGGACCTATACCTATCTGAGATAGAATGCGCCTTACGAACAGCAGTTCACTCAGCTACAGGCTTTACACCGTTTTTCGCCCTATTCGGATACCATATGTATTCCAGCGGAAGTGATTACAAACTAAGCAGAAAGCTACAGTCACTTACAGATCATCAAATAACAAATTTAGATCGAAACGATAAACTTGAAATAATTAGACAACAAATAAAAGATAATATGAGAAAAGCCTACGAGAAAAGTGCCGAAAGGTACAATAACCGAGCTCGTAAAATAACTTTTGTTCCAGGACAAGAAGTTTATCGCCGAAATAACACGTTAAGTGACTTTGCAAAAAACCGAAACGCAAAATTTTGCAGAAAATTTTTAAAGTGTAGGGTGGTTAGGCCTGTAGGGAACAATATGTACGAGCTGGAGACATTACAAGGCAAGTCAGTAGGAATTTACCACGTCAAAGATATAAAGGTATGATGGCATCGGCCAGGAAAAAATAAAATGTGCAATACTAGGGAATAAGCTCTATTTGTCAAACTCCATAGTGGGTATTTATACTTAGTATTAGCGAAATTACCATGGCCAGTGCAATATAATTATAATTTTCCTTGACCAAAGAAATGTATGTTGTGATGTCCAGTTTTTTTTTTACAATTTATTTTCGTTTTATATACGATGATTTTATGGAAAGTGCAATATTTGAAATATTTTTGATGTTGTGCAATCAGTATAATCTGTTGTATTTTTGACGAATCTAAAAAGAAAGAAAAAAAAAATCACAAAGTACATATTCTTAAAATGAATGAATAATAAAATATACTTCCCGTGAGGTAACCAACGGTTGAGCTGGTTATGCATCCTAAAACATCTCTCAAAGCTTTGTCAAAAAAGATTTGTAGAGATGTGTGATGACAGCTGGACAATAATTCTTGTAAAAAAAAAATTCAATAGAGGCGTGACCCTATAATGTAGACGCGGTTCGGAGGAACTTAGATTTTAAATGAAAGTTATTTTTGCCTCAAAACAAAATCAAAAGTTTTGTGGGCGTTCGATTTTTTTATATATATGCACACAAGTGTGCACTACTGGCTAAAATCCAGTAACACGAAATTTATTAATTAAAATTGGGTTGCCTCTACTAAATTTTTTCTTACCACGGTAAAAATTTAGATAGAGAGCTATTGTCTAGTCATCATCAACGGGGATGGATTTGACTCAGTTGTGATCAGTATCGAAGGCAATAATTGCGAGGTTTCCTGGGGAGAAAAATATTTTAAACTATTTCGGCTATGAATAGATAACACATTTTATACTTACATTTTATTATTGCCCGGCTAAATCAAGTAGAGCATGAGACTCTTAATTTCAGGGTCGTGAGAGTTCCCCACGTTGGGCTTCTGTGGTGCACATATTTAACCGCACACCGCTTCTTCTGGCCTACAACCAGCAGCACCGGAGTTTTGTTGCGGGTTAAATTAATTGAAATGACAAATGTCATATTTATTTATTTTTATTTGCCTTCGGGCTAATGTGACAACAGATTGCTGTCAGAACGTAGGAGGTAACACCGTACATTTCAAAATCTAAACATGGTCAATGTTAATACAATTCCTTCGTTAATGTTTCTTGTTTTCCTATGAAAATAATGAAAAGAAAAAAAAAAAAACAAATTTATTCAAAGTCTTTTATTGTTATTTATTCCTTTTATGTGTTTTCAGTTGTGAAAACGCAAAGGAAAATATTTATTAATTTTACAATTTGTAATTTTTCTATGACAATACCAAGATATGCATATGTAGACGTAGGCAAGTTTACGTTTGTGCCAACTAGTGTGTGCCTTGATATTAAATATTACACATTTTGTTGGACAACGTAGCTACGTCACACACCACGACATACCTTAACATTGTGCACTTGGTTTCATATGAAATGTACACAAATCGTTCATAACAACAAATTGAATAGTGACTTATATTTCTACTCACTCTTAATTTTACTTCAGTTGATGCAAATGTTGTTTGGAAATATGTATGGGAAGAAAGTAATAATGTTCATACACATATACCGCCACAAACAAGTTACTTGCAAAACAACTGGTGTCTAATGGAAAAATATAAACTTCCGGGTCGGACTGACCTTTACTACCTGTCTTTACGGGGATAAATATGGACACACAGATTGCAGCCAAAGTCGAAATTGTGTCATCTTGTATATAGGCAGCATCCTGGTGTACATATGTATTGCCGGCAATGATGGTAGCTGAATTGGTGGGCAATTATTGCAAACTTGAGGATCACACGATCAAGTTTTGCTTTTCAATTTACAATACACTCTCTTTTTTTTTTACTAGCACACCCACACTTTTTAAATTGACCAGGGAATTGCTTTTTAGTTCACCTTTTCGTTGGTTTGGCAATGTACAGTCAATTTAGCAGATGATTACATTTTGTCTATATAAACTGTTTTCTTGATGACATCTTGAAAGTAAATTGCTTACAAATTGTGTGCAGGCTACGTCACAGCTTTCAATTTGTGCAAAGGTGTACAAGCAGTAGAATTAGGGCTGGCATTATGAAAGCAAAATTTTCTTTTGCTTATTCCAAAATAAGTATGCAGCGTGTGTTTTTTTTTGAACTGCTGGGCAGGCTGAAAAAGGGAAAATTTAGAATTAGTTGGTTGTTGTAAATAAAAGTGTTTAGAGGAACGATACATATCTGTACTTACGTGTAGTTTCCTCTCCAGTATCCATAAAAGTACTTACAATGTCACAAAAACCTGAAAATATGGAAAAAAATGAAAATTAATTAAAAATTTGTACTCACGTGTGTATTTTTTCCTTAATGGCGACCAATAATGAAAAAGAAACATATGTTTGTGTGTGGGCGTTGCTGAAGTGTAGTGTAAAAACGTATGTTTGCAAAATCAACCGCAATAACTACATTGAGTGGCAACGTTGGCTTAATAGTAAAATAGTGCAGGGCGGGGTATAGTAAAATTTTTGCAGGGCTGTATTTTCCATTCAAAAGTGAAAAATAATTTTCAAAATATAATTTATTAAAACTAATGAATGAATGGAATTTACTTGTGAAATTTTATGAACGCCTGGTAAGCAATCTGGTCGAGGTAGAGGAACTATAGAGTTGGGTTATTTATATAGATTAAAGCCGCGTTATTTTAAAGATTTGTTATGAATATTTAAAATAAGAAATTTTTATAAGCGCGGAAAAATTATATAATTAATTTTGGGTTATATAATTTTTTTTATTTTAGAAGTAAAAGGCGCCAAGATTTTTTGTTATAAGTAAATATTTTAAAAAGATACAGAGGCGCGAATACAAAAGTATATATGTATATATTTCTTTTAGTATTTTTGTGGTAATAGGAGAGGCGCCAAGAGCAAAGTTAAGAACATAGATTTTCTTTAGTGAGATTTTGTAGTGATTTGGAAATTAAATGAGAATTTTGGAAAATACCGCCGCAGGGCTTAATATGGAGATGGTATTTAAATAGACGAAATAAGAGAGCTAATTTTATTAGTAAATTAATTGTGCAGTGAGACAGACAGTCGAGTGAAAAAGTAAAAGTAATTTAAAGTTCTTAAAGTTTATTTATTTTTTTTTGTGTGGTGTAAAAGTGGAATTACTGCTACTGTAAGGGCAAAAGGAAAGCAAATCGCAGATTTTAAATTGGAGATTTTCAAATAAAAATAAGTGAAGTCATAAAATAAAAAAAAAAAAAACGTAAGTTAGTGCCAAAATTTAAAGTGTTTGTAATAAAAGCAAATTTTCATTTATTAAGTCTGTGAAGTGATTGTTATTAGTCATGGTAAAGTTCTAGAGTTGTTAAAGATTTATAAATCAAATTTTAAGAAAATTTTGATGAGTAAGTTATTAACAAATCTGGGTATTTTATTATGGTGAGACAATTGGGGAAAAAAGAAACAAAAGCTTAAGTAAATGAAAATTTGGGAAAGTGTAATTTAGAGAGTAGTGTAATAATAAAATATTATTACATCCTTTTTTAATATAGCTGGCTATTCTCTATTCTTACTGGTATTAACTTACGAGGTCTGTCGGAAGGAGTTTCTCCACACCACACAGGGGATATAGCCAGGTAACCAAGTTTATTTTATTGTATTTATATACGTTTGAATATACGAGCGAGCTTGGCGGTGATTAAAAGAGAAAGAAGGAAAAGCCATTAGATTCCAAACTGTGTAAAAACCCTAAGCTGTGAATATAGAGCAATTTTGATCAGGAATAATACAAACCATTTTTTTTTGCTATCCTGAAGAAAAGAAGAAAATCAAATCGAGTGTATGTAAAATTATGAATTTTTATTTATGAAATTTTTTTTTAAGTAAATGATAGAGAAAGATTGCCTTGAAAGTCGTGATATGCAGGAAATTAAATGTTTGAAAGAACATAAAAGAAAGGGGGAAAAAATAAAATAGTAAAAAAAAAAAAAAAAGAAAGAAATAGAATATAAAAAAAATATATATTAGGGAAGAAAGAACCTTAAGAATTTATAAAATATTGAAATATGTATATTAAAAAAGTGAATATTGAATTAAAATGCAAAAAAAAATATTTGGAAAAAAAATTTAAGAAAACCATAAAAAAAGAACATTTAAGTAAAAATTTAAATATTGCATTAAAAAAATGAAAGAAAATTAGTGTAGTTTATAAGCTTATATATAAAAAAAAAAAAGTTAATAAGAATACATTTAATTTAGAGTAGAGGTGTTATTGTGGATAGATATTGTGTCCCTTGTGAGTGTTGTGTGTGTATCGATCAGGAAAACAGCCTAAAAAAAAAAAAAAAAAAAGAAAAGAAAAAAAATATAATTAATATGTATATAGATTTATATGAGTACAAAAAAAAAAGGAAAATATAAGAACATAAAGAATTCCAAGGTTAGTGCTCAAATTAGGCGCGGAAATTATTAGAGGAAAGCAATATAAGAATTTGGAAAATATAGTCAACTTCAGGGAGCTCCTTTAAGTTTTCAAATTTCAAAATTAGTAAAAACGTCAATATTTTGAAGGAAGAAATTAAATAGATAATTTGAGCTCTGATAGGAATTAATATATGAAGAGAAAAAGAATTTTTAGGAAATATAGAATTTGTTATTTTTGAGCTAAACTCAGATATATAAACATACATATATATACAAATTAATAAAGGAAAAAATAATATTTGAATTTGAATTTATAATATAAATAAAAATTAAATTAGTAACGGCTGAAAAGTAAAAGAAGTTAGGATTAGCTTATTAGTATATTATTTTAGTTTTATAATTTATTTTAATATTTATATAAAACATAAAATTTATAATTTGTTAGTTAATATTATTAATTTTATAAATATGAAAAATAAATATTGTTTTGATTAAGGAATTTACAGAAAAAATGATGGCTTAATTCATTAAGGTTTTGGCAATGGTAGACCGGTAAGTAAAAGTAGGGTCAGGTGGATTTTGGGGTCGAAAATCAAACAGTTTTGGACTATATTTTTCGGCTAGGTTGGGAGGGCCATTAGTGAGACCAACATCTGTCTCATCGTGATGGATCTTGTGTTTGTGGAAATCATGGTGTTGTAGTTTCAGTTTTGATGTGTTTATTTTTATTTTTTTTTCGTGTTCGGGTACGCGTCAGGCGAGAAGGGTTGGGACCACCTGAGAGTCACAATAGGAAAACAAAAACCAAAGGAGGAGCTAGTCGGAAACCTCGCGTGTCAACCGGCCCGTAACAATTAACGTGTAAACTGGCCTTTAGCAAGCTTTAATAAGGTGACAAAACTATTCTTTATAAAACTAACACCGTCAAAGTAACTTTCTATTTACATTTCATTTCATTTCCACATCAGTAATTTCATCAACAATTAAAAAAAACTTTGTTTGGCAAAAAAGCTAAAAGATTTGCACTTGTGTGCTTTGCGACCAGCGTTCTAAATTTGTTAAAATAAATAGTGTACATATGTTGTACATTTTCTAAAACCGACCAAAATTAGACTTGGTCTACCATCCGACCAAACTAAAAATATCCGACCAAATATGGTCGGAAAAGACCTAGTTCGGCAACCCTGGCTCTACTTGCAAGAAAATACTTTCATGTGTACCCCAGGATAAATACATAAATAAATGAATTCCACTAACTTGGTGGCCACACGATCAAGTTTTGCCTTTCAATTCCTTTCAATTTGTAATACACTCTCAGTTTTTTACTAACACACTCACACTTTTTAAATTGACCACGAGATGGCTTTCAATTTCACCTTTCCATTTGTTTGGCAATTTACTTTCAATTTAACAGCTGAGTACAAGTTTGTCTCTGTTTTTGTTGACATCTTGGAAGTAAATTGCTTACAAATTGAGTGCAGCCTACGTCACAGCTTTCAATTTATGTAAATTTTGACAAGCGGTATATGTAAAAGACTTATTGATCCTCTTATTTTTAAAAATTATTGTATTGGTGTGAGGGTTGGACACCAATGGAAAATAATCTTCGGGTAGATAGAAGAAAGGGGGTGTCCGTTGAGATGTAAACGGTGGGGCTATCAAGAGGAAGATTATTACTATAATTGCTCCAAAGGGGTAATTATAATAGAGTAGGTTACAGGAGGAAAGTGAAAAAGGGATTTTATTAATTTTTTCCAATTTTTATTAAAATTCAGAGTTCACTTAAATTAATACATACGTATTGAGTAGACAGTATACCAACTTCAGAAAACCAAAAAAGATTTAAGGTAAGTTGTTCGCACTGCAGGGTAGTTGACGTGTTGCTCGCTTCGCTGTTGAGAGAAGATAAAACAAAAAACCTGGTTACAAAACCAAATGTAAGTTACACTAGCTTGAAGTTAACGAAAGTTCGCTACCATTGACAATTGGAAAATTTGCGACGAGTGTAACCCTTGCAGTGCGGCCAACTTATATTAAACTTACAATAATATTTGTGGTGAGTAAAATTCATAAAAATATTTAAATTTTAACTGATACATAGTACATTAACTTACTTTAGATTTCACTTCATAACTTGTTAGTATAATGATAGATAAATAATAAAAGATTCAAAATTTTAGTTTAAATGTACAAATGCAATTTGTACAATTATTGTTTTATTTTTCAGCAAAAATTACCATTTGGTGGTAAAAGTACCGTTTTAGTTGAAGTTCAGTACCATTTCAAAATTTCAATTTTGCAACACTGCTCCTCTACTACATTTTACTGTAAAAGTACTCGAACGCACCTAATATATTTCCTTGTTGTTTACGAATAAAGGAAAATACAAATAAAAAAAGAATTATTTTACACCTTTTACGTGGCCCAAAAAAAAGCCGGTCATCAAGGAGTTTATCAAATATTTAACATTCCAATAAGTTATTAAAATAAAAATGAATTTATTGCAATTAATAGTTTGCGTGTGGATTTTAAAAAGTAAGGTAGAATCGACCATTTCTCCAGGGGATAAATCACAAAAGCAACCTAAACCGCTAAATACTAAAACCGGCCCGAGAGAAGAAAGTGTTTTTGAATTAGACTTGGTTGATATAGAACCGTCCGCTAGAGAAATTCTCATTAATAGTGGCTCTTACTATAAAGATACATTAGCCCGACGTTTTAATGGGACTATAATGGGGTTTGTGACACCGGTATGTTGTTTATAATATGTATATGTAAGTTTGTTCATTGAATATTGATTATTTTATAAATTTGACTAGTGGAACTCACACGGCTATGAAATAGCGACAACATTTGCAAGAAAATTTGACATTATATCGCCAGTATGGTTTCAGATTTTAAAACAAGATGGAAAATACAAAATAAATGGACTTCATGATGTTGACACCAGATGGATAAAAGGCGTACGAACAAAAGGAAGGACAGATCAGAGAACCATGCAATGTAAGTTACTACAGTTGATTACAATACATAATATGATATAGGTATCCCATCAAAGAATTTAAGTAAGATTCACCCTTAAATGATTCTAAAAATTAAACATTTTCCTTGATCCACTTAATTTGTGTACGTATTCATATTCCGCTTAACTGCCTTACACTCATATATCGGTTATATGTACATATTTATATTAAACAGAACTCAAACAATCAGCAATGCGAATATTTTCAAAAATGAAATTTTAAAATTGTTTTCTTAATATTAATAATTTTTTAATCTTTTTATGTTTTAAAATTTTCTTTTTATGCATGTTTTTAAATTTTTCATAAATGTTATTGTAATTCATAGTAATACCGAGGATTGCAAGTTCAGTCTTTGAAAGATCGTTTGTTATAAGAATTGCTCGTTGGTGGAATTGTGTGCCGTTTGAACTGAAATTATTTTCTCACTCTAACAATGCTTTTCAGTTGAAATTTATGAATTATTTATCATAGACTGTAATTCCCTTTTGCAAATATGTTTCTGGCTCCTATGTGTGAATCAAGTAATTTACTTGTTTGATTATTTTTTTACACATGAGGGGCTTAAAGCACGGGTTCAAGTGACTTATGTTAAATAATGAGACAAAAGCGGTTGTTTCGCTTGTGCTCCCAGCGAAGTCAAGTGCTTGAATTGTTCACCATATCTAGTGTCCGGATGAAAATTCTTCATTCACCTCTTGTGCGCTGAACAACTTCTCCGAACTTCACCTATAATTCCAAAGGTAAACTCAATTTTAGAAAAAGGCACTTAAACCCCTTGTGCTTTCACCCCCTCATATATAACATGGGTATGTACATATGTATGTAATATGTATGAACACATGCATATCTTAATTGAATTCTGCGCTGTATCGTATTACGGTTGCTGCCTTTTTTACTGGCTAGGATTACTATTTTGTACTGTTTTTAACTTACTCTTTTTATGGTTGGGAATAAAATGCTAGGTTATTTAGTTGATAAGTTTTGAATAGTATGTATGTATTTTTGGTACTACTCAGACTTTATTGCTATGTAATATATTTTAATACTGTTATCCCTTCTATAATCTAAAAGATTTTGTATATGTTGTTGTATGGGTAAAACAATAATAAATATCAAAACTGGAAATTATTTCCTTCCGAAGGTAACTTTATATTATATGCAACATTTTTAATTTTTCGAATTTATTCTATGAGCTAAATTTCAGTTATGTATTTTATAAAGCTTTTTTGTAATAGTTCTATTCCTACAATTTTTCAGAAATGACTTTATACACTATTATATTGTATTTTCTTTTTACATTTTACCTTAGCCTTCCGTTGGAAAGCAATGAGGTATATTGAATGTACAGAAAAAATTAAATTTAATTTTTATTAAATTATTTTTATGAAGAAAGGAATTTTACAACATGAAAATTAATTAAAATTGTTATTTTAATTTAATTTAATTTTTATTAAATTATTTTTATGAAGAAAGGAATTTTACAACATGAAAATTAATTAAAATTGTTATTGATAATCCTTCATTCTTGACGTGGCTCGGGCTCGAACCCTGGCCGGCAGGTTACCATGACATGTTTCGATCGCAACCACTCGATCTCCTCAGATGGATTTGCCGTCTTACACTAAAATTAATTAAAATATTGTTACGAAAGTAACTTTAGTTAGGAATAAGTGGTAATTATTTTTATTTATTTATTTATTAGTTGTATTTATTAGTTTTCTTGTATTTATTAGTTGTCTTGTATTTATAAGTAATTTTATTAGTTTACATTGTTATTAAAAATTGTTTAATTTACAGCTTTTATTCACAAACAATATTGTGATCAAAACACTTCAAAGTTTTTAATTTTCTCCGCGGGATGCGTATCAACTTGACAAAGTATGAACTTAGAATAATCTTATGCCATCTCTTGCAATTCGATTTATACTCTAGCCCAGACGGGCAAATGACCATAGAACGTTCGAGCTCTGACGTCTAGATGGCTCTAGAACGTACGAACCCTAACGTCTATTTTGTTAAACTTATGCAACTATAGTAAGGGCCAGTTTACACGGTAATACAATGTATTACGACTTTGTAGAATCAAAATATTATGAAATTCTCTCCGTGTTTAAAAGAAAAAAATAAAAATCTTTTGTAAGTATAATTCATGTTTACACGGATTTTGCTTTTACATGATAAGATTTTTCTCATTCTACCGTGTAAACTGGCCTTTATTAACATTGTGCAATAACTATATGGCTGAATAAAATTGAGTTATTATGCATCATAAACAAAGGCATACTTTTAGGTGTTACAATAAATTAAAATAACTTTATAACGAACATTCTAGTATTTACAGTGGGGTTGAAGTATTATTATGCACAACAATTTTAAAATTACATGTGTACATTGATTTTTACACTAGAAGTTGGCATAACTAATACAATAACAATTTAAACTAATAAAATAACCAACCAATACTAAATAACTAATCAGTACAAGATAACTAATAAATTAATCTAATTCTTAACTAAAGTTACTTTCGTAAAACGGCCCCCTACTTAGGTCTGTTCGTCCCGAATAGGCTCAGAATCACCTCTTCCAGGATTATTCCCAGATATTTCGCGTGATTCGACAGGGGAAGTTCGTAACCCCCCAGCAGTGGTAGTCCGAAAACCGGAATTTTCGTCATTCTGAACAGTTTTGTTGTTCGGGCTCACTTCCGCACTCTGCATCCCAGTTGCTGAGTGCCAAAGCACTGGACATAATGTCACTCATAACATCCAGAAACGCACCGGATACTAAAACCAAAACGAGAATCGAGGTGAGGAGAGATCACCCCACCTTGGGGTGTTGCCCTTCTAACATTCTTTGACCTTACGCTGTTACCAAGACATGAAACAACTGTCCTTGTCCTCAACATGCTCACTAACCATCTGTTAATGTATTCCTGAACATCCAGATCAGTTAGAGCTTGTTTGGTCGCAGTGATCGTGACGTTGTTAAAGGCGCTCTCAATGTCCAAGAAGGTGCTTATATTCCAGTGATCGCTCCATAACTCTTACTACTTCGTATGGAGCCGTCTCTGCAGATCGACCCATAAGGTAGACATGTTGACTGCATGAGAGTCGTGATGTTCCCTCCAGTCAATGCCTTATATATGAATCCAGAAGTCTTTTCAGAGTTTTAAGCAGAAAAAATGATAAACGGATTTGGAGGAAGTCCCTTGCATGTTGAGGGCTTTCGAATTCACTTATCAGATTTGAGAAACATATAAATTCACAGATTTTATTCAACTAACAACTTTTTGGAAAATTTTTGAATTTTTTGACTTTAATACAGAACGCCCCCTAAACTTTTAATTTCCCGAAAGTGACAGTAATTAATCGGTTAACCGATTAACTGTTAACCGAATGCATACCCTAATAGATACTCACCCCTATTGTTGATTTCACTGCTAGCACCGTGTGATGTTAACTTTTATTTTTTCATTACCGTACGGCCCTCAAAAAATTACCGTTTTTGAGAAGAAATTACCATACGCAAAGGTTTTTTAATTTAAACATTCACAGCAGTATTCAAAAACAATTTATTTAAATTTTAAATGTGTGTTATGAAAAATTTTAATAAAATCTTTGTTTTAAAATACATTTTAAACCAAAATTATTGTATTTTTTATCAATACGAAAGTAAAATTATCATATGTATAAATAAAATTCTAACGTTACTGATTCATCATCGCACTGCCTAAACGACACACTCCGCTTTTTTTCATGCCGTTGAAAATGACCACTCAAATGTTTATATCATAAATACTTCATATATATATGAATATCAAAAACCCAAATTCTTGATATAACCGTATTTTAAATGAAATTACCTTGCTACCTTTTGGGGCTCAAAATTACCGTAAAAAAGGGTAATTACCGTATGGTTAACATCACTGCCACATATGGTGTTTTTGGCGTTGGCATCACATCCTAGGATGATGTTCTATTTGGCGCCTGAAGAGGGTACGAGCGCCCGTACTTCGTCTGGAGGGTCATCTCTGTCATGTGCCATATAGAACGAGACATTCAGAAAGCTTCTCTTATCCGGTATCTCGACCCTTGCGACTGAGTGTTTTTTCGCAACAAGACATGCTCTTGGCCTAGCTTTATCTTTTGCGTAAAGTATATTATAGATTTTGGCCGGGAAACTTTTCACTTCTCCACTTACCGTCCAGGGTTCATGAACCAGCGCTAAGTCGAGGTCCTTCTCAGCTTAAAGGACCCCAAAATTGTCGGAAGCACATCTCGAGTGCTGCAGATTAATCTGCACGACTCTCACTGCCATCTTCTCCGACTCGGAGAGCTGCATTCCGGTGAGCAGGTTATGGGCGACCTCATCCGCTTCACCACTCGCCGAGCTTCTTGGACGGAACACTTTTACCTTAGCGTCTCAGTCAGTTGCGAAGGCAGCTTTCGAAGAGAGAGACAGAAAGCTTTTTTTGGTAGTAAAGTGACAACGTGTAAAAACAGGCCGCGACAATCAACACAAATGGCGTGATCAGAACAAAACACAAACCACGTTAAACAAATGCATTAGTTCAACAAACGTTGTGTTTTGTACAAAAAAAATTCAGGGGTCTAATCACCGCATTCGATACTATCGTACGAATAAACTTTTGAACTTTTTTGCATACGATAGACACTGACGTATCGAATGAAAACTCGATAAATGTAATGTCGAGTTACTCGATATCAAATGATATTATTTCAAATTCAATACATTTCATTCGATATCGAGATTCATGATACCAAAATAAATAATTTCGATCAAATTTGCTCGATATCGAATGCGGTGATTAGACCCCAGGTAATATTGTTTTGTTGTATAATGTTATTTACTTAATTAAATATTATTTACTCGTGCTGTGGTAAACTTAAAAGTTAGTTTTTACAACATTCTTGCAAATAAATCTCAATTAAATAAATTTCTATTCATTGTATTGCGGCATAAAAGATTATGCAAAGAGAAATGCAAAAAGGGCAGCTTTCGAAGAAAGAGACAACAAAAAACGCAAAATCTTCCTTCTCGTGACATATCTCTTTAGTAATCTGTGCCCTCCTCCGTGATGGCAAGCGTTAGGCAAGTACTGTTATCCGCGTGATATTCTGCCCGGATAACAGTCCACTCAAACTTCGCGATACTGGGGCACAAAGTATACAGAGATGAAAAAAGTGACGTATAAAAAATGCCTAAATCATTTGCGAGGGCAGCTTTCGAAGAAAGAGAAAGAAAACGTTTTTTGTTAGTGAAGTGACAATGCGTAAAAACAGGCCGCTACTATATACACAAATTGTATAATCAAAAAAAAAACGCAAAAAGGGCAGCTTTCGAAGAAAAAGACAAAAAAAAACACAATATTTTCTGTCTCGTGACGCCTCTGTATACTCTGTGACTGGGGTTCTGTCTCTTCAGACATCCCAGTATTTTCTGATCGTCAGAACCTGCCTTCGGTAACCAAATTTTTGCCCATGGTCTCATTGAATTTCTTCGGTGGGGATTAGCTTAAGACTTAAACCATCCCATGCATCGCTTATCTTAGCGATACACTTGCCTAGAAAGTCCTTTGAGAAGGCGTCAAAACATTTGTTTACCCTGAAGCCCCGGTGAATCTCACCGGAGTCAAAACGAGGTGCAGGACTATCCAAATTGGAGAGCACGTGCTCCATTATGATCTTAGCCAATTTGGACTCAATCGCACCCCATTCTGTTACCACAGGGGTAAGATGACCACTCCTGTCGTTTGCTAGGGCCACTAATAGGTGATCCTTTACCACTTAATTAAAGAGTCTTCTTGTGGTTGTAGAGCTCAATGATCCTGGACTAATCGAGTTTTCTCGGATCTTCCTCCGTTTTTGCCGCTTTTCACTCTCTGCCTGAGAACGATTACGCTTGGACCCTTCTTAAGCCTCCTTGGATGTGCTGGACATGTTGTCCTTAGACTTAAGGTACTCTTCTACCACAGCCTGGTATTTGACCCAATCCTCCTCATCGTGTTCATTCTTAGCGGTCTTGCTGAGAATGAGTTGCACCTTACTGTACCTTCTGAGGATATCACCTGGACTTTTCCTCTTTTTTTGTTTATTTTCTTGCTGGGCTGTCCTTCAGACCTGAGGGTCGGTTGAGCGAGTTTTGCCTGGTTTCGTGTGAGCAGTGGCGTGCTTTGGCTGTCACCCACACTGCCGAAGAGTCCGGTCAAGGTCTCTTGACTAGAGGTCAGAAGATCGTCCTAAGGTGAGAGATTTATCTCATCTTGTTTTCTAAATTATTTTTCGTTTTTCAAATTTTCATTCATTTTTGGTCTCACGTGTAGGCACGTAAGGGGATGGAGAATCCATGCAGTGACGGCGTACATGGAATAGACTACAACATACAACCGGCCCGTGTCATGAAACCGGAGGGGAGCTGTTAGCGACCAGTCTTCTTTAACCACTAACTAGTCATTCATGTTCTCGGCAGTGCTACCAACCACCTTAACCTTATAAGTGGTTGAAAATGATGGGGAGCAGAGGGATTTGAAGGGAAACAGAATAAGAAAAATGGATAACCATTAGTTGCGAAGGCCTTTGTTTCAGGGCACAAACATTGTTTGTTTCAGGGCACAAACTATTAACCATAGCGTACGCTTAGGCCACCACATCGCGACTAGATTGTTATCCAGGTGGGGTATAATGAAATGTTTAACACACATAAGCACAAACACATAATATCCTCTTCACATACAGTAGGGTGGGTGTAGAAAGTATAAGCAAAATGTTGTACTAGAGTGGCTCAGGAACCTCGAACTTTTTCCCAATATAAAAAACGATTTGCAACTTACATATTTGTTTGGAAATATACAGGGGTGTGCTGGAAATCGAAAATGTTAATCGCAAGAATTTGGAAGTTGTCTTTAATACACTTTTAATCTTAATTTAATAAGTTTTGTTATAAAATTCTGTTTAATAGAGAAATCTCTATCATTATCTCATATATATAAAAATCAAACGCTGTGTCTTAGTCTCGCTAAAACTCGAGAACTACTTGACCGATTTATATGATTTTTTTGTTTTTTTCGTCTTATCACGAGGAAGGTTTAGAAAAAAAGAAAGAAAAGAAAAGCCCCAAAAAAGGTTAAAACATCGAAAAAAGCGAAAATTGTGTTTTGTATGCAAATTTTACATTGCACCATTAATTGCTGTGGATTAAACTTGATAATTGCATGACCGATTTCAATGATTCGTATCATGGCCCAATTAGTAGGTCTGCTCGAAACGCCTGCTGATTTTTTGCAGAGTTGTGTTTTTAATAATAATACATAGGCATAAATGGGCAAAATGTCAAAAGTTTTTTTTAACGTCATTGTGTTTATTTGAAATTTGTTTACTTTTTTAAGGATTTTTGATTTAAAAAAATAATTTTTCTTATTGTGAAAATAGAAATAAATTTTAATAATAGTTACAGAAATTGTGAACAAAAATAAAAAAATATAAGTAATATATAAAAAACTAAAAGGCGGACACAATGGAGAACAATTATCGGGGGGTGTGCTGGAAATCGCCAACGCAAAACGCAAGAATTTGGAGGCTGTTTAAAATACACTTTTAATCAAATTTTTATAATGTTTGTTATAAAATTCTGTTTAATAGAGAAATGTTTGTATAATATTTGCCATAAAATTCTTTAATTACAGAAAACTTATTAAAGAACGACTTTTTAAATTCTTGCGTTTTGCGTTTTCGATTTCCAGCATACCCCTGATAATCAATATGAGTATAATTGATTCCATTCATGTTTTATTAAAAAAAAATTTTACTGCCCGTCTATACCAGAGATAATTATTGCGACATATATTGCAGTAAATGTCAAAATTATGTTAACTTTAATGTAGACAGCAATTTTTTGTACATATTTATTGCCGACAATTTATGTTGCAATAATTGTTAGTCTATTTTCGTTGACAATTATTTCTTACATAAAACGTCAAATTTGGTTGTCAATTGAGAAACAAAGAGCAAAAAAGAAAAACATAAAAGCAAATTGTATGAGAAAGAAATTTAATTTGTGAAATGGTAGCAAACTATAATTGTAGTAAAAGAATTAAATTAAAGAATTTAATAAACACTAAAATAAAATTACAACAATTATTTTTATTAATATAATTTTTTTCTTATTCGACCTTTATTATTTAAATTTATATAAATTTGTTTAAGTTTGAGTTCTTTTTTATATAAAAATATTAATTTTTATTCAACATTTTTCATTTTTCGAATTTATTCTATGAGCTAAATTTCTGGTAGTGTGTGTATAAAGTCATTTCTGAAAAATTGAAGGAATAAAATTATTACAAAAAGCTTTATAAAATACATAACTGAAATTTAGCTCATAGAATAAATTCGAAAAATGAAAAATGTTGAATATAATATAAAGTTACCTTCGGAAGGAAATAATTCCCAGTTTCTATTTGTTAAAATAGTTGAGTTAAATACATTCAATTTATAAAGTAACACTATCCAGTGAGACAAAGAATGCTGACGAAGGCCGTAGCGGGCCAGAAAATGCATTACATTCTGCTGGTGTCTAATAATTGTAAATTTTTCTATACATACAATATACCTCATTGCTTTCCAAAGGAAGGCTAAGGTAAAATGTAAAAAGAAAATACAATATAATAGTCTGGTAGTGTATAAAGTCATTTCTGAAAAATTGATTTATAAAATACATAACTGAAATTTAGCTCATAGAATAAATTCGAAAAATGAAAAATGTTGAATATAATATAAAGTTACCTTCGGAAGGAAATAATTCCCAGTTTTTATACCCTTCACCACAGGTGGAAAAGGGTATATATAAGTTTGTCTTTCCGTTTGTAATTTCTACAATATTGATCTTAGACCCTATAAAGTATATATATTATGGGTCCTTATGAGGAGAGAAGTTGATTTAACGATATCCTTCCGTCCGTCTGTCCGTCTTACGTTTGATATGTGTTTTCCGGAGACTCCAGACATGATAGCGGCTACGTTGTTTTACATTTATGTCACATATAGTCCACCATTTCTCGCTATTGAAATTCAGCCAGATCGGTCCAACAATAACTGAGATATGACCAAAAAACCACGACTGCCTCTAATTTTTCCAAAAAATCCCTTGTGGTTGTTGTATTTTTATTACTTTTTTCTGTATATCTGGAGAACGGCAAGAGCCAAAGCTTTAGAATTAGGTACAAACATTTAGGTTATAAATACGCACCATCCTACCAAATGTGGGCGGGATTGGAGAAGTAGGCGTGGTACCTCTCATACAAAAAGTATTAAAAATTTTATAAAAACCGGAATTTGTTGACTGTAATATGACATATGGTTACGTCTTATATATCAGAAGATCGGAAATTTTTAATAGAAAATAATTTCTGAAAAACTCGGGAAAATCGGTTCAGATACGAAAAAGT
Organism: Pollenia angustigena; assembly: GCA_930367215.1. Classification (NCBI taxonomy): domain Eukaryota; kingdom Metazoa; phylum Arthropoda; class Insecta; order Diptera; family Polleniidae; genus Pollenia; species Pollenia angustigena. Next base: position 118,736,637 of record OV884057.1, on the reverse strand, counting down.
TATGACCAAAATATTAATTTTTTTTTTGAAAAATACCCATTTTCAGGAACCATAGATCTTCCCGAGTCCAAGCTTTATAGCCTTTGACATATAGCCTCTTTAACACGTCGGTATATAAATCTGTCAAATCGGTTGAGAAATAGCAGAGTTATGACCAAAATACTGAAATCCCAAAAATTACTCTTTTTATACCCTTCACCTCAGGTGGATAAGGGTATATATAAGTTTGTCATTCCGTTTGTAATTTCTACAATATTGATCTTAGACCCTATAAAGTACATATATATATTCTGGGTCCTTATGAGGAGAGAAGTTGATTTAACGATATCCGTCCGTCTGTCCAGACATGATAGCGGCTAGGTTGTTTTACATTTATGTCACATGTAGTCTACCATTTCGTCCTATTGAAATTCAGATAGATCAGTCCACGAGTGGCTGAGATATGACGAAAAAGCCACGACTGCCTCTAATTTATCCAAAAAAATCCCTTGTGGTTGTTGTTTTATTTTTTTTTGTATTTAATTTGTTTATGTCCTAAAAACGATTTTAAAATTACCTATAAAGCTTTTCGATATTTTCATTTAATTGGCAATGACACAGTGTTTTATTTTATTTCGGCAAGCACATACATATGTATGTACATAAAAAGTTGTATGTAATTTAATTAAATCCATACTAACTAGTAGGTTAACCTCAGCGTTACAGTTATGCGACTAAAGTCGCATTTTTGCCCCTTTTTGACTGTTGTGCCACTTTTTTTGCCCCTTTGTTTTAAATCCCCTTTTGTATCATTTTGTAGTTTTTTGTGCCCCTTTTGCCCCATTTAATATTAGCGATTAGAGACTGAGTTCATTAAAGGTTTTAGATCCAGTAATTATTAAGAGCGGGGTTTTTACTTAGAGTTTAAACCAGGATCAATAGTAAGATTTGTTAATCTTATAATAAAATTAATCTAGCCTTAATCCTCTGTGGTGTTTTTGAGTGAAAGATTAAAGCTTTTAGCATTGCCATATGAATTGACAATACTTTTATGTATAAGTATGGCAGTTTAAAACAAATACCAAAAATTGTCATCAAATTACTGTTCTTAACGTGAAAAAGAAGAAGAAAAGGCGAGAATTTTGTATTGTGTTATATAATTTTATATATTTATCAATACATATTTATTCTTATTTGACCTTTATTTTATAATTACTTTTAATTATTTAAGCTTGAGGGTGGAGTATTTAATAAAACTTTCAATAAAAAAAAAAAATATTTCCTTTTATAAGTTGTTCGTACTTTTGAAAGTTCTGTCGCAAGTTGAAACCGCCAACTTTGGGCGTTTAAACTTGGAAACAAAATGAAATAATCGACGACCCAAAAACGAATTTCAAAGATTAGTTCCAATTTAATCGCTGATCTTTATGTCAAAAACTGGCTCTAAGTCAGCTGAAACATTTATTACTTTGAGATTGTTTCCGTTTTTATTGATATGATTACTAACCGAGAGGATTTTGTAAAAGATAAAAGCTATGAAGCAATTTTTAAAATATCTTAGCCTGAAACGTTTTGCTATAAAACTAGCAATTTAAAAAATTGGGTGGCAATTTATATCCAAAATTGTATAAATTTGCTTCTTATGATTTTATTTAACTACATAGTAGTATCCGCTGAGCGGATTTTTTCTAAATTAGCATTATTAAAAAATAAATTGTCAATTAGACTGAAAGTAGATACCTGTCAGTCCATGTTATCCTCTTAAAATTTGTATCAAAATAACTTGGAAGATTGGATTCCATGTGATGAATTGATTAATAAATATAGATTTACGTTAAAAAAAAAAACCTGATATTAACTATCCTCCTATCAATACTTGTATATTCTTTTTCCTCGAGGTTTTTTCGAAACTTAATTTTTTTGGTAAAAAAGTAAAGTAATCCAAGTACCAAATATTTATGTACATATACTTACATATCGTCACCTAAAAGACGAAATAACCTATCTGCAGTATTAAAAAGTTTACAGGAGAGGGAAAAAACCTTATAAAATTGGAACTATTAACGATATTGAAACGAAAATTACACATTTCGATTAAAATGAAACCAGTAATATATATTGGTTGAGAAAATTTTGTTTTTCTAATCACAGCTTATGTTATGACACTTGGGATTTTTGGAATTGTAAAAATCTGAAACTAAATAACCTATCTGCAGTACTATTTAGTCTGAATAAATAAAAATTTCTTTATACACATGAATATTATATACATTAAATAATTACAGTAGTAGTTTCTTTTACTGGTTTAAGCAAAAACAAGTACTTAATGTTTGTTTAAATTACACTATGCAACAAAATTAAACTTCTATCGTGATTTTTGATGATTTATTTTTCTCTTTTTTTGTGCGTAACGGTCCTCTAGGTACAAAAACTTTGTCATTTGTAATATTACATGTTCAAAACTTTGCACACATATGCGTTATGATATAGGGAATAAAAATCCATAAAAAACTAAATTTTGAAATTTTTGCAGATAGGTTATTAGGTTTTTAAGATGACGATATATACATATGTCTATAATGTTAATTATCCAGCCAGCAAAATACTTCGACATTGTCGGAATCAGACATTTCGTGCAAATGTCTGACTTCATTCTTAGAGATTTCGTTCAGATTTCTGTCAGACATTGAATATTCTGACTGTCGTGCCGATTGCTGATCGTTTTCGCATGGATATATCGGGGGGAATTTATGTACAGTTATGTCCAATAGAATTCGGACGGAATTCATTCAGATTTGTCTAAAGAGACTTATTATTTTTTTAAAATAATGACAATTGTCATTTAATTTGAAATAATTTTAATTTTATTTTATTTTTTCAAGATAAAAAGCATAAAAAAGGTACGTACGTGTAAAACTTATAATTATGTACACATTTTGCAATCAAATTATTTCTTTCAGCTATCAGTTCGAAAGCAAAAAAATCTCAGCTAACACATCAGAACTTCCCATGCCTTTTTCATTAGATTTCAGTTAGATATCTATCAGAAATGGCGACAAAAAAACAAAATTTCCCACGACATGTCTGTCAGAATTCGTGTCAACCACTTCATACGTTTTTGGGTCAGAAATCTGACAGAATTCGTATACGATTCCAACTTTTTTGCCGACGTTTCTCTCAGATATCTGAACGACGTCGGATTATTTTGGTGGCTGGGTAGTTTTGTATCAAATCATATTATGAATTATTTTTTGTTTTTGTAAGTAGTGTTATTGCACTATTTTAAGCTCGTTTTTTTTGGAAAATCCCCTTTTTGTGCCCCTTTTTGAAAATTTTGAACGGTAACGCTGGTTAACCTATTGCAAAGACATACATACATATGTATGCATGAAAGAGCAAAAGTTATTTATGTATGAAGGCATTGCTTTCGTAATTGTTGTTGTTGCATTTTATTTTTATCTCTTATTGCAATTCCTTTAAGGCTTAGTTAGTCTTTACTTTCTGTTCTGTTACGAATCAGCTGATTTGTTTTTGTCATTGAAAAACCTATGAAATTGATTAGTTTTTCTGTTCTGTTGCGGTTCAGTTTATTAAAATCAAAAACTTGTTAAGTAATTGAAAGTGACAGCAAAAAAAATAATAAAAAATACACATTTATATTGAAATAAACTAATTTTGATTTTAAGAATTCATAAAATTTAATTTCTTCAAATTAATGTGCATCAAAGTTATTGAAGTAAAACAATGGACGGTGCAAAACTAATAAATTTGTCATTAATGGCTGATAAGTTACTACAGAAAATCTAACTATTACAATTTCGTAACAGAACGGCACGCAACAGAAAGTAAAGACTAACTGAGCCTTTAGGCATTGCTGTAGTAATTGTTGTTATTGTGTTTCGTCTAATAAGCTGTTGCTACGTTGATCTCTTCTTGCATTTTTCTTGGTTGCGGTTTTTTTGTTGTGTTTTTATACTCTTCACCACAAGTGGTGGATTTTAATGTGTTTTTTACGCATACACATGTATGTATGTGCATAATTTGCTCTCAATATATTTTAATTTAAAGCTTCTTCAGTAAAATCGCTCGTAGCTGAGTTGTCTAAGTTCTCGCTTAAGGCCCGTAAGATTGCGAGTTCAAGTCTCAAAAATAAATTATTTTATTTTTATTTAATTTTTTTATGTTTTAAAACACGATTTTAAGATTAAATAAAAAAAAATTTTATAACGAATTTCAAACATCAACTTTGGCAAAAGAGGAAACGGACTTAGATATATACATTTTTTGATTTTGTCATATTCTTCGGCATGACGAAATGAAAAGTTGGCGGTGCTCAATTTAAATTTATTTATATCTAAAGAATAATATTTATATGTATAACTTTTTGTTGTTCTTAGATACGATACGGCACAGCCGAATATAGCACTCTTATTTGTGTTTTTTATTTTTTATTTTTATACTCTTCACCTCAGGTGGAAAAGGGTATATATAAGTTTGTCATTCCGTTTGTTATTTCTACAATATTGATCTTAGACCCTATAAAGTATATATATATTCTGGGTCCTTATGAGGAGAGAAGTTGATTTAACGATATCCGTCCGTCTGTCCGTCCGTCTTACGTTTGATATGTGTTTTCCGGAGACTCCAGGCATGATAGCGGCTATGTTGTTTTACATTTTTGTCACATATAGTCCACCATTTCTCGCTATTGAAATTCAGCCAGATCGGTCCAACAATGGCTGAGATATGACCAAAAAACCACGACTGCCTCTAATTTTTCCAAAAAATCCCTTGTGGTTGTTGTATTTTTATTACTTTTTTCTGTATATCTGGAGAACGGCAAGAGCCAAAGCTTTAAAATTAGGTACAAACATTTAGGTTATAAATACACACCATCCTACAAAATGTGGGCGGGATTGGAGAAGTAGGCGTGGTACCTCTCATACAAAAAGTATTAAAAATTGTATAAAAACCTGCATTTTTTTACTGTAATATGACATATGGTTACGCCTTATATATCAGAAGATCGGACATTTTTAATAGAAAATATTTTCTGAAAAACTCGGGAAAATCGGTTCAGATACGAAAAAGTTATGACCAAAATATTAATTTTTTTTTTGAAGAATACCCATTTTCAGAACCCATAGACCTTCCCGAGTCCAAGTTTTATACCCAAAATTTCTTCTTTAACACGTCGGTATATAAATCTGTCAAATCGGTTGAGAAATAGCAGAGTTATGACCAAAATACTGAAATCCCAAAAATTACTCTTTTTTATAATTAAGTTTGCTTTTTGTATAATTTATACAAATAGAAACTAAAAACGATTTTAAAAAAATATTTACAAGTTTTCGCTTTTAAAATTTCATTTATAATGAAGTTTTAAGTATTGTAAATATGTATGTATGTATATGAATATGTAAAAATTATTTAGTTGCTCTCTATTCTACTCGCACAATGGTGAAGGGTATATAAGATTCGGCACAGCGGAATATAGCACTCTTACTTGTTAATATTAATTTTTTTTTTTTTTTTTTTTGTTAAAGTAAAATACCTCAGTGAAAATAATTTAATGAAAATTAAATTTGATGAACTCAAGCCTAATTAAAGAATATCAAAAAGTAAAATAAATATTTTTATATAAAAAAGACCTCAAGCTTGAACAAATTATTATACATTTTAATAATAAAGTCGAATAAGAAAGAATTTTTATCAATAAAAATAATTTTTGCAAGATAGCGCCAATTTTTACACTGCACCTTTTTCCTTGATTTTTTTCAAATTATGAGTTAACATAAATACGTTTTCCCATGCCCTTAACATAAGCTGAGCAATAAGAAATATTGCTTTGTTATTCTGCCGACGTTATTGCCAACTGGCTGAGATATTTATCTTTAGTGTAGACCTAGGGTTACAAGCAAATTTATTTTACATTTTTTATTTTAAAAAACTTCAACTTTGACGTTCTTATATTTTTACCTACATTCAAGGCGAATTCATTTTTCAGGTGGCGTTGAAAGCACAGCTGTGCTACGTTTTTTTCTAAAGTAGAGAGGAATGTCAAAAGTTTCTTGAGTTTTTGACATATCGACCAACGAACGCAACAAATAAAATACAATATTATGTTTTTGGTGTCGTTACTTGTTGCAGTATCCCCACCACCCTATACATGAATTCGCCTTGCCTACATTTGTCGTCAATATTTCTAAATACAAATATTTGTTTCAAGGCCCATTGAAAAGGTCTGCGCAAGAAGCCTGATGATCATTGTTTTCGTTCTTTTGAGCTTTCAAAAGTTGTTTACATACACGTTTTTTCCTTTTGCTTTGTATATGTGGTAGTAAGTTTTTGACAGCTTAAAAGAAAAAGTTTTTGGTTTTTGTACAAGTAAGCAGACCTGATAGATGGGCCCAAGGCGAATTTATAAAGGTGACCGCATCATGAGATAGAGTTATGCTAGCTATCCCTTTTTATTGAAAAATACTATGTATTTTGTTTTTGTAAAAAGTTAGAGTGAATGTCAAAAATATTTGTTGAAAATATGAAAAAGAAAATTTTTTTGTTAATAAAATATACACAATTGCTTAAGAACTCCTCAATTGCAAATTAATTGTGGCTCCACTTATTCCTTACGCATCTTTAATTTCTATTGTTTATATTTTTTCACTTTTTTTTGTTTTATATAATTTAAATAAGTTTTTTTTCAACTATTTAAATTTTTATTGAATTTTAAATTTGAATTAATTTTTTCACAAAATGTAAACAAAGCTTGACATTCAGTATACACTAGAGTTTTTTTTTTCCCGGAGTTTTTCGATTCCCGGGAAAGCGGGAAAAATTTTTAAATTTCCCGGGATCCCGGGATCCCGCTCCATACAAATAATACCAAGTAAACTTGGTTTTATTAATGAAAAAAACTTTTATAAACAAACGTGAGGGAACTTGTCTACAAAGTAAGTAAAATAAATGCTTAAATACTACAAAAATAATTGAAGATTGAAAGCGGAACTTGAATTATTATTACCTTTGGCTATTATAAGTAAATTCCGTATTATGATGATCTAGTACAAGATAAAATAAACATAACAATTGAGGTACTCAAGATATGAGATCAAAAAGTAAATTCATAAAATATATAAAATATTTTAACAAATATATTAACATTTTTTAACGGCGTAGGAAATTACTTTCTGACACACTCAAAGCGTTTAGTGAGTCGCCAAAGAGTATATTTCTGATTTTGTTTACTGATTACCATGTTTCCGAAAAATTTCGTTTACTTTTTTACCGAGGTTGGGACAAATAATTAAAAGTGCACCGTTGTTGCATGCTTCTGATGTCAAGGTTGATGCAAAAAATAGCATCATCCGGACTACTTCTTACAAACTATTTCTTTTCATTAGGTCCATCTGGGGTATAATCACCGCATACGATATCGAGCAAAATTGATCGAAATTATTTATTTTGGTATCATGAAACTCGATATCGAATGAAATGTATTGAATTTGAAATAATAGCATTCGATATCGAGTAACTCGACATTACATTTATCGAGTTTTCATTCGATACGTCAGTGTCTATCGTATGCAAAAAAGTTCGATAGTTTATTCGATACGACAGTATCGAATGCAGTGATTAGACCCCTGTAATCTTTAGGACAATGTATTTTTCAAATTGTATGTTTTAGTAACTTACACGAGTTTCATTATTTTTTTATTTCGGTTTCCCCGCACTTCCCGGATATATTACCAAGCTCGATTTTTTTTTTTTTTTTTTTTGTAGATTTTTTTGTAGACTATGTTGCAATAACGGAGCGATATGTTTATGTATATCCAATTTTTAAGACTTGTCCATGGACAATGAGAATTTACTGCCTGCATCTTATTTTGAATTTATGTTCTTTATCAATTCATCACTTCACTTAATTTATTAATTATCAACTGTTGCACTGCCAATTCTGCTTTTAATAGATTTATTGCCGCAGGAGACATTAATTTACGTTTGTACACATTTCTTATAATTGATCTAATCGACAACCCATCCACAGATGCTAATTTTTAGAGAAAAGAAAACTAAATTTCAGAGTAAAAATAGCTGTTTTCTGAAACTATGAAGAACTTTTTATTTCCCGGGATCCCGCAACAAAAATCCCGGGAAAACGGGAAATATAATAAGTGAAATTCCCGTGAATTCCCGGGACGGGAAATCCCGGGAAAAAACCCTAGTATACACACAAAAAAATAAACAATAAACAGATGACTGGAAAATGTCACCTTTATGAATTCGCCTTGGATGGGCCTTGATTTGTTTATTAAAAATAGAGAATTACAAATTCGGTAAAGTAACCGAAATATCTCGTTACTTAACGATATCGGTAGTTAAATTCAAAAAGTTACAGAATTGCGGTACAGATATAATTTCAAATTAGTAAATTTTCTATAGAAACTGGGAATTATTTCCTTCCGAAGGTTACTTTATATTATATTCAACATTTTTCATTTTTCGAATTTATTCTATGAGCTAAATTTCAGTTCTGTATTTTATAAAGCTTTTTTGTAACAGTTCTATTTCCATAAAATTCAATTTAAGGTAATTTTAAATATAAATATTTTTATTTATTCACTTACATATTTGTGTACTTCCAGTCTTTCCTCGATTTTTATTTGAAAATTTTAGTGATGATGACTTTTCATTATTGTTATCATCCGAACAAGAAATTGCAAAAGTTTCTAATTTATTAAGAAAAACATGTATTCAACACAATTTCGAAGGTATTGTTCTCGAATATTGGCTGCAACTTGGTGGTCGAGTTGCTAATAAATTCTTACAAAAACTTGCTATATCGATAAGTAAGGCCTTGGCTAAAGATAATTTAAAACTTATTTTGGTTATACCGCCTTATCGTCCTCAACTGGTTAACATGTTCAATGATCATCACATGGAAAAATTATATCAACATGTCTACGCTTTTTCCTTAATGACATACGACTACTCAACGATTCAACGACCTGGCGCCAACTCTCCTCTTTACTGGATAAAACAATCTATTGAACATATAGCTCCTGAAAATACGAATAATATGATTGAAAAGCGTAAAAAGATTCTAATGGGTCTAAACATGTACGGTAACGACTATACACCAGATGGAGGCGGTCCAATTGTTGCAGGTCAATATTTGGATTTATTGCGTAATGTGAAAAAGCGCTTAACTTATGATGAAAACGACGTGGAAAACTTTTTTGAAATAAGGTAGGTTAGCAGCTTAAAACATTTTATATGTATATACATACAATATATCGAGTCATTTCCAAAAAAAAACTTAAGCGACAAAAAAAATTTTACAGGAGAAGTTTTATGTATGAAGGTTATCGCTTAAGATAAAATGGTTTTTGCTAAAAAATCGTAACGGTACCTTATGTGACCATGTCATTTTGAGAAGATGATGCAAGAGTTGCCACTAAAGTCATTTATTAAAAAAAATAAAACGAAAATTGAAAATGATGTCGCTTAAGCTTTTTTTGCGGTAATGCCTCGTTATATATTATTTTACCCTTTATTGCAGGCGGATTAAGGATAATTTTTTATATAAGTGTGTCATTCCGTTTGTAATTTCTACAATATTCATCTTAGATCCTATAAAGTGTATGTATAATATATCGTTACCTAAAACGCAAAACGCCCTTACTAACGAAAAATTCAAAACCGACTGTTTTACAAATTCGGATGTATCTCATCAAAGGTAACGATATATATTCTAGCTTCTCATGAGTTGAGAAGTTTATTTAACCATGTCCGTCTGTATTTTTGTCAATTTATGTATCCGTGTGTTGGTCAAAATGGGGTTTCCGAACCCCTCTGAAATCATGGGAAATATGTTGTTATGTATTTATATCACATATAGTCCGAAAAAGTTTTCTATTGAAATTCAGCCCGATCGGACCACAAATAACTGAGAAATGAGTAAAAAACCGCGAGTTCCTTTAATTTGTACCCATAAAACTTTACTTTTTATATCCTCCACTACCACTAGTGGTAAATAAGGGTATACTATGTATGTTATTCCTTGTGAAACTTTATTAATATTCATCCCAGAACCTATAAAGTATATATATTCTGGCTCCTTGAGTAATTCTAAGTCGATTAAGCCATGTCCGTCTGTTTTTCCGCTCACTTTCGAAAAACTTAAAAGAAAAGAACAATGTTGGTAACAAATTGCATTTAGTTATCCTAAGCTGCTTGGGATTGAATTCCAGCAAAATCGGTTCAGTAGGATAAGTTGTGAATCAAAATTTAGAACCACACCCTTAAAAAAAATTATAATTTTGTTACAAAAACTAGCAAACATGATTGATAAAACATTTTGCACAAATTGTTCTTTTTGACTAGAAATCATACTGCTATATTATGTGAAGATTGATCCATAACTTAAGTCTAGTAAGCCTAACACCGTAAATAATAACGCTCCTGCAATTCGGTATTACACAGTTTTGAAAGGCAAAAAATAACACTGTAAAATTTCGTGAAGATCGGTCCATAATTCACCATAGGCCTTTGGAAAAATTGATTTAGAAGTCAAAGCTCAAACGCTGCTTTTAGATATGAAACAAGTACCGGATGCAATTTATTTATATACATATGTATCGCTCTTGATTAATTAAAAAAATTTTTTATAATTGTTGGTGGAGGTTATCAAGGATTTGGCACAACCGAATATAGTACTCTAATTTGATAAATTTACATTTTCCAGGTGTTAAAATATGAATTTGTTGTCTTGTTATTATCACTAAAATATGGAATAAATTATTTGTTCAACATAAATCAAATAAATTTACTATTTATTCAAGGAATATTATAAAATGTAACTTTTAACGAAAAACGTAACTTTTGTTAAAGAAAATCGTAACTTTTTTATTCCTTCCCTGGCAACACTGCCTAACACCCTCTCCGGATACAAATATGGTCCATTCTGATGCCTTAGGGCTAGTTTACACGGTAATAAAATGTATTACGACTATGTAGAATCACAATAACATGAAATTCTCTCCGTGTTTAAAAGATTAAAATAAAAGTCTGTTGTAAGTATTTTTTCATGTTTACACGGATGGTATAAGTAAAATCAAAAATATTAACAAAAAAGCAGATGGTTGCAGTCAAGGCAAATTTAAAAAGGTAAGTGCAATTCTACAACTACAAACAGCCCCATGTATTTTGTTTTCGCAATTAAATAAATAGCTGTCAAAAATTTTTTATTCCAAATTAAAATGATCACTTTTTTATAAAAGAAATTATTAAAATAACTTTAATTATTCGCAGTATTGAAATTTTTTTATTATAAAAATAATATTTTGAGCACTTTTCAATCAACTTCTCAAAACAAAATTATATTTTGACAATTACGTATTTTTTTTAATTCGCCCTGGAGACAGCTGATGAACGGCTGACGAGTTGAGTTTACCTTTTTAAATTCGCCTTGGTTGCAGTCAAGGCGAATTGAGTAGAAGGTGAGGTCAACTCTACAACAACACTGCCTCTGTGGTCGGGTTGTCAAAAATATTGCTAGGAAAAAAACTTGGTTTGTTTACACAAAAAACTAGTTTGTATACATACTTTGACAAGTCGACCACCGAAAAAAAACAACATATCGACCCCTTTGCGCGAAATTATCGTATGTTACAAAAACCAAATTTTACAGGACAACGATTTTTCTACTTTTCTCTGCTTTCGCTTGCAATATCAAAATAAAAATAAACATTCAATTTGTGGAGCAACGAAGTGGAATTCGCCTACAATATTTTGTCTCTTTGAATGTAGAACAAGATTGCATCAAAAACTCAATTTCAAAAAAATTGCCATATACGATAATTTCGCGCAAAGGGGTCGATATGTTGACTTGACCCTACCTTCTAGTCAATTCGTCTTGGTTGCAGTTTTACAATTTTTACAAAAAAACCATTCACAAATTCCTGAGTTGATTTTAGTTGTTTTTGTAATTTTGTAATATAAATGCTGTTAAAACACATATCTGGTGTGATGCAAATACATAAGTTTCTAAAATGGTATAGAAAATAACATTTACCGACCGCTTGTCAGATTTTGTTTTCGTATTTTCTCTTACCCAATACATTTTGCTTTTACATGATAAGATTTTTCTCATTCTACATAATTTTTGCAAAGTCGTAATACATTGTATTACCGTGTAAATCACACTTTAGGCCGAGTTTTTGAGATGTGGATTAGGTTTAAACTTAGTTTAACAAGTCTAAAACTCGGATTTTTCATGCGAAATGTGATTTTTTTAATTATTTTAATTATTTCATTAAAGAACACGAATTTCGGCATTAAACAATAAAGTACAATAAACGCAAAGCTAATTCAATTACAGGTGGTGGCAACACTACAACAATCCAAAGTCAACAGAAACAACAGATGTTTTTTATATTGCATTATTAGAGCTGGTCACTGTTGCCAATTTAGAGATTTTCCCGCTAAATCAAGCGTTTTTGAAATGTCAATCGCGGGAAAAAATACGTTTTAGCGGTAAGCGGGAAATCTAGCGATTTTCAAAGAACTCTCAGCGGCTCATTTTCGCTACAAAAACCTTTCTCAAATTAAAAATTTACAGATTTTTTACTTTTTCTTTTTGTTTTTCTGGCTAAAAACTTCTGGTTTATGTTGACGGTTTTAATTACTTTTATACAGGGTGTTCTTGAAATCGAAAACGCATGAATTTAAAACGTCGTTTTTTAATAAGATTTCTGTGATAAATGAATTTTATGACAAATATTTTACAAATATTTCTCTATTAAACAGAATTTCATAACAAAAATTATAAAAATTTGATCAAAAGTGTATTAAAAATAACTACCAAATTCTTGCATTTTGCGTTTTCGATTTCCAGAACACCCCTGATAGTTTTAGTGAACTGAAGATTGTATATGACATTTTTTTTCAATTTTTAGTTAGTATCGGGTGTTTTTTTCAGTGGTATAGAACTTCGAATTGAAATAAAACACAAGAAAATCGTTTTAATGACCATCAATTTGGCTTTATTGGAAGGATAATTTTATGCCATTAATGTTTAAATATGATTTCAGGCATGTGGCCGCCGCGGCTGGCTCGAATAAAGCCAATTCTACAGGTCCAATTTTCAACCACTTTTTCGAGCATATGGGGCCGTATGTCGGCAATAACGCCACGAATGTTGGCTTCCAATTCCCCTAACGTTTCTGGTTTGTTAGACGAGCGACTTCACATATCCCCAAAGAAAATAATCCAATGGTGTCAAATCACACGATCTTGGTGGCCAATTGACAGGTCCATTCCGCGAAATTATGCGCTCATCGAATGTTTCCTTCAATAAATCGATTGTGGCGTGCGCTGTGTGGCATGTAGCGCCGTCTTGTTGGAACCACAACTCATCCACATTCATGCCATCCAATTCGGGAACAAAATAGTCGGTTATCATGGCTCTATACCGGTCTCCATTAACGGTAACTGCCTCTCCAGCATTATTTCGGAAGAAGTATGGCCCAATGACTCCACCAGCCCATAGAGCACACCAAACAGTCAGTTTTTGTGGATGTAATGGCGTCTCAAGGGTCTCATGTGGATTCTCTTCACTCCAAATGCGGCAATTTTGCTTGTTGACGTAGCCATTCAACCAAAAATGAGCCTCATCACTGAACAAAATTTTGCGATGAAAATCAGCATCGAGATCAATCTCATTTTCGGCCCATACACCAAAATCACGACGCATTGCATGGTCTCGCGGCTTTAATTCTTGAACAAGCTGGATCTTGTAAGGTCGCAAGCCAAGATCTTTGCGCAAAATCTTCCATAAAGTTGATGGACAAAGCTCCAATTGCTGTGCACGGTGGCGAATCGATTCATTCGGGTCCTCTTCAACACTTTGCTCTACAGCGGCAATTGTTTCTTCGGTGCGCACTGTTCGACGTCTCTGCGGATGCGTATTATCACATAGAGTAAACGTAGTGCGAAAACGATCCATGGTTAACCGAATTAATTGCTCTGATGGACGATTATGTCGACCATAAAATGGACGGAGCTTGCGGTAAACTTCGCTAACTGAACCGTTATTTTCGAAATAAATTTGCACGATTTGCAAGCGTTGTTCTTTTGTCAACCTGTTCATGATGAAATGGCAAACCAAACTGAACATAAATGACATTAGAGTTGCCAGATTTGACCACAAAATGCCAGTTTTATCTCTATTCGAAAAACAAACCTGTAAAAAAAACACCCGATATTTTGTTAATCCTGTATGTAACAATTCACAACGCACAAAGCACGCATTAAGGCATCTCCGTCTGTCTATGCGTCTATTGTCACTTTCAAACGACTCAAAAGGGAATATAAATATTGGCATCAAATTGTGTAGAATTCACCTAAGCAGTTTGGGATTGCTGTCCAGCACAATCGGTTCAGTAGGAAAAGTGCTATAAATTAAAATGTGCAACAACCACCCTAAAAACTAACATAACTAGTGGCGGAATGCACATATTGATATAAGATTATGCACAAATTCGTTCCATATGACTAAAAATCATACTGTTAAATCGGTCCATAATTATCGATAGGAAAAAAGCTCTAGTGTGCCTAAAAACGTAACAAATAATGCTATTGTAATAAATTTGGTCCGCCACAGTTTAATATGGCTAGAAATCACGCTGTCAATTTTCGTGATTATCAGTCCATATTTTACCATAGGCCCTATATAAAACCTTCTCTTGGAAAACAGAACGTCTAAAGCCCTAAAAAATAATGCTATTTTTTATATTTTGGTTTGTCACAGTTTTATATGACTGGAACTTACACTGTCAACTATCGTGCAGATCAATCCTTAACTTACCATAGGCCCCATATAAAGCATACTCTCGAAAAAAGCTATAGAACGCGTAGAACCGTAAAGCTTTCAATCTATGTTCTATTATAATAACATTTGGTCAGTCAAAGTTTTATAAGACTATAAATTACTTGTTCAAATTTTGTGAAGATCAGCCCATAATTTACCATATGTCCCATATAAACCCACTTCGGAAATATTCTAACTGTAGGTGGAGGGTATCAAAGATTCGCATAAATGAATCTTATTTTCTTTTAAGAATAAAATGACTAGGGAAGTTGGAAACCATAGTATGTAACGTAATTGAGAGTCATATACCTTTAAAAAAGCAGCCTATATCTTGATTTATATAAAACTTTAAAAATTGTTTAGGTTTTAGCGGTATTTTTAAAAAAATTCCCGCTAAATTAAATATTTAGCGGTTTCTAGCGGTTTTCACGTCCGATTTGGCGGGAAATGCTCAAAAAAAGTTGGCAACAGTGGAGCTGGTTCACACACGTCAAGTTTGACTCGGAGAGAAGGGAAAAGAGAATGCCATTTCTTTTCCCCTCACTCCTAAAAACTCATGACGACGAGTCAAACTTGACGTGTGTGAACCGGCACTAAGAGTTTACGGGTCGAAACTTGCCATCACCTTGTACTGATTTCGCCTTGATCTAGGGCTGCACTCATGCCCCTTTATTTAAAATGAGTGTTGAACATGTAGCATTTTTTTTAATTTTATAGGGAACATCATCAGAAAAGGACGCTTTACACTATTAAAATAAAACATATTTTTTAGAAAAGAACATAAAAAAATGTAAAATGCAGAATTTTACTCAGAAAATAAAACGCCATAAGCTGTTCCGTCCAAATTTTGTATACAAACTTGGTAATGGCGGCACAAATCTGCCTTCACATTAAGTAAACCTAGTTAGTGAAAGAAATGAGAAGTAAAGAGTGAAAGCACAGGCAAAAAATAGAAACAAAACTGCCGTACATGTGCACAGTCTCCCGCCACGCAGCCAGGTCAGTCCCATTAAAAATACCGTCAGATTCTCGAGCCCGCAGCCCGATACATCTCCAAATTCGCGCAGGAATCTTCTATTCAGCCACCTCAGCCTGCTGTTCTGCAGCCTGGGACAGTGGCACAGAAAGTGCTCAACTGTCTCCAACTCCTCTGGGTCCTCACACAACCAACATATATCCGACAAGTTCATTCAGGGGTGCCGCAAGGCTCCGTTCTTTCTCCTACTCTATTTCTTATCTTTCTAAATGACCTCCTTTGTCAAACTTCCAACCCTATCTACTCTTTTGCAGATGACAGCAACCTTTGCCACTCGTACTCATTCGAATGCAGACTAAGCGTATCCGATGTCGGTGCTATGAGGCAGAATATGAATGATACGCTTGGCGGAGACCTTAACATAATCTCGGAATGTGGTCGTGCGAAAAACCCAATGTTGCGTGCTGACGCAAAACGCGCGACAAATCAAGGTGCCTCATCTGTATAAATGGGTGGTATAATTATTGAGGAATCAGAGTCTCTTGATGTTCTGGGCATGAGGATACAATGTGATATCCGATGGACAGAACATATATATTCAAGGTGTCGAAAGAAGCATTCAAGTGCCTAGGTTTTCTAAGACGGTGGAAGATATACTTCACTCCATCTGATCTCCTTACTATATATACCACCTATATCCGACCGCGTAGGGAATACAACTCTAATGTGTGGGCCGGTGCTTCAAAGTCTATTTTGGAGCTTCTCGACCGCGTGCAGGAGAGGGCGAAGGTTCTCATTGGTGACAGTAGGGTATCCAATTCTATTGACTCCCTTGAGCACCGTCGCAATGTGGGTTGTATTTGCCTGTTTTATCTTTATAACAATGGGATGTGTTCTGACGAAATTAGGGATCTGGTTTCCGAAACCCGTACGTTTGTTCGTAATACACGTTTTTCCTCAAGAGCCCATCCTTATGTGGTCGATTGGCAGGTAAATCGTACAACGCATTACAGAGAGAATTCGTTTTTTCCCGGACAGTTCGTATGTGGAATAGCCTTCCTGCAGAAGTCTTCCCTCTAACTTACAACATGATTAAGTTCAAATCGAATATTCACAAACACTACTCCCTCTATCCTCCTTCCCACAACCTATTTTCCTAGTTCCAATACAATGCAATGCATTAGTAGGGGTCATCCCCTGAGTGCTGGTCCTAACAAAAAAAAAAGTTAGACAGCATTATCAAAAAGTAATTTCAATTATTGGGAATACAAAATTTTAATTTCAAAAGATTTTGTTATTCGTGCTTAATTCCCAGTTTTTATTATTGATAAAAACACTTGAAATTTATTGTTGATGGGATAAGCTATTCCTATGCATTTCACTGGTTGCTTAGGCCAGATCATCAGGAAACTTCATCCATAAAGGTTTTAGACAAACTAAAGATATTAAACCAAATAAAACTGTTAAACGTATAAGAATTATAGCAACAGTTCTACTTGTAACAATATCAAAGTTTAAACAAAACACATCAACAATAAACAACAGTGGGTTCATCTCATCTTACATTTCCCCACTACAATTAGTTGAAATTCTCTCAACATTAATTGTAGTTGTAAGTAGGTTAAGAAAAACAAAATGAAAAAAACAACAACTTACAAAAGATGTTGTCAATTAAGTGTTTTTTAGGCCGTGCACTGCCTGTTTATTATCAAAAAGTAATTTCAATTATTGGGAATACAAAATTTTAATTTCAAAAGATTTTGTTATTCGTGCTTAATTCCCAGTTTTTATTATTGATAAAAACACTTGAAATTTATTGTTGATGGGATAAGCTATTCCTATGCATTTCACTGGTTGCTTAGGCCAGATCATCAGGAAACTTCATCCATAAAGGTTTTAGACAAACTAAAGATATTAAACCAAATAAAACTGTTAAACGTATAAGAATTATAGCAACAGTTCTACTTGTAACAATATCAAAGTTTAAACAAAACACATCAACAATAAACAACAGTGGGTTCATCTCATCTTACATTTCCCCACTACAATTAGTTGAAATTCTCTCAACATTAATTGTAGTTGTAAGTAGGTTAAGAAAAACAAAATGAAAAAAAACAACAACTTACAAAAGATGTTGTCAATTAAGTGTTTTTTAGGTCGTGCACTGCCTGTTTATTATCAAAAAGTAATTTCAATTATTGGGAATACAAAATTTTAATTTCAAAAGATTTTGTTATTCGTGCTTAATTCCCAGTTTTTATTATTGATAAAAACACTTGAAATTTATTGTTGATGGGATAAGCTATTCCTATGCATTTCACTGGTTGCTTAGGCCAGATCATCAGGAAACTTCATCCATAAAGGTTTTAGACAAACTAAAGATATTAAACCAAATAAAACTGTTAAACGTATAAGAATTATAGCAACAGTTCTACTTGTAACAATATCAAAGTTTAAACAAAACACATCAACAATAAACAACAGTGGGTTCATCTCATCTTACATTTCGCCACTACAATTAGTTGAAATTCTCTCTGGGAATTAAGCACGAATAACAAAATCTTTTGAAATTAAAATTTTGTATTCCCAATAATTGAAATTACTTTTTGATAATAAACAGGCAGTGCACGGCCTAAAAAACACTTAATTGACAACATCTTTTGTAAGTTGTTGTTTTTTTCATTTTGTTTTTCTTAACCTACTTACAACTACAATTAATGTTGAGAGAATTTCAACTAATTGTAGTGGGGAAATGTAAGATGAGATGAACCCACTGTTGTTTATTGTTGATGTGTTTTGTTTAAACTTTGATATTGTTACAAGTAGAACTGTTGCTATAATTCTTATACGTTTAACAGTTTTATTTGGTTTAATATCTTTAGTTTGTCTAAAACCTTTATGGATGAAGTTTCCTGATGATCTGGCCTAAGCAACCAGTGAAATGCATAGGAATAGCTTATCCCATCAACAATAAATTTCAAGTGTTTGTATCAATAATAAAAACTGGGAATTAAGCACGAATAACAAAATCTTTTGAAATTAAAATTTTGTATTCCCAATAATTGAAATTACTTTTTGATAATAAACAGGCAGTGCACGACCTAAAAAACACTTAATTGACAACATCTTTTGTAAGTTGTTGTTTTTTTCATTTTGTTTTTCTTAACCTACTTACAACTACAATTAATGTTGAGAGAATTTCAACTAATTGTAGTGGGGAAATGTAAGATGAGATGAACCCACTGTTGTTTATTGTTGATGTGTTTTGTTTAAACTTTGATATTGTTACAAGTAGAACTGTTGCTATAATTCTTATACGTTTAACAGTTTTATTTGGTTTAATATCTTTAGTTTGTCTAAAACCTTTATGGATGAAGTTTCCTGATGATCTGGCCTAAGCAACCAGTGAAATGCATAGGAATAGCTTATACCATCAACAATAAATTTCAAGTGTTTTTATCAATAATAAAAACTGGGAATTAAGCACGAATAACAAAATCTTTTGAAATTAAAATTTTGTATTCCCAATAATTGAAATTACTTTTTGATAATAAACAGGCAGTGCACGGCCTAAAAAACACTTAATTGACAACATCTTTTGTAAGTTGTTGTTTTTTTCATTTTGTTTTTCTTAACCTAATTACAACTACAATTAATGTTGAGAGAATTTCAACTAATTGTGGTGGGGAAATGTAAGATGAGATGAACCCACTGTTGTTTATTGTTGATGTGTTTTGTTTAAACTTTGATATTGTTACAAGTAGAACTGTTGCTATAATTCTTATACGTTTAACAGTTTTATTTGGTTTAATATCTTTAGTTTGTCTAAAACCTTTATGGATGAAGTTTCCTGATGATCTGGCCTAAGCAACCAGTGAAATGCATAGGAATAGCTTATCCCATCAACAATAAATTTCAAGTGTTTTTATCAATAATAAAAACTGGGAATTAAGCACGAATAACAAAATCTTTTGAAATTAAAATTTTGTATTCCCAATAATTGAAATTACTTTTTGATAATAAACAGGCAGTGCACGGCCTAAAAAACACTTAATTGACAACATCTTTTGTAAGTTGTTGTTTTTTTTCATTTTGTTTTTCTTAACCTACTTACAACTACAATTAATGTTGAGAGAATTTCAACTAATTGTAGTGGGGAAATGTAAGATGAGATGAAGCCACTGTTGTTTATTGTTGATGTGTTTTGTTTAAACTTTGATATTGTTACAAGTAGAACTGTTGCTATAATTCTTATACGTTTAACAGTTTTATTTGGTTTAATATCTTTAGTTTGTCTAAAACCTTTATGGATGAAGTTTCCTGATGATCTGGCCTAAGCAACCAGTGAAATGCATAGGAATAGCTTATCCCATCAACAATAAATTTCAAGTGTTTTTATCAATAATAAAAACTGGGAATTAAGCACGAATAACAAAATCTTTTGAAATTAAAATTTTGTATTCCCAATAATTGAAATTACTTTTTGATAATAAACAGGCAGTGCACGGCCTAAAAAACACTTAATTGACAACATCTTTTGTAAGTTGTTGTTTTTTTCATTTTGTTTTTCTTAACCTACTTACAACTACAATTAATGTTGAGAGAATTTCAACTAATTGTTGTGGGGAAATGTAAGATGAGATGAACCCACTGTCGTTTATTGTTGATGTGTTTTGTTTAAACTTTGATATTGTTACAAGTAGAACTGTTGCTATAATTCTTATACGTTTAACAGTTTTATTTGGTTTAATATCTTTAGTTTGTCTAAAACCTTTATGGATGAAGTTTCCTGATGATCTGGCCTAAGCAACCAGTGAAATGCATAGGAATAGCTTATCCCATCAACAATAAATTTCAAGTGTTTTTATCAATAATAAAAACTGGGAATTAAGCACGAATAACAAAATCTTTTGAAATTAAAATTTTGTATTCCCAATAATTGAAATTACTTTTTGATAATAAACAGGCAGTGCACGGCCTAAAAAACACTTAATTGACAACATCTTTTGTAAGTTGTTGTTTTTTTCATTTTGTTTTTCTTAACCTACTTACAACTACAATTAATGTTGAGAGAATTTCAACTAATTGTAGTGGTGAAATGTAAGATGAGATGAACCCACTGTTGTTTATTGTTGATGTGTTTTGTTTAAACTTTGATATTGTTACAAGTAGAACTGTTGCTATAATTCTTATACGTTTAACAGTTTTATTTGGTTTAATATCTTTAGTTTGTCTAAAACCTTTATGGATGAAGTTTCCTGATGATCTGGCCTAAGCAACCAGTGGAATACGAAATTAAAATTTTGTATTCCCAATAATTGAAATTACTTTTTGATAATAAACAGGCAGTGCACGGCCTAAAAAACACTTAATTGACAACATCTTTTGTAAGTTGTTGTTTTTTCATTTTGTTTTTCTTAACCTACTTACAACTACAATTAATGTTGAGAGAATTTCAACTAATTGTAGTGGGGAAATGTAAGATGAGATGAACCCACTGTTGTTTATTGTTGATGTGTTTTGTTTAAACTTTGATATTGTTACAAGTAGAACTGTTGCTATAATTCTTATACGTTTAACAGTTTTATTTGGTTTAATATCTTTAGTTTGTCTAAAACCTTTATGGATGAAGTTTCCTGATGATCTGGCCTAAGCAACCAGTGAAATGCATAGGAATAGCTTATCCCATCAACAATAAATTTCAAGTGTTTTTATCAATAATAAAAACTGGGAATTAAGCACGAATAACAAAATCTTTTGAAATTAAAATTTTGTATTCCCAATAATTGAAATTACTTTTTGATAATAAACAGGCAGTGCACGGCCTAAAAAACACTTAATTGACAACATCTTTTGTAAGTTGTTGTTTTTTTCATTTTGTTTTTCTTAACCTACTTACAACTACAATTAATGTTGAGAGAATTTCAACTAATTGTAGTGGGGAAATGTAAGATGAGATGAACCCACTGTTGTTTATTGTTGATGTGTTTTGTTTAAACTTTGATATTGTTACAAGTAGAACTGTTGCTATAATTCTTATACGTTTAACAGTTTTATTTGGTTTAATATCTTTAGTTTGTCTAAAACCTTTATGGATGAAGTTTCCTGATGATCTGGCCTAAGCAACCAGTGAAATGCATAGGAATAGCTTATCCCATCAACAATAAATTTCAAGTGTTTTTATCAATAATAAAAACTGGGAATTAAGCACGAATAACAAAATCTTTTGAAATTAAAATTTTGTATTCCCAATAATTGAAATTACTTTTTGATAATAAACAGGCAGTGCACGACCTAAAAAACACTTAATTGACAACATCTTTTGTAAGTTGTTGTTTTTTTCATTTTGTTTTTCTTAACCTACTTACAACTACAATTAATGTTGAGAGAATTTCAACTAATTGTAGTGGGGAAATGTAAGATGAGATGAACCCACTGTTGTTTATTGTTGATGTGTTTTGTTTAAACTTTGATATTGTTACAAGTAGAACTGTTGCTATAATTCTTATACGTTTAACAGTTTTATTTGGTTTAATATCTTTAGTTTGTCTAAAACCTTTATGGATGAAGTTTCCTGATGATCTGGCCTAAGCAACCAGTGAAATGCATAGGAATAGCTTATCCCATCAACAATAAATTTCAAGTGTTTTTATCAATAATAAAAACTGGGAATTAAGCACGAATAACAAAATCTTTTGAAATTAAAATTTTGTATTCCCAATAATTGAAATTACTTTTTGATAATAAACAGGCAGTGCACGGCCTAAAAAACACTTAATTGACAACATCTTTTGTAAGTTGTTGTTTTTTTCATTTTGTTTTTCTTAACCTACTTACAACTACAATTAATGTTGAGAGAATTTCAACTAATTGTTGTGGGGAAATGTAAGATGAGATGAACCCACTGTTGTTTATTGTTGATGTGTTTTGTTTAAACTTTGATATTGTTACAAGTAGAACTGTTGCTATAATTCTTATACGTTTAACAGTTTTATTTGGTTTAATATCTTTAGTTTGTCTAAAACCTTTATGGATGAAGTTTCCTGATGATCTGGCCTAAGCAACCAGTGAAATGCATAGGAATAGCTTATCCCATCAACAATAAATTTCAAGTGTTTTTTTCAATAATAAAAACTGGGAATTAAGCACGAATAACAAAATCTTTTGAAATTAAAATTTTGTATTCCCAATAATTGAAATTACTTTTTGATAATAAACAGGCAGTGCACGGCCTAAAAAACACTTAATTGACAACATCTTTTGTCAGTTGTTGTTTTTTTCATTTTGTTTTTCTTAACCTACTTACAACTACAATTAATGTTGAGAGAATTTCAACTAATTGTAGTGGTGAAATGTAAGATGAGATGAACCCACTGTTGTTTATTGTTGATGTGTTTTGTTTAAACTTTGATATTGTTACAAGTAGAACTGTTGCTATAATTCTTATACGTTTAACAGTTTTATTTGGTTTAATATCTTTAGTTTGTCTAAAACCTTTATGGATGAAGTTTCCTGATGATCTGGCCTAAGCAACCAGTGGAATACGAAATTAAAATTTTGTATTCCCAATAATTGAAATTACTTTTTGATAATAAACAGGCAGTGCACGGCCTAAAAAACACTTAATTGACAACATCTTTTGTAAGTTGTTGTTTTTTCATTTTGTTTTTCTTAACCTACTTACAACTACAATTAATGTTGAGAGAATTTCAACTAATTGTAGTGGGGAAATGTAAGATGAGATGAACCCACTGTTGTTTATTGTTGATGTGTTTTGTTTAAACTTTGATATTGTTACAAGTAGAACTGTTGCTATAATTCTTATACGTTTAACAGTTTTATTTGGTTTAATATCTTTAGTTTGTCTAAAACCTTTATGGATGAAGTTTCCTGATGATCTGGCCTAAGCAACCAGTGAAATGCATAGGAATAGCTTATCCCATCAACAATAAATTTCAAGTGTTTTTATCAATAATAAAAACTGGGAATTAAGCACGAATAACAAAATCTTTTGAAATTAAAATTTTGTATTCCCAATAATTGAAATTACTTTTTGATAATAAACAGGCAGTGCACGGCCTAAAAAACACTTAATTGACAACATCTTTGGTAAGTTGTTGTTTTTTTCATTTTGTTTTTCTTAACCTACTTACAACTACAATTAATGTTGAGAGAATTTCAACTAATTGTAGTGGGGAAATGTAAGATGAGATGAACCCACTGTTGTTTATTGTTGATGTGTTTTGTTTAAACTTTGATATTGTTACAAGTAGAACTGTTGCTATAATTCTTATACGTTTAACAGTTTTATTTGGTTTAATATCTTTAGTTTGTCTAAAACCTTTATGGATGAAGTTTCCTGATGATCTGGCCTAAGCAACCAGTGAAATGCATAGGAATAGCTTATCCCATCAACAATAAATTTCAAGTGTTTTTATCAATAATAAAAACTGGGAATTAAGCACGAATAACAAAATCTTTTGAAATTAAAATTTTGTATTCCCAATAATTGAAATTACTTTTTGATAATAAACAGGCAGTGCACGGCCTAAAAAACACTTAATTGACAACATCTTTTGTAAGTTGTTGTTTTTTTCATTTTGTTTTTCTTAACCTAATTACAACTACAATTAATGTTGAGAGAATTTCAACTAATTGTAGTGGGGAAATGTAAGATGAGATGAACCCACTGTTGTTTATTGTTGATGTGTTTTGTTTAAACTTTGATATTGTTACAAGTAGAACTGTTGCTATAATTCTTATACGTTTAACAGTTTTATTTGGTTTAATATCTTTAGTTTGTCTAAAACCTTTATGGATGAAGTTTCCTGATGATCTGGCCTAAGCAACCAGTGAAATGCATATGAATAGCTTATCCCATCAACAATAAATTTCAAGTGTTTTTATCAATAATAAAAACTGGGAATTAAGCACGAATAACAAAATCTTTTGAAATTAAAATTTTGTATTCCCAATAATTGAAATTACTTTTTGATAATAAACAGGCAGTGCACGGCCTAAAAAACACTTAATTGACAACATCTTTTGTAAGTTGTTGTTTTTTTCATTTTGTTTTTCTTAACCTAATTACAACTACAATTAATGTTGAGAGAATTTCAACTAATTGTTGTGGGGAAATGTAAGATGAGATGAACCCACTGTTGTTTATTGTTGATGTGTTTTGTTTAAACTTTGATATTGTTACAAGTAGAACTGTTGCTATAATTCTTATACGTTTAACAGTTTTATTTGGTTTAATATCTTTAGTTTGTCTAAAACCTTTATGGATGAAGTTTCCTGATGATCTGGCCTAAGCAACCAGTGGAATACGAAATTAAAATTTTGTATTCCCAATAATTGAAATTACTTTTTGATAATAAACAGGCAGTGCACGGCCTAAAAAACACTTAATTGACAACATCTTTTGTAAGTTGTTGTTTTTTCATTTTGTTTTTCTTAACCTACTTACAACTACAATTAATGTTGAGAGAATTTCAACTAATTGTAGTGGGGAAATGTAAGATGAGATGAACCCACTGTTGTTTATTGTTGATGTGTTTTGTTTAAACTTTGATATTGTTACAAGTAGAACTGTTGCTATAATTCTTATACGTTTAACAGTTTTATTTGGTTTAATATCTTTAGTTTGTCTAAAACCTTTATGGATGAAGTTTCCTGATGATCTGGCCTAAGCAACCAGTGAAATGCATAGGAATAGCTTATCCCATCAACAATAAATTTCAAGTGTTTTTATCAATAATAAAAACTGGGAATTAAGCACGAATAACAAAATCTTTTGAAATTAAAATTTTGTATTCCCAATAATTGAAATTACTTTTTGATAATAAACAGGCAGTGCACGGCCTAAAAAACACTTAATTGACAACATCTTTTGTAAGTTGTTGTTTTTTTCATTTTGTTTTTCTTAACCTACTTACAACTACAATTAATGTTGAGAGAATTTCAACTAATTGTAGTGGGGAAATGTAAGATGAGATGAACCCACTGTTGTTTATTGTTGATGTGTTTTGTTTAAACTTTGATATTGTTACAAGTAGAACTGTTGCTATAATTCTTATACGTTTAACAGTTTTATTTGGTTTAATATCTTTAGTTTGTCTAAAACCTTTATGGATGAAGTTTCCTGATGATCTGGCCTAAGCAACCAGTGAAATGCATAGGAATAGCTTATCCCATCAACAATAAATTTCAAGTGTTTTTATCAATAATAAAAACTGGGAATTAAGCACGAATAACAAAATCTTTTGAAATTAAAATTTTGTATTCCCAATAATTGAAATTACTTTTTGATAATAAACAGGCAGTGCACGACCTAAAAAACACTTAATTGACAACATCTTTTGTAAGTTGTTGTTTTTTTCATTTTGTTTTTCTTAACCTACTTACAACTACAATTAATGTTGAGAGAATTTCAACTAATTGTAGTGGGGAAATGTAAGATGAGATGAACCCACTGTTGTTTATTGTTGATGTGTTTTGTTTAAACTTTGATATTGTTACAAGTAGAACTGTTGCTATAATTCTTATACGTTTAACAGTTTTATTTGGTTTAATATCTTTAGTTTGTCTAAAACCTTTATGGATGAAGTTTCCTGATGATCTGGCCTAAGCAACCAGTGAAATGCATAGGAATAGCTTATCCCATCAACAATAAATTTCAAGTGTTTTTATCAATAATAAAAACTGGGAATTAAGCACGAATAACAAAATCTTTTGAAATTAAAATTTTGTATTCCCAATAATTGAAATTACTTTTTGATAATAAACAGGCAGTGCACGGCCTAAAAAACACTTAATTGACAACATCTTTTGTAAGTTGTTGTTTTTTTCATTTTGTTTTTCTTAACCTACTTACAACTACAATTAATGTTGAGAGAATTTCAACTAATTGTTGTGGGGAAATGTAAGATGAGATGAACCCACTGTTGTTTATTGTTGATGTGTTTTGTTTAAACTTTGATATTGTTACAAGTAGAACTGTTGCTATAATTCTTATACGTTTAACAGTTTTATTTGGTTTAATATCTTTAGTTTGTCTAAAACCTTTATGGATGAAGTTTCCTGATGATCTGGCCTAAGCAACCAGTGAAATGCATAGGAATAGCTTATCCCATCAACAATAAATTTCAAGTGTTTTTATCAATAATAAAAACTGGGAATTAAGCACGAATAACAAAATCTTTTGAAATTAAAATTTTGTATTCCCAATAATTGAAATTACTTTTTGATAATAAACAGGCAGTGCACGGCCTAAAAAACACTTAATTGACAACATCTTTTGTAAGTTGTTGTTTTTTTCATTTTGTTTTTCTTAACCTACTTACAACTACAATTAATGTTGAGAGAATTTCAACTAATTGTAGTGGTGAAATGTAAGATGAGATGAACCCACTGTTGTTTATTGTTGATGTGTTTTGTTTAAACTTTGATATTGTTACAAGTAGAACTGTTGCTATAATTCTTATACGTTTAACAGTTTTATTTGGTTTAATATCTTTAGTTTGTCTAAAACCTTTATGGATGAAGTTTCCTGATGATCTGGCCTAAGCAACCAGTGGAATACGAAATTAAAATTTTGTATTCCCAATAATTGAAATTACTTTTTGATAATAAACAGGCAGTGCACGGCCTAAAAAACACTTAATTGACAACATCTTTTGTAAGTTGTTGTTTTTTCATTTTGTTTTTCTTAACCTACTTACAACTACAATTAATGTTGAGAGAATTTCAACTAATTGTAGTGGGGAAATGTAAGATGAGATGAACCCACTGTTGTTTATTGTTGATGTGTTTTGTTTAAACTTTGATATTGTTACAAGTAGAACTGTTGCTATAATTCTTATACGTTTAACAGTTTTATTTGGTTTAATATCTTTAGTTTGTCTAAAACCTTTATGGATGAAGTTTCCTGATGATCTGGCCTAAGCAACCAGTGAAATGCATAGGAATAGCTTATCCCATCAACAATAAATTTCAAGTGTTTTTATCAATAATAAAAACTGGGAATTAAGCACGAATAACAAAATCTTTTGAAATTAAAATTTTGTATTCCCAATAATTGAAATTACTTTTTGATAATAAACAGGCAGTGCACGGCCTAAAAAACACTTAATTGACAACATCTTTTGTAAGTTGTTGTTTTTTTCATTTTGTTTTTCTTAACCTACTTACAACTACAATTAATGTTGAGAGAATTTCAACTAATTGTAGTGGGGAAATGTAAGATGAGATGAACCCACTGTTGTTTATTGTTGATGTGTTTTGTTTAAACTTTGATATTGTTACAAGTAGAACTGTTGCTATAATTCTTATACGTTTAACAGTTTTATTTGGTTTAATATCTTTAGTTTGTCTAAAACCTTTATGGATGAAGTTTCCTGATGATCTGGCCTAAGCAACCAGTGAAATGCATAGGAATAGCTTATCCCATCAACAATAAATTTCAAGTGTTTTTATCAATAATAAAAACTGGGAATTAAGCACGAATAACAAAATCTTTTGAAATTAAAATTTTGTATTCCCAATAATTGAAATTACTTTTTGATAATAAACAGGCAGTGCACGACCTAAAAAACACTTAATTGACAACATCTTTTGTAAGTTGTTGTTTTTTTCATTTTGTTTTTCTTAACCTACTTACAACTACAATTAATGTTGAGAGAATTTCAACTAATTGTAGTGGGGAAATGTAAGATGAGATGAACCCACTGTTGTTTATTGTTGATGTGTTTTGTTTAAACTTTGATATTGTTACAAGTAGAACTGTTGCTATAATTCTTATACGTTTAACAGTTTTATTTGGTTTAATATCTTTAGTTTGTCTAAAACCTTTATGGATGAAGTTTCCTGATGATCTGGCCTAAGCAACCAGTGAAATGCATAGGAATAGCTTATCCCATCAACAATAAATTTCAAGTGTTTTTATCAATAATAAAAACTGGGAATTAAGCACGAATAACAAAATCTTTTGAAATTAAAATTTTGTATTCCCAATAATTGAAATTACTTTTTGATAATAAACAGGCAGTGCACGGCCTAAAAAACACTTAATTGACAACATCTTTTGTAAGTTGTTGTTTTTTTCATTTTGTTTTTCTTAACCTACTTACAACTACAATTAATGTTGAGAGAATTTCAACTAATTGTTGTGGGGAAATGTAAGATGAGATGAACCCACTGTTGTTTATTGTTGATGTGTTTTGTTTAAACTTTGATATTGTTACAAGTAGAACTGTTGCTATAATTCTTATACGTTTAACAGTTTTATTTGGTTTAATATCTTTAGTTTGTCTAAAACCTTTATGGATGAAGTTTCCTGATGATCTGGCCTAAGCAACCAGTGAAATGCATAGGAATAGCTTATCCCATCAACAATAAATTTCAAGTGTTTTTTTCAATAATAAAAACTGGGAATTAAGCACGAATAACAAAATCTTTTGAAATTAAAATTTTGTATTCCCAATAATTGAAATTACTTTTTGATAATAAACAGGCAGTGCACGGCCTAAAAAACACTTAATTGACAACATCTTTTGTCAGTTGTTGTTTTTTTCATTTTGTTTTTCTTAACCTACTTACAACTACAATTAATGTTGAGAGAATTTCAACTAATTGTAGTGGTGAAATGTAAGATGAGATGAACCCACTGTTGTTTATTGTTGATGTGTTTTGTTTAAACTTTGATATTGTTACAAGTAGAACTGTTGCTATAATTCTTATACGTTTAACAGTTTTATTTGGTTTAATATCTTTAGTTTGTCTAAAACCTTTATGGATGAAGTTTCCTGATGATCTGGCCTAAGCAACCAGTGGAATACGAAATTAAAATTTTGTATTCCCAATAATTGAAATTACTTTTTGATAATAAACAGGCAGTGCACGGCCTAAAAAACACTTAATTGACAACATCTTTTGTAAGTTGTTGTTTTTTCATTTTGTTTTTCTTAACCTACTTACAACTACAATTAATGTTGAGAGAATTTCAACTAATTGTAGTGGGGAAATGTAAGATGAGATGAACCCACTGTTGTTTATTGTTGATGTGTTTTGTTTAAACTTTGATATTGTTACAAGTAGAACTGTTGCTATAATTCTTATACGTTTAACAGTTTTATTTGGTTTAATATCTTTAGTTTGTCTAAAACCTTTATGGATGAAGTTTCCTGATGATCTGGCCTAAGCAACCAGTGAAATGCATAGGAATAGCTTATCCCATCAACAATAAATTTCAAGTGTTTTTATCAATAATAAAAACTGGGAATTAAGCACGAATAACAAAATCTTTTGAAATTAAAATTTTGTATTCCCAATAATTGAAATTACTTTTTGATAATAAACAGGCAGTGCACGGCCTAAAAAACACTTAATTGACAACATCTTTGGTAAGTTGTTGTTTTTTTCATTTTGTTTTTCTTAACCTACTTACAACTACAATTAATGTTGAGAGAATTTCAACTAATTGTAGTGGGGAAATGTAAGATGAGATGAACCCACTGTTGTTTATTGTTGATGTGTTTTGTTTAAACTTTGATATTGTTACAAGTAGAACTGTTGCTATAATTCTTATACGTTTAACAGTTTTATTTGGTTTAATATCTTTAGTTTGTCTAAAACCTTTATGGATGAAGTTTCCTGATGATCTGGCCTAAGCAACCAGTG
Organism: Pollenia angustigena; assembly: GCA_930367215.1. Classification (NCBI taxonomy): domain Eukaryota; kingdom Metazoa; phylum Arthropoda; class Insecta; order Diptera; family Polleniidae; genus Pollenia; species Pollenia angustigena. The sequence goes on along the minus strand of OV884057.1, from coordinate 118,706,131 downwards.
AAATGCATAGGAATAGCTTATCCCATCAACAATAAATTTCAAGTGTTTTTATCAATAATAAAAACTGGGAATTAAGCACGAATAACAAAATCTTTTGAAATTAAAATTTTGTATTCCCAATAATTGAAATTACTTTTTGATAATAAACAGGCAGTGCACGGCCTAAAAAACACTTAATTGACAACATCTTTTGTAAGTTGTTGTTTTTTTCATTTTGTTTTTCTTAACCTAATTACAACTACAATTAATGTTGAGAGAATTTCAACTAATTGTAGTGGGGAAATGTAAGATGAGATGAACCCACTGTTGTTTATTGTTGATGTGTTTTGTTTAAACTTTGATATTGTTACAAGTAGAACTGTTGCTATAATTCTTATACGTTTAACAGTTTTATTTGGTTTAATATCTTTAGTTTGTCTAAAACCTTTATGGATGAAGTTTCCTGATGATCTGGCCTAAGCAACCAGTGAAATGCATATGAATAGCTTATCCCATCAACAATAAATTTCAAGTGTTTTTATCAATAATAAAAACTGGGAATTAAGCACGAATAACAAAATCTTTTGAAATTAAAATTTTGTATTCCCAATAATTGAAATTACTTTTTGATAATAAACAGGCAGTGCACGGCCTAAAAAACACTTAATTGACAACATCTTTTGTAAGTTGTTGTTTTTTTCATTTTGTTTTTCTTAACCTAATTACAACTACAATTAATGTTGAGAGAATTTCAACTAATTGTTGTGGGGAAATGTAAGATGAGATGAACCCACTGTTGTTTATTGTTGATGTGTTTTGTTTAAACTTTGATATTGTTACAAGTAGAACTGTTGCTATAATTCTTATACGTTTAACAGTTTTATTTGGTTTAATATCTTTAGTTTGTCTAAAACCTTTATGGATGAAGTTTCCTGATGATCTGGCCTAAGCAACCAGTGGAATACGAAATTAAAATTTTGTATTCCCAATAATTGAAATTACTTTTTGATAATAAACAGGCAGTGCACGGCCTAAAAAACACTTAATTGACAACATCTTTTGTAAGTTGTTGTTTTTTCATTTTGTTTTTCTTAACCTACTTACAACTACAATTAATGTTGAGAGAATTTCAACTAATTGTAGTGGGGAAATGTAAGATGAGATGAACCCACTGTTGTTTATTGTTGATGTGTTTTGTTTAAACTTTGATATTGTTACAAGTAGAACTGTTGCTATAATTCTTATACGTTTAACAGTTTTATTTGGTTTAATATCTTTAGTTTGTCTAAAACCTTTATGGATGAAGTTTCCTGATGATCTGGCCTAAGCAACCAGTGAAATGCATAGGAATAGCTTATCCCATCAACAATAAATTTCAAGTGTTTTTATCAATAATAAAAACTGGGAATTAAGCACGAATAACAAAATCTTTTGAAATTAAAATTTTGTATTCCCAATAATTGAAATTACTTTTTGATAATAAACAGGCAGTGCACGGCCTAAAAAACACTTAATTGACAACATCTTTTGTAAGTTGTTGTTTTTTTCATTTTGTTTTTCTTAACCTACTTACAACTACAATTAATGTTGAGAGAATTTCAACTAATTGTAGTGGGGAAATGTAAGATGAGATGAACCCACTGTTGTTTATTGTTGATGTGTTTTGTTTAAACTTTGATATTGTTACAAGTAGAACTGTTGCTATAATTCTTATACGTTTAACAGTTTTATTTGGTTTAATATCTTTAGTTTGTCTAAAACCTTTATGGATGAAGTTTCCTGATGATCTGGCCTAAGCAACCAGTGAAATGCATAGGAATAGCTTATCCCATCAACAATAAATTTCAAGTGTTTTTATCAATAATAAAAACTGGGAATTAAGCACGAATAACAAAATCTTTTGAAATTAAAATTTTGTATTCCCAATAATTGAAATTACTTTTTGATAATAAACAGGCAGTGCACGACCTAAAAAACACTTAATTGACAACATCTTTTGTAAGTTGTTGTTTTTTTCATTTTGTTTTTCTTAACCTACTTACAACTACAATTAATGTTGAGAGAATTTCAACTAATTGTAGTGGGGAAATGTAAGATGAGATGAACCCACTGTTGTTTATTGTTGATGTGTTTTGTTTAAACTTTGATATTGTTACAAGTAGAACTGTTGCTATAATTCTTATACGTTTAACAGTTTTATTTGGTTTAATATCTTTAGTTTGTCTAAAACCTTTATGGATGAAGTTTCCTGATGATCTGGCCTAAGCAACCAGTGAAATGCATAGGAATAGCTTATCCCATCAACAATAAATTTCAAGTGTTTTTATCAATAATAAAAACTGGGAATTAAGCACGAATAACAAAATCTTTTGAAATTAAAATTTTGTATTCCCAATAATTGAAATTACTTTTTGATAATAAACAGGCAGTGCACGGCCTAAAAAACACTTAATTGACAACATCTTTTGTAAGTTGTTGTTTTTTTCATTTTGTTTTTCTTAACCTACTTACAACTACAATTAATGTTGAGAGAATTTCAACTAATTGTTGTGGGGAAATGTAAGATGAGATGAACCCACTGTTGTTTATTGTTGATGTGTTTTGTTTAAACTTTGATATTGTTACAAGTAGAACTGTTGCTATAATTCTTATACGTTTAACAGTTTTATTTGGTTTAATATCTTTAGTTTGTCTAAAACCTTTATGGATGAAGTTTCCTGATGATCTGGCCTAAGCAACCAGTGAAATGCATAGGAATAGCTTATCCCATCAACAATAAATTTCAAGTGTTTTTATCAATAATAAAAACTGGGAATTAAGCACGAATAACAAAATCTTTTGAAATTAAAATTTTGTATTCCCAATAATTGAAATTACTTTTTGATAATAAACAGGCAGTGCACGGCCTAAAAAACACTTAATTGACAACATCTTTTGTAAGTTGTTGTTTTTTTCATTTTGTTTTTCTTAACCTACTTACAACTACAATTAATGTTGAGAGAATTTCAACTAATTGTAGTGGTGAAATGTAAGATGAGATGAACCCACTGTTGTTTATTGTTGATGTGTTTTGTTTAAACTTTGATATTGTTACAAGTAGAACTGTTGCTATAATTCTTATACGTTTAACAGTTTTATTTGGTTTAATATCTTTAGTTTGTCTAAAACCTTTATGGATGAAGTTTCCTGATGATCTGGCCTAAGCAACCAGTGGAATACGAAATTAAAATTTTGTATTCCCAATAATTGAAATTACTTTTTGATAATAAACAGGCAGTGCACGGCCTGAAAAACACTTAATTGACAACATCTTTTGTAAGTTGTTGTTTTTTCATTTTGTTTTTCTTAACCTACTTACAACTACAATTAATGTTGAGAGAATTTCAACTAATTGTAGTGGGGAAATGTAAGATGAGATGAACCCACTGTTGTTTATTGTTGATGTGTTTTGTTTAAACTTTGATATTGTTACAAGTAGAACTGTTGCTATAATTCTTATACGTTTAACAGTTTTATTTGGTTTAATATCTTTAGTTTGTCTAAAACCTTTATGGATGAAGTTTCCTGATGATCTGGCCTAAGCAACCAGTGAAATGCATAGGAATAGCTTATCCCATCAACAATAAATTTCAAGTGTTTTTATCAATAATAAAAACTGGGAATTAAGCACGAATAACAAAATCTTTTGAAATTAAAATTTTGTATTCCCAATAATTGAAATTACTTTTTGATAATAAACAGGCAGTGCACGGCCTAAAAAACACTTAATTGACAACATCTTTGGTAAGTTGTTGTTTTTTTCATTTTGTTTTTCTTAACCTACTTACAACTACAATTAATGTTGAGAGAATTTCAACTAATTGTAGTGGGGAAATGTAAGATGAGATGAACCCACTGTTGTTTATTGTTGATGTGTTTTGTTTAAACTTTGATATTGTTACAAGTAGAACTGTTGCTATAATTCTTATACGTTTAACAGTTTTATTTGGTTTAATATCTTTAGTTTGTCTAAAACCTTTATGGATGAAGTTTCCTGATGATCTGGCCTAAGCAACCAGTGAAATGCATAGGAATAGCTTATCCCATCAACAATAAATTTCAAGTGTTTTTATCAATAATAAAAACTGGGAATTAAGCACGAATAACAAAATCTTTTGAAATTAAAATTTTGTATTCCCAATAATTGAAATTACTTTTTGATAATAAACAGGCAGTGCACGACCTAAAAAACACTTAATTGACAACATCTTTTGTAAGTTGTTGTTTTTTTCATTTTGTTTTTCTTAACCTACTTACAACTACAATTAATGTTGAGAGAATTTCAACTAATTGTAGTGGGGAAATGTAAGATGAGATGAACCCACTGTTGTTTATTGTTGATGTGTTTTGTTTAAACTTTGATATTGTTACAAGTAGAACTGTTGCTATAATTCTTATACGTTTAACAGTTTTATTTGGTTTAATATCTTTAGTTTGTCTAAAACCTTTATGGATGAAGTTTCCTGATGATCTGGCCTAAGCAACCAGTGAAATGCATAGGAATAGCTTATCCCATCAACAATAAATTTCAAGTGTTTTTATCAATAATAAAAACTGGGAATTAAGCACGAATAACAAAATCTTTTGACATTAAAATTTTGTATTCCCAATAATTGAAATTACTTTTTGATAATAAACAGGCAGTGCACGGCCTAAAAAACACTTAATTGACAACATCTTTGGTAAGTTGTTGTTTTTTTCATTTTGTTTTTCTTAACCTACTTACAACTACAATTAATGTTGAGAGAATTTCAACTAATTGTAGTGGGGAAATGTAAGATGAGATGAACCCACTGTTGTTTATTGTTGATGTGTTTTGTTTAAACTTTGATATTGTTACAAGTAGAACTGTTGCTATAATTCTTATACGTTTAACAGTTTTATTTGGTTTAATATCTTTAGTTTGTCTAAAACCTTTATGGATGAAGTTTCCTGATGATCTGGCCTAAGCAACCAGTGAAATGCATAGGAATAGCTTATCCCATCAACAATAAATTTCAAGTGTTTTTATCAATAATAAAAACTGGGAATTAAGCACGAATAACAAAATCTTTTGAAATTAAAATTTTGTATTCCCAATAATTGAAATTACTTTTTGATAATAAACAGGCAGTGCACGACCTAAAAAACACTTAATTGACAACATCTTTTGTAAGTTGTTGTTTTTTTCATTTTGTTTTTCTTAACCTACTTACAACTACAATTAATGTTGAGAGAATTTCAACTAATTGTAGTGGGGAAATGTAAGATGAGATGAACCCACTGTTGTTTATTGTTGATGTGTTTTGTTTAAACTTTGATATTGTTACAAGCAGGGTTGTGAACTATTTCTAATCAAAAAGCGCCGTGTCTCCAATCAAAAAGCGCTAAATAAAATTTAAATAAAAAACTTAATGACATGTTTAAGATCCAAGTTTTAAAAAAATCGTTTTAAATAAAAATTTATGAAAAACAAAGATCTACTGCGCTAAATTCAAATCCGTTTTCAGTTGTTTCTATCATGTCTTGTTCTTTTATGGGCTAGACTTATATTTTGACCGAAATAAGGCATTTATGCTACATATATTTTATCATAACTTGAGAACGATATTGATATTTTACAAATAATTATTTTATATTTTATATTATATTTTTCCATGCAAATTAGTATTTTTATCATTTATCAGAAATCCAGGTATATTATGAATAAAAAAAGCAAGAAATCAGTAAACAAAATGTTAACTAGACGTGTTTGAATAAACTATTTGCATTTAGCACGCTAAAGTGAATTAAAATCACATAATCAAGTTCTCTAGATCGACTTTTATTTAGTTTTTTGCCGAGCAGTGTTAATAAAACATTAATATTTTTAAAAAGCCTTTTCTGATATTTAAGGAAGATTAAAGTAATATAATTTCAACTATACACGGAAAGAATTATTTACTAATTCAGCAGAAAATATGTCTTGAACCACGAACATTTTGCAATATTCTCGTCCAAGACAAAAATTTCTTATTGTATATGAACATAAGCAAAAAGTTGTGACTCAAAGCGAACTAAAATTTACTAAAATACAGCTAAAAAATTCATTCAACTATAGAATAGTTACTTAAATCAAGTTTTCTTTGCTTTTTATTTTACAAAATCAGAAGAAAAGCCTAAAATTTTTCCATAAAAACGTATAGCACTAGTTAGTTTATAAAAAAAAACTTTGTTTCTTGATTCTATTTTAAAATCAGACTAATATTAAATAAATGCTTCTTGAAATTTTTGATCATATACCAAAAACGTGAATTTTTTAATCATGAGAAAATGTTTCTTTATTTTTTTACTTAATACGAACAAAATAAGTTAAAATCAGTTATTTAGTTTTGAATTTTCTTGTTTTAAGAAACGAAATGGATTTCTTTAGAAAATAAACTTCTTTCCTTGTAAAGAATGCTTTTCAGAGTAAAGTATTTTCAAAACGGAAACAAATTTTGGTTTAATGTGTCTTGATTTTAATGTATGCAAATAAAAGTACAAAAATGTTGGATATCAATAAAAGCGCTAATTTTGCGCTCTTTTTAAAAATAGCGCTAAGGAAAAAATATGCGCCTTTTCGACAGTTAAAAAGCGCTTAATCTAGCGCCAAAGGCGCTAAATTGGCAACTCTGGTTACAAGTAGAACTGTTGCTATAATTCTTATACGTTTAACAGTTTTATTTGGTTTAATATATTTAGTTTGTCTAAAACCTTTATGGATGAAGTTTCCTGATGATCTGGCCTAAGCAACCAGTGAAATGCATAGGAATAGCTTATCCCATCAACAATAAATTTCAAGTGTTTTTATCAATAATAAAAACTGGGCATTAAGCACGAATAACAAAATCTTTTGAAATTAGATAGCATTCTTACCGCCATCATGCCTATCATACAGTGGCCCATTATAATACCCATCATGGTCCTGACATGCCCAGCAGCGCATCCAAATTTGACCTTTCACTTTCTGAAAGAAAACTTTCATAGTGTGAACCCAGACTTAACATATTAAAGATTGCTTAAGATTACAGATTATTAAAGATATGGATATCTTCTGCATTTATTATGCCTTTTACATTTCTTTATGTTCTTTTCGAAAAAATATGTATGTGCTATTTTAAAAGTGTAACGCGTTCTTTTATTATGAAGTTCCCCTTAAAACAGAAAAAAAACATGCTTCATGTTCAATACTCAGTTTAACTAAAGGGGCATGAGTGCAGCACTAAATGAACAACTTATAGTTTTACGTCTGAAAAAATATTTTTTAGTTCGTTTCTCGTGGCAATTAAATAGTTTTTTTTATTTCTTACTTGAAATTAGGGGCACAATAGAGCTTTGAATTTAAAACGCTATTTGTTTTATGCCATAGCTCGTGTTCTTTTGTAAACGTAAATAAAGCTAAAATTCTTTAAAAAGATAACGTCATTAATGTGTTGATGCAGCCAAAGTACTTACAGCCGTATGCGTAACGACAATTTTGTATGAAGCAAGATTGAGCCAATTTAGACTAAACTAATTGTTCCGGCAGAAAACGACAGTTTGTAGGCGAAAGAGGTGAAGAGAGTCGTTTTTGGTTGGCATAATTTTTAATCCAGCTTCAACCCCGCATTAGCAGAACAAAACCAATACATACCTACACACTTATGAAAAAACAGGTTCAGTGTTTTCTTTTTTGCAGAGCGATTTTAATCGTTAGTTGTTCGCCGTCGTGTAAACATGAATATAAAACAAAGTAATTTCAATTTTTGGGAATACAAAATTTTAATTTCAAAAGATTTTGCTATTCGTGCTTAATTCCCAGTTTTTATTATTGATAAAAACACTTGAAATTTATTGTTGATGGGATAAGCTATTCCTATGCGCATTTCACTGGTTGCTTTGATATTTATTCAAGTAGAACTGTTGCTATAAGTCTTATACGTTTAACAGTTTTATTTGGTTCAATATTTTTAGTTTTTCTAAAATCTTTATGGATGAAGTTTCCTGATGATCTGGCCTAAGCAACCAGTGAAATGCGCATAGGAATAGCTTATCCCATCAACAATAAATTTCAAGTGTTTTTATCAATAATAAAAACTGGGAATTAAGCACGAATAGCAAAATCTTTTGAAATTAAAATTTTGTATTCCCAAAAATTGAAATTACTTTTTGATAATAAACAGGCAAGTGCACGGCCTAAAAAAACCCTTAATTGACAACATCTTTTGTAAGTTGTTGTTGTTTTTATTTTGTTTTTCTTAACCTACTTACAACTACAATTAATGTTGAGAGAATTTCAACTAATTGTAGTGGGGAATGTAAGATGATATAAACCCCCTGTTTATTGTTGATGTGTTTTGTTTAAACTTTGATATTATTACAAGTAGAACTGTTGCTATAAGTCTTATACGTTTAACAGTTTTATTTGGTTTAATATCTTTAGTTTTTCTAAAATCTTTATGGATGTATTTTCCTGATGATCTGGCCTAAGCAACCAGTGAAATGCACATAGGAATAGATTATCCCATCAACAATAAATTTCAAGTGTTTTTATCAATAATAAAAACTGGGAATTAAGCACGAATAGCAAAATCTTTTGAAATTAAAATTTTGTATTCCCAAAAATTGAAATTACTTTTTAATTTTAAAAACTTTTTAAAATTTTTGTATGAGGAGGAAAAAACAAAAAAAAAGTTACAAAACCAGCGATGATTACTGCAAAACGTGTTGCATTTTTTTTAGTAATATAATGTGGCATCATTAAAATTTAGAGTTGATTTATTAAAAGTTAGCAGATGGAGAAAAGTTTGTTATGAATTAACTATGTGCTAACAAGCTGCTAAGCCTTATCGGCATTCTAGTTAGCAGCTCTTTCTACGTAGTGTTCAAACTGTGGCTAACTTTTTGTTCTGAATACGGCTGTTGGTATTAGTGGTAGCTAAAAATATATTTGTAGTAACTAGAAATATACTGGTTGGTTTTTTTACTTTAAACTAGTTGCACTTTTGATTTTTTCCATATATTAAACTACATATCATATTTAACGTTGGGTTGTCATAGAAGCCAAACTAGTTCATGTTAATGCAATTTTATAATATGCAGTTTAAAACAAGTTGCTTTATTTGCAGTACAAGTACTAATAATAGCAAAACTAAATTTTACAAATCCCCTCACAATATTTTTTTCATACTTAATATTTGCATTATAGTATTTATTTATTTTAGAATATGTAATCCTAAGCACTTGCCACCCCTAGAACCAGAGTGAGAGAGAGCGAGAGAGAGAATATTATATAATTTATTTTCCTGTTTCACCATATTTCACTTTTGTTGAATTCTCCTTTGTTTACATTATAGAAGGAACTCTCAATTATTCGGGTTTCGTTATCATTCTACATTGTAAATTTGATTTACATATTTAACAAAATAATGTTAACAAAAATAATTGGGGAATTGTCCTTCTTTTTATTTCATTTTTAAACATGACAATAATATGTTAACTTTAAACAAAAATTTAGGTTTTTCTTCTGGTAGTGTTATGTTCCTACAACGAACAAGTAGTTAATCGTTTTTTATACCCTTCACCGAAGGTAAAAGGGTAAATATAACTTTGTCATTCCGTTTGTAATTTCTACAATATTGATCCTACACCCTATAAAGTATATATATTCTGGGTCCTTATGAAAAGCGAAGTTGATTAAACCATGTCCGTCTGTCCGTTGAAATGGATTTTCCGAAGACCCCATATATGATGGGGGCCAGGTTATTATACATTTATGTCACATATGGTCCGGAATTGTTCGCTATTGAAATTCAGCAAGATCGGTCCACAAATGGCTGAGATATGAGCAAAAAACCACGGCTACCTCTAATTTTTCCCAAAAATCCCTTGTGGTTGTTGTATTTTTATTACTTTTTGCTGCATATCTGGGGAACGGCAAAAGCCAAAGTTTCCAAATTAGGTACACACATTAAGGTTGCCAATACACACCATCCTACAAAATGTGGGCGGGATTGAAGAAGTGGGCGTGGGACCTCCCGTACAAAAAAAATTAAAAATTGTATAAAAACCTAAATTTTAGGGCTGCCATATGTCCTATGGATATGACTTATATATCAAAATATCGGAAATTTTTAGTAGAACGCGGGAAAATCGGTTCAGATACAAAAAAGTTATGACCTAAATAAAATTTTTTTTTTTTAATAACCACTTTTGGGAACCATATTATCACTTAATTTTCAAACTACATGTTGCCTCCTTTTTCCTCTGTTTTTTCGTATTCTTTGTCTTGAAAACCTGAATATATTATTTATTATGTTTTTTTTTTTTTTTATTTTTTTTTTTTGTCCACTTTCGTCGACATTGTTATTTGTACAAATTAAAGTACAAATGTAAACATTAGAGCTTGTGCCATAGCTATTTCTAAGAACAATTTTGATTTTTAGTTGAACTGTTAATTTTTAATTTTTGATATTCTTTAATTAGGCTTGAGTTCGTCAAATTTAATTTTCATTAAATTATTTTCACTGAGGGAAGGAATTTTTACAACTTGGAATTTTTATTAAAATTTATTTGTACAAATTAATCTTCTGACGATAGAAAGTGGTGTTTCTTGAAACATGTAAAGATCAACCCGGGTTCAAATCCCAGCTCAGCCAAGAAAAATTATCAATAAATTTTAATAAAAATTCCAAGTTGTAAAAATTCCTTCCTTCAGTGAAAATAATTTAATGAAAATTAAATTTGATGAACTCAAGCCTAATTAAAGAATATCGAAAAATTTTTTTTTTTAAATTTTTATTTTTGTTATGTTCTAAAAGCGATTTAAAAAAATATGAACCAGTTTTCGCTTTTTAAATTTAATTTATAATTAAGTTTAAAGTACATATTGTTAATATGTATGTATGCATATGTAAAAATTATTTAGTTTTTGCCTAGTTGCTCTGTATTCTGCTCCCACAATGGTGAAGGGTATATAAGATTCGGCACAGCCGAATATAGCACTCTTACTTGTTTTACCAACTTTTGTACTATTGTTGTTTCTACAACAAACGGCGTCACGTATAAAGCTGTGCAGTCGAAATTTTATAATCTTTCTCATTTTTGACGCTTTCAACTAGTAAGTTACATGTTTTGCCACTTAAATGAACCGATATTTATGAAACATAAACAGTATACTACTACTGATGGTCTGGAGGAAGCTAAAGCTATTTTTTTTTTTTTTTTTTTTAATTTTAAGTGGGCGTAGCATCTCCTATACAAAGATAATATCTATATTCAACATTTTTAATTTTTCGAATTTATTCTATGAGCTAAATTTCAGTTATGTATTTTATAAAGCTTTTTTGTAATAGTTCTATTCCTACAATTTTTCAGAAATGACTTTATACACTACCAGACTATTATATTGTATTTTCTTTTTACATTTTACCTTAGCCTTCCGTTGGAAAGCAATGAGGTATATTGAATGTACAGAAAAATTTACAATTATTAGACACCAGCAGAATGTTATGCATTTTCTGGCCCGCTACGGCCGTCGTCAGCATTCTTTGTGTCTCACTGGATAGTGTTACTTTATAAATTGAATGTATTTAACTCAACTATTTTAACAAATAGAAACTGGGAATTATTTCCTTCCGAAGGTAACTTTATATTATATTCAACATTTTTAATTTTTCGAATTTATTCTATGAGCTAAATTTCAGTTATGTATTTTATAAAGTTTTTTTGTAATAGTTCTATTCCTACAATTTTTCAGAAATGACTTTATACACTACCAGACTATTATATTGTATTTTCTTTTTACATTTTACCTTAGCCTTCCGTTGGAAAGCAATGAGGTATATTGAATGTACAGAAAAATTTACGATTATTAGACACCAGCAGAATGTTATGCATTTTCTGGCCCGCTACGGCTGTCGTCAGCATTCTTTGTGTCTCACTGGATAGTGTTACTTTATAAATTGAATGTTTTTAACTCAACTATTTTAACAAATAGAAACTGGGAATTATTTCCTTCCGAAGGTAACTTATCTATATATAAATCGGCTGAGGCAAAACAGTTAAGAACACTTTCCTCATCTGTATTTCAACCGATTTGAACAAAATATACACCATTTGAAAGGTATTTACTCACCGAAGTGCACAATATATATTTTATTAAAATCTGTTCAATAATTTCAGAGTTATAACCCAGCGGTAACTAGAATGAGTAAAGAGGCCTAATAGAAGGCCTTATTTAGCAGTCGCAAGCAGTCAGAAGCCCTTCTCGCCGCATTCCATACTTATTTATTTTTTACACAGGTTGTCATTGGGCGCAAGGCCTTCCACTCTTCCTTTAAAAACAACTTCGATCCCTTAACAAAGAAGGGAGTAAGGAAGGTCACTTAAAATAAAAAGTAAATAAAACTGAACACCTTCCTTTCTCCCTTCTCAAAGAAGAGAGTGGCGAATGTGTACCGAATATTTCAGAAGGTCTTTTAAAAAGAAGTTTATGCCTTCTAGAAGGCATACTTCTGGAGGCAGGATATCATGCGATGCGAATCTTTTAGAAAGGAGTATAGAGGCCCTCAAAAAGGTCTGCCACTTGCGGTCCTTTCAATATTTACCGCTGGGAAGCGCTTAAATTTGATATACTAACACATATGCAGAACACATAATAAAAATTTAGTTTTTTTCAATTATCAAATAATAAAAAAATAGGGTGGTCGATTATTCGATTATTCAACATTTTTCAGAAACCGGTTTTTGAATATTTCGACTATATAAATCTTATGTATAAATCGGAACAATAAAGAACGCTCTCCTTTGTTTATCAACCGAACCTCTATGGGGAGAAAAAAGTATCAAAAAGAGGAAATACGGGAAATTAAATTTCTTTCTTTGACATTTCCGTGCTGCACGTGAAAATTTTAAATTTTCTATAAAATTTAAATTATAAACATAATATTATAGGTGCAGGGTCCTGAGTGAATGAGAACCTATAAGACGAAAAATGATGGTACTTTCTGTTTTTCATCTGGAAATTTTTGAATTTTCGTAAATATTCGATATATAAATATAAAATTATACGTTAAACTGGGTGAATAAGAACATGTAAGGGAAGCTTTTTGGTACTTTTTCGTCCAACATCTGGTAATTTAATTAATTTTCGCTTATATTAGACATAGAAACATAAAATTAAACATGCAATGTTCTGTGTAGATGACAGTCTATAAAGGATACTTTTTTGTTTTTCAATTGATATTTTTTATTTTGAACTTATAAAATTACATTAACTCACGAAGAAGGTAAAATATGAACCGGAGGTTGCTCCCTCGCCAAATCGATCCACTAACACGGAAAAAATAAACGCTCGAAACATATAAATTCATATAAACTTAGATGTGCTATGTTTTCTTTATATATAAATAAAAAATTATGGTCGAATTTTGACCATTAGGCGAAAACTAGTAGATATAAATATGTCTGGAGAACAGGAAAAGGTAACGTTTTCAAATTCGTACAAATATATAAGTTATCGATACACAACATCCGACAAAATGTGGACGGGATTAGAAAAATACGTGGGGCACGAAATAGATTTTTTTATAACTTGAGAACGGTATTTAAATAACTTTTTGTTCTTATTGCACCATTGTGAAGGGTATATAAGATTCGGCATAGCCGATTATATTAATATTTATTAATTTTGCTTATCCTTTACAGAACACCTACTGGTCGCCATTATGTTTTCTATCCAACACTGTACTCTTTAAATAAACGTATTCAACTTGCAGAAGAGATGGGTGTCGGTATATCAATTTGGGAGTTGGGACAGGGTTTGGACTATTTTTATGATCTCTTTTAAACAGTTATTTATTATACGCTTAATAAAAAAAAACTATGAAAATGTGTACAAATTTATATATTTATATGTATGAACGTATATATATATATATATATATATATATATATATGTATGCATATACTTTTATGTATATTCATATATGTATGTATGTATTTAAAAAAAATAAAACGACTAACATCAAGAATACAATAAAATCTGCAAAAAAAAACTCACAAATTTTACTCAATGAAAAATTGCACAGTGCGACAGGAAAAAATAGATGGGTTGCGGTACCCTTTCCCTAGTAGGTCTTGTCGAGCGAAACACCTTGAAATTTGCGAAACACCTCCAAAATCTCGAGTTACGGGTAAAAACCCTGTTTTTCGAACCTTTTGCACTTATATGGGAGTTACTTTGTTGAAATTCAAAATTTAGAAAGTACAAACTGAGACCTTTCGAAGATGTGAACATAATATTTAAGAAATATTAATGTAGCTATGTGTATTTTTCCAGCAACCTCAATTTTTTTAAAAATGTTCTCTTTTTTCAATTTTAGAGATGTTTTTGCACATTTTTTTATTTTGGAACCATATTATTTATGAATTTATTATAAAAGAATGTTTATTTATTAGTAAAATGCTACCTTGTTTTAAAATATTCGTTAATCATTTACCAAGTTACCAGCAAACACAGAAATACTCCATAATGTATCAGAGAACGGATTTGTGCGATTGCAAAAATATCGCAGTAAATGAACACCAACAAATACACTCGCTTGCGGTCATACAATCAAACTTTACAACCGCAAACATTCGCTGCTAGTTTGCAGTCATTCAAATAATGCACATCGTGCTTTGTTATTTATTCCATCGTTTAGCTTCGTTTGTCAATTAAGATGTTTGTGTGTTTGGTCCGACAACGATTGTTTTGGCAAAAAAAAAAAAAAAACAAACAAAAAAGCCAGAAATCAAGCAATTATTACTCATGTATGCATTCGGCAGTTATTATGTAGTACAAGAAAAAAAATTGAAATGAAACTAAACGCACATATGTAGGTACAAACAATTTCCATAGAAACAGAAGACTTTTTTATCATCTTTAAAAGTACAGTAGTTCTGTATGTACAATGTATTCTTGTTATTGTTTTTTTTATTGTTGTTAATTTTAACAAAGCGTCTCATCGAGTGGGTTATTGTTGTTAATGTTAACAAATCGTCTCATCGAGTGAACAATGAATACTTGAATGCAAAAGTATAAGAATGTGTGCCTCTTGAATTTACACAATTGTGTTATATTGCGTGCAAAATGTAATGTAACAAAAATGTAAACAAAGCACTTTCAATAAAAAACGATAACATGCAAAAATCAAATGTGTACGAAACGATATGGGAAATCACGATGGGTAGTGCAAAGTGTGCAAACGATGCAAATGCGTGCAAAAATACACACATTTGCACAACACAACAACAAAATGTACGTATTTGCAATTTGCTTTTTTTTACTTCGTTTGAACTAAAAAAACCATGAGCAAAGATAGTAGTGCATATTTGCTCAGTTGCAAACAAATGTAAACAATAACATTTGACATATTAAGTGTCATATTGATTTTAAGAAAACTTATAAATTGAACACTTTCGCAGATTGTAAAATAAAATAGAGAAATTAATTTAAATTAATTAAAAAGAAACAATTTATTTTAATTTGTTTGTATATAATTGTAAAGAAATGCAGATTTTTTACAGTGCTGCCAGAAGTTTTTAGTGTTGCCAGAATACATTTTTAGAAAAATAACAAATTTTTGCAGAAAAATAAAAGTGGTATGCTCACGATCAATCATAATTTGCACAATGAACATCGTGATTACCCTTAATGTAAAATTACCAACGTTGAATTTTGTTTTGCAGGCAAAGAGTGAATGTAAATTTGAGCGTATGAATAAATCAAGAAAAATAGTGATTTTGCAGTTCTCTGATATGTATTGCCAAACGTATTGCCTACATGAAAAATATTATTGCGGCAATAATCGATTTCGTACTGCGGAAGATACTTCCTTCGGGAAGAAACGTGTCTCGATAGCAATACTCATAAGCAATACGAAAGCAATTCTGCTAGATGATAAACTAGCAATATTGCCACATAACCACTTATAAGAAAATGTAAGATATCGCAAAAATATCATTAGGATGATAAAAAGATCTTGCATTTTAAAAAATATTGTTTTTAAAATTTATCTTCTATATATATAAAAAGAAGTGTACACTTTGATGTCACCACTAACTGCGAAAACGGGTAGACCGATTTCAACAGAAACGTTGGGGATAGTCTGTAGATGGTTTATGTAAAGTTTGCATGAAATCGGCCCAGTGGTTCCGGAGATAGGGCATTTAGATTTTCCTATATATTCCCATACAAATATCAACAAAAAGCACCCCATTTTGAACTCCTTGGAAACGGCTTGACTGATTATGAAATTTTGTATGTGTTTTTGTTAGGCATGAGAATAGGTCGTAGAGTATATTTTATATCGCTAGAGGGCGCAAAATAGGGCATAAGCTCCCCCTCCCTATATCTTCTTAGCTAATCAACCTGTTTTCTTAAAATTTGGCATGCAGGCACTGTATCTGCTTAACAAATTGACCGATTTTCTTGAAATTTTGGAGGAAAATAGTGTAACATCTGGAAAGAACTATAGCCTCAAATTTTTATTATTTAGGGCATGAAATAGGACAATTAATCCCCAATCTTTTAGACTAATCAACCGGGTTTCTTAAAATTTGGCATGCAGACACTGTAACAGCTGAAAGGAAATAGGGAATAAGGCAATAGCGGTAAAAGCTCCCCTTCCCTATATCTTTTAAGCTTCATTTACGTTTTCGATTTCCAGCACACCGCTGAATATGTGTATATTATATTAAAAAAAAACTCAACAATAAGGTTAAATAAAATATAAGATCAGTTCAATATAAATTAAAATAAATTATTCTTTTTAAATAAGCAATTTATGATTTCCTTGTGAGGCAAATTTAGATAGTACAGTCTATCTTCTGTCATTGTTGATCTGAGCCATGTTTTTATTCGACGAAGGGTACGAAATGACCTCTCGCTCGTAGCATTACTGACGAGCATTGAAACGAAAATTTGAAATATTATTCTTAGATTTGGGCAGATATCTTCATCACAGTTTATTTAAACATCTACAACGTTATCTGATGTATTTTCAGATATTTTCCATGTTTGTTGCCAATGCAACAGTTCAGGCTCAAGTTTAGATGTTAGTAGGTGTTTATCTCTTTTAGCAAATTTTATCAGCTCATCAGCTAATTGTGGTTTAAAAAGTTTTGTATCTTTATATGACTTGATTACACTTTGAGGTAGAAGTTTAGGCCCCTATTACGGTTTACAACTCAACTAAGTTTTAATTAATTTTTGTATTATGGTTTACAACTTTGCTAAATTGCGGTGAACAAAAACATAACAAAAATTACAACTGCTGGGGGGTTACCGCGTATTTCGATTCGAAAGAAATCATTTACGGATTCGAACAATTTGTACTGTGTATTACGATTTTCGTAATCGTTCGAAACGATGACAGAGGTTGTATTTTTTAAAAAATGGGAAATTTGATGAACAAGTTTTGTTCGTAATAGAGTCTCTTTTAAGAAAATGATTTTTTGTTTTCAATAAAGTGTGAAAACGTCCGTTTATTCGAAACAAATATTACGAAAATCGTAATACACAGTACAAATTGTTCGAATCCGTAAATGATTTCTTTCGAATCGAAATACGCGGTAACCCCCCTGGCCTAAGCAACCAATGAAACGACGAAAATTTTTAAAAATTATCATCCCAAGCGAAACGCAGTTTTAGCAAAGTTTTGGGAGCCAAACTCTACATTATGTCACAACTCAAATTTACAAATTGAAAACAAAAAATCACTTTCTGAAAAGCCACTCTCCATTACGAACAAAAAGTGTTCATCAAATTTCCCATTTTTTAAAAAATACAACCTCTTTCATCGTTCGAACGATTGCGAACATCGTAATACACAGTACAAATTGTTCGAACTCGTAAATTTTTTCTTT
The DNA here is from genome assembly GCA_930367215.1 of Pollenia angustigena. Classification (NCBI taxonomy): domain Eukaryota; kingdom Metazoa; phylum Arthropoda; class Insecta; order Diptera; family Polleniidae; genus Pollenia; species Pollenia angustigena. The sequence goes on along the minus strand of OV884057.1, from coordinate 118,688,224 downwards.
CGAATCGAAATACGCAGTAACCCCCCTGATCGTCAGGAAGCTTCATCCATATAGATTTTAGAAAAACTAAAGATATTAAACCAAATAAAACTGTTAAACGTATAAGGACGGGTTTTTGAGATGGGGATTAAGTTTAAACTTAGTTTAACGTTCTCTGCAACTCGGGGTTTCCGGTAAAATTTGATTTTTTGTTCTATTATTTCATTAAAGACCCAAATTTTAAGCAAGACTGCGCTGTTCCGGCAACATTTTGTTTTCAAACTTGGTATTGACGGCACAAATCAGTTTTCAGATTAACTAAACCTAGTTAAACTGAGATCTCAAAAACCCAGCCTAAGAATTATAAGCAACAAAAACATCAACAATAAACAGTGGGTTTATCTCATCTTACATTCCCCACTACAATTGATTGTAATTCTCCCAACATTAATTGTAGTTGTAAGTAGGTTTGCAAGTTGTTTTTGTTTTAATTTTGTTTTTCTTAACCTACTTATATGTATATGCAATAATTATCTCTGGTATAGACGGGCAGTTAGGAGATACATATCTTACATTTGGTTGCAGGGTTATTAAGCTTTCAAAAAAAATAATCTAAGAATTATTTTTTTTTATGTTAAAAGTAACTTATAAAAATAAAAGAATTCTCAGATTATTTCAGTACAGTCAATTTTGAACGAATATTTAATAAAATTGAGTTTTTGTAACACTGTATGAGCGATTTTCACAATACAAGAGATTGATTTTTTTCATAAATGAAAAATGTAAAATATGTAACTTTTTTCACAGTCATAAATGAATTGTTAATATTTCGCCAAATTCATTTATGTTTTGAGGATGTAGCTCATAAAGGAATAGGACTAGTCCATAGGTAACCCCAATGTATAGAAAAAACATGGTCTATTTAACATTACGATGTCTTAGGGCAGGACCATATAACCAAGCTTTGCATTACAAAGGAGTAGTCTTAAAACTACTCCATTGTATACTCCAGAGGATTAGTTTTAAAATCGTTTAAAAACGAAAACATGTTATAAAACGAAGACATATCGTTTCACTACAAACTCTTTTTGACAATGACATGGTCCAAGCTTGCATTACATTGGACCAGCCCAAGAAGTAGTCCATTTGATCAAAATGGATCAAGTAGTCCAATAATTTTTGCAGGGTACAACCATTATGATTGATGTGAAATTTGACCAATGTATTTGGACGTTTATTTAATTCCTCCAATCCCCCATTACAAATATAATTCGTTCAGTTCCAATTTGGATTCGAAATCGATTTTAACATATTATTTTTATTTAAGATGAATACAGATATTAATTCAAAAATAATAAATAATTATTACATTTAAGACAAAAAATTTGATACAACATAAAAATGTGATATAAGTACAGCTTAGTATAAGACAGTGAAACAATGTAGAACAAAAAATTAAAATAGTCTTCATATTTCGATTAAAAGAGTTATGTATAAATAAAATGTTATCGATAATCAGTATTGTGTTATCGATTATAAAAAAAATTTTATGTATATAAATTTTAAGGCAACTTCATATCAAATGAAATATGTATGTATGTAAAACAAAAAACAAAACAAGAACGTAAATGCAAATGTATGTATAACTAAACTAGGACTATAACTTAAAATACTCTGTTTGGCCACATGAGATAGACATAAAACATATTCGGGCATGTTTTAGAAATCGAAATTGAGTGGATTATAGATCGAAAAATTTAAAAAAAAGGCCCTGTAATGAAAGTTTCTTTAGGTATACTTCCATCTTTGGGGCCCTATACTTCTTATAGAATCGATGGGAACATATATATATATATATATATATATATATATATATATATATATATATATATATATATATATATACTTCCTTCTTTAAGTATCAAATATATTTTAGAGAATAACTGCCTGTTTTTAGAAAATGAAAACAAGTGAGTGAGTGAGAAATTATGTTGAAAACAACAATAAAAAAAGAAAATTTGTTTTTGTTTTCAATATAATTTCTCACTCACTCACTTGTTTTCATTTTGTAAAAACAGGCAGTAAATCTTAAGGCCAGGAAAAACAACGTTCAATTTTAATTTCACTTCATTTCGCTTTTAAGAATATACCCGATTGTTTCAAAAAATAACATTGTTGTAAAAATAAAAAAATAACACAAATTAAAATTTATCGTCTGGATCGTTTAGACGGAGGCTCAAGAAAATTCTCTTGATCTTCGGTTTCCATGGGTTCAATATTCATCAGTTTTTTTGCTGTTCGCAACATGGCAGCATCTTTAAGCCAGTGACTTTGAAGTACATCGTCTATAGTCGGCCTTCGTTGAGGATCAACATTAAGCATACTTTTAATTAGAGAAGTTGCTCGTTGAGAAACCTGTCTCCAAGAGGGGTGGTTGAAACGAAAGTGACCTTTCTTAATTTGATCACAGGCTGGCGAACCATAATCATCTGAAAATGGCAGAGTGCCACTTAAACTGAAAAAAATTGTATTTAATTTAAATATTTTCATATTATTTTACTATTACATACCAAGTGAATAGAACGACTCCTAAACTCCAAATATCAACTTTTTTAGTATATGCTCCACGACCACCGGTTAGCAACACTTCTGGCGCAACATACAAAGGTGTTCCACATAAGGTACGCATTACAGAATCTTTCTGTACAAATTTACTCAAACCAAAATCAGAAACTTTTAATAAGGTTTCTTCGTCCGCAGTCTCAAGTAATACATTGTCTGGCTTTAAATCTCGATGTGTTATACCTGTTTTGTTACAAAGAAATATGTTTGAAATAATTTATACACAAACATACATATGTATGTATGTACAGAGTGGGTCAACTTCGACTGACTGATTTGAAATAAGTATAGCTTTTTTATTTTTAGAGATTTTAATTTATTTTTTCCACGTAATAAACAATTTTAATAAATTTAAATACTTAAAGTTGATCTGGGGATGTTTTCATAAAAAATTTAATTGGCTCAATAATTATTTCCAAGAGTTCCATTACAACGGCTACAATATGCAAATCAGTCAATCGAAGTTATCCCACTCGTGTATGTTTTATTAAAGGTGGTTTTAGGCGACATGAATTAAGCAGTGGCTTTGTCAGATATAAAATCCATACATAATTGCACATGCCCGTCAAAATTGACAAATACAGAAGATTTATAATAAGTGCGTTAGAGAACTTTTACAATAAAATTCAGTAAATGAGTAAACTAAAAAATTTGCTCTCACAAAAAGCTGTCGTACAAAAAAGGACGCTAACGGAAAATTTGTAACAATTCTTAAAATAAAGGCAACAGTTGATGGCAAATAACTGAAGTGTTGAAAAATGTTTACACTTTTGACTACTTAACTCGTTTTCTTATCGGTACTCGATTAAACACTTTGTATAACACGAACATTTTTGGAATTTTTTTTTAATTTTGGAAAATTATTTTATGTAATCTTTCATATTTGTTTGTTTTTTATTTTATTTGGTTTTAAAAGAACATGAATAACTTTTTTGCTATTGATTACTTAAGTACAACTCTAAAAAATTAACGACAAAAAAGTTTCAAAAGTTGGTATTTAGCCAAATAAATGCTTCACAAACAAGTTTAATTAATTAATATTTATTCACTTTTTGTTTTGGTTTAATTTTTATTTCAACTATTCTTTTATTTAACAATTTTTTTTTACAATTTGTAAGCTTTTTTGTTTGTTTTACTAAATTTAACTGTAAAAATTTGTAAATACTCTCAATTTGTGTTCTCATTTACTGTATTTTGCGTTTTCGAACGCAATTTAGTAAAATGCAGTAAAAAAATAGTAAAAACTTTTGTGTTCTCGAACGCAGGTAATGTTTTCATATATGTATTCGTTTTTGGTTTCATCTGACATAACCTTAAATCGTTCACAAAAGCAAATTATATACTGATCTTCATATATTTCGAAACACTTTTAATTGTATTTTTTTAAAATATGTAGAAATATATAAATTTTAATGTATACTTGCCGCCACAAATAGATGACTTTCAAAACAGCGGATGTCAGATTGTTTGTCAATAAAAAAATATAACAAGCTCTTATTGAAAAATTTTAGACTGCAAATTCGAGCTGATAGTTACAGAAGATTTTTTTAACACGACATGTATGCATTTTGCAGTGGGAAATTTGACAAGTACACTGCTTTGTATTGATATTTAATAAATAAATAAAATCAATACGTCGTCTTAAAACACCTTAAGGAAACAAACCTTTATCATGTAAATATTTAACGGCATGACACATTTGATAAAAATATAATTTCGATGCTTTTTCTGGTAGGCGTTTGTTACCAACAATGCGATTTAGCAAATCTCCTCCTTTCATAAATTCTAATACCATATACACCGAATCGGGCTTGTCAACTATATCATGCATTTTAATAACGCAAGGCTAATAAATAAAAAACAACATTAATTTTACATAACATACAAAATAATTTGTTTCGAAATATTAAAATTACATAATGATTTGCTTTAAAAGATTATCAAATATATTTTGGTTATATCCGACATGATTTAATCAGTTTAATATATGGAGGACTTCCTGTCAAGTGACCCACCCAATTTTAAAATCGATATCTTCCGATTTGGATGAAATTTGCACCAAGGTTAGTCCTATTGGATATTAGTTTAGACGCAAATTTACAACAAGATAAGACATTTTGGCCACACAGGTGTTCTTTCTCATCCATATAACTTATTAACTATTGGTGTTAGCAAAATTTGTCCCAAGTAGCTCGATAGCTATTTGATCAAACTTTTGAAAACAAATTTTTTTGTTTTTTACAAATTTTGCTTAAAAGAAAGCTTATGTATTTTCCTTTAAGGTAGTTATGGTGGCTTTTTGGGATGCGAGTGGGATATGTATAAAAACAAATAATTTCTTGAAAAATTGAAAAAACCCTAGAAATTATTTTTTTTTATACATATCCCACTCGCATCGCAAAAAGCGACCAAAACTACCTTAAAGGAAAAGACATAAGCTTTCTTTTAACCAAAAAAAAAAATTTAACATTTCGGATAAAAAAAAAAAGTTTTAAATAGTATTGTGGTTGTTTTGTTGAACTATTTATGGTTTAAATTAAAAAAATTAAAACAATTTAAAAAAAAACAAAAAAATTTTTTTCAAAAGTTTGATCAAATAGCTATCGAAGCTACTTGGGACAAATTTTGCTAACACCAATAGGTAATAAGTTACATGGATGAGAAAAAAACACCTGTTTGGCCAAAATGTCAAACTTAGGCCCCCTCCTACTCAGAAACTTTTCCGATCTTGTTGAAAATTTACGTCTAAACTACTATCCAATAGGACTAACCTTGGTGCAAATTTCATAAAATCGGAAGATATCGATTTAAAAACTGGGTGACTTGACATGAAATCCCCCATATGTATAAAACAACTAATTATCAGGGAAACCGTAACTATGCAATTTAATGCATTTATTTGTGCGACCAATGAAGGCAGAAACATTAGCGGAGTTCAGTGTTCTATGCAAATGGTCTTGCGAAAGTGCAAACGCAAAATATTGTAGCTTTTGTTTGCAATCTAACAATAAAATACCTATTAGAATCCTATTAGAATCAGGAAAAAACAATTCCAATAAAAAAAAATGAAATGGGAATTTTCCCAGTCACATTTACTTAAAATCTACTTTGGAACGCACATATAAGATGTAAAATGAAAAAAAAAACATGCGAATAATTTGTTGAAGAATGTTTGCATTAAGCGAAAAGGACCACATTTGAAAACTGATATCTCAATTTGCCGTTAGCTAACTAAAGGTGTAATCCAATATTGTATACTTAGCAATGATGGACGTCCGCCCATGTATACATTATTTTCTTCTGAAGAGCAGTATGTATATTCCGGCTAACCTGCTTCGTATTTTATTTTTACGTGCCGAAATACAGACAAACCCCGGACCATGGCATTGCTCTGTTTGCCAACAAGTCCTGCACACTAAACGACCATTGGTAAGTGTACAGTTTGCAACCAGTGGTGTCACTTTAGGAAAGAGTCTAGCCTTACCTCTGGCGGTTTAAGGACTCTACTGAGGTAACAATATTTATGCAGCTACATAGTCATGATCGCAGCGATTCAAGAGACGAAATAAAAACTCAACTGTCGACTACATAGTTGTAATAATTACAATATTTTGAGGGTGGATCGCACACAAATCGACGGTGGAGGGAGGCATCGTGTTTATCGTCCACAAAACTGGGCATTACAGATCTATTTCGCTCGACCAGAGCACACCGGATCAATATATGGAATTACAGGGGATATCGGTCAGGTCAGAAACTGCCGAAATAGAGCTGTACAATGTGTACATTCCGACGGTCAACAGTCTACCTGCATAATATCGCCTGGACATCAGATTTCTTCTGGAGGGTGTTAACTAAATCTACGTAACTACGTATTTCGATTCGAAAGAAATAATTTACGAGTTCGAACAATTTGTACTGTGTATTAAGATTTTTGCAATCGTTCGAAACGATGGCAGAGGTTGAATTTTTAAAAAAATGGGAATTTTTTTTTAAAAAATACAAAGTTTAATATTTTAATACATGTATACATTGAGGCGTTAAAAACAATGAATGTGAATTTTTAAGTCAATGAATGAAAACATTTAAAATGAAGTTTGGTGTCAATTAAATAAAGAAAAGTAGAGGCGGAAATCGATTGAAAATTTTAATAGTGAATACAGGACGAAAACAAAATATTTTTTTTTAGTTTTTGTAAAAAATTTTAAATGTCGTTAAAGCTTTTATTTTTGAATTCAGATGATAAATTAATCGAAATGTAAATATGTATGTAAAATTATGCTTTCAAAAAGGTAAAAAAAAACCCAAAAGCGGTTAAGCGCTAGCCCAGTATTAAATAATGCCCCAGACCACTAATATACCAGTTATTAGTTCATTGATTAATTCAAGCAATTATTACTTCATTAAGTAATTCAAGCACACACCTTAAACCTTTTTTGAAATTGATTTCTGCAAAACAATTTGGCGTGGTTCGATTTGACCCAATTTTCAGTATATAGAAATTGTTACTTGTGTCATAGACGTCTGAATAGCATAATTGGAAAAATAGATCAACTTAACCCTATAGATAAGGAGCTCACAAGTGGTCAATATGTTAACAATCCAATAACCATCCCCCATCTAAAAACCAACATTTAAAATGAAATAATAGCAATTGCACCAGAAATTTTAGGAAAAGTTATGAAAAGAGCACTTATGCGTGTTAAAGCAGAAAAAGTAAAATTACAAAAACATAACAACAACCAACCACAAAGACAATTATTTAAGCGAAATAATTGTATATGCGGTTTTTAAGTTGTTCTGTAAATCGCAATTCCAAGAGTATTGGCGACTTCAAATCGCAAAAGTATGCCAAGTGAACTAAAATATTTTTTATTTATTTTAAACATACATAATATTATATTTATTTTCTTCGTAAGCAACATCGAAAAAAGGCATATTGCAAACAAAACGCGAGTTTCAAAACACCCTTAAACAAATCTGGGCGGCTACTATTTATTGCGATGCGAAAGAAAATGGTAGCAAACCTGGCGTTTGGTACTATTTAATGCGTTTGCGCATTTCTCTTTCACATTTTTTTATTTTTCTTTTTGCTTATCATCACTATTTAATCGAAGTATATAGTCTCCCTGGCGATTTGCAAATCATTTTGCGAACTAAACTCGTGCGATTGTCAGAACTTGCCCGTAAAACTGAAATGAAAGAGCAGTGTTTTTGATTCAATTCATAATAGTGGGAGCTTCATTGAATTGAGAAGTTTGACCGTATATATATGTGATAAACATATTGAAAAATAAAATTTTTAACAATTCACTTACGTGTTCTAAGCTTTTCATTATTTTAGCTTCATTCATCACCCGGTTTGGATCATTCATGTGATTTGGGTTTGTACTAGTTGCCAGCATATTTTTCTTAACAATTTTCATAGCATACTGTTGACATGTACGACGATCGTAGACTAGACGAACTAAACCACAGGCACCAGATCCTAGTTTTCGACTTATATAATAATTGGCTGTAATATCTGTTGGTAATCCTAATGCCTCGTTTGGACTGAGGTCTTTAAAAACAAAAGCTGAAAAAAAAACAAAGACAAAACAAATATGCTTAATTAACAAAAATGGTATGTATACACTAAAAAACCAATGCCTTGTATGTTCGAAAATTGTCGTACATTGTACAAAATCTTTTGTGATTTCACACCACGAAATTCTTTCGTACATTGTAAGAATAAAAATTTGTGTATTTTACATATTTTTTTTTTTTTGTAAATTGCATCGAAATTTTTGTTTTTTCGTTAATTTTGTGAAATACTTAGTTTTTAAATAAAATTATATTGATTATCCTGAAAACATCAATAACTTAAATATTTTCATAAGCTTAATGAACACAACATATCGTCGTCTAGCCTGCATGTAGTGCTGTGTTATTTTGAAAATTTTATTTTATTGCACCATTGTGAATCTCTATTTGTCATACATACATCTACTAAGCGGTTTTGCGATACCTAAATGCAACAAGTGCTATGTGTTGAGTCATACATATTAATTTTTGTTTTTTTATTAAAAACTTAATACTAAACTTTCTTCTATAAACAAAAAGTGTTATGTGTTCAGACTGGTATGAACATATTTTAAAAAAAGGCTGCTTCAAAAAGGGCTATGTGTAGTTTTTCTTAAAAATCACGCGCCGCTCTGTAACAGATATTAAATCCTAATTTCTGTTAACCCAGTATTTTAGTAAATATGCCCACGAATCGTTGTGGCTTTTTATGTCAATAAAGACACATAGCACTTTTTGCAGGCTTCACGACGAAATGTTCATTAGGTACTTTATTTAAGAAAAGGCGTATCTAACATACATATAACATTTGTTTTAGTTTGAGACATAAAACTTGATGAAAAGTATTAATAAAAATACTTTTTTTTATATGCTTACCAGCTTAACCCGGTGCGCTTCGCTACACTGCTTGAACCACTTCTTCAGTTCAGGAGGTATTTCCCCCCTGCGCCTGCCCGCTTTATTTTTAATTTCAAAAGTGTAGTATACCATAAGAGTGACTTCTGCAAAGTTTAAACATTCTCACTATAACAGTTCTTAAGATATGCGATATTAAACATTGGCGTCCTATGGGGGGAACCACTTCCCCCGCTGCTATTGTATTTAAAATTTGGGGCTCAGAAGATCCTATTACCAAAAGTTCAACAAAATGCGTGCAGCGGCTCTTAATTATATTTATATCTATGAGGGGTACTGCTCCTCCTCTGTCAACCCCGCCCATTTTTATATTGAAATTTTTTGTTTACCATAATAGTAGCTTTAACCACGTTTGAAGACTCTCCCTTTAATAGTTCTTCAGTTGAGCGATATTAAATATAAGCACCCTATGAGAGGCATTCCCCCCCCCCCCTGCGCCTACACACTTTATTTTTATTTTCAAAAGTGTAGTATACGATAAGAGTGACTTCTACAAAGTTTGAACATTCTCACTATAACTGTCCTTAAGATATGCGATATTAAACATTGGCGTCCTATGGGGGCAACCTCTTCCCCCGCTGCTATTTTATTTAAATTTTGGGGCTTAGAAGATCCTATTACCAAAAGTTCAACAATATGCGTACAGCCGCTCTTAAGATACGCTATATTAAATATTATCTGTTGAACAAAATGTTTTTATATACTTGTTTAAATACACTTTGTAAAACAATAATATTTTTTCTCCTTTTCGTATTTGAATATTATGAATTTTTTTTCTGGTTATAATATTGTGTCTGAATTCTATTGTTAATAAGCTTTTACAATTTATTTCAATTATTAATAAAATCACATCCGCTGTTATTATTAATAACCCGAAAGGATATTTATTAATTAGTTGTTTATCCAATAGGTTATGGGCCTTTAGTGCGTTAGTGATTGTTTGATTTGTATACATTGTAAAATTCTTAATTTAACAAAATGGAAGACTTCAAGACGTGTGTAAAGAAGCTAAATGGAGAGAATTATCAAATTTGGAAAAACAAGTTGGAACTCTTATTGATAAAAGAGGACTTGTGGGAAATAGTTTCCAATGAAAAACCGACTACACCAAATGCATTTTGGACACAAAAAGATGGTAAAGCTCGTGTAACAATTGGACTATTAGTTGAAGACTCTAAATTGGTTCATCTTCGTTATTTGAATACTGCACACGATTATTGGGAAGCTTTGCGGGAAATACATGAAAAATCAACTTTATAAAATAAAGTGATGCTTTTAAAGAAGTTATGTCGTATGCAATTAAAAAGCAGCCAAGACATGGAAGCGCATATTTCTGAAATGCTTGAAACTGTAAACCGATTAAATGGCTTAGGAGAGAATTTAGCGAATCATCTCCAAGTGGCATTTTTATTAGGTAGTTTGCCAGATGAGTATAATAATACTATTACTGCTTTGGAAATAAGATCAGAGGAAGAATTAACATTAGATCTTGTGAAGGAGAAGTTAATCCAAGAGTTGGGCGAAAACAAAATGGTGATCAAGAATCAAGTTCCACTAATCTACCACTAAAAATGCAAAACTCAAAAATAACAAAAAGATGTTACGGCTGTGGTAAAGCTGGGCATCTTAAACGTGATTGTCGTATCAAGAAACCTGAACATAAAACTTCAATAAATAAAGCAAAGAAAACTGCAAATAGTGATGATAATACTGAATTCTGTTTAAATTCTGGTGAGAAATTAAGTCAAGATGAATGGTATGTAGATTCTGGTGCAAGTTGTCATATGAGCAGCAATAGAGAATTTTTTACAACATTAAATCTTGAAATTAGCGGTGATATTTATTTAGCCAATGGTAAAAAGATAACTGCTCAAGGTTCTGGAGAAAGATTTATTTACAGTCAAGGGACAAAATTAAGGTGAACAGCAGTTTTGTTTGTGCCGGATGGAAATTTATTATCGGTTGCTAAAATGGTTCAAAATGATATTCAAGTTTTATTCAAAAAAACAAAAGATGTGAAATTTCAAAAAATGGAATTATTTTAGTTAATGCAGAACTAGTTAATAACTTGTATATACTTCAGAAAACAGAAAAAGCACACATAGCCAAAGTATGTGAAATCGAATGCATACATACATTTCATCGCAGATTTGGTCATCGAGATCATAAAGTTATTAAATATGCAGTTAATCACAATTTAGTATCAAACCTAAAATTAAAGAATTGCAATTGTTCTGATGTATGTGAAACTTGTTTTAAAGGCAAGATGACTAGACAAGAATTCCCTAAAGAAACGCAAAGTCGATCAGAAAATATTTTGGACCTGATACATGCAGACCTATGTGGATAATGCAGGAAGTTACTCCTAGTGGAAAAAAATATTTTTTAACTATGGTTGATGATTGCTCCAGGTACTGTGTTGTTTATTTTTTACCAAATAAGAGTAGTGCATTAGAGAAGATAAAGGAATATGTGGCCTATGTGGAAAATTTATTTAAAAAATCTATAAAAACTTTGAGAAGTGACAGAGGAGGTGAATTCAAAAATAAATCACATTTTTTTGAGAAGCAAAGGAATTAGTCAACAATTTACAGCACCATATACTCCAGAAAAGAATGGGGTAGCTGAACGTAAAAATAGAAGTCTTATAGAAATGACTCGTTGTTTGCTAATAGAATCTGGATTAGAACTTAAGTATTGGGCAGAAGCAGTGAATACTGCGAATTATTTACAAAACAGATTGCCATCGAAGTCAATTAATAAAACTCCTTATGAATTATGGTATTCAAAACAACCATCTATGAAGCATATCAAATCGTTTGGTTGTCAGGTATATGTTCACATTAATAAAAAATTTCGTCAAAAATTGGATAACGTTGCTAAAAAGAGATCTCTTGTTGGATTTTGTGATGAATCAAAGGCATAAAGAATACTTGATAAAGATACAGACAAAAAAGTCATCTCCACACTGAACCAAAAAACGATATTTAAAACAAAATTTTGCCTTTTTATTTTAAAATTGCAGCAATTTTTTTGAAAATATATTAAAAACAAAAATGTTCAATTTTATTTTAAAAAGAAACGGTGTGGTTTTCAAAATTAGGCAATAAATATCATATTTAAAACAAAAATGTACGTTTTTGTATCAAAAAATATTATTTTTTTTACTAAAACTTTTAAGAACAAAAAGGTTTTCTTTTATATTAAAAGGCAACACTTTTGTTTTTACTATAAGAAGCAGAAAAAACATGTTAAAATTTAAAATTTTTCGTTTTTGTTTTAAAAAGTTTAACAATTTGAAAAACGTATTAAAATCAAAACAGGTTTGTACTTGAAAATAAAATAAACCATTTTAATTTTAAAAGTTGACAACTAAGCGTCATTAAAAAAATATAGCTCGGTGCAGTGAGTTTTAAAAATTTCAAAAAGTTACAAAAATATTAATAGCTCGGTGCAGTGTGTTTAAAAAAGTGTATAAAGTGAAAAAGTATAAAAAGTTAAACAAATATTATAGCTCAGTGCAGTGTATTTTAAAAAGTATAACAAGTTACAAAAATATTAATAGCTCGATGCAGTGTGTTTTAAAAAAAGTTAAAAAAAGAATATTGTAAAAAATGGAAGACAATTCTGAAGATTTTTTAGCGGTATATGATATCAATGATATTTCGCACGAACCAAATACAGAAAGTGATCTTTTAGAGGATCTTTTAAAACGTTTTGATTTGATGGTTGTAATGCCATATCTAAAAGGTAAGTTGCAACTTATTATTATAAAATTCATTTTTTTAGGTTATGTGTTAGTCAAAATGTCGCCAATATTAAAATTTTTTATTATTTTTATCTTTTTAGAGAGTAGTGTAACATACAGAAGTCTTCAATACTTAAAAAATGAAGATTTAAAAGAAATCATCCCCTTGATAGGCCTTCGAGTGGAATTTAGAGAGAAGTTATTTGCGTGGCGGAAAAAAGAGGTGATTATTAATAAGTTTATTTAATATTCTTTGCTTTATTTTAAAATTTTTTAGTTTGGTATTGATGATGACACTTTATCAGCTCCGTCAAAAGTGCAAGATTGGTTGTGTCATTCGCAAACACAATCATCATCGAACAACTCGGGTGCAGCTGTAGTAAAAGTAAGTTTTTATCTTTGAATAACAAAGAAATGAAATAATTTCTGGCTTTAATTATAGGATTTAAAAAGTTTATTGATGGAGACGTCAAAGGGCAAAGCCATTTTAAATTTTTACGAAGAGGCAAATGCTCTTACCAACGTGAACAGAACGGAACTTATTAATATAATCGTTGAGGACTCTCTTTTTTGCAATAGGTCACTATCACCAAAGGATTTTACAAATATTGTTGATGAGATATGTAAAGTTTTTCCCAACGGAAAAAAATATCATGTAAGTATTTGCGAATCAAACTAATAAATAGACAAGTAAAAGTGCTATATTCGGCTATCTGACAGATTTATTGTTAATGTTTAAATTTTTACATTTTTTTAGGAATACTACTTTATAACACGGCGTGGTAAAAAAATCCTTCTTCAATTTTCAATTTTCAAAATTTTTGTTAGATCATGAGCAAGGAATTGAATCATAACTACATTTTGATTCATATGAAATTGTTACTTTGAATAATCAACCATACTTCAAAAATATAGTTAAAGAAGATGTATTAGAATTTAAGGATGTTAAATTAATAAATGAGTTGTTATATAAAGGAACATTTTATAAAACAAATCTTTATTTATCAATTAATACAAATACATTTGAATTATATAAAATTAAAACTTTTCTACAAAACAATAACAATATTTATGTATTATGTTTTTCGGTTTCGTTAAACAAATTTGAATGTTTGAATGTTTATATATAAAAGATATAAAAGTATTTTCTAGTCCTCCAATAAACTTATATGCAAATAATAATGGTAAAATATATGTAAGACCAAAATTACTATAGTTAGTTTTTGAAAAGTATTCCATTAGATATGTACATCCAATGATTTTTTGTAATTATTTTAGAACATACAAAATAAAATATTAAATATATCTAATAAATTTTTGTAAATATTTAAGAACATAATAATTATTTTTAGATGTTTAAGCTAAAGGTCTTTTTATTTATAAAATATTATATTTATTTATTTCTATCGATATTTCGCTAACCTTTGGTTTGCATCGGCAGTAACTTAAATTTACAAAATTTTAATATGAATAACACAAAAAAACCAAAACAAAATTTTGAAAAAAATGTTTCTTAATTTAAATTCCAAAACCTATTTGTCATAACACAATTACAAAAAGCCATAATAACAAAAATAATATATAATTAAAGTATTGCTTTTTTGTGTTATTCATATTAAAATTTTGTAAATTTAATTAACTGACGATGCTTAACAAAGGTCAATAAATAAATATAATATTTATAGATTAAATAACTTTTAAGTTGTACTAAGCTGTATATTTTTATACTCTAATAAACCTTAAAAATTTAATAATGAGTTAATTACTTATTGCCTGGTGTAAAGGTAAGTATGAAGCAACGTATACCTTCAAAATTAGGTACTTTTAATTTAAAATTACACATTTTTAATTTAAAAATATTACATTCTTGATTTAAAAGGGCTATATTCTTGTTTTAAAAACTATAATTTTTGATACAAAAATGGTATATTTTCTTTTAAAATTGATTTTCACTTTAAATCAAAAATTTTTATTTTTGATTTAAAATTTTTTTATAAAAATTGCAGTTTTTAAAATAAAAACGAAAACTTTTAAAACAAAAGAAAACCAGCTTGGCTCGATTTCACAGCTGTTTTATTTTAAAATAAGATTGTTTCTTTTTGATTTTAAAAATTTTTTTTTTTTCTGTGCAGAGATGTCAAGTTTATAGAAAATATTGAATTTTGTAATAGAAACAAAAACTATAGTAACAATTTAGTTCCTATAGAACTATTGAATGCTAATGACAAAGATTATGAAAATAACTATTTGTTAGATGAGATCTGTAAAGATAATTATGATACTGCTGATAGTGAGATTGAACCTGAAACAAATTTTTCAAATAACAGATCAAATACCGATGATTTAATGGAACAAAATAATAAAACCCAAAGTGTTAATGAAATTCAACCAGCTGTTAGAAAATCATCAAGAAATAACCAGCAAGATATAATTGTAATGGCCATTTTCTCAATGTATCGACAAACTGCCTGTTACTTAATGTCAACATAAATTTATTGGAACGATAAACTGTCCGTTAACGATTTTGGGTTTCTCAATATACCGACAAAAAACATTGTTTTTAGCTGGCAACGCCACTCAAAATACATGTAAAAGTTGGGAGTCAGCTGATTGAATTTATCTGTACGGCAAATAAAAGGAAAATAAATAATTGGCAGATGAGTGCCGGTTAGCTTTGCGATAAAATCGAAGCAAATGAGACATTGAGAAAACCAAATTTCTTTAATGTGCAGTTTTTCGTTGGGTAAAAAGATAATTGCCTAATGAGAAAATGGCCATAAAGCTGTTACATTTGAACCATCAACCTATAAAGAAGCAATTGAATGTTCTAATAGTAAAAACTGGATGACTGCTATGGAGGAAAAAATACAAGCAATGTATTCGAATAATACTTGGGATTTGGTGGAATTGCCTAGAGGAAGGAAGCCCATAGGGTGTAAATGGCTTTATAAAGTAAAGACGATGGCTTATGGAACTATCAAATATAAAGCACGTCTCGTAGCAAAAGGTTTTTCTCAAAAGTATGGTCAAGATTATGACGAAGTGTTTGCTCCTGTAATTAAACAATCCACATTTAGAACACTCTTAGCTGTTGCGTCTTATAAAAAAATGCTTGTCCATCACATTGATTTTAAAACTGCTTTTTTAAATGGTGATTTGGAAAATGAAATTTTTTTGAAACAACCAGAAGGTTATGAAATATCCACAAAGAAGAGACTAGTATGTAAATTAAATAGAAGTATTTATGGTTTAAAACAGTCAGCTAGATGTTGGAATAAAAAACTTAATGAATCGTTGATAAGTTTAGGATTCAGAAAGGGAAATACTGACTGTTGTTTATATACCAAAGGAGATAATGAAAATATTATATTTTTACTAGTATATGTGGATGATATTCTCAACATTGGAAAAAATTAAATTATTATAAACGAAATTGTAAAAGATATTTCTAAATTATTTAAAATTACTAATCTCGGAGCTCTTAAACTATTTCTAGGGATAGAAGTTGAAAGAGTTTGTGGAAAATTTTATGTACACCAAAAAGCATATATAAACAAAATTCTCGAAGTCTATGGAATGGTGAATTCAAAAAATTCAAAAATACCTTTGGATGTTGGATATCTAAAAGAAAATTTATTATCAAATGATCAGTTAGATTCAAATGATTTATATAGACAAGCAATTGGATAGTTATTATATTTATCAAATATCACCAGACCTGATATTACTGTTGCTGTTTTTATAAACTTGTTTAAATACACTTTGTAAAACAATAATATTTTTTCTCCTTTTCGTATTTGAATATTATGTTATTGAAAGAAAAAATATATTGAATTTTTTTTCTGGTTATAATATTGTGTCTGAATTCTATTGTTAATAAACTTTTACAATGTATTTCAATTATTAATAAAATCACATCCGCTATTATTATTAATAACCCGAAAGGATATTTATTAATTAGTTGTTTATCCAATATTATCATCCAATGGGGGGTACCAATTCCCCTGTCCTTATCGAAAAAATAAGTAGCCTATTTTATTTTTAGGCCTCACGTGATGTTACGGTAAAAATTTCAGGAAAATCGGTTCAGTAGTTTAGAAGTCTATAAGCCGACATACAAACAAAAAAACACACAAACATTTTTAATTTTTATATATATAGATACATATGTATGTATATGGGTAATTCCAAAGTATCGAAACGTGACAGTCGTACGCATGAAAAATGCAATAACATTTTAAACAACAAATATTTTTACGTTCTCTTAACCCTTTTATTTTTTTTTTTTTATTATTATTT
This sequence comes from Pollenia angustigena, assembly GCA_930367215.1. Taxonomy (NCBI): domain Eukaryota; kingdom Metazoa; phylum Arthropoda; class Insecta; order Diptera; family Polleniidae; genus Pollenia; species Pollenia angustigena. The sequence goes on along the minus strand of OV884057.1, from coordinate 118,671,099 downwards.
TTTATTTATTTAGTAGTATTTAAAATACTTTTAAAGTTAATAATTATGATATTTAAAACCATCTTAATTTTCACAATTTCTCTTAACAAAATTTACAATTTTCTTTTAAAGACATTTGTATTTGTTTCATATTTAATATCATTTACAATGTAACCCTTTATGTAAAAGTGATCTTTGCATAGATGCTGTGGTTGTTTTTGGTAGCCTGAAGTTTTATCATTTCTCAAGTTATACGGCTGTATTTCTCCAACGTATCTTAGCTGTTCGATGAGGTATTCAGGGGCATTTCCAGTTTTCATTTTTTGTACAAAGCTAAGCGTATTCATCTCCAATCTTTGTTTCACGTTGAGTCATTTCAGAGCATTAAGCATTCCATCTATAGGCGTATATATATTACATTTTAATATCGATCGCATTCCTTAATTTTGTAGTTTTTGAATTCTTTCTATTTGTGTTCCTGTGCAGCAAGTATATTTTATCACGGTTTTGAAGAATATGTTCATTTAGTTTTAATTTATTATCAATTATAAATTCCAGGTATTTTATTTGATTAACCTTTTCTATTATTTGATCATTTATCTTAAAAACACTGTTCATATTTATTTGCATAAGTTTCGTTTTATTTTCATTTATTCATTTTTAACCATTTAACATTATTTTCGTCATGTATCATATTTTCGTAGCACTGTTGATCTGTATCCGCTTCTGTAAATACTAGTGTATCGTCTGCATATATAATACCTTCGCATTTTTGTAGCACTTTTGGCATATCATTAATATATATAATAAATAGCTATACTCCTAGTATTGACCCTTGAGGCACACCATAGTCATTATTTTTATGTTTGTTAACTTTCTTTTATGTTGTTAACTTTCCCCATTTGTTTTCTATCGGTTAGGTATGATTTAAACCATTTTATTTAATATTCTTGTATCCCGTAATTATAAAGTTTTTGTATTAAAATTTCACGATCAATTGTCTCGAAAGCTCTTTTAAAATCGATCAATTGTCTCGAAAGCTCATTTAAAATCTATGAAAATAGCCATAATTCTTTTATTCTTTCTCACATATTTCCATTTATTGATAACATAGTTTAAAGTAGTCTCACACGAATAATTTTTTCTAAAACCCGATTGGTACTTTGAAAATATATTATTTTTCTCGAAGTATTTTTCAAGTTGTGGTTTTACGACTTTTTCAATAATTTTTTCACAAGTTTTTAGTGTATTTATTGGTCTAAATTCTTCACTAAGAAAGCACTGTTATCTATGCTAAATTTTATGCAGGGCGCGATTCTAGGTTAAAGATAATGGCAAAAGATATAGCGTTTCGAACGTGAAAAAAATAGAAATAGTTTTTGTGGCCATGTGAAATTTAACATTAAAATGTCCGTGGTTTGATTTCATTTCGAACGTGAAATTTGTTCCATAATAATTAAACTGAAAATGATTGAAACATAATACAAATTTACCGTTAATCCGAAGAACATATTTCTCTTCGAACTCTTCCTTAGTTTACAGATCAGTAAGAAAATTGTTTTTGGAATAATTTTTATCAAATATCACATCTTTTAAGGAATATAATATTAAAGAAAACATGCAATAAAACATTCTCACAAATAAGAAATTACGTTTGTACAACTTTGAAGTCTGATTGTTCATCTAAGTGAACAAATTTATGACTAAACTTATAAAACTAGTAAAAGCTAAATATTTCTCTATAACAATATCGTAAAATAATCAGCTTTTAATAACTTTTATATTTTCGGTCACGGTGGACCTTTTGACGGAAATGCCCATATATTCAATATCAAGTTCAAACTTTTAAGATTCATTTATTCGAAATGTTTTAAACGAATTTGAAGAAAAATATTACTATAAAAGGTTTTGGCATTACTTCTTACATTGATTTTAATTCTCACTAATCTACTGTTTTTTTCAATGCATGGAGTCTGGTGTATACACGCGTAAATACTCTTTATTTATTTATTTATTTATTTATTTTATTTCAACAGGTAATACAAAAAGCCTTCTCGGCCAAAAATAAAGTATTACAAAGAAAATACATTAATAAATCACTATGTCAATTTCTATTGTCTTATAACTAAAGCTCCTGTATATATTTTAATTAAAAGTATGGTTCTTAACCCAAACAACACAATCATTTCAACATATAAACGATTAAAGATTGTCCCAGCTAGAGATTTATGTGATTTAACAGAATTCTCTTATAAGTACTGAAAGAATGTGAAAAAGATTTAAGTTCAAGAGGTAAACTATTCCAAGTTCTCGCAACTCTTACTAAAAATGAACGTGAGAAAATGTCATAATGGATAAGAGGAATTAATATATGAGGATTTCTAGACGAACGCAAAAAATTAAAGTTACGACATAATTCAAAGGGAACACCACATTTAAGAGTTTTAAAAAAGAAAAGCAATGTACGCAGCAGTACATAATTTTTAAACGTACATCCTAAAAATTCCAAGGCGCAACTAGTAACGTGATCACGAATTCTAAGACTATATACAAATCGCAATATTCTGTTAAATATCCGTTCAAATTTATTTAGGACAGAGATCGATGAACCAGAAAAAATCTCAATACAATAATTTAAATTAGACATGAGGAGAGCATAAGCTACACGACGTTTTATGTACTTTGGTATATATGAACCAAGGGAGTACAATCTTCTTAGAATTAAAAACGTCTTGCAGGAAAGATGGTTAACGTGCCGTTCAAATGAAAGATATCGATCAAGATAAACTCCAAGACATTTTAAATTATCTACAAATTGAATAGCCTCACCATTTATATAAATTGATAGCTGTTGACAGACATGATTACTGATAGCAAACTGAATAGCTTTGGTTTTAGTAGGATTTATTGAAAGATTATTAGCTGACATCCAGTTTGAAATTCTTAGTAAATGACTATTAACAGCTGACTCAAAATCATATCCTGGATTGGCCTCATAAAATAATAGTTGCACATCATCGGCAAAAACATACGACTGACAAAAGTTGTTACACATAATTTCAATGCATTCATTAAAGTACATTATAAAAAACAAAGGCCCTAAGACGGAACCTTGGGGTACCCCAGAGGTCGCAGCACCTTTCGGGTAAACGAAACAGCAAATGTTAAATCAAGCCTCAATTTGATGTTCCTCTTTAATATGTTTAGTATGCATAATTTTTTTAAATATAATCAGGGGTGTTCTGGAAATCGAAAACGTAAAAAAGGCAAGAATTTGAAGTTGTTTTAAATACACTTTTAATCAAATTTTTGTTATAAAATTCAGTTTAATAGAGAAATATTTGTATATTTGTCGTAAAATTTTATTATTACAGAAATCTTATTAAAAAACGATGTTAAAAATTCTTGCGTTTTTGATTTCCAGAACAGCCCTATTCAAATTGTAGCGCTAAATTATCGCATAGGTATTTCATACGGTTTCAAAGGTTTTTAAATGCAATTTACAGGGTTTTCGTTGATTTTTAACAGTAGCTTAAGCTAGCCTTTTAAATGCCTCATGGTTTTTTTTTTAGTGAATATTTATGTTATTTAGTTTTATGATGTTAAAATGATTATACAAACAAACCTTTATAAGTGGGATGAGAGAGTGCTATAATATCATCATTTTGTAAAATGCGTCGTCTGTTGGTACCGATTCTTTCACTGTTCACGAAGGTACCATTTCGAGAAAAGTCCTTTAAATAATTTAAAAAGTTTAATATATACTAAAACTGTTTCACACTTACATTAAGTGAATGACAATTACCTCTATATAAACTGGATTGGTAAGATCGCAACTGGCTCTTGTAATTGTAAAGTGTACTTTAGAGATACGGCACAGAATCTTCTCTGGTAAATCATTTAGCGTCAATATTAAATCATTGTTTTCACCTCGTCCAGCCGTAAATGTTTCAACACTTAGATCTATTAACAATAAATTTGACCATACTTATTTAAAAAGAGAAATAACATTTTATAAACATCAAAAATCTCTTTCAAACAAAAAAATATCCACATGCGGTACATAATTTAATACGATTAGTTTTAAACTACATAAAAAACAAACAAAAACCATAAATTATACCAACTGAAAAAGACGTATTCAGATAGAGGATTTTATAGGGTCTGATGCTCGTACCCAAAGATTTCACTTTAATATTCTTGCCATATAGACGGCCCCAAACAATGTTATCCATTGGCTGGCTCTCCACTTGGCTCCAGAGGTTGGAGACCTGGCTCTGCGTAGCACCTTGAGTTTGCGGCTGCTCTGAAGGCTCAAAATCGCGACCCATGTTTTATCTTAATTTTAATTGCGTACTGTTTATTGCAATTTACAGATTTTGTAACAAAAAACTATTGTATTATTTTTTCTTATAACTTTTTAGAAATATTTGCGACATAAATTAACAAAAATAACTGTTAACAGTTTCCAGTTATGCTGTATTTTAAATAAATTCGATGTTTTATTTAAGATTTTGTTTTCATGCCAGGAATAATAACAATAAAATGCAAATGGAGAGAGTTGAATATGAATGCCGCCAAATTCGATTGTGTTGAGTTGTTTTTACTTAGCATAGAGTTGTAATTTCAATCAGAGACGAACAGATTTCATATTTACACTCCGTCTTCACGAGCCATACACTTATTAACGTTTGCGATATTTTTTGTAGTTAAAGAAAGAAAAAAGCGTTAAAATTATATCAATATTGGCAATATATTTTGAGTAATAGTTTGCGTGTTCGCCACTTTTTCACTTTAAATTTTCTTCTTATATATTAATTTTCTATCTACCTAGGTTCTTTTTTTTTATTTGGAGCTTCGTCGGTAAACTATATTTAAGCAAAAATTTACTATATTAATTGTTAATAGCCTATTTCCGAAGAATTCTTTTTTTTTCGAACAATTGCGTTAAAAATTAAAAAAAAAATATTCTAACACTTTGTTTTTGTTTTAAATGCAGTTGTACGAAAGAAGTAATTCTTTCGCACATCGGTAATAGGCAGTAAGTAGAAAATTATCATTTCGCGTATAACCTCATTGCTTTGATACAGGTTTTTAAAATTTTCACAATTTCGACGAAAGGAGTCATTGTTAGCGAAAGCTAATCTATAGTAATTTAAATAGAATAATGAAACGAGTTCGTATAAATAGAACACAAAAGTTAATTCTACCGAGTAGGAACCCGGACTCAATTTTACGAAAAATCAATCTCAGTAGAATTGAAATACTCATCATTAAAGCTTTTTAAAGCTAGTAGCTTAATAAGGACTAGTCTATACAATATGACGGTAAACCACATGAATTCCATCCGAGGCGTCGTAAATAAATAATCAGAAACTTCTTTTGCACTTCTTTTGCAACGTCTGTTAAGAGAGAAGGGACAAGAGAATGGCGTTTATTTCCCCTCTCTCCTAAAAACTAAAGACTTGGCGAGACAAACTTGACGTGTGTGAACCGGCACAAAGCTCAAGACTTGACGAGTCAAACTTAACGTGTGTAAACCGGCACATATTAATAGGTTTTTGGTTTATAATGCTGGGTACACACTATGCAACGCGTTTACGCAATCTAGTGAATTAAATTCATTTTCATTCATTCCAGATTGCATCAACATCAAAACGCTTTGGTATTTTGAGGTTGCATTGAAACAGATTGCATGTAGGTTGCACTGTGTGTACCCAGCATAAGTATATATAAAGCCGACAAATATCGGTGTGAGAAAAATCGGAAAACTTTTTTTATGTAGAAAGACCGTAGGAAACCAAATATAGGGTTGTCACTTTCGCATGTTAATACATAAGATAAAAAACAAAGAAATTGCAAAAAGAAAAAAAGAACATACTTAGAGATAATTCGTTACCCCGGGTCTCCACGTAGTAATATTTATTGCGGCAAACTTCAAATTTTATTGCTCCATTAAATTTGCGACGTATAGACCGCAAATTGCTATGAGTGGCAATCCATTGCGCAATGATTGCTCTTCTTAATGCTTGAGCAATTATTGCTTAGCAATCTGCTGTCAAATCAGTTGTAATTTATTTGACATTTCATTTCTCTGTACGGCTGTTTATTTATAAGTGTGTTTATTTATTAAAAAAAACAATCAAGAAAAAGCCGCCAAGTGAAAAAATACTTCAACAAAATACAGAAAAAGTTTTTATATATTATATTTTTAAATAAACGTCAGTATCAACAAAAGCAAATAAACAAAAATGTAATACAAAACACAGCTACGACGATTACAATTAATTATTTTATTAATATAATTTATTAATTAAAAAAAAAAAATTAACAACCACTTCAAAACACAACATAAAACATTTGTCATAAAAACAGCCACAAAACTTTATACAACTACACGCGGTGAAAATTGAAAATTTATGGCAAAGCAATTTCAAGTGTTCTCCAGCAATATAATTAGCAATTATTGCTAATTTATAACAGGTAAGTGCAACTCTACAACTACAAAAAGCCCCATGTATTTTGTTTTTGCAATTTTCTGACTTGTTGTCAAATTTCAGTATAGAAACAAAACAATATTTTGACGTTTCACCATTTTTTTAATTCGCCGTGGATACAGCTGACGAACGGCTGACGAGTTGAGTTTACCTGGAGTTATTTCGCCTTGCCTTGTACTTAGCAATAAAAATTGCTACGTGGAGACCCAGGGTTAGGATTTTTCTGTCTGACAGGGTTCGTGTCAATTATTATCAGTATGTATAATCCAAGGCGAATTGACTAGAAGGTGAGGTTTACATAAAAAACTAGTTCGTATACAAACCTTGACAAGTCCACCACCGAAAAAAAACACCACTTGTTGACTTAACCCCAACTTCTAGTCAATTCGCCTTGGTATAATCTAAACAAGAAAAAAAATAATAAAAAAGAAAGATTTTATTTTTGTAGTAATAAGTTAGTATTTTATTTTAATTAGTCTTGGCTTAATCGTTCATTTAGGTGACTTGTCATTAGAGTTCATTTAAAAAAAGTGAACTAGTTCGTTCTTCTAGTTCAGTAGTTCACTTTTAGTCAGTCTTTTGAGTTTACTCCCAAAATATTTGCGATGACAAATTAATGACTTATCTTATTGTCAACAAAATCACCTTAACAATAAATTTTAGCACGTCCTACGGAACTCTTAAGAGGCCCATAGACACATACTGCTGGCACCTACTGCCGATGAAACCTTCGTACAAGTGTGTGATTAACATTTTACTACACACCTATCAATCATCATTTTAAAATAAATTTCATTTCCTGAAATTCAAGAAAACTCCTATTTTCTTCACACGTTTTTTTTCTCAGAAACTATTTTAAATTTGTTTTAATTTAAATTGAAAAGAAAAATATATCATAAAATTAATAATTTATTTTATTGTTCATTTGAACATTTGTCAGCAGCATGAGTTCATTAAAAAATCAAACCTATTTTGATTTTTCATACAGCATTGTCTGTGTGACGCATACATTAATAAAAATTTCAAAATTACAAACACATGCTGATCATGAGCAGTATGTGTCTATGGGACCCTTAATTAATAATACAAATCCGCCATATATTTTAGTCCCCTTTTACAATGTGCCAAGTGGTAGGCAGACAGACGAAGTTTGTTGGTGAGGGGTTGTAGAGGTAGAGTGTGTAGTACATGACTATCTGTACTGGACATTTTTTGCTTATCTTTTACACTTTTCGGCATTTTCATGTTGTTGCTTCATATCATTTTTCTCACACCAATGTAATTTTAGTATCAATGCCTGTTAAATGTTCATCTTCGTCAACAGCGAAAAAGAACGAAAAAAGGAAAACAATATTTTCTGTCTGTCTATTAATTTCGCGATTGTGAAAGGTTTAGGCAAGTTCAAAAGAAAATAAGAAAAATGTCTGCCTTTCAATTTCAACGTTGTAAATTGGGACTTATAAATCGCCGAAAAAAATCGCAGTGAGACATCTCTTAGTATGGCAGCCTTGATTATATTATGAAAATGATTGAAGTAATCTGGCAATGAGTAAAAGAAACAAGTATACCCTGCAAATAATAGGACCAGTCCAAACACGCGTGTAAAGAGCAGAGACCTGCGCCGTCAAGTTTTGTCGGCGGCGGAGGCTTGCAAAAATATTGTCGGCGGCGGCTCAAAGCCGGCTTAAGCCGACTTAAACTTAGGCCAATTTAAAAATTATTTTTTTTACCAACTTTCATATTTTAGTTTGAATAATAAAATTCACCCCTATCGTGAATAACAAGCGGATTTTTTGTTCCCGTGAAATTTTCATTCCCATCGAAGGGAAAAAAGCAATCGTGAATCTCATGTAAAAAATTTTCCACGCTATCAGTTCCAGTGAATGTAGAAAAGAAGAAAGATTAAATAATTAAAAATCGATGAAATTTTTGTTCAAAAATATACATGTATATATGTCGCTGGCCGCAATTGAAGACAGGAGGTTTGCGGTAGAACAAATACAAACACGATTTACATATGTTTGTAATAACGTTTATTTCTATAAAACACAAAAAATTTAAAAGAAGTACATACATAAAATTGATTTAAAACACTTACCGCAGTTGTGTACCTCCTTCTTCGACAAAAGATAAATAATTATGCGCGTTCGCGCTCTTATAATTGACAAGTAAATAACAAGATCAAAGAAGAGGACAAGAAAGCGGTTTACAAAACAAATGTCAAAAACAGTCATTCACAGAAAACCATTAACAAATAAAATTAACAAAAATAAATCAACCGCTGTTCATGAGGAACATTACAATCAATGGTTCCTTAACAATATATTTTAAAGAAAAGTTAAAATAATAAGCAAATTTCAAAAGATTTTGTTATTCGTGCTTAATTCCCAGTTTCTATTCTTGATAAAAACACTTTAAATTAATTGTTGATGGGATAAGCTATTCCTATGCGCATTTCACTGGTTGCTAAGGCCAGAGCATCAGGAAACTTCATCCATAAAGGTTTTAGAAAAACCAAAGACATTAAACCAAATAAAACTGTTAATAATAAAGCAAAATATGTAGTATTTGTTACAGCCGTAGGGACCAGTGAGGTTTCCGACTAGCCACGGTGAACAAATCCCAGAAGGTTCCAACCCTGCTCACTGGGTACGCTGCACATAAAGAAAATAATCAGGTAATATCTAACCTATTCACAACACAAACACACATGCACCCTACAAATGATACTTCATTCCTTTTCTTTATATTTTCAGGAAGCGGTTGTTATGCCCCCAGTTTGCCCACCCTGCCATGTCACAAGAAGATCCACCACACATTCATTTGTGACCCATTAAACCACCCGACTTCTCCAACTTACCTTACCTTCATGCCATTACCCTTTAAATTTAAGCCAAACTCTTCATATTGAATTTCTATTTAAGATTTACAAATTACATATTTTATTAAATAAAACAAATTCAATTTCTTTAATATAGATCCTGTACTAATATATTCAGTTTTACAACAAAAAAAACAAAATTTAAATAAAATAAAACTATTACAAAATTTTTAATACTTATATTTAAATTCCTTAAGTACAGCAAAAGATCCATAAACTAATTATGTAAACAACCAAAACTTTTATCTTCACCTACAAATAAAATTCTTCCTTTCTAGTTAAACCTTTTCTTTTTTTTTCTGACAACTTTCTAATGAATTATATACCTAACCTGAAGGAGCTCCCTAAGGCTAATACTTTGTCCTTAAAAACTCTCAGGACCAATAACAAAATAAAAAAAACTAAACAAAAAGATTTTACTTTTCAATAGAACAATTTTACTTCCGGCGTAATTAAAATGTTAATAAAAGAATATTTAAAGCAAACAAAAAAAAATCACATATTTTTAGGCGGTACTAAATTTTAATTAATATTAAACAAAACCGTTCACTGTACTGTATAAAATTATAGCACTAAACGTAAACAATTGATAATAAAAGAATTTAAAACTAATAAAAACTATACCCTACACTATCAATATTAAACTTCACTAAATTTTCACTTAATATATCAAATTTTATATTATTTTCTTCTTTTTGGTATTTTTTTAATGAATATTAATTCTTTTTATTTTTCTAACAATTTCAATAACATTAAATTTTTTTTATATTTTTAACTTGCTAGTTTTTTTTTTACTTTTAAAATTATTCCAAATTTTACTGAGGATTTACGCTTTTTAGAATGGATTAAAATTAAATTTCTTTTTCCCCTTTTCTTTATTGGTAAACTTTAGGTAATAACACCATCATTCTTCAGAAGACTTTTAATACAACTTTAAAATATTTGTTACCTGGCTGTTGAGCAGTATTTACCCTTCGGGATCACACACTTTAACTTCAGGGAAAATTATCAACTTTCCTGCCTCTATCTGCACAGTAAATTTATTGTTTTATCTCCCCAGCCAGCTAAATAAACAAAACCATTTTCTTTATTTTAATTCTTTACACATTTCACCAATTTATCCTTACGTTTTAATCTTCAACTATCAAATTTTCACTTTGACTTTAATAATTCCCCAGGATGAACTTCGCAAGGACTCTTGAGTGAATTTTGGAAATTAGTCCTTACACACAGTTTGCAAAAACTTTGTTAACAAACACTTGATAAAAAAACTTGTTTAAGAAAAAACTTTATTTAAAATACTCTACAAAAACTTTGTAGGTGTGATCACCTTGACTAACTTTTCACGTTTGATCTGTAATGTAGTTTTCTTTAAATCTTTTCCCTACAGATTTTTCCATAATTTCCATTTTTCCTTAGCCTTCCAAAGTTTTCCCTCACATCGCCATATTTTCTTTTTCAATTTTCCTTTCTCACCGAATTTTCTAGAATTTATCATTGCCGCCAAATGTCCATCTTTTTTTTTTTTATTTAAATATACATATTACATTTTCTATATAATCTTATCTAGATGTTCATCTAATTACTTTTTCCTAAAATTTTCCTTTCAATATGCCTGTCTTTCTGACCTCCATCCATACATTCCCTGGTTAAATATCTAAGCTATAGGTTTTTCCTCTACCAGGCTCTCATGCGTAAACAGAAAGTATAATTTGCCCATTCATAAATTTTTAAATTCAAAATTAACACTTTTTCTCACAGCGTTTCCCTTCAACTTGAATGAAAATGCCATCCCTGTTTTTAAATATATGAGCATTGCCATACTCCCCTTACCTCTACTACTATGATTTGACTACGCTGTAAAATGTGTAAATGAACAAACCAAAACAAAACAGACAATTAAAATTAAAAAATCAGAAATCCATGACGTGCAAAAATAAATAATTAAATAAAAATTAAACATTTAAAAAAAAATAAAACAATTCTAAGTGAGATAATTAAAAAAAAACATTGGAATCCCCTACAGATGGTGTTTGTGTTACAAATAATCAAAACAAAAAAAAAACCCAAATTTCTGGCAACAAAAGTGACGAACCACACCAAACCAAAAAAACTCTTGCCGCTAACAAAAAACCAACCGCAACAAAACTCCGGTTTCTCTGGTGGTAGACAGAGGGAACGGTGTGCGGATAATATTGAGGAACGTATAACAACGTGGGGAACTCCCATGACCCTGAAAAACGAGTCTCATCTCTACCAACATCCGGCCGGGCTTTTACCTACAGTAAAACAGGTATGTACGTAAACATTATTAATAAAGTCAGTTTTCAATCTTACTCTACCCAATCGTGCAACATCCTCCCGTGTGATGATTTGTCCTACAATGCATCAAATGAGTAACATCATCCATCCCTTGAAACATTTACCATCTGCTGAATCTTTCATAGATATGAAAAACCATAGTGGCAACCCATCAAACCATTCGATCCATAACATTTTCTTTTAATTGGTTTATTTACCAATTGGGCACACGTAGTGCAAACCTATTTTAAACGAAAGCCCACAAAACCATTTTGAGGCAAATTTTTCCTTGTAAGTATTATTTATTATATTTGTCATATTACTATTAATTCATTTTTATTCACGTCATTTTTACTTTTTTTCTACTAGTCATCAATAATTAACTGGATCATAATGTGTACACGAGTAATGCCTCTACTATTTTCCCATCCATGGATTGTAGCTGTTCCAAGAGTATGGATACATCTCACCAACTCTTTAAGCTAATACCAAAGAGTTCTGAAATTCATCGTTACAGTAACTTCGGACATACCTTAACAAAAAATCACCATAAATTTTACGGGAAGTACTTTCGCGATTCATATGTAAATAAGCGTTTACTTTGTGTTTCCTTTTATTTCCTTTTTTTACAGATATTATGCATGATCATCATCATTATTACGTGCAATTCATTACATTATTGCACTACATTATAAAAACAATATATGTATAAAAAAAAACGGACAACACAGCAAACACTCACATCACAGATGCATCACCGGTTTTTGTAAATCTAATATTGCACTATAGAATGGGTATGTAAATCTAACTTTATTTTGTCAAGTCTATATCAGGTACTAAAAATAGTTCATCACAGATATTAAAGTAAAAATATGTTAAATCTAAAAAAAAAAGTGGGACAACACAACAAACATATTATAGTATAATTACAAAAATATAATCAAATATAAAATATAATAAAATATATAATATAATCAACTATAAATTATAATTAAATACATAATTGTCTGCCTATGTCCTACTATTGCACTTGTAAAGTTGATTTATTATGTAATATGTTATCTAACAAATTATACCTTAATATCTTTTACATGATATATTCCTATTTTTTTACCATCTAAAGACTCAAGTTCGTACATATTGTTACCTACTGGTCGAACCACTCTACATTTTAAGAACTTTCGGCAAAATTTTGCATTTATGTTCTTTGCAAAGCAGCTTTGCACCATATTCCTTCGGTATACCTCTTGACCTGGAATAAATTTAACTATTCGGGCTCTTTTATTATACCTTGCGGCACTTCTTTCATAAGCTTTCGTCATATTTTCCTTGATTTGTTCCCTTATAAGTTCTAGGTTTTCATTTGGTTTTAAGAGAATTTGATGGTCAGAGATTGTTTGCAATTTTCGAGCCAGTTTATAATCAGCTCCGCTCGAATACATATGGTATCCAAATAGTGCATAGAATGGGGTGAAACCTATGGCACTATGAAAAGAATTTCTTAACGCGCAATCTATCTCTGATAAATAAAGATCCCAGTCTCTTTGGTCTTCTTTCAAATATGCTCTAATGGCTGATAAGATACTTTGATTAACTCTTTCCGATGCATTGCTACTAGGTTGATATACTGGAGTTTTGATATGATGGATTTTATATGAATTTATTAAATTTTGAAATGCTTTAGAAATAAATTGTACACCATTATCAGTGTGAATTACCTCAGGAACACCAAATTTATGAAATACTTCCTGTATTAGAAATTCAACAACATTTCCGGCTGTAGCTTCTTTCATGGCTTTTATAAAAGTGTATTTAGTAAAGTGATCTAAAACAATGAAGACATAACAATTGCCACTTTTTGACCTTGGATATTTACCCAAAAAATCAAGATACAACTTTTGAAAGGGTCTATCGGTTATAAATTGTTTTCCAATTTCCGGGCGAAGATTTTGATTACATGATTTAATTTCTTTGCAGGTTTGACAGTTTTTTATATAGCTTTTAACTTGTGTTGTCATTTTTGGCCAGTAAAAGAACCTTTTTAATCGTTCCAATGTTTTCACGATTCCCCCATGAGCTGAAGTAACACTCGTATGGGCTTTTTCTATTAAAACTTGGGTGATATTAGCTGGAATCCACATTTTCCATTGGTGATCTGTTTCGTCTTCTCTATTAAATTTCATTCTTTTGAATACCAAGCCGTCTTCTACCTTCAAATCTGGCAACATCTCTTGGTTATTACTTATGTGTTGAATTAAATCTAAATATTCTTCGCTCTGGAATTCAGTTGTCTCAAAACCAAATAGTTCTTCAAAGTTCATTTCATCCACATTCACATCTTCGATTTGCATTCTTGACAGCATATCAGCAACAATGTTTTCGGAACCTTTTCTATGCACAATGTCAAAATCAAACGCTTGCAATTGGAGTGACCAACGCGCTAGTCTTCCGGTCAAATCTTTTAATGACATCAGCCACTTTAGGCTTGCATGATCGGTGACTATTGTGAAGGGCATCATCTCGACATAGGGGCGAAATCTTTTGATAGCCATTACTGCCGCCAAACACTCTTTTTCAGTAACGCTATAATTTTTTTGACAGGCATTCAATTTCTGGCTATAAAATGCAATTGGGTGTTCCTCTTTTTGGTCGTCAATCTGATATAGCACAGCACCTATACCATAATCACATGCATCACATTGTATCCAAAACCTTTTTGTAAAATCTGCGTGCCTTAGTACCGGAGCTGACGTCAACGCTTTTTTCAAGTTTTCAAACGATTCAATAGCCTCTGGACTCATTTTAAATTTCTTGGCTTTTTTAAGTGTATCAGTTAGTGGCGCAGCTTTTGTAGCAAAATCTTTTATAAATCGCCGATACCATCCGGCTGTCCCCAGAAAACTGCGTACTTCGCGAGGCGTTCTTGGTAACCTGATTTCTTTAATGGCTTTTATTTTTTCAGGATCAGTTTTCAAACATCCGCCGCCGATTATAAAGCCAAGGTATTTCAACTGCTGGAAGCAAAATTTAGACTTTTTAAGGCCAATTGTAAGATAAGCCTTTCTTAAGCATTTTGAAACTTCTTCTAAAATTGTTAGATGTTTTTCAAAATTATCAGAAATTACTAATAAATCATCTAAATATATAAACACATTCTCTTTAAGCCTTTGGGGAATCACCTTATCCATCAGCCTACATAGTCGTTGAGCAGCATTACAAAGACCGAAAGGCATAACGCGAAATTGATAGAGTGGTCGACCAGCTACGGTAAACGCGGTATACGGTCTACTCTCTACGTCTAATTCAATCTGCCAGAAAGCGAATTTCAAATCTACGCTACTTATATAATAAGTTTCGTCTATTCGGCTCAGAATACCATCAATATTTTGAAGTGGATAGGCGTCCTTTACAGTGATTTTGTTTAATTTTCTCGCATCTAAGCAAAATCTATTTTTCCCCGGTTTTCTAACCACAGTTGTCCTATTTGACCATGGACTTTCACTTTCTTCTATTACATTTAAGGATAACATTGTATCTATTTCCCGATATACTATTTCTTGAACAGCTGGCGATAAGGGGTAATGTCTGTCCTTAAAAGACTCTGCGCCCTCTACTAATTTTATGGAATGCCTTTCTAAACTTGTACACCCTAATCCATGCTTTTCGAATGAAGGAAACAACTCTATGACTTCATTTAATTTTTTTCGTTGATCTTCGCTCAAAATATGAGGATTAGAATAATACTCATTCGTGCCAAACTCATCTGGTTCCTTTTTGTGATTTATTTCAGATATTTCGAAAATGTCTGGCGCCAGATGAAAAGCTTTCCAAAAATCTACACCTAAATAGGCATCCTGTTCTAAATCTGGACATAAATAAAAAATTATTGGCAATGTTTTATCCCTAAACATAACTTCCAGACTTACTTTACCAAGCAGTCTGTGTTTCTTTCCTGCTGCGGTTGAAACAACGGAATATATTGGCTTAAAGTTAATTTGCAATTTTTCCATCAGTTCCCTACATCCTTTACCTAGTAAGCTAATCGAAGCACCTGTATCTAATAAGCCTGTAATAAAAATATTTCCTATTGAAATTTCGGCAAAAGCGCGAGGATCATGCTTACTATCTACTGTTTTAATGGTTTCTATCACTAGTTTTCTAATTTTTCTTCTCTCCTTAAATTTATTTCTTAATTTTCTAATTCTATTTGAAATTACTCTAGGTATTACTAATTCTTCATTAAAAATTCTATTTCTAACTTTTTCATAATTATTTTGGCGTTTCTCAAGTGAATAAGTATGACGCATTTGAGGGATAAACTTATTAAACTTTTCTACGCTATAGACTAAATTAATTTTGTTTTCTTTCACAGCTGAGTCACTGGCGGGTTTTCCTTGGAACGATGGTTCCCCGCTGCTACCTCGTTCCTCGAAAAATTCCTATCTTTGCAATTGCTACAATTGGGAGATATAGTATTTGGTTTTCCACAACTGTAGCAAAATAAGGCTCTTTCAGAAGATGGACAGTCCATGAACATATGACCAGTTTGTCTGCAGTTCCAGCAAATCAGAGGATTTCTGGCTGCTTTATTTCTGTCAAACTGGAGCTCTGCCACTTCTTCATACAATTCAGGTATATTCAATGGTTGGGATTCTTGGTCAAAAATTTCATTTACCTGCCTATATCGCTGTGTCGGAACAGGTGGATGCAAATTTTTACCTTCCTTTCGACAAAATATTTTTTCTGCCTCTACACATTCTTGCCTAAGTTCCTCCACTGAGCTAACGGCAATAGGGTAAACTCTATTTCTAAGATCTTCCCTTAAATTCTTTTTAATTATTTTTATCATTTCCCTTTCAGGCATGGACATCTCTAACCTCGACCGCATTTGTGTCATCGTGAAGAAAAAGGCATCTATTCCTTCACCAGGCCGCTGTTTCCTTTCGACTATATCGCTCATAAGCTCGAAACTGGATCTGGTCGATTGGTATTGTTTCAACAGAGCCTCTTTCAAAGTTTTCCATTCCGAGACATAATTTGTTTTAATAAAGAGCCAATACCATTTTTCGGCCACACCTTTGACGAACAAATGAAAATTGTCTAAAACATCATCCCACGATACTCCATTTTTTTGCTGCAAACGCTCAACACGAAAGACAAAATCTTCTACGGCTAACCTGTTTGTGTTACCATCAAACTCAAGTCCCCATTTATCGATCCTCATCTTATGGTAAGTTCTACTAGAGCTCTCAATATTATTAATATTATTATTAGAATTTGATGACCTTGACGAATGGACTGAATCCCTAGGTGAAATATTCATAGGTTCAGCGTTGATACTATTACTGGTTTTTGCTATCTCATCCCTTAGTTTTTTGTTATCCTGCTGTGTATGTTGTAAAACTAGGCTTATCTTTCCTACAGCAGCTGTTAATTCAGCCATCTGCCTTTTCATGTCACCTACCTGTGACAAAACACCTTGTTCTACAGCCCTATTAATAGGATCTTCCCTATCCTGCATATGTTGAGCATAAGCACTTGTGCTCGGGACATTAGCGTTTATTGTTTGGGACATATCGTAAATTTGAGGCACACTGTTTTCCGTACCCTGACTCATTTCTGTTTCTCTACCTCTACTAGGTTTTCTATTAGGTGTATTTGACTTATACGTTTTTTCAAATGCACGAGGAGTGGACCTATTCAAATCAAATTGTACTTGCCTCGTTCTTTTTCTACTCTCTTTATCCTTAGGAGTTTCAGGCATATCCTATAAAGCATTCACTAAGCTATTTGGTTTCCTATATTTCAAACTAGAAACCTTCTTAAATTTTAGAAAAACTATAAAAAAAATTTTCGATTTCCGCACTTTCAGATCAAACGTTTAATTTTTAAGTAAAGTGATCAAAAAAACAAAATTTTTTAAGTTTTATATAATGTTATTTTCGAACAAATTTTTCAACAAAATATGTATCTATACGTTTACTTTTTCTAATCTATATACATATACTATTATTTTCGAACAATTGTTTTTAAAAAAAAATATTTCTCTATATGTTTATTTTTCTTTCGGATTTGGCATGAAGATAAGTAGCGTTGTCGAAGTGGTTATTTTCAAAAAAAAATTTTTTAAAGGAAATCAATAAAGCATCATTTATTGGTACATTAAGCAAATCTACAATTACTAATGGGCCTACCAACTCATACAATCATGATTTCATATTTCCACTGAACCTGAGATTATGAGCGGTGTAGGTAAACAGAATGACACTCGATACTACTAACCCTGTAATCCCCAAAACTGGCTACAGGTGGCTATCGAATAGTCAACCCTTAATAAAAATAAGCTGAAACTAAAAAAAAACTAAAAATAGGCAAGGAATCACAATACAATTGGAAAATATTTAAAAAAAACAAAATTTTCCAAGCTATTAGTAATCTTCCCTAATGTACTTGTCGAATTTCTAATTTCTCTTATCTAGCAGTTTTAAATCTTCTTTCATACTTCCGCTAATAGACCTTTTCCATAGGGGCTATAAAAACAAACTTTACTAACTATTTTAGAAAAATCAGATTTTCGTTGGGCTATTGCAAAAATATCTAATGTTCTATTTCTACATGTCTAGATGTCCTACATGCTATCTAACACGGTTTCAGAGAACACTTCTTAAAAGCAGTCTTCTCTCAAATCGCATGCTTCACTAAATTGGGCGCCATTTATGTTACAGCCGTAGGGACCAGTGAGGTTTCCGACTAGCCACGGTGAACAAATCCCAGAAGGTTCCAACCCTGCTCACTGGGTACGCTGCACATAAAGAAAATAATCAGGTAATATCTAACCTATTCACAACACAAACACACATGCACCCTACAAATGATACTTCATTCCTTTTCTTTATATTTTCAGGAAGCGGTTGTTATGCCCCCAGTTTGCCCACCCTGCCATGTCACAAGAAGATCCACCACACATTCATTTGTGACCCATTAAACCACCCGACTTCTCCAACTTACCTTACCTTCATGCCATTACCCTTTAAATTTAAGCCAAACTCTTCATATTGAATTTCTATTTAAGATTTACAAATTACATATTTTATTAAATAAAACAAATTCAATTTCTTTAATATAGATCCTGTACTAATATATTCAGTTTTACAACAAAAAAAACAAAATTTAAATAAAATAAAACTATTACAAAATTTTTAATACTTATATTTAAATTCCTTAAGTACAGCAAAAGATCCATAAACTAATTATGTAAACAACCAAAACTTTTATCTTCACCTACAAATAAAATTCTTCCTTTCTAGTTAAACCTTTTCTTTTTTTTTCTGACAACTTTCTAATGAATTATATACCTAACCTGAAGGAGCTCCCTAAGGCTAATACTTTGTCCTTAAAAACTTTCAGGACCAATAACAAAATAAAAAAAACTAAACAAAAAGATTTTACTTTTCAATAGAACAATTTTACTTCCGGCGTAATTAAAATGTTAATAAAAGAATATTTAAAGCAAACAAAAAAAAATCACATATTTTTAGGCGGTACTAAATTTTAATTAATATTAAACAAAACCGTTCACTGTACTGTATAAAATTATAGCACTAAACGTAAACAATTGATAATAAAAGAATTTAAAACTAATAAAAACTATACCCTACACTATCAATATTAAACTTCACTAAATTTTCACTTAATATATCAAATTTTATATTATTTTCTTCTTTTTGGTATTTTTTTAATGAATATTAATTCTTTTTATTTTTCTAACAATTTCAATAACATTAAATTTTTTTTATATTTTTAACTTGCTAGTTTTTTTTTTACTTTTAAAATTATTCCAAATTTTACTGAGGATTTACGCTTTTTAGAATGGATTAAAATTAAATTTCTTTTTCCCCTTTTCTTTATTGGTAAACTTTAGGTAATAACACCATCATTCTTCAGAAGACTTTTAATACAACTTTAAAATATTTGTTACCTGGCTGTTGAGCAGTATTTACCCTTCGGGATCACACACTTTAACTTCAGGGAAAATTATCAACTTTACTGCCTCTATCTGCACAGTAAATTTATTGTTTTATCTCCCCAGCCAGCTAAATAAACAAAACCATTTTCTTTATTTTAATTCTTTACACATTTCACCAATTTATCCTTACGTTTTAATCTTCAACTATCAAATTTTCACTTTGACTTTAATAATTCCCCAGGATGAACTTCGCAAGGACTCTTGAGTGAATTTTGGAAATTAGTCCTTACACACAGTTTGCAAAAACTTTGTTAACAAACACTTGATAAAAAAACTTGTTTAAGAAAAAACTTTATTTAAAATACTCTACAAAAACTTTGTAGGTGTGATCACCTTGACTAACTTTTCACGTTTGATCTGTAATGTAGTTTTCTTTAAATCTTTTCCCTACAGATTTTTCCATAATTTCCATTTTTCCTTAGCCTTCCAAAGTTTTCCCTCACATCGCCATATTTTCTTTTTCAATTTTCCTTTCTCACCGAATTTTCTAGAATTTATCATTGCCGCCAAATGTCCATCTTTTTTTTTTTTATTTAAATATACATATTACATTTTCTATATAATCTTATCTAGATGTTCATCTAATTACTTTTTCCTAAAATTTTCCTTTCAATATGCCTGTCTTTCTGACCTCCATCCATACATTCCCTGGTTAAATATCTAAGCTATAGGTTTTTCCTCTACCAGGCTCTCATGCGTAAACAGAAAGTATAATTTGACCATTCATAAATTTTTAAATTCAAAATTAACACTTTTTCTCACAGCGTTTCCCTTCAACTTGAATGAAAATGCCATCCCTGTTTTTAAATATATGAGCATTGCCATACTCCCCTTACCTCTACTACTATGATTTGACTACGCTGTAAAATGTGTAAATGAACAAACCAAAACAAAACAGACAATTAAAATTAAAAAATCAGAAATCCATGACGTGCAAAAATAAATAATTAAATAAAAATTAAACATTTAAAAAAAAATAAAACAATTCTAAGTGAGATAATTAAAAAAAAACATTGGAATCCCCTACAGATGGTGTTTGTGTTACAAATAATCAAAACAAAAAAAAACCCAAATTTCTGGCAACAAAAGTGACGAACCACACCAAACCAAAAAAACTCTTGCCGCTAACAAAAAACCAACCGCAACATATTGGAGGGATTGTTTGATTACAACGTTAGTTTTTTGCAGTTTTATAAATTTTATGTAGTAAAATATTTTTCAAAATTCTGCCAAACCTCTGTCGAAAGCTTCACAAATCAGCAGCCAATCGACCTTTTGTATTGCATTTTGTAGACTAATATGTCGGTTTGTGCCTTATTAACGGATCCAGCCCTTAATATTTGATTTATTGGAGGAACTACTTACATACTGTAGTTTCGGTTTCCAGGAAATAAATCTTATCAAATTCTTATTGTATATTTTAAATAATTTTTAATTAACCAAGAACAAAAAATCCAAATTCAAATTTTTAAATTAAAATACATATATATCAAATCATTTTTTTAAAAACTCAAACAATGATTACTTGATACATAATATTAAACATTTTTTTAAATAAAAATATTAACAAGTTTTATAAATAAACTACGTCGCTACAATACATGTTCTGTTCCCTTGCAAAAATAAAGTGAGCAAATCTAAGGGAAACGTGAACAAATTACGAGGGAAAAAACTTTTCACGATAAGGGGAATTTTTCCCCGTGAGCAGTTTTTCACGTTATTATTCTCCTTTGAATAACCTTTTTTCAGGGAAGTTTTTCATGATCGCAAATATGTGAATAGGGGAAAATTGTCGAGGGAAAAATTATTCACGATAGGGGTGATTAATTTGCTTATATACTTATTTTAATGCTTGTGGACTATTATCTATTCCTAAATGAGATTTTAAATTTTTACCGCAAAACCTTTGAAAATATACAAGGACTATATCTTACTCATTAACATTTTTATTTATTAAAAAAAAAACTGTTTTTATTAAAAATAAAAAGAATGGAAAAATTTTTTTTCCAGTTTTGGTTATGCATTTCTTGTAGGGAATATTCGATTAAATGACTGTGACCGGCGGCTGATTTTAAGCCAACATTATTCGATAAATTTTCGGCGGCGGCTGTTAAAAATAATCGGCGGCGCGGCTCAGCCGGCTTAAGCCATCAAGGTCTCTGGTAAAGAGTAGTCCACAAGGGACCAGGACTAGTCCAAAACTAACCCAAACGTATGGAAAAAACCTGGTCTATTTAACATTACGATGTCCTACGAGAGGACCATATAACCCATTTGGACCACTAAGGCGTAGTTTTAAAACTACTCCATGGTATACTCAAGAGGATTAGTTTTGAAGTCGTTTAAAAACGAAAGCATGTCGTTAAAAAACGAAGACATGTCGTCTCACTACAAACACTTTTTAACAATGACATGGTCCATGCTTGCATTACATCGGACCAGTCCATGGAGTAGTCCATTTTATCAAAATGGATTAGGTGGTCCAATTTTATTTGCAGGGCATCAGCAATTTCTTGTAGGGTAATTACTTAAGCTAATAAGTCTACACGATATGTTGAATCAGCAGATTTATGTTGAAAAATTTGCTTTCAGTGCCAACATATCGTATAGACACCAAATTTTTTCAACAAACGTATGCTTACCAACATATGACAGGCATTTGTTAACGATGTCAGCAAACTTTTGTTCACAATTATAGCATATCGTCTAGACACAATATTTTTTGCTTTTCAACAAATTTTTTTCGTATGTTGACAAATATGTTATTTGTTGAAAGTCGTATGCGAGCTTTTTAGCATACAGCAAATTTGGTAGCATATGAATAATATAAAAATTGGTATTCTTTTAATAACTTGATTAATTTTTTACATAACCCCGGAACTTATCCAGATTTCTAGCTCATCGGCAAATAAGGAACAAAAAATTGCATTTATAAGTGCTTTGAAAATAGAAATGTTTGCCAAAGAACTTTGTTTTAGAGTTATAGCCCATAAAAGTTGATCAATTCTTAACCAATATTTCTTGAAGTATAAATTGGATCACAGCAATATGGGTATCGCTGAAGGGTGTTTCCAAATACCTTTCACATGGTACACTTATAAAATTATTACAGTAACTGATTGTGTGTTATTAAATTCGTTTTCCGTACTGTTAAACTTGAATAAAAATATAGTTATTTTACGAATAATTTTATTTTTTAACATTTATGTTTGTTATTCAAAAAACAAACTACCAAAAGATAATGTTTTTTCGTTGTTATTTTTTTATGTAGTTTGATTTTTGTCGGTAAAAATATATTTTTTAAAAGTAAAAACTATTCAATTTTACGGAACATGCTGTTTAATAAATAAAAAATTTAAAAATGAATGTACAAATCATTTGTTTTAAATGAAATGTTAACGATCCGTTTTTTAAATGAGTTTTAAGTTGTTTGAAATGAATTTTCGTTTGAATTTAACTACATAATATTTTGAGTGTATATAAAACATGCCGAATTATTAACCCATTAAGAACCAATTTAAAAAAATATTTTAATTTACTAATGCATTTTATTAAAATGGCTCTAATCGCAAAATGTTATCGATATAAAGGTATTTTTTACATATCGAGGGCTATTTTTCAAATAGTGCTATTTGAAATTTTAAAAAAATTTTTTTTTTATAGAAACGTGTTCACTGACGAAAGGGTCATCTGTCATTTAAATTTGAAAAAAAAAAAAAATATTTCCCAAAACGTTTTTTTCATAAATGTCTTTTTGTGCTATCTAACACAGACGTTTTTTTGGTAACATAAATCTATCTACATAAAAAATATTACTTCATATAATAAATTGATAAAGTGTTATGACAAAGTAGACATATTATACATCAAAGGGTTGGGAATTGTGTCTAGATTTCATAAACTAATATAATTTTTAAATTCGTTGTAGAAATTTTGCAAAAAATTGTTTTATGATAATAGTACAATACGTAAAATTGAACAATTTAATTGCATGTGTATGAGCCGCTTTAGTATTCATATTGCACAATTATTATACACATATCGGGTCATACAAAGTCGAACGATTCGCCCAAAATTGGACCGTCCGAATGGACCACCTCAGAAAAATTCATGGCCAAAATTTACTTGTACATGATATTATACAAATAAAACTGTTAAGCGAATTTATTTGTATAATATCTTTAAATTTTCTTAAATCTTTGGATGAAGTTTCCTGGTGATCTGGCCTATGCAACCAGTGAAATGCGTATGTTAATAGCTTATCCCATCAGCAATAAATTTCTGTGTTTTTATCAAAAATAAAAGTTAGGAATTAAGCACGACAAACAAAATCTTGTTGATAATTCACAAAAACATATTTCAAACAAATTATGATAAATTTGAGTCTTATATTTCCAAAATACTGGACCAATTATGGAGTACTTGGCAAGCGCATTTCTCTAAAAAATTATTTTTAGCATCCAGCTAAAATTAATAATTAAGGATCGTTTTTAGTTTTTGTTATACATACCTGAGAAGTCCTAATTTGGGAACCTATAGCACCTCTCTTGCTAATATCTATAGACCTCAAATCCAGGACCTAAACTCGACTACAATTTTTTAATTTTCAGCTCAAACTGCATTCGAATCGGACCAACCGTTTATAAAATATAGAATTATTTCCATTTTTTTCCCCAAATTTCCACGTTCTTTTTAACTAAGCAAACGGATGCATTTCCAAAGCATTGAAGTCTGCTTTTTCGCAAGAATATCATTATTTTTATGATAATTTAAAATATGTGGATAAAGTTAAATTATTTATTGCTTTTCAATAAACATTAGTGTAAAATTTTAACTTAATTTCGAGTTCAGTTAACATGATTATGCGTTTCTTTAAATTTTACTAATTATTTTAATAAAAAATCGTTTAACTTAATTAAAGTCTCAAAAAGTATTCATTACAGCTCATTTTATTTTTGTTCAAATAGTGCTATCTGCTTATTTCAATGTTCAAGTAGATACAATTTTAATTTGTAAGTAGTGCTATCAGACATATAAGCGCGAATATCTGGAATTAAAAAAAATTAATATATGTATGATTTAGGCGTTCATTTATAATAACATTGTAAAATAAAGTTTAGTTATTACTCCTAGAGTTATCGAAAAAATCAGTTTTTTCGCTCTCCTGTAAAATTGTGATTTTTCAGATAGCACTATTTGAAAAATAACCCTCGATATAACATTTTATAGGGAACGCTTCAAGCTTTCAGTTATTAAAGTTAAAAAATTATATTATTATAAAACTTTTGTTTAATATAGAGTTATGAGTATACATGTGGTAATAGTTTTTATACTCTATGTATTATTTAATTATAGTATGCCAAATACCGGCTTTTTTTTTTTTTTTCCTTCATTATTTATTTATTGAATCTTCATATATTAAATATGAACTAACAATAATTAATCAAATCTTAACCTAATATTATTTTTTGTCCTGCCAGTGCCAGACAAAAATTTTGTTCATCGCGGGTTCTGTTCACTTTTATAGGTGTTTATCGCTCATCTAATTGGACAAGTGCCGCAGTGTCTCTTCTTCTTAAGCGAGTGTGGCCGCTATCATTTAAAATATTTCGTGCTAGTGGGTTCGGGTGCAATTCGAGCCTTTTTAAGTATTTTACTGCATATTTCGTAATCATAGTTTTAACTAATGGAACATTGAGATCCTTGTGAATATTTGAGTTTTTAACATACCAAGGGGCAGCTGTGATTATTCGAAGTAGTTTATTTTGGCGCCTTTGAATTTTTTCGATATTAGAGGCCGAGGCAGTGCCCCATAACTGAATACCATAGCACCAGATTGGCTTTAAGATGGAGTTGTAAAGAAGAAGTTTGCAGTCGAGACTAAGGACAGAGTTTCTTCCAATAAGCCAATGAATTTGGATGGCTTTTAGTTTCATTTGAGTTAATTTTGCCTCTATATGGCTTTTCCACGTTAAACGGCGATCTAGATGAATACCGAGGTATTTTACATGCGAATTTTGAGGTATTATTTGATTATTGATTTTAATAGGGGGGCATGATTCCCGACGCAAGGTGAATGTTATATGTACGCATTTTTGCTCATTGACCTCTATCCTCCATTGCTTTAACCATAGTTCGAGTTGAAATATATGATCCTGTAGGTATCGAGATGCTTCTTGACGGTTTTCGTGCACGCTCAAAAAAGCTGTATCATCAGCAAATGTTAAAGTTTGTGTGTAGTTGTTTGTTGGCATATCCGAGGTATATATTAAGTATAAAAGTGGGCCCAGGATGCTTCCCTGAGGGACTCCAGCGTCAATTTGCTGAGGAGAGCTTAAATAATCACCTTCTTTAATAATAAACTTTCGACCGACTAAGTAGCTTTCTAACAGCTTGTGTATGTTTACTGGTAAGTTTAGCTTCAATTTATGTAATAAGCCTTCATGCCAGACTTTATCGAAAGCTTGAGAAACATCGATGAAGAGAGCGGAACAATATTTTTTTTCTTCAAAGGCTTTTCTTATTGCGTTTACTATACGATGGGTTTGCTCAATTGTGCTGTGTTCTCTTCTAAAGCCGAATTGGTGGTTAGGAATACATCTATTATCATTTAAAATTGGGGTTAATTTTGACGCTAACAGCTTCTCAAACAGCTTTGATATATTAGAAAGTAAGCTTATAGGCCTATATGACTCAACTTTTGTGTGATCCTTTCCAGGTTTAGGTATCATGGTGACTAAGGAGACCTTCCACTTTTGAGGATAGTATTCAAGGCGTAAAATAGCATTAAAAATTAAAAGAATAATTTTCTTTGCTATGCTGGGTAGCTCCAAAAGCATTTTGTTGCTGATCTTGTCAAACCCAGGAGCCTTCTTGGGGTTTAAATCACAAATAGCCTTTTCGATTTCTCTTATCTCAAATCTTAGCGGAACAGCTGCTCTAGCAGCAACAGGTGGTAACTCGACCGCAATATCGTGAGATATATTTGGGGTAAATACGTTTTTTAAATGATTGACAAACAGATTTCCTTTTTCAACATCATTTCTTGCCCAACTTCCATTCAAGTTTCTTAATGGTGGTTTAGAGACAACTGGCCTTTTGAGATTTCTAGCTGCACGCCATAATGAGTAGTCTGATTGTGGGGTTGCATCAAGTTCCTTAAGATATTTTTCCAGAGAAGCCGTTTTCTTAGTCTGCAGTAACTTTCTTAGTCTTTTTGTACACTCTTTAAGTAAGTTCTTAAGTTGAGGGGATCTGTGCAATTGCCACTCTCTTCGAGCCCTCCTTTTTTCAGACAAAAGATGCTCGACATCTGTGGAATATATTTTAATAGTTTTTGTTTTTTTGGGGGCAATATTGGAATGTTGAACAGCTAGTTTCAGAAAACTGTCAAAATTGTCAATAGAGCGATCTACATAATCCGGTGTACTGAGCGGAATATTTTCTGTGCAATGGGTACTGAGATATTTTTTATATTTCAACCAATTAATTTGCGTAGCTGTCGTCGGAGGAACAATTCTATTGGGGTTCATTATAGTAACAATTGTAGGTGTGTGGTCGGAAGATAAATCTAGGGAGGCTTCAACTTGAATCGTTTCTATGGGAATGTTTTTAACCACGCCGAAATCTATGACATCTGGAATTTTTTGAAGATCAGTGGGCCAATATGTTGGTTGTCCGCTCGCTACCACATTTAAATCCATTTTAGAAATTGTGTTAAATAAAACACGACCCTTTGGTGTTATAAGTCGCGACCCCCAGAGGGTATGTTTAGCGTTATAATCGCCAGCGGCTAGGAAACACGGTCCTAATGATTTAAAATATTTACAATATTGGTCCTCCGATATTGAAAATCTAGGCGGGGAGTATAACGATGAAATTATTAGGTTTCTATTTAATTCCTCAACGCAAATGTTCGTTGCCTGGAGATAATCTTCACGATGATCACACATTAGGTAGTGTTTGACTCGGGCCTTTATTAAAATGGCAGAACCTCCACAAGCTCTATCTCGAGGGTCCTTGGTATCATATAGTATATAACCATTTATTTTAAACGTACTTCTTGAGGTCAAATGAGTTTCAGAAATCATCATGACATCAATTTGTTTATTTTTAAGAAAGTATTCTAATTCATTTTTATGTTGGCGGATGCCGTTTGCGTTCCAAAAACAAATTTTTAAACAGTTCATGGTTTGTTAAGTACAGCTTGCAATAACATCGATTGCATTCTAAGCATTTCCTGCATCATATTACCCATTGTGTTCGTAAAATTATTTACTGTTTGCACTAATGTTTCCATGGTTTTTTCTAAACGACTTAAATTAGAAAATTGAGTTTCATCATTACTTGGCGAGGCACCTTGCATTGGCTCATGGTTTGATTTTAGGACGTTAGCGTAAGAGGTTCTGTTATTACTAGGCTGGGGGGCTTGAATTGCATTTGTGTTAACCTGATTTGTTACCTGCATTTGAGGGGGATTAGTTTTCGGTCCGACCGACTGCTTGACGATAGTATATACAGGGCATCCTCTATAATTGGCAGTGTGATTACCGCCACAGTTGCTACATTTTTTTACGTTGGGGTCGGTTTTAGACTTGTCGCAAAGAACTGTTCCATGTAATTCACCACATACTACGCAAACAGGGGGTAAGTAGCAGTATGCCTTAGTATGGCCAAATTCCTGGCAGTTTAGACATTGAACAGGACCATTTCTTTTGTGCGGCTCCTCAATAGTTACCCTTCTGTACAGAATATATTTCAAATTATAAATTGGATGCGTTTCATTTTTTTTGAGCTTAACGTCGCCGGGTTCAAGCTCCACTCGAAATAGTGGTTGGGGATTTTTTTCCCTATTTTTGATATTTGTTAAGTTTTTGATTTTAAAGCCCTTCTCTTCCAAAAAAGCTTTAATTTCCCCTGGGTCTACGCATGAGTCTATGCCCTTGATTACTACCTGAAGACCTTTACTGCTCTTCAGTTGATACGTATAAAAGTTTTTATTCAGAGTCTCAAATCTTGTAATTACCTTTCGAAAATCATCCTCGTGATTAACCTGTATTTTAGTCTCGTTAATGATACCGCGCTTTATTGCAGCTACATAAAAGGAATTTTCACCAATCACCGAAATTAAACTTTTTATTAACTCATTAGAGTTTTGCTCTCTAAGGTATATCGGGGGTGGCTTAGACGATTTAATGACGTTTGGTGCTTCAGAGGATTCATCCTCCAGAATCGCGAAACGATTTTGTGTATTTATTTTATCAAAAGATGGTACTTTTGAGGCCGAAGCAACTGCTGCAGAGGTAGGGCTGCGTCCCCGTTTAAGCACTGTTATGTACCTGTCCATATCAACTTGTACTGTAGGCTTTTGACAACTTTTTACAGGGGGGTTTTCCATTGCATTTGTGTTTAAGTTCATGGTATCATTGCCCACTAAATTTGTTTTTGACGTCACGGCAATACTTGCTGGCCTGGCAACACTTGTCACCAAATCTTGTTGTAGTTTTTTTAATGAGTCACTATCCACCGTTTGTGTAAATACCGAGGGTGAGAGGGAACGTGTTCGAGTAATTGGCTTAGCCGTTAGGTAGTTAATATTGTTTTGTTTTGTTTTATTTATTTCTGCATTATTTTCATTTGCATTAACTAAAACGTAAACGTTTCTTTCATTTTGTCTTAGTGTTGTTTCACTGTTTGTACTCATGCAAAGAGTTGTTTTTGTTTTTCACCGTTTTGCTTTGCTTTAATATTTTTATTATTTATTGTATTTTACAACAACAAAAGAAAAACCAGAATTTAAATGTTTTTTTTTTTTCAGAATATGTATACACATGTATGAACATTCATACGTACATATATATTTTTACTGATTTATTTTATTTAATTTGATCGTTTTAAATTGTTCACTATTATGTTAAATAATTTAATTAACAAAATATATTATTTTGTTTTTTTTTTTAAGCGTTAATTCGCTGCTTAGATTACAAAATCAAATGTGATTAATTAATAGTTTAAATTGTATGCGGGGCTAAAATACACGTCTGTATCACAACAAAGCACAAACCGAACTCTGAAATACCGGCTTTGATAAATAAAATTGTTCTTTTATGTTGGCTTTCGACTGGACATAAGGGTTCTTAATTTTATGGTATATCAAGCACCGGCTTCGCACAGCTGAGTTAATTTTCTTCATTTAAACCACCCTGAAAAATTTCTATTTCTATTAAAGAAATTAACAAAAATTGGTGACAAACTGAACCGATTGTTATTTACAAAAGAACTCGTTTTCTATGACTAGATTTTACACTACGATGATCGGTCTATAATTTATCATAGGTCGCATGTAAAACCCATTCTCGGATATACTTTAGCATGCCTAAGACGCACCGAATAACGCTATTATAGCAGAATTTGGTATGTCATAGTTTCATAAAGCTAGAAATCACACAACTAAATTTGGAGAAGATCGGCCCACATATGCTCCATTGGATCATTTCAATTTTCAGTTTTTTTTTTAATGACTTTAGTGGCAAAACTTGCATCATCTTTATAAAAATTATAAAAATTTGATAACTGTATTGAAATTTGGTCCAGTTTATGTTTTTTAATACTAAAATTACTCAACCGAATTTTGTAATTATCGACCCAAAAATCCCGATAATACGGCTAAACTGATAAAAAACATGATAGTTTATTCATATTTGGTCAAATTAAGTTATATATGATTAATAAGTCGGTTAAGTCCGACCATATAATAACATATACCACAGAATATACAGATACATATTTAAGAGTGTACCTAATTTGGGACTCATGGGCAATCATGGACCCGATAAAACAAATAAGGTTATAGTCGCCAAATTTTGTATTAATACTAAAATTTTTAAGGATGTTATGATATTGGTAATATTTTTGTGAGTGATAATTGTATAGGAACTATAGATTTAGAATATAAAGTTTAATCTTAATACCAAGATAAAAAATGGTTTATTGGCACAAAAATTCTAATTTGAAAAGTAGTTAGTATCTTTGAGAAATTATGGACCGTTCCTCACCGTTTTCAATAACAATAAATATTTAGTACCAATGTACCAAATTTTATCAAATAATTGCGACCTGTACTTTGCACACTACAAAGTAAGCAGCCAGCCAGACATCGTTATATCAACTCAAGATAGTGATGGAGTCTATCGGAATACTATAAAATGGTTATAGGACCAATATTTTTAAGTGTTACAGACACTATGGTGGTGTGGGTATCAAAATGAAAAACATACTGCTGGCCGGCCCATAACTTACCATAACATTAAAACTGTAAGGCTTTATAAATAATTTTTAGATCAATCCAGTTCATATATTTTAACTACATATTTGCGGATTTGGCCCAGCCCAATATATCTTTCTTACTTATTCAGTATTAATATGCATACATACAACTATTAATTTTTGCACTAAAGGCAATAATTTATAACAAATTTTAAATAAAAAAATTAAAATAATAAAAAAAGAGAATTGTCAAATTTATTTGAAATTTTTAAACAAATTTTCTCTTTACTCAACATACACAACAACATAGGAAATTCAACATATCGTGTAGACACAAAAATTGTATGTTAACTTATTTGTTGAAATATCATTTGCTAGCATATGATAGATTTGAAAAATTTAGTATTTTCAGCATATCGTCTAGACACCTAGCATATTGCATATGCTGATAGAGACATTTGTTATTATTTTTAAGCATATGAGTATAAGCAAGGTATATATACCTTGAATATAAGCATACATTTGCTGATTCAACATATCGTCTAGACTAAGCTTTAGAGAGAGATGCAAGATCACATGTACACAAGAGTATCGGCAAGTTTTTTCATTTTGCTCTTAATAAACTAATAGAATTAGAATTAGAATTTTCTTTATTTTCATTTTATAAAAGTTTCTTATGTATAAATTAACATGTTACGAATAATAGTTACAATAATTTTAATATAATTTATTAAGCTTGAGGTTTTTCTTTTTTTATATAAAAAATTTTATAACATTTATTTTATAACTCCAATATTTCGATACAGCAATGTGTATCATCGTCAGGGAAATAATTAAACAATTAAAATAACTTTTATAAAATAATGAAAAAATAATAACAATTGTCAAATAGAAAAAATTATTTAAAATTAAAAAAATTTTTAATACAAATAATCTATTACATTCTAAAAAATTTTTTAATTTCCTGTTTTGTTTTTAAAAACTAAATGTCTATAATTTTGTGCTACATTTTCCGTGTCAGATTTAAAATTCATTCTAAACAATTCTGGTACTTTAATGATTTGTAACATTTCTAGCAGTAAACGTCGCTTATAATTTTTTTTCTGTGTTTAAAACTGATACATTCTCAAAGTCCGGAGAGTGATTTAAACTGGCACAGTGGGCTGTTAATGCTGTTTTTTGTGATGTAATATCCCTAAACTTTTGATTTGATTTGTGACCCGATATTCTAGTTTACAGTTTATTCTTTGTCGTACCTACATACACTTTGTTGCATTGTCCATTATCATTTCCCTTACAAGGTATTTTATAAACTACATTCGACATTTCTAACTTATGTACTTTATCTTTAGTTCTAGTAAATAATTTACCAACTGTATTATATGATTTATGTGCTATTTTACATATCCTTGAGTCGAATATTTTCGACTTTTCTAAACGTTCCGATATTTTAGTAATATATGTAAGTGATTTGTAAATTTTTGGCTCTACAATTCTATTCGAGTTGTTTACTCTATGGTTATTGCATTGTCTTATTAAATTTGATATCAGTTCAATTGGAAAACAATTATCTTTCAAAATATCCCTAATTCTTTTTAAATTCTTGTTATGAAATTCTAAATCACTTATTCTCAGTATTCTTTCTATAAGATTTTTTGCAGTATTAATAATAACCCTCTTTGGATGTTTGGAGAAATAATTAATAATTCTACCAGAAGAAGTTGGTTTTTGGTACCAATCCATTATTAATTTATCCCTTTTTCTTATTAACAAAGTATCTAAATATGGAAGTTTTAAGTTACACTCTTTCTCAATAGTAAATCTTATGTCCGGATGAAATGAGTTAAAAGTTTCCAAAACATTTTCCATTTCCGATTCTTCAATAATGCAAAATAAATCATCCACATATTTTGTCATAATTTTCGGTTTAGTAGTCAATTTTGCAATACAAGTATCTAATAATTTCTCCATAACTATATCCGCTATAATTGGTGATGCTGGTGATCCCATTGGAAGTCCCTTTTGTTGGACATATATGTTACTATCCAATTGAAAATATCTATTATCTATTATACAGAATCTAAGAATACGTAAAAACAGTTCCCTTTCAATTTTTGTAAATTCCTTAATTATATTCCATTTTTCCTCTATTATATCTATAGCAAGATCTACTGGTATACTCGGAAATAAAGAAATCACGTCGAAAGAAACCAATTTTTCATTGTCTAATAACCTAACATGTCTTATTTTATCCTTAAATTGAAGAGAATCCTTTACATTATATTCAGAATTTATTGTTACATTCTTAAGAATTGTTGTAATATATTTACAAAGGTCATATGATGGAGAATTGATACTTGAGCAAATTGGTCGTAATGGATATTTTCTCTTATGAATTTTAGGAACTCCATACAATCTTGGAGCAATTGCTACGTTTGTTTTTAGTCTATTTCTCTCCGTAGATGTGATTATGCTCTTATTGAAAAGTTCTTGAATAATATCATTATTCATCTTCTGTAATTTGTTTGTGGGATCCCTATTTGATTTCCTATATGTCAAATTGTCCTGCACAATACTATTAATCCTCATATCATAATCACATTTGTCCATAGCTACTGTAGTATTACCCTTATCAGCATTTAAAATAAGAATGTCCTTATTAAGTTTTAAAAATTTTTCCGTATCCCTTACTTTTTCCAGAATGAATTTGTCTCTATTATTCAGTCTAATTCCATTCATATAATTATCAACATTCGTTGTAAGTTTCGTTCTAGCCCTTTCCTGTTCTTCTTTACTACTCAATGTCTGTACTAAGTCTTCTCCCTCAGTTATAATTTTCAAAGGCGGAAATTGACCCCTTTTAATTGGTAGTGAATGTTTGTGTCCTAACGAAAGTACCCACTGTGTGTCTGTTGGAATATTAACACTAGATTTGTTTACAAACCATTTTTTGTTTAATCTTATTCCTAGTTCTTTCCTTTGTATATTCCTAAACACAGAAAAAAATTATAAGCGACGTTTAATGCTAGAAATGTTACAAATCATTAAAGTACCAGAATTGTTTAGAATTAATTTTAAATCTGACACGGAAAATGTAGCACAAAATTATAGACATTTACAGCCGTATTCATAACAAAAAGTTAGCCACAGTTTGTACACTACGAACAACGAGCTGCTAACTAGAATGCCGATTAAGCTAAGCAGCTTGTTGCCACAGAGTTAATTCATAACGAACTTTTCTCCATCTGCCAACTTTTAATAAATCAACTCTGAATTTTTATGATGCCACTTTGTATTACTTAAAAATGCAACTCGTTTGCATTAAACATCGCTGGTTTGTCATTTTTTTGTAAATTTTTTTTGTTTTTTTCTCTACATTTAACAATTTTAAAGGTTTTTCAATTAAAATAAAAAAAAAATATAAAAATAAAATAAAATAAAACAGTAATAATTTAAATAAAACCAACAAAATTGTTGTACATTTAACAGCTGTTTTTCACAAGTTGGCAGCTCGTTAACAAGAGTTTAGCAAGTCGTTAGCCAGAGTTTGGTAAGTGTATTATTAATAAACTTTGTGCTAACTTCATGCCAAATTTTCATTATGAATACGGCTGTTAGTTTTTAAAAACAAAACAGGAAATTAAAAAATTTTTTAATATGTAATAGATTATTTGTATTAAAAATTTTTTTAACTGTAAATAATTTTTTCTATTTGACAATTGTTATTATTTTTTCATTATTTTATAAAAGTTATTTTAATTGTTTAATTATTTCCCTGACGATGATACACATTGCTGTATCGAAATATTGGAGTTATAAAATAAATGTTATAAAATTTTTTATATAAAAAAAGAAAAACCTCAAGCTTAATAAATTATATTAAAATTAAATAAATAAAGGTTAAATAAAATAAAATTTATACAAAATAGTTACAATAAATAAAATAAAATAAAATAAAGAAAAAGAAAAATATAAAAGAGCTAAACGACATGTTTTTTTATAAAAGCGTCTGTCGAACGATCACAAACAAATATTGGCATTTAATGCAAAAATAAAATTAAAATTGATTAATAAAATTATGACAAATTTAGTTAAATTCTCTTATTAAAAAATGTCTATAAGTTAACGCACATTTTAAGTATTTTACTAAATTCACCCAGTCTTCTTCATTTTGGCGATTTAGTATATGATCATATCTTCTTCCGCTAGGTAAGATTTCCGAAATATAGCATATCTAAATTCTTTTAGCACAGGACAGATGCCAATAATAAACTAATAGAAACTTTAACCAATATATCAGTCATCACTACCTTTCAAATAACTAGTAAAATTACCGGTAGTATTCTTGTAGGGAAGTAACCTATTTTGTTTAAAAGTAACCAGAACGGCAACGCGGACAACGATAAATTCGCCTTGATTCAGCGCGTTCAAAAGGTAAAGCAAAAAAAACTCTCAAGCCGACAGCATACACGCTGAAAATTGCTTGCGTACTTATTAACAAGAAATTGTGAAATCTGTAAATTATTTATATTATTGACAAAGCATTTAATTTAAGGTAAATACTAATTAAATAAAAGTTTATTTGTTATTATAAAAATAAAGTCGTATGATGGATAATAAATCCTTTAATGTAGTGCATAGTAGACATTTTCCTAACCTCATGTTTTTAAAATGGCGTCTGCCGGTGCAAGAAGTGAAATAATTTTTAATAATAAACCTTGATTTTAAGAAAAAATTATAGCTGAGTATTGTTTATTTTCAAGCACAATAGCGGCTTTGGATATTTCAATAAATTTGTTGACGAAAGGTTAAAAATAAAATGGCCGATAATGATGATCTTTTAGATTATGAAGATGAAGAGCAAACCGAGACCACCGTTGCCGAAACACAGGAAGCTCCCAAAAAAGATGTAAAAGGTACTTATGTATCAATACACAGCTCTGGTTTTCGTGATTTTCTTTTGAAACCTGAAATTTTAAGAGCCATTGTTGATTGCGGTTTTGAGCATCCCTCGGAAGGTATGTGTTGCATGTACTACGTAGATATCAGTAACAGTGTATATTAAATATAAAAAAAAATCAATTTGTATTTTCAGTACAACACGAATGTATTCCCCAGGCTGTGCTAGGCATGGACATTCTTTGCCAGGCCAAATCTGGTATGGGTAAAACTGCCGTATTTGTGCTCGCCACATTACAACAGCTGGAACCAACTGAGAATGTTGTTTATGTACTAGTCATGTGTCATACTCGCGAACTTGCATTCCAAATCAGTAAAGAATACGAACGTTTTTCGAAATATATGCCAACTGTCAAAGTAAGTATTACTACAAAAATTTCATTTTTGAACTAATATTTCTTAAATATGGTTTATATATTATTATACTTATTTTGTAGGTTGGAGTTTTCTTTGGCGGTTTATCCATACAAAAGGATGAAGAGACTTTGAAGAATGTAACTCCCCACATTGTCGTTGGTACACCTGGCCGCATATTGGCCCTAATTCGCAATAAAAAGTTGAACTTGAAGCATTTAAAACATTTTATTCTCGACGAATGTGATAAAATGTTGGAACAACTTGGTACGTTTGCATATTTTTTTCTCCATATCGCTTCTTTATTACAACATTCATATCTCAAAAAATCAAAATTTATTTTAGGTTACCTAAGCAAAACTGCTCCTTCATAGCTTCTTAATATGTAAAAAATAAAAATTGAATTATATCTGAAACTGAACCGAAGTTAAAGCAAAATATATAGGCCTGTCACAGAAATCAATTCCAATTGAAAGTGATAGTAGTTTCTTAAATTGCTGCATTTAAAACGAAATGATGATAATTTATTAAATCTACCTAAGTAAATTTTGAAAACTTTAATCGCATATTGCCAAGTTTGATTTTTTTGAGATATGACTATGTTGCAATAAAGAAGCGATTTGTAATTGTCAAACATTTCGATTATACAAATTAAAGGTTTCACAATCACCCCTATCGTGTGTAAGTTTTTCCTCGTCATTTTTTCCCCTTTTCACATTGCGATCATGAAAAACTCCTATAAAAGAATTTTTTGAAATAATTCGAAGAAGAATAATAACGTTTTTTCCTTCGTAATTTGTTCACTTTTCTCTTTGATTTGCTCACTTTTTGCTGGGTAACAGAATATGTATAGGTATTACAAACTAACGTAATCAAACAATCCCTCCAATACTTGATATTTTGCTTTATTATTTTAACTTTTCTTTAAAATATATACATACATACGTGTATATTTTTGAAAAAAAATTTCATTGATTTTGAATTTTTTAATCTTTTTTTACATTTACTGCATCTAACAGCGTGAACAATTTTTCACATGAGATTCACAATTGCTGTTTTCCCTTCGAGGGCAATGAAAATTTCATGGGAACAAAAATTCCACTTGGTATTCACGATTTTATTTTACAAAATGCTTTCATTGTAAAAAAATCATTAAATTTACCTAGTTTGTTAGATAGTGAAATCTCATATTAATTTTAAAATTCTGGGACAATTTTCTTTATTTTTCAAAAGATTGTCCGCGTTTGACAGATTTTGATCTTAGAGTAAGAAATCATTTATAGGTACATATTCAGCCTAGTCACAAATAAAAATTAGCCTGGAAATTTTTCTCTTTCCCCATTCCTATTATAAATAAAAAATCAGCATGAAGTTTTCCACTTTCTTCCGTAAGCGTTCTGGAAATCGACCTTTAAATCGAATCGTTTAAAAAACTTGTTCGATTTCAATTTCACTCGAATTCGATTTCCAGGACATGCTGATTTTCTTTGCAAAATAAAAGGGAGTTTATAAAAAACAAGTTAGAGTGCTATATTCGGCTGTGCCGAATCTTTGATACCCTCCACCGATAGTTCGAATGTTTAAGAAGTAATATGTCTATTTATTATTATTATCTTAAACTGTGACGATTTGTTATTAATTATGGTTTTAGGCGACTAAACTGTTTTCCAGTAGTAGGGTTTATATGGGGCCTGGGGTAAAGTATGGACCGTCCATCACGAAATTTCACAGCGTCATTTCTAGTCCTTTAAAACTGTGACGTACCAATTTCTGTTATGATAGCATTATTAATTATGGTTTTAGGTGTACTAAACTGTTTTCCGGGAGTAGGGTTTCTATGGGGCCTAGGGTAAATTATGTACCGATCTTCACGAAATTTCACAGTATCCCCTACAAGAATAGTGACGGTCATTTGACCTATCATATGACCGACATTGCTGATACAGATGTCGGTCATCGCGTAGAACAAAGTTTCTATCATTTTCTTAAGGCCAACGTGAAAAAAATGACCTGAACTTTTGTGTACGTGTGATTTTGCATCCTTCTTTAACCTATGAATTTTGTGGTAGATAAAACATATATCTGATCTGTTTACTCTTATACTCTTTACATATCAGTACTGATGTATAAACCGGACACAGCTGACAAGTCAGTACTGATGCATATACCGGTCCCAGCTGACTAGTCAGTACTGATGCATATATTCGTCACTACTGACGTATTTTTAGCTTAAATAAAACACGATTAATTTTATTAAATTCTCACACATATTTTTGTTTTTTATTTTAAATAAAATTCAATATTTGTTCGTTTTACAAAATAAATTAAATAAATAAATAATTATTTTTTGTCCTATGTGGTAATTTAAATTTTATAAAGCTTTTTTGCAATAGTCCCAACTTCAATATTTCACTTGGTTTTTGCTTAAGTCAACCTTTGGTTAACATTGATGCTATAGATAAGTACATATACTAAGGAATGATCCTATATCTTGTAGTTTCATTAGAATCATTCCTAAGTATATGTTTACATCTATAGCATCAATGTTAACCAAAGGTTGGCTTTAGCAAAAACCAAGTAAAATATTTAAAGAATGGGAATATTGCAAAAAGGCTTAATAAAACAGGGACCGATTCAGTTATTCCTCCTTTCATAAACGTCAGATGATAACAGTTTTTTTTATTAAATATTAGACGTTGCTCGTAACCAATAGTTTTATTAAAAAGTTATTGGTTTTTGCAAAACGTTTGGCTAGATCAAACACCATTTAACCGTTTTTAAATATCATTGTACAATTCTGCTACATGCAGCTGGCCAACTGGGATCTTCGGATATGAGTATTTTTGGCTTCATCCAAATTTTGTTTAGGCTTTTCCGCATCTTCAGCTTCGCGTTTTTCTTTTTCGCATTTTTTTAACTAACTTGCCCAAATGCTTTGGATTTTCTTAATTTATTTTAATAATTTAATAATTAATAAAATATTTTGCAGTATTTAATTTAAACAATTCACAAATTTTCACAAATATTAGCCAGTATGTATAACAAAAATTAAAAAAAAATTGGCATTTTTGTGGTGTTTTCAGTTGTTCTACTCTAACATATATGTTAGAGTGGTACAACTAATGTAAAATTGTTGCAAGTGTGTTAGTAAATTTTTTTTTTTTTTTAGTTAAGGTCATCCATTTCTTGTAGGGTCATTTATAGTCCTATAAAAATGTAACGAGCCAAAATTTGTTATGATTGCATTATTTTTTACGGTTTTAGACGTACTAAACTGTTTTCCGGGAGTAGTGTCTTATGGGGCTAAGGGTAAATTATAAACGGATCTTCAC
This sequence comes from Pollenia angustigena, assembly GCA_930367215.1. Classification (NCBI taxonomy): domain Eukaryota; kingdom Metazoa; phylum Arthropoda; class Insecta; order Diptera; family Polleniidae; genus Pollenia; species Pollenia angustigena. Next base: position 118,631,505 of record OV884057.1, on the reverse strand, counting down.
GGAATCGAACAGCGTGATTTCCAGTTAAATAAAACAAATTTTCGCAAAATCGTATCTCATTACGTGCCTTGTTCCGCCATTTATGTTATTTTTTGTAACAAATTTATCAATTTTTTTAGGTGGTGGTTCCACATTTTGATTCATAGCTCTGGTCCTACTGAACCGATTTTGCTGGATTTCAATCCCAAACTGCTTAGGATAACTACAAACAATTTTGCAACAAGTTTGTTCATTTCTTTTGAGTTGTTAGAAAGTGAGCGAGTTTTCAACAGACGGACAGACAGACAGACATGGCTAAATCGACTTAAAATTACTCAAGGACCCATAATATATATACTTTATGGGCTCTGAGATGAATAATAAAAAAGTTTCACACGTAATGACAAACTTAATATACCCTCTTCACAACTAATTGTGGTGGAGGGTATAAAAACAGGTTTACTCAGTGGAGAAATGTTTGTTTTCAATATTCTTAAAAGTAGTAATTGAATAAATAAAATTTTTTTATCTTAACTCCATATCGTTGTATTACTTAAAGGCATCGTAAAACCCTTAATTCCTTAATAATCCGATATTACTCTGGATTTTCAAAAGGCGTTGGCAGACCAGAGAAATGCAAAATCACAATTTTTCTTGATTTGTTCATACGCTCAAATTTACATTCACTCTTTGACTGTAAAACAAAGTTCAACGTCGGTAATTTTTACATCGTTTCGTACACATTTGATTTTTGCATGTGTGCGTTTTTTATTGAAAGTGCTTTGTTTGCATTTTTTGTTGCGCACGCAATATAACTTAATTGTGAAAAGTCAAAAGGCACAAATTCTTATACTTTTGCATTCAAGTGGTCATTGTCCACTCGATTAGACGCTTAGTTAACAATAAAAACAATAAACCACTCCATTAGACGCTTTGTTAAAATTAACAACAATAACAAGAATAAATTGTACACACATAACTACTGTACTTTTTAAGGAATGATAGAAAAAGTCTTCTGTTTCTATGGAAATTTTTTGTACCTACTACATATGTACGTTTAGTTTCAATTTAATTTTTTTTCTTGTAGTACATAGTAACTGCTGAATGCCTACATGAGTAATAATTGCTTGATTTCTGGCTTTTTTATTTGTATTTTTTTTTGCCAATACAATCATTGTCGGACCAAACACACAAGCATCTTAATTTACAAACGAAGCTAAACGATGGAATAAATAACAAAACAAGATGTGCATTATTTGAATGACTGCAAACCAGCAGCGAATGTTTGCGGTTGCGCAAGTTTGATCCGCTAGCGAGTGTATTTGTTGGTCTTCATTTATTTTTTTTGCAATCGCACAAAGTCGTTCTTTGTGGCAAACCTACAATCTTTAGCCAAACTTCTGTACACATTTTCGACTCTTTTTTTTTTAATAGTTTTTGTTATTGAATTTTAAATCAAACACTTAAATCATAAGCGAGGGTCATTTTTGTGTCGATTTTTAAGCGTGCAAGTGATTAATCAGTTTAAAATCACCAAAAGTACTCAAAAAATACTCAAACCGATATATATGTAATCCTTTAATTCCCTGTGGAACATAGGGCCGCAACTCAAACCGATGATTTTTGAAGAAAACGATCTTCCAAATGCTAGATTTTTCAACAAAAAAAAAAAAGTTGTTTAAAAATTTGTATTGGTTTTTTTTTACAAAGTCTGAGTTCATACGGCTCATGTCTTATTGACAAGATTCTTCCTTTTTCTTCTTTGAACATGAATTGGCGTTCAAATGATTCATGTCATGTTGACGACATGTGCTTTTTTGATAATGAAAACAATAACAAAATTAAACAACGAATGAAAAAGCAAAACGTAAAGACAGTTCATGCATCTGTGTACTCGTTTCTTTTGCCCTCGTCCCTCTCGCCTATAAAGTAGCAATCTTGTCATTAAGATATGAGCCGTATGAACTCAGACAAAAAAAGTTTTCCCTTTTTTTGAAACTATAAATCAAGGCCCATTGAATAAGTCTGCGCAAGAAGCCTGGGGTCTAATCACCGCATTCGATACTATCGTATCGAATAAACTATCGAATTTTTTTGCATACGATAGACACTAACGTATCGAATGAAAACTTGATAAATGTAATGTCGAGTTTCTCGATATCGAATGCTATTATTTCAAATTCAATGCATTTCACTCGAGATCGAGTTTCATGATACCAAAATAAATAATTTCGATAAATTTTGCTCGATATCGTATGCGGTGATTAGACCCCTGATGATCATTGTTTATGTGCTTTTTAGTTGTCAAAAGTTGTTTACATTTTGCTTACATGTGCATGCATATCGCACCTGTTCATCAAAAGTAACACAACTCAAAATTTACAAGTTTTCAGTAGAGGCAAAAAACTAATTCCGCCAATATAATGTAATTATTGTTATAAACAAATATACCGTTGTAAAGGAAACTCAATAATATTTCAATAAAATCACAAAATTTATTTCTCTTCTTCCTTTTTCCGAAATTATTACGGATTTTTGATTTAATACAGTTTTCATGAAATTTTTTGATCTACATGTCAATATTATTTCAAGTTATGCTCCTTTAACTGAAATTTATAACAACTAAAGTATCACAAACCAAAATCAACAGCTATTGATAAACAGATTTTTAACATGAAAACAATCACAACTCGAATTAATACACTTTCGCTGATTCATTTGAGAACTGTAACCATTGAACACTTCAACGCAACTAAAATTACAACTCTTTAATTGAATCAAATCAAACAATATGAGTACGCAAAGAAAGACATAAAGGCATTTCTCTCATGAAATATTACAAATAGAATACCAAAATTTTTACAGTCGTTAGATATGGTAATCATACACTGTTTCCTTCAAAAAAGTGGAAAATAGAATTTTTTGAGTTGTGTTACTTTTGATGAACAGGTGCGATATGTTTGTTTACGTTTATTGTTTTTTCCCACACATACGTTTTTGGTATGCCACACATACACGTATTTTCCTTTTGCTTTGTATATGGGGTAGTATGTTTTTGACAACTAAAAAGAAATTATACACAAATAAAATACATGTCGTTTTTTGTTTTTGTTCAAGTAAGCAGACCGGATAAATGGGCCTTGCGATAAATTTTGTTTTCAAATAAATTTTTTTTTTCTTTTAAGTTTTAAAAACAGAAAAACAATATTCTTTTTTTCACACACAAAAATTTTTTATTTAAAAAATAAAATTTAATTTTGTGTTTTCCGTTCGTAATTTCCGGTCTTTGGTTTTTGCTTACTAAACATTGGGATTAATTACACCCAGGGCTATGACAACAATATTTTATAACTTTTCTATGTATAAAATCACTAAAAACGTATGAGAAAAGATCATATTCTAAGCTTTTATTTTAGAAATTTGTTTTTGTTTTAAATGCTATTTTCTATGCGAACGTTAACGTGTGACATCGTGGGCCTGGCTATTAATTTATTTTTTACTAAAAAAATAATTGTTTGATTAATCGACATTATTTAATCGATTTATTTGTTATTCGAATATCGTCGTCTTAACATTGTTCGAACAAGAGTTTGGTTTTGTTTGATCGATTAATCGAATTATTCTTAATCGGTTGACAACTCTAGTTGACATACAGAGGACGAAAGTGTTCTTAACTGTTTTGACTTTGCCGATTTATACATAGATATTGAGCTGGTTTGTATTAAGCATTAAAAAATTTATTTACGTGTAAAATTTCATTAAAAAATATTAGCTAACAAATATTTTATTGCATGAATCAAAATTTATATATATTGCTTACAAAAACTTGTAAACAAATTTTTTTTTTTTTTTTTTTTTTTTTTTTTGCAAAATTCTAAAACGAATTTTAAAATTATATTAGTTTATGAAATCTAGACACAATTCCCAACCCTTTGATGTTTAATATGTCTACTTTGTAATAACAATTTTTATCATTTTATTATATGATGTAATATTTTTTATGTAGATAGCACTCTTTTGCAAAAAAAAAAAAATAAAAAAAAAAAAAAAAAATAAACGTGTGTGTTAGATAGCACAATGCAATATATATGAAAAAAACATTTTTTGGAAAAAAACATTTTTTTCTAATTTAAATGACAGATGCCCCTTCAGTAAGTGAACTCGTTTTTATAAAAAACACATTTGGAAAAATTGCAGAAAGCACTATTTGAAAAATAATCCTCGATATGTAAAATCTCAATCAATTCCAGAACATGGCTGATTATCCTTTAAGCCTCATGCATTTTAACAAATTATAAACCTATATTTTTCCTTTTGTTTCAGATATGCGTCGCGACGTTCAGGAGATATTCCGCAGCACACCACATGGAAAACAAGTTATGATGTTTTCCGCTACTTTAAGCAAAGAAATTCGGCCGGTTTGCAAAAAATTCATGCAAGATGTAAATATCTACGAGTTTCTAATTCTATCAATACTTCTACCACTACTACTCCAATTAGTTGTTCTACAAATTACTAATCGTTATGCGCCACCACTAAGCAAAATCTCAAATCGCATCTCCTATTTTGCAATTTACAAAAACTAAATTTGAACGAAGGTTTTACCAAAATGATCTATACATACTTTCATATTTTTATCATAATATGAATTGTAAAAAGAGAATAATTAATGAAATTGAAATAAATTTCTAAACGGGTGTAACTTTAATAATCGTTTAAAGCACTTTTTTTTGCTAATAATAACGTAAAACTATAATCGGTGGAACTTTATCATACGCACGCATGCATTTATCTAAATGATAAAGTTATAAATTATTATTGAAACTAAACCCAAAAAAAAAAAAAAAAAAAAAAAAAAAAACGGTATATATATAAAAAAATAATAAAATATCGGTGATAACATAATGAAAAATATAAAAATTCTCAAAAATAGTATGATCCTGCAAAATTCGTTAATTTTCAACTTAAATTATGCGGCCAATTAAAAAAAGCATCAAAAGGAAAAATATAGAAAAAAATCACTTGGTTTTCCTAAATGATAGTTAAACTACAGTTTGGTGAAAGAAGCGTATATTTAACCAATTTAAAATATTGAATTCTATGTTGGAGTCCTTCCAATGATGAAGTCTCATGCAATCGCAATCATACACAAATTAACACAATACATCATTGCTAAGTCACTACTGCGTAAAGTCCGTTTCCGTAGGCCTCTGTGTCTCTGACAGCATTTGCTAACGAGTGCTTAACGAATCCCCCTTTTTGAGTGCGAAAGACTTGTTTTAAAAAAGTTTTGGTGGTAGTGTGGCCGTATGTTTCAGTAATTAAGTTAAAACATTTACAGACTAAATTTTGTCCATAAATTACTTAAGTAGAACGTTTAAGCATCAGAAATTTATTACGCAAATAATTTAATGTATGAATTAATTTATTGTCATTCTTTCGATTTTTTAAAATTTTTAGCCCATGGAAGTGTATGTTGACGACGAAGCCAAATTGACGTTGCATGGTTTACAACAGCATTATGTAAAATTGAAGGAAAATGAAAAAAATAAAAAACTATTTGAACTTTTGGATGTATTGGAATTTAATCAGGTGGATTAAAAAAAAAAAACAAATAAAATTACCAGTTAATTTTTATTCTATTTTAAATTATTTACAAAGGTCGTCATTTTCGTTAAGTCCGTTCAACGTTGTATGGCTCTAGCCCAATTGTTAACAGAACAAAATTTCCCCGCTATTGGTATTCATCGTGGTATGACCCAGGAGGAGCGATTGAATCGTTATCAACAATTTAAGGATTTCCAGAAGCGCATACTTGTAGCGACCAATTTGTTTGGCCGGGGTATGGATATTGAACGTGTCAATATTGTTTTTAACTATGATATGCCTGAAGATTCCGACACTTATTTGCATCGTGTGGCGCGTGCTGGCCGTTTTGGTACTAAAGGTTTGGCCATTACCTTTGTTTCGGATGAGGCCGATGCCAAAATTCTTAATGAAGTTCAAGATAGATTCGATGTTAATATTACCGAATTACCCGACGAAATTGATTTGTCATCGTATAGTAAGTGAAAAGGTTTTGCCATTTTAAACATATTTTTGACCTTGTTTATTTTAATTAACAGTTGAAGGGCGATAAGTTTTAGAAGTTAAATTGTTGTCGCTGCCAATTTCAATTACTCTTCTAATAACAAGAACTAATTTGCAATGAAATCAATAAATGTTGGAAGTCTGGCACAGTTTAAATTGTAAAAATGTAATGTCTAATTTCTCTTACAACAACCTGAAGAAACTTAATAAAATATATTCAACCAAAAGAATAACAACAGTTATGGCACACTCCCTACAAGAAGAGTTTTTCTTATTTATTTTAATTCTTTTACATGAAATTTCTACTTTAATTTAACAATTTACTTGCTTTATTTTGAAGCAAGAAATTATTAGAAAAAATATTTTTATTGTAGGCCTAAAATATAAATAAATCTCTACTGCACGCCATATTTTTCATGGTGACTGTAGTAAAGCGTAAAATTTAAAACTTGTTTTTTTAATTTGTAACTTCAAAATTAAAGGACGTCCAAACACATTGACTGTACATTTGCATAGTTATCGAATGCGGTAATTAGGCCCCTGGCAATCCATAAATTAAAACCGAATATTATTCGAACCCCTAATATATAATTAAGTGGCAACGTATATTCGCATTGCGAACTATTCTCTTATTTTTGCTATTTGCATTCGCACTCACATTCTCTAAAATGTATGCGAATATTAGAAGCGAATATCTAGTAAACGAAATTTCTGCATAGAAATTTAGTTGAAAGAAAACAATCACACCTAAGCTAAGAGAAATAAAAATATACAATTTCGAATTTTTAAAAAATTTTAAATGAAAACTGATTGACTTTTAAATGGAACTTTTTTTATATTTAAGTACAGTAGTGGAATTCTCTAACTTTCAACGATTAACGTTAAAGTTAATTTTACCGGCACAGTTTATTGCTTACCGTAACGATACAGCAATTCAGTAACTCAATTTTAACAACATACATAGCTAAAAATTTAAATCAAGTGGCATCTGTGTTAACTAATTAGTATATTTAACGAACACTGTCATCGAGGGCAATTTATTTATATATCAAACAAGCTGTAAAATTGATTAAAAGTCGCTAAAATTCTAAGGAATTGCAAAAATTCGGTCAAAATTGTTGAATTAGCGGAAATTCGCAAAAATTTGCAAACAGTGGCTATTTATTAAAAATCGTTAAAAGCTCTAAAGAACCACAGGAAAAAATCGCTTATATCGCGAACATGGCTAAAATTTGCGAAAATTGCAAACTTGCAAAAAAACTTAAAATTTATTGGAAATCGCTCAATCGCTTAAAAAACAAATTGTCGGAATATATTAATTTTTTTTTTTTTTTTTTTTTTTTGCAAAAATGGCGAAATTCGCGAAATTGTTTAATATTTCGAACAAACCATAAAATTGAATTGAAGCCACTTAAACTATAAGGAATGGTCAAAATTGCTTAATTAGGGGAAATTTTTAACAGCGGCATGATTGGAAAGTCTACCACTTATTTTTTATGTAGAAAAGAAGCACTATTAGTGATTTCCATAAGCTGCATCTAAAATGTAATATTTTTAAAGTTATTTATAAATTCCCAAAAAAAAAAAATTTTTAATATTATTTTGGCAAAATCATGTAAATAACGTGAAAATTAAAAATGTTAATGTAGCTCTTATTTGTAAATTTTTTTTTTTTTTTTTGAAAAATAACTACGAATTTTAAAATAAACAATGAAAAATATTTTGCCGTTAATATAACTTAAGTACCTGACGTAAAGATAGAACATAGCACTAAACGTTATTGTTAAAAAAGGTACTGAATAAAATTTACTTAAATAGAGAATCGCACTACAGGGAAACTGAAGAAAATATTTTTTTTAAATTTTACAGAGCCCCCTTTTATTTGGTACCAAGTTTGCTAAAAATTATTAGATTCTTATGTTAAAAAAATTATTAGAAAATAAGTATTCTTGAAAACTATTAAGCCTTGAAAAATTAACAAAAGATGAGGAAATGATAAATCAAATACGAAGTTTGACTCTGTTTTGTTCTAGATTAAAGATTTATAGAGGCGTATTAAATTTGTCACGCAGTGTTATTTTTAAAATTAATTGTTTTTTTAATAAATAACTTTTATTATAAAAAATATGTACAAAATGTTTTAGTCTGTGTTCATACGGCTCATGTCTTATTGACAAGATTTCTACTTTATAGGCGAGAGGGACGAGGGGAAAAGAAACGAGTACACAGATGCATGTACTGTCCTAACGTTTTGCTTTTTCATTCGTTGTTTAATTTTGTTATTGTTTTCAATATCAAAAAAGCACACGTCGTCAACATGTCGAATCTTTTGAACGCCAATTCATGTTCAAAGAAGAAAAAGGAAGAATCTTGTCAATAAGACATGAGCCGTATGAACTCAGACTTAACAAAATAAATATGTACATATGTATTTGTTTGCTTGGGCTGTATATGTTATCTATTCATTATTTATTTATTTTTATAGAAACAGACGTCAGGGGGGTTACCGCGTATTTCGATTCGAAAGAAATAATTTACGAGTTCGAACAATTTGTATTGTGTATTACGATTTACTTACTATTTGTTTCGAATGAACGGAAGTTGTTAATACCTTTTCGAAAACAAAAATACCCTTTCGTAACAGCAACTCTATATTACGAACAATAAAAATACCTTTCGAAACTCCAACTCCGTATTACGAAAACGAGCGTCAGTTATGTAAAAAGCGTTAGGAAATTGTTCGAAAGCTATTTTGTAAGTGACAAAGTGCAAATGACAAAGTTCAACATAAATAATAGTGTAAAACAAATTAAACCTAATAATATTATAATGTTTACTAACGTTTACTAACGTTGTTATTGAAAATGTTTAACTGTCTGTTTTTAGAAAACGTAAACAAGTGTGTGAGTGAGAAATTATATTGAAAACAAAAACAAATTTTCGTTTTTTATTGTTGTTTTCAATATAATTTCTCACTCACTCACTTGTTTACGTTTTCTAAAAACAGGCAGTTAATATTGTGGTCTTGAAATTTAAAAAAATTTTTTTTGAACTATGAACTAACAATAATTAATCAACTTAGCCTAATACTTTTTTTCATGTCCTGCCAGTACCAGACAAAAATTTTCTCATCACGGGTTCTGTTCACTTATATAGGTGTTTATCGCTCATCTAATTGGGTAAGTGCTGCAGTGTCTCTTCTTCTTAAGCCAGATCATTCAAAATATCCCGAGCCAGTGGGTTCAGATGCAGTTCGAGACTTTTTAAGTATTTTACTGCATATTTCGAAATCATAGTTTTAACTAATGGAACATTGAGATCCTTGTGAATACTTGAGTTTTTAACATACCAAGGGGCAGCTGTGATTATTCGAAGAAGTTTATTTTGGCGCCTTTGAATTTTTTCGATATTAGAGCCCGAGGCAGTGCCCCATGACTGAGTATCATAGCACCAGATTGGCTTTAAGATGGAGTTGTAAAGTAGAAGTTTGCAGTCGAGACTAAGGACAGTTTCTTCCAATAATCCATTGAATCCAAGGCTTTTAGTTTCATTTGAGTTAATTTTGCTATATGGCTTTTCCACGTTCCACGGCGATCTAGATGAATACCGAGGTATGTATTTTACATGCGAATTTTAAGGTATTATTTTATTATTGATTTTAATAGGGGGCATGATTCCCCAAGCAAGGTGAATGTAATATGTGCGCATTTTTGCTCATTGACCTTTATCCTCCATTGCTTTAACCACATTTCGAGTTGAAATATATGATCCTGTAGGTATCGAGATGCTTCTTGGCTGTTTTCGTGCACGCTTAGAAAAGCTGTATCATCAGAAAATGTTAAAGTTTGGGTGTAGTTGTTTGTTGGCATATCCGAGGTATATATTCTATATAATAAAAATGAAATGTTGTCTGTTGCTGATCGAATAACTTGAGAACGGCTTGACCGATTTGGACCCTTTTTTTTAAATGATCGCCATGGCTGTAGGAAATATCGCCTAAAGAAAAATGGCCAAAAAAAAAATATGAAAAATCGCCCAAATGAAGAATCGCCCAAAAAAACATGAAAAATTACCCAAACAGTTAAATATGAAATTTTGCCCAAACAAAACGAAAAAGGGCCAAAAAAAAAAAAATGAAAAATGACCCAAAAAGCAAAAACGAATTTTTCCAAAAAAAATTACCCAATTTGCAAAAAACCAACAAAACTATTTTTAAAGAAACTTATTTTACCAAAACAAGAACCGGCTTCGCTAACTAAAGCTTCTCTGCGTAGCCGGCCTTCGGCCGGGCCCAAGGATTTTCTACTCTATGATATAACAAAAACCGGCTTCGCTAACTTAAGCTTCTCTGCATAGCCGGCCTTCGGCCGGGCCTAAGGATTTTCTCCTCTATGGTATAAGAAAGACCGGCTTCGCTAACTAAAGCTTCTCTGCGCAGACGGCCTTGGGCGGGCGCAAGAATTTTTTCCTTTATGGTATACCAAGTACCGGTTTCTCTAAGTAAAGCTTCAAAAATCTGATTTGTTTCCGAACGAAGGCCAACTTCGCAGAGTAGCTTTAGTTAGCGAAGCCGGTCTTTGTTATACCATAGAGGAGAAAATCCTTGCTCCTGGCCGAAGGCCGGCTGTGCACAGAAGCTATAGTTAGCGAAGCCGGTATTTGTTTTATCAAAGAGGCTATGCTTTCGAGTTTGTAAGCATGTTGTGGACATTATGACACTCTACAAAGTGACATAACGTCCACGGACTTTATGACACTGCTCTGATGGGCATTATGACACTTAAAAGTGTCATAAAGTCCATGGACACAGTGACACTTTTTGGAGTGTCATAGTTATTTTTACAAAAAACATGTAGGAATTCGACGTATAATGATAATGAATGATTTAAAAAAATAGTATGTAAGATTTGGAAGAAATTTTAAAAATTAAAGATGGCCAAAAATGGGCTATTTTTCATACAATATTATACAAATTTAAAAAACGAAAAATCACCCAATAATAACGAAAAATAGCCCACAAATTTTGGGCCACTTTTCATATGAATTCAGACCCAATTTTACATGGAATTTTTTGGGGCGATTTTTCATTATTTGTTTTGGGCCATTTTTCTTTGGGCGATTTTTCCTACAGCCGATCGCCATGGTCCAACTTAGGTTTTTACGGAAAGAAAAGTTTGCCCCGTCCACTTTTTTCGATTTACCTTAAATCCGAAAACTGCTCCATCGATTTGACTATTTTTATCAAATGTTCGTATTAATCCATTTTAAGTTTTTATCGAAAGAAAAATTTACCACGCCTACTTTTACGCCCACTATTTCTATTGATTTGACCGATTTGGACTATTTTTTCTTTAAAATAATCGCCATGGTCCAACTTAGGTTTTTACGCAAAGAAAATATTGCCCCGCCCCCTTTTACGTCCACTTTTTTTGATTTACCTAAAATCAGAAAACGGCTCCATCGATCATTAGTAATCAGCTACCGAGCAAAGCCGGGGCGACCAGCTAGTTAAGTATAAAAGTGGGCCCAGGATGTTTCCCTGAGGGACTCCAGCGTCAATTAACTGAGGAGAGCTTAAATAATCACCTTCTTTAATAATAAACTTTCGACCTACTAAGTAGCTTTCTAACAGCTTGTGTGTGTTTACTGGTAAGTTTAGCTTCAATTTATGTAATAAGCCTTCATGCCAGACTATCAAAAGCTTGAGAAACATCGATGAAGAGAGAGGAACCATATTTTCTTTCTTCAAATGCTTTTCTTATTGCGTTTACTATACGATGGATTTGCTCAATTGGTCTGTGTTCTCTTCTAAAGAAACAAACAAAACATTTAGGTATGTCACAGTCGTTGTACGAAAGTGAAAATTTACATATTTTTCAATTTGTACCGTTTTTGGTTTGCTTCTTCAACTTTTGTACGTTTTAAAAAATTCGAAAAATTTCAAAACATTGTTTATTTGTTATTAAATATGAAATCATTATTAAACAGCTTCTTTGTAAACATTAAAAATAATATAAATGACTGTGGTACTTCGAAAATAAATTAAACAATAAACAAATTTATATAAACTTAATTTTATCCTGGAAAAATTGTTATACAGGTGGTTGAATAATTCTTGCTAGTAAAATCTTTACTATCAGATATTTTCAATAAATTTTTGTATGCTCTTTTTTAACTCTCTCATTGCCAGTTTTTCGAATAAGTGAATACATAATTGTAACAATTATTGAAAATAAGACATAATTTTCTCTAATATACTTTTTTTTATTTTGCTTAAAAATAAAGTTTTTGGCGAAATTTTAAGTTATAATGCCAGGGTATCGGTTTCGGCTGTAGAAAATTCAAACTAATTTCGATATTGATTTATTTTAAAAAATTTAAATATATAAGAATGCTTTGAATTTTAAATTTTCGTCTTATGATGTTTGGGGAAAAATTTTCATTGTAAAATATTATTTGAGTGAGTCGTATGGGTAAAAAAAAAAAAAAATACTAAAGGGAAAAACAATAACAAATTATAGAATTGTGTTAAGGTTCTATAAGTTGTGATAATTTGTACATCCAATATCGTGAACAGCGCTTTTCTCAAGCTTTTGTGGTAAGGTTCTTGTTTACAGTTTGCGACCTATGTTAATTTTGTGTATTTATGATTATAGGGAGTTTTGTGATACCTTATATTTTAAGTATTTTGGAGTATCATCCTCAGGGGATAACTCAAGAGCCAAAATCCCAGGAAATATTGTTCGTTGTCAATTGTACCCATAGAGCCCATATAAGGGACATAATCGGAGTTAAACCGAATAATTGGTTGCTGTAATTTATAAGTCATAAGTGTTACTTACATTGGGCTGTCAACTAAAAGTTCACTTTGACAGCATGGTGGGTGGGTAAAGACCGGTGTAGCTAATAAGATCTGGAGCTACCCCTACACTCATCCGATAGATCTTTCCTTTCTTCTCTCTCCTCTGTAAGGTATCGTTAATGTCGTAAAGCTACCTAAATTTAAAATTTTCTGCTGGCGATTCAAAATTTTGTTTTCAAAACTACTATTCGGGAACTGAACACACCCTATCCGACGAGCACGGCCGAACTACTAGGTAGCATGTTCCCATAACAATACCCGTTTTGGCGCCCAACGTGGGGCCTCAGCGGTCGTAACTTTAAAATTTTTCTTGTGCAAATTGATCTAGATGCTGAGGGCCTTGAACTTATTTATGTGTGTCGATTTTCATATAGAATTTCCTATCTTTATATCTTCATTTGTTACTTTTGTTAAATGTTCTGTTAATTTGGATTTAAATTGTTAATTCGGAATTATTCTACGGTTTTTAATTCCAATATTAATATTGCATGAGACAATCGTGACCAGGGTTTAGGTTCGAACTTGAGATGTTGTTCTGGTTCATATCAATTCAATTGTCGTTTGACTTTTACTCTATATTAATTTTTGGATTTCCTCTTCTCAATCAAAATTTTTTACTTTATTTGATTTTTCTAGTGTTTTGGATTAAAAATATATTGAATTTAGTTGATTATTTTCCAGCATTAGATAATCGATAGTTAATATAACTCAATGTCTGTTGTGATTAGAAATTTTAGCCTTGCTTATAATTTCCAACGAATTCGAGTTATTTATTTTTTTTTTTGTTTTGTATAACCCTATAAGGATGAGTGTGATATAAACTATTTTTAATTTACTGGCCCATACTGAGATACTTCACCGAGTAGTATTAAATTATTATTATATATCTGAGATTTTCGCATAATTTTAGCATATTGTTTTTATTGTTAGTAGATATTGGCTAGTTCTAGTTTGAAAATTAATTTTTTTTTTTTGTAATCCCTATCGGAGTTAAAAATTAGTTACTTGTTGCAAATTTGGTTTCTTTAGCTTTAATTGTAATTTTTTTTTTTGTTGTTTAGGATAATTTCTTTTTTGTTGTTTTTCTTCTTTTAAAAAAATAATAATTGTTAGGTTTAGTATAATTTTTGTTATTTCCACTATTAGACATAGTTTTTTTTACATTTTGATTTTAAATATTTAGCATTAGTTTATTCTTTAGCATTAAAAATTTAGTTTTAGCTCGTTCACACAATTAATTAGATTTAGGTATTAATTTTAATTTGACAAAATGCCTACAATTCGTAGCAATGAAAATATCCCTGCTAGTGCCAATCAGGAGGCTGAGAATGTAGTAGAACAGGGAGCTGGTGGGGATGATGCACGTACATCTAATCCCAGAGGAAGACCTATGACTAGATTGCAGGCTCAGAGACAGGCAGTTAGTCTAGAAAATTTACAGGAAGCTCGCACTCGTCAAATTGTTAGTGAATCTTTGGGAGGCCTAGGAAATATCGCCTAAAGAAAAATGGCCAAAAAAAAAAATATGAAAAATCGCCCAAATGAAGAATCGCCCAAAAAAACATGAAAAATTACCCAAACAGTTAAATATGAAATTTTGCCCAAACAAAACGAAAAAGGGCCAAAAAAAAAAAAATGAAAAATGACCCAAAAAGCAAAAACGAATTTTTCCAAAAAAAATTACCCAATTTGCAAAAAACCAACAAAACTATTTTTAAAGAAACTTATTTTACCAAAACAAGAACCGGCTTCGCTAACTAAAGCTTCTCTGCGTAGCCGGCCTTCGGCCGGGCCCAAGGATTTTCTACTCTATGATATAACAAAAACCGGCTTCGCTAACTTAAGCTTCTCTGCATAGCCGGCCTTCGGCCGGGCCTAAGGATTTTCTCCTCTATGGTATAAGAAAGACCGGCTTCGCTAACTAAAGCTTCTCTGCGCAGACGGCCTTGGGCGGGCGCAAGAATTTTTTCCTTTATGGTATACCAAGTACCGGTTTCTCTAAGTAAAGCTTCAAAAATCTGATTTGTTTCCGAACGAAGGCCAACTTCGCAGAGTAGCTTTAGTTAGCGAAGCCGGTCTTTGTTATACCATAGAGGAGAAAATCCTTGCTCCTGGCCGAAGGCCGGCTGTGCACAGAAGCTATAGTTAGCGAAGCCGGTATTTGTTTTATCAAAGAGGCTATGCTTTCGAGTTTGTAAGCATGTTGTGGACATTATGACACTCTACAAAGTGACATAACGTCCACGGACTTTATGACACTGCTCTGATGGGCATTATGACACTTAAAAGTGTCATAAAGTCCATGGACACAGTGACACTTTTTGGAGTGTCATAGTTATTTTTACAAAAAACATGTAGGAATTCGACGTATAATGATAATGAATGATTTAAAAAAATAGTATGTAAGATTTGGAAGAAATTTTAAAAATTAAAGATGGCCAAAAATGGGCTATTTTTCATACAATATTATACAAATTTAAAAAACGAAAAATCACCCAATAATAACGAAAAATAGCCCACAAATTTTGGGCCACTTTTCATATGAATTCAGACCCAATTTTACATGGAATTTTTTGGGGCGATTTTTCATTATTTGTTTTGGGCCATTTTTCTTTGGGCGATTTTTCCTACAGCCGATCGCCATGGTCCAACTTAGGTTTTTACGGAAAGAAAAGTTTGCCCCGTCCACTTTTTTCGATTTACCTTAAATCCGAAAACTGCTCCATCGATTTGACTATTTTTATCAAATGTTCGTATTAATCCATTTTAAGTTTTTATCGAAAGAAAAATTTACCACGCCTACTTTTACGCCCACTATTTCTATTGATTTGACCGATTTGGACTATTTTTTCTTTAAAATAATCGCCATGGTCCAACTTAGGTTTTTACGCAAAGAAAATATTGCCCCGCCCCCTTTTACGTCCACTTTTTTTGATTTACCTAAAATCAGAAAACGGCTCCATCGATCATTAGTAATCAGCTACCGAGCAAAGCCGGGGCGACCAGCTAGTTAAGTATAAAAGTGGGCCCAGGATGTTTCCCTGAGGGACTCCAGCGTCAATTAACTGAGGAGAGCTTAAATAATCACCTTCTTTAATAATAAACTTTCGACCTACTAAGTAGCTTTCTAACAGCTTGTGTGTGTTTACTGGTAAGTTTAGCTTCAATTTATGTAATAAGCCTTCATGCCAGACTATCAAAAGCTTGAGAAACATCGATGAAGAGAGAGGAACCATATTTTCTTTCTTCAAATGCTTTTCTTATTGCGTTTACTATACGATGGATTTGCTCAATTGGTCTGTGTTCTCTTCTAAAGAAACAAACAAAACATTTAGGTATGTCACAGTCGTTGTACGAAAGTGAAAATTTACATATTTTTCAATTTGTACCGTTTTTGGTTTGCTTCTTCAACTTTTGTACGTTTTCAAAAATTCGAAAAATTTCAAAACATTGTTTATTTGTTATTAAATATGAAATCATTATTAAACAGCTTCTTTGTAAACATTAAAAATAATATAAATGACTGTGGTACTTCGAAAATAAATTAAACAATAAACAAATTTATATAAACTTAATTTTATCCTGGAAAAATTGTTATACAGGTGGTTGAATAATTCTTGCTAGTAAAATCTTTACTATCAGATATTTTCAATAAATTTTTGTATGCTCTTTTTTAACTCTCTCATTGCCAGTTTTTCGAATAAGTGAATACATAATTGTAACAATTATTGAAAATAAGACATAATTTTCTCTAATATACTTTTTTTTATTTTGCTTAAAAATAAAGTTTTTGGCGAAATTTTAAGTTATAATGCCAGGGTATCGGTTTCGGCTGTAGAAAATTCAAACTAATTTCGATATTGATTTATTTTAAAAAATTTAAATATATAAGAATGCTTTGAATTTTAAATTTTCGTCTTATGATGTTTGGGGAAAAATTTTCATTGTAAAATATTATTTGAGTGAGTCGTATGGGTAAAAAAAAAAAAAAATACTAAAGGGAAAAACAATAACAAATTATAGAATTGTGTTAAGGTTCTATAAGTTGTGATAATTTGTACATCCAATATCGTGAACAGCGCTTTTCTCAAGCTTTTGTGGTAAGGTTCTTGTTTACAGTTTGCGACCTATGTTAATTTTGTGTATTTATGATTATAGGGAGTTTTGTGATACCTTATATTTTAAGTATTTTGGAGTATCATCCTCAGGGGATAACTCAAGAGCCAAAATCCCAGGAAATATTGTTCGTTGTCAATTGTACCCATAGAGCCCATATAAGGGACATAATCGGAGTTAAACCGAATAATTGGTTGCTGTAATTTATAAGTCATAAGTGTTACTTACATTGGGCTGTCAACTAAAAGTTCACTTTGACAGCATGGTGGGTGGGTAAAGACCGGTGTAGCTAATAAGATCTGGAGCTACCCCTACACTCATCCGATAGATCTTTCCTTTCTTCTCTCTCCTCTGTAAGGTATCGTTAATGTCGTAAAGCTACCTAAATTTAAAATTTTCTGCTGGCGATTCAAAATTTTGTTTTCAAAACTACTATTCGGGAACTGAACACACCCTATCCGACGAGCACGGCCGAACTACTAGGTAGCATGTTCCCATAACAATACCCGTTTTGGCGCCCAACGTGGGGCCTCAGCGGTCGTAACTTTAAAATTTTTCTTGTGCAAATTGATCTAGATGCTGAGGGCCTTGAACTTATTTATGTGTGTCGATTTTCATATAGAATTTCCTATCTTTATATCTTCATTTGTTACTTTTGTTAAATGTTCTGTTAATTTGGATTTAAATTGTTAATTCGGAATTATTCTACGGTTTTTAATTCCAATATTAATATTGCATGAGACAATCGTGACCAGGGTTTAGGTTCGAACTTGAGATGTTGTTCTGGTTCATATCAATTCAATTGTCGTTTGACTTTTACTCTATATTAATTTTTGGATTTCCTCTTCTCAATCAAAATTTTTTACTTTATTTGATTTTTCTAGTGTTTTGGATTAAAAATATATTGAATTTAGTTGATTATTTTCCAGCATTAGATAATCGATAGTTAATATAACTCAATGTCTGTTGTGATTAGTAATTTTAGCCTTGCTTATAATTTCCAACGAATTCGAGTTATTTATTTTTTTGTTTGTTTTGTATAACCCTATAAGGATGAGTGTGATATAAACTATTTTTAATTTACTGGCCCATACTGAGATACTTCACCGAGTAGTATTAAATTATTATTATATATCTGAGATTTTCGCATAATTTTAGCATATTGTTTTTATTGTTAGTAGATATTGGCTAGTTCTAGTTTGAAAATTAATTTTTTTTTTTTGTAATCCCTATCGGAGTTAAAAATTAGTTACTTGTTGCAAATTTGGTTTCTTTAGCTTTAATTGTAATTTTTTTTTTTGTTGTTTAGGATAATTTCTTTTTTGTTGTTTTTCTTCTTTTAAAAAAATAATAATTGTTAGGTTTAGTATAATTTTTGTTATTTCCACTATTAGACATAGTTTTTTTTACATTTTGATTTTAAATATTTAGCATTAGTTTATTCTTTAGCATTAAAAATTTAGTTTTAGCTCGTTCACACAATTAATTAGATTTAGGTATTAATTTTAATTTGACAAAATGCCTACAATTCGTAGCAATGAAAATATCCCTGCTAGTGCCAATCAGGAGGCTGAGAATGTAGTAGAACAGGGAGCTGGTGGGGATGATGCACGTACATCTAATCCCAGAGGAAGACCTATGACTAGATTGCAGGCTCAGAGACAGGCAGTTAGTCTAGAAAATTTACAGGAAGCTCGCACTCGTCAAATTGTTAGTGAATCTTTGGGAGGCCTTAGGGATGAAATACAGGGCATGATTGTGGATGCGATTCGGAATGTGGGTATGGTGAATGCTGGACCAGCTTCACCAGATAGACCAACCAGGACTGACCATGGGGATCCGGACTTGACTAGGGAGAATTCTCCCGTGGGGCGAAACAATAGAGACACTTTCGGGCCAAATCGCTCGGCTGGAGGTTTCGAAAGAAACTCTGTAAGAGTGCTTAATATAATTAAGAATTGGAAGATTCATTTTACCGGGGAGTTGTCAGATATTACTGTAGAGGAATTTATCTACAGAGTGAATGTTCTTACAAATTCAAACTTAAGAGGCAACTTTGAGCTTTTGTGTGAGCATGCTCATGTGCTTTTCGAAGGAAAAGCCTTAAAGTGGTTTTGGCGTTTCCACCGCGGTTGTCAGTATATAAATTGGATCGATTTGTGTGACGCATTAAAACATCAATTCAAGGACGATCACACCGACTTTGATATTAGGGATGAGATTTTTCGCAGACGACAAAAATACAACGAAACTTTTGACGAATATTACGACGCCATAATATGTTTGAGTGATAAATTAAAGATCCCAATGTCTGACTCTTGTTTGTGTGAAACCATTCAACGCAATCTTCGTCCGGAGGTTCGACATGAACTTTTGCACCTGGGAATTACCAGGGTTGCTGAACTGCGACGTGCGGTACGCCGTCGTGAAAAATTCGTCAGAGATATGGCCATGACTAATGACAACAGACGTAATTGTGCGAAAGGTCAGGTGTCGGAAATGGAGACGGCGGATGCAAAGTTAGACATAGTGGATAACAGTGACGAAGATAAGGAGATTTGTTTAGTAGTTAAGACAAATAGATGCTGGAATTGTGATAATTCTGGTCACAGCTTCGTGGACTGCTTAGAGCCTCGCACAGTGTTTTGCTATGGGTGTGGAGCTAAGAACACCTACAAGCCTCAATGTTTGAAATGTTCTCAGAAAAAGGGAAACGCTTTGAAGGATGTTCGTTCAAACAAGAACGGGCATCCAAAACTGAATTAATACCTCAGAATTTTATTTTATTGAATAGTCAGAACAATTTGACTTTTGAACCGGACACGACAAACAAACCGGATGTTACTACTAAACCGGATGTGACTAAAATTCACCCTTTACAGCGACCATACCATATTCGGCTGGAGGAATATAATCGTATCAGGAGTATAATTTTTGATAGAACTGATTTAAAGCCGTCACCTAACCGATCCTCTCGTCGAATTCGTGAATTCTACAAAAGGCGAAGACGTTTGAAATCTTTTGTGATTTCGTCGTTAGTGGCAAGGGTGAATGATAATCGACCCTACATTTTGGTAAATTTATTTGGAAAACCTAGATATGCATTGCTGGACAGTGGTGCGAATATAAGTGTGATTGGGGGGGACCTGTGTGCTGGTTTGATTCAGGGGAAGAATTTTAAACGAGGCGTCGGTAGCGTAAAAACTGCTGATGGTAAACATCAACAAGTACAAGGGACGATAGTATTGGACGTGTCGTGTCATAATCGGACAAAGTCTATTGAGTTTTTATTGATTCCATCGATAACTCAGGAGGTGATTTGTGGAATGGATTTTTGGAACGAATTTGGTATTCAAGTCGCGTCCATTAATGCTATTAGTGAAGTAGTTTCCGAAGAAGACATAGGAAAAATTAAACTTTCTATGGCCCAAAGACAACAACTTCAAAAAGTGGTTGAATATTTTCCTAACTCGGAACGGGACGGTCTGGGTTGCACATCCCTTATAGAACACCGTATTGACACGGGAACTTCAGCCCCTGTGAAACAAAGGTATTACCCCATTTCATTAGCTAGAGAGAAAGTGCTTTGTGAGGAAATTGACCGAATGTTGAACTTAGGTGTAATAGAAGAATGCCCTTCTTCGCCTTGGTCATCTCCTGGGGTGTTGATTGTGAAACCTGGTAAGGTCAGGTTTTGTTTAGACAGTAGGACTCTGAATTCATTAACGACAAAAGACGCGTACCCCATACCCAATATTGACGGACTAATATCGCGGCTTCCTCCAATTTATTATATTTCGAAAGTGGATCTTAAGGATGCATTTTGGCAAATAAAATTGGAGGAATCCTCGAGACAGAAGACCGCATTCACAATCCCGAATCGGCCCTTGTACCAGTTTACAAGAATGCCGTTTGGATTGTGCAACGCTCCGCAGACAATGTGCCGACTAATGGACCAGGTAATGCCGTACAACCTAAAGACGAACGTTTTTCTATACCTTGATGATTTACTAATTATGTCGAAAGACTTTGACGAGCACATACGTCATCTACAGGAGGTGGCTACCAATTTAAGAAGGGCCAATCTTACCATCAACATAAAGAAAAGCACTTTTGCTATACGCCAGGTTCAATATTTAGGTTACATTGTAGGTGAGGGGTGTTTAAAAGTAGACCCGGAAAAGGTGAAAGCAATCTCCGGATTTCCGGTACCAAAAACCATCCGCCAACTTCGTCAATTTCTTGGGATGGCTGGTTGGTATAGAAGGTTTATGGATGATTATGCCAGCGTTACTTTCGCTTTGACGGAACTTCTGTCCAAAAAGAAAACGTACTCTTGGAATGACAATGCTCAAAGTGCATTCGACACGATTTAAACCAAATTAACTTCTGCTCCAGTGCTGGTTCACGCCGACTTTGACAAGCCTTTTATACTCCAATGTGATGCGAGTACATACGGAGTAGGTGCTGTGTTAGCTCAGTTGGACTCTAAAGGCAATGAAAGGCCCATAGCCTTTATGTCGCAGAAATTGAATAAGGCACAAAGGAACTATTCGATAACTGAGTTGGAATGCCTTGCAGTAATTTTGGCAATTAAAAAGTTTCGAGCTTATATCGAAGGCCACCCCTTTAAAGTCATAACAGACCATGCCAGTCTAAAATGGCTTATGAGGCAAAAAGACCTAAACGGGCGTTTGGCCAGGTGGGCTCTCAAATTACAGGGCTTTGACTTCGCTATCGAGCACCGTAAAGGCAAAGATAACATCGTCCCTGATGCCTTGTCAAGGGCCTTTGAACAAGAGGACGCAACTATTGCAGAGATTGAACTGCCAACATTACCGTCAATTGACCTTAATTCCACTGCATTTGATGGCCTTGAGTATGAAAGGTTAAGAAACGAATTTCGGAATTCAGATTTACCAGATTTTAGGGTAGTCGATAAATTTATTTATAAGCATACAAAATTTTCGGAAGGACACCAAGATGAATCTGATTCATGGAACCTTTATGTTCCGACTGAATTACGCAGAGATGTCATCTATGCTGCGCACGATATCCCAAATGCCTCTTATGGTGGCATAGCGAAGACGTTACATCGTATACGTCAGTTCTTCTACTGGCCCAAAATGGTCATAGATGTTAAACACTACGTATTAAATTGCGCACTGTGCAAAACTTCAAAAACCCCTACCATGTCACTCAAACCACCTATGGGTGATATGGTAAACACAGAGAGACCGTTTCAGAGGTTGTATATGGACCTTATAGGCCCATTTCCACGCACCAAGAAGGGCAATATTGGTATTTTGATAATCCTTGATCATTATACAAAATTTACGTTTTTGAAACCAATGAAGAAATTTGTGACAAAGCCTATAATGGAATATCTACGTAATGAGATCTTCACGTGTTTTGGCGTACCGGAAATCATCGTGTCCGATAATGGTAGCCAATTCAAGTCTAAGGAATTTAAAAAGCTGTTGGAGCAATATGGAATAACCCACCAATTCACAGCAGTCCATAGCCCACAATCAAACGCATGTGAAAGGGTTAATCGGTCCATTAATGAAGCTCTACGTTCGTACATTAGGAACGATCAACGCCAGTGGGATATATATCTACCTAGTGTGAATTGTGCGATCCGCAATAGTGTGCACCAAACGACAGGACGAACACCTTATGAACTGGTTTATGGACAGACAATGATAAACCACGGAAAAGACTATGATATTTAGCGAAATTTGGAACTTTTATCGGAGACCGACACGGAAATACAAAGACAAGACAATTTCACTGTATTACGCGATTCGATTCACGCCAAAATTAAAGATGCATATGAGCGGAATGTGAAGTCATACAATCTGAGAGCTAGAAAACGAGAATTTAACGTAGGCCAGATGGTAATCCGGCGGAATTTTACCCAAAGTTCGTTGGCTGCAAATTTTAGTGCTAAGTTGGCTCCAACGGGCATACAGGCAGTGGTGAAGAGGAAAATAGGTAATGTAAATTACGAGCTTGAAGACATTAATGGTAGTCATAGGGGAGTGTACCATATTAAGGATATATGGACATAGTAGCACCCATTGTCACCTGTTTCAGATAAAATTCTACAGTTTTCTTTGTATTTCATCTGTTTTGTGATGGCGACCTGTTTTTATTGATAATTTAATAAATTGGAGTTCACATTCTACTAACATTTGGTTTCGGCTGTAGAAAATTCAAACTAATTTCGATATTGATTTATTTTAAAAAATTTAAATATATAAGAATGCTTTGAATTTTAAATTTTCGTCTTATGATGTTTGGGGAAAAATTTTCATTGTAAAATATTATTTGAGTGAGTCGTATGGGTAAAAAAAAAAAAAAATACTAAAGGGAAAAACAATAACAAATTATAGAATTGTGTTAAGGTTCTATAAGTTGTGATAATTTGTACATCCAATATCGTGAACAGCGCTTTTCTCAAGCTTTTGTGGTAAGGTTCTTGTTTACAGTTTGCGACCTATGTTAATTTTGTGTATTTATGATTATAGGGAGTTTTGTGATACCTTATATTTTAAGTATTTTGGAGTATCATCCTCAGGGGATAACTCAAGAGCCAAAATCCCAGGAAATATTGTTCGTTGTCAATTGTACCCATAGAGCCCATATAAGGGACATAATCGGAGTTAAACCGAATAATTGGTTGCTGTAATTTATAAGTCATAAGTGTTACTTACATTGGGCTGTCAACTAAAAGTTCACTTTGACAGCATGGTGGGTGGGTAAAGACCGGTGTAGCTAATAAGATCTGGAGCTACCCCTACACTCATCCGATAGATCTTTCCTTTCTTCTCTCTCCTCTGTAAGGTATCGTTTATGTCGTAAAGCTACCTAAATTTAAAATTTTCTGCTGGCGATTCAAAATTTTGTTTTCAAAACTACTATTCGGGAACTGAACACACCCTATCCGACGAGCACGGCCGAACTACTAGGTAGCATGTTCCCATAACAATACCCGTAATCCCAAAGAATCGTTACAAATGTAGCGTTCGTCACGCAGGATTTGCCCATATGTGCCTTTAAACGAGCAAATATTTTTAATTCTAATAGCTTGAAAAATAAATCTATATACATAAGTCCAAAGCTTCCGTTTTTTTAACGTCCCGCCAGCGCATATTTTTGCTTATATCTGCAAATCCTCACCGTCGATTGCTGTAATTTTTTTTCTGAATATAGTGCTACTTCATAACTTTATATATATAAAAACCCTTTTTACAAATTTGTCTTCTTCATTTAATTTTTTTAAATTTTGTGGTACGAATATCACGACACGTCAAAATGGAAATGCCCATATGGTTCTCCACCAGTCACTTTGAGGTATATTTGGTTCTCCGCCAGACAAACACATTAAAACATTGAGGCTTAAAACGATTGCATATAGTTAATGTTGAACAACCCAATAACTGTAACTCGGTACAGTTATACGACGCCGAACCACTAAACAATGCGGGGTGACAATGCAAATCGCACGAAAAACAGACAAACAAGAACGACCTGTTTGCTTTTAAGCTGGAGGTCCACACTAAAGCCCTGCACGAATGCATTTGAATGCCGTTTCAAATCATTCGTTTGTTTTTCAACTCGTGATTGTCGATTGCATTTTGCTAACGAATCAAACTCTGTATTGTGAAAACACATAAAGCACGAAAAGAATATAAACACACAAATGCAAATGAATTAAAATTTGTGTGTTATAAACGACCAAATACGAAGTGTAAAGAGCACGAAATATACTCCACACAACTACGAAACAAACGAATAACACAAACTACACCAAATCATACGAATCGCACGAATCAAACGATTCAAACGAATCAGACCAAATCACAACAAGCAACAGTAACAAAATAGGTGATTTGAATTATTGAATTTTTTTTATTATTAGGTATGACTAGTAAACTTGTATTGCGCAAAAAAAAAATGAAGATGCAAAATATTTTTATACAATGCTTAAGTTTTTATTTTAAATTATTTTATTCAAAAGTTAAAAAAATATATTTTGAAATATTTTATTAAAAGTAAAAAAGAAATGAAAAGCTAAATTCAATTAATTTCAAAATTAAGATAAAAATAATATAATGAGCAAAATGGTTTAAAATATACATATATTAATTTGTATATTTCAATGAAGAAACATTATGGCATTTATAGAATCACCGTTTGAGGCAATGCTGCATCTTTTTTCAGAAATCAAATTCCGTGCTACTAAAAAAACTCTCTGAAGCTGCACTACTAGCAGGCGTTGCTAATATTTTGCAGCTCACTTTGTAGAGAAGTGGAAATTCATTTTTAAGTAAGTTCCACCATTGCAAAATGTTGAAATCTTCATTAGTACTAACATTTAAGCTTTCATACATTAGCAATTCGTTGGATACTGTATCAAGTTGTGTAGTATTTTCCCTAATGGTATATCATAACATTTTACAAAATACCAAATGCGCACCTGAGTTTGCCTGCAAAAATGTATAAAGTCATTATAACAGGTCAAAGTTGCGTTAAATAGTTACCATAAATAGGTAAGGTTAACTCTTTGGGCTCGGTCATATAATTGTAGCATAAAAAGTATGCAATAAAAATAGTGCGAAACAATAAAGTTTCATTAACACGTTGAGTGCCATCATACAAAAAAAAATATATTACTAAAGTGCCAATTTATAAAACCAAGTTTAAATTAATGTTTTTGTGATAAAAAATTAATTTGTGAAAATCTTTTTTTGTATATGTGTGTTATTTGTACCGTTATACATGTGACAGCCGGCGGTACACGTGGCACACAGATAATATAATTTGATTCAGGTGCCGTGTATGCCGCCGATAGTCACACCATATATTGTTATTATTATCATTAGTTCCTTTTATATTTATTGAATACTAAGTTCCTTTTTTTATTATAAACTAAAAGTGAAATAATATGTTATTTTCTTATTTAATTCAATGGATTCTAATTTTTTGATCCTACATATATATTTTCCACCAAACACACTAGTTCCTATTTTTTATTGAATATGAAGTGCCTTTTTTATTATATATAAAGTGAATTAATTATTATTTTCTTATTTTATTCTTTGAATTATAATTTATTGAAGTGGGTTAGGTTAAAAAAAATTATAAATTTTTGATTCTGTATAACTCTTGTAATACAAAAGATACACAAAAAATTCTTGAAGTTAAAAAAAAAAATGCATTTCTCTAGGTGCCATCACATAATATTTATTAGCTTTACTATAATGCCACAGAAAATATATTGTATTGAAAACTTAAGTAGCTGTGCATCGCCGGCGGTACACATGGCACTCTAGTAAAAGAAAAGTGTGCACCGCCGGCGGTGCACATGGCACTCAACGTGTTAACACTGCTTTACAAAATATCCTTTCCAACGATATGCCATTTATTTCGATCGGACTTTTTGGTTGGGCTCCACAAGGGTTTGAGTGGGACCATACACCGAAAAACACAAAAGTACCGTTATCTAAAAAACGGTACTTAGAAAAAAAAATTACAGCGATTTTCGTGTTCAGGAGGTCCCAATTAACTTATCTAGGCATGTTGTGTTCTTGGTATTTTTTGGCTGTAAACCAGTGTAATACATCAATGAAACACATCTTTCTACCCAAACATGTTACCTACTGTCACATTTGCTATTATGTATATAGGTTATTTACACATAAATTGTAGCAAAACAAGCCTTTTTTAAACTTGTTTTTCTAAAATTTTAACTTACTTAAGAAAAGTGTTTTCTAAGAAGAAAAAAACCCCACCGACGCGTTATAGACTCACAATCAGGGGTGCCAGATAATTTTGATAAAAAATCGGCATATTTAAAAAAAAATCGGCATTATCGGCACTTTAATATAAAAAAATCTGCAAATTAAAAATACCTATCTTAAATACAATAAAACATATTCTTACTTACAAATAAGAACAATTCAGAATTATCTAATGTTTATAACTTATGAAATTTAAAAAGAATCAATCAACATAAACGTTTTACAAAGAAATTGTAGTTAAATATAAAGGTTTTCTTAACTTTCTTATAATTAAGTATATTCCATATACAAATATTTGAGTTTGACATTTTTATTAAATCCGTTTTAATATTAATATCAAAACAGTTTAAATTATTAATTTTTAAATAATCTTTAAAAAACGAATAACTTGCAAAAATAAAATCTGAAATTTTTTGCCAAAAAGTTTGCAAATTTATTTAATTTTCTTTACATACGAATTGGCTATTTAATTTATGTACTAACATCGTCCTCAATTGCGTTATAATCTTAAAAAAAAAATTATTTAATTATCAAAGTAATTATTATTTAAATTATATTCATTGATAGTGAATATAAATTTATCTTACCTTTATTCTTTTGTAAGTATGTATTTATCTATCCATTTTTAAAAACAAATATAAAGTGTTTTATATTTTCCTAATAGAAAAAGAAATTTTAACTGAATTATTTTAGGTTTAAAAATTATTTCTTTTTTAACTTGGCCTTTAATTCTTCATAGTGGAATATTTAACAAATAAAAATTTTTTTTACCCAACACACATTACAAACACTGCATTTAATATTTAATAAAACTAACCCATTTTTCTTTAGTAGAAGCGCTGACTTAATAACCCTGTTGGCCAAACTGCCTTCGACGACATTGTCGTCAACAATTTATGCACGACATGTCTTCTATCACTTAGGATTTCTGGAAGACAATTTTGAGTAAAATGTCGTGGACGACAAAATACTCGACATTGTCTAGTGCACTGTCTTTTGAAGAAGTTAATAAACGACGACATGACCGACATTGTCTTTCAAGTTGTCTTTTGTTAAAACTTATTCACGACAACATGACAGACATTTTCTTGTAAGGTATCCTCTATCAACAACTATACACGACAGTATGAGCGACAGTGTCTTGTTAGCTGTCCTGTATTAAAGTGTATGCACGACAACATGACCAACAGTGTATTGTAAGGTGTCCTTTATCAACTTTTAAGCACGACAATATGAGCGACATTGTCTTGTAAGCTGTCTTCTTAACAAACAAAAATAAGTTGTTCCAAAAAAAAAAAATAAAAATAACTAAAATAACGATAATAATAAAAAAACAACCAAAGCAAAGTGAAGAAAATCAGTCAGTCAAGTCTGAGAACTCAAAGACTAAGATATGATTTTAAAAACATATATGTGCTATTGTATATATTTTTATTTATTCATTTAGGTTTATAGGCGACATTGTCGTGTAAGGTGAAACTTCATCGATATTGTCCTTAACGCAGTCGTTGACGTCAAAGTAGAATCCATTGTCGTCTATATAGTCATCAAAGACAATACAAACGACAATGCCTTTCATGTGGTCATTAACGACTATATGGACGACAATGTCGTTCATGTGGTCATCAACGACAGGCTGAGCGACATTGTCTCTCTTTGTGTCGTGCACGATTTACGCGACACTTGTTTGAAAATGTCATCGACGATTTGCGTTAGTTGTCCCTTACGTGTCGTGTAGGAATTAACATTGTCGTGCACGATTCATCAATGATTCTTGCACGACACAGCCAAATGGGAACAGTTGTCTCTTTTCAATGTTACAACTGTTTCAGTATCGCTTAAAGTTAGTGTATTATTATCAAACAAACAAAAAGTAATCGCCTTTTACGTGTTAGTCAATAAATCGGCATTTTTCTACTGAAAATTATTTTTACTTTTGTTGATGCCGCATTAAAAGCGTTGCATGTAACTTTTAATTATAGAACGCATGGAATGTATACACATCATGCAATACGTAGAGGCGAAAACGCGTGGTGTGGATCTCCAGCTTAAAGGTGGAAGTACATAACACGCGTTAGTGCGCGCGCGCTCTGTCGTCTTCTGTCAAAAAAAGTTAAACTAGTGTATTTTGTATCGCGTGTTATGTAACTTGCAGTTTTTAAACGCACGATACTCGCCGACGACCTTAAGCGTTTAAAAAAAGAAAATAAAAATTATTTACAAAGTAATCGATCCAGAAATTGAATGTATATTTTCATTTTGATATTGCAAGTGATAGCAGAGAAAAGTAGAAAAATGGCTCTCCTGTGGTTTTTGTAACATACGTTAATTTCGCGCAAAGGGGTCGATATTTTATTTTTGGTATAATGGCTTCTTAAAATTTTTTTATGACGAATAGGTTTTTGAATTTAAATTAGGGGAAAAAAATTTAAAAATTTTGTTATTGTGTTATTCATATTAAAATTTTGTAAATTTAATTTACTGACGATGCTAACCAAGGGTTAGCGAAATATCGATAGAAATAAATAAATATAATATTTTATAAAAAAGACCTTAAGCTTTAACAACTAAAAACATTTATTTTATTATACAACTTATTTCTTATGTTCTAAAATATTTACAAAAATTGATTAGATGTATTTAATATTACTAGTGTTCGCCTAATGGTCAAAATTCGACCATAAACTTGTATGTACATATAAATAAAACATAGCACATCTAAGTTTATATGAATTTACATGTTCCGAGCATTTATTTTTTTCGTCTTAGTTGATCGATTTGGCGAGGGAGCAACCTCCGGTTCATATTTTATCTTCTACGTGAGTTAATGTAATATTATAAGTTCAATATAAAAAATATCGATTGAAAAACAAAAAAGTATCCTTTATAGACTGTCATCTACTCAGAACATTGCATGTTTAATAACGAAAATTAATCAAAGTACCAGATGTTGAACGAAAAAGTACCAAAGCTCCCCTAACATGTTCCTATTCACCCAGTTTAATGTATAATTTTATCTTTATATGTTCAATATTAACGAAAATTCAAAAAGTGCCAGATAAAAAACAGAAAGTACCAACATTTTTGATCTTATAGGTTTTTATTCGCTCAGGACTCTGCACCTATAATATTATGCTAATAATTTCAATTTTATAGAAAATTAAAAATTATCACGTGGAGCACGGAAATATAAAAGAAAGAAATTTAATTTCCCGTATTTCCCCTTTTTGATACTTTTTTCTCCCCATAGAGGTTCGGTTGATAAACAAAGGAGAGCGTTCTTTATTGTTCCGATTTAAAAATAAGATTTATATTGTCGAAATATTCGAAAACCGGTTTCTGATTTTTTTTATTATTTGATAATTAAAAAAAACAAAATTTTTATTATGTGTTCTGCATATGTGTTAGTATCAAATTTAAACGCTTATAAATCTGAAATTATTGAACAGATTTTAAATAAATATTTATTGTGCTCTTCGGTGAGTAAATACCAGAGAAACTCAAAATCAACAATTTCTGTTGTTTATTCATACACTAAAATTTACATTTATTCTAAGCTTGCAAAACAAAGTTCAACGTTGGTAATTTTTTTTTCCTTTCGTACACATTTGATATTTTCATTTATTCGTTTTTTATTGAAAGTGCTTTATTTGCATTTTTGTTGCTCACGCAATATAACACAACTGAGTAAATTCAAAAGAGCATATTCTCTATACTTTTGTTTACATTAACAACAACAACAATAAACAACGATGAGACGCTTTTTCAAAATTAACAACAATAAAAACAACAATAACAAAAATACATTGTACCTACTACTACTACTACTACTACTGTACTTTTTGTTTCTATGGAAATTGTGTGTACCTACATAAGTATGTGTGTTTAGTTTCCCTGCAAATAAAATTGGACCACCTGACCCATTTTGATAAAATGGACTACTCCATGGACTAGTCCGATGTAATGCAAGCATGGACCATGCCATTGTTAAAAAGTGTTTGTACCCTGCAAATAAAATTGGACCACCTGACCCATTTTGATAAAATGGACTACTCCATGGACTAGTCCGATGTAATGCAAGCATGGACCATGTCATTGTTAAAAAGTGTTTGTAGTGAGACGACATGTCTTCGTTTTTTAACGACATGCTTTCGTTTTTAAACGACTTCAAAACTAATCCTCTTGAGTATACCATGGAGTAGTTTTAAAACTACTCCTTAGTGGTCCAAAGGTGGGTTATATACCATGGAGTAGTTTTAAAACTACTCCTTAGTGGTCCAAAGGTGGGTTATATGGTCCTCTCCTAGGACATCGTAATGTTAAATAGACCAGGTTTTTTCCATACGTTTGGGTTACTTTTGGACTAGTCCTGGTCCCTTGTGGACTACTCTTTACACGCGTGTTTGGACTGGTCCTATTATTTGCAGGGTAGTGAGACGACATGTCTTCGTTTTTTAACGACATGCTTTCGTGTTTAAACGACTTCAAAACTAATCCTCTTGAGTATACCATGGAGTAGTTTTAAAACTACTCCTTACTGGTCCAAAGGTGGGTTATATACCATGGAGTAGTTTTAAAACTACTCCTTAGTGGTCCAAAGGTGGGTTATATGGTCCTCTCCTAGGACATCGTAATGTTAAATAGACCAGGTTTTTTCCATACGTTTGGGTTACTTGTGGACTAGTCCTGGTCCCTTGTGGACTACTCTTTACACGCGTGTTTGGACTGGTCCTATTATTTGCAGGGTTCATTTAAATTTTTTTTTTCTTGTACTACCCTGCAAATAAAATTGGACCACCTGACCCATTTTGATAAAATGGACTACTCCATGGACTAGTCCGATGTAATGCAAGCATGGACCATGTCATTGTTAAAAAGTGTTTGTAGTGAGACGACATGTCTTCGTTTTTTAACGACATGCTTTCGTTTTTAAACGACTTCAAAACTAATCCTCTTGAGTATACCATGGAGTAGTTTTAAAACTACTCCTAAGTGGTCCAAAGGTGGGTTATATACCATGGAGTAGTTTTAAAACTACTCCTTAGTGGTCCAAAGGTGGGTTATATACCATGGAGTAGTTTTAAAACTACTCCTTAGTGGTCCAAAGGTGGGTTATATGGTCCTCTCCTAGGACATCGTAATGTTAAATAGACCAGGTTTTTTTCATACGTTTGGGTTACTTTTGGACTAGTCCTGGTCCCTTGTGGACTACTCTTTACACGCGTGTTTGGACTGGTCCTATTATTTGCAGGGTAGTGAGACGACATGTCTTCGTTTTTTAACGACATGCTTTCGTGTTTAAACGACTTCAAAACTAATCCTCTTGAGTATACCATGGAGTAGTTTTAAAACTACTCCTTACTGGTCCAAAGGTGGGTTATATACCATGGAGTAGTTTTAAAACTACTCCTTAGTGGTCCAAAGGTGGGTTATATGGTCCTCTCCTAGGACATCGTAATGTTAAATAGACCAGGTTTTTTCCATACGTTTGGGTTACTTGTGGACTAGTCCTGGTCCCTTGTGGACTACTGGTGTTTGGACTGGTCCTATTATTTGCAGGGTTCATTTAAATTTTTTTTTTCTTGTACTACCCTGCAAATAAAATTGGACCACCTGACCCATTTTGATAAAATGGACTACTCCATGGACTAGTCCGATGTAATGCAAGCATGGACCATGTCATTGTTAAAAAGTGTTTGTAGTGAGACGACATGTCTTCGTTTTTTAACGACATGCTTTCGTTTTTAAACGACTTCAAAACTAATCCTCTTGAGTATACCATGGAGTAGTTTTAAAACTACTCCTAAGTGGTCCAAAGGTGGGTTATATACCATGGAGTAGTTTTAAAACTACTCCTTAGTGGTCCAAAGGTGGGTTATATGGTCCTCTCCTAGGACATCGTAATGTTAAATAGACCAGGTTTTTTCCATACGTTTGGGTTACTTGTGGACTAGTCCTGGTCCCTTGTGGACTACTCTTTACACGCGTGTTTGGACTGGTCCTATTATTTGCAGGGTTCATTTAAATTTTTTTTTTCTTGTACTACCCTGCAAATAAAATTGGACCACCTGACCCATTTTGATAAAATGGACTACTCCATGGACTAGTCCGATGTAATGCAAGCATGGACCATGTCATTGTTAAAAAGTGTTTGTAGTGAGACGACATGTCTTCGTTTTTTAACGACATGCTTTCGTTTTTAAACGACTTCAAAACTAATCCTCTTGAGTATACCATGGAGTAGTTTTAAAACTACTCCTAAGTGGTCCAAAGGTGGGTTATATACCATGGAGTAGTTTTAAAACTACTCCTTAGTGGTCCAAAGGTGGGTTATATACCATGGAGTAGTTTTAAAACTACTCCTTAGTGGTCCAAAGGTGGGTTATATGGTCCTCTCCTAGGACATCGTAATGTTAAATAGACCAGGTTTTTTTCATACGTTTGGGTTACTTTTGGACTAGTCCTGGTCCCTTGTGGACTACTCTTTACACGCGTGTTTGGACTGGTCCTATTATTTGCAGGGTAGTGAGACGACATGTCTTCGTTTTTTAACGACATGCTTTCGTGTTTAAACGACTTCAAAACTAATCCTCTTGAGTATACCATGGAGTAGTTTTAAAACTACTCCTTACTGGTCCAAAGGTGGGTTATATACCATGGAGTAGTTTTAAAACTACTCCTTAGTGGTCCAAAGGTGGGTTATATGGTCCTCTCCTAGGACATCGTAATGTTAAATAGACCAGGTTTTTTCCATACGTTTGGGTTACTTGTGGACTAGTCCTGGTCCCTTGTGGACTACTGGTGTTTGGACTGGTCCTATTATTTGCAGGGTTCATTTAAATTTTTTTTTTCTTGTACTACCCTGCAAATAAAATTGGACCACCTGACCCATTTTGATAAAATGGACTACTCCATGGACTAGTCCGATGTAATGCAAGCATGGACCATGTCATTGTTAAAAAGTGTTTGTAGTGAGACGACATGTCTTCGTTTTTTAACGACATGCTTTCGTTTTTAAACGACTTCAAAACTAATCCTCTTGAGTATACCATGGAGTAGTTTTAAAACTACTCCTAAGTGGTCCAAAGGTGGGTTATATACCATGGAGTAGTTTTAAAACTACTCCTTAGTGGTCCAAAGGTGGGTTATATGGTCCTCTCCTAGGACATCGTAATGTTAAATAGACCAGGTTTTTTCCATACGTTTGGGTTACTTTTGGACTAGTCCTGGTCCCTTGTGGACTACTCTTTACACGCGTGTTTGGACTGGTCCTATTATTTGCAGGGTACATAGTTAATGCTGAATAAATACATGAGTAATGATTGTTTGATTTCTGGCTCTTTCGTTTGTATTTTTTGTTTCTTTACCAAACAATCATTTGCGCTCAGAACACTTAGAATCTGTATAAAAAAACGAAGGTAACGATTGTATAAATAACAAAGCACGATGTGCGTTATTTGAATGACTGCAAACCAGCAGCGAATATTTGCGGTTGCGCGAGTTTGACTGTATGACCGTAAGCGTGTGTATTTGTTGTCGTTAATTAAATGCGATTTTTTTTCAATTGCAAAAAGCTATTCTCTGGTAAATACCTCTCAAATGGTGTATATTTTGTTTGAATGGGTTGAAATACAGATGAGGAAAGTGTTCTTAACTGTTTTGCCTTAGCCGATTTATATATAGATTAAATAATAATATGTACAGTATAACCCGGTTAATTACCCCACTCTTAAATGCCTTTCACGCTTATTTACCTCGAGTTTTAAATCTCCGTTTTTTTTTCTTCCATTTTTTAAACAAAAATCCACGTTTAATTGACATACGCTTAATTACCCGATTCGGATAATTGCCTAAAAAATTTAACTCCCAAAACTAAATGTTTTTTTTTTCATTCGTTTAATTACCTCAGTACTTTTTGACAAAAACACAGCAAGTAATGCAACCAAGTTTTACATGTTAATAATTTGAAAATATGCACTAATTTTTTTTTTTTTAATATATGGCTTGATTAAAAGCAAAATATTCAACAAATTAATATTTGCATTAAAAGTTATGTTATGAGGTCAAGATTCATATACGAGTTATATATTATCTAGATACGCCAAATTTATGAGATATTTTGCCTATACGAGATTAAAGTTTGAAGTTTGCATGGGGACTGTGATATTATAGACCGATTCTTACAATTTACATAGGTTTCGTTCTTATGACAATTAAACGTATTTACCCAATTTTATCAAATTATCTAAAAACTGCTACCTTTACTTTTTGCACAAGGTTTACATGGACATACAACCAGCAAGATGGACGGACGGACGGACGGACGGAAACGAAAAGATTACTTAAACAAGTGCTTCTGATTCGATTGTTTATTAAACGATGCGTCTAGGTTTCTATGTTAAAAGTTGCGAAAAACATTTATCTTCAACAAAAACTTGCTTTGGCTTAAAATTGTACAGTGAAATTTTAATGTAGGCGGCGAAATTAAAGCAACAGAAAATTCATCTGTTAACCAGAATTTTAAGCAATTTTTTTTTTTGCTTAACATGTATTAAAATACATATGTTTTAAAAACTTAAAATATGTGTGCAATAAAAATGCAGCCAGCAATGGCTAAAATATGGAAATTATTTACAAACAAATCGATACCGATTAAAAGCTCTAAACGCATAAATATATTGTTTCTGCATTGTCGCACAAGAAAAACCATGCAATTGCATATTTACGGCTTCCATGAGTAGTAGTAGGATATGACAGGACATCTCAAAAAGCACTACAGATAAAATTTAAGACAACAAATCCCATTGTTATACCCTTCACCACAGGTGGAAAAGGGTATATATAAGTTTGTCATTCCGTTTGTAATTTCTACAATATTGATCTTAGACCCTATAAAGTATATATATTCTGGGTCCTTATGAGGAGAGAAGTTGATTTAACGATGTCCGTCCGTCCGTCTGTCCGTCTTACGTTTGATATGTGTTTTCCGGAGACTCCAGACATGATAGCGGCTACGTTGTTTTACATTTATGTCACATATAGTCCACCATTTCTTGCTATTGAAATTCAGCCAGATCGGTCCAACGATAGCTGAGATATGACCAAAAAACCACGACTGCCTCTAATTTTTCTAAAAAATCCCTTGTGGTTGTTGTATTTTTATTACTTTTTTCTGTATATCTGGAGAACGGCAAGAGCCAAAGCTTTAAAATTAGGTACAAACATTTATATAAATATACACCATCCTACAAAATGTGGGCGGGATTGGAGAAGTAGGCGTGGTACCTCCCATACAAATAGTATTAAAAATTGTATAAAAACCTGAATTTCTTGACTGTAATATGACCTATGGTTACGCCTATATCAGAAGATCGGAAATTTTTAATAGAAAATATTTTCTGAAAAACTCGGAAAAATCGGTTCAGATACGAAAAAGTAATGACCAAAATATTAATTTTTTTTTGAAAAATACTCATTTTCAGGAACCAAAGATCTTCCCGAGTCCAAGTTTTATAGCCAAAATAACTGGCAAATTTCTTCTTTAACACGTCGCACTGTGGCTGAAAATTGAATTTCATCGGCCAAAAGTCCAATTTTTTGTCATCGCCGATTTCAAAAATGTTAATGCCATTCGATAGCAAACATATTAGAACTAAGGTATCCAAAAAACTAGATGAAAATATTGGTAATTGTGGCTGTGGCATGCTGCTGGAAACAAATATTTTATGTTGTTTTAGAAAAAAATTATTTTTTGTAAATTTGATCAGAACTAAATTATGATTTCTCGCAAACCGTTATCAATAATTGGTCGAAATTTTTTTAGTTATGTTAGTGGGATTGTATTCTTTAAGAAATGGTTCATTACATAACTGTATCATTTATACCTGATGTGTTATTAAATGTTTCCCCAGGTTCTATATTTTAGCTAAATCCGAATTTTAGAGGCGTAGAACTTGTTAGGGTCAAAAGGGGTTAAAAAGATTTTGGTACCATCAGAAAGCTGAAAGTGTCCTCTTTAACCCCATATATACTTGTGCAACTGTTTGGAACTGTCTGTTGAACACTTTTTTCATTTTAATGAAATTACTCGCAAAATTTTTTTTTTTGCTATTTTTATTTAAGCTGCTATATGACTGAAATATAACACAATGTTTTTCGAACGTTTTGTTTTGAAAAATTATTTTGCTTCTTATGAACGGCTGAACCTATTTGAATGAAATTTTAAACTGTCATGGCCGGGTTGCTTTTAAGTTGAATTGAAAGAACACGGGTCCATGGAGGGTCGGGAGAGTGACTTGCGGACCTCTAAAATTGGAAAGCTCGGAAATTCAAACTTTTAAAAAATTCACCAAAAATATATTTATGGATTGCAAAAAAATTAAACTTAAGCTGAGTTACAAAAAATATGCTTAAATTGGAGATATTCGGATAAAACGGATTTTTTATCTTGATTTTATAACGATTTTTCTTTTCTTATGTTTTATGTCAAACTGTTATCAATAGCGGGTTCAACATTTTTTATATTGGTAGTAAAACAGTCTTTAAACAATGTTATGTTGTATTACTGTACCGATTATACCTGCTGTGTTATTAAATATTTTTTCAGGTTCTATATTTTAGCCAAATTGAAGTTCAGAAGAATCGAATTTATGAGGATCAAAAGGGGTTAGAGAGATTTTACTAGCTGTAGGAAGGTAAAGGTATCCACTCTAAACCCAAATGCACTTTTGTACCTGTTTGGACCAGCCTATAGAACACTTTTTTACGTTTGTGTAAAATTATTCGCAACATTTCTTTTGCTCTTTTTATTTTACCTATTCATATGAGTGAAATATAACTGTACCAAGCCAAGTTGTGCTAGGTATTTTATATTATATTATTACCAATACCTGTGGAATTTTAA
The DNA here is from genome assembly GCA_930367215.1 of Pollenia angustigena. Classification (NCBI taxonomy): domain Eukaryota; kingdom Metazoa; phylum Arthropoda; class Insecta; order Diptera; family Polleniidae; genus Pollenia; species Pollenia angustigena. Next base: position 118,593,746 of record OV884057.1, on the reverse strand, counting down.
GCGTATCCTACTTTAGCCCATTTTAGTTTTTTATTCTACCATTAGAATTAGAAATAGATGGCCATATAATTGAAGTTAACTATCAATTAGTGCTAAAGATGAAAGATGGAAAAGTAGGCCAGGCTTTGACTGACACAAAGGCTTCATCCAGCTGCATTATATGCCAAACTACATCAAGCAAATTAAACCAAGTCCCGGAAAAATCATTAGATAATACTAATGCATATGAATTTGGATTATCGCCGCTACATACAAGAATACGAATTATGGAGCACATACTAAGTTATGATTTGGATTTTGGACCTACAGGATCAATAAGAAACAATGAAACCCACAAGGATTTAAGATGTATACAAAAGAAGCATGTTCAGGATGAATTTCGCAAATGTGGCTTGATTATAGCCCAACCAAAACAAGGATCAGGCAATACGAATGATGGGAATACAGCAAGAAGGTTCTTTTCTGATCCCAAAAAAGCATCTGAAATAACAGGTGTTCATATAAGTCTTATATCAAGATTTAAAACAATCATTGATGTACTTACATGCAATGAACAAATTGATTATAGAAAATTTGGGGATTATGCCAAACAAACAGCTCGAATATATACTATCAAATATCCATGGAGAAATATGTCTGCAACGGTTCACAAAATCCTTTATCATGCAGAGGATGTCATTAGGTATCATTTAGTACCACTAGGAGATCTGTCAGAAGAAACCCAGGAAAAAAGGAATAAAGATTACAGATTTTATAGGGAGCACAATACCAGAAAAATGTCACGAGATTTTACGAACGAAGATCTGTTTAATATATTGTTGGCAACGTCAGATCCGCTCATCTCTAGCATTCGAAGTCAATGGAAAGTAGAACATCGGGACTTAGATGAAGAAGCAAAAGGGCTGCTACGGGACAAATTTAATACAAAACCAAATATGGAATATTTGGAGGCAATTTTCCAACCGAATCAATAGTAGATATAATAAATTTTATTGATATTTAAACAAAAAATATGTTTTTGTCCTTATTGTTATTTAAATAAAAAAAGAAAAAAAAATTTTTAAATTTACACTTATTTATTTTTTTAATCTAAAAAGTTTTCTAGTGGAACTGGTTCCAGTTGAACCTGTTGTAGAGTTGATAATGTAGAAACCTATTCACAAAATGATCATAGGTATTATTACATGCCTATACATTTTTTTAAAGGTATAGTGGCATATACGAGGCGAATGTATATGCATATAAAGGTAATATGAATACGAATTTCTCCAGAAATATATGAAAATGTTTATATTTTTCAAAAGAAAACATTAAGTGTATGCTTGTAGAAGCAATTTATAGTCAGTTTGACATTTTTACTCCCATATGCCCTATTCCAAATCAAATTTAAAAAAAAAAAAAAAAAAAAATAATTTGAGTAAAAAATTCTAATAATTCAACACACCGATTTTTATACAATTAGAACAGTAATGTTTTCTAATATGTCCATTATTTTCTAGAAAATTCTGATCAATATCGAGTGGAAAATTGTATTGCATTTATTGAACAAAAAACAAATTTGAAGCCGTTTTCCGGGATTGGGAGTTTGGGTATTTGTTAATCAAAAATGGGAATGTTTTTCAGTCCACTGTGTTAAAAACTTTTTAATCTACATAGCTGCCAAAATTCATTATGATACCTTTATTCATGTTAGATTTATAGAATGTCAAACATTAAAATTATTATTTATATAGTGTAAATGAATAAAAGGGCTTTCAATATGAGTAAAAAATAATATTTTTTAGGTTTGACATTCTATAAATCTGACATGAAGAAAGATATATTAAGGAAATTTTGCTGAAAAACATACCACTTTTTGAATAAAAAATACCATAATTCTCAATCTCAACCATTAGCAGTTTCATACTAAATGCTAAAAAAACATCAAAAGTTCAACTTTGACCTTAAATTTCTCAACAACTACTGAACGGATTTTAACAAAATTAAAACTGTAAAAAAGTTCAAGAAGTCTTCTCTACTGCAAAAAAAATTGCAAAATTATCTCTATCGGTTCAAAAGTTACAGATTTTTGGCCGATGAAAAACGATTTTCAGCCACTGTGCGTCGGTATATAAATCTGTCAAATCGGTTAGGAAATAGCAGAGTTATGACCAAAATACTCTTTTTTATAATTAAGTTTGTTTTTTATACCCTTCACCGAAGGTCCTACACCCTATAAAGTATATATATTCTGGGTCCTTATTATTTGTTTACATATACTAGCATAATGCCCAATATGATTTTCGTTATCACCCTTCTTTATTATTTCACATATTTTTTTTTTTTTTTTTTTTAATTTATTTTTTATTATTGAATCTTTCTTATCGAAATTTACAATATGTATTCAAATCTTAATTCTACTTGTTGTTTATTAGTTGTTACCAGTGTAACCACTAACTGCTGTATTCAAATTTTAAGACTGTCTTCTAGTTAGGCTCAAAGTATCGGTTCTTTTTAGCCTCTGGTGACCTTCAAACTGAAGCAAACCCCGAGCGAGGTAGTTAGGGTGGACCATTAGTTTATCGATGTAGCTTATTTAATATTTTTTAATTTCCTCCTGGATAGTGGGGACGTTGAGATCTCTGTGGATAATATCATTACGTATATACCATGGGGCGCAGACAATTTGTCGTAATATTCTAGACTGTCTTCTTTGAGGTCAAGATTCATATACGAGTTATATATTATCTAGATACGCCAAATTTATGAGATATTTTGCCTATATGAGATTAAAGTTTGAAGTTTGCATGGGGACTGTGATATTATAGACCGATTCTTACAATTTACATAGGTTTCGTTCTTATGACAATTAAACGTATTTACCCAATATTATCAAATTATCTAAAAACTGCTACCTTTACTTTTTGCACAAGGTTTACATGGACATACAACCAGCAAGATGGACGGACGGACGGACGGACGGACGGAAACGAAAAGATTACTTAAACAAGTGCTTCTGATTCGATTGTTTATTAAACGATGCGTCTAGGTTTCTATGTTAAAAGTTGCGAAAAAAATTTATCTTCAACAAAAACTTGCTTTGGCTTAAAATTGTACAGTGAAATTTAAATGTAGGCGGCGAAATTAAAGCAACAGAAAATTCATCTGTTAACCAGAATTTTAAGCAATTTTTTTTTTTGCTTAACATGTATTAAAATACATATGTTTTAAAAACGTAAAATATGTGTGCAATAAAAATGCAGCCAGCAATGGCTAAAATATGGAAATTATTTACAAACAAATCGATACCGATTAAAAGCTCTAAACGCATAAATATATTGTTTCTGCATTGTCGCACAAGAAAAACAAAAAAAAAAAAAAAAAGGAAAAAATATTGCAAAAATGGCGAAAATTCGCGAAAAATTTTTATATTTCAAACGAGCCATAAAATTGAAAGTCCCTAAAACTATAAGGAATGGCAAAAACTCGGTAAAATGTCTAAATTAGCGGAAATTCGCAAAAATTTGCTAACAGCGGCATGATAGCATTATAAATCGTCAAAGCTATAAAGAATCGAAAACTTAAAGAAAGAAATTGCTTTTATCGCGAACATGGTTAAAATTCGCAAAAAATTTCAAAATTTTAAACACACCCTAAACTTAATTTGATATCGCTAAATCGGTTAAAAAAACAAATTGTTGAAAAATAACATATAAATCGTTAAAAATTAGCTATAATTTTGTAGAACAAACTTTTTGTGTTTGCTTGTGTTTTCGTCAATTGAAAATCACAACGAAAAACACAAAAACGGAGTTATTTACAGAACACCACAAAATCACACGTGTGATTTTAAAAGCACATGTGATTTGAAATCACGTGATATTCAGAACATACCTGATAGATTATAGCGATTTTCAACATTTGTAAAAGTTGAAATTTCTTCCTCTCAGAAACTATCAAACCGATTTAAATGAAATTAAAAACATAGATAGAACCTTATCTATATAGACACAAAATGTATGCATTTTTTTTTTAAATAGGACCAAGTGGGGAGATAGGGGCAATTTCTGTCTCTCAAACCGATTTTAATGAAATTTAAAACATAGATAGATCCATATCCATAGGGGCACATTAGCTATACAGTTTTTAAAAAATAGGACCACAAGGGGAGGCAGGGGGAAATTTCTGCCTCTCACAAACTTTCAAACCGATTTTCATGAAGTTTATAAACATAGATAAATCTATATTTATATGGACACATAAGCATGATGTGTTTTTAAATACTGTGGTGTAGGGTATCATATGGTCGGGCTTGACCGACTATACTTTCTTACTTGTTTTTCTTTTATACATTTTTATAATAAAATAAAAATTATTCTTTTAAAGAAAAACGGCAAAAAAAATTTATCTCTAAACAAGTTGAAAAATGGCTAATGGCTAAACTCATTTTTTAATGGCTAAACAGGGTGAAAAATGGCTAAATCTAACCACTAAATGGCTAAATTGGCAACACTGCCTGACGATGAAGAAGCAGAATCTGCCAATGGAACAGCCACTAAAGAAGTTAAACCGCCACCTTTCTATCTGCGGGAGCAAATATCAAATAGCATAGTCAACAAGTTGAATCAACTTGTAGGTAAGAATAATTTCTACGTCGTTTCTATACGACGCGGGCAAATTCAAAAGACCAAAATTCAAGCCAATACAGAAACGAACTGCCGTATTATATCAAGACACCTGGACGCAGAAAATAAAAGTTACTATACATATCAATTAAAAAGTGCTAAGGGTTTGATTATTGTCATAAAAGGCATAGATAGTTCTGTTCCTACAGAGGAAATAAAATCTGCCGTTGAGCTAAAGGGGTATGAGGTAAAATATGTTCATAACATTTTGAACCTCAACCAATGCATTAATATATCGCTTCTCAGAATCGAAAATTCAGTTCATCTCATATACAACTTGCGATGGGTACACAAACAATTTTCTTGAAAAATTGTCCACAAAAGTCACTAGAAAACGAGCACCAGAAAAGGAGTTCACATTAAGCGGCCCAACAACATCAGAGTGTACCAATTTCAAAAGTTTTGTAGCCCTTGTTCCATCTTCTCTTATTGTCCGTCTAGTTTGTTTTCCCTTAATACACACTACACAAGGCTCCTTCCTTTCGCTGGCAAAATTTATACCAAAAGAACACTTTTTAGCCTCGGCCAAACTTTTATCACAAATGTGTCCCATTCTTCTATGCCACATCCTTTGTAGCAACAAAAATATTAGTTTGTGTTGATACAGCTTCACTATCTACACGGTATAAGTCATCACACACTGTAGCAGAAATAACTGTCGTGTCGTCTTTATTAAGAATTCGGCATGTGTCCCCTTCAAAAAAAACTTTTTTTCCATCCTTAAGGCTCAGTTAGCCGGTAGTAACAGTAACCGTACCGTAAAAAAGTAAGACCAATCTATTTCTTACAGATTGAGACGTAACATCTTACTGCTAACTGTAATCGTTCTAATTGCTTTCCATACAACAAGATGAAGCAGCTGATTTGCAACGTTACTGTTACTCCCGGCTAACTGAGCCTTTAGTCATTTGCCTTACTGAAAGGAGGTTTGCACACAAATTTGGTACATTGTCAACGTTTTTTACCGATACGCTTTTTCTCTGTCTACCGAGAAAAATGTTCAAGTCGATGTGGCCTGCGCAGTCAACATTCATTTGACCCTTGTTAGCAACCACTACCGTTTTGCTTTCCACGTTATGTACGTTGTACATATGTATGAGTGTTGTTGTTCGTCATATGGTTGCTAGCGCCACTATCAACATACCAATACAAAAGGTTGTTGCTGCTGCACCCATCGATCGTTTTTGCAGCAACATTCATGGTCGTACTTCTTGCTATAAGAGTTAACAAAACCTCTCTCTTTTCATTCTTCTTATATGACTTACAGTTACTTTTGTTGTTGCTTTTGTTTTGGCAACTCTTGGAAATATGGGCATATTCCTTACCTCACCGCCTCTTTTTCCGAACTTTGAACATCAAATTTAGTGTCTTGTAAAAGAAGATTCTTCACCATATCCACAGTCAGCTTTTCCTTGGAATTTTCCACGGCCATCACTAATTTCTTAAAAACGTCCGACAACCCGGCTAACATTAGACGCTGTGAGCTCGTCGTCTATGTTAAGACCTGCATTCTTGACCTTCAAGGCAATCATCACCAACTCGTTCACGTACTCTTGGATAGAATTATAGCTTTCTAGTTTTATGTTCACCAACTGCTTGAGTAATTCCTCCTTTCTCGTAAGGCCTGTGTTCTCATAGGCGTACATTAGCGCATCCCAGACATCTTTTGCACTCGTGGCTGTCGCTATATGCCCATAATTACATGGATCCACCATTAAAGTAATTTCAGCCAAAGCCCGCTCATTTAAAATAACATCAGCTTCAACAGCTATACCGGTTTGGACAATTTTCCAGCATCCCTTGATGACCAGAAAAGACTTTGCTTGTCTCTTCCAAATATAAAAATTTTTTCGTCCCCTTAGACGTTCTAAAGAAAATCCTACTGGAAGATTCGACATTCTAAAGCACTGCGAAAAAAAAACTTTACTTAAGTCTAGATTACACTATCTCACAAGTCTTACGTATTTCATAATACTTTGTGAGATAGAAATCTAATGAGTTTTGTTGGGACTGTCAAAAAATCTAATGTAGCATGACAGTTTGTGTTCACACCATCACACAAAGTATAAACACTCACATATGAAATAAAATGCAACCCTGATCCAATAAAAAGTATTATTGCTTAGAAATTTTTCAAAAAACGATTAAGTCGTATCATAGCGTCTTCACCTGACAATTTTTTGTCATACCAAACGTCAAAGTCTATATAAAAAAAACTCGAACATTTTTGTCAGTGTTTTTTTAATATGAAGTTTGACGTTTGGTATGACAAAAAATTGTCAGGTGAAGCCGCTATGTATGGGATGTCAAACTTTTTTCATAATACTTGTCATTTTCGTGACACATTGCATTCATACTATCACACTTTGTCATATTACTTGAGTTTTTGACATATTAATACAAAGTATAATAGTGTAATCTAGCCTTTACTCACTACTACACAACCAAAAAATTTTTGGAAATTCCTGTTCTAAATCATGGATTTCCAAAAATGTTTTGGTTTTGTATTAGTAAGTACCAGAGAGTAACAAATAGAGAGAATGCATTTATTTACATAAATAACATAAATAAGTTGTTATTTCATAAGTTAAATATCACAAGGAAACAAAATTAAACAATTTTCGTGTTTATAGTCAATTTGTAGCAGTTCTTTTCTTTTTTTTGGATGTTACCAAAAGCATTTTTGATTGTCATCATAAATTTTTTTTCTGTTACATAGCGTCTTCACCTGATAATTTTTTGTCATACAAAACGTCAAAGTCTATATAAAAAAAACTCGAAAATTTTTGTCAGCGTTTTTTTAATATGAAGTTTGACGTTTGGTATGACAAAAAATTTTCAGATGAAGACGCCAAGGCGAATTCATAAAGGTGATATTTTCGAGTCATCTGTTTATTGTTCGTTCGGTTCGGTTTGTGCTTTGTTGTGATACAGACGTGTATTTTTAACCCCGCATACGTTTTGAACTATTTATTAATCATATTTGATTTTGTAATATACGCAGCGAATGGACGCTTAAAAATAAATTATATATTTTGTTATTTAAATTATTTAACATAATAGTGAACAATTCAAACGATAAAATTAAATAAAGAAAAATAGTAAAAATATATACATACGTATTAATGTTCATACATGTGTGTGCATACATACTCTCAACAAAAACATTTTTTTTTGGTGTTGTTGTAAAAACAATAAATAATACAAATATTTAAAGCACAGCAAACGGTGAAAAACAAAAACAACTCTTTGCATGAGTAAGAACAGTGAAACAACGCTAAGGCAAAATGAAAGAAATGTTTATGTGACCGTTCAGGCAAACGAAAATAATGCTGAAATAAATAAAACAAAACAAAACAATATTAACTATCTAACGGCTAAGCCTATTATTCGAACACGTTCTCTTTCACCCTCGGTGTTCACAAAAACGGTGGATAGTGATACATTAAAAAATATTAATCTGTCTTTGGGGACAAGTGTTGTAGCGTCCGCAAGTATTACCGCGGCGGAAAAAACAATCTTAGTAAGAAATGATACCATAAACTCAAATACAGACGCAATGGAGAACCCTTTAGTGAAAAATTGTCAAAAGCCTCAAATACAAGTTGGTATGGACAGGTATATAACAGTGCTTAAACGGGGTCGCAGCCCTACCTCTTCAGCAGTTGCTTCAGCCTCAAAAGTAACATCTTTTGATAGAATAAATTCACAAAACCGTTTTGCAATTCTTGAGGACGAATCCCCAGAGGCACCAAACGTCATAAAATCTTCTAAGCCACCCCCAATATATCTTAGGGAGCAAAACCCAAGTGAGTTAATAAAGAGCGTGATCTCGGTAATAGGTGAAAATTCTTTTTACGTAGCTTAAAAAAAATGAAACGCATCCTATTTACAATTTAAAATATATTCTCTACAGAAGAATAACTATAGAGGAGCCGCACAAAAGAAATGGTCCCGTTCAATGTCTCAACTGCCAAGAATTTGGCCATACTAAGGCCTACTGCTATTTACCCCCTGTTTGCGTAGTATGTGGTGAATTACATGGTACAGTCCAGTGCGATAAGTCTAAAAATGACCCCAATGTAAAAAAATGTAGCAACTGTGGCGGCAATCACACTGCCAATTATAGAGGATGTCCTGTATATACTATCGTCAAGCAGTCGGCTGGACCGAAAACTAATCCCCCTCAAATGCAGGTACCAAATCAAGCAAACACTAATGACACTCAGGCTCCGCAGCCTAGTAATAACAGAACCTCTTATGCTAACGTCCTAAAATCAAACCATGTGCCAATGCAAGGTGCTTCGCCAAGTAATGATGAAACTCCAGTTTCTAATTTAAGTCGTCTAGAAAAAACCATGGAAACTTCAGTGCAAACAGTAAATAATTTTACAAACACAATGGGTAATATGATGCAGGAGATCCTTAGAATGCAATCGATGTTATTGCAAGCTGTACTTAACAAACCATGAACTGTTTAAAAATTTGTTTTTGGAACGCAAACGGCATCCGCCAACATAAAAATGAATTAGAATACTTTCTTAAAAATAAACAAATTGATGTCATGATGGTTTCTGAAACTCATTTGACCTCAAGAAATACGTTTAAAATCAATGGTTATACACTATATGATACCAAGGACCCTCGAGATAGAGCTTGTGGAGGTTCTGCCATTTTGATAAAAACCCGAATCAAACACTACCTGATGTGTGATCATCGTGAAGATTATCTCCAAGCAACGAACATTTGTATTAAAGAGCTGAATCGAAACATAGTAATCTCATCCTTATACTCACCACCTAGATTTGCAATATCAGAAAGCCAATATTATAAATATTATAAGTCATTGGGGCCCTGTTTCCTGGCTGCTGGCGATTATAACGCTAAACATACCTTCTGGGGTTCACGACTAATAACACCAAAGGGTCGTGTTTTGTATAATACAATCTCTAAAATGAATTTAAATGTCGTCGCGAGCGGACAACCAACATATTGGCCTGCTGATCCGCAAAAAATTCCAGATGTCATCGATTTCGGAGTGGTTAAAAACATCCCCACAGAAACGATTCAAGTTGAACCTTCGTTAGAATTATCCTCTGATCACACACCTACAATAGTTACTATAACAAACACAAATAGAATCGTATCTCCCTCTGGTTACATAGCGACAACAGCTACACAAATAAACTGGTTAAAATATAAAAAATATCTCAGTACCCATTGCACAGAAAATATTCCGCTTAGCACACCGGAAAATGTGGATCTCTCTATTGTCAATTTTGACAGTTATCTTAAACTAGCTGTTCAACATTCCAGCAAAACCCTCAAAAAAACCAATTATAACAAAATATATTTTGCAGATGTCGAGCGCCTCTTGAATGAAAAAAGGAGAGTTCGAAGAGAATGGCAATTGCAAAGATCCCCTCAACTTAAAAATGTATTAAAAGAGTGTACAAAAAGGCTAAGAAAATTACTGCAGACTCAGAAAACGGCTTCCGTAGAAAAATATCTTAAGGACTTGGATGCAACTCCACAATCAGGCTACTCATTATGGCGGGCAGCTAGAAACCTCAAAAGACCAGTTATCTCGAAACCACCATTAAGAAACTTGAATGGAAGTTGGGCAAGAAATGATAATGAAAAAGGAAACCTGTTTGTAAATCATTTGAAAAACGTATTTACCCAAAATATACCTGACGATACAGCGCACGAGTTGCCGCCTGCTAATGTTAGAGCAGCTATCCCCCTAAGATTTGAGATAAGGGAATTAGAAAAGGCTATTTGTGAATTAAACACCAAGAAGGCACCTGGTATTGATAAAATCAGTAACAAAATGCTTTTGGAGCTATCTCGCATAGCAAAGAAAATTATTCTTTATATTTTTAATGCTATTTTACGACTTGAATACTACCCTCAAGAATGGAAGGTCTCCTTAATAACGATGATACCAAAGCCAGGAAAAGATCACACAAAAGTTGAGTCATATAGGCCTATTAGCTTATTATCTAATATATCAAAGCTGTTTGAGAAGCTCTTAACGTCAAAATTAACCCCAATTTTAAATGACAATGGGTGTATACCCAATCATCAATTCGGCTTCAGAAGAGAGCATAGCACAATTGAACAAACCCATCGGATAGTAAACGCCATAAGAAAAGCCTTTGAAGAAAGAAAATATTGCTCCGCTCTTTTCATAGATGTTTCTCAAGCTTTTGACAAAGTCTGGCATGTAGGCTTGTTACATAAGTTGAAGCTAAACCTACCGGTTAATACACACAAGCTGTTAGAAAGCTACCTGGTCGGTCGAAAATTTATTATTAAAGAAGGCGATTTTTTAAGTTCTCCTCAGCCAATTGAAGCTGGAGTCCCTCAGGGAAGCATCCTGGGCCCACTTTTTTACCTTATATATACCTCGGACATGCCAACAAACAATCACACCCTAACCTCAACTTTTGCTGATGATACAGCTTTTCTAAGCGTACACGAGAACAGTCGTGAAGCATCTCGATACCTGCAGAATCATATATTTCAACTAGAACTGTGGTTTAAACAATGGAGAATAAAGGTCAATGAGCAAAAATGCGTACATATAACATTTACCTTGCGTCGGGAAACATGTCCCCCTATTAAAATCAATAATCAACTAGTGCCTCAACAATCGCATGTCAAATATCTCGGTATTCATCTAGATCGGCGTTTAACATGGAAATGCCATATAGAAGCAAAATTAACCCAAATGAAACTAAAAGCAATTCAAATTAACTGGCTTATTGGAAGAAATTCTGTTCTTAGTCTCGACTGCAAACTACTACTTTACAACGCTATTTTAAAGCCAATATGGTGCTACGGTATTCAACTATGGGGCACTGCCTCGGCCTCAAATATCGAAAAAATTCAAAGGCGCCAAAATAAACTTCTTCGAATAATTACAGCTGCCCCTTGGTATGTTAAAAACTCAAATATCCACAAGGATCTCAATGTGCCACTGGTAAGGACTATTATTACGAAGTATGCGGTAAAATATTTGAAAAGGCTAGAGTTGCACCCAAATCCACTAGCACGAAATATTTTAAATGATAGCGGCCACTCTCGCCTAAGAAGAAGAGACACTGCAGCACTTACCCATTAAGATGAGCGATAAACACCTACATATGTGAACAGAACCCGTGATGAAGAAAATTTTTTTCTGGCACTGGCAGGACATAAAATAAAGCATTAGGTTAAGATTTGATTAATTATTGTTAGTTCATATTTAATATATGAAGATTCAATAAATAAATAATGAAAAAAAAAAAAAAAAATCTGTTTATTGTTTATATCCTTGTGTGTATACAACATGTCAAGCGTTATTTACATTTTGTGAAAAAATTTGTTAAAATTTAAAATCTAAATCAAGAAAAAAAAATTTATTTAAATGTAATAAAACAAAAAAAAGTGAGCAAAAATATTAACAAGAGGATTTTAAAAGGCGTAAGGAATACGTGGAGCCACAATAAATTTGCAATACAGGAAAAAGATTTACCTTTTAAAGCAATTTTGTATAAGTATTTCATAAACAAACAAATTCCTTTTATATTTTCAACCAATAATTTTGACATTCACTCTAATTTTTTCCAAAAACAAAATACATAGTATTTTTTAAAAGAAAGGGATAGCTAGCATAATGCTATCTCATGATGCGGTCTCCTTTATGAATTCGCCTTGGAAGACGCTATGTTAAGCTGAAGTCACATCGACGACTGAATTCCCAGCAAACACAGAAATACACCTTATGTATTGCCAAACGTACTGCCTGGATGAAAAATATTATTGCGGTAATAATCGATCTCATATTGCGGAAGATACTTCCTTCGGGAATAAACGTGTTTCGATGGCAATACTTCTCAGCAATACGAAAGCGATACTTCTTGATGATTAACTAGCAATATCGCCAGATAACCACTTATTAGAAAAAAGGAAGATATCGCCAAAATATCATTGGGATGATAAAAAGAAGATCTTACATTTTAAATAATTGTCGTTTGTGCACAAAGAAGCACAGCTTTTTATTTAAAATTAAATTGGTAATTGTATATGTATAACTTTTACTTAGAAAAAATATAATTTATAATTGAAATAAAGTAAAATCATATACATAAATATTTAGTTTCCACCACATTTTTGAAGAAAAAACCTACCACTTCTTTAAAATTGTATCCAGGGTTGAGAAATATCTTGACTGAATTGAAAAGGAAACAGATTAATATATAACAGATTTATTTAATTTAAATATTTACCTTTTGCAGAATATTTTGAGAACAAATTTCTTAGATTTTATAATTTGATTAAGTATTATTTTTTTTGACTAGTCAATTCGCCTTGGTTGAAGAGCATAAAAACATGTGTTAGTACCCTGCAAATAATAGGACCAGTCCAAACACGCGTGTAAAGAGTAGTCCACAAGGGACCAGGACTAGTCCAAAACTAACCCAAACGTATAGAAAAAACCTGGTCTATTTAATATTACGATGTCCTAGGAGAGGACCATATAACCCACCTTTGGACTACTAAGGAGTAGTTTTAAAACTTCTCGATGGTATACTCAAGCGGATTAGTTTTGAAGTCGTTTAAAAACGAAAGCATGTCGTTAAAAAACGAAGACATGTCGTCTCACTACAAACACTTTTTAACAACGACATGGTCCATGCTTGCATTACATCGGACCAGTCCATGGAGTAGTCCATTTTATCAAAATGGATCAGGTGGTCCAATTTTATTTGCAGGGTAGTGGTATCAGGGCTGTTAGGTTTTTTCCTTCAAACATCGTAAAAAGTTTGAACAAAATTCGTCAAAATCGTCAAATATTTAAATTTTACAAATTGGAGACATTTTATTGCATTGAGTGGTTCAAAAATCGAAATTTTTAGCAAGAAATTATATTTATGATAAAGAAAGTGATATTGTTAAGTTTTATTCTATTTATTTCAGCAAGTGGGCTGAAATATATTTATCATTTGAAAATAAATACATACGAAAAATATATTTTCATAAAAACATAACAAACATTTATTTATTTCATTTATCCATATTCACAAAAACATTAAATAAAATATAAAATCTCATTTGCTATTAAAGATAGCTCGTTTAAATGATTAATTTTTAGCGCTATCACTAATTGTTTTTACTGTTGAAGGGTTTAAACCAAGGGTTCTGTCTAAATCAACAGTCTTTTTACCCGACTTAATACGATTTATGACGTCCAATTTTAGTTCCAAACGAGTGAATTTTCTTCACTTTGCACTCATTTTTCTATACAACTTCTTATTAAGAACTAAAGCTTCGTACAGACGATGGAAATATTGAAAATATTGTAATTTTTCAGACAATGGTGCCATTGCCAGAAGCATTAATTTTACACATCTGCCAAATGAAAATGAGCTTGCAATGTTCAGACAGTTGCAAGACATTTTTAGGCAATTTTAATGACAACATTGTAAGATCTGACCATCGTCTGTACGAAGCTTAACTGCTTACTTCCTTACACTCAACTATACTTTGAATAACTTACCTAACAGAATTAAATGGGAATTCGGCTTTTTGCACGCAAATAGAAAAATTCTTCAAATATGATTATGACTTCAGCGAAAAAATTAAATCGTATGTAGCGACGCAAATCGAAATCATTAAAACGCAAAGCGGATTTAACAAATTTTTAAAAAGCGGACCAAATAGGACCGATGCAAATCGATGGCATTCATTTAATTGTAGAATTCGAATTACTAGTGCTTCTAATGAAAACCACCTGTAGTGGGATTCTGTAACATTTTACAATAACAACAGTTGCTATAATTGTCAACCTGTTTTGTTGTTTGCACTAACGATTATGTGATTCTGTAAATTGTTGTTAAAAACATATATAAAAATTAACGTCAAGAGGCATCACTGTCAAAAAAATGGCAAAATAACGAAAAACACAAAGAGGAATAAAAAAAAAACAAATAAAATTATTAAAACCAAACAGAATTTTTTTTAGTTTTTTGTTTTTTTTTTAAGAAGATAAGCCAAACATTTTACTATTAAATTAAATGCAAATTATTTAATTGCCATTTTCAAGTTATATTATTTCTTTTAACTAAATATTTTTTATTTTTTCGACATTTAACAATAAATAAACAACACTAAAAAAGTTGTTTGCAAGTACGAAAAATGTGATGGTGTTAGTTAAAATGTGTGAGTGTATTGAGTTTTTCGAACTTGCACTTGCAAGTGTTAACCCCAGGTTAACACAAACAGCTGACTTAACGATAGATAATAAGTGCTGTTTAAAATGTTACAGAATAGCAAAATCGTTAATTTGCTTGTAAAATTGTTTAACAAAGACAACTATTGTTAAAATTAATTACAGAATCGCACTACTGGTTTGTGATGGGGGAAGAACTTTTTTGTTTAATTTCCAATAATTTTTGTATTTTGAAAATTTAATTTTTAAGGTTTTGGACTTTTCCCAATATAATTGTAAATATTTCTTGTAAGTGGTTTATTGATGCCAGAAAATTGTCATAACACTATTAGTCTGAGTTCATACGGCACATGTCTTATTGACAAGATTTTTCCTTTTTTGATATTGAAAACAATAACAAAATTCAACAACGAATGAAAAAGCAAAACTTAAAGACAGGAGCCTAATTCTGGCAGCCGTGATCGAGTACTTTCTCGATTCGAAAGCAATTTTATTTCTAATTCTTTCAGTCGATACTGAACGAATCGAAATTATTTTTTCAGTATTGTGAAACTCAAAATAATTCTTTACAACACTGAAAAAATAATTCCGATTCGTTCAGTATGGACTGGAAGAATTAGAAATAAAATTGCTTTCGAATCGAGAAAGTACTCGATCACGACTGCCAGAATCAGGCCCCAGTACATGATGCCAACTTAGTGCTTTTGTTACTATTTATGGTACTTTTTGATGCCTCAAAACTCCATAATTTTATCTATAGTGCCAAACTAACATGGGGTCTTCACCAAAGATAATATCTGATATAATTAGTTTTCAAACGCATGACACTCGTCTCCAAACAACCGAATGCAACTTGTTTGGTGTTGATTTAAATTGTAAGAATGGCTTAGTGCTTTTTTACGCATTTTTTTTTGTTCAAAATAGTGCTTTTTAGTGCTTTTTTTAAATTTTAAAGTGCTTTTTGCTTTCAAAAAGTTGGCATCACTGCTGTTAACATTGTTTTTTTTTCTCAAAAAGCAAAGTAAATGTCAACAAAGAAAATGAGAACAAAGCGTGTCGCCGAGTACCGAACACAAGAACCATTCTCTCTTCCCCACCCGTAATTTGCTCCAAACAAAATGTTTCCCTTCCAAATGTTTCCCTGTCTAAATGGGCACATATATAAACATTATGCCAAGGCGAACTAACTCCAGGGAAGCTCAACTCGTCAGCCGCTCATCAGCTGTATCCACGGCGAATTAAAAAAATGGTGAAACGTCAAAATATTGTTTTGTTTCTATACTGAAATTTGACAACAGGCAGAAAATTGCAAAAACAAAATACATGGAGTTAATTCGCCTTATTTTGTAGTTGTAGAGTTGCACTTACCTGTTATAAATTCGCCTTGCATTATGCCACAATAAAACGTACCACAAACATAAAATACACACTGAAAAATATATTAAAGAAAACGTCAAAAACAAAAAATATATTCGTCTTGCGGCAATGAAAGGATGAAACACAAAACAAACATAAAATACACTCTGAAAAATACTTACATATATTAAAGAAAACGTCAAAAACAAAAAATATATTCGTCTTGCGGCAAAAAAGGATGAAACACAAAACAACTTGCCGAGTACAACCAAGTCTGTACTTAAAAGTCTTCCCTTAACCCGACCTTTCCTCTGACATCTACAAACCAAGAATTGCACAAGCCACTTGCGCAAGGGTCTATCCAAGGCGAATTTATACAAGGTAAGTGCATCTCTACAACTACAAAGCAAGGCGAATTAACTCCATGTATTTTGTTTTTGCAATTTTCTTACTTGTTGTCAAATTTCAGTATAAAAACAATATTTTGACGTTTCATGATTTTTGTGGATACAGCTGATGAACGGCTGACGAGTTGAGTTTACCTTGTTGAATTCGCCTTGGGTCTATCAAGGCCGAATAAGTTATTTTTTATTATATTATCAAGCACTAAAACCTTTCTTTAAGCACTAAATTGACAACGCTGTCAAAAAGCTTTTTGAAAATATGAAATATGGCAACGTAAAATTAAAATATCAAAAAAGCTAAAACTAACGGAACTCTGTGAAGATGTATAAAAATGAGTTTTAAAATTTTCAAAGTGCGCGAAAATATATTTTATTAAATAATTTTTAATAAGAAAATAAGTCTACACTACAATCGAGAAACGGTGAACTAAATGGAATCCAATAAAGACCAAATGCTTATTATGCACTCTTTGTGCTGGAAAGAAATTGCCTGTTTGAAGAGGAATCTCGATAAATTTATTGAGGATAGTGAACGTTGTCAAAAACTTCTTAAAAGAATAAACTCTTCAGAAGAAGTTCCTAACATATTTAGCCTTATTGTTTTCGACCGTTATATGACACAAATGGTGACTGTCCTTAATATGACACGTAAATATAACATACACCTAGAAATTAATAACCTTGATCACACTGTAATTAATGCTTCTTCAAATGGTTGCTTGGAAGATACAAATTTTACACAGACACGCCTTCTAAAAGATTTTATTGAATGGAGGAAGAATAATTTGGATAACGATATCACCTACAATGGTGAAGTTCATACACGTGCTGAAAGAATAAAAATGACGGAACATACATCCGAAACTAATGAAGATTATGTGGTAAACAGTGAAAAAGCCAGGATAAAGTTTTTGGAAATGAATAACAATAGAGAGTTAAAAAAAAATCAACATCTGAAGAAACCAAATGAAATGATGGGTAATAAAGTCGATAATTTGTTAAACATTTTATTGCCAAAAAAAAATCTTGACCACTTTAAAAATAACTACGAGTTCCAAGCTTACATAGTTTACGTAAGTGACTTTAATAAACTGGAGTTTTTCATTTGTCAAATTGAAGACTACAAAACCTTGTATGATTTAAGTAGTAATTTAAATTTTAAGCCCATTTCACGTGATTCCTTGGCATCTGACGATGTGTTTTGTGTTTTAGAAAAAAGAGAAACCAATATCAGGGAATGTCTGTGGAGAGCTGTGTGTGTCCCACCTAATGGAACTGTTGAGCCACACAAGTTAGCATATTTAATAGACATTGGAGAAATTATACCTTTATTAGAACAATGCGAAACATACGAAGCTCCGTTACGATACAGAGATATAGCTCCACTGGCCATAAGGTGTGTTTTAGAAGGCGTTGAAGACTCTAAAATGAAATGTACTACAAAAGATCAAGATGTATGTAAGCGGGCCTTACATACTGTTGAATTTCAAAAAGTCACTTTTCGTACAATATGCAAAAAAGATCAAGTACTATATGTAGTAATGCTGGAAACGCCAAAAAGCACCGTTAATAGCTCAACCACCAATGAAAAAACAAATCCATTTTTAAACACAGAAGCATTCGAAAATGATGATCAAAACTCAAGTGCAAATTCTGAAGCATTGCAGTTACCAAGGTCTGCTGTATACCATAAGTCTCCGATAAGGGATCCTGTTTTAAATATATGCTCTGAAATTGGCGATAGAATACAAATAATTGTAACACATATCATCAGTCCTATATCGTTTTATGGCATCATTCAAAATGACTATTTTGGCGATAATAAAATTTTCTCGTGGCATGATCATCAAATAGACGCCTTTCAAAAGCAAATGTCGTCACCCCCTCAAATAAATGGCGTTGTTTTGTCACAATATGTCAAAGATAATTACTGGTACCGTGCAAGAGTTGTCGACATTGACCCTGAAAATGATTTATATAAAGTAAGTGTCAAATTTCTTTTGTTGTTGGAATTTATAGGTGATTATGGATGGCAACTCCGCTCATGTTTAAATATAAAAAATTTTATATTTTAACAGTTTGAACTTTAATTTCAGTTCAGTTGCCATCCGTTATCGACCCTTTAGATTTCTCACTAAACGCTATGATAAAATGGCAAACAAAATATATCTACCTACAAAATAATTATGCTTTGAGTTTTAAAAAAAGCGTATACATAAAATTATTGCAGAGTAAAATGTTTAAAAAAAGGAGAGTAACTTCGGGTATTGTAGAATAGGTGGGCAATGTTTAACCCCCCTTTATTTCCCAAAATAAATGGTTTTTAGAAACGCTCCCTGTATGTCAACATAGCTTACATAAAATATATAAAGTGCCGGTTCACACACGTCAAGTTTGACTTGTCAAGTCTTGAGCTTTTAGGGGGAAGGGAAAGGAGAATGCCATTTCTTTTCCCCTCTTTCCTAAAAACTCAATACTTGACGAGTCAAACTTGACGTGTGTGAACCGGCACTAACATAGTTGTCAACATTTTTGTTGTTAAAATAAAAATCAAACAAAAATATTATTTAAAACAGTAAATTCGAAAATTTGTTTTTGTTTTCAATGTAATTTTCTATGCGAACGTTAACGTTCGAAACCGATGAACAAACAGGCTGTAACAGTGTTGTAACTAGGGAAATCGATTATTCGAATTTTTTCAAAAACGGGTTTTCGAATATTCCGAATAGCTGATATTTAAAAAAACCGGTTTTCGGTTAAACCTTTTTAAAATTAACCGGTTTTAATTCCAATACATAAAAATACAAAAATCAAATTAGTTTTTAAAATAAAAAGTTAATTTGAATAAAAACAATTCACGATGGTAAGGAACCAACAAAATACAAACATATATGTATATGACTTAAGGTATGTTCAGACCTAACAAATATTTGACAATAAAAGAAAAAAAAGCGTGACCAGTAAATTGATCAAAATTAAGCTTTTTTAAATTCTATTTATCATAATTGTACAATGTAATTTGGAAACTGTTAAATAATGTAGTAATTTGAATTGTTTTTGGTTTTTGTTACAAGAACACACGCTTATATAATCGAGATGTATTTACATTACACATAATAGGTGCGATCCCGTACTTTTTGGGTAAAGTTCGGTACAATGAGAGTAAACAAAAATGTCTCTCAATAATAGACAAAATGTACAAAAGTACGGGAACAATAAAAAACAAATTTCCACCCCAAAAGAAAACGTTAATATGAAATATGTTCAAATAAATACACAAATGACACATACGCATGTATAAAAGTAAAATTCAACCATGTACTTCCATTTTCAACATTTTCTATTGCTTATTTTATTAATATTATGTATTTAAATTCTTTTGGTAAGACTTGATTGTAGTTTGTAATTGTTTATTTTTTAACACTGCTGATTGCTTAACAATTTTCCCAATCAACCCAAAGAAAAAGTACGGGCTACTTCGTGCATGAAGAAGAAGATTATTTTTTTTTCTCTCAAAATCTCTATCACTTTACCAAACCTTGAGTACGGGAACAGTTTTCGGTAAGATTGGGATCCCGCAGGCTCCCAACGTTGAGTACGGGATCACACCTAATGTTTTTTGACTTTTGTAACATTTCGTTCTTCATTAAAAGTGTAAGTTTGCCCAATAGTCAATTACATTTAAAAAAAATATTCGACTATGGCAAAACTAAAATAACCTGTTTAAACCAGTCGAATACTATTCGATCGATCTCCCTTGTTGTAACCATAGTGTTGAAACTTAAATTTTTTTCATTTAAAAAATTATATTAAGGGAAGCGGTATATGCAAAAAAACTAATTTCGGTATCGGTATCAATACATACTGGTATTCAATTTTAACGGTATTTATTTTGGTATTGGTATCGGTATCGGCTGCCAACCTTGGTTTTATGTAAAGCATGATACGAAACTACTTCAACTTTATATCGGAATTGATTCCTGTGACAGGCCTGATAATCTTGCTTTTAAATGGAAAATGTATTCGATAGAAAAACGAATCATAAATAACTTTTCAATAAGAGTCGCGGGTAGGGTACAATTTTCTACCGACAAAAGTAAAATTTATCAATAGAAAATGGGCACATATTTTGGTATTTAAATCAAGCTGAAGAGTCAAAAAAGACACGAATATGATTAAAAATTTCAAAAATGCTAGGAGGGATTAACCGAGCAACAGTAACATACCCCTTCAGCCCGTTGTAGTGAAACAGATTAGAGGCTCCGCGGTAATTGAACCCGTTACCATCGCACTGATAAACTAGCTCACTACCAACTGGACTACCGTGACACCCGTTATGTTCTTTATTATAGATAAATTATTAAATAAAAATTAACAAAACGCGACCTTAGGACAACAAGGTTCTTTTTGCACAATCAGTACTTTTGAGAAAACTAAGGTTAAATATTGTTAATCGCTTTACTAAGTTCGTTTCCAATTAACTTAAAAACATTTCTGAATAATTTTAATTTAGTCCTGAAATATAATTATCCTTTTAAATATATATGTTGCTCAACGACGAGGCACATGAATTTGGGACAACATGATTCTAAGTTTCTTCAGTTTCGGTTTGTTCGAGCAGTATTCCACAGGGTTCGATTCTCGGTCCTTTATTATTCTTAATATCAGTATATAAATGGCTTTGTTATTTTATTAGTTCCAATCAATGTAGAACCGTTTAAGGTGAAACCAATGACCCTTATTGTGTTTGGCGTATTTAAAATATGTCTACGACTATTTGGTAATAGATTAAAGGAAAAAAGTTCACGTTCTCTTTAAGCTTTTACCAAGCAGTCGTAGGCGTACTTTAAATACGCCAAACACAATCACCCCTATTTCGAATAAAAATTCCTTGGGAGTTTTTTCCCTTTTCCCATTTTTACAGTTGAATTAACATAGGAAAAATGGAAAAAGGGAAAAAACTCGCAAGGAATTTTTATTCACGATAGGGGTGAATAAGGCTGAATATTCTGCTGAATATTCTAAGGTGTTACACACATCAGCACAAATGCATAATACCCCAACAAACACGGAGGTTTGATTTCAAAGTGAAAATGATTTGAAATCAAACGTTTTCTCAAACGACAAACGTTTGATAATGATTTGAAAATCATTTGAAAATCATAGCGTTCTCAACAAAAAGGGGAAATTATTTTCAAATTAAAAAATGCCTTTATTTTCAACTTGCTTTCAAACGTAATTCTCAAATGTTTTTCAAATGTGGATTATAATACAATGTGGAATATAAATTAAAATATTTTTTTTTTAAATTTAAATTAATTATTTACTAAGTAAACTGTGAGATAAACATTCGGCACCATAGCTAAAAGATTAAATAATGTTCTTTCTGTCCTCTAATTCTTGGAAAGACAAACTACTTGGCTCCCTTTTATTTTGAGGATTGTAGCACCACGATCGTAAAACAAACTTTCTCCACTTTCCCGTTTTATTTTCCTTTTTTTCGTATTTTTAATCATTGTAATTACTCAAAAATAATTTTTATTTTTCACAACAAATAATCTGTTCACTTTATATTAAAATTTATTTTTAATAGTAAAACACATGTAACCACAAAGCAAAAAATGTAACTTAAATCGCCATTTACAATGATCACATTTATTTATTTATTTACTCAATGTTACACACAAACCGAGCCCAGAGGGCCATATAAGATAAAGCTAAAATTTATAACTAAATTAGGGTACCGTAGAGAAATATGTATAAACAATCTCAATAACATTAGTGGCCCAAGCCATAATTAAAGAGAGTCCTGAAAAGAGGCTTACATCTCATCCCGCTAAATGTGCCTCAGCAATTTACGTTTATAAGTAGAACTAGAATACTCAAAGGACTTAAGTGTTCTTGGTAATTGATTGAAAATTCGTGCAACTCTTACATGAAACGATCTCTCCACTAGGGAAGTTAGCTTAGGAATCAAAATTTGACAATTGCGTCTAGACCTACTAAATGAAAACAATGCAATCATATATTCAATAGTTCCCCTTTTAAACATATTGTAAAAGCAAAGCAAAAGCCTGATTTTTACATAATCATAAAATGAACAGCCAAGAAACTTTGAAACATGATTTTGAAGTCTTAAGCAATAGAGATATCTTATAACTCTATTAAATAGCACCAAAAGTTTCTTCATATGACACCCAAGTGTACCAGTATAAACTTCAATACCATACAAAAATATAGGCATAACCAGGGAATGAATAATTGTAGTTTTGATATGCATTGGTAAGCATAAGTTGACGTTATAAAGTCTACGTTATGAATAATTAACTCTAGAAGTAACAAAATTAATATGTCTTTCAAATGTTAATTTATTATCCAACCATAGGCCCAGACAGTACATATGGTCTACAAATTCAATTTTCGTACCATGAACATCAATATCCAAGTTTGGAACGGAAGAACCAAAAAACATAGCCTTTGTTTTAAGAGCATTAATATTTTATCATTTATCATTTGTTGCAAAACATCCTCAAATTGTCTCTCACCACTAAATAAAAACATTAAATCATCTGCATAAGCAAATGGTATACATGACGTCATATTAAAATCCGCGAAAATGTCGTTGATATACATATTAAAAAGTAAAGGCCCAAGCACTGAGCCTTGAGGCACCCCACTTTTAACCGGTAAGACACCTGAAAATCTCCTTCCAATAGAAACGAATTGAAGTCTATCTTTGAGATAAGATGAAATGAGTTTACATGCTGTAGACGAAAGTCCAAAATTATTAATAAGCTTGGTCAATAAAATTCTATGATTCACCTTGTCAAAAGCTTTTTTAAGATCAATAGTTAAGAGTACGTTAAGACGTTTCCTACCTAGAGACTGACGAATGGTATCAGTTACTCCCAAGAGAAGTGATGTTGTATTTCTACCACATCTAAATCCATATTGACAATTACTTAACAATGATTTTCTATTAATGTGCACAAGTAGCTGATCTTTTAGCAAAATTTCAACAACCTTCGACAGAGCTGGCAGTATAGATATAGGACGCAAGTTCTCCATATCAGAGGACTCGCCCGTCTTTTTAATTGGAACTATTCTACAAATTTTCCACCCAGACGGAAAGGTAGAAGTTGTAATAATAGTATTGACAAAATGTAACGAATAATAGCCAACATAAGGAAAAACCAGTTTTAAGAATTTTATCGGAATACCATCACATCCAATAGCATTTGTCTTAACAGATTCAACAGCAATAATCAATTCGTAGAGGTCAACCGATCGAAATGAAAACCCCTCAACCCCATTGAGTTGAATATCATCTGTTAAATCATCCTCCTGATTAGATAAAATGTACTGGTTTAAAGCCCCAACATTGGTTTCCTCCACCAAAGACATGTCATCACCAAACCCATTCAAACGTAATATATTCCAGATTTGCTTGGAAGTTTTCCCTTCAAAAATTTTCAAATGCGCCCTACGTTTTGCATTACGCATGACAGTTTTGGCATGATTTCTGAAACGACAAAACTTTCTCCAATTAGGACGAGTCTTGTTAGTAAGATAAAGCTGATAAGCAGCATCACGATTTGCCAGAGCACTCTTAACCTCACTTGAATTAATCCAAGCATTATCACTAAATTTGTTAACTTGTTTTTTCCTTAAAGGAACAGCATTATGCATGTTACATAAAAAGGTAAATAAAGCTTCTGCCTGTTCATCAACATTAGCCGAATTAAGAACGCTATCGAAGCTACAAGACGCCGCAATTCTCTCCAAACAAATCATATCGACATTATTATAGTCATAATATTCAACAACTTCATTAACATGATTTTTTGCGCATCAAAAGATGCATAAATAAGAGAGTGACGCGAAATTCCAGGAATTTGAATTTTACCAGATAAACGGACTGACATGGAGAGAGATACTAAAAAAAAATCGATTAACGAGGTTCTGCCAGATTTTACAAAAAGATGCGTGGGTAGGGAATTATGATGACAAGTTACATTCAATCTATTACACATTACTCTCAAACGATAGGCGCAGGAAGTGCTAAACATATTATTGTTGAAATCACCAACAATAATTACATTACAGTGCACTCGCGATAATATGAACTAATTAAAACAAAGCCAGTTCACTTTTGCAAGATTGTTCATATTTGCGAATGGCAAAAATAAAAATAAAAGTTTCTAATGTTAAAGTTGTTTTATTTATTGTTCATTGCATTTAAAAAACTATTGATTTTTAAAAAAGAAAAACAAACTTAAGGTGGAAGTACATAGAACGCGTTAGATCGTCGACAAGTATCGTGCGTTTATAAACTTTAGCGCGTCAAAAACTGCAAGTTACACAACACGCGTTACAAAAGCCATTCCTGTCAGCTGTTTATTATTTGTTTACTTATTTGTGCATTAAAAACGGGTTCGAAAATATATCAAGATTTTGTTATTTTATTAAATTTATTCTTTTTGTATAAATATTGTATGTTTTTTAAGCACTTCAATAAGTTTTTCTTTCATGATTCACAAATTTGTTAAATTATTATTTTTATTGTCAGCTGATTACTTGTCAAAAACACACAACGCGTTAAAAAGTTCAAAGTTAACCAACTTTCTGGCGCAAACGCGTCAAAATATTTTGCATGTAGCTTGTTCTATGAAAACACACTAGCTTAACTTTTTTTGACAGAAGACGACAGAGCGCGCGCGCACTAACGCGTGTTATGTACTTCTACCTTTAAAGTTATGCGAAAAAGTCTGTGATTTTCTTTCGCTCAATCAGCTTAAAAACGCCCCGCTCTCTTAAAAATCTCCAGATATTTTCCGTGCCGGCTAACAGTCAAAATCTTATTTTCAAAAACCATCGGTGCATGCATTTTCCATTTTTTGGGTATTCGGAAGACCGCACGATTTTCTTTTTCAAAGTCAAATAAACGTATTGTTAGAACATTAAAAAAAACAAATTTATTCGCTAAATTGGTAAAACCTTTTCCTAAATGTTCTAAAACTTCAGATTTTGCTTTTTAAAGTTCAAAACTTATCCTTTTTTTAATTCATCTTTAAAAAATGTTCACGTTAAAATTGTATTTAAAAATGTATATAGAATTCGATGTTAATGTGACAAACTAACTAAAAGTGTATGTCAAACATTTTGATTAGCAACTGAAGACAACTTTAAAGCGATAACTGGGGAAATCCCTAGGTTATTATGTCGTTGAATACAAATTGATTTTGATTTAACACTGTGTAGGTATATAAAAACCATTAAAAATACAACTATATGTTGTTCATATTTTAAAGCTTTTGCACAAGTTCATATTTTAGAGTAGGCAATGGAAGAAAATAAGTGTTCATATTTTGGGGTGTTCATATATTAGGGCATTCATATTATCGCGAGTGCACTGTATTATATTTTACTAAAATTTCCGAAACTTTCCTCTCGAACATTTTCAAATCTTTCTTAGCTCCGCGAGGAAAATAAACCACTCCAATTAAAACTTTACGCCCAGAATTATTAATTTCATGAAAAGAGATTCAACTAAACCATAATCATCACCAACGTGAACAATTTTAAACTTCATCCTACTTGACACATAAAAGGCAACACCGCCCCCTCGGCGATTAGGGCGATCATTACGACATAAAACATAACCCGGAAACCGAACAATATTTGAAGAAATATCACCCTTTAACCAGGTTTCCGTTATTTCTACTACATCAAACAACCCTTTACCAAGAACATTAATTAACTCATCCAATTTACTTGATGAGCTGCCAAGTTTAAAACTTTGTATATTTATATGTCCAACATTTAAATTATTGGCATAAAGGCGCAATTGAGATTCTAAATATGAACTATCACTAACCACGGTACCCAAATTATAATTTAAAACCATTTAAAATAGTATAAAAAAAGCAAAATCTATTACATGTATATAAGCAATTATAGTTGCAAAAAAGGAAAACAAAATTTAATTTGACTAAGATCACAGTTCTCTCATAAACAATTAATAATAACCTGACAATAATTAATTCAGCATATTTGCTAAGCAAAAAATTGACGATATATTTAAAAAAAATAACTTAATTGAAACGATAATATAAGGCTGAATTCCACTCTACGTAAGAAAACAAATGTTCGATATCAGAGAAAAATTCAGTAAGTAAAAGAAAACAGAGACATCCATCCATGTCCCGCTTCTTTCCCACGCATTAAGGAAGATGCCATGCAGCAACGTAGAGAAATTATATTATCAACAGAATTTCTCTACATTTCCACATAACATTAAGAACAATGCGCAAAAAAAAAAAACAAAACGCGAACTAAAAGCCTTCACCCTCCCTCACCCACTGAATCCCATAACATCCAACAGACATATCTACGCAAAGAATAACACAGCATAAACTTTTAGAGCACTGGCTACATTCACAGAACTCCAAAAATATACGTTTTCTAGAAGCTTAGAATGTTTAGAATTCTGTGCATGAAGAAAGCACCCAACCAAACAAAATGAACTAGAAAAATACTTAAATCTGATCTAATTCCACTCCATTTTTCGCTTTAGTATTGCCAAGTTTATTTTTGATTTGAATTTAACATTTGACAAACATTTGACATCAAATTGATAAAACATTTGATATCAAATGTTTATTTTCAAATCATTATCAATTTGAATTTAAATGTTTAATCAAACAATTGAAAAATGTTTGAGAATTCTGTTTGATGTCAAATGATAAAGTCATTTCATATCAAAGGTTTGACTTCGTGTTTGTTGGGACCCTCTACACTATTGTAGTGTGGGTATAATAAAATACGTTGATAAAAAGGCTTAATACTAAAATCTTAAACACATAAAAATATATACAACAATATAAAAAATACGTTACAGTACCGATAATATGGTACCCAACACAACAGTGTATGGCTATATGAATAGGGATTTATTTATTTATTATTTATTTATTAATCCATATTGTAATACAAATCCATTTGGGCCAAAAACGTATTACACAGCAATACAATCCCGAGTTCAGTACTTAACCTAATTTATACAAATTACTTACATTTATTAATGAAACTGCACCCATTAATACAACTTATTGGCTCCCCAGCCGTAACAAATTTGTAACAAATCCTATCAAACATTTTGAATCATAAAGAAGTAAAAAACAATTTGAAAGTTACTTCACAGAAAACATAAAAATTATCGAAAGAAACTTGAGAAATGCTTTAAAAGCTTAAGGCGAAACACATTATTAGATTGCGAAAAAATACGCAATTCATGCGGTAAACTATTCCAGCAGCGAGCAACCCTTACAATAAAAGACCTCTCAAACAAAGAACACCTAATTCTAGGTATAAGAATTTGCTTGTTCCTATTCAACCGCGAAAAAGTAAATTCGTTACATAACTGTACAGGTATGCCACTTTTAATAATGCGATGAAATAGAAGAATATTACGGTACTTTACGAATTTATCAAAGTGACACCCTAAAAATTTCTTTACAAATTCGGATATATGTTCACGTCTACGGATATTAAAAACATAACGAGTCACAGCATTTACAACCCGCTCCAATATCATTATGTTCATGGCAATGGTCCCTGACACTAACTCAAGTCCATATAAGATCTGCGGCATAAGAAGCGCATGAGCTAGTCTACATTTAACCCGAAAAGGCAGGCATATATTTGTGGAATATATTCTACGTAAAGTACAAGAAATCTTGCGATGCACAGATACAAAATGAGACTCATAACTAAGCCTATTATCAATGATGATACCCAAACATCTATGTTGACTTACAAAATCGATCTTGGTATCCCGAATAAAAATCTCAAAAGCTGTCACCAAGTTCTCAGACGATCCGAACAAAATAGCCTTAGATTTAGACGGGTTTACAGCCAGTGAATTTCTGGAAGACCACAGGTCGATTTTATTAAGGCAGTAGTTAATATTAGAGGTCTGCACAAATGATTTGGTAGCCAAATGAATGCTGTGTGTGTATTTGAAATCACTGTTGGGATTTGACAATTCTTAAATTGTACCGTCTCAATGGCAAAATTGTACCAAATTGACATAAACTGTACCAAATTTTGGTTATAAAATAAAAAAGCATACATAGTAAAAATTTATAACACCTTTTTATTCAATAAAACAATTAAGAATGTATAGTCGATTAAGCTCGGCCATTTGATGCCCTACACCACAGTTTATAAGGAAAAAATTTCTAGAGTATACTCTATTTGGGACCCATGGGCAATCATGGACCTGCCAGAGCAAAATTATTTCAAGAGGTAAAGATTCATTCTTCATCTATATACGATTTGGTTGTCTTTGAGTGATATTAGGAAGGGAGATTACATAGCTCATGTTCACTTTGGGCCTGGGAGCACAATATTTTGTCATGACATAGTAGATATCGTAGAAGCTATTGTTGCCAATTTTTATGTCAATATCAACATTTATAAGGAACATTTTTCATTTTTCGAATTTATTCTATGAGCTAAATTTCAGTTATGTATTTTATAAAGCTTTTCTGTAATAGTTCTATTCCTACAATTTTTCAGAAATGACTTTATACACTACCAGACTATTATATTGTATTTTCTTTTTACATTTTACCTTAGCCTTCCGTTGGAAAGCAATGAGGTATATTGAATGTACAGAAAAATTTACAATTATTAGACACCAGCAGAATGTAATGCATTTTCTGACCCGCTACGGTCGTCGTCAGCATTCTTTGTGTCTCACTGGATAGTGTTACTTTATAAATTGAATGTATTTAACTCAACTATTTTAACAAATAGAAACTGGGAATTATTTCCTTCCGAAGGTAACTTTATATTATATTCAACATTTTTCATTTTTCGAATTTATTCTATGAGCTAAATTTTTAGTTATGTATTTTATAAAGCTTTTTTGTAATAGTTCTATTCCTACAATTTTTCAGAAATGACTTTATACACTACCAGACTATTATATTGTATTTTCTTTTTACATTTTACCTTAGCCTTCCGTTGGAAAACAATGAGGTATATTGAATGTACAGAAAAATTTACAATTATTAAACACCAGCAGAATGTAATGCATTTTCTGGCCCGCTACGGCCAGTTGAGTTAAATACATTCAATTTATAAAGTAACACTATCCAGTGAGACACAAAGAATGCTGACGACGGCCGTAGCGGGCCAGAAAATGCATTACATTCTGCTGGTGTCTAATAATTGTAAATTTTTCTGTACATTCAATATACCTTATTGCTTTCCAACGGAAGGCTAAGGTAAAATGTAAAAAGAAAATACAATATAATAGTCTGGTAGTGTATAAAGTCATTTCTGAAAAATTGTAGGAATATAACTATTACAGAAAAGCTTTATAAAATACATAACTGAAATTTAGCTCATAGAATAAATTCGAAAAATGAAAAATGTTGAATATAATATAAAGTTACCTTCGGAAGGAAATAGTTCCCAGTTTCCATTTATAAGGAAGTTAGGATTAAAAGCTTTATTCGGGAGTAGTATTTGTATGGGAGCTATCGTCAAATATGAACCAATTCTAATTAAATTAAGTAAGATTGTTTGAATTGCAATAAGTTTGTTCAAAATTTTATCTTAATACCAACATAATAGGATTGTTTATAGGCACAAACACTGTTCCGTAAAGAAGTCTGTTTGAAGACCATGTGAAATAATGGACCGATTCTCACCATTTTCAGTAGGCTTAGCGCTTAAGAATTGAAACCTTTTTACAAAACTTCATCAAATTAGCTTTAAAATTGCGACCTGTACTTTGCGAACAAGGCTACATGGACAGACATCCAACCAGCCGGCTTAAGGGACATCGTTAAATCGACTAAGAAAGTGATATTGAGTCGATCGGTATACAAAACATCATCACCAAAAAATTGACAAGAATGGGGCGTAGAACTGACCAAAGTTTCCAACTCAACAACAACTGTTCTTCAGGTTTCGCTGCTACAAAAACAACAACAACAAAATGGATTTTGAGCAGTGATGTCAAAAATGAAAATTGTGGTTGTAGTGCTTTATATTAGTATTAGTGAATAAAGAGACAAGTTTTCTTAACAAAAATACGTAAGCATACGCCACATGTGTACTCGTCGCTTGATAATCGACGACTGAATTGTGTACTATCGTGGACTAAATGAAAGAGCGTAAGAATGTGTGTGAATTTTGAGCTAGCACAATTGTGCTATGAAATTGAATGAATTTGACATCAATGATTTTGAGACACTTGATTGATCCTAGGCTTCGTACAGGGATACGAGTACATATGTACAGAGTTGCCAATTTAGCGCCTTTGGCGCTAGATTTAGCGCTTTTTGACTGTCGAAAAGGCGCATATTTTTTACTTAGCGCTTTTTTTAAAAAGAGCGCTAAAATAGCGCTTTTATTGATACCAACATTTTTTTACTTTTATTTGCATACATTAAAATCAAGACATTACACCAAAATTTGTTTCCGTTTTGTAAATACTTTACTCTGAAAAGCATTCTAAACAAGGAAAGAAGTTTATTTTCTAAAGAAATCCATTTCGTTTCTTAAAACAAGAAAATCCAAAAATAAATAACTGATTTTAACTTGTTTTGTTCGTATTAAGTAAAAGTTTCTTAAATAAAGAAACATTTTCTCATGATTAAAAAATTCACGTTTTTGGTATATGATCAAAAATTTCAAGAAGCATTTATTTAATATTAGTCTGATTTTAAAATAAAATCAAGAAACAAATGCTAGCGATTTCTTTAAATTTTTCCAGAAAATGCTCAAGAAAACTTGGTTTGATTCAATTAGTTTTTATTTAGATCGACATGTTAACAAATCAATCAAAAGGTTCTTATTTTTTTATATTAAGTTTTTTTTTTTAACTAACTAGTGCTATAGGTTAGGTTAGGTTAAATGGGTAGCCGTCACGAAGACGACTCACTTGGGTCCTTATAGCGGTCCCTTTGTGATACCCCTAGCCAGTGACAAGGGCCAGCCAGTATCCACCAGACTATTCCCCAGAGGTCACCGCAGTCTCGAACCACCCCGATTCTCTGCAGAACAGGGAGATCGATTTCAGTCCCGCATTGGACAACTCGTCCAGACATGGCAATTCCGGTCTCCCAAAATGCCTCAACCTAACGCCCGCCAGACCGGGGCATTGACAGAGGAAGTGAAACACCGTCTCCTCCTCCTCCTCATCATGACAACTCCTGCAGTAGTCATTATACTCAAGACCGATCCTCCTAGCATGAGTCCCTATCACCCAGTGACCCGTGATAACCGATATCACTGTCCTTATCCGGTCCCTGCCGAGATCGAGTAGTACGCGCGTTTTCGCCGCGTCATAGCCAGGCCATAGAGTCCTGGCCATCAAACAGGTATGCTCGCCCTGCCATCTCCCCTGAGCCCTTCTGTACGACTCCCGTCTGATGAGAGTCCTGCAGCGGGCCATTGAAGTGCCAATTAGGCCGTCGACGAACATGTCGTCCAAGAGACAGCCTTGTTTGGCCAGACTGTCCGCAGTATGGTTGCCCAGGAGCCCACTGTGTCCTGGTACCCATGTCAGCGTTACACTGGAATGTTTCGCGATCTCATTTAGAGACATCCGGCATTCCACTGTCAACATAGATGTCGTAAAGACACCAGCCAGAGCTGCAATGGCAGCCTTGCTGTCCGTAAATATACATATATCCCTCGATATACGATAGTACTTCAGCCAGTTTGCCGCCCGCTTTATGGCAGAGATTTCCGCCTGCAGCACACTACTGCCATCTGGCAGCCTAAAAGAGACCCTGATGTCCAATTCTTCGATGAAGAAACCTCCACCCACTCTGTTGCCCATCCTGGAACCATCGGTGTAGACCCGCAGGGTCGGCTCCAGAGATCGCGTATTATCGAGCAGCTCATCATAGCTACCATGATGAACCGTGAACAAAGCACCGAAAAAGGGTTCCGGAGTGCAATAGTCCAGCCCCGCCAGGTCGTATGACGCGTGAAGCGTGACCCTGGCATGACCATAGTTCCGCGTAGACCATAGGCCCACCGCCCCCAGTCTCATAGCGGAAGTCAAGGCCTGTTGTTCGGCCATGATATCAATCGGCAACCAGTCTAGCATAGTAAACAGTGCCTTCGTCGGTGTCGAGCGGAGTGATCCCGTGATCATCAGCGCAGCCAACCTATATACTTTCTCAAGCATCCTGCAGTACCGTCCCCTTTCCACGGCAGGCCACCACACTATGACCCCATAGAAGAGAATCGGTTTTACCACCGCTTCAAAGATCCATTCGACACCCCTGGGGCCCAGGCCCCAGCTCCTGCCCAAGGATCTCTTGCAGGTGTATAAGGCCACAATAGCCCTATCAACCCTCGTCCGAACGTTGAGTTCCCATGATAGTTTGCTATCGAGAATTACGCCCAAATATTTGGCACTGTTCGAGAGCCTCAGCTCCGTGCCGTTTAGCCTAGGAAGCCTAAAGTTGCCAACCTTGTACTTCCTGGTAAAGAGTACCAACTCAGTTTTCTGTGGATTGACACCAAGTCCACAGGAAATGCTCCAAGAGCTTAGAATCTGCAATGCAGATTCCATACAATGGGACAGTGTGTCCAGGTGTTTACCCGCGACCGCCACCGCCACGTCATCCGCATACGCGACGGTTTTTATCCCTAATCTGTCGAAACGACCCAGCAAAGTGTTCACCGTCAGGTTCTACAGTAGAGGGGAGAGAACCCCACCCTGCGGGGTGCCCCTGTGCACAAATCTGCAAACATTAGTAGCACCCATTGTGGATTCAATGATCCTATTATCGAGTAGATTACCAATAAATCTACAAATTACATCGTCAACCCCAACCTCCCTCATCGACTCCAAGATGGAGTTGGGTTTGACATTATTGAAAGCTCCCTCAATGTCCAGAAAGGCCACAAGTGAGTATTCCCGAAATTCAAGGGATTTCTCAATGTAGCCGACCAGTGAGTGGAGCGCCGTCTCTACAGACTTGCCCTTGGTGTAGGCATGCTGCGATGAAGAGAGCAAATGTCTAGGAATAGACATCCTCAGATGAATATCAATGACCCTTTCAAGGGTCTTGAGAAGAAATGACGACAGGCTAATTGGCCTGTAGTCCTTAGGTCTGGTGTGGGATGCTTTACCTCCCTTTGGGATGAAAACAACCCTACATCTAGTCCATCGGATGGGAACGTACGAGAATCTAATACATTCCGTATAAATAGCGGACAGCCAAGGAACCAGAAGCCCCGCGTTCTTTTGAAGGTCGGCCGGAATAATACCGTCCGGACCAGGAGCCTTAAAGGAGTCGAAGCTCCTTATCGCCCAATTGAGCCTATCATAGCACAGAGAAATGGACACGGGTCCAGGCTCTGATAGGCAGTTGATCTTCCGTGGTGTTGGAAGGGAATTGCCAGGAAAGTGCGTGTCACTTAACACCTCCAGCGTCTCCTGACTATTCGTAGTCCAGCTACCATCAGCTTTCTGAATGTAGCTAGGGACAGTCGGGCAAGAAGCCATTATTTTGCGCAACCGGTTTGTCTCAGAGGAGCCTTCCACGCCGCTGCAGAAGTTCCTCCAGGCATTCCGTTTCGCCGATCTAACCAAATTCTTGAACCTATTCAATGCCGACTTATAATCCGCCCAGTTTCCCAGTCGTTTAGCCATATTGAATAACCTACGACAGTCTCTGCGAGACTGTGCAATCTCAGGGCTCCACCATGGTGGCTTGCCCCCCCTTTTTCCTAACCACTGGCCTACAGGCCAGTGCCGTTGCCTGACGCAGTGCCCCCGATAGGAATTCCACTGCCATTTCAGTCTCCGTAATGCCACTAATGACAGGGACTGAGCCCAGAGAATCAGCGAGTAGACTAGCCTGATAGTCCCACCTCGTTCTCCTCCTATTCACAAAAGTACACACCCCCAAGGGGGGTGGACCTAATTGAAACTCAACATACCTGTGGTCCGAAAAAGAACAGTCATTTGAGACCGCCCAGTTACTTATCAAGTCGGAGTGTTCCGAGCTGACCAATGTCACATCAAGAACCTCCTGCCTATTAGCTACAATGAACGTAGGTTCCGCGCCTATGTTTGCTATTTCCAAATTACTGCTACAGATAAAAGAAAATAGCGACTCACCTCTAGAGTTGGTGTTGGAGCTGCCCCACGTGATGTGGTGCGCATTAGCGTCAGCACAGATAACCACCGGGGTACCCATGGAGCCGGCTTTGGCTACCAAGCCACGAACAAGCCCATTAGGTGGCTCATTGTCCTGGTCATGCGCCATATAGCCCGAGACGATCCAGATCGGCATGTCGCCCATCTCTAGGGCCGCTGAAGTTGTGTCTTCATCACTGAAATCAGAAAGAATGAAGATATCCAGCGTGTTTTTAGCCAAAATACAAGATCTAATTTTACCTGTTGCTTTGGCATATAGGAGCTTATAGCCCTTGAGGTTTAATCCGCAAACCCGATCCTTGTGGATCCATGGCTCTTGGATTATTATTAGCTCCTCCTCTCTCTCTACCACCCGGAGGAGCAGTGCAGCGGATGCTGCCTTAGAGTGGTGAAGGTTTATCTGTGTCACCTTCACCATGTCCAGTATTAACGACCGTGACATTGGCGTCCTCCTGATCTGATTCCAGGAGGGCGTCCTCATCAGCCAATTCACCCATGCGTTCAAAGAGGTCACCCAGCATGTCAGAGACGGACGGGGTGTCTTCTTTGTCACATGAATGAACGGAAGCGTCATTCGTGCAGTCCGCAGACTGCGTAGGCTCCACAACCTTCGGAGCGGGATCGCCCTTGTCATCACCTCGGTAGACACGGAGCAAGATGGTACTGAAACCATAGTAAATCTTGCCCTGTTTCTCCCTCAGTGGCTTCAAGGAGTCCTGATTCAGGACTACGATCGCCGTTCTTGAGGATCCTTCAGCTGCTGAAACCTTGACAACTTTCCAGTTATGAGTGGGAAGTTGGGGGTTGCAGCACTGAATAATCTTCAAGATTTCCTCCGGTGCAGAGGGTTCCGCTGGGATGGTGACGATGGATCTAGGTCTCCGTGGTATCTCACTCATCAAAACCACGTCGAGCCTAGCACCTTCCCATATTTCGCCAATCGCTCCAATGGCAAGCTTCAGCAGAAGCCAGCATCGTCGCATTGCTCCTGGATTCTCACTAAGGATCTTCCAAAAGACACCCATCATTTGCTGCTTCACCAAGTCCCACCTAGAGTGGGAGATGGATCCATCAGCAGCACTTCTGTCTATAATAGCCCTAACAAGATGGTCTTTCGCCACCTCGCTGTAGGACCTATTAGTCGACTTTGGTGCGTACTTGGGACGTTTTGTCCCTGGTTGCTGTCTAACGGCTGTCGCTTCTTCCTCCGAACGTTGCCGTTTAGGCATTGCCTTTGCAGGGGCGGGAGGTGAAACGCTTTGAAGCCCAGCAGTAAGGGCCTTAGCCCATGCCAATGAAGCTTCCTGTTCTGCAGAAAGCTCATTGGCATCTTTGGAGCCGAATAGCTCGATAACACGCAAGGCAGCTCGCCTTGAGTTAGATGCCCTCTTAGAAGGATTTTTATGCCGAGGTGTCTTCTTAGTGACGCCGGACTTGGCGGGGGGAGGTGCAGAAGTGGGACAGGATGTAATCATCTCCGTCCCTCTTTGCACAATAGGCATATGGGAGGCTGCTTTGTTGGACGACTTTGTCATTTCCAACTTTGCAGTTGGCCTTTAAGTTCACTGCCCTCATCTCGGGAATCACCAGATGCTGGCAAAATGCCCGGATCAAGACACGAACCACAGCCAAGACGTTAGCCACCACATCGCTTCAAGATTGTTATCCATAATAGTGGTGGAACTAGTGCTATACGTTTTTATGGAAAAAATTTTGGCTTTTCTTATGATTTTGTAAAATAAAAAGCAGCGAAAACTTGATTTAAAATAAATTTTTTTTAGCTGTATTTTAGAAAATTTTCGCTTTGAGTCAAGTGCAAAATTTTCGTGGTTCAAGACATATTTTCTGGTGATTTAGTAAATAATTCTTTCTGTGTATATTTGAAATTATATTTCTTTAATTTTCCTGAAATATCACAAAAAGCTTTTTAAAAATATTAATGTTTTATTAACACTGCTCGGCAAAAGACAAAAAAAAAGTCGATCTAGAGAACTTGATTATGTGATTTTTAATTCACTTTAGAGTGCTGAATCCAAATAGTTTATTCAATCAAGTCTAGTTAACATTTTGTTTTCTGATTTCTTGTCTTATTTTATTCACAATATACCTGGATTTCTAATAAATGATAAAAAAAACTAATTTGCATGGAAAAATGGTCACCACTATTTAAGAAATAATTTAGAAAATAATTATTTGTAAAAGACAAAGGCTAGACATGATGAAAAAAACTGAAAACGGATTTGAATTTAGCGCAGTAGTATTTTTGGTTTTTCATATATTTTTATTTAAAACGATTTTTTTTGACAGCCAGTGTAATTAATAAAACTTGGTTCTTAAACATTTAATTAAGTTTTTTATTTAAATTTTATTTAGCGCTTTCTAGCGCTTTTTGATTGGGGACAAGGCGCTTTTTGATTAGAAATAGTTCACAACCCTGCATATGTATACCTATGTATGAACTTAATATGTTGTTGTAACATCATGAACAATCCCTGCAAATAAAATTGGACCACCTGGTCCATTTTGATAAAATGGACTACTCCATGGACTAGTCCGATGTAATGCAAGCATGGACCATGTCATTGTTAAAAAGTGTTTGTAGTGAGACAACATGTCTTCGTTTTTTAACGACATGCTTTCGTTCTTAAACGACTTCAAAACTAATCCTTTTGAGTATACCATGGAGTAGTTTTAAAACTACTCCATAGTGGTCCAAAGGTGGGTTATATGGTCCTCTCCTAGGACATCGTAATGTTAATTAGACCAGGTTTTTTCCATACGTTTGGGTTAGTTTTGGACTAGTCCTGGTCCCTTGTGGACTACTCTTTACACGCGTGTTTGGACTGGTCCTATTATTTGCAGGGATTATACAATTGTTGGTAGTTCTGGTCAGGGCTGGAGATATGCAAATTTTATTATTGAAAAGAAAAAAAGTGAGGTAATCCACTTCAAAGAAATGATAAACTTCTTGGGTTTTTGTTTTAAAATTGTACCAAAAAGGGATGAATTGTACCAGTGTACCAACAAAGTTTCGATTGTACCAAATTTGGTACAATTGTACCACAAATCCCATCAGTGTTTGATATGCTTATCAAATGTGTAAAAAAAATGAGAGCGAATCATTTACGCTCAATCATTTTAAATGAGAGATCAACACAACCAGGGTTACCGTTGGAAATTTTCGAAAAGGGTCACAAAAAGGGTATTTTCCAGAAAAAGGGGTCAAAAAAAGGGTATTTCAATAAAAAAAGGGTCAAGTTTTTTATAAGCAGTATTTCCCATTTAAATGAACATAATCACCCCTATCGTGAAAAATTTTTCCCTCGTAATTTATCCCCTTTTCACATATTTGCGATCATGAACAACTCCCATGAAAAAATGTAATTCAAAGGAGAATAATAACGTGAAATAATGTTCACGGGAAAAAATTCCCCTTATCGTGAAAAATTTTTTCCCTCGTAATTTGTTCACATTTCCCTAAGATTTTCTCACTTTATTTTTGCTAGGGAACAGAACATGTATGTAAGAAGCTCCTCCTATAAATCGAATATTAAGGGTTAATAAAGTTAAAAAGTTATAAACCGATATATTGCTCAACAAAATGCAAAACAACAGGTCGATTGCTTGCGGATTTGTAAAGCATTCGATTGACTTGGTGGCAGAATTTTGGAAAATATTTTACAACATTAAATTTAAAAAGTGCAAAAAACTAACGTTGTAACCAAACTATCCCTCCAATACTAAATATTTTTCGTTATTATTTTATCTTTTCTTTAAAATATATACTTGTATATTTTTTAACAAAAATTTCATTGATTTTTAATTTTCTTAATCTTTCTTCTTTTTTTTGCATTCACTGGAACTGATAGCGTGAAAATTTTTTCACATGAGATTCACGATTGCTTTTTTCCCTTCGATGGGAATGAAAATTTCATGGGAACAAAAATTTCACTTGTTATTCACGATAGGGGTAAATAAGACCAAGTTTTTTTTATAAGCAAACAAAAAAATAATATTTCAGGTAGGAAGTGCTCAAAAAACCTAATTTTTTAACACCTGACAAAAAGTTTATTCTTTATCATTATAGCTAATTTTGTAATACTTTTTATGTAATTTTCCGATTTAGCGATGTCAAATAAATTTTAGTGTTTGTTTTAAATTTTGCAATCGTTCGCGAATTGTAACCATTTTCTCGATTAAAGCGATTTTTTCCTGTAAGTGTCAGATTTTTTTAAGCTTTTACGATTTTTAATAAATATTAGACTTTGCTATCATACCGCTGTTACCAAATATTTGGGAATTTCCGCTAATTGAGCAATTTTAACCTCTTGTTTTAATTCCTGTTAGGGCACTCTCAATACTGTCTCTGTCTGTCTCTTTAAGAGAGCAAAACACCAAATTGCATTTTTTTAATAAAATGTCAAATTTTTGTTTTGAAAAGAAACCATCGTAAAAAATAACAAATATGTATAAGAGTTATGTTTGCTTTTAGGGAAATTGTACTTTACTATCAAAAATCAAGGAGAAGAAAGCATGGAATTGTAAGTTTATACTTTGAGTCTGTTACATATCAAGCAATGTTTATTTCGAAAACATTTGTTTAGCACTTCTGTTCCGCAGTGTTGACAAAAAACAAAATGTGAGAGATATTTACAAAAAAGGGTCAAAAAGTGTCACAAAATGGGTGATAATGATACAAAAGTATAATTTAAAAGAAGGGTCATAAAAGGTATCAACACCGTCGAAATAGGGTCAAATTGATACTTTAGTATCACAACGGTAACTTGTAATAAATGTATTTTTTTATATGCAAAAACAATCAGCCCAATTATGAATAAAAATTCCCCGGGAGTTTTCTCCCTTTTCCCATTTTTCCTATGTTAATTCAATGGTAAAAATGGGAAAAGGGAAAAAAACTCCCGGGGAATTTTTATTCATAATTGGGCTGAATAACAATAATCTATCTATCTATATATATAAAAGACACGTGTTTCTTTGTAATCGCTAAACTCAAAAACTACTGCACCGACTTTGACCAAAATTTGTGTGTTTGATGTATGAGACATGAGGAGTGTTTCTGTGTAGTTTCGCGTTTGTTTAATAAATTTTGCAATTTTTAATAAAAATTATTATTGGTTTATAAGGTGTTTTTGCATATATTTGTTTTGAAAATCAATTAAACACGTTCATATTTTATAAAATTTTAAATCTTTACTAAGGGCCAGCAAAGCGGACCGGGTCCAGCTAGTAATATTATACGAATTCAATTTATGTTTATTTTTATAATATTATCATTTTTTACATTTGACTTAGGTATTTAATGTTAAGAGTTTAGGTACAATGTTCCTTTTCTTCTTAATAATAAATTTCAAGTAGTATTATTTACATGTATACATTTAAAGTTCTTGTTATGTTAAAGGAAGGGAAAAAGTTTAACAAAAACCTATTTGAAACGTGGGGGTATATGATAAAAAGCTTAAACTAGAGTTATTTGTGTAAAATTAAGATGAGATCAGATCATTTATGTGAATATACTGGGAGTATTGGCATCTTCTATGGAAATTTTGTCAATTGTATCGTAGACGAGGTCAAAATTGGCATGTGCGTGTAAACGTAGGGTGGAGTAATGCCATGGTTGATTATATATCAATAAACAGTTTTTTGTTTTCGATATTTAGTTCAGACCTCCTGTTTATTATTGGGTACATCATCCTTGTAATTTTATTGATTTTGTCGACAAGATAAGGTATGTATATGGTCGTTGAAGCAGAGTTTAGTGTCAAGCATGACACCCAAATATTTGACGTTTTTTCCCAGGGGACATTGTGATTCATAAGTTGGAGGGGGGTTTGTGGGATGAAACACGTCTTTCGTTTTCTCGTGAAATATATAGCTTGTGTTTTCTCGGGGTATTATAAAAAAAATATTTTAAAATATGACAAAACCAGTATACAAAAGCAATAATTCTTAAGCACTTATTACACTATATTTTTATTCATTGATGATATAGAATTTATAGAAAGAAACAGTAAATGTCAAAAAAATAAGTAAAATTGTTCAACTTAAAGTTGACATTTCAAGCTTAAAATATTAAAAGTGTTGCTGAATCAGCGGTTTATGGGAAAATTTAGCGAATTACCGCTTTTTTGTTTGTTTATTTTTGGT
Source organism: Pollenia angustigena (assembly GCA_930367215.1). Taxonomy (NCBI): domain Eukaryota; kingdom Metazoa; phylum Arthropoda; class Insecta; order Diptera; family Polleniidae; genus Pollenia; species Pollenia angustigena. The sequence continues at coordinate 118,552,733 of OV884057.1, read as the reverse complement.
TTCTCATAAACAAAACGTTAACAACATTTAATAAAATAAACAAAACAATAACAAAAAAAAAAAAAAAAACTAAAAAACTTTGTTTACATTTTTTATAGTTTACTCTTTCTAACATTTACCGTTTCATTCCATCAATTCTATTTCTATTCAATGAATAAAAAATGTTTTGTCATAACGGCTTAACGAAAATATTTGAGTGGCTATTTTAAACAAAATTTCGCGCACGCATATGCTCAACGCATAAAAAGAAAATACATAACAAATTAATAAAAATTCCATTTGTTAAAAAATATATTTAAAACTCCTACTTCTTGCTCCTAAGATAGGGCTGCCAGATCTTTGAACCTATCAACCAGGACACATGCAAAAAATGGATTAAAAATTATACCAACAGAAAAGTTTTTTTTTAATATATATGTATGTAGTATATCGCACCCTAAATACTAAAGGGTCACAACTCAAAATTTTTCAAAAATTACTTTTTTTCATAAATTAATTCTCATAAGGCATAGCAAAACTTTCTTCAAATTGGACTTTTTTCATTAGGGAACTAAAATTTTTTTTTTAAATATTAAGGGTATTCACGTTACAAGTTGCACCCTTGCAAAAAAGCAAAAGTGCAAAAACATAACAACAACCACAAAGACAATTATTTACGCACAACTAATTGTCTGTGTAGTTGTTGTTATATTTGTGCACTTTAGCTTTTTTGCAAGGGTGCAACTTGTGACGTGAATACCCTTATAAGCACCATTTTTACATAAATTGTTGTTTGGCTCTCCTGAAATTTTAAGAATTTTGAGTTGTTACAGTTTAGTATTTAGGGTGCGATATGTCAAAACCATCCAGTTTTTATTTTTAAATCCAACAATATATAAAAAAAAAAATAACGTGTACTTCATGAACATAAAAACGATGAAACATAATAAAAAGTTGAGCTTAAAATGTTCTAAACTAAAAGAATTTTCAGAAGATTGCACTTTTTCTACAACTGCATTTCGGTCTTTGATACAGTTATAAAACAGGCATCATGTCATATTAAAATCAAACTTACATTGAATAATACTCTCCAGTGTTTCAGTCTTCAACGAGTTTCTTTCTTTAGTCCATTGAGCAGACTAAGTACTCAACTTGAAAAAAGTCAAACTCTTTTGATTATTCTTCAACCAACTCGACAACTGTCAAACTAATCAATTGACTAAGCCATACGCGCTTTGATTCAGACAACGACCAACTCAGTTGACAATTGAATTGAAACGTGTATGGGCTGCCTTAGAGAAAGCAATTTGTTATCGGTTTTCGATTACTTATAAAAGTTGTACACGGTATAACTTTTCACAGCGACTAGTTGAAACCAAAGTTTGAAAGAGGATTGACTATCATCTAATATTATTGACAGCTTTTACCAGCTTTACACCGGATAACAGTTGAATTTAATTAAAGTTATTTATACAGTTACCTTATGTTAGCAGTGTTATAACAGAAATCTTAACCTTTGTTAACAATTAATGTAAAAAACAAATTTGTTTGTCTTGACCTGTACAAAAAACCAGGACAAATTAATAGTGGACCAGGACACCAGGACAAGTAGTCTAAAACCAGGACAATCCTGGAAAACCAGGACGTATGGCAGGCCTATCCTAAGAACAGACGGTGAAACGAAACTGCAACTTCTAGTTATTTTCGAGTTTCATTTGAGTTTATGCCATAGACTCCTTTGAGGGACCACACACGACGCAACCATTTTGAGACCGGTTTGAAATGCATTGGAAATCAATTGCATTGAAACCGGTGAGCAGGAAACTCGCGTGTAAAGAGTAGTCCACAAGGGACCAGGACTAGTCCAAAACTAACCCAAACGTATGGAAAAAACCTGGTCTATTTAACATTACGATGTCCTAGGAGAGGACCATATAACCCACCTTTGGACCACTAAGGAGTAGTTTTAAAACTACTCCATGGTATACTCAAGAGGATTAGTTTTGAAGTCGTTTAAAAACGAAAGCATGTCGTTAAAAAACGAAGACATGTCGTCTCACTACAAACACTTTTTAACAATGACATGGTCCATGCTTGCATTACATCGGACTAGTCCATGGAGTAGTCCATTTTATCAAAATGGATTCTACTATATTTAATGTAAATCTATCTCTATCATCCAAAGACATCTTATTTAGAAAACTCGAATATTTTTGACAAAGGGAAATATAGAATGGCACACAAGGTAAACAATAATGTTGGTAGATTATTCACAAGACTGAAAGATAGATTGCAAAAGTTAGATATGTCAAACTTAGTTTATAAAATACCTTGTGGTGGCAACAATAATGAACAATGTGCAAAATTATATGTAGGAACAACTGGGACGAAACTGAAAACTAGAATAGCAGGACATAACCATGACCAAAAATATAGAAATTATAATTCAGCACATGGTACAGCTTTATCGACTCATTGCAGGGATTTAAATCATTATCCAGATTTTGAGAACACATCCATTTTAAACGTGGAAGGTTTTAAGAAAAGAAGATATATGTTAGAAATGTTACAAATAAATAATGTTCCATTTGAAGAAAGGATTAATTTTAAAAAAGATACTGAGGGTTTAGCTCAGATTTATAGATATTGATTGAATAAAAATTAATAGGTTGACGAAAAGGGAAATAGGTTTGGAAATATGGTTGTTTTCTAAAATAAAGTTTAGATGGCTTAAGTTAGATTTGTTAAAAATTGTTTGACGAAAAAGGGAAATATTTTAAAATTGTTTTTTGTTTCCTCTTTTTAATTTTGAATTTTTTAATTTTTTGATTTTATGATATGTTATAGTTGAATGTTGAAAAATTTTTTGAAATTTAATTTTTATTAATTGTCAAACATAATTTTTGTTAAAATATATCCTGAAGAAGATTTCCAAAGGAAATCGAAATATCGATAATTAAAATATACCAAATATTTAAAATAGAAGTGACCTTAAGCTCAAAAATTAATAAAGAAGAAAAACAAAATGTTTTCATATAAATTTTTGAAAATTAATAGAGTTTTTGTGAAACGAAAAGAGCAGAAATTTCACTGAAAAGTTTAAAATTACTATCAAGTTCGTTTCACATTGGCTTATAGAAAAAGACATGTTACAAACCACTACTCAGATATATTATTATGGCTTTATTCATAAAAAATAAAACGGGTTTATGAAACGATTTTTGTATGAAAATTTGTTAGGTTATAAATGATGTTGTAATTCCCCTTAATATGTCATGTTAGTAACGCCATTTTGCATCGCGGTTTTTGAAACAAAAATGTCTTTTTTTGTGAATTTTTTTTTTTAAACGTTTAAATATTCGAATTTCTCTTTTAAGCTTTAACTATAAAACAGGGAGATACAAAGGCTTTCTCTTCCGCCTATAATCCTTTCCCACTTAACTGATCTGTCCTCCAACATATCGTCAGCTCATTATTGGTTTGGCGCATATCATGGGGAAATTGCCATCATATGCACCAAACTTATAATGGGCTGACGACATGTATTTAATTTAAAATAATGGTCCATGCTTTCTTAAATCTATTGTAAAAGGGTATGTTATTGGCATATTTTAATGATTAATCGACTTTGTTATACGAGTATAGTCTGTAAACCCGAACGAACTCCAAATAATTCATATTTTCTCATATTCAGAACAAATTTTTAAACCTTTGAGAGATTCATATTTAGTGGTAAAATAAACTTATTTAATAGAAATTAATACTTAAATTGTTGAAATATATTTTGGTCGATGTATTTTGTATCATTTTATCATAATCAATAAAAAGTAGATTTTAAATTTTTGTGTGGACTTTGCAGGAATTTTATTTGTTTTATTATTTATTTACAGGTTTTCTATGTTGACTTTGGAAATACTGAAGTTGTGCATTTAAGTAATTTGGCAAAATGTTCAGAAGAACAACTAAAAGATCCTCTGCGTGCTGTTCTGTTTCATTTATCTAATCTATCAATTGTATCCGATGAACAAGATATTTTGCCTTCAGCAAAAACTCGTTTTAAAAGTGCTATCGAAAACATCGTTGTGATGATTCTTGATCAAATTCTAAATGTTGAAGTCATTGAACGGCGTAAAGATGATTTGATTGTGCGTTTAATTGATTCTCAGTATATCGATATACCAAAGATGCTTGTTGACATGGGCGTTGTTGTAGAAATATAATTACATATCAAAACCATCTAATTTTTGAACAATATTTTAGATTTATAGAAGAGTAAATCAACAAAATTTCAAAGAAATTTCTTTTTATAAATCTTAAATAATTTTAATGATAAAGACGTTAACTATGTACAATAATTTTGTATGTTTATTAAAAATTCTGAGTTTGTTCCTTATACTAACAGTTTAAACGTTTTCTGTTTTTATTTTCTTAATATTTCAATAATATTTGCTAGCGATATACTTTATATATTTTTTTGTATTTGGATCACGAAAATTAGGTGTTGATAAGGAAAAATAAAGGTTCTCAATGTCGATAAGAAATTTCCACATTAAAAACAAATACAAATTTAAGTGTTTTATTATTGTTTTCAATATAAACATACGCAAGAATATTTCTTCTCGACATTGTGAGCCAGGCAGTTTTTTTCTTGTTACTTAGGCCCCCTAATGTAAAAAAGAAACTCTTCTAAGAAAATATACATGTGTAGTGAACATTTGCCGCATTAGAAGACATTCGGTTACGAATTTTTGGACTTTAACAAATTGATTTCATTAAAAACGCGCCGAATTTTTGCATTTGAATATGGAAGTTAAACAATTTTAAAAGCAATATTTGCTCTAATATTTAATTTCAGCCTAAAAACCTAATGTAGAATCAATTGGGCATGTTTTGGAAATCGAAATCAAATATAAATGAAATAGAACGTAGAGTAAATCTAAAAATGCAAGTGGCACGCAAAGTATGTATGGCCATACATTTTCAAAACTAAATAAAATTCCGGCATCGGACTCAAATAGTTTAGTTTAAAGTTGGCATAACATGAAAAACATTTTTTACATTTGTAAAATTATTTTGCAAGGCAATTGGGGCATATATTCAACTAAATTTTTTATGCACTGGTAGCTCCTTTTTAAATACCTTATTTTCTTTCCACCGCCTACGTTCTTAAGCTCGTAAGTATCTTCAAATATGTACCCCACCCAACATTTTCAGGTGTGTTATCAATATCGCAGTTTAAAATCACACTCACTGTCAGGTTTGACTATTTTTGAAATACATTTTTAAAAGGTTTTGTAAAAAAGCATTGTTGAGATACTGGTAATAAGTATATTGAATAACGGCGGGCTTAAGGCTCAGTTAGCCGGGAGTATGTATGTACATATGTAAAGCAATAACTTCATTTTCCACCTCTTATATAATGCCACCTTTTTTATTTTAATCATACGGCAGACTGTGTGTCGCCACTTAACAAACAATAAAACCGTTACAAATGCATACGTTTAAAATATGAGTTACACAACTTTTTGCTATTTCAATTTGGCTTCATTTTGAAGGAATTTCATGGTTTGCGTTTGTAACAAGACGATATTAATAGCTTTTTCTAATCATTCTTACTAGCAGCCGTTAAGCTTTTTTCATATAATGGCTTTAAAAAATCCCCTTTCCTTTCGTTATGAAAAGAGACCAGACGACTAAACCAAGGCACGTTTTATTATACCATGCGACTAAACATTCATTTGGCTGCAATATACAAACGAAAATATACGGACAATATTTTTCTATAGCCACCGCTCTGTGATCAGTGCAATTTAAAACGTTCAACTGAGAGGTTGTTAAACGGTAAACCGAAATATTTGTAAGTGCACACACACAATTTAAATAAAAATCGAGAGTGAAAACTAACGAGTAACGGGTTAAATAATCAAAGAAATTTTTTACTATACTTTATACACCAACCTCACTCACACCCTCCTGCTGATTCTTTGAATTTTGTTTTTTGGATTGCTCGAGTTGTACAACTGCTTAATACACAAATGTATGTAAATGTTTTGATAAAAATTTAAAAACAGAAAGTCTAGTCTAATTGCAATTTATTTTGTCTTATTTTCATGAATAAAATGTTAAAGTTTACATAATTAACGCGTGTAATAAAAAATATATATTTGCATATGTACTCGTACTTAAGTATTGCAAATAATTATTAATGTCTTAATTGAAAAAGCAGTGTCTGTTAAAAATCGCCGCATATACTTATATGTATGTTTTGTGTTGAGTAAGAAACGCGTAAACAATTCTAATATGTATGTATGTAATTGGTTTTAAATAACAATTATAAAAATACTCGTACTTTGTAATAAAAAAAGACGAAAGAAATAGAAAAAACCTATAGAAAGAGCGAAAGAAGCGGAAAGAAACCACTTAATTAAAAAATATAAAGTGTCATTTATTTGTGTGTTTTGCAATCGCTTTGTTTTATGTTCCCATTTGAGTTTCTTTTCTTTCTCAGATATTATATATTGTCCATTTTAAACAAGTTTATTTGGGTAAAAAACATTTAAAATGTGAAACAAAAACACAGTTTTATTGTGCATAGAAGTAAAATTTTATTGAATAATTATTATACTTTTTTCATTAACTATTTAAATTAAGAGATTGATATAAAAAAAAATTTCTCCGTATTCAAGTTTAACAAACATTCATTAAGTGAATAGTGAATTTTCCTATAAGTATGTACATACAGTGTCGGAGAAAATAATATGGGCCATATCATTTTCCGAAAAACATGCCGTAGAACAATTTGCTTTTTATATTCTCTTTTATTGATGAAACTTACTGTAAAATTCGGCAAAACTGCAGTTTACGGGGCACACAAAAAAATGGACTACCTCTGATCAAAAAAAAAAAAAATGTTAATTAAAGGGGGCTGAGGCCCGTGACCACTCCTGGACCCAAAAAAGCTCTACGTGTACGTACTCAATTGAAAGGTAATTATGCAAGAAAAATGAAAAAATAATATTTATGGCGGGAGGGTAAAGGTTATTTGCTCACGCTTCTTATTATTTTGTTAATTTGTTTAATCGCGCGATTTTTTCTAACAAATTTTTTTGTAACTAAAGCTTCTCTGCATAGACGGCCTTTGCCCGGGCGCAAGGGTTTTCTCCTCTATGGTATAAAAAATACCGGCTTCGCTAACTAAGCTTCTCTGCTTTTAAAATACATATACCTATGTACTTAAATTAACCTAGATTGGAAAAAATTAACGAATACCAAAACAAAATACAAATTTTCAATCGTGAACAAATTACCTTTAATTTGAGTACCAATACAAACCACTAAGGCTGGGTTCTTGAGATCTCAATTAAACTAGGTTTAGTTAATCTGAAAACAGATTTGTGCCGCCATTACCAAGTTTGTATAAAAAAATTTGACGCAACAGCTTAGTTTTGCATAGAATGTTGATCTTTAATCAAATAATAAACAAAAAGTCACATTTTGCGGGAAAGATCCGAGTTTCAGACTACGTTTACCTACGTTTGAACTTAATCCACATCTCAAAAACCCGACCTAAGTGACCCGTTAAATTTTAATTTTGAGTTTTTTGTTTTTAATTCTGAGTCGGGTGGCATATTTTTTTTCGTCTGCCCCGCAAACTGCAGTTTAGCCTAAAATTCTTTCAAGTTCAGTAAGATTAAAAAAATTAAATTGGCAAATATAAACCAATAAGCAGGTAATGTGGCAAAAGGTTCAAGCTGGTACTCAATTTCTCCTAATACGAAGATGTCAAAAAGTAATTTCAACGAAATGAACTGTCAAAATATTAAAATTTCGAAACGCATCAAATGAATTGATTAATCTAATAAACTAAGAAATTCTTAAAAAATTAATTAAAAACTAATAAAAATAAAATAATAAATGGTATTCCTATTATTTTTTTCAATACTGTTTGTATGTTTGTACATACATATGTATGTACATATATTTATTGCCTGTTTAACGATCTCGAACGTCAACGTTCGCATAGAAATTTATATTTAAAACAAAAACAAAATTCGAAAATTTGTTTTTGTTTTAAATGCAATTTTCTATGCGAACGTTAACGTTCGAAATCGATGAACAGGCTGTTAGTTTCGTAAACCTTTGATTAATTTCAAAACATTAATTACAGCTGTTGTGTAATTTTGTCTATTTCTTTCTCCAGCAAATAGAAATTATGAAAAATTGCCATCCCCTTCTGTTGTTTGAGTGTTTGTGTATGTATGATGGCTCTATCGTTAACTTGTTGGATTGTTAATATGTATTGCCAATTTAAATTCATATTGTCCTCGTGTTAAACAAGTGAATTATAACAAAAATACAATAAAAACAAAAATATGTACAACAATTGAAAAAAAGGTAAAAGTCCACAATTAATTTTAAATATCAAAACTATAATCGCACAGTGGGAAAATAAATAAAAATTACAAATCTCACATGAATACTCCGACAAAAACTGTCTGCTTATCGATATCGAACGTAAATTTTGTTCGTTAAACTTACTTTTAATGTAAATGAACAAAAGAAAATTTTCTATAAATACATAGTAGGTCCGTTTGAGTTCTTTTACAGTTAAATACAGTAAATGAGCAAACTTAAAGTTTACTCTCAGAAAAGCTGTTGTCCAAAAACGTACCCGAACGGAAAAGTTGCAAAAATTTGTAAAATTACTAAACGGTGAGCCTTAAAGGCTCAATTAGCCGGGAGTAACAGTAACGTTGAAAATCAGCTGATTCATTTTGTATGTAAAGCAATTAGAACGATTACAGTTAGCAGTAAGATGTTACGTCTCAATCTGTAAGAAATAGATTGGTCTTACTTTTTTACGGTAAGGTTACTATTACTCCCGGCTAACTGAGCCTTTATACCTATTAGGCAGCAAATGGCACAGAATACACAGAACTGTTAAAAGCACTGTTGCCAATTTAGAGATTTTGCCGCTAAATCTAGCGTTTTTGAACTGTCAATCGCGGGAAAAAATACGTTTTAGCGGTAAGCGGGAAATCTAGCGATTTTCAAACATCTCTCAGTGGCTCGTTTTCGCTACCAAAACCTTTCTCAAATTTTAAATTTACAGATTTTATAATTTTTGTTATTAGGTTTTTTGTTTTTCTGGCTAAAAACTACTTGTTAATGTTCAGGGTTTTACGTACTTTTGTAAGTTTAGTGAACTGAATATTGTGTGTGACATTTTTTTTTTTTCGATTTTCAGTTAGTATTTTATTAGGGCTGTATGTGACAATTCGCAACATTGAGCTTGCTTAAAATTTTAAAACAAACAAAACTTTTTTGCGTTTTTATAAAGGAATTGGTTTATCCTCCACTACAACTAGTTGTGATAAGGGTATTCTAAGTTTGTCATTCCGGGTGAAACTGTTTAATATTCATCTAAGACCCCATAAAGTACATATGTATATTCTGGGTCCTTGAGTAATTCTAAGTCAATTTAGCCATGTCCTTTAGTTGAAAAAAAGAATAAATATTGGTATCAATTTGTTTCTAGTTTTCCTAAGCAGTTTGGGATTGAAATCCAGGAGGCTTATTCTGAATTGCATTGCGAAAATCAATGCGATGCGAAAATGCGAACAATTGTTATTCTGTATTGCGATATTCGCAAAGGTTTTTTTTATCGCATTTCAAATGCGAAAAGGTGACAAGTCGGTATTCTACATTGCGAAAACAAATGTCAAATTCGCAAAATTTATTCGACAACAAAATAGCATTCGCAAAGTACAAACATGTTATGAAAGATAATATTTTATTTATTTATTCATCATATATTTATTATTTAATTCAGGGAAGCAAGCAATAAGACCACCAAACCGCGTCAATTTGAAATAATGATAGAATTTATGAATAAGCACCAAATGCACGTCAGTCGACAAATACTTTGTGGCAAACGTTAACTGAAGAACTAAATATCAATGGACCACCTATTAGACAAGCTGCAGGATGGAAAAAGTATGAAATATATAAACCAGGAGGCTTATTCTGAATTGCGATGCGAAAATAAATGCGATGCGAAAATGTATACATGCGAACAATTGCTATTCTGTATTGCGATTCGCAAAGTTTTTTTTTTAATCGCATTTCAAATGCGAAAAGGTGACAAGTCGGTATTCTACATTGCGAAAACAAATGTCAAATTCGCAAAATTTATTCGACAACAAAATAGCATTCGCAAAGTACAAACATGTTAGTGAAAGATAATATTTTATTTATTTATTCATCATATATTTATTATTTAATTCAGGGAAGCAAGCAATAAAACCACCAAACCGCGTAAATTTGAAATAATGATAGAATATCAGCCCAATTATGAATAAAAATTCCCCGGGAGTTTTTTCCCTTTTCCCATTTTTACAATTGAATTAACATAGGAAAATGGGAAAATGGAGAAAACTCTCCGGGAATTTTTATTCATAATTGGGCTGTATATGAATAAGCACAGCCAAAAGCACATCAGTCGGCAATTACTTTGTGGCAAACGTTAACTGAAGAACTAAATATCAATGGACCACCTATTAGAGAAGCTGCAGGATGGAAAAAGTATGAAATATATAAACCAGTTCAAAAATATTTGACTTTAACTTACATTTTAATAGGATTGGGCCGATTTTAAAGTACACACAAAACATTTTCATTTTCTTCGTCGTCGAACCACAGTGCCACAAAATCCATTTTCATTATTTTTTTTTATTACAGAATGTCCTAAATAAATTATTTAAACAATTTTCACAGCGAAACACAATTTATTTATTTTTAAATTGATGTTTATTGACACTGACGTATATTTGAGCAGCGTTGCCACAATTTGAAATAAATTGCGAATGCGATTGCGAAAGTCTTACAGAATACCAATTTTCTTTCGCATCGCATTTCATTTGCGCATCGCATTGATTTTCGCATCGCAATTCAGAATAAGCCTCCAGTTAAAAAATAGTTGACTTCAACTTTAATTTTAATAGGTTTAAGCCGATTTTAAAGTACACACAAAACATTTTCATTTTCTTCGTCGTCGAACCACAGTGCCACAAAATCCATTTTTATTATTTTTTTTTTTATTACAGAATGTCATAAATATATTTTTTATAAACAATTTTCACAGCCAAACACAAACAATTAATTTATTTTTAATTCGACGTTTATTGACACTGACGTATATTTGAGCAGCGTTGCCACGATTTGAAATAAATTGCGAATGCGAAAGTCTAACAGAATACCAATTTTCTTTCGCATCGCATTTCATTTGCGCATCGCATTTGATTATAAAAACTAGCATAACTAATGGCGGAATGCCTATATTGATATAAGATTTTGAACAAATATGACTAAAAATAATACTGTTAATTTTCGTGAAGATCGGTCTATAATTAACGATAGGCCTCATATAAAGCCTACGATAGTACGCCTAAAACGGTAACAAATATTGCTATTATAATAATTTTTGGTCTGTCAAAAATTTGTATGACTATAAATGACACTGTCAACTTTCGTGCCGATCGGTCCATAACTTACCATTATTTGGTCAGTCATAGTTTTATTTATTTATTCATTAAAAATGGATGCCGCAAGCCCGTAGGGCCTAGTTGGCTAGTCTACACTGAGATCGAGAGTAAAATTAAGAACTTAAATTATAATTACTAAATGTAATTCATATAATAATTTCACTTAACAATAATACTTAATCTAAAAAATATTGGGACTTACACACACCTTTTGCAATAAAAAATTTCGGGAAGAAAGCTGTGGCAAAACTGAGGTAGCCCATAAGATGGCAACAATATAAAAAATATAAAAAATTTAAAAAATTTAATGATATTTATTCTACACTCATTAATGTTCAAATAAGTTAAAATTAAATTGTGTTTATTATTCAGCGATAAATACTGGGTATACTCAAGAACTTTAATAAAATTGTCATTACAACTTTCATTCGCAATGAAAGTAGATGAGTAACATCATTAGTGAGTGAATAAGTTATAAAAAATAACAGATATGAAAAAAATATATATACATATATATATATATATATATATAATTTTTAAAGAAAAGTCAAGTCTCTTCATAAATTCGATAAGAAAATATATTCAAATTCTGGTAAAGAGTGAGAAAATCCTCGTTCACGATACGGTATCACCCTATTCCATATCCGTGAAACGATTACACGAAACGACATTTCCATAACTGAATAAGAGTATGCAGGATATATTAAAGAATGTGTTCTATTAGAAATGGCAAAATGAAATTTACTCATAAGATAATCGGGTTTACAATATTTTATTGTTTTGTAAAAAAATAATATTTGCCTTAATTCAATATATTTTTCAAAAGAACAACCAAATAACCTGTTCAAATTTTGTGAAGATCGGCCTATAATTTACCATATGTCCCATATAAAGACCACTCCGGCAATTTTCTAACTGTATGTGCAGGGTATCAAAGATTCGGCACAGCCGAATATTTCACTATAACCTTTTTTTGGGAATAAAATAGATAGGGAAGTTGAAAACGTAATTTGAGAGTCATATACATACCTTTGCAAAAGCAACATATATCTAGATTTATATAAAACTTAAAAAAGTTTAGGTTTTGGCGGTATTTTTAAGAAAATTCCCGCTAAATTAATTATTTAGCGGTTTCTAGCTGTTTTGAAGTACGATTTGGCGGGAAGTGCTCAAAAAAAGTTGGCAACAGTGGTTAAAATTGACGTGTGAAAAAGGCCCAAATCAGGGGGGTTACCGCGTATTTCGATTCGAAAGAAATCATTTACGGATTCGAACAATTTGTACTGTGTATTACGATTTTCGTAATATTTGTTTCGAATAAACGGACGTTTTTCACACTTTATTGAAAACAAAAAATCACTTTCTTAAAAGCCACTCTCTATTACGAACAAAAATTGTTCATCAAATTTCCCATGTTTTAAAAAATACAACCTCTGTCATCGTTTCGAACGATTACGAAAATCGTAATACACAGTACAATTGTTCGAATCCGTAAATGATTTCTTTCGAATCGAAATACGCGGTAACCCTCCAGTTGCGAGGGCAGCTTTCGAAGAAAGAGATAGAAAGCTTTTTTTGGTAGTGATGTGGCAAGGTGTAAAAACAGGCCGCAACAATCAACACAAATGGCGTGATCAAAACAAAAATAACAAAACACAAACCACGTTAAACAAATGCATTAGTTTAACAAACGTTGTTTTTTGTGCAAAAAAATGTATTTAGTAATATTGTTTTGTGTTATAATGTTATTTACTTACTTAAATATTATTTACTCGTGTTGTGGTGAACTTTAAAGTTAATTTTTACAACAGTTTTGTAAATAAATCTTAACTAAATAAATTTGTGTTCATTGTATTGCGGCATAGAATATGATGAAAAGAGAAATGCAAAAGGGCAGCTTTCTTTGAAAGAGACAAAAAAAAAACGCAAAATCTTCCGTCTCGTGACAGTTCTGTGTATTCTGTAAATGGTGAAATGGCTATGAAGAAAAAAATTGATAGATCAGGGGGCAAATCGCGACATTCGATATCGATCGAAATTGCAATACAATTAACATGGGAATTTCAATCGATATCGAATGTCGCGGTTTGCCCCCTGATAAAATCTAGCCATACATACATAATTAGTTTTGTACATTGTCTTATTAATTTTAAAAGACTTTGTTATTCGTGCTTAATTCCCAATTTTTATTATTGATAAAAACACTGAAATTTATTGTTGATGGGAGAATTCCAATCAATCACCCCTATCGCAAACAACTACTCCCATGAAAATATTCCCATATTTGTTTATTTTGTATTGTGAATGATTCCCATAACAAATTTTTTGGGAATGATTTCCCAAACCTAAAAAATTTGACATCGCCAATGTTTACTCCCGCGAGTATTTTTACTAAATAAATTCCTAACAAGTGTTAATGTGAACGAGAAGGGAACATGTAAATTTTAATTTGTATTCCAAATTAGGAGTAAATTAAATTACTTTTTTCTTTTATTGAAGGAGTGTAAATAAAGAAAATGAAGATAAACACTATTCATTATTAATTTTATTAAATTTTTATTAGTATTTTATATTGTATATTTTTCTTTCACAATACAAGCACTGACAATTTATTCACAATAGAAATTTTTACTCCCAAAATATTTGCGATACCGATTTGTTGGGGATGGGAATATGGTTTGCTCCCATATTACATATTCCCATAACATTCGCGATAGGGGTGAATTATAGTGGGGAATGTAAGATGAGATAAACTCACTGTTTATTGTTGATGTTTTTGTTTAAACTTTGATATTGTTACAAGTAGAACTGTTACTTATAAGTCTTATACGTTTAACAGTTTTATTTGGTTTAATATCTTTAGTTTTACTAAAATCTTTATGGATGAAGTTTCCTGACGATCTGGCCTAAGCAACCAGTGAAATGCGCATAGGAATAGCTTATCCCATCAACAATAAATTTCAGTGTTTTTATCAACAATAAAAATTGGGAATCAGTGTTACCGTTCGCCCGACTAAAGTCGCAATTTGACCCTTTTTCAGCGGTCTGCGACTTTTTGTGAGACTTTTTTTTATCACCGACTTTTGCGACGCATTACCGTACGGCCCTCTAAAAATTACCGTTTTTGAGAAGAAATTACCGTACGCAAAGGTTTTTTAATTTAAACATCCACAGCAGTATTTAAAAACAATTTATTTAAATGTTAAATGTGTTTTATAAAAAATTTTAATGAAAATCTTTGTTTAAAACACATTTTAAACCAAAATTATTGTATTTTTATCAATACGAAAGTAAAATCATCATATAACTAAATTTTTAACGTTACTGCCAGACTGATTCATCATCGCACAGCCTAAATGACTGAAGCTAAAAAGTTTGAATTTGGACCGGAATTGGTATCGTTCAACTAAGACAGAATTTTTTAAAATTCGAATATGCAAGAGAATATTGACTCAAAAATTTTTTTATTACGTTTTGTAAAAAATTTACACGTAAAATTCATATCTACCCTCTGTAAAATACAGTGCTATTTTGTCATCTTCTTATGATGAAACGATTTTATAAAAGTTCTTTTTCATATGCCTTTAATACAAAATTAAAACCTATAGTTTTGCTTCAACTGAAAAGTTTTAATATTTAAGCTTCGTACAGACGGTGGTCAGATCTTACAATGTTGTCATTAAAATTGCCTAACAAGAATTGCAACTGTGTTAACATTGTAAGCTCATTTTCATTTGGCAGATGTGTAAAATTAATGCATCTGACAATGGCACCATTGTCAGAAAAAGGACTACATTGTAAGATCTGACCACCGTCTGTACGAAGCTTTACTATAGTTAAATGCATCACATTACGGCTACTTTAAATGCTGTTGATTTTGAAACGGACAAAAAGTTTAAAATAAAATAAATAATATAACTATCACTGTTACCTAAGCATTTGCAGAAACATAACATTCTTAATTTTTTGTATAACATTCATCTATTTCTAAAACTGGTTGAAAATCACCTCTCAAAAGTTAAAATCATAAAGCCTTCATAGGTATGTAAGTATGTATATAAATATCAAAAAACCCAAATCTTGATATTACCGTATTTTAAATGAAATTACCTTGCTACCTTTTGGGGATCAAAATTACCGTAAAAAAGGGTAATTACCATACGGTTAACATCACTGAATTGTCTTATTAATATCTAAAGCCATTTCTTTTGATTTTTTTAAGTTTATACAATCGCTGTTATTTTTTTTTTTCAAAAAGTCTTTTGTTCGTAAAATACCACATAAAGTAGGAAGTATGGGTACGTTCGTAAATGCATCGCTGCGCTGCATCAGAAAAGCAAACTTTTTTTAATGGCTATAAAAGAATAATTATAACTTTTATTATTAAAGTTATTTTCGGGAATACAAAGTTAATTATTAATACGATTTTCGTATGACGTGCTAAATTCCCAATTTTCCATATTTGATAAATACACTGAAATTTATTGTTATTATTGTTTAACTATTATTTTTGTGGATTATTTCACAACTTTTTGGTCCACATTTACTTCACTGATAAATATATAACCACTTGAAATCACTAATGCAGCGCAATTAGTTTGTGATTCCGTGTGAAACTTTTTTATAATTCATCTCAGACCCCATAAAGTATGTATTAGACTGGTCGCATCTTGTATGGGATTTTTTTTTTAAATTTAATTGTTTGCGCTGCTTAAAATATGAGGTTTGGTGTAAGAAATCATGACCTAATTTTTCAGGTCAATCCGCCGGTGCCTAGCCGTGCCGGGTGGGGCCCAAAGTTCCCCATATTATAAAAAAAAAACATCTTTTCTATCAGATCTTTATAGTTATACTAGTTGAAAAGCCGAAAATCAAAAATATGGCTTCGTTACGATCTCCCGCAGAGAAAGTACTTCAAGTGTGCCAAATTTCAGCTTCCTATGTCATCAGATGGCTTCAGAAAGTTGCGGAAAGAATAGGACATACATGCAAACATCCTGACATACTAAGAAATTATATATTGTATAGATAGATTAAAGTATTTGCAGTTTAATATTTTAGTATGATACGAACGAAAGATTTTTAACTAATTCGGGGTCGCTGAATCCAGTGGTGCTAGCCGTTTTTTTAGGTTAGCTTTAGTTTTCGAGATATACCGTTATTTCGAAAATTAAGGATGTTGCACAACATATGTTCGCGCAACTCAAAAACGCTTTAGCTTATTGAAAAACTAAAAAAAACCGAAATTCGGCAATAAAATTTACTTTAAGAAAGTTAAAACTTTTTTCTTCATATTGGCTTTGGTTTTCGAGATATACCGTTATTTCGAAAATTAGGGAGGTTGCACAACATATATTCGCGTAACTCAAAAACGCTTTAGTTTATTGAAAAACAAAAAAAAAAAAAACGAAATTCCGCAATAAAATTTACTTTAAGAAAGTTAAAACTTTTTCATATTGGCTTTGGTTTTCGAGATATACCGTTATTTCGAAAATTAAGGAGGTTGCACAACATATGTTCGCGTTACTCAAAAACGCTTTAGCTTATTGAAAAACTAAAAAAAACCGAAATTCCGCAATAAAATTTACTTTAAGAAAGGTAAAACGTTTTTCTTATATGCGCACTCGTTTTAGAAACATATTTTTTTTTCTGGAAAAAAAAATAATTTTTTATTAAAATTTCGGAATTTTTGTTTTTAAAAATTCATAAAAAATTGAAAAATGGAGCTATGCTTCTAATTTTATAGAGTCATATAAAAAACAATATTGCAAACAAAACAAGCTATAAATGATTAAAATCTGTTCACAACTTTTGATTTTATGTATTCACAAAAGACGAAAAATTTTAATTAATTTAAGAATTTTATTAAACCGCCATATTTGTATAATTGAAATTCTTATATTTGGCCCGTGTAGTGCCTAGGATGCCTCAAGAAGGGTCAAATGTATAACCAACTCCACTTTATTTTTCATCTCCATCATTTATTTCTAAAATACCTACCTGTTATCTCCATTCATTAAGGGGCTCCCATTCAAAATTTTAACTACAGACTAGAAATATATTGAAGAAAAAGCTCCATAACTGCCAAGGAGTCAGACCTAGGGGAATATAATGTATGACCGACCTCAATTAGTTTTTTGTCCTAAACATTTTCTCGAGACATACTTGCCCTTTACCTTTACTTTTTAGGGGGGCTCTCATACAAATTCATTTAAAATTGGAAAATGCAGCTATGCTTCTACAATAATTTTTTTAACGAAAATTTCGAAATTTCAAAAAAAAGTGTAAATTTATTTGATTGATTTTATTAAGTTGATAAATTTAAAAGAGAAGATTTGTTGTGGGACGGATATAAATGACGAAAGTGCTCAACAACTTGGAGTAGATACTGATTATCTGTCTCATCTTGAGTCATCGTAGGCACTACACGGGCCAAATATAAGAATTTCAGTTATACAAATATGGCGGTTTAATAAAATTCTTAAATTAATTAAAATTTTTCGTCTTTTGTGAATACATAAAATCAAAAGTTGTGAACAGATTTTAATCATTTATAGCTTGTTTTGTTTGCAATATTGTTTTTTATATGACTCTATAAAATTAGAAGCATAGCTCCATTTTTCAATTTTTTACGAATTTTTAAAAACAAAAATTCCGAAATTTTAATAAAAAAACTATTTTTTTTCCAGAAAAAAAATATGTTTCTAAAACGACTGCGCATATAAGAAAAACGTTTTACCTTTCTTAAAGTAAATTTTATTGCGGAATTTCGGTTTTTTTTAGTTTTTCAATAAGCTAAAGCGTTTTTAAGTTGCGCGAACATATGTTGTGAAACATCCTTAATTTTCGAAATAACGGTATATCTCGAAAACTAAAGCTAACCTAACTAGCACCACTGCATTCAGCGACCCCGAATTAGTTAAAATTAGTTAAAAATCTTTCGTTCGTATCATACTAAAATATTAAACTGCAAATACTTTAATCTATCTATACAATATATAATTTCTTAATATGTCAGGATGTTTGCATGTATGTCCTATTCTTTCCGCAACTTTCTGAAGCCATCTGATGACATAGGAAGCTGAAATTTGGCACACTTGAAGTACTTTCTCTGCCGAAGATCGTAGCGTAGTCATATTTTTGATTTTTTTTCAACTAGTATAACCAGGGCAAGGGACTTCATGCAAATGCATGTTTGTTGTCGGCACTCTGAGACCCACCTAAAGTTAATATCTTTACGAATCTCAATATTTCCAGTAAAATGGCATCAATTTGTTAGTGCATATTTTTGCATATTTTGCTTTAAATGCATGTTTTTGCATATTTTGATATAAATGCATATTTTTCGTCATATTTTTTTATAAATTCACATTTTCCGTCATATTTTGTAATATTTATAAAAAAAATTGCTCTTTTCTTAGTTTTTTGCTTAGAAATATCTTTCTGTTCAAGGCGAATTCATTATAAGGTGTAGTCAGTGAATCAGCTGGTTAACGTTGTTTCAGCCCTGAAGCTGTCAAACAGTCAAAATAGTATGGGAAAATCTGCTAACTTCGATCTTTTCAAGGAGCAAAAACAACATGTTGGTGTTTGGTACTGAATTACCTACATTTTATTATAAATTCACCTTGTTTCTTTTACTTTTAAAAAGTAGCACATACAAAAATTATACAATTTGTATAATTGTGCACATAATTGTAGAAGTAACAATAAAACAGTTTTTGACATTTCATTTTGTTCGCGGTTGTTTGTACTTGAAGAAACAGCAAATAAAAATAATGTTCGGCGAAGAAAAAATAGAACTCAACATAATATTTTTGATTAACGGTGTAAGAAGTATGACCTAAAATCCAAAAAGTATTAATAAAATAAATTGTTTTTAAGGAAAAAAATGCCAAAAGAAAAAATTTCAAAAAATAATCTTTTAAATAAGTGTGTTTTTGAGTCTTCAAAATAGAGGGAAAAGTACTTTTTTGCAAAGTTTACAAAAAGGTGCTTCATTTAAAAATTTCAAGTAAATCAGCACCTTCAAAGCCAGAAACACAAAGATTTATGATTTATGAAAACGTTTCGCAAACTTTAATTTCAAGAAAATCCACTTTTGGGGATAAGACTAGCAAATTTAGTTTTGAATTGTATAATGCTCTGGTGTCTGCAGATATACCTCTATATTAGCAAATCAACCAAAATTATAGAATTTTTTTAAACAAATATAACAATGAAACCATTCCTACGGAAACAACCCTTATAAAAACTTATATCGCCAAGTTGTACACTATACAATTATGTAACATTGTTGAAAGAATTAAGTGACATAATTTGTGGCTGTCTATTGACGAAGCAATGGACACTGAAGGACGTTTCGTTGTCTACGTAATTGGGATCTTGAATGCAGAAGAAGATCTTGAATGCAGAAGAAGAACAGAGTAAACACAAATTTTTGTTAAATATTGTAAAGTTGGAAAAGGAACTTTCAAAGATTCAATTTCTCTTTTAGAATCCTTTAATAAAAATAAAATTTTGCTCTACTTGACCTTTTTTTAAGATATCTTACTCAAAAAATGTAACATGTCACATGCTAAGCTCATGCCATGCATGAAAGTTTTTAAAGTCACATTTGCATTTTAACCATGTATAACAAGATGGGGTACCTGGTTGCAGGCAGTTGAATATTATGCCAAAAATTTTGAAGAATTTAAAGATGTGGTAAATAATTTTAACGATGCAGTCGCGATAAAAAAGTAAACAATATTTTAAATGTAGCTCATATAAAGGCTCAATTAGAATTTATACACTCAAACAATGGGTTTCTAGTCGAGACAATAACCGAACTTCAGGGGTTTAAATCATTGAACACCTCGGTTAAACTCGTTGATGACGCTGTCATTAAAATAAGAAAAGTAGAAGATCAAATCGGCGAAAAAATAAAAGCCAAAATTTATGCAGTTTTAAAAAAGAATGCCGGATTTAAAAAAGTTAAAGAAATTGGTGATATTTTTAATTAACCTTCCAGTAAAGAAAAAATTGTAGACAATGATTATTCTACAAAGGATTTGACCACTTTTAAATATCCACCTATTACATCCGTTGATGTCGAACGAACATTTTCAATGCTTAAAACTGTTTTAAGACCAAATAGAATGAGTTTTACATTTGATAACTTAAAGAAAAACTTATTTATTTATATATGTAAATATATCTTTATCTACTACTACTTTTTAAACTATGTTTTAAGTTTTTAAAACTGAATGAAATGTATTTATGATTTTTTTTTTGTAAAATATGGTTAAATAAATATATTTTTAATGCATATTTTTTACTTTGATTATTGCATATTTTACGATTTTTAGTGCATGTTTTATGCGCATATTTTGCGATTTTAAGTGCATGAACTTCCTTGCCCTGAGTATAACTATAAAGATCTGATAGAAAAGATGTTTTTTTTTATAAAATGGGGAACTTTGGGCCCCACCCGGCACGGCTAGGCACCGTCGGATTGACCTGAAAAATTAGGTCATGATTTCTTACACCAAACCTCATATTTTAAGCAGCGCAAACAATTAAATTTAAAAAAAAAAAAAAAATTGCGACCAGTCTAGTATGTATATATGTATGTTGTAATTCTTAGTCGATTTAGCCATGTCCGTCTGTTGAAAACACGCTCACTCTCAAAAAACTCAAAAGAAATGAACAAACTTGGTTTCAAATTGCTTGTAATTATCCTAAGCAGTTCGGGATTGAAATCCATCAAAATCGGTTCAAAAGGATCAGAGCTATGAATCAAAATGTGGAACCACCACCTTTAAAAATTTATAATTTTGTTTCAAAATCTAACATAAATGGTCGAAAAATGCACGGAAGGACATACGATTTTGCAAAAGTTGGTTCTATTCTATTATCACACTGTAAAATTTCGTGAAGATCGGTCCAAAATTTACCCTAGGCCCCACGTACGCCTAAAACCGTAATTACAATGGTATCAGAATAAAATTTAATGCTTTACAGTTTTATAGGACTAAAAATCACATTGTAAAATTTCGTGAAGATCGGTCTATAATTTACCCTAGGCCCCATATAAACCCTACCCTCGGAAAACAGTTTAGTTAGCCTAACACCATAATTAAAAATGCTATCATAACAAAATTTGACACGTCACATTTTTATAGGACTAGAAATGACACTGTGAAATTTCGTAAAGATCGGTCCACAATTTACCCCATATAAACCCTACTATCGAAAAACAGTTAAGTACGTCTAAAACCGTAATTTAAAATGGTATCAGAATAAAATTTAATAACTCACAGTTTTATAGGACTATAAATCACCTTGTAGAACTTCGTGAAGATCGGTCTATAATTTACCCAAGGCCCCATATAAACCCTTCTCCCGAAAAACAGTTTAATAGCCTAAGTTTTATAGGACTAAAAAAAGCACTAATAAATTTCGTGATGATCGGTCCATAATTTACTATAGGCCCCATATAAAACCCACTCTGGTAAATAAACTAAATACGCCTAAAACCGTATCAGATATATTTATTGTGGTAAAATTTCTTCCAACTTAGTTTCATATGGCCAGAAAAAATGTTATGAATTTTGTGATATACGGTCCATAATTTACCTTAGATCCCATTTTTAGCAGCCTTCTGAAATTCACGTTTTGAAATATGTGCATTCAAATTAATAATAAATATATATTACTCCTGAAATAATTGAACTGTCGTTGGAGGGTATCAAAGATTCGGTACAGCCGAATATAGCACTCTAACTTGTTAACACTTTTTTTGTTTAAATTAAATTCAAAAAAATCAAAATAGAGTAAGTAGCAGAATGTACTAATAAAGTGACCTCACAAGCGCAGCTGTTTGCAGTGATTTTCTTCGTGTGTGACGTTTGTCGTCATTTTTTTGTTTATTTACTTTTTTTAATAAGGCATTTCGAGACTTGCCGTCTCAATTCTAGCAACAAAATGCCTGTTGTTTTTTTATTGTTTCATTGTTGTAGTACTGAGGTCACTTTGTTAATACATTGGGGATTTCGCGGGAAAAAGTCAAATTGTCAACATAGTCTTCATCAGTGTTGCAAAATAGAAATTTTGAAATGGTACTGAACTACAACTAAAAGAGTATTTTTCCCACCAAATGGTACTTTTTGTTAAAAAAATAAAACAATAATTTATGAAAATAAAAGGAACAAAAAATGTGTTATTAGAATTAATTTATCGAAGTACATATTTAATAGCAAACAAACAGTATTTATATTTGAGGTAAACATGTAAATAATATTTCTGTTATACATAAGCGTCAAACGCCCCATCCATTCACAATACATATTATTGTATATGTTATTTGCCACATTATGTCTATATGGCCCGATATTATTCAATAAGTGGCATAATGATTTCAATTAAAAAATGGTGCAACTCTTATTAAAAAAACACAACCTTTAAAGCAAAACAACATAGTACATTGTTGCAAACACATTTCACAGTATATTGCACTTCTTTTCAGATTTCGATTCTTGCCAATATATTGTGTCACATTCGAATATCACAAACCCATTGGCGATAATATTTAACAGTTATATTGCAGGTGTATGAACGGAACCTTTTTTAAGTATTTTCTAAAAATAAAATAGTTGAAAATGTTATTCTTGTCAACATAAATTAATACTGGTATTTACATACATATATTTATATTTTAACTTTTGTTCAAAACATTAATGTTTAAAAATAAAGATTTAATTCAGTGTTATAAGAAAAAGCAAATTTACTTTAAGAGATGATAAGAAATATTATAACTACAACAGCAACTACCAGTTGAATTTAATAGATTTTTAGTTTATATCAAACTTGAAACAGTTTCTACATGTAAACGATTTCTCCCTTTACTTTTTACATCACTTTGCATTTGAAAATGTGTGTTTAATTGATGCTCAGAAATGTGGTATCGATAAAATGCCAAAAGCAATATATGAAATGTCAGCTAACATTAGTTTCGTTCTATATTTTTCCAAGAAACTTAAATATATTCAGTTCTGAAATGCTTTATTTCTGAAAGATCCGCTAGAACACGGAATTGAGAATCGATATTATTATAGTTGTCTTTATAGTTTGTGAATAATTTTAATAACATCGGTATTATGCTAATGGTTTTTCCGGAAACAATATTTTTGGATTGAAGCTGATTATCACTTTTAAGGTTTTATGTTCAAAACAAAATTTAGGACTAAATGTTTCGCACATTGTCGAATAAAACGATTTCGCAGTTTCTTTTACTTTGTAAACCATTTCCTTAACATTGCATGTTTCTATAAATATGATTTTCATTTTAATTTTCCACTAACATATTATCCTATGCTTCCCGTTTTATAAATTTTCTTTTCAGTTGAAAGAACAAATATCCCATTCTGGAAAGCAAAATATGAATCCTAGCATACGCTTTGCATTTCAATATTAACGGCGTTAATTATTTTTAAAATACAACTCATACATTTCGCAACAAACACATGATAACCTAAGCCTGCTATCGAAATGATCACATCACAGTTAAAAAGCTCAAAGGATACTGAAGTACTGAAAACAACGCGGGGGTACTGCGGTATTTTTAATATGAAAAAGTACTGAAAAAAGTACCAAAGTACTGAATTTTTCAACACTGGTCTTCATGCAATATGCAGTGATATGTTGCAATTTTAGACTAAATGGTACAATCAAATCAAAAAGAATTTCTCCGATGTGACTGCCAGTTTTTTTTTATATCCGTCTCAAACTCAGAACTTGTGTGTTTTACCGAACCAACTTAATTTAAACATAAGAATTTAAATGCGAATATTTTTTTACTATGTGAGCTAACGTTTTTCTTTTTTTTTCTATTTAAAGTAGTATATTTCAGTATACTAAAATTGAAAAAAAAAAATCTGCAGAGACTTAAGTTTTTTTTTTTTGTGTATTTTTATGAACATATAACAAAAATCCCATTTTTCTCCAAACATTTGGACCTGCAATTTGATCTTTACTTTTCTTTAGCTTGAAATCACTACTAATACATTGTCTTATATCTGTTTTAACATTATTAATCAATTTCAAGTGACACCAGGGGGTCGATTCTGGTTCTGTGAAACTGTGAAATGAAAACTTTTTTCACATTTTCATAGAGTTTCTGATTCTTGTTTAGTGAAAAAATGATAAATAAATTCCAATGTTTTCATATGAAAAGAACAAGTGGGATGAAACAAATTGTTTTCATAATTTCACTGTAATACGATTCTTGTTCTGTGTAATAGTGCAAAGAATGGTCAAAAACTTTCCATTTATGACATATTTTAACACATTTATTTTAACGGTGAAAAAACCCTCAATGTATTCGTATTTAATGAAAATTTTTAATGATATCCATAACATTACCGACGTAAAACATTTATAAAGTTTTCCTGCCTTTGCTCATCGCAAATTTATTGCAAAAAATCAATTAATTTTTTTAATATGTGTATTAATGAACATATTTGTAATTAAAGTTACTATCTCTTTTTAAAATTTTGGGTTTAAGAATGTTTTTATATAGAAAATTCTTAAAATATAAATAATAGTCTGTTGGGATTTATATCCATAGATTTAATAAAATAATTAAATTTAAAATCCTGAGTTTTTTAAATTTATAATTTTTTAGTTGTGTAGTTTAAGACTTGATCAGAAGACAAAGTAGATAAGTTATTACCATAGGCGGTAAAAAATGTAAGTTTAGCGACGCACAGTAGCGCCCGTAGAACAAACGAGGTTGCAAAAATCAAAATTTTCATGAGCGCCGACGAAGTTTTGAATAAACTCATGTTATAGGAAACTTTTCAACGATTTCAAATCTGCCACTCTTAATAATATCACATTTTTAGTTTAGAAGATATAGCCGTTCAAAGTTGACCGACTTTCGGTTTTCAAAAAAACACACAATTTTTAGTAAATTTGTTGCGATTTCAGGTGTAATATCACGAAAAATAGGTAACGAATCGCCTTATTTTTTGTTTGTATTGATTGATGCATTTATTAAATGTGTAATGATAAAAAAAAAATGAACTGTTTGCTTTGTGTTTCTCCTGGTAAATCACTATTTAAAAACTATCCGTTTTTTCACTATTTTTCAACTTTGACGGAAAATAACAAAAATCTATATTTTTCTATATTTGCCATATTTGCAAAATCTGTTCTTTGATTATTTCTTTACATAATTCAAAAATTTTATCTGCCCGTACGTGCCCGTTTGGCTTCTAGAGGTAAAAAAGGTTAAAAAGACATGGTTGCAGAAATTGTATGACAGTAGTTTGATCTAAAATCTAAAAAAACTACTCATTGAAATTAGCAGGTACGTACCTCACTTAAACAATACTTTGGCGTACAAATGGTCAAGAACAATATTGACTACAGGTAGGCACAAATCTTATTTGGACACGTGCATAATATCAAAATTGCATTATTCAGCCTAATTCCATTTGTATGCAGGGAACAGGTAAATTTTTCGGCATGGTAGCATAAGCCTATATATTGCAAATGGTCAAGAACAATATTGACTACAGGTAGGCACAAATCTTATTTGGACACGTGCATAATATAAAAATGCATTATTCAGCCTAAATCCATATGTATGTAGGGAACAGGTACATTTTTCGGCATGGTAGCATAAGCCTATATATTGCAAAATAAGCATAATGCCTGGATTAGTCTACGACTGAAAGTTGGCGCAACAATTACTGAAACCATTAAACAATTTAAGTACTGAAAACATGGCGTTGAACAATTTTAAATTATTTGAACTGTTTAGAAAGTCAACCACACCAAATTTTTTCACGGAAGCTGCTTTAGAAGAACTTGATAGCTTATACGGAAATATTGAGAGAAGCGAAATTATAAAAAATAATTTTTATCTGATATATGCAAATATTAAGGCAAAATGGGTGAAATCTAATCGAACCATTCAGAACTTCAACTCCAAATACGAGGACTGGCTTAATGAAGATACCATCCTGGATATATTGGCAGTAGATAAACCCACCACATCAACCAGAGGAGCAAAAGGAAGGCCAAAAAAAAGTATTGAGGAGTGTTCAATTTTCACAAGAAAGAGGAAACTTGCCGATGCCACCAATGACTTGACCACGAAGCAATTATCGGAAGCGCTGTCTATTAAATTTACAAAGGATAGTGAAAGAGTTAGGTCGCACATAACCAAATCTGTTGCTGATGCAAGCCCACTGCGACTAAAAAGGATTAAGGAAAGCATTCCCACGCCCACAAACGCACACATTAAAAAGTATGGTTCCGAAGAAGCCTTGGCCTTGTTTATGGACTTAGAACTTTCCAAAGAGAAATATGAGAAACTACGGGCATCTTTAACGCGACACGGCGCTGACGTTTTACCCGGATACAAGCATATTACGCAAGCCAAAATAAATTCACGACCACTGCATACGGAATTTACGGAAGTCTCTGCGAAAGCCAATCTGCAGGATCTCATGGGCCATACAGCAAAACGGTTGTTGGAGAGTCTTCCTGAAAATGAGGTGAAAATTCTTCCTGAGAAGTTGACATTGATCAGCAAATGGGGCTGCGATGGATCATCCGGACAAAGCGTTTATAAGCAAAGGATATCTTCCGATGACGCTACAATATCGGACGGAAATATGTTTATGGCATCTGTTGTTCCTTTGCGGCTTAAATCGGATGTTTCCCTTCACTGGAAAAATCCACGTCCGTCATCAGTGCATTATTGCCGACCAATAATGTTTCAGTTTGCAAGGGAATCGGCAGAACTCATAAGGACCACGGTGAAGGACATTGAAGAACAAATAAGCAAGATTAAGCCTACAAAGCTGCAAATTGGAGAAGGAAAATATATTGAATGCAATTACGAGTTCCATCTGACCATGGTTGACGGAAAAGTCGTAAACGAACTGACAGGAACAACCTCAACAATGTCATGCCCGATTTGCAAAAAGAGTCAGAAGAACTTTGGTAATTTAAACGATTCTACAAATGAGGAGAATTACGAATATGGAATGTCACCATTGCACGCAAGGATAAGGTGTATGGAATTCTTGCTAAAACTGGCGTATACCCTACCACAAGAGGAGGAAAACTTCGATGAAAATACATCAATAAAGGATAAGGAAAAGATCAGAAAGAAGCAAATACAGGATGCTTTTTTTAAACAAGTTGGACTAAAAGTAGACTGTCCCAAGCACGGATACGGTAACTCAAACGATGGAAACACTTCTAGGAGATTTTTTGAAAATGATGAGGCAGTAACTAGAATCACTGGAATTGACAATCAAATCGTGAAAAGATTGGGAACGATCTTGGATGTTTTAAACTGCAAAGAAAATGTCAATTCTACAAAATATGGAGAATATGCGTCGAAAACTGCATCTCTTTTAGCAGAAATGTATCCACAGAAGAAGTTGACCCCGACCGTCCATAAAATATTGGCGCATGGCAAAGATATAATTGAGTACCAGTCTTTGCCAATTGGAGAGCTTTCTGAAGAAGCACAGGAGTCTCTTAACAAATTTTATAAAAAATATAGATTGCAGAACACATTCAAAGCATCAAGGGTAAGGCAAAATGAGGACCTCTTCAACATGTTGGCAGCATCTTCCGATCCACTTATATCTTCCCTGCGGCATGTGAAGTCACGAATAGAGTTAGAAAATAATTATAGTTTAGAAATGGTTAGTCTTTTAGATATACCTTCTCTTACGAACTGTGATGAATATTTTACAGAAAATTGAAAAAATAAATTTAAAAAAAAATAATTTTTTTTTTAATTTGTTGGGTAATAATTTAAAACATAAAAACCTAAAGAAAAAAAATAAAAACAATCTAAAAATGTAAAAATAATTTTTTTTAGTTACCATAAAATTGATTTTTCTACTAATTTTAACTTTGATAACCCATAATTAGGCCCCTACAGAGCGTAGCACCCTTTCCAAACGCTCATTTCATAGGCTGAACAGTTATCTATCATATGCTGTTTAAACTGTTCAATTATCTTATTCGGTTCAAAAGATATGATTTTTGCAACGAAAAAACTCAAATGGCGCCACTGTGCGACGTCTCAAAGTAAACTTAGGGCCGCCTTAAATTTTTTTATTTTTTATAATTTAACATTTTAAATGATTTAACTTTTTTTGAGCTTATGGTCGTTTTTTTTATTTATTATTATATCAATACTTCATACCAATTTGTTAGCATCGTAAGGATATATTCTTGTTCTTCATATTTAAAAAAAAATGTTTAAAAACGAATAGAGAAATCAATAACAACATTCCTGTCACAGATGTCATGCTAATACTAAAGTTATTGTGTTACTCAATGTTAATGTTAACTGCCCAACAAAGTTATTATCGAATAACTTCGTCACTTGCTCGAGGTTAAGCGAAAAATATTTACGCAAGTTTCAGCTCAAGTACAAACTGGCAGTTGGGACCAAAAATATTTTTTGGAATAACTCTTTTGTTGATAGATTTTAGCAATTTTGCTTCAATTTTAAAAGGTATTAGAACAGTTTGCTGCCAATTTTTTTTTTTTTTTTTTTTTTGTAATGTGCCCGTCCGAAAATATATTTAAAGATGGTAAAGGATATGTAAAATTCGGCGCAGCCGAATCTATCACTCTAACTTGTTTTTTCTAATTTTTAGTTGGTTGGGTGGTATTTACATGATTTAAATAAGAAGGGAAGAAATTATTCCGTGCTGTGGACCATAATATAAATGAAAGAACATTCAAAATTTTAAAAAATTAAAAAAAAAATAAAACCTTTGGTTGGAAAATAAAATTATAATACTCATTTTTTGAAAATGTTCTACAATAAAAAAAAAAAAATGTACAATGATTAAAAATATTTTTTTAAAACAGAGTATATTCTGTACAGTGGATTTAAAATATAACTACAAGTAAATCCCTCTTAATGGACTTGAAATCTTTTAGGAAGTTTTATATTTCTGCCTGAGTTTTGTACGTTTTCATTGTTTAAACATTGTTCTTGTAAATTATAATTTAAAAAAAATCCAGGTTTAAAACGAGCAATAGATATTAGCTCTGTTTCTTTACTTTTTGGGTAAAGTTCGTGAAAATGAGAGCAAGCATAAATTTCTCTCATAAAGAGACAAAATTACACAAAAGTACGGGAACAGAAAAAACCAAATTTTAAGCACAAAATAAAAAGTCATTGTTTTGATAGTTTTTACAAAACAATAAAAGTTTATGCCACTTTTGAAAAATTGTATATTTCCTGCAGAAATAAACTAATTTTACCAAAAATTAAACCAAAGAAACACTTTTACAATAACTAACATTATGTTTTCCTAATATTTCAACATAAAACTTTATATTTAAGTACATTATTTCACTCCACAACACTTTTTCCAAAATTTGGTTCATGATTTTTTTCCTTTGCATTTCATTGTTTTGTTTATGTTTTACAGCTGTTTGACAATTTACACAATTTGCACGAAGAAAAATTCTGGGCTGTTTCGTACAAGAAGAAGAAGAATTTTATTCTCTCAAATCCGCTCTCATTTACACAAATTAAAAGTACGGGAACGCTTTTCGTGCAAATTGGGATCCCGAGGGATCCCAAAGTAGAGTAAAGAAACAGAGCTAATGTTTCCCTTTTATTATTTACCAATTATTACGTTTTGAAATTAGGAAACTTCCATATAGGGTTGCCATACGTACTGTTTAAAGCAGTACATGTACTGATTTTTTGCAATTGTACTGTTTTATGCACAACTCCTAAAACAGTACGCAAATGTACTGTTTTTTACACTTTGTACAGTTTTTTGTACTGTTTTTTGCTCAATCTATATTAACAAGTACTGGCTTACAAAAATTATGTTGTGTTAAAAAAAAGTTCTAAAATAATAAGGGTTTTAACGCTGTGGTCATTGTTGTCTCATAAATACACAG
The DNA here is from genome assembly GCA_930367215.1 of Pollenia angustigena. NCBI lineage: Eukaryota > Metazoa > Arthropoda > Insecta > Diptera > Polleniidae > Pollenia > Pollenia angustigena. Next base: position 118,522,257 of record OV884057.1, on the reverse strand, counting down.
TAGAAATCTAAATTATAATGGGTGGCTCGTAGCGGTGGTATATTTTCATGTTGTTATGATTTTATGGCTACCTATTCCAATAGTCTTTCCATTTCCACACCTGAGAAAGACAAAAATAAAATCTAAATTTAGAACTTTTTTTAATTTTCGGGCATGTTCTAGAAATCGAATTCACGTGAAATTGAAAACAAAAAAATTTGAAAAATTCTCCGTGTTAAAAATTTTTAAAAATACCTAATACGTTTGAGGACCACTTTTCTTTACCTAAACTACTGAAATAAGAAAAAGATAAGTTAATTTTTACAAAAAATTTATTGAAAATATTCATCGTTTTCAATTGCACTTGATTTTAAATATTTCCAGATTTTGTGAAATAAAAATAAACCAAACTATTTTTTTGTTTTGGATTTTATAGATTAATGGCCAATTTCACCAAGTTCAGGTTTAATTAAATTTCATTATAAAAGACAAAAAACCTATTGTTTTAGTATAGTTAATTATAGCTGAACTTGGTAAAATTAGCCGTAAATAATTTAAAAATTTTTTTAAATTGGAAAATTAATTTAGGAAAAAAACATTTTCTAAAATTCTATATGATTTGTGCAACTATGTGTGTAGTGAAAATTGCTTTAAATACGAATATGTTTAAAGAAAATCATACTTACACAATCCATGAGTTAATTGTTTTGAGCTAAGTAAGGCTTTTCTCCTTTCTTATATGGCTTACAGCACTGTTATGGTTTTCCTGGCCAAATGCTTCGTTTGTGGTGTTGCCTTTTAAACGCAAATGGAGTAGTTTCATATATTTATGAAATGCCATAAAATGGAAATAATTCCGTTGACGTTACACATTTTAAGTGTAATTCCTAATATAATTGTTGTTGCATATTCAATCAAAAGTTTAAAATATTTACCCCAACTTCAGCAAGTTCAGTTAAAACTAACTATTACTTTAACTTCCAGCTTACATTATGTTTTGACAGCTTGAACTGATAGTTAATTACAGCTGAACTTGGTGAAATTAAAGCAAATGGTTATGTTTTCGTCAAAAAAATTTACTTTTTTTTCTCTTGGTTGTACTGTTTTTTTGTATTCAATGTACTGTTTTTCCGAATTTAAAATCTGGCTACCCTACTTCCATAATATTTTGGTTGTAAAGGTTTTGCGTAAGAATCACGTCGGGTTCAACAAATATAAATGAAAGTACATTTATACATACATATTTATACAAAATTCAATTCATTTAACAAAATTAATATTAGAAAACATTAAAATTACTATACTCATTTTATGAAAATTTTATATAATTACAGTCAAATCCCGATAAATCGTAATTCCCGATAATTCGTAATAAACTGTCGGTCCCTTGCGATTACGAATTATGTATCTACAATACTACGCCTAAGTATTGTATATGCATTCTTATTGTAAGTAATACTTAATATTTTTAATTAAAAAATCGGACCAAAATGGCTTAAACATGGTTAGAAAACTTTCAGCAAAAATAAATACATGCGGCTCAAGCAGTTTAAAAAAACTCATTTGCGGCTTACCGCCGGTTCAAAACTGCTAAGCCACGATTTCTGCATTTGACTTTTACATTTTATTAACATAGTTACAAAAGTTTCACGGCTACAATGGAATGAAACACTTTTTCATTAAAAGAACGTGAATCGCAATTTGTGTAATTGTGATAAGATAATGTGAAAAGTTCTCATGAAAACGAAAATGAAAAGTTTCTTTTCATTTCACAGTTTCACAGAACCAGAATCGACCCCCAGGTGCCACCTCTCAATTTGTTGCATTACACAGTACAACATTTTTCAGCTGATTGATTCGGGACTCAATTCTGATAAGGCTCTTTTGTTTAACATAACTCGAGAACCACTAGTCGGATTTTGCTGAAAAAAATTTAGAAAAATCAAGAATTACAATTACTTTCATCTGTTTATATAATATTTTGCTACATAAGCAATAGTTTCGCAGTTATAAATAAATGTATGAAGAAAAAAAATATTTTTTGCCCAAAAAATTTAAATTTTTTATTTTTAATTCATAAAAAATCCAAAACAGTAAAAAAAAGTTTCAAGTCCTATTACTTTCACGTGAAGTCGCATAACCTATGAAATAAATGAGACATAAATCATGAAAATCGATGAACGTGCTTCGCTTTTATTAACAATTAAGTGAAGGTATGCATTTCAAAAATTTGCTCGAGATATGCACAAAATTCTTTGCAAAAACATTTATGACTTTTTTTATGATTCTTAGAATTCAAAAAAAAAGTAATAAACAAAAGGTTATTTGATTTTTATGAGCAAAGTAATAAGCGGTAATAAATGTGCGTGGACATTTGAAAGGAAAAAAGGAAAGTGCACTTTTTTAATTATTTGGGGTTTTCCGTTGGCTCCCTGTATGATTTTTTTACAGAAATTCCACCCACATCTATTAGTGCTCATGTTTTGGAACGTACCTCAATTGCATGTTGGCTTAAACGATACTAGAGCATGTGAAATTTTGGGTACAATACATAAAAACTTTTACTGTAACTTCAAACAAAGATGGCAGGATTCTAACCGTACGAAGTCGCGATTTGAAAAAAAGAATGCAAATTGGCTTGAAGGCACATTTACAATTAAGTTTACTGAGGCTGAATGTTCTACCAGTTCTGCACTTGGTCGGCCACGCAAATAGTTTGAGGAGTGCTGTGATCGCGCCAAACGATACAAAAGGGATGAAGTACGTTCTATGTTTCCTCAAGAAGTAATTGATTTTTCTTCTAGTATTTCAAAAACCAACCACAAAATTTGTACATTAAAAACTTTGGGGATGTTTACAAAGCTTGAACTTACAAAAGAAAAATACGAGTATCTAATGCATTGGTTACAAAATGAAGGATATAACATACCATACAAACAACTCACGAAAGAAAAAGCTAACAGTTATCCTCTAGAAATTTTTATTACTGAAAGTTCAGGCAGTGTACCTCTGCAAAATCTGTTGCATCATACTGCTAAAAGAGTCCTAGAGACCAAATCAGTAAAGGAAATAAATAAAATTGAAAGCGAAAATCTAACAATGTACTATAAATGGGGATGTGATGAGGCATCTGGTCAAAGCGAATACTAACAGAGGTTTTCAGATGATCAAATTTCTGACTCTCATTTATATATGACATCAGTTGTACCACTAAAATTATCATTTAGTGATGACATAAATAAATTAGTATGGAACAACAATAAACCTTCTTCCACACAGTATTGTAGAACACTACAGTTTGCATACGTTAAAGAGACACCTCAAGTTATACGAGAAGAAAAGAGAAGAGTCGATGAGGAGATATCTCAACTAAAAGAATTTGAGTTAACAGCAAATAATCGTTACTTTAAAGTAAAACATGAATTATATTTTACAATGATTGACGGCAAGACAGCACAATCAGTAACAGAGACACAAGCAGCATCTTCTTATTTTATTTGTGGAGCAACAACATCCAAAATGAATAAAATCGAAGAAGTTCAAGCTATGCCCGTAAATGAACAAGCACTGCAATTTGGTATGTCACCACTTCATGCGCGTATTAAGCTGATGGAGTGTCTTTTGCATGTAGCTTACAATATTGAATTTAAAAGTTGAAGAGTCGACTCAAATACTCGTCCGATAAGAGAAGCCCGAAAATGTTTGATAAAGCGTGAAATTAAAGAGAAAATTGGAATACAGGTTGATACTGTTAAACAAGGCTCTGGTACGACAAATTCAGGAAATACGTCACGAAGATTCTTTGCTAATCCTGCTTTGATTTCCGAAATCACGGGTCTAGATGATGACATAATCAAGAGGTTTTCAACAACTCTCGAAGCTATAACCATTACCGAGGCACTAGATTCGAAAAAATTTGGTGATTTTTGTTTGGAGACGGCAAAAAAGTTTGTTGCACTGTACGAGGGGTACAATATGCCACCAACACTCCACAAAATTCTGATTCATGGAAAATATATAATTGAAAAGTGTATTTTTCCTGTAGGCTTATTATCCGAAGAGGCTCATTTAGTCAGAAAAAGTATAGTGATATAAGCCACGAAGTTAAGGCTCTTTTAGAATAATAAATTAAAAAGTAGATTTAAAATAAATTAAAAAATTCATTTAAATTTTTTGTTAGTTAGGGCTTTTTACATTGTAGGTAACGATATATATTTTTCTAGCTTTCTTTATTTTGATTACTTTTGTGTATAACTATATAAATAAAACTAAGTTTGTGATGAAATTAAAAATAGATTTAAAATAAATAATGAATTAAAAATTAAAAAAAATCTTTTACATTTTTTTGTTAGTTAGAGCTTTTTACATTGTAGGTAACGATATACATTTCTCTAACTTTCTTTATTTTGATTACTTTTGTGTACTACTATATAAATAAAACTTAATTTGTGATGAAATCATTATATTTTTTGACAAATATATTTTTTTCCTCACCTCCATACAAAAATCCCCAGTGTGCGCCGCTCATTATCACCCTGTCAGAAAATGAGTTAGCTTACATAGCGTTTACATTTGCCAGTAATGGCAAGACAGTAGCAATTCATTCAAACTTTTTCACTAATACATAAACACTTTTACAGCTATTTTGTTTTTGCATTGTTTTGCCAACTAATATGTATATGCTTACTGTCTTGCCAGTACTGGCAAATGTAAACGCTGTATTTAAGTTTTTTTTTTCATTATTTATGTTATATATCAGTGTTGAAAAATTTAGTACTTTGGTACTTTTTCATATTAAAAATACCGCAGTACCCCCGCGTTGTTTTTAGTACTTTTTATCCTTTGAGCTTTTTAACTCTTAACTGTGATGTGATCATGCAATGATAAGGAATCGTTTTATTCGACAATTTGCGAAACAAAGAAATTTTTGAAAAAAACGACGACGCACACTGGGGATTTTTGTATGGAGGTGAGGAAAAAAATATATTTGTCAGATTTCCTGAGCACCAAATATTCAAGTCAAAAACCGGAAGCTCGATTTTGATTTTAGAACCATGGTTTCTTTAGGAAAAGTTCTTAGAATTTTGCGTAGATTACGATTTTGCTATACGCTTGGTGGGTAAAAATTGACCCACTCTAATGTATATACGCACGTTATTTTAAATGGCAGTTTTTTAAAAATTTAAAAGTACCTTTCTGAAAGAACCGAAGTAACAGGGACTATAAGATATTCCTTTGCAACTATAAAAAATTTTCTAAATTCTAAACCCAAAAAGGTTATCAATCTAGCGGACTTATCCTCTAATGGTCGTTCATTGTTTTGTCTTATACTTGCAATTGCATTTGGATTAGCATATTTTTTACAACATTACAAAAATATTTGACATTTCAGTCGCTATATAAACATGTAAAATTTCGACTTAAAGGCCTTTAATTAGCAGTAAAAAGTACTGCTAAGCAATCCATACCACTTGCCATTCTTGTTGTTTGCATTCATTGCTGTAATTCAGCGCGAATTAATCATAGCAAGTAAAAATTTGCGGCAAAAAACTGTGTGTGTACAGCTGATGTTAGATGTCTTCATAGCTGTATTTCAAATAATAAAAAAATATCGGTATTTATATTTTTCCTATTGATATTTTCGATATTTTAAGACTATCGATAATATCGATAGTCTATCGATAGTTTCCCAGCACTATGTAGTACATACAAGAAAAAAAATTTAAATGAAACTAAACGCACATACTGATGTAGGTACAAACAATTTCCATAGAAACAGAATACTTTTTTTTATAATCTTAAAAAGTACAGTAGTTCTGTATGTACAATGTATTCTTGTTATTGTTGTTAATTTTGACAAAGCGTATCATCGAGTGGACAATGACAACTTGAATGCAAAAGTATAAGAATGTGTGCCTTTTGAATTTACACAAGTGTGTTATATTGCGTGCGCAACAAAAATGCAAACAAAGCATTTTCAATAAGAAACGAATCCATGCAAAAATCAAATGTGTACGAAACGATGTAAAAATTACCAACGTTGAACTTTGTTTTGCAGGCAAAGAGTGAATGTAAATTTGAGCGTATGAATAAATCAGGAAATTTGTGATTTTGCAGTTCTCTGGTATATACCTTATATGCCAGAGAAGTTAAGTTAAGTTGATAGTCTGTTAAAGTTTAAGCTTAAAAAAAATCATTTTTAAGTAGATGAAAAAATAATTGGTTTTAAATGTAAAAATACCACTCACAATATTTAAGGGTCAAAAAAGTGGAGCGGGTAGTTCTTGTTCCAAAACAAAAAAAAAAATGGTTATTTTTGTGTTGAAAAAAAGTAACCAAAATGGAAAAAGTACACATTGGAAAAAAGTAACACATTTTGGTTGAAAGTAACCAAAACAGCAAAGCTGCTCACGACAGAACCTGCAAAATCTTAATTAATCTCTCGTAGCTCCCTAGTTAAGAGGCAGATTCGAGACACCTACCTTGCAGAACTTAATTAAGGAAAAAATTCCATATAAAATACCTAATCGACAAGAATCCGTCGAAAATGTTGTCAAAGGACCAAAAGAGCGCACAATTTGTCACCTCTGTCCCTATAGCAAACTTAGAATGACGAAAAGTACATGTAATATATGCAAGAAAAGCATCTGTTGTGAATATAAATTTTAACTTTGTGTCTCATGCGTAAAATAAGGATAATAACCAGAGAAACCAAAAATATGCTTTAAAAAACACATTTTATGCGCATTAAATATGCATTAAAAACTGCTACATATGCCCCGAAATATGTTTAAAATATGACCTAAAAATTAAAAATTGCTTATTTGAAGACACAATATTCAACAATTTAATAACAAAATTTAAAAAAAAACCTAAGTAAATTATCACTTAAGCCCATAGTAGGTTAAACTTCATATATGTAAGAGATGTTTGCGCAGAATATTATCTAGATATTAACATTCATATGGGTTTTTGTCTTAAAGGAATTTAAGGTACGATCGCTAAATTGTTAACAAATGCTAACATTTAAAAGGAAGTTTAAGCTATTTAAGGATGGGAGCTTTGAGAAAATGTGAACCGATTCGAAAATAATTTAATTTACAGTAAAATATTTTTGGGACGAATTTAACTTAAATACCATCATAGTTAATAGCTTGCGGACACAAAGAGGCTAACATGGACAGACAACCAGCCAGGCGGACGGATGGACATCGTTAGATCACTTTAAAAAGTGATTCTGAGTCGATCGGAATACTAAAAGATTGGTCTAGATGCACATCGCATAACATTTATCCTTAAGGCCAGTTTACACGGTAATACATTGTATTACTACATAATGTAGAATGAGAGAAATCATATCATGTAAAAGCAAAATGCATTGAGTAAGAGAGAATACGAATACAAAATCTGACAAGCGGTCGGTAAATGGTTTTTTTCTAAACCATTTTAGAAACTTATGTTTTTTCATCACACCAGAGGTGCATTTTAATGGAATATATTGAAGGTGGTAGCATTTTTATACAATTACAAAAACAACTACAATCAACTCGGGAAATTTTCATGTTGTTTTTGTAAAATTTGTAAAACTGCAACCATCTGCTTTTTTGTTATTATTTTTGATTTCACTTATACCATCCGTGTAAACATAAAGAATACTCCCAACAGACTTTTATCTTTTTCTTTTAAACACGGAGAGAATTTCATATTATTTTGATTCTACAAAGTCGTAATACATTGTATTACCGTGTAAACTGGCCTTTAATGACAACCTGCTTTGTATTACAATTTTAGAGTAAAAATTTAACAGATTTGCGAAAAAAAATTTATTTGCTGAGAATGCCATTGTAGGCATCTAAAAAATTAAATATGTATCAAAATATGCCTTAAAAATGCTGCAAAAAGGCTCTTTTAACTAAATTTTGCAAAAAGTGCTCCAAACCGTAAAATATGCAAAAATATGCACTAACAAATCGATTCCAAAATTCATAAAAAGCTCTAAAACGGATAAATATATTGTTTCTGCCTTAATTGGTCGCACAAGTAAAAACATGCAATTGCATATATGGTTTCCCTGCTAATAACTAAATATTTTTTTTCTTTTGTATTATTTGGCTGATTACACTATGTGACAAAATTTTAACAAAGTCGTGACCAAATGAAGCTGACAGCTAATCTTTATGTAAATGTAAAAGTAGAACAGTTTTTGAGATATTCCATCATCATCTTTTTTAAAAACACAAATAACGGTTATTTTGGAATATCTCAAAAACTGTTCTTTACAATTCTGACTTCATATTCGGATTCAGCGGAAAATTTTACATAATGATTAGGCGTCAAATTCATTTGGTCAAAAATTTGTCACGTAGTGTTATCTTTAAGGGCTGAGTAGGAAAAAAGTAATATTTCGTTTACCTTTTTAGTTTTTGTTGTTTAAAAAGGTAATTAATTTGAAAAACAAAAATAAAAAGAGTTTAAATTCGTATCGAATTTTAGAGAGAAAAAGAATTTTTATTTTTTAATAAAAAGCTTAACCACAACAGATTTTTGTTTATTTTTTACTGTAAAAATCGTTCCGCTAGAATGTAATTTTTAAAAAGTTCGACGATTCGACGAAGAATAACCTTAACGTACTAAAATCAAGAGTAATCTTTAAGAGTTAATGAAATTTAAAACATCCCGGTATTTTCGGGATATTTTGAATCCCGGGATTTACGGGATTTTTGAAAAATTTTCGGGATTTATTTTTTTTATTTATACCAATTTTCTAGTAAATTCTCATATTTTATGAACATATAGGTATTATTTATTTGTAAATAATATAACAAAAACAAACTTAAAGTAATTATTTATCACAATTCATAAAGATCATGTAATAAAAACGTAACAAAAAACATAAAAATCTGATTTTTTTTTTATCAATATTTGATTATTGATATAAATATTACACCATTTCCAAATGTATTTTAAAAAATTGTGTTGAGGAAAACATTTGGATAATTTTAAAATACAATTGCACAATTTCAAAAAAAAAAAATTGGAAAATTTTTATACACAACATGGCAATTTAAAAATACATTTGAATAAGTTTGAAAGTTTTCAAATACAATTGGAAATGATGTGATTCAAACTTTTAAAAGTCGTGTATTTAATACTAAGTTGAGAAGAATACATCTCATGATTTCAAGTAGCTTCTTAAGAATATTAAAGCATCTAATGTTGTATCTGCTAGACTCGAACGAATTTTGTTGTTAAGATATGCTGCGGTTGAAAAACATCTTTCGCACTCAACACTTGTTGGTGGAATTGTTTGTAAATATTTATAAGTGGCTTGTAGATACGTTCCTCTTACCCCTCCAGTCATATAAAGCTCAACTTCTTTGCTAACAAGTGTTTCTAAGTCGGCATCAGATTGCGTTATTATTTTTTTAGGGCTCTTACAGTTCTCAATAGCATCTTTTAATTTTTGTTCAATTGAAATATGTTGGAATTCATCTTCATCATCATCTGTTGTGCTCTCATTAATTTCGATTGATATAAAATCGTTGGAGTCTTTTTTATTTAAACAGGCAATTAAGAGTTTTATTTCGGCTTTAATTTGTATCATGTGCAAACTGCTGTCAAAGTCTGACTTATTACTTGGATTTTTCAAAAAGTTTAGAATAGTAGAAAACATTGTTCTTCGTTCTTGTAACAGTAGGAGTGTTAGATAGGCTCGCACCTCACCAAGGTGGAAGTAGTAGCCATAGATACATCTGCTTTATTTGTTACCCTTGCTCACTTGGTCACGGCTTTGTGATGGAAGGTTCAAGGGGGCGGTTATCAGCGTTTTTTCTTTACTGATCCCGTGTTAAGAGCAACGTGCGGTAAGGACGGAACTCACGTTAATCAATTGGAAGAATCTGTTCTTCGTTCTTGTATTCTTTTTCGAAGAGATTTGTATAAATCTTTGCTAAAACCACCTTGCATTGTGGAAATTTCATTAAGCATGACTTCAAATGCGGCATCAGCTTTACAAAGCGTCTTGTCACTGCGGCACGGAGCCTCCAGGGTAAGTTTCATTGGCTTTAATAGATAATTAATTTGTTATAGTAAAAGAAACTCATCATCAGTAAATGGTTCCAATTTTAAATCAATAACAGCTTTCTTTATTGGAATTTCTAATTCTGAAAAGCGATTGATCATGTCATACAGTGTATTCAATCTAGTTTTACAATCCAATAATAATTTTAATTTTCTTCCTTTGTCTTCTTTTACATACTTTTGCAGTATGTATATCGTTTTTAGTTGGTGACTTCCGGAACACTTACTATTTTCCGAACCTTTTCTATTAAAGGTTTTATTTTATACTTTTCAGTAATTTCTACCCGGCTTTCATAAGAAAAATCTACAAATTCAAATAAAACAGCATTTTCATTGTCATCCTCATCCTCATCTGAAGAAAATTGGTTTTCTGTAATTAGAGTTTGTTTGTAGAATACATCTATCAAAGCTTGGTGTAAACCATGAGCGTAGCATAACTGCTGTATTGGTGATATCAGTTTCCCAATTTTTTTTAATGGTAGAAGCCCCATCTGTAGTAAAGCCGACGATATCTGAAGACATTGTTAGTCCGAATTCTTTTAGTCTCTCATCGATATACTCAATGCAATTGGTAGCGGTTCCAGAACTTTTAATTCTTACTAGCCCGATGCTAAGTAGTTTACTGTTTGCATGGTCAATAATGTTAATAAAACGTTTGTTTGAAGTGGATGTCTACTCGTCAAATGTGATGCTAAACATTTCACCTTTTTTCTTGAGGTCATCAATTTCAAGTTTCATATTTTCCTTACATTTTTTATAAAAACCCATGAAATGACTTCGGTACTTCAAATCCACGCGTTCGAAAAGATTTGCGAAGTTCTGTTGAAGTAATGAACTTTGAAAACTGAAACCCATCGAGAGCAGACATTCGGGAAATAACTGCAGGTAGAGAGTCCTCTTGAGAAGGATTTCCGTATTCGGGTATCTTTCTTACCTTACGTCGTGGCTCATCGTTATCAACTTTTTGCAGCTTTACCTGATGAACCTTTAAAAAAATTTTGTTTTAGAAAAACATTTCAAACGAAAACAGTTTATAACTTACAGAGTTAAGATGTGTCAAAAGCCCTTTCGTCGAACCACCATTGGGTTTTAAAATCTTTTTGCAAACTATACATTTGGCGTACGGTTCACCTTTTGCTTCCACAAAAAAATGGTACCAGACAGAACTTTTGTCGAATTTTTTTGTTTTGTGCTCCACAAAATTTAATAAAAGCCTTTTAACTTATTCAATTGATATATTTTGAACAAAACTTTTTGTTATTTATAAATTGTACATATTGTAATTATTGTTTTCTCAAATGAAAGGTAGCATAGTTTTTGTTTTGGTATGTTTTATTTATTTTTGAACAACAGGTTGTATAAGAAACTTTTTTTTGTCAACAAATACACCAACAAACAAATATTTATACAAATTATTAAAAAAAAAAATGTAAAAATAATACAAAATATGAAAAAAATCGGGATCCCGAAAATCCCGGGATTTCCCGATTGGAAGCCCTAATAAGCATACACTATCGAAAAAGTTTTTTAAATACTGTGGTGTTGGTAATCATATGGTCGGGCTTGACCGACTATACTTTTTTACTTGATTTTTATGTTACTCTGTCTTAGCGGTACTGTAACGTACTTTTTATATTGTTGTATATATTTTTTAAATGTGTTTAGGTTTTTAGTATTTAGCCTTTTTATCGACGTATTTTATTGTTTGCTGTCAGCCCTATCTATAGGAATAACATAAACAGCATTGTACAATGTTGCCAATACATTTCACTTTCTTTTCGTTGTGCAATAAAAATCAAAAGTTTTTTGATTGTTGCCATTATATTATGCCACATTTGAATATATGGCGATATAATTGTACAAAACGTAAAATTTAACAATTTTATTACAAGTGTATGAGCCGCTTTAGTGCTTGTTTTTGGTTGCCCTAGTAATAAGTAACATGTATGAGAAAAAACACCTGTTTGCCCAAAATTTTAGAGTGTTTGACAGATCTTGTTGAAAAATTGCATCGAAACTAGTCGCAATTTTTTAATGTTTACATTTATGTTCGCTTTAGAGTGGCCAAGTTTATTTTTGATTTGAGAATAACATTTGATATCAATGTTTATGTTCAAATCAGTGTTCGAAAATAAACGGAACAGTATTTTTCGTTTGACTCACACATTGAAAAGAAAAATCAATCCATCCGTACTCAAATAAATCCGAAGCGGTATTAATAGTACGGTAAGTACGGATTTTTTTGAATCAAGCACAGAAAGATTGATCCAAGTACGGATTTTCAATCGCAAAATACTTAAATTATCCATATTTAATCCCGATATCATACTTGAAATAATTCGAAAATAATAATGATTAAATTAAAATTAAACTTGAATCAATCTCAAAATGCGCTTGATTCAAAAATTCACACATAACAGAATGGTAAAACACCATCATCATGCCCGATATGTTTTTAACTTTAGAAATCTTATGTACATATATAATCAAAAATATAAACTAAATGAGAAGCATGAGTTCAAATTTACTTTTTAACACTTCGTGGTACACATGAGTTTGGCCAGACTTTTTTCAATGTGTATAGAAAATCAAAACATGCGTAAGTCGGGGGGTTATAAACAACGAAAAGCTTAAACTTACTTACTTGATTTAAGAATTTAATACTTATTTCAAGAAATTCCGGGATTGATTTTCGAAAGTAATCCCATTTAGGATTGTTTTGAGTACGTAAACCCGAGCGGAATGAAATGCCCTTATCTTTTTTTTGTATTAATTTTGTGTTCGAAAGATGACATAGAGGGAAACGTTATTTTTGTAATGATTTTCTACACAAACACTATTAGCTTTTGTGTTTTCCAAAAATCTACCGAACCGAACACTAAGGAGCAATATTTAGTGTTTATTTTCGAACAATATTTCAAATCCTTACCAGTTTGAATTCAAATGTTAAAACCAAGCAATTGAATTATCAAAGGTTTGACTTCATGTTTGTTAGGATCAGTTGTGTACTGTATTTTCTTTGTGTACAAATTCACAAACACAAAAAATGTTAATTTGTTTTTTGTATTGCATATGTATTTGTACTGTTCATAGCGAACTACGGTACGGTACACTAACGATACCGTTTTGTTTGATCTCTGGTACAAATATAGAACATTTAATAAAATACAGAACTATTTTAGCTATTTTAAACTTAAAAATAATTCACCCAGAGCAAAGGTCTAAAATACAGTACTGTTCTGTATAACCATGACACCTTTAAATTTAGCACTTTTACTCAAAGTTGGCAACCCGTATTAATAGAAATACTGTTTAAATACCGATCACATTTAATACCGGTATTGATACCGAAATTATTATTTGCGGTATACCGGTATTGATGGTATGGATTTACCTATAAAAATTAAAATTTCCTAATATACATATCAAAATGAGTACAGCATCTAAAATGAAAGAGGTTTAAGTGTAGTTTAACAAATAATCCAGAAAATCTTTTAAGGTTTGGCGACAATTTGGTACATAGGTTCTAAGTGGTGTAGGCTATCATATAGTCGAGTTTTTTGTAGATTTGGACTCAAAAGGTTGGGTAAATGTTGTCATGATTATATATACATACATATATTTGTTCCTTTTACTCCTCTGGGGAGCATAGGGCCGCAATGTCATGATTATGTTTTACCTCTTAAATATTTAAACACGAGTGATTCCTAAGAGATGAACAATAACGACGTTTATCGATGAATTTATTTTTTAAATGCTAATATATTAATTTACGTTTATTCTTATGAAACAAAATGATTTCAACTTACAATTGCATTGTAAAAAATTTTTAATGACTTATTTCTGTTTTGTTATTGAATTTTAATTTGTTTTTATTTAAAATGTTTTTATCCAATTTGTAGCCATTTGTTTCCGTAATTTTAGGCATTTTCGGTTTCCTAGTTTTGGCAACACTGGTAAATACTATGGAGTATGGGCTTACCGATTATAATTCTAGGATTGTTATTAGATTGTTGAATATTTTGTTTTCAAATTAAGGCCCTAAATTTGTAAAACGCGAACGCAACGCCAAAAATAACATTGAAAGCAAAAACAATGTTAAAAATTTGTCAAAAATTTTTCAAAATTTTGTTGTTGCTTTCTACAGAAATACATATTGCGTTTTAAAATTATCAACGCCACAATTCTATAGAAAACAATAACAAAATTATGAAATATTTTCGATTTTGTTTTTGCTTTCAATATAATTTTTGGCGTTGCGTTTGCGTTTTACAAATTTAGGGCCTAACAGTTTTTGAGTTTTTTAAGGCATATTTTTCACAATTTTTAGGGCATGTTTTCAAGTTTTTTTCTGCATATTTAATGCGCATAAAACGTGTTTTTTAAAGCATATTTCTGGTTACGCTGGCCATAAGTCTAGGATTTTTGATGTCTTGCCCTGTTTTATAAATACATGTATTTTTTTTGGTTTTATTTGTAATACCGATATATGGGCATATCCCCAGAATGGTCTACCAGGATGAAAATTAAATAAAATAAAATGTTGATAATCATCATCTTTTATTGTTTATTATTAAAAAAAGTCTTTGTTTTTATAAAAGAACGGTTTCATAGCATATCTCAGCTGTTTTACTTGAGGAAATTGCTGGGAACTTTGATGGGAAAATTTTATATTTTCTTTTTAAGCTACTTCTAAAGACATTTTTTATATACTTATTTTCAGGGACCGAAAATAACAGTTATATTGGAATTTTAAAACAAAAAAAGCATACAGATATAAATGTCAAAAAACTGATTCAAGTATTGTTCCTTATGCCCTTGTCACTGATTAAATATAACTTAACAGTTATTTTTTGATTTTTATTTTTTTTAACAAAAAATAACTTTTATTTTTTCGATAAAAAATAACAGTTATTTTTTGATTTTTATTTTTTCGATTAAAAATAAAAGTTGTTTTTGATTTTTATTTTTTCGAGCAAAAATAAAAGTTATTCTCTAAAGAAATGTACGTGATTTCATAATTTTGTTGACTTTAAAATTTTATTTTAATGTGTAATTATCATTGGAATTTCTTATGCACATTAAACTAATTATCAGGGAAACCAGAAATATGCTCTAATAAAAGTGTTTTATGCGCATTAAATATGCAATAAAAACTTGAAAATATGCTCTAAAAACTCTTAACAATATGCCCTAAAAAAACCAACACTGAGTTATTCAAAACAAAAAAATATGTTTTTTTCAACAATTTAATAATATTTGCATACAATAAAAAATCAAATATTAAATAAATGTAACTAAAAACAAAATAACTGAATAAAATCAAATTTTGTACTTCAATTTCTGAGATCATGGAATTAAAATTAAAGATTAAAAAAGGCAAAGTCTTATTGGTAATTGTTATTGCAATAAATAACAAAATATTGACTAAAATTTTTAAATAAAAAACGTTGTCTATTACATCTGAATAGACTTTTATACATTGAAAATGTGCGTTCAACGTCGACTGATGTAATAGGAGCATATTTAAAAGATAACGATTCTTGAACATTATATTTAAAAACTTCTTTTGAAGCAGAAGCATTACATAGACTTTTAACTTTTGATATTCTTTAATTAGGCTTGAGTTCATCAAATTTAATTTTTATTAAATTATTTTCACTGAGGGAAGGAATTTTACAACTGGGAATTTTTTATTAAAATTTATTGATAATTTTTCTTGGCTGAGCTGGGATTTGAACCCGGGTTGATCTTTGCATGTTTCAAGAAACACCACTTTCTATCGTCAGAAGATCTTTGTGTTCTACCCACTGCACCACTGCGGTGCCCGTTAGCCAACAGTCAAACATCAATATTTAACCAGTAGTACTGGTGGTTCGAAATTTGCTGTTATTATCACTTAAATTTCAAATTACCTGTTGCCTCCTTTTTCCTCTGTTTTTTCGTATTCTTTCTGTCAAGACTTTGTCTTGTCCACTTTCGGCGACATTTTATTTGTACAAATTAAAGTACAAATGTAAACATTAGAGCTTGTGCCTTCGTTTTTTGAAATAATTTGTTGAAGTTTAGTTTAAAGATTATGCTTTACATTGCAATCCTCCATCTTGTTAACATTTTCAACAGTCTTCGTTAATATTGCGTACTGCTCAACAAGTGTGAGACCAGTAGTTTTTAATAGTTTAATAATTTTTCAATGACACCAAAAAGAAAAAAAATCCTTTGTATGACGTTTGAAAGTTTAAAAAAATATTAAAACGTGGTGCAACAGCAAAGGCGAATTCACAAGTGCAAAATATAAACAAAAAATAAACATCACTGACAAACAAAACGTAAACCAAGGCGAATTAATTTTTCATGTGGTGTTGAAAGCACAGCTGTGCTACTTTTTTTTCTTAATTAGAGAGAGGAATGTCAAAATTTAGTTGTGTTTTTGACATATCGACCAACAAAAGCAACAAAAAAAAAATACATTGTTATGTTTTTAGTGTTGTTACTTGTTGCAGTATCGACACCACCGTTTGCATGAATTCGCCTTGACCTAAACCTAATATAAAAAAATTGTTAATTCGCCCTTGCAGCCATAAATAAATTCGCCTTGGGTTAAATTAGTGTAAAAACAAAAAAAATTAAGCAATCATCAAAATATGCTTCAAAAGTTAAAATATGCGCCAAAAACTTAAAAAAATGCTGCAAAAATGCACTTTTGACAAAAATATGCAGCAAAGGGTAAAATATGCAGAAATATGCACTAACGAATCGATGCCAAAATTCATAAAAAGTTCTAAAACAGACAAATATATTGCTTTTGCCTTCATTGGTCGCACAAGGAAAAACATGCAATTGCATATTTGTGGTTTCCCTGCTAATTATTAAAAGTCAACTAAATTATTAAAACACGAACATTTCTTCAGAGAGTAACTTTTATTTCAAACTGTTATGCTCAAAAAAATGAATGTTTTCATCTGACTTTTATGACAAAAGGAATAACTGTTACGGTCCCTGCTTATTTTACATGCAAAAATATGTTACATATGTTTACAGTCTTTCTTTATAATCTCTCCATTACAATCAATTGTAAAAGGAGTATGAAGTTTTTTTTGTTAAGGAAATTTAAAGATATTTATGGGAAAATGCATGGTGATAAAAATAGGGTTTAAAAAACTGCTGTCGAAAAAAGTGTGACCATCAGGCGCGGATCCAGCTTGAGCCTTAGGGGGGGGGAAATTTTTTATGATATTAAAAGCAATTTGTGTATATTGTATTAAAAAAACTCAACAATAAGGTTAAATATAATATTCAATATAAATTAAAATAAACATATCTTTTTAAATAAGCAATTTATGATTTCCTTGTGAGGCAAATTTAGATAGTACAGTCTATGTTCAGTTTTTCATTGTTGATCTGAGCCATGTTTTTATTTGACGAAGGGTAGGAAATGACCTCTCGCTCGTAGCATTACTTACGAGCATTGGAACGAAAATTTGAAATATTTTTCTTAGATTTAGGTAGATATCTTCATCACAGTTTATTAAAGCATCTACAACGTTATCTGATAGATTTTCAAATAATTTCCATGTTTGTTGCCAATGCTACAGTTCAGGCTCAAGTTTAGATGTTAGTAGGTGTATATCTCGAGTTGTGGTTTTAAAAGTTTTATATCTGTATATGACTTAATTACACTTTGAGTAGAAGTTTTGGTATGTTCAATACATTAAAGATATCTATTGGAAAGGTGTTTTGAGATCTTTTAAAATAAATTCAATAAGAGAATGAAACCTACAGCTCGGTAGAAATCTTCAACATTTTGGATGTGATTATTTCGTTCAAATCTTGTTTTTTAGGTTGGCACCACGATTTGAACGCAAATAACTTTAACTTTTTTAAAAATCACTTTAAATTGTTCTTCGGCTTTATTTCTTTTTTCTTCAAGGCACATGATTAAAGTTTTGATAAGGCTTGATCCTTTTTGAAGATCTATATCGTGCTTTTGTAAAATGATAGTAAGCGGCTGTGTTACAATAAGTATCACACTTAATATGTTGATTTCGCAAATAAATTCAAAAGTTCAAGTGAGTTCCTTAATATAAGGCTCTTGATGAAGTATCTCTACCTTTCTACTCTGATATTTTTTCCAAAGCTTCTACTATATGATGTACACTTGTTGCAAAGTGTAAAGCTTAGTCGTGACGGTCCACCCATCTTGTCTCGCATAATGTAGGGAGTTTGGCTCCCAAATACTTTACTAAAAACGTATTTTGCCTGATTTACGGGAAATAGCAAGGCGTTTGTTTCGCATTTGTCGCGGTTTCCAGAATTTTTTAACAGCTTCATTTTCTGCTGACATCAAACGACACCCATCAGTTCCAACTCCTATACAATGTTTTAGGTCAAGACTAAAATTTGTCAAAGTTTTAAGAACTGTTGATGATAGTGCCATCGCATCAATTGACACATCAGCGTCATTATCAATATCCTGTGAAGGCTCTTCAAATGCTTTTACAACAAAGCCAAAACAATTCTTGCCTAACAACTTTTTGTTGTATGTTGAAATATTTAAAAGATAAGGAAATCTCCGACAAATCCGTGCGTTCGTCAAAAATTATCGAATAGGATTTTTTCATATAACACATATATACATAAATATTGCAAATACTAAGGCTTTTTAATAATTCAACCGCACGCATTTTCAAGTCAAACGTTTACTCTTTGGTTAGAGATTCAATAAAAAACAAAAAAATACTCATTGAAAATTTCGTTAGAGATTCAATAAAAAAACAAAAAAAAAACCTTGCTAGGATTTCCAAAAATTTTGTACATTAAAAAAAGATAATATTAATGGGTATTCTTGTATTATCGAAATAAACAAAACATATTTTAATAATTTACGGGGGGGAAATTTCCTTATTTCACCCCCCCTGAATCCGCGCCTGGTGACCATATTAGCTTTTTTCGAGCTAAATTTAGCTTTATTTTTTCACTTTTAGCTTGAGATATTTCATTTAGCTTTAAACTTTTTTTCAGATTTTTTCAACAATGCATTTAGTTTTTCCTAGCCTTTTTTTAATTTCAATTTCGTGTTTATTTATATTTTAAAATAAATAAAACAGTTTATCCGAATAAACTTATGTGAAATAATAGTCTGGCAGCGCAGAAGAAATCGCTGTTGCAGATTTGATTTACATACATATGTACATAACAGTGCTGCGAGGGGAAGAATACAAAAGTTACGATATTTTCCAAAAAAAATCAAGAATTTTTGTCAAAAGTTACACTTCGAAAAATTTCTTGAATAAACAGTAAATTAATGTGATTTATAAGAACAAAAAACATAGCAAAGCAAAGCTTAGAGTAAGTTTTATGCCTAATAGAGTTGGGCAAAATCGTTCCTTTTGTGGAATCGTTCCGACCGATCCGAAAGATCAAAGGAACTAGGTCGTTCCTTTCGTTCATCGTTCCGCATTTTACTTTGAACAATGCAAGGCCCATCTATCAGGTCTGCTTACTTGTACAAAAACAAAAAACTTTTTCTTTTAAGCTGTCAAAAAATTACTACCACATATACAAAGCAAAAGGAAAAAAACGTGTATGTAAACAACTTTTGAAAGCTCAAAAGAACGAAAACAATAATCATCAGGCTTCTTGCGCAGACCTTTTCAATAGGCCTTGGAACAATGAATGAAAGAGGAACGAAAAAACTTCTCTGTCGTTCGTTAAAACGTCAACAATCAAATATTTGTTATTGATTGTTTTTATGTTGCGGCGTAACCAGGGTTCCCAGTTTTATTTTAAGCCTCATCCCCAATTCGCGATTTTTCTTAACCCCAAAAATCCCCATATTTTCTTCAAAATAAAATACATAATATTATGTCAATGGAAAAATATGCATACACCGATTTATTAAAATAAATTCATTTATGTAATATTAAAACTAATGTTGTTTATTCTTTGAGTTCTACGTATCTATGTACACATCAGGCGCGGATTCAGGGGGGGGGGAATAAGGAAATTTCCCCCCCGTAAATTATAAAAATATGTTTTGTTAACTTCGATAATACAAGAATTCCCCATAATAATATTTTTTTAATGTACAAAATTTTTGGAAATCCCAGCAAGGTTTTTTTTTGTTTTTTTTAAATCTCTAACGATTTTCAATAAGTATCCATATCTTAATCCTAATAGTTATTTATTAGATATTTCCAATGAAACATCTAGTTCACCGTATTCAAATACTTATTATTCTAAATTCAATCCCAACAGGTGCCATCTATATCAGCGAAGGGCAGATAGAGAACATTGAATAAAAGAGAGTAAATTAGTTGATTTACACTTAGAGAAATTTTTGAAAAGTTTTTCAAACTGTATGTAAATTTGCAAAACAAAAAAAAAATTTACTAAAAATATTATTATTACATAATTCATCAAGTTTTCCTTAACGGTAAAACATATATATGCATATTGTCACCTGAAATCGAAAAGACCGTGAGCACAAACTTCAAAATCTGTACTATTTATATGTAAATATGCAAAAAAAAAAGAAAATCAATAAAAAAACTTGGTTATTATATAATTCATCATCCCACATGATTGCTGAAAAGTTTTTAAAAAAAGCTGAAAAAACAAACATAAGCACAACTTGATCACAACACAATAAATATATTGTCAGTGTACCACTACGAAATTGCAAAATTTGCCAAAATAACAACATGCGCAACAGTCCTGCTTTGTTGAAATTTATTAAGCAACTGAATCAGTGTTACCACCAGAAAAGTTCAAAATTACACTTGAGGTGAAGCTAAATTACCCGATTAAAATGAAGGGTGCGTTCGTAAATGCATCACTGCGCTGCATCAGAAAAGCAAACTTTTTTTAATGGCGATAAAAGAATAATTTTAATTTTTTTTACTGTGTGACTATTAATTTTGTGGAGTATTTCACAATTTTTTGATCCGCATTTACTTCACTGATAAATATATAACCATTTGAAATCACTGTTGCAGCGCAGTGATGCATTTACGAACGCACCCGAAATTACACCGGACAAAAAACTGAAGTTTTTTTATTAAAAAGACATATACAAAGAAGTAAAAACACAAAAAAACTCATTGAAAGAAGATCAATATTATTTAAACTGTTAAGATTCTTATTGTAATTTTAAATAAATTAACAAAAAAACATTAAAGACAATTAATTAAAAACAAAATAAAACTCCTTAACTAATAAGTTTTGCTTCCACATTTGGTTAAGGAAGGTTCAAAATGCTTATTGCCATTCCTTTATAGTGGGTGTTTTTTTAGACCCTTAGAGATTACGAAAAGTTAGCTGTCAAACGAACTGTCATACTGCTTTCACTTTTTGCTCAGGCAAATCATCATGAATATATTCATGCTGGAACAACGCCACCAAATTCTTTAAATTTACTTTGAAATCCGCTATCGATTTTCGCCACTTATAGGCAACTTCATGAGTAACCGGACGCAACTTATTTATCACAAATGTTTTGATTTACAGAAAATAAACTGTCAATTAGACATGAAGTCCGTGCGATATGACACCTCTTGATTATTTTTAATAGGGTTGTGAAGTCACTGGTTTAGGCTTATAAACCAGCAACAATTGACGTCTTGGAGTTCATTTTATTCATGACATGCTGCCAGCAATGCTCGAAAAAGAGGAACAAAATTGGACGTCTGCAATGCGTTTCGGCAAGGACAGGCCTTTATACCTCATTTAGTAAACAAACTGCTTGCAGAGTTTTATACAACTGTCCCTTTCGTAATTTAGTTTTACAACTGTAAAGGGCGTTAAATATTCTTCAAACTAAAGCTTTAACAGGCTGCAAAATTAAAATAATATTGATTATATCTTGGAATATTGAAAACAAATCTTCCCTCAGGCAAGTTTTAAGTTTCAATAACTTTTTTAATTTTTTTTTTTTTTGAAAATATACATTTAATGATTGAAGTCTTTTCTAAAAAAACCGAGACTTTGGCTAAGAAGGCTGTGCGTTTTTTTCATTAACAATATTTAAAAAGAAATAATTGTGATCACTGAAATTTAGTCTGGTTTTTATTTGGGTATCTGAAGTAAGAGTTTCAAATAACACCTGAATTACACCTAAGAGAAAATACCCACGCTTTACCCACGACCGTAATAATTATACCAAATTGGGGTAATTACCCATAAAGTGGCAACGCTGAACTGAATACAATTTTAGTTTTTTTCCTTCTGTTGTATTTATTTTTCGGGTTGCCTTTGTTACTGTTTATGCATGAAACATTGAATTCAAGATTTTCGGTTTGTGGGCAGTAGTAAATGAACGAAAACAACATCACACAAACACGTGTATGTGTTATACGGTAAATTTTTTCACATTCTGATTTCAATGTAAATATTGTTGTTTCTTCTTTTTTTGACTACTAAAAAATAGTTGTTTATTTATTTTCTCTATTTTAAATCTACTTTTTTTAAGTAAAAAAGTAGTATAATAAAACAAGTGTATGGTATGTTTTGGGGATTTTAAGGAATTCCTTAGTAGGGCAGTTTTTGCATTTTTAGCAGCTCTGGTAAAAAAATACACGATGAGTAAATGTAAAAACCCGAAAAACTTCGTAATCCAGGCAAACCAGCGCCCATCGCTGATCTATATCCACAGACTAAACGTTTGACTTGATAATGCGTGCGGTTGAATTATTAAAAAGCCTAAGTATTTGCAATATTTATGTGTTATATGAATTAAAATTCTATTCGGTAATTTTTGACGAAAGCACGCATTTGTCGGGGAAAAGCCAGATTTCCTTATCTTTAAGATATTTCAACATACAACAAAAAGGTTTTAGGGAAGAATTTATTGGCTTTGTTGTAAACGCATTTGAAGAGGCTTCAAAAGATATTGATGACTTTGATGTGTCAATTGATGAGAAGGCACTATCATCAATAGTTCTTAAAGCTTTAACAAATTTTGGTCTTGACCTTTAACATTGTGTAGGCATGGAACAGATGGGTATCCTCTGATGTCAGCAGAAAATGGAACTGTTAAAAAACTCTGGAAACTGCGACAAATGCGAAACAAACGCCTTGCTATTCCCATAAATCAAGCAACTCAATTTCTAAAAGCAATAAAGTGCCATTAATACTAAAAGCTGTATCATTTGTTAAAGAAACGACAAAATTTTTTAAATATAATCATCCCATGCGAAAAACATTTTAAGCAAAGTATTTGGGAGCCAAACTCTCTTCATTATGCGTCTTTGCAACAAGTGTACATCATATAGTAGAAGCTTTGGAAAAAATATCTGAGTGGAAAGGTGGTATCTCTACCTTTATATTAAGGAACTCACTAAGTACTTTTAAATTTATTTACGGAATAATCATATTAAGTCAATACTTATTGTAACACAGCCACTTAGTATCATTTTACAAAAGCAAGATATAGATCTTCAAAAAGGATCAAGCCTTATCAAAATTTTAATCATGTGCCTTGAAGAAAAAAGAAATAAAGCCGAAGAACAATTTAAAGCGATTTTTAAAAAAGGTAAAGTTATTTGCGTTCAAATCGAGGTTCCAATCAAAAAGACAAGAATTGAACGAAATAATCACATCCAAACTGTTGAAGATTACTACCGAGTTGTAGGTTGCATTCCTCTTATTGAATTTGTTTTAGAAGATCTCATAACAACTTTCCCAATAGATATCCCAAATGTATTGAACATTCCTAAACTTCTACCCTAAAGTGGTATCAAGTCATATACAGATACAACACTGTTAAAACCACAACTAGCTGATGAGCTGATTATATTTGATAAAAGAGATAACACCTACTAAGATCTAAACTTGAGCCTGATCTTTCAGATAACGTTGTAGATGGTTTAATAAACTGTGATGAAGATATCTACCCAAATCTAAGAAAAATATTTCAAATTTTCGTTTCAATGCTCATCAGTAAGGCTACGAGCGGGAGGTCATTTCCTACTCTTCGTCGAATAAAAACATGTCTCAGATCAACAATGACAGAAGATAGACTGTACTGTCTAAATTTGCCTCACAAGGAAATCATAAATTGCTTATTTAAAAAGATTAATGTATATTGAACTGATCTTATATTTTATTTAACCTTTTTGTTGAGTTTTTTTAATTAGGGCGATGGGCAATTTAGTATTGATAATGAAAATAATTTTTTTAGGCCATAATGGTCAAAAAAGCGTCCGCACCAAATGCAATTTCTAAAGCTCCTCAAAAAAATTTATTTGTTTTTAATTTCCATACACATTATATATGGTACATTTATTGTTTAATATGCTATATATTTTTGTTATATTTATGAAATTATTAGAAAATACATAAAATTTTGTAATTAAATGTTAATTTTGTATAGAAAAAAAAATTGAAATTCAAAACTTTATCGCGTTTGGTGCGAAAACTTTCTTCACAATCGAGAAAAAGTAATACATCATTTCTTAATATTTTTTCACGGTCTAAACGGTTATGCGATGAAGAATTTGATATTCGCAAAAATTGCAAAAAGTACTTACCCTAATACACATATTGTTTTTAATAAACTTTGAAAAACAAATTTGTACTTTTTTGTATCATACAAAATTCCCCCCTAAGGCTCAAGCTGGATCCGCGCCTGGTACACATGTATGGTATGTAACAAGGGTAACGTTAAAACGTAAAAGAAATGTAATTATGCGTCAATCTTTATCATTTCAAAAACTAGGGAATCAAAGTCTTCTGATTCATCAGCCCGGGCAAATTTTTTTACATGTTGTTTATTTAAAAAGTGCATTTGAGATTATTGAATTAATTTGTCACAGCAAGCTGGATTATTTTAAAGTGCGTATTTATTTTTTGTAATTCTAATAACTTGCATATATTGAATTCTATTGCAAGTATTGATTTTGGCTGCATTCATTACAGGAAAAGACTAGTTCAACAGAAGTAACGATAGTTGGTACAAAAAACAAGTTCTTGAAAAAGATTTAAACCGCAAAAATGACTCAAATTTGTACCCACATCTTGACCAAATCGGTTTTGCCATTGCAAAATTGGAATTTATAATAATAAATTATCCCCAAAAATCCCCAGCGAAAAAAGTGCTTTTCCTCAAAAAATCCCCTGGGGATTTTCACGATATTTTTATCCCCAATTTGGGGATAAATCCCCAAAACTGGGAACACTGGACGTAACAACTACCTACATAAGGGCACTGCTACACGTTCAATAAATATCGTGATATTTGGATCGCGATCCATTTTAAAATATTGATGGATCACGAGCGTATGCTACATGTTCAATATTTATCGCGTCAGTATTTATATATTTTTTTATGCTGTCGTTCATCAATGTCGCGAGAAAATCAAAAGAAAGCCTGTTTAGCTATTTTGCTTGCTTTTTTAAAAAATCTTTAATAATTTTTGCAGCGCAGTCGTTCTTCTTATTTTGTCGGAATAAGCTTTAGCCGACGAGTCCCACAATTCCGGCAATGCCTCCAAATTAAAAATGAAATCTTTTAAAATAATTTTTCACTGGTTAATTCCGATTCCACCGGCAGAACCCACTCAATTTCACTGTCTTCTGCCACTACCCTTTATTTTAATAAACTTTACACAAATTTTGTCAATTGTTTTACTTTTTATTTGCTTAATTTTTTCCACTGCGTATTTTATTTATTTTATTTTGACACTTTTTACTGACGTATCATGATTATTTAATATCATGAAAATGCTACACGTTCAATATTTATCACGCGATCCACGATCCGCGATCTGGATTTCTGGATTTCATATTTTAGGCCATTCTGCGATATGGATCGCGATCCATCAATATTTCATGCTACACGTTCAATTAATATCGTGATACTAGAAATATCACGATATTTATTGAACGTGTAGCAGTGCCCTAAGAATTATGTATTTTTTTAAATGTTTGTAAAAAATAATAATCAGTGGCATATTGCTAAAATATATTGCTTTGGATCACATTAGTAATTGATTTAATTAGAAATTTTTTATGTATATACCACGACAAAAACACACAAAAGTCGGCAACATTGATCAATACACAAAAAATAACCCTACAAAAATACATGTGATCCTCCAACGGATTGCAATTGCGGAACGAGGAACAACAAAAAATTAACTATCGAAAAAGTCCGCACCGTCCCTTTTAGGAAATCGTTCAATGGAACTAGGTCGTTCCGGAACGACACAACTCTAATGCCTATTGCATGAGAATTTAAAAATAAGGTTTAAGCTTACAGTTCTTTTCGTTAATAGTCACTACAGTTTTTAATATAAAGGATTTACGTTATAGTCCATTTAGCGATGAAAGCATATTTGCCACATACTTATTTCATCTATAAGCAGGCATCAAGAGCAAAAGTAAATCGAATTATGGGCGTTATAGTTACATTAGCAAACATTTTTACGTTCTTTTTAATTTTCGAAGACTCAAACCATTAAAAATTTGTTTTTGGCTTAGGTATCAGCGAAAAATATCTTGTTTTGTCTCTTATGAGTGTTGTTGTCGAAATATAGTCGTTTTTAAAAGTTGGTATTATGATTGACGCAAACGACATATGTACGGCGAACTTTTTACTTATGTGTTTTACATTGTCGTGATTTCGAATTTCAAACGGCTCACAGAGAAGTATTTGGCCTGAAAAGCTGGCCACAATTATTAAACGTGTTTTTTGAATTAAAAGTGTTAGTTTTTTGATAGTTTTAGGTGTAGTATGATATAAAAAGTCTAGTGGCAGATTTTGAAAAAATTACACTGCGCAACAAAAGTACACTGCGCAACAAAAAAATGTTTCTCTACCCTAGAAATAAAAGTATGTGGACTATATGGATTTTGATGCCCTTAATTCAAATCTGTTTTCCGTTATTCTCTAGTACGTAAAGATTTTCTTTTAAAGGCGTGGCATACTTCACCCCCTAAATCGTTGGGTTGCCTTATATTTTTTTCCATAACTTGAAAACGTGTTCTCCGATTTTAATAGCAGGAGGATCAGAAGATGCACCGGAAAATTCTGCTTAAAGTAACCATACACATTTATTTTATATCTATTACTATTTTGGAGTTATTAAAAATTTAATGGCGAAAAAAATGTACATGCAAAATGCGTCAAATTTTTTGTTTTCAAAATGCAATAAAAAAATTTAAGAACCAAAAAGTTTAAATTTTTAAGATTTTTCTAAAATCCACATTCCTAATGAATAAAAGTTGGTATAAATCGCAAAACTCAATTAACAAATGTTAATTTTAAAGGTTTAAACTCATTCTTGACAGACTGTATGTACATACATACATACATATGATTTACAGTCTAATTAAAAAAGATTTTGAAAATTGTAAGGCTCTTATAAAACAGTATTTTTTTATGAAAAAGGCTTTATTATATTTATTTTATATTATTTAATACTTTATAAACGGAAAAGTTAAACTAATAAAAATTCCTTACTAATTATTATGTCGTATGTGTATCCTCATTAGCTGCATCATCGGTGTCAGGAAGAAGAAGTGTGATGGTTTCTGATGAAAAAGCTTTTTTATTATTCCGTTCTGTTTGCGTACTGCACCTTATAAAAGGGTCACTGCTCAGAAAAAACCTATTCAAGACATCTCGATTTGTAACGCTTCTGCTGAATTTCCTCGAATAATTCGTACGATATAATCGTAAGTGCTTATTTCTGGCCTCGGCAGCTTCTTCTGACAATTGTCCAATTGGCAAGATTGCTTGCTTTATAACACTACCGCCATGAATAAGTATCTAGTGCATCGTAGGACTCATGGGGTGCCAGTTGTAAAGTTGCACATATATTTTGGCAGTTTTATGTGCATATTCCTCAAATTTCTCAATATTAATTCGGTGTCCGCTAGTTATTGCATCCAATATTATTTTCAGGCGGTTGATTAATTCTTCATTTATTTCAGTGATTTTCGATGCAGTTGCTGGGTCCGAAAAAAATCTTCTTGATGTGTTGCCATCATTAGTGCTACCGTATCCTGGTTTTAGAACATCTACAAGTATTCCTATCTCGTCTTTAAGTCTTTTTTGGATGAATAACTTCCTCTCTTTAACAATTGCCTTATCTTCATCGCTCCTTGCTTGCCACTTTTTAATTGGCAGTTTATATGAGAGATGAAGTATCGATTCTAAAAAGCGCATGCGTGCATGCAAAGTTGATAGTCCAAAACTCAAGGCATCACAGTTCAGAGGAACATTCTTCTGCAACGCGTTAAAATCTTTCGAAGAGCAGGTATATACAAATATCTTTAAAACTATTATGGATAATTAAGAATTTTTGCAATTTATAATTACATATAGGCAGGTATTTATATTGTGAAGTGTTAAAAGTGATGTGAATAACAGTTGAAATCAATAATTCAAAATACATAAAAGTTTATGACGATATAAAGGTATAAGAAAAAGTGCCCGATGAGCAAAAATAGAAGAAATGTGAAAATT
This sequence comes from Pollenia angustigena, assembly GCA_930367215.1. Taxonomy (NCBI): domain Eukaryota; kingdom Metazoa; phylum Arthropoda; class Insecta; order Diptera; family Polleniidae; genus Pollenia; species Pollenia angustigena. Next base: position 118,493,729 of record OV884057.1, on the reverse strand, counting down.
TAAAAAAATCGTCAAAAATAATGGCGCAAACTTGCGCACACTTTTTTTTCGGTTTCTAAAATTAGAGATTCCAAATTTTATTGTGGTATCAAACATAATTCGTAGACATGCTAACCTCACTTTTAAAAACCTCTTCTTTTCCTTTTTTTGCAAAAAAAAAAGTGTATAATTTGTTTTTTTTTTTAGCTTTTGAACGAATTGTTTCAACATGAATATTCAACATATCAAACCTTTCAGCGAAAAAAATAATCTTTGTTAAACCTTTATTCGTTTAGCCGCAAAAAAATATCATATAAACATCCAGAAACCGAAAAAAACATTTAAATCTCATATAATTTTCTTCACTTTCCTGACTTTAGCAGGGTCTCAGAGCTACAAATCACAACTAAAAGACTTTAAAATTTACAATAGTGGTATTCACACCGAACTTGTTAATTTGTTACTCGGTAGTTTGTTAATTGGTTAAAGTTACCAACTGTGAACGACCCCCTTTTTAAAACTTTGTTAGTCTGGTAACTTTCGTAGTAAAACAACTGATTTATTATTCTGACACAATTTATTATTCTGAAAAAAATAAAACATGCCACGAGAAAGTGTAAAAAAACAATTGTCAACCATTTAATTACTCATGCTTTGACAGAAAAAACGTTTGCTGATTGTAAGAAGTGTGTTACCAACTAACAACTATTTTATCAGGGGTGCCGTGTCGTTAATTTGTTAAATGTTAATACGGTAGCGCGTTAAATATACAAAAACAAATTGCGTGTAAAAAAGTAACGATTAACGACTAACAAACTAACAAGCTCGGTGTGAATTCCGCTAATATAATGTAAAATATTGTTGTCTGTCGAGCTGCGTACTTAGTTCTTAAGATTTCTTAAAATTCAGTTTTGTCTTTTTGGCCAGCTTTTCAGGCCAAATACTCCTCTGTGCGGCTTCGACTTTGATCACGACAACGACTTCCGTCAACTATTTTTTCAAAATTTCTGCTAGTAAAAATTTTACTAGTTAAGTTATGTTCATACCTATTAAATATTTGGCATCCCTTGTTTTAATAAAAAAATTATTTGCTTTTGCAAAACGTTTAGCTAGATCAAACATCATTATACAGTTTCTTAATTCCTTTTTTACAAATAAAGTTAAGCAAATCCATAGAAAATGTTAAAATAAAGCTAAAGTTTGATCAATTTACTGGTAAAGTTTTTTTTTGATTTTTTTTTTCGTTTATTTATATAATTATTCTCAGCTATAATTCCATAAGCAATACCTAATCTATGAAAAATATCGAAATAATTAAAATTTACTACAAGAAGCTATAGCTTTATTTTTTCGCTTTAAATTTTCTTCCTTAGCTTTTTTTTAAGCTCTATTCAAGGCGAATTTAACTGTTGGATGTCAAAATTTTGTTTATTCTCTTTTATTATCTTTGTTTCTGTTTTGTTTTATTTCTGTTTTTGACATTTTACAATGATTTTACAAAAACAAATTGCTTGTGGTTTTTGTACGAGTTGTACTTGTTGTAGTACCGAGATTACCTGGGATGAATTCGCCTTGGCTCTATTTAAAACATGATTTAGCTTTATATTTTTAAAACAATCTGGTCACACTGGTCGAAACCAAAAACTTTCGAACAAAAAACGAAAATTTTTGTTTAACTTTTCGCTTTTTTGAGTTGGTTTGACAGCGAATGTTTACATTTAATGAATCGGAAGTAAAAGCAATGACAAATGAAGAAGTGGAAGAAATGGCAGTTTTTCTACTTTGGCTGCAGTTTTTTAAACGCTGGATAAAAATAAAAAAACATGGAAAAATCGTACGTTCGCGACCCATACGTTCGCAACCGGTACATAAGCTAAAAACAAAAGCCAAGAAAGATATTTTATTTTGTTAATACTGGATGGAGACCTACATTAATACACTTTTAAAATAAATTAATCATTTTTGAATATTCCTCTCCATTACGCAGATTTTTACATTTCACTACTGTCAGCCAAAGTTGACTTCTATTTTGCGTACGTTCGTGACCCCATGTTTATAACTATCATTATTAAAACTTTAACTCGATGTAATCAATCTTTTACACTAAACATAGAGCTAACCAAATGCTATAGAATCGCAAAAAAATGCTGGGAAAAGTTTTGTTTTCTATTTTATTTATACATCAAAAGCGTACGAATGTACGTTCGTGACCCCAGGAAATGCCCATATACCGATATAAGTTTCTATACCGGTAGCTTAGTAGCAATACAATACTGAAATTCTTTTCGGTTATCAATGTTGCTTTTACTTGTTTAAATAGTAATACAATAGGTCTGTCTGGGTACTTTTCCAGTAGCAAATACTCAGTAAATTTTTTTGGGAGAGTAAGACCAATATTACTCTATCGGCTGAAAAAATCTCAAAAAGTAGGCAGACAGTATCCAGTGAAATTTTGCAAGAAAACAGCTGATCGGTGTGTAAACAATTGAAATAATAAAGCAAAAGAATTTTAGCATATGCGTACGCAAAATTGAATTCTCGAGGTAAATTAAAGAATTATTAATTAAAGTGAAGCTTAAAAAGTGTTGTAAATTAAAAAAAGAATGAAATGCCCAATACAGTGCCCTCCAACAGCTTGACAACGGAGAAAAATAATTTGGATGTGAAGTGCTCACCAGGAACACAATTCCAAATACTCGCCTCTTCAATTGCAAAGTTTGTCCCACAAAGTTCTGCTGGTTCTATCGGTTCTGCCATCTCCACTCCACTTACGCCACGGTCGCACTGTATATTTGGATGTATCTAGCATGAAGTATAATGTTTTGTTTATTATAATTTATTATAAACGTTAAAAATCAACACAATTGTAACTACTTACCTCTGCCATTGTTAAATTTTAATTTTTTTTCATTTCACAAAAACTATTTCATTCAAACAGCTGTTCAAACTATTTGCAAAATCTTGCAAGCGGAAATTTCTCCAGTAACATTTTGCAAGTTCTCTAACTTCCAACTGTCAAAAAATTCTCTTTTTGGCTCTCTCGCTGCAAGAGATTTGGAGTACGCAGAAAACATTTTGCAAGATTTTGCGCAAAATATGTGTACGCAGACAGACCTAATAACTAAATACATAATTTTATGCTTAGGTACATGATTTATGTTTATTAAAGTTCATATGTTTTGCTTATTATTTATAATTTTTGTAAATAATTTTTAACTTTTCAGATGAAGGAATACCAAACATTTGAGCAATTCCATTTCCATTGGGCAGATTATTTAGTATTCACACTTATGATTATTTTATCGACCAGCACTGGCATTTATTATGGATACTTTAGGTAAGCATTTGTTTACTTACATATGAACGTAATGTTCTAAACGATTTTATATTTTCGGTGTAGAGATGTAAATATATCATTCATTTTTGATTTTAATTCATTACGAATTAGCTAAATTTTTAATTAATTCCTTTCACACAAAAAATGAATTGAATGGAATTTGAGTCAATTCATTTGAATTCATTTTTGGTTCAAATGAATTGGTAAAATGAATTGCAATTCATTTCAAATTCATTTGATTTGAATTGACTTTGAATTAATTCAAATGAGTTAGAAAAAATGAATTGCAATTAATTTCCAATTCATTTGAATTGATTTTGAAAAACAGACTACTGTAAGTAAATGTGAAGAAGCATTACTCCCGTTTTGTTATCCAACTCATTTTATTATATCAGACAGCATTACACTAATTTCGGATACCACCTAGTACGAGATTATCGGCATAGAAAATAATAAGAATAGAAATTCCAATGATGTACTGTAATTAGCAGGTAACGGCAGAATATGACTTGAATTAGTAGGGAGCTGCGAAAATCCTATGAGCATGAGCATTAATTCATTTGAATTAATTCAAAATCAATAAAAATGAATTGGAAATGAATTGCAATTTATTTTTTCTAACTCATTTGAATTAATTCAAAATTCATTCAATTCATTTTTTTGTGTGAAAAGAATTAATTCAAAATTTGCTAATTCAGTGCATGAATGATTCACGAATTAATTAAAAAATGAATGATTCATTTACATTCATTTCGGTGTTTGAAACTAATATTTTTTTCTCACTGTTCATAATTTATTTTTTTGTTTGTTTTAGAAAAGAAAAAATTGTCAAAGAAATCCAACAAGAAGATGTTGGGAGTAAAAATAAAAATACTACCGATTTCGGTTCAACCAAAATGAGTGAATATCTTTTGGGTTCAAGAAAGTTAAAAATATTTCCAGTTGCTATGAGTTTGGTCGGTAGGTAAGTGATATATATGTATGAAATTTCCTTGGGGTAATACTGTATTATTTTATTTCTTTCATCCTCAATAAGTTATGTTTCGGGTGTGACTATTTTGGGAACCGTATCGGAAATTTATAATTTCGGTACCCAATATTGGCTAATTATAGTGTCTATATTCCTTATGGCAATAACCGTTTCCAAAGTGTATTTGCCTGTTTTTGCAGCATTACGTGTGGGGTCTTCATATGAGGTAAGTGGATACTAGGGATCCTATATGGTTAGTTTATATAACAAAACCAAACGAAAAGTTGATTAAAATATGTAGGGTTTTTAATGAATAAAAAAGAAGGCAAACGAAGCTTTTTTACACAATCTATTAATCCATTGGGTAATAATTATAATAACTACTGACGTAGTTAATAAAAATTTTTTTGGATTACAAACCAAAACGTCAGACCTACTTATTTTTACAAACCTTATTAATGTGTACAGTAGAATCGTAAAAGTTGATTTCGCGGTTAAGTTAACAAAATATAAAAGTTCATGTGCCGCTCTACATGTGTACAACGATTTCTTCATTATTTGTTTCGAATGAACGGAAGTTTTTTATATTTTATCGAAAACAAAAAATTCCTTTTTTAAACAGCAACCAGATAATTTTTTCAAGATTTTTGATAAGAAAAAAAATCGCAAAACGCGATTTTTGTATTAGAAAATGGCCATGCTCTGCAAATCGAAATCAAATAGAGTTTAAATCAATGGAATTTACAATTAATTTTTTTTAAATGAGCGTAGTTTTTCTGATTTTAAGAGTAGTAAATTTAAGTGGTACTTTAAGTGGGATGTGCATAATATCACGCGGAATCAATTTTAGAATTTTATACGGTTTTCACAATTCAGAAAAAAATATTTAATGTTTACTATTAAGTGTTAAAAACTACAACAAGAGTCTCCAACGTGGTCAAACTTCATTAGATCTTCGGCAGTTAATTATTAGGCACTTCCAAATCGATTCGAGAAATGGGAAAAATTGTCGATAGAAGTCACTCAATAGTGCATAACATCATAAAGCGCTTGAAGTCTTCGGGTTTAATCGAAAACAAGCCTTATTGAGGAAAAAAAATATTTTCTGACTCAGATGAGCGTTGGATCGTGCGACAGATAGAGAAAATTCCAAAGCTATCATCATTGGCTTCGCAGTATCTTAAAAAGGATGCTAATCCCGAAACAATAAGAAATATTCTATGAAAGAATAATTTTCATTGAAAAGTTGCGCGAAAAATTGCTAGTAAGCAAAAAAAAAAAAAAAAAAAAAAAAACAATCAATACAGGAGGGAATTCGCTAGAGAGCACCAAAACAAAGATTTACCATTTAGTAGTTAAGTTTTATTTTCTGTTGCGAGCAAATTCAACGTTTTTCGTTTGGATGAACGCCCATATGTCTGGAGAAAACCAAATGAAGAGCTGAGAGAACGCAACTTTCGATCCACTGTAAAACATGACGGAGGATCAGTAATGTTATGGGGCTGCATGCCAGCTGCTGGACCTGGAAATCTTTCTATAATTGAGGGAAATATGGACCAAAACTTGAATACTTGAATATTCTAAAAAAAATTTAAAGGATTCAGCCCGAAAATTGGGAATGGCTGATGATTTTTATTATAATCAGGACAACGACCCCAAACATAAAGCCCAGAAAGTTAAGTTGTGTTCAAACTCCTAATTTTAATCCCATTGAGCACCTAGAAAAGCCAACAAAAAAACACCCAAACATCTCAAGCAAAACTCAGTTTGAAGGAATTATAAAAGAACAATGGGCTTTAATTGAACCTTCGTACTGCTTAAACTTGGTCAAATCAATGCCTCGAAGTCAATCGTCTGTTAAAACTAATAATTCATGTAAAGTATACACCTTTTTTAGTGTCCCAAATTCATTTTGAGGTTAAAAGCTGTCATTTTGAATTTATTTGAGTTTTTTTATGTACTAAAATAAATGAATTAATTTTTTTGTTAAGTCTTAGTTCATACGGCTCATGTCTTATTGACAAGATTGCTACTTATAGGCGAGAGGGACGAGGGGAAAAGAAACGAGTACACAGATGCATGTACTGCTTTTGCTTTTTCATTCGTTGTTTAATTTTGTTATTGTTTTCAATATCAAAAAAGCACATGTCGTCAACATGACATGAATCATTTGAACGCCAATTCATGTTCAAAGAATAAAAAGGAAGAATCTTGTCAATAAGACATGAGCCGTATGAACTCAGACTAATGTGCTGTTTACACAACACAAGTGACTAAACGTGTAGCAAAATTTATATGGAAAACACTCAAAAACCTGAGTGCTTTTCATATAAATTTTACTATACGTTCAGTCACTTGTGTTGTGAAAACAGCACATAAGTTTTAAAATCTTGTAATATAAAGCTTTAAAAATATAAATTTTGTTCAAATCGAAAATTTGTTTTAATACTGTTTATTTACCACAACTAAAATTTATACAGTGTCCCAGTTTCAATTTGATTCATGTACATAAGTTGTCATTTTAAGGTTTACTCGCCAATTTTATTTAATTGTAAATGTTTAATTATAAAAAAAAAAAATAAAGTGCGAATAGAATTCATTTGTTTATTTGGACTTTGTTCTATTTGTGTTTAAGATACATAGGTATTGTGTCTACACGTTTCTCCATTTTTTATCATTGCAAAGTACAAAAATTTAATTGAAATATTTAACCCAGAATATACATATGTACATAGCAAAACTTATTTACTCAAATGTTAACTGATTGTCTTCTTTGTTTGTTTGTTGCAAAACTATCAGTCAACAGAAACACATTTATTTAGAATTTTTCTGATTATCTTAATTAAAAAATAGTGTTTCTGGTGCAATTTTGCATTTAAAATCGGCATTGTAACAGTGTTTTAAATAAAAAAATTAAAAATTAAAAAAAGGTATATTTTTATTACACTCAATTCACATGAGGGCTTTTACGACGTCGTTTTATCTTGATTCCCTTTTAAAGCAACTTCCAAAATCTCTTTGCGTTCATACGATGATTTTTGGTTGCATGTCTTTTTTTTATTTACAGTATGACCTTGATTACCCGTCATTCGATTAACCGGCAGCTTCATTTAAATGGAAAATAAAAAATTTTTTGCACTGATTTAAATTAACTCTATTATCCGGCATTACCTCTGTTATCCGAAATTATAAACATATTATCTTTTTTTCGTTTACTTTTGAAATATCAAAACAAATTTAAATAAACGAAGAAAGAGAATTTCCCAACGTATTGGAAGCATGTTCTGCCAAAATTACTTTTTTCCACATGTTAACATAACAATACATTATATATTTACATAAAATTAGAAACACAAAAAAAAAAACAAGTTAGAGTGCTATATTCGGCTGTGCCGAATCTTTGATACCCTCCACCGACAGTTCAAATGTTTAAGGAGTAATATCTGTATGATGTTATTACATATTATCTTAAACTGTGACGATTTGTTATTAATTATGGTTTTAGGCGACTAAACTGTTTTCCGGTAGTAGGGTTTATATGGGGCCTAGGGTAAATTATGGACCGATCATCATGAAATTTCACAGCGTCATTTCTAGTCCTTTAAAACTGTGACGTACCAATTTCTGTTACGTTAGCGTTATTTTTTACGGTTTTAGGCGTACTAAACTGTATTCCGGGAGTAGTGTTTATATGGGGCTTAGGATAAATTATGGAAGGATCTTCACGAAATTTAACAGCGTGATTTTCAGTCAAATAAAACAAATTTTTGCAAAATCTTATCTCATTCCGTGCCTTGTTCCAGCATTTATGTTATTTTTTGTAACAAAATTATCAATTTTTTTAGGTGGTGGTTCCACATTTCGATTCATAGCTCTGGTCCTACTGAACCGATTTTGCTGGATTTCAATCCCAAACTGCTTAGGATAACTACAAGCAATTTGGTACCAAGTTTGTTCATTTCTTTTGAGTTGTTCGAAAGTGAGCGTGTTTTCAACAGACGGACAGACACACGGACATGTCTAAATCGACTTAGAATTACTCAAGGACCTAGAATATATATACTTTATGGGGTCTGAGATTAATAATAAAACAGTTTCACACGGAATGACAAACTTACACAAACTCACAACTAATTGTGGTGGAGGGTATAAAAATAAATAATCAAGAATGCTGCCGGTCCCGTCTACTATCGATAATCGAGGTCTCACTGTATTTTCAACCACACTTCAAAGTAACACTCAATTCACATGAGGGCTTTTACGACGTCGTTTTATCTTGATTCCCTTTTAAAGCAACTTCCAAAATCTCTTTGCGTTCATACGATGATTTTTGGTTGCATGTCTTTTTTTTATTTACAGTATGGCCTTGATTACCCGTCATTCGATTAACCGGCAGCTTCAATAAAATGGAAAACAAAAATTTTTTTGCACTGATTTAAATTGCCTCTATTATCCGAAATTATAAACAAATTATCTTTTTTTCGTTAAATTTTGAACAATCAAAAGAAATTTAAATAAACGAAGAAAGAGAATATCTTAACGGTGTGGAAGCATGTTCTGCCAAATTTACTTTTTTCCTCATGTTTACATAATAAAACGTTATATATTTACATAAAATAAGAAACACACCAAAAAAAATAAATAATCAAGAATTCTGCCGATCCCGTCTATTATCGATAATCGAGGTCTCACTGTATTTTCAACCACACACTTCAAAGTAAGAAAAAGAATAAAACGTAAACAGAAAAAGTTAAAAGAGAAATGTAAAAAACGACATGCAAAATACAAAACGAGACATTTTGTTAACCCCTCTTTCTTTTCTACACCGCTCACCAACAAACCAAAAGAGACGTCGACAAAGCGACGTCGTAAAAGCCCTCATCTAAACTGAGTGTAAGAAAAATATAAATATATATAAATATATAAAAATATATATTGGCTGTTAGTTATTATTAGGAAGGTAACGAATACCGATGCCGATATGTCAGCGATACTTCGGATTTGCCGATATATCGGTTTCAGCGATAACTAAATGGCGATACGACGATACTTTTTTTTATTGTTTTCTTTTAAAAGCAGTTTAATTTTCAATGCTTACTTTTTGCATAAATGCTTAAGGCTCAGTTAGCCGGGAGTAACAGTAACGTTTAAAATCAGCTGATTCATTTTGTTGTATGTAAAACAATTAGAATGGTTACAGTTAGCAGTAAGATGTTACATCTCAATCTGTAAGAAATAGATTGGTCTTATTTTTTACGGTAAGGTTACTGTAAAGGCTCAGTTAGGCTAACGTTGCTGTACCCGTAATGTAACGCACCGTACTGTAAGCACGTTGGTGCACTTATAGAACGTTTAAAAACGTGTCATATTTTTTCCCATACATAAACAAAAAGCAATAGTATACATAAAACAAAACAAACAGTGATGAGAATCAAAAATGTTCAAATGCTGACCGTTGTGCAGAAAAGGTACCACGTGATTTAAATGGTATTAAAACAGTATTTTGTGTATGTAAAAAATGTTAATAATTTAATATTTATATTATAGATTTACAATAAATAAATTTGTATTTTAGCATATATACATTTTTAGCATACATATATTGTAAATGTGCATACACCAAACAAGGTTTTGATACCATTTAAAGTCTTTTATATGTTTCCCTTTTTCATTGTATGTGTATATGCATTTGTTTATTTTAAACATCTAAACATATGTATATTTGTATATTTGGAAATATGTTGTATTGTAAGTTGTTTTGTCGCAATTCCATAGATATACTAAAAAAGTACCAAAAAAAAAGAGCAAAATTACCCGCATTCAATGTAACGTACAAGCCTCCCATCACTGTCTTACAAATGTCACGTAACAACGGCATGAAATTCTATTTTATACAGATTGGTACGTTGCAACTACGGTAAATTCCATTTCGGTAAGCTTTTGTATTGGTTTACATATAACAAAAAGCGAACAGCTGATTGATACAGTACAGATACGGTACAGCAACGTTCGCCTAACTGAGCCTTTACTGTTACTCCCGGCTAACTGAGCCTTAAGAGCAATAGCACATTTAAAAGCAGAGCATAAAATCAAACAGAATGATAAATAATTTCTTTAAATTATTAAGGCTCAGTTAGCCGGGAGTAACAGTAACGTTGCAAATCAGCTGCTTCATTTTGTTGTATGTAAAGCAAGTAGAACGATTATAGTTAGCAGTAAGATGTTACGTCTCAATATGTAAGAAAAAGATTGGTCTTACTTTTTTACGGTAAGGTTACTGTTACTGTTAGTCCCGGCTAACTAAGCTTTTAGGCTGGAGGTCCACACCACGCGTTCTATGTGTATGTTAAGGACCAACCATAATGTGCTTAAGTTGGCTTAAGCAAATGCGCGAAAACATGTTAAATATATGAGGCAAACCATATTGAACTTAAGGAAACTTTTAGCTAAGTTTAATGTTACTGTAATTTGCTTAAGCAAGGTGCGAATCTAATCGCACATTCCGTACGGATTCAAATGTTTTTTATTTTGTTTTCTTAAGTACATTTGAGAGACTTTTTGTTAATTTTTGACAGTAAGCTAAGCAAGGCTATGCATATTATGGTTGAGCCTTTACTTTTTTGACCTTTTCTTAAGACGCAAGCTAAAGTAGAAAGTAATCCGACTTTAGGAAGAAACCAAAATTCATATAACTGGACAATGTTAAAAATTCACCTGGATTTTGGAAAAATAACTGGTCACTTTTAAAAAACATTTATACGTTAGTTCAAAAAAGCAAATTTTTTTTTTACCAATTATAATTCAGTCTTGTCACGTTACATATCGTCAACTAAAATCTAAAAGGCCGTGAAAAACAAAAAAATTTTAAGTCGACTTTTTGGTTGGTTATGATGTATTTTGGTTAATTACATCATGATCAATCAGTATACATATGTACATATGTATGTATGTACTTATTTTGTATTGAAATTTTTTTGAAACTTTCATAAAAATTTAGTCGTAGTCGTTAGTGGTCAACTCAGGCCGTCTGGCAACCCTATACCCTATTCAATCAATCGATGTTTTGTACCAACAATGATTGAAATAAAGATTACGACATCAGGCATATATAAACATTTTTTACTGCGCATGTAGGAACTGTGACGTCACACAAACTTCGTTCTCATTGGCTAATAATTTTTAGCTTTCAAACAGCTATGTTTATGTGTAAACATGACAGTAGGACAATTTATTAATTTTCTATTTAAATTATTTGAAAACAGAAAATATTTTATTAGAAGTTATTTTTTCTTCATAGTTTTATTTATGACTTACATAAATATCTATTATCTCTATATTAGCTACATATAGTTAAATATATTGACATTTAATTAAAGGACGCAGCACGTTAATTTTTCGCACAATTTTCCCATTTGTTTTTTTGCGTTAAATTTGTTGGCATTTGCCCACTGCACACTTTATGTTTGTTCTCTTTTCTGCATTCTTCTATTTTTATTTAGATTTTATTTTTCTTAATTATACTACTTTAAACACACGTTTGAACACTTTTAAAATTTTTAAAATATTAAGCAAAATTCTTATTTTTTTGATAATTGATAAAATATTTTTTATTTGAACTCTCTGAGTAAATTAATTGCAGGGTTGCCGACTGTCACGCAATACATACAATTTTTGTAAGAAATTACGATTTTCACATATAAAAGAGACTTGGTTATCTTTACAAGGGAACTACTACGTCATCAAACGGTAAAACATGCGCAAGGCGTAATCTTTATTTCTATCATTCTTGTTTTGTACTAATCGATAATCGCGTGAATATTTATTCGAGGTAAAAATGTAATCGAATAATAATCGAACAATTAAATATTCGGTTAATCAAATAATTGAATTTTGTCTAGTTTAAAAATAAGATTTTATAAAAAAAAGTTACAATAATTTAACAAAAGGTAGGTACTTCATGTAATTAAAAAAAGGAAAACTTTTTAAATAAAAAGTAGCATAAAAATTTAAGCTAATCTTCTAAAATAATCTTAAAAAAGAGTATACAGCTTAAATGTTTTTGTTTCAAACGATTTCTTTCTTTTGTTTTAATGAAACTTGATTTAGAAAAGATTCTTTTAACTTATGGTTGACGTTGGAGAGATTGAAAGAAAAACGTTATAAAGCAAAATCTGTTCTTTTTCTTGTCTTTTCTAAAAATAAGTAGTCTTCCATTACACCACTTGAATCTCTTTTTGGTTTTTGTTTTGTTTTTTTTAACAATTTTATTACCTTTAATAGTCTTGTTTAGGTCTAATAGAAGGTTGTTTTCATTCTTTTTTTTTTTTTTTTTTTTTGTCATTATTGTTTTATTGAATCTTCATATATTAAATATGAACTAACAATAATTAATCAAATCTTAACCTAATACGTTATTTTATCTCCTGCCAGTGCCAGACAAAATTTTCTTCATCACGGGTTATGTTCACTTTTATAGGTGTTTATCGCTCATCTAATTGGGTAAGTGCTGCAGTGTCTCTTCTTCTTAAGCGAGTGTGGCCGCCATGATTTAAAATATTTCGAGCTAGTGGATTTGGGTGTTGTTCAAGCCTTTTTAAATATTTTATTGCGTATTTTGTAATCATAGATTTCACTAATGGCACATTAAGATCCTTATGAATGTTTGAGTTTTTAACATACCAGGGAGCGGCTGTGATTATTCGAAGAAGTTTATTTTGGCGCCTTTGAATTTTGTCGATATTAGAGGCCGAGGCAGTGCCCCATAGTTGAATACCGTAGCACCAGATAGGCTTTAAGATAGAGTTGTAAAGTAGAAGCTTGCAATCGAGACTAAGGACAGAATTTCTTCCAATAAGCCAATGAATTTGAATGGCTTTTAGTTTCATTTGAGTTAATTTTGCCTCTATATGGCATTTCCACGTTAATCGCCGATCCAGATGTATACCGAGATATTTAACATGCGAATGTTGAGGAATTATTTGATTATTGATTGTAATAGGGGGGCAAGATTCCCGGCGCAAAGTGAATGTTATATGTACACATTTTTGCTCATTGACCATTATCCTCCATTGTCTTAACCATATTTCTAGTTGAAATATATGATGCTGTAAGTAACGCGATGCTTCATAACGGTTTTCGTGGACGCTTAGAAAAGCTGTATCGTCTGCAAATGTTGAAGTTTGTGTGTAGTTGCTTGTTGGCATGTCCGAAGTATAAATTAAGTATAATAGGGGGCCCAGGATGCTGCCTTGTGGGACTCCAGCGGCAATGGGCTGAGGTGAACTTAAGAAATTTCCTTCTTTAATAATAAATTGACGACCGACTAAGTAGCTTTCTAGCAGCTTGTGTGTGTTTGCTGGTAAATTTTGCTTCAATTTGTGTAATAAGCCTTCATGCCAGACTTTGTCAAAAGCTTGCGAAACATCGATGAAGAGTGCTGAGCAATATTTCTTTTCTTCAAATGCTTTTCTTATGACATTTACTATTCGATGAGTCTGCTCGATTGTGCTGTGTTTTCTTCTAAATCCGAACTGATGGTTTGGAATACATCTATTTTCACTTAAAATTGGTGTTAATTTTGAAACTAATAATTTCTCAAACAGCTTTGACATATTTGATAATAAGCTAATAGGTCTATAAGACTCAACTTTTGTATGATCTTTACCTGGCTTTGGTATCATGGTAACTAAGGAAACCTTCCATTTTTCAGGATAGTATTCAAGGCGTAAAATAGCATTAAAAATAAAAAGAATAATTTTCTTTGCTATGCGAGGTAGCTCCAAAAGCATTTTATTACTGATTTTATCAATACCAGGTGCCTTCTTAGTGTTTAAGTCACAAATAGCCTTTTCGATTTCTCTTATCTCAAATCTGAGGGGAAAAGCTGCTCTAGCATCAACAGGTGGTAACTCGACCGCAATATTGTGAGATATATTTGGTGTAAATACGTTTTTCAAATGATTTACAAACAGGTTTCCTTTTTCATTATCATTTCTTGCCCAACTACCATTCAAGTTTCTTAATGGTGGCTTAGATATAACTGGCCTTTTTAGATTTCTAGCTGCACGCCATAATGAGTAGTCAGATTGTGGAGTTGCATCAAGTTCCTTAAGATATTTTTCTAGAGAAGCCGTTTTCTGATTCTGTAGCAACTTTCTTAGCCTTTTTGTGCATTCTTTTAATAAAATCTTAAGTTGCGGGGATCTGTAAAGTTGCCACTCTCTTCGAACTCTCCTTTTTTCAGTCAAGAGCCGCTCGACATCTGAAGAACATATTTTATTATTTTTAATTTTTTTGGGGGTAACGCTGGAGTGTTGAACAGCTAGTTTAAGATAACTGTCAAAGTTAACAAGAGAGAGATCCACATTCTCCGGTGTACTAAGCGGAATATTTTCTGTGCAATGGGCACTGAGAAATTTTTTATATTTTAACCAATTTATTTGTGTGGCTGGCGTCGCTAAGTAACCTGACGGAAATACAATTCTATTTGGGTTCGATATAGTAACAATTGTAGGTGTGTGGTCGGATGATAATTCTAAGGAAGCTTCAACATGAATCGTTTCTGTGGGGATGTTTTTAACCACGCCAAAGTCGATAACATCTGGAATTTTTTGCTGATCAGTAGGCCAATATGTTGGTTGCCCGCTCGCGACCACATTTAAACCCATTTTAGAGATTGTGTTAAACAAAACACGACCTTTTGGTGTTATAAGTCGTGACCCCCAGAAGGTATGTTTAGCGTTATAATCGCCAGCGGCCAGAAAACAGGGTCCTAATGATTTAAAATATTTATAATATTGGCCTTCTGATATGGAAAATCTAGGTGGAGAGTATAAAGAAGAAATTACTATGTTTCGATTTAGCTCCTCAACACAAATAGTCGTTGCTTGCAGATAGTCTTCACGGTGATCACACATAATGTAGTGTTTGACTCGAGTTTTTATTAAGATGGCAGAACCTCCACAAGCTCTATCTCGAGGGTCCTTGGTATCATATAGTATATAACCATTGATTTTAAACGTATTTCTTGAGGTCAAATGAGTTTCAGAAATCATCATGACATCAATTTGTTTATTTTTAAGAAAGTATTCTAATTCATTTTTATGTTGGCGGATGCCGTTTGCGTTCCAAAAACAAATTTTTAAACAGTTCATGGTTTGTTAAGTACAGCTTGCAATAACATCGATTGCATTCTAAGCATTTCCTGCATCATATTACCCATTGTGTTCGTAAAATTATTTACTGTTTGAACTAATGTTTCCATGGTTATTTCTAAACGACTTAAATTAGAAACCGGAGTTTCATCATTACTTGGCGAGGCACCTTGCATTGGCTGATGGTTTGATTTTAGGACGTTAGCGTAAGAGGTTCTGTTATTACTAGGCTGGGGGGCTTGAATTGCATTTGTGTTTACCTGATTTGCAACCTGCATTTGAGGGGTATTTGTTTTCGGTCCAACCGTCTGCTTGACAATATTATATACTGGGCATCCTCTATAATTGGCAGTGTGATTACCGCCACAGTTGCTACATTTTTTTACGTTGGGGTCGGTTTTAGACTTATCGCAAGAAACGGTACCGTGTAGTTCACCACATACTACGCAGACAGGGGGTAAGTAGCAGTATGCCTTGGTATGGCCAAATTCTTGGCAGTTTAAGCACTGAACAGGTCCATTTTTTGTGTGGCTCTTCTATAGTTATTCTTCTGTAGAGAATATATTTTAAATTGTAAATAGGATGTATTTCGTTTTTTTTAAGTTTTACGTCGCCGGGTTCAAACTCCACTCGAAAAAGTGGTTGGGGAATTTTTTCTCTATTTTTAATATTTACTACATGTTTTACCTTGAAGCCTTTTTCTTCTAGGAATGTTTTAACCTCTTCTGGGTCCACACATGAGTCAATACCCTTAATCACTACCTGTAGACCTTTACTGCTTTTCAGTTGGTAGGTATAAAAGTTTTTTTTAAGCGTTTCGAAGTTGTTTACTATTTTGCGAAAATCATTCTCATTATTGACTTGTATTTTTGTCTCGTTTATACTTTCACGCTTTATAGCCGCTACGTAAAACGAATTTTCACCTATCAACGATATCAAACTCTTTATGAGCTCATTTGAATTTTGCTCCCTTAGATATATCGGGGGAGGCTTGGATGGTTTAATGACGTTTGGTGCTTCAGAGGATTCATCCTCCAGAATTGCAAAACGATTTTGAGTATTTATTTTATCAAAAGATGGTACTTTTGAGGCCGAAGCAACTGCTGCAGAGGTAGGGCTGCGTCCCCGTTTAAGCACTGTTATGTACCTGTCCATACCAACTTGTACTGTAGGCTTTTGACAACTTTTTACAGGGGGGTTTTCCATTGCATTTGTGTTTGAGTTCATGGTATCATTTCCCACTAAATTTGTTTTTGACGTCACGGCAATACTTGCTGGCCTGGCAACACTTGTCACCAAATCTTGTTGTAGTTTTTTTAATGAGTCACTATCCACCGTTTGTGTAAATACCGAGGGTGAGAGGGAACGTGTTCGAGTAATTGGCTTAGCCGTTAGGTAGTTAATATTGTTTTGTTTTGTTTTATTTATTTCTTCATTATTTTCATTCGCATTAACTAAAACGTAAACGTTTCTTTCATTTTGTACTCATGCAAAGAGTTGTTTTTGTTTTTCACCGTTTTGCTTTGCTTTAATATTTTTATTATTTATTGTATTTTACAACAACAAAAGAAAAAACCAGAATTTAAATGTTTTGTTCAGAATATGTATACACATGTATGAACATTCATACGTACATACATACATATATATTTTTACTGTTTTATTTTGTTTAATTTTATCGTTTTAAATTGTTCACTATTATGTTAAGTAATTTAAATAACAAAATATATTATTTTTTTTTTAAGCGTCCATTCGCTGCTTATATTTATGTATTACAAAATCAAATGTGATTAATTAATAGTTCAAATCGTATGCGGGGCTAAAAATACACGTCTGTATCACAACAAAGCACAAACCGAACTGTTGTTTTCATTCGTCTCAAAAAATAAGTCTGTACTACCAAACATTCTTAAAAAAATAAGTCTGTACTACCAAACATTCTTAAAAATTAATTTTTCCCAAACTCTTTGGTTTCAGTCTTTTTACTTTACTATATTTTAAAAAATGGTAACTTCGTAGGAAATGTTCCTGAGTTAAGAAACAATAAAATTACATTTAAAACGTATCGGCTTGTTTTTTTAAATTAAAAAAAAAAAACGAATTTTCAATTGATCTTAGGGTTTCTAATTTCCCGGACTTTTTCTATTCCCGGGAATCCCGGGATTCTTTGAATAAAACAATGATTTCATTAAATGAGTTCAAACAAAAGTTTTTAAAAAACATATACAACAGTCCAAAAAAGTTAGCTTTATTAATTTCACAGAAAAGCAAAAAAAAAAATAAATTGTTACATTCATATCAGAGAACTGCAAAATCACTATTTTTCTTGATTTATTCATACGCTCAAATTTACATTCACTCTTTGCCTGCAAAACAAAGTTCAACGTTGGTAATTTTTACATCGTTTCGTACACATTTGTTTTTTGCATGTGTTCGTTTTTTTATTGAAAGTGCTTTGTTTGCATTTTTGTTGCGCACGCAATATAACATAATTGTGTAAAATCAAAAGGCACACATTCTTATACTTTTGCATTCAAGTAGTCATTGTCCACTCGATGAGACGCTTTGTTAACATTAACAACAATAACAACAATAAACCACTCGATGAGACGCTTTGTTAAAATTAACAACAATAAAAACAACAATAACAAGAATACATTGTACATACAGAACAACTGTACTTTTTAAGATGATAAAAAAAAGTCTTCTGTTTCTATGGAAATTGTTTGTACCTACATATGTGCGTTTAGTTTCATTTAAATTTTTTTTCTTGTACTACATAGTAACTGCTGAATGCCTACATGAGTAATAATTGCTGATTTGTGGCTTTTTTGTTTGTATTTTTTTTTCTTTGCCAAAACAATCATTGTCGGACCAAACACACAAACATCTAAATTGACAAACGAAGCTAAACGATGGAATAAATAACAAAGCACGATGTGCATTATTTGAATGACTACAAACCAGCAGCGAATGTTTGCGGTTGCGCAAGTTTAATTGTATGACCGCAAGCGAGTGTATTTGTAGGTGTTCATTTACTGCGATTTTTTTTGCAATTGCACAAATCCGTTCTCTGATTCATATGTATGTACATGCATATTATATAGATATATATGTATATACTTATGTGACAGTGTGACTTTTTGGTGATTCTTGAAATAGACAATACACTCTTTCTAATACAGCAAACCGCAGTTTTCTAACTTCATTGCTTTTGTCATAAGCAAGCTTTAAAATACACATTTGATAAGAAAAAAAAAATAACTTGTTAATTTTAAAATCGTTTTTATCCAAAACTCATTTTTTGCCCATAGGACCCTTTTAACTGAAACTGTCTTATATTTTTTTTTTTTGGGTGATCACGAATAAATAAAACTTATAAACATTTAGTAGTTATTATTAATAGCAACTTGGTAAAATTAATTTTCTTTTTAGCAAAAAATTTTTAGTAATAGGTATTAAAACATTTAAAGGCTCATCAGAGATTCTATTTCTAATCCTTGTTGATTTAATATTGCTTGCTACCGAAAACGTGCTCTCGCTTTCAACATACATTGGTTTTATAGTAAGAAGCACATCATACAAAGATTATACATTTTTTGGCCTGTTACCCGTGACCTCATAGACGTCAAATTCTTTAAGATATTTTCAGGCTTTTGTATTTTCTTTACAATTATTTTTTTTGAATTTGTATTGGTTGTAGATGGCTTATCATCTGGTGTTGGTGATGGTGTATCGTGTACATTTTCATTTTCCACTTTAAGAAACTTTTTAGACATTTCATCAGCAATTTATTGGCAAAGGAACAAAAAGTTCGATTTGTATGTAGTTTGTAGTCAAGAATATATTTTTATTGCTCGTTTTTGATTTTACGATGCTAACAAATAAAAATTTAAAAAAATTTAATTTGAAATTCCCGAAAATTCCCGGTAAAAATTTTCCGGGATTAATTAAAAAAAACTGTCCCGGGGTTCCCGGGAAATTGACATAAATTATTGGAATTATGTATTCGTTAATCGAAGGTAAGCAATTTTAAATTGTTTGAACAGTTAATCGCCCAAAACTGTCAATACAATTTTACACTACTACTTCTTAGACGCATGGTGTGGACCGGCAGTTTTAGCCGTTTTGCTTTGCACCATAGTAGTAAAATGTTCTTTCATTGATAGGTCTTGTACGTATTTTTACGTTTTAAGAAGTAAGCAGAAAAACTTTTAAAAAGTTTTGTGAGAATAAAAATCAAAAAAAATAAAATAGGTCAGCGTCAAAAAATTGGCGACTCATTTAGCCAATTTCAATAAATGAACCATTTAAAACACAAAAATCGAAAATTTTAAACACAATTAATTGAAAAACGTCTTATTGAGCTACTTAACATGATTTTGCATTCCGAAAGTGTTGAAGACAAGGTCAGCCCTACACCTAGAAAAAGTTTTGATAAGTGTACAATAAATGACCTTTGGAGCGTTTGTGAAAATTTCGAGAAGGATTATGATTTATTTATCCTACGCTGGGGTTTAGCTAAAGAAGAAGTCTTAAGATACCTTAAATTTTTTTTATTTTTTAGAGAGGAATTGCGCTTGTTAACTGACGAAATGAAATGATAAACCCAAAATTTTAAGTCTGCTTCAAACGATTAAGAGATTATTCTTTTGTGTAAAAATTTATTAAACTTTTGGTAATTTTTTATGAATTCAAATTCAATTCGTTGTTTTTAAATCTTATAAATATAAATTTAAATATTAATAATCTCGTACACAGTAATTTTGTATAATAAAAAAATTACTCTACTTGAGTTTTGTTAATTTTACGTTTAATTGGTCTAAATATTTTACAAACCTGAACAAAAATTTGGCGAAATAAAAATGGCTATCGGCTAAATTGATTTTTCATGGTTCAACAATAATTAATTCATCCTTTGATATTGAATTCATCGCTGTTTTAATCAAACTGAGTTAATAGTAACATTTTCGTATATTCCTACATCATCCCCGCAGCTTCGCAGCTTTTCTAATGAATTTGATACCCTTCATCGGAAAACAATTTGCCACCATCTGCCCTTCAATAAAAGTTTTTGCATTTAAACAAACAAACTACCATGCACTAAATGAATTAATCGTAAATGGAGACTGCAATAGTATGTATTTTATCATATTCTTTTGGAAAAATGGGAAAAGGGAAAAAAATCCCGGGGAATTTTTGTTCATAATTGGGCTTTATATTTTAGTGAAACAAAATATCTTCAATTTACACTTAAGCGATATTCACCACGGTTTTCATATTGAAATTGTACGGTTGCCAATAAGCGTAAACAACACTGATTTTTAATAGTAAAAATCACCTGCTCTAAACAATAGTTTAAAAATAAGAAGCAATTTTAAAAATATGAATTACACGTTCACAATCACCCCTATCGCAAACAACTTCTCCCATGAAAATATTCCCATATTTTTTTATTTTGTATTGTGAATGATTCCCATAACAAATGTTTTGGGAATGAATTCCCAAGCTTAAAAAATTTGGCATCGCCAATGTTTACTCCCGCGAGTATTTTTACTAAATAAATTCCCAACAAGTGTTAATGTGAACGAGAAGGGAACATGTAAATTTTAATTTGTATTCCAAATAAGGACTTAAATCAATTACTTTTTTCTTTTATTGAAGGAGTGTAAATAAAGAAAATTAAGATAAACACTATTCATTATTAATTTTATTAAATTTTTATTAGTATTTTATCTATATATATAAAATTGTAACGTTACTGACTGACTCACTGACTCACTGACTGACTGATTCATCATCGCACAGCCTAAACGCCTGAAGCTAGACACTTGAAATTTGGACCAGAGATTGGTCACTCCCCAAAACGATCCACTAAGACGGGATTTTTTGAAATTCGAATGTTTAGGGGGTTAAAAAGGGTAAAAACGGGAAAATTCGGTAACCTTATATCTCCAAAACTAAAAGAGATACAAAAAAAATTTAATACCTATCGTAGTTCTTTAGAAAAATAAGCGGACAGGTGTCTGGTACTTTTTTGAAATTCGGCCCTATTTGGGAGTAAACGTGTAAAATCTGAATTTTAGTACTTTTTTGACACCCCATCTATCTTTTGAACCAATAAACATAGAAACAAAGTTAATACCGCATTCGAAACTTATCAAAAAAAATACGAATATAAATTTGGTACTTTTTCGAAATTCGAACATTTAAGGCCTAAAAATCGTAATTATTTTTGGTACTTTTTTTAAAAAACATTTTTCTCCATTTTTTGAAATATTCGTACTAAATTATAGGCTGCCACTATAATACTGAAATTTTTTATACTTTAATGGGGTGAAAAATAGTACCAAAAAGGGGGAATACAGGAAATTTGATATTTTACTTAACTTTTTGGTATTTTTTAAATTATCGTTATGTTGGACCTAAAAACATAAGATTCAACATGCAATGTCGTGAGTGGTTAAGAATCTATGACGGAACTTTTTGGTACTTTTTTGTTCTTTAACTGGTACTTTTTGAATTTCCTTTAGTATTGGACCTAGAAACATAAAATTCAATATGCAATGTCCTGGATGGATGAGAATCTATAAGAATGAACTTTTTGGTACTTTTTTATTCTTTGATTGGTACTTTTTGAATTTCAGTTGGTATTGGACCTAGAAAGATAAAATTAAAAATGCAAGGTCCTGAGTGGATAAGAATCCATAAGAGGGAAGTTGTTGGTACTTTTTTGTTCATTTACTGGTACTTTTTGAATTTCCGTCAGTATTGGACCTAGAAACATAAAATTAAACATGCACGATCCTGTGTAAATGAGAATCTTTTAGTGGGATCTTATTGGTACTTTTTTATTCGTTAGCTGGTACTTTTTGAATTTCCGTTAGTATTGGGCCTAGAAACATAAAATTAAACATGGAACCTCTTGAGTGAATGACAATCTGTAAGAGAGATGTTTTTGGTACTTTTTCGTTTTTTAAATGGTACTTTTTTTAAATTTTCGCTAATGTTGGTCTAATGAACATAAAATTAAACCTGCATGGTCCTGAGTGAATGAGAATCTCTAAAAGCGCTTATTGGTACTTCTTAGTTATTAAACTGGTACTTTTTGAATATCCGTTATTATTGGACTGAGAACCATAAAATTGAATAAACAATGCCCTAAGTGGATAAGATTCTATAAGAGGGAAGTTTTTGGTACTTTTTTGTTCATTTGCTGGTACTTTTTGAATTTCCGTCAGTATTGGACCTAGAAACATAAAATTAAACATGCACGATCCTGTTTAAATGAGAATCGTTTAGTGGGATCTTATTGGTACTTTTTTATTCGTTAGCTGGTACTTTTTGAATTTCCATTAGTATTGGACCTAGAAACATGAAATTAAACATGCAAGGTCTTGAGTGAATGACAATCTGTAAGTGGATCTTTTTGGTATTTTTTCGATTTAAACTGGCACTTTTTTTAAATTTTCGCTAATATTGGTCTTACGAACATAAAATTTAACCTGCAAGGTCCTGAATGAATGAGAATCCCTAAAAGAGCTTATTGGTACTTTTTGGTTTTTAAGATGGTACTTTTTCAATATCCGTTATTAATTAACTTATAAACATAAAATTCAAGATGCAATGCCCTGAGAGGATAAGAATCTATAAGAGGGAAGTTTGTGGTACTTATTGTTCTTATACTGGTACTTTTTGAATTTCCTCAAATAGTGAACCTAGAATCATAAAATTTAACATGCAATGTCTTGAGTGGATGAGATTCTATAAGAGGGAATTTGTTGGTACTTTTTTATTCACTAACTGGTACTTTTTGAATTACCGTTAGTATTGGACCTAGAAAGGTAAAATTAAACAGTCAAGGTCCTGAGTGAATGAGTCTGTAAAGGGGGTTTGATATTATTTTGTATTTTAAATGGTACCTTTTCAATTTCCGCATTTATTGGATCTAGAAACATAAAATAAATCTGCAAGGTCCTGAGTAAAAGAGAATCTGTAAGAGGGATTTTTGGAACTTTTTCGTTCTCTAACTAATACTTTTTTTATAAACCGGTACTTTTTAACTTAATATTTATTTTAAGTTAAAGTAATTGTCTGGTACTTTTACGAAATTCGTCCATTTTAATAAAAACTAAATAAAAATTATCAACTTATCTAATAACTACAAATGCATATTTGGTACTTTTTCGAAATTCGAACGTTTAAGGGATGAAAATTGTACCTATGTTTGTTATTTTTTCAAATCTTTCATCGCAGAGGCTAACGTCTGAAACTAAAAGGTTGACATTTGGACCATGGGCTGGCCTATCGCCAAAGGATCCTGCTAAGCTCATACCTCCTTAACTAAAAGAGATGAAAAGCATTAACACTTATTGTTGTTCATTAGAAAAATTCCCTAACCTCATATCTCCTTCACTAAAAGAGATACAAAAAATGAATACTTATTATTGCTCATTAAAAAAATAAACGGACAGGTTTCTGGTACTTTTGTGAGGTACGGACTTTTTGGGGAGTAGAAGGGTAAATAAAAATTTAATCACATTCGTAGCTTATCTAAAAAATACAAAACAGATTTGGACCTGTTTTGAAATTCAAACGTTTAAGGTGTGAAAATCATTCCTAATTTTGTTACTTTTTTCACAACATTCTTCTCCATCTATCTATAAAATATAAAACTGTAAAGTAACTGAATGACACATCCTAAGATCCTGAAGCTAAAAAGCTGCCATTTGGACCGGAGGCTGGCCTCTCGCCAACTCGATCTCGCTTACCTAAAAAATCCACAACTAATAGAGATACAAAAAATTTAAAACCTAATGTTGTTCATTAAAAAAATAAGAGGACAGGTGTCTGGTACTTTTTCGAAATTTGGTCCTTATGGGGAGTAAACGCGTAAAACCTGTACATATTTTGTCGCGCCACCACTGTATATACTTTAGAGACACAACTTTTCTGGACATCATTGCCCCAAGGGACTATATCTTATGGGCAATATGGGATAATAAAACACATTTTTCGGTTCATTATAAACCAAACATTTTTTTTTGCTCAATTGGCGAAGTCCCTCACGCCCACCAGAGATTTTTCATCCTATGACAAAAACGTTCTAAACTATAGGCTCCAACTACAACATTGAAATTTTTAATCCATAAATGGGGAGAAAAAAGTATCAAAAGGATAATACGGGTCCTGTGTCAATATCAACCTATGATATAAAAAATCTTGGAACTATTTTGCTTTAACCTATTTACATATACATACTTTGGAATATAAATATGTTCATGAAAGAAAAGGCCTGATTACAAAGTAGCCGGTTTAATGCTAGAATTTAAATACAAATTTAAACCTAGAAAAATAAGCTTTGACATACAAATATGTCCACGAAGGAAAAGGAAACGCTAACGAAGTAGCGGGTTAAATGCTAGTATTGTATATTTTTCTTTCACAATACAAGCACTGACAAGATATTCACAATAGAGACTTTTGTTTATAAAGCACTGACAAATAATTCACAATAGAAATTTTTACTCCCAAAATATTTGCGATACCGATTTGTTGGGGATGGGAACATAGGTTTGCTCCCATATTACATATTCCCATAACATTCGCGATAGGGGTGAATATAAATCCAATCGTACACAAACGCAAAAATAAAATAAAAAAATACTAGTTTGCACAAAAAAGTACTTAACGCAGCTGCAAAAAGGGTATTACCTCAAGCTGAAATAAAACTGGGGGTAAACATGGAACATATTTACCATTTATTTGTGCAACATATTAAGAAAAGAACATGGTTTAAAAAGTGAAGTAAGCAATTTAAAAACTCAGCTACAACGTCAAGAAAATTCCATTATCGCATCAGACCTTCGTATTAATGGGATGCCGTATCGTGAAGAAGAAGATTTACTTGGTATTTTTCAAACTATATGTGGGATCTTAAACATTTCTATTCCAGCGGTTATATCCATATACCGCTTACAGAATTACAATAATAAAAATAAAGACTTTTCTCCTCATGCTGTAATAATGGTGAAGTTGTTTTCCCCAAATGACAAAAACTATATACTAAAATCAATTGCCAATTTTCGTTAAGATTTTTAAACGCCTTTGTTGCTAAATCACATAGATGAAGATTCTGATCGACCGTTTTATATAAATGAAAATCTGACTTCTACAAATTTTAAAATTCTGCAATCTGCGGTAAAATTAAAAAGGCTAAAAACTTACGTCAGCTTTTACAATGCGGGGACTGATATATATAGAATTCCAATCAAATGACAGGGTCCGATTCGAAAGTATGGAGGATCTCATGAATTTTTTTTCCCGATTTTTCTTATCCAGAACAATCTGCTGCTATTTAGAAAACTTTTCTTCATTTTAATAAATATTTGTATATGTTACTTTTATGGTTTTGTAATCTTTTTAATTTACTTTGTTTCACAATATCTTATCTTAAATTTGATCTAATATGTTTTTCTTGCAAGCGCTGCTTCTATAAAATTTTTTTTTAATCTTGTCTCCTTTCATGGATAGTGTAGAAGTGGTGTGAAAATATGTCATTTAAATGCTCAGAGTTTGAAAAACAAAATTGATGAGTTTCGTTATATTTTTTGAAAACTCTGGTGTAGATATTATATTGTTGTTGAATTGCACAATTTCTGTTTATACCGTTGTGGTCGAAAAACTCATTGTGGTGGTGTTGCGATATATGTTAGAAAAGAAATAACATGTAAAATGCTGTGTAATTCTAGCCTTAAGGAAACCTCAATTGATGATCTCATGAGTGACGATACTTCCAGTGATGATGCTTTAAATAATGATCAAATTGTAAACTTAAACAACTATATAATTATAAAGAAAATCGAGTAACTATTTATCGAGGTTGTATCAGGTGGTAGGAAGCTACTAGTGGGTTCTGTATATAAACCTCATCATCGAATTAATACTAACGATTTCTTAAAAGGGCTTGAAAGTTTGGCCGTGAGGTATGAAGACATTATAGTATATGGAGATTTTGACTCAAACATTCTTGTTGAAAGCCATCTTACTGATGATATGAAATCCATTGGCTTGCATCCAATGAAACCCCGACACATTATACATCCACAACTAATACGCTGTTGGATATATTTTTCGTCAGTAATAAACAAAAAGTTATGCTTTACGACCAACTTTCCGCACCATGTTTTTCCAAGCATGGTTTGTTATTTTGTGCTTTCGATTTAAGTTTATATCATGTATCGGAATCTATAACCTTCTATGATTTTAACCACATTAACCATAGTATTTTGTACTCTGAGCTTGTACAAGTTGACTGGAATTCCATATACTATGTATATGCCTTCTGTAAATGATCAGCTTAATTTCATAGAAGATTCTCTGTCCCTCTGTACAAGTTGACTGGAATTCCATATACTATGTATATGCCTTCTGTAAATGATCAGCTTAATTTCATAGAAGATTCTCTGTCCCTCTGCCTGTCTTCAGATAGGTTTAATGATGAAATTAAAGCAGCTACTGGTCACAGAGATTCTGTTTATAGACGTTGGAAACTCTTCAAGATTACTGCCTTTCTCTCTGAATACTGTACTCGAAAAAAAGTAAATAGAATGATAAAGAGAGCAAAATCAACTTACACTATTCTTATCGTTTTACATCTGCTGTTGGCTCAAACAAAACTTGGAAAACTATTCGAGAAATTGGTATTGGTAAACCATCATCTGGAAATAGTACCGTAATCGATGTAGACAATGTTAATGAAAGTTTTGTCAATATCCCTAATGTACCTGTTGATGTTACGAGCAAAATCAATTATCAAGTCAGCAAAATGAGATATTCTTTTTTCACTGTGTAAGCGAAATTGAAGTACAAATGAGCTGTCAATACATAAAATCGAATGCAGTCGGCTTTGATGACCTTAATCCTAAATTCTTCAAAACTATTATTCCCCAAATGCTGCCTTATATCACAAACATTTTCAATAATATAATTACAAAAAGCGATTACCCGCAAAATTGGAAACATGCTAAGATCATACTTACTCCAAAATCGATCATTGAGTATCGTCCTATCGCTATTCTACCGTACTTATCAAACGTTTTTCATCAACAAATAAATAAATACATCAACGACAATAACTTGCTGACAAAAAGACAAGTAGTCCCTTGATAAATATAAATGATTATGTTGAGAAAATAAATCTTGATTTAAAACGTGTTCACACATGGCCCATGTGACATGGGCAAAAGCAAATGGTTTGTGTATAAAACCCACGAAGTCCAAATGCTTGATAATAATGAAAAAACACTGTAACTTTCGCTTGAACCTATGATGTCGCTGAAAAACCAACGAATTTAAATTGTACAAAAAGCTAAAAATCTTGGCATTATTTTTAACAACACACTCACATGGTCTGATCATGTTACTGCTGTCACTGGGAAAACATATTCAATGCTGCGAACGCTATGGAACACCCAACACATCACACCGTTTAATATTCGTATGTTACTTGCAAAAACGTATATCATGCCAATTTTACTCTATTGATGCGAACTGTTTGCAAGTTGTGACTCAACAAGCCTGGGAAAACTTGTGAAAACTTTCAATGCTGTATTGAGATAGATATATTTTTAACCCAAGAAAGTATGATCATATTTCCCAATTTAAAAATAAACTTTATGGCGTTTCTCTGAGAAATCTGTTAAAAATTAAAACCCTAATGTTATTACACAAAATAATTTTCAAACATGAGCCAGTGTATCTTTTTGACAGAATATCCTTTACGCGTTCAAGAAGATCATATGAAAAAATTCATATTAGATATAGAAGTCAGGTTTCTAAGCGTCATTTTTAAATCAATTCAATCCGCATTTTGAACTCGCTACCACCGTCCAATAAATCCATTAGCAACGCCTTGCTTTTTAAGAAAGAATTATATAAATTTTGTATTCCAAATTAATACTTTATCCATCTTATGTTTGTATTTAACTAATTAAAACTTATTTCTAGAAATTATTAAAATATTTTTCATAATAATATATCTTTTTTTTACTCAATAATGTTGTTGCAATACAAAAATCCAATACTTTATTTATAAGATTTGTATCTTTTTGTATTGAAAATCAAATTAATAAATAAATAAAAAATATGGAAAACTTTTTCAGAAAAGAAAACACTATTAATTACAGCAACTCTTGTGCGAATTTTTATTTAATTGATTTTTTTGTTAAAATATTTTTTTCTTTCAGTACTTGGAAATGCGCTTTAGTTCTGCTGTTCGGAGTATTGCATCAATAATGTTTGTCATGGATGAGGTAAGTTCGAATTTTAATTAATATAACACAGAAAAAAATTTTTGCGCCAGTAAAGGAATTAATCAAAAATAAAATCAGTTTTAATTAAATATTTAATCAAGTTAATTAAATATTTAATCAAGGGAATTAAACGTTTAATTGAAATGTTGTCAATTAAACATTTAATACACTTGATTAAAAGTTTAATTCACCTGATTAAATATTTAATTAAAACTGATTTTATTTTTGATTAATTCTTTTACTGGTGCAAAAAATTTTTTCTGTGAATAGAACATATTCTTAACGTCGATTTTAAGTTATTAAACAAATATTTTGTGTTATTCTTTTGCTTTAAATACTCGTAGAATCATTAAAAGAGAGTATTTTTAAATTTGATACAAATTTAAATTGTAAAATTACCAGAAAAAAAATAAATATTAATAAAAAACTTTTTTGATTCGAAAGATCATTTCATGATGCAATTAAATTAAACAAGTAAGCGCGCTTTATTTATTTTTAAGTTAAATAAATACCGTTTTTTAGATATAAATATGTAAATCATTTTTGTGCTATGCCCACTCTCCAATCCCGACCACATTTTGTCGGATGTTGTTTATTGATAACCAAGATGCTTGTACCTAACAAGGGAACTTTGGCTCTTACCGTTCTCCAGATATGCAAAAATCTATAATGTCTTTATTAGGAAGTGTATCTATAACCCAGATACATACGCGTACCTAATGTGGAAACTTTGGTTCTTGCAGTTCTCCATATACAGGGTAACCTCGGTGAACGCAACGAATAGAAATTTTGGGCTGTTGCGATAGCTGAGTTGTTGCGTAACCAAGTTACAAATTTCTAGTCATATTTTTCTATTTAAAAGCTTATTTTAAACCAATCAGGAAGTTTATAAAAAAAAACTAAGGTTAGCTTTTAATAATCGTATTTGTTTGATTGAAATAAAGAATTAAAACAGAAAAACAAAATATACATCTGATAAAAAATTAATAAATAAAAAACATTCAAATGTATGTTAATTTGTACTGAAGGTTGTTATCGAGTCTGCTGAAATTTTCGACTGACTTTTTGTGCTTGTCATATTTTTTTGAACTGCAATTTCACGAATCTTTTGCAATACCATTATATTCTCCAAAGAATAGCTATTCACATCTGCCCATTGTAGACAAACGTTTAAGCTTTTTATCGCTGTATCAAAATCTTACTACAAACTTTTTTTAAATATTTTAGTTTTGTTGAAAATGAGTCACTAAAATGTGTATAGAGGTAATCAAATTTAATGTTGCTTATAAATTTTTAATAATAAAAATCATCAACAAATTTAAGATCATTTTTAACCATTTTTTGGCCCTGTCTTATGTCAGAGTTAGCTTTAAAATTTTCGGAGCTAGTCACACTGTTTCTATGTTTATAAATTCAACGCGTTGGGCCTCCACAGCTATGCTGGTCCGTAACTACTCTTTTCTTGAAAATATCGGTGATTAAAAGAAATTTGTTTCAAAACAACTAAAATGTTAATTAAATGAAAATTATGGGCCATGTCACAGAGTACAATTCCGTTCGGAATGATTCCGTTCGGAATTGAAGAAAACATATTTGTTTGTTGATGGAAAGTGTATTTTGATAGTTTTATGGCCTTTCAGATACAGACAACTCCCATACCGTTCATGAAACCAAAAATGGTTTCATTCCGAAACATTTTTTCGTAATTTTCTGAAGCACCAAAATACGGAATGAATTCCGTTTCCGAACGGAATTGTACTCTGTGACATGGCTCTATATTTTTTTATTTTCCTTAAACAAAAATAAAATAATTACTTTAATTATCACATTAATTAAATTGAAATACTTTAAAAACAATTTTTTTTACTTGATAAAAAAACTACTGATAATTTTTCTGTGTACTAATATGGTTTTAAAAACATGGTCAAATATACAAACAACACACATTTTTAACGACTTATGCTTTTTTCAGATATTTTTCCTGCCAATTATTTTATATGTTCCTGCGATAGCATTTAATCAAGGTAAGTTACTTGTTACATACACTCTGCGCTACTTTTATACATAGCACACCTACAGTAGGTTTTTCCTTAGAATTAACGTTTTAATGGCTTTTTCTTTTCTGAGTAAAATTCTGCATTTATTGTGCCTTTTACATTTTTTTATGTTCTGTTATTTTAAAAGGGTAAGCGTTCTTTTCTGATGATGTTCCCTAAACTAAAGCGGCTCATACACTTGCAATAAAATTGTTCAATTTCACGCATTGTACAATTATATCGCCAATGTGTATGCGATATTCGAAGGTGACACAATATATTGGCAAAAATCAAAAGACTATTGATTTTTATTGCACAACGAAAAGAAAGTGAAATGTGTTTGCAACATTGTACAATGCTGTTTATGTTATTCCTATAGGTTATGTTAATTTTTTTATTGAATGAATAAAACTATTGTGCGACTTATTGCATAATATAGGACAATAAGGAAATAATATGGCGGATATAATAAACAATAATACTGCAAGTGTATGGGCCGCTTAACAATGCAATACAAGAAACATCTGTTGTTCTGTTGGCTTTGAATTGTTGTAGTCATGCCACCACCTGTAATTGCATTTACCTTGCGCTAATTGTACTTTATTGTTTAATGCCGAAATTTGTGTTCTTCTGTAAACGTAAAATATGAAACACTTCTTTAAAATTAGGGGAGCTTTTAAAAATGTTGCCAAGTCACATGTAACACTTATGCAACACTTTTTTTAAGAAAAGAAAACGCCATAAGTAAGTAGGAAGCTTAATTTTGTCTGCCAAATTATTACCTTTAATTTAGAATATAACGCAATGAAAAAAATCATGTCGACCCCTTTGCGAGAAATTATCTTATGTTACAAAAACCAAATTTTACAGGCCATATCAAAATATACATTCAATTTTTGAAGCAACGAAGTGGAATTCGCCTACAATATTTTGTCAGATGACGTCTCTGTGAATGTAGAACAAGATTGCATCAAAAACTCAATTTCAAAAAAAACAAGTTAGAGTGCTATATTCGGCTGTGCCGAATCTTTGATACCCTCCACCGACAGTTCGAATGTTTAAGGAGTAATATCTGTATGATGTTATTATAATCTTAAACTGTGACGATTTGTTATTAATTATGGTTTAAGGCAACCAAACTGTTTTCCGGTAGAAGGGTTTATATGGGGCCTAGGGTAAATTATGGACCGATCACGAAATTTCACAGCGTCATTTCTAGTCCTTTAAAACTGTGACGTACCAATTTCTGTTATGATAGCATTATTAATTATGGTTTTAGGTGTACAGAACTGTTTTCCGGGAGTAGGGTTTCTAAAGGGCCTAGGGTAAATTATGTACCGATCTTCACGAAATTTCACAGTATAATTTATAGTCCTATAAAACTGTGACGAGCCAAAATTGTTATGATTGCATTATTTTTTACGGTTTTAGGCGTACTAAACTGTTTTCCGGGAGTAGGGTTTATATGGGGCCCAGGGTAAATTATGGACCGATCTTCACGAAATTACACAGTTTTATTTCTTGTCCAATAAAACTTTGATGTACCAAATTTTGTTATGATAGCATTATTTTTTACGGATTTAGGCGTACTAAACTGTTTTCCGGGAGTAAGGTTTATATGGAGCCCAGGGTAAGTTATTGACCGATCTTCACGAAATAACACAATTTTATTTCGTGTCCAATAAAACTTTGATGTACCAAATTTTGTTATGATAGCATTATTTTTTACGTTAGGCGTACTAAGTTGTTTTCCGGAAGTAGGTTTTATATGGGGCCTATGGTAAATTATGGACCGATCTTCACGAAACTTAACAGTTTAATTTCTAGTCCTATGTAACTGTGACTTGCCAAAATTTGTAATGATAGCATTGTTAGTTAGGGTTTTAGGCTTAATATACTGTTTTCCGGGAGTAGGGCTTATATGGGGCCTAGGGTAAATTATTGACGGATTTTCACAGCGTGATTTCCAGTTGAATAAAACGAATTGTTGCGAAATCTTATATCATTCTGTGCATTTTTCCACCATTTATGTTAGTTTTTGTAACAAAATTATCAATTTTTTTTAGGTGGTGGTTCCACATTTTGATTCATAAGTCAGATCCTATTGAACCGATTTTGCTGAATTTCAATCCCAAACTGCTTAGGATTACTACAAGCAATTTGACACCAAGTTTGTTGATTTCTTTTGAGTTTTTCGAAAGTGAGCGTGTTTTCAACAGACGGACAGACAGACGGACATGGCTAAATCGACTTAAAATTACTCAAGGACCCAGAATATATATACTTTATAGGGTATGAGATGAATAGTAAAAAAGTTTCACACGGAATGACAAACTGAATATACCCTCTTCACAACTAATTGTGGTGGAGGGTATAAAAAGAAATATTCATATGCGATAATTTCGCGCAATTTGTAATTATTTAACATTGGTTTTTTTACATTCGTTTTATTTAACTTTACATAGTAAAAGAAAACCGAACGCTTCAAAGAAAAAATTAGGTAAAAAGTAAGATGCGTTATACTCTTTCACGTTATTCTGTCTTAAAAATTTTCCAAATAAATAAAAAAGTTTTCAGTAATGGGAAAACTCAGGTAAGCTTGAAAGATTTATGTTACATATTTTATTAAATACAGTACAAATACAAAACAAAAAATAATAACAGAAAGATTTAAAGTTTATTACCTAAAAACAATTTTCACAGAACCAAGCTTTAACCCATTAAGGCCCTGCGTTGCGTTTTCGCAACGTTCACTTAAACCTCCCCTCAGGCATTTTGTTGTTACGTGATATTGTTAAAAAGCACAGAGAAATAAAATTTAACTTAATATCTAATCGACCTGTTTTTGGATTTGTATCATACATAAGTTTTTTTTATAAACATTTTTAATTTTTCCTGTTTTTGGGTACTTTTGGAAAAAGTTAAAAAAAACAAGTAAGAGTGCTATATTCGGCTATGCCGAATCTTATATACCCTTCACCATGGTTTGGAAAGAACAGAAGTTTATATATATATTTAAATACATGTATATATACATGTATATTTATAAAATATATATCGTTTAGTTTTATTTAATTATTTGCACATGATTGCGTGCTATTAAATATATTAAAAGTTTAATTAATATATAGCACGTTAAGTTTTGATCGAATTTCAGTATTTGGTCATGCCGACATCTTAAAGTATAAAATTACCATTTACTTTGGTGATAAAACTTGTAGTCGGGAAGTTCTATGGTTCACGAAAATAGGTATTAAAAAAAAACTATATTTTTGACATTACTTTTTTTTTTACCGATATTCCGAGTTTTTCTAAAGATTTCCGATATTTTGATATCTAAAACGTATGAATAGGTCATAATACAGCTCTAAAATTTTAGTTTTTATAAAAATGTTAATGTTTTTAGTCCTTTTTTGGAGTATTTTGCACATAACTTAACCATTTTTAACCGATTTGGCAGATTTATATACCAATGTGCTTAAAAATAATATTTCCATTAAATTGGCTTATAGGCATATATATATATACCTACATATTTGTACATATATTTAAGCAAACTTAATTATAAAAAAAACAAACTTAATTATAAAATAAAAAACAAACTTAATTATAAATAAAAAAGAGTAACTTTTGGGATTTCAGTATTTTGATTATAACTCAGCCATTTTTTAACCGATTTGACAGATTTATATACCGACGTGTTTAGCAAGAAATTTACCATTTATTTGTGTTATAAAACTTGGACTCGGGAAGATCCATGGCTACCGAAAATGGGTATTTAAAAAAAAACCGGTTTTCCCGAGTTCTTTATAAAATATGTTCTACTTAAAATTTCCGATATTTTGGTATATAAGTCATTTCCATAGGACATATGACAGCCCTAAAATTTAGGTTTTTATACAATTTTTAAAACGTATGAATAGGTCATAATACAGCTGTAAAATTTTAGTTTTTATAAAAATGTTAATGTTTTTAGTCCTTTTTTGGAGTATTTTGCACATAACTTAACCATTTTTAACCGATTTGGCAGATTTATATACCAACGTGCTTAAAAATAACATTTCCATTAAATTGGCTTTTAGGCATATATATATATATATATATATATATACCTACATATGTGTACATATATTTAAGCAAACTTAATTATAAAAAAAACAAACTTAATTATAAAAAAGAGTAACTTTTGGGATTTCAGTATTTTGATTATAACTCAGCCATTTTTTAACCGATTTGACAGATTTATATACCGACGTGTTGAGCAAGAAATTTACCATTTATTTGTGTTATAAAACTTGGACTCGAGAAGATCCATGGTTACCGAAAATGGGTATTTAAAAAAAAAAAAAATAATTTTGGTCATAACTTTTTTGTATCTGAACCGATTTTCCCGAGTTCTTTATAAAATATGTTCTACTAAAAATTTCCGATATTTTGGTATATAAGTCATATCTATAGGACATATGACAGCCCTAAAATTAAGGTTTTTATAAAATTTTTACTTTTTTTTGTACGGGAGGTACCACGCCCACTTCTCCCATCCCGCCCACATTTTGTAGGGTGGTGTGTATTGACAACCAAAATGTGTGTACCCAATTTGGAAACTTTGGCTCTTACCGTTCTCCAGATATACAGAAAAAAGCAATAAAAATACAACAACAACAAGGGATTTTTGGAAAAAATTAGAGGCAGTCGTGGTTTTTTGATCATATCTCAGCCATTTGTGGACCGATCTTGCTGAATTTCAATAGCAAGAAATGGTGGACTATATGTGACATAAATGTAAAACAACCTAGCCGCTATCATGTCTGGATTATCCGGAAAACACATATCAAACGTAAGACGGACAGACGGACAGACGGACATCGTTAAATCAACTTCTCTTCTCATATGGACCCAAAATATATATACTTTATGGGGTCTAAAATGAATATTGTGGAAATTACAAACGTTATGACAAACTTATATATACCCTTTTACACCTGTGGTGAAGGGTATAATAAAGTAATATATAATATACCTATCTGAAACTTCTGAAGGAGATAGCTAACATACGAACATTATTATTTCTACTCAAAAATCCAATCATCGTAGACATTTGAGACTTTTTTATGATTGGATACATCAGTGATGCGAAAACGCAACACTGGGCCTAAACCATATACAAATTACATAAAATTATCAAATAAAATATATTATATAATCACTTGCTATTTAAATAAAACATGTATACATGTAAATTATAAGTTGTTGTTATTACGCAGTAGGTAAATTTTCTATTACTACGTTTATACGCACCACTTATTCGCAAATAAATATATTGCAAGTAGAGAATATTGCCGCATAAACAGTGAATTAAATTTTTATTTGCGAATAGCTAACTCATGAAAACAATTCCTGATTAACGACACTATTTGCAAATAAGATTTGAAGCATTGCCACACTTTTAACCGTTTTACGTTTTTATTTTGATGTGGCACATTCATATGACAACAAAAGTGAAATTAAATAAAAAATGTGCAAATTAATTTCAAAATACACAATAATTTTTGATCTTTTTCACTCAAAAAATAAAAAGTTTATAAACATACAGTGCTACTAAATGAATAAATTTTCCATCTGGCATCACTTAAAAATAAGAATTTTCATTAAGAAATATATGTACATATAAACAGTAAGTTAGTTAATCGCAAATAATTTTTATTCGCGAATAGGCTACTTATAAACGTAGTATATGTCAAGTGTGCTATTTTCCTAAAGGGAAGCGAACTTCCACCAAAGTAGTCCCGTGATAGGTCTTTGGGGGAAGAGACCGGTTCTAGTTCTAACAGTTTATATGAATAAGATCTATCACTTTTACATGGGTTTGTCATTAGTTAATTGACACCATTTGACCAGTCACATCTATTCACATCTATTCTCAATGAACGTGTTAAGTGTTAGTGAGAACAATGTAAGATTATTTCGATACAATGTAGTATGTACCGTAATTCATTACTTTTTTTACCTTCTTGTTCTTTATGCACCAGTTAGATGATTAGTTCTCCTTTCACTGGTCATGAATTCTATCTTTTTGAACTTGTTCTATTTTCACAAATCCAGGAACAATTGGCACAAATTTCCAGCAGGGTAACTTCAATATTTGATACCATCCACTGACAGCTAGGATATTTCAGGAGTGGGCATTATATTGAACCAGTGGTAAATTATGAACCGATCTTTACGAAAGTTGACAGTGTGATTTCTAGTCATTTAAAACTGTGACAGAACAAAATGTATAACAATAGAATTATTTTTTATGGTTTTAGGCGTACCAAAGTGTTTTTCGAGAGTGGGTTTTATATGGGTCCTATGGTAAATTATGGACCGATCAATTTACAAATGTGAAAAAGTGACGTAGCAGTGCACCCAAAGTGCCTTGGAGCATATCATGATTGAATTAAAAATAAAATGTTAATGAATTTCTTTTTTAATTTTTTTTCCTAAAGAAAAATAAAATAAATAAAAAAAAAAAAAGAAAATACAATATAATAGTCTGGTAGTGTATAAAGTCATTTCTGAAAAATTGTAGGAATAGAAAAATAAAATGTTTTAATTTAATTTGTATATCGTTAAGGCCCAACGTTGCGTTTTCGCAACGGGAGTTATCTGGGCTCCCACGTATCCGATTTGCCCTTTCATATTTAGGTATAAACAATTAAATTGTAAAAGTTTCATCATTATAGCTCAACGGGATCATGGTTCGGGCCTTAATGGGTTAAAATACAAACCGTAATTATATTAATTTTAATATTAACACGTATGTATGTATATTTGTCTGTTTATTTTTTTTTACAAAAATATGCAAATCAATGAAAATGTTCACGAGATTTTAAAAATTGGATTCCATTTTACTCATTGCGTGTTAGTTCTAGATCACACTGTACTAATTTCAATTATTTAAAATTTCTGTAATAACGATAATAAAAAAAACGTTTAAAATGTTGGTAATAGAAAAACTAATTATTATTTGTTTTAAGATAATATTTAACTTGCGACAGAATTATAATTTATAATATATTTTCTTTATTACTATTACTGTTTATTAAATTAAATCAGGACCGTAACTGTTATGACTTTTTGCAAAAACGTTAAAAAATAACTATTATTTTTTGACCAAAAGAATACTGGTATTTTTTGACTGATATTTTCCAGTCAAAAAGAAAAGTTCAAATTTAACTTGTATGTTAGCACCACTGGATTTAGCGTACCCGAATTAGGTAAAAACGCCAGGTGCGCGGCTTGTCTGTTTTTTCAACTTGCACAGTGTAATTAATATTTTCTGAGTATCGGAGGTTAAGCGCCGCTGGATCAAATCCTAAGCACTTAAGTGGCCTATGTCCGTAAGGAGGTTCCATTCTTCATTTTGTTGAAACATTTTAAAAACAATAATCAGTATTGTGGTTATTTTGTTGAACTATTTATGGTTTTTAATCCAAATTTTTATAATTAGGCTTAAGTTCATCAAATTTAATTTTCATTAAATTATTTTTATGAAGAAAGGAATTTTACAAACATGAAAATTAATTAAAATTGTTATTGATAATCTTTCATTCTTGACGTGGCTGGGGCTCGAACCCCGGCCGGCAGGTTACCATGACATGTTTCGATCGCAACCACTCGATCTCCTCAGATGGATTTGCCGTCTTACACTCGCAGCCATCGACGACTGCTGACGTCAATAATCAAACATCAATCCTTAAACCAAATTGTATTTTAACCTTTGGTAGATCGAAATTTGATTTTCTGAATGATTATCCATTTTTAATTGATTTTACGTGTTTTTTTCCCTTTACTTCTGTTTTCTCGTACTTTTGTCAAGAATTCTTCTTGAAGTCGAAAGTACATTTGTTTTGTTTTTTTTTTTTTTATTTTTGTCGTTCTTTTTTCTGTTGACCTTTTTTCAGCACAACTTGAAGGACAAATGAATACATAGAGCTCGTGCTCTTTTTGTTTGTTAAGTATATATAAATTGTTTGTAACTTGACAAATTAATGCAGCACATATTTTAACTTTGAACTTCGTTTTATTATTATATTTGACCAAAGGATATCGGTCAAAATTTAACTTTTATTTTTTACTGAAATCTGTCAAACTTTAACGTTTATTTTGACTCAAAAAATATCAGTTACAAAAAGTAATTTTGGGTTTTTATTCCTTGACTAATAACCATCACAATGCTATACACAAATACGTATAAAAAAATTCTTTCTGTCTGACTCTGAACCGAAATTTTGATAATAACTGTTATTTTCGATCCCTGAATTAAATTGTAACGTTTTGTCGTAAAGCAATTTCAATTGTGTTTACTTTAATAACACTGTGCAACATTTTTGAAGTCATCAAGTGCAAGTGCTATTTGGGTTTTGCTAGTTTATCTGCCGTTCGGATTTTATGGCCTCATGAAGATTTTGGCAAAAACTTGATTTTTTCGAAGAGCATGCAAAATAACATGAATTAATCAATATACATTATATTAAGGGATTATTTTTTCTAAATATTCATGAACGCTCACTTTGTAATTTTACTCTCAGAGTGGCACTACCAACGTAACGTTCAATCTTTTTTTTTACTTGGTTTAAGAGTTGTATACTTATCATCATATATATTATTTCTAAAGCACTTTTTTTTGTCGGTTGCAAATATCTCCCATACCACCGCATCAAATTTAATGAATGATATCTCATTTTAAAGCTTATTTCTAACACTAATGACGAAAAATAATTAGAAATTGAAAAATTAATATTTTCATTGATAAAAATTACGGTGCGAAATATTCTTACGGGTCATCTAGTATATATTATTTCTAAAGCACTTTTTTTTGTCGGTTGCAAATATCTCCCATACCACCGCATCAAATTTAATGAATGATATCTCATTTTAAAGCTTATTTCTAACACTAATGACGAACAATAATTAGAAATTGAAAAATTAATATTTTCATTCATAAAAATTACGGTGCGAAATATTCGCACGGGTCATCTAGTTTCAAGAAATTCCGGGATTGATTTTCGAAAGTAATCCCATTTAGGATTGTTTTAAGTACGTTTTATTATTATTCGTACTTGAATATTTGAGAACGACTCGTACTTCAAGTAAGCATAGAAAACTTAATTTATCCCGAGTGTTTTTCTTTCTGTGCAAGTACTTCGATACATTTTACAAATTTTATGTGTTGCATAGTGTAATACTAAAATAATATATTTATTTATATATTTACGTCCCGTTTTTTACATCTGACTTGACAAGTTTTCAACTCACATATAATTTTTCATGTCCGTCCAAATTGTTGATTAACAAAGGTTTATACTATACGGTCGCAAACGTACATGTTAATAGCTTTTGACATACTATCTGTTTACGTTTAACAATTCGTATATATATTTTGCATAGTTTTTGCAGACACGAAAATCGTTCTTGGTCTTTGAATGGTGTGCTGCTGCCACAAAAATCTTTGTTTGCGCTGTAAAAGAGTTAAACCTGTTTTCCTAAACGCCTGTTGCATTGTAGTAATACATGGCAACATGATCTCAAATGCAACCATAAACATTTTGACAATGCTTTTAGTTCCGAAATGCAACTTCATAGTTGTCACTGCGCAGAGAAAAGCAAATGAAGCAGTTAAAATAATGTAGATTTAAACCATATTCATATAAAATACAAAGTAGGTTTAAGTACGCAATGCATCAACACGGTATTGATACATTGTGAACACACGTTTAGGAAAACAGCCATACCAAGTAAAGATATAACAATTAAGTTGTTGATATATGTATGTTCTTTTGTACATAATTGCTATTAAATGTTTAACAGAACATAGTAAATAAATATATAAGTATTTTTGCCTGTTTTCTCACGTCATAAATTTCTGACATCATATTATTTATTAAAAAACAGTAAAGTTTGTCCGAACAAAAAAAGAGCACTCTCTAAATTAAATTTTGTCAGACGACTTTGCGTCTGCCCTTACAGAAACATGTCGTGAACGTTCTTTATTTGTACTGTATGTAAAAAAAAGCTAAAAATAGTGGAAACTTGTTAATTCATTTTTTCTTTCTCAAAAATAGTAATTTGAAAATGTGTAAAAGATCTTACTTAATGCCTTATTTATTCTAAGGAGTACTTTAAGCTTAAAAATTCTATTTTTGACACTAACGAAAAAGAACTCATATTAAAATTTGAAAAATTTGGTGTATAAACTTGTGGTTGCCTGATTACGGCAATGTCAATATATATCAGTATATGTGTGGCAATCCAAGTCAAATCGGACAGATTGGAGAAAAATATTTTTTGATTTCCTTTATTTTTTACCGTGTTGATAAAATTAAATAAAATTATGTGTGCACGAAAAGGGTGAAGGGTGCTATGATCAGTAATATATTTTGCTTCCGTAAAAATAAAAACCCGTATTGAAGTAATAAATTTATGAATATTTAGACATAGCCAATGCAAATAACAAAATAAATGAATTAGTATTGAAAATATATCCTGCGAAATCCTAAAAATTTTTTGCATCAAATCAAATTTCAAAAACTAAAAAAAAAAGTAGTTATTTGAATCCCACAACCAAATGGGTCTTAAAATTTGTGGAAAAATTAAAGTTTTAAATAAAAAAATTCAAGAAAATCAAAGAGTACAAACAGTGAAAAAAATTTATTTAAAATATTAAATCCCGAAAATCGCATTCAAGCCCACTGTTCAACATTTTTTCTACTTTTTATAAGCTGCGTTCGTTTACCCCAAAATTTGCAAAAATTTGTACTGGATTTTACGGAAATGCGTTCGCGTATACATAAATTTGCAAAATAGAGCATCTTCTGAGAGAGTAAAGTGACAGTTATCAACAAAGAGCCTGCAAATTTTCACTGAACAAATTTTTTGCTTGTAAAATCCAGTAGAAAACAAGAACATATGATTTAATATACATACAATTTGCAAAAAAGTCTACAATTATTAAAAAAAAACATTTAAAAGAACAAAAACTGAATTAAAAATGCAGCACAAACTAAAAACTAATTTTCTAATAGGTTTTGTTTTGAAAAGTAAATTAAATTTAAAATAAATAACAT
This sequence comes from Pollenia angustigena, assembly GCA_930367215.1. Classification (NCBI taxonomy): domain Eukaryota; kingdom Metazoa; phylum Arthropoda; class Insecta; order Diptera; family Polleniidae; genus Pollenia; species Pollenia angustigena. The sequence continues at coordinate 118,451,833 of OV884057.1, read as the reverse complement.
TGCATTAATATTTTAGAGATGTAAACCTAATAAATATATGAATACTTCTTACTGCATATTATTCTGGGTACCAATTATCAAAAATCAAGTATTCATGTATTTTCGTATGTTATTTAACTAGAAACAAAATTAAAAGTAATGTACAAACTAAACAAGTCTAAAAGCTTCCAGAAAAGTTCATTTAATAAATACATTTGCTACGAATTTATAATTATTAAAATACAATATATCAAGTACCAAAAACAATATATGTATACTGGGTAGTCTAAATAACACATATTTTAAAACACTATACTTCTTAGCGATCCTATGTTTGAATTAACCTGCAAGTTTTTGCAATTTTTCCGTTCGTTTACTTTTTTGTGCAAGAGCCAGTTTTGAGAGTAAAATGTTCATATTGCCCAAAATTTACTCGCCTTCTGGATTTTACTGGAAAAGTAAACAAACGCACCTATAGAAAAGTAGACAAAAAACTACAAAAAATTATTATATTTCGACTAATATTGAAGAAGTGATGAGTATTTATTTGAACATAGTTTTCTTATAACGCATTTTGTTTAATATTCGATATCTCTGTAACCATAAGCCCAAAATTTGCTGAAATGTGCTGTGAGGGAACATAAAAATAAAGAAAATCAAAAAATATTTTTCTCCAAACTGTATGATTTGACTTGGATTGCCCATATGTAAACAAAATCAGCATTTTTCCATCAATGCTACTCGAGTTTATCCTCTCGAATCAAACATTTCCTAATGCATAAAAGAGCTTAGAACGTTACTCCTTGGAAAAGTATCGCATGGAACTTGGTGCAACTCCCTAATCTGACCGCTCATAAAAATAGTCCTTCTAACTATTAATGCTATTTTACGAACTGAACATTATTCTCCAGGATAAGAAGTCTTTCTAGTGTCATGCGCGAACATTTTACCGCTTTGAGGATTAATGCAACTCTCGTTTCCCTCCACCTGTCCAGAATGTGTCCCAGCCTAAGACATGCCTTAAAGAGCCCAATTAGCCGAGCAGCTATAATAGTTGATACCGTCTGCAATTCCGCAGGTATGATGCCATCCGGGCCAGGAGATTAGTATGGGTCATAACTTCTATTTGCCCAGAGTAGTGTATGCAAGTCCACGATCTCCAATGCATGTAAGGATCGCGCAGAATGCGATCGTTCATCGGACCCGCTATATGCGCGATGCCCGGAAAGAGAGAGTTAATGAACACCGTCAGAAATTTACCACAAGATATGGTTCAGGTTCCGTCCGGACCCTTCAGGTATCTCAGTGAGAAAGGTCTCGCAGAGAAAATTCTTCGCAATTGCGAAGTTTAAGAAACGCTATTAAGAAGGCATCGAAAGCGTTTCTAAAACTCCGATGCATGTTTCGCTTAATAGGCATCCAATTTCGAGTCTTGCCCAGAGGCAAGAACCTGTTAAAGGTTCGCCTGCAAGCATTTCTGGTAGCCTGCAGGACTCTGTTCCACCACGCGGGCTTCCTCTTGCCCCTTGGCTACTAGTGGGACAGGAAGCCCCTATCCAACTCCGAGCTTAAAATAAAACTATTCCGAAGAAGCAAACATATTCATATAGAGGAACCAGTTCGTGAGCCTAGGATTTCTAGAGATCGAATCGACTGGAATTTTTTCCCCTAATAGTGAACTTTTTATACATATAATTAGAAAAGGAGTGCTCATCAACAACCCTCCAGTAATAAAGGTGGGCTCATTGCGCCGGTAACAGACGTTCAGGTTAGTACTGACTACAAATTCTACAATTTCCTTACCTCTTTTATTGATATTGGTACTTTTCCATATTGTGTAATGTGCGTTGGCATCACAACTCAGAACTAGATAGTGGCCAGCCTTCTTGGCCTCTTTTGTCAGCCCCGAACCCTGTTGGATGGGAGAGAACCCGGATCTTCATGGGTACAGTACACGGATGCGAGCCAGTAGTGGGTTCAACTATGCTCTAAGCCAGACAAAGTCACTTCTCTGCCAATGAAATTAGACAATAGAAAAATATTAAGACACTTCCTTACCAAAATGCAGATGCTAGGAGTACCTTCATCTGGATTGGTGAGCGACTTACACAATTTTGTCCTCAGTCCGCAAACCTTTCCTGCACACACCCAGGGCACTTAGATGTGGATAGATTTTCCCTATAAATGTTAGTTGACGATAGCTAGTAGGTCGTGACAAAATGTTTAGCTGGTAAGTCTAAAATTAACCATAGGTCCTATAAAGCACCTTCCTAAAATCACATAAAAGCAAACAAATTTCAATAGATAAAGATATCTGAATAATATTCGGGCGCAAATAACTTTGATTTGAATCTTAACCTACATAGTTTTGTTTTTGCGGGTCCATGAATGCCCATGGTTTTCAAATAGGGTACACTTGCAAAAATTTGTTCTTTTATACTGTGGTGTAGGGTATCATATTGTCGGACTATATTTTATTAGTTGTTTCTGCATGGTTTTATAACATTTGCGAATAACGGTATTAAAAAAATTCGCCCTTCGGCAAAATTCGGCCGAATTAATGTTGAACACCGATCGAAATCGGTCAGACACTACAACAAATGCTTTCCAGAGTTCCCACTAATGTGCTTTATTCGGTTCAAGCGATATAAAATCGATAAGTTTATGTTTATAGGAAACGTTGGACATCTTTAACCCAACGGAGGATATTCATAAATTCCCCGGGAGTTTTCTTTCTTTTCCCATTAACCCTATTTAAATTTCATTACAGTACTCTTCGTTTTTAGTCACTACCGTTTTTAATCACACTAGGGACATATTCCATTTTATCTTTATTTTCTGCCACTACCCAGCAAAAAATTATCAAGATTTCGAATCAGCTAAAGTATATCTGCCGTATTCATAAAATATTAAAATGAATTTGAAATGCATTTCAAGAAAAACTTGTATGAAAATGTTGCCTTAAAACATATTTTAAATTTATTTTTTTTTTTATGAATACGGCAGTATGAATGCAATACTTTGCATACTTAATAGCAGAATTGCTTTCAAGATGCGATAAAGTAAGGGAACGATTAAACAATTGTTTAAGAATAATAGGTAAGAGACAGAAATTATTGCTTCCAAGCGGCTCATCTAGAACTAAAATCATGCCTTATAATCGTCTCCTTTACAAAATTGCTTCTAGGTAATCAGTGTTTTTGCTGGGCATTAGTAAATTCAATACAAAGAATTTACTTTATGCCACTATTTAGCGACATAAGCACATTTTGCAAATATTCCATCTATCAACGGCTAGCAAAGGCAAAAGTTAAGCAAATTATTAGCGTTCACATTAGCACCATGAACCAAGTTCCTTTTTGTTTTTGAAGCCATAAACCATATAAAAGAACTAAAAAATAAATGGTTTCATTTTTGTCATCAACTCTCCACTAGAAAAAATTTGTTTTTGGCTTGCTAGCAAGGATGAAATATTTTATCAATATTTAACTATTTTTTAGACAGCAACACTGTCGGTGTAATAAATATGAATTTTTTTATTTTGTATATTCACATAAACTTATTATACACGTATTCGGTTATATGCCTCAAAGGGGAATAATATGAATAAGGCTTATAGTCACATTAGCGATATAGTCCACGATTTGGCTGTAACTAAAGGATGTGACTATAAGCGAAAAGTACTATTGAAAATGCGGAAAGGTTAAAAACTCCTAAAGAATTTTTATTCATAATTGAGTTGATTATATCGAGTACTTAATTTAAAATATGTTACTACTCAATTTAATGCTAAAATATTGTAACTAACCTTAATCCCGTTTTTCTTTTTCAGTTACTGGTATTAATATTCACGTTATAAGTGGTGTAATCTGTGTAATATGTGTATTTTATACTTTAATTGTAAGTACATTTGATTTTTTTCCTAAGTATTTAAATTTCTTAAAAAATCATTTCAATTTTCGTTACAGGGTGGTATAAAAGCGGTTGTTCATACAGATGCCTGGCAAATTTTAGTCATGTTTTTATCAGTATTAATTGTGGTTATATTGGGTACCATATACGCCCATGGATTTGGTAATATTTTTGAAGCTGCCAGAGAAGGCGGTCGTTTAATATTTGGAAAGTTAGTTAAATGTTGTTTATTTTGAACTACAAATTAATGTACTTTGATATTTTTTGTTTTTTTTTTTTTGATAATTTTTAGTATAAATAGTTCACCATATGACCGCCAGACCTTATGGGGCGTTTTAATAGGTGGATTTTTCTATTGGACCTCTTTTAATTCGGTTAATCAGACAATGGTCCAACGTTACATGTCTTTACCGTCATTGAGAAAGGCACAATGGTCTGTAGCGATATTTACCGTTGGAATTGTATTATTTATATCTGTGTGTTGTTTTGCCGGATTACTGGTGTACAATTTCTATAAAGACTGTGATCCCTTATCTTCTGGATTAATTGTGGTAGGTGGAATTTATTGGATTTAAAATAGGCATAAGTAAAAACTTAATTTAAATTGTAAACAACACAAATTATTTTTTTCAAATTTTCTTAAAATACATATTTACTTACGAAAAATATTGTATTTTTTAGCACGATGATCAACTCTTACCTGTTTATGTTATGCAAACCGTTGGAAACCTGCATGGCATACCTGGCCTCTTTATTGCGGGTGTTTTTGGTGCTGCTCTTAGCTCGTTGTCAGTGGTCTTAAATTCAACGGCTTTAGTAATTTTGGAGGATATTGTTAAAGGTTGCTTTAACTTAAAGTTGTCTGAAAAAGCCTCTCATATTCTGGTAAAGAGTTGTATAGTTGTTCTTGGAGGTACGGCTGTATCTCTTGTTTTTGTCCTGGAACAACTGAGCGGTATTTTAAGTGTGGCCACCTCTGTAACAGCAATTGCCGCAGGAACAACTTGTGGTCTGTTTACATTGGGCATGCTAGTGCCATGGAGTAATAATAAAGGAGCTTTGGCAGGAGCTTTGGCTGGTGCAGTGATGTCTGGTTGGATTTCCCTTGGCTCACAAATTGCATTTGCTCAGGGTCAAGTGGTACCGGAAAAACTTCCAGTCTCGGTGGAAGATTGCCCTTTTGTGGGTGACAGGCCTATTTTTTTGAATTCGACTTCTTTTCCTGCTGATGAATCGAATGTCTTTCCATTATATCGTCTATCATTTCATTGGATTAATCCAATTGGTGTTATTTCAACCGTTTTAGTGGGCACAATTGTGTCATTTGTGACTGGACCAACAGTTGTGAAGAAATTGGATGCTAATGTTTTATCGCCAGTCATTCACAAGTAAGTAAAGCTTTCTGAGCCCGGCGCACAGTGCTTTGTCCCCATATAACGAAGGGACATAAATAGAAGGAGTTGTCAGAAATTTTTGAAATTACACTAGCATAAAATAGCTTAGTTAAGAAAAATATGAATTTTTGGACAAATCGGTCCAAGGACACGCCTACCTCCCATGTGTCCTGAAATGGAAAAATGTAATTTTAGCTTCAATAATGCCCACAAAACTACAAAAAAATGGGCATGCTAATATACACACAACTAGCAACGTGTGTGCAAATTTTCACTTAAATCTGAACAAGGACTCAAGGTCCTGCCATATATCCTTTTTCTTAAAAATGCTATAGTACCTACAAAAATTATCCAATCGTAATAAAATTTGGTATGTTAGAGATATATGTGTGCCGAATTTTGGTAGAATCGGATTATTAATGTGAAAAATACAAAAACATCATTAAATGAAAAATGAGTTAAAAACGCTTCAAATGCTCTTGCAAAAATAACAAGTAAGAAAGTATAATCAGTCAAACCCGACCAAGTGATACCCTATATTATAGTATTTAAAAACAAATTTCCTAGAGTGTAATCTATTTGGGACCCATGGGCAATCATGGACCCGCCAGAACAAAATTATGTTATGAGGTTAAGATTCGTTTAAAAGTTCTTTCTCCCGAATATTGTTTAGATATCTTAAGCACCGTATATGAGTTTTTTGGATGAGGGTTTATATGGAACCTATAGTTTATTTTAGACCTATCTGGACAACATTTTGTCATGACTTGGTAGCTATCGTAAAAATCACTGTCGCCAATTTGTATGTAAATACTTATATTTTTAAGGAAGCTGGCATTAAAAGCTTTTTCGGGAGAATGATTTGTATGGGAGCTACCTTCTAAAATAAAAAGATTCAAACACAATTTGATGAGCTGATTTTATTTAAAAAATTTTATTTTTTTCTTAATAATAAACTAATTTATTAATAGATACTTATGCCCAATTTCACCAATTTATTTAAATATCAATTAATATTAAAATAAATTTTTTCATATAATTTTTTTTTTTTTTTTACATGAAAAACAAATTTTAAACATAAATTGATATATAAATATTGTTGGTGAAATAGGCCCTAAGTTAAAAAAAAAAAGAAATATTTGTAATTTTTTACAATTTTTGTTTGTTTATAAACTTAAACAATTATTGGGATTGATCTACCACAAAAATAGGTGTGCATATAACGTATTACTTTATCCTGCTGAAAATTACATAATTGTAGCGCACTCTGATTAAGGGGTATGGTGCACAATTTGACTTTAATATTTTCTCAGTATTTCTTTTTGAAATGTTTTTTCATATAGCTTGTAACTTTACTTAAACATTTTAGCTCTATAATAAAAAACTTTAAAAAAATTTGTGAAATTAGACCTATTTAAAGTGCATTTTTTGTTAAGTTGCGGTCAAAAACCGGCACTAATCTTTTTACGGTCCTTTTAAGAACACTATTTGCTAAGAAAAAACGAAATAAAAAAATGTCTGATTTTATATGATTTTTTTTTAAAGTTCAAAAAAAGATTTGTAATTTTTGGATTTTTTTTAAAAAAATATATTTTTTTTTGAGCGATAAAAACTAACTTAAGTTAATATTTTTAATAAAAACTGTATTATTGCCAAATTTTGAACATACCAAGGATCACAAAAAAAATAACATTAAACTCTATTTTAAAAAAATGAATTTTTGAGAGTTATTTTCTTGAAGCAATTCAATTCATTTTTTTTTATTCATTAATTCTTTCTTAAATTTGACTGAATTTAGCGACCTCTGGCGGAGTCTAGGAGAGTCACACGAAATCAATTCCAAAAAATTTTTATGAGTTGTGTTGTTATCTATCGATCAATATATCTTTTATCATATTTTGAGACTAACCTTTTTTTTTGGTTTTTGTCTATGGGACAAAGCACCGTGCGGCGTTTTCTGATGTCAAACTATTATGGACCTTATAATATCAATTTTGCTTTACTTTTAACACTTTGTAAAAAAAAAAATAGCAAGAAAGCCTAAACATTGATATTGTAAATTAAGACGTTAGCTGTGTTTATTTACTAAAAATTGTTACAAATTTGTAACAATTATTACAAATCAATTTTAACACAGCTATTAATATGCATTTGAAGGGCTCATAGCTGAATCGAAATATACAGGGCTATCACAGAAATCAATTCCGATCAAAAGTGGAAGTGATTCCGTATTCTGCTTCTTCAAAAAACGAAACTTTAATTAAAAAAGCTGAAATAAATTCGATCGGAATTGCAACTATGGAATTAAAACTATTTCAATCGGAATGTGTAACAGGCCTGATAATATATGATCTTTCTGCAGTGGCAATTGTAGCTAGAATACATTAAAAAATGTAGATTCGGATACATTTTAGCATTACAAGCAGTGTGACCACACCTAAAAAAAAATTTGATGCTTAATGGGGCTTAAAACAAAGCTAAAAATGCTAAAAATAAAATTTGAAAATGCTAAATTTTCTTAAATAATTGTATCATTTTAATGAATGAATTATACATTAATTTACCTGAAAATATTATCCCCCGTATTCACAAACGATTATTAAATTTAACAAACGTTTATTAAGGATAATTTAATAGTAAATTTGTTCTTTTAACCTTTATTAAATTTAAAAAATTTTTGTGAATACAGGCATATATTTCTTTAAAATAAAATTAAGTTTACATAAAAAAATTATATACACACATAGATTTATTTAATAAAAACAGTAGTTTGACAAAAGTTAGCGATTTTTAACCAAAAAAACAAAAGGCCCTATCTACAAAATATTACATGATAAACGCTTAAAGTCCTAACCTACAGTTTGCAAAATATGCCTGTCAAAAAAACTGATAAGGCGCAACCATAATGTGATTAAGTTGTCTTAAGCAAATGTGCGAATACATGTAAATCATATGAGGCAAACCATATTGAACTTAAAGAAAATTTTTGTTAAGTTTTATGAAACTGTCATTTGCAGAAGCAAAGTGCGAAACAGATCGCACATCCCGTACGGAAAAAAAATAAATTATAAACAGTTTAAGGCGATTAATAAATTTAACATTTTAAATGCTTTTTTGTAAAATTTTCAAAATGTTAGATAGGGGTTTTTGCGTTTTAGGTAACGATATACCTTCATATCGCTGGCAATAAATAATAATGGCTAAAGTCGAAATTTTGTGTTTGCGAAAATAACGTAAGCGACAAAAATCAAATTTTACAGGAGAGAGCTTTTTTATTTTATTTCATATTAATTTTGTATGAAGTTTGTCGCTTACAATTAAAATTGTTTTTGCTATAAAATCGTAGCGGTACCTTTTGTGACCATGACATTTTAGGCGATGATGCATGTGTTGCCAATAAAGTCATTTATTAAAAAAAAACGAAAATTGAAAATCATGTCGCTTACGTTATTTTCGCGGTTAGGGCTCGATATTATTAAATACAAAATATATGTAAAAAAAATTGTCATTGAAAACATAAAAGGCTATTCAACAGCATTTTCAGTAAATTTAATTACACATTAAACACACCATTATATGAATAGTTTTCATTAATTTCCAAAGTGTTGGTCAAAATACCATTCGAATATGATCTGTTTTCGCCTATCCAGAATTAAATAGTTGAACTTTGGTTCATCAATTCGTATGCATTCAGCTTTTGCCATTGCTGTTCCAAAACCGTTATTTCTTCTGTAGTAAAATCTACCATTTCTTCTTTAATTTTTTTTGGTGTTTACAGCGTTGCTCTTATTATACATTTGTATAAACGTATAAATGACAAAATGCAATTATGTATAGAGATTGACGGAAGTGATAAGTTATATTGTGAAATAGCAATATATAAAATTTTTAAGATGCTTAAAAATATTACTAAAATGCTGAAAATAATGCTAAATGCTATTTGAAAAATCCGCTGCTAAAACAAAATAAATAATGCTAAATTAAGCAGTGAAAATGCTAAAAGGGTCACACTGATTACAAGTATTGACTGAGGAGTATTCTGATTCCGTTGACATCTGACCATCCACAGCTAATATTTGTGAGTTATCACTGAAACTGGACTGTTGCCAATTAGCAGTTTAGTCATTGGCAAGTTGCCTTCATTACTATAAATATATAAACGACTTTAAGAACAAAAACATCTAGTTTTAATAAACTAAGTATGTCTGTCAGGAGACAGTAGATCTTCTAAACCACTTATTACTGAACCCAAAAGAGCTCTACAGCATTTGAGCAGGTTTGTTATGAGCCTTACGTGTTTGTTTTAACACTATTTTAGGACATTTAGTTTGCCTAAATTTACACGTTTCATCTTTTGATGCTCAACTTCTTTTCAATTCCCTTTTAAAGATGCTATCATAATCACACGCAGAAAAAGAAAAGAAAAAAATTACAAGCAGCCATCGCTGTGCATATACCAACGAATAAAAACACAAAGCGTACTGACCGAGTACAGGCATCTCCGTACAAACCCCCTTTCTTCTTTCTTCTCTCACCTAAAAACATAAGAGTTGAGCATCAAAAGATGAAACGTGTGAAAGCAGACTTTCTATACGTAGTTGCTTAGCTACATATTTCTTCTGCTTTTTCCTTGATCACCTTGAGCGGGATAGTTACTGTATTTATACGTTATTAAATGTCCTTACTAATTTCATATCTAATTATTTATTTCGGATAAAAGTTATTAGTTAAACTACTTTGTTTTATATTTACCTCTACAGATTTTTACCAAAAGAATGTTTTCCACCATCAAATGACGAAGGCGATATATCGAGGGAAAATACAGCCCAAACATTAACACATCTTTTAAATGATGTCAGTAAAAGAACTGCCTTGGACGAAAGCGCGGACAACAGTGAAAGATATTAAACCAAAAAATTTATTTTATTGTATGTAAATGTCTTGCCAAATTAAGTTAGAACAAGTACAATTTTATGCATATTAGAATAAAAAAAAACAAAATATTTGTAATTTTTGTGAACATAATAATATTTTTTAAATATTGATAGTGAAGAGTTCTACATAAATATAAACATTCATAGGTTAAGCTTACACAGAAAAAAATTTGTGATATTAATTAAAAAATTAATTAAATTTGCACCCGTAAACACATTAATAATATCAATTAAACGTTAATTCATTTAATTAAACGTTTAATTCACCTGATTAAATCTTTAATTAAAACTGATTATATTTTTGATTAATCCTTTAATTGGTGAACAATTGTGGTGAATTTTTTCTGTATAGCAAGTCATTAAATAAACTACATCCAACAATAACATTTTGTAATTATGTAAATACATAATATGTATAATTATATTATAATTAAACTAATTTATATTTTAAAAATGTTTAAGTGCAATTCTTCTGGTAGAATCGAAGCGTTTATTTTTATACAAAATCCAAATAAAAAAACTATTTACATACACATATTTAAACATAAGTATCATATCTGTTAAATAATTATAATAATTTTATAAGTATGGCGGCATTTATACAATGATTTTTAAAACATTTTTTTTTTAACTAGCTTAAAACGGTGAGCTGCGCTACACTGCTTTAACCACTTCTTCAGTTGAGAGATGTTTAATATATGCATCCTATGGGCGGTATTTCCCCTAAGCGCCTATCCGCTTTATTTTTATTTTCAAAAGTGTGGTATACCATAAGAGTGACTTCTACAACGGTTCTTAAGATATGCGCTATTATACATTGGCGTCCTATGGGGGGAAACCACTTCCCCCGCTGCTATTTTATTTAAATTTTAGGGCTCATAAGATCCTACTACCAAAAGTTCAACAAAATGCGTGCAGCGGCTCTTAGGATATGCGATATTTAATATTGGCATGCAATGGGGGTACCAATTCTCCTGCCCCTATCGAAAAAATAAGTAGCCTATTTTATTTTTAGGGCTCACATGATGTTATTGTCAAAATTTCAGGAAAATCGGTTTAGTAGTTTAGGAGTCTATAAGCCAACAAACATACAAACATTTTTCATTTTTATATATATAGACTAGCTTAACCCGGTGCGCTTCGCTACACTGCTTAAACCACTTCTTCAGTTGAGAGATATTTAATATATGCTTTATTTTTATTTTCAAAAGTGTAGTATACCATAGGAGTGACTTCTACTAAGTTTGAATATTCTTACTATAACAGTTCTTAAGATATGTGATATTAAACATTGGCGTCCTATGGGGGGTAACATTTCCCCGCTGCTATTTTATTTCAATTTTGGGGTTCAGAAGATCATACTAAAAAAAGTTTAATAAAATGAGTGCAGCGGCTCTAAATTATATTTCTATCTATGAGGGGTACTGATCCTCCTCTGTCTACGCCGCCCATTTCTATATTGAAATTTAAAGTTTGCCATAATAGTAGCTTTAACCACGTTTGAAGACTCTCCCTTTAATAGTTCTTCAGTTGAGAGATATTTAATATATTCATCCTATGGAAGGTATTTCCCCCCTGCGAATTCCCGCTTTATTTTTATTTTCAAAAGTGTAGTATACCATAAGTGTGACTTCTACAAAGTTTGAACATTCTAACTTTAATATTTTTTAAGATATCCGATATTAAACATTGGCGTCCTATGGGGGGTAACACTTACCCCGCTGCTATTTTGTTTAAATTTTGGGGCTCAGAAGATCCTACTACCAAAAGTTCAACAAATTGCTTGCAGCGGCTCTTATTAATATTGCTATCTATGAAGGGTACTGCTCCTCCCCCGTCTACCCCGCCCATTTGTATATTGAAATTTATAGTTTACTATAATAATAGCTTTAACCACTTTTGAAGACTCTCCCTTTAATAATTCTTCAGTTGAGCGATATTTAATATATGCATCCTATGGGAGGTATTTCCCCCCCTGCGCCTACCCGCTTTATTGTTATTTTCAAAAGTGTTGTATACCATAAGAGTGACATAGAAAGTTTGAACATTCTCACTATTACAGTTCTTTAGATATGCGATGTTAAACATTGGCGTCCTATGGGGGATTCCACTTCCCCCGCTGCTATTTTATTTTAATTTTGTATATACATTTTTCATTTGTATATATGTATATAGATGTACATATACATTAGCGTGGCCGTTAGTTGTATGGAGAACTTTTTTTTTTTTTGATTTCTTGTATTCTCCCCCCCCAAATCGGTTCAGTTTTATGTCAAAAAAAATACAAAAAAATTTCGTAGCGATAAGTTGTGTTTTAGGGGGGGCGTCGGCCCCTCAAAGTTTGCCATCAAGCCATTTATTCAAATGTAATTTGTTTGCATATGACTATCTCTTAAAAACAACATTTTACAAGAACATGGTATATGGCAATATTTTAGCTCTTCTAGTCAACAACATTAGCCTCGAAGAAAGTTTTTTGCTAAAATTAATATTTAAGAAAATAATTAAGAAAATAACAACAAAATTCCAAACATTTTATATACGTTTTATATATATAAAAGAGGGATTTAATGTCAAGTGAACTAATTTTGAAATCGAAATCTTTCGATTTGGATGATATTTGCACCACCGTTAGTCCCATTGAATAGTAGTTCAGACACAAATTTTCAACAAGATCGGTCAAAAATTTCTGAGTTTGGGAGGGTCAAAGTTTGAAATTTTGGCCATACAGGTGTTCTTTCACATCCATGTAACTTATTACCAATTGGGGTTAGCAAAATTTGTCTCAAGCAGCTTAGATAGCTATTTAATCCATCTTTTAAAAAAAAATTTTTTGGTTTTTTTAAAAAAATTTTTAACATATTTTTTTTATATTTAAAACTTTTTTTTTTTTTTTTTTGCCAAGTTGTAAATTTAAAAAAAAAATTTTAAAAAATTCAAAAAAAAACAAAAAAAATTTTTTTTTAAAGATTGATCAAATAGCTATCTAAGCTGCTTGGGACAAATTTTGCTAACCCCAATTGGTAATAAGTTACATGGATGTGAAAGAACACCTATATGGCCAAAATTTCAAACTTTGACCCCCCCAAACTCAGAAACTTTTTGACCGATCTTGTTGAAAATTTGTGTCTAAACTACTATTCAATAGGACTTACGTTGGTGCAAATTTCATCCAAATCGAAAGACATCGATTTCAAAATTAGTTCACTTGACATTAAATCCCTCTTTTATATATATAAAACGTATATAAAATGTTTGGAATTTTGTTGGTTTTTTCTTAGTTATTTTCTTAAATATTAATTTTAGCAAAAAACTTTCTTCGAGGCTAATGTTGTTGACTAGAAGAGCTAAAATATTGCCATATATCATGTTCTTGTAAAATGTTGTTTTTAAGAGATAGTCGTATGCAAACAAATTACATTTGAATAAATGGCTTGATGGCAAACTTTGAGGGGCGGACGCCCCCCCTAAAACACAACTTATCGCTACGAAATTTTTTTGTATTTTTTTTTACATAAAACTGAACCGATTTGGGGGGGGGAGAATATAAGAAATAAAAAAAAAAAAATAACGGCCACCCTAATATACATATATATAGATTTGCTTGTAAAGCTGCTACCAAAATCTTTTTATATTTTCATGATGACTTTTAAAACATGTCCCTTTGTTTTGTCTTGTTTTAAAAAATAGAAAAAAATACGAATGAAAATAAAACATAAAAGCAATATTTTTAATGGCTGAAAATTAGAAAAAAACTCGAAGACCTGAAATAATTTTTTTTACCCATCTTTCTTTCTACCGAATTTGTTTACAAATAAAGACATGTCTTAAAAAGTATTGTATAAATGCTACCTTAGTAAGTGATTGGTTTTTGTTAAATATTTTGTAAGATTTTTCTTTAATTAGTTAAGTAAAAGACGTGGCGTTTACTTAATAATATTTAAGACTTTCCATTAGTAGAAACTTGTAAAATAATGTTTATGACTTTTTTTGTGGTTTCTTGCAATAAGATGCAATATGAACACACACCCGTCTGATCACACTGTTATACAAATTTAAATTATCGAAAAGACTTCTTTTTGAAATATGTATAACGTTTTTTTACAAGTTTGGGACGCTTATCGCAAATTTACCAAACATTTTAAAATTGTACGAACAGGGGGCTACTCTCTATTGCGATGCAAAAACAATTTCGTTGCGAAAGCTAAATGCCAACTTGGTACTCTCTATCACTTTCGCAAAATTTTTTGAAAATAAAGCAATACTTTCAATAAAAAAATGAATGATGGCGCAGATTGACAGTAATGAAATGCTAAAATATGTAAAAATATTTGAAATTAGAAAATTTAAATAAAACAAATAGTGATGATTTGCGAAAAGAAAAAAATAATAGATGCGAAAGACAAATGCGCAAACGCATTAAAGAGTACCAATCGCTAGATTTGCTACCATTTTCTTTCACATCGCAATAAAGAGTAGCCCCCCAGTTTTCTAGTTATTTTAATTAAAAAGTTAAACTGGATACATTGTCTTTTAAAGTGTTTTGTTTTACCTTGGACAAAACGAAATATAACAGCACAATAAACAACTTAAAATATTTATCTTCAGTTTAAACAAAGCTGATATGAATTCAGGGACAACTCAAAATTTTTCTATTTAGTTGACCATGGAGAAGCTTCTTTTATATATTTTTTTTGACGAGAGTAGTGTTTATTAACATACCCAGCAAAAAACTTTGGAAGTTGTTCAAGTAGAAGGGATATTTTCATGACTTCTTTAGCACTTAACAACTTGAATGAATTAAAAGTGCCTTCCACCCATTCAACTCTTATATAGAAATTACAATTTTTCACTATAATTAGGTATTCTTTTAGGATTGAAAGGGGACGAATATTATATACAATTGACTTAAATTTTTTTAATATATACATATGGGCATTTCCCCAGAATGGTCTACCAGGACGAAAATATAAAATGTTGCTATGTTCTTATAAAATAATGGTTTCCTAGCATATCTGAGCTGTTTTACTTGAGGAAATTGGTCTGGAAACTGGAAAATTTTATAATTTCCTTATTTTCTACTTCTAAAGACATTTTTATATACTTATTTTACATGCAAAAAATATGTTATGTTTACACTCTTTCTTCATAATCTCGCCATTACAGTCAATTGTAAAAGGAATATTAAGTTTTTTTGTTAAGGAAATTTTAAGACATTTATGGTAAAATGCATGGTGATAATAATAAAAAAAACACATGGAAAAATCGTACGTTCGCGATCCGTACGTTCGCGACCGGTACATAAGCCAATTAAACAAAAACCAAGAGAGATATTTTATTTTGTAAATACTGGATGGAGACCTACATTAATACACTTTTAAAATAAAATTCCGTTTCATTACGCAGATTTTTACATTTCACTACTGTCAGCCGAAGTTGACTTCTATTTTGCGTACGTTCGTGACCACACGTTTATAACTCTAATTATGAAAACTTAAACACGATGAAATCCAACTTTTGTACTAAACATAGAGCTACCCAAATGCTATCGAATCGCAAAAAAAATGCTAGGAAAAGTTTTGTTTTTCTATATTATTTGTACATCAAAAGCGTACGAACGTACGTTCGTGAGGGTAGGAAATGCCCATATGTAAATACATTTAATTTTAATATGTATTTAAATTTGTTATATTGCGTATATCAAGGCCTATCCAATAGGTCTGCTTACCTCTACAACAATACAAAAAACAACAGGCATTTTGTTTGTGTAAAATTTACCCGCCGTTGTCAAAATCTTAATACTACATAGGGAAAACAAAAGGAAAAATGTAGTTTATAATACATTCCCATAATGCATTAAAGAATTAATATCGAGCACCAATGAAGATACGATTTAAAATCCTTAAAGATTCATTGCTTTTCATTCACACTCATTTCAGTTAATATTCCAGATCAATTAAAACCCCGATCTAAGCAGCATGTTTCACCTAAAAAGAACCAGTGCATTATCCGCGGAACACATGCATTTACTACTTCTTTTGCATGTCTTTTTTTGCTGGGTAGGATTGAAAATGATAACAGTAGGTAGATATGACTGTACATCGATTTCTTGCAAAAAGTGAAAACTGAAGAATTTTGAGTTGATTCTCTTTAGAGGAACCAGTGCGATATGTATAAATTGAAACTTCCAAAAAACAAAATGACCAAGCAATAATTTAATCTAACGAGGTCCACCACACTAGGGATTGCTGTTCGGTTTCAACCGAAACCGAAAACTGACCAAAAAAACTCAGTTTAAGCTTTTACTTAAAAAAAAAAATATACATAACAGCCAGCAACAATGGCAAGGTATTTCAAAATTCTTTAAATTTAAAATAAGTACTAAGAAGAACGAATGTTTCTTTTTCAATAAAAGTACCTTTCTGTAATGAAATTTGAACAATTTTTATCGGCAAAAAATGTCGGTAGCTAACGACACAAAAAAGTTCTTGTTAAATAATAACGACAACAAACGTACTGTTAACAGATTAAAAATATAGAGTAAAGTAGCCAATTTTTAACACAAAAAAAGTAAGAAAGTATAGTCGATCAAGTCCGACTCTACTTTGCAGTATATGGGCGATCATGTTTTCGCCAAAAAGAGTATGTTGTGAGGTTAATATTCACATAAGACATTTTTGTGCCAATATTATCTTCTACCATTATTAGTGTATTCGTATGGGAGCTGTGGTCAAATATGGACCGATTCTAAAAAATTTTGTTCTGGTGATTTATGTAGGTTACGACAAAATATTTTTGGATCTTATTCAACTCAAATGTCTATAAAACAAAATGGCTTTTAATAGGCACAAAACCCTATTCCGGAAAGAAGTTTTCATGCGGGATATTAAAATTAAATAACTGCTTCTCACCATTACAAAAAGGCTTCGACCTTGTGACAATAAACGCATATGTGCCAAATTTTATAAAATTATTTTAAAAATTGCGACCTGTAATATGCGCACAAGGTTATCTTGGAGAGACTACCAGCCATCCTGATAGAAGGACGGGCTTCGTTAAATGGATTCTGACATTGAATTTGAGTCAATCGGTACACTAAAAGGCAGGCCCAGAACCTTTATTTAAATGTGTTACACACATTCGTACAAACACATAATATCCCTGTAGTAAATAAAATAGTCAGTTGCAAAAAACACTAACTGTAAATTAACTTTTTTTCAAATGACTACAAATTGGTTTAAATCTCATGCAGATATCAACCAAAAAGGCACACGTAAAACACAAATAAAAGCAAAATAAAACAAGCATGCCATGAAGTCAAATGAAAAAAATATATACAAATATTTTAAAACAATTAAAAATTAAATCAATACAAATCTGTTTATGTACTAGCAATTATGTATGTGGCGTATTTTTTTCAGGACTATTATACATCATCATTTAGGGCAATTTAATGCAAAATTTTCATAAATAAATATTTCTATATCAAAATATATAAAGATATACATACATATGTATGCATGTTCATATGTATATGGGCATTTCTCCAGAATGGTCTACCAGGATGAAAAAAAAAAAAATGTTGATTATCATCGTCTTTTATTGTTTATTATTAGAAAAAAGTCTATGTTCTTATTAAAGAATGGTTTCCTAGCATATCTGAGCTGTTTTACTTGAGGAAATTGGGCTGGAAACTGGAAAATTTTATAATTTTCTGTATTTTCTACTTTACATGCAAGAAATATGTTATGTTTACACTCCTTCTTCATAATCTCTCCATTACAATCAATTGTAAAACGAGTATTAAGTTTTTTTTGTTAAGCAAATTTTAAGATATTTATGGGAAAATGCGTGGAGATAATATTAAAAAAACATATGGAAAAAGTGTCACGTGCGTAATGTCACGTGCGTAATTTACAATTTATTTTTTTCTTCGCCAACCCATGCATAGTTGCTTTTGAACAAAACATGATTATAAAGGCCCATTACTAACCTTTATAAAAACATTTTTTCCGAAATAAAAACCTCCTACAATTCACTTACTTTCGCACTTTTTCTTACGGTCCTAAAAGGCACTTCTATTTTTGTCACGTGAGTAAGTCAACTTTGATTGCATGGCATTTGGGTACCCAGTGCTCAATTTACCATTATATATACTTTTTAGAAAGAACTCATCACAAACAATGTAACGATTCTAGAATTCATTCTAAAATTCCAATCCACATCTATTTTTTTAATATTCAAACACAATAAAACGCGTACAAATGTCGCGTGCATAACCAGAGAAACACCCATATATATTTTTTTGGTAAAAATTATTTAAAATTTAAACAATTTATTATAAACTAGTGATTAACTACAAATAGGTTGAAAAATAAGTAGTTAGTAGTCAGTTAAAAAGTCATGCAAAGATGGCCAATTGACTACTGCCTATGACATGCCTATGTTAAAATAATGAGTCGTCGACAAGGAAAAAAGTCACTTAATCAACTAGATGGGGTTATAAAAAACACAGTTTGAAGTTAGTTATAAATGTGTTTGACTTCCTACAGGGATCCTCTTCACATACAGTAGTGTAGGTATAAAAAGTAAGAGCAGAAATGTTGTGCTAGAGTGGCTCAGTCACCTGGAAATTTTTTCCTATGTATAGAAAGATTTAAAACCAACATATTTGTTTAGAAGTATAATCAATATTTACGCGTTTTCATTCATGTTTTGTTAAAATAAATGCAATAAAGTAAATTTATTTTGTATTTTTTTTATTAATTTAAAAAAATTTTCACTTTGACGTTCTTATATTTTTACCGATATTTGTCGTCAATATTTCTAAACAAAAATATTTGTGTATTTAAAATACAGAAAAACAAATTCGTTAAAGTAACCGAGATTTCTCGTTAATTAACGATATCGGTAGTTAAATTAAAAAAGTTACAGAATTGAGGTACTGAATTGAAAAAAAATTGTATTACATACAGAAAAAATATGTATGTATGTAGTCTTGCTTGAATATTTTCAAAACCGAACCGAAACCAAATTTAAATTACTATGATATGCGCCAAACCAATTCTGAGCTGACGAAATGTCAATTTTAAGCGATATCATGAAAACCCTTGTTGTTTTTTAAGCATTTAGTAAAATAACACAGGGACTCAGATTAACAAATGTTATTATCAAAGTACGAAAATAATATTGACCTCATTTTATTTAAAAGTTTAAAATTTAAAATACAATAAGAATTTTTTAATTTACGTAGGATTATTTGATATTGCCGCGTTATAAAATACAATTTTGTTATAGGTTTTGTAATTAGGTGCCGCTCCTTAGACGTTTTCAATTTAATTTAAATGAGACTAGCTTTTTTACTAAAATGATCTTAATATATTCAACTTTTTGTCTAACTATTTAGGATTTCCACTTTTAATATCATTCAAAGTTAAAATTAATAATAAAATGTTTATTGTAATTTTAAATTAAAATGCAATAGCGATAAAAGTACAATTAATCGATAATTATGATTAACGCGAAAAATTGCTATTAAACGTAAGCCCTACTTGATCCCTATCCCCGTGACGACATGCAGCGAAATTCTCAATATAACGAATTTTTTGCTTAAAGCCTCTATATAGCGAAGTACTCGTTCAAAAGCTTCAATGCAAAGAAGTCAGAATAAAGAAAAATAAAACTTTTAGCAAAATTGTAAAGTAAAAAGGTCACAATTGTAGTAATTTTTCTATTCCAGCCAATCCAAAACAAAAAAAAAAATAGCTACCACTAATTTTATTTCGTATTTCTTAAAATCTTGGTATAACTACGATTAATTTTAATTATTTTTCAATCCTCTTCAAATTCGTTATATCGAAGTTTCTTTGTTCATATACGCCCATGTTCTGTAAAGCAAATATCGTTTAAAATTCACGTTTGTGATTTGAAAAGTCCAAACAGAAGTTATGCAGCCGTATTCTTTAATTCGCTAAATAAAGCTAAATATCTATAAAGTTGATTTAGCGGTTTCTGGCTACGAATGCAATTCTGTAACGTGCATTGCTTAATTTGGCAATGCCATAAAAACTTAATTCGCCACAATTTTATCTTTTAATGTCAACGCTAAAATTTTTAAATTTTGTATTCTCTAAAGCATTTTAGCGATCGAGATTTAGCTTTAGCTTAGCGAATTACGGAAGGAAATTGCGCGGTTTTTAGAACATGATGAAATGCGTTTTCCAAACCGAAAGCGATTTGAGAACACTGCATTTTCCATTACCTGGGCACT
This sequence comes from Pollenia angustigena, assembly GCA_930367215.1. Lineage (NCBI taxonomy): Eukaryota > Metazoa > Arthropoda > Insecta > Diptera > Polleniidae > Pollenia > Pollenia angustigena. Next base: position 118,431,344 of record OV884057.1, on the reverse strand, counting down.
AAATATTAAGGAGATGAGGCTTTCTTCTTATCCGAAATCTAAAATAAATTTGAAAGTGCCAAATTTTTTGTGTTTAATATCCTACATAATTCTAAGTTATTAGTTATCCTTTGTTTTTTGTAATGCAAATGCCTTCAGAATAGCAACACCTTTATGTATTTAATATAAAACATGTACTTATTAATAATAATTTTTACATAATAACATCTAAGTTAACTTAGTAAAAATTTAATTAACATGTTCGCTTACTACAAATAAGAAAGTTATATAAATAAACTTAAAGATATGAAACAACAGTAAGAATAAATGTTTATTAATCGTCTCTTGAAAGAGTTTTAAGAAAATAGTTTTTCAGTCATTAAAACTAATGGCCAATTTCACTAATTCTATTTAAATATCAATATATGTATGTATGTATAAATAAGTATATTATTTTAATATAATTTTATTTTTATTTGACATGAAAAACGAATTTTAAACATAAATTGATATTCAAGGCCCATTGAAAAGGTCTGTGCAAGAAGCCTGATGATGATTGTTTTCGTTCTTTTGAGCTTTCAAAAGTTGTTTACACACACGTTTTTTCCTTTTGCTTTGTATATGTGGTAGTAAGTTTTTGACAGCTTAAAAGAAAAAGTTTTTTGTTTTTGTAGAAGTAAGCAGACCTGATAGATGGGCCTTGTTGATATTTAAATAAATTGGTGAAATTGGCCATAAGTAATATTTTAGTTGTACTATAATAATATTTACTATTAAAATATATTTCCTAAATGTCCTCTTAGGTATGGAACAAGGCGAATTCATAAAGGTGACATTTTCCTATCATCTGTTTATTGTTTATTTTTTTGTGTGTATACTGAATGTCAAGCCTTGTTTACATTTTGTGAAAAAATTAATTCAATTTTAAAATTCAATAAAAATTTAAATTGTTGAAAAAAAAACTTATTTAAATTATATAAAACAAAAAAAAGTGAAAAAATATAAAAACAAGAAATTAAAAATGCGCAAGCAATAAGTGAAGCCACAATTAATTTGCAATTGAGGAGTTTCTTAAGCAATTGTGTATATTTTATTAACAAAAAAATTTCCTTTTTTATATTTTCAAAAAATATTTTTGACATTCAATCTAACTTTTTACAAAAACAAAATACATAGTATTTTTCAATAAAAAGGGATAGCTAGCATAACTCTATCTCATGATGCGGTCACCTTTATAAATTCGCCTTGGTATGGAAGAACCTTTAAATATAACACTACTCAAAAGAGGACTTGACAGCAGTGCTGAAAACAAAATTTACGTTAAAAAAGCGTTTAAAAAATAGATTTTTAGCACGCAAAACTCTTTCGGCTATGTTCTAGAAATGAAATGAGATTTTTAGTTTAATTATTTTTAAAACGACCGTAGTTTGTTCCTTATTTTAAAAGCGGTTATTGTAAAGATAAGTGCTTATAAAAAGGATTAGCATAATTCACGCTTAGTAGTTAACTAGACCTAGCAGAACTTGTGAATATACATATACCTTCGTTTAAAAGACTACAACAACAAACTGTGCATCAAACTGTTATTCATCACATTGATGTAAAATTACTATGCCAAAAACTGTGCTTAACTATGTATGTACACTTATTTGAAAGCTTTTTGGTTTTCTCTCATTTTCTGATTTGTGAAACAAAATAAAATTATAAATGTAAATAAATAAAACATTTACAGCCAGTCCCACGATGTCACACGTTAACGTTCGCATAGAAAATAACATTTAAAACAAAAACAAATTTTAGAAATTGTTTTTGTTTTAAATGTAATTTTCTATGCGAACGTTAACGTGTGACATCGTGGGATTGGCTGTTAATATTTTTAATTAGGCTAAATTTCATCAAATTTAATTTTCATTAAATTAATTTTATGAAGAAAGAAATTTTACAACATGAAATTAATTAAAATTTATTGATAATTTTTCATTCTTGAGTGAAGTTGGGCTCGAACCCAGGCGTTTTTTTCGGATACGAAACTATGTAATACGAAAGTGGCTGTGCTTGCGAAAACGATAAAAAATTTAACTGCCTGTTTAACGATATCGAACGTCATCGTTCGCATAGAAAATTACATTAAAAACAAAAACAAACTTCGAAGAATGTTCGAATTTTGTTTTTGTTTTAAATGTCATTTTCTATGCGAACGATGAGGTTCGAAATCCATGAACAGGCTATAAAAATGTAAGTAAGTAAATAAAACTTTTTACAAAAACTGTAAAATACAATTAAAAACATAAGAAATCCTCTATATTTAGAACTGTGAGTGACTTGAAATCACAATTTATACCATGTGTTTGTTGTCCCAACTCTTTTTGTTTTTAGTCTGACAATTTTTATACATAACAATTTTTTTAAATGCTTTAGGAAAAGCTTAAACAAAGCAATGTTTACAAAACCAAGACAGTATGAGGTGATGGTTGATTTTATGGTTGCACATGCAGATTTAGCAAAGGGCCGCTTAAATGTTGCAAATGCTAAAAGCAAGTCGAAGGATTTGTGGCAAAGACTGTCAAAGGATTAAGATGCGGTTGGTCCACCGTATAGTGAATTGGAAAAAAGTGAGTTTTCATTTAATCGATTTTGTGTTAACTATTTTTACAAATGTGCTTTGTTACTAGGTATGGGAAGACTATAAACAACACGTTAAAGTTAAATGTCTGTTTTCGGTTGAAGTATAAATGCTCATCGTTAATTGGCCTTATTACTTGAATGTGAGTGCCGTCTACTGCTCCAATTACTCCAAGTATTCCACATTAATTAAAAAAATATCTTTTCGCCTCCTTTTTTTCTTCAGTCATTTCAAAGATAATATGCTTCGGGCAAAGATTTGGTTCGATTATTTCGCATACCTCAGATATATATATATTTATTCCTTTTATTCCTAGGAGGAACATAGGGCCATAAAATTTTCGTTGTGGTTTCGTTAATCATATTGAATTTGAGGTAAGCAGGAGATTAACCTACTGTACCCGATCCTGGTGCTAGGGCTGCTAGCAAAACCTCCATTCTTGCTTTACTTTGAACCTTGAAAGGTGCAAAGTTTCCAAGTGGTCTACCTAACTGAGACTGTGCATGCCGCCGTTGGTTCTTTGTGAATTCATCCGCCAACAATGCTACAATTTGCCCTTGGATACAAACCGTTACTAGTTTTTTCTTCACCTCAGGTATTTCATTTCCCTGATACCACCCACGGATGACAGGCATTCATGGGAGGCGTTCCCTATTCGAAGGGAGGCACCCGATGGGCGAACTAGCAAAACCCCACACGGATAAGCTTATGAAAATTGATGGGTGTGAAAGTCCCACAAGGCGATCTTGGCCAATCTGATGTTGGTATCCAACTAGTGCCAAAAATTTTAATGTGGCAGCTAATTTTTTCAAAGGTGCAATGACTTTCGATCTTTCAGGTGGCTTTAAATCGCCTTTTATTCAATTGTAGATATACATAAATGAATTTTTATTAAGCCGAAAGTTTTTCACGAAACTTAAAGTAGTATTTTTATGATTAAATTTCATAATTAAAAAAATCTTTCTTACGTACTATTAGCAAGGCTCATAATCTCGGATGTATCTCTTATTATTTTCTGTTGAATTCTTTCTGCAATTGCATCACTTTCTTTATCGCTATCTTCCAACCACAATGCAACAAATCCATGTTCTTAAACCGTTATTTTTTTATTAATAATTATTTGTTATATTATTTTGTTTGGAAGTTTTCATTTATATTTACGTTTTGCGGAAAATTTAACGTTTTTTTAACGCTTGTTTTTCAAAAAAAGTTCTGTCAATATTGACAGGTACTGTCAAATTTATAGTGTATACATTTGGCAGCACTTTGTTTTTCCCAAAAAGTGCTGTTTATATTCGGCTAAGCCGAATCTTATACATACACCATTCAGTATCGTGCGATAAGAACAGAAAGTTTTACAAAAAACATTCTTGAGATATAAAAAGTATAAATTTTATGCCACGCCCACTTCTCTAATCCCGCCCACGTGTTGCCGAATGTTGCGAATTTTCCACCAAGCCTAATTTGTAAGTTTTATCACTTGCCGTTCTCCAGAAATCTATAATGTATTTGTGTGGGAAGTGCAACGCCCTTAAGCAATCCCGCCCATATTTTGTCGGATGTTGTGTATTGATAACCATGATGCTGGTACTTTATTTGGAAACGTTTGCTCTTTCCGTTCTCCAGATATACATAAAAACAGACGGACAGACGGATATATGTAGTTAAATCAACTTCGCTGTATGTACATTAGTGTGTCCCAAAAATTTTTTTGGATTTTCATAATTTAAGAGCTTATAGGGTAAAGTATTTTTATGATTTTTTTCAGATTTTTCGGAAGATGTTTAGAGGTTGCTCAAGTCGAATATTTGCCAAAAAGCGGGTATGCCGGCCATTTTTTAAGTTTTCTTCATAACTTTGTTAAAAACCACGATTTTCTTCGCTTGTAAGAAAATAATTTAAAAGAAATATGTCCAAGCTTTATTTTGGTGTACAAAGACTATGAGTTTTTGCAATGCATTTGCTCATTTATGCACCCTTCATTAAAATTTTTCCTAATTTGTCCATAATTTTTGTTAATTACGCATTATAACTTTTAAAATCTTTATGAAATTGAAACAAACCAACAATGCAGTTTGAAAGATCAATTTATCCTAAATAATTTAGAAACAAAAATTTTTGAATTTGCTCTTTCCGTTCCTAAGTTATACCGGGTTTCAGCTTTGTACCCAGTTTATAATACTATTTCTCATACCCAACAAACAAACTAAAAACAAACGTTTTGTTTTGCTTGGTTTAAAAATCATTTATTGGGGTTCTTACGATATAGTCTATGCCCTGCAATAAATTCAGAAAATCAGTTTCAGAAGTTGTGACATTGAAGTAAGTGTTAGCCAAAGCCACACCTCGTTCTGCCACATCATTAACTGCTTGAAAATTTTGAGCTTTGTTCTTCGCATTTTGAAATTTGAACCTTGGTGCAAATTTCATCCTAATAGGAAGACATCGATTTCCAAATTGGGTCACTTGACATTAAATCCGGCTTTTATATATTTAAAACGTATATAAAAAGTTTGGTATTTTGTTGTTATTTTCTTAATTATTTTCTAAAATATTAATTTTAGCAAAAAACTTTCTTCGAGGCTAATGTTGTTCACTAGAAGAGCTTAAATATTGCCATATATCATATTCTTGTTAATGTTGTTTTTAAGAGATAGTAATATGCAAACAAATTACATTTGAATAAATGGCTTGATGTCAAACTTTGTGGGGCGGACGCCCCCCCCCCCCCTAAAACACAACTTGTCGCTACGAATTTTTTTTGTATTTTTTTTACATAAAACTGAACCAATTTGGGGGCCGAGAATATAAGAAATCAAAAAAAAAAAAATAAAAAACGGCCACCCTAATGTAGATACGTATAAGCTTAAATTGTTTTTTTTTTTATTAATAAAATACATTAAGATAAAAAATAAGACAAATACATAATTACATTACAATCAAAATGATAACGGAAATTCTAGTTAATGTAATTCTTTTAATGTCGCAATATTTTTGTACAACACAAATGAATCTAGAAACCTAATTCATTTTATTTTTGACTTTATGTTTTAAACCCATATTTTGAACAATTTGTATGCAATCTAAAATAAATAATAATGCACAAACACAGAAAGAAATTGTATAAGTAGTATAAACTACTTGCTGCTGTAACATATCACATTTGAACACTTGATGAGTTGTTGGTGTTAAGGAAACCTATAATATATATATTTTTTTAATTTTATATTCAATAATTTTTGACTTTGTTCTGAAAATTGGATTCGAATGGTGTTAAAGTCAAAGCGATATAATTTTGCTTTTTAATTTTTTTTGGCTTTTTGATTAAATGCAATTCCATTGGCAATTCCATGAAAACAAAAAACTAACCGTCAGGCCCACGATGTCCCACGTTAACGTTCGCATAGTGTTAAAGTCAAGTTCAATTATTTAATATTTGACGAGTTCCAAAACAAAGCGATAAAATTTTGCTTTTTAATTTTTTTTGGCCTTTTGATTAAATTCAATTCCATTCCATTGGCAATTTTTTTCACACGTTAACGTTCGCATAGAAAATTACATTTAAAACAAAAACAAATTTTAGAAATTGTAATTTTCTATGCGAACGTTAACGTTTAACATCGTGGCCCTGGCTGTTAGTTTAATTATCTAAAATAGTTGGTAATATATACAATAAGTACTGCCTATAATTTTTCGTAATATTACTTAGGGCCATTATTACAACTTGAAGTTAGCTAAAGTTAAGATTAAATTGACAGATAATAATGTGTTATCTGTCAAAAAGCGTCTGTTAACTGTCGGATAACAGCTAACGCCAAGTTATAACAATGGCCCTAATTGAGTTAGGTATCTTTTTCGATTTTTTTAATACATGAAGTTTTTTTTATTGCCAACTGGAATTTTTTTTTGTAAAAAAAAACGTTCATATACTGATTACTGCTTTACATAATGCAGTGCGCCCATGTATGGGTTGAAACAGTGCTTAAAAAACGGCAATTAAAATATTAAAATTCACAAGATTGTTTATTACTTCGACTTTTTCATATTTCATTGGACAAAAACAAACTATTGATTTTACTTCTGATTTATTAAATGTAAACAGTCGAAGTCAAAGCAAAAGCAAAAACGAAAAGTTATACACTTCTTCAGCAGTCGACATGTTCGGAAGTTTTTGGTTTGACTGACAGAAACTTTTAATAAATTCCGAATTTTTAGGCAGAAGAAATGTTATGTGTTTTTTTTTTATTTTTTGATTTTGCGGTTTTAACTGGGATATTTATATAAAGGGTGTCCAAAATTTGAGGTATCATCGGTCAATGGAAATCGGTACAGGGAGATGATTCGAAGCTTTTTGTGGCGGAAAATTGATGATTTAGACGTAGAAAACACTTTTCTAGTGATGACATTTAAAAAATAGAAAGATGTCAAAGGGAACAAAATGAGATTTGATCATCTTGTAAAGATCTTAAAAAATTTAAAACAAATTGTTATAATATACCTACATACATACATATCTTAGGAAACTATTCTTTTAATGGAATGTGTAATATTATAATTTTTTTCGTAAAACTGCTCTGGGCAATCAGGCCATCCCTGCTGGTCTGCTTTTTGTGGGTTTTATTTAATTTGGAGAAGACTTCAAATATATTCTAGTATAACTACAAAAACATTTTTTTATTTTTCGAATTTATTCTATGAGTTAAATTTCAGGTCTGTATTTTATAAAGCTTTTTTGTAATAGTTCTATTCCTTTAATTTTTTAAAATTTAACTCATAGAATAAATTCGAAAAATGAAAAAATGTTTAATATAATATAAAGTAACCTTTACAAGGAAATAATTCCCAGTTTCTAATTTATAACTACAAAAAGTTAGCCAAACATGTTATTATAGAAGTAAATTGATTGATTATGTAGTTTATACTCTCTAAGGCTAGTTAACACTACCCCACAAGTTTTATGTATTCTAAACAGCGTTTAAAAAACTGCAGTCAAAGTAGAAAAAGTGCTATTTTTTCCACTACTTCATTTGTCATTGGCTAAAAAAAAAACTGTTGCTTTTAATTCTGATTCATTAAATGTAAACAGTCGCTGTCATCAAACCAACTCAAAAAGCTAAAAGTTGTACACACATTTTCGTTTTTTGTTCGAAAGTTTTTAGTTTCGACTGCAGTTTTTTAAACCCTGATTCTAAATACTTTGTAAGATTGAAATCTAGTTTGTATTCACACTATAACACATAAACATTTTTTTGTCATGCATTAATACAAAGTATTATAGTGTAAACCTGCCTTTACTAAAAAAGTACGCGAATTATGAATGAAAAAAATTAATTTTTTTGGAAACGCATTTTCTACGCATTACATTTAGTGAGTTTTATGAAAAAAAAATTGAGTTTCGAAGATTTTGGTATTCCCGAATAGTTTAACTCAAATTCGAATTTCAGAACAAGGGCGTATATTTTAACAATTACCATTAGGAAGCTAGGATTAACTTTATTACGCCAACTAAATGAAGCCACTGTATACTCTTCAATACCCCAACGATTGATGGAATAGCAATAATGATGACTATGCCCAGCAAATGATAAACGAGGATGTAACAGTTTTCCTAAATTAACAAAGTATTATAATAATAGATTTATTTGTAAAATCCAAAATGTGTTTATTTAACTTACCCAACCAATCAGTAGAATTTTTAGATAAAACTTCCCATTTCTCACGATATTCTTCGATGCGTGGAGAATCATGTTCTCTGCATGATTTGTCAGATTTACGATATGTTGGAAAATGTTGTAAAACAATAGGACGACTATAATGCTGATGTTTTTCTAGAGTTTTGGTATCACTACATTCATGTGGTGCTTTGAGGCATCTTAGCTTGGCTATAATTGAGTTTATATTAGTTCATGTTTACATTCTAAAGTAAAAATAATAAAAATCACTATTCGATAAAGAAAAAGTTATATTTTATAAACAAAATTTTTACCTACTTTCGTAACTTTTTCAACAGACAATTATAAATAAAAATATCCCGCGAGATCTCTCCCTTCTCCGATTTTTACAATAGAATTTAAACAGGGAAAATGGGGAAAGGAAGAAAACATCCGGGTAATTTTTATTCATAATTTGGTTGAATTTTATCTTAATATCGTGTTTTTTAAAATGTTTGTATAAGTGAATATGTTTGTGAAGCACCTTATAAGGTTCTATAGATAATCATGGCCTTTTATTACAGGGGCCGTTTTTTTTAAAACCAAAATACAGAACACAAAATTTTGATATTATGCAAATACAAAGATAATTTTGATATGTGTACATTAACTTAAATTTGACCAGTTTCATAACCAAAATTACTATTGAAAACGAAATTGGTAATCTTATTTCTTGTTTTGAAAATTTCGGATTTCAAGCATAGATTCAAGGATAGATTTATCGATAACCGAAAGAGAATAAAAATAATCTTAGAAGGAGAAACCAGCAATCTACATAATGTTTGATGGGTACTATTTCGAAATTATGTTTAAAACTGTATTGGAAACTAAAAATCTCAGTTAATATTTTTTATACCCTTCACCGAAGGTAAGAGGGTATATATAACTTTGTCATTCCGTTTGTAAGATCCACAATATTAATCCAACACTTTATTATAATGTATATATTTCTGGTTCGTTATGAGAAGAGAAGTTCAAATCCGGTTGTCCGTCTGTCCGTGTGTATGTTGAAATGTTAGGGACTTGGTTGTCATATATTTATGTCACATATACCTTCCGAGCAGAAAACATCAAAAATTCTATTAAAACTTAAATTTTTGAGCTACCATATGTACGATAGATACGCCTAATATATCAATGATCGGAACTCTTTAGTAGAACATATTTTCTGAAGAACTCGGAAAAATCGGTAAAAAGTAATGTAAAAATAAAATTTTTTTAAATACCTATTTTCGAGAACCATATATCTTCTCGACTACAAGTTTAATCCTTAAAGTAAATGGTAAATTTATTCTTTAAGATGTCGGTGTAAAAATCTGTCAAATCGGTTACAAAATGGCCGAGTTATGACCAAATACTGAAATTCGATATATACATGTATATAAACATATTTAGAAATATATATGTCATCTTAAAGACCTGCAAAAATTTCCAAATTGAGTTTTTTTATGAATTTTTATTCCCTATATCAAAACGCATATGTTTTCAAAATTTTGAACATGTAATATTACAAATGAAAAAGTTTTTGTACCTAGAGGACCGTAACGCACCAAAAAAAGAGAAAAATAAATCATCAAAAATCACGATAAAAGTTTAATTTTGTTGCATAGTGTAATTTAAACCTTAGTCCACTGGCAAAACAACAACAAATTAATAAAAATTTATTGATTAGAAAAGGTAGGTATAGTCTTATCGCTACATGCAGTAAGGGGCAAAATATAAATGTAAAGACGACATACATATGTACATGCATAAGTATATACATAATTTATAAATTATAAAACGGAATAAAAATTCTTAGATTTTTGGCTTGGTGGAAGAGGCATAACTTTGAATTTAGTAAACGTTGAAAGAATTATAAGTAATCCACGCATGGCATTGTACATCCTCTGCCAACAAAAATGTACACCACTTTCACCAAGCAAAAGTTATACGGCTAGGTTCTGACAAACGCACGATTTGCAATCGCAAAACGCAAGATTTATTTTATAGTGTTCGAAATTCGGGCGTTTTTAACAGAATACCTATTATTATCGCAAATGTTAAACGTTTTTCGATTGCGACATGTCTGATTATGAAATTAAGTCTTACTCTACATTTTTACTCTTATTAACCTGCTGCTTTTTGTAATTCATTTTTCGCATTTTCGCAAAATTCGCAGCCATCATTTTCCATAGCCATTGAATTAATAAATATGAAATGATTCCCACGCAGAGTATACAGCTTAACAGCAGTATTGTTAAAATTTCTCTCAAAACGGTCCATAAAATACGGATGCATTCTAAAATTGAAGAATATAAAATTAAAGTAGAAGTAACTGGTTACAGGAATCTGACTTACTTATAATGAAAACCAACATCATGGTTTCCCACTGCACTAATGACTGGAATTGAAGGCGGTGCATGAAAATGACTTCGGAATCTTCGTACATAATTATTAAATTCATCATGGTCCACTATGTCACCTTCATCGAAAAGATCACCTAAAATAAAAATCACATCTGGTTTATGGAGGAACATTGCTGCTTGGAAAGCCCTTCTCATATGCCATTCCCGATATAGTTTATCCAACCAGTGTCCTTTTAAAGGGCCCAATAGATGGGTGTCGGCTATTATCATTGCATGCAATGTATTTGAACTATCATGCTTATCGAATTCTTTTGAGTGTTCCGAAGGCCATACACAACTCCATAGTTTAATAAAATCTCCAATAAACTCACAAAAACCCACCGAGAAAGCAATTAAAAAGATATAACGCCGCCACTGCATACTATTTGATTTTTTGTTTGTTTTTTTTTGTACGAATATTGCCAGATTATAATGTGTTTTGCAGAATGTTTTAAGATATAAGATACTTTAACTTAAAACTATTTTATATCTTATTATTTGGCTTGCCTATTATGTTTAGCCATTTAATTTTTTAAATTTTGTTAACTAGAAAATCTATAATTTTAATTAAAATTGTTTACAATCGCTCAATCCCTCTATTTCTTACAAAGTCTGGTATCTCCCTACAAACATAAGCATTTGTTTACATTGTTGCGGGGAACTGCCAGGTGGAAAAAATATGTTTTACGCAAAAATACAGTTAAAAGTATTGTATACCTTTAGGATTGTACGTAACTTAGCAACAAATAATTATATTTGTATATAATAAGAAGCCAAACGTTAACATGGATTTAATAAAAGAAATAAATGATAAATATTTAGCGCTTGAAGCTGAAGTAGATAGTAAACTCGAAAAGATGTAAGAAATTGACATTTATATATTATTATTTGTATGTATGTATGCATATTTGAAAGTTATACTAGTTTGTAAAATACCAGCCAAAAACTTGATAATACTTACAGACATACAGACATACTTCGTTCTTGAAAATAACAAAAAAAATTAAGTTTAGTGAAACCTAAATATTTTCGGCCGCTGTTAACTTTTTCTTCTCAGACATTTTCATTTCCTGATTACAGCAAACGTGATGAAATGCAGTTTGAAAAATGCTATGCAGTGGCAATGGAAAAATCGCAAAAAAATCAAACTGACAAAATTGTATCTTTCGAAGAGGCCATGACAAGAAATGGAAATCTTCTGAAGGTATGTATGTATGTACGTACATATGTATGTATGTATGAACTAGAGAAGTTACGAATAACAATTTTGAAGTTTTCGAGATATTCCCAAATTACCGTTAATCGCGGCTTTTAAAAAGATGATGTCACTTTAATAAAAGTATCTTCGAATATATTCGACGGATTTTTCAACTTTTTTTTTTTAACCAAACAATGACTTTTTTTAAATTTTATCACTTAAGACATTAGCCTATTTCAATACGCACATTTTGTGCCCAATAAAAATATAAGTTTGTTGTACGATCGCGGTGACAATCCTCAAAACAAAAAGGAGCCAAGTATTTTGTCTTTCTATGAATTAGAGGACGGAAAGAACACTATTTCATCTTTAAGCTATGGTACCGAGTGTTTATCTCACAGTTTATTTAAATAAATAATGAATTAAAATTAAAAAAAAATTTGTTCATTTATGTTTCACATTGAATTTAAATCCACATTTGAGAATAACGTTTGAAAGCAAGTTGAAAATAAATGCATTTCTTGATTTGAAAATAATTTCCCCTTTTTGTTTAGAATGCTATGATTTTCAAATCATTATCAAACGTTTGTTGTTTGTGAAAAATTTGCTTTCAAGTCACTTTCATTTTAAATTAAATTAAAATACACCTATAGTCAACTTCAAGTTAAAAAGTGTGAGAGTAACAAAACAGAACATAATTGCAGGGTACATGAAACTGAGTACCTCTCCCCAATCTTCTGACCTCTCTCAACCATAAACTCAAGAATTGCTGCAACAAAAATTACAACCGTATGGGCAACACCTTATTTGATTATAGGTGACTTGCGATAACGCCATAACCATAACCATGACCATACAAACCAATTGAATTAATGATTTCTATGGTCATGGTTACGGCTATTGCATTATGTTTAACTAACGTCAATTGTACCTTTACTTAAAGTAAGAATTATGCTGACAAATAATAATGTGTTATCAGTCAAAAACCGTCTGTTATCTGTCCGAAAACAACAAACGTCAACTTATAATAAGGGTGCTAAATTTATTTAACATCCTGATGACCAGGGAAAACCATAAATATGCAATTGCATGTTTTTCCCTGTGCGACCAATGAAGGCACAAACGATATATTTATCCGTTTTAGTGTCTTTTATGAATTTTGGCATCGATTTGTTAGTGCATATTTTTGCGTATTTTCGCAGCAAATAAAAAATTTTTGTTTTCCAAACTATTTTCTGTTTTTAATTTGTATCTGAATACCCAACGTGTTGCTTCAATTTCGCCACCTTCAGTTAATTTTTACTCTAAAATTGTAAGACAAAGCAGGTATTCATTAAAGATAAATGTTATGCGGTGTTTGTAATACATAGAAATCTAGACATCTTTTTAGTATACCGATTGACTCGGAATTATTTTTAAAGTGATCAAACGATGTCCATCCGTCCATCTGGCTGGTTTTCTATCCATGTTAACCTTGTGCGAAAAGTACAAGTTCCAATTTTGTAGATAATTTGATCAAATATGTAAGAAGTCTATGTAAATGATCCCAAAAATATTTTACTGCAAATTAAATTGTTTTCAAATCGGTTCACATTTTCCCAAAGCTACCATTAACAATTTAGCGAGCGTTGCATTAATCCCTTTAAGACAATTACCCATATTGATGTTAATATATTGATAGTATATATTGATAGTATTCAGGGCATATTTTTCAGTTCTTACTGCATATTTAATGCGCATAAAACGCGTTTTTTAGAGCATATTTCTGGTTTCCCTGCTGATGAAAAATTTGAAATTATCAACTGAACACGTCAGAACCAAACGCGCGTGTTGCATTCCGTGTTTACAGCAAAAATGTGTTTTCGTCCGAATATAATAAAATTTAATTTAGCGCTTGTAAAATCTCCTTTAAAATAATTCGGAGTAAAATAATAATGGAGTGTTCTCCCACTGTTCCAAAATTCTGTTGAATCATCATCATATATATTATTTCTAAAGCACTTTTTTTGTCGGTTGCAAATATCTCCCATACCACCGCATCAAATTTAATGAATGATATCTCATTTTAAAGCTTAAGCTTCGTACAGACGATGGTCAGATCTTACAATATTGTAAGCAGGCGTTGCCAACAGCAAAATTTTTCTGACAATGGTCCATTGTCAGATGCATTAATTTTGCACATCTGCAAATACAAATGAGCTTACAATGTTCACACAGTTGTAAGACATTTTAGCCAATTTTAATGCAATTTAAGCAACGCTGCTTACCAATATTGTAAGATCTGACCATCGTCTGTACGAAGCTTTATTTCTAACACTAATGACGAAAAATAATTAGAAATTGAAAAATTAATATTTTCATTGATACAAATTACGGTGCGAAATATTCGCACGGGTCATCTAGTATTATGAATTCGTTGCAAAATAATCTTGAATTGAGTAGAAGTCGTCTTTTCTACTATGTAGAACTATGAACCACTGTTATCGGACAATTCTTAAATTGTACCGTCTCAATGGCAAAATTGTGTTAAATTGAAATAAATTGTACCAAAATTAAAATAAAAATAAAAAAGCATACATAGTAAGAATTCATAAAATTTTTTTTATTTAATAAAAACAAAAACAAGACAAGTGAGAAATTTAGAGTCCGTCAAGCCCGAGCATTTAATTCTCTACACCACAGTTTATACTAGGGATGCCAATCGGGATTGATTTTAGAAAATCCCGGGATTTCGGGGGTTTTTTTTAAATAAACAACACTTTTTATTAATATATGAATTTTCAAAAAATATATAACATATGTATGTTAAAAAAAGAAAAATAAGAATTATAAAAATAAAAAATACAACTGAAATATAATTTTTAATAATTTTTTTTTGTATAGAGTATAAAAATTCAATATAAACGAACATTTTTGTACACAAAAGTTGATATATTAAAAATCCGGGATTCGGGATTTATCAATTCCGAAAAATCCCAGGATTCGGGATTTCCCGTTTGGCATCCCTAGTTTATACAGACAAATTTTCGAGAGTGAGACCAATGGGCAATCATGGACCCACCAGAACAAACAAATATTAAGAGGTTAAGAATTATGTAAAACTTTTTGTGCCGACTATTATAAAGATATTCAGTCTATAGGAGATTTGTTTGCCTTTAAGTTATTCTAGAAAGGGGGATTTATTGAACCTATGGTTAATTTTGGACCCATTATCGATACATTTTGTCTTGACAAAGTGCCTATCGTAAAAAATATTGTCGCCAATTTCTAAATCAATAATAGGCACAAACACTATTCCGGACTGAAGTAAAATTAAAGACCGTTTCACACAATTTTAAGTAGGCTTTGTCCTTATGAATTGAAACCTATGTTCAAAATTTAATCAAATTACCTTTAAAATTGCGACCTATACTTTATGCACAAGGTAACGTGGACAGACAACCAGCCGGCCAGCCGGACGAAGAGACATTGTTCAAACGACTCAGAAAGTATTATTTTGCAGTGTAACACACATCAGCACAATCACAATCCACTATTATGGTGTGGGTATAAAAATTAAGAAAAACCAAAATTTGACTATTTCTCTTTTTTCTCAAAGGCAGACAAAAATGTAGACGCTTGGTTGACAGTGTAACCAAAACAATTGACCAAAGTGGCGATTTGGAGAAATTTAATCCTAGGCTTCTACATAATTTAATGAAAATTAAATTTGAGGAACTTAAGCCTAATTAAAATATCAAAACCTTTAATTAAAATTTATTAAAAATTAATATTTTTTGTATTTATACCCACACCACAATAGTGGAGAGGGTATTATGCATTTGTGCTGATGTGTGTAACGCCTTAAAATATTGGTCCTAGACCCACCTTTAAGAAGAATCACTTTCTGAGTCGAACTAACGATGTCCGTCCGGCTGGCTGGCTGGCTGTCCATGTAAACTTGTGCGCAAAGTACAGGTCGCAATTTTGGAAATAATTTGAAAAATTTGGGCCATAGGTTCCTATTGACACAAGGACCAAGCCTTTTGAAAATGGGCAAAATCGTAGGACCACGAGGGAAGATAGGGGGAAATTTTTTCCTCTCAGAAACTATCAAACCGAATTTTAAAACATAGATAGAACCATATCTATATAAACACAAAAGGTATGCATTTTTTAAAAAATAGGACCACGAGGGGAGATAGAGTCAATTTCTGCCTCTCAAATCGATTTTAATGAAATTAAAACCATAGATAGATCCATTTCTATATGGACACATAAGCTATACAGTTTAAAAAAAAAAGGACCACAAGGGGAGGTAGGGGGCAATTTCTGCCTCTCACAAACGTTCAAACCGATTTTAATGAAGTTTATAAGCATAGATAAATCCATATTTCTATGGACATATAAGCATGATGTGGTGTAGGGTATCATATGGTCGGGCTTGACCGACTATACTTTCTTACTTGTTTTTTTTTTGGAATGTATTAACAAAATATTCGATTGAATATGACGAATACGAATGTCGCGAAATAGGCGAATATTCGGAGATACGAATAAGAATTTTCGTAACAATACTATTATGTACATAGATATGTACATTAGGGCTATAACCAAATTTTTGGCATGGTACCACGGAGTGGCCAAGAATGTTTTAGTAATGAAAACACCTGCCTCCCGTCGTTTGCGAAAAAAAAACCTCACGCAAGGAAGCAAATTTCTAAAACCTTCCAAGATAGAATTTAAGTAATACGAATTTATTCATACAAACATACATAATACATATCCTTTATTGCAACAAAGTCATATCTCAAAAAAATCAAATTTGGCAAAATGCAAATAAACCTTTAAAAATGTACCTTTATATACAGATTTAATAATAAATGTACATATATTTTGCTATAACTTCGAGTAGGTACGAAGGAGCACTTTTGCTTAAGTAACTCCAAATGTTTGATGTTTTGAGATATGACTATGTTGCAATAATGGAGCAATATGTACAAGTATAAGCAATAAAAGTTAAAAAAATTTTCTTTATCCTTCCTTTTCTTTCTTCAACAGTCATTGGAGATGACCAAAGCACGACTACGCTCACGATCCACATTTTCACCTGTTGAGCAAATTTTGGAAAAAGCATTTCACAAGTATACAATGGATTTGGAATCATCACAAAATGAAGAAAACGAAAGACGCAAACACATGCTTAACGGGAATATATATGACACAGTTCTCCAATAGACATATCTGAAACAAATTTTTCTCAATACTTTTGTACTACATAGAGAATGGCAACAAGAAAATATTTTCCAATAAATACATAGTTTATTTTTTGACTTTAATTATAAAAAAATGTTTTCTTTTGTTGTTCAATTTATAATGCCCTTCAGCTAAGGTTAAAGTATGTATGTATATATGTATACATACATATGGGTAATTACAAAGTGTTGAACGTGACAGTCGTACGCATCAAAAATGCAATAACATTTCAAGCAAAAAATATTTTTACGTTTTCTTAACCCTTAAATTATAGCACTAAGAAAGCACTGTTATCTATGCTAAAGTTTATGGAGGGCGCTATTCTAGGTCAAAGATAATGGCAAAAGAAGTAGCGGTTCGAACGTGAAAAAAACCGAATAGTTTTTTTGGCCATGTATAAAAAGGCGTAATTCAGCGAAACCTGGTACAATTTTTTTGTCAAACTACTTTCATAATTTTACGTAGCACTGTAACATTAAAATGTCTTGGTTTGATTCCAAAATCTTCTGTATATTCATTTTTTTAACCCAAAATCTGGGTCGATACGTGACATTTCGAACGTGAAATGTTTTCCGTAATAATTTAACTGAATAATGATCAAAATAAAATAAAAATTTACCATTAATCCGAATAACATATTTCTCTTTGAACTCTTCCTTAGATTACAGGCCATGTAAGAAAATTTTTTTGGATAATTTTTATCAAATATCACCTTTTTTAAGAAAGAAAAATATTAAAGAAAACATAAAATAAAACTGATTGTTCATCTAAGTGAACAAATTTATGGGTAAATTTATAAAATTAGTAAAATCTAAATATTTAAAAGAGCAATATTTTTGTCAATTTGTTTCTAGTTTTAATAAGCAGTTTGGGATTTAAACGCAGCAAAATCAGTTCAGTAGGAGAGTTATGATTCAAAGTGGGGATCAACCACTATTCGGGTTGACCAACTTCAAACAGCATTCAATTACCCACAAAACAGATAAACATACTTGTGCGGTTTTAAATAAGAATACAATTTTATTCACGTATTCCAATTAGTTGAAATGCTTCAAAAAACTACAAAATACAAAGTTAATTGCAATAAATAAAAATAGTAGAAAAACTAATGCTTACTTTGGTCTTTCCTTTCCACCGTTCAATTCAAATCTGACATTAATAATAAAAAAAGAGAAAACAAAAAACTTCACAACAAGGCAGTGATGCCACAGTAATAAACATAAAGAGATTGCCAAAGACCAAAATAATCACGAGTAAATTATTAAATAATAAGTTTAGGAATTCAATGGTAGCGGATTTGTAACATTCTCCCCCTGGTATAACGGTCAACAAACGGGTATACCCAATCACGATTCAAACCCGCTATCCAGGGTTAACATCCAGGACGGCTATCTTAGCCGCGGGCCGATGATACACTCCACTTTGCGTCTTCACAATTGCACTTCGTACTTGGCCATCCTTTGCAATTTTAGTCCCAATAACTATGCCCTTAGGCCAACAGTGCCGTGGTAAATTTGGATCGACGATTATTACGATATCGTCAACCTCAATAGGCTTCACCTTTTTGAACCAATTCGTTCGTCTCGTCATGGTAGGTTAAACTTCAGCGACCCACATCTTCCAAAATCTGTCAGCCAATAGCTGTGTGTGTCGCCATGATTTTCTTAAGTACTGATCACCATCCTCAAACGCTCCAGGTGGCCTATCGCCAGATGGGGTACCCAAAAGGAAATGGTTAGGAGTAAGAGCTTCTTGATCGGCAGATTCGAGAGATAGGTACGTTAACGGCCGTGAGTTGATAATGTTCTCAACCTCTAAAAATACATTGTGTAACCTTTCATCATTCAATTTCTGGTCATGTATATTTATGCGGTACAGGACAGTCTTTATCGAACGCACCATGCGTTCCCAAGCCCCACCCATATGGGGACTAGCAGGAGGAATGAATGTCCACTTCATGTTAGGGCTGGTAAATTAATTTTGCAGATACTGGAAATCGATATTCTGATATGCCTCGCGCAACTCCTTTTCAGCAGCTTTCAGATTAGTCCCATTGTCGCTATGTATCTGTACAGGCATTCCTCTTCGGGCTATAAAGTTTCTCATTGCCATTACGCATGAACTCATGTTCAGGCTATACACCATCTCAACGTGAACAGCACGTATAGTAAGACACGTAAATGCAGCCCCGTATCGTTTCTCGCTTCTCCTACCCACAGTCACAAGAAAGGGACCAAAAAAGTCCACACCAACATACGAAAATGGTTTTGTAAAAGCTGACATACGAACCACTGGTAGTGGCCCCATTTCAGGGGGATTCGGTTTCGCTCCTCGATTTCTGCAACTTTGACACTTGGGACGGACAGTACGGAGCAATGTACGCAAGCCCGGTATGTGGTATTTTCGGAAGATTTCATTCACCACTGTTTCATGGTTAACATGCTTGAATTGGCGATGATACTAATCAACTATCAACTTCGTTAGGGTTTTTAGTCTCATCCGGGATAATCGTAGCGTTTTCCAAGCGGCCTCGTAAACGTATAATCATATCAATATCAAGGAATAGTGAAAGTTTCCCCAATTCACTTGTCTTGGGCAAATCAGCAGCCGGATTTTTTTGTAGTAACAAAATTTCATCAGCATAGGTATGGGATTGAGCAAGTCGTATCAGATATCGTTGGCTAAATTGTAATTGTTCGCTCGTAAGGTTAACATGCCCGTTTGTAAACTTGAAAAAAACTTTCTGCTCTATAAATCGCCTTACATAGGCCATGCTTCTCAGTAAGCGCTCCCATTTAGAAAATCTAGTGCAGTCAATTAACATCAAAGTTTGTCGAACCTGGACCACAACATGTTGAATATTGGCCTCAGCGACACAACTTTCACTTTTCATATCGGATTTTGGCCACTCGTCACTTGGTTTGCATAAAAATTGTGGTCCCGTAAACCATGGGCTTCCCGAATCGAAACATGGTCGGCCTACCCACTTCGTTGCCTTATCAGCAACATTCAACCTAGACGGTACGTAACGCCATTGTGATACTTCTGTAATCTCCTGTATCTCGGCAATTCTAAACATAACGAATTGTTTATAACGCTTCGGATCGGATTTCAACCACTGTAAGACCGTCTTCGAGTCAGACCAGAAGTGGCTGGATTCAATTTTCAGGTCGTGTGCATTCACTATGGTCATCGCAAGTCGGGCTCCCAGCACAGCAGCAAGTAGTTCCATTCGAGGAATGGAAACAGGGCGCAAAGGTGCCACTTTGGTTTTCGATGACACCAGCGTAGCGTGTATTTCATCCCGATTCTCTATACGAAAATATGCCACAGCCGCGTACGCGTTTTCGCTAGCATCCACAAATACGTGTAATTGAACCTTACTGTTCCGGGCACAAACTCCCTGAAAATAGCACCTTAGAACTTTCATGGTCTCAACATCTTTAAGCACAGACAGCCACCTTAACCATTCCTCGGAAAATTCCCCCAAGATGGTATCATCCCAAGCAGATTCGCTGCGCCAAACATTTTGTAAAAGAATTTTCATCTGCACCGTATAAAAGGACAGAAGACCCAATGGATCGAAAATCGACATCAATAATCTTAACAACTCTCTCTTTGTGGGCAGCCTGTTTCCACTCAATATGTCATCAGTTGCCTTAGTAAATTTCAAATTATATGTAAACACGTCATCGTCCGTCCGCCACCACATTCCAAGAACTTTTTCCGGTTCCACAAAATGTTCGATTTTTCCTCCTGCCCGACAAAATGAATCCGATACACCTTTTTCGTCCATAGCCGTTAAAAATTCCTTTGAATTAGACATCCAATTTCGGATATGAAAATTGCCCCGACTGTGGATGTAACGTACTTGTCGTGCCAGTTGAATGGCCTCCTCGATACTATCAACACTATCCAACATGTCGTCCACGTAATGTCTTTCAGTAATTGACAGTAGAGCCCGTGAGAATTCAACCGCAAAACCCTTGGCATTAGCATTCTTTACACATTGTGCCAGTGATGGCGAACAACTGGCCCCAAAGGACATGACCTGGAGAACAAATACTTTAGGACGATGTTTACTCTGGCATGACCGCCAGAGAAATCTTTGCGACTGCGTATCTTCTGCATCAACTGCAACTCTGTGAAACATTTCGGCTATGTCACCACTTATGCCAATCTTACCAATTCGAAAATTAAAAAGTACGCCAATTAGTGATGTCATTAAGTCTGGGCCTTTTTCAAGGCATCCATTCAACGATACACCCCGATATTCAGCTGCGGCGTCCCAAACCATTCTCATCTTGTCAGGCTTATTCAGGTTCTTAACGACAAAAACTGGTAAATACCATTTTCTTAGATACCTCATATCGATTTCATCCTCATTCAATTCTCGGATATACCCCTTTTTTAACATATTCTCGATGTGGTCGTTCACTCGATCCTTTAAATCTAAATCTCGTTCTAACTTTCGTTCCAAACAGGCAAGTCTTCTCAAGGCCATTTCATAATTATCCGGCATCACCAAATTGTCAGACTTCCATAAAAGCTTTACAGTATACTTATCATCAGTTCGCAAAATATAATCTTGAAGAATTGTATCATCATCTCTTGAAGCTCGATCTGAGACTCCTTCGTTTTCGAGTTCCATATTCTGTTTCATTAGCTCACTTAGAGTCACATCATGATCACATTTGCAAATGTGTAGTTGTAAAGAGGCGTTAGAGTTTACGTTTGTGGAACTTGTGGCCTCCAGGCCTATAGTGCCATAAATGGTCCAGCCCAGACGTGTTTTTAATGCTGCGGGTTCATCTGCCCGGCCTTCTTTTGATTTTAATGGCATGGCAACTCTTCTGTTGTTAAGCCCGATTATAATTCTAGGGGTTATATTTTGATACGATTCCACAGAAAGACCACGCAGATGTTTATATTTTTCAGTCAGTTCCGAGTAAATTAATGTTTGCCTAGGCAAATCAAGTTTGGCTATAGATCTGACATCCTTCAATAGAAATTGCTTTTCGGCCTTCCCTGAAGGCGAAATTTTCAAATCGATCTGTTGTGATTCATTTTCAATACGTACACTACCATCCGTCAATTTGAGGCAAAGTTCAGACGGCAAACCCTCCAAATCGAGTTTCTCCAGCACGGACTTTTCGATCAGTGTAGGACCAGAACCTTCATCCAAAAAGGCATACTCATTTAAAATGTTATTCTTACCATGAATAATGATTGGTACGATTCTATATAATACGTTAGATGTCACCATTCGATGCACTGCCACCACCGAAGTGTTCGGACTTCCATTATCATCAACCACCTTAGGTTTGTGTTTTGTCCGACAACCGTTGACAGCACACTCCTTACGTTCTCTACAAAATCTCGGATCATGCACCCTTAAACACGAACGACATAGCTTGCCATCATTAACCACACCCCATCTGCCGTGGTAATCTAATTGTCCAAATCTTTCGCACTAAGATATAAAATGATTGGTTCCACCACAACCAAAGCATTTGGCTTCAGATCGAGTTTCATTTTTCTTCCTCTTGTCGTGACCCCCACGCTCCTCATGTACGTTCACCCGTGGGGCCTTACGTTTCTCGTTATCAGGTGCACATGTTGTTGAAACATTAATTACGGTGCTGGCTGCCTCCGCCAAATCAAATAACCAAACACTAAAGTGGGTCAGATTTATTTCGCCCAGTTTTCGCGCGTAAACCGCCCAGTCGAGCCTCATCCGGGGCGGTAGTCTTTCTATAAATTCCCCAATTAGCATAGGATTATGTAAATGTGCAGTTAAGCCTGCAGCCTCCATTGTGGCTACAATATTTCTGACGTCCAATGAAAAGTGCACAAGGGTATCCAATTTCGCCGCATTTACATTTGGGCCGGCTCGTAATGTCACTAGTAAATTCTGAATAATATTTTCAGGCCGTCCAAAAAGCATACGTAATGTTGAAATTGCTTGGGGTACCAATGATGGTAAAGTTAGTTTGCTACCCACATACTCCAAGGCTTTGCCCCTCAGGGCCCGTTGCAATCTAAGCAAATTCTCTTCATCACTAAACCCACATGTTCTGGTTGAGTTTTCAAAGCTACTTATAAACAGTGGCCACTCCTCATGTTTGCCACTAAACACCGGTAGATCTCTTAGGGTACTCTGTCTGGCGTATATCTGATCATGTGCCAAATCGCATTCTGTCCCATCCGATTGAAATTAGAAGTTGTTGTAAAATTTCGTGGCCGACCGTCTTGGTTGCCAATATCGCTCTGATACCATTCTCTACCTATATTTAAATTGAGATTCCGCTGAGCACCATTATTTGGAGCATCTGCGCGATCGCCATAGTCTCGTACCCGTTGGCGTTGTTAGTTACCATCCAAGTGAGCATCCTCATTTTCAGACTCATCAGAGCCGTTGCCTGCTTCCATAATTGCATACTTTTGTTGAATAAACAGCATATTCATTTTATGCTCTTCTTCTAGGCGGCGTATTTGCATATCGCGACGGTTCTTGTTAGAACTCCTTGATACCGCATCCGGTGACTTGCTACGACAACTCGTACCTGCCCTGTTCACACCAAAGGCACTTGCATTCATCGGCGACTGAAATGCCCCATCTTCGCTGGCAACCTGATCCGCATTGGCCGCAGCCACATCTGCTTTTGCCTTTTTACCATTACATTTGCTGCACAACCAATCTTTGTCAGCTATTGTCCCATCGACGCCAACACACACGAAATGAAATCACATATCACATAAGTCGCACTGCACCATATCATCATTATCGGCCTGCCGACATTGAGAGCAACTTGCCCCCGTAGTACTCATCTTTGCTTGACTCTTTGTTCCGACCATTTCCTTGTACCTACGTGTTGAAAAAACTCCGCATTAAGCCCAAATTCTTAAGAATCCCAGCAGCACAACAAATTTTTTAAAGAATTTCGGGTTGACCAACTTCAAACAGCATTCAATTACCCACAAAACAGATAAACATACTTGTGCGGTTTTAAATAAGAATAAAATTTTATTCACGTATTCCAATTAGTTGAAATGCTTTAAAAAACTACCAAATACAAAGTTAATTGCAATAAATAAAAATAGTAGAAAAACTAATGCTTACTTTGGTCTTTCCTTTCCACCGTTCAATTCAAATCTGACATTGATAATAAAAAAAAGAGAAAACAAAAAACTTCACAACAAGGCAGTGATGCCACAGTAATAAACATAAAGAGATTGCCAAAAACTAAAATAATCACGAGTAAATTATTAAATAATAAGTTTAGGAATTCAATGGTAGCGGATTTGTAACCACCCTTAAAAAAATATAATTTTGGTTTAAAAACTAACATAAATAGTGTTGGAATGCACATATTGATGTAAGATTTTGCACAAATTCTGTCTATACTAGGGATACCAATCCCGAATCCCGGGACATACATTTTTTAATCCCGGGACTTTCGGGATTTAGTTAATCCCGCAACTGTAAACTAAATTCATCATAATATTCCCCCTTGAGAGGATAGGGAACATAATATTGATCTTAAATATTTATTTGATTAACGGCCAATTTCACCAAGTTAAGTTAAAACTAACTTTTACCTTAACTTCCAGTTGACAATGTGTTTTGACAGCTATAACTGGTAGTTAATTATAACTGAACTTAAGAAAATTGGCCGTTACTCTGTTAATACTGTCATTGAAAACTAAAGAAAATAGGTAAAGCATGTCCAACAATTATAAAGAAATTTTAACGTGGGAATAGCTGAAAATAATTACAGAAGAAAATTAATTAAAGAAAAAATTGTCTTGAAATGCACAAAACAATCAACTGGTGCACCAAATTCAAAATTTAAACTTAACTTTTTACAGGGTTAGTATTATTAAAGTGTTTTCCGAGAGTGGGCATAGGACATACGGTAATTTATGGAGGGATTTCACGAAATTAAGTAGTTTTTTATACTATACATTATTCTTTCAACTAGTGGTGGTGGATATAAAAATGTGTTTTTGTTAAAATAAGAAATTAATGGTTAAGTAAATAAATTGATTTTGAATAAAATAACTTTTTTCCTTTGAGCTCGAGGTCCTTTTTGTTAATTAATTTTAAATTCAAATTTCAGTTAATATAAATTTTAATGGAATCTTACAAATAAATCAATTGCTAGTTTGCTCTATTCAATTATAATATTAATTATTATACCGACACCACAATAGTGGAGAGGGTATTATGCAAATGTGTAACACCTCAAAATATGGGTCCTTAAAGCATACAGATCGACTCAGAATCACTTTCTGGGTCGATCAAACGAAGTCCGTCCGGCTGGCTGGCCGGTTGTATATATAACCCTGTGCGCAAATTACAGGACACAATTTTAGAGATAATTTGGTACATAGGTTCTTATTGGCACAAGGACCAAGCCTTTTGAAAATGGTCCAAATCGTATGACCACAAGGGGAGATAGGGAGAAATTTCTGCCTCTCAGAATTATCAAACCGACTTTAATGAAACTTAAATCATATTTAGATCCATATTTATACCTATTTATACATAAGATATGCGGTTTTTTTTAAAAATAGGACCACAAGGTTTGCCTCTCACAAACTTTCAACCCGGGTTTTAATCAAATTCAAACCATAGATAGATTCATATATATGGACAAATAAGCATGTTTCTCCATAAGTCCCGCATAGAGTGCACTATCGTTAATGCGTTTTTAAATACTGTGGTGTAGGGTGTCATATGGTCGGGCTTGACCGACTATACTTTCTTACTTGTTTTTTACTTAGTGAGAATCAACTGAGGTAATTGAATAAAATATTAACATATTTTTTGAAATCGTACGTTGTCTTTTTTATCAAATTTTTAATTAAATTCATCAATAATTAAGAGAAAAATCACAATTTTAAATTTTTCAAATTTTATTAATCATTATAACATTATATTTTAAAACAAGGCTGGATACCGAAACGAATTTCGGTACGAAACTTTTTTTATTTCGGTATCGGTATTTTATTTATATCGGTATGGCAACTTTTATAACCGTATATAACGGTATTACATACATATAAATATATCGCTCATTTGCTGCAAGACCGGCATAACTCAAAAAATGGAATTTTTGAGTTAGAGATGCAGAATTCTTCGCTTTGTTTTTCTTTATATTGTGTATTAAATTCATCTTTATATCTTTTATAGAGCAATTCCATATGAAAACGATCAAAATTGGCAAATTTTTGGACGACCCCTCTCCGATTTTAAAATAAATAGTCTCAATCGATTGCCCAGCAAAAAATAATGTACCTACATATTTTTTTTTTTATAGTGACTGGTTTAGTGGTGGTGTACACCACTGTCATGTGAAAAATTGAAGAATTCTTCATAAGGGACCTCATTGAAAGTTGTTTTAACTAAAAGCGATTAAACTACTAAAGCGATCGCAACGAGTGATAGCTCGTTGGAAAGGTATTGAATCAGGCTTTAATTGAAAAATAAAATTTTCCTAATTTTTCTTAGAAATTTACCTTTAAATTTTCCCATGAAAATTAAATTTTCCGATTTTCCACAGAAGCTCCTAAATTTTCCGGCAAATTTTTTTTTTTGGATTCCTCATAATTTTTGCTTTAAGAATCAGCAATAAAAAAATGGGCCCCGACTCCTTGTTTGGACAGGAAAAGAGCATTTAAGAGACCACCTTGTTAAAAATACATTTTAAAAATTATTTTACAGTTAAAAATACATTTATGAAGAAAAAATCAATTTTTTTTTTAAGAGCCCCAAGTTGAGTGTGTAGTGAATATGGTCTGCCTGCCTTCACAAGATCGGCCATAAATCCATGGATAATAGCAGCAGTGGCATGTAATGGCACACCAAACCCGACTGAGGCTACAGGTCATAAAATGTTTTGTAAATTTTTTAAATTACCAGGTAATAAATATTTCTCCTAAAATGACACGTGCAGAAACAAGTCATAAAACACGGATTTTCCATAAATATGGCGAAATATTTATTACCT
Organism: Pollenia angustigena; assembly: GCA_930367215.1. Lineage (NCBI taxonomy): Eukaryota > Metazoa > Arthropoda > Insecta > Diptera > Polleniidae > Pollenia > Pollenia angustigena. The sequence goes on along the minus strand of OV884057.1, from coordinate 118,404,195 downwards.
GGTAATTTAAAAAATTTGCAAAACATTTTATGACCTGTGGTCGGCTTATTGGCAGTAACCAATTAAGTCCCTCTTTAAAAAACATTTTATGACCAGTAGTTCACGCAAATTTTCCTATTAAAGAAAAGCAAATATCGCTTATTTTTTTTTACCTATTTTTTACCAAAAAATAAATATAAATACTTCACACACTCTTAGTCAAATTTCAGTTGAATACTAAACGTGACAGTGTTAAAGTGTTTTTTTTTTGTAAAGTAAAGAGTGAAGCTGTAAAGACAATTTAAAGTAAAATGAATAAATTTTGCTGCAATCCGTTTAACAAGAGTGGACATCGTTCGAAAAAGATAAAAGTATTAAAATTAACTGGTGTTTCGAAGCGATACATGAATGAATTAAATATACAATACGTTGAAGAAGCAGAATTCATTTGCCCCAAGTGTAAAATCGATTTGTCTCAACAAGCAAATGCATTGAAACAAATGCAGCCACAATCCGAGAGTGAAATGACAAGTGAACAAAATGTTTCATCTGATAGTGAGGCAGACATTCCGATGGTCAATATGTCTTTGAGTCCTTTGAATGAGGCTATTACCACTTTAGGTGAAACGCCTATTAGAAAAAGAAAGTTGCGAAGTGAAACATACAGGAAAGAGAAAAAAGGCAAGGTTATGAGTGCAATCGCGACAATATTTGATGAAGGCTCTGATAACGAATGCAGTCAAGCAGATGACGTTGATGACGGCAAACAAATGATTGAGCAGCTGAAAAGAAAATTCAATTTAGCGACCACTTTTCCGGAGAAATATCTCATTTTATCTGTGCTGCCTCAATCATGGTCTATACGCAAGATTTCTGAACAGTTTCAAACATCGCGAGAAGAAACAAAGAATTAGTTCGACAGAAGGGCATATTGGCGACTCCCACCAAGAAATTTGGCTCAAGGACCCTCAGCGAAGCAACGGTGAAATTGATTCAAGATTTTTACTGCAATGATGACAACAGCCGCGCCTGCCCAGGTACACGTGACTATGTTATCACACGTGAAGATGGAGAAAAAGTACACAAGCAGCGCAGATTATTATTATTATGTAATCTATCCGAAGCATACCATCAGTTCAATGAGAAATACCCAGCAGAAAAAGTGGGATTTTCTAAGTTTGCCATCCTACGACCAAAATAATGCGTGCTGGCATTAGACAGGCACGGAACGCATTCAGTCTGCGTTTGCATGTTTCATCAAAACATCAAATTAATTTTCTTTCCATGCAAGAAATTGAAAGTATTTCACGGTGAAATTGAAACATATAGGGACCTCCTGTCGAAGTCGTTGTGCGCATACCCCACGGAAAATTGTCATCTGTCCAAATGCGACAATTGTCCGAAGATTGACGAGCTAGAGCAATATTTGGCGGAAAAGTTTGAACAGCTGTTAATTCAGGAGGTGCATTTCAAACAGTGGATAATTAGCAGCGGCAGATGTTCCCTTGAGACCGTGGTAAAGCAGATTCCGGAATTCATCGAGGAATTCGGATTCAAGTTGAATGAACTGAAGGCGCACCATTTCATATCCGAGATGCAATCGAAATTTCTAAAGGAAAGTAAGGAGAAATTAGCCCAAAATGAATTCATTGTGATAAGCGACTTTGCCGAGAATTACATTTTCTCGTTCAGGATGAAATTCAGGCTTATCACTGGGCAAACGACCAGTGCACGGTTCATCCTTTTTGCATTTATTTAAAAAACGAAGATAACGAATTACAGACCGTAAGCCTTGTTGTTGTCGCGGAGAGTTTAGCTCATAATTATGTGTCCGTTTATTTATTTCAAATGAAACTGTTTGAATTCTTAAGATCAAAATTCGATGCAATCGACAAAGTAACGTTTTTCTCAGTACAAGAATAAAAAAAATTTGCATAATTGAAGAAGAACAAAACTGCAAGGTCGAGTGGCACTTTTTCGCGACGTCCCACGGTAAGGGCCCATGCGATGCGTTAGGGGGAACCCTAAAACGCATGGCGACTAAGGCAAGTTTGCAAAGGCCATATACTGACCAGATCTTAAATGTACAACATTTGTTTTCGTGGATTCAAAGCAAGGAAATTGCCATTAACACAGTTTTATGCACTCAAAAAGAACACGATGCCATGGAGCGACGAATTCAAAACAGATATAATAATGTCAAAACTATAACTGGAACGCAAAAGTTTCATTGCTTCACACCAAATATTTCTGATATGTCAATTAATGTAAAGCGGTACTCTTCGTCTGCCGACGTGCTAAATTTAAAGTTACTTTAATTTTATAATGATGCCAAGACAATTGAAATTTTTAATAAATATTGTAGTTAAGTATAAGCAGCAAAATAAGAAAGATTTTTTCTTCATAAATGTATTTTTAACTGTAAAATAATTTTTAAAATGTATTTTTAACAAGGTGGTTTCTTAAATGCTCTCCTCCTGTCCAAACAAGGAGTCGGGGCCCATTTTTTATTGCTGATTCTTAAAGCAAAAATTATGAGGAATCCAAAAAAAAAAAATTAGCCGGAAAATTTAGGAGCTTCTGTGGAAAATCGGAAAATTTAATTTTCATGGGCAAATTTAAAGGTAAATTTTTAAGAAAAATTAGGAAAATTTTATTTTTCAATTAAAGCCTGATTCAATACCTTTCCAACGAGCTATCACTCGTTGCGATCGCTTTAGTAGTTTTTTTTAAAACAACTTTCAATGAGGTCCCTTATGAAGAATTCTTCAATTTTTCACATGACAGTGGTGTACACCACCACTAAACCAGTCACTATAAAAAAAAAAATATGTAGGTACATTATTTTTTGCTGGGCAATCGATTGAGACTATTTATTTTAAAATCGGAGAGGCGTCGTCCAAAAGGTGATCGCTTTCATATGAAATTGCTCTATACTTTCCCAGTTTGAAGAGAATGTGTCTTCTTTTTTTCTAAATAGTTAAAGCAAATCAAAAACTTTAAATGCGTTTATCTCGAAATGGATTGTTTTGAGTTATGCTGGTCTTGCAGCAAATGAGCGATATGTGTATGTATTTTATTATTCATATATGCATGTGGGTACCTACTATATATATTTATTGATTTCAACTTAAATTATTCTCATCACAATATAAATAAAAACTAAAATCAGTAAAGCGACAAATACACTTGTCAAATGTTGGTCATGCTGGCGAATTCACCCGTGTACGTGTGCTGGATCCCTGCAAGAATAGTACGGGTTAAATAACGCGTTACATAAAAAGTACTCATAACCAAAGTATAAGTTAGAAATTCTAAAACTTTCAATTATTTTATACAGGCCTTTGGGAAAAAACTACCCTATTCTCTTCTGTACATGTGAGCTGATATCTCTTTCTTTCACATTATTACTTAGAACAGAAAACACAATAGTTCTCTCACTCGCACACGTCAGTCCTAACGTGTATATAACTGCCTAGGTAACGGTAGCGATACTGGTAGTTTTATATTATAAATAACTTTTTAGGAAACCGATACACATATCCGTTATTACTACTTATTAAGTAACTTGTTAGTTAACAGGTTTATATATCGATTAGTTAACCGGTATTAATATAGGTTAGTACTACTGATAACTACCAGCTATTGTATTCCTTTAATATTTTCAATTTATTTTATTTTAAGAAAAAAGTACATAAAATAAAATTAAAAAAGTAGTATAATAAAAACAATTAATTCATTTAAAGTTTGAACTTTTGGAGGTCACTTTGAGATCATTTACAAAAAGTAAAAAATATAATAAAAACCAAAAAAATAATTCATTTAATGTTGTAAAAATAATTAAAAATATAGGTAAAACAAAAAAATTCATTTATGATAAAAAAAAATTCATTTAAAAGTAGGTAAAAACGAAAAATAATAATAACAAGTTAGAGTGCTATATTCGGCTGTTCCGAATCTTTGATACCCTCCACCGACAGTTCGAATGTTTAAAGAGTACTATCTGTATGATGTTATTATTATCTTAAACTGTGACGATTTGTTATTAATTATGGTTTTAGGTGTACTAAACTGTTTTCCGGCAGTAGGGTTTCTATGGGGCCTAGGGTAAATTATGTACCGATCTTCACGAAATTTCACAGTATCATTTATAGTCCTATAAAACTGTGACGAGCCAAAATTTGTAATGATTGCATTATTTTTTACGGTTTTATGCGTACTAAACTGTTTTCCGGTAGTAGGGTTTATATGGGACCTAAGGTAAATTATAGACCGATCGTTCTTTTCTCAAATGGAACATTATTTATTTGCAACATTTCTAACATATATCTACGTTTCTTAAAACTCTCCGTATTCAAAATTGATGTGTTTTCAAAATCAGGATAATGATTAAAATCCCTACAATGAGTTGATAACGCCGTTCCATGGGCTGATTTATAATTCCTATATTTTTGGTCATGTTTATGTCCTGCTAATCTAATTTTCAGTTTTGTCCCAGTTGTTCCTACATATATTTTCCTACATTGTTCGATATCATTGCCCCCACAATGAATCTTATAAACTAAATTTGACATATCTGACTTAAGTAATCTATCCTTAGTTTTTGTGAATAATCTCCCAACATTACTATTCACCCTATGTGCCATTCTGTATTTCCCTTTATCATAAATATTCGAATTTTCTAATCTTTCTGAAAGCCCAGGTACATAAGTTAATGACTTATAAATACGTGGTACCGAAATCTCATCAATATTACGAGATCTTCCTATATTGTATTATTCTTCAAAATATTTCCAATAATTTCCTTATTCTTCTTATGAAATCTATTATCACTAATTGTTAATATCCTATCTATTAGATTCCTAGCTGTATTAATGATAATTCTCCTCGGGTGTTAAGAATAATAATTTAAAATTCTACCTGATGAGGTTGGTTTTTGATACCAATCAATCAATAATCTACTTCCTTTCCTAATCACCAATGTGTCTAAATATGGAATTGAACAATTCAATTCCCTTTCAATAGTGAACTTAATATTCTGATCAAATGAATTAAAAGTTGATAACAGAGTATCTATCTCATTCTCATTAACTATAACAAACAAATCATCTACATATTTCGTTATTATCTTCGCCTTAATTGTCAATTTTCCTAAACATGTATCTAATAATTTCTCCAAAACAATATCAGCAACTATTGGAGATGCTGGAGAACCCATAGGAAGCCCCTTTTTTTGGGCATATATTTTCCTATCAAATTGAAAATATCTATTATCTACTATACAGAACTTTATAATTCTCAAAAATAAATCCTTATTAATATTCGTTATCCCTGAAATTTTGTCCCAATTTTCCTCAATAATTCTAATTGCCAAGTCAACTGGAATACTAGGAAATAATGAAACCACATCAAGTGATATTAATTGTTCATTATCCTGAATTGTTAAATTTTCCAACTTATGTTCAAATTGTATAGAATTACTAACATTATACTTAGAATTCTCCGTTATCTTCTTAAGTAAATTCGTAATATATTTACAAAGATTATGTGATGATGAATTTATGGACGAACAAATTGGTCTTAAAGGAAAATTGTCCTTATGAATTTTTGGTAATTCATATAATTTTGGTGCTACAGATATGAAAGTTTTTAATTTGTATTTTTCCACTAATGTTATCACATTTAATTTAAAAAGTTCTTCAATAAATTCATTATTAATTTTCTCAAATCTGCTTGTTGGATCTTTTTCTAATGTGTGAAAAGTAGTATCGTCACTTAAAATGTTTTCAATTCTAGACATATAATCTCTTTTATTAATAGATACCGTTGTGTTACCTTTATCCGCTTTCAAAATTATTATTTCCTAATATTTCTAAGAAATTGTCAAACTCAATTTTTTAAATTTTATTTTTTTGTAAAAAAATTTTCCTGAAGAAGATTTCCAACGGAAATCGAAATATTGAAAATAAAAATATTTTAATTAATTTTATAAATAAGTGACCTTAAGCTTGAAGAATTTATTAAAGTATTTAATTAAAAAAAAAAAAAAAAGTTGAAGAAATAGGACTATAATTTACTAAAGAAAGAACAGAGCACCATGAATTATCAAGATTTCAAGAGCTATGAGGGTAATAAGAAATGGATAAACAGGTTTAACATAGTAAGGAAAAAGATAATAAAATGTAAGGCAACAATTACATTTTTCATAAGATGCCGTAATGAGGGGATTATGCCAAAATTTATCAAAGATTCCACTAAGAATATTTTCAAAATCTTCCAAGGAAAATCGAATGCTTCAATGACTTATCAATTCGGGAAATATGTTCAAGGCTTACAAAACAGGATTCTTAATTCATCAATCAAACAAAAACATTACCAATTAAGGGAAAATCAAGATGAATTACGATATTTAAAATATGTTATAAGCAGGTTTTTGAACAGTGTTGAGATGGAGAATTTTTTGAAATATGATGACAGATTAGCAGATAAATTAATGAAGAAAGAAAAACAGGTACATAAGAAAAAGTTTGATTGTCTTATTAATTTGTAGAGAAAAGAGTTAGGAATAAGATTTAATAAGAAATGGTTTGTAAAAAAAACAGATAGAGATATAACAGAGGACGTACAATGGATTTTATCTTTAGGACAAAAACACGCACTTCCAGTAAATAAGGGGGATTTTCTATTGATGAAAGTTATATGTGATGGTGAAGATTTTATTGAAACTGTAGAAAATAAGGAACAACAGGAAATTGAAAGGTCAAATTTTGTAACGATAGTAGATAATCATTTAAATAAAATATCATTGGATTGTAGGGATAGATTTACAATAAATAAAGTGAAATTGAGTGAAAAATTTCTTAGAAATAATAGGGAAATAATGATTTTGAAAGCGGATAAAGGTAACACAACGGTAGCTATTAATAAAAGAGATTATATGTCTAGAATTGAAAACATTTTAAGTGACGATACTACTTTTCACACATTAGAAAAAGATCCAACAAGCAGATTTGAGAAAATTAATAATAAATTTATTGAAGAACTTTTTAAATTAAATGTGATAACATTAGTGGAAAAATACAAATTAAAAACTTTCATATCTGTAGCACCAAAATTATATGGATTACCAAAAATTCATAAGGACAATTTTCCTTTAGGACCAATTTGTTCGTCCATAAATTCACCATCACATAATCTTTGTAAATATATTACGAATTTACTTAAGAAGATAACGGAGAATTCTAAGTATAATGTTAGTAATTCTATACAATTTGAACATAAGTTGGAAAATTTAACAATTCAAAAAATTATGAAAAATTAATATCACTTGATGTGGTTTCATTATTTCCTAGTATTCCAGTTGACTTGGCAATTAGAATTATTGAGGAAAATTGGGACAAAATTTCAGGGATAACGAATATTAATAAGGATTTATTGAGAATTATAAAGTTCTGTATAGTAGATAATAGATATTTTCAATTTGATAGGAAAATATATGCCCAAAAAAGGGGCTTCCTATGGGTTCTCCAGCATCTCCAATAGTTGCTGATATTTTTATGGAGAAATTATTAGATACATGTTTAGGAAAATTGACAATTAAGCCGAAGATAATAACGAAATATGTAGATGATTTGTTTGTTATAGTTAATGAGAATGAGATAGAAACTCTGTTATCAACTTTTAATTCATTTGATCAGAATATTAAGTTCACTATTGAAAGGGAATTGAATTGTTCAATTCCATATTTGGACACATTGGTGATTAGGAAAGGAAGTAGATTATTGATTGATTGGTATCAAAAACCAACCTCATCAGGTAGAATTTTAAATTATTATTCTAAACACCCGAGGAGAATTATCATTAATACAGCTAGGAATCTAATAGGATATTAACAATTAGTGATAATAGATTTCATAAGAAGAATAAGGAAATTATTGGAAATATTTTGAAGAATAATAGTTTTCCTAACAAACTGATTAGCAAATTAGTAAGACAATACAATATAGGACGATCTCATAATATTGATGAGATTTCGGTACCACGTATTTATAAGTCATTAACTTATGTACCTGGGTTTTCAGAAAGATTAGAAAATTCGAATATTTATGATAAAGGGAAATACAGAATGGCACATAGGGTGAATAGTAATGTTGGGAGATTATTCACAAAAACTAAGGATAGATTACTTAAGTCAGATATGTCAAATTTAGTTTATAAGATTCATTGTGGGGGCAATGATATCGAACAATGTAGGAAAATATATGTAGGAACAACTGGGACAAAACTGAAAATTAGATTAGCAGGACATAAACATGACCAAAAATATAGGAATTATAATTCAGCCCATGGAACGGCGTTATCAACTCATTGTAGGGATTTTAATCATTATCCTGATTTTGAAAACACATCAATTTTGAATACGGAGAGTTTTAAGAAACGTAGATATATGTTAGAAATGTTACAAATAAATAATGTTCCATTTGAGAAAATAATTAATTTTAAAAAAGATACTGAGGGCTTAGCTCAGATTTATAGACATTTATTGAATAAAAATAAATAGGTTGATGGAAGGGATAATTATAAATAGATATTTTTTCTTGATTGTTTGTAAAATGAATTTTAGATGGCGTAGCTCAGTTGGTTAACATTTTATAAATGAAAATAACTATTGACGGAAAGGGACATTAAAATAGGTTTTAGGCTTTGAATATTTTTAAAAAATTTTGTTTTTTGTTTGTCTTTTTCTCTAAAGTTTGTAGAATGGAATTTTACAGTTTATTATAATAATTTTGTTAATTGAAATTTTAAAATTTATTTTTCCATTTTTCCATTTTTTTATTTATTTTTCCATTTATTGTCAAACTCAATTTTTTAAATTTTATTTTATTGTAAAACAATTTTCCTGAAGAAGATTTCCAACGGAAATCGAAATATTGAAAATAAAAATATTTTAATTAATTTTATAAATAAGTGACCTTAAGCTTGAAGAATTTATTAAAGTATTTAATTAAAGCTAAATAAAATCTCAAAAACTTATAAAATAGGTATATTACATTCAAATTGTTTTTTTTTAACGAATTTGCGTTGCTTGTAGCGGTTATGGCTGAGCTCGATGCTTTTTTAATTCTTTTTCAAAAGAATTTCGTCCTTCTGCTGCAAAAACATTTGAAAAAATAAGAAATTATAAAAAGGAAGACTACATTTTTGTCGATCAGTGGTCATACCACTAAGAATTTTGTTTATGAGTGTCAGCTGGACCAACGCTCGATTCTCTTTTCTTCCATCAAAATTAAAAATGTTAATTAGCTTGTCCTCCATAATTTTTCTAAACACTTCATCCACCGTTCCTTTGCCACCTTTGAGCTGGAAGGGATATGACTTCTGTAAATAGTATATAATGTATATTTATTTTTAGTAAATAGAAAATATAGTATGCAATAAATTTTAAAATACCATTGCCTCGCGGTATACCGGGTTTTCAAACTTCTCCTCAAAGTCCTGTGCAGCATCAATTGATGACAATGGTAATGTTCCAAAATATTCGCATTTTCACCGGACGGACAACTTTCTACACTTTCTGCTTTATCAGCAATTGCAAATTTATTTATATTTCTGTATATTTCCACTTTTGTTTTAAATTTCTTTTTTTCAACGCTTAAAGCATTTTGTAGAGATTTTTTTTCATTTTATTTGAATTACTTTATTTAATTTTTTCACTTTTATTACACTTGTTTAACTTTACTCGTACAGCACTAAATAGTAATGTGTAACATGACAGAAAGAGTAAGGTATAACACGCTTTTTTAATCGAAAACCCCATTTCTTTCTAACTTAAGGTGGTTATGGAATACAAGTGTGCATATGTATATGTATATGTTAAAATTTTAAAATCTTAAAATCTTTAAATGTATTAGTGTATCGGTTCCCTGCAAATAATAGGACCAGTCCAAACACGCGTGTAAAAAGTAGTCCACAAGGGGCCAGGACTAGTCCAAAAGTAGCCCAAACGTATGGAAAAAACCTGGTCTATTTAACATTACGATGTCCTAGGAGTGGACCATATAACCCACCTTTGGACCACCAAGGAGTAGTTTTAAAACGAAAGCACGTCGTTAAAAAACGAAGACATGTCGTCTCACTACAAACACTTTTTAACAATGACATGGTCCATGCTTGCATTACATCGGACCAGTACATTGAGTAGTCCATTTTATCAAAATGGACCAGGTGGTACATTTTTATTTGCAGGTTTAGGCAGGTTTTGCAGGGATGTGTCACACATAGAAACCCATTTTCACTACTACTAGCACAATGCTTGATGATTTTGATAAGTGTATTTGGCCCTTCAGAAAGCTGACCGAATGTTTTTATATTTGAGCTCTTGTATTATAAACTGCAAAACAGGACACCTAAAAATTTCCTATATATGTTGTTGTATAACTTGTGTTACATTATATGATTTTATCATAGTAAGAAACAGAACAATAACAGTGTTGGAACCATAGATCGTTGTTGAAACTTTTAATTTTTTTATATTTAAAAATATATAATAATTTTTAATACCGAAACAATTGTACCGGTATAAACCCGGTATTAAGGGAAACGGTATACATATACCGGTATCTTATGAAAAAAACTAATTTCGGTATCGATATCAATACCGGTATTCAGTTTAAACGGTATTTAAACGATTTTAGTATCAGTATCGGTTGCCAACCTTGCTTTAAAATAATAAATATAGATGGGAAAAGGGTAAATACCAAATTGGCAAACACCCGGTAAATAGGGAAAGTTTTGTACAAAATTTAATAAAAATGTACTTATACAGTACCCATGTTCTGTAACTTTAGTGAGAACTTCTTGCATCAAAAATATGTGAAACAAAATATTCCATCGTTTCTCGAAAAGTGAGAAAAATGTGTGTCTGTAAAGGCTCAGTTAGGCGAACGTTGCTGTACCCGTAATGTACCGCACCGTACTGTAAGCACGTTGGTGCACTTATAGAACGTTTAAAAACGTGTCATATGTTTTCCCACACATAAACAAAAAGCAATCATATACATAAAACAAAACACACAGTGATGGGAATCAAAAATGTTCAAATGGTGACCGTTGTGCAGAAAAGTTACCACGTGATTTAAATGGTATTTAACTGTATTTTGTGTATGTAAAAAAATGTTAATATTAAATTATAGATTGACAATAAATAAATTTGTATTTTAGCATATATAAATTTTTAGCATACATATATTGTAAATGTGCATACACCAACCAAGGTTTTGATACATTTAAAGTCTTATATGTTTGACATTTCCATTGTATGTGTATATGCAATTCCATAGATATACTGAAAAAAGTACCAAAAAAAGTGCAAAATTACCCACATTCAATGTAACATACAAGCCGCCCATCACCGTCTTTCAAATGTCACGTAACAACGGCATGATTGGTACGTTGCAACTACGGTACATTGCATTTCGTTAAGCTTTTGTATTGGTTTTCATATAACAAAAAGCGAACAGCTGATTGATACAGTACAGATACGGTACAGTAACGTTCGCCTAACTGAGCCTTAACTCTTGTCGAAAACTATCAAAAGAGATTACGGCGTTACGTTATAAATGTCATAATATTGCACTCGAAGCCGATTTGACTTTGCAGACGTTCAGAACGCCAGTAACACATATCGTTGACGGCCAAAATTTACCAAAATTTACTTAAATTGAAAATTTTTCAACGACGACGGCGAAAACACAACCGTCGGCTATGCAAAATTGTGTAAAGAGCGACTTTAATGTTTGTTGTTTGCAAACGAGCTTTGAAGACATTCGTATATTTTATAAAAATGTTAAAAGCAAAATAATAAAACAATGAAAAATGTGCCAAGAATAAAATATTATTATTATATTTTGCATTTTTAATTGTTTTTTAGTGTTAAAATTTGTTCTCACCCCATTTTTATTCGTGAGTTTATTTGACAGTTCAAAGCGGGAACTTTTCTCACCAAAATGTTACAGACACACTTTTTCTGTAAATTGGCGAGTAATTTCCTTACGTGACAGCTTGTACTCGCCAAAAAAAGTTACAGACACAGTTAAGTGAGAAAAACAGCTGTTTGTTTTAATCAAGGACCCTAAATAATAATTATGTTCATTTTTCAGGTACAAAAAATTGACCACTTTTAAGAAATATTGTAAAAAATTGCTCGTAATTATTATATATAATGAAAATAAATACTTCTTAAACATAACTATTATATCCAATTAATATATTTTTACATTGGCTCATAACTATTATGATCGATAAATATTTATTTCTCTTACAGAACTCTATTACTAAAGATTTTTATTGTTTTTATTTACGATAATAATTATTTTGAATATTTTCTTGATATTAATTGTTTTATTTTTGCAGATTATGCATGTGTATATATACACACACATTAAAATTAGTTATAACTGTTATGTTATTTCTTATTCATAACTATTAAAAATAATTAGTAATATATCTATCGAATAGTAATAGTTACGTTTGAGAAATACTTTTTTTTGATACCCATAAAGTTATCATCAATTTTTAAATATAAAAATTTGATATAATAATTATTCTTAATAAATAAAATATAAATTTATTCGTAATAATTATTCGCAATTTTTATCGAATAAAAGTTATAACTATTAAGTCCTTGCATTTAACTTCATGCTAGAAACGTCCAAATATACAGTGCGACCGTGGCGTAAGTGGAGTGGAGATGGCAGAACCGATAAAACCAGCAGAACTTTGTGGGACAAACTTTGCAATTGAAGAGGCGAGTATTTGGAATTGTGTTCCTGGCGAGCACTTCACATCCAAATTATTTTTCTCCGTTGTGAAGCTGTTGGAGGGCACTGTATTGGGCATTTCATTCTTTTTTTTCCATTGTAAGCCGGCACTATGTTGGGCAATGTAAGCAAAAGAAGTTTTATAAAAAACCCGACAAATAGAACTAAAAACTAAGAAGAAATTGAACTTACCAAATTAATAAGCTTCACTTTAATTAATAATTTTTTAATTTACCTCGAGAATTCAATTTTGCGTACACATACATACATATGTACGCTAAAATTATTTTGCTTTGTTATTTCAATTGTTTACACACCGATCAGCTGTTTTCTTGCAAGATTTCACTGGATACTGTCTGCGTACTTTTTGAGATTTTTTTCAGCCGATAGATTAATATTGGTCTTACTCTCCCAAAAAAATTTACTGAGTATTTGTTACTGGAAAAGTACCCAGACAGACCTATTTAATAACGTTTTTAAAAAACGAAAAGTAATTTAATATTAAATTAATTTTTTGACAGTTTATGATTGCCATATGAATTTGTGTTTTATAAATACCCAAATAAATTCCCAAATAAGGAAAATACCTGGTATTTACCCGGTATTTACGCAGGCATCAGGTAAATACCCGGTATAATCCCATCTATAATAATAAATTAATTATAAAACTTTTGTTTGTAAACCTCTTTTGAAGACTTTTTTTTATTAATATCTATAAAAAGCATTAACCTATTAATTTAAAAAATCCCCGAATCCCGAAAAATCCCGAATTTTGTTTTTTTGAAATCTCGAATCCCAGGATTCATGAAGACCAGTACCGATTGGCATCCCTAGTCTATGCGTTAAGAAATGATAACCCAAAATTTCTTAAAGATCGGTACATAATTTACCATAGGCCTCGGCAAACTTAATAATCACACTGAAACATTTTGAGAAGATGGGTTCAAAACTTACCACAGGCCCCATATAAACCTTACTCTTGGAAACCCGTTTTTTAAGGGTAAAACCGCAACGAATAATGATGTTGTAAAAAAATTCGGACTGACACCGTTTTGTATGACTAGAAATCTCATTGTCAAATTTCGTGCAGATCCGCCCATAATTTAAGATTCCTTATAAAGCCCACTCCTGAAATATTCTTACTATCGGTGGAGGGTATTAAAGATTCGTCAGAGCCGAATATAGCACTAACTTTTTTGCAATAGTTTTTATATTTCCTTTCACAGCTGTTTGTACTTTTGACAATTTAACCGCAAGTTTAAACCGTTAACTTTTGGCGTTTAAACTAACAAACAAAATAAAAAATCGACTACTTAACAATGATTTTTAAAGAGTTATTTTAATTTAATTGCTAATCTTTAAGTCAAAAACTGGCTCCGAGTTGTCATTAATTTGAACAAGTTAAAACCATATCGAGAGAATATAATAAAATACTTGTACACTGATTCGAAAATGGATACACAAAATTCTACTTACACAATAGACAATTTGTTTTAATATTTTTTTTTTATTTTTTATCACAAACTTCTTTGTCTTTATTTAGTATGTTAGATTGTTTGTTCGCACGTCGAAAAAATCTATTAAAATGACATTAATAACGTTGACATCGATAGAGTTTGGTTAAATTGAACTAGAATGAGAAGATAAATTGCGCCTATACATCATGGTAATGAAAAATTGAAAAACAAATAGAACAACACTTGTGTTAAAAACAATAAAATTCTTCTTTTATCAATTTCGAAGTCAAAAACAAGAAATATTGATACTCTTAAAATGTTATCTTGTTTGATTTATATAGTCCTATGTAGTATTTTTTTACATGATGGACGGAAATTTCTATAATAGCTGCAAAAACAAAAAAAAAAAAAACAAAATAATCATTACAAATAAATATAATAAATGTCCATTTTAACTGAGAAAATCCATTTTTCTGCATTTCCAATATAAAAATTGAAAACAAAAGAACTTTCACAAATAGTTTGTATTACAAATTTAAGCAAAATATTTTAATATTGAACTTGATGTATAAGTTTTTCTTGTGCAACCAATGGAGGAAAAATATTAAATCGTTTTAGAGCTGTTTGTGTATTTTGGAATTGATCTGTTAGTGCATAATTTTGCATATTTTTACTTTTTGCGGCATTTTTTTGCAGATATTAGTCAAAAGAGCATCTTTTTTAGTTTATTGTGTATATTCCAGCTTTTTGAAGCATATCTATACTTCATAATCTTTTATATACGCATATATACTTAAGTATATGTAACTCTTATCTGAATCTTACACTCACAATATTATTACAGTAACGGACTGTAGTTTATTTAAGAAGTATTCCGTTCAGTAATTTTTAAATAAATAAACATTTAAAATTCCAAGCAAATTTATTTTTAACTGATTCTAACAGTTATTTAAAAAAACTAAATGCATATCAATACGGATTTTCAGTTGCAGTTAATATTATCCGTTGATTAAGCTAAATTCTTCTTTCTGTAAAATTAAGTGAAAGTGTAATTTAAAAAAACGAAAAATTCATTTAATTTTTACTGTCAAAGATTCAACCGCGAATTCCGTAGAAACAAATGAATATTCAGTTATTTTATATAAATTAACTGTCAAAAAATGAACTGCATATTCCGTTAAAAACAAAGGAATATTCAGTTATTTTATATAATTTAACTACCAAAAATAAATTTTTACTTATTATAATTCTTACAATTCCCAGTTTCTATTTGTTCAAATAATTTAGTTAAATATGTACATCAAATTTTAAAAGTAAGATAATTGCGAATCCATATCGGTCATGTTGCTGGTGTCTTATAATTGAGAGTTCTTCTTTAAACAACGTGGTCAGTACAACAAAAGACAAAAAAACGTGTGTAACGGGTATTTTTTAAAAATTCAGTTCATTAGGGAGTAAACGAAAATAACTGAATTAAATAAAATAACTGAATATTCCTTTGTTTTTACGAAATATTCATTTAATTTTTTGATACTTATTTTATATAAAACTAGCATATACCCGCTACTTTGTTAGCGTCTCCTTTTTCTTCGTAGCATATTTTCATGCCAAAGTTTATTTTTCTAGGTTTAAACTTGTTTAAATTCTAGCATTTAACCCTCTAATTTAGTAGAACCAAAAAGCTAAAGAAAAATATCAAATTTCCCGTATTTTCTTTTTTAGGTACTATATTTTTCCCCCATTAAAGTATCAAAAATTTCTGTATTGTAGTGGCAGCCCATAATTAAGTACGAATATGTCAATGAATGGAGGAAAATGTTTTGTAAAAAAAGTACAAAAAATAGTTATGATTTTCACCCCGTAAATGTTTGAATTTGCATTTTGAAAAAGTACCAAATTCGTATACGTATTTTTTTGATAAGTTTCGAATGTGGTATTAACTTTGTTTCTATGTTTATTGGTTCAAAAGAAAGATGGGGTGGCAAAAAAGTACGGAATATGTAGTTAGGTTTTTGATAGATTATTTATATGAGATGACTTAACATTCATTTATTTTTACGGAATATGGGGTTGAATTTTTGAGAGTAAAAAATAAATGAACTTTTCGTTAAAAAAAAAAAATGGAAAATAAGTAGACAGGGTTTTAACTGAATTTTCATTTATTTTATATAACAATTTCAGTTGACTTAACGTACACAATATTGTGAGTGTACTATCAACTTTTGCCTCTCAAGGATCTTGTGAAGAGATCATATTAAATAAACAAGCTGGTACTTTACTGTAAATGATATTATCCAAACAATTTAGCATATTTATATATATTATTTTTTCAAATGATACACCATAAAGGCATTTAAGGAATGATACTCTTTCATGTCTTTGCAGTCTTTAAACGTATCTAATAATGTTATTGTAAAGTACATTAAGTTTCCTCTTACTAGTAGAGGCACAATTTCTTTAAACTATATATTGTAAAATATCAGGATATTATGAAAAAACGGTTTAAAAATGTATTTTAATATAACTTTAACAGGGGGTTTCTTAATATCTTTGTTTTTTGGAGATTAAAACAAAATATCAGTTTTGGGCGTTGGGCATAAAAAAGTACAATTGACAAAAATCTGAACATGCTAGATGCGACGATTTTTCGTTACAGTAAAATGACGATTGACGATTTTTTTACTTAAATTAATAGTGTTATGACGATTTCATGGCATCAATAAAACACAAGAAATATTTACAATTACATATATTAGTTAGGAACATTCCAAAACGAAACAATAATTTTTTCAAAATACAAAAATTATTCGAAATTAAACGAAAGGTGGCCAAGGCGAATTTAACAAGGTAACTCCAACTCTTCAACTACAAATAGCCCCATGAATTGTTTTGCAATTTAATAGGTGGCTGTCAAAAATGCTGACAAGGCAAAAATTGATTGAAAAACAAAATAAAAATTTCGTTTTGGTTATAAAAGAGATTATTAAATTCATTTTAATTATTCGCAGTTTTTCTAAGAAATTTTTTCGGTTATTTGGCGCAAAGCATAAACAAAATTATATTTTGACGTTTCCCTATTTTTTGTTAATTCGCCGTGGAAACAGCTGATGAACGGCTGACGAGTTGAGTTTACCTTCTTAAATTCGCCTTGCAGGTGGCTTTCATTAGTAATTCTAAAATTAAATGAATGCCATCGATACTGCAAAAAAACACGGGAGCCCCGGTTTACGTTGGTCCTATTAGCGTCGTTTCGATTTACGACGCTATTTAAAAATTGGTTAAATAAGCTACATTCGCTACATTCGATTTCGATGTGGCACATTCATATGACAACAAAAGTAAAATTAACACGAGAAACTGTTCTAATTTAAGAGTTACAAGATGCAGATTAGAAACAACGAAGCAAAGAATTGAGTATTAAAACTTTTTTTTCTTCTTTTTTTAATTGATCTCATACACTTAATTAGTTAATTAATTTATTAGTTTTAAATAATTTTATGCCAACTCGCCTCAATAATGTCATTTGACGCTGAGGCAAATGTACAAATTTGTAAAATAAAATAAAGAAATTTATGTCAAAAATAAAAAAAAAAAAAAAATCAAAAATGTGCAAATATAAATTTTAAAATGCACAATTATTAATAATTAGTATTGTGGTTATTTTGTTGAACTATTTATGGTTTTTAATCCAAATTTTTAATTAGGCTTAAGTTCATGAAATTTAATTTTCATTAAATTATTTTTATGAAGAAAGGAATTTTACAACATGAAAATCAATTAAAATTGTTATTGATAATCTTTCATTCTTGACGTGGCTCGGGCTCGAACCCTGGCCGGCAGGTTACCATGACATGTTTCGATCGCAACCACTCGATCTCCTCAGATGGATTTGCCGTTATTATTTTTATCTCTTTCATTTAAAAAAATAAAAGTTTATATACATACAGTGCTACTAAATGAATAAATAATCCATCTGGCATCACTTGAAATAAGAAAAATTTACATACTTACATATAAACCAGTGATAACCACTCCATAGACTCGCGAGCCAGTCAATAATCGTATTTTTCACATAGACACGGTCGGCAATTCACATGTATATTACAGCTTTGTTCGTTTCAAAACATCAGACCATCATCAGACTCTGCGACCGCACACAAGCACATAATATCTTTGGGTGCGTGCGTTTGGGGCTTTCTTAGTTCGGGGCTTGGTTATCACTGATATAAACAGTAAGTTAGTTAATCGTAAATAATTTTTATTCGCTTAGTCCCAATTTACACTAGGGATATTTCTTGCCGGACATTTTTTGAATTCTCTTTTAATCTTACCGTTTACATATGAAACATTAGAAGTCAGACAGAAATTAATACTTGTATGTAAACTACGAAAAGTAAGAAAGAGAAATGAAAAAATGTCCAGTACAGATAGTCATGTACTACACACTCTACCTTTTCAACCCCTCGCCATTAAACTTCGTCTGCCCGGCAAGAAATGTCCCTAGTGTAAATTGGGACTTATTAATCTTTTAAATGCGCATATATGTAACTCTTATATGAATCTTACCCTCATAACATAATTTAATTTTAGTTTTTAGTTTAGCCTATTACAGCCCATGGGCCCCAAAGACAAAAATCAAAAAAATTTTCTTTTAATACTGTGGCGTTGGTTTGACCGACTATACTTTTTAACTGGTTTATTTAATGCAAATATTATAAAATAGATTTTACAACACATTTCCGGTTTCCCTGATGATGACATTACTTTTTTCCCCCCCTTAAAACTAAACATTTTTTTGCGAATTATTTATAGTTATAATGCCAGGGTATCACACAAATTTATGAAGCCTCAACCGCAAAGTCCTCGTTCGACCTAAACCTTCGTATAGGAAGGCGAGAGCTTTCAGAATCCGCTCCAGAGTATTTTGGTCTCCACCAATAAACTCCTGAGTTATTTCCTTGGTACTTCACTAGTACAACGTCTGAGTTATATATGGTTTTCCACCAGTCACATCATTTATTCACGGTTAAAAACGATTGCATATAGTTAATGTTGAAACCGCAAAAACTGTAACTTGGTACAGTTAAACGACACCGAACCATTAACCAATGCGGGGTGACAACGGAAAACGCAATAAAAGCAGACAAACAAAAACGGCCTGTTTGTCCTTAAGAAATAACGACTTCTCCACTCAGAGCAGTTTTACGAGTGTGATGACATTATAAAATATTATTAATTGAAAATTTTATTGGTTAATTGCAGGGTTACCGTTGGAAATTTTCGAAAAGGGTCACAAAAAGGGGTCAAAAATGGGTATTTCAATTAAAAAAGGCTTAAGTTTTTTAAAAGCAGTATTTCCTATTTCAAAAAAAATAATAAGATCAAGTTTTTAGTACTTTTGTCAAGAATTCTTCTTGAAGTTCAAAGTACATTTTTTGTTTTTGACAAAAGTAAGTAAAAACAGAAACAAGGAAAAACATGTAAAATGAATTAAAAAGATAATCATTCAAAGCAAATTTAGATCTACCAAAGGTTAAATACAATTTGGTTTAAGGATTGATGTTTGACTATTGACGTCAGCAGTCGTCGATGGCTGCGAGTGTTAAACGGCAAGCCCTCTGAAGAAATGGAGTGGTTGCAATCGAAACATGTAAGGGTAACCTGTCCGTAAAAACGCCTGGGTTCGAGCCCAGCTTCAGTCAAGAATGAAAACTTGGCCGCTTATACGTTCTTACTTATTATAGTTGTACTTATTGTTAAAGTACAATTACAACTGTCATTTTCATGTTTAATCTCAGTTGCTTATTATCATTTTGTAGTGATATATTACAACAAGAATGATAGATTATTTCTATCATTCTTGGATTACAATTAAAATAATATTAAAAAAAAAATTGTTTATTAGCTGCAAAAAATATAAAACTAAAAACTACATAAATAAATAAGTTTTAAGCATTTCAAATCAGCCAATCGATTTTGTGTTTTGAAATTTCCCGGAAAATTTTTCAAATATGTTTAAAAAGTTTTCGACTTACAATTTAGACACCTGACATTGATGGTATTTTCTTATTTTTAACCGATGTCGAAATAAAGAAGAAACAATTACAACTCAGAACTAATTTAAGTTCAATTTGAGGCGGAGTTTAAAGCATCATCAATAAATTTTAAATAGTTTATTAAAGATAAAAGGATAAAACAAGGAATACGTCAATAAAATACAAATTAAAACAAGTAAGAAAGTATATTCGCTAGGGTATTCATTTAATCGACCTTTTTGTTTAATAGGTTAATCGCTCGATTAATTAACCGAGGTTTTGGTTAAATCGGTTAATAAGCGGTTAATTTTTTTCTTGATCGGTTAACCGATCATCATGCTTATGTGCCCATATTAATATGGATTAATCTATGTTTATAAACTTCATTAAAATCGGTTTGAAAGTTTGTGAGAGGTAGAAATTGCCCACTACCTCTCCTTGTGGTCCTAATTTTGAAAAACTGTATAGCTTATGTGTCCGTATAAATATATTTCTATCTAGGATTTAAATTTCATTAAAATCGGTTTGATAGTTTCTGAGAGGCAGAAATTTTCCCCTATCTCCCTCGTGGTCCTTCGATTCGGCCCATTTTCAATAGTCCGTGTGCCAATACATTTGTCCCAAATTATCTCCAAAATTACGACCTGTACTTTGCGCACAAGGTTACATGGACAGCCAGCCAGACTGTCAGCCAGCCGAACGGACATCGTTAGTTCGACTCAGAAAGTGATTCTAAGTCGATCGGTATACTTTATGGTGGGTCTAGGACCAATATTTTAAGGCGTTACACACATCAGCACAAATGCATAATACTCTCTCCACTATTGTGGTATTATTAGTAAAAAAAACAATAACATACCAAATATAACAATTGTTAAACTAAAACTTGCAAACAAAAAAACAATTCATAAATATGTAATGTGCATTTTTTAATTAATATACAAGGTGTGCTATTAAGTCATATCGTCATAATATCCTAAATAATATTTTACAATTGTTTGAAATATGTAAATATTTTATTTTGTTTGAAACAAAATAAAAATTTTAATGCTGTGTTCATTGATTCGTCATAACTGTACAGTAGAAATCTAAATTATGAGGGGTAGCCAACAACAGTCATATTGTCGGCTTAATATGCAAACCTGCTAACTCGCTTTCAGCATGTTTTACAGGAGAGACAAAAAAATTTTTTTTTCTTATTTGTACACTTCAAGACTTAAATAGAAGAAAAACTACATCCTGGTCGACGTATCTTTCTCTACCACACGGCATCAAAATCTCAATTTACATAAAAAGTGGATTTAGCCGGTTTGCATATTAAGCCGACGATATATATTTCTTGTAATTATTTTAATACATAAGACTATGACTACATTGTGAATCCCCCAAATATGTTTTTATAAAAAAATTAACTGAGATAATTTAATAAGTTATTTCAATGGTTAAAGGTAGAGTTTGGTAAAAACTGTAAAAATGTGAAACTTCGATTTTAAAATGATTAAAACCCGTCGGTTTCGGTTCGGTTTTGAAAATATCCAAGTAAAACTATGTATATATATGTATATATTTTTTTTGTATGTATGTAACACAATTTTTTTATTTGTTTCAACCCTGATAGCACTTAGAAGATCGTTTTTCAAAAATCATCAGTCTGTTTTGAGTACTTTTGGTAATTAAAAACTGATTAATCATTTGAACGCTTAAAAATTGACACAAAAAGAGTCGCGTTTATGATTTAAAAGTGTTTGATTTAAAATTCAATAACAAAAACTATTAAAAAAGAGTCGAAAATGTCTCTAAACTAATAAAAAAAAAAAAAAAAACGAATCATATATGACCCTTCGAGAAAAGTCGCGGGTAGGGTAACATTTTCTCCCGACAAAAGGATCATTTATTATCCGAAAATGAGCGCATATTCAGGTATTTTAATTGCGCTGAAGAGTCAAAAAAGACTTAAATATGATTAAAAATTTCAAAAAATGCTAGCATTTGTTCTTCTTGGTACTTATTTTAAATTAAAAGAATTTTGAGATACCTTGTCATTGGTCCAGGCTATTATGTACAAAGTTTTTGTATATGCACAGAAAAAAATTTCTCAATAAAATTTTTAACAACACAGTTTGTTAAAAATATAATTTTTGTTCAATAAACTTTTTGTTTGATTCAATGAAAAAATTTATCAAATATACACTTTGCAAAATAGCACGCAATAAAACATATTTAAAAATGAAATATTTAAATATTTCTTGATATTCAATAAAACAAATATTTAGATCAACGTTAAAACAGTAGTTTTACAACTCTTACCCATTTTATACTAGGTCATAATTCTCATTCGCTTGACAGTTTTATTTGGTTAAATATCTTTAGTTTTGCCAAAGCCTTTAGAAAAAGGTTTCCTGATGATCTGGCCTAAGCAACCAGCGAAATGCGCATAGGAACTAGCTTATCCCCCAATAATAAATTTTAGTTTATTTATTAAAAAAATTAAAATTTGGAATTTAGCACATTATTATTAATAAATAAATAAATAAAGATTCGATAAACATTTTGTTTGATTTATTCAACATTTCCAACAATTTTTTTTAACAAATCACGTAAACATTTTGTTGAAAAAAATTATTTTGGGCAACAACTTTTTTTTATTGATTCAATAAACTTGGTTGTTGACTAAAAATTCAATAACTATACCTACAAACTTTTTTTTATCAATAATGCAAAAATCGTCATCGCAGAAAATTCAACAATTTTTTTTTATCAAATATACGATTTTCGTATTCAAATATGAAAATTATTTTTTTCTGTGTGAAGTACGAGTAATATGTATAATTTGCAATTTCTTATAGCATAAATATACATTTTAAGTAAAAGCTAAATCCGAGGTTTTTTTGTTAGTTTTCGGTTTCGGTTTTATAGGCATTAAACCCGCGGTTTCGATTTCGGTTAAAACCGATCAGCAATCCCTAGTTAAAGGAGATCTTATAAAATAATCTTTTAGAAAAGTAATTTTAAATGCTTAGGATTAAAACGATTTTTTTCTTTCGTTTTGACAAAACTTGACTTGGAAAGAATTCATTTACTTATCGTATATCTAATTTCTCAGTCCTTTTCCAGGATTTCTCTAAAGTAAGTAGGTTAAGAAAAACAAAATAAAAACAACAACAACTTACAAAAGCATGTTGTCAATTAACTGTTTTTTTAGGCCGTGCACTCGCCCGTTTATTATCAAAAAGTAATTTCAATTTTTGGGAATACAAAATTTTAATTTCAAAAGATTTTGTAATTCGTGCCTAATTTCCAGTTTTTATTCTTGGTAAAAACACTTGAAATTTATTGTTGATGGGATAAGCTATTCCTATGCGCATTTCACTGGTTGCTTAGGCCAGATCATCATTTTTTTTATTCTTGTGACGCACGCAGGAAAACTTTATTCAGCGAAGCCACCTGCCGCGTCCTACTGGAGGAAAAAACCCCTAAGCACG
Organism: Pollenia angustigena; assembly: GCA_930367215.1. Taxonomy (NCBI): domain Eukaryota; kingdom Metazoa; phylum Arthropoda; class Insecta; order Diptera; family Polleniidae; genus Pollenia; species Pollenia angustigena. The sequence goes on along the minus strand of OV884057.1, from coordinate 118,380,421 downwards.
GCCGCAGGCCATCACGCAGAAAAACTTTAGTATGCGAAGCCAGATTTCAATACTTAACTTTAGTGTCTCCGGAACTGAAATGAGAGATAAAGCCATTTTCTAATATTGCTAATGTGAGCTAAGGCCATGATGGCTTTATCTCCCATTCAAATGAAAGAAAAAAACAAAAAAGGCTTTATCTCCCTATTGAATGAGAGATAAAGCCATTATGGCCTTATCTACCATGGTATTAAAGCACCCCCCCCCCCCCCCCCTTTTAAATAACTAAGAAGAAAGGCAAAGAATCCAAAACTTGCAATTTATACTCTGGGGAAAATTACCAAAAACTTAAAATGACACCTGGAAATATCAGAAGTAGAAGCACCAGTAAAGAAGACGATGATTTTGTTGTTTTCGTAGATAGGGATGATGGTGAATTTAGGACATCAAATTTGGAGTTGGAATTTGTCAGTTTCCTCAGTAACAAGAGCAAAGACATTATCACTCTTGACAGCTATCCAAATATAAAAAGAGTATTCATAGAATTTGTTTGTCTGATGCTGCCTGCATTCAAAAATCTGATATTACTGAAAGGAAACAATTGTTTTGTTTATTAATTTTATCTTATGTATTTTTTGATTTGAATAAAAATGGTGTATTTCGTATTTTAAATACATACATTAACATGACGTGGAAGTATTTTGTATTTGAAATACGTACAATAAATGGAAGTATTTTGTAGTTTAAATACATGACCAGCAAGTATTTTGTGTTTTAAATACCGAAAACCTTGTATTTTGCCCATCACTGTTTATATCTAAGCAAGACCATCTTTACATTATGCAATTAATGCCGCAACTTTCGCATGCAACTTTTTGTTTGTTAGCAAGAGGTGTAGGGAAGAAAACGGGGTTGAAAAAGTTGGTAAAATGCATGAAAAAAATGTAAATGTAAATGTGAAAAGAGTTTTGTAGCAACTTTACGAAAAGAAAATAGAAAAAAAACTCGGCGTTAATTGCATAGTCTAAATACGGTCTAAGTTGGACTTGGTGTTGTTTTAAACTTTTCTATCTCGAAAAAGATTGGACTTATTAGAATTCACACCTCGATAGAGGAACAATTTTGATACCAACAGTTTAAAAAAGGTATTTTGAAAAAGATGTATAGTGCGACACGACCCCTCATCATCTTCGTATGTAAAGTAGTTTTCGAGATATTGAAGAAAAAAAACTCAACACATTCGGCTAATTCGGCGAAATTATGATATTTTGAATATTATATAGCTTTCGAAAAAAAAATTTTTTTAAATTTCTTTTCGTTCACATATGTTCCTTATAAGATAAAAGGAACCTTCTCACCAAATTTTATAAAAATCGGAAGGGGTCGTGTCCCACTCTTGTTCGATTTGACATGGAATTACCCACAAAATATTTATAACAAAATAATTTACAAATAAAACTTTATACCTTAGAATACGTAGAGTCCCAAGTAAATCGTCAGTTTTCGATAATTGAAGCACAGCCGCGAAAAACGTTGTAAACGCCACATTTTGCAAAAACTGTTTTTTTGCAGATAAACTTTGACTTTACTCTCTTACACAGTTTAAACATCAAATCAACCAAAACTATGCACCTTAACGCCTTTAAAATGGCGTACAAAGTGTCAGCCAGTGGAAGAACATTGCAAGTTACTAACATAATGATGAAACCGAAAGGATTTTGCAGTGCGGAATAATGTTTAAAAACCCTTTTGCATTAAAGTTTTTATTATCATTATTTTAAATAATAGAAAAAAATAAATTTTTAAAACAAAAAATGCTGCCTGTCAAAAAACGTTTTTTTGCTCTCCTGAAAAATTATTATTTTGTAACTTAAAACGTTATTCGCGGCTGTGCTTCAATTTTTAAAACTTACAATATTTCCTACAAAATACCAAACATTTATAACAAAATCATTTACAAATAAAACTTTATACCATAGAATACGTAGAGTAGAGTCTCAAGTAAATCGTCAGAAACCTAAGTCTACTATATAAAGTTGTGCTTATTTTAGTGGTTGTTATTTATTAGTCATCGTCCAGACTTGCAATTGCTGTTGCTGTTATTTTTTTAAACTCTGCTTCGAAATTGCATTAGCGTCCAGATTATGAAATTCTAGTCTTGCAATTTTTGTATTTTAATCTTTTTATATTTTACATATAAATACAATCAAACCTACAGCAAACTTTAAGTTGAAAAGTCTGAGAATTACAAAACAAGATTTGCAGAATAAATGAAACTGAGTTCCCCTTACCAATCATCTGACCTCTCTCACTAATAAAATCAAGAATTGCTGCAACAAAAGTTGCAAGTCTAGACGATGACTAATACCGGCAGACGGAAAAGTATATAAGTTGGGTTTACAGAAATGTTTTATAAATCTTTTATTATATGAATATCCCAAGCTGAATACTACTTAAATAAAAAAAATTGATTTGTATTTTTAGAACTTTTATTCAACAAAATTTGTAGAAAATACAATTATTCACTTGTTCAACAATAGTGTATTAACTCGAAACTTTTATATCTATCCGTAACAATGTGACAATGAAACGGTTGGTATAAAAATTATTTTTAATATGTCTTTAATATAAAATTAAAAATTGTTTTGTTTCTACTGAAAATTTTTAAGTTTAGAGTTAATACAGTATTATTGAACAAGTGCGATATGTATATATAATAAAATGCTGGAATAACCAACAAAAAAAATAAGATGATTTTGTATTTGAAAAATAACAAACTTCCCGATATTTTTTTAAGGAATAGTCTAGTTTCTAGCCCAACACAAGGTTCTTTGTCACTGTTTTAAAGCATAAATTCGGCGGAATATGAACTGGCCAAAAACTAAAACCAATGTTTGATTTCTTAATTAAAGTAAAATGTACTTCAGTGAGGTTGTTTTGAGGTTAAATCGTTCGAAACAACTGTGTGAAGAACATGATCTAAGCTCTTAAAAGTGTGTCGTAAAACTTCCTTGCCGTTATTTTCCAAATTGCAACATGCAGCAATGTCCTGGAAATCGAAATCGAGAGAAATTAATATGGCACAAATTTTTCAAATGATCCTTGTTTAAATGTTCGTAAAAATGTTAACTTCTATATAAATGTTGAATGTAAGCCACGATGTTGAATGTGAACCACACCTGAATCGACTTATACCACAGAAAATTACTGTCAAAATGGCTTTTAAAACAGACAGACAATAATAAAAATGAATACACAAAATATTTAACTATCAATTTAAAAACGTTTATTTAGTTTTATTGAATTATTTAATATGTTATATTAATCGATGTTAATATCTTTTTACGTTTTCTTGTCCTTCTTCTTTGAATCACAAACACCGACTGCTGATCAAACATATATTTGCCAATCATGTCAAAACGATAGCACAAAACAATAATGCACTATGGGGCTGGGTAGTTTGTGCGTGACATTACTGTTTGGTGCGCTTTATGGGCTGGCGGAGTAATTGGCCCATATGTCTTCAAAAACGATGATGGTCGGACTGTTACTGTCAATGGTGAACGGTATAGGAACATGATTCGAATTTTTTTTTGTACCTTAATTACGTGGCATTAATCTTGCTGATATGTGGTTCAACAGGACGGAGCCACACAGCGGGCACCAAAATTGATTTACTCAAAGAAAAGATGAAAAAATAGTTTCACGTAATGGCCCATTGGATTGTTTTCTTCGGGGTTATGTTAAGTCACTTGTCTACGTCGATAAACCACAAAAAATGCTACGAAAAGTTGTTAAAAATGGGTGTTCAAGATTGCGCCTTCTACGCGCCAGCCGTGGCGGCCACATGTCAGAAATCAAATTTCAACATTCATTTCATAAAATTGGATTTCCACAAAGCCCGCTTCATTGTTAATAAAAATATATTTCCTTGTTTTATTATAATTTAAGCTTGTGTAACTTTGACAAGTCATAAAATGTTTAGCCCAATATTTAAAAAAAAAAAAACGTTGATGCACCCTGCAAATAATAGGACCAGTCCAAGCACGCGTGTAAAGTATAGCCCACACGTATGGAAAAAACATGGTCTATTTAACATTACGATGTCCTAGGGCAGGACCATATAACCTAGTTTTGGATTACAAAGGAGTAGTTTTAAAACTTCTCTATGGTATACTCAAGAGGATTAGTTTTAAAGTCGTTTAAAAACGAAAGAACGTCGTTAAAAAACGAAGACATGTCGTCTCACTACAAATACCTTTTAACAATGACATGGTCCATGCATGCATTACATCGGACCAGTCTATGGAGTAGTCTATTTTATCAAAATCAGGTGGTCCAATATTATTTGCAGGGCACGTACATATGAACACACAAACATACCTTTATTTCCGTTGTCCATATTTAAAAAAAAAAAAACTAAACACTTCTTATAAATTTGTATTTTTTTTTAAACATTTTCTTTGTATATTTTACTTACAGATACAGACAAGTTATATTTACACAAGGTAAACTCGTTGGCCCATATTGTCAGCTGTTTACCTTTAGTTGGAACCCAAACGTCAAATTTCGTGTATATGAGCCAAAATTTGTACACGTGTGCGATAAATCATCATTGTTTTATATGAAGACAATTTTGACAACTCGGTTCTTTTTATAGAGCAGCATATCTACACTCCCAAATGAGTCTACCTTGTGTAAATATACCTTGGATACAGATAAATGTCAAATAACTAGCGTTGCCAGAAACAAATACTTTTTAGATTAGGTCAAAGATATAAATATAAAAAAGCAGTGTAACCCATGTGCCAAGCAAGTTACTTGTAGCAGTTTTGGATATCATTTTTTTCAGCCCATTTGCAGCTTTAATCATGCAAGGTCGAATTCTTGAAAATCTTGCAATAAAATCAATTTATTGATTGAATTTAAAGTTTTTGGAAGAATTTCTTTAGGTGTATTTGGAAATTTTTTGAAGAACCTTTTTTATACTATGTAAATTAAAAAAAACACTAAGAAATGTCAAAATATCCAAAAAATATGCATTTAAAACCAAAATATGCTCAAATATCCATTTTCACCAAAATATGCAAAAACAAATCGATGCCGATTTTACGTAAATTTATTGATTCGGAAAGATAATTGGTCGACATCGTTCTAATTTTAAAATAAAAGTTGAAAGCAAGATATTTGTCGAAAACAAATATTTATCATAATTTTTTTTTTTTAAATTGGTAAAATGAAAATTGTATCAGCTTTTAAAGGTTGTCCCATACGGTATTGACATTGGTCCAAATTTGACTATAGCTCCCGTACAAGTTCTACTCCCGAAAAAAATTTTAATAACATAACTTATAAATGTTGGCATTGACATTACATTTGGCGACAATTACTTTCATGACAAAATGTTGTGCTGGCTTCAATAACTTAAAGCCAAACAAATTTCATATACTTATGGCGTTTGCTTTTCTGAGTAAAATTCTGCATTTTTTCTGCCTTTTAAATTTTTTATGTTCTTTTCTGAAAACATTTGTTATTTTAAAAGTGTAAAGCGTTCTTTTCTGCTGATGTTCCCTTAAAATTACAAAAAAGGCTACATGTTCAACACTCATTTTAAAAAAAGGGGCATGAGTGCAGCACTAGATCAAGGCGAGTTCAGTACAATGTGGTGGCAAGTTTCGAGCCGTAAACACTAACAATGCAATACAAAAAACATCTGTTATTTCTGTTGGCTTTGGATTGTTGTAGTCTTGCCACCACCTGTAATTGAATTTACCTTGCGCTAATTGTACTTTATTGTTTAATGCCGAAATTTGTGTTCTTTTATTTACGTAAAATATGAAACACTTCTTAAAAATTAGGAAGCATTTAAAAATGTTGCCAATTCACATGTAACACTTATACAACACTTTTTTTAGAAAAGAAAACCATTAGATAATGAACTTTTACATGAATCTTAACCTCATAACGCAAAATTATGTTCTGGCGGGTCCATGACTGCCACATAGGTTACACTCGAAAATTGGCAGGGCTTGACCAACCAAATTTTTTCATTTGTTTGTTTCAAGTATCATACATATATTTGCAAAACATTTATTTCATTTCTTATAAATACATACTACAAAAGAAAACTCTGTCATGAAAGGTGGTATATCACGAATTATATTAAATTTTGTTCATTATTAAATCATCCATATCCAAAGTGTTGAACGTGACCATCGTACGCATCAAAAATGCAAATATTTTTACGTTCTCTTAACTCTTAAATTATAGTACTAAGAAAGCAATGTTATCTATGCTAAACTTTATGGAGGGTGCGATTCTAGGTCAAAGATAATGGCAAAAGTAGCGGTTCGAACGTGAAAAGAATATAAGAAGTTTTCGTGGCTTTGTATAAAAAGGCGTAATTCAGCGAAACCTGGCACAATTTTTAGTCAAACTACTTTCAGAATTTTACGTAGCAATGTAAAATTAAAATGTCTTTGGTTTGATTCCAAAATCTTATGTATTTTTTTAAGCCAAATTCTAGGTCGATACGTAACATTTCGAAATTTTTCCTATAATAATTTAACTGAATATTATTTATTAAAACAAAATACAAATTTACCGTTAATCCGAATAACACATTTCTCTTTGAACTCTTTCTTAGATTATAGACCATGCAAGAAAATTTTTTTGGAATAATTTTTATCAAATATCACCTTTTTTAAGGAAGATAATATTAAAGAAAACATACAATAAAACATTCTTACAAATAAGAAATTACGTTTACAAAACTTTGTATTCGGATTGTTCATCTAAGTGAAAAAGTTTATGAGTAAAATCTAAATATTTCTCTATAACAATATCGTAAAATAATCAGCTTTTAATAACTTTTAAATTTTCGGTCACGGTGGACCGTTTGGCGGAAATGCCCATATGCATAAGATATGAGGTTGCATCTTTGATGCATCCTCCTCCTTTCGACCTAACCTAACCTAGCCTTTTTGGATTAACTACATGATGAAAGGCTTTCATTGCTTTAATAAAGTAGTTTAATTTTTATGATTTGTGACATCTTGGAGTGCATAACATGCACGCACAAGCCGATGTAGTGTCTTTCTCTTTTTGTTTAAACACATATGTATGTATGTATGTATGTATGTATTCATATTAAAAGCTTTAAATAAAAATCAATTGTCTTCGTTTAATGTATTTCAAACAACCATAATTTATTTTTCTTTTTTTCTATTTTATATGATATATTTAGGAAATGTTTCCTTGATCATTTTTAAATATTTTTAGTACAGTGCTTATAACTCGGCCACGCTCCTTCTCTCACGTCCTCGTGAAGCATCTGAAATTATATTTTATTAATATTAACATAGATCATTTTTATTATTATTTTCGTTTTTATAACCATAACAAGAATATCGTTTCTTATACACAGTTTTATATTTTTCTTTAATCATCGCACACATACGGATTATATAATTTAATTTTATCTGAGGAAGTTATTCCCTCATATGGTCTCTGTGATCTATTAGCACCTGGCATATCCCTTATAACATATCTATCATTCCCTAAATGTTTTACAATCTGATAAGGTCCATTATATTTTGGTAGAAGTTTCCTATTTCCCTCGATAAGTTTTGTTTTCCTAACAAGAACTAACTGCCCCTTTTTATAAATATCACTCGGTTTTCTCCTCCGGTCATATCTTTGTTTCTGATATTGTTGCACAGTTTCTATCACTGAGTTTGCTTGTCTTCTAACATTTACGACATCTTTAGTTTCAATTTCATACACTTCGTTACTTAAATATGAATCATATTTTCCCCTTGGTAAAAACCCAAATAAAAGTTCGTTGGGTATTTTCCCTGTTGATTTGTTCACGGTAGAATTTAGTCCCCATTGAATATCATTAATAGATTCATCCCACTTTTTTTCATTTTCAACAGATGAACTCAAGGCAGATAAAATCGTCCTATTATATCTTTCTGCCTGTCCATTAGCACGTGGAGTTGCCGTCGCATTATGTATTATTTTTATTCCGTACCTTTGGGAATATGCCATAAATTTATGACAAGTAAATGTACTAGCTCTATCACAAATCAATCTTCTGGGAACTCCAAAAATTCTTATAAATTCATCTAAAAATTTTATAAAAGGTTCTATTTTTGTATTCCGCACTGCTTTTAACATAACAAATTTTGTAAACCCATCCACCAAAACAGTTAGATACATATTATTATGTACACTTTTCGTAAATGGGCCAATATGGTCAACATGAACGGTATCAAAAGGTATGTTACTTTTATCAATTGGATGCAACATTCCTGCTTGTTTACCAGAAGGCACCTTATTATAAGAACACGGGAGACAACATGCAATATAACGTTTAACATAACTTTTCATATTAGAAAACCAGTACTTTTCTTGTATACAAGAGATCGTTTTCTCTAAAGAAAAATGCCCAATTTTGTCATGATGATTAAATAGAATTTCCCTTCTCGAAGATTTTGGAACCACCCACCTACTACCGTTTTTCGTTTTCCTATATAACCTACCCTTTCTTAGAATATATTCACTATGTATCTGTTTTTGCTCTTTATCTGTTGGAACCTTCTTTAATGTTTCAATAAGAAATCTGCATCTTTCATCATTTAGCTGCAAAGCTAATATCCAATCCATTTCAGTAATATCTACGCATAAAACATCCACCGGGTTTCTACTTAATGCATCAGCATGTGCCATTTGAGACCCTTGCCGATATTCCACAACAAAATTAAATTCTTGAATAGTTAGCCACCATCTCGCAATCCGAGGAACAAGATCTCTCTTTGTAAAAGCAGTTCTTATAGAGGAACAATCTGTGACTACTTTAAACTCTATCCCTAGTAAATATACCCTAAAACGTTTTAAAGCATCAACGACCGCTAATGTTTCTAACTCATAAGAATGATATCGCTGCTCCTCTTTTGTTGTTGTGTGGCTAAAGTATGCGACTGGTCTTAAAGTTTCATCACATTGTTTTTGTAATAAAACAGCCCCAAGTCCCCATTTACAAGCGTCTGTATGTAACTCAGTATGCGCTTTTCTATCATACAAAACTAATACAGGACACGTAGTAAGTTTCCTTTTCAATTCGGCAAATGCTTCAATTTGTTCCTCCCCCCATTGAAAATTGATTTCCTTCCTTAATAAATTCTGAATAGGCCTGGCTATTAAAGCATATTTTTCTATAAATTTCCTAAAATAACTTGTAAGTCCCAGAAACTGACGAACCTCATGAAGATTCCGAGGACTTGGGAAGTTACTAACAGCATTAATCTTTTCTTTTCCTGGTTTCACGCCTTCTGCATCTATTTCAAATCCTAAATACTGTATTGTACTTTGCAAGAAAAAACATTTTTTTAATTTCAGTGTTGCACCGTTTTGCATTAACCTTCTTAAAACTATTTCTAAATTCTGAAAACCTCGATCAACCGTGTCTGATGGAATTAAGATGTCGTCCATATAAACCATAGCAGTAGTAAATCTCAGATTTCCAAGCATTTTATTCATGGTTCGTTGAAAAACAGCTGGAGCATTTACCAAACCAAATGGCATTCTTAAAAACTCATAATGCCCATCAGGTGTTATAAACGCAGTTTTTTGGACCGAACTCTTATCTAGTGAGATTTGATAGTAACCACTTGCGCAATCTAAACTAGTAAAATATCTGCTTCCTCTCAATCTATCAATTTCATCATCCATTCTTGGCATTGGAAAAGCTTCTTTTACTGTTTTCCGATTCAGAGCTCTGAAATCAATGCACATCCTATATTCCCCTGTTTTCTTTTTAACCAAAAGAATAGAACTAGAATAAGGAGATGATGAATCTTGAATAAGGTCAGCTTTTTTTAAATTATCTATCATGTCACGAACGATTTCTCTTTCCGACCATGACATTCGATATGGTTTATATGAAACCGGAGTTTCATCACTTAACTTTATTTTCATTTGTACGTCCCTTATATTTCCTAATTCTGACATATCCTGAGCGAAACAGCTCCTGTATTTATTAATCAAGGCAAATAATCGCTCTATATTTGTATCATCTAAGTGCGTTGCCTGAGAAACAACTTCACTTTTCAACAACGGTTGCACAGTACTAGATTTTACCGTATAGTTCGAATATCCGCATTCATTATCTAAACTACAAGGATAAACTCTTCCAATTCGAAACCCCTTTTTAAAACATAAATCCTTACACGACTCATTTTCTATTAAAATCAATCCTATACTACCAACCACACATCTAGGAATTCTGTACTTGTTTTTCGGCTTACTAACGAACATGTCGTCCAGAAAAAAACATGAGTCAGAAATTTTCTCTGTAGAAACTTCCACAAAGCCAGCATGTTCTTTAGGAATAATAACTGTTTTGCTAATCCAAAGGGAACACTTTTCTTTTGATGTGCAATCATAATCTAAAAAATGCCCAACTTGTTTAGTTAATAATCTAACGGTATTGTTCTCCACTACCATTATCACAGATTCATGATTAATAAATGGTTGACCAATAAGGATATCAATTTCCTGAGCATAGTCGGGAACAATAAAGATTGTAACAAATGCTGATGCTGAATCTACATCCAATTTAACGAATAGTTTAGAAGTTACAGATACAACTGAGCCTCCATATCCTATAACTTGTATACTACAACTTTCAAAAGCTATATGTAATGCATTTGCCTTGCACTGTCTTATCAATATTACTGAGCAACCGGTATCAATAAAACCTTTCATTGAAATATCATTTACCTTGCAATCCATAAAATAGCACTTTTTAAAATACTCTGATTTTTTCTTATTATTAATAAACAATATTGGTGACTTACTTTTTTTTAAACAATCCCGTGTATAATGTCCCCATTTTCTGCAATTATCGCATTTCTTGAGAGCATTTTGACACTTGCTCGCATAATGTCCTGGTTTCTTGCAGTTAAAGCATATTACTTTCTTCAAATCATGATTAGAACCATCTTCAATTAAAGTGATGGTTTGTCCATCAATCCGCCTATTTTTGGATTGAATCCCCATATCATGCGGAAATGTTGATAAATAATGACCAAATAGATCCTCCGGAGTTTGAAATCTCCCAGCCCTTGCACTTACTTGAATACTTCCACTTGGCAATCCATCAATTATGCATGATACAGCATCCTTTCCAGATATCTTGCAAGTGTCAGCCAAAATTTTCTTTTCGAAATAGTAGTTCGTCATTGATTCCGATGGAAGTTTAACACGTTTCATTAATCGCTTAAGATTTTCAGAAAAATCTTGGTGGACTGGAAATGATTGACATAGCACGGATTTCCATTCTTCCCATGTTGAGACATATTCATTTAAATTTTCAAACCAAGTTCGTGCTAGACCTTTCAATCTATTTTGCATAGCAAATATTTTCTGACAATCATTCCAACTATGAATCTCACCAATTTGATCAATCTTATTCAACCATAAAGACACAGGCAAATTTATTGATCCAGGCTCAAATTCTGGAATACAGTCAATTTTAAAAGTGCCATTGCTTCCTAAATATCCCTGTCGTTTCTCGCTCAAAGTCTTCACCAAACTTTCCAATGCATTAATGCGTGTGGTCAATTCAGTTTCATCCACAATTATTTGAGCTTGTACTTCAGGACCATCCGAAGGAAGGACTCGATTTTGCGAACTTCCACGCAGTTCAGAATGTTCTATTGATGCCCTTCGCATATTAGTAAATACGTTCCGTTTTCTAGTTGCTCTTGGCATGGGATTTCAAATATAAATATTTGTTTTATTTGTATCCCACCGCTGCTTTAAAAGCTTTAAATAAAAATCAATTGTCTTCGTTTAATGTATTTCAAACAACCATAATTTATTTTTCTTTTTTTCTATTTTATATGATATATTTAGGAAATGTTTCCTTGATCATTTTTAAATATTTTTAGTACAGTGCTTATAATATGTATATATTTTTTGTTGTTTAAAAGCATATATTTGATATCAATTTATCATTGATCCACATGTTGATATGACATGTGTTATTGAAAAATATGTAAAAAACTTAATGTGATCAACAAAAATGTATCAATTGGAAATGTTTTTCATGTTCTGTGTTAAATAAATTATTTTGTTAAAATTGTTATCAATCAAGTGCATAGAACTATATTTGTTGTACCTTCTTTGTCTTGTTTGTATATCAGTGTTGCCAGGGGAAAAATAAAAAAAAAATTAAGGCCTAACCATAATATGCATAGTAGACTGGACGCAATTTTTTTTTTAAATTTAATTGTTTGCGCTGCTTAAAATATGAGGTTTGGTGTAAGAAATAATGATCTAATTTTTCAGGTCAATCCGACGGTTCCTAGCCGTGCCGGGTGGGGCCCAAAGTTCCCCATATTATAAAAAAAACATCTTTTCTATCAGATCTTTATACATAGTTATACTAGTTGAAAAGCCGAAAATCAAAAATATGGCTCCGTTACGATCTTCCGCAGAGAAAGTACTTCAAGTGTGCCAAATTTTAGCTTCCTATGTCATCAGATGGCTTCAGAAAGTTGCGGAAAGAATAGGACATACATGCAAACATCCTGACATACTAAGAAATTATATATTGTATAGATAGATTAACATAAGTATGTTCGCGCAACTCAAAAACGTTTTAGCTTATTGAAAAACTAAAAAAAACCGAAATTCCGCAATAAAATTTACTTTAAGAAAGTTAAAACTTTTTTCTTTATGTTGGCTTTGGTTTTCGAGATATACCGTTATTTCGAAAATTAAGGAGGTTGCACAACTATGTTTGCGGAACTCAAAAACGCTTTAGTTTATTAAAAAACTAAAAAAACCGAAATTCCGCAATAAAATTTACTTTAAGAAAGTTAAAACTTTTTTCTTTATGTTTGCTTTGGTTTTCGAGATATACCGTTATTTCGAAAATTAAGGAGGTTCCACAACATATGTTCGCGTAACTCAAAAACGCTTTAGTTTATTAAAAAACTAAAAAAAACCAAAATTCCGCAATAAAATTTACTTTAAGAAAGTTGAAACTTTTTTCTTTATGTTGGCTTTGGTTTTCGAGATATACCGTTATTTCGAAAATTAAGGAGGTTGCACAACATATGTTCGCGTAACTCAAAAACGCTTTAGTTTATTAAAAAACTAAAAAAAACCAAAATTCCGCAATAAAATTTACTTTAAGAAAGTTGAAACTTTTTTCTTTATGTTGGCTTTGGTTTTCGAAATATACCGTTATTTCGAAAATTAAGGAGGTTGCACAACATATGTTCGCGTAACTCAAAAACGCTTTAGCTTATTGAAAAACTAAAAAAAACCGAAATTCCGCAATAAAATTTACTTTAAGAAAGGTAAAACGTTTTTCTTATATGCGCAGTCGTTTTAGAAAGATAATTTTTTTTTTCTGGAAAAAAAAAATAATTTTTTTACTAAAATTTCGGAATTTTTGTTTTTAAAAATTCATAAAAAATTGAAAAATGCAGCTATGCTTCTAATTTTAGGAAGACATATAAAGAACAACATTGCAAACAAAACAAGCTATAAATGATTAAAATCTGTTAACAACTTTTGATTTTATGTATTCACAAAAGACGAAAAATTTTAACTAATTTAAGAATTTTATTAAACCGCCACATCTTTTGTGAATACATAAAATCAAAAGTTGTTTACAGATTTTAATCATTTATAGCTTGTTTTGTTTGCAATGTTGTTTTTTATATGTCTGCATAAAATTAGAAGCATAGCTGCATATAAAACGATTGCGCATATCAGAAAAACGTTTTACCTTTCTTAAAGTAAATTTTATTACGTAATTTCGGTTTTTTTTAGTTTTTCAATAAGCTAAAGCGTGTTTGAGTTGCGCGAACATATGTTAATCTATCTATACAATATATAATTTCTTAGTATGTCAGGATGTTTGCATGTATGTCCTATTCTTTCCGCAACTTTCTGAAGCCATCTGATGACATAGGAAGCTGAATTTTGGCACACTTGAAGTACTTTCTCTGCGAAAGGTCGTAACGTCTAATGCATAGCCTTGCTTAACCTACTGTCAAAAATTAACAAAAAGTCTCTTAAATGTATTTTAAAAAACAAAATAAAAATTTGATTCCGTACGGAATGTGCGATCAGTTTCGCACTTCGCTTAAGCAAATAACAGTTTCATAAAACTTAACAAAAATCTCCTTAAGTTCAAAATCGTTTGCCTCATATGATTCACATGTATTCGCACATTTGCTTAAGCTTAAGTATGTAAAACGGGTTTTCGAAAAATTCAGAAATTGTAGGGCCCGAAATTTCGAAAATCCGTTTTACATACATTACAAGAGTTTTTGGTCTTAGATGACACCTATTGACATTTGATGCATAAAATATTCGTCGAACATGATAACCCTCTAAAGTATACTCATAGTATACTTTTGTGTGAAAGTTAAAAAAGGATAAAAATGACACCTTAAAATTAGTGTTAGAGGGTTAATATATCCTAAGAAAAGAATCGCCATACGATTCTAATGAAGACATATGAAATAGTATTTTAGCTCAGAAGTACATTTAATATATTTTTTGACTTATACCAAACGCCTTTTCAAGAAATTCAAAAATTTCAATGCCCGAAATTTCGAAAATCCATTTTACATACATTCCACGAACTTTCGGTCTTTAAAGACCCCTAGTAAAATTTGATGCAAAAAATATTCGTGGAACTTTTTAGCCCTCTAAAGTGCAGTTTTAGTATACTTTTGTGGGGAAGTTAAAAACAAGGACACAAATTATCCCTTAAAATGCGTGTAAGAGGGTTAATGTATCATAAGAAAAGAATCGCCATACACTTCTACTGAAGACATCTAAAATAGTATTTTAGCTCAGAAGTACATTAAGTATATTTCTTTTGACTTATACCAATCGCCTTTTCAAAAAATTCCAAAACTTTAGGGGCCCATATTTCGGGAACTCAAGCTAACTTTTCAAAACTCTTTGGCAGATTTGCTCTACCAATAGTCTAGCTTCATTTCGCATTGCAATTATTGAGGCTGGCGGCCATGACCCGAATTTTGTTCCACAGTGTTATTGGAAATTTCCCTTTAAGATTTTTATAAAGTCGCTAATTACAAAAAAATACATACTTTTTGTTGAAAAAAATGTATTGCTTTATTTCAAATATGCAACTAAGAATCATACGAAATATGCAGAAAGCTTAAAAATATCTTTCCCTGATTGTGAATATTAAACTAAATTAACTTTAATGTTTATGAGAAATAATGGACGGGTTCTTAACAGCTTTTTTGTCATTGGTCCAATAAACGCTCATGTACCTTTTCTTGTCAAATTATCTTAATTTTTAGGTTGTGCAAACAGCTGAATACAAATGAAAAGCTGAACTTTAAATATTACCGAGGTGTTTTTTGGGTGCCTTGTGTGTAGTTAAGGTGCCATTAGGGTGTCCCTTATACGGACCAAAATTTTATTTTTGAGAAATGTGATAATTTTTTTTCTATTTGGTTCTTAGCCCTCATTTGCAAAATATCAGCTCTTATAGTCACGCTATCATAAAACTTGACAATATGTAGAAATATATATATGTTCCTTTCGCTCCTCTAGGGAGCATAGGGCCATAACAAGGTTTTTCCAATAATCTCGATCTTCGGCTCAATGCGTGAATTCGTTCCACTTCATGCACAATCTCGAAAGTTCTGTTGTCAGTTGCCGCTTTCTGGTATGCGCTGGTCTCCCGGCCCGTCTGCTTCCCTGCGGGTTCCAATCTAGGCATTTCTTGGCAATATCATCGTCTGGTTTGTAGAAATACTGAAAAAACTGCTGTGGTAGCACAGTCCTTTGAGTTTTTAGTTCTACAATCAGAGTAAACTGCGAAGTAAACATTGTTTCCTATCCGTCTTTTCCGTCATTAGACCATGTAAGTCTTGCATTAATTTGACTACAAAGAAAAAAAATAGATTTTTTTTGTTTTAAACGTAAATGTTCGAAAGAAAGAATTCTTTTGCCCAAAGGAAATGGGCTAAAAATATTTAAAAATTGAAAACTTCTATTGCAATGGCTGAAAAAAGAAAACTAATTGCATTAAAAGTTATTGCAGAATTAATTGATGCTGAAAAAAAAAGAAAAGCGACGAAGAATTTGGTGAAAAGAATAGCTTAAGAACAAACAAACTAATTCAAATGCAAATTTAGTAAGGGAACTGAAAACAACAGAGCCGGTCAATTTTATTTAAAATTTAATGAAATTAAAGACAATATTAAAAATAATTAACTTTTTCTTTGCAAAAGAAAACTACGAACATAAATTTTGACAGCTGATCAAGAATTTGAACATACGCAGCACAATCGAATTAAAGACTAGCCAACTGGAAATAAATCAAAATCTTTTGATTTTTCTTCAACCAACTCGACAACTGCCAAGATTATCAATTGACAGAGCCATACAAGCCTTGATTTGGACAACAACCGACTGAGTTGCCAATTGGATTGAAACGCGTATGGGATATTTAATAATTAAAAATCAGTGCTGTTAACGCTTATGGAATTCAAAGAAAATTTAATGTTCAAAATTGCTACAACCGTGGTGAATATCGCTTTAAGTTCAAACTTTGAATTCAATATTTAACACGCTAAATAGTGTAAAACGTAGCTATTATTTCGTTCCATTGTAATTTATAAAACTTTGTAAGCGTAACACGTAACCTGATAAATATATTACATAATTATAATGCATTATTAATTTTTAGAAAAGATAGCACCATTCGATTTGTAAAAGTCTATCAAATAGGCGATTTCGGGGTCCTTAAATTGTTTCTTTACCAGTTTTTCGCCAGATTAAATGATTTGAAAAGCGTTACATCAGTCGAAACATTTGGAATCTTAGCTTCAAAACACTTTTAAGTACCAATTCGAATATTAGATATCTGCAGGCAAAAAATAGTAATTCGCTGTCAAGCTTTTGCTCTAATAGCACACAGACCATATAAGTTCGACCCGTGTGCGATGCTCTTTACCGGATAAGCTTTCCAACTTCGGTACAGAAAGATAAAGTTCATTGTCTGCATTTGAATTTACAGTTTAGAGCAACAACTTTTGATATGTTATTTTTTAAATTAAATTTTATACTATTATAGCCTTTTTACACTGATCAACATCTAACATCTACCATCAGTTTGCAAAGATGTTAACATCTTTCCATAAGAAATACATAGGGCTTAAAACCAACATCTTAAAAAGATGTTCATATCTCATTTAATTCCATTCTACATCTTTCGATTATTTTGGTGTCATCACTAGAAAAGTGGCAATGCGTTCTATTATTATTGTGGCATCACTGACAAAAATAAGTTTGTTTTGAAAGCAGCGCTACCATTTGTCAAGTTTTATCTTTTATAGCAATGTTTTTTTGTTAAGTATTTTTTATATATTTAAACAAATTGAACTTCAAATACATTTTTGTGTTTTATTTTTAAATTGTGGCACTTTTGTGAGAAAAAATGTGAGCAATGTAAACGAGTGTTTGACATTTTCTACATCTTTGATGGTAGATGTTAATCAGTGTAAAAATCCTATTAGCGCGTTAATTTCGTATTTGTTTACGAAAACGTTGAATAGCTGACTTATTGAACATTTATTATTCGTGTACCCAAGAGCATCGAAAGTAGCTTTAAAGAAGTTTCATTCAAATCGGTGTGGCAGTTGGGAATTTCTTCTTATAATAATACGAAATAGTACTTACTATAAACCTAAAATTTTCGAGAGGGAATGCGTCAAAAAATTCAAGTCAGTTTATAAGGGACCCCCTAATGTACATACATACATACATACATACGTATGTATGTTTATAATCTTGCGCTATTCATAATTTAAAGCAGTCTGTTCAATCAAAAAAAAAAATTGTTAATATTTCAAAATCAAATATTCATATGCCTTAATACTTTCTACGATATTTTTCTTTAAAACTTTATAGGCATATAAAATTGTACAGTCGTAGTTGCTTAACGCTTCTATAATAAATATTTAAACAGGTGGTTGATCTATATATACTGTATATCATTTTGAATTCTGTAAAATATATTTTTTAATAGGGTATATGACATACTTAAATTTTTTCCTTGTTTGTTTTTATAGTAATCAAAATTGTCGAATGATCTATTGGAAAATTAAAAGTTGACATTTAATGTTAAAATGTCATATGTCTTTTGTTTAAACCGAAACAGGCGATTCAATATTTTTACCCTTAACCATTGGTGGGTGCATTCACAATGACGACACGCACGCACACACACACATATTCATAATTTATCACTATTTAATTTAACATTTCTCGATCAATGGGGAAAAAATGATTAACTCGGTTCGAGTTCCTACGTGTGGATGTGTCTTTGTATGCAAGCGAGTGAACACGAGTTTTTCTTTTTCTATTTATTTTCTATTGTTGATACCTATTCTTATTGTTAATGTTTGCTATTTATTAGTTTTGTTGTTGTTGTTTCTTTTTTAATTCTTTTTACTGTTGCTGTTGTTTTAAGTACATATAGTAGAGCAACAAAAGTAATTGAACTACATTTAGTTAGAAACGCCGATATACTTACAGAATGTATAGTATGTACATATGTATGTGCCTGCCTGCATATATATGTTCATATGTACTATATATGTACATACCTACATATAAAGTATATTCATGTTTACGTATGTATGTAGATATGTGTTATTATGTTAACTGATATTCGGTTTGAAGCGTTTTAAACTTCATCGAAATATTCTACCATTCAGTTACGATTTGATACGCGACAGGTGAATATTGACAACTGATAATTGTGTCACTACCGATCGAAGAACATTCGTCATCCACGGATCGTGGCACCAACAAGCACAACCAATACCACTTAACTCTATTCTCTCAACTTTGGTTAAAAAAATATCGTTTAATTTTAAAAAAAATATAGTTCAAATGAAAATGCCACGAAGCAAGTTCAGTTAATATTTCGGATTCGGATTCTTTTTCATTTAATTTTCAAAGCTATCATTCAATAACTGGCAGGCAAACCGTTGCTTATAAACGAAACGTTAAATTACTGCTTCGATTTCAAGCTTGCGTGTGTTTTGTGTGAATGTGAGTGTGTGTGTGTGCGTATAATCGATTTCAACAGATCGTTTGAAAAGGATTAAGCAGCAGATTACTTAAGCCAAGTGAATACAAACATAAAGCATACATATTTTAATAAGTTTGTTCGTTTGGCTTAAGTTATTTACGAGCTTAAGTTTCAGCTGTTACGTTTTTTATTTTACGTAGGAATGGACAACGTCAAATACATCATGCACAATTAATGGGAATTTCTGAAAATAAGGTATTTTTGTTAATCATTATGTTTATATATTAATTTTATTTTTAACTACTTATTTTTTTGTAAAATAAAAGCAATAATTGTTTACATTTAACCATATTTATTTAATGTCATTAACTACATACGCACACTCATAGATATATATATACCCATATGTACATACGTGGCGGAATTGAAGAAATCTTGTCAAAGTGACACGTGTAGTTTCTTTTTTGGTATACAAATAAATGTAGGATAACTTAAAAAGCTTTCTTGTTATACCCTTTTAATGAATTTTCCTTATATTTTAAAAAGTTATAAAACTGTTTTATAAATTTATTTTTTTTTTCATTAAAAATTCAACTATGTATGTATAAATAAAATATGCTCTAACTTTACTAAACTTTAGATGTTTTAAAAATTTTGTTAAAACCTGTTTGATATACCGCTAAAAAGACAGATCGTTTTATTTAAAACCCAGTAAAAGTTGCAAGAAGCACAGTTATTTTTCTACAATTATGGCCATTTTCTCAATGTATCGACAAACTGCCTGTTACTTAATGTCAACATAAATTTATTGGACCGATAAACTGTCCGTTAACGATTTTGGTTTTCTCAATATACCGACAAAAAACATTGTTTTCAGCTGGCAACGCCACTCAAAATACATGTAAAAGTTGGGAGTCAGCTGATTGAATTTATCTGTAAAACAAATAAAAGGAAAATAAATAATTGGCAGATGAGTGCTGGTTAGCTTTGCGACAGAATGGAAGCAAATTAGACATTGAGAAAACCAAATTTCTTTAATGTGCAGTTTTTCGTTGGGAAAAAAGGCCTAATGAGAAAATGGCCATAATAAGAGTTCATCTGTAATCTAAATTAGCACGTTTAACTCTTTCACTGCTTTAAATTGATTGTATAATATGGTAATTGTACCTGTTCAGTTTCCAGGGAAATTTTTAAACATTTCTGTTTATACCGCGCACCGCCATAGTGGGGGTATAATGCGTTTAAGCTGATGTTTGGAACACCTTAAAATATTATTCCTTGGCCCACCTTTTAGTATACAGGTCGACTTATTATCACTTTTGAATCGATCTAATAATATCCGTCCGTCCGTCCAGCTGGCTGTCAATAAAGAACTTGTGCGCCAAGTACAGGTTACAATTACCAACCCTGTTGAAAATTGTCCATAATTTAACATAGCCCCAATACAAGTTTCTTTCCGGAATAAGCCAGCTTATTATGTATAATTTGGCCCGAATTATTTTATTTATTGGAATCGGTTCACAAATACCACTCCCGAAAATAACTTTTAATGCCATAACTTCCTTATAAATGTCGGTATAGATATAAAATTTGGCAAAGATAACTTTTATAATAGCTTCTAACGTACGCGGAATAAAATATAGACTGACACATTAGCAGTAATAAAAAATTTTTAATCAGGTATAAAAAAATCAAAAATAAATAATGTTTTACAATTGTTTAAAAAAATATGGTTGTGTTTCAAACAAAATAAAATTGTTAATGCTGTGTTCATTGATTCGTAATAACTGTGCGGTAGAAATCTAATTCGAATGATAAAATAGTCTAGATATCTTGGTTCCTATCCATTTTTGTAGATATTTCTTTTCAAATACACCTAAAAAGTTTAAATTTATGTCCATTCATGACCTTCAATTGTAAAACAGCTCGCATCGTCCATGATACTCTGTTTTTCAGAGACAGTTAAATTTTCTTTGCACATTCGAATACTCTCATAGCTCCTTTATTACAACGTAGTCATATCTCAAAAAATCAAAAATTTGAAGTGACTACACGGAAAGAATGATTCTCGTCCATGCCAAAAATTACTTTTTCATATTTGTGGCTTGTTTTAAGCAAAATTTTTGTTTATTTAAGAAAATTTTACTAATTACGAACGAAATAATTTAAAATCAAGAAATTATTTTTGGATTTTGAATTTTCTTGTTTTAAGTAACGAAATTATAACTTTAGAAAATAAACTTCTTTCCGTGTTATTATCAATTTATTGCACCGATCTCTAGCCAAATAATTAGGTGGCATGTCATAACGTCCAGTGTCATAGTGTCCATGGACGTTATGACACTCCAAAAAGTGTCCATGGACTTTATGACACTTTCAAAAGTGTCATAACGTCCATGCACACTATGACACTTTGCAAATGGACATTATGACACTTTCAAAAGTGTCATTAGGTCCATAATTACTAAAGAAGTTAAATACAAAAAAATGATCTGCATACACGCAGAGAAAAACATGTTTCATTATGGTCCCAACCAACAAAGCTATTTTTAAAGAAACTAATTTAACCATAATATGGTTGTCGGTGACAATGATTTGGTTAAATGAAACATAATATGGTAAAAAAAAATTTAAAAATGGTTTTGCTGCTTTTTCTCTGGGTGTATATATTATATATATAACGAAAACACTTTTGGGCGCAAGGATATTCTCCTCTATGGTATAACAAATACCGGCTTCGATAACTAAAGCTTCTCTGCACAGCCGGACTTTGGCCGGGCGCAAGGATTTTCTCCTCTATGGTGTTACAAACACCGGCTTCGCTAACTAAAGCTTCTCTGCACAGCCGGCCTTCGGCCGGCCGCAAGGATTTTCTACTCTATGGTATAACAAACACCGGCTTCGCTAACTAAAGCTTCTCTGCATAGTCGCCTTTCGTTCGGAACAAGGCAGATTTTAGAAGCTTTACTTAGCGAAGCCGGTGTTGGATATACCATAGAGGAGAAAATCCTTGCGCACGGCCGAAGGCCGGCTGTGCAGAGAAGCTTTAGTTAGCGAAGCCGGTATTTGTTATACCATAGAGAAGAAAATCCTTTAGCCCGGCCGAAGGCCGTCTATGATCCCAAATTTGTTAACATTCTTGCTTGTAAGAATTTTTGGCATTATACTTACTTATTTTGATATTTCAAAACAAATTTTACACATTTTAATATTTTTCATTATAAGTAAAGTTGCGGACATTATGACACTTTGCAAAGTGTCATAACGTCCGCCGACGCTATGACATTTCTCTGATGGACGTTATGACACTGGACGTTATGACATGCCACCAATAATTATGGGGATAGTACCGTTGTTTTTAGTAATTTGTAGTGTCCGACCGAACATGCTTATTCAGACCGAACCTGAGCCCAAACTTCGGTAAATCTTGCAAAGTTTGGCCGAACTCGAACCTAACCCGAACCTTTTGTCATTAAATCTGAACTATATTACTTTTTATACCCTTCACCACAAGTGGTGAATAGGGTATATATAAGTTTGTCATTCCGTTTGTAATTCCTATAGTTTTGATGTTAGACCCTATAAAGTATATATGTATATTCTGGGTCCTTATGAGGAGCGAAGTTGATTTAACGATGTCCGTCTGTCCCTTGAAATGTGTTTTCCGAAGACCCCATATATGATGGGGCCAGGTTATTATACATTTATGTCACATATGGTCCGGAATTTGTTGCTATTGAAATTCAGCAAGATCGGTCCACAAATGGCTGAGATATGAGTAAAAAACCACGACTGCCTCAAATTTGTTCCTTTAAAGGTCCAATTAGACGTGACATTACCATACCAACACTGTATTACCAAAACGAAATAAACATACAATACAAAACAATTCAATTTTGGTTTCTACGGTCATACAGTGGCTATGGAAATACAGTGTTGGTAATATGTTTTTTTTTTGTTGTATTTTTATACCCTACACTACAAGTGGTGGATTTTATTTGAAATGTGTTTAATTTTACGCATACACATACCCATTAATGCATGTATATGATATGCCGCTCAAATAAAGAAACAAACTCATAGACTCAAAATATAAAAAATAAAGCATTCGTAGTCGAGTTGTTAAGTTCTCTCCTGGGACTGATGATATTGCCAGTTCGAATCCCAACAATAATTTTTTTAAAATTTTTTTTAATTAATTTTTTTATGTTCTAAAAAACGATTTTAAGATTATAAAACGAATTTCAAACATCAACTTTGGCAAAAGAGGAAACGGGCTTAGGTACGTATATAAAGTTTTTGTTTTTTTATATTCTTCGGCATGACGAAATGAAAAGTTGGCGTGGCTCAATTAATATTTATTTATACCTATCCTAAGAACGTTATTTATGTATATAACTTTTTTGATTTGTTTTAAATTTAAGCTAATAGGGCCTAAGGTTAATTAATGTAAATAAAAAGTAATTTTTTATTACGGTTTCCCGACGTTTCGTCGATTTTTTGTCGACTTTTTCAAGGGACCGTCTATTTAAAATTTTAAAAAATACTTATATAAATTAACATAAATACAAATAAATGACATTAAAAAAGTAAACTTACAATATGTGCTTTTTACATTAAATTAAATTTCTCCTTTTACATGTAACATTAAACATATAAACATAAAACATAAATTTAAAGTTAAACACATATCAAAACCAGTATCACTGTAACTATTTAGTAATTGCAACCATATAATTTGCGCTAATATTGTTAGTGTCTTCTTTTACATTCATCGTTTTCTTTATGTTTTCTTGTATCCTTAGACTTTGAATTGTAAATCTCTTCTTATCCCCCCTTACTTTATCTAGTATTCGCACCCCCTCAAAATCAATTTTATGTTGTGTATTTAAAGCAGAGTCCGCCAAACACATACATTTACATTTCTTGTTTCCCTTGGTTGTTTATTTTTGAGCGTAATTGTTTTTGTTTGTTCTGTGTTTTCGAGTAAAAATACAAATTATTTTCTCATGCTCTCTTTATTTGTGTGAGAGCATTCGCACATGTGCGGTGTTTTGCAGATCTCTGATTTAAAGTGTGTGTTGATAATGCTGTCGTTTCTTTTTTCCTTTGTATATCCGTCCTTTGTTCTCCCATTCTAGTTTCAAGGGATCGTTTTGTTGTTCCAATGTATATGAGCTCGCAACTTTGTTCGTTATTCCCTTTACATTGTAATTCGTACACAATGTTGTTTTGTTGTTGTTTGTCTATTGGAGCTTTTGTTGCAGAGAATATAGTGCTTAGTGTTTTATTGGGTTTATAAGCAAAGCTTATATTCTTTGTTTCTATTGACGTTCGTATGTTTTTATTATCAGTGAGGCCAGGGATGTATTTTACACTGTAAAAATATTTTTGTTCTTTTTCTATATTAGTGGGGTTATTATAATTTTTGTTTTTTATTTGCGTAATTGTGTCTTCTATTAGTGTTTGTATAAGTTTATTTGGGAAACTATTACTTTTAAGGATATTGAAAATTATATTTTTGTTTTTAGTGTGAAAAAGTTTATCGCTTATGTGTAAAATCCTGGAGATAAAATTTTTAGCAGTGTTAATTATTTGATTTTTCGGTTGGGTTGCGTGGAAATTCATTATCCTTCCTGATGAGGTCTCCTTAGCGAACCAGTCAAAAATTATGGAATTTATCCTTCGAATTAGTTCGGTGTCCAGGTACGCTATTTCCTGATTTTTCTCCCTTTCAATTGTAAATTGTATCTTAGGATGATACTTGTTAAATGTGGACAAAATTTCCTCTTGGTCGTCTGATGTATTTGATAAAAATGTTCTTATTTTTCAATTCTTCTATCGCACTGTCATGTAGGTTGTCAAGTATTATGTCTGCGATTGTAGGGGATATCAGAAAGAAAACAACAACATAATTTCAGATTTATTTAAAAACAACCATATAGACTCGTGGCAAAAACGCCAACTTTTTTGTTCCGCCGCTACGGCACCCAGAATTTACGGGCTACCAAAACTTCACAAACCTGATACCCCCCTTCGACCTATTGTGTCATCAGTCCAGGTACCGTGCTACCACATGTCTAAATACATTGGAACAATTTTAAAACATTTAATATCTGAAACGTATAACATAAAAAACTCAATAGAAGTTAAAAAACAACTCACCAACATAAAACTTGATAGATCGGAAACAATTGTATCATTTGATGTCATCTCATTATTTACTAACATTCCAGTTAGAACGGCAATACGAACAATAATGGGAAAATGGAACGTAATAAAAAATCACACAAAAATGTCAAGCTCTCAATTTCTTAAAATTCTGCAATTTTGTCTCAATGATAATAATTATTTTAAAAACAAAGATAAAATATACAACCAAATTTTTGGCATGCCCATGGGCAACCCACTATCCCCTACAATCGCAGACAACCTACTTGACAGTGCGATAGAAGAATTGACAAATAAGAACATTTTTATTTTTACCTGGACACCGAACTAATTCGAAGGAAAAATTCCACAATTTTTGATTGGTTCGTTAAGGAGACCTCATCAGGAAGGATAATGAATTTCCACGCAACCCAACCGAAAAATCAAATAATTAACACTGCTAAAAATTTCATCTCCAGGATTTTACACATAAGCGATGAAATTTTTCACACTAAAAACAAAAATATAATTTTCAATATCCTTAAAAGTAATAGGTTCTCAAATAAACTTATATCAACACTAATAGAAGACACAATTACGCAAATAAAAAACAAAAATTATAATAACCCCACTAATATAGAAAAACAACAAAAATATTTTTACAGTGTAAAATACATCCCTGGCCTCACTGATAATAAAAACATACGAACGTCAATAGAAACAAAGAATATAAGCTTTGCTTATAAACCCAATAAAACACTTAGCACTATATTCTCTGCAACAAAAGCTCCAATAGACAAACAACAACAAAACAACATTGTGTACGAATTACAATGTAAAGGGAATAACGAACAAAGTTGCGAACTCATATACATTGGAACAACAAAACGATCCCTTGAAACTAGAATGGGAGAACAAAGGATGGATATACAAAGGAAAAAAGAAACGACAGCATTATCAGCACACATTTTAAATACACAACATAAAATTGATTTTGAGGGGGTGCGAATACTAGATAAAGTAAGGGGGGATAAGAAGAGATTTGCAATTGAAAGTCTAAGTCCCAATTTACTCTAGGGACTTATATATAAGTTTTTGTTAAGCTAATTGGGCCTAATGTATTAATGTAAATAAAAAACCTTTTTTACATGTTTCTCCCAACGTTTCGTCAATTATTTGTTGACATCTTCAGGGGTTGTAATTACTAGTTAGTTTTTCACATTTAATTTAATGTTGCACAGCTTACATAAAACATAAAACATATCACAGTTTATCTTTTCTATTTTATTGCATTCTTGCCGGACATTTTTTGAATTCTCTTTTAATCTTACCTGAAGCGTTTACATATGAATCATTAGCAGTAAGACAGAAATTAATACTTGTATGTAAATTACGAAAAGTAAGAAAGGGAAATGAAAAAATATCCAGTACAGATACTCATGTACTACACACTCTAACTTTTCGACCCCTCTCCTTCAAACTTCGTCTGTCCGGCAAGAAATGTCCCTAGTGTAAATGGGGACTAAGGATACAAGAAAACATAAAGAAAACGATGAATGTCAAAGAAGACACTAACAATATTAGCGCAAATTATAGGGTTGCAATTACTAAATAGTTACAGTGATACTGGTTTTGATATGTGTTTAACTTTAAATTTATGTTTTATGTTTATATGTTTAATGTTACATGTAAAAGGAGAAATTTAATTTAATGTAAAAAGCTCATATTATAAGTTTACTTTTTTAATGTAATTTATTTGTATTTATGTTCATTTATATATATTTTAAAAAAATTTTAATAAAAATTCCAAGTTGTAAAATTCCTTCCCTCAGTGAAAATAATTTAATGAAAATTAAATTTGATGAACTCAAGCCTAATTAAAGAATATCAAAAAATTTTTAAAATTTTAAATGGACGGTCCCTTGAAAAAGTCGACAAAAAATCGACGAAACGTCGGGAAAACCGTAATAAAAAATTACTTTTTATTTACATTAATTAACCTTAGGCCCTATTAGCTTAAATTAAAAACAAATCAATTAAACAACAAATTGGCTAAATATCAAAAATATATAACTTTTTGTTCTTATCTCATCATGCATAGCCGAATATAGCACTCTTACTTGTTTAAATTTGTTAACTTAAAACATAATAAAATTTCTGGATATCATATGCAAAATTAAAATATAAATTGCACTTTAAATTAGTAAAACTATTTTATAGTTAAAAAATATAGAAATCATGCCGAACTCAAAAAAGTGTTGTACTCAAAACTTTGTATTTTAACATTATAATGGCTTAAAAGTAATTTTAATGCTTTTATACCACGAAGATTATTTCATCGGTCTGAATAAGGTTTGTCTAGCAGCACTAATCTTAAAAAAATTATGAAATTCTTTACTATTATACTTAAGAGCTGAACTCCCTTGATCCCCGGAAATTTAAGAATGTTCCCGCCGGGAAGTAAAACAGTCCCGGAAAAAACTATATGTACACTCTTCTCATAAAACAACAAAAATTAAATTTGTACTAATTTTTCCCTTTTTGTAGGGATTTGTTTTAAAAATCTGGCATGTAGGGAAAAAGGGAAAGTTTTTTACTTTTGTTTAATTGTAGGGATTTTTTCTAAAAATTTTCAATTATAGTGTTTAAACAGAATTGAGTTTTCAACTTCAGGCCCATGATTAAAACGTAACTTGAAATTTTTTATTCTTTAATCTTTTTAATTTTCTTTTGTTTTTCATTTTCTGTTTACAAAATTTATAATATTTAATA
Organism: Pollenia angustigena; assembly: GCA_930367215.1. Taxonomy (NCBI): domain Eukaryota; kingdom Metazoa; phylum Arthropoda; class Insecta; order Diptera; family Polleniidae; genus Pollenia; species Pollenia angustigena. The sequence goes on along the minus strand of OV884057.1, from coordinate 118,352,403 downwards.
AAAGTAGTTGAACGATCGAAGTGGTTTCATCTTTTGATTTTTTCCTTTCCAACTCGAACTAAAACTTAACTGGCATTTTGGAGAAAATAAGTGTCTATATGTGAGAGAATTAAAAAAAAGTTTTTAAAATAATTTGTCGTAGAAAGACGTCGTGAAATAAAATCTAACGACATCTTTCTACGACAAATTGGATGGGAAATGTGGTTTCGACGCAGTTCTGTTTGAGCCCGTTTACTTTGAAATTACATAATAAGGTGTGTCACAGTAGTCAAATTCGAAAGAAAACGTTTTAACGTTCACCAGAAAATTAAAAACGCAAAACTGTAATAAAAGATAAACTCACTGTTTATTGTTGTTGTTATTAGAAATATGAGTATGAGTGCAGTATGAGTTATTAGAAGCTCTTCTAAGAGTACACACTTTTAAAATAATTTAGTTTTCTGTGACAAATTTATTTCGTCCTCTCTAATGCTAATAATTTAAATACAAACAACATGTAAAACCAGAAGTTTTTGAAATGATAAACATTGATACAAAATTATTTTTCTTGTGCGTCTTTTAAATTTACTCAAAGTACAAATAAAAGGAATTTTAATACATAACACAACTGACATAATATTATTTTGTTTTTTAGGATCTGAGGGGATTTTTTGGGATAAGAAAATAGCTATTTTCGGGGATAAGAATTCCTAAATTGGGGATAAGGTATAAAATAAAACTGGGAACTCTGGTCAAAAGTGTAAACATTTTTGAACACTTAAAATTTTGCGTTCGCGTAGTTTTTTGAACAACAGGTTTTTGTTTTAAGTTTACTAATTTACTGCATTTTACTGTGAAAGTTCTCAAACGCACCTAATAACGTTGCAAATCAGCTGCTTTATTTTGTTGTATGTAATGTAATAAGACAATTATATTTAGCAGTAAGATGTAACTTAACCGTAACGTCTAAATCTGCAGAAAATTGATTTTCTTACTTTATAATGAACGGTTACAATACTGTTACTGTCAGTTAACTTTTATGATATTTTTGTTCGATTTTATGTTATTTTTTATTTAAAATTTTGTTTTTAGAAACATTTTAAAAAGTAGTGTAGGCAAAAATTAAGGAGAAAAAAGAGATTGCAGGGATTTTTTGAAAAAAAAAAACTGGCATCGCTGACTTAGAGACATTGATTTCTTTTGTTGTTTAAATTTTTAAAACTTTTAAATTGTTTCATTTGTTTATAAACGAATATTTAACGATAAGCTTTTTTTTGCACTAAGAAAATATAAAATCAGTTTATGGCAAGATTAGGTCGATTGTTATGGGAGATTATGGAACGTTACGACAATAAGTTAACGGGTATTTATTTATAAAGGAATTTTGATTTATTAATAATCTTATCGTTGGGGTTTCATATAAATATCAACTTTATTCTACCAAATTGTATGTATGACGGGGAGATTGTATTGTATTTTTTTTAATTAAAATATATTGCATAGATTGTTTGATGGTGCACATTATTAAAAATATATTTCTATTCTATTATTTTAAAATTATCGGTTAAAAAAATATCAAGCAAAATATACTTTTAAATTTATCTAAATTTATTATACCTTTATTAACAGCCAATCCCACGATGTCACACGTTAACGTTCGCATAGAAAATTACATTAAAAACAAAAACAATTTCTAAAATTTGTTTTTGTTTTAAATGTTATTTTCTATGCGAACGTTAACGTGTGACATCGTGGGACTGGCTGTAACTATACTAAGTTTGTCGTTCCGCGTAAAACTTTTTTAATATTCATCTAAATACATAAGTATATTCTGGATCCTTCAGTAATTTTAAGTTTATTTAGTCATGATATTCTGTCTGTCTCTCCGTCTATTGAAAACACGCTCACTTTCGAAGGACTCAAAAAGAAAATAACAATTTTAATCAAAGTTATTTTTGGAAATACAAAATTTATTATTAATAAGATTTCTGTATGACGTGCTAAATTCTCAATTTTTCTTATTTGATAAATACACTGAAAATTATTGTTGAGGGAAAGCTAGCTTCAGTGTATTTATCAAATATGAAAAATTGCGAATTTAGCAAGTCATACAGAAATCTTATAAAGAGTTTTAATGTCAAACTGTTTCTAATTCTCCTAAGCAGTTTGGGATTTAAGTCTAGCACAATATTTTTAGTAGAACACGAGCTATTAATCCAAATGTGGCACAACCACCCTTAAAAATTTATAATTTTGTTACAAAAATTAAGTAAATTAATGATATAGCGCATCGATTCTTATTAAATTTTTCACAAATTCGTTTTATATGAAAGGAAATCATATTCTGTCATATTTTCATAAGATTGGAAACCCTCTGCCAAATTTCGTAAAGATAAGTCCATAATTTAGCATAGGCCCCGCCCCATATAAAGCGGCCTTCCAAAAAGCACTTTAAAAAGCATAACTGTATTGCAATTTGGTCTATTATATATTTCTAAAACAAGGCATGATATTTTAATTAGACTTGGTCAGGTCAAATTAAGTTTTATATTACTTTAAAGCGGCTCATTTACTTGCAATAAAATTGTTGAATTTTACGTAATGTACAATAATATCGCCAATGTGTATGTGATATTCGAAGATGCCACAATATATTGGCAACAATCAAAAGATTTTGGTTTTTATTGCACAACGAAAAGAAAGTGATGTGTATTGGCAACATTGTACAATGCTGTTTATGGTATTCCTATAGGTAATGTTCACCTTTTTATTGAATGAATGAAACCATTGTGCGACTTATTGCATAATATAGGACAAAACGGAAATAATATGGATAATATTGCAAGTGTATTGGCGGCCCTATGCTCCCCAGAGGAGTACAAAGGAACAAATATATATATATATATATGTATATAAATATATTTATGTTGGCCGCTTAAAAGATTTTGTTAGTCGTGCTTATTTCCTAATTTTTATTCTTGATAAAACCACTGAACCTTATTGTTGATGCGATAAGCTATTCCTATGCGCATTTCACTGGTTGCTTAGGCCAGATCGTCAGGAAACTTTATCCAAAGATTTTAGAAAAACTAAATATATTTAACAATTATATTATAGAGCAATTCCATATGAAAACGATCAAAATTGGCAAATTTTTGGACGATCCCTCTCCGATTTTAAAATAAATAGTCTCAATCGATTGCCCAGCAAAAAATAATGTACCTACATATTTTTTTTTTTTATAGTGACTGGTTTAGTGGTGGTGTACACCACTGTCATGTGACAAAATTGAAGAATTCTTCATAAGGGACCTCATTGAAAGTTGTTTTAAAAAACTACTAAAGCGATCGCAACGAGTGATAGCTCGTTGGAAAGGTATTGAATCAGGCTTTAATTGAAAAATAAAATTTTCCTAATTTTTCTTAGAAATTTACCTTTAAATTTTCCCATGAAAATTAAATTTTCCGATTTTCCACAGAAGCTCCTAAATTTTCCGGCTAATTTTTTTTTTTGGATTCCTCATAATTTTTGCTTTAAGAATCAGCAATAAAAAAATGGGCCCCGACTCCTTGTTTGGACAGGAGAAGAGCATTTAAGAGACCACCTTGTTAAAAATACATTTTAAAAATTATTTTACAGTTAAAAATACATTTATGAAGAAAAAATCTTTCTTATTTTGCTGCTTATACTTAATTACAATATTTATTAAAAATTTCAATTGTCTTGGCATCATTATAAAATTAAAGTAACTTTAAATTTAGCACGTCGGCAGACGAAGAGTACCGCTTTACATTAATTGACATATCAGAAATATTTGGTATGAAGCAATGAAACTTTTGCGTTCCAGTTATAGTTTTGACATTATTATATCTGTTTTGAATTCGTCGCTCCATGGCATCGTGTTCTTTTTGAGTGCATAAAACTGTGTTAATGGCAATTTCCTTGCTTTGAATCCACGAAAACAAATGTTGTACATTTAAGATCTGGTCAGTATATGGCCTTTGCAAACTTGCCTTAGTCGCCATGCGTTTTAGGGTTCCCCCTAACGCATCGCATGGGCCCTTACCGTGGGACGTCGCGAAAAAGTGCCACTCGACCTTGCAGTTTTGTTCTTCTTCAATTATGCAAAGATTGTAAAAATTTTTTTTATTCTTGTACTGAGAAGCCGCGCCGTCTGAGAAAAACGTTACTTTGTCGATTGCATCGAATTTTGATCTTAAGAATTCAAACAGTTTCATTTGAAATAAATAAACGGACACATAATTATGAGCTAAACTCTCCGCGACAACAACAAGGCTTACGGTCTGTAGTTTGTTATCTTCGTTTTTGAAATAAATGCAAAAAGGATGCACCGTGCACTGGTCGTTTGCCCAGTGATAAGCCTGAATTTCATCCAGAACGAGAAAAGTGTAATTCTCGGCAAAGTCGCTTATCACAATGAATTCATTTTGGGCTAATTTCTCCTTACTTTCCTTTAGAAATTTCGATTGCATCTCGGATATGAAATGGTGCGCCTTCGGTTCATTCAACTTGAATCCGAATTCCTCGATGAATTCCGGAATCTGCTTTACCACGGTCTCAAGGGAACATCTGCCGCTGCTAATTATCCACTGTTTGAAATGCACCTCCTGAATTAACAGCTGTTCAAACTTTTCCGCCAAATATTGCTCTATCTCGTCAATCTTCGGACAATTGTCGCATTTGGACAGATGACAATTTTCCGTGGGGTATGCGCACAACGACTTCGACAGGAGGTTTCAATTCATGTTTCAATTTCACCGTGAAATACTTTAAATTTCTTGCATGGAAAGAAAATTAATTTGATGTTTTGATGAAACATGCAAACGCAGACTGAATGCGTTCCGTGCCTGTCTAATGCCAGCACGCATTCTTTTGGTCGTAGGATGGCAAACTTAGAAAATCCCACTTTTTCTGCTGGGTATTTCTCATTGAACTGATGGTATGCTTCGGATAGATTACATAATAATAATAATCTGCGCTGCTTGTGTACTTTTTCTCCATCTTCACGTGTGATAACATAGTCACGTGTACCTGGGCAGGCGCGGCTGTTGTCATCATTGCAGTAAAAATCTTGAATCAATTTCACCGTTGCTTCGCTGAGGGTCCTTGAGCCAAATTTCTTGGTGGGAGTCGCCAATATGCCCTTCTGTCGAACTAATTCTTTGTTTCTTCTCGCGATGTTTGAAACTGTTCAGAAATCTTGCGTATAGACCATGATTGAGGCAGCACAGATAAAATGAGATATTTCTCCGGAAAAGTGGTCGCTAAATTGAATTTTCTTTTCAGCTGCTCAATCATTTGTTTGCCGTCATCAACGTCATCTGCTTGACTGCATTCGTTATCAGAGCCTTCATCAAATATTGTCGCGATTGCACTCATAACCTTGCCTTTTTTCTCTTTCCTGTATGTTTCACTTCGCAACTTTCTTTTTCTAATAGGCGTTTCACCTAAAGTGGTAATAGCCTCATTCAAAGGACTCAAAGACATATTGACCATCGGAATGTCTGCCTCACTATCAGATGAAACATTTTGTTCACTTGTCATTTCACTCTCGGATTGTGGCTGCATTTGTTTCAATGCATTTGCTTGTTGAGACAAATCGATTTTACACTTGGGGCAAATGAATTCTGCTTCTTCAACGTATTGTATATTTAATTCATTCATGTATCGCTTCGAAACACCAGTTAATTTTAATACTTTTATCTTTTTCGAACGATGTCCACTCTTGTTAAACGGATTGCAGCAAAATTTATTAATTTTACTTTAAATTGTCTTTACAGCTTCACTCTTTACTTTACAAAAAAAAAACACTTTAACACTGTCACGTTTAGTATTCAACTGAAATTTGACTCAGAGTGTGTGAAGTATTTATATTTATTTTTTGGTAAAAAATAGGTAAAAAAATAAGCGATATTTGCTTTTCTTTAATAGGAAAATTTGCGTGAACTACTGGTCCTGGTAATTTTTTAAATTACCAGGTAATAAATATTTCGCCATATTTATGGAAAATCCGTGTTTTATGACTTGTTTCTGCACGTGTCATTTTAGGCGAAATATTTATTACCTGGTAATTTAAAAAATTTACAAAACATTTTATGACCTGTAGCCTCAGTCGGGTTTGGTGTGCCATTACATGCCACTGCTGCTATTATCCATGGATTTATGGCCGATCTTGTGAAGGCAGGCAGACCATATTCACTACACACTCAACTTGGGGCTCTTAAAAAAAAATTGATTTTTTCTTCATAAATGTATTTTTAACTGTAAAATAATTTTTAAAATGTATTTTTAACAAGGTGGTCTCTTAAATGCTCTTCTCCTGTCCAAACAAGGAGTCGGGGCCCATTTTTTTATTGCTGATTCTTAAAGCAAAAATTATGAGGAATCCAAAAAAAAAAATTAGCCAGAAAATTTAGGAGCTTCTGTGGAAAATCGGAAAATTTAATTTTCTTGGGAAAATTTAAAGGTAAATTTCTAAGAAAAATTAGGAAAATTTTATTTTTCAATTAAAGCCTGATTCAATACCTTTCCAACGAGCTAAAACAACTTTCAATGAGGTCCCTTATGAAGAATTCTTCAATTTTGTCACATGACAGTGGTGTACACCACCACTAAACCAGTCACTATAAAAAAAAAAAAAAAAATATGTAGGTACATTATTTTTTGCTGGGCAATCGATTGAGACTATTTATTTTAAAATCGGAGAGGGGTCGGCCAAAAGGTGATCGCTTTCATATGGAATTGCTCTATATAAAACTTTTTTTGGCAGAGTCTAATACGCTTAAAACCGCAACGAATTATAAAACTGTGAGACCAGTTTTTTAAAGATTGGTTTATAATTATATGTCCAATAAACAGCCACATACTGAAATATACGAATCAAAGATTCAGCACATCCGGACATAGCACTTTTACTTGTTAGTATTGCTATTTTGTTGCTTTGACCCAAACCTTTAAAGTAGTGAATTCTTATTGAAATAAATTCTGTAAAAACTAAATTCAGCTTTTAATATTATTCGGAATTAATATTTCGTTAAACTAATTTCCAGATAAATTCAGTCACAACAGGTTTAAATGCTGTATTCAACAGTCCCGCATCTAATATACCCTTTACCATAGTGTTAAAAACCAATTGTTTAGGGCATATTTTAAAGTTTATAATGCATATTTAAGTGCATAAGACACTTTATTACAGCATATTTATAAATCAAAAAATTTGCTTTTTAGAATGCACTTGCATTTATTTCGGGAATTCCTGCATTTATTTGTAGTTACCCTGAAGGAAACCTGGGTCCAAGTATCTCCAAGTAACCAGTATTGTCGACTATTTTAGTGACATTGTCAATTTATTTGCCTTTATTACGAAAACATTTGCATCAATTAAAACTGGGAAGTATAGCTCCTATAAAAGTTGAAGAAATAATAAAAACAGAATGTTATGAATTCGTATTCGTACAAAAAGTGAAGACTAGTCAATTGTACCAACGTCAGTAGTATATTCCCAATGACACGCACATGTTAAATGTTTATAGTAAATTACATTGTCTGGGGTATAATAGGTCACTAGTACTGGTGACTGTGTCATTCAGTTCGGATTCACTAGTGACTTTTCCTGCAGGGAAGCTAGTAGGTTATTGTTGAAAAGCTAACTATAAATTAGGGATGCCAATTCCAATGCCGGGATTTTCTGGATTAAGTCAATCCCGAAATTGTTAACTTAATTTTTTGTTTTACCTTATTTAAAAAAAAATGCACCATGACCTTTCCCCTTGAGAGAGGGAGGGATCACAATATTTATCTTTTATATTTATTTGATTAACTCTGTTAATATTGTAATTGAAAACGAAAGAAAATAGTAAAACTTTGTTATTCTTTTTAGGGGCTAAAAAATCAGAGCAAGTTAAACTCTCGTTTTGGTTTAAAATCTATAAATCACTCAACATATAAATCATCTTTACGGCCATTTTCACCAAGTTCGGCTATAACTATCGGTTATAGCTGTCAAAACATATTGGTAACCGGAACTTTAATTGAAAGTTAGTTTTAACCGAACTTGGTGAAAATGGGGATTATTAAACGCATAAAATTGGGCGTTTTAACTACCAATACAGACCATATGAACAGGGCTGCCAGATTAATTTGTGAGGAAATCGTCAGTTTCCTGAGAAAAAATAAAAAAAATAAATTTTTGGTCAATCTAGAGTTTTTATCTCTATTTTTATTAAGATTTTTTGTGGGTTGTATTAAACAAGAAAGCTATCACTACTACATATCAGCGAAAGAAAACGTTCCGTCTGTTAAACATTCCAAGATTAAAAAACGAAATTGTCAGAAAATTTAAATATTTTATTCAGACTTTGGAGACTGAAAAAAATCGTCACTTTAAAAAAAAAAAAAAAATAGAAAATCGGCACTTTGCTAATTTCGGAACAAAAAATCGTCAAAATGACGATAAATCGTCAAATCTGGCAGCCCTTCATATGAATTTGATAAGAGCTGCCACATGTTTTTTTTTACAACATATAATACATGGGACACTGTTCTATAGTTGTTGAGTTTAAACTACATATAAATTCAAGTTTAGTTCAACTAAACCGGCGTTTAAACCATCAGTGATTTATTAGCCACAAGCGTGTCCAACAAATATAAAGAAATTTTAACGTGAGAAGTGAGAGCAATATTTCAATCGATTTTTTAAAAATAGATCCAGAGAATTGGAAAACCAACAAGTCATTTCAAGAGGCAAAGAAAAAAGTTCAACAACTACAAGTAGTAAATGATGTGGCAGAACGAGGTGTGGCTTTGCCTAATACTTATATAAATGTCACAACTTCTGAAACTGATTACCAGAATTTATTGCAAGGTTTGGAACTGCATCACAAGAACCTCAATAAATGATTTTTCACAGAGCAAAAGAAAAGTTTTTTTTTTGTTGATTGGGTAAGTTTGGTGAACTGGCAGACAGCTTTTAATAACATATACTGGGTATAAAGATAAAAACGGGTATAACTCAGGAACGGTAAGAACATATCTAAAAATTGTTTATTCATATTAATAAGAATTAATTTGTCTTTCAAACTGCATCATTAGTTTTTTTTCGTTTTTATTTAAACTTAAAAAGTTGTAAAGCGTTATTACAAAATTTGTGAAAAAATTACGAAAAATTGAAATTAAGGGTATCTAAATGAGTAAACTGATCACCAAAACGTATTATTTTTTCACACAGGAATAAAGCTTGGATATTTTTCTTTAAAACTGTTTCCTCAGCAGTGAAGAAACTCGTGGTATTAACCAAGTTATGAGTAAAGTTAAAAAAAGGCCGAAAACTCCTTTTTTATGAAAACTCCAACTATTCCGAAAATTCTTAAAAAAAAACCAAAAATACTTTACCCTATTAGCTTTTAAATTTTAATTGAGCACATAAGAAAATCAGAAAGAAAAAAATTTTTGGGACACCCTAATGTACATATTTAAAATGTTATTTTTGAATGAAAATCGATATTCAGTTTTCTCAGTAAATTGTGATTAAAATCAAAATTTGTTCACCGATTTTAATAACAGTGCTTAGATATACGTATACAGCAATTGGATCATGGTTATGCCATCAGATATTATGACCAGACTTCGATGAGTGAGCACTTCATTATGCTTGAAATAAATAACTATCGGGAATATGGTTGCCTGATTAATATTCCAATGAAACAGTTGCTGCGTTCTGTATAACAAACGGGTAAATCACAAATCACCACAACTTCATCTTCTTTGAAGGATTCTTTGATTTGTTTCAAAAATGCCGATTGTTTTTTCATATAAAATCATGTGTTAAAAGACTAGCAAGATGATTGCAAAATATATGTATCAACGAATTCCGAAGAGTTTTTCACAAGGGTCTCGAGGCTGCTGAGATGGTTAGATATCTAATATTTAACAAAATAAATTAATAAATAAGTATTAAAAATATATCTTGCGAAATCCTAAAAACTTTGTGCACCGTGATTTATATTTTTGTTAACAAATTTCAAAAATCAGAAAAATTAGTAGTTATTTTAATTCCACAACCAAATGGGTCTTAAAATTTGTGGAAAAAAATCAAAGTTTTATATAAAAAAAATCCTATAAAATCAAAGAGTACAAACAGTGAAAAAAATTTATTTAACGTATTAAATCCCGAAAATCGCATCCAAGCCCACTGTGCAATATTGAAAAATGTATGAGTATTTATTCGAACATAGTTTTCATATAACTCGATTTTTTTAATATTCGATATCTCTGTAACCATTAGCCAAATTAGCCAATCTGACAGTTTGCTGAAATGTGCTGCAGAGAAGAAACAACAACAGAGTAAAACAAGTAAGAGTGCTATATTCGGCTATGCCGAATCTTATATACCCTTCACCATGGTTTGGAAAGAACAGAAGTTTATATATATATTTAAATACATGTATATATACATGTATATTTATAAAATATATATCGTTTAGTTTTATTTAATTATTTGCACATGATTGCGTGCTATTAAATATATTAAAAGTTTAATTAATATATAGCACGTTAAGTTTTGATCGAATTTCAGTATTTGGTCATGCCGACATCTTAAAGTATAAAATTACCATTTACTTTGGTGATAAAACTTGTAGTCGGGAAGTTCTATGGTTCACGAAAATAGGTATTAAAAAAAAACTATATTTTTGACATTACTTTTTTTTTACCGATATTCCGAGTTTTTCTAAAGATTTCCGATATTTTGATATCTAAAACGTATGAATAGGTCATAATACAGCTCTAAAATTTTAGTTTTTATAAAAATGATAATGTTTTTAGTCCTTTTTTGGAGTATTTTGCACATAACTTAACCATTTTTAACCGATTTGGCAGATTTATATACCAATGTGCTTAAAAATAATATTTCCATTAAATTGGCTTATAGGCATATATATATATACCTACATATTTGTACATATATTTAAGCAAACTTAATTATAAAAAAAACAAACTTAATCTATCTATATATATAAAATTGGATGTGTGTATGTATGTGTGTATGTAACGTATGGACTCCAAAACGGCTGGGCCGATTTTGATGAAATTTTCAGGGAATCTTCAGAATATTCAGGCGGGTGACATAGGGAAGTCTGATTTTTGATTTTCGGTCTGGGGGCGGAGGGGCGTGGCAAAAACCATAACTTGAGAACGGCTTGACCGATTTGAACGATTTTTTCTTTAAAATGATCGCCATGGTCCAGCTTAGGTTTTTACGGAAATAAAATTTTGCCCCGCCCACTTTTACGCCCACTTTTTTCGATTTACCTAATATCAGAAAACGGCTCCATCGAGTTGACTAATTTTTCTTCAAATGGTCGTCTTAATCAACTTTAAGTTTTCATCGAAAGAAAAATTTACCACGCCTACTTTTACGCCCACTTTTTCTATTAAGCGCATAACTGGAGAACGGCTTGACCGATTTGGACGATTTTTTTCTTTAAAATGATCGCCATGGTGTAACTTAGGTTTTGCGGAAAGAAAATGTTGCCCCGCCCACTGTTACGCCCACTTTTTTCGAATTACCTTAAATCAGAAAACGGCTCCATCGAGTTGACTTATTGTTCTTTCAAATGTTCGTATTAATCAACTTTAAGTTTTCATCGAAAGAAAAATTTACCACGCCTACTTTTACGCCCACTTTTTCTATTAAGCGCATAAGTTGAGAACGGCTTGACCGATTCAAACGATTTTTTCTTCAAAATGATTGCCATGGTCCAACTTAGGTTTTTACGGAAAGAAAATTTTGCCCCGCCCACTTTTTTCGATTTACCTAATATCAGAAAACGGCTCCATCGAGTTGACTAATTTTTCTTCAAATGTTCGTCTTAATCAACTTTAAGTTTTCATCGAAAGAAAAATGTATCACGCCTACTTTTACGCCCACTTTTTCTATTAAGCGCATTACTTGAGAACGGCTTGACCGATTTGGACGATTTTCTCTTTAAAATGATCGCCATGGTCTAACTTAGGTTTTTACGGAAAGAAAATTTTGCCACGCCCACTTTTTTTGATTTACCTAAAATCAAAAAACGGCTCCTTCGATTTGACTAATTTTTCTTTTAAATGTTCGTATTATTCCATTTTACGTTTTCATTGAAAGAAAAATGTATCACGCCTACTTCTACGCCCACTTTTTCTATTAAGCACATAACTTGAGAACGGCTTGACCGATTTAGGTTTTTACGGAAGGAAAATTATTTAAGCAAACTTAATTATAAAAAAAACAAACTTAATTATAAAAAAGAGTAACTTTTGGGATTTCAGTATTTTGATTATAACTCAGCCATTTTTTAACCGATTTGACAGATTTATATACCGACGTGTTGAGCAAGAAATTTACCATTTATTTGTGTTATAAAACTTGGACTCGAGAAGATCCATGGTTACCGAAAATGGGTATTTAAAAAAAAAAAAAATAATTTTGGTCATAACTTTTTTGTATCTGAACCGATTTTCCCGAGTTCTTTATAAAATATGTTCTACTAAAAATTTCCGATATTTTGGTATATAAGTCATATCCATAGGACATATGACAGCCCTAAAATTAAGGTTTTTATACAATTTTTACTTTTTTTTGTACGGGAGGTACCACGTCCACTTCTCCCATCCCGCCCACATTTTGTAGGGTGGTGTGTATTGACAACCAAAATGTGTCTACCCAATTTGGAAACTTTGGCTCTTACCGTTCTCCAGATATACAGAAAAAAGCAATGAAAATACAACAACAACAAGGGATTTTTGGAAAAAATTAGAGGCAGTCGTGGTTTTTTGATCATATCTCAGTCATTTGTGGACCGATCTTGCTGAATTTCAATAGCACAAAATGGTGGACTATATGTGACATAAATGTAAAACAACCTAGCCGCTATCATGTCTGGTTTTCCCGGAAAACACATATCAAGCGTAAGACGGACAGACGGACGGACGGACAGACGGACAGACGGACAGACGGACATTGTTAAATCAACTTCTCTTCTCATATGGACCCGGAATATATATACTTTATGGGGTCTAAAATCAATATTGTGGAAATTACAAACGTAATGACAAACTTATATATACCCTTTTACACCTCTGGTGAAGGGTATAAAAAGAGTAACTTTTGGGATTTCAGTATTTTGATTATAACTCAGCCATTTTTTAACCGATTTGACAGATTTATATACCGACGTGTTGAGCAAGAAATTTACCATTTATTTGTGTTATAAAACTTGGACTCGAGAAGATCCATGGTTACCGAAAATGGGTATTTAAAAAAAAAAAAAATAATTTTGGTCATAACTTTTTTGTATCTGAACCGATTTTCCCGAGTTCTTTATAAAATATGTTCTACTAAAAATTTCCGATATTTTGGTATATAAGTCATATCCATAGGACATATGACAGCCCTAAAATTAAGGTTTTTATACAATTTTTACTTTTTTTTGTACGGGAGGTACCACGCCCACTTCTCCCATCCCGCCCACATTTTGTAGGGTGGTGTGTATTGACAACCAAAATGTGTGTACCCAATTTGGAAACTTTGGCTCTTACCGTTCTCCAGATATACAGAAAAAAGCAATAAAAATACAACAACAACAAGGGATTTTTGGAAAAAATTAGAGGCAGTCGTGGTTTTTTGATCATATCTCAGTCATTTGTGGACCGATCTTGCTGAATTTCAATAGCACGAAATGGTGGACTATATGTGACATAAATGTAAAACAACCTAGCCGCTATCATGTCTGGTTTTCCCGGAAAACACATATCAAGCGTAAGACGGACAGACGGACAGACGGACGGACGGACAGACGGACATTGTTAAATCAACTTCTCTTCTCATATGGACCCGGAATATATATACTTTATGGGGTCTAAAATCAATATTGTGGAAATTACAAACGTAATGACAAACTTATATATACCCTTTTACACCTCTGGTGAAGGGTATAAAAATTAAGGAAATCAAAACATTTTTTTCTCCAAACTGTCCGATTTTACTTGGATTGCCCCATATAAATATATCGATTTTTCTTGTCCATAATGGGCTTCGATTTTCTTATCAACTTATGCAGTCATTATTAAAATAAAATAACTTTCAATATTATACATTAATGCTCTTCGCTCCATTTGAAAGAACATTCCACTGATGCACCTAATTCAAAATTTAAACTTAACTCTTTACAGGTTGAGAATTTTTAAAGTGTTTTTCGAGAGTGGGCATAGGACTTACAGTAATTTATGGAGCGATTTCACGAAATTAAGTAATGTATATATTTTATACACAACATAACTTCTACCACTAGTGGGGGTGGGTATAAAAATGTGTTTTTGCTTAAACAAGAATTTTATAGTTAACTAAAGAAATTTTGTTAATTAATTTCAAATTTCAATTATTCATTTTAGAGTCTCACAAATCAATTACTAATTTGCTCTATTCAATTACAGTATTAATTATCATTTTATTTACATAGTTTGAACAAATTGAGGTAATCGAATAATATATAGATTTTTTGAATATTATTTTTTAATTGAATCAATTAACACATTGTTTGAAATTGTACGTTGTTTTTTTTTTTATCATATTTTAATTAAAATAATCAATAATTAAGAAAAAAATCACAATTTTCTTTGTCTTAACTACTGCCTGGACGCCAGCGTTACGAAGACAGTTAGTAGTGTTTTTGACACCTAATATGTATTTTCTTACTGTCATTGCAGTACTATCAAGTGTTAATGCTATGTAAGGTTCAACGACTTTTCATATTTCTATTAAAAAAACTACTAAGCTTTTAAAATATAATAAATCCCGAAACTAAAATGTTTTAAGATTCAAGAGTATGAAAGAATGGGCAGTCAAAGCCATATTTTCGAGATTGTACCCTATTTGTACCCGCCAAAACAACATTTTGCTATGAGGTAAAGATTCATATCAGAGTTCTTTGTGCCAAATAGTATTTAAATATCAACATCTATATGAGTTTTGTTCATCTTATAGTATAGTTAATCTGAAATCAGATTTGTGCCGCTATTACCAAGTTTGTATACAAAACTTTGACAGCCTAGTTTTAAAATGTTGGTCTTTAATGAAATAATAAAAAAACACATTTCGCCTGGAAAATTCTAGTTTCAGAATTAAAACCAAGTTTAAATTTAATCCACATCTAAAAAAACCAAGCCTTAAAGCTATTTTGGAGAGGGGTTTATATGGGACCCATGGTCAATTTTGGACCCATAGTGCCATGGTATATAAGCTGTTATAAAATGTGTCGTTGCAAAATTTTATATCAATACCAACATGTATAAGGAAGTAATGGCACTTAAAGCTTTTCTCGTGAGTGGTATTTGTAAAGGAGTTCTAGTAATATAAGAACCGGTTTCAAAAATATTTGTGTAGACAATTTATGTTGCAATTCAAAATATTTGGACTTATTTGATTTAAATACCAACATAATCAGATAGTTAATGGGCACTAAGATAACATATTCCGAAAAGAAGCTTGTGTAGGGGCTATGTAAAGTTATTGACCGATTCTCATCATTCGATAGGCTTTATTCTTATGACAATTAAAACATTTTTTTTTTTTTAATTTATTTTTATTATTTAAAATTTCTTATCGAAATTTACAATATGTATTCAAATCTTAATTCTACTTGTTTATTAGTTGTTACAAATGTAACCACTAACTGCTGTATTCAAATTTAAAAAATGTCTTCTAGTTAGGCACAAAGTATCGGTTCTTTTAAGCCTCTGGTGACCTTCGAACTGAAGCAGACCCCGAGCGAGGTAGTTAGGGTGGGCCATTAGTTTATCTATGTACCTAATTGAATATTTTTGAATTTCCTCCTGGATAGTGGGGACGTTGAGATCTCTGTGGATAATATCATTACGTATATACCATGGGGCGCAGACAATTTATCGTAATATTTTAGACTGCCTTCTTTGAAGCTTTTGGATGTTAGATGCGCATGCAGTACCCCCTAATTGTATGCCATATGTCCAAATTGGTTTTATGATGCACTTGTATAAAAGAATTTTGTTGGTTAAAGACAAGTTTGAGTTTCGACCGAATAGCCAACGTAGTTGAGCTGCTTTAAGCTTCATAGCCGTTTTTTTCGCTTCAATATGACGAGACAGGTCAAGCGTCTATCTATATAAATTCCCAAGTACCGTACATGGTTTTCTACCGGAACAGTGATGTTATTTGTTTTTACATCTGGGCACGTTTGTCTTCTGAGCGTGAAAGTTAAGTTAGCACATTTAGCCGGGTTAACCTTTATTGTCCATTTTTCTAGCCAGGCCTCTAATTCATTGATGTGGGACTGTAGATTTTTGTTAACGCTTATAAATGCTGTGTCGTCTGCAAATGTAGAGGTATGCGTTCTCAGGTTTGTTGGAATATCCGCTGTGTATATTATATATAGTAGCGACCCTAATATGCTGCCTTGGGGGACACCAGCAGTAATTTTCTTGAGGGGGGAGTATTTATCTTGCGACCTTACTATGAATGTTCTGCATGTTAGATAGCTCTCCAGAAGCTTGTGAGTGTTTTGAGGAAGCATTCGTGTTATTTTGATGAGTAGCCCATCATGCCAAACTTTGTCAAATGCTTGGGAAATGTCTATAAACAGGGCTGAGCAGTATTGCTTTTTCTCAAACGCCGATCTAATTAGGGTGACAATTCTATGCACTTGTTCTATTGTACCATGTTTCGCTCTGAACCCGAACTGGTGATCCGGAATGATCTCGTGTTCATTTAGATGAGGAGTTATACTTAAAACGAATATTTTTTCGAAAAGCTTCAATAGGATTGATAATAAGCTTATCGGTCTGTACGACGCAACCTGGCTAGCATCTTTTCCTGGCTTGGGAATCATAGCAATTATAGACCTCTTCCATGAGGTTGGGAAGTATCCGACTCTTAATATCGCGTTAAAAATGAGCAGCAAGATTCTAGAAACAACAATTAAAACATGCATCAAATTCATCAAAATATTTTTAAAATTGCGAACTTTACACCGCGCATGAGGTTTAATGGACAGACAACCAGCCAACCGGTTAGATCAACTCAGACAGAGATTCTGAGTCGAGAAATACTAAAAGGTGGGTAAAAAACAGTTGTCGAAAATAAACAGAACATTATTTTGCGTACGGCTACCACACCCAGAAACGATATTTGTTTTTAGTGTTTGTGTATTAATACACAACCCTCAATAGCGTTCATTACTATTTTCAGTAAAATAACGAACATAAGTTAGTGTTCTGTTCTTCGTTATAAAACAGAACAATTGTTGTGGTTATGTAGACATGCATCATATTTTAATGAATGCCATCAAAACAGTATTATTTGTGTGTTCGAAGATCACTAATAGAGAAAAATTTTTTTTCTAACTGATATACTACACAAACACTATTACCGTTTAGGGTTTAAAGAACAGTATATAATGTTTATTTTCGAACACTGGTTAAGGACCATTATTTTTATTTGTTACTTAAATCAGCACAAACGCATAATACCCTCTCCATTAATGTAGCGGGTATATAAATTTCTCTGTGTCTTCCCAATAAATATTGGTTGTTGTCAGTTGATACTCGAAATTTTTCAAAATTATACATATAAAAATAAATACTGTAAGGTTACTTACTTTTATCGCAATTATTCAATTAAGATGTTTCAATTTTATATTACCCAACAGCAGTGGTTCTTAACAAATAAACTTTCAGTTTTAAATCTTTATTATAGTTTTAACATTTGTTTTGCCTGTTTTAAATTAACTAAATTAAAAAAAACTCAAGTTGTTTCTACTTTTTATTAAGCTATATAGAAATAGATTGGGAATCACATTTAGTTAGTCATTAATTGTTATTGTTTTGGTTTAAGAAAATATATTTTGTTCGTTTATAATTTGATTATATTTCTATAGTATTTATTACCTTCCACTGCTGTTGACTTTGACTTTTTTGTAGACGTGTCGTCGCAGTGTTCTTGCATGTTGTATTGCTTCGGAACAGAGATGGAAATCATGGTACAGTTATTTCAAACTTATAAGATTGGGTGAGTTCCAAAACATCAGTTGCAAAGCAACTCGCTTTTTTAAGTGCTTTCTACCAAGCAACCGTGAAAAATTTTACAATGTTATCTGTACCAAAGTTCACTAAAAACAATATCGATGCGTACACAATAATCAAACTAGATATAGTTAAACTCTATGATACTTTTTTGACTTTGACTGCAAAGTATTATGATGTTTAGGAACTCAGCCATTTTAATTCCAGGCCATTTAGATTTCTAGAACATGCCCATGTACACGCAAAGAAAAAACATGGTTGTGGTTAACATATTTTAAGAGCAACATATTATGATAAGATTCATGATTGCAGTCACCATATTACGATTATTATCGAAACATTTTATGACCAAATATATTCGTAATATACATCATAATAATTTTCCTTTAATCATAATTTTATCATGTTAATCATAATAAGTTAAGAATTAATCATATTATTGTCATGTATATCATAATAAGTTAAGAAGTAATTATATTATTGTCATGTTAATCATAATAAGCTAAGAAGTAATCATATTATTGTCATGTTAATCATAACAAAATCAGAAAAGCTATTTTTCATCCCTGCCTCGGAATGAATGTTTATATGAGTTGTATATTGTAAATATGATTAAATTTGTATGCCACTTTCTTTCTATTTTTAGAAAAAGTGAAATAAAAAAAGATACACATATAATACATAGGTACGTATGTTAGTCACTGTTGGGATCAGACAATTCTTAAATTGTACCGTCCCTAAGGCAAAATTGTACCAAATTAACATAAATTTATACCATAGTATAAATGGATAAATTTTCTAGAGTGTACCCTTTTTGGGACCCATGGTCAATCATGGACCCGCCAGAACAAAATAATGTTAGAAGGCAAAGATTTATAAAAAAGTTATTTGTGCGAAATATTTTTTAGATATCTTAATCTATCCTTAAATGATTTTAGGAAATGGGCTTTTATGGGAGCTCTGGTTAATTTTGGGACCAGCAATATTTCGTCATAATATAGTAGCTATCATAGAAGTTATTGTCGCCGATTTTTATGTCAATATCAACATTTATAAGAAAGTTATGGCATTAACCCATTAAGGCCCGAGTTATGATCCCATTGAGCTATAATGATGAAACTTTGAAAATTTGATTGTTTATACCTAAATATGAAAGAAAACAAATTTTGGGCAAATCGGATACGTGGGAGCCCAGATAACCCCCGTTGCGAAAACGCAACGATGGGCCTTAACGATATACAAATTAAGCGCATTTGTAAAAATTTTTAATTAAAATATTTTATTCACTTCTTTAGGAAAATAAATTAAAAAAGACATTTTATTTTTAATTCAATTATGATATGCTTCAAGGCACTTTGGGTGCACTGCTACGTCACATTTCTCACATTTGTAAATTGATCGGTCCATAATTTACCATATGACCCATATAAATCCCACTCTCGAAAAACACTTTAGTACGCCTAAAACCATAACAAATAATTCTAATGTTATAAATTTTGTTCTGTCACAGTTTTATATGACTAGAAATCACACTGTCAACTTTCGTAAAGATCAGTTCATAATTTACCACAGGTTCAATATAGTGCCCACTCCTGAAATATCCTAGCTGTCATTAGATGGTATCAAATATTTGGCATAGCCGAATATAGCACTCTAACTGGTTTTTCTTTAATATCCTGAGAGAGGATAATTTCACATTACTTGTTCGATTTTCTCTTACTGTATTGAAGTAACCCTCGGGGGAAATTTGTGTCAATTGTTCCAACAGACTGGTCCTGGGATTTGTGAAAATAGAACAAATTCAAAAAGATAGAACTCATGACCAGTGAAAAGAGAACTTATCATCTTACTGGTATATTCAAAACAAGAAGGTAAAAAAGTAATGAATTACGGTACAGTCTTCACCGATGGTGTGACACTTTTATTGGGACTTTCTAAAATTTGGTTCTTAAATTTAGTTCTAGGACTTGTTTTTTTGAAATAATACTACATTGTATCGAAATAATCTTACATTGTTATAACTTACACTAAACACGTTCATTGAGAATGATGTGTGACTGGCCAAATGGTGTCAAATTACCAATGACAACCCCATGCAAAAGAGATAGGTCTTATTCATATAAACTATTAGATATAGAACCGGTCTCTACCCCCAAAGACCTATCACGGGACTACTTTGACATGGAGAATTTACTTACTGCGTAATATCCATTTAAAATGCATTTAAAAATTGGCCATTTGGGAAAAAATTATTGAAATTTCAAACACATAAGTAACAACAACTTATAATTTACATGTTTTATTATGTTGTTTTAAATAGCAAGTGATTGTATAAATATATTTTGTTTAATAATTTTATGTAACTTGTATATGGTTTAAGCCCAGTGTTGCGTTTTCGCATCACGGATGTATCCAATCATAAAAAAGTCTCAAATGTCTACGATGATTGGATTTTTGAGTAGAAATAATAATGTTCGTATATTAGCTACCTCCTTCAGAAGTTTCAGATAGGTTTATTTTTTTAACTTTTTTCAAAAGTACCCAAAAAAACAGGAAAAATTAAAAATTTAATGGTGTTTTCTTTTCTACAAAAAAATGTGACATTTTATTTAAAAAAAAAATTCCAATTTGGCGTCTGTTTCTTAAAAATTTTGCTCCCGAAAAGGGTGGCTTGTTTTATTCTAAAAAAATCACCCATTTCGAGAGCAAAAATTTCAAGAAACAGACACCAAATTGCATTTTTTTAAATAAAATGTCACATTTTTTTGTAGAAAAGAAAACACCATAAATTAAACATTTTTTTAAAAAAAACTTGTGTATGATACAAATACAAAAACAGGTCGATTAGATATTAAGTTAAATTTTATTTCACTGTGCTTTATAACAATATCACGTAACAACAAAATGCCTGAGGGGAGGTTTAAGTGAACGTTGCGAAAACGCAATGCAGGGCCTTAATGGGTTAAAAGCGGAGTATTATTTGAATGGAAGCTATCGTCAAATATAGCCCGATTTCAAAAAAATTTGGTAAGATGATGAAGATGAAGAAGATGATGAGCTACGTGCTTATGAATTGAAACCTATGAACAAAGTTTCATCAAATTACCTTCAAAATTGCTACACGTACTTTGCGCACAAGCGCACAAGGTTACATGGACCAACAACTAGCCAGCCGTACGTTAGGACATCGTTAAACCGGCTCAGAAAGTAATTAGTCGATCAGTATACTTAAAGTTGGGTCTAGGAGCAATATTTTTTTAGTGTGGAGGAGCAAAAGTGCAGTAGCTTTGCTGACATTGTAACCAGAACAATCGACAAATTGCCGAGTTAGAGACACTTGATTCCAAGCTTCCTACAGGGATACGAGTACATATACTTATGTATCTATGTACTTAATATGTTAATATGTAATGCAATTTTTGGCAGTTCTGGTCACGGCTGGGTATATGTAACTATAAATGTTATTATTTGAGGAAAAAGTGACTTAATCCACTTCAAAGAAATGATAAACTTCGTGAGTATTGTTTTTTTAAATTGAACCAAAAAAGAATGAATTGTCCCAGTGTACCAATAAACTTTTGATTGAACCAAATTTGGTACAATTGTACCACAAATCCCATCAGTGATGTAAGTATGTATTAGTAATTGTTTAGAGTAAGTATTTAAAACTGATAACTCTTTTCAATTTTAAAATCACAATTTTTTATAATGTACAACTGAAATGTAAAGTGAATTAAAAGACAGTTACAATTTTAATAAACGTGGCAGACATGGGGTGTAATTTCTTTTTGGAAAAATATTTATCGTTTTATGATTCTCGTTCGTAACTGATAATTATTATTTTAATACATTTGTGAGTGACGACATCATTTGAAATACAAACAAATTGTCAGCTTAAGTACTTAAGGGAAGATTTAACAAATAATTGTTGTCGAAAAAATCCGACAAACGAGTGTAACCATTTACTTTCTGTTTAACAGTTTTTATGTATTGACTACACAATATGTTTTAAAACAAATCATAGAAAATTGTTTATAATAAAGTCTGAAATGCGTTTTGATCCAGTGAAAGTTATGTAAAATACAAAAAATATTTGATAAAAATAGTGGTAACGTGTGCGACATCATATATTTGTTAAGTGTGACCATAGCTTTAGTTATGAAATATTAGAAAGAGATTGCAATATGTAGGGTGTTAAAAGTTTGAACGACAAGCGGAAATTATAATGCAGTACAAAATCTCCACACACAAACATACACAATAATTTACTAAGAGTATGTGAAGTAGATTAGATGTTCTCTGTCTTGTATAACTTAAGTTTAGAAGTATATATAATTTTTAAGGTTATATTTAGATATGTTTTCATGCATCAACTTTATGCACACCGGCTATAAGCATTTAACGCTTTTGGTCTAGGTTCACACAATGTAACTGTTGCTGCTAAGCTTTTGGGTTTTAGGAGAAAGAAAAAAAGAGGAAAGCGGGTTGGCATGGATTTGAATTGCAGGTAAATGGCATAGAAAACGACTTGAATAGAAATAGAGAGTGACAAAATTATCACAGCTGTAAAAAAATAAGTCTATGATTGTGTTAGCAAGACATTTGTTAATTTTGTTGCTGCAACTTCCCACGTACTTCTTATTAGAACTAATTTAAAACTTAAATATTATGTTTTTGTTTTATAAAATTTTAGTTTACAAATCACAAAACACAATTCACAAACACCGATATTGTCATGTACATTCTTTATTGTTAATATAATCAGATAACCCTGTTTTTATCGTTATGACGCACTATGGGGCCAATGACAGGTTTTTGAGGCAAACAGTCAATTTTTCATGTCAACTATTTAAAACAATAATAACGGAATTTTATATTTAACGCTTTGAATTTCTCAAATATGAAAAACAAAAGACAGGTGGCAACTCGTGACGTCATGCCGAGCTGTCAAAGTTATCATATTTTGTTTTGCTACATTTTGTGTCATTCTATCATAAACAAAAAACAAAGGAGTTTCGTTCGTCAAACAAAAACTGTGAAGATCATAAACATTTTGTAAAATGGAAAACACTTGTAAAGGTATGTAAATTAAAATCATATTAAAATTTTTTAAAAAATGTTAGATGTGGTAGATAATTTTTTGTGTTAAAGTGCGTCGTCTCTTTGTAAAGTTTTTATTGTCGTCCATATGTTCTTTGGAGTAGAACTTTGTTTATCTGAGTGTATCCGTGAAAGAATTTATGTGTGGTGAAAGGTAATGATGTGCACTATATTTTTTTGGAAAAACTATCTGCTTCACTCCGCCGTATTTTATAAAAAATCAATTTCCAGATAGTATTAAGCTTAAAAATTCGGATATTTTCAACTTTTGGTTGGAAAATGATAAAAAACCCATTAATGTTATCAGCTGGATTTCCGCGAAATTTAATAGAACAATCAGTGAAAATTGTATGACGACGGTGAACAAACAAATTAATAATTTCTGTGCACATGCTAACCAAAAGTGGGTAAAAAACCGGAGAAGCACGACACGTTTTCTAGAAAATGAGAGGATGTGGTTATCTCGTGAAACTGTTTCCAAACTAGTAGAAAGTGATGTTGCGAAAAAAGGGCCGTCCTTATGTAAACTATAGTAAAGGAAGTGAGCGACAAAAAATAAAAATGGCTTCGGAAGTGGCTTCTATTTCAGCTAATTTACCAAACGAAAATGATTTGAATTTTATTTTAAAGAAATCTGTTTCGTCTCCAGTTGAACCAAGTACAATGAGAAAAAAAATTACTTCTAACCAGAAAATGCCATTACCGCTCTCCCCTGAAGAAGCATTAAGTTTCTTCAGGGGAGAATAATTTAACTAGACAACAGTAGAGATATGTGTAAGTCCAGAAACTGTGATATTTTCCCCAGCCGATGGACTAACGAATTTGTGCTGATACATCCGTTAGTATCAGCACAAATTCCCCTCCAATGTTTGGTCAATCAAACAGCAAAAAGAATTTTGTCATACCAGGAAGAAGTTCTGATACGAATGGATGAGGTCAATGAAGTCAATTTTATTCTAAGTTACGGTTTCGATGGTTCCACAGGACAAGGTAAATTTAAACAAATATTTGACAGCAATGCCCCGGAAAGTTTAGATAATTCTCTGTTTGTTACCTCAGTTATACCATTAAAAATAGTCACGTCATGCAATGCAATCGTTTGGTTTAACCGTACTCCTCAATCCGTCAGTTTTTGCCGACCACATAAAATTGACTTTGTAAAGGAAACCAAAGAGCATATATTGAAAGAAAAAACAAATCTGGACGTGCAAATATCAAATCTTAAGCCTTTGAAATATTGTATGATAAACGGCGGGAAAATTACTGTAAAATACGATCTTATTATGAGTTTAATTGACGGAAAAGTGTTGAACGTACTGACGGAAACTAAGAGCACTCAGTCGTGTCCGATATGTGGTGGAAATCCGAAGCAATTTTTGTCGGTAAAAGATTTAACCTTATCGGTGTTTCAGCCAAAATCAAGTGCATTAAAATATGGTATAAGCTCATTACGATGTTTAAAATATGGTATAAGCCCTGAATTCGATGTTTTGAATTTGTCCTTAATCTTTCATATAGACTTAGTATTAAAAAATGCCAAATTTGGAGTTCTGAGGATAAAAGTCTTATGTTAAAAGAAAGGGTGAAATTCAAGAACAATTCTGGCAAAAAATGGGTCTTCATGTCCATAAGCCGAAAAGTAATGGGAGCGGCTCCACGAACGATGGCAATACGGCACGGAAAGCATTTTCTTATCCGGAATTATTTTCTTCTATAACCAACATTAATATTGAACTTATAAAACATTTACATATAATTCTTATTGCAATTAACTCTGAATTTGAACTAAATATCGATCATTTGAAAAAATATTGCTACGAAACTGCAGATATATACTTTAAAAACTACGAATGGTACCCAATGTCAGCCACCTTACATAAAATTTTAGCACATTCTTCTCAAATTTTGCAAGCGTCAATCGTACCTCTCGGATGTGCTGGTGAAAATGCTTCTGAGGCTATAAATAAATTTTATAAAAATGACCGCATTGAGCACGCTCAAAAGGATTCTAGGGAGCATAATATAATGGATGTTTTTAATAGGGCCATCGATTCGTCCGACCCATTATTATCCAGCATATATCGTCTTTTTAAAAAGAGAAGTTTGCAGCTTCCAAGAGAAGTTATTTCTCTTTTAAAGATTCCTGAAATCCCCGAGGATCAACTGCCAAGTACTGCCAAAAAAAAAATGTACTTGGACTTCAAGAAAAATGCTTGACAAAAGTACGAAAAAACAGAAGTAAGGAAAAAACATGTAAAATCAATTAAAATGGATAATCATTCAGGAAAGCAAATTTCGATCTACCAAATGTTAGAATACAATTTGGTTTAAGGATTGATTTTTGACTATTGACGTCAGCAGTCGTCGATGGCTGCGAGTGTAAGACGGCAAATCCATCTGAGGAGATTGAGTGGTTGCAATCGAAACATGTCATGGTAACCTGCCGGCCGGGGTTCGAGCCCCAGCCACGTCAAGAATGAAAGATTATCAATAACAATTTAAATTAATTTTCATGTTGTAAAATTCCTTTCTTCATAAAAATAATTTAATGAAAAATTAAATTTCATGAACTTAAGCCTAATTAAAAATATTAGAAATAGAAAATGTTCAAGAAAGAATATATAACAAAAAGAATATTTTGTAATTATTACAATAAAAAAATTTTCTCTTTTTAGACTGATTAAATGTTGATGATACAATCCAAACACCCAGTATGTTGTGAACACTCACACAGCTGTTCAATTTATTAGTTTTTTTAAAGTAATTTTCTGAAATGTATTAATTTGAATTATTTGTGATTTAAAAATAGTTGTTAAATAAGAATTATGTACCTATTGCTAAATTTCAAGAGCCAGTTATTACCGTGCATACATTTCCTGCCACACGAGGTGGGTGTGGCAGTAGGCGGATTGACTTCAAAAATTTACTAATGTCTTTGGTAAGCATTTGTAGTGATCCAATTGAAAGTCAAGAACTTTTCATTTTCCAGTGATCTTCAACCGCAGTAGCCTTTTAATCTATCTACCGGAAATGGGCGTGGCATTGCCCAATTGACTTAAGTTTTTTACTTACGACTTAGAAACTTATTATTATTGTATGTACGAAATTTGAAAGATCTGGCTGTTTTTTGTGATTTGTTGCTTCAAAAACCTGTCATTGGCCCAATAGTGTGACGTAGCGTTGCCTAAAAATTTGTGTGTCTCGTATTTTTCAGCCTTTCGATAGGGTTTTTAGTTACGCAATCCTCTTGTGAGTGAGCTTTTCTAAGTAGTTTTATTTATAGCAACAACCACCTTTGCAACCAAACTTTGCAGCAGCAGATCTATTTCGTTGCCATTCTCTTCTGAGTTTTCTCTTTTCAAGAAGAAAAATTAATTAGAGACAAATGTGTGAATATTCTTGCGAATTTGGCTTTTGGCCTCAAACCAACATTAAAGTTAAAAAAAAGTAATGTACATTACCAGTATTCTACTAAGCTTGTTTAAGGTTAAAGTGAAAAATTTAAGTTTATCTATACTAATATTATAAAGCTGAAAAGTTTGTATATTTCCATGTTTGCTTGTTTTAAACCTCACTCATATCTCAAAAACGTAAAGAGACAGAAAATTGTTCTTTAGCGGACAGGTGTCTGGTACTTTTTTGAAATTAGGCCCTTTTATGAAGTAAACGGTTGAAACCTGAATATTGGTACTTTTTTGTCACCCCATCTATATTTTAAACCAATAAACGTACAAATGAACATTACATCACGTTTGAAACTTATCTAAAAAATAAAAATTCGGTACTTTTAGGAAATTCGAACGTTTAAGGGCTGAAATTCGTAACTATTGTTGGTACTTTTCTAACGAAGTATTTTTCTCCATTCTATGGCTTATACGTATTAAATGGGCCCCGTACTTTTTTTAATTCCCGTAATACAGGACCTAGAAACATAAAATGCAACATGCAATATCCTGAATGATAATGGTTGAACTTTTTGGTACTTTTTTGGTCTTTCCTTTGGTACCAGTTCTAATTTCCGTTAGTATTGCAATTAAAACACAAAGTTAAACATGCAAGGCCCTGCGTGAATGAGAATCTTTAATGGGATATATTTGGTAATTTTTCGTTCTTTAAGTGGTGCTTTTTTGATTTTCGTTAATACTGAACCTATGCATCCTGAGTGGATGAGAATCTGTAACAGGGCTTTTTGTTAGGTATTTGTTCTTTAACTGGTACTTTTTTTAATTTTCATTAGTATTGGACCTATAAACATAAAATTAAAAATGCAATGTCTTCAGTGAATAAGAATCTGAAAGAGGGGCTTTTTGGTACTTTATTGTTCTTTAACCGGTACTTTTAAAATTTCCATACAAGGTCCTGAGTGAATGAGAATCAGTAAGGATTTTTCTGGTACTTTGTATTTCTCTAACTGGTACTAACTTAGAATAGGCTTCAGGGACGCTAACCCTCCTATATTCAGAAAATATAAATCATCATTTTAGAAGCGATCTATTAAAGCAATAGTTTCCGTACGCAAAAGATAGTCATTTTAACATCAGTACGCTGTTCAACTTTGCGAGAGTTATCTATTCGGTTTATATTTTTATAACCTCCACCACAATTAGTTGTGAAGAGGGTATACTAAGTTTGTCATTCCGTGTATAACTTTTTTATTCATCTCAGACCCCATAAAGTATATATATTCTGGGTCCTTGAGTAATTCTAAGTCGATTTAGCCATGTCTGTCTGTCTGTCTGTCCGTCTGTTGAAAACACGCTCACTTTCGAAAAGCTCAAAAGAAACCAACAAACTTGTTGTCAAATTGCTTGTTGTTATCCTAAGCAGCTTGGGATTGAAATCCAGGATTATCGGTTCAGTAGGATCGGTGCTATGAATAAAAATGTGGAACCACTACCTAAAAAAATTGATAATTATGTTACAAAAACTAACATAAACGGTAGAATAATGCACAGAATGATATACGATTTTGCAAAAATTCGTTTTATTCTACTGGAAACTACGCTGTAAAATTTCGTGAAGATCAGTCCATAATTTACCCTAGGCCCCATATAAACCCTACTCCCGGAAAACAGTTTAGTACGCCTAAAACCGTAAAAAATAATGCTATTGTAATAGAAATTGGTACATAAAATTTCTATAGGACTAGAAATAAGACTGTGAAATTTCGTGAAGATCAGTTCATAATTTACCCTAGGCCCCATA
The DNA here is from genome assembly GCA_930367215.1 of Pollenia angustigena. Lineage (NCBI taxonomy): Eukaryota > Metazoa > Arthropoda > Insecta > Diptera > Polleniidae > Pollenia > Pollenia angustigena. Next base: position 118,324,008 of record OV884057.1, on the reverse strand, counting down.
TAAACCCTACTCCCGGAAAACGGTTTAGTACGCCTTAAATCATAAAAAATAAAGCTATCATAACAACATTTGGTACATCACAGTTTTATTGAACAAGAAATATGACTATAAAATTTTGCGAAGAACGGTCCATAATTTACCATAGGCCCCATATAAACCCTACTACCGGAAAAAAGTTTAGTACGCCTAAAGCTTGGATCACACGATTGCCTCAAATGCACCAATATGACACAATTTTGATTGTGCTTTATTGACGCACAATAAAGAAATTGCGCCAATCAAATATTCTGAAATCACACGATTGTCCTGTTTTATACAAATATAATTGCCGCTAGTTGGTACAAAGTGAAATGGGTACAATAATTGCCGCAGCACAGTCACACGGTTGTTATTACTTGACTGCGAAAACAGCTGATGTGGTAGCTTTTTTATTTGTTTGGAAGTTCTAGTTGGTATGTTCATTAAAAATGAAAAATTTGTTCATAGATACTCTACAATTTTTTGTTGAATAGTTTTATTAGAAATATTTTAAGAAAAATTTATGAAATTCCAAAAATTAGTTCAACAATTTCCAATGTTAACGTTTGCATAGAAAATTTTTATGAAATAATAAAATTTAAATAATATTATTTAAATATCAGAAACTAAATTCTGTAACTGTATTAATTTAACTGCCGATATCGTTTAGTATAGAGAAGTCACGGCTGCTTTAACAAATTTTTTATTCTCGTTTTCAAGGTAACAAATATTTTCTTTAAGAAATATCAACGACATAAAAATATACGCACTTAACAGTTAATAACAAAAATTTAAATGCATAATAAATAAATACATATTTATCTTCATTGATTGCTAAAGGAAACACAAAAACGTAAAATTTATTAAAATAAGGCAAATATTGGCGCGTATTGTGTTGTTTGATTGCCGCACAAGAAGGCAATAAATATTGGTGCATTTTTGTTATTTTTATTGACGCGCGGTTGCATAGCAAACAGTCACACGATTGCCGCACCAGGGTTGCATTTGATTGGTAAAAGTAAGCACAATATTGTCCTCGATTGGTACATGAGCCAATTGGTTGTGCAGTCACACGATTGGTGTATTGAAAAGTGTGAAAATTGGTGCATTGCGGCAATCGTGTGATCCCAGCTTAAAACCGTAATTAACAATGCTATCATAATATAAATTGGTACGTCACAGTTTTATAGGACTATAAATGGCACTGTGAAATTTTGTGAAGATCGGTCCATAATTTACCGTAGGCCCCATATAAAGCCTACTCTGGTAACATAATTAAATTCGCCTAAAACCGTAGCAGATATAGATATTGCGGTAAACTTTCTTCCAGCTTAGCTTTATATGGCCAACAAAAAATGTTATGCAATTTTGTGATATACGGTCCATAATAATTGCTCCGCTGTATTGAAACTTATGTTTTTTAATACCAGAAATCACTCTGCAGAATTTTGGGATTCATAGCTTACCATGGCTTCAATATAAATTGCCCTCCTGAAAATCATTTAAGTTCAGCTTAAACTGTTACGAATCATGATACTTTACTCAAGCTATTTAAAATTGCTAAAAAAAGCATTAAACTTTCTGATTGTCGGTCAATGATTTAATATAGGTTTAAACTGCAACCAGTTTTAATGCTGATGTATGTTTTTATAAAGATAATAATAAGTAGACATCATACAGATATTACTCCAAAAACATTCGAACTGTCGGTGGAGGGTTACACAGTTTCGGCACAGCCGAATATAGCACTCCAACCTGTTTTGCATAATTTTGTTAAAATAGCCTTTTTGCATTATTTTCAAGTTTTAAGTGCTTATATTTTTTTCTGAGGCATATTTTGATACATGTTAAATTTGCCTACAAGAGCTTTTGTAGCAAAAAAATTTGTTTTGCGAAATTCTGGCTTTCTCTGTTTTAACCCTCTAATGCCACATTTTTTGTTTGCCTTAAAAAAATCATACAAAGCTTATGGTGAGAAACATGAATCTGACTTCAGTTTTTTTTTTGAGTACTCCTTGACCTGTAAGGGGTCAAACTGTAAAGTCCGCCTTGAGGCGGAGTTGGGCATTATCGTAATAATTTAAGATACGTTTTTGATTAACATCCCGGCATTTTCTGTGTAATTCCCCAGTCCGCCTCCAGACGGGTTCAGAAGAAACACACATACTCAGCAGCTGTTATTATTTTTTTAATAAAAACTTAAATTTATTGCAATTAAACGTTTAGATACCCACTTTTAAATATTTTTTTTCTATTCACAATATTAATGCACTTCCCGGCATTTTCTTTGTTATTGCCCAAGCCCGCCTCCAGACGGGCTCAGTAAAAACATCCATATCCAGTAGCGATTATATTTTGAAAATGAAAACTTAATATACATTTCAATTGAACATTAAGATTTGCACCAGTAATTTTTTCGGCTCGATATAATGCTTTGAAATATTATTTTTTTGATACACAATATTAATTTTCTTCACAAAGAATAAAAAATTACCGTTTTCGCTCAAATTCAAGATGACAATGTATTTTTTGCTGAACTCGTAAGAGTGTTGCCAAAGAATGAAAAGTTTTTGATAAAATAAGCTTTGATTTACATCTAGAATTATTTATTAATGAAATATTGTCCAAAATAACAATTTTATGACGTGTTTTTGCAAGAATGAAAAGTTTTTGATAAAATAAGCTTTGATTTACATCTAGAATTATTTATTAATGAAATATTGAACAAAATAACAATTTTATGACGTGTTTTTGCAAGAATGAAAAGTTTTTGATAAAATAAGCTTTGATTTACATCTAGAATTATTTATTAATGAAATATTGTCCAAAATAACAATTTTATGACGTGTTAAATATCTATCTGTTTAATGATTTCGCCATCTACATTTTATTTTTTCTCTAAAAATGTGAGGCGAAGCAGGTTGTCATTAAAGATATATGTTACTTTAAAATTTTATATACATACAATCTGACCCGATAGACGTTGTCCTGTCCAAATTAGAAAAAAATGTTTGCGTTCGATTTTTAAAATCCGTTGAAAAGATACGAACATTTGAAAGAAAAATTAGTCAGATCGATGGAGCCGGTTTTCTGATTTTAGGTAAACCGAAAAAAGTGGGCGTGAAAGTGGGCGGGGCTAAATTTTCTTTCCGTAAAAACCTAAGTTGGACCATGACGATAATTTTAAAGAAAAAATCGTCCAAATCGGTCAAGCCGTTCTCAAGTTATGCGCTTAATAGAAAAGTGGGCGTAAAAGTAGACGTGGTACATTTTTCTTTCGATGAAAACGTAAAATGGATTAATTCAAACATTTAAAAGAAAAATTAGTCAAATCGATGTATCCGTTTTTTGACTTTAGGTGAATCGAAAAAAGTGGGCGGGGCAAAATTTTCTTTCCGTAAAAACCTAAGTTGGACCATGGCGGTGATTTTAAAGAAAAAAATCGTCCAAATCGTTAAAGCCGTTCTCAGGTTATGCGCTTAATAGAAAAAGTGGGCGTAAAAGTAGTCGTGGTAAATTTTTCTTTCGATGAAAACTTAAAATGGATTAATACGAACATTTGAAAGAAAAATTTGTCAAATCGATGGAGCCGTTTTCTGATTTTAGGTAATTCGAAAAAAATGGGCATAAAAGTGGGCGGGTCAAAATTTTCTTTTCGTATAAATCTAAGTTGGACCATGGCGAACATTTTAAAGAAAAAATCGTCCAAATTATTTAGATGTAATTGGTGGTGCAATATGAAATTTGGATTTTGCCACGTCCCTCCGCCCGCAGACCGAAAATCAAAAATCAGACTTCACAATGTCACCCGCCTGAATATTCTGAAGATTCCCTGAAAATTTCATCAAAATCGGCCCAGCCGTTTTGGAGTCCATACGTTACATACACACATCCTATTTTATATATTAGATAGATAGATAGATAGATAGATAGATAGATAGATAGATAGAAAGATAGATAGATAGATAGATAGATTGATTGATAGCTAAATAGATAGATAGATAGATAGATAGATAGAAAGTGTTGCAATCCTGGTCACAGGGCTAGAGAATGTAAAGCGGAAGAGAGGTGTATACTTTGTTTTGAAAGTGGCTCAATAAATGTTCGACATTACATTGGAAGCACAGAGTGTGTAAAAAACAGGAGAAATAAAGCAGCCTAATGATCGTGAAATTCTTGCAAATCAATCTCGGAAGGGGAAGGGAAGCACAGGATTTGATGTTGCAAAAGGTGACAGAGGAAAACACTGATCTAGTGTTAATAAGTGAACAGTACAGAAATCCACCATCTCAAATTTGGTATGAAGATAAAACCCATCGTGCGGCCATAATGATAAGAAATACGAGGTTTTTTGTTAGTGAAGTTGATGAGACAAATTCTGGTTTCGTATATGTAACCGTTGGAAAAATTAGAATATATAGCTGCTATTTTTCACCAAACATTGAATATAGCGAGTTTGCGGAAGCTCTTAATACACTTGAGGTTTCCATTAGATCCTCAAAGTATAAAGTCATCATAGGTGGTGATTTTAACAGTAAATCCCCTGAATGGTACTCTAACACCCTAGAAAACAGGGGTTCTGCAGTGAGTGAGATGATTGCAAGCACTGGACTGACTGTTTTTAACAAGGGTGATAAGCTTACCTTTAGAAGAGGTGCAGGTGGGAGCATTATAGATATAACCTTTGGTACACCTATTTTTGTAATGAAAAGATGCACTGGATGGTGCTAGAGGATATCTCTTTAAGTGATCATCAGTATATCACGTTTAATATATACGAAGGAACAAATAATGATCCGAATGTGGTAGACCTTCCAAGATGGAATGCTAAAAAATGTGATGGGGGAAAACTGTCTCAATACATTAAAAGTGCTAAAGAGAGAAGTATGCGAAACCAATTCGAACTTGTTGATGTAGAAAATGCAGCTGAGACACTGGTTAAAATACTCACTAGAGCCTGCAACGTATCAATGCCTAAAGTACGAAAATATACCCACAAATGTCCCGTTTATTGGTGGAATGATGAGATTCGTGAGCTAAGAGTGAAATGTCTCGCCGCACGACGAGTGTCTACACGTAATCCCAATAACGAAGCCCTGGCTTTAGAATTCAAGGTATCACGCAAAGCATTGAGAAAAGCCATAAAACACAGTAAGAAAAAATCTTGGACTGAACTATGCAAGGAAATAGACTCTGATCCATGGGGAAAGCCGTACAAAATAGCTATGAAGAAACTTGGTCGAAATAAACCCATACCTGGGATTAAAGAACCTAAATGGGCAACGGAAATAGTGAAAACATTATTTCCTTTCGATGAAGACGGGCTTATAAGTGTACCAAAGCTTCCGGTTGATAATTTCGTGCCCTTAGACGCAGAAGATATTAAATATGCTGGAAAAAAATTAAGTGTGGGCAGGAGCCCTGGACCAGATGGCATACCCAATGAAGTCATAAGGATGATGTGTGAGATATGGCCTGAATACCTAGCTTCAGTATTTAACTCATGCCTTGAAACTGGAATCTTCCCTACTAAATGGAAGCTACAAAAATTGGTTCTGTTGCGAAAGCCAAACAAACCATTAAATGAGCCTAGCTCGTATAGGCCACTGTGCATGTTAGACTCCCTGGGAAAACTCCTGGAATGTCTTATCTTAAAACGGCTGGAGGAACAAATTGCTGATCTTGGAGGTCTATCTCCTATGCAACATGGTTTTCGCAAGGGGAAAAGTACTGTTGATGCGATAATTGAAGTTTGCAATAAAGGAATGCAAGCGATGACAACAGGAGAATACTGTGCAATAATAACGCTGGATGTGAAAAACGCTTTTAACACAGCAAAATGGAGCGTGGTATTAGAAGCACTCAGCAAAAAGGGAATTGATAATTACCTTTACAACATAGTTGCAGGTTATCTGGATAGGAGATTTCTTTTATACGAGACGGAAAGTGGTATAAAAAAATACCAAATAACAGCCGGTGTACCTCAGGGATCGGTTCTAGGACCTTTCCTCTGGAATGTGATGTATGATGGCTTACTAAACTTGAAGCTGCCGGAAGGAGTGACTCTAATAGGTTACGCAGATGATATAGCTCTTGTTATAAACCAGCGCACTACAGAACTGATTGAGATAGTGGCTAACGATTGCTTATGCCGTTGCAGCAGATGGTTGCGGAAAAATGGACTGCAGCTAGCTGTAGCTAAAACAGAGGCAATTCTGGTGACAAATCGAAGAGTCTATAAAACACCGAAAATACGGCTTCAATCAAGTGATGTACTATTTAAACATAATTTATGCTATCTGGGCGTACAATTGGATGACAATCTCGGTTTCAGCCAACATGTGGTGAACATACGTGATAAGGCCATGCGAACGGCAACTTCATTGGGGAGGATAATGCCAAACTGTGGCGGCCCAAAGCCGCATATTAGAAAACTGATAAACAGCGTAGTACACTCTCAACTTCTGTACGCCGCTCCAGCTTTTTCGAATGCGTTGAAACGGAAATACAACATACGTGAACTACAGAGACCACAGAGAACCAGCGCCCTTCGTATCACATCTGCGTATCGCACGGTGTCTACCAGTGCGGCCTTGGTACTAGCGGGGCTTCTTCCCATAGACCTATTAATACTGGAAAGAGAGGAAATATATATGCAAATTAAATGTATAAATCCGGCAAATCATAGTCCATTGGAGCGAGCCAAAAGAATCTCAGAAATAAAGAAAGATGCCAGGGATAATGCAATAAGAAAATGGCAAGAACGATGGAATCAAGAAGAGACAGGAAGATGGACGTACAAACTAATCCCACATATTAAAACATGGGTTGAGAGGCAACATGGAGACATGGGTTATTTTCTAACACAGGTGATGACGAATCACGGCTGTTTTAACAAATACCTGCATAGATTTAAATTAAAGGAGATAAGCAGCTGTGAGGCATGCGGATCACCGGACGAAGATGCAAGGCATATAGTTTTTGAATGTGAAAAGTGGGTGGAACAGAGAAGAACTTTAACTGGAAAGTTAGGCGTAATCTTGACACCTGAGAACGTGGTGGGCATAATGCTGCATTCCGCAAGCTCATGGAAATTGTGTGAAGACTTCATTAATAGGATAATGAAGGAAAGGTGTTCAGCGGTTCCGAACCTTCATTAGGAGGGGAAAGTTGGAAGGATGTAGGAATAATGCTGTTTTCAACTGCCCGCCCTGATGTAATGCTGACGTAGTCCCGGGGTGGTGTTGGTGGAGTTATCGTGGGGCCACTAGATGATAGCGCGCTATCACTACGTCCAACAAAACATACAGATAGATAGATAGATAGATAGATAGATAGATAGATAGACAGATAGATAGATAGATAGATAGATAGATAGATAGATAGAAACAACAACAACATCAAACAATAGCAAACACTGGGGAAAATCCCTTTAGAAGAAGCTCAGTGATAGTTAGGTCACCACAAGCAAGTGTGACTGGAAAAACACTAGACAATAATGCAATTGAAAAATTCTTGCACAAGAAAGATACTGCAGATGGCACTCCTGTAATGGCTCGTGAAGCGGATATCTCAGAAGAGATGAGACATCTCACACAACTCAGACAATCTGAAGAGAGAACGTTTATTGAACTAGGCAATAAGTTAAGTGCAGCAAATGTTATTCTTGCTGGTGCAAAGAATATACACAAGACTCTTCGTGATAATGTTTACTGTGCTCTTGCACTGTATCAGCAATTAAGAGAATACAAAGAAGCAATTAGTATTAACCCAATGGTTGTAAGTGGCACATGTAAGGAAATGCAAAATAAGGCCACACAAGTAGAACAAGTAGAACAAACCTCACCGGTTCACGAAAGAAGACGAAAAGTGGCAAAAACACCTGCAACGGTTAAAGCCCTACAAGCCCAAGAAGAAATAAACAATACAGAGAACCCCGTAAGAGAAAATGAATGGCAAAGAGTGAGCCATAGAAAATCAGCTAAAAAGAAAGACAAAAGAAATGTCAAAATTCGTGAGCTGCGAGAAAAAGGAGAAGCTATAACTATTAAAGCTAACACATCTGAGTCCTACGCAGATGTTATCAAGGAAATGAAGAATAAAATTAATCCCACTGATATCGGTGTGGAAATACAAGGTATAAGAAGAACAAGAACCGGGGAATTACTTGTTACGTTAAGAAAAGGTGAAGGCCAAGCCGAGAAGCTAAAGAGTGCCATAGGTAACTCAGTAGAAGGTGCTATGATCAAAACTGTTACCAAAACTCCTGTCATAGACATCAGAGATATGGATGAGTCAACAGATGCTGAAGACCTAGTCAGAGCCCTAATGGAGGCGACTAAAGTGGAAGAACCCACAACGTTCAAGGTTCTAAATCTTAGAACATCTTTTGGAAGAACCAAACAGGCGATTGTCCAACTCCCTGAGCATCTTGCATCACAATTACTTAATGCAAGGAAAATCAGAGTGGGGTGGATAATGTGCAGACTGAGGAGTAAGATAAAGTCAAAACAGTGTTTCAGATGCTTGGAACAGGGTCACATTGCCTACCAGTGTAAAGCCATAGACAGATCCAATCTTTGTAGAAAGTGTTGCAATCCTGGTCACAGGGCTAGAGAATGTAAAGCGGAAGAGAGGTGTATACTTTGTTTTGAAAGTGGCTCAATAAATGTTCGACATTACATTGGAAGCACAGAGTGTGTAAAAAACAGGAGAAATAAAGCAGCCTAATGATCGTGAAATTCTTGCAAATCAATCTCGGAAGGGGAAGGGAAGCACAGGATTTGATGTTGCAAAAGGTGACAGAGGAAAACACTGATCTAGTGTTAATAAGTGAACAGTACAGAAATCCACCATCTCAAATTTGGTATGAAGATAAAACCCATCGTGCGGCCATAATGATAAGAAATACGAGGTTTTTTGTTAGTGAAGTTGATGAGACAAATTCTGGTTTCGTATATGTAACCGTTGGAAAAATTAGAATATATAGCTGCTATTTTTCACCAAACATTGAATATAGCGAGTTTGCGGAAGCTCTTAATACACTTGAGGTTTCCATTAGATCCTCAAAGTATAAAGTCATCATAGGTGGTGATTTTAACAGTAAATCCCCTGAATGGTACTCTAACACCCTAGAAAACAGGGGTTCTGCAGTGAGTGAGATGATTGCAAGCACTGGACTGACTGTTTTTAACAAGGGTGATAAGCTTACCTTTAGAAGAGGTGCAGGTGGGAGCATTATAGATATAACCTTTGGGACACCTATTTTTTGTAATGAAAAGATGCACTGGATGGTGCTAGAGGATATCTCTTTAAGTGATCATCAGTATATCACGTTTAATATATACGAAGGAACAAATAATGATCCGAATGTGGTAGACCTTCCAAGATGGAATGCTAAAAAATGTGATGGGGGAAAACTGTCTCAATACATTAAAAGTGCTAAAGAGAGAAGTATGCGAAACCAATTCGAACTTGTTGATGTAGAAAATGCAGCTGAGACACTGGTTAAAATACTCACTAGAGCCTGCAACGTATCAATGCCTAAAGTACGAAAATATACCCACAAATGTCTCGTTTATTGGTGGAATGATGAGATTCGTGAGCTAAGAGTGAAATGTCTCGCCGCACGACGAGTGTCTACACGTAATCCCAATAACGAAGCCCTGGCTTTAGAATTCAAGGTATCACGCAAAGCATTGAGAAAAGCAATAAAACACAGTAAGAAAAAATCTTGGACTGAACTATGCAAGGAAATAGACTCTGATCCATGGGGAAAGCCGTACAAAATAGCTATGAAGAAACTTGGTCGAAATAAACCCATACCTGGGATTAAAGAACCAAAATGGGCAACGGAAATAGCGAAAACATTATTTCCTTTCGATGAAGACGGGCTTATAAGTGTACCAAAGCTTCCGGTTGATAATTTCGTGCCCTTAGACGCAGAAGATATTAAATATGCTGGAAAAAAATTAAGTGTGGGCAGGAGCCCTGGACCAGATGGCATACCCAATGAAGTCATAAGGATGATGTGTGAGATATGGCCTGAATACCTAGCTTCAGTATTTAACTCATGCCTTGAAACTGGAATCTTCCCTACTAAATGGAAGCTACAAAAATTGGTTCTGTTGCGAAAGCCAAACAACCCATTAAATGAGCCTAGCTCGTATAGACCACTGTGCATGTTAGACTCCCTGGGAAAACTCCTGGAATGTCTTATCTTAAAACGGCTGGAGGAACAAATTGCTGATCTTGGAGGTATATCTCCTATGCAACATGGTTTTCGCAAGGGGAAAAGTACTGTTGATGCGATAATTGAAGTTTGCAATAAAGGAATGCAAGCGATGACAACAGGAGAATACTGTGCAATAATAACGCTGGATGTGAAAAACGCTTTTAACACAGCAAAATGGAGCGTGGTATTAGAAGCACTCAGCAAAAAGGGAATTGATAATTACCTTTACAACATAGTTGCAGGTTATCTGGATAGGAGATTTCTTTTATACGAGACGGAAAGTGGTATAAAAAATACCAAATAACAGCCGGTGTACCTCAGGGATCGGTTCTAGGACCTTTCCTCTGGAATGTGATGTATGATGGCTTACTGAACTTGAAGCTGCCGGAAGGAGTGACTCTAATAGGTTACGCAGATGATATAGCTCTTGTTATAAACCAGCGCACTACAGAACTGATTGAGATAGTGGCTAACGATTGCTTATGCCGTTGCAGCAGATGGTTGCGGAAAAATGGACTGCAGCTAGCTGTAGCTAAAACAGAGGCAATTCTGATGACAAATCGAAGAGTCTATAAAACACCGAAAATTCGGCTTCAATCAAGTGATGTACTATTTAAACATAATTTATTCTATCTGGGCGTACAATTATATGACAATCTCGGTTTCAGCCAGCATGTGGTGAACATACGTGATAAGGCCATGCGAACGGCAACTTCATTGGGGAGGATAATGCCAAACTGTGGCGGCCCAAAGCCGCATATTATAAAACTGATAAACAGCGTAGTACACTCTCAACTTCTGTACGCCGCTCCAGCTTTCTCGAATGCGTTAAAACGGAAATACAACATACGTGAACTACAGAGACCACAGAGAACCAGCGCCCTTCGTATCACATCTGCGTATCGCACGGTGTCTACCAGTGCGGCCTTGGTACTAGCGGGGCTTCTTCCCATAGACCTATTAATACTGGAAAGAGAGGAAATATATATGCAAATTAAATGTATAAATCAGGCAAATCATAGTCCATTGGAGCGAGCCAAAAGAATCTCAGAAATAAAGAAAGATGCCAGGGATAATGCAATAAGAAAATGGCAAGAACGATGGAATCAAGAAGAGACAGGAAGATGGACGTACAAACTAATCACACATATTAAAACATGGGTTGAGAGGCAACATGGAGACATGGGTTATTTTCTAACACAGGTGATGACGAATCACGGCTGTTTTAACAAATACCTGCATAGATTTAAATTAAAGGAGATAAGCAGCTGTGAGGCATGCGGATCACCGGACGAAGATGCAAGGCATATAGTTTTTGAATGTGAAAGGTGGGTGGAACAGAGAAGAACTTTAACTGGAAAGTTAGGCGTAATCTTGACACCTGAGAACGTGGTGGGCATAATGCTGCATTCCGCAAGCTCATGGAAATTGTGTGAAGACTTCATTAATAGGATAATGAAGGAAAGGTGTTCAGCGGTTCCGAACCTTCATTAGGAGGGGAAAGTTGGAAGGATGTAGGAATAATGCTGTTTTTAACTGCCCGCCCTGATGTAATGCTGACGTAGTCCCGGGGTGGTGTTGGTGGAGTTATCGTGGGGCCACTAGATGATAGCGCGCTATCACTACGTCCAAAAAAAAAAAAAAAGATAGATAGATAGATAGAAGATAGAAGATAGAAGAAGATACATAAGCAAAAGTTAAGGAAAAAGCTTTATATACATACGTTTTTGGCGATTTGTGTAATACAAAGATATCTGGAACAAACTTTAAGTATACCGATCGAATTAGAGTCACTTTTTAAAGTGATCTAAGCAAAACCATCCGTCCGTCTGGCTGGTTGTCCTTGTTAATTTTGTGCGCAAAGTACAAGTTGCAATCTTGTAGATAATTTGATCAAATTTGATTGAAAACATTTTAATTGTACTTAAGACGAAATCTATTTAAATGGAGAGAAGCGGTCTATAATTTTAAATATTCCCCATAAAAACGTCTTTTTATTTAGATTAAATTCGCCCCAAAAATATTTTACTGCAAAAAAAATTCTTTTCGAATCAGTTTACATTTGCCCAAAGCTCCCATCCAAGGCGAAATTAACAAGGTAAGTGCAACTCTACAACAACAAAAAGCCCCATTAATTTTTTTTGCAATTTAATAGGCGGCTGTCAAAAATGCTGACAAGGCAAAAATAGATTGAAAAATAAAATAAAAATTTTGTTTTGGCTATAAAAGAGATTATTAAATTCACTTTAATTATTCGCAGTTTTTCTAAGAAATTTTTTCGGTTATTTTGGCGCAAAACATAAGCAAAATTATATTGTGACGTTTCCCTATTTTTTGTTACTTCGCCGTGGAAACAGCTGATGAACGGCTGACGTTAACCTTCATAAATACGCCTTGCTCCCATCTATATACAGCTTTAACTTCCTTTTTAATGTTAAGATTAATAAAAATTTTAGCGACCCCTAAAATCCCTTAAAGACAACAAATCTCTAATGGATGTTCATACCTCTAAAAATAACTTTGTTTTTGTGAGCCCATAACCGACCTTCGTTTCTAATTAGGGTAAAATATCAAAAATTCGTCTGTACATACATACTTATGATGTTTGAACTTTACCGATTATAATTTTAGAAATGTTTTTATTAAATGGAACTCTTATTAAATTATTGAATATTTTGTTTTCAAATTAGCTACTTTCGAATTTTTTGGGGCATATTTTTAACAATTTAATATTTTCAAGTTTTTACTGCACATTAAATGCGCATAAAACGCTTTTTTTTTGAGAATATATGTGGTTTCCCTGTTCATAACTATAACCAAAAACTGAGAAAGTCCATTTTAGACCAACATGTTCTCAAGGAAATAGTTAAAATATTGTTGAAACTTTTTGGGTCCTGAGGCTTACTATGAATAAAATTATTTAAAAATCGGAGAACATAAACAAAATTATTTGTGCCGCCTTTTCAAGATATCAACCAGTGTGCGACGGCATTACGGCGTTACGTCTTACGTTAATACGACGAACGACTCAATTGTGTTCCTGGCATGAATTATTTTTATTATGAATATAATTCATTTTCTGTTGCAAGGAAATGACTTCTAATTTTACAATTTTCATAGCACAACGCTTCGTCTACCAAACTTCAGATTTATGCCTGTAGTGAAAAGCCTTTTTTTGATTTATTAATAAAATAATATTATGATTATGTCTCATAAAAATAATATTTTTCTATAATATTACAATAAATCAAAACAAATAAACAATTCTAATTTGATGTAAATTTTATTCAAGGTCCTTTAAATAAGATTTTAATTTAGTTTATGTACAAAAACATTAAAACAAAATTACTTAGTTGGCAAAACTTTTTCAAACACTTTTCGGAGACGGTTTGGAAACGGTAGTCGGCTTCAATTGCTACCAAAAAAATGTGTTTCTGTTTTTAAGCACACTAGTTTGTTAAAGTACGATAAATCGATTTTAGTTAGATTTAATTCACAAATTCCAAATATTTATTAATACTAATGAGGTACTCTCAGATTAAACAGCTGTGGTTTATAACAGTAATACTATAATTAAAATTTTTATAGATATTAAGTCAGTGTTCATACGGCTCTTGTCTTATTGACATGATTGACATGGGACGAGGGTACACGAGTACACAGATGCATACACTGTCTTTACGTTTTGCTTTTTCATTCGTTGTTTAATTTTGTTATTGTTTTCAATATGACATATGTAAATCATTTGAACGCCAATTCATGTTCAAAGAAGAAAAAGGAAGAATCTTGTCAATAAGACATGAGCCGTATGAACTCAGACTAAGGTATAGCTTTGGAAAAGATTTACATGGGTGGATCTTGACTAAGGGATGACAAGCAATGCGTTTACTAACCGCCCCCGCACATAGAGAAAAAAAACACTTTAAATCGATAAAAACCAATATTAAATCAATAAGAAACAACGAAAGTAAAGTGATAATGAAATCTTTTATTTAAATACGGAACAATATTAATTTAAACTTGCCATATTTTAAAATTAAAGTGCTAGTTCATTCTCTTCAAGTTTTAGCCGTCAAGTCTTCAGTTTTTAGAAGTGAGAGGAAAAGAAATGACATTCTCCTTTCCTTTTTGTCCTAAATGCTCAAGGGAATTCTCTTTTCCTTTCTGTCCTTATAGCTCAAGACTTGACGTCAAAAACTTGAAGAGTGTGAACCAGCACTAATTCTTATCGAACAAAATTGCTGACTAGCTGACCTGGTCCGCGTTGCTGGCCCCAAGCAAACATAAGTGTTGTGTTACCACACTATTTAAATTGAGCTTTTTTTAATGAAATTTACGGCCTTTAAATAAAAATCCAAGGAATACCTATCATAAAGTTTTTTACAGAATAAGTTACATATGGTGTAGATATGGGCTCCATCAAAAAAGAAATGCATATCGTTACCTTAATATAAAAAGGCCCCAACTCATCAAAAACACTTTTTACAGGAGAAGGAAAAAACTTAATAAAAGCTGAAATAATATAGCTACACAAACATTGTCAAAAAACATCTTTATTAAAATTAACGAGTAATTCAGATTGAAATACATATGTATATATTTGTAATTTTTATGGATTTTATATGAGTTAGGGCTTTTTGTATCCGTATTTTATGAAAGAAATAGTGAGATAGGGCTTTTTGAAAAGAATTTGCGGTGCACTTATCCTTGTATAGGTTATATATTTCATTATATGATGAAAAATTGGATTGTAAATACAATCTTTTTGTTTTCTTTCTGCAATAGTGAAATTCCATTTTTGGAAGACCGTCCAGCCAATTTTGGAGAAATGCACGTCTTTCCAGATTGCGTTGACCAGTTTTCGAACACCTCTTAGATTCAATGCGACTATTTGTACTTTCTTCGGCACTTGGAACTGTGCCATGTTTTCCCCCGCAGTTTAACCACTTCCTAACCATTTTTTCATTCAATCCTAAGGTTGAAAGAAACATTTGGCGGCAAACTTGCAATCGACTTGAATTGTTCATTAAAAAATATGCCTTCGATTGAGTTCGATTTGAAGATTCAACGAAACATTGCTTTTTCTCCTTCATTAAAACAAGGCCTACAATATATTGCTTTTTTTGCTCCCACGACATCTTCCAAAACAAATTAAATATTTCTTTTCGCGTATTTTCACTGAATTGGGAGCAGTGTCTTAATGAACTTTTTAAACAATAATTTGATGAACAGGTTAAACCTTGATGTCGTGCTTGCTTTACGGAAATTGAATTATTTGTTATACCCAAATATTCCTCACCTTTCATTCGCTTCACTTTATTGCTTTTGTACTTCCATTCCGATTGATTTGGATTAATTCTCCTAGTACGGATACTATCATTACCGACATTCATATTTTCAGCTTTTATACTTTTTACACATAAATTTCACAACACACGCGTACAGCTTTTTATGCAATTATAACGCACAAATGAAAATAAACGGCTCTTGCTCTATTAGTTATACACAATATAAAACAACAACAATTCTACAAATGCAATGCCTACTTTGTATGTTTCTGCAGAAATGTATGAGTCAAGCTCGATTCACCCATGCGTTCCGAACAATATTTTTGACCGGACAATACTATTTTTAGAGAGAGTGTTCTGCAGAACGATTCACCCATCTCGGAAAATTTGTCCGGACAAACAAAGCACCATATGGTTTACAGATGTAAACGATTATACAAAGTGGCAGCACAGTTAGCAAACTATTAGTTTTTTTTATAAAAGTGTGTGAAAATGGAAGAAAGAAGAAAATTAATTTCATTATTTTTAATTGAATTGCATAAAACCCATTTACAAAAACAAATTATCAAAAAAGGTTGAAAGTAAAAAGAATAGCAGTTAGAAAAATATTACAGAAAAGAAGAACAAACGGTGTTTTCCACACACTTGTTCCAGAGATGCGCTTTCATGACGTGGAATCGTTTATAAATAATTAACATTCATATTCTACAATAATTGGTAAACATTATGTTAAAAAATATTTAAACTTACCATTTTAAATTTACTTGCGACCAATTCCAATAGATTTTTCTATTTCCGTCCATATATTTTGTTTTAAGTAAGTATTTTTATATGAACGATTTCCCATATGATAAATACATTCTCTTCCTGGATTTTTTATTTCCTCAAAAAGTTTCAGGGCAATATTTTCTTTAACATCCATTTTTGTTTAATTTATTTTTTAGTTATTCAGCTCAATTCAACTTTTATGTACAAATTGAAAAAAAGTGGCATCTCAGTTCATTTTGTTCGGAACAAGAATTAAAATTAAACCAATTCAAGAAAAAACGTTCCGAACAAATTAATTGCTCTCTCTCTCAAAAGTAAAACGTCAAACTCAATATAAAAAAAATTTTGTCCGGACAAAAATTTTGTTCGGAACGCATGGGTGAATCGAGCTTCAGTGTTTTTTTCTTTCGAAAAATTTTGTGTATGAGTTAGGGCTTTTTTTCTTTAGAAAAATGTGTGTATGAGTTAGGGCTTTTTGTGTTCTGCTTATAACTTCTTTATTTTTAATCTAATTTGCTTTAATAGAATGTGTATTAGCAACCATTCTACAAGAATCAATAAAAAAACGGATTTCCAAAAATAATGAGTTGGGGCCTTTTTATATTAAGGTAACGATATATTTAATGCAAATTATATATTATCTTTATTTATTACTTCATCTTAAGGCCAGCCGATAGACAATGTGTTTTTATTTGGTGTAAAAACGTATAAATTTGTTGGCGTGCCAACTCGGGAGCAAGCCACATACAACTGGCCGTTTAAGCCAGCAATAGTCAATGATTGGCCTTGTGCTTTGCTGATGGTAATAGCAAAGGCAAGGCGCAAAGGGAATTGGAGCCACTTGAACTGGAATGGTAAATCGTTGGAAATAATCGGAATTCGAGGATTTTGAAAGTTTTAAAATTTTGATTTTGGATCATTATTAACAGAGTTTTGTTTAAATATCTTCGGAGCTACATAACCGATTTAAGAGTTTGATGTCTCGTTTTGAAAAACATGACAACGGCTTTAAAAAAAATAAAATTAAAAAAGTAAATATATGTACATTAGGGTGGGTCACTGATGTATGAGGAAAAATAAAAATTCTCGAATCATGTTCAAATAGCAATATTTTTTTGTCTTACGTCAAAACAAATAAAATCTGCAAAAAAAAATATTTAAAAAAGTCACATCTTCAGCACGCACAAGAGCTCCTAAAAATTAAGCATATGTAAGAAAAGTAAATTTTTTAAATTTAAATATTTTATTTACTATCAATTATTATTAATTAAAACTGAAAACATTTTGAATTTAAATTAAAAAAAAATAAAACTTTGGTTCTTATACAACAGAAAACAATAAAATCATTTTTTGGTCACAAAATCTTGTTTACTGTAAAATCTAGGCATCTTTCGTCTTGATTCAAGTTTCGTCTATGTTAAACCTTGGGTGCGCTGTAAATGCATCACTGCGCTGCATCAGTGATTTAAAATCGTTATATTTTTATCAGTAAAGTAAATGTGGTCCAAAAAATTGTGAAATACTCCACAAAAATAATAGTCATACAATAAAAAAAAATTATAATTATTTTTTATCGGCTTTAAAAAAAGTTTGCTTTTCTGATGCAGAGCAGTGATGCATTTACGAACGCACCCCTTCTCTCAATTTTTTATTGCATAGAGTCGTGGATGCTTCTGATACTATTTTCACGAACTTGCAAGTCGATAAAATACAGTAATATGTTTTTCTGCAATACAATGCTATTGTTGTTATATTCAAAATTTAACAAAATTGAAGGTCAAAGCGCGGGCTGTTACACTTAAAATAAATTAATAATATTTTACAGGGGTCTAGTGCAGACAAAAATACAATATATTTACACTATAAGAAGTCGATAAGAGAAAAAAAATATTTTCGACCCACCCTAATGTACATATATGTCATGGATTTTGCCACGCCCTTCCGCCCGCAGACCGAAAATCAAAAATCAGACTTCATAGTGTCAACCGCCTGAATATTCTGAAGATTCCCTAAAAATTTCATCAAATCGGGCCAGCCGTTTTGGAGTCCATACGTACACACATCCTGTTTTATATATATTTTATATATGTATATAGTAGATAGAAGATAGAGATATGGCTAACATATTAATTTAAAATGTTGCCATATAGATTTTAAAATTTGTATGCCCTTCAAAAGGGTATATTTAAGTTTGTCATTTCGTTTGTAATGGCTACAATATTGATGTTATACCCTATAAAGTATATATATACTGGGGCCTTATAAGTAGCGAAATTGATTAAACCATGTCCGTCTGTCTGTCTGTCTGTTCGTTGAAATGGGGTTTCCGGTTTTTTTAAAAAACATGTTTCAACTTTAAAACAATGTTAATTCAATGTGTACTACAAAGTAGATAGAAACTGCATTAATTCAAAGATTATACACTTGCTCCTTGCTTAGAAGGTGGAGCTATCTAGCCTCCGCTGCTTTTGGAAAAATGCTAGCAGCATATGTTGAATAGAAGCCGCAATTAGGGATAATCTTTATAACGGCAAACTCTCAAACAAGTGGCTAAAAATCAGAATATCCCTTCCCTCGGTTTTGGGTAGTAAGCCGCAACCACCACATGATCCCCGAAAGTATATTTTCAACGGAAAAGCGTCCATATTGAAAACTTTTAAGCTTAAAAGGAATCCCTTAAAAGGTAATGATTGAAAAAGTTGGCCGAAGTTACCTGTGAAACTCATGGTACTTTATTGTGAACCCTTATAATACCCTGTGGTAAGGTGCTTCAACCTCGAAAAACTCCTAAAGAAAGTCCGCAGTTTAACAAACCTTGTACTTTTTTATTGATATTATATGTTTTTAGAAAATTTTATATGCCAGAATATGAACGATGCGGTCAAAATTATCAAAAATAATTTGGTTGACTTAAATGGGTGTCACTTTTTAAAAACCAAATAATAATCTCGATGTCGTTGTTTAAAAATCAAAAAATTTGTATTAAAAACTAATAACGCAATTGTGTGCTTCAATTTTAATGATACATTTTTCGTTTGTCTTTATAAATATTCTGTCGCCATAATTTTTGATGACATGTATCAAATAAATTGCTTTAAAATTGCGTGCAGCACAGGCCTTAAAATTTTGTGAATTTTGACAAGCAGTATGTGTAAAAAACTTGAAAGCAGAACTTGGACGTGTGACTGCAGCGTTACATACCTCAGCTCAAACGCATAATACCCTCTCCCCTATTGTAGTGTGGGTATACAAATCTGTGCAGTAGTTTAACCCACCAAACAATTTTCGGAGCGCTCCTAATTATGACTCTTAAAAGATTCCTTTTCTTGGGGGTTTTATGATTACCCTCCTAATTTATGAGCAATTCTGATTGATTTCGGAGCCTGTAGAATTCAGGACTCCGAAAAGACTCAGTTTTATGACGGGCAACGGTAGCTTGTTTTCTTTTTCTTGATAATTTCAATATTTTGCGTTTGTCTGTCATTATTGTGATCATTTTGCGCTGTTCGGTTGTGGTTTTGATAAAATCTTTGAGAAATTGTGCAAAAAGTAGGTTTATTTCTGTGTTTTTAAATAAAAAACTATCCATTTGAAGCCTTTGTTAAAAGAAAATTAGGTGGTTTTGTCCACTGAAATTTGTTTAAAATGATTATGATTTCCATGCACAAAACATATATTAATAAAACTTTTCCATTAAAAGCTAAAAAGCACAAATTTACATATAAAATGAATACCCTAATTTCAAGAAAAAGAAACACTCTTATAACGGTCTTTTTTGGCTCCGAAATCCCTCTTTTATGACTCTTTTAACAGGTTGTTATGATTGATTTGTGAGCAAAAAGGCTCAAAATTTTCTATACAAATCGTTAAATTTAGGAGTCCTAAAACACTAATATTCAGTACAAAATTTGTTGACGGTTTCATAGGAAAACACGCTCATATCTGAGGGTTTTAGGAGCGTTTTTATGAGCATTTTGCTCATAAAAAGGAGTCCTAAAAGACTCCTTTAGGACTCATATTGTTTGCTGGGAAGTTATAGAACGACTCCTATGTAAACAAACCAATATCCTATTTGTGCATATGTTGGCATGTGCACATGTATGTATGTATGTTGCATGCGTTTGAATGTAGTACATTTTGAATGCATTAAGACATTGATGTCGTAGAAAAAAATCAAATAAGCACTACGGTTTGTCATGTAGTGACAGACATTTTGTCTTGGATTGTTTTAAAGAAATCCGCAAAAACATGAACAAAGACGTTTATTATAACTCATTGACTAAAGCGTGTCCCTCAACTAGTAAAAGTAGCACGAAATTTAAATACATACAAAAAAATTCTTATAGTTAGAAGTTAAAAAACAAAAAGTTCGTTTTTTGGGAGGAAATCTGCGACAGCTAAACAAGAAAACAAAGCAAAACAAAACATGCAATCAGAACTATTAATTCTCTTCGCCACTTTGCTTGCACGTGTTTTTCGAACCTGTGTGTCTTTTTATAAAATTTTCTTAAAGATTGTTTAGTGGGTGGTGTAGAAGTGCAGGCAAAATTGAAGTACAATGTCATAATATTAAGAATAAACAATTTTGTGTATTTCTTTCATGATATGTACCTACTATGTATGTATGTATGTATGTATGTATGTATGTATGTATGTATGTATGTATGTATGTATGTATATAGTACATAACTCCTTCCTGGTTGTGTAAATGGCCTTTTTTCTTGGTACGGACGAAAGCACGCAACAGTCTCAAAATATAGAAACAGCAAAAGAAAAACAGTAACAAGTTTTTATGCCCATGAAACAACAAAACCTATGACAGTTATGGATTTCAAAGCCAATAAAGTTATGGAACAAAAAGGATTGAATTCTCATAAAAATTATTATTAAAACAGTGGTGTTAAAAAGTAACAATTGTAAATATCTACATACATATGTATGTATGTACATGTTTTTTAAACTTTTATCTACCAACCAAATATTTAAAAAAATAAGTAACAATTTTCTGCCTGTTTGTCGATATCGAACGAAATTTGCCTTTACTTTACCTAAGTACGACTTATTTGTTCAGAATTTTGCATTAATACTATGTTCACACGGTCAGAAATATTCGTGTTTCGCTCTCCCATTCATGTTTTTCGCCCCAGCTATAATTTTTTTTTATAAAAAATGTATCTAGCCTAATATTTTAAAGCTGAAAAGTTTGTATCTTTCTATGTTTGTAAGAGGTAGTCTCCGGAACTTCCGGCCCTAATTTCTTCAACAAAATGTAAAATATATAACCTCCTAAAGGACATAGGCTATATAGGGTTCCTCTAATGTGCTTAGGATAGGATCTGCGGCGCTGAACCTCCTATATTAACCTCACTTATATCTCCAAAACTAAAAGAGACAGAACAAAAATGTAATACTTATCGTTGTTATTTAGAAAAAAAAGCGGACAGGTGTCTGGCACGCTTTTGAGATTAGGCCCTTTTAGAGAGTTAACGGGTAAAACCTGAATTTTGGTACTTTTATGTCACCCCGTCTATCTTTTAAACTAAAAGACGTAGAAATAAACATGTTATAACTTTAGACACCTATCTAAAATATACAAATACGAATTCGGTATTTTTTAGAAATTTGAACGTTTAAGGGGTGAAATTCGTAACTATTGTTGGTCCTTTTTTACAAAGTATTTTTATCCGTTCTTTGGCTTAAACGTTTTAAATGGACTCTCACTACAATATTGAAATTTGTGATACTTCGATGGGGAGAAAAAAGTACCAAAAAGGGGAAATACGGAAAATTAAATTTCTTTCTTTAGCTTTTAGGTTCTACAACTGATACTTTTTATACCCACGCCACAATAGTGGAGAGGGTATTATGCATTTGTGCTGATGTGTGTAACGCCTTAAAATATTGGTCGTAGACGCACCTTAAAGTATACCGATCGTCTCAGAATCACTTTCTGGGTCGAACTAACGAAGTCCGTCCGGCTGGCTGACTGACTGGCTGGCTGTCCATGTAACCTTGTGCGCAAAGTACAGGTCGCCATTTTGGAGGTAGTGTGATAAAATTTGGGACATAGGTTCTTATTGGCAACAAGGACCAAGCCTATTGAAAATGGGCCAAATTGTAGGACCACGAGGGAAGATAGGGGGAAATTTCTTCCTCTCAGAAACTATCAAACCGATTTTGATGAAATTTAAAACATAGATAGAACAATATCTATATGGACACATAAGCTATACAGTTTTTCAAAAATAGGACCACAAGGGGAGGTAGGGGGCAATTTTTGCCTCTCACAAACTTTCAAACCGATTTTAATGAAGTTTATAAACATAGAGATATATTTATATGAACATATAAGCATATGTTTTTAATACTGTGGTGTAGGGTATCATATGGTCGGCCTTGACCGACTTTACCTTCTTACTTGTTTTAATTACGTTAATATTGGATCTGAAAACATAATATTCAACATGCAATATCCAGAGTGATAAGCCACTATGGGGGAATTTTTTGGAACTTTTTGTTCCTTAACCGGTACTATTTGAATTTTCGTTAATATTGGATCTTAAGGCAATAAATTAAACATGCAATGTCCTGAGTGAACACGAATCGGCTAGAGGGGCTTTTTTGTTCTTTATCCGGTACTTTTTGAATTTTCGTTAATATTGGACCTAGAAACATCAAATTAAACATGCAAGGTTCTGAGTGAATGAAAATCTGTAAGAGGGATTTTTTTTGGTACTTTGTATTTATCTAACTAATTCTAACTTAGAATCGGGTTCAGGGCCGCAAAACCTTCTACATTCAGAAAATATTAATTATCAGTTTAGAAGAGGCCTATTTAAGCAATAGTTTCCGTACAGAAAAAAAAGAAAGCTATTTTAACATGAGTATCCTGTACCCTTATTCCACCTTCCCTGGTCGAATTAATTAAATGGAAATTGAATGGAAATATCAGCGTAATTAAAACACACAGGGCTTATATGTTTTGCAAATCTAGGAATATGAAGGAACAGACCGGCAATTTCGATTTTGATGAAATTTAAAACTTATGTAGATCGATTTGCACACAATAAAACACATAGGCTTTATCAAAGTTTTTCTTGGGATTCAAAAAATTAATTTACAAGGTTTCGTTTAAATTAGCACATTTATACCCATTTCATACTATTGATAAACTGAAATTTATTGTTAAAGGGATAAGCTATTCCTATTCGCATTTCACTGGTGTCTTAGGCCAGATCGTCAGGAAACTTTATCCAAAGATTTTGTAACAATATCAAAGCTTAAACAAAAACAACAACAATAAACAGTAAGTTTATCTTTTCTTACAGTCCCGACTTTACAGTTAATCATAAATTCATTCTGGGCGGGAACGGCTAGTTTCTTATAAAAGTTTTTACTATTATGTATATGTAAGTTATTTATTTCTAATAAAAGTTTATACACTCACAATATTATTATAGTAACGGACTGTAGTTTATTTAAGAAATATTCCGTTCAGTCATTTTTAAATAAATAAACATTTAAAATTCCTAGCTAATTTATTTTTTACTGATTCTAACAGTTATTCAAAAAACTAAGTGCATATTAATACGGATTTTCAGTTGCAGTTAATATTGTCCGTTGATTGAGTTAAATTCTTCTTTATGTTAAATTAAATAAAAATGTAATTTAAAGCAAGGAAACGTTCATTTAATTTTTACTGTCAAAAATTCAACCGCGAATTCCGTAAAAACAAATAAATATTCAGTTATCTTATATAAATTAATTGTCAAACAATTAACTACATATTCCGTAAAAACAAATAAATATGCAGTTATTTTATAAAATTTTACTGTCAAAAATTCAACACCACATTCAGTAAAAACAATTAAATATTCAGTTATTTTATATAATTTTACTACCAAAAATGAATTGCTTGTTTTGTGTAAGCAATTCCCATTTTCTATTTGTTAAAATAATGTAGTTAAATACATCAAATTTTAAAAGTGAAATATTTGCAAAGCCATATCGGTCATGCTGCTGGTGTCTTATAATTGAGAGTTCTTCTGTAAACAACGTGGTCAGTATAACAAAAGTAAAACAAACGTGTGTAACAGGATAAGTAAATAAAAATATTCTCCCTCACTCGCTTATAAGAAAAACAAGCGGACAGCAATGTTGGGATCTGGAAAGTCTTAAATTGTACCTTCTCAAGGGCAAAATTGTACCAAATTGACATAAATTGTACCCTGCAAATAATAGGACCAGTCGAAACACGCGTGTAAAGAGTAAGAAAGGTAGTAAGAATTTATAACACTTTTTTTCATTCAATAATAACAAAAACAAAACAAGTAAGAAGGTAAATTCGGTCAAGCCCGAGCATTGATTACCCTACGTCACGGTGTATAAAGACACATTTTCGAAAGTGTACCCCATTTGGGACCCATGAGCAATCATGAAAATGATTATGATTTCCATGCACAAAACATATATTAATAAAACTTTTCCATTAAAAGCTAAAAAGCACAAATTTACATATAAAATGAATACCCTAATTTCAAGAAAAATAAACACTCTTATAAAACTCTTTTTTGGCTCCAAAATCCCTCTTTTATGACTCTTTTAAGAGGTTGTTATGATTGATTTGTGAGCAAAAAGGCTCACAATTTACCATACAAATCCTTAAATTTAGGAGTCCTAAAACGCTCATATTCAGTACAAAATATTTTGACGGTTTCATAGGAAAACATGCTCATAAATGGGGGTTTTAGGAGCTTTTTTATGAGCGGTTTTGCTCATAAAAAGGAGTCATAAGACTCTTTTAGGACTCATATTGTTTGCTGGGCAGGGATACGAATACTTAATATGTAAGCATAACATCATGAACATAAATTAAATTTTTAATCCAAATTTGTAATATTTTCCATTAGGCTTAAGTTCATCAAATTTAATTTTCATTAAATTATTTTTATGAAGAAAGGAATTTTACAACATGAAAATTAATCAAAATTGTTATTGATAATCTTTCATTCTTGACCGTGGCCGGGGCTCGAACCCTGGCCGGCAGGTTACCATGACATGTTTCGATCGCAACCACTCGATCTCTTCAGATGGATTTGCCGTCTTACACTCGCAGCCATCAACGACTGCTGACGTCAATAGTCAAACATCAATCCTTAAACCAAATTGTATTTTAACCATTGGTAGATCGAAATTTGCTTTTGTGAATGATTATCCATCTTAATTGATTTTACATGTTTTTTCCTTACTTCTGTTTTCTCGTACTTTTTTGTCAAGAATTCTTCTTGAAGTCCAAAGTACATTTTTTGTTTTTCATTTTTGTCTTTCTTTTTTCTGTTGACCTTTTTCAGCACAACTTGAAGGACAAATGTACACATAGAGCTCGTGCCTCAGCTTTAACAATAATCAGTATTGTGGTTATTTTGTTGAACTATTTATGGTTTTTAATCCAAATTTGTAATATTTTTTATTAGGCTTAAGTTCATCAAATTTAATTTTCATTAAATTATTTTTATGAAGAAAGGAATTTTACAACATGATAATTAATCAAAATTGTTATTGATAATCTTTCATTCTTGACCGTGGCCGGGGCTCGAACCCTGGCCGGCAGGTTACCATGACATGTTTCGATCGCAACCACTCGATCTCTTCAGACGACTGCTGACGTCAATAGTCGGCAATAAGACGGCAAATCCATCTGAAGAGATCGAGTGGTTGCGATCGAAACATGTCATGGTAACCTGCCGGCCAGGGTTCGAGCCCCGGCCACGGTCAAGAATGAAAGATTATCAATAACAATTTTGATTAATTTTCATGTTGTAAAATTCCTTTCTTCATAAAAATAATTTAATGAAAATTAAATTTGATGAACTTAAGCCTAATGGAAAATATTACAAATTTGGATTAAAAACCATAAATAGTTCAACAATATAACCACAATACTGATAATAAATTAAATTTTTAGAAGTTCTGGTCAGGGCTGGAGATATGTTATTAGAAATTGTATTATTGAATTGTACCAAAAAATGATGAAATGTACCAGTGTACCAATAAAGTTTCGATTGTACCAAATTTGGTACAATTGTACCACAAATCCCATCAGTGGCGGACAGGTGTCTGTCTGGTATTTTTTAGAAATTTGGCTCTTTTGTGGAGTAAACGGAAATTTAATAAAACAACTGAATATTTAATTGTTTTTACTGAATATGGGGTCAATTTTTTGACAGTAAAATTTTAAAAAATGACTGAATATTTAATTGTTTTTACTGAATATGGTGTTGAATTTTTGACAGCAAAATTTTAAAAAATAACTGAATATTATTTTGATTTTACGGAATATGGTGTTGAATTTTTGACAGTAAAAATTAAATGAACTTAATAAGTAGACCGGGTTTTAATTGAATTTTCATTTATTTTATATTACAATTTCAGTTAATTTTACGTACAGAATATTGTGAGTGTACCTTACGATAAGAACACAAAACTTGTGGTTTACACACTTGGTTGGATATTTTTTATTCCTAATTTTTTGATTAGTTTTCCTTCAGGTTGGCATTATCAGAGTTATAGGGTCGTAAAAGTACGTTTATTTTGGGTGGCATGTCATAACGTCCAGTGTCGAAGTGTTCATGGACACTATGACACTCCTAACCCCCGTTTCCACAAGTACAAGTTCGAAAAACTCAATACACTCACACTTTTTCACTACCATTTACACAATTTTAGTACTTTTGGCCAATCGGCTATTTCCTCGATTTTTCGTTGATTATACGTATACACTTCTTGCAAGTAATTACTTGCATGTGGAAACGTAGGGAAAAAGTGTCACAGTGCCAATGGACTTTATGACACTTTTAAAAGTCAATCAGAGCACTTTGTAGAGTGTCATAATGCCCACAACATGTTTACAAGTTCGAAAGCATAGCCGGCCTAAAATGCTTTAAAAAATCAACAAAAATATTTTTTTATCAAAAAAAAGTTGACAACGAGTTAGTTGGGATTGTTATCTTTAAAATGAGGTACGGTCCATCATTCCCGGTTTTCTGGTTGGTCCACAGTGGTAAAAAGATCCCCTAAACATCATATTTGCAAAAAGTGCATTTCAAAATAGAAATTAAATGCTTTAAAAAATCAACAAAAATATTTTTTTTTATCAAAAAAAAAGTTGACAACGAGTTAGTTGGGATTGTTATCTTTAAAATGAGGTACGGTCCATCATTCCCGGTTTTCTGGTTGGTCCACAGTGGTAAAAAGATCCCCTAAACATCATATTTGCAAAAAGTGCATTTCAAAATAGACCTAAAATGCTTTAAAAAATCAACAAAAATATTTTTTTTATCAAAAAAAAAGTTGACAACGAGTTAGTTGGGATTGTTATCTTTAAAATGAGCTACGGTCCATCATTCCCGGTTTTCTGGTTGGTCCACAGTGGTAAAAAGATCCCCTAAACATCACCCGGGCTGGTCCACAATGGTAATCTAGACTTTTCTTGTATTCATACAGGTTTTATGTTGTCCACAGTTTTCTTGTATTCCCAGTTTCGTTTTACCATAGAGGAGAAAATGCTTGCGCCCAAAAGTGCTTCGTTATATAATTAATATATACACCCAGAGAAAAAAACAACAAAACAATTTTTAAACATTTTCTTAACCATATTTTGTTTAATTTAACCAAATCATTGTTACCGACAACCATATTATGGTTAAATTAGTTTCTTTAAAAATAGTTTTATTGGTTGTGACCATAATAAAACATGTCTTTTCTCTGCGTGTATGTAGATATTTTTTTGTATTTAACTTCTTTAGTAATTATGGACCTTATGACATGTTTAAAAATGACATAATGTACATTTGCAAAGTGTCTTAATGCTCACGGACATGATGACATTTTCCATGGTCACTGGAAGAAGCAACCAAATATTTTCCTAATAAGTTTCCTTTAACCTAAACAAACGCTAGCTGGAGTCTTTCATTTCATTATTGTATCCAACGTTTAAATCTTTTTAATGTCATATTTTAGTTGTTTTCATAAAATAGTATTAAAAAAATTAACAAGTTTCTAGTCCCACTGTAAACCTTATAAACAATAACATGCATAAACAGTTTATTCGCTATTAATTTGTTTTAAAAGAGGTAAAATATGTAAGTAAAAGTATTTTTACATATTTACCAGAAAAACATAAACTTGTTACAATATTTAATCATTCACCACTACAAGTTGTAACATCCACGTGTGGCGAGGCAGGCAGTTTCGAACTACAACAACCATAAACAAATATTTTGTACAATTAAAATAAAATAAAGCCATTTTGTTAAGACATAATTTGAACATTTGAAATGATTTAGTTGCATTTGAGGAGTCAGAACGAAATGAACGTTTGGAAAGGAAAAGTTTTAACAGATGTACCCTTCGGTCATGTCTTGGTATTTAGTGGAAAAGTTAAACCAAATCCAATTAAGTAAGATGAAAAACAAAAGAGGGATCAAAATTAAAATCTACAATATGTTTAATCTTTTAGGATTTCTTTGGATTTAACAGATAATATTAACGCCAAAAATGAAAGTGAAACGGTTTATCTTAAATTGGAAGCCAATTTCCGAGAAAACCAAATAATACGTTCTATGTTTCAACCTGGAGAAGGTTGGCAGCAGGAAGAAATTTCGAAAAATTGGAAAAGTGAAGGACTTAAAAATCCACTAATGCCAGGTTTGTTTAATATAAAAAATATGTTTTTTGATTCAGTCAGCATTGTCCGATAGCGCTCGCCATTAACCGTAACGGTAGCTCCTTGCTCATTTCGAAAGAGCATGTGAGCCGCACCAAAATGTCGGTCTGTATGGACGTTATGGTAATTAACAGCTTGAGGATTGTATTTGCTCCAAATTTTGCTTCACGACGTAGCAATTTAACCAAAAAAAAGCTTTATAAAATGAGCGAAGTGCTCTGTAAACTTCGCGAACAAATTTATTTTTCAAAGCAAATTTCCACAATTTGTAAGCGTTCATTATGACTTGCCAATCCTTATTTAAAATAACAGCTGTCAGACCATATTTTGATATCGAAAGTTCTCATGCAGCTAAAAAAAACACCCGATATATGTACACGTATGATTATTATTTGGTCCGGTTTAACATTTTTGTTAATAAATTTTCTCTTGGCTTGAATAAGCAGGTATATAGTTCGTATGTACTTTTTAAAGCCGCAAAACATAAAATTTAAATTGGACACTATGCGGATTAATTAAAAAAATATCGCCAACTTTTTTAAATATCGCCATGTCGCCAAACAGTAAAAGCCCAACCATAACATGCATAACCTTGATTAACCTACTACTAACAAAAACAAAATCAAAAAACCTTTGATTCCGTACGGTATGTGCGAATCCACATATAATTTCAGCACTTATGGTTGGGGCTTTAATCTCATCGCCAAATAGGTTTAAAATTCTTCACGTTTGGCGAGAAATCGTCACATCTGACAGCCCTAAGGTTCACACACGTCAAGTTTGACTCGTCAAGTCTTGAGTTTTTAGGAGAGAGGGGAGAAGAAATGGCATTCTCTTTTCCATTCTCTCCTAAAAGGTCAAGACTTGCCGAGTCAAACTTGACCTGTGTGAACCAGCACTGCATATGAGTAGTTACGCTAAATTGAATTGTGCTAGCACAGTTGCCAGATTTGACGATTTATCATCGTTTTGACGATTTTTGGGTTAAAAAATGGACTCTTGACAACTTAAACCTTAAACCTCAAATTTAAACCTTTAATTTGATGATTAAAATGCTAGCGATATTGTAGATCGAAGCAAAGATTATATTAAAATTTTAACGTTTTTAACCAAGTTTGTCATTTCGGAAAATGTTTTTACCACAATTATAATATAAATATTAATAAATCAGTGGTTTTATAGTCCATATGGTTACTAAAATTTTAAGCTATAATAAATTTAATCGGATAAAACTTAAAACCTTATAACTAAGCCTTTAATAAAGCCTATTAGAAATGTTACTTCGCATTGTAATCTGTTTTTTCAAAAACGGCCGAGCAAAAATAAAATTCTGAATTTAAATCAAAAATGTTAAAAGATTTATGGAATCGTCTAACGTAAAAATAAATTTTTTTAGGTGCCAGCTCTTAAATCCCGGCGTTGCCCGGGGTCAAACTATCTTCACTTTTTAAAAATATTATATGAAGAATGCCCATAAGTGCACACACATTAATGCTTGTAAAATAATTCTATTGCTCCAAGTCGGTTTATTTTTTTCCCCTTTTTTTAATTTTAGCGCTTTTTCTTCATTATGAAGTTTTTGCTTTGAACTCTAATTTATTGCATTTTTATTTAAGTTTATATCAAATAATATTAATAAAAAAAAAAAAAATATTAACCAAAAAGTACCAAGAGTTTTCTTATGCGCCCTTTTTGTCCTTACAATTTCAATATATTTTTTAGGTTTTATGTTCTAAATAATATTTCTTGATAATAGTAAAACACTTTGTATATCTAAAGTCCTTTAATTAAATTTTTTATTAAAAGTTATTAAATTTTCTATTTTACCCTGTTTTAGCCCTTTTCTCTAACGTAACTCTTATATAAATTACGTTAATTATGTCTTGAACTTGCACCTTCATTTTTAAGTTTCCATAAAATTATTAAAAAAAAAATGATTATTAGTTAATAAAATTTTGTTTGCCGTGCTAAATTCCCAAATTGTATTTTTTATAAAAAAAAATTTAAATTTATTCTTGGGGGATCAGCTAGTTTCTATGTATGTGCATTTCAATAATAGCTTAGATCAGATCATCAGGAAACATTCTCCCAAAAATTTTTAGAAAAGCCAAATTTATTAGCAGAGTGAATGAGAATTGCAAACACTTAAAAAGTCTTATTTGCAACGATATCAAAGCTTAAGCAAAATACCAACAATAAACAGCGAGTTAACACTTTTTGACAATTCCCAAATTAAAATTCCCATTGTTTACTCATTTCATCCCTTTTCTTAGTAATAAGCACTTTTAATACACCAATGTAATTGCCTTAATCAGGATCATACCACAATTTCATTTTTAAATTATCCATAAAATTATTCAAAAGAAAAGCGTGTTTTCAGAAAAAGTACCAATTATAAAAATTTTTACTACTTTTGTCCCTTTATATTTATAAACAATTCTATATTCAAATAGTGCTATCTGCAATTTTTCGAAAATGTGTTTTTTATAGAATCGAGTTCATTGAAAATGTTTGTTCCCGAAACGTTTTTTTCCGGAAATGTTGTATATTAAATATGTATTATTAAATATTTTTTTAACATTACAAAACGAATCCCACAGTTCCCAAAAACAGCCAAAATCCCAAAAAATTATTTTTTGTTTTTTGGAAATATAATGGCTGTCAAGCACAGGTCTAAGGATTCCTATTGCACAATTATTATAAGCACATTGGGTCATACAAACTGTGCTTAAAATTTTTGATTCTTGCCATGGAGATAAAGTGGAAATTTGTAAAAAATGGAACTATTTTGGAAGAGTCTTGCACCCGCAATAATTAATTTTTTTTTTTTTTTTTTTGCATAACAATATTATACATAAAGAAGTATTTCGAAAAAGTACAAATAATAGCTGTATTCGTTTACCCCAAAATTTGCCAAAATTTGTACTGGATTTTACTCAAAAGCGTTCGCGTTCACATAAATTTGCAAAATAGATCATCTTCTGAGAGAATAAAGTGACAGTTATCAACAAAGAGCCTGCAAATTTTCACTGAACAAATTTTTTGCCTGTAAAATACAGTAGAAAACAAAAACATATGATTCAATATAATATAGAATTTTAACTTCAAATGTATTTAACTTCTTAATTGGAAAAGATTTTTTCACAATTTGCAAAATGGAGAATATTAATTAATCTGCTGTTAATTCACAAAAAAAAATTTAAAAAAAATATGATGCATTTGAGCCTTATATTTGCCAAATATTAGACCAAGCAAGTTTCCATTTTCAAAGTCGGAAATTTCCTAAAATTTAAGAGACAAATAATGAAAATCTGGACAAAAGCATTTCACTAAAAAATAATTTTTAACATCGAGCTAAAATTAAGAATCGTTTTTAGTTTCTTAAATATCCGAGGTGTCCTAATTTGCGAACCTATGGCGCCTCTCCTGAGAAGTCTATAGATCTCAAATTCAAAACTCATGTTCCACTACAACACCTTAATTGTCACTTCAAATTGCATTCCAATCGGACGAACGGTTTTCAAAATTTGCCACACATAAATAGAAGTGAAACCCTTACAATCTGGCCCACGTCTTTTTCAACTAAGCAAACAGAAGCATTTGTAAACCATTGAAGTCTGTTATTTCTCAAGAATATTATTATTATTTTTTTCTGTTAGGACCAGCACTCAGGGGATGACCCCTACTAATGCATTGCATTGTGTTCGAACTAGGAAAATAGGTTGTGGGAAGGAGGATAGAGGGAGTAGTGTTTGTGAACATTCGATTTGAACTTAATCATGTTGTAAGTGAGATTGAAGACTTCTGCAGGAAGGTTATTCCACATACGAACATTCCGGGAAAAAAACGAATTCTCTCCCTGCCAATCGACCACATAAGGATGGGCTCTTGAGGAAAAACGTGTTTCGGGAACCAGATCCCTGATTTCGTCAGAACACATCCCATTGTAGTAACGATAAAACAGGCATATACAACCCACATTTCGACGGTGCCCAAGGGAGTCAATGGAATTGGATACCCTACTGTCACCAATTAGAACCTTCGCCCTCCCCTGCACGCGGTCGAGAAGCTCCAACATAGACTTTGAAGCACCTGCCCACACATGAGAGTTGTATTCCATACGCGCTCGGATATAGGTGGTATGAATAGTAAGGAGATCAGATGGAGTAAAGTATATCTTACACCGTTTTAGAAAACCGAGGCACTTGAATGCTTCTTTCGACACCTTGAATATATGTTCTGTCCATCGGACATCGCATTGTATCCTCATGCCCAGAACATCAAGAGATTCTGATTCCTCAATAATTATACCACCCATATATACAGATGAGGCACCTTGATTTGTCGCGCGTTTATGCGTCAGCACAGAACATTGGGTTTTTCGGGCATTTAAATCGACCCTAATCGCACGACCCCATTCCGAGATTATGTCAAGGTCTCGGCCAAGCGTATCATTCATCGGACATCGGATACGCTTGGTCTGCATTCGAAAGAGTACGAGTGGCAAAGGTTGCTGTCATCTGCAAAAGAGTAAATAGGGTTGGAAGTTTGACAAAGGAGGTCATTTAGAAAGATAAGAAATATAGTAGGAGAAAGAACGGAACCTTGCGGCCCCCCTGAATGAATCTTGAACTCGTTTGACGAAACCCCGTCTATAACAACTCGTATAGTGCGATCTCTGAGCAAACTCGATATTAATCGAGAGAAATTATCACCGACAGAGTGCACCATGCCAGACTCTGTCAAACGCCTTGGAAATATTTAAAGCAATTACCTTACTTTCGCCAAAATGGTGAATGGAACGGCACCATTTTTCCGATAACAGAGCTAGTAAGTCTTCAGTAGAGCGACCTCTACGAAAGCCATACTGTCGGTCGCTTAGTAGGTAGTTTGACTCTAAATATTTGACAAGATGGTAATTTACCATACTCTCCATAACTTTGGAAAGTGCCGAACAAATTGCAATTGGGCGGTAATTTTCAGGGTTATTAACCATTCCTTTTTTAGGAATTGGCGTTACGTTAGCAACTTTCCAGCAGACTAAAAATTCCGCGGCACGGTATAAAGTGCTGAAAAGATTTGCTAAGGGACGAACCAGCGTCGAAAAGCACTGCTTCAAGACCAGTGCATGTATACCATCCGGCCCAGGAGACTTGTTTATGTCGAGATCCGCAAGAACCCTTTTAACAGCTCGAGTCCGAAAAAATATTCTAGGCATAGTTACGGATACTTTTTCGAGTTCGGGTAGTGGTTGATTGCTAGCTGTTAGGTGAGAATTATTAGCAAATAATTCGGCAAAACAACTAGACTTATCAACCGGGTCCGTGAATGATCGGCCATCCTTTTAAAGAGTTGGTATTGAAGAACTAGCATTAACCCGTACTCTTTTAACGAATGACCAGATGCTTTTACTACCTCGGGGAGCAGAAAGAACTTCAGTACGCAGACGTTGCTCGTGAAAATTTTTTTCCCGTCTAAGTACTTTAGCACACGAAGACCTTGCCATTTTGCGTAGCAATTCAGTATCACCGTTTTTGTACACCAATTTCTGAATGCTTCCTCTCTGGATCTGACTGCTGATTTGCACGACTGGTTAAACCAAAATTTGGATCGAGGTTTATTCGAAGCTTTTTTAACTGGAATGAAGATTTTCATTCCAAGCATTATTACATTTTCAACCATTGCTTTTCAATATAGGTTAGTTTAAAATTTTAACTTCATTTCGAGTTCTCTTAAAATAATTACGCGTTTCTAAATATTTTCCTTTTCCATAATAAATTATATACTGTGTTGTTAATAACGATTCGTGTTACTTAAGTTAAAGTCTCAAATAGTTTTAACTACAGCCAGGGCTGGACATTTAAATACATGTATTTAAAATACAAATACGAATTTTGTATTTTAAATACATACAAAATGGGAGTATTTTGTATTTTAAAAACATAGTTTAAATGAATTATTTGTAATTTAAGTAAGGTGAGCCCTTTCGCGGCTATAGAACTGGAATATTAAGAGGAATTCATTGTAGTTTTGAAACCTATTGCCACTGCTTTAGATAACCTTACAACAACTGTTATTACAGAAAACTTTTGCCGACTTTAATGTCGGTTGAATGGAAACAATTTTAGCCATTTAAGTCCCATTATACCCCTACTAAAAGAGAGCTTATAAAAAGATTCGATAAGTTTTTTTTAACTATCACCGGAAATAAATAGAGCTATTTTGGCCTCCTGTTATCATCTTGGATATAAGATGCGTTGGCTGCCAGAAAACATCACGACAAAAGAAAGGCAAAGAATCCAAAATCTTGCAATTTATACTCTGGAGGAAAATTACAAAAAAGTAGAAGCACCAGTAAAGAAGATGATGGCTTGGTTGTTTTGGTAGATATTGATGATGGTGAATCTAGGACATCAAATTTGGAGTTCGAATTGTCAGTTTCCTCAGTGACAAGAGCAAAGACATTATCAATCTTGACAGCTATACAAATATAAAAAGAGTATTCATAAAATTTTATATCGGGTGACTTTTTAGCTATTATCAATTTGGCAACACTGGCTTAAACAGCTGACGCACGTTTCGTGCTTTGTTTCACTGTCAAACATCTTCAGTTTGGTCTAAAATTTAACCATGAATCGTCTTACAAGCGAACAACGCTCCCAAATTATTGAATTTTATTATCAAAATGCGTGCTCTGTTCAATCGACGCATTGGAAGACAACATTCATGAGATACCGCCCGAAATGTTGGAAAGAGTATGCCAAAATTGGACTAAGCGGATGGACCATTTGAGGCGCAGTCACGGTCAACATTTGCATGAAATAATCTTCAAACATTAAATTATATGGACCGTACTATCGATTCAAATAAAGATTGCATGCATTTTTCTGAATTTTTTGTGTTTTTTTAAACTTTCCTATAGCTCTTAAAAAATCACCCATTACAAGTTTGTGCTCATCAGGACCTGTAGAAAGGTTATTTTCTTCAGCATGTTTTATTTATTCTCCAACAAGAAACTGTTTGTCTGATGCTACATTCAAAAATCTGATATTTATGAAAGCAAACAATTGTTTTGTATTTTGTATTTGAAATACGTACAAGAAATGGAAGTATTTTGTATTTTAAATACAAAACCGGAAAGTAATTTGTATTTTGTATTTTAAATAAATACATTGCCAGCAAGTATTTTTTCTGACTACAGCTCATTTTTATTTTTGTTGAAATAGTGCTGTCTGCTTATTTCAATGTGCAAATCGATCAAATTTTAATTTGTAAATATGCAAGTGCGAATATCTGGAATTAAAAAAAATTAACATATATATGTATGATGTACTCTTAGGCCCAAATGTACAGTCATTAGTTAGCTTATAACAACAGTTTAACAAATAAAATATTATTTCCAGCTTTTTCTTAACCATTAGATAAACCCTCAAAGGTTTTGGTTAACTACTTTTTTTTTATTATTTATTATTTTAGTAGAGTAACCCTTGTTTGGTCTGATTAAAATTTTTACTTAACCAATTATTGTAAATTTGAGCCTTAATGTTATCGAAAAAACAGTTTTTTCACTCTCCTGTAAAACTGGGATTTTGCAGATAGCACTATTTGAATACAAGCTCACGATAAGAAATTTTACAATTTTATTTTATGGATAGAAAGATAAACATTTATAGCATCAATTTGGTACATTTACGGCCAATTTCACCAAGTTAAGCTATAATTAACTAGCAGTTATAACTTTCAAAATATACTGTTAACAAAAAGTTAAAGTAACAGTTAGTTTTAACTGAACTTAGTGAAATTGTCCGTAAGTATGTTTGTTAACAGAAAAAAAATTCATTTTATTGTACCTAAATGTACTTTATTTGCTTGCTGGCATTATTTTAAAAAAGATCGTGTTTTAAAAGTACCAAAAGTACAAATTGTAACCTATTGTGTTCATTTAAACTAACATTTTTCCAATCTATGTCCCTGGTAGTAGTATAAGCAGAAAAGTAGATAAACCTTTAAAATTTTTAAAATACACATATTTTGCCGACATAGGGTGTGTGTGAAACGGTAGCAAAGTTCTATGGTGAAATGAAATTTGATTGTGGTAGTAAATTTTCATATTTGTGCTGTGTTAAATTGCAACATTTTTGACAACGTAAAATTTTGACATAAAGAAAAAAACAATTACTAATAGTTTTGTGAAAATGAATAAATTAAACAAACGTTTACAAATAATCATTTCAATTATGTTGGAAATGAGATCGTCCCAACTATTTGATGAATTCGTTCTGATATATTAACATATTTAAATATTTAAATCTTGTATAATTCTTTTTAATTTTTTTGCCACTGGTCCTGCTTCCATACTATTTTTTATTTTGTTTAAACAAATTTGATGAAAAAAAATAATTTTGTGGTTGTCAAAAATTTCTACACTACTGTCAAAATTTATAACTAGCCCCTAGTGCTAGTGAAATTTTATTCACCTCAACAGTGTCAAAATTTTACTTCCATGAGTACTTTGCTACCGTTTCACACACACCCATAGCCATAGAAATCCATATAAACAAATTTCTAATTTAAGAACGCAAAATTATAAAAAATGTTACGATAGGAGAAATACTGAAACGGGTTTGAGATTTCTAATTAAAAGTGAAAATTTGTATAGTTTGATTTTACCCCCTTTAGAGGAACCAGTGCGAAACATATACATACATACATATAAATATAGCTCCCAGGAAATAAAAATTAAATGTTACTAACTTGTTTTCAAATGTTTAATTTCAGGTCAAACATTTACCTTTCGAATTGCAATTTTGCAAAAATGTTTTGAAATCTATGTGAACGAAGTCATCTATGGGACATTTGAATTTATAAAGTTTCCAAAACAAATTCAATATGCAATGATTTATGGCGATTTCGAAAAAATAACACAATTTCATCATCGTATGTTGTATCCATTAGTCTTTCCGAAAGGACTTATATGTCCCGAAAGAATTGCTTTTCAAAGTGATGTTCCCAGGAAATATGAAACAGGTAAACCACAATAACTTGTACACTAGGGTGGAGCATCGGTGTATCATACAATTCACACGGGGGCTTTTACGACATTTCTTTTTGTTTGAAAGCGAACGGTGTAGAGAAGAAAGAGGTGTAAAAAATACTCGGTTTGTGTTTTATATGTCGTTACCTTTTATTATTTTTCTTACTTTGAAGTGTCAGGCTAAAAATATAGTGAGACCGCGATTATCCATAACAGACAGAAACGCCCGCATTCTGGATTTTTAATTTTTTTGAATGTGTTTCCTTTTTTATGTAATAAAAATAACGATGGGTAGTGCAAAATGTGCAAACGATGCAAATGCGTGCAAAAATACACACATTTGCACAACACAACAACAAAATGTACGTATTTGCGATTTGCTCTTTTTTACTTCGTTTGCACTAAAAAACCATGAGCAAAGTTAGTAGTGCATATTTGCTCAGTTGCAAACAAATGAAAGCAATAACATTTGACATATTAAATGCCATGTTGATTTTAAGAAAACTTATATCTTGAACATTTTCGCAGATTATAAAATAAAATAGAGAATTAAATTTAAATTAATTAAAAAGAAAAAATTTATTTTAATTTGCTTGTGTATAAGTGCCGGTTCACACACATCAAGTTTGACTCGTCAAGTCTTGAGTTTTTAGGAGAGAGGGGAAAAGAAATTGCATTCTCTTTTCCCTTCTCTCCTAAAAGATCAAGACTTGAAGGAGAGAGGGGAAAAGAAATGGCATTCTCTTTTCCCTTCTCTCCTAAAAGATCAAGACTTGAAGAGTCAAACTTGACGTGTGTGAACCAGCACTAATTGTAAACAAATGCAGATTTTTTACAGTGCTGCCAGAAGTTTTTAGTGTTGCCAGAATACAGTTTTAGAAAAATAGCATATTTGCACAAAAATAAAAGTGGTATGCTCACGATCAATCATAATATGCACTGCAAATTTCCACATTGCAAATTTGCACAATGACCATCGTGATTACCCTTAATGTATTATTATGTAAATACTTAAATATAGGAAACAAGTAATTTTGGCATATCATTCTCTTTCTTCGTTTGTTTAAATTTGATTGTTCAAAAGTAAACGAAAACAAGCAAGAGTGCTATATTCGGCTGTGCCGAATCTTATATACCCTTCACCATTGTTCGAGCAGAATACAGAGCAACTAGACAAAAACTAAATAATTTGTACATACCTATACATACATATTTACAATACTTAAAACTTCATTATAAATTAAAAAGCGAAAACTGGTAAATATTTTTTTTAAATCGTTTTTAGAACATAAAAAAAAATAAAAATATTAAAAAAAAAATTTTCTAGGTATATATACTTTATAGGGTCTTAGATCAATATTGTAGAAATTACAAACGGAATGACAAACTTATATATACCCTTTTCTACCTGAGGTGAAGGGTATAAAAAGAGAAATTTTTGGGATTCCAGTATTTTGATTATAACTCAGCCATTTTTTACCCGATTTGACTGACAGATTTATATACCGACGTGTTCAAGAAGAAATTTGCCAGTTAGTTGGGTTACAAAACTTGGACTCGGCAAGATCTATGGTTCCCGAAAATGGGTATTAATGGATATATTAATATTTTGGTTATAACTTTTTCGTATCTGAACCGATTTTCTCGAGTTTTTCAGAAAATATTTTCTACTTAAAATCTTTTGATATATAAGGCGTAACCATAGGTCATATTACAGTCAAAAATTCAGGTTATTATACAATTTTTGAAATTTTTTGTATGGCAGGTACCACGCTCACTTCTCCAACCCCGCCCACATTTTGTGGGGTGGTGTGTATTTATAACTTGAATGTTTGCACCTAATTTGGAAACTTTGGCTCTTGCCGTTCTCCAGATATACAGAAAAAAGCAATAAAAATACAACAACAAGGGATTTTTGAAAAAATTGGAGGCATTCGTGGTTTTTTGGTCATATCTCAGCCGATCTGGCTGAATTTCAATAGCACGAAATGGTGGACTATATGTGACATAAATGTAAAACAACCTAGCCGCTTTCATGTCTGGAGTCTCCGGAAAACACATATCAAACGTAAGACGGACAGACGGACAAACATCGTTGAATCAAGTTCTCTCCTCATAAGGACCCAGAATATATATACTTTATATTGTGTTAGGTCAATATTGTAGAAATTACAAACGGAATGACAAACTTATATATACCCTTTTCCACCTGATGTGAAGGGTATAAAAAAGGGTCATTTGTCTATGATTTCGGATAACAGAGGTAATGCCGGATAAAAACAAATTGAAATCAATGCATAAATTGTTTTTATTTTCCGGTTAATTGATGCTGCCGGTTTATCGAATAACGGATAATCAAGGCCCTAGTAAATAAAAAAAAGACATGCAAAAATCAAAAATCATCGTATTAACGAAAAGTGTTTTTGGAAGAAGAAAAAACGACTTTGTAAAATCCCTCATGTGAGTTAAGTGTATAAAGAAAAAAAAAAAGTCATTCAACAATGTTGTAATGTCATTCCAGAATGTTGTATCTACCTAAATTATATACAAAAAATTTTTTAAAATTTTTCCGACTGGAGAAAACCATAAACAGTTTTGATGAATCGGCTAAAGAATTTTACACTACGCTACCACTAAATTTCTAGTAATTCTTACTGCCTGTTTTTAGAACGCGAGAGCAAAAGTGACTCGTTTAATTAACATTTAAAACAAAATTTAAACGTTTTTAAATGTTAGTTAAACGAGTAATTTTTGCACTCGCGTTCAAAAAGCAGGCTGTTAGCCTACCCGTAATTTTAATTGTGAATTGCATTAAAATCTGTAGAAATTTCTAATTAATTTTTTTCTATTGAAATGAATTGTTCAATTAATGTTCTATGTATTTTAATTCAAGGAACTGTTGTT
This sequence comes from Pollenia angustigena, assembly GCA_930367215.1. NCBI lineage: Eukaryota > Metazoa > Arthropoda > Insecta > Diptera > Polleniidae > Pollenia > Pollenia angustigena. Next base: position 118,283,038 of record OV884057.1, on the reverse strand, counting down.
GCTATGGAATGCATTGCCAAAGGACCCCCAAATACTGAATTCTCTATATGTTTTCAATGCAATGATAGCGGTCGTATCGTTTTAAAATTCCATGTGAATTTCGAAAAGACTGCAGTTGTACGCTGCTACCAAAGAGAGGACAATAGGTGAGTTGAATCCTAATAACGACATTTACATGCCAGTTATTTTGTATTTTCAATCACAATTTTAAAATTCTCTTTTATACTTTTAGTTTCTGTGCGGATGACGAAGAAACGGATGGTGAATTCCCCTTTCAACGTGGCAAATTATTTAAAATCGCTTTTGGCGTCGGTGACAGAGCATTTATTGTTGCCGTTAACGGTCAATATTTTACTTATTACAACTATCCCGTTCGTTCATTTTCCATTTCGACTTTAAAATGTTTGACCAATAGTGTTGGTGACTTTAGCGTTAAGAGCATTGAATATCATTCTGATTCTCCATTATTAGATCGCGTCGAAAAATTGTCTTTGATGTGAAATAAGTATATTTGAAATAATAGAAGAAAAGTGCACGTAGTAAGTTCTAATAAAGTACCAGATATTCCATGTGTTTGTTTTTAAATATGTCACTTTAACATCAAAACATTGCAGCTTATTAGCCCATTATGGACGATTTAATGAACAAATTAACATTTTAAAGAATTTTTAATTAACAAGATTTCGTTTGTCGTGCTTAATTCCCAATTTTTATTATTGATAAAAACACTGAAATTTGTTATTGATGGGACAAGCAACTACAATTAATGTTGGGAGAATTCCATTCAATTGTAGTGGGGAATGTAAGAAAAGATAAACTCATTGTTTATTGTTTTTGTTTAAGCTTTGATATTGTTACAAGTAGAACTGTTGCTTATAATTCTTATTCGCTTAACAGTTTTATTTGTTTAATATCTTTAGTTTTTCTCAAATCTTTGGATGACGTTTCCTGATGATCTGGCTTAAGCAACGAGTGAAATGCGCAAAGGAATAGCTTATCCCATCAACAATAAATTTAAGTGTTTTTATCAAGAATAAAAATTTTGTATTCCTTAAAATTACTTTGATAATCATTTTAAGGAATGTCAAATTTGGTAAAAAATGTTTAAATTGGTTTTTATATGAAAGTTTACCAAAAATAACACAGGCCAACACTCAATTTGCTTCTTTGAATTTATCAACTGATTCTAGTTAATTTGGGTGCGCTGAATTCAAAACTGTAATCAGTTTGTCTCTATCAGCTCTAGTTTTCATGTTATAACTTTTTATACCCTCCACTTATGACCTCCAATTACACCAATTACCCAAATTTTTTTCCAAATTTTTTTTTTTTTTATCAAAACTTTTTATTTACTGTTATAGTTATTGCCAAAAAAAAAAAAAAACTCCCAAATTTTTTTAAATATTTTTTTTTTATTTTAATAAATCTGTATGAAACATTTTTACTTCTTTTTATTTTTTTAAATTCCTATGGAAAAGTTTTACTTTCTAAATACTTAAAAAAATTTGGGAGTTTTTTTTTTTTTGGCAATAACTATAACAGTTAATAAAAAATTTTGATAAAAAAAAAATTTTTGGAAAAAAAATTTGGGTAACTAACTGGTGTAATTGGTGGTCAGAAGTGGAGGGTATAAAAAGTTATATCATGAAAACTAGAGCTGATAGAGACAAACTGATTACAGTTTTGAATTCAGCGCCCAAAATTAACCCAAATTAACTAGAATCAGTTGATAAATTCAAAGAAGCAAAACTATTTTTTAATTTTGTCGGGCTGTGTAATCATTTTAAAATATCGGTGTAATGAGGCATTTAGAGTGTTCCTTCGTCTTTCCCTAAAAGTTTAGAACAATAAAACACTGTGCTACACAAACAAACAAAATACGCAGGTGTTCTCACCTAAAATCTCCTACGGATTATGGGGAAACGTACACTCGGTTTTTTATACCAAATAGTGCTGGGAAACTATCGATATTACTATCGATATTTTCGATAGTTTAAGACTATCGAAAAATATCGATATTATTATTTACAATACAGCTATGAAGACATACTGCACTATGGGATTTCAAACTAGAATATCTCGGATATGTAAAATGTTAAATTGCTTGCAATTTTTCTGTTTAGCATCACGTTGCAAAACTTTCACATTTGTTTTTGGGCGATTTGACTGATTTTTATACCGACGTGTTTAAGAAGAAATTTACCATTTACTTGGGTTATTAAACTTGGACTCGAGAAGAAAATGGGTATTTTTCAAAAAAAATTTATATTTAGGTCATAACTTTTTGGTATCTGAACCGATAAGGCGTATCCATAGGTCATATGATAGCCCTAAAATGTTTTTAGTCCATTTTAGGAGTATTTTACCCATTGCTTAAACGATTTGACAGATATGGATTGGCAACACAGACTGTTCCAAATCCTTACTCAATACGAATTTAGCTGCAGGGGAAATACTCACGCGCACACAAAAATTGTTTATATTTTTTTTGAAATTCTATTAAAATGATCTTTGTATTTTTTTTTTTTTTAATTAAAACACTGATTTAGAATTAATATTTTTTGTTTTATTTTTTTAATCCATTAGACAATAATCTCATTTATTTAAGAATATGTATTATTATTTTTTATTTTTTTTACCTTTTTTAATAAAATGTTTTAATTTTTTTTTTTATTCTTATAACATTTTAGATTATTTAATACACTAATAATTTACAAATTCCATTTTCAATTAATAATTTTTTTTTTGTTGGCAAAACTTTTTTTGTTTTTCTTTGTCTTCCAAAAAGTGGTTTTATTTCTGGATATTTTATTATAAAATTATTTTAAATTGGTTATTTAATATTATTAAATTTATTTTATTTTTTTCTTTTTGTTGTGTAAAATTATTTTTAGTTTTTTTTTTACTTTAGTGTTTTTATTTAGAATTCTAATAAGGTATCAGTTTATCAATATGTTGTATGTTATTTTATATAATTCTTTTTGTCAATTGCTTAAAAATTGATGAACATATTTAACATTAAACGGGGGGAGATTAATAAAGTAAAGAATTTTTTAGGGACTTAATTGAACATAAAAAAGTTTTATTAATATTTTTGTGTTTTATCACAATTTGTTGGTTTTTTTTTTATTTTCTGTTCATTTTTATAATTTTTTTTTTTTTTTTTGTTAAATAAAATAATAGTTTTACATGTTTTGTTTTTGAAAAAAGGGACGGTTAAACAATTTATTATAAAATATTTAAGTTTAAGTTTAGTTTCTTTTTATTTTTAAAATTTATTTACAATAATTGTAGTTAAGTATTTATTTCTTCTTAAATCACTTTGAATAAAACTCTGGTGACTGTAAAATAAAGATAATATATAAGACAATTCGATGATTTCGGAGTGGAATGGAATGGATGAACTTTTTTTTGGAAAAAGAAATAAATTCTTTTTTTTTTTTTTTTTTGATGGCTCGGTAGTTGAGGTGTCTGATATTTTTGTTTTATTTCTTATATTTTTCTCAAATATTACACCAATAATTTTGTTAAACTTAAATTCGAATTAACGTTAAGCTAAAAATAGAGGACCCGTTTTTGACTTTGTATTTAAATATTATTTATCTTTGGGCTCTATTTAAATCCGAAATTGAGTTTTGCAATATTTTTTAAATGATACTTGAATAGCCCAAGTGTGTTATTTAAAGTCTCTTTAAGTTTCCATATTGTATTAACTTGACACGGTGGCCTCAATTACAAAACAATAGAAAGACAACAGGCAAGTAAAAAACCGCCAGATGTTCGTATGAGGACACCTTGTTTTGGTTGCACAAATGTTCTCTGATATTTTGTAGTGCTACCATGTTTTTTTTACTGAAACTGTATTCAAATACAACTTAAATTTAAATAAAAATTAACCAAAAACAAATTTTTTGTAGTCAAAAACTGGCCATAAGACTGATCGAATTAAGTTTGTTTTATGCACTAGCTGTAGATTGAAGTTTATTTATTTAAATTATGGTTAATTTATTTTGTTGTGTATTTTTAATTGTTAATTAATCAATTACTACTTATTGTTGGTTATTTTTGCTGGGTTAAATTTTATTTTGTTGATAAATTTTGTTTCTACTGTTTAATTTATAGTTTGCATACTTTTAGGCTGCCTAGAAAAATAATGTTTTTTATCGTTAGCTAAAATCTAATTTTGTGTGTATTCCTTATATTTAAATAAATTTTATTTTATTTGTTTTAAATTTATATAGACAATGGCAAGATTTAAAGTGTTAATGAATGTTGTGTAAACGTTTCCATAAGAGATCTATAGAAATATCAAACGTGAGGGTAAAAACGTATTTTTATTTGGTAACATGGATCTTATATGGAGGTTGTTTCTAAATACACATCGAACCTTAGTGAACTATTGCACCCTTTAGGTATAGGGTGTTTTTCCAGGTTATCGTAAATAATACTTCGAATATTTCAACAGGATATACATAAAAAAAAATAGCTAAGTAAAATAAAAATGTTTAAACGACACGTTGCGTTGTCGTCGCTGTTGTTTGTGATAGATTTCAGAGTATGGGCTTTATTTTATCTAAGCTAAAAATGCAGTTCACTTAAAGATTTTCTGATTCTTTAAGAACTGTTCGTCTCCACGTAGTTAAAGTTCTTTCTTGGCTTCTAGACCCTTCCCAGTAAAAAATTGAGCTTCGAACGAAGCAGGTTTGTAAGGGAGTTAGAGGGTAAGAGTTTCGCTTACCATACCGCTTACGGAAGGCATGCATTTTATATGGCGAGTTCCCACTTTGAAGCAATAGATTTTTGACACAAAATGCACTTTATTCAACGCATATAAAAACTGGTGAACGTAGCGTTCAGCTTTACACACTGAATGTTTTTTACAGTTTTTTTTTTTTTTTTTGTTTTTGATGTTCTGCCTTACAAACCTGCTTCGTAGTAAGGGAATGCCGTGGCACTTGAAATATTGTTTTTTCTTTTATGAAACTTGTAAAAGCTCCTTCACTTACTTTACTGCATCTCTGTATGTCTTATTGCGTAGCGCAAAATTGTGCGCTTAAATTTTTAAATGCCATTAGTGCTTCGCAAAATGATAAAAATTTTTTTGGGTTGTGGATTTCATTCGGGAGTTTTGTGGCAGATGTCATTATAAAGCCTTCGAAGTGTGTGCAATTTGGAATAGTGAAGCGTTTGTTATTGTTCTAGATCACCAGATCTTTAGTATGCGTCGCAGGCAACTGTTGGTAAAAACTTCTAGCTTTTGTTTTAACGCTTCGTTTAATAGCCATGTTTCAGATCCGTATAGCTTTCCCACATGCGGTATACATGTTTACGTATTTAAGTGTTCTGGACAAAGGAGTTCGGGTTCCAGACTTTACGCAGACTGTTAAATATTGATTTCGCTTTCTGTATATTGCAGTTCACTTCGTCAGTAACACCGCCATCAGTTGTTATAATGCTTCCTAAGTAGCAGAAATGGTCCACGTTTCCTATTGGCGTGTTGTTTTGGCTTTGTAAGCCGCAATTTGTAAAATTTGAGTCTGATGCATAGGCAACTTAAAAATAAGTTGCCAGCAGCGAAATCAGACAAAAAAAATTTTGTTTATTTTAACATGAGCGGCGTTGCCTGATTTCGCTGCTGGTACCTCAACTTCAGTTGTGTTGCCATCGAGCCATTATAGTCTTGTATGTAGAGCAATAAGAATATTATAATTTATAAAGCCTTTAGTATTTGCATTCTATGCAAATGCCTTTATCCGATATATTGTCCAGAACTACGCCAGTTAAATTTTTTTTTTTATGTCTAAAAAAAGCATTTCTTTATGGTTTATTGAACTCTTCATGGTTTAATTTTCATATAATTTTCATTTTAATGAAGGGTGGTATTTTACAGCATGAAGTGAATTAAATTTTGTTGATAATTTTTCATTCTTGACTAATCCAGGGCTCGAACTCAGGTCGGTCGAATTTACATGTTTTGATAACAGCCACATACTCATCTTTAGAATAATTTGCTGTTTTACCCTTTCCGCAACTGCGACGGCTAGCAGAATATAGTCAAACATGAATATTTTAACCCATGGTATTGGTAGATCGAAATTAGCTATAACTTATAATCTACTTTGAATTTATTTGCATGTTTATTCCCCACTTCTGTTTTTTCGTACTTTTTTGAAGAATTCTTCTTGTATAACAAAGAATATTTTTGTTCATGTTTTCTTTTTTCTTTGAAAAAAAAACACTTAAAGAGGGCCATTACGAATTAAGTCCAGAACTTTCCTAAACAGGGGTCTAATCACTGCATTTATTATCGAATAAACAATCGTATCGAGTAAACTAACGTTTTTTGCTGCATACGTTTGACACTGACGTATCGAATGAAAACTCGAGAGATTTATGGTCCAACTAGACGTGACTTCAACATAATGCCATAGCCGTAACGTTGACCATAAAAACCAAAATTCAATTCGTTTGTATGGTCATGGTTATGTCGTTATGGTAAGTTCCCTATAATCAAGTACAGTGTTGCACATAAGGTTAGTTTAAACAGCTCTTTTGTATGGTTATGGTTATGTCACGTCTAATTTGAGCTTTAATGCCTTTGGTTACTCGATATCGAATTTTATCATCTCAAATTACAATACATTTAATTCGATATCGAGTGTCATTTTGCCCGACCCCATTTCATATTATTATGAAGTCCAAATATTTTGGATTAATTGTAGTTGTAAGTGGGTTGAGAAAAAACAAAATAAAAACAAAATAAAAACAAATTGCTTTCTTGTTTTCGCAAGAAAATCAAAATGAAGCAGTTTGCCAGTTCAGGTTCTTATGCCGTGCACTTGCAAGTTTATTATTAAAGTAATTTTTGGGAATACAAAATTTTTAATTAATAAGATTTTTTTGTCGTGCATAGTTCCCAATTTTTATTCTTGATAAAAACACTGAAATTTATCGTTGGGGGATAAGCTAGTTTCTATGCGCATTTCGCTGGTAGCTTAGGCCAGATCATCAGGAAAAATTTTAGAAAAGCCAAAGATATTAGCAAACGAAACTGCAGAGTTCATGAGAATTGCAAACATTCCAAAACTTTTATTTTTCCTCAACCCACTTACAACTACAGTTAATGTTGGGAGAATTCCAACCAATTAAAATTTGGAATGTAAGAAAAGATAAACTCAATTCATAACTGTAAAAAATACTAAACAAAAAATAAACTGCCTTTTTCTCGATTTCGAACGAAGTTTTCATTCGCCTAACTTTGTCTTTGTTTTAAATGCAAGTGAAGCGAACGAAACTTTCCTTCGAAATCGAGGGGCAGGCAGTGAAAACTTAAAAATTGGTATTTTAAATAAATATTTCTATTTTATTGTGTATGTATTTTGATTTTATCTATTTGTTAAAAACATATTTTTACTAATACGTATATAATTAATTAACTTAAAAAGTAAAATATAAATTAAAATGGAAAAATTAAAGATGACTTCTGGTAATAAAAATTTTTTTTTTTAAATAAAATCTAAAAATGTTCTTCAAAGAAATAGAAAAATGAACACAAAGGAAATTTAGATTAAGCTGATTTAAATTTGATAATAAGGGTTTTTGAGATCTCAGTTAAACAAGGGTTAGTTAATCTTCAAACAAACTTTTGCCACCATTTTACCAAGTTTTTATACAAAATTTTGATGGAACAGCTTAGTATTGCTAAACATGTTGGTCTTTAATGGAAAAATAAAAAAAAATTACATTTCGCCGGATTCAAATCTAATAATCCACATCTCAAAAACCCGACCTTAAAACAAACATTTGAATAATTCTAAGAAGTTTTGAGTCCCAAAACAATTTATTATTTTGTTTTTAATAAAACTTAAAGGTAAGTATTCTAGTGGAAAAAAGATGACGTTTTTTTTAAGAAGATTTCAAAATAAAAAAATTATTTTTTAAGTTTCAGAAAAGAAAGAAATTTTGCTTACGGCTGCTGGTATTTCATAACATTTTAAATATTGCCATTGCCAAAATGAAAGTGTGTTTGTGAATTAAAAATTTGATTTTTTTCGCTGCTAATATTTTTTGCTTTGCTGTTGCTCAAACTAGTTTTATGAATACATTATTGTTAATTTCCTAAGATTTGTGTATTTTTTTTTTCTTTATATAAATAAAAGTTTATAACAAGTTTTAAGCTTAACTATTTAACGTTTAACGATATAAAACTAATCTGCATTTCGGTTCTTTTTTTCTTTAGCAATTGCTTTACTTAAAATCATTATTTCTTCATTTTCTTTTTGTAAAACGCACAAAAAATTATATTTTTTCAAATTACATTTCAGAATTATCTTATCGTATTACATAATTTATCGATTGTATTTTAGAAGTGTTAAATTAAACATCAAAAGTTTCAATTACAGTTCACTACCAGTTTTTCGAATTTGCAAGTTAAAATCTATTTAATTAAAAAAGGAAAAATATATTTCTACAGCTACTGTCTTGTTACCGATTGATTGTGGATTTTGAGTTAAGGGCAAAATAAACCACACAAATGGCTTGACAAACACACACTCCATTTACGTTTTGTGTTCGCCAATAAACAACACAAACATATTTCGTACAAACATAAATTTTGTATTTCTGTTTGCATGAATGCAGACGTCGATAGTGCTGTGGCAATTTTGACCATTATTTGTTTAAAGTGGAGGAGAAATATAAAATAAAGGAAACGAGTTTGGTGTAAAGATTGGTTTCAACAACGAGCTGTTTTATGGCAAACAATGCTGCCTAAAAAATTTGAATTAACCATCGAAAATGATTTTAATGCTTCTTTTTCAACGCCGTCACTGAAAAGTTTTCGTTGAAATGATAACTTTTAGCACTAGGCACCACAAAAAGCTTGATAATTGTCCAACACGTCTGACATATATTAGAAATTTGTAGGTCCTTATTGTGTTAAACGCAACGGAACGCCAAAAATAACATTGAAAGCAAAAACAATGTCACAAATTGTTCATAATATTGTTGTTGCTTTCTACAGATATTCATATTGCGTTTTAAAATTTCAATGGCACAATGAATTTCTGTAAAAAGCAACAACAAAATTATAAAATATTTTTGATTTTGTTTTCGCTTTCAATGTAAATTTTGCGTTTTACACAATAATATTAATGTTTCTACAAAAATTTTTCAAATGCTTTGTCCAAAAGCAAACACACCAATTAACAGCACAAAATAAATGTATGTACAAACGTAAACTTGTACATTGTTTGTCAAGCAATTTGTGTGGTTTATTTTGCCCTTTAATATTGCAAAATTGCATTTTGATTTTAGCTAGAAAAGAAATTTTGTTATTTATTTATCACTGTTTTTTGCACTAAGTTTGACTGTTTTTATTAAAATGTTTACAAAATTATTTATTTTTTCGGTTCCAATTTCATACGTTCCATAGCAAAGCTGCAAATGTTGTGATAAACCGTCAATTTTATTTTAAACTTATTAAATAAAAAAAGTGATAGAGATTTTAGAATTTAAGAAGTGAAGTTTGTAGCAAGCAGAACCACTTACAGCGAATTTTTAAAATGTATGTTGCTTAGGCTTGTACAAATACATACATACATTTTTATGCTGTGCTTCCCCAAACGTTACTGCTTTTGTTCGGAAATAAATACTGCGCGTGGATACGTGCTGTTATACATGTTCGTCCAGTTCTTTCGTACTACAGCAATTTGTAAGCTTTGCTTAAATTTTAATTACAAGTAAGGAATAGCGATAAGGTTTGCAAGGCGAATTCATTCTAGCAAAGCTACTTTTTCGAATTGAGTGTGTAATTTTGCTTCAAATGTGTAATTTGGTACACAGTCAAGTGTAATTTTCGAATTCTTCATTGGCAACACTGCCGTGTAACGATTCTTAAAAAACAATTAACGAGTTCGAACAATTTGTACTGTAAACTACGATTTTCGTACTATTTGTTGCAAATGAACGGAAGTTTTGTATCGAAAACAAAAATCTCTTTTGATATTTCTACAGACTTTTTAGCCTGATGGACTTAATATTACATAAAAGAATGAATAAAAATATAATTACGAGACCAAGGACAATGTGTATGACAAAATCGATTTTCCTTAATGTGACTCGTAAGGACTTAAGCGACGCCCTGGGTCTAATCACCGCATACGATATCAAGCAATTTTTATAGAAATTTTTTATTTTGTCATCATGACACTCGATAGCAAATGAAATGTATCTTAATTTGAGATGATAGCATTCGATATCGAGTAACCAAAGACATTACCTCTCTCGATTTTTCATTCGGTATGTCAGTGTCTATCGTACACAGAAAAATACGATAGTTTACTCGATATCGACTGCGGTGATTATACCACTGTAGTTTTTAATTTTTTCATATTTGAAATTACAATTTCTTTTAATTTATTAAATTTTAAATATCAAACATGTTGCTTTAAAAAAAAATCTTGGGTCGCTCGTCGTAAGAACGTAGATCGTAGGGCCGTATATTTTTTTAAACACGCTCAGTTTACCCACAATTTCAGCTATTGTGGGCCTTTATATAAAATACTAGCTGGCCCGGCAAACGTTGTTTTGCCATATAACTTATTTCTTTCAGATGTTACAGTGTCTGCATGCCAAATTTTAAGGAAACCGGTTGATTAGTTAAGATAATAAAAATTATAGGCTTTAGGTCTTTCCAGATGTTACACTATTTTCCCGCCAAATTTCAAGAAAAACAGTTCATTAGTTAAGAAGATATAGGGAGGGGGAGCTTTACTCCTCTTTCCCTATTTCATGCTCTTTCTCTGTCAGATGTTACAGTGTCTGCATGCCAAATTTTTAAAAAACCGGTTGATTAGTTAAGAAGATACAGAGAAGGGAGCTTTTACCCCTCCTGCTTCACGCCCTAAATAATAAAAACTATAGGCTATAGTACTTTCTAGCAGTAACACTATTTGCCTGCGAAATTTCAAGAAGATATTGGGAGGCGAAGCTTTTACCCTTCTTGCTCTATTTCACATCCTATTCCATTTTTCCTTTCAGATGCTACAGTGTCTGCATGCCAAATTTCAAGAAACCCGGTTGATAAACTTAAAAGATTGGGGAGGGGGATCTTTTACCTCTATTGCCCTATTTCACGCCATAAATAATAAAAATTTTAGGCTTTAGTTCTTTCCAGATGTTACACTATTTTCCTGCAAAATTTCAAGAAAATCGGTCGACTTGTTAAGCAGATATAGGGAGGGGGAGCTTTTACTCCTCTTGCCCTATTCCCTATTTTCTTTCAAGAGTTACAGTGCCTGCATGCCAAATTTTAAGAAAATAGGTTGATTACCTAATGATATATAGGGAGGGGGAGCTTATGCCATATTTTGCGCCCTCTAGCGATAAAAAATATACTCTACGACCTATTCTCATACCTAACAAAAACACATACAAAATTTCATAAAAATCAGTCAAGCCGTTTCGAAGGAGTTCAAAATGGAGGGCATTTTGTTGATATTTGTATGGGAATATATAGGAAAATCTAGATGCCATATCTCCGAAGCCACTGGGCCGATTTCATGCAAACTTTACACAAACCATCTACAGACTATCTCCAACGTACCCCAACGTTTTTGTTGATATCGGTCTACCCGTTTTTGCTGTTAGTGGTGACATCAAAGTGTACACTTCTTTTTATATACATAGATTTAGTATTATTTATGACGTTGTAGTAGATTAAAGACCACAGGTTATGTGTTTACTTTATTAAATCTATTACAAAAAACACCACAGTCGTTTACGACAACGAGAACCTCAACAGCCCTCATACGCTTCTACGTGTATACAGTGCAATTGGTTTCTATTTCGACTCACGACGTAGTTACGCTCTGTACAAAATATTAGCGGTTTTCATTCTTTGTGTTAAATCTACAACTCTGTTTTATTTAATACGAATTTATACTACAAAACGTGAGTGTTAAATTATTGAATCTGCTGAGTGAGAGAAAAAGAGAGAGATATAGAGTTTCGTCAAGTGTTATATTCTGGCTTTTAGTAGGAATTTTCAAAATCTCTTGCAACTGTCTGAACATTGTAAGCACATTTTCATTTGGCAGATGTGTAAAATTAAAGCATCTGACAATGGCACCATTGTCAGAAAAATGACAATATTGTAAGATCTGACCATCGTCTGTACGAAGCTTTAGTACTTTAACTACATTAATAAGATTAACAAGGGGTACAAGGGTTATTTACTATCAAGGGTGAAAACCCCAATTATAAATTCTAATTTGATATCGCATCTACGTCTTACTCTTTAACGTTTATACGATGCAATTGTGTTCCTGCAGTAACGCGATTTTACTAAATTTAACTTCATTCGCTTGTTTTAACAAAAAAAGAACAAATTTAAAATTAAAAAATATTTAACTTTAACACAGATTAGTTTTATTATTATGAACATTAAACAGTTTATGCTTTATCTTGTAACTACTTTGGTTAAATTTCGGTTTGTAAAAAACTGACCAATATTTTATTTTTTAGTAAATTTATTTTTTTTTTAATTTCTATGTAATAAAAATTACGTTTGATAAATTTAATTAAAAAAAAAAAAAAATATTTATCAAAAAACATTAAAAATTTAATTTTTCTTTTTTTTCTTTTAAATTATTTTTATTTTTTCTTTTTCAATTTATTTTAAAATACGTTATTTTAATTTTCATTTTTGTTTATCTTTTGCGTACAGCGTTTCATTGAAATGTTTTCCCTTAAAAAAGTTTAATTTCGAATTAAAAAATTTTATTAAAAAAAAACGCATAATTGTACGAAAAAAATAATAAAACAAAAGGATATTCAATAAATTTATTACAATTTCTATAAACAATTTAACTAAATACAATTAAATGGATTTGTTTTGAATAAAATTTAACAGAAAATAATTTAACAATATCAAATTTAATAATTATAGTCAAATCTGTTCTAATTTTTGTTTTTGCTATTTAGTAGTTGTAGTTTCACTTTCGACATTTAGAACAATTTAAATAAAAATGACTTTTTTTTAAATTAATAAATTTTTTTTTATTTGTTTTTCTTTTTGTTTTGTATAAAAAAATTAAATACAAAAAATTCTTTAAGAAAATTTGCATGTTTTTTTATGTGAATGATGATAGAGTTTTGTTTTGTTTTAGTTTTCAATTGTATTAAATGGACGTGTAAAAGAGTGTAAGTAACAAACCGTATTATTTTGCAAAATAATTGTTTTTCTTTTTGTTGTTGTTTGTTGTTATTTTAACAATTATAAAATTGTATAAGTAATACATACATATAAATATAAATACACATAAATATATAAATTTTTTTGTATTTTATAATTAAAGTTATAAAATAGTTTTCGATAAGGATTAACTTTAGATATTCATTTCTTTTAATAGAATTAAAGCAAAAAAGAAAATAATAAATTTTAAGTAAAAAGAAAATGAGAAAAAGAAAAATTTTGAAAAAATAGTACTGTATAGTTTAACATGATAGTAATACATACATAAATTAAAAATAATATTTTTTTCAACTCACAAAACAATGTGATACGGGCATATTCTATAAATCGAAATCAACTGGATTTAAAATCGGACAAATTTGAAAACGAGCCTGTAAGGAAACTTTTTGAAAATATTCCTTTTTATAAACTACACTACTAAATACTTTGAGTAACAATTATGTTAACAAGAACAACTCTTCAAAACAGGAAAATCTACAGTCATGTTTTAATTGAAATCAAAAACTCTTTCGATTTCAATTCCACTTTATTTCTATTTCTAGGACATGCCCGATAAGTTTTTTTTTATATAAGTTTTTGCTTCCTGTTTTTAATAATTAATGAAAAAATAATAAATATTTTTAATACCCATAACCGTAATCAGAAAACAGAAGAAAAATTTACAAAAAAAAAAAAAAAAAATACTCAAATTTTTGCAATAGTCTATAAGAACCAATAATTTTACAAATATTTTGTTATAGAGGTTATTTTCTTTGAAATCAGTGTTGGTTTGTGTTTGTGTGGGGGTGTTGTTTTGTTTTAAACAATTTATTTAATTTATAACTTAAGTAGGGTGTAAACTAAAGCTAAAAGTTTACGCTGCACGCTTATTTTATGTTAGAAGGGATTTTGATTATTGTTCGGTTGGTTTCTAGTCGATGGTCGTGATGAAAAGGATGATTTACCGCCAGTTCCTCGTTGTGGTGGCATTGAGCGACGTGCAGTACGCATCTCACTAAAAAAGAATATAAACAAAAAACATAAACTTATATAATAATATTTTATAATTTTTATTTTAAGTATGTACTTTAAAAAAAAAAATTCTTTTAAATAGCTGTTTATAAAGGAAGAACAACATGCTGGTTAGTAGCAGGACATACATACACATATCGCCACTTTATCATAAAGAGGGTGTTAGCACAAAATGAAAAAATTTTCAGTAGATCTTCAGAAGTTTACTATTAAAGGCATATGAAAAAAAATCTTTAAGCCAACCGTTTCATTACCAAAAAGAAGACAACATAGGACGATATTTTTACAGCGGGTAGATATGAATATAACGTGCCGATTTTTCCAAAAAGAGAATAAATACAGGTAAATGAGGTAATACCCTCTTTATGATCAAGTGCGATAAGTATGTAATATAAAAAAAGCTTTAGATTTAAAAGCGAAAGTTTATTTTTTATATGATAGTTGGTAGTATGAAAGTTAAATAGGAATGTGTTTTTGAATTATTAACAAAAGTTAAAACTAGGGATGTAAACGATATATCGGTATCGGAGATATTTTACTGTCGATACGATGCGTCGAGACGATACTTCTGAAATTTTCTTTTAAGAGTTTGTTTGAACACACTATTAAATTTTCAATGCTCACTTTTTGCATAACAACTAAGAAAAAAACAGACTAATGAAATTGTTTCTTTTCATTCTTAGACGTTTTTCTTTGCACCATAGTAGTGTGGCAAACAGAGGAGGAAACTGTTCTGAACTGTTTTGCCTTTGCCGATTTATATATAGATCAGTGATGGAAAATTCAGTACTATGGTACTATTTTCAGCACTTTTTCTTTCTTGTTATGCTTCTTTGTTTAGGAATTAAACGTTTTTATTTTTTTTTCAACATTGACAACCAGGGCTGTGGAGTCGTTAACAAAAAGTACTAACTCTGACCCCAACCTCTAAAATTCCAACTCCGACTCTTAATCTAGCCTTAATGATAAATGTACATGAAACGGGTCCTTATTTGACTTTAAACCTTTTTTTTAATGCAGTACCTTTTAAAAGGTACCTTTAAATAAAAATATAGCAATAAATGGATTCAGTAAAAATATTTAAACATTGCATCGCCGAATCCAAAGTATTTTTATTTTGGAAATTATGTATTAAAATTTTTGGAATCAGGAGTCACGATTTTTTTGTGGGTACTTCGACTCCGGTACAAAAACCTCAACTCCGACTCCACAGCCCTCTTGACAGCATTGCCTACACAAAATTAATTTTTATCAAAAGTATATTTCCTTGTTGGTATATTTTAATGCCAGATATCCTCATATGAATATGAATTTTCCCATTGAAATTTAGCCAGCTCTGTCATAAATGGCTGAGATAAGAGCAAAAAAAAAAATTATATATTTTAGCTTTTATTTTAAAGTTTATTTTCCAAAAAAAAAAAAAAAAAAAATGTTTGAAAAAGTACCAAAATGTTGAAAAAAGTAGTCTAAATTTTTAAATTTTCCATCGCTGATATAAATATAGATATTAAATTTTTTTTGTACCTATTTGGTGTAAAGCGCAGTTTAGTTAAAGATAAGAAAAATGTAAACGACAGGGGTCTAAAATGCAAGATTAATTGCTTGGTGACATAACTTGACACTTCTGTGGAAGAAGTGCCCATATTCAACTGTTTGGACTCATCCGCAATTTTTTAGCATTGGCTAGTCAATAGCTCTAGTACAGTTATTTTATAATTTTTTCACTTTGCGGTGCAATATTTTTCATATACAATTTTTACAATTTTGTATGAAAATATTTTAAAATTGAGGTGAAGTGTTTTACAAAATAAAGATGTAAAAAAGTCACCCTTATCAGTGTTTTTGTATCGAATAGGCTTTAATTATATTTTAAAGAACTTCCATTAATACTCTTCTGAGATAAAAACTACAAAAAAAAAAATGCAGAATTAACTTAAACCAGTTCAATGCCCGTAACAAACTATCAATAACACTGTGTGTAATTTCATGGAAAATCATGGAAAAATAACCATATACGGAGACCACTATGTGATAAAAGACCAGTGTCTCCCAGTTTTGCCCAAAGTCATGCACTTTTTTTATGGTCCCCCAAAGATTAGGGGCCTCGGTGTAATTTTCTCAGGCTCATATC
Organism: Pollenia angustigena; assembly: GCA_930367215.1. Classification (NCBI taxonomy): domain Eukaryota; kingdom Metazoa; phylum Arthropoda; class Insecta; order Diptera; family Polleniidae; genus Pollenia; species Pollenia angustigena. The sequence goes on along the minus strand of OV884057.1, from coordinate 118,266,641 downwards.
TTGCAAACCGTTCTGAATTTTGATTTACCCTCTGAGACAATGTTGTAGCTCTTGCCATAAAAAACAAACACTGTGAACATATAAAATCATAAAAACTTCATCTTCAAGATCAAAATCGCAAAAAACTTTAAAAAATAGATTTTTTTGCCTTTTTCCCGCTGTTCAGGTCCATAGGTAGGAAACTGTTCAAAATTCAAGGAAACAATCATCTACAAAAATGTACCTAAGATCTCAATAAACAACTTTTAAAAACATATGAACTTTCTAGGAATGATTCTTAGCACAAAAGTGAAAAATTTTCCGGAAATTTGATTTTTTTCAACTTTTTTCCGCTGTTCAGGTCCATAGGTAGCAAACCGTTCAAAATTCAAGAAAACAAAGTGCATGACTTTGGGCAAAACTGGGAGACATGGGTCTTTTTTTTTGGTCTTTTATCACTTACACTCAATTTACATGATGCATTTTATGACGTCCAATTTTAGACGTAATTTTTTGTTTGGTAGCAAGCGGTGTAGAGAAGAAAGAACAAGAGAAAACAGAAATCATGTCTATTTTTGTACCCCTCTTTCTTCTCTACACCGCTTGCTACCAAACAAAAAAATGACGTCCAAAATTGGACGTTATAAAATTCATCATGTAAACTGAGTGTTAGTGGTGTCCGTATGTGGTTATTTTTTTCGTGTTGCACTGTGTAATATTTCAAGTTGAATTTACAAATTTAAGTATATTGTAATTCTAATTGGTAACATTTGTAGTTAAGTATGTATAAATTTATATATATTTCTGGATAGCGCAGTATTATAAGACAACTTTATTGATACAGTTTCTTATTAACGCTTTATACATACAGGGTGGCGCGTAAGTAACCTTATGATTTAATAAGTGAAACAATTTTTGGTCCCCCCCGAATTAACTTTGAAAACCTTGGAACATGTAAGATGGGAAGACTCAGCACTAAACAAATTTTTGATGGAAAGACTCAGCACAAAACACAGAACCAAAGTTGCTCAATTTTATTTTGAAAGTCAGGAATCGATTATTCAGACACAAAGATCATATGGAATAATGACCCCTGTTCACCTCAATGGTCACGTGAATACACCAAATCGAAGAATATGGGGCACCCAAAATCCAGGAATAATTGTTGAACTTCAAATGCACCCACTTAGATGCACTTATATTTTTTACACCATATTTTTCGAAAAAGAAGAACAAGTTGCGGTCCGAAGTAGACAACAATTCAGAATTGTGGTTCCAACAAGATGGAGCCGCAGCTCCTCCAACTGCGTCTCTCCTGCACAAAATTTTTAGCGATCTGATAATATTGCGTTTTTCTAATGTAAACTGCCAACAGCGTTCGTCCAATTTAAGGGCTCATGATTTTTTTTGTACCTAAAAGCTTAAATCAAATATCCAAGAAGAAGTAAAGGCGCTGGGACCTGAAATTCTAAAAAAAATCTAAGAAATGCCCTGGAAAGATCACGTCAGGTCGAAGCGAACATTGGGCAACATTTGAAAGATTTTATCTTCAAAACATAATCGCCTCTATCGTGAAAAATTTTTCCATCGTAATTTGTTTTCCTTTTCACATAATTGCGATCGTGAAAAACTCCCATGAAATTTTTTTTAGGTAATTTAAAAGAGAATAATAACGTGAAAAAATGTTCACGGGAAAAATTTCCGTTATCGTAAATAGTTTTTCTCCTCGTAATTTGTTCACTCTTCCTTTTGATTTTCTCAAAATTTAAAAAGTGAAAAAAATTAACGTTGCAATCAAACTCCAATATTAAATATGTATTTTATTTGATTTTTTAACTTTTCTTTAAATTATAATGGGTGATTTTTTTTAAGAGCTATAGGAAAGTTTAAAAAAACACATAAAGGGTATTCATTTCAAATTGTTTTGGTTGGAAAAATGGAAAAAAGGAAAATTACACCTTATTGACGTGAACGGTATTTTTTTTTAGTTAAATGTACAAAACTGTCAAAAACAAAAATCTGTCATATAATTCTTGGAAGTAATTGATATTTTTCAAGATGCCAAATAAAAGAGTTAAAATGGAATTAATTGATTATTTAATTGTCACGTCATTTTTAAGTTCTTTTTTAATATTTTTTTGTATAGAATTCATTTTTAATTTAGTTTTGAAAAACGACGTTTTAAAAAAGTAAAATTTGATTTAATAAAAATGGAGTTTAAAGAATCATAGTTGATTATCTTAAAAAGAGATGTAAATTTTAATGCTTTTTGTGAAAAATAACAAAATTTTTAACCACACTCAATTGGACGTTTGTGAATTGCCAACTCTTTAAAAATTGTAAAATTGTAATTTTCCAATCTGATTTTTTTACACTTGGTTAAAGCTTGTTTAAATTGCAACTTTCGGTGGAAAAGTTTTTCCTTGTGTTTGTTGTAACAAAAATTACATTTTTCCACTTTTCCATTTTTCCAACAAATAAAAAAACTGAAATGAATACCCTTATAAAATTGAAAAAATGCATGAAATCTTTATTTGAATCGATAGCACGGTCCATATAATTAAATGTTTGAAGATTATTTCATGCAAATGTTGACCGTGACTGCGCCGCAAATGTTCCATCCGCTTAGTCCAATTTTGGCATACTCTTTCCAACATTTCGGCCGGTATCTCATGAATAAATGCTCCAATGCTGTCTTCCAATGCGTCAATTGAAGCGGGCATGTGTGTATGGACATGAGCTTTAACATAGCCCCACAAAAAATAGTCTAAAGGCGTTAAATCGCACGATCTAGGCGGCCAATTGACCGGTCCCGAACGTGAAATAAAATGTTCACCTCAATAAGTCCATTGTTAAGCGTGCTGTGTGGCAGGTGGCACCGTCTTGTTGAAACCACGTGTCATGCAAGTCAAGCTCTTGCATTTTGGGCCAAAAAAGTTGGATATCATCTCACGGTAGCGCTCACCATTCACAGTTACGTGACGATTCGCATCATCTTTGAAGAAGCACGGTCCAATAATGCCACCAGCCCAAAAACCGCACCAAACTGTGACTTTTTCTGGATGCATTGGTAGCTCTTGCAATGCTTCTGGCTGATCTTCACTCCAATAGCCCGAATAGCTGCTTTAGTGGGTCGATTAAACTGACGATAAAATGGAAGAAGCGCGCGATGAACTTTCTTAACAGAGCACGCATTTTGATAATAAAATTCAATAATTTGCAAGCGTTGTTCGTTTGTAAGACGATTCATGGTTAAATTATAGACCAAACTAAAGATGTTTGACAGTGAAACAAAACACGAAACGTGCGTCAGCTGTTTAAACCAGTGTTGCCAAAAAGATAATAGCTAAAAAATCACCCGATATATACATATACTTGTTTTGAACAACAATTTCATCGATTTTAAATTTTTTTTAATCTTTCTTCTTTCTTACATTCACTGGAACTGATGCCGTGGAAAATTTTTCACTGGAGATTCACGATTGCTTTTTTCCTTTTGAGGGCAATAAAAATTTCATGGAAACAAAAATTACACTTGTTATTCACGATTGGGATGAATTTGAACATATTTCAAAACTAAAATCTAGTTTTTAAAAAATACTAACGTTAATAAATCAGAAACAAAAAAGTTATTCATTAAATGAACCATAAGGTTAATTATGAGCCACCCTGTTCATATTTACGTACTACGTATATATGTTAATTTAATATTCCTTGGAAAAAGGTAAAAATTAGTTTTTATGAATGTATGTATGTATATATACTACGTAAACGTGTCAAATTATATGAGATCAAAGATAAAAATTGATTTGAAATATTATACGCAAACAAAATTTAAACATTTTATGACAACAGTTGCAAAGTGTTGAAATTTAATTCTTGTTATGCCTCAAACTCGTTCAATTTGCTATAAACAAGTCTATATTGATTAAAGTTCATGATTTGATTGATACATTGATTGATTATGTGTGAAATAACAATGAAAATATTTACAAATTGAAAAATGCTTGAAGAAAGTAAGTTTGAATGGATTTGTTTCTTGCTTGATTCTTTTGCGATGAGTATAAGTAAATAGAGAAAGAATATTTTTTTTAAGTAAATTCTTGGTTGTAGTATGTATATTTACAGGCATATGTATGTTGAATGTAGATGTAACAAAACAAAAACTTAAAGCAAAATAAAATAAATATTTAGAAACTTAAGGATAAGGAAAGAAATATATGTATGTATGTTTTTTTTTTAAAGGCTCTTATAAATGGAATACGCTTACCGATGATATAAATAATCACAGCAATATACACACACACGTTAAAAGTTAAACAAAAAGAAAAACTACAAAATTTAAAATGATCACACACACCAAATGTTGAAGGGAAGATAACTTATATGGTGGACGTGATATGGAAAGAACAGCTCAAACTCAAACCGTAACTCAAACGAAAATAATTTTATGATGAAATGAAACGTAAAACACATTAAAGACTAGATATTATAGTTGATGCTAAAAAAAGGAACTGATATTGATATCCAAAAGGGTTTTTTGGGATAATTTTAAGGATTTCTTTTTTGTTTTTTTTTCGGAAAGGTAAAATAGGTAAGAGTAATAGACTTTAGGTTGGGTTTTTTCTAACGACCCAAATGAACCCACCGATCCATTTCAATTTCTTCCAGTTTTTGAGTTAAATTCAACTTTTGTTGTACCGCCAAACGTAGCAGTTGGTTAAGAGTCTTCTTCTCTTCTTCGGCAGCTTCCAACTGACGATTGAGATCGTCAACTTGAGTGACATATTCTTCGCAACGAGCAGCGAACATTGCACGTAAACCTAGGTTAAAAAGCAATTAAACATCAAAAATATTTGTAATAATGATTAATTATAAAAATATATGTATATATATTTATATAACATACTTGAGAATGTAGCAGCATCTTCTTTGAGAATCTTCAATTCATTTCTCAATTTAGACATGGTTTCACTTACGACCATCTTTTCGTTTTCATATTTCGATTTAAGATTTGTAAGCGCCACTTCGGCTGTTTGTTTATTGGATTTGAGCACAGTTCGTAGGGTAGCAATTTGCTCACGTTTTGTAGATAATAGACTCTTGAGTTTAATAATTTGTTCTTGAAGTTCTTCAACTTCTTCACGATTATATTTATCAGCTGAAAATATATAATTAACATTGAAGAAATATAATCTGTTTTGATAAATCTTCTTTTAAGCATTTACCTTCTGTGATATCTCCTCGGACTTTGTTTTTATTAAGCTCGATCGTGTGTTCAACGGCAGTTTTGAGATGTTTAATTTGATCCGATACAGTATCGACATATTTTTTAATTTCCACTGAATCGGCCAGACCTTGCAAGTCTTCGATAATTTGAGGTTTTGATGTAAACACATCCGATTTAAATTGGGATTGTATAGCGGTTAGAGAATCATTTTCAAAGCTGTAATTGCATTTAAGGACGAATTATAAAAAAAATTTTTTATATACATATTATGGTTAAAATTTATAATGTGTGTTAAGTTGGAAAATTTTAAATTCGTGCCGATTTGGAAGAATGCAGAGTAGGACTATTTAAAGTCAACATTTTGTACTTGTTTACCCCTGATATGACATTGATGCACTTCTAAGTCAAACCCACATTTTCTGCCTCAAAATTTTCTAGTAAGAAAATACTGAATATATAAAATTCAATATTTTATCAAGCCCCATACAAATAAGCTGCAAGTATGTTATTAAAACTGCCCTAAATCAGTCCAAAAAAGTTATAAATATATAATTTTAATATTACTGAATATTTCATGCGTTAAGTCTATTTAGAACCCTTCTCCAAAATCAGTTTTAGTAGACCAAAAGACTCGGATTTGTCAATCATAACTAACCTCATGTCGTCTGTTTTATGATCCAGCAAGACACGTGTTGGCATTTCACCATTAACCGTACACACCAAATGATACAGCTGAGCCAAATCATCACTTAATGCCACCAATGTAGAACGGGCCGAACCTAAACTTTGCCCGGCATTTTGTGAAATGTTTGTGAGAGTTTGAACATCACTTTGCAAATCCAACGATTTCTGTTCGGTATTCATTAACTTGTTTTTCAAACTCGTTATTTCATTGCGCAATGAAGTCATAGCATCGGTATAGTTCAAACCCTTTTGCAACTCATTCAAATCAGTCTTAAGACCATCAATCTCCTTCGATGACAAATTAAACCAATTTCCATACTGAGTTAAAGTATCACGCAGTTGTTGCTTAAGATTTTGCTCATTTTGTTGTTGTTTAATTGCCTCTTGTGATAGTTCTTTGTGGTCGTATTGTTTTTTCAGTTGCATTAAAGCATCCACATGGGCGGCTAAAACAGCTAGGCGGGCCATAAAGTTCTGCAATTCGTTTTGTGATTTATCCAGATTCGTTTGAGCTTCGCGCAAATTGGCTGTCAAATGGGTCTTTTCATTTTCCATAGATTCCAATTGCTTCTCCAGTTTTTTCAATTCATTCAAATGAATTTCTGAGAAGAGATCACATTTGGTGCCGTCGGGAGATTTGAGTTCAGTTGACAAATTAGCTTCGAAACGTTTCAAGGCCAAATTGTCTTCTTCACCGTCACTGTGGGTACTAGTGTTGTCATCACATATCGTACCGCGGATATTATAGGCCATGTTAGTTATGTGATACATGGACTCGCGATTTAAATGACTGTCTAATTCTTTTTTGAGAGCATATTTTGTTTCACGTTCTCCCTGTTGTAAAGAAGAATAACAATGTTAATCTCTAAAAGATTTCTAATTTTAAGATATGAAAAAGAATTTGTATATCATTTTACGTCTTTCGAAAAAAAGTTATCTTGAAAAATCATTTTCTTACCTGCAACGCTTCCAGAGCTTCCTCCATTTGCTTTCAGCAATCTTTTTCAAATTTGTTAATTCGTCGACTTGTTGATTTAATAACTCTAGTTCTTCAGTTAGACGTCTTATCTCATGTTTGGCACCCTCAAATTCAACCTACAATATTGCAATTACAAAAATATTACAGACATTATTTCAAGCGCTGACTAAATATATTCTTTTCTTGACCTGTGAACTTCTTAAACTTGAGACTTGTTTCTGTAACGATATGTTTTCCTCCTCCAACTCTGAGTATTCGGTAAGCATGCGAGTTTCTCGAAACTTAAGTTCTTTCAGCTCAGCTTTAAGACGCAGTTTCTCAGCCTCATTATCGGATTTATCACGACCGATATCGGAGTTTTCCTGCAACATACGATCGCGTTCATTACGCACACGTTCCAATTCATGGCGCAACTGTTTAACTTCATTTTCCAAATCGAGTATTTGTAGATTCAGTGAGGTTTCCCTGGCTGCAGATTCATTCAAAAGAGTCTCCTCTTGTTCTATGCCAGTTTTTGTTGTTACTTTCTGAGAGGTTTGATATTTGGTAAGAGCCTGGAAGCAAAAAAACGGTAAACAAAAGAAATTAATTAATTATTTATAGAATAAAAGAAATAAAGAGCTAAATGGAAAAGTAGTGAGTGTGTCATTACAATAAAAAAAAAAATAAGAAGTCATTTTACAAACAAATCATAATAACTTTTGTTGTAGTTGTCTTGGTCGTCCTCGTCGCACACATACATTTAAACTATACTATTAACATAAAAGGCATTTCCGTTTTTAATTTCCTGTTGAATTGCACTTTTGTTTCGTAATTTACTCTTTTACAAGGAAAAAACACAACTAAATATAATAAAAACAAAAATATAAAAAATAATAAAAATTATTATGAAATTTCACCCAAACCCAAGACAAGCGTTAAGAATGAATATAAGCTGTTTCCAACAACATCGACAACAACAACTGCAAAAAAATTAAAACAAAGTGCCCACAACAAACTGAATATTCAATGGAAAAAAAAGAAGTACAAGTATGTTGGCATGAAAAACGAACGAAGAAGTAAAAATTCATAAGCAGAAAATAAAAATAAAATGCTTTAAACTATGCAGCATCAACTTTACCAGCATCCGACCGAATTTAAGGGATTAGGGAATAACAATGTTCGGCTATGACGAAATAGAATGTGAAGTTTACTATGACATTTTTAAAAAGGAACATTTGTTTTCAATTTTATATATGTATATTTTTTCCCCTACCAAAAAGATTTACGTTTGTTTAATTTGAAAAGCATAATTCCACATGGCTACAGCGTAATTTTTCTGGGTATATTAAAAGCTAGAACTAAAAGCGGGAAACGTTTATAGGTATACTGGTTAAATTTTTATGTTTTTAAACGTTTTTATGCAACTTATTCTATGAAAAACACGTTGTCTACTCGATATTGGTTTGGCGCATATGACAAAAAGTCGTAGTGAGGAAAAATTACAATAAAGGTTTACATGAAGTTTTCTGAAAATATGTATAGTCGATGGAATATTTTTGTTTTTTCCCACTGCTTCTAGCATATGTTTTGAAAAAGAAAAATGTAAATGGATGTTAATAATATTTTATTAAAAGTAAAAATCATTGTTTTGTGTCGCATACGCCACTTTTCTAAATTTATTTTTAAAAAGCAGCTTTTTGTGCCGCATACGCATACTGCTTTGTTTTGAGTTGTTGACATTTTATTTTGCTTTGCCCTAACTACTTTTCTTTAACGATATGAAGCGAAGTAAGGGTAAATTTATTTTCTTGTTGTCATTTTATTTTGATTTCGCAAGAGAACAATTTATTTTGCATGTTTATGTATGAGGAATTTGCAGCATTCGCCAATAAGTGGCATGTAGAGCAAAACAATACTTAATAAACTTTAAAATAGTTGATATGGAGCAAAATTAATGATTAATAACAAATTTCGTGAAACAGGTTTTGGATACAGAAAGGGGGTATTCAAAATGTATACATATACCCCACACCTTATAGCCTTTTTACACTGATCAACATCTAACATCTACCATCAATTTGCGAATATGTTAACATCTTTCCATAAGAAATACATAGGGCTAAAAACCAACATCTTTAAAAGATGCTCCTATCTCATTTTATTCCATTCTACATCTTTCGATTATTTTAGTGTCATCACTAGAAAAGTGGCAATTAGTTCTATTATTATTGTGGCATCACTGTCAAATAGAAGTTTGTTTTGAAAGCAACGTTACCATTTGTCAAGTTTTATTTTTTATTGCAATGTGTTATTGTTAAGTATTTTTTATATTTTTAAACAAATTGAACTTCAAATACATTTTTTTTGTTTTGTTTTTAAATTTTGCAACTTTTGTGAGAAAAAAACATTTTTTATTTAAAATGTTTTTTGTTTGTTTGATGGTTGATGTTAGATGTGCGCAATGTAAACGAGTGTTTCAGCTATTACTGAACTTTTTAAAAAATGGTCGGTAGTTCAAATTAACAATGAGCTGACGACTTGTTTAAATTTTTTTGACAGGATTATACAGCACGCTCACGCACTAACGAGTGTTGAGTACTTCTACCTTTAAGCTATTTGTTATTTCGGTATCGGTATCAATGCCGGGCTTTAATTTTAAACGGTATTTAAGCGATAGCCGCATTAATAACGGTATCGGTTGCCAATCTTGCTTTAATGACGCCCCTCTTATTTATGAATATTTTGTGAAGTAAAACAATATGCTTGTAAGTCAAATGCAATTAAAAAAAAAAAACAAGTAAGAGTGCTATATTCGGCTTTGCCGAATCTTATATACCCTTTTGTGCAGGCAGAATACAGAGCAACTAAATAATTTTTGCATAACATAAGTACATATTTACAATACTTAAAACTTCATTATAAATGAAATTTAAAAAGCGAAAACTGGATTTGAACTTCGCTTTTCATAAGGACCCAGAATATATATATTTTATAGGGTGTAGGACCTTCGGTGAAGGGTATAAAAAACAATCTTAATTATAAAAAAGAGTAATTTTTGGGATTTCAGTATTTTGGTCATAACTCTGCTTTTTCTTAACCGATTTGACAGATTTATATACCGACGTGTTAAAGAAGAAATTTGCCAGTTATTTTGGACTTGGACTCGGGAAGATCTATGGTTCCCGAAAATGGGTATTTTTCAAAAAAAAAAAAAAATAATATTTTGGTCACAACTTTTTCGTATCTGAACCGATTTTCCCGAGTTTTTCAGAAAATATTTTCTATTAAAAATTTCCGATCTTTTGATATATAAGGCGTAACCATAGGTCATATTACAGTCAAAAAATGCAGGTTTTTATACAATTTTTAATACTTTTTGTATGGTAAGTACCGCGCCTACTTCCCAATTTTTGTGGGATGGTGTGTATTTATAACCTAAATGTTTGTACCTAATTTGAAAACTTTGGCTCTTGCCGTTCTCCAGATATACAGACAAAAGTAATAAAAATACAACAACCACAAGGGATTTTTTGGAAAAATTAGAGGCAGTCGTGGTTTTTTGGTCATATCTCAGCCATTGTTGGACCGATCTGGCTGAATTTCAATAGCAAGAAATGGTGGACTATATGTGACATAAATGTAAAACAACCTAGCCGCTATCATGTCTGGAGTCTCCGGAAAACACATATCAAACGTAAGACGGACAGACGAACGGATATCCTTAAATCAACTTCTCTCCTTATAAGGACCCAGAATATATATAGTTTATAGGGTCTAAGATCAATATTGTAGAAATTAGAAACGGAATGACAAACTTATATATACCATTTTCCACCTGTGGTGAAGAGTATAAAAATGAATCATTAATAAAACAATAGCTCCCATAAAATATATTCTAGAAACTATACATTAATTTGATTTACTGTTATTCCCCAGCAAAAGTTAAACCTTCGGTTTTCATTAGAATTAATAAGAAATGTATGGCTGAACTATTTTCTCCACTATTGAACTCCCCCAAATTACCTCCTTTATGCATAAATAAGTAAAACAAAAACAAGGGCACGCGTTGATTCTTCCAGCATTAAAGTGTTTGTTTTTGTTTGTTCTTCTCTCAACATTCTGCTATACAGTGTCTCATGATGTACAGAGATTCATTTCAGATACAGCACAGGTTCATACAATTTGCATACATAAAAAATTAAGTCAGCATCCTGGCAGCCAACCAGCGAAGTAACAAACAAATTACAACAATTTTCAACAACGGCAACAGCTACAACATGCAAACAAGGTCCGTATTGCATGCGTCATTTATAGTCGCTTAGGGAATTTTGGATTCTTTTGCTTTCCTCTTGAACCCTCTTCCTTACGTCTAAGGAGTTTATGCGTTTATATGGAGAAGCAGTTTTAGTTAAAGAGTTGGAGGGATGAGTCGTCATAGTTTTAAAATATAAATATGAAAAAAGCGTTATGGGATGGTGAAATATGTAGTTAGTTGGTGGTTTGCTGCTTTTTGCAAACGAATTGTTGTTGTTGCTGGTGGTGAAATGATAGCATATTCAACAAAACACAAACCATTTTCGCATTTTTTTTTTTCTTTATACATAGTAGTACAAAATAGTTTGCATTCAGTTTTTTTTAGATTTTTTTCTATTTTTCACAGATTGCACGGATTTTGCAAGTTCATTTCTATTCTGGTTTAAAGTGTTTTATTCTGGGTTTTTTTATAATATTTTTTTATGCCCTGCCATCTCATTCGTATTATAATTTATTGGATTTTATGGTTAACGATTTAATGGCAAAAACGGATGTGGAGGAGAAATAGAGAGAGACATTTTTTTAAAATTGTTGTTGTCAAAATGTTGTACAAAGTGGGATGGAATATTAATTGTTCATGTTAATTTTATAAAAATGAATTTGCGGATTTTGATACACGAAAACGAATATAATTTCAAGCTTGTTGTAACCAGGGAAATTCAAATGCTTTAAGAATAAAAAATAAATCAAATAAAAATTAAACGGGAGAGAATAGAAGATTGTAGAAATAGTTTTGCTAATTTCTTAACAGTTTTAAAAACAAAAAGTACTTTTTAGACCATGAAGGTACTAGTTTTTTTTAAGCATCATTAGGCATGATAGGATCTATAAAGGGTCGCTGTTTTCACGTTCACTGGCGGATGTAAAATATATACGTATGGGCATTTTCATTTTGACGTGTCGTGATATTAGTACCACAAAATGTAAAAAAATTTAATGAAGAAGTCAAATTTGTAAAAAGGGTTTTTATATATACAAATTGATGAAGTAGCACTATATTCAGAAAAAAAATACAGCAATCGACGCAAAGGATTTCCAGATATAAACAAAAATATGCGCTGGCGTGACGTTAAAAAAACGGAAGTGGATTTTGACTTGCATTAAACTGAATTACTTCTGGCGTTACGTGACAAAAAGTAGACTTTTCGCTGGAACTGCCCATATGTAGATGTATTACCACATCCCTTTTTTAATTACTAGCAAGTAGAACTTGACTCTGTGTATGTTGAGTTTTTATTGTCTTAACCAGGGAGCAAATTATGGCAGTCATGATCGAATACTTTTTCGATTCGAAAGCAATTTTATTTAAGTGGATACTGAACGTATCGTAATTATTTTTTCAGTGATATGAACACTCAAATAAATGTTTAACAACACTAAAGAAATTATTTCGATCCGTTCAGTATGAACAGAAAGAATTTGAACTGAAATTGCTTTCGAATCGAACAAGTATTCGATCACGACTGCCATAATTTGCCCCCAGGTTTTAAAGAACTACAGTCGAAACCAAAAACTGTCGAACAAAAAAAGAAAATTTGTGTACATCTTTTCACTTTTTTGAGTTGGTTTGACAGAGACGGTTTACATTTAATGACTAAGAAGTAAAAACAACAGTTTTTATTGGTCAATGACAAAAAAAGAAGCGAAACACTGCGAAACCATTTATTATCAATAAACTCTGAGCAAAAGTAAGAAGTAAACGTTAGATCACCTTAGCCGTCAGGAATCGTGGAAATACCGTTAGAGGGAGGAAAGACAGCGCACGCTACCTTTAAGCTACCGGTAAATCTTACTTATGTCGAAACTCCGATCTGCAACATTTCAAAAAAGAGTAATGCGTCCAAAGTAATGCGCGATTGTAAACTTATAGATTGAGATGAAAACACTATGGCAAATAAAAAGTGTTTCGAAGCGTTAAACATAACTTTGAAAGATATTAATGAATGGGGAATGATCTCATGATGGGTAACGTCACGTTGTTCTTAGCTGGAGACTGTCTTCAGACCTTTTCGATAGTGCTGAAAGAAACTTAAATCTATGGCCCTTTGTAAAAAACGCTATACCTTACGGAAAACATGAACACTCCAAGGGTGACGTTTGCGTTGGAAGATTGGCCTATCTTATATTTTAAAACCGAAGACAAGGTGATAATTCCATTAGATCTTGCCATTTCCACGGATTGGCTGTGCACGCGTACAATTCTAGACACCTGAAAAGGATCAAGCAATAGCCATTTATGATGTTTTGTTAAAGTTTGATAGAGCAGAATACGAATACAAATCTGTAGATACTGTAGTGCACACGGATAAGACCATAAACTATCCTGTAGAGTTCCTAAGTATCCTAAGCCCGTCTGGCCTATCACCTCATACACTTATCCGCAAATTAGGAGCGCCCGTGATGCTATTAATGAATCTTAGCCCGCCTCAGTTGATACATAATTCTTAAATGCTTAACAGTTTTATTTGGTTTAATATCTTTAGTTTTTCTAAAATCTTTGGATGAAGTTTCCTAACGATCTGTCCTAAGCAACCAGTGAAATGCGCATAGGAATAGCTTATCCCATCAACAATAAATTTCAGTGTTTTTATCAAGAATAAAAATTGGGAAGTAAGCACGAATAAGAAAATCTTTTAAATTAAAATTTTGTATTCCCAAAAAATACTTTGATAATTTTGTTGAAATGTTCATTCAAAATTTTTACGTCAGTTTCAATTTCATACAAATTGTTGCCGAAATAGAAGAAGATTCAACTATAGTTACATTTTTTGTTCTAAAAATTAAAACAAAATATATGAAATTCTTTGGGAAAAAAAAGATAGAAGAAAAAACGAAATTGTTTCTCTTATTGTGAACAATGCTTAAAACTTATGAAATATGAAAGCAGCTTTTTTGATCAATAAACTAATAAATAGTTTTAGCCGTTTTAGGCATTTCCTTAAGAGTTTTCCGCGCGAACGAAGCCGTGGGCAAAAGCTAGTTGTTTAAGGTCTTAGCAACTAAAATTGGCTTTAAAAATTTAAATTTAAGCATACATGATTCAAAGTTTCGAGAATTTCCAAACATGTCACTTAAACGTTAGTTTCTTTCTTCTTAAGTCCAGGATTCACTACCTTACACAATCGTACGATTCATTCACACGAAAATCTGACATAAAAAATGTCTGCAAAACCTGTTGTCAATGGCACACTATCACGACTAAATAGGATAGTGAATCCACAGCTCTTAGGTCACAAAGAAAAACTTTAAATTTAAAATTCTTAGAGCTGACCTGGCGTGTTTTCGGCAATGATCAGTATGTCCTTACTGTTCATACAAGTAGCATAGCGTACTACTGTTTTTGATAGATTTTTCCGATTGGGGAGTGAATAGGTGGGTATTGTATACATTTCAAAGGGAACACAACCACGGATTTAGTAAGCTCACAAAGATCTTGTCAAATTATTTTTAAAGAAATGATAATTTAAAGGTTTTTTTTTTAAATTTGTAATACGAACTCCATTTGTCAAACAGTTCGCATCACTGGAAACCAAAATGTCCCTGAGAACAGTTTTGTTTTAAATCATTAATGTTACAAAATCACAGGCTCACTATTTCAGTAAAAGAAAGAAAACAATTAACAAAAAATAACCCATCACTCCCCACTAATTATACGTATTATTCTCATAAATGCAGAAAAACAAAAAGAAAGGAAAATATGCATTTAAAAAACTAAACGACATGTTTTAAGCACGATTATAATGAAAATAATACATTTTCCGTTTCCCTTAACCAACCTCCTACATCCCCTCTCTACAGACCCGGTTTTTATGATGTTCATCAACATCTCAGCGGAATTCTTTTTAACGAGAGTTTTCTTGTGTGTTTTGTATACCCTTCACCAAGGGGTAAACGTATATAATTTTGTTATTTCGTTTGTAATTTCCATAATATTAAAATTAAACACTATAAAGTATATACATATGTATGTATATTCTGGATTCACAATGTCCGTGTGTATGTTGAAATGGATTTTTCGAAGAGCCCAGAAATGATGGGGACAAGGTTGTTACAGATTTTTATCACATATAATACGAAATAGGTTGCTGTCGAAATTCCAGCTGAGATATGAAAATAAATCATGACTGCCTCTTATTTTGAAACATAAATCTCTAATTTTATTATCCATAAACACTTACGGCCGTATTTATAGCCAGAATTTAGCATGAATTAAGAATGGGTATTATTTATAAGGTATTTGTTATCCATTTGCTAAACTTATGTCAACTTACAATCAAACACTTGCTAAGGCTGTGTTTAGACGGCTCATGTCTTATTGGCATGATTTCTACCTTATAGGCGAGAAAGACGAGTGGAAAAGAAACGAGTACACAGTTTCATGAACTGCCAGTACGTTTTTCTTTCTCATTCGCAACTTTAAATCGCACACATGCATACTAGTGTGACCGCAAGATATATGAACAATTTTTTTCTTTTTTTTCGTATTTTCACTTGGCAAACCCCTTAGATTTATTTCAAATTAGAAAAAAAAATATATGAAAAATTTTAGATCATTTGCATTTTAGTTATTGGGCGTGCCTTGAGCCCACAAATTTTGCTAAAATGCTATTTTTCTCACTATGGTTCGCTTTAAGTGTTCATAACTTCAGTAATATTTATTTTAGAGAAAACCCTTATTCACAAATATTCTAGGGCTATATCTTATGAACAATGTTGCTCTGTATTAGTTTTCTTTAACATGAATTTTTAATACAAAAAAAAAAAAACCAAATTAAAAACTAACACCGAAATTTTCACATATCTTCGCATTATTTGCCTGGTGATTACACAACGTGACAAATTTTCAATAAAGTCGTGACCAAATGATTCTCTTATTGTGAACAATGCTTTATTGAAAATTTATTGAAAATTAAAGCGAACCATAATGAGAAAAATAGCATTTTAGCAAACTGTGTGGGCTCAAGGCACGGACAATAACTATGCGAACGATCTAAAATTTTATATTTATTGTTTTTTCTAATTTGGAATCAATCTAAGGGGTTTGCCAAGTGAAAATACGAAAAAATAACGGTCACCTTATGCATACACACGACTGATCAAAAAAAAAAAAAACATGACGTCAACAAGACATGAATTGCTTAAAAGTTGAAAGAAGAATCATGTCAGTAAAGCTTAGATCCCACTATCGGCTCAAATAGCACAATCTGTGACGATTTTTATCGTGCTATATCGGCACACATTTAAAAACATTGCACAATTTTTTCTTAGGTGGTCCCATTATCGTCGCACATTGTGACAATTTTTTTCGGTTCATATCGGCCAAAACTCAATTGCGACAATAATCGGTACAATGCGGTCACACTATCGTGCTATTTGGGCAAATAAAATCAAATGTTTTTGTTTATTTACTTGTTGGCACACATAATTTTACTTTAGATATTCGCAAAATTCTCCGTCCGAATATTAAATTATGTTTCCTAACAATTTTAAATAATATGTTAATATATGTATAATAAAAAATATATTAAATTTCATTCAAACTTACTGCACTTGTTCTTTTTTTTTTTGTAATTGTTGTTTTGTAAACAAATGTTTACAAACCAGGGATGGCAACATCGATACAACTGCAATGTTTTGGTTAAAGCGAGTTGTTTTTTTTCATTTAGTAGTACAAATGTACTATTTAACGTTTCAATACATAAATAATAGATAAAACAAATGTAATTTTGGTACAATTAAGCTCAAAAAAGTTAAATTTTAGTAACCAGTTTGTGCAATTTAAAAATTTCGTTTTGCCATCCCTTGTATCGGCGCTGATTGGCGACTGTGATCGGTGCACAAGTGGCCGATGAAAATCGGTAAATACTAAACAATTTGATTGCTCCACATTGTGCTAAATAGTGTTCACATTATCGGCGCATCTAGGTTAATTTTGATTGTCCACAGTCAGCTCAATTTCGGCACAGATTGTCGCATATTAAAACATTTTGAACGTTCACACTATCGGCACATGAAATACGCCAAAAATTGGTACATTGCGCCGATAGTGGGATCTTAGCTTTAGATATGAGCCGTCTAAACACAGACTCAAAAGACGTTAAATTCGAGGTGAAAAACTTTTATGAAAAAGTCAACAAAAGCATCAGAGCGGATTTCAAATAAATAGTTCACTATACATACCACTTTTTTAGAGTTAATATTTAAATTATTTTTGAATGCTAAAAATTCGTTTTGAATAAACACTTTGCTAACTCCCTGCTTAACTTAATTGGTGCGCTAGTTAGCAGATCGTTGTGTGTGATGTATTAAAGCATTTGAAGTATTTATATAAGCAATGAACATTACATTTTTACTTTCATTTTTAATAAACTTTGTAGGATACTTAAAGTGAAAATATATAAAATCGGTTTATATAGTAAATTACCGAGCTATAAACATATTAATACTTTTTTCTTTCTAAAATAATGGTTTTGGCATAATTGCGCCCCTATCATATTAGACAAAAGACCTTAATTTCTTAAGCTAAGATCCCACTATCGGCTCAAATAGCACAATCTGTGACGATTTTTATCGTGCTATATCGGCACACATTAAAAAACTTTGCACAATTTTTTCTTAGGTGGTCCCATTATCGTCGCACATTGTGACAATTTTGTTCGGTTCATATCGGCCAAAACTCAATTGCGACAATAATCGGTACAATGCGGTCACACTATCGTGCTATTTGGGCAAATTAAATCAAATGTTTTTGTTTATTTACTTGTTGGAAGACATAATTTTACTTTAGAAATTCGCAAAATTCTCCGTCCGAATATTAAATTATGTTTCCTAACAATTTTAAATAATATGTTAATATATGTATAATAAAAAATATATTAAATTTCATTCAAATTTACTGAACTTGTTCTTTTATTTTGTAATTGTTGTTTTGTAAACAGATGTTTACAAACCAGGGATGGCAAGATCGATACAACTGCAATGTTTTGGTTAAAGCGAATTGTTTTCTTTCATTAAGTAGTACAAATGTACTATTTAACGTTTCAATACATAAATAATAGATAAAACAAATGTAATTTTGGTACAATTAAGCTCAAAAAAGTAAAATTTTAGTCGCCAGTTTGTGCAATTTAAAAATTTCGTTTTCCAACCCTTGTATCGGCGCTGATTGGCGACTGTGATCGGCACACAAGTGGCCGATAAAAATCGGTTCATATTAAAGAATTTGATTGCTCCACATTTTGCAAAATAGTGTTCACATTATCGGCGCATCTAGGTTAATTTGGATTGTCCACGGTCAGCACAATTTCGGCACAGATTGTCGCATATTAAAACATTTTGACCGTTCACACTATCGGCACATGAAATACGCCAAAAATTGTTACATTGCGCCGATAGTGGGATCTTAGCTTTAAAGAGTATTAGATATTAAAAACTAGCCGAATCGATATATTATTTTACCTGGACCCCAAGGTCAAAACAAGCTAGCTTGATAAAATTGAGCTTAAATATTCTCAATAATGAGCAAATCAAAATCAGCAAAATCGACCTATTATTTCACCTAGCGACCATACAAATATGCTCCCGGTTTAAGGATTTTGACCCGATAGCGCCCGCCCATAAGATATAAGCTGGGTAACGATTGGCTTTTCAATACTATTGTGAAGGATGTATATGATTCGGTACAGTCGTCCATAGCACTTTTACTTGTTTCTTACTGGCTTTATGAAAACAACGAAACCCCTGCCTCTAGCTTTACTTCTATCATCGCCATCATCATTCATTTTAATACCATTATGTTTGACGGTGTAGAAGAAAAACAAAAAAAAAAAGAAAACAGCGAGAATGAAAATGAATGAAGACGAAATAAAAAATTACAACTGAATGTTTAAAAGTAAAGTAACTTACAACAAGTTTGTTGGCATTATTTTAACTACAATTTAAAACGATGTCGTAACTAATTGTGGTAACAATAATAATAAGAAACGCTGCAATGTTAATTTCTTTAGGCCAAGGATACACATACTTATGAATGGTTTAGTAAATACTTATACATGGCATGACTTTATGATTGTGTTCTGTTCTTTCTTGAAAACTTTAAGCAATGACTGACTGTCTACTTTTAAAAATTTATTAATAGAAACCACAAAATTTAAGAAGTTTCTGTTTATTTTTTTGTACAAAGCGTTTTATTAAACGTTGTTATGGTATTGTATTCTACAAAATTAGATTTAATTTTAATAATTAAAATTACATCCATATGCCAAAATAGAAAAGAAGTAACGATTTTTGAATTTTCCCCCAAAATTTTGAAGTTATCGTTGAACAATTAATAAATACTATAATAAAAATGTACCGAATCTTTGATACCCACCAACAGAAAATTATCGGCCGTGTTCTGGGGGGCTACTCTCTATGGCGATGCGAAAGAAAATGGCAGCAAATATAGTGATTGGGACTCTTTAATGCGTTTACGCATTTGTCTTTTGCATCTTTTTATTTCTTCCTTTTCGCAAGTCATCACTATTTTTTCAATTTAAAATAGAGAAATCGAAATCACGTCAAATTGAAATGGATGGAGATTTTCAGTTGATTTTTGTAAAAATAAACGAAGTTTTTCCTGATTTCAAAAGTAGTTAAGATAGAGAAAAGTGGTCTTCAAAGTATGAGATATTATAAAAAGGCATATTTTTATGGCTTTTAAATACGGTTGAGTTTTCAAAATTTGTTCGATTTCAATTTCACTTGATTTCGATTTAAAGAACATGCCCGTATAATTTTTTCAGGAGAAACCCTTATATTTGCTCTGCAATAAATTTTTAATCAAATTATTATAATTCGTAGCGGTTTTAAGAATGTATTCCAATTTACACTTCTGACCAGTTCATTGATTTCGAATGACGAATCCGTTCGCTTAACTTACATGTAATACAAAAACAATGTTTTATAATTTGCTTTTGTTTTAAATGTAAGTTAAGCGAACGAAGTTTTCATTCGGAAATAGATGAACATGCAGTTTGTTTATATGGAACCTGTAATAAATTATGGCCCGAACATTACACAATTGTATTATTTTATTTTTAGTCATACACAGCTAAATTAAACCAAATTTCAGTAAAATATTATTATTAGTTTAGATTTTAAGCGTATTAGTGTATAAAATTTCAGTACAACAATATAATTTGTTAGTTTTGGATGTATTAACAACCTTGGCTTTTCCGATACCCACCAGGGTGATAATTTCGGATTTATTTCTTTAATTACTTTGTTAAATTTGGTTCAGAAAAAAGGAAAAGTACGAAAAAACACAGGTAAAAAAAAACATGTAAAATCAATTAAAAATGGATAATCATTCAAAAAAGCAAATTTCGATCTACCAAAGGTTAAAATACAATTTGGTTTAAGGATTGATGTTTGACTATTGACGTCAGCAGTCGTCGATGCCTGCGAGTGTAAGACGGCAAAACTCTCTGAGGAGATCGAGTGGTAGCGATCGAAACATGTCAGGGTAACCAGCCGCCTGGGTTCGAATCTCAGGTAAGTCAAGAATGAATGATTATCAATAACAATTTTAATTAATTTTCATGTTGTAAAATTCCTTTCTTCATAAAAATAATTTAATGAAAATTAAATTTGATGAACTTAAGCCTGATTAAAAATATTGAAAATTTGGATTAAAAACCATAAATAGTTCAACAAAATTACCACAATGCTAATTAAAAAGGAAATTCTTACTCAAAGAACAAATTTTTAAGTTCTTTAAAATAACTAAAAACAAAAATTGTGTGACGAAAGCTTGTTCGGCGCCGAGTGAGTATTGGTAAAGGATGAACCTAAAAATCTTTGGTAATGCGAAGGTTAAAGTAATTTTCGAAAGGCGGCATTATATTATAGTAAATCGTATACAATTTCTAGTCAAATAAAATAAAATTTGTGCCAAATTTTTTTAGAATCGTTGCATTCCGCCATCGAACTTTTGTTTCCTTTCTGTCGCGTTAATAAATTAAATCATGATTTTTGAAAAGTTGCAAATTTATAAACAAAAACGGCTATTATCAAAGGTATTTATTTTAAGGCATACAAACATTTTCTATTGATTTATTATTTCTGCTTAATTCCAAATATTCATTGATAAATACACTGAAATTTATTGTTGGGGGATAAGCTTGTTTAGGGATATCGATTATTCAACTTTTTCAAAAAACCGGTTTTCGGTTAAGCATTTTAAAAATAACCGGTTAACCGTGTTTAATTCGAAAAACTAAAAATATAAAAATCAAATTATTTTTTGTAATTAAAAGATAATTTAAATAAAAACACATTAATTCGCGAAGGTAAGGAACCAACAAAATACATAGATGTGACTTAAGGTATGTTCAGACTAGTGCTGGGAAACTATCGATAGTACTATTGATACTATCGATAGTCTTAAACTATCGAAAATATCGAAAGGAAAAATATCAATATCAATATTATTATTATTTAAAGTACAGCTATGAAGACATGTTGCAGCAGCTATACACACTAGTGCTGGGAAACTATCGATATTATCGATAGTCTTAAAATATCGAAAATATCGATAGGAAAAATATAAATATCGATATTTTTATTATTTAAAATACAGCTTTGAAGATATCTAACATCTAATAATTAGTATTGTGGAGTTTTTGTTGAACTATTTATGGTTTTTAATCCAAATTCTAAATATTTTTAATCAGGCTTAAAAGTTCATCAAATTTAATTTTCATTAAATTATTTTTATGAAGAAAGAAACTTTTACAACATGAAAATTAATTGAAATTGTTATTGATAATCATTCATTATTGACTGACCTGAGATTCGAATCCAGGCGGCTGGTTACCCTGACATGTTTCGATCGCTACCACTCGATCTCCTCAGAGGGATTTGCCGTCTTACACTCGCAGCCATCGACGACTGCTGAAGTCAATAGTTAAACATCAATCCTTAAACCAAATTGTATTTTAACCTTTGGTAGATCGAAATTGCTTTTTTTTTGAATAATTATCCATTTTTAATTGATTTTACATGTTTTTCCTTTACCTCTGTTTTTGTTGTAAAAAAAATGCAAATCTAAATGCAGGCATAAGATAAAGCAATGAACCACCATTAGAGGATAAGTCCGCTAGAATGATTACCTTTTTGGGTTTAGAATTTAGAAAATTTTTTAAAATTGCAATGGAATTAAAGTACAAACATTCAGTCGATAGTAATATCGATATATCGATAGTGAAATCTGAACTATCGATAAATATCGATACTAGAAAATATCGATAGTATCCCAGCACTAATACACACACAGTTTATTGCCGCAAGTTTTTACTTGCTATTATTAATTCGCGCAGAATTAAAGCAATGAATACAAACTACAAGAATGACAGTGTATGGATTGCTTAGCTGTGCTTTTTTACTACTAACTTAAGGCCTTTATGCCGAAATTTTTATATGTTTACATAGGGAGTGAAATGTCAGATGAGAGTTTTATGATGTTGTAAAAAAATCAAATAAAAATGCAATTGCAATTGCGAGCATAGGATAAAACAATGAACGCCCATTAGAGAAAAACTCCGCTAGACTGATTGCCTTTTGTGTTTAGAATCAAATCCAATTTATTATATAATCTAAAGTTGCAATCAAATATCTTATAGTCTCTGTTACTTTGGTTCCTACAGAAAGGTGCTTATCAGCATCACAATTTAAAAAACTGTCATCTAAAATAGGGTGCTTACATAAATACGTCTCATACGTTCAATAAAGTGATAAAAACAACGAACTTTAACTTGATAAAAAAATAGTTAAAGTTTTCCTACTTGAGTACAAACATTCGATATATCGATAGTGAAATCTGAACTATCGATAAATATCGATAGTATCCCAGCACTAGTTCAGACCAAATAAATATTTGACGATATAATCCAAAAAAAAGCGTGACCAGTAAATTTATTAAAGTTAAGTCTTATTTTTAATTTCTATTTACAGTCGGGCCTCGATTATCCGTGATGGTCGGGACCAGAAGCATTACGGATAATCGAATAACAGTTTTGATTATACAGTTTTTCATTAATTAATATTTACCAAAAAAAATTAATTCAAGAAGTGCATGTACATTTTTAAATTAAATAAGTATGTTTGTATACATTCAATGTTCTACTGAAAACACGAGGCAAAAAAGGACATTAAGCAAAAAAAAAAATACAATTTCTTAAAAAGTCTTGTAATGTTGTTTGTCTAATATTTTTCAACTGCCATCACGGATAAAAGAGCTAATCACGGTTAATCGAAACAAACAGTTTGAAAACATTGCAAACAAAAAACAATAGACTTCTGATCTTTGGCCATCACGGTTAATCGGGGTTACATGCATATCGTCACCTAAAAGACGAAATAACCTATCTGCAGTTTTCAAAAGTTTACAGGAGAGGGAAAAAACGTTATAAAATTGGAACTATTAACGATATTGAAGCGAAAATTACACATTTTGATTAAAATGAAACCAGTAATATATATCGGTTGAGAAAATTTTGTTTTTCTAATCACAGCTTATGTTATGACACTTAGGTTTTTTGGAATTGTAAAAATCTGAAACCAAATAACCTATCTGCAGTACTAATTAGTATGAATAAATAAAAACTTCTTTATACACATGAATATTAATACATTAAATAATTACAGTAGTAGTTTGTTTAAATAACACTATTCAACAAAATTAAACTTTTATCGTGATTTTTGATGATTTATTTTTCTCTTTTTTTGTGCGTAACGGTCCTCTAGGTACAAAAACTTAGTCATTTGTAATATTACATGTTCAAAATTTTGCACACATATGCGTTATGATAAAGGGAATAAAAATCCATAAAAAACTCAATTTTGAAATTTTTGCAGGTAGGTTATTAGGTCTTTAAGATGACGATATACATTTGTATGTACAAATATCCTCTAATTTTTAAAAGCACAAATAAAATAACAGAAATATTAATAATTGTATGCAGTGATGCCAACTTGGTGCTTTTGGCACTATGGCTTTTTCAATTTTTCGTTAGTGCCTTTAGTGCTTTTTAGAATTTCCATTTCTTTCTACCATTTTTTAAAACTACGATTATATAGAGGATGATTTAGTTGAACTTTGCTATTTGGGGTACAATTTTGAAAAGGCTTGTTAAGATTTTAAGATTTCAAATGACAAAAAGTGATAAAAGAAAGTTACATTCGTTTTAACTTAATTTACGAGGTTAGAGCTAGGCTTCCTAGCAATTTGGAAATTTTAGGAAACGTTGCACTTTTTAACGTTGACAACATATTTAGAAGTCGTAATAACAACGATGTATTTCGGTAAACAATTTTTTATAGATATAGACACTGTTTCAAAAATAGAATATGGATTGGAAAATATTAGGAATTGTTAAAAAAACATGCAGTCGTAAACCGTAAAAAAACGCAAAGATTTTAAAAACAAAAAAAAAAAGCCGTAGCTTGGTATATGCAAAGTGTAAAATAAATTAAAAACAGCTGACAGAAAATACTTTTATAACAAGCATTGTGTAACCTGCCCTTTTTCATGCGCTTTAGTTTTAGTCCACGTGTTGTGCACTTCTACCTCTAGTGCTATTGAAAAAAGGTTTGACTAAGTATCAGAATGCAAACATACATGTTTTTTCTATTTTGCACCTTATGTGTGTTCTTTATTCAGAAACATACATATGTTAACATAATTGGATAATATCATAAGACAATTGTTTTATTAAACTTTGCACGATTTTAATTTAGATTTATTTAAACCATAAAATTGGCTGTTTATTAAAATAGATGCTGTCATTAAGTTTTATAAACAATGGTCGGTCATTGCAAAGTTTCGGTAATTGAAACAGGTTTTTTCGAGTTACGAAAATCGAGCTCGCACTGTATTACTTTAAAACTGTGTTATGGCCAATTTAAACTCCAAATGATTTGGATGATATTATTTTTATTGAAGATAATAATAATACACTGAAAGAATTTTCTTCGCAATACTAACGAATTTTGACATTAATCCCATGAAAAATTGCATTATAAAGGAACCTATGCAGCGCTTCGTTGGATCAATGAAACCTGTTTCATTAAAAGGACTTAATGAAACATTACATTAGATCCATGAATATTATTCATTGGATGAATACTTTCAATAAAGTAAAAATTTTTTTTTTTTTATTTTTTTTTTTTTATTTATTTTTTTTTCTTTTTTCTTATTTTATTTTACTTTATTTTATTTTTTATTTTTTTTTCTGTCTCTGGTGGGATTCGAACATGTAACCTCGGTGCTGATAGACTAGCTCACTACCAGCTAGTCTACCGGGGCAGTGTAGTTTTTGTATAAAAAAACTATGTTTTTTTCTCAATTAAGACCGTAAATATGAGATTAAATTGTATTTAATAACAATAACAACGTTGATTGAAAGTGGATTGAAAGTTTTTGTTTCATTACTATAATGACATTTTTATTGTCATAATGAAAATTTAAATTTATGAAGGCAATTATTGAAATATGTTGCTTTTATAAAAAAATTTTTTGATTTCATAAATTTAATGGCATACATGTAACATTAGATGTATGAAGTTATTAAATCTTACATTTTTTAAATAACAATTAAACATTTTTTTAAGGAAACTATAATTTTGTATTAATTTATGAATATAGTTATGTTTGTATATTGTTTTTTTAAGTTCCCAATTAAATTTTTTTGTTTAACTTGGACGACCTTAAGTTTTCATATATCCAATGAAAATGTTTAACGTAATTACGAAATCTAATGAAGCGATTTTAACGAAAATACTTCATCAAACCTATGAAATTCCATTTAGACAATGAAAATTTTCATTTACCCAAGGAAAACTTTTTTATGAAAATGATTCATTAAATATATGAAGCATTTTTCTTTCAGTGTACATTTAAAAATTTTATATACAAATGTAAATATATTTATTATTTACGGCCATTTTCACCAAGTTCGGTTAAAACTAACTTTCAATTAAAGTTCCGGTTACCAATATGTTTTGACAGCTATAACCGATAGTTAATTATAACCGAACTTGGTGAAAATGGCCGTTAATCTTAAATGAAAATGGTCCCCATCAACCCTGCAAACTGGGGATTTTTGTATGGAGGTGAGGAAAAAAACATATTTGTCAAAAAATATAATGATTTCATCACAAATTTAGTTTTATTTATATAGTAATACCCAAAAGTAATCAAAATAAAGAAAGTTAGAGAAATGTCGGCGCCGTCGCCTTTTTTTTAATTTCGGAGGTGTTTAGTTAAATTGTTAAAATGGCTTAGTGTTTTTTAACGCTTTTTTTTTGCTCGAAATAGTGCTTTTTAGTGCTTTTTTAAAGTGCTTTTTGCTCTTAAAAAGTTGGCATCACTGATTTTATGTGTTTTTAAATTTAACGCTAACTTAAATTTTGTATGTATCTAATGTAAAGATTTACGCAAAAAAAAAAACAAAAGATGATGTACTAATCCTTAACATTATTTTACGCTTCCAATAGACCGCGTAAATCGAAGCCTATCTGTATAATATTTTCAAATAGATTTTGAAAATACTTTGTATGTATATTATTTCACCAAGAGCGTAAAGTACCATAGGACTAAAAAAATATTTAGAGCTTTACAACACACCTAAAAAGATTTTTCTGTGGGTAAAAATTTAATAAAATTTATTCAAACTTTCATGCCAAGTTGCAAATATTATAAACAACTGATACCTTAACAAATCTGTCGAAAGAAATATGAAATATTTACCACATTTATGATTGTGTGTTAAATGTTTTTTTAATAACTGCATGACTAAGTTTCCAAAAACAATTTACTCTTAACTTCATACACATACAATCCGTAGCTCCTTCCCTCCCTTCATAATTCATATAAAACACCCATCTTTCATATAAAACACCCACTTGTTCGTCTACTATGAACGAATACAAAAGCAACAACTTATGTAGAAAAAAAAAAGAAATAGAAATGTCTAGCGGCAAAGTTATTTAGAGAAATATTTATTAGCACTTGAAAAAAGGCAAAAACACGACACTCTTCACATATTGCAGTCCATGGCCTGTGCCAAACTTTAACAAGTAACGAAGTATAGTCGGTCAAGCCCGACCATATGATACCCTACACCAAAGTATTTGAAGACAAATTTTCTGGTGTGTACACACTATTGGGAAGTCTAGGCAATAATGCCAGAACAAAATTGTATTATGAGCTTAAGATCCATGAAGCCGGCTGGTAGCCGATAGAATATATATAAATTAAATGAACATTTGTGTGTACATATTTGTATGTGTTTATATTATAACACAAACAATTCAAGCCATTTTTCGTACTCTCATTCAATACTCTAAACTCAATTTTCTGGTAACACTGCTCTTACTTGCCACTCTATTAAATTATTATTATGAAAATTGAGTAAAAACTATAAAAATTCGATTTCATTTCATTTTTTTTTCTTTTTAAATAAATTTAAATAAATTCAAGTCACCTGTCTTGGGTTTGACCTTTCACAAACGAAGTTTGAACAGCTTTGAGGAGTGGTATTGTAAGTTTTTTTTTTAGTTTAGCACACATGTTGTACAAAATTTCTTTATTAGTTTGGAAGTTTTATTTAAATATTAAATTTCTTTATATCGTTGGTCTCATAGCAAAAGGTAAAAACATAAGAGAACCTGTATGTATCATAATGTGACGAGGTGTGTTTCCGTGAGATATACTGGAATCACTAAAAAAATCAATTTTGAAAAAACGACTTAGAGCCTTTCTACATGAGACCAACGATATGGAGCCACAAAAACACTTTGGCATTGTTTTACATAAAACTTTGAAAAAAAAAAACAAACTTGGAGAAAAACAATTTTAATATTTATAAAATTGATTCCATGAACCATGTTGTGTAGTTAGAACAAGTATGTAGGTAGCACTTAGAACTCGTACTTAATTTAAGTTTTTTACACTCACTTTTAGTACGAGTCGTACTTAAAAATTTAAGTACGGATAACAATTAAAAAAAAAACCTAAAACAATCCAAAATGGGATAACTTTCGGAAACCAATATGCGTCCATACGCGTGTGTTTGTAAAAATTTGTTGAAGAAACAACAACAACACTACAAAAGAAGGTAAAACACGATTTGCTTGTTCTATGTAGAAACAACAATACTATAAAAAGAAAATATAGATTTTTTTCATGTTAAAAAGGTAAAATTAGAAACAGTAATTCTCATATTCTATTTGATAAAATTATTTAGAAAAATTAAATTTTTAAAGTAGACAAAAACCATAGCTTGCATTGTGCTTCTGTCATATAATTGAGACTTCTTTTGTAAACAACAAAACTTAAATAAACATGTGTAACAGGTAAGTAAATAATAATATCCTCATCTCTGGTGGTCTGGGATAAGTGTTTAGGTTCGATTTCAATCTAATCTCACTTTCGGATTATTTCATGTACAAATCGGGATTTAACCAACTTAGAATTTCTTGAAATAAGCACAGTTTAAGATTAACTTTTGTAACGTTCTATACCTATGGAGGTTAATACAATTGTCTTACTTATACGCCGAAACAATTCGTGATCCACTAAAAAGGAATGGGGGAGCCTTTGAGCTGCTAGCGTCAGCCGGGCGGGGGGTTCGGTTTCCCATTAGAAAGATCATTCCATTTACAGAAAATATTGTAGACTCCCATTACTTAAATCGAAAAATATATACCCCAATCTGGATGGATGCTAATTTGATATCTGACATTACCCTGAAAACCCCTCAGATGTTGTTGAGTTTAGGCGCAATTTTACCCTTCCAATCCATTGTTCCGAGTACGCCGTTATTTTCGCTCAGAACCCCTAACTATATTCCCAATCTATCCTTATTAGCACATGTTAGTCAAAAACACTTATTTTTAAATTTACCAATTCATTATGCAACAATTTTATTTATCTATAAACAGTTTTGGTAATACTCGACTATGGTCGAATAAAAATTAAGCAAGCTTATAGAAAGTATTACTATTAGCGTATCATGTTTACATTAAAAACTTTGTTAAATAGCAAACAAAAAAAACAATTCAAATTGAAAAAAAATATTAAAGTTGTGTTTAAATTTACACAAAAAAAAAAACTTAATATAACAAATATCAAAACACTATGAAACCATAAAGTTGATATTTAACGAATATGTTTACTGGGTAGTCTAAGTTTATTCATATACATATATACATAGACGTATATATATAAATATATGGTTATATATATACATATATGTATGTAGGGTTATTTTTGAGTGGTTCGTGTAATCAAAAACAAATCAAGGAAAGTTAACATGAGTAAGAATAGAATGCATTGGAAATAAAGCTTTTGAGTGAAAAAATTTATGAATGAACAATACTTTCCATTCATAAACTTCGCAGAAATAATTATTCTGTTTTTCTCTATTATTTCTTAATTTTGATTTCATTCAGTTCTTACTTATGTTTTTATTGTTTCTAATTACGATTCTTTTTATTTGGTGTGTTTTATTGTTATGCAAGAAAAAAAATGTCTCTTTGTATTTTTACCAATAACCAGTTTTACACTCACCTCAAATTCTCATCGTACGTTGAAGGCCTTCAGCTGATCGATAATGAGGATGATGATGATGATGATCTTTAAGTAGATGTTTTGTATTAATTTCTGTTCTTGCATTTACATAAGGTTATTAAGTAGATCAAATAAAAATTAAATTAAATGATTACACGATGTTACCATTAAGAGTATTGTCTAGTTCGATTAATCCTTATATACATATATAGGTAGATTATATGAGTTCCTGTGGTTTTTAGGTTGGGGAGTGAGTGTGTTCTTTACGGGTAGAAGGTCAGAAGTTTCTTAAATTGTTGTGACCTAAACACAAACCCCGCCAGCAAGTCAAAAACGTAATTCCTTCACAAGTAGTATTGACGATTGGTTTTGATTCGGGAAAATTTATTCCTCCGAACGCCTTAAGAATAATTCCCTTGAAAAAATTCTCAATACCTAGTGGTGCAACTCAAAATCTTGAGCAATGTTATTGCGTATATCCAATTTATGAATACTCCTATAGAAGCTAAGGCCAACGTTAGGTTAATATTATTCGTGGTTATGGTTTTGAGTGTCCTAAAAAAAATTAAGTCGCCACATGTGACATCGATTGAAAAGACACAAAACAAAAGTTGGGATATTACCTTAGATATAGTTAGTAGCTCGACAAGAGTAATAACGCTTTGAAAGCAATGGTTATACAATTGGAATCTCCCCTGGGAGATATGAGAACCTATTCTTCAATCCAATCTCGCCGTTTGAGTAAATAATAATTATTTAAATAATTTCGTTTACGAATCAATACTTTATTCACAATTGGTATTTAAAAATTAAAAAAAAAGTATTTTTTCAAAAGTAATTTTGGAAAATGGTGATGTTAAATATATTTAAGATTTTTACTCTCACTTGTTTCTATTATTTTCCTTTTTCGGAAATTTAAGTATTTTTGCGTTGATGCACGTCTTCACTGTCTGAGATTTATCGCCGAAAGGAAGTATAAAAGAACACGTTTGTTACTTCGAGAACTTTGCCCTTTTTGGTTCTTTTCCCCATAAACGAATAAATTACAAAGCAAATAATGATGAAAAAGAAAAACAAGTGATTACTCTTAGATAACATTGCATAAAAATGTTAAGTTGTTCCACTGTTAATAAACGTATACTGTTAGGAAATGCATTCATGTTATTACCAGTAAGATCATCAACATGCCATCTCTAATTATGTGCCAACACACAAACCAATACTATACGGGTCACTACTGGTAATAAAGATAAGGGCGTAATTTGTATTTGCCAATAACCAAATAAAGTTCATATAAAAAAAATTTAATTCAAAACAGGGAAAATTGAAAACTTTTCATTACAAAACCGAGTAATATTGATCCTATAGATAAAATATTAATCGGAAATATAAAATAAAATAGAGAAATTTTATAAAGAGAAAATAGATAATTTTGAAACAGTTTAGTCTTCTTCACATATAATTAATATATTTGTAGGTAACTAGTAATGATTTGATAACTCAGATTGCCTTTGTCATAGACACAAACACATTAAATTAATATTACCATTTTTAAAACAAACGTGAGTTACTATTGTCTCAGCGTAGCACATTTAGAATATCCATGTAATTTATCATACAATTTGTAAGAAAATCGGTATCAAGTACACCAATAGTAGTAAATTTGAGGGGTTTTATTTTACAAAGTTTAAACAGGAATTTTTGACGAAGTGGTTCATGATTACCCATAATAACTTAAGCACGGATATCTTTGCCGTGAAAGGTTCCTAATATTTTACCATGGAAGTCTTCCAGGATATAGTAACTTCCACCTACTTTCTCTTTAACTTTTGCCTTTATGAAAAGGGGTGCAAGCTTAGCGTTATAGTTTTTTCCCGCAGAGCTTTGCGAGAAATTTCTCCTAAACACTTCTTGACCCACATGAAACGCCGGGGACCTAGCCCGTAAATTATACTGATTTTGATTACGACTATAGGCCTCAGAAATATGTTTTCGCAGTTTTGCACGTAACAGTTTCAACTCATCATCTCGCGCCATAGAAAACGAGGGTTCATCTAGCAGCTGTAATTTTGATAACAATTTGTAAGATTCCCCATGTGTAATCATATTGAACCCATATAGGGCATGATACGGTGAACATTTTATCGATTGGTGTGTGGAATTTCTAAGGGCACAACTAATATAACTAAGGTTTTCATCCCATAGTTTTTGGTCTGATTTTAAAAATGATCGAATACCGCTTATAATTGATCGATTAACACGCTCGGAAGCGTTTGATTGGGGCGAGTAAAGAGCCGTATAGACATGGGAAATACCCAAAGACGTTAAAAAGGCGTTAAACTCGTTTGCACGAAACTGAGAACCGTTATCGCTCACTAGAGTTTCGGGTACACCGTAGACGTGGAATATATTTTTAAGCAAAAATGATTGAATAGCAGACGAAGAAAACTTTTTTAATGGACAAAGCCAATGAAATTTTGATAAATGATCGAGAACGATTAGAATACCGATATTTCCAGACTTGCTTCTCGGATAGGGCCCGATAATGTCCACGAACAAACGTTGGAAAGGTCGTTCGGAAATCACTGCCCTACCCATTTCCGGCTTCATAATATAATTAGGAGATTTTGTAGTCTTACAAACCTCGCATGCTCTTATATAATTCCGGACATCGTTAGTCATTCCTGGCCAGAAAAAATTTCTATTTAGAAGATCCAAGGTTTTCCTAACTCCACCATGACAAGCAACTTTGGAATCATGAAACCGTGATATTAAACTTGGCCTGAGCTGTTTCGGAATCCATAATTTCCACGTTCGTTGTTCTTGTACGGGATCACCACGATAATGTTCATTACGAATATATATAAAATTGTCCACAATTTTTAGATCAGCATATTTTGAAGAATTTTCATTAATTTTCGTTTTTAGGGCAATGTAGTCATCGTCAAAAAAGTGTTTAGAGTGAAGATCAACTTCTGGTTCTGATAATTCAAGCGACGAAACTTCCTCACAATGTTGCCTTGACAACGCATCCGGGACAATGTGGTCCTTGCCTTTGCGATGACTAATCGTGAACTTATAGGCCTGCAGTTTAAGGACCCAACGAGCTAATCGTCCGCTTAACTCAGGCTGTTTCATCAGCCATACCAAGCTCGAATGGTCAGTTATGACTTCAAATTCTTGAAGCTCTAAATAGCAACGAAATTTCCTTATGCCCTCGACTGCAGCTAGGCATTCTCTTTCCGTCACGCTGTAATTTCTTTGGGCCGAATTCAGTTTTTTGGACATATAAGCTATGGGTTTCTCTGCGTCGTTTTCATCCAATTGGACCAAAACTGCCCCGATTCCAAAGTCACTTGCATCACAGTGGAGATAAAATTTGCGTGAAAAATCTGGGTTTGAAAGCACCGGGGCCGAGGTTAAAAGTTGTTTAATTGAATCAAAAGACTGTTGTGCTGCCTCCGTCCAGCTAAACGTATTTTTCTTCGACAAAATTTCGGTAATAGGAAAAACCACATCAGAAAAGTTTCTGATAAAACGACGATACCATCCTGCCAAGCCAAGAAACCCTCGAACTTGTTTCAAATTCTTTGGTATTGGCCAGGACAGGATGGCGTCGACCTTATCAGGATCAGTTCGAATTCCCCCATGCCCTATCAGGTATCCTAAATATCTTACCTCCGTTACGCAAAAATGACTCTTAGATATATTAAGAGTCAGGTTAGCCTTTCTGAATTCCTCAGCTATTCTAACTAAGCTGGTCAAATGGGTAGAGAAATTTTCGGACACGATAATGAGATCATCAAGATAACCAAATACGCAATGTCTCAGATCAGCAGGAATTAATTCGTCCATGAGTCGGCACATTGTTTGAGGTGCGTTACACAATCCGAATGGCATAACCGTGAACTGATACAATGGTCTACCTGGGATTGTGAACGCTGTGAGTGGTTTGGCATCATCGGTTAAGCCGATTTGCCAGTATGCGTCCTTTAAGTCAAGTTTTGATATTAAGTTTGCCTGGGGAAGACGTGAAAAGATTCCCTCAATACTGTGCAGCGGATAGGCGTCTTTTTTGGTGACAGCGTTGACCTTTCTGGCATCTAAACACAGACGGACTTTGTTTGGTTTAATAACCAAACGCATAGGAGAGCTCCATGGGGAATTGGACGGCTCTATGACACCAAGTTTCAACATCCTATCTATCTCTCCAAACATAATTTTTTCCACTGCTGGAGAAACCGGATAAAACCGTTGTTTTATCGGCTTGGCATTGCCAACGTCGATATCATGAAGAATCATGCCGGTTTTTCCCAACCCTTGTTGCTCAAAATTAGGGAACAAAGCAATAATGGTTTCTAGTTGTTGATGTTGATGTGGCGATAGAGGATATTTCTCTTCGTCTAAATTTTTGTATTCATACTTTTCTTCACCCCCAGATGGGACTTCAGACAATTTTATATCCGACAAATGGGACAGGACATTTGATTCTATTTTACAGACAGACTTACTAGAAACTATTCCTGACTCGAATATGTCAGGGGCAAGACGGAACGCCTTCCAAAAATCCAGCCCTAATATCAATCGTTGACTTAAAGTCGGGACGATTAATATTTTGGTATTCCGTTCCTGATTCTTAAAACTAACATTGACATCCAAATAGCCTAACACTTTCTGATGTTTTCCGTCCGCAGTTTTTACACTAGACTTTAAACTATGAAATTCGGGAAATTGTGAAAAATTAAATAAAGCTAAATCTGAACCAATGCAGCTCACATTAGCCCCTGAATCTAACAAACCAAGCTCATGGAATCCTAAAAACTTCACTTTGGCGTAATACCTTTCATCATCAGCTAATTTTGAAATTGTGGAAATAGTATACTTAGAGACATATTTTCTATTTTTGAAATATTGTCGCATTCTAATGGTTGACCTTTTGGGACGTTTGGGTTTTGATAAAGACAATTCTGAAACTTGAAAAATTTTATTACGTATAGCAATATATTCTGCTAAGCGCTGGTGATAAGGGCGAATGGGATATATAAGTTTATTACAGTTATCGTTTTCTATGTCAATTGAAATATCACGTTTTAACACTTTCGCCGTTTCTGGTTCAAGTTTGGAAGATTTTAAATTAGTGGTTACAGACGAGCTAAGATTTACTCCCGATCCTTCTGAGGATTTGGAGGAAAATAGTTTTTTGAACGTTTAGAACATTTCTCACAATTCGGTTTATAGGTATTTTTAGCTCCGCAGCCGTAACAAAAGATTGACCTTTCCCTTACGCAATCTTCCCAGTAATGACCTGGGTCATTACAATTCCAGCATAAGTCAACAGCCGTTTTTTGTATGGCGTTGACTTTAAAATCATCATTAGAAAATTCCGAATCCCTATCTCCTAGCTCAATTTCAGCAACGTTCCTTCGGGGTATATAGGATTGTGGCCTAGATGCAGCTGAACGACGGTAATTTTCCTCGCCTAGCAAGTTTTCCCGCATCTGAACCATTTTGCGAAGATGGGCCAACGAATAAATAGGCACATATAAAAGCTCGTGTCGAATCTCCGCCCGAAGATTTCTACTTAAAATTTCGACTAGTTCCTGTTCTGACATTGCCGTACCTAATCTATCTAAATTGACAACTATCGACTCGTAAAAAGACTCAAAACTTTCCCCCTGTTTTTGCTTTCTGCCCCGAATTTCTTCTTTAATGTCAAAATCTGATTTGAACTCTTTATATTGGTAGCGAAGGGCAGCACAAAAGTCATCCCAGACAATATTCTGAACCTGCTTATGGTACCTCCAAAACCAGTCGCGTGCCTTTCCAGTTAGGAGGATATGCAAGTTTTTGCATATAGGGGAAAAATCATTTCCAAAATTATCAGCGGTCAGGGACCGGACTCTATACAAAAACTCCTCGACCTTGAGACCAGTTGTTGAACCATCAAACTTGAGATTCCAGTTTTGTATAATGGAAGTAATTTTATCGGTTCGTAAAGAAAAGTTTTCGAAACTATTTGATGTATGATTGTTCAAATATGTGCGATTATTTATATTCGTACGATTATTTAAATTGTGTGCAGGATTGTTTGTGTTTGGGTGGGAGATTGGATTACTCGGATTGTGAAAAGAAGTTTGAAGAGGGTTTGAATCAATAGGAATATTATTATTCCGAGGCATAGCATTTGCGTTTAAATTTAAATTCCTAAATATTCGGGCTACACTTGATTCAATCATTTGGTTAATCTGAGCATAGTTAATATTTCCCGCCTCCAACTCGACTGTTTGAGGGGTTTGAACAATCGAAGAATTACAAAAATGTACTGTATTTACAGGTCCCGAACCTGCAGGGGTTGAAAGACCTTCCATAGGCAAAGCCATAGCACCCTGATCACATGAACTAAAGTCGACTAAATGCCCTCGACTGCCCTCCTGAAATAAACCCTTACTAAAACTACGGGTATGATGCCGTTTAGCCCCTGCACCTCGAGGTCTACCACGAATGGGATTAGTGTTTGACTTTGTTGTCTGCTGATTTGAGTTCACACAAGTATTGTCTTCTGCAGGTGGTGATTGAGATGGTTTTGTGAAATTTTGAAAGTTTGCTTTACGTAATTCCGACAATTGACATGGACGCCCGCAAATAGGACATTCTGATGATTTTGATAAAATTTCTTCAATACAGATTCTATGAAAAGAATGCTCGCATTGTGAGATGACCAAACAATCTTGATCATAAGTCATATTCTCATTACAAATTATACATTTTGACGATTGGTCTGAATTAGGACCAGAAACCTGTGGTATTGGAGATCGTACAATCGACATTTTGATCAAAAATTTTAATTTTTAGTACGAATCAAAAAGGAATAATTTTTTTTTTTTTTTTTTTTTTTTTAACAATTTTCATGTATGCAAAAAGTGTTTTATACTAAACGTGTGCTGGGTTAGATTGGGTATCTATAATAATATCAGATAATATAAGACTTTATTGTTCTACTATTATTCTTAATTATATTCACTATCGTGATAGGGGATCAAACCAGTGGATGAAATACCAAAAAAAAATATGATAAAATCATTAAAAATTCATTGGATATCTAAAAGCAAATACCTATAAGATATATTCCGAACAAAAATTCAATGTTGATAACTCAGCTCCCAAATCCTGATAAAAAATATTAAAAATAATTTTCCATTTAGAAAAGATTCCTTTATAGCACAGGTCATGCTCAACAAAATCATAATAGCTACCTAATCGGTCAATATACCCGAATTCTCTACCTCAGATAATCGAAAAATCCAGAAAAGGACTAAAACGTATTGCCGATACTGACTTGTAATTATAAAAAACTCTTAAACCCAATGATAGACACACCAAAATCTATAGGTTGAGCAGAGCCGTAAAAGAACAACATTGTAGTTCCTTCGAGCCCCACGTTGGGCGCCATTTCTGTAACGTTCTATACCTATGGAGGTTAATACAATTGTCTTACTTATACGCCGAAACAATTCGTGATCCACTAAAAAGGAATGGGGGAGCCTTTGAGCTGCTAGCGTCAGCCGGGCGGGGGGTTCGGTTTCCCATTAGAAAGATCATTCCATTTACAGAAAATATTGTAGACTCCCATTACTTAAATCGAAAAATATATACCCCAATCTGGATGGATGCTAATTTGATATCTGACATTACCCTGAAAACCCCTCAGATGTTGTTGAGTTTAGGCGCAATTTTACCCTTCCAATCCATTGTTCCGAGTACGCCGTTATTTTCGCTCAGAACCCCTAACTATATTCCCAATCTATCCTTATTAGCACATGTTAGTCAAAAACACTTATTTTTAAATTTACCAATTCATTATGCAACAATTTTATTTATCTATAAACAGTTTTGGTAATACTCGACTATGGTCGAATAAAAATTAAGCAAGCTTATAGAAAGTATTACTATTAGCGTATCATGTTTACATTAAAAACTTTGTTAAATAGCAAACAAAAAAAACAATTCAAATTGAAAAAAAATATTAAAGTTGTGTTTAAATTTACACAAAAAAAAAAACTTAATATAACAAATATCAAAACACTATGAAACCATAAAGTTGATATTTAACGAATATGTTTACTGGGTAGTCTAAGTTTATTCATATACATATATACATAGACGTATATATATAAATATATGGTTATATATATACATATATGTATGTAGGGTTATTTTTGAGTGGTTCGTGTAATCAAAAACAAATCAAGGAAAGTTAACATGAGTAAGAATAGAATGCATTGGAAATAAAGCTTTTGAGTGAAAAAATTTATGAATGAACAATACTTTCCATTCATAAACTTCGCAGAAATAATTATTCTGTTTTTCTCTATTATTTCTTAATTTTGATTTCATTCAGTTCTTACTTATGTTTTTATTGTTTCTAATTACGATTCTTTTTATTTGGTGTGTTTTATTGTTATGCAAGAAAAAAAATGTCTCTTTGTATTTTTACCAATAACCAGTTTTACACTCACCTCAAATTCTCATCGTACGTTGAAGGCCTTCAGCTGATCGATAATGAGGATGATGATGATGATGATCTTTAAGTAGATGTTTTGTATTAATTTCTGTTCTTGCATTTACATAAGGTTATTAAGTAGATCAAATAAAAATTAAATTAAATGATTACACGATGTTACCATTAAGAGTATTGTCTAGTTCGATTAATCCTTATATACATATATAGGTAGATTATATGAGTTCCTGTGGTTTTTAGGTTGGGGAGTGAGTGTGTTCTTTACGGGTAGAAGGTCAGAAGTTTCTTAAATTGTTGTGACCTAAACACAAACCCCGCCAGCAAGTCAAAAACGTAATTCCTTCACAAGTAGTATTGACGATTGGTTTTGATTCGGGAAAATTTATTCCTCCGAACGCCTTAAGAATAATTCCCTTGAAAAAATTCTCAATACCTAGTGGTGCAACTCAAAATCTTGAGCAATGTTATTGCGTATATCCAATTTATGAATACTCCTATAGAAGCTAAGGCCAACGTTAGGTTAATATTATTCGTGGTTATGGTTTTGAGTGTCCTAAAAAAAATTAAGTCGCCACATGTGACATCGATTGAAAAGACACAAAACAAAAGTTGGGATATTACCTTAGATATAGTTAGTAGCTCGACAAGAGTAATAACGCTTTGAAAGCAATGGTTATACAATTGGAATCTCCCCTGGGAGATATGAGAACCTATTCTTCAATCCAATCTCGCCGTTTGAGTAAATAATAATTATTTAAATAATTTCGTTTACGAATCAATACTTTATTCACAATTGGTATTTAAAAATTAAAAAAAAAGTATTTTTTCAAAAGTAATTTTGGAAAATGGTGATGTTAAATATATTTAAGATTTTTACTCTCACTTGTTTCTATTATTTTCCTTTTTCGGAAATTTAAGTATTTTTGCGTTGATGCACGTCTTCACTGTCTGAGATTTATCGCCGAAAGGAAGTATAAAAGAACACGTTTGTTACTTCGAGAACTTTGCCCTTTTTGGTTCTTTTCCCCATAAACGAATAAATTACAAAGCAAATAATGATGAAAAAGAAAAACAAGTGATTACTCTTAGATAACATTGCATAAAAATGTTAAGTTGTTCCACTGTTAATAAACGTATACTGTTAGGAAATGCATTCATGTTATTACCAGTAAGATCATCAACATGCCATCTCTAATTATGTGCCAACACACAAACCAATACTATACGGGTCACTACTGGTAATAAAGATAAGGGCGTAATTTGTATTTGCCAATAACCAAATAAAGTTCATATAAAAAAAATTTAATTCAAAACAGGGAAAATTGAAAACTTTTCATTACACTTTCATCTCACTTTTACTCAAGTCAATTCCGTTTTCGGATTATTTTAAGTTCTGGGCACTTGAGTACACCGTACTTGAATCCAATATTCTGTACCTGATTTAAGGAAATCCCTGCTTAACGTACTATTGACACTGCTTAGGCTTGATTCAAGTACGGATGGATTGATTTGTCTTTTCAGTGTAAAGTTGTCATTTCAGTTTAAAGTTTCCTGGTGAGTTCCAAACCATCAGTTGCAAAGCAACTATACAAAGTCTCTCGCATTCCTCAATGCAACCGTGTAAAAATAATGAATGTTATCTGTCCTTAAATGCTCCACATCGATGTGTTCACAATAAACAAACCGTGTGTCTATCGTTTTGACTTTGTTTTGATACGGTAGCACTAACGCAAAATAGTATGATGTTTTTAAACTCAACACCGTTTATGATATTAAAATATTTTATAAACTCACTTTGAAAAAGAAAATTTGAATATTTTAAATGAAGTCGTTAGGTTCAATTGATTGTAGTTAGCTTAATGCCTTGTAAAAAAAATTTTAGCCTTCACGGGATGCGGAAAGGTATTATATACGTTTGTCAATCTGTTTTTTATTTTTGACAATGTATCACATATGCTCCGTTTAATTTTGCTAATGAAATTCAGCCAAATCGATTTTAAAATGACTGAGATATGCTACATTAGATTTTTTGACAGTAGCAATAAAACTCATTCGAATTCTATCTTACAACGTATTATGGAATACGTTAGACTTTGGTGTGATAGTGTAAACTAGCCTTAAGCACTGAAATGTAACTTAATTTACCAAGCTGGTACATTTATATACAACTTAAATTTCCATTGTAATAAGTTAACGAGGTGGCCTCAATATCAACCACAATTACAACAACAACAGGAGAAGCAATAACAGTCAGCTGTTTTTTGAAACCACCTTGTAAATAATTACACTTTTTATGATATTTTTTTTGTATTTAGTAGTGCTACCATACTTTTATCCTGATTAAATAAGACTTTTCAAATAAAACTCAAAAAATATATTTTATTTTATTTTATTTATAAATATAATATATAATATAGATTTAAATACTATATAAAATTGGACATAAGTCATTATATAGGACTTATGGGTCAATTCTGGACCTACTCTTTGCCAATAATGAAAAAAGCAGCCTTTAAATAAAACCAATTCAGGAATAAGAAGGGTGTCCAAATTTGAGGTTTCATTGGTCATTGGAAATCGCTACATTTTTTTGATGATTTAGACGTAGAAAATATCGAGCATTTGGTGCAAGACCGTAGTAACTCAAAATTTGAATTTTTTTAACTGGGTATGCAGTAATGATCTTTGGTTCTATCTCTAACTGTTCAGATTTTACAGTTAAAAATGTCTTTATTGCCTCTAGCTATTTTCAACCATATTTATATTCAGGGTTTCGAACAACTGCTAAAAGCAGTCAAAATTTGCATAAAATTTCATTTATTTTCAGCAACATGCTGGAAAAAAATGAACTGTATTCTATTTTCATCACACTCATACTTAAATCAGTTGAACTGTGTGCGCACAGTTACTGAAAAAACAGTAACACAATTTACTTTTTTTTCAGCAGTCAAAAGAACCAGCAGCCGACTCACTCCATTTTTAACACACAGACTGCTGAACTGGCGACTGAAACACAGAAGCTGATGTGTTTACAGTTGACGTAAACATTTTTTTTAGTTTACTAAACGACGTAGCTAGAAACTGGCAGTTCGACTGTATAGTCGCGTAACACAAACTGGCTGGTGACTATATTGAGTTCTGTTCACTTAAAAATACATTTGTTTTGTTGTTGAAAAAGAAAAGAGAAATACAATTACATACGTACATATGTATGTATGTATTAATAGAATGAAGAAACTTATTTGTAATGTTTGGAATGTCAGTTATAATACTTTTTATTTAAAAATATTTATTTGTGCTTTATATAGGTACATAGGAATTTAATAAAAAATTAAAAAATTGTTTTTAAGATAAAATGAAAATAAGATTTTCTATAGAAAAAATAACAAACATACAAATTTTTTCTGTTAGTTTAAAATATTATAAGTTTCCACTAAAATTATTTATTAACTATTTTATTTTTAAATCAAGCTCTAGGTCTTTTTAATATTAAATTATTTATTTTCGATAATAATAAAAAGACCTAGAGCTTGATTTAAAAATAAAACAGTTATTGAATTAAAAAAGGTCAAATAAAAGCTAAATATAAAATTATTTATAATAATCTAAGTTTTTTTTGTTTTGTTTATACATAGGTATTTTAATTATTATTTACCTTTTTATATTTATTTATTTATTTACATATGTCTATAGAACATTGTCCCTTGCAGACTATTTAAAGAACTTAAATTAGTTAATTCAAAATAATATAAACAATTTTTTAAGTATTATTTACAAGATTTAAATAATATTTACAAAATATTATTATAAAAATTATATTTAAATGTGATTATTTCTCATATTATAAAAAAGAAAAGAATTATAGTTATGTTTTGATGAGCTAAATTCCATTATAAAATGATGCGACAATTTATTAACCCAGCAAAAACTTTACTTACAATCCTACTTTCAATGACTTCAAGAATTCATTACTTTGTAGCTTTATTCGCCACTTTTTGGATTATTAGTTATATATTAAATAATAACTTTATTATTATATCTTAAATATACAGAAAAATTTAAATTTTCATTTTCATATGTAAATAAATAAATAAATATAAAAAGGTATATAATAATTAAAATACCTATGTATAAACAAAACAAAAAAAACTTAGATTATTATAAATAATTTTATATTTAGCTTTTATTTGACCTTTTTTAATTTAATAACTGTTTTATTTTTAAATCAAGCTCTAGGTCTTTTTATTAATAATAAATAATTTAATATTAAAAAGACCTAGAGCTTGATTTAAAAATAAAATAGTTAATAAATAATTTTAGTGGAAACTTATAATATTTTAAACTAACAGAAAAAATTTGTATGTTTGTTATTTTTTCTATAGAAAATCTTATTTTCATTTTATCTTAAAAACAATTTTTTAATTTTTTATTAAATTCCTATGTACCTATATAAAGCACAAATAAATATTTTTAAATAAAAAGTATTATAACTGACATTCCAAACATTACAAATAAGTTTCTTCATTCTATTAATACATACATACATACATATGTACGTATGTAATTGTATTTCTCTTTTCTTTTTCAACAACAAAACAAATGTATTTTTAAGTGAACAGAACTCAATATAGTCACCAGCCAGTTTGTGTTACGCGACTATACAGTCGAACTGCCAGTTTCTAGCTACGTCGTTTAGTAAACTAAAAAAAAATGTTTACGTCAACTGTAAACACATCAGCTTCTGTGTTTCAGTCGCCAGTTCAGCAGTCTGTGTGTTAAAAATGGAGTGAGTCGGCTGCTGATTCTTTTGACTGCTGAAAAAAAAGTAAATTGTGTTACTGTTTTTTCAGTAACTGTGCGCACACAGTTCAACTGATTTAAGTATGAGTGTGGATGAAAATTGATGTGTCGAACTATTTTCAGCATAGTTGCCTGTTAAAAAAAAAACTGGCGACTGAATTTTAAACACTGTTTATATTAATATTTACAAAAAAAAAAAAAAAAAAAAAAAAAAACAGAAGTAAAGGAAAAAACATGTAAAATCAATTAAAGTGGATAATCATTCAGGAAAGCAAATTTCGATCTACCAAATGTTAAAATACAATTTGGTTTAAGGATTGATGTTTGACTAGTGACGTCAGCAGTCGTCGATGGCTGCGAGTGTAAGACGGCAAATCCATCTGAGGAGATCGAGTGGTTGCGATCGAAACATGTCATGGTAACCTGCCGGCCAGGGTTCGAGCCCAAGCCACGTCAAGAATGAAAGATTATCAATAACAATTTTAATTAATTTTCATGTTGTAAAATTCCTTTCTTCAAAAAAATAATTTAATAAAAATTAAATTTCATGAACTTAAGCCTAATTAAAAATATTAAAAATTTGGATTAAAAACCATAAATAGTTTAACAAAATAACCACAATACTAATTATTATAAAAA
This sequence comes from Pollenia angustigena, assembly GCA_930367215.1. Classification (NCBI taxonomy): domain Eukaryota; kingdom Metazoa; phylum Arthropoda; class Insecta; order Diptera; family Polleniidae; genus Pollenia; species Pollenia angustigena. The sequence continues at coordinate 118,222,903 of OV884057.1, read as the reverse complement.
AAATATTTAATATTATTAATAATTTTTCACCTTTTTTTGATTACAAAACATTCCTCTTTATTAAAAAACTTGTAAAAAAATAACTTAAGTAAACGGAACTACTATTAAAAAGATGGCTGAAAACTTCAAATGCATTTTTCTCTGTTCACGATTTTTTGAATTACTGCGGTATTGCACCAAAGGCTCGATATGTCGGTTCAACAGGATGGGGCTTCTTGCCACACTGCAAGAGAAACAATGGATCTTTTAAAAGAAAAGTTCTAAAACCGCATTATTTCTCGAAGATGAGGAGTGAATTGGCCACCAAGATCGTGCAATTTGACACCTTTCTACAATTTTTTGTGGAGTTTTTTGAAATTGAAAGTGAACAGCAATAATCCCACAAAAGTTTAAGAGCTTAAAAACAACATTATCGAGCAGATTTCTACCATTTACAACAGCCCAGCGGGAAAATGTAATCAATAGGAATCGATAATGTAATACATATCTTGCATAATATTTGATTCCAAAATTCATTATTCTTAACACGGGACATGTCCTAGGATTGTAATAAATTCTTTTAATGTATCCTGCGAATAAATAAAATATGTAATTAATTCATCCTTTATGATAAACATTTGTATACGACATAAAGGCAGCCAAAATAACGAGTTTTTATTAAGAAAATGTGTAAAAGAAAAACACAAATAAAAGTCACGAACAGAAACAATACATTCCTTGTACTTCTTTTTAAGTTATTTATATAATATATTCCTCATTTCCCGCTGAAAGTTTATTAAAAAACGTGATTGAGAATTTGGGTAAAAGATTGGAAGCCTATTAAAAAGACCTAGAGCTTGATTTAAAAATAAAATAGTTAATAAATAATTTTAGTGGAAACTTATAATATTTTAAACTAACAGAAAAAATTTGTATGTTTGTTATTTTTTCTATAGAAAATCTTATTTTCATTTTATCTTAAAAACAATTTTTTAATTTTTTATTAAATTCCTATGTACCTATATAAAGCACAAATAAATATTTTTAAATAAAAAGTATTATAACTGACATTCCAAACATTACAAATAAGTTTCTTCATTCTATTAATACATACATACATACATATGTACGTATGTAATTGTATTTCTCTTTTCTTTTTCAACAACAAAACAAATGTATTTTTAAGTGAACAGAACTCAATATAGTCACCAGCCAGTTTGTGTTACGCGACTATACAGTCGAACTGCCAGTTTCTAGCTACGTCGTTTAGTAAACTAAAAAAAAATGTTTACGTCAACTGTAAACACATCAGCTTCTGTGTTTCAGTCGCCAGTTCAGCAGTCTGTGTGTTAAAAATGGAGTGAGTCGGCTGCTGATTCTTTTGACTGCTGAAAAAAAAGTAAATTGTGTTACTGTTTTTTCAGTAACTGTGCGCACACAGTTCAACTGATTTAAGTATGAGTGTGGATGAAAATTGATGTGTCGAACTATTTTCAGCATAGTTGCCTGTTAAAAAAAAAACTGGCGACTGAATTTTAAACACTGTTTATATTAATATTTACAAAAAAAAAAAAAAAAAAAAAAAAAAACAGAAGTAAAGGAAAAAACATGTAAAATCAATTAAAGTGGATAATCATTCAGGAAAGCAAATTTCGATCTACCAAATGTTAAAATACAATTTGGTTTAAGGATTGATGTTTGACTAGTGACGTCAGCAGTCGTCGATGGCTGCGAGTGTAAGACGGCAAATCCATCTGAGGAGATCGAGTGGTTGCGATCGAAACATGTCATGGTAACCTGCCGGCCAGGGTTCGAGCCCAAGCCACGTCAAGAATGAAAGATTATCAATAACAATTTTAATTAATTTTCATGTTGTAAAATTCCTTTCTTCAAAAAAATAATTTAATAAAAATTAAATTTCATGAACTTAAGCCTAATTAAAAATATTAAAAATTTGGATTAAAAACCATAAATAGTTTAACAAAATAACCACAATACTAATTATTATAAAAAAAATATTTAATATTATTAATAATTTTTCACCTTTTTTTGATTACAAAACATTCCTCTTTATTAAAAAACTTGTAAAAAAATAACTTAAGTAAACGGAACTACTATTAAAAAGATGGCTGAAAACTTCAAATGCATTTTTCTCTGTTCACGATTTTTTGAATTACTGCGGTATTGCACCAAAGGCTCGATATGTCGGTTCAACAGGATGGGGCTTCTTGCCACACTGCAAGAGAAACAATGGATCTTTTAAAAGAAAAGTTCTAAAACCGCATTATTTCTCGAAGATGAGGAGTGAATTGGCCACCAAGATCGTGCAATTTGACACCTTTCTACAATTTTTTGTGGAGTTTTTTGAAATTGAAAGTGAACAGCAATAATCCCACAAAAGTTTAAGAGCTTAAAAACAACATTATCGAGCAGATTTCTACCATTTACAACAGCCCAGCGGGAAAATGTAATCAATAGGAATCGATAATGTAATACATATCTTGCATAATATTTGATTCCAAAATTCATTATTCTTAACACGGGACATGTCCTAGGATTGTAATAAATTCTTTTAATGTATCCTGCGAATAAATAAAATATGTAATTAATTCATCCTTTATGATAAACATTTGTATACGACATAAAGGCAGCCAAAATAACGAGTTTTTATTAAGAAAATGTGTAAAAGAAAAACACAAATAAAAGTCACGAACAGAAACAATACATTCCTTGTACTTCTTTTTAAGTTATTTATATAATATATTCCTCATTTCCCGCTGAAAGTTTATTAAAAAACGTGATTGAGAATTTGGGTAAAAGATTGGAAGCCTACCGAGCCAGTAGCGGAGTCATTGAACTGTCATACCTTTCAATTTTTAACCAGAACCTATTTGTAATAAACTGAAATAAAAATATTTTTAATATCTCAAAAAAAAACTTTTTCTTTTTATTAAAATAAAATGATACCTCAATTTTTGAACACCCTTTATTACTTCATGTCACATTTTGTTTAAATTTAAATCATTTTAAGTGACATCAAGACACATAAAGTGACATAAAGACTTTCCTGTAATTGAATACTGCTGTATACGTAAACAATTTTTCAGAATTATTACAGATTTATTTTTCCTTAAGAAGCAGAAAAACCCGCAATTTTATAGTTACATAGAAAGGCCTCTAACAAATAACCAACGGCGCCAATGTAGTATTAAGAGATGGACCCAATTTAATCTCTTGCATTTAAAAAGCACTTCATCAAAAGTGTAAATAATGAAAGTAATTATTTTAAATGCAGATAATATCATTATTTATATTCCTCTAAAATGTTAATGCTAAAATGTTAAATACTCAGCACTCATGATAAGGGAGATGGATGATACCATTAAAACTTTGGCGATCAAAAAAAAACCGTAGTCGCAGTCAGTCAAACAAGCGTTACCTTTATCTATTCATGCATACATGCAGACAATAAGTTCTACATTTGTCGAAAGGTAAAAGGAAATTTCGTTGCCGCAGTTTTCTGCAGCAAAACATTTGAACTCGCACACCTATGAGCAGGGGGAAGAAGGGTACGAAATACATTCATTTGATTCTGTATTTTCCAGAATCATATGCTGATGATAGTTGTTGGTTTGTTTGTTTATTCGTTCGTTCGTTTATTTGTTTTTGTAATTTCGAAATGCAAACGCGTAACGAGAAACTGGCAACTGCAGTCAGTCTTTCCGTCATTAGGAAATGAGTGTCAAGAGGGAGATTATATTTGTTTTAATTAAAATAAATTTTTATTATTTTTATAAATTTTTATGCATTGTGTGGTATTTTACAGATGAAATTGTTTCGAAAACATATAAAGAGGCGTTAATGTGACGATCTATTTACACACACGTAGATAAATGGGCCAAACAAAACATTTAGTTTGTTGATTGTCATAGTTGAGAAAATTGTTGAAGTGTAAATTATTATTTGAAATATTTCAAACAAAAAAAGGTTTGTATTGTAAATAACATGGAAAATACTAATAGAATAAGCCGTACTTAAGATTAAAAGTCAACCATAAACCTACTGTCACAAAATTACGATGTCAGGTTTCGATTTTCTTTTAAGAGAAGCCTGTGTCGAATTTAATTTGTCTTTGCCATTGACGTCAGTACCTGTCATGATGTCCTAAATTAACAGTGCTCCTAACAGCAGGTGAAAACGCCCCTGTGTAAGAAAAACTAGCAGGTGGCAATTTTAATACAAATATGTATATAAGGGTGGTGCATTTGTATGTATGTGGCAGCTCCTGATGTTTATCAACCATAAACCCTTAACACAGTATTTTAAAGTTGTTCGTTCCCCAATTTGAAGTAAAACCATAACCACCACTTGACCCCCGCAGTTGCCTCACCCAAAAGCCATTCCATGACCAAAAAATTCTTATCATGGTACTAGACAGAACTCTGGTCAACCGTGATCTTAGGGGATCTTCCAATTTCAAGCCCCACAGGTGGGTTAATACTACTCATGACGTCTACGCACATTTCCCGGGAGTATAAATTTTGCTACAAAGTTTAGGATTCAGGTGAGTACCTTCCTGTTTGGCCTAACCTTACACTAGGCGGGCGCAATACGTTCAACGGCTCCCCCACGTTTAAGTGAAACATCACGCTATACATGGGTTGCACTTTAAAGCGCATGCATTTTAACAGTAATCAGTACGCTCGCCCTTTTCTTTGGAGTTTGAGCTATCTATCCTTTACTGTTAATATACAGCAGCTTCTGTAAGTTAACAACAGCATTTAGAGCGATGCGACAGCAGGCCGAACTTCTCCAAAATAGGTGGGAAATTGGCGCTTACATTAGCCTCACCAATACCTAGTCCAGGACCGAAGTCCAAGATCCCTGGTCAGCCGCGATCCCCAGAGAGATCTGCCAATTAAACCCTATTGTGCCATGATATCGATTGCATCTTATTACCGCTGGTATGTAAAACCGAGAGGTTAAATATCCCCCAAGATGTATCCAAACATATCCCGGGGGAAAAATAAAGAGTCATTTTAAATCAGTTACCACTCTGGTGGCTCAGATTTAAAATGCCGATAAATTTTTACAAGAGCTAATGCTTTTTCCATTCCAAGACGATTATTAAGGTCAATCCATATAAAACCATAAGATGAAATTTTTTATTGTTGCTGGTCAATTTATTACTGAAGTGAATAAATCGTAAAAGTTAGCTGGTAAAATTTTTTAATTTTTGGCTTTTAATCTTAACCAACAATGGTGGTGGTCATTTAATTTGATAAGAACTCATGTTGCAGAAAGCGTTCTTTATTATAATTTAAATGTGTAAAATTGTACATATTTAACGTGTCAAAAAAACATAAAACAAACTGCCCATGTTAACCTTGTGCGCAAAGTACAGATCGCAATTTTGGAGATAGTTTGATGAAATTTGGTGCATAGGTTCAAGTAGGCCTAATGATCAAGCCTTTTGAAAATGAATCTGTCCATCATTTCACATAACCCCCATATAATCTTCTTTCCGGAATAGGGATTTTGTGCCCATAAGCCATCTTATTATGTTGGTATTAAGATTATAATTGGTCCAAAAATTTTCTAATGTAATAAAAATCATCTTACAAAATTGTATTTCAATCGGTCCATATTTGACTGTACACGGAAAGAAGTTTATTTTCTAAAGTGATCAATTTCTTTTCCAAAAACAAGAAACCGAAATCTAAAAATAATTTCTTGATTTTAACTTATCTTCTTCGTATTTAGTAAATTTTTCTTAAATAAAGAAACATTTTGCTTAAACTGGACGAAAATCATGCAAAATTTTCTTGGTTTAAGCCGTGTTGAGTTAATAATTCTTTCCGTGTAGCTCCCATACAAATACTTCTTCCGGAAATGGCTTTAAATGCCATAACTTCCTTATAAATGTTGGCATTAATATAAAAATTGGCGTAAATGTTGTCCTGGTAGGTCCAAAATGTACCATAGATCCCATATAAAGTCCCATTTAGATGAAGATATCTAAATAATATTTGGCACAAAGAACGTCTACATGAATCTTAACCTCATAACATAATAATAATTTAAGGCGGGTCCATGATTGCCCATGGGCTCCAAATAGGGTACACTAGCAAAAATAGTTTTATATACTGTGGTGTTGGACATTATATGGTCGGGATTGATATTTCTAACTTGTTTTAATTTGTTTTTTTAATGCATTTGACAGGCTTTTCGTTTGTTTTAGACAGTAGCTTAAGCTAGCTCATGCATATTATGGTTGGGTCTTTAGGCACATCGACGGTATCCAGCTGCAAAATACGAGATTTACGGCCAATTCACCAAGTTCAGTTATAACTAACTATGTATGTATTAGGCCGGCCATTCACGTACAGTTTAAACTGTAAGTTTCAACTGTTCAGTTAAAACTGACAGACTTAACTGTAAACTGAGATGTACACAAAAGTGCAGTTCAATTCTTCAGTCTTTAACATGGATTCGAATGAGCAGGATGGTTTGGCCATATACGCACTCTCGCTCGACACAAATTGAACTGAGAACTGTGCAGTTCAACCCCCACACACGTTTTTTTATTTCTGAGTTAAACTGAAACGTTGAGTTTAACTGTCAGTTATTACCCACTCTCGCACAGTTTTAACTGTCAGTTTAACCTGAACAGTTGAAACTGACAGTTTAAGCTGTACGTGAATGGCCGGCCTTAGGTACTACAACTGTCAGTTAACAATATATTTATTTCCTAATTTAATTGTTTTGCATTATTTGCACAAGGCTATTTTTTCCTAAATATGTATTTTATGTTATTGTTTTTAAACTTAAAGTTATGAAAATTATTTTTTACGATTTTTCAAGTTTGTTTTGTAAACATAAAACAGGTGTTCGAGTAATTATTTTTCTAGCAGAATTTTTTTTTTGTCTCAGATTTGTATGCTCTTTCTCACTAGTTAGTTGTTATTGAGTACGTGAAAAATAACTAGTAACAATTATTGAAAATAAGCAATAGTTTGCTGTTATTGAACAGACTTATTCCTCAAACTAATTTTATTAGGAAATGTTAAAAGTCAAATATTATCCCTGACAATCTGTTTAAAGTTCATAGCCCATCAATGATGATGCAGATGATACAAAAAAATAAGCAAACAAAACTGCAACAATTTTTTCTTCTCGGCAAAATTCATTTGTACAAAAACATTAATAGATATGGGCAAAAAAAAGGGAATGCCAACTAAAAAGTGTTAAGAGTTCCGGCAACAATTTGTTGTATGTACCACAAGTTATTTTAGTGAGAGGGAATGTTGTGTACTTTTTGGCTTTTACACTAAATTGTGCACAAGTTGACTCCGACAATGAGAACACGAATAGAACTGAATGGGGAAAAAGGAAGCAACAGCAATATTGCTTCTGTCGGATTGTCTGCTTTAATATAAAAATATTATTTGTGATGTGCAGCAGCAACTAACTAGTGCAACACTTGACACGATGGATGACAGTGTCAGCAACGCCTGTAGGCAGGCAATAACAATTTGCACAAAGCAGCCAACCAGTCATCTATTCAGTCAGTCAGATAGTCAAACGACAAACAATCTGTTCTGTTTCTATAACAGAATTGCTGTGATGTTTAAAAATGTTCTTACTTTTGTTGTTCTTGTTTTGCTGTATCATGTTTGTTGCTTCTAGGTATTTTTAATGTTGTTGCATGATTTCAGTTCAGTTCATATTTTCAGTTGTTGTCGTTGTTTTGTCTCATTCTTGTTACACACTCATTTATTCGTTTTTATTATTCATGGCATATTGTAAAAGAACACACCCAATTTAAAAAATAAAACAGTTCCCAGTCAGCATTTTATGATTATTTATCATATTCGAGTCTTATTTGAATCCTCTGCGCGATATAAATAATCATGAATGCGCTCATTTTTTAGTCGAAAATAACTGTTCGTTTGCGAGAAAATTTTCTATTAACATTAATACTCTTGCTCTATAATTATAAGATATATTCTTGTTGAGCAGGATTTCAATAAATAAATAAATAAATAGCCTTAACCGAAGCTAAAACAGCATATAAATATAAGTTTTTCATTCCGTTTGCAATTTCTACAGCATCGGTACCAGACCCTAAAAAGTATAAATATGCTGGGTCCCTATGAAGAGCGAAGTTTATATAACGATGTCCGTCTATCCGTGTGTTTGTTGCCACGGGTTTTCCGAAAAACCCAGAAATTATGGGGACTAGGTTGTTATATATTTAAGTCACATATACTCCGTTAAAGTTTGCTAAATTCAGCCAGATCGGTTCATAAATGACTGAGATATGAGCAAACAACCACGGCTGCCTATAATTATCATATATATTATTTCTAAAGCACTTTTTTTTGTCGGTTGCAAATATCTCCCATACCACCGCATCAAATTTAATGAATGATATCTCATTTAAAAGCTTATTTCTAACACTAATGACGAAAAATAATTAGAAATTGAAAAATTAATATTTTCATTGATAAAAATTACGGTGCGAAATAGTCGCACGGGTCATCTAGTACCCATAAATCCTTTTGTTGTTTTCTTTTTTCTGTATACCTTAAGAACGGCAAAAGCCAAATTTTCCAAATAAGGTAAAATCATCTCGTTAACAATACACAACATCCTACATTTTAGTGGGATTGGGAAGTGGGCGTGGCACAAAACAGATTTATTTATAACTAAAGAACGGTTCTTATCGCACCATGATGACGAAAATATAAGCATAGCCGAATATATTACTCTTACTTATTTTTCAGTCATACTTCCTCATACATATTATACTCGTATTTCTTATCGCATTTTTGCTGGAGCAATGCAACTATTTACGTGTTGGATGTTCGATCATACGCATGATCAATTTACGCTTGCGCACATTATGTAAATTTTGTTTTTGTTTTTAAACAAGTCACGTTCTATTCATTTCATGGATTCACTTTCGAGTCTTGTTTTAAGCGCACAACAGATTAATCATCTTTTGACCATCAAGCTAGCCTAAAACACTCAGTTTGGTGATTTCTGCTAAAACAGTATCCCACATGCTGGCTGGGTTACTACACTCCTGTATCCTCTTATCACACTCAAGCTTCATTGTCTTGTACACCGCTCCTTTATTTTCCTCCCCACCAAAAACAAATAATTCGTCAACCAGCTAGTCAGCCTGTCAGCCTACCCTTTATTCTTTTAATAACTTTACCTTAACCATTAGGAATTGCCTTGATAGATAGTCCTTGGATGTACTGATTCGTACCCCCCCCCCCCCCCCCCCCCCTACTGTCATTGTTCTCCCCCCAATTATTCGTTCATTCATTAGGCTTTTTTAATGTTTTTCTGTTTGCCTGCCAGTCTGGCTGCCGGTGTGGCTGCATGTCACTCATTTTGCTTGGTGATTTTTTTCTGAATGCGAGCAATACATACATATGTATCTTAATGTCCGTCTGTCTATCTTGTTATATTTCGTGTATGATGGCATGTGAGTTTTTTTTGTAATGAAAGTAATTTTTGAGCATAAGGGTCTGATTGGTTGCATTATTTTTTATTACTTAAGTTGAAGTTTGATTGTTCTTTATTGTTACTTGGTGTGCCATTATCGAAAATATATGACAGTTATTTAGAAAAATAATGTTTTATATTTGTATACCATGATTTTAGGCTAATAAACTAAGCGAAACTAACGACGATGTAGAGGATTTAAAACGTTATTAGGTTAGAAAAACTATCTACAACGTCGATCGTGTTTAAAATTGGAGCGTTATCAAGTTTATTTTAACAGTCTAAAATGCTTAAAAGAAGAATCAATAAGTGGATTAAAAAGTATTTATTATGCAAGTCAATCTAACTACCGTTATAAATATATGTATTTGGTTATTGCAGTCTAAACTATACTTTGAAAACTACTCTTACGATCCCGTTTAGGTTTCATTGTCAGAAATTGCTTGCCAAATCCGTATCGAGATTTAATTTAAGTGAGCATTCCCGTTCAAATTTTCTGGTATATTTTCAATCGAACATGTTTCTTAATTTTTAACATATTTGTTTTGCTATACTTTTAAACTGATAAATTGCTAGAGTTAGAAGTTCGTTTGGTTCTACGTCCTCAATGTATCGCATATAACCTTTAGCTCTTAACTTAACACTTCAAAAAACGTTTTTTCCTATTTAACAAACTTATCCAACACTTTTAAATATTCACCTCGCTTAGTCATAGAAACGGCAGGAGGCTTAAGGTGATAATTGTGAAAATAAGAAATTTAAGTATTTCGTTTCAGCAATTTAGCTTGAATTATATTTTAACTATCGTTTTCCTCTGCAAAATTTATTTTCTATTTGTTTTTCAAACTCTTGGTGTATTCTTGTTCTATAACATTTCCTTTTGTTGTCCACTTGAAAACGTTTGCAGTTTTTACTCTGTCTATTTATAATTTGTCGTTTTTCTAATAATTCTAATATTCTAATAATTTGTAGTAATATAATATAATAAAAAGAAAAAGAAAACAAATCAGCACAATTGTTAATACGGCTTTGCTACCCTTCGCCAAGAAATTAATTTTAAATGGGAGCTACGACCAGTTTTTGACTGAAATTCATATCATTTAATAACATAATTTACAGTTATATTTATGTATTAATTGTATTTTATGAAAATTTCAGATCCTTACAAAACGGTATACCATAATTTCTGATCATATAAGAACTAATGTGTGCAATATTTTATGACAATATCGATATTCCTTGCGATTTTAGTATTTAAATATTTATCAGAAGTCAGCTTTTTATGGAACTTATATAAATTATGGACCGATCATTTCAAAATTTAGTTTTACAATTTATGGTCAAATAAAACCAATTTTTATGAAATTTTTCGACAATACGTAAAATAGAGGCCTGCACAATTCTTTTTGAACACACACTCAAATCATTGAACATTTTCTAAAGTCTAAAACTGTTGTGTTGCTTTCACAAACAAATATTGTGTGATGGTGCAGATGTAAAAAACAAAATCTGTTGTGGAAGCCAAATCAGAAGCAGGTATAAAAATTAACCAAAAATATAACAAGGAAATTAAAAATACACTTACCATGCTAGTTGCAAAATTAGACAAGCCGGAAACATGGCGTTTTTTAGCATAATTCGGGTACGCTGAATCCAATGGTGCCCATCGTTTTTTTAGGTTAGCTCTTGTTTTCGAGATACACCGTTATTTTGAAAATGGAGGAGGTTGCGCAACATATATTCGCGTAACTCAAAACCAGTTTAGTTTATTAAAAAAACAAGTAATGCTTCCATAAGAATGTGAATCGATATATTTACTTAATCTACCTTAAAGCATCTGATTACCATCTGTTTATTGTTATTTGTTAATGTTTTAAAAAATACAAAAAATTTCAGTCGAATGCTCTTCTTTTCAAATTTATCATTTAGTCCCCTCAGTTGAGTTGCAACTTACACATTTGAACTTTACAACAAAAGCATTCTGCTAGTGACGAATTGTAAATGTTTGATGTTTTGGTTTAACTTTTGTTAACAGGGTTGTAAACAATAATACGAAAGAGTTAAATTTCAACTGAACTAGAGCTGAGTTGTAAGCCGTAATAGGGATAATGCCCCTATTGAGTTGAATTATTTGTCAAAACAATTAAAAAGTTGAAACAAAGGAAATGAAAACATTATTTTAAAGCCTTTTCAAACTTGTCAACATTTAACATCAATTTGCGAAGATGTTGGAATTTTCCCATAAGAAATACAAAGGGATAAAAATCAATATTTTTCAACATCTTTACAGAATGTTACCATCTCATTTTGTTCCCTTTTACATTTTTCGATTCTTTTAGTGTCATCACTAGAAAAGTGGCAATAAATGCTGTTATTACTGTGGCATCACTTAAAAAATGGAAGTTGCTTTGAAAACAGCGTTACCATTTCTGAAGTTTTTCCTTTTTTTGCAAGCCTTATTTTGCTTAATTTTGCTAAAATTATTAAACGAAAGAATAAAAAATACATTTTGGTGTTATCTTTTAAAATGTTGGCACTTTTGTAGAAAAAAAATATTTAAAAAAATGAAATTTTTTTTCCAGAAGTGGTGAAATTTTTTATTGATAGTAAATGTTAAATGTTTGAAATGTGAACGAGTATTTCACATTTTTAACATCTTCCATGCGTTCCTCCAAAATGTATGCAAGTGTACAAAGGGTTAATTCTATTATTTTACATTTCTACGCGCAGAGAAAAAAACATATTATGGTCCCAGCAATGGCAGCAAACAAACTTTTGTTGTTTTTAACAAAACTTTTTTCACGATTGATAATAATTTGTTTCTTTTTAACAATAAAGTGTTTACCTCCCTTTAAACTTCAAATATGGTTAAACTCAACAATATACTGTTTTAATAAAATAAAGCAACAATTATACACTTAAATATATTATGGTTACCTTAACCATATTATTATCTTGGCAACCATATTACGGTTAAATTCATCCATCGAAAAGCTATAACCATATTATGGTTGCCTCCAAACATGTTATGGTTAATATTTAATAGTAACAATAATATGTTCGAAATTATAATATTTTAAAACATTGTATGTTCAATTTTAAATTTAAAATAATATGTTTAAAAAGCAACAACATTCTGATCGTTTGCATTTTACTTGGTTTGCTTAAAATTCTCATTCATTTTATTTTAATTATTGAATAAAATGCATAAATTAACGTAGAATAAACTAGTAGAACAGAAAAATAGTCATAAAGGTCGTCACAGGCTGGAATATGAATCAAAGGGGATTTTTTATTAAAGTGGAACATAACACTCATCTAGAATGTAAAATTAAATAAAATTATAATTTGACACTTAACAAACAATTTGAAAAAATGGATGAAATAAATAACTATAATATGATTAACATTGACCATATTATTGTTACTTCTGACCATAATATTATTACTTTTGTTAAAATTCTAGGAAATATATAATATGGTCAACTTTGAACATGGTTAGTTTTGACCAATATTATGGTTAATATTGACCAAAATAGGGTAAATTTTTACCATATTATGGTTGTTTTCTGGAAAAAAGTTTTTAGTTTTAACCATACTATGGTCATATTTGAATAAACATTGTTAAAATCCAAACATAGTATGTTGCTTTAAGAATATAGTTACATCCAACCATATTTTTTTCTACGTGTATGCGAGACATTATAACATTTATTAAATCCCATCGCTGTATTATAAGTACATAAATATTAGTCTGTATAAAAGATTGTGTTTTTGGTTACATTTTGTGGGTTAATATTTACTTAAGTTAATTAAAAGTTTTTATTTGTTCTTTACCACCTGATGTTTAAAAAAGTTCTGGGAACTTTTAAACTATTTCTACACAAAATATACAATACATATATTTTTTAATTTGACCTGAAACGTTTGTTTGGTTTTTGTGTGAAATAAAAACCATATCTAAGTTAAGTGTATATAATACTAAAGACTTTGTAGCCAGATGGTAAAAGAGAGAATTTCTAATTCTAAAAAGACATGTACAGTTGATAATTTTATTTGTAAGAACCATGTCAGCCGAGTTGCCTAAATTTTAAGGTTATGGCACTTCACATAGTTGCTATTAATCGTTAGTTTACAACAATTTACCGGTTTATTTTAATTTTATTTTTATAAACTTATCAATAGTAAATACACAAACTATAGAATAACCCTGTAAGAGAAATATCTGGATTAGTGGTTGCAAGTTAATTATAATCGTAATCGCACACAAAATTCTGGGACTTGGATCAGAAATCCCAACATTTGCAATACCTTGTTTCGAAAATAATTTTAAGACGAATCAAGTCAAAATTATATTATCTTACACGTCCATAATATAATCAGGCGCGGATCCAGCTCGAGCCTTAGGGGGGGGGAATTTTGTATGATACAAAAAAGTAAAAAAATTGTTTTCAAAAGTTTATTAAAAACAATATGTGTATATTATATTAAAAAAAACTCAACAATAACGATAAATAAAATATAAGATCAGTTCAATATAAATTAATATTTTTAAATAAGCCTCTTATGATTTCCTTGTGAGGCAAATTTAGATAGTATAGTCTATCTTCGGTCATTGTTGATCTGAGCCATGTTTTTATTCGACGAAGGGTAGGAAATGACCTCTCGTTCGTAGCATTACTGAAGACCATTGACACAAAAATTTTAAATATTTTTCTTAGAGTTTGGGTAGATATTCATCACAGTTTAATAAAACATCTACAACGTTATCTAATAGATTTTCAGATATTTTCCATGTTTGTTGCCAATACAACAGTTCAGGCGCAAGTTTAGATGTTAGTAGGTGTTTATCTCTTTTATCAAATATAATCAGCTCATCCGCTAGTTATGGTTTTAAAAATTTTGTATCTGTATATGACTTGATTACACTTTGAGGTAGAAGTTTAGGTACGTTCAAAACATTTGGGATATCTATTGGGAAAGTTGTTATGAGATCTTCTAAAATAAATTCAATAAGAGGAATGTAACCTACAACTCGGTAGTAATCTTCAACATTTTGGATGTGATTATTTCGTAAAAATCTTGTCTTTTCGATAGGAAACTCGATTTGAACGCAAATAACATTAACTTTTTCAAAAATCGCTTCAAATTGTTCTTCGGCTTTATTTCTTTTCTGTTCAAGGCACACGGTTAAAATTTTGATAAGGGTTGATCCTTTTTGAAGATCTATATCGTGCTTTTGTAAAATGAAACTAAGCGGCTGCGTTACAATAAGTATCACACTTTATATGATTTATAGTTTTCGTAATAAATAGTTAAAACCTCTAGCTCAAAGTATATTCATATTTATGGACAATGGACATTGCCGTTTTTGCATCAATTTTTAATTTTTTAACATACTTTTTTACGGGATAAAAGTGTTTCTGTTAATTTAATATTCACTTATTGGAAGCATTCATTAAATACAACTAAGAGGTATTATTAGTTACGTTTGTTAAAAAAGTGGACATTGCAGTCTTTGCATCTATACCCCTCATATGTATATTCCGCAAATAAATTCAAAAGTCCTAAGTAAGTTGTTTAATATAAAGGTAGAGGTAGAGCTTCTACTATATGATGTACACTTGTTGCAAAGTCCATAATTGAGTCATTGAGTTGTTTAATTTATGGGAATAGCAAGGCATTTGTTTCGCATTTGTCGCTTTTCCAGAAATTTTGAACGGCTCTATTTTCTGCTGGCATCAGAGGACACCCATCTGTTCCATCTCCTACACAATTTTTTAGGTCAAGACAAAAATTTGTCAAAGCTTTAAGAACTATTGATGATAGTGCCTTCGCATCACTTGACACATCAACGTCATTAATATCCTTTGAAGCCCCTTATTTCACCACCAAATTATTTTTAACGTCAATTTGTAAACAAATTATGGTTAATTGTATTATGGTATAAACACAACTGGGACGAAGTTCGCATAGTATGACGAATTCTTCGGCAAGAATTCGTTGCGTAAGTTCGTCAAATGAGACACAATAAGTGCGTGAATTCCAGGTATTAATGTGACTTAGATTTTTTTTTATTTTTAAAAAATAAATACCTTAGACGCTAGACTGACTTTTTAATTATTTTACTGCATCCATTTTCATCTTTTTCCGAATCCACTCGAAAGTGGATTACTTCAGCATTTTTGGTGTTCTGGGTTTCGATTAGCGATCTCAAATTAGTTTTTGAGTTTGTTTCAAATTTTGCAATTTTTCGCGAATTTCAGCCATGTTCGCAATTTGTTCCTGTAAGTTTTCTGATTCTTTACAGCTTTCACGATTTATAATAAATAGTAGACCCTGCTATCATGCCGCTGTCAACAAAATTTTGCACATTTCCGCTAATTAAGCAATTTTTACCGAATTTTTGCCATTTCTTATAGCTTTAGGGACATTTAATCCATTTTATAGCTTTTTTGAAATATTAAAATTTTTTTTGCGAATTTTTGCCATTTTTGCAATTTTTTTTTTTTTGTCTGTGTGATTCTTTATAGATTTCACGATTTTTAATAAATAAAATACTTTGCTATCATGCTGCGCTGTCCCTTTCCCAATTAATTCGTCGTTCGTCTGCGTAAGAAATAGAAATAAACCTATCGCAGAGTTCGTTATGCACGACGAATTTCTGGTGACGAATATTCGTTGCGAATAATTCGTCGTTCGTCCCAGTTGTGTTTCTAGCATTATGGTTAAATTAGTCCTCCATCAAGAATGCACAACCCTTTTAAAGTTGTATATTTTAGTCCCATGTTGTTCTATTTTTCTCTTTCTGTTCTCTTTCACTAAATGTAAAGCTAGTTGCGCTTAACACCAAACTACAAAAAAGTAAATAATATTTAAACTATTCTTTAAGAAAACTTTAAAATGCGTCGAAAAAACGGTACAAAAAGTAGACTTTTTTTGTGGAAATGGTCATATACTCCTTTAAAGTTTAAAGCAAAATAACACTAGTGCCTCGAATTTTTAACCATTAATTTAAAATGTTTACCCATTTGCTTTTTAAAGTCTAACATTAAACAAACATAAGCTATGTTCATATTATGTGTATTTGTCACGTGGAATGTCACTTTTCTACCCACATGTGATTTCATGTGTATGTCAAAATTTGAGTTTTACATAAGGTTAATAATTAACATGTTCACATGTTGGTATGTAACGTACTTTTGACATCTTAACATATCAAAAATAAAATAAATACATTTTTAAAATTAATTTGTGTATTTTTAATCTTTTGTATTATTTATTTACTATTATTATTTATATTTATTAAAATTTTAAATTATTTTTGCCGCCAGAAACTATTTTGCTAATAAAAACCAGCTGATGTCAGATGCTTTGTCACACATAATGTGAATATAGCTTTAGTAGAATACTACTAGTGGTGAACATTAACCAGATCGGTTTATATCAAAAAAACTAGGAAAGCAAAATTTGCCATTTCCTTTGTAATTTCTATAATTTGTATCTTAAACCCTTTAAGTATTTATATTCTGGGTCCTTGTGAGTAGCGAATTTGATTTAAAGATGTCCGTCTGTCCATTGAAATGGGTTTTCCGAAGAACCGAGGTATGATGGGGACCAGGTGCTTATATATTTATGTCACTTATCGTCGGCTTAATATGCAAACCTGCTAACTCTCTTACAGCACATTTTACAGGAGAGACAAAAACTTTTTATATTTCGTATGTGCAGCTTGGGAGGAAAACCAAACACACTTCAAGCCTAAAGTTGAAGAAAAACTATATGCAGGTCGACGAGGCGTGTCTTTCTCTACCACACGGCATCAAAATCTCAATTAACTTAAAAAGTGGATTTAGCAGGTTTGCATATTAAGCCGACTATATAGTTAATTTGCTCTAAGTTAAAGATTTAAACAAAAAACCGCGACTGCATAAAATTTTCCCCATAAATCCCTTGTTGCTGTTATATTTTATTTTATTATGTATAGAGAACGGCAAGACAATAGACAACATCCGTCAAAATGTGGGCGGGAGTGGAGAAATGGCGGTGGCACAAAGTAGATTTATTTATATCTACAGAACGTTATTTATATAACTTTCTGCCCTTGTCGCACCATGGGGAAGGGTATATACGATTCGGCATAGCCGAATATAGCCTCTCTTACTTGTTTATTAATAAAAAGTATTAAATATTGAAAATGCAGAAAGTTTGCCCATTTGTTACCCTGGCTGTTATACAAGTGTTCTACCAAATTTATGATTTTTATACGATTTTTTATACAATGGCGAAGAGTATATAAGATTCGACACAGCCGAATATAGACCTTTTACTTGTTATACCCTCCACCCCAATTAGTTGTGAAGAGGGTATATTAAGTTTATCATTCCATGTGAAACTTTTTTATTATTCATCTCAGACCCCATAAAGTATATATATTCTCGGTCCTTGAGTAATTTTAAGCCGATTTAGCCATGTCCGTCTGTCTGTTCGTCTGTCCGTCTGTTGAAAACACGCTCACTTTCGAACAACTCAAAAGAAATGAACAAACTTGGTGCCAAATTGCTTGCAGTTATCCTAAGCAGTTTGGGATTGAAATCCAGCAAAATCGGTTCAGTAGGACCAGAGCTATGAATCAAAATGTGGAACCACCACCTAAAAAAATTGATAATTTTGTTACAAAAAATAACATAAATGCTGGAACAAGGATCGGAATGAGATAAGATTTTGCAAAAATTTGTTTTATTTGACTGGAAATCACGCTGTTAAATTTCGTGAAGATCCGTCCATAATTTACCCTAAGCCCCATATAAGCACTACTCCCGGAAAACAGTTTAGTACTAATAAAACCGTAAAAAATAACGCTAGCGCAACAAAATTTGGTACGTCACAGTTTTTTTGGACTAAAAATAACATTGTGAAATTTCGTGAGGTCCATAATTTACCTTAGGCCCCATATAAACCCTACTACCGGAAAAGAGTTTAGTACGCCTAAAACCGTAAAAAATAATGCAATTATAACAAATTTTGGCTCGTCACAGTTTTATAGGACTATAAATGATACCGTAAAATTTCGTGAAGATCGGAACATAATTTACCCCAGGCCCCATAGAAACCCTACTCCCGGAAAACAGTTTAGTACACCTTAAACCATAATTAATAATGCTATCATAACAGAAATTGGCTCGTCACAGTTTTAAAGGACTAGAAATGACGCTGTGAAATTTCGTGATGATCGGTCCATAATTTACCGTAGGCCCCATATAAACCCTACTACCGGAAAACAGTTTAGTCGCCTAAAACCATAATTAATAACAAATCGTCACAGTTTAAGATAATAATAACATCATACAGATATTATTCCTAAACATTCGAACTGTCGGTGGAGGGTATCAAAGATTCGGCACAGCCGATTATAGCACTTTAACTTGTTTTTTTTTTTTTTGACAACACACTTTGGTTTTTTCGTAACTAGTTATAATCTATGTTTATGTGCGCCTGCTTTTAACACCTGTTAATTATCTGGTTTCTAACCGTTAAATTTTTAAACATCAAACTTACGGCCAAAAAACCATATTGTTAACTGGCAGTTAAGGTAATAAATAAATCTAACTGAACTGGGTGAAATTGGCCGTTAATTCATTGATTTATTAAACTTTAAAACTGTGCTATTTACAAGTGGCTGCTTTAATTTAATTTATTTATTAAATCTATTCTTTTACAAAAACTTTTTTCTTTTATGTGAGTTTGTAAAAGTTCAAATATTTTTGTATAAAAACGTTTTTGTATTCAATTAATAACCAACAGTTACATCCGAGATTATTTTTATTTCATGTCAAGGCACAAAAGAATATTTTTATGTTAAAAAAAAATAAATAAAAAACTTTGATTAACTTGATTTCTTTATAAATGAGAAAATAAGAGAAATTGTTTTCTTTGACAGAGCAAAAAAAAAAAAAAATATATAAAACTTTGTCAAGCTCGTTATCAGAATTTAATTTTAAAAAGGTAAAATTTTCCTTTTTCCGTAGAACATTTTGTCTTTCTTTTTCTCTCGCCCAACTTATTTTTTATTCGCATTTGAAAAGATGCAATTTTCGTTACGAGTTTTCAAGTATAGAAAATGAATTTTTATGGGTTTTTGATTTTTGTGTAAATATTACATACATTCATATGTAAGTATGTATAAGTATATCTAAAAAATTATTATATTCAATAGATAGATAGATGTACGAATATGAATGAAAAATAGTGAATAAGTGAAGGCATATTTGAAGTTTTATAACAAGATGCATATTTTCTTATTTTTAAAATACATAAAACTAAACGAAATTCTTGGTAACAACAATTTGAATTCAAGCCAAAACTGGAGATGTCTTTACAAAACCATGAGTTTGAAAGTATGTATGTGTTTATTCAACAAAATTTGTAGATTGTAAAATGCAAAATGTAAGAAAATATGTTGCATTATACTTAAATACATGATTATCGTGGAAAGGGGAAAAGAAAAATGATTTTTAGTCCACAAAAAAATCATTGGAAATTCTTAGGAGAATAAACAAGCAATTTGTTTCTTATTCCTTTGTAAGTTGTATGTTGCGGCAAGAGTTAAGTTGAACATACAAACATTCAATAGTTTTATAGACAAAAAATATATGGGTATTTTCGTCGAAAGATCCATCTCAACCAAAAAATTTGTTTTGTTTTTTTTTTTCTTTTTACCCACTTACAACTACAATTCGAGTCGGAAAGAACCCAACCAATTGTAGGGGGATGTAAGAAAAGATAAACTCACTGTTTATTGTTGGTGTTTTGTTTTAAGCTTTGATATTGTTACAAGTAAGACTTTGAGTGTTTGAAATTCTTATTCGCTTTAGGGTTTTATTTGTATATGTAATATTTTAAGCTTTTCTAAAATCTTTGGAAAAGGTTTCCTGATGATCTGGCCTAAGCAACCAGTGAAATGCGTATAGAGGCTAGCTTTCCCTCAACAATAAATTTCAGTGTATTTATCAAATATGGAAAATTGGGAATTTAGCACGTCATACAAAAATCTTGACAAAAAATTTAAAGTTAATCTACAATTTTATCATTCTTGTATCATAAAAGAGAATGAATTAAACTAAAGATTACAATGATTTTCTTAGTTGCGAGGGTGCGATACCGGGCTACAAAGTTGTCAGTTTTGTGTTCTTTCTAAGGACATCTTCTCTTTACAATTGACATTTCTAAAAGTAATTTTCCAATTGCACTTTTTCCGCAAAACTGTTGCTACAGCAACAACAAACGTTTAAATAAATGCAAACGACCAATCAAATTAAAATTAACGGTCAAATTTTAATTTGCTTTTAACGATATTTTAAGATAACGTCACGTAACGACAGACAAACATGCATTTATTCTTATTATTTTTACGCTGATGATCGTAAGTGCGTAAAATTTTGAATGTATTCTTTTCTTAAATATCCCAAGGGGAAAGGGAACTAACACCAAACATATCACGGGACAGTTCAAAAGCGGAAGGGGCCGGTTTTTGTTCTAATACTTTATATGAAGGGGACTTGACACTTTTAGATGGCGATGTCCCAGGAGGGGGTTAATTGGCATCTTTTTGGCCCGAATACACCATGTTAAAATAATAGATTTCCTTCATATAAGGTAATACCAGATAGAATCAGCAACTACCAATTTTCTCTCCTCCAGAGTAACTATACTTCAAACACATTATCACCAGTTAAAAATTCGTTCCGATGTATTATAAAATTTTATTCACTTGTCACGGGATAAGTGCGTTAAGAATAATTGACACAAATTTCCCGCATTTACATTTATTCCTGTTTCTTGTCTCATAACCAAAAAAATATTATCGGCCCAATTATAAAATTAGAAAAAGAAATACAACAATCGACCCTAAGGTTTCGTATATATAAACAAAAATATGCGATGTCGCGACGTTACAAAAAAATAAATGAATTTTAACTTGCATTAAAAAGTTGGGCAAGACTTTATATATGAAACCTTTTTTTAGTAAACTTTGGACTTACATAGATTTATTTTCCCAAGTTATCAAATTTGGAAATCTTTGCTCGTTTGTTTTTATTAGCCTTTATTGTCTGATGTATTTCATACAAATGTCACGTCACAATGGAAATGCCCATATATAAAATTGTATATTTTTATTAAAGTTTTCACCGTGTGTGTGCAAAATATATTGAAAATAAATATCAATTTTGTCTGTTAGAGAACTTTTTATTGTTTTTATAGGGTGTTTAATGTGGTGATGATTGTCTGTCTATTGCACTTTAGATGTCGTTACCAATGCTGCTTTATGAATTTTTACTATTATCGATTTTGAATGATTTTGATTTTAGCCTTAAACTAAAGTACACGCAGAGAAAAAAATATGATATGATGAATTATCATATTCAAAGAGCAACAAACTATGGTTGAATTTAAGCAATGTAATTGTTTGTAGCTAACAATACTATGGTTAAATATCACCATAATATGGTAAAAAGCGGAAATATATAATGGTCAAAAATTAACAATAGTTTGGTTTGGTTTATAAGTCAAGTTGTAATTTAGAATTTTGTTTCTGTTACAAATGAGTTTATATTTTTATTTCATCCATTTTTAAAAGCTGTCCTTTATCACTGTCAATTAGTAAATAGCTTTTTGCCTCTTTCCGGAGTTAAGGGATTGTACAAATTCGTAAATTGGTGTATTGAAATCAACAATTAAAACCAAAAAGTGATTAAAAAGCATTCAACTTCTGCAGAAAACAAAACAACTGTTTAATTTTAAACATATTATTTTTTAAATTAAACATAAACGCCCTTATGCAAAAAAAGTTAAAGTTCACATTAGTTAAGCTACACATTAAGACCAGCAAAAGCGTATGGGTTTCTGTTTTTGGTTAACTAATGTTAACTTTAACTTTTTTTGCATAAGGGGGACAATGTTTGTATTTGGGGGATTTGCAAAGAATGATATCAAGCCATACTGTCATAATATCTTAATATTTCACAAATGTTTAAAAAAATTGTTGTTGTGTTTTAAACAAAAAAAGTCTGGAAATAAAAAGACTTTTTATGCTGTGTTTATTGTTTTGTTATAACTACACAGTTGAAATTTTAATAATATAGGTTGTTCACAGCAGTCATATTTTTTCGTTTTATTAGTTGTATACATATGACTTTATGAATTTTATTTAAACATTATGATAACATTGATAAATCCAGACATATTGAAAGTTTAAAGGGAGGGAAATACAAACCAAATTTTATTAATCGTGAGAAAAGTAAATTTAAAAAACAACAACAGTTTGTTCGAACATGTTTTTTTTCTGCGTGTAGTACGTATGAAAACGTTTCTAGGGATAAGATATTACGGTTATGTATAAAATTTAATAATATTTTGAAGAAATTCGACCGCTTGAATTAAGTTAATAAAAAACAATGAAGTGATTTAAGATGATTATAAAGTATGTATTTATTTAACGTCGCACAGTGGCGCCATTTGAGTTTTTTCGTTGCAAAAATCATATCTTTTGAACCGAATAAGATAATTGAACAGTTTAAACAGCATATGATAGATAACTGTTCAGCCTATGAAATGAGCGTTTGGAAAGGGTGCTACGCTCTGTAGGGGCCTAATTATGGGTTATCAAAGTTAAAATTAGTAGAAAAATCAATTTTATGGTAACTAAAAAAAATTATTTTTACATTTTTAGATTGTTTTTATTTTTTTTCTTTAGGTTTTTATGTTTTAAATTATTACCCAACAAATTAAAAAAAAAATTATTTTTTTTTAAATTTATTTTTTCAATTTTCTGTAAAATATTCATCACAGTTCGTAAGAGAAGGTATATCTAAAAGACTAACCATTTCTAAACTATAATTATTTTCTAACTCTATTCGTGACTTCACATGCCGCAGGGAAGATATAAGTGGATCGGAAGATGCTGCCAACATGTTGAAGAGGTCCTCATTTTGCCTTACCCTTGATGCTTTGAATGTGTTCTGCAATCTATATTTTTTATAAAATTTGTTAAGAGACTCCTGTGCTTCTTCAGAAAGCTCTCCAATTGGCAAAGACTGGTACTCAATTATATCTTTGCCATGCGCCAATATTTTATGGACGGTCGGGGTCAACTTCTTCTGTGGATACATTTCTGCTAAAAGAGATGCAGTTTTCGACGCATATTCTCCATATTTTGTAGAATTGACATTTTCTTTGCAGTTTAAAACATCCAAGATCGTTCCCAATCTTTTCACGATTTGATTGTCAATTCCAGTGATTCTAGTTACTGCCTCATCATTTTCAAAAAATCTCCTAGAAGTGTTTCCATCGTTTGAGTTACCGTATCCGTGCTTGGGACAGTCTACTTTTAGTCCAACTTGTTTAAAAAAAGCATCCTGTATTTGCTTCTTTCTGATCTTTTCCTTATCCTTTATTGATGTATTTTCATCGAAGTTTTCCTCCTCTTGTGGTAGGGTATACGCCAGTTTTAGCAAGAATTCCATACACCTTATCCTTGCGTGCAATGGTGACATTCCATATTCGTAATTCTCCTCATTTGTAGAATCGTTTAAATTACCAAAGTTCTTCTGACTCTTTTTGCAAATCGGGCATGACATTGTTGAGGTTGTTCCTGTCAGTTCGTTTACGACTTTTCCGTCAACCATGGTCAGATGGAACTCGTAATTGCATTCAATATATTTTCCTTCTCCAATTTGCAGCTTTGTAGGCTTAATCTTGCTTATTTGTTCTTCAATGTCCTTCACCGTGGTCCTTATGAGTTCTGCCGATTCCCTTGCAAACTGAAACATTATTGGTCGGCAATAATGCACTGATGACGGACGTGGATTTTTCCAGTGAAGGGAAACATCCGATTTAAGCCGCAAAGGAACAACAGATGCCATAAACATATTTCCGTCCGATATTGTAGCGTCATCGGAAGATATCCTTTGCTTATAAACGCTTTGTCCGGATGATCCATCGCAGCCCCATTTGCTGATCAATGTCAACTTCTCAGGAAGAATTTTCACCTCATTTTCAGGAAGACTCTCCAACAACCGTTTTGCTGTATGGCCCATGAGATCCTGCAGATTGGCTTTCGCAGAGACTTCCGTAAATTCCGTATGCAGTGGTCGTGAATTTATTTTGGCTTGCGTAATATGCTTGTATCCGGGTAAAACGTCAGCGCCGTGTCGCGTTAAAGATGCCCGTAGTTTCTCATATTTCTCTTTGGAAAGTTCTAAGTCCATAAACAAGGCCAAGGCTTCTTCGGAACCATACTTTTTAATGTGTGCGTTTGTGGGCGTGGGAATGCTTTCCTTAATCCTTTTTAGTCGCAGTGGGCTTGCATCAGCAACAGATTTGGTTATGTGCGACCTAACTCTTTCACTATCCTTTGTAAATTTAATAGACAGCGCTTCCGATAATTGCTTCGTGGTCAAGTCATTGGTGGCATCGGCAAGTTTCCTCTTTCTTGTGAAAATTGAACACTCCTCAATACTTTTTTTTGGCCTTCCTTTTGCTCCTCTGGTTGATGTGGTGGGTTTATCTACTGCCAATATATCCAGGATGGTATCTTCATTAAGCCAGTCCTCGTATTTGGAGTTGAAGTTCTGAATGGTTCGATTAGATTTCACCCATTTTGCCTTAATATTTGCATATATCAGATAAAAATTATTTTTTATAATTTCGCTTCTCTCAATATTTCCGTATAAGCTATCAAGTTCTTCTAAAGCAGCTTCCGTGAAAAAATTTGGTGTGGTTGACTTTCTAAACAGTTCAAATAATTTAAAATTGTTCAACGCCATGTTTTCAGTACTTAAATTGTTTAATGGTTTCAGTAATTGTTGCGCCAACTTTCAGTCGTAGACTAATCCAGGCATTATGCTTATTTTGCAATATATAGGCTTATGCTACCATGCCGAAAAATGTACCTGTTCCCTACATACATATGGATTTAGGCTGAATAATGCATTTTTATATTATGCACGTGTCCAAATAAGATTTGTGCCTACCTGTAGTCAATATTGTTCTTGACCATTTGCAATATATAGGCTTATGCTACCATGCCGAAAAATTTACCTGTTCCCTGCATACAAATGGAATTAGGCTGAATAATGCAATTTTGATATTATGCACGTGTCCAAATAAGATTTGTGCCTACCTGTAGTCAATATTGTTCTTGACCATTTGTACGCCAAAGTATTGTTTAAGTGAGGTACGTACCTGCTAATTTCAATGAGTAGTTTTTTTAGATTTTAGATCAAACTACTGTCATACAATTTCTGCAACCATGTCTTTTTAACCTTTTTTACCTCTAGAAGCCAAACGGGCACGTACGGGCAGATAAAATTTTTGAATTATGTAAAGAAATAATCAAAGAACAGATTTTGCAAATATGGCAAATATAGAAAAATATAGATTTTTGTTATTTTCCGTCAAAGTTGAAAAATAGTGAAAAAACGGATAGTTTTTAAATAGTGATTTACCAGGAGAAACACAAAGCAAACAGTTCATTTTTTTTTTATCATTACACATTTAATAAATGCATCAATCAATACAAACAAAAAATAAGGCGATTCGTTACCTATTTTTCGTGATATTACACCTGAAATCGCAACAAATTTACTAAAAATTGTGTGTTTTTTTGAAAACCGAAAGTCGGTCAACTTTGAACGGCTATATCTTCTAAACTAAAAATGTGATATTATTAAGAGTGGCAGATTTGAAATCGTTGAAAAGTTTCCTATAACATGAGTTTATTCAAAACTTCGTCGGTGCTCATGAAAATTTTGATTTTTGCAACCTCGTTTGCTCTACGGGCGCTACTGTGCGTCGATGATCTGTTCATCAAAGTTTTGCAAATTGATATAAATTTTTTTAGCAATTCTTAAGGTCATATACGAATTAAGGCCGCAAATTTTATTATAGTTGCATTATTTGTTACAGCTTTAGGCGTACTAAACTGTTTTCCGAGAGCAGGCTTTATATGGAGCGATCTTCATGGAATTTCTATTGTACCTACCTGATTATCATATATGATTTCTAGACATAACTTATATCACTTAATCTTATATCAATCCGTGCATTATACCACCATTTATGTTAGTTTTTGTATCGATTTATACTTGTTAAAGCCGTTTTCAGAAAATCTTTTGTAGGAGGGCTAGACGAAAGCATTGACTAAGTTCCATCATTTTTAAAAAGCTAAATCTTTTTGACAAAATCTGACAATCTGCATAAGAACTTGAAGTTTTCCTTGCTTTGATGATAAAAAAAATATAAAGGTAAACATAAAAGTAAAGGTTGTCTGTAGTTTAAATAATATCGTATATCATTGTTTAGCCACGGTAAAGACATAAACAATAATATGCTTTACAATTAGATCGGACTTCAAGCGGTGGCTCTATAGCTATGAAAAACAAAAAGTGCTGTATTTAAGGGCTTGGCAAAAAATTTTTAATGTTCTAGAAACTTCGTTGATATCTTATATATAAATACGGTAACAATTTTTTTTGTGGTTGATTTTTAAGTATCTTATCGTCCACCGATGTTAATGAAACATATATCGTTTTAAAGGAATTTGTGTGTAGATATGCACAATATATTTTTTTCCAAATTTTTTGAATTAAAGTATTTGAAAAGCGTTTTAATTTATCTTACAAACATACGTACAAACTTAAGTGAATATAGCATTTTTGCCGTTCTCTTAAAATGTATACGTTTTTGTTGTATAACGCTCAGGTATTCTCGAAAGTAAATGTCGAGTGGTCGAATTTTGACCACCGGGCGATCCTAGTACCTATAATTCTATGTCGTGACTACTGCAATTTTTTTTTTTTTTTTTTGATTTGTGTTGTGATCGGCCTGGTTTAATACAACATGCATGTGAAAAAGACCAAAAAAAGGGGCTGAATTTTAACGTGTGTCATAAAAAAGAGTACATTTAAAGCTAGGATCCGATATGCCATAAGTGGCGCCCAGAAATTAAGATCGGTACAACGACATGCGATATCATGCGATATCATGCGATATCATGCGATATCATGCGATATCATGACGGCAAATAATAATTGTTTCCTGTTAAGACACTTTGGAGTATTTTTCATTCTAGGGGGTGACTGGCACAACTTTTTTGTATGTTGTATTAATGTACATATGTATGTACTACATTCTATACAGATTTTTATTTAAAAATTTAATGATGATATTTATTCACTATGTGTGTTTTATCATTAATCCTTTTTACGAGAACATTATCGACATTTCCGTTTTTAAAACGAACTATGTCAGCTTTATCGTTTTAATTCAGCCAATTTTATTTTCTGCTGAGAAAAATTTGTTATTTTTTCAAATTTAGATGATACGATTTAATGGCCGTTGGCACTTCTTATATTCAGTTGATATTGTTGTTTACAACAACTAAATCTCTATCAAATAAATTTCCAGCCACTTGAATTTTCATCATCATCATTCTGCATTGTTGAAATTCTATCTACAAAAAAAATCCTTATCATCATACCTGAGTTAAAAAAGCCCTCACAACCATTTCAACACAGCACGAATAGACACAGAGAGTGCAAGAGAGAAGGAGAGTGTGAATTAGGGAATAAATACTAAAGTAGCTAGAGATAATCACTTGAAAAGCGTGATAGCAATTGAGGGGGAATTGTGGAGGTCACAGAAAATAAGGTTTTCTTTACAAAGTGTATCAACTTAAATGACAACTAAACCAAAAAAATTAAAACAGAAATTAAAGAAATTGTTGCCAAAGTTTAGTCATCAGTCTATTTCCACTACTACTACTACCAACACAAGAGCACTGGCATTGTCGCTACCACTTTCACAAAAATGTTTCATTATTAAAAATGCTGGTTGGGCTGTGACTGTGGCTTCTGATGATGTTGACACACTGTTGCTGTTGCTACTACCTCCTTCTCAACTTGTTGGAAGCATCTACTGGCTGCAATATGTTTCTAGACGAGAGAGCCTGCCTGATTATCTAGTATTTTTGAAGCAACGGACGAACAAATTGTAAGAAATTGAGATAATGCAGGAAAGAAGAGGTGGTAAAAAGATGTCATTATTTAAAATTCATTTAAAAGGTTTTACGTTTTTTGCTTGCAGTATCTAAGGAAAGTTTTTTTTTCTTCTAAATAAGTTTGGGTTTAATAGTAAAAAAGTGCAAATTAACGTGAAAGTTTTTCATTTATGGTTATTAGGGATGTTAAACCAATAAAGCAACGAGAGAAGAGGCAGAAAGGGAGGGAGGATAAGGAAAAATGATTAAACTAAATCAAGAGGAGAGAAGTTTGACTTTCAGCGACCAGATTTGTTGTTATTTAGCATTGAAAATATAAACATTGTGCTAAAATAGCATTATTTTTGAACGTTTCAATGAGTTTTATTTAATTAAAAAAGTTATTCGCAAACAGCTAATATTGACATACAAAATGTAATCAGACATAAATCCAGAGGCAATTATTTTTAAATAATTCCTTTTATCTCTTGTTCTCTTTTCTCTCGTGTGCCAAAATATTTTTGTTTGTAGGACACATGTGTTGAATTAACACAGCGATTGTAGGTTTTGAAAGCAATTTTTGTACATAACAAATGTTTACATAACAACGAGGGTTATTTACAGAGTTAAGAAGTATAGCAAAGTAGTAGGTGCTTATCCTAAGGTAGGGTTAGCTTAGAGTTTGGCTAATTTATCAGCCATTAGCCGTTACTCTACGTCCGATATCTCAGGATTGTCTTTATATTTTTAAGAACTTTTTAATTTTCTTGATGTTTGCGAACAGAGAGATCCTCTAAATTAATATTCAAACAGAAACAATAAATGTTTCTTTAATCGGAAAGGTTCGACATCTGTGAACTACTTATATTTAGATCAGACCGTTTTTTTTTAAACAAGTGTGTTTTTGTAAAGTATTAAATGCAACTGTTGTTACAAACACTACTTTCAACACCGGTTAAAAATAATGAGTTTATCGAAGACACGTGTATAAACACGAGAGCATATGTGACAATTAAAGTACATGATTGTCTGGTATATGCACTTACAAGTTGCTTAACCCTCTAATGCCTAAGAGTGCCTCAAGGCATGCTTATATTAATTTATATTAATTTCCCTTTTTTTTAAATTGCTTAAAGATCTAGAAAAATAGTTGTAGAAGCTTCGAAAGCTCTAAAACAGTGATAGCCACACCAAAGCCTCGCGAGGAAGTCAATAATCGTATTTTTCAAACAGACTGGGTCGGAAAATCACATGAATACAACAACTTTGTTCGTTTCAAAACATCAGACCATCATCAGTCTCTGCGACCTCACACAAGCACATAATATCTTTGTGTGCGTGCGTTCGGGGCTTGGTTATCACTGCTCTAAAAGCATTGTAAATAATCTCGAACACAATCACCCCTATCGTGAATAATTTTTCCCCTTTTCACATATTTGCGATCATGAAAAATAGGTAATTCAAAGGAGAATAATAATAACGTGACAAAATGTTCACGGGAAGAATCCCCCTTATCGTGAAAAGTTTTTTCCCTCGTAATTTGTTCACATTTCCCTTAAATATTCTCACTTTATTTATGCTAGGGAACAGAACATGTATGTCAGTAGTTCCTCCTATAAATCGAATATTAATAAGGCACAAACCGATATATTGGTCATCAAAATGCAAAACAACAGATTGATTGCCAGCGGATTCGTGTAGCTTTCGAAAGACGTGGTGGCGGATTTTTGAAAAATATTTTACTACAAAATATTTCCAAAAGTGCAAAAAACAAACGTTGTAATCAACCTTTCCCTCCAATACTAATGATTTAGCTTTTTTTTAACTTTTCTTCAAAATATATACAAAAATTTCATTGATTTTTAATTTTTTCTAAACTTTCTTCTTTTTACATTCACTGGAATTGATAGCGTGAAAAATTTTTCACAAAATAAAAATTGTTTTTTTTTAATTATCATAAACAAAACAAATAAACAAACAGAATTCCCCAAAAATCAAATGTATTTTAACTACTAGATGTCCAAAGGTGCCTCAAGGTACTCCTTGATGTTTTCTCAACTAGAAAGTAAAGTACTCATTGTACGGGCTTAAAAGAAAAAAAATTATTTTCATAATAGTTTCCCATTATTATTATATATATATTATATATATATATATGTTCCCGAAGATCCTATAAGGAGCATAGGGCCCCAAAAACTGAAACTTGACATTCGAGAATTACGACAGCCATACGGACGAACATCGTTAGATTGACTTAGAAAGTAATTCTGGGTCGATCGGATTCTACTAAAACGAATATTGTTTTAGTGTTAAACACATCAGCACAAACGCTTACTACCCGCTCCACTATTGTGTTGCAGGTATAAAAAGAGTGAGAGCTTATTTGTTCAGCCAATATTTAAGATGTGGTAAAATATTATATGTACACTCAAAATATTATGTAGTTAAATTCAAACGAAAATTGATTTGAAACAAATTAAAATTCATTTAAAAAACGGATCATTTACATTTCATTTAAAACAAATGATTTTTTCAGTAATTTCTAAGTTTTTTATTTATTGAACATCATATTCGTTAAAATTGAATAGTTTTTACTTTTAAAAAATATATTTTAACCGATAAAAATCAAACAAATTAACAAAAAAAAATACGGAAAACATTATTTTTTGGTAGTTTGTTTTTTTAATAACAAACATAAATGTTGAAAAATAAATTTATTCGTAAAATAACTATATTTTTATTCAATTTTAACAGTACCGAAAACGAATTTAATAAACTACAATCAGTTACTGTAATAATTTTATGAGTGTACATATATAAGTATGTCTATTATTTTGTAGTAACAAAAGTAAACAAAACTTTTCATTTGTCCGTCGCATATTCCATTTTACAAATATTTACTATTCTAAGGCAATAAATTTACTTTTTTGAGTTTATTTTTGCCCTCTTGACATTTTTATTTTACATTTTATGTATGACGCTGAGCTTTTGTATTTTGTTGGTATGTATTGTGTTTAATCAAACAATGCAATATCCTGTGTAGATAAAATGGCTTTACAACGATAATATCGAATGCAACATTGTAATACATTGTATTGTTCGCCATTTTGGTAATTATTTTATCTGGCCAGTTTTCCCTTTTTTTGTTTTTGTTCATTGGCCAAATAGACCATTAATGATTGTAGCATAAAATCTGTGCAACACTAAAAACTATAAATCGAGTTTGGACATTGCCGTTGCAACTGAATAAATATTATTAAGCCAACACCTACTACAGAGTGCACACGCACTTACCAGCATGTAAAGGATACCTTTTGGAATTGTTGGCCTGTTTTATATTAAAATGTAAAAGACTAAAAAGAAAAACTTAAACGTGTAACTGCAGTGTAAAGTACATAGATACATCTACAGATCTTTTCTCTAATTAACTGCCTGACCCACAATGTCGAAAAGAAAATTTCGTTCGTATATTTATATTGAAAACAAAAACAAAAAAATATAAATATACGAGGGAAATGGTCTTGTCGCCATTGTGGGCCAGGCAGCAAATTTAACTTGAAAATCTTAAATTATACACTTCTTTTAAAATCCTTATGTACATAAGGGATATAACTTTTTAACAATTTTTTGTAGTGGGGAATGTTAGAAGAGATAAACTCACTGTTTATTGTTGATGTTTTTGTTTAAAACTTGATATTGTTACAAGTAGAACTGTTGCTTACAATTCTTATACGCTTAACAGTTTTATTTGGTTTAATACCCTTGGTTTTTCTAAAATCTTTTTGGATGAAGTTTCCTGACGATTTGGCCTAAGCAACCAGTGAAATGCGCATAGGAATAGCTCATTCCTCATTCCCAAAAATTACTTTGATAATTTTTTAAAATATCAAAATTGGCATAGCACATTCCGATAGAGCATAAAAAACTATAAGGGAACGTATATTTATTTTTCGCTAAGGTCAAAAAAGTTCATACAACAACCGCGATGAAGTTTTGAAAATTTTTAATTTTATTTTTGTTAAGAAAAATTAATAATATGTTTATTTAAAACAAAAAATAACTCAAGTATGAAATTTCATTAATATTTAGAGATGGTTAGAGATTTTTCCGCTAACCAAAGCGTATCTTAACCTTTTTTAACGAAAAAAAATTAATAAAAAAAACACCGTATAAAATTATGAATATTCAATATTGCATTGGTATAGAAAAACCAATTGGTGCGTGAACTTTTTGGAGAAAAATTACAAAAGAAAATAATTTTTGTGGTAACTACGACATGGTTGACCTCATGATACTATTACCAAAAATTGGTTATACCCCTAATGTACATACATACACTTATGTATATGGTTTATATTACTTAAGCCCCTTTTACACTATTATGGCCATTTTCTCATTAGGCAATTATCTTTTTTCCCAACGAAAAACTGCACATTAAAGAAATTTGGTTTTCTCAATGTCTCATTTGCTTCGATTTTATTGCAAAGCTAACCGGCACTCATCTGCCAATTATTTATTTTCCTTTTATTTGCCGTACAGATAAATTCAATCAGCTGACTCCCAACTTTTACATGTATTTTGAGTGGCGTTGCCAGCTTAAAACAATGTTTTTTGTCGGTATATTGAGAAACCCAAAATCGTTAACGGACAGTTTATCGGTCCAATAAATTTATGTTGACATTAAGTAACAGGCAGTTTGTCGATACATTGAGAAAATGGCCATTAGATTTTAAGATTTTCGCTCTCTCAAAATGCAATGATTTTTAGTATGATTGTCAAAAATTCAAAAAGAAACCCTTTTTGTACTACATTTTGCGTCTACACAATCACGAATATAAAAAGAAAACACTTTTTGAATATAGAAGCTGTTCAGTTAAAAATGGTTTTGTTTTAAAACCGCTTTAATGAAAAGATAGATAATTTGAAAAGATAATAAAAAAGAATATTTTGTTAATATTTAATAGCTAGCAGATAGTTACCCTGCGTGTGCTACTACGTTCCCCCTTCTGGAAGTCCCATTTTAGATAAATTGATAGCTTACGTGTCCATATAAGAAGGGATAGAAAAATCCCATCTAAATCCAAATAAAGTATTCTCCGGTAAAATTTGCTTTAACGCATACGAAATAATTACGATTTTAGGACTGTTTACAAGGTTGATCACCAAAACTAATTTCGGTATAGGTATTAAACTAAATATTTTGTATTTTGATATGGGTAACGGTATTTTAATTATATAGGTACACCGGTATTTCTGTGGTATTCATGGATAACCGAGTATGTCTTAAAATCAAATTTTTCAGGAGAGCCAAAAACCCATTCTAGATCAAACTATGGGCAACGTATTATAATTTTTAACTTTGTTATAACGTAAAAAAAATTGGAGTGGTCCATATTTTTCTGAAATTTTAAGAACCATGTAAAGAGCGTTTAACCGTTAAATGCCCCAAGTTTAAAATTTGATACCGGACTTTAAATCGAATTGTCCACTTGCAATCATTAAATTTTTAATATTATCAAAATATTAGTATCAAAATTAATACTTGCTTTATTTTTGCAATTAAATGTGTAAAAAATAAATTTTATTATTTTTATTGTTTTATGTTTTATTGTTGTAAAATAAACATATTGATATTTTTTAAATTTAAATTTGGAAAATCAGGAAGGGTTAATATTATTAAATGCAAATCAGGAAGGGTTAATATTAAGCAATATTACATCAAAATCGAAAAAAATGGACATATGCGGTACCCATGAAAACCACAGAAATAAGCTTTAACAACGGTATACCGCGGTATGACAATTAAATGAACCAAACCAAAAAAAAAAAAGCTTAAAAAAAGTATAAGATATGTTTGTACATACCGATAAGAATATCTAAAATTTTTAATGCATATTAAAAATATTATGCAAATAAATTGCTTTGTTAACAAAATGAAAAAAAAAACAAATTTTTCAATCTGATTCGAACTGAAACTTAGGGTGAATAAAAGTTGTGTTTGGCGTTTGGTAATAGATCAAAGTGAACGTGAACTCTTTTCCTTTAATCAATTACCCAACAGTCGTAGGCGCATCTTAAATACGCCAAACACAATAAAGGTGTATCTTTATCAAGATCTATGAAAATATTTTGGGTTATTGTGTCCATATTCACACAAACTACTTTGGTAAGACAAATTGCTTGTTCAACGAAAATACACTTAAGAAAGATATTTCCACATGGATCCAAGCGCAATGCCTCTTTATTTATAAAAAAAAAAATTGGTATCGGTATCCATGTCGATATAAAATTAAAAGGGGTTTGGTAATGGTATCGATTGATAACCATGAATTTTTATTAGAAAAAATAATTTTTTTTTAATATTTTTAGTTAGGCAAAAGTTCATCAAATTTAATTTTCATTAAATTATTTTTATGAAGAAAGGAATTTTACAACATGAAATTAATTAAAATTTATTGATAATTTTTCATTTTTGACTGAAGCTGGGCTCGAACCCAGGCGTTTTAACGGACAGGTTACCCTTAAATGTTTCGATTGTAACCACTCAATCTCTTCAGAGGGCTTGCCGTTTAACACTCGCAGCCATCGACGACAGCTGACGTCAATAGTCAAACATCAATCCTTAAACCAAATCAATAAATTTTAATTAATTTCATGTTGTAAAATTCCTTTCTTCATAAAAATAATTTAATGAAAATTAAATTTGGTGAACTTTAGCCTTATTAAAAACATTAAAAAATTTGGATTAAAAACCATAAATAGTTCAACAAAATAACCACAATACTGATTATTTAGAAAAAATAATGGTTAAAATTTGTAAACAACATTTGACTTTTCCATCCCTGATTCATTTCTTGAGCTTTTATAAAAATAAAACTGTGATTAAATAGAAAAATCTTGTCGTTTTAATAAATAACATTTTAATTTTCCATCCTAGATATTTTTCTTGCGCTTCTATAAAACTCTGACTCAATAGAAAATCTTCATTTAGAAAAATTTTAAAAATTATGGTGCGACTGTCAAATTTTTTTGCGTATTTTTGGACATTTCATAGATAATTGTTTTCACACTTAATACGTTTTAAATTTATTTAAGTTTTTTGAATTTCGTAGTTTAAAAGTGTAAAGGGGCCTTTACTATACATATTAAAACTGTATCATTCTTGTATATGAGTGTAAACTACTTGTGTGTATTTAGGTGAATGTATGGCGTTGAAATAATAATGCACATAATAATAAAAACAAATATTCAATGTTTATTTTTGGGACTGATTACTTCTTACAATAGAGGACGAAACTTAAACTGGATTTCTTTAAAAATCAACTTTTTACATTTTCAAGCTGCTACTAATAGATTTTCAAAAAAATATGAAAATGGGTTTACTTATTGTAATGATTTTTAAAGCGTACAAATATAACTCTACATTTCCTAATAATTATTAGATCCTTATTACAAATTAGTCTTACATTTTTAAATTTTTCTGAAAATACATTGCTTTAAGTTTGAACGGTTAAAATTTTGACCTTCGGCGACGGAGAAAAAATTCTTGGATAAAATTTCCCTTTAAACTTCTGGGATTTTTTTAATTTCGACTTAGATTATAATTTGTTTGTGACATTAGATAGTTCTAATTGACAGTTTATTAATATCGAAAGAAATCAAAATTTTCGACCGAAGCATATAATAAAAATCTTAGCCCAACTTAAGAATTTTTTATTGGAATCATTTGAAAAATAATACAAATGTAAGTAAAGGGTGTTTTTTATAGAGTGACACAAGTTTAACTCATAATAAAACAAGGAAATATATTTTTAATATCAATGAAACGAGCTTTATTGGAATGAAAATTTTATGAAATTGATGCTTAAATATGATTTTTATAATATGATGCGGTCGGCACGGCTGGCGCGTAGAAGGCGCAATCTGGAACCCTAGGTGTTCAATTGTTTGTGGTTTATCGACGTAGACAAGTGACTCATCATTACCCCAAAGAAAATAATCCAATGGGGTTGAATCACACGATCTTGGTGGCCACTTAATTCGGCCATTACGTGAAAATATTTTTTCATCAAAAGTTTCTTTGAGTAAATCAATTGTAGCGCCTGCTGTGTGGCAAGTGGTTCCGCCCAGTTGGAACCACATATCAGCAAGATTAATGGCACGTAATTTAGGTACGAAAAAATTTCGAATCACGTTTCTATACCATTCACCATTGACAGTTACATTCTGACCATCATCGTTTTTGAAGGCATATGGGCCAATGGATCTGCCAGCTTATAAGGCGCACCAAACAGTAATTTTCTGTGGATGTAATGATGTTTCGACAAAAGTCCTCCTCACTCCAAATGCGACAATTCTGCTTATTTAAGTACCCATTCAACCAGAAATGGGCTTCTTCGGAAAATAAAATTTTGAATTGAACAATTATTTTCAATTAAAAATTTCAACAATTTGCACGCGTTGCTCTGGTATAAGTCGATTCATAATTAAATAATAAAGTTAACTAAACAAAAAGCAAGTATCAGCTGTTAAATGTCTGCTCAAATAAAGCGATGATGCCAACTTAAAGTTGTGACACTCTATAAAAAAACCCTTTATTTTATCAATAGGAAAAAAAGACAAAGTCTAGTTTTGGCAATAACCCAAAAAAAATATTATTTAGACGTGGACTCGATGTTTGACTTATTGTGAGACAGAAACTTTATAAAATGTTTAACCTTGTACCTTCCCAGCGGCGAACTTTGCATACCACATCACATCTCTTCAATGAAGTGTGTATCACTTCGTGTTCAATGAATTCTAGCTTACAAAGTGTATGACGAAAGTGTATGGA
Source organism: Pollenia angustigena (assembly GCA_930367215.1). Lineage (NCBI taxonomy): Eukaryota > Metazoa > Arthropoda > Insecta > Diptera > Polleniidae > Pollenia > Pollenia angustigena. The sequence goes on along the minus strand of OV884057.1, from coordinate 118,185,533 downwards.
ATTTACAAAAATGAATTTCGTCTTCTTTTACTTCTACTTGCCCACGAAGTAATCGAGATTGTGTATAGACTATCTACTGCCTGCTTACAATGTGTGCGAAGTTGTGTGCAAGACGCCTACCACTTGCCCACGAAGTAAGCGAGATTGTGTATAAACTGGCAACTGCCTGCTTACAATGTGTGCGAAGCAGTACTGAGTTTATATTTATTGAATGAACACTTAACTATCCCGCTTACTTTGTGTGCAAGTGGTAGGCGTTCACTCCACAAACGCGGCAATGCATTCGAAAAAGTGTACTAGGTTGTAATTCAGATGGTGTGCATTACTGTCTTACTCGTGTCTATCACATCATCATTAACTTAATATTTCTCCGAACTTTTCGTAATTAAATTACGTCCACGAACATATATGCATTCCTAAGGCGGCCGCGTAGCAACAATAATTATTATTTAAATGATTTGATTTTTAGTTTATTAAATTTCAGTTCTTTAATCGGTTTACAAATTTCCACTTAACAAAAATAAATTTAATAAATACATCTTAGAACAAATACATAAATATAAGTAAATGATTTCGCAAGTTTTTATATTAGTTCATTAAATTAATTGGATGACCATAAATATTAGTTACCGTATGATTTCGGCTCTTTCCCTACTGTAATTTTTGTTTACTGTAGTATCGCTGTAAGTTCTAAATAGTACATTAATACACAGGCATTGTAAGAGTGAATTTTTAAATAAACTACCGACTGTTTTTATAGCCACTGCAATGTTTGAAAGAAAACAATGGCAATATTAACTGAAAATAATAACAACAACAACACAATTCATATGGATACACATGAGTACATGTATTCTATATCTAGTGCAAACGTATGTATGCATGCACTAGAGTATTCATTCGATTAATGGTTATTCGATTAATTGAGGAATTTTTCGCCATTATTTAATCGAATAATTAATATAGGCAATTTCGAGCAACGAATAACTCGAATAATTTATGTCAATTAATCAATTAATCGATTAAAATTAATTTCTTAGAAAATTCTACTTTTTTAATATAAAAATTTTGTTTTTGTTCGGCCTTATTCAAGTCGTTTTTTGTAAGAGATTAAAGAATACTGGGGGGCTACTCTCTATTGCGATGCGAAAGCTTAATGCCAACTTGACACTCTCTATCACTTTCGCAAAATTTTTTGAAAATGAAGCAAAACTGGCAATAAAAATTAAAGATGGCGCAGATTGATAGCAATAAACTGCTAAAATATGTGCAAATATTTGAAATTGGAAAATTTATATAAAATAAATAGTGAAAATTTGCGAAAAGAAAAAAATTAATAGATGCGAAAGACAAATGCGCAAACGCATTAAAGAGTACCAATCGCTAGATTTGCTACCATTTTCTTTCGCATCGCAATCGAGAGTAGCCCCCCTGGTTGTGTGTTACTTTAATCTCTTACAAAAAACGACTTGATCGAAAACGACAACCGGAATAAGGCTGTTTAGATGTCTTTGTGACTAAATACCTTAACATAAAGCGCCACACTTTTACTAATCGGAATAAACATATGTGACAGTTGCCAAATTTTAGAGTTGCCACTTGCACAAAAAAATTACATTACACTGAGACACCCTTTACATAAGTTATCAGCCATGTTCTGTAAATCGAATGCATACGAGTGAAATTTAAATCGAATACATTTTGAAAACGGTCCAGTTTTAAAAGTTTACATACTTTAAGGTCCTGTCTTTACCAGAATAATAAATTGCTTTAAGCACGAATAACAAAATCTTTTAAAATTGATTTAAAAAGTTTTTCAAAACTGACTAGCAACTCTCGTAAAAAGTGCCGGGATAAAAAAGTCGTAAACAAGTAAAATAACAAAAAATATTATGAGCTGAAGCCTACATTTTCTATAAAATATGCAACCGAAATAAAATGCATGGGTTCCGCCTGCTAAACTAAACTTTGGCTTTCAGATCATTTTATAGTGTCAATGAATGTGTGGAAAATATTAAAATGAGGACCTGCCATCAGTGATGCCAACTTTTTGAGAGCAAAAAGCACTTTAAAATTTAAAAAAGCACTATTTCAAACAAAAAAAAGCACTTAGCCATTTTTACAACCAATATAAACACAAAACAGGTTGCATTCGGCTGTGCCGAATATTAAATACCTACAAAATTAAAAAAGAGGCGACGGCGTTGATGGAGTACCATTTTCATTTAAAACTAAATAACAAATATATTTACATTTAAATATAAACTTTTAAATGTATTATTATTACCTTCAATAAAAATAATATCATCCAAATCATTTGGATCATCATTAGATAAGTTTGAATTGGCCATAAAACAGTTTTAAAGTAATACAGTGCGAGCTCGATTTTCGTAGCTTGAAAAAATCTGGCCTGTTGCAATTACAGAAAATTTGCAATGTCCGACCACTGTTTATAAAATTTAATGACAGCCCATAAATATTTTAATAAAAATCTTATATTTAATCGTTTAAATAAATCTTAACTAAAATCGTGCAAAGTTTAATCAAGCAATTGGCGTATGATACTATCCAATTATTTTAACCTATGTACGCGTCTGAATAAAAAACACAGAGAGGGTGTAAAATAAAAAAAACATGAATGTTTGTACTCTGATATATTTGGAGACGAGTTTCGGGCGTTTGAAAACTAAAGCGCATAAGAAATGGCAGGTTGCACAACGCTCGTTATAAAAGCATGTTTTTTCAGCTCTTTTTAATTAATTTAACACTTTGCTTATACCAAGTTATGGCTATTTTTTTGTATTTAATGGTCCAATTAGACGTGACATAACCATACCAAAACTGTATTACCAAAACGACATAAACATACCATACAAACCAATTCAATTTTGGTTTCTACGGTCATCGTTACGGCTGTGGCATTATGGCTATGTTACGTCTAATTGGACCTTAAGTCTGCGTTCTTTTGTACGGTATCCGACTGCATGTTTTTTAACTTTTCAATATGTTTTTCCTACATGACTCCAAATCATTGTTTGTTTTTCCATTCACAATTCCTTATATTTTTCAAGCCATTTTCTATTTTTGAAACAGTGTCTACATCTTTAAAAAAATGTTAACCGAAAACAAATACATATTACGATTACTAAATATATTGTCAACGCTTAGAAGTGCAACGTTTTGTAAAACTGTAAATGAAGTTTTTGGTAAAATTAATGCAAGTTTTTTCAGGCCTTCTCAAAATTGTGCTCAAAATAGCAAATCTCATCTAAATCACACTCTTTATAACAGAACTTATAAAAAATGGTAGAAAAAAAATAAAAATTGTAAAAAGCACTAAAGGCAAAAACGAAAATTTAAAAAAGCACCAAGTTAGTGCTTTTTCTTAGTTTGGCACTAAGGATAAAATTTTGGCGTTTTGCGGCATTAAAAAGCACCATAAATAGCGCCAAAAGCACTAAGTTGGCAACACTGCCTGCCATATAGCCTCCTTATTTAATGGTGGATCACAAACATTGGATGACAAACAATGCGTTTAGCAATCGCTTTTGAGTATGTAAGCAACTAACACAACCAGGTGGCAACTAGAGTGCACAATTCGGCAAAATTATAAATTCGACCCTTGTTTATTTAGAAGCTGGCGCTATCTAACCTCCGCTGATTTTGCACCTTCTGTTGAGTAGCAGGCCGAACTTTCCCACAAGTGTTGATAATTCCAACCAATCTAGTAGTAGGACCTTCCGAATCCCCCTTCCAAGAAAAAGTCAGCCGCGATCACAGAAGTTCGTAAAGACCTTCTGAGACCATTCAAATTTGGATTTTTGCTGAATAAAAAATGATGGAAACAATTATTTGAATTATTCGAGTTATTCGAATAAATTAACAGTTTTGTTCGATTAATCGAGCAATATTACACTTTTAAATCGATTAATTCCTTACTCGAACAAAGCCCAAAGTCAAATAATTGGATACTCTAGAATGAACATGTTGTTTCTTTCATGAATCCACAAGGACACACTAATGTTGTTGCGTTGTTTGTACGAGCAAGTTATTTTAAATTCATATATTAAAATCACAACAGTTTTCAGGCTTAGATTTATTGAATGAATGAATAAATGAGTGAGTATGTATGTGTGAATGAGAGTGCTACTTTAAGTGTTTTATCAAGCAAAAGTTTTTAAGGATTCCTATAAATATTAATTAAAATATAGAAACAAAATAGAAACAAACTTAAAAAAGATTCTGGGAAAATAAGCACTTAAGCTTAAAAAGTTCCTTTTTACACTTTTAATAAAATAAATTATGAATTAATTTCATTGTTTATAAACAGGGAAACCATAAATATGCAATTGCATGTTTTTTCTTGTGAGACCAATGAAGGCAGAAACAATATATTTATTCGTTTTCGAAATTTTTATGAATTCTGGCAACGATTTGTTAGTGCATATTTTTGCATATTTTACCGTTTGTAGCATTTTTTGCATAATTTAGTTAAAGGAGCCTTTTTGCAGCATTTTCTAAGTGTAAAGCGCATATTTTGATACATATTAAATTTTTTTAGATGCCTACAAGAGCTTTCGCAGCAAATTTTTTTTTTGAAAATCTGTTAGTCCAATTTCGACATCTACATTTAATTTTTACTTTTAAATTGTAAGACAAAGCAGGTTGTGATTAAGGATAAATGTTATGCGATGTGTACTAGATTCTAGACCAACGATCATCACGCTATGCCCCCGGGGGCCGAGCACTTTTCGTGAATTTCACACACACACAACACGAAGGTTAACGAAACAATTGTAAAAAGCCATAATTTTAAAAAACAATAACAAAACACATAGTTAATGTCTTAAACGAGTAAATTTATTTTCCTCTGTTTGCACTCACCACTACATACACATTTTTAACTGTCTCTCTTTGTGATGACCGCCGATGTAGACCAATCTTTCAGTGTACCGATCGTACTAAAATCACTTTTTAAAGTGATTTAACGATGTCCATCCGTCCATCTGGCTGGCTGTCTCTCCATTTTAGCTTTGTGCGCAAAGTACAATTTCCAAAATTGTTGAATATAATGTCTTCAAATGAGCAAATTTTAAATTTTAGGGCGTATTTTTAACATTTTCAGGGCATATTTTCCAGGTTTTTACTGCATATTTAATGCGCATAAAACGCGTTTTTTAGAGCATATTTCTGGTTTCCCTGTTTATAAAACTTATTGGAAATTTTGAATTAATAGAACTATAAATGATTTTACTAAAACATATTTTCACCAAATATTGCTTAATTAATGCTAGTTATAGGCTATATCGGTATCTAAAATGCAAAAAGGCGCAACTATCAAAAAATTCAAAATCGATTTTTTGATTGATTATTCTGAATGCTATTAAACTGCATGTCTTGCCAAAATGTTACACTTCTGCCATCAAAAATTACGCTTCTATTAACAAAAAACAAAGGGACGTAACAACAACTAAACAGATAAATGCAAAACGACATAATGACGCAGTTTTTTCTAACGAAATATAATGAAATGGTTTTTTTGAAAATTGTTTGACGAATTCAAAGGACGACTTATCAATGCATGTTTTTCTGACATGTTTAAAGTTTTCATCTTACAAAGTTTTTTGCTAGTTTTTGTTAGATACGCCTTTTTGCATTTTAGCTAACGATATATAATTAATAGTTTGACACTACCTTGAAACGTTTTATTGCAATTTATGAAGAGATACCCCATCCCCGATTCTAAAGTTGTAAGCTATTAAAATATTCTAGGAATTTTATGTAAAAAAGCCCTAATTTGATAATTAGAAAACTTACCACGTATTACAAACAAAACATAACATTCCAATTTAATTGACAAGGTAAAATTAATCCTGAAGTGTAAACAAAGGAAAGTGGAAAAAAATCTACAAACAAAAAAAAGAAAGAAATACCTACCAGTTCACAACAGATTGTTTTCTTGTTAAAAACAATTTAGAGGTTCTTATTTCGTTTTTAATTTTACAAAATTTCTGCTTCTCTCTTTAATGACTAATTAGCGGAGTTGTCAGTAACACTCTTTCTGTAAACAGGTATACAATATTACATTAACACAAGCACAAATCCTACACATTTGTATATCCTTAAAACCACATAAACTACGTATAAATTTGTAAAATGGCAAACGGAAATGTGTGAGTGTGTTTGTGTGTAAAAAATTATTTTTCGTATTTTATATTTGTGTTAAAAAATACATGTGTTTGAGTAAAAAAACACACAAAAAGGATAATAAACAACTTCCACGCGAACAAAACAACAACAATAACAACCACAATATTTTCCATCAAATGAAATAATTAAAACAACAAGAACATGAGCATGATTTATTTCAGGATAGCGAAAAAGTTAACATTTTTAATTTTACTTTTATTTTGTTTAAAGCAAAAAGGTAAAAAAAACTGCATAAAAAAATTAGTTTTACATTTGGTATTGAATGAAAAAAAAATGCTAAGAACATACAACAAACAATTTTAGTCAGCCAGCGCCAGCCCGAATTGATAAAAGTAAAAAAATAAAAAAAAACTATGGGCCATGTCACAGAGTACAATTCCGTTCGGAATGATTTCGTTCGGAATTGAAGAAAACATATTTGTTTATGAATAGAAAATTTATTTTTATAGTTTTTTGGCATTTCAGTACCTCAATTCTGTAACTTTTTGAATTTAACTACCGATATCGTTAATTAACGAGAAATCTCGGTTACTTTAACGAATTTGTTATTCTGTATTTTAAATAAACAAATATTTTTGTTTAGAAATATTGACGACAAATATCGGTAAAAATATAAGAACGTCAAAGTGAAAATTTTTTAAAATTAATAAAAAAAATACAAAATAAATTTGCTTTATTGCATTTATTTCAACAAAACATGAATAAAAACGCGTACATATTGATTATATTTCTAAGCAAATATGTTGGTTTTAAATCTTTCTATACATAGGGAAACATTTTCAGGTGACTGAGCAACTCTAGCACAACATTCTGTTCTTACTTTTTATACCTAAACTACTGTATGTGAAGAGGATATTATGTGGTTGTGCGAATGTGTGTAACACATTTAAATAAAGGTTCTGTACTGAAATTCTGTAACTTTTTAACGACAAAATAATGTCGTTAAGTAGTCAAAATTCGTTAGCTAACGAAAGTTGTCGTTAAGAGCTATTCTGTAATGAAATTTTAACAATTTTTATCGGCAAAAAATGTCGGTAGCTAACGACACAAAAAAAGTTCTTGTTAAATAATAACGACAATAAATGTACTAACAGATTAAAAATATAGAGAAAGTAACCAATATTTAACACAAAAAAAGTAAGAAAGTATAGTCGATCAAGTCCGACTCTTCATTGCAGTATTTGGGCGATCATGTTTCCGCCAAAAAGAGTATGTTGTGAGGTTAATATTCACATAAGACATTTTTGTGCCAAATATTATCTAAGTATCTACTACCATTATTAGTGTATTCGTATGGGAGCTGTGGTTAAATATGGACCGATCCTAATTAAATTTGTTCTGCTGATTTATGCAGGTTGCGACAAAATATTTTTGGATCTTATTCAACTCAAATGTCTATAAAACAAGATGGCTATTAATAGGCACAAAACCCTATTCCGGAAAGAAGTTTTCATGTGGGCTATAAAAATTAAATAACTGCTTCTCACCATTACAAAAAGGCTTCTTCGACCTTGTGACAATAAACGCAATTTAAAAACTTATTTTTAAAATTGCGATCTGTAATTTGCGCACAAGGTTATCTTGGACAGACAATCAGCCATCCTGATAGAAGGACGGGCTTCGTTAAATGGATTCTGAAATTGATTCTGAGTCAATCGGTACTAAACGGCAGGCCCAGAACCTTTATTTAAATGTGTTACACACATTCGTACAAACATATAATATCCTCTTCACATACAGTAGTGTAGGTATAAAAAGTAAGAGCAGAATGTTGTGCTACAGTGGCTCAGTCACCTGGAAATTTTCCCCTATGTATAAAAAGATTTAACACTAACATATTTGTTTAGAAATATAATCAATATTTACACGTTTTCATTCATGTTTTGTTTAAATAAATGCAATAAAGCAAATTTATTTTGTATTTTTTATTAATTTTAAAAAATTTTTACTTTGACGTTCTTATATTTTTACCGATATTTGTCTTCAATATTTCTAAACAAAAATATTTCTTTATTTAAAATACAGAATAACAAATTCGTTAAAGTAACCGAGATTTCTCGTTTATTAACGATATCGGTAGTTAAATTCAAAAAGTTACAGAATTGAGGTACTGGGCCTGCCTTTTAGTATACCGATTGACTCAGAATCCATTTAACGAAGCCCGTTCTTCTATCAAGATGGCTGGTTGTCTGTCCAAGATAACCTTGTACGCAAATTACAGGTCGCAATTTTAAAAATAATTTTATAAACTTTGGCACCATTTTATAATGGTGAGAAGCAGTTATTTAATTTTAATATCCCACATGAAAAATTCTTTCCGGAATAGGGTTTTGTGCCTATTAATAGCTATTTTGTTTTAAAGACATTTGAGTTGAATAAGATCCAAAAATATTTTGTCGCAACCTACATAAATCACCAGAACAAATTTTTTTAGAATACACTAATAATGGTAGTAGAACTTAGATTATATTGGCACAAAAATGTCTTATGTGAATATTAACTTCACAACATACTCTTTTTGGCGGAAACATGATCGCCCAAATACTGCAATGTGGAGTCGGACTTGATCGACTATACTTTCTTACTTTTTTTGTGTTAAAAATTGGCTACTTTACTGTATATTTTTAATCTGTTAACAGTACATTTATTGTCGTTATTATTTAACAAGAACTTTTTTTGTGTCGTTAGCTACCGACATTTTTTGCCGATAAAAATTGTTAAAATTTCATTAAAAATTGTTAAAATTTCATTACAGAATAGCTCTTAACGACAATTTTCGTTATCTAACGAATTTTGACTACTTAACGACAATTGTTTGTCGTTAAAAAGTTACAGAATTTCAGTACAGATATAGAAAACTTCCATTCTGTTCATGAAAACAAAAATGGTTTCATTCCGAAAAATGTTTTCGTCATTATCTGAAGCACCAAATTACGGAATGAATTCCGTTTCCGAACGAAATTGTTCTCTGTGACATGGCTGTATATTTGCAATCAAAACACCAGGTATTGAAATTGTTTTCCTGTAATCGTCATTTTCGTTGAAATATTGATTTTTCCCAATGTGTAATTGAAAATGTACCCATTTCAGTTTTTAAAGCCGTTAGTTTGGCTGCATTTAGACAAACAGGTCCGAATATTTTTAACAAATCCCGAAGACATTTTACAACCTGTATTAAATGATAGCATTAAAAGACTTTTTCGTACATAATCAGCCTTATCACGATTATCGATATCGCACACGACTAAGACGACTAATAGCCTTTTCACACTTGCCAACATTTAACATCAGCTTGCGAAGATGTTGGAATTTTCCCATAAGAAATAAATAGGGCTAAAAATCAAAATTTTTCAACATCTTTATAGAATGTTACTATCTCATTTTGTTCCCTTTTACATTTTTCGATTCTTTTAGTGTCATCACTAGAAAAGTGACAATTAATTCTATTATTATTGTGGCATCACTGAGAAAACGGAAGTTGCTTTGAAAGCTGCGATACCATTTCTCAGGTTTTTCCTTTTTTGCAAGCCTTATTTTGCTTAATTTTGCTAAAATTATTAAACGAAAGAATAAAAAATACATTTCGGTGTTATCTTTTGAAATGTTGGCACTTTTGTAGAAAAAGATTATTAAAAAAAAATAAGTTTTTTTTCAGAAATGGTGACATTTTTTATTGATAGTAGATGTTAGATGTTTCAAGTGTGAACGCGTATTTCACATTTTCAACATCTTCCATGCGTTCCTCCGAAATGTATGCAAGTGTACAAAGGGTATAAGTAAAACATAGGGATGGGCAAATTAAAAAATATATCGATATATATCGAATCGATATTTTTTAAGAGTATCGATATTAATTATTTAAAAAATATCGATATATTGCTGAAACTATTACCAAATTAAAAAATATATGCACAAATCTTATTATTTTTCCCAATATAAATGTATATAGGCACATATATTGTTCCAAAGCCGCATAAAATAAATCTTTTCAAGTTCGTTTGACTTTTCTGTTTTAATTACAAATCTGCAATGTGAAATCCCCACTTTTTTCTAAATTCTTCTTCCTATAAATGCCAATCATTTTAGATCTTCATATTAGTTAAAAAAAAACATATGATGCATGCAGTGATGCCAATTTTTAAAAAAACATATTGTTTGAAAAACGGCTAAAATTTTGAGTTTTTAATGAAGACTGACTTTAAAAAATATCGACTTCGATAGTCGTATTTCAATATCGATATATAGATATATCGGTATTTTTAATAGCGGCGATATATATCGATTATTTTTTTAAGATATCGTTATTTTGATATATCGATATTTTTTGCCCATTCCTAGTAAAACACAACCTGTGTTCTTTAATCTATTACAAAAAACGACTTAGGCCCGTTTTCACAACTTACCGAAAGGCCGTATAAAAAGTGTTCCATTATTACAATTTTACTTTAACCTACCAGTACCTCAATTCTGTAACTTTTTGAATTTAACTACCGATATCGTTAATTAACGAGAAATCTCGGTTACTTTAACGAATTTGTTATTCTGTATTTTAAATAAACAAATATTTTTGTTTAGAAATATTGACGACAAATATCGGTAAAAATATAAGAACGTCAAAGTGAACATTTTTTAAAATTAATAAAAAATAAAAAATAAATTTGTTTTATTGCATTTATTTTAACAAAACATGAATGAAAACGTGTAAATATTGATTATATTTCTAAACAAATATGTTGGTTTTAAATTCTTTTATACATAGGGAAAAATTTCCAGATGACTGAGCCACTCTAGCACAACATTCTGCTCTTACTTTTCATACCAGCACTACTGTATGTGAAAAGGGTATTATGTGTTTGTACGAATGTGTGTAACACATTTAAAAATAGGTTCTGGGCCTGCCTTTTAGTATACCGATTGACTCAGAATCAATGTCAGAATCCATTTAACGAAGCCCGTCCTTCTATCAGGATGGCTGGTTGTCTGTCCAAGATAATCTTGTGTGCAAATTACAGGTCGCAGTTTTAAAAATAATTTTATAAAATTTGGCACATAAGCGTTTATTGTCACAAGGTCGAAGCATTTTTATAATGGTGAGAAGCAGTTATTTAATTTTTATAGCCCACATGAAAACTTCTTTCCGGAATAGGGTTTTGTGCCTATTAATAGACATCTTGTTTTATAGACATTTGAGTTGAATAAGATCCAAAAATATTTTGTCGCAACCTACATTAATCACCAGAACAAATTTTTTTAGAATCGGTCCATATTTGACCACAGCTCCCATACGAATACACTAATAATAGTAGAAACTTAGATAATATTTGGCACAAAAATGTATTATGTGAATAACCTCACGATTTTGGCGGAAACATGATCGCCCAAATACTGCAATGTAGAGTCGGACTTGATCGACTATACTTTCTTACTTTTTTTGTGTTAAAAATTGGCTACTTTACTCTATATTTTTAATCTGGTAACAGTACATTTATTATCGTTATTATTAAACAAGAACTTTTTTTGTGTCGTTAGCTACCGACATTTTTTGCCGATAAAAATTGTTAAAATTTCATTACAGAATAGCTCTTAACGACAACTTTCGTTAGCTAACGAATTTTGACTACTTAACGACAATTTTTTGTCGTTAAAAAGTTACAGAATTTCAGTACAGGTATGATAAACATTAATTTGTCGCTCACTTTAGGCTAAAGTTAAGTTTCAATAATAGAACACTTTTTATAAGGCCGGTTAAAATCTACTTTTAGCTATCGGTAAGTTGTAAAAACAGGCCTTAGTCTTTTACGAGAACAAGAACCGTTATAAGGCTGAATATTTTTATGATAGTCATAAATATAGAAAATACATACATCACTTTGTAAATTGCCTTGCCTAATATATTAAAGGAAATAAGTTCACGCTCTCTTTAATCTATTACCAAACAGTTGCAGGCGTATTTTAAATTCGCCAACCAAGATAATGGTGAATATTTCCCCTTCCTTTTATTTATAAAAATGTTTAATTTAGATTTAAGTTCGTAGAAATTAGTTTTTCAAATCTTTTATAACCCTGAAATTTTTTTTATAAATAAAGTCTGTACGAGTAAATATTTGCATAAATGTTATTAAAAAACTGTTTGTTAGTTTTTGCTTAATACATTTAGTTAAGAACATGTAAGAAAGTATAGTCGGTCAAGTCCGACCAATTAATATCCTACACCAGAGTATATATGTACATACCATATGAGAAGCCCATGGACAATCAAGGGCCCGGCAAAACAAAATTATGTTATGAACTTAAATAATTATAAATAAAGGAATATATGTCTACATTTATAAAGTTTGTTTCTTTTTAAAGCGATTTCATGTTATGGCATTTAAAGCCCCTAAGATTAGAGATAAGAGAAACTCCAAAATGGTATTGTTGAGTTAAACGCCGATGAAGCCCCTGGTATAGACTTTATCAGTAACAAAATGCTTATGGAGCTAATTTTTCGAGAATTTTTTTTCAGAATCATTCAGAAAAGCAAATTTCGATCTACCAAAGGTTAAAATACAATTTGGTTTAAGGATTGATGTTTGACTATTGACGTCAGCGGTCGTCGATGGCTGCGAGTGTAAGACGGCAAATCCATCTGAGGAGATCGAGTGGTTGCGATCGAAACGTGTCATGGTAACCTGCCGGCCGGGGTTCGAGCCCCGGCCACGTCAAGAATGAAAGATTATCAATAACAATTTTAATTAATTTTCATGTTTTTAAAATTCCTTTCTTCATAAAAATAATTTAATGAAAATTAAATTTGATGAACTTAAGCCTAATTATAAAAATTTGGATTAAAAACCATAAATAGTTCAACAAAATAACCACAATACTGATTATTTTATATTTATTTATATTATATTTTGAGGTTTTCTCCTTTGGATGTTTATTTCAATTGCACGATTTGTTTTTATAAAAGTACTTAGAGACATTATGCATTGACTTTTTCTTTCTAAACTCTTTCGGTGGGTACATAGAGTCAAAAAAGAATGCATAAGAAACTCTGTGATGGAAAATAACTGAAATTTGCTTTTATTTGTATTATGTTATATTTCGATGTCACGTGCGACATGGAAAAACGACATTTGCTATCAGTGCGTCGTAAGTATATGCAGAAAGTTCATAAAATATCGAGAACAGACAGAGATTTTTTATAAAATAAAAGAAGTCTTACAGAAAAATAAGAAGATTTGTGATCTTGATACTTACATATATAAAGTTGTGATAATTTAAAATTGGAAAGTTAATTTTTTATATAAATGATTTATTTATTTATGTAAATACATATGTACGTTTACTTGCAAACACACATGTGCACACCGTATAAACGCATTGGTTCTCTCGAAATATATTATGTTGCGGCAGTGTAGTTTTTTTTATTACGTGACAAAATTTTACCAAATGTAAAATTTTCCGCTGAATCCGAATATGAAGTCAGAATTGTCAAAAGTAGAACAGTTTTTGAGATATTCCAAAATAACCGTTATTTGTGTTTTTAAAAATTAATTAACAAAATTATTAATTTTTTTTTCTTTAAATTTTCCTTTTAAAACAGCCGACTTAATTAATTTTTATACTAGTACTTTGACTATAAGCCTAAAACTAATAAAAGCACTTAAATATTAACTTAAGTATTAATTAACCAGTCAAATGCTGTACTAGATATTTCAACCTTGAAATACCAATGCACTATTGAATGATTTAACGGAAACAATTAAAATGTTTTATCTATTTCTCATACTTTCAATTATCCATATTCTAAAGAGAATAAAACCAAACAGAGTTTATTTAATTGATTTAGCAGAAGAAATTCAATCAATTTACAAACTGATCGATCAACTTAAGTTTATAAGAAAATATACACATGAGAAATTCTAAGCCTTTAAAAATAAAATAAAAAAATAGCCACGTGATTAAATTAAATAGCAAATTCACCAGTATGATACAGAGTTTCGGAGCGCAAAACTTTTTTGCTCTATTCTGCTTCTTATTCGTCAAAGGTAGAAAAAAGTAAGAAAAAAAACCAAGACGGATAGAAAAAAGTCATTAACATTTTCATTTGTTATGATTTGATGGAGAAAAAGAAAAAAAAAATAATATTAATAATAGCTGGAAAAAAGAAGAGGAATTAGCTTTTCTCTATTCTCTATTACTTTTCTATACCATTTGTCATGGTTCATAAAGAATAGATATTTTATACAAACAACACCAACTACAGCAGCAACAATAACTTAATTGAAATAGCAACCAACAGCTGTAGTTTCTCAATTAAAAAAGTAAAAAAAAAAACAACAAACGAAGTTAATAAAATATTTAGTTGAGTTGATGTAGTTGTTGCTGTTGATACTACTTTCGTAGTTTAATCATTGCTACCACTACAATTGGCGAATGATTACGTGTAAATTTTTGTTTCTTTTTTCAATTTTTGCAATTTGGCAAAAGCTTTAATAGGAAAAAAATGTAAGCAAAGAAAAAGCAAAAAAAAAATCAGTTCATTTAGTTTCAGCCACAAAAGTTCAAAAATATTTTTTGGTATGCAAAACCATACTTCTGTGACTAAATCAAGGTTACCTTTTGGAAATCATCATTTGAATTGAAATATCCATGATTTAAAATTGTCTTATTGATTTTTTTTTTTTTGTACATTAAAAATACCAATTTCAGATTATGCGACTTAGCCCTGCAACAGTATTCGTATTTTCTTTTAGTGTCCCTTCGAGACCTCGTATACGTTCTGACGTAACGTGATTTGTTACAAGCCACAATCAACAATTTGACGTTTAAGATTTAAATTCAACATAAACTATTCAATTACAAAGTTTTTTACGAAACATATTTAAAAGGAACTTGACTTTACATTTAGTGCGACTTTGTTTAGCCCGATAGCGTCTTTACACTCTTCTTCACAATCTTCTGTTTCATGAAGTCAAATAAAATATTTAGCCTTTTTTATTGATAAAGATTTGAAATTTAAAAACCATATTGACTTTATTTGTAAAAAATCTTCAAATAACACTACGTGACAAAATTTCAACAAAGTCGTGACCAAATGAATCTGACAGCTAATTCAGTCACAGCATCTTTTTTAAAAACACAAATAACGGTTATTTTGGAATATCTCAAAAACTGTTCTACTTTTGACAATTCTGACTTCATATTCGGATTCAGCGGAAAATTTTACACAAAGACTAGGTGTCAAATTCATTTGGTCAAAAAATTGTCACGTAGTGTAATTAGTAAAGCTTTTCATGTCAAAAGGATGGGCATTGGCGCTGGTTATCACAAAGGGACCAGAAAAGGACTCAAGGGAGCTGTCTCTCGATGGCTGCCCAAGGAACCTAACCTAACTAACCATGTCAAAAGTTGCACTCTTGCGAAAAAGCAAAATTGCGAAGATATAATAACAACAACCACATAGGCAATTATTACACACAAATAATTGTCTATGTTGTTTTTGCAATTTTGCTTTTTCGCAAGAGTTCAACTTTTGACCATAGCTGCCAGATAAAATGTATCGAAAATCGTTAGTTTTTGAGAATTTTTAACTATTTAAAAAAAAAATCATACAATACAAATCGATACCTAAAATGCAAAATAACGAACCAAGAAACTTAACAAAATCAATAACAACAAGTAGTGCTGGTAAACTATCGAAAATATCGATAGGAAAAATATCGATATTATTATTTAAAATACAGCTATGAAGACATGTTACAGCAGCTATACACACACACTTTTTTGCCGCAAGTTTTTACTTGCTATTATTAATTCGCTAAGAATTACAGCAATGAATACAAACAACAAGAATGGCAGGTGGAATGGATTGCTTAGCTGTGCATTTTTTTACTACTAACTTAAGGCCTTTATGCCGAAATTTTTATATGTTTACATAGGCACTGAAATGTCAGATGAGAGTTTAATGATGTTGTAAAAAACAAAATCAAATAAAAATGCAATTGCGAGCATATGGTAAAACAATGAACGACCATTAGAGGAAAAGAATTTCACTCTAAGTCAAATTTTCAAAAATGTATAAAAATTTTCACAAATACAATTTGGATAAAGTGCTTATAGGTTATTGTAGCCCTGTCCATAGTCTTCATTTTCCATTAGCTTTGATTCCCTGAGATCGAAGGGTTTGGACACAGTGGCCATATCCCTCACACAGCACTTTAAAGAGAATTTAAATCTAAGTCAAATTTTCAAAAATTTATAAAAATTTTCACAAATACAATTTGGATAAAGTGCTTATAAGTTATTGTAGCCCTGTCCATAGTCTTCATTTTCCATTAGGTTTGATTCCCTGAGATCGAAGGGTTTGGACACAGTGGCCATATCTCTCACACAGCACTTTCAAGAGAATTTCACTCAAGTCAAATTTTCAAAAATGTATAAAAATTTGCACAAATAACATTTGGATAAAGTGCTTACAGGTTATTGTAGCCCTGTCGATAGTCTTCATTTTCCATTAGGTTTGATTCCCTGAGATCGAAGGGTTTGGACACAGTGGCCATATCCCTCACACAGCACCTTCAAGAGAATTTCACTCTAAGTCAAATTTTCAAAAATGTATAAAAATTTTCACAAACACAATTTGGATAAAGTGCTTATAGGTTATTGTAGCCCTGTCCGTAGTCTTCATTTTCCATTAGCTTTGATTCCCTGAGATCGAAGGGTTTGGACACAGTGGCCATATCCCTCACACAGCACTTTCAAGAGAATTTCACTCTAAGTCAAATTTTCAAAAATGTATAAAAATTTTCACAAATACAATTTGGGTAAAGTGCTTATAGGTTATTGTAGCCATGTCCATAGTCTTCATTTTCCATTAGCTTTGATTCCCTGAGATCGAAGGGTTTGGACACAGTGGCCTTATCCCTCACACAGCACTTTCAAGAGAATTTCACTCTAAGTCAAGTTTTCAAAAATGTATAAAAATTTAAGTGGGTGAAGATAAATACGCCGAGTTAAATATGTTTTATGACGTAAAACGTTACGTTATTAAAAACGTAGCTGAGCTACGCGTAGCTGATTAAAAACGTAGCTCAGCTACGAATATTTCAGCTAAACGTAGCTCAGCTACGTTTTTATTTAATTTTTTTCTTAATTTTGAGCGGTGTGTATGGGAGAGATTTTTTAAATTGCGACCGAACCAAAAGAGATTACGGAACGGGAGTAGCACCAAATTAGAGGTAATTAACTCTTCTTTCGTAATCTGTAATCAACATTTAAGAAATATAAATTTTTCTATTTTTAAAAAATTCTTCAAATTTTGGCTAGTGTATCTGGGAGATATTTTTTTAAGTTGTGACCGAACGAAAAAAGATTACGGAACGGGAGTAGCACCAAATTAGAGGTAATCAACTCTACTTTCGTAATCTTTAATCAAAATTTAAGAAATATAAATTTTTCTATTTTTAAAAAATTCTTCAAATTTTGGCTAGTGTATCTGGGAGATATTTTTTTAAGTTGTGACCGAACGAAAAAAGATTACGGAACGGGAGTAGCACCAAATTAGAGGTAATCAACTCTACTTTCGTAATCTTTAATCAAAATTTAAGAAATATAAATTTTTCTATTTTTAAAAAATTCTTCAAATTTTGGCTAGTGTATCTGGGAGAGATTTTTTTAAGTTGCGACCGAACGAAAAAAGATTACGGAACGGGAGTAGCACCAAATTAGAGGTAATCAACTCTACTTTCGTAATCTGTAATCAAAATTTAAGAAATATAAATTTTTCTATTTTTAAAAAATTCTTCAAATTTTGGCTAGTGTATCTGGGAGATATTTTTTTAAGTTGTGACCGAACGAAAAAAGATTACGGAACGGGAGTAGCACCAAATTAGAGGTAATCAACTCTACTTTCGTAATCTTTAATCAAAATTTAAGAAATGTATATTTTTCTATTTTTAAAAAATTCTTCAAATTTTGGCTAGTGTATCTGGGAGAGATTTTTTTAAGTTGCGACCGAACGAAAAAAGATTACGGAACGGGAGTAGCACCAAATTAGAGGTAATCAACTCTTCTTTCGTAATCTGTAATCAACATTTAAGAAATATAAATTTTTCTATTTTTAAAAAATTCTTCAAATTTTGGCTAGTGTATCTGGGAGATATTTTTTTAAGTTGTGACCGAACGAAAAAAGATTACGGAACGGGAGTAGCACCAAATTAGAGGTAATCAACTCTACTTTCGTAATCTTTAATCAAAATTTAAGAAATATAAATTTTTCTATTTTTAAAAAATTCTTCAAATTTTGGCTAGTGTATCTGGGAGATATTTTTTTAAGTTGTGACCGAACGAAAAAAGATTACGGAACGGGAGTAGCACCAAATTAGAGGTAATCAACTCTACTTTCGTAATCTTTAATCAAAATTTAAGAAATATAAATTTTTCTATTTTTAAAAAATTCTTCAAATTTTGGCTAGTGTATCTGGGAGAGATTTTTTTAAGTTGCGACCGAACGAAAAAAGATTACGGAACGGGAGTAGCACCAAATTAGAGGTAATCAACTCTACTTTCGTAATCTGTAATCAAAATTTAAGAAATATAAATTTTTCTATTTTTAAAAAATTCTTCAAATTTTGGCTAGTGTATCTGGGAGATATTTTTTTAAGTTGTGACCGAACGAAAAAAGATTACGGAACGGGAGTAGCACCAAATTAGAGGTAATCAACTCTACTTTCGTAATCTTTAATCAAAATTTAAGAAATGTATATTTTTCTATTTTTAAAAAATTCTTCAAATTTTGGCTAGTGTATCTGGGAGAGATTTTTTTAAGTTGCGACCGAACGAAAAAAGATTACGGAACGGGAGTAGCACCAAATTAGAGGTAATCAACTCTACTTTCATAATCTGTAATCAAAATTTAAGAAATATAAATTTTTCTATTTTTAAAAAATTCTTCAAATTTTGGCTAGTGTATCTGGGAGATATTTTTTTAAGTTGTGACCGAACGAAAAAAGATTACGGAACGGGAGTAGCACCAAATTAGAGGTAATCAACTCTACTTTCGTAATCTGTAATCAAAATTTAAGAAATATTAATTTTTCTATTTTTAAAAAATTCTTCAAATTTTGGCTAGTGTATCTGGGAGAGATTTTTTTAAGTTGCGACCGAACGAAAAAAGATTACGGAACGGGAGTAGCACCAAATTAGAGGTAATCAACTCTACTTTCGTAATCTGTAATCAAAATTTAAGAAATATAAATTTTTCTATTTTTAAAAAATTCTTCAAATTTTGGCTAGTGTATCTGGGAGATATTTTTTTAAGTTGTGACCGAACGAAAAAAGATTACGGAACGGGAGTAGCACCAAATTAGAGGTAATCAACTCTACTTTCGTAATCTGTAATCAAAATTTAAGAAATATAAATTTTTCTATTTTTAAAAAATTCTTCAAATTTTGGCTAGTGTATCTGGGAGATATTTTTTTAAGTTGTGACCGAACGAAAAAAGATTACGGAACGGGAGTAGCACCAAATTAGAGGTAATCAACTCTACTTTCGTAATCTGTAATCAAAATTTAAGAAATATAAATTTTTCTATTTTTAAAAAATTCTTCAAATTTTGGCTAGTGTATCTGGGAGATATTTTTTTAAGTTGTGACCGAACGAAAAAAGATTACGGAACGGGAGTAGCACCAAATTAGAGGTAATCAACTCTACTTTCGTAATCTGTAATCAAAATTTAAGAAATATAAATTTTTCTATTTTTAAAAAATTCTTCAAATTTTGGCTAGTGTATCTGGGAGATATTTTTTTAAGTTGTGACCGAACGAAAAGATTACGGAACGGGAGTAGCACCAAATTAGAGGTAATCAACTCTACTTTCGTAATCTGTAATCAAAATTTAAGAAATATAAATTTTTCTATTTTTAAAAAATTCTTCAAATTTTGGCTAGTGTATCTGGGAGATATTTTTTTAAGTTGTGACCGAACGAAAAAAGATTACGGAACGGGAGTAGCACCAAATTAGAGGTAATCAACTCTACTTTCGTAATCTGTAATCAAAATTTAAGAAATATAAATTTTTCTATTTTTAAAAAATTCTTCAAATTTTGGCTAGTGTATCTGGGAGATATTTTTTTAAGTTGTGACCGAACGAAAAAAGATTACGGAACGGGAGTAGCACCAAATTAGAGGTAATCAACTCTACTTTCGTAATCTGTAATCAAAATTTAAGAAATATAAATTTTTCTATTTTTAAAAAATTCTTCAAATTTTGGCTAGTGTATCTGGGAGATATTTTTTTAAGTTGCGACCGAACGAAAAAAGATTACGGAACGGGATTATAAACCATCAGTGAAAGTAGACCTTTCCTGTTGTGTCATATAAATTCAGTCCCTATGCCAATTTCACACGTAAAACAAAATCCATTTTTAATGTCATGTTTTAAAAATAAAATTGATATGTATATTTCAATTATGTTGTTATAAATTAATTGTCGAGGATTTAAGCACTGAAATTCGTTTAGATCTATTGAGTTTGACAGGTTGGGGGTTTGTTGTAAATCTTTAAAAATTGAATTATATTCAAATAATATAAAATTTAACGTACCATAACGATCAGGTACTTTTATTTTGCTATACATTATATCGAATTGTTTAACTTCTTTTTCGATATGTTTTTTATTACTATAAGATTCTTTCAGTTTTTTGGGTGATCTTCTCCATTTATCCTCAACCATTTGTAAAGTTGTTTTTAAAGGACGACGTTTGCAATAGTTTTGGGGAAACTTATACTTGCGCTTTAAATCGTTTAGTTTTGCCTGAATATACTTTTTTGATTTTCTTATATAAAGCGTTGGTCGTACATTTCGATCTCCTTTTAGTACAACATTTTTAGTTATATTAAAATAGCCCTCGACTGGACTATTAGAAATTCTGGTACAAGTAGTAGTTTCTACATATTTGCCCATTACATTAGACCACCACGGCAAGTATGGTACATATTTCTTCAAAATGTGATTTAAATAATTTATATTTTGAAACTTGTTTTCGGATAAACTATTGTCTATTATTTTTACACTGTTATTTATTTCTTGGCCTTTTAAATAAAATGGGCTTTTTTTATATATAGGCTTTGTAGATATATTTGGAATGTTTTCCTCTAAATCATTAATACCTTCATCTACAATTACTTCTTCCATATAATTTGTTGCTTTTAAACAATCTTCACTGCACCCCTTTGATTTTAAAATTATAATGGCATTTTTCAACCAAGACCAGAAATCTAATATTGTGCTAATATTAATAGCTTTGATTATAATTTGTTTAAAAAATTTTCTTTGTTGGTCATTTTTGGCATACGTTTCAACATCTTTCAAGCAAATTTTTAGGAAATGGCAATAGCATATTTGTATAACGACAAAACCTGATGGTAATTTTGTTTTCGAGTGCAAAAATTTATAAGATTTCATAAGGTAGGTCACAACGTCAACATCGTTAAAAATTTGTATGGTAGAATTTATAATAGCCCAACTAAAATCACAACATATTCTTTTGCTTAAAGGCCACTTTATTTTTTTTAGTGCACAAAATACTTTTAGTTCCATTAAAAAGCGACTGATATCTTCTTCAAAGTGGCGTGATAAAAGCGCCTCTGCAACTGGAAATAATATTCCACTTGCTTTATCTTCACGAACATGAAGAACAATAGAATAGAGAAACACTCTATTAGATTCTGGGTTAATTTTTTTTATTATGGATCCCGTGGCATCTATAAACAAGGTGTTTCTACTTTTTAATATTAATTTTCTGCTATCGTTTGTAACTTTCAGTTGGGTTTCAGAGAACAAATAAATTTCTTGAGGGCTCGATACTTTTTGGATAAATTTGTTCCATTTTTTGTCCCTCCGCATTAAAAATAAGTCTATTTCTAAATCTCTATGTCGATTATGCTTCTGTAAAATTTCGCTTTTCATCTTTTTAACGACGTTTTTGCTTGGAATACTCTTTGTGTTAACAGATGTTGATAGATTTATAAGAAAATTGTCCCTGTAATTCGATGGAAGCTGGTTCTTTAACTGACATTTTGCAACGTTTCTTTTAAACCCTCTTATTTGTTGGCCCTTT
Organism: Pollenia angustigena; assembly: GCA_930367215.1. Classification (NCBI taxonomy): domain Eukaryota; kingdom Metazoa; phylum Arthropoda; class Insecta; order Diptera; family Polleniidae; genus Pollenia; species Pollenia angustigena. The sequence continues at coordinate 118,163,216 of OV884057.1, read as the reverse complement.
GGTTCTGAAGAATGATTATATTTTTCTTTATTTGCTGATACGATAACTTTTATCGGTGATGACTTGAGATGTATTACAAATTTGAATTTCTTACAATGCTCATAGATGCACTTGGCATAAATTCTCATTTTGGTTAATTCTTTGGTGTATCCGTGACTGCAAACGTTAACGGGGCATGTGGTATTAAATTTATTGTAGCTTATTTTTACCATGTCTTCAAGACATTTGGTAAATTCTTTTTGGTTTACAATATTATCATCTCTAATAAAATACTCTTGAAGGTATGTCATTTGCTGCTTCGTTAAATAAAATTCACCTTCACCAAAAATGTAAATATTGCTTTTATTGCCTTTATTACTTTCATGAAAAGTATTCAAGTTCGGAAGTGAGACGCACATCTTTTTCGTCAATAAACTGTAATCCTCATCTTTAATATCTTCATCAGTGGTGTGAACAATGTCTGATAAGTTCGCTTGGGTTGATGAAGATATATTTTTAAATTTAGGAGAGGTAAAATTTGAACTGTTATCTGCTGAAATGTTTTCGATTGGAAGTAAATTCTCAAAATTTTCCACAATTTCCAAAAAGTCGTTGTCTAAATTTGTATTATTATTGAAATCCAAATCTGGTGGTTTTATTGTTTGAACAGAAATAACTTCTACTCTTTCATGTGTTCTTTTACCATCAATTGTATTTTTTTAACATACATCAGACTCTTGGGGAAATATTTCATTGGTGTTAAAAATTATTTGCCTGTTAACTATAGTGGTAAAAAAAATATAAAATTTGATTAAACAAAAATTATCCCTGTATTCATAAAAATTTTTTAATTTAATAAAGGCTTACAAAACAAATTTTCTATGAAAATTTTCCATAATAAACTTTTATTAAATTTAATAATCGTTTGTGAATACGAGGGTTATTCTACAAACTAGGGACTGAATTTATATGACACAACAGGAAAGGTCTACTTTCACTGATGGTTTATAATCCCGTTCCGTAATCTTTTTTCGTTCGGTCGCAACTTAAAAAAATCTCTCCCAGATACACTAGCCAAAATTTGAAGAATTTTTTAAAAATAGAAAAATTTATATTTCTTAAATTTTGATTACAGATTACGAAAGTAGAGTTGATTACCTCTAATTTGGTGCTACTCCCGTTCCGTAATCTTTTTTCGTTCGGTCGCAACTTAAAAAAATCTCTCCCAGATACACTAGCCAAAATTTGAAGAATTTTTTAATAATAGAAAAATTTATATTTCCTAAATTTTGATTAAAGATTACGAAAGTAGAGTTGATTACCTCTAATTTGGTGCTACTCCCGTTCCGTAATCTTTTTTCGTTCGGTCACAACTTAAAAAAATATCTCCCAGATACACTAGCCAAAATTTGAAGAATTTTTTAAAAATAGAAAAATTAATATTTCTTAAATTTTGATTACAGATTACGAAAGTAGAGTTGATTACCTCTAATTTGGTGCTACTCCCGTTCCGTAATCTTTTTTCGTTCGGTCACAACTTAAAAAAATATCTCCCAGATACACTAGCCAAAATTTGAAGAATTTTTTAAAAATAGAAAAATTTATATTTCTTAAATTTTGATTACAGATTATGAAAGTAGAGTTGATTACCTCTAATTTGGTGCTACTCCCGTTCCGTAATCTTTTTTCGTTCGGTCGCAACTTAAAAAAATCTCTCCCAGATACACTAGCCAAAATTTGAAGAATTTTTTAAAAATAGAAAAATATACATTTCTTAAATTTTGATTAAAGATTACGAAAGTAGAGTTGATTACCTCTAATTTGGTGCTACTCCCGTTCCGTAATCTTTTTTCGTTCGGTCACAACTTAAAAAAATATCTCCCAGATACACTAGCCAAAATTTGAAGAATTTTTTAAAAATAGAAAAATTTATATTTCTTAAATTTTGATTACAGATTACGAAAGTAGAGTTGATTACCTCTAATTTGGTGCTACTCCCGTTCCGTAATCTTTTTTCGTTCGGTCGCAACTTAAAAAAATCTCTCCCAGATACACTAGCCAAAATTTGAAGAATTTTTTAAAAATAGAAAAATTTATATTTCTTAAATTTTGATTAAAGATTACGAAAGAAGAGTTGATTACCTCTAATTTGGTGCTACTCCCGTTCCGTAATCTTTTTTCGTTCGGTCACAACTTAAAAAAATATCTCCCAGATACACTAGCCAAAATTTGAAGAATTTTTTAAAAATAGAAAAATTTATATTTCTTAAATTTTGATTAAAGATTACGAAAGTAGAGTTGATTACCTCTAATTTGGTGCTACTCCCGTTCCGTAATCTTTTTTCGTTCGGTCACAACTTAAAAAAATATCTCCCAGATACACTAGCCAAAATTTGAAGAATTTTTTAAAAATAGAAAAATTTATATTTCTTAAATTTTGATTACAGATTACGAAAGTAGAGTTGATTACCTCTAATTTGGTGCTACTCCCGTTCCGTAATCTTTTTTCGTTCGGTCGCAACTTAAAAAAATCTCTCCCAGATACACTAGCCAAAATTTGAAGAATTTTTTAAAAATAGAAAAATTTATATTTCTTAAATTTTGATTACAGATTACGAAAGTAGAGTTGATTACCTCTAATTTGGTGCTACTCCCGTTCCGTAATCTTTTTTCGTTCGGTCGCAACTTAAAAAAATCTCTCCCAGATACACTAGCCAAAATTTGAAGAATTTTTTAAAAATAGAAAAATTTATATTTCTTAAATTTTGATTAAAGATTACGAAAGTAGAGTTGATTACCTCTAATTTAGTGCTACTCCCGTTCCGTAATCTTTTTTCGTTCGGTCACAACTCAAAAAAATATCTCCCAGATACACTAGCCAAAATTTGAAGAATTTTTTAAAAATAGAAAAATTTATATTTCTTAAATTTTGATTACAGATTACGAAAGTAGAGTTGATTACCTCTAATTTGGTGCTACTCCCGTTCCGTAATCTTTTTTCGTTCGGTCACAACTTAAAAAAATATCTCCCAGATACACTAGCCAAAATTTGAAGAATTTTTTAAAAATAGAAAAATTTATATTTCTTAAATTTTGATTACAGATTACGAAAGTAGAGTTGATTACCTCTAATTTGGTGCTACTCCCGTTCCGTAATCTTTTTTCGTTCGGTCGCAACTTAAAAAAATCTCTCCCAGATACACTAGCCAAAATTTGAAGAATTTTTTAAAAATAGAAAAATTTATATTTCTTAAATTTTGATTACAGATTACGAAAGTAGAGTTGATTACCTCTAATTTGGTGCTACTCCCGTTCCGTAATCTTTTTTCGTTCGGTCGCAACTTAAAAAAATCTCTCCCAGATACACTAGCCAAAATTTGAAGAATTTTTTAAAAATAGAAAAATTTATATTTCTTAAATTTTGATTACAGATTACGAAAGTAGAGTTGATTACCTCTAATTTGGTGCTACTCCCGTTCCGTAATCTTTTTTCGTTCGGTCGCAACTTAAAAAAATCTCTCCCAGATACACTAGCCAAAATTTGAAGAATTTTTTAAAAATAGAAAAATTTATATTTCTTAAATTTTGATTACAGATTACGAAAGTAGAGTTGATTACCTCTAATTTGGTGCTACTCCCGTTCCGTAATCTTTTTTCGTTCGGTCGCAACTTAAAAAAATCTCTCCCAGATACACTAGCCAAAATTTGAAGAATTTTTTAAAAATAGAAAAATTTATATTTCTTAAATTTTGATTAAAGATTACGAAAGTAGAGTTGATTACCTCTAATTTGGTGCTACTCCCGTTCCGTAATCTTTTTTCGTTCGGTCACAACTTAAAAAAATATCTCCCAGATACACTAGCCAAAATTTGAAGAATTTTTTAAAAATAGAAAAATTTATATTTCTTAAATTTTGATTAAAGATTACGAAAGTAGAGTTGATTACCTCTAATTTGGTGCTACTCCCGTTCCGTAATCTTTTTTCGTTCGGTCACAACTTAAAAAAATATCTCCCAGATACACTAGCCAAAATTTGAAGAATTTTTTAAAAATAGAAAAATTTATATTTCTTAAATTTTGATTACAGATTACGAAAGTAGAGTTGATTACCTCTAATTTGGTGCTACTCCCGTTCCGTAATCTTTTTTCGTTCGGTCGCAACTTAAAAAAATCTCTCCCAGATACACTAGCCAAAATTTGAAGAATTTTTTAAAAATAGAAAAATTTATATTTCTTAAATTTTGATTACAGATTACGAAAGTAGAGTTGATTACCTCTAATTTGGTGCTACTCCCGTTCCGTAATCTTTTTTCGTTCGGTCGCAACTTAAAAAAATCTCTCCCAGATACACTAGCCAAAATTTGAAGAATTTTTTAAAAATAGAAAAATTTATATTTCTTAAATTTTGATTAAAGATTACGAAAGAAGAGTTAATTACCTCTAATTTGGTGCTACTCCCGTTCCGTAATCTTTTTTCGTTCGGTCACAACTTAAAAAAATATCTCCCAGATACACTAGCCAAAATTTGAAGAATTTTTTAAAAATAGAAAAATTTATATTTCTTAAATTTTGATTAAAGATTACGAAAGTAGAGTTGATTACCTCTAATTTGGTGCTACTCCCGTTCCGTAATCTTTTTTCGTTCGGTCACAACTTAAAAAAATATCTCCCAGATACACTAGCCAAAATTTGAAGAATTTTTTAAAAATAGAAAAATTTATATTTCTTAAATTTTGATTAAAGATTACGAAAGTAGAGTTGATTACCTCTAATTTGGTGCTACTCCCGTTCCGTAATCTTTTTTCGTTCGGTCACAACTTAAAAAAATATCTCCCAGATACACTAGCCAAAATTTGAAGAATTTTTTAAAAATAGAAAAATTTATATTTCTTAAATTTTGATTACAGATTACGAAAGTAGAGTTGATTACCTCTAATTTGGTGCTACTCCCGTTCCGTAATCTTTTTTCGTTCGGTCGCAACTTAAAAAAATCTCTCCCAGATACACTAGCCAAAATTTGAAGAATTTTTTAAAAATAGAAAAATTTATATTTCTTAAATTTTGATTACAGATTACGAAAGTAGAGTTGATTACCTCTAATTTGGTCCTACTCCCGTTCCGTAATCTCTTTTGGTTCGGTCGCAATTTAAAAAATCTCTCCCATACACACCGCTCAAAATTAAGAAAAAAATTAAATAAAAACGTAGCTGAGCTACGTTTAGCTGAAATATTCGTAGCTGAGCTACGTTTTTAATCAGCTACGCGTAGCTCAGCTACGTTTTAATAACGTAACGTTTTACGTCATAAAACATATTTAACTCGGCGTATTTATCTTCACCCACTTTAAAAATTTTCACAAATACAATTTGGATAAAGTGCTTATAGGTTATTGTAGCCCTGTCCATAGTCTTCATTTTCCATTAGGTTTGATTCCCTGAGATCGAAGGGTTTGGACACAGTGGCCATATCCCTCACACAGCACTTTCATGAGAATTTCACTCTAAGTCGTATTTTTTCAAAAATCATAAATTTTAATATAAAAAGACTAACTAAATATCTAATTAGTTTTAAATATTAAATAAAAATTATTAATTTTTCATAAAAACTGTAAAATTTCGGGTAAAAAGTCGTATTGAGTTAAAACACGTCAAACCATCACGAAAAAATGGCATTTTCGGCATCATCACCTCCGATTTGAATGAAATTCAACACAAATGTTGTATGTAATTGGACTTTAACAAAACATAATTTTCAGACCCCAGATTATTTCGGCTTCCGAAATATGACGTCATAAAAGATGTGAAAAATGTGAAAAAAACACAAAAGTCTCCTAGCAAAAGGGGATAGAACTCTTGAACTACGCAAGATAATTTAGTTTTTTTTGGTATCGTTTTAAAGGTGAAAGTGCACCCTTTAAAATTATAGGCATTTTGTGTTTTTTTAAGAAGAGGTCAATGGTAAATTTTTGGGGTCTTGAGTTCAAAGGTCCATATCTGGAAAAGTATATTTTTTAAAATTCTTAAAAAAATATATGTTAAGTATTATACCCTCTTCAACATTTGCAGAAAATTTAAAGGTGGAGACTCTATTGGTGTCAGAGTTATATACCAGAACGTAATTCTAAGTATGTTTTGTGTTCAAAAATCCCTTGTTGTTGTTGTATTTTAATTATTTTTTTCAGTATATCTGGAGAACGGCAGGAGCCAAAGTTTCCAAATTTAGTACACATTTGAGTTATCAATACACACCATCCCACAAAATGTGGTCGGGATTGGAGAAGTGGGCGTGGTACCTCCCGTACAAGAAATATCAAAAATTGTATAAAAACCTGAATCTTTGGACTGTCATATGACCTATGGTTACGCCGTATATATCAAAAGATCGGAAATCTTTAGTAGAAAATATTCTCTGAAAAACTCGGAAAAATCGGTTCAGATACAACAAATTTTGATATTTTTTGTACGGGAGGTACCACGCCCACTTCTCCAATCCCGACCACATTTTGAAATAAATATCTAATTATTTTTAAATATTAAATAAAAATGATTGATTTTTAATAAAAACTGTGAAATTTCGTGTAAATAGTCTTTTTTTCTTTATAAGGCGTATATTTTTTATCGATTGCGATATTTTTTAAAAATAAATTTAACTTTTTATATTTATCTTCACACACGTTTAAAACTTTTGTTAAAAGGTAAAAAAAAATCATTTGAAAAATTGTCAAATTTAGGGTATAAATCGTCAAATCGTCAATTAACAATTGAAGCACAGCCGCGAATAACGTTTTAAGTTACAAAATAATAACTTTTCAGGAGAGCAAAAAAACGTTTTTTGACAGGCAGCATTATTTGTTTTAAAAATTATTTTTTTCTTTTATTAAAAATAATGATAATAAAAACTTTTATGCAAAATGCTTTTAAAACATTATCCTGCACTGCAAAACCATTTCGGTTTCATCATTTTGTTAGTAACTTGCTATGTTCTTCCACTGGCTGACACTTTGTATGCCATTTTGAAGGCTTTAAGGTGCATAGTTTTAGTTGATTTGATGTTACAACTGTGTAAGAGAGTAAGGCCAACGGTTATCTGCAAAAAAACAGTTTTTGCAAAATGTGGCGTTTACAACGTTATTCGCGGCTGTGCTTCAATTGTTTGACCCCAAATACGTCAAAATTGCGATAAATCTTCAAATCTTGCAGCCGTGCTTTTGACGTGAATGCCTTTATTTTTTTAGAAGAATCAGAAAACAAATTTCGATTACTACTGCAATATACAATTTTCATGCACTAAAAAAACGAAAATATGCACTAAAAACCCGAAAATATGCTTTAAAAAAATTAAAAATATGCACTAAAAACTTGAACATTTTCAATAAAAAAAGTTTTTTTTAATTTAATTTAAAACAAAATAAAAAAAAAAATTTAGTCTATTGTTATTCAAAGGTACAATATTCTTTAAAACTTCATTTTAATAACTATTTTAAGTGTTTGTTTGCATAAACAAATAAATGGTTTTTTTTATATCAAGCCATTTTACCAAGCCCATTAGACAAAGGGTCGCAAAAAAATTTTGAGCATGGAAAATGATCTCTCAACGTCAACCGAAGTTATAGGAGCATACCGGAAGAATGTAAATTAATTTGTAGAATATTCATTTTCTACTTTAGATCTCACATTTGATTCAAGATCAAAAAAATTTAAATTGGTTTTATTTTTTGAAATCCATTATTTTTTTTGCAAAACGTTTTGGATTTTTTTTTTAATTTCTTGGGCAATTCTTTTCTTCGCCTTGGTTATTAGACTTTCTGCAATATCAATTAATTTAGTTGACTATTAAGTGAACTGAATGCTTCCAAATTAGATATTGTTTCACCAATATATCCGTAATTGGAAAATACAAGTGCTAAACGACTTTCGATGTTATTTAAATTTAATATTTCTTTTACTTTTTTAATTGCATAAGCTGCAAGTTTTTTTAATAGCATTCTACAGCATCTAGCCAGGCTCCCCATATTGTTAATATTGGCTGAGGTGGTAAAGGTGCCAAGGGAAACATTTTTATAATTGTGAAAAATTGCCAAATATGAAACCCATAAATCAATATTATCGAATTGGCTTATAATTTCCTCTGCAACTCGGTGTAAATATGTGCCAAGCAAGTAATTTACATGTAACAGTTTTGTATAAAACATTTTAGGACCCCTGGCAGCGTTAAACATGTAAAGTGCATCGGTTAAAAAGAGGAGGATCTTTTGTCGAAATCTTGAAAAAACTTGTATTTTAAGTAGAGCTCCAAAAAAATTTATTTATTGATTTATAATTTTTTTTGAAGATTTTTTTTTGTGTAGAATTTTTTTTTTTTTTTTGTGAAAGACCTTTTTTATATAATATGGAAATTTACAAATATGTATATCACTCAATGTTAAATATGCATTTTTACCAAAATATGCAACAATATGCAAAAACAAATCGATGGCATTTTAACGCAATTTTATGATTCGGAAAAATATATCGTTTATAATTGGTCGACATAGTTCTTAGACTATCGGCAAAAAACATGCATTTGCATAGAAATCGCTTCCCTATACACAAGTATATGTATGTACACAACACTATTATAAAACCACATTTAAAATAGGGATAAACAATTTTATTAAAATGCTGCACAGCACATCAGATTGAACGGCTGTAGAACTTCATAATGAGGCAATGAGAACTATATTAAAATTGAGGGGTGTGCAGTATTTACCGACGGGTCCAAGATAGAAACTGGCAGCGGTGTTTATATTGCTGACACTGACGTGAAAAGGTCATTCATACTCCCGTATTAGCGCAGTTTCTTCCAGACCGAGATCTTAGCGATCAGAAGGGCAACGGAGGTGATACTTGATCACATCGTAGGGGGATCTGTGTTGACAATTTACTTCGATAGTCAGGCTGCGCTCAGGGCATTGACAAATTCGTGATCGTGCCTGGTCGCACGGTGTAGGAATGCTCTGAGAGATCTCATGGAGGTATTCACGGTAAGGCTGTGTTGGTTACCCGAACGTTGCAAGGTGGATGGTAATTTAACAAATTTTTTTTTTTTTTTTGTCATTATTTTTTTATTGAATCTTCATATATTAAATATGAACTAACAATAATTAATCAAATCTTAACCTAATACGTTATTTTATGTCCTGCCAGTGCCAGACAAAATTTTCTTCATTACGGGTTCTGTTCACGTTTATAGGTGTTTATCGCTCATCTAATTGGGTAAGTGCTGCAGTGTCTCTTCTTCTTAAGCGAGTGTGGCCGCTATGATTTAAAATATTTCGAGCTAGTGGATTTGGGTGTTGTTCAAGCCTTTTGAAATATTTTATTGCATTTTTTGTAATCATAGTTTTAACTAATGGCACATTGAGATCCTTATGAATGTTTGAGTTTTTAACATACCAGGAGCTGCTGTGATTATTCAAAGAAGTTTATTTTGGCGCCTTTGAATTTTGTCGATATTAGAGGCCGAGGCAGTGCCCCATAGTTGAATACCGTAGCACCAGATAGGCTTTAAGATAGAGTTGTAAAGTAGAAGCTTGCAATCGAGACTAAGGACAGAATTTCTTCCAATAAGCCAATGAATTTGAATGGCTTTTAGTTTCATTTGAGTTAATTTTGCCTCTATATGGCATTTCCACGTTAATCGCCGATCCAGATGTATACCGAGATATTTTACATGCGAATGTTGAGGAATTATTTGACTATTGATTGTAATAGGGTGGCAAGATTCCCGGCGCAAAGTGAATGTTATATGTACGCATTTTTGCTCATTGACCATTATCCTCCATTGTCGTAACCATATTTCTAGTTGAAATATATGATGCTGTAAGTAACGCGATGGTTCATAACGATTTTCGTGGACGCTTAGAAAAGCTGTATCGTCTGCAAATGTTGAAGTTTGTGTATAGTTGCTTGTTGGCATGTCGGAAGTATAAATTAAGTATAATAGGGGGCCCATGATGCTGCCTTGTGGGACTCCAGCGGCAATGGGCTGAGGTGAACTTAAGAAATTTCCTTCTTTAATAATAAATTGACGACCGACTAAGTAGCTTTTTAGCAGCTTGTGTGTGTTTGCTGGTAAATTTTGCTTCAATTTATGTAATAAGCCTTCATGCCAGACTTTATCAAAAGCTTGCGAAACATCGATGAAGAGTGCTGAGCAATATTTCTTTTCTTCAAATGCTTTTCTTATGGCATTTACTATTCGATGAGTCTGTTCGATTGTGCTGTGTTTTCTTCTAAATCCGAACTAATAGTTTGGAATACATCTATTTAAACTTAAAATCGGTGTTAATTTTGAAACTAATAATTTCTCAAACAGCTTTGCCATATTTGATAAAAAGCTAATAGGCCTATAAGACTCAACTTTTGTATGATCTTTACCTGGCTTTGGTATCATGGTAACTAAGGAAACCTTCCATTTTTGAGGATAGTATTCAAGATGTAAAATAGCATTAAAAATAAAAAGAATAATTTTCTTTGCTATGCGAGGTAGCTCCAAAAGCATTTTATTACTGATTTTATCAATACCAGGTGCCTTCTTAGTGTTTAAGTCACAAATCTAAGGGGAATAGCTGCTCTAGCAGCAACAGGTGCTAACTCGACCGCAATATTGTGAAATATATTTGGTGTACATACGTTTTTCAAGTGACTAACTTAACTTAATTTAACAAATGAGCTCCGGATATAAATTTGACTAAATTTTGGTTAATAAAAGATTTAGGAGAGAAGATATTCCTTCTGCTGCGACTTGTATTGTATGTTTGCATATAGAATACATTGGTGTAAATATATGAAAATACACACAATCATTGCGTAGACTGAAATTCGTCGTGTGCAACGAAATTGCGAAAGGTTAATTTATATTTCTAACGCAGACGAGCGAAGAAAGATTTGAACAGTTTGAAGCGATCATTATTAGAAATTCCTAAGTGTTTTAGTAAATAACGTTAATTGTCTTTTTTTGAATATGGAATCTAAGAAATTACTTTACAAATAATTTTTAATAAAAACACTACGTGACAATTTTTTGACCAAATGAATTTGACCAAATGAATTTGACCAAATGAATTTGACGCCTTTATGTAAAATTGTCCGCTGAATCCGAATATGAAGTCAAAATTGTCAAAAGTAGAACAGTTTTTGAGATATTCCAAAACCGTTATTTGTGTTTTTAAAAAAGATGCTGTGATACTTACAACCACTGAGGAACAAACCAAAAGGTGGATGGAACATTTCAGAGATTTAAGTAACAGCAGTGAAACTGAACTCGGACTACCCTGTACCGCACAAGAACAAAACAGAACTATCGCATGTGACCCGCCTACTATCACAGAGACAGCAACTGCAATAAGCAAACTTAAACGCAACAAAGCTTGCGGGGCAGATGGAATTTCACCAGAACTCTTCTTAATAGACACTGAAATTGCAGCTAACATCATACAACCGCATATTCCGCAAGCTTGGAGAACAGAAACCATAAATTGTTCGTGGACTAGAGGTTATGTAGTAAAATTACCCAAAAAAGTTGACCTCAGAGATTGTGACAACTGGTACTAGCCACAATAATACTTAAAAGGTTGGAAACTGTAGAGGCTGGACTTAGAGACGAACAGGCGTCGATCAGGTTAATACACTTCGAATAATTATTGAACAGTCGATCGAATGGAAGTCGCCTCTGTATCTGCTATTCGTTGACTTTAAAAAAGCGTTCGATGCAGTCAATAGAAACGCTATATGGCTAGCTCTAAAAAAGAAAGCAGTGCCAAACAAAATAATACAAGTCATCAAAGCTATGTACACCAACGCGGAACTGCAGGTTCTACACAACGGGACAGTAAGCGATCCGTTCACGACCAACATGGGAGTACGACAGGGCTGCCCTCTATCGCCACTACTCTTTGCAGAGGTAATGGACTGTTTTATGGAGGAACTGTGCAAGAAGAAAAGAGGTAATGTGTGGAGTTTTCAAAGACATCTGGAGGATTTAGAATATGCAGATGATATTTGCCTTCTTTCACACAAACTTTCGGACATGCAAGATAAAACAAACGATCTTGTGAAGATAGCCAGAAAAGTTGGCTTAGAAATAAATATAAAAAAGACGTACGCCATGCGTCTACATAATAGAAGCAACGGTCATATCACCATCAACAACCACCGAATAGAATACGTTGACTGCTTCTGCTACTTAGGGAGCAGAATGTCTACAAGCGGTGACATTAATGAGGACATTTCGAATAGGCTCAATAAAGCAAGGAGTGCATTTGGAAGACTAAAAAATATATGGCGAGCACCACAAATCAAGAGAACAACAAAGATCCGCATTTTCAACGCTTGTGTCAAGTCGACCGTTTTATACGGGAGTGAAACATGGCTGGCCAGTGAATCGATCAGGCAGCGGTTACAAGTTTTTATAAATAAAAGCCTTCGGATTATATGTGGCATATACTGGCCAAACACAATAACAAATGAAAACCTCTGGAGCTTAGCCAAAGAAGAGCCTATACACATACAGATAAAACGCAGAAAGTGGAAATGGATAGGACACACCTTAAGAAAGCCAGTACATAATGTAACCAGGATGGCACTTGAATGGAATCCACATGGAAGCAGACAAAGAGGTCGACCCAAAAAAAACCTGGCGTAGGTCTGTAAGGAGAGAACTTGCGGGCATCAATAAATCATGGGAAGAGGCAAAAATAATTGCGAACAATAGATTAAGTTGGAAATATCTTGTTGAAGCCCTATGTTCCCTCGAGGAATAAATAAAGGCAAAAAAAAAAAAAATTTTTAACCGCTTGCTGGCAGCAATACTGTAAGCAGTCAATACTACACTACAATTTCACTGTTATTAATTCTTCATAGATCTTAAAATAGTAGCGGAGATCGTGTGTTAGATTCAAGCTATTTTTTTTTTTTTTTTTTTGTGGTGAATATTTGGTTGAAATATGCAATATCAGAATCATTAAAATATGCATATTTGCATTATTTTAGCTTTGCAGCCAGAAATTTGCACAAATTGTGGACACCGACAATGTTTTTCATTTTCTTCCTTCGCATTTAGATATTATTCCACAAAACCTAGGTGCAGTGAGAGACGAACAAGGAGAACGTGCTCATCAAGATTTAATGAAAATTGAAAGAATGTATCAAGGATTTTTTGACAAAAGCATGCTGGGAGACTATTGGTGGACTCTTATATGTAAAACAGAACCAACAAAATATAAACGACGTTAAAAAACGCCATTCACTTTTGAAAATTCATTGATTTTTAAATAAACTAGTGATTTTTCTTGTAAAATAAAACTTATAAAAACAATTTTTTGTATCTCTAAAACCTGACGTGACAGAGAAAACCCAATTACAGATTCGAATTCAGCCCACCAAAATACCCTAGGAAAGTTATTTGGTTGATCCAGTCCAATACCTCGTTGGCTTGTGTAATTATCCGCGCGATTAATCCATTAATACAAAACAACGATTAATTAAATATGTACTCTAATAAAAAGCAGAGAAATAATTATAAAAGAAGTTAAGAAAAACGAATGCTTGTACAAATTTAAAACAATTTAAAATTAAATTAACACCTGGGTTCTGTTTTCAAAACTACAAGTTACAATTCTACAATTTTACAAATTTTGTTTCAAATATATTTTACTTGTAGACTTGTAACTTGTAGTTTTGAGAAGCAGGGCCCTGTTCTTAATGCAATTGTTGTGTCTCATTTGACGAGTTTACGCAACGAATTCTTGCCGACGAATTCGTCATGCTATGTGTTTATACTATTTAGCAAAAACTCAAAAAAATTTAAGTTGAGTTTTTCAACAAAACTTAAACAAATAAAAATAACTATCGCTATATATGTAGTCAAGGTAAAAAGGTGTTTCTTCACTATGATTTTTTTAGTTCAAACTACAAAAAAAAAATAATTGTTTGCGGCCCCTAATTATTAATAATATTTTCGTAATTTAATAAAGATATTCAATTCTAAAAAAGTTTTAAAAGCATTATTATTGTTTAGAAAAGTCAACAAATAATTATTGTCCATTGGAACTTGAAAGAACATTTTGAACTCATAAAGCCTGTACGTTATGCATCACTGCTGTGCACCATAAGAGCAAATATTGCTTACACTGTCAATGTAAGTTTGCTGATCATCTTTTAAAGCAGAATGTATTTCTCTACTTTGTAATTGATACTTGAGTGTGCGTCATCTGCTTAAGCAAAATACATTTAAATTTTTATTTGCAGCACAGTGATGCATTTATGAACATCCCCATAATCAAAAATTACATATAATTGTAAGAAACATGGAGCAAAATTATTTTAATGCCACTGTAGCAATTAATTAGTTTGCAAAAAGTTCGATTTAAAGGATAATAAATATTAATACCTCTTAGCCTTAATCGTACCTAAAGAATACAAATAAAATTAAAAAAAACTTTACTTTTATTAATAAACTGTAATTTTGAAATCATTGAATCATCTAATAAAATGAGAAGAATAAATTTAGAGTTATCGAAATATATCGTCACCTTAAATGCAAACTGAAGGAGCTACACCTCAATATTTTTTACTGAAGAAGGAAAAATCATCACAAAATCAATAATATTACACTCAGGTCTCGTTTTATGCGGATTCAAATTTATGCCATTTTTAAATTAACGATTTTTTTTAAATTTTTACGGTTTTTTAAATTTTAGATGTTTTTTAGCTTTTTTACCGTTTTAAAATTAAACCAAGCTTGCATCACTGATATAATCGTTATAGTTTGTTTTATTTTGTGTGTTTAACATGCATAGCCGATATGTATATATGAGTGTTTTAAAACTAATGAAGAGCACATAATATCAGTTTTACAACGAAAGCTAACTTCGCTAAATTTCTGACAATTTCGTTTTTTAATCTTGGAATGTTTAACAGCCGTACATTAACTAGATCGGAAGGCGGTACGATTTCTTTCACTTCGCTTTAGGCTGATTTGCCATACAACGTTGCGTCACGAGCAGTAGTGTTAGCTTTCTTGTTTAATAAAACCCACAAATTATAAATAAAAATAGAGATAAAAAAGTTAGATTGACCAAAAAATAACTAAATTGCCATTATTAATTAACAACAGCGGCAAACTACTTTACTAAACGAGCTGTCAAAATCGATTTTTCCAATTGCAAAGCATTCAGACCGCTCTATTCAAAAACTAGAAAACACGTGCCGCTTTTGTTTAGGTACGTCTGTAATATGCAAGTCTTAAGAAAATCTTTGATTATTTTCAGAGTACAAAAACAACAATGTTACACTTTGTTTATCTTTCGTCAAACCATCATCGAATGAACCTTTTACGGCTCTCTGTGTAAATCATATTTTCAACCATTATACGGCAAGCATTTCACGAGTTGTAAGAGAATATCTACATGAGTCTCATACGATTCTTGAAATGAAAGTCTCGTTAGATTATCTTTACTCACGTCGTGAACGATACCCACAACCAGGGTTGTCAGACTTTTTTGAGCTCCATCGCCATACCGATTGTCAGAAATCGCAAAAACTCGCCAAACGTCGATTTTGTTCAGTTTTTGTAAAATTGTCTTTTTTTTTAATTAAATTTTGCATACAAAAAACGCTAGTATAATTTTTCAGTCAAAAATCGCCAAAAACTGAGAAAAAATACAAAAAAGTCGCCGAAGTAAATTTTGTTTCTAATAAGATTTCCGTATGATGAGCTAAGCTCCCAATTTTTCATATTTGATAAATACACTGAGATTTATTTTTGAGGGAAAGCTAGCTTCTATGCGCATTTCACTGGTTGCTTAGGCCAGCTCATCAGGAAACCTTTTCCAAAGATTTTTTGTTTTGTTTCTGTATTTTTTTTTTTAAGAGATCATATATGTATTCAGTTAAAAACTTAAACTATGAACACAAGTCTATAAGATCGTACACTTCAGCCTCACCGATTTCATTACTGGAGTTTTGACCTACATACTATTAGAATTACATACATACTATTAGAATAAAATAGTGACTGAATATAAAATTCTCTTAATATGTTTTTTTATATTAGTAATGATAACAAAAATGCCAAGTTGTTAAACAAAATTGCCGAAATAATATAAATGGTAAAAATAGACAAGTTAATCGCCAATTATATCAGAAATCGCCATAAAAGTCGCCAGTCGCTTTTCAAAATCGCCACGTTTGGCGAGAAATCGACATATCTGACAGCCCTGCCCACAAAGATTGAAGAAGCGTCTTTCGCTGTGCTATGGATGAATCTCACTCGAGATCAGGGCTGCCAGATAAATTTTTGAGTAAATCGTCAATTTCCTGAGAAAAAATAAAAAAATCGTCTTTCACGTTTCGAAAAATCGTCAAAAAATCGAAAAAATAAAAATTTAGTGCTTTTTAACAATGTTTTGTAACACGACTGAGATTCTTCCATAGCACAGTGGATCAATAGTTGTGGGAATCGTTTAAAAGCCTAACCAGCGTGTGCTTAAGTTGGATTAAGCAAATGTGCGAATGCATTTAAATCATATGAAGCAAACCATATTGAACTTACGGACACTTTTTGTTTTATGAAGCTGTCATTTGCTTAAGCAAAGTGCGAAACTAATCGCACATTCCATATGGAATCAAATGTTTTTTTTAATTTTGAATTAGTTTTTTTAAATACATTTGAGAGACTTTTTGGTAATTTTTGACAGAAGGTTAAGCACGGCTATGCGTATTATGGTTGGGCCTTATGCCGCGGGTAAAGATTATCTATCGAGTCTTTCATGTCAAGGATCGTATGAGACTCATGTAGCTACAACTCATGTAGCTGTTCGCCGTATAATTGTTGAAAAATGATTTATACAGAGAGTCGTCAAAGATTCATTCGATGATGGTTTGACGAAAGATAAACAAAATGTTACATTGTTGTTTTTGTACTCTGAAAATAATCATTTCAAGATTTTCTTAAAACTTGCATATTACAGCCGTACCTAAACAAACGCGTTTTCTAGTTTTTGAATAGAGCGGCCTACTTAAGCCTAGATTACACTATCTCACAAGTCTTACGTATTCCATAATACTTTGTGAGATAGAAACCTAATGAGTTTTGATGCGACTGTCAAAAAATCTAATGTAAAATGACAGTTTGTGTTCACACCATCACACAAAGTATAAACACTCACACAATGAAAAGTATTATTGTTTAGAAATTTTTCAAAAAACTTTGAAGTCGTATGGGATGTCAAACTTTTTTCATAATACTTGTCATTTTCGTGACACATTGCATTCACACTATCACACTTTGTCATATTGTTTGAGTTTTTGACATGTATTATTACAAAGTATTATAGTGTAATCTAGCCTTTAATAGTTTAATAGTGAATTTTGCCGCTATCGTAAATTAATAATGGCAATTAAGCTATTTTTTGGTCAATCTAAGGTTTTTATCTCTATTTTTATTTACAATTTGTTGGTTTTATTAAACCATAAAGCTATCACTTCTGTTCGTGACACAACGTTGACGCTCCTGCTTAGGTATGGCATATCAGTGTAAAGGCTAAGCCAAAGAAAACGTTGCACCTTCCGCTATTGTTAAGGTACGGCTGTTAAACATTCTAATATTAAAAGACGATTTTTTTATTTTTTTTCAGGAAACTGACGATTTTCTCACAAAAATATCTGGTAGCCCTGGTACAACATTATAATACGAGCAGTGTGACCCTTTTAGCATTTTCACTGCTAAATTTAGCATTATTTATTTTGATTTAGCAGCGAGTTTTTTAAATAGCATTTAGCATTATTTGCAGCATTTTTGTAACATTTTTTTAGCATTATTTAGCATTTTTTAATCTTAAAAATTTTATATATTGCTATTTCACAATATGTATAATAGACTGGTCGCAATTTTTTTTTTTTAATTTAATTGTTTGCGCTGCTTAAAATATGAGGTTTGGTGTAAGAAATCATGATCTAATTTTTCAGGTCAATCCGACGGCGCCTAGCCGTGCCAGGTGGGGCCCAAAGTTCCCCATATTATAAAAAAAAACGTCTTTTCTATCAGATCTTTATAGTTATACTAGTTGAAAAGCCGAAAATCAAAAATATGGCTTCGTTACGATCTTCCGCAGAGAAAGTACTTCAAGTGTGCCAAATTTCAGCTTCCTATGTCATCAGATGGCTTCAGAAAGTCGCGGAAAGAATAGGGCATACATGCAAACATCCTGACACTAAGAAATACTACAGAAGAAATAACGGTTTTGGAACAGCAATGGCAAAAGCTGAATGCATACGAATTGATGAACGAAAGTTCAACTATTAAATTCTGGATAGGTGTTTAGAATATGATGAATACAGATCATATTCTAATGGTATTTTGACCAACACTTTGGAAATTTAGGAAAACTATTCATATAATGGTGTGTTTAATGCGAAATTAAATTAACTGAAATGATAATTTTTGTTTTTACTTATATCTTGTATTAAATAATATATATCTGTCGCAATAAATAATAATGGCTTAAGTTGACTTAAGTGCTTTTTACTTTTATTAGATATTCTTATTATCTTCTTCAAGATCTATGACGTAGCTATATTTCAAGTATAAAATGTCATTATTAATAAAACTATACGCATTTATATTTTATTTCACAATACAACATCTAACATTTTGAAAATTTTACAAAAAACAATTTAAAATGATAAATTTATTAATCGCCTTAAACAGTTTATAATTAATTTTTCTTCTGCTTTTCTTGTAAAACCTAAAGGCCCAACCATAATATGCATAGCCTTGCTTAACCTACTGTCAAAAATTAACAAAAAGTCTCTCAAATGTATTTAAAAAAACCAAAATCAAAAAACATTTGATTCCGTATGGCATGTGGGATCAGTTTCGCACTTTGCTTAAGCAAATGACAGTTTCATAAAACTCAACAAAAATTTTCTGTAAGTTCAATATGGTTTGCCTCATATGATTTACATGTATTCGCACATTTGCTTAAGCCAACTTAAGCACATTATTGTTGCGCCTTAACAGTGTTTTTTTGAAAATGTTGCATATTTTGCTTAGGGCTTTCAGCGTTTATCATTTAATATTTTGTAGATAGGGCCTTTTGTTTTGTTGGTTAAAAAATCGCTAACTTTTGTCAAACTACTGAACTGTTTTTATTAAATTAATGTATGTATGTATATAATTTTTTGTATATAAACTTCATTTTATTTTAAAGAAATATAATATTTTCAGGTAAATTTATTTTTAATTCATTTATTAAAATGATACAATTATTTAAGAAAACTTAGCATTTTTTTTAACCATTTTCAAATTTTATTTTTATAATTTTTAGCATTGTTTTAATACCCATTAAGCATCCAATTTTTTTTTAATTGTGGTCACACTGAATACGAGTGTAAAGAAATTTGCATACCTTTTAAACTTTTTTTTTTATTTTTTTTTTTTTAAGAATTTTTTTTTATTTTTTATTTTTTTTTTTTATTCTTTTTTAATTCCCTATGCTTGACGCTTGTCTGCAGGAAAGAAACCAGAGTCTCTGGCGGGAATCGAACCCGCAACCCCGGGGTTGATAGACTAGCTCACTACAAGCTAGCCTACCGGGGCACCCTCACTCACTACTAGCTAGCCAACCTACCCGCAACCCCGGGGTTGATGGACTAGCTCACTACTAGCTAGCCTACCAGGGCACCTAATAGAGCTCCCATAATAAAACTTTAACAATTTAGGCCAATTTAGATAAAAAAAAAAAAAAATTAGAACTAAATTAGAAAAATTTTGATTTAAATTGGTCATTTCCGGTTTAGCAGATGAAATTTCTTTTTTTATTTAAAGATCAATCGATTTTCTATTAGAATCACATAAAATAAAATTTTTTTGAAAACGGCAACATTTTACCGCCCCGTAAATCGACAAACAAACATCATAGAAAAAAAATACTTCTCACACTTAATCATATCTACTAGAATATAAAGGAATTCCAACAAAATATTTTTATTGTGTTGTCCGCTTCACATAAATGTACATATGTACATAGTTGTTGATTTTTTTTTTTATGCGATTTTGTTTTGATTTTTTTAATTCAAATTTTAATTTATGCGGTTTTTCAGAATTTTGGAACGAATCATTAGGTTTTATATGAAGGTAGAGTATCGTTTTATGCGATTTCCATTTATGCGATTATTTTTTTTTTTTGGAACGCATCTATCGCATAAAACGAGACCTGAGTGTAAAGTGTTCTTGGAGTTTGATTTTCTTTAAGTCTTTTTTTTTACCCTTGTCTAGTTGCACATATTTGACGTGAGCAACCCATTTTGTTTGCATCTTCAATTTTAGGCTTTTCTGAAAACAATTTGAATAAATTTGAGCCGTAGGTTTCTTTTAAAATACACATAACAACTAACAGAAACTGGGAATTATTACAAGTCTAATTTATAGCTTCAAATCTTTTTCCAAATAAGTATTCCAGTAATTTTTTTTTTGTTTTTTATTTTTTACGCTTTTTTTCTAATTGTTTAATGTCAAGGCGAATTCGTCTTTGTTTAATGTTTACAAAGTTCATCTTTAAACATTACAATTTTAATATTTTTCAATTAAAAAAATGTTCATTAAAATGGTATTCCTGCGTTGAGGTTTAGTTCATTTTATGAATACTTCTTAAGCCTTTTTTTTAAATTTGGCAATGCCATTAAAAAATTGCAAAATTGCTATGCTTTTACTCTGATAATCTTGCACTTACTTACCCCTGACACTTGTGCATCGTTTGTGCGAAATAATTTTCTATGTGGCTGTTGTTATATTTTTGCACTTTTGCTTTTTCGCAAGAGAAATTAACTTAAAACAAAATTGTCGACGAGCAATTACGTAAGAGTGTCCCGGTAGTGAGCTAGTCTATCAGCGCCGGGGTTGCGGGATCGATTTCCGCCAGAGATTCTGGTTTCATTCCTGCAGACAAGCGAAGAGCTTCGCAGAAATAGCTTAGAAAACCCCAACTTATTATTCCTCTTGTATCATGCTCCCTTTGTGAACGCTCATTTATTGTTAGGATAGCTAGATTTTGGAACACTTTCTCTATATCATATGAACTTTTTAAAATCTGGCAATTATAATTCTGTGTAATTGTTATTTTTTGTAATTGTTTACTTTTTTGTTTATGTACATATGAAGGGAAATGTAGAAAATACCTATGTTTAAGGATGCTGGGACGTTATTGTCGGTCTGGAGAGTTTTACTTTGTATATAGTTTTCTTTTACAAACCTGATTCTTGTTTTTTTGCCTTCACTGATAAGCTTTTTGGATATTAGTTTAATAAACTGTAATTTTAAAGGATTGCATCGTATACCCATAACCGAAATTGTAATTTTATAAAGAATTCGTTTTTCCCTTTATTCATTAGGAGTGTTTCTGTTTTGTTAAGGGATTACTTTACGCATACTAGTATTAATATTAAATACCTCATGAATATAATTATTTTTTAAATTTTGTTTTTGTTTTTATTCTTGAATTTTTTTGTAGAATGATATAACTTAGTTTATAATATTTTTAATTATAATATTTTATATGTTATAATATTTTCAATACAAAATGTACGAAATGTTCCAGTAATGCGCTTTGGCCTTGAAGGCTTTTTGTATTACAAGCAATAAAATAAATTAATAAAATAAATTTAAAAAAACGGCGCTACCTTCCCTCCGTACCATTTATTACTTTTTGAAATAATCGTATTTAAAAATGTATATTTGCCACCAGAAACCCACCCTGTAGATTGTTTTATTTCAATTGCACAGGAAAATGTGCATACATAATTATTTTAATTAATTTAAATTAAAAAAATACCTAACCAAATAATTTAAAAAAAAACTTTCAATGGACATCCACCTACAGGCTTTTTTACATCATTGCAACGAGGGCAATAAAAACAGTCGTTGATCTGTGGTTAGAGGGTAATAAAAAAATTACTATACCTACTACAAGAGTAATCCGCTTAAGCTCTCAAAATAAATAAATATTTTTAAATCAGACCATAAATACCCGCACATATTTGTGTGATCATAAAATAGTTTTGTGGAATTAAAAGAGTAAGTAAAATGCTCATGTACTCACTTCATGTGTTATATCCAATTCATGTTTAGCATTGTCGTACAATGTTTCCAATTCTTCGAGTCTCTGTTCTAGACTCGACTTTTCCTCCAACAAAGAGAGACCATATTGGGCGGATTGAGCACGTTCACTGGTGGCCTGATCGAGTTCCCGTGTCAAACGTTCAACCTCCATATTTAGTTCTTCAATAGTTTTTGGTGAAGCGGATGAACCGCTGATGCCGCCACCAGCACCTGAATCCAAAGACATGTTGGTAAAGACTACTACTTTCTCTTTTAGCTACTGTGTTGTTTTTGCTTTTGGATTTATTGTGTTGTTGCCTTGCGTTGACAGGACTTGTGTCTCAGAGCGTGTATGTTTTGATACAATTCAGGAGTTTGTTTCCTCGTTTTTGTTTTGGCGTAGATGGACAAGAACATAAAAGACAAAAAGTACAGAATATTGAGAGGGTGGATTCTTTTATCGGAATTTACTTGCTCCTTTTTCAGTTAAAATTTCTGTTTTTATGGACGGGTTTTAGAAATTAAAGGGAAGGATGGATTGATTATGTTGTGTTGTTTTAATAAAATTTAAATTTTGTTAAACTTTAGAAACGGTATCAACTTGTTTAAAATTGTGGGCGGAATAGTGATGTATTTTTTAAACTTTTTCTGTATTTAAGCTTTAATTTGCTTTGTTTCGTTTAACTCGTTGTTTTAGTTGGAGGGTTTTTTTTAATTTAATTTGTTTTATTTTTTTTAACTTCACTTTTTTAATTATGTTTTATTAAATACAAAGTTTTTGCTTGTTGTGGACGTTTTTCTTTAAATTCTTATTTGTTGTTGTTGTGTAGTTATTTTTCTTTATTTATTTATCTTTCTTCTTTTGGAGTACAAAAAAGACAATTTCTCTTTGGTTGGTTTTTTCACACTCTCTTCTTATTGTTTAATTAAGCGCTCTCTTCCGTGCGTTTCTTTTGTTCTGCAAATCGGAATGATGGGAAGAAATAAATTTAATTTTTCTTGTATCTTTTTTCCCCTTTATTATTTGTTGAAATTTTCTAATTTGAACGTGTGCATTTAATTGGAAAATAAATTAAATAAAAATTGTGTTAAACCAACAACAAAGCAAAATGTTTTTTATTTAATAACCCCAATGTAAATGGACAAATGCAATTTTAAATATTTTTTTGTTTTTGTAAGAACAAAAACTAATAAAAAAAATTCAACTTTATTGAAGTAGCAGTAGTAGTGACATCACGATTTCCTCACTTTTTTCCTTTTTAGATTTTTACACTACACTGACTTTTTTTCTTCTACCAACACTTTCTTTTTTTTGGTTAAAAAAATTTGCACATACACATTTATTGACTAATTTTTTTCACTACATTTTGTTTTGCAACTAAACAGTAAATTTCTAAGCATAACAAAAATTAAATACTGTTTTTTATTGCAAATTAATAATTATTTTAATAATGGTTTTCTTTAACAAACGGAACAATTTACTTTTTCCACACAGTCACGTCTCTTCTCTACGTGAGTGAGTGACGGAATGCGCAAAAAAGAAAAAACAAAAATACAAAAAACATTACCAATGCTACCAGATGAAGTTATTGGTCCCCAAATTGGGATTCGAGCATGACCATACCGTCTACACTAGATAGAAGTATAGACACTGCTATCAGAGCTGTCAAACGTGGCGACTTTCAAACTTATGTAGGCTGTTTTTGATGTCATGAATTTGTATTGAAATTCGTCAAACTCAATACGAAAATATAATAATTTTTTTATCCTAGTATCTTTATGTATTAAATTTAAGTTATTCGTTTGAATGTTTGTGAACATTTTACTATTATAAAATATGGCAATCTATTATTACAAACAAAGCTTGCTATTGTTGTAGGTGTTTTGAACTCATGCGGGGAGAATGGGTCTTGATTATAACGACTACTGAAGAAGTTGAATTAAATACAGCTAAAAAATTCTATAGTTACTTAAGTCAAGTTGCTTATGGTTAATTTCAACAACTCTATTTAAGTTTTTTATAAAATTTAATTTTTATTTGACATAAAAACCAATATTAAACATAAATTTATATTTAAATAAATTGGTAAAATCGACCATAAATATTTTACAAAATACGAAGAAAAGCTGAATATTTTATACAATAACGTGTTAATTTAAGAAAACTTAATATCAAAATAAGAAACTTTTTATTATTTTGCTTAACATGTCAATTGAAAAAAAAAACAATTGAATTAAACCAAGTTTTCTTGAGCATTTTCTGAAAAATTTAAAAAAATCCTTAGCATTTGTTTCTTGATGCAAGTAATTCGATTCTATTTAAAAATCAAGAAAACCAGACTAATATTAAATAAATGCAGCTTGGTTTTTAGAAACATATTTCTTTTTTTCGATAAAAACAAGCTACTTTTGCATTTCTTGTCTTATAAAATTTTTGATCATAAAATGTAAATTTTTTGACCATGAGAAAATGTTTCTTTATTTAAGAAAATTTTACTAAATACAAGCAAAATAAATTAATATCATGAAATAATTTTTGCATTTTCTTGTTTTAAGAAACGAAATTGATTATTAAATAAAATAAACTTCTTTCCGTGTATAATTAAGACTAGTTCATAAGTTATGGTAAACACACATCAAATTTTACTCGTGAAGATTTAGATTTTTATGAGGGAGGGGAAATGATAATGAAAAGGTGCACAGGTACAAACCGTTCTCAAGGCAAATTTATTTTTCAGGTGGCGTTGAAAGCACATCTGTGCTAACTTTTTTCTGCTTGCTTTTGTTTTTGACATATCGACCAACGAAAGCAACAAATTAAAATACAATGTTGTGTTTTTGGTGTTGTACTTGTTGTAGTATCGCCACTATCGTTAACATGAATTCACCTTGACCGCACTCGTCAAATTTCTAAGGTAAGGACACCTTTACACAGGGTCTCCACCTGAGATAAGATATAGGATTTTTCTATCAGCAAACGTCAAATTCAATCGCACAGAGTATTATCTTATTAGACTATAAAATAGTTAATAATATACTAAATGTTATGAGACAGTTGCTATAAGAAATCTTACAGCAACTATCTTATAAGATGAGCTGTCAAAAATGCACATACATACATACATATAAAACATATTAAGACGCATTCATTAAAGTGTTTAATTTGCAAATATATGCTTAGCCCCAATTATAAAAATAATTCGACCGCCTATAAACATCCATCTTTCAACAGACAAGAATAACAATGGAAAATACTGCCGTTTGTTACATGGAAAGATTTATGTATTTGACGTACAAAAGTTTTATACCTTGAGATTATTTCCGATTGAAGTTTATTAATATCAATATAGCGATGGATCACGGCCATTTGAAGTTTAAGCCATTTTGATATTAACACTATCTTGCGTAACAACAAATAATGCTTGTGTGGGGCATGTTTTTCCAGCAGTGAACTAAATACAAAAGATAAATAAATAAAATGCATACAAGTTACTAGAATCATTATAATTCCACTCCTACACATTACGGCTTGTTGTACAATTTAATTAAGTTGTACAACCACTTGCTACGTTTAAAGTTGTGGTTGTTCAACCGTTGAATAAAAAAATCAAAAGAATTTGATAATCAACTGTATCCATGTTCTGTAACTTTAGTGAGAACTTTTCGCATCAAAAAGATGTGAAACAAAATATTCCATAATTTCTCGAAAAGTGAGAAAAAATTGTGTCTGTAACTCATATCGTTATAAATGTCATAACATTGCACTCGAAGCCGATGTGACATTGCAGACGTTGACTACGCAAGTCACACATCGTTGACGGCTGCCAAAATTTACTAAAATTGAAAAATTTTTAACGAATGCGGCGAACGTATAACCGTCGACTGTGCTAAATAATGTAAAGTCACAAAGTATACAGAGATGAAAAAAGTGACGTATGAAAAATGCCTAAATCATTTGCGAGGGCAGCTTTCGAAGAAGAGAAAGAAAACGATTTTTGTTAGGGAAGTGGCAATGTGTAAAAACAGGCCGCTACTATCAACACAAATTACATAATCAAAACAAAAAACGCAAAAAGGGCAGCTTTCAAAGAAAAAGACAGAAACACAATATTTTTTGTCTCGCCCCATTTTTAGTCGTTAGTTTATTTAACAGTTCAAACGGGTACTTTCTCAAAAAAATTTTACAGACTCTGTAAAAAATTACAGACACAGTTTAGTGAGAAATACAGCTGTTTGTTTCAATATATGGCATTTTTGTTTCATTTCACACAGTTCCATCGAAAAGTTACTCGACGCGGGAGTTACAGAACATAAGCACTGACTGGTCTATTAAACTCAATCGTACGACCACTTTCAACGTGTAGAGGGTGCATAAACAATAAATTCTCATTATAAAAGTAACTCATCCCAAGAAATGATAAACATAATTTAAGCGGGACAATAAATTTGATTGTGAACTTTTTGAATTTGTTAATAAAATTAACATTTATTGAGTTGATGTATAATTCAAATCTCAAATAAATCAAAATGTACAAATGAAGTGCAATACCAAAAATATGTTATCAAAAAGTATTTTTGGCATTATTATTTGAGTTTAATGGGATGAAAAATTTTTTATGGGTTTATTTTGGGATAAAAATTCACAACTTGGGGATAACATTCCAGGAGGTTCTGTCAACCCTGTTTTATGGCAAAAACAAGGCAAATTTATTGAATTTGCCGCAGGCTTTAAGCAATGAATTCGCCTCGTACCAAAATATCAGACAAAATCAAGCAGTGTTGCCAGAACTTTTAGACGTAAAATCAGCAAAAGCTCATCATTTTTCATCAAAAAATCTGCGTCAAGATTTAAAAATTCTTCAATAAATCTTCAAAACACATTTTTATGTAGTTTATTTAGAAAAAGATTTAACAATTCATTCCAAAATATACGGCAATGTTTTGGAATTTTAAATCGATGGTAGTTTTAAAAGTAGTTCTGGTTAATATCTGTACGTGGTCCTCGAAGTATGAGGTACAAAAGAGGAAATATTTATTTGTACTTTCAAACAGAAAGTTTTACAAATTTGTTCAATTTTAATTTCACTCGAATGCGGTTTTCAGAACATGGAGGATAATTTTTGGATGTATGTACATCAAAAATTTACCCAAAATTTATTACTCAGGCAGAGTAAGGATTAATCACATCTTTATTATTTTTAATTAAATTAATTAAATTAAAAGTTAATTGCTTGACATGTTATTCAAACTATGAAGGGACTAAGTGAAAATTTACAAGAGATCAAATATAAAAACTATTAAAGATATAAAGACATAAGTACATATGAATATTATTTCGTGTAAAATCAGATGACATAAGTCCAGCGATATTAATGTATGAAGACAATACGAATTTTGATGTAATCTTTTGTGAATAAAATTCCTACTAATGGTTGATATACATATTTCGTTTATCAATGCAAGAATTGGAAACAGTTCAAACATAAGTGACAATGTAAAGAAGTTTCTACCGAGGTTAAAAATCTGCAAATTTAAAAAAAAATCTTCATATCTGCATATTGGCAATTTCAGGGTATAAAATCTGAAAAATGCAGATAAGTCTGCACTTCTGGCACCACTGAACTCAAGGCAAATTTAAAAAATGGAAATTATAAAACCGTTTACGTCAAAAATTACTTTAAACAAAATTCAAAGTGTGCCGCTGAACGTGATGAAAGAAATCAATTTTCAGTCAATTTTTATTTAATTATGGTCAATATCTTGTTTATTTTAATTTAAAATGATCAGCAACTTTAATAAATTGCAATAATCCCAGCACAAAACGTGGACTTTTTGTAAACATAAACCTAGACAAACAATGCAAGAGCAAAAAGTCGTCATCTGGCGTAGTGCTTCCACCTGTTTATTTCACCATAAGTGCAACTTGTCAGCCGTTCAGCAAATGTCTCTACGGCGAACTCAAAATGTAAGAAAAGTAAGTGTTATAGCGATCAAGAAATATAAACAATTATATTGGGAAGAGTCTAAAACATAACAATCAATTTTTTGAAATACAAAAATTATTGGTAATTAAACAAAAAAATTCTTCCCCCATCACAAACCAGTTGGCTTTCATTAGAAGCATTAGTAATTCGAATTCTACAATTATATGAATGCCATCGATACTGCAAAAAATTTAAACTAGAGTCCTGATTTGTTTCGATCCTATTTGCGTTTCGTTTCAATTTGCGTTCCTTTTTAAAAATTGGTTAAATCCGCTTAGCGTTTTTATGATTCCAATTTGCGTCGCTACATACGATTGAATTTTTTCACTAGTAACAATCGCATGTAAAGAATTTTTCTATTTGCGTTGTAAAAAAGGCGAATTCCCATTTATTTCTATTACGTAAGTTATTCTAAGCATAGTTGCGTGTTAGGTAGTAAGAAGTTAGTGCTTAATAAGAAGTCGTGTAGAAAAATGAATGCAAAGCAATTAAAATACATTAGTTTGGAACTAAGAAAATGTATTAGTTGGAACGTTTATTGTCGGGTGAAAAGGTTATTTATATAGACCAGAGAACCTCAAATCTCACTATTTTTGTGCATTTATTCATACGCTAAAATTTACAATAACTCTATACATGCAAAACAAAGTTCAACGTTGGTAATTTTTTTTTCCTTTCGTACACATTTGATATTTTCATTTATTCGTTTTTTATTGAAAGTGCTTTATTTGCATTTTTGTTGCTCACGCAATATAACACAACTGAGTAAATTCAAAAGAGCACATTCTCTATTCTTTTGTTTACATTAACAACAACAACAATAAACAACGATGAGACGCTTTTTCAAAATTAACAACAATAAAAACAACAATAACAAAAATACATTGTACCTACTACTACTACTACTGTACTTTTTGTTTCTATGGAAATTGTGTGTACCTACATAAGTATGTGTGTTTAGTTTCATTTAAATTTTTTTTTTCTTGTACTACATAGTTAATGCTGCATAAATACATGAGTAATGATTGTTTGATTTCTGGCTCTTTCGTTTGTATTTTTTGTTTCTTTACCAAACAATCATTTGCGCTCAGAACACTTAAGCTCGATTCACCCATGCGTTCCGAACAAAATTTTTGTCCGGACAAAATTTTTTTTATATTGAGTTTGACGTTTTACTTTTGAGAGAGAGAGCAATGAATTTGTTCGGAACGTTTTTTCTTGAATTGGTTTAATTTTAATTCTTGTGCCGAACAAAATCAACTGAGATGCCACTTTCTTTCAATTTGTACATAAAAGTTGAATTGAGCTGCCACATATTAAATTTTTCGTTTTGTGCTGAATAATTAAAAAAAAAGTTAAACAAAAATTGATGTTAAAGAAAATATTGCCCTGAAACTTATTGAGGAAATAAAAAATCCAGGAAGAGAATGTATTTATCATATGGGAAATCGTTCATATAAAAATACTAACTTAAAACAAAATATATGGACGGAAATAGAAAAATCTATTGGAATTGGTCGTAAGTAAATTTTAAATGGTAAATTTTAATATTTGTTAACATAATGTTTACCAATTATTGTAGGAAGTAAATGTTTATTATTTATTAACGATTCCACGTCATGAAAGCGAATCTCAGGAACAAGTGTGTGGAAAACACCGTTTGTTCTTCTTTTCTGTAATATTTTTCTAACTGCTATTCTTTTTACTTTCAACCTTTTTTGATAAATTTGTTTTGCTAGTAAATGGGTTTTACGCAATTCAATTAAAAATAATAAAATTAATTTTCTTCTTTTTTCCATTTTCACATACTTTTATAAAAAAAAAACTAATAGTTTGCTAACTATGCTGCCACTTTGTATAATCGTTTACATCTGTAAACCATATGGTAGCTTTGTTTGTCCGGACAAATTTTCCGAGATGGGTGAATCGTTCTGCGGAACACTCTCTCTAAAAAAATTATTGTCCGGTCAAAAATATTGTTCGGAACGCATGGGTGAATCGAGCTTTAGAATCTTTATAAAAAAAAACGAAGGCAACGATTGTATAGATAACAAAGCACGATGTGCGTTATTTGAATGACTGCAAACCAGCAGCGAATATTTGCGGTTGCGCGAGTTTGACTGTATGACCGTAAGCGTGTGTATTTGTTGTCGTTAATTAAATGCGATTTTTTTTCAATTGCAAAAAGCTATTCTCTGATATAGACAGAACCCTTGGTTTAGCACCTTCAACAGTAAAAACAATTTGCAACAGAGATAGCGCTAAAAAATAGTCATTTAAAGATAGCTCGAGTTAATAGCAAATGAGATTTTATTTTTTAGTACATGTTTTTGTGGATATGGATAAAAGAAGAGATAAAATTTTTGTTATGTTTTATGAAATTATATATTTTCTATGTATTTCTTTTTAAATGATAATTATAATTTTACTTATTTTTTCTAAAATATCTAAGCCCACTTGCTGAAATCAATAGAATACAACGTAACCATATCACTTTTTTTTATCATAAATAGAATTGCTTGCCAAAAATTTATATTTTTGAAGCAATCAATAAAAAATCAGTGCAATAAATTGCCTCTGACTTGTAAAATTGAACTATTTGACAATTTTGTTAAATGTTCGTGACGATTTTGACGAATTTTGTTTACACATGACACTGCGAGTTCGTTTTCAAAATGTCTTTGAAGCATCAACTTGAGATAATTTGTTTATTCTCAAATTGAAAAATAATCGTATAGGCTCATTTTTCGGGAAATGGCATACATTTATTTATATAAGCATTATTTTAACATTTATTAATTATAATTAATGCTGTATAATTAACAAACTTACTTTAATAAATGCGCGTTTCAAAAAATTAATCATAATAATATATAACAACTTTCAATTTTTGGGAATTTTATCAAAAAGTGTATGTAAAAGACTATCAAGAAAAACTTGTAACTGCAGTGTTAATGCTGTCACTGGAGCTGCCATTGCGAAAAATTTGAGTATATCAGTTAAACAACGTGAGTGTATTGAATTTTTCGAACTGACAGTTTATGTGTAACTTGAGGGTTACACGAGCAAGTTTTAATACACTCACACTTTTTTACCAAAACACTCATACTTTTAAAAATTGATACAAACTTGCCTTTTAAATTCTCTTGCCAGATAGTGTTTCAATTTACGTTCAAGAAAACAGCTGATTTCAAGGTTAGTGGGCAAATTTTTCGTTTATCTTTATAAATTGTTTTCTTGATGACATCTTGAAAGTAAATTGCTCAAAAATTGAATGCAGCCTACGTCACAGCTTTCAATTTATGTAAATTTTGACAAGCACTATATGTAAAAGACTATCAAGAACAACAGCATTTGGCTGATTATTTTTTGTAAAAATCACCCAAATGATTCTTTTCAGATCAGTTTTGATGATTAAAAATTGATTTATCACCTGAGTGATTAAAAAAGGATTCATATTTGATTCATTTTTATGTTTGAATAATGATTTTTTAATATTTTGAATTTTTGTTTTTGACAAATAAAAAAATATAAAAATAGAAACTTTCATGTCAGCCAAACGAATAAGAAGCTTGGCTAAAAAAGAAGCCAAAAAATTATTGAGAGTTTATAAACATAAATGTTAGTGCAATTTATCTCTTGGCGAAAAACCGACTTTTGTTTGGTTTAACAGAAAGCTGGTTTGAATAATCAAAAGCCATAATTATCGGAGAAAAATAAAAAATATAGCAATTAAAAAATGATATGAAATATAATCAAAACCTATATAATTTATGATTCAAAAATGAAACGAAAAGACTCAAAAATGATTATAAAAACTACTATTAAATTGATCAAAAAGGAACCAGAAAATTCTATCACAAATGATTGTCTGGGATCACACTATGAAAGTTTTCTTTCAGAAAGTCTAATGGCCATTTTCTCATTAGATGATTATCTTTTTCCCAACGAAAAACTGCACATTAAAGAAATTTGGTTTTCTCAATGTCTCATTTGCTTCGATTTTATCGCAAAGCTAACCGGCACTCATCTGGCAATTATTTATTTTTCTTTTATTTGCCGTACAGATAAATTCAATCAGCTGACTCTCAACTTTTACATGTATTTTGAGTGTCGTTGCCAGCTGAAAACTTTTTTTTTTGTCGGTATATTGAGAAACCCAAAATCGTAAACGGACATTTTATCGGTCCAATAAATTTATGTTGACATTAAGTAACAGACAGTTTGTCGATACATTGAGAAAATGGCCATAAGTTTATGGGTGAGAGAGGAGAGAAAAAGCAAGTACTCTTCCCCTCTCACCAATAAACTCAGACTTTCTGAAAGAAAACTTTTAAAGTGTGAACCCAGACATTCTTTCAGGCGATTCATCGGTTTGGTACCATTTTCTCACAACGGGAGTATCATTTATGATTGAAAAATGAGCTCGTATCCGGGTATTTTGCTCTTGAAGCTGATTCCCATTTGCTTAGATTATGATACAAAATGGTAGCTGGGTTAGTACGAAATCAAGGCGAATTTATAATTATGAATTTGCCTTGGTACGAAATTTAACCCCCAATTACAGCACTGCAAATGTTTACAGAATGTGTTTTGACATTATCTTCTTATATTTTTTTTTCTTTGCGAACAGCTGTCTGTCGTAGATTTATGTTTGTTTTAAATTTCGTCTGCCTTGAACAGAATTAAATAAAGAAATAACAATAAATAAAAAATAAAATTAACTAAATATGCTGTTAAATTACCTAAAAACATAAAAAAAACTATTGACATTAAAGCCATAGTGTGCTTAAATGAGTTGCAAAAGTAAACTTTTTACAAAAACAAATAACGTTATTTAAGAAATAATAAAAGTTGACAGACTAGACACAAAAAAAAGAAAAAATTGCGAAGTCGTCTTGCAGCACAAAACAATAACAAAAAGGTGTGACTTCTCAAGGAGACTATAAAGGAATAAAATAGTACTTATTGAAATTTAATTTAAACTTTTACTAACATTTAAATTTGTTAGTTCACCGTCGTCTTATTAAAGTCTTTAGATTTGCCCAGGTTTCATTAATAATTACTTTAAATTATTACAGGTGCTACAACACGAGCGGAGCGAGTGGGTGTTAAAGTGACTAATATTTGTTGTTTCATCTACACGTTTTTACTGTACAAACTTCAGTTACTGACGCATTTCGTGGTGCCACAATGGAAAT
The DNA here is from genome assembly GCA_930367215.1 of Pollenia angustigena. NCBI lineage: Eukaryota > Metazoa > Arthropoda > Insecta > Diptera > Polleniidae > Pollenia > Pollenia angustigena. Next base: position 118,129,915 of record OV884057.1, on the reverse strand, counting down.
GAAAGAAGTTTTGGGTCGTGAAGGCCGAGATGCCAAAAACTTGTTGGTCTATCAAATACGCGATGATAAGCCACTGGCTTTGGTTGCTAACTATGACAGTAAGTTCGTTATATATGTACTTATGTGATAACATTTTCTGGCTTATGAAAAGTTGCAACAGTTTTATCTTAGTTTTATGATATTTAAGAGTTGATTACATGTGTCTTCAAGCCACAGATGCCACTAAAAGGACCTATGCCAATATTAAGCTAATCGTTGGATTAGGTTTCTTTTCTTACTCTATTTTATTTTACAAAAATAGCCAATGTATAATTTAATCCAGAACAGCTTTATAAGGGATTTAATATCCAATTTCACTAAAAATTTCATTAAGACTAAACACTTATTTAAAAGGCTTACGACAAAATTAAAAATATTTAAATTAATTATTGCGAAAACAAATCGCACTTATATTTTATATGTATGTAAATGGTACATGGGCATGTGATTTTGGTAGTATGTATTCTAATTTCATCTATTTATTCTTTGCAATTATATTAAAGTAATTCCTTATTTTCAATTAAAATTTAATTTTTTTTAAATCAAATAAAATAACTAATATAGGTATAAACAGATGAAGTGCAAATTGATTTAAACAATTTTTCGTATGACTTTTTTAAGTAATGCTAACATTTAATTGGAAATTTTGTTTTCTATAGAAAGCTAAAGTGATTAAAGATTTTGGAACAAATCTAGTTTACCGACACAGATATTTCTATCCTAGGGGAATAGAAAATTGAAAAATAAAAAGAAAAACTTAAATAAAAAAATTGGTGCAAACGCTTAGTTTTCGAGTTATGGACGTTTTTAATTTTCATAGAATTATGGCATTTTTCCACTACATTTCTAAAGGTATATGGCCAAAATTGGTATCATTTTGAAGGTTTTGTCTAGATCTTTCAGGATATATAGAATTTACTTAAAAAAATTTAACTCTTAAGCTCACATTTCAGTTTTTGTGTACTAAGTGTATAATTTATTTAAATAAAAGTGTAATACAAATTTTATAAAATCCCTGCAGATAACGAGACTAGTCCATACATGCATGTAAAGAGAAGTCCATAAAGGAGTAGGAGTACTCCAAAGCTACTCCAAATATATGGTTAAAAGGTGGTCCATTTAACATTACGATGTCCTAGGGCTGGACCATATGACCCAGATTTTCATTACAAAGGAGTAGTCTTAAAACTACTCCATGTTCATACATACTCTAGTGGGCTAGTTTTGAAACTACTCCATGGTATACTCCAGAGGATTAGTTTTAACTTCGTTTAAAAACGAAAACATTTCGTTTAAAAACGAAGACATGTCGCTTCACTACAAACTGTTTTCAACAATGACATGGTCCATGCTTGCATAACATTGGACCAGTAGAGTAGTCCATTTCATCAAAATGGATCACGTAGTCCAATATTATCTGCAGGGATAACAAACACCAAAACAAAAACAAACACCGGCTTCGCTAACTTAAGCTTTTCTGCAAAGCCGGCCTTTGGGCGGGCGCAAGAATTTTCTCCTCTATGGTATAACAAACACCGGCTTGGCTAACTAAAGCTTCTCTGCATAGCCGGCCTTCGGCCGGGCGCAAGGATTTTCTCCTCTATGGTATAACAAACACCGGCTTCGCTGACTAAAGCTTCTCAGCATAGCCGGCATTCGGCCGGGCGCAAGGATTTTCTACTCTATGGTATAACAAATACTGGCTTCGCTAACTGAAGTTTCTCTGCATAGCCGGCCTTCGGCCGGGCGCAAGGATTTCCTCCTCTATGGTATAACAAACCCCGGCTTCGCTAACTAGAACTTTTCTACACCTAAAAAATACTTAAATCAACCTAAAGAGGAAAATATTATGCGAATACAAAAACAAAATACATGAGTAAATTACCTTTAATTTGAGTACCCACACATATCACTAAGTGGGCGGGACAGTTTTTTGGTTCCAGGAGGCCCCACGGGCCTCAGCCCCCTTAAATTTTAATTTTGGTGTTTTTCTTTTTTTTATTCTGAATCGGGTGGCATATTTTTTTTATTTTTTTTCGTAGCCTTTTAAGCTGCACTTCAGCCAGATCACAATTTCTATGAAAACTAAAAACGTCCATAACTCAAAAACTAAGCGTTTGCGCCAATATTTTTATTTAATTTTTTCTTCTTATTTTTCAATTTTCTATCCCCCTAGATACTTTTTTTTTTATTTGGAGCTGTGTCGGTAAACTAGATTTAAACCAAGATTTTTTTGTGGAATGTAATAAATTACTTAATAAAATCCTTTGAAAAAAGTTTTCTTGTTATCGTATTTGCCGGTTACTGAGAAGAAAATAAAATTTCTTTATTTAAGGCCAAAAAACGAATTACATAGAAATACAATGCTGAGTATTTTCAGTACAAAAAACAGTTTTTTGGAACTGAAACTGTAAGAAACTTTAATAAAATCTTATCAAGTTCAAAAAAAAAAAATTTTTTTTTACCAAAGTTCATGTTTATTGTTATTGCACATGCAGAAAAAGGTTGTTGAAGTGGACGTAAAATAAGGCATTGTCTAAGTTTAAGATATATTGTCATCTACATTTCCACTTGATAAAGTCTTGTTGTTGATTTGGATTATACTGCATCACCATTTTTGTATAAGTTTGTCATTCCGTTTGTAATTACAACAATATTGATCTACGACCCTATAGAGTATATACATACATATGTAAGTATATTCTGGGTCCTAATGAGTAGCGAAGTTTATTTAAAGATGTCCGTCTGTCATTTATAGAGTTTTGCTTATCTTGTTAAAAAAAAAACGTTTTTTGCCCCACTAATTTCAAATGTTCCAAATCTATCAGGTATGTGATGGAAATTGATTTTAAAAATGAAACAATTTGAACCCGAAAATATCGTTTTCAGTATCTTTTAAATGGATTCATTTTTTCAGTATTTTTTTCTTTTAAATTGTATATTATATACGTTAACTTAAGTGTATTCTGAATGAAATTTTAGACTATAATTCAGAAAAGGATTTTAAAATTCCTCGAAATTCATCACACGTTTTAAAAACGTTCGTTTTGAAATAGATCGGTTTTCATCACATACCTAATAAAATTCACTTTTTACTCGTTATGTCCCACAATACGCTTCTATACTCAAATCTACTTTATTTGTGTGCAACCTTTATGTTCTTTAACAAAGTTTTTAAAAGTTGCGCAAAATATTTTGTTTTGCTTAAACCATTCAAATGTATACTTTTTATTTTATTCCAAAAAAGTTATTCCATTAATAAATTCAATCAGTGATGCCAGGAAAAATTTCAAAAATCCCTACGTGTGTCCAAAAAAAAAAAAAAAAAAAATTCCCTACACTTTTCCCTACGTTAAAAATTTATTGTTTTTAGCGACAAGCGAACAAATAAATATGGGCATTTCCTGGGGTCACGAACGTACGTTCGTACGCTTTTGATGTAGAAATAATATAGAAAACAAAACTTTTCCTAGCATTTTTTTTGCGATTCGATAGCATTTGGGTAGCTCTATGTTAAGAACAAAAGATGGATTTCATCGAGTTTAAGTTTTCATAATAAGAGTTATAAACGTGTGGTCACGAACGTACGCAAAATAGATGTCAACTTCGGCTGACAGTAGTGAAATGTAAAAATCTGCGTAATGAAACGGAATTTTCAAAAGTGATTAATTTATTTTAAAAGTGTATTAATGTAGGTCTCCATCCAGTTTTTACAACATAAAATATCTCTCTTGGTTTTTGTTTAATTGGCTTTTCCATGCATTTTACCATAAATGTCTTCAAATTTCCTTAACAAAAAAACTTAATACTCCTTTTACAATTGATTGTAATGGAGAGATTATGAAGAAAGAGTGTAAAAATAACATATTTTTTGTATGTAAAATAAGTATATAAAAATGTCTTTAGAAGTAGAAAATACAGGAAATTATAAAATTTTCCAGTTTCCAGCCCAATTTTCTCAAGTAAAACAGCTCAGATATGCTAGGAAACCATTCTTTTATAGGTTAGGTTAGGTTAGGTTAAATGGGTAGCCGTCACGAAGACGACTCACTTGGGTCCTTATAGCGGTCCCTTTGTGATACCCCTAGCCAGTGACAAGGGCCAGCCAGTATCCACCAGACTATTCCCCAGAGGTCACCGCAGTCTCGAACCACCCCGATTCCCTGCAGAACAGGGAGATCGATTTCAGTCCCGCATTGGACAAATCGTCCAGACATGGCAATTCCGGTCTCCCAAAATGCCTCAACCTAACGCCCGCCAGACCGGGGCATTGACAGAGGAAGTGAAACACCGTCTCCTCCTCCTCCTCATCATGACAACTCCTGCAGTAGTCATTATACTCAAGACCCATCCTCCTAGCATGAGTCCCTATCACCCAGTGACCCGTGATAACCGATATCACTGTCCTTATCCGGTCCCTGCCGAGACCGAGTAGTACGCGCGTTTTCGCCGCGTCATAGCCAGGCCATAGAGTCCTGGCCATCAAACAGGTATGCTCGCCCTGCCATCTCCCCTGAGCCCTTCTGTACGACTCCCGTCTGATGAGAGTCCTGCAGCGGGCCATTGAAGTGCCAATTAGGCCGTCGACGAACATGTCGTCCAAGAGACAGCCTTGTTTGGCCAGACTGTCCGCAGTATGGTTGCCCAGGAGCCCACTGTGTCCTGGTACCCATGTCAGCGTTACACTGGAATGTTTCGCGATCTCATTTAGAGACATCCGGCATTCCACTGTCAACATAGATGTCGTAAAGACACCAGCCAGAGCTGCAATGGCAGCCTTGCTGTCCGTAAATATACATATATCCCTCGATATACGATAGTACTTCAGCCAGTTTGCCGCCCGCTTTATGGCAGAGATTTCCGCCTGCAGCACACTACTGCCATCTGGCAGCCTAAAAGAGACCCTGATGTCCAATTCTTCGATGAAGAAACCTCCACCCACTCTGTCGCCCATCCTGGAACCATCGGTGTAGACCCGCAGGGTCGGCTCCAGAGATCGCGTATTATCGAGCAGCTCATCATAGCTACCATGATGAACCGTGAACAAAGCACCGAAAAAGGGTTCCGGAGTGCAATAGTCCAGCCCCGCCAGGTCGTATGATGCGTGAAGCGTGACCCTGGCATGACCATAGTTCCGCGTAGACCACAGGCCCACCGCCCCCAGTCTCATAGCGGAAGTCAAGGCCTGTTGTTCGGCCATGATATCAATCGGCAACCAGTCTAGCATAGTAAACAGTGCCTTCGTCGGTGTCGAGCGGAGTGATCCCGTGATCATCAGCGCAGCCAACCTATATACTTTCTCAAGCATCCTGCAGTACCGTCCCCTTTCCACGGCAGGCCACCACACTATGACCCCATAGAAGAGAATCGGTTTTACCACCGCTTCAAAGATCCATTCGACACCCCTGGGGCCCAGGCCCCAGCTCCTGCCCAAGGATCTCTTGCAGGTGTATAAGGCCACAATAGCCCTATCAACCCTCGTCCGAACGTTGAGTTCCCATGATAGTTTGCTATCGAGAATTACGCCCAAATATTTGGCACTGTTCGAGAGCCTCAGCTCCGTGCCGTTTAGCCTAGGAAGCCTAAAGTTGCCAACCTTGTACTTCCTGGTAAAGAGTACCAACTCAGTTTTCTGTGGATTGACACCAAGTCCACAGGAAATGCTCCAAGAGCTTAGAATCTGCAATGCAGATTCCATACAATGGGACAGTGTGTCCAGGTGTTTACCCGCGACCGCCACCGCCACGTCATCCGCATACGCGACGGTTTTTATCCCTAATCTGTCGAACCGACCCAGCAAAGTGTTCACCGTCAGGTTCCACAGTAGAGGGGAGAGAACCCCACCTTGCGGGGTGCCCCTGTGCACAAATCTGCAAACATTAGTAGCACCCATTGTGGATTCAATGATCCTATTATCGAGTAGATTACCAATAAATCTACAAATTACATCGTCAACCCCAACCTCCCTCATCGACTCCAAGATGGAGTTGGGTTTGACATTATTGAAAGCTCCCTCAATGTCCAGAAAGGCCACAAGTGAGTATTCCCGAAATTCAAGGGATTTCTCAATGTAGCCGACCAGTGAGTGGAGCGCCGTCTCTACAGACTTGCCCTTGGTGTAGGCATGCTGCGATGAAGAGAGCAAATGTCTAGGAATAGACATCCTCAGATGAATATCAATGACCCTTTCAAGGGTCTTGAGAAGAAATGACGACAGGCTAATTGGCCTGTAGTCCTTAGGTCTGGTGTGGGATGCTTTACCTCCCTTTGGGATGAAAACAACCCTACATCTAGTCCATCGGATGGGAACGTACGAGAATCTAATACATTCCGTATAAATAGCGGACAGCCAAGGAACCAGAAGCCCCGCGTTCTTTTGAAGGTCGGCCGGAATAATACCGTCCGGACCAGGAGCCTTAAAGGAGTCGAAGCTCCTTATCGCCCAATTGAGCCTATCATAGCACAGAGAAATGGACACGGGTCCAGGCTCTGATAGGCAGTTGATCTTCCGTGGTGTTGGAAGGGAATTGCCAGGAAAGTGCGTGTCAATTAACACCTCCAGCGTCTCCTGACTATTCGTAGTCCAGCTACCATCAGCTTTCTGAATGTAGCTAGGGACAGTCGGGCAAGAAGCCATTATTTTGCGCAACCGGTTTGTCTCAGAGGAGCCTTCCACGCCGCTGCAGAAGTTCCTCCAGGCATTCCGTTTCGCCGATCTAACCAAATTCTTGAACCTATTCAATGCCGACTTATAATCCGCCCAGTTTCCCAGTCGTTTAGCCATATTGAATAACCTACGACAGTCTCTGCGAGACTGTGCAATCTCAGGGCTCCACCATGGTGGCTTGCCCCCCTTTTTCCTAACCACTGGCCTACAGGCCAGTGCCGTTGCCTGACGCAGTGCCCCCGATAGGAATTCCACTGCCATTTCAGTCTCCGTAATGCCACTAATGACAGGGACTGAGCCCAGAGAATCAGCGAGTAGACTAGCCTGATAGTCCCACCTCGTTCTCCTCCTATTCACAAAAGTACACACCCCCAAGGGGGGTGGACCTAATTGAAACTCAACATACCTGTGGTCCGAAAAAGAACAGTCATTTGAGACCGCCCAGTTACTTATTAAGTCGGAGTGTTCCGAGCTGACTAATGTCACATCAAGAACCTCCTGCCTATTAGCTACAATGAACGTAGGTTCCGCGCCTATGTTTGCTATTTCCAAATTACTGCTACAGATAAAAGAAAATAGCGACTCACCTCTAGAGTTGGTGTTGGTGCTGCCCCACGTGATGTGGTGCGCATTAGCGTCAGCACAGATAACCACCGGGGTACCCATGGAGCCGGCTTTGGCTACCAAGCCACGAACAAGCCCATTAGGTGGCCCATTGTCCTGGTCATGCGCCATATAGCCCGAGACGATCCAGATCGGCATGTCGCCCATCTCTAGGGCCGCTGAAGTTGTGTCTTCATCACTGAAATCAGAAAGAATGAAGATATCCAGCGTGTTTTTAGCCAAAATACAAGATCTAATTTTACCTGTTGCTTTGGCATATAGGAGCTTATAGCCCTTGAGGTTGAGGCATAGACTTTTTTTCTAATAATAAACAATAAAAGACGATGATAATCAATATTTTATTTTTTTATCCTGGTAGACCATTCTGGGGAAATGCCCATATTTATTTTGTTAACATTTTGTACATATTTATTATAATAAAATTTTTTTATTAAAAAAACAATTACATCATTTCAAAAATAACACTGTGTGACAAATTTAATTTTTTTCTTTTTTACAGAAACGCTTTCATAAATCCTTTAATCTAGAACAGAACAGAGTCAAACTTCGTATTTGATGTATCATTTCCTCATCTTTTGTTCATTTTTTAAGAGCTTAATAGTTTTCAAGAATACTTATTTTAAAAATTTTTTTAACTAAGTATCTAATAATTTTTAGCAAACTTGGTACCAAATAAAAGGGGGCTCTGTAAAAAATGTTTTCTTCAATTCCCCTGAACTTAAATTTAAAAAAAAGTTCCTTTTAAAAGTATGTAAATCATTTCATATCCTTAAAAGTTTTCAAAAATAAAAGAATAGTTCGCAATGCGAACGCGAATATACGTTGCCACTTAATTATGTATTAGGAGGTTCGAAGAATATTCGGGTACATGGTTTTAATATATGGAATGCCAGGCTGTTAGGACTCATTGTATATGGTTTTTTTTTTTTAATACTACATTTGTACTAAAATGCTATTGTATATGAAAAATTTTCATTTTGAATGAAAATTAGATGAATATTTACGTATTATTAGATAATATATTGAAAATGAGATATAATTTTGAAAATTTCCTACATTTGTTTTAAAAAAAAAATCTGTCCTTTTTTCCCTACGCTTGAAAATTTTCGAAAAAATCCCTACAAAAAGGGAAAATTCCTTACATTTGGCATCACTGAATTCAATAGCTTTTTTCAAATGCTTTCTGTAAAAAAGATTTCTTCTTTTATTAAACTCTTTACCTGTACATACAATGAAATTATCCATCAGGGGCCTAATTCTGGCAGTCGTAATCGAGTACTTTCTGTTTTCGAAAGCAATTTTATTTCTAATTCTTTCAGTCGATGCTAAACGAATCGAAATTATTTCTTTAGTTTTGTGAAACTCACACTAATGGCTACGTGGCAATTTCTGCCTCTCCGAAACTATGGATTTTTCAAAACTAGGTCCGAAATAGGTACACTTGCAAAAATGTGTTTTTGTTTATACTGTGGTGTAGGGTATCATATTTGCAGGCTTGACCGACTATACTTTCTTACTTGTTTTTTATATTAAACATTTTTATTTTTCGAATGTATTCTATGAGTAAATTTCAATTTTATAAATTTTTTTTTTTGTAATATGTAGTTCCATTCCTTTAATATTTCACATACTTTATTTGCTTCAAGCTGGCCACACATTGCTTGTATTCTTCGATTTTCTTCTTTAATTTAATTTATTTGTTTGTTGTATACAAAAAAAAAAAAAATCATCAAAAGTGTCTTTTTGACGTTTAAGGTTGTTGTGATTTGTTCGTCATGAAGTATAATTCAGTCCAGGACTTCTAATAGAGTCAAATAAGATAATCTTTACCAATAGTTTTTATAATTTCTTACTTATTACTTTTTTTTTAGAACCAATGTCTTCACCTTTAACACATCGCAAACCACCAAAATCTCCCAATGCGTTGTTGCCGTCTGCGGCATTAACACCAAAAAAATCACACTCCCCTTCACGTCATTCCAGTAAGCAATCAACTGGCCCCAGAGTACGAAGTGCTTCTACAGGTCGTGACAAAAAGTCAGAACTGCAAGCTCGCTACTGGGCTTTACTCTTTGGAAATTTACAACGAGCTGTTAATGAAATTTATCAGACCGTGGAATGTTATGAAAACATTTCATCATGCCAAGAAGCCATATTGGTTTTAGAAAACTATGTACGAGATTTTAAAGCCTTAAGCGAATGGTTTAAAGTATCTTGGGACTATGAATCGCGTCCTCTGCAACAAAGGCCAAATTCCTTGGCTTGGGAAGTACGCAAGAGCAATCCTGTGCCTAGAGTTCGGGCCAAGTCTTTATCAAGTCCAACTATATCAGGCAAATCTAGTCCATGTCCTTATAATTCTGGAAAGAGTTCTCCCTGTTTGGGCAATGTAGATCAACACTCTCCTCGAAAAGGGTACAGAGTAAATGTTCGCGAACTTTTTGCGTCATCGAAGAGACATCATACAGACACTCCTAAAGATTTTGACCACCACATAAATGAACAACAGCAACTACCCAGTTCGCCACGTGCGCAGAATCATGAAGAAGAGGAAATCCCCCATTTAATTTTGGAAAATCGTAGTCATCAATATGCCCAAACCGATTTGGAAGATGATCATCTTACTTTAGCTGGAATACGAGAGAAAATGCAAAAAGAACAAGAAGAAAGGGAAGCTCAACTTAAGCAGGAAGAGGAATTAAGAAGACAACGAGAAATAGAAAAAGAAAGATTGCAAGAAGAAGAAGAAAAACGGACAAAAGCTCAAGAACTCGAGGAAGCAGAACGAAAAATGCAAGAAATTGTGAAAGAACCATTAGCCGTAGAAATGACCGTACAAAAACTGGATGAAATGGAGAATGCTTTTCTGTCAAATAACACAAAAAAGGAACCCACTCCACCCGAAACACTTTTAAAAAAGGTGCAGCCTTTGGAAGAAAAAACTTTTAAAGCTGAAGCTCTTAAAACAGATGGAAATAAGAAAGTACCAATTGCACCCTCGCCATCTCAAAATAGTCCTTTAAAATATTCCAGTGTCTTAAATAGGTCAGCAGCTCCAACCGGCAACAACATAAATCCTACAAAGCCAACAACTGCAGCAAATTCCTCAAATAGCCCGAATACCATTAAACCGGTAGCAAACACTAAGGCTTCTACTTTAAGGGCCACGGCTGGCAAACCAAATACATCGATTACATCTGCTAAACCAGTAGTTAATACCACTTTAAGACGATCGGCTGCTACAACTTCCACAACATCCCAGAAGCCACCATTTCCGGGGGGCAAAGCATTGCCCAGAAATAGTAGAAACTCTATAGCAACACGTTCAGTCCATAATAAAACCGATAATTATGGTCCTCCAACTAATGTTGCTTCTCGATTGTCGGCTAGATCGAGAACAATGATAGAAATGAATCAAAACGCGGAACCACAAAAGGCAGCAAACCACTTAAAACGACAAACATCTATAACTTCTAGATCTCTTTATAGCAACAACAATTTAACATCCCATAAATCCTCCAAAGATGACATTGGTAGCTCAACTTCAACTCTTAAAGCAAGTAATGAAAAAATTAGTTTATCACGTTCCAGTATTAGTCACCATCAAACATTAATGGATGATCGCAAATCAGAACCGAAGCAAATGCCCAGCAACAATAACGACAGCAATGACGGCTGGTTGACCGTGAAAAATAGAAGACGTTCCAGTATGCATTGGTCTTCTAGATTCAACCAACCCACAGGTTACGCAAGTTTGCCCACTCTAGCGCTGCTGGATGAGAAACAAAGTGATGATGAACAGGAGGTCAAAACTACAACTGACAAAACTAAACCACAAACTAATCGCAATGTCAGCAAATCATCCAAAGTAGTTAATCAAACACAAAAGGTGGCAACAGATAAAAATCATAAATGTTCATCTTCTTCTTCGACCCTTAGGCCAGAGATAAAAAATGCAAAAGCTAAAATAAATTCATTGCCAGCTCAAAAGAAAAACCCTACCACCATACCAGCGAAAAAAGAAACTACTCCTTCTATAAATGCTAGGAACACTCCGGCCACACTGCCTATCAGACAAACCAATATAAAACGTCAAAAATCTGATCTAACAGGACTCAAAATGACTTCATTACACAAGGAATACATGCGCAGTGAAAAGTTGGCATTACGAAAGCAAAACAACAGTTTAAATGGTGCCGCTAAATCTTCTGAGCTTCTGAGTCACTATCATTTCGGCTCGGGCGACTGCTCCGACATCAACTCTTCCGCAGAAACCATAGTTGAAGCACCGAGCAGTATTTCCCCAGAATTAACAAACTCTGATTTGGGTTGTGATCACAACAAAATAGATATTAAAATACAAACCAATCGAGATTTCTCCAAAACTATTGGAGATCTTTATAAAAGTATAGCAAACAGAGCAGAGAACTCCCTGACAACTTCGTCGACTTCGGCGCCAGGTGCTCTTTCGAGTTGTGATGAAAATGATGAGTGTGATGAACATCAACGTTTGCTAGTGGAGGAACAGGAATCATTGGAAAGACAAATCCGCGAGTTAGAATCTACAGAAATAGATGTTGATACCGAAACAGACGAGACAGATTGTGAAGTGGGAATTCTGGAAACAGACCGAGATGATGAAGAAGAGCAATTTCATGACAATTTAGACGCTTCCTCTGTGGTTTTTGTACCCATCAACGGCCAGGAGGACGATTCTAATCTTAGTTTGGAGACAAGATATCAGGCATTGTTATCAGAAATGTCTTGGGGAGAAAGAGCAGAAGCTTTGGCAACACTACAGGCCTATGTTTCCCGCCATCCGGGCAGAGCTCAAGAACTACATCAGAAACTTTCATCCCCTTCCAGGCGGCGCTCTCTGCAGGAAACTCTTAAAAAATACCAAGCCAAACAGGCTCGAGCACAACAGAAACGGGAAAATCTTAAAAAAGAAAAGGCCATAAAAATTCAACACCTTCTAACTCGTGTTGAAGATGTTAAGGCAGCCAAAAGGCAGCTAATAGAAGACAAACGCTTAAAAATGGAGGGCAGACTCCAACGTGCTGCAGAGAATCGTGAACAGTATTTAAGGCAGATTATTGAAAAAGCTCATGATGAAGAGAAAAAGCTCAAAGAAATAAACTTTATCAAAAATATAGAGGCACAAAACAAGAGGTTAGATCTCATAGAATCTTCCAAAGAAACCGAAGGACGTTTACAAGATTTAGAGCAGGAAAGACAGAAACGATTAGAAGAAAAGGCAGCTAAAGAGGCAGCCGTAGAAAGGCGCCGCCAAGAATTGGAAAAAGAAAGACAACGCAAACTGGAGAAAATGAATGAGTCACGTTTGGAGAAAGAACAAAGAATTGGTAAAATGCAAGAACAAAAAGAGAAGCAACGTCAAGCACTGGCTCGTGAGAAGGCCCGTGATCGAGAAGAACGTTTGTTGGCACTACAAGTGCAGCAGCAACAAACCACCGAGGAGTTGCAAAGAAAAATATTACAGAAACAAAAAGAATCGGCCAGGCGTCATGAGGAAAATATCGAACACATAAGACAACGGGCTCTTGAATTGACCATACCCTCTAGAAATGTGGACGAAAATGGCCTAATACGTTCCGAAAGTGATGAGAAACAACCCGAGGACTGTGATCTCTCATCGACAGTTTCGGATGTGGGCAGTCGAGAACACACGCGCGGTTATAAAAAGAAAATGAAAAAACTAAAACAAAGAATGGCTCAAGCGTAAGTTGTGAATATTAAATTTGAGAATTGTTAAATATTTATATTAAATATTTCTAGAACCGAAGAATATATGAAAGAACTACAACCCGTCCCTCTACATATGAAACGTGAATCTCAAGTTCCCAAATATCTCAATTTGGTTAATAAAGGTGGTGGCACTCAAGGCCTCGAACGTGCTCTGGGCCAATTATTGCGTATTATGGCCAAGGCTCAAGTTTTTGATTTTCAATGTTTTCTATTAATGGATGGACTCGGAACAATTGCATCAAATGTTATTATTAAAGGCATGCAAGAAGATGCTGAGGTTTCCAAAAAGTATGTGACTTCTCTTATGACTGCAATTATTAACAATTATTAATTTTTTGTTATTTTCATTTTCAGGGCTGTTGTTCTAGCAGTGCAATTGTATCGTAATGGATGTACATTATGTCCACAAATAGCACGACACGCCATTTTAGGAAATACTCTTGTAAATTTATTCGATGCTCTTTTCCAGAGTTTACAGGTACGTTTTCAATTTACATATTTTTAAAGTTCGCGGTATTCGATATCGATCGAAGTTACAATACATAAAATGCAAAAGGTAATTTCGATCAATATCGTGGACATAGATACTCGCTCATTGCTTGACTCCGACGTCTGTACCTACTAGGGCTTCCAATCGGGAAATCCCGAATATTTTAAATTTGTCAAATATATTTTAAAATTGTCCGAATATATCTATTAAACATTTTCAAATACAATTTAAAATTGTCCATATGTATTTCAAATGTATTTTAAACTTTTTTTGTAAACAAATACACGTATCTTTATACAAGTTATTAAAAAAAATGTAAAAATAATAAAGAATATAAAAAAAATCGGGATTATGCGAATCCCGAATTTCGGGATTTGTGATTCTAATCCCGATTTTTTTTTATATTTATTATTTTTACATTTTTTTTAATAACATTTTTTTAATAACTTGTGTGTTTGTTGACAAAAAAAGTTTAAAATACATTTTAATAGAATTGAAATATGTACATATGGGCAAAACCTGCGTGACGAACGCTACTACATTCGCACGCGTTTTCTGATTGAAATATAAACATTTTTTGGTCTATCAATAAAGATAGCTTCAACTTATATATGACATTAATATGTACTTACGAATGGCATATATCATAATTTCTTAGCAAGTATTTGTTACGAAATAAATGATCACAAAGTTTTGTGACGCACGCTACAAAAAGTGGAAGTAACTTCAAAGGTTGAAGTGCGTTTTCCAAATTTTTAGCGAATTCGGCATGATAAGGTATACAAAATCTAATTCCTAAAAGAAAGATGACTATAAGAGAATTCTAAACGCACTTATTCGCAGCCAAAAAATTTTGTGATTTTTTGACAAAAGACGTGAACCCTTTGTGACGCACGCTACATAACGCACGCTACAGTTTTTCCAGTAGTATTTTGTTATTATATTTTATTTATTTTAACAAAACAAATTATATTTTTATGAATTGCATTTCTTAAACTAATTTCTTAACTAATGAATATCAACTATTTTTTTTTACCAAATTCATATTTTTACAAGTCTGCTGTAAGTGCTATTTAAGGCACAAAAATCACCTAAAATAATGCTAAATTCACGTATAACATTAAGAAATCAGCAGTGGGGTAGGATTTGGTAAAAATTATTGCATTAATGATCATTGAAATACATATTTTTTAATATAAAAATTAAATTATACATCTAGTCCCAGCAAAAAACTTTGGAATTTGTTCAAGTAGAAGGGATATTTTCATGACTTCTTTAGCACCTAACTACTTGAATGAATTAAAAATGCCATCCAAAATTCGAATAAATTTTAAATAAGTGAACCCATGAAAAATTACATGCAATGCACCCATTCAACTCTTATGTAGAAATTACAATTTTTCACTATAATTAGGAATTCTTTTAGGATTGAAAGGGCACGAATATTATATACAATTCACTTTAATGATTGAGTTAAATTTGTTTAATATATACATACATATATTAATACATTTAATTTTAATATGTATTTAAATTTGTTATATTGCATATATCAAGACCTTTCCAATAGGTCTGCTTACCTCTACAACAAAACAAAAGGCATTTTGTTTGTGTAAAATTTACCCGCCGTTGTCAAAATCTTATTACTACATAGGGAAAACAAAAGGAAAAATGTAACTTATAATACATTCCCATAATGCATATAAAAATTTATATCGAGCACCAATGAAAATACGTATTAAGATCATTAAATTTTCATTGCTTTTTATTCACAATCATTTCAGTTAATATTCCAGATCAATGAAAACCCCGATCTAATCACTGAACTTTCATTGGTTCTAAGCAATGTTTTTAATGACGAGCTGTTTACCTAAATGTGAACCCATGCTCGCCAACGACACGCTAATGTTAAAATCATGCATGTTTCCCCTAAAAAGAACCAGTGCATTATCCGCGGAACCCATGCATTTACTACTTCTTTTGCATGTCTTTTTTTGCTGGGGTCTTATATTCCATTAAAAAAAATTCATTTGAAAAAGTTTTGGTTGGTGGACTGTTTCTGGGATATGCCCATATGGACAATTTTAAATTGTATTTGAAAATTTTTAGTAGATATATTCGGACAATTTTAAAATATACGTGTTTTCCGCGAACAATTTCTAAGTTTCTCTTAATAAGCTGGACGAGCCGTTCAAATTGAGCTTTCCTTTATATTTTCAAAATAGTAAAAGTTAAAAAAAAGGGAAAAAGTTATTACAAAAATTTATACGTACGATTTCTCCATTTTGTTTTCGATTTTTACCGAATTAAAAAAAAAATAAACTTTAACTGCCAATAACACAACTACTTTTTAGCAGTTGTGTGTATTTAGCATTTTTGTGGACCAAACTTTTACAAAGTTGAAAACGGCAATACCACAGATACACAACTGAATAGCCAACTGGCAGTTGAATTTAACAAAGACAAGCAAACTGTTACAAGAGTGGAGAACCGCAATAGGGGCATATATCACATTTGTAACTTTTTTAGAAAATCCAAATATGTAAAAATTTGGTTAAAGGGGAGAAAAACGTACCTATTTTTGGTACATTTTACAAACATTACACGTATTAAATTATGGGCTACTACTACAATACTGAAATTTTTGATACTTCAATATGGAGAAAAAAAGTATCAAAAAGGAGAAATATTGGAAATTAAATTTCTTTTTTTTTACTTTTCCGTTCTACATATGATACTTTTTGAATTTTCTAAAATATTTAACTTAGAAACAAAAAAATTATAGGTGCTAGGTCCTAAGTGAATAAGAACCTATAGGATGAAAAAGAGATTGTTTTTTTGAAATTCATAAATTGACTCTTTACTGACACAATTACTGAAATTTTAGCTGACGATTTTGTAGCGATATTCCCGAAATGTACCATCTTAAAATGTCCGGGTATTTCAGTAATACTTTTCACGGTGATTTACGAACAATTTGCTTCCAAATCGGCGGCCCGGTTTCGATTAAACTTTCAGATAAACCACAAAGTTTGAAGATAAATAATTAAAGGTTTAATCGATGTAAATCGAACTCAGGAGGATTTTCCGGAGTTATTGACGTTTATAAATTAGGTTTCAATATTTGGTTTGAAACCAATAAAAACCATTTAAAATTAATGCTTTAATATGAACGTTCAACTTTTTTTTTTTTTTTAATTCCCTATGCTAATCCCCGCGAAGCTCTACGCTTGTCTGCAGGAAAGAAACCAGAGTCTCTGGCGGGAATCGAACCCGCAACCCCGGGGCTGATAGACTAGCTCACTACTAGCTAGCCTACCGGGGCACTCAAACAAAAGTTTTGTTTTTACCAAAAAAATTTCACAAAAATATTATCGTTGCCTCTGATTGTGTTTTGGTTAGTAACATTAATACATATGTTTATCACGAATAATTGTATGGCTAACAATAACTTTTTACTATTTTAAATTTCAAAAGATTATGAATTATTTGTGGTAATCATAACATGATCGAAGTCAACCAAAATTTTTTTGTGGCTTGCTTATTTTTTTTAACCATAATATAGAAGCCATCTAAAATATTATATTTAAAGTAACCACAACATGTTTGAAAAATTTTCGTTAGAAATAATTAAGTTAGCAACCAACAACACAATATCTGTAGACCCGCCTAGTATTGAAGAGATTACATGCGCTGTAGAAAAACTTAAAAGAAACAAAGCGCCAGGCGAAGATGGGATACCCTCAGAGCTACTCCAAGCTAACCCAGCAGTAGCCGCGGAAATAATTCATCCCTATAAACGTGATGCTTGGGTAATCGAACAGTTGCCTTACACGTGGACAAAAGGTCAAATAGTAAAACTTCCAAAGAAAAATGACTTGACTGAGTGTGATAATTGGCGAGGTATTACTCTGCTCAACACTGTATACAAGGTAATTGCTACTATAATAAATATCCGATTATAAATAATCGAAAAATCATTACGCGATGAACAAGCAGGCTTCCGACCACATCGCAACTGTGTAGATCAAACCAATACCCTCCGTGTAATAATAGAACAATCGGTCGAGTGGCGCACACCGCTTTATTTGGTATTTATAGACTTTAGGAAAGCATTTGACTCGATAAAACGTAGTGCTATATGGGATGCACTTAAAGCAAAAGTTGTACCAACAAAATTAATAAATTTGATTAAAGCTATGTACAACAATACCACACTGCAAGTTCGTCACAATGGTATGATCAGCGAACCCTTTATGACAAACGCTGCAGTTAAACAAGGTTGCCCCCTTTCACCATTACTGTTCGCCGTTGTTTTGGATGAGGTTATGTCACAATTATGCAGGAAAAAAAGAGGCATTGTCTGGGATTTCCAGAACCACCTAGAAGACTTGGACTTGGACCGACGATATTTGTCTTATATCACATAAGTTTAATGATATGCAGAGCAAAGTAAATGATTTGGTCGCGCTAGCAAATAGAGTTGGGCTGGAAGTTAATATTGCCAAAACACATGCAATGCGTATAAATAACGCAACTGACAACCATATTGTAGTACAAAACCAACGTATAAAATATGTGAAATCCTTTTGTTATCTAGGATGCATGATGTCGGTAGATAGAGGAGTGGAAGAAGACGTTTCACTCAGGTTAAACAAAGCAATATCAGCTTTTGGTCGGCTAAATAAAACATTGCGATCCCCCCAAATCTCAAAGAATACAAAAATTCGTATATTAAATGCCTGTGTGAAATCCACACTGCTATATGGAAGGGAGACATGGCTTATGACGAGTACTATAGCGAGAAGACTGCAAGTTTTTGTAAACAAATGTTTGCGCATAATATGCCGTATCTTTTGGCCAAACGTAATCACCAACATCGATCTCTGGCGATTGACAAACGAAGTTCCCATTATTCGCCAAATTGCAAGACGAAAGTGGAAGTGGATAGGCCACACATTGCGACGACCAGTTGGCAGTATCACAAGAACGGCATTGGAATGGAATCCTCAAGGTAGCAGACGCTCTGGCCGCCCAAAGAACACCTGGCGTAGAACAGTCATACAAGAACTCAATATGCAGAACAAACCGTTTAATGAAATAAAAGATGTATGTAATGATAGAATAAGTTGGAATTTACTTGTAGAAGCCCTATGTTCCCAAGTGGAATAAATAAAGGAAAAAAAAAAAAAAAAATTAAGTTAGCGTTGGCCATATTGAAAAATATGATCTCTTTGCGTGTAAGTTTATTTTACTAGAAGGTCACATTTATAAAGCTTTTAGTTCAAAGATTAGTGATAACTAATTAAATTTGGGGCAAGAAGCTTTAAGTTCGAACTAAAAAGCTTTTGATATTAAAACTGCAATGCAATATTTGATTCGATTGAGACTATGTGAATGTATGTATATCGTTTAAAAGTGCTTCGATTATCTCATTTAGAGTTATAAAACGAAAATATTTCTTTTACTGGCTAAAAAATGCTCGAGAATTTCCACGTAAGAATTTCGAAAGATATGAAATAAACTTGCTTCATTTCAGTCGAGGTTAAATTAAAAACCCACTTTATTCTTTTTTAATCTTAAAAGTTGGAAAAATCATTGTTTAGTCCGCAATGCAATAAATGAGAATTTTTAACACTATGAAGACCACGGGCATATATTTAAGTGCCACTTTTTCAAAATGTAAAGAAAATGTGTTTTTTTTAAGACGTGGTTTTATTTCTGAACGTACCTATTGGTGGTTTCTTTATATCAATACAAGATCTGCAAATAAAGGGACACATTTTTCCTCGAAATTTGCCAAAAAATTCTTTGTACTTTCCATGTCTTTTTTTATATAACGTTTTTAGTCAATCAATGGATCATCATCTTTAATAAGTAGTTCAAAATAATTATTTTTAACGACTTGGGATATTTTGACGGAAAATATAAATTGTGTGATTATTCGGCTCTTGTAATGTTCAGAAAAATTTGGCTCGGTTCATATTTCTACGACCACGAGATAACAAAAAAGCCACACGTTACCAAAGAAATTGATAATGCAGAATCCCCAAAATCCAAAAATAATAAAAAATAAAAAAAAAAAAACAACAGAAAAGTTTTTGAGTCCAATCACCACTTTGGCCAAAGTAAGATAATTGCTTTAGATATTTTCAAAGCGTTTGACAGAGTCTGGCATGGTGCATTTTTGTCAAAACTTCTGCATTTGGTGTCGGTGATACTTTCTCTCAATCTATATCGAGCTTTCTCAGAGATCGCACTGTACGAGTTCTTATAGATGAAGTTTCGTCAAACGAGTTCAAGATTCATTCAGAGGTGCATCATCCGCTCATTCTCCTACTCTATTTCTTATTTTGTCTAAATGACCTACTATGCCAAACTTCCTACCCTATTTACTCTTTTGCAGATGACAGCAACCTTTACCATTCGTATTCGTTTGATTACAGACCAAGCGTATCCGATGTTGGTGCTATTAGACAGAACATGAATGATACGCTTGGTCAAGACCTTGACATAATATTGGAAAGGGGTCGTGCAAACAGTTTCGATTTTTAAGCCCGAAAAAGCTAATGTTGCGTGCTGACGCATTAACGCCCGACGGATCAAGGTGCCTCATCTGTACTATATATGGGTGGTATAATTATTAAGGAATCCGAATCTCTGGGCATGAAGATACAATGTGACAGAACAGATTTTTTAGGTGTCGAAAGAAGCATTCAAGTGCTTTAGTTTTTTTAAACGGTGTAAGATTTGCTTCACTCCATCTCATCTCATCCAACTCTCATGTGTGGGCCGATGCGTCAAAGACTATTTTGGAGCTTCTCGACCGTGTGCAGGAGAGGGCGAAGGTTCTCATTGGCGACAGAAGGATATTCAATTCTATTTACTCCCTTGACCACCGTCGCAATGTGGGTTGTATTTGACTGTTTTATCGATACTACAACGGAATGTTTTCTGATGAAATTTGGGATCTGATTCCCGAAACCCGCACGTTTGTAATACACGTTTTTCCTCAAGAGCCCATCATTTTGTGTTCGATTGGTCGGTGAATCGTACAACGTATTACAGGGTAAATTTGTGTTTTGGACAGACTTCGTTTGTAGAATAACCTCACTATCGAATGTTCCCAAACACTACTGACTATCCTCCTTCCCATAACCCATTTTTCTAGTTCCAACACCACGCAATCAGGGGATGACCCTCTGAGTGCTAGTTCTAGCAAAAAAAAGTAAAAAGGTAAAAAGGGCTAAAAGCTAGAAATTAATACGTTTTTGACTTAATTTTGGACATTTTATTACATAAGTAGATATTTCTTTTGTTTTGGTTAACAAAATGGAAACACCACGGGACAACAATATGACTTACTTGTCTAACAAATGGAATCAAATCCACGAACATACTAAAAACTTTTAACCGTGGATATATTGCAGTTGACCGTTGAATTTCATTACTAGCTGACACGGTCCGCGTTGCTGGCCCTAAGCAAACATTATTGTGTTGTACTACCACACGATATAAATTGAGCTTTTAACGAAATTTACGGCCTTTAAATAGAAATCCATGGAATACCTATCATAAAGGTTTTTTACAAAAATTTATACGTACGATTTCTCCATTTTGTTTTCGATTTTTACCGAATTAAAAAAAAAATAAACTTTAACTGCCAATAACACAACTACTTTTTAGCAGTTGTGTGTATTTAGCATTTTTGTGGACCAAACTTTTACAAAGTTGAAAACGGCAATACCACAGATACACAACTGAATAGCCAACTGCCAGTTGAATTTAACAAAGACAAGCAAACTGTTACAAGAGTGGAGAACCGCAATAGGGGCATATATCACATTTGTAACTTTTTTAGAAAATCCAAATATGTAAAAATTTGGTTAAAGGGGAGAAAAACGTACCTATTTTTGGTACATTTTACAAACATTACACGTATTAAATTATGGGCTACTACTACAATACTGAAATTTTTGATACTTCAATATGGAGAAAAAAAGTATCAAAAAGGAGAAATATTGGAAATTAAATTTCTTTTTTTTTACTTTTCCGTTCTACATATGATACTTTTTGAATTTTCTAAAATATTTAACTTAGAAACAAAAAAATTATAGGTGCTAGGTCCTAAGTGAATAAGAACCTATAGGATGAAAAAGAGATTGTTTTTTTGAAATTCATAAATTGACTCTTTACTGACACAATTACTGAAATTTTAGCTGACGATTTTGTAGCGATATTCCCGAAATGTACCATCTTAAAATGTCCGGGTATTTCAGTAATACTTTTCACGGTGATTTACGAACAATTTGCTTCCAAATCGGCGGCCCGGTTTCGATTAAACTTTCAGATAAACCACAAAGTTTGAAGATAAATAATTAAAGGTTTAATCGATGTAAATCGAACTCAGGAGGATTTTCCGGAGTTATTGACGTTTATAAATTAGGTTTCAATATTTGGTTTGAAACCAATAAAAACCATTTAAAATTAATGCTTTAATATGAACGTTCAACTTTTTTTTTTTTTTTAATTCCCTATGCTAATCCCCGCGAAGCTCTACGCTTGTCTGCAGGAAAGAAACCAGAGTCTCTGGCGGGAATCGAACCCGCAACCCCGGGGCTGATAGACTAGCTCACTACTAGCTAGCCTACCGGGGCACTCAAACAAAAGTTTTGTTTTTACCAAAAAAATTTCACAAAAATATTATCGTTGCCTCTGATTGTGTTTTGGTTAGTAACATTAATACATATGTTTATCACGAATAATTGTATGGCTAACAATAACTTTTTACTATTTTAAATTTCAAAAGATTATGAATTATTTGTGGTAATCATAACATGATCGAAGTCAACCAAAATTTTTTTGTGGCTTGCTTATTTTTTTTAACCATAATATAGAAGCCATCTAAAATATTATATTTAAAGTAACCACAACATGTTTGAAAAATTTTCGTTAGAAATAATTAAGTTAGCAACCAACAACACAATATCTGTAGACCCGCCTAGTATTGAAGAGATTACATGCGCTGTAGAAAAACTTAAAAGAAACAAAGCGCCAGGCGAAGATGGGATACCCTCAGAGCTACTCCAAGCTAACCCAGCAGTAGCCGCGGAAATAATTCATCCCTATAAACGTGATGCTTGGGTAATCGAACAGTTGCCTTACACGTGGACAAAAGGTCAAATAGTAAAACTTCCAAAGAAAAATGACTTGACTGAGTGTGATAATTGGCGAGGTATTACTCTGCTCAACACTGTATACAAGGTAATTGCTACTATAATAAATATCCGATTATAAATAATCGAAAAATCATTACGCGATGAACAAGCAGGCTTCCGACCACATCGCAACTGTGTAGATCAAACCAATACCCTCCGTGTAATAATAGAACAATCGGTCGAGTGGCGCACACCGCTTTATTTGGTATTTATAGACTTTAGGAAAGCATTTGACTCGATAAAACGTAGTGCTATATGGGATGCACTTAAAGCAAAAGTTGTACCAACAAAATTAATAAATTTGATTAAAGCTATGTACAACAATACCACACTGCAAGTTCGTCACAATGGTATGATCAGCGAACCCTTTATGACAAACGCTGCAGTTAAACAAGGTTGCCCCCTTTCACCATTACTGTTCGCCGTTGTTTTGGATGAGGTTATGTCACAATTATGCAGGAAAAAAAGAGGCATTGTCTGGGATTTCCAGAACCACCTAGAAGACTTGGACTTGGACCGACGATATTTGTCTTATATCACATAAGTTTAATGATATGCAGAGCAAAGTAAATGATTTGGTCGCGCTAGCAAATAGAGTTGGGCTGGAAGTTAATATTGCCAAAACACATGCAATGCGTATAAATAACGCAACTGACAACCATATTGTAGTACAAAACCAACGTATAAAATATGTGAAATCCTTTTGTTATCTAGGATGCATGATGTCGGTAGATAGAGGAGTGGAAGAAGACGTTTCACTCAGGTTAAACAAAGCAATATCAGCTTTTGGTCGGCTAAATAAAACATTGCGATCCCCCCAAATCTCAAAGAATACAAAAATTCGTATATTAAATGCCTGTGTGAAATCCACACTGCTATATGGAAGGGAGACATGGCTTATGACGAGTACTATAGCGAGAAGACTGCAAGTTTTTGTAAACAAATGTTTGCGCATAATATGCCGTATCTTTTGGCCAAACGTAATCACCAACATCGATCTCTGGCGATTGACAAACGAAGTTCCCATTATTCGCCAAATTGCAAGACGAAAGTGGAAGTGGATAGGCCACACATTGCGACGACCAGTTGGCAGTATCACAAGAACGGCATTGGAATGGAATCCTCAAGGTAGCAGACGCTCTGGCCGCCCAAAGAACACCTGGCGTAGAACAGTCATACAAGAACTCAATATGCAGAACAAACCGTTTAATGAAATAAAAGATGTATGTAATGATAGAATAAGTTGGAATTTACTTGTAGAAGCCCTATGTTCCCAAGTGGAATAAATAAAGGAAAAAAAAAAAAAAAAATTAAGTTAGCGTTGGCCATATTGAAAAATATGATCTCTTTGCGTGTAAGTTTATTTTACTAGAAGGTCACATTTATAAAGCTTTTAGTTCAAAGATTAGTGATAACTAATTAAATTTGGGGCAAGAAGCTTTAAGTTCGAACTAAAAAGCTTTTGATATTAAAACTGCAATGCAATATTTGATTCGATTGAGACTATGTGAATGTATGTATATCGTTTAAAAGTGCTTCGATTATCTCATTTAGAGTTATAAAACGAAAATATTTCTTTTACTGGCTAAAAAATGCTCGAGAATTTCCACGTAAGAATTTCGAAAGATATGAAATAAACTTGCTTCATTTCAGTCGAGGTTAAATTAAAAACCCACTTTATTCTTTTTTAATCTTAAAAGTTGGAAAAATCATTGTTTAGTCCGCAATGCAATAAATGAGAATTTTTAACACTATGAAGACCACGGGCATATATTTAAGTGCCACTTTTTCAAAATGTAAAGAAAATGTGTTTTTTTTAAGACGTGGTTTTATTTCTGAACGTACCTATTGGTGGTTTCTTTATATCAATACAAGATCTGCAAATAAAGGGACACATTTTTCCTCGAAATTTGCCAAAAAATTCTTTGTACTTTCCATGTCTTTTTTTATATAACGTTTTTAGTCAATCAATGGATCATCATCTTTAATAAGTAGTTCAAAATAATTATTTTTAACGACTTGGGATATTTTGACGGAAAATATAAATTGTGTGATTATTCGGCTCTTGTAATGTTCAGAAAAATTTGGCTCGGTTCATATTTCTACGACCACGAGATAACAAAAAAGCCACACGTTACCAAAGAAATTGATAATGCAGAATCCCCAAAATCCAAAAATAATAAAAAATAAAAAAAAAAAAACAACAGAAAAGTTTTTGAGTCCAATCACCACTTTGGCCAAAGTAAGATAATTGCTTTAGATATTTTCAAAGCGTTTGACAGAGTCTGGCATGGTGCATTTTTGTCAAAACTTCTGCATTTGGTGTCGGTGATACTTTCTCTCAATCTATATCGAGCTTTCTCAGAGATCGCACTGTACGAGTTCTTATAGATGAAGTTTCGTCAAACGAGTTCAAGATTCATTCAGAGGTGCATCATCCGCTCATTCTCCTACTCTATTTCTTATTTTGTCTAAATGACCTACTATGCCAAACTTCCTACCCTATTTACTCTTTTGCAGATGACAGCAACCTTTACCATTCGTATTCGTTTGATTACAGACCAAGCGTATCCGATGTTGGTGCTATTAGACAGAACATGAATGATACGCTTGGTCAAGACCTTGACATAATATTGGAAAGGGGTCGTGCAAACAGTTTCGATTTTTAAGCCCGAAAAAGCTAATGTTGCGTGCTGACGCATTAACGCCCGACGGATCAAGGTGCCTCATCTGTACTATATATGGGTGGTATAATTATTAAGGAATCCGAATCTCTGGGCATGAAGATACAATGTGACAGAACAGATTTTTTAGGTGTCGAAAGAAGCATTCAAGTGCTTTAGTTTTTTTAAACGGTGTAAGATTTGCTTCACTCCATCTCATCTCATCCAACTCTCATGTGTGGGCCGATGCGTCAAAGACTATTTTGGAGCTTCTCGACCGTGTGCAGGAGAGGGCGAAGGTTCTCATTGGCGACAGAAGGATATTCAATTCTATTTACTCCCTTGACCACCGTCGCAATGTGGGTTGTATTTGACTGTTTTATCGATACTACAACGGAATGTTTTCTGATGAAATTTGGGATCTGATTCCCGAAACCCGCACGTTTGTAATACACGTTTTTCCTCAAGAGCCCATCATTTTGTGTTCGATTGGTCGGTGAATCGTACAACGTATTACAGGGTAAATTTGTGTTTTGGACAGACTTCGTTTGTAGAATAACCTCACTATCGAATGTTCCCAAACACTACTGACTATCCTCCTTCCCATAACCCATTTTTCTAGTTCCAACACCACGCAATCAGGGGATGACCCTCTGAGTGCTAGTTCTAGCAAAAAAAAGTAAAAAGGTAAAAAGGGCTAAAAGCTAGAAATTAATACGTTTTTGACTTAATTTTGGACATTTTATTACATAAGTAGATATTTCTTTTGTTTTGGTTAACAAAATGGAAACACCACGGGACAACAATATGACTTACTTGTCTAACAAATGGAATCAAATCCACGAACATACTAAAAACTTTTAACCGTGGATATATTGCAGTTGACCGTTGAATTTCATTACTAGCTGACACGGTCCGCGTTGCTGGCCCTAAGCAAACATTATTGTGTTGTACTACCACACGATATAAATTGAGCTTTTAACGAAATTTACGGCCTTTAAATAGAAATCCATGGAATACCTATCATAAAGGTTTTTTACGGTGGGGTGTCATAAAGCCATAGAACATAAAACCATATGGCGTCAAGTCCCATTCCATTGAGACATAAGGGCATATGCCATTAAGTTTCAATATAATGGGACTTAACGCCATACATTTTTACCGAAAAATGAGACATAAAGCCATACTTTTGATAATTATTGTATTTCACCCTATTTCATGTAAAAAATGCATTATTGTTTCATGTCGCCCTGTTTTATGTCAAAAATGGCGGTATGAACTAAGTCCCCAATGAACTTACTCCCCAAATCCAAAATGAACTAAGCCCCTAAATTTGGGTACGACGTTCTTTTATGGAAAAAACCCGAAAAAGCTTCGCTTACTAAATAAAGCTTCTCTGCATAGCCGGCCTTCGGCCGGACTCAAGGATTTTCTCCTCTATGGTGTAACAAAGACGAGCTTCGCTAACTAAAGCTTCTCTGAATTTGGGCTTTATGTCCTATGGCTTTATGGCACCCCACCGTTTTTAAGCCAGCAATAGTCAATGATTGGCCTTGTGGTTTGCTGATGGTAATAGCAAAGGCAAGGCGCAAAGGGAATTGGAGCCACTTGAATTGGAATGGTAAATCGTTGGAAATCATCGGAATTCGTGGATTTCGAAAGTTTTAAAATTTTGATATTGGATCATTATTAACAGAGGTTTTTTTTAAATATCTTCGGATCTACATAACCGATTTAAGAGTTTGATATCTCGTTTTGAAAAACACGGCTTTCAAAAAAATAAAATAAAAAAAGCAAAAAAAAAAAAAAAAAAATATATGTACATATATGTCATTGGTGGGGAAATGTGAAAATTGGATTTTGCCACGCCCCTCCGCCCGCAGACCGAAAATAAAAAATAAAACTTCACAGTGTCACCCGCCTGAATATTCTGAAGATTTCCTGAGAATTTCATCAAAATCGGCCCAGCCGTTTTGGAGTCAACACGTTACATACATACATACACACATTCTGTTTTATATATATAGATTTCTACATACAGTGATTCTAGCCGATTAGAATTGCCTCTCGACTGTCGCCTAACAGTTGCAGCGGTCACCCCTTCTTTGTTGTCGTTAAACAAACAAATAATTGTAATTCTTTTTTATTAAATCTTTTTTTTTTTTTTGTTTGAATTAACTGTTTAAATTCTTTCGGTTGCCAATCTGTCAAAATGGCAACTGACAAATGTTGCCTTACCTAATATAAATATTTATTTCAGTTGCGTTGCCATTTGACAATGCAACTGAGTTCGCTTGCAATACATAATCGACATATTTCTTTATAACTCGATTGTAGTAACTTAAATTTATTAAAGCGGAAACTTAATTTTGGGTATATTTGATACTGTAAACTAAAAATAAACTTTTTTAAAAAGGAAAATGTAAACAAGAGTTAAGCCATAAACAAACGTTAAACACAAAACTATTTTTTGGCACCTACTTATAGCAAAAAAAAAAAAAAAAGATTAAATCTCGTCCCTTGAATAAATACATTTTTTTTTGATTCATCACTTTATGATGCGTAAGCAGTCAAGAGTAGTGTTTAATTTATTGCTCCAACGCCATTTATGTCAATGAAGGCGCCACTTGATAAAAATCCACATACACACATTTCCATACGCACCATATCGCCACAAACACAAACACACCACCTACAGCAACTTAAACACCAAAAATGCTGGTGACATTTTATGCGAAAAGAAGATGGAGCAAAGGAAGACTCAACAGAAAGGGAAGACGAAAAAAAAGTATTAAGCCTATCGCCAGTTTAAAATTAAATGCGAAAAAAACTGAATAAACAAAATCAAACAGAATTTTTCAATAAGAACCTAATAAATGTCGAAAACTTTTAAATTCAAATAAATAATATGACAGAGCTGAAGTGGGATGGGAGTAAATTTGTTTGCTTCAGTTGAATGAATGAACAAACGAAAATACGGAATGGGAATTAAATTAAAACAACAACAAGAAAAAAGCGTCCATAAAAATCCAAAAGAATTTAATAACTTGTTAAATAAACAAATTTGAAAAAAGCTTAAATTTCAATACGTCTCTTAGGAGCTGCGAATATTGTTCCGTTTGAACTTCTTCAAACATCTTTCGCCAAGTTTAATTTTCAACTCTATTGGCACTTGAGTGTCTACGCTGACATGGAAAAAAGCACACGAAAACGGCAAAACAATAACAACAGCAATAGGAAACAGTAAAATTTACAATCACTTTCAAAACTATTCTTAAAGGTAATAAATTTTTTTTTTGGCTGTTTTATTTCCTTCTTCTCTTCTTGTGTTTCCTCGTTGACTTCGTGCAAGTCATCTTTACTTGGAATTTTGGTTTTTAGTTAAGAGAAGTATACCGTCGATTACGTAAAACTGTGGCAATAAGTTTCGAAACTTTTTTTATCACAATTTCTACTGGGAGTTGTTATGCATAGAGAGCAATTGCAACACCAGACGCAGAGCAGCTCCAAAGAGAAAAATGTTTACACTCTCCACGAGTAGTGGTGAATGAGGGTATACTAAGTTGGTCATTCCGTGTGAAACTTTTTTAATATTCATCTAAGACCCCATAAGGTATATGTGTTCTGGGTCCTTAAGCAATTCTAAGTCGATTTAGCCATGTCTATCTGTCTGGCTGTCCGGCTGTTGAAAACCCCATATTAAGCGCACTTTGGAACATCATTTAAATATACCATAGCAATTCTAAAGCAATTCCTTAAGCAATTCTAAGTCGATTTAGCCATGTCTATCTGTCTGTCCGGCTGTTGAATACCCCATATTAGGCGCATTCTGGAACATCATTTAAATACGCTTAAACCGTATTAAACCGGTAAAATTTGGTATAATTCTGCTTTGTATGGCCCTAGGTCCCATTAAAAGTAATTCGTAAATTCTAAATTTAAGGTTTTTTAAAACTAGAAATTACTCTCCCGAATTTTGTGAAGAGCGATCTATAAGTTTCATTAGCTTGATTATAAAATTTCGCCTAATAGTATTTCTGAAACCAATCAGGACATTTTCTTTAAATTAGACAACGACTTATAATACTTTGAGGTCAGGTTTTATAGAGATTGGCTTATAGTTTTTAGATTCCATATAAAGCGCACTTCTGAAATATTCGGTGGTGGGTATTAAAGATTCGGCTCAGCCGAATATGGCACACTTACTTGTTTTTATATACTCTTAACGATATTAAAAAAAGCAAGCAACGCTTTTACTGATGCCACAAAGATAAATGTTATAAATTCGTGATTTTAAATATGGCTGTGTATCTGGAAACTGAAATGTGATAGAAAGTGTATTCACGCATTTATTATTGAATTTCATCTTAAGTTTAACAATTTTAAAATTTGTCCAGTTCGCTCACACTTTCTAATAGAACGAGTAACATACTTCCCAACACCTAAATTACATGCGTTAATTCTTCGACAAGACTCGTGCGTTTACAAGGCGCGTTATAAAATCCTTTCTTTGCTTTTTTATTCTAAGCTTCGGCTCTTGTTTGTTTTGTTTTTGACGTCATGGATTCTTTTTTTACCCTCTTCAATAAATAAGTTTTTTCTCCAATTCACAAACTTGTTTAAACTTTTCTTTTTAATTGTCAGCTGCAGAACAGAACAGAAGAACCACACACAGGTGCCAGATTTTTAGTCAACATGACTATCATGACATTTCAAAAACGTTAGATTACGCGGGAAAATCTCTAAATTGGTTAAAACCCTCACTTTGTAATTTTACTCTCAGAGTAGTTCAATCTTTTTTTTTACTTTTTTTAAGAAATTCCGGGATTTAATTTCGAAAGTAATCCCATTGCTTTGAGTACGTTTTAGTGTTATTCGTACTTAATTTTTTGAGTACGACTCGTACTTAAAGTAAATATAAAAATTTTTAATATTTTTTTTATTAATTAGGCTTAAGTTCATCAAATTTAATTTTCATTAATTTTCATTAAATTAATGGCCTGTTCGTCGATAGCGAATGAAGACTTCGTTCGCTTAACTTACATGTAAAACAAAAACAATATTTTAAAATTTGTTTTTATTTTAAATGTAATTTAAGCGAACGAAGTCTTCATTCGCTATCGACGAACAGGCCTTAAATTTGATGAACTTAAGCCTAATTAAAAAAAAATATTAAAAATTTGGATTAAAAACCATAAATAGTTCAACAAAATAACCACAATACTAATTATTGTAAGTATAAAAAGCTTAATTTATCCCAAGTGTTTTTCTTTCTGCGAAGGATCATATCTAAAGGTTAGCTAAAGAGCAGGAGGGATAACTTGCATTCTTGCTTACACAATGCTTTCTGTGGCACTCTTGGACCGCCCCCGTCGTAATTATTTCAAATTATAGATACGATCTTCCGGGGAATTCCGTTTGCTACGAGGAATATCCAAATATACTCTCTCTTGAGAGAGTCAAAAGCCTTTGTTTTAAGATATTAATGTCAAAAATATCTCTGCATATATTCTGCACATTTTTCTAGCAGAATTTGGATGGTAATGATGTGATCGATGCTGTATTTGTTGGGATTGAATCCGGCTTTTGTTTTTAGGATTAACCAGTTCAAGGTTTCTTTTTTCCTGCTTAGAATAACCCGATTAAAGAGTTTAGTGATGGCGGCTAGAAATGATATTTCACTCCAACTGTTCCTATTTTCCAAATCCTTGACTTCATTTAAACCACCGATCTGTGCATTAAAAACGCTCAATAGGATTATGTCGTTTCGATGAAGTTCCATTAAAGTTCTACATAGACAGTTGTAGAATATTTCCTTCTCAACGAACTTACTTTCTGCAGTAGGAGCATAGCATTGCACTTTTGTCAAATGTTTCTACTTGCTGTTACGCTTTTCTCTGAGATAGGTTTACAAGATATTAATGATTTTCTCATAGCTTTTGATACATAAAAACAGACTTCTCTTATGCAGAGATTGTCATGGTTTAGCATTACTAAAAACGCTGTACGAAGCAGTTGATAATATTTATGTCTTCCTTTGGCAACAGATTTAATTAAAATGAATTTAAACATAATTTCAGTGTTCAGTCTTTGGGTATACTTCCCTAAACTAGATTCGTATTTTTTGTATGTGAATAAAAGAGTCACAAAAAGTCATCTATTTCATGGTTGCTGCTTCTTAAGAACATTTGTTGGATGTTGGATGGCGCTCACAATGACTGGCCATTTTAGGTTTTTTTTTTTTAATTTAATACTGTTGCTGCTTTTAATTCTTGGTTGGTATTTCATGGTTTGAGAATCTTGTTTTTTTGTTTTATTCGTTTTCTAAATGTTGTTGTTCTTGTTGTCGCCCGTTACACACACTTCAAACAGTTTAATTTAGAGGTCTCAGAAAGTCGAAGTTTATTTCGTTTTGTAGTTGTTGTTTTTTTTTTTTTTGTTAAAGAATTGGCTTTTAACTTTGGCATTCTGATGGTGAGTTTCTTTGTTGTTGTTAGTTGTACTTTTTTTTTTTTTACATACCAGTACCATTCACCATCATCACACTCAAGCGACTACGACGACATTTATCGCTGCCTTTGTATAAGTAAGAAGAGTTGCGTAAGTAAACTGGCGCCATCGGTGACACTTTTATTGTGCGTTAATTTGTTCAGCAGCAAAACAATTATTTCAAAATTAAATTCTACCAAAAGAAGCAAACACTTGGAGTAAATACTAACGAACATACAGACATAAATCGTTAAAATTAGATACGAGGGAAGGATTTGGAATAGTTTTGAACGCATTTGGGGAAGCAAACTCTGGTTTAACTTGATAAATGTTTTTAATACATACATACTTGCTCCAGAAATTAATGTTGACCTGATCCCCATTATATTTAAGGAAATTATACCTTGCCCTTAAAACTTTTTAATTTTCTAGTATTTTTTCGTCGTTTTAATAGAAACTAATTTTTGAACCCTTCTTTTTCGACTGATATACCATAATAAAGAAATCGCATCTTTAATTTTAATAATTGGTCCAGTATGAAGTTTTATTTTTAAAAATATATACATCATCCATTGTGATAATCTCGTTTGATTTAAAAAATAAATTCAAAGTTCACCAAGGAATCTCTTTAATTCCTAACGAATTCCCGAATTCCTATTTCCCAAAAAAAAAATTCATAATTTGGAGATCCATCCTCGAATCGGGTAAAGCGTATATCGTTTTAAGAACAAATCATCTTTCTCTTTAACCCTAGTTTGGTGGCAATTCATCATATCAGACAAAAATGCATTCAAAAGTCGCCTGAGTAGTTTAATGTCGGGGTCATGGACATTTTTGTGCAGCAATGTGTTTCTGGGTTCACACTATCAAAGATTTGTTTCAAACAGTCTGAGTTTATTGGTGAGACTTTCTAAAATAAACGTTTTAACCCAGATAATGGCCAGACTAAAGGCTCCGTTAGACGGGAGTAACAGTAACGTTGCAAATCAGCTGCTTCATTTTGTTGTATGCAAAGCAATTAGAACGATTATAGTTAGCAGTAAGATGTTACGTCTCAATCTGTAAAAAAGATAGATCTTACTTTTTACGGTAAGGGTAAGTTACTGCTACTTTTAGCTAACTGAGCCTTATGATTGACACACAATTTTTGGCATTACGTAATATACAGGGTGATCCAACTAAAACGCACGATGTTAATTGAAAATAAAACAAAAAGTTTTAAGAGAATTATCTAATTTTTTTTATTAAAGAAGGATCCATGACAATTATGTGTAAAACAAAAAATCGTCCAAATGCGCTTTGGTTGCATACCGCTATCCGATGGTCCATATTTTCAATGAATCTGAGTGAGACACAATTGAGGCTCAATGTCGTTAATGTGCTCTTGCACGTACACTTTTTCTTTTAAATTTCGTCAAAGAAAAAAGGCCAATGGTGTCAAATCACATGATCGTGGCGGCCAATTAACATCGCCACGACGTGAGATAACACGTCTTTCTCGCGCAAAAGAGCCATTGTTTCGTTGGCTGTGTGGCAAGTAGCACCATCCTGTTTTAACCACATATCGTCCAGGTTCATATTCTTAATTTTTGGCCACAAGGTGTCCGTCCGTATCTCGCCTCATTTCCGAAGATGTACCGTCTCAATGGCAAAATTGTACCAAATTAACATAAATTGTAAAAAAAACTTTATATGGAAGCTATTCTCAAATATGGACCGATTCCAATAAAATTAGCCCAAATTTAATAAAAATACCTACACTATTCCGGAATGAAGCTTGTATGGGGGCTATTTCAAATTATGAAACGATTCTCACCATTTTGATTAAATTCAATTACAAGAACAAGAGGGCATATATAACAAATTGGTCCGATTTTCCCTACGCTCCAATTTTAATATCAAAACATCCTACATGTAGAGATTTTTCTACACCAATATTTTTTTGTCCAACACACATCAGCACAAACGCATTATACCCTCTCCACTTTTGTGGTGTGGGAATACAGAATAAAGAAAAAAACCAATATTTTTCTATTTCTCTTTTTCCGTCAAAGGCAAACAAAAGTGTAGAAAGTGTCACCAAAACAATCGACAAAAGTGCCGATTTGGAGACATTTGATCCCAGGCTTTTTTCAGGGATACGAGTTCATACACTTACATATTTACATACATACGTATGTACTTAATATCATGAACAAAAATTAACAATTATGCAATTCTTGGTAGTTTTGGTCAGGGCTGGCCACAAGGTTTCAAAAATGTTTATTACTGTAAATAAAAGTGAGTTAATCCATTTCAAAGAAATAATTTAATTGTACCAAAAAAGGATGAATTGTACAAGTGTACCAAAAAAGATTCAATTGTACCAAATTTGGTTCAATTGTACCACAAATCCCATCAGTGATGCATAGGTGTATTTTCTCTAAAAATAGTTTTGTTGGAGGTGACCACATTTAACATGTTTTTTCTCTGGATGTACGAAATGCATTTTATTTTGAACGCCCATTTTCGTAAAAGGCTTCAACAATATTAACGCGCTGCTCCATTGTGTACTTCTCCATGGTTGAATTTAAGTTCGGCAAAAAACTTGCAGTTAAGTTGTGACTCACAATTAACATCGTTAATTATGCCTTGGTTTCGTTTTAAAAATATTTTTGAATCCTTAATATAAAACAAACCACTTCAATCTACATATTTCAGATAATTGCCGGTTCGCTTTAACTTCTCAGGTCGTTTAAAAAAAGCGATTTAGTTAATTTCTATGTTAAGAACTGTCGTCAAATTTCCAAAGTTAAAAGTATTATTAAACATTATTAAACTAGTAAATATTCCAGAGAATATTTGTTGCTGTTCGCTAGATCTCTAACTCTGGTTGGGTAATATAAATCAGTACGGAACAAAGGCATTAATTAACAGGCCGAGGTAAAGGCTTCTTTATCTTTTATATAGAAAGATAAAGCTTACGCTGTTAGATATAATTCTGTATTTAGGTTGAGGTCTTACCTCCAATTTCCATTCAAATTGTATTGTAACTTCGATCCATATCGTAATTTGCTCACCAGTGGAAGTATTACTTCCTCCTCCTCCCCCCCCCCCCTACCCCCCCCTACCCCCCCCCTACCCCCCCCCCCCAAAAAAAAATAAAAACAGCGCGAAAATACGAAAAATATTGAAGTTCCTTTATTAATGTCTTTAAATATGCAACAGTTGTGTGAAACGTTCAAAAACAAAATCTAGATCAAAATAAAACGAGTCTGTACCCATTAAAAGCCAAATGCCAATAAATATGTACATCAAACGAATGAGCGGGCAAATAAATAAACGACAAAATAATAAATAAAAGTGTAAAAGCAAGTGAGCGTTATCATGATTCATGGCGAATGAATAGTTAATCGCAAAAAGCGTTGCCACTGAAAATTTTTCTATTCGCCCAAACTATTCTTTAAAACTAACTACAGTAATTTTGACTTAGCTGAATTTAGATGAGTTTAAATTAAAGTAATAAATGTTTGTATGTAAACATACCAAACAAACACGGAGGCTTGATTTAAAATTGAAAATGATTTGAAATCAAACCTTTTTCGACAAAAGTTTGATAATGGTTTGAAAATCTTAGCATTCTTAACAAAAAAGGTAAATTATTTTCAAATTGAGAAAAACATTTTTTTCAACTTGCTTTCAAACGATATTCTCAAATGTTTTTCAAATGTGGGTTGTAATACAATGTAGAACATAAATGAAACATATATTTCTTTTAATTTAAATTAATTATTTAAATAAACTGTCATAAATTCGCCATTATAGCTGCTGCTGAAAGATGAAATTTCACAAATTCTTGGAAAGACAAAATAAATAATATTGAGGATTATCATGCCTATGCGTAGCACCGCAATCGCACAACAAACTTATACTTTTTTCACTTTGTCGTTTTATGTTTACATATTTGCATTCTTACACGTTGCGATAAATTTTGTACTCACAAATAATTTATATTTATTCACAAGAATTACGCTTTTTTAAAGGAAAATTCACTTCACTTAATTTATATGTAATTTTTCTTTAATTGTAAAACACATTTTACTTTAATCGCCATTATTAATTGTTCGCTTAAGTGCCGCCAAGTTTATTTTTTGTTTGAGAATAAAATTTGATATCAAATTTTCAAAACGTTGTATGTCAAATATTTATATTCGAATAATTATTGTGCTTGGAATCAAATGATATAGTCATTCTATATCAAAGTTTAACTTTGTGTTTATTGGGTTAAAAAAGGCAGCGTTACCGTTGAACATTTAAAAAAGGGACCAAAAAAAAGTACCAAATGCCAAAAACAAAAGTCACAAAAAGGCTATGGCATTGTGTTTAAGTCACGTCTAATTGGACCTTAAGCAGTGTTAATTTCAAAAAATCTCCAGCTGAAGCACAACAATAGAAGTGATTGAACGTGTAGTAAACTTTTTATGAAAGACACTAACTGCCCGTTTTTCAAACTAAAATAAAAATTTTCGTTTAGAAATTTATATTGAAAACAAAAACAAATTTGAGTTTTGTTATTGTTGTTTTATAGTGCATTTACACCTATGCCATAAACAGGTTATAAGTTGTTTATGATGATAAACTTGTTTATCCATACAAATTATAAACACGTTTGTAACTAGCTTTTGAGATAAACTAGTTGTAAACAACCAGTTTTTGTTAATGCAACGCAGTTTTTTTCCAACTTTGTTCTGGCAACGCTAGTGGTACCTGACATTTCCTCATAAATAAAAAAAAGCCCAATTAAAAATATTAAAAAATTTGGATTAAAAACCATAAATATTTCAACAAAATAACCACAATACTGATTATTGTTAAAGCTAAGGCACGAGCTCTAAGTTTGCATTTGTCCTTCAAGTTGTGCTGAAAAAGGTCAACAAGAAAAAGAAAGATACAAAAAAAAAAAAAAATGAAAACAAAAAATGTACTTTGAACTTCAAGAAGAATTCTTGACAAAAATACGAAAAAACAGAAGTAACGAAAAACATGTAAAATAAATTAAAATAGATAATCATTCAAAGCAAATTTCGATCTACCAAAGGTTAAAATACAATTTGGTTTAAGGATTGATGTTTGACTATTGACGTCAGCAGTCGTCGATGGCTGCGAGTGTTAAACGGCAAGCCCTCTGAAGAGATTGAGTGGTTGCAATCGAAACATGTAAGGGTAACCTGTCCGTAAAAACGCCTGGGTTCGAGCCCAGCTTCAGTCAAGAATGAAAAATTATCAATAAATTTTAATTAATTTCATGTTGTAAAATTCCTTTCTTCATAAAAATAATTTAATGAAAGTTAAATTTGATGAACTTTAGCCTAATTAAAAATATTAAAAAATTTGGATTAAAAACCATAAATAGTTCAACAAAATAACCAACATACTGATTATTGAAAACAAAATTACATTCTCTTTTTACACGAATTATTTTTACACGAATTTTCATTTAACACGAGTTAAAAAGTTAACATTTTTCTCTTTTTACACGAATTGTTTTGTTTTAACACGATTTTAAATATTCTACAAATTCTTTTTATAAATTTTTATTTTTTATGTTCTATGATTTTTTTTTATTCTCACTACTCACAAATTACACATTTCAATTAATTTAACGGTATGGCATCCCGTTTATGTCGATTATATTTATGCGTATGTATTTTGTCTTTGAGTGGGATTCCCCAAATTAAACATAAAGTAAAAATGCAATGTATTATGTACGCAAATTAGTATGGTTTTGAGAATAGAAAAGAAAAGACGTTTAATTGCTGTAAAGTTAGTGCTCGTACAAATTTATCAACTCAATAACAGGTAAGTTTTAAATAATTTCCAAATCGCTGCATTATTAATTATAATTGAAAATCAGAATTGTGTTTAATTATAACTATTTCTTAACTATTGTATATTGGTAGCCCGGTCACAATGTCACATAAATCACCTGTAATAAATAAGAGGAAAGCCATTAGTCTTGATACTAAAATTAAAATTTTAGATCAACTTGCAACAGGACAAGGTGCAACGGCTGTAGGAAACCATTTTGGTATTCATGAAGCTACCATAAGAACGATTAAGAAAAATGAAACTGCGATTAGAAAATCTGTATGTTCTGGAACAAAAATAAGTGCTAAATCATCGTCATATATAAGAGATGTTGTCAAAGAGAAGATGGAAAAAGCTTTGGTAATATGGATTGAAGATAAATCACAAAAAAGAATACCAGTAGACGGAATGACTATCAAGCAAACAGCATTAAGAATCTATAAACATATTAAAGAAATAGAGCCAAGCACTTCATCTCAGTCAAAACAACCTGAATTTTCAGCAAGTACTGGTTGGATGACAGGTTTTCTTAAAAGACATGCTCTCCACAATATAAAATTATATATTAATATATTATATATTAAGGGAGAAACTGCATCTGCAGATGAATTGGCTGCTAAAGAGTTTCCTCAAAAACTTTTAAAAATTATTGAAGAGGGAGGATACACCCCAGATCAAGTTTGGAATGCAGATGAAACTGGTCTTTTTTGGAAAAAAATGCCCAGCAGAACTTATGTTGCAAAATCACAGAAAACTGCCGGTGGTTTTAAAGTAGCAAAGGACCGTATTACACTATTGTTTTGTTCCAATGCGTCAGGAGAACGAATGTTAAAACCGCTGCTAGTAAATCGTGCTTTTAAACCACGTTCTATGAAAGGTATTGATTACAATAAATTGCCAATTCACTGGATGGCAAACAAAAAGAACTATTTCATCCCAGAAGTTAGACGCTACATGAACGCAAAATGTTTAGAATTTAAAGTTCTTTTAATTATAGACAATGCACCTGGCCATACGGTTGTGGAGCACCCAAATGTTCAACTTTGTTTCCTACATTTAAAACGTACTACATAAAACGTTCATTCCAATACGTGCTAGACAAACTAGATCAAAATGAGGAATTAACAGTCATTGATGTTTGGAAACAATTTTCTATTATGGACTGCGTTAACCATGTTGGGAAAGCGTTAGCTGAATTAAAGCCATCAACTTTGAACTCATGTTGGAAAAATATTTGGCCAGATTGTGTCAAAAGCAAAGATCCTGACATCCATAATAACGATGAATTTGCTGACATCATAACATTGGCACATACAATTGGTGGAGATGGTTTCGATGACCTGTCATCTGCAGATATAGAGGAATTGTTAGTTGATCAAAGCTTGAGTGAAAATGAAATTATAGACCTTAGCATTGAGACTCATCATAACAACGCACAAAGCGATAATGACGAAGAGGATATTCCAGTTTTAAATGCAACTCTAATTAAAGAAGGTCTTGATATTGCAAGGAATTTAGGTAATCATTTTGAACAACATGATCCTGATAAGGAACGAGCTGCGAAATTTCAACGTGAACTGAAATTATTAACGTCATCTTACAGGGAACTTTATAAAGGTTTATCACGCATTCAAACACAATCTTTAATAACTGATTTCATTCCTAAAACTAATTACTTATCAACAATCAAAAATACTGATAATAATAGAGACATAATTTCCCAAAATGATGAACAAAATAGATCTAGTGAGAGCAGTGATATTGCAGCCTTACGCAAACGTAAACGATTATTGTCGGAAAGTGACAGCAAATAAAAGTTGTTTATGTTTATATTAGTTTTCCTTTTTTATATTAATGAATTTCTGATATTATTTTCTTTTTTCCAAATCATTATTTTTTTTTTATAATATATGTATGTATTTATATGTATTTAAGATATTAAAATGTGTAAGCACGTTAAATAAATTCTCAAGTAAACTTTAACAAAAATTTTTTATTGTTGTTTATTGTACTTTTACGTTATTTTTTAGGTCTGGAACCAATCTACTATTTTCACCTTTGGCTAGTATCTTTTTTTACACGAATTTTTTTACACGAATTTATTGGGAACGTATCTATCGTGTAAAAAGAGAATTGGGTGTACTTAAAAAAAATATTTTCCAAATTTATTAGAAATGTTAGTTTTTTTTTATATGGACAACGGAAATAAAAGGTATGTTTATATGTCCATATGTACGTGCATAAACGTTTTTTTTTTAAATATTGGTGCTAAAAATTTTATGAATTTTTAAAGATAAAAAACTTTATTGTCAAAAATGCTGATGTAAATGGTGTAGTTCATGAAAGTAGCTTACGATCATAAACTAGTTTGAAAATTGCAAGTGTAAAGGCACTATTAATTTAAAATCCCAAGCGATGATTTTTATTTTATTGTGAAAAACAGACAGTAAAAAAACCTAGTGTTTTTGATATAAATTTTATTTCACGTTCAATCAGGAGGGCTACTCTCTATTGCGATGCGAAAGCTAAATGCCAACATGGTACTCTCTATCACTTTCGCAAGTGATACAATACTGGCAATAAAAATGAAAGATGGCGCAGATTGACAGTAATGAAATGCTAAAATATATAAAAATATTTGAAATTGGAAAATTTAAATAAAATAAATAGTGATGATTTGCGAAAAGAAAAAAATTAATAGACGCGAAAGACAAATGCGCAAACGCATTAAAGACTACCAATCGCAAGATTTGCTACCACTTTCTTTCGTATCGCAATAGAGAGTAGCCCCTTAGTTGTATTGTGAAAACCGCACATTGATTTCATTGAAAAAAGTCTTTCGTTTGACGATAATTTATGTATGTCTTTGAATTTGGCAAACATTTTATATGGTTTAGTTTGGTTTTTATAAACACGGGGTCTTAAAATCTTTAAAACGTTTATTCTTATTTCTGTTTTATTTATTCTTTATATAATTCCGTAGCAAAATTTCAAATAGTCTAAAAAGTATCATGAACTGATTTTAAATGGTAAAAATTGGGCATAAAAAGCGGCAAGGTCCTCTAAAGATGTTCAAATTGCATATTTAGAGTCACAACGGCAACGCTGTTTACATGCAATTAATAATAAACAGCGAGAGTAGAGCATAAATCAAAAATATATTTATATATATACATACCTACACATAAATTACACCCCACACACACATACCTGCACAAACGCATTTACCCAACAAACACCAAGTCAACCTTTGATATGAAATTAATTTACAATTTTGAAACCCTTTTCAATTGTTTCATTTTAACATTAGAATTCAAATTGTTAAGGTGTTATGATACTTGCTATTTTTTGTATTGGATTTTTTTAGGATTGACTGAATGAAACAACAAATGCGAGAAAGAACAAGAAATACAATATGTAAACAAACCCTTTTTTCTGATTGACATTTCTCATGTATATTTTATTCTTTGACTAAAACAAAAAAAAAAAAAAATGGTAAAAGCTTGGGCAGATGAAACTATTTTGTTTTTATAAACGAAATGAACCAGGTGCCCTTCATATGGGATTTCAAATCATAAATTTTCAATTAAAGAATATACCACGATGTAATTCGTAATATTTTTCATTATTTGCATTAAATTTTATTGTATTTAAAAAAAAAAATTGTTTGTGATTCCAAAATAAAATGTAAACAAAACAAATAATATTGCCCACGTTTTTTTCCCACAAAAACCCGTCAAAAAGGCCAAAAATCGCAAAACAAAAGCTAAAAACCGCTACTTTCGATCAAAAACTAAAAAAAATTGGCAACAGTGCTAACATTTAATCTGCAAATGTCAATTTTAAGTTTAACATTTTTATATTTTTTTTGACAGTCTTAGATTATTTATCGATAACACATGTATATTTGTTTGCCATTTGAAGATTTTTTATGATATAATCATACTCGTTACACTTAGTCAGTTTTCCTATGCAAATATATTTGCACTGTTCTCCAATATAGAAAAAATACAAAAAATAGCAAGTATCATAACACCTTTAATGATTTGAGTATAAACATTTGACATATAATGTTTAATCAATTTAATATCAAATTGTTATCAAATGTAATTCTTAAATCAAAAATAAACTTGGCAATACTGAAGCGAAAAATAAATGTTAACATTAAAGAAAAATTTCATATAACGTGAAGTGAATTTGCCTTTGGAATACCTGAATTTCTTGTGAAAAATATAAATTTTTGTAAGACCGCATTTAGATCTATGCAATTAACGCCGAGTTTTTTTTTCTATTTTCTTTTATAGTAGTTTCTACGAAACTCTTTTCACATTTATATTTACATTTTTTTCAAGCATTTTTTCAACTTTTTCAATCCCGTTTTCTTCCCTACACCTCTTGCCAACAAACTAAAAGTTGCATGCGAATGCTGCGGCAAGTTGCGGCAGTTGAGGACAGAAAGAACACCATTTTATCTTTAATGGCCAACTTTCAGGATTGATATTAAAACACATTTATTTTTAAAATCGTTTTAAATACAAAATTCTCTTCTTCACTAAAAACTTAAGTGAAACTTAAGTCACCGATGTGGTACACTTAATTTCAACTTAAATTTCCATTGTAATATTTTAGCAAGGTGGCCTCAATATCACAACAATACAACAACAATAGGCAAAGCATTAACAGTCAGTTGTTTTTTCAGACCACCTTGTAAATAAATACACTTTTTTATACAATTTTTTTTGTATTTAGTAGTGCTACCATACTTTTATCTTAATTAAATAAGACTTTTCTAACACCCAATTTTCATGATGATTTTTTCCCCTATTTTTGAAACATGTCTTTTTTAGTTTGATAGCGAGCGGGGGAGAGAAGTAAGCAGGGTAGAAAAAAAGACATGAATCGTATTTTCTGTGATTTTTTTGACATTCTTCTTTGTACTTAATTTTGTTTTTTAATTTATGTTGTATTTCTATTTCAAAATGACAATTGCTTTT
Source organism: Pollenia angustigena (assembly GCA_930367215.1). NCBI lineage: Eukaryota > Metazoa > Arthropoda > Insecta > Diptera > Polleniidae > Pollenia > Pollenia angustigena. The sequence continues at coordinate 118,087,115 of OV884057.1, read as the reverse complement.
TAAAATATAAAAAAAATAAACAAATTTAATATAAAAAAATTCAATACATACATTCATATTTAAGGAAAACAAAAAAAAAAATCAAACAAAATAAGAAACATTGTGAAAATTTAACATGTTTTTGGAAGTTTCTTTAAAAAAGAACTACAAAAAAGACATGTCTTTTAAATCATCGTGAAAATTAGGTGTAATAAAACTCAAAAAACCAATCTGTTTTAAATACGATTTAAGTTTGTTATGAAAATTAACTTAATATTGATTTAAAAACTATCCTGAAAATTGGGCATAAGTCATGGCGCCGAATAAATAATTAGTGTTATTCAAAAAATCCCGGGAAATTTGTGCGGGAATTCCCGAGATTTTTTTTAATTTAATTATGACAACTTTACTGCTGATATGTATAATTGTAAATAAGTTGTGCCATGAAAAAGATCTAAGCCGTTAGGCAAAAAGATCATAACTCAAAAAAAAAAAAAAAAAAAAAACGCATTTTGATTGGCTTTAATTAAATTTTTTTTCTCTTGTTTGGGTTAAATAACTTTGGTCTAGTACAAATGCTTGTAATCGTTATTATCTGCTCTTGGGAAAAAGTCTATGAAATATGTACCCCAAATTAATATTTTTCAATTTACCATAACGAAAAACTACAGTTTCTGAAATTTTTGCCAAACACCAAAGAGATGTCAATTCATATCCGACAAGTAAGGCAATTTTTAATGCTCTGAAATTTTGAAAGAAGAAGAGAAAAAAAATGTACATGGGCCAAATTATGGCATTCGATATCGATCGAAATTTCCATTTAAATTGTATTGTAATTTCGATCGATATCGAATGCCGTAGTTTGGGCCCAGAACGTTTAATTTGTTTACAATTTAACAATTTAAACCTTAAGAGGTAGCTTTTGGAAATTTACTCAGAATTTAATATAGTCATCTGTTCTCTGCAGTTATAGTTTTTTAAGTTTTTATTCTTAAACACTCCTAATATCTCATATCGGAAGCTTTTATTATTTCAAATGTTATTGCACGGTCCATGGACATTATGACGCCCTTCGATGCGACATAAAGCCCATGGACATTATATCGTTTTGGAAAACGTCATAATGTCCGCGGACATTAAGTCGTTTTTAATATGGACATTATGTCTTTTAAAAAGGATTTTGCTGCTTTTTCTCTGGGTGTATATATTAAATATATAACGAAAACCCTTTTGGGCGCAAGGATTTTCTCCTCTATGGTATAACAAAACCCGGCTTCGCTAACTAAAGCTTCTCTGCATAGCCGGCCTTTGGCCGGGCGCATGGATTTTCTCCTCTATGGTATAACAAAAACCGGCTTCGCTAACTAAAGCTTCTCTGCATAGCCGGCCTACGGCTAGCGTCCATGGACTTAATGTCGTTCTTTGGTGTGGACACTATGACATGCCATCTTATTGCACATTGAAAAAAGATAACCAAAAAGTCACTTTGCTATGATTTTTGTATGAAGTGCTAAATTCATAATTTTTCATATTTGATAAATACACCGAAATTTATTGTTAAGGGAAAGCTAGCTTCTATGCGCATTTCACTGGTTGCTTAGGCCAGATCACCAGGAAAACTTTTCCAAAGATTTTAGAAAAGCTAAAAATATTATACAAATAAAACCCTAAAGCGAATAAGAATTTTAAACACTCAAAGCAAAGACTATAAATCTATAGTCTTTGCTCAAAGTCTTACTTGTAACAATATCAAAGCTTAAACAAAACACCAACAATACACAGTGTGTTTATCTTTTCTTACAATAAGTTCCTCAAAAATCCTACAAAATAATTGAAATTATGTACTTTTGAACATAAAGATTTTAAGGTGCCATTAAGCACTTTTTCCTTTTTGCCACATAAATAAAAAATGCATTTATAAACTTATTTATTTGAATTCAGGCAATGTTATTTGTTTAAATAAATAAAATTAAATAATATTTTGCCTCGATTTGTATTGAGCGGGAATTCCCGGGATTCCGGGAAACTCAAAAATAACACCCGCTTTCCCGGGAAAAGAAAAACTCTATAAATAATAAATTTAAACTAAAAAAAAATATTTTTTATTTATGTTCGTTCCACATTGTAATAAAATTTACATTTGAAAAAAAATATCAGAATAATATAATAATTTGGAAATAATTTCCCCTTTTTGTAGAGAATGCTATGATTTTCAAATCATTATCAAACGTTTGTCGTTTGACAAATGGTTTGATTTCAAATCATTTTGAATTTGAAATCAAACCTCCGTGCTTGTTGGGTATTCAAACGTAAATATGTATATATGAATGTGTGAGTGTTTAGACAACTTTAAAACAAAGAAAAAATGTAAATTATAATCCTTTGTAATTTATAAGGGTTATAAAAAAACAATAACCAAAGTTTTTTTTTTTATTTTACTTATGAGAAACAAACTTCATGACAAGAAAAAAAGTAAAAGAAAAACTGATATAAATTCATGACGTGACCAAAATTGTTTTTCAATTTCTGTTTTACTTTTCAATCGTTTTTTTTTTTTATTAAAAGATGTTCTGTAACTTTTGAAAAAAGAAAATAAAGTTAAAGAAGTTTAACAAACTCAGACAAAAAAAAAAAACAAAAAAAGGAAAAACATCATGACAAACGTTTTCTAATCCTTTCATTTTTTATGTTACTTTTTAGTTGCTCTCTGTAGATGTTGTTTGTTGTTATTGTAATTTGATTTTTTTTGTTTCTATTTTCATTTACTATGTATTTTTGTTGTTTCTCTTTTTGGTTGTTTTGTAAAGCTTCCCGAAGAAAAATCACCACAACATCCTGTCGAGTTATCCACCGAGTTAATGCTGGCATGCACGGTGGCTCTATCGCCATCCTATACGAAAAAGCACACCCACCCCAAAGTCTTGGAACGCCTACCAGATTTAATAAGGTAAGTTGTTGTTAATATTACAATGTAAAACTTTAAATGACTTTCACAGATTTCTTCACTCACAAACAGACGGAGAAATTTTTATTGTGATTGGAAAAAGTTCTTTAAATGAGAGAGCATAATTATGCTTTTGTTTTTCTTTGTTTTGCTCTTAAGGGGTAAATGAAGGAGAAATTCGAATATCGAGTTAAAGAGAGATGATTATATTAATAGTTGTAAATAGTTAAGAGAGAGAGAAAGAAAAAAAACAAGACCAAGTCTATGTACACATTAGGCGTGGTGCAATACCAGTGTGTTATTTCTCCTTTGCCCTCTATTTTTGGTAGAGTAAAAGAGAATACCATACGCTTATTTTCCTTATTGTCTTTTCATTTTATTGATATTTAACGAGGGGAGCCTCTCACCATTGTCTCCTCTATGGATAATGAGTGTGTGTTGCCACAAAATATTAATCGTTAAATATCACATGCAGAACAACCAGCAGCAACCAACATTTATTTGCTGTCATCTTCTTCGTCGCCGCCGCCGTATTTTAAATCTATGACACAGTGTTTATATTGCCGTCGTTTGCTTTGGATTTGGAAAATATCAACAACAAGAACAATTTTTTTACCGTTTTTCTTTGAGCGTTTGTATTGTTGTGTTTTAGAGGTTTTAAATGTTGGCTGTGGGGAACCCATCTGTTCAGTTAAGCCCTCTGTAACCCCTTTTGTGTCATAAATAAGGATGCGATACAAAAAAGGAACTTTAACGTGAATTTCTTAGAAAAGAAAGCAAATTTTATTGTTGTTTTCATAAATTTCATGTAGTTTTTTTTTTACTTGTGTCAACACTGTGTGTAGATTTTCTTATTGCTGTTGTTATTTTTTGTTAATATTTTCTGTGAATTTATTATTATTGTTCTTTCTATTTAAACATGTGAACGTGGAGGTTTGTACAATTTTATGACAACTTTTTGTTTTTTTTTTGCTGCTTTGTGATGCTGAATACTTCTTTAACTCCTATCTCTTGTAGTTTTACAGTGATGCCAGTTTTGCATATTCAGTGCTAGACATGGCATTCTTCTTTGCCAAAATACAATAAGTAGTTTTTACAAAAATAGGTTTGGTAGGTATTTAGATAAAAACAACTTTTGAAAACTTTAATTGGTTTTTATTTTCCTGTTTACAAGAATCAATCCGAGTAAAAAAATTTGCAAATTTTGGTGAAAATTCATATTTAGGTTTTTAATGCATATTTTGACATTTTTAAGCGATTTTTTTTCCATATTATAAAAAAGTTTTTAAAAAAATGTTTAAATACACAAAAAAAAAACATTAAAAAAACAATAATTAGTATTGTGGTAATTTTGTTGAACTATTTATGGTTTTAATCCAAATTTTCAATGTTTTTAATCAGGCTTAAGTTCATTAAATTTAATTTTCATTAAATTATTTTTATGAAGAAAGGAATTTTACAACATGAAAATTAATTGAAATTGTTATTGATAATCATTCATTCATTCTTGACTGACCTGAGATTCGAACCCAGGCGGCTGGTTAGCTTGACATGTTTCGATCTCTACCACTCGATCTCCTCAGAGGGATTTGCCGTCTTACACTCGCAGCCATCGACGACTGCTGACGTCAATAGTCAAACATCAATCCTTAAACCAAATTGTATTTTAACCTTTGGTAGATCGAAATTTGCTCTTTTGAATGATTATCCATTTTTAATTGATTTTAGATGTTTTTCCTTTACCTCTGTTTTTTTGTACTTTTTGTCAACAATTCTTCTTGAAGTCCAGAGTACATTTTTGTTTTTTTTTCATGTTTTTGTCTTTCTTTTTCTTGTTGAACTTTTTTTAATTTTTAATTATTTTGGAACTTTGATTTAAATCAGCGAAGGGCACATTTGCAAATCCTATGTACGCGTGCATAGGAATAAATATGCTGCTTGTGTGACGTCTACACATGTACACTATAAACTTCGTTGTGTGGTCTGTAACAATGGACGTTCGGCTGTTGCTTTGTTGTTATTTCTTCAACACAAGCATAAATGTGATAGTATGTGTGTGCCCTTCACTGCTTTAAATACAAGTTTTTCAAGTATTCTATAAAAGATCCTTCTATTTTAAAATAATGCAGCAGCACCTTACATCGGTTTGAAATATTTTATCTAAAACTGTTACAAGTTACTTGCTTGTCACATGGGCCATACCGCGTTGCAGAGGAAATAAGAAGCCAATTCGATAACATTGCAATTTATAATGAAATTATCCCTTGATTTAAGTTTTTTAAAGATACTTGAATAACAATAGACTTAATTTTTCATATTTTTGTTTTTAGTACGATTTTTTATGGAAATTTTTTAAGTTTTTATCTCTAATAATTACTAAAAAAAATTAGGAATTTTCTTTAATTTCTGTAGAACATTTCAGGTTAAAACTTGTTTCTGGTAACTCTGTATTTTTGGTCTATCCGAGCTTTTAGGACACCAACATGCATGTTTATATGTTTATGTATTCACTTGTTTGCATGCACTAGTCTTCGCAGTTTTAAAACATATGTACAGTGTCTCTCAAAAGTTTAGGAGTTTTATTATTTATATATTATTAAAAATCGAGATATTATAGAAACTGTGAGAATTTATTTAAAATTTATAACGCAGATGTTTTGGATTTCCTTAAGATTTGTTATTTATCATTTATTTAAATTAAATTATATTATAAATTAAAGATTTTTTTCAATTTAAAAGGAAAGTGGAAAAATATCAAGTTTGAGAGTTTCATGAAGTTTCAAATGAACGGAAAAAAATTTTAAATACTTTTTTTTGATAATGCCAGCTGTTTTTATGCAACTTATTTCAAGATCTACCCACGTTGTCTCAAATCAAATTTCCTTTTCTTTTCCAATCTGTTGCTGATATAATTTGATTTATAATTCAATTAAGAAATTCTTGATTAATTTTTCAATTTTGAAGTACTCCAATCAATGGGATTAATTAACTTTTGGCACCGAAAATAATAAAAAATTAGAAGACATAATCTTGTATCCTTGTATTTACTTAGTTTGATATAGACAATAAATTAAATTAAAAAAATTTACTTGGTATATTAAAATTAATTTCATAAAAATAAATTATCCCTTTTGTTGTCCCTGTTGTCAACTCTTCCCTACCAAAATTTATTTTTTTTTTTTTTTCTTCATTATTTATTTATTGAATCTTCATATATTAAATATGAACTAACAATAATTAATCAAATCTTAACATAATACGTTATTTTTTGTCCTGCCAGTGCCAGACAAAAATTTTCTTCATCGCGGGTTCTGTTCACTTTTATAGGTGTTTATCGCTCATCTAATTGGATAAGTGCTGCAGTGTCTCTTCTTCTTAAGCGAGTGTGGCCGCTATCATTTAAAATATTTCGTGCTAGTGGGTTCGGGTGCAATTCGAGCCTTTTTAAGTATTTTACTGCCTTTGTCGTAATCATAGTTTTAACTAATGGAACATTAAGATCCTTGTGAATATTTGAGTTTTTAACATACCAAGGGGCAGCTGTGATTATTCGAAGTAGTTTATTTTGGCGCCTTTGAATTTTTTCGATATTAGAGGCCGAGGCAGTGCCCCATAACTGAATACCATAGCACCAGATTGGCTTTAAGATGGAGTTGTAAAGAAGAAGTTTGCAGTCGAGACTAAGGACAGAGTTTCTTCCAATAAGCCAATGAATTTGGATGGCTTTTAGTTTCATTTGAGTTAATTTTGCCTCTATATGGCTTTTCCACGTTAAACGGCGATCTAGATTTTTTACATGCGAATTTTGAGGTATTATTTGATTATTGATTTTAATAGGGGGGCATGATTCCCGACGCAAGGTGAATGTTATATGTACGCATTTTTGCTCATTGACCTCTATCCTCCATTGCTTTAACCATAGTTCGAGTTGAAATATATGATCCTGTAGGTATCGAGATGCTTCTTGACGGTTTTCGTGCACGCTCAAGAAAGCTGTATCATCAGCAAATGTTGAAGTTTGTGTGTAGTTGTTTGTTGGCATATCCGAGGTATAGATTAAGTATAAAAGTGGGCCCAGGATGCTTCCCTGAGGGACTCCAGCGTCAATTTGCTGAGGAGAGCTTAAATAATCACCTTCTTTAATAATAAATTTTCGACCGACTAAGTAGCTTTCTAACAGCTTGTGTGTGTTTACTGGTAAGTTGAGCTTCAATTTATGTAATAAGCCTTCATGCCAAAGAGATTACGTCGTTACGTTATAAATGTCATAGCATTGCACTCGAAGCGGATGTGACATTGCAGACGCTGAGAACGACAATCACACATATCGTTGACGGCGACCAAAATTTCATAAAAATTGAAAAGTTTTCAACGACGGCGGCGAAAATACAACCGTCGGCTATACTAGATAGTGTTAAGTGCGACTTTAATGCTTGTTCTTTGCAAACGAGCTTTGAAAACATTAGTATATTTTATAAAAATGTTAAAAGCAAAATAATATCGCGAATCTAATCTTTAATAAAAGTAAAGTTTTATTGCGAAACTTAAAGAAAACTGTTGTTACCCAGGAAAAACTTTTTGATTTTTAGTAATAGGTGGTAGTTATTTCATACATTACCTGGTAAGTAGTTGTCATTACAATTGTCATTATTCTGAAAACTTCAATAAGTACTTAGTAGTAATGACCTCAGCAACTACTTACACAGAAAAAAATAAAAATGGATTTCAATTAAAAAATTTGTAATATTAATTAAAAAATTAATTAAATTTGCACCAGTAAACAAATTAATAGTATCAATTAAACCAGTTAATAGTATTAATTAAACGTTTAATTTACTTGATTAAACGTTTAATTCACTTGATTAAATTTTTAATTAAAACTGATTTTATTTTTGATTAATGCTTTAATTGGGGAAAAATTTTTTGGAGAATTTTTTCTGTGTACTACTTCTGTTATTTTCACTACTGAATATTTTCTTACTGGTAAACAGTGTTGCAAAATTCAAATTTCGAAATGGTACTGAACTTCAACTAAAAGAGAATTTTTCCCAACAAATGGTTCTTTGTGTTAAAAAAATTAAATCAATAATTTATGAAAATAAAAAAAAAAACAAAAAATATTTTATTGGAGTTCATTTATCTAAGTATTTAATAGCAAACAGTATTTGTACCTCAAATACATGTAAATAATATTTCTGTTATATATAAGCGTCAAGCGCTCCATCCGTTTACAATAATATTGACTATTCTATTCGCCATATTATTTCTAAATTGCACTATATTATTCAATAAGTTGCACAATGGTTTCAATTAAAATATGGCCCAACTCTTATTAAAAAAACATAACCTTTAAAGGAAAAAAATTATTGCCAACCCATGTCACAGTATATTTTCCTTTATTGTATTATTTCGATTTTGGCCTATATATTGTGTCACCTTCGAATATCACATATACAATGTGTATTACACATTGGCGATAAAATTTAACAGTCATATTGCAAGAGTATGAGTGTATGAGGTACGTTTTTTCAGTATTTTCTAACAAAAAGATTTAAAAAAAGTTCTAAAAAAAGTTTTAAACGTTATTGTTTAAAAATAAAGCTTTTAATTCAGTGTTATAAGATAAAGCAAATTTACTTTAAGAGATCATCAGAAATATTATAACTACAACAGCAACTACCAGTTGATTCGAAAGTTTTTTTTTTTAGTTTTTATCAAACTTGAGACAGTTGCTACGTGTAAACGATTTCTTTCTTTGCTTTTTACATCATTTTGCATATGAAAATGTACGTTCAATTGATGCTCTGAAATGTGGTATCGATATAATACCAAAAGCAATGTGCGGAATGTCAGCAAACATTAGTTTCGTTCTTGAAATTGGCTATATTTTTCCAAGAAATTTAAATACATTCAGTTCTGAAATGCTTTATTTCTAAAAGATCCGCTAGAACACGGAATTGAGAATTGATATTATTATAGTTTTTTTTTTGTCGTTTGTAAATAACATTAATAATGCTATTGGTTTTTCCGGAAATAATATTTTCTGGAGTGAAGCTGATTATCACTTTTTAGGTTTTATTTTCAAAACCAAATTTAGTTCTTAATGTTTCGCAAATTGTCGAATATAATGATTTCGCTATTTCTTTTACTTTATAAACCATTTCTTTAACATTGCATGTTTCTTTAAATATGGTTTTCATTTAAATTTAAATAATCCAATGCGCCCCTTCTTATAAATTTGCTTGCCACTTGTAAGAACAAATATCCCATTCTGGAAAGCAAAATATGAATCTTGTCGTCCACGCATTCCATTTCAATATTAACGTCCGTAATTATTTTTTAAATACAACAACATTAATTTTGCAACAAACATTTGATGACCAAAACCAAAAGTGAAGAGTTAAAAAGCTCAAAGAATAAAAAAGTACTGAAAACAACGCGGGGGTGCTGCGGTATTTTTAATATGAAAAAGTACTGAAAAAAGTACCAAAGTACTGAATTTTTCAACGCTGCTGGTAACGTACTCAATAACTACTTATAAGGCCTATTAACTAGTGATTTTTTTGGCTTCTGGTGAGTTTATTGTAAGTTCTTACAATTCAACTTACTAGTAGTTAAATAATAACTGGGTATTTTTTGACTTCTAGTAAGTGTATTTTGTAAGTACTGAATTCTTTGGACACCTCGAACAAAAATAAGTAGTTATTCAGCGAAAAATAAGTAGTGTTTATTTTCTCCGACATTATTTGCTAACTTACCAAGTACTTTACATGATTTTTTTTTTTATCGAAACAGTGGTGTTATTTATTTATTTTTACAGCTGGGAACGTTTGTCTTCTGAGCGTGAAAATTAAGTGACCACATTTAGTCGGGTTAACCTTAATTTAGCCAGGCCTCTAGTTCATTGATGTGGGACTGTAGATGCTGCGATGCAACTTTTGGGTCCTGATTATCACTAACAAATGCTGTGTCGTCTGCAAACGTAGAAGTTAGTGTGCTTGGGCTTGTTGGGATATCAGCTTTGTATATTATATACAGTAGCGGCCCTAATATGCTACTTTGACGGACACCAGCAGATATTTTCTTACCATGAATGTTCTGCCAGTTAGATAGCGCTCAAGGAGTTTGTGAGTGTTCTGAGGAAGAATTCGTGTTATTTTGATGAGTAGCCCATCATGCCAAACATTGTCGAATTCTTGGGAAATGTCTATAAACAATGTTGAGCAATATTCCTTTTTCTCAAACCCTGATATAATTTAGGTAACAATTTAATGCACTTGTTCGATTGTACCATGCCTTGCTCGTAATTCGAACTGATGATCCGGAATTATTGCGTGTTCATTTAGATAGGCAGTTATTCTTAAAAGGAATATTTTTTCGAATAGCTTTGATAAGATTGATAGTAAGCTAAAGCTAGCGTCTTTTCCTGACTTAGGAATCATAACAATTTTGGAGGTCTTCCAAGAGGATGGGAAGTAATCAACACTTAATATCGCATTAAAGATGAGCAGCAAGATTCTTGAAGCAGGGCCTGTGATGCGGTCAGATTTTTAATGTTGACATTTTATATTGCTGATTTTACTTGAGTTAATTTAAATTTGATTAGATCGTTTACTGTATCAGGAATAATTGGACGACAGGAACAAGTATGTGCATCATGTGGCTTGAAAACTTCTCCAAGTGGCTTTCAAAGGCGTTTATTTTTTCCTTTGTGTTTTTTGCCCAGGTACGGCTTTCCAGTCTTAGTGGAGATTCGTGGGTTATAGGGCATTGCATATGTCTTACAGCCTTCCATGAGCTGTAATTGGAGTTTTACGTGGCATCTATGCTGCCTTTTCAACTTCCTTTTTTCCCTGACAAGGGTGTCTATATCCATTGATGTGTTGTGCGGAGCACGGTCCGCTCAATTGAGTTTGCATTTTTTTTGCCGCAGACTTCCGTAAATCGGTCGACCTCTGTTTGGATGTAAGATTAATTTTTTAGGGGAATGTTCTGATATAGATGAGACCTCACATACATTTTATACTTCAACCAATTTGTGTTTCAAAGTTACCTTTTAAATGATCAGACGATAAATCATATGAGGAACTTATTAGTAATTGATCGCGCTTGATATTTCTTGATAAGGTCTGGTAGCTTGTTGCAGTCGGTGAATTTTGCTCGTGGTAACACGGTTATAAAACCAGTTTTAAACGTTTTACGTTTAAGAATAGATTTAATATTAAAACTAAGCTTCTATGTTTTCCGAGTAAGAGTTAAAGAGTTAATCTTCTATCATGATCTCTTTCCATAATTCTTTGTTATTGTACTTTTTTGTTTGCTATTTTTATACCCACACCACAATAGTGGTGAGGGTATTATGCATTTGTGCTGATGTGTGTAACGCCTTAAAATATTGGTCCTAGACCCACCTTAAAGTATACCGATCGACTCAGAATCACTTTCTGAGTCGAACTAACGATGTCCGTCCGGCTGGCAGGCTGGCTGACTGGCTGTACTTTGCGCACATGTAACCTTGTGCGCAAAGTACAGGTCGCAATTTTGGAGATAAATTGATAAATTGGGACAAAGGTTCTTATTGGCACAAGGACCAAGCCTATTGAAAATATACAAAATCGTAGGACCATTAGGGAAGATAGGGAGCAATTTCTTCCTCTCAGAAACTATCAAACCGATTTTAATGAAATTTAAAACATAGATAGAACCATATCTTTATGGACCCAAAAGGGATGCATTTTTTTAAAAATAGGACCACGAGGGGAGATAGGGGCAATTTTTGCTTCTTAAACCGATTTTAATGAAATTAAAAACATACATAGATCCATATCTATATGCACACATAAGCTATACAGTTTTTCAAAAATAGGACCACAAGGGGAGGTAGGTGGCAATTTCTGCCTCTCACAAACTTTCAAACCGATTTTAATGAAGTTTATAAACATAGATAAGCCCATATTTATATGGACATATAGGCATGATGTGTTTTTTAATACTGTCGTGTAGGGTATCATATGGTCGGGCTTGGCCGACTATACTTTCTTACTTGTTCGATTTGTAAAAGAACTTTGGAACACAAAACATTTATAGTTTTTTTTTTACCTATACAGTAATATGAAAAAAGTTTTTTAGAAAGGATATTATGATGCGTGTAACACCTGAACATATTGGTCCCAAGCACACCTTTAAGTATACTGGTCTTCTTAGAATCACTTGCTGAATCGAAGTGGCTGGGGATGACTTTCCATGTAAACCATGTGCTCAATGTACAGATCGCTATTTTGAAGATAATATGATCCAATTTGATACATTTGGTTCTAATTGTCACAATGACAAAGCCTATTGAAAATAATAAGAGTCGGTCCATAATTTCACATAGCGCCTATACAAGCTTCTTTTCGGAATAGAGTCTGTGCGGCCATAAACCATCTTATTATGTTGGTATTTAGATTAAATTAGTTCAAAACTTATTGCCATCTAAATCATCTTACCAAATTTAATTGAAATCCTTGAAATCCTACTCCCGAAAATAGCTTTTAATGGCATAACTTCTTTATAAATGTTGGCATTAACATAAAATTTGGCAAGAGCAGCTCGACTATATTTTGTCAATATTTTGTGCTGGTTGGTCCCGAATTAAACATAGTTTATACATAAAACCGCTCTCTTAAATCACGTTAAGACAAAAATTCCTTTTATCTACGAAGATATCTAAATAATATTCGGTACAAAGCAATTTTACATGAATCTTAACTAAATAACATAATTTTGTTCAAGCGGGTACATGATTGCATATGGTCCCAAATTTGGTATGCTCTCTAAAATTTGACTCTAAATTGTCGGGCTTAACCAGCTATATTCTCCTTAATGTTAACTTACAGAACTTTATGCAGGGATCTATTTACTGCATACGTTATTGATTAAAATTGATAAAAAAATTTTATTTTGGTATCAGACGCTCGATATCGAAAGAAATGTGTACTAATTTGAGATGATAACATTCGATATCGAGTGAGCAAAGACATTACATCTCTCGAGTTTTAATTCGATACGTCAGTGTCTATCGTACACAGAAAAATACGATAGTTTAATCTATATCGAATGCGGTGATTAAACTTGTTAATAAGCTAAGGTGAACTCCAAGTAATCACACTGAATAAAAACAAATAATTCTAATCGTCAGGACTCAATAATTTGGCATCAGGTTTTTATAACCTGCGTAGAAATTATGAAGAGGAATTAGAAGCAACTGGTGTCAAAAGTGGTTAACGTTTTGTTAGAGATAAGAAGACGGTTGTATGTTCGTCAATCCGCTGCACATTCATAGGCTCTGAAGTAAAGTAAACTATTGGTCACTGCAGAGATGTTCAGATCAGAGTAGTGTTTCAGAAATTCACATAGCGCAATATATAAACAATATGTTTCCGCACAATTTAACTGAATTTATTTTTTATTAAGTTTGTATAATAGACATCTTTTCCCTTGCTGTACCTGAAATTAATCTTTTTATTAGGCACATTTTGGATCCATATGTAGGTTTCAAATTTGCCTTGCATTGGCAACATCGGCTACAATTGCTACTTTACACAACAAACACGATAACTTCCGTTAGATATTTGGCTCTAAAAGCAAAAAAGAACTTTTTCACGAATTGGATTTGTTTTATTCAAACTTGCGTTTTTCTTGTGTATCTTTGATACTTTCTTGTTGTTTGTGTTTGTTAATTTTAAAAGTTTTGTCGTGGTTTTGCTGAATTTTCACTTTTTTTCAATTGAACTTTTTTACTTTTTAATTGTGTTTTTATACCCTTCACAAATAGTTGTGAAGAGGGTATACTAAGTTTGTCATTCCCTGTGAAACTTTTTGAATTTTCATTTAAGGCCCCAAAAAGTTTAGATATGCTGGGTCCTTGAGTAATTCTCAGTCGACTTAGCCATGTCCGTCTGTCTGTCTGTTGAAAACACGCTCATTTTCAAACAACTCAAAAGAAATTAACAATATGTTTTGGTGTCCAATTGTTTCTTGCTTACATAAAGCTTCGTACAAATGGTAGTCAGATCTTACAATTATATAAGGTCTGGCTGGCAATATGCTGAAAATATACTGTAAAAAAAATCCCACCAATAGTAAATTCACCCTTATTCTATTTGGCGTCGTCAACAGTAAACAACGCCGGTTTTTATGTTTTGTTTCAATTTCGTACTCCCCTTGGCAATATTTCCAAAATATGTTTGGTATTCTCTAAGAAAAATTGGCTTTTTAAATTGCCCTTGATTTTGTCTTCGGCATTTTTAGTGTTGTCTTATGCTGCTTTGTGTCCTGTTTTAAAAATTTTACGTTATGGTTGGCTGCAATTTTGATTTTTACGGCGGTTTTGATATTTTTCTTCATTTGTGTTGTGTTTTGATATATTTTTTGTGGATATAATTGAAAAAATTAAAATAACAACTAAGTGCCAGTTCGAGAAGCTAGTGGAGGAGCTTGTTAAAAATCCATTACTAGCCAGAGGATTATGCAGGGTCTCTTTTTCTAATAAATTAAATATCCCTTGCTGGTCTTGTTTTTTTGGAGCTAAAATTTTGATGTGGGTTCCGTCCACACACACAGCCAATTACACCTGGAAATGCTGCTTTTCAAAGAAATGCAACTTTTATTTATCCATTGTGGACAAAGTTCTCTCTTCATGACTTCCAGAGTCTCAGACAAAATTTTTAAACTAGTGGCTGGGACAGTCAAAAGTTGAAATAATTTCAAACGCTGAGCTGGTACGATCCCTGGGCCAAAAAACGCAATGTTGCTGCAAATATATTGTGTTTGGAACAAACGTTCCCTTTTTTAAATGAGGCTCTATTATTTCCAACACATGTTTAAAAGAAAGTTTATTCAGCCGAAAATAACTTTCAAATCTTAAAAAGGTTAAAAAAAATCCATTAGGGACTTGGGAAAATTTAATATAATAAAAAAAAATTTCATTTAAACATTATTTTTTTAATTTGCACAAACAGCACAGCATTTTTTTTCTTATAAAAAAACAGTAAACAAAATGAATCAGCTGATTTTAATATTAGAGATGTGCGCTGTATTTTATTAACATTATCGATTAATAGTCAACGGCGTCATAAAACTCTTACAAAATACCAATATAACATAAAATTGATGTTGTCTTTGATAATAATTGCTGTTGCCTTAAAATTGCCGTTGTTATTGCCGACGCCAAATAGAATAAGGGTGATTTTCAGTTCAGACGATTGTAAGAACACCAAACAATTTCTGTCTGCCAATGAAAATATAAAATTGGTACTTTCATAGTCTGAAAGCTACACTCAAAAGAAAAATCAATCCATCCGTACTCAAATCAATCCGAAGCGATAAATAGTACGGTGAGTATGGATATTCTTGAATCAAGTGCAGAAAGATTGATTCAGGTACGGTTTTTCAATAGCGAAATACTTGAGTTATTCATATTCAATCCCGAATTCGTACTTGAAATAATCCGAAAATAAGACGGATTTAAGCAAAACTAAGATCGAAACAATCTCAAAATGCGCTTGATTCAAGTATTATAAAGTTGATTTAATCCCGAATACGTACTTGAAATAATCTAAACGTGAAATTAGAAGGAGAATTTTATTATGGTTAATATACTTACCCGTTTGACACCTTACAGATTTTCAATTATAAAACACCAGCATCATTCCCGATATAGTTTTTACTTTAAAAACTGAATGTATAAAATAACTGAAAATATAAACTAAATGGGATCTCTTGCTTTTAATTTTACTTTTTAAACATGAAAATAATATGTTTTCGTCTTGTGCTGTTGTTTTTGTTGTTTCTACACTCAACATGCAAATCGTTTTTTACCTACTTGTGTGGTGTTGTTGTAGTGTATGCATTTGTAATTTTACTCTCAGAGTGGCACTATCAACGAAAAGTTTAATCATCAAAGTTATTTTCGGGAATACAAAGTTTATTTTCAAATTTCGTATGACGTGCTTAGCTCCCAATTTTTCATATATGATATATGTGATAGCTTCTATGCGCATATCACTGGTTGCTTAGGTTTTTTTTTTACTTGGTTTAAAAATTTTGTACTTATTTTAAGAAATTCCGGGATTGATTTTCGAAAGTAATCCCAATTACGATTGTTTTAAGTACGTTTTAGTGTTATTCGTACTTTAATTTTTGAGTACGACTCGTACTTAAAGTAATCATAAAAATCTTGATTTATCCCGAGTGTTTTTCGTTCTGTGTACGTTTTGTTATTAAAGTAGTCAAAAAAGCCGAAAGCCCATTTTCCATCCTTGAAACGCATGTATTTGTCAATAGAAAAAGGTCTCTAACAATGATGCCATTGTCAGAAGCATAAACTTCGCACATCTGAAAATAAAAAATAAGCTTCCAACGTCTGGCAATGATCTGAAAATATAAACTGTTGTCTAACAATGGACGGAAAATGCTTTTTCTAACAACAAAATTTTGCCAGTTCACACGGTTAAAAGACATTTTAAGCACATTTTACTGACAATATTGTTAGATCGTCCGTCCGACCGTCAGTACGAAGCTTAAGCAGTTTGCGATTGAAATCCAGTATAATCGGCTTAGTAGGAAGAGTTATGAATCAAAATTTGGAACAACCACCCTAAAAAATTTATAATTTTAATACAGAAAGTATCATAAATAGTAACGGAATGCTCAAATTGCGACAAATAAAACTGTAAAATTTCGTGAAGATCGGTATATAACTTACCATATGCCCCGTATAAAGCCCACTCTTTGGTTCGCATAAGATCGTAACGAAAAATGATGTTGTTATAAATGTTAATCTAATACAGTTTTATACGAATAGAAAACACACTGTTAGATTTCGTGAAGATCGATCCAAAATATACCATAGGCCCCATATAAAGCCCACCCTTGAAAGGGTATCACAGATTCGGCACAGTCGAATACAGCAACTTAGCTTGTTTTTTGTTTAATGGGTGGAAATTATGCTCAAGTGGAAGAAGTGGCCATGGTAAATAGATGGATTGGTTGGATAGTTAGATGAATGGATTTGTTCAACTAGTGTGTGTTTGTATGTGTGGTATTGTTGGCGATTTTGTCTAAATGTCTGTATTTGTTTTGAAAAGTGTTTACTCAAAACCAAAATCATTGTCATGTTTTAATTTACACACACATACACACAAAGAGTGTATACACAAAGCAGCCAATTTAACCAGCGCTGCCATGCTTACAAAAAATTTTAAATTGGCAATGTTGGCTATCGGAAAATGGCAGCTGAAGAAAAATAACAATTTTACGAGTTAAATTTAATTTCGAGGACAATAATTCTTTTTGTTTGTTTCTTAATTGTTGTTGCTTTTTTTTAATGCGGTCAGCCATTGCTTTCGATTCTTTTCTTCTTCTTCTTTTAATTTCTTTACGGAGTTTTAAGTTTTCCATGTTATTAGTGTAAATATGTATGTAATTAAATTCTTGTTTATTTTAACTTGATCCAAAAAAGAAATTTTGTTTTAATTTTACATTTCTATTAAAATTCATTGTAGTTGACCAGTTTTTGTTTTTCTTTGGAATAAACTAATTTTCATTTTTATTTTTTGTTCAGTCTTTTAGTTTAATTCAATTTTATTTGTTTCGCATTTAAAAACTACAACAAATAAAAACTGTGAAATTTGTTTGTTTTAATTAACATAAAACTTTTTTCAATGCATTTTTTTTAACAATAAAATAACTTTTGTTATAAAATTGATTTCGCTTTTTTAAAGATATCTTAGGAAATTATTAAAACCTAAGACTAACTTAGGAGCAACAAAGCTCCAAGCAGTGTTCGAAAATAAACACTAAATATCGCTCATTAGTGTTCGGTTCGGTAGATTTGTGGAAAACACAAACGCTAATAGTGTTTGTAGAGAAAATCATTAAAAATATAACGTTTCCCTGTTAGTCATCGTTCGAACACAAAAATAACACTGTTTTTATCAAACTCAACAAAACATGTGAACATTTAATTCCGTTCGGGTTTTTTTTTGAAAATCCACAAACCTCAATGTGTTCGGTTCGGCTCGTTAATGTTCGTCCCTTTTGGCTGGTAAAAAAAACCAAACATTTTTTACGAAAACAAAATACACATACGAAAAAACAAGAAAAAGCCAGGGTTGTGTTCATCTACACAATCACTAAAAAAATAGATGTCGTTCTTGGGTGTTTGAGCCGAACGCTAAATAATATACTGTTTATTTTCGAACACTTGTCTTTAAATGTTTGTGTTCAGAATCGTTATTTATTTTTATTGCACAATGTACAAATGAACGATTGAGCCTTCCAAAAGTAAAAGAAGTTCGTAATCAACTGACGCGGCTCAGAAATAAAATTGTTTTTGGGCATTTCGCTTAAAATAGGAAATAAGAAACTACTAAAGATTTCTGATTACTGGTCACAAAATGTATCCATTGGAAATGAATCCATAAAATAGGCCATGGCGCGAAGTTGGTATAAAAGTCTATTGTCAAAACTGTATTTTAACTTCCTGAACAACCGGAAGTAGCATCTAAGCTTTATTACATGGAAGAAGTTGTTTTGAAATGCACTTTTATCAAAGCTTGCAGCGATCTTCCTGGCCTGTCTTTCCTAAAGCAGTACCTTCCATTGAAGCCAATTAAACGTGTCATTAAAATTTGGCAATGGTGGGATTCCAAAAGTGCATATTCCTACGACTAGAACCATAATCTGGAACTTTAGGAAAGAGAGGCGTTACTAAGTTGTGCAAAAGTGTTCGTTATTCAAACTCGTGTAATCTACTGAAAACTTTACCGTTTGCTTGTGTGGGAATTCACATTCAAAACAGAAAGAACTTGCCAATCATAAGTGACCATTTTCGACTTCGCATTTGTGAAGTCGGTATAATGGTAGCAATATGACAGGACTCACGCGAAGTTATTGTTGTGAGTAACTGTCATAAGCAGGGAAACCATAAATATGCAATTGCATGACTTTTTCTTGCGCGACCAATGCAGGCAGAAACAATTGAGTAATTTACGTCATCATTTTTAGTCTTGCAAAAATGCGTAGTTTTTTTAAACATAACAACAACTATGTAGAAAATAATTTCGCACTGACTCTTGCAGCTTGCACTAACCATGAGAGCAAGTGCGAAAAATCAGTGCAAGTTCTTGCACAAAACAAATGTTGATAGCCAGGTAAATTAAATATAACCCATAAAGCGTTTTTATCTAAAAAAGTACTAAAAAGAGCAAATATTAATGTAGTCATCAACCGTAAATTTTTTTTTTGTGCAACAATCCAAAACTAGACGGACATTTTTTTAATTTAATCAAAATTAATGCGGAAAAATATAAAACATCAAAATTCATGAAATATAAAATAATGGACAGATTGCGAAATTCCAAAAATATTAGATTATTTAGCAGACAATCGAAAATAAACTCTAATAAAAGATGGTGTCTGTTATTTTGCGTCTGCATTTATGCACTTGTTGCTAACGATAACCATCCGTCCGTCTGGCTGGTTGCCTGACCATGTTTATTTTGTGGGCAAAGTACAAGTTGCAGTCTTGTAGATAGTTTGATCAAATTTGGTAAACACATTTTATTTTAATTAATTTCACATATTCCCTATAAAAGCTTCTTTCCAAATTAAACTCTTTGTGTCCGTAAACCATCTAATAATTTTGGTATTTAGATTAAATTCGCCCCAAAAATGTTTTACTGCAAATTTAATTCTTTCCAAATCAGTTCACATTTGCCCAAAGCTCCCATCTATAAATTGCTTTAACTTTCTTTTAAATGTTAACATTAATGAACAATTTGGCGACCATCCCTAAAATCCCTTTAATACAAAAAATCTCATGTAGATGTTAATATCTAAATAATATCCGGCACAAATAACTCATATGAATTTTTACCTCGTTTTGTGTGACATTATCCGGGAAAATAAGGTACGTACAATCAATGCCTGGGATTTGGCATGAGCTACTGGAATTTCGGTTTCAGTTTGTCTGTTGTCTCTTCTTGATTCAATACAAG
Source organism: Pollenia angustigena (assembly GCA_930367215.1). Classification (NCBI taxonomy): domain Eukaryota; kingdom Metazoa; phylum Arthropoda; class Insecta; order Diptera; family Polleniidae; genus Pollenia; species Pollenia angustigena. The sequence continues at coordinate 118,067,150 of OV884057.1, read as the reverse complement.
CTAGATTTTACTCTGGAGGAGTTTACGACTATAAAACATCAGGTTGGAGCGGAAACGCATCTGATCGCAGTGTTTTTCTCCGTGGTGTGATGGTTGATGTATTTTTTTTCGTTTATTTACATTATTTATAAAGGTGAGTTAGCTTATACTGGGGCGGGCATCATGGGCCCGGGTTTCGAAAGAGGCTTGCCAATGGGCAAAAAGCCAACGATCTTTTAGGCGGAGATCTGCGCCATCCTAATATGCGCTGAGAAATGTCTGAGAAGGAGGGCGAAGGGCTTGATATTATTTGAAATGTCTGATAGCCAAGCTGTTCTTAGAGCACTATGTTCCTTAGACGTGGAGTCCAGGTTAGTTATGGACTATTTTACGTCTCTCAACGATTAAGGGAAACGTAATGCCTTGAAATTGTGCTGCGCCAACAGGGGCGCTCGCCGTCCATTCATAGGCCCTGCGCCTTAATTTGGCGCCACTGTCGGTCACATTAGTGGGACGTTAAAAAATGCTCCTAACGTGACTTTTTTCATATGGACGTCCAATTCTGGATTAAGACATTTCAAGAGATTTGTGACACTGTCCCGTGCCAAGGCAGGGCCAGCTACTTCTAAGAAGGCCGAACAAAGATTGCTTGTTGCCCTATTTACGTTGCACTGTGGTTTTAGATACTACCGGCTTACAAAGGGGTAATACATGTACCAAGATATGCAGATTTTGTGAGGTGGATGACGAAAGTCAGAACATCTGCTCTGATGCTCTCCCTCCTTGGGGACTTCCAGGCGGAAATTTTTCGGGGGCAAAGGAAGAGCCCAACAGCTATTTATGATCTTTTACGAGGCAGGATAATAAGTTTCATGCGTATTCTGAACCTGACATGGCGAGATACATGGGCTGCACAAAAGACCTTCTGGGTCGTGGTGCTTTGGGCCATCTAAATGCAATGCAATAGTTTATTTTGTCATTTACCGTCACAATTCTAGCAAAAAATGTTAGTTGTTTTTTCTATTGTTGCATTGTTGTAGAACTGAGGCCATTTTATTAACACATTTTGGATAAGAGAGGATAAACGAGGCCATACGATTTACCATGACAAACACCGTAGTGGTGGACCAATTGAGGTGTTTACGCCAGATGATGACTGTTTTAAGAAGCCAGGAGGGCTTTGGTACTCTCTAATACGTTTGCGCATATGTCTTTCGCATCTTTTAATTTTTCTTTTTGTAAATCATCACTTTAATTTTAATTTTATTTAAATTTTCCAATTTCAAATATTTTCACACACTAGCATTTCATTACTGTATATCCGCGCCATCTTTAATTTTTATTGCCACTATTGCTTCATTTTCTAAAAATTTTGCGAAAGTGATAGAGAGTACCAAGTTGGCATTTAGCTTTCGCATCGAAATTGTTTTCGCATCGCAATGGAGAGTAGACCCCCAGTTCTTACCACGAGTATAAACATGGTATCGAAGCTATTGAATATCGCTTTAGGAATGTCTATTGAGATAAATAAAGTTAATGTTGTCTGTTTTCCTTGTTATAACGGTTAATTATGGGACCGTTCTTTTATCCGTCCACGAATAATTGTGATTCGAGTAAAGTTTTAAATTTTTGAACTATTGTGCTATTCTAGTTGGAACTAGATACGCTTTATGATTCTTCTCTTTGTGATTCTGCTTCAAAGTTTAAAAATAAACAAATGTTTTGTATTAAAATCATGATGTGTGCTCTCAACATATGAACATCAAATGTAATTCAATACTTTTATTATTTGAAAAAAAAAAAAAAAAAAAAAAAATAGAAAAACTTCAAATAAAAAATATTCAACTGTCATATTTTCGCTAGAAAAAGGAGTGTATTTATGTTGTTGTTGTTGCTTTTAAGAAAATCTTGTTGTTTACCTTTTTTGTTTGCAAGAAAAGGGGAACTTAAACGAATGTTAAATCAAAACAGAAGCAGAATTCGTGGTAGGTACTTTGGAACACCCAACCACAAAAATCATTTGTATTTAAAGTGAGGAATTTATACCCGGCCCCACACAAGTGCGCTGAAGAACTCACAACTCGTTGATGTGTTTGTTGAAATTGTGGTACCACACACACATACAAAGACACGCATAAAATCCCGCGGATATTGCAATCAGAAATCCTGTCAGGAAATAAATGAGATTTCGTCATGTGTCATGGAATAAAGACGTTTTTGGTTGTCGTCATATATTTTTCACTCTAATACTATTTTATATTTTACGAATTTTGTTTTGTTTTTGTTGTCTTCGACTTGTCGTTTTGTCTATTCGCTTCTGTTGTTGTTCTTTAATATTTAAATGCTGTTGTTTTTGGGAAAAATGTTTATATTTTCTTTGGAACACATTTTGTTTATTTTTTGCCTGAAAGAATTTTTCTTTATTTTTTTTTTTTTGCCACCCAATGCGGTTGTTGTACATATGGGCATTTCCATCATGTCGAACGTGACCATCGTACACGTTTACAGTTAAAAAAAAGTCAAAATAAAACGTATATTTATTTTGGCAATAGATTCAAGTTATAGCTTTTAATTAGCCCTATAATTTGTGCTATTGTTCATTTTGATAAATTGTTTCGTTTTCAAGAAAATTGCAAAAAACAAGGCATTTGCACGTGACGAAACCAGAAGTGGTTTTTGTGGCCATTTTTTCGAATGCCGATTTCAGCGAAACCTGAGGAAATATTTGAATGCAAATAATTGTAGAATGTTATGCACTCATATCTCTTAAATATGGCTGTAATTTTAAATAAAAATAATGTATATTTTTTTTTTATTTAGCTTTAATCGCTGTCGCACGTGATCTGTCGCACATGACATTTTTTTCCACATGATTAGACCGGGTCGACCTCCATACATAAAAAAAAGTTGTGCCAGTCACCCCCTAGAATGAAAGATATGTCAATGAAGTTTCTAACACAGGAAACATTTTTTTTTGCCACGCCCCAAAATACAGCTCTTTTGGTTTTTTATATTTAGCGCTGCCATTTAAAGTCCGATCTCATCATATTGCATATCGTTTTTCATGGCTTGATAGTGGCATCATTTTTGTCTTTAGTGACTTTTTAATCCGACCTCAAATTCTGGGCGCCACTTATGCCATCTCGGATCCTTCCCCCAAATGTCTAATTTTTTTTACGTGCCAAGAAAGTCCTTCTAAAACTACGTATGTAGAGATTTTAATATGCCCACTTTTATTACACGCCTACAAATTAAGCCCCTTATTTCTTTTTCACACACATACTACATTAAATCAGGTAGAAGCCAATACAAGCAATAATATTTTCATCAGCCACGCCCTAAAATAAAAGGTTTATTTATTAAGTTTGAAAAACTTAAAAAAAATTGTTTTTGTCACGCCCTAAATTACAGCCCTTTTTGTTTTATATACATATATAGCATCGTCATTTAAAGTCTAATCTCATCGTATCGTATATCATTGTTAATGGCTAGAATATGGCTTTATTTTTGAATTTAGTGCTTTTTTTTTGCTTATCTAGATTTAAATGATTGAAATATATATACATACATACATATTAACATAACTAAATCATTTACATATATAAACAAATAATTTTAAAATTTTTAATTTTCACACTTACGATGTCGCACGTGAACAACTTTATATAAGAACCAAGATCACAAATCTTGCTATTTTACAGAAACTTTTTTTTATATTCATTTCATTTTTTATAGTCATTTCTGAAAAATTGAAGGAATAGAACTATTACAAAAAAGCTTTATAAAATACATAACTGAAATTTAGCTCATAGAATAAATTCGAAAAATAAAAAATGTTGAATATAATATAAAGTAACCTTCGGAAGGAAATAATTTCCAGTTTCTATTTGTTGAAACTTTTTTTTATTTTAATTTTATAAAAAATCTCTGTTTGGCCTGGTAATTTGATGAGCTTTCTACTTTTACTTTCGACGCACTGATAGAAAATTATGTTTTTCAATGTCGCACATGACATCGAAATATGAGATAATGCAAAGAAAAAAATTACTGTTATTTGTAATCGCATAGTTTCTTGTGCATTCTATTTTGACTCTTTGCACCTTTCGAAAGGTTTTAGAGAGAAAAAATCAATGCATAATGTCTCTCTTAAAGTACTGTTATCATAGCAAAACGTACAATAGAAATATCCAAATAAGAAAAGTTGCACTTGTTCCACTTTGCATTCATAAATCTTGAAATGGGTTATAAATAAATAAAAATTTTTTTTAACTTTTATTAAATTTTATCGTTTTCCTGTCAAAATATGATAAAACAAAGTCTTTTCAAGAACTTATAATTTTTTTGTTGCGGTGGACCTTTCGGTGGAAATGCCCATATTTGTTGTCATTTGTATATTTAATTGTATTTGCTCTACGTCGTTGATGGAAAGAATATTGTTTGTAACACCAAAAAATCTATTCAGAATCACCTCACAGTCGTTTCACCGATGTCAGTCGATCGGGAGGACTGTCTGTATGTCATGAACAAAGGACGAAATTGGAAGAAAAAAGATAATTGTTTTACCAAGTCAGTCCTTTAAAAAAAATAAATTTTCTCGGAATTGTCAACCATAATAAATTATGAAAGTACAGTGCGCCCTCGGTTACTACAACCCTTGATGAGCGCTACTCCGCGAATACTGCAACTATGCAACTTTTCAAAAATCTGTTACTCTTTAAAAGCAACTTTATAATATTTAGTTTAACCATAACACAGCTACAGATAAAAAAATTATATGGTCTATTTTTAAAAAGGAACAACCATAATATGGTTGCCTCCGAGAATGATAAGGTTAATAATTGTGTGGTTGTTTATCAGACAAACCTGACTCAGATTCCAGTCTCCATGAGTGCCTTTTGTTAAGCTATAATATGCTTAAGTTGGCTTTAGCCATTGTGTGAATACATGTGATTTATATGTTTCAAACCACACTGAACTTAAAAAAACTTTTTGGTTAATTTTAAGAAAAAGGCATTTGCTTAAGCAAAGTGAGAAACAGATAGCGGAATAAAATATTTTTTGATATTATTTTTGTTTCTTAAATGCTTTTGATAGGCTTTTTGTTAATTTTTGACAGTAGCTTAAGCCAGCTTATGCGTATTACAGTTGGGCCTTAAACCCGTACAGTTTGAAGTTTTAGTAAATATAATTTATTTTTAACAACATGTTGTTGTTGTTGTTATTTAACAAAATGTTGGCATACATCAAGTTTTGGAATGTGATGAAAGAAAATTAAAAAACATGCTGCTGCTGATGGTTTAAACAGCTTTTCTTTTGTGCTGAAATGACTGACTGACTTTCTGTAAATTTTTTCTCTCATTCTTTTGACTGACTAAATGCCAACTAAAAATCTTTTGCCAAGTTTTCATTTCTTGTATTTTTTTCATTTTAATATGCTGTTTTTCAGTTTTTTTTTTATTTAAACTCTCTCATTGTCAAAGTGTTTAGTTTTGATGAAAAAAGAGACATTTTGACGGCAAACACTTTGTCAGTTAGTTAGTCAGTCAGTCAGTCAGTCAGCGTTAAACTTTTTTAACACATTCATTTCTATTAAAAGAATCAGATCTAAAAAATATTTTACTTTTGTGTTTTTCTTTGTTTTAAATTTTTTTATATGTATTTTTTTTTTATTAATATCGAAACATATGAAGTCTGTCATGGAATCCCTACCGCATTGTTGTGGCCCCTTAACTAATAAATGATTTTTTTTTTTAAATTTAAATTCGTTCGTTCATGTACAAGTTTTTGTTTGTTTTAGTTTTTAAAAAGATTTTGTTGTTTTTTCCACTTTTTAGTCAGTTTTTAAGTGACAAAACTAATAATCAACTTTTGTTGGGGAGGTTTGCCTTATTAAATGAAATTATAATAGATTTTAATTAATGCAATTGAACTCATCAGTTGTGTTTTTTTAACAAGAACTGAGCACGTGAGTGGTTTTTGATAAGGCACGCTCACAAGAGAAAGCAATGCAATCATGCTCGCTCGCTCGTGGTAGAGAAATTTTGAAATGTCACTATCAAAATTTTTCTTATCAAGCACGCTCACTCACGAATCCTTATTACAGTGTCACAAATCCTCACGAAATATTTCTTTACAGAAAGTACTTTTTTAATAAAATACGAAGCATTCATCACCAGAAGAGGTTAAAACATTCCTAGAAGAAAAAGGCTTCAAGGTAAAACATGTAGTAAATATTAAAAATAGAGAAAAGATTCCCCAACCACTTTTTCGAGTGGAGTTTGAACCCGGCGACGTAAAACTTAAAAAAAAAACGAAACACATCCTATTTACAATTTAAAATATATTCTCTACAGAAGAATAACTATAGAAGAGCCGCATAAAAAAAAATGGACCTGTTCAGTGCTTAAACTGCCAAGAATTTGGCCATACCAAGGCATACTGCTACTTACCCCCTGTCTGCGTAGTATGTGGTGAACTACACGGTACAGTTTCTTGCGATAAGTCTGAAACCGACCCCAACGTAAAAAAATGTAGCAACTGTGGCGGTAATCACACTGCGAATTATAGAGGATGCCCAGTATATAATATTGTCAAGCAGACGGTTGGTCCGAAAACAAATACCCCTTAAATGCAGGTTGCAAATCAGGTAAACACAAATGCAATTCAAGCCCCCCAGCCTAGTAATAACAGAACCTCTTACGCTAACGTCCTAAAATCAAACCATCAGCCAATGCAAGGTGCCTCGCCAAGTAATGATGAAACTCCGGTTTCTAATTTAAGTCGTTTAGAAAAAACCATGGTAACATTAGTGCAAACAGTAAATAATTTTAAGAACACAATGGGTAATATGATGCAGGAAATGCTTAGAATGCAATCGATGTTATTGCAAGCTGTACTTAACAAACCATGAACTGTTTAAAAATTAGTTTTTGGAACGCAAACGGCATCCGCCAACATAAAAATGAATTAGAATACTTTCTTAAAAATAAACAAATTGATGTCATGATGATTTCTGAAACTCATTTAACTTCAAGAAATACGTTTAATATAAATGGTTATATACTATATGATACCAAGGACCCACGAGATAGAGCTTGTGGAGGTTCTGCCATTTTAATAAAAACCCGAGTCAAACACTACCTAATGTGTGATCATCGTGAAGATTATCTCCAAGCAACGAACATTTGCGTTGAGGAATTAAATAGAAACCTAGTAATTTCATCGTTATACTCTCCGCCTAGATTTTCAATATCGGAGGACCAATATTATAAATATTTTAAATCATTAGGACCGTGTTTCCTAGCCGCTGGCGATTATAACGCTAAATATACCTTCTGGGGGTCGCGACTTATAACGCCAAAGGGTCGTGTTTTATTTAACACAATTTCTAAAATGGATTTAAATGTGGTAGCGAGCGGACAACCAACATATTGGCCCACTGATCATCAAAAAATACCAGATGTCATCGATTTCGGCGTGGTTAAAAACATTCCCATAGAAACGATTCATGTTGAAGCCTCCCTAGAATTATCTTCCGACCACACACCTACAATTGTTACTATAATGAACCCCAATAGAATTGTACCTCTGACTGGTTACATAGCGACGACAGCTACGCAAACTAATTGGTTAAAATATAAAAAATATCTCAGTACCCATTGCACAGAAAATATTCCGCTCAGTACACCGGATTATGTAGATCGCTCTATTGACAATTTTGACAGTTTTCTGAAACTAGCTGTTCAACATTCCAGCGATACCCCCAAAAAAATAAAAATACTAAAATATATTCTTCAGATGTCGAGCGGCTCTTGACTGAAAAAAGGAGAGTTCGAAGAGAGTGGCAACTTTACAGATCCCCGCAACTTAAGATTTTATTAAAAGTGTGCACAAAAAAGCTAAGAAAGTTACTGCATAATCAGAAAACGGCTTCTCTAGAAAAATATCTTAAGGAACTTGATGCAACTCCACAATCTGACTACTCATTATGGCGTGCAGCTAGAAATCTAAAAAGGCCAGTTATATCTAAGCCACCATTAAGAAACTTGAATGGTAGTTGGGCAAGAATCGATATTGAAAAAGGAAATCTTTTTGTTAGTCACTTGAAAAACGTATTTACACCAAATATATTTCACAATATTGCGGTCGAGTTACCACCTGTTGCTGCTAGAGCAGCTATTCCCCTCAGATTTGTGTGACTTAGTGTGACTTAAACACTAAGAAGGCACCTGGTATTGATAAAATCAGTAATAAAATGCTTTTGGAGCTACCTCGCATAGCAAAGAAAATTATTCTTTTTATTTTTAATGCTATTTTACGCCTTGAATACTATCAAATGGAAGGTTTCCTTAGTGGAAGGTTTCCTTAGTTACCATGATACCAAAGCCAGGTAAAGATCATACAAAAGTTGAGTCTTATAGACCTATTGGCTTATTATCAAATATGTCAAAGCTGTTTGAGAAATTATTAGTTTCAAAATTAACACCGATTTTAAGTGTAAATAGATGTATTCCAAACCATCATTTCGGATTTAGAAGAAAACACAGCACCATCGAACAGACTCATCGAATAGTAAATGTCATAAGAAAAGCATTTGAAGAAAAAAAATATTGCTCAGCACTCTTCATCGATGTTTCGCAAGCTTTTGATAAAGTCTGGCATGAAGGCTTATTACATAAATTGAAGCAAAATTTACCAGCAAACACACACAAGCTGCTAGAAAGCTACTTAGTCGGTCGTCAATTTATTATTAAAGAAGGAAATTTCTTAAGTTCACCTCAGCCCATTGCCGATGGAGTCCCACAAGGCAGCATCCTGGGCCCCCTATTATACTTAATTTATACTTCGGACATGCCAACAAGCAACTATACACAAACTTCAACATTTGCAGACGATACAGCTTTTCTAAGCGTCCACCAAAATCGTTATGAAGCATCGCGTTACTTACAGCATCATATATTTCAACTAGAAATATGGTTACGACAATGGAGGATAATGGTCAATGAGCAAAAATGCGTACATATAACATTCACTTTGCGCCGGGAATCTTGCCCCCCAATTACAATCAATAATCAAATAATTCCTCAACATTCGCATGTAAAATATCTCGGTATACATCTGGATCGGCGATTAACGTGGAAATGCCATATAGAGGCAAAATGAACTCAAATGAAACTAAAAGCCATTCAAATTCATTGGCTTATTGGAAGAAATTCTGTCCTTAGTCTCGATTGCAAGCTTCTACTTTACAACTCTATCTTAAAGCCTATCTGGTGCTACGGTATTCAACTATGGGGCACTGACTCGGCCTCTAATATCGACAAAATTCAAAGGCGCCAAAATAAACTTCTTCGAATAATCACAGCAGCTCCCTGGTATGTTAAAAACTCAAACATTCATAAGGATCTCAATGTGCCATTAGTTAAAACTATGATTACAAAATATGCAATAAAATATTTAAAAAGGCTTGAACAACACCCAAATCCACTAGCTCGAAATATTTTAAATCATGGCGGCCACACTCGCTTAAGAAGAAGAGACACTGCAGCACTTACCCAATTATATGAGCGATAAACACCTATAAAAGTGAACAGAACCCGTAATGAAGAAAATTTTGTCTGGCACTGGCAGGACATAAAATAACGTATTAGGTTAAGATTTGATTAATTATTGTTAGTTCATATTTAATATATGAAGATTCAATAAAAAATAATGACAAAAAAAAAAAAAAAAAATCACTTTTTTAAAATTATTATGAAGGTTTTTTTTCTTACGCCCTTTTTTTTATTTATTTTATTAAGTCTTAATATCAAATTTAACAATTTTTCTTAATATAACTGCAGGTACATGTTTAACTTAAAATAATATTACGTTTAATAACATCAACATTTAAAGAAAAATCTATAAAATTAAACATTTCATTAAAACAACAACATAATTTCCTAAACGGGTCTGCCATCTCGTAGTTTGTTCTAAAAGTTTTAACATATACTTAGTGGTTGATTGAATCTTAGAAATGATACGTTAAGCATAATTCTTCGGCTTTTTAATGTTGGCAGTCGAATCAAAGCAAGCCGTGATGACTATGATGGAAGCGCAGAATAGCCTCGGTAAACATCTCTTAAACAAAATAGTAAATACTGTTTTTGAACTGATTCGATAAGATTAATGTAAACGTTATAGTAGGGGTCCCATACAATTGAGCCATACTCTAAAATCGGTCTTACAAGTGACGTGAATGATGTTTTGGTAATAAAGGGGTCCTTAAATTCTTTTGCCCATCGTTTGATAAAAGCCAAGATTCCTCGAGCTTTATTAGCAGCCATCATGATATCGAGCCCTTATAGCAAAAATTATGCTACCCACAAAAATAAAATTTTACAGGAGAAGGTTTTTTTAAGTATTTTTGTTTCAAGTCTAGGGTTGCGTTTGAAATTGCTTTTGCTCTTATATCGTAACGGTACTTCCCAGAGATATGAGATTTTTAGAGATGATGCAAATTATCAAAAATTATCAATTTTCATCAAAAAACAAAAATCTAAAATATTGTTGGTTACATCACTTTTGCTATTAGGGCTCGATATGTTGTACAACGTTTAATTTTTCATCCAACAAAACACCAAGGTCCATAATAACGTTTACTGGGTGGGGTGCTTTAAAACCATGGGAGATAAGGCCATGATGGCTTTATTGCTCAATTGAATGGGAGATAAGCCATAATGGCCTTATTGCCCAATCATTGAGAGATAATGTCATATTTAAAATTTTGCGAAATGAGAGATATAGCCATATTTTTTTTCGCAAATGAGAGATAAAACCATATTTTCTCAGAATATTGTTATGCATGGTGTAAACATTCTGTAAAAGGGAAAATCCTTAGTTGTCATTGAAAAACATTTTTTTATTCTTGTGACGCACGCAGGAAAACTTTATTCAGCGAAGCCACCTGCCGTGTCCTACTGGAGGAAAAAACCCCTAACCGCGGCCGCAGGCCGCCACGCAGAAAAACTTTAGTATGCGAAGCCAGATTTCAATACTTGACTTTAGTGTTTCCGGAAGTGAAAACTATTAATCAATGTAAAATGCAAAAGTTCTTCAAAACTGAAATGAGAGATAAAGCCATTTTCTAATATCGCTAATGTGAGCTAAGGCCATGATGGCTTTATCTCCCATTCAAATGAACAAAAAAAATAAAAGACTTTATCTCCCTTTTGAATGAGAGATAAAGCCATCATGGCCTTATCTCCCATGGTTTTAAAGCACCCCACCCGTTTACTGATTCCAGTCTGACCACTGATATAATAGTGACCAAGAGCGTCACGCCTTCTCGAAAAAGTTATATGCTTGCATTATTTGAGGTTAAGTTCTATTAAATTAATGTTACACCAATTATAAAAATTATCCAAGTACTTTTGGAGATAAATATGATCTGGTGAATGCTTGAGGCTCAAAAATATTTTAACATCGTCAGCAAACATCAGTATATTAGAATAATTTATTGCTTCAGGCAAATCGTTGATAAAAATTAGAAATAAAATTGGGCCCAGGTGACTTCCCTGCGGAACACCGGATTTTACCAAAATATTTCCTAATTTGCAGAATTAAATTTAACGGACTGTGTTCTGCGTAACAGATATGACTTTAACCAGCTTAAATATGTATTATCGAAACCCATTTTATCCAATTTTTTAAGCAGAAGCTTGTGATTAACTTTATCAAAGGCTTTACTGAAGTCAGTTTAAATGACATCAGTTTGCTACCAATTGTTAATCCTTCATTAACCAATGTAGTTAATTGTAGAATGTTAGTCATAGCTGAAGATCCTTAACGAAAGCCGTGTTGACATGGCGTAAGTAAGGGAGATACTTGATGAACGAGAGAGTCAGTAATACATTTGTCAAATAGTTTTGGAATGTATTCATCCATATGTTGGTACATGGTTTCATAAAAATTTTAATCATTTTATCAACAGAATTCGGCAAACCATTTGGAATGGATAATAGTTGAAGCCAATTAGTATTATGTATATAAAAAAATAAAACAGTTTAATAAAGAGTTTATGAAACGGATTTTGCATGAAAATTTGTTTAATAAACCTTTTATTAACCACAATACATAACAATATATAGAAAATCTTGTTAAATTTGTAGGCGTTCAATAGTTTTTTAAAAAGTCTTCGTCAGTGCTTTAAAACTCCTGCGTGTTTTATTAAAATTTTAATCGCGAACGCAAATTTATTACAATGACGCTTTCTCTAACTTAAAGCATTTACTATGGCGTGGAATTTCGTGCAGTTATTAAAAATGCGCTTAAAATATGCTCCAAAAATTTCTAAATATGCTTTAAAAATTACTACAATATGCATTTATTATTTAAAAAAAAAATATGCAAAAATATGAATTTTTCAGCAAAACTTACATACAGGGCTTTCACAGAAATCAATTTCGATCAAAAGTGGAGGTGATTTCGTATCTAGCTTCACATAAAACGAAATCACTTTCGATGGGAATTGATTTCTGGGACAGACCTGATAGTATGTGAATTTATGACGAAAATTGTACATATTAACGAAAATATGCAAAAGATGTGATTCTGATAAATAACTTATTCACATAATTTTTAAACTTTTGAGAAAAATTGAAATGAAGTAGCAGCGGGGGAAGTGGTTTCCCCCATAGGACGCCAATGTTTAATATCGCATATCTTAAGAACTGTTATAGTGAGAATGTTCAAACTTTGTAGAAGTCACTCTTATGGTATACTACACTATTGAAAATAAAAATAAAGCGGGTAGGCACAGGGGGGGGAAATACCTCTCAAACATGGTTAAAGCTACTATTATAGCAAACTTTAAATTTGAATATAGTAATGGGCGGGGTGGACAGAGGAGGAGCAGTTCCCCTCATAGATAGAAATATTAATAAGAGCCGCTGCACGCATTTTGTTGAACTTTTGGTAGTAGGATCTTCTGAGCCCCAAAATTGAAATAAAATAGCAGCGGGGGAAGTGTTACCCACTATAGGACGTCAATGTTAAATATCGCAAATCTTAAGAACTGTTATAGTGAGAATGTTAAAAATTTGCAGAAGTCACTCTTATGGTATACCACACTTTTGAAAATAGAAATAAAGCGGGTAGGCTCAAGAGGGGAAATACCTCCCATAGGATCCATATATTAAATATCGCTCAACTGAAGAACTATTTAAGGGATAGTCTTCAAACGTGGTTAAAGCTACTATTATGGTAAACTATAAATTTCCATATAGAAATGGGTGGGGTAGCCAGAGGAGGAGCAGTACCCCTCATAGATAGAAATATTAATAAGAGCTGCTGCAAGCAATTGGTTGAACTTTTGGTAGTAGGATATTCTGAGCCCCAAAATTGAAACAAAATAGCAGCGAGGGAAATGGTTCCCCCCATAGGACACCAATGTTTAATATCGCATATCTTGAGAACTGTTATAGTGAGAATGTTCAAACTTTGTAGAAGTCACTCTTATGGTATACTACACTACTGAAAATAAAAATAAAGCGGGCATGCGCAGGGGTGGAAACACCTCCCATAGGATGCATATAAATATTAAATATCGCTCAACTGAAGAACTATTAAAGGGAGAGTCTTCAAACGTGGTTAAAGCTACTATTATGGTAAACTATAAATATCAATATAATAATGAGTAGGGTTGACAGAGGAGGAGCAGTACCTCTCATAGATACAAATATAATTAGGAGCCGCTGCACGCATTTTGTTGAACTTTTGGTAGTAGGATATTCTGAGCCAAAAAATTCAAATAAAATAGCAGCGGGGGAAGTGGTACCCACCATAGGACGCCAATGTTTAATATCGCATATCTTAAGAACCGTTATAGGGAGAATGTTCAAACTTTGTAGAAGTCACTCTTACTATTGAAAATAAAAATAAAGCGTGAAGGCGCAGGGGGGAAATACCTCCCATAGGATGCATATATAAAATATAGCTCAAATGAAGAACTATTAAAGGGAGAGTCTTCAAACGTGGTTAAAGCTACTATTATGGCAAACTTTAAATTTCAATATAGAAATGGGCGGGGTAGACAGAGGAGGAGCAGTACCCCTCATAGATAGAAATATAATTTAGAGCCGCTCCACTCAATTTGTTGAACTTTTTGAAGTATGATCTTCTGAACCCCAAAATTGAAATAAAATAGCAGCGGGGAAATGTTACCCCCCATAGGACACCAATGTTTAATATCGCATATCTAATGAACTGTTATACTAAGAATGTTCAAACTTAGTAGAAGTCACTCCTATGGTATACTACACTTTTGATAAAACAAATAAAGCGGGAAGGGGCAGGGGGGAAAACCTTCCATAGGATGCATATATTAAATATCTCTCAACTGAAGAAGTGGTTAAAGCAGTGTAGGGAAGTGCACCGGGCTAAGCTAAATGAAAAATGTTTGTGTGTTTGTTTGTTTGTTTGTATGTTGGCTTATAGACTCCTAAACTACTGAACCGATTTTCCTGAAATGTTTACAGTAGCATCACGTGAGCCCTAAAAATAAAATAGGCTACTTATTTTTTCGATAGGGGCAGGGGAATTGGTACCCCCCATTGGATGCCAACAGTAATTATCGCATATCTTAAGAGCCGCTGCATGCATTTTGTGGAACTTTTGGTAGTAGGATCTTCTGAGCCCCAAAATTGAAATAAAATAGCAAAGGGGGGATCCCCCATAGGACGCCAATGTTTAACATAGCATATCTTAAGAACTGTAATAGTGAGAATGTTCAAACTTTGTAGCAGTCACTTCTATGGCATACTACACTTTTGAAAATAGAAATAAAGCGGGTAGGCGTAGGAGGGGAAATACCTCCCATAGGATCCATATATTAAATATCGCTCAACTGAAGAACTATTAAAGGGAGAGTATTCAAAGGTGGTTAAAGCAGTGTAGCGAAGCGCACCGGGTTAAGCTAGTTTTTAATAAAATTTGAATCGAATAGAGTTCAGTTTTCAGAAAATGAATCAGTTTTAAATCGTTAAAGTTTTTTAATGAAATAAAGATGTTAAAATATTCGACATTGTTTGTGTTGCCAATTTAACAATATCTAGCTATGACTTAGCCTTTTTTTTAAATCTTCATTTTTATCGTTGCAAAAACGTTCGTTAAGTTTTTAATCACGACAGCGTAGTTGTACAAAATTTCGTCTAAATGCGCTTACGCCAATTACGATGCTTATTAGGGAGATCGATTATTTGACTTTTTTCCAAAGACGGGTTTCGAATATTCCGAATAGCTGCTATTTAAAAAAAACCGGGTTTCGGATTAGTATTTTAAGAATAACCGGTTTTTATTCGAATACAAAAATCAAATAAGTTTTTGTAATAAAAAGTTATTTTAAATAAAAACAAACGAAGGTAATGAACCAACAAAATACATAGATATGACTTAAGGTATGTTCAGACCTAACAAATATTTGATTATTGATCAAACTTAACCTTTACTTTTAACATTTTCTATTTATTTACTAAACTTTATTTCTAAGATGATAATTGTATAATGTAATTAAGAAAATGGTACATAATGTTTGCTCTATTCAAACGTTTTGCAAAAGGAATTGTTTAATTCTTTAAGAAAACTAGTGGTTACGTGTAGGACGTCAAATATTTAATAGGTGTGGACATAGCATTAGAATTTTTGAGAAACTTTGGTTTTTAAAACTAATAGGAATTTAATAAATTTTTTTTTTTTTGAGATATTCTCTCAAATTTATTTTAAATGAGTTTAAATTTGTTGGTGGTTAAGCATGTCTAAATGAATCAGTAAATCAAAATTCCGAACGGGTTGCAAGATATGAGCCGGAGAAAATTATCACTTTTTGCAAAAATGACACCGAGGCCCCAACTCTTTGGGGGCCCATAAGAAAAAGTGCATGACTTTGGACAAAACTTTTTGTTTTGGTCTTTTATCACGTAGTGGTGTCCGTATATGGTTATTTTTATTTCGTGTTGCACTGTGATATCTGTCAATTTGTCGATCACAATGAAAAACCTTCCATGGCCTTGTTTAATTCCTTCAATTTTGTTTTAAGTTCTTGGTGTTTTAATAAATAAAACTGATGAATTTTCCCATATCGTTGATTCCGCCGGTATGTTCTAGTTTTAAGCATGGAGATGTGCTAGAACTTCTTATTGCAGTCTCTTAAGAACTACTTGGAACAGAGCCGAGTTTTACTTTTTAAAGGTGATTAATACTTCGTGACATTAAAAAGCCTTTGCAATTTATCATTTTAGGACCCTTTAAGCCCCTTTTTTTTGTAGTATTTTGTTTTTGGTTTTTGTAACAAGAACACACGCTTATATAAGCGATTTGTTTTTTACGTTGCTCATAACGTTTTTTGACTTTTGTTACATTTTGTTTTGACGTTCTTCATAACTAGTTAAAGTTTGCCCAAAAATATTCAATTCGAAAAATACTTAAATTACGGTTACATTTTTAACAAAAGTAAGGAAAACGTATGTAAAGTACACATTACTAAAATAACCGGTAAATTTTACCAAAATAACCGGTTTATTCGATATTCGAAAAATGGTTATTTTGAAATATCCGACTTGGGCAAAACTAAAAACGGTCGAATACTAAATAAAATATGTATCTGATTTGCCTCTAGTTCTGTCAAAGATTTTAATTTGTACGTTGTTCTGTGTAGTTTTTGTTTAATTTAATTTTTTTGAACACTCCGATTTAATTGGCTCAATAAAAAAACTATGATGCGTAACTTTTCTTTAAACAATTTGTTCCTATTATGCTCATCACTTCTGTTTCTGCTGTTGGCGGTTGTTTTCTTATTTTTGGCTAAAATCTTGAGATTTGTTGTAGAACATCCAGTCAGACTTGTTTGGAGATTAGACGAACAAAAAACAAAAAAAAAAACCATGTAAATAAATCTCAAACAAATTTGCAGCGCAATAAATTCAACTTTAATTTAAAATGTTCTTCTTGGTGATTTTGCTTTTGGATTAAAAACCAACGAAAACAGATTCAAAAAATCCAATCAAACAAGTTTTTTTTCAGCTTACGAACAAACGACTGGGTAACGAGTCAACCTAATCAGTTGAAACTTTGGTGGCATCAACATGAGTGCGTTGTTGCGAAGTTACAGATGTGTAAAGGAGAAAAGTAGAAAAACGTAAAATTGTAGAAATAGACAAAGTACCCGTACTTTTCGATGCAAGTGTCTGGTGGTTATAGTATCTGAGGAGTGTCATGTACTCATCTTGTATAAAATATCTTAATGCATGTACGCGTCCAAGTAGTACTGGTACTTTGCTGGAACGGTCGTACTCACACACACTTACACCAATTGACCATCATCATTTCGGTCAACACACTGCTGAAAAAAAGTTAATAATAACATGCTTAGAAACCAAAAAATAAAAATAATAAAAAAGTTAAAAGCCATGTTTATCGTTAAAACGATTAATGATGTACAAAATGATGTTTAAATATAAAAATAGTGGTTTTTTTTTGGAATATTTTTTGCTTAAATCTTTTGCCATAACAGACAGAGGGTGTTAGATACTGTTTTCTAAACTAAATTAAAATAAAAAAAGTACGATATTGTAAATCCGGCCATATGATACCCTACACCACAATATTTAAAAACAAATTTTAAGAAATATATCGTATTTGAGACCCTTGGGCAATCATGGGGACCCGCTAGAACAAAATTATGTTATGGGGCTAAGACGCATGTAAAAGTTCTTGGTGCCGAATATTATTTAGATACCTTCATCTATATGACATTTATTGTTCTCTATTGGATTTAAGAGAGGCAAATCGACAATTGATGCTCTACTGTACGAAGATCATCAAATTGCTGACTGCCTTTCTTTAAAAAACACCTAACAGTAATATCTTTGGACTTCGAGAAAGCGTTCGACAAAATCGGAATACACGTGGTCGTTGACCAACTAATGGCGTGGAAGGTTGAGTCTAAAATTATAAATTCTATTAGAAACTTTATGAGCAATAGAAATATTTTGGTACGAGTGGGTAAACACTATTCCCATTGCCGGCCGTTACAAAATGGAATTCCCCAGGGTTCCCCGCTGTCAGTAATGATATTCCTCATACCGTACAATAAACTTTGTGTAAAAATATCGTTTTATAAAGAGATCGATTATATTGCATATGCTGATGATTTCCACCTTATTATAAAATCCGGACATGAGAAGAACTCAATCATAAATGTTCAAGGCCTTTTTAGAGATATCAACCAATGGTGCATCTACTCCGGTGCAGTTCTATCAAGCTCAAAATGCAAATGCCTTCATATATGCAGAAAAAGAAATTGTACAGTTTCCGTACCGGGCGTTAATAACATCTCTATTACACAGGTCGAAACTTTAAAAATACTGGTTTATTCATAAACAAAAGATATGATTGGAACAGCCAAATAGAAATTTTATCGGATTTTATCTCACGAAACAGTTGAATATTATCAAATGTCTATCAAGTCACAAGTTTAACTGCAACACATAAACATGGATCTCTATAATCAAAGCTCTTCTAATATCTAAAATTAATTACTATTTGCCCTTTTTTGGATACTCATCAAAATGCTCTTTAAGGAAAATAAAAACAAAAGTATCATCTGCGATAAGAACGTCCCTTGGAGCGTTCCGGACAACGCCCATAACCAATATGTTATTCGAATCTAATATAATTGCTTTGGAACAGCAACGAGATTTATTAACATCGCGGCTAATTAAATCCATTTATAATAATCAGGACACACCCCTTTATGCGATTACTAAAAAATGCATTAATAGCAAAAAAGTCCCAAAAATTCAATCGGTACTCTATAAAATAATCGAATTGGCAAATTCATTAGACATACCAACTAAAACGTCATTACTTAAACAGAAACCACAACCCCTGTGGCTCTTTAAACCGACATCCATAGACCTAAGTCTAAGTAATTTTTCAAAACCATCAACTGATACATTAATATTTAAGAAATTGTTCCTAGAAATTCGCAATAAATACAACAAATACTCTTTTATATACACAGACGCTTCTAAATCCCACGACCTAGTTAGCTATGCTATAGTATCAAACAGTAAACTTATCAAAACTGCAGTGCTCCCAAGATACACAACCATATTTACGGCAGAAATTATTGCCATCATAGAAGCTATTAATTCCATCAAGTCCAAAAACGGCTATTTCGCATTATGTACTGACTCTCCATCTTCTCTAAAAGCAATATCCAATTTAGGCAACAATAATACCTTTGTATCTTTCATACGAAATTTCCTTATCGAAAACTTCCCAAAGGTTATATTAATATGGAGCCCAGGTCACTGTGGGATCGAAGGTAATGAGCTCGCCGACAAATTGGCAAAAGAAGCCCATAGATCTCCACTCTTAACAACCACCAACTTTAACATTAACGACTTGATTGGGTTCTCAAAATCTCACCATCTTCAAAAACATAATTTCTTTAACTCAACATCTGAGTGGTACAAAACAATTAATTGAGAGTTAAAAGAGATGCTTTAAGCAGAAAAGATTACATAAAATTCGAACGAATCCGTTTGGGACATTCTAATCTCTAACACGGTCACCTAATTAAGTTATCAACCCCACAAATCTGCAATTGCGCCATTCAGTCAACCAAAATCCTTAAACACTTCCTTACTTCATGTCCCAATTTTCAAACTCAACGAGATCGCCACCTAAAAACTCCATCAGATGCTTTGTCATCAATCTCCAATCCTACGCCTGAATCCATTCTGAATATAATATAATTTTTAAAAGATTGTAAAATATATAACCTTATATAAAACTAAAATGTCAACATTAGAATAAAATAAGAACTGTATAATTGTCTTGTAGAGCCTAAGGCCTTGTAGCCATGGCCTAGTTATTCATTAGTCCATAGTTTGTAATTATTTTCTAATGCTATAAATAAATATTTGTCCCTAAGTTATTTGAGGTAGGGGGTTTATATGGGACCAATTCTTAATTTTCGACAACATTTTGTATTGACATAGTAGCTGACGTAGTATTTATTGTCGCCAAATATTGTATCCAAACCAACATTTATAAAAAAGTTTTGTAATTAAAAGCTATTTTTGCGAGTTGTACTTGTATAAGAGCCCGATTCCGGAAAGGAGCTATCTAAAATTATGAACCGTTTCTCAACATTTTAATAGGCTTTATCGTTGTCACAATTATAACAGATGTACCAAATTTAATCCAATTATCTCCAAAATTGCGACCTTTACTTTGCTTACAATGTTAACATAAACAGCCAGCCAGCCGGACGAAAATTAATAGACCGATTCAAAAATTGATTCTAAGTCGATCTGAATACTAAAAGATGTTACAAACATCATCACAAACGCATAATACCATCTCCACTATTGTGGTCTGTGTATAATTAAACAACAGTTCAATTTGATATTGAATTTTTAACTTTAAAGTTCGATATGTCTTAAATGTTTAAATCTGGTATTCTATCGTCGATTTGACTAATTTTTCTTTCAAATGTTCGTATCTTTTTAACGCAAATATTTTTCCTTATTTGGACAGGACAACGTCTGTCGGGTCAGCTAGTTAAATTATAAAAATTTTGATTAAAAACCACAAACAGTACAATAAAATAACCACAATTCTAATAGTATTTGTAGTTCTCTGTGTAGGACTTGTTTAAGTTAAAAATTTGTTGCAGCTGACAATAATTTAGTTAAATTAGCCAAGGTTTGAAATTTTCTGCTAAAAATTATACGGAAATTTTTTTTCTTACTACCAAAATATGGTTAAAGGTTCCTATGTAGGACCATATTGCTGCCCGTGACAATAATATTGTTAAAAGTAAATATAATTTAAAACTTTTTTTTTCTGTTAGTGGTGGTCATATGAGGAACTATGTTTTGATTGCGTGGATTTGAAAAATTTCGAGACAATTAAATTTTCCTACCAATTTTTGGGGCATGTAAATGTAAGAGCTCTCTAATGTTAGAAGCAGGATGCTTGTAGGATTGGAACTAGAACCATTATCAAATCAATCATTTACAGGTAATGGCATGTAACGAGTTAAACTTTAGTAACTAGTGTACCATAATCTTATAATTTATGGCCAACTTATAAATCCTAATCGATAAATAATAGCAGAAACAATTCATAAAAATAACAGTAACAAAAACAAAAATAAAAAAAGAAAACATTCACTGTTAGTTAACAAAAACACAAACTCCCTTCACTGAAAACTTAGCGAGAGAAGCATAACGATGATAATGATGATGATGATGATGTTGTTGTTGTAAGTTGTTAATGGGGTAATAGTTTTATTGTCTCTGCGAGAATTACTTCCGCAACATTGAAGGCCATCAAGTACTTATCGTGTTAATTTACCAGCAGGAGAGCCACTCGCATTCATAAACATCACATTGTTAACCGGGAGTGAAAAATTCCCCAGGGCCTCAATGAAAATAGACAGACAATTCCAAAGGATTTTGTCGTCCTGATCTTACAATGAATGTATGAATAGGGTTGTAGGAAATTTATAGCAAGTACTTAAATACAGGGTGGTGGATTCTTATCGTGACTGCAAAAACAAAAGTTATAATTAAATGACTTTACGAGTGCGCATCATAGAAGCCAAAGCTTGTTGGCAGGGGATGAAGCAGACAGAATTTGATAGTCAATGACAGTTGGCCGTGAAAAATAACAGCAAGTACTTCTTAATACGGTGGCAGTATAGTTTTATCTGAAGGGTTTCGGTTGCCGGTTAAACAGCCTAAGGTTCGCTGTTTTGTTTTTCCCAAATTGAATTTGATGTGTGAGTGTCTTGTAAACCCCTTAAAATTGCGATTTGATTGACTACTGATCCTTTTTGTTTATTTGTTTGTTTGTCTATCTGTTTACTTGCCCAGGATGACAACAACCTTAATAAAGTCGATGATGTTGACTATAATGACTGTGAGTGCGACTATGAATTAAAACTCTACCCCAGATGTCTCATCTATGTTTGCAAAAATGTAAAGTGTTTGTTTGGTGGGCGAGCATGTACAATGTGGTAAAGTTTATTTTTTTTTTTTTAGTAGAGGAAAAGTGACAGTGGTGGCGGCGGTGGTGGCATGTTGCAATGATTATAAGTGTAACCATATCGTATCCACTACTTGAACTGCTTCCTCTACAAGAAGCATATGATGAGCATTAAATTATGTTGCCATTTGGATGCAATTCCACATTTTCCATATGTCAACTTGTCCTTTTTTGCTGCAGGATTTTACTTGAACAAAGTTTTAGAAAAAGATTTAATTATCTGTTTCGGTACTTTGTTGTCATTTTGATTATTAGGATATTTTCTTGTTACCTTTTTACATGGCCATAATACGGTGTGCCTAAAAATTCTACGAGGTGGGTTGGTTAATTAATTAAGATTTCTTTTAGTCAAATAAAAAACATTCAGATTTCATTATTGTATTAATATTGCCAAACTAAAAGTTCATTCAAAGTTATTTTCAGGGATACAAAGTTTATTATCAATACGATTTTCGTGACGTGCTTAATTCCCAATTTTTCATATTTGATAAATACACTGAAATTTATTGTTGAGGGAAAGCTAGCTTCTATGCGCATTTCACTGGTTGCTTAGACCAGCCCATCGGGAAACCTTTTCCAAAGATTTTAGAAAAGCCAAAAATATTATAAAAATAAAACCCTAAAGCGAATAAGAATTATAAACACTCTAACTCTTACTTGTAAAAATATCAAAGCTTAAACAAAACGCCAACAATAAACAGTGAGTTTATCTTCTCTTACATCCCCCTACAATTGGTTGGGTTCTTTCCGACTCGAATTGTAGTTGTAAGTGGGTTAAAAGAAAAAAACAAACTGCTTCATTATATTAGGTCTGTCTGGGTACTTTTCCAGTAGCAAATACTCAGTAAATTTTTTTGGGAGAGTAAGACCAATATTACTCTATTGGCTGAAAAAATCTCAAAAAGTACGCAGACAGTATCCAGTGAAATTTTGCAAGAAAACAGCTGATCGGTGTGTAAACGATTGAAATAACAAAGCAAAATAATTTTAGCATATGTGTACGCAAAATTGAATTCTCGAGGTAAATTAAAAAATTATTAATTAAAGTGAAGCTTAAAAAGTGTTGTAAATTAAAAAACTTGTTTATTACACAGTTATTAGTTTGGTAAATCCAATTTCTTCTTAATTTTAGTTTTATTTGTCGGGTTTTTTATAAAACTTCTTTTGCTTACAGTGCCCAACATAGTGCCGGCTTTCAATGGAAAAAAAGAATGAAATGCCCAATACAGTGCCCTCCAACAGCTTGACAACGGAGAAAAATAATTTGGATGTGAAGTGCTCACCAGGAACATAATTCCAAATACTCGCCTCTTCAATTGCAAAGTTTGTCCCACAAAGTTCTGCTGGTTCTATCGGTTCTGCCATCTCCGCTCCACTTACGCCACGGTCGCACTGTATATTTGGAAATGTTTTGTTTATTATAATTTATTATAAACGTTAAAAATCAACACAATTCTAACTACTTACCTCTGCTATTGTTAAATTTAAATTTTTATATTCATTTTACAAAAACTATTTCATTCAAACAGCTGTTCAAACTATTTGCAAAATCTTGCAAGCGGAAATTTCTCCAGTAACATTTTGCAAGTTCTCTAACTTCCAACTGTCAAAAATTCTCTTTTTGGCTCTCTCGCTGCAAGAGATTTGGAGTACGCAGACAACATTTTGCAAGATTTTGCAACATTTTGCGCAAAATATGTGTACGCAGACAGACCTATTGTCTTCGTAAGAAAACAAAAAAAAAAAGTTCATTAGGTAGGATTTTTAAGAATCTTTTAGGTCCCACCTACACAAATATAAGAAAATATTATGAATATTTGCTAGATAAGTATCGGGTGATTTTTAGCTATTATCTTTTTGGCAACACTGGTTTAAACAGCTGACGCACGTTTCGTGTTTTGTTTCACTTTCAAACATCTTCAGTTTGGTCTATAATTTAACCATGAATCGTCTTAGAAACGAACAACGCTTGCAAATTATTGAATTTTATTATCAAAATGCTTGCTCTGTTAAGAAAGTTCATCGCGCGCTTCTTGTGTTCAGCGACGAAGCTCATTTTTGGCTCAATGGGTACGTTAATAAGCAGAACTGTCGATTTTGAAGTGAAGATCAGCCAAAAGCATTGGAAGAGCTACCAATGCATCCAGAAAAAGTCACAGTTTGGTGCGGTTTATGGGCTGTTGGCATCATTGGGCCGTACTTCTTCAAAGATGCGCTACCGTGAGATGATATCCAACTTTTATTTGCCCAAAATGCAAGAGCTTGACTTGCATGACATGTGGTTTCAACAAGACGGTGCCACATGCCACACAACACGCTTAACAATGGACTTATTTATTTCACGTTCGGGACTGGTCAATTGGCCGCCTAGATCGTGCGATTAAACGCCCTTAGACTATTTTTATGGGGCTATGTTAATGATCATGTCTATACACACAAGCCCGCTTCAATTGACGTATTGGAAGACAACATTGAAGCACTTATTCATGAGATACCGGCCGAAATGTTGGAAAGAGTATGCCAAAATTAGACTAAGCGGATGCATCATTTGAGGCGCAGTCACGGTCAACATTTGCATGAAATAATCTTCATACATTAAATTATATGGACCGTACTATCGATTCAAATAAAGATTTCATGAATTTTTCTAAATTTTATGTGTTTTTTTTAAACTTTCCTATAGCTCTTAAAAAATCACCCATTATAACGCTCGTTACTTGTTTCTGCTTATTTACTTAGTTTGCTTAAACAATTATTTTCTATGCGATGTAAAATGCTTTTAAATACATAGATATCGCTCCTTTATTGCAATATAGTAGGGCTGCCAGATGTTTGAACCTATCAACCAGGACACATGGAAAAAAATGGATAAAAAATTACACCAACAGAAAAGTTTTTTTTTAATACATATGGGCATTTCCTGGGGTCACGAACGTACGTTCATACGCTTTTGATGTACAAATAATATAGAAAACAAAACTTTTCCTAGCATTTTTTTTCGATTCGATAGCGTTTGGGTAGCTCTATGTTTAGTGCAAAAGATGGATTTCATCGAGTTTAAGTTTTCATAACAAGAGTTATAAACGTGTGGTCACGAACGTACGCAAAATAGAAGTCAACTTTGGCTGACAGTAGTGAAATGTAAAAATCTGCACAATTGAACGGAATATACAAAAGTGATTAATTTATTTTAAAAGTGTATTAATGTAGGTCTCCATCCAGTTTTTACAACATAAAATATCTCTCTTGGTTTTTGTTTAATTGGCTTTTTTACCGGTTGCGAACGTACGGATCGTAGACTATTCTGGTGAAATGCCCATATGTGTGTAGTATATCGCACCCTAAATAAATAAATTTTCAAAAGGCATAGCCAAACTTTCTTCAAATTGGACTTTTTTTAATAAGGCGACTTTTTTTTTTTAAATATTATCACAATTTTTACATAAACTGTTTTTTGGCTCTCCTGAAAATTTAAGAATTTTGAGTTGTTACAGTTTAGTATTTAGGGTGCGATATTCGCTTACTTTTTCAAAATGAATAGCTTCTTTAACTCATTATTTTGTACAAAAAGTTGAGCTTAAAATGTTCTAAACTTAAATAATTTTCAGAAGATTGCACTTTTTCTAGAACTTCATTTCGGTCTTTAATATATGTATGTAGTTATAAAACAGGCAGCATGTTATATTAAAGTCAAACTTACATTGAATAATACTCTCCAGTGTTTCAGTCTTTAACGAGTTTCTTTCTTTAGTCCATTGAGCAGACTAAGTACTCAACTTGAAAAAATCAAACTCTTTTGATTATTCTTCAACCAACTCAACAACTGTCAAACTAATCCATTGCCTACACGCTTTGATATGGACAATGACCGACTCAGTTGACAATTGAATTGAAACGTGTATGAGCTGCCTTAGAGAAAGCAATTTGTTATCGGTTTTCGATTACTTATAAAAGTTGTTTACACGGTTAACCTTTTTACATCCACTAGTTGAAACAAAATTTGAAAGTGGATTGACTATCATCTAATATTATTGAAAGCTTTTACCAGCTCAACACCAGTTGAATTTAATTAAAGTTCTTAATATAATTACCTTATGTTAGCAGTGTTATAACAGAAATCTTAACCTTTGTTAACAATTTAAACCAGCAAAAAACAAATTTGTTTGTCTTGATCTGTACAAAAAACCAGGACAATTTAATAGTGGACCAGGACACCAGGACAAGTAGTCTAAAACCAGGACAATCCTGGAAAACCAGGACGTATGGCAGGCCTACAATATAGTCATATTTAAAAAAAAATCAAACTTGGAAAAAGACGATTAAAGTTTTCAAAATGTACCTTCATATACGGATATATGTACATAATACTGATTTTTTTTACATATGTATGTATAAAGAAGGTATGAAGGAACACTTTTGCTTAAGTAACTTAAAATTTTTGGTTTTTTGAGAAAAGACTTGTTGCAATAAAGGAGCGATATGTCCAATTCACAAGCTCTGTCATATCTTTTAAAAACACGATTTTTTCTTCTTCTTTAACAAAAGTTGACATTCACATTATTTGATACCATGAAATTAATCCAGGTAGGGGAGTTTTAACTTGATATGAAATTGTAAAAAATATTATTTGATAAGTAATTTAATTAATTAAAATTTTTTTTCGTTTAAAAAATAATTTGAAATTAATTAAACATATACAGGGTGGCGCAGAATGAACTATATGGTCTAAATGGCTTATAACTCTTTTATTTATGCGATTATTATAATTTTTTTTAAATACAGTATATTATTGGGGATTTTTTTTGCAATTAGCTTTGAGAAATTATATCCTGTGGGTGACATCTATTTTATGCTTCGAACATATATGCTCTTTTTAAAATAATTTCCATAACTTTTCGCGAAATTTCTGGCGTAATTATTTTTGTTCGATTTTAATTTAATTTCCTAAGTTTTCTTCACACAAAATACCGAGAAAAAAATGAAAAAATAATAAATAAAAATTTATAAAGAATTTTAACAATATAGCTCATTCTGCGCCACCCTGTATTTCACACTCCTAAAACAAGTAATTTTAATAATACTAATCTGGTTCAATTATTTTGGTTCGTTGTCGATTGTATAGTTATTCAAAATGAATACCCGAAGTCTTCTTCTCAAAATGCTAAAAAAAAACAAAGAAAAAATAATGACTTAAAATGTTATAAAGAATTCGAACTATTACGCTCATTCTGCGCCACCCTGTATTTATTATTAAGAAGAATTAAAATTGTGGAATGTGGTAATTCTAAACAGATTTTTACCAATTCAGCAAACAAATCGAACATTTCCAGACCTGGGCTCTATTACTTAAAACTACAATTTACAAATCTACTAGTAAAATATGTACAACAAAAAATTGCACAACTGTTGCTTTTTTATTTTATTTTATTTGATTTTATTTGTCCAGACAATTTTTTCAAAAATAATAATGAAATTTTTCACTTAAGATTTTAAGATGCATATTTTAACTTTTCTTTGCATTTTTTTTTTTTTTTAATATTTCAGTTTTATTTTTAAGATTTTCTGCTTTCATATTTTAATATTTTTTTGACTTACAAAAAGATATAAACTTGCCTTGCTAGTCATTTAAAACCAAAATAATGGATATTAATGCTAAGTTAATTATCAAACAAGCCACGCTTAATATAAATCCATAAGAAAAATATTTAAAAAACAAACATCAACACAAAAGAGCGCAAATATTCCCAACGGTCACAAATCAAAGGTAATTCAATAGTC
The DNA here is from genome assembly GCA_930367215.1 of Pollenia angustigena. NCBI lineage: Eukaryota > Metazoa > Arthropoda > Insecta > Diptera > Polleniidae > Pollenia > Pollenia angustigena. The sequence continues at coordinate 118,039,295 of OV884057.1, read as the reverse complement.
AGTCAAAAAAATTCAAAAAGAAAAAAAGAAGTATTTATTCACAATCACTTCCACTCAAACTGGCTGAACGAAAGAATGACTGACTGACGGACTGCAGGGCGGACGAATCGCAAGAGTTTGTGCATGAATCCAGTTTTCCTTTGACTTCCAAATGGAACAGCAAACAGGGCGAGAAGTATGTCAGAAGAGAGCAGTCTGTTTGTAATTCATATTTTCCATTTTGCATCAAGAATAAACCTAAAGAGACGATTGTATGGAATGGAATTAAAGGAAGTTGCTTGTAACCGAACATCATTCGCAACCTGGCATAATCATCACATATGGCCGGATATTTATTTACAAAAAAAAAAAAAAAAAAAAATTTGGGAAACTTTCTTTTGAAAATTTTTCAGGGAAAAAGTGCATTTAATGCAAAATATTAAAAAGTGTCCTTTTGGCAAGGAAAATCTGTTGGTTGGTCGTTTGGTTGATCGGTTGTTTGTTGGTGGCAGATTCGAGTTTCCTTTTGAATGATGGTGACGCTGTTTCCATCTTGTAGCTTTTATAACTGCTGGTGTTTGTTGCTTTAATTGAAACTGACTTTGTGACAGTTCAAATGATGGTTATGTTTTTGTTGTAGTTGGTGCTGGTGTCGTTTTTGTTATTGTACCTATGTTTTGGTTTCTATGCATTTTGTTAAAAAAAAAGAAAAAATGTCATATTTGATTTGTTTTTGTGTGTTTGTGACATTTTTGACTTAAATTGAATTTTGTCATTTTGTTTGACATGCAATTGACAGAGAAAAAAATGTTAAGTGAATAGAGGTAGAAGTAGGTCTCCCCTTTCAAATGAAAAAAAGAAAATCTACAATTTCTCTTTAATTTTTTTTTTTTTCATTTCGGAGAAAGAACTCTTTTTCAAAAACTGTGAGGGAGCCATATTTCAGAACATAATTACTTTTGATGCAATATTCTGTTTAAAAATTTGCAGTAACTTTTTTTTAAGTTTCTTCCTATTTTCAATTTATAAATTCTATTTCAAAAACGCATTAAAGTTTTTATGTTGAAATTTTGCCGAAAAGCACAAATTATTTTTCACATTAAACAAGTCATAAAGAAATCAATGTATGTTTGCTTCTAATATGAAAACATTAATTTCTGTAATGCTTAATGGTATAACTAGATTTCCCTTTACAAAGAAGAACTTAAAATTGGCACCCTTTTGTTGCAGCTGATGTGACAGTTCTCTGCTGTTTTTGGGTTAGTTTGTTCAGCATACTTTTGGTTAAATGTCTATGTCGAAAAACAGAATTGCCATATTTAAAGCGATAAAAATCCTCAAGCTATTTCTCGAAACACCTTTTTTTTCTCCATTACCCCCTTCGGGAGAATATGGATTTCACAAAACATCTCCATCCTAGAGGGAAGCGAACTGACACCAAAGTAGGCCAGTGATAGGTCGTTGGTGGTAAAAACCGGCTCTAGTTCTAAAACTTTATATAAATGGGACTTATCATTTTTACATGGGGTTGCCTTTTGGGGGGGGGGGGGGGATTAATTGACACATAACAGGCACCATTTGACAAGTCACACATCGATTCTCAATGAATGTGCTTAGTTTTAGTTACTAAAATGTAGTATTATTTCAGTAAAACAAGTGCTTCGACTAAACTTAAGAACCAAATTTTAGAAAGTCCCAAACAAATGTGTCACACCGTCAGTGAAGACTGTACTGTAATTCATTACTTTTTCTACCTTTTTGTTCTTCATATATGTACCAGTTAAATGATTGCTTCTCCTTTTACTGGTCATGAGTTCCTTCTTTTTGTAATGGTTTTATTTTTACAAATCCCAGGACCAGTCTGTTGAAACAATTGATACAAATTTCCCGCGAGGATCTTACACGATTTGTTGCAGTTGTTTTTGGGTCTTCCCATGTAAAATTTCACTGTCGTTGGTCTTGGAGGATCGATCCATTCAGTATTATTATTTTGCATTTTATCAGTTTCGTAAATCGGTTGTTGTTCCAGCTAAATAGATGAATGATCTGCTGTAGCAGGTCCTAGAATAATGGAGTTGCCATCTGCCGTTGCCTAGAAACAACGCCCTCTGTATATTTTGGTGTAGTGGTCTTTGAATCCTACCTTTTCCCCAGGGGGTGATGGCAGGCTCCCTGACCTTTGCCATTGTGTTATCTTCTTTTCCTGATTATGCCTGGAAGGATGTAACACCAAAAGGTGAAATGTCGTTAAGATGATCTCTACAGCCTCTGTGGGGAGGTATCAGTAACGTTGAATTTGCAAAGATATATTGTTCCGTTAATTCCATCAGGTACTTGCCCTGTCTAAATAGATTCTCACTGTCTTTATGTCTGTATCTGTATCGTTGAAAACAATGCGCCCCCTAGCTCTTAGCCTTTCCCGTTTTCTCGAGCCTTGCGTGTTCCTTTTTACCTTTTCATAGAAATTATCGTTGTGCAGTTTGTAAATAGCACGCAACGAGCCTTTCTTCCTTCTTCTAGTTAAGATGTTGATATTTTCCGCGCCCCGCTATTTGAAGTTGTTGTTCATTTGTGAATATTCCTGACCAACGTATTTTTACAAATACTACGCAGTCATATGTTGGTAAATGTTTGGAACTGTTGTTTTATATCCCGGAGCCATAAAGCAGTATTATTTTTACACAAGAGTTGTAAATATGGATTTTTTGTTACGGGAGAGATGTTCTTTGAATTACATATTTATATTTCATAGACTGTGACATGTTGTGTTGGATTTTCGAATACAAGAATCTACATCATTTGGTGCGCTATCTTATAGCGGAAGTTGCATATGAGCAGATTTAACAGCCACACACTTAGTTCATCACCACTAAGGCTAAGATTCATATTTAACGTTGCATACCGCTTTTGGGCGTTGCCAGTATAACTATCCGGTATGTGATGGAAATCGTTTTTGAAAATGAAACGATTAAAAATCGATACTATCGTTTTCAGTATGTTGAAAAATTTATTTCTAATACATTTTCTTCTTATTTCCTGTCTGTATTCTTTAAAAATTTTAACTATACATTTTAGTTGAACCGTATTTTCGTAACAAAAAACTAAGACTATCGGCCCAATTGTGAATTAACATAGGGAAAAATGGGAGAAGGGAGAAAACTCCCGGGGAATTTTTATTCATAATTGGGCTGCATAATTCAGAAATGGATTTAAAAATCGGTCAAAATTCGTCACACCTTTTTTAAACGAACGGTTTGAAATCGACCAATTTTCATCACATACCAGAATGTCATCGGCATAGAACTTATAAGCTTAATGTCCACTGTAAGCCCCTTTTTTCACCAGAGCTTTTATCGCCAATAAACCGTTACTGTTATTAAGAGCTCGCTCCCTGTTGCGCAATGTAACACCCGCATTTCGAAATCTTTGTTTTGTTGTTTTGTTTTCAATAGCCGACCAATATTTGGCAAATTTACAAAGGAAATCATATCTAAATACACTAATGGGCCATTTAGCAATAACCACCCAGTCTGCCAAGGAACCAACCAACACTAAAAGCTGCCCCATTTGGAATACATACGAGTACAAACATATATTTTTACATCCCTGTGTGCAAAACAATTTATTGTTATTAAAAGAAGTTATGATTTTTTTTTGATGTGTCCTTATAAATTCTAATTTAATTTTACACCAAAGTGCCATAAGAAAAAAGAAGCAAGAACGCAACATTTACGAACGTTTACTTTTGTTCCTACGATTCTAGAAGATAATTTTGTGATCGAAAAAAATCGTAAAAAATCATTATTATATGGGGAAAAAGTCGCATATGGGGAGCTAAATTAACCATAGCAGCTTCTCTGTCCACAACTTCAAAGTCAACAAAGTGGCAAACCGTTTTCAATTCCCATTTTGGCCGTGACTATGTGATTGAATCCGCCATTTACTTGCTAAACAGCCATTTAAATTGTTGGAATAATTCTTAAAGAGCAAAACGTTAATGTAAAAAAACACATTTTTCGTTATGGTTACCTCTAACAAAACGATATTACGAAATATGTTTAAACATATTATGGTTACTTTAGCCATATTATTTAGCTCACTACCATTTTATGGTTAACTCCGAATATGTAAGACTTAATAATACAAAAGAACTCAGGAGAACACAATTGATCGCTTCGAGAATATAAACAAAAATTACACAAAATACACAGATATACTTTTCTGACTCTGGCAATGATCGTCCTTTTGTAGCTGTAACACTTTAAAGAATTGGAAAACAGCAGGTACAAAGTTTTAACTCTTTCATTTGTTTCGATGAGCGCAAACCCACCTGGCTGGAATACGACCCCAGGTGTTTGTAGGGATTATATAAAGATATATCACGTTCTCGAGTTACATCTACCAGGGAAATCAGGTGCAGTCGATACCGTGGATTCAGTAAAAATCCAAAACTGACAGTTCTCAAGAAATCTGCACGATCTCTTGAGATCGCAGCTGAGCAGAGATTGTATCTGGCAACGCGGTAGTCAATAGCTTCCGGTAAGTTGGCACCGGACTGACTATTGGTTGAGGCCTCCGGAGCTTACTTTTTAAGGGAAATGCTTTCTGATTTTCCGGAGGATTGTCTTTGCGGGGATTTTTACTTTAACATTGAAGTAGTACTCTCGGGGATCACTTGGTGGTTGTATCTTACTACGTGGGAAGGGAGATCCTACAGAACATACCTAAGGTCTGATTTTTCGCCAATTTTGTGAGGGACGAATCACCCATACCTGCTGTTGTTACTCAACAGAAGCTACCAGCATAATTTTAAAAGCAGAGTAGGAAATATAACTCCAGCTTCTAAACAATGGGCGAGTATATTATATTGCCAGATTATGCACTCAAATGGTTACCTCCCCCACACTCAGGGGAAGTTTGTTAACCCAATGGTTAAGATCTACCATGATATTATGTCATATGACAGGCGCTCATATAAATCTTTTTCGGAATTACCCAAATTTAACTTGATGTTGAATTAATTTTTAAGAAAATAAAGCCATATGAAAAAATTGAATAATCAAGTTCTCGTGAAATCGAAACTACTTTTCCACAAACCCAATTCAATTTACCGTAACCCCAGCTCCCGTACATGCCATCATCTTACAAAGAGTCTTGCCGTTTTTCTTCGTTTATTGTAGGTCGACATGTTATAGTCACTTTTCACAACCTTTAAGTACCTCTCTGCTGCTGTTTTATGTTGGCTCTACAATGAACAAAAAATGAGCGAAATAAGCCAATAGAAGAAAACTTTTTGTCACCCAAGTGTAGACAAAATGAAATTTTAATTTAATGTTTTTGTTCATGTTGACGATGTTCCTTTAACAGACGGAGGGTTTCTTTTTTTTATAACAACAGTAATAAATTCGTTTATAATGGCAATTTTCTACTAAAAATCATATTTAAACACACAAAACTTAACGCCATTTGCCAAAACCATCATTTCAAGCCACTCACATGGAGAGTGTAGTAATAAAGTAAAAAAGAAACGAAATCGTTATTAGAGAAATTTAAAAGGAATCTTTAGTCAAATATGTGATTAAGTTTGTTTTTATTTTATAAACCACAAGTCCTGCTTTTTATTAGGAACTCTTTATATTTCTTAGAACACAAAATGGCGCCTGTTTTTTTAGTTTATTTTTTTTTCGATAAAAATGTTATATTCAATTATACAATTTTCTAAATGGATAAATTTAGAAAGACTTAAATGCTACTGTGTTCATTTTATTTCGTTTTTTAGAATATCTGCATTGAATTTCTTTTTAAACTAAATTTCTTTAGAGAGGGTGTTTTTTTAGCTGCATGAGAACTTAAAATGATAATACAGGACAGAAATATTGTTTGGAATGAAATCTTTTTTTTTTAGTATATTGTGGTAAATGGCTTCATGGCATTTATTTTTTAAAGATATGACTTCCGGCATATCGAACGCTTTCCGCAAAAATAGCTTAAGCGACATCATTTTAAGTTTTCGTTTTTTTAATAAATGAATTTATTGGCAAAACCTACATCATCTCCTAAAATTTCATGGTCACATAAAGTACCTTTACGATTTTATAGCAAAAAAAATTTTAGCTTAAGCGCCAATCTTCATACAAAATTTGTATGAACTATAATAAAAAAAACCTTCTCCGGTAAACTTGTGGTTTTCGTGGCATATTTTAAATATGATTTCCGGCATAATGAACCCTTACCGCAAAAATAGCTTAAGCTACATCATTTTAAATTTTCGTTTTTTAATAAATGAATTTATTGGCAAAACCTGCATCATCTCCTAAAATTTCATGGTCACATAAAGTAGCAATTTTATAGCAAAAATAATTTTAGCTTAAGCGCCAGTCTTCATACACAATTTTTATGAACTATAATAAAAAACCTTTTCCTGTGAAATTGTGGTTTTCATGGCATATTTTAAATATGATTTCCGGCTTATAGAACCCTTTCCCCAAAAATAGCTTAAGCGACATCATTTCGCTTTTTTTAATAAACGACTTTATTGGCAACACCTGCATCATCTCCTAAAATGCCTTGGTTACATAAGTTACCGCTTTAACTTTTTTTTGCGGTTAGAGCTTAATATTTCCGCGGCGGCTACGAGTTACATGTCCCATACGACCAGTCCAATTTTCGACTACATTTGCCAATAAATCTGGCCGTATGGCGTCAATGGGGGTTTGAATATTGGCTTTCAATTCTTCAAGAGTTGCTGGTTTGTCGGCATCAACCAATGATTTAACATTGCACCATAAATTAAGTAGTCCAGAGGCGTTAAATCGTACGAACTGGAAGTAAAGTTGTCACATAATTGATTTTGCAGTAAATCTGTATGGCAAGTTGCACCGTCTCGTTGGAACCAAATGTCATTGATGTTAAGCTGATTTATTTTGGGAAATAAAAATCAGTTAACATGGCTCGATAGCGCTCGCCATTCATCGTAACGGCTGCTCCTTGCTCATTTCGAAAAGCGTGTAAACCGTACCAAACAGTCAATTTTAATGGATGTAACGGCTTGAGGATTGTCTTTGCTCTATATACAGCAATTTTGGTTATTGACGTAGCCATTTAACTAGAAATAAGCTTCGTAAAATGGACAAAGTTCTCTATGAACTTCGCGAACAGATTAATTTTTTAAAAAGTTAGACGATTCATGATGACTTGCCAAACCTTAATGAAAAGAAATGTCAACGCTGGTTGAAAATTTCAGCTGCCATACTATCGTTTTCGATATCGAAAGTGATCATGTAGCTAAAAAAACACGCACTACGCGCTCCCTTTGATATGAAAAAATATAAGCTACATTTTAAAATATTCCTTAGAACTGTTGTACGAGTATAAATAAATTAAAAAATTTTAAAAATGAAAAATATTTTTTGCCACTTTTTGTTTTGTTTGAACAACCTTTGATGAAGCTATAAAATGAAATAAAATTCGATTAAAACATAAAAGCCTCCTTTAGGATTCAATAAGCTAACAGTAACATCTTAAATATTCGTACACGTTGAGAAATTTTTAATTTCAATTCATGATTCGTTTAAAAAAATCGCTGTTTTTCCAATTGATTTTATTCGTTTATTTAATAAAATTAAAATTAATTAAATCTACAGTTCAATTAAATTAGGAGATTCTTTTTTAAACTTTGAGCTCCAAAAATAGTTGCTGATTAACTAACGGTTTCGAATCTTGATACATATTTGGACATCTGTCAAATCTTTGTTTAGCCGAGTTGTTTGGACTTCGACCAGCGAGAACAAAAGAATTTGCTAAGATTTAGAATTTTCCTAAAAATGTCACAATAAGCTTTCGAGTATTTGCTTCAAATCCGTTATTATGCGTTACGTTTTCTATCTGTCAGAGATTCTCATGTCCATACAAAATTTATGAAGCTAACCCAATTGGCAATGCGTTACCACTTTGCAAGTGGAAAATCCGTTTTCAACAGCGCATTTCCTGCTATTATTAAAAAGTAATGCCAATTTAGCTTCTTTAAGCGCTTTTATTTGAATTTACGTTACTGCTCCGGACAAAACGTTGACAACCTAATTAAAGTATGTCACTTTAGCATAAAAGCTAAGCAATAGAAAACAGTTCGCCTGACGCACTAGTTTAGTTAAGTCTGCTATCGTTTTTTTCATTCCGAAAATCCACTGAAATAAAACGCTGACTTTAAAAGTTGTGGGAAAATTATCTGAATGGAAGGAAACGCGAAATCGAAACTTATTTACTTGAAATGTAAGAGTTTAATTTTTATGAAAACTTAACCCAGCAAGATAGCGCCACTTATAACACAGTTTTCGAGACATATGCTGAATGAAAATAAAAGATATATCTTGACCCTGGAAGTGCCGTAAGCGGAATTAAAGTTTAACTTTAAAACAATATCCTGCGATATTTCAAAGTCACCATGTGTGAGTTTCGATTTAAAATATGTCGCAGGTTTTTTAAGTCTTTCTCACGAAAATCTTTCTAAGATCAGTCAAAAAGAATACACATAAAGGGTACGTTACACTATCACACAAGTCTTAGATATTTTGAGGAAAATTCAACTCTGTCATGATAAGCTGTTATTGTTTTTTAAAAACTTTCAAAAATAATAAGCATTCTTTCCCCAAAAACACTTTCTGGAATAGTCGGGAGAAAGATGGTCGCCAGCAAAACGACCCTTAGCAAAATTGTCTAAAGCAATGTGTGAAAAATTCCCCAAACGATGGGAGGTTTTTCGTAAACGTGAAACCGGCCAAAAAAAAAAAAAGAATAGAAGTTATATCCAAAAATAGTGAAAAAGGCCCAAAAAATAATAAAAAATTTATTTTAAAATTTTTATTCAATAATTCTTACAAAGTAGTTTTAAACATACCAAGGCCGGGTTTTTGAGATGTGGATTAAGTTTAAACTAAGTTTATCTGAAACTCATATAGCCGAAAATTAGAATTCCGAATTCGAAAATCCCGAGTTTCAAAACCCCAAGTTGTATAATCCTAATTCGCTTACTTTACAGCCAGCCGTCTTACGGCAGGGCCGCATGATTTTTTCCTCTATGGTATAACACGCAGCGATGGCAGCCGGAAAAAATTTGCACTGCTCGATGAAAATCTTTTCGAATCATTAGGGTTGTCTCTCTAAGGTAACGTTAGGTAGAGCTGGCAATCTGTCTTAACTGCCACACTAGGTGCTTCTTCGCATATGAAGGACACCGATGTGTGAGGGAGTGTTCCTAATTTAACCACAACAAATGCGATAGTATTCGCAGCTTCAACTATCTAAACGCTGTGCAGGTTTTTCAAGTTAAGCTTTATTTCACAATTATTGTAGCCCGTCTATCATAAGTAATTTCATTAGTTCTGACTCTGACTTCAGCAATCTATTTAAGAGATGAGCGACAGTCAAGAGCTGTTCTCAATAACAAAAAATGCAAGGCCGTTACGGCGCTATCGGCCAAACTATTCACTGTGGTTGTTGAAAAAAACAGCTGAACATATCAAGTTACAGCTTCATTGATCGCAAAGATCTCTGCTGTGTCTATTTTGCATGGCAACCGTAGTAGAGACGTCCACCTTCTAGTTGAAGATTGTCGTATGCAAAACCTTGCGGTATCCGCAGGTGTAATTGTAATTGGGCCAATTGCCTCGGCCACGTTGTTTAAATTTACACTTTTTTCTCATTTTGTAAAAAACACTTTGATTGAGGAATAAATAAAGTTTTGTTCTAATATTCTTAAAATTTAAATGACTAAAACTGGAAAAGGTAAAAAAATGCCTGGCATGCCCAGGTTTACACTTAAGGGTTAATCAAACTACCTCAATTTAAACAAATAAAAAATTGTTAACATACAAAAAATATATATACGTATACATATGTATGTAGTTTAACTTTGATGTTTTCAAAACCGAAGACCGAACCGAAACCGACTGGTTTTAATCATTTTAAAACTGAAACCGCGGTTTTACATTTTTACGGTTTTTAGCAAACTCTACAATAAATAACACCAAACATTAATTTGCCATCTTTGTTTTGTTTTCATTGAATGCAGACGATGATTTGTTTATTTAATAAGGAGGAGAAATGTAAAATAAAGGAAAATATTTTTTTTGAAAAGAGTGGCTTAAGCAACGAGCGGTTTTGTCGCAAACAATTTCCGTCTGAGAATGATTTTAATGCTTTTTCTTCAACGTCTTCACTCTGCAAAGTTTGCGCTGAAAAACATTTAGCACTAGATAAACAGTATGACAAATATCCAGCATGTCTGCCAAATATAAAAATGGTTTTAATATTCCTACAAATGTTTTTCAAATGTTTTTCGAAACAGCAAACACCCCAATTAACATCACAAACGATTTGTACAAACGTAACATTTTGACATGTTTACCTAACAGTTTGTGTGGTTTGTTTTGCTCTAAACGATGACTATAAGGCTTTTCATGATATCGCTTATAAGTCTCGCGTAAACTGTGCATTTCTACGCCCTCTCAAATGAATTGTCAAAATTGTTATGAGAAGTTATCAACACAAACTTCGTAAATTTGCCCAACAATGTTTCCTCGCAAGCTTGCGCTGATCAATTGTGCATTAATAGAAACAGATTTTTTGTGCTGAACGTCGTTTTTAACAAAAAATTAAAATGTTTACACAGCACAAACAACAAATTCTTGAAATAATCTGAGCAAATTAGTCCTTTTGCTTTCTTTAGGCATTTTTAAAAAACAAATTTTTCTTTTTAGGCACCACTTTTTTTAAGTTTTTTTTTTAAATTTTTCTATTGACATTTCTTACAAACTGAAATTAATTGTTTAAAAAGTTCTCTCTCAAGTTTGCCCATTTACACAAATGGCAATTTTAAGCAGTTTCATGAAAGCCTTATCATATAAAACATTATCATTATTTCTCACAGTGTAGCAAAATCTTAGAAATTAATCAAATTTTCTTTAAAGGAAAAAAATTACGAGAAACAAGAATTTGTTGGAAAAAAGTTTCTTTTTGAAAACCAATATGACACTGCTGCTGTGGCAGTGGTTTAGTCAAGGTAGAGGAGATAGAGATGGTTATTGCGATGAATTGATGTTAAACTGTCTTTTGACTTCTTGGGTACAAAATACATCGACAATTAAATTACAAGGTAAAGAAAAATACAAAAAGAAATATTAAAACAAAAATATATCAAAAGGAAGGAACTTTTATTAAATCAAAGAAACGAACAATTTGAAGGATAAAAAGGAGAAAAAAAAGATATTGTTTGTCCCCAAACACAACAAAGTCTTGATGAAATTATACAACTAAGATAAATATTACTGAATTTAGTAACTATAAAGCAAAAATTAACAACAAAGTTTAATTTTCTTGGAAAATTCTACATTTTTATTTTGAAATATTTTTCATAAAATCGTTTTTATTTGTTGAAATCCCGAATTTCAAAATCCTTTATTTTAATATCCCGCATAATTGTAGAGTTTTGGTTTTAAAATTCGCACGATAGACAGTAGGGTTGGGCCTTGGGCCGGTTGGAAGGTTTTACTCCTCTATGGCATAACAAACACCGGCTTCGCTAACTAAATTTGGGATTTAATATTGGGATTTTTTAAATATAGCATTCGGTCTTATAAAGCTTGGGATTTTGGCATTTAGAATTTTGAAATTCAGGATTTAGAAATTCAGGCTTTTAACAACTATCCCTATTTGTCTAGATTGTGCAATAATTCTTAACTTTTAAGGAATTTTTTTTTAAATAGAAATCTCTATTAACAGAATAATAAAAACTTCAAATTGCAATTTAACAGAAGAAAACAGGACGACAACGATCTTGGAAGTTTTCAAAGCAATATATTCCTGTTATCCTCTATCATTGTAAAACTGCTTTTGCTAAGTCCGTTCGTTGTTGTTGTCCTTTTGACAATAATGACAATTGGAAAATATGTGTTGTATGGTTGGTCCACAGGAAAACTACAGCTAAATAAAGGACATCTTTTTATACAAAATTATGGAACAAAAGAAAATTAAATGATATCTCTTATTATTCTTGCTATTCGTAGCAGTTAGCAGTTCTTTTATAGCTGTTGTTATTGTTGTAAATATTGTCGTAGCAGCAGTACACCACATTTTTAGCTATTCAAAAATATTTTGTTTCGTTTGAAAAAAAACTTTGTAGTTTTTTTCTCTTTTGTTTAACATTTGTTTGTTTAAAAAAAATAATAACAAAACGAACGAAATGAATGAAATAGGAAAAATAATACTTTATTTTCTTTTTTGCTCGTTTTTTTTTTTTTTTTTTTGCAAGCATACAAAGTCCTATGGATTATATTCATTTCTACGTACAGAATACAGTGGGATGAGACAGAGACTTATTTGAGAGATTGAAATACTCATGTTGTCCCTCTATTCGATGGCTTAGCTCACTGACCAAATAAATATCGATGGCTTAATATAAAAAAGGCGTAACTCGATTTCTTGTTGGTTAACATGGAAAGAAAAGAGCCTAATCAAATCCAAACGATTTTAGATATATAAAAAGTTTTTAATGCAATAATTAATAAAAAGATGCAACAAATTTTATTCTATAGCCCCCTGAAATGTTATACCAAGATGCATTTGGCATTTATCTACCAGAATAAACAAAAAAATTTTTTTTGGAAAAAATTGAGTTACGCCTTTTTTATATTAAGCCATCGATATTTAGATCTGTAACTTGTAACAGGCATTGAAATTTATAAATATTGTAACTTGTCAGTAGTTTTATAAAACTATTTAATTTTATGTATCTTATGCTTTGAGGATTACTTTCCTTTACCAAAACTGCTTTGAAATCAGGAAAAGTAAGGTTAGGTAAAAAAGAGGATGGAGCATCAAGGATGCAACTTCATATCAGTGTGATATACACCTAGGTAACCTAGGTCTCTACTAGGCCTGCTGCGCGCTCAGTTTCCCGGACGTTATTAAGGTTTTCCAGTCGACGTTCCTCAGGGATCCTTAGTCCAACATGACATCGCTCTCGAGGAGTTTTGATTTAACTCGACAAAGGCCTAACAGCGGCAGAGAAAGTGTTCCAGCGTCTCGCTTGCCTCGCCACACGCTCTGCACTCGTCAGATTCCGCCCGTCCGATTTTTTGTAGTTGTGCCCGTAATCCTGCATGACCAGTCACCATCATATTTACCTCCGACTTACTCCCATTGAGGAGGCTTCTTGTCCTCCATTCGTCTGGGTTACCCCACAAAATCTTAGTGGTCCTACCCACATATTTCCAAAAATTTAATTCACAATCTCCATCGATTTCAATTTCACGTGATTTCGATTTCCAGATCATGGCCATATAAGTCTATTTCTGAAAAGCTTGGGAATTAATTTTTGAGTTACGCAAATTTTACACTGTTACAAAGCTATATTTTTCCTCTTTCCGCTTAAACTGTGTTTATCGGATACAATTTTACTGAGCTACACGCCTTTAGTTTAGGTTCACAACATGAAAGTTTTCTTTCAGAAAGTCTGAGTTTGTTGGAGACTTTTTGAACGAAAACTTTCAGAGTGTGAACCCAGACATACTTTCAACGTTCGAAATCGTTGAACAGGCTGTTAGAAAACAGCAGTTCGCAAGATTTTAAGAAATAGCCTCAAAACCTGTAATAACATGTTGTTCGCGAATATCAGGAAAACGCTCTTTAAGAAAAATAAGTGAATGCTATATACGTGTGCATCAGCCCCAATTTAGCTTAGAAAACATCTAATTTTTGAGGTTATGGGAAATTACAAATTTTTGGGTCATGCTCTGCAAATCGCATTCGAGTGAAATTGAAGTCGAGTAAATTTTGAAGACTATCCTGTTTTAAAAGTTCTACATTAAGTATCTGGACATCAGAAGGTTATATAAACTTCCTGACTAGTGCAGTGTGATTCAGACGGAGGTTCTGGGGATGTTTAGAGCCGTGGAATTGGCAAGAAACAACACTGCCAGGTGTCAAGGGACACTTACTATGTTAGGGCCTTGATGGGCTGTTATGTGAACTCCAGGCTAGTGAATAATTGCAGGAGGGCTCTAGGAGGTATCTTAGGGAATTATGTGGTGAGGCTGTGATGGGTACCGGGTCACTGCAACATCACATGCAACAAGATATCTGATGAGTTGAAGAGACTGGGCTTGGAAATGGAGGATCATGACTGTTTGGAGGCTTCTTCTTTGGGCTCTGGGGGAAGCCAGGCCGGGCAGGAGAAGGGTCTGCGTCAGAACCATTATAGTTGTTATCACGGGCCACTGTATGATAGGCAATTGGCGGTAAAAATAGGATCTGACTTGTCGGATATGTGCAGGTTGTGTGAGGACCCAGAGAAGTTGGAGACAGCTGAGCACTTTCTGTGCCACTGTCCCGGCTACGGAACAGCAGGCTGGGTAGTAGATTCATGCGCGAATTTGGAGATGTCTCGGGCTTCGGGCTTCGGGCTCGAGAATGTGACCGCGCAGAAGGAGACTGTACATGTAGGGCAGTTTTCTGTTGAGGTTTTTTTTTGCTTGTGCTGTCCAATTTTTATCTTATATAACTTTCTCTTTTCTTATGTTTTCACTCTTTACTTCTCCTATTATTTTCTTACTAGAATGTCTTTACTAAGGTGTCACAGAAGACCATATTGGTCTCTGGGTGATGGTGTGAAGTTTACTTCGCACTAGCCTTTATAACCTAACTTACTTATCTCTACCAGAACTTCTCTTAAAATCAGAAAAAGGTACTGCCATTTCTAAAAAAATTTAAATAAAAATCTCTATCGATATTTATTTCACTTAATTTTCATTTCCAGAACAAAGTCGTAGTTCTGTTTTTTTTTTATCTAAAAAGTTTGGATGAATTGTGATTTGTAACGAATTGTATCACAGGAATACTTATTTTCTTCATATGTTTTATTAACGTGCTGTATTCGGGGGATCAAGAAGCCGTTTCTGCATTAAACATCACAGAGGCCTGCAGAACATGAACAGTTTTCTACAGCGAAAGTCTTTTCTATCGTACATCGACTGTTATAATGCGTTACAGATTCTTACATCCTTAAGCTACGGTCACACTTATAAAATATTTTTTACCAACTAAGCATTACCACTACTTTTGTCTTAATATCACAAAATGAAACTTAAAGCTAGTTTACACTATCTTACAAGTCTTATGTATTCCATAATACTTTGTGAGATAGAAATCTAATGAGTTCTGTTGCGATTGTCAAAAAATCTAATTTAACATGACATTTTGTGTTCACACCATCGCACAAAGTATAAACACTCACACTATCACACTTTGTCATATTACTTGAGTTTTTGACATGCATTAAGTAATTATACTGCTAGACAAAGTAAAAAACTCTTTAATGTATGATGTGGTATTATAAACAAAATAAAAATATTGAAATTAAAGTAAATTTTATTTTAGTTTGCCTGTTGGTCCCGTTTTTCGTCACATATTTGCCAAATCTGACCGTATCCTTACACTTATGCTCGTTATGATCCAATTACACATGTTTTGTACCATTCCAATTGTTGTTCTGGTTTATTTCTTGTATGTTTCTATTACTGATAATTCCTTTAAAAATAACAGGAATGAATTCAAAATCCAATATTTTTTAGTATTAAACAGATAAGTTTTAGAAAAACCTTTTATGGGGTATCGACTTTTCTAAATTCAAATTTCTTTATCGTTTAAATACCTTTATCCCACTGTGCCTTAGTAGTAGAAGTGCATTTTAGTTTTCTCATTTTTCCAGTCAACAAACAAACACACGCTGCACATGACAACAATTCTTTGTTGTCGTTGTTTGCATTTTTGCCAACAATATTTTGTAGTTATTGTTGTTATTGTTGTAGTTCTATTCATCGCTCTCAAAGAATGAACATTGGGAGCAGTCAACACAGCCAACACTCGATATCATTGTATAAACATCAATGCTGTTGGGTTTTTGTTTTCTTGTTTAATCAGAGTCAGTTGGTTTTGTGAATGTGTGCGTGTGTGTGTGTTGGAGAGTGTCCTTATAAAAACACACAGATATACACTCACATCCACTTTCGCATACACACAAAAGAAACCTTAAGAAACCAGGAGAAATGTTTGCCAAATCGCACCCTTCTATTCATCTTCCTTGATATCTAAGAACGGTGAAGTTGTCGCAGATATTTGTAGTTACAAAACAGAAGGTCCTTTTGATTCCATTGGTTTTATTTACTTTTTATGTTGTCGTTGTTGTTGCTATTTTGTCATTGTTGTTGTAGCTGATTTGCGCTAAATATTGGCTTTAGTTGAGTTTATTATTCGAAATAAAAATATCAAATTGCATTTTCTTTAAGAAAACACAAACAAATAAAAAAACAACAAGAAATCAGCCACGTATTCAGTGGCCACAAAGAATAATTATTAAACAACTTATTTATGATCAGGTGAAAAAAAACATTAGAGGAGTGTTTTATAAGTTACACAGAAGTTGGTAATTTAATATGATTTGGGTATATGTTGGAAAAAGAAAACAATGCTGCGTACACTTTATAAATTTCCATTTCCTTTTGTTTGCGTTTTTTTTTTTTTGGACGAGCTGCAACTTCCGAAAGGAAAATGTCAAAACGATAATGATGACATTTTAATCAATACATTTCAATATTATTTCTTATAAAAATATTTCTCAAGAGAAACTTGCTTATTGTATTTTGGAATAAGTAAAACCCAGTACAAGAAATGTAACATTCATTCTTTGAACTCCAATTATTGGCTATTGATTGCATTATATATAATTTCCTTTAACTCCGGTTGGATCGTAGGGCCATAACGAAAGATCTATAGTTGTTTCTATTTTTTGTGATAGTTGCTTTAGTTCACTTCAGGATTTATTTATCTGGATCATTTCATAGTTGGTGTTGCGCCACCCACCCCTGAACCCCTGAGGGTTCCACTATAGTGATGTTCGGCAGGATTCTTTTACAGCCATTTAAGCCGTTTGATTTGATTTTAAGATCAATCGGGATTTCAGCGGTTTGTAAAGGTCTGTAGTCTTTTTTTTAACACTGCAGTTAAAGCCCAAGATTCTCTTCCATATAGAAGGACTGATTTTACATTTGAGTTAAAAATGATCAGTTTTGTTTCAAGCGCTCAATATCGCTTGGTGTCCATATTTTTTTGGAGTTGGAAGAAGATCCCTCTGGCCTTGTTTATGCGAGAAAAAATATCCTCACTATTGCCACCATTAGGTGTTATCGTGCTTCTAAAATAGCAACAATTATTTCTGTGTGCAATTTTTTCATTGTAAATGTTGACAGAGGGAGCATTTTGGGATGTAGGGAGAAATTCGGGTTTTTTTGCATTAATACAGAGACCACAACCAGCGGCTTGTTGTCTTAAGCGGTTGAATTTTATCTCTGATCTTTTTGTTTACAGCAGTGCAAAAGCATCAGCGTATTATGCTAGCTCCTCTAGGAGGCCGAACATATCCCAGGAAATGCCTCGATTTTAGTTAGCGGATTGTTGAGTACGTCGTCTAGTACCACTAGGAACAGTGGTGGAGACATTAAACAGCCCTGTTTAGCACCAGTATTGGGTTATGTCTTGTGACAAAAGCTTATTGTGGAGTATGCGACATTTGAAACCTTCGTAATTGGTTTTGAGTAGGTTTATAAGTTTTGTGGTGATGTTTTTCTTGATTCTAACGAATAACCATATTGTATCTCTGTAGATGATACTGTCGAATGCAGTGGTAAGTGAAATTTACAAAACAGATCTTGTTGCCATTCATTAATTTGCTCTAGAATTATCGGCAATGTTGTGATATGGTTTGGATTGCTTTAATAACACTGGTTTACAGCCAAAAAATACCAAGAACGCCACATGCCTAGATAAGTTAATTGGGAACTCCTGAACACGAAAAACGCTGTAATTTTTGTTTTTAAGTACCGTTTTTTAGATATCGGTACTTTTGTATGTTTTCGGTGTATGGTCCCTCTCAAACTTGTAGAGCCCAACCAAAAAGTCCGATCGAAATAAGTGGCATATTGTTGGAAAGGTAATTGAATGCCTTTTCCGTCGATATGCTTAAAATTTTTTATCTGATAAAAAATGGCTGAGTAATGGCACCTCAAAATTAAAAATTTGCCTATTTTTTACGTTTTTTTTCAAAATTTTTCATTTTTATTTCTTTTTTTTTCTACGTTATAGTAAAGATCAGTACCCATGTTCTGTAACTTTAGTGAGAACTTCTTGCATCGAAAAGATGTGAAACAAAATATTCCATCGTTTCTCGAAAAGTGAGAAAAAAGTGTGTCTGTAACTCATGTCGAAAACTATCAAAAGTGATTACGTCGTTACGTTATAAATGTCATAATATTACACTCGAAGCCGATGTGAAATTGCAGACGTTGAGAACGCCAGTCACACATATCGTTGACGGCGACCAAAATTTACTAAAATTGAAAATTTTTCAACGACGGCGGCGAAAACACAACCGTCGACTATACCAAATTGTGTAAAGATCGACTTTAATGTTTGTTGTTTGCAAACGAGCTTTGAAGACATTGGTATATTTTATAAAAATATTAAAAGCAAAATAATTAAACAATGAAAAATGTGCCAAGAATAAAATATTATTATTATTATTCTTTGCATTTTTAATTGTTTTTTTAGTGTTAAAATTTTTTCTCGCCCCATTTTTATTCGTGAGTTTATTTGACAGTTCAAAGCGGGAACTTTTCTCACCAAAATGTTACAGACACACTTTTTCTGTAAATTGGCTAGTAATTTCCTTACGTGTCAGCTTGTACTCGCCAAAAAAAAGTTACAGACACAGTTAAGTGAGAAAAACAGCTGTTTGTTTCAATTTATGGCATTTTTGTTTCATTTCACACATTTCAATCGAAAACTTTCTCGACGCGAGAGTTACAGAACATGGGCACAGGAATGCTTTATTTTTTAACCAAATAGTTTATTTAATTACCAACATTTTAAGCGTAATTTGAGAAAAAATCGGATGAAAAATAAAGTTTTTATTAAGGATTTTGTGGAACGACAATATATTCATCTCATATAGAATTCCGTTTTTTTTAAATACGTTAAAACTGATGGACGCCGAATATAGTGTGTGAGCAATGGAGTTAAAAAAAAAAATTTTTGTCGTTCCCCAAAATCCTCCAGAATCCAGATCTTTACTATATCGTAGATAAAAAAAAAAACGAAATAAAAATGAAAAATTTTGAAAAAAACTTTATCGTTTAAATTGTTGTCTGTTGAGCTCTAATAAGATAATCTAATCCGAGCGCATTTGATTCTTTGCTACGGTGTTGATTTTGTTTGGGGGTTTAATTTTAAATATTGCATTTGTTCAACAATAGTGTATTAACTTAAAATATTTATTTTTTCACTTTTTAGAAAAAATCGACACGTACTTATCATATCTACCCGCTGTAATGTAAAATTGTTTTGCAACTGTTGCTGAACAAGTGCGATATGCATTCCAATTTCGGTTTGTTTTATTAAAATGCTCTAAAGAGGTCTGTACGCGGTCAAAATTTCTCATCAAGCGCTATGGTTGTACTAGTATTAGTGAAAATGTGTTTGTATGCTGTATGAACAATCAAAAAATTAAGATATGACGGCGAAAATTACATCAAGCACACGTACATGAGTGAATTCGTCGTGATGTCAGGCATTTTTACCGTGTACAAACCCATGAGTATTCAAAGTACCAATCCGTTACTAATAATCTCTTCTCTCTGAAGCGGGATAACGCAGCAGTTTAGATATGCGAAATGGCCTATCAACGACTATCGGTTTCTTTGACGGCTTATTCCATTCTTTTTAATAAGATCTAGGTTAGGTTAGGTTAGGTTAAGAAGGGTTATGCGCCCAAGGGCACTCTTCCACTCGGAGACCAATATGGTCCATTGTGAATAAAAGATCTAAAGCTTTTTTAAAGAATTTAAACCGTGTTTTTTTAATCCTCTACTGCTGAGAACCTAACTCGGGGCAAATGAGTGCAGCAAAAACCTCAAACTTGTCTGAGTCTTGGCTGAGCTTTTAAAGATCGCAGCGAAGCTAAAAAATTTCTAACACCACTGTATACAGTAACTCCCAGGGAGTAATACTATGTTCACACTTGAGTTCTTAAACGCGTTTAAGCAGCTCGAACGTGATTAAGCTCTAATCACTACAAAATCGAGATGATTACCCATACATTGAAGTGATTTGTTAATCACTTCAAATCGACACGATTACAACTAAATCACTTCATAAACCACATAGAATCCACTGAACATACCTAATAATGTGGAATCGCCAACATGTCGTGTACAACCGGCCAAGATTTCTGCTTTTTTTCCTTAAATAATTCATAAATTTTCCCAATTTCATCATTAAAATGATTAAAATAATCTTCTGATAACTTTATAAAAGTGTTTTTATCCATTTTTAATACTTTAAAGAAATATAAATTTGTTTGATTTTTTTTTGTGTGTTTGTTGTGTGTTTTTTTTTTTCTTAATCATCTGTCATCTTAATCATCTCAAATGTAATGTGAACGGCTTTGATTAGCTAAATCAACATTTTGCTTAAACGCGTTTAAAAACCCAAGTGTGAACTTAGCATAAGCTACGCCCTTAACTGGTTTTTGGTAGAAGCCCTTCGGTGATCACGTAGTGACTGTTGCTTTAACCTCACTTTTTAGGGTCTGATTTCGAAATATTCTTATACTCACTGATACGGTCTATAAGACTGACTTATCGAATTTAAATTGTTTGAAAAAACGCGAGATTATGGTGATTTCTGTAAGCTTCATCACTCTCAATAAACTTCAATTTAGAAAGGTTTCAAAGTTTATGAAAGCAAGAAATGTGAGCGCATCGGTGTTGCCAGGAAACAATTTTAAAAATACAATTACATGTGGGCACTTCCAAGATTGTAAACGGGACATTCGCACACGTTTATATTGACAAAACTGTAAAAAAGAACCTGATTTTCATTTTTTAAATTAATGATTCTTTTAACTCTCAATTAGCTCTTTAATTTCCGCAAATGAAATTTTTCGCTTACTGTCGTGGTTTCCGAGATAATTGAAAAAAAACCAGTGATTGTAAACGGGACAAAAAACGGAAGTGGGTTTTAAGGGGTAACCGTTTAAACAGTGATTTCTGCGAAACCTGACACAATATTTTATTGGGATTAATTTTAAAATGTTGCGTACTAATGTGCCCTAAAAATGGTTTCGATTTCAAAATAAAATATGAATTACATCATAAATATGCCTTAGATTAGAGTATTGTTGTTCCAAATGCATATTTTCTAATATACACAAGTATGTACGTGTGTGAAGATAAATATGAAAAGTTAAATATGTTTTTAAAAAATATCGCATGCGATAAAAAATATTTTAAAAAAATATCGCATGCGTATTATAAAGAAAATACGACTATTTATACGAAATTTTACAGTTTTTATGAAAAATTAATAATTTTTATTTAATATTTAAAACTAATTAGATATTTAGTTAGTCTTTTTATATTAAAATTTATGATTTTTGAAAAAATACGACTTAGAGTGAAATTCTCATGAAAGTGCTGTGTGGAAAATGAAGGCTATGGACAGGGCTACAATATCCTATAAGCACTTTTTCCAAATTGTATTTGTGAAAATTTTTATACATTTTTGAAAATTTGACTTAGAGTGAAATTCTCTTGAAAGTGCTGTGTGAGGGATATGGCCACTGTGTCCAAACCCTTCGATCTCAGGGAATCAAACCTAATGGAAAATGAAGGCTATGGACAGGGCTACAATATCCTATAAGCACTTTTTCCAAATTGTATTTGTGAAAATTTTTATACATTTTTGAAAATTTGACTTAGAGTGAAATTCTCTTGAAAGTGCTGTGTGAGGGATATGGCCACTGTGTCCAAACCCTTCGATCTCAGGGAATCAAACCTAATGGAAAATGAAGGCTATGGACAGGGCTACAATATCCTATAAGCACTTTTTCCAAATTGTATTTGTGAAAATTTTTATACATTTTTGAAAATTTGACTTAGAGTGAAATTCTCTTGAAAGTGCTGTGTGAGGGATATGGCCCCTGTGTCCAAACCCTTCGATCTCAGGGAATCAAACCTAATGGAAAATGAAGGCTATGGACAGGGCTACAATATCCTATAAGCACTTTTTCCAAATTGTATTTGTGAAAATTTTTATACATTTTTGAAAATTTGACTTAGAGTGAAATTCTCTTGAAAGTGCTGTGTGAGGGATATGGCCACTGTGTCCAAACCCTTCGATCTCAGGGAATCAAACCTAATGGAAAATGAAGGCTATGGACAGGGCTACAATATCCTATAAGCACTTTTTCCAAATTGTATTTGTGAAAATTTTTATACATTTTTGAAAATTTGACTTAGAGTGAAATTCTCTTGAAAGTGCTGTGTGAGGGATATGGCCACTGTGTCCAAACCCTTCGATCTCAGGGAATCAAACCTAATGGAAAATGAAGGCTATGGACAGGGCTACAATATCCTATAAGCACTTTTTCCAAATTGTATTTGTGAAAATTTTTATACATTTTTGAAAATTTGACTTAGAGTGAAATTCTCTTGAAAGTGCTGTGTGAGGGATATGGCCACTGTGTCCAAACCCTTCGATCTCAGGGAATCAAACCTAATGGAAAATGAAGGCTATGGACAGGGCTACAATATCCTATAAGCACTTTTTCCAAATTGTATTTGTGAAAATTTTTATACATTTTTGAAAATTTGACTTAGAGTGAAATTCTCTTGAAAGTGCTGTGTGAGGGATATGGCCCCTGTGTCCAAACCCTTCGATCTCAGGGAATCAAACCTAATGGAAAATGAAGGCTATGGACAGGGCTACAATATCCTATAAGCACTTTTTCCAAATTGTATTTGTGAAAATTTTTATACATTTTTGAAAATTTGACTTAGAGTGAAATTCTCTTGAAAGTGCTGTGTGAGGGATATGGCCACTGTGTCCAAACCCTTCGATCTCAGGGAATCAAACCTAATGGAAAATGAAGGCTATGGACAGGGCTACAATATCCTATAAGCACTTTTTCCAAATTGTATTTGTGAAAATTTTTATACATTTTTGAAAATTTGACTTAGAGTGAAATTCTCTTGAAAGTGCTGTGTGAGGGATATGGCCACTGTGTCCAAACCCTTCGATCTCAGGGAATCAAACCTAATGGAAAATGAAGGCTATGGACAGGGCTACAATATCCTATAAGCACTTTTTCCAAATTGTATTTGTGAAAATTTTTATACATTTTTGAAAATTAGACTTAGAGTGAAATTCTCTTGAAAGTGCGGTGTGAGGGATATGGCCACTGTGTCCAAACCCTTCGATCTCAGGGAATCAAACCTAATGGAAAATGAAGGCTATGGACAGGGCTACAATATCCTATAAGCACTTTTTCCAAATTGTATTTGTGAAAATTTTTATACATTTTTGAAAATTTGACTTAGAGTGAAATTCTCTTGAAAGTGCTGTGTGAGGGATATGGCCACTGTGTCCAAACCCTTCGATCTCAGGGAATCAAACCTAATGGAAAATGAAGGCTATGGACAGGGCTACAATATCCTATAAGCACTTTTTCCAAATTGTATTTGTGAAAATTTTTATACATTTTTGAAAATTTGACTTAGAGTGAAATTCTCTTGAAAGTGCTGTGTGAGGGATATGGCCACTGTGTCCAAACCCTTCGATCTCAGGGAATCAAACCTAATGGAAAATGAAGGCTATGGACAGGGCTACAATATCCTATAAGCACTTTTTCCAAATTGTATTTGTGAAAATTTTTATACATTTTTGAAAATTTGACTTAGAGTGAAATTCTCTTGAAAGTGCTGTGTGAGGGATATGGCCACTGTGTCCAAACCCTTCGATCTCAGGGAATCAAACCTAATGGAAAATGAAGGCTATGGACAGGGCTACAATATCCTATAAGCACTTTTTCCAAATTGTATTTGTGAAAATTTTTATACATTTTTGAAAATTTGACTTAGAGTGAAATTCTCTTGAAAGTGCTGTGTGAGGGATATGGCCACTGTGTCCAAACCCTTCGATCTCAGGGAATCAAACCTAATGGAAAATGAAGGCTATGGACAGGGCTACAATATCCTATAAGCACTTTTTCCAAATTGTATTTGTGAAAATTTTTATACATTTTTGAAAATTTGACTTAGAGTGAAATTCTCTTGAAAGTGCTGTGTGAGGGATATGGCCACTGTGTCCAAACCCTTCGATCTCAGGGAATCAAACCTAATGGAAAATGAAGGCTATGGACAGGGCTACAATATCCTATAAGCACTTTTTCCAAATTGTATTTGTGAAAATTTTTATAAATAATATTTAAATAATATTATAATAAAAATTTTCACAAATACAATTTGGAAAAAGTGCTTATAGGATATTGTAGCCCTGTCCATAGCCTTCATTTTCCACACAGCACTTTCATGAGAATTTCACTCTAAGTCGTATTTTTTCAAAAATCATAAATTTTAATATAAAAAGACTAACTAAATATCTAATTAGTTTTAAATATTAAATAAAAATTATTAATTTTTCATAAAAACTGTAAAATTTCGTATAAATAGTCGTATTTTCTTTATAATACGCATGCGATATTTTTTTAAAATATTTTTTATCGCATGCGATATTTTTTAAAAACATATTTAACTTTTCATATTTATCTTCACACAAGTCAAGTATGTGCTAAAAGTTGTAGTACTTCGTTTACCATTTATCTTTTTTTTCGAATCAATTAATTTATACGCATATATTAAAAAAATATAAGCAATTCTCTAAATAAATCTTGGAAAGAAAATTTTTTTTTTCCATTTTTTTGTGGTTGACGTTTTTTTGGAAATAGCCATGTGTAAAACTTTGTAAAATTTCTCTATTTAAATTTTACGAAACAAAGAAAAACTGGCACTTGAATAAACAGGAAGAATTTGAAAAATGTGTATAACAAATTTCTACTTGGAAGACAAATTTAATCAGTTGCAAAATATTATACTTTTAGTTAAATTATTCAAAAGTAATAAGACATTTAAAGTGAGAATCTAGTGATTTTTGCTTAATTAACAACAAGCTGAATAAAATAATTAATTTATGCACCCTAAGTTTCCCCCTAAGATTCTGTACTTCCTAAATTTGGCCTTAAATTAAAGCCCCTAAATATGGGGGAAACCCCTAAACTGACAACCCTGGTGCGCTTACAGCAATGTTTGTTCTGCGAGACCGATGTTTTTAATAGAATTATATTTTTTTTATTTTTTTATCTCTTAAGAATTTAATCATATTTTACAAAGATTGAACTTAGTCATTTATAAAAAAAGTGTTTTTCTCCAAAACTTCTGTTAACATTAGCAAAAACTTACATTTTTAGAAGAAAGTTTTGTAGGATCTGCAAACATTGTTCTGACAGTCCGGGAACGGGTATACATTTCATATTTAGACGTGAGTATAGGAAGGTTAGACATAAAAAATGACTTCGATTAAAAAAATTGTGATACTAATTAAAAAATTTATTAAATTTGCAACAGTTAACAAATTAATAATATCAATTAAACATTTTTTTACATTAGCAACATTTTCTGCAGTAATGTGGTTGATGATGTAAGTAAACCTTTAATTCACTTGATTAAATTTTTAATTTAAACTGATTTTAATTTTGATTAATGGTTTAATGAAAAAAAAAAATTAAGAAAATTTTTGTGTGTGAATGGGCCAGGTCGCAATTAGTTTTTTCATTGACTTATTCAATTTCTAAATTTAGAATTACATATGAGTCGTTCAGTGGATAAAGGGAATGAGTCCAAAAATTTGAAATGGAGAAAAACGACAGAACAGTTGACGTTGACCTTAAAACTAGTTGTAACAACAAAACTCAAAACTAAAATTGCAAAATTAATTATTAGGGCTTCTTTTACAATTTGTAAATATATAATGTTTGTATGTAAGTGTATGTGTTCAAAAAACCTGTTAATATGATACAAATACATTTTTATTGATAAGAGTTTCAGTGGAAAAAGGGAATAAGTCCACCAAATTTTTTGTGGTTAAAATCGAAAGCGTAAAAATTTTAAATTTATTATGTTTTGACTTTGAGCATTCGTTCGGAAATAAAAAAAAATATCCATCTAAATATTGGCTTACCTCGTGTAGTGTTTAAATTGAATTAGTATATTTTGGAAAGAGTACATTTTTTATAATTTGGCAAAAAACAGGCTGCAGCTAATTTTTTAGTTCAGTGCATTCGCTCAGTTTTATTTTAAATGAAGTTAAAAAATAACATAAAACATTTCTTCTTTTTAAAACAAAAATTAACTAAAAAAATTTCTTCTTTTTAAATTTAACAAAATAATGTCTTCTTCAGAATAAGCTTCCTGACTTTATACTGTTTTCAAGTTTTTATAGAAAGTATGGTACACGGGAGGGATATATTTTAATAAATCAATTATATCCTTTTCCTTTTCTTTTGTTATAGCTCTAGTGTCAGGATACAATAGACTTTGACTTATGCTATTCAATAACATTACTTTACCTTTCTTTCTTATGTTTATATTTTCAAATCCAAATTTTTTATCGATATTATTTTTATATTATATTACCCATGGTTTCGATCTATCTAGTTTGATCCACCTCATTTGGAGCCGGTTTACCGGTGTTACCGCGGTGTTGGTTTTGCGATTGCAAACGTTATTTTCCAAAGATTTTGTAGAGAAAAAAGCAAAACTGGTAATTTTAACCACTTGAAACTGTTCTTTTATTTTGCATGTTGAACACAAAACAATCCGATCGTGCGTATCAGCAAACGTTTTTATGTATTTGACCAAACAAGAGGCTCGCAAGCATTGTTTTGAAACTCATGGAAAGCAAAGTTAACAAGTGATTAATGCAATATAAATGCAAGCGTGGACTTATTCCCTTTTTCCACTGAAAATAAAAATTTTGTGTTTCGTACAAAAAAATGTTTTGTCTTTAAAAGGGGGTTACCGTTGAAATTTGACAACAAAATTTTTACCATACATTGTTAGTCATAAAAGGAAGTGTATCCACGCTAAATCTCAAAAACGCCAAAAAATGGACTCATTCCCTTTATACACTGAACGACTCATATATCAATACTTAAATACATCATTTTTATTTCTTTACTAAAATAATAATTAATTCTAAATTATTTTTATATATTTTCAGGTAATTACTTTAATTTTGACAACAGGTAATTTTTTTGTTCAATTATTTTCTTACTCAAGCGGATAAAAAAAAAACAGCAGAGGCCGTTAAGTCAAAAGACATTTCAGTTCCGTTTCTTACTAACGTTTATTCTTGTCGTATTCGATGCAAAGCTTTGACTTTTCACTTCTCAATTCAGAAAATTTGAAAGCTTCTTAGAAAATGTTTACAAAATATTTTTTCTAATCGCTTTTTCTTAAAGCGTTTGTAATATTGAATTATTCTTTACAAAAATAAACGAATATATGGTGAAATAAAAAAGGTGGCAGCACTACGCCAAGTGACGATTTTTGGCTCTTGCATTGTTTGTCCAATCTTATGTCAAAGTTTTGTTTATGTTTTCAAAAAGTCCTCGTTTTGTGCTGTGATTATTGTATTTTATTAAAGATTTTGATAATTTTAAATTTAAATAAATAAGATATTGACCATAGTTAAATAAAAATTGGCTTAAAATTTATTTATTTGATCACGCTCAGCAGCATGCTTTGATTTTTGCTTAAAATATTTTTTGACGTAAGCTGGGACCTTATTTCCATTTATGTTGTATTTGTTGCTGTAACGATGTCATCTGCTTATTTCACCATGAACTAATAGCCTTTTAAACGAATGCCTAAAGGTCAAGTTACTCAAACGTTAACGTTGCTGTCGACTTCAATGAATAAAGGAAACAGAAAATTTGTCAAAATTTTTATAATTTTTCAATTTAAGCTTTTGTTATTTGTGCATTTTGTATAAAAATATAAAAAACCCCGTGTGTCGATGGCATGCTCGCGTTTTTAATAAGCATTCATCATCAAAGCAACAGCACATTTACGTAAGAGTTCCTTCCTACTTCTACATAAGCGAGGCAATGAAAACGAAACAGCTGATCCGCAACGCATACGTTTACGCAAGCGAAACAAAACGAAATTAGAAATTAATCTTGTAAAAAGAGAGACTAGATCTGTAAATCCATGTCGTTTTTTTCTGCCAGGAAAAAACTAAATCATAACCACCATCGCCTTAAGCGTTGGTGCTGATGTTTCAAATACAAGACAACTTGATAAAAGATAAAAAAAAAGTTAAAAGTGTGTATATGAATGTTTACTCAGAATAATAGTCGAGCAGTCCGTTGAATGGAGATCCCCAATTTATCTGCTTTAAATAGATTTTGAACAGGCGTTTGACATACAATTTGGAACGCGCTAGCCTGTAAGGGAGTTCCACAACTGCTGTTCTCTCTCATAAAATCTTTCTATGCTAATGCAGCATCACAAACATACAGAGATGAAAAAAGTGACGTATGGAAAATGACTAAATCATTTGCGAGGGCAGCTTTCGAAGAAAAAGAAAGAAAACGTTTCTTGGTAGTGAAGTGGCAATGTGTAAAAACAGGCCGCTACTATCAACACAAATTGCGTAATCAAAACAAAAAATGCAAAAAGGACAGTTTTCGAAGAAAAAGATAGAAAAACACAAAACTTTCTGTCTCGGGACGCCTCCGTGTGCTCTGTGGCAGCATGCAGAATATTGCATGAAAATGAAGTATCTGATAAAATAAACATTGGTAAAGGAGTCCGCCAGGGATGTGCGCTCTCGCCACTTCCCTTTAATATTGTGCAAGCTACAACCTCAAGAAATGGAAGACCTTGACTATGGAAATAGTTAAAATCGAAACAATCTATAAATTTTCTTTGAAAAATCGTAAGCTCGACATGACTTTTGAGGTTTGACCCAAATCTTTTTTGAATTTGCATTTAAGCAAACTCACGGTTTATTAAAAGAAAAACAAAAACGTTTTGGAACCGGTAAAAACGTAACAATATTAATGAAGTTATGAATTTCATTTCCTATAGAAGAAAATATTTGAATGGCCTACTTCCTCACTTCCGTCCTATCAAAATCATTAGACAATTTAAAATTCGTCAGGAGTTCGATATCGTTCGAAATTACAATACATACATTTTAAAATTTGATCGCTTTAATATGGCGCTATTTGTCCTCAGGTTTGTTTAAAGCAGTGGTCGAAAATAAACAGTACATTATTTAGCGTTAGCCTCACCAACCCAAGAACGATATGTATTTTTTTGGTGATGGTGTAGACGAACACAACCCTTAATACCGTTCGTAACTATTTTCAAGAAAGAGCCGAACATTACATAATGTTCTGTTCTTCGTCAAAAAAAAACAAACATATTTTAATGTTTGGTTTTTTTACCAGCCAAAAGGGACGAACATTAATGAGCCGAACCGAACACAATGAAGTTTGTGGATTTAAAAAAAAAACCAAATGGAGTCAAATGTTCTCATAGTATTATTTTTGTGTTCTAAAGATGACTTACAGGGAAACGTTATTTTTTTTATGATTTTCTGTACAAACACTATAAGCGTTTGTGTTTTTTACAAATCTACAGAACCGAACACTAAGGAGCGATATTTAGTGTTTATTTTCGAACACTGGTTTAATATGTAATTAAAAGATCATCACAGTTAATTGAATATAATTTAAGTATTCGGATCGTAAGAACAAACAAAATTAATTATGGTGATGAT
Source organism: Pollenia angustigena (assembly GCA_930367215.1). Taxonomy (NCBI): domain Eukaryota; kingdom Metazoa; phylum Arthropoda; class Insecta; order Diptera; family Polleniidae; genus Pollenia; species Pollenia angustigena. The sequence goes on along the minus strand of OV884057.1, from coordinate 118,009,526 downwards.
GACATTGATTGCAACTATAATTTCGATGCAGTGCTATTTCGTCTGATTATAAGGGTTTCTAACAGAAGCATGTTGTTGATGCAACACAGCAGGATGTATCGTTTAATTTAACGCGCCCTAAAAAATAGACCGCTGCTGCGCGCGGCACGCAATATACACAGCAGACTTACCGTTATTTAGACCATTTGTATTGAAGGCCAGTGGTAGATTTTTTCTTTTTATTTTGTAGTTCTGGAACTGCTTACATGAAAGGAAAGTACAAAAAACTCCCCCAACAAATTCAAAAGCAGTAGAACATAAACCTCGAAGGTGTTCTTTAAATTGAACTCATAAATTTTTGTTTTTTTTTCCTTTAACTTCTCTCTTATTTTTATAATTTATATCCTTCGAATATTTGTGCTTGTATATTTTTTTTTTTTGGTTTTACTTTTTATAATTTTATGCAGAATAGATTTTTTTCTGTTTACGGGTTTTCCTACCTTTTTTTAATTTATAACGCGTCATTTGTTCGCGCGCGCCTTATCGCGTGTCAAATCATCGTTATTTGTTATTTATTTAAAATTAATGATCATCGAATGATATAAAAATTATTTCCCCCATTGATAATCATCATAAACAATTAAAAAAAAAAAAAAAAAAATGATAAAAAATAGAATGAGGAAGCTACCAAAACCAGAACGAATTTCATGATGAAGAGTAATTGAAAAATAATTTTGAAAATATGTATTTCAATTGCAATAATTGTAATGATTAATTAAAATTGAATGATTTACTTATTAAGAAATTAACTATTAAAAATGGAAGAGATGCTGCTTCTAATCTATTTAAAAAAAAAAAAAACTAAATATTAAAAATATGAAAATGCTTCGTATAACAACTCTGCATTAAATGCTTAAGCATATAAAATAAATTTGCACAGTGGGCTAGAATTAATATATTTGTAAATATTTTTCTTTCATATATTCATGTGGAAAATTTAGCAATGGTAGGTCCATATAGGTCGGAGCCTCCATATAAGTCCAATTTCAAAAAACACTTACTGCCAAAAATCTTATAATATTTTTTTTTTTATCAAGATAAGTTTCCATTAAAATTAGGTTTAATACCAACAAAAAAATCTAATCTAAAAATCTTATAATCTAATCTAAGACATGTTAAAAATCAGTCTCACTAGAAAAAATCTTAAAAAAATATTTTTTTAGCCTTCACCACATGTGAAGTATATATTTAATTCGTTTTTATTATTCAGTTGGTAATTTCTATAATATATAAATGAATATAATAGCGGAGTTGATTAAACCTATGTCCGTCCGTCAGTTTGTCTGTCCGTATGTCTCTTGAAATGGATTTTTCGTAGATCTCAGATATGGTGGTGACTAGGTTGCTTTGTATTTATATTGCAAAAAGTCCAAAATAGTTTGCTATTGAAATTCAACTTGATCGGTTCACAATTGGCTGAAATTAGAGCAAAAAATGACGACTACCTCAAATTGTTACCCAAAATTCTTTACTTGTTGAAGTCTAATTATAATTTATGAACTGTTTTTCACTTCCACCTGAAACAAAAATAGAAGTGAAAATGAACCAAATCGGTTCATAAATTGCCTAGTTATAGACATGTTACTCTTGCGGGAATCAAACCCGCAACCCTCCCTATGAAAGACTAATAACTACCAACTAGCCTATAGGGACACCCATATCAAAATTAAATTTCTTATAAGGAAAAGATGGAATGCCCAAGATCTTAATATATTTCTGTTTAAGCTTGTCCCAACAACAATAAATTTCAGTTTTTTTTTATCAGGAGTGAAAATTGGGAATTATGCACGACAAACGAAATCTTGGGAATTTCTGTTTTATTTTACGGTGGGGTGCTTTAAAACCATGGGAGATAAGGCCATGATGGCTTTATTGCTCAATTGAATGGGAGATAAAGCCATAATGGCCTTATTGCCCAATCATTGAGAGATAATGTCATATTTAAAATTTTGCGAAATGAGAGATATAGCCATATTTTTTTTTCGCAAATGAGAGATAAAACCATATTTTCTCAGAATATTGTTATGCATGGTGTAAACATTCTGTAAAAGGGAAAATCCTTAGTTATCATTGAAAAACATTTTTTATTCTTGTGACGCACGCAGGAAAACTTTATTCAGCGAAGCCACCTGCCGTGTCCTACTGGAGGAAAAAAACCCCTAAGCGCGGCCGCAGGCCGCCACGCAGAAAAACTTTAGTATGCGAAGCCAGATTTCAATACTTGACTTTAGTGTTTCCGGAAGTGAAAACTATTAATCAATGTAAAATGCAAAAGTTCTTCAAAACTGAAATGAGAGATAAAGCCATTTTCTAATATCGCTAATGTGAGCTAAGGCCATGATGGCTTTATCTCCCATTCAAATGAACAAAAAAAATAAAAGACTTTATCTCCCTTTTGAATGAGAGATAAAGCCATCATGGCCTTATCTCCCATGGTTTTAAAGCACCCCACCTATTTTACAAACCCACATTTACTAAAATAAAGTTACATATTAATTTGATTTTACACACATTTTTTTAACTTAAAAACAAATACAACAAAAAAAAAAAAAAACCTCCAGGTCAGCCATAAATGTCTGAACTCGAGCAGAACTTGCAAAATCATTGGATTTCATTAAAGGAGCAATTTTAAAATGCTTGCAAGTCGGATTAATTAAAAAGCAAGAAAATTGGGAAGTACTTTGAAATCGAGAGACGAAATACAGGTGAAAGACATTTTTGTATTGTATTATTAAGGTCGATAAAAAATGAATCCAAACGTAAGAAATATTATTTAAAGCCCGGCCAATAAGCCGAATCAGTCACAGAACCGATTTAAAAATTTCTCAAGGTAATGCTTAGTCATCTTCAGACATGGAATTTTTTTAAATTCTGCTTTGAAATTGCATTAGTGTTCCGATGATAAAAATTCTAGGCTCGCCATTTATGTATATCTTGTCTTTCCTCTTCTTTTATTATTTCATATGAGCCTATCAGCGCAGAAGTGGTGTAACCCACAATTTAATTTGGCTACGGTTCTGGTGTAAGATATGTTCTTTGCATCGTTCTTTACAGTCGAGTAAGCCAACTGTTTGTATCCAAAAAAAAAAATATCGCTAGAAACATAGTTTTTGCAGGGGCCGTTACAACCAAGTACTATAGAGCAAGAATTATCTCATAATAAGTAGTCAAATTCGGTTTGTGCTTTGTTGTGATACAGACGTGTATTTTTAGCCCCGCATACGATTTGAACTATTAATTAATCACATTTGATTTTGTAATACATACATAAATATAAGCAGCGAATGGACGCTTAAAAAAAAAATAATATATTTTGTTATTTAAATTACTTAACATAATAGTGAACAATTTAAAACGATAAAATTAAATTAAATAAAACAGTAAAAATATATATGTATGTACGTATGAATGTTCATACATGTGTAAACATATTCTGAACAAAACATTTAAATTCTGGTTTTTTCTTTTGTTGTTGTAAAATACAATAAATAATAAAAATATTAAAGCAAAGCAAAACGGTGAAAAACAAAAACAACTCTTTGCATGAGTACAAACAGTGAAACAACACTAAGACAAAATGAAAGAAACGTTTACGTTTTAGTTAATGCAAATGAAAATAATGCAGAAATAAATAAAACAAAACAAAACAATATAAACTACCTAACGGCTAAGCCAATTACTCGAACACGTTCCCTCTCACCCTCGGTATTTACACAAACGGTGGATAGTGACTCATTAAAAAAACTACAACAAGATTTGGTGACAAGTGTTGCCAGGCCAGCAAGTATTGCCGTGACGTCAAAAACAAATTTAGTGGGAAATGATACCATGAACTCAAATGCAATGGAAAACCCCCCTGTAAAAAGTTGTAAAAAGCCTACAGTACAAGTTGGTATGGACAGGTACATAACAGTGCTTAAACGGGGACGCAGCCCTACCTCTGCAGCAGTTGCTTCGGCCTCAAAAGTACCATCTTTTGATAAAATAAATACTCAAAATCGTTTTGCAATTCTGGAGGATGAATCCTCTGAAGCACCAAACGTCATTAAACCATCCAAGCCTCCCCCGATATATCTAAGGGAGCAAAATTCAAATGAGCTCATAAAGAGTTTGATATCGGTGATAGGTGAAAATTCGTTTTACGTAGCGGCTATAAAGCGTGGAAGTATAAACGAGACAAAAATACAAGTCAATAATGAGAATGATTTTCGCAAAATAGTAAACAACTTTGAAACGCTTAAAAAAAACTTTTATACCTACCAACTGAAAAGCAGTAAAGGTCTACAGGTAGTGATTAAGGGTATTGACTCATGTGTGGACCCAGAAGAGGTTAAAACATTCCTAGAAGAAAAAGGCTTCAAGGTAAAACATGTAGTAAATATTAAAAATAGAGAAAAAATTCCCCAACCACTTTTTCGAGTGGAGTTTGAACCCGGCGACGTAAAACTTAAAAAAAACGAAACACATCCTATTTACAATTTAAAATATATTCTCTACAGAAGAATAACTATAGAAGAGCCGCACAAAAAAAATGGACCTGTTCAGTGCTTAAACTGCCAAGAATTTGGCCATACCAAGGCATACTGCTACTTACCCCCTGTCTGCGTAGTATGTGGTGAACTACACGGTACAGTTTCTTGCGATAAGTCTAAAACCGACCCCAACGTAAAAAAATGTAGCAACTGTGGCGGTAATCACACTGCCAATTATAGAGGATGCCCAGTATATAATATTGTCAAGCAGACGGTTGGACCGAAAACAAATACCCCTCAAATGCAGGTTGCAAATCAGGTAAACACAAATGCAATTCAAGCCCCCCAGCCTAGTAATAACAGAACCTCTTACGCTAACGTCCTAAAATCAAACCATCAGCCAATGCAAGGTGCCTCGCCAAGTAATGATGAAACTCCGGTTTCTAATTTAAGTCGTTTAGAAAAAACCATGGAAACATTAGTGCAAACAGTAAATAATTTTACGAACACAATGGGTAATATGATGCAGGAAATGCTTAGAATGCAATCGATGTTATTGCAAGCTGTACTTAACAAACCATGAACTGTTTAAAAATTTGTTTTTGGAACGCAAACGGCATCCGCCAACATAAAAATGAATTAAAATACTTTCTTAAAAATAAACAAATTGATGTCATGATGATTTCTGAAACTCATTTGACCTCAAGAAATACGTTTAAAATCAATGGTTATATACTATATGATACCAAGGACCCTCGAGATAGAGCTTGTGGAGGTTCTGCCATCTTAATAAAAACTCGAGTCAAACACTACATTATGTGTGATCACCGTGAAGACTATCTGCAAGCAACGACTATTTGTGTTGAGGAGCTAAATCGAAACATAGTAATTTCTTCTTTATACTCTCCACCTAGATTTTCCATATCAGAAGGCCAATATTATAAATATTATAAATCATTAGGACCCTGTTTTCTGGCCGCTGGCGATTATAACGCTAAACATACCTTCTGGGGGTCACGACTTATAACACCAAAAGGTCGTGTTTTGTTTAACACAATCTCTAAAATGGGTTTAAATGTGGTCGCGAGCGGGCAACCAACATATTGGCCTACTGATCAGCAAAAAATTCCAGATGTTATCGACTTTGGCGTGGTTAAAAACATCCCCACAGAAACGATTCATATTGAAGCTTCCCTAGAATTATCATCCGACCACACACCTACAATTGTTACTATATCGAACCCAAATAGAATTGTATTTCCGTCAGGTTACTTAGCGACGCCAGCCACACAAATAAATTGGTTAAAATATAAAAAATTTCTCAGTGCCCATTGCACAGAAAATATTCCGCTTAGTACACCGGAGAATGTGGATCTCTCTCTTGTTAACTTTGACAGTTATCTTAAACTAGCTGTTCAACACTCCAGCGTTACCCCCAAAAAAATTAAAAATAATAAAATATGTTCTTCAGATGTCGAGCGGCTCTTGACTGAAAAAAGGAGAGTTCGAAGAGAGTGGCAACTTTACAGATCCCCGCAACTTAAGATTTTATTAAAAGAATGCACAAAAAGGCTAAGAAAGTTGCTACAGAATCAGAAAACGGCTTCTCTAGAAAAATATCTTAAGGAACTTGATGCAACTCCACAATCTGACTACTCATTATGGCGTGCAGCTAGAAATCTAAAAAGGCCAGTTATATCTAAGCCACCATTAAGAAACTTGAATGGTAGTTGGGCAAGAAATGATAATGAAAAAGGAAACCTGTTTGTAAATCATTTGAAAAACGTATTTACACCAAATATATCTCACAATATTGCGGTCGAGTTACCACCTGTTGATGCTAGAGCAGCTTTTCCCCTCAGATTTGAGATAAGAGAAATCGAAAAGGCTATTTGTGACTTAAACACTAAGAAGGCACCTGGTATTGATAAAATCAGTAATAAAATGCTTTTGGAGCTACCTCGCATAGCAAAGAAAATTATTCTTTTTATTTTTAATGCTATTTTACGCCTTGAATACTATCCTGAAAAATGGAAGGTTTCCTTAGTTACCATGATACCAAAGCCAGGTAAAGATCATACAAAAGTTGAGTCTTATAGACCTATTAGCTTATTATCAAATATGTCAAAGCTGTTTGAGAAATTATTAGTTTCAAAATTAACACCAATTTTAAGTGAAAATAGATGTATTCCAAACCATCAGTTCGGATTTAGAAGAAAACACAGCACAATCGAGCAGACTCATCGAATAGTAAATGTCATAAGAAAAGCATTTGAAGAAAAGAAATATTGCTCAGCACTCTTCATCGATGTTTCGCAAGCTTTTGACAAAGTCTGGCATGAAGGCTTATTACACAAATTGAAGCAAAATTTACCAGCAAACACACACAAGCTGCTAGAAAGCTACCTAGTCGGTCGTCAATTTATTATTAAAGAAGGAAATTTCTTAAATTCACCTCAGCCCATTGCCGCTGGAGTCCCACAAGGCAGCATCCTGGGCCCCCTATTATACTTAATTTATACTTCGGACATGCCAACAAGCAACTACACACAAACTTCAACATTTGCAGACGATACAGCTTTTCTAAGCGTCCACGAAAACCGTTATGAAGCATCGCGTTACTTACAGCATCATATATTTCAACTAGAAATATGGTTAAGACAATGGAGGATAATGGTCAATGAGCAAAAATGTGTACATATAACATTCACTTTGCGCCGGGAATCTTGCCCCCCTATTACAATCAATAATCAAATAATTCCTCAACATTCGCATGTTAAATATCTCGGTATACATCTGGATCGGCGATTAACGTGGAAATGCCATATAGAGGCAAAATTAACTCAAATGAAACTAAAAGCCATTCAAATTCATTGGCTTATTGGAAGAAATTCTGTCCTTAGTCTCGATTGCAAGCTTCTACTTTACAACTCTATCTTAAAGACTATCTGGTGCTACGGTATTCAACTATGGGGCACTGCCTCGGCCTCTAATATCGACAAAATTCAAAGGCGCCAAAATAAACTTCTTCGAATAATCACATCCGCTCCCTGGTATGTTAAAAACTCAAACATTCATAAGGATCTCAATGTGCCATTAGTGAAATCTATGATTACAAAATATGCAATAAAATATTTAAAAAGGCTTGAACAACACCCAAATCCACTAGCTCGAAATATTTTAAATCATGGCGGCCACACTCGCTTAAGAAGAAGAGACACTGCAGCACTTACCCAATTAGATGAGCGATAAACACCTATAAAAGTGAACATAACCCGTGATGAAGAAAATTTTGTCTGGCACTGGCAGGAGATAAAATAACGTATTAGGTTAAGATTTGATTAATTATTGTTAGTTCATATTTAATATATGAAGATTCAATAAAAAAATAATGACAAAAAAAAAAAAAAATAATAAGTAGTCTGGGGTTACACCACTTCTGCGCTTAAAGCCTCATATATATATATATATATATATACAAATACTCCTACAGCCAACGTCAAGTTAAAAAGTGTGAGAATAACAAAACAAAATAGAATTGCAGAGTACATGTAACTGAGTAGGCATCCCCAATCTTCTCTTCTCTATCATCAAATTGGACAAATCTATTAAATAGTAGGTAGCATTTTCCAAAAAACACAAAATGTTAGCAAGACCAGCACCCGTATTCCATTATTCGCTTTGCAAAAGTAAAATCTTGATCGCCAAAATGCCTTAGTGAATACAAAATTTAAACAATTTAACGATACTAGAAAATCTAAAATTTCAGCGAATAAAACTGTTATGGCATTGCCAAATTTAGCAATGCACGTTACAGTATTGTATTCGTAGCCAACAATTACAAAATCAACTTTATAGATATTAAGCGATAGATATTAAGCTTTAGCGAATTACAGAATACGGCCACGGGTCAAAACTATTTAAAAACAAAGAGTGCTATATTCAGCTGTGCCGAATCTTATATACCTCTCACCGTTGTGCGAGCAGAATACAGAGCAACTAGACAAAAACTAAATAACTTTTACATATACATACATATATCGCTCATTTGCTGCAAGACCGGCATAACTCAAAAAAATCCATTTCGAGATAAACGCATTTAAAATTTTTGATTTGTTTGAACTACTTAGAAAAAAAAGACACATTTTTTTTAAACTGGGAAACTATAAAAGATATAAAGATGAATTTAATACACAATATAAAGAAAAACAAAGACAACAACTCTGCATCACTAACTCCAAAATTTCATTTTTTGAGTTATGCCGGCCTGGCAGCAAATGAGCGATATGTATACAATAGATAAAACTTCATTAAAAATCAAATTTAAAAAGCGAAAACTGGTAAATATTTTTTTAAATCGTTTTTAGAACATAATAAAATTTTAAAAAAAATTTTCTTTTTGAAAAAACCAAGATCCGAACCAGGACACTCACAGTTTCTAACCTTATTAAACCCCCTAGACAACTGAACCATGCAGTAATGTTGTTTGAATATCATTGAAATGATATATTACCTGTTTACAGTTCACAACTCAACACAGTTGAGTTGTAATTTTTTTTTTTTGATGTTTTTGTTCACCGCATGTAGCAAAGTTGTAAACCATAATACAAAAATTACAAATCAACTTATTTGAGTTGTGAACCCTAATAGGTGGCCTAAATTCACCAAAATAGTTTGTACCATGTATGTGTGTTTGTTTTCTTAATTAGAGGTAGACGTGGTTTTTTGTTCATATCTCAGCCATTTTTTGACCGATCTGGCTGAATTTCAATAGCAAAATTAAAATAAGGATATCTGACAGAAATGTACACCACCAAGCCCCCACCATTTCTGGGGGCTTTGGGAACCCCATTTTAACAGACAGACGGACGGACAACCGGATTTGAACTTCGGTTTTCATAAGGACCCATTTCGTCGGACCGCTTTATAGTCCAGACTTTGCCCCGTCCGAACACCAAATCCTGAGATCGATACAGACAGAACACTCACTGAAATAAGATTCACTCTAGATCTTGGCCTCAAAAATAAACTCTCCACTTTTGGCGAAAATTCCGTCTCTCAAAGTTATAAATATAAACCATTTTCTCAGGAAAGTAACTCTAAAAAGGTATCATTCTTTTCTTTACAGAAAAAAAAAAAAAAAAATGTTGGGATATTAATTTAAAAAAAAAATAAGTAAACAAATTTATAGTATCAATTAAATAATAAATTCGAAAAATGAAAAATATTTGTTTATATACATTAGGGCGGGTCGATTTTTTTTTTTTTAAATCGTATAGCAAAAACGTAATCTTCATAAAATTCTATGAAAATTCTCCGAAGAAACCATGGCTCTAAAATAAAATCCTAATCCGCGCCTCTCGACTTGAAAATTTATCTGCCGCCTTTGCAAAAAAAAAAAATCGAGTTTTTTGAATAAAATTGTTTAGTAAGGTAGTTCTTTTGCACTTTATATTTTTTACACTCAAAATTTTTTTACATTAAAAAAAATTTTCACCCAACTAAAAAAATTTTCAAGTCGAGAGGCGCGGATTAGGATTTTATTTTAGACCCATGGTTTCTACGGAGAATTTTCTTAGAATTTTATGTAGATAACGTTCTTGCTATACGATTTTTAATTTGTTTTTCATCCATACAAATCGACCCGCCCTAATATACATATATTTAGCTGGGGAGGCCTAAATTCATTTGTGAAAATCAAAATACTTAATTTTTTATTTCATTTTTCCCGACGTTTCGTGAATTTTGTGTTTACTTCTTTTTATATTAACAACATTTTCTGCAATAATGTTGTTGATGTTTGTAAACGTTTAATTCACTTGATTAATATTTTAATTTAAACTGATTTAATTTTTGATAAATGCTTTAATTGAAAAAAAAAAAAAATCAACGAGAATTTTTTCTGTGTAGATTTAAATTGGAAAATTTTATTCTTTAAAGGTAAATTGGTATCGATTTTGCGAACGAAAAATTCAATTCCTAATTCCTTCAAGACTTTAATGAGCCATTGGGCACAAGCCACTTTAAAAAAATTAGTAATAAAATTTACATCAAAAAAAAATCTCAGACACACAATAGAGGAGTTAAACCCATCAAACTGAGATGATGATTAAAAAATGATTATCAAGTTATTTAAGGCTTAACAGGGATTTTATGGTTGAAATTAGGTAAAACTCCCCGCAGTTATTTTGATTCATTTAATAACAATCAACTCAAAATGAATGAATCCAGTGACTCAAAATAAGAAATAATAATATTTGTGCTCGTTAAAAGCGGACGGATGGATGAGGCACAAAAAAAAAACTCACCACCACTGAAATGAGCAATCGTAGTGCACAAGACAAACATGGAATTGCACAGATGTTTGAACATCCTTTTAACAAAAACAACAAGTTTTGTTTCTTAGAATGATGATGTTGTTGTTGTTATTTTTATTAGAACCCTATTTTTACACTAGATCTGCTTAAATTATTGCAGTTGGATAGACGAATGACTACTTTAGAAATATTTTTGTTTTTATTTTTTAACATTTTAATTTATTCATAAGCAATTCAATTTTAGCATTTTTTTTTAAGAGGGGTTAAGAAGGGTTTGTGTCATGGAACATATAACAACAAGAACAACAACAACTGTATCATTATTAATACATTAAATCTGAAAAGGGGTGAGGTTTTGCATACAGAGTTCGGTTTTATTTACGACAACTACTGTTTGGAACGAAATAAAACTATTAGATCATTATTCATGTTGTAACAATGTCCTGGGGTTTCACTCTCTTCGTTCGAACTGTGACAGGCCTCTACATTGCCAAAATGATGTTTCCATTATTACGAATTATCCCAACAACAAACATTTTCATGTGCCTACAAATTTTCTACAGGATCTCTGTATTCTTCCTTGTTTTTCGCTTAGTTGTGTGTGTGTGTGTGTGTGTAAAGGTTTTTTTTTATTAATTCTAAAAAAAAAATAAAACAATTCAATATTGTTTTTTAATGTCTGACTGGGTTTGATTTACTGAGGGGATGTTTTTAAACCGTAAGTACCCCTTGACAGATTTGTCTGCAGTCAAGTTGGTTGCAAATTTTATGTTCAGTAAAATTTTTAGTGAACGGAAAATTTGCGTATGCTCATTTTTTGTTTTGTTTTGTATTCGGATTTTAAATTTGGGAATAATTTACGCTTCGCCAATTTATTTACGATGATAATTATAACGTTACAATTGCAATTTTATACATGTTCATGGCTGAAACTAAAAATCATATGTGAGATAAAACAGTTATGGCGAAACTATGACACGAAACTCTATTTTTTTTGACGTTTTGTGGGAAAATGAATTAAAATTTAAACCAATCGCTAGAAATTTGAGGTAATAACTCCTTAACTGATTGTAATTTCCATATAAGGCCCCCATCCGTAAATCCTGACATATAAAATACATCTCGGTTTACACTTAAATTTATGAACAACATATCAAGCCCTAATAGCAAAAATGATGTAACCAACAACATTTTAGATTTTTGTTTTTTGATGAAAATCGATAATTTTTGATCATTTGCATCATCTCTAAAAATCTCATATCTCTGAGAAGTACCGTTACGAAATAAAAGCAAAAGCAATTTCAAACGAAACATTAGACTTGAAGCAAAAATATTTAAAAAAAAGCCTTCTCCTGTAAAATTTTATTTTTGTTGGTTACATCATTGCTATAAGGGCTCGATATTAGGGAATTAGGTGCATTAGAGCGGAGTGATTTGATCGGAGTAAAATTTTTGGCGAAAGTGCAGTACGCTTTTAGATTCACCATGAATTTCGAAGTTAAAATGGCAAATAACCGTATTCGATACTGATCAAAATTAGAGAACAATTTAAATGGTGATTTCGATCGATATCGAATGCCACAATTGCCCTAAATTAAGAATTTAGAATATTGGTTATTCGCCTTTCGACAAATAGGTCGGTAAATTAAGGAAAAAAGAAATATTATTTTTAAAAAAGGGTCGAAATAAACTATTTAATAGATTCCGTTCTATTTTCTTATGCCGAGGACACGCAATGAGCGGCAAAGCGGCAGAGAAGTGAGCGACAAAGCGGCAAGTTTGAGCGGCAAGTGGCTTATTACTGAGCGTAATTTCTGAGCGGTTAGTTGTTAAAATGCAATTGTCAAGAGGATTATTACGCGAAAATCGTATTCATATTTATGAGGATCGGTTGGCGGCGGATATATAACTAGAAGTGGTAACACTTATTGAACATGCAACGCTGCATGTATGCGACTCTGTATTGACAGGTGGCGAGATGTTTAAGGTTGGCGATCTGGTAATGTGAGAGATTTGTGGCGAGTTGCGACTGCGACGATTAGTAGTTTGTAGGACATAGAACAGAGTATAATTGGACATCGAACTGAATACAACTAAGCTTATCTCTAATTTAATATTATTTGAATAAACGTTTTTTTCTTTATAATTCAACAAAATTATAATGCAGCTTTATTTATAACATCTACATTTATAGGAATTTAATGCTTTTAAAAGAAACAAGTTAGAGTGCTATATTCGGCTGTACCGAATCTTTGATACCCTCCACCGACAGTTCGAATGTTTGAGGAGTAATATCTGTATGATGTTATTATTATCTCAAACTGTGACGATTTGTTATTAATTATGGTTTTAGGCGACTAAACTGTTTTCCGGTAGTAGGGTTTATATGGGGCCTAGGGTAAATTATGGACCGATCATCACGAAATTTCACAGCGTCATTTTTAGTCCTAAACAACTGTGACGTACCAAATTTTGTTAGCCTAGCGTTATTTTTTACGGTGTTAGGCATACTAAACTTTTTTCCGGGAGTATTGTTTATATGGGGCTTAGGGTAAATTATGGACGGATCTTCACGAAATTTAACAGCATGATTTCCAGTCAAATAACACAAATTTTTGCAAAATCTTATCTCATTCCGTGCCTTGTTCCAGCATTTATGTTATTTTTTGTAACAAAATTATAAATTTTTTTCGGTGGTGGTTCCACATTTTTATGCATAGCTCTGGTCCTACTGAACCGATTTTGCTGGATTTCAATCCCAAGCTGCTTAGGATAACTATAAGCAATTTGGTACCAAGATTGTTCATTTCTTTTGAGTTGTTCGAAAGTGAGCGTGTTTTCAACAGACGGACAGACAGACGGACATGGCTAAATCGACTTAGAATTACTCAAGGACCCAGAATATATATACTTTATGGGGTCTGAGATGAATAACAAAAAAGTTTCACACGGAATGACAAACTTAATATACCCTCTTCACAACTAATTGTGGTGGAGGGTATAAAAAGAAGATATGGTGTTCATCCTATAAATCAAGCAAGGTGACATTACGGCGAATTTGACCATTAATATACAAATTACGTAAATTTTCAGAAATCCTTTGAGTTGCTGTTGCAATTGGTTAATTTAATCTGTCTTGCCATAAAAGCTGCCGGCTTTGTACAGAAAAAGTTTGAACAAGTTTTATTCCTGAGCGGCGCCGTTTAGCTGCTCAGAAATGCCGCTCACATGCCGCTCATTGCGTGGCAACTTCAGAAATATTTCATGTTTTAACTTTTTGCCGCTTACCGCTTTGCCGCTCTTAGCTTTGCCGCTCTTAGCCCGTGGCCACGCAATGAGCGGTAAAGCGATGAGCGACAGAGCGACGAGTTTGAGCGGCCAGTGGCTTATTACTGAGCGTCATTTCTGAGCGGTTAGTTGTTAAAATGCCATTGTCAAGAGGCCTCTGTTTAATGTTATTATGCGAAAGTCATATTCAAATTTTTAAGATTTTAGTGCTTTTAAAAAAGGAAGATTTGGTGTTCATCTTATAAATCAGGCAAATATCCAGACAGACTTTGCCAATTTTGCCGCTCAGAAATGAAGCTCATTGCGTGGCGACTTCACTAGTATTTCACATGTTCTAATTTTTTGCAGCTCACTGCTCAACCGCTCGCCGTTTAGTCGCTCATTGCGTGGCCTCGGCCTAATAGGTTAAAAAAAATTAATTTGAGTTAGAGAAAAGAAAGTCTAGGTTTGTCTAAAATACGATAATTTGCAAGACATGAAATATTCATATAGTTACACCAAATTCGAATGACACAAAAGCTAAATCTGGCAAAGCATCATTAACCGGTAACCTGATATCTTTTAAACTAATACCGACAAAAAATTAAATCTTTTAATGGCAGTTTTACCGAAAAGAATTTTTTGATACCTGTTTGGTACTTTTTAAAAATTCGTACGCCTACGGACAAAATGGATGAAAATAAAATTTATTTTACTTTTCTTCCATCCCTTCAAAGGCACCCCTTAAAAAAATGTTTAGGCCGCCCATCAATAATCAATTAAATGCTTGCTTTATGAATGATAATGTGGTCTGACATGCAAATGGGCGGAGGAGATAATGAAAACATTATTTATGTTTTTTTTATTTTTTATTTTTTTTTGGTTCTCACTTTTTTCATTTACACTCACAATTTTTTGCAACATATGACAGCAATCTCTTAATTTGCATTAATAGATACAAAAGAAAATCGAAAAAAAACAGGGAATAAAAAGGATACTCGGATGCGATAATAATTTTGACAATGACAATTTTATTTACGCTACAATTGTTGCATTTCATTGGATTGACTGAACCCTGTCTGTGTGTGTATGTAACGTCGCCCATTAGACACGTTCTATGGAGAGCTAATGAGGCATGCAGCATAAAACAACTGTTCAAAATGGAAATTGAAAAAATCTGGTAAATTAACAACAAATATTAAGAGATTTTATGGTTTTAATGGATTTTAAAGAATTTAAATAATATTTTTTCATTTAAATTTATTCCTTAGAATCGTAAAGTTTTTTTTAGCACCTGCGACAGCCGTTTTGATAATGAGTGAGTCAGTGCGTTGAATTGGTGGCAGGTATTTAATCAAAATGTTGGGTTATGCAGATTTGTATAATTTAATTTTAATGATACATCATTCGTATTTAGTGTTTTGTTTTTAATGTTATGGCCATTTTAACGCTAATGAAAAGTTATTTTTTTATTATTTAGTTTGAAAACTTAACAGTTAAAGTCATGAATCATATGGCAAGTTATTCTTTCGAAGTCATTAAAATACCAGGTCCTAGCAGGTGTTTTAAGGGGTTTTTATTGTTTTGTAAAATATTGATATCTCAAAACAGATTTAAAATATTTAAAAAGTATCAGCTCAATAAAAAACAAATCAACTTACAGGCATTTAATTACCGAGATCCGTTATAAACATTTAAAATACTTGCAGAGTCAATTACTACAATCAGCGTTGCCAAATGTGCCGATTTTTCGGTTTATTGCAGTTTTTTGAAGTGCAAAACAGCCTTGCAGATTTTTACTTCAAAAATCAGTTTTTTTTGAATCACTGGCTGTTTTTAAAATGTTTAAAATTATGGTTTTTACAAGTTTGTTTTTCTCAAACTATTATTATTTGTTGTTATTGCCGTAAAATTAGCGGGAAACGATATTCATATGATTCATAGCACGTCACATTTGCGCGATAACGGTACAATTGTTTTTTTCGAAGCATACTTCTATTTCAGGCGCCGTCTAGTGGATAAAATCTAACATTTTCTAAAAAATTTAGCTTTTCTACCACAATTAAAAAAAATAAATTTTTTTCTCAAACTGTGCTTCATTCAAGAATTTCTAATTTGTTTTAATGAAGATACCTACTTGAAATTATATAAATTTCTCTACTTTTCACTTCCTCTTATCTTATCTCATATTTCATTGAAGGGATTCACAATGGACCGTATTGGTCTCCGAGTGGAGGTGTGCCCGTGAGCACACAACCCTTCTTAACCTAACCTAAACCTAACCTACTTGAAATTATCCGAAAGTGAGATTGATTTTAACCTAAAAACTGGGCCCAGATAACCAGGGGTAAAGAGAATCAGGGGTGTGCTGGAAATCGAAAACGTAAACGCAAGAATTTGGAAGTTGTTTTTAATACACTTTGAATTAAATTTTTAAAATTTTTGTTAAAAAATTCTTTTTAGTAGAGAAATATCTGTCATTAAAATCTTTTATTACAGAAATATTATTAAAAACGACTTTTAAAATTCTTGCGTTTTACGTTTACGATTTCCAGCTCACCCCTGAATACTATTATTTACTTACCCGTTAAACATGATTGTTACACTTTTCTTGTATTCCCCCCTTTGCATTTAGAAGAAGTCTCAACTATAAGACACCAGCAGCATGCCGGCTATGGTTTTCGTAATCATTTTACTTTGAAAATTTAATATGGTTAACTTAATAACTTTAACAAATAGAATTTGGGAATTTTTATTTTAATTTTTAAACAGGAAAATAATGTTTGTTTTTCTTCTTGCAGTGTTGTTGTTGTTTCTGCACAAAGCGTGCAACTCGTTTTTTAGTGTTGTTGTGGTGTTTTTGTTGCTACAACCAACTTTTGCAAGCACACGCGTATGGACGCACAAAGTGTGCAATGCTAAATTTTGAAGTTCGTACGAGTCCTTAAAGTAAGTAGAAAAAACTTAAATGTACAGGTCTGTTCTGAAAATCACGTGATTTCAAATCACATGTGCTTTTAAAATCACACGTGTGATTTTGTGGTGTTCTGTAAATCACACCGTTTTTGTGTTTTTCGGTGTGATTTTCAACTGACGAAAGCACAAGCAAACACAAAAAGTTTGTTCTACAAAATAATAGCTAATTTTTAACGCTTTTTATGTTATTTTTCAACAATTTATTTTTTCAACCGATTAAGCGATCTCAAATTAAGTTTAGGGTGTGTTTAAAATTTTGCAATTTTTTGCGAATTTTAGCCATCTTCGCGATAAAAGCAATTGGTTTCTATAAGTTTTCGATTCTTTATAGCCTTGACGATTTATAATAAATAGCAGAATTTTGCTATCATGCCGCTGTTAGCAAATTTTTGTGAATTTCCGCTAATTTAGACATTTTTACCGAATTTTTGCCATTCCTTATAGTTTTAGGGACTTTTAATCAATTTTATGGCTCGTTTGAAATATAAATTTTTTTGCGAATTTTCGCCATTTTTGCAAATTTTTTTTCTTCTGTTATTTCTTTACCCATTTAGCGATTTCAAATAAAATTTAGGGCTTGTTTACAAGCTTGAAATTTTTCGCGAATTTAGCCATTTTCGCGATAGAAGCGATTTTTTCCTGTGATTCTTTAAAGCTCTTACGATTTTTAATAAATATTATACTTTGCTTTCATGCCGCTGTTAGCAAATTAGCGATCTTTAATTCAACTAAAAAAAAAACAAACTGAAATTACAACAGAAGTCTCAAAAGCAAATATCATTTTTGTAGTGTCGTCGAATTTTCTTATTTTTAAATGATTTGTTGTAAATAAAATAGCTTATTGCATAAAAAATCAATAACCAAAACATTGAATATTTTCTTTAAGTAATTTATAATGACGGTCATCTTGCAATAGTCGCAAAAATAACAAAGTGATTTCAAAAAGTTGTTTACGTAGCGGATCGTTTTGAAATCACAAAATAATATGCCTAGAACACCTTTCTTGTGATATCAAATCACTTTCATAAAAGTGATTTTCAGAACAGGCCTGGTAGTACGAGTTTTATCGTTCTGTCTATACACAGTAATCTCTGCTTAAGTGAGTCTGATAAATTGAACAGTTTTTTACGCATTTCAGCGGGGAATTATTTAAGCGAAATCTCGAGTAGTAATGCATTTAAAAATTTTTGGATAAATGCGCAAAAGATTCATTTAAAAGATTCCTAAAATAAAAATAATAAATTATGTGAATTAAAATTATAATCCTGATTCATTTTATTTAAAATTACGTTTGTAGCAGTATCAAGAAAGCATTTTTTTTTTTCTCAATATTATAAACGTGATTGCAGTCAATTAAAAATGAGAACTTTTTGGTATGACAAATAAGTAGATCATGATCTGATTGCTTTGTTCTTTATAATTTTAGGGTTGCCAATTAAATTTTCTTTAAACGCAATTAAGCAAAAGATTTTCTTAGATATACAAAATTTTGTCAGTACAAAATGACTTATTTAACCCAATTTAATTCCCGATTTGTAGTTCTCTATATATGGACTGGTCGCAAAATCGACCAATGGCCGAAAACAGTAAAAAAATTATTTAATTTTTTTGTAAAAAAAATATTTCTTTAGGCTTAATTTATAAAAATTTATTAATAAATGTTTTTCTTATAAATCTAAATGGAAGTCTATGTAAATATATGTATTTTTGCATGTAAATATTTAAAGTATGTGTCTAATAACACTGCTCTGCAAAAAATAATTTTTTGTCTTTCCGTTAATTAAAACTATGTGAACTATATGGATTTTGATGCGCTGAACCCAAATCCGTTCTCGGTTTTTTTTCCATCAGATCGAGATTTTGTTTAATGGGCGTGGCAAATTTTTTGCCCTTAATTAGTCAGGTACGGAGACATATTTCATCCTAACTCTTCTGGTAAAACACCAGAAGATGTGTAACAAAATTGTATTTATTTTAGTCGAACAGAATTTTTCTGTATCTCTTATCGTTTTGGAATTATTCAGAAATTAATGGAGAAAATTTTTTTTTTGTGCAAAATTCGTAATATTTTTCAATTTAAAAATGGAATTAAAAAAAATATAAAGCAAGTATTCCACATTTTGCACTTTTTTCTGAGAGCTACTTATCTTAAAAATAAAAAAAGCCATAAGCCATAAAAATCGGTTAAAAAATTTAGATTTTATTGTCAATTTACCGCAGGTACCGAATATTGTAATGCAACCAGCCTCACATATGATGATAGCATTTCGCTAGGTCAGCAGCCATAAACCATAAAAATCGGTTAAAAAAATTTCATTTATTGTCAATTTTGCACAAAAAAAAAATTTTTTTCTCCATTAATTTCTGAATAATTCCAAAACGATAAGAGATACAGAAAAATTCTGTTGGACTAAAATAAATACAATTTTGTTACACATCTTCTGGTGTTTTACCAGAAGAGTTAGGATGATATGACTCCGTACCTGACTAATTAAGGGCAAAAAATTTGCCACGCCCATTAAACAAAATCTCGATCTGATGAAAAAAAACCGAGAACGGATTTGGGTTCATATAGTTTTATTTAACGGAGGATTTTGCTGCTGAGCAGTGTAATTGTGTTGATTATGGCGGATTAAGGAGTATGAGTAAAAAGGATTTACATAAGCACCACTATGTGACAAATAGTGCGCTTACTAGCCTTTGAAGCCAACTTTTTAAGATCTCCCTTTCCGTGACTTTGAGTGAAAACCAATAGTCAGACCGGAGTCTTGATTCCAGGTGCTAATGACTACCGTGGTAGTGGTCTGGTATGCCGACTACTCGATTTTCCCAGAGGAAGTAACACAACAAGATAGCATATCCTTTAAACATTTTCACGTACCCTTGGGGAATTTAGGAGCATATGATAATCCTACGTGTTAAGCCCAATGTATTGTGACCTCAGCTCGAAAATCCATTTGTGAAAGAGCGCCATTGTCATGAAAGTTGACACCATCCATATCACGATTATACTCCTGAATTGCTTTCGCCTGTGAAATATCGCTTAACATTAGGCATTGGTTCGACTGAGGAGGTATTGATAATTACATTGGCTAGAGCGCTGTTATTCCCGCGCTTATTCAATAGATAGATGAGATGATAAGAAAAAAATTGTCAAAAAAAACCATGTATGTATATGACAATCGGGATCAGGCACGTTAATTATCCAGTAAATACAGAACAGTTTGAGCCACCATATAAAATACTGAAAAATAAATCATAATTTTCACAGCATTTGCATAAACTACATTCAATTATTATTGGGAACATCAAAAAGTTGGCGAACTTTGACAAAACAATAGGTTGTACCTTAGCGAATATTATCTGATATATGATAATACCTTTTAGATGTTCTGAACCGATTGCCAATACGTGATAGTGCTATTGTAGTGCTTCCGGTCAGTGGTCGATTTTTCGACCACCAAAGATTATGGGCATTTATAAGTCAGAAAACTTATCAACTTCAAATTGATTTTAGTCGATTCTTATAATATACTAGCTGACCCGACAGGCGTTGTCCTGTCCAAATTAGGAAAAATGTTTCAGTTCGATTTTTAAAATCCGTTAAAATGATACGAACATTTGAAAGAAAAATTAGTCAAATCGATGGACCCATTTTCTGATTTCAGGTAAATCGAAAAAAGTGGGCGGGGCAAAATTTTCTTTTCGTAAAAACCTAAGTTGTACCATGGCGATGATTTTAAAGAAAAAATCGTCCAAATCGGTCAAGCCGTTCTCAAGTTATGCGCTTAAGAGAAAAAGTGGGCGTAAAAGTAGGCGTGGTACATTTTTCTTTCGATGAAAACGTAAAATGGATTAATACGAACATTTAAAAGAAAATTTTGTCAAATCGATGGAGCCGTTTTCTGATTTTAGCTATTTCGAAAAAAGTGGGCGTAAAGATGGGCGGGGCAAAAGTTTCTTTTCGTATAAATCTAAGTTTGAACATGGCGATCATTTTAAAGAAAAAATCGTCCAAATTATTTAGATGTCATCCAAAAATCCCAGCCGTTTTGGAGTCCATACACAGAAAGAAAAACACTCCGGATAAATTAATCTTTTTATACTTACTTCAATCACGAATCGTACTTAAAAATTCAAATACGATTAACACTAAAACGTACTTAAATCAATCCTAAATGGGATTACTTTAAAAAATCAATCCCGATATTTATTGAAATAAGTATAAAATGCTTAAATCAAGTACAAAAACGATTAAACTTTTCGTTGACAGTGCCACTCTGAGAGTAAAATTACAAAATGAGGGTTTTATCTCATAAAACTTATTAGTCTCATCTCTCAGCATTGCGTTTTTTTATGTGTGCTTACGTGTGTGTTTTTCGAAATTTGTTGTACAATTATTTTGTTTGTAGTAACAACAAAAACAACAGAACAAGAACAAAAACATATACATATACATGTAGGTATGTATTAAGGGTGGTTAAATTGTAAGGGCCGATGTTGAATGTGAACCACACCTAAACGCCAAGTTTTTTTCCGAATTTTATTTGACATTTCTCTATTTCAGACTTACTCAATTTGAACCATGGAGATATACACAATCCAACAACGTGTTAAAGTTATCCAGACTTATTATGAAAATGGGTGTTCAAATCAAAATGCATATCGTGCACTTCGTGATTTGTTTGGTCAATTTGATCGTCCAAATGTGCGTACAATCGCAAAAATTGTGGAAAAATTCGAGCAAACCGGGTCTGTAGAAGATGTGAGAACACCAGTGCATGCTGGTACAGCTCGTACTGCAGAAAATATTGCTGCTGTTCGCGATAGTGTGGCTGAAGAGCCGTCCACCTCAACTCGTCGTCGTGCCCAACAATTGCACCTCTCACGCTCGTCGTTGATGAACATTATGCATAAAGACTTGCATTTACACGCTTACAAGGTGCAATTGGCTCAAGAACTAAAGCCTCTTGACCATTCCAAACGTCGTGAATGGGCAGAATGGTGGCAAGAAAAGGCAACAGTGGATGATTAATTTTCGAAGAAAATCATCTTCAGTGATGAGGCACATTTTCACCTCAGTGGATTCGTCAATAAACAGAATTGCTGCATTTGGGCGAATGAGAATCCAAGAGTGATTTTCGAAAAACCAATGCACCCACAAAGAGTGACTGTTTGGTGCGGTTTATGGGCTGGCGGCATCATCGGGCCGGTCAGGCAGTTACTGTGAATGGTGTTCGCTATCGTGAGATGATAACGAACTTTTTATGGCCCGAATTGGAAGATATGGATGTGGACGATATGTGGTTTCAGCAGGACGGTGCCACTTGCCACACAGCTAACGAAACAATGGCTCTTTTGCGCAACAAATTCAATGGCCGTGTTATGTCACGTAATGGCGATGTCAATTGGCCGCCAAGATCATGTGATTTGACACCGTTGGACTTTTTTTCTTTGGGGTTATTTGAAAGAAAAGGTGTACGTCGATAAGCCAGCAACAATTCAAGAGCTAAAGAATGAGATAATTCGGCACATTAACGGCATAGAACCTCCATTATGCCTCAGGGTCATCGAAAATTTGGACCATCGGATGGAGGTGTGCCGCCGTGGTCGCGGCGCCCATTTGGCCGACATTTTGTTCCATACGTAATTGAGTAATACCAATATATCATAATAAAATAAAATTACAATAATTTCCTAAATAGTTTGTGTTTTATTCAAAATCAACATCGGCCCTTTAACCACCGTATATTTTTATGTTAAACCCTCCGGCTCACGCATGTTTTAATTATCTATACAAATTAAACAAAGGTCCGGCCGGAATCATGTGTACCACGAACGGTTAAAAAGTAAATTTGAAATTTGCGTCTCATTTAGTTTATATTTTTAGTTAAATGTGTACATAAGATTTTTAAAGTAAAAACCATATCGGGCATGATGTTGGTGTTTTATCATTCTTTAATGTGTAAAACGGGTAAGGAAATCAATCATAATAATTTTTTCTTTCTAATTTCTTTTTTGGTTTTTTTCAAGAACAAATTGGAGATAAAATCAACTTTATAATACTTGAATCAAGCGCATTTTCAGATTAATTCAATCTTACTTTTACTTAAATCAATCTCATTTTCGGATTATTTTAAGTACGAGTTCGGATTAAAACAATTTTATAATTCTTGAATCAAGCGCATTTTGAGATTGATTCAATCTTAGTTTTACTTAAATCAATCTCATTTTCGGATTACTTAAAGTACGAATTTATTTTATAATTTTTAATATTTTTATACCCACACCACAATAGTGGAGAGAGTATTATGCATTTGTGCTGATGTGTGTAAAGCAGCCATCGGCAAAATCAGGGCGCCGCGTTTTCTCTTTTCTCTTTTATTCTCTTGTATGCTCTTTTATTACGTACATGTGCACACATATTGCAGAGAATTTAACAACATTAACAACAACATATGTAAAATTCATACAACGCATATAGTCGCAAAATGTAATAGTATAGGTTGCCGATGGCAGGTGTAAAGCCTTAAAACATTGGTCCTATGCCTGCCTTAAAGTATACCGATCGTCTTAGAATCACTTTCTGAGTCGAACCGTCCGGCTGGCTGGCAGGCTGTAACCTTGTGCGCAAAGTACAGGACGCAATTTTGGAGATAATTTGATGAAATTTGGGTCATAGGTTTTTATTGGCACAAGGACCAAGCCTATTCAAAATGGGCCGAATCGTAGGATCACGAGGGAAGATAGGCGCAAATTTCTTCCTCTCAGAAACTATCAAACCGATTTAAATGAAATTTAAAACATAGATAGATCTATATCTATATGGACACATTAGCAATACAGTTTTTCAAAAATAGGACCGCAACGGGAGGTAGGGGGCAATTTCTGCCTCTCACAAACTTTTAAACCGATTTTAATGACTTTTATAAACATAGATAAATCTATATTTATATGGACACATAAGCATGATGTGTTTTTAAATACTGTGGTGTAGGGTATCATTCTGTGAAAACAGATCAAAAAAAACTTTCTTACTTGTTTTAAATGGAAAAATGTGTCAAAAATGGGTTTATTTTAGTTCTTTTACCAAAATATTTTATAAAGTATTTAAAAAATCCATTTATTGTATATTAAAAACATTTCAGATTTTGTTTCTGTGAAAACAGATCAAAAAAATTATAGTAAACTTTAAAGATATACGCTAAAAATGGTACTGGTCGGAAACTCGACCGGTGGCATAAAATGCGTTCAGGGGGCGTATTTAAGTTAAAATGTTGTAATACAATATTAAAAGATATTTTTGTTTCCAGCAGTTTTTGGGCATTAAAGCAGGGAACAATCAGTTCGGGAATTTCTGTACACTGGATATCTTCAAATATCTATACAAACATAAATAAATAATTTTCTACAAACGACATTTGCTTACAATTTCACACTGCATTGTATAAAATCGGTTAATGATGTAAATATGCACAAGCAAATCGCTGTCATTTCTTAGCAAAAACTGCAATTCGTATAAATAACTAAAGAGCTCAGTTTTTAAACGTTTTATAATAAAAACTGCGTTTGCATATAAATCCTGCCCCTGTTTATTTATTTATTTATTTAATCAATGGATATTATCCTTACTGACTAATAACAATATTGACTTAAAATTAATGAATAACAATATATGTACATACAAATTTACGAATTAAGAAAAACCATAATTTTATGCTTTATGGAATTTAAACATAAAGAAAAATCAACAAATTGTGACAGAGAATTAAATTGTCTACATAACCTTGAAAAAGGATCAGCAAAAGCATAATTTTTCTCTATAAAATTTAACAAAGAGCAGATTGTAATGACGCGTATTGCGACTAGGTATATTAAATTTAACAGACTCTAACAAAAAATCACAACAAACATTACCATTAATAAGATTAACCATAAAAGAAACATTTAACATTGTACGACGACTTTTGAGCGATGGTAATTTTATTAATGCCAGTCTACTAGCATATGAAGGAAAGTTTGTCGAGTAACTCCAATGTAGACCACGTAAACAGTATAATAAAAATTGTTTTTGGACCGATTCAATACGAGAATTGTGAATGTTGTAAAATGGGTCCCAAATGATTGACGCATATTCTAAGATTGGTCTAACGAGTGATACGTAAAGTTGCTTCGTTATGTATGGATCGGTGAATTCTTTAGCCCAGCGCTTAATAAAGCCAAGAACACCTCGAGCTTTATTCACAGTTAATGTTATATGAGAAACAAAGTTTAATTTAGGATCCAGTAAGACTCCAAGATCAAGAAACGAATCAACCAACTCCAGTTGATGGCCACCCAAAGCATAATTAACGGCAATACAGTTATTTCTATAAAAACGCATACATTTGCATTTCACAAGATTCAGCTCCATCATATTATGATTACACCATAAAAAGAAGTTATTAAGATCCGATTGAAGATAAAAATGATCAGCGAAGCAATTAAAAGAATGGAAAATTTTTACATCGTCAGCATACATCAATATATTGGCGAACTTGATAACGTTGGGCAGATCATTAATAAACAGCGAAAATAAAAGTGGGCCAAGATGACTGCCTTGTGGAACACCGGACGAAACATAAATGTACTTGAATATACAATTATTGAATTGTACTTTTTGCTTTCTTCCAATTAAATAAGAACTTAACCAGCATAAACTTCTGCGGGATAAACCTAATAAATCCAATTTAGTAAGAAGAAGGTGATGGTTAACTTTATCAAACGCTTTACTGAAGTCAGTATAAACAGCATCAGTTTGTTTCTTTTGTGTAAATGCACAATTAATTAAAGTTGTTAAATGAAGTACATTCGTTGTAGTTGCACAGCCTTTTCTAAAACCATGCTGGCAAGCTGCCAGTAAGGACGAGGTGTGATGACTGAGGAAATCAGTAACTAGTTTTTCAAAAAGTTTTGGAATCTCACTCAATTTGGCAATTCCTCTATAGTTTGTTATATCCGATTTATTGCCAGATTTAAATAAAGGTTTTATATACGAATCTTTCCATAATACGGGAAAATAACCACATATAATCGACGCATTAAACATAAAAGTTAATGGCGTAACTAATGATTCAGCACATTGATTTAAAATACACGTTGGAACAAGATCAGGACCATGACTAAAAGACATCTTTAGCCTTTTTAAGTTAACCAAAATATCATTACTATTAAAAGTAGGGAAAGAGATTGCATGGTTTGATGAGAGCATATAGGGATAACCATTACTATCATCGTATACAGCATCAGAATAAGTCGTGGCAAAAAAATCGGCAAACATATCACATATGACCTGAGAATCTCCAGATTCTTGGCAACGAAATTTCATAACGGATGGATATCCATTAGATTTTCTTTTAGAGTTGAGGAATGCAAAGAACGATTTTGGGTCTCGAACGAAATTGTTTTTCACCTTATTTATATATTGATTATATAAAGCATGTTTATAACTTGTAATTCATAAAACAGACCGTTCCTATTTTAATATATTAATTGATTAAAATCAGTTTAAAAATTAAAAGTATTTATAAACAAAATTCGTTGTAATATCACTAATCCAATATGTTTAAGGGTCTTTATTTTTAATTTGCATAAAGAAAAGATTAAATAAAAAAATATAAATAAAAATCGTGTTAAAATACGAAACATTCAAATTAATTTAAAATTAACGTTGGTATTTGGGTTAGAAGGTTAATTTTTATAAACGATTTGCTTTGATTGAATTCGGTTTATTTTTGTGCTTTAATGAAATCATAAAAATAATAAAGACAAATTTGTTTTTTTATTAATTAAAAAATATTGTTACGTTACTGCCTTTCAATAACGTTTTGGTTTATTTCCTTTATAATAAACCGTTTCGAGTTCTTTATTGCACTTTAAATAAAATAAATAATCACAACACTTTAAACCAGTGTTCGAAAATAAACAGTACATTATTTAACGTTCGGCTCACACACCCAGGAACGATATCTATTTTTTTTAGTGATTGTGTAGACATACACAACCCTTAATACTGTTCGTAACTATTTTCAAGAAAGAACCGAACATTATATAATGTTCTGTTCTTCGTTAAAAAAAACAGAACAATTGCAGTGATACTGTAGACAAACATTATATTTTAATGTTCTATAATGTTTTTTTCGTGTGTGTATTTTGTTTTTGTAAAAAATTTTTGGTTTTTTTACCAGCCAAAAGGGACGAACATTAACGAGCCGAACCGAACACATTGAAGTTTGTGGATTTTCAAAACAAAAAAAACCGAACGGAATTAAATGTTCACATCTTTTGTTGAGTTTGATAAAAACAGTAATATTTTTATGTTCGAAAGATGACTAACAGGGAAACGTTATTTTTTTAATGATTTTCTACACAATCACTATTAGCGTTTGTGTTTTCCGCAAATCTACCGAACCGAACATTAAGAAACGATATTTAGTGTTTATTTTCGAACACTGCTTTTAACACTGTTTACAATTTACTAGTGCTGGGAAACTATCGATAGCCTATCGATATCAAAAATATCGATAGGAAAAATATAAATATCGATATTTTTATTATTTAAAATACAGATATGAAGACATCTAACAGCAGCTATACACACACGGTATTTTGCCGGAAATTTTTACTTGCCATTATTAATTCGCGCTGAATTACAAAAACAAGAATGGCAAGTGGTATGGATTGCTTAGCAGTGCTTTTTACTGCTAATTAAAGACCTTTAAGTCGAAATTTATACATGTTTATATAGGGACTGAAATGTCAAATATTTTTGTAATGTTGTAAGAAATAATACAAATCCAAATGCAATTGCAAGCATAAGACAAAACAATGAACGACCATTAGAGGATAAGTCCGCTAGATTGATTACCTTTTGGGGTTTAGAATTTAGGAAATTTTTTAAAGTTGCATTGGAATATCTAATAGTCCCTGTTACATCGGTTCCTTCAGAAAGGTACTTATCAATTTCAAAAAAACTACCATACATTAAATAAAGTGATGAAAACAACGGACTGTAGCCTTATAAAAAAAATTAAAGTTTTCCTGCACAAGTACAAACATTCAGTCGATAGTAATATCGATATATCGATAGTGAAATCTGAACTATCGATAAATATCGATAGTAGAAAATTATGATAGTATCCCAGCACTACAATTTACACAACTTTATTAAGTACTTAGTCACTTTAACAACCGTAATTTATTGCTCTTATTCACAACCAACTATAATTTCCTCAGCGTGATACGTTATTGACAAAATCTGAACTTAGAATGAATCATGCCATCGCTTGCGATCCTATTAATACTCTAGCCCAGACGTGTAGATGATACTAGTAACGTCTAGACTCTAGATGGCTCTAGAAAGTTCGCCGCATAACGGCTACTTACTCATCTATAGTTACTATCTATATGGCTGAATTAATTTAGTTATTAGGCATCATAAATTAAGGCATACTTTTAGGCGTTACCATAAATTGAGATAACTTAATAACGAAAATTCGAGTATTTTCAGTGGGGTCGAAGTACAATTATGCACAACAATTTTAACATTACATCTGTACATTGATTTTTACACTAGAAGTGTGCATAACTTATGCAATAACAACTTTAACTAATAAAATAACTAACAAATACTTAATGACTAATCAATACAAGATAACACATAAATTAATCTAATTCTTAACCAATAATTACAACTAATTCTTAACTAAAGTTACTTTCGTAACAATATTAATAAAGTATTTTTTAAAGTTTTCATTTTCGTTTGGGTTTGGCTTCGAATGGGTTTAGAAGCCAAGATTCGATGCAACATTATGCTTCTAAAAAATCAGTGTACGAAAATAAGCAGGGGGCTACTCTCTATTGCGATGCTAAAGAAAATGGTAACAAATTTAGCAGCTGGTCTTTCGTATCTATTAATTTTTTTCTTTTCGCAAATCATCACTATTTATTTTATTTAAATTTTCCAATTTCAAATATTTTTACGTATTTTAGCATCTTTCTTTTTTGTTGCCAGTATTGCTCCATTTTGAAAACATTTTGCGAAAGTGATAGAGAGTTGGCATTTAGCTTTCGCATCGCAATAGAGAGTAGCCCCCCAGAACACTATTCAACGAACAGCTTACAAACCCAGAAACCATATCTAATATTTTAGTGGTTATGTATTAATACCGTTCACTATTTTCAATAACGTAATGAACATTATATAGTGCTCTAATCTTCGTTATAAAACAGAACAATTGTAGTGGTTCTGAAGACATACATTATGTTTTAATGTTCTTAAGTGTTTTTTACATTGGTAAATGAATGAGCAAATTTTTGCAACTCTTCTCACTATTATTGTTGTTGTTGCTTGACAATTCGCACGACCAAAGCACGTTTAGCTTGTTTGTTTATTGTGTTCCTGTGTTGTTTGAATAATAGTTTTTTGCTGGCTTTTGGGTTTTTTTTTCATTTAGGTTTTTGGTTTTTGTAAAAAATTTTTAATTTTCTTTACCAGCCAAAAGGGCGCTTAACATAACCGAAACGAACGAACATTAAAGTGCTGAACCGAACACAACGAAGTTTGTGGTTAAAAAAAAACAGAACGTAATAAAATGTTGCCATCTTTTTGTTGAGCTGGATAAGTACAGTATTATTTTTGTGTTCGAAGATCACAAACTGAGAAGTGTTACATTTTTTTAACGATTAACAACACAAACACTACTAGCGAATTTTTCTTAACAACAAACAAAGTTAAATTTGACGAATTTCGGCAATTTTCGTTTAACAATTTGGCGTCGAAAGTGAAAAGAAAATTTGACAACCCTGCTTATGTATGAAAAAAGATAAAAATCGAATAAACTAAATTATCTCATACGTATGAATGAACAAAAGGAAAATGTTTTTTATTTTTTCTTAAAAACTTAATAACGTTCATACTCAATCAAGCCTGAAACAGAAGTGAATGTTACGACACTCTTACAAAAATGTGTTCTACTTTTCCAGATAATTAGAAAGAAATAGTTGTGTGCTCAAACAATTTTTGTTACCTTTATATCTTGTCACCTTGTCAAATCAGCTGCCGAAACTTCTATCACGCCCAACTAACTAAATAAAGTTGTCCAAAGTGATTTACAATTGTAATTTCATATTAAAGCAAATCATAATATTTGATCAATTTCTAATGACTCTAAAAGTCCAGTTCAAACTCCAGGCATTCATTCGGTTTGTATGTTCGTAATGTTCATTAATTTTTATGTGAATTCATTATTTGTTGAATGGAAAATCACAGTTGGACACCTTAAAACAATGGCCAATAATGGAATACAACCACAACTATTAAAACAACAATAGAAAAAAACAATAACGATTCATTCTATCACACATTGTGGCAGGGCGGAGAAGACGTTATTCGGTTGCATGTTGTGATGGGTGATTAATTTTCGTAACGGTCATTATGGATTTTATTGTTTCATAATTTTCAATAAAAATGTATTTTTTTTTTGATATTAAAAAATTTCAAACTAAATTAAGCGAAGGGTAACTGAGAAATTGAATTGGGTGCAAATCTGACTGTGTGCAAAATCAGGACTCGTGTGTTGAAAAGCATGACGAGTAAATGAAATTATACAAATGTGGGTTGAGTTGTGTTATTGAACATATTTTGAATTCTGTTGGTGGTTTTCCATCTTTTGTATTCAATTGTTTTTGGGCCATCAAAAATTTACGATGTACATATTTGAAATCTTTAAAAATTTAAGGACATTAAAAAGTAATAATGCAATAATAATAACAATCTAAAATTTAGTTTAGTTTTAAAACGCGTGCTTATGGCTTTCAATTGATATGGGTCATTTAATTAAAATGGATTTCAATCAATTGTGGTTGGCGTGTGTGCAAAATATTTTGATTCGTTATGAGTTTTATTACACTCCCGTAGCGTTAATTATGATTGCGGAGTTGGAAAAAATAAAAACTTTTAAATTTTTTGTTTCGTTTTAAGAATTTGATACGCCCTTATGAAGGAAATATGGAATTATTTTTAAAAGTTTTTGAAATAAAAAATTTTATTTTAAAAAATTAAAAAATATTATCCATTAACATCTGCTACTATTGATAAATTAATTTTAATCAAAAGTAAAAGTAATTTTTAATTATCAATCCATTAATGCGATAAACATATTAATGTAACCTTTAACCATAACGTAATTGGAGGCAACTAAAATACGGTTGTGACTTCCTTACGAAAGCCTTATTTATCCATGTAAAGGTCGCTCGTGACAATAATATGGTGGAAGCAACCGTTATACTTTTCCGTTTAGAATAGTGTTTTTTAAGTGACGACAATATGGAACAATGTGTGTTATTTGCTTGTGAATAAACACTGCTCCTTAATAAACATTCTGAACCAAATCTAGAAATTCGCGAAAATGAAAGAAACTTTGGATGCCTTATCAGAAATAAAATATATCTGCAGAATACTAAGCTCCAATTCGTAAGTTTAAGCAAGTTATGGGTATTTTTTTTAGATTTTTAAATAAAACAAAAATTTAATGCAATGATCAAAATTTTGGCTTTATTAGTTCACAAATTTCATGGCATTAAATGTTTTAAAATAATTTCTGGTGTATGGCCTCTGCGACTGCGCCTTATAGACGTCATCCTTTTAGTCCAATTTCGCACAACTTTTTCGAGCATATCCGGTCTTATTTCGCCATAAGAGCATTGAATGTTTTCTTCTAAATGATCAGTTATTGTTTGTTTATCAGCATAGACTAGAGATTTGATGTACTGAACAAAAAGTAGTCCAAAGGCGTCAATACACCCGAACGAGTTGGCCAATTCACCGGTCCATTTCGTGAAATATTTCGCACACCAAACGTTCGGTTCAACAAAGTGAAGATTTTACTCGGCGTATGACATGTTGCACCGTCTTGCTTGGAACAATTTCTCCTCCAAATAATTTGCAATGACATGAGGAATAAAAAAGTCACGAATCATTTGCCTGTAGCGTTCGTCATTCACGATAATGTTGGCACCGATTTCTGATTTAAAGAAAAATTGGCCGATAACGCCTTCGGCAAGTAAACCGCATCAAACAGTTATTTTTCGGGATGTAGTGGAGACTCCAGATTCTTATCAGGATTGTTCTCACTACAACAACGACAATTCTGCTTGTTTTCATATCCGTTAAGCCAGAAAAGAGCCTAATCGCTGAAGATGATTTGACGCTGAAAACCTGGTGCAACTTCCAGTTAATTCAGAGCCCATTCGCCGAACACACGACACAACTAATGGCTGCTGGCTTTTATTCTTGCAGCAGTTGGATCTTATATGAATGAAGGACAAGATCCTTCCTTAAAACTTTCCAAGTAGTAGACGGTTAGAGACCGTGTTGCAGAAAACGGTGTTGGACTAATAAATTCGAGTCGTCTTTCACACTCACGTCTACAGCAGGCCTCTTCTGAACGCACGGTACGGGCTCAATATGGATGAAAATTATCCAAAGTATTAAATATGGTTATTAATAGATCTTTAGTATTGCGTATTAGCTGCACAGATGGACGATTATGCGCACCGTAAACTTGAAGAAGTGCTCAATAAGTTTGGCGAACAGAGCACGATTTTTTAAAATAAATGTGCATGATTTGTAAACGTTGCTGTTGTGTAAGTCTTTGCATGTAGATTTGCCAAAGTATACTGAACGAACTATGTCGAACTGACTTCATTTGTATAACAGCTAGTTTAACAGTGATCCCTATCGGAAGTTCTGTACGTCTGAAAAAAAACTCCTAAGATATTAAAATCTATTTCGGGAGATTATTTGTATGACCGTTAGGTGAAATGATTGACAGCCTATCTTTAGTCGCCTCCAAACTTATATCGATACAATCGTTTGTACTAAATTTTTATCGAATTGTGTTTAAAATAATTGATTTGGAGTCGATTGGCATACTCAAAAAGGGGTCTACAAATATAAGTTTTTCCGTTACTAACACCAGCACATACTTACGATATTTACACAAGGGTGTCACAAAAAAAATTTTGGGGATTAAGCTGAATTTAAAAAGCTTGTAGGGTAAAGTATTTTTGAGATTTTTCGGAAGAGGTTTGTTTAGAGGTTGCTCAAGTCGAATTTTTGCCAAAAATCGGGTTTGCCGGTCTTTTTTTGAGTTTTCTTCAAAATTTTTCAAAAACCCTGATTTTCTTCACATTTAAGGAAATAATTTAAAAGATATATGGCCAAGCTTTAGTTTTGTGTGCATTCACTATAAGTTTTTGCAATGAATTTGCAAATTTAGGTACCCTACATTACAATTCTTCGTAATTTTTCCATAAATTTTATAAAAACCGCTTAATAACTTTTAAAATTTTCATGATAATGAAAAAACATCAATTCTTTTTTAATAATTTAGAAACGAATAATTTTAAATTTGCTCCTGATTTATACCGGTTTTCAGATTTATACTCATACCCAACAAACAAATTAAAATTGGACATTTTTGGGACACATCAATTTACACCAATTCATTCAATAATTTGAATTTGACAACAGGTTCTTATTGATTTGACGCCAAATTATATTTTTAACTTTTTTTTTAAAAGCGTTTTGTCATTAAATTGACAACAGATGTTGCCTTAAATATTAACAATGCACCGTTGTACGTTCACAAGCTCGGTCGTATGGCTTATCGATTAAAAAAGTACGATTTTTGTTTTCTTCTGATAATTTTTTGTCATACCAAACGTCAAAGTCCATATAAAAAAAACTTTAAAATTTTTGTCAGCTTTTTTTTTCATATGAAGTTTGACGTTTATTATGACAAAATATTGTCAGGTGAAGACTCTATGTTAAATAAAAGTTGACATTCGCATTTTTCGATACCATGAAATCAACCCAGGGGGTCTACTCTCTATTGCGATAGGAAAACAATTTCGTTGCGAAAGCTAAATGCCAACTTGGTACTATGCATCACTTTCGCAAAATTTTTTGAAAAATGAAGCGATAGTGGCAATAAAAATTAATGATGGCGCGGATTTACAGTAATGAAATGCCAAAGTGTGTAAAAATATTTGAATTTGGAAAATTTAAATAAAATAAAATGATGATTTACGAAAAAAAAAATTAAAAGATGCGAAAGACACATGCGCAAACGTAGTGAAGAGTACCAATTTAATTTTAGTTCGATGTAAAATGGTAATTAATATTAATTGTTAAGCAATTTTAATTAATATCGCTTAAAAAATAATTTTAAATGAATTTAATATACATGATGTATTGAGAAGAATTAAACTTGTTGTGTTTTTATCATAAAAGATTTTTATAAATTCAACAAACAAATCGAACATTTCCAGGCCTGATATGAATACAAAATTTTTAAAAAAATTAATCGTATAATAAGACAACCACTTTTATAAGAAAATGACCAACAACAAAAATACAAAATTGTAAAACTATACGATTTTACAACGAATACTACGTTACTACAAGCTTGTGAATTGGAAAAATATAAGAAGTGTTTTTTTTGCGCCACGTGTCTTTAGAGAGAATTCTGTCTTCATAAAATTTGCGCATACAGATTTTCACAACTATGGAACGATTTTTGCCTAACAAGCAACCCATTTAAAGGCCATTAAGTGAGATTCCTCGAGTGAGGACGACTTAAATACATCTAGTACACATATTTGAATGTGCCTAATAAATTTTATCTATTTATTTAATAAGAGTTACAAATACAATTCCAAATTATATTCTTTCTTAATTAACCGAACAATAGTAACGTAGACCTTCAGTCCGTTGTAGTAAAACAGACCAGAGTCTCTGGCGGGAACACATTTTCAATACTCGTATTTTGGTATTTGTGTTGTTAATAATTGGAATTGTATGTTTCAAGAGTGTCTCAAAAAACACACTTTCATTACGTTAAATACAATAATAAAAACATTTATTATTGTTGCTGTGAACACATTTCGTAAAACACGGACACCTGAGAGGTGTTCTACACCGTTTTGAATTTTTTTGTGAAAATAAATCCATGTTTTTGTTCTCTTATTTATATAAAATTGTAAGTGTGAAAGAACATATTTATAATAAAAGTACGATTATTACCATGTGAGTAAGAATGGCTGTGAGAAAATAATAGAGTAAAAGAACATGCAGTTTTTGTGCAAAAAGAAACAGCAACAACAATACAAATAATAATAATCTTGACGTCGTAACAGTAATAATAACAACACTATAATAAACATTTCCTATGTCCTCTATCCAGCATATGAGGGATTATAACATTCAACAACTACCGCCTCTCTGTTGGCACAAAGATGATGTTGGGGACAGGAACATAGAACAAAAGAAAAAGAAGAAAACAAAGATAAAGCCATAATAGAAAATTAAGTTGGTACGAGTGTTACAAGTCTAACTAGGAGTAACTCCCACTGGTACAACATTATCGTCACAGCAGGATGTTTAACACACACACACACACAGTAATTTAACAATGAAAAAGTTCTATCCCTTTGGAGAATGCCGAATGTTAGAGGAAGACTCTGGTGTGGATGTTTTACTTTGTGTTATTTTCCATGTACTTGATAACAACATTTTAATGTATCTAGAAATAATGTTGTTGAAGATTTGGTTTGGTTCCACATATGGATACAACACACAAGTACACGCACATACATACCTACGCTTATTATTGCTTTAACAATTATTATTGTCCTGCCACGCTGAGTTGGCTGCTATTGCAGTGTTGAGTGTTTTCGCTCTCATCTTAATCCACTTGGTTCCGGTAAAAGTAAATTACACACATATGTTTTTTATACACTCTCCAAGTCCTTTGATGCTCCACAATAAAACACAAACTGAGCAATTGTTTGGCTTAAGTTTTGAATTATGTTTGTATTTCCTTTGTGGCATTGCAAATAAGAACATCATGTGAATATGTTATATTTGGCTGGTTGGTTGGTCATTTCAAAATAATAAGAGGGAATTTGTCTTTGTTGCAAAAATATTATGATGTTGGCCACCACAGGCTACGGATGTAACACAGGATAAATTATAAGCTTGTGGCTTGTTTAGTTAGATGGAAGTAATTCTACAATTCAAATAAAAGTAAAAAATATATTGACAAATTTACGAAGTGCGATGATAAAAATACACTTTCAAAATGGCCGCAATTAGATCATGTTGTAATCTCCATAATGTCTAATACGCCCTCGAAAGGGTGTCGAACGCAGACTCCACCTCTTTATTGTTGGCAAATTCTTCACCACCGTGCAATTTTTTCAAGTTTGGAAAAAAGAAAGATAGTCCGAGGGAGCTAAATCTATGGAATAAGGTGAGCGGCTGGAGTTCTTTTTTTTGGCCTGCAGGTGAAACTGTCTTCGCCATTTTTTTGCACACAATTTTTCTATTCCAGTTCACTGCTTTGACTGTTCTTTTGTTCTAGGTCTGCAGATGTGGACCCATTTCTCATCCTTGGCTACGGATAGATACAAAAACTCGTCCTTACAACGGTTAAACATCGCCCACTACTCTATTAAAACATCATCACGAATATGTTTTTGTTTCATTGCGGGAAAACGCGTCACCCATCTTGTGCACAGTTTCTTATGTTAAAATTTTTAGTCAATATGTGATATGCGATGTGAATGTCTATAATTTCATTAGCTACCATTATGTGGATTTTCTTAAAGCTGGAGCTCCACACCACCAGTAACATGCCTTTTCGCTGCCTACGCAGCTGTCAAAAAAGTAGACTTTCTGTAGTAATACGCAGCGTTTAAAAAACTGTTGTCAAAGTAGAAAAACTTTAACTTCTTTTATGTCATTAGCAAAAAAATCTGGCTTTTACTTCTGATTCATTAAATGTAAACAGGCGATGTCAAACCAACTCAAAAAGTGAAGTTGTTCACAAATGCCGCATGAAAAGCGTTGCATGCATCTTGAAACATAGAATGCAAGTAAAGTATAAAAATCATGAAATGCGTGGAGGCAAAAACTCGTGGTTTGGACCTCCAGCTTAATTGTCTAGCGTGGACATCTTAAATGGTTGATCACTATGGTTTTCGTCTTGGCAGCTCGAACGCCCTCGTTTAAACTCCGCCAATATCTGTAAGTCGTAAAGGAAGGAGGAGACATCCCCAGACAGAGAGTTGGACAGAGACCTTCCAACATTTTTTTTCCAAGTTTACAAATTCACTGAGTTTATTTTATTTCATGGTTTCAAAATAATACTAATAATACTACGGAGTACCCACAAAAAATCGCGACTTTGGCTTCAAATAAAAAAATTATGAGAGGATCTGCTCAATGCGGCACGTGTTAGAATTAAAAAAAGAGTTTAAAGTCAAATAAGGACTAGTCTCATATACATTTAGCATCCAGGTTAGAGCAGGAGTCGGAGTTGGAGTCGGACTTAAGGCCCAACCAGAATGTGAATAACGTGGCTCAAGCTACTGAGCAAATACATGTTAATCATATATGTCAAACCAAATTGAACTTAAGGAAACTTTATTTTTAGTTTTATAAAACTGTCATTTGCTTAATCAAGGTGCGAAACTTATCGCTCATTCCGTACGGAATCAATGATTTTTTATTTTGTTTTTGTTATTTTAAATGCACTTGAGAGGCTTTTTGTTTTATTTTTGACAGTAGCTTAAGTTTGTTAATGCACATTCTGGTTAGGCCTTTCAAAAATTTCAGCGGAGGAGCCGGAGCTAGAACTATTTTTTGACGACTCCACAGCCCTGCTTGAAACCGTGAATTATATACAGGTTATCCCAGATAAGATCTTACGGTAGCAGTGTTTGCACAAATTGAATTTTATATGAATGCATCTCAAGATCCAACTTTAAAATTCTAAATGCCCAATTGGCTAGAACAAGGGCGAGTTGAGACAGATGAAGGATCATTTTCAACACACTACTGCACAGCATTCCAGTTGCCTTCAGTGCGAATATTTCGATAGGCAGCTCTTCCATAATGGTTGATCACTTAATCCATGGCTCAAAACGGTTGACTTATTTCATAATCGCGAGGGCTGGAGGAACTGACCTTAAATTAAAACATTGACAATATTTTCGCTGTGTCATACAAATTGTTCGTTGAAAAAACACATAAAAATTTCATACTTTTATCGCATTGTTGTTGTTTACTGTATGCATTCAATATAAATTTCCAAGAGTTCAGTTATAACCTAAAAAATCATTTATATAACAAAATAAAAAAAGTTATACGTGCTTTTCATTTGTACTTTATGTGTAAAGAGAAAATATTCTCGGCAATTTTTTTCAATTAAAACGTTAATCAAAAATAAAATCAGCTTGAATTAAAAATTTAATCAAGTGTATTAACGTTTACTTATTTATATCAACAGCATTACTGCTGAAAATTTTGTTAATTTCAAAGATTTTGAATTGATACTATTTATTTGTTTACTGCTGCACATTTAATTAATTTTTTAATAAATATCACAAATTTTTTAATTGAAATCCATTTTTTCTGTGTACTTTATGTGGTAAGAAATTGTGATGCCAAATTTTATGAAGATCGCTTTATAACTCAAATTCAAATTCTTGGGGAAGGCGGGATGGGCAGAATCTGACGAGTGTAGAGCGTGTAGTGAGGATGTCGAAAAGCTGGAACACTCTGCCACTTTCAGGCTTTTGCCGAGTTAAAATCGAAACACCTCGGGAGTGATGTCACATTGGATTTAAGATCCCTGGGGAACGTTAACTGGAGAATTTAAGGGAATTACTCCGGGAAACTGAGTTTCTTAGCGCCGGACAATAACCCCTCCCTATTTCTTCATGTTTCTAAGACCCTTAAAACAGCCTCGGTAGAGGCCTAGGTGAAAATCGTGTAGATATGAGGTTGCATCCCAGTGAGGCTTCGTCCTCCTTTCAACCTAACCTAACCTGGTGAATGCTATCAAGGATTCGACACAGCTGAAAGTAGCATTTTTACTTGTTATTATTTTTATTTGCTTCCTTTAAAATTACGAACTGTGATAATTTCAATGTTATTCTCCACTTAAAAAGAAGAAGGACCATAATCAACTTCATCTTCTAATTGTGCGTTTGGACCATTCGAATTTTTACTACCAAATTGCCAGTAACTTTAAACGACACTGATGATGTTGTAAATTCAATGGCCTTCTAAACAAACAACAACAACATCTTTATGGTCATAAAGCGTCATTTTAGAAAGTCGTCAGAGGAAAACACACATTCACTTGCTTTTACACGTTAAACTGTTTATTGTTTTAAATGTCAGCATCAGCAGCAGCATCAACATCATCATCTCTCCGGGTGAAATTTAAGCCAAACACCTGATGATAATAATACTTTTTTCACTACCCATCAAATACTTTCCACTATCGACTGACTTACACTCAGGGGTTTCTTTTCTTATTCTTTTTCTTCAATTTAATTTTTTATTCAGGTCATTATGATTTTGTTTTAAACTTTGGAAAGCATAAAGTTTGTTGATGATAAAACGTTGACTTGACTGTTTTCTGCATTGACTTTGGCACATTTGATGTTGTCTTTTTAGCGACTTTAATGTCTGTAATAATCATTTTGCCAAATGGTGATGGTTTTTCTTTCGTTCATCATCTAATGCTCGTAAAAATATATTTCTACGTTTTATGTCGCATGCATCTCTAGATGAGAAGTCTTCTGTTTTAGTATTTTTTGCAATAGCAAAAGTTTTTGCGTTGTACTTACTCTTTACATTAAAAGATGTTGCAATTAATTTGCAAATCTGAAATGGAATGCTACATTTGCATCAAAAGTTTTTAAAGAGTGTAACAGGGATCAAGTAAGAGTTTGTACTTAAAAATGGCTTTAATAACTTTCCACGCCATATCTTTGAGAAATGAAAGGAAGATTGGTTCCGATCTCTTAGAGATACACTACATTCGTGGAAACTTTTCGTGTTCCGAAAAAACACTATTTTGTCTGGTTTACAGAAATGCAGAAATATCGGATATTTTTTTAAAGGTAAACATTGCGGCGTTGTAACTATGAATTGTTTTTATTATTCAAAATTATTGGGAGTGTGTTTGAAATGCATAGAAATGTTTATTTTGTTATTTTGTTATTTTGCGACTGCATCTTATGAACGCCATCCTGTCGGCCCAATTTTGCAACACTTTTTTAAGCAAAACCTCTCTTTTTTCGTCAAGTGTGCCTCGAATGTTGGCTTCTAAATGATCAATCGTTGCTGGCTTATCAGCATAGACTAGAGATTTGAAATTCTCCTATAAAAAGTATTCCAACTGTCCATTTTTGAGATAATTCGGTAACCAAACTTTTGGCTCAACAAAGTGATAATTTCACGCGCCGTATGGCGTGTTGGGCCGTCATGTTGGGGCCATAAACATCTGACTTTTGCGCTGACCTAATGGATGGGCCTTTTTTTTTGTTGTAATTTCAGTTGCCAAATGTCAAAACACTGTTTAGTAAGTTGTGTTTTCCTTAATAAACACACTTGTTACAGTGTCGCATTCTAATTTTACTCAATATTTATAACAATTTCGTATTAATTGAGCAATAACTAAATTGCAATTTTGTTTGTATAATTGAGCTCAATAATGGCATTTATTGCGTAAAAATCAATTAAGGTGCATATCTGAACACGGTATAAGGTACCTTTGACTTGTTTTCAAATTAATAAAAAAGTTTATTAACGTAATTAAGAGTAAAGCTATGTTCACACGTTTTAAATATTTGACGTCCTACACATAACCAATAGTTTTATTAAACAATTATTTGCTTTTGCAACACGTTTGGCTAGATCAATCATCACTTAACAGTTTCTAAATTACATTTAACAATTATCTTCTTACAAATAAAGTTTAGTAAATTGTTAATAATAAAGCTAAAGACTGATCAATTTACTGGTTACGCTTTTTTGTTGGATATTATTTGGCAAATATTTGTTAAGTCTGAACATACTTTAATGTGGATCTATTGTAATAGATTTATTTTAATGGGAAAAATATTTTTTTTAGAGCTGCAAAACTATCGATTGTCGACAGGCGCGGATCCAGCTTGAGCCTTAGGGGGAGGGGGTGAATTTTGTATGATACAAAAAAGTAAAAAATAAGTAAGTACTTTGTGCAATTTTTGCATAGCCGTATAGACCGTGAAAAAATATTAAGAAATGATGTATTACTTTTTCGCGATCGTGAAGAAAGTTTCCGCACCAAACGCGATAAAGTTTTGCATTTCAATTTTTCTCCTTACCATACAAAATTAACATTTAATTACAAAATTTAAGGTATTTTCTAATAATTTCATGAACATATAAATTTCTTAACATTTGTACGGAAGAAGGGCGCAAAAAAATCGCGACTCTATTTCGAGGTTTTTTTAATAAACTAAATTTTAATGGCAAATGATAGATGTTGCGATAGATGAGTTATTTGGCGGATATTTGAATGATAATTTTCAGCAGCGTAGTTATACATATATGCGCGGAACGAGCTATTAAAGTTGCAGAAGATATTTTTCCATTATGTCAATCAACTCGCACTTAAAACTTAAAATTTATTTCATTAAACCCAAAACAATAGCTTTACATTTTTGTTATACAGTTGCTTCTTTTATGTATTTATGCCTGTATTCATAAAAATATTTTAAATTTAATAACGGCTTGAAAACCAAATTTTCTATGAAAATTTTCCTTAATAAATGTTTATTAAATTTCATAATCATTTATGAATATGGGGGCTAAAATATATAGCATATGGGCATTTCCTGGGGTCACGAAC
Source organism: Pollenia angustigena (assembly GCA_930367215.1). Lineage (NCBI taxonomy): Eukaryota > Metazoa > Arthropoda > Insecta > Diptera > Polleniidae > Pollenia > Pollenia angustigena. The sequence continues at coordinate 117,967,658 of OV884057.1, read as the reverse complement.
GTACGTTCGTACACTTTTGATGTACAAATAATATAGAATACAAAACTTTTCCTACACTCACAATATTCTGTACGTAAAATTAACTGAAATTGTAATATAAAATAAATGAAAATTCAATTAAAACCCGGATTTTTAATTTCGTTAAATCGGGATTATTTTTTTTTTGCCATTCGCTATACAAGGTAGTTAATGTAAAAATTTGGCCATTCGTTATATCGGATATTCGTTAAACTGCGTATTCGTTATACCGAGCTTTGACTGTATAATGTGTATGGAAATTATAAAAAAAAAAATTTTTTTTGAGGAGCTTTAAAAATTGCATTTGGTGCGGAAACTTTTTTGGCCAAAATGGCCTAAAAAAATTATTTTCATTATCAATACTAAATTGCCCATCGCGTGGTGGGATGAAGAAATTTTGTCCAAAAAAAGTCAATACCTTAATTAAAAAAAACTCAACAAAAAGGTTAAATAAAATATAAGATCAGTTAAATATACATAATCTTTTTAAATAAGCAATTTATAATTTCCTTGTGAGGCAAATTTAGACAGTACAGTCTGTCTTCTGTCATTGTTGATCTGAGCCATGTTTTTGGTTCGACGAAGGGTAGGGAATGACCTCCCGCTCGTAGCTTTACTGACGAACATTGAAACGAAAATTTGAAAGATTTTTCTTAGATTTGGGTAGATATCTTCATCACAGTTTACTAAAGCATCTACAACGTTATCTGATAGATCAGGCTCAAGTTTAGATCTTAGTAGGTGTTTATCTCTTTTATCAAATATAATCAGCTCATCAGCTGGTTGTGGTTTTAGCAGTTTTGTATCTGTATATTACTTGACTACACTTTGAGGTAGAAGTTTAGGTATGTTCAATACATTTGGGATATCTATTGGGAAAGTTGTTATGAGATCTTCTAAAATAAATTCAATAAGAGGAATGTAACCTACACCTCGGTAGTAATCTTCAACATTTTGGATGTGATTATTTCGTTCAAATCTTGTCTTTTCGACAGGAACCTCGATTTGAACGCAAATAACTTTTACTTTTTCAAAAATCGCTTTAAATTGTTCTTCGGCTTTATTTCTTTTTTCTTCACGGCACATGATTAAAATATTGATAAAGCTTGATTCTTTTTGAAAATCTATATCTTGCTTTTGTAAAATGATACTAAGTGGCTGTGTTACAATAGGTATCACTCTTAATATGTATATTCCGCAAATAAATTTAAAAGTACTAAGTGAGTTCCTAAATATAAAGGTAGAGATACTACCTTTCCATTCAGATATTTTTTTTTCAAAGCTTCAACTATATAATGTACACTTGTTGCAAAGACGCACAATGAAGAGAGTTTGGCTCCCAAATACTCTGCGAAAACGGGTTTTCGCTTGGGATGATTATATTTAAAAAATCGTTTGTCGTTTCTTTAACAAATGATACAACTTTTTGTATTAATGGCACTTTATTGCTTTTAGAAATTGAGTTGTTCGAATTATGCGAATAGTAAGGCGTTTGTTTCGCATGTGTCGCTTTTCCAGAACTTTTGAACTGCTCCATTTTCTGCAGACATCAGAGGTCACCAATCTGTTCTATCTCCTACACAAAGAAAAAAGATAAGGAAATCTGACGTTTCCCCGACAAATAGAATAGAATTTTTATTCATATAACACATATACATGTATATAAACACAAATATTGCAAATACTAATGGCGGTTTTCTCATTTTACGATTACCTTTTTTCCCTACGAAAAACTGCACATTAAAGAAATTTGGTTTTCTCAATGTCTCATTGGCTTCTATTCTGTCGCAAAGCTAACCAGCACTCATCTGCCAGTTAGTTATTTTCCTTTTATTTTCCGTACATATAAATTTAATCAGCTGACTCCCAACTTTAACATGTTTTTTTAAGAGGTGCTGCCAACTCAAAATAATGTTTTTTGTCGGTATATTAAGAAACCCAAAATCGTTAACGGTTAGTTTATCGGTCTAATAAATATATGTTGACATTTAGTAACAGACAGTTTGTCGGTACATTAAGAAAACGGTCATAAGGCTTTTTAATAATTCAACCGCCCGCATTATCAAGTCAAACGTTTAGTCTTTGGATACAGATGGCACCTGCTGGGATTGAATGAAGAATAATAAGTATTTGCATACGGTAAACTAGATGTTTCTTTGGAAATATCTATTAAATCACTATTAGGATAAAGATATGGATACTAATTGAAAATCGTTAGAGATTCAATAAAAAAAACAAAAAAACCTTGCTGGGATTTCCAAAAATTTTTTACATTAAAAAAATATTATTATTGGGAATTCTTGTATTATCGAAATTAACAAAAAATCTCGATAGTGTTTTATCAGAAATTTAAGTATCACCTCTATAGACAAGGCAATATTTGCAGCTCTATTTCCTCCCACTGGTTTTGTTATTTTTTTTTTTTTTAATATTCAATAGCACAATTTTTCAGTTCTCTTGATTTTAGACCTAAACACTTATTAAATCTGCCCTTAACGAGCTCAAAATAATTTCAAAATATTATTCTTATTTACAACGAGTATTAATACGATTTTGTGTTTTGACCAGGTGTAAGATTTCAAAACAATGTTCAACTTCTAATTCATTGTCATCGCAATGCAAAAACAAAAGCAAGAGAGAAACAAAAAATCTGAGAACCCTTGTCAATTTTGACGAATGTGTTGTTATTTTTGTGTGTTTTCTCCTTTTTTTTTTTGTTTGTTGTCGATGAGCAAAACATGAAATGAAATTATTTCAATATTCAATTGTTGTTTGATTTTAATCTACAGACTTCTCATTGTCATTATTATTTTCGTATTTGTGCAGCATGTTGTTTTGTTTGTCCTCTGTCAACTACAATTCAATTCAAAGGATTCAAATTTCGTATAACTAAAAAAACAAAACTCAACAACTCTTGTGGGCAAATCACGGCCGACTACTGTCTGCTCGCAATATGCAAAATTTTTTAAAATTTGTTTAGGGTTGATTTAAACACCAACGTATGTATGTATTTTTCAAGGAACCCCCTCTGGATATGTTACATTTTGTTGCATGTTTCAAGAGTTTTCCAAATTGAAATGTATAAAATCTCATTGTTTTGACATAAAAGACATGTGCGCTCGTGCGCATGCGCACAATACTCGAACTCTGTCGAGTGCTGCTGCACTTTCCCATTCATTCAAAAGCCAATTTTAATCAACTACCGTGTCAGAACTGTTGAAAATCTTTGAATAATAATTAAAAAAAAAAAAAATATTGTATTTTAATGAAGTGGCAATGTTATTGTTTTGAATTTGTTGTTGCCTTTTTCCATTTGAATGCTCTTTATTTGAATCATGTTTTCAGGCTTTCTTCCAATTTTTTTCGGTAGCAAAGCATGTAAATAGTTTTTAATAATTTGAGAATTAACAACCAATTTTACAAATACATATAAAGGGAGTTTTTTAAACGTATAGAACTTTCGATAAGGATTACCGTAAACCGTAAAATTAGCTTGATATTGTTTTTAGTATACTATGGAAAATCGGCATGCAAAGACTTACACGAGAAAAACGTTTACAAATCGTGTAAGTTTATTTCCGAAATTCGCGCTTTGTTTGCCAAACTTATAGAGCACTTCGTCAAGTTTACGGTGCCAAACCTACTCTTTTGGATAATATTCATCTAAATTGAGCCCGTACCGTACAGAAAAAGCCATCGCCGAGGTAGACGTTAGTGTGAGAGGACTCGAATTCATTAACCCGACGCGGTTCTTAGCAACTCGGTCTCTACGAGTCCACTTGTTGGAACATTTTTAAGGAAGGCTCTTGGCCAACATACATATAATATCCAACTTGGGCAAGAATTAAAGCCAAAGAACTATCAGTTGTGTCGTGCATTTGGGTAATTGGCTCAGAGTTAACTGGAAGTTAAACCAGATTTTCATCGTCAAATCATCTTCAGCGATGAGGCTCGTTTCTGGCTTAACGGGAATGTAAACAAGCAGAATTGTCAATAAGATTTCTGTGTGACGTGCTAAATTCCTAATTTTTCATAATTGAGCCGTTTATTTTGAAAGTGGCATTAGTCACTTTTTCAAAAAAAATCGAGTTAATAATAAATAATAATAATAATACTGAGAAAAATATCATTATCATGATGTATCAAATACAAGTGAATCTTCTCGAAAGTTAGCATCCATATTTTTAAAAGTGTTAAAACGCAAACCCTTAAATATCTCGACTTAAAAACCGAAATGACTTATGCCACTTTCAAGATATACGGCTCAATTGATAAATACACTGAAATTTATTGATGATGGAAAGCTGGCTTCTATGCGCATTTCACTGGTTGCTTAGGCCAGCTCTTCAGGAAACCTTTTCCAAAGATTTTAGAAAAGCTTCAAATATTATAAAAATAAAAGCTTAAAGCGAATAAGAATTATAAACACTCAAACTCTTACTTGTAACGATATTAAGCAGAATTGTCGTTTTGGGGCAGATCACAATCCTCATGAGACTCCATTTTATTACGAAAATAATCACTGTTTGGTTTGGTTTACAAGCCGAAGGCTTAATTTTTCCATTTGTTTTTAAATGAGAAACGGATTCCAACAATACCGTGAATGACGAATACTACAGGCAAATGATTCGTGATTTTTTTATGTGTCATATCATTGCAAAGCATTTGGAGGAGAACTGGCTCCAACAAGACGGTGTAACATGCCATACAGCGAGTAAATCCATCACTTTGTTTAACTGAACATTTGGTGTGCTAATTATCTCAATGGCCGTGCGAATTGGCTACGTCGTTCGTATGATTTGACACATTTGGACTACTTGTTGTGGAGGTACGTCAAATCTCTGGTCTCTGCTGATAAACCAGCGGACTATTGATAATTAAGAAGCCAACATTCGTTGCTATATTGACGAAATAAGACCGGGTACGCTCGAATAAATGGGTCACAATTTTAATGACAGGACGGTGTTCATACGGCGCAGTCGCATATGCTATAAATTATTTTAAAGCAATTTATGCCATAAAATTTTGTGAGTTAATGACGACAATTTATTGAATTTGTTCTGTTTTATTTAAACATCAATGTTAAACATCAATGTACGAAAATAAGCAAAACACTATGTAGCGTACGGCTCCCACACCCAGAAACGATATCTATTTTTTAGTGTTTGTGTATTAATACACAATTCTTAAAACCGTTCAAACCAGTTTTCGAAAATAAACAGAACATTATTTAGCGTTCGGCTCACACAGCCAGGAACGATATATATTTTTTTATAGTTTGTGTAGACGAACACAAACCTTAATACCGTTCGTAACTATTTTCAAGAAAGAGCCGAACATTATATAGTGTTCTGTTCTTCGTTAAAAAACAGAACAATTGTAGTGGTACTGTAGAGAAACATTATAAATGTTCTGCAGTGTTTCTTCTTTACATTGATGAAGAAATAAACAAACAACAAATTTTAGCAACGACCACAGCACGAATTGCTTGTGTGTATTGTGTACATGTTTAGTTTGTGTAAAAGTTTTTTGTTGGCTTTTTGTTTTAATTTTAAGTTATTTATTTTCTTTTTATTAAAAAAATGAACATTAATGTGCTGAACCGAACACAACGAAGTTTGTGATTAAAAAACAAAAACAGTACACAATTAATTGTTCTCAACTTTTTCTTGAGTTGGATAAGTACAGTATTATTTTTGTGTCCGAAGATCACAAACAAAGAAAGACTTTTTGTAATGATTTACTACACTCATAAAATTATTACAGTAACTGATTGTAGGTTATTAAATTCGTTTTCGGTACTGTTAAAATTGAATAAAAATATAGTTATTTTACGAATAAATTTATTTTTCAACATTTATGTTTGTTATTAAAAAAAACAAACTACCAAAAAATAATGTTTTCCGTATTTTTTTTTGTTAATTTGTTTGATTTTTATCGGTTAAAATATATTTTTTAAAAGTAAAAACTATTCAATTTTAACGAATATGATGTTCAATAAATAAAAAACTTAGAAATTACTGAAAAAATCATTTGTTTTAAATGAAATGTAAATGATCCGTTTTTTAAATGAATTTTAATTTGTTTCAAATGAATTTTCGTTTGAATTTAACTACATAATATTTTGAGTGTACACAAACACTATAAGCGTTTGTGTTTTCCACATATCTACAAAATCGAACACTAAAGAAAGGTATATAATGTTTATTTTCGGACACTGATTTTGTCGCTTATGATACTCTGACCAAACAGTTTGAGTTTTAGATTCCAAAATGCCAGACAATGACAGAGAAGATATTCCGTTGACTTTCCCAAAAGGACAATGGCCAGTTAGAACCCAAATTAGGCTCCTGAGGCAAAGCAATCAGTTTTTAACAGTTTAAACAAAATTTGAAACCCACATCAGCTATTTTTAGTTTAAAAGTAAATTTTGAAAATCTACAATTTTTTTTATTATTTCGCTAAAAAAATTTTATCATTCGCCCTAAAATCTTTCCTAATTTTTTATTTTTTCACAAGGTCTTGAAAGAAACGATCATATTATTTCTAACCCGTTTTGAATTTAACCCATTTTAGATAAAAATGTTCCTTCATCTTTTAATTTTTTCTTAACAAAATCTCAAAGCAAGAAACCAAAAGTGGTTTTAAAAAAAATTAATTGTAAAAGTATTTTCCCAGCCTCGGCCCAAATGTCAACCCGAAATTTGTTTTTTTTTTATCTTAATTTAAGATTTGTTATTTATAATTTTATATATGAACGTATGTTTTTTTGGAAGTTACTTTAAATTTTGAAATTGTTTTTTCCCTTTTTCGTAAATCTGTGTTGATTTGCGTGAAAGTCGTGTAAATGGATTTCATATGCCTGCGAGTTATTTCCGCCAGTACGCGAGTGATTTGTGATTCAAATGCGAGGGGTTGTATAAAAAAAGGGGCTGTTGTCGATTTGTTTTTAATTTTAGTTTTTGTTGTTGTTGTTTTGATGGTTGGTTATGTGCCTTTTTACAGAATTTAGTTTGTTTTTCATTAACACCTTTCGAAATGTTTACATTTCAAAACCGACCGTTTTCCAGTTTTCACTTTGTTTTTGTTATTTTAGGTGCTCTTTGTCATCGTTGTTGGGAAAATTGGTAAATTGGATTCGTATGCGTGTTGTTAATGTATGTACATATCGTTGGTCTTCTGTTAAAAGGCTCTAACTTACATAATTGAAACTTTTCAGGAGTATGTAAAAACTTAGAAGAAACTGATTGTGTGCTAATGTAAAATTGCCTGTAAAATTACGTGTAAACCCTTTATTTTTGATACTTTCGCATTACATTTTTGTGACGTTGTGAATTTGTGTAAAATGTAACGGAATCACTTAAAAACTCAATTTCAAAATAACATCAAGTTAGGGCCTTTCTACATAAGACCAATGGTTTATCGGTTTGGTTTATGTAAGAATGTTTCATTTGCCTATTTGGCTTCTATTCCAAACGTATCTTGTTGTTGTTGTACGTTGGTTAATATAAAATTTTCGATTTTTATTCAAACTTATTGTGTTATTCGTCCATATGTAATCCGTCGCTTTTCATACCCCTTTTCATTGTTCTATTAACTCTGTCTTCATAATGTGTGGCAAGTGTTTCCCTTCATCGTTTTCCATTTAGATTTTTTGTTTTTCTTTTCAATTTTTTTTTGTTGTAGGTAGTTATTACTAGGTATATATCATTTTAGATTTTGTTTTTGTTGCTGTTGCTTTTCGAATTGTTTTGTTTTAATTTTCAAATGTTATTTCATCTTCTTGCACACAACATCACAACAGCCAGCCGTATTATTATAATTTTTTTTTCGTTTATCTTCATTTTACTCTTTCTTTATCTTTTTGTCTGTTGTTGACTTTAGTTCATCGGATTTATTAACTTTTAAACCTTTCATACAGTCGCTTGGTTGGTTGGCTGTTCATTTTATTGGCTTCGAAAATTAAATGCAAATATTTGATTATCACAGACAAAGATATCATCCGTTCAAGTACGAGCACAATATTCAATTGGGAATACAAATATTTCCTTTTTTGCATAAATATTATTTCAATTTGATTGTGTAAATGTGTACATTGTATTTGAAAAGTTAGTTATCGTAGAAAATAGAATACAATAGACTAAATTTCTGATTATTGGCGAAGTAAGTTTTAAGGAAAAATATATCTTCAGAATGATAGATAAGTGATTAAGTTGATCTAGTGTAGTACAAAATGCTTGAACTGTTCTCACAGTGGGCATTTTGACTTTGTAATGACGTCAAAATTACGTCAAAACATCATGCGCATTTTCACATTCCCTGTTGTTTAGGCTTTATACCGTGTTAAAATATGCACTTTAATTGAGTTTTACGCAATAAATGTCATTATTGAGCTCAATTATACATACATACAAAATAGCAATTTAGTTATTGCTCAATTAATACGAAATTGTTATAAATATTGAGTAAAATTGAAATGCGACACTGTAACAAGTGTGTTTATTAAGCAAAGCACAACTTACTAAACAGTGTTTTGACATTTGGCAACTAAAATTACAACAAAAAAGGCCCATCCATTTGGTTTGCGCTAAAGCCAGATGTTGTTTACATTTTCTTATACATGTACATATTTGTTTACGTTTAATGTTGTATGTAGTAGTTATATAAATTGAGTTAGCTAAATTGTGTAAATGTGAACAGAAAGATAATTATGTCAATTAACCGAATATTCACTCAATAAAAAAGGTATATCTGAACACGGTATTAGTCTCGATTGCAAATTTTTATCTACAAGAAACCGCAGGACTAGTGTTTCAAGAATCCCAGGATCCTGGTCTTTTTAGGGAAAAAATTCCGACAAATTTGTGCGGGAATTTCCGGGATTTTTTGTATTTATTTGTGGCAACTTTACTGCTGGTATAATTCGAAAATCAATGTGAATTCAAATCCGATAACTAGGGCAATGTTAATGTTCGATGCTCCCCAATTCCGTACTAATGAAAGAAGAGGAGTAAACATGTACACAATTTTATTTATTCACAGACTCAGATTTATTTTATAAAAACAAATAAAAGTATGAATATGTAGGGAAAATTCAGTTAATACCAGTATTCGAAAATATCACAACATTATTTAACGTACGGCTCACATACCCAGAAACCATATCTAGTTTTTTAGTTTTTGTGTATACGAACACAATCTTTAATAACATTCGTAACTATTCGTTACTATCAAGAAAGTAACGAACATAATATAGTGTTCTCTTTTTCGTTATAATACAAAACAATTGTAGTGATTCTGTAGTCATACATTATATTTTAATGTTCTATAGTGTTTCTTTTCTACATTGATTTAGAATTGAGCAAACAAAAATTTTAAGTAACGACCACATCACATATAGCTTGTGCGTTTTTTGTGTACCTGTTCTGTTTGAATAATATTTTTTTGCTGGCTTTTGGTTTTTTTCATTTAGGTTTTTGGTTTTTGTAAACAATTTTTGGTTTTTTTACCAGCCAAAAGGGTGGTAAGCACAACTGTAACGAACCGAACACAAAGAAGTTTGCGGTTATAAAAAAAAGAGAACACAATTAAATGTTTTCATCTTTTTTGTTGAGTTAGATAAGTACAGTATTTTTGTGTTTGAAGACCACAAGAAGAGGAACTTTATTTGTTTTTAATGATTTACTATACAAACACTATTGCCGTTTATTGTCATCCACCGAACTCTAAAGGTGGATTCATTCATCCGTTCCGAAGAACATTTCTGTAATGTGATAATAAGGGTATTCACGTCACAAGTTGCACCCTTGCAAAAAAGCAAAAGTGCAAAAATATAACAACAACCACACAGACAAATAGTTGTGCGTAAATAATTGTCTTTGTGGTTGTTGTTATGTTTTTGCACTTTTGCTTTTTTGCAAGGGAGCAACTTGTGACGTGAATACCCTTAATAAGTTATTGTTCTTTACAAAGAGTTTCTATTTTAAATGGGATTTTTTTACTTTGATAAAGTTTTAAAAAACTTCATTCGAAACAAATAGTACGCAAATCGCAATACACAGTATCAAATGTTCGAACTCGTAAATTGTTTCTTTAGAATCGAACTAAGCAGTAAAATGTTTCTGATTCGAATGTGATAGAGCATAAAAATCTTTCTTTTATTCGAAACAAATATGTACATGCGTTAATCGTAAAACAATGTTTTAACTGGTAAATCATCTCTTTCGAATCAAAAAACGAGTTTTTTTTTTAAAAATAAAATGGAATTGATTTGGAATTGTCAATATTGTTTTGTCGGCGTCTTTTTATAAAGTACAAATATCGTCTGAATACAGTAAGTAAGTTAGTATGTAAATATTATTGATATTTACCCACTTTATATACTATTTATCCAACTTATTAATGCTTTCATAACAATAAAAATATCCCAACTTAAACATTCAAAAACAAAATTTTTAAATTAAAAAAAAAAAAAATCATTTGGTAATTGCTTTCAAATTGATTCCAAAAAATACCTTATTAACCAAATTAAGTTAATATTTAAGGGAAAAAAACAAAATAATTTATTTGCAACATATGTGTGGCAATGTTTAGCTGTCATTAGGAAATAATCTCTTAGTAAAAATTAAGTATTTACGAATTTGCTTTTAAAAACATCAAATGTATTTCAAGGATAATTGTTTTGGAAAATAATTGTCAACTTATTTCATTTAACCCCTTTCGCCGCAACCCTTTTCTTTTACGTTTATTTATTCTAAATTTATTGAGTTAATATTGTTTTAATGCGGCTTAAGGCCAAGCACTTATACACTGATCGAAATTTTATTATGACAATTAAATGAGACAAACGGCCAATGTTCTCACAATTACACGATTTGAAATCGAAAATCGCCAAATTATTATATGATCAGCCATAGTTTCTAGTTCTATTGAGCATACTTTTGCAATTTAAAGTCGCCAAACTTTTTGCGATTGCAATTTACAGAACACCAAATGTTAAGCGTTTTGCGACTTTCAGAACATGCCCGATAATATTTTTTGATGCAAAAAGGATTATTTTAAGATTTTAGTAAAAAGAACTAATAAAGGAAAGTCACTTCTTCGCCAATTCGTGACGATTGGAAGAAGATTTTACATATTTTCCGAAAGTCTCGGTTCACACTGTGAAAGTTTTCTTTTAGAAAGTCTGAGTTTATTGGGGAAGAGAACATGCTATTCTTCTTTCCACTCTCACCAATAAACTCAGACTTTCTGAACGTAAACTTTCATAGTGTGAACCCACACTACGAAAACTACGTTGTATTCTTCATCAGTTTTTGAAGAGAACAAAAAGACAACGCAAAGAAAAATAATGGCAAGTTTTTTAAGTGCATTTCTAATTTCTATTTCATCTTCCGAACGTGAATTGGTATGTATATAGTTCTTTGTATGAGTGGAAGTTTCAGCCGAACAATCACATCTTCGTTTTTAAATTAATTGTGTTAATAAAAAAACATCATTGCAAATTTTTCTGTTAAAATTTTAAGAAATTCCATTCACACACAGCAAACTGGTAAAAATCAAAAGTATTTCGTCAAAATTATTTTCGGGAATACAAAGTTTATTATTAATACGATCTTCGTATGACGTGCTAAATTCCCAGTTTTTCATATTTGATAAATACACTGAAATTTATTGTCGATTTTCGTTAATCGACATCAAATTATACGTGTGAGTGTGTAAGTTTGAGGTTTGGCCATGAAGCTTGATAAGCACGTCAATATTTTAAATATTTTTCAAATTTTTCTAGTTCCAGTAACTTGAATATATTTATAAAGATTTATTTATTTATCTATTTATTTTATTTATTTATTTATAAGTTGGTACCTTCTATAACAAAACAAAAGTTTTTTATACTAATAGAAGAGCGGACATAGTTATTTGTTCAACAGTTAAGCATAAAAAAACAAGTTCGAGTGCTATATTCAGCTGTGCCGAATCTTATAATAATAATTATAATTTTTACATATGTATACATACATATTTACAATACTTTAAACTTCATTATAAATTAATTTTAAAAAGCGAAAACTGGTAAATATTTTTTTTAAATCGTTTTTAGAACATAAAAAAAATAAAAATTTAAAAAAAAATTTTCTTTTAAAAAAAAACAAGATTCGAACCAGAGAACTCACAGTTTCTAACTTAACACACCCCCTAGACAACTAAACCATGAAGGAACGTTGTTTGAATATAATTTAAATGAAATATGGCCCGTTTAATGTTCACTAGTATATGTAAACAAATGTGAAGGGGGGGGGGGGGGGGGGGAGAAGAGACGGACAACCGATTTGAACTTCGCTTTTCATAAGGACCCAGAATATAGGGTGAAGGATCAATATTGTAGAAATTACAAACGGAATGACAAAGTTATATACAGTGCACTCGGGAAAACGTCAACTAATTAAAACCGCGGTTGTTGACGTTTAACAAATTGTTGACGTTTACGAATGTAAAATTTTTAAATAAAAAACATATCGCTAATGTGCTTTTAAACATTTTTATTGATTATAAACTAAAACCAAACATAAACAAATTCAAAAAGGTAACAAAAAAGTAATTCAACCTGACTAGAACCATAGAAGACAACTATGTAGAAACAAAAGAATACATACATTTTAAATGAGATCTTATTTTTAATTTTACATGCACACATATTCATTTAAAAAAATCTGTTATTTTTTCTTTCCAACACGTGAAAGAGAGTCTTCTCTCTTAAACGTCTTAATACATTTAAGTAATTTGGCCCAACATTCTCGCATTGAGCCCATTCCAAAGCCCTGTTTAATATTTCGACGGGCCTCACAGGCCTAGGCGTAAATCCACCGCTGCGCACTTGTACCCTTTTCTAATAAGTTTGATAATGTGATACTTATGTATGAGAATAAAAAAGCAACTGAACATAAATAAAAAGACAATACATACATACAGTTCTAACTTCTTATCTACTCTACTCATAAGGGGAATCCCCAATTTCTGAAATGATTTCATAAAATAAATGTGTGTGTGTGTACAAATGTGTGTATTTTAACTGCTGCTAAATTCAAAATGTTCTTTAATTCAGAGTTGACGTTTTAGAGCTTTGTGTTTGGGTTGACGTTTTAGAGTAGGCAATGTAAAAATAAAGGGGTTGACGTTTTGGGATGTTGACGTAAACGAGCGTTGACGTTTTCCCGAGTGCACTGTATACCCTTTATATAAAAAAAATAATTTTTGGGATTTCAGTATTTTGCTCATAACTTAGCCATTTTTAAACCGATTTGAAAGATATAAATACCGACGTGTTTAGGAAGAAATTTACCATTTACTTGAGTTTTAAAGCTTGGACTCGGGGAGATCTATGGTTCCCGAAAGTCGGTATTTAAAAAAAAAGAAATTTAATTTTGGTCATAACTTTTTTGTATCTGAACCGATTTTCCCGAGTTTTAAAATATAAAAAAAATATAAATAAAATATGTTCTACTAAAAATTTCCGATATTTTAGTATATTAGTCATATCCATAGGACATATACCAGCCGTAAAATTTAGGTTTTTATACAATTTTTAATTTTTTTTTGTACGGGAGGTACCACGCCCACTTCTCCAATTCCGCCCACATTTTGTAGGATGGTGTGTATTGGCAACCTAAATGTGTGTACCTAATTTGGAAACTTTGGCTTTTGCCGTTCCCCAGATATACAGCAAAAAGTAATAAAAATACATTTTTGTAAAAAATTAGAGGTAGTCGTGGTTTTTTGCTCATATCTCAGCCATTTGTGGACCGATCTGGCTGAATCTCAATAGCAAAATTATAATAAGAATACCTGACATAAAGATACCCCAACCAAGTCCCCATCATATCTGGGGGCTTCGGAAAACCCATTTCAACAGACAGACGGACAACCGGATTTGAACTTCGCTTTTCATAAGGACCCAGAATATATATACTTTATAGGGTGTAGGATCAATATTGTAGAAATTACAAACGGAATGACAAAGTTATATATGGGCAAATCCTGCGTGACGAACGCTACATTCCCACGCGTTTTCTGATTGAAATATAAAAATTTTTATGTCTTTCAAAAGAGATAGCTTCAACTTATATATAGTATTTAGTGACATTAATATGTACTTACGAATGGCATATATCATTGTTTCTTAGCAAGTATTTGTTGCGAAATAATTGATCACAAAGTTTTGTGACGCACGCTACAAAAAGTGGAAGTAACTTCAAAGGTTGAAGTGCGTTTGCCTAATTTTTAGCGAATTTGCCATGAAAAGGGATACAAAATCTAATTGCTTAAAGAAAGATGACTATAAGACAATTCTATACGCACTTATTCGCAGCCAAAAAATGTTGTGATTTTTTGACAAAAGCCGTGAACCCTTTGTGACGCACGCTACATAACGAACGCTACAGTTTTTCTAGTAGTATTTTATTATTATATTTTATTTATTTTAAGAAAACAAATTATATTTTTATGAATTGCATTTCTTAAACTAATTTCTTAACTAATAAATATCAACTTTTTTTTTTAACGAAATTTATATTTTGATAAGTCTGCTGTAAGTGCTACTTTTAGCACACAAATTACCTAAAATAATGGTAAATTCACGTATAACATTAAGAAATCAGCAGTGGGGTAGAATTTGGTAAAAATTATTGCATTAATGATCATTGAAATACATATTTTTTAATATAAAAATTAAATTATACATCTAGTCTTATATTCCATTAAAAAAAAATTAATTTGAAAAATTTTTGGTTGGTGGACTGTTTCTGGGATTTGCCCATATACCCTTTTACCTTAGGTGAAGGGTATAAAAAAATATTTTAAGATTTAACAAAAATTATTTTAATTAAGTTATAACTATTGAGCAGGTAAAAAAAAGGAGGATATTAAATAATGACCTACAGAGTAAGTTATAAAAAGTTTGAAAAGATCAGTAAGTAAATATTTATGTATATAAAAGGTGCATGGAGTTTTAGTTACAATAAAAATTGATAATTCTTTTTTTTAAAAAGTGGTGCGTTGCTGGTTTCCCTAATGATTGGAGGAATAGTATTCCAAAGACGTATTGCATTTACGAAGAACTGCCAATTTGATATAAGCGTATGGTGTCTCAGTTGTATTAAAGTTCTGTTTCTGCCAAATCGACTAAAACTAAGCCGGCTATAAAGGTAAGCAGGTTCGTGAGTTGATATGATTTGATGCAAGAATACCAATGTTCGTATTTTCATATGATCATGGAACTGTACGCCGAGAATCTTCGCTGCGTAGAAGGTGATATGTTCACTATTTCCGTAAAGCTTAAGTCCATATACGTATCTAGTTATGTCGTTGAACGTTACATTAAGTCTCGCTTTACTTGTTGCATCACAACTTGAAAAAACTTCACAGGCATAAGTTAAGGTGGGTATTAAGTAAGTTTTTGCAAGCAGCAGCCTGATTTTGAGTGGTGTACAGTATTGTGTGGGCCATAGAGTACGTAGCATAGAGAAGTTTTTTCCACCGCAATTTTTGACATGATCTGCCCAGGTTAACGTGCTATTGAAGATAACTCCTAAGTTCTTAGCTCTACTCACTGCTTCTATTCGGTGGTTATTAACGTAGACTTGGACTGGTTTCGCATTAGTTTCGAAAACGTAGGAGAAAAATTTATAATTTTTTCAAGTTTTTGTATTAAAACAACATGGTCAACATTATCAAAGGCCTTTGAGTGGTCTAGTAACACCAACAATCCTCTATGACCACCATCTAGCTCTTTTCTAAGATCTTCAGCTACGTCAATGAGAGCAGTGGCACAACTGTGCTTGACACGAAATCCAGATTGTTTTGATGTAAGCAGGTTAAAATCATTGAGATATTTCGTTATTTGTGTATGGAGTAATTTTTCAAAAGCCTTAGATAGATACGGTAGTATATCAAGATGTCAGGTCAGAAACAAACTTCAAAATAATTTGTCTTAAAAAAAACATTCCAAAAAGTTTTGGAAAGAATAATTCGAAGACACAACATAATTTCCGTAATTTCCTTTGAGAAGAAGATCAAACATTATTTTAAGTAAGAATTTTCTAGCTCCCTTAAATAGCCATCGAACTTTTTGGGAAACTGCGTGTGTATTAAAAAAGTATGAACTATTTGCAAAAAATTGAGAGAAGCGATTGATTGTCTGTCAAATCATGCTCCTTGAATATGTTAATGCATTTGATATATCGCTGAAATAAATGTTGTGCATTCCCGGAAAACTTTAATTTGCTCAATGATACCTTTCTAATTGTAAAAGTTTTCAGAGTGTATAAAACAATTGAATAATAGTACAAAATGACTTGAAACTGGTTCACAACAAAGACAGGGTGTTTCGTTTCCCAATGTTCTTAATCTCATGAAAAACATCATCATTGTTGTCATTCAAAAATATCTCATCTACCACTTCTCCGTCTCGTTGTTAACGCGCTACAAATTCACTTGCAACAACAATTCCAATACACCCATAAGATAACTGAATCAAAACAGAAGATTCCTTTAACAAGGATTACAGTGCACAGTGGGGCAGAATTTAATTTTTTTATTGAATTTGGGAAATTGTGTAATTTTTTTATTATTTTATTATTATTATTATTTTTTTTATATATATCTTAACACTATGACAAATTAAATTTTATATTTAGATTTGTAACAAGGACCTATTGAAAATGGTTAGTATCGGTTCTTAATTTCACAAAGCCCCTTTACCAGCTTCTGTCCGGAATAGAGTCTTTGTGCCCGTAAACCCTCTTTATTTGTTGGTATTAAGATTAATGGGAATGTAATCTTCAAATTTCAAATTTTATTGAAATCGGTCCATATATGAACATGGTTCCCATACAAATTCTACACTGATAGAAAAGGCGTGATAACGCTGATGTATTTTGACATCCGTACTATGACAAGTGTCTTTGTTTTTGACACCATGACACTTATCATCATTGCTGTGCAGCCTTAACATCACTTGGCCAAATTGTCATCAGGTGAAATTATCGTCGAAATTATCGTGAAACGTCGGAGAAAGGACTCATTAGGCCCAATTTAAGAACAATTTGTCATTGGGATTGACTTAAGTAAAAGTTAGAGAATATTATTTTTATCTTACCCGTTAAATATGTTTGTTTAACTTTTGGTGTATTCCGCCCTTCGTTTACAGAATAACTCCCAATTATAAGATACCAGCAGCATGCCCGATATGGTTTTCGTAATCATTTTACCATTAAAATTTTATGTATTTAACTTAATAATTTAAACAAATAGAATTTGGGAATTTTTGCTTCATATTTTACTTAATAAAGAAAATAAGGCATCGAATTGATGTCACTATAGTTAGTCATAGCATAAAATATGATAAAATTTTATGATGATGTTCGTCATTAAATTGATGTTACGTCTCACTGATGTCATTTGTAAAAACATTGATGTCACAATTCTTGTGTTATGGCATCATTAATTCAAAAATATTTTTCTGTGAGTGTACTTCAGAAAATAGTTTCTAAAGCCTAAACTTCCTTATAAATGTTGGTATTCATATTAAGATTGGTGACAATAACTTTTACGATAGCTACTATGTCCTTGCCAAATGTTGTACTGATAGGTCCAAATTAAACCAAAAATCCGATTTATAAACACCCCTCATCCTTAAACACTTAAGAGCAAACAAATCGCATATAGATGAAGATATCTAAATAATATTCGGCACAAAGACGTGCTATATGAATCTTAACCTTATAACACAATTTTGTTCTGACGGGTCCATAATTAACCATGGGTCCCAAATAGGGTACACTGTCGCAAAGATAAACAGTGATTTGTTTTTGCTTTTTGAGATTTTTATCGAAAAAGAACAGCAGTTACTCTTTTATTCATTGACAATGAGATACATGTGTCATCCAAGCCTTCCAAATTCCCAATCCCGAAAGTTTGATTCAGTCTCACTGTGCAATGTTTTTAACATTTATGTTATCCCAAGTTCCAAGAGAACATACGAGGAATGTTGAAGTATGAGTGAATAAATAATCTGTTTTCATTTTAATCCTCATTATTCACCGACTGCACATTTAAACACGAGATTTGCTGTATGGTACATATTTATGTATGTATGTGCCGTTTTTATTGATGTGTTTGCTTAAGGATGATGATGACACATACAAAACACAACATACTTTTTATTTTTGTTTTGTTGCATTTGCTTACTGTTATTGGTTTTTATTATTGTCTAAGCTTGTCCTCTTGATCGTTTGTCGGCATATGGAACACAATAAATAGAGAATGTACTTAGTAAATTTATTTACAATTAACATGTTTGTGCATGTGTTTGTTGCCGCCTCGGGTGTTAAAGTTCACTGGGCATTTGTTTGTTTCTTCAACTAACTACTTTAAGGTCTGACTGACTACCACCATTGGCAGTTGATTAAAATCAAATAGAAAAAAAATTTGAATTGTAAAATAGAGAAATACGAAATAAAATCTGACAAAAACACATAATCTGGGATTTGCTAGCAGCGCACAGTGGATTAGTTGCATAAAAAATAGCCACTTAAGTACAACAAATTAACTATTACTTTTTTAAAAAAGCTTTAAGAAGCCAAATTTGGGTTATTTTCAATCATCGTTACCACTGTAATATGTTTTCCATTTGGTATGTATGTATATGTTTTTGCTTCAGTGACGAAACTTCACTATTCACAAAGTAGATGATGTGATGTGACCTTAAGCGTTTAAATCAATGCACACAAATGTACGAATTATTTGTATAATTTTTATCCAATTTTTGTTTGTATGAGACATTATTATAAATATAATGATTCTTAAATTGTTGTACAATTTTATTATGCAAATGTTGTCAACGACCACTTAAGAACACTGGGATTTAGAAAGTTTTAAAATTCTAAACCAGTAAGAATGTCTGCCAAACACGAACATTTGATGTGCTACTGTAAAATTAATATTGGAAGAATTGTTCGGTGGGTGGTTTAAGTTTTAATCAGTGTTCGAAAATAAACACTAAATATCGCTCCTAAGTGTTCGGTTCGGTAGTTTTGTGGAAAACGCAAACGATAATAGTGTTTGTGTAAAAAATCATTTAAAAAAATAACGTTTCCCTGATTGTCGTCTTTCGAACACAAAAAAAAAATACTGTCCTTATCCAACTCAACAAAAAGATGAGAACATTAAATTCCTTTCGGTTTTTTTTGTTTTCCTAGCGCCCCTTTGGCTGGTAAAAGGAAACGTTGTATACAAAAACAAAATACACATACGAAAAAAACAAAAAGCCAGCAAAATAATTTTACACAAACAAAACATATACACAATACACACACAAGCTGTTCGTGGTGCGGTCGTTGCTAAAATTTTTTGTTTGTTCATTTCTTTATCAATGTAAAAAAGAAACACTATAGAACATTAAGATATAATGTTTGTCTACAGTATCACTACAATTGTTCTGTTTTTAACGAAGAACCGAACAATATATAATGTTCGGTTGCTTGTTATCGAAAATAAACAGAACATCATTAAGCGTACGGCACACACCCCCAGAAAAAAAAACTATAAAAAATTTTTTTGCTGCTTTTGTAAAAAATTTTTTATTGTGTTTGCCAGTATTATTTTTGTGTTCGAAGATCACAAACAAAGAAAGTATTTTTTTAGTAATTTAGTAGACAAACATTTAAAGTTTGGGTTTTCCCCACATCTACCGAAAGTTTATTTTCGAACACTGCTTGGCATGGAGTTTTATAGCCGTACCAATATTTTAAAGAGATTTGTTAAGTAATGCCCCTATTGCGGTTCTCCACTCAACTCAGTTTGGTCGTGTGAGAGTAAACCCAACTTATGCACAACCAAACTCATTTTAGGTATTGTGATACCCAACTGTTTTTAGTTGAGTTTGCTATAAAGTTGCCAACTTAAAATATCACGTTTGACAAGTGAAAATTTTATAAAATTAAATAATTTTTATAAACTGCAATTGTTTTTAACTCTTGTGTCAAAAAAAAGTATTTATAATGGATATTTGTGTCGATTTATTGTATGATAACGAAAAGGAAAACTCAAAACTCATCAAATTCGTGATGATTCCAACCCTCTTGAACTTCCCAGTGCCAAGTAAAAACTTATAAAAAGTAGCGAAACTTTCTTGTGCCTGATGAGTTCTTCTTCTGGTTGGGGTAGCTGTCGGCAATTCTGCTGGTTGCATTATTGGTTCAACTGACTCAGTAAAATTGTCACTTGATGGTGCAATATTTTCAATACCAAATACTTGGCCGGTTGATGAGAGCAATTTCTAAGTTTCTCTAAATAAGCTGGACAA
This sequence comes from Pollenia angustigena, assembly GCA_930367215.1. Classification (NCBI taxonomy): domain Eukaryota; kingdom Metazoa; phylum Arthropoda; class Insecta; order Diptera; family Polleniidae; genus Pollenia; species Pollenia angustigena. The sequence continues at coordinate 117,947,281 of OV884057.1, read as the reverse complement.
GCCGCTCAAATTTTAAAATCTTATTGTTTTAGATTTTCACCGAATTTAAAAAAAATAAACTTTAACTGCCAATAACACAACTACTTTTTAGCAGTTTTTACAAAGTTGAAAACGGCAATACCACGAAACAAGCAGATACACAACTGAATAGCCAACTGCCAGTTGAGTTGAGAATGGCAATTTGAATTTACCAAAGACAACCAAACTGTTACAAAAGTGGAGAACCGCAATAGGGGCATAAAATCCGGTTTTAAACAAGGCCTTGTGGGAGTTTTTCACCCTTATCGTGGTTGCGAGTGTTTGGTAATAGATTAACGAGAACGGGAACTTATTTCCTTTAAGGCAGAATTAGTCTTTACTTTCTGTTCTGTTACGAATCAGCTGACTTGTTTTTGTTATTAAAAAACATATGAAATTGATTAGTTTTTCTGTTCTGTTGCGGTTCAGTTTGTTAAAATCAAAAACATGTTAAGTATTTGTAAGTGACAGCAAAATTAATAATAAAAAATACATATTTACATTGAAATAAACTATTTTTTGATTTTAAGAATACATAAAATTTAATTTCTTCATATTTATGTGCATAAAAGTTATTAAAATAAAGCAATGGACGGTGCATAACTAATAAATTTATCATAAATGGCTGATAAGTTACTACGGAAAAAGTAACTATTACAATTTCATAACAGAACGGCACGGAACAGAACAGAAACAGAAAGTAAAGACTAACTGAGCCTTTAATCTTTAACCAAACAGTGGCAGGCGTATTTTATATTCGCCAACCACGATAAGGTTGCATAAATAAGGAATTACTTGCACTAAACATTTTTTTCCGGTGAATGCGATAAAGTTTCCTTTAAAGCGTCTACTTTTTGGCTTTGTACTCTTGGGGGAATTTGTGCTGTCAATACCTGAATACCTTGTATCAGAGGCCCCAGACTGGTTATTATTGAGGGCTCTTCAAGTATTCCAGCTGTTGTTAACGGGAAGGCAGATCTTAATAATGTTGGCAACTGAGGGCGGAGTTCCTTATGCTGCCAGATGATCCTTTGTGGTGTTGAACCCCCTACAGATTTAAAGGGATCGTCTGAAGAATATTTCACATTCTCGGGTTGCATCCTCCGGGGAAATCAGATGCAGTTAATACAAGGTATTCGGCAAAAATCCAACATTGACATATCGCAGGAGATCTTCACGATCTCTTGCGATCGCGGTTGGCCAGATATCCAACCTGGTACCACGGGAGTCAGTAGCCCCTGGTTGCATTGCACCGGACCGACTGGAGGCCTACTGTAGTATGCTTCTTACGGAATGCTTTCTGTATCTTAACAGGCGTACCTAAACAAGAGCGGAAGGCGGAACGTTTTCTTTCGCTTAGCTTTAACGCTGTTATGCCATACCTAAACAAGAGCGTCAACGTTGTGCCACAAACAGTAGTGTTAACTTTCTTGTTTAATAAAACGTACATAATAGAAATAAATAGAAGAGAAAAAACCGCTAGATTGACAAAAAATAGCTAAATTGCCATTATTTATTAACAATAGCGGCCAACTTCACTATTAAACGCGCTGTCAAAATCGGATTTTCCAATTGTAAAGCGTTGACGCCGCGCTATTTAGGGATGCTTCATACAAATTGTATGAGCATGAGAATTTTTGACAGCTAGAAAACGCTTTCCGCTCTTGTTTAGGTATGGATGTAAGAAAAATGTCTGCGGAAGGGATATCCTGAAAATCCTACTACCACTTGCGGTAGTGTTCGACCTGAGGGAGGATTGTTTTTGGGTATCCATATGAATTTTCTCAACTGCTGTTTGGTGATCTTGAAAAGAAGCTGCATTGCAATAGAGGTTAAATGGCTTAAGCTCTTAAGGAAGAAGTATGTACTTGATCCCGGCAATCATGTGCTAAAATTACTACCTGTGTGTAGGTATTTACAATTAAATTCGTAAAAGACAGTATTGTGGCTAGTCGTAGTAAGATTATCTAGAACGCGTCTGTCGCAAAGTTTTCTACTTTATGTTCTAGGATTATTAGAAATTTCAGGCAGAATTTCGATGTCAACACTTAATCCAAATGTATTAATGTTGTAGCAACTTTTTTCTATTCAATAGCCTTTTGTTCTGAGTTCTGAGCAATCCTCACTATTGGGTTTTTAATTTTTATTCCCTACGACGAAAAAAGAGTCATTCCGTTTGTAATACATCCAAATCATTTTCAGTAGCCATGTATAAAGTTTATTTATTCTGGATCCTGGTAAAAGGCGTTTCAGCTATGTCCATTCCTCTGTTGAGATAAGGCTCAGAAAATGTATTTTTTGAGAAGATACCAATTTTTTTTACTTAAAATAGGCCAACTTTTATATTTATAACTTTTGATTTTCTATAATTTTTTGACGATTTTATTTTTTTTTGGTGCCAACAAAATTTCACCAAATATTTTAGATTCTTCTTATCAACATTCCATTTTATGGTATTTTCATTTATTGTCCATTTAACGTGAGAAAAGCCTGGGATATTGTTAAAGCTTTTTGGTTTTATTGTGTGGGTATTTAAGTGTGTGTGTGCGTGCGTGTGTTTGAAAAAGTGTCCTTTATATTTTTTGTTCTGTGCATTTATTGTTGGGGCTTGTTTATTTATCAGACATATTTACGTGAGTAATGGATGCTTTTTAGATTATGTTTATTATTTTATTGCTATTGTTGTATTTTATTTTTCCTTACTATTTTGTTGGCTTTGTTTGTTGCTCCTTTTATTCTATAACTTAATAAATGTTGACCACTTTTCTAAATGTTCCAAATAAATAAATAAAAAAAAAAATAAAGGACAGAATGAAAAAACAACATAAAAAGGGGTCAAAAACTAAAAGCTCTTAATACATTCAATGACACATTTATAGAATTGTGCAAACACGGGATTTTCTGAAGCATTCAAGTGACTTTACTTTCTAACACTATTGTCATCTTCTTGAATCCATCACTCATGTAGTCAATATGACTAGCTATCACAATAGCCTCCAACTTCTAGAGCACAAATTCATACACTCTGGCACAGTTGAAGTGAAATTCATTCGCACGCATTAAGAATTTATTCACACTACCCAACGTACACAGATAAAAATTTTCGCCAATTAAAGCATTAATCAAAAATAAAATCGCTTTTAATTAAAAATTTAATCAAGTTAATTAAGCGTTTAATCAAGTGAATTAAACTTTTTATCCATTGAATTAAACGTTTACTCCATTGAATTTATCGCTTAATCAAGTGAATTAAAAGTTTAATTGATACTATTAATTTGTTTACAGGCGCATATTAATTAATTTTTTAATTAATATCACAAATATTTTAATTGAAATCAAAGTTTTTCTTGGAGGTACAGAATTCATTAATAATATTTCATTTAAATTTACTAAATTCCCAATTAGTAAAATTTTAATTTTTTTCTGTGTACGAACATACAGAAATCAGTGTTACCACCAGCAAAATTCAAAATTACACTTTAGATGATGCAAAATTACCCGATTTAAATGAAATTACACCTGATATAAAATTCAAGTATTATTTAATAAAAAGACATTAACAAAAAACTTATTAAAAAAAACACAATATTAGTCAAACTGTTAAGATTCTAATTGTAAATTAAAATAACATTAATAAAACATAAAATAAAACTCCTAAAATAATGAGATTTACTATCACATTTGGTTGCATATATCTAGGAAAGGTTCAAAATGCTCATTGGCATTCATTTATAATGGGTGTTTTTTTGGCCCCATAGAGCTTATGAAAGATTAGCTGTCAAACGATCTGTCATATTGCACTTAATTTGGGCTCGGGCACATCATCATGAATAGATTCATGCTTGAACAACGCTACTAAATTAACCAATTTACTTTGAAAATCAACCATCGATTGATTTAGAGAAAATAAATGATAAATTTGACTCCAAGGCCGTGCGATGTGACACCTCTTGATTGTTTTTCGTAGGGCTGTGAAGTCACTGGGTTATGCTGATAAACCAGCAACAATTGACGTCTTGGAGGTAAACTCTGTTAATTTTATTCGTAACATGCAGCCATCATTGCCTATTTGCGTGAATCAATCTGTGATTAAAATTATTTTTTTTTTGTCTACCATTATTAATTTAATGGTCTTAAAAATACCCTTTATACCTTATTTAGCAAACAAAATGCCTGCAGAGTTTAGTACAACTGTCCCTATCGTAATTCAGTTTTACAACTGTTAAGAGCGTTAAATATTCTTCAAACTGAAAGCATTAAAAAGTTGCAGGAAAAAAATAAAATTAATCATATGTTGAAATATTGGAAACATATCTTCCCCAGGCTCGTTTTTAGTTTGTATAACTTGTTTCAATCAACTTCAGGTTCTAAATCACTATGATAGGCATCTTTATCCAAATATTTTAAATGATTGAAGTCTTTTCTTAAAAAAGACTGTGCATTTTTAGCAACAATATTTAAAAAGAAATAAATGTCATCATTAAAATCGAATCTTGATTTTATTTGGATATCTGAAGAATGAATTTCAAATAACACCTGAATTACACCTAAGAGAAATTACCCACGCTCTACCCACTACAGTAAAAATCATACCAAATTCGGGTAATTACCCACAAAGTGGCAACACTGACAGAAATTCACAATAAGCAACATTAAATATAATTTTTAAGCACACACATTTAGAATAAAGTGTAAAAAAACAAAAACGTAAGGAGTAAGATGAGTTAATTTTAGCTTTAACAATTGATCAAGTATTGAGCTGAGTTTAAAAGGCCCGCTCGCATTTATAACGTATTGTTCCATTGTGGTATTTAGGATTATCAGATATGCGTATTAGGGTGGGTCAATTTTAAAATTTTTTAAATATATCCTATCCAAGGTAAAATTGTACGCTTAAAACGCCGGCGATATATAAAATTTTTTTGACCAAAACTCGTTCAAAATTATTTTTTTCTTCGAAAAACTGATATCATCATCGCCTTTAACGTACGAATTTCTTTATAAATGAGCTATTTGATACGGGAGAAAATACATACAAATTGGTTTAGACCCTTAAAAATAACAAAAAAATCGAAAAAAGGTTTTGACAAAAACTCGTCTAAAAACCAAAACACTTTTTTCGAAAAAAATTCTATCGCCAAATTTTACAATTTTCATTTACAATTTCGATCGATATCGAATGCCATAATTTTCCTCAGGCACAAATGCTTCGTTATCTGGTAAAGGTGACGTGCTAGGAATTATATCAATATCGTTTATCGTTACTTTTGCGACAATAGCGAAGATTCTTAAGAATTGTCCAGACAGTGAAATCGTTGTTGCTGGTGATTTTAATGTCCACAATTCTTCTTGGCTTCACCACTCGGGCCGTACATCTTATGAAGGCCAATACGTTGAGCTTTTTGCTGCGCACAGCCACTTCGTGCAACTGGTGAATGAACCAACAAATATTCCATGTGTTGATGGGCACCAACACAATACCCTTGATCTCTTCCTCTCTTCGCATCCTCAAAAGTACGAAGTTGAGGTTCTAGCACCTCTTCTCAACTCGGGTCATTGCACCGTTTCCGCCTCTTTTCCGTTCTCCGAACTTCGGAACGTTTCACGACGGGCTAAGAAACGATCAATATTTGTTTACGAAAAAGCACGTTGGGCTGAGCTCAATGAATTTTTTCGGCATTTCAATTTTAAAATCTGTTTCCTGGGCAATGACGTCAATACCATGGCGAAAATGGTTGAAAATGTAATAATGCTAGGAATGAAAATCTTCATTCCAGTTAAAAAAGCTTCGAATAAACCTCGATGCAAGTCTTGGTTTAATCAGTCGTGCAAATCAGCAGTCAGATCCAGAGAGGAAGCCTTCAGAAATTCGCGTAAAAATAAAAACGGTGATGCTGAATTGCTACGCAAAATGGCAAGGTCCTCGTGTGCCAAAGTACTTAGACGGGAAAAACTCTTCACGAGCAGCGTCTTCGTACTGAAGATCTTGCTGCTCCCCGGGGTAGTAAAAGCTTCTGGTCAGTCGTTAAAAGAGTACGGGTTAATGCTAGTTCTTCAATTACCAACTCTTTTAAAGGATGGCCGATCATTCACGGACACGGTTGAAAAGGCTAATTGTTTTGCTGAATTATTTGCTAATAATTCTCACCTAACAGCTAGCAATCAACCACTACCCGAACCCGAAAAAGTATCCGTAACTATGCCTAGAATATTTTTTTCGGTATCGAGCTGTTGAAAGGGTTCTTGCGGATCTCGACATAAACATGTCTCCTGGACCGGTTGGTATACCTGCACTGGTCTTGAAGCAGTGCTCTTCGACGCTAGCTCGTCCCTTAGCACTTTATACCGTGCCGCGGAATTTCCAGTCTGCTGGAAAGTTGCTAACGTAACGGCAATTCCTAAAAAAGAGTTGGTTATAACCCTGAAAATAAACGCCAATTGCAATTCGTTCGGCACTTTCCAAAGCTATGAAGAGTATGGTAAATTACCATCTTGTCAAATATTTAGAGTAAATACTACCTACTAAGCGACCGCCAGTATGGCTTTCGCAGAGGTCGCTCTACTGGAGACTTACTAGCTCTGTTATCGGAAAAGTTGTGCCGTGCCGTTGTTATAGATGGGGTTTCGTCAATCGAGTTCAAGATTCATTCAGGGGTGCCGCAAGGACCTCCTTTGTAAAACCTTTGCCATTCGTACTCATTCGGTTGCAGACCAAGCGTATCCGATGTCGGTGCTATGAGGCAGAATATGAATGATACGCTTGGCTGAAACCTTGACATAGTCTCGGAATGGAGTCGTGCAAATAGGGTCGATTTTAATGCCCGAAAAACCCAATGTTGCGTGCTGACGCATAAACGCACGACAAATCAAGGTGCCTCATCTGTATATATGGGTGGTATAATTATTGAGGAATCAGAATCTCTTGATGTTCTGGTGGGATTCAAGGTGTCGAAAGAAGCATTCAAGTGCCTCGGTTTTTTAAGACGGTGTTAGATAAACTTCACTCCATCTGATCTCCTTACTATTTATACCACCTATATCCGACCGCGTATGGAATACAACTCTCATGTGTGATCCGCTGATTCAAAGTCTATTTTTGAGCTTCTAGACCGCGCGCAGGAGAGGGCGAAGGTTCTCATTGGTGACAGTAGAATATCCAATTCTATTGACTCCCTTGAGCACCGTCGCAATGTGGGTTGTATTTTTCTGTTTTATCGTTACTACAATGGGATGTTTTCTGACGAAATTAGGGATCTGGTTCCCGAAACCCGTACGTTTGTTCGCAATACACGTTTTTCCTCAAGAGCCCATCCTTATGTGGTCGATTGCAGGTTAATCGTACAACGCATTACAGAGAGAATTCGTTTTTTTCCCGGACTGTTCGTATGTGGAATAACCTTCCTGCAGAAGTTTTCCCTCTCACGTACAACATGATTAAGTTCAAATCGAATGTTCACTTACACTACTCCCTCTATCCTCCTTCCCACAACCTATTTTCCTAGTTCCAACACAATGCAATGCATTAGTAGGGGTCATCCCCTGAGTGCTGGTCCTAACAGAAAAAAAACTACAAATATTAATAGTTGCAAAACATACTTATTCCTTATGCAAAACATATACAGCCCAAATATGAATAAAAATTCCACGGTATTTTTTTCCCTTCTCCTATTTTTCCTATGTAAATTCAATTGCAGAAATGGGAAAATGGAAAAAACTGCCGGGGAATTTGTATTCATAATTGGGCTGATAATTTTGTAGATCTGTGTAATCGACACATTCGGGTGTGTTCTAGAATCCGAATCCACTCGAAAGTGGATTGCTTCAGCATTTTTGGTGTTCTGCATTTCACATCCACATGTTTTTATTCGTTTTCAATTAGAGTAGTAATGGGTTGGTGAAAGTAAAACGAATTGACTTTTATTCTTATATGTGATAACATTTTAAACAAAAAAATAACTTTTGTTTTTAGCTTAAAATCTTCTTTATCCAATTAAATCAAAAAGTTATCCTTATCTAAAACGCAAAGGGCCCTAACTAACCATAAATTTAAAATCAAATTTTTCATTGATTATGATGTAATTATAGCTAATTTTTTATGGTTTTTTATGTTATTTTCAGACAATTTTTTTTTTAATCGATTTAGCGATCTCAGATTAGTTTTTGGGTTTGTTTAAAATGTTGCAATTTTTGGCGAATTTTAGCCATCTTTGCAATAGAAGCGATTTGTTTCTGTAAGTTTTCTGAATCTTTACAGCTTTCACGATTTTTAATAAATAGTAGCCTTTTCTATTATGCCGCTGTTAGCAAATTTTTGCGAATCTCCGCGAATTTAACAATTTTTGCCGAATTTTCGCCATTCCTTATAGTCTTAGGGACTTTTAATAAATTTTATGGCTGGTTTGAAATATTAAAAATTTTTGCTATTTTTTTGTTATTTTCCAACATTTTGTTTTTATTAACCCATTTAGCGATTTCAAATAAATTTTAGTGTTTGTTTAAAAGTTTGCAGTTTTTCGCGAATTTTAGCCATGTTCGCGATAGAAGCGATTTTTCCTGTGATTCTTACAGCTTTCACGCTTTTTAAAAAATATAAGATATTTCTATCATGCTGAGGTTAGCAAATTAGCGATCTTAAGTTCAACAAAAGTTTTTTCTAACATAAACTTCGAATACACAAAAACATGCGGATTTGAGAACACCAATTTATGAATTATGTGGATTTAAAAAATTTTTCGTTTTCAATTCGAGTCGAAACCTAGAACATACCTGATTATTCCAAACCATAATTTTGTTTTGGCGTGTTTAATCTTATGAAACATTTTTCAGAAAATACTGTGTTATAGGGTATCATATGGTCGGGATTGATCGTATGGTTTTCTAGGAAATACCTATTTTTTTATAGCAGCACATAATATTAAAAATGCAGCTTGACTTGAAAGAAGCACGACAACCACTGGTATCTCCCTGGGAGTACCCCTTTACAAAGCATTATTCCTTGTTTTAGATAGCGTTAATAAATTTGCCTGATTTTCGTCCTTCTTTTTTATAGTAAAATTTTTATTATCCTTGGGCTTTTTATTTATTTAGTTCTGTTTTTTTTTAAGAATAAAGATTGTGAATTTCTTTCATTCACATTGAATTGTTTACTTATTTACTGCTGTTAATGTATTGATATCAAACATGTTCGAGTGTTTGTGATAATGACATATTCTTCATGATTTTTAGTGAGAGGATGGACGAATTTAACTAAATTTTTTGTCTATTCATTTGTAAAATATTTACCCACAATTATAAGGCAACACTAGAAACAATTTTTTTTATTCTTTTAAAAAAGATAGAAGTGTCATGGTGCCAGGGTTACATATGAACTAATGACGTGATTTTTATTTTTATGAATTTGAGTGTTGCATGATGTAGTTTTTTTTTTTGTGATAATTGATGATGATTTGTCATATAAACATTTATCCTTTCAGTGATAATTGATGATGATATATCATAGGATTGGTATTATTGTTCACATTTTTGGTCACTTAACAGAATAATATTTCAAATTAACTAAACTTAATACAAATGTAGAGTATTAACGTTGTTACTGCAATAACTAAATGTTTGTAATATGATTAATTACTATTAAAATATGACCTCGTTCTACAAAACAAAGTGTGTGTTTATTATTTTAGTCTAAGTGTTCAAACGGAACTGCGTCGACACAAAATTGTTCATACAATTTGTCGTAGAAAGCCGACGTGAAATAGAATCGATTTTATTTTGAGAACATTTTTTTCTCATTCTCTCTACAATGCTACCATACTTTCGTTAAATTTCATACATTTTGAAAACATAAAATAAGGATCAAAAGATATTAAAAAATTTAAACAATAAAATGAAAGAGAATTTAAAATTACTGCCAAGGATTTTATTATGACCTTGTGCATTTTTGCCTAAAGTTAAAGTCGTCGTTTTGGTTTGAGCACTTATGATTGGCTACAACAAGTCAGGTCCTATTTTTTAAAATCTTTAAAATGGTTCCAGTTTTGCTTTCGCTGAACAAAAAAAAAAAAAAGGCATGTATTTCTGCCATACTATGATCAAGATTTAGTTAGAATGTTAAAGATTATTATTGTAATAATCTTATTGAGAGTAGTCTCGGTATCAGTGTTGCCACTTTGGGTGCTTGGAATTCTTTCTGTAGTTACCCAAATAAAATCAAGCTTCGATTTCAGTATTGCTATTTATTTCATTTTATATATTGTTGATAAAAGTGTACAGTGTTCGGAACCAATTCACGGTTTCTTTTTAAGAAAAGACTTTCAATACGGAATAACGAATGAGACAGATCAGAGAACTGCAAAATCACAAATTTTCTTGATTTATTCATATGCTCAAATTTACATTCACTCTTTGCCTGCAAAACAAAGTTCAACGTTGGTAATTTTTACATCGTTTCGTACACATTCGATTTTTGCATGGATTCGTTTTTTATTGAAAGTGCTTTGTTTGCATTTTTGTTGCGCACGCAATATAACACACTTGTGTTAATTCAAAACGCACACATTCCTTTACTTTTGCATTCAAGTAGTCATTGTCCACTCGATGAGACGCTTTGTTAACATTAACAACAATAACAACAATAAACCACTCGATGAGACGATTTGTTAAAATTAACAACAATAACAAGAATACATTGTACATACAGAACTACTGTACTTTTTAAGTTGATAAAAAAAAGTATTCTGTTTCTATGGAATTTGTTTGTACCTACATCAGTATATGCGTTTAGTTTCATTTAAATTTTTTTTTTCTTGTACTACATACATAGTTACTGCTGAATGTCTTCATGAGTAGTAATTGCTTGATTTCTGGCTTTTTTGTTTGTATTTTTTTTTCTTTACCAAAACAATCATTGTCGCACCGAACACACAAACATCTTTATTAAAAAACGAAGCTAACGATGGTATGAATAACAAAGCACGATGTGCATTATGTGAATGACTGCAAACCAGCAGCGAATGTTTGCGGTTGCGCAAGTTTGATTGTATGACCGCAAGCGAGTGTATTTGTTGCTGTTCATTTGCAATTGCACAAAGCCGTTCGCTGAGACAGATGTATAAAACGCTTAAAAAATCAATATCATTTTATATCAATACATAACATTAACATTTGACACTGATTCCAAGCATATAGGCCAAGTTTGGTTCATTTTTTCGAGTATTTCTGGCTGTATGTCACGAATAATATGAACAATGTTGGCATCCAAGGCGTCAATTGTTGCTGGCTTATCAGCATAAAGCAGTGATTTCACGTATCCACACGCGAAATAATTGAGAGGTGTCACACCGCATGACCTCGAAGTCGCCTAAAGGTTGCGCGAGTCGATGGCTAATTTTCAAAGTAAATTTTGTATAATTTGGTAGCGTTCTTTAAGCATGAATCTATTAATGATGGTTCGACAGTTCGTTTGACAACTAACCTTTTGTTAGTTCTATTTGCAACCAAATGTGAAAGTTGAACTCATTGTTGTAGGAGTTTTAGTTTATGTTTTATTGATTTTTTTAAGTCTTTAATATTATTTTTGTTATTTTTTTTAAACTACTATAAGAATCTAAATAGTGTGACTAACATTGATCTCATTTTAATGATTTTTTGGGTTTTTTCTTTTTTGTAAATGTAAAAAAAAAAAAAAAAAAAAATTTAATGTTTTTTTAATTGGGATTAACTTTGTATACACGCGGGGCTGTCAGATTATTTTGAGCTCCATCGCCAAACCGGACGTCAGAAATCGCCAAAAATCGCCAAACGTCGATTTTGTTCAGTTTTTGTAAAAATTTTTTTTTTTTTTTTAATTAAATTTTGCATACAAAAAATGCCAGTTTAATTTTTCAGTCAAAAATCGCCAAAAACTGAGAAAAAATCCAAAAAAGTCGCCGAATTAAATTTTGTTTTGTTTCTGTAATTTTTGTTTTAAATAACATAAAATGGAGATCATATATTTATTCAGTTAAAAACTTAAATTAAGTACACAAGTCTATAAGATCGTATACTTCAGCCTCACCGATTTCATTATTGGAGTTTTGACCTACATACTGTTAGAATTACATACATACTATTAGAATTAAATAGTAACTGAATATCAAAATCACTTAATATTATTATATTAGTAAAGATAACAAAAAATGACAAGTTGTTAAACAAAATCTCCGAAATAAGTCTTAGTTCATACGGCTCATGTCTTATTGGTAAGATTCTTCCTTTTTCTTCTTTGAACATGAATTGGCGTTCAAATGATTCATGTCATGTTGACGACATGTGCTTTTTTGATATTGAAAACAATAACAAAATTTTTTTTTTTTTTATTGTATACTTTTATTTACAATCTATTTTACAATATTTAGCAAATTTGATAAATGAAAAAAAATATCACATGTGTTATTAAACTACAATAAGTTTAATAAACTATATAAACATACGTTTGTTCAAAATATATAACAAGTTAAGTGTTGTTTTATTTTCTATACTGGAGATCTAATACATGAAACCTATTCAGTCTTCTAATTTCATTTGTTTCATCTAATAAAGAAATCGCCAATGGGTTTTGGTGGTTGCTTAGTCTATTTACATACCTAGAACTAAATCTGTTTATTTCACTTAAAATAAATGGTACTCTAAGGTCCCTATGAATTTGAATATTGGTCATAAACCATGGGGCGCCGGAAATATTCCTTAATGTTTTAGACTGATAGCGTTGTAAAATCTCAATATTTGAATTACTGGCCGTTCCCCACAACTCAATGCCATATGTCCATATGGGTTTTAAAATAACTTTATATAATTTTATTTTGTTCTCTAAGCTAAGTTGGGACTTACTTCCAAGTAACCAGTTCATTTTTTTGGTTTTTATATTAAGGTACTTTCTTTTATTTTTGATGTGGTCTTTCCATGTGAGACGTTTGTCTATATACATTCCCAAATACTTTACGCAGTTAGACTTCGGTAATTGCAAATTATTTATAAATATGGGAGGGCACTCTTCTTTCCTTAAGGTAAATGTAACATGATTACATTTTTCTACGTTTATAGTGATTTTCCATTTGTTTAACCATTGCTGTAGCATGTTTATCTCTCTTTGCATTACAGAAGAAGCTTCAATGTGGCACTTGTTGGTAGAGATTATGGCGGTGTCGTCCGCATAAGTCGCAACTTCGACATTATCGGATGTTGGTATATCAGAAGTATATATAGTGTATAATATTGGGCCTAAAACGCTGCCTTGTGGGACTCCGCTAGATATTTGATATATGCTTGATACCTCGTCGTCAACTTTCACATAAAAAGTTCGATTGCGTATATATGAATTAAGCAATGAAAAATGTGGGGCAGGTAGAATTTTTTTTAGTTTAAATAGCAGTCCTTCGTGCCACACTCTATCAAATGCCTGCTTTATGTCCAGAAATACTGCAGAGCAATACATTTTGTTCTCTAGTGAGTCCGATATTACTTTTACTACTCTGTGACACTGTTCTGGAGTTCCATGTTGTTGACGAAAACCAAACTGCACGCAAAGAAAAATCATGGTTGATACAATCACAATCGCAAACTATCATTAATGTTTGTGGTTATGATTGTGTCAAACACGTCGTAAGCAACAATATATGTTCACACATAATGTTTATTGCTAATTATTGTCCCAAAAATATTACTATGTTCAGAATAAAAACCCAAACGATCTTTCAGAAAATGTTTCTATATTTCCCAAGACCATGCAAAATGTCTATTTCAACATGTTATATGGTTCTCAGAATAAAACTAATAAAAAATTTAATTTTAAAAATTAATTGTTTATTTAAAATACATATGTATGCTTGTTATGCATTTAAAAAATAGCTTATATTAAAATATAACAATTAATTCAAACATTTATATATACACAATACGTGTATCTGTGGCATTTTGACAAAACATCTTAAGTCGAGAAAAGATAGCAAATAAGTTTAAAAAAACTCGGTGAAAATATAATTTTTATCAAATAATAAAATAAAACAAAATTAAAGAAAAATTTCGCTTATAATATAAAATATAAAACGTAAACAGATACGTTTTTTGAAAGAAAAGTCGTATGATTAACAACATTTGCTTCAACTTTTTAAATTTGACTTAAGAGGTATTGTCAAAATGCCACAGATATACATATATAAGTATATGTGTGTGCTTTAATTTATAAATTTTATATTGTGTTTTGATGTACAAATATATCCAATAAAATCTGATTTTTAAGATTTTATATTAATTGATAAATAAATATCTTCGTAATCAATACGAAACGAATGATAGTGTGAGTCAAAACCATGGTAGGAATAAAGAATCTTACTTTCTGTCCGGATTGACTTTTCGTGTAGATGAGACTTTTAGTATAGATGACTACATATATTTATTTTCAAAACACTTTGTCTGAAGTGATTCTTGAATTTCAAATAACTTTTCTATTGCCTATAAAAAATAGTTTTTTTTTTTAATTAATTATTATTATTTGTTACATAATAATATAAATGTGAGTACGTACTTGTGTTGAAGGTAGATTTTCTCCTTGATATACATTGTCTGCATTCAAAACTTCTCCTGCAACAATCTCATACGTCCGCAGTTGGCTGATATTGTTGTTGAAAGCCACTTTGTCATCTGCTGGTGGAGTTTCTGGTAATTCCAAAGTATCTTTTGGCAAATCAGTATACATAAACTCTAAGCCACTGTCACAATTTATTTTCGATGCCAAAAGACTTGGAACAGTTTCTGTAGACAAAAATTTATTTCTATACACACTAATTGCTTTTGCTTTTTAATAAATTCTTGGCTTCACCACGACGCATAAACCACTTATTATATTTTTTCTTTTCACGGCGAGACAGATTTTTTTATACGTACTTACACATGTTTCCCGATTAAATGACGCTCGCGGACGGAAAAAGACGTGGGAAAAAAATTTTATTTTCTTTATAAACATACACTGTTTATTATGACAATTAATATTTGCTCATTTAGATAATGTGTTTTAAAGCAAACATATATTATGGTATTAAACATATCTTTTGTGCGCAACTAATATTATGATTTTAATTGTATATTTGAAAAAATATATATTCTAGCAGCAAACATTTTACATAATTTAATATGTTTAGCTAGATCAGAGTAACTTTTTAGGTTTAAAACACCATATTATATTATTATTGTGAATTTAAAAATGTTAAGGACAAAAAAATATTTTTGGAAGTTATATTAAGACATAATAAATTTATTAGGGTAAACATATTAGGAAAATATGAATAAAAATGGTCATAGTGACCATTCATTAATCATGTTTTTTCTCTGCGTGTGGTGATCAGGTATAATGCTTTCTTTTTCTAAAACAGGTAATAGCCTTGTTACAAACAGCTTCTCGAATATCTTCGAAAATGTAGTTAATAGACTTATTGGTCTGTAGGATGAAATCTGGTTCTCTGGTTTATTCGGTTTTTGGATCATTATAATTTCCGCTCTTTTCCAAATGGAGGGAAAATAAGATAGTCTCATAATAGAGTTATATATTAGTGTTAAAAATAGAATGCCTTTCTTTGAAAGTGATTTTGCAACTATCGAGTCCATTTTATCATGTCCTGGAGACTTTTTATTATTAAGTTTAGAAATTACATTTTGTACTTCTCTCGGAGAGATATGTTTTATTGGAAGATCCATTTGGTATGGAGATTCTAAAAATGCTAATACGTTATTTTCGTGAACGGTATGTGTTGTCGAAAAAGGTTGATAAATTTGATTTAAATATTCTGAGAAGGCTTCAGCTTTGCTCTTGCTGTTTTTACACCAGGTGCCATCTAATTTCTTAATTGGGACATTTCTTTTTACTGGATGTTTTAAATATTTTGTTGCTTTATAAAGACTATAGTCAGTATCTTTTGAGGTGCCCAAATTTTTCAAAAACATAGACACTTCATTATTTCTCAATTCTGCTATCCTCTTTTTTAGATGGTTTGATGCTCGATTGAAATTAGTTTTATCCATAGGATTTCTACTTTGCTGCCAAATTCTTCGAAGCCTCCTTCGTTCTTGTAAAAGTTGTCTTATTTCCGTAGATATAAACACTTTCTGGCCTCTTTGTGGTTGTATTGTAGGTGTAGATAAATAAGCAGAGATTTTAATAACACTACAGAGGTGATCTACAGCTTTATCAATTTCGTCCCCGGTCTTTAAAGATACGTTAAGATCTAAATTTTGATCCATCCAATGCTGAAATGCGTTAATATCAGTTTTAGGAGTGATAATTTTAAATTTTTTTTCAATAGTTGCTGTAAGAGTGCTGTAGCTTAAAATTATAGGAGAATGGTCAGAATTAAGGTCATAAGAATCTGTAACATCAAGAACGACATCCGGTATGCCTGAGTAAACAAAAAAATCTAATAAATCTGGAATTTTATTTGGGTCAGTAGGCCAATACGTCGGACTTCCTGTGGACAATGTTTTGAGCCCTTGTTTTGTAATGCACTTAAAGAGTTCTTTTCCTTTAGGATTAGATAGTCTAGAACCCCACCATGGATGCTTAGCATTAAAGTCTCCGCCGACAATAAATTTACCACCAAGAGTTTTGAAAAAAGTTTCATAATTTTGTGCACTTAAACTGTGTCGAGGTGGACAATAGATGGCATAAATTGAAACTTCGTAGTTGTTGCACTGTATTTTTACTCCACAAGCTTGTATATATGGTTTTATTATGGGGCTTAGCGATTCGTATTTCAGATTAGATTTAATTAAAACAGCTGATCCAGCGTGGGCTTTATTATTCGGGTGATTGGCTTGAAACAGATCGTAACCTTTAACGCTAAAGTAAGTTTTAGATGTAAAGTGTGTTTCAGATATGAGTAAAATATCTAAATGATTTGTTATAAGAAAAATTTCTATCTCTCTTGTGTGATTGGACGCTCCATTAGCATTCCATGTTGCGATTCGTAGATTTATTTGCATAATTTTTCCATAATTTTTGACATCATATCAAACATTTTATCCATCATACGTTCTAATCTTTCTAAAAACCTCATTTCGGGACTGGTTGTATTACCCACAACTGCTTGAGCATATGTGATACCTTCACTAGTGATGTGGTTGTTTAAAGTAGAATTTGCAGAAGGAAATTGAACATTCCGTGTTTGCCCATATGTACGTTGATGATGGGTGTTATTATTGTTGCGTATTTGATGCATTTTTTGGTAAAAAGGGCAGCCTTTATAATTTGCAGTATGATCCTGAAGACAGTTAACACATTTTGGTGGAGTTTCTAAATTTTTTGTACATTCCGCGGTGGGATGGTCAAATCCGCATTTAACGCACTTGAACGGACGTTTGCAGTAGGATTTGGTATGGCCAAATTGTTGACATCGGTGACATTGAACTAAGTCGTCAGTTTTTCTCGGTACTTCAATAGTGACGATTGCATTGTTAATGTGTTTTACTTTAAAAATATCTTTATTTGTCGGACTTGGATCAAGGTCTACAAAGAACATTGGCAATGGCAACTTTGTTACCCTACTTCTGACATTAATAACATTTCTAACCAAATGACCTAACGATAAAAGTTCTGCTTTTATATCGCTAACTGGGGTGGAATTATGAATGCCCTTTATAACTACTCTATAAGCTCGTTCCTGTTTAAGTTGAAAAGTGTGGTAATTGATATTTTTTGACTCAAATAATTTAACAATTTTTCTGTAGGAATCAATACTTTTTATCATTAATCTTACTTCATTATCTCTTAAACACTTATAATTATAGTCTTTTTTTTCATCGCTTATTGTTTTAAGCATTTTAGTTATATTTGTAACGCCAGGAATGTAAATTGGTGGAGGCTTCGGTGCATTATTGACTTCATCATCGTCTTCACTTTCTATTTTTTCTTCAGCAGATTCTTTTTCACCAAGTAAATGGAATTTATTAATTCTTGACTCATCGTTTGTATTCATTTTTTTGTGTTGATGCATATTTGGAGATTTTGTTAAACGCCGTTTGTTTGTTTTTATACCTGGCACTTGCTGCCAAATATCATCCGCTTCATCGCTGTCTTCACTTAAAGTTGTCATAGCGACAAATTGTTGCTATTTTTATTTTTTTTTTTTTTTTCTTAATATTTTCAGTTTTGTTGTTATGTTTTTTTCACTTCTTATTTCAAGTTATAACTGAATTTTTTTTTTAATGAATGTAATTGTTTTTGGGGACAAAAATTCATGGAATTTTTTTTTTTTTTTGATCCCTTTGTTTTAAATAGATAAGTTTTGTTGTTGTTTTTAGCACTTGCGAAAGGTTTTTAACACGTCTTTTCTCTAAGAAAGTCAATGAAAAACTGATAACAAAATTAAACAACGAATGAAAAAGCAAAACGTAAATACAGTACATGCATCTGTGTAATCGTTTCTTTTCCCCTCGTCCCTCTCGCCTATAAAGTAGCAATCTTATCAATAAGACATGAGCCGTATGAACTCAGACTAATATAAATTGTAAAAATAGCCAAGCTAATCGCCAGTTATATCAGAAATCGCCATAAAAGTCGCCAGTCGCCAAATGGGAAATCCCATCGCCAAACACGTTTCAAAATCGCCACGTTTGGCGAGAAATCGCCATATCTGACAGCCCTGTATACACGTGCACACGGTCTTGCAAAAACTCTCAGCAACAACAGAATTCATAAACATCGGCCAAATAAAACTCGTTCCTTAACTATTTGCCTTGCTCCATTTTCTTGAACAACATTTTTGAAAAGTTATTCAATATCAAGGAGTTTGACGAAAAACGACCAAGTGTTGCCAACTCAGAAACACCTACTCTTCAGGTCTCATTGCTACAACAAGTGCTTAGTCAACTTCATCAGTAATGAAAATTTACCTAAAGCTATTCAATTAAGAGGAGATGTATAGTTCCCGTGGTTACTTTAATGAGCATAAGGCCTTAACAAATTTTCGCCATTCTAGTTTATCTGGGGCCAGGTTCTTGAATTTACCCCAACATTTTCTTGACATCGTTATGGCTTTGTAGACCTCTTCTTGGTATGTGCAGGACGTACCGTGGGATGTAATTGAATATAAGTTTTGTCAATTATTATCAGATTGTGCATAAAATCGTGAGTCAATTCGATTATTTTAGTTTTTTGTTATCCATTGCCTTTTAAAATTTCAAAGTATTCGTCATAACAATCTGAGAAGTTAAAATACACATTAAATTTCTTCCCTAACATGTCAAACTATTAGTTTTTTTCAGATTCCTTACGTTTGTCCTGAATTTAGTATGTCACTCATTATTGCAAAATCTTATTAACATACCAGAGAGTATTAAAAAGAAATTTTTTTTTAACTTTCGCTTTTGTAACGCTCTGATTTTGAGTTGACAGTTGAATAGGCATTTTCGCTCTCCTGAATAGTAACGATTGGCATATTGGATGATAGTTTGACATGGTAGGGCCGATATTATGAAGCCATATACCATTTTAATCCCACGGGCCATGAGCCACCCTGTACCTAAAGACTTATAGTGTTTTCTTTTCTGACAATAATGTTCCATGTATGCTACCATTCGCGCGGGTTTTTGTTCTATTCTAAAAAAATATGCAAAAGTGTGAGAAGTTGTCGTTTTCCTTTCTAAATATGTTGCAAAAATAAATGGCAAATTTGTTCCATTTCTTACCCCCCGTTTTAATTGAGTATGAGATAATCCCCTTTTTTTGCATCTGCGTTATGTACATTTTTATGCAAGCAAGTATTTTTCTTATTAACTTTTTCTTGTTTTTGCGTACAATTTGTGTTGTATTGTGATTTATGGTTATATTGTGATGGATAAAAAACTTTTTGTTTATCGTTTGTTTTACTTTTATTTAATAATTATTATTGAAAATCAGTGCTGTAAACGCTTATTGGAATTCAAAGAAAATTGATCGTTGAAAATCGCTACAACCGTGGTGAATATCGCTTTTTAGTACAAACTCAAAATCAATATTTACAGGCGCGGAGCCAGCTTGAGCATTAGGGGGGGGGGGGGGGGGAATGTTGTATGATAGTACTTTTTGCAATTTTTCCGAACGTCAAATTCTTCATCGCATAGCCGTATAGACCGTGAAAAAAATATTAAGAAATGATGTATTACTTTTTCGCGATCGTGAAGAAAGTTTCCGCGATAAAGTTTTGAATTTAAATTTTTCTCCTTACTAAACAAAATTAACATTTAATTACAAAATTTAAAGTATTTTCTAATAATTTCATAAATATAACAAGATCTTGCCATTTGTACGGAAGAAGGGCGCAAAAAAATCGCGACTCTATTTCGCGGTTTTTTAAAAAAACTAAATTTTAATGGCAAATTATAGATGAGTTCGCTGTAATATCTATAGATAAAATCTCGAAAAATGTAAATATGTATATAATCAAATAATTTAATAAAGATGAATTTTAAAAATAAAAAAAAAAAAAAAATGTGATAGATGAGTTGTTTGGCGGATATATGAAACAGTGATAATTTTCAGCAGCGTAGTAATATACGCGCGGAACGAGCTATTAAAGTTGCACAAGATATTTTTCCATTATGTAAATCAACTCGCACTTTAAACTTAAAATTTATTTCATTAAACCCAAAAAATTGCTTTACATTTTTGTTATACAGTTGTTTATTTTATGTATTTATGCCTGTATTCATAAAAATATTTTAAATTTAATAAAGGCTTGAAAACCAAATTTTCTATGAAAATTTCCCTTAATAAACATTTATTAAATTTCATAATCATTTATGTATATGGGGCTAAAATATATACACAGAGAAAACAGATTCGTGATCACAACCGAATTTGGCGCCAATCGAATTTCGTCGGTTGCATGTACTATCACACAATTCGGTTCCAATTACTGAAAATTTCGTTGCTGAGAATAATTGGTTTGATAGCAACATTTGAATTTTAGTACACTATCAGTCATAACAACAGATATTGTTAGTTGTTTGTATGATTATTAGAAACAAAATTGTGCTTATACCCGAATAAATGATACACAGAAAAAATTATTTTTCTAATTCAAACAAAAAATTTGTAGAATTAAACATTTTTTTGTCTGAAATCGGTCCTATAAACAAATTCGCATATCCAAACAATTTATTTGCATTTTGTTTATTGAAAAAAACACCGATTTTTTCAAACAAATTATTTAACTGAATCAAACAAAAAGTTTACTGAAATTCATATACATAAATTTCAAACAAATAATTTTACTGAATCAAACAAAAAAGTTCTTGCACAATCAATGACGCGCACACAAGCAAGGACTGTAGAAGAAGATGAAGGCAGATCAGAGCGGCCAACTGGCTTTGAGACACATTTTTTGTTGGAATAACTTTTGAACGAAGTCTTATTTATAAACACAATGTTTTTTTCATCACTCACTGTTGCTGTATCCTTTCCTTTGCTAAAGAAGAAGAAATGTAACCAAAAACCGCGGCAGACCGACTCGATATGTTTTTCGTCGTCATTCTATTTTTGTATTTGATGTATTTAACAAAACAGTTTGATAAAATTTAATACGGGATTTGGTTTTTTTTTTACCAACTTTGAAACCAATCAAAAATTTATTTTGTTTCTTATAAAGTTGTTGTTTCTGTTGTTTAAAAAGAGTGAAACGTTTTTTACCTGTTATTTTTTACTACAATTCTCGTCATGCTATTTTATCATCTTTCTTATTGTTGTACTTTTTTAAAGTGTCCAAAAATAGACTGTATGTGTTTTTTGTTGTAGTTCTTATAGGTATTTCACATAAAGAAGTGTTGCTTACGATCAAACAAAAACAAAATGCAAAAAGACGATAACATTAAAAAGCGTTAAATATTTCATACAAAATTATGAAAACTTGAACCAATAACGCGTATATTACACAGAGAAAACAGATTCGTGATCACAACCGAATTTGGCGCCAATCGAATTTGTCGGTTGCATGTACTATTGGTTCCAATTACTGAAAATTTCGTTGCTTAGCATAATATTTTTGATAGCAACATTTGAATTTTAGTACACTATCAGTCATAACAACAGATATTGTTAGTTGTTAGTATGATTATTAGAAACAAAATTGTGCTTATACCCGAATAAATGATAGGTGCAACTGAATTAACACATAATTGGTGTTCATAACAAGAGATTTGATTGTCGTTATCAATTTATTTTTTTTTTAACCGGTCAAATGTAGCCCATAAGGGGCAAGGACTTGTCCAAAGGTAATCTCAATGAATGGAAAAAGGGGTTATTTTACAGTACGATGTCCTAGGGCAGGACCATATAACCCAGCTTGCATTACAAAGGGGAAGTCTTAAAACTACTCCATGGTATACTCCAGAGGATAAGTTTTGAAATCGTTTCAAAACGAAAACATGTCGTTAAAAAACGAAGACATGTCGTTTCACTGCAAACTCTTTTTAATAATGACATGGTCCATACTTGCACTACATATGACCAGTCCAGGATCAAAATGGATCAAGAAGTCCAATATAATTTGCAGGGTATAAAAAATAATACATACATTCATACATACATATGTTTGTACGTGTATATGTTCATACCAATGAGAAAATGTAAATTACTTACCCCTATTTGTTAAGTTTTTCACATTTTCCATTTTTGGCCGCAAATATATTTTTTAAATATATTATTTAAAATTAATTTAATCTATCAAATGTTTTGACAGAAAATTTAGTAAGCAATTGGGGCTTTTAACTATTTTTTGGTTGTGAATTCCAAATAATTATATTTTCATTTGTTGTACTCGAATTGAATCTATTCCAACAATCAATAATTAGCTGCAATAAATGAATAATCATTTATATTACAAAATTTATTGACGAAAGCAAATTATTGATTGCAATGACCAATATTCAGTATTGCCCTATATTAAATTCGGTTGTGATTCTAACCATTTGTACTAATTTTTAGAATTTATTTAAATTAGTTATCATAACTAATAAAAGAATTGAAGGAATCATATTTCAGTTGGAACATCATTTTTATAATCAAGAGAATTAAAAATCAGTTAGAACTATACATTTTTAATAGTTGCAATAATAAAGCATGTTACTTGATCAATATTTTATTACTGCAACCGTTTCCAAACCAATTGGTTTTCTTTGTGCAACCAATTTGTTTTCTGTGTGTAGCATATATAAACAATAAACTTACCATATATATATTGTGTATGGGAATTAAACAAAAGCTTTAGAAATTGCATTTGGTGCGGAAACTAAAAAAATTGTTTTCATTATCAATACTAAATTGCCCATCGCGTGGTTGGATGAAGAAATTTTATCCAAAAAAAGTCATAACCCTAAATAAAAAAACTCAACAAAAAAGTAAAAAAAAAATATAAGATCAGTTCAATATACATTAATCTTTTTAAATGAGCAATTTATGATTTCCTTGTGAGGCAAATTTAGACAGTACAGTCTATCTTCTGTCATTTTTGATCTGAGCCATGTTTTTTTTCGACGAAGAGTAGGAAATGACCTCCCGCTCGTAGCCTTACTGATGAGCATTGAAACGAAAATTTGAAATATTTTTGATAGATTTGGGTAGATATCTTCATCACAGTTTTTTAAAGCATCTACAACGATATCGATAGATCAGGCTCAAGTTTAGATCTTAGTAGGTGTTTATCTCTTTTATCAAATATAATCAGCTCACTTTGAGGTAGAAGTTTAGGTATGTTCAATACATTTGGGATATCTATTGGGAAAGATGTTATGAGATCTTCTTAAATAAATTCAATAAGAGGAATGTAACCTACAACTCGGTAGTAATCTTCAACATTTTGGATGTGATTATTTCGTTCAAATCTTGTCTTTTCGATAGGAACCTCGATTTGAATGCAAATAACTTTAACTTTTTCAAAAATCGCTTTAAATTGTTCTTCGGCTTTATTTCTTTTTTACAATTGGTATCACACTTTATATGTATGTTCCGCAAATAAATTTAAAAGTACAAAGTGAGTTCCTTAATGTTAAGGTAGAGATACTACCTTTCCACTCAGATATTTTTTCCAAAGCTTCTACTATAAGATGAACACTTGTTGCAAAGACGCATAATGAAGAGAGTTTGGCTCCCAAATACTTTGCTTAAACTGTTTTTCGCTTGGGACGATTATATTTAAAAAATTTTGTCGTTTCTTTAACAAATGATAAAACTTTTTGTATTAATGGCAATTTATTGCTTTTTGAAAATGAGTTGTTCGATTTATGGGAATATGCGTTTGTTTCGCATTTGTCGCTTTTCCAGAAATTTTGAACAGCTCCATTTTCTGCTGACATCAGAGAACACCCATATGTTCCATCTCCTACACAATTTTTTAGGTCAAGACCAAAATTTGTCAAAGCTTTAAGAACTACTGATGATAGTGCCTTCGCATCAATTGACACATCAACGTCTTCAATATCCTTTAAAGCCTCTTCAAATGCGTTTACAACAAAGTCAATAAATTCTTCCCTCACTTTTTTTTGTTGAAAGTCGATATATTTTAAAGATAAGGAAATCTGGCTTTTCCCCGCCAAATCCGTGCTTTCGTCAAAAATTATCGAATAGAATTTTGCTTCATATAACACATACATACATAAATATTGCAAATACTAAGGCTTTTTAATTATTCAACCGTACGCATTATCAAGTCAAACGTTTAGTCCTTGGATATAGATGATACCTGCTGGGATTGAATTTAGAATAATAAGTAATTGAATACGGTGAACTAGATGTTTCATTGGAAATATCTATTAAATCACCATTAGGATAAAGATATGGATACTAATTGAAAATCGTTAGAGATTCAATAAAAAATAATAATAAAAAAATACTTATTGAAAATTTCGTTAGAGATTCCATCAAAAAAAAAAAAAACCTCGCTGGTATTTCCAAAAATGTTGTACATTAAAAAAAATATTATTATTGGAAATTCTTGTATTATCGAAATTATCAAAACATATCTTTATAATTTACGGGGGGGAGGGAAATTTCCTTATTTCCCCCTGAATCCGCGCGTGATATTTATCACGCTAAATACACATTAGTGTTGAGTGTAAAACGTTGCTAATATTTAGTTCCATTGTAATTTCGAAAAAAAAGTTTTGTATTTTGGCGGTTTGCAAATTTTAGGCCCAGACAAGCTTCATTGCCAAGAGCTTAATGCGATCTCCAATCGTATCCGTGTAATTCCCCGAAAGACACAGAAGCATTCAGAAGAATGCTAAGGCAGATCAGGTAGTGTTCGCAAGTGTTATGGCTTCGAGATTTAGCCTCTATCTTTGAAAAAAATGGCGTCATTTGTCTGTAGTTTTAAAATTTATTACACACTATTGTGAACATTCATGTTCGTTAAGAATGTATTTTTTAAAATCTTAAATGCTCAACAAATTCACCAGCAATTTTTTTTTTCTTCCATCTTGTCTATACAAAAATATACAAATATTTAAACATGATTTAAACACTACAATTTTATTCTCATGTACACAGTGTGTCCTTTTTATCCATTCAAATCCAGACATTTAAAAGCAAACCTAAACGATGACAATGATAATGCTGACATTTGCAGATTTTTTGTTCTATATTTAGGACGAGTACATGCAACGTGCCTTTTTCATTGCTTCCTTTACAGAAATGAGGAGGTATCAACTGTGATTGTACGAATATTTGCTGTTAAGTAGTTATAAACGTTAGACATTGGTTAAGGTTTCCGAAAAAAAAACAAAATAATAAACACAACATTCATGCATGTAGATGCCACCAACGTCCTGCCATTCATCGTCCTTATCATCAGAAATAAAGCATCAATCCAAATAGCGGACATTACTTGGACCACATTATTGTCGTTTGAATATGGTTTGTGTCCGTCCTGTTTGTCCAGTAGAAATAATTTTTGTGACTGTTGGTCATACTTGTCCTCCTGTTTGCTTGTTTGTTTCGGAACATTTGGTATTTAGTGGCAATATCACGGATGTTTAAGAGGTTTCCTTTTTCGAAATCTTTATATCCTACTTATGCTTTTTTTTTTTTTTTTTTTTTTTTTGATACATGTCTCTTGACCATGCTGGCTACATCATGCAGCATTTTGTTGATGACATCGTTAAGTGAGATGTGTTTACTCAGAAGGAAAGAAAAACTAAGCTCTTGAAATAAAAATAAAGTGTAAATTAACACATTGGTTAACTGTGGAAACAACTTTGCCTGCCCAATTGTCCGTAAGTTCTTTTTAAATATAAATGTATAAAGTTACTAGAATTTCTGGTATTGGGTTGGTTAAAATATTGGAAGTCATTACACAGTCCTACATCTCGTACTTAAATCCATCTAAAGTTGTATCAATAGTAGGGCAAGTACGGATTTTCTGGAATCTAGTACAAAAAGATTGATTGATTGATTCTACTTAAAAAATTTTATGAACATATTAAACTAAAAACTTTTGCTTTTTATTATATTTTAAAATGCATGTTTTTCTTGTTCTGTTGTTTTTGTTGTTTCTACACAAAACAATCAAATCGTTTTTTACCTACTTGTTTGATGTTGTTGCAATGTCTACAACAAACTTTGACAAACACAAGTGTATGCCCGCATAAACAACCCAGGGGCGAATTTGTCGATTACAAAAGCGATGATATGATAGACACGAGTAAGTTAGTAATGCACTCAATGTCAATTACAACCTTGTATACTTTTTCTAATGCATTGCCGCATTTATCGAGTGAACGCCTACCACTTGCACACAAAGTAAGCGGGATAGTGAAGTGTTCATTCAATAAATATAAACTCAGTACTGTTTCACATACTTTGTAAGCAGGCAGTAGACAGTTTGTACACAATCTCGCTTACATCGTGGGAAGGTAGAAAGCGCACTGCACACTGCTTCGCACACATTGTAAGGTGGCAGTAAACAGCCTATACACATTCTCGCTTACTCCGTGAGTAAGTGGAAGACGTCTTGCACACTACTTCGCACACACTGTAAGCAGACAGTTGGCAGCCTATACACATTGTGGCTTGCTTCGTGGGCAAGTAGGAGCTAGCTTTTTTAGATTTTCGCGTTATTTCAGAATTTTCATTAACTTTCTGTTTTTAGAAAACGTAAACAAGTGAGTGAGTTGTTTTCTATATAATTTCTCACTCACTCACTAGTTTACGTTTTCTAAAAACAGGCTGTTTCTAGAACTAAATCCCTTTTTATAATTTTTTTGTGGACATTTTTTACCTTTTGGACACTATTTTTATATTGTTTCTTTTTGCACAACAGACGGCAAGCATTTGAATCGCTCTACAAAGTAGCAAATGAAAATAACGGGACAAAACAAAAAAGTGCACATATGAATATATCAGCACATTATAAAAGATGAACGAAATTCATTTTTGTAAATTCCATACACTAAACACAAAGTGTAACAAACTTCATTGAAGATATGTGTTGTGGTATGCAAAGTTCGCCGCTGGGGCTCACTTTGTAATTTTACTGTCTGAGTGGCACTTTCAACGAAAAGTTCGATCTGTTTTATGCTTGGTTAAAGTGTTTTATTCTTATTTTAAGAAATTCTGGGAAGTAGTCTTGATGCCGAATATCTTTCAGATAACTTTTTCTTGAGAATTTTACGTCCCAGGGCACACATTTCTTCTAAGATATTCGCCTCAAGCTGATGTATAATTCTTGGCTTAATGGTATGCGGGAGCCATTAAATCAGGCGAGTTAAATCAGAAAAACGCGATAGTATCCGATTTCCAAAAAAGAGCAATAGTTGGACAAGCTGTATAAGCTGTGGCTCTATCTTGTTGAAGCCACAATTCTGGGCCTTAAAAAATGTTAAACCATTGCCCGGTATTGAATGCCGTTCATATGATGCAATGTTATTTTCAGAATTTATACCACACCATGCTGTGCATCTTAGTTGGTGCAGTTGCTGTTCAACAATTATTCTTGGATTTTGGGTCCCTCATATTTTGCCATTTTGTTTATTTACGTGATCATTGAGGTTAAAAAGGGCGTCATCTTCATTGAATAATCGAATGCTGACTTTCAAAATAAAATTGAAGTTTGGTTCTCTGTTCTGTGCTGAGTTCATCAAGCTTTAAAAAAATTATTCTTAAAAAAAAACCTAACCAAAAAATATATTCACTTATTAAATCATACGTCATTTATGCGCCACTCTGCGGCGACGGGTAGGAGGAGCAGGAGCTAACGCAGCATCTTCTCGGCCACTCGTCGGCATTCGGAAACCTAAAGGCTCAATTAGCCTTTAGGTTTCCGTAAAAAAGTAAGACCAATCTATTTCTTACAGATTGAGAGGTAACATGTTACTGCTAACTATAATAGTTCTACTTGCTTTACATACAACAAAATGAAGCAGCTGATTTGCAACGTTACTGTTACTCCCGGCTAACTGAGCCTTAAGACTCAAACTGTTTGGTCAAAGAATCCTGTCTAACTGACATTGATTTGATAAGGATTCATTCCTTCATTGAATCGACCGGATGGCTGCGTGAGAATGTCAACAGCCAGGTAGGTTGGGAACATCGGTAGACGTTGTAACATTGTAATATTAGGAGAACTTATTACTGAACCAACTTGGGCTGTACTTAATTGTGGCTGCCAGTAGTACCCAACCTAACCTATGCGCCACCCTGTATAAAAAAACCTTTATCAAAAATGAATTTGTTATTAGATATAATTAATAAAGGAAAAGCACGCTTATAAGAAAATTTTCTGTAAAATATAATGATTTTCTTATATCCGTTATGTACTCTCATAAGTGACTTTCCAATAAAAAATTAAGCTTCCAACGAGGAGAAACGTAAAAGTTTCGCTTACCATATCGCTTGCGGAAGTCATGAATTTTATATGGCGAGTTCCCACTTAGAAGCAATACATTTTTGACACAGAACGCGCTTTATTCAGCACACATAAAAATTGGTTAATGTAACGATCAGCTTTACACACTGCATTTTTTACTGGATTTGTTATTACCGTAATGACTAAATCGTCCTTAATTTCAATTTTAAATCTGTATTTGAACCTGAGTAGCTGTCACGGTCGGCCTTAACTCATGGTTTATTTTTCCTTTTTCCGCAATTTGTAGTTTTATTAGTACATATGACAAATTTTAATCGAGGGTTGAAAAAACTACAGTTGAATCTGTCGAACAAAAACGAAAATGTGTGTACAACTTTTCGCTTTTTTAATTGGTTTGACAGCGACTGTTTACATTTAATGAATCAGAAGTAAATGCAACAGGTTTTTTAAAAAAGCCTTATTCCTTTTTGGTACATATGGACAGAGTGCATGCTTATTCTCATAGTAGCCAAATAAAGTTTCGCAAAATTGACGTTTGCTTGATTTTTCAAATAAATGTGACACAAAGATGTTATTACACCGAACAGTTCCAGCAAGAGCTAAGCGGATTTCCAACAGTATATGTGAGAGTATCAGAAGTGTGAAAAAGTTGTCACAATTACGGTTGACAAATCCATCACAACTTTTTCCTCCTGGTTTACTTTCCGGGTGCAATCAGAAGTTTTGCCTGTGTAAATTTGGCTTTTAAGGCATATTTTGTTTTCGAGTCTCATATCCACCACTTTTTGTGCTAATTTGACTGGCTTCGATCGACTGTATTGCGTGAATCGCGTTCTGCCTCGAAAAGGAAAAAGCTGTTCATCCACGGTTAGGTTTGCCCCAGGAGTATATGAGGATTCTAAATTCGCAACAAGCCTCAACCAAAGATCGTCTATTTGCTTAATTCTTGGGACATTAGACTAGTCAAAGCGGATGAACCGTAGCAATAGAGTAAATTAAACATCATGGTGATAAGGTGCCAAAAATTCTTTTACAGGTTGTTTTGCACATTTGAAAATCCCGGCAAATAAAAGAAATCCAAAAAAAGCATATATTTATTTTTCGTGTGTTGTTTCGTTGGGTTCCTTTTATTCAAAGCAATAAAAACCTCCTTTGCATTGCGGTTGGTTTTGTGCAAACCCCAAAAACAAATACCAATCCAAATATATAATTTCGTAGTCCACATAATTTTATTTAATTTTGCAAAAAAAAAAAAAACCAAAACAACACACAAATACAATCAGGGCTGCCAGATTTGACGATTTATCGTCATTTTGACGATTTTTTGTTCCGAAATTAGCAAAGTGTCGATTTTCTGATTTTTTTCTAAAAGTCTAAATAAAACATTAATTTTTCTGACACGTTCGTTTTTTAATCTTGGAATGTTTAAAGCCGTTTCGTAACAAGAGCGAAAGAGGGAACGTTTCTTTCGATTAACTTTTACGCTGATATGGGTAATTCCAAAGTGTTGAACGTGACAGTCGTACGCATCAAAAATGCAATAATATTTTAAGCAAAAAATATTTTTACGTTTTCTTAACCCTTAAATTGTAGCAGCAAGAAAGCACTGTTATCTATGCTAAAGTTTATGGAGGACGCGATCTTAGGTCAAAGATAATGGCAAAAGAAGTATCGGTTCGAACGTGAAATAAACAAAAGTAGGATTTGAGGCCATGTATAAAAAGGTGTAATTCAGCGAAACCTGGCACAATTTTAAGTCAAACTAGTTTCAGAATTTTACGTAGCAATGCAGCATTAAAAAGTATTTTCTTTTTTTTAAGCCAAAATCTGGGTCGATACGTGACATTTCGAACGTGAAATTTTTTCCGTAATAATTGAACTGAATAATGATTAAAACAAAATAAAAATTTACCGTTAATCCGAATAAGATATTGCTCTTTGAACTATTCCTTAAATTACAGAACAATATCGTAAAATAATCAGCTTTTAATAACTTTTAATGTTTCGGTCACGGTGTACCTTTTGATGGAAATGCCCATATGCCATACATAAACAAGAGCGTCAACGTTGTGTCGCGAACAGTAGTGATAGTTTCTTGTTTAATAAAACCCACAAATT
This sequence comes from Pollenia angustigena, assembly GCA_930367215.1. Lineage (NCBI taxonomy): Eukaryota > Metazoa > Arthropoda > Insecta > Diptera > Polleniidae > Pollenia > Pollenia angustigena. The sequence goes on along the minus strand of OV884057.1, from coordinate 117,916,289 downwards.
ATAAATAAAATTACAGATAAAAACGCTGGATTGACCAAAAAATAGCTAAATAGCCATTATTAATTAACAATAGCGGCAAACTTCACAATTAAACGAGCTGTCAAAATCGGGTTTTGGAATTGCAAAGCATTGAGGCCGCTCTATTCAAAAAATAGAAAACGCATGCCGCTTTTGTTTAGGTACGGTTGTTATACGCAAGTTTTAAGAAAATCTTAAAATGATTTTTTTCAGAGTACAAAAACAACAATGTTACACTTTGTTTATCTTTCGTCAAAGCATCATCGAATGAACCTTTTACGACTTTCTGTATAAATCATATTTTGAACAATTATACGGTGAGCATTTCACGAGTTGTAAAATTATTGACATGAAAAACTCGTTAGATAACCTTCACCCACGTCTAAAACGATTAACCCAACCATTGAAGAGGCGTCTTTCGCTGTGCTATGGAAGAATCTCAGTCGTGTTACCGTTTTTCCCGTGTGAGGGATCTTCAACAATTAAAAAATGCGGTCATCGACGATCAAAGACGCTCTTGATAAGACTCCCAGTATCTCTTACACGCTTGAAAATAATAGCTGGGTACTAAGTAATTATGTTTTTTTTTTTTATAAAAATCGAACAAAAATGGTTTATAAAAACAAAATTTTAAGTTGTCCGATTTTGTTGACGATTTTTCGAAACGTAAAAGACGATTTTTTTATTTTTTCTCAGGAAATTGACGATTTCCTCACAAATTTATCTGGCAGCCCTGAATACAATACTTCGTGGTCCAGCCAGACCAAGATTCGATTGAGAACATATCATTTATTGAATTCACGTACCTGGTTCTTTGATTATTTGTTCTATTGGAAAGATATTGCAAGTGAAACACGAATTTGGTCCAAGATGGTAATCCAAGGGTTAAACGATTACATCATTTTAATTAATGCATTTTATTGGGGTTTTCAATTTCTATATTTTTTTATTACAACTTTAAGTTCTTTTTGATAATTCTTTTCAACTATTTTTATAGTAGATTCTATACTATAGAAAATGTTAAAATCGATAATTTAAAAAAATAATCAATTCAAGGCAAATTAGATTAAGTATGCGAAACCGGTTCTACAGATTAGCGTTTGTTTGGATACACCAGATACTTGAAAAGAACACAAAAAGTGTTCTTAGCAGAGTCTTGCTATCGAATTATTTTCCGATTGAATATTCCGATAAAATCTTAGAGCAAAACTCTGGCTTGCAGCCCGATACTCATCCTTTTCTGTATTCAGACTAAAATTTCGCTATCGAAATTACATCAGCTCCAACCTAATGAGTAATTTTGCACCACCCACTCCCTCTTATCTCCAGTTTGTTATTTGTGTCCTTTATTTACTTAAATATCTCTGTATTATTTTCATTAAGAGTGTGTGAGTGTTTTGTACACTATTTTTTTTTCTTTTTAAAGCAGCTTCTGTTTTTATTTATTTTATATTTTTTATTTCGTCACCCTCTATTTTGCACCATTTAGCGTGTTTATAGAAAATGTTGCTGTTGTTGTTGTTGGTGCAATTGCCATTTGTTGGCAGGCACATCCCAAAACGAACACTTGAACTCTATGCTTAAGTAAATATCAACTAGTCCATACTACTCCACTCCAGATCAGAGGCTAGAAGTGGTTGTTGTTGTTGCTGTTGTGTAAAAAGGCAATTGAAAAAATTCAAGGAAAAGCTTGGAAAAAAAGTATAACAAGGATGCCTAAAGTACAAATATTTTAACAAGTGTCAAATACACACGCTACTTTTGTTAAACACTCTCCCACATATACAAACACTTTAAAAATTCACATACATTCACATTTAAAATAACACGTTTCAGATGTATGCAAGTATTTATGTGTTTGTAGCGTTGCAAAGGATTCAAAAGATTGTCACACCATTTCCAGTTGCAAAGCTTAACAAGAAAGTTTGCAAGGCAAACTTGTTTCTAAGAATTAATCCTTTACCATTGTGCGATAAGAAAAAAACATTTTATAAATAAATTTTTTTGTTCGTGCACACTTCTCCACTCCCGCCCATATTTTGTCGGATATTGTCTTTTAATAACCAAGACGCTTGTAACTAGTTTGGAAACTTTGACTCTTGCCTCTCTCCAGATATCCACAAAATAACAACAATGGATTTATTTAAAATTAAAGATTCGTAGTGTTTTGTTCATAATTCAGCCATTTGTGGACCGATCAGGCGGAATTTCAATAGCAAAATTGAACAGAGCATATGTGACATAAATATACAACAACCTAGTCCACATAATTTCTGGGGTCCTCGGAAAACTCATTTCAACGTACACACGGGCATAGGGACAGACGTTAAGTCAATCACAAGCACCTAGAATATATATTTATCTATATATCTTAGATCAATATTGTAGAATTTATAAACGGAATGACAAACTTTAATAAACCCTTCACCACCTACATATTTCCTCCATATTTCACATACTTTTTGCTTAAGCCAACCTTTGGTTTACATTGAAGCTTTAGATATGTACGAGAAAACCTTAATAAGTTTTTTTGTTTGTTTTCTTTCAATTATGAAACAGTGTATCACATAATTCCTTCATCATTTAGTTTTTATTTTTTTATTTTTGGTCTCTACTTGATTTATTTTTGTTTGTTGTAAGATGCATTTGTTTTGTATATTTCGTGCAACACATTTTTTTTCTTCTGCTATTTATTTGTAGTTTTGTTCATTTCTACGCCGATTCTATGCCAAGTGTTAAGGTTCTCGCAGTTCTTGAGATTTGTTTACATTTTTGTAGCTGTTGATGTTGTTTTTTTTTTTTGTTTGATGTAGTTGTTGTCATTGTTTTTAAGCTTTAAAAATGTCATAAAAACTTATTTCACTGATTTAAACAGAACTTTTGTTCTTTTTTCTGTAACGATTCTTAAAATATGTAGAAAGAGAGTTGTGAGCATGCATGAATTGTTGGTCTTAATTCACTTCACATATGCCAGACAAGGATGTGGATTACGAACTAGAAAGCTTTTTTTTTATCTGACATGCATTCAGATTCATATTTAAATTGATAAATTTTCTGTTTTTAGTTTGAAGTCTAAAAAATTCTTTTTTTTAAATTTTGTTTAATTTTATATGAACTATTTTTAATAAGAACTGCATTCCTTAATTCACACATAATTCATGTTTAAACTTGTTCGGTCGAAAACGAAATGCACAGACCGAAGGAAATATTATGGACCTGATTGAGTTGCAACTTTTAAAAAAAGATTATCTGGTTTTCAATAATTTACAGGCAAAAGTTTTTAGTTTTTATATTTAAATCGTCTTGCAAAGAAGAACATTAACTACCGTATTCATAAAAAATAAAATAAGTTTGAAATGTGTTTAAAGGCAAAATTTTCATACAAATTTTCCTTAAAATACATTTGAAATTCATTTTATTTTTTATAAATACGGCACTTAGAATTTTAAATAATGTTTAAACAAGCAAAAATATTTCTTATCATGTAATATGGAGGCTAGCGTGGGCATAAAATGGTTTATCCAAAAACTTTCCACATTTAACCAGGGACCGTAGCAATTATAACATTCAATATAAAAATCCAAATCTACTTGTTCTATAAAAAATAAAAGCAAAAACAAGTAAGACACCCTACACCACAAAATTTAAAAAGAAGAAAAAAAAAAATTCGAGAGTGTACCCTATTTCGGACCATTGTGAATTAAAGACCCGCCAGAACAAAATTATGTTATAAATCAAGATTCATGTAAAAGTTCTTTGTGCCGAATACTATTTTGATATTTTCATCTAAATATATGAGATTTGTTTGCCTTTAAGATATTTTAGGTGGGACGTTTATATGAGACCTATGGTTAATTTTCGCCAATTTTTTAAAAGGTTGTATCGGGTGATTTTTAGCTATTATCTTTTTGGCAACACTGGTTTAAACAGCTGACGCACGTTTCGTGTTTTGTTTCACTGTCAAACATCTTCAGTTTGGTCTATAATTTAACCATGAATCGTCTTACAAACGAACAACGCTTGCAAATTATTGAATTTTATTATCAAAATGCGTGCTCTGTTATTAAAGTTCATCGAGCGCTTCTTCCATTTTATTGTCAGCTCATTTTTGGCTTAATGGGTACGTTAATAAGCAAAATTTTCGATTTTGGAGTGAATATCAGCCAGAAGCATTGCAAGAGCATCAAATGCATCCAGAAAAAAGTCAGTTTGGTGCGGTTTATGGGCTGGTGGCATCATTGGACCGTACTTCCTCAACGATGATGCGAATCGTAACGTAACTGTGAATGATGAGCGCTACCGTGAGATGATATCCAACTTTTTTTTTGGCCAAAATTCAAGAGCTTGACTTGCATGACATGTGGTTTCAACAAGACGGTGCCACATGCCACACAGCACGCTTAACAATGGACTTATTGAGAGGCGAGTTCGGTGAACATTTTATTTCACGTTCGGGACCGGCCAATTGGCCGCCTAGATCGTGCGATTTAACGCCTTTAGACTATTTTTTGTGGGGCTATGTTAAAGCTCATGTCTATACACACATGCACGCTTAAATTGACGCATTAGAAGTCAACATTGAAGCAAAAATGTTGGAAAGAGTATGCCAAAATTGGACTAAGCGGATGGACCATTTGAGGCGCAGTCACGGTTAACATTTGTATGAAATAATCTTCAAATATTAAATTACATATATGGACCGCACTATCGATTCAAAAAAAGATTTCATGCATTTTTCTGAATTTTAGGTGTTTTTTTTTTTAATTTCCTATAGCTCTTAAAAAATCACCCGTACATGGGCTAATAATTTTTAGTGTTACACATATGAGCACAGACACATAATACTGTTACATATTTGACATTTAGTGACGAAGAATTTTGTGCGCTTTAAGGTAGTACTTTTAGTTTTCAAGGTGCTTAAATTTTTTTTTAATTAATCCGTGAAATGCCCGCCTTTGGCCCCGTGTGCAACTTCACCTCTGTTTTTTCCACTTTTTCTTATTTTTCTTAACGACCGCCTGGGTCTAGCTTCCAAGCCTATATATTCTTTCGCAGCAGCATTTCTCATTCATTTTCCTTTATATATAGACCAAGCCTTGCTGAGGTTGAAGCTATGAGACAGAATGTGAACGTCAACCTCAATCATGAACCTGCGACAATCTTTTTAATGCTCGTAAGACCCAATGTTGTGTGTTGACCCACAGAGGTCTTGTGAAGTCAGCTTCATCTGCATTAATGGGTGGTATAACTATTGAGGAATCAGAAACTCTTGATGTTCTAGGTAGGAATATAAATTATAATGTTCGCTGGAACCAACATATTTTTTAAGTGTCGAAAGAAGCATTTAAGTGTCTTGGTTTCCTAAAACGGTGCATGAATTACTTCACTCCGTCTCATTTCCTCACTATTCATAACGATTATATCCGACCGAAAATGGAATACAACTCCCATATCTGCAACCAGAGAAAAAACATGTTTAAATATTGGCACCTCCAACAAAACTATTTTTATTGAAAATGTTAAACATACTATGCTTAATGTTACCATATTATTGTCCCCGACAACCATATTATGGTGAAATTATTCCTCGATCAAGAAGCCACACTCATATTTTGTTGCCTCCAAAAATATTATGGTTAATAATAACTAAAATATGTTTAACACTTAACACTAATATGTTGATCTTGGAAAATACTATTGTTAATTTAAAAACAATTTATCGTCATATTTAACCATAACATGTTTAGAGGCAACCATAATATGGTGGTGGCCTCTTGATGGATAACTAATTTAACCGTAATATGGTTGTCGGGGACTTTAATATGGTTAAATTAAACATTATATGTTTAAAATTTCCATTATAAATAGTTTTGTTAGAGGTGACCATATTAAAACATGTTTTTTCTCTGCGTGTGGGTAGGTGCTTCAAGGTCAATCTTGGAGCTTCTAGATCGGGTGCAAAGGAGTGAGGTGAAGCTCATCAATGACGGTAGGGTATCCAGCTCTATTGACTTATCGGAGCATCGTCGAAATATGGCTTGTGCGTCATTGTTCAATCCACGGTATGTGTTCAGTTGAGATGGGCGAACTCATCCCTGAGACGCGAGTGCTTCGCCTAGTAGTACTCGCCTTTTCAACTGATCACATCCGTTCATTGTCGACTGTCCAATGTATCGCACAACGCATACAGAGATGGTGACCTTGGTGGAGGTCACCATATTGAAAAATATATTTTTCCTGGGTGTTGAATGTTTCTATCTAAAATGATTTGTAAAAAAGGAAAAATTTAATGCTCCAGTTGAGATTTTAACTTTCAGCGGTGATTTTTTTTCGCTTTAGCCAACTGATCTACGCACACTTACGATGTAAATTGTCAATTACCAGAAAATTGTTTATGAATTGGAGAAATGTAATGCTGCCAGTAACGTTTAGGTTTGAAAGTTAAGGTGTTTAGGAAGTTGGTCATTAGATAGATAGTTGTTGCTTTTTTTTCTGGGGTTGTTATGCCATTCTAATACTTATGGAATATTTTGGCTTAGTTGTTTCCCTGCAAACAATTTCGATCGAAAAATAATCTAAATAGTTTCCCCATTTAGCAAAAATCTATCGCTTCTGCTGTTCAATTCTTATTGATGTAGTAACATCGTTCGCGAAGAAGTGTCCCACTATGGTAATATTTCCATTAAGAATCTACTTAGTGACTATATTTTATGACAAATTAGATCGCTTTGGTAGTTGAATATCAATTGAATTTTGTAGTATCGCTTTTGGCTCTAAAAAGTAGGTACTCTTTTGAAGTTAATTTTTTCTTACTGTTCTTTATAATAAAAAGTGGGCCATTTTGTTTTTGTTAGACGAGTCTGAGTAAAATTAAATATAACTGAGCTGAAACTTTTACAAACAATTCAAAACCTATGGCCAATTTCTCCAATTCTTTTTATACATAAACTTTTAAATACACATACATAGTTTTTAATATAATTTTGTTTAATTTGACATGAAAAACCTATTTTTAACATAAATTGATATTAAAATATATTGGTGAAATTGGCGAAAATGTTTTAAAGTTAAAAACCTATTGTAGACAATTTTTTTTTACAGAAATTCACAGTAAGTCGCAAATTTGTTCAAACACTAACCTTATAAAAGTTTCATCATATAATAACTAGCATATTTTTTTAATGCTTTGCAAAAATTATTTAATAAATTTATTTTCACTATTTTTTACTAGAAAAATATAAATTTTTAACAAAAATTATTAAAGTCATTGAAATAACAAACAGTTCAAAAAATCACTATTATCCTTTAAAAAGACAATTATCATTTTTTTAGTTCACTTTTATTTTCTTAATTATTAAAAATTTACCCAATCAACCCGAGGAGTGAGTTTGGGCTGTTTTGTCCACTCATTTAATAATTTTGTGTACTAGAACGTGCGGTTACTTTTGGATCCAGCGGGATCTTAGCTTTGAGTACAATATTAACTATTTAATTTTTAAATATGTACCCCATATTCATAAAAAATTTTTTGATTTATTTAAGGTTTATTGAACAAATGTTCATAGAAAATTCATTTCATAAGCCTTTTATAAACCTGAAATGTTTTTTATGAATATGGGGGTAAAAATTTTAGATTATTTTTCAGCTTTATACTATTTCATAGTGCTGGGATACTATCGATATTTATCGACAGTTCAGATTTCACTATCGATATATCGATATTACTATCGAGTGAATGTTTGTACTTGTGCAGGAAACTTTAATTATTTTTTTATAAGGCTACAGTTCGTCGTTTTTATCACTTTATTGAATGTATAAGCCTTATGTATATACGCACCTTTCTGAAGGAACCAAAGTAACAGGGACTATAAGATATTCCATTGCAACTTTAAAAAATGTTCTTAATTCTGAACCCAAAAAGGTAATCAATCTAGCGGACTTATCCTCTAATGGTCGTTCATTGTTTAGTCTTATGCTTGCAATTGCATTTTGATTTGCATTTTTTTACAACATTACAAAAATATTTGCCATTTCAGTCCCTATACAAACATGTACAAATTTCGACTTAAAGGCCTTTAATTAGCAGTAAAAAGCACTGCTAAGCAATCCATACCACTTGCCATTCTTGTTGTTTGTATTCATTGCTGTAATTCAGCGCGAATTAATAATATCATGTAAAAATTTGCGGCAAAAAACTGTGTGTGTATAGCTGCTGTAACATGTCTTCATAGCTGTATTTTAAATAATAATAATATCGATATTGATATTTTTCCTATCGATATTTTCGATATTTTAAGACTATCGATGGTTTCCCAGCACTACTATTTCACAGTCACGCACCACCGATCATAATGAAATTTAAGTAAAAACTGCCATAACTTAGGCAAATTGCTTTTGTACTTGGCATTCACTAGGGTATTCATTCGGTTAATCGTCAATCGGTTAACCGATTAATTACTACCCTATTAACTGATCGGTTAATTTCAAATTGGCTTTTTTCGATTAACGATTAAACCGATTAATTTCAGTCGATTAACCGATTAACCGATGTGATAAAATTTTCAATATTTTGTAGTATTATAACACATATTTTTGTGATTTTAGAAAAGATTTTTTCATAAAAACAAATAAAGTGTTCAGTGATCATCATTTTAACACATTTTCCGCCGACTGGTGACTAAAATTACAATGTTTTTCATCTTTATCATCGATCAACAGGAATCTGGCGAAAAATGGGTTACATTTTTTTCTGTTTTATGTACGTGTTGGTTATGTATTTGTTTCTTCTTATATCTTCTCATATCAGTCCTTTAACAGAATTAACCGAAACAATACGAAGTGTTAAAAATTTAAAAAATAACTCTAAAGGCATAATGGAGTATTTTATATGTTTAGAGAAATCCTGGAAAAGGACTGAGAAATTAGATATTCATCTACGATAAGTGAAAGAATTTTTTCCAAGTCAAGTTTTGGCCTTGCCGTGTGTCAGAGAAAGGTACACCTCGTCGACCAGCATGTGATTTTTATTCTATTTAAGTCTTGAAGGGTGTCAAAATAACTGTATTTTTCATTTTCTATCAAGCTGCAAATAGGAAAATTTAGAAGTTTTTCGTCTCTCCTGTTAAATGTGCTGAAAGGATATTAAGCCGACGATATAACTGTTGTGGGCAGTTATGAAGAATCAATGAACACAGCATTATTTTGTTTGAAATACAACAATATTTATTTTAAACAATTGTAAAGGATAATATGGCGATATGACTTGATTGCACACCCTGTGTATTAATTGAAAAATGCATATTAAATATTTATGAATTGTTTTTTTTTTTGCTCGTTTTAGTTCAAGAATTTGGTATGTTATTGTTTTTTTACTAATAAACTCCAAATAATAAACAATTAATGCGTTTTTATATATTGAAATTACTTAATTTACAAAAAAACATTATTAATCGGTTAACCGATCAAAAACAAAATCAACCGATTAGTAACCGATTAAACCAAAACCTCGGTTAATTAATCGGGCGATTAACCGATTAAAGCAAAAGGCCGATTAAATGAATACCCTAGCATTCACTTTTTAACTGAAAATCGTTGCGAAGAAGTTAATATAACATGGGCAATGTTAATATTTGCTGTTGTTGCTATTTAATAACTGTTACAATTATCTGAACAACTTTTTAAAGTGGCGAAAAAGTATAATTTTAGAACTCATTATTTGATTCTAACGTATTTTGTTGTTGCTAAATTCCGCAAAATCTGCTGTTTAACTACCAAATGAGACGAAGTAGTTCAAATTTCGTTGAAAATCGAAAATTACTCTGCCAATTGCTTGGAGGGTTATCATTTAAAATTTTGCTAACACAAACATAAAATAATTTAAGACTTTAATTTTAATAAAATATTTAACTTCATCTTTTTCTTTACAGTTATGCGGTAATAACGGGACTAGTTGAAATATTATCGCGGCGATGCATGAAAATACGTGAATCAATTGAAAACCACCAGAGTGTGGTTCTGTCTTTGTTGGCTACGCTTGGCTTCATCACAAGGTTCATTGATGTCTGTCCACCGGGTAAGTGTTGAAACATGAATTTGTAAAGAGCGCGTTTACAATTCCAGCTCTACAAATAAAATTTGTAATGAATGAAACACAAACTTTTTGTCGAAGAAAAACAAGAACAATAACTATTATTGCCCTTTTTCAAATGCACGCAATCACGTTTGACTAAATGGTCGAATGAGAATACGAAAATAAAATAATGTGCGTTTTCTTGTTCACACCTTGTGGCTAATTTTTCATTAATTTTCACCTTTTACTGTTTTATTTTTATTAATTTCCTTTTCCTTTGCAACGTTTTAATACACCTTTTATTTTATCTATGTTTTATTTTTCTTTCTTGTCTTCTTGCAGGACCTACAGATTCTACCCGTTTCCTAAGTGCGGCAAAATCGACTGAACTCTTTGGTTCCATATCGATGCTTTATGCCAGTGTAGTACCAATTGGTAAGTTTATGTTGACACTGTTAGTGCGGCATGCTGTGGCAGGTTGTAACGAAAGTCAAATAGACTTGTTACTTGCTTTTTTTGTCTGCTTGTTGATTTGCTTCTTATTTGTATGACTCACATCTTTATGACCGGCTGTCGGTTGTTGTATTTCATTTATTTTTTTTTTTTTTTTTGTAATCAAGTGCAAAGTGCATTTTTCGGATGATTTCCTTTTTTCGTCTATAATTCAGCGTTTCATTTAAACGTGTAACAATTCTATTTCTTTTCAAGTGTTGACGTGAGTTTTTTTAAAAATCGGAAATTATAAAGTTTTTTTTTCTTGTTAACTGATTTGTTTTATTTATGATTTCATATCCGTTTTTCTTAGTCATTCACAATCTTCGATTTATTTATGATGCAACTGACGACTGACTCATGTTTATGTTGTTGTTTTATAATTTTTACAGGTGAATGCATTCCACCGAGAACGATTTCGTTAGCGGCTGCAACATTTAATCTTTTAGTTTCAATGGCTGTGTTGGATTTGTCTACTTTCCAGGTATGTGATATTTGGAACTCTTTAGATATTTTTTAAATAATTAAACGTTAATTACAAAAAAAAAAAAAAAATGGCTTAATATTTAAAGGTTGTAAGCAGTGTTCGAAAATGAACCAAACATTATTTAGGTTAAGGTACATACAAACCCAGAAACGATATGTATTTTTTAAGTGTTTGTGTATTCAATACCGTTAAAAGCAATTTATACGAAAGTAACAAACATTATGTAGAGTTCTGTTTTTCGTTATAAGACAGTACAATTGTAGTGGTTCTTATAGACATAAATTATATTTTAATGTTCTGTAGTGTTTTTTTTCACATTGATGTGGGAAAGAACAAACAAAAAGCTTAGCAACGCCACCCATTAGTATTGTTCCTTGGCAATTTGCACGACCACAGTTAAAAGTCAGCGCACAAACGAACGAACATTAATGTGTTGAACCAAACAGAACAACTTTGTAGACAGAGAATCGTTTTTTTTAAAGTTATTTAATACATACACTATTAGCGTTTGTGTTTGCCATTTTTCTACCACACATACCATTAATTTACACTATACAATGTTTATTTTCGAACTCTGGCCGTAAGTGAAATGGCAAAAATATGGAGAAAAATAAAGTTTATAATTTCTTATGAAGTTACGTTACAAAATTAAGTTAAACGAAATGGCCAAGAACTTGTTGCCGACCATTATTACAACCTAGTGATACAGTTCCTGATAGTAAACGAAAACAATAGATATGTATCTTGAACCATAAAGTGACCATTTAGTTTTCTCCATTATTGCAACTGTTGAATAAAATGTAAAATGTAATTTATATTATGTGGCAACATTGCAGTACATACCATCTTAATTTGTTTATTTCTTTGAGTCTGAGTTCATACGGCTCATGTCTTATTGATAAGATTGCTACTTTATAGGCGAGAGAAACGAGGGGAAAAGAAACGAGTACACAGATGCATGTACTGTCTTCACGTTTTGCTTTTTCATTCGTTTTGTTTAATTTTGTTATTGTTTTCAATATCAAAAAAGCACATGTCGTCAACATGACATGGATCATTTAAACGCCAATTCTTGTTCAAAGAAGAAAAAGGAAGAATCTTGTCAATTAGGCCTGAGCCGTATGAACTCAGACTTAAGTAAAAGCAGAAGTACATTTTTCCGCTTTATTTTTATGGTTAATTGTTTTTTTTGTTTTGTGTTAAATTATGTTTTTTTTAACAATTTAATTCCTAAAGCTTACTTTAAAATTTGCCGTGAGGATAAATCTGCTGTTGAAAATATTTTAAATTACTAGAGCATGTTTTTACAGGCACCAAATATGTGTTGGGTATTTTACGTGTTTTTACCAATTGTTATCCAAAGTTGTTAATTTGCATTTGATTTTTGTCTAAACCATTATATTTGGTATTAAACTGCAGCGATTTAATCACTTTTAGTACGGTAAATGTTTTTTTTAGACCGGGGCGATATCAAATTAAATCTAAAAATTTGTTCTATTTAACCATCACTGACAACAAAAAAAGTATAGTCGAACAAGTGCGAACTTTTTATACCCTGCATTACAGAAGAATCTGAATTACACATACTTTCGATAAAGATAATCCATAAATTTTTCTGCGGCAAACCTATTCCACATTTGATGACGATATTCGTATTAACATTTCTATATATCGAGGGTTATTTTTCAAATAGTGCTATCTGCAAGTTTTCAAAAATGGGTTTTTTATAGAAATGAGTTCACTAACTGAAGGATCATCTGTCATTTAAATTTGGAAAAAAAATTTTTCCCCAAAACGTTTTTTTTCATAAATATTGTTTGTGCTATCTAACACACACGTTCTCTTTTCTTTGTAAAAAGGTGCTATCTACATAAAAAATATTTCTTCATATAATAAAATGGTAAAAATGGTTATTACAAAGTAGACATATTATACATTAAAGGGTTGGGAATTGTATTTAGATTTCATAAATTAAAATAATTTTAAAATTCGTTGTAGAAATTTTGTAAGATGACTGCATAAAATTTGTTTATAAGTTTTTGTTAACAATACAAATTTTAATTTATGCAATAAAATCTGTGTTAGCTAATATTATTTAATGAAATTTTACAAGTTAATATATTTTTTTAATGCTTAATACAAACCAGCTCAAAATTTTATTAAACTTACAAAACGAATCCACAATTCCCGAAAAACAGCCGAAAATTCTTAAAAATGTGTGTTTTTTTAGAAATATAATGGCTACCAAGCACGGGTCTTAGTATTCGTATTGCACAATTATTATAAACATATCGGAGCATACAAACTCCAACGAGTCGCCCAAAATTGGACCGTCCGATAGGACCACCTCAGACAAAGTCATGGCCAACATTTACATGATACATATTATACAAATAAAAATGTTAAGCGAATTTTTTGTATTTGTATAATAACTTTAGTTTTTCTAAAATCTTTGGATGAAGTTTCCTGATGATCTGGCCTAAGCAACCAGTGAAATGCGCATAGGAATAGCTTATCCCATCAGCAATAAATTTCATTGTATCAAGAATAAAAATTGGAAATTAAGCACGACAAACAAAATCTTGTTGATAATTCACAAACAAATATTTCAAACAAATTATGATAAATTTGAGTCTTAAATTTTCCAAAATACTGGACCAATTATAAATTATGAAGAACTCGGCAAGCGCATTTCACTAAAAAATTGTTTTTAGCATCCAGCTTAAATTAAGAATTACGGATCGTTTTTAGTTTTTGTTATACCCGAGACGTCCTAATTTAGGAACCTATAGCACCTCTCCTGCTAAGTCTATAGAGGTCAAATCCAAGACTTAAACTCAACTACAACTTTTTAAATGTCACCTCAAACTGCATTCCAATCGGACCAACCATTTTTTCCTAATTTCCCACACTGTGCAGCGATCATATAAATAGAAGCGAAACCCCTACAATCTGGCCCACGTTCTTTTCAACTAAGCAAACGGATGCATTTCCAAAGCATTGAAGTCTTCCAATTTGCAAGAATATCATTATTTTTATGATAATTTAAAATATGTGGAAAAAGTTGAACAATTTATTGCTTTTCTCAAATAGTTTTCATTACAGCTCATTTTCATTTTTGTTCAAATAGTGCTATCTGCTTATTTTAATGCTCAAATCCATAAAATTTTAATTTGTAAATAGTGCTATCAGACATATAAGCGAGAATATCTGGAATTAAGAAAAAAATTAACATATGGGGGGACCCAATTTTAAAATCCATGTCTTCCGATTTGGGTGAAATTAGCACCAAGCCTATTAAAAAGTAGTTTAGATACAAATTTTCAACAAGATCGGTCAAAAAGTTTCTGAGATGAAGGGGGTCAAAGTTTGACATTTTGTCCATACAGGTGTTCTTTCTCATCCATGAAACTTATTACCTATTGGTGCTAGCAAAATTTGTCCCAAGTAGCTTCGATAGCTATTTGATCAATCTTTAAAAAAAATATTTTTGTTTTTTTAAAAAAATTTTTTTAAATTTAAAACTTTTTTTTTTTTTAGCGGAAATGTTATTTTTTTTTTGCACAAAAGAAAGCTTATGTCTTTTCCTTTAAGGTTGTTCTGGTCTTTTAGGAAAAAAATTCAAAATAGTGCTGCATATGCTAAGAATTTAAAAACCCTCGTCTTGAGTTAGAAATTATTTTTTTTTATACATAAGCCACTCGTATCCCAAAAAGCGACCAAAACTACCCTAAAGGAAAAGACATAAGCTTTCTTTTGAGCAAAAAAAACATTCCTGCTAAAAAAAATTAAAAAAAAGTTTTAAATCAAGGAAAAAAAATTTTAAAAAATTAAAAAAAAAAAACACTTTTTTTAAAAAGATTGATCAAATAGCTATCTAAGCTACTTGGGACAAATTTGTCTAACACCAATAGGTAATAAGTCTCATGGATGAGAAAGACCACCTGTATGGACAAAATGCCAGACTTTGGCCCCCTCTAACTCAGAAACTTTTTGACCGATCTTGTTATGTATAAACTACTATTTAATCGATTTAAACATCGATTTAAAAATTGGGTCACTTGACATGAAATCCCCCATATGTATGATTAAGACGTTGGTTTTTAATAACATTGTTAAATAAAGTTTAGTTAATACTCTTAGAGTTATCGAAAAAATCAGTTTTTTCGCTCTCCTGTAAAATTGTGATTTTGCTGATAGAACTATTTGAAAAATAACCCTCGATATGCTATCAATAGATTTTAATTAATTTCATGTTGTAAAAATTCTTTTCTTCATAAAAATAATTAAATGAAAATTAAATTTGATGACCTTCAGCCCAATTAAAATATCAAAATTTGGACTAAAAACCACAAACAGTTCAACAAAATAACCACAATTAATATATGTATACATATATGAACAAAATTAAGGTAAAAGTGAATAGTTAAGGGTTATATTAATGCGCGTAATTTCTACAAAAAGAAATCTTGCTGTGCATAGAAATCTATGTTGTAAAAGCTGTCATATTTTAAAGGAAAACTGAAGGTAAAAACACGTAGGCTAAATAAACGTTGAAACGACCTGCTTTCTTTTTGTAGAAATTACGGGCATTAAAAGGATTGAAAGATGTGGGCATTTTTTGAGAGTTCTTAATATGGGGTCTATGGTTAATTATTGTTTAATCATCACGAAATATAGTATGTAGTAGGGTATTCATTTAATCGACTTTTTCCTTTAATCGGTTAATCGCTCGATTAATTAACCGAGGTTTTGGTTTAATCGGTTAATAATCGGTTAGTTTTGTTTTTGATCGGTTAACCGATTAATCAAGTTTTTTTATAAATATGGTTATTTCAGTATATAAAAATGCATTATTTGTTTATTATTTGGAGTTTATTACTAAAAAACTATAACATACCAAACATAACAATTATTGAACTAAAACGAGCAAACAAAAAAACAATTCATAAATATGTAATTTTTTCAATTAATACCTTGTGCTATCAAGTCATATCGTCATAATATCCTAAATAATTGTTCACGTCTGAACCGAAGGTAGCGGATTTCCCATCCCTGGTTTCTATTTTGAATGATGATGTGCCCTAAGACGAATTGACAACTTGAGGCGGCACTGTCATCATCTATTATATTTTAAATTTTTCTTTTAATTTGTATGTATTTATGGTTAGCTTTTTATTATTGTAACTGAAGTCGAATCGTTGTTTAAAAGCCATACTGGTCGGCTGTTTTTTTTTATACTCGCGTTTTTAACTTAAATTATTTAAATCGTTTAGAAGATTTATATATTATAATAAATTTTGTATTTTTGCATTAAATAAATGGAACCTTTATAACGTTTTGGAAAACAAGGAAAGTGTTTTTATATTGTTAGAAGTGCTTTTCTTTCGTTTTAAATATCTGTGCTTTTTTCTAGCTCTCTTTCCAGCCTTTTTAATAACACCAAGTTGCTTGGATACTTGGTGGATATTTTAGCGCTGAATCCCAAAGCCACCCTATACACTCCACGAAACGTATCGGCGTTTCGCCCGGACCACGCAATCGGCGTTCTCTCGGGGAATATACCAAGGTGTTTGGATCCTTGGCTGGTATTTTGGAGCTGTAGCCCAAATACACCCATATATACAGTCCACACTCGACGAAACGTATTGGCGTTTCGTCCGGACCTTTACAAGACGTATCGGCGTTTTTATAATATTTTACAATTGTTTAAAATAAATAAAACTAAAATAATTTTAATGCTGTGTTCATTGAATCGTCCTAACTGTACAGTAGTACACAGCAGTCATATCGTCGGCTTATTATGCAAACCTGTTAACTCACTTTCAGCATATTTTACAGGAGAGACGAAAAACTTTTTATTTTATCTATTTGCAGCTTGATAGAAAATTAAAAATACAGTTAGTCTTACACACTTGAAGACTTAAATAGAAAAAAACTACATGCGACGAGGCTTATCTTTCTCTACCACACGGCATCAACATCTCAATTTACATAAAAAGTGGATTTAGCCGGTTTGCATATTAAGCCGACGATATATATTTCTTGTTATTATTTTAAGACTTTATGACTTCCTTGTGAATCCCCCAAATATGTATTAAAAAAAAAATAAACTGAGATAATTTTTTTAGCTATTTCAATAGTTGAAGGAGATCTTATATAATAATCTTTTAGAAAAGTAATTTGGTTTAAATGGTTAGGATTAAAGCGATTCTTTTCTTTAGTTTTGACAAAACTTGACTTGCAAAAAAATTCTTTTACCTATCGTAGATCTAATTTCTCAGTCCTTTTCCAGGATTTTTCTTAACATATAACATACTCCATTATGCCATTAGAGTTTTTTTTAAATTTTTAACACTTCTAATTGTTTCGGTTAATTCTGTTAAAATATGTACTGATATGAGAAGATATGTATGAAAAACGTGAAACAAAAAAAGGTGTTGACAATCAAAAATTTAATCCATTTTTCGCCACATTCCTGCTGATCGATGATGAACATAAAAAAATTAAAAACATTGTAATTTTAGTCACCGGTCGGCGGAAAATTGGTTTAAATGAAGGTCACTGAACACCATCTTTGTTTGTATAAAATAAACATTTTGTATATGAGACGAAACAAATAATTAAAAACACAAAAAATATATTATAATACTACAAAATATTAAAATTTTTGTTACTTCGGTTAATCGGTTAATCGACCGAAATAAACCGGTTTAATCATTAATCGAAAAAAAGCTAATTTGAAATTAACCGATCAGTTAATCGGGTAGTAATTAATCGTTTAACCGATTGGCGGTTAACCGAATGAATACCCTAGTATGTAGTACGATTTCTTATCATAAAAAAACGAACTTGTTTGTGATATAAAACTAGTCGGTGCATTCCGCCTCCACTTATTTTAGATTTTCTAACAAGTATAAATTTTTTATGGTAGTTGGTCAACATTTGGATTAAAAATTTTTTCCCAACCGATTGTGGTGGACTTAAAACCCATACTTTGAAGAACTGAAACAATGTTATTCAAAAGGGACATGACTAAATCGACTAAGAATTACTCCAGGACCCAGAGTATATCGATGGTTTTCTTCCCCAACCCGGTAACTTAATTTTTTCAGTAAATACCGCCTTACGATTTTGCAATTTTTTTCTTTGGCGGAATATCGGAGTTCTTCCTAATATTTGGTAAAAAAAAAGTATTTTGTCTCTCCTGAAAAGTAGTAATTCTTGGGTTACGAGGTTGCGGAAGAAAACCATCGATATCTTTATACATATATAAAAACGTTTCTGCCTTGTACGTGCTTCTAAAACTCAAAACCGCTGGACCGATTGACACCAATTTTAGACAATAAATTATTTTAGTTGGGAGCCAGGTTTTTCTTAAGTTTAATCCCGATAGGTGGGGCTGGTGTCGGGTTATTTAAATTTTTTTTATTTATGGTACGATTTGGCTGAAATTCACAAAATATATTTAGGCCCAGGCCCACGATGTCGACAAGAACATTTCTTTCGTATATTTGTACTGAAAACAAAAACAAATTTTAGTTTTTATAATTGGTTTCGATATAAAAATGCGAAAGAAATGTTCTTGTCGACATCGTGGGCCTGGCAGTTATTAAACAAATATAAGTTTTCTGATAATATTTTGACGTGGTAGAATTATCAACAAAATTCTCCGGGTTTGGCCTTTAATTCACTGGTTTCTTCTTGTGATTTCAAGATCGACTGGTATTTTATCTTTTGTAGCAAGTAGTTGTTGATATTGGTTGGAGCCACCAAGTTTTCAAAATTTGTTGATGGCAGCTATCTTGCTAACGTTAGCGCCCAGGATTCCCACCCATATACAGGTCTTTACTAATAAACAGTTGGAGTTAGATAAATAGTTTTTTTCAAGTTGGAAAATGTTGCCTCTGGCCTTATTCCGTAAGGGTATTCTCTATGGAGTATGACGGGATGAACAACACCGCTGACCCTAGTTAAGAGTGGTAGTGAACCTTGATTAGCCGACGGGCATTTCAAGAAGTAAGAAGACGGTAACGATCACACACCCCCTAAAACACGACTTTAAAAACCGACCACTATAAGTACAACTGCATCTTTCCGTAGCCGGAAATTGCTAGGACACACCAGAAGTCTTAGGTTCGTATGGTAACCCTGAAAACTATTACAAGAAATATGAAGAAGGCAGCAGCCCCTTCACCATACTACACAACCGGGCCAATTAATGAAACCATAAGGAAAGGTGACAGTTAGTAAAATTGGCTGTACGTCTTTTATTTAAAAAATATTCTAAATGGATCTCTTATCTTTATTTTATTTAAACATTATGTTAAAATTTATTTTCCATAATCCAAAGTTTTAATGCAATCTTTCTACATTTCAATTCCAATTATTATTTACTTTTTCCATAACTTAATTACAACAAGAAAACACAAAGTTTATTTTAAATAAATTCTAAAAAAACGCAACCCCTTTTTCAAAATAAAATATTCTTCAAAGAATGTTTCTTAATAAAATATAAGTAATGAATACGAATGTATTTCTATAAAAAATGATTGTAGAGTAAAATTTAAAGAGTATCCTGTGGCAAGCGCTGGTTAAAATATCCTCTACGTTGTACAATAATTTTATAAAGGAATATTCGTATTCGTTTATTTTCATTATTAAGTTACTCTGACTGACTTGTTTGCGAAGTCTACTGAAAAACAAATCATTTTTAATTTGTTTGCAAAGATGCCAAGAGTAATAAACCAAATGTAAATATTTTCCTAAGCAATTTTCTTTAATTTTAGAACAAAAAAACAATACATCATAATAAAAACCAGTAAAAAAAGGCACAACCCTCAAAACCATCCCCGCACCCTTCACGCTTGTTTGAAAGTACTTTTTTAACCAGAAGATAAATTGCATTCTTTATATTTTATTCACATAAATAAACTGAAAGAAATTTTGGATCACGTTTTGTAGATGACTTTATTTTTATTTTAGAAATTCTTCATTTAAAATAGTTGTCATCGTTGTCTGTTATTTCGGTCAAGATAATTAAAAGCTAAGAATAATTGGCATTGCGTAATCACGTAAATCAACGCCTTTCCTGCAAAAACAAAATTTCGTTGCTTAGGGCGAGGATTAAATCAAGTTGAATCGTAGAAAGCCTTCGTATGCGCCTTCTTACAATACCTTCGACTAAAGTGGAGCTTATGGTAGCCTCATCAGTAAAGGTATACAACCCAATTATGAATAAAAATCACCATTCGTCTGTTTCAAACCGTCGGTGTATCAGACGTGGTCCGCGCACCTTGCCACCAGGATTGGTGCCTCCATTGGTCCCTATCAGGTATTAGGACAGTAAAATTTTTTTCTATACCAAACTAGACAGCATATGATCACCAACCACAAAATATGGATCGTTCCCCATCGTGACCCGCTTTCATCCTGCTAGCTCACCTGCAGGCCTTCTCCTTTTTAGATAAGTATGAGCGAGGAATGTGCAAAACCAGAGTGATAGACTTGATGGAGTATCATTCTAGCTTTGACCTCTTCGGTCTTATAAAAGATTTATCTGACTTGATAAACAACCTTTAACCTCTCGAACTTCTCCTCAAACATATAAAAGCATGTATGAGGATCGCGTAGATTTCCCTCTCGAAAAACGTTGCTTAATTACCGCTTGAAAATAAGTCTGTTGCGATTAACAATTTACTTGCCACCAATTTTGGTCTGCCCATTGGTCCCTATCGGGTATGAGGACATTTAAATTCCTATCCAATACCAGACTTGCCAGCATACAATCACTTATCAAAATAGAAGGATAGTTCTTTACAATCTCCAGAATCCCCATGTGTCCTACAAAGTCACCTGCCCTTAATGTGGCATTCATGCAGGCCTCTTCTTTTACATATATATGTATCGCAGGAATATGCAGAAAAGCTTTAAGAAATCGAAATACAGATAAGAGGATAAACATTATTGGGTAAACTCTTAGCTTTGACCAGTTCAAGTTTTATCCACCACGGCAACGGAGTATAGGTCAGGATTTGACTTATAATCGTGATTAAAGGCCAGTAGATCATACAACCTCCCCGGTTTTTCAAAGAGTCTGACAGGAAAAATTTGTCCTTGTTCCTCTTTTGGTATCATTGGACTAGTTAGTGATTCTTCAAAGTAATAGTATTGTCGATAATGAACTCAAAATATTGCACTTCGCTAGAAAACTTGATGGCAGAGCTATCCAAAAATATAGAAGACTGCTGACACCTTTTTTGAGGGCTCACCGATTTTCAGAATTTTTGTAGGCCTATAAAAGAAATTGGTCACAATTACACCAAATTCTGTAAAGGGTTTTACTACCTGTTAATAATACAATCGAATGTAAACTGTCCAGTCCTTGTGTTTTTTTTTTGTTTTCTTCATATCGTCGGTTGATAATTTAAATGTCGTATGTGGATTTTTTGCGGTTTTGAGTTAAGATCGATTCCTTAGGTTTTCCGACCTGATCTTGTATTTGTCGTAATCAGTTTCGATACCTAATACGGTTTTCGAGATATGGAGTGTTGAGTTTGTCGTATGTGGTATTTGCTGAAGCAATTTTCAAACTTCAAACTCAATTTACTCGAAACTATCAGAATCCACATATAAAATATTATATTAGTTGCTAAGGAAAAATGTTCGTCTACTCTGTTTTTATCTTTATTTTGTTCAGTGTATCTCTCATATTCCTAGATAATGTTGGAAATTTAATGTTCTTTCTTCATATTGCTGGTTCATACATTTAAGTACTTCTTCTTCTTCTTCTATTTGTTGTTTAAAACCATAAATGAAGAAAAAAAAAATAAATTTAAGAAATAAATAAAATGATAATAAAATACAAATATTTTATTAATTTATGTATGCAAAACTACTCAAATATTCACAAAGGATAAATTTCTCTTATTCTTCCGCAACAGTACTTGAAGCAAAAACTTTTATAAAAACTTTATATTTCTCCTTCACTTTCTTTTCTTTCTCTTTTAACTTGAAAACAAAAACTTTTTGTTGTATTGGAAAATATTAAAAAAGCAAAAAAAAAAAAAAAAAAACAAACCAGAAAACATAAATCTGTTAGAATTATTAAGTATCTTGCAAATACTCGAGCATAAAACGCAACATACGAGTATCTAAAGAACTCCAACTCCTCTCAAGCCCAAAGGAGCGAGCAACAGAGTTTAAAGACTGATACGAACATTTGTTCATAAAGTGGCTGTGATGTTTCGAACAAAGATAGAGAGAGATTCTTCCCCCTGTTTGTTACCATCAAGGATTTTGTTAAATGTTCATTTCATGTGTCAATATTTGTTTAAAAACAAATAAACTGAAACTCACAATTGAGTTGTGTTCATGATTAAAACACAATAATTTTATTTACTTTTTTTCAAATTCTGTCAGCATCAGTTGAGCAGCCAAAACTTCATTTTGTATATTTTTTTTGGAAAATACGAGCAAATTGAACTTTGATACATAGACAAATAAGAGAAAAAGAAAGTTTTTTATAGTCGGCCGTGCCGAATCTTGTTTACCCTTCACTATAGTATTAAAGAGTCAATTGTACGTTAACTTCTACACAGACAAAATTATTTTTCCAATAGAATCAAAACATTTTTTGTTTGAAACCGTTCATACACAGAAAAAATGCTTCTCAATTTTTTTTTTGTTCAATTTAACCATTAATCAAAAATAAAACCAGTTTTAATGGAAAATTTAATCAAGTGAATTAAACTTTTACTTATATCAACAACATTACCGCAGAAAATGTTTTTAATATCAAAAAACTTTTAATTGATACTATAAATTTTTTACTGGTGCAAATTAAATTAATTTTTTTTACAATTGGTAACAATTGAAACATGTGAGGGTAACCTGTCCGTGAAAGCCTGGTTTCGAGCTCTGCGGCAGTCAAGAATGAAAAATTATCAATAAATTTTAATTAATTTCATGTTTTAAAAATTCTTTTCTTCATAAAAATAATTTAGGCCCTGAATTTGTAAAACGCAACGCAATCCAAAAAATAACATTGAAAGCAAAAACAATGTCAAAAATTTTTAAAAATTTTGTTGTTGCTTTCTACAGAAATACATACATATTGGCCCATAATCATAGTCAAACGCTAAAGTCGGTTCTATTTAAAAACAACTTTAAAATAAAAACATTCTTTTAAATATTTTGCTACTATAGTCGAAACTAAAGTATGTTTTAAATTGAACCGACTTTAACTGGGTGCCACCTCAAATGTAGCAAATTTTTCATGCATGTTCAAGCAAATAATTTTGCTGAAGTGGACAAAAAATAATACGCTTTTTGCTTAATTACCAGGCCACGAGCAATGACGCGCAACCCGCAAGCTGTCAAAAAGGAAGGTAAAAAGGTGGCCGACCTTGGGACTTTTTTTTTATTTTGAAAAAAGTTCTTAGCTAAATCTTTATCGTATTGTTATGCACAACGTTTCTTTGTCACTCGCTCAAGAATAACCCGAGATAGTTTTCGTCGGTGGCATATCATAACGTCCAGTGTCATAGTGTCCGTGGACACTATGACACTCCAAAAAGTGTCACAGTTTTCATGAACTTTATGACACTTTTAAAAGTGTCATTATGTCCATCAGAGCAGTGTCATAAAGTCCGTGGACGTTATGACACTTTGTAGAGTGTCATAATGTCCACAACATGCTTCTCCTCTTTGATAAAACAAGTACCGGCTTCGCTAACTAAAGCTTCTCTGTATAGCCGGCCTTCGACCGGGCGTAAGGATTTTTTCCTTTATGGTATAACAAATACTGGCTTCGCTAACTAAAGCTTCTCTGCGAAATCGGCCTTCGTTCGGAAACTAGGCAGATTTTAGAAGCTATACTTAGCGAAACCGGTACTTGTTATACCATAAAGAAAAAAATACTGTGCAGGAAAGCTTTAGTTAGCGAAGCCGGTGTTTGTTATACCAGAAAGGAGAAAATCCTTGCTCCCGGCCGAAGGCCGGCTGTGCAGTGAAGCTTTAGTTAGCGAAGCCGGTCTTTGTTATACTATAGAGTAGAAAATGTTTGCGTCCGGCCGAAGGCCGGCTATGCCGGTATTTGTTACACCATAGGGGAGAAAATCCTTGCGCCCAAAAGTGTTTCTGTTATATATTTAATATATGCACCCAGAAAAAAAAACAACAAAACCATTTTAAAATTTTTTTTAACCATATTATGTTTAATTTAACCAAATCATTGTCACCGACAACCATATTATGGTTAAATAAGTTTCTTTTAAAATAGTTTTGTTGGTTGTGACCATAATAAAACATGTTTTTCTATGCGTGTATGTAGATCTTTTTTTGTATTTAACGTCTTTAGTAATTATGGACCTTATGCCATTTTTAAAAAATTTGCAAAGTGTCTTAATGCACACGGACATTATGACATTTTCAAAAGTGTCACAGTGTCCATGGACACTATGACACTGGACGTTATGACATGCCACCGTTTTCGTCATCAATTTTAACAAAAAGAAATTGGGAATTTTTTATTATTTTTTTATCAACTTTGAAACCAACCAAAAATTTATGTTTTTTTATTATATTTCTTATATTCTTGTTGTTGTTTCTACACAAACAGTGAATCGTTGTTTACTACTTTTGTTGTTATTTCAAACACAAACTTCGTCACGCTCAAGGCGAATTCAACTACAGGTGGTGTCGAAACGCCATCTGATTTTGACAGTTCGAACCAATATGTTCTGATTTGTTAGTGTTTAGATGAGAATGGTTGACATTTCGAGCTGTAAACACTAACAATAAAATGCAAAAATCCCTAGTTCCGACACCACCTGTAATTAAATTTGCCTTGGTCACGCTATTTTATCATCTTTCTTATTGTTGTACTTTTTTAATGCGTATAGGAATAGACTGTATGTCAGCGTTGCCACTTTTTGCATAATATATAGTTTAGGGTGAATAAAATACGAAGATCTAGCACTCTTATTATTATTTTATTTTAATTAAATTGATTTTACATTTATTTTTACAAACCACCAGAAAGCAACATATGTAGCAACAAAAACAACGCGAGGGATTAATATGTATCTGTTTTCTTCTGTTAAAACGGCAATATTGGTAAAACGCTCTTTCCAAATTAAGAAATTGTTAAAATTTTTTTTTAAAGTTGCCATTCAGCAATTCTTCTGTAGAAAGAGTTTTAAGTATAAGTGTAAATGTTTAATAAATGCACAATTGAACAGGGCAAAAATCGTTAGACAATTTTACGAAGTTTGTGTAAATGGAATTTCATAAAAATTTTGACAGTTTCTCAGCTCATTATTTATTTGGCGCATATGCCAAAAACTTCGTAGTGGAGCAAATCAACAATGAAAGTTTACATGAAGTTCTCGGAAAATATACCCGATTTTTTTTTCTGGCATATGTTTTATAGAAAAATTAAAAAAATAAATATTACTGTTTTGTGCTGCATACGCCACTTTTCTAAATTTATTTATTAAAAGTAGCTTTTTGTGCTGCATACGTATATTTTGCTGTTACTACTTTTTTTCTTCCGGCAACGAAGCAAATCAGGAGTGAAATTTTTTTCTCCGTTTCTGTAGGAGGAAATTGCAGCATTCTGCAAACAGTGGCTTGTAGAGCAAAATATAACCTAATACACTTTTAAATAGTTGATAGATGGAGCAAAATTAGTGCTTAATATATCAGAAAATATAAAAAATCTCGTAAAATAGGTTTTGGATTTAGAAAGGGGGTATTCAAAATATATTTATATTTGGGGGTTAAAATCGCTGCCAATTATGAAATCGATCGGTCGACTTTCTTAGAATTTTTGGTTAGCTAATTGAATTTTATCCAAGTCTTTATGAAGGTGAGGTTAAAACTTTGGGTTGGTAGGTTTCTCGCTAGAGTTTTACGACAGTTGCCTGGATATTTAATTTGAAATCGTTTTGGATAATTGTTAGAAGCAAGACCATAACCACCTTATTAGACTGAGCTGACACCACTTTGCTTAGGCTAGAGATTGCAGCAGCAATAGGGGTAGTAGGTAAACGCAATTTGTGTCTTAGCTGGGTCAATAAGTGCTCCGGCTGCAGTGTCTAATAACTTCGCTCTTTTATCTAACGTTTTCCTGATACGTTGGGTGTGGGCCGAAAAAGATTTGACGTTGAGGGTTGTTCATCGTCATATTGTGAGTTAGTGTTTGAAGTTGGCTTATGCTAAAGGGTATTGTGTCTGCCACCGCAATATCTACACATTAATTTGCTGCGACAATCTTTTAAAAATGGTCCGTAGTCAAACCAGTAATGAACTGACGTGCTTATTTATTGCTTGAAAGTCTGCTGAGTCCTTTTTCCATCTATAATAAGCCATATTATTCTGATTTCCCCAAAGGTAGTTTCGTCGAATCATCTCTGACTAGCAATAAGATGAAATTTATGTACCATAAGTTGCTTACTCTTTGACAGCGAAACAACTGTAGCATATGTTGAACCATTCCAAATCAGGGTGGTGCCAACGAGTCACCCGTACAGTTTCCATGTATGCCACGGTGTCCAGGTTCCCTTTTAAGTATGACCATCAAATGTTCCGTTATCTCCTCCCGAGACATCTGGCATTTTTGAACAATTTTCAATGTTATCAACACATTTTCCAGGGATTTTGCTATAGGTAATAGTGTGAATAGCCCTGCCAGATATCTTCCCATACTGAATGTGAGTTGCAACTGTGTAGATGGCCATTATATCGGCCTGTATAGCAATGCAATCTCTACTGCAAATCCGGCAGCCTTAGAGGAATGCTCCAGTCCAACTGCTCGGAGTCAATGGCAGGATCGACACCATACTCTGTTTTAGAGCCGTCCGTTTCAAAGCCAAAACAATGTGTATACCTTTTGCGGTGTAACTTGATAGAATAAAATATCAATTTTGAAGCAAAGAACAGAAATCTTCCAGGTTTTCATGGATTTTAAGCAACTTGAAAGACAGAAGAAAATTCTCGTTAAGAGTACCTGTGTTTAATATCTGATTGTATTTTAAATTCATAATTCAAAACAAACAAAAATCCCTTTTTCCATCAAAAAAGAAATTTTATTTAATTAGAGCGTCTCGTTTTGCTTTGTTGTTTTGAAAAATTTGTTACACCAATCAAAAATATTTATTTATTTTAAACTCGCCCGGCACTCACCGTTTTCTATTTCTGATTAATTTTATGATGCGAGATTTTATTTATTTAAGCAAACAATTGGTTTTTGCGCTTCGCTAATTCATGAATTGTTCCACACACATACTTGGTCATGTTGATACGCACCGTCCCCACTTCCACCAACATCATCATCCTTTTCACATTGGAACAGATACACATGCACAAATATCCTTATTTTGTGTGTTTATAACCATAATTAGTTTACATATTTACTTGGCCAAAACACAAATGCACAGATAGAGAAAAATGGTTGTTGGCAGCAACAACATCCAAATCATCCTCATCATCATTATTTTGTTGTATGGATATTGTTGATGTTGAGTTAGTTGCAAGTTTCGGCTAAAAGTACAAAAAGGAAAAAACGAAACAAAGTAATCGTAAATTGAAGAAAAAAGGGAAAATAAACGATGATGATGATGATACGTAAATAAACATTTGGCCTAACAAGCAAACTCAGCGTAGATCGTAGATAAATATTGACAAGGCACACACAGCAGCCACAAATAACAATAGCAACAGAAGTGTGGGAGTGGGTTTGTGTGTGAGTGTGTGGATGGGGTTGCATCAGTGGAGAACAATATAAACAACCAGTCCACTGACTAAATTAGCAGACCAAAAGAAGCAGCCATAGACAATGACATTATAGTTTAAACTTTTTTATACGGTAGTTTGAATGAGTGGCAAAGTTTGCGGCAGATTTATTTATTCCATATTTCCTTAAATAGACCCAAAAAACCGTAAAAATAAATTTCTTAAATTTTCCGAAAGCTCTCTCTCTCTCTCTCTAAAACTAACCATAAGCGCAATTGTCTAAGAACTTAACTTGGCGTTTACATTTGCCAGTACTGGCAAGACAGTAGCAATACATGCAAACTTTTTCACTAATACATGCACACTTTTCCAACTGTTTTGTCTACCCAGCGGGAAAACTCAGAAGACCTTCTTACTTCAGGCCTTTTTAAAGTAAAAGGACAGTGATTTGACATTTGCTAACAGTAATCTGAAGTTTTGTTAGCAAAAGGGGAAAAAATCAAAGTGTAAAAAAAATTAAACATATTTTGCTTTGATTTTTTTATATTTTAGTTAAGTGTTATGTTTGTTAACACAATATAAGTATTTTAAGCTGTTTTTAAGTTTGTTTAGTTCATGTAAAACACGCTTAGCTGGACTTGAACAGCAACATTCACGTTTGACTTATTTTTAAAAGTGAACTGTCTTAACTACTATCTAGACGCCTAAGTCACGAAAACAGTTAGTAGTGTTTTTGGAAACTAATATGTATTTTCTTACTGTCTTGCCAGTACTGTCAAATGTAAACGTACTGTAAGATGAACGTTTGTTCAGCAAAAAAAAAAAATTAAATGCCGAGAACGTTGGTTAAAACATAGATTCATTACAGCCTAACGTAGACCAAGCAGAAGTCTTAACATTGATCACTTAAAAGAGAAAGGTGACAAGTCCATGTCGACTTTTTTCATCCTCAGATAAAAAAATGAAAACATATAAATGATGACAGTCATAAAACTAGTAAGAAAGTGAAGTCTTCCAAACCTGACCATTTAATACCCTAAATCACAGCATATACATACACACAGAAAACAAATTGGTTGGGAAACGGTTGCAGTAATAAAATATTGATCAAGTGACATGATTTATTACTGCAACTATTAAAAATGTATAGTTCTAACTGATTTTTAATTCTCTTGATTATAAAAATGATGTTCCAACTGAAATATGATTCCTTCAATTCTTTTATTAGTTATGATAACTAATTTAATTAAGTTCTAAAAATTAGTACAAATGGTTAGAATCACAACCGAATTTAATATAGGGCAATACTGAATATTGGTCATTGCAATCAATAATTTGCTTTCGTCAATAAATTTTGTAATATAAATGATTATTGATTTATTGCAGCTAATTATTGATTGTTGGAACAGATTCAATTCGAGTACAACAAATAAAAATATAATTATTCAGAATTCACAACCAAAAAATAGTTAAAAGCCCCAATTGCTTACTAAATTTTCCGTCAAAACATTTGATAGATTAAATTAATTTTAAATAATATATTTAAAAAATATATTTGCGGCCAAAAATGGAAAATGTGAAAAACTTAATAAATAGGGGTAAGTAATTTACATTTTCTTATTGGTATGAACATATACACGTACATACATATGTATGTATGAATGTATGTATTATTTTTTATACCCTGCAAATTATATTGGAATTCTTGATCTATTTTGATCCTGGACTGGTCCAATGTAGTGCAAGTATGGACCATGTTATTATTAAAAAGAGTTTGCAGTGAAACGACATGTCTTCGTTTTTTAACGACATGTTTTCGTTTTGAAACAATTTCAAAGCTAATCCTCTGGATTATACCATGGAGTAGTTTTAAGACTTCCCCTTTGTAATGCAAGCTGGGTTATATGGTCCTGCCCTAGGACATCGTACTGTAAAATAACCAATTTTTTCCATTCATTGAGATTACCTTTGGACAAGTCCTTGCCCCTTATGGGCTACATTTGACCGGTTAAAAAAAAAAAGATAACGACAATCAAATCTCTTGTTATGAGCACTGTTAATTCAGTTGCAGCTTTCATTTATTCGGGTATAAGCACAATTTTGTTTCTAATAATCATACAAACAACTAACAATATCTGTTGTTATGGCTGAAAGTGTACTAAAATTCAAATGTTGCTATCAAACCTATTATGCTAAGCAACGAAATTTTCAGTAATTGGAACCGAATTATGTGATAGTACATGCAACCGACAAATTCGATTGGCGCCAAATTCGGTTGTGATCACGAATCTGTTTTCTCTGTGTACTAATACGCTACTAAGTCTGTGTTCATACGGCTCGTGTCTGACGTGGGGAAAAGAAACGAGTACACAGATGCATGTACTGTCTTTGCGTTTTGCTTTCTTATTTAAATGGGAAATACTGCTTTTAAAAATGTTGACCCTTTTTTTATTGAAATACCCTTTTTTTGACCCCTTTTTGTGACCCTTTTCGAAAATTTCCAACGGTAGCCCTGTATGGGTGAATGTAAATTGCGACTTAAATGTTTGTTGTTTGCAAACGATCTTTGAAAACGTTCGTATATTTTTTAAAAATATTAAAAGTAAAATAATTAAACAATGAAAAAATCTGCCAAGAACAAAATACTTACCTCTTTCGTGTTATTATTCATTGCATTTTAAATTTATTTTTTAGTGTTAAAATGTTTTCTTACCCCGATTTTATTCGTTAGTTTATTTGACAGTTAAAAGCG
Source organism: Pollenia angustigena (assembly GCA_930367215.1). Lineage (NCBI taxonomy): Eukaryota > Metazoa > Arthropoda > Insecta > Diptera > Polleniidae > Pollenia > Pollenia angustigena. Next base: position 117,885,734 of record OV884057.1, on the reverse strand, counting down.
AAAACTTTCTCACAAAAATTCTAAAAACACACTTTTTCTGTAAATTGGCGAGTAATTTCCTTACGTGACAGCTACGACTCTGCAAAAATTTAACAGACACAGTTAAGTGAGAAAAACAGTTGTTTGTTTCCATTTTGTTACATTTCCCGCGTTTCATTCGAAAAGTTTCTCGACGCGTAAGTTAGAGAACAGGGGCACTGGTTTATGAAACATAAACGATTTTGATAAATTTTGAGTTGTGACTGTTTATGATTAAGTGTGCGATATGTTTTTTGGAGCCATAAACAAACCGATTTCAATGAATTTGTAAACATGGAAAAAAGGTTCTCGGTTATATAATTCAATTCTTTCATTTAAAATGGGGTCTCTCTGTCCTGAGGTAGATTCTACTATTAGCAAGTCTGCTTCGCCGTACGAGCTGAGGTGTCCACACCAGAAACGGTTTAGAAAATCTATAAATAGTATAGATTATCGGCTGAAGATGCGTGAGCAAGCTAAAATGTTTATCATTTATCATTCTAAAAGTGTTAGGCCGAGGCCACGCAATGAGCGGCTAAGCGTCAAGCGGCTGAGCGATGAGCGTCAAAGCGTCAAGTTTGAGCGGCAAGTGGCTTATTACTGAGCGTCACTTCTAAATGGTTAGTTGTTAAAATGCCATTGTAAAGAGTGGCTTGTTCAATGTTATTACGCTAAAATCGTATTCATAAAAATGTTATGCCTTTTTTAAGAAAAAAAAATTGCAGACTGTTCGTCGATTTCGATCGAAGACTTCGTTCGCTTAACTTACATTTAAAACAAATTATGAACAAGTAAGAAAGTATAGTCGGTCAAGGCTGACCATATGGCACCCTACAACACAGTATTAATATATGTCTGTGAAATGCTTTGATTTGCAGGTGCTAAAAGTTAACACCAAATTGACAAAACAAAAAAATAATTTCTCGGTTATATTTTTATTTTTAAAATTTGATAATCTGTCTTGCCATAATTCGGTCGGCTTTGTACGGATGAAATAATAAGCTGCATATTTACTTTTGCCATGTTTATTTTTTGACGCTCAGAAAACAACTAAAAATTAGAACAAGTTTTATTCCTGAGCGACGCCGCTTAGCCGCTCAAAAATTTCGCTCGCATGCCGCTCATTTCTTGGCCACTTCAATAGAATTTCATATGTTTGATTTTTTTTGACGCTCATCGCTCAGCCGCTTGATGCTTACCCGCTCATTGCGTGGCCTCGGCCTTACAGGGAAGAAGACCAAAAACTTGAAGAGGACAAATCGTTCGGCAATGTACCAACCAGTTCGCACACACATTATTGCGATGCCTAAAATCAATAAATAAAAGTTTAAATCGCCTTATAACGCACCTTATTTGCTAGATTTAACTTCCTCAGACTATTTCCTGTTTCAAAACTTGAGAAAATGGAACGTTGTTAAAAGAGTTGACACCAATGAAATGGAAGAGTCTGCCGTTAACGGCTATTGTAAGGAGCTAGACAGTTCTTACTACAAACAGGGTACCGAAGTAACAACTTTTTAAATAAAGCCATTTTCTCTAACAAATTCAGCCATTTCTGATCGCAACATTATGTTTTGGGTATGCCGCCGTGCTACCAGACTATAAAAAATACACACAATTTACTTCACTATAAAACATACGGTTAAAACGAACTTGAAATTGTCTACAATTTACCCGGGGTAAACTAAAACTACCGACAAAAGTTGCCGTTAATTTAAGCTTAAAGCTTCGTTCACAATGGCAGCAACGATTTTTTTTTTTTTTGCAATCAATGTGTGTGTATGTGTAAGTTAAAAAAAACGTTTGCAAACTTTGCCTAAAAAAATAAAACATAGTTATTTATTATTATTTTTTTAAACATTTTGTTAAGGCCCCTATTACGGTTTACAACTCAACTCAGTTGAGTTGTAATTTTTAAATTTTTGTATTATGGTTTACAACTTTGCTAAATTGCGGTGAACAAAAACATAACAAAAATTACAACTGATCACAACCAGTTGTATTTATTACAACTCAACTGAGTTGAGTTGTAAACCGTAATAGGGGCCTAAAACTTTCATTCAAACTTAAATTAAATTATGTATTATAAACGTCGTTTATAATTTCATACAAATTACTTTATCGTGAACACCAGGGGCAATTTTGCTGCGATTGTGAACGAAGAACAAAGTTTTATAAAAAAATATGTATTAATGAGGGGCTAAAAGCGCAAGGGGTTCAAGTGACTTATGTTAAATAATGAGACCAAAGCGGTTGTTTCGCTTGTGCTCCAAGCGAAGCAGGTGTTTTTAGGTCAAGTGCTCGAATTGTTCACAATATCTAGCGTCCGGATGAGAATCCTACATTTACGTCTTGTGCTCTGAACAATTTCTCCGAACTTCACCTATAATTCCATATGTAAACTCAATTTTAGAAACAGGTACATAAACCCCTTTTGCTTTAAGCCCCTCATAACAATTTAATATTATAATGCCACCATTTTTTTTTACAGTTTATTAATTGCCAGAATTTTGAAAATTTAAAATTTCAAATATTTTTCCAACTTTGTTGCTGCATAAACACAATCTCCCATATTCTATTTGGCGTCGGCAATAACAACGTCAATTTTAAGGCAACAGCAATTCTTATCAAAGACAACATCAATTCTATGTTAAATTGGTATTTTGTAAGAGTATTATGACGCCGTTGACTATTTATCGATAATGTTAATAAAATACAGCACACATCTCTAATATTAAAATCAGCTGATTCATTTTGTTTTTTTTATAAGAAAAAAAAATTCTGTGCTGATTGTGCAAATTTTGTTTGTTTGTAAAAAAATAATGTCTAAATGAAATATTTTTTTATTATATTAAATTTTCCCAAGTGCCTAGGATTTTTTTTTAACCTTTTTAAGATTTGAAAGTTATTTTCGGCTGAATAAACTTTCTTTTAAACATGTGTTGGAAATAATAGAGTCTGGTTTAAAAAAGGGAACGTTTGTTCCAAACACAATATATTTGCAGCAACATAGCGTTTTTTGGCCCAGGGATCGTACCAGCTCAGCGTTGGAAATTATTTCAACTTTTGACTGTCCCAGCCACTAGTTTAAAAATTTTGTCTGAGACTCCGAAAGTCATGAAGAGAGAACTTTGTCCACAATGGATAAATTAAAGTTGCATTTCGTTGCAAAGCAGCATTTCCAGGTGTAATTGGCTGTGTGGACGGAACCCACATCAAAATTTTAGCTCCAAAAAAAAAAAAAAAAAAAAAACAAGACCACCATTTCTACTTTAATCACAAGGGATATTGAATTTATTAGGAAAAGGGACCCTGCACAATCCTCTGGCTATGGATTTTTAACAACCCTAGAGGGAAGCGAACTGACACCAAAGTAGTCCCGTGATAAGTCTTTGGTGGAAAAGACTGGTTCTAGTTTTAACACTTTCTATGAATTAGACCTATCACTTTTACATGGGGTTGTCATTGGAGGGGGTCAATTGACACCATTTGACCAGTCACAAATCTATTCTCAATGGACGTGTTTAGTGACAGTTACTAAAATGTAGTATTATTTCATTACGATGTAGTATTATTTCAATAAAACAAGTCCTAGAATAAATTCAAGAGCCACATTTTAGAAAGTCCCAAAAAAAAGTATCACACCACCGTTGAAGACTGTACTCTAATTCATTACTTTTTCTACCTTTTTATTCTTCATAAACCGGTTACATGATTTGTTCTCCTTTCACTGGTCATGAGTTTTTTCTTTTTCTACCTGTTCTATTTTCACAACTCCCAGGACCAGTCTGTTGGACCAATTGACACAAATTTCCCGCAGGGAAGCTCTTCCACTAGTTTCTCGAACTGGCACTTAGTTGTTATTTTAATTTTTTCAATTATATCCACAAAAAATATATCAAAACACAACACAAATAAAGACAAATATGAAAACCGCCGTAGAAATAATGATTGCAGCCAACCATAACGTAAAATTTTTAAAACACGACACAAAGCAGCACAAGGCAACACTAAAAATGCCGACGACAAAATCAAGGGCAATTTAAGGCAACAGCAACGCCAATTTTTCTTAGAAAATACCAAACATATGTTAACAGTCATCGAAATATGGCAATATTGCCAACGGGAATACGAAATTGAAACAAAACATAAAAAACGGCGTTGTTTACTGTTGACGACGCCATATAGAATAAGGGTGAATAAACGGCACAAAACTTTTAAAATTAAAAATGGATAACTGTCAATAGTTGTTTCGTATTTGAAATTTGTATATGAATTAAGCCAAGTTTCCCCACCTTCCCAAATTGCCACATGTTTGCATACTTTCATACATACTTTCTCTCTTGCGATGGAGTACTAAGAGAAATTAATTTTAATGTTATGTTTGTGTGTGTGTATGAATAATTGTAAAATAGAGTTGTTTTATTGCCATTATAATTCAGCAAATGACAGATTCTCGAAACTTAATTTTCATATGCGAATTTCTTACACAAAGATACTTTGCATAATACATGATTACATTTACATTCAATATCATGTATATTTACTTCAGATAAATATTGGATACATTTCATCTAAAATCAAATGTTTATAGATTTTCAAATAAGATGAGAGCTTAGAGTTTTTAATGGGGGTTGAGTGTTTGAAACGTGGCAGGGTTCTGTTTTATTAAATTGTGTTTGATTGTTTGACGCGTGTAAGTTCTTCAAAACATTTACGCATCAAAGAAGCGATAAACGAAAATTTGTCATTGAAGAAATAATTGTTTTGTTTGGAAATACAAACAGTAAGCGAACAGTGTCCTTAGGGATGAAACGATACGAGTAAATACAAGCACATATTCGATACTTTTATATAAGTAGCAAGTATTTTTGTAATCGATACTTAGCAACCGAGTAACAAGTAGTATCGAAAAAAAATATTCGGTATCGGTCAAAAGTAATCGTTTCACTTTGGCATTGAAATTAATCTTAAATTTTTGATAATTTTCCAAAGCTGGAGCAGCAGTAACGGTTTGAAACCGTTTGACCAGTTAACACCTATAAACCACAAATCGTCTAGGTCCATTTCCTCAATTTATGGCTATAGGAAGTGCGTTATCATCTCGCGATAGCGAACACTATTCACGGTAATTGCTTGGCCGACCTCATTTTCGAAGAAGTACGAAAACGCCGCCAGCCGCAGAACTAACTGAGCGAGCATGTACATTTGTTTTTACATTTTATTCAGACCAGGTTGAATGAAATTTGCGCACAATTCTCCCGATTGTGGAAACATTTGGTCGATTATGCTGACCAAAAAAATCACGATGTGCACGAAATGCATTTTGATTGAACGACCATTTTCGAAAAGGCTTTAACAATCTTAACGCGCTGCTGAATTGTGTACCTCTCAATGGTAGAAGCTGTCAAATACTGAAACAGAAAGGTTAAATTAAGTTGCGCAAAAAACTTGACGTTAAGGTGTAACTCACAATTAACATCGTAGATTATGGTTTTACCACACTTTATTATATATTTGCCAATTTAAAAATAAAATACATATTTACATTTAAAATAAACTAGATGACCCGTGCGAATATTTCGCACCGTTAGTTGTCATTTTTGTAACATAAAATGAAAATAATTAATAGATATTTTAGTAACTTCAATACATTTTATTAAAAGTATAAAAATATTAGAAATCATAATATATATCAAATGCTTTTATAATACTTCTTTGAATACAATGTTAGAGGTAATGACATGATCATCGTTAACTTTTTGTCCGTACGAATCCTTTATCAATGAAAATATTAATTTTTCAATTTCTAATTTTTTTTCGTCATTAGTGTTAGAAATAAGCTTTAAAATGAGATATCATTCATTAAATTTGATGCGGTGGTATGGAAGATATTTGCAACCGACAAAAAAAGTGCTTTAGAAATAATATGTATATATGATACACAGTGACATTGTTGATTTCTGGAATAAAACGTGAATGAAGGATGTTATCCTGAACGTTCTATAAAATTTCGTTTCCTAAGATAAAAAAAGACTTTTCGGAAGGGAATTTTTACTAGGTGGTAACAAAAAGTGGTCTCAATTTTTAAACTTTTCGTTTTGCACAAACATTTTAAAGGGTCGTAGTTCTTATTGTATTATATAGTACTAAAACACTAAAAAGAACGTTTATAAATGTTTCTTTCTATTCTTTTATCATACAAACCGATACAAGTAAGTATCGATACTTTTTTTTTTGATACTGAGTAGGTATCGATACTTTACGAGCGATACCACATCGAGTAAAAGTATCGATACCTGAGAGGTATCGTTTCATCCCTAAGTGTCCTACACTTGAAAAATAATTTAAAGAAAAATCAAAGTAGCGAAAAATCGCAAAACCGTTTTAATTCAGGGCATGAATATAAACAATGCTTTCTAATGCGGGAAATTTGGGTCAAATAACGAAGAGAACCGGTCCTGTGATTTGTGAAAATAGAATATGTACAAAAAGGAAGAACTCATGACCAGTGAAAGGAAAACTAATCATTTAACTGGTTTTTTAAGAACGAAAAAGTATAAAATGTATTGAATTAATTTAAATGCATTTTTAATTTATAAGGACTGTTTTTGCAACTGGTACAGAATTCACCGGTGGTGTAACATATTTTTTCAAAAATCGGATCTTAAATTTAAATCTATGGCTGCTTTGTTGAAATAATACCTAGGACTACCATTGAAGTAACTAACACTAAACACGTTCACTGTGGCTGTTAGTTGTCAACTGACCCCGTCCAATGACAAGCCCATGTAAAAGTGAAAGGTCCCATTCATATAAAGTGTTAGAACTGGAACCGGCCCCTACCACCAAATACCCTGCGGGAAATTTGTGTCAATTGGTCCAACACACTGGTCCTGGGAGTTGTGAAAATAGAACAGGTACAAAAAGAAAGAACTTATGACCAGTGAAAGGAGAACCAACATGTAACTAGTTTATGCAGAACAAAAAGGAATTACAGAACAGTCTTCACCGGTGGTGTTACAAATTTTTTTGGTCTTTCTAAAATTTGTTTCCTGAATTCAATTCTACGTCTTGTTTTATTGAAATAATACTACATTGTAGTAACTGTCACTAAACAAGTCCATTAAGAATAGATGTGTGACTGGTCAAATGGTGTCAATTGACCCACTCCAATGACAACCCCATGTAAAAGTGATAGGTTTAATTCATAGAAAGTGTTAAAACTAGAACCGGTCTCTACCACCAAAGACCTATCACGGGACTACATTGCTGTCAGTTCGCTTCCCTCTAGGGTACCTATCACGGGACTCCTTTGGTGTCACTTCTCTTCCCTCTAAGGATATTTGAGTTTATTTTTTAAAGTTTTCGAACCATTTTGTACTTGCTGCGTCCCTTTAATGCTCTGGTGTATGCCTTAAATTTGTCGGTATCTTTTTTTGGGTCAGATTTTAAAGCTCCACGTTGCCCTCTGAATCTCTAAATACAAAATTAAATGTAGAGTTGCTGAAAGAATTCCAAAATTGAATATGTATATTTTAGTCTGGTATTCGAGTCTCTGTCTTAAGTTAAAACCCAATAAATTCAAGCTTATGCATTTATTACTTTCAAAACCGCCGGTCTGGCAAGGATCTCAGCTGTTAAATATCTGTCATCTGAAGCGTCATTTATTTAGTGAAAGCTTTGCCATTTACGAATATGGATTGTTTAAGAACCGAATAGCACGTAAAAATAGTTAAAACTTACTTCAAGTGGTGGCAACTTTTCAAGCACTACGGAGTGATTATGGTCGTCAAAATCGACTTGCTGTGCAAGAAATCAGCAAGATTATAAAGACATTTTCAGAGACTGAAAGCGTTACAGATGTGGTCCGGTCTGTGCATCATCGCAACCAACATTCGTCAAGTTATCGCCGAGATAACGCCCGACATGTGCAAAAAAGTAGTCAAAAACTACTTCAAAAGTATCGACTGCTGCAACCAATCCGGAGGCGGTCATACCATTTGGTTCACAATAAAGCTTCAGATATCTTCATGTATTAAGGAATAATTCCAAACACTATCATAATATCTTCCCGCTACATGTTTCACGTTAGTATCCTTTGGTTAGCAATGAAGTAAATTACATGTGTGTGGCCCGCTACGGCCTTTGTCAACATACTTTGTGTCTTAAGCTAAAAGTGTTTACAACAGTTGACTAATTTTTCATTACAAAAAAAGCTTTATGAGTTTGAAATTTGCAAATTCGAAAAAAAATTTCAATAATAACAAGTTTTTTTTTACTAAAGACATTTGTTTTCAATTTTTCGCACAAACACCACTGTGCGATTATTTACTAGAACTAAGCAAACAAAAATATAAAAGACTGTGTGTAAAGTGAGAATATATTGTAAATGTAACGAAACTTTAACTAAAAAATTCAGTTTACGGAGTGGGGAATATCAATGATGCTGTTGATTTTTAAATGTGAAACCAATACTGCCTGACTGATGCTTTTCAATCACAAAACCTTCAGTCGGAATGGTTAATTTCTAATTTGAAATAGTAGAAACGCGTGTGTATTAGATTATAAATTTTGCAGATAATAAATAAAGCAAAAAATATACATTCACTTTTTCTCGAACACACTCGCCTACAAATACAAATCTACACACGTACAGAACCTCATTCATAAAGTAACAAACGAAATCAGCAACAGTTTCTAAATTTAAGTGGGTATGGGTGTGTGTGTGTGTGGTAGAATGACAGCGTCAATTATTTATTATCGAGTTCGAGTCGCAACCAACAGAATTGGATGCCAAATAAATCAAATGGAAAGAGGTAACCAAAAACACTTTTAACTCAAGTCAAGTCATCTTGCCTTTTGGTTGTAGCTTCGTATTTTAGTCTTTTTCAATCCTTGTTTCTTCATTTAGTTAGCAACTTCTATTGTGCTGTTCATTTAGGCATGATGACTTTTGAGGTTTTTCTAGCACATTTTGAGGTATTCATGTACAAAAATCAAAATGTTTTTCCTAATATTTTGCAAGGTGATTAACTTGGAGAACTTTTAAATAAAAAGCAGATATACAGACTTTCAAATATATTATTACATTTTTGTAGTTTTATGTACATTATAATGGTACAAAATATACCTTAAGCACTCGAGTTTGATGAACATTACACCTTTTGATTTCACCGATGACGCGATCAAGTCCTTAATACAATTACACCCTGTAACAACAACTTGAAAAAGTCGATATACACACAGAAAGAGGCAACTTACACATTCTCAGCTTTTCATGATAATGTGTAATCTCCTTTTAAAATGCCTTTAAAGCAAGGTTGGCAACCGAAACAAAGTTCGGTAGCGTCATTAAACCGTTTCTTAAATTTAGTTGCCAAATGTTTTTTATATTAATAGGGGTTCATAAAAATCTCCCAAAAGAACGAACCGCTACACTGAAAAAACAAATCAATCCATCCGTACTTATATCAAGCCGAAGCGGTATTGTTGATGTGTTTTGTTTAAACTTTGATATTGTTACAAGTAGAACTGTTGCTTATAAGTCTTATACGTTTAACAGTTTTATTTGGTTTAATATCTGTAGTTTTTCTAAAATCTTTATGGATGAAGTTTCCTGATGATCTGGCTTAGGCAACCAGTGAAATGCGCATCGGAATAGCTTATCCCATCAACAATAAATTTCAAGTGTTTTTATCAAGAATAAAAACTGGGAATTAAGCACGAATAACAAAATCTTTTGAAATTAAAATTTTGTATTCCCAAAGAAATTACTTTTTGATTTAATGAAAATTAAATTTGATGAACTTAAGCCTAATTAAAAATATCAAAATTTGGACTAAAAACCATAAACAGTTCAACAAAATAACCACAATACAAATTATTTTTAAAATTATTTAGTTCAATACATCTAATTTTCAAAGTAAAATAACTACGAAACCCATATTGGATATGCTGCTGGTTTCTTATAATTGAGAATTCTTCTGTCATCAAAGGCCGGAACACATGAAAAGTGAAATAAACATGTGTAACGGGTAAAGGCTAGATTACACTATCTCACAAGTCTTCCGTATTCCATAATACTTTGTGAGATAGAAATTTAATGAGTTTTGTTGCGACTGTCAAAAAATCTAATGTAACATTACAGTTTGTAGTCACACCATCACACAAAGTATAAACACTTTTGAGATTTTCATTAAATTATTTTTATGAAGAAAGGAATTTTACAACATGAAACTAATTAAAACTTTTTGACAATTTTTCATTCTTGACTGCCGCGGGAATCGAACCCAGGCTTTCACGGACAAGTTACCCTTACATTTTTCAATTTGCAACCACTCAATCCCTTCAGAGTGTTTTGCCGTTTAACACTAGCAGCCATTGACGACTGCTTGCTGTCAATAGTCAAATATCAATCTTTAAACCAAATTGTATTAAACCTTTGGTAGATCGAAATTTGCTTTTGAATGATTATCTATTTTAATTGGTTAACATGTTTTTCCTGTTTTCTTTTGTTTCGTACTTTTCGTCAAGAATTCTGCTTGAAGTCCAAAGTACATTTTTCTTTTAACGTCGTTTAATTGAAATTCCAGGTGGTTATCAATCACAAACAATAAACTCTAGCAAAAATTTGAGCAAATTGGCATTTTGTTGGTATTTTTTTTTTAAATTTTCTATTTTTGAATATTCTTTTTTAATTTATTTTTGTTTAGACGTTTCTTACAAACTGACATTAATTGTTAAAAACTACACAAAAATTAAAAGTTCCTTCATGAAACAAGTCTCGCAAGTTTGCCATTTTCACAAATGACAATATTAAGCGATATCATGAAACCCCATATATGTTTTTTTTTTTATTTTGAAACTAGTCGTAGTTGAGGTTTTTGTACCGGAGTCGAAGAACCCTCAAAAACTCCATTTTCGGAATACAAAATTTTGAAATATTATTCGAAATTGGCAATGCAATATTTAAAATGCCGATTTGAAATTTGTACAGAATAATTTTCTTGCTATATTTCACCATTTAAAAGGTACTGCATTAAAAAAGAGTTTAAAGTCAAATAACGACCAGTCCTCGTATACATTTGGCATCAATGTTAGAGTAGGAGTCGGACTTAAATATGTTAGCGGTTGGAGCCGGAGTTAGAACTATTTTTTTAAAGACTCCACAGCCCTGGAATTTATCAACATTCTTCATATTATTTCCGTACACAAACAAACTGCCAAATTTGAGAAAAGGTTAAACAAAATTTTACCAATCAAATAAAAGCAAAACTTTGCAAAGATTTTTTACTTTGATTCTTTACTTTACTCTCGTAAAATTTTTCAAACGTAAAAATTTATTCAAAAAAAAGTGTATATGCTTACATGTGTGTATGTTTAGATGCTTGGGCCACTCACTTTGACTACACGTAAAGAAAATTTAAAGGGAATTAAATTGTTGTAATAAAATTCACTTTAAAAATATTTTTTAAAATTAATTGAAATCTTTGAACATAAGGAACAATAATGAAAATGAAATTTTCCATGTTGTTTTTTTTTTATTTTTTTCAGTGTATTAAATTTGCCGCAGATACGGAAGCTTCTTTATATTTTCTTTATTGGTATTTGTTTATTTAACTTTATTCTAAGTTCACACATATCGGTGGCAAAGTTTGTGCACTGAAAAAATGGGAATTGAAAAAATAATTAAGTATTTTCTATTTCAAGCTTTAGAGAAGTTTTTATAAAAAAAAAAAAAAAAATAAATGTGAAAAAGCTTTAAAAGAGGGTACATATTATGGTTTACTTTTTAAATGTGCAAATAAACGTTAAGTACTTTTTTTTAACAACTTCGAACACTATCGGGTGATTTTTTAGCACGCACGTTTCGTGTTTTGTTTCACTGCCAAACCTCTTCAGTTTGGTCTATAATTTAACCATGAATCGTCTTACAAACGAATAACGCTTGCAAATTATTGAATTTTATTATCAAAATGCGTGCTCTGTTAAGAAAGTTCATCGTGCGCTTCTTGTGGACCGTACTTCTTCAGAGATGATGCGAATCGTAGCGTAACTGTGAATGGTGAGCGCTACCGTGAGATGATATCCAATTTTTTTTGCCCAAAATGCAAGAGCTTGAATTGCATGACATGTGGTTTCAACAAGACAGTGCCACATGCCACACAGCACGCTTAACAATGGACTTATTGAGGGGCGAGTTCGGTGAACATTTTATTTCACGTTCGGGACCGGCCAATTGGGCGCCTAGATCGTGCGATTTAACGCCTTTAGAGTATTTTTTGTGGGCCTATGTTAAAGCTCATGTCTATACACACATGCCCACTTCAATTGACGAATTGGAAGACAACATTAAAGCATTTATTCTAAGATACCGGCCGAAATGTTGGAAAGAGTATGCCAAATTGGACTAAGCGGATGGACCATTTGAGCCGCAGTTACGGCCAACATTTGCAAGAAATAATCTTCAAACATTAAATTATATGGACCGTACTCTTGATTCAAATAAAGATTTCATGCATTTTTCTGAATTTTATGTGTTTTTTTTTTAACTTTCCTATAGCTCTTAAAAAATCACCCATATATACCTTATATACCATTTTTGTATGCTTTTTGACAAATTGAAGATTTTGTATGGGAGCCCCCTTAAAAAATGGAGATTGCTGGTAGATATGATTTGAAACAAATGAAGGGGATGAAAAATTAATCTATGGCCGGCCAATTGAGTGACGGAACTCCCTTTAATTCTAGGGTCTTCATATGAAGCCTTTTCTTTATATATATTGAAGATAAAGTACACTAACAGCCTAGGAGTCGGCCCTAGGGGGATAAAATGTATGACTGACCTCCATTAGTTTTTTGTCCTTAACATTTTCTCGAATATACAAATATGGCGGCTTAATGAATTTTTTTTAATTTTCCCTCTGCAACGCCTGGGTTGCCCGTATATGGGTCAAATGTAAGACCAACACTACATTATTTTTCATCCCCATCATTTGTGTCTAACAAACGTACCCGCTATCTCCATTTCTTAAGGACGCTCCCATACAAAATTTTCAATACAGGCTAGAAATATATTGAAGAAAAAGTCCCATAACTGCCTTTAAATTGCCCATAGGGGGATAATGTATAATCCACCTTCATTAGTTTTTCGTCCCTACCATTTTCTGAAAATATGCTTGCCCTTTATTTCCATACCTTACGGGGATTCCTATGCAAACATGTATTGCGTTTTATGAAATTCTTAAATTAAATTAAAATTTTTCATCTTTTGTAAAGAAAATCAAAAGTTGTAGACAGAATTTAACAATTTACGGCTTGTTTTGTTTGGATCTTTGTTTTCTATACGTATGGATTAGAAGCATAACTGCATTTTCCTTTTTTGTAGGTGCTTAGCGCTCTTCTATTCGGATAAGGCCTGTCTTTTAGAATATTCCGATCTATAAGATTTGAGTAGAGTTCAAGCCTTTTTTAATATTCTACTGCATATTTTTTCGATATTAGAGATCAAAGCACCGATAACTACCGATTATCAAAAAAAAAAAAAATGCACTCGCTCAAGACCAATTTTTCTATAGACAAATTCAAGTTCTTATTTTCAATTCTATTGCGTTTATCATTTGGACAGTGCTTAGAATACTAAATTACCGATACAATCGTAAAGGGGTCTGTACACGATCGACGTGCTTGTCATGCAGGCGAATTCACTCGTGTTTGTGTGTTGGACGTAATATTCGCCGTCATTTCTAAATTTTTATAATTTTCCATCCAGCATCGTCGGTGTAACACACACAAACACATTTAGCGCTTGATAAAAAATGCCTGATTGTGTACAAACTCCTTAAGAATTTAAAAGGACATTAAAAAATTAATCAAACATTTATGAGAAGGCTGCTTAATCTGGTAGTCTCGTGATGGAATGCTTTTTCGATTCGAAAACAATTTTTTTGAATCGAAATAATTTTTGCAGTGTTGTAAAAACTGGGGTCAAGTTTAAATTTCCACTTAAATTGTATTTCAATTTTGATCGGTATTGAAGACGTAATTTGACCTCAGGCCCTTGTTTTGAAAGTTCATAAAAATATTCCCTAAAATCAGGAAAAACTACGTTGATTAAAAAAAAATTAACTGAACATTGCTATGGATTTCAATTTAGCTTCTAAAGGGTGATTTAACCATAACGCACGATGTTAATTTTAAATAAAACAAAAAAGTGTTCAGAGAATTATCTTTTTATTTTTTATTATGATAGAAAGATCGATCTATGACAATTATGTGTGAAACAAAATATCGGCCAAATGCTCGCTGCGGCCTCAGATGGAACATATTTTCAATGACTCTGGGACACAATTGAGTGAATTATCCCATCCTTTGAAGCTGTTGAATTGTTCTTGGCTTATTGACGTACAATTTTTCTTGTAAATATCCCCAAAGAAAAAAGTCCAAAGATGTCAACTGAAATGATCGTGACGGCCAATTAACATCGCCACGACATGATATAAAACGGCCATTGAATTTCTCACGCAAAAGATTTATTTCGTTGGATGTGTGCACAGAAAAAATTTTGCACCAGTAAACGCATTAATCAAAAATAAAATCAGTTTTAATCAAAAATTTAATCAACTGAATTAAACGTTTAATTAAGAGAATTAAACGTTTAATTGACAACATTAATTTGCACCAGTTTACAAATTAATAATATCAATTAAACTTTTTATTCACTTGATTAAACGTTTAATTCACTTGATTATATTTTTAATTATTTAATAAACTGAATTAAACGTTTAATCAAGTGTATTAAACGTTTAATTGACAACATTAATTTGCACCAGTTTACAAATTAATAATATCAATTAAACTTTTTATTCACTTGATTAAACGTTTAATTCACTTGATTAAACGTTTAATTCACTTGATTATATTTTTAATTAAAACTGAATTTATTTTTGATTAATGCGTTTACTGGTGCAAAATTTTTTGTGTGTGGCACCTTCCGGTTGGAATCACATATCGTCCAGATCCATATTCTCAATTTCTGGCCACAAACTGGCAAGCATGCCCACGGATTTTTACGTTTTCTACAGACCCAATTTGCTGAAATTTGATTGTGGACACATTTGTTCAATTATACTAACAAAAAAATCACGTAGTGCACGAATGCATTTTGATTTGAACGCCCATTTTCGTAAAATGCTTCAACAATCTTAACGCGAAACAAAGAGATGTCAAATTAAGTTGGGCAAAAAACTTGACGTTAAGGTGTGACTTACAGTTAACATCGCTCATTATGGTTGGACCTCCATTTAACATATTTGTGCCATAATCATTATGGAAAATATTGCTTTGGAATTTATTGATTGTTCTTCCTTTAAGGAGTACAAAAAATACTAAACAGTGCTAAAAAGGGAATTGTATTTTCAAAACTGGGTATCTTAAAATGTGATTACTTTTTGAATTGTAGAATAAGCAATATGAGATTTCATTCTGATATGTAAAAAACGAGTTTTTTAAGCAAAATTGTCGGATGTTTATTTAAGTGTAAAGAGATGAGTATGCCATTAATAAAGGGATAAATTATCAGCCAAATAACTGCCAGAGCAACGCTTTCATGAAAAAATTCTAAAGGGGTTTAATGACAAAATATCGGTGGCCAATTGTTATCGCCTCTTGGAGAAATCACACTGTCAGAAAAATTTTCACACAAAAGAGCGATGGTATCGTTACTTCTGTGGCACGTAGCGCGCGCCGTCTTGTTTAAACTAAATGTCATCCTTATCAATATCTTGCATTTCCGGCCATACAGCCGCAAATGTGGCAATTGGTGAAAGAAAATATTACTTAAAACCGGTATTTGGTGAATTAAGATGAACCCATTATTACGGAAAGGGTACTGCTAGTCGTTAAATTTAGTAGTAGATTTGAACTACCAGTCCAATAAATAAATTCTATACATATAAATATAAATTTAAAATGTGAGGAGATACAGGGTATCAAATCTCTGGCTGGCTGTCCAAATCTGGTAATGCGCATCTTAAATGTACCGTTAAATTTTAGAATTGTAACCCACTTTGTATAAATAAAATATTTATAATCAAAATGTCAAGCAAAAACTTTTGTTTGCTCTAAACAATACTCAATCTTTAATGGCCAATTAAATTGACAAAATTGAAAAAAAAAACTTTTGATTTCATTTTATCTCAAGTTGTTTTAAAGTTTTTATTTTTATTTTTATTTACCCACAGGAGGTGATGTCTAGTGAAGCGATCTCATTGAAGTTTCTTGATGTGGTGCAAATTTTACTAAAATATTGTGGCAATCAAACGACGGCAGCTAAAAATATCGAAACCCAGGCGGTTTTAATCGATTTAATTGCAACAATCGGTTTCTTCTGTGCAAATAATAAACAAAATCAGGTAAAATTGGAACGAAATTATTCGGCCTTATTATGAGTGTCGTTATCGAAGTCTAAAACCTATCGTTTTTAAAAACGACAAACATTCGACGTGTTTTACATTATCGTTGTCGTAAAATTTGAATGACGTGAACAAAAATTTCCAACGACTCTCGTAATAAGACCGAGTATTTAATAAAGATTGAGCCAGAAAAACAATTACACACTAGTCCAGCCAAAACTTGTTCTTTGGTCCAACAAGTAATTATTTATTTTTATCACGTAAGCCTTTAAAAATAGGTCAAGTAATTTTTTTAATCATCTATTTTCAATTGTCATTGACTTTAAAATGGACTGCAAAAAAAGTATGTACGTGAAAAATAATTAAAGCTTTTCAGTAAAATCCTTTATGGACTTGAAAAAAAAAAACACCTAAAGGTTTATCGTCACATGGCTTCAAAAGCCCTTAAACTGTATAAAAAGACTTGAGCATTGAAAAACAAAACTGGATCAAAAATGTATTGCTTCAAAGAAGGAACTCACCATATAAAAGTTATGCCTTCAGCTGTAAAAATAAATAACATCACTGTTCCGGTAGAAAACTATGTTAAGTACTTGGGAATTCATATAGATAGACGCTTGACCTGGTCTCGTCGTATTGAAGCGAAAATAACGGCTACGAAACTTAAAGCAGCTCAACTACATAATCGGTCGAAACTCAAACTTATCCTTAGACAACAAAGTTCTCTTATACAAGTCTATCATAAAAGCGATATGAACATATGGCATCCAATTATGGGGTACTGCATGCGCATCTAACATCCAGAACCTACAAAGAAGACAGTCTAGAATATTACGATAAATTGTCTGCGCCCCATGGTATATACTTACGTAATGACATTATCCACAGAGATCTTAACATCGCTACTATCCAAGAAGAAATTAAAAAGTATTCAGTATTCCCAACTACTTTGCTCGGGATCTTATAAAGTTCGAAGGTCACCGGAGACTGAAAAGATTCGACACTTCGAGCCTAGCAGGCTTTTTTGACACTTGAATGCGACTTAATTAGCGGTTACATTGGTAATGGCTAACAATTACTAATAAGAATTAGAATTCAATAAAAAAATGCCTTCCGTAAGCGAGATGATAAGCGAAACTTAAACGTTTCTCCCTCACAACCCTGCCTCGTTTTAAGATAAATTTTTTTATCGGGGTCTAACAGAAGGCATAAGAAGTCGAAACAATTTTTCCAAGAGCGCCGAGCGCTGCTATCAGAAAAGCAGCTGCTGCAGTTAAATGCTCTGATGTGCGCAGAGCCAAAGCAAATGCTGGGTTAAGTCATATAAAGTTCAAAAAGTTCCAGCTTGCAATGCGATAAAAATCGGAAAAGCCAAAAAAAAGAGCGAAAAAGAAGAAGTTAAATTTTCCAAGAAAAAAAATAAATTAAAATACACCTTTTGTGGGCTCTGTGAAATAAGCCCCAGGAGCAAGAAATCCCAGTCCAATAACTCCCAATGAAATAAATTAAATAAGTCCCAAAATGTAAAAAATAAATAAATTCCAAAAAAATTAAATAATTTCCATGTCTAAAATGCAACAAACCCCAACTTTTGGACATTAGACATTAATGAAATAACTTCCAAAAACAGTCCATTGAAAAGAAATGAAATAAGGCAAATAAAAAAAAAATGAAAGAACTCCCAAAGAAATTTATTATATATTCGTTTTACTTGAATATTTACATATCAGGTTACCAAAAAACTAACATTTTGGCAACAAATAGGGCATTTTATTGTATCCTGACCTCTTGTAATGACAGCTGCCTGCAGTTTAAGCACGCAGCTATTGCAAGTTTTTAGGTGCTTGCATGGCAAAAAGAGAGTATTTGATTCACTACCCATACATATGGCACAATCGTTTGTACAAGGATTATCTCCTCTATGGTATAACAAACACCGGCTTCGCTGACTAAAGCTTCTTTGTATATCCATTCTTCAGCCGGTTGCAAGGATTTTCTTCTTCACTGTTTAAACTATCCCGTTATAAATACCGTTTAAAATGTTAAACAATATTAAGAAATTGCAAATAATTGAAAATGAAATAACTCCCACAGCAAATGAAATAACACCGAAAACCAAAATAAAATAACTCCCACGTTTATTTTTTCGGGGAATTATTTAATTTGGATTTTATTTCATTATGAAATAACTCCCAGACAAAAAATGAAATAACTTCCAAAAAAAAATGAAATAAAACCGAGAGGGCTGGAAGCTATTTCATAATGAAATTTTACTCCCACATTTGTATGAATAATTTTTGGGTCTAATTTCATTTTTTTCTTGGGACTTATTGCACCTGGGAGTTATTGCACGGAGCCCTTTAGTGTGATGGATGATGAAAACTTTATACTGGCAGACTTTTCACAACTCCCGGGTTAAAAGTGTTTTGTGACCGATGGAGGAGATAATGTGCAAGAATAATAACAGGTAAAACAAGTTAGAGTGCTATATTCGGCTGTGCCCAATCTTTGTTACCCTCCACCGACAGTTCGAATGCTTTAGGAGCAATATCTGTATGATGTCTATTTTAGTATTATGTACCTATAATCTTTATGAAAACAGACAGCTGAATTAAAATTGGTTGTGGTTTAAACCTATATTAAATTATTGACCGACAATTAGAAAGTTAAAGGTTAGCAATTTTAACTTGCTTAAATAAAATATGACGATTCGTTACAGTTTAAGCCGAACTTAAATGATTTTCAGGAGGGCAACTTATATTGGAGCCATGGTAAGCTATGAACCAATCATCCCAAAATTCTGCAGAAAAAACAAAAATTTCAATACAGCGGAGGAATTAGTTTTAGCGTTTTCAGTGAATTTCAGAAGGCTGCTTAAATGGGATCTAAGGTAAATAATGGACCGTACATCACAAAATTCCATAACATTTTTTCTGGCCACATGAAGCTAAGCTGGAAGAAAGTTTACCGCAATATCTATATCTGCTACGGCTTTAGGTGTTTTTAATTATTTAACCAGAGTGGGCTTTATATGGGGCCTAGGGTAAATTATGGACCGTTCTTCACAAAATTTTACAGTCTTATTTCTGGTTCAATAAAACTGTGATGTACCCAATTTTGTTATGATAGCATTATTTTTACGTTTTTAGGCGTGCTAAGCTGTTTTCTGGGTGTACGGCTTATATGGGGCTTAGGGTAAATTATGGACGGATCTTCACGAAATTTTACAGCGTGATTTCGAGTCGCATAAAACAAGTTTTTGCGAAATCTTATATAATTCTGTGCATTATTTCACCATTTATATAAGTTTTTGTAACAAAATTATAAATTTTTTTTAGGTGGTGGTTCCACATTTTGATTCATATCTCTGATCCTACTGAACCAATTTTGCTGGATTTCAATCCCAATTTTATTTCTTTTGAGTTTTTCGAAAGTGAGCGTGTTTTCAACAGACGGACATGGCTAAATCGACTTAAAATGACTCAAGGTCCCAGAATATATATACTTTATGGGGTCTTAGATGAATAGTAAAAAAGTTTCACACGGAATGACAAACTTAGTATACCCTCTTCACAACTAATTGTGGTGGAGGGTATAAAAAAACAAAGTACCCTTAGAACTTTCTTGCGTGGCAAACCAATTGTGGCAAAAGAAGCCAATCAGCCGCAATAAACACAGAAATGTTTATTACGAATTATTTAGAAAACGGCTTTTACCTTTCCTTAAACAGCAAAGAGGGCCTTAATATTTCTGGCCCGCTTTGACATCATGCCACTATGAATGAATTGCTACTTGAGTGGGATATAGACAATAATGTTAATTTTCTATCACGGGAGGCAAATCCACCCAACTGTCCAGAACTTGGGCCTGTAGAAAGGTATTGATTGGGCTCTTGCATAAAAAAGAATTGAAGAATAAAGGAACGGTGGATCCATTTAAAAATACCGACTAATATGCCAATATTTTAATGCTTAATGAATTCATAAAGTATTTTTGAGAATATTTAAGTTGAAATTTTTTCTGGCTCACTCCTTAATTAAGTTAATATTAAATGTAATTTGTTTTTTTTTTTTCTTTCAGGATCTTTTAACCTCTGAACAATGTTCCAATATTATTAAGAATTTAACAAAACTACCCGAACACTTGAATGTGGTGGTTTATCCATGTCTAGTAACTGTAACGTTCCAAAATCAGGAAGCTCGTAATGTGATATCACGTGATTTTAGTTTAGAGGTGAGTTGGATGAGTCTGAAAGAAATCTATTTTCTTGTAATGTCTTCTTTTTTCTCTCTCCTTACTTTTGTTTCATTTCTAGTTTTTGGATGAATATAGTAAATCGGATAAGGCAAAAAAGAATCATTTGGTTGCTTTGCTCAAGGAGAAAACATAAACATTTTGTGTGCCGTTATTTCTGCTTCTAAATTTAATTTAGACCCTTTTTCAGAAATTATTCGTCTTATTGAAAGGTGCTGGATTTAATTTTAATTCACCTTAAAATTAATAAACGACGACTGCCTCCATTTTTCTTATATCTGTTGAATATACTCTCGAATTGTTTTTGCTTTTTTATATACATACATATACGTACATTTTAATTCTTATTACTTATTATTATTATTTTTATATTTATATTGTACAAGCCAAGACGGATTTATACAGGTGACCGCAGAGAGAGTTATGCTGGCTATTAATTTTTTATATGGACTATGACATTTAAAATACATATACCTGACAGCTGGCATAACTCGCTCCCTCTCTCACTCTTCCTCTTTCTAATGCGGTCTTCTGTAAGAATTGGCCTTGGCACAAGCTTTCATATATACAGGCATGTTTTGAAAATCACAAAATTTCAAATCACATGTGATTTAAGGGTGTTTTAGAAACCACAAAAGTTTTAACTTGGTTTAAAATGATGGAAAAATATAAGCAAGAAATTATTGATCGGCGACCACTTAAACCGACCAGTTTAAAATCAAAGTTATGAAAAAAGTTTTTTTTCCACAACACCTTTCTTGTGATTTCAAATCACTTTCACAAAAAGTGATTTTCAGAACATGCCTGATAATTGATTTATTTCCGTAATACAGGGTGAGCCAACTTGGACTGACTGATTTGAAATTTTTAAATTTTTTTATTTAATTTTTTTTTGCAAATGAAAGTCTAAATTATAATTTTTTTTAAGCTTAAGCCTGGAATTTTGTTCAACATTTCACGTGAAATACTGTCAAAACGCATGAAATAATGTTGATAGAGTTGTATCTGTTCATTTTGTGAAAAAGTTCCGAAATGTTTCTGGCAACATTTTATTACAACTGCGAAATAATGTAAGCTGCACTTATTTCACGTGGAATTTTAAGCAAAAGCAAAAAAGTATGAACTGATTTTCAAATTAGAAATAAAAAATTACGACAACACAACCGGCAACAGCTTTTATCCATATCTACTTCTTTTTTATTAAAAAAAATAGTTTTTAGTAAAATACATGTGGCATTTTACATACGCAAAACAATGTCGCATACTTTGCAGGAACAAACATGACAAAGATTACTAGGCTTAAGCCTAATACTGTTCGAATTTGTGAAAAATGTTGAGCAACATTAATTATTTCACACGAAAATTTTGACATGTATCAATGTTGCCTATCTTGCGAGTTTGTACAATTTGACGTTTTTATTCCTGTGAAGTATGCGACATTGTTTTGCGTATGTAAACAAACCCTACATGTGTTTTAATAAAATTTCTTTTGTTTTTAATAAAAAAGAAAGTAAATATGTATAAAAACTGTTACCGGTTGTGTTATATTAATTTTTTATTTCTTTTTAAATATTCAGTTCATATTTTTTTGCTTTTGCTTAAAATTCCACGTGAAATAAGTGCAACTTACATTATTTCGCAGTTGTAATAAAATGTTGCCAGAAACATTTCGGAACTTTTTCACAAAAGGAACAGAGTACAACTCTATCAACATTATTTCATAGATATTTCGCACAAGTTTTTTTCATATGTGTTTTGGCAGCACTTCACGTGAAATGTTGAGCAGAGTGCCAGGCTTTAAGTATGAAAAATTACATCTTTTAGATGGCGTCCATTCTCCTGTTGGCAGTTAATGGCTCTACCCAATACAAAAAATACAAAAATTATAAGCATTTCAAAGCAGTCAGTCCAAGTTGGCCCACCCTGTATTAAAATATTTAATAAATATTTGTAATCTAATTGAATGTGAATACTAGTGAAACGTGATCCTTAACATTCTAAAATGACCATAAATCCGCAAACGTGCATTAATATCTCATACTTATTTGGTATTAAATTGTATGAATTATCCTAAATACATATTTTAAAGTATTTTCTTTTAATAAGAACTGTTTATCTCTTTTACCTCTTTTTATTTCTTAGTTATCCAGTTTATTTTACAAGTATTACTGTTTTAAGTGTTTGGAAACTTTTTTATTTAATTTTTTTTTTGTTAGAAAACTTTTATCCTTTTGTTAAATCTACTTAATATTATTTTGTTAAAAATGTATTGTTTTGTGCTAAATAAAATCTTGATAAAATATTTAATATTTTTAGGCATTTTTTGAAGAAATTTACTACTTAATGCCACTAATCTAGTTTTAGACTAAGAACTTAATGAAATTATGTATCTGTAGCTGTAAGTTGCAACAACAAAAAAAAAAAAAAAAAAAATTAAAAATTAAGCATATTTTGAAATACATAAAATATTATCAGTCTTAATTTGTTTAAAAAAAAATATTTTTCACTGAATAAAAGAATTATAACACCATTTTTACTAAAAGTATTTTTGTTTTTAATTTTTAAAAGGAAGTTGGCCAAGAAATGATTTCGAAAAAAAAAAAAATCTATTTGTTAAATATTTAAAAAATGCATTACACATTAAAAAATATGATTTGAGCTTGTTTTTTTTTCTTCTGCTTTATTTTCCTATCAATCGAGCCTGTTCTGAAAATCACGTGATTTCAAATCACGTGTTTTTGAAAACACGCGTGCGGTTTTCTGGTGTTCTGAAAGTCATACCGTGTTTGTGTTTCTCTGTGTGCTTTCGGCAATTGAAGATCACACCAAAGCACACAAAAACAGTACACTAAAATATCACACGTGTGATTTTAGTAGGCACATGTGATTTAAAATCACTTGATTTGAGTAAAAGTGATTTGCAGAACAGGCCTGTATATAGGAAATTTTGAATTTTTTCTGGCCAAAATAAATTTTTAGCCAAACGACTGGGCCAAATTAAACGATTTTTTTTGATTCGATATTTGGAGAAATTCCTCCATCTTGCGGCCCAAAAACTTTTTATCACGCACTGTCACGGGGAAAAAGTGTGTCACTCGCGCTCGCGCACTCACTTTTTTGTTTTATTACACACGCTCGCGGTGGGGTTGGGCATACATTTTACCCATCTAGGGGCATCCTAGACGCTGCAGCAGCCAAATTTAAGAATTTCAACCAAACATATCTGTGGTTTTCATGGGCAACCGCGTATGTCTATTTTTTCGATTTTGAAATGTTGATGCTATATTGATTAATTTTAAGAGCTCTTTACATTTTTTAAAAAATTTTTAAAAACTAATAGGCCCATTCCGATGTTTTAACTTAATTACAAAGTTCAAAAGTTGCAATATCCAACCCATAGTTTGATCTAGAATGTTTTTTTCGGCTCTCCTGAAAAATTTTATTTTAAGACATACGCAGTTGCTCATGACAACCACAGATATATGGCGGTTTAATAAAATTCTTAAATTTGGCTGCTGCAGCGTCTAGGATGCCCCTAGATGGGTTAAATGTATGACCAACTGACCAACACTACTTTATTTTTTATCTAAAACATTTATTTCTAACATACCTACGCGCTATCTCCATTCCTTAAAGGGGGCTCCCATACAAAATGTTCAATTCAGACTAGAGATATATTGAAGAAAAAGTCCCATAAATGCCCAGGAGTTGCCCATAGTGGGATAAAATATATGACCGACCTCAATTACTTTTTTGTCCTTAATATTTTCTGTTAAGGGGGCTCCCATACACATACATACATATTGCGTTTTATGAAATTCTTAAATTAATTAAAATTTTTCGAGTTTTGTGAATAAAATCAAAAGTTTGCTAACAGATTTTAATCATAAATGGCTTGTTTTGTGAATAGCTTCGTTTTTTATATGTCTGCAAAAATTTCGACATTTTGGTAAAAAAATTATTTTTTTTCCAAAAAAATAATTATATTTCTAAAACGAAAAAAAGTTTTACTAAGTTTCAAAGGAAATTTTATTGCGGAATTTCAGTTTTTTTTTGTTTTTTTAATAAACTCAACCGTTTTTGAGTTACGCGAATTTATGTTGTGCAACCTCTTGCATTCTCAAAATAACGGTATATCTCGAAAAAAAAAGAGCTAACCCAAAAAAAAAGGTGGGCACTATTGGACTCAGCGTACCCGAATTATGCTAAATTGCCATGTGGCCGGCTTGTCTAATTTTGCAACTAGCATAGTGTTTAAGCGTTGTTCTTGTAAAAATAGTCTAGGGTCAATATAGTGGAAGTTACAAACGGAATGACAAACTTATATGTACCCTTTTACCTTCGGTGAACGGTATAAATATGCATGTTAAAATAATTTTTGCATTTTTTTTTAATGCTACCATATGGACGTTATTTCGTATCAAAACAACAACAATATAATAAAAAAATAAAACCTCGAGGGTGGAATCAAGCATAAAATCCAAACAAGTATTAACAACAAAAAGTAGGCAACAGCAGCAATACACTAATGTTGATTTGTTGTAAAAATTCCTGTTCTTAATTTTTTCGTTTTTTTTTTTTTTTGTATTTTTTTACTCTTGTTCTTATGGAAGTTGTAGACTGTTCATGTTCCTCATGTGACAGATTGAAATCACTCAACTTGAATAAAGCGTGACAGTGATAATGAAAGTCTATTTTCAAGTTGGGGTTCCAAAATCATCTCACTCATTCTTACACTTCATAACACAACTTAATGCTGAGAAATGTTACGCAACATAAAATTAACACAACAACAACCACATTATCATCATCATCATTATTTTCATGCCTGACATATATTTGTAAGTACATTTTAAGATTTGGAAACATGACTGACTCCCCTTATAGAATAATTTTATATTTTCTAAAATTGTTTTTTTTTTTTCATTCATTTTACCAGAATAATAATCTTAACCAATTCATTGTCAACGAATTTTTTTTAAACATACATATTTTATTTTTAAGGATTCAATATTAGCAGATTTTCTTTTATAAACACCCTACACTTAGAAGCAGTGTTCGAAAATAAACAACAAATATCGCTCCATAGTGTTCGGTTCGTTAGTTTTGTGGAAAACACAAACGCAAATAGTGTTTGTGTAGTAAATCATTAAAAATAACGTTTTTTTCTGCAAATTTTATAAGGAATTTATTGCTGTGAAAGTGACTTGGAGGCAGCGTTACCGTTGTGATACTAAAGTATCAATTTGACCCTTTTTCGACGGTGCTGATACCTTTTATGACCCTTTTTTAAAATTATACTTTTGTATCATTATCACCTATTTTGTGACACTTTTTGACCCTTTTTTGGAAAAAGCTCTCACATTTGGTTTTTTGTCAACACTGCGGAACAGAAGTGCTAAAACAAATGTTTTCGAAATAAGCATTGCTTGATGTGGAACAGACTCAAAGTATAAACTTACAATTCCATGCTTTCTTCTCCTTGATTTTTGACAGTAAAGTACAATTTCCCTAAAAGCAAACATAACTCATATAAATATTTGTTATTTTTTACGGTGGTTTCTTTTTAAAACAAAAATTTGACATTTTATTAAAAATATGCAATTTGGTATTTTGCTCTCTTAAACAGTAGCATGTTTTATTCAAAAAAATTCGCTCTTAATAATAGTAAAAGGTTTTGAACTTTTCGCCCCCTTTTGAATCGACAGTGTTGAGAGTGCCCTAACAGAAATGAAAACAAGAGGTAAAAATTGCTCAATTAGCGGAAATTTCCAAAAATTTGGTAAAAGCGGTATTATAGCAAAGTCTTATATTTATTAAAAATCGTAAAAGCTTTAAAAAAATCTGACACTTACAGGAAAAAATCGCTTTAATCGAGAAAATGGTTACAATTCGCGAACGATCGCAAAATTTAAAACAAACACTAAAATTTATTTGACATCGCTAAATCGGAAAATTACATAAAAAGTAGGGAATGGTAAATGAATTCCAAAATCGATTTTCGATTTTCGATTTTTCGATCGACTTTTTTTATTTCGGTTTTTGAAATCGATTAATCGAACCTCAAAATCGATTTTAAAATCGATTTCAAAATCGTTTAAGATAAATTTGCAAACTTATACCTTATATCGCAAAGGGGGATACACCAGCATTTTTATGGCAAACTACTAGAGAAATTGAACTGAGATTTTGACAGTGGGTAGACATAACTACTTTCTATATATTTCGTGTAAAAAGTGAAAATGTGTAAATTTTGAGATGTCCTTTAGAGAAACAAGTGCATGTACATTTCACATATTAAAATTGTATTCTTGTGTAGTCAGTCAAGCCTGTCACATAAATTAATTCCGATCGAAAGTGGAATTGATTTCGTATCTTGCTTCACATAAAACGAAATCAATTTTGTTCGGAATTGATTTCTGTGGCAAGTCTGAATGTATGGATAGTATTTCAAAGTATTATGACAATAGTTCCTGATCGTTTCCGACTGTTTATTTGCTATGTTATTATTTAGTTTTAGAAAACAAATGTTTGCATGTCGTTGATGTCAGAAAGATGCAGAGATATTTCCTTGTAATTTTGTTTTTGATAGGAAAAATTACATACTTTATGTTTTTTCACTCTACTTATAACTAGATTTAAATATCGCTCACACACTAGTCTGTTTGAATATTAGCATATTTCCAAAGGAATGCCATGGCTTAATTCACCTGTTGTGTTTCTATAATATGTTCATTTTCACGAAGCTGACTTTCAGTGTTTGGTTCGGTACGATATTTTTAGGACTGTTTTGTTCACTGTCCATTGATGACTTTAATTTCTGAAGAACAAGAGCCCTTTTATTAAAGTTGGCAGTATACCAAGGGTACTAATAGATAAATACGTAAAACTACAACGTTACCTTGAAAAACTGCATAAGCATACCTACAGACGTATGTACGCACAAAAGTTAAAGTTTTATTGTGTATCAGAGATCAGCAATGAATCGTTTTTTCGCTACTCATACTGACTCATGCAATTGTAAGTATAAGTGCGTAGAAATCATTTACTGCCAGTTTTTAGAACACGTAAGCAAGTGAGTGAGTGTGAAATTATATTGAAAACAACAATAAAAAACGAAAATTTGTTTTTGTTTTCAATATAATTTCTCACTCACTCACTTGCTTACGTTTTATAAAAACAGGCAGTTAAACTAAACTACTCTGATTCACTCATACTCACAAGAGAAATATTTATGAGTGGGACGTCGACATTATACGCATACTCATAAGTGACCTCAGCTTGATTTATAATTTCAAGAAAATACTTAAAATACTCACAATGATTCAAATCATTTAGCTCATCCATTTACCGTTTTAACACAACAGAGAAAACACACAACTTAATAATCAGCGCTGCCAGATAAATTTGCCGAAAAAATCGTCTACTTCATACATGTTTCTTTAGTAAACTGTAATCGCCAAATCGTCACTTTGCTATTTCGGGGACAAATCTGGCAGCCTCGCATTTTGCTTCGCCTATACACATTGAGTTGAGTAGATTCTAAATCAAACACTACAAATGTTGGTAAGTATGAGTACGATGAATAAAATGAAACTTTTGAGTGAATATGAGTTTGAATCACATTGGAATAAGTATGAGTGCGTATAAGTACAAGAATTTATGAGTCATGATTTAGCTCTACTCACTTTTTCACTACTCATTGCTGATCTCTGTTGTGTATGCTCATAATTTATCGATTTTATTAAGAATTGCATTAAAAATTGCCAAAATTTTAATAAAAATAAAAAAATCGATTTTAAAAGCCCAATAATCGATTTCAGTATAAAATCGCATACGTAAATTCGATTGCAAAAAGTCGATTTTTTTTCGATTTTCGATTGGAATCGAAATCGATTTACCATTCCCTAATAAAAAGTATAAACAAATTAGCTATAATGATAAAGAATAAACTTTTTGTCAGGCGTTTAAAACAGGACAGCGCATTCCATAAAAAAATTAAGTTTTTTGAGTTCTTCCTACCTGAAATATTATTTTTTTGTTTGCTCATAAAAAACTTAACCCTTTTTTTTATTGAAATACCCTTTTTTTGACCCCTTTTTCTGGAAAATCCTCTTTTTGTGACCCTTTTCGAAAATTTCCAAGGGTAACCCTGCTTGGAGGCTCTATTCAGGAAAATAATTTGTTTAACCATTTTCAATTGGCCTAGTCCTTATAATAAAACCAAAATATTTACATAACATTTAATAAAATTATCGTCAAAATTGCGACCTGTAATTTGTGAACAAAGTTTACATGGACAAACAACCAGACAGATGGATGGACGGACATCGCTAGAACGATTTAGAAAGCTATTCTGAGGTGGATATATAAGCTGTCACATCTATGTGCCTAAGTTAAAACGCATAACACCCTTTCCACCGATGTAAAATAATAAGGACCCGCATTGTATGAAGAAAACATAAAACTAATCTGTTACAAAAACGAAGGGCGCTTTTGTTTGAAGTTAGGATAAATTGATCATTTGAGCTTGATCGGTTAAAAATTGGCACGCCGCATGAGGGTTAAAGTTCGTGAGAACGAAATTTGGGAAACATTTTCCATGCTTTAGAACAGTGCTAGTCAAAGAACTATATTCGGCTTTTAACATGTACACAATCAGCTATTCATAATCACAATACCCATGTTTTTTGTGAAACATAATCATGGTCTACGATCCGGTTCGCATTCAAAGCTTTTATAGTTTGTGTAATTCCATTGTTTTTTACTTTTGTAAATTTTCGTAAAAATTCAGTTTTTTTGTATGGGGACCCCCTGAAGTGTTAAAGATAGAGGGTAAGTTTGTTTTCAAGAAATATTGGGAACATTTAAATAATGGGGGCCGCTCGTACATTTTACCTCTCTAGCGGCAACTGCTGGGTAGTTACGAGTCTTTTGATACCCATTTTCCCTCAAGAACTTTAACATTCGTGCGGCAAAAAAAATTGCAGAATCAATAATCTTTGATACAAACTCAAGATCTTAGCCAAAAGTTCTTTTTTTCCTGTATTCCCATTTTCTGCAGATTTTTTGGTATAATTTTGGAATGATGTTAAATCGGTAATTCAACAGATTCCCAAAAACAATGGTACTTGGGACACCCTAATTAGATTTCCTTTATTTTTTGTTTTACCTGAAAGAAGAGCCAAGTGCCTTAATCCACCCATATTAATTTTGCAGTTCTTCAATTTATAACCATAATCATTATTATTACGTATTTTTTATTGCTATTGTTATTTTCTAAATAACACAAATAAAAAACACAGCACACACATTCTTAACAAAATCATCGTCAACGTCTGTCTGTTCCATCCTCCTCCTTCCCCTTTTTTATTTTCTTAATTTTTTGTGACTTTATTCCGGTAATGAAAATTAATAATGGGGGAGTTTTTTGATTTAAACTGACATGTTTATTTAAAAAAAAGAAGAAAAAAATCCAATCATAATCAGTCACCAAGTCTGGGTTCTTTGCAGAATTTAATTTCTTTTTGTTTTCTCTTGTTCCCCAGTCACCTTTTGTGTGTCACGCTTTTTGAACTGAATTGTTGTCATACACTCACAGTGAGATGCTGATTGTGGGAGGGCATTCCTTGCAATGAATTGCAATTCACAAAAAAATTGTTAAAGAACGAATTTTATTGTGTCCCTTTTTTGTTTGTCCCATAACAAAGTGAACAAAAAGTGTTTAAGAAATTAATTTTCGTGTCGCTTGAAAATAAAACGTGAACGACATTTATTATACAAGTCAACGGTAATTTTCATCATCGAATTGCTTTTTATTGTCGCGAAATGAATGTGACATTCTCTGTAAAGGGTTGAGAGAGAACAGTTTATTGTTATTATTATTATTATTATTAAAACAGGGCTGAGTAGTTGATTTTAATTGAAGTTACTACACGCTTCCAGATGGGTGGTAGTAGAGTAATTAAAACAAGTATTTACAGATGATTACAGGCGATTGAGATTAATCATGTGTATGTTGATACTTTGCAATTATTTTGAGGGAAAATAAAATATAGCAAGGGTAATTCACAACACTCGATAATGTTTACAGAGAAATTGCAGTTTAAAATACTAGAGTTGGTTAGTATGTGAGTGAGTGCACCTTTCAAGAGAAGCCAATGATCGCTAAATCAAATATATTTCTAAGGCAGTCCTTTTAAAGAGGTATTTTATTGTCATTTTATGTGCCTAACCTTAAAGCTGGAGGTCCACACCACGCGTTACTCGCTTTTTCGCAGCATATACGTAGTAAGTTACATGCAAAAAAGCGTAGATGCCTTGAGGCGAAAAGTAGGTTTACTTTTTACTTTTGTAAGCGTCACAAGCAGCGTTCGAACAAATCAGCTGATTTTGACAAATTAAATTTTATTTTTACTTGTGCTGGTGCTGCATAAAAAGCGTTGCATGTAACTTGAAACGAAGAACGCAAGTAAGGTTAGAAAAGCATGCGCTGCGTGCAGGCGAAAACGCGTGGTATGGACCCCCAGCTTAACGTTCTGTTATTTGCTTTTGAAGAGCATGATAAAGGTGCCTCCTTGAGATATGCTTCAAATTGTAATCGAAGCTCTCTTGTCTTCTAACCAGAACTATTTATATTAAAATTTAATAACAATAACATGTTATGTTTATTTAAAGTACTTTTCGTTATAATTTCATTAAATCAAATTAAAATATTGGTGGAGATTAGAATTACAAGTAATTGCTTATAATATGCAATTAATAATTTTCCAAATGTCCAAATTTTGTACCCACACCATAGTGCTGGGATACTATCGATATTTATCGATAGTTCAGATTTCACTATCGATATATCGATATTACTATCGACTGAATCTTTTACTTGTGCAGGAAAACTTTAATTAATTTTTTATAAGCCTACAGTTCGTTGTTTTTATCACTTTATCGTATGTATGAGACGTATGTATTAGGGATTTCTGGATCCCGGGATTTCAGGATTTTTTTTTAAACAAGCAACACTTTATTTATGAATTTTCAAAAGGTATTATACAAGGCTAGGCTTGCCATTTATATTTTGAGAAAAAGAGGACGCCAGCATAAAAAATGTAGGACATTTGCTTGAAAAAAGAGGACACTTTCTAAACAACCTAATTTTAATAAAATTAACGACAGCATAAAAATTAACAACCAAAATTTGTTTTTACACAAAAACTTAATTTGGGTAATTCCGACCTAGAGTGAGACTTGACCCCTTTCGATTTGAATGAAATTTGTCGAGAGGGTTTCTTTCATCCCATAAAGAACATATATCAACGAAAAACTATTTTTTAATTTTTTTTTAAAGTTATGTCATATTCAAAATGTCATAATTTCGCCGAATAAGCCGAATGTGTTGATTTTTTTTTTTAATATCTCGAAAACTACTTTACATACGAAGATGATTTTTGTCAGTTTAAAGAGAATACTTGAGGCTATAATAAATATATTGAAAAAAATGTCTTTGCAAAATATTAAATTTTAAAAATGAACTTATTATTTTTTTGCTGATTTTTTTTTTATAATACTTCAAACTGTTCCTTCAAAATCCTGAAACTTTGGAGGATGTACTTTTTTTAGGATATGATTTTCTATTTCTTTCCGAAAAGAATCTTAAAATAAAATTTTAATATGGTCATTTGAGCAATAGGTATTTATTTGAACAAAAGTAACAATATTGATAAGGTTGCTTATTTTTAATTTTTTTGGGAGCTCCATTTTCAAAGAAAAGTACTCTTTTTGTCACGTTACGTCCCCAAAAATGAAATCATACCTATCTTAAAAAAAACAGATCACCTAAATCTTTTTTTAAATGAATTTTGTGACCTGTGAGTTAAAGTTTAAATGCAGGAACAAATTTTTAATAAAGGTGTTAAAAGCCGGACAACCCCGGACACTTGATGAAAAAGAAGTAGGACTGCCCCGGATACCCAAAAAAAGAGGACGGTGTCCGGGGAAAAGAGGACGGATGGCAACCCTATACAAGGCGAATTCAACAAGGTAAACTCTTTAGATCATCTTTTCGTCAGCTGTGTTATCCGAGTTGTCAATAAATTGTATTTTTTAATTATTTTTGTTTTTAATTTAAAAAAAATTGTGATTGTGTTAATTTGTGGAATTTTATGACAAAAAAATAATTAAGTGTAATAAAATGGCACAATTCTCGGAAACGCTTAGTTTCCGAGTCATAGATCTCTTAAGTCTACATATAAATTTGCGGTTTCCCACTACATATCTGAACGTATATAGCTAATATTGGTATAATTTAAGAGCTTTTATTTAAAAATTCTTAATCCATAATGGAGCGGCGATGAGTTTGCGAAAATATTATAGTTAGCATATCAATTGCTATGCAAAGAACCTTTATTTTGCAAAGTCGGTGCTTGTTATACCATAGATGAGAAAATCCTTGCGCCCAACCGAAGGCCGGCTATGTGGAGAAGGTTTATTAAGCGAAGCTGGGGTTTATTTGATTAAATTTTTGATTCCTAGTGCACTTCTGTGACTTTTTGATACAAATTTTTGTAAAAACTGTATTAGGAGGTAAAGAGTTAAAAAGTTTACAATAAAGTTTACATTTTCAGAAAGATCTGATGCAGTGGAAAATCGCAAATTCATATGAAAAATTCAGAAGTCCATTACTCTGAAACTATGCGTTTTGTGGAATTTTACCATGAAATTTCTTCTTCTTATTTTTCAATTTTCTATTTTTCTATTTTTTGTTGGAGCTGCGTTGGTAAGCTACATTTGTTTCTAATTTTTATGCATATGCTGGGTCCTTGAGCAATTTTTAGTCTATTTAGCCATGTCCGACTGTTCAAAACACTCTCACTTTCGAAAAAACTCAGGATATTGGTGTAAAATTCTTTCCACTTCTCCTAACTAAGCATTTCTGAATTGAACTCGAACACAATTGGTTTAGTTGGAAACGAGTCAAAAAACCCAATGTAAAACATCGTGCCTTAAAAATTCATACACACTTTGATTAAAAAAAAACTAATATAAATGCATGGCAGAATGCACCCTTAACATTAAATCTTCAAAAACACAGAATACATTAAATTTTGTTCAGATCGGTTCATAAACACACAACTCTAAATATAAAAAAAGCAAAAAAAAGTTTTATTGTTTACTTTTTATTCACACTTTTTGTAAACAACTATTTTGACAACTCGGATATGTTACACTAACAAAATGCCTGCTATTTTTGATAGAGTTGTAATTGTTGTAGCGACGAGTTTGCCTTGTTGAATTCGCCTTGGTATTATATATATAACATATATTTTTAAAAAAGAAAAATAAGAATTATAAAAATAAAAATACAACTGAAATATAATTGTTAATAATTTTTTTTTTGTATAGAGTATAAAAATTCAATAAAAACGAACATTTTTGTACACAAAAGTTGATATATTAAAAATACCGGGATTAATAAAAATAAATCCCGGGATTTTTCGGGATTGATAAATCCCGTTTGGCATCCCTAGTATGTATATACGCACTTTATTTTAGATGGCAGTTTTTTAAACATTGATAAGTACCTTTCTGATGGAACCAAGGCGAATTCATAAAGGTGATATTTTCGAGTCATCTGTTTATTGTTTATTTCCTTGTGTGTATACTAAATGTCAAGCGTTATTTACATTTTGTGAAAAAATTTGTTAAAATTTAAAATCTAAATCAAGAAAAAAAAATTTATTTAAATGTAATAAAACAAAAAAAAGTGAGCAAAAATATTTACAAGAGGATTTTAAAAGGCGTAAGGAATACGTGGAGCCACAATGAATTTGCAATACAGGAAAAAGATTTACCTTTTAAAGCAATTTTGTATAAGTATTTCATAAACAAAGAAATTCCTTTTATATTTTCAACCAATAATTTTGACATTCAGTCTAATTTTTTCCAAAAACAAAATACATAGTATTTTTTAAAAGAAAGGGATAGCTAGCGTAATGCTATCTCATGATGCGGTCACCTTTATGAATTCGCCTTGGATGGAACCGAAGTAACAGGGATTAAAGGATATTCGATTGCAACTTTACAAAATTTTCTAAATTCGAAACCCAAAAAGGTAATCAATCTAGCGGGCTTATCCTCTAATGGTCGTTCATTGTTTTGCTTTATACTTGCAATTGCATTTGGATTAGCATTTTTTTTTACAACATTACAAAAATATACAAACATGTAAAAATTTCGACTTAAAGGCCTTAAATTAGCAGTAAAAAGCACTGCTAAGCAATCCATACCACTTGACATTCTTGTTGTTTGTATTCATTGTTGTAATTCAGCGCGAATTAATAATAGCAAGTAAACATTTGCGGCAAAAAACTGTGTGTGTATAGCTGCTGTTACATGTCTTCATAGCTGTATTTTAAATAATAAAAATATCGATATTTATATTTTTCCTATCGATATTTTCGATATTTTAGGACTATCGATAATATCGATAGTCTATCGATAGTTTCCCAGCACAACCACACCATACTACTGGGTAATGGTAGGGTTTTTCTTTTCCCGAAATTTTTTGATTCCCGTGAAAGCGGGGAATATTCCCAAACAAAATTGTTATTTATTTATTTACTTACTAAACTAATGGCGATTTCTTTTCTGAGAAATATGTTGCATAAATGTTATATGCTCTACACATAAGAGATAGAGCATGTAACATTTATGCAACATATTTATCAGAAAAGAAATCGCCATAATATTTCTCACTAGCTAATATGCTTAAAAAACATTAAATATAAAGTAAAGGGTGTCCAAATTTGAGGTATCATCGGTCAATGGAAATCGCTATAGGGAGATGATCCGAAGCTTTTTGTGGCGAACAATTTATGATTTAGACGTAGTTTATTTATGTGATTTCAACAGGATGGTGTCACTTCTGTAAAGTGAAACTTTTTAAATTTAAATAAAAACACTTTTATATTTGCTCGAACAGCCGCTTGTGCGACTGTTCATGTTTAAAGACTTTTATTTATTTTAGACGCGGGACAGCTGCTTATGCGACTGTCCGCTTTAAGTATACAATTATGATTCTTTCTTTTATTCAAACCTAAAAACTAACAACTTATTTTTATTCTTACACTAACACAATTTGCTTACTTGTCATAATTTATTTTTATTAAATCAGTGAGAATATGCATCGTTGCAAATTCTCACTGATGGGTTTGATGTGTGTGGACATTTTTGCTTACACCAAGTGTGAAGCTCGTGTTACATACAGAAGGTATGGTAACGACGACTTGTCAAACACACTACACTTGCCACAAAGCAAGAGAAACAATGGAACTATTAAAAGAAAAGTTTGAAAATCGTACACTGAAAGAAGTTTATTTTCTAAAGTAATCAATTTCGTAT
Source organism: Pollenia angustigena (assembly GCA_930367215.1). Classification (NCBI taxonomy): domain Eukaryota; kingdom Metazoa; phylum Arthropoda; class Insecta; order Diptera; family Polleniidae; genus Pollenia; species Pollenia angustigena. Next base: position 117,849,651 of record OV884057.1, on the reverse strand, counting down.
TTTTTAACAAGAAAATCCTAAAATAATTTCTTGCTTTTATTTTTTTTTTTCCATATTCAGTAAATTTTTTTTTTAATTAAAGAAATGATGAAAAAATTTACGTGTTTGGTATATGATCAAAAATATCTTAAAACAAGAAATTCAAAAGTTGCTAGTTTTTATTAAAAATAAGAAAGATAGTTCCGAGTTCAAGATGCATTTATCGAGATTCTTACATTAAGAAACAAATGTTTCTTAATTCTTATTAAGTTTTCTACAAGTACCCTGCGGAAAATTTTTGTCACTTATCCCGTGATCAGTGGACACAGTTTTATAATAAAAAGGAACGAATTGTGATAGGTGAAATCAGAAGATAACACTTAACTGGTGATAACATGTCTAAAGAGTAGTTACTAGGGTATTTATTTAATCGGGCTTTTGCTTTAATCGGCTTATCGCTCGATTAATTAATCGAGGTTTTGGGTTAATCGGTTAATGATCGGTTAATTTTGTTATTGATCGGTTATCCGGTTACTTGGTGTTTATTAGTAACAAAAAAAAAAAACAATAACATAACACTTCTTGAACTAGAACTTATAAACAAAAAACGAATTAATAACATGTAATAACTGTGAGATCATTTTATTAATCATTTAAATAGTTTAAGGAGATCTTATAAAATAATGTTTTAGAAAAATAAATTGGTTCAAAAGTTTAGGATTTAGGCGGTTGTTTACTTTAGATTTGATAAAACTTGACCCATAATACAGATTATCCAATTTCTAGTCACTTTCCTTTAATCATTTTAATCTTCCATTATGCCATAAGAGTCCTGTTTTAATTTTTTTAAATGCTTAAGATTTCCAATTGTTTCGGTTAATTTTGTTGTTATGTTACTATCGAGATTTTGTTTTGTTGTCAGGTCATCATCTAACTCATCCTGAAAAAACTCAGCACCGAACATTCTGCAAGTTTATTTCCGAATTCCTTAATTTCTGTTTTTGTACTGTATTTTAAAAATGTATTTCTAGAAGAAAATGTGTTGTATGAAAAAATATTTCTAAACACAACTTTTTTGCCGTACTTTGGTATAAGATTGTAGATTTCTACATTGTTGCATTGTATTAGAATGCATTAAAAAAAAGCGAGTTGCTTTGCATCTTATGTTTTGGAACTCACCCATAATCAAAAATACAAAAAATATGGTTAAGTACTACAAAAAATTCAAAATGTTGTTACATCGGTTAATCGATTAATCGAATGAAATTAACCGGTTTAATCGTTAATTAAAAAAGCCAATTTTAAAATAACCGTTCAGTTAATCGGGTAGTAATTAATCGGTTAACCGTTCAATTTTGTTCCCTTGTGTAATAACCAAAATAATAATATTAAAAATCATAAAAATGATTAAAAAATGTAACGTGAAAAAAATAAATAATCAGCCTTATTCCGGTTGTCGTTGTCTTCATCGACAGTGTCGCTTTTTGTCATAGATTTAAGTGATACAAAGCCTGTGTTCTTCAATCTTCTACAAAAAACGACACTGTCGATGATGACGGTAACGACAATTGGAATAAGGCTGAATGCTTTTTTTAAGGCTCAGTGCGTTACTTATTATTTGTAATTGTGCGGTAGTAGATTCCAAAGACTGATTTCATTAAGGAAAAATTACCAAGCGGAAGTTAAACTTTGGTGTCAAAACAATAAAATTCTTTAAGTATTAAGTGTTTCTTACTTTTTTTGAAAACTTGTAATAAATTTACTTGACTCGAGTTATAATTTCTTAAGTTTTTCAAGAAATATTTTCGTAAAGCAATTTACTTAGGTGTAGTATGAGAAACTTTTTAAATTCGAGAAACGGATGGGTTGAATTAAGCAGGCATTTCTTTGTATTTTGTAAAATATTAAGCAAACAAATTTTAATGGTTCCTGATAATCTGGCCTAAGTAACTTGTGGAATACGCATAGAAACTAGCTTTCGCTCAACAATAAATTTCAGTGTATTTATCAAATATGGAAAATTGCGAATTTAGCACGTCATACAGAAATCATATTTATATTAAATTTTGTATTCCCAAAAATCACTTTAACATTTTGTTTTAAGCTGTACTTAAGTAAATTGGTGGTTAAATTTCGAGGGCCGATGTTGATTTTGAATAAAACACAAACTATTTAGGAAATTATTGTAATTTTGTCTTATTATGATATATTGGTATTATTCAATTATGTATGGAACAAAATATCGGCCAAATGGGCGCCGCGACCACGGCGGCACACCTCCATCCGATGGTCCAAATTTTCGATGACCCTGAGGCATAATGGAGGTTCTATGCCGTTAATGTGCCGAATTATCTCATCCTTTAGCTCTTGAATTGTTGCTGGCTTATCGACGTACACCTTTTCTTTTAAATAACCCAAAAAAAAAAAAGTCCAACGGTGTCAAATCACATGATCTTGGCGGCTAATTGACATCGCCATTACGTGAGATAACACGGCCATTGAATTTGTTGCGCAAAAGAGCCATTGTTTCGTAAGCTGTGTGGCAAGTGGCACCGTCCTGCTGAAACCACATATCGTCCACATCCATATCTTCCAATTCGGGCCATAAAAAGTTCGTTATCATCTCACGATAGCGAACACCATTCACAGTAACTGCCTGACCGGCCTCATTTTGGAAAAAATACGGCCCGATGATGCCGCCAGCCCATAAACCGCACCAAACAGTCACTCTTTGTGGGTGCATTGGTTTTTCGAAAATCACTCTTGGATTCTCATTCGCCCAAATGCGGCAATTCTGTTTATTGACGAATCCACTGAGGTGAAAATGTGCCTCATCACTGAAGATGATTTTCTTCGAAAATTGATCATCCACTGTTGCCATTTCTTGCCACCATTCTGCCCATTCACGACGTTTGGAATGGTCAAGAGGCTTTAGTTCTTGAGCCAATTGCACCTTGTAAGCGTGTAAATGCAAGTCTTTATGCATAATGTTCATCAACAACGAGCGTGAGAGGTGCAATTGTTGGGCACGACGACGAGTTGAGGTGGACGGCTCTTCAGCCACACTATCGCGAACAGCAGCAATATTTTCTGCAGTACGAGCTGTACGAGCATGCACTGGTGTTCTCACATCTTCTACAGACCCGGTTTGCTCGAATTTTTCCACGATTTTTGCGATTGTACGCACATTTGGACGATCAAATTGACCAAAAAAATCACGAAGTGCACGATATGCATTTTGATTTGAACGCCCATTTTCATAATAAGTCTGGATAACTTTAACACGTTGTTGGATTGTGTATCTCTCCATGGTTCAAATTGAATAAGTCTGAAATAGAGAAATGTCAAATAAAATTCGGAAAAAACTTGGCGTTTAGGTGTGGTTCACATTCAACATCGGCCCTTACAATTTAACCACCCTTTATTTAGAATAAGAAATTGTAGGCTTGGACGAGAATTGTGCAAAATTTCCTTGGTTCAAGCCATATTTTCTGGTGATTTAGTAAATAATTCTTTCCGTGTATAGCAAAAATGTAAAAATTTCAGATTTAAATAGTTTTAACTTAAAACTTTTAAAACACTTAACAGGTTATTTTTGAGAAATCAATATGCGTATAATAATTGTTAAATTTAGAGCTCATCGTGCTGATAGGATTAATATTTTTATATATTGACCAAAAGTATTGAAGTCTTAGGCGAATATAATTTCTCGAGGACGAATACAAACTGAAAACTAAACATTCGAAGTAGGTATTCTTAAACAATATCAACGATCTGCAAATTCAGCATGAAGAAGAAATTCAATTTACCGTCTTTAATAATAAATGTTCTTATAGTTTAATACCCCTAATCTGCAGTGGTGAATGAAGAAATGCTGAGTTTGTTATTCCATGTGAATTTTTTTTTAATATTAATTTAAGACCCTATAAAGTATATAAATTAGGGATACATATAACCAAATTTTGGCCCTAGCACTACGCGATAGCGAATATTGTGTTATTTACGAAAACAATTTGTTTGGGTCGTTGGAAAATAAAAACCTCACCCACAAAAGCGATTTTCTAAAATCCCTTAAAAAAAAAAAAAATTGTATGTGCTGTTTTCATAATACAAGTGACTGAACGTTTGGAAAAATTTATATGAAAAACACTCAAATAAGTAGGTGCTTTTCATAGAAATTTTACTACACGTTCTATCACTTGACCCAGTTGGCCATGTCTTCAAGACAACGTCGAGGACGCGTACAAGACCCATAGTAAATCCCAGACGACATGTTAGCGACAGCCCATGCAAATCGTCGACGACTTTTTCGAACAAAGGGCACTTAAGGGTATGCCTCGAGGATATATTTACTAAAATCTTTTAGGGTCTTGATGGGCTGTGAATTCCAACTAGTGAATTCCAAACTAATGAAATGGCCGATGAATTTGAGAGACTGGGCTCGTAAATAGTGGATACTGGATGTGTGGAGACAGTCAGACCTCCAATAGGCTTTTGATTAATAAGGGAATGGGTTCTGAACTAAACATATCGTCGACATAATATGCAAACCTGCTAACTTCCAATAACTTTTAATGGAAACAACAAACTTTTTATGTTTCATATGCGCAGCTTGAGAGAAAACCTAAAAATATAGTTGGTTTAACACACTTTTAGACTCAATTTGAAGAATAACTACATGCTGGTCGACGAGGTGTATCTTTTTCTTCCACACGGCATTAAAATCTCAATTTACTTAAAAAGTGGATTTAGAAGGTTTGCATATTGAGCCTACGATATGGCAATGTAGTCAGCAGGAACATTTATTTTTTCTGTTTCTTGTCCTATCAATTCACTTATTACAATTGCACAGCCGCGAATAACGTTATAAGTTACAAAATAATTATACAGTCAAATCCCGATAATTCGTACCCCGTTAAATCGTAATTCCCGATAATTCGTAATAAACTGTCGGTCCCTTGAAAAAAATCTCGTTAATTCGTAAAACTTCCATACGTTTTGGTCCCCTCGCTTATTCGTAATTTTTTTTCCAAATAAAATCTTCTTTACCTCTTATAAATCGTAATTGCTTGCTAACTACCACTTATAATTCGTAATAAAAACAACAGAAACATGGAAAGAATGATTTTTTGTTTACCACTATTTTATTTTTGCGTGGGTTTTTGCTTGTGTATGGGGTTTATTTTCTTAAGATCAGTTTGATCAGTTTATTACATGAATAATTTTTATATATTTTATTTTTAACAATTGTTTTTATGTTTTTTTTATCATTTTAGTAAATAAATTGAAAAACCCCGATTATTCGTATTTATTTTATTTTAACCCCGTTAAATCGAAACCCCGCTAAATCGAAAACCCCTATAATTCGTCAGAAATGGCCGGTCCCTTGCTATTACGAATTATCGGGATTCTACTGTATTTAACAGGCAGGATTATTTATTTTTAAATTTTTAAAGCAAAACATCAAGAAATATTAATTTTAAATTACATACAAATTTAAAGTTTTTAATTTTTTTTAGTAGAAGACAACGTAAGCGACCATTGCATGCATTTTGTCGTCAAAGAGGTTCAGAACACGACAAAATGCATGCAATGGTCGCAAAAGTTGTTCTCAATAAAGTCTAATTGAAGACAAGATGAGCGACAATTGCATGCATTTTGTCGTCAGTGTGGTTTGAAACACGACAAAATGCATGCAATGGTTACTTAGGTTTTCCTCAATAAATTATTATTCAAAACAAATATAAAAAAATGTCACCAAAAAAGTAATACGATTTTAACACGTCAATATACACGTTTTCTTTCTTACTTAAGTTGTCGCCATCAATGTTATATAGGCGACAAATTCAAAAATGTTCGGACGACATTTGCGTCTATGACCATTTGGCCAACTGGGGAGTTGTAAAAACAACACATTAATAAAAAAATTTAAATAATTTATTAATAAATGAAAAAAAAGTTAAAAAGTTTCTTAATTATTAAAGGACATGAATTTCAAATTTAATGTGCGTGTTGTTTTTGGCTTAATGTATAAATACAAATAAATGTAAACAAAAATTTGTTCTAACTTTACCGCGTTTTGTGGGTGACCTTTTTTGAAAACCGCGAAAAATTAATGTAATTTTTTTTTTATTAATTTTCAATGGCATAGTCGAATAATACTAGGGACATTTTAATATTTGCAAAAACTGGGAATAAGTTATACTACCCCTAACATACATCTGTACTAGTTCTCCTAAGCAGTTTGGAATTGATGCCCAGCAGAATCGAATCTGTAGGAAAATATTTATGCACTCAAATGTGGAACAGCCTCCCTAACAAAACTAACATAAATTGGTGGCGGAATGCACCGATTGCCATTTAGTTTCAATAGATTCGTTTTATTAATTTTCTTATTAAAAATTTAGTTAAACCATTAATGTATGTACTAAATTTGTATGTATAAGCTTAGTCCTTAAGGTAAGATTTGTTTTATGTCACCAAATTTCAAGAAAATCGGAACGAAAAACAGAACTTGGCTGTTAATAAAAAAAAAAAACGAAAATTTCAATTTTCAATGGCAGTGGCAAAAGCAAAAATAAAAATTGTGGGGGAATGTAAGAAAAGATAAACTCACTGTTTATTGTTGGTGTTTTGTTTAAGCCTTGATATTGGTACAAGTAAGACTTATTCGCTTTAGGGTTTTATTTGTATAATATTTTTGGCTTTTCTAAAATCTTTGGAAAAGGTTTCCTGATGAGCTGACCGAAGCAACTAGTGAAATGCGCATAGAAGCTAGCTTTCCCTCAACAACAAATCTCAGTGTATTTATTAAATATGAAAAATTGGGAGTTTAGCACGTCATACAGAAATCTTATTAATTCATGTTGTAAAATTCCTTTCTTCATAAAAATAATTTAATAAAAATTAAATTTCATGAACTTAAGCCTAATTAAAAATATTAAAAAATTTGGATTAAAAACCATAAATAGTTCAACAAAATAACCACAATACTAATTATTGAAAAAGCATTTAGTTGATGGGTGCTTTTAAACACTGATTTGAATTACATTTCAAAAACAACATATTTATTTTATAAAATTAAATAAACAAAGTATAATTATAACAAGTAGATTTGTAAATTCAACAATAATTTACTATATGAATTACACCTTTACACCGCATTAAATATTGATATTGTGGTGAAATTTTGTTTGATAAAAGAACTAAAGAAAGAACTGAGTTAGGCCTCACCAGCTAAGTATATATAAGCAAATATATAAATATAAAGAAACGAATTTTAGTTGAACATTTCCGACGATTCCCGCAATTTATTCCCAGGAAAACGGAAATTGATAACAATTAAATATCTAGAACTACAATTAAACAATTAAATATCTAGAACTTTCCGGATGCACAGAAAAATTATTGCCGAACTATTTTCAAACAAACGCTTGTTTGAAAATTTTTTTAATTTCAAAATTTTTTTTACTGATTCAATTAATGTTTTTGTTTAATTTTTATTTAACCAACAAAAATGTGGACAACTATTCAAAAATATAATATACGCGTTATTGGTTTCATAATTTTGTACGCTTTTAACGCTTTTTAATGTTGTCCTCCTTTTCAATTTTTTTATTTGATCGTAAGCAACACTTCTTTATGTGACATATAAGAACTACAACAAAAAACACAAGTGTATTCTTGGACACTTTAAAAAAGTACAACAATAAGAAAGATGATAAAATAGCACGACGAGGTTTGTAGTAAAAAAAAAAAAAAAACAAAAAAATAGCAGGTAAAAAAACGTTTCACTATTTTTAAACAACAGAAACAACAACAACATTATAAGAAACAAAATAAATTTTTGGTTGGTTTCAAAGTTGGTTAAAAAACAAAATCCCGTATTCAATTTTTTCAAACTGTTTACTTAAATACATCAAATACAAAAATAGAATGATGACGAAAAACATATCGAGTCGGTCTGCCACCGTTTTTGGTTACATTTCTTCTTCTTTAGCAAAGGAAAGAATACAGCAACAGTGAGTGATGAAGAAGACAAAAAACATTATTTTCAGTTGGCAAAACCACTCAAAATACATGAAAAAGTTGGGAGTCAGCTGATTGAATTTATCTTTACGGCAAATAAAAGGAAAATAAATAATTGGTGAGTGCTAGTTAGTTTTGCTCATAGGATGGGCATTGGCGCTGGGTATCACAAAGGGACCAATAAAGGACCCAAGTGAGCTGTCTGTTGATAGCTGCCCATGGAACCTAACCTAGTTAGTTTTGCGACCGAATAGAAGCAATGAGACATTGAGAAAACCAAAGTTCTTTAATGTGCAGTTTTTCGTTGGGTAAAAAGATAATCGCTTAATGATAAAACGGCCATTATTGTTTAGAAATTAAAAAAAAAAAAAAAAGATGAAGTCGTATGGGATGTCAAACTTTTTTCATAATACTTGTCATTTTCGTGACACATTGCATTCACACTATCACACTTTGTCATATTACTTGAGTTTTTGACATGTATTAATACAACGTATAATAGTGTAATCTAGCCTTTAATAGAGTCTTTGTGCCCACAAACCATCTTATTATGTTTACATTAAGATTAAATTTGGCCCAAAAATATTTATTTACAACCTTAATTTTTTTTAAATTTTGCTGGAATCACTTGCAAATACAGCTCCCGAAAATAGTTATTGTTACACAGTATTTTTCGTTTAGCTGCATTTCACTTAACTGCATTTTTTGCATATCTGCACAAAATCCAAAGCATTGTGTATGATGGCTAAATTTTGTTAGAAAAAAATCGTGTACGTGCATTTTGCTTAAGTGCATATTTTGGATAACAGCATTCGATTTTTGGTTAACAATGTTTATTTTTAATACAAAATATTATTTTTAAGTGCCTGATAAAAAAAAAATTATGAATCATATCGCTATTTTATGAAAAAGAAAGGCAAAAAATTTAAATTGAAAATACAGTTGATCTGGCAGCTATATTCAATATTCAAACTGTCGGTGAAGGGTGTCAATGATTCGGCACAGCTGAATATAGCACTCTAAATTGTTCTTAAATGAACTGTTTAATATACATATGTATATTAATATTAAATTTAAAACTGTATTAAAAAAATTTGTTAAAAATAATGAACGCATAACTAAATCTATTTTTGTAATAAGACAAAAATTTTACATAAGGCCACATATATTCAGGTAGCAGCATTATTTATGCTGCCAAGTGAATACTGCGTAAGAGAATATTTTGCGTACCTGCACGAATTTTCGTGCAAACTTGAATGTGCAGCTAAACGAAAAATACTGTATCTAAATTTTTTCAATAATTACCCAGTAAAAACTTCGCCTACTTTTTCAAAATGAATAGCTTCTTTAACTCATTATTTTGTAGCTTTCTTCTATAACTATATCTTTAACAACTTCTATAACTACTTTTTTCTGGATGTATGCAGGTAAAAAAAATAATGACTTACTTTTTAATGCGTTTATTTGGGGACATCGCTTGTAAAAATCATTGGTTCTTTCATTAGAATTGTAAGTAGTGCTCTTACGTTTTTCTGATTACTCAACACATTATTTTGTAGGCGAAGTTTTTACTGGGTATATAATAATATAATTTTAATTTATTTAAATTTTCGGGAAATTTTTTAATTTAGCGGCTACCTAAACGGTGTTAGGAATCATTCCTAGAAAGTTCTAGAAAGTTGTTTACTAAGATCTTAGGTTAATTTTTGTAGGTAATTGTTTCCTTGAATTTTCGTACGGTTTGCTACCTATGGACCTGAACAGGGGGGAAAAATACAAAAAAATCGAATTTTTTAAGTTTTTTGCGATTTTGATTTTGATGATGAAGTTTTTTCATTTTATACATACTTATGTATCAGAGAACGGCTTTATGCAATTGAAAAAAAATCGTGTTAAATGAACAGCAACAAATACACTCACTTGCGGTCATACAATCAATAAAGATGTTTGTGTGTTCGGTGCGACAATGATTTTTTTGGTAAAGAAAAAAAAATACAAACAAAAAAGCCAGAAATGATGCAATTATTACTCATGAAGACATTCAGCAGTAACTATGTATGTAGTACAAGAAAAAAAAATTGAAATGAAACTAAACGCATATACTGATGTAGGTACAAACAAATTCCATAAAAACAGACTTTTTTTTCATCTTAAAAAGTACAGTAGTTCTGTATGTAGGTACAATGTATTCTTGTTATTGTTGTTTTTATTGTTGTTAATTTTAACAAAGCTTCTCATCGAGTGGACAATGACTACTTGAATGCAAAAGTATAAGAATGTGTTCCTTTGAATTTACACAGTTGTGTTATATTGCGTGCGCAACAAAAATGCAAATAAAGCACTTTCAATAAAAACGAATGCATGCAAAAATCAAATGTCTACGAAACGATGTAATAATTACCAACGTTGAACTTTGTTTTGCAAGGAAAGAGCGTATGAATAAATCAAGAAAAATTGTGATTTTGCAGTTCTCTGATATGTATGTTTACAATTTACAAAGGCAACAACATTGCCTAAGAGAGTAAATCAAAATTCGAAACGGTATGAGCCTGAGAAAATTATCGCTTTTTTGCAAAAATCTTTGGCGGCCTATAACAAAAGTGCATGATTTTGGGCAAAACTGGGAGACGGGTCCTTTTAAAATTATACTGTCAAAAATTCAACACCATATTCAGTAAAAACAATTAAATATTCAGTTATTTTATTAAATTCAGTAATTTTCGTTTACGCCACAAAAGAGCCGAATTTCTAAAAAATACCAGACAGACAACTGTCCGCTTGTTTTTCTTATAAGCGAGAGAGGGAGAATATTATTATTTACTTACCCTGATACACAAGTTTGTTTTACTTTTGTTGTACTGACCACGTTGTATACAGAAGAACTCCCAATTATAAGACACCAGCAGCATGGCCGATAGGGCTTCGCAATTATTTTACTTTTAAAATTTGATGTATTTAACTAAATTATATTAACAAATAGAAAATGGGAATTGCTTACACAAAACAAGCAATTAATTTTGTTATAGATAAGTAAAAATTTATTTTTGATAGTTAAATTATATAAAATGACTGAATATTTAATTGTTTTTACTGAATATGGTGTTGAATTTTTGACAGTAAAATTTTATAAAATAACTGCATATTTATTTGTTTTTACGGAATATTTAGTTAATTTTTTGACAATTAATTTATATAAGAACACTGAATATTCATTTGTTTTTACGGAATTCGCGGTTGAATTTTTGACAGTAAAAATTAAATGAACTTTTCGTTGCTTTAAATTGCATTTTTATTTAATTTAACATAAAGAAGAATTTAACTCAATCAACGGACAATATTAACTGCAACTGAAAATCCGTTTACTTGGTTCTTAGTTTTTTGAATAACTGTTAGAATCAGTTAAAAATAAATTTGCTTGGAATTTTAAATGTTTATTTATTTAAAAATGACTGAACGGAATATTTCTTAAATAAACTACAGTCCGTTACTGTAATAATATTGTGAGTGTACCATTTAGCTTAAAGATTGGTGTTTGACTATTGACTGCCAGCCTTCATCAATGACGGTAAGTGTTATTTGTCGAAACATGTCAAATCAACCTGTCCGAGAACTTGGTTCAATTCCCCGGTCAGTCGAGAATAAAGAGTTATCAATAACAACAATACTAATTCACTATGCTAGTTGGAAAAATAGACAAGCCGGGCACATGGCGTGTTAACATAATTCGGGTACGCTGTATCCAATGGTGCTACAGGGCTGTCAGATCGATTTTGACCCTTTTCGCCAAATTCAATGTCAAAAATCGCCAAAATCGCCAAAGCCTTTATTTTTAACTTTTGGACAATAAAAAATAGATGATCTTAAAAAATAAATTTGTTCTAAGTCGCTAAAATTCGCCAAAAATTTTAAAAAAGGCGCCATAATATATATTCTGTTTAGTTTTTATTTAGAACCAAGTAAAAATGATTAGTGAAGACAAAAAAGGAATATTGCACTATTAAATAGTTAATAGTAGTCTACTAAAAGCAGCAAAGAAAGAATTTTTGTGGTAAGTATTAAACAAATATTGGATATATGTATGTATGTAGTGGAGTTCTATTGTATATCTAAAACGCAATGCACTTCAGCGCCAAAACTCCCTTTTGTCTTCTTTTTTGAAATACATTGTAAGTGAATTAAATTTTTTCAACGAAGGTACAAAAGTGCATCACGTAGTATTAACATTCATATAGTAATTTATAACTCGTAACACCGCGCCAAGAACTGCATTCTATTTAGAAGGAGAGTTTTAGTGCAGTTCGTTATTGAAAATACATTTTCAACACAGTCATTACTAGTTGGATTTAGCACCATATTATTAACAGCCAAAGCAAGTACTTTAAAATGGTACGTACCTGACGTGTCATAATAGCTATAGACTTTTGGCCAAAACTGATTTAAATAAGATGGAATATCATCCAATTACAAACGGTCATTTTGTCCATTGTCTTTCATAAACATCCAAAAGTACGTTACGATTCATTAATATCTTTAATAACAACGAATTTTGTTTGTGATAATAATTTACCCTATTTTATAATGGAGAAATGTTCGGTAACTTGAAATAGGTACAGTGATGGACTTTAGTATAGGACAACAGTCATGTAGCATTAAAATATTGTATTAAAAGCAGAATAAATATTTTTTATATTAAAGTTACTCTTAATTGATTGCAGGATTCTGTTTATTTTAAGATTATAGCAGTTTTTTTCGTGTAGAAAGATGAGTAAGTCCCTTGGCAGATGAAAAGTACAAAAAGTCCTAAAATACAATGGACAAAAGTAAAGGCACACTTTTTTAGGCGTCTATTTCTTTATTTAAATTTTAATAATTTGGCAACAATTTTACATTTGACACACGCTATTACATTCCGTTATTAATCTTTAATTCAATTAAGTAACTGAAAAGTTGTAATGTGAAACGACTGAATTTTAGTGGTAAATAATTTTACATTTGCATAACTAAGGCAGATCGTTTGCTGAGATCAGAGAATTAATGGATCGTAGCCATTTTACCATACGGACCATTGTAAATCGGTTCAAAGACGAAACAAAATTTGAAAATGCAAGTCATCACAAATTAACTGAGAGAAAACGTGCAAGAATCGTACGAAAAGTAAGAGGTGATCCAAAAATAACATCTTCTCAGGTTGCCGCAGGGATGAAACAAGATTTTGACAAAGATGAAGCCCAAAAACTGTTCGGAGAACGTTACATGAAGCTGGGTTTTACTCACGTGTGGCTGGACACAAACCATGGATATCTACTATTAATCAAACGAAGGCAGTGGACTATGCCAAACAGTACATCAAAAACTTTTTAATGTGATTAATTTCATATTGTTATGGCCATTTTCTCAATGTATCGACAAACTGTCTGTTACTTAATGTCAACATAAATTTATTGGAACGATAAACTGTCCGTTAACGATTTTGGGTTTCTCAATATACCGACAAAAAACAAAGTTTTGAGCTGGCAACGCCACTCAAATTACATGTTAAAGTTGGGAGTCAGCTGATTGAATTTATCTGTACGGCAAATAAAAGGAAAATAAATAATTGGCAGATGAGTGCCGGTTAGCTTTGCTATAAAATCGAAGCAAATGAGACATTGAGAAAACCAAATTTCTTTAATGTGCAGTTTTTCGTTGGGAAAAAGATAATCGCCTAATGGGAAAATGGCCATTAGTCTTTATTGTTTATGTGTTACATTATTGTACTTATTTTATTGTTTTATAATTTTTAAATAGACAATCCCTTGAAAAAGTCGACAAACACCCGACAAAAAATATTGTAATTAAAAATTCTTGACAAAAATAACATTCATAAATTCATCACTTTTGCCAAAGAAACAACTACAGCAATAACATAATTTAGTTTCAAATACATACTGACTATAAAAGCCTTAAATTTCATACATAAAAATACTATAATAAAAACAATATAATTTTTTCGTAATGAATTTAACGAGTTTTAAAACAAATGCATGGCTCACCAAAAATAGCCAACAAAATCGCCAACTATATTAAAATATCGCCAAAAAAATCGCCATGTCGCCAAATCGAATATTAGGTCGTCAATCAAGTTTGAAATTCGCCACGTTTGGCGAGAAATCGCCACATCTGGCAGCCCTGGTAAAGATGAGAACATTTCATTGCGTTCGGTTTTTTGTAAAAAAGCACAAGCTTCGTTGCGTTCAGTTCAGCACATTAATGTTCGTTCGTTTCCGTTGAGTTTAGCGCCCTTTTACAAAAGCAAAACATGTTTTCAATCCGCACACAGGCTATTTGTGAAAATTGGCAAGCAACAAGAATACTAGTCAAAATCATTGTTAAAAATATTTGTTTCCTCATTCCTTCATCACTGTTCAACAAGAACACTAAATATAATGTATGTCTACAGAATCACCTCAATTGTTCTGTTTCATAACGAAAAACTGAACACTACAACTGTTTGCTACTCTCTTTTATTAAGGGTTGTGTACTAAAAAACAAACACTAAAAATGTAGATATCGTTGCTGGGTGTGTGTACCGTACCCTAAGTAATGTTCGCTTTGTAAGTTTTTAGCTTGAAAAATTTCGTCACTATGCTTTCTGTAGAATATTTTTTTATCTGTAAGTAATTCACAAGCAAATATCAAATTAATTCGTTATAAATTTGTGTATTCTCTAAATACTAGACCAAAGTGGGTCACAAATAATATTTCATTGATAAAATAATTTAAAAATCGGTCCTAAATTAAGAATTTTGGATCGTTTTCAATTTTAATACCCGAGTTGGCCTAACTTGGGAACGTATGGCGGCTGTCCTGATAAGTCTGCAGATCCCAAATTTAATACTTAAACTAACTTAATTGTCAGCTAAAATTTTGTTCCAATCGGTCTAACTCTTTACAAAATACAGTACATATTATTTGAATTTTATTTTTAAGTCTCCTACTAAGCAACGTTAAAGGAAATTACTTTATTTTATTTGCTTGTGGAAAATTCATTATTCTAGAAACGATTTTATAATGTTTGTAGTTAATTTTATTTTTTCGCTATCAAATTAGTTTTACCTTTTTTTAGTGAAAAAAATTCAATTGGACGCAAAATAAATACTTTACTTTCAATATACTATAATTGGAACACATGTTTATGAATTATCTTATCTCTAATATATTCCAAAACAAACTCAAACCCAAAACACAACATTTAATTGTGCTTTACAACTGAAACTAAATAAATACATGCTCTGAAATTTATAAAAACCAAAATATACAAGTAAAACGCAAAAAGAAAACAGGGCAAACTATAAAATATTTAGCACGTTAACAATTTTATAAGAATTTATCACTTCGAGTCATCAAAAGGTCATCTTTACACGCAAGAAACCAACAACCAACCAAAAAATACAAAAAGCCAAACGAAAAAAAGGACTATAAGGATATTTGAGAAAAAAAAGTCAAAAGTCATTATAAAAAATGCAATTTATATATTTTTTTTCTTTTTGAACACGCCAAACCCCTAAAGGAATCCACCCACAACAACCGAATGAAAACAGATACAAAAGACACACACGTGATAGAAAATAAAACCGAAAAAAACAATAAAAATGAAACATGTAAAACGTGAAAAAGTTCAATTGACTTCCGTTTTGCTTTAGCCCAGATATCCTGTTTTCTTACGTGGCGTGCTTAATAAAAATGTTGCATAAATATAGACGAAATTAAAAAAAGTTAAATAAATGAAAAGAGGATATAGAATTGTTTAGTTGTGCAGTGTTGTTATTATTGTTCTCCCTTTTATTGCTTTAAGCAACCTAACGAAGCATTTGTTTATCACATCGGCTCATCTGCATGAAGTTTCTTTACTGATGATGGTCATTTTGGCGTTTATTAAATAACTTTATGTCACGTCATATCTTCCCCAGGATAGCAAAAGTAATGAAAGTGAATACTTCATGTTTTACAGAGTATTTTTACAAATACATTTTAGAACGGGTGGCTATGGGTTTTTCCTCAATAAATAAATGAGTCGAATTTGTATTAAAAATATAATTTATATCGAGTAAATACAGTATAAGTATAATGGGTGATTTTTAAGAGCTATAGGAAAGTTAAAAAAAAACACATAAAATTCAGAAAAATGCATGAAATCTTTATTTGAATCGATAATACGGTCCATATAATTTAATGTTTGAAGATTATTTCATGCAAATGTTGACCGTGACTGCTTCTCAAATGGTCCATCCGCTTAGTCCAATTTTGGCATACTCTTTCCAACTTTTCGGCCGGTACCTCATGAATAAATGCTTCAATGTAGTCTTCCAATGCGTCAATTGAAGCGGGCATGTGTGTATAGACATGAGCTTTAACAAAGCCCCACAAAAAATAGTCTAAAGGCGTTAAATCGCACGATCTAGGCGACCAATTGACCGGTCCCGAACGTGAAATAAAATGTTCACCGAACTCGCTTCTCCATAAGTCCATTGTTAAGCGTGCTGTGTGGCATGTGGCACCATCTTGTTGAAACCACATGTCATGCAAGTCAAGCTCTTGCATTTTGGGCAAAAAAAGTTGGATATCATCTCATGGTAGCGCTCACCATTCACAGTTACGTTATGATTCGCATCATCTTTGAAGAAGTACGGTCCAATGATGCCACCAGCCTATAAACCGCACCAAACTGTGACTTTTTATGGATGCATTGGTAGCTCTTGCAACGCTTCTGGCTGATCTTTACTCCAAAATTGTCAATTCTGCTTATTAACGTACCCATTGAGCCAAAATGAGCTTCGTCGCTGAACACAATTTTTCGATAAAAAAAGTGGATGAACTTTCTTAACAGAGCACGCATTTTGATAATAAAATTCAATAATTTGCAAGCGATGTTCGTTTGTAAGACTATTCATGGTTAAATTATATGCCAAACTGAAACTGTTTGACAGTGAAACAGAACACGAAACGTTCGTCAGCTGTTTAGACCAGTGTTGTCAGAAAGATAATAGCTAAAAAATCACCCGATACAAGTACAGTATATACAGAATACACACATATTGTTATTTTTACAGCAATCGTGCTTCCTAGATTTTGTTAAGCGAAAATTTAAGAAACTAGATTCTGAATTGACATTTAAGTCCATATCACCCCTCCCGCAAAAATTACATTAAATAGATAAAGTTAATATACAAACCCAGGAGTTTTCTGTCTTTTCTCATTTTTTAATAATAGAATTTGAATAGGAAAAGTTGGAAAATAATAAAACTTTTATTCATAATTGGTGCGGTAGATTTTGGTATTTGGATAAAATTCAGCATACATTTTGTTTTTGATATAAATCTTAACGTCAAAACAAAATTTAGGGGCAATTAGTCCATAATTACTTATAGGTCCTAGTCATTTATTCGTGTCATTCATGCTATTATAAGTGCTAAGCTAATTTTAGTTATTATTAACCATAACATGTTCAAAGGCATATATAATATGTTTGTGTCTTCTTGATAGAGGACTTATTTAACCATAGTGTGGTTGTTGGTGACAATAATATGGGTAAATGAAACCTAAAAAGTTTAAAATTTTTCTTAAAAATAGTTGCAAAAAAATAGTTTTATTGAAACAGGTTTTTCTCTCTTAACTATTGTATTGTTTAAAGCCTTTGGTTTTCTTAAGAGTCCACATTTCAAAGATGTTGGTTTTTCTTTTCTTTTGTATTAATCTGCATAGTAGACACCAAAAAAACTAATATCCGTTTTGTCATAGTCGTGATAAATTTCGATTTTTTTTTTAAATGTCATCGAAAAATTATTTCGAATAAATCTTGAAATTTGTCCAGGATCAGATGTATGGCTGATTGCATGTATGTGTGTTAAGAAGTTGTGTTGCCAAACTTTAGAGTTCGAAGTATCTGATTCTAGAGTTACTCACTGATAGAGAAATGCATCTTCATTTTGATGATGCCCTAACATCAGAATTGTGACATCAATGTTACTACAAATCGCATCAATGATGCAAAAAGTAACATCAATCCAATGACTGACGTCTTCGTACAATTTTGTAATTTTTAACAAGTCATCTATTTTATGACTATAGTAACATCAATTCGATGGCACATTTTGTATTTTATTAACATTATTTTCATAGTTACAAAAATTATGCAAAAATTCCTATTTTCTATTTTTTAAAATTATTTAGTTAAATACATACAATTTTTAAAGTAGAATCATAACGAAAACCATATGGGCCATAGTGCTGGTGTCTGATTATTGAGAGTTCTGCTGTAAACAAAGGTCGTTATTCAACAAACGTGAAACAAGCATATGTAACGGGAAAGTAAATAATAATTTTCTCTCGCTTTGACTTAAGTCAATTCCAATCTCTTTGACTTAGTGACAAACTGTCATTAAATTGATGCAAATGTGTCCTTTCTCCGATGTTACTGCGTCACACAGAGGGATTTGTCCATACAATGTTTGGCAAAAAATATAAGGAGTGCTCGTAGAATGTTGAAATTTTGCTCTGAGCCTTTGGTTAGCTCAATTAAGAAAAATATAAAGTTTCATCAAAATTGGCCACGCCCTCCACCCCCCGCCCATAGAACCCAAAATTTTTTTTTGGCCCAAAGTTTTTGAAATTTCGCTCTGAGCCTTTATTTAGCTCAATTAAGAAAAATATAAAGTTTCATCGAAATTGGCCACGCCCTCCACCCACCGCCCATAGAACCCAAAATTTTTTTTTGGCCCAAAGTTTTTGAAATTTAGCGCTGAGCCTTTATTTAGCTCAATTAAGTAAAATATAAAGTTTCATCGAAATTGGCCACGCCCTCCACCCACCGCCCATAGAACCCAAAATTTTTTTTTGGCCCAAAGTTTTTGAAATTTAGCGCTGAGCCTTTATTTAGCTCAATTAAGTAAAATATAAAGTTTCATCGAAATTGGCCACGCCCTCCACCCACCGCCCATAGAACCCAAAAACTAATAGCAGGTTCTTGTCAGTAACATCAGGTACTAAACTTTGATTGTACTCTGAATGTCCAGAAGAGCCATCGCAACCCCATTTTGACATAAGAGTGCAATTCAAATTGACCATATTATTAATATTTTCGTGTGAAAAACTTTCAAATAAACGCTTAGTGGTGTGATCCATTAAACTTTGCAAATTTACTGAGGCTTCTTTTTCTGATATTTTAACTTCACTAGGATAACACTTTTTCTTCTCATCTAGTACCTTTGCATACGGAGGTAAAATATTGTATCCCTCTTTATGCAAAACATATTTTATAGTTTCATACTGATACTTTGTTAACTCTGCATCTAGTAACAACGCCAGCGCAGTTGCGGGAGGAATATATGATTGCGATTTTAAATTTGAGCCTGCTAATGCACTTGCCATTTCTAAATGTTGTTTGCTGTACTGGGACGCTAAATCAGCAGCTTTGTACCTTTTACTACGATCAGCGCAATCGCCGAATTCCTTAGCTGGCCTTCCAATTTTTGTTGAACAACTAGGTTGCTCATCAGCAAGCGATACTTCAAATATATCTAAAAATTTTCAATTATATTCAAAGTACACATTAATTATTTTGTTTTGAAACGTACTTTTTAGCCAAGTGTAATTTTTCTCAAAGAAATAAGATTTGTTTCTGTGGGATTCGGCCCAACGTTTAAAAAAGTGACTAAGAAATCGCTTTTGAACTGATTTTTTCACAATTTGAATTTCATTAATAGTAAGCACCATGTTTTTTGTTTTTATGAAATCAGTTAATAAATCCACATTATTATTGCAATTTATAAGTTCCTTGCACAATTCACTATATGAAACACAAAATGAACCCATTTTGAAAATTAGTTACGTTTAATAATTTTCTTAAACTTTTTTTTGGCAAATATTATTATTTAAAATAATCATATGGTTTTGTTTTTCTTTTTTTGTTATGCACTTTTTCGATATTGCTGTCAATCAGTTATTAAAAAGTAAAGTAAAAGTAAAATCCTAAAAGTATGCAACACCTTTTATTGTAAATATGCATTGCAGTTATTGTAAATATTCACAAAAAATACGTGAGTTTTATCACAAAATTTATAAGTTTGTTCAGCGATCGCAAAAAGTCGCAGAATTTTTTTACATAAAATGAAAGAAAACATTCCAAACTTTCATTTAGTAGTACTACCAACACGGAGGTAGACCGAGCTAACTTATTTTTTTTCTAATGAAAACTGCAAATGCTAAATTTTTTGGAGTAATTTTGATTTGCTCAGATCTCTTAAACAATATATGTAATTTAAATAATTTTTCTTTCATATTAAATTTAAAATACTATATTTTAATAACAGTGCTCTAAATCTATTGGTAGTTAAACCATATTTATTGTATAAACAACTGAAATGTAGTAAAATTTTCATCAGTTTTCGTTGTATAATATTTAGATAACTTTACCACACTTTTTTTTATACAAAATTTTATTTTTTTCGAAAACAAATCATGGTTTTCTTCTAATGAAACAGTTCTCTACAGAATTGCATCATTACATTTCTAAAAAATAACTGTAAAAAATTGGACTTTTTGCCAAAAAAATACCACTGTGCGTCATCGCACTGGGGACATGTTCGTAATTTCTGTGATGCCGATGTGTCATCCTATTGATGACATAAATTCATTTTGACCCTGATGACACTTTGGCCAAGTGATGTTAAGGTTGACATCACCATGATGAAAAGTGTCATGGGGTCAAAAACGAAGACACTTGTCATAGTACTGATGTCAAAATACATCAGCGTTATGTCGCCTTTTCTATCAGTGTAGTCGCAAATAAAAAACAACAGATGTTTATAATTAAAATTGTCTTGGAAAATACTCAGATTTGAAGTCGAACAGGATGTTTGAAAATTTTTCTAGACTGAATCAGGGCTGAATCTCATCATCAGAATTTTTTGCAGTTTTACTCCTTCCGCCACTGCGACGGATATTTTGGTAGATGGGAATTTGCTCTAATTAATTATCTATTTTTAATTTTCTCTACATTTTTCTTACTCAATTCTAATTTTTCGTACTATTGCAAAGAATTTTTCAAGAACATTTCCCAAGTGCATTTGTTTTTTCAAAATTTCGTTTAAATTAACACTCATTTGTTGTTGTTGTTGTTGTTCACTTTAGTCCTGGCATAAAATAACCGTTATAAACAAGATTGTTGCTAAGTTTAACGGAAAATAAATTAAATTTACATCCTGGACTGTATCGTCGCCATCATCAATGTAATAATTGTCACAGGAAGTTATGAAAAGGAAACAATAGCGAAAGCAAATATAAACAAAAGAACAAAAGTGTTTTTTCTATAGCTGAATATTATTTTTTAATAAAGTTCGCATTATTTCCCTTCCCACGGGTAGTAAATGCCACACAAGGCCTTACACACTTAAATACAAGCGCAATGGTCTTTAACGGTAAAGTAGAACAGAGTTGCATTTTCTTCTTCTAACCTATTGAAAATAAAAACAAATAAAAGCACAACGTCAAAACGGAAACCGGAAAAAGGTGCGAAGGTACAACAAAGTTGTTTTAAATTTTAATAAAAAAAAATGAGCGAAACGTAAACGAAAAAAGGCCTCACCTTTAACTTAAAAAAAAATTCATTAAACAACATAAATTTAAAAAAAAAATTCTGGCATTTATGGGTGAATGTGTAAGTCAATATTCATACATATGCATATGTATGTTTATGAATGTATGTAGAGTGTTTGCTTACGGCAGGTCCTTTTTCTCTGTTTAAAGACATTTCGAAAAACTTGTACTCCCGTTTGCTTTAAAAACTAAACAGATTTTTTATTATTTTATTTTCGTCCTTAAATTGTGAACCCTTTTTGTATTTTTCCTTTTTTTTTGTTTGTTATTATTGTGTATTGAGCCTAATTATTTTAACTAATGTTTTCAGATGAGAGTAATTAACTTTTTGTCTTTTATTAGAGAAATTAATTTCAACCAAACACTTCCCTGTCATTTTACTTTTTTTCTTCCCATTTTTTTTAATATAAAAATATTGTCCGGAGGGTTGTTAAATGGCCACCAATATTCATGGAATGACTTTACGAGTATGATATTATTGTTGTTATGTTTTTTTTTTTTTTTATTCTTGTCATTATTATTTACCATATAATATTCTCGTTGTAGTCATTTTGTCAATGAGTTCATTGCACGCAATTCAACATTTTGTGTTTTTTTTTTTGACTTGTGGATTGTACAAGCGAGTCCTTTGTGCTTGTATTCTTTAGCTGTTCGACATGTCATTCAATTGTCGCATAATTACACCTTACTTAGTTGTAAAATTCATCTAACCATTTGTTCTGTCCATTCATCCATTTCGTCATTTAGTTATACATTTAATGATAAATACTTACTGCATACAGTGTAATCTCCCTTAACCGACAAGTTCCTTAAGCGGACAACCTATACACTGTTGCTTGATAAAGAGCAGCGTTCCAAAAATACGGATCCATTTCAATGGTCCCTTCGATTCCGATAATGAGAGATTTCGCTGTACGTACTTTAATTCAACAGTATACATAAAATTATTAACATATGTACATTAATAATAGATGTAACTAACATTGAATTCCTAGTGCGTACTTCGTTTTGTCAGTGATGATTATGAGTTAAACTAACCCCCTTATTGGGATCAGGGTTGTCAGATGTGGCGATTTCTCGCTAAATGTGACGATTTTCAAACATGTTTGGCGACCTTATTTTTGATTTGGCGACTGGCTATTTTTGATGACCTATGAATTTGATTTGAAATTCGTTAAATTCAATACTTAGAAATAATATTATTTTAATTCTTGTATTTTTATGAATTAAATTTCAGGCAATCATATGTATGATAGGTATTTGAAGGTGTGTTCAAATGGCTGATGAAGTTAATGAAAATCTTCTAGAAAACTGGTTTTTATATATAAAATTGCTCTTGAAAAAATCAATAAATAGAATTCCTTAAGACACCAATATGTATTAAGTCTATAAACATTTTCACATTATACTTATATGTATGTGGCAATTTATTATCACAGATAAAATATGTTGTTGTTGGTGATATGTTAAAGACTTTTACGTATCCTATCATACCACAATGGAAAAAATAAGCGTTGGTTAATTGGAAAGATAACTAAATAAGTTTAGACCAACATTTTACAGCTATAGGGATACGCAGGTCCGTAAAATTTTAAGAACTTTACTTTGGCTGTCCTTAATATGCGGTTATTACAACTAGTAATGCCTGTGTTGAAACTATGAACTCCACTAAAACTCGCCTTCGAATTAGAATGCATTACGAACTTCTGGACGCGTTATTATGAGTTATACAGGCATGTTCTTTAACTTGTGATTTTGAAATCACAATTGTGATTAATGGATGTTTTGAAAACCACAAAAGTTTTAACTTAGTTAAAAATGGTGGAAACAAATAAGCAAGTAATTTTAAATCGACGGCCACTTAGCTGACTGGTTTAAATTCACAATTATGAAAAAAGCTTTTTGTCCAGAACACCTTTTTTGTGATTTCAAATCAGTTTTTGCGATCAGAACATGCCTGATAAGTTATATGAATGGAAATAGTACATGTTGCACTTCTTTTGTACTTTAGTTGAATAAGTGTAATACATACCTTCACAATGTATTCCAAATTAGAAAACAAATAGCGAGTCTTGACGGTGAAGCGTTCTAGAAACTGCAACTATTGTGTATAGTGCATTTCTAATATTTGTTTAGTACTAGCCGCAAAAAATCTTTTTTTGTTGCTTAAAGTAGATAACTATAAATTATTTTATAGTAAACAACGTGTTCACTAACTATTTTTTATTTCGCTCTAAAAAAAAAAAAAATTAAGCAAAATATATATTATTATTATTATGGCGAATTTTTTTGAATTTTTGGCGTATTCAAGCGATACGGAACTAATTTAGATTTTAGATTTAGATTTTAGATTTTTATTGAATTCATATAGTAATCCCGGAAGCCTAAAAGGCCAAATGGATTACATAGTATTTCTACAAGTATATTATATATATTTACTTTAAATTACTTAAAACTAGTACTAGTTGCGCGAAACATGTATATTACAGGAATTAGGAAAGAAAAAAAAATAGACATACACAATATAAGGTCCAGATGGCCAGTGATAAAAGACGAGAAAGGAAAAAAAAAATAAAATATGTTTTACATGTTCTCTTTAAAGAGTGTCTGAAAATTTTGAACACTAAGCGAAAAATTGCGCGCATTGTATGGGATAACACTGTTCCACAGTCTGGATATTCTCACTACAAACGACTTCTCCATATAAATTGTACTGATTCTAGGACATATAATAGCTGAAGTACGAGAGGAGTGCGAGAAAGTGAAAAGATTTTGCAAGTACTGCGGGCATCCATATTTTTCTATTTTATAAAATAAACTAATAAGCCGGTAATTTACGAAATCGTTGAAATACATTCCTAAAAACTCCTTCGTCTCAACTGAAACATGAGCTCTCCAATCCAGTCTATATACAAAACGTATTACCCTATTAAAACACTTCCTCAGCTTATCAATATTCGTTATTGTCGTGGCAGTGTAAACCTCCATGCCATATATAAAAATTGGCATAATGAAAGATTTAGCTATTATCCTCCTAATATGTAGAGGTAAAAAATATCCAAGACTATTAACCCTTCTAAGTGTTAAATTGACCCTAGACACAATACTACATATATGCCTTTCAAAAGTTATCCTTTCATCCAAATAGAAGCCTAGGGATTTGTAGCTAGACACATACTCAATGTCCCTGCCGCTCACATTTAATTTCGGCAATGACATAACACAATTGCCAAACCTCATTGCATACGTTTTTATTGGGTTAAGTTTTAATTTATTCCGATCAGCCCATTGAGTGACTTTGCACAAGTCATTATTTAATAAGTTTACAAATTCAGACATAGAAGTCCTACCATCAAAACAACAATACAGTTGTACATCATCCGCATAATTTTGTGCAGCGCAGAATGACAGAGTTTCATAAAGGTCATTAATAAACATTATAAATAGTAAAGGAGCCATAATCGATCCTTGAGGAACTCCACAGTAGATTCGAGCACATTCAGACATGTTGTCCTTTACTTTTACATATTGGTACCTATTATATAAAAACGAAGAAATCAATCTGCAAGCTCCCGACGAGAACTTATACTGACGATGCAATTTTTGCAAAAGCAATGCGTGGTTGATAGAATCAAATGCTTTACAGAAATCTAAAAAGACAACTACCGCACCAAAACCAATGTCCAAATTCCTCCTAATTTTTTCCGTTAGATCCAGTACTAAAGTAGTTGTGGTATGGCCTGCTCGAAACCCAGATTGACGAGCAGATATCATATTATTTTGACCTATATAGGTCACGATGCGTTTATTCATTATAATCTCCATTATCTTACTACAAATCGGGAGTATGCTAATTGGTCTGAAATCGGCAGTACTAACAGGATTTTTCTTTTTAGCTATCGGAACAATTCTAGCAAACTTCCAGTTATCTGGGTACACATTAGTCATAAGAATAGTATTGTAGATATGCGTCAGAGGCCTTAAAACAAACGGTAAAACTAGACGTAAGAATTTAATGCATAATCCATCAGGCCCAATTGCCCTGGACTTGATCCGTGCCATTGCCTCATAAACATCATATTCCTCTATCCTTCCAAAGTCAAAGCCATTAATATAAACATTATCAAATCTAACTGCATCATTTCCAGCAACATCTTCAGGTAAAATGAAACTTTTATTCAAAGCATTCAAGTCCTGAAAAGTATCACCAATTCCTTTTTCAACAAAACCAGCGTACTTCAACCTATTCAAAATTTCACTTGGACTTTCATTGCCAAACAACCGCTCACATTCTCTCCTTTTAAACTTTCTTATAATAAGCTTCATCCTATTGCGGTATTTGCAGAAAATTTTCCAACGTCGATCATCCATTTGTTCATTATAGGCTTTAAATGCCAGATCCCTTAGCTGTCTTGCCTCAATAATCTCTCTACATTCAAACCACTTGTCTCTGCTCTTAATTTTCCTTCTCCTAATTTTCACGTATTTATTATAAAAGTTCAAGATAATAAAGTTATAATGATCAACTTGACCATTGGTGTCTGAAATGCCATAAATATAGCTCCAGTCGACCAACCGTAATTCCCTTTCACACACAGCCAAATTAATATTCTTATAATCCCTATACAATATATATTCAGGTACATGATCAACATGAATAGAAACCGAAATCTAAATAAAGGCATGATGCGAGTTAAGAGCTGGAACCTGAAACTGACCGGACACAGCAACCATATTTATATCAGATACCAGGAAAAAATCTATTAATTAAGTAACATGATAATAGCTATCAAAGTGTGTTGGCAAGTTATTATGAACTAAATGTAAGTTATAGTCTCTACAACATCTCCTCACCTCATCACCAATCTCAAAAATATTTGTATTAAAATCACCCATAAATACACTGCCTCCAGGCGCGGATTCAGGGGGGGGGGAATAGGGAAATTTCCCCCCCCCGAAAATTATAAAAATATGTTATGTTAATTTCGATAATACAATAATTACCAATAATAATATTTTTTTTAATGTAAAAAGCTTTTGGAAAGCAAAGTTTTTTTTGTTTTTTTTTTTATGGAATCTCTAACGAAATTTTCAATAAGTATTTTTTTTTATTTTTTTTATTGAATCTCTAACGATTTTCAATAAGTATCCATATCTTAATCCTAATAGTTATTTATTAGATACTTCCAAAGAAATATCTAGTTTACCGCATTCAAATACTTATTATTCTACATTCAATCCCAGCAGGTGCCAAAGACTAAACGTTTGACTTGATAATGCGTGCGGTTGAATTATTAAAAAGCCTTAAGCTACGGTCACACTTATTAAATATTTGACCAAATAAGCGTAACCACTACTTTTGTTAATAGTTAATAAGATTTAACATCGTCTTTATATCACAAAATAAACTAATTATACTACTAGACATAGCAAAAAACTGTTTTTTGTAGGATATGGTATTGTAATAAAAATAAATATTGGAATTAAAAGAAAAGATTATTTAGTTTACTTGTTGGTCCTGTCTTTTCCGTCAAATATTTGACAAATGTGACCGTAGCTTTACTATTTGCAATATTTATGTAGGTATGTGTTATATGAATCAAAATTCTATTCGATAATTTTTGACGAAAGCACGGATTTGGCGGGGAAAAGCCAGATTTCCTTATCTTTAAAATATTTCAACATACAACAAAAAGTTTTTAGGGATGAATTTATTGGCTTTGTTGTAAACGCATTTGAAGAGGCTTCAAAAGATATTGATGACGTTGATGTGTCAATTGATGCGAAGGCACTATCATCAATACTTCTTAAAGCTTTGACAAATTTTGGTCTTGACCTTAAAAATTGTGTAGGAGATGGAACAGATGGGTGTCCTCTGATGTCAGCAGAAAATGGAGCTGTTCAAAATTTCTGAAAAAGCGACAAATGCGAAACAAACGCTTTGCTATTCCCATAAATCGAACAACTCCATTTTTAAAAGCAATAAAGTGCCATTGATACAAAAAGTTATAGAACCGCAATATAATTAGTTCTGTGATATTAACTTTAAGTTGTGCTTTACTGTTTTTGGTTAAATGTGTTTGTGCAATTTAATGTTATTAAAAAACCGGTCGATGTTTATAATGTAAAATAATATATATTTTTACGACCCTTGAAAAAGTCACCAAAAAAGTGACGAAACGTCGGGTGAAATGTAATAAAATTGTTTCATTTACATCAACATCATTAGGTCTTATTAGCTTACAAAGAAAAATAAACTGAAAATTAATAATTAATTGGCCAAAGAAATAAATACGGAAAAAGTTGTATCATTTGTTAAAGAAACGACAAAAATTTTTAAATATAATCATCCCAAGCGAAAAACAGTTTTAGCAAAGTATTTGGGAGCCAAACTCTCTCCATTACGCGTCTTTGCAACAAGTGTACATCATATAGTAGAAGCTTTGGAAAAAATATCTGAGTGGAAAGGTAGTATCTCTACCTTTATATTAAGGAACTCACTTAGTAATTTAAAATTTATTTGCGGAATATACATATTAAGTGCGATACCTGTTGTAACACAGCCACTTATCATTTTACAAAAGCAAGATATAGATCTTCAAAAAGGATCAAGCCTTATCAAAATTTTAATCATGTGCCTTGAAGAAAAAAGAAAGAAAGCCGAAAAACTATTTTTAGCGATTTTTGAAAAAGTTAAAGTTATTTGCGTTCAAATCGAGGTTCATATCGAAAAGACAAGATTTGAACGAAATAATCACATCCAATATGTTGAAGATTACTACCGAGTTGTAGGTTACATTCCTCTTATTGAATTTATTTTAGAAGATCTCATAACAACTTTCCCAATAGATATCCCAAATGTATTGAACATACCTAAACTTCTACCTCAAAGTGTAATCAAGTCATATACAGACACAAAACTGTAAAAACCACAACTAGCTGATGAGCTGATTATATTTGATAAAAGAGATAAACATCTACTAACATCTAAACTTGAGGCTGATCTATCAGATAACGTTGTATATGCTTTAATAAACTGTGATGAAGATATACACCCAAATCTTAGAAAAATATTTCAAATTTTCGTTTCAATGCTCATCAGTAAAGCTACGAGCGGGAGGTCATTTCGTACCCTTCATCCAATAAAAACATGGCTCAGATCAACAATGACAGAAGATAGACTGTACTGTCTAAATTTGCCTCACAAGGAAATCATAAATTGCTTATTTAAAGAGATTAATGTATATTGAACTGATATTTTATTTAACCTTTTTGTTGAGTTTTTTTTAATTAGGGTAATAACTTTTTTGGACAAGATTTCTTCATCCCACCAAGCGATGGGCAATTTAGTAGTGATAATGAAAATAATTTTTTAATGCCATTTTGGCCAGAAAAGTTTCCGCCAAAATGCAATTTCTAAAGCTCCTCAAAAAAAAAATTTTTTTTTTTTTTTTTGCTATATATTTTAGCCCCCATATTCATAAATGATTATAAAATTTAATAAACTTTTATTAAGGAACATTTTCATAGAAAATTTGGGTTTCCAGCCTTTATTCAGTTTAAAATATTTTTATGAATACAGGCATAAATACATAAAATAAGCAAAAAAAAAAAAATTAAAAGCTATTTTTTGGGTTTAATGAAATAAATTTAAAGTTTAAAGTGCGAGTTGATTTACAGAATGGAAAAATATCTTGTGCAACTTTAATAGCTCGTTCCGCGCATATATAACTACGCTGCTGAAAATTATCACTGTTTCATATATCCGCCAAACAACTCATCCATCACAACATCTATTATTTGCTATTAAAATTTAGTTTATTAAAAAAACCGCGAAATAGAGTCGCGATTTTTTGCGCCCTTCTTCCGTACAAATGGTAAGATCTTGTTATATTCATGAAATTATTAGAAAATGCTTAAAATTTTGTAATTAAATGTTCATTTTATATAGTAAAAAGAAAAATTAAAATTCAAAACTTTATCGCGTTTGGTGCGGAAACTTTCTTCACGATCGCGAAAAAGTAATACATCATTTCTTAATATTTTTTCACGATCTATACGGCTATGCGATGAAGAATTTGATATTCGCAAAAATTGCAAAAAGTACCCTAATACACATGGTTTTTAATACACTTTTAAAAACAAATTTTTTTTTTGTATCATACAAAATTTCCCCCCCCCCCCCCCCCTAAGGCTCAAGCTGGATCCGCGCCTGACTGCCTCTATATTGAACAGATAGATCTTCCAAAAAACTATCACATAAGCTGAAACTTCCATGTGGTAAATAAACAACACCGACAAGCACCGAATTAGAAGCGCTCGTTTCAACTTCTACAAATATAGCTTCACATATACCCTCATTCATTATTTTGCGTACGAGTCGAGATTTTAAGTAATTGGCCACATAAAGGGACACACCACCACCCCTCCTACGCAACCTATCATTTCGATATATTTTGTAACCTTCAATTCTAATCGCTACATCAGGTATGCTTTCACTAACCCAAGTCTCACTTACACCTACTACATCCAAATAGTATCCTACCAGTATCTGCCTCACTTCATCTATTTTAGCTGACCCCCTCGAAGGCGAAATACTTTGTGCATTAAAATGACCGATATTGAGATTACCCCTAATAGTTTTAGATCTCAATATTTGATTATCACTGGCCACTGGGCCCATATTATGTTCCACCAGATTCATATTTAGATAATATAAATATTCGCACAACTAGAGTAAAATTTAGTACATATTTCCTAATTACTATTACAATAATCTTAGAATTAATATTTGAGATCATTATTACATACATATCAATAACCATCGTAGTCCTTGAAACAATTCTGCATATTCTACATTCACATCTATTATATTCAATATTTATTGTGCAGTATAAATTCCATTACTAAAGATTTAAAAAAAGTTTCAATTGAAAGAAAAAAAAGAAGAAATAAAAAACAATAAGGGTTTTCACGATGGCAGTGGAACATGTGCCAACAATGCAAATGTGTGCCAAAATACAAACACAAAATGTACGTCTTAGCAACTAGCTCTGTTTTACTTAGTTCGTATTCAAAACCCATAAGCAAAATTAGTAATGCATGTTTGTTCCGTTGCAAACAAATTTATAAAAAATGTCTTTAATAATTTAAAAAATATGTATTTTATTGTCAAAAACAAAGGCTTTGGCGATTTTGGCGATTTTTGATATTGAATTTGGCGAAAAATTTCAAAATCAATCTGACAACCCTGATTGGGATGGAGTAAATATTGAAGATACATTTTTTAAATCTTAATGTGATATAAAAAGGGCGACCCCAAAAGAGAGGGATACGTCTTTAGTTTATTTTTAAAAATCTTTAGAACTAGATATATTTCGTTAAGCTTCCGTTATAGTGCTGGGAAACTATCGATAGGAAAAATATCAATATCGATATTATTATTTAAAATACAGCAATTAAAACATGTAACAGCAGCTTTAATCACAGAAATGTCAAATGTTTTTGTAATGTTCTAAAATCAATACCACCTGTATAAAAACGCCTTAATTTAGAAACTCATTCATTTCTACACTCCAAACCATTTTAA
This sequence comes from Pollenia angustigena, assembly GCA_930367215.1. Lineage (NCBI taxonomy): Eukaryota > Metazoa > Arthropoda > Insecta > Diptera > Polleniidae > Pollenia > Pollenia angustigena. Next base: position 117,818,423 of record OV884057.1, on the reverse strand, counting down.
AATTTAAAATATAAGTTTAAAAGTTAAAAATATTTTCAAATTTTTACAATTTCTAGTAAACATTAGTGTGGAAAGAGTCGGGAAGCTTTATTAAATTAACAAAATAAAAAAAAATAAAAAAACCCAATGCAATAGCGAGCATAAAGGCCCTAATACACGTATAAACAACTCATCAAGCATTGTGATATTATAAGTGAAAATGTGTTTGTATGTGTATTTGTGACACCGAAGATGCTGGATAAAAAATCAAGAAATTTGGAAAAGACGTTGAAAATTAAGTCTAACACACGTATACAAGTGAATTCGCCTGCATGATAAGTATTTAACAAGTGCAATACAACGGACGACCATTAGAGAAAAATTCCGCTAGACCGATTACCTTTTGGGCGGATTATCAAAACAAATTTAGAAATTTAGAAACCACGTGATAGCTAATAGAGTGTTCATTCATGTATGGCTATCGATACCGTTAAAAACATGTGTAGGCTGCTTATGATACCCAAAATTAAAAAAAAGTGAGGGGGTAAATACAATGTTTTGTACATATAACGTTTTACAAAAACAATTACAAGTTATCTTTTAACTTAATTTACAAAGTAGTAAGAGGTCATTCAGCCCGTTGCAGTGATACTGAATAGAGTCTCTCGCGCAAATCGAACCCGCAATATTCGCACTAATAGATTAGCTAACTACTAGGGTATTTTATATTATTACCCGATTAACTGATCGGTTAATTTAAAATTGGCTTTTTTCGTGTTTTTAATTATGGGTGAGTTCCAAAAGGACAGTCGGTTTTTTAAATGTATTCTACAATACAACATTGTACAATTTTACAACGTTGTCTGAACCAAAGTTCACCAAAAAAGTTACCAAAGTGCACCAAAAAAGTTGTGTTTAGAATTTTTTTTTATACAATATGTATATTTCGTTCTAAAAATACAGAACAAAAACAGAAATTAAGAAATTCGGAAATGCACTTTTTTGCAGAATGTTCGGTGCTGGGCTTTGCAGGATGAGTTAGATGATGGCCTGACAACAGAATAAACCGAAACAATTAGATGTTTAAAAATTTTAAAAATTAAAACAGGACTCTAATGGCATAATGGAAGATTTTATATGTTAAGAGAAATTCAGAAATTTTGCCTTAAAATACATTTCAAAATGATATTATTTTTTATGAATACGGCAGTAAACATTTTAACCAGATTATTTTTCTAAAAGATTCTTCTATAAGATCTTCTTAAACTATTTAAATTACTAATAAAATGATCACACAGTTTATTTTTTAATAAATACATAATGCATAATTATGTATTAATTAAAAAACATGTATTACATATTTATGAATTAAAAAATAAAAAGTTTTTTCGAGCTCGAGGCTTTTGACCTTTTTCACATAGAAATAAATAAATTAAACGAGGAAAAAAAGAAAATGTTTTTTCTTGAGCAAAATAACCTTTACATGCAAAAAATTAAAGAATGGGTTCTGCAAGAAGAGCAAAGTGAGGAAATTTAGCAAAATAAAAAATTAAAAATAGAGATTTCGAGCCAAATAAGCTTGGAAATCGCTCAGCAAGGCAGACCGTTACACTTGCCCCGTCTGTGCAGACACCGACAATTTTGTTTACATCAACAATAGCAAAAAGTTTATCACTTACAACTTCCATCAAAAGCTTTCCCGTTACATGCCCATGAAAGGTTTCCAATGTCAACATTGATTCAAAAACATTAAAATGTTCATCAATGCATCTTACACAGACAACCAGTTGACAAAGATCATTAATATCTGTACTTTCATCTAAAAATAATATTCATAAAATTCATTACATTTGCAATGCTTAGTTTTGTGTTTGCTGGGCAATGTTATGTTATCCAATACAGACGCATTTCATTTAATGAGAGTTTTGGTTAACTATGGTTTATAATATGAAGCATCTCCAAAGTATACCGTTTATTATATTTTTCCTCTCTTTGTAATATCTCCACATTATCTAAGTTGGGTTTATGTAATCTCTCTGCACAGTGCGATGTGAGTGCAGTTTTTTGTGTTGGTATTTTATTGATGTTTTTAAAATCTGATTTATGTCCAGCTAAACGTGTCTTAAGCTTATTTTTTGTAGTACCGACATAAACTTGATCGCATATGTCGTGGTCATTTCCTGTACAACTAATCTTATATATTACGTTAGTGTTATCCAATTTGTCAAGTTTAGATTTTGTGTTTGAGAAAAGTTGTTTTAATGTATTCGTCGATGTGTGAGCAATCATAAATTTGTCCTTATTATAAATTTCAGCATTCTTTATTCTTTCTGCGATACGTGGTACATACGTCATTGATTTATATATCTTCGAATTCTCTGTATGTTCCATAGATGGTTTTTTTCCATAGTTTTTAATTAAAGTTTCTATTATATTTTTTTGGAAAAGAGTTTCTTGCAAGAATATATTTAATTTTTTCTTTATTGTGAGAATTATAAAACAAAACGTTATTAATCGGTTAACCGATCAATAACAAAATTAACCGATTATTAACCGGTTAAACCAAAACCTGGATTAATTAATCGAGCGATTAACCGATTAAAGTAAAAGCCCGATTAAATGAATACCCTACTAACTACCAACTAGCTTACTGGGGCGCCCATCGTAATGTAGTTTTAATTAAGATAATGGTAACAATAGCTATCTGATATGACGATTTGTAAGATGGAATGTTTCGTTTATTATGCCCACGCCACAATAATGGAGAGGATATTAAGCGTTAGTGGGGGTGTGTTTAACACTAAAAAAATATTGGCTCTAGATTGACGATTAAGTATACCATCAGCTTAAATTCTGAGTCGATCTCACGCACAGGTCGCAATTTTGGAGATAATTTGATAATTTGTTATAAACGCTTCCATTGTCAAATGGAAAATGGTGAGAATCGGTCCATCATATTACATATCCCACATACCAGAAAAGTATTTCTGTTCATAAACTGTCTAATTATGTTGGTACTTAGATTAAATTTAATCCAAAAATATATATTCGCAACGTAAATCTTCTTACCAAATTTTTTATAATCGGTCCCTCTTATAGTCAACTCCCTCCCTGTAAAAAGCCAAAATTAAAGGGGATAAACAGCTCTTCTGCGATTGACGAAAAATTTAGTAATCCAGTTATTTTCTCACAACATTTCTGGCAAAAGATTGTTAATTCAGTACATACACATATTCCCTCTCCCCAACTCCAATACTTACAGTGATATTATGATACACGCCGAAAAATGCTAATTAGTATCCATTTCTTACGATAAATGTTATGGTAAACGTTTTTCAATATACGATTTATAAAACACGAATATGTCCTAGCGAACTTGTTTGTAAATTTGCATGCTTAAATTCTCTAATTCGACTCTATTTCATCACTGCACTTCATAAGAAAAGTTAAAACAGTGAACCAGCGAGTTTCGCGACAGAAAATGCAAAGATGTAGATTTTCAAATGTCTGGTGAGTCGATCTAACTAGTTTTGTTACCAACTGTACACATAAAAACATAGAAAAGGACATGCTTCGATACAATCTATATATTTATTCTCATCAAGTGCTGAAAGATTTGTCAAAATCAATTGTTATCTCAATTTCTTTACTTTTGAAACTCACCTACTTATATTTAAAGTAGAGTGCTCCCTCCTTATTCTTTGACTTCAACATTTTTAAAGCAGAATCTCTTAAAAAATTTATATATTAAAAAAAATATTAAAAAAGTTTTTATGACGAAAAATTTTGGAGTCGGAGTCGTGAGTTTTTGTTGGTACTACGACTCCGGTACAAAAACCTCAACTCTGACTCCGACTCCAACTCCACTGCCCTGTTTTGAAGACAGATTTTTTGGAAACGAAAATAAAAATAAATTTAAATAATTACTGCCCTTTTAGCAAATACTAGGTGAAGGGTGCAAACGGTTCGGCAAAGCACTCTTACACGTTTTTGTACACACTGTATGCTTTCAATAGTTTTACTCGTAGAAGCGAATATTCACATGTTGGCCATTTGTTACTGGCGGCAATAGTTGTAGTTATGTTTTCTCTGTAGTTTTTGTGTGTGTGTTCCTTTTTTTTTTTGTTGTTGCTAGTTTTTGTGTTTTTAGTTTATTTTGACATATTTTTGATTGAGCACACGTCAAATAGATACGCGTGTTATGTACAATATTTGACTAAATGACTTGCTTTTCGCTTTGTCATTTAGTCACTTTGTATCACATTTGGCCTACTTATAAAAACATTTAAATGTACATAACAACCAAGAAGGGGTAAAACACTAAAACCTTTCGTCTTTTTAGAAAGACTCGAAGGCCTACTTTTAGGGTGGAATAGTGTAAAACGATGGCCGCACAGATGTAGCTGTAATTGTAGTAAAGTAAATTGATCAAAATTGGCAAATATTCGTTCTTCTGACACGAAAGATGACCATATTCATGATTTCTATAGTAGTCCATAAAAATTGATTTAAGAGGTCCAAAACTAAAAAGCATTTCCTGAAGATCCAAACCCTAAGCAAACCTTTCAACTGTTTTAGGTTTGATGGAAATATTTATCAACTATGAAAAGAAGAATTAAGTTGGTTCTAACGGCTCAATAATTTTTAAATTAAACTAGGCATTTAAAAATAACAGGTAAATTTGGAGCTGTTGAACTTGTAGCTAGTTTGACAAAACAACTGTAATGGCGTTATCTGTCAAACTTTCTTAAAAACATTCACAACAGTAAAACCTACTAAAAGGCGGCAGCCTGGAGTCACGATTACAGCAGCGGCTCGATATCATGATCAAAAAAGTCGTCCTCCTTATCTAATTTCTTCTGCGTGTGCCTCAAAACTTTCTCTACTTAAGCGAACACCTCTTTCTTACGAACACTCTTGCCTGGTACCGGCAGCGTTGCATAAGGTAAGCATTAAGTTCTTTCGAGAGGACATCCACCTTGTACGGTTTCATTTTGAGGGCCCCTTCGATGCCTGATTATTAAAGATTTCTATTTCTATTCTATTTCTAAAAATATTTCAATTAAGGTTAACAAAACAAATTTTCTACGAAAATTTTACTTCATAAACATTTGTTAAATTTAACAATCGTTAATGTCTGCGTGAGTAAAATTTTTGGTTATTATTGTATGTATAAAAATGTCAAAAATTATGCCCCCTTTTCAAACTTTTGGCATCTTAAAATTCACATTTTCATACATTCTTCAAGGATCACATAAAAAAATATTCGAAAAATATTAAAACGAATACATTAAAAATTCATCAGCATAAAGAAATTTGTATGAAAAACTTTTGCATTACAAAATTAAGAGCGAGAGAAAAAAAGAAAACTGCCATATTAAAGTTGATGAAGACATTTTCATTTATTTGTCTTTTATAAATACAATTTCTGTATTTGCCCAGGATATTTTATTTTTACTTTTCGCACAAGTATTTTGTGGGTAAAAATTCATTCTGATGCATGCAGGGATGTAGAAATGTACAATATTAAAAATATAACATGTGAATAAACATGATAAGAAAAAAAAAATATATAAAATGTTAAATAATATTATAAATTTTTCATACATCTGTATGTACAGATACGTACATGGATTATGAAACCAAACATCGTTTTATTATTGCTACAAGTGGAAACAGATATGCGCAGTCAGACATCCGAACTACACATAAAAAAAATATATTCGAATGCGAGTATCAAGATGTATGTAAATAAATATTTGTTTGTAATAATATAAAAACAAAATGTAAATGTTTCATATTTACGTGGATATTCATATAAAATTAACACATACTAGGGTTCCTATTCAGGAAAATTATTCGTAAAATTTCCAAGAATTTTATATCGGAAACTTTTGAGAATATCCCTAACTGTAATTTAAGGTTAAGTGACATAAGCTGGTACTAGTTTTTCCATTAAAATGTACAGGCTGGAGGAGATAATAGCAAGGCATGTTTTAGAAAGGGTCGCAGTTGAACTGACCAAATCCTAGCCCTAGCGAATTTCATTGAAAACGGTTTCGACCAGAGTAAAAAAACAGCAGTTACATTTGTGGACCTAACAGCTGCCTATGATACCGTATGGAAAAAGAGCCTCATCCTCAAACTGACCAAAGTTATCCCTTGCAGTAGAATTTGCAACATTATCCTGAACATCTCAGCGATCGGCTTTTTAACGTATTCCTAAACGACAGCCAAAGTACCACCCGGAAGCTCAACAATGGCTTACCACAGGGCTCCGTTCTAGTCCCGGTTCTCTTTAACCTCTACATCAGCGATCTTCCGAATTCTATATCCCGCAAATTTAATTATGCCGACGGCCTGGATTTTGCTTATCAAGATGAGAGCTTTGAAAATCTAGAGAGAGTACTAGAAATCGACCTACTTAAAATAGCATCATACTGCAGCAAATGGAGACTTAAGCCAAGTCCTACAAAGACCAAGGTATGCTGCTTCCACCTCACCCATAGAGATGCTGATAGGAAGCTATCAATACGTTTTAATGGTACCACCCTTTCACACAATTTTTACACGAAATATCTTGGTATAACCCTAGACAGAACGTTAACGTATAGAAGTCACCTATATAAAACCGTTCAGAAAATAAAGTCGAGAATTAACATCATGCAGAAACTCACAGGAACGCAAGTTGCCTACGAACTTCTGCAATAGCGTTAGTCTACGCGACTGCCGAAACTCGCTCCAATAAGGTTGAACAGCCACCACGTAAAAAGAATAGACAAGCAGTTAAACACGACGATGCGAATAACATCTGGCACACTTAAAGCTACACCTGTCGAATGGCTGCCAATGTAAGCAAACCTCTGCCCCCTGACCTAAGACGAAAGCAAGCACTTCTTCGGGAGTACACCAAGATCAGCACATCCCACTCAACTCTGACCTTTCCACTCAATACAATGCAAGATTAATCTATAGAAATCCACCCCTGCTCTTGGCTAAAAAACTACTTGACGATAACTTTGATTTAAACTCCGCATGGTCATCGCAGTGGAACGACTCGGGACGAAGCAATCCCTTATTCAACCCAGACGAGAGGACCGCCGATTTTGATCTTCCACGAAAAACCTGGTGTAATTTAAACCGCTTACGCACATCTACTGCCAGAACTAGAGATTCGACCACATAATTCGTCATTTCCAGGAAACACTGAAGAAATCAGGAACCTAACACCCGAAGTCATATCCTGGCTAAATTCTTTAAACTTGAAAAATAAATTTATTGTCTATAAAACAAATAGATACATATACATACATATATTTTCTATGTATTTTAAATCCATACGCTAAATAAAATAAAATAATTCGATTATAATAAAATGCACCTGAATATCAAATTAACGTTTAAAAAACTTTTACCAAAAATAAAATACTGAGAAATTTTTCAATGACAAAGACTCATTTGACAAACTTCCATATATGTACATATGTATATATTTAAATTTCGTTATTCCGTTACAAATTACACCTGATTAGCGCTGCCAAGCTTATTGAGGGAAAAATAAAAAAATAGTAAATGCTAGATTTAATGCTAAAAAAAATAATATAAAAAATATAGAATGATCTTGATTAAAATTAAATTAAATTAATAATATGCAGGATATTGTCCTTCAGGTCCTAAAGGTTTGTCAGATACTCGACAAGTGCAATTAAACTATGCACATCACATAAATTTAATGTTGCCTCTGCTGAACATTGTAACAAATTCTGTAGAAACGGATAGGATTGTTTTAAGTTATGCCCGTATTACTTTTGTGCCTTCTTTTTTCTGCGTGTTGCTCAAGGCCACTTATTTTAGACAATATCGCATTTACATTAATTGCAAAAGTGTTTTTATAAGTCGTCTGCTTCTTTCACCCATTCTTTTTACTTAAGGTGCTTGCCCCAATCTTTGTGAAACTTTTGTGAATAGGTTTTTACTATTGCTCAATATTTATTGTTAACGTGTGTCGATTATCTATGTTGTTGTTTTTTGTTTGGCTTAAGGTCATATATTAAAATTATAAATAAAATATCCTAAATTTTTTTTTGTATTTTTAATTTTGATTTTTATTTTTCATTCGATATTTCGATCATACATCGAAAGCACTGCTTTACAAATTTTTTATTTGGAAAAATGACAAGGACACCACATGCCTAGATAAGTTATAATATTTCCATCAGTTTTAACGTATTTAAAAAACAAGGAATTTTATATGAGATGAAAATATTGTCGTTCCACAAAATCCTTAATAAAAACTTTATTTTTCATTCGATTTTTTTCAAATTACGCTTAAAATGTTGGTAATTAAATATACTATTTGGTTAAGAAATAAAACATTCCAGATATTTAATATAACGTAGTAAAAAAACGAAATAAAAATGAAAAATTTTGGAAAAAACGTAAAAAATAGAATTTTGAGGTGCCATTACTCAGCCATTTCTTATCAGATAGAAATTTGTAGCATATATATGGAAAAGGCATTCGATTACCTTTCTAACGATATGCCATTTATTTCGACCGGACTTTTTGGTTGGGCTCCACAAGGGTTTGAGTGAGACCATACACCGAAAAACGCAAAAGTACCGTTATCTAAAAAACGGTACTTAGGAAAAAAAATTACAGCGATTTTCGTGTTCAGGAGGTCCCAATTAACTAATCTAGGCATGTGGTGTTCTTGGTATTTTTTGGCTGTAAACCAGTGTAGTCATCTTCAGGGGATTGAAAACACTGTCAAATTAAAACTACAAAAAAGTTGATACATCACTGCTTGTCATATTTTCATCAACTGATTTTTTTAATATTTTTTTTTAAATATTCTCCTTTTTTGAATTTTCTTTCAGTGAAACAGTTTTTTTCTGTTATAGTTGCATTAAACATTTTAAAAATGTCACACGAACTAAAAAATGCTAAACATTTTTAAATAATGCTAGAAAAAATGCTTCATGCTAAATCAGTTTTTTTCATGCCAAATGACTTTAAAAAAGGCTATACCCAACAAACACGAAGTCAAACCTTTGATATGAAATGACTTTATCATTTGACATAAAACACAATTCTCAAACGTTTTTCAATTATTTGATTTAACATTTAAATTGATAGTGATTTGAAAATAAACATTTGATATCAAATGTTGTATCAATTTGATGTCAAATGTTAAATTCAAATCGAAACTAAACTTGGTAATACTAAAGCGAGGAATAAATGTAATCATTAAAAATGGCGATTAAAGTTAAATTTTTTACTTTGTGGTTACATGTGTTTTAATAGCTTCTTTCTTGTGAAAAATAAAAATTATTTGTGAGTAATTACAATGATTAAAAATAAGAAAAAAAGGAAAATAAAACGGGAAAGTGAAGAAAGTTTGTTGAACGGTCGCGATGCTACAATCCTCAAAATAAAGGGAAGCCAAGTAGTTTGTATTTCAAAAATTAGAGGACAGAAAGAACATTATTTAAACTTTTATCTATGGTGCCGAATGCTTATCTCACAGTTTATTTAAATAAATAATAAATTCAAATTAAATAAAATAAAATATTTTTATTTTTTGTATTATAATCCACATTTGAAAAACATTTGAGAATTACGTTTGAAAGCAAGTTGAAAATAAAGGCATTTTTCAACTTGAAAATAAATTTCCCTTTTTGTTGAGAACGCTATGATTTTCAAATCCGTATCAAACGTTTGTCGTTTGAAAAAACGTTTGATTTCAAATCATTTTCAATTTTAAATCAAACCTCCGTGTTTGTTGGGTATCTAGCATTAAAAATGCTAAATTGGCAGCACTTCACCTGATCTACACCTGAAATAATTTACCGACGCTCTACTCGCGACTGTGAAAATAACACCTAATTTGGGTTATTGCCCACGAATAGGATAGAATTTTACACCATTTCAACAATTTTTCGGTAAGAACGTAATATTTTACAATGTTTGAAATAATAATTAGAAATATTTAATAAAATGGTTTAATCTTCCAATATTTGGAGTTGAAAAATATTATTTTTTTACCGCCTGTTTCACAATTACGAGCGCTTATGATCGCGTAAAAGTTTCTATGAAAAACACGCAGCTTGTAAAATATTTTTCATATAAAATTCTATGCAAATGTTAACGTTCAAAATTGTTAAAACAAAAGCGGTAAAACAATATTTTCCTTTTTCCACCAAATATTGGAAGATATGAACTCAAATGTCCCTTACAACCAATTCTCTTCATTTCCATTACAGCTTTTTTTCGAAACCTAATGTACAATAAACTACACAAACGTTTTGACAAACATGCCAAAATTTTAAGATAATACAATCATTAGGATGTGGAAAAACTAAACTTTTTAAATTTTTTTACAAACATGTTAAATTGTTGTCAAAACGTCTGCGCTGCGTAGTGCATAATTTAATTATGAGTGACGAAAGAGAAACATACAACAAATCAATGAGGATAAATGTTTTTAATAGAATTTTCATAATAAATCACATCTTTAGACTTCTTTAGATCTCTAAGGCCTATACAGGTTACAAAAAATAAAAACCACTAAATTTAACCAAAAAATCTTTGAATTTCTGGTAATGAAGAAAAAAAATTACTTATTTACGTCACTAATAAGGAACCCTATCGCACACAAATATATAAAAAAACATTGTTGATATTTATTCTTATAGATTTATAAATAAATAAAGATGTTTATTGAAAAGGGCAAAAGTTGATTTCCGTTAGAACCTTTAAATGGTTAAAAAACACAACCACACTGTAATCACTCTAAAAATTTAAGTTTTCCAAAACTTTTGAATTATTACGTGATACATTTTTTTGGAACTTGTAGTAATAAAAGGACCCTAAATGGTGGCGGGGCAGCTCCAGAATGAATTCAGTGGCTTCTTTAAATATGTTTGCTAAATTTTAAGTCTATTGGGTCGATTACATGTCGTCTTTGCCATCGCTTTGTTAAAACAACATGTACATAACTGCCAAATTTCATTATGGTATCTTTATTTATATCAGATTTATAAAATGTCAAACTTTACTTTTTTTACTCATATTTAAAGCCCTTTCATTCATTTACACCATAGAAATTATAATTTTAATGTTTGACATTCCACGAATCTGACATGGATAGATTTATCACTATGAAACTTTGAAGTTATGTAGACCGAAGAGATCTTAAAACAGTGAACTTGAAAGCATTCTCATTTTTGATTAAAAAATACACCAAATTCACAATCCCGGAAAAACGCTTTTAAAAAATGATTGTTTTAAAAAACATGGCTAAACTGACACTATTTACCACGCGATATTGATCAAAATCATGGTAATATTAGAATTCATTACTGTTTTAATTTTATAAAAATCGGTTAATAAATGTCCTTTGTTTTTTTTTTATAGGGCATGTGGGAGAAACATATTGCTTCTACAAGCATACTCATAACGTTTTCTATCGAAAAATATAAGAATTTTTATTTTTTTCTGGAGAAATAAATTTATCAGCGAAAGAACATAGACATCTTTTGGTGAAATAGTAAAAATGAGTATGACCCCTTTCACACTCGGCAAGTTACTTGCGCAACTCTTGGTTTGTAGACGTCAGCGGTAAGGTAAAAAAAGGTGTACAGACTTTGAATTGGGTCTACTCACATGTAGGTTACTTTTATATGCATATACATTAACCTTGAATATACCACTATACTTATAGAAAAATGCATAAGCATTTGAAAAAACAATATACCATTGCTTAAAGTCTGCTTTCCTACCAATATAAAAAAGGTTTAACCCACTTTTGATAACTGTTTGATATTAAACATAATCCACCCGATTAAAAAACTAGAAAAATCGTTAAAAAAATTAGCCCAAAACACCCGTTTTATTCAAATATCTAGAAAGGCAAAGGAGATAACTTAAAATTTAAGCATATTTTTAGTAAGTCGGCTAAGTCTACTATTTTTGCAATCCATAAATACACATATTCCTGGCGAATTTTTTAAAATTTGTTAGATGACCATAAGTAACTCTCACGACTCTCTATGGACCCGTGTTCTTTCAAATCAACTCAAAAGCTTTCTGGCCTTGACAGTTTCAGGAATTGCATCAGTTGCAGAATTATTTTTAAAACAAAACGTTCTTAAGCCATTTTTTATTTATTTATTTAATTTATTCGTCTATGGAATTAATCCTTACAGAATATTTATACAACACAAATGTTAATAACTCGCATAAAATAATTATTTATGAATTTAAAAAAACTATTATTTTCCCAGCGGTATATATTGAAAGGACTGCAAGTGGCAGGCCTTTTTGAAGGCCTCTATACTCCTTTCTAAAAGATTCGCTTCGCATGATATCCTGCCTTCAGAAGTATGCCTTCTAGAAGGTATAAACTTCATTTTAAAAGACCTTCTGAAATATTCAGTACACATTCGCTACTCCCTTCTTTGAGAAGGGAGAAAGGAAGGTGTTCAGTTTTATTTACTTTTTAGTTTTAGTGACCTTCCTTACTCCCTTCTTTGGGAAGGGATAGAAGTTGTTTATAAAGGAAGTGTGGAAGGCCTTGTGCCCAATGACAACCTGTGTAAAAAATAAATAAGTATGGAATGCGGCGAGAAGGGCTTCTGACTGCTTGTGACTGCTAAATAAGGCCTTCTATTAGGCCTCTTTACTCATTCTAGTTACCGCTGGGTTACTTTTAATTACATTAGTATTTAAAGAAAAATCTATACAGTTCATTAAATTGAATACACATTCTCTTGAGAGGGTCAGCGTTTGCATAATTAGCTCTAAAAAACTGAACGGATAATGGTGAGAGGTAACGTGTTGGTCGTTGAGGAATGTTGAACGAAATATTGTTGATCAGAAAACCAGAACAAACATCACCGTTAATAATATTCAATAGAAACGAGACATTTAAGGTTGGCAGCTTAACAAGGGCGAGTCTGCTGGTATATGATGGAAGACTTAATGGGTTGAAATTTAAACTTCGAAGACAGAACAACAGGAATTGTTTTTTGCACAGATTCTATCCTGTAGATATAAGTTTGGTACATAGGGTCCCAAATTATGGAAGCATATTCACATACATCACAAGTGATGTGTACAAAGTTTTAGTTACATAAGGGTCATTGAACTCTTTAGCCCACCGTTTTTTATAAAACCAAGTACTCCTCTGGCTTTGTTTACCATAATTGTTATATGATTAATGAAACTTAGTTTAGGATCCAATAAAACACCAAGATCTTAAAAGCTATCCACTTTTTCTAGCTGAAAATTGCCCAGCATATAATTTACAGATATCGGTCGCTTTCGGACAAAACGCATATATTTGCACTTTTTAGATTCAGCTCCATTAAATTGGAATTACACCATTTGTAAAACGAATCCAAGTCATTTTGAAGTAAAACATGGTTGGAGTATTCACTTATACTCAGGAAAATTTTCACATCATCAGCATACATTAAAATGCTTGAAAACTAAATAACTTGTGGTAAATCGTTTATATACACGGAAAATAAAAGCGGTCCAAGGTGGCTGCCCTGTGGTACCCCGGATGATACGTTTATATTTTTCGAGGATTCATTGTTGAAAAGTACGCTTTGCTTTCTATTTGTTAAATATGAGTTAATCCACATTAAGCTAATATTAGCAAATCCCATCAAGTGTAATTGTGTTGTATTTCATTTCATAATTTCATTAATATGAAAAAAGTGTTTAACAGACAGTTCCAAACAGTTGCAAAAGTATATATGGGGTTAAATATGACACTTTCAGCTTTCTAATGGTACCAAAATATCTTTAACCCCTTTTGACCCAAACAAGTTATATTCCCCCTGTGTTAAGAGTGTTCTTTAATCTGCCTAAAAATGGTGGTTCGGAGAAGTCAATTTTTAAGAACCAAAAAAAAAACCTAAATCCATTTATATGAAGTTAAACACGTGAAAGAGCTTAACGTTCTTAAAAGCGGCATATGGAAACAATCCATGTTTTTTTTAAACAGTTTCGATGTTAATATGAGTGGGGTGTCTCAAAGCCATAGGACATAAAGCCATATGGCGTCAAGTCCCATTCCATTGAGACATAAGGGCATATGCCATTAAGTCTCAATGGAATGGGACTTGACGCCATAAATTTTTTCCGAAAAATGAGACATAAAGCCATATTTTTGATAATGATCAAATCATCACCCTATTTCAAAATGCATTGTTGTTTCATGTCGCCCTCAATGGAATGGGACTTGACGCCATAAATTTTTTCCGAAAAATGAGACATAAAGCCATATTTTTGATAATGATCAAATCATCACCCTATTTCAAAATGCATTGTTGTTTCATGTCGCCCTCAATGGAATGGGACTTGACGCCATAAATTTTTTCCGAAAAATGAGACATAAAGCCATATTTTTGATAATGATCACCCTATTTCAAAATGCATTGTTGTTTCATGTCGCCCTGTTTTATGTCAAAAATGGCGGTATGAACTCAATCCCCAAACCCAAAATTAACTATGACCCATAATTTGAGTACGTCTTTCATTTATGGAAAAACCCCGAAAAAGCTTCGCTAACTAAAGCCTCTCTGCATAGCCGGCTTTCGGCCGGACGCAAAAATTTTCTCCTCTATGGTATAACAAAGACGAGCTTCGCTAACTAAAGCTTCTCTGCATAGCCGGCCTTTGGCCGGGCGCAAGGATTTTCTCCTCTTTGGTATAACAAACACCGGCTTCGCTGACTAAAGCTTCCTTACGTAAACGGCCTTCGTTCTGAAACAAGACAGATTTTAGAAGCTTTACTTGCGCCCGCCCAAAGGCCGGCTATACAGAAGCCGGTGTTTGTTAGACCATGGAGGAGAAAATCCTTGCGCCCGGCCGAAGTCCGTCTATACAGAGAAGATTTAGTTAGCGAAGCCGGTCTTTGTTATACCATATAAGCATTTGTAACGCAAAACATCAAATGGGACATAAAACCATAATGGCTTTATGTCCCATTCCACTAAAATTGATATGAGACTTAAGGCCATACCAAAATTATGGCTTTATGTCTGTTTGGATTGAGACATAAAGCCATTATGGCTTTGTGACACCCCACCGTTAAAATGTTTTATATTCCGGTTTTGAAGATGCATGTACATTCTAAAATAATTTTTAATTCTTATCTTTAAAGTTCAATTATTAAACTTTCTGTATGCGTTAAGTTTATAATTTGTGATTTCATAACGTTACGTCAAATATTGTAGTGAGTTATAAAGCACATTTCGAAAATTAATAAAATTTATTTATTTATAATATGTATTTTATTCGACCTTTATTATTTCAAATATTAATAAATTTGCGAAATTCTAACCTTATTTACCGAGTAACTTAAAGCTTAAAATCATTGTTGTGAAATCGAACGAACAAATGTGATTTTAACGCCGGTTATAAATGACAAATTATAATTTAAGGTGATCCTTAACAGGCGCGGATTCAAGGGGGGGGGGGAATAAGGAAATTTCCCCCCCGTAAATTATAAAAATATGTTTTGTTAATTTCGATAATACAAGAATTCCCAATAATAATATTTTTTTAATATACAAAATTTTTGGAAATCCCAGCAAGGTTTTTTTTTTGTTTTTTTTATGGAATCTCTAACGAAATTTTCAATAAGTATTTTTTATTTTTGTTTTATTGAATCTCTAACGATTTCCAATAAGTCTCCATATCTTAATCATAATAGTTTACCGTATTCAATTTCTTATTATTTACATTCAATCCCATCAGGTGCCATCTATATCAAAAGACTAAACGTTTGACTTGATAATGCGTGCGCTTGAATTATTAAAAAGCCTTAGTATTTGCAATATTTATGTATATATTTATGGGTATGAATCAAAACTCTATTCGATAATTTTTGACGAAAGCACGGATTTGACGGGGAAATGCCAGATTTCCGTATCTTTAAGATATTTCAACATACAACAAAAAGTTTTTAGGGAAGAATTTATTGGCTTTGTTGTAAACGCATTTGAAGAGGCTTCAAAGGTATTGATGACGTTAATGTGTCAATTGATGCGAAGGTATTACCAATAGTTCTTAAAGCTTTGTCAAATTTTGTGTAGGAGATGGAACAGATGGTCGACCTCTGATGCCAGCAGAAAATGGAGCTGTTCAAAGTTTCTGAAAAGCGACAAATTCGAAACAAGCGCCTTGCTATTTCCATAAATCGAACAACTAAATTTCTAAAAGCAATAAAGTGCCATTAATACAAAAAGTTGTATAATTTGTTCAAGAAACGACAAAAATTTTTAAATATAATCATCCCAAGCGAAAAACAGTTTTAGCAAAGTATTTGGGAGCCAAACTCTCTTCATTGTGCGTCTTTGCAACAAGTGTACATCATATAGTAGAAGCTTTGGAAAAAATATCTGAGTGGAAAGGTAGTATCTCTACCTTTATATTAAGGAACTCACTTAGTACTTTTAAATTTATTTGCGGTTTATACATATTAAGTTTGATACCTTAAAATGTAACACAGCCACTTAGTATCATTTTACAAAAGCAAGATATAGATCTTCAAAAAGGATCAAGCCTTTTCAAAATAAAGCCGAAGAACAATTTAAAGCGATTTTTGAAAAAGTTAAAGTTATTTGCGTTCAAATCGAGGCTTCTACCTCAGAGTTGAATCAAGTCATATACAGATACAAAACTGTTAAAACCACAACTAGCTGATGAGCTGATTATATTTGATAAAGGAGATAAACACCTATTAACATCTTAACTTGAGCCTGATCTATCAGATAACGTTGTAGATGCTTCAATAAACTGTGATGAAGATATCTACCCAAATCTAAGAAAAATGTTTTTATTTTTTATTTATTTATTTATTTATTTATAAGTTGGTTAAATTAAAAATTTGGATTAAAAACCATAAATAGTTCAACAAAATAACCACAATACTATTTATTGTTAAAGCTAAGGCACGAGCTCTATGTGTACATTTGTCCTTCAAGTTGTGCTGAAAAAGGTCAACAGAAAAGAGAAAGACAAAGTGAAAAAACAAAAAATGTACTTGGACTTCAAGAAAAATTATTGAGGAAAGTACGAAAAAACAGAAGTAAAGGAAAAAACATGTAAAATCAGTTAAAATAAATAATCATTCAGGAAAGCAAATTTCGATCTACCAAATGTAAAAATACAATTTGGTTTAAGGATTGATGTTTGACTAGTGACGTCAGCAGTCGTCGATGACTGCGAGTGTAAGACGGCAAATCCATCTGAGGAGATCGAGTGGTTGCGATCGAAACATGTCATGGTAACCTGCCGGCCAGGGTTCGAGCCCGAGCCACGTCAAGAATGAAAGATTGTCAATAACAATTTTAATTAATTTTCATGTTGTAAAATTCCTTTCTTCACAAAAATAATTTAATAAAAATTAAATTTCATGAACTTAAGCCTAATTAGAAATATTAGGAGTTTGGATTGAAGAATAATACTTTAAGATTTAACAAAAATTATTTTAATTAAGTTATAACTATTGAGCAGGTAAAAGGAGGAGATTAAATAATGACATACAGAGTAAGTTATAAAAAGTTTAAAAAGATCAGTAAGTAAATATGTATGTATATAAAATGTGCATAGAGTTTTAGTTACAATAAAAATTGATAATTCTTTTTTTAAAAAGTTGTGCGTTGCTGGTTTCCCTAATGATTGGAGGAATAGTATTCCAAAGACGTATTGCATTTACGAAGAACTGCCAATTTGATATAAGCGTATGGTGTCTCAATTGTATTAAAGTTCTGTTTCTGTCAAATCGACTAAAACTAAGCCGGCTATAAAGGTAATCAGGTTCGTGAGTTGATATGATTTTATGCAAGAATACCAATGTTCGTATTTTCATATGAACATGGAACTGTACGCCGAGAATCTTCGCTGCGTAAAGCTATTTCCGTATTTCCGTAAAGCTTAAGTCCATATACGTATCTAGATATTTTGTTGAACGTTACATTAAAATTTAAAATTTTCGTTTCAATGCTCGTCAGTTAAGCTACGAGCGGGAGGTCACTTCCTACCCTTCGTCGAATAAAAACATGGCTCGGATCAACAATGACAAAAGATAGACTGTACTGTCTAAATTTGCCTCACAAGGAAATCATAACTTGCTTATTTTAAAAGATTAATGTATATTGAACTGATCTTATATTTTATTTAACCTTTTTGTTTAGTTTTTTTAATTAGCCCTTTCGCTACAAGTTTTTACTGGGTTACTAAAAAAATCCAATTTTTTGGATTTGTATTATAATTGGCCCTAATAACGACAATCAATACTCACTTTTGAAAAAAATGCACCCTAAATGTGTTTTTTGGACTGTATCCATATGGATACATCTTTCGGTTATGGTAAAGAAATTTTGTTAAAAAAAACTAATATAAATAACGGAATAATGCACGGAATTCTAAAAGATTTTGCAAAAATTCGTTTTATTTGAGCGGAAACCATGCTATAAAATTTCGCGAAGATCGGACCATAATTTACTTTTAGACCCATATAAGCCATAATCCCGGAAAACAGTATATAACGCATAAAACCTTAATAAATAATGTTATCAGAATAAAATTTATTACTTCACAGTTTTATAAGACTAGAAACCACACAAATAAATTTCGTGATGATCGGTCCATAATTTGCAAAAGGTCCCATATAAAAACCACTCAGCAGCATCAAACTTAAAATTATTTTATATCCGTTGTGTGTATATAATTCAACACCATAACTTCCGTTTGTATCCATATGGATACATACTATGTTTAAAAAATCTGCACAGCTTTTTTCCGGCTTAAAACAAAGAACTATTGATGCAAAAAGTTAAAATAAACCATTTTCTTTATGTTGGATGTGTTTTTTTTTAAACATGGTCATATATATATATATATATATATATATATATATATATATATATATGTTATTTGAAATAAAAAAAAAATTAATTTTTCAAAAAAAAATTTTATATAAAAAAACGTTTTTTTAAAAATGCTATATTTTTCTCAAGAGTTTTTCATTAAAAATAATTAATAAGATCTTAAAAAACAATAACGTGGCGCAATCTAAGCCAATTCTTCGACCTGGAGATTGTCTGATGCCTCCACAGTTGAGTGTATCCATATGGATACAATGTAGCGAAAGGGTTAGGGTGATCCCTTTTTTTGGACAAAATTTCTTCATTCCACCAGGCGATGGGCAATTTATTATTGATAATGAAAATAATTTTTTTAATGCCATATTGGCCAAAAAAGTTTCCCGCCAAATGCAATTTCTAAAGCTCCTCAAAAAAAATTTTTTTTTTTAATTTCCATACACATTATATATGGTACATTTATTGTTTATATATGCTATATATTTAAGCCCCCATATTCATAAATGATTATAAAATTTAATAAACGTTTATTTAGGAAAATGTTCATAGAAAATTTGGTTTTCAAGCCTTTATTAAATTTAAAATATTTTTATGAATACAGGCATAAATACATAAAATAAGCAACTGTATAACATATAACTGTATAGCAATTTTTTTGGGTTTAATGAAATAAATTTTATGTTTAAAGTGCGAGTTGATTTAAATAATGGAAAAATATCTTGTGCAACTTTATAAGCTCGTTCCGCGCAATTATTACTACGCTGCTGAAAATGATCACTGTTTCATATATCCGCCAAACAACTCATCTATCACATTTTTTTTTTTTATTTTTAAAATTCATCTTTATTAAATTATTTGATTATATACATATTTACATTTTTCGAGATTTTATCTATAGATATTACAGCGAACTCATCTATCATTTGCCATTAAAATTTAGTTTTTTAAAAAACCGCGAAATAGAGTCGCGATTTTTTTGCGCCCTTCTTCCGTACAAATGGTAAGATCTTGTTATATTTATGAAATTATTAGAAAATACTTTAAATTTTGTAATTAAATGTTAATTTTGTTTAGTAAGGCGAAAAATTGAAATTCAAAACTTTATCGCGTTTGGTGCGGAAACTTTCTTCACGATCGCGAAAAAGTAATACATCGTTTCTTAATATTTTTTCACGGTCTATACGGCTATGCGATGAAGAATTTGATATTCGCAAAAAGTACTTACCCTAATACACATATTGGGCTCCGTGCAATAACTCCCAGGTGCAATAAGTCCCAGTGCAATAACTCCCAATGAATTAAATCCCAAAATAAATGAAATAAGTCCCAAACTGGAAAAAAGAAATAAATCCCAAAAAAATGAAATAATTTCCAAGTCTTAAATGAAACAAACCCCAACTTTTGGGAGTTATTTCATAATAAATAACTCCTAAAGATATTAATGAAATAACTTCCAAAAACAGTCCATCGAAAAGAAATGAAATAAGACCCAAAAAAATTAAACAACTTCCAAAGAAATTTATTATATATGTATTCGTTTTACTTGAATATTTACATATTAGGTTACCAAAAAACTAACATTGAGTCCTCGACATTTTGACAACAAATGGGGCATTTTATTATATCCTGACCTCCTGCAATGGCAACTGCCTGCAGTTTAAGCACGCCGGGTACAAGGATTACCTCCTCTATGGTATAACAAACATCGGCTTCGCTAACTAAAGCAAACACCGGCTTCGCTAACTAAAGCTTCTCTGCATAGCCGGCCTTCAGCCGGGCGCAAGGATTTTATACTCTATGATATAACAAACACCGGCTTCGATAACTAAAGCTTTTCTGCATAGCCGGCCTTTGGCCGTGCGCAAGGATTTTATACTCTATGGTATAACAAACACCGGCTTCGCTAACTAAAGCTTCTCTGCATAGCCGGCCTTCGGCCGGGCGCAAGGATTTTCTCCTCTATGGTATAGCAAACACCGGCCTCGCTAACTAAAGCTTCACTGCATAGCCGATAACCATAAGACACTGCAATTGCAATTACCAAAATGTTCTTCTTTAATAAACAAAAAATGAAATAACTCCCACAGCAAATGAAATAACACCGAAAACCAAAATAAAATGAAATAACTTCCACGTTAATTTTTTCGGGGACTTATTTCATTTGGATTTTATTTCATTATGAAATAACTCCCAGGCAAAAAATGAAATAACTTCCAAAAAAATGAAATAAAACCGAGAGGGCTGGGAGCTATTTCATAATGAAATTACTCTCACATTTGTATGAACAATTTTTGGGTCTAATTTCATTTTTTTCTTGGGGCTTATTGCACCTGGGAGTTATTGCACGGAGCCACATATTGTTGTTAATAAATTTTTGAAAACAAATTTTTTACTTTTTTGTATCATACAAAATTTCCCCCCCTAAGGCTTAAGCTGGATCCGCGCCTGCTTAAGTATATGAAAGTAAATATTACATATATGTATATGTGGTAGCTTGGGACCGTTGAACTTCTACGTTATAGAGAAAACTAGTGATAATTAGTTTTTAGTTGTGTACAGCTTTCGTTGTCATATTTAAATATGAACATTGTATTTCATGTAAATATTTGCTTCTTATTTCAATTAAGGGAATTGCAAGTCTGGACGATGACTTATTGGATATCAACAAAATATCTACTTGTGTTTAAAATACTTTAATCTTTTGTATCAGTATAGCCATTACTTTTGTTTAATTTATTTAAGCAATTTTGTTAAATAAAATATTATTACTTTGTTGACTTTTACACAACACAGAAGTTTTGTGTTTTAATTTTAAAAATTGATATTGTTCCAATGACTAAGTCCAGAGTAGCAATTCTAAAAAAAATTGCAGCAACGAAAATGGCAAGTCTGCACGACGGTATAAGTCGTTTATATTTACAAATAAAATCAAGGCGAATTCATGTAAACGGTGGTGTCGATACTAAAAAAAAATGTAAAATCAATTAAATATGGATAATCATTCAGAAAAGCAAATTTCGATCTACCAAATGTTAAAATACAATTTGGTTTAAGGATTGATGTTTGACTAGTGACGTCAGCAGTCGTCGATGACTGCGAGTGTAAGACGGCAAATCCATCTGAGGAGATCGAGTGGTTGCGATCGAAACATGTCATGGTAACCTGCCGGCCAGGGTTCGAGCCCGAGCCACGTCAAGAATGAAATATTGTCAATAACAATTTTAATTAATTTTCATGTTGTAAAATTCCTTTCTTCACAAAAATAATTTAATAAAAATTAAATTTCATGAACTTAAGCCTAATTAGAAATATTAGGAGTTTGGATTGAAGACCATAAATAGTTCAACAAAATAACCACAATACTAATTATTGTTAAAGCTAAGGCACGAGCTCTATGTGTACATTTGTCCTTCAAGTTGTGCTGAAAAAGGTCAACAGAAAAGAGAAAGACAAAGTGAAAAACAAAAAATGTACTTGGACTTCAAGAAAAATTCTTGACGAAAGTACGAAAAAACAGAAGTAAAGGAAAAAACATGTAAAATCAATTAAAGATGGATAATCATTCAGGAAAGCAAATTTCGATCTACCAAATGTTAAAATACAATTTGGTTTAAGGATTGATGTTTGACTAGTGACGTCAGCAGTCGTCGATGACTGCGAGTGTAAGACGGCAAATCCATCTGAGGAGATCGAGTGGTTGCGATCGAAACATGTCATGGTAACCTGCCGGCCAGGGTTCGAGCCCGAGCCACGTCAAGCATGAAAGATTGTCAATAACAATTTTAATTAATTTTCATGTTGTAAAATTCCTTTCTTCACAAAAATAATTTAATAAAAATTAAATTTCATGAACTTAAGCCTAATTAGAAATATTAGGAGTTTGGATTGAAGACCATAAATAGTTCAACAAAATAACCACAATACTAATTATTGTTAAAGCTAAGGCACGAGCTCTATGTGTACATTTGTCCTTCAAGTTGTGCTGAAAAAGGTCAACAGAAAAGAGAAAGACAAAGTGAAAAAACAAAAAAAATGTACTTGGACTTCAAGAAAAATTCTTGACGAAAGTACGAAAAAACAGAAGTAAAGAAAAAAACATGTAAAATCAATTAAAGATGGATAATCATTCAGGAAAGCAAATTTCGATCTACCAAATGTTAAAATACAATTTGGTTTAAGGATTGATGTTTGACTAGTGACGTCAGCATTCGTCGATGACTGCGAGTGTAGGACGGCAAATCCATCTGAGGAGATCGAGTGGTTGCGATCGAAACATGTCATGGTAACCTGCCGGCCAGGGTTCGAGCCCGAGACACGTCAAGAATGAAAGATTGTCAATAACAATTTTAATTAATTTTCATGTTGTAAAATTCCTTTCTTCACAAAAATAATTTAATAAAAATTAAATTTCATGAACTTAAGCCTAATTAGAAATATTAGGAGTTTGGATTGAAGAATAATACTTTAAGATTTAACAAAAATTATTTTAATTAAGTTATAACTATTGAGCAGGTAAAAAGAGGAGATTAAATAATGACATACAGAGTAAGTTATAAAAAGTTTAAAAAGATCAGTAAGTAAATATGTATGTATATAAAATGTGCATAGAGTTTTAGTTACAATAAAAATTGATAATTCTTTTTTTAAAAAGTTGTGCGTTGCTGGTTTCCCTAATGATTGGAGGAATAGTATTCCAAAGACGTATTGCATTTACGAAGAACTGCCAATTTGATATAAGCGTATGGTGTCTCAATTGTATTAAAGTTCTGTTTCTGTCAAATCGACTAAAACTAAGCCGGCTATAAAGGTAATCAGGTTCGTGAGTTGATATGATTTTATGCAAGAATACCAATGTTCGTATTTTCATATGAACATGGAACTGTACGCCGAGAATCTTCGCTGCGTAAAGCTATTTCCGTATTTCCGTAAAGCTTAAGTCCATATACGTATCTAGATATTTTGTTGAACGTTACATTAAAATTTAAAATTTTCGTTTCAATGCTCGTCAGTTAAGCTACGAGCGGGAGGTCACTTCCTACCCTTCGTCGAATAAAAACATGGCTCGGATCAACAATGACAAAAGATAGACTGTACTGTCTAAATTTGCCTCACAAGGAAATCATAACTTGCTTATTTTAAAAGATTAATGTATATTGAACTGATCTTATATTTTATTTAACCTTTTTGTTTAGTTTTTTTAATTAGCCCTTTCGCTACAAGTTTTTACTGGGTTACTAAAAAAATCCAATTTTTTGGATTTGTATTATAATTGGCCCTAATAACGACAATCAATACTCACTTTTGAAAAAAATGCACCCTAAATGTGTTTTTTGGACTGTATCCATATGGATACATCTTTCGGTTATGGTAAAGAAATTTTGTTAAAAAAAACTAATATAAATAACGGAATAATGCACGGAATTCTAAAAGATTTTGCAAAAATTCGTTTTATTTGAGCGGAAACCATGCTATAAAATTTCGCGAAGATCGGACCATAATTTACTTTTAGACCCATATAAGCCATAATCCCGGAAAACAGTATATAACGCATAAAACCTTAATAAATAATGTTATCAGAATAAAATTTATTACTTCACAGTTTTATAAGACTAGAAACCACACAAATAAATTTCGTGATGATCGGTCCATAATTTGCAAAAGGTCCCATATAAAAACCACTCAGCAGCATCAAACTTAAAATTATTTTATATCCGTTGTGTGTATATAATTCAACACCATAACTTCCGTTTGTATCCATATGGATACATACTATGTTTAAAAAATCTGCACAGCTTTTTTCCGGCTTAAAACAAAGAACTATTGATGCAAAAAGTTAAAATAAACCATTTTCTTTATGTTGGATGTGTTTTTTTTTAAACATGGTCATATATATATATATATATATATATATATATATATATGTTATTTGAAATAAAAAAAAAATTAATTTTTCAAAAAAAAATTTTATATAAAAAAACGTTTTTTTAAAAATGCTATATTTTTCTCAAGAGTTTTTCATTAAAAATAATTAATAAGATCTTAAAAAACAATAACGTGCCGCAATCTAAGCCAATTCTTCGACCTGGAGATTGTCTGATGCCTCCACAGTTGAGTGTATCCATATGGATACAATGTAGCGAAAGGGTTAGGGTGATCCCTTTTTTTGGACAAAATTTCTTCATTCCACCAGGCGATGGGCAATTTATTATTGATAATGAAAATAATTTTTTTAATGCCATATTGGCCAAAAAAGTTTCCCGCCAAATGCAATTTCTAAAGCTCCTCAAAAAAAATTTTTTTTTTTAATTTCCATACACATTATATATGGTACATTTATTGTTTATATATGCTATATATTTAAG
Source organism: Pollenia angustigena (assembly GCA_930367215.1). NCBI lineage: Eukaryota > Metazoa > Arthropoda > Insecta > Diptera > Polleniidae > Pollenia > Pollenia angustigena. The sequence continues at coordinate 117,793,177 of OV884057.1, read as the reverse complement.
CCCCCATATTCATAAATGATTATAAAATTTAATAAACGTTTATTTAGGAAAATGTTCATAGAAAATTTGGTTTTCAAGCCTTTATTAAATTTAAAATATTTTTATGAATACAGGCATAAATACATAAAATAAGCAACTGTATAACATATAACTGTATAGCAATTTTTTTGGGTTTAATGAAATAAATTTTATGTTTAAAGTGCGAGTTGATTTAAATAATGGAAAAATATCTTGTGCAACTTTATAAGCTCGTTCCGCGCAATTATTACTACGCTGCTGAAAATGATCACTGTTTCATATATCCGCCAAACAACTCATCTATCACATTTTTTTTTTTTATTTTTAAAATTCATCTTTATTAAATTATTTGATTATATACATATTTACATTTTTCGAGATTTTATCTATAGATATTACAGCGAACTCATCTATCATTTGCCATTAAAATTTAGTTTTTTAAAAAACCGCGAAATAGAGTCGCGATTTTTTTGCGCCCTTCTTCCGTACAAATGGTAAGATCTTGTTATATTTATGAAATTATTAGAAAATACTTTAAATTTTGTAATTAAATGTTAATTTTGTTTAGTAAGGCGAAAAATTGAAATTCAAAACTTTATCGCGTTTGGTGCGGAAACTTTCTTCACGATCGCGAAAAAGTAATACATCGTTTCTTAATATTTTTTCACGGTCTATACGGCTATGCGATGAAGAATTTGATATTCGCAAAAAGTACTTACCCTAATACACATATTGGGCTCCGTGCAATAACTCCCAGGTGCAATAAGTCCCAGTGCAATAACTCCCAATGAATTAAATCCCAAAATAAATGAAATAAGTCCCAAACTGGAAAAAAGAAATAAATCCCAAAAAAATGAAATAATTTCCAAGTCTTAAATGAAACAAACCCCAACTTTTGGGAGTTATTTCATAATAAATAACTCCTAAAGATATTAATGAAATAACTTCCAAAAACAGTCCATCGAAAAGAAATGAAATAAGACCCAAAAAAATTAAACAACTTCCAAAGAAATTTATTATATATGTATTCGTTTTACTTGAATATTTACATATTAGGTTACCAAAAAACTAACATTGAGTCCTCGACATTTTGACAACAAATGGGGCATTTTATTATATCCTGACCTCCTGCAATGGCAACTGCCTGCAGTTTAAGCACGCCGGGTACAAGGATTACCTCCTCTATGGTATAACAAACATCGGCTTCGCTAACTAAAGCAAACACCGGCTTCGCTAACTAAAGCTTCTCTGCATAGCCGGCCTTCAGCCGGGCGCAAGGATTTTATACTCTATGATATAACAAACACCGGCTTCGATAACTAAAGCTTTTCTGCATAGCCGGCCTTTGGCCGTGCGCAAGGATTTTATACTCTATGGTATAACAAACACCGGCTTCGCTAACTAAAGCTTCTCTGCATAGCCGGCCTTCGGCCGGGCGCAAGGATTTTCTCCTCTATGGTATAGCAAACACCGGCCTCGCTAACTAAAGCTTCACTGCATAGCCGATAACCATAAGACACTGCAATTGCAATTACCAAAATGTTCTTCTTTAATAAACAAAAAATGAAATAACTCCCACAGCAAATGAAATAACACCGAAAACCAAAATAAAATGAAATAACTTCCACGTTAATTTTTTCGGGGACTTATTTCATTTGGATTTTATTTCATTATGAACGCGCCAAAGTGTTTTTTATGCAACTTGTTCTATGAAAAAACACTAATTTAACTTTTGGACAGAAGTTCTACCTTAGAGGTCGGAATTCACTATTCTTCACAACCGCACGACTTATTCACACGAAAATCTGACAGAATTCTTTTCGACTTCCGACATTAAGAAGTTTTTCGCACTATCACACAAAAGTAATGCAAAATCCTAAGACTCATTTCATTTACAAACAAATGCAACTGTGATTGCAAGGAATCTGTCATACTATGATCGATAGTCGGACAGGACAGACTTGTGAATCAAATTTGTATTTTAAGGTTAGACTGTCATACCTTATGATTTTTTTTCTTTTTATTTTTTGACAAATCGTACGACTAAATAAGATGGTTAACGGTGAGAAATGTTGCTGAAATGGTATTCGTTGGTTAAATATAAGGGGTGTTCTGGAAATCGAAAACACAAAACGCAAGAATCTTGAAGTTGCTTTTAATACACTTTTAATGCAATTTTTATAGTTTTTGTTATAAAATTCTGTTTAATAAAGAATTATTTGTAAAATATTTTTCATAAAACTCTTTTATTACAGAAATTTTATTAACAACGACGTTTTAAATTCTTGCGTTTTGCGTTTTCGATTTACAGAGCAACCCTGTATGATAACTTTGATAAAACTAAGTTTATAAACAAGAAATACAAGAAGAACGAATTGTTGTTAATGAATAAAAAATGATGTTGCACTTTTTGAGACTATTTTTAAAAAATAGTTGCAGTTATAAAGACTGTTATGTTAAAATATTGCCTGTTGCGGTAATCGGGGTTTGACTGTTAATTAAAAAAATTAATAAAAATACAAATGTTGCCATATTTTCAATAAAAATTTAAAGGAAAAAACACGTAGGTAAATTTAACGTTGAAATTACCAAACTAGTTTTATCGCAGAGGTGAAGATAACTGTTAGGTACGAACACGACCAGATATCTGTTTGTTGAAATTACGGGCATAAATACGATATTCATACGCAGATACAAAAATGTGAACGCATACATACCCTACAGTTCTATCGATTGCCAACGTGTAAGTAGACCTACACGCAAGTAGACTTGTTATTCGATTTATTTCAACTAATTTTCATAACCAGTGTTGTAGTAGAATCTAGTGTTTTTTTTTTCTAAACACTTCAAATGACCCAAAAAACAGACGACAATAAGGCAGTCATGTAGTTTATCGGATGTGGCAATGAAATTAAAGATATTGTCGATGTCAATACTGCTGGGTAAACTCACACTCACATACACAGTTATGGGGAAATATTGAAACATATTGTGGATTTATTATTCAATATTTGCCAAACAATAATGGTTGAAGTAGAAAAACACACAATATTAAGTACATTCGTACAAAAAATATAAGCAATTGAATGAAATGTTTATTATTTATACCCGCACCACAACAGTGGAGAGGGTATTATGGGTTTGTGCTGATGTGTGCAACACATACAAATATTGGTTCTAGATGCAAATTTTAGAATGCCGATCGACTAGGAATCATATTCTGAGCGGATCTTATCATGTCCGTCCGTCCATCTGTTCAGATGGTTGGCTTGTTGTCTGTCCATGTAAACCTTTTGATGAAATTTCATACGTTTTAATTCTCAAAAGGATGAAGCCTATTCAAAGTAGTGATAAAGGGTCCATAGTTTCTCATAGAAGTTTCTTTGTAGCAATAAACAATTTTATGATGTTGGTATTAAGATTAAATTTGGGCCAAAACATTATATTGCAACCTAAATTATATCGGAATCTATCCATATTTAACCAAAGCTTCCCGAAAATAGGATTTTTATAAAATTTATCGACGACAACTATAACAATAGCTATTATGTCTTGGCAAAATGTTGTGCTCATAGGTTCAGAATATCCCTTATAGGCCCGATCCCTAAAAAATCTCACAATGATGTTGGTATTTGTGTGAACTTGGGGAAAAGAACTCGTATATGAATCTTAACCACAAAACACAATTATGTATTGCCGGGTTAATGTTTGCTCTCGGATCCCAAATTGGTTACACTTTTAAGAATTTGTCTGTAAATACTCTGGTATAGGGTATCATAAAGTCGGTGTTGTACGACTTTACTTTCCTACTTAAATTGTGTATTAATAATAACAATAATATTTTGTATAATACCAACGTGTTTGTGCATACGAAATTAACTAAAATTTACGTTTTGGGCAGATTTTTCGTTTCGTTTTGTTTGTTTTTGTAATTAAGTCCAAACCATATTGTCACTCACAACAATTTTATGTTTTATGTCAAGTTTTTTTATTTGCTTAAATATTTGTTGGGTTTTTTTACGTAGTTTTTGGGGGTATTTTGATTTAATTTCACACAAAATATTTTTTTTTGTCATTGTGCATGCAACCACTTATGATTTCATTTCATTAGATTAAAATTTTCACAAATCTTGTTTATAATTTTATACAACAAGCCAGGACTTATCGGGGGAACAAAAGAGGCCGCCCTGTTTCTCGGAATTCGATGTAAAAATTTTTAGCTCAATTCTTATTAAGTTAAACAATTACTTATTATAATATTTTAATAAAATTGTAATTATCCATAGCAGAGATTTGGTGGAGTATATATGCTATTTAAACTCTATAAATGTAAAGGATTGCCTCTGGGTAGTTAACCATGGGCGAACGATAACTTGAACCCAATAATTTTTATTATTTTAAATCCGATGTAGATCAGACCGTCTTTCTTTTGTTGAGAGTAAGAGAGGAATATAAATCGATAAACATTTTTGAAAATTTGCTATTAAAAATCATTTATTATTATTTATCTTTTATGTCCCGAAATAAAAGTTTTGTCATTGTAGCGGCCAAACGAAATCAGCTGGAGCAACGAAACTTTGTGTTAAGGTTTTGAAATTTTTGTAAGATTGCCGTGACTGGAAGTAATTTCTGAGTGTGCACCTCATATAAGTTAAGATTATATTATGAAGAACCCATATACTTCAACAGGTTAAATGATGAAATGAGGGGGATCGGCTATACCATCAGAAATATGACCGATAGTTTTCATAGGATGGCGCGATGGTTGAATCCTCAAGGCTCAAGAGGCCGTGGTCAATAAAAAGGTTTACGAGAGCTGATAACTGAAAAAAGAATATGAATATGAGGGGCTTAAAGAAGAAGAGGTGTTTAGCAAATTATATTTAAGAATGAGAAAAAAGAGGTTAACGGTAAATTGCAATAAAAAAAGTTTGATACTATCTGGAATATTACTTTTTACTTAATAGTGATCCTGAAATATATTTAAATCTAACAAGAAAAAAAATGCCATCTTTTACAAATATTAATACCCAAAAATAACCTTTGAAGTAAGGAAAGTTGAGCTTATAACACTTGTGCTTTAACTTTTTTTAAATTTCTAAATAAATGAACTTGTATTTCAAAAGAATGCTAGTTATTTGTAATTTAAAAACCACATGGACTTTATTTTTTAATTAACATTTTATTAAGAAAATCTTTGTTATATTGTTACTCTTCATAATCAGAATACATCCTCACCTTGGCTTACGATTCTTTTCGGAATTTCTATTATTCTATCGTGAGGAAGTTCTTTGAACCATTCATGGTAAATTGTTGGCATATATCAAAGAAGATCAGAAAGAGTCGTGAATTTCTCAAACTTTATTGGTTTGACGCTGTTTTTTGGTGGAACTTGTGGCAGTTACGCACTAGTCCTTCAGAGGCTCTGAATACTTTACTGCACCTGGTTCTAATAGAAATACACCTTATGTCCATATCAGTCAACAGCGCAGTTAGGCTCTCTGCATCGGGATGTTGGAAGGCGATGACGTACGGTCATGCAGGGATCTTACTAAAGCAAACCATATCTCTGAAACGACCAACGGACTATATGAAACCCCGCACGGACCTTGATAGGAAAATCAAGGTCATATTTCTGTCAAGGCGGGAATGGTGCAGGGGAATCCTGGCCGAGGAAAACCGCACGAGGGCTTACACAGATGAGTCGAAGATGACTTGTGGTGTCAGCTCTGGGGTCTTCTCGGATAAACTGCACGTGAATCTCTCTTTTCGTCTGCCGGACTGGGCCAGCGTATTTCAGGCTAAAATACTGGCGATAAGAGAGTCATGTAGAACAGTGTACAGTAGGAACATCAGCGGCAAAATTGGCATCTTCGTCGATAGCCAGGCGGCTCTGTGTCACTAAAGTCACATAAGACAACGTCCATTCTCGTCAACCAGTGTAAGAAGGAACTATCCAGATTGGGCAGCCTATATGATATTACCTTAATTTGGGTCCCTGCGCATAGGGACCATTAAGGTAATGAGCATGCGGATGGGCTGGCCAAGACTGGAGCTGCTCTTGATATTTCATAGGGTGTGACAGTCGCAATACCCTTGTGAACTATCAGAAGCGAAATCTTCAGACACTATCTGGATATGGCTGACGATAAATGGAAGAAACTAGATGGCTTCAGGGCTGCAGGGATACCAAAATAACGTGGCCCACATACGACATAAGTCGCTCTGAGCGACTTCTTAACTTCAATCGGAGAGACGTGTAGAGACTTATATACGTGCTTACTAGTCACTGGACGATCGGTAAGCACGCTAAGAGACTCGGCCTCCCTTTTAATGAATGCCGCCGCAACTGCAGGGAACCTGGAACTGAGGAGACAGTATTTCATCTTCTACAAGGACTCTCGGAGATATCGCGGGTGAAACTCAGCAGCTTGCTGAAATATCTCAACGCAACGGGCTGGCTCTAGCCACCTCGATATTGCCACTGGGTCAAGTTTGATTGGGGGTTCCTATTCTTGACGAGTTGTGTGGTGTCAAAACGGAGTCACTGACGACTCTAATCTAACCAACCAACCAACTTCACAGCTCGGTAAAGTTTTCTTGCTCACTAATAAGATCATCTTTGTATGTATGTAATTTTTCGGATGCCCGGTACACAATTTCGGAAAAAGCTTTGAATGGGCTCTAGAGTTAAAAAGTCCTCATTTTGCAGTGTCAGTGAATTTTTCACTTGAATTTGTCACATGCTTCTCCTATTCTTAAGATACATAAATTTGACAGATTTTTTTTGTATTTTGGTCACACTCTATGAACGAGTCCCCAAAGAGTTAAAATTTGTGATATACATCTTGTTTTCATAAAAAAATTTTACAGATTCTTAATCCTACCATTTCATAAGCAGCACAGTTTTATTCTTTGAACTTTGGGGTTTCGAGGACTCCATCTCCCCTAAGCTACTTTTATGATCTACTAAAACTTCTCCAGCTTGTTCAAGTTGACCATCCAAATGAGTTGTCACAGGTATTTTCCATATGGGTATAGAAAAAGGAATTTCTTAGGAAACTTTATAAAAAAACCCTGGTGAAGAGTAAAATAAAGTTCGAGTACTGATTTTAAATAATATATTTTAATTTTGTAGTGTGCAAAAACCACCAACTTCACTGTACAACAAATTAATTATTTCATATTTTTTCAAAAGAAGGCCCCTCAACATTTAAATCCGCTCCTGCTTTCAACAAGTGTATAAGAGAATTGATTGCTTTTAAAACACTTTTGTTCAACATACTTTTAATGCGACGTGATAATTTGTTTTAATTTAGTTAAGCGACATAAAAATCCGATTCACTAAATTATTTGATAAAAGTTATTGATAACAAGAACAGCAATAATTTAAACATTCTGCACAGTCACACACACTTTCAGTAGTACGGTGGCAATAACGATAAAAACAATAAAATATCGTTACATTAAGTGTTAAACTAGTTGTACTAAATTTGCTTAGATATGACTGTATTTTAGTTTCAAATTTTATTTAGTATTATAATTATTTGAAGTTAGTCTAGTACATCAGCTTTAGGTGTACAAGGACATTTCGATTTTTTGTCAAACATTTGCAATGTCAGGCCTATTAACATGATTGATGGCATAATATCATACAGTGGAAGGCAAAATGTGTTAAATTATTTAGATGTCATAACTGGTAGCCAAGGGGAAATAAAATAAGTTTCAATTAATTCAACATTTTTGGGAAAATTGCAAAATTTTACATCTTCTTGAACCTACAGTTAATGTTACTAATTTTTTTTAAACACCTAAACGTTGATTGATAACGATATAGAATTGTCTAGAGCTAAGTGATTTGATAAATATTCGTTATATTTTTTAACGATGCGATTATGGTAATAGAAGTATGTGTATGTGCATTGCAGAGCTTTAGTTTGTATAAAGGCTATTGGCGTATTATCGCAATCCTTGTAGATGTATTGATGCCAACCTCACTTTCGAAAATTCTTCTCAAGTTTCCTTAAATATACATTTGTTTTGTCTGTCAAAAAATTTTTTACGCTATTTGTGGTGAAACATATTAAAATTAAATGTATCATATTTTTTATTACAACTCAAGCACCAAAAATCTGATTTCAGCACCAATTGTGAAAATGTAGCAAATTGATGGCCAATTTCAACAATTCTACTTAAAATCAATTCATATTTAAATATAGTTTTTATATAATTTTATTTTTATCTGTCATGAAAAACGAATTTTAAACATAAATTGATACTTAATGCTAGAAACACAACTGGGACGAACGACGAATTATTCGCCACGAATATTCGTCATTAGAAATAGAACACATTGGTGTATATAAAAGTACACACAATCATTGCGTAGACTTAAATTCGTCGTGCGTAACGAACTCTGCGATAGGTTTATTTCTATTTCTTGCGTAGACGAACGACGAATACATTGGGAAAGACACAGTGCAGCATGATATAAAAGTCTAATATTTGCTAAAAATCGTGAAAGCTGCAAAGAATCAGAGGGACAAATCGCTTCTATTGCGAACTTGTGTAAACTTCGCGAAAAATTGCAAACTTTTAAACAAACACTTAAATTTATTTGAAATCGCAAATTGGTGAAAAAAATGTCGGAAACTAACAAAAAAAAAAAAAAAAATTGCAAAAACAGCGAAAATTCGCGAAAAATTTTAATATTTCAAACAAGCCATAAAATGGATTAAAAGTCTCTAAAACCATAAGGAATAGCAAAAATTCGGTAAAAATTGTTTAATTAGCGGAAATTCGCAAAAATTTGCAAAAATTTGCTAACAGCGGCATTATAACAAAGTCTACTATTTATTATAAATCGTGAAAGCTGTAAAGAATCACAGAGACAAATTACTTCTATACCAAACTTTGCTAAAATTCGCAAAAATTTACAAACTCTCAAACAAACACTAAAATTTATTTGAAAAAGCTAAATGGGTGAAAACAACAAAATGTCGAAAAATAAAAAAAATAAAAATTTTCAAAAATTGCGAAAGAGCTCCTAAAAATTAAGTATATGTTAGAAAAGTTAATGTTTTAAATTTAAATATTTTATTTATTATCAATTATTATTAATTAAAACTGAAAACATTTTGAATCTAATACAATGCTTTTGTTGTTATATTCAAAATTTAACAAAATTGAAGATCAAAGCGCGGGCTGTTACACTAAAAATAAATTAATAATATTTTACACGAGTCTAGTGCAGACAAAAATACAACATATTTACGCTATTAAAAGTCGATAAGAGAAAAAAAATATTTTCGACCCACCCTAATGTATATATCTATAGCTTCAATTTTTACCAAAGGAAGGCTTAAGCATAAAGTATGTGAATTATTAAAGGAATAGGACTATTGCAAGAAAGCTTTAACATTTCATTTTAAAGGTTAATAAATTATTAAAACAGGCTTCCTGGGAGGAAGTTTTGAAAAAAGCCCAATCTTTGCAATCTTTTAATTGTGCTCTAATTCTTCTTTAATTTTATTTAACCCTTTCAGACATTAAATAGAACCAGTTGAGATAAAAATCTGAAATTTTCAGTGTAAGCTAATTTGGGAGTGCTGATTAAGAATCTGGAGTCGGATTACAGGTAGGTTGTCTCACCTGGCCGCAAGGTGTTGTCCAATATATTGGACACAGTTACTCGGTGGACATGTTTCTTCTAAGTAAACTTAAAGTTAAAGGGTGTAATTTAATGAGACAAAGGTATTAAAAAAATCTATTTTGTGTGATAGTTAGCAAAGCAGGTTTTGCAAATAAAAAATAATATTTTTTGAATAACCGACTATTTTGTAGCGACCACTGTTTGTACTTTCCTTAAATACTGGTTAGTGGTTGTGAACATCGCTTGTTTTTTTTGTGCTTGATTGAATTTTGCAATGGCTCAGTAGAAAGAAATACATTTTGCTTTGAATGGATTAATTTGCTCGTCCAAGTAAATATTTTCCTACACGGGCAACTGGTAATTACGGACCATTTTTCATCATAATATGAAGTTCAAAAAACACAAGTATTTCATCAGCGCTGGATGGTTTAAAAGATGACTTGCCCTGCTGAACGGCATATAAAATTGTGTAACATGTGGCATTGCCAAAACATTATTGTCGATATACAAATTTTTGGAAATATTTAAAATGGAGTTTCTATAATAATATTATCATTTGGCGGAACAAACTAGTTTTTGATTTCACATGAGCCTATTCTTCCATACAATAGATTTTCAGTAAATTTCACTTTGGTGCTTTCATAATTTTTGGTTGTGGTACTTAATCCACAATGTGGGTCAGCTCAATTCTCCTTAGACTTCTTCATCTTCAATTTCTTCTGGAAAAGCTTCATGGTCTTGAACCACCGTTTCAAGAAATAAAGGTAAGGGTAGGTCGAAAGGAGGACGACGCATCAAGGATACAACCTCATTTCAGTACGATATACAAATAGGCCACTACTGGGCCTGTTGTGGACTCCTTAGGAAACATGGGGATTTAGGTGGGTAGTGCTAACACCACCTATAGGGAGGCTATTAACGTCTGGCGTTAAGAAACTCAGTTTCCCGGACGTAATTCCTAAGGTTTTGCAGTCAGCGATCCTCAGGGATCCTAAGTCCAACATGACATCGCTCCCAAAGTGTTTCGATCTTAATTCTACGAAATCCTGACAGTGGCTGTAAAAGTGTTCAGCGTCTCGCTCTCCTCACCAAACGCTCTAAACTCGTCAGATTCCTGGACTTAAGCCTATTAACTGCTATCGCCCTAATTGCCCTTTGGCTGTCGGTAAATATATTGGCATCTAATCGCCCCATATTCGATTCCATTCATCTCATACATTCCGTTATAGCATGGACTTCACCTGGAAGCTTTTGCCTTTATCCGGCAGACGGTAGAATATCTCGGTTTCTGTGTTTTCAACATAGACCCTCGTTCTATCCCCTAGCTTAGGGCCGTCCAGACGCGTCTATGCATCAACAGAAAAAGAAAAGCTCATCATCTGCTCTAGCATCAGAAGATTCTTCTAAAAGTTTCAAGATTTCTTCTTCACTAAGTAGTAGTTTTAAAGCCATTTCGTAAATTTAACACCAGTACTCGCAAAATAAATATTTTCGCCAATTCCAAAAACTGCAACCACAAAGTCAATTTGTCCAATATAATGGACGTGCATTTAAAAGCGTCTAAAGGCTATATTATTTTAAAATTAAATGGAATTAACATTCTAATAGCTTAAGAACTACTCAAGTAATACTAACGAATTTTTTTCTAAGTGTAAAATAACGTTATTATCACTTAAAACTAGCACTGAAGAGTACTATATTTCACAATAGCAAAGCAACTTTTGAAAACCACTCAATTTAACACAAATTAATGAAAAATATCACTTCTAAAACACATGTGTTTAAAGTATAACAAACACTCTTTTTATAACGGTAAATACTATAAAAATCCGTTGATTTGCGTCAACTCTACATGACTTCAAAAGGAAAAATTTAAACGTCCAATATATTGGACAAAATGTCTGAAAGGGTTAAAAACGAAATCAAATTAAATCAATTAAAATTTTGTAGTCCCGAAAAATCAATTCGGGCCCTATAATTTCTTATTATGCCCACGTCTCCGCTATTGTAGAACAAAAACTCGCGTCTTAACATTTTGAAAGCTTCACTAGCTATAACAATATGAATTTGCAAAGAGATCGTTTACCTTGCAAATTTTTGACAAACTTATCAAAATTTGCTTTGCAAAAATAGAATTTACAGTTTTTGTGCAACGAAACAGCATAATTATTTGCAAAGTCTTTGCAAATTACACTTTGCAATAATAACTTTGCACTTTGCACAAGAGAACGTACGTGGAACAGAAATTGAAAAGAGAATATAAAAATTGCAAAGACTTTGCAAATTTCACTTATCAATTTCAACTTATCACTTATCAAATTAAATCAAAAAATTAAAAAGTTTTGCAAATTGACGAAAAATTTGCAAAGTGCAAAGTGAAAAGTTGATAAGTTGGTTTGTGGAATAGGGCCCTGGAGTTTACGCACTTAATGTGTCTCATATGACGAACTTATGCAACAAATTCTTGCCAACGAATTCTTCGTACTATGCGAAGTTCGTCGTTCGTCCCAGTTGTGTTTATACCATAAATAAATTAAATAAATTTAAATAAATAAATTCTGGCATTCACGTTGAATTTTCAACTTTGGTGAATTTGGAGACTTAAAGTAAAATTGTATGCAAAATATTTTTTTGTAAATGGGATAAAAATATATTCCAATTTAAGGGTTCATTTGCTTACTTTGTGTATAAACAACAACAACACTGTAAAAAACAAACATTGTTTTCATGTTTAAAAAATAAAATAAGATTATTTAGTTAAATACATAAAATTTTCAAAGAAGAATAATTAAGAAAACTTTATCGTGCATACTGCTTGAGTCTTATAACTGTGAGTTCTTCTGTAAACAACGAGGAGAATACAACAAATGTGAAAAATAATATTCTCGCCCTGCCTGGTTCTCGGGGGTAATTGTTTCGGTTCTAATCAATCAAATTCCCAATCACTTCCGAATTATTTCAAGCACAAATTTGGCACAAAGCCAACTTAAAAATTCTTAAATCAGGCACAGTTTGAGATAAATTTTTACCTCACTTTTACCGAAGCCAATCCCGTTTTCTGATTGTTTTAAGTACGAGGCACTTAAATAATCTGTACTTGATTTTAGGAAACCCGTACTTACCTGACTATAGTCAATATATTGACAATACTTCGGCTTGGTTTGAGTGCGGAACGATTGATTTTTTTTTAATGCATATTCATCTTAACAACACCTAGAGAAAAAGGGTTTTTTAATAAAGTCACCTCAAACCAAAATATTTTTAGCGAACATTTTAAACATATTATGGTTAATTTAAGCATATTATTATTACCGGCAGCCATAATATGGATAATTTGGTCCTTCATCAAGAATCGTATAATGGTCTTCGTATTATGGCCTTCGAACATGTTATTGTTAATAATAACAGAAATTTATAATATCACGGTTTTTTTAACAGCATGTTGCTCTTGGAAAAGATGAAAATACTTTTGTTAATTTAAAACCAGAAAGTCTAGGCTCACATTATGAAAGATTTCTTTCAGAAAGTCTGAGTTGATTGGTGAAAGGGAAAAATAACATGATATTATTCCCTCCCTTCCCGTCAATAAACTCAGACTTTCTGAATGAAAACTGTCGTAGTGTGAACACAGTCTTACGTAATTATTAGTGGTAAACAAATTATTGTCATAGTTAACCATAACATGTTTAGATATTTCTTTATTGTAGTGAAATATGAACTGTTTTCAAGACGATTTTTTAATTGTTATTAGTTGCTGTTAGTTGGTCTCTTTCCTGCCTTTTTTTGGCAAAATGTGAATTTATTTTTTAAATGCCTTTTTATTGTTCGATCAAACTGACTTTTAATGCCTTGGACACCAGAGGAGCGTTTTTAAGTCAGTTTATTCTGATTTGATTCAAAGAAATTTAGTGATTTTTTACAATATACTCTAGCTTCAGTATAAGAATTGTCATGGTGCTTCGTTTTTGGTGGCATTATCAGGCAAAATTGGCAAAGTTCTTGTATAAAACTCAGAATATACTTTTTTATTAGTTTTATGCCCAATTTTCAGGATTGATATTAGAACACATTTATGTTTAAAATCGTTTTAAATACAAAATTTTCTTCTTCACTAAATATTTAAATTAAACTTTATTCACCTTGCAAATAAATAAATAAATTTTTTATGATATTTTTTTGTATTTAGTAGTGCTACCATACTTTTATCTTAATTAAATAAGACTTTTCAAATAAAACTCAAATAATCAATCTGTATTTAAATACGATTTAAGTTTAAATGAAAGTTAACCTAATATAGACTTAAATACTATCCTGAAAATTGGTCATTAACAGGCGCGGATCCAGCTTGAGCCTTAGGGGGGGGGGGGGGGAAATTTTTTATGATACAAAAAATAATTTGTTTTTAAAAGTTTATTAAAAGCAATTTGTGTATATTATATTAAAAAAACTCAACAATAAGGTTAAATAAAATATTCAATATAAATTAAAATAAACTAATCTTTTTAAATAAGCAATTCCTTGTGAGGCAAATTTAGATAGTACAGTCTATGTTCAGTTTGTCATTGTTGATCCCAGCCATGTTTTTATTCGACGAAGGGTAGGAAATGACCTCTCGCTCGTAGCATTACTTACGAGCATTGAAACGAAAATTTGAAATATTTTTTTTAGATTTAGGTAGATATCTTCATCACAGTTTATTAAAGCATTTACAACGTTATCTGATAGATTTTCAGATAATTTCCATGTTTGTTGCCAATGCTACAGTTCAGGCTCAAGTTTAGATGTTAGTAAGTGTTTATCTCGAGTTGTGGTTTTAAAAGTTTTATATCTGTATATGACTTGATTACACTTTGAGTAGAAGTTTTGGTATGTTCAATACATTAAAGATATCTATTGGAAAGGTGTTTTGAGATCTTCTAAAATAAATTCAATAAGAGAATGAAACCTACAACTCGGTAGAAATCTTCAACATTTTGGATGTAATTATTTCGTTCAAATCTTGTTTTTTAGGTTGGAACCTCGATTTGAACGCAAATAAATTTAACTTTTTCAAAAATCACTTTAAATTGTTCTTCGGCTTTATTTCTTTTTTCTTCAAGGCACATGATTAAAGTTTTGATAAGGCTTAATCCTTTTTGAAGATCTATATCGTGCTTTTGTAAAATGATACTAAGCGGCTGTGTTACAATAAGTATCACACTTAATATTTTTATTCCGCAAATAAATTCAAAAGTTCTAAGTAGTTCCTTAATATAAGGCTCTTGATGAAGTATCTCTACCTTTCCACTCAGATATGTTTTCCAAAGCTTCTACTTTATGATGCACACTTGTTGCAAAGTGTAAAGCTGAGTCGTGACGGTCCACCTATCTTGTCGCGCATAATGTAGAGAGTTTGGCTCCCAAATACTTTAGTAAAAACGTGTTTTGCCTGATTTACGGGAAATAGCAAGGCGTTTGTTTCGCATTTGTCGCGGTTTCCAGAATTTTTAAACAGCTCCATTTTCTGCTGACATCAAACGACACCCATCAGTTTCAACTCCTATACAGTTTTTTAGGTCACGACTAAGATTTGTCAAAGTTTTAAGAACTGTTGATGATAGTGCCATCTTCAAATGCTTTTACAACAAAGCCAAAACAATTCTTCCCTAACAACTTTTTGTTGTATGTTGAAATATTTTAAAGATAAGGAAATCTGGCTTTTCCCCGACAAATCCTTGCGTTCGTCAAAAATTATCATATAGGAATTTTTTTCATATAACTCGTATATATGTATGAACATAAATATTACAAATACTAAGGCTTTTTAATAATTCAACCGCACGCATTATCAAGTTAAACGTTTACTCTTTGGTTATACATAGATGGCACCTGCTGGGATTGAATGTAGAATAATAAGTATTTGAATACATTAAACTAGATGTTTCATTGAAAATATCTAATAAATAACTATTAGGATGAAGATTTGGATACTTATTGAAAATTTGGTTAGAGATTCAATAAAAAAACAAAAAAATACTTATTGAAAATTTCGTTAGAGATTCAATAAAAAAAACAAAAAAAGACCTTGCTGGGATTTCCAAAAATTGTGTACATTAAAAAAAGATAATATTAATGGGTATTCTTGTATTATCGAAATAAACAAAACATATTTTTATAATTTACGGGGGGGAAATTTCCTTATTTCACCCCCCCTGAATCCGCGCCTGGTCATTAAACATCACGTTTAATCTAATCAAATACAGTGTACTAAATTATCATAATAGGCATATTACGTTGCTATTGATTTTGTTAATTAAAACTGCTTTTATTGTTCCAAATTATTACGCTGTGAACATATGCATTCTTTACACCAGCCACAATGCAATGTAAAAAAACCATTTTATATTAATGTTTAAGTAGCATTAAAAAAAAAACAAAATCGCAGCCCCATCAACAAGTAACAAGACGTCGTGCACGAACAAATCACAGGTACAAATCACTCGTGTGTGGGCAGCTTTATACTCACTGTAAAGTGTTGTTAAATAAATGCTTCAACAAGTTAAAATAAGCTTTTTTATTTTAAAATTACTATTCAGCTGTAAAATCTGAAAATGGGCGACGGGTTTTAAAATCTTAATGAATTTAAGAATTTCAACTTTATGGGCATTCCGACACATTACAACTTCTACACACGCACGCATTTATAATCTCCTTAAGAATAAATGTCCTAGGATTATATTATTATTTTTTGCATTCTCTCTTTGTTGTTGGGAAGATAAATATTTGTAAAAGTAACAATTTATTTTTGCTCTTTTGCACAGGACTACATTTTTATTTTTCGTGTGTGCAGGACTGCCTTTGCGTTTTGTACTTGTATTTTTGTTTTCGTGTTGCTGTCTGTGTGTGTGTGTTGTTTTATTTGTATTAATCCGATTGAGATTGTTGTTCATTTGTACGTAAGGATAATGAACGCCTCAATAAACTTTAAGTAGTTAATGCGTTATGGTGTTCAGTTATTGTATAAGTGCTTGTATGTGTGTGTGTGTGTGTGTTATAAGGATTTTCATTGTTCGTTCGCATTCCTAAGTCGCATTAACAAGACATGCATGCATGAATTTATTTCTTTTCATACGTCTTTTAATATGAATTTATTCATTTCTATTGGTAAGTTTTAACATTTAGACACATACAGTTTTCCAAAAATGTTTGTAAATCTTGAAATATTTGATTGAAAATCATTAAATCAATCATTTCAAAATTTATAAAGGATATTCTCTGAATTTGCATAAAGAAAATGTTTATTTATAATTTCCATTTTAGGGGTAAGTAAAAAAGTCTAAAAGTTTTAAGTTTAAGCAACTGTCTGGAACATGAATCAACCCGATTTTTCAAAATAACGGTATATCTTGAAAACAAGACCTAACCTAACAAGTAAGAGTGCTATATTCGGCTATGCCGAATCTTATATACCCTTTACCATGATTTGGAAAGAACAGAAGTTTATATATTTATCTAAATATATGTATATATACATGTATATTTAAATTATATATATCGTTTAGTTGTATTTAATTATTTGCACATGTTTGCGTGGTATTAAAAAAGTATAATTAATATATAGCAAGTTTAGTTTTGATCGAATTTCAGTATTTGGTCATAACTCGACCATTTTGTAACCGATTTGACACATCTTTATACCGACATCTTAAAAAATAAAATTACCATTTACTTTGGTGCTAAAACTTGGAGTCGGGATGTTCTATGGTTTCCGAAAATAGGTATTTAAAAAAAAAATACATATATTTTTGACATTACTTTTTTTAAACCGATTTTCCGAGTTTTTCAGCAAATATATTCTTCCAAAGATTTTTGTTTTTATAAAAATTTAATGTTTTTTAGTCCTTTTTTGAGTATTTTGCTCATAACTTAACCATTTTTAACCTATTTGACAGATTTATATACCAACGTACTTAAGAATAATATTACCATTAAATTGAGTTATAGGTATATGTGTACTTACATATATGTACATAAATATATTTAAACAAACTTAATTATAAAAAAAATAATAAATAAAGACAAACTTAATTATAAAAAAAAGAGTAATTTTTGGGATTTCAGTATTTTGATAATAACCATTTTTTAACCGATTTGACAGATTTATACACCGACGTGCTTAAGAATACATTTACCAGTTAGTGGGGGTATAAAGCTTGGTCTCGGGAAGACCTATGGTTCCCGAAAGTGGGGATTTAAAAAAAAATGTAATTTTTGTCATAACTTTTTTTATCTGAACCGATTTTCCCAAAATTTTTAGAAAATATTTTTTACTTCAGACTTGCGATCTTTTGATATATAAGGGATAACCATATGTGTATTGATAACTTGAATGTGTGTACCTAATTTGGAAACTTTGGCACGTGCCGTTCGCCAGATATACAAAAAAAAGTATTAACAATACACCAACAAGGGATTTTTGGAAAAAATTAGAGGTAGTCGTGTTTTTTTGCTCATATCTCAGCCATTTTTGGACTGATCTGGCTGAATTTCAATAGCAAGAAATGGTGGACTATATGTGACACAAATGTAAAACAACCTAGTCGCTATCATGTCTGGAGTCTCCGGAAAACACATATCAAACGTAAGACGGACAGACGGACGGATGGATGGACATCGTTAAATCAACTTCTCTTCTCATAAGGACCCAGAATATATATTCTTTAAAGGGTCTAAGATCAATATTGTTGAAATTACAAACGGAATGACAAACTTATATATACCCTTTTTCCACCTGTGGTGAAGGGTATAAAAAATGGATTGAATTCAGCGTGCAACAATTAGGTTAAAACGCCAGGTGCCCATCTCGTCTTGTCTTTGCAACTAGCACGGTGTACTTATTGCTCAAAATTACAATATTTAAAATCTATTTAAAGATTATTTTTGAAAGGTTGCGAAAAAAAAATCATATCTTAAAAAAGAATAAAAAACACCTCCTTCAAAGTTTTAGGATTTTTAAAGAACAGTTTGAGGTATTATATAAAAATAATCAGCCTAATAAAAAAATACGTTTTTGACTAAGTCCTTATTTAAAATTTAATATTTTGCTGATATTACTTTTTAAGCAAAAAATTTGTTTTCAATGTACATTACAATCATCTTCGTCTGTAAAATAGCTTTCGAGATATTGAAGAAATAGGCTCAACAGATTCGGCTAATTCGGAGAAATTATGACATTTTGAATATGACATAACTTTTGAAAAAATATTCAAATTTTTGCGGTCATATCCCAGTAAAAACTTCGCCTACAAAATAATGTGTTAAGTAATCAAAAAACATAAGAGCACTACTTACAATTCTACTGAAAGAAACAATAAATTTTACAAGGCATGTCCAAAAATGAACCCATTCAAAAGTAAGTCATTATTTTTTTACCTGCATACATCCAGAAAAAAGTAGTTATAGAAGTTGTTATAGATGTAGTTATAGAACCAAGCTACAAAATAATTAGTAAAAGAAGTTATTCATTTTGAAAAAGTAACCGAAGTTTTTACTGGGATATGTATAAGATCCCAGTAAAAACTTCGCCTACAAAATAATGTGTTGAGTAATCAGAAAAACATGAAGGCACTACTTACAATTCTACTGAAAGAACCAATGAATTTTACAAGGGACGTCCCAACATGAACGCTTCAAAAAGTAAGTCATTATTGTTTTTACCTGCATACATCCAGAAAAAAGTAGTTAAAAAAGTTGTTATAGATGTAGTTATAGAAGAATGCTACTAAATAATGAGTTTTGAAAAAGTAAGCGAAGTTTTTACTGG
Organism: Pollenia angustigena; assembly: GCA_930367215.1. Classification (NCBI taxonomy): domain Eukaryota; kingdom Metazoa; phylum Arthropoda; class Insecta; order Diptera; family Polleniidae; genus Pollenia; species Pollenia angustigena. The sequence continues at coordinate 117,773,705 of OV884057.1, read as the reverse complement.
GATAAAAAGAACCTTCCCAGTAAAAACTTCGCCTACTTTTTTAAAATGAAAAGCTTCTTTCACTCATTATTTAGTAGCTTTCTTCCATATAACTACTACACAGAAAAAATTATTGCCGAATTATTTTCAAACAAACGCTTGTTTGAAAATTTTTTAATTTCTATAAATTTTTTTACTGATTCAAACAATATTTTTGTTTGATTTTTATTTAGCAAGAAAAAGAAAGACAAAAAAAATGAAAAAACAAAACAAAATATGTACTTTGAACTTCAAGAAGAATTCTTGACAAAAGTACGAAAAAACAGAAGTAAAGGAAAAACATGTAAAATAAATTAAAATAGATAATCATTCAAAGCAAATTTCGATCTACCAAAGGTTAAATACAATTTGGTTTAAGGAGTGATGTTTGACTAATGACGTCAGCAGTCGTCGATGGCTGCGAGTGTTAAACGGCAAGCCCTCTGAGGAGATTGAGTGGTTGCAATCGAAACATGTCAGGGTAACCTGTCCGTAAAAACGCCTGGGTTCGAGCCCAGATTGAGTCAAGAATGAAAAATTATCAGTAAATTTTAATTAATTTTCATGTTGTAAAAATTCCTTTCTTCATAAAAATAATTTAATGAAAATTAAATTTGATGAACTTAAGCCTAATTAAAAATATTAAAAATTTGGATTAAAAACCATAAATAGTTCAACAAAATAACCACAATACTAATAAATGTGGACAACTCTTCAAAAATATAATAAACGCGTTATTGGTGTCAAGTTTTCATAACTTTGTATGAAATATTTAACGCTCTTTAATGTTGTCGTCTTTTTGCATTTTTTTATTTGATCGTAAGCAACACTTCTTTATGTGAAATATAAGAACAACAGCAAAAAACACACAGTCTATTTTTGGACACTTTAAAAAAGTGCAACTATAAGAAAAACAATAGCAGAAACAACATTACAAGAAACAAAATCCCGTATTAAATTTTTTAAAACTGTTTGGTTAAATACATCAAATACAAAAATACATTTTAGCAACGGAAAGGATACAGCAACAGAGAGTGATAAAGAAAAACATTGTGTGTATAAAGGCGACCGTACACGACATGTTTTTGTCATCTGACATGTCAAATTTCCCACTGCAAAATACAAACATGTCGTGTTTTACCTTTTGAACTTTGCTTCTGTAGAAGTCAGATGCAAAGTCATCTGACAAAATTTCAATTAGAGCGTTCTCTATTTTCTTCTGACAAACCGGCAGCGCGTCCAATATTGACGGAATCATTAGCCGGCTGAAGTTAATATTTTACAATACTGAAATATATATAATCATCGCACCATTGAATAGAATTTATGTAATTATATATATAAAAACCGTTTCATTATAATATCCTAAATTGGTATCTTTGAATTTAAAGAAAAACTTTCATGGCGGCATTTTTATTTTGGTTTTTGTAAAAACTATGGGGAAAAAACAGAGACAATGTCAGAAGCAAATTACATGTACGTTTGTGACCGAATATTATAAACCTTCTGTAAAACAGCCATTTTGACAGACATGCACAATTACATGTGACTTGAAAAGTCAGATGTAAAAAACATGTCGTCTACATACGCCTTAAGTAAGACTTCGTTGAAAAATTATTACTACAAAAAAATGTGTCTCAAAGCCAGCTCTGCTCTGCCGTCATCTTCGCATACAGTGCTTACTTGTGTGCGCGTCATTGCTTGTGCAAAAACTTTTTTTTTTTTATTTTGAAATTTAGTATAATTCATATTATGAATTTCAGTAAACTTTTTGTTTGATTCAGTTAAGGCGCCCGTACACGATATGTATTTGTCATCTGTCATGTCAAATTTTCAAGTCACATGTAATTGTTCATGTCTGTCAAAATTGCTGTTTTACATAAGGTTTATAATATTCGGTCACAAACGTACATGTAATTTGCTTCTGACATTGTCTCTGTTTTTTTCGCATTGTTATTGCAGAAACCAAAGTAGTTCTCGGTTTCAAAATTGCTTGCTGCCGCCACGAAAATATTTATTTGCGCCGTAAAATAATTTAGCCATCTTAACATTTTTTTATTTTATTTTAAAGATACCAATTTAGAATTTTATAATTAAACGGTTTTTATGTATATATTTACATAAATTCTATTCAATGGTGAGATGAGCATACATATCTTGGTATTGTAAAATATTAACTTCAGCCGGCTAATGATTCCGTCAATAGTTGACGCCGCTGCCAGTTTCATCCCGGCATAGATTTCTGATGTCAGATGGTTTGTCAGAAGAAAATAGAGCACGCTCTAATTGAAATTTTGTCAGATGACTTTGCGTCTGACTTTTACAGAAGCAAAGTTAAAAAGGTAACACACGACATGTATGTGTTTTGCAGTGGGAAATTTGACATGTCAGATGACAAAAACATGTCGTCTATATGCCCCTTTAAATTATTTGTTTGAAAAAATCATTGTTTTTTTTCAATAAACAAAATGCAAATAAATTGTTTGAATATGCAAATTTGTTTATAGGACCGATTTCAGACAAAAAATTGTTTGATTCTACAAATTTTTTGTTTGAATTAGAAAAATAATTTTTTCTGTGTATAACTACTTGTATGACTACTTATTTTGCAGATGTATGTAGAAAAAAAATAATGAAATGCGTTAATTTTGGGACATCTCTTGTAAAATTCATTGGTTCTTTCAGTAGAATTGGAAATATTTTTACTTTTTCCTGATTATATAACACATTAATTTGTAGGCGAAGTTTTTACTGGGTTATCACCAAATTTCATTAAAATCGAAAGGGGTCCGCTCCCACTCTTGGTCGTTTTGACATGGAATTACCCATATAAAACAATTAAGTAATAAAATGAGACTAAAATATATCCCAAACGCTATTTATTATCATAAGTTTTTATACTGAAAAGACTACATAAAACCTTAGAAATGCCAAGTTCATAAACTTACGAGACACACTGTTAATACAACTACAGTGAAACGTCGATAAGCCAATCGGAAGGGGATCGAAAAATACATGGTTAAAGCTGTTGATTCGCTGTACATTTGTATCAGTGAATCCTTGAAATAATAATAATTAAAGAAATACGAAAAAAACTCGTTATTATTATAGTTTTTATTTGTGAACCTCTACATTTGCACTTGTAAATACATTTAAAACTTGTTCTTTTGACAAAGGAGCCAATAAGTGCGGTTTGTAGATATAAAAATTTAGAACTGAACTTAAAACAGACAACTCGAAGTTTATATTTCGTAGGAATTGCTTACAGATTTAGGTAGAACTGAAAAAATGGTGTTTAAGTCTTTTTCAAATATACAAATAAATAGAAGAAGAGAAGTCGTAAATAGAATAAATAAACTGATTAAGTATTAAATCATAATTGAGAGTCGTATTATTATTTATTATAACCTTTGCATGGCTTCATGTACGCGTTTAATAAATGCTCCTCTTTATACTGGATCATAAATTATACTTTTCATTTTTGTTATAGTTTTTATTGGGTTTTTTTTTTATCAATATTTTACCAATAATAGTTTATATTAATATTGAATATTAAAGCTGAAAAACAAACCCATTTACAGCATAAAAAAATTTATTTGTATTGCAATGAATTTTATTTATTTTTTTCCTTTGTCTGGGCAATAAATAAAGTATTGAAAATCCATAAATACAAAGTCAAAAGGAATGTTTTATTCTTTTGGTGAAGTAGTGGAGAATTTTTTATTTCTGTGCATTTTTTTCAATGCAAATATGTTTTTTGCAACAAAATGGCGTTTTTATTTCGGTAGAGTGCAATTATATGTATCTCATGCATTTAAGAACCGATCTGGCTGAATTTTAATAGAAAACTTTACAGGACTATTTATATGAGATTTTAATATATAAAACCTTGTCCCCATCATATCTGAAGTCTTCGGAACCAAATTTAAGCCAACACATGGAGAAAAGGACATCGTTAAATCAACTCCACTACTAAAACTTTAAAGTGTCCAAGATCTATATTGTACCCGTAGAAATTAATTACGGAATGACAAACTGTACAGCAGGTGAAAAGGGTATATGTTTCCAAGAAGGGCTTAAACACACTGAAGTATTTTTTGTGTTTACATAAATCTTTCTGCTTAATTTAAAACTTACAAAACAGAATAAAATCGAAGAGATAACAGTCGCAAATTGTTTACAATTAAAATTCGTTTTATAAAATGTCCGATTTATAATGGTCAATTGAACAAGACTTGTTAGCTTACATCAACATTGACCTTTTTTTTTTTGAAAACTTAAAGATCGGACGTTGCGTTAATAAACTTTCAAATTCGTCTTAACTTCAGAATATCCAACAGAAAATTTGTAAAAAATCCTAAAACTATGGGAACAGCTGATGGTGAATAAAACACAAATAAACTATTTTCTGCAATCTTTCCTATTTGTTTTTTTTTTTTTTTTTTGTTTATTTGATTTTGATAACAAAAATTTTTTTAGACTTCTGTCCATTGTCTTTAGTTAAATTGCGGAAAGATGTGACATTATTTACACCAGGTTTTTGTATTATTCGCTTTATACTTCGTGAACGACCCTACAAACCTTAAAATATTTTCTGAATTAAAAATCTTCACAAAGATTTCTTTTATTTGAGTAGAGTTTAGTTTGTATTACAAGGATGTTTAAAACTCGGTTTCATAAGGTTAGTTCTTACAACCAAATTTTTTTTCCAAATTTTCTTAAATATTTCCAAACTAGACATTCTAACGAACTATTTTTAGTAAAAAATCCATTAAAAGGATTCTGATACATCTTATTTTCTACATGCTTTAAAAAGTAACAAACAAGTTTCTATTCTAATAAGAAAAAAAGGCTTTTCATAATATCAATTAAAATTCCCACAATTTGTTCAAACTGTGCATTTTTACGCCTACGCAAATTAATTGTCAAAAATTGTATGAGAATTAACTTACACCAACTTCGTAAAAATTTTACTAACAATTTTGACTCGTTACCTTACGGTGTTCAACTGCTCATTTATATAGAGATTTTTTCGTGCTCACCGTCGTTTTCAACAAAAAACTCAAGTTTTTAACAGATTACAAACAACGAATTCAAACAAAGGTATTTGAGACAAAAGTATTAGGGTGTTCAGTCAATTAATTTTTGTTCGTTTAATCGAACAATTTAAGGCGATTAATTGTTCGAATAATTTAAAAATAAGACGTGGCGAGCCGTTATTTTGTTTCCCAAATAATTGTCATAGATCCTTCTATAATAATTAAAAACACCTATTATTAATGCATCATTATCAGTAGAGGAGTTTCTATAAGAGTGCTTTTCGAAAACCTCAGATGGATTAAGTGATTTCATATTTTTTTTTTTTTTTTTTGTTTTAAAATCTAAAGAAGTATGTCTGGGTTCACACTATGAAAGTTTTCTTTTAGAAAGTGTAAGTTTATTGGTGAGAGGGGAGAGAATTGCAGCATGTTCTCTTCCTCTCTCATCCATAAGCTCAGACTTTCTGAAAGAAAACTTTCATAGTGTGAACCCACCCTTTGTAACAAAATGTGAAAAGTACGATTTGCAAAAGAATTTTGTATATTGTTTACTGCAGATGATTGTTGGAATGGTCTTTTCAAGGGCCCCAGTAACTGTGGGAACTATAATGCTTTATCCCAGAAAAAAGTTCGCCTACAAATTAATGTCAGAAAAAAGGACAAACACTACTTAAGGCCATTTTACACACTATTTCACAAAGTCTTACGGCTCAACCATAATATGCATAGCCTTGCTTAACCTACAGTCGAAAATTAACAGAAAGTCTCTCAAATGTACTAAAGAAAACAAAAACAAAATAAAAAAAAAACATTTGATTCCGAACGGAATGTGCAGTTAGATTCGCACCTTGCTTAAGGAAATGACAGTTTCATTAAACTTAGCAAAAAGTTTCCTTAAGTTCATTATGGTTTGCCGCATATAATTTATATGTATTCGCACATTTGCTTAAGCCAACTTTAGCACATTATGGTTGGGCCTTTAAAATTTTTCGAAAATGATTCCCTGATCTAATTATTGTTTGAAAATTTTCAAAAAACAGGTTTTATATTTTTTTCAAAATACGTAAGATATGTGTGATAGTGTAAAACAGCTAATACCATTCTGAAAGAACCAAGGAATTTTACAAGGGATGTCCCAAAATTAACGCATTTACATTTAATTAAATGGAACTTGAAAAGCAAGACAATATTTTTATATCTACATTAGGGTGGCCGTTATTTTCTTTTTTTGATTTCTTATATTCTCCCCCCCCCCCAAATCGGTTCAGTTTTATGTAAAAAAAAATACAAAAAAATTTCGTAGCGATAAGTTGTGTTTTAGGGGGGGCGTCGGCCCCTCAAAGTTTGCCATCAAGCCATTTATTCAAATGTAATTTGTTTGCATATGACTATCTCTTAAAAACAACATTTTACAAGAACATGGTATATGGCAATATTTTAGCTCTTCTAGTCAACAACATTAGCCTCGAAGAAAGTTTTTTGCTAAAATTAATATTTAAGAAAATAATTAAGAAAATAACAACAAAATTCCAAACATTTTATATACGTTTTATATATATAAAAGAGGGATTTAATGTCAAGTGAACTAATTTTGAAATCGATGTCTTTCGATTTGGATGAAATTTGCACCAACGTTAGTCCTATTGAATAGTTTTCAACAAGATCGGTCAAAAAGTTTCTGAGTTTGAGGGGGTCAAAGTTTGAAATTTTGGCCATATAGGTGTTCTTTCACATCCATGTAACTTATTACCAATTGGGGTTAGCAAAATTTGTCCCAAGCAGCTTAGATAGCTATTTAATCAATCTTTAAAAAAAAATTTTTTTGTTTTTTTTTGAATTTTTTAAAATTTTTTTTTTAAATTTACAACTTGGCAAAAAAAAAAAAAAAATAAAGTTTTAAATATTAAAAAAATATGTTAAAAAATTTTTTAAAAAAACCAAAAAATTTTTTTTAAAAAGATTGATTAAATAGCTATCTAAGCTGCTTGAGACAAAATTTGCTAACCCCAATTGGTAATAAGTTACATGGATGTGAAAGAACACCTGTATGGCCAAAATTTCAAACTTTGACCCTCCCAAACTCAGAAACTTTTTGACCGATCTTGTTGAAAATTTGTATCTGAACTACTATTCAATGGGACTAACGGTGGTGCAAATTTCATCCAAATCGAAAGATTTCGATTTCAAAATTAGTTCACTTGACATTAAATCCCTTTTTTATATATATAAAACGTATATAAAATGTTTGGAATTTTGTTGTTATTTTCTTAATTATTTTCTTAAATATTAATTTTAGCAAAAAACTTTCTTCGAGGCTAATGTTGTTGACTAGAAGAGCTAAAATATTGCCATATACCATGTTCTTGTAAAATGTTGTTTTTAAGAGATAGTCATATGCAAACAAATTACATTTGAATAAATGGCTTGATGGCAAACTTTGAGGGGCCGACGCCCCCCCTAAAACACAACTTATCGCTACGAAATTTTTTTGTATTTTTTTTTACATAAAACTGAACCGATTTGGGGGGGGGGGGGAGAATATAAGAAATCAAAAAAAAAAAGTTCTCCATACAACTAACGGCCACGCTAATCTACATACATCTGAAGAGTAAGTAATTACAATAAGTCCAAAATATACATATATGGTTACCCTGTACCTTCCAAAAAGAAAAATGTCACTAGTTACAAATTAACTAAAGGGCATTTAAAGAGCAACGTATTACCAAAGCGCTTATAAGAAGCACAATACTTATCAAAAACATTGTACAAGTCAAAAATCCATTTTCATTAAAAAATATTTTTTTTTTTTTTTTTTGGAAATCATTTACAACGTAATGTGTGATTATAGTGATATGATAATGACGTATAAATACATTATAAAAATAAGTTATATAATAGATGCCATGTAGCGCAAATAGTAGCAAAAAAGCTACAAAATAATAAGTGAACGCAGCAATTCATTTTAAAAAAGTAATCGAAGTTTCTACTGGGTATGATGGTATCACAAATCGATTAAAAAATTTTTCTATTGAAGGTCATTTAATTGGCTCAAAAATAGCTGAGATATGACCAAAAAATACACGTTTGCTTTCAAGTTTTAATCATAAAACTTTACTTTTTAAAGTCCCTGTACATTTCGTGGACTTTATTGCAAATTATAAGCATTTAAAGGCCGTTATATAAATGGCTGGGTTATATGCAAATAATTAGGGTTGGTTGATCTGGTCTTCGAGCTCTTGTTCACGTTTATATTAACGAAAGGTATGTATGTTGCAAAATAATTAATAATTAATTTTTATAAAATTGTTTAATAGGACACAAAAAAAGATAAATTGTTTTTGTGGTATTGACAGAAAGTTTGTAGGTATAGTTATTGAATTTTTAGTCAACAAACAGTTTATTGATTCAATAAAAAAGTTGTTGTCCAAAATTTTTAAATTAATGGACAAAAATATTAAAAGACGGGAAAAAGAAGTATAAATTCTGACTTTACTTTGATTCAAATACTTTTTTTTAATGAATATGTAGAAATATTTAATTATTTCCTTATTAAATATATTTTATTGAGTACTATTCTGCAAAGTGTAATTTAAATAAATATTTTCATTAAATCAAACAACAAGTTTTTTCAATTAAAATTTTATTTTAAACAAACTGTGTTGTTGCGAAATTTCTTGGGATATTTTTTTCTATGCATGAAAGTTTTTTATTTCTATTGACGTTCTCTTTTATAAAGCCACAACTTCGGTCATATTTCAAAATGTTTTAAATTGCTTCCTTTGCATATGCTTTTGATAAAATTGGATTACTTTAAAATACTTTAAGCTTGGTCACTGTACAATAAAATATTTAACAAATATTTGCAATATATAAATTTTAAATTCCTTTGATTTTGATAAAAAAAAAATTGTGATTTTCATTAAATAACAGACAGCATCTCATTTATGTTGCATTAAAAACGGTTAATCGTGCACAAATTGTGTAGCATTTATGAATTTTCAATTTCCCAGCAAAAACTTCTCTTACAAAGTAAATGAGAAACTTCTTCAAACACTGCTTGCTTTTTAAACTTCAATAATAATTTTCATTTGACATTTTTCAAGAGAGCACCTGTTTTCTAAGTATAAACATTTACTTAGCTTGACGGCCACACGATCAAGTGCGCAAAGTAAAGATCGCTATTTTAAAGATAATTTGATGAAATTTGGTTATTTATAATTTTTAACTAGATATAATAGGGACAAAGCCTATTGGAAATGGTGAGAATCGCTCCATAATTTCATATAGCCCCCATAAAAGATTCTTTCCGGAATAAAGACTTTCTGCCCATAAAGCATTTTTTATTTTCGAATTTTGATTAAGCTTGGTCCAAACTTATTTTTTATATAAATCTTCTTAAAGTGTTATTGGAATTTGACAATGTTGGAAGAAATAAATATTTACAATAGCAACTAGTCATGACAAATTATTGTGCTGCAATGTCCAAAATTAGCTATAAGCCCCATATATAAACCCCCTTCCTAAAATCACTTGGAAAATTCTACTTAAATCTTAATCTCGAAGCATAATTTTGTTCTGGCGGGTTCATGATGGCCTATGGGTCCCAAATAGGGTTCACTATCGAAAATTTGCCTTTATATACCGTGGTGTAGGGTATCAATAGGGCGGGCTTGATCGACTATACTTTTTGACTTGTTTTTCGATGATTTTATTTGCCTTTGCTCTCTAGCCAACTGAGCTAGAATGCATATGCGAACGTTCTTTATAAATTGGTGTAATTTAATGCCGCAAGTAGGGCTAAGGTATGAGAGGTAAAGCGTTTAGGAAGTTGTTACAAATATATGTAGAAAGTTATTGGTAAATTGTAAGTAAAGTTTTTGCTGGGTTATCTAGTAAATGTCGTTGTTGCTTGGCTGTTAGAATGACGGGATGGTCAGCATGTAAAAAAGTATTAAAATGAATCTTCTTGTGTCATCAACATCAAACTGGGTGTTAAATCCCTTTTGACACTTTTGAGCTTGACCAACACGCGACTTACTAAAGTGTTATAATTTGGTGATTAATAAATTCGTAGTCAAGTGCTTTTGTCTGCATGTACGTGTGTGTGTGTATGTGGTAATGAATATTTATTACTTTGCAAAATTTCTGACATCACAGCGCAGAGTATTGTGTACAGCAAACATTCAGCAATCAAAACACCCACATTTATTTGCATCCCAACTGTTGGATGTTCATACTTTGCTAAGTGTCATAATTCGTAATCCTTGTCAGAGAATAGAGGTTTAATATTTCACACCTTTTATTTGATAATAACACATGCACAAACAAATAATTTGCAATGAATATCTAAATAAGTCAGATACTTACAAAATGGCAAATATACAGGTGTGTATGAAAGTGTTTGTTTCACTAAAAGTTTAATGTTGGATTTAGTTTGAAAAAAACGATGATTTTTTTTTCTCTTGCATAAAATATTTCTGCAAATAATCATGCACACGTCCATTGAGGATCAAAGGATTATTGTACGTATGTATTTGTGCTTGTGTTTCGGTAAGTTTCATGATTTTCATTTTTCTTTTTTTTCTCATACGTGGACATTTTTTTCATTCCATCTATGATGTAGTTAGTATAGACCCCATTTAACCTCGTTTATTTGCAATTAACTTGTTTCTTTATGAGACATTGAAACAATTAACATGTCGCACATGTCTGCGGCTCCGTCTCTGTTGGTAAGAGATGAAAGTGCGCAAAAAAAACAGAAAGAACAAAATACATCCAGACTCACATGAGATGACACCATGAGTCTCATAATGTTTGACTTCAAAAGGAGACGTTCGGCGTAAATGCAACAAGAAAATATATATTTTAAATTGTGGCACAAATTGACGCCTTGACGCCGAAACACTTTGCAATATTCTATGCTCATGATGAGGATGCCACAGAACACATGATGATGCTTAAATAATTTAATTTACATGATATTAAGATCCTTTTTATGAATGTTAGGTGTATTAATATATTTTGGAGAATAATTCCAAAGTACTAAATAATAGACTAGGGGAAAAAGAATTACTATTAAATATGTCCATAGGCCCCACATAAGGCCTTCAATTGGAATAAAGCACGAATAAAATGGCAGCTAACAAGTTCCTTTCATATTTCATACCTGCTGAAGCAAACATTTTCTGTAACTAATGTACAATTTAGTGTTGTATTGAAAAAGTTTATTCTTTAATGAATATCTCATATTAAAGAATTTTGTTAAATTTGGCAAAATTTTAGTTAAAGTAATAAAATAAAAACTAATAATTATTTGAATTAACAAAGATTTTTGCTTCATTTATTTCAACTAGCACTCTTTACTTAATTTAATGAATTTTTGTCAGGTTTATAAAAATCCTGAATTCTAGTTAAAATAATTTTTACAATTATTTTATTAAGGGGATATTTTGTAAGCCTCTCACTTTGCATTTAGAAATTTTTTAAAGTTGCAACGGGTGGCATGTTGTAGTGTCCGTGGACATTATGTCGCACCAAAGAACGACGTTAAGTCTATGGACGCTATGTCGCTCAGCGATGCGACAAAATGTCCATCAATATAGTGTAATAATGTCCATGGACATTATGTCCTTTTTTGGTGCGACATAATGTCCATAAAAATTGTAAAGCGAATGTTTCCTATTTAAAGGTATTTTAGAGTACCGTTATAATTTTTTTTATTTAATTGTGTAAAGTTCGGCCGGGCGCAAGGATTTTCTCCTCTATGGTATAACAAAAACCGGCTTCGCCAACTAAACCTTCTCTGCATAGCCGGGCTTCGGCGGTGCGAAAGGATTTTCTCCTTTAGAGAAGCTTTAGTTGGCGAAGCTGGTTTTTTTTATACCATAGAGGAGAAAATCCTTTCGCCCGGCCGAACTTTACACAATTAAATAAAAAAAATTATAACGGTACTCTAAAATACCTTTAAATAGGAAACATTCGCTTTACAATTTTTATGGAAGGCCGTTTGTACGGAGCAGCTTTAGTTAGCGAAGCCAATCAATGGCAGTCTTAGGATTTCTCGGTAAAAATTACCACAGTCTTTATTTCCTTTTATTAAACTTCCAAACCTGCTTTGCTTTTGACCTCTGCGTCTCAGAGCTTGGCAGTAATGGAACCAGCAACCTTTAAATGACGCATTTGGAAACACATTTTCTAAAGAGACAAAATATATGCACTTACATTTTTCTTTTTGTTATATGTGGACATTATGATGCCTTCATATTTGACATTATGTACATATTAAAAACGACTTATGGCGATTTCTTTTCTGAGAAAAATATGTTACAGTACATACATGTAACATTTTCTAATGTTACCTAAAATCACTCGAAGTGTTACATGTTGTGCAATTTCAATAGAACACAATAAGCTGCTTTTACTTACATCTATTACACTTTCATAATCAATGTACTTTATGAGCGATTTTTAAAGCTATTTGAGCGGTTTCTGTACGCTATTATGGCTTGGAACCAAATATTGACATCACTAATGCTTTAGAAAAATTTAAGCGATTATAATATAAATAGACTTTTTTTGATTTTAATGTGTAAATATTTTTATATTTTGTTTTAAAATCAATTTTTAACAAAATTATGAGCGGTATGAATTATGACGAACAAAATAAAACATTTGTTGTACAAACAAAGTATTAAGCACCAAAGTTGTAGAACAGGGCAGTATGAACACCTTAAGTTAAAATAAGGGTAAAACATGCAACATGTTTTGCATGTTTTTCATCAACATATTCACAAAAGAACTTGAAAATTTTTCCCACAGTTGTATTTTTTGTACAAACGAACACAAAAATGTAGAACATGTAACATTAGTGCAACATTTTTCTCAGAAAAGAAATCGCCATTAATGTCCGCGGGCATTATGGCGTTTTCCAAAACGACATAATGTCCATGGGCTTTATGTCGCATCGAAGGGCGTCATAATGTCCATGGACATTATGTCCGTGGACACTATGACATGCCACCGTTTTAACGTGGTTTTGCCCTTGGTTAGGTTGGTTGAGTTGTGCTCAGGGCCGACTTACGGAATCCACGAACCTTCAGTAAAAACACGAGTGATTTACCCTTTCAGGGTTAATGGCAATAATTTTACTTTACAATACTTTGTTTCTTAGACGTGTCTGCTAACCAAGATATCATATTGTAAAAACGCCTAACAATGTTGGCTATTTAAAATTATCAGAGCCTAGAGAAAGGAGTTTCATTTAAAGAGGACGAAGATTTTGATATCGATACAATTTTGATTACTACTACTGGATTTTCACTGCCGGTATTCTATCAAATTTACCTGCGCGGAAAAAGAAAAATAAAAGTTCATAGATCATTAGGGCAAGCAAAGGGTAAAGGGGATACAAATTATAGGCAGTCGTAGTTTTGTGTTTATATCTCAGCCATTTGTGGACATATCTGGCTGAATTTCAATAGAAAACTATCCCGGACTGTTTGTGATAATGTTTTCAACAAACACATTTCAATTGTCAGACGGAAATCAACTTAGCTACCCAATTATGAAACGTTTTTGGCATAATTTTTTTCATAACTGCGAAATAATATGAACTTCACTTATTTCGCGCGGACTTTTAAGCAACAGCCAGCTAAACAGTTTTGTGGGGTTAAGTTTCTGATAAAAATTAATATTAAACAAGTAAGAGTGTTATAGCCGGCTGTGTCGAATCTACACTTCACTTCACCTAAGGTAATGCAGCGTCATAGACCACTTGCCCACTAACACACATTATCAAACAGAATTAAAAGAATAAAATGTAAGACGCAAACAAATCAAACTCGTTAAAATAAAATTAAAAAAAAAAACTGCAACAGCAGGGGATATTATGGGTAAAAATTAGAGGCAATAGTGATTTTCTGCTTATGGACCGATCTAGATAGTAATCTAGTCCCATCAATTCTGGTATCTTCGGAAAACCCTCGGTTTTTCCTTTCTCAAAATTTTTTTTATTTTTTTTTTTAAACTAAGTTTTTGGCTAGCCATATGTTTGCACCAGCAAACAAATAAATATCATCAATTAAATGCTGAATTCACTTGATAAAACGTTAAATTCACTTGATTAAATTTTTAATTAAAACCGATTTTATTTTTGGTTAATGCTTTAATTAGTAAAAAAAATTTTCTGTTATGGTATAATACAGTTTTTGGAGCCTCACCCACCCCTCCTCGGTCGACCTACACCTTCGTAAAGGAAGGCGGGAGCTTCTAGAATTAGTTCCACTAGTAAAACATCTGAGCTTTATATGGTTCTACATCAGTCATGTTGAGTGGTTTCCTTGGTTCTCCACCAGATCAAACACGTTTAAATGTTAAGGTTACAGACGATTGCATTTGAATACAGTTATGTGACGCCAAGTCATTAGCCAATGCGAGGTGAAACCCTAAACGCACAAAAAGCATACAAACAAACTCGAACTGTTTGTCTATTAAAGAAAAGGACAAAAACGCGGGAACTAACTCCCCGCCCAGAACGGTTTTACGTACATTTTTTGATTTATTAAACCCTCCACCACAATTAGTTGTGAAGAGGGTATATTAAGATTGCCATTCCGTGTGAAACTTTTTTATTATTCATCTCAAACATCATAAAGTATATATATTCTGGGTCCTTGAGTAATTCTAAGTCGATTTAGCCATGTCCGTCTGTCTGTCCGTCTGTCCGTCTGTTGAAAACACGCTCACTTTCGAACAACTCAAAAAAAATTACAAACTTGGTGCCAAATTGCTTGTAGTTATCCTAAGCAGTTTGGGATTGAAATCCAGCAAAATCGGTTCAGTAGGACCAGAGCTATGAATCAAAATGTGTAACCACCACCTAAAAAAATTGATAATTTTATTTTATTTGACTGGAAATAACGCAGTTAAATTTCGTGAAGATCCGTCGATAATTAACAATAAGCCCCATATAAACACTACTCCCGGAAAAGAGTTTAGTACGCCTAAAACCGTAAAAAATAATGCAATCATAACAAATTTTGGCTCGTCACAGTTTTAAAGGACTATAAATGATACTGTGAAATTTCGAGACGATCAGTACATAATTTACCTTAGGCCCCATATAAACCCTACTACCGGAAAACAGTTTAGTACGCCTAAAACCTTAAAAAATAGTGCAATCATAACAAATTTTGGCTCGTCACAGTTTTAAAGGACTATAAATGATACTGTGAAATTTCGAGACGATCAGTACATAATTTACCTTAGGCCCCATATAAACCCTACTACCGGAAAACAGTTTAGTACGACTAAAACCTTAAAAAATAGTGCAATCATAACAAATTTTGGCTCGTCACAATTTTATAGGACTATAAATGATACTGTGAAATTTCGTGACGATCGGTCTATAATTTACCTTAGGCCCCATATAAACCCTACTACCGGAAAAGAGTTTAGTACGCCTAAAACCGTAAAAAATAATGCAATCATAACAAATTTTGGCTCGTCACAGTTTTAAAGGACTATAAATGATACTGTGAAATTTCGTGACGATCAGTACATAATTTACCTTAGGCCCTATAGAAACCCTACTCCCGGAAAACAGTTTAGTACGCCAAAACCTTAAAAAATAGTACAATCGTAACAAATTTTGGATCGTCACAGTTTTATAGGACTATAAATGATACTGTGAAATTTCGTGACGATCAGTACATAATTTACCTTAGGCCCTATAGAAACCCTACTCCCGGAAAACAGTTTAGTACACCTAAATCCATAATTAATAATGCTATCATAACAGAAATTGGTACGTCACAGTTTTAAAGGACTAGAAATGAAGTTGTGAAATTTCGTGATAATCGGTCCATAATTTACCCTAGGCCCCATATAAACCCTACTACCGGAAAACAGTTTAGTCGCCTAAAACCATAATTAATAACAATTCGTCACAGTTTAAGATAATAATAACATCATACAGATATTACTCCTTAAACATTCGAACTGTTGGTGGAGGGTATCAAAGATTCGGCACAGCCGAATATAGCACTCTAACTTGTTTTTTATTAAAAAAAGTTTCCACATTGGCAAAACTCCTTTTTTCGATTCGTTAGTATAGGAGTTGGTTCACACGCTGCAAGTTTTTGTCATCAAATCTTGAGGTTTAGGAGAGAGAAAAAAAAGAAATTGCATTCTCTTTCCCTTCTCTGCTAAAAGCTCAAGCCTTGACGGCTAAAACCACAGAGCACACAGAGGCGTCACGAGACAGCAAATATTGTGTTTTTCTGTATTTTTCTTCGAAAGCTGCCCTTTTTGCATTTTTTGTTTTTATTACGCCATTTGTGTTGATAGTAGCGGCCTGTTTTGACACATTGCCACTTCCCTACCAAAAAACGTTTTCTTTCTGTTTCTTGGAAAGCTGCCCTCGCAAATGATTTAGGCATTTTTCATACGTCACTCTTCTCATCTCTGTATGAATTGTGGCTAAAACTTGAAAAGTGAGAGCCAGCACTAATTAAACGTGTGGAGTTTCTTTACATACGAAAAACCATGTCGCTTACATTAATATAATGAAAACGTTAAATTCTGGAAACTCGCGAGATAGAAAACATTTGTTACATGTCCAATTTTTAGTATAAAATAATAAATGTTGCGCAACATTTTAAACAAATTTTAGCCGTGAACTAGTCTGAACACCCAATTCTCTTTTCATTTCCCTCACTCTCCCATTTCAAATTAAATTGTATTAAAAATTATATTGAATTTAAATGCATTTTCTCATTTAAAATTGAACAAAGAGAATTAACATTAAATTTATTCACGTCAAAAATTGCTCTTTTCAGGTATTTTGCACAAATAATTGTTTAAGTTGTTGTTGTTAAATACATTTATTTTTTCAAAGGAACCAACAGTGAGGACTATCTTTTCTTTTTTGCTATTTTTAAAAATTTGATTCTTGTTCTTTAATAAAATTTTATTGTTAACATACAACAACAACATTTAACGCCAGCCAAAAGAAAAACATTAACAAATCGATAAAATCTGTCGACATCAATAATTTGGAGTCCATTAACGGCATGTGTGAGATGTGGTTTCAGGGCACACGCTTGTGTCTGAGAGCACATTAGCCGGGGCACGTTAACAAGATCCATTAGTGAAATTTGATTTCTGTTTGTATTTTTGACATAAATGTCAATTTAAAAATTTTTACGATTTTTTTTTTAATTTCTTAAATTAATACAAAAAATAAAATAAAAACATTAAAATATTTCACGATCAATTATCAAGTTCAAAATCAAAATATTTTTAGTCAATATGAAGATCGTGTTGAAGATCCCTCTTTTCCCAATTTAAATTTTTTTTTTTTTTGAACGGATTGTGTGAGTGTCTTAGGGAACCGGTGTAGTTAATTATGTTGTTTGATAAGTTGATGCAACATTTTTATTTGATGGCGGCAAACGTTTGTGTTAAAAAAACAGCCGACTTTTCGTTGTTGTTAAATGTTTTTTTGCTGTTGTTGGTGTTGTTGTTATAAATGATGACAATTGTTTTAGTTACTCACTTGCACACTCATGTGCATTTATTTGAAATATTTCCCTGCGTGCATTTCGGCCTTCTGTACGTTATTCTGAAGTGTTGCCTTAGTTGTATCAATAAATTATATACTTGAGTTGTTGCAACAACAACTAAATACATACACATACAAAATGCGGTACATATGTTTATGTTAAGATGTTCATTCCTGCTTATTTTCATATACATTTTAATATTTAGGAAATAGTGCGGTTGTATTCCTGAACATTTAATTTCTGAAGCACTTAAAGTAAGTGGCTCCATTTATGATGAGGAAGGCATTAAATTCTAGAATTCGTAATCAAATTTTTCAAAAAAAAAATGAATTATTATTTCAAGTTGTTTCCAAAACAAAATTTCAAATTCTCACAGTACTAGTGGGTTTCGTTTTCATCTTAAGTTAAAAAAAAAAAAATTATCTTGACTATTTTACGATTTTGAAATATGGGTTAAACAAAAAATAAATGATACATATGGCTAAATTGTATTTTTCTTTAACACTATTTATAATTGATATTCCAAAATCTGTATGTAGTAATTTTTCGTTTCAATTTTTCAAAAAATGTTTATTCATTTTCAGATATTTTAAATTATGTGTTTATAATTGGCAATTTATATTTCAGAAAGTTTTGAATCTATTCTAGAACTTTCTAAATGTTTTTAAAAATGTTTTATATTGGAAGATTTCGTAGATCGTCTTACAAACGAACAACGCTTGCAAATAATTGAATTTTATTATCAAAATGCGTGCTCTGTTAAGAAAGTTCATCGACTTTTTGATAGAAAAATTGTGTTCAGCGACGAAGCTCATTTTTGGCTCAATGGGTACGTTTAATAAGCAGAATTGTCGATTTTGGAGTGAAGATCAGCCAGAAGCATTGCAAGAGCTACCAATGCATCCATAAAAAGTCACAGTTTGGTGCGGTTTATGTGCTGGTGGCATCGTTGGACCGTACTTCTTAAAAGATGATGCGAATGGTAACGTAACTGTTAATGGTAAGCGCTACCGTGAGATGATATCCAACTTTTTTTTGCCCAAAATGCAAAAGCTTGACTTGCATGACATGTGGTTTCAACAAGACGGTGCCACATGCCACACAGCACGCTTAACAATTGACTTATTGAGAGGCGAGTTCGGCGAACATTTTATTTCACGTTCGGGACCGGTCAATTGGCCGCCTAGATCGTGCGATTTAACGTCTTTAGACTATTTTTTGTGGGGCTATGTTAAAGCTCATGTCTATACACACATGCCTGCTTCAATTGACGCATTGGAAGACAACATTGAAGCTTTTATTCATGAGATACCGGCCGAAATGTTGGAAAGAGTATGCCAAAATTGGACTAAGCGGATGAACCATTTGAGGCGCAGTCACGGTCAACATTTGCATGACATAATCTTCAAGCATTAAATTATATGGACCGTACTATCGATTCAAATAAAGATTTCATGCATTTTTCTGAATATTATGTGTTTTCTTTTTAAACTTTCCTATAGCTCTTAAAAAATCAATCGATATGAAGGGTGTTCCAACCACAATGCATGATGTTAAGTTACACCTTAACGTCAAGTTTTTTACCCATCTTAATTCGACATTTCTTTGTTCCATTTTACGAAAATGGGTGTTAAAATCAATATGCATAACTTGCATTCGTGATTTCTTTGGTCAGCATAATCGGCCAAATGTGTCCACAATCGGAAGAATTATACGCAAATTTTAAGTCTGTAGGAAATCTGAAAACACCTGTTTGTTGCGGTTTATGAGCTTGCGGAGTCAAAATTAGGTCGGCCATGCAGTTGACGTGAATGGTGTTCGCTATGATAACGGAATTCGTGTGGCCAGGAATTGAGCATGTAGACCAGGGTGGTGCTACTTGCCACACAGCCAACGAAACAGTGGCTCTTCGCAAGCAATTCAATGATCGTGTAATGACGATGGTAATTGGCGTCACGATCATGTGCGTTGACACGTTTGGACTTATTGTTTGGGGATATTTAAAAGGAAAAATTTACGTTAATAAGCCAAGAACAATTCAAAAGCTAAAGGATGAGATAATTCAGCGCATTAGCGACATTAAACCTCAATTATGTCTCAGGGTCAATAAAAATATGGACTATCGGATAGAGATATGCACCGAAGCCGTGGCGAGCATTTGGCTGATATTTTGTATCGCACATAAAGCTGAAGGTCCACACCATGCGTTTATGCGTCTGTCCTTTTTATGCATTTCACAAAAAAGTTGAATCAGTGTAATTGTATATGACAAGTTACACAACAAAATGCAGAGAATGCATAGACGCATCAACGCATAAAGCTGAAGGTCCACGCCATGCGTTTATGCGTCTGTCCTTTTTATGCATTTGACAAAAAAGTTGAATCAGTGTAATTGTATATGACAAGATACACAACAAAATGCAGAGAATGCATAGACGCATCAACGCATGAAAGTAGGTTTACTTTCTACTTTTGTATCCGTCGCATGTGTGGTGAAAAAAAGTCAGCTGTTATTGATGGCCATGGATGGCAAATCATATTTATTTTCAATGTTATCGATAAATATGTTTGTGTGGTGGATTATTTTTTACTATGTTTTTGCATTAAAAAAGGTTTTTAATAAGAGAAAAAGCTTTCGTTATAAAGATTGTATAAACTTTAATGAATAAAATACATTAAAATTAATTTTTAGCACAATTTAACAAGAACAAAATTTGCCATTCTACTTATCGATTACTTTTATCTTCTGAGTGTCATCTTTGTTGTGCTTATTATTTTTTTTTTAACAAATGCCATGAATTGGAAACATATTGATACCGTGAAAAATCACGAATATTTTTATAATAAAAGCTTACTCCCCTATGAATTCTATTAAATAAATTCTATTAAAATATCAATTACACTCTCAATTTCTTGCAAATTTGTTTTTAATTGTTAAACATATTAGCACAACAGCTGATAAAAAAAAAAAAATTGGCGCATAAAACGCATTGCATGTAACTTGAATTTAGAAACGCATAAAATGCACAAAAAGTATCATACGCATCTACGCATGAATGCATGGTGTGGACCTTCAGCTTAAAAGTAGGTTTACTTTCTACTTTTGTATCCGTCGCATGTGTGGTGAAAAAAAGTCAGCTGTTATTAATGGCCGTGGATGACAAATCATATTTTATTTTCAATGTTATCGATAAATTTGTTTGTGTGGTGGATTACTATTTTTTGCATTAAAAAGGTTTTTAATGAGAGAAAAAACTTTTGTTATAAAGATTGTATAAACTTTAAAGAATAAAATACATTCGTTTCGTTTTCGTTTTTTTTAAGCCGTGCACTTGCCTGTTAATTATCAAAGTAATTTTTGGGAATACAAAATTTTAATTTAAAAGATTTTCTAATTCGTGCTTAATTCCCAATTTTTATTCTTGATAAAAACACTGAAATTTATTGTTGATGGGATAAGGTATTCCTATGCGATCTGGCCTAAGCAACCAGTGAAATGCGCATAGGAATAGCTTATCCCATCAACAATAAATTACAGTGTTTTTATCACGAATAAATATTGGGAATTAAGCGCGAATAACAAAATCTTTTAAATTAAAATTTTGAATTCCCAAAAAATACTTTGATAATTAACGTTTTATTTTATA
This sequence comes from Pollenia angustigena, assembly GCA_930367215.1. Taxonomy (NCBI): domain Eukaryota; kingdom Metazoa; phylum Arthropoda; class Insecta; order Diptera; family Polleniidae; genus Pollenia; species Pollenia angustigena. The sequence continues at coordinate 117,752,438 of OV884057.1, read as the reverse complement.
AAAATTTTACCAAATTATGCAAATTTATTTTAAAAATTAGTCATTGATTCGCGCATTTTAAAGGCGACCATATGATTTTTATAGCATAATTGCCCATCTGAACAGGTTTGTTAATGAACAAAATTGCCACATATAGTGTGAGACCAAAACACAACAGACTCCATTACATCCAGAAAAATGCACCGTTTGGTGAAGTTAAGCGATGGTGGCATCATCGGACCTTATTTTCAATAATCTCGATTATTTACTGTGGGGCTTCATGAAGTCATTGGTTTATTGTGATAAACTAATTGACGCCTTGGAGGTGACATTCAGCCAGAATGCTCGAAAAAGTAGCGCAAAATTGAACTTCCAGAATGCACTTCGTCAAGAACAGCCGCAGTGGTACCCATATGCCCGAAAAAATTTTCAAATGTTAATGCCATGTATTGATCATTCAAATAAAATTGAATTTTTTGTGTTATATTTTACAGTTTTTGTTTCTTTAAGAAACATCCTTTATAGTTTCAGATAGCTGTCTGTTTCTTAAATCAACTAAAGCATTTAGGAGTAACAAAATAAAATAAAATGTATTTAACCTTCGCTTTCATGAAGAATTTTTTTACGTCAACACATAGTATCTACCCGGGTAGATATAAAAATATTTTCTTAATTTTATATGGGAAAAATACAAAAAATGTCAAACAAGGCAAAAATAAATATAATTAAAAAATTATACTTTAGGTAATTCATTTGCTGTTTTCAACTACGGAGAGCTGTAGTGTTGCTATCGTCCATGCATCGAGATTCAGCTGTGTCCGATATTAAACTAAAACCAGAAATGATTTTGTTTTATAATCAAACCAAGAACGGTGTGGACGCAAAGGATAAAATGGTGTCCCAATATACCGCAAAAAGGGAAACAACTCGTTGGCCTTTTGCGATGTTTTACAACAATGGTGGGCGCTTCATACCACAATTGTGCTGATAGGTTTCACACGTATTCTTGGTCTCTTTATTTTAGTTTTCGATGAGACAGCGTCGAATGCACATTAAGCGGATGCTTACACATTTTCTTTTATTTTTTATATTTATTTTTTTTCAAGAGAATTTACCCAGCAAACAAACGTGTTTTTTTTTAAACTATGTAGTTCATTTTTAATTGAACCTTCGTTTTACATCAATTATTCTGGTTTTCAGTTTTTTCTCTGCAATTTGAACTATTAAAAAAATGTTTTATTTTAATTCAAATGCGTAAAATATTAAATAAGGAAATATAATGCACCATTATATTTCAAATGCTTGGCTTTGTGTTTGGTTGGTACTTCTGCCATCTCACTAATACTAATAAGCATCAATACAAGCACAGTTTCAATTGTGCCCACTTCTGTTTTACAACATGTTGGATATCTCGGCTCTGGCAGCATATATGTATGAGGCCGTCAGCTCAAAAGTGGTATAGGTCACACTATATTTATTTCATATTTGTTTGGCTTATGGCTACTTTTGTATAATAAGTAGATCAAAAATATACATATAACTGCAACACAAACTTTTGCAACGCTTTCTGTGTTTCTTATTTTATTTTCGCAGTTTTAATCAATTTGGCGTAGATAAGTCAGGGTATGAAAAATTGAGGCTTACAACACTTTTGCGGTAACGGCCTCATATAATATACGTCACCAACAGTCCACATATTGCGGTAAAGAAATCGCGACGTAGAACATTTATACAGAGCTTGGGTATTTCGCAAATTAGGGTCCGAGCCCGAAGACCAATGGCAGTCAAGGAATTTGGCATCAAGACAGCCGTTGAATGTATTTTAGGTATATTTTTGAACCTTTTTGAGTGGAAAAATATTTAGCTGTTTTTATTATTACTGAATAATCATTCTCTGTATCGAACTACGAAGATGAAGAATTTGACGCTGATGATGTCCCGGAACGAGATGCAAGTTGGCGCATCAAACAAAATTGTTGGTGCTACATATGCTCCCGTTGTTCAAAAAGGAAGAGAGCTGCGCGGCAAGCATGTGTCAAATGCAAGAAGCCCGTAAGCGTTGAACACAGCTTCACCCAGACAAAGTGTGAAGATAGTCATATGGGCCCATCTTCATCTTCTCACAATTTGCGTAAAAATACATATTACATACATTCATATATACTTTTTCTCACTTTTTTGTAAATTTTAAATCTCAATAAACGAAAATCACTTTATTTACATGATGTATTGTTTTTCTAAAAGTTTCAGATGATTATATTAGGAAATGTAAGTGTTCATACAAATTTCGATATACCTACCAGGGTAGATACTATTAACTTACGTAGAAAAAAAGACAAAATTATAAAAAAGTATGAAGCTCTGCAGTAAAATCATTTTTGTTTGCAATTTCTGCTTAAAGTCGAAAATTTGATAACTGACTCGGTGGCATTTTCAGATTTGATGAAAACTCGCTCAGCTATTTGCAAATGAAAGTCGCTTTCTCTACCCGGGTAGGGATTATGAAAGCGAAGGTTAAAGTTTATTGGAATATTGGAAACATGTCTTTTCATTTGAATATCATTTTTCAATAAATGTCGGGTGCTAAATAAATATATATATATGTTCCCATCGATCCTATAAGGAGCATAGGGTCTTATTTGAGGTTTCGTTAATCATGGTATCTCGGATGAGCAAATGATTAGTCTACTGCATCCTATTCTGATGATGGGGCTGCCATCTTAGCCATCAGACTGGCTGTCCATATTTCACGTTTGTATAGCGAACCGCTTAATATAAGTACAGACGTCCGCTTGCAGCCGCACCAATTAGGTGAACAGACGCTGCGATGTTCGGGGAGTACAAATTTAAAGGTGGTACTCACTCACCTTGTCGATGTTGCCAACATGGCATACATCCGCTGGCTGTCCGGGACTGCTTATTTGTGAAAAAACACTTATTCGCAGATAACCTTTATATCTAAAGGCCGTTCACTATCCGCAACATGTGACCCGTCCGGTTGCCTATAGCTCAACACATGATTTGCATGAATTAACACACAAGTCATCCCCAGAAATAAATATGAAGCTCATATTTATGGAAATCTAAGAGTCCATCTTCGCCAGCCGTTGATAAGCTTTTGAAAATCTATATTTAACGATCGGAATCTTTACTTGATAAGAAACCGTGACTTTGGTTCAAAAGACTGCATTTTTTGGATCAAGAATATTTGGAATGGAATAAATTTTTTCTCTGAAAAAAAATCTTTACATTATTCGTTTTAGAACGGAAAAACTTAAATTAAATTTGATCTACACCTGTAAGAAATTGCCAAAGTTCTACCCATGACAGTAAAAATTACACACAATTCGTGTTATTGCCCACAAAGTGATAGCACTGGTGGGAAGATAAATTCGTATTTAACTAGCAGAGACACACACCACGGTTTCTTAACAGCACACAATTTGCAGGTAACATTTTTTAAATTTTGCTGCTACAGTAAAAATAAGAAAAAAATTATATTCGGCCAAGTCCGACCATATGATACCTTGCAACATAGTTTTCAAAGCAAATTTTCGAAAGTATTCCTTATTTGAGACCCATGGGTAATCATGAACCCGCCAGAACAAAATCATGTTACATATTAGGTTAAGATTTATGTAAAAGTTGATTGTGCCGAATATTTTATAGAGCTCTTCTTTTATATGAAATTTAATTGCTGTTAAGTGATTTTAGAATGGCTGCCTATATGGGACCTAAGGTTAATTTTGAACCCATCAGCATAACATTTTGTCATAACATAGTAGCTATCGTTAAAGTGATTGTTGTTAATTTAAATGTCAATGCCAACATTTATAAGGAAGGTGTGGTATTAAAAGTTTTTTTGAGGACGGATTACAAACATTTGGTAAGATGTTTAGATTACAATCAAATAAGTTTGGACTAAATTTAATCGGAATTCCAAGTTGGGATAAGAGCTACGATCAAATATGGACCGATACCAATAAAATTTGGAAGGATAACTAAGATTACAATAATTAATATGTTTGGAACAAATTTAACTTTTATACCAATATTATAAGACGGTTTATGGTCACAAAGTCGCTATTCGAGAAAGAAACTTGTATGGAGCTTGTGGAAATAACTGACAGATTCTCACCATTTTCAATAGGCTTGGTACTTGTAGTAATTGCAATCTAAGACAACTTTTCATCCAATTTTTTCGCGACATTTGCGCACAAGGTTTACATTGATATCCAGCTGGACGGATGTTTAACTCAGAAAGTGATTCTGTATACTTAAAGGTGCACCTACGACAAATAATTTAATGCGTTTCAAAGACCAGCACATATGCATAATACCCTCTGCACTAGAGTGGCGTCGACTGTCCAGCAACATCCTTAACTTACCACAATATACCATTCGATTGTTCGTTAGCAAATATAAGCATAAACTGAATTAATAAAACTTACTCCTTTTACAACAACTAATCGCGATAGATCATAATTAGTAACCAATTTGGAAAAATATTGAAAGCTACACATTGTAAACTATATAGAAATTGTGCTCCAATGGCTCCTCTATAGGAACATAGTAGTGGTATATCTGAAATAATTTTTGAAATTCAGAAAATTAAAATGAAAAAAATGGTGCAATGCATACACACATGTTTACCTTATTTTAAATAAAACTACAATATCATTCCAAAAACAAGTAAGAAAGTATAGTCGGTCAAGCCCGACCATATGATACCCTACACCACAGTATTAAAAACACATCATGCTTATATGTCCATATAAATATGGATTTATCTATGTTTATAAAAGTCATCAAATTCGGTTTAAAAGTTTGTGAGAGGCAAAAATTGCCCCTACCTCCCCTTGTGATCCTATTTTTGAAAAACTGTATAGCTTATGTGTCCATATAGATATGGATCTATCTTTGTTTTGAATTTCATTTAAATTGGTTTGAGAGGCAGAAATTGGCCCTATCTCCCTTCGTGGTCCTATTTTTTAAAAAATGCATCCTTTTTGTGTCCATAAAGCAGTGACGGGCACATTTGCAAATCCTATGTACGCGTGCATAGGAATAAAAATGCTGCTTGTGCGACGTCGACACATGTACACTGTAAACTTCTTTGTGTGTCTGTGACAATGTAGTTCGGCTGTCGCTTTGTTGTTATTTCGTCAACTCAAGCATAAATGTGATAGTATGTGTGTGCCCTTCACTGCCATAAAGATATGGTTCGATGTATGTTTTAAATTTCATTAAAATCGGTTTGATAGTTTCTGAGAGGAAGAAATTTCCCCCTATCTTTCCTCGTGGTCCTACGATTTGGCCCATTTTCAATAGGCTTGATCCTTGTGCCAATAAAAACCTATGTCCAAACTATGATCAAATCGATCCCTAACCGCGAACATTATTTGCGCCAAAAATCAAATTTTACAGGAGAGATCTTTTTTGTTTTATTTCATATTAATTTTGTATGAAATTTGTCGCTTACACTAAAATTGTTTTTGCTATAAAATCGTAACGGTACATAATGTGACCATGATATTTTAGGAGATGATGCAAGTGTTGCCAATAAAGTCATTTATTAAAAAAAACGAAAATTGAAAATCATGTCGCTTACGTTTTTTTCGCTGTTAGGGCTCGAAATTATCTCCAAAATTGCAACCTGTACTTTGCGCACAAGGTCACATGGACAGCCAGCCAGCCAGCCTGCCTGCCGGACACCGTTAGTTCGACTCAGAAATTGATTCTAAGTCGATCGGTATACTTTAAAGTGGGTCTAGGACCAATATTTTAAGGCGTTACACACATCAGCACAAATGCATAATACCCTCTCTACTATTGTGGCGTGGGTTTAATTACATAATTTATTTAAATCAATTTTTAATTGAATAACAAAATTTGTACTGACAAGTAAGAGTGTAATAGCCAGGGAAACCAGAAATATGCTATAAAAAACCCGTTTTATGCGCATTAAATATGCGGTAAAAACTAGAAAATATGCCCTGAAAAATTTTTAAAATATGCCCCAAAAATTAAAAATTTCTCATTTGAAGACAAACTATTCAACAATTAAATAACAAAATTTAAAAAAAAAACCTAAAAATATTATCGCTTAAGCCCATATTAGGTGAAAATTCATGTAAGAGATGTTTGCGCCGAATATTATCTAGATATAAACATCCATATGGGTTGTTTAGGATTTTTAACAAATGTTTACATTTAAAAGGAAGTTGAAGCTATTTAAGGATGGGAGCTTTGAGCAAATGTGAATCGATTCGAAAGCAATTTAATTTACAGAAAAATATTTTTGTGACGAATTTAATTTGAATGCCATCATAATTAGATAACTTGCGGACACAAAGAGTCTAATTAGGATGTAAAATAATACACCGATTCTCACCATTTGCATACTCTTCGTCCATATATGATCAAATAATCTACAAAATTGAAACTTGTACTTTGCGCACAAGGCTAACATGGACAGACAACCAGCAAGACGGATGGAGGGACATCGTTATATCCTTTTAAAAAGTAATTCTGAAAGATTGGAATATATACAAATCGCATAACATTCATCCTTAATGACAACCTGCTTTGTCTTACAATTTTAGAGTAAAACTTAAATGTAGATGTCGAAATTAAAGTAACAGATTTTCAAAAAAAAAAAACAATTTATTTGAGGCGAAAGCTATTGTAGGCCTCTAAAAAAAATTTAATATGTATCAAAATATGCCTTAAAAAGGCAAAGTATGCAGTATAAACCTAAAAAATGCTGCAAAAAGTCTCTTTTAACTAAATTATGCGAAAAAATGCTAAATATGCAAAAATATGCACTAACAAATCGATGCCAAATTCATAAAAAGCTCTAAAACGGATAAATATATTGTTTCTGCAATCGTCGGTCGCACAAGGAAAAACATGCAAATGCATCTTTATGGTTTCCCTGGTAATAGCTGTGCCGAATCTTATATACCCATCACCATGGTTCGATAATAACAGCAAGTTACATAAGTACCGTTCTTTAGATATATTTACCATTTAACCATCGGTGTAGGGTATAAAAAAAAAATATTTAAATTAGTTTGGACTAACTGAAATCCGTCCTTACATAACCTTAATCTTATACAACGAACAACTAGACTAAGGTAAGGTTAGCCAGAAATCTCAGAACCACCCTAAAATGCTAACAAAGTTCATAATGCTTTCAAGTTCAAGGTCAGAAATATCAAGCAATTCACCGAACGTGGCAGATCCCATTTTGTCTAAGCAACTTCTCGTCAATTCGGTCAAGTGACGCAGGCTGTGTTTCACATTCCGTTCTTAATTTTTCTTTTAAAATCGTAAGCAAGTGTTTTTTTTAATTACTCGGAATAAGAGTTTGAAAAATTAAAAATTTGGACCTTTGCTGGAAATGTTTTTTTTCGAACATGCTGAATATGATTTTTCAATGAAAATTTATTTTAAAGAATGACCGCCAAATACTTTATGGAGTCATACTTCAACGATTACCATCCATAAATATGGCACTTTCTCCCACGTTTCGATTATGTCGTGGTCTTAAACGTACGAGCTTTGATTTGCCAGGGTTAATTACTAATTTATTTAAGTTTTCCCACTTAGACACAAGTTATGAATATCATTAAGATAAATGTTTAGCAATAAAGGAACTAGCAGCAGCCGTATTCCGTAATTCGCTAAAGCTTAATCTCTATCGCTAAAAATCTATAAAGTTGATTTAGCAAATTTTGGCTACAAATGTAATTCAGTAACTAAATTTGGCAATGCAATACAAATTTGATTTGCCGCAATTTCAGCTTTTAGTCTTTCAGAATTTTAGCGATCGAGATTTAGCTTTAGCAAAGCGAATTACAGAATACGGTAGCAGGTTTCCTTAAGGAACTCCATGCTCAATTTCATTGAACTTTTGCAGTTTTGAATCTGCACTTACTGCCTGCGATTTTTCAAAAAGCTTTTGAAAGGACACAATTCGCTACCTCTTACATCATTAAATTTTAATTTTGGATCATTATTGATTGATTTACAAAATCAAAGGCTTTAGAAAGATCATAAAAAATTGAACCTACTCCATTGAATCCTTAATCTAAACCGTCACAGATATAACTAACCGCGCTTAGCACTTCTTTATAAGTAGCACAGCCATTTACAGAAGCCAGTCACACATATTGTTGACGGCGACCAAAATTTACTAATATTGAAAAATTTTCATCGACAGCGGCGAAAATACAACCGTCGGCTATACCAAATAATGTAAAGTGCGACTTTAATGGTTGTTGTTTGCAAACGAGCTTTGAAAAACTTCGTATATTTTATAAATATGTTAAAGCCAAATAATTACCAATGAAAAAATGTGCCAAGAAAAAAATTTTATTATTATTATTCTTTGCATTTTTACGTAAGATTATTTGACAGTTCAAAGCGGGAATTTTCCCACAAAAATGTTGCAGACACACTTTTTCTGTAAATTGGCGAGTAATATTCTTACGTGACAGCTAGTACTCGCCAAAAAAAAGCTACAGACACAGTCAAGTGAGAAAAACAGCTGTTTGTTTCAATATATGGCATTTTTGTTTAATTTCGCACCTTTTAGAGTCTAAGCACAATGTTTGCGGTGCGGTGCGATTTCTCGTTGCGGGAGAGAAAAATAAACATAACACAATGGATGACGGCGACGGTAATAGTTGTTATTGTTTGTTTACATTTTTATTAATAATTTTGTGCATACATTTTTATCAAGTTTTTTGTTTACAATAATGTTGTGAACATCGCCAATTATTCAAAAGCTATGGCAACATCAGCTATAGAATGAGTATCACAAATTGAGAAAGAAAAGAAGTCCGCAATGAAAATAAAATAGATTTTAATTTTATGCCGTTCCGCACTGCTGGCTTTTACTTTAAAATCGTATGAAAAACCGCACAGCAATAAATTATCGTTACATTGTGTTCAGACTCTCAATCGAAAAGTTTCTCGATGCGAGAGTCACAGAGCATGGGCAATGGACTTTTATCAAAAACTAAACGCGTAATTAAATCATAGATTTCATTTTCGGTGGTATGATGTTAACTTAAGAATCAAAATCCGCCAACTTAATCCTGGTCACTAGGATATTTATTTTTTTGATTTCAGTTTAATTTCAGGAGAAGAGACACTGCAGCACTCACCCAATCGGAAGACCGCTAGCCACCTACGTGAACGAGAGACGTGATTAGAAGGATATTCGTCAGACATTGGCAGGACGTAAACTTAGGAATTAAAATTAAATTAAATTAATTATTGTTATTTTATATCTGAACTTTGTAGGACTTACGTACATACAAATTTAAGCACATGCACTGTGGGTTAAAAATACTTTAAAGTCATTGGAAAAGTATTTACATATTGTATATATTATTTCCATTAATAAATTTATTATATACGAGCGTTCATAAAATTTGCATTAAATGTAGTCAGTGGTAAAGAAGTCCAAGACATGGCGAATGAATTAAGTTAAGGAAATAAAAATATATATTTTTTTTCGCCATCTAAGTGTCTTTAAAGTTCCATGTCGACTATGCTTTCGGCAATAATTTTTGTTAAACTTTTGATGTGTCTGTGTTACTTAAAAAAAAGCTTAAATATCAAAAATATTTGTATTTGTACTTGTATAATCGTACATATTTTACGCTTATCAGTAGTGAAATAAATTTGTCTTTAATAACTCAAATACTTTACGAGCTAAATGTTTCTCCCTCCCAGATAACGAGTAATTTAAGCGAGTAAACCAAGGCTAAGACTTTTTCATTTAAAAAGAAAAAAATTAATGAAATTATCATTTAATGAACGAAAAAGCCATGTTATGTATTTAAAACGAACCAATGTTGTTAGCCCCGTCAACAGAGGAGACTTTAGCCAAGAGACTTAAATGTATTGAGACTCTTGCAGAATTGATGAACCTTCCGAAAGAGGCTTTACTGTGGCATGTGGCTTAAGAAATTATTACCACAACATTTGGTTGCAAACTGAAGCTCGTAATTTGTTGTTTTCGAACATAAATTTGTAAATTTATGACAAATTACGAGAGTACGAGTTTATTAATTAATGACATGATAAGAAGACAAAAAAAAAAAAAAAAAAACAGTGAAACGAAACCCTGTTCTTAAGATGATGGTTGATGTTAAGGCTGAACTACATCAACAAACACAAGGTGGATTAAGTGAATGAACGACCAAAGCAGCCATGAAACCAACCAATCCTCCCATAAGATTTCAAAAAATCACCAACAGCAAACATTCAAGCATTTCAAGAGCGATTTATTCAGACGGGTTTTTTGTTTTTAAGAGCTCCACATAAAAAGTTCTTTAATGGTGCTGAAGTAAAGTAAAGTGAAGGTAGAAACGAGTACATTTTTATTTCAAAATCCGCCATAAAAAAAGTAAATATACTGACATAAGAAAGTGAGTAAAAGGCAAAACTTTACTGGCATTAAACAATAAAGTCCGCTGGAATGCTTTAAATAAAGCTTTAAGTTAAAGTTGGCAAAAATGGCATTGTGTGGATACACAGATTTCAATTCGTTTCAAAATGCCACAAGACATGCATTTAAAATGGCTTTTGTGCTGCTTTTTAAAAAGAATACAAATAAAAGTTCTCCTTATGAAACTACGCCCAATAGAAACAATACCAACAAACGCCACGAATGACTGCCAATTCTATTGTAAATTCAGTTGGTGTGAATATGTGGTAAAGCCTTGCACACAGTTCCCTCTGTCAACAACGACAACAAAAAAAGGAATCTTTTGTTTAAGCCATTATGATGTCGGCACCCATTTTAATGCTCCAGCGCTTAATGTGAGCCCAAAAAAGCATTGGCGAACGAACCGTCAGGCATTCCATAACAATAACTTTTCAAATCGACCAATTTTTATAGGTCTCACACTTTAATAAATCTGCAACAGTGGTAAGAAATGATTTGTTGACTCAAATATTTTCAGTTTGCTATTTAAGCCGTACAAGTATTTTAAAATTTAGTTATGGCAAATACTTTTTGGAGTTGAGTAATTTGTATTTGTCGCAAATAAAAAGTAGTTGATTCAAATGATATTTTATTTAACACAAAAAATTGCTGCGCAACAGCAAAATTGCAGTTGACAAATATCAAGAGCAAAATAATTCGAGCCAAATGGGATATAAAAATTAAATTAAATGTGATTTAATGCATGTCCACAGGAAGTTAGTAAAATCAAATGTTTTTAATTTCAGATTACAGGACATGAACTATTTCAGTCAAATGAATTTCTTTCAAAATCTCGAATTGCTCGCAATTAATTCTCTCTACCCTCAATGATGTTTTCAGCCAAATAGTCGGAGCTTTAGTGGAAGCCTTTGAACAATTCTAGCCTTTTATTGAGTATGAAATGCAAAATTTATATAAGGACCTAATTGAGTGTGCAGAAATCCGCTCCAAAGTATCTCTACTGAAAACAGATATTTTAAAAAAATGGAGGAGTTAGATTTGTTTCATAAGATAAATTTCTTGTATGTGGGCGCATTTGCGAAATTGAATTTGGCACAAATAACAGAAACACTGTCGACTCTACTTGTAGCACTCCCAGTTTTTGGGCGTTTGACAGCTTATTCCTAATTTTAAAAAAGAAGTGTCCCCCAATGAGAAAACACGTTTCCTTTCAAGGGATGTTTGCCTTTATAGTTAAAGAACAATTTTTCTTCCTTAATCAATCTTCCTTTAAAAACAAGTCATTAATTATTTAAAGAAAATGATATTCTTTGAATTGAATCAGCGTTTTCTTTACTAAATTTCAAACAAAATTCGAAATTTCCTTAGCAGTTAGTTGTTCACTTTTGTGATCATCTCTGGTCGGCTAAAAAAAATTGTTTTAAATAAAAATCTATGCAATATAACGATTTAAAGACGTTTAAACAATGTTCATGCTCCCGACTTGTTTTTGTGTTTTGCCTTCCAGTGCAACACCATCAGTGTTACCATAACATTTGCTAAGATTAAAACATAAAATTTGTTATATTTAAAATTTTCTAAAAATATGTTAAATTTTTACAAAAAAAAATGCTAAAAATCTTCTGAATTTTTTTAAAAAATATTATGCTAAAAATCTGCTAAATAAAAATGAATTTTAATATATATTTCATTAAAAATTTAAAAAAAAAAGTACTATATTAATAATGCGAAAAACGATGAAGTAGTTATAATTTGAAAATATGCTAAACATTTCCCAACTCAATCTGCTAAATCTAGCAGAAATTATGCTAAAATGGGAACACTTAACACCATGTTCGCACGAAAGGAGTTTTACAACATGAAAATGAATTAAAATTGTTATTGATAATCATTCATTCTTAACTGACCTGAGATTCGAACCCAGGCGGCTGGTTTCCCTGACATGTTTCGATCGCTACCACTCGATCTCCTCAGAGGGATTTGCCGTCTTACACTCGCAGCCATCGAAGACTGCTGACGGCAATAGTCAAACATCAATCCTTAAACCAAATTGTATTTTAACCTTTGGTAGATCGAAATTTGCTTTTTTGAATGATTATCCATTTTTAATTGATTTTACATGTTTTCCTTTACCTCTGTTTTTTTTTTAACCAGAAATAGTTCAACAAAATTACCACAATACTAATTAAAGTGATAAATATAAAATAATAATATTCATTAATATTAATATTAAAGAATATTTTTAATTTGTACTTACTTTTTTTTATCTTTTTTAAATAAAATCACACCAAGGGTGTGTGAGAAACGGAAGCAAAGTTCTATGGTGAATTAAAATTGTCAAGAATTTCCACGCTTATGTCAAAATGTATACTAGCCCCGAGGGCTAATTAAATTTTATTCACCCCAACAGTGTCAAAATTTCACTTCCATGAGTACTTTGTTACCGTTTCACACACGCCCTAACAACACAAAAAAAATGTCAAAATGAAACAAGAATGAGCGCAACAAATACTTTACAAGAAAAATAGAAATTAGGTCCCTGCTTACGTCAAAAAATATCTGACACAAAAATTAAAGCGTGTAATTATGGCCAATACTTCCGTACCATCCGTACTCAAATTAATCCGAAGCGGTATTAATAGTGTGGTGAGTACGCATTTTCTTGAATCAAACGCAGAAAGATTGATTCAAGTACGGGGTTTCAATCGCGAAATACGAATTGTAAAATTGATTTAATCAGAAATCTTACTTAAAATAATCCGAAAATTAGATTGATTTAAGTAAAACTTACCCTGCGGGAAATTTGTGTCAATTGGTCCAACAGACTGGTCCTGAGGGTTGTGAAAATAGAACAGGTCAATAAGAAAGAACTCATGACCCGTGAAAGGAAAAAACAATTATGTAACTGATTTTTGAAGAACAAAAAGATAGAAAAACTAATGAATAACAGTACAGTCTTCACCGGTGGTGTGATACATTTTTTGGTACTTTCTAATATTTGGTTCTTGAATTTAGTTCTAGGACTTGTTTATTGAAATATTACTACGTTGTAGTAACTGTCACTAAACATGTCCATTGAGAAAAGATGTGTGGCTGATCAAAAGGTGTAAATTGACCCCCTCCAATAGCAACCCCATGTAAAAGTGATAGGTCTAATTAAAAGAAAGTGTTAAACTAGAACCGGTCTCTAGCACCAAAGATTTATCACGGGACTACTTTGTTGTCAGTTGCTTCCCTCTAGGGAAGATTGAATCAATCTCAAATGCGCTTGATTCAAGTATTATAAAATTGGTTCTATCTACTAAAAAACACACGCGTATGCACGCATAAAATAATACAATGCTAAAGGCCCAACCGTAATGTACTTAAGTTGGCTTAAGTAAATGTACGAATACATGAAAATCATGTGTGGCAAGCCATATTGAACTTAAGAAAACTCTATGTTAAGTTTTATGAAACTCTCATTTGCTAAAGCAAACTGCGAAAATGATCGCACATTCCGTACGGAATCAAATGTTTTTTAAATACGTTTGAGAGGCTTTTTTTTATTTCTGACAGAAGGTTAAGCAAGGCTATGCATATTATGGTTAGGCCTTAAAGGTGGAAGTACATAGCACGCGTTATCGTCGACGAGTATCGTGCGTTTAAAAACTTTATCGCGTTAAAAATTGCCAGTTACATAACACGCGTTACAAAAGCCATTCCTGTCAGCTGTTTTTAATTTGTTTACTTATTTGTGGATTAAAAACGGGTTTGAAAGTATATCAAGATTTTGTTATTTTATTGAATTTAAGCTACGTTCACAATCAAAAAAACAATTTCGTTTTTTCTTCTGTCTTTTTTCTTCCCAAAGTATTTCATATATTTTCCTTTAATTTTTAGAACAAAAATGTAACAAAAATTTTTTTAAAAATGTAACTAAAGTTGACTCAACTAGAACTCCAGCAACAATTTGTATGAAATTGTTTCTGACGTTTAAAATAATTTTATTTAGTTTTGAATGAAAATTTTAACAAAATGTTTCCAAAAATAAAAATAAATGCATAATATTGTTGTGGCTAAAATTTGCAAACGGTTTCTTGATGCAAAATGTGTGTAGTTACAAAAGAAATTGTTGCTCTATTATGAACACCAAGTGAAAATGTTTTTTTGATTGTGAACGCAGCTCTATTCTTTTTATATAAATATTGTATGTTTTTTAAGCTCTTCAATAAGTTTTTCTTTCATGATTAACAAATTTGTTAAATTATTCTTTTTATTGTCAGCTGATTACTTGTCAAAAATACACAACGCGTTAAAAAGTTCAAAGTTAACCAACTTTCTGGCGCAAACGCGTCAAAATATTTTGCATGTAGCTTGTTCTATGAAAATACACTAGCTTAACTTTTTTTGACACAAGACGACAGAGCGCGCGCGCACTAACGCGTGTTATGTACTTCTACCGTAAGAGATGAGACTAATAACCCTAGAGGAAATGGAACTAACACTTAACTTGTCACGTGACAGTTCTATAGTGATAGGAACCGGTTCGAGTTCTAACACTTTATATGAAGGGGACTTGTCACTTTAACATGGAGATGTCCTACGAGGGGGTTAATTGGCACCTTTTTGAGGCTTTGTAACGGGTCACAGAATCAACCTAAATAGACACATTCAATTTCAGTTAAAATAATGCCTGTCGCAAATATTGTCCCAAATGAACTATTGGGGTATTCACAAGGTGTGCTATCATGTTATATTGTCATAATGTTCTAACATTTTACAATGGTTAAAAAATATTGTTGTTGCCTTGTAAACAAAAAGTGTCTTAAATTAATAGAACGTTGCTTGCTATGTTTATTGGGCTGTCGTAATTAATCAGAAGATACCAGAGCTGAGCGGCTGAGCCGTACCGCGTTAGCTATTGTAGCCGTCGCCGTTGATAGTATAATTTTATCCGGCTAACATCAAAATTTGATCTGCGGCTAGCAATTTTTGCAACAAATCACTTGCGGCGTCAAATAAGATCGGCATATGACTCTGCTGTTTGGTAAACAAACGAAATAAAATTTATTTCTGATTTGCATCTGCAAAATGGAAAATAGTCAGGTAAAATCTAATTTAATTTATTAATTCATGGAAAAGAATTAAAAAATATTTTGATGTTATGTAGGTAATTATTTATTTTTTATATTTGTTTTAAATCAGCTTATTTAAATTCAAAATAGCATACAAAATTATGAGGGGTTGTTCACAACAGTCGTATTTTTTCATGTTATTATTTTAAGACATATGACTTTATGACACCTTGTGAATCCCCCATATGTTATTAGGGTGAATCGCCGTTATTTAAAGTAATAGAACCATGTAGAATCAATCAGTCATTACCCACACAAAATCCTGTTACATGACAAGATGTTTGTCAATTACCTTCTGGAGTAACTACTCTTTTAGCACATTATCACCAGTTAAGTGATATGTTCTGTTTTAACCTATCATAATTCGTTCCTTTTTATTAGAAAACTGTTTTCACTAGTCACGGGATAAGTGCCTTAAAACCAATTGACATAAATTTCCCGCAGGGAAGTTATATGAGATTATATGAGATTTGTCAACGGTTTTAATAACATAAGTGTATATGGGACCTTTTACACGCTCAACAAAAATGGTAATCTTAATCAGGACCCTTTACACTGTATTAGTTGTTGAAAGGAGTAAGAAAAATTTTGCTACTTTTTTTGGATATTTTATTGACAAAACAACAAAAAATAAGCGATAATAATAAAAAAAAATAATAAATTTATTAAAATCCCCAATCCCCAAATGACTTTCTTTGTGCATTTTTGCTCGCATGAAATCCCCAACTTTGGGGATAAATCCCAAATCTCACAGCCCTGGATTAAAACCCTAATTTTGTAATTTTACTCTCAGAGTGGCACTACCAGCGAAAAGTTTAACCTTTTTTTATTTGGTTTAAGAATTTTGTACTTAGGGTGTGTGTGAAATGGTAGCAAAGTTTTATGGTGAATTAAAATTTCTACGCTAATGTCAAAATTTATACTAGCCCCCAGGGCTAGGGAAATTTTATTCACCTCAACAGTGTCAAAAATTTACTTCCATAAGTACTTTGCTACCGTATCACACACACCCTTATTTTAAGTAATTCCGGAATTGATTTTCGAAAGTAATCCCATTTAGGATTGTTTGAAGTACTTTTAAGTGCTATTGGTACTTGAATTTTTGAGTACGACTCGTACTTACAGTAAAAATAAAAAATCCCGATTATTTTTCTTTTCTTTAATAAAATACACTAATCACAGCGCAAAATGTGGACTTTTTGTAAACATAAACAAAACTTTGACAATAGATTGGACAAACAATGCAAGAAAAAATAATCGTCACCTGGCGTAGAGCTGCCACCTGTATTATTTCACCACGGCATGAACAGCATGTTTGGCAATCTAGTTTCAGAGTGCGAATATAAGCCACTCGAGTTTATATCGTCTTATGAACACATAATGGTTATTTTTCCGTTTAGCTACAGCCTACAGTAGTGCTATTAAAGCTGGAAAATCCACACCACGCGTTACACGCATTTTCGCTGTCTACGCAGCTGTCAAAAAAAAAGAATCTGTGCAGTTATACACTCACAATATTCTGTACATAAAATTAACTGAAATTGTAATATAAAATAAATGAAAATTCAATTAAAAACCGGTCTACTTATTTATTTATTCCTTTATTTTTAACAAAAAGTTCATTTAATTTTTACTGTCAAAAATTCGACACCATATTCCGTAAAATCAAATAAATATTCAGTTATATTGTAAAATTTTACTGTCAAAAATTCAAAAACTTATTCAGTAAAAACAATTAAATATTCAGTTATTTTTTTAAATTTTACTGTTAAAAAATGTACCCCATATTCAGTTATTTTATTAAATTCAGTAATTTTCGTTTACTCCACAAAAGAGCCGAATTTCTAAAAAATACCAGACAGACACCTGTCCGCTTGTTTTTTTATAAACGAGAGAGGGAGAATATTATTATTTACTTACCCTGTTACCAGGCCTGCCATTTTTGCCGATTTTTTGCCTCTAAATTATCAAAGTGCCGATTTGCCGATTTTTGCTCCAAAAATGCCGATTTTTTGACTAACACGTAAAAGGCGATTACTTTTTGTTTGTTTGATAATAATACACTAACTTTTAGCGATACTGAAACAGTTGTAACATTGAAAAGAGACAATTGTTATTAAGTCAGCGCTTCTACTAAAGAAAAATGGGTTAGTTTTATTCAATATTAAATGCAGTGTTTGTAATGTGTGTTGTGTTAATACATTATTATTTGAAAAATATTCCACTATGAAGAATTAAAGGCCAAAGTTAAAAAAGAAATAATTTTTAAACCTAAAATAATTCAGTTAAAATTTCTTTTTCTATTAGGAAAATAAAAAAACACTTTATATTTGTGTTGGAAAAGTATTTATCTACTTACAAAAGAATAAAGTTAAGATAAATTTATATTCACTATCAATGCATATAATTTAAATAATAATTATTTTGATAATTAAATAATTTTTTTTTAAGATTATAACGCAATTGAGGACGATGTTAGTACATAAATTAAATAGCCAATTCTTATGTAAGGAAAATTAAATAAATTTGCAAACTTTTTGGCAAAAAATTTCAGATTTATAACGTGAACATTTAATGGCAGCATTTGGTACAATTTTTGGTCCTTGCACATTCTTCCGCAAATGTGGAAAGAATTTTTTAATGTAACCTAGTTTTGATGTTCACTGGAAAATTTATCTTTGCAAGTTATTCGTTTTTTAAAGTTTAAATTATTATTTAAAAATTAATAATTTAAACTGTTTTGATATTAATATTAAAACGGATTTACTAAAAATGTCAAACTCAAATATTTGTATATGGAATAATATACTTAATTATAAGAAAGTTAAAAAAAACTTTATATTTAACTACAATTTCTTTGTAAAACGTTTATTTTGATTGATTCTTTTGAAATTTCCTAAGTTCTTATTTGTAAGTTAGAATAGGTTTTATTGTATTTAAAATAGGTATTTTTAATTTGCCGATTTTTTGCCGATTTTTTGCCGATTTTTTTATATTAAAGTGCCGATAGTGCCGATTTTTTTTTTAAAATATGCCGATTTTTTATCAAAATTATCTGGCACCCCTGCCTGTTACACACGTTTGTTTTACTTTTGTTGTACTGACCACGTTGTTTACAGAAGAACTCTCAATTATAAGACACCAGCAGCATGACCGATATGGCTTCGCAATTATGTATTTTACTTTTAAAATTTGATGTATTTAACTAAATTATATTAACAAATAGAAAATGGGAATTGCTTACACAAAACAAGCAATTCATTTTTTATAGATAAGTAAAAATTTATTTTTGGTAGTTAAATTATATAAAATAACTGAATATTTAATTGTTTTTACGGAATATGTAGTTAATTTTTGACAATTAATTTATTTAAGATAACTGAATATTCCTTTGTATTTTACGGAATTCGCGGTTGAATTTTTGACAGTAAAAATTAAATGAACTTTTCGTTGCTTTAAATTACATTTTTATTTAATTTAACATAAAGAAGAATTTAACTCAATCAACGGACAATATTAACTGCAACTGAAAATCCGCATTAATATGCACTTAGTTTTTTGAATAACTGTTAGAATCAGTTAAAAATAAATTTGCTTGGAATTTTAAATGTTTATTTATTTAAAAATGACTGAGCGGAATATTTCTTAAATAAACTACAGTCCGTTGCTGTAATAATATTGTAATTGTATGTAACAAGTTACATGCACAAAAGCGTAGAATGCATTGAGGCGTTGAATGCGAAAAGTAGGTTTACTCTCTTCTTTTGTAAGCGTTACAAGCAGCGGTCTAACAAATCAGCTGGTTTTGACAAAATCATACAACGCTTAGAGGCGAAAACGCGTAGTGTGGAAATCCAGCTTAATTGTCACAAAACATGTAAGTTTTTATTAAAGACTTTCTAAAAAAATTCCCAAAATTTCTAATCTTCAAATTCCCGGCTTATGGAAAAAACATATCACATATCACATCAATTATTTATATTTATATATAATGTAAAATTAAAATATGTTTTGCTTCTACTGAAAATTTTTAAATTTTGGATTAATACCCTCTTGTTGATCAAGTGCGATATGTAAATATCTCCTTTGCAATTCCCGATAAACTGAATTCAAACAGAATCTCGGGTTTTGTATTTATATCTCATCCGTCATAAGCATTAGACAGTGTTTGTCTGCCTTGACGCGTTTAACGTCTTATTTCAGCAGTTATTGAATGGTTGGGCGTAGTTAACCATGCCGTGTTACAGGTTTTAGAACTTTTCACCAACTAAATTGTTTCGTTTGTGTTACACTTACTTTGATGAACAAATTTAGTAGCGACCATTAACCTTACAAGCAAATTCCATTTTGGCTTCGTAACGAAGGTCTAGGTTGATTGATATTATTGGGAGAAGGTTGCTCTATGACCGAAATCCTTTTTAATGTACGTTTACGTTCGGATATTTAAGCATAAATGCATAACCAAAAACTTAAATTTTAAAAAGATATACATTTGCATGTAACATAAAAGGGTTTTCAATAGAAACATGCACATTTGACAGTTGATAGCTGTCATATTGTTGAAACTACCCACTAGCGAAGCTTTTGATAACATATTTAGAAAAAAATAGCATTTGAAGAGCCACAATATTCCCTTACTCTATGAAGTAGGTTTGTAAGGGAGCATGTTTAAGAAAAACGGTAACAAAAAATTCATTGTGGGAATCTGAACGCAACAATCGCAAATTTGTATATGCGCTTAATAAAGCCTTTTCTGTGTCGAAAATGAATTGCTTCAAAGTGCAAACTCTCCACACAAAACTCAAGTCTTTGCTAAAAGAGATGGTAAGCGAAACTTTTACCTTTCCCCTTACAAACCTCCTTCGTTAGAAGCACTTTTTTTTATTGGGTACATATGGCATCTGCATCAATTCCATATATTTTTTTTTTGAGAACGACTTTGGACAGGCCATAACCGCCAACTTTGAGGTAGGTCGTTGATTACCAAATTATTTTGACCTGAATTGGATGGTACACTCAAAAGAAAAATCAATCCATCCGTACTCATATCAATCCAAAGCGGTATCAATAGTACGGTGAGTATGGATTTTCTTGAATCGCCAAATACTTAAATTATCCATATTCAATCCCGCTTTTGATCTTAAAGTAAACCGAAGATGTGATTGATTTAAGTAGAACTATCTAAATTCGCTTGATTCAGGTATTTTAATTTATAAAGTTGATTTTATCCCGAATTCGTTCTACTTACCCGTTTAACACCTTACAGAATGCTAAAACACCAATATCATGTCCGATATGGTTTTTACTTTAGAAGTCTTTAGTACATATTTAACCAAAAATATAAACTAAATGAGAAGCAAGAGTTCAAATTTACTTTTTAACCCTTCGTGGTACACATGAGGCAGGCCAGACCTTTTTTCAATGTCGGAGGGTTAAGCACAACAAAAAGTTTAATCTTTTTTTTACATGATTTAAGCATTTTATACTCATTTCAAGACATTCCGGGATAGATTTTCGAAAGTAATCCCATTTAGGATTGTTTTAAGTACATTTTAGTGTTATTCGTACTTAAATTTTTGAGTACAATTCGTACTTAAAGTAATCATAAAAAACTTGATTTATCCCGAGTGTTTTTCTTTCTGTGTTAGGGTACCCACGACATGTAGTTTCAACAAGACGGCGCTTCATGCCACACAGCTCATGATATATTGGATATTGAGCACGAGAGTTTTGTGCAAAGTTGTTCGATTTAACCTCGTAAGACTTCTTCTTGTGGGGTTTTCATAAGTCGCAGATCTATGCTTGTTCCAGTTCTGTATAAAATATCATCTGGGTAACGGTGCTTATTGCCTATTATATATGCTAGTAAGCCACAAGCTACAGCGTCCCTTAAAGTCAACATCACTCATGCCATTGGTCAAATAAAGAACGATTTATGCACTAGAGTCATGGAAAATTTAACATTTCGGATGCGTGCTACCCAGCGAAGCCGCAGCGGACATTTGGACGATGTTATAACTAGTCCACACATAATGGCATCGATACGCCTTTTAGAAGAATACAAAATTTTGATGGTATCCTACACATACTTTGTTTTATTAAAAAAAAGGGCAGTCTTTAATTATATCCTTTAGGTAAAAGTTTATAATGGTTGGACTAAAAAAGTAATAGATACATTTTGGAGCAGCTATGATTACTAACAATTTGTCCATTTTATTAGGAGAATATTAAGATACATTTTTGTATGACTTCCCCTGAACACCACAAAACTATAATCAACTTAATTTGCTATTTAATAATATTGAATATCAGAGTCAAAAAAGTTAAACTTATAACGACATTAATCTTTTAAAGGATTATAGTTAAAAGAATGGATATATCAGAAACATGCTTTTCGTTTTTGTGTTTTCATTCTCCTGTCAACTTCTGAGCCTCTCGTTATTTGACTTTCAGGATTTTTAAGCTAAATCAACCAAATATTTTTTCCTTAAAAACCAATGTATCATATTCGACTATTTGTTTTCCCATGTATCCATAAAAATAACAAAGAGTCCTTTGGGATTTACACAAAACATTGTACTCATGCATAAAGGATATAAAAATGTACGAATATATTCATTTACAGGCACACATACGCCTTCAGTTTTCTATTATGCGTACAAAGTACAAACAATATGGCGTCGATTCTCCCCGTAATGATTCGCATCCAACTAAAAACTGATATTCGTACAATCCATGCAGGAAAAACATAATTTTTGGGGGTTTTGGGTGGGTGCAACTTCCAAGTTTTGGTATGGCGTTTTAGGGAGTTTTGGCTAAATTTTCATTTATTTGTTAATGTTGGCATTGCTCTTTTTGTTGTTGTAGTTGTTCTTGTTTCCATTTCTGTAAATTCTTTTAACTTTAATGGCGGCAAAGACTACATTTATGCGCCGATTAAGAATCACATTTATCCTTATTTTCACTTTGCTATTCCTAGATTTCATTTTAATATTCAAGTTACAACAACAGTGTTTACGTTTGTTGTTGTAGTTGTTGGTTTTGTTACTTTTACGATGTTATTGTTTGTTGGCAACTTATTGTAGCAAATGTGTGAAAAATATGGCAAATACAGAAAAGTTTTTGCTCTTGTTTGGCCCAAGTTTTAGGTTTATTCATGTTTTCATTGGATTTGGTTTATTCATCCTTTTCTCTTACTCCTTGTCTACTTCCTTCGACCGTTTTGGATTTAAAATCTTGTACGTGAATGTACTTGAAAGTTTGCACAAAGTTTTCTTAAAACATTTTTTAAACCTTTTCCTGTTCGTTTCCCTTGTTCTATTCAGAGTGTTTTTCTTTAATGTTTAATATATTTTCATGCTTAAAATTCACGTGTGTATTTTATATTGTATAATTACATGAATCTCAAGCTTTTCTTTTCATTTCTTATCCGGTTTTCTTCCGCCTTTCTTACTGCTCCACCTTCGGTTCCCAACTTCGCCGAAATAATTCCTCCCTCTTCTTTTTAGAAGTTTGCGTTCGTTCAGGAAATCAAACAATGGAGTGGAAGTGATTGTACATGAATATATTTTTAAGGATTTGTTTTGCTTCAATGATGATTTCTTTTGCGTGACTACGAAGTTGTTAAATAATTTTAGTTGTTTCTTTTCAGATTTGCTGAAAGAAAAATATTTTGTGGGGATTTTTTTATTTTATAAAGTTTATTTTATAAAGAAAAAAATTATGGAAAGTTTAAAATTCAGTTGTTAAACAAGCATTTATGTTTTTATTAAAAAAATTAAATAAAAGTATTTAATGTATTATTGTAAGTCTCAAAAGCACTGACTTTAAGACTTGTTGCTTGGCTTAACTTCATTAATCCCTGATTTCAAATAATAGTTATCGCTTAGGATGGAGAGCAGAATAATGATTCCATAAACGGTTACCGCTTGTCTATGTTTTCCTCAAATATCACCCAACACAAAGTGTGGGTACACACACTCAGAAATGATATCTTAATACCGTTCATAACTTTTTTCACGAAAGTAACAAACGTTATGTAGTGTTCTGTTTTTGATTACAAAACAGAACAGTAGTTTAGTTGATTCTTTAGACTTAAATATTTTATCTTAAGTATTTTTCTGATGAAGAAATGAGGCAACAAAAAGTTTTAACAACGTTTCTAACTAGTTTTGTTGTTGTTGCTTGGTGATTTGCACGACCACAGCACCAATCAGTGTTACCAGAAATAGGGGAAAATCCCTACATGTAGGTATTTTTGATACTAAAATAGACGCGTAGGGAAAGTCGGACAGATTTTTAATAATCTCCAAAATGTAGGGATTTTTCGTAATATCGCATTATTTATGAA
This sequence comes from Pollenia angustigena, assembly GCA_930367215.1. Classification (NCBI taxonomy): domain Eukaryota; kingdom Metazoa; phylum Arthropoda; class Insecta; order Diptera; family Polleniidae; genus Pollenia; species Pollenia angustigena. The sequence continues at coordinate 117,728,524 of OV884057.1, read as the reverse complement.
ATAAATGGTTTTTAGTGATACATATTTTCTTGTTCGAAACGGTTGAAAATTTTTCTTTTTCTACAATCGCTTAAAAATAATTGTTTGTATAAATATTGGCGACACTTATATGTATGTCTATATTTTTTTTCAAGATTTCATTCAATGTTGAAAGATTAAATTGAATTTAATTAAAAGTGCATATTTACATACTAGGATTGTTCACGGAAGACGGATTATCAGGTTATATGGTTATATGGTTATATAGTTATATTAACAGCAACAACATGTATTTAAAAATAAATGTATTTCGTTCTTGTTAATATTTATAACTAAGTAACCATAAAACCGGATAACCAGCGTTCCGTGAACAACCCAACTATGTATTGTTTGTTTTAGTTTTGTACTTATTTTTTGTCAAAGATCGAATAAAATTAGTTTTTTATAACTTTTTTTTTATTTTAATTCCCTAAGCTAATCCCGCGAAACTCTACTCTTGTCTGCAAGAAAGAAACCAGAGTCTGTGGCGGGAATCGAACCTGCAACCCCGGCGCTGATAGGCTAGCTCACTACCAGCTAGCCTATCGGAGCACTCATGTTGTTTCTTCTGTTGTAATGACAATAATGCGTAGGGATTTTTGTAGGGGAATTTTTTCAACATGTAGGGAAAAATCGGATTTTTTTGGCATGTGTAGGTATTTTTTCGACAAATCCACTGGCACCAATGTATACATGTTTCTGTTTTTATTTTAAGCACATGTGTATTTTGTTACAGCTGAAACGAATGAGCATTAAGTAGCTAAAGCGAACACAACGAAGTTTTCTGTATTTTTACAAAAAACCGTATGCAATGAAATGTTCACAACTTTATGTTGAGTTGGATTAGTACAGCATTTTTATCGTGTACGATGATCACAAACAGAGAAACATTTTTTAAAGTATTTACTACCCAAACACTATTACCGTTTGTGTTTTCCATATTTCTAACGTATCGAACACATTAAAGAGGAATGCATTGATACAATTACTAAATTTCTTCTCATAAAGCGCCAAAAGAACTGTGAGAATCATTTTCCATTTCCTATTTTAAATTTTGCAACGAACGAGTTTTGCAACTCACCTACTCATATATAATGTTTATTTTCGAACACTGGTCTATAGTCCAATTTTCGGGTGACCGAAAATTGACGAATGCCTCATATCATGTTTTGCTTGATAAAGCCAATATTATTACCATTTGAAATCATATACACAGTTAAATTTGTTCTTACTGCAAAAGCGAGCCCATATTTGAAATTTATTCTATTTTTTGCAAGTTTCCAATAATTTAATTTTTTTTGCTTTCGCCACTTTCCATTTAGAGGAAAATGCCAATTATAATATAAAAGAAGCAGAAAATAAACAGATTTATTTTATTTTCCATTAAAAAAAAAATTAAGTTAATTGTACACAATTTGTATGTTTTTGTTTGAAACACATTTGCTGACACGATGCTGTGTAAAACACATGCACGATAATTATGAAAGTGACAGGAAAAAATTAAAAACGATGTGTTAACAAAAAACTAGAAAAAATAGTTCTCCTAAATAAATAAATAAATTGAAGAAAAAAATATATGAAAAATACAAATAAACCATATTGTTGAAAGGCCAAACATAGAACAACTGGGGTGGCAGAATCGACTAAATTGAAATGGGGCATAATAAATATTTGCATCATAGACATTTACATACATACAAACATAGTATGTACATTGTACATATGTAATGTATGTATGTATGGAAATGTAACACCATTTCTCTCTTATAACCTGTTAAATATAAACATGAGCATAAAAAAATCATTGAATTAGTTTTTCTGTTAAGTTAAGATATTAAGATATTCCAAAGTAAACGATATTTGTGTTTTTCAAAGTGCAAATATCATCAAAAATATTAAACGGATTATGTATTTCTTTTTTTTAATGAAACATAATAAAATAATTAAAATAACAATGGATTGCTAGTAAAGATTGGTCAAGAAATGACAGAGTTGCAGGGGACACGAAAATGTTATGATTTGTTGCAATTTTGCTCTTTTAAAGTTCTTTTTTTATACCAAACAATTAAAAATTGTAACGTCTTATTGCATGGGGCATTTGTTTATTTCAACAGGACCATTTTGTGCCCAACAAGAACTAGATTGGTGCAAAAATGATACAGCTACAGAAGATTTAGTGAATTAACCCACATAGTAATTTAACAATTTAAGGCTTTTTTTTGATATTTTTTGTTACTAAACATTTCGCTATGTGTATTTACTTGGTGTGTTCCGATCTGTTTGTAGTAAGAACTGTTTATTTCCTTTAATTGCCATCAACAGCAGACTCCACTTCTTAATAGTTGGCAAAACTTTTACTACCGAACCGTTTAATTTTTTTAAGTTTGTAAATAGAAAATACTTCAAAGGAGTTAAATCATGGGTATCAAGTTGCGTGATAAAGTCGTTTGAAGTTTATTTTATTGACTTTGGCCAATTAACAGGTGCATTTTCTTGATGGAACTACACTTTTTTTTTGCCAAATGCTGTATTTTTCTTAATTTTCGTTACTACATCGTTACAATAAATTTGCATAACATTTGCCGAGGATTGTTTTTCCTTTAGAAAGATAATTAATTTGAAAATTCGATGCATATAAAAAAAAACTTGTGCTTTGAACTTATCTGCAGTTAGAACTGTCTTCGCCTTCTCTGGACACAATTCTGGCATTCCAGTCCACTGCTTTGACAGTTCATTTGACCCAGGTGTACATTGGTTGACTTATGTCTCATACATGGTTACGAATCAACTTAAGAACTCGGCTTTATTGCGCAAAAACGATATTAAAAACATATTCACGAAGCTCTTGTTGTTTTTGATCTACTGTACTGGAAGACAAAATTATATTTTAAAGGCTTCATTCCATATTGCGAAATAAGACCATTTTGCAATAATATGTACCCAAGTTTCAAAACCTCTGTGATGGGCGAATGCTAAAGCAGCCTATCCATAGCCAACGACAGCATCATTTTGAGCGTTATTGATGACTTTAACTCGCAACTAATCTCGAACATCGGAGGCATCGAGAGCAACATGGATTGATATGAGTTTGGGCCAACAACTATTTAAAATTAAGAACTTTTTACCGTACTACAATAGTACGGTTAGAACGGATTTTCTTAAATTAAGTACAGAATTCTTAATTCCAGTACGGGTTATTTCAGTGCCCCGTACTTACAATAATCCGAAAACCGGATTGACTTAAGGAAAAATGAGATCAAACCGTGCTTGTTTTGAGAACTGGTTTTAATCCCAAATTCGTACTTGAAGTAATCTGACAGTAAGAATTTGCTTATAACTTTAACGCTTATCCCAGAGAATCAGAGAGAGAGAGAGACAAAGTGAATATTATTATTTACTTTACTTACCACGCTTGCACATTCATAAGTTTGTTTGACATTTGTTTTGTTGTATTCCCCCATTTGTTTACAGAAGAACTCACATTTATAAGACACCAGCAGCATGCTCTATATAGTTTTCAAAATCATTCTACGTTGAAAGTTTGATGTATTTAACTAAATAATTTTAAGAAATAGAATTCGGGAATTTTTGCTTTTTATTTTACTTTTTAACATAAAAATATTGTAATTTTTTCTTCTTGTAGTTTTGTTTATGTTTCTACACAAAACAAGCAATCGTGTTTTACCTTGTTTTGTAAAACACACGCGTATGCATGCATATAGGTACAACCCTGAAAAAAAAATTGGACCACCTGATCCATTTTAATAAAATGGACTACTCCATGGACTGGTCCGATGTAATGCAAGCATGGACCATGTCATTGTTAAAAAGTGTTTGTAGGGAGACGACATGTCTTCGTTTTTTAACGACATGCTTTCGTTTTTAAACGACTTCAAAACTAATCCTCTTGAGTATACCATGGAGTAGTTTTAAAACTACTCCTTTGTAGTTCAAAGGTGGGTTATATGGTCCTGCCCTAGGACATCGTAATGTTAAATAGACCATGTTTTTTCCATTCGTTTGGGCTACTTTTGGACTAGTCCTGGTCCCTTGTGGGCTACTCTTTACGCGCGTGTTTGGACTGGTCCTATTATTTGCAGGGAATGCAGTGGTTTTCGAGAATAGTCCCATTTGGTACTGGTTAATGTACTTCTTGGTGTTATTTGTACGTAAACTTTTAAGTACGACACATACTAAAAGAAAGTTGAAAAAACTTAAATTTAGTTCGAGTTTTTTCTTTCTGTGTACACATCTGTGCAGGTGGAACTATCTTCCCCAAAAAACGAGTACACAAGGGCACTTGGAAGGCGCCGGATCACCATACTGAGAACCAAAATATTGCCGCAAATAGCGAAGTTATGTTTTAGTGAAAGTTTAATGACTGTAAAGAAAATAGTATTGATTTGAGAAACTGCATGCTGGGTGCGTATTTGAAAATATAAGAACTTCAGATTGAATTAATATCTTAAAATCTAAGAAAATTGAAATTTTACTTTCATCTTTATCAGGTAAAGTAAATAACTAATTCAATTTTAATTAAAACAATTATGTATGTATATCAGTTAAGCCAAAATATAAAGTAGTTTCAAATAAAGGACTAAAGTAAATCAAATACGCACTATTAAACATTAAGCAAAACATTAAAGCAGGGCTCTGGAGTTGTCAAAAAATATTACTTAGTCTGACTCCAACCGCTGATATTTTTTAAGTCCGACTTTCACTTCGACTCCTAATCTAACCTTGATGCTAAATGTATATGAGACTGGTCCTTATTTGACTTTAAACTCTTTTTTTAAATGGTTAAATATAACAAGAAAATGTTTTTTTTAATTTCAAATCGATACTTCAATTCTAACGCCGCGTTGGGCTTTAATAAAGTTATTAACATATGTTAAATAGACACATTTTGGAGTCGGAGTCACCAGTTTTTGTGGGGTCTATGACTCCGACCCCGGTAGAAGACCTCAACTCCGACTCTTCAACTCTGACCCCGACTCTACAGCCCTGCATTAAGCAGTACCATTATTTTTTTGGAATCATTTTGATTGGACAGAAGTGAAGTATGACATTTAACTTAACTCAATCTCAGATTTAAAAAAATAACACCCTCGATTAGAAAATGTTATAAATTTCATATTTTTTGACTTACTGTGTTTTTTATGTAAATCATAGGAAATGGTGTACAAATGTGGGGACATCATGAAACACTTCATGTTAGTCTAGCAAAAGCACATTCATAAATATCATACGAACAAGAAGATGCAAGCACCTTGGTTACTCCACTAATGGATTCATCTAATGTTTTTTAATGTCGTACAAAGAATATACACCGATATTCCACACAGATGCTGCTTATTACTTGCAACACAAAACAACAAACAAAAACGGATAAATGGAAGAGCGTGTGTTAGTTAATAAGTGTAAAAGTAAATGTATGAGTGCATTTAGTTTCTTTCACTTTTCAATGGACTTTTAGTTTTATTTTATTTACGATCGTCTTTGATAGACAAATGCATTTAATTTTAGAGAGTTTTTGTTGTTTTCATAATTTTCAACACAAATAAATAAAATGTATGGAAAAGTGTTTTTATTTTTGTTTTTAATCCGTGGCCGCTAAATTTATTTATGTTTTAAATTTTTTCATCCCTGCTGCTTTTATTGTTTTAAATGTTTGGAATTTTAAAAGGTTCACATGTGTTAAAAGCGACAACCAGCACACGTCAAAATTAACAAATAGACAGTCAGACAGACAGTTCCATCATCAAATTTAGCTTCCGATTTATGGATGTCAATGAGTGCGTTGTCTGTGTGAGTTTGTAATCGTATGATTGTGTGTGTGTGTGAACCGTTTTGGAAAAATCTTCACGTCAAATCAATAATGCATTTAGCGCTCGTAAGTTTGAAATTCATTTAAAAGTCATGTTGTTGATTTTTAAAGGTCGTTTGTAAATTTTCTATGTTTGATGGAAATCTGCAGTTTATTGAATTTGAAAGTTTTTTTTACAGTTGCAGTGTTTAAGATTCATTTTATGTCTAATGTACTTAAAAAATATTTTAGCTTGAAAAAAGAATTTTATGAAAATGTTTAGCATATTATAAAAGAAGAACAAGGTTCTTTTTGATTAAGAGCTGAATGTTGTTTTAAGGTAATTTGGGACGCTGAATCCAAATCTGCATTTTTTTCTATCAGCTCGCTATGCCGTTATGTCCAAAATTAAGGTATTTCCGCCACATATTTTCGAATAACTTGAAACCGATTCAATATAGATATTTACTTAAAAAAAGATCACAATTCTTCAACGATATTATCTTTTTTTAATTGTAATTTGTTAATTTGCCCAGCATATCTCGCAACGATATTTCGTTAAAGTTTAAAAAAAAAAATTTTTCGTTAAAAATTCATAAAAAAATACGACAAAAATCATATTTTTGATCTTAAAACTTTTAGTTAAACAACTTTTGATTTTGTTCCCAATCTATTAAAGTTGTGTCGTTCCGGAACGATTCCCTAAAACGAACCGTGCAGACTTTTTAATAGTTCCTTATTTATCATCACATCATATGTGTATCGCTCACTTATTTTTGAGCATTTAGAGCAAGGTTTATTTTTTAAGTAGAGATCTAGGTTTTCGACTTTGTTGTATTTTTAAGGTGACGTATAAAAAATTTCGTAATTGAATCAATTACAAATGGTATCCAAAGCAATATATTTTAGCAGTATGTCACCCGTTCACCACCCGGAGCGGCATGCAGGTACGCGTAGATTAAAACAGGAAATTTTTTAAACATTTGCAATTAAGTGAAAAAGTTATTTTATATTTTTTACAAATACTAAAAAAAACACGTAATAACTCTTCATTAGTTGCTACTACAAAAAATTCAAGCAAACAATTACAAATGTTTGTTCGTTGATGCTGTTACGAACGATAGAGAAGTTTCCACGTTCCAATGATGGAATTTATTATTAAAAAATTTACCATAATAGTGGCTTTAATTCCTACCAAGTTTGATCATTCTCACTTGAGCAGTTCTTAAGATATGCGATATTTATCATTGGCGTCCTATGGGGGAACCACTTCCCCCGCTGATATCTTATTTAAAGATTGAAGATCCTACTGCAAAAATTTAAAGCAAATGGGTGCAGAGGCTCTTAAGATATGCGATACTTAATCTTGGCGTCCTATGGAGGGTACGACTTCCCCTACCCCTATCGAAAAGATATGTAGCCTATTTTATTTTTGGGTAAAAATTGACTTGGTAGTTTAGGAGTCCATAAGCCAACAAACGAACATTCTACCAGACTAGGGATGACAAACGGGAAATCCCGAATACCGAAATCCCGGGATTTTTCGGGATTGACAAATATATCAACTTTTTGTACAAAAATTTTCGTTTTTATTGAATTTATATACTCTATACAAAAAAAAATAAATTATTAAAAATTCAAAGTTAGTTTTGGGATTACAAAATTTATTATTAATTAGATTTCTGTATGACGTGCTATGTTCCCAATTTTTCACATTTGATAAATACACTGAGATTTATTGTTGAGGGAAAGCTAGCTTCTATGCGCATTCCTGATTTCCTGATGAGCTGGCCTAAGCAACCAGTGAAATGCGCATAGAAGCTTGCTTTCCCTCAACAATAAATCTCAGTGTATTTATCAAATGTGAAAAATTAGGAACATAGCACGTCATACAGAAATCTTATTAATAAATAAAAATTATATTTCAGTTGTATTTTTTATTTTTATAATTCTTATTTTTCTTTTTTAAAAATAAATGTTACATACATATACCTATAATAACTTTTGAAAATTCATAAATAAATAAAAAGTGTTGTTTATTTAAAAAAAATCCGGAAAAATCCAGAAATCCCGGCATCCAGAAATCCCGGAATTTCGGGATCGGGATTCCAAAATCCCGAATCCCGGGATATTCTAAAATCAATCCCGATTGGCATCCCTAAACCAGACAAACAATTTTAAGTTTTTATATTTAGAAAAATTATTTAGTGCTAGTCCATATTATGAAACATTTGCTGCGAAACATTTGAGTTTGAAGATGAAATGGGAAAGGCGAATGGAAAAGTGTATTTTTATCATGTACAAGTTGTTTTTGTAAGTTTGTTATTGAAAGAAAGAGAGAAGGCATAGAAAATGACTAAATGCTGTAAAACAAAATGTTAATTCTGTGGACAGGAATGCAGTTTCAAAATCAAATTGATGGCTTTAATGCTTTTTCCTAATGCTCCTTATCAAATTAAAGTCTTGAATGGTTTTTCCAAATGTTTCTTATTTAAAATTTCTGGGTTTTCCCGGGAATTTAAAGTCTTACAAAACTTTAAAAATGTTGCTTAAGTCTCCAAAGCTGTTTTCAAAAAAAAATCTGTTGCCCAAATAAATGCTGCCTGCAATCACCAAATTGAGGACAAAGGCTCCCATTAAGCAACTCTACTTTTCGAAGTCTGGTTTGGGTGTAAAAAAAAACTTTGAATATGCACACACACACACACCCACAGAAGTACACAAAACTTTTTTGTAAACTTTACGCTTGGCATGACGCCAGTCAAAAAAAGAAACAATTTTCTAAATTAAATAAAAAAAAATACCTTCCACGCACAAATAAGGAAAAGTCATCAAAGCTTTAAGAGAACGAGACAAGATGACTACAACTGATAGTGTAAATTATTGGGATTAGCTGCACAAATTAGTCTGAAGCCAAACAAAATATTTAACGTTTATCTGACATCTGGCTTCGAAGGCAAATGTCGATCAAACGGTCAGTCATATATGCACCAGTCTGGTGTGTGTCTGTATGTTCGTATGCTCCATTAAAAGGCTGACTTAACCGACTGACTGCCATTACGACCACATTTTAAAAATTGTTTCCTTAACACATTTTTTCGTGGAGGCCAGCCATATTATTACCGCGATTATATTTAATATGTTTATACAAACGTATTTCGGTTTGATCGTACGAAAAGTGAAAGAGACCAACTTAAAGTAGGCGCATTTAAACGCCAATTTATTGTGGTAGTTTAATGGCGACTAGGAAGGCTAATAATGGAGTTGTACTCGTGCGTACAAAAGATTGTAATACAATAATATTTTTTTTATTTTATTTTTTTTTTTGTTTGGCATTTGTGTTGAGTCATTTAAAAAGCCATCTAACCGCATCAGCCTGTCAGTCAGTCACTCATTCAGACTTAAAAGAAAGCCAACAACCAATTCAAGTCACTCGTCGTACTGCAAACACTTCACGTTTGTTTCGTTTCTAAAGACAGAGACGGGATCTTCAAATGATCGAAAGAGGGCGTATGTCTAAAGAGATCAAACGGTTTTAATTCTTTTCAATTCTCGTGACTTTGCGGTTTTTATCTTCTGTCTTGCCCTTTTTAGATTGTTATCAGACTTTGGGGATAATTATGGCGATAATGAAGACGTTGAACGGACTTAAAATTTTAATTCGTATTCTGTAAACTGCAAACGGCACCTGAAACCAGCCAAAATAAATCAATGAATGACAGTAATTTTTACACCAACTAAGTGGAATATGGAACAAACGAAGAAAAAAAATGAATACATTTCAATTGGCGCAAAGCCAGTCTGTCAGTCAGTTGAAAAGAGTTTTGATTGAAATCTTGCAAAATCATTTGAGCTTGGCTAATTACAAACGCCTGCATGACGTAAAACTTTTTCGCATTTAAAATTCAACTTAAAGTTTTTTTTTTTTGTGTAACATTTCAAAAAACACAAACAAATTGCTTTTCTTAATTATACAAAAAGCTGTGTTGTTCAGAGTTTCTCAACTAGTTGCTCTCGCAGTGGTTACAAAACTCTTAATATTTTAAAAATTAAAAATGTTAAACTCTTTTATGATCTTGAAATTTTTCTTTTTTTTTATTAATTATCTTATTATAAATATGAAATATTGGTGTAATAGGATTTTTACCCAAATAAAAATCTTAATAAATAGAAATTTGACTTAAAGAAGCAGTATATTGGAAGAATATTTAAATTTATTTATTTATTTCTAAGTACATCACTTACTAAATGTCCTTTACCGGTCTAGATCAATTTATATTGAACAGTATTTATATAAATGCAAGTAGAATGGATTCAGTTAAAGAAATAAATCCATTAGGGGACATTTTCTTTATATACAGCCCAATGAGAGTAAACATTTTGCTGGACATTTTTTCTCTTTCCCTCTTTCTTATAAATAAGAACTCCGCATGAACTTTTCTACTTTGTCCCGAAAAAATTTGCCTTACAAAACAGAAGGAAGTTTATAAAATAGTAAGTAATGTTTTTGGAGGGAATGCTAAAAATGAGCTTAAGTCCATGGGGCCTCCAAATAATTGTGTAACTAAGTGGACAATTTTTGTTGTCAATAACTAATCAATTAACGATACTAACGTCTTTTTAATTACATACATATATGGGCATTTCCGTCAAAAGGTCCACCGTGACCGAAAATTTAAAAGTTATTAAAAGCTGATTATTTTACGATATTGTTATAGAGAAATATTTAGGTTTTACTAATTTTATAAATTTACCCATAAATTTGTTCACTTAGATGAACAATCAGACTGCAAAGTTGTGCAAACGTAACTTCTTATTTGTGAGAATGTTTTATTGTATATTTTCTTAAATATTATCTTCCTTAATAGAGGTGATATTTGATAAAAATTATTCCAAAAAAATTTCTTACATGCTCTGTAATATAAGGAAGAGTTCAAAGAGAAATTTGTTATTCGGATTAACGGTAAATTTTTATTTTGTTTTAATCATTATTCAGTTAAATTATTATGGAAAAAATTTCCCGTTCGAAATGTCACGTATCGACCCAGATTTTGGCTAAAAAAAATAAGAAAATATAGAATATTTTGGAATCAAGCCAAGACATTTTAATGTTACATTGCTACGCAAAATGCTGAAAGTAGTTTGACTAAAAAATTGTGCAAGGTTTCGCTGAACTACGCCTTTTTATACATGGCCACAAAAACTACTTCTTATTTTTCACGTTCGAACCGCTACTTCTTTCGCTATTATCTTTGACCTTGAATCGCGCTCTCCATAAACTTTAGCATAAATAACAGTTCTTTCTTAGTGCTATAATTTAAGGGTTAAGAAAACGTAAAAATATTTGTTGTTTAAAATGTTATTGCATTTTTGATGCGTATGACTGTCACGTTCAGCACTTTGGATTTACCCATATGTGTATACAAATATTCAAACAACGAAATGAATCGTTTTTATGGGGCCAGCATTTCAAAAATTCTATAAGTTTACTACCAAATTTTTAGTGGTTTTATTATCAAAAATATATGTCAACAACACCGACATCGAGTTTGTGATTAATGTGGTGTTTATAGAACACGAGCGCCTTACTCGTCCGTTCAACTTACATGTAAAACAAAATCAATTTTCGAAAGTAAACGTAAGCGCCAAAAATCAAATTTTACAGGAAAGAGCTTTTTTTACTTTAGTTCATATTCATTTTGTATGAAATTTGTCGCTTCCAATAAAATTGTTTTTGCTATAAAATCGTAACGGTACCTTTTGTGACCATGACATTAAAAATGAAAATTGAAAATCATGTCGCTTACGTTATTTTCGCTGTATTATGACTCCGTACACCATTGTACATAAGAACAATTTTTTATAGTGTACCCTATTTGGGACCTATGGACAATCATGGACCCACCTTAGCAAAATTATGTTATGAGGTTAAGACTCATGTAAAAGTTATTTGTGCCGAATATTATTTTCATTTCCAATGAGGGTGTATATGGGACCTATGGTTAATTTTGGACCAGCCAGGACAAAATTTTGTCATGACATATTATCTAGCTATCGTAAAAGTTATTATTTCCAATTCGTATGTTAATACCAACATTAATAAGCAAGTTAAGACAATTAAAGCTATTTTCGGGAGCAGTAATTGTTGGGAGCTATGGCCAAATAATTACCGATTCCAATTTGGTAAAATTATTTTGATTGCAATAAAATTAGTTTCGACCAAGTTTAATCGAAATACCAACATAATAAGATGGTTATGAACACAAAGACCCTGTTCCGGAAAGAAGCTTGTATGGGGACTATCTAAGTTATTGACCGATTCACCTCATTTTCAAAAGGCTTGGTCCTTGTGCCAATTCGACTCAGAAAGTGATTCTGAGTCGATCGGTATACTTACAGGTATAGGACCAATATTTTAAGGTGTTAATAACATCAGCACAAATATATCTCCACTTCTTTGGTGTGGGTACAAAGACTGTTAAAAAAGTATGAAAGGCGCTTAACGAACACCTTTATTAATTTTTTAAAGAAATCGAATTTCGCTCCTCTTCTCTATTGTTGACATTTTTATTGTTTAAACGTAATTTTTGTTTAAAGCCCTTAAGTATGAGTAAGATTTTAAATTTTGCTTATTTTTGTACGAGTATCTAAGCGTTAATGCTTGTTACGAGAGTCTATATATTTTATTTTTGTATCTGCACGTTAAAACATACTGCCCGCATTTAAAATAAACATTAATTTTTGCCAGCACTTAACAAAAGAGAATCATTAAAAAAACTTAATTGCAAATTTTATTGTCATTTTACACCTTCATTAGAAGCAGAAGTGAGTTTGGACATTTAATGCACAAATGAGCAGACGAACGAATAGACACGTACAGATGAATGAATGGACGGATATAGTATGACCATTAAACGACCAACGATACTTCAATGTTTGTATTTCGGTTATAAAAAGCAGATGATTTGTTTTTTATTTATGAACTTTGCAATAATTAAACTCATATGATTGTTATTTAAGATACTTGTAAGAAAACATTTTATAGCGAATTTTCTACTTACATATCTCTATTTAACCCTTTTATATACAATATAAAAGTAATGTTTTTTTAGAAGTATCTTTTCGTTACATACAATTTAATTGATTGCATAGAAGCAATAAATTATATGTATATAAAATTTCCAAAAAAAAAAAAAAAAAAAAAAATTTAAATATCTTAAGTATACTAGAGGGCTCGACTATGGGACTGTGTAAAAATATTATTGTATAAACACTATTTGTTTATTTGTAGTTTAAGTAGATGAATTTAACTAAAATAAACATTAATAAAAAAAAAAATCTACTTACATACCCAGTAAAAAAATTTAAGGTTTTCGGAAGCAAGAAAAGTACAAGAGCGCTGATATATGCGCTGGCTATTACATACTACTTAGAAGCAACAGGGAAGCGAAAACCATTGAAGTCAATTTTTAATATAAGTAAATGAAAATTATTTTATAGCTTCGCATAATCCCTTATAAGTAAGCAGGTTGTAAGGGAGTAGTTGAAATGATTATTTAAAAGAAAAAATGTACGACCAAAGTTCAAAGTGCTTCTGTTAATCCCTTACATGGAAGCACGTTGTATTGCAATGATTTCAAAATGTGCTTACGATTATTCCCGACATGTAATCGAAAACAACAGATGCTTAAAATTACTTCTTTTTTATTACGCAATCAGTCGGCAAATTGTTTTTGAGCAGAGAGGACGCAAGCAAATTTTTGTGTGGTCAATTACAAGATTTGTTGTTGGTTTCTTTTAAATTTGCGTACAGTTTCGTTCTATTTTAAAAATTACATATTAACTGTGTTGTGTGTTTGTTTTGCTTTTTGTTGTTTTGCACAAGTTGTATACAACAGTATAGAAGCAATTAATCAAAGGTATGAAAGCTGCGGTTTTTGGAAGCTCTTCCTTCACGGAATAATGTAAGCCATGAAAAACGCAGTGATTTTACAAAAAAGTAGTGCTTCCAAGTGGGAATTCGCCATATAAAAATCATGCCTCTTGTAAGCAGGTTTGTAAGGGGGAATTGTGCTTCTCTCCCTTACAAACCTGCTTACCAGTAAGCACCATTTTTTACTGGGTATCTGTGGTATTTTGGAAAAAATCTTAAGTCAAATTTATAAGGTTGAAAAAAATGTTGTTAATAGTACAAATTTTCATCCAAAAAACATTTTTGCTTACGTTTTTCAAATTTTGTATTTTAAACGAAATTTTTCTTTATTTTTGGTTTATTTTATTATTTGATAAAAATGATTTTTTCACCGAGTTTTGCTATCTTATCTCAACTTAAGATGTTTTGTCAAAATGCCACAGATATGTATATAGAAGTAACAACTTATGTTACCCTACAACGCTGATAATATAAAAATCATATATCGCTCATATCGTTATATATCATTCGTAAAAGTTATGCATATTGCATTCTTCCTTTTCGGAAATAGGTCTTATACATTGTCCTGTTTCTTAGTTTAAACAGATTTATAGGCCGAGTTTTTTTGTAAACAAATTCGGGAATGGGTCCTAAATGAATTTTTGGCAAATATACTTATAATTCAGAGGTTATGAAAATATTTACATATTTGGGTTAAAGTGATTTTATGAAACGGTTATGATCAAAATTTAGATCGATATTTTAACGAAATGTTTAATTTTTCCAATAAATTTGCTTGTCCTAAATATTAAATAATTTAATTTCGTTAGTTACTCGTGTCGAGCTTTTTACTGATTCTTAAACTTTTAAGAAATTTAAGCGAGTAAAGGCATTTACCTATTTTGAGTTGGACAAAAGAAAAACTAAGTACCAAAATTCATCACATCTTTAAAATTGTGATCTGTATCTCGGCCTGAAGCTTTACAAAGATACGGAGGCAAACGAACTCTCGGACATCTCTAAATCGATTTGTTAAATTAACCTGAGTCGATTGATATTTTTTAAGGTTGTCAGTGGCTGTTATTTTTTAACGTTACAAATAACAGCACAAGTGTTAAGAGGAGGCACAGTAAACGATTATATAAATTCGATTAATGTTATCGAAACAGCTTTTTTTGAATATTTAAAAAGAATAATAAGTATTAAACATTCTTAAAATATACATCCTGGTGCACGATGTCGACCGCTATCGTTCGATTGCATTTTCAGCGATAAACTTCTAATTTGAATCCCGTTTGCAATTTTTGACATGACAAGTCGATCGACAATGAAAGAGAACGATAACGTAACAGGTTTTATACAAATTCGCGGCCCACTAGGAAATATTATGCTACCACAAATGTCACTTGTGTTGTAGTTGTTGACAGAGGCATTTTATTGAAATAATTAATAAAATTATTTCTTTACACACAAACACTAAACACACTCCATAAAGACAAAAGCCTACAAAAGTAAGGATATTTTCATCTAATTTAAAAGATCAAATGCGGGTTTGGGTACGGCGTTTTCTCGGAGATCTGGGTGTGTGATCCTTGTTTCGTCTTCTGGATGAATGTCGTGTTTCCAGGCTGGAATACTGGCAAATGGGGAGGCATGTACCCTTCTCTATGACAGAAATATGAAGGGGAATATCGGTATTATTGTCGATATATATGCGATCCGCTCTCAACATTACACATCTCTGCCTGTTGGCAAGTGTAGAGATGAAATCTACAGCTTAAGTTGTTTGGCGGGCATCACCAGACTACAGTGATGCCCGCCAAACAACGGGCAGACAAACTTTATTAAAATCCAATCTATCTAGGTTGACATCAGTTGCAATACCTCTCGGAGCGACTAAAAGTGAAATGTTTAAGCACTGCCAAAGCGATGCTGGCAAGAGATACAACAACCTTGACACTTGGAGCATCACAAAGTAAAGTTGAACCTCTTATAATGTGGAACGTGCAAAGCAGTTTATGAGGACTGGCCAGAATGCCATCTCTAAGTTGCTGGCAGTTTTTTTCGGGTTATTGGCTGATAGAAATTCATGCGAATGGATTGCTTTTGCCTTATAGTGAACATCGTCGCAGTTGCGGCGACAGTCAGAAAGATAAAACGGTGTTGCACTTTCCTTGTAAATTCCCTGTCCGATGCTTCTGAGCGGTTACGTACTAACCAGTCTCTCCGCGATAAACGGAGATCAGGTTATGTTATAAATATACTGTGATTACAAAGGGCAACGGGCATTAAATCATGCTTTTAGTCAGTAGTGTGGGTCTTTCAAAACGGAGTCACCGCCAAGACTCTTCTTGTTTTTCTCACAGTTAGTGCGATATTACGTTAACTAATCCCATAGAAACTGGGAATTATTTCCTTCCGAAGGTAACTTTATATTATATTCAACATTTTTCATTTTTCGAAATTATTCTATGAGCTAAATTTCAGTTATGTATTTTCTAAAGCTTTTTTGTAATAGTCCTATTCCTTCAGAAAATGCATTACATTCTGCTGGTGTCTAGTAATTGTAAATTTTTCTGTACATTCAATATACCTCATTGCTTTCCAACGGAAGGCTAAGGTAAAATGTAAAAAGAAAATACAATATAATAGTCTGGTAGTGTATAAAGTCATTTCTGAAAAATTGTAGGAATAGAACTATTACAAAAAAGCTTTATAAAATACATAACTGAAATTTAGCTCATAGAATAAATTCGAAAAATGAAAAATGTTAACTAATCCCCAAATTCCCCGATCGAAAGTCTAAAATTTTATTTTCTTTAAATAACACAAATGCTACATAAAACAGAAAATTTGCGCTTTAGTTTTTTTTTAATAAAATCTATCAGAATTGTGATTTTCATTCACTCGAAAAACGAAGTACTGTTAAAATTTTAATAAAAATTTAAATTAAAAAAAGAAATATTAAACATTAAACAAATTTTAAAAACAAGTAAAAAACCAACAACAACTGGATGCCGAATTTCAAAGGCCAGTGAAATTCAAAAAAGACGGTTGACCCCTATAAAGGCACAAACAAATACAAGCAAAGGTTCGTGTATTTTTTTGGAAAACTAAATGTTTGTAAATGATGGTGGGATGACAGAAAACTGACATAATGTGGCGTTAAACAAAGTTTAAAAAAAAGACACGTTCACCGACACTTCTTATTGTCTTTTCGCCTCTCGAAACAATGGACAGACACATGTCAGACTACAAGACCCAAAGAAATGAAAACAACATTTAAAAGAAATCCATCAAGTGGACATGTAGAACAAAAACAACAAAAATATACAGGTAAAATTTCCTTTGTTTACAGATGCAACCACATAAAAAAGAAATTTATTAAATAAAAAAAATCAAAAGATATTTTTACTTAACCTCCATTCATTGAAGTGGTATTAACCTGGCTTATAAAAGAAAAGAAAAAAAAAACAAGAAATAATATTTGACAAAAAAAAAAAAAGAGAAAAGACAAACAAACATACAGTCAGTCGATTTTACCGACCAATTTTATGCCTCTTAAGAAAATCCCACAAGCGGAGATGAGATGTGATATAAAAGATAAACTCCGAATGACAAAAACTACACACTCATTGTAAAGGAATCGAAATAAAAAAATAGCTCGCTCTTGAAATGCCTTCGGCTCAGTATGCGACAACGTACGAATAATACACACAAACACATTCGCAACTAATCATTTAGGCAGATAAAGGTGCAACTAGTCTTATTGTGTTAACGCTTTCCAAATCAATATCCAGCTAAGCCCTCTAACAAAGAGATCAACAGATCAAGGCAGAGTCTCTTAAACAAAGTAGGCCTATTAGTGTATCTAAGGCATAGTAAATAGCAACAACAACCACAAAAGAAGAACAATTTGTATGTATACAAAAAGGAGGCAGATACACACATTCATGCCATATCTTAACCGAAACATCTTAACGTTTGTTAGATTTTCAAGATGTTTGAGATCTCTTAACTTATTTTGAGTGTAAAAGTATTTGTAAAGAATACATGCAACATTCTTAAAAACGCCTACGTACAATACAATCAACAGCAACAACAACAACAATAATAACTTAAGGATTATTGACAAATGTGTACAACTAAGCGGCGTTAAATGACACATAATCCGCTTTTAGTCTTATTTTATACCACTCTCACTGAAATAAGAAGTAAAAGAAATAATTTTGAATAAAAGAAAAATTGTATCCCAACTATGTCTAAGCTGCCAAAGTATATTAATATAATATGGACTAACGGCTTAAATATTTGTATAAAAATGACGTCAAAATATGTTTCTAATGTTGACATAAAAAACAAATTCTTAAAGGATACAAAGCTGCAAACATGTTTTTATTTTTTTCCTTGAGGAATTAAATAGAAATCTAATAATTTCATCGTTATACTCCCCGCCTAGATTTTCAATATCGGAGGACCAATATTGTAAATATTTTAAATCATTAGGACCGTGTTTCCTAGCCGCTGGCGATTAAAACGCTAAACATACCCTCTGGGGGTCGCGACTTATAACACCAAAGGGTCGTGTTTTATTTAACATAATTTCTAAAATGGATTTAAATGTGGTAGCGAGCGGACAACCAACATATTGGCCCACTGATCATCAAAAAATTCCAGATGTCATAGATTTCGGCGTGGTTAAAAACATTCCCATAGAAACGATTCAAGTTGAAGCCTCCCTAGATTTATCTTCCGACCACACACCTACAATTGTTACTATAATGAACCCCAATAGAATTGTACCTCCGACGACAGCTACGCAAATTAATTGGTTGAAATATAAAAAATATCTCAGTACAGAAAATATTCCGCTCAGTACACCGGATTATGTAGATCGCTCTATTGACAATTTTGACAGTTTTCTGAAACTAGCTGTTCAACATTCCAATATTGCCCCCAGAAAAACAAAAACTATTAAAATATATTCCACAGATGTCGAGCATCTTTTGTCTGAAAAAAGGAGGGCTCGAAGAGAGTGGCAATTGCACAGATCCCCTCAACTTAAGAACTTACTTAAAGAGTGTACAAAAAGACTAAGAAAGTTACTGCAGACTAAGAAAACGGCTTCTCTGGAAAAATATCTTAAGGAACTTGATGCAACAATCAGACTACTCATTATGGCGTGCAGCTAGAAATCTCAAAAGGCCAGTTGTCTCAAAACCACCATTAAGAAACTTGAATGGAAGTTGGGCAAGAAATGATGTTGAAAAAGGAAATCTGTTTGTCAATCATTTAAAAAACGTATTTACCCCAAATATATCTCACGATATTGCGGTCGAGTTACCTACCACCTGTTGCTGCTAGAGCAGCTGTTCCGCTAAGATTTGAGATAAGAGAAATCGAAAAGGCTATTTGTGATTTAAACCCCAAGAAGGCTCCTGGCTCATGATACCTAAACCTGGAAAGGATCACACAAAAGTTGAGTCATATAGGCCTATAAGCTTACTTTCTAATATATCAAAGCTGTTTGAGAAGCTGTTAGCGTCAAAATTAACCCCAATTTTAAATGATAATAGATGTATTCCTAACCACCAATTCGGCTTTAGAAGAGAACACAGCACAATTGAGCAAACCCATCGTATAGTAAACGCAATAAGAAAAGCCTTTGAAGAAAAAAAATATTGTTCCGCTCTCTTCATCGATGTTTCTCAAGCTTTCGATAAAGTCTGGCATGAAGGCTTATTACATAAATTGAAGCTAAACTTACCAGTAAACACACACAAGCTGTTAGAAAGCTACTTAGTCGGTCGAAAGTTTATTATTAAAGAAGGTGATTATTTAAGCTCTCCTCAGCAAATTGACGCTGGAGTCCCTCAGGGAAGCATCCTGGGCCCACTTTTATACTTAATATATACCTCGGATATGCCAACAAACAACTACACACAAACTTCAACATTTGCTGATGATACAGCTTTTTTTGAGCGTGCACGAAAACCGTCAAGAAGCATCTCGATACCTACAGGATCATATATTTCAACTCGAACTATGGTTAAAGCAATGGAGGATAGAGGTCAATGAGCAAAAATGCGTACATATAACATTCACCTTGCGTCGGGAATCATGCCCCCCTATTAAAATCAATAATCAAAAAATACCTCAAAATTCGCATGTAAAATACCTCGGTATTCATCTAGATCGCCGTTTAACGTGGAAAAGCCATATAGAGGCAAAATTAACTCAAATGAAACTAAAAGCCATCCAAATTCATTGGCTTATTGGAAGAAACTCTGTCCTTAGTCTCGACTGCAAACTTCTTCTTTACAACTCCATCTTAAAGCCAATCTGGTGCTATGGTATTCAGTTATGGGGCACTGCCTCGGCCTCTAATATCGAAAAAATTCAAAGGCGCCAAAATAAACTACTTCGAATAATCACAGCTGCCCCTTGGTATGTTAAAAACTCAAATATTCACAAGGATCTCAATGTTCCATTAGTTAAAACTATGATTACGAAATATGCAGTAAAATACTTAAAAAGGCTCGAATTGCACCCGTACCCACTAGCTCGAAATATTTTAAATGATAGCGGCCATACTCGCTTAAGAAGAAGAGACACTGCAGCACTTATCCAATTGGTGAGCGATAAACACCTATAAAAGTGAACAGAACCCGTGATGAAGAAAATTTTTGTCTGGCACTGGCAGGACATAAAATAACGTATTAGGTTAAGATTTGATTAATTATTGTTAGTTCATATTTAATATATGAAGATTCAATAAATAAATAATGAAAAAAAAAAAAAAAAAATATTTTTATTTTAGAATTATGTGAGTGAATAAATTAATTCTTTAAAAATCCAAAATTGAAATATTAACCAAATTATATCGTTACCAATATTTATCGAATTTCCAAAACAATTAATTGATAAATAAACAAAAATGTTTTTGATATTTTAATTATACTGTATCAAAGGACAGTGGGACATAATAAATGTTCTCAAAAATCAATTGTCAAATATTTAGTTGAGATGTGCTGCAGGGGCTTTTAGAAAATTAAGACGAAAACAGTAATTTTAAAACAGTGCAGTTACTTTTAAGTATGTTTATTATTTACCTTTATGTAACCGATAACCTGCTTCTGGAAGATGTACGTCTTTCGGATGACCTATCTTTGGCGTTGCACTCTCGGGGATAAAATCTAAAATTGGCAGATCTCCAAATATTATTGTTTATCAGAGTCATATCCGGTTCCGCAGGAATTACAAGTTCCCAGCTTCCCATTGGAGGGGCTCCTTCGGGGACCACGGAGAGGGAGATTTTAAAAATCTCGGGTTTAGGATTTAAGGATGTTAAACCTGTTGTGATTACCCTGTATGCACAAAAAGAGGTGCTACGGTTGACACATTTTTTCCCCGCTGTATTACACTGTCGGGAAAAATATATGCAACCAATACCAGAAGCTTGTTTGTGGCTTAAAATTGGAACACATCCTAAAATCACCGTTGCCAAAGTCCTATATGGGGCCAAGGGAACCCCTGGACTAGTAATTGGTAAAACATCCTGGTAGCTTTAATTTTAACGCAAACCAACAGGCGGAAGACTTTAAAAATACTGATGTTCACCAATAATCTGTGGTTAAAGTTTATTCAACTGGCAGGTGTTCCTGTTTGCTGCTGCACTAGAATAGAGGCTGCTGTGAAGGTTGAAGTTGCTCCAGCTCAGACAAGATGATGTGTACATTTTTAGATGACCATGTGTTACAAGGGGACATTAAAATACGAATTGTGTTAGCTCGGTGTTTAGACCACCGTGTGGTTGGGATGAAAGGCTGATACTGAAAAGCATATATTCTTTGGTCTTGCCGAAGGGCTATCTAGGGCTTAAAACTACAGATAACAAATAGATCGTGTCTTGAGCCTAGGCTAACCCTTTTAAGATCATGTGATAGCTGTGCTTTATGCCCAAATCGCGGAGAAGATTAATTAAAATATTAAAAGAATAATTTAAGTTCGCATTGTTGACAAAATTCTTTTTATGCTTTTTTTAACAAAGCGGCTTTTGTGGATTGTAAGCAAGGGTTTTAGGTACATGAACTAGCTGTTGATATACGGCACTGCTAATAAACACTTTGTTTTCATTCGAAGCTTTGAGAATATGAGGCGGGCGAACGTGAGCATACGTCCTACTATATCTTTATCTTATGAAGATGTAGATGTAGCCAAAAGGGGGTTTTAGGAGTTTTTTGTGGATTTTATTTACACTTAAAACGTGAAAGGAGCGATCATAATAATGTTCACAATGGGGTTTACCTCCAATGGCTAATAAATCAATGGATGTTTAAACGTTGGATTAGTTTAACTAAAATTAAATTTATATGTAGTTCAAACTTAACAGCTGTAAATCAGTGCCGCATATTTTATATGTAGTGCAAAAAATAATAATGTATCACCACTATGATAAATGTTGTCAAATTCATGTGCTTTGTATTGGTAGTTTAAACGCCCAACTTTATGAGCTAAGAGCTAGTTTAAGTGTTTACTGATTTATAGATTTGCTAATTTAAACACATTTAAAACCAAAAATAGAGTTTAACTTGCACTGATTTATTAGCCCTAAGTGTCTCAAGAAAAATTTAATTATGGCTGCAACCTGTGCGCAGATTATGGACGCTAGTAAGCCAAATATCGATAGCATTGTGGGATTAAGCAGTACTCACGAGTAATTTTCAAACTTAGTATTATATGATAGTATGATTCGATACCAAGCTCTTTAAATATGATTTAGGCTCATATGCCTTTCACCAGTAACTAAACCAATAAAATCAGATTTATTCCAAGATTCAAAATTTTGTATTGATTTGGCTTTGACAATCAGTCGGTCTTCACCCGAAAGTCGTTTGTTTGTAGATTTTTGCAAAAACATATAAGTTTTACTTTCTTGGCCATGATGTCACTGACGAATTTGCTAAACTACAATTATTTTTCAAAAGGTGTTGAAAACTAGATCCCGCCTTGACAAAAAAAAACCAACGTTCAGCTACAAACATTGAGCTTACATGCAATATCTGTTTTTGTGATCGAGAAATGTGCTCTTCCATCTTTTTATACTTACACCACAATAGTGGTCAGGGTATTATGCGTGTGTGTTGTATGTTATTAAATATAATTTTCTATGAGATCGTTGACGTTCGAAATCGTTAAATAGGTAGTGAAAATCAAATTTTTTGAAATCTTTCGACAAAAATTTGCGATCTTATTAGCAAAAAATAAAATGCCCTATCTACAAAAGATTATAAACGCTAAAAGGCCCAACTAACTGTTTGCATAATATGCAAAATTAACAATTTTCAAAACATCTCGAAGGTTTAATAAGAAAAATAAATTATAAACCGTTTAAGACAATTTATCATTTAAAATAGTTTTTGCTTCTCATATTCCATGTGAAATAAGTGCAGATTACATTATTTCGCAGTTGTAAAAAAATGTTGCCAGAAACATTTCGGAACTTTTTCACAAAATAAACAAGTACAGCTCTATCATCATTATTTCATAGATATTCCGCACAAGTTTTTTTCATATGGGCATTTCTATGAGAATGTCAACCACGACTCAAAAAATTAAAACGCTTGAAATTTTTTTTCAAATATGGTAGATAGGAAACAACACCCAAACTTTACTATACCGAGGTACTTAAAGCTTATTAAAATTTTTTAAAAGCAAAAAATAAAAGTTTTAAATGACTTGCTCATTGATTCATTTTTAGTAACTGCAATTCGTCAGCTCAGAATTGGTTTGGCGCATATGCCAAAAAGTCGGAGTGGAGAAAAACGACAAAGAAGATGTACATGAAGATTTCTCAAATTGTACCCGATAGAATTTTTTTATATTTTTACCACTGCTTCCGGTATATGTTTTGAAGAAAAATGCAAATTTTTGCGCACTTTCATGAATAAAGTTAGAATTTAATAGTATTTTTTTGAAAATGAAAAATATTGCTTTGTGCCGCATACGCCACTTTTCTAAAAAAAAAAAATTAAAAAAGTGGCTTTTTGTGCTGCATACGTATACTTATTGCTGTGTATTGAGTAACTTGTTGTTGAGATGCATTTTTTTTATAGTTGTTTTATTTGATTTTACTTTACAAAAACAGAAAAAACAGTTCTACTGTTATGAAAAGTTACATAAAGCGCCACAAATCAAAGAACTCAATAATGCAAAAGTAAAAAGAAAATTTAAAACTTAATATTGAGTAATTTTTTATAATAAGCTTTATCAACACGTGGAAGAAATATAAGCAATTCTTTTATGTCTCTATTTTTCAAAACATTCGTCAACAAATTCTCAGGAGTTTTCAAACTATTTTTTGATGCAGACTTAACCAAAATTGCATTTTTATATTTTTCCTCTCTCGTCGAAGTTTTATAATGTATACATAAATCATTTACTGTATAGAAGTACTTTAATTTTAGCAAAAGGGACTTTTCGAAAGTCCATTTTATTTGCTTCCAACGAGTATGTGCGAAAATTTTCCGGAAGCATTTCCATAACTTTAAGTTTTGTTTTATTATTTGGCATTGTTTTAAGCAAATTTAGTAAATGAAGAGGACTATGAATTTCAATATTCTTTAAGTACCGGTCAATAACACCATGGACACAGTCCACTTCTTGAATTAAAGAATGTTCTGGTTCTGAAGACTTTTGTATTACGGCATCAATATTATTTTGTTTAAAGAACATTTTGATTGCGGTTGCGTTAATTTGATTTTTATTTTGAGGTACGCAAGAATCGCTCCATAATGTCAAAGTGGACAATCTTTTATTAATTCATTTAAAATTTTAATTTAAGCACTAGCAATATTGTTTCCACTCCATTATAAAACTATTTTTCACAAATTTATTTTCTTATTGTCATTTTACTTTGCTTTTGCTTTAACTAATTTTTTTTCTTACGACAATGCAGCAAAGCAACAGTAAAATTTATTTTGTACGTTTTTGTATGAAGAATTTGCTGCAATCGCCAAACAATGGCTTGTAGAGCAAAACAGTACTTAAAAAACTTTGAAACAGTTGATATGCAGCAAAATTAATGCTTTATATCTCAGAAACCATAAAAATCTTCGCGAAACAGGTTTTTGATTTAGAAAGAGGGTATTAAAAAAATATATTCCTCATACCTAACTCATTTTTTTTAAAAATGGTCGGTAGGTCAAACCAGTAATGAGCTGACGAATTGACAATTTTTAATATTCTGCCGATTAAATACAGATACTGGCAACCCTGGAATTATTCTTTAAAATTAATGTTACAACAACAATGAACAAGATCCATGACGAAAGAACAAATTTATAGTTCGGTAAGCGGTTTATTTTTGTGTTTGTTTTGGATGATATTCTTATGTCACGTACGTGGTGCGAAAACATCATTTATCTTTGTCATTTGAAATTGGTCAGTCTTAGGTATTTCAAAATAAAAATTCAAATCAAGATATTTGCTGCAATATCAATCAATCAATATTTCGATCGGAATTGTTTTTTAAACTGGTATAATAAACATTTTATAAGCTTTTAAAGCTCGTCACGTACGATATTGTAAGTACTAAAATGCAACTAAATGCATCATCTTATTATGTTGGTATTTAGTTTAAATTTGGTAGAACCTTATTTTATTACAATCAAAATCATCTTACAACATTTTTTTGGAATCGGTCCATAGTTGACCATTGCTCCCATACAAGTGCTACTCCCGAAAAAAGCTTTAATTGTCATAACTTCCTTATAAATGGTGGTATTTACTTAAAAATTTCCGACAATGACTTTTACGATAGGTGCTATGTCATGACAAAATGTTGTTCGGATATGTCCAAAATTAACCATAGGTCTGATACAAACATCCTTCCTTAAGTCAGTTAGGGGCAAAGAAATCTCATATTGATGGAGATAACTTAATAATATTCGGCACAAATAACTTTTATATAATTATTAACCTCATGGCATAATTCTGTTCTGGCGATCTTGATTGGCCACGGGCCCCAAGTAGGGTATACTCTCAAAAATTTTTTTTTTAACATTATGGTGTAGGGTATCATATGGACTTACTTGTTTGTTTTAAGTTTTTATATACATATATATACACAAAATATATTTCATGCCATGTAAATACTATAACAGAACAATTTGTCACGTACGGTATGTCACGAACGATATTACATTTTGTTCATTATATGTGGTTTAATGTATGTAAAAAAAAGGAGAAAAACCTCCCACAGTTCGCAGATTTTCGTATTTTTTACATTCAACACAAACTCACTTCCGTTTTATGTCACGTACGATATGCACTTATTTTGCTCCATATTTTAGACAACAAGATTCCGAATTTAATAATTTTTTTTCAAATATAGTACCCTCTAAATGAAAAGTAATGATAAAAAATATTTTCCAGTTAATACTATTTTTGAAAAATTTCTATCTCTCTGAAGGCGTACAAATGTCACGTACGATGACATGGAAATGCCCATATGCGTTTTGACAGCATTTCACGTGAAATGTTGAACGGAGTACCAGGCTAAAATCAATTTTTTTTTTAATCAGTCCATATTATGCAATAGCTCCCTTATACATAAATACAACTCATGACAAAAATTTAGAGCCATAACTTTTTTATTATTCATCTAAGACCCCATTAAGTTTATGTGAAGCGACTTGACGAAAGGGACCTTATCTTGCCAGGGGTCAAAATCAAGTTTTTGACGCCAATGGATAAAGGGGAAAATTCTAAACAAAATAACACCAAAATCATGCAGCAGCATGAAGATTTTATTTCACTTTTGTAGCAACTCAATTCACTTTGAACGGCAATATTTTGTTGTTTTGTAGCAACGGCAATATTTTGTTGTTGGTTAAAAGTTCTAAAGTGTCAAACACAGTTCATTAAACAAATGAAAATGACCGATAATGTGATGTAGATACACGACGAGATATGTAGGTAGCGTTAGGTATTAAAAACCCAAAACATGAAATTTTTACTTTAATTCATGTTTTGACCTGTACTGAAAATTTTACTCTGGCAAGATAAGGTCCCTTTCGTCATGTCGCGTCACATACATGTATGTATATTCTGGGACCTTGAGTAAATTGAAGTCGATTGAGCCATGTCGCTCTGTCTGTCTGTCTGTTTAAAACACGCTCAGAAATTCAGCAAAAGCGGTTCAGTAGGATAAGAGTTATGAATCCAAATGTGAAACCACTACCCTGTATAATTTTGTTACAAAAACTAAAACAAATAGTAGTGAATATAGAACCATAATTTGCCATATCTCCCATATAAAGGCCACTCTCGGGAAACACTTTACTGAGCGTAAACCCGTAATGAATACCGCTACTGGAATAAAGTTTGTTCCGTAATAGTTTCATATGACTAGAAATCACACTTTCGAATTTTGTGAAGATCGTTTCTTAATATACCATAAAGCCCACTCCTGAAAAATTCTTACTGTCGGTGGAGGGTATCAAGGATTCGGCACAGGCAACTATAGCAATTTCACTGCTTTCTATTCTTTAGGTTCTTCTAGGTTAAACATTTTTAAACTAAAACCTATTATACAACAGAAGTTGAAAATCGCATGCCTTATCCTGAATAGATAACACAGTGTTACAAAATAGAATGAAACAGAAATACCTGAGATGCGATAATTTTTTTTCTAGTATGTCTTGTCGAGCACAAAAATACTTTCCTGGAAATTTGCGAAACACCTCTTAAATCTCGAGTTACGGGTAAAAAAACTGGGTTTTCGTGCATGATAAAACCTACCAAAAAAGGGTATCGCAACCCAGGTATTTTTTTCCTGTCGTACTGTGTTATCAACATTTTTCCAAATTTTGATGTTTTTCAGTAACATGAGGGAGTTCGAAAAAATAAATCCGTTTGTCTTTGAGAGAATGTAGGGCATGTTTTTGACTTGTATAGAACAATTTAACTTTACAAAGAAATTATCAACTAATTAATCAAAACAAAGATAATCACGATTTGTAGATAAATGTCTTGTGAGTTTTGGTAAAAATGGATAAAGTTTCTAAAATTCATGGTTAAATTTTTTTTGTAGATTTATTTTAAGCTCGAAATTGTGTAGACGGTAGAAAGTTTAATGTTATATTATTTTTAAGCTAATAATTATACATATTCTTCAATTATGTGACGAGATTGCAGATGATGCAAAAAAAATTTTAGTATATTTTTTCACGAATGAGCCTTTTAAATGTATTTCTTATCCTTTATCAACTAAAAGGTTTTTGTAGTCAAAAGCACTGTAATAATAATCCAGCAACTTCCCTAATTATGGCATGAATCCTTAAAATCCAAGAGTTCTCACGATTAATAAACTCTTCAGTTTATGATCTTTGTAAAAATTAACTTTTTATTGATATTAAAATATAAACACCAACCCAACACATATTGAGACATTTTCAACCGTGACGTACAAGTGCACCACATGCTGTTTTACTAAAGCACCAACAGCGAAAAAAAGACACAAAATGTTGAAACAATCACACACCAAGAAAAAAGGACATCTACCCTTTCAACAAAACAAAAAAAAAACAGCTTTTAACGTAAACAACTTTTAAATAACACTGTACAAGACAGAAGAACAACATTGATAAATGTAGGAAATATTAGCCACAATATGATGGCATACAGTCAGTCCTCCGCTCAACCATACACGCCTTTTTCCCACTAAACAAACCAAATAACGAAGTCATAAAAAAACTTAAGCACACATAAATAATAATAAAAAAAAGGACTTCCGGAAGAAAAGCGTAAAAAACGATTTCCCAGAACGAATTCTAAACGACATTTCGAAAGTGTTGAGTTGGCGGCAACAGTGGTTTTCCTCATTACAACAGCAGAGAGTTTTTTTTCTTCGGAGTAAAGCGGCAAAGCAGCGCATAAAGTCAAAGGATAAATTTAACAAACACTTAAATGTCACGTGTGTGTGTGTGGAACAGTGTACAAAAAGTGGCAATAATCAAAATATTACAAATACTTTTTTTTTTAAATTCGAAAATAAATTCAAAGTCAAATTACAATGACGATGAGAATGTAACCAACCCTTGTTTGGGTGGAGCAACAAAGCCTGTATCCCTTGCGAAGGAAACAAATGACAAAGTCACGTGCATGCGAGGCCAATGTATGCCATTTAGACACGTGACCTAAAACAATTGCAACAATTTCGTGGCAACATTCAAACAAAATTAATGTGTTTGTGTGTCATCATTTTTACAAAGATCGAATAAAGAAACTTATGAATTCCTCTCTTCTTTGCTTGCCACTTGGCGGTCACATCATGTGTAAAAAAGTTGCAAAAGGTGTGTGCAACGCACATTAACTTTTCAATTTCATAGAAACTTCGAGACAGCGAAACCGAACGAAAAAGTGAAAGGAAACCGGGTCGTGTGGCATGAGAAGACTGACTCCCCAAGGGTTTAAAGCGTGTGCTGCCTACCGCACATAACTATAATTTCTGTTTTCCTTAATAAAGATGAGCCAACAGCGAGCCAGCAAGTTTTTAGTGTTTCCTTAACTAATAAATAGCTTAGTGAAAGTACTCTTCGCCGTATGCCAGCACAAATTGTTTGGATAAACAACAATTGTGCCAACACGTGTCCTGGAACATTTTTTGATGCATTCAACTCGTACTACCGTTCGAGTATGAATATGGATGATAATGAGTTGTTAAGCTGGGGAAGAGAAGAGAACAAGTGCATCTATGTAAACATTGTTCACACAATCGTAATAAACTTCATAGTCAACGTTGCCATTGAGTACTTAATCATTTGTGCCGGAATCGAAGAATGCCATTTCCCTTCTTCCTGCGGCCGAATGTCAACCCACCACGACCATCAGTGAGTGGTATCTCGATTTGTTACGAGGTGGATTTTGTGGGTGTTACCGTTCTCAAAATAATCGTTTATCATCATGTTTCTTTGACTTGAGGCAGTAATTTTTTTGTTGTGCATCTTCTATTTCGGATGTTGGAAATAAATGTCAATGAATGACTATTGTTGAGCTCAATATTCCCATTGTATTTTATTTTGAAAGGGTCACGTGTGTTTATAACGCAGTTAATTGTCTTAATTCCTCCCACAAATCTTTTGCTTATCGATGTGAGATGTTATCATAATAATTTGTATCGTATTTGTTTTTAATTATAAGTTTATTTTGTTTTAATTCAGATAAACATTTTGTAGTGGTTTATTAAAATTTACTTGATTAACGAAGAACTTACGGCAGAGTATTTAAATAAAAAAGAGAAAGTTTTAATAGTAAATTTTAAATCAGACATGGAAAGCTCAATAGTACTAAGCTTTCCATGTCTGATTTTAAGATAGATAATGCCGCAGTTGCCTTTAAATCAAACATTGCCTAATATAAAAAGGAATTGAAGAAAAAACTTTGAAACTAATTTGAGATTTTAAAACTGGCACAGTTATTCAACATTATTATTGTAGACTAAAACGAAAGACATGAGAAAATAGGGCAATTCAGGATGTAGTCTACCATTTAGGAGGTATTGGGTTGGAAATTTATTAAAATTCGTTTGGTATACCGAGAGATTGGCTGATACAGGTTGCCCAATATTGATTCAATTGACTATAATGAACGACCTTACAGACTTGTATAGGAGCTCTTTTGTCGATACAGTTGCTACAGAGAGGCTGGGGAAAAAGGTTCTTCAGACCTTTGACTCTGATTTGTAGTTATTCCTGAAAACTATCAAACTCAAGAGCAGATATATAAGATACTACATTTTAATTTACAACCAATTTGCTAGTTCAGCAGGTTACTCCTCGGAATGGAACAACAACCGTCGCCAAAAGTTTAAGGAAGAAAAAAAAAATAAGAGTGGCAGCAGAGCCTCCGAAAACTATCCTAATAAAATGGTTAATATAGATCTTAATTATAACCATTAGCGATCTTTTCTAAAAACAAAAGCTCGTTGATGTTGTGAAAACTGTTCCAGTTAATGAGTCCATTACTCAAATACTAGAGCTTCCACCATATAAAAGATCATTTTGGAAGTTTTCATTAAATTCCTTAAATCGGTCTAAATAACGAAGTGCTTTTTAACCCTAGAGTACTAACCATATTTTACGTACGTTGTTACTAATGATCGTCGATTCGATGATGTATTTTTTAACTGCCTATAACTTTGGCTTAAAACCTTATAAGTCATTATATAAAAAAAAAATTAATTTTTTTTTTTTTAAATAACACTTTGAGCAAGAGTCACAAAGCCCAACTTTGTGGTTTCCGCATATAGGTTTTTCGCATATACATATGTACATATCACATTTTTATTTTGACATTCGGCATTTTTCGTATGGACATGAGTTGCACGTACTTCATTTGTGTTTTTTTGTCTTTTCTCCTTGGATGGTCATGGTTATCACTATTGTTTGGAGTAACAACATTTGCAATATTTGCTCACAAAGTTGAAAAAAAGTCACGTTAATACTAACCTTCGACGATTCGACGAGTACAAAACCAATGTTCCAGCAACGCGGTTTAAAAAAGACAATTACACACAGCAAAAGTAAATCATCTACTTACAGCATACAATATTTTAGATTGTTAGGCACACCCATTTAAAGTAAATTAATTAAAAGGGAGCGGTGCCCGTCGAAACGTCGACCATTAGTACTCTAGGGTTAAAGGGGGTTCTAGGCAAAATTGAGCACTATTTTGGTGACAAGCAATTGACAATTTTTTATAGTTATCGTTACTTTAATTTACAAAAGCCGTATCTAACATCTACAATTTTTTTAAGAAAAGGTCCTTCATTTCTTATAGTTCTAAAGCTTTTTACAAGGCTGTCACAGATAGAAAGAAAAGTACATGAGCACTGGCTATTACATACTAAAAAGAAGCAACAGATAAGCGAATACCATTGCAGTGCATTTTTCATCGCATTATCCCTTATAAAGCCTGGTACTCTGTTCAACATTTCACGTGAAATGCTGTCAAAACGCTTATGAAAAAAACTTGTGCGGAATATCTATGAAATAATGTTGATAGAGTTGTACTCTCTTCATTTTGTGAAAAAGTTCCGAAATTTTTCTGGCAACATTTTTTTACAACTGCGAAATAATGTCAGCTGCACTTATTTCACGTGGAATTTTAAGCAAAAGCAAAAAAGGATGAACTGATTATTTAAAAAGAAATAAAAAATTAACCCTTTCGGGACGGAGTTTTATTTCGAAAATTAAAATATTTGTGGTCTACATTTTTGCATATTCGAAGAGTTATGGTAAAAAGAAAATGTTCTGCAAACTCAGAAATTCTAAAATCGTCCTTTTATCCTGGGACATATTATCCCAATAAGCATTTTCGGTGGGACATATAATCCCAATAAGGTTCCCAAGGTGGGTGATTCGAATAAAAAAAAATATATAAAACAAACATAAAAAAGTTTATTTCAATTAAATTCACGTTTATTTGTATTATTTATTATTTATAAACTGTAATTATAATTATAAGTGTAATGTAGTCAGGGATTTAATTTGTGGAAGGGTCCAAAACACTTGTAGCACAAAGCATTGTTGCAGCCTGAGCATATCATCCTTGTGCGCTTTTCGATACCAAGCGAAGTACAGCGGACACAGCGACAACGCCTTTCTTGCTCTACTGGCAAGTGGGATCCAACATTCAGGCTATCAGTCTTTGGGCGCATGGGAGTTCTTCCGCCCCGGTGACGTGGCATTGCCGCTTGTCTTTTATTTCCTTCGAAAATCATAGCTTCAGCAAGTGGGACCAGAAAGTTTTTCAACGATAATTTTTGTTTCTTACGTTCGGTGTACACAATCCACGAGTTTACCACGCTAGACATCAGCAGTTTGAAAAATACTTTTTTCCACCATTTTTGGGACTTCCGATTGAAATCATAAACGGTCGTTTTCTGGTCGGCTAAGTCGACTCCTCCCATAATTCTATTGTAGTCTTTGATACTTTCTGGGCACTTGACTTTCTTCTTCGAGCCATCCTTTTGCTTCCTATCAATGTCTACAAGCGATGGCGCATGACAATTAGAAGCTAAAAGGACTTCTTTTCAAAATACCACCAGAGTTTGTTTGAAGTTGGCTTTCTCCTCTGTTTAGCTTTCCTATAAATTTAGGAGTATTTTTTCGGTTTTGCATATATGTTCCAAGTGCGGGATATGCAATCGTTTCCAATAAATTTATTGAAGTAAAGAAGCGGTCAAAGGCCAGACATACATCTTTCTCACGAATAGAAGAAACCAATTTTGAAACTACTTTTTCTCCAAGCGTTGCGACCTTAGACTGTGCTGCATTTTCTTCTTTTCCAGTATAAACATTGAAGTCGTAAGTGTACCCTGTCTTTGAGTCACATCGCATCCAAATTTTTATTCCTCGTTTTACTGGTTTCATGGGCATGTATTGCTTCATGCTTGATCTGCCTTTGAACTTGACCATACACTCATCAATAGACTGGAAAGAACTCTCACTACGAGCAGCAGCAAATGTGCATTTTAGACAGCGTACAACATCAGAAATGTAGTAGTCTTTGGAAACGTCCATGGGCTTTTCGCAATCATTAAAATATAACTTCGATGCCAACAATAAAAAGCGATCTCGTGATATACAGTTTTTTATAACTGAATTACCCATTGATGGATTTTTGCTCCAATAGTCCTTCAGAGATGGCAACTTGTTATAATGCATAATCAATGAAGCGCCCAGAAATACAAGGATTTCATTAGGATCTGTTAAGTTTCGCTTTGAAAGCGCGCGACGATTCAAAGCCATCAAACGCTGATTAGTGCATTCAGCAATTCGAATGCGTAAACTGTAAGGAAATATCTTTGAAAACACTTTATACTCGCTGCAATCGTCAGTAAGATTTAGAAGGATTTTGCAGTCTCGTTCTGACGGGAGTTCGTACTTGGGCTGGAAGTCCTGTCAGCCATCGGGGCTAACATTTACCCAATGGACAACTGGCTGTGACTCATCATTTTTTTCTTCGATATTAACGGGCACATCAAGATTATCGCCAATTTCCGAGCAAGATTCGGTCTCGTCAGAACTCTCAGCCAAATACTCACTGCCAGAGTCCTCAAAATCGCCATCAGAGTCTGAATCTTCGCATACAATACGCTCAAGATCTTCAAGAGTAAGCTTCCTTTTTGACATCTAAAATGCGTATTGGGACAATTAATCCCACTCAAAAAACGTATTGGGATTATATATCCCAATTTTATAAAATCTACCAGAACTTACCTCTTATTTATGTAAAAGACAATGAAATAATTAAATTCAATAAATCAAACACTTTTCTATAAAAATAAACACAACTTTACTAAATTACGCTGTTTGTGCAGCCACTTTCAGCAAATTAACGATCCAGACTGTTGAAATTTCTACGATGTTGTGATATTCAGCCTCAAGTGTAATGCAAATGCTGACATGTACCGTTATGTTTTTATTTACATTTAATAAGAAACACTTAAACCTGTTTTTGGGACTATTTAAATTAGAAATAGCATTAAAAATGAAAAAAATACGTAAGTTTGAAAATTAGTGGGATGTATTATCCCAGTAGTCCCGAAAGGGTTAATATAAAACAACCGGTAACAGTTTTTTATCCATATTTACTTTCTTTTTATTAAAAAAAAAATTCTTTTTAGTAAAATACATGTAGGGTTGTTTACATACGCAAAACAATGTCGCATACTTTGCAGGAATAAAATCGGCAAATTGTACAAACTCGCATGATAGGTAAGTCTGTGTTCATACGGCTCTTGTCTTATTGACATGATTGCTACTTTTTGGCGAGATGGACGAGGGGAAAAGAAACGAGTACACAGATGCATGTACTGTCTTTACGTTTTGCTTCTTTATTCGTTGTTTAGCTTTGTTTTTGTTTTCAATATCAAAAAGAACACATGCATACGCACGTCGTCAGCATGACATGAATCATTTGAACGACAACTCATGTACAAAGAAGAAAAAGAAAGAATCTTGTCAGTAAGAGACATGAGCCGTATAAACTCAGACTAACATCGATACATGTCAAATTTGAACAGAGTACTAGGCTTAACATGGAAGCAGGTTGTGTTGCAATCAAGGCTTTTCTCAATGCTTTTCTCAATGATTATTATAAATAGTTCAACAAAATAACCACAATACTAATTATTGTTAAAGCTAAGGCACGAGCTCTATGTGTACATTTGTCCTTCAAGTTGTGCTGAAAAAGGTCAACAGAAAAGAGAAAGACAAAGTAAAAAAAAAAAAAACAAAAAATGTACTTGGACTTCAAGAAAAATTCTTGACGAAAGTACGAAAAAACAGAAGTAAAGGAAAAAACATGTAAAATCAGTTAAAATGGATAATTATTCAGGAAAGCAAATTTCGATCTACCAAATGTTAAAATACAATTTGGTTTAAGGATTGATGTTTGACTAGTGACGTCAGCAGTCGTCGATGGCTGCGAGTGTAAGACGGCAAATCCATCTGAGGAGATCGAGTGGTTGCGATCGAAACATGTCATGGTAACCTGCCGGCCAGGGTTCGAGCCCGAGCCACGTCAAGAATGAAAGATTATCAATAACAATTTTGATTAATTTTCATGTTGTAAAATTCCTTTCTTCACAAAAATAATTTAATAAAAATTAAATTTCATGAACTTAAGCCTAATTAAAAAATATTAAAAATTTGGCTTAAATAAATTATTCAATCTAAAGGTCACTTTTTTTAATTTCCTGAAGAAGATTTCCAACGGAAATCGAAATATTGAAAATAAAAATATTTTAATTAATTTATTTAGAAAGTGACCTTTAGCTTGAATAATTTATTAAAGTATAATATTTAATAAACAAGGCCGAAGAAAGGGGATTATAATTTACGATCATTCTAAAATTAAATTTTTTTTATAACGAAAACAGTCAACAAACTGTTTTTAGTAGAGAGGAAAAAAGTAGTGCTTCCAAGTTGGAATTCGCCATATAAAAAAATCATGACTCTTGTAAGCAGGTTTGTAAGGGGGTATTGTGCTTCTTTCCCTTTCAAAACTGCTTACCAGTAAGCTCCATTTTTTATTGGGTATTCTTTTTTATTAAGTTTTATAACACAAATTTTATGTTAGATACACCTTTTGTAAATTAAAGTGGCGATATAAAGGGTGGTCCAACCATAATGCACGATGTTAATTTAACGTCAAGGTTTTTGCCCAACTTAATTTGACATTTCATTGTGTCAGTGTTTGACAAATACAACCTTTACGAAAATGGGCATTCAAACCAAAATGCATTTCGTAAACTTTGTGATTTTTTTGGTCAGCTTAGTTGACCTCAGTGGAGAATTGTCGCATTTGGACAAATAAAATCCCACGAGCGATTGTTGAAAAGCAGATGCATCCACAAAGAGTAAAGGCTCAGTTAGGCGAACGTTGCTGTAGCCGTAATGTACCGCACCGTACTGTAAGCACGTTGGTGCACTTCCCAGCAAATAAAATTGGACCACCTGGTCCATTTTGATAAAATGGACTACTCCATGGACTGGTCCGATGTAATGCAAGCATGGACCATGTCATTGTTAAAAAGTGTTTGTAGTGAGACGACATGTCTTCGTTTTTTAACGACATGCTTTCGTTTTTAACCGACTTCAAAACTAATCCTCTTGAGTATACCATGGAGTAGTTTTAAAACTACTCCTTAGTGGTCCAAAGGTGGGTTATATGGTCCTCTCCTAGGACATCGCAATGTTAAATAGACCAGGTTTTTTCCATACGTTTGGGTTAGTTTTGGACTAGTCCTGGTCCCTTGTGGACTACTCTTTACACGCGTGTTTGGACTGGTCCTATTATTTGCTGGGTTATAGAACATTTAAAAACGTGTCATATGTTTTCCCATACATAAACAAAAAGCAATAGTATCCATAAAACAAAACACACAGTGATGGGAATCAAAAATGTTCAAATGGTGACCGTTGTGCAGAAAAGGTACCACGTGATTTTAATGGTGTTAAAACAGTATTTGTGTATGTAAAAAATGTTAATAATTTAATATTTATATTATAGATTTACAATACATATATTTTAATTGTAGCATATATAAATTTTTAGCATACATATATTGTAAATGTTTTGATACCATTTAAAGTCTTTTATATGTTTCACATTTCCATTGTATGTGTATATGCATTTGTTTATTTTAAACATCTAAACACATGTATACTTGTATATGGAAATATGTTGTATTGTAAGTTGTTTTGTCGCAATTCTATAGATATACTGAAAAAGTACAAAAAAAAAAGAGCAAAAAAATGTCGCCTAACACTGTCTTAAAAATGTCAAGTAACAACGACATGAAACTCTATTTTATACAGATTGGTACCAGAGATCAGCAATGAATCGTTTTTTCGCTACTCATACTGACTCATGCAATTGTAAGTATAAGTGCGTAGAAATCATTTAAACTAACCCAGTGGTATAAAAAGTAGCAATCGCCACCAATGACATGCGAAATAGTTAGCACTTTCACTCAATTTGTACCAGGGTCTACTGATGTGGCATTCAAATCATACCTAAATCTTTCCCTAGACACCAATATCTAGTGTTAACATTTGAAAATAGGTACCCACTTTTCGCTAGCTAATTCTATAGCTCCAAGTAATGCAGAAAACAATTTTTTTTCAACGACAACACAAAAAATTGTGTATCCGAAATAGATCCCGTTATTAGAACAACAACAAAATCGCTTGCTTTTTGCTAGCACGCTTTGAAGATATAAGTAGCTAACCCTTATGGTAGGTAGAGATTATGCAGAAAGGGATCCATCGCCACCTCGTAGGACATCTCCGTGTTAAATTCGCCACTCAAAAGCATGTGAGGTAGATTGTAGTGGGACTGGCGGTAGTTTTTAATGAGCTAGCGAATATACACGTTCAGAGCTAGTACGCCATACCACTGGGAAACTACTCTGATTCACTCATACTCACAAGAGAAATATTTATGAGTGCGACGTCGACATTATACGCATACTCATGAATGACGTCAGCTTGATTTATAATTTCAAGAAAATACTTACAATCAGTGTTGCCACTTTGTGGGTAATTACCCGAATTTGGTATAATTTTTACTGTCGTGGGTAGAGCGTGGGTAATTTCTCTTGGGTGTAATTAAGGTGTAATTTGAAATTCTTGCTTCCGATACCTATGTAAATAAAATCAGGATTCGATATCAGTGACGACATTTATTTCCCTTTATATATTGTTGATAAAAAATGCACAGTCTTCTGAACCAAAGACTCGATTAAATATTTATTTTCAAAAGATCAATAACGAATGTCGCAAGATGGATTCTTAGATTTGAGTAGATATGGCTATCATGGCGATTAAGAACCTAAAAGGCTATCGAAAAAAGTTATTTAAACTAAAACCTAGCCTGGGAGAAGATATATTTCCAATATTCCAACATATAATTAATTTTATTTTTATCTGGCAACTTTCAAATGCTTTAGTATGAAGAATATTTAACGCCCTTAACAGTTGTAAAACTGAATTACGAAAGGGACAGTTCTACTTTACAGTTTACTAAATAAGAAATAAGGAAAAGGTATTTCTTAAGACCTAAAACTTAAACAAACACAAAAAAAAATTAATATTAATCGCAGATTACTACACGGCATAACCATTTGAAACTGATTTCAAACAAATAGGAACCGCGCCTGTCCTTGACGAAACGTATTGCAGACGTCCAAGTTTGTTCCTCTTTTTCGAGCATTGCTGGCTGCATGCCACGAATAAAATGAACAATGTTGACCTCCAAGACGACAATTGTTGCAAGCTTATCAGCACAAACCAGTGACTTCAGAGCGCTACGGAAAACAAACAAGAGTGTGACACCTCTCGCACGGCCTTAAAGTCTAATTGACAGTTTATCTTTTCCATATCAACACATTGCCTTTATTTGTAAAAAAATAAGTTGTGTCATTTAAGTCATGAAGTAGCATATAAGTTGCGAAAATCGATGGCGAATTTTTGATTATTTAGTGGCGTTGTTCAAGCATGAATCTATTCATGATGATGTGACTAAGCAAAAAGTGAAAGCAGTATGACAGTTCGTTTGACAGCTAACCTTTCGTAAGCTCTATGGGGTTAACAAACTCTAATTAAAAAGGAATGGCAATGAGCATTTTAAACCTTCCCTAGATATATGCAACCAAATGTGGAAGTTAACTCATTATTTTAGGAGTTTTATTTTATGTGTTGTTAATTGCTTTTAAGTTTTAATAATTATTTTTGTTAATTTATTTAAAATTACAATAAAAATCTTAACAGTTTGGCTCTTTTTTCAATGAGTTTGTTGTGTTTTTGCTTCTTTCAGTTAATAAAACTACAATTTTATATCAGGTGTAATTTCATTTAAATCGGGTAATTTTGCTTCAACTCAAGTGTAATTTTGAATTTTGCTGGTGGTAACACTGCTTACAACACTCACAATGATTCAAATCATTTAGCTCATCCATTTACCGTTTTAACACAACAGATAAAACACACAACTTAATAATCAGCGCTGCCAGATAAATTTGCAGAAAAATCGTCCCCTTCATATATGTAACTTTAGTAAACTGTAATTGCCAAATCGTCGCTTTGCTACTTCGGGGACAAATCTGGCAGCCTCGCATTTTGCTTCGCCTATTCACATTGAGTTGAGTAGATTCTAAATCAAACCCTACAAATGTTGCTAAGTATGAGTACGATGAATAAAATTAAACTTTTGACTGAATATGAGTTTGAATAACATTGGAATAAGTATGAGTGCGTATAAGTACAAGAATTTATGAGTCATGATTTAGCTCTACTCACTTTTTGACTATTCATTGCTGATCTCTGATTGGTACGTTGCAACTACGGTACATTGCATTTCGGTAAGCTTTTTTATCGGTTTTCATATAACAAAAAGCGAACAGCTGATGGATACAGTACAGATACGGTACAGCAACGTTCGCCTAACTGAGCCTTAACTGTTTGGTACGTAATTAATTTATATCAAAAATACGGTGGGCATATTTTGGCGGTAAATACAGAGAAATTATGAACTTGCGTCTTGGGGACAGAATGAAGTCAGGTAACATTGATGGGATTGTAAAGACATTTTGCGAGGCATCAACGCACAGAAAAAATGGAAAATTAAGTTTAATTAAACAATTTGTTCAAACAATTTAAAATTTTACTAATTTTGCCCCTGCCAAAGAATTGATCATACCAATTAACGGATTTGTATTTTCGAGTCGTGCCACACAAATTTATTTAAAAAATTAATTGCATAAACTAAAAAATACACAACATATACACAAACATTTAAATTTTTGAGTTTTGATTAAAAAATTAATTGCAGCAAACAAAAAATAAATTGAAAATATTAATGTACAGCAATTTATTATTTAATTGAACAATTTTTTGCAAAATTTTTTTTTGTGTGTGCTGTAGAGTGGTTTGTTCACTGTGTCGCCATTTTTAGTCCGATCATAACATTTTGTATATCGGTGTTCATGGCTCTGTAAGGGCTAAATTTCTGTCTTTAATAGTTTTTTTATACCACGCAAATTCTAGTCATGTCTTTCAAAAGCTCGGTTTATACCCTCCCAAACGCTAAATATTTTTTGAACTAAAATGAAGCTGTGTTATTTTGATACAATGGCCCTTACAGAGCCATCAACACCGATTTACAAAATGTTATGATCGGACTAAAAATGGCGACACAGTGAACAAAAAACTAAAAGGGCGGTATTTCTATAATAAAAAAATAATTTTTGCAATTGTTTTTACATTATCTTCAATCCTACGGGGGGACTGACAAAAAAAAATTTTTTTGAACCACTCATGTGTTCTGTATAATGCAGAGCGGGTCACCGTAGTTATAAATGTTATTCTACCAACTCAATTTTAATTAAGAAATGATACTCCACCATGAAGTTTTTATTTTATTATGTTGTCCACTATAATATATAAACCTTAAAACGAAAGTATGTAGTTGATCCCTTACACCGAAAAACCATAACGCGGCGCAGTTGTACGCAGGTAAACCATTAACAAATGCGAGGGAAACGGTAAAACTCACGAGGGCAGACAAATAATAACGTTGCCCTTAGAAGATACTGGCAATGACTAGCGAGCTGATTCCTCACCTTCCGCAGTAATGTAGAACGTAAGCATAATTTTCTAATATCAAAATCTTTATACAGCAGTTGGATTCGTCTTAAAAATATTGAATGATAGAATTTTCATACTTTCTATTTGATAGTTTTAAAAAATAGTTTTGTAAAAATTTAAAATTTAACGTCTCCATAATGCAAATCAATGTTTGCAATCTTATTTTCAGGTCAATCGAAACACTTTTTGCGTTAAAATTTACGAAGTATTTCATGGTTTTTTTTTTTATTTTTATCGTTTCAATTATGTCGAAACAAAAGTTTTCGAGGGTGGATCACTAAGGATCACACTCGAATATTAATTTTTTTTATTACCATTAATAAACCAATCCCTGAAAAAATACAATAATTTAACTCATTTCAAACACACATTTCAAACATATTTGTTGAACGTTGTACAGGAAACAAATGTCAGAATATTGTGGCCATTTTCAACAATTATTTTTCCTTTCAGTGAACACAATTTCAAGTATGATTTATGGATTTGAATACAAATAAAATAAACACTGAAAAAATGATAATGTGAACACAAAAAAAAAATACAAATGTAAAAAAGAGGAGGCCGTTTATTCAACTTGAAACAGGAACTTCCCATTTTTTCCAATCACTAAACACAAAATAACTTTTATTTGGTCGTAAGAGCAGGCAGCCTTTTGTATGGCCGCATAACAACAACACATGAACACAAACAAAACGACAACAGAAATCATGCGAATAGATCAAACCATTACACACAAATCACAACAGAAGTGAAGGACCACCTATTTTTTAAAAATTATTTTACACACTTATTTACTTTTATTGTTTTCCATAATAAAAAGCAAATATCTAAAGTTTCATAGATACAGATAGATAGAAGCAACTAAATCATAAAGGGGACAAATCCTGAAGAGAGGTTTAATCAAAATTTTAGACAAAAAATACCCCAAAACATTTTTTAAATTAAAATGTACACTTTTATTAAATAACAAGGCAACCGAAGCGGTTCCTTTTACCAGTTAGTGTATAAATTCGGAATTTCGAAAACCTTAATTAGGTCGTACTCCTTCACAGAAAAAAATAAATATAGATTATTTGTATTATTAGTTAAAAAATTAATTAAATTTGCACCAGTAAACAAATTAATAGTATTAATTAAACGTTTAATTAACTTGATTAAACGTTTAATTAATTTGATTAAACTTTTAATTCACTTGATTAAATTTTTAAGTAAAACTGATAAGACTGATTTAATTAGTGAAAAATGTTGAAAAAATGTTTTTGTATTCTGATTAATTAAAGAAAGCTTGGAATTTTTTAGCTTACTCGACTACAGTATGCATACGCTATCAAGTGATTGTGCCAGCTGATGGACTGTGTATGTGCCTGTGGTGCAAAGCGTACTATAGCTATTTTAAACAGAGTGTGATACTTTGTTTTATGGTATATTGCAATACTAAATATAGAATGATGGAAAGCCTTAAGATTGTTGGGTAAAAACAATACACTTGTTTTAGAAAGAAAACGAAAAATTAATTGCACGATAAGGCCCATAAAAAAAAAGTAAAAACAAAAACAATTTTATACAGCAGTGTAATTTCAGGTGAACAAAGTAAAGAGTAAATCACTAATTTGTTTCAGTAACTTAATTCGTGCACGAGGCGCAAAAGTTAGAACGTTTTTAAAAATGTTGTATGGAAAAATTTAAAAAAAAATATTGTTTTGGATTTATTTTTAATTCACTTGATTAAACGTTTAACTTTCTTGATTAAACGTTTGATTCACTTGATTAAATTTTTAAATAAAACTAATTTTAGTTTTGATTA
Organism: Pollenia angustigena; assembly: GCA_930367215.1. Lineage (NCBI taxonomy): Eukaryota > Metazoa > Arthropoda > Insecta > Diptera > Polleniidae > Pollenia > Pollenia angustigena. The sequence continues at coordinate 117,685,766 of OV884057.1, read as the reverse complement.
ATGTTTTAATTGGAGAATTTTTCTGTGTAGCAATCATATGAGAAAAACGATTTTTTTTTACCAGACAACACCTTTTACATTTAAACGCCAAATTCAACAACAAAACATAACAGTTTATTTTCATGTTTAATCAGAAAATGATACGATATTGGAGAAAAAATTAAAGCATAAATCAAAAATAAAATTAGTTTGAATTGAAAATTTAACCAAGTGAATTAAACGTTTAATCAAGTGAATTATTAATATGTTTGCTGTGCCCATTTTCTGTAACTATCGCGTCGAGAAACTTTTTGATTGAAATTTGTGCATTGAAACAAAAGTGCGATATATTGAAACATACAGCTGTTTTTCTCGCTGAACTGAGTCTGTAACTAACGTATGGAAATTACTTGCCAATTTACAGAAAAAGTGTGACTGTTACATTTTGAACTGTCAAAAAACTCATGAATAAAAATGGGGCGAGAAAAAATTCTAACACTAAAAACAATTAAAAATGCAAAATGCAAAGAATAATAATAACCAGGGAAACCATAAATATGCAATTGCAAGTTTTTCCTTGTGCGACCAATGAAGACAGAAACAATATATCTATCCATTTTAGAGCTTTTTATGAACTTTGGCATCGATTTGTTAGTGCATATTTTTGCATATTTTACCGTTTGCAGCACTTTTTTGCATAATTTGGTTAAAAGAGCCTTTTGCAGCATTTTTTTAAGTTTATAGCGCTTATTTTGCCTTTTAAGGCATATTTTGATACAGTTTAGATTTTTTTGGTGCCTACAAGAGCTTTCGCAATAAATAAAATTTTTTTTTTTTGCGAAATTCTTTTTTAAATATCTATCTCTAACCCAACGTGTTGCTTCAATTTCTCCAACACTTTTGAAAGTGATCTAACGATGTTCATCCGTCCGTCTGGTAATCTGTCTATGTTAACCTTGTGCGCAAAGTTGAAAATGCAATCTTGTAGATAATTTGAGCAAATTTGGTAAATAAATTTTAATTGTTCTAAGGACGAAGTTTCCAAATAAGACTCTTTGTGCCCGTTAACCATCTAATTATGCCGGTATTTAGATTGAAATGTGTTTGGGCTCTACCGATTATAATTTTAGGATTGCTTTTATTTTATTGAACTGTTAATAAATTGTTGAATATTTTGTTTTAAAATTAGTAATTTTAATTTTTTTTGGGGCATATTTGTAACAGTTTCAAGGCATATTTTCAATTTATACTGCAAATTTAATGCGCATAATACGCGTTTTTTAGAGCATATTTCTTTTTTTCCTGATAAACAAAAGGCAGTTAAGTCAAAACTACTGTATTTGGTATAGCCGTCGGTTGTATTTTCGCCGCCGTCGTTGAAAACTTTTCAATTTTAGTAAATTTTGGCCGCCGTCAACGATATGTGTTACTGACGTTCTCAACGTGTGCAATGCCACATCGGCTTCGGGTGCAATGTTATGACATTTATAACGTAATGACTTAATCTCTTTTGATAGTTTTCAACATGAGTTACAGACGCAGTTTTTTTTTCTCACTTTTCGAGAAACAATGGGAAACAATGTGGCAACTGTGGCAACTGTGGCAATTTAATTAATTTTTTAATTAATACCACAAATTTTTTAATTGAAATCAGTTTTTATTTTTTTTCTGTGTACTTGTTGCTACATAAAAAACTACTTGTTTTGGTACCTGAACTACTATTAAAAAGTAAAATTTGTGAACTAGAAATTAAAAATTAAACTACAATTGAAGAAGAATCAAATGATTTGATTTTTTAACTTCTACTCCATGAATGTTAAAAAAGATTTGTCCGTATCAGACGTAAGAAAAAAAAAATCGCGCTTTGTTATGTGACTGCGATGAAAACGATTTTATATATGATTTTTTATTTGTTCATATTCTTCTTCCAATGTAACGTTACTTGCTGCTACTTTATTGCTGCATCATTTTCTATTTCTAATACTGTTTCTGTTATAACCTTTTAATTTAAACTATTAAGCCTAACCTCAAGCTAGATTTACACGATTGAAGGTATTTTGAAGTCTTATCAAAATTTTGAAAATTTATTTTGATGTTCTATTTACACGTTTCAAGAATTTGATCAAAATATTCTTTCAATATATTTCAAAATCTTTTCTTAAAATGTTGATCAAAATTTGTTGAAGCTTATTTACACTATTGGTAAACTTTTTATATTGAAAATATTAACTTTCAGCTGTTTTGCCTCTTAAAGCCTAGTACTCTGTTCAAATTTGTGAAAAATGTTGAGCAACATTGATTATTCCACATGAAAATTTTGACATTTCTCAATGTTACCAATCTTGCGAGTTTGTACAATTTGACGTTTTTATTCCTTCAAAGTATGCTACATTGTTTCATGTATGTAAACAAACGCCACATGTATTTTACTAAAATTATTTTTTTTAATAAAAAAATTAATTAAAAAAAGTAAATATGGATAAAAAATTGTTACCGGTTGTGTTATTTTAATTTTTAATTTCTTATTTAATATTAAGTTCATACTTTTTTGCTTTTGCTTAAAATTCCACGTGAAATAAAGGCAGCTTACATTATTTCGCAGTTGTAAAAAAAAGTTGCCAGAAACATTTCGGAACTTTTTCACAAAATAAACAGAGTACAACTCTATCAACATTATTTCATAGATATTCCGCACAAGTTTTTTTCATATGCATTTTGACAGCTTTTCACGTGAAATGTTGAACAGAGTACCAGGCTTAAGCCTGGTACTCTGTTCAACATTTCAAATTTCAAAATGCATATGAAAAAAACTTGTGCGGAATATCCATGAAATAATGTTGATGGAGTTGTACTCTGTTTATTTTGTGAAAAAGTACCGAAATGTTTCTGGCAACATTTTTTTTACAACTGCGAAATAATGTAAGCTGTCTTTATTTCACGTGGAATTTTAAGCAAAAGCAAAAAAGTATGAACTTAATATTTAAAAAAGAAATAAAAAATTAAAATAACACAATCGGTAACAGTTTTTTATCCGTATTTACTTTTTTTTATTAAATTTTTTATTAAAAAAAAATAATTTTAGTAAAATACATGTGGCGTTTGTTTACATACACGAAAAAATGTAGCATACTTTGAAGGAATAAAAACGTCAAATTATACAAACTCGCACGATTGGTAACATTGATAAATGCCAAAATTTTCGTGTGGAATAATCAATGTTGCTCAACATTTTTCACAAATTTGAACAGAGTACTAGGCTTTAGGTGAAATAATTTATTATGATAAAAAATAATTTATTATTATTATTATCAACATTTTTAATATTGGAAGTAGCTGATAATAATGCAAAAAAAAAGAAGAAAACAAAAGGAACATTGGGTTCGACCTTTTCTTTTGGAAGGTAATGGTATGTATGTCTCTTTAAGGGAGCGATTGAAAAGGAATGATCCCACCTATACAAAAACTTTGTGCGAATGTCACCAGACTATTTTGATTATTTGCTTAATCTCGTCACCTCATCAATAGAAACAGCCAATACTAATATGCGGGAATCTATATGCCCCGGATAACGCCTGGCAATTACTTTGAGTTTTTTAGCGACTGGGGAAAGTTACGGAAGTCTGATGTTCTTGTTTAAAAGATCAAGATCATCGATATGCAATATTGTGCCTGAAGTCTGCGCTGCATTATATAAAGTATTAAAAGAGTTTTTAAAGGTAAAAGGTAAATATGTATTGAATCAAAAGAATGAACATGCTGTCAAATTATTTATAGTTATCAATATTGCCAGATGCGATTTTGATGCTTATTTACAAGGCATCAATAAAATCTTTAAAAGTTTTGTTCAATAACTTTTGATCAATAAATTTTGAAGAAATTTTGCTGTTTACACGAGTTTGAAGCATTTTGAAGAGCAATTTTGAAGAAAATTTCAATCGTGTAGATCTAGCTTAATGTTTAATTATTTTAAGCCATTTAAATATTAAACTATTTTATATAACTACTGCTTCTTTATTATTGCGGTATTCACAAGGTGTGCTATCATGTTATATTGTCATAAAGTTCTAACATTTTACAATGGTTTAAAAATATTGTTGTTGCTTTGTAAACAAAAAGTGTCTTAAATTAATAGAACGTTGCTTGCTATGTTTATTGGGCTGTCGTAATTAATCAGAAGAGAACAGAGCTGAGCGGCTGAGCCGTACCGCGTTAGCTCTTGTAGCCGTCGCCGTTGATGGTATAATTTTATCCGGCAAACATCAAAATTTGACCTGCGGCTAGCAATTTTTGCAACAAATCACTTGCGGCGTCAAATAAGATCGGCTTATGACTCTGCTGTTTGGTAAACAAAGAAAATAAAATTTATTTCTGATTTGCGTCTGCAAAATGAAAAATAGTCAGGTAAAATCTCATTTAATTTATTTATTCATGAAAAAGAGTTAAAAAATATTTTGATGTTAGGTAATTATTTATTTTTTATATTTGTTTTAAATCAGCTGATTTAAATTCAAAATAGCATACAAAATTATGAGGGGTTGTTCACAACAGTCGTATTTTTTCATGTTATTATTTTAAGACATGTGACTTTATGACACCTTGTGAATCGCCCATATAAATATAGCTACTACTTTAAAATTATTTTTTGACTAGACTATTTACTTTACTATTCCTATTAAAGTTTTTAACATCCAGAGGGCGCACACTGGGGATTTCGCGGAAAAAAGTCAAATTGTCAACATAGTCTTCATGCAATATGCAGTGATATGTTGAAATTTTAGACTAAATGGTACAATCAAATCAAAAAGAATTACTCCGATCTGACTGCCAGTTTTTTTTTATATCCGTCTCAAACTCAGAACTTGTGTGTTTTACCGAACCAACTTAATTTAAACCTAAGAATTTAAATACGAATATTATTTTACTATGTGAGCTAACGTTTTTCTTTTTTTTTTCTATTAAAAGTAGTATATTTCAGTATACTAAAATTGAAAAAAAAAACTCTGCAGAGACTTAAGTTTTTTTTTTGTGTATTTTTATTAACATATAACAAAAATCCCATTTTTCTCCAAACATTTGGACCTGCAATTTTATCTTTACTTTTCCACAGTTGAAAATCACTACTAATACATTGTCTTATATCTGTTTTAACATTATTAATCAATTTCAAGTGCCACCAGGTGCCACCTCTCAATTTGTTGCATTACACAGTACAACATTTTTCAGCTGATTGATTCGGGACTCAATTCTGATAAGGCTCTTTTGTTTAACATAACTCGAGAACCACTAGTCGGATTTTGCTGAAAAAATTTAGAAAAATCAAGAACTACAATTACTTTCATCTGTTTATATAACATTTTGCTACATAAGCAACAGTTTCGCAGTTATAAATAAATGTATGAAGAAAAAAATATTTTCTGCCCAAAAAATTTAAAATTTTTTATTTTTAATTCATAAAAAATCCAAAACAGTAAAAAAAAGTTTCAAGTCCTATTACTTTCACGTAAAGTCGCATAACCTATGAAATAGATGAGACAAAAATCATGAAAAATTTCAAAAATTTGCTCGAGATATGCACAAAATTATTTGCAAAAACATTTATGACTTTTTTTATGATTCTCAGTATTAAAAAAAAAAGTAATGAGCAAAAGGTTATTTGATTTTTATGATTGCGGTAGCAAAGTAATAAACGGTAATAAATGTGCGTGGACAATTGAAAGGGAAAAAAGGAAAGTGCACTTTTTTAATTGTTTGGGTTTTTCCGTTGGCTACCTGTATTAAGCTGATGGAGTGTCTTTTGGATGTAGCTTACAAAATTGAATTTAAACGTGGAAGAGTCGACTCAAATACTCGTCCGATAAAAGAAGCCCAAAAATGTTTGATAAAGCGTGAAATTAAAGAGAAAATTGGAATACAGGTTGATACTGTTAAACAAGGCTCTGGTACGACAAATTCAGGAAATACGTCACGAAGATTCTTTGCTAATCCTGCTTTGATTTCCGAAATCACGGGTCTAGATGAAGACATAATCAAGAGGTTTTCAACAATTCTCGAAGCTATAACAATTACCGAGGCACTAGATCCGAAAAAAATTTGGTGATTTTGTCTAGAGACGGCAAAAAAGTTTGTTGCACTGCACGAGTGGTACAATATGTCACCAACACTCCACAAAATTCAGATTCATCTAAAATATATAATTGAAAAGTGTATTTTTTCTGTAGGCTTACTATCCGAAGAGGCTCAGGAGAGTCGTAACAAAGACTATAAAAAATATCGCCTTAGACACTCCAGAAGATGCAGTCGAATTGCCACGAACGAAGATATTATGGACCGAATGATGGTAACATCAGATCCCATGATCTCACACTTGACTCCTTCATTTAGCCAGAAAAAGCATAGTGATATAAGCGACGAAGTTAAGGCTCTTTTAGAATAATAAATTAAAAAGTAGATTTAAAATAAATAATAAATTAAAAATTTAAAAATTCATTTAAATTTTTTGTTAGTTAGGGCTTTTTACATTGTAGGTAATGATATATATTTTTTCTAGCTTTCTTTATTTTGATTACTTTTGTGTATTACTATATAAATAAAACTAAATTTGTGATGAAATCATTATATTTTTTGACAAATATATATTTTTCCTCACCTCCATACAAAAATCCCCAGTGTGGGGCGGCTGTAAATATTCGTAGAAGTTTAGTTTTGCGCCTTTGAATTTTTTTCAATATAAGAGAAAGGGGCAGTGCCCCATAACTAACGGTAGCATCAGCTAACTGTAAATGCAGTTAAGTTGAAGATTTGTACAGACAAATTTTGATTCTAATAAATCTAAATTTTAGAGGAACATTTCTGGAAACCATAAATGACAAGTTAAGAAATTAAAATTAAAAATCAGAAGCAATTAAATAGTAAAAATTTACATTGCCGAATATTTTGAATTATCTTAAATTTTCAAGGTCAACCTCAAAGCTTCTTTTCATATGCATACATATATTTCCTAAATATTGAACAGTCTGACATAAAGCGCTTATGTTTATATTTGTTCTTATTTGCCTTTGTTTGTTAAAAAAAAACATGGATTAATGGGTTGTTCTATAAGTTCCGCCTTCAGCAATTTTCGAAATGCATTGATAAGTTCTTTTTTTATATTTAATGTTACCGAATAAATTGCCACTACTAAACAAACACATCTCAAAGTGTTAACACGCGTATTTGGCACCACCACTTCTGCTGCACTCTCCAAAAAAAATCAAATCTCTTCCGCTTGATTTGATGCCAATTCAAAAGATCTTTCTTTTATTGCTAAAAACGGGGTGCTGATAAAACAAAAATTTTATTTCCTTTGGAAATTAAAATTCTTTTGTAATTCGGCGTACGTGCATTGAATTTTTCGCACATAAAAGCGTATAAACACATACTTACAGACTACATACAGGAATATCAGCTTTAAAGATGGACGTACATAATCATTGGCTTTCTGTGCAACATTTTGAAGTGTTAAAGAGTTTAATCGATGACATGCGTACAAAAATGTTTGCAATTATGATGATGAAACTTTTTATCCACTTTTTATGATTTTTATTTCAAATTTTATTTGTCTATTACTTCCACTCAATTTAAGAGAATTTTTACATTTGCCTCATGAAAGGGCCTCATTACATTTATTGCTGTTAATGATAAACAATTTGACATGAGCCAAACGGATTAAAAGGGTTTATTTTTATTGATTGACTTTTATTTATGTACTAAAAGAAAAAAAATATGTTTCAATTGTAGATTTGGTTGTTAGAATTGTATTCCAGAAAGAAAGCGTGAAAGTCATTGACTAAAAGTTTACAAAAAAAAAACAACACATGCGACGACTTTTTGTTTTTTTTTTTTTGTGTAATTCATTTAGTTGCATGGTGACTGTTATTACATAAAATAGTTTTGGTACCGATTTGCGGCAAGTGCAAATGCATTAAAGTCTTACAACTTACTTTTAACAAATTTTACATAACTTTAAGAATAAGTTTTGTAATTGACTTTGCCTAAATATGAAGTAGAACACAGACCTCCAACGAAGAATAAAAACTACATACATAAGTTCAAAGGTCATGTAAATGTAAAACAATTTTTGTTATGTGAATTTTACCTTCTACACAAAAAACTGCAACCGGTTCCATTCTTGTAGGTCGTCTCTTTTGTATAAATTTGTTCTTTGGAAGTCTCAAATAAACTTTACCAGTTTTTCGTATTCCACTTGACGCTCACAAATAATAAATTATAAAATATTTGCTAGCTAATTTTTTATTTAATTTTCACTTTTCGTAAAGACTTAGGTCGCCGCACTGAATTTTGAGAAAAGCAGTTTTCATGAAAAAGCGATTATGTTTATTGTACTGCAATTTTTCGTAAAAAAAAATAATTTGTAATTTTTTTTTTTAAATAATAAACGAAATTTTGGGTAATTTGAGCTGTTTTTTGGCCAAAATTAATTTCCACCAAAGTTTTGAATCGATATGGCTGAAATTTGGGATTTATGAGTTTTGAATACACAGAAAAAATGTAATCAAGTAAATTAAATATTTAATCAAGTGAATTACAGTTAAACCTCTATTATCCGGCTCTCGTGGGACCGGCACCAGCACGGATAATCGAAATACACGGTTAATAGGGGTTATATTAATATATACAGAAATTTATTTTTTTTTTATTTTTTTTTATTTCAACATTAAATTTATGGAACTGCAGATTCAAATATACCACATATTTTTATAAAAAACATACAAATTCCCATAGACAATGCAAAATCAAATATTTACTGATTGTACATTTTACGACGTTTTATGCTTTTTTGTTTTTGCATTTCTTCTGACGAAATGTTCAAATTTCACTTACTAAATTAATACAAACGCAAATATGTTCTTATGTGTGTGCACATTAACTTAAAAAGGGGAAACACCGGATTTAGATTAACATAACAAAAACATATGAATGCTGCACGGATAATACATGTAAAGCACGGTAAATAAAGGTATAAATCTAAAGCACGGATAATAGAGGTGAAGCACGGATAATAGAGGTAAAAAATAAAAAGAACCGCATGCCGGTTAATAGATGTAACCGATTAATAGAGGACTGGTTAATCGAGGTTTAACTGTAATTCATTAATCAAGAGAATCAAACGTTTAATTGATATTATTAATTTGTTTACTGGTGAAAATTTAATTAATTTTTTAATTAACAGTACACATTTTTAATTGAAATCAATGTTAATTTTTTTTTTGTGATTTTTGTCATAGTTGTTATTTTTAGGGTTGCGACATTTTTAGGTTGACATTTTTTAACGCGAAAACTAGCGGATACATTTATTTTAAATTCGAAACGATGAAAATACGCAAGGGTGCTAACAAAATGGCGTATAAGCCGTGCAGATAAAATCAGTTTTGGTTTTGCGTGAAAAAGTCGGTAATTTTTTCTGTGGCCCTTGTGCCACCTTAGCGATGATAAACTTTTACACAAAGCTCGAACCTTTTGCGTCAACGAATCTAAATCTTGTTTTCAATTATTATTTAAATTAATTTCACTGATAATAAAATTGTAAACAGCAGCAGTTTTTTTTCTCACATCCAAACATTAGAAAGTTCGCTACATTTTAAGCTGATGCTGTCTGAGAGAAAATGATATAAATACCGAAACTTAAAAAAAAAAAAATAAATTCAGAATTCTTTTATTAACAATTTTCATCAATTCAAAACACGGCAATCAACGGCCAACATTATCAAAAGCTTATAGTTTATTATTATGGAAAAAGTAATTTAATTGAGGTTAAGTTAGAATTACACGTTTTGTTTATAAAAGCAATAACGTCAACCAAAACATGTTTGTTATTTTCCATAACTAACTATCCCCTCTTCTCCATGTTATGCACGATTTTCTTCTTTTTGTTAAATAACTGAAAAAAAAGTTTTAAAATATATCAAAACTAAACTTTTAATACTGCACTGTGAACGTTGCTTGCAAATGTCAACTGGTACTGCCCATAAATATTTATTTTTTTCAAAAACCTTATATGAAGTTATTTGCTTTGATATATTCTAAATCGAACGTCATAAACAAAAACATTTTTATTGTTAGTGAAAATTATTTTTGGCCAAGATTTCGGGTCAAATTAATATTTTCTGTAAATATGAGGAAAACATACATATAAGTACACAGAAAAAATTCTCCAAAATTGTTCAGCAATTAAAGCATTAATCAAAAATAAAATCAGTTTTAATTAAAAATTTAATCAAGTGAATTAAACTTTTAATCAAGTAAATTAAACGTTTAATTAATACTATTAACTGGTTTAATTGATACTATTAATTTGTTTACTGGTGCAAATTTAATTAATTTTTTAATTAATAATACAAATTTTTTAATTGAAATCAATTTTTATTATTTTCTGTGTATATATGAATATACATGTTTCGAGCATTTGTTTTTCCCCGTCTTAAGCCTGGTACTCTGTTCAACATTTCACGTGAAATGCTGTCAAAACGCATATGAAAAAAACTTGTGCGGAATATCTATGAAATAATGTTGATAGAGTTGTACTCTGTTCATTTTATGAAAAAGTTCCGAAATGTTTCTGGCAACATTTTTTTACAACTGCGAAATAAAGTAAGCTGCACTTATTTCACGTGGAATTTTAAGCAAAAGCAAAAAAGTATGAACTGATTATTTAATAAGAAATAAAAAATCAATATAACACAACCGGTAACAGTTTTTTATCCATATTTACTTTCTTTTTTATTAAAAAAAATTATTTTTAGTAAAATACGTGTGTGGTTTGTTTACATACGCAAAACAATGTCGCATACTTTGCATGAATAAAATCGGCAAATTGTACAAACTCGCATGATAGGTAACATCGATACATGTCAAAATTTTCGTGTGAAATAATAAATGTTGCTCAAAATTTTTCATAAATTTGAACAGAGTACTAGGCTTTAGTGGATAGACTTAGCGAGCGACCTACCCCCGGTACATATGTTAGTCTGGGATCACACTATGAAAGTTTTCTTTCAGAAAGTCTAAGTTTGTGGGTGAGAGAGGAGAGAAAAAAGCATGTTCTCTTCCCCTCTCACCAATAAACTCAGACTTTCTGAAAGAAAACTTTCATAGTGTGAACCCAGATTTATCTTCGACTCAGTTGTATATTTATGGCCTGTTCGTCGATAGCGAATGAAGACTTCGTTCGCTTAACTTACATGCAAACCAAAAACAATGTTTTATAATTTGTTTTTGTTTTAAATGTAATTTAATTTCATTCGCTATCGACGAACAGGCCTTTAATTTCAGTTTGTAAATTCAATAATATAAAAAACAGAGAGTACCAATTGAAAAACAAAAAAGTACCAGAAAGTCTCCTCTTATAGTTTCTCAATCAATCTGGACTCTGCATGTTGAATTTTATGTTGCTAGGTTCAGTATTAATACAAATGCAAAATGTACCAGTTTAAGAATGAAAAATTAAAAAAAATAGCCATCTTACAGATTCTCAAATTCAAAAATACCAGTTGAAGAACAAGAAAGTACCCAAAATTCCCATACGCATGTTTAATTTTATATTTGCAGGTCCGAAACCTAAAAAAGTACAAGTTGTAGATCGAAAAAGTACCAATAAGCTCCCCCTAACAGATTCTTGGTCCAACAGTAACGAAAATTCAAAAGGTACCAGTTGAAGAGTGACAAAGTACCAACATTTGTCATATTATAGGTTTTCATTCACTTACGACCCTGCACCTATAACTTAATGTTTCTACGTTCAATATCAAAGAAAATTTTAAGACTACCGCATGCAGCACTGAAAAGTAGAAGAAAGAAATTAAATTTCCCGTATCTCCCCTCCTTGATATTTTGTTTTTCTCACCATTAAATTTATAAAAACTTCGATTTAATACATACATATATGAATCGAGGAAAATGTTCTGAAAAAAATTACCAACAATAGGTACGATTTTCACCCCCTGAAACGTTTGAATTTCGAAAAAAGTACCAAATGTATCATTCATTACACTGGGGAACAGTCATTTTGCGGCCTGGAAGTTTATTGCAAGTTTTTACTAATTAGGTTTCAAATCAAATCATAATTTTTCTCTATTAGCTTGACTTGACTGTTATGTTCAAAATTAAGGCACTTTCGGTTCACAAGATTGAGTTAAAAAAATCCGAAACTCGGCAACAATATTATCTTTAAGCCGTGCTTCCATTGTTTTTTAATTTGCCCAGTAGTTTCAGAGTTATCGTTCAAGTTTTGAAAAAATTTTTGTTCTTTAAAAATTAATGAAAAATAAAACAGCGACGAAAATCGTTATTTTGGTCTAAAAAGATTTAGTTAAACATATTTCGAATAAAAAAAGCTTTATTTCATTGTAATCGATGCACAACTTTTAATTTTGTTTACAATGTACTGAGAAAACTGAATTGATAAAAATCGCGATTTGCATAAAAAAGAAATCATATTTTAATGTGTATGTTGGAACAAAATGTAACTTTTTTGTGTTGACTGGAACTTTATAGCAATTTTTTACTATTCCGTTTTTTGTCTATCAGGGGCCTGATTCTGGCAGTCGTGATCGAGTACTTTCTCGATTCGTAAGCAATTTAATATCTAATTATTTCAGTCAATACTAACGAATCGGAATTATTTTTGCAGTGTAGTAAAGCATTAATTTGAGTTTCACAATACTGAAAAAATAATTTTGATTCGTTCAGTATCAACTGAAAGAATTAGAAATAAAATTGCTTTCGAATCGAGAAAGTACTCGATCACGACTGCCAGAATTAAGCCCAGCTTGACTTTTCGCGATATATCGTTGAATAATTATTCATTAACAAGATTTTGTTGTGTGATGAATTCCCAATTTTTATTCTTGATAAATGCACTGAAATTTGTTGGTGCGGGATATGCTAGTTCACATACGCATTTCACTGTTTGCTTATTATTATACAAATAAAACTCTTAAGCGAATGAGAATTACAAACACTCAAGTCTTTTTTATAACGATATCAAAGCTTAGACAAAACACCAGCAATAAACAGTGGGTTTATATTTTCTTACTTTCTCTGCTACAATTAGTTGGGTTTCTTCACATTAACTATTCTACAAATTAAACGCTAGTTTGAAAATTAAAAACCGGCAAAACATGTAAATTAAATACAACTCTGTGCTAAACACAATATAAACAAAGCAGTAAACAAAAAACATAGAATAGAAAATTGTGAAAATTATTTTACAGAATTTTATTAGTGGTGTTGCTTTAAAAAATATAATTAAAAAATATATTTAGTTTGGTGTCTAAAGAAATAATTTCGTTGATTATTTTTTAAAATGCATCTATCAAGGGCCGCAGCACAAGTATTTGATTTTGAGATTTATCGCGTAATAATGGGTGATTTTTGGCTATTATCTTTTTGGCAACACTTGTCTAAACAGCTGACGCACGTTTCGTGTTTTGTTTCACTGTCAAACATCTTCAGTTTGGTCTCTAATTTAACCATGAATCGTCTTACAAACGAACAACGCTTGCAAATTATTGAATTTTATTATCAAAATACGTGCTCTGTTGTGTTCAGCGACGAAGCTCATTTTTGGCTCAATGGGTACGTTAATAAGCAGCATTGTCGATTTTGGAGTGAAGATCAGTCAGAACCATAACAAGAGCTACCAATCCATCCAGAAAAAGTCACAGTTTGGTGCGGTTTATGGGCTGGTGGCATCATTGGACCGTACTTCTTAAAAGATGATGCGAATCGTAACGTAACTGTGAATGGTGAGCGCTACCGTGAGATGATATCCAACTTTTTTTTGCCCAAAATGCAAGAGCTTGACTTGCATGACATGTGGTTTCAACAAGACGGTGCCACATGCCACACAGCACGCTTAACAATGGACTTATTGAGTTCGGTGAACTTTTTATTTCACGTTCGGGACCGGTCAATTGGCCGCCTAGATCGTGCGATTTAACGCCTTTAGACTTATTTTGTGGGGCTATGTTAAAGCTCATGTCGCTTCAATTGGCGCATTGGAAGACAACATTGAAGCATTTATTCATGAGATACCGGCCGAAATGTTGGAAAGAGTATGCCAAAATTGGACTTAGCGGATGGACCATTTGCGGCGCAGTCACGGTCAACATTTGCATGAAATAATCTTCAAACATTAAATTATATGGACCGTACTATCGATTCAAATAAAGATTTTATGAATTTTTCTGAATTTTATGTGTTTTCTTTAAACTTTGCTATAGCTCTTTAAAAATCACCCATTATTTCATACGGGGCAAACATTTTTATGACGGCACCTGCATTAACGATCGCTTGCATTGTCGATCGACTTGTCGTGCCGAAATTTCATAGCGGGGCGCAAATTAGATGTTTGTCGTTCAAAATTAAAATTAACGATAACGGTCGACATCTTGTGCCAGGCTGTAAATTTTTTTTAGTTTCTTGAATCATTTTCGAACCGAATACGAAAATTAAAAAATATATTTTACATTCTTAAGCTACGAACATATAATAAAAACAGTACATTTAAATGAATTAAATATTGATATGTAGGCAATATTGGCCTATGTTGATAAGGCTCACATACATAGAAATTCAGTCTCTATATCAAATAAATAACAATAATAAATATGGGTAATAAAACCAATATTATCTGTTCCTTTCTAATGATTGATAAAAAATTTAAATAGTATGTATTTTGGAGGATGTAACTGAGTGTGATACGTTCATATTTTTAACAATGACATCTGTACAATAATTCGTTATTCTGAGACTTGTAAGATACAAATGGCATATTGTAAATACTTTTACAATTTTTACTTTCACCCCTTTTTGTACTCAAAAACAATATAAATTAAATGCAAGGAAACAATAAAATATCGAGAAAAACAAATGCATCATCAACTTAAAAACACAAGAAGACCTCTTGAAATCCATTAAATTTTTTGTTAAAAACCAACAAAAAAAAAAAAAAACAATTGTACCAAAAACACTTTTGTATTTCTTTTTTTTTAATTGTTTTTGTTGTATTTCGTATTTTGTTAAATGCGATAATAAAAAAATCTTACATATATAAACAAAAATATATAAATGAGTGTTTGGGCTGGTACTCGTCGTTCGATAAACAATCATCTGATTGGAGAGATTTTGTGTACCCTTTTGGCACCACTTCATACAGCACTCGTACAACATTTAATGCATTTTGAATTCATAGTATAATAAAAATGTTAGTATATTTAAACTTAATTCGAAATTGTAAATCAAATTTGACGAAGCAAAATCGAATGACCAGGGAAACAATAAAAAAATAAGCAGTTGCATGTTTTTCCTTGTACGACCAGTTAAAGAAGAAACAATAAATTAATCCGTTTTAGAGTTTTTTATTAATTTTGACATCGATTTGATAGGGCATATGTTTGCTTATTTTATCCTTTGCAGCATTTTTTGCTTAATTTAGATAAAAGATAATTTTAAAGCTTTTTTTAGGTTTATAGCGCATATTTTGAAACATGTTAAATTTTTGTAGATGCCTATAGGCAAAAGAAAAAGCTTCGTAAAAAAAGAAAAAGCTTGTATACAAGTACTTTCAATTAAAAGCATATTTTTGTGTTCGGTTTTAAACACCCATATGTATACCCAATGAAATAAAATGTAGCCAAGCCAGCAAGACTTTTGAGTACATTGAATATACACACCTCAAAGTTAAAATCGCAAAGCCCCGTACTAATGGTAAATGAGGTTCAATATTCATATTTCAATATTCGTCTAAGACACCATAAAGCATATATCGTCGGTCTCATGTAGAAAGGCCCAAACTCGATTTTTTCGAAATTGAGTTTTTTTGTGATTCCAAAACATTTCCCGCAAATACACCTCGTCACAAAAATTTAATACAATAGCATCAAAAATGTCAGTTTAACAAGCAATTGAAGAAGCCATTTTACATTTGATACATACAGTTTCTATTATGTTTTTGCCTTCTCCTGTAAAGTTGCATTTATGTGAGTTAGGGCTTTTCTACATGAGACCAAGGTATGTATATTAGGGCGGGTCGATTTGTATGGATGAAAATAAAAATGAAAAATCGTATAGCAAAAACGTAATCTACATAAAATTCTCCGAAGAAACCATGCACAGAAAAAATTATTTTTCCAATTCAAACAACAAATTTGTAGAATCAAACAATTTTTTGTCTAAAATCGGTCCTACAAACAAATTCGCATATTCAAACAATTTATTTGCATTTTGTTTATTGGAAAAAAACGCCGATTTTTTCAAACAAATAATTTTACAGAATCAAACAAAAAGTTTACTGAAATTCATATAAATTTCAAACAAATAATTTTGCTGAATCAAACAAAAAAGTTTTGGCACAAGCAATGACGCGCACACAAGCAAGCAGTGTTGGCGAAGATGAAGCAGAGCAGAGCGGCCGGCTGGCTTTGAGACACATTTTTTTGTTTTAATAATTTTTGAACAAAGTCATATTTATACTCACAGTGTTTTTCTTCATCACTCACTGTTGCTTTATCCTTTCCTTTGCTAATGAAATGTAACCAAAAACGGCGGCAGACCGACTCGATATGTTTTCCGCCATCATTATATTTTTGTATTTGATGTATTTAAACAAACTATTTGAAAAAATTGAATACGGGATTTTGTTTTTTTTACCAACTTTGAAAGCAACCAAAAATTTATTTTGTTTCTTATAATGTGTTTTTTCTATTGTTTAAAAAAATGAAACGTTTTTTTTACCTGCTAATTTTTTTGTTGTTTTTTTACTACAAACCTCGTCACGCTATTTTATCAGTTTTCTTATTGCTGTACTTTTTTAAAGCGTCCAAAAATAGACTGCATGTGTTTTTTGTTGTAGTTCTTATATTTCACATAAATAAGTGTTGCTTACAATCAATAAAAAAATGCAAAAAGACGACAACATTAAAGAGCGTTAAATACTTCATACAAAATTATGAAAACTTCAAACCAATAGTGCGCTTATTAAATTTGTGAAGAGTTGTCCACATGTTTGTTGGTTAAAGAAAAATCAAACAAAAATATTGATTGAATCAGTAAAAATATTTGTAGAAATGAAAAAAATTTTCAAACAAGCGTTTGTTTGAAAATAATTCGGCAATAATTTTTTCTGTGTGGGTCTAAAATAAAATCCGCGCCTCTCGACTTGAAAATTTTTTCCTCTTCTTTCGAAAAAAAAGTTATGCCAGTCACACCCTGGAGTGAAAGACATATCAATGAAGTTTCTTAAACAGAAAATTTTTTTTTGGTCACGCCCTAAAATACAGCCCTTTTGGTTTTTAATATGTAGCGCTGCCATTAAAAGTCCGATATCATCACATCGCATATCATTGTTAATGGCTAGAAAATTGCTTTATTTCTGTATTTAATGCTTTTTTAATGTAACTTCAAATTCTAATATCCAATTTTTCATAACTAGAAAAGAATTCCTTTAGAAACATTATAAGTAAAGTTTTTCATATTCTCACTTTTTTACTCATGCCCTAAAAATTATGCCCATTTTAATATTTCATCACCAGGCCAAGTTTTTATGGCATAGGCCATTTTTAACCATTTCTTCAATTATTTCGTTGAAAAGCCATTTTTGGTCCAGCTTGCCGAAAATGCCTTTTTTGCAGCCTAGAAGAACTTTTTAAATAAGTTTAGCGAATATGAGACAGATTCTTTTAGAAATGCTAAAAAGTAAAGAGCATTTAAAACCGAAATAAACCTAAACCTAAATATGCAAAAATATAAATTTTCACCAAAATAAGCAACAATATGCAAACATAAATCGTTGCCATTTAAACGCTAATTCATGATTCGAAAAGATAATTGGTCGACACCGGTCTTAGGCTATCGACAAAATACATGCACAGAAAAACTTATTAGTAGTTTTTTATCAATTAAAAAAATTATTTAAAAAGTACTTAAACTTAATTAACGTTATAATTTAATCAATTATTTTTTTTTTTTTTTGTTGAACGAAAATTAAAAATATGATTTTGATTTAATTAACATTTTAGTTGTTTTGAAATTAATTTTAAAATAATAACACTACGTGACAATTTTTTGACCAAATGAATTTGACACCTAATCTTTATGTAAAATTATCCGCTGAATCCGAATATGAAGTCAGAATTGTCAAAAGTAGAACAGTTTTCTGGTTCCTATTGGGAACAAAATTTTCGTATTAAAATAGGCTAAAATTTTATTTTTTGGGTATTTGCATTTCAGTCACATCATCTTTTTTAAAAACACAAATACCGGTTATTTTGGAATATCTCAAAAACTGTTCTACTTTTTACAATTCTGACTTCATATTCGGATTCAGCGGACAATTTTACATTAATTAGCTGCCAGATTCATTTGGTCAGGACTGAAATTTTGTCACGTAGTGTAATTAAATAACAAAAAATTATTTCGTTTAAAATAAAATAATTTAAACTTGTGAAATTGTTGTTGGGAATTGTCAAAATGAATCAACACATTGTTTGAAACGGCCAAGTTTTTTGATAATTCTTTTAATTAAAATTGAAAACATCATTTATTGAAAAAAAAATATTCAAAATATAAAATTTTTAGTAATCAATATAATCATTTTGGTAATAGGTGCAAACTAGAGTTTTTTTTTCCCGGAGTTTTTCGATTCCCGGGAAAGCGGGAAATTTTTTTGAATTTCCCGGGATCCCGGGATCCCGCTCCATATAAATAATACACAGTAAATTAAATAAAAGAAATTAAAAGAGGAACTTGAATTATTATTACCTTACGGTTTTATATGTAACATCCGTATTATTATTATGCTCTAGATACAAGATAAAAAATTAAGATAAACATAACAATTTAATTCATAAAACAATAATAAAAACAAACACAAATTGAGGTTCTCAATATATGAGATCAAAATGTTAATTCATAAAATAGATAAAATATTTTAAATAAATATATTAAAATTTTTTAACGGCATAGGAAATAACTTTCTGACACACTCAAAGCGCTTAGTAAGTCGTCAAAAAGTATATTGATTATTTTATTTACTAATTACCACGTTTCCGAAAAATTTCGCTCATTTTTTTACCGAGGTTGGATAAATAGTTAAAAGTGCACCGTTGTAGAAGGCTTTTGATTCACAATAAGAAGCATTTTTTTTATAAACAACGTCTATATCAGTCAAATGTATGTCAAGGTTCATGCAAAAAATAGCATCAACCTCTTTCAAACCTTTTCATTTCATTAGGCCTATCTGTAATCTTTAGGAAAATGTGTTTTTCGTATTTTATCTCAAACTAAACCGAAGTTATAGCAAAATATATCTTTAAATCGGTACATTTTGAAAACTTTAATCACATTTTGCCAAGTTCATTTGTTTTTTTAGATATGACTATGTTACAATAAAGACTTGTCTATGGACAATTAAGCTTTACTACCTGCATCTTATTTTGAATTAATGTTCTTTATTAACTTTTCACTTCACTAAATTTATTAATTATCAACTGTTGCACTGCCTATTCTGCTTTAAGTAGATTTATTGCATCAGGAGACATTGATTTACGTATGTACTCACTTCTTGTAATTGATCTAATCGACAACCCATCCACAGATGCTTATTTTAAGAGCATAGAAAACTAAATTTCAAAGTATAAATAGCTGTTTTTCTAAACTATGAGAAATTTTTTATTTCCCGGGATCCCGCATGAAAAATCCCGGGAAATATAATTATTGAAATTATTGAAAAAAAACCCTAGTGCAAACTCAACAAATGGGTTGCTTGATTCTATGAATTTGGTATAAAATTGGTGATTAGAGAAAATTTTTAATTTTTTCTGTGTACATTTGCTTGGAAATCGCATCCCTAGTAATTACATAGCCCCTTGAAATCTGATCGAAAAATTTTGTATCAACAATCGTATCGATATTTAAGTGGACTGTGAAACTCTACTGACACTTTTTTCCGTATTTTCCGAGATATCATAAATGCCATCTAGAATGGTATACGATACGATGAAATTGAACTTTAATAATGTTTAATGTAAATTGAATGTGAAAAAGAAAAAAGGCGCTTAATATGGAGGCGTGTCATAAAAGTGAGCATGTTAAAAGCTATACACACTAAGTTTTAGAAGGGCTTTCTTGCCACGTGAAAAAATTTGATATTTTGGGGAAGGATCCCAGATGGCATTAGTGGCTTCCAGAATTTGAGCTCGGATTAAAAAGTCACCATAGGCAAAAATAAAGCCATTGTCAATCCATGAACAACGATATACGATATGATGATATCGGACTTTAAATGTCAGCGCTACATACTTAAAACCAAAAGGGCTGTATTTGGGGCGTGGCAAAAAAAATGTTTCCTGTTTTAGAAACTTCATTGACATATCTTTCATTCCAGGGGATAACTGGCACAACTTTTTTTATCGATATACATTGTATATTCTAGGCTCTTTAGTTACTCCAAGTCGATTTACCCATGTGTGCCTGTTTTTTTAAATACCATAAGGCTCCTTTAAAGTCCACTCCCAAAAACACTTTAATACGATCAAACCGTAACGAATTATTCCTTTGTGGTGAAATTTGGTTTAATTGAATGAATGTCTAAAATGTAACATAAGATAATGTTGTAATAAAATTTGGTTAAATTAAGTTTTGTTAGACTAAAGATCCCACTCAAAGAATTGTGTGATGATCGGTCCAGAAATTACCATACATCTAGCATAAAGCCGACTTCCGAAATGCAAATAACATAACTGTATTGATACTTTTATAGTTTTTTTAATACCAGAAATCACAGTACCAAATTGTGTGATAATCAGTCCATTATTTACCGTATGTCCAATATAAACCACCTGCTAAAAATCACTTAAATACGCTCAAAACCAAAACGAGTTATGATATTTTATTGAACTTAGGTCCAAGTAATTTTATATGACTAGAAATAAATTCATAGAACTTTTTGAAGATCGGCTCATAATATAACACAGGTTTTTTATAAAGCTACTCTCTACTTTGTGATTGGTCCATAATAGAATAGATCACATATAAAGCCCATTCATACAAAATTATTTCTCTTGGTTGAGGGTAGAAAAGATTCGGCAGAGCCGCATAAAGCACTTTTATTTCTTTGTTATGTTTTTATATAAAATCTTTTACTTTATCTCTTTTAACGTTTTTTCTTACTAATTTTATAAATTCTGGAATTATATAACTACAACTAAATGCAAATGTATGTGAAAAGATGATGTCAATTTTGGTTTGCATGGTACTTCTTTGGTCTCCATTAACGACTCAATATCAAAGAAACTTAGAAAATGTATAATACACGTTTGGTATTCATGCGACTTATTTTGCAAGGTAGTAAATTAATGATAGATTTTCAAAAAATTTAGTTTTACAAATCCTGGCGAAATTAAAGTAATTTCTGTCGATTTTATGGCAATAAGGTAATCCGTTAAATTTAAGCCTTTTGCGTTTTTCGCGAGTGGACCATCCTTTAAAAATGTTGGCAATATAACTTTTGAATTTTATCCGTATCATGAAGATATCAATATTTGCTAGGATTTCAGTTCAATATGACTTCAAGGCAATTCACAATTATTTTATTTGGGCTATTCCATGGTGTGCTATCAAGTCATATCGTCATAATGTCCTAAATAATATTTAACAATTGTTTAAAAAAAATATTGTTGAGTTTGAAACAAAACAAAAATTTTAATGCTGTGTTCATTATTTCGTCGTAATTGTACATTAGAAATCTTGTAATAATTTTAAGACATATGACCTTACAACTTTATGACTTGCTTGTGAATAGCCCAATTATGTCACATTGGTTATATTTGCTACATTTTTGTGGATGCCGCATCCAAAAAGTTATAGCAAATACATACAACCAATATGACACAATAGAACACTTTGTGAATTGCCTGTACATATAAGTTTTTTTTTGGAGTGAGCCATATATTTATATGGTTAATTGTGGACAAATCTTTACAAAATTGTTTGTAATAACTATTATTTAGCTACACGAATATAGTTCGTAGCAAAACGTCAGTATTATTTATTGTTCGTTAAGATTTGAAACGTATAAAAGGGGTTTTCGGGAGTGGATTGTATATGGGACCTATAAGACATGTTGGACTGATACTAGGGTATTCAATTAATCGATATTTTCAAAGTTTTTCTTGGGATTCAAAAATTAATTATTAAGGTTACGTTATAATGTGCTAAATTTCCATTTCATACCATCGATTAATTGCGCGAATAATTATTCGAGCTAAAATTTTTATCAAATAATTATCGAACAATTTCAAATTATTCGGCTAATCGAATAATTAAAATTTTGTCTAGTTTAGAAGTTTTTTATTTTTTTATGTAAAATTTTTATTAAAACATTTTTCAATTTTAGTAAATTAAGGTCGCCGTCAACGATGTGTTTAATTGGTGTTTTCAACGTCTGCAATTTCACATCGGCTTCGAGTGAAATATAAGGACATTTATAAAGTTACGACGTAATTTTTTTTGATAGTTTGAAACATGAGTTACAGACACACTTTTTTCTCACTTTTCGGTAGAGAGAGAGATGGAATATTTTGTTTCAAATCTTTTCGATGTGAGAAGTGTTCACCAAAGTTACAGAACATGGGTACTGTACTGTGATGACGGTAATCGTTAGGTGCGGTTAGAGTGAGCCTGTCTATTCACCGTGTCTATAGAACGTTGCATTAGACTTTTTTAGAATTGCTTATGCTTATTAATAGTTTCATATCTCTAGCAGCACTGCTGAGTCGTATCGGCGCAATCACAGATAGCGATTTCATTCAGTCAGATGCGGAATAAGCTGATCATTGGAAGGATAAGATAATCCTTTGGCTTTTTCAGATATTCACTGATCCACTCTGTTTTTCGCCTGCAATACTGGCAGCTTTAAATTCAGAAACGGCTGCAGGTCCAATCACCTGTTTTCGAAGGAAAATTAGATAATTCATAATGTATTTATGTGCTTTAGTATCAAATTTTAGCAAACGATCTTTAATAACTTACGATTCTTGAAGGAAATTAAAAAGAATTCTCCATATTAAAAGAATAATGAGTGACTTATTTTCTTGAGTGTAGCAAAAGTGTTATTGAATGGATGTGAATTTTTATTATCGTATTGTATTTTTAAGAATGTTCTACAACTGCTACTTTTAACATTAACCAACTTAAACACTTATAAGTCGTCATCAATACTGCTTGATAAAAATGCATACACATATTCTGAATGCAGATGATATATAAATGATTGTATGCATGTATGTGTGTGCGAGTGCGTGTACTTCATTTAAATCAACAACAGCAACCACAAAAACGTCAGCTTGCACTAAAAGGATAACACGCGTCTCTTTCCATCGGCGATTCCTACGAATGGCAATTATTTATCGTTGGTAGTTTTTTTTTTTTTATTCCATGTCCTGACGCAGTCTCTTAATGAAATCAAAAGTGTGGAAATTGTAATAAATTTTAAAACCCAAAAATAAATATGTTCTTTGGCTCTTATTACGAGTCTCTTTCTTTTTGTTTTTAACTCACTCATTGTTGTTATTGAATTGTACAAATGAAATAAAAATGTTGTTTAACGGGATACGATTGAGCCCTTTAACTGAAAACATAAGGACTTTTACTTACTGTAGCTTTAATGTTTTCAGTGATTGATATCCACTTGAGATTTCATCCAGTTGCTCATAACAAGTCTGCCAGCAAATTGTATGTATTTTGTAGGCTCATGTGTCGTATGGTGATATTTAGCTGATAAAACAGTAGCACAACTACCAACTGACCACATGGCTCTCCTTTTATCATCGGCTATATCGGTTTCAAATTACTGGCACTCGACAGTTTAGTGTTCTCGTATTTGGCGCCAACTAAAATGTTTTCAAAGATGTTTTTAACGAACTGTGAAATTGTGTTTGGTTTTTTTTCTAAATTTAGTTTCAAGACGAAGCTGTAAAAGGAGTAAAATGTTATGTTTATTGTTAATTTAGAAAAAGATGATACTCAGAGTTATTTGTGACATAATAAGCCGAATATTGCACGTCTACTTGTTTAGTTTGAATTCCTTTTTTCAATAATCGGGTTCTACATCACGATAAAAATCATATTCATAGAAATATAACCATCAGTCAATGCTGGCGCATATCAATACTTAACATAAATAGCGACATTTGTTGAGAAGACTTTGCATTTTTAGGATTAATAATATCTAAAATGGTATAAATTTCATCACTGAAATCAAATCCTAATTTTATTTAAGTAACTATTTTAATATTAAATACTCTGCAATTTTTAAGTATAATTATTAGGGCGGGTCGATTTTTTTTTAAAAATCGTATAGCAAAAACGTATTCTACATCAAATTCTCCGAAGAAACCATGGGTCTAAAATAAAATCCTAATCCGCGCCTCTCTTTTTATACCCTTCACCGAAGGTAAAAGGGTATATATAACTTTGTCATTCCGTTTGTAATTTCTACAATATTGATCCTACACCCTATAAAGTATATATATTCTGGGTTCTTATGAAAAGCGAAGTTCAAATCCGGTTGTCCGTCTGTCCGTCTGTCCGTCTGTCCGTCTGTCCGTCTGTCCGTCTGTCCGTCTGTCCGTCTGTCCGTCTGTCTGTTGAAATGGGTTTTCCGAAGCCCCCAGATATGATGGGAGCTTCGTTGGGGTATCTTTCTGTCAGGTATTCTTATTATAATTTTGCTATTGAAATTCAGCCAGATCGGTCCACAAATGGCTGAGATATGAGCAAAAAACCACGACTACCTCTAATTTTTCCCAAAAATCCCTTGTGGTTGTTGTATTTTTATTACTTTTTGCTGTATAACTGGGGAACGGCAAAAGCAAAAGTTTCCAAATTAGGTACACACATTTAGGTTGCCAATACACACCATTCTACAAAATGTGGGCGGGATTGGAGCAGTGGGCGTGGTACCTCCCGTACAAAAAAAATTAAAAATTTTATAAAAACCTAAATTTTAAGGCTGCCATATGTCCTATGGATATGATTTATATACCAAAATATCGGAAATTTTTAGTAGAACATATTTTATAAAAAACTCGGGAAAATCGGTTCAGATACAAAAAAGTTATGACCAAAATTTTTTTTTTTTTTTTAAATACCCACTTTCGGGAACCATAGATCTCCCGGAGTCCAAGCTTTATAACCAAGGTAAATGGTAAATTTCTTCTTTAACACGTTGGTATATAAATCTGTCAAATCGGTTAAAAAATGGCTGAGTTATCAGCAAAAAACCACGACTGCCTCTAATTTTTCCAAAAAAATCCCTTGTGGTTGTTGTTTTTTTGTTTTTTTATTTGAACGAGTTGAATTTTAAGCATAAGAAACATGTACACATGCTTGTACATGATTGTTCGCTTTAATTGAAAAATACATACCTACATATTAAACTAATAATATGACGGAGTATATTATACTATAATTCTTTATTTTTAACAACGTTAATAGCTCAATGGTCTGGGCGGTTGCCCAAGAAGGTTTGTTTTGTTTGTTAAATTGCCGGGGTTCAAATCTCGGCATCTCCACCTCTTCCAAACAGAAAATTTTTTAACTTTTTTTATAAATATTTCTATAAACGATTTTAAAATTATTCAGCGATTTTTGATTTTTTCATTTTATTAACAATATAAATATGAATCGTTCGCCTTACATGTGAAACAAAAACCATATTTTACAATTTGTTTTTGGCTTAAATGTAAATACCTAAGTATGTAGTATGTACGAGTATGCAAAAGTTATTTATGTGTATTGGTAGGCATTGTTTTCATGATTGTTGTTTTTTTCAGTTTTAGAGACGGATTGTTGCTATGTTTTGATAATCTCTTCTTACATTTCAATTCAAAAATCTCACACGTGTTGCCATATTATTTTTAAAAAATCTTATTATTTCTAAAAAAAATCCCATTTGTTATTTGAAAGCAAAACATTCAACAATAAGTATTTGCGTACGTAAATGTTTAATTTAATCAAAAAGCTAGAAACATTTAAGTTTGGATAATTTTATTGACGAAACCAATGACATAGAAACAGATCTTAAAATTTGTTCACAGCTTACTCTGACATTAGGCAAGGCAAAGAAATGCTAAAAATTATTTTGAAAACGCTACAAATAATTCTTTAAGTTGTTCATTATATTGTTTTAAATCCTTATACATTAAGTGACTCATTTTAAACAAAATTAAAATAAATGGTAATATTTAAACAAGTATTTAGGTAGATTTGATATAGCATCAGATATTAATACCACAATTGGTTAACCTTGAAATTGGAAGGCCCTCTAATAAAAACAAAATACAAACGGTTTTATAGCTATTTCGATTTAAAAGAATTTACAAACATATTTAGACAAGATTATTTTTTTTATATTTTAAAAAAACAGTCATCATTAATTGCGTAAAAGTTAGTTTATAACAATTTATTTTAGTTTTAATTGCTAAGACTATTCCATCCAACTTTAAAAATTAATCAAAAGAAGCTTAA
This sequence comes from Pollenia angustigena, assembly GCA_930367215.1. Classification (NCBI taxonomy): domain Eukaryota; kingdom Metazoa; phylum Arthropoda; class Insecta; order Diptera; family Polleniidae; genus Pollenia; species Pollenia angustigena. Next base: position 117,659,204 of record OV884057.1, on the reverse strand, counting down.
AACATTTTTCTTTAAAGCTAATAAAATGCCAAATGGAAATTTTACAGCTAAATCTAAGTTTTTGGTGCTGAATTTACTTTCAAAAATAAAAAATTCCCACACTACTTAAAAGTCTTCATTAAAAATCGCCCAAACATGCAGGGTTATCGTGTTGTAAAAATATAAAATGAAATTTTTTTTACTATAATATAAGAATTATCCATTTCCATACGAAATTTCATTTTGACTACAACTATTTTTTTTAGTCAAAATTTATTATAATTTATTATAATACATAAAAAACTTAAGTTATATCAATACCTATTCTTCAATTTTTAAAATAATTCAAAAAAAGCTAGAAACATTTAATTAAAATGCTTAAAAAAAATGCGAAGAGCTTAATGAAAGTATTTTAGCTAAATTAAAATTTTTAATCTAAGTTAAGCTACAAAATTGCCAAAATGGTCACACTGCTTAAAAACCATACAAACAAGCAGGGTCATCCACTTTAAAAAAAACTGTATTTAGGGAATATTAGAAATGCCCTCATCATATAATTTTACGAATACAAAAAACCTCTAACATAACGAACAGTCACCTAGTGTCGTCAAAATATTAAAAGCAATCTTTGCCTTTTTATTGCTGACATTGATAACATATTAGTCACTTTTTTAGACAATTTATACAAAAATATATTCATATATACCTATATACGGGCCTGTTCTGAAATCACACCTGTGACTTTGTGGTGTTTTGAAAGTCATACCGTTGTTGTGTTTCTTGGTGTGCTTTCTGCAATTGAAGATCACACAAAAACGGGACGCTAAAATATCACACGTGTGATTTCAGTAGGCACATGTGATTTCAAATCACGTGATTTGAGTTAAAGTGATTTTCAGAACAGGCCTGATAATATCTTCTGCACAAAAGCGATTTAAAAGCATACACAATTTAAGCAATTTCTTGGTATGTTTATGTTGTATTATTGATAAATAAAAAACATTTAAATTGGTTTGCGACTTTTATTAACCAAAACGAAAGTTTACGTTTCAAAACGGTTAATGGTAACCCTGTAAAATAGTTGTTTTTTTTGTGGTTTTTTTCATTTAAAATACTTGCGGTAAACTTCTTTTTTTTTATACCCTTCACCGAAGGTAAAAGGGTATATATAACTTTGTCATTCCGTTTGTAATTTCTACAATATTGATCCTACACCCTATAAAGTATATATATTCTGGGTTCTTATGAAAAGCGAAGTTCAAATCCGGTTGTCCGTCTGTCCGTCTGTCCGTCTGTCCGTCTGTCCGTCTGTCCGTCTGTCCGTCTGTCCGTCTGTCCGTCTGTCTGTTGAAATGGGTTTTCCGAAGCCCCCAGATATGATGGGAGCTTCGTTGGGGTATCTTTCTGTCAGGTATTCTTATTATAATTTTGCTATTGAAATTCAGCCAGATCGGTCCACAAATGGCTGAGATATGAGCAAAAAACCACGACTACCTCTAATTTTTCCCAAAAATCCCTTGTGGTTGTTGTATTTTTATTACTTTTTGCTGTATAACTGGGGAACGGCAAAAGCAAAAGTTTCCAAATTAGGTACACACATTTAGGTTGCCAATACACACCATTCTACAAAATGTGGGCGGGATTGGAGCAGTGGGCGTGGTACCTCCCGTACAAAAAAAATTAAAAATTTTATAAAAACCTAAATTTTAAGGCTGCCATATGTCCTATGGATATGATTTATATACCAAAATATCGGAAATTTTTAGTAGAACATATTTTATAAAAAACTCGGGAAAATCGGTTCAGATACAAAAAAGTTATGACCAAAATTTTTTTTTTTTTTTTAAATACCCACTTTCGGGAACCATAGATCTCCCGGAGTCCAAGCTTTATAACCAAGGTAAATGGTAAATTTCTTCTTTAACACGTTGGTATATAAATCTGTCAAATCGGTTAAAAAATGGCTGAGTTATCAGCAAAAAACCACGACTGCCTCTAATTTTTCCAAAAAAATCCCTTGTGGTTGTTGTTTTTTTGTTTTTTTATTTGAACGAGTTGAATTTTAAGCATAAGAAACATGTACACATGCTTGTACATGATTGTTCGCTTTAATTGAAAAATACATACCTACATATTAAACTAATAATATGACGGAGTATATTATACTATAATTCTTTATTTTTAACAACGTTAATAGCTCAATGGTCTGGGCGGTTGCCCAAGAAGGTTTGTTTTGTTTGTTAAATTGCCGGGGTTCAAATCTCGGCATCTCCACCTCTTCCAAACAGAAAATTTTTTAACTTTTTTTATAAATATTTCTATAAACGATTTTAAAATTATTCAGCGATTTTTGATTTTTTCATTTTATTAACAATATAAATATGAATCGTTCGCCTTACATGTGAAACAAAAACCATATTTTACAATTTGTTTTTGGCTTAAATGTAAATACCTAAGTATGTAGTATGTACGAGTATGCAAAAGTTATTTATGTGTATTGGTAGGCATTGTTTTCATGATTGTTGTTTTTTTCAGTTTTAGAGACGGATTGTTGCTATGTTTTGATAATCTCTTCTTACATTTCAATTCAAAAATCTCACACGTGTTGCCATATTATTTTTAAAAAATCTTATTATTTCTAAAAAAAATCCCATTTGTTATTTGAAAGCAAAACATTCAACAATAAGTATTTGCGTACGTAAATGTTTAATTTAATCAAAAAGCTAGAAACATTTAAGTTTGGATAATTTTATTGACGAAACCAATGACATAGAAACAGATCTTAAAATTTGTTCACAGCTTACTCTGACATTAGGCAAGGCAAAGAAATGCTAAAAATTATTTTGAAAACGCTACAAATAATTCTTTAAGTTGTTCATTATATTGTTTTAAATCCTTATACATTAAGTGACTCATTTTAAACAAAATTAAAATAAATGGTAATATTTAAACAAGTATTTAGGTAGATTTGATATAGCATCAGATATTAATACCACAATTGGTTAACCTTGAAATTGGAAGGCCCTCTAATAAAAACAAAATACAAACGGTTTTATAGCTATTTCGATTTAAAAGAATTTACAAACATATTTAGACAAGATTATTTTTTTTATATTTTAAAAAAACAGTCATCATTAATTGCGTAAAAGTTAGTTTATAACAATTTATTTTAGTTTTAATTGCTAAGACTATTCCATCCAACTTTAAAAATTAATCAAAAGAAGCTTAAAACATTTTTCTTTAAAGCTAATAAAATGCCAAATGGAAATTTTACAGCTAAATCTAAGTTTTTGGTGCTGAATTTACTTTCAAAAATAAAAAATTCCCACACTACTTAAAAGTCTTCATTAAAAATCGCCCAAACATGCAGGGTTATCGTGTTGTAAAAATATAAAATGAAATTTTTTTTACTATAATATAAGAATTATCCATTTCCATACGAAATTTCATTTTGACTACAACTATTTTTTTTAGTCAAAATTTATTATAATTTATTATAATACATAAAAAACTTAAGTTATATCAATACCTATTCTTCAATTTTTAAAATAATTCAAAAAAAGCTAGAAACATTTAATTAAAATGCTTAAAAAAAATGCGAAGAGCTTAATGAAAGTATTTTAGCTAAATTAAAATTTTTAATCTAAGTTAAGCTACAAAATTGCCAAAATGGTCACACTGCTTAAAAACCATACAAACAAGCAGGGTCATCCACTTTAAAAAAAACTGTATTTAGGGAATATTAGAAATGCCCTCATCATATAATTTTACGAATACAAAAAACCTCTAACATAACGAACAGTCACCTAGTGTCGTCAAAATATTAAAAGCAATCTTTGCCTTTTTATTGCTGACATTGATAACATATTAGTCACTTTTTTAGACAATTTATACAAAAATATATTCATATATACCTATATACGGGCCTGTTCTGAAATCACACCTGTGACTTTGTGGTGTTTTGAAAGTCATACCGTTGTTGTGTTTCTTGGTGTGCTTTCTGCAATTGAAGATCACACAAAAACGGGACGCTAAAATATCACACGTGTGATTTCAGTAGGCACATGTGATTTCAAATCACGTGATTTGAGTTAAAGTGATTTTCAGAACAGGCCTGATAATATCTTCTGCACAAAAGCGATTTAAAAGCATACACAATTTAAGCAATTTCTTGGTATGTTTATGTTGTATTATTGATAAATAAAAAACATTTAAATTGGTTTGCGACTTTTATTAACCAAAACGAAAGTTTACGTTTCAAAACGGTTAATGGTAACCCTGTAAAATAGTTGTTTTTTTTGTGGTTTTTTTCATTTAAAATACTTGCGGTAAACTTCTTTTTTTTTTTTATTTAATATTACCTTCTGTATTATACACAAACAACAAACACATACATACTTTAATTTACTATTAAAAATTATTGATATCACATACTCAAATCAACATCGACTTTACATGCGGTTCGATGGTTGAACGGTCTAAGCGGTCTGCCTCCTAACAATTTGTTATTGGTTGACTGGTTCGAATCCCATTCATTCCATTTTTTGTTTGTTTTTTATTTTTCGTTTTTTATAAATTCTTTTTATCTAAAAAGAAATTGGTCAGTTTTTAATTTTTAAAATTTTTTAAATATATTTATGAACTTCATAAACGTATATTTTATACATATTTACGCCTTTTAATTTACCCTTTTTATACCCTTATTTTTATTGATTTAATTTTTTTTTTTACTTATTTTATTTTTTTATTTTATAGGTAATTCGTTTACATACATAAGTTTGTCATTCTGTTTGTTAATAATTATTTCTACAATATTGATTTCAGACCATATAAAGTGTATGTATATATATTGGGTGCTTATGAGGAGAAAAGTGGATTTAACGATGTCCGTCTGTCAGTCCGTTTGTCAATATTTATAGAAACCTAATTTTTAGGCCTGCCATATATATGACCTATGGATACGCCTTATTTATTAAAACATCGGAAATCTTTAGTAAAACATATTCTCCGCAAAACTCGGAAAAATTTTAGGGCTGCTATACGTCCTATGGATATGACTTATATACCAAAATATCTGAAATTTCTTGTAGAACATATTTTATAAAAAACTCGGAAAAATCGGTTCAGATACAAAAAAGTTATGACCAAAATTAAATTTTTTTTTTAAATACCCACTTTCGGTAACCATGGATCTTCCCGAGTCCAAGTTTTATAACACAAATAAATGGTAAATTTCTTGCTCAACACGTCGGTATATAAATCTGTCAAATCGGTTAAAAAATGGCTGAGTTATAATCAAAATACTGAAATCCCAAAAGTTACTCTTTTTATACCCTTCACCGAAGGTAAAAGGGTATATATAACTTTGTCATTCCGTTTGTAATTTCTACAATATTGATCCTACACCCTATAAAGTATATATATTCTGGGTTCTTATGAAAAGCGAAGTTCAAATCCGGTTGTCCGTCTGTCCGTCTGTCCGTCTGTCCGTCTGTCCGTCTGTCCGTCTGTCCGTCTGTCCGTCTGTCCGTCTGTCTGTTGAAATGGGTTTTCCGAAGCCCCCAGATATGATGGGAGCTTCGTTGGGGTATCTTTCTGTCAGGTATTCTTATTATAATTTTGCTATTGAAATTCAGCCAGATCGGTCCACAAATGGCTGAGATATGAGCAAAAAACCACGACTACCTCTAATTTTTCCCAAAAATCCCTTGTGGTTGTTGTATTTTTATTACTTTTTGCTGTATAACTGGGGAACGGCAAAAGCAAAAGTTTCCAAATTAGGTACACACATTTAGGTTGCCAATACACACCATTCTACAAAATGTGGGCGGGATTGGAGCAGTGGGCGTGGTACCTCCCGTACAAAAAAAATTAAAAATTTTATAAAAACCTAAATTTTAAGGCTGCCATATGTCCTATGGATATGATTTATATACCAAAATATCGGAAATTTTTAGTAGAACATATTTTATAAAAAACTCGGGAAAATCGGTTCAGATACAAAAAAGTTATGACCAAAATTTTTTTTTTTTTTTTAAATACCCACTTTCGGGAACCATAGATCTCCCGGAGTCCAAGCTTTATAACCAAGGTAAATGGTAAATTTCTTCTTTAACACGTTGGTATATAAATCTGTCAAATCGGTTAAAAAATGGCTGAGTTATCAGCAAAAAACCACGACTGCCTCTAATTTTTCCAAAAAAATCCCTTGTGGTTGTTGTTTTTTTGTTTTTTTATTTGAACGAGTTGAATTTTAAGCATAAGAAACATGTACACATGCTTGTACATGATTGTTCGCTTTAATTGAAAAATACATACCTACATATTAAACTAATAATATGACGGAGTATATTATACTATAATTCTTTATTTTTAACAACGTTAATAGCTCAATGGTCTGGGCGGTTGCCCAAGAAGGTTTGTTTTGTTTGTTAAATTGCCGGGGTTCAAATCTCGGCATCTCCACCTCTTCCAAACAGAAAATTTTTTAACTTTTTTTATAAATATTTCTATAAACGATTTTAAAATTATTCAGCGATTTTTGATTTTTTCATTTTATTAACAATATAAATATGAATCGTTCGCCTTACATGTGAAACAAAAACCATATTTTACAATTTGTTTTTGGCTTAAATGTAAATACCTAAGTATGTAGTATGTACGAGTATGCAAAAGTTATTTATGTGTATTGGTAGGCATTGTTTTCATGATTGTTGTTTTTTTCAGTTTTAGAGACGGATTGTTGCTATGTTTTGATAATCTCTTCTTACATTTCAATTCAAAAATCTCACACGTGTTGCCATATTATTTTTAAAAAATCTTATTATTTCTAAAAAAAATCCCATTTGTTATTTGAAAGCAAAACATTCAACAATAAGTATTTGCGTACGTAAATGTTTAATTTAATCAAAAAGCTAGAAACATTTAAGTTTGGATAATTTTATTGACGAAACCAATGACATAGAAACAGATCTTAAAATTTGTTCACAGCTTACTCTGACATTAGGCAAGGCAAAGAAATGCTAAAAATTATTTTGAAAACGCTACAAATAATTCTTTAAGTTGTTCATTATATTGTTTTAAATCCTTATACATTAAGTGACTCATTTTAAACAAAATTAAAATAAATGGTAATATTTAAACAAGTATTTAGGTAGATTTGATATAGCATCAGATATTAATACCACAATTGGTTAACCTTGAAATTGGAAGGCCCTCTAATAAAAACAAAATACAAACGGTTTTATAGCTATTTCGATTTAAAAGAATTTACAAACATATTTAGACAAGATTATTTTTTTTATATTTTAAAAAAACAGTCATCATTAATTGCGTAAAAGTTAGTTTATAACAATTTATTTTAGTTTTAATTGCTAAGACTATTCCATCCAACTTTAAAAATTAATCAAAAGAAGCTTAAAACATTTTTCTTTAAAGCTAATAAAATGCCAAATGGAAATTTTACAGCTAAATCTAAGTTTTTGGTGCTGAATTTACTTTCAAAAATAAAAAATTCCCACACTACTTAAAAGTCTTCATTAAAAATCGCCCAAACATGCAGGGTTATCGTCTTGTAAAAATATAAAATGAAATTTTTTTTACTATAATATAAGAATTATCCATTTCCATACGAAATTTCATTTTGACTACAACTATTTTTTTTAGTCAAAATTTATTATAATTTATTATAATACATAAAAAACTTAAGTTATATCAATACCTATTCTTCAATTTTTAAAATAATTCAAAAAAAGCTAGAAACATTTAATTAAAATGCTTAAAAAAAATGCGAAGAGCTTAATGAAAGTATTTTAGCTAAATTAAAATTTTTAATCTAAGTTAAGCTACAAAATTGCCAAAATGGTCACACTGCTTAAAAACCATACAAACAAGCAGGGTCATCCACTTTAAAAAAAACTGTATTTAGGGAATATTAGAAATGCCCTCATCATATAATTTTACGAATACAAAAAACCTCTAACATAACGAACAGTCACCTAGTGTCGTCAAAATATTAAAAGCAATCTTTGCCTTTTTATTGCTGACATTGATAACATATTAGTCACTTTTTTAGACAATTTATACAAAAATATATTCATATATACCTATATACGGGCCTGTTCTGAAATCACACCTGTGACTTTGTGGTGTTTTGAAAGTCATACCGTTGTTGTGTTTCTTGGTGTGCTTTCTGCAATTGAAGATCGCACAAAAACGGGACGCTAAAATATCACACGTGTGATTTCAGTAGGCACATGTGATTTCAAATCACGTGATTTGAGTTAAAGTGATTTTCAGAACAGGCCTGATAATATCTTCTGCACAAAAGCGATTTAAAAGCATACACAATTTAAGCAATTTCTTGGTATGTTTATGTTGTATTATTGATAAATAAAAAACATTTAAATTGGTTTGCGACTTTTATTAACCAAAACGAAAGTTTACGTTTCAAAACGGTTAATGGTAACCCTGTAAAATAGTTGTTTTTTTTGTGGTTTTTTTCATTTAAAATACTTGCGGTAAACTTCTTTTTTTTTTTTATTTAATATTACCTTCTGTATTATACACAAACAACAAACACATACATACTTTAATTTACTATTAAAAATTATTGATATCACATACTCAAATCAACATCGACTTTACATGCGGTTCGATGGTTGAACGGTCTAAGCGGTCTGCCTCCTAACAATTTGTTATTGGTTGACTGGTTCGAATCCCATTCATTCCATTTTTTGTTTGTTTTTTATTTTTCGTTTTTTATAAATTCTTTTTATCTAAAAAGAAATTGGTCAGTTTTTAATTTTTAAAATTTTTTAAATATATTTATGAACTTCATAAACGTATATTTTATACATATTTACGCCTTTTAATTTACCCTTTTTATACCCTTATTTTTATTGATTTAATTTTTTTTTTTACTTATTTTATTTTTTTATTTTATAGGTAATTCGTTTACATACATAAGTTTGTCATTCTGTTTGTTAATAATTATTTCTACAATATTGATTTCAGACCATATAAAGTGTATGTATATATATTGGGTGCTTATGAGGAGAAAAGTGGATTTAACGATGTCCGTCTGTCAGTCCGTTTGTCAATATTTATAGAAACCTAATTTTTAGGCCTGCCATATATATGACCTATGGATACGCCTTATTTATTAAAACATCGGAAATCTTTAGTAAAACATATTCTCCGCAAAACTCGGAAAAATTTTAGGGCTGCTATACGTCCTATGGATATGACTTATATACCAAAATATCTGAAATTTCTTGTAGAACATATTTTATAAAAAACTCGGAAAAATCGGTTCAGATACAAAAAAGTTATGACCAAAATTAAATTTTTATTTTAAATACCCACTTTCGGTAACCATGGATCTTCCCGAGTCCAAGTTTTATAACACAAATAAATGGTAAATTTCTTGCTCAACACGTCGGTATATAAATCTGTCAAATCGGTTAAAAAATGGCTGAGTTATAATCAAAATACTGAAATCCCAAAAGTTACTCTTTTTATACCCTTCACCGAAGGTAAAAGGGTATATATAACTTTGTCATTCCGTTTGTAATTTCTACAATATTGATCCTACACCCTATAAAGTATATATATTCTGGGTTCTTATGAAAAGCGAAGTTCAAATCCGGTTGTCCGTCTGTCCGTCTGTCCGTCTGTCCGTCTGTCCGTCTGTCCGTCTGTCCGTCTGTCCGTCTGTCTGTTGAAATGGGTTTTCCGAAGCCCCCAGATATGATGGGAGCTTCGTTGGGGTATCTTTCTGTCAGGTATTCTTATTATAATTTTGCTATTGAAATTCAGCCAGATCGGTCCACAAATGGCTGAGATATGAGCAAAAAACCACGACTACCTCTAATTTTTCCCAAAAATCCCTTGTGGTTGTTGTATTTTTATTACTTTTTGCTGTATAACTGGGGAACGGCAAAAGCAAAAGTTTCCAAATTAGGTACACACATTTAGGTTGCCAATACACACCATTCTACAAAATGTGGGCGGGATTGGAGCAGTGGGCGTGGTACCTCCCGTACAAAAAAAATTAAAAATTTTATAAAAACCTAAATTTTAAGGCTGCCATATGTCCTATGGATATGATTTATATACCAAAATATCGGAAATTTTTAGTAGAACATATTTTATAAAAAACTCGGGAAAATCGGTTCAGATACAAAAAAGTTATGACCAAAATTTTTTTTTTTTTTTTAAATACCCACTTTCGGGAACCATAGATCTCCCGGAGTCCAAGCTTTATAACCAAGGTAAATGGTAAATTTCTTCTTTAACACGTTGGTATATAAATCTGTCAAATCGGTTAAAAAATGGCTGAGTTATCAGCAAAAAACCACGACTGCCTCTAATTTTTCCAAAAAAATCCCTTGTGGTTGTTGTTTTTTTGTTTTTTTATTTGAACGAGTTGAATTTTAAGCATAAGAAACATGTACACATGCTTGTACATGATTGTTCGCTTTAATTGAAAAATACATACCTACATATTAAACTAATAATATGACGGAGTATATTATACTATAATTCTTTATTTTTAACAACGTTAATAGCTCAATGGTCTGGGCGGTTGCCCAAGAAGGTTTGTTTTGTTTGTTAAATTGCCGGGGTTCAAATCTCGGCATCTCCACCTCTTCCAAACAGAAAATTTTTTAACTTTTTTTATAAATATTTCTATAAACGATTTTAAAATTATTCAGCGATTTTTGATTTTTTCATTTTATTAACAATATAAATATGAATCGTTCGCCTTACATGTGAAACAAAAACCATATTTTACAATTTGTTTTTGGCTTAAATGTAAATACCTAAGTATGTAGTATGTACGAGTATGCAAAAGTTATTTATGTGTATTGGTAGGCATTGTTTTCATGATTGTTGTTTTTTTCAGTTTTAGAGACGGATTGTTGCTATGTTTTGATAATCTCTTCTTACATTTCAATTCAAAAATCTCACACGTGTTGCCATATTATTTTTAAAAAATCTTATTATTTCTAAAAAAAATCCCATTTGTTATTTGAAAGCAAAACATTCAACAATAAGTATTTGCGTACGTAAATGTTTAATTTAATCAAAAAGCTAGAAACATTTAAGTTTGGATAATTTTATTGACGAAACCAATGACATAGAAACAGATCTTAAAATTTGTTCACAGCTTACTCTGACATTAGGCAAGGCAAAGAAATGCTAAAAATTATTTTGAAAACGCTACAAATAATTCTTTAAGTTGTTCATTATATTGTTTTAAATCCTTATACATTAAGTGACTCATTTTAAACAAAATTAAAATAAATGGTAATATTTAAACAAGTATTTAGGTAGATTTGATATAGCATCAGATATTAATACCACAATTGGTTAACCTTGAAATTGGAAGGCCCTCTAATAAAAACAAAATACAAACGGTTTTATAGCTATTTCGATTTAAAAGAATTTACAAACATATTTAGACAAGATTATTTTTTTTATATTTTAAAAAAACAGTCATCATTAATTGCGTAAAAGTTAGTTTATAACAATTTATTTTAGTTTTAATTGCTAAGACTATTCCATCCAACTTTAAAAATTAATCAAAAGAAGCTTAAAACATTTTTCTTTAAAGCTAATAAAATGCCAAATGGAAATTTTACAGCTAAATCTAAGTTTTTGGTGCTGAATTTACTTTCAAAAATAAAAAATTCCCACACTACTTAAAAGTCTTCATTAAAAATCGCCCAAACATGCAGGGTTATCGTGTTGTAAAAATATAAAATGAAATTTTTTTTACTATAATATAAGAATTATCCATTTCCATACGAAATTTCATTTTGACTACAACTATTTTTTTTAGTCAAAATTTATTATAATTTATTATAATACATAAAAAACTTAAGTTATATCAATACCTATTCTTCAATTTTTAAAATAATTCAAAAAAAGCTAGAAACATTTAATTAAAATGCTTAAAAAAAATGCGAAGAGCTTAATGAAAGTATTTTAGCTAAATTAAAATTTTTAATCTAAGTTAAGCTACAAAATTGCCAAAATGGTCACACTGCTTAAAAACCATACAAACAAGCAGGGTCATCCACTTTAAAAAAAACTGTATTTAGGGAATATTAGAAATGCCCTCATCATATAATTTTACGAATACAAAAAACCTCTAACATAACGAACAGTCACCTAGTGTCGTCAAAATATTAAAAGCAATCTTTGCCTTTTTATTGCTGACATTGATAACATATTAGTCACTTTTTTAGACAATTTATACAAAAATATATTCATATATACCTATATACGGGCCTGTTCTGAAATCACACCTGTGACTTTGTGGTGTTTTGAAAGTCATACCGTTGTTGTGTTTCTTGGTGTGCTTTCTGCAATTGAAGATCACACAAAAACGGGACGCTAAAATATCACACGTGTGATTTCAGTAGGCACATGTGATTTCAAATCACGTGATTTGAGTTAAAGTGATTTTCAGAACAGGCCTGATAATATCTTCTGCACAAAAGCGATTTAAAAGCATACACAATTTAAGCAATTTCTTGGTATGTTTATGTTGTATTATTGATAAATAAAAAACATTTAAATTGGTTTGCGACTTTTATTAACCAAAACGAAAGTTTACGTTTCAAAACGGTTAATGGTAACCCTGTAAAATAGTTGTTTTTTTTGTGGTTTTTTTCATTTAAAATACTTGCGGTAAACTTCTTTTTTTTTTTTATTTAATATTACCTTCTGTATTATACACAAACAACAAACACATACATACTTTAATTTACTATTAAAAATTATTGATATCACATACTCAAATCAACATCGACTTTACATGCGGTTCGATGGTTGAACGGTCTAAGCGGTCTGCCTCCTAACAATTTGTTATTGGTTGACTGGTTCGAATCCCATTCATTCCATTTTTTGTTTGTTTTTTATTTTTCGTTTTTTATAAATTCTTTTTATCTAAAAAGAAATTGGTCAGTTTTTAATTTTTAAAATTTTTTAAATATATTTATGAACTTCATAAACGTATATTTTATACATATTTACGCCTTTTAATTTACCCTTTTTATACCCTTATTTTTATTGATTTAATTTTTTTTTTTACTTATTTTATTTTTTTATTTTATAGGTAATTCGTTTACATACATAAGTTTGTCATTCTGTTTGTTAATAATTATTTCTACAATATTGATTTCAGACCATATAAAGTGTATGTATATATATTGGGTGCTTATGAGGAGAAAAGTGGATTTAACGATGTCCGTCTGTCAGTCCGTTTGTCAATATTTATAGAAACCTAATTTTTAGGCCTGCCATATATATGACCTATGGATACGCCTTATTTATTAAAACATCGGAAATCTTTAGTAAAACATATTCTCCGCAAAACTCGGAAAAATTTTAGGGCTGCTATACGTCCTATGGATATGACTTATATACCAAAATATCTGAAATTTCTTGTAGAACATATTTTATAAAAAACTCGGAAAAATCGGTTCAGATACAAAAAAGTTATGACCAAAATTAAATTTTTTTTTTAAATACCCACTTTCGGTAACCATGGATCTTCCCGAGTCCAAGTTTTATAACACAAATAAATGGTAAATTTCTTGCTCAACACGTCGGTATATAAATCTGTCAAATCGGTTAAAAAATGGCTGAGTTATAATCAAAATACTGAAATCCCAAAAGTTACTCTTTTTATAATTAAGTTTGTTTTTTTTATAATTAAGTTTGCTTAAATATATGTACACATATGTAGGTATATATATATATATATATATATATATATATATGCCTAAAAGCCAATTTAATGGAAATGTTATTTTTAAGCACGTTGGTATATAAATCTGCCAAATCGGTTAAAAATGGTTAAGTTATGTGCAAAATACTCCAAAAAAGGACTAAAAACATTAACATTTTTATAAAAACTAAAATTTTACAGCTGTATTATGACCTATTCATACGTTTTAAAAATTGTATAAAAACCTAAATTTTAGGGCTGTCATATGTCCTATGGAAATGACTTATATACCAAAATATCGGAAATTTTAAGTAGAACATATTTTATAAAGAACTCGGGAAAACCGGTTTTTTTTTTAAATACCCATTTTCGGTAGCCATGGATCTTCCCGAGTCCAAGTTTTATAACACAAATAAATGGTAAATTTCTTGCTAAACACGTCGGTATATAAATCTGTCAAATCGGTTAAAAAATGGCTGAGTTATAATCAAAATACTGAAATCCCAAAAGTTACTCTTTTTTTTTATAATTAAGTTTGTTTTTTATTTTATAATTAAGTTTGTTTTTTTTATAATTAAGTTTGCTTAAATATATGTACAAATATGTAGGTATATATATATATGCCTATAAGCCAATTTAATGGAAATATTATTTTTAAGCACATTGGTATATAAATCTGCCAAATCGGTTAAAAATGGTTAAGTTATGTGCAAAATACTCCAAAAAAGGACTAAAAACATTAACATTTTTATAAAAACTAAAATTTTAGAGCTGTATTATGACCTATTCATACGTTTTAGATATCAAAATATCGGAAATCTTTAGAAAAACTCGGAATATCGGTAAAAAAAAAGTAATGTCAAAAATATAGTTTTTTTTTAATACCTATTTTCGTGAACCATAGAACTTCCCGACTACAAGTTTTATCACCAAAGTAAATGGTAATTTTATACTTTAAGATGTCGGCATGAGCAAATACTGAAATTCGATCAAAACTTAACGTGCTATATATTAATTAAACTTTTAATATATTTAATAGCACGCAATCATGTGCAAATAATTAAATAAAACTAAACGATATATATTTTATAAATATACATGTATATATACATGTATTTAAATATATATATAAACTTCTGTTCTTTCCAAACCATGGTGAAGGGTATATAAGATTCGGCATAGCCGAATATAGCACTCTTACTTGTTTTTTTTTTTTTTTTTTTTTTTTTTTGTCATTATTTTTTTATTGAATCTTCATATATTAAATATGAACTAACAATAATTAATCAAATCTTAACCTAATACGTTATTTTATCTCCTGCCAGTGCCAGACAAAATTTTCTTCATAACGGGTTATGTTCACTTTTATAGGTGTTTATCGCTCATCTAATTGGGTAAGTGCTGCAGTGTCTCTTCTTCTTAAGCGAGTGTGGCCGCCATGATTTAAAATATTTCGAGCTAGTGGATTTGGGTGTTGTTCAAGCCTTTTTAAATATTTTATTGCATATTTTGTAATCATAGATTTCACTAATGGCACATTGAGATCCTTATGAATGTTTGAGTTTTTAACATACCAGGGAGCGGCTGTGATTATTCGAAGAAGTTTATTTTGGCGCCTTTGAATTTTGTCGATATTAGAGGCCGAGGCAGTGCCCCATAGTTGAATACCGTAGCACCAGATAGGCTTTAAGATAGAGTTGTAAAGTAGAAGCTTGCAATCGAGACTAAGGACAGAATTTCTTCCAATAAGCCAATGAATTTGAATGGCTTTTAGTTTCATTTGAGTTAATTTTGCCTCTATATGGCATTTCCACGTTAATCGCCGATCCAGATGTATACCGAGATATTTAACATGCGAATGTTGAGGAATTATTTGATTATTGATTGTAATAGGGGGGCAAGATTCCCGGCGCAAAGTGAATGTTATATGTACACATTTTTGCTCATTGACCATTATCCTCCATTGTCTTAACCATATTTCTAGTTGAAATATATGATGCTGTAAGTAACGCGATGCTTCATAACGATTTTCGTTGACGCTTAGAAAAGCTGTATCGTCTGCAAATGTTGAAGTTTGTGTGTAGTTGCTTGTTGGCATGTCCGAAGTATAAATTAAGTATAATAGGGGGCCCAGGATGCTGCCTTGTGGGACTCCAGCGGCAATGGGCTGAGGTGAACTTAAGAAATTTCCTTCTTTAATAATAAATTGACGACCGACTAAGTAGCTTTCTAGCAGCTTGTGTGTGTTTGCTGGTAAATTTTGCTTCAATTTGTGTAATAAGCCTTCATGCCAGACTTTGTCAAAAGCTTGCGAAACATCGATGAAGAGTGCTGAGCAATATTTCTTTTCTTCAAATGCTTTTCTTATGACATTTACTATTCGATGAGTCTGCTCGATTGTGCTGTGTTTTCTTCTAAATCCGAACTGATGGTTTGGAATACATCTATTTTCACTTAAAATTGGTGTTAATTTTGAAACTAATAATTTCTCAAACAGCTTTGACATATTTGATAATAAGCTAATAGGTCTATAAGACTCAACTTTTGTATGATCTTTACCTGGCTTTGATATCATGGTAACTAAGGAAACCTTCCATTTTTCAGGATAGTATTCAAGGCGTAAAATAGCATTAAAAATAAAAAGAATAATTTTCTTTGCTATGCGAGGTAGCTCCAAAAGCATTTTATTACTGATTTTATCAATACCAGGTGCCTTCTTAGTGTTTAAGTCACAAATAGCCTTTTCGATTTCTCTTATCTCAAATCTGAGGGGAATAGCTGCTCTAGCATCAACAGGTGGTAACTCGACCGCAATATTGTGAGATATATTTGGTGTAAATACGTTTTTCAAATGATTTACAAACAGGTTTCCTTTTTCATTATCATTTCTTGCCCAACTACCATTCAAGTTTCTTAATGGTGGCTTAGATATAACTGGCCTTTTTAGATTTCTAGCTGCACGCCATAATGAGTAGTCAGATTGTGGAGTTGCATCAAGTTCCTTAAGATATTTTTCTAGAGAAGCCGTTTTCTGATTCTGTAGCAACTTTCTTAGCCTTTTTGTGCATTCTTTTAATAAAATCTTAAGTTGCGGGGATCTGTAAAGCTGCCACTCTCTTCGAACTCTTCTTTTTTCAGTCAAGAGCCGCTCGACATCTGAAGAACATATTTTATTATTTTTAATTTTTTTGAGGGTAACGCTGGAGTGTTGAACAGCTAGTTTAAGATAACTGTCAAAGTTAACAAGAGAGAGATCCACATTCTCCGGTGTACTAAGCGGAATATTTTCTGTGCAATGGGCACTGAGAAATTTTTTATATTTTAACCAATTTATTTGTGTGGCTGGCGTCGCTAAGTAACCTGACGGAAATACAATTCTATTTGGGTTCGATATAGTAACAATTGTAGGTGTGTGGTCGGATGATAATTCTAGGGAAGCTTCAACATGAATCATTTCTGTGGGGATGTTTTTAACCACGCCAAAGTCGATAACATCTGGAATTTTTTGCTGATCAGTAGGCCAATATGTTGGTTGCCCGCTCGCGACCACATTTAAACCCATTTTAGAGATTGTGTTAAACAAAACACGACCTTTTGGTGTTATAAGTCGTGACCCCCAGAAGGTATGTTTAGCGTTATAATCGCCAGCGGCCAGAAAACAGGGTCCTAATGATTTATAATATTTATAATATTGGCCTTCTGATATGGAAAATCTAGGTGGAGAGTATAAAGAAGAAATTACTATGTTTCGATTTAGCTCCTCAACACAAATAGTCGTTGCTTGCAGATAGTCTTCACGGTGATCACACATAATGTAGTGTTTGACTCGAGTTTTTATTAAGATGGCAGAACCTCCACAAGCTCTATCTCGAGGGTCCTTGGTATCATCTAGTATATAACCATTGATTTTAAACGTATTTCTTGAGGTCAAATGAGTTTCAGAAATCATCATGACATCAATTTGTTTATTTTTAAGAAAGTATTCTAATTCATTTTTATGTTGGCGGATGCCGTTTGCGTTCCAAAAACAAATTTTTAAACAGTTCATGGTTTGTTAAGTACAGCTTGCAATAACATCGATTGCATTCTAAGCATTTCCTGCATCATATTACCCATTGTGTTCGTAAAATTATTTACTGTTTGCACTAATGTTTCCATGGTTTTTTCTAAACGACTTAAATTAGAAACCGGAGTTTCATCATTACTTGGCGAGGCACCTTGCATTGGCTGATGGTTTGATTTTAGGACGTTAGCGTAAGAGGTTCTGTTATTACTAGGCTGGGGGGCTTGAATTGCATTTGTGTTTACCTGATTTGCAACCTGCATTTGAGGGGTATTTGTTTTCGGTCCAACCGTCTGCTTGACAATATTATATACTGGGCATCCTCTATAATTGGCAGTGTGATTACCGCCACAGTTGCTACATTTTTTTACGTTGGGGTCGGTTTTAGACTTATCGCAAGAAACTGTACCGTGTAGTTCACCACATACTACGCAGACAGGGGGTAAGTAGCAGTATGCCTTGGTATGGCCAAATTCTTGGCAGTTTAAGCACTGAACAGGTCCATTTTTTTTGTGCGGCTCTTCTATAGTTATTCTTCTGTAGAGAATATATTTTAAATTGTAAATAGGATGTGTTTCGTTTTTTTTAAGTTTTACGTCGCCGGGTTCAAACTCCACTCGAAAAAGTGGTTGGGGAATTTTTTCTCTATTTTTAATATTTACTACATGTTTTACCTTGAAGCCTTTTTCTTCTAGGAATGTTTTAACCTCTTCTGGGTCCACACATGAGTCAATACCCTTAATCACTACCTGTAGACCTTTACTGCTTTTCAGTTGGTAGGTATAAAAGTTTTTTTTAAGCGTTTCAAAGTTGTTTACTATTTTGCGAAAATCATTCTCATTATTGACTTGTATTTTTGTCTCGTTTATACTTCCACGCTTTATAGCCGCTACGTAAAACGAATTTTCACCTATCACCGATATCAAACTCTTTATGAGCTCATTTGAATTTTGCTCCCTTAGATATATCGGGGGAGGCTTGGATGGTTTAATGACGTTTGGTGCTTCAGAGGATTCATCCTCCAGAATTGCAAAACGATTTTGAGTATTTATTTTATCAAAAGATGGTACTTTTGAGGCCGAAGCAACTGCTGCAGAGGTAGGGCTGCGTCCCCGTTTAAGCACTGTTATGTACCTGTCCATACCAACTTGTACTGTAGGCTTTTGACAACTTTTTACATGGGGGTTTTCCATTGCATTTGTGTTTGAGTTCATGGTATCATTTCCCACTAAATTTGTTTTTGACGTCACGGCAATACTTGCTGGCCTGGCAACACTTGTCACCAAATCTTGTTGTAGTTTTTTTAATGAGTCACTATCCACCGTTTGTGTAAATACCGAGGGTGAGAGGGAACGTGTTCGAGTAATTGGCTTAGCCGTTAGGTAGTTTATATTGTTTTGTTTTGTTTTATTTATTTCTGCATTATTTTCATTTGCATTAACTAAAACGTAAACGTTTCTTTCATTTTGTCTTAGTGTTGTTTCACTGTTTGTACTCATGCAAAGAGTTGTTTTTGTTTTTCACCGTTTTGCTTTGCTTTAATATTTTTATTATTTATTGTATTTTACAACAACAAAAGAAAAAACCAGAATTTAAATGTTTTGTTCAGAATATGTTTACACATGTATGAACATTCATACGTACATACATATATATTTTTACTGTTTTATTTAATTTAATTTTATCGTTTTAAATTGTTCACTATTATGTTAAGTAATTTAAATAACAAAATATATTATTTTTTTTTTTAAGCGTCCATTCGCTGCTTATATTTATGTATGTATTACAAAATCAAATGTGATTAATTAATAGTTCAAATCGTATGCGGGGCTAAAAATACACGTCTGTATCACAACAAAGCGCCTCTCGACTTGAAAATTTATATGCCCGCCTTTGCAAAAAAAAATTTTTTTTTTGAAAAAATAGCGTTTTCCAAAAAGAAATCGAATTTTTTGAATAAAATTGTCTAGTAAGGTAGTTCAAATACATTTAAAAAAATTTCACCCAAGTAAAAAAATTTTCAACTCGAGAGGCGCGGATTAGGATTTTATTTTAGACCCATGGTTTCTTTGGAGAATTTTCTTAGAATTGTATGTAGATTACGTTTTTGCTATACGGTTTTTAATTTTTTTTCATCCATACAAATCGACCCGCCCTAATAATTATCGTTTCGATTTCGGATTAAACTGACAAAGACTCATATGGGCCTTTCCGGCAAAAAGTCTACTTTTCGTAACGTAACGCCAGAAAGTAATTAAAATTGTTTCTCAAAAAATGTTATATGTATAACTTCCTTTTTTATATTTTGGTGTAAAGCGCAACAAGTTCTACATTTAGTAAGTCTGGGTTCACACTATGAAAGTTTTCTTTCAGAAAATCTGAGTTTATTGATGAGAGGGAAGAGAATAATAGCATGTTCTCTTCCCCTCCCACCAATAAACTCTGACTATTCGAAAGAAAACTTTCATATCGTGAATCCAGACTAACATAAAGGATAATATTCGAAAAACATGTGCCCAAAATACAAGCATATTTGCTTGCTTGCGTTACGTTACGTTACGTTACAAAAAGTAGACTTTTCGCCAATATACAAAATTGCCAATACACATATAAAGGAACTTGCGAACAGCATTGTTTTCTTTTAAAATAACTACAGGTTCATGTTAATTTAACATTGCAGTAAAGTAAGAGCAAAATGTCATTTATATTGAAATAAAAATCCGAATAACGTTGAATGAATGTTATTTCAAGTTGAAGCAACTTGAATTTCATGTAATGGGTGATTTTTTAAGAGCTATAGGAAAAATGTATGAAATCTTTATTTGAATCGATAGTACGGTCCATATAATTTAATGTTTGAAGATTATTTCATGCAAATGTTGACCGTGACTGCTCCTCAAATGGTCCATCCGCTTAGTCCAATTTTGGCATACTCTTTCCAACATTTCGGCCGGTATCTCATGAATAAATGTGTGTATAGACATGAGCCTAAACATAGCCCCACAAAAAATAGTCTAAAGGCGTTAAATCGCACGATCTAGGCGACCAATTGACCGGTCCCGAACGTGAAATAAAATGTTCACCGAACTCGCCTCTCAATAAGTCCATTGTTAAGCGTGCTGTGTGGCATGTGGTACCGTCTTGTTAAAACCGCATATCATGCAAGTCAAGCTCTTGCATTTTGGGCAAAAAAAAGTTGAATATCATCTCACGGTAGCGCTCACCATTCGCAGTTACGTTACGATTCGCATCATCTTTGAAGAAGTACGGTCTAATGATGCCACCAGCCCATAAGCCGCACCAAACTGTGACTTTTTCTGGATGCATTGGTAGCTTTTGCAATGTTTCTGGCTGATCTTCACTCCAAAGTCGACAATTCTGATTATTAACGTACCCATTGAGCCAAAAATGAGCTTCGTCGCTGAACACAAGAAGCGCGCGATGAACTTTCTTAACAGAGCACGCATTTTGATAATAAAATTCAATAATTTGCAAGCGTTGTTCGCTTGTAAGACGATTCATGGTTGAAACAAAACACGAAACGTGCGTCAGCTGTTTAGACAAGTGTTGCCAAAAAGATAATAGCTAAAAAATCACCCGACAGAATCAAATTGGTTTGAGTGCGATATAACAGTGTGAAGAAGCTTCAGAGACAACGTATGCATTTATTTAAGAATAATTCAAAACACTTACCCCTGTAACACATGTTTCACTTATTTTGTATTATCCTTTGTTAACAGAAGCATCAGCAGAATCCCTAGATATGGTTTTCGTCATCATTCTACTTTGAAAACTTGATGTACTATTTAACTTAATTATTTTAATTAAAAGAATACGGGAATTGTCTTCTTTTTATAACATATTTTAAACATAAAAATAAAATATGTACATACTTAAGTATGTATTCATGTTAATTTAACTATATAAACTTTTGATTTTAATATAAAAAACAAGTTTTTATGGATTCAGTATTGAACAATGTTATTTTAACAGTGAATAATATTAAATAATCGTGATTTAAGGTTATTTTAATATTTTTCATTTAAAATTAATATGAAATAATGATAAATTTAAATAAAGGGCATACTTTTGCAGAAATTTACTATGATTCTCAATCAACATTTAGCCATGTTAATTTTACATTGGTATTTTTTTCTGTGTGTACTAATGTTTTTTTTTTTTTTTTGATATGTGGACATAGTTTCCCATACAAATACATATTTGCTACAAATGTAGACTTTCGACCGCCAACGTAAGTTTACAATCCCGTGCTCATAAAGGTTAAACTTGTTTTTTATTTTATATTTTTTTTTATTATTTCTTGAACCACTCACTAACAAATAATTCGATAGGCATCTGTAAAACAAACGACACAACTGATGGAAAATTATTTTACAAATGGCGCTAACAAAATATTATTAGGTTAAAAATATGGTGGTTTCTCACAGCCATATCATGATATTTAATAGCCATAACATGATAACTTTCTATACGTTATCATAATATGTTTAAGATGCAATCAAAATATCTTAACTCTAATAATATTTTGTTATTGCCATTTGTTAAATAACTTTGCATCAGTTGTGTCGTTTGTTTTAAATATCTCTATCGAATTATTTGTAAGAGAGTGGTTCAACAATTAAAAAAAAATATATAATAAAAATTTTAAGATATTAAAGAAAAGAAATTGTATTTACATTAAAATAAAATTTTAATGTGCTTCAAAATAAAAAATCGATGCAAAAATATTTAAATTTTTTTTTTGTGAAAGTGGTGCTGTATCATAACATGATTACTTCTTAACTTATTATGATTAACATGACAATAGTATGATTACTTCTAAACTTATTATGATTAACGGGATAATAGTATGATTAAAAGAAAATATTATGGTCTAATATTACGAATATATTTGGTCATAATATGATTCAAAAATAATCTTAATATGGTGACTACAATCATGAATCTTATCAATTTATGTTGCTCTTAGAATATGTTTACCGCAACCATGTTTTTTCTTTGCGTGTAATGATGGATGAAATGGAGATTCGTTAACGGCTTGAGGGTTGTCTTTGCTCCAAATACAGCAATTTCGTTTATTGACGTAGCGGTTTAACCAGAAATGAGCTTCGTAAAATGCATGAAGTGCTCTAGGATTTTCGCAAACAGAGTTATTTATTTATATTAAATTTTTTTAAGCATGACCTCAAACTCTTAAAACTTTGCAAAATCTGTCAATTTGAATGGTGCTACAACTCATTTGATGTCGATAATTTCAGATAAAGAGGTGAAACAATTTATAATCCAAATTGTATCAGAGTTAAGAAAGAATTATCCTGATGCTAGAAAGTCAAGTCTTTTAAAATAAACATTAAAATATTTACAAATAATTTCACTAAAACTATTATTTTAGCTATAAATTTTGTAGACTTATTAAAAAAAGATACAAACATATGTATTTAGAAATATAATTAAATTTAATTATTGTATTTACATATATCGTCACCTAAAACGCAAAACGCCCCAACTAACATTCTGAAAATTTTACAGAAAAAGCAAAAACTATTTGAAATGATAAATAAAGGGTGGTTTTGATTTTAAGGGCCGATGTTGAGTGTGAACTACACCTAAACATCAAGTTTTTTTCTGCATTTCATTTGACATTTCTCAATTTCAGACTTAATCAATTTGAACCATGGAAAGATACACAATCTAGCAACGCGTTACAGCTATTCAGGCTTATTATGAAAATGGGCGTTCACATAAAAATGCATATCGTGCACTTCATTTTCAGTCTTGAGGCACATTTTCACCTCAGTGGATTCGTCAATAAGCAGAATTGCAGCATTTGGGCGAAGTGATTGTCGGTTTATGTTTGGGGCGGTTTATGGGCTGGCGGCATCCTCGGGCCGTATTTTTTCCAAAATGAGGCCGGTCAGGCAGATACTGTGAATGGTGTTCAGTAACGCGAGATGATAACGAACTTTTTATGGCCCTAATTGGAAGATATGGATGTGGACGATATGTGGTTTCAACAGAATGGTTCCACTTGCCACACAGCTAACGAAACAATGGCTCTTTTGCGCGACAAATTCAATGTCCGTGTTATCTCACGTGGTGGAGATGTCAAATGGCCGCCAAGATCATGTGATTTGACATCGTTGGACTTCTTTCTTTGGGGTTATTTGAAAGAAAAGGTGTACGTCGATAAGCCAACAACAATTCAAGAGCTTAAGGATGAGATAGTTCGGAACATTAACGGCATAGAACCTCAATTATGCCTCAGCGTCATCGAAAATTTGGACCATTGGATGGAGGTGTGCCGCCGAGTTCGCGGCGGCCATTTGGCCGATATTTTGTTCCATACATATTGAACCATACCAATAATATCATAATAAAAAGAAATGACAATAATGAATTGTCTGAAGTAGAACAGTTTTCGATATATTCCAAAATAACCGTTATTTGTGTTTTTAAAAAAGATGCTGTGACTGAAATGCAAATATCCAAAAAATAAAATTTTAGCCTATTTCAATACGAACATTTTGTGCCAAATAAGAACCAGATCGGTGCAAAAATGACAAAGTTACAGAAGATTAATTGAATTAACCCACGGCAAATAAATATACAAAGCTAAATTTTTAGTAACAATAAATATTAAAAATTGCTTAAACCTATTGAATTTCTATGTGGGTTAATTTACAAAATCTTCTGTAGCTTTGTCATTTTTGTACCAATATATGTCTTGTTGGGCGCAAAATGTTCATATTAAAAAAAAAAATGTCGCATGCAATAAAACGTTAAGATTTTTAAATCATTGGTGTAAAAAAAATAACTTGAAAAGAGCAAATTGAACAAAATCATAAAATTTTCAATGAAGCTTGAACTTTTGCCCCCAGTAACTCTGTCATTTCTAGACCAATCTTCACAAGCAATCCATGGTTATTTTAGAAATTTTATAACCTTCACTAAAAAGAAAGAATGGCATAATCCGTTTACAATTTTTGAAGATATTTGCGTTTCAGTCACATCATCTTTTTTAAAAACACAAATAACGGTTATTTTGGAATATCTCAAAAACTGTTCTACTTTTGACAATTCTGACTTCATATTCGGATTCAGCGGAAAGATTACATAAAGATTAGCTGCCAGATTAATTTGGTCACGATTTTGTTGAAATTTTGTCACGTAGTGTAATTGGTGTTTTATTCAAAATCAACATGGGCCCTAAAATTTAACCCCTTTTAGATAAATCGCCACAAACTGTTTATAATTTAGTTTTCTTCTATTTTTCTAGTAAAACCTACCAGTTTTTTTTTTTTTTTTTTGACAATTGACAATGGTGCATATTATGCAAACTTTAAGTTGGGCCTTTAGGCGTCTATCATTTAATCGTTTGTAGATAGGGTCGTTTGTTTTTTGTTAACAAAATCGCTAATTTTCTACATTTGATTTAAATTTTTGATTAGTTAGGGCCTTTTGCGTTTCAGGTAACGAAAATATATAAGAATAAAATGAGCTAAAATAAATTGCAAATATTTAAAAACAATTTTGTTTTTCTTATAATACCTGCGAATAGGATAACGGTATCCTACGGAGACAAAAACTCATACATAAGTAAATACGGGTATATTTTAAGTAAAAATTAGTTCTTATTTAAATATTTCTCAAAATATGTAAATTTTATTCCTACATTTCTTGTTCAAGTTGCCTGAGGCACGTTAATGGAATGGGGAAATTTCAATAACCTTAAAATTTCTTAACCAAATGTTGTTTTGAGGTACAAAAGCTCATTAGAATGGTTTTAGCGTACACATTTCGATTATAATTCATTTATTCATGCAAAAGTACCAGTAAAAACTTCACCTACAAAACAATGTGTTAAGTAATCAGGAAAAAGTAAAATTACTACTTCCAACAACTGAAATAACCAATGAAATTTACAAGGAATGTTCCAAAATGAACGCATTTTAATGTAAGTCATTATTTTTTTCCTACATACATCTGAAAAATAAGTAGTTACAGAAGCAGTTATGGTAGTTATATAGAAGAAAGTTACTAAATAATGAGTGAAAGAAGCTATTAATTTTAAAAAAGTAGGCGAAGTTTATATTGAGGAATTATTAAATGGCAACATTTTTACAAAAATTTAAAAAAAAAATTTGTTTCTCCTTGTAAATGCACCTTTAAACTTCAGCATCGTTGCGGCGCCAGGTAACGTTAACCTATTATTTGACACAATGTAAATCTGCAATTCATAAAAAATTCTAGGGGGGACAGGCTGTGCCTTGACATTTTTTTAGTCGATATAATCTTGGAGCACTCTAGTTTACATATTCAGATGACTGATTCAAAAGAGATAAAATTTTAATATTCAAAATTCGTAATCAAACAGTGTTCAAGATGCAACCCGAAAAACCCTGATTTAATCTTTATTTTTTTTTTTATATTAAAATTTTTTATAAACAGTTCTTAAAGTTGTATAACCTTTAAAGTTCTCGAGTTCAAACGTAACATTCTGCACGCATAAATCAACTAGCAAAGTCATCATCTGGTTTAATCACTATTAAAAGTAGTCAGTGGTGCCCATATGGCAGTTTCACTGGTCAAATATCAAAGTCAGTCAGAGTGGTATTAGACTAACTTCCCTTTGCAAGCGAAAGCAAAAACAACTCAAAGTACTGACAAACACATAGTCAAACTCAGCCAAACTAAAAAGGATAAAGAAAACCCTGTTTAACTTTGAGGAAAACATAAAAGTCCTTGTGCGTTTTTGCAGCAAACATTTTCTAGTTGTAATCATGCTCGTCGTATGTGTTTCGAATTGTATGTGTTTGTAGTTGTAATTTTGGGTATGAGAGTTGAAGTCAATAATTTATTCATGTGTGATTACATGTCGTAATGTTGCAACCACAGACGATTTATGACCTTTTGTAACAAGGACAACAGCAACAAAAAATTTCTTGTAATGGTTTTTTTCTTCTATTTTTTTTTTATTCCAGCTTTAAGAACATTTACACAGACTTTGTTCTTTCTTACTTTTTGCTCTGTGTAATTAACGCAAAAATAATCATGCGATGTTTTACAGCAAAAACACACACCTTCTTACCTCCCCTCCCGATTGTCCATAAAATTAAAGTTTTTTCTTGTTTGTTCGTCGGTGTTGAATTAAAATCCAGTCAAGAGGAAAAAGTTTTGAATGTCTCGTTTTAATTCAGTTTTTTGTTGCCATTTAGCCCATAAGCACCTTATAAAAGTTAAATTTTTGAAATTTCTCGTTTATGATGTCATCGCAATGACCACCTATTAGAGACGGAGCACTAAAAATGACTTAAATACTATTAATGCTATTAAATGACTAAATGACAAAAAAAGGAGTAAAATTAAAGACGAATTTAAATCTCATTCTAGTTCAACAAAAAAAAAGTTTGATCCTGTTATCTAAAGCTGGTGCAGATGTTTTATTTCTTGCAAACACATGATTAGTTTTCCTCCACTGTGCAAATTATGTACACTGCAAAAAAAAAATTTGTTGACATCTGTAGTTGGTTTAAAGATTCTAATATCTGAACTAATACCGGTATTATTTTATACCGATACCGATATGGAAATTAGTTTCGGCAGCCAACAAACATATTTTCCATTAGCACAAGTGTTGACATTTTAATTAGGTTTTACGCTGCAAAATTAATATTTATTATAAAAAATAAATTTAATAATTTGCACCATGTGTAATATACGTCTTCAAAGTCGTTTATACCCCTTCTATGTTTTCTTTATAGGCATTTTTATTGTCAATTAAACCATTGATTCAAAATAAAATCAGTTTTAATTAAAAATTTAATCAAGTGAATTAAACGTTTACTTATAAAAACAACATTACAGCAGAAACGGAAAATGTTGTTAATATAAAAAAAACAAGTAAGAGTGCCATATTCGGCTGTGCCGAATCTTTGATAACCTCCGTCGACAGTTTGAATATTTCAGGAGGGATATCTATATGATATCTATTATTTATAAGTTTTTTTTTTTTATAAAAACAGACATTAACATTAAAATTGGTTACGGTTTAGACCTATAATAAATTATTGATCGGCAATAAGAAAGTTTTATGCTTCTTTTTTTAGCAATTTTAAGTAGCTTGAGTAAAATATCATGATTCGTAACAGTTTTAGCCGAACTTAAAGGATTTTCAGGAGGGCAATTTATATTGGAGTCATGGTAAGTCATGGGTCTAAGGTAAATTATAGACCGTATACCACAAAATTGCATGAGATTTTTTCTAGTCATATGAGGGTAAGTTGGAAGAAATTTTTCCTCAATATCTATATCTGCTACGGTTTTAGGCGTATTTAATTAATTTACAGGTGTGGGCTTTATATGGGGCGTATAGTAAATTATGGACTGATCACCAAATTTATAAGTGTGATTTCTAGTCATATAAAATTGTGAAGTTTTAAATTTTGTAATTATAGCATTTTTTTTACGGTTTTAGGCTTACTTAACTGTTTTCTGGGGGTAGGGTTTATATGGAGCCTAGGGAAAATTATGGACGCATCTTCACGAAAATGTACAGCGTGATTTCCAGTCGAATAAAACGAATTTGTGCAAAATCCTATATCATTCCATTTATTTTTCCGCCATTTGTGTTAGTTTTTGTAATAAAATTATCAATTTTTTAAGAGGAGAGGTTCCACATTTGAATTCATAGCTCTGATTCTACTGAACCGATTTATCTGGATTTCAATCTTCAAACTGCTTAGAATAACTACAAGTAATTTGACATCAAGTTTGTTTATTTCTTTTGAGTTTTTCGAAAGTGAGCATGTGTTCAAGAGACGGACAGACAGACAGACAGACAGATGGACCTTGCAAAATCGACTTACAATTACTCAGGGAGCCAGAATATATATTCTTTATTGGGTCTGAGATAAATAATCTCAAGTTATTGTGGTAGAGGATATAAAAAATATTTATTTGATACAATTAATTTGTTTGCTGGTGCCAATGTAATTAATTTTTCAATTAATATCACAAATTTTTTAATTGAAATAAATGTTTTGTGTGGTAAAATATTTTATAAAATAAACACATAAATTTGAAAATAAAAGCTGCTTTAGCGTGATTTGAAATGTTATAATTAAATATTAAAACATGAACTTTATAGTGTGTTAAAAACAAATAGCGAAAGTACTGTTTTTAATCTCTTCATACAAAATTATGAATCCAATTTTCGTACTGTAGCTGTTCCACATTAAGAAACTATGAATTTTACAAAGTACAAGATTATATTTAAAACGGTTTTAAAATACATATTTTCATTTGGTTTTATTATTTTACACATCAAATATAATGAAAATAATACTTAAAAAAATAATTTTTAATCATTTGTTGTTGAATGCAGTTTTGTGTATTGAGCGTTATTCTTTTTTAGTATGCTTTATCACTGAATTTAATTGTTGAAATTGTAAATCTAAAGATTTTGTGAAATATTGTTACATTGCAAAAGGTTTCGTCGATTCATCAGGGTTTGTAACCTTAAAATGTATTGATTGTTATTCAAAATTTGTTAAAATAATTACAAATATTGGTTGTATAATTCAGAATTTTACGTTAAAACGAATCGAAGATTATACACCTCAATTGTTATAAATTCAAAGTATAGTTTGTTTTGTAAAAAAAAAAAAAGAAATTCGTACAAAAATGTATTGAGCGTGACAAAATTTGTGTATATAACGTTTATGTAAATTTTAGAACGGAAAACAAATAAGTACCATCAGAACGGTGGATTACTTTTATGCTTTTGTTATTAATTCTTTTAATATTTAGTTTTTAAAAACAACAATTTTTTATTAAAGTGATCTCTTGTTTTTAATTTTTTTTAATGAAAATAATTTAATTTCTCAAACGATTACATGTGTTTAACTTTTTGTAAGGCATACAAAGGTAGAAAAAATTTTTGGAACAGGCTGAGAAATAATTAAGCATTGGAAGCGTTTACATGCCCGAAGTGCCCAAATTGTGACTTCATAGCGCCGTTACTTAGCTCTATAAAAATGTCGTCCTTTTATATCTCCATGTGAAAATTTATTTCCAAAGGATCATGATCTTCGTTGAGAAATACCAAATCTACTTCCAAAGAAAGTAGAAGATAGATCGTATTTTGATGGAAATTATTATTTTATGAAATTAAAGAATTTATTGAATACTCATTTCAAAAAATTCTAATTTTAAACTTTTCCATGGGATCCCAGGTCTAAACTAAAAAAATGGTCATAACTTTTAATTTCCTTCTTCGATTATTTAAAATTTTTTTAAGAGAGAAGATAAAAAGTGTTTCAAACCCAATACTCACTTTTTGTGGACTATTTTTGTACAATTTATTCCTTGAACAACTATGAGAGCGATTGTAACGCTCAATACACAAAAATATTAAAAAATCCATAAATAAAATTTTATTTCAGTTTATGGTTTCGATCGCAGTTTTTTAAACTCTGCACATGATTTAATTTTGTCATTTGTCAATTTTTTATTCTAAAAGGTTCTTCGACAAATCCATACAAATTCCTGTACTATTTCCTATTTTTCCAAGTGTAAATTTTTTAAAACCCAAATACCTTGCGATTTGATAACAGAATTTTTAAGTATCCTCATAATGAAAATATTTTTTAAGTAGCCATTGAATCCCATCACTCAACATTTTTACTGTCTTCCAAAAAATAAAAAAAAGTCAGACACACAATCACACATAATGTGAATGAAACATTGTGCTTCGTTTATGCCAATTGTCAGACCAATTGGAGTTAAGCCCTATTCAAAAGCACAAAAAAAAATAAACACAAGAACTAAAAAGAAATGTTGTCGCCACGTAATAAATCATAACATTAAGAACAAGACAAGCGACAGCGTAAAATGTCAAATAACGATACAATTGTCTGTTTTCAAGGTTTTGAATCTGAAACCTTAAAACTCCTGCTTATTAGTACGAGTAAAATGGACTGACTGCACGGTCGAAACGTCTTTTATTTCATATTCGCGTTTGCATTTAGCTTCATCATGCCACGATTCTTATTAAGAGAACAAGACTTGTTTGGTGCAGTAATACAGTTTTTAGTACCTGTGCTCAATAGGACAACAGGAATATTAATTACAACAGACAGGAATGGAAAGGTATGAAATCATTTAAGTGTTTCAGAACCGATAAATGTTAAATTCAAGTGGTAAAACTTTCGCACTAGAAGCGCTGCCGTACTATCTGTAAGTTGAATTTTCTTCTGATGTCAAAACAGTCAGGATTTTATTTGTTATGGATTTGTTTTTAAAAGAAATTAAATTAAAATGAACAAATAAATGTGATTCGGCTATTTTGCATTTTGTTTAAAGTGAGTTTAAAACCGATGGTCGGAAGTTTTGGCGGTTTTACTGTTTAAAAATCGTTGGAGACTCTATTTATAATTTATTGTATTCTGGTTCACTTCTAATTCCCTAATTCATAAAAAACTTTTAGATTTATAAAGATTTATTAAATTAATTTTCATAAAAAGTTCGTTTTATAAACTTTTTATAATCTGCAAATAAAAGGACCAGTCCAAACACGCGAGCAAATAGTAGCCCACAAGGGACCAGGACTAGTCCAAAAGTAACCCAAACGTATGGAAAAAACATGGTCTATTTAACATTACGATGTCCTAGGGGAGGACCATATAACCCACCTTTGGACTACTAAGTAGTAGTTTTAAAACTACTCCATGGTATACTCAAAAGCATGTCGTTAAAAAACGAAGACATGTCGTCTCACTACAAACACTTTTTAACAATGACATGGTCCATGCTTGCATTACATCGGACCATTCCATGGAGAAGTCCATTTTATCAAAATGGATCAGGTGGTCCAGTTTTATTTGCAGGGGAGATTTCGGCCTAAATCTAGATATTTGTTTACTAGATTTCCACTAAAACAATATCTTTTTCGTAACTTGATTTTGACAAGATCTAATCGTAAAATGATGTCACTAAGGTTTCATCTAAAATATTTTTAATGGATAATGTCAATACAAAAATATACTTGAAAAAATGCATTTTATTTTCAATAAAAGAAATCCGTCTATTAATTGATTTGGGACCCATATAAATGTCTATATAACCAAAAAGTAGTGGCTGTATTGACCCCTCGAGTGATAAATTATTGCAGAAATATATTTAACATCAGTGGCCTAATTCTGGCAGTTGTCATCGAATACTTTTTCGATTCGAAAGTAATTTTATTTCTTATTCTTTCAGTCGATGGTAAACGAATCGAAACTATTTTTCACTATTTAAAAAAGGCTTTGCAACACTGAAAAAATAATTTCGATTCGTTCAGTTTCGACTGAAAGAATAAGAAATAAAATAGCTTTCAAGTCGAAAAGTATTCCTTTACGACTGCCAGAATTAGCCCCCAGATTTGTTTGATGTTGGGCTAAACCAGCCCCTGGCTTCACTTAGCCCCGCAAGTAAATGTGCTCGTTATCATAACCTTTGTCTTACCAGGAACAGCTATTATGTAAATAATACTTTTAGTGGTTTGCTTGCAAAATCAGTCCCTATCTAGGCACAGACCCTGGACTCGAGCCAGATTGTCCCAAGTTACATCCAGAAAACGGATGGGCAATTTCCTTGCATCTGCCGTGGAAAAAGTTGGAAAAGTTAACTGTAGACGTCAAAGCCTCGTCCTGTGTCTATTTCTTTAGACAATGATAGAATAAAATAGGCGATTGATAGTTTTGGCACATTAAAATCGGCGGTTTTAGGTTGTACAATCCCTACTGACCTGTAAACGAATGCGATTGTGATTTTACCTTAAATAAGCATATGTAAGCAGATCATGTTTTTAATGCTTTTTTGCATAAAAAATATGCATTCGCATATTTTCAAGTTTTTTTTTCAAAAATATATGCTTAGCATAGATTTGTATATTAAGCAGTTTGACAGAAGTTTTTAAAAAAAGAAATGCTTTTATCACAGATTTTATCTGTTGCAATCGTAAAATAAAACAAGTTAGTGTATGGTCGGTGAAGCCTGATCATTTGATACCCTACACCACAGTTTTTAATACAAATTTACGAATGTGTTCCCCATATGGGACCCAATGGACCCCGCCAGAGCAAAATTATGTTATGAGGTTGAGATTCAAGTACAATAAGGCAGGCTATAACCTTTTCACACTTTTTGCGAATATCAAAAACGGCATGTTATAGTCGAGTAGAATATTAAAAGTTATTAATAAAAAATATGATAATTTTTTCGGATTGTTAAAAAAGTCCACGCAGGCATCGGGTAGAAGTTTGAAAGCAACCATTTTTATCTCACGGAAATTTTAAAAAATATACACCTGATATTTGTATATATTCTTATACGTATCACTTAAATGCTATTTTGGAATTTATCCACTGCTCTAGATTTAAAAGTTTTCCACTCCGTGTTTCCATGCCAAAAATTTGGTTATAGCCCTAATGTACAAGTTGTTTGTGCCAAATATTATTTAGATATCTTCATCTTAACGAGCTTTTCATTGCCTTGATTTTAGGATTCCATATAAATCTAAAGTTAATTTTGGACCTACTGGCACAATATTTTGTAAAGTTACTGCCACCAATTTTTTGTACGGGAGCTATTGTCAAATATGGACCGATTCCAATGAAATTTGGTTAGATGACTGAGATTGCAATCAAATAAGTTTGCACAACTTTAATCTAAATACCAACATGAGATGGCTTATGGGCACCAAGACTATATTCCAGAAAGACGCTTGTATGGGAGCTATGTGAAATTATAGACCGATTCTCAACATTTTCAATAGACTGTTCCTATGACAATTGAAACGTATGTACAAAATTTCAATGAGTTATTTCCAAAATGGCAACCTTTACTGTACGAATAAATTTTACAAAGACATCATGTCGGCCAGCCGGACGGATGAACTCATAAGTCGACTCATAAAGTGAGTCGAACGGTATGCTTTAAGGTGGGTCTAGAACCAATGGTAGAATTTAAATCAAAGCAGAGATATTAAAACAGCTGAGTTTTACAATATTTACAAAAACAATATGAAAATTTCCGTAGTTGATTTTGGTTATTTCTGTAATTATTGTACAAAAATGTTAAGGAGGTGTTAACATATATATATAAATATATACTGTTAGTGCTGCCAATGTTTACTTTAAAATACAGCTCTGGTGTGATGAGAATACATAAGTTTCTAAAATGGAAATAAAAAATAGATACATTTTATATACGTATTCTCTACATTTTGCTTTTACGTGATACAACTCTTTTCATTTTTTTTACTAAAAAACAATTAACGATCAAATTTGTTACGCTGGGTCTCCACGTTGCAATATTTATTGCTAAGTACAAGCAAAAACGTCGGCAGAACAATGACAGAACAATGGAGCAATAATTGCTGAATTTATTGCTGGAGAACACTTGTTAACATACCTGTATTTTACGTTAGTGTAGTTCTACATCAGCAATGATCGACCGCGAAACACACTGATCCTTCTCAAATTTCTACAACATTTGTACACAAACACACATGCATTTCGATAGCGACGGCGACAACGTAAAATGTTTCGCCTGCGTTATAAAGCAATTCCAGAAGCCTTAATCAGTTATGTTTTCTCTCTTTGTCCGACTAATTTCAGTTCTTTGCTTTTTTTGCCGATCATGCACGCCAATACTAAAAAAATAAAATTTTACACCGTCTTGCTTTCAGATCGTTTCATTGACGCGACGCGTAAAATATAAGACGTTTTCGTTGTTGTTTTTATTTATTTTACTGTTGTCATCAGTATAGTTTGAGTTTGTTGCACATAAAAATTAGCCTTTTTTATTTTTTCCTTCTTTGTAAATCGTTTGAATAATGATCGCCTGCAGTTTGTTGACAAAGAGGCGAGTCTTGTCAACCTCAATCTCCGCTAAGTAGGTAGGCTTACGACATTAATATTCACTTCCTTGTCTCATTTACAACCCATACATCTTAAGTGAAGTGAGTGTAACAACAAAAAGAACTACATACTTATTATGACAGGTATTTGTCAAAATCCTTAAATGTCATTTAACATCAGCCAGTCAGATGTAAATTGAAAGGCGATTGTCGGGACAGGTTACATCATGATGATTCATATGCAGTTTCATTACGACCATTTACCTGTGTAAACTTTCTTCCGGAAATTACCTTTCCATGACTGACTCCAGGTACTAATTTCTTTTATTTTTCTTGAGGTGATAAGTGAAGTATAAATTATATTTGAAACGGAAAGAATCGCCGATAAAAGAAAGTTGTCTATTGAAATATATTCTACTACTTTATTGGTAGTGAATTGTTTTATAAATGACTATTAACTGCATAAAATCTTTTTAATTAAATTATTTAAAACGCATTAAAGTTATAAAGAAGAGAATTCACTGAGATGGGTCAGATTGTTTCGATAAAAAATGTTCAATAGAGTCGGGATAAAGTAGGTTGAGTTAACCAAGTTTAAATATTCAGCGAAAAACACAAATGGACCGTTATTTGATAAATGTGACGTGATGGGAGAACACTTATTTCATATTCGGCTTCAGCATGCCAAAAACATAACAATTAGTTGGAAAAGTCAAAAAACGTTTAACCCTGAAAGGTTACAATAACACTGGTCTACAAATTTGGAAACAAAATTGACCGCAGAACCGAAGCATGTTTTTTTAACTAATCTGCGCTGAATTCGAATCTGGCATCACGTCTGGTTCATTTTTTATTGCATGATGGTAATACTGTAAAACAGTCAATGCTGACAACACAATTTCATAATTATTTATTTGACACACACTCGTAAAACTGGAGGCTTATTCTTAATTGCGATGCAAAAATCAATGCGATGCGCAAATGAAATGCGATGCGAAAGAAAATTGGTATTCTGTTCGACTTTCGCAATCGCATTCGCAATTTATTTCAAATCGTGGCAACGCTGCTCAAATATACGTCAGTAACAATAAACGTCAAATTAAAAATAAATAAATTGTTTGCGTTTGGCTGTGAAAAATTGTTTAAAAAATATATTTAGGACATTCTGTAATAAAAAAAATAATAAAAATGGATTTTGTGGCACTGTGGTTCGACGACGAAGAAAATGATAATGTTTTGTGTGTACTTTAAAATCGGCCCAAACCTATTAAAATTAAAGTTGAAGTCAAATCTTTTTTAACTGGTTTATATATTTCATACTTTTTCCATCATGCAGCTTCTCTAATAGGTGGTCCATTGATGTTTTGTTTTCAGTTAACGTTTGCCACAAAGTATTTGCCGACTGACGTGCATTTGGTGCTTATTCATAAATTCTATCATTATTTCAAATTGACGCGGTTTGGTGGACTTATTGCTTGCTTCCCTGAATTAAATAATAAATATATGATGAATAAATAAATAAAATATTATCTTTCACTAACATGTTTGTACTTTGCGAATGCTATTTTGTTGTCGAATAAATTTTGCGAATTTGACATTTGTTTTCGCAATGTAGAATACCGACTTGTCACCTTTTCGCATTTAAAATGCGATTAAAAAAAAACTTTGCGAATATCGCAATACAGAATAGCAATTGTTTGCATTTATGCATTTTCGCATCGCATTGATTTTCGCATCGCAATTCAGAATAAGCCTCCTGCTCTGAGTGGAGAAGCAGCTCGCGCTTTTTGTCATTATTTCTTAAGGACAAACAGGTCGTTTTTGTTTGTCTGCTTTTGTTGCGTTTTGCGTTGTCACCCCGCATTGGTTAGTGTTTCGGCGTCATATAACTGTACCGAGTTACGGTTTTTGCGGTTTCTACATTAACTATATGCACAATACTAATTATATGCAATCGTTTTTAACCTAAATGTTTTAATGTGTGTTGTCTGGTGGAGAACCAAAGAAAAAAACTCATGTGACTGGTGGAGAACCATATATAACTCAGAAGTTTTACTGGTGGAGTACTAAGGAAATAACTCAGACGTTTTACTGTGGAGACAAGATATACTCTGGAGCTTATTCTGGAAGCTCTTCGCCTTCCTATACGAAGGTCTAGGTCGATCAAGGACTTGTGGATAAGACTCCAACAAACCGTGTGATACCCTGGCAATATAACTCAAGATAGTTAGCCAAAACATTTTAGTTTTTAAGCAAAATCAAAAAAAAAAAATTTATTTGACAGAAGCCCACATTCATTATAAATCTTCATAATAGTAGCGTTTAAGCATGTCAGAGATATCGTGTGTTAC
The DNA here is from genome assembly GCA_930367215.1 of Pollenia angustigena. Lineage (NCBI taxonomy): Eukaryota > Metazoa > Arthropoda > Insecta > Diptera > Polleniidae > Pollenia > Pollenia angustigena. The sequence goes on along the minus strand of OV884057.1, from coordinate 117,622,143 downwards.
TGATTCAAGCTATTTTTGATTTGTGTGTGGTGAATATTTGGTTGGAAAAAATGGATATGCAATATAAGAATCATTAAAATATGCATGTTTACATTATTTTGGATTTGCAGTCAGAAAATTGGACAAACCGTGGACACCGACAATATTTTGCACATTCTTCATTCGCATTTAGATTTAAAAAAAAACTAAGTGCAGTGAGTGCGAACAAGGGGATCGTGCTTACCAGGATTTAATGAAAATTTAAAGAATTTATCATGGATTTTGAGATAAAAGCATGCTGGACTATTGCTGGACTCTAATATGTGAAACCGACCAACAAAATACAAACGACGTTCAAATAACATCATTTACTTTTGAAAATTCATTAATTTTTAAATAAACTAGTGATTAATTAGTATTGTGGTCATTTTGTTGAACTATTTTTTATGGTTTTTAATCCAAATTTTCAATATTTTCAATTAGGCTTAAGTTCATCAAATTTAATCTTCATTAAATTATCCCCATGAAGAAAGGAATTTTAGAACATGAAATTAATTAAAATTTACTGATAATTTTTTATTCTTGACTGAAGCTGGGCTCGAACCCAGGCGTTTTTCACGGACAGGTTACCCTTACATGTTTCGATTGCAACCACTCAATCTCTTCAGAGGGCTTGCCGTTTAACATATATACTATATATATATTTTTGAACAAAAATTTCTTCCTTCTTTTTTTACATTCACTGGAACTGATAGCGTGAAAAATTTTTCACATAAGATTCACGATTGTTTTTTTCCTTTCGAGGGGAATGAAAATTTCATGGGAACAAAAATTTCACTTGTTATTCACGATAGGGGTGAATATTTTCTTTAAAATGGGAAATACTACTTATAAAAAACTTGACCCTTTTTTAATTGAAATGCCCTTTTTTCGACCCCTTTTTCTGGAAAATGCCCTTTTTTTAACCCTTTACGCAAATTTTCAACGGTAACCCTGAATAGAAAAGGCGTCATAACGCTGATGTATTTTGACATCAGTACTATTACAAGTGTCTTCGTTTTTGACTCCATGGCACTTCTCATCATGGTGATGTCAACCTTAACATCACTTGGCCAAAGTGTCATCAGGGTCCAAATGAAATTATGTCATCAATGGGATGACACATCGGCATCACAGAAATTACGAACATGTTCTCAGTACGATGACTCAGTAACTCATTAGAGAATATTATTACTTACTTACCCGTTACATATGTTTGTTTCACGTTTGTTGAATTACGACCTTTGTTTACAGCAGAACTCTCAATAATAAGACACCAGCACCATGCCCCATATGGTTTTCGTAATCATTCTACTTAATAATTTGAAAAAATAGAATATAGGAATTTTTGCTTCTTATAATACATTGTAATCATGAAAATAATGTTAATAATATACAAAATGTGGCATCGAGTTGATGTCACTATAGTCATAAAATAGATGACACGTAAAAAATTGTACGAAGACGTTAGTCATTGGATTAATGTTACTTTTTGCATCATTAATGCCTTTTGTAGTAATATTTATATCACAATTCTCATGCTGGGCATCATCAATATGAAAATGCATTTTTCTATCAGTGTTGACGTATTCGAGAGAAAAATTCTTCGTAAAATCTATGGATCAATCTGCGTTGACGGAGAATATCGGTATCGAAAACGTAAATAGCCCTTGTGACATTGCGATTGCGTTTTTTCGATTCTGTCGCATCAGCTGCATGAAATCAGTCTATTTATATAATTAATTTTTTTTATATAAAAGCTATATGAAATTCAAAAATTGCTTATTTAAGAGGTGATTAGGAAAACAACTTGAAACTACAACAAAAACAAAATCACTGGCAAAATAAAAACATCCTTATTAACTGCACTTAAGGTGTGTAATCAATATCAATAGTGACAGTGATGAAATAAATACTCGTTTACTAAAAAGAGAACAAAATTCTTCATACGCACATACAAATATATAAACACACAGACGAAAACGCACGTGCGCGCCAAAAGTTTCAAGAAGTAGAAAGACGTAGAAATCGGAAACTTGAACTCTATTTCTCATAAAAATAAACAAACGCAAAAATAATAAACACTGAAATTTATTTTATTAAATGTTTGTATGCTGTATGTATTCACAGTGAAGTGTAAAAAATGTAAATCATTACGGCTTTTATTAAATGTTTCGTCAAAAATTCAGTAATTTTCGTTTGAAACTGATGAGCAGGCAATAAAAAAAGGCCAATAAAACTGGCTGAATAAACGTTTTCATATCTTAACTTCAGCGTCACAAAATATAAAACAAATTTTTGTTATTTTAACCGAAAGTGTTTAAAAATAACTGACTTTTTCAAAGTTATTTTTTGGAATATTATAGCTTTATTTTTATGAAAACTTTATGAAAGTGCAGATTACTTGGAAAATTAAGGCGCTCGCTGCCTATTTATTGGTCCTGAGCCCTCATTCCTTGTTGGTAACGTTAAGGAGACGATAAGACCATAGTCCGTACGAGAATGTATGCCTCGATGAACGTGCATTTCTAGACTTGACTAGAGAATTTTTACTTTATCCCGTGGTGAATAACGTAAGTTTCTTTCGTTTAAAAAAAGTGAACTTAAGGCATTCACCGGCCCATTCCACTGGGCACTTTGATCTTAGATACTGTCAGTTTATATATAGAAGGTAACGCAGATTCTGATGATGAAAAGACTAAACATCTGCTCTGTAACTGTCCTGCTCTTGAGGAACCCATTATGGATACAACCGAAATTTTTGCACTCTCACCTAAAGGTTTAAGTGAATAACGTGGCTGCAATGGGCGCATGTTTATTACCTCCCATATATTCCGCCAGGAGTTTGTGTGGATCATCTTAAAGATGTTTCACCTTCTGGTGTTGCTTCCTCTTGGAAAATAAGGTGCAGCCATAACCTGGAATTCGGCTGCATTTAAAGATTGAAAGATCTCTTGAGGTCGTGGTAGATTGTGGTACCACGGGAGTCTATTGGTCCTGGTGCTCCGGCAACGGGCTGACTATTGGTTAAGGACCCCCAGGGCATACTTTTTATAAAAGAATACTCTTTGCCACGAAAACATTGCTTTTCCAAGAAAAGTACCGTGTCTTTGTGCTTGAAGAGTTAATTTTTATGAGAAAGACATTATTGCAATAGTCAAAATGGGTGACGATGATGAGGGTAGTATGAGTGATGCTTTGATTTGGTGCATGAAGAGCTGAAAATGGTGAAGTGTATTGGTCGAAGCTTGAAGATTTGGATTCGGTGAATGGATGAAAAGTTGAGGAACCGAGGATGAAGAAGAGCAGAGTATGTTGGTCGAAGGGTGATGACTTGGATTCGGTGAATGGATTAAGAGCCGTAGTACCAAGTATGAACAAGAGTGAAGTGTGTAGGTTGAAAGGTTAAGAACTGGATGGTACAGAGGATGAGGAAAAGTGGATTGTGTTGGATAAAGTGTGAGACTTAAATTTCGTAAATGGATGAAGAGCCGAGGATAAAGCAGAAGTTGACTTCTATCATATTATTATAAAATCTTATGGAAAAGTGATTTCGGGGATCGCGCGGTGGTTCCCAAAATCGAGGGAAGGAAGTTTATAAAATGCAAGGGAGCTTTCCACTTGTGTAAAGTTACATAAATATTTCTAAAACAATTTAATACTTCTATTGCTGACATTCTCCAAATAAACAGAAATTTATATTGTCTTTGTATGGAAGATGCCACGCCCACATGAAATTTTAAAAATATTTATAGTATATAATAAGCGCCGGGTAGTCACAAATATTCTGCGAACATGTCCCTAGTTTTGGAGTCTATAGGGAACACATACAAACGCATTTTAATTTTAATATACAGACAATTAAAAGTTATAAATCAACTGCGTGCACTTTTGTTGCAGACTGTAAAACTATAATTGATAATCCTGAAACCATCATGTTTCACAGAAATTTCCTTTTATTATTTTCGTTGAGTTTATCTTATGTCTTTGATTTAATTAGCACTAGATTTTATTTGTATTAAATAAACAACTAGGATAACAACACAATCCTTTGGCACACTCTCTCCTAGACAGACACACGTACAAGGTGGTTTCTCAAATACGATTCAAATACCCAGCAACGTATTATGGAAGTGTGTTGAGAAGAAGTTGTAAGTAAAATGTGGATTTAATTAGCGTTAATTATGGGCGAGATGGGTAAGTGTGGAAAGGGAAATGATAAAGAAATATTTAAGCCAAAAGGTAAAGCATTAGAAATCAATACCAAATATTTACTTTCCAAAAAAAGGCTTAATGGAGCAGCTAAGAAAAATGGATGATGATGAAAATTTATATAAATGAAAATAATATCAAAAGTTGAAAATCCATTTTGATTTTAAATTTATGTTATTTAAAAAACTGTTGGTAAAGTATTATTTTTATTCAACATTTTTTATTTTTAGAATTTATTCTATGAGCTAAATTTCAGTTATGTATATTATTAAGCTTTTGGTAATAGTCCTATTCCAAAAATTTTTTAGGAATGACATTTTATTGTATATAATTTCATTATTTTTAATCAATAGCCGAAAGTTAGTTTAGTTATTTTAATGGCTTTGTTTTTTTTTTATTTTATTTTCGAATTTACGCATATTTTAGTTTTTAATTTATTTAGCGTCAAATGTTTTGTACATGAGATATTCGTGAAACTTTTTAATTCACTTTTTTCTTCTTGTTCGTTTTAGATAAGAATTTCATTGTGTTTGAAAAAAGATGACTTTGCATGTTTAGGATGCGTAAGCATTGACTATGAAATTCTCCATTTTTTTCTTCTCTTCTTTTTCGTTCAATTTTAACTCAAAACATGCAAAATGTCGACTACTGCAATACTGAAACATACGCACTCATCCAGACCTTCGGTTATCATATTTGTTTCATGTCCAGTCCATCAATTAACTGAAATATGGCAGATAAATAAAACAAGTAGAAATGCTAAAATTAGTTGAACCAAGTCGAATCCTGGATAACCCCTACCTTAGTTTCGAACTGATATTCGAAAAGAATTATTTTCCGATTTGATATATTTCATTACGGCTGGGTGAAAGAGTAAACCAAAAATAAACTTGTTATTACGTAAAATAATGAGCCGACTCTGTTCCATATTTGGTTAAATCAGTGTTGGGCAAAATACATGGTTTGCGGTATTTAAAATACAAAATACTTGCTGGTAATGTATTTAAAATACAAAATACTTTCAGGTTATGTATTTATACAATGCAAAATACTTACACATTTTTACGTATTTTAAATAAAAAATACTTCCACGTCATGCACATGTATGTATTTAAAATACGAAATACATACACCATTTTTATTCAAACCAAAAAATACATTAGATAACACTAATTAACAAAACAATTGTTTCCTTTCATAAATATCAGATTTTTAACTGTAGCATCAGACAAACAGTTTCTTGTTGGATAATAAATAAAACCTGTAGAAGAAAATAATCTTTCTACAGGTCCTGATGAGCACAAACTTGTATTGAATTCTATGAATACTGTTTTTATATTTGGATAGCTGCACTGAAAGAATTTTCTTCGCAATACCAATGAATTTTGACATTAATCCCATGAAAAATTGCATTAAAAAGGAACCTATGCAGCGCTTCGTTGGAGCAATGAAACCTGTTTCATTAAAAGGATTTAATGAAATATTACATAAGATCTATGAATATTATTCATTGGATGAATACTTTCAATAAAGTAAAAAAATTTTTTTTTTATTTCAATTTTTTTTAATTATTTTTTATTTTTTGTTATTTTAATTTTTTATTTTTTTTTTTTCTCTGGCAGGAATCGATCGCGCAACCTCGGTGCTGATAGACTAGCTCACTATCAGCTAGCCTACCGCGGCAGAGTAGTTTTTGGAAAAAAAAACTTGTTTTTTACTCAATTAAGAGCGTAAATATGAGATTAAATTGTTCATAACAACAATAACAACGTTGATTGAAAGTGGATTGAAAGTTTTTGTTTCATTACTATAATGACATTTTTATTGTCATAATGAAAATTTAAATTCAGGAAGGCAATTATTGAAATATGTTGCTTTTATAAAAAAATTTTTTGATTTCATAAATTTAATGGCATACATGTAACATTAGATGTATGAAATTATTAAATCTTAAATTTTTTAATTAACAATTAAACATTTTTTTAAGGAAACTATAATTTTGTATTAATATATGAAGATAGTAATGTTTGTATATTGTTTTTTTATGTTCCCAATTAAAATTCTTTTGTTTAACTTGGACAAACTTAAGTTTTCATATATCCAATGAAAATTTTTAACGTAATTACGAAATCTAATGAAGCGATTTTAACGAAAATACTTCATTATAACTAGGAAATTCCATTTAGACAATGAAAATTTTCATTTACCCAAGGAAAATTTTTTTATGAAAATGATTCATTAAATATATGAAGCATTTTTCTTTCAGTGTGGCAAGAGTGATAATGTCTTTGCTCTTGTCACTGAGGAAACTCCAAATTTGATGTCCTAGATTCACCATCATCCCTATCTACGAAAACAACAAAATCATCGTCTTCTTTACTGGTGCTTCTACTTCTGATATTTCCAGGTGTCATTTTGAGTTTTTTGTAATTTTCCTCTAGAGTATAAATTTGCAAGTTTTGGATTCTTTGCCTTTCTTCTTATGTATTTAAAATACAAAATACTTGCTGGACAAATACGTATTTGTATTTCAAATACTGCCCAGCCCTGGGTACAATTGAACCTTACAAGAACTTGTGCAAATTTTATTTTTCTGGTTCATCTTACGTAAATACTAGTCCAAAAATAAATGTGCATATGAGTCTTCATATGTAAACAAAGTGAACCTTGTGGACCTCTAACAGATGTATGTATGTTCATACAAGGCGAATTCACGCCAGGTGATCTAAGCTTGTTATGCTTGCAACAGCTGATAACTAACCAAAATGGTATATCGTTCAGGTGGTTCTGGGGAATCTTTCATACATTTTATAGTTGTCATTGTTATACAATTATGGGCCATTATTATAACTTGGCGTTAGCTGTTATCCGACAGTTAACAGACGCTTTTTGACAGATAACACATTATTATCTGTCAATTTAATCTTAACTTTAGCTAACTTCAAGTTGTAATAATGGCCCTATGAAATTTAAGAAGTTTTCAAATTATTACATTTTAAAAATTTGCAATTAAGTTATTTCTAGAAGGGGTAACATTTTCGTATATACTATTGTTATCTATTTACAAGAATTTATATGAAACGATCCAATTGCCGAGAGAAAAAAAAATCAGGAAAATCTGAGAATTGATAAAAATCAATTTTTTTAAAAAATTTGACGTAATACAGACATTTCCACGAGTCTGCCTGCAAAAATTCAGCTCGATTGGATCACGGAAAAAGTGCTAAAAATCGATCGACGTGTACATGAAAATCGCTCATACACGTGTATTTTTATTTTTTCTCCCCTTTCCGAAAAAGTATATTTGGTTGATAGGACAGAATGTGTGTAACGCTGTGTTATAAGTTAGAAACTAACTTATGGTGTTTTCTTTTCTAAAAAATAATGATGCATTATATTTGTGTAATATATTTATTAGGTTACACGAACCCTTATACCATGTTCACACGGAAAGCAATATTCGTGTTTCGCTCTCTTATTCCTGTTTCGCGCCCCAAACATGATTGAAACCAGAGTTGCCAATTTAGCGCCTTTGGCGCTAGATTTAGCGCTTTTTAACTGTCGAAAAGGCGCATATTTTTTCCTTAGCGCTTTTTTTAAAAAGAGCGCTAAATTAGCGCATACATTAAAATCAAGACACATTAAACCAAAATTTGTTTCCGTTTTGAAAATACTTTAGTCTGAAAAGCATTCTATACAAGGAAAGAAGTTTATTTTCTAAAGAAATCCATTTCGTTTCTTAAAACAAGAAAATTCAAAACTAAATAACTGATTTTAACTTATTTTCTTCGTATTAAGTAAAAGTTTCTTAAATAAAGAAACATTTTCTCATGATTAAAAAATTCACGTTTTTGGTATATGATCAAAAATTTTAAGAAGCATTTATTTAATATTAGTCTGATTTTAAAATAGAATCAAGAAACAAAGTTTTTTTTATAAACTAACTAGTGCTATACGTTTTTATGGAAAAATTTTAGGCTTTTCTGCTGATTTTGTAAAATAAAAAGCAAAGAAAACTTGATTTAAGCAACTATAGAATTAAAATTAAAATTAATTTAAAAAAAGTCGATCTAGAGAACTTGATTATGTGATTTTAATTCACTTTAGCGTGCTAAATGCAAATAGTTTATTCAATCACGTCTAGTTAACATTTTGTTTACTGATTTCTTGCTTTTTTATTCATAATATACCTGGATTTCTGATAAATGATAAAAATACTAATTTGCATGGAAAAATATAATATAAAATAATTATTTGTAAAATGTCAATATCGTTCTCAAGTTATGATAAAATATATGTAGCACATAAATGCCTTATTTCGGTCAAAATATAAGACTAGCCCATAAAATAATTAGACATGATAGAAACAACTGAAAACGGATTTGAATTTAGCGCAGTAGTATCTTTGTTTTTCATAAATTTTTATTTAAAACGATTTTTTTTTTTGACGGCCAGTGTTACTAATAAAACTTGGATCTTAAACATGTCATTAAGTTTTTTATTTAAATTTTATTTAGCGCTTTTTAGCGCTTTTTGATTGGAGACACGGCGCTTTTTGATTAGAAATAGTTCACAACCCTGATTGAAACTACTTGTTTCCCCATACAAAATTTTGAGAGCGAAACAGGTCGTTTCATTTTGAAACAGGCTGCGAAACAGGAAAAATGTACTGTCATATCCAATTTTGATAACATTTATCGTTAGTTTATCTGAACTAGCTCTCAAAAAAAATCAAAACAAAGAAAAAACAAAATAAAAATTGATGTTTAATAACTTGAGGGTTACACGATCAAGTTTTGGCTATCAAGTTTTAATACACTCACACTTTTTTACCAATACACTCATACTTTTAAAAATTGATACGAACTTGTCTCTAAAATTCTCTTGCCAGTGAGTGTCTCAATTTTCGTTCAAGAAAACATCTTATTACAAATCTTTTGAATTGGTTTTTGTTTTTTTTTTTCACAAATATTTTGCCGGCAAAAGCTGAAGTTCTTTTTTTACAAATTGTTGCGGGAATTTTAAAATTTTAACTAAAAACCTAAAAAAATAGTGAAAATATGTTTATTAATAAAATTTATTTATAAAATTAATAAGCAAAATGATGTTCTGCGATTCATAGAGCTGTACAGAAGCCATGAAATTTTATGAATCTTTCATCATATAGGCGAAATGATTTGAAAATAAAAGCCTACGAGTCTATAGCTTCTGAAACAAAAATGCCAGTGGAAGAAGTAAAGAAAAAAATAAAGTCCCTTCGAACAGCCTACAGTGCAGAAAAATCAAAAGTGGAAAATAGCAAAACATTTTGAGTTGTTTTCTCGGCGACGACATCTTGAAAAAGTAAATTGCTTTCAACTTGCGTGCAGCCTACGTCACAGCTGTCAACTTTTGCATATTTTGACAATCAGTATATGTAAAAGACTATCAAGAAAATCTTGATCGTGTGGCTGCACTGTAAAAGACTATCAAGAAAATCTTGATCGTGTGGCTGCACTGTAAAATAAAGTGATAATTATAACATAATTATATTAATAAAAGTATTAAATAATATATGTTTAAGTTTTATTTGCTTTTTTTTATCTATTTTAAAAAAAATCACACTAACAACACAAAAAAATTGTCATAATGAAACAAGAATGAATCGTATGAACAGCATGTTTGGCAAACTAGTTTCAAAGAGCGAAACGAGTGGTTTATAACGTCGTATGAACATAGCATTACAAAGTGATACATTTTTCTAAACATTAATATGTATTTAGCGTGTTAAATATTGAATGCAAAGTTTGTACTAAAAGCGATATTCACCATGCTTGTAGCAATCTTCAACAATTAATTTTCTTACAATTCCAATAAGCGTTAACAGCACTGATTTTCAATAATTAATGTCAGCTGTTGTTAAAAATTTTGCGACAAAAAAAATATAATAAAAGTAAAACAAACGAAAAACAAAAAGTTTTTATATCCATCACAATATAACTATAATCTCAATATAGCGCAAATTGTACGCAAACACAAAAAAAAAATTCTTGCTTGCATAAAAAAGTACTTTACGCAGATGCAAAAAAGGGTATTATCTCACACTCAGTTATAACTGCGGGTAAGAAATGGAACAAATTTGCCATTTATTGTTGCAACATGTTTAGAAAGGAAAACGACAACTTCTCACATTTTTGCATATATTTTAAGAATGGAACAAAAACCCGCACGAATGGTAGCATATATGGAACATTATTGTCAGAAAAGAAAACACCATTAAATAATTCTAAACAAACCCTTTTTAGAAATAAGAAATATAAATGTTTCAAAAACTTAAACAATTTATCAAAGTTTTTCTGGGGATTCAAAAATTAATTATCAAGGTTACGTTATAATGTGCTAAATTCCCATTTCAAACTGAGGTTTATTGTTGAGGGGATAAGCTATTCCTACGCGCATTTCACTGGTTGCTTAGGCCAGATCGTCAAGAAACTTCATCCAAAAATTTAAGAAAAACTAAAGATATCAAACCAAATAAAACTGTTAAGCAAATAAGAATTATAAGTCCCAGTTTTACTTGTAACAATATCAAAGCTTAAACAAAAACAACAACAATAAACAGTGAGTTTATCTTTTCTTAAAATCCCGACTACAATTGGTTGATTTTTTGTCAACTCTAAATAAAATAAAACAAATTTCCTTATTTTATTTTGCTAGTTCAGTTTTATTTGCACTGCCACATGCATATTAGTTATCAAAGTTTTTCTTGGGATTCAAAATTCTAATTTTTTTAAAAAAAAAATTTATAATAATAATAAAAAAATATCAAAAAATTGTTGCCACTATAAAAACTTAAATGTAACATAATGTTCCCACCATACTTAAGTATTTTTCCTACAAAAATCAGATATTATTTTTTCCATTTATGGTAGACTTATGCGTGGAATTGCCCATAAGATTATACAAAAAAGCTTGATATACATATTAACATCAAATTTTACAGATATAATATGAAACAAAAAACAAAAATTATTAATTTTTAACAATTTTTATTTAAAAAGATTTGAACATTCTTTATTGGTGTCCAGCGTTGCCATAATTTTGTTAAAACGAACGAGTAATGCAAAAAAAAAATATAATATTATTAACGAAGGCGTTACTTTGTAGGCTAAAATAGAGGGCGAAAGGCGATTTGTGTTGTTCCCTCATTCGACACAAAATTTATTTTAGTTCGGAAACAAATGTGTTATTTGTCAAGTGTACATGAACAATTGCTGCAATAAGAATTTCACAATGTAAATTCAAAGGCAACTTCAAAAAATTATACAATGTAAACAGCGACATTTTAACATTTTCAAAAGTAAAATCCAAACAAACTACACAAACGGCTTGGCAAATTTGTCAAAACTGTAAGTTTTTTTTGCGTTGTTAATCAGGGTATTAACAATTAAGGAATATTTGTAGAAAAACCGAAAATGTCTTATTTTTATACAAAGATATGCTTAATTTAATGCGTCATTTAAGTAAAAGTTTTGCAAAGTAAAGAATGAGAAGGTGAAACAAAAAAATTGAGGAGGATAAATTTTTTGAAATTTTTTAATGATGCTTCGGTCGTTTATTTGTAAACAGAATGTTAGTTTGTTTGTATGTGTCAAGCTAAAAAGGTATTATTATAGCTTTGCAAATAAGAAATAATTTAACAAAACTGAAAATAAAAAAATTGTAATGCAAAGAGTGCAAAATCTGGTGGTGTCACTAAATATTGCCTGGCTATAGGTAAAATAGGCTCGTATTTTTCCTTATTTACTTTCCACACTGAATAAACAAATCAATCCATCCGTACTACGGGTTTCCTTAAATCAAGTACAGAAAGCTTGATTCAAATACGAATTATTCAAGTGCGAAATACTAAACTTATCCATATGTAATATCGTACTTAAAATAATACGAAAACAGGATTGACTTAATTAAAAGTGAGGTAAAATTTATCTCGCACTGTGCTTGATTCAAGAATTTCTAAGACTATTTAATCTCGCTTTGAACTTGAAATAATTCGAAAGTGAGATAAGATTGATTCTAACCTAAACAATTACCCCTCAGAAGCGGATAGAAAATTATTATTTTACTTACTCGTTACACGTGTATTCTTGCCTTTACTAACTGCATAATTCTCAATTATTAGACACCAGCAGCATGCCCAGTATGGTTTCCGAATCATTCTACCTTAAAAATGTGTGATATTTAACTAAATAATAAATAAAAGAATATGGGAATTATTGCTTTTTATTTTACTTTTTAAACAAGAAAATAATCTTTATTTTTCTTTTGGTAGTGCTGTTGTTTCTACACAAAACAAACAAATCGTTTTTTAACTTCATTTGTAGTGTTGTTGTTTGTATAACAAACTTTTAAAAACACACGCGTATGCACGCATATTGGTTTTTGAAAATTATCCCATTTGGGATTGTTTTAAGTACTTTTTAGTGTTATCCGTACTTACCGTCAGTAAAAGTAAAAACCTAAAAATGTTCAGTAGTAGCATTTAGCATTAGCATTAAATTTCAGATATGGACATATTATAAAAATTTTAAATACATTTAGCAGTGTGACAGATTTTTTTCAATTTATTGATATCGAAGCCCACGCAGATTTTTTTCAACTAAATTTTAAAATATCGAGTGGTGCTAAATTTTAACTATTTTATGGCTTACGCTATTTCTGGTGATCAATCTGGAATTGATTTAAAGATTTTGTTAGTTCTACTGATTGTTTCTCTTTTCGTTGTGTTGAGTTGGTAAAATTGAATTACGAAATTCGTTTAATAAACTACATTCCTATCAAGTTTTTTATGCTTATTTTTCTCGGGTTTTCTTATTTATTTTTAAACTTAAAAAACTCTGTAATAAATTTGGTTCATATTTCGTCCTATTTTCATAAAGTTTTTTGATGTTCTTTGCAGAATTTTGAAAAATATCAAAATCTGGCTTTGTTTTAATCTAAAATTAATTTATGAAATAAATGAAAAACGTGTTCTTAGAAATATTTTCTTGTTCTAAACGGTTGAAAAAATTTATTTCCCTTAAACTCGCTTAAAAATATATTTTCAGAGTTGGTTGTGGTTGATAAAGTTGGCGATACTACTATGTATGTACATATATGGGTAATTCCATGTCAAAACGCCCAAGAGTGGGACACGACCCCTTCCGATTTTAATAAAATTTGGTGAGAAGGTTCCTTTTATCTTATTAGGAACATATATAAACGAAAAAAATATTTAAAATTTGTTTTTCGAAATTTATGTCATATTCAAAATGTCATAATTTCGCAGAATTAGCCGAATGTGTTGAGCTTATTTCTTCAATATCTCGAAAACTACTTGACATACGAAGATGATTTTGATGTCATTTTAAAGAGAATACTTGGGGCTACAAACCATAAATTGAAAAAAAACCGAAATTCGGCAATAAATAATAAAGTGGGGCTGGTCATACATTTGACCCATCTAGGAGCATCCTACGCGCAATATTTGTATGGTACAGCGCGTAGGATGCTCCTAGATGGGTCAAATGTTTGACCAGCCCCACTTTATTATTTATTGCCGAATTTCGGTTCTTTTAGTTATTTCAATAAACTAAACCGTTTTTGAGTTACGCGAATATATGCTGTGCAACCTCTTACATTTTCGAAACAACGATATATCTTGAAAACAAGAGCTAACCTAAAAAAACTGTTAGCACCTCTGGATTCAGCGTCCCCAATTAGGGTAAAATGCCAGGTGCGCGGCTGGTCTGTTGTTTACAACTAGCACAGTGTACTTATTGCTCAAAATTACAATATTAAAATTCTATTTTAATATTATTTTTTTTAGGGTTGCGAAAGGAAAAAAATCATATCTTAAAAAAAAAACACCTCCTTCAAAGTTTCAGGATTTTTAAAGAACAGTTTGAGGTATTATACAAAAAAAAATCAGCCAAATAAAAAACTAGATTTTTGACTTAGTCCGTTTTTAAAATTTAACATTTTGCAGATATTACATTTTTCAAAAACTTTATGGTTTGTAGTATTCTCTTTAAAATGACATCAAAATCATCTTCGTATGTCAAGTAGTTTTCGAGATATTGAAGAAATAAGCTCAACACATTCGGCTAATTCTGCGAAATTATGACATTTTGAATATGACATAAATTTCGAAAAACAAATTTTAAAAATTGTTTTCGTTCATATATGTTCCTAATAAGATAAAAGGAACCTTCTCACCAAATTTCATTCAAATCGGAAGGGGTCGTGTCCCACTCTTGGTCGTTTTGACATGGAATTACCCATATGTTCTTTCTAAGATATCTTAAAAAAACACAGTGGTGGGATTTCTGAACAATTGTATGCTGAAATGGGCATCAATGCCTCAGTGACAAATAAAGAATTTATCTTAGAAAAATATGTTTCCTGGGTACCAATTATTACAGCTATAAGTGTCCGGAGAAAGAGATATGTTTGTACACTGTGGTATGCACTATCACTAGCGCCATTTCGCTAGTCACTTACGGCAATTGTTCTTTCTTATACCACTGGGATATTATTCAATGTTGTAAGATGTAATTGAATTTATTATAAGTATTTATAATTTATTAAATTATTTAAGCTTAAGGTCACTTTTTTAAAAAATTTATTAAAATGTTTTTATTCTATTTCGATTTCCGTTGGAAATCTTCTTCAGGAAATTTTTTAAAATAAAATAAAATTTGACAATAAATGGAAAAATAAATTTTAAAATTTCAAAAAACAAAATTATCATAATAAATTTAAAATTCCATTCTACAAACTTTAAACAAAAAGATAAACAAACAAAAAAGGAAAACCAAATTTAAAATTTATTCAAAGCCTAAATCCTATTTTAATGTCCCTTTCCGTCAATAATAAGCTATGCCATCTGAAATTTATTTTATAAACAATCAAGGACAAATACCTATTTATATTATCCCTTACATCAACCTATTTATTTTTATTCAATAAATGTCTATAAATTTGAGCTAAGCCCTCAGTATATTTTTTAAAATTAATCCTTTTCTCAAATGGAACATTATTTATCTGCAACATTTCTAACATATATCTACGTTTCTTAAAACTTTCCGTATTCAAAATTGATGTGTTTTCAAAATCAGGATAATGATTAAAATCCCTACAATGAGTTGATAACGCCGTTCCATGGGCTGAATTATAATTCCTATATTTTTGGTCATGTTTATGTCCAGCTAATCTAATTTTCAGTTTTGTCCCAGTTGTTCCTACTTATAAAAACATTTTAATTAATTTTTTAAAAAAGTGACCTTAAGCTTAAATAATTTAATAAAGTATAAAATTTATTAAAAAAAGGTCGAAGAAAAAGGATTATAATTTATTAAAAGTATTTACATATGTTTTATTCTTTTTTTTGTAGTTTTTTTTTTTTTGTCGAATAAAATTTATTTTTTATAACTATGGTTTTTTCTTCTATTTTATTGACAATAATGGGTAGGGATTTTTGTAGGGGAAATTTTTTCAACGTGTAAGGAAAAAACGGATTTTTTTTGCATGTGAAGGTATTTTTTCGAAAAATCCACTGGCAACACTGCTGGGAAGCCTTTTTTGTTTTAATTAATTGTAGTTTAGTTACAAAGTTTGTTTGCTTACGTGTGTAAGATATATTTAAGACTCAGGTATAAAGTAAGTTTGTAATACACTTTATTTTTGGCCTTGAAGACTTTTTGTTTCAATACTAGGGTTTCTTATTTCCACGACTTTTTCTATTCGGTGTATCCGTGGATATTTTCATTTTGCACTTCAAGAAGCTTTTCAGACATTTCATCAGCAATTAAAAAGACTGTTGATTTATTGGCGTAGGAAAATAGTTCGATTTGTAGGTAGCTTTTAGTAATTTTAGTAAAGACTATCAGCCGTATTCATAATGAAAATTTGGCATAAAGTTAGCAAAAAGTTTATTCATAATACACCAACCAAACTCTGGCTAACGATTTGCTAAACTCTTGTTAACGAGCTGCCAAACGTTTGCCAACTTGTGAAAAACAGCCGTTTAATGTCAAACAATTTTGTTGGTTTTTTTAATTAACTGTCTTTTACTTAATTTATTTTAATTTAAAAAACTTTTTAAAATTTTTATACATAGTAGGTAAAGGGAAAAACAAACAAAAAAAGGAAAAAATTACAAATTCAGCGATGATTAATGCAAAACGTGTTGCATTTGCAGTTTGCAGATGGAGAAAAGTTCGTTATGAATTAACTCTGTGCCAACAAGCTGCTAAGCTTAATCGGCATTCTGGTAAGCAGCTCGTTGTACGTAGTGTACAAACTGTGGCTAACTTTTTGTTATGAATACGGCTGTATGTTTTTATTGCTCGTTTTTAATTTTAACTATGCTTACAAATTCAAATTTCAATAAATTAAATTTGCAATTCCCGAAAATTCCAGGAAAAAATGTCCCGGGAATTCTTTTCTGCGTAGAAACTCTAGTCAATACTTAAATTAATAAATAAATATTCTTATTCGACGAATATTGGCGCAGATATTCGTATTCGCGAATTTTTTTCGAAATTAATATTCGTAACATCACTAGCAAGTACTTGGTCACACATAGTCGCCTTTGGTGAATTCGAATCTCTTTGCACAATAACGGAGACAATATATATATTCCTCTAACTCCCACTGGATCATAGGGCGCCAAAAATGGAGACAAGCTACCACTAAACACGTCTTACGGTAAGAGTACTTTCGGTTTTATTGTTAAACTTAAAAAAAATCGTACATTAAAACTATGCATCTTAAGGCTACTATGCATCATTTGCTCAAATGCTACTTTATGTCGCACCTCTGACTCACAAACCAAAAAGAAAACCATTCATGTAGAAAATTCAATAAAGATTCTTTTGCATACAATTATTTAAAATGTATCTAAATGATTGGGATTATGTCTCCACAATACTGTTCCAAAGCTCACATACACACTGGCATACAAAGTTTGACTTGCACCGCTGTACAAACGTGTATGTGATTCCCTGCTATACAGCCGCATTTTGGTTGTTGCATTTGTTGGAGTATTTTTGTGTCATTTTGCTGTATGTTTTGTGGTGGCGTTATCAGTGCAGGTTTAACCGAAACTATAAACAACCGCGTGGAATGTCATGCATAATGTCCCCAAATTAGATAAACATGGCGCCAATGCAATCGGCAATATGCTTACGTTTATATATCATTAAACTTACACACACACACACACACAACTATGGTTATACAATCATACACACATTCATACAAATCCCAACGAAAAGAGCAGTCACACAATCAACTCGTTAAAACATTTTATTATTTGTATAGAAAATAAGAGATTTTTTTTAAATTCCAAAATATTACGAATTTTTACTTTTGTATGTTTTAGATGCATATTTTTTTTGGTTGAAGATCAAATTAGGCTTCATCGTCTTCATACAAAATTTAGGGTTAGCACTCCTCTTTTGACATTTAATCTTAAAATCATTAATAACGGATGCTTAGGCCATACAGTATGTTAAATTTAAAATTGCGGAAAATGTACATGTCAAGTTTTTGCAAAAGCATCTTCACAAACGATATGAATTTTTAAAACTTGGACAATTAAATTACCAAGAAAACTTTGCGATAACTCCGAAAAACTTTACTTTTTCTTTTTTTAATTAAATAATTTAATAGGCCCATTCCATCAATATTTTTCAGGAATATTTTTCTATGCGCCATCAGAATTTTTTGTTTGTATATTTCTATTACGAAGCTAACTTTAGCTATCCTTTGGTTAGCAATGGAGTAAATTGTACAGAAAATGTATACAACTATTAGATATCAGCAGAATGTAATGCATTTTCAAGCCCGCTATGGCCCGTCAGCATTCTTTATATCGCATAAGGAAAAACTTTTAAGAGAATCGGAAGAGGATGAGCCACTGTTCATCCATCCTACGCTGTGGTTCATGTAAAGAAAAAGTCGAGAGATACTTAAATCTACCCTACAAGAACATTGACGGTCATTTGACCTGTCATATGGCCGGCATTGCTGATGCAAATATCGGTCATTGCGTAGAACAAAGTTTCTATCACTTTCTTAAGGCCAACGTGAAAAAAATGACCTAAACTTTTGTGTACGTGTGATTTTGCATCCTTCTGTAACCTATGAATTTTGTGGTTGATTAAACATATATCTGAGCTGTTTACTCTTATACTCTTTACATATCAGTACTGATGTATTAACCGGACACAGCTGACTAGTCAGTACTGATGCATATACCGGCCACAGTTGACTTGTCAGTACTGATGCATATATTCGTCACTGTTGACGTAGTTTTTAGCTTAAATAAAACACGATTCATCTCATTCAATTCTCATACATATTTTTGTTTTTTATTTAAAATAAAATTCAATATTTGTTCGTTTTACAAAATAAATTAAATAAATAAATAATTATTTTTTGTTCTATGAGGTAATTTAAACATGTTTAAGTATATTGCGATAGGCTTCTTACAATCCGGCACATTTTTGTTAATTTAAATAAAGTAGAACCACCTTCGCCTCTAATCATAATATGACGATTATCCAACTGAACATCGGGATGAGCCTCTTCATTGAGAATACTTTCAGCACCAAATGAGTTCTGTTGCAGGTCTGATTGAAACGAATTTGCGAAATAGTCTTTCTTATTCTTATTAAAATCAATTTTAAATATTAACAATCTCTTGTACATGTATAAATAAAAAACTACTCTACTTGAGTTCTTTTTAATTTTAACTCGAATTCAAATTCAATATGCGTATCGGCTGGCATTATTGTTTGAGTATCAGTGCACTGATACATGATACATGTTTATTATTATTAAGTTATATATATTAACAACAACAAAATACATATATAAATATAATTACATAACCATATAACCTGATAATCTGCCTACCGTGAACAACCCAAATATTTAAATCCTATTATTTTTTGTGGATTGTTTTTAAGGTTTGAGGAATTTTAGCGATTTAAAAAAATCTGAAATCCTGTTTTGAACCCTTGCCAGTGAAGAGTTGATACAGTTTTTAATTTATAATTGAACTTCAAAAGTTTTGAAACTTCTTATTTCTAAATTTCGAATAAAAACATATAAGTAAAAAAGAAAACTACTATTGTTTAAAAGTTAATAATAGTTTATTTTTATTCCAAACCAATTTTATATTAATTTTTATCTTAAAATGCTCCTAATTTTTTCATGATAAACCGTAACAGACACAAAACTATGTACGAATAACATTATTTTTTTTTTATTCTATTTCCACTTTTTGTTTGGGCTTCATTACAAATTCTGTAACTTTTTTTATCATCATCATTACAATAAAAAACAAATTTGTAACTTTGGTTGGTATCTTTAAGCCACACAAAAATTCATGGTGTCCCTTTTCATAGTCAGACAGACAGACAGAGAGACACACATGAAACACATTCAACCAACCATCTTTAAAACTCATGGAAATTAAATGTCATTTATTCTCGAAGGAAAAGAAATATTTTCGAAAATAAAAATGAAAATGGTAAGAAAACATCTGAGATATTGTTATCGGTCTGTAACGACAATAATTTGGACGATAATACATGCAATGTGGTTTCACTTTGGTGCCATCTTTATTATTATTGCTCTATTTTTATTACTCACATTTAGGAGATCATCCTAGTCCTATTTGTTTCAAAAATGTTTTCGTTTTTATTTTTCTGTTTTTTTTTTATTTTCTTACCGGATAAAATATTTAATGGTAATTTCTTTTCTGCCAAAGACATATTAAAATGCCAGAAAATGTGAAATAAATTCAAAAAAATTGCCTTGAGACTTATATTTGTAGAAAATGTAGTAATTGGCTTACATACATACAAATATTTGTAAACCCTACACAACCACATTATGCTTTTGTACAGGATTTTGTAAGAAAATAGTCAATTGAAGACAAATAAATATCAAATAGATGTTGATATTTTTATCTACATAACTAGTATTTGGCACAAATATTTCCAATCTCGCAAAATGTATATGTTAGTACTGTAGGGTAACCGGTATTCAACGACTTTACATTCATACATGTTCTAGCTAAGTGCCGGTTCACACACGTCAAGCTTGACTAGTCAAGTCAAGGGAAGGGAAAAGAGAATGCATATATTTTCCCCTCTCTTCTAAAAGCTCAAGACTTGCAAGTCAATCTTGACGTGTGCGAACCGGTGAACAGTGGCTTTGCTTTTCGTGTTAGGTATTTCCCGGTATTAGGTAATAATTACACTTTATCCACGTTGTACGCAATAGTTTAGAAATTGTTTGTACCAAAAGTACAAAATATTTTAACTTCTCCCATTTTAAAATGTTAATTCTATGTAATAATTTTGATATTTGTATTTTTATTTCCCCCTACACTTTATGTACTCAAAAAGAACCTAGGGCTCAACTTTCTTCCTTCAAATTAAACGTCTAGCTATTAATATTATTTTAGGATTAAAAATGACCGTAGGAGCTCGTGTTGGCAAATTCTACCACTTTTCATTGCTCAATAATACTCAGAACATTTTATTTGGGTACTCATTATTTTAAGCGGGGTTTTTTTATAGCTTTTTTACACTTGAGCAAATCTTAGAGGAATGCGTGGAAGAAGTTAAAAATGAAAAAAAATTTGTTAACATTTGTAACATCTTTCATCATTTCAACATCATAAATTATATTGCTGTCCTGCTCTTTTGTATTTTTAACAAGTTATTTGTTTTTTTTTAGTGATGACACTAAAATAATCGAAAGATGTTGAATGAAATAACATGAGATAGGAACATCTTTAAAAGATTTTTTAAGATGTTACAAATGTAAACCAGTTTTTTTCATTTTTAAGATCTTCCATGCATTCCCCTAAGATGTGCTCAAGTGTAAAAAGGCTATTAAACAACATTTCAAAGAGAAACATAGCTTTTTATTCATTTGTATATATTTTGTATTAAATCTGTTTAAAAACAGTATACTTATATTGGTTCCTTTTACTCCGACAAGTAGCATAGGACCGTAAAACAATATTACTCTTTAAATTTATCTTCGTTTTAATACCCTTCGCCGAAGATAAAAGGGTATATATATGTTTGTCAATCCATTTCTAATTTCTACAATATTGATCCAAGATCTTTAAAGTACGAATATTGTAGGTGCTTGTGACTATCGAAATTGATGTAACGATGTCCGACTGTCCATGTGTCTGTTGAAATGTGTTTTCCGAAAACCCCAGATACGATGGGGACTCCGTATTTACGTAATTATATCGCATATAGTCCGCAATTATTTGCTATCGATATTCAGACTGATCCAGCCTAAGATATGAGCAAAAACCACGACTGCCATTAATTTTACCCATAAATTTTTTATTGTTAATTTTTTTATGTATATCTTTAGAACGGCAGGAGCCAGGAAGGCAGCATTGAACAAGTGGGCGTGGCACTTCCCATACAAAAACGATATTGATTTCTGTATATCTTGAGAAAGGCAAGAGCAAAAGTTTCCAAATTAAGTACAAGCATCTTCGTTATCAAACCACACAGCATTCGGAAAAAATTAGGCGAGATCGAACAAGTTGGCGTGGCACAATGTTAATTAATTTACATCTTACGATGGTGAAGAAACACAATAGCCGGCGCAAATTTAGAACCAATTCTATAGGCCGGTTTTGAACGAATTGTCATAGAAAAAAAAATTACTATTTTTTGGTTTTTAAATTGAATAGAACACAAAAAAAAGAAGGGGAAAATTAACCATAATTTGAATATGTAAATTAAAAATTGTTCAATACAAATTTTAAAAGAAAGCAAACATTGCTTACGTTGGAACTTTAAGTCCTTACTCTATACCATGGTACAAGTACACAAGGTAAACTCGTGTAGGTGTACCATGCTCCAAACGTTCTTATGACGTAAGACCCGGGTTGCCAGTGGATTTTTAAAAAAAATTGCTACACATGCTAAAAAATCCGATTTTTCCCTACACGTTGAAAAAATTTCCCTACAAAAATCCTTACGCATTATTTTCATTAAAAAAGAAGAAAAACCCTTAGTTATTAAAAATAAATTGTAGTCGAATATGTATATTAAAGCTTTGAAAAAATAAGCACAAAACAAACCAAATAAAATATATGTTCATATGTACCTTAAATAAATTCAATTAAATCTTTCAGCATTGAATGATATGCCAGTGGTACAAAAAATAGCAATTGCCATAAGTGACTATCGAGTCTACAAACATATCTCTTTCTCCAGACACTTATAGCTGTAATAACTGGTACCAACTATTCATAAGCCATTTCAGCAAACAATTGTTTAGTTACCCTACCACTTTTTTTTAAGATATCTTAGAAAAAACATAAGCATACATATATAGTAGTGTCGCCAACTTTTTAAGCCATAAACAATATATTTTTTTAAGCGATTTTAGGGAAAATAAAATTTTTCAACCGTTTTGGACAAGAAAAATTATCTAAAAATACGTTTATTTCCGCATAAATAACGCGATACGATGAAAAATCCCTACATATTAAAGATTATAAACAAACTGTCCGAATTTGCTTACGCTTCTAGAATTAAAAATATCCACATGTAGGGATTTTCCCCCACTTCTGGCAACACTGCGTATAACCCAACTATACTCTTAGCATAAATGGATTATTAATATTAAAGTTTATCAAAATTAATTATGAAAGTCCCATTTTCTCAAATTTAACTTAAAGTTCATGAATTATAAATCCATAATTGTAAAATATTTTTAATCTTGGAATGTTTAGCAGCCGTAACGTTACAACAGCGGAAGGCAGAATGGTTTCTTTCGCTTATCTTTTACGCTCATATGCAATAAATTAGCAAGAGCGTTAACGTTGTGTCACGAACAGTAGTGAAAGCTTTCTTATTTAAAAAAGGCCACAAATTATAAATAAAAATAGAGATAAAAACGCTACATTGACCAAAAAATAGCTAAATTTCCATTATTAATTAACAATACCGGCAAACTTTACTATTAAAATCGGTTTTACCAATTGCAAAGCTTTGAGGCCGCTTTATTCCAAAACTAGAACACGGTTGTCGCTTTTGTTAAGGTAAGTCTGCAATATGCAAGTCTTAAGAAAATCTTGGATTATTTTCAGAACACAAAAACAACAATGTTACACTTTGTTTATCTTTTGTCCAACCATCATCGAATGAACATTTTACGACTCTTTGTATAAATCATATTTTCAAGTTTAATAGAATATCTACATGAGTCTCATGAGTCTCTTGACATGAAAGTCTCGTTAGGTTACCTTTACCCACGTCTTAAACGAATCCGACAACGATTGAAGAAGTGTCTTTCTATGGAAGAATCTAACTCGCGTTATAGTTTTTCCCGTGCAAGGAAAAATTTGTGTTTTCCTTGCAATATTTTTCGAATATAACAAAAAAAACAGGGGCGTGAGTTCTATAATGATACGTGCTGAATCGAATGAAACTAATTTGGATTCGATTGAAGCAAACTAGTGGGGTGAAATTTTATTTTTATATAAAAGTCTATGAAATTACCCTTTTGGCCTTCTTGCAATATTTTTCAAATAGGAAAAAATATAAAAAAAAAAACAGAAACGTGAATTCTATAAATGATATGTTCTGAATTGAATGAGTCAAGTTTGAATCAAATTTGTGGTAGATGCAAAAGCAATGTGCAAAGTTAAGGACTACATATTCGATGACTTGCATGTAAAATAAAATAATAAAAATATATAACAAATTCGTATAATCTAGCAAATAACATACGTTCAATAAAAAAAGTATATTTATTAACTTTTTATTTAATTGGGTTTTTTAGCTGTTCTAATTGTGGTCTGCCTAGACCATTACAGTTAAGGGTTATGAAGCTTTTGGTTTGAAAATACCACATTCCATGTTTATGATAATTTGTAAACAAAGTATTTATACATAAGTGCTTAAGAATATCTGTTTAAAAGGTCAACAGAAAAAGAGAAAAAACAAAAAAAATGTACTTGGACTTCAAGAAAAATTCTTGACGAAAGTACGAAAAAACAGAAGTAAAAGGAAAAAAACATGTAAAATCAAATAGAATGGATAATCATTCAGGAAAGCAAATTTCGATCTACCAAATGTTAAAATACAATTTGGTTTAAGGATTGATGTTTGACTAGTGACGTCAGCAGTCGTCGATGGCTGCGAGTGTAAGACGGCAAATCCATCTGAGGAGATCGAGTGGTTGCGATCGAAACATGTCATGGTAACCTGCCGGCCAGGGTTCGAGCCCGAGCCACGTCAAGAATGAAAGATTATCAATAACAATTTTAATTGATTTTCATGTTGTAAAATTCCTTTCTTCATAAAAATAATTTAATAAAAATTAAATTTCATGAACTTAAGCCTAATTAAAAATATTAAAAATTTGGATTAAAAACCATAAATAGTTCAACAAAATAACCACAATACTAATTAGTGTACCAACATTATTTTAATAAAAATTCATTAGGAATATATTTAAGAAAATCCATAGTTTTCAGTGAGCTTTTTTTAAATGCAAGTTTCTCAAAATGCCTTCGATATAACAACGGTATCAAAAAATATAATATTAAATGTAGAACCCACAAGATTTCATAACATGTATGAGCTTCATAGCTCCCAAACCAAAATTTTTTTGCCCAACATTTTTACATCTCTAATATAAGAATTTAATTACTTTCGGTGAAACTTCTTTATATAGATGGACTTTTTTAAGTTCTTATTTATTAGAAATTTTGTGCATTTAAAATGTATTTTTTTTGGAAAAATCTTGAAATTTTTTATAACAAAGGCAAAAAAGTAAAAATTATTAATTTTTTAAAAGAAACTTCTTTTTATTATGGAAACAACATATTTAAATTAAAATACGTAATTGCGGTATTTGTAAAAAATTAAATTGTAGGTTTAAAATTGTGTTTTAGTTATATTTTCCAAAAAAATACATTTTAAATGCACTTAATTTCTAATAAATAAGAACCAAACAAAGTCCATCTATATAAAGAAGTTTCACCGAAAGTAATTAAATTCTTATATTAGAGATGTAAAAATGTTGGGCAAAAAAATTTTGGTTTGGGAGCTACACTGAAAGAAAAATGCTTCATATATTTAATGAATCATTTTCATAAAAAAACTTTCCTTAGGTAAATGAAAATGTTCATTGTCTAAATGGAATTTCATAGTTATAATGAAGTATTTTCGTTAAAATCGCTTCATTGGATTTCGTAATTACGTTAAAAATTTTCATTAGATATATGAAAACTTAAGTTTGTCCAAGTTAAAAAAAAAAATTTAATTGGGAATATAAAAAAACAATATACAAACATAACTATATTCATAAATTAATACAAAATTATAGTTTCCTTAAAAAAAAAGTTTAATTGTTAATTAAAAAAATGTAAGATTTAATAATTTCATACATCGAATGTTACATGTATGCCATTAAATTTATGAAATCAAAAAAAATTTTTATAAAAGCAACATATTTCAATAATTGCCTTCATAAATTTAAATTTTCATTGTGACAATAAAAATGTCATTATAGTAATGAAACAAAAACTTTCAATCCACTTTCAATCAACGGTGTTATTGTTATTATGGACAATTTAATCTCATATTTACGCTCTTAATTGAGTAAAAAACATAGTTTTTTAATACAAAAACTACACTGCCCCGGTAGACTAGTTGGTAGCGAGGTAGTCTAACAGCACCGAGGTTGACTGATCGAATCCCGCCAGAGACAGAAAAAAAAATTAAAAAAAAATAAAGTAAAATAAAAAATAGAAAAGATAAAAAAAAAATAATTAAAAAAATTAAAAAAAATAATTAAAAATAAATAAAAAAAAAAAATTTTACTTTATTTAAAGTATTCATCCAATGAATAATATTCATAGATCTAATATAATGTTTCATTAAATCCTTTTAATGAAGCAGGTTTCATCGATCCAACGAAGCGCTGCATAGGTTCCTTTTTAATGCAATTTTTCATGGAATTAATGTCAAAATTCATTGGTATTGCGAAGAAAATTCTTTCAGTGTATGAAGCTCATACATCTTATGAAATCTTGTGGGTTCTACATTTGATATTATATTTTTTGATACCGTTGTTATATCGAAGGCATTTTGAGAAACTTGCATTTAAAAAAAGCTCACTGAAAACTATGGATTTTCTTAAATATATTCCTAATAAATTTTTATTAAAATAATGTTGGTACACGTTTAAACAGATATTCCTAAGCACTTATGTATAAATACTTTGTTTACAAATTATCATAAACATGGAATGTGGAATTTTCAAACCAAAAGCTTCATAACCCTTAACTGTAATGGTCTAGGCAGACCACAATTAGAACAGCTAAAAAACCCAATTAAATAAAAAGTTAATAAATATATTTTTTTTATTGAACGTATGTTATTTGCTAGATTATACGAATTTGTTATATATTTTTATTATTTTATTTTACATGCAAGTCATCGAATATGTAGTCCTTAATTTTGCACATTGCTTTATTGCATCTACCACACATTTGATTCAAACTTGACTCATTCAATTCAGAACATATCATTTATAGAATTCACGTTTCTGTTTTTTTTTTTTTTTTTTTTGATATTTTTTCCTATTTGAAAAATATTGCAAGAAAACAAGAATTCGGTCTGGCCAAAAGGGTAATTTAATAGACTTTTATATAAAAATAAAATTTCACCCCACTAGGTTGCTTCAATCGAATCCAAATTAGTTTCATTCGATTCAGCACGTATCATTATAGAACTCACGCCCCTGTTTTTTTTTTTTTTGTTATATTCGAAAAATATTGCAAGGAAAACACAAATTTTTCCTTGCACGGGAAAAACTATAACGCGAGTTAGATTCTTCCATAGAAAGACACTTCTTCAATCGTTGTCGGATTCGTTTAAGACGTGGGTAAAGGTAACCTAACGAGACTTTCATGTAAAGAATCGTATGAGACTCATGTAGATATTCTATTAAACTTGAAAAGAGTCGTAAAAGGTCCATTCGATGATGGTTGGACAAAAGATAAACAAAGTGTAACATTGTTGTTTTTGTGTTCTGAAAATAATCCAAGATTTTCTTAAGATTGCAGTCGTACCTTAACAAAAGCGACACCCTTGTTCTAGTTTTGGAATAAAGCGGCCTCAAAGCTTTGCAATTGGTAAAACTGATTTTAATAGTAAAGTTTGCCGGTATTGTTAATTAGGTCAAATATAAGCCCCCTGCCTAAAATCGCTTAAAGGCAAACAAATTTCATATAGACGAAGATATGCATCTAAATAATATTGGGCACAAAGAACTTTTATATGAGTCTTAAACTCAATTCTCAAGGAGTAATAAGTTTGACCTTTTATATTACTTTACCCAAAAAGTAATAATTTTTCAACTTTTTCCCTGAGCTAAAAAATCTGTAGTATTAGTTATACCTTTTCGGGAGTATGTAATCCCTCCTTTTAAGTAATAAATTTTTAACAGTTCAAATGATTTCTGCACATCGTGCAGTATTTAAAGTTTCCCTGTTTAAAAACTTTTAATTGATCTTAAATCTTTAATGAAAGACTTTGAACGTATTCAGTTCCGTATAGTAATCATAGATTTAGCGATATTCTGCGATAATTAAATATGTCTTGTTTTCTAAATATGTCCTTATACAAACATAAATACCTAATAATGACAATGAACTGGAAATCATAAAATTCACTTAAATTCGATATTTTGTGACATGTGTTACGGTCATGATACCATCAGCAAAACTCTCGTACAAGAACCATACAAAATCTTCTTGCAGTACAGAATGTTAAAAGGCAAAGTGGATTATTGAACCTGTAATAAATATCAAACATACAAAGACGACAAGCCAGCAACCCTCCTTTCGGCCAAAACTTGTCAGATTTGCTGTTAACTTAAATTCACTTAAACAAATGCAGTTTTCCCAAAAAAAAACAAAAAACACTGAATTACATTAACACGACTAGACAGACAAACACACAAAAACACGACAAATGCACAAAATATTACGCGTTAAATTCAATTTTTATCCATAAAAATAGATTAAAATCCATTTCAATCTTATGAGTAAGTGTAAAGTGAATGTTATGAACGAGCATCCATCCCCGTTTTTTGTTAAAAAGTTTGAGATTCAGGGCAACAACATCGAAACAGCTAAAAGAAAAGGAACAACATGAGCCTTATTAGTTGATTACAGGACACATTATCATGATTATCAAAAAAAAAAAAAAAAAGTACATAGAAAATTAAAAACAGAAAAAAACATGTACAACAACGAGGATGATGAATCCAAAATCTGTTTTTACGCATAAAGCGGAACAGA
This sequence comes from Pollenia angustigena, assembly GCA_930367215.1. Lineage (NCBI taxonomy): Eukaryota > Metazoa > Arthropoda > Insecta > Diptera > Polleniidae > Pollenia > Pollenia angustigena. The sequence continues at coordinate 117,593,510 of OV884057.1, read as the reverse complement.
GGGTTGATATTAAAGCAAAATATTTGGAAAATTCTAAGGATGACTTTAGTGTTTAGAAGGCCGTTGAACAGCAGAATACACAAAGTACAGCAGTTAATTCGCATTGGGTACTTTACGCCTCGAAATCCATAAATATCTCCATCATCAACAACATGAATTTTAACGAATTTAACAGTGGTCTTTATGAACAAGTACATTAAGTTTTTATGTTTGAATTTTTACAGACGTGGTCAAATTAATAGCAAAACGACTCACTATGGAGGCTTGAAAACTTTATTTATAGTCTAGTTACTATAATGTTTATTTAAACCGTACTCTAGATCTTTAAACTATTAAATTAGTCCCTAAAATGGTTGCCGAAAGCATATTATGCTTGATATTCCTGCTTACATGTTTATTTACACGCTTATTTGTTTAATGCAAACATGAGTTTTTTGTCGAAAAAAATTTTTGTTTGCTTGCACAACAATCGCATATTGCTCTCATAAGTCATTAACAACGCTAAATGTTGCTGCTGTTCACTATTAAACAAATTGTATGTATAATATTTAACATGGTTGTCACAACCATGTATAAATGAATCCAAACTTAATACAACATACAAGGGATTGATTTAATTATAATATGGTTGCAGTAACAAAAAGGTTGTCTGTGATTCTAAACCACAGATTCGTTTTGTATTTAAAGTGGTACTACTTGCCTTCCATACAAACATATGCCTTTAGGTTAGGTTATGTTTCTTGGGCAGCCATCAAGAAGACAGCTCACTTGGGTCCTTCAGTGGTCCCTTTGTGATATAAAGCACCAACACCCATCCTGCAAAGCATTTTTTCGATAGGCATCACTGCAGAATTCATCCACATCGCCTTTCTAACAAAGAGAAGACCATAGCTCTATTTAGATATATTATCCACATAGATAAACAGGGTTTCCCCAGGCATCTCTCCCTAATGTCCTAAATTTCGGGAACACAGTTTCCTCTTTCTCCTTGTCACGATAACTTTTACAGTATTCGTTGAATTTGAGACCCATTTTTCTCCCTTACGTTTCTTACGAACAGTGCTAAGTTATCAACGAGATTACTGTCCTTATCTGCTGCCAGTCAACAATGTCTTGGATACGGAGCAGGTGGATTAACGAGCTCATCCCAACTGTGAAAGTCTATAAGACTGATTTCAATAAAAAAATGTGTGATGTTAATTAAAAAATTAATCAAATTTGCACCAGTCAACAAATAAATGGTTTTAATTAAACATTTAATTCACCTGATTAAATTTTTAATTAACACTGATTTTATTTTTGATCAATGCTTTAATTTGTGCACAATTTAAGAGAATTTTTCTGTGTATAAAGCTAACGAATTGATCTCCAAGCTTATCTGATGTTTGGTTATCTGATGTTTTGGACTGTCAATCCACTTACCCTTGTATCGCAACATCATTTGAATACATTCGATAATCTGCAGTTACCCTCGGTGTCGTATACACAACCGCTGTAGATGCAATGGCAGTCTTTCTTTCAGTATATATATATATCATACATGTATCTATCGATAACCGATAATATCTTAGCTATTTGGCCAAGGCACTGCAATTATCTGACAGACGATAGGTAACCTTTCAATACAGTTCCTCTACGTAGAAACCCTTATCAACTATACTTCTCTTCTCGAAACGTAAGTATAGACCCTTTGGGCCGGTCTAAGGAAAGGCATCTTAACAGACAACACCTTCCTGTATGTCGTCGCGTACCCCGCACCGAAGAATTATTATTATATTATTATCGTACGTTACAAAAACCAAATTTTACAGGACAGCCATTTTTCTACTTTTCTCTACTTTCGCTTGCAATATCAAAATGAAAATATACATTCAATTTTTGGTGCAACGAAGTGGAATTCGCCTACAATATTTTGCCAGGTGACGTCTCTTTGAATGTAAAACAAGATTGCATCAAAAACTCAATATCAAAAAAATTGGCATATATAATTTCGCGCAAAGGGGTCGATATGCCCCTGTCAATCGTACTCCACATACCATATGGCGTTTTGAGTGTCGGTTTAACCACAGCCTTAAAAATCAATTGCACACTTTCTCGCATAAATAGAAACCATTGCCTTATCCATTCTCATTCGAACATTTAGTCCCTAGTATAGCCTACTATCCAGGACCACGCTTGGATTGCCTTCAACTTTGGAAGTCTAAAGCTTTCGATCTTATGCTTCCTCGTGAATAGAAACAGTTTCTTCATAGACAAACGGCGACTGTGCAAAGAAAATCGGTGTGAATAATTTTAACATATCGTCGGCTTAATATGCAAACCTGCATAATCCACTTTTTAAGTAAACTAAGATTTTGATGCCGTGTGGTAGAGAAAGATACGTCGACCAGCATGTAGCTTTTCTTCAATTTGAGTCTGAAGTGTGTAAAACCACCTATATTTTTGGTTTTCATTTCAAGCATGGGGCAAATTATGGCAGTTGTGATCGAATACTTTTTCGATTCGAAAGCAATTTTGTTTCTAATTGATTCCGTCCATACTGAACGGATCAAAATTATCACGACTGCATAATTTGCCCCCAGCATATAGAAAAAATAAAATTCAATGCGATTCCGATTGAATTAATTTTAGATTCTTTAAAAATGTTTTGTTTCTTCGAAAAGCAAATGCGGAATTACATCCACTTTCGATCGGAATAGAGTTCTGTGACAGGCCTGATAGAAGAAAAGCTTTTCTTGCTTCGAAATGGCTCGCATCAGTGCTTTATTTTCACTAATAACAATAAGAACGCCCTGCTCGTCGCCAAGAGATTGCGAGCTACCTTTAAACTGGGCAAAGGCTGTTTCGATATTTGTCGATGTGAAGCAGGTTCTCTTAGTTCACCAATTTGTTTATATGTACTGCCAAGATTGCATAAATCATTGGCAGAGTTGGCCTCTTCCAGGTGTTTCTAGACCTTCTTCCTTTCCCCTCTCTTGTGGGTTGTATACTTAGGCATATTCCAAGGGAATTTTCTTCTACGTATTTTGGTGTTTATGCCTCGGAGCTCTATTCTCATCAATAGTTAAACGTAGCCAGAATATTTTTAGAATTATGCGGCGATAAAGATTTTGCACCCACGCAATTTCGGTATTACGGTTTGCATCACGAACCAGAGTTAACAACGCAGATAAAACGCAGGTTTTGAATATAAAGAAGTGTGTATTTTTGTTTTGCTTTACAACTGTAGTAATTAGTGTTGCATGTTCTTTATAGTTGGGTGAATACATCCAAAGCTTTTTTTCTATCCTGCCAAGGCACTAGAATTTGGATGTGTGTGTGGAGAAGGTTTAATTAATCCTTTGACGTGGTGTTAATTCCCAAAAGGAATGAGGAAATTACAGTTTAAAAAATGTGTGTGATAATCAACTGCAGTTGCGTCTTTAGAATTTTAATCGTATTTCAATATAAAACTGTAAATGTAAAACTTCTAGCATTTTGAACACAACTGTCAAATGTATTGTATTTATATGTATGTTTGCGTATGACTCTAAATGTTTTATGTCTGTAAGGGCCGTAAAATTCAATAAATATAAAAATAACAACAACAATTACAGTTACAATAATAATAACCCCTCTGTGTGTTTAGTCTGTTGCAAAATCAAATGAAAATAGAGGAAAATTGAAATGCATTTCTGTCAGTGGCCCAACAGGAATATGGTACGCAAAAAGGGGGTGTGCCATGACTGTGCTGACAAATATAAATTGTAAGGAAGACAAAAAAAATGAATAAAAAAAGAGGGAAGAAAAAGAAATACTCAACGCTAATAGTTTGATTAATGGCTTATGTTTCAATGTTGCTCGCCCCATATTTCGAATAACTGTTATTGTTGGTGTCGCCCTGTTGCTATAAAAATGAGCAAGAATTATTTTTCATACGGTAGTAAAGTGACAGTTGTTTTATTAGTATGTGTGTGTGTGCGTATGTGTATTTAGTATTAAGAAGCTTTAAAAGAAATCTTTGTTCCTTGTTTGTGATTAAATTTAAGTCATAATTCGTTACACAGGATAAAAACCTATAATCATTGGTTTTGATGTGATTTTGTAATAATTTTTGAAAATATTATTCTTTTTGAAATAAATGACTAGAATCAATGTTTGACTACACATATGAGCTGTCGTAAGTGTGTGTAATGAGGTTTTTTCTTCCCTCACTTAATATCTAGGGCGTTATGTGTGTGTTTTATTTACTGACCTCCTCCAGTCAGTCACTTGGACATAAACGCATCTACAATGTACTTAGACATGTTTGTTTATTTCATTGCTTCAAATGTAATGAATTAGTTTGCTTGTGTTAGTTCTCTAGTTGGCCGTGGTCAACCGATGATGTTGCATTTACGATCATAATGAATATTTATTGCCATTACCACAACTCACACCATCATAAACGTCCTTCTCCCCATCGTCATAACAAAGACCTTGTTATGCTGCAAAAAAAAATACTCACTCATCTCACATCTGACATTCGCACATGGATACTTTCGGTAAAAGAGTGTGATTGTTGTGTGCTTAAAAGTGAGTAGCACAAGTGATGCTTTGATATGGTGAGTACGATTATGATGCTGATAAATTTGATGATGATTATTATGATTATTGATAAAACCATGATATTTAGGGTGTTTGTATTGATGTAGTTTCTGTTTAAATACAATCGCAGCATATTGTACATTAGATTGTGTAAAGAGATTATGAATAAATTACTTACCGTCGAATATGTCATGAATTCGAAACTCATTCAGACATGAGTTAAGTTTTTTATTATTAAACTCCATATTCGTTTCACAGACTACATTTGATACCAAATTAAATCCGTTGAACGTTGCTAATTTATTAAAAGCAAAAAATACAATATCACAGGTGAGTATTTCCGAAAACTGTGACATCTATAGGGCGGTCCGAAAGAATATAAGGATATTAAATGGATCATTATTTTAAAAATATAAAGAAGACTTGGGAAATAAAAAATGGAGAGGTATTCTTAACAGCGAACTAAGGCAAATAACCATAGAAAATTTTGATTTTGCCCACAATCTGAAAATAAGTGACGAGCTTATTATACCCTTAACCACAAGTAGCCCCGGTCTATCAGCGCCGGAGTTGCGGGTTCGATTCCCACCGGAGACTCCGGTTTCTTTTCTGCAGACAAGCGTAGAGCTTCTCATGATTAGCTTAGGGAATTAAATAAAAAAATAAGTTTGTAAGATTTTTACAATCTTAGACCCTATAAAGTATATATATTATGGATCCTTTTAAGAAGCGGAGTTAATTTAACGATGTCCGTCTGTGCTTTCGTGAATTTCTCTATCCGCTTGTATGTTGAAATGGGTAATTCGAAGACCTTAAGACCTTTGATATATTAAAGACAAGGTTGTTATATATTTACATCACGTATAGTCCAGAATATTTTGCTATTGAAATTAAACTGGATCTGTCCACAAATCGCTGCGATATGAGCGAAAAACCACGACTGCCTCTAATTTTTAGCCATAAATTTCTTATTTTTACTCATTAACCTTAATTTTTTGAAGTCTTTTTACAATTTATGAACTTCATTTTACCTTTTTGAACTAACATGAACTTAGTACAATGCTAGTAGGGAAAAATAGCCAAATTGTTTCATAAATGATCAGAGTGTAGACAAATAGCAACAATTTTTTCCCGAAATAATGTCCATACCATATGAACTATAATTGGATCTGGTATTTTCTAAACATAAAGAGTATAAAAGGTATTCACGTCAAAAGTTGCACTCTTGCGAAAAAGCAAAAGTGCAAAAACATAACAAAAACCACATAGACAATTATTACGCACAAACGATGCAAAATGTTCAGAGTAAAATCATACAATGTTTGCAATATCGTATGGCATTGCCAAATTGAAAAAAAATGCTTAAAAAGTACTCATGAAATCAACTCAACACTAAACAACAACGCAGAAATACCATTTTGACATAAATTTTTTCTTTGAATTGAAAAGTATTATAAATTGTAGTGTTTGTAAAAAATAAAACAATTACAAAAGAAAAAGCGTCATAAAAATGGAAAAAGCAGAAAAAATAAAAATACTGGAATACTTATCTGAAAATTTTTTTTAGATAGATAAAGTTTTAATTCGACTTATAAATTAATAAAATTATTAATTTTGTGTAATTTTCAAGAAACTTATAGGCTTTTTACACCGATCAACATCTACCATCAATTTGCCACAATTTGCGAAGATGTTAACATCTTTCCATAAGAAATACATGGGGCAAAAAGCCAACATCTTTAAATGATGTTTCTATCTCATTTTATTCCATTCTACATCTTTCGATTATTTTAGTGTCATCACTCGAAAAGTTTTATTATTGTGGTATCACTGACAAAAACAAATTGGTTTTGAAAGCAGCAAGTTTTTTTTAATTCAAGGTTTTTTTTGCTATATTTTTTATATTTTTAAACAAATTAAACTTCAAATACATTTTTGTGTTCTCTTTTTAAATTTTATTATTTATTACCCAGCAAAAACTTTACTTACAATCCTACTTTTAATGACTTCAAGAATTCATTACTTTGTAGCTTTATTCGCCACTTTTTGGATTATTAGTTATATATTAAATAATAACTTTATTATTATATCTTAAATATACAGAAAATTTTAAATTTTCATTATGACAATAAAAATGTCATTATAGTCATTACAGTCAAAAAACATAGTTTTTTAATACAAAAACTACACTGCCCCGGTAGACTAGCTGGTAGCGAGCTAGTCTATCAGCACCGAGGTTGCGCGATCGAATCCCGCCAGAGACAGAAAAAAAAATAAAAAATAAAATAAGAAAAAAAAAATTAAATTAAATTAAAAAAAATAAAAAAAAAATAATTAAAAAAAATTAAAAAAATTTTACTTTATTGACTTTGTGTAACTATATATTTTTATAAAAATTTTAAGTATAAAAAAAACATATTATTTTTTAGATTATAATAAGCTAAATTATAAAGGATTACTTCTGGGACATCACGAACAAAAATAAGTACTTTTTCTAGTAGAAAAGTTAGTAGTCGGCTCGTCAAATTCTCATTATTTTTCTGCTTATTTTGTAAGCAAAGTTTTTGCTGGGTATTTCAAAAATATCGATATATCGAACGTATTTTGCTGTTAATATTACTAAATTACAAATCTTATTATTATTCCAAATATATTAAGGCACATATGTATATTGTTCCAAAACAGCATAAAATAATATTTTCAAGTGCGTTTGACTTTACTAAATCTGCAATGTAAAACCCCCGCTTTTTTCTTAATTCTTCTCTTCTTATAAATGCCAATCATTTAAATCTTTATATTAGTTTAAAAAAAACCTATGATGCATGCAGTGATGCCATTTCAAATTATGAGTTTTTAATGAAGACTGACTTTAAAAAATATCGAATTCGACAGTCGTAAAATACTAGAACAGCTGTAAGTACAATGTAGCTGTCAACTAAATAAATAAATGCAATTACTATCAATATTGCTTAATATCGAAAATGTTGGAAACAGTTTTTGAGGCCAGAACTAGTTGTAACAAGATGAATCATACAGCTGGTGAAATACTAGAACTGCTTTTGGACATTTTCGATTGAATTATTATTTAAATAGAAAGCAAATCTGCTTCGCCGATTAAGTTAATTTTCCGAAAATTTGGAAGGAAAGTGGTATTGCAAAACTTAGTATCATACCTAAATTTTTTTAAAAATTAATAACGGAAAATATTTCATACCATTATCAATGAAATTCTTTAGAGCTAATTATGGTGATAATGACCCTCTTAGAAGAATGTGTAACAGTTTCCATCAATTATATAGATTTATTGATTATTTGTTGGATCCAAAGTCAATAAGTAGATTAATAATTGGTTTTCTTAATTGATGATAAAATTTGTGTAATGTAATCAAATGTTAGTTACAGTCTATTTTATTTAAGTGTAATTTTAAATGTCTAAAATGTCTGTAAGGATTAATCCACAGACAATAAATAAACCCGTTCCAATGTTTTGCTTTGGGGCATTTGAAAAAACGTGTAGACATTATTAAACAACACAACATACACTAATTTAACATTAATATAAGAGAAAAAGTTCTAGCGATGAATTCGGAAATATTTAGCAAAAAGTTATGGCAAACGTCTAAGATAAGCTAAGATTATGCACCACTTACGCTGCATTTTGTTCCCATTTAGTAGAGAAATTATGGTTCATGCAACCCCCTTCGTTTATTTCATGTATTTAACTGAATAATTTTAACAAAAAGAATACGGGAATTTTCCTTCTTTTTATTTATTTTGGAAACATGAAAAGAGTTTGTAAACTTTAAAACCAACCAAAAATTTAGGTTTTTTTTTTATTGCAGAGTTGTTTTTGTTCCTACAACCAACAAGTAGTAACTCTTTTTTTTTAAACAACTTTTGTAGAAACTACTACAACAAACGGCGTCACGTATAAAGCTGTGGGGCGATATTTTATCATCTTTATGATTTTTCGACGAATAGCAAGTAGTAACAAACTAGCCCAAAAAACTTACACGTAATGATTTAAACTGCAGGGTGGGTAGACCTTGATTTATATAAAAGTTGATTTTTATCTTGTTTCGGCCTTTCTAGTACATTGAAAATTCAAAATATGTAAAATTTGCAACGTAGTCATATCTTAAAAAAAATCAAACTTGAACAAGTGCGAATTAAGTGTTCAAAATGAAACTTTATATACTGATTTAATAATATATATTTTGCTATAACTTCTGTTCAGTTGGAGATATAGAAGTTATTTGTTTTTACATATAAAGAAGGTATGAAGGACCACCTTATCTAAGTAACTGCAAAATTTTGACTGTTTATACATGACTACGTTGCAATACAGGAGTGATTTGTACATATAAAGTCTTTATATCTATGTTCTTTCGATTAATTTTATTCTTTGAATTTAAAACAAATTAAATTGTAAATTTAAGTCCATATTTAATATTCAACTATTTATAATCTTCTCCACTATAAATTTAACATTTATAGATTTTTCTAAAAAGAAAAACATTGAAAACCAACATTTCAAGTCACATTTTAAATATGCACAGCACATTTGCACTCGTACATTAACATATTCCCAAGTATTTACATACTTCTAGAGCGATGGTACATATATGTATATGTGTATGTGTGTAAATGCCTAAAACTAGGAATAAATATAAGTTCGACTTACTTTTACACACGCACACCCACACTCTCCTATTCGTATAAATTTCTAGTGGATCCCTCTTATAGACCCAAAGAGTATGTTTGTGTTTTTTTTTTTATATTTTTATCCAACATTTCGAATTCACTTGAGCATAATTTTTGCGGTCCCTTTTAAGTTTGCATATCAATTGAAAACTTATGTGTGGAAGCCACATATTGCAAGAAAAACAAAAAAATCCCTACTACACACGAACACAAATATCCACAACGAATATATTAAAAGTAATGTTGTGTTTGAATGGGACGAAAAAGGATGGGTCAAAAAAATATGGACGCTTTTAAACAAAATAGTAATTAAAAAATCATAAATATATTGTTTTGAAGCAGATTTTTTTCTGTTACCCAAGTTCAGACGCTGCTCCTCGAGTATCCTTCAATGTAATGTAAGACTTTTAAAATAAACACACCACTAATGCAGGATACTTTTTCATACAAATAAAGTCTCAAAAATCTGATTTTATGGACCAAGTTAGCAGCAAAATTAAGGCGTAGTCGCAAAGCTGTTATTTATTATACCATAGAGCAGAAAATCCTTGGACCATAGGGTGCCAACAAAGGAAGACAACTTTTGGCTACATTTTGTAAATTTTTTGTAACTTTAACAGGCCTGACGTAACATGTATAATTTAGTTATATTTGGCCCAATTTTTTACACTTTGGCACAGAACGAAGTAATATTTCTAAAAAAAAAGTACTTTATTAATAAAAAAAGATGAGACCAGCCCGTCTCTCAAAACAGATTTGAACTTTAAAACTCAGCTACTTTTTACATATTAAAAAAAAATATCAAGGAGTTTTAAGGCTCAACGATAATATGCATAAGCTAACTTAAGCTACTGGCAAAAATTAACAATAAAATTAAAAAAGCATTTAAAAAAACAAAAATAAAACCAAAAAATATTTTATTCCGTACGGAAAGTGTGATCTGTTTCGCACTTTGCTTAAGCAAATGACAGTGTCATAAAATTTAACAAAAAGATTTCTTAAGTTCAATATGGTTCGACACATATGAATCACATGTATTCGCACAATTGCTTAAGCCAACTTAAGCATATTATAGTTGGGCCTTTAGCTTAAACGTCGCTTTTAAATTTAAAAAAAGTTCCAGTTAAAATTTACAGTCATACCTAGGGTTTTCAATTAATCAATGTTTTGCATTAATCGATTAATCTTGCGAATAATTATTAGAGATAAAAATGTAATCGGATTAATATTATAGTAGTTTTGACTTAGCTGCACTAAACGCTTATATTAATCGTAAAGGGAATCGTTTATGATGTAGGTATGTAGAGATTATCTAACGAGTTTTTCAAAAAGTATGCGAAGAGTCGTATGAGACTCATGTAGGTATTATTTTACAACTCGTGAAATGCTCAGCCGTAAGTCTAAGGTACCTAAATAAGGGCATCAGGCGTATTTTTCATGCCAAAACTGCTAATTTTCATACAATTTCTATAAAACAAACCTTAAGGTTGCTAAATGAACACCATCCTGTCGGAAAATCCTTTTTTACAGATCCTTTGGTCGGTTTGTTTTATTAAAATTGTATTGGCAATAGCATTTTCATACTTCATTTAGGTAGCTCAGTAATTATTATACGACTCTTACAGAGAGTCCCAAAAGGTTCATTCCAAGATTTAAAGACGAGCGTGTAAAAAAAAATAAATTAAAAAAAGATTTAGATGTTTTTGTTACTCGTCAGATAATCATCAGAAGATTATTTTAGGAGCTGTATATTAAATATAATCGTCTAACAAACACCTATGCTTGCTGGGAAATAACAGATAATTTTATACATGTTTGTATGTTTATTTAATATAAAAGAAACATTAACATAAGGTGACCATACGTACTCTTTTTTAGAGGACAATCCTCTTTTTTAACTGGCTGTCCTCTATAAAATTTGTGTCCTCTTTTTTTCATAATCTGTCATCTTTGTCCTCTTTATTTTTAAAAGCATGATCAATATTTGCTTTTATTTTTATAAATTAATATAAAAATTTTATTTCACGGTGATCAACGGTTTTTTCTGTGCAATCGTATGGAAAATGTTGTGCCATGCTTGTTCTGTTCATACTCTTACTGGACTCTCATACACTTGCAGTATAAAATTTTGAATAATTTTTTGCAATGATTATTAAAGTTTAGTTGTTTTTTTTTTTTAACTAATTTTACTTAAGTAAATGTAAATTTTTATACATCGTAGGCTTAATATGCAAACCTGCTAACTCCCTTTCAACAAATTTTACAGGCAAAATTTTTTTTTTCCCTATTTACTGCTTAAGAGGAGAACCAAAAATATAGTTGATTTGACACACTTCAAGACTCAAATTGAAGAATAACTACATGCTGGTTGACGAGGCATATACATAGGTATATTTCTCTACAACACGGCATCAAATCTCAATTTACTTAAAAAGTGGATTTCGCAGGTCTGCATATTAAGCCGACTATATGTAATTCTTTTTAAATCTTCTTTACATATATTAATATGGGAATGAAAATTTGTCTGTAAAATATGTAAAAAAATCTTGAAGTCAAAAATTTTTTTTACTTTTTTTCTTTATGTCCTCTATTTTTATTTTCAAAATCTGGTCGCCTTAATTAACAAAAACAATGAGAATTCACAAAGAATATAAAAATTTATGAAAAAAAAAACAAAATAATTGCGATTTTAATTTTTCAACATTTTTCATTTTTCGAATTTATTGTATGAGCTAAATTTCAGTTTATAAAGTATCACTATCCAGTGTGACACAAAGAATGCTGACGAAGGCCGTAGCGGGCCAGAAAATGCATTACATTCTGCAGGTGTCTAATAATTGTAAATTTTTCCTTACTATTGTATGTAACCTCATTGTTGTCCAAAGGAAGGCTAAGGTAAAATGTAAAAAGAACATACAATATAACAGTCTGAAAGTGTATAAAGTCATTTCTGAAAAATTAAAGGAATAGAACTATTACAAAAAAGCTTTACAAAATACATAACTGAAATTTAACTCATAGAATAAATTCGAAAAATTAAAAAAATGTTTATAATAATATAAAGTAACCTTCACAAGGAAATAATTCCCAATTTCTAATTGTTAAAATAGTTGAGTTAAATACATTCAATTTATAAAATAACATTATCCAGTGAGACACAAAGAATGCTGACGAAGGCCGTAGCGGGCCAGAAAATGCATTACATTCTGCTGGTGTCTAATAATTGTAAATTTTTCCGTACATACAATATACCTCATTGCTGTCCAAAGGAAGGCTAAGGTAAAATGTAAAAAGAAAATACAATATAATAGTCTGGTAGTGTATAAAGTCATTTCTGAAAAATTGAAGAAATAGAACTATTACAAAAAAGCTTTATAAAATACATAACTGAAATCTAGCTCATAGAATAAATTCGAAAAATGAAAAATGTTGAATATAATATAAAGTAACCTTCGGAAGGAATTAATTCCCAGATTTTAATTTTTATAAACAGCTTAAATTGGATATTAATGTGAAAAAGTGGCCACAAAATATTTTTATGTGTGCAGCTAACTTTGATGTTTTGCATGAAAATATTTTAAAGCTGCCCAAAAATATGAAAAATATGCAGGTATACAAAATGCACGTAAACAAGGATTTTGAAGACTAATTCCAAAAAATATGTATTTTGGGCAGTTAAGTCAAAGTGCAGGTAACTTTTATTTTTTTATATGAAAATAATTTTAAAATGCCAAAAATGTTGTGCATTTATCTTAAATGTGCAGGTTTTGTATGTATTTAAAGCGTGGTTAAATTTCAAGGGCCGATGTTGATTTTGAATAAAACACAAACTATTTAGGAAATTATTGTAATTTTATTTTATTATGATATATTGGTATTACTCAATTATGTATGGAACAAAATATCGGCCAAATGGGCGCCGCGACTACGGCGGCACACCTCCATCCGATGGTCCAAATTTTCGATGACCCTGAGGCATAATGGAGGTTCTATGCCGTTAATGTGCCGAATTATCTCAGCCTTTAGCTCTTGAATTGTTGCTGGCTTATCGACGTACACCTTTTCTTTCAAATAACCCCAAAGAAAAAAGTCCAACGGTGTCAAATCACATGATCTTGGCGGCCAATTGACATCGCCATTACGTGAGATAACACGGCCATTGAATTTGTTGCGCAAAAGAGCCATTGCTTCGTTAGCTGTGTGGCAAGTGGCACCGTCCTGCTGAAACCACATATCGTCCACATCCATATCTTCCAATTCGGGCCATAAAAAGTTCGTTATCATCTCACGATAGCGAACACCATTCACAGTAACTGCCTGACCGGCCTCATTTTGGAAAAAATACGGCCCGATGATGCCGCCAGCCCATAAACCGCACCAAACAGTCACTCTTTGTGGCATTGGTTTTTCGACAATCACTCTTGGATTCTCATTCGCCCAAATGCGGCAATTCTGTTTATTGACGAATCCACTGAGGTGAAAATGTGCCTCATCACTGAAGATGATGTGCACGATATGCATTTTGATTTGAACGCCCATTTTCATAATAAGTCTGGATAACTTTAACACGTTGTTGGATTGTGTATCTCTCCATGGTTCAAATTGACTAAGTCTGAAATAGAGAAATATCAAATAAAATTCGGAAAAAAACTTGGCGTTTAGGTGTGGTTCACATTCAACATCGGCCCTTACAATTTAACCAACCTTTAGAAAGAATAATTCCAAAAGTTATCAATTTTGTGCAGTTAAGTCAAAAGTGCACGTAAACAAAAGGCAGTTAAGTCAAAACTACTGTATTCGGTTAATGAAATAAATTAATTTTTGTCTAAATTAGAAGTTTAAAAATAAGACCAAAAATTATATTTTTTAACATAAAAATGTTATTAAAAAGGAACATCAATTTCACAAAAGGTACTTCATGTCAAAAAAGGCGAAAACTATGTTTATGTTTTAAACGATTTCTTTCTTTTGTTTTGATGAAACTTGATTTTAAAAAGATTATTTCACTTATTTTTAACGCTGAAGAGCTTGAAAGTAAAAAGTTATAGAGCATATCCAATTTCTATAATCTTTTTCTTGTCTTTTTCTTAAATTGGTAGTCTTTCATTATACCACTTAAATCTCTTTTTGATTTTTTTTTAACAATTTTAACAATCTTAATAGTCTTGTTATAGTCTGGAATATGGTTGTTTTCATTCGCCTCAAAAAAATCATCTTCTTCATCTGAATCATTGTGGTAAAAGTCTGTACTTATCAATCTTAAAAATAAATTATTCCCAAACTCTTTGGTTTAAGTATTTTTATTATACTATACATATTTTAAAAAATTGTTACTCCAAGAATCTCAGAAACAATAAAAGGTTATTTGAAACGTACCGGTTTGTTTTTGTTTACATAATAAAGAAAACTAATATTATTATTAAAATTATTCGAACAGTAAATCCACAAAATCGATTAATTGAACAACGGTTAATGGTTTCAATATCCTAGTCATACCTCAACAAGAGCGAAAAGCGGAACGCTTTCATCCGCTTAAGCCTGGTACTCTGCTCAACCGTTCACGTGAAATGCTGTCAAAACGCATATCAAAAAAACTTGTGCGGAAAATCTATGAAATAATGTTGATAGAGTTGTACTCTGTTCATTTTGTGAAAAATGAAATAATGTAAGCTGCACTTATTTCTCGTGGAATTGTAAGCAAAAGCAAAAAAGGATAAACTGATTATTTAATAAGACATAAAAAAATTAATATAAAACAACCGGTAACAGTTTTTTAATCATATTTATTTTCTTTTTTATTATTTTTATTAAAATTAAAATTATTTTTGGTAAAATACATGTGGGGTTTGTTTACATACGCAAAACAAGGTCGCATACTTTGCAGGAAAAGGTAACATTTATACATGTCAAAATTTTCGTGTGAAATAATTAATGTTGCTCAACATTTTTCGCAAATTTGAACAGAGTACTAGGCTTTAGATTAACGCTAATATGGCGCACCAAAACAAATATATAAATCGCACTTTATTGATCATGAAGAGGATTTTAACTCAAAAATTCAACATTTTCAGTATGACAAAGAATTTCGAAACCAACCGTTTCACAAAGTAGCACGATATTTTTTCAGCGGGTAGATATGAGAATTTCGTGTTGATTTTGACCAAAAAGTGTAAAAAAAAAATATTAAGAGTTAATGCGCTTATGATCAATTGCGACATGTAAAAATAGGGGTTCTGATAATAAATTGGGGGATTCACAAGGTGTCATAAAGTCATATGTCTTAAAATAATAACATGAAAAATACGACTGTTGTGAACAACCCCTCATAATTTTGTACGCTATTTTGAATTTAAATCAGCTGATTTAAAACAAATATAAAAAATAAATAATTACCTAACATCAAAATATTTTATAATTCTTTTCCATGAATTAATAAATTAAATTAGATTTTACCTGACTATTTTCCATTTTGCAGACGCAAATCAGAAATAAATTTTATTTCGTTTGTTTACCAAACAGCAGAGTCATAAGCCGATCTTATTTGACGCCGCAAGTGATTTGTTGCAAAAATTGCTAGCCGCAGGTTAAATTTTGATGTTAGCCGGATAAAATTATACCATCAACGGCGACGGCTACAAGAGCTAACGCGGTACGGCTCAGCCGCTCAGCTTTGGTCTCTTCTGATTAATTACGACAGCCCAATAAACATAGCAAGCAACGTTCTATTAATTTAAGACACTTTTTGTTTACAAAGCAACAACAATATTTTTAAACCGTTGTAAAATGTTAGAACATTATGACAATATAACATGATAGCACACCTTGTGAATACCCCAAATATATTAGTATAATTAACATAATTAATTTCCTATAATTTTGCGATATTGTTTATATCAAGGTCTAATAAGTCAAAATTATACACATAACTCATTTTTTGATATAACAATTTAATGAAAATTGGTTTATACTTTGGAAAATATTGAAGGAGTAAGACCATTAAAGTATAAAAGCTTTTGAGGATTGTAATTTGATTCGAGCCCAGCTTCAGTCAAGAATGAAAAATTATCAATAAATTTTAATTAATCTCATGTTGTAAAATTCCTTTCTTCATAAAAATAGTTTAATGAAAATTAAATTTGATGAACTTTATTTAGCCTAATTAAAAATATTAAAAAATTTGGATTAAAAACCATAAATAGTTCAACAAAACAACCCCAATACTGATTATTAATGAAAATTTATATAATAAAAATGTTACTCACCATGAGAAATAAATTTCCAGATTCTATTTTTTAAAATAATTAAGTTAAATACATACAACTTACAATAGGCACTATCCAGTTATAAGATACAAAGAATGCTGACGAAGGCCCTAGCGGGCCAGAAAAGGCATTACATTCTGCTAGTATCTAATAGTTGTATAAATTTTCTTTACAAGTTACTTCATTGCTAGCCAAAGGATAGCTAAAGTAAGCCTCGTAACAAAAATATAAAAACGAAAATTTCTGATAGTGCATAGAAAATATTCCTGGAAAATATTGAAGGAATAAGACTTTTAAAGTATAAAAGCTTTTGAGGATTGTAATTTGACTTAGAATACACATTCGATATGAAAATATGAAAGTTTATATAACAAAAAAATTCATATGAATAGAAATTTTATAAGGATTAATTTATAATTGACTATAGACCCAAAAAATCTTATTTAGGTAATTACTTAAATTAGGGATTGCTGTTCGGTTTTAACCGAAATCGAAACCGCGGTTTTAATGCCTACAAAAGCGAAACCGAAAACCGACCAAAAATCCTCGGTTTTAGCTTTTACTTTAAATATATATTTACGCCAAAAGAAATTGCAAATTATACATAATAATACTCTACTTCATTTAAAAAACTTTATATATAACAGCATGGAACAATGTCAAGGTATTTCAAAATTCTTTAAATTTAAAATAAGTACTAAGAAGAACAAATGTTTTTTTTTTAATAAAAGTACCTGAATTGAAACAAATAAAAAAATTTTATGACATACAAAAAAATGTATTTGTATGTAGTTTTACTTGGATATTTTCAAACACTTTCAATGAAGTATTGACTTTAAATCTAAAATAATTTTGTTTTTTGTCCATATTTTTTTGTCCACACGTTATAACTATTTACTTAAATATCTGTAAATATCCAAACAAACTTACATTTACATTACATTTATTCAGAGTACATGTATTTGTATTCCAATATTTACTTGTATGTGTGTAAGTTGGTTGGTTGGTCTATGTACGATTATACGAAAGTTTCAACAGAATGCTTTCATTGTTGTTGTAGTCAGCGTTACCGTTGTGATACTAAAGTATCAATTTGACCCTTTTTCGACGGTGTTGATACCTTTTATGACCCTTCTTTTAAATTATACTTTGGTATCATTATCACCCATTTTGTGACACATTTTGACCCTTTTTTGGAAATATCTCTCACATTTTGTTTTTTGTCAACACTGCGGAACAGAAGTGCTAAACAAATGTTTTCGAAATAAACATTGCTTGATATGGAACAGACTCAAAGTATAAACTTACGATTCCATGCTTTCTTCTCCTTGATTTTTGATAGTAAAGTACAATTTCCCTAAAAGCAAACATAACTCATATACATAATTGTTAATTTTTACGATGGTTTCTTTTTAAAACAAAAATTTGACATTTTATTAAAATGACAAATTGTCAAATGTTAAAATGCTATCTTAAAGAGTAGCATGTTTTATTCAAAAAAAATCGCCCTTAATAATGGCAAAAGATATTGAACTTTTCGCCCCCTTTTGAATCGACAGTGTTGAGAGTGCCCTAACAGGAATGAAAACAAGAGGTGAAAATTGCTAAATTAGCGGAAATTCCCAAATATTTGGTAACAGCGGTATGATAGCAAAGTCTAATATTTATTAAAAATCGTAAAAGCTTAAAAAAAATCTGACACTTACAGGAAAAAATCGCTTTAATCGAGAAAATGGTTACAATTCGCGAACGATTGCAAAATTTAAAACAAACACTTAAATTTATTTGACATCGCTAAATCGGAAAATTTTATAAAAAGTATTAAAAAATTAGCTATAATGATAAAGAATAAACTTTTTGTCAGGTGTTAAAAACAGGACAGAGCATTCCATAAAAAATTAAGTTTTTTGAGCTCTTCCTACCTGAAATATTATTTTTTTGTTTGCTTATAAAAAAACTTGGTCTTATTATGTTCATTTAAATGGGAAATACTGCTTATAAAAAACTTGACCCTTTTTTTTATTGAAATACCCTTTTTTTGACCCCTTTTTCTGGAAAATCCCCTTTTTGTGACCCTTTTCCAAAATTTCCAACGGTAACCCTGGTTGTAGTTGTTTGTGAAAAAGGCAAAGCCATTTGTCAGTGGTGAGTGTGTTTTTATAGGAGTAAAAAATGTAAATGAAAATGTATGTGAATTTGTAAATGCAAGTGTTCTTGTGCATACACATGTATATACAAATATACAGGGCAAAAAAAAAAGACTTAAAAGTCCTTTAGGATATGTAAAACGAAATATTTTTTTAAAGCCTTCACTAAAAAGATGACAGATGTATTAATTATTAACCATCAAAATTATCATCGACCTTTTTAAGGCAATAGCAATGGGCCCGTGAGTCTGCCCTCGCACTTTAATGAAAATGCAAGAAGTCTTTGGTTTTGTGCCGATATTAAGAAATACTGTACTAACCGCCTATATCCTTTTTGCTTTTATGCAAGAAATGCATCTAACTATTATCTATCTTTTATAAAAGTAAAAACTTTGTAGACAAATTTCAAGGAATTGGTCCCAAAAAGAGACTTAATATTATCTTTGATCCGAATTATATGTCCCAACTAAGACCCAGTTCCAAACATTATTTAAATCTTCATAATAATTCTCACTTTAATAATCAGTACCCATGTTTCTTTAAGTTTGGTGAGAACTTCTCGCATCGAAAAGATGTGAAACAAAATATTCCATAGTTTTTTCGAAAATTGATAAAAAAAAATGTGTCTGTAACTCATGTCGAAAACTATCAAAAGAGATTACGTCGTTACGTTACTACCCATCTTCACTATCCATCAACATGGTAAGAACAGTGAACAAAACATTTGTCGCACATGAATTCTACTAGTGTAGACTGTTCATTAGGATATGACTTTTGCATTTTTTTTTTTTTTTTTTTTAATATGCATGGCCGTACATGATGAGAAATGCCAAAAAAAATAATATGTAACTGCGTTTTTAGTTTTTCATTTTATTATGATTAAAGTTTACAATGTCGAAACTATTGAAAAGCTTTTTTGACTGACCTCGTTTGCGAATGTGTTTGGGACTGTATAAGGCATGTAATCACACAGCCATCTGCACATACATTTGTATATAGAAATAGGGACATGCAAACATACTTTTGTACGGATGTATGTGTGTTTGTTTATATTGTATTTTTTTTTAAATTTTATGTAAATGCGCATACAAGGTGCATGAGCGGAAAGTAAAAACACTCCAGCAACAGAAACAACAAAAGTTGGGTTGGTTGGTTCCATAAAAACATAAAAGAAAACAACATTCAACAACAATAACAACAACAGAAATAATAATAGCAACTACAACAAAAAACGGCTAAAAAAAAGGCAAAATAAAACAACGTCAACAGCAACGAGTTTTATTTTCCTATTTTGCATTTTATGCCTTTAATACTCCACTCACACAACCACACACTCACGAATAAAAAAAAAACATAAAAAATTTAAATTTTACATACTCCTGCATACCCACATCGCATACACATACAAAAATTTTTTATAGTACAACAATTTTATGACAACAACATAAAGGGTTGCCATGTAAAACATGGCGGACTAAAAAAGGATTGAATTTTTTTTTTTTTTTTTCTTTTAACAAAAAGCAAGAAAAGAATGATGGCATGTGGTTGGTTTTGGTGCCAAACTGCAAAAACAAGTAATAATTGTATGTTTGTCTGTCCTTTTGCCAGACTGCCAGTTTGCCAGTCTGTCCACTTCCTTATATTGTTTTCTTTTATTTTCGTGTTTTTGTACGCTCAACACCCATTCAAATTTACAAAATATGTCCGCAAGGTAAAATTTATACACTTTTCTTCATTTTACTCCTAAGAGATTTTACATTATAGCTGGCGTTTTATTATTTTTTTTTTAACTCCTCTTCTTATGTACGTTTCGTTGCAACTCCCACTCGCTGTTTTAACTTTTTTTACTCTTTAGTTTGAAATAATCAAAACAAACCCAGGGCGAATAAAAAAAAAGAAATTGCAAATCTTTCAACGACTTCAACTACAAGTACTTCAATGAAAATGTTTAAATTTAAATTCAACTTTTATTGAATTCAATGGAAATTCTTTTTCAATTTAAATTCATAAGAAATATTTTAATTTTCAATTCACCAATTTATCTTTTGTTATGGTACTTTTTTGATCGAAAAGTATTTAATAGAACAATTTTTTAATTTTAAAAGTGTTTTGATGAGTCCTTAAATTTATTAAGAATGTACCTCAAACTAGTTTAAAGTTTACAAAAAGATATTTTGGTCTTTATAACTTCAATCCTTCCTGACGACTGCAGTGTATTTGAGGCGGAGGTTGTGGGGATCTTGGGGGCCGTGGAATTGTTAAGGGGTAACATTGCCAAGGGCTCGTAGGTCAGTGTATGGGTGGATACCCAGGCGGCTCTTGGGGTCTTGATGGTCTGCTGTGTGAACTCCAGTGGATGATTGTAGGAGGGCTCCAGGAGAAATCTTAGGGGAATATGTGGTTAGGCTGTTCTGGGTATCGGGTCACTGCAAAAATCGGCATTGAGATGGATGATGAGTTGGCCAGACTGTGCTCGTAAGTGACGGATCATGAATGTTTGGAGGCGGTGAGGCCTCCAATGGATTGCTATTGTGGAGGAACCAGGGTATGGGTTTTAAGCGGGACTTATCGAGTCAAGGAGTACCGCACGAATCGCAAGATATCGCTTGCACTGTTGCCGGTTTTTAGGAAGTCCGATTCGGATTTGCTGCTGGGCAGGAGTAGAATCTGCATCAGGACCATGATAGCTAGGTTTCGTCACGGGACTCTGCATGATAGGCAGGATGGCGATGAAGATGGTATCTGATTTGTGGGATATATGTAGGTTGAGGCCTCAGAGGAGTTAGAGACAAGTGAGCACATTATGTGTCACTGTCCCAGGCTATAGATCTGCAGGCTGAGATGGCTAGGTAGTAGATTCTTGCGTGAATTGGGAGATGTCTCCGGCTGTCGGCTCGGAAATCTGACGGAATTTGTAATAGAAATGACCTGGCGCAGCAGGAGACTGGGTATAGTAGGGCAGTTTTATGTTAAGAAGGGTTGCTCCTGCTTGTTTTGTCTTCTTTTTATCCTCCACTACTTTCTCAATTCTTGTGGTTTTACTCGTTATTTATCCCATTTTTTATTAGAATTCTATTAATAACACTAAGGCGTCAGAATGGACCATATTGGTCTCTTGCTTGGGGTGTAAAGTTGACTTCGTACCAGCCTTTCTACCTAACCTAACTTCAACTTTGAATATTCGTAATATCATGATACATATTAATAGCAAATTTTAAGTAGCTGTAAAAAATAAGTAAGGAGCCGTAACAGAAGACATTATTTAGCAGACAAAAGCACTGATCGACATATTCAATTCTTATTTATTTTTTACACAGGTTTTTAATGGGAGCAAGCCCTTCCACACTTCCTTCTTCTTATATTCCAAAAGGCTTTTATATGATAGACTTTTAAACGGGAATATAAGGAATGGTCCGGTCGACTCCAGTGGCTGGTAGTTAAGATAAACACGGTAACGTATTAAAATGCGTTAAAAAGAAAACAGAAGTTGTTTAAAAAATTTATATTTATATGGAATGTTCCCTTATAAATAAACTTAATCAAACATAAAATTCTTTCACAGCTGATACGTAAAAATGTAGAAAATGTTCCATATTCATCTGCAACGCAACGCAACGTCACGTTTATAGAAATTAAAGTAGCGAATGTGTAGTAAATATTTTGGAAGGTCTTTTTAAAGAAATTTATTCCTTCTAGAAGACATATTTCTGAAGACAGGATATCGTAAGAAAGGAACCTTTTAGAAAGGAGTACAGAGGCCTTTAAAAAGCTCTGCCACTTGAAGTCCTTTCAATATTTACCACAGGTTAATTACTTAGCTAGCATTTGGGTGATAATTTTTTGGTAAAAATGCCCTAAATAAGTCTTTTCAAATCACTTTTGATGAAAACGTTGGCATAAAAAACAGCACACAAAACTAATGAGTTACACAGTTCAACACGAAAAAAATAACCATATACGGACACCACTACGTGATAAAAGACCAAAAAAAAGACCCGTGTCTCCCAGTTTTGCTCAAAGTCATGCACTTTTCTTTTTATGGGCCCCCAAATATTTGGGGCCTCGGTGGCATTTTTGCAAAAAAGTGATCATTTTCTGAGCCTCATATCTTGCAAACCGTTCGGAATTTTGATTTACCATCTGAGACAGAGTTGTAGATCTTGCCATAAGGAACAAAAAAACATCATCTTCAAGATGAAAATCTCGAAAAAAAAATCGATTTTTTTACCTTTTTTCACCTGTTCTGGTCCATAGGTATCAAACCGTTTAAAATTCAAGGAAACAATCAGCCACAAAAATGTACCTAAGATCTCAGTGAACAACTTTTAAGAACATATAAACTTCCTAGGAATGATTCTAAGCACCGTTTAGGTAGCCGCAAAAGTGAAAAATTACCCGAAAATTAGATTTTTTACCTTTTTTCTCCTGTTTAGCTCCATAGGTAGCAAACCGTTCAAAATTCAAGGAAGCAAACAGCCACAAAAATGTGCCTTAGATCTCCGTAAGCAACTTTCTTGAACAAATGAACTTCATAGGAACGATTCTTAACACCGTTTAGGTAGCGGTTAGGTAGCCGCATAAGTGAAAACTTGTGCTAAGAATCATTCCTAGGAAGTTCATTTGTTCTAGAACGTTGTTTATTGAGATTGGGTACATTTTTGTAGGTGATTGTTTCCTTGAATTTTGAACGGTTCGCTACCTATGGACCTGAACAGGGGAAAAAAGGTAAAAAAAAATCGAATTTTTTAATGTTTTTTGCGATTTTTATCTTGAAGATGAAGTTATTTTGATTTAATATATTCACAATTCTTTATGGCAAGATCTACAACTTTGTCTCAGATGGTAAATCAAAATTCAAAACGGTTTGCAAGATATGAGCCTGAGAAAATTATCACTTTTTGCAAAAATGACACCCACATAAAAAAAAGTGCATGATTTTGGGCAAAACTGGGAGACATGGGCCATCAAGAAGTAAAGCTGAAGGTCCACACCATGCATTTATACGTCTGTTCTCTTTATGCATCTGGCAAACAAAGAAGAGTCAGCGTAATTGTATGTGACCAGTTACACATCATTACGCATAGAATGCATACACGTATCAACGCATCAAAGTAGGTTTACTTTCTACTTTTGTATTCGTCGCATGAGTGGTGAAAAAATGTCAGCTGTTTTGATAGCCATGGTTGAGACATCATATTTTATTTCAATGTTATCGATAAAAATGTTTGTGTATGTGTGGTCGAATCCTTTTTACAATTTTTTAATAAAAGTTTTTAATAAAAGAAAAAGCTTTCGTTAAAAACGTTGCAATAACTTTCAAGAAAAAAATACATAAAAATTAATTTTAAATACAATTTTTATATTTTGTATTCTATTTATCGATTTGTATCCTATTTTTCGACTACTTTCAAGTACTGAGTGCCATCTGTGTTGTGTTTATTATTTGATATGGAGGAGAAGCTTATTCTGTGAAAAATAACGAATATTTATACAATAAAGGCCATGTCAGATAAAACTTCATCGCTTTGCGTGACGGTTCTAACTTTGACAGAAAAGCGTAACGCAAAAGGTAGATTGTCAAAGCACGCAAAAAGATGAGAGTTACCTAACTTTTCGCTTTGCTCTGCGTTAAAAGTACTTTATGTGAAATGTTTCGTATAAGTATGTATATTTTATCTTAGATGTCAAAACGAATCTCTTATGCAAAGCGAAGCAAAAGTTTTATCTGACATGGCCTTTTAAGCTTACTCCTTACATATGTACTTATGTATGAATTCCATAAATTCTTTTTAAATCTCAATTTCACTTCCTACCCAGCGGGAAAATGGAATTAATAGGAATCGAGAAAGTAATACATATCTTGTATAATATTTGATTCCAGTACCCATGTTCTGTAACTTTAGTGAGAACTTCTTGCATCGAAAAGATGTGAAACAAAATATTCCATCGTTTCTCGAAAAGTGAGAGAAATGTGTGTCTGTAACTCATGTCGAAAACTATCAAAAGAGATTACGTCGTTACGTTATAATTGTCATAATATTGCACTCGAAGTCGATGTGACATTGCAGACGTTCAGAACGCCAGTAGCACATATTGTTGACGCCGACCAAAATTTATAAAAAATTTAAAATTTTTCAACGACGGTGACGAAAATACAACCGTCGGCTATACCAAATTGTGTAAAGAGCGACTTTAATGTTTGTTGTTTGCAAACGAGCTTTGAAGACATTCGTATATTTTATTAAAATGTTAAAAGCAAAATAATAAAACAATGAAAAATGTGCCAAGAACAAAACAATATTATTATTATTCTTTGCATTTTGCATTTTTAATTGTTTTTTAGTGTTAAAATTTTTTCTCTCCCCATTTTTTTTTCGTGAGTTTATTTGACAGTTCAAAGCGGGAACTTTTCTCACCAAAGTGTTACATACACACTTTTTCTGTAAATTGGCGAGTAATTTCCTTACGTGACAGCTTGTACTCGCCAAAAAAGTTACAGACACAGTTAAGTGAGAAAAACAGCTGTTTGTTTCAATTTATGGCATTTTTGTTTCATTTCACACATTTCAATCGAAAACTTTCTCGACGCGAGAGTTACAGAACATGGGCACAGAATTCATTATTCTTAACACAGACCATGTCCTAGGATTGTAATAAATTATTTTAATGTATACTGGGAATGACTTAAATAATTCTAAAAAAAAAAGATAATTGTCACGAAGAGAAGAAAAAGAACGAAACATTTTTACGAACAGAAACAATACATTCCTTGTTCTGCAAATGTGAGAATATACGTGGTAATCAAATCATAATTATTGTGTCAATAAAATTACCTTCTCGATTCCCATGAATGCATTATTATTCTTTCGAAAAAAATACATTATTTTTTTAGTTATTTATGTAATCAATTCCTTATTTTCCCGCTGGGTACTTTGCCAAAATTGTTTATATTTGCCAACCATTTTAACACAACAGCCGATCCAAAAAAATAATAATATGGCGCATAAAACGCATTGCATGTAACTTGTATTTAGAAACGCATAAAATGCACAAAAAGTATCATACGCATCTACGCATGAACGCATGGTTTGGACCTTCAGCTTAAACCTACTTCACGTGTTTGAAACGTATGTACATATATGCCCTCCTGCACCGAGTTTTCACGGTATTTGGATCGCAAGCATCCAATGCCAAGGAGGATATTACAAGCTGGTTATCCGTATTAATATTTACGAGAGCTTCGTTCTATAGTTTTTAGCTGTTCTTAGTTCCGAGTATCGTCATAATGATTAATTCTTATGATCGCTTAATCTTGAAAACTAAAAAAAATTCCAGCCACAATCCAAATCCAGCCCACATCATTCCTCTCTTATCAAAGATTAGTGCTTTTTTGTATAAGCTCAACACAGCAGAGCTCCGTGCAAATACAATTAAAATCCCTTCTGCCGATAAGTACGATTCGCCTAACACATCGATTTGTAGGTTAATTTCTCTCGAGCCTTAACAGCTTTAGAATTCTTTTCGAATGAAACACAAATGTTAAACTAATGTTCGTAAAAATCAATAAAGTGAGCATGTTCGAAATTATTTTAATTGATTTATACCAAAAACAAAAAAAGAATTTTTCGTTATGGGCATTTTCAAAGAAAAGTCCAGCCCGGGTGAAAATTTAAATGTATATGAACAAAGGATTTTTTATGATTAAACAAAAAACTGTCTATATTTAAAAAAAAATTATAATGTTATTTTTTGCTTATCTCAATTGTTTTTATGAAAAAACGTTTAATAAAGTTTTATGATTAAAAGTTTTAAAAAACAAAAATTTTTTACAAAAAAAAAAGTTAAAAACACAGAAAAACAAATTCTTACCAATTAAAGCATTTATCAAACTTTAAATCAGTTTTAATTAAAACATTTAATAAAGTGAATTAAAGGTTTAATTGATACTATTAATTTGTACCATTTGATTGCATTTTTAATTTAAACCGATTCTATTTTTGATTAATGTTTTAATTGGTGAAAAATTTTTTCTGTTAAGGTTTTTAATTTTATTAGGTTCATTATTGAGCGTTATTTCTCCTAAAACATTGTTCGCTATCATTAATGCCCGATCGTTTAGTAATAAAGGCTGATATCTATCTATCTATCTTCTATATATATAAATTAGGATGTGTGTATGTATGTAACGTATGGACTCCAAAACGGCTGGGCCGATTTTGATGAAATTTTCAGGGAATCTTCAGAATATTCAGGCGGGTGACACTGTGAAGTCTGATTTTTTATTTTCGGTCTGGGGGCGGAGGGGCGTGGCAAAATCCATAACTTTAGAACGGCTTGACCGATTTTACGGAAATAAAATGTTGCCCGCCCACTTTTACGCCCACTTTTTTCGAATTACCTAAAATCAGAAAACGACTGCATCGATTTGACAAATTTTTCTTTCAAATGTTCGTATTGATCCATTTTAAGTTTTCATCGAAAGAAAAGTTTACCACGCCTATTTTTACGCCCACTTTTTCTATTAAGCGCATAAATTGAGAACGACTTGACCGATTTGGACGATTTTTTCTTTAAAATCATCGCTATGGTCCAACTTAGGTTTTTACGGAAGGAAAATTTTAAAGGCCGTAAATTTCGATTAAAGCTCAATTTAAATCGTCTGGTAATACAACACTTATGTTTGCTTAGGGCCAGCAACGCGGACCGGGTCAGCTAGTATGTATGTATATAAAACAGGATGTGTGTATGTATGTAACGTATGTACTGCAAAACGGCTTGGCCGATTTTGATGAAATTTTCCGGGAATCTTCAGAATACTCAGGCGGGTGACACTGTGAACTCTGATTTTTTATTTTCGGTCTGAGGGCGGATGGGCCTGGCAAAATCCAATTTTCATATTGCACCACCAATGACATCTACAATATTTGTGACGATTTTTTCTTTAAAATGATCGCCATGGTCTAACTTAGATTTATACGATAATAAAATTTTGCCCCGCCCACTTTTACGCCCACTTTATCGACTTACCTAAAATCAGAAAACTGCTCCATCGATTTGACAAATTTTTCTTTCAAATGTTCATATTAATCCATTTTAAGTTGTCATCGAAAGAAAAATTCACCACGCCTACTTTTACACCTACTTTTTCTATTAAGCGCATAACTTGAGAACGGCATGCCCGATTTGGACGATTTTTTCTTTAAAATGATTGCCATGGTCCAACTTAGGTCTTAGGCCCCGCCCCCTTTTTTCCATTTACCTAAAATCAAAAAACGGCTCCATCGATTTGACTAATTTTTCTTTTTAATGTTCGTATTAATCCATTTTACGTTTTCATCGAAAGAAAAATGTACCACGCCTACATTAACGCCCACTGTTTCTATTAAGCGCATAACTTGAGAACGGCTTGACCGATTTACTGAAAGAAAATTTTGCCCCGCCCACATTAACGCCCATTTTTTTTTTATTTACCTAAAATCAGAAAACGGCTCCATCGATTTGACTAATTTTTCTTTCAAATGTTCGTATTTTTTTAACGGATTTTAAAAATCGAACGCAAACATTTTTCTAATTTGGACAGAACAACGTCTGTTGGGTCAGCTAGTTCTTAATAAAAATTAAAATTTCTTAGAGCAAAAACTTACATTATTTTGATTTATTTTCTAACTTTTTATTTTAACTTTTTATTTTGATTTTTTTAATAGTACTTAGTATATCTCGTTCGCCATCTTAAGTATAAAGACGTTGGAGTGTACCGTTGAACTCGAAATAAATTTGACCTAAAATATGTTTGAACCACAAAGTAGTAAAGTACTGTTAATATTAAAAAAAAACCATCATGTCCTCCCGAAATAAAGACTGACATAATAGCGAAAACATGGAATTAGCAAGGCCCATGAAATAAGCAAACAAAAGAATTTCAATACATATTTTAAATTGTATACATATTAGCTGCCGTATTCATAAAAAATTAAAATGGATTTGAAATACATTTTAAGAAAAATTTGTATGAAAATTTTGCCTTAAAACACATATCAAACTTATTTTATTTTTTATGAATATGGCAGTAGGTATTTATTAAAAAATAAACTGTGGGATCATTTTATTAATTTTTTTAATTGTTAAAGGAGATCCTTTAAAAAAAATTTTTAGAAAAATAATTTGGTTTAACTGTTTAGAATTTGAGCAATTCTTTTCTTTAGTTTTGGTCAAACCAGACTTGGAACAAATTCTTTCACTTATCGAAGATGTTGGAGAAATTTAAAGCAACCCATAATACAGAATATCTCAATTCTAAGACATTTTTTTTCTCGATTTCTCTAAACATAATAAATCTTCCAGTATGACATTAGAGTACTGTTTTAATTTTTTTTTATATTTTAAACACTTCTAATTGTCTGGAGAGATTCTTCTGTTGTCAGGTCATCATCTTGCAAAGCTAAGTACCGAACATTCAGCAAAAAGTTTATTTTCAAATCCCCTTGTTTCTGCTTTTGTACTGTATTTTAAGAATGTTTTGCTAGAAGCAAATACATTGTATGAAAAAATATTTTTCTGAAACACAAACAAAATTTTAAAAATCCAACAAAAAATTAAAAATTTTGTTATATCGGTTAATCGACTGAAATTAACCGGTTTAATCGTTAATCGAAAATAGCAAATTTTTAATTAACCGGTCAGTTAATCGGGTAGTAATTAATCGGTTAACCGGTGAACGGTTAAACGAATGAATACCCTAATTTGTACACAGAAAAAAATAAAAATAGAGTTCAATTACAAAATTTGTGATATTAATTAAAAAATCAATTAAATTGTCACCAATAAACAAATTGATAGTATCAATTTAACGTTTAATTTACTTGATTTAACGTTTAATTCACTTGATTAAACTTTTAATTCACTTGATTAAACTTTTAATTCACTTGATTAAATTTTTAATTAAAACTGATTTATTTTAGATTAATGCTTTAATTAGTGACAAATTTTGGAAAAAAATTTCTGTGTAGCATTTATTAAGTTAATATACAGGGTGACGCACCGATTGTGCTACAGTAAAAAATTCAAATAAGTTTTTTTTTTATTGTATAAAAAATTCAATTTAATTTTATATAACTATTTTTATACCCTTCACCACAGGTGGAAAAGGGTATATATAAGTTTGTCATGACCCTATAAAGTATATATATTCTGGGTCCTTATGAGGAGAGAAGTTGATTTAACGATGTCCGTCTTACGTTTGATGTGTGTTTTCCGGAGACTCCAGACATGATACCGACTAGGTTGTTTTACATTTATGTCACATATAGTCTTCCATTTCTTGCTATTGAAATTCAGCAAGATCGGTCCACAAATGGCTGAGTTATGACCAAAACACTGAAATCCAAAAAATTACTCTTTTTTATACCCTCCACCACAATTAGTTGTGAAGAGGGTATATTAAGTTTGTCATTCCGTGTGAAACTTTTTTATTATTCATCTCAGACCCTATAAAGTATATATATTCTGGGTCCATGATAAATTTTAAGTCGATTTAGCCATGTCCATCTGTCTGTCCGTCTGTTGAAAACACGCTCACTTTCGAAAAACACAAAAGAAATAAACAATCTTGGCGTGAAATTGCAAAAATCCAGCAAAATCGGTTTAATAGGATCTGAGCTATGAATCAAAATGTAGAACCACAACCTAAAAAAAATTGATAATTTTGTTACAAAAACTAACATAAATGGTGGAAAAATGCACAGAATGATATAAGATTTTGCAATAGTTCGTTTTATTTAACTGGAAATCACGCTGTAAAATTTCTTGAAGATACGTCCATGATTTACCCTAGGCCCCATATAAGCCCTACTCCCGGAAAACAGTATAGTAAGCCTAAAACATTAACTAACAATGCTATCATAACAAATTTTGGCACGTCACAGTTAAATAGGACTAGAAATGAAACTAATAAGTTTCGTGAAGATCGGTCCATAATTTACCATAGGCCCCATATAAAATCTACTTCCAGAAAACAGTTTGGTACGCCTAAATCCGTAAACAATAATGCTATCATATAAATAAATAAATTTGGTACATCAAAATTTTTTAGAACTAAAAATAAGACTGTGAAATTTCGTGAAGATCGGTCCATAATTTACCATAGGCCCCATATAAACCTTACGCCCGGAAAAGAGCTTTGTACGCCTAAATACGTAAAAAATAATGATATCATAACAAAATTTGATACATCACAGTTTTACAGAACTAGAAATGACAATGTGAAATTTGGTGAAGATCGGTGCATAACTTACCATAGGCCTCATATAAAGCCCACACTGGTAAAATAATTAAATACGCGGTAAACTTTCTTCCAGTTTAGCTTCATAAGGCCAGAAAATGCAATTTTGTGATATACGGTCCATAATTTTCCTTAGATTCCATTTTAGCAGCCCTCTGAAATTTACTGCAAACGCTTAAACTAATTGCACCGCTGTATTGAAATTTATGTTTTTTAATACCAGAAATCGTTCTGCAGAATTTGGGATGATTGGTTCATAGCTTACCATGGCTTTTATATAATCATTTAAGTTCATCTTAAACTGATATTCTACTCAAACTTTTTAAAATTGATTCTGATTGTCGATCAATAATTTTATATAGGTCTAAACCGCAACAAATTTTAATGCAGATGTCTGTTTTTACAAAGATTATAATAATAAATAGACATCATACAGATATTAGTCCTAAGACATTCGAAGTGTCGGTGGAGGGTATCAAAGATTCGGCACAGCCGAATATAGCACTCTAACTTGTTTTATAATTAAGTTTGTTTTTTATACCCTTCACCAAAGGTAAAAGGGTATATGGGCAACTTCAAATTTTTTGAGCACCTGCTAAAACCGACATACTATGGCTCTTATTTCGTTAAGTTTTATGAATTGAAAAAAACGTTGTACAGGGTTTGGATGACTATACTTGAAGGATATGACGTGCAAAGTTTTACGTTGAAAAGTCCTCACCTTAAGAATTGGTGGTCATCTAAAATTCGAAAAATTAAAAAAACGACTTGAAACTTCCAACAGTTTTTTCATTCATTCCGTTTTCTTTGTAATAGTTTTAAGCTTTAAGATCCAAACCCATACAAAATATAGTCACTAGACTTGGAGGATATGTCCACTAAAAAAAAAATTTTGATATCGCTGCTGCGTGAAAAGTTGCATGGTGTTTTAAAGTGAAACCAAAATTTTCCGAATTTTGAAATTTTTGAAGATTTTGCATAGAGTTTTTGCGCCGTTTAATAAAAATGAGTTTTAAGCGCAGAATTAAAAAAACTGCGTAATTTTATAAAGTTTGAGGTGTATCAAGTTGGTGTCAGCGCACCAATAACGTATCACGGACATCACAAACTTAAAAGAAATTAGCGTAAATTTTTTAAAAATGTATCTTTTTTGCGTCTGACAATCTGAATTGCCTTTTAAGTTGGCTAGTGTATTGCGTGATGTGAGTAACTTCGTAAAGGGCACCTCCGAGGCGAAAACGCACTTTAAAATTTTTAAACGCAAAAATTTTATGAACTTTTGAAAATTTTTGCAAAAAAACAATTTATTTTTAAGCTTTTTTTATATCAAAACATGTCATGGAAACATGTTTAGGTATCTAAATAGATTCTTCGCGACGGACTTAACTGATAAAGTGCAAAAAAAATAATTTTTTTCAACCGTGGCGCGTGCAGCGGCAGTTTTTTCCAAACACATTTCGCCTTGTGACAACTGAAGCGCTGTATCAATTCCGCTCAAACGTACATCGAATAGAAGACTTTACTGAGCTTGATACTAAAATTGAAAACGCACCAAAAAATTTTAAGGATTTAAAATTTTATGGAGGAAACAAAATGTTTCTAACCTCAAAAAGCATCCTTGTATGAAATATTTGATTAGCGATAGCCAAATAGTTTTTTTCCCAAAATATTGCAAATTATGTCTTATACTAGCCGTAATTTTGTGAAATGTTTAACAATTTTAAATAAATTTTTATATGCATACACGATAAAAAAAATTTTTTTATATTTTTTTCCAGTGTATTTTAAAAAGTATTCAAGCTTTTACAAATATTTTAGTGTGCTAAGAAAGCCCTTAAGGGGTATCATCCACACGCGTTTTCCTTTTTCAATTTTAACAAAAACTGTAATTTTTATATTTTTTTTTAATTTTTAACTTTAAACCGCAGTAAAATTTGCGCCGTGTAATAAAAATTATTAACACGAACGGATTTCACATGCTCAAATATCGGTTTATACACACGCAAATCAACATTGATGTCAGACAAAAAAAAAAAAAAATTAAAAAAAATGTCTAGGTGTCGTAACTTTTTGAAGTTGCTCATATATAACTTTTTCATTCCGTTTGTAATTTCTACAATGTTTATCCTACACCCTATAAAGTATATATATTCTGGGTACTTATGAAAAGCGAAGTTCAAATCCGGTTGTCGTGTGAGTTGTGAACAGTAAACGGTCCATATTTCATTTTAAAAATATCTCAACAACGCTTCTTCATGGTTCAGTTTTCTAGGGGAAGTGTTAAGTTAGAAACTGTGAGTTCCCTGGTTCGAATCTTGGTTTTTTAAAAAGAAATTTTTTTTAATATTTTTATGTTCTAAAAACGATTTTAAAAAAATATTTACCAGCTATCGCTTTTTAAATTTCATTTATAATGAAGTTTTAAGTATTGTTAATATGTATGTATATGTAAAAATTATTTAGTTGCTTTGTATTCCGCTCGCACAATGGTGAAGGGTTTATAAGATTCGGCAGAGCCGAATATAGCACTCTTACTTGTTATACCCTCCACCACAATTAGTTGTGAAGAGGGTATATTAAGTTTGTCATTCCGTGTGAAACTTTTTTATTATTCATCTCAGACCCCATAAAGTATATATATTCTGGGTCCTTGAGTAATTCTAAGTCGATTAAGCCATGTCCGTCTGTCCGTCTGTTGAAAACACGCTCACTTTCGAACAACTCAAAAGGAATGAACAAACTTGGTGCCAAATTGCTTGTAGCTATCCTAAGCAGTTTGGGATTGAAATCCAGCAAAATCGGTTCAGTAGGACCAGAGCTATGAATCAAAATGTGGAACCACCACCTAAAAAAATTGATCATTTGTAGTTATTTAGTCTTACAGAAAAAATATATTAAACTTAAAGACTGTTTTCTAAAAATAGTTAAATATTAATTAAAATGTTTAATATATTTAATAAAAAAATCTTAAAACAGCTCTTTACTCATTATTTTTTTTTCATATAAAAACTATTGGGTACACGGGTACCCCGGTGTCATCTTTGAAAGCTAATAGTTATGGAACCGCTGAACCGAATTACATAAATGGTCTAAAAACGACATGAGTTTCCTAGATCCGAAGATTCAATGCTCTATTAGTATTGGTTTTGCAGTTAGAAACGTTTAAAGTTTCTAGTGGACAACACGGGTACCCAGTTATACATTCTATGGTTAATAAAATATATTTTGCTATAACTTCGGTTTAGTTTGAGATACAATACTGATATTTTGTAAACATATAAAGAAGGTATGAAGGAACACTTTTGCTTAAGTAACTTGAAATGTTTCCTTGTTTGAGATATGACTATGTTGCAATAAAGAAGCGATATGTACTCGTATTTTTAAATTTGTACTTCGACGCATTCTTTAAATGTTTACACATTTAACTCCTCATGAACGTCATCATTTACAACATCATTTAGGTTAATGATAATTATCCTTTGTAGTTTTTTATTTTATAATAGTTAAAGTCTGACCACGAAAAGATTTTTACATATGGAGTAGAATATTCACAAGAACCATTCACAAACCAGATCCTACATGGCCTATTGAGTGATTTTTTTACTTAAGAAAGCCTTTGTTTTTGCAATATTTATTAACAATTATTTTTTGTCGCCTTTGCCCTTTAACATGTTGTAGACTATTGCGCAAGTATAGGAGTAAAAAATGAAGGTGCCTTAACAAATTATCTGAGTCACAAGTGTGGCTGACATTGCATGACGTGAATTGTACGTGTGTTTGTGGATTGTTGGACCGGCAATCAGTAGGTAGTATGTATTTGTGTGTCAGTCGTACACAACATTAACAGCAACAGCAAAAAAATAAAATGACAACAAAAAAAGTTTATAGTCCAAACAAACACTGATACATACTACATACATACATGCACACCGACAGTTTGGTTTGAAAAACAAGTTGACTTTTTATAGAGTCGCAATCACTATAAAAGAGTCTATTATCCTTTTGCATTTCATTTTCTCCTGTTGTTTGTTGTGTTATTTTCCTTTTGTTTTCATTTCTTTTTTTATGTTGTTTTTGTTTTTGTCGGAAGGATCGATATCCATTAGGAAAATTAAAATTGTGGCAGAGGCAATGAACGTAAAACGGAAACGTCCGCCATTGTATCAGCTCAGTCACATGTATACACAACAACACAAACACATGCACTCGTACAAGTGTAGGCAGGATAACAACAAAATTTAAAATACATCAAACAACAGAAACAGACGACGAATTACTCGTCAATAAACGAAAGAATAGCAAGTGGCAACAAAACAATTCACAACAATATGAGTAACGTAGACGCAATATTAAATGACACACTCACATAAAACCATTTACCTTTAATAAAGTTTAAACAAGTGGTATGTGGAGCTGTATGCAACAAACAATCAGTCAGTTTATTTTAATACGGGGGCAATCTGAAAAATATATTAAAGTTCTAAGAACAGGTTTACAAAATTACTGCAATTGCTGTACGTTTAGAACGTAATGTTTTTGAATTTGATTCCATCCCGGGTCCCATGATTCCAAAATAAAGATACAGGCCATATTTCAGTTCGGGCAGTTAGATTTTATTTCATTGTTCGATTGATCTTTTCCAGATAACTTTTAAAACGCCCACAACATTAGCCGAAAGGTTTTTATATTAAAGAACAATCGTATAACAATACTGTGCCTCTATTGAC
The DNA here is from genome assembly GCA_930367215.1 of Pollenia angustigena. Classification (NCBI taxonomy): domain Eukaryota; kingdom Metazoa; phylum Arthropoda; class Insecta; order Diptera; family Polleniidae; genus Pollenia; species Pollenia angustigena. Next base: position 117,557,827 of record OV884057.1, on the reverse strand, counting down.
ATAAAATTTAGCAACAACAATTGTATAATTGAGATTCTAACTAAACAAATGTCTTAAGATTCCTGTGGTATATTCCATAACAGAATATTTGGGCTCCTGATTAGAGTATCTTGGGAAAATATTTTTGAACAATCCGTGATTTTTAAGACAGGACTAAACTTTTATTATTTTGCGATTTTGAACTGAAAGTTCGCCATTGAACCTCAACAAATAATGGCCAATCTTAGAAAAATTTTAGAAGTTGAATTTAAATATACATCATCAGCTCAGAATTGGTTTAACCTACCGACCATTTAAAAAAAAAATTGAGTAAGGTATGGGGTATATATATTTTGAATACCCCCTTTTTGAATCCAAAATCTGTTTCGCGAAATTTTTTGTGGTTTCTGAGATATAAAGCATTCATTCAGGACAGTGCATGTTGAATTTTATGTTTTGAGGTCAAATATTAACGATAATTAAAAAACACCAGTTTTAGAACCAAAAAGCTGAAGAAAGATATTAAATTTCCCGTATTTCCAATGTTGGTACTATTTCTTCCCCCCATTATAGCATCAAAAATTGCAAAATGCCAGTTGTTTTGTAAAAAAGTACCAAAAATAGTAACGATTTTCACCCCTTAAACGTTCGAATTTCGGAAAAGTACCAAACTTGTATTGGTATTTTTTTGATAAGTTTCGAATGTGGTATAAACTTTATTTCTAGGTTTATTGGATCAAAAGATAGATGGGCTGACAAAAACGTACCAAATTCAGGTTTTACCCGTTTTCACCCTAAAAGAGCCGAATTTCAAAAAAGTACCACACACCTGTCCACTTATTTTTCAAAAGAACAACGATTATTACAGTTTTTTTGTATCTCTTTTAGTTTTGGAGATAAAAGGTTTCCGAATTTACCCCCTAAACATTCGAATTTTTAAAAATCTCGTCTTAGTGGATCGAATTGGGGAGAGATCCACCTCCGGTCCAAATTTCAAGTCTTAGCTTCAGGCGTTTAGGCTGTTCGATGATGAATGAGTCAGTCACTCACGCATTAAGTATACGTATGGAGCACAAAAAGCCACTTTTTTAATTTTTTTTTTAGAAAAGTGGTGTATGCGTCACCAAACGATATTTCTCATTTCCAAAAATATACTATTAAGTTCTTACTTTATTCATGAAAGTGCGCAAAAATTTACATTTCTCTTCAAAACATAGACCGGAAGCAGTAGTAAAAATACAAAAATATTCAATCGGGTACATTTTGAGAAATCTTCATGTAAATCTTCTTTGTCGTTTTTCTCCACTCCGACTTTTTGGCATATGCGCCAAAACAATTCTGAGCTGACGGCATAAAGAGTTCGAGCATTATTTAAACAAATAGGATTCACCCAAATTATCAAAAATAAAATTATGAAGCAAAAAAAGCTGCCAAATTCGAGCCAGCTCTTGACGAGTACGGACGTGTATCAGTGAGTAAGAAAAATAAAAAAAAAATAAAAAAAAATTCGAAGTGAAAAAAATATTTGTAATAGGTGAAAAAAAAAAATATTTGTAATAGCTAAAAAAAAAGAACAGTAACAAAGGTGCCCGAAGAGATTTGTGAATGAGCCTCACAAATACTCCCAATAAGGAGAGTAGGCCCAGCACAAATAGCAGAAATGCGTATATTGTGGTAAGCTCCCCGAGCGTGAGCAATGAAAACATTCGATACCCAGAATTAAATAAAAATTATTTAAGTGCAAAAATTGCCAGCGCAACTGGTTTTCCATACAGCAATTTAAGTGCAAGTGTGCCCAACCTGAGCAAGTGTGTTGATCCGACCGTAAATGTGGTTCAAAGTGTGAAGTCGTCTGACCAGAGGTATAATAACGAAAAACCTGGAAGATCACGATTAGCATTAATAAATACAGGAGCTGTGCCAAAAAGTACTAAAGTGCAAACAGGCATGGACAGATATATTACAATAACTAAGAGAAAGGCTAGCCCTAGGTCCACCCAACAGGAACGCATGGCCAAACAATACAAAGGCTCTAAGGTAGTCTCTTTGCCAACAAATGGTAACAGATTCTCTGTACTATCCATACCTGACGATGAAGAAGCAGAATCAGCACATGGAACAGCCACTAAAGAAGTTAAACCGCCCCCTATCTATCTGCGGGAGCAAACATCAAATAGCATAGTCAACATGTTGATTCAACTGGTAGGTAAGAATAATTTCTACGTCGTTTCTATACGACGCGGGCAAATTCAAGAAACCAAAATTCAAGCCAGTACAGAAACGAACTTTCGTATTATATCAAGACACCTGGACGCAGAAAATAAAAGTTACTAACATATCAATTAAAAAGTGCCAAGGATTGATTATTGTCATAAAAGGCATAGATAGTTCTGTTCCTACAGAGGAAATAAAATCTGCCATAGAGCTAGAGGGGTATGAGGTAAAATCTGTTCATAACATTTTGAACAGGAATAAAGTTCCTCAACCAATGCACCGCGTTGAAATATCGTTTGATTCATCGGTTCTCAAAACCAAAAATTCAGTTCATCCCATATACAACTTGCGCTACCTACTCAACAGAAGAATAACTGTTGAGGAGCCATTAAAACGAAAGGGTCCCTCCCAATGCACAAACTGGTTGCATATGGGCATACAAAATCATATTGTAAATTGCCTCACGTATGTGTGGTTTGTGGCGACGCTCATAAAACCGCCGAATGTAATCGTTCTAAAGCTGACCCGAATGTTAAGAAATGCAGCAACTGTGGCGAAAATCACACGGCAAACTATAGGGGTTGTAGAGTCTTCTTGCATTTAAAAAAACCTGCTTTAGTTCAAAAATATACTCACTCCCAATATGGTCCGTCACATGCGCCCAGCCAAGCCGCTGGCTCTATTGCTAGTACTTCACAAACAAACAATCAAAACCAATCATATGCCCAAGTCTTAAAAGGAAACCCTAATGCGAAAAATCCCCCGAGTACTTCTAACGCAAAGCAACCTCCAAACGCTAATGTTCCTAGGGAAGGTCTACAAATGCCTTCTGGAAATATGCCTACCTCAATTGAAAATTTAATTCAAACTACGAATAACTTCATGGTCACTATGCAGAACATGTTTCAGGAAATGATGCGAAACCAGAACATGCTCCTGCAAGTTCTACTCAACAAAAAATGAACCAGTTAAAAATATGTTTCTGGAATGCAAACGGGTTATCCCAACATAAACACGAAGTTGCAAACTTTCTTCATAGGCATGAAATCGACGTACTTCTTGTCTCTGAAACACACTTTACTCATAAAAACTGCTTTAGGGTAAATGGATACCTTACGTATGACACAAAACATCCCAGCGGACGAGCCTGTGGTGGCACAGCCATAATTGTGCACAAACACATCAGACACTTGCCATTGCCAGAGTACGAAGAAGATTGTATCCAGGCCACATCTATAAATCTTACTGATTTCAATCTAACGTTAACATCCGTTTATTGTCCCCCGAGGCACAAAATTGTAAACGATAAATTTCTCAACTTCTTCTCCACATTGGGCCAGAAATTCATTGCTGCTGGCGACTACAACGCTAAACATACATATTGGGGCTCCAGACTTATTAGTCCTAGAGGTAATCAACTATACAATACCGTAACTGCAAATAATTTTGATGTGGTATCGAGTGGTAAGCCTACCTATTGGCCAACCGACTTCAATAAGCTACCAGACCTTATTGACTTTGCTGTAATTAAAAACATCAAGCGCGATCAGGTACTAGTTAGTTCCTCCTATGATCTTTCGTCTGATCATTCACCTTCAATCCTCATTTTAAAAGGTAACTCTGACGCTGCAGCTGCAAACTTTATTTCCTATCCAAACAGAAACACAAATTGGTTAAAGTATAAAATGTATGTGAGCTCTCACCTATCAAAGTGCATTCCCCTAAAAAATTCATCTGACATCCAAATAGCTGTCGACCGATTTACAGAAGTCTTGGATACTGCAGCAAGAAATGCAACCCCAAACAAGCGGACAATTAAACGTGCTCCTTACAATACATCGACGGATATAGAGGCCCTTATCAGAGAAAAAAGGAAGTTAAGAAGACAATGGCAAAACAGTCGTTCCCCAACCACTAAGGCCCAACTACAATTATGCCTGACCACACTTCGCAACAAATTGAGACAGAACCACGAGTCCGCAATAGAAGGCTATCTAAACAGCCTAGACGCCACAAAAAACTTCAATTATAGCTTATGGAAGGCTGTACGGCATATGAAATGCCCTATAACCCAAGAATCTCCATTAAGACTGGAAAACCGCACTTGGGCCAAAAACACACATGAAAAATTCAACGCTTTCGCGGGCCACCTTGAGAAAGTTTTCACGCCACATGATGCACATACTTGTTCCTGTCGTCCAATCATTCCTGATAAGGTAAACCATCCATTACAATTTAACATAACTCAAGTAAAATCTGCAATAGAAAAAGTGAATATTAGAAAATCTCCCGGACCTGACCGCATCACAGGGTCAATGATAAGAAACCTACCATCGTCTGCTTCCAGAATCTTGCTGCTCATTTTTAACGCTATATTAAGAGTCGGATACTTCCCATCCCCATGGAAAAGGTCTATAATTGTTATGATTCCCAAGCCAGGAAAAGATGCTAGCCAGGTTGCGTCGTACAGACCGATAAGGTTATTGTCAATCCTATCGAAGCTTTTCGAACAAATATTCGTTTTAAGTATAACTCCTCATCTAAATGAACACGACATCATCCCGGACCACCAGTTCGGATTCAGAGCGAAACATGGTACAATAGAACAAGTGCATAGAATTGTCACCCTTATTAGATCGGCGTTTGAGAAAAAACAATACTGCTCAGCACTGTTTATAGACATTTCCCAAGCTTTTGACAAAGTTTGGCATGATGGGCTACTCATCAAAATAAAACGAATGCTTCCTCAAAACACTCACAAGCTTCTGGAGAGCTATCTAACAGGCAGAACATTCATAGTAAGGTCGCAAGATAAATACTCCCCCCTCAAGAAAATTTCTGCTGGTGTTCCCCAAGGCAGCATATTAGGACCGCTTCTATATATAATATACACAGCGGATATGCCAACAAACCTGAGCACGCATACCTCTACATTTGCAGACGACACAGCATTTATTAGCGTTAACCATGACCCAAAAGTCGCATCGCAAAATCTGCAGTCCCACATCAATGAACTAGAGGCCTGGCTAGAAAAATGGAGAATAAAGGTTAACCCGGCTAAATGTGCTCACTTAACTTTCACGCTCAGAAGACAAACGTGCCCAGCTGTAAAAATAAATAACATCACTGTTCCGGTAGAAAACCATGTTAAGTACTTGGGAATTCATATAGATAGACGCTTGACCTGGTCGCGTCATATTGAAGCGAAAATAACGGCTATGAAACTTAAAGCAGCTCAACTACATTGGCTTCTCGGTCGAAACTCAAAATTGTCCTTAGACAACAAAATTCTCTTATACAAGTCCATCATAAAACCAATATGGACATATGGCATCCAATTATGGGGTACTGCATGCGCATCTAACATCCAAAAGCTTCAAAGAAGACAGTCTAGAATATTACGACAAATTGTCTGCGCCCCATGGTATATACGTAATGAAATTATCCACAGAGATCTCAACGTCCCCACTATCCAGGAGGAAATTAAAAAATATTCAATAAGCTACATCGATAAACTAATGGTCCACCCTAACTACCTCGCTCGGGGTTTGCTTCAGTTCGAAGGTCACCAGAGGCTAAAAAGAACCGATACTTTGAGCCTAACTAGAAGACATTTTTAAAATTTGAATACAGCAGTTAGTGGTTACACTGGTAACAACTAATAAACAACAAGTAGAATTAAGATTTTAATACATATAGTAAATTTCGATAAGAAAGATTCAATAATAAAAAAAAATTAAAAAAAAAAAAAAAAATTTGACAACACTTTTAAAAATATTTTAACAATTTTTTTAACTGGAATGCAATAATGCACTTGTTGCTCATATTTATAACCCATTACGTATATATATTCCGGGTCCTCGAGTAATTCTAAGTCGATTCAGCCATGCCCGTCTATCTGTCTGTCCGTCAGTTAAAAACAGGAGCATTTCGAACAGTTCAAAAGAAAATAACAATATTGGTGTCAAATAATTTCTAGTTCCCCTAAGCAGTTTGGGATTAAAACCCAGCAAAATCGGTTCAGTAGGATAACAGTTATGAATTCAAATGTGGAAAACCCGCCCCAAAAATTGATCATTTTGTTACAACACCAAAGCTACGGTCACACTTGCCAATATTATTATCTTTAACTCCAATATTTATTTTGTTGAAAATACCTCATCTTACAAAAAAAAAAAAACCTTTTTGCTAGGTCTAGCAGTATACTTACATAGTTTCATTTTGTGATATTAAAACAATGTTTAATCTTATTTTGTGATATCAAGACAATGTTAAATCTCACTAGCTATAAACAAATATAGTGGTTATGCTTATTTGGTTAAATATTTAGTAAGTGTGACCGTAGCTTAACATAAATGGTGGCGGAATGCACGAATTAATATTTAAGTCTTTGTCGTTTCAGTAACTAGAAATCATACTACTTAATTTTGTAAAGATTAGTCCATAATTTGCCATAGGTCCCATCTAAAGCACACTCTCGGAGAATACTTTAGTACGCCTTAAACTATAACGAACAATGCCAATGAAATAGAATTTGGTTCGGCATAGTTTTCTAAGAGTTTTATAAGATAACAGTAAACCATTTCGCAACGATCGGTCCATAATGTACCATACGCCCATTCTCACCTAAAACTGTAACAAATAATGCATTTGTAGTTAAATTTAGGCTGTCAAAGTTTGATAGCATTAACAGGTCCACAATTTAACACAGGCCACATATCGCGCTATCTTACATTTCGAAAATTTAAAGGAGAAGAAAAATTGATAAATTGCATTAAACTGCTTTATTAATGTTCCTTCTATTTTTCTTGTAAAACCTACCAGTTATTTTGACAAACAACAATGTTGCATATTATACAAATTGTTAGTGCGGCCTTTTAGCGTTTATCATATACATAATCTTTTGTAGATAAGGCCGTTTCTTTTTTGTCAACAAAATCGCTAATGTTGGTTGAAGATTCCAAAATTTTCTTTGAAATTTTTTAATGAATAAGTCAACTTTTAATTTTTGGTAGTTAGGGCCTTTTGCGTTTTAGGCAACGATATTAAGTCCACCCTTAAAAAAGGTACGCCTCAAACCGTTGCATATAAAGATATTATCTTAAAGTTCAATTTAGCGCTATATGGCCAAAAATGACACCGAGCAATTTTGTGATAATCGGTCCATAATTTAGGCCTCAACTAAAGCTGAAAATCACTTGAAACGTATAAGACGCTGAAACAAATTTCGCTACTGTATTGAAATTTGTTCCAGTTTTGATTTTTTAATGGCAAAAATAACTCTACAGAATCTTGTGATGATTAACGATGGGTCAAATATAAATTCCTTCCTGAAAATCATGAAATCTTATTCAAATAAAGTTTTATAATTAACCATAGGTCGACAACGCAGCCAATTATTAGAGTGGCGTCAGTATTTATAAAGATTGGTTAATAATTTATAGATGCCATATAGAGCCTACTCCTGATATATTCTTAAGGTCGGTGCACGCAAAGAAAAACTTGTTTCAATATTGTCACCTACAACAAAACAATTTTAAAAGACAAATTTAACCATATAATGTTTAATTTAACATATTATTGTCAACAACAACTCAATTATGGTTAAATTACTCCTCCATCAAGAAGGCAAAACCACATTATGGTTGCCTCCGAACATGTTATGGTAAATAACAACTAAAATATGTTTAACAATTATAACAGCAAGGTTTTGTTTCAACCATAACATGTTGCTTTTGGAAAAGAGGAAAATACTATTAGTTATTAATTAAAAAACAAATTATTGGTTGTCGGTAACAATAATATGGTTATATTAAACATAATATGTTTAAAATTTTCTTTAAAAATAGTTTTGTTGGAGATGACCATATTTCCTCTGCGTGTATAGAGATGAATCTGACAGTTGGTTCTTTTATCCTTAAGTAATTTTTAGATGTTCCTCGTTCGTTTTTTCTTTATTCATTGTTGATTTTGAATTAAACTTTGTTTTGTATGTGTCTTCTACCCATTTTGAATTGTTTGGTTAAAATATTGGATTGTTTGGTTGTTTGTACTTGTTGTTGTTACCTTTTTTTTTATTATAATTTTGAAGAAAAAAACCAACAAATTTTTTATTTTGTTTTTTTTTTGGTTGCCATTGTTGATGACAACACAATTGAGCGTTTGTTGTTATTGTTATTTAATGTTTTATTATGTATGTATGTATGGAACTGCTATTTCTTATTGCTATTGTTATTGTTTTGTCTTGCATGCACATACACCCACCCACACATAAAAGCACACATATATAACAGAAACTCCATGTTCAATTGATCTTTCTGTCTCTCTATATTTTTTTCGTTATTAATTTATCCTTTCATCCATTTAGTGTTACCGACTCTGCAACTCATTTGTCATGCAAATTTACGCGTTTGGTTTTTATTTGTCTGTTTGTTACTTTTGTTCTGTTTTGTTTTCAATCGATTTTCATTTTGTATTCATCACCTTTATTTTGTTGTTGTTGTTTTATCTATACGAGTAGTAAGTATGTGTGTGAGTATGAAGCAGTCTGTATATAATTCCTAGCGTTCTCAGTTTTGGGAATTTGTCTCCAAATAGCGGATTTCTTTTAATTTTGGATAAAAATTTCGTGAAAATCCTCAGGACATTTTTTTTTGGAAAAAAACACTTTTTACGCTGGGATGTATAAGTGCCATTTTTGCAATGTCAACGCCGATTTAGTCAAGATGTGGGTACAAAATTTAGGCCTTTTTTTATTCCATATTTTTTTTTTTTAATCCAAGTGGTTTGAAGTTGTTCAAAATTTATTTAAGTGATTGCTGTAATAGTTTTAAATATGCCTTCTGTAGCAACAAGCAACGCTGATGTTGAGGGAGTCGTTTCTTTACTGAATACAATCAAAACCAAAGTTCGCCATAGAATACAATATGATTTATTCTTAGAATAAATACACACTTTGTTTGCTCTGACAAATTTATTCCGTGTTCTCAAATGCTTATACTTTTTAATACAAACAACATGTAAAATATAAAAGCGTTATTTTTTAAGATTCTGTGGGGATTTTTGGGGATAAGAAATTACCTCCTTTGGGAATTTTCGGGAATGGAAAGTCTCAAATTGGGGATATGGTATTAAATAAAGCTGGGAACCCTGTAAATTCCTCCAATTTGAAAACTGTGTAATGTGTCGGTTAGTCAGTCATTCACTCACTGACTTTGTCAGTCATTTGTTCATTCATTTATGCATCCAACTAACCAATCAAATCAACCTTAAACGTCTGCTCCTAATCCATCAATTGAAATATTGCATTTCGTTGTTTTCATTTATTTTGTAGTTGTTGGTTTTTAGTCGTTATTTTTTTTTTTTTTTTTTTAATTTTCTCGCTAAACGCTACAATTGTTTTAATTAGAAAGCTTGATGCTTGTGTATGTCCATACGTCAATTTGTGAAATATTTTATTGAATTGAAATAATTCAGTGGAAAAAATTTTAATGTTTTAAATAAAAAGAATGAAAGTTGAAATATTTATTTTGTAGAAATCAATATTTAATTAAGTTTAATTAAAGAAAATATTTTACATATTTTATTTACAGAAGGAAATTCAATTCTAAATAGAATTAATTTCTCAATAAATCGCGATCAAGTATAACATTAAGTTTTTTTTTATAACAATTGTGATTTTTTATTGAACTGCTGGTTTTTCATTAAAGTTTTTGATATTTTTAAATTAGGCTTAAGTTCATCAAACTTAATTTTCATTAAATTATTTTTATGATGAGAGGAATTTTACAACATGAAATTAATTTAAAAAATTCTTATAATTTTTACTAGATGACCCGTGCGAATATTTCGCACCGTTAGTTGTCATTTTTGTAACATAAAATGAAAATGATTAATAGAAATTTTAGTAACTTCAATACATTTTAAAATATAATTTTTATCAATGAAAATAGTATTTTTTCAATTTCTAATTTTTCGTCATTAGTGTTAGAAATAAGCTTTCAAATGAGATATCATTCATTAAATTTGATGCGGTGGTATGGGAGATATTTGCAACCGACAAAAAAAGTGCATTAGAAATAATATATATGATTATAATCATATATATTGACTGAACACCGGCTCGAACTCAGGTCGAAGTTACATGTTTCGAGAATAACCACATTCCCGTCATCCGCCACTGCGGATTACGGTTATTTTTTTTTTATCTATTTTTAATTTATTTACCTGGTTCCTCCTTACTTCTATTTTTTTTTCATACTTTTTGTCAAGACTTCGTCATGAAAACCTTAGTACATTAGTTTTGATGTGTTTTTGCCTTTTTTAAGTCTTTTGTGCGGTTTCCACAATATGTATATACTTAGTCCTTCGATTCCCAGTGGAACATAGGGCCAACGCAATTGGTTCGATGTACATCTATCTTTCGCCAATTATATTATTCTCCTCCAGGATACGTCATGTTGTTGTAGCTCGGCCTCGATTCGATGTCTTTTAATTTTGGCAGGCTTACCGGATCTTCTGAAGCCTGTTCTGGATATATTCTTTGCTACCTCGTGATGTTGTTAAAATATAATGCTTTTAGTTAGCAAAAGCTTTTTAAATCTTCAATTGGTTAGTCTGCTATCCAAAGGTATATGTTATTAGATGAGCTTGTGCTCATTGATGTCAAGTAAGCCAGCTCTTGCAGTTCAATACGCAAATAATTATATTTTAGATTGCATACTTGAGAAGCTGTGGAAATGAAGGCACACATCGTCAGCGTAGAGGAGGCCATCCTGCTTGTCATTTATTTAGCTCTCATGTTATACCAACCATTGATTGTTGCATGATTTTAAATAATAACATAATCTCTTATTGGGTTACTTGTTGAGCGCTCATGGAGTATAAAATTTCTTTAATAAAACGCATTAACTTTTCCGGGATTTCTTTGCTTCTTAATGCCTCCCAAATTGCAGTATGTTAAAATGTGTCGAATGCTCGCTTAAAGTCAATGTAAAGTATGTATAAGAATGAATGAATTCATCTGATTGTTTAACAATTACTCTTACGCTGAATTTACACAATGAATTTTATGACGTCCAAAATTGTTAGGGGGCATGCGATGTAGTGAAGAAAGAGGGGTAGAAAAATAGACATGATTTCTGTTTTCTCTTCCTCTTTCTTCTCAACACCGCTTGCTGCCAAACAAAAAATGACGTCATAAAATTAATCATGTAAATTGAGTGTTAGTCTGAGTTTATACGGCTCATGTCTTATTGACAAGATTACTACTTTAAAGGCGAGAGGGACGAGGGGAAAAGAAACGAGTACACAGATGCATGAACTGTCTTTACGTTTTGCTTTTTCATTCGTTGTTTAATTTTGTTATTGTTTTCAATATCAAAAAAGCACATGCCGTCAACATGACATGAATCCTTTGAACGCCAATTCATGTTCAAAGACGAAAAAGGAAGAATCTTGTCAATAAAACATGAGCCGTATGAACTCAGACTTATACTGTTGATGTGATCAACGCATGATTTGTTCGGTATGAAGCAGTGTTGAAAAATTCAGTACTTTGGTACTTTTTTCAGTACTTTTTCATATTCACCCCTATCGTGAATAAAAATTCCTTGGGAGTTTTTTCCCTTTTCCCATTTTTACAATTAAATTAACATGGGAAAAATTTAAAGAGGGAAAAAACTGCCAAGGAATTATTACACGATAGGTGTGATTAAAAATACCGCAGTGGCCCCGCGTTGTTTTTTTTATTTTATTTATTTATCCTTTGAGCTTTTTGACTCTTAACTTTTTAACTGTGATATGATCATTTCGATAGCAGGCTTTGGTCATCATGTGTTTGTTGCAAAATTTGTGTTGTTTTATTTTAAAAATAATTAACGACGTTTATATTGAAATGCAAAGCGTGGACGCCAGGATTCATATTTTGCTTCTCAATTCCGTGTTCTAGGGGAACTTTCAGAAATAAAGCATTTCAGAACAGAATATATTTAAATTTTTTGGAAAAATAAAGCCAATATAAGAAATAAAACTAATGTTTGCTGACATTTCACATATTGCTTTTGGTATTATATCGATACCACATAAAAAGCAAAGCAAGAAATCGCTTACAAATAGAAACTGTTTCAAGTTTGATAAAAACTAAAGATCTATTAAAAGCAACTAGTAGTTGCTGTTGTAGTTATAATATTTCTTATGATCAAAAATTAGTATTGTGGTTATTTTGTTAAACTATGGCTGACTTCCAAAACGTACTAATACAAAGTTTGTATACAGTTTTACTACTGTATTTTAACGATGCACATGTACAAAGTGCCGAAACAATGCAACTATGTGTTCTGTTTATTTAAACTTTTTGAAATGTAAGTGATGCAATGAATAATACATTAAAATAAATCTGCATTGCTTGCAAATTAAATGTCAAATATCACAAAGCATCAACTTTGAAACCGATGCTCTGATGGTTTTTTGCTGCGCTACTAATACACACCATTGTTGTTTTGGAAGGGTTTGCATTGCATATATATTGTACTGCGGCGTAATGAAACATTATACTTTGTTCTTATACAAAGCATTTGACGTTTTGGAAGTCAGCCTATTTATGTTTTTTAATCCAAATTTTTAATATTTTTTAATAAGGCTTAAGAATGAATGAATTCATCAAATTTAATTTTCATTAAATTATTTTTTTATGAAGAGAGGAATTTTACAACATGAAAATTATTTAAAATTGTTATTGATAATCTTTCATTCTTGACCGTGGCCGGGGCTCGAACCCTGGCCGGCAGGTTACCATGACATGTTTCGATCGCAACCACTTGATCTCCTCAGATGGATTTGCCGTCTTACACTCGCAGCCATCGACGACTGCTGACGTCAATAGTCAAACATCAATCCTTAAACCAAATTGTGTTTTAACCTTTGGTAGATCAAAATTTGCTTTCCTGAATGATTATCCATTTTAATTGATTTTACATGATTTTCCTTACTTCTGTTTTCTCGTACTTTTGTCTAGAATTCTTCTTGAAGTCCAAAGTACATTTTTTGTTTTTTCATTTTTGTCTTTCTTTTTTCTGCTGACCTTTTTCAGCACAGCTTGAAGGACAAATGTACAAATGTATACTTCTTAATTATGGTGTTTTCTTTTCTACAAAAAATGTGACATTTTATTTAAAAAAAAATGCAATTTGGAGTCTGTTTCTTAAAAATTTTGCTCCCGAAAAGGGTGGCTTGTTTTATTCTTAAAAACTCACCCTTTTTTGGAAGCAAAATTTTAATGAAACAGACACCAAATTGCATTTTCTTAATTAAAATGTCACACTTTTTCGTAGAAAAGAAAACACCATTAGTAAGTCGATTTAGATTGTTATCGATGCTGATCACAGATTGAATAAAGGAAAAATAATATTCTTAAAAAACCTATGTATCTTAACTTTAGGTAAGAACACGATACACAAAATCTGTAAAATATTTTGGCGATAATTACAATTATGAAGTAAAATTTTTAAATAAAATACCGAATTTTGTGATAGTGCGAACTCAAAACTCGGGTTTTTTTGTAAAGTAGGCGCCTTGTATTATAAAACTTTTCACTCTCCCAAAAAACGTTACCTAAATGATGTTTATTTCCAAAAACGTGGTTAAATTAGAAACTGTTATGAAAAAGGTAAAATATCTCATATTAAATGAAGAATCCCCAGGATATCGTTGTCCTTCCTGCAATGGGTATGCCATTCATTTTTATCTTAAGCTTTAATCAACAGGATCAAAATAATTTCTGCATACTGGCTATAAAAAAAAAATTATAAAAATTTTTTGTTTGTTCTACAATCTTAGAGGTGATACAATTTTGATTCACAATTCATGGAGAAGTCCTAAAGGACATAATTATAAGTCATTACTAGGGATGAGATTTTCATGCACTAAAAAATCGAAAATATGCGCATAAAACATGCACTAAAAATTCCAAAATATGCATTAAAAAAAAAACAAAATGCACTAAAAACTTGACCATTTTTAATAAAAAAGCGTTTGTTTTTTTTTATTTTATTTAAAATAAAAAATTCTTTTGTGGTTTTTTATTGTATTGCTATTCAAAGGTAACATATTTTTTAGAACTTACCCCCAAAGTATTTATTTGACTATGCAATTTAAATGATGTAGTTATTTAAATTAACTGCCTGTTCATCGATTTCGAACGAAGACTTCGTTCGCTTAACTTTAACGTAAAACAAAAACAATATTTTATAATTTGTTTTTGTTTTAAATGTGAGTTATGCGAACAAAATCTTCGTTCGGAAATAGATGAACAGGCAGTTAATTTAAATAACTACATCATTTAAATTGCATAGTCAAATAAATACTTTTTTATATTATCAAAAGTAAGCCTTTGTCTGTTAAAAAACTTTTGTACATGGAAAATGATCTCTCAACGTCAACCGAAGTTGAGGCATACTTCAAGGATGCCAATACATTTGAAGAATATTAATTTTCTAATTCAGATCCCACATTTGATTCTAGATCAAAAATATTTGAAATTTGTTTTATTTTTTGAATTCCTCTATTTTTTATTTTTATCTGCAACAGTTTTTGAATTTTTTTTTTTTAATTTGTCGGGCTATTTTTCATATCAATTAATTTGAGTTGACTATTAAGTGAACTAAATCCTGTATGAAATCAATATTATCGAATTGGCTTCTGATTTCCTCTGCAACTCGGTGTAAACCATATGCCAATCAAGTAGCATGTAACAGTTTTCGATAAATTGTTTTAGGACAATTGGCAGGCAGCCTTAACAATGTAAGGTACTGCATCGGTTAAAAATTTAAGGATCTTTTGTCGATATCTTGTATTTAAAGCAGAGCTCAAAAAAATTAATTAATTGATTTTAAAAAAAAAAAATTTCGAAGGGTTTTTTTATACAATTTGGAAATTTTTCGAAGAACTTTTTTTTATAATATGGAAATTTAAAAAAATATATCACTTAAAAATGTTAAAATATGCAAAAATATGCATTTAAAACCACAATATGCAAAATATGCATTTTCACCAAAATATGCAACAATATGCAAAAACAAATCGATGCCATTTTAAGGCAAATTTGATGATTCGGAAAGATAATTGGTCGACATCGGTTTTAGACTATCGACAAAAAACATGCATTTGCATGGAAATCGCTTCCCTAGTCATTACATATATAATTCAAACTTTTTTTTAATTTGTACGTACAATGAATACACAATAATTTTAGTATTTAATTTTTTTTTTTTTGGATAATCACTTCTATATAATCAAAATTGTGGAAATTTACTTTGAAAAAAAATTCATACAGCACAATAAGCTAAATTGCCATATTTGGAGTGAAGACAATCCTTAAGCCGTTAAGAAATCACCATTACATCCATTAAAATTGACTGTTTAGTCCGGTTCACACGCTCTTTCGAAATGAGCATGAATTTGCCGTTACGATGAATGGCGAACGCTTTCGAGCCATGCTTGCTGAATTTTTGTTTAAAAAAACTAATCAACTAATGGCGATTTCTTTTCTGAGAAAAATGTTGCATTAATGTTACATGTTCTACATTTTTGTGTTCGTTTGTACAAAAAATACAACTATGGGAAAATTTTTCAAGTTTTTTGTGAATGTGTTGATGAAAACCATGCAAAACATGTTGCATATTTTACCCTTACTTTTACATAAGGTGTTCATACTGCCCTGTTCTACAACTTTGGTACTTACTACTTTGTTTGTACAACAAATGCTTTATTTTGTTTGTCATAATTCATACCGCTCATAATTTTGTAAAAGATTTGTTTTAAAAGAAAATGTAAAAATATTTACACATTAAAATCAAAAAAAGTCTATTTATATTATAATCGTTTTAATTTTTATAAGCCATTAGTGATGTTAATATTTGTTTCCAACCCGTAATAGCGTGCAGAAACCGCTTAAATAGCTTTAAAAATCGCTTATTAAGTACATTAATGATGAAAGTGTAATGGTTGTAAATAAAAGCACTAATTGTGTTCTATTGAAATTGCACAACATGTAACACTTCGAGTGATTATAGGTAACATTAGAAAATGTAACATGTATATACTGTAACATATTTTTCTCAGAAAAGAAATCGCCATAAGCCTCAACGACGTGAGAATCCAATAAGACGGAGCAGCTTGCAATACAGTGCTTTTAACAATCGATTCTTTGCAAGATCAAGTTGGTGACAACTTTATTTCCAGAAGTAGTCCTGGGGGGCTAATTCTGGCAATCGTAATCGAACATTTTGATGCCCTCTTAAAAATTTTGGTCATAAACGGGTTAATATAATAGTAGGGAATGGTAAATCGATTTCGATTCCAATCGAAAATCGATTTTGTTATATAAAAAATCGATTTTTTGCAATCGAATTTACGCATGCGATTTTATACTGAAATCGATTATTGGGCTTTTAAAATCAATTTTTTTATTTTTATCAAAATTTTGCCAATTTTTAATTTTAATCTTAACTAAATCGATAAATTATGGGCATGCACAATAAAACTTACATATTTTTTGTGCGTCTGTAGGTATTCTTATGCAGTTTCCCAATTCTAAAGTTGTAGTTTTACGTATTAATCTATTAGAAGTATACCAACTTCCAACTTTAATATAAGGGCTCTTGTTATTCAGAAATTAAAGTCATCAATGGACAGTGAACAAAACAGTCCTAAACATATCGTACCGAACCAAACACTGAAAGTCAGCTTCGTGAAAATCAACATATTATAGAAACACAACAGGTGACAACATTTCATTCCTGTGGAAATACGCTAATATTTAAACAAACCAGTTTAGTTTTAAGCAGAGTGAAAAAACAAAAAGTATGTAATTTATCCTATCAAATACGAAATATCTCTGCATCTTTCTGAAATCAATGACATGCAAACGTTTGTTTTATAAAACTATCTTAATAGTAACTTAGCAAAGAAACAGTCGCCACCGATCAGGAACTATCCTTTGAAATACTATCCATACATTCAGGCTTGTCACAGAAATTAATTCCGATCAAAAGTGATTTCGTTTTATATCAAGCAAGATACGAAATCACTTCCACTTTCGATCGGAATTAATTTATGTGACAGGCCTGATTGACTACACAAGAATACAATTTTAATATGTGAAATGTACATGCACTTGTTTCTCTGAAGGCCATCTCAAAATTTACACATTTTCACTTTTTACAGAATTATAAAAAGTAGTCATATCTACCCACTGTAAAAATCTAATTTTAATTTCTCTAGTAGTAGTAGTAGTTTGCCTTTGTGATATAATTTATAAGTTTGCAAATTAATCTTAAACGATTTTGAAATCGATTTTAAAATCGATTTTGAGGTTCGTTTAATCGATTTCAAAAACCGAAATAAAAAAAGTCGATCGAAAAATCGAAAATCGATTTTGGAGTCCATTTACCATTCCCTATTTAATAGTAGCTAAATATATTAATAATATGTGTTTCCTGCACAAAGATGTGCTTTTTGTAGTTATAAAATGGGTTTTTAATGAAATCTAAGTGAATGTTATAAAAAGTAAGACAGTGCAGTTAAGGTTTTATTTTTGACTAAAACCTCAAGCGGTTGTCAACACTTTTCAAACGACGTATTGGAAATCAAAATCAGACAAAAAATGGTTAAGTTACTGAAATTTTCATTATTTTACACTCATTGGAAAGCATCAAAAAACTGACATAAACATCTCGCTATCTTGAGTCTGTGGTTAGATCTTTAAAATATTTTAATGGAGAATCAAAGAATTCCTAAACATCTATTATATTTTTTTTAATTATCAAATTTTTTTATTTATGAAAAATGCCATTTTTGGACCCTTTTTAACGCGGTTTGGCTAACGGGAGATTATCGCTAGGGCCAACTATTTTGGGAACTCTCATAAAAAATGTCAAAGTTTGTTTTTAGAGGGCTACATCCACAACTTTTTTTTAATCGGTCTAATGTATTTATATGTATTGTATCGGGTGATTTTTTAAGAGCTATAGGAAAGTTAAAAAAAAAAACACAAAAAATTCTGAAAAATGCATGAAATCTTTATTTGAATCGATAGTACGGTCCATTTAATTTAATGTTTGAAGATTATTTCATGCAAATGTTGACCGTGACTGCGCCTCAAATGGTCCATCCGCTTTGTCCAATTTTGGCATACTCTTTCCAACATTTCGGCCGGTATCTCATGAATAAATGCTGAAGTGGGCATGTGTGTATAGACATGAGCTTTAACATAGCCCCACAAAAAATTGTCTAAAGGCGTTAAATCGCACGATCTAGGCGGTCAATCGACCGGTACCGAACGTGAAATAAAATGTTCACCGAACTCGCCTCTCAATAAGTCCATTGTTAAGCGTGCTCTGGGGCATGTGGCACCGTTTTGTTGAAGCCACATGTCATGCAAGCCAAGCTCTTGCATTTTGGGCAAAAAAAAAGTTGGATATCATCTCACGGTAGCGCTCACCATTCACAGTTACGTTACGATTCGCATCATGTTTGAAAAAGTACGGTCCAATGATGCCACCATGATGGATGCATTGGTAGCTCTTGCAATGCTTCTGGCTGATCTTCACTCCAAAATCGACAATTCTGCTTATTAACATACCCGTTGAGCCAAAAATGAGCTTCGTCGCTGAACACAAGAAGCGCGCGATGAACCTTCTTAACAGAGCACGCATTTTGATAATAAAATTCAATAATTTGCAAGCGTTGTTCGTTTGTAAGACGATTCATGGTTAAATTATAGACCAAACTGAAGATGTTTGACAGTGAAACAAATCACGAAACGTGCGTCAGCTGTTTAAACCAGTGTTGCCAAAAAGATAATAGCTAAAAAATCACCCGATACATTGATTTAAAATAAAAAGAATGTATTTTGCATTTCGTATATTAAATACAGAACTTAAATGTATGTGGTATTTTAAATACACGACATTAAATTATTTTAAATACACGAACTGAATATACCTATTTTGTGTTTTTAATACACCGATGTATTTTGCCCAACATGAGTACAGTACGGAAGCAAAGCTTTAAATTACTCATTTATTTAGAATTTATCTAGATTTTTAGAGAAGTAAAACAAAAGCAACTTGATTGATATTTTCAAAAATGCCGAAACTCTTTAACATCTTTGACGGCATTTACATTAAGCAATTAACGCCGCAACTTGCCGCAACTTTCACATGCAACTTTTTGTTTGTAAGCAAGAGGTCTAGGGAAGAAAACGGGGTTGAAAAAGTTGAAAAAATGCTTGAAAAAAATGTAAATGAAAATGTGAAAAAAGTTTCGTAGCAACTACTTTAAAAGAAAATAGAAAAAAAACTCGGCGTTAATTGCATAGATGTAAATGCCGTCTTTCAAAAGCAAAAAGTATTATTTAACTTAAGTTTAAAGCACAAACGCAAAATCTTCCGTCTCCTGACAGTTCTGTTAGTATTCTGTGGTTTAAAGCGAGAATCCGGATAGGCCAGTTTGTATTGAGCTTTGATATGCTTCACTACAACGTTCTGAAGGTGTGCTCTACATTTAATCGGTAAATTAAGTTTTAATATAATGAAATTCAAAAGCAGTAGTTGATTACAAATATTGAAAATAACAAAATTGTCTAGGATTTCTTAAATTTTAAAATCTATGTATGTATGTATATGACAAAATGACACCTAAATTTGTATCAAACATCTTTGTACCTTATTGAATGTTCATGTGTGTATATAAATTTATGTACATACTTATTTATATACCAACTGGCAAGCAATGTACATAAAACGTTTTTTCTACTCGTATCTCTATGTATTTAAGTGTTTCTACATTTTATAGTCTGTATATTATATTTTGCAATTTAAAATTAGAACAGGAACGAACCAGCAGAACTTCAATTAACCCAATTAATGAATGGACATGAAATGGACGAAGAGAAACCTAATTAAGTTTTTGGAAGCGCATGAACAGCTGATTTGCAACATGGTTGACTAGATGGATGGATGAAATCGTTGCTTAGTCAGTCATTTAATTCAGTCAATCCAGACATTCGGTTCCTGTGTGCATGTATCTATGTATGTGTCTGTTCATTTGTCCATCCGTCGTTTGTTCACTGTAGCATTTTGTATATTTGTCTGTCCCTTTGTTTGTTGTCTGCTGTTGTTGGTCACTCAGTTTAATGGTTCGTTGGTTGGTTGGTTCGTTGGTTGAGTTGATTTGTTAGTTGCTGGCAACTTAATTCAATGGACAACGGAAGGAAATAAGTGAAACACATGCAAACAAGAGTTACAGGATATTAGCAGCAGCAACAGAAATAACCACCTCGTCTAAATTAAAAACGTCAGCAGCAACAACATTTAATGAAGGTCTATTGGGAGAAGTAGACTGAAGAGAAATTTAAATCATTTTTTCCACATTTTAATGACCTTGAAAAGCGTAGCAAATAAAAAACAAACTGGTAAAAATCTATGGAAATTTAAAACAAAAACTACATTTTGTGAGTCGAAAAGATATTTAACAAAATGATTTTGCTTTTCTTCTTTCTTTTTCTTTCTCTTTCTTTTGACTTTTTATCACAAGTAACATTGCTAAAGGAGAAATAAACATAAATTACAAAATCATAGAAACCATTATTAAAAACGAGAAAATGCGTCGTACAACTAATAGCAGAGAGTTAGCGGATGAAGTTTAATATACTTAGTGGAGTTAACTGAAGAGAAGAAAATCTAAGCCACTCCAATACGAAAGTCAATGAACTGGCAAACTAATCAAGTCATATAACGACCACAATGTTAACTTTTTTTTTATTTACGAGAATTTTTCAAGTTGAGAAAACTTGCTACTTGAATGTTTAAACAAAAAATGTATGAAGTTAAAGAGATGATGAAGAATTGATAAATAAGTACAATAAAATGGCGTATGGACAGCACAGTGTGACAAATTAGGAAAACAATTACCTCTTGTCTATTCTTAGGCTGCATTAAAATTCTTTGATTCAAGATAAAGTTTTTTAAAATGACAAAGTTTAGATTTTAATTTAACTGTCACTCTTTTTCTTTCGTCAAACCATCTTCGAATGAATTTTTTACGACTCTCTGTATAAATCATTTTTCAACAATTATACGCCGAACATTTCACGAGTTGTAGCTACAAAAGTCTTATACGATTCTTGACATGAAAGACTCGACAGATAATTTTAACGCACGTCTTAAGGCCTAACCATAATATGCATATGCAAAGCCGTGCTTAAAATACTGTCAAAAATTACCAAAAAGTCTCTCAAATGTATTTAAAAAAACGATAACAAAATCAAAAAACATTTGATTCCGTACGGAATGTGCGATTAGTTTCGGACTTTGCTTTTGCAAATGACAGTTTCATAAAACTTAACAAAAAGTTTCCGTAAGTTCATAATGATTTGCTTCATACGATTTACATGTATTCGCACATTTGCTTAATCCAACTTAAGCACATTATGGTTAGGCCTTTAAACGATTCCCACAACGATTGAAGTAGCGTCTTTCGCTGAGCTTTGGAAGAATCTCAGTCGTATTACAAAACATTGTTAAAAAACACTAAATTTTATGTTTTCCGATTTTTCGAAACGTGAAAGAATTTTTTGTTTTTCTCAGGAAATTGACGATTTACTCAAAAATTTATCTGGCAGCCCTGACGCGAACGCAAAACTTTTAAAAATTCGTAAAATAAAGGCAACAGCTGATGGCAAATAATTGAAGTGTTGAAAAATATTGACACTTTTGACTGCTTAACTCGTTTTCTTATCGGTACTCGATTAAATACTTTTTATAACACGAACATTTTTGGAAAATACAAACAAACTATTTTATGTAATCTTTCAAATTTGTTTGTTTTTTATTTTTTTTTTTGATTTAACTAATTTGAAGCTGGTTAAATTATTTAAAAGAACATGAAACAAAGTTTGTATTTAGCCAAATAAATGCTTCACAAACAAGTTTAATTAATTAACATTTATTCACTTTTAGTTTTGGTTTAATATTTATTTCGACTTTTCTTTTATTTAACAATTTTTTCACAATTTGAATGCTTTTCGTTTGTTGCTTTTGTTTGTTTACCTTTTGAAACATATGTTTTTTTTATTTACTAAATTTTATTGCTAAAATTTCTGCAGTAAAAATTTTTAAATTCTCAGACAAGAACTGTCATTTTACGCTCTCAATTTGTGTTCTCATTTACTGTTTTTTGTGTACTCGAACGCAATTTCGTAAAATGCAGTAAAGTTCAGTAAAAAAAATAGTAAAAACTTTTGTGTTCTCGAACGCAGCTTTTATTGCACTTTTACCCTCTTGTTTTGTGACAGTTAAGTCTTATTGGTTTGCAAAGTTTATAGGTTCAGATTTAGAAATTCCGTCGAAGCTTATAACTTTTGGAAATAAAAATAAGCTTTTTGTTCTGTAATTTTTAAATTAAAATATTAAAAACAATTATGGCAACGGTAGTTATTTTTGTAATTTTTTTTAAAGTTTTTGAGTTGGTCCACTTTTATAGTTTTAAATGGCACAAAAATATCATAAATATAGAAACAAAACGATATATAACAGCACAATAAACTAACCTATAAAACAATAAACTAACCTAAAGACAACACAAAAACACTTCATCAAAATAAACCATTGTGACATAAACACTAGCACAACTCAAAATATTTCTCTTTAGTTGAAAAAAACTGATATGAATTCAGCTTACATTTGGGGACAACTTAAAATATTTCTCTTGAGTTGGCTCTAGAGAAATTACTTTTATATCAAGAACAGGGATACAAATGAAGAGTAGAGAAAATGATGTAAGATGTCTACAGTGGGTAGATAATGCCACTGTACATCGATTTCTTGCAAAAAGTGAAAATTGAACATTTTTGAGTTGACTCTCTGTTTAAAGAAACCAGTGCGATAGATAAAATGTATTATATTTGTAGGGAAAAGTGCTAAATGAAAATAAATATTAGAAAGAGAATTTATGACATTGCAAATCAATATTCCCAAATTCATCCTGTATGAAGGGATGGATCTCTTTTGCAGCTCAGTTCTCAAGACAGGCACTGCGAAAACGAAAATTGTGACACACACCATACAAGTAAACAGTGCAATTTCTTAATTTAAATTTATAAGCTAAAAAGACAACATATGCAAATAAAAAAAAAAAAAAGTTTCTTTTCTTAGTTTTCCATTTATCATTGTCATACATTTTTCGTAATAGGTATGTAATTAGTTTCATTAGTCGATGCTTATTTTAATGCGCCATAACAGGAGAGTTTTTGTAGAAATCTAGGAATTCTGTGCAGAATCATTTTTCCGTGCTTGGTTTTTGATATTAACTCTTAAAAAGCCGATAAAAAAATTACCGTTTTTAACCTTAACTACACAAGTTCTCTGCACAACTTTACGTACAACACAAACGGACTGTACCGTACCAAACTAGACCACTGAAAGTGTGTACTGTAATGCCAATAGAAAATAAAAATGCGAAATTCCGTCGCCAAAGCCCTTAAGACCAAAAATAAAAAATGGAGTAATTTTTTTGGAATTTGGAAGATGTTCGTTCAAGTTTTGGCTTGTTTGTTTAATCCTCAATTTATCTTTAATCATAATGTCCCTAAATTTGTTGCAAAGTGCTGTTTAAAAACACATTAAAATAGTAAATTCATAAAAAGGGATAATTTAAAAATATTTAAAGATCTTATACGTACATCTCTTTAACACTAGAGAGTTTTGTAGGAATCATTGTTAATTAAGTTAAACATTTTCTTCGAAATTCTACTAAAACTACCAACACTTGCAATCATTCTTTCTATAGATGCAAACTGGAAAAATTGTGCAAGAAAAAAACAAATAAATAACTATTCGAAATTTTGAAACTCTAACCTTTTACTGCGAAAGTTATTAAAACCAAATTTATGATAACAAAAAAATAACACTATTTGTCTGCCATAAATCGTAACACTGTGTCATGATTTATTGTAATATACAATACATTAATATGTGCACATGGGTAAATACCTACATATGTATGTATTTATATTCACAATATCCCTACATACTACATACAAAGCCAATATTCATGGAAATATTTAAACCAGTGTTCGAAAATAAACAGTACATTATTTAACTTTCGGCTCACACACCCATGATCGATATCTATTTTTTTAGTGATTGTGTAGACATAGACAACTCTTAATACCGTTCGTAACTATTTTCAAGAAAGAACCGAACATTATATAATGTTCGGTTCTTCGTTAAAAAACAGAACAGTTGTAGTGATACTGTAGACAAACTTTATATTTTAATGTTCTATAATGGTTTTTTCGTGTGTGTATTTTGTTTTTGTAAAAAATGTTTGGTTTTTTTTACCAGCCAAAGTAGACGAACATTAACGAGCTGAACCGAACACATTGAAGTTTGTGGATTTTCGAAAAAAACCGAACGGAATTAAATGTTCATATCTTTTGT
Source organism: Pollenia angustigena (assembly GCA_930367215.1). Taxonomy (NCBI): domain Eukaryota; kingdom Metazoa; phylum Arthropoda; class Insecta; order Diptera; family Polleniidae; genus Pollenia; species Pollenia angustigena. Next base: position 117,533,135 of record OV884057.1, on the reverse strand, counting down.
TGATAAAAACAGTAATATTTTTGTGTTCGAAAGATGACTAACAGGGAAACGTTATTTTTTTAATGATTTTCTACACAAACACTATTAACGTTTGTGTTTTCCACAAATCTAACGAACCGAACATTAAGCAACGATACCTATTTACTGTTTATTTTCGAACACTGATTTAAACCATCTGTGTGGCAACAACATTCATGCCCCATTCTATAGAAAACCAGTACATTGGAGCTTATTTAACAGCAAATACACAGATACCCCAACAAATATTCATTAAATTTTTAAACAAAAACGTACGACAAGAGCCAACGACAATAAACAACAACTACCGCAGGCCTTATAGGCAGACATACAGACGGACATTCAAACAAACAGGCATAAAATCAAAAGATCAATAATTATAAAAGATGTTCTCGAATGTATTTGTACGAATGTTGGTGCTGCTTGTTGTTGCTGGTTGCAAGTAAAGCGGTGTAATGCAAATGTTTGTGTCTGCAACAATGGAAAATGGAGTAGGTATTCCTGTTGGTGGTATAAAAGGAGGACAACAACTACAACAATAGAAAACCAATGTAGCGATAAATGCAACAGCAACACTTGCTGGAAAAAAAGCAATAACAACTCTTAGGCTTACAATTTAGCAACAACAGCAATGACAAAAAACAACAACCCACAATTTGGTGGCAACATGCAAATCTAAGAATTTTTTTTTTTTGGGTGCAGACGTTTACAAACTGTATGGGAGCGTTTGTAAGTTGTATGTGTGAGTGTATTTTTGTGTGAACAAGTGCAACCATTTTGTAAAACAAAATTTTTTTGCAAGAAAAAAATGGCAAAATGGGGAATATTTTTTTAAGCAAAAAACAAAGACGTTGAAGAGCAAAACAATAAAAAAACAAAACAATATCCAAACAGGACCCCAGACTAACTTAGATTTCAACATTCTGACTCCGTAAGGGAGTTGCGTTGTTGTTTTGTTTTCCTTCTTCTTTACTTTTTTCCTTGAACGTTTAAAAACTCTATACAGCAACAACTTAAAGCTTTTGTGTTGCAAAAATAAAATTAAAAATAGACAATAATTTAAATATGTCGGTATGTACTGCAAAGAAAAATCTTTAAATTCCACTAAACTGAGCGTTAATAAACCAACTTTCGAAGAGTATTTCAAAAAACTAAAATCGTTACACATTTTTTTTCTCTCTAATGAAAACGCAACTATTTGTAAATAAAAAAAAACAAAGGAAACCCTTGACAAACTCTAATTGGAAGGTGGGGCACATACACAAACGGCCGATAAAACGCACAACCAAAGGAAATAATAAACACACAACTACAGAGAATCTAAAACATTTCGAAAAACTTCATAGAAGAAGGCGCATGCTCCGTTAACGGAGACGATTGGTCCACTAAGACGCCATTTACAAAAAAGAAACCCAAGAAAAACGGAATTATTAAAAACAATTTACGAAAAAGAGAAAATGTTGACGACACCAAATTGCAAGTTAAAGCAAGTGCATGATTTTTTTTAGAATAGAACTGAACTTTAATCCAAAATCCCTTGGAGAAAAAGAGACAGCTAATGTTTAATTAGCGAAACGACACCTGTTAAATAAAAAAATTCGAACATAAAACTTTGAAATACATCCGGCTCTTACTTCCCCTTTCGAAATTAAAATAATAAACTGGTTGAGCTATTTACTTTCTAGACTCTTCACTCTTAAGCTTTTTAACTCACAAAGAGGGAGACAGTATAAGAATTAATTTCGAAAAAGAGGGTGGTTTAACACCAAATAACACACTCTTACACATACCAAAAAGTAATATCACGGCACACATATCAAACCCAACACCAACAAAACGAAATTATTTGTTGTTGTTGAAATTTTTTTGTTGTTAAAGTGTGCAAAGAGGAAGAGGAAAAACCAGCACCACTGGTTTTCAACACACAGCACTGGGCAGAACATAAGGCCGGTTTAGTTGTACGTGAGACTTTGCTGCGCTAACGTTACTTTGTTGACAGTAGACGCTGTAAATAAATGTCATACAAAAAATACAACCCTGGTTGTCCGCAGATACCGTAAAAAATACCGTGTAACCGCGCGTTTCAACAAATTTAAATTCTAGCAAGCGACGACGAAAAATTAAAGATTTTATTTATTATTTTGTTGTTTTTATTAATTTTTTTTTTTGTAGAATTTTAAGAAAACGCGCGTTTGAAATAAATAATAAAATATTTTTAAATAAAAGTGACAGCTTAATTAGAAAAAAAAAATACAAAACTACCAAAAATTTTAAAAATGCAATAACAGAAAAAACCCAAAGTTAATAATACTAAAATATAAATCAATATATAAAAAAAATATTTAGTGCCTTACAATAAAATTAATTCAATACAAAAGAAAAAGCTAAAATTTATTCTTACAAATTGCTCAAAAAAAAAAATAATTCTTTTTATAAAAAAAAATACAAATAAATCCTACTTTTAATATAAAAAAAGAAAGCTTTTCCTAAAAAGCCCTACACAAAAAAAGGATTTTCAGATTTTATAATAAAAGTTTTAAGTTTCTGACAAAACGAAAGAATAGGAAGAAACACAAAATCGTTTTAAAAATTTTCAAAATTTTTCTAACAAAACGCCTGTTTTAAACATAATATATGGTAATGGCAGAGATTGGTGGCCATTTGGCTCACCAGCTTCCCTTGCACAATCACAATCAAACTGGATTACAACCGTCGCTGGTGATGAATCATCACCTGGATTTAGATTGTCATGGACATGATGTTATAAGTAAGTATTTCAACAAACTAAACATTATAAAGCGAAACTCGCTTTATTGACAGCACTGTTGCACAAAACTGGTGCTAGAAAATTATCAATTGCATTTTGCCGTCGGCAATTTGTTAAAAAATTTCGGTTTACGGTAAATTTCATCAAGTTCGGTTAAAACTAACTATTACTTTGCCTTATAGTTAACAATATGTTTTTGACAGTTATAACTGATATTTAATTATAACTGAACTTGGTGAAATTAGACATAAGGGAGCTTTATTTATATTTGTATTTCTTTAATTTAGTTAAATTTGAAAATTTCTTCTGTAGTGAAATTTTTGTTATAAATTTGACAAGTTAACTAAGAGTTTTCTTTCCAAAAACATTTAACACAAAATTGTATAAAAAGAAATTGCAAAAAAGAAAAATTTTGAATACATTTGAATTTTAAACTTTTATAAAAAAGTAACAAAAAATAGTAACATCTTATAGAATTTGCCGTAAAAACTTCGTTAAACTCGAAGGATTAAAAAATCTTAAAATTCGAAATTTACCAGAAAATTGCATTTTAATTTATCACACATTTGCCCTTCAGTTTAACAACAAATCTTTTAAATAATCTTTGACGATTTCATTTAATAGATCTTAAGATAACTAGGCCACAATGTACACGAAAATCATTGGCAAATTTTATAAATCTCTTATTTAATACCTTTAAGTTCAGCTTTTCTCAAACCTAAACCCACTAAAATGCCTGAGATTACCAAAAATTCACTCTTTAAATCCGAAAGGGTTAGCTTAGCGAGATTATGGTTACAAATTTAAAACATAACAGCTGTTAATATGATCATGTATAAAACAAAATATCTTGCAAGTGGTTCAATATCAGATACATAATAAATTTCTTGGACACAAAGTTTTAGTAGACGGAAAGTTTTTACCGATTTCAGAAAATTTAAGATTTTAAGTTTAACGTTTTTTTTTATAAATTAATTTTACCGACGGATGCAAAGAATTTAAAAAGATCTCATCTCATATAAGAAACACTAACCCTAAAGTAGTGGCTAAAGAGATTACCAGAGAAATCGTAAATATGCAATAAAGACGGAAATATTTTTATCCGTTTTACCCCCATTTTTACAACTTACCGTTAGCTAAAAGTAGGATTTTATAGGCCGTATAAACCTACCAGGCAGGATGAACCTTCCTTTAACTTAACGCTCACTTAAGGTTGAAGGAAAGATGTAATAATGGAATATTTTTATACGGCCGATAAAATCCAATAATTAGCTATCAGTTAGTTGTGAAAACGGGCCTTAGAGTTGTTATTATGAATTTTATTAGTGCATATCTTTGCATATTGTACTTTTTGCAGCATATATTTGCATATTTAAGTGAAACCTGTTTTTTTGCAGTTTTTTTTTTTAATATATAGCGCATATTCCATCTTTTTAAAAAAAATTTGTGCTGGTAGGAAAGAAATCACCACAGCTCTAAAATCACTTTTAAAAGAATATTCTTAAATTTTGACAAAAATTTTTTTTTCTAAAAAAAAATATTATACTACATATACATATATAAAAAAGAATATATCCAGCCCTTACCCCAAAAAAATCTTAAGCGACAAAAACAAAATTTTACAGAAGGTTTTTTTAAATTATATTTCATAAAAATTTTGTATGAGATTGGCGCTTAAGCTATAATTGTTTTTGCTATAAAATCGTAACGGTACCCTATGTGACCATGACATTTTAAGAAATGATGCAAGTGTTGCCAATTCATTAATTCAAAAAAAAAAACGAAAATTAAAAATGATGTTGCTATTTTTGCGGTAAGGGCTCAATATGATACATAGAAAATATTCTGCCCAAATAAATCTTAGCTTCATAACATAACTTTGTTCTAGTGGGTCCATGACTGCCCATAAGTTCCAAATAGGGTTCATTCCCGCGAATTTGTATATGGGTAAATCCAAAGTGTCGAACGTGACAGTCGTACGCATCAAAAATGCAATAACATTTTAAACAACAAATATTTTAACGTTCTCTTAGCCCTTAAATTATAGCACTAAGAAAGCACTTTTATCCATGCTAAAGTTTATGGAGAGCGCGATTCTAGGTCAAAGATAATAGCGAAAGAAGTAGCGAACGTTCGAACGTGAAAAAAATAGAAGTAGTTTTTGTGGCCATTTATAAAAAGGCGTGATTCAGCGAAACCTGGCACAATTTTTTAGTCAAACTACTTTCAGAATTTAACGTAGCAATGTAACATTAAAATGTCTTGGTTTGATTCCAAAATCTTCTTTATTTTTTTTAAGCCAAAATCTGGGTCGATACATGACATTTCGAACGTGAAATTTTTTCCATAATAATTGAACTGAAAAATAATTAAAACAAAATAAAAATTTACCGTTATTCCGAATAGCATCTTTCTCTTTGAACTCTTCATTACATTACAGACCATGTAAGAAAATTTTTTTGGAATAATTTTTATTAAATATCGCCTCTTTTCAGGAAGATAATATTAAAGAAAACATACAATAAAACATTCTCACAAATAAGAAATTACGTTTGCACAACTTTGCAGTCTGATTGTTCATCTTAGTGAACAAATTTATGCGTAAATTTATAAAATTAGTAAAATCCAAATATTTCTCTATAACAATATCGTGAAATAGTCAGCTTTTAATAACTTTTAAATTTTCGGTCACGGTGGACCTTTTGACGGAAATGCCCATATACACTTAGTACTGTATTTATTTTTAAAAGTTTTAAATCACATATTTGAGTAAAAATGAATGAATTGAAAGTCCTTTGGTAATTAATAAAATGTTTGTTTCCTAACATAAGTATCCAAATAAAATATGTAATATGAATGGACTTTTGTAATTCAATCTATGGCGGGAATGGAACCCTTAGCCTTCACACTGAAATACTTGCTCACTAACACTCCTACAAGGGCATACAGATAAGAAAATAATAATGTTATTTTTTTGGGCGAAACCCACAACTTTCTTTTAGTTTTGATTTTTTTAATTGTAAAATTTAATCTTTTAACAAACTATTCGTATAGATGGGAAAATGGTAAAATCCAATTGGTAAATAGGGAAAATTGGATTAGAATTGGAAATTTACTAATTTTGTACAAAATTTTAAAATAATTTATTGTTTAATTTAATTAATATTAGCTTCACTAATGAACACATACCTTCTTCACCATTTTAAATCAATATACCAGCTTTTTTAATATTTAATGAAGTTTTTGAGGGAGTTTACACGGTGTCTATTCGGACATGTCTAACAAACACGTTTGTTTTGTTTGTAGGCGATCGGGATAGAGAAGAAAGAGGGGTTGCCAAACAGACATGAAATGAGTTTTCATGTTTGTTTATATGAATTTCAATGTTTTTAATTTTTATGTATATGAGGGAGTTTACACGGAGTCTTTTCAGACATGTCTGTTTTTGACATTCTCTTTTGAACATGCTTCTAAAAACCTATTGTCTTTTCACGATGTCTTTCCAAACATGTCTGTTTTCATGTATAATAGTCTAATATACATATACATACAAATTAAAAACATGGAAATTCATATAAACAAACATGAAAACTCATTTCATGTCTGTTTGGCAACCCCTCTTTCTTCTCTACCCCGATCGCCTACAAACAAAACAAACGTGTTTGTTAGACATGTCTGAATAGACACCGTGTAAACTCCCTCTATGTATATTAGACTATTATACATGAAAACAGACATGTTTGGAAAGACATCGTGAAAAGACTATAGGTTTTTGGAAGCGTGTTTAAAAGAGAATGTCAAAAACAGACATGTCTGAAAAGACTCCGTGTAAACTCCCTCTTTAAAAATGAAAATTAATTTAAAATTAAATTAAGTTTATTGACTGTTAATCAATACCCAAATAAATTTCCAAAAACGGAATGTATACCGTATTTAGCAAGAAATCAGGTAACTACCCGGTAGAATCCCATCTATAACTAATGGACATAAGTAGCACACTTAAGACTCAAGGGAGATTATAAAAAAGCATTAAAAAATGTCTGTTGACGTCATGAAATAATTAATAAAAAAATTAAACTAAAAATCTTCTCGCAATCCCGCACCAATATTAGAATAAAAGCCAACTCAAGTAACAAAAAAGCAAATTTTAATTGCAATGTGCAGCAATATTGTAATCGGTAAATGTTGAATCGATAATGGACTCGTTGTGTGTTAACGCTCAACCAGCTGATTGCCGAAAACTCGATATCACATTCCTGCAAAATGCGATGTGATACGGTGCGATGTTTGTCATCATAGCAGCTTTTTTAAGTACGCTTTTATACCCACAGAACAATAGTGGAGATGGTATTATGCGTTTTAGACCCTTATTTGAGTATCGTTGGTTCGGAAATAAAACGACAGAATCACTTTCTAAGTCGATCTAACGATTTCCGTCCATCCGGCTTGTCGCCTGTTCATGTTAACCTTTTGCTTAAAGTACAGGCCGTAATTTAGAACAGAATTTAATGAAATTTGTTTTGAACATTTTATTTGTTGTAAGGACGAAACCTATTGAAAATGGTGAGAATTTGTTCATAATATCATATAGCCCCAATACAAACTTCTTTGCGGAAAAGAGGCTTTTGGACCATAAATCATCTTATTGTGCCGATATTTTATTTGACCATTAGTCCGATACAAATAACACTACCCAAAATAGCTTTTAACGCCATTATTTCCTTATAAATGTTTATATTTACACAAAATGTAACGAATATAACATTTTTTGATAGTTACTATGTCATGGCAAAATTTTGTGCTGGTAGCTCCAGAATTTACCATAGGGGTCATATAAACTCCCTCTCTAAGATCGCATTTAGACAAAAAATTCCACAAGCCAAACAACACGAACCATTCGGCTTTATGCATGTGAAGTTTACAGAACGCGTAATTTCAGACATTGGTTTAACGCGGCTAGACTTTTTTGCAGGGTAACATCAAAGAACGTGTCTAAGCCGATAATCCCCTAATGTTGAAGCATTTGGAAACCAACATTCATCAAGTTATCGTCGAAATGTGTTTGAAAACTACCTCAAGCTGATCGACTGCTGCAACCAATCTAGAAGCGGTCATTTAAATGGCATTATATTCCGACGGTAATAGCCAGGTCCAAGCACGAAATAAAAGATTCATCGAAATCGTCGCTTTATGTGTGTTTTATTTAACTTTACTATTGAAATCAGCGTTTAATAAACTAAAGTCAAATAGAAAAACTGCCCTTTTTGTTCTTCTTCATTTGTCATTGTCAAAAAAACACAAACTTTTGCTTTCACTTCTGGTTCATTAAATATAAGCAGTCGCTATCAAAAAGCGAAAACTTGTACGTAAATTTTCGTTTTTTGTTTGACACTTTTTGGTTTCGACTGCAGTTTTTAAACCCTGCTAACCCTATTTTAAATTTATATTATTTGTTACACTTTTTACACTTATTCATATGGAATAACTGTATCTTAAACATAATTTAATCTAGTTTGTTTTACAAAGTTTACCTGATTTTTTCATAACGTAAATATTTTAGATCAAAAATTGCTATTCTTTTTATGTCCTTCACCGAAGGTAAAAGGGTATATAAAAGTTTGTCATTCCGTATGAAGTATGTCGTCACCTAAAATGCAAAAGGGCGTAACAACCAAAAAATTCAAAATCAAGTTTTGGTTGATTATGTTGCACTACATAGACTAATGGTGTTTTCTTTTCTGACAATAATGTTCCATATATGCTACCATTCGTGCGGGTTTTTGTTCCATTCTAAAAATATATGCAAAAATGTGAGAAGTTGTCTTTTTCCTTTCTAAATATGTTGCAACAATAAATGGCAAATTTGTTCCATTTCTTACCCGCAGTTATAACTGAGTGTGAGATAATACCCTTTTTTGCATCTGCGTAAAGTACTTTTTTATGCAAGCAAGTATTTTTTACTTGTGTTTGCGGACAATTTGCGTTATAGGTATTGTGATTTTTAGTTATATTGTGATGGATATAAAAACTTTTTGTTTTTCGTTTGTTTTACTTTGTTTATATGTTTTTTGTCGCAAAATTTTTAACAACAGCTGACATTAATTATTGAAAATCAGTGCTGTTAACGCTTATTGGAGTTGTAAGAAAATTTAATGTTGAAAATTGCTACAAGCGTGGGAATATCGCTTTTAGTACAAACTTTGCATTCAATATTTAACGCGCTGAATACACATTAGTGTTGAGTGTAAAACGTAGCTATTATTTTGTTCCATTGTAATTTAGAAAAATGTACCACTTTGTAAGGGTTCGTGTAACCTAATAAATATATTACACAACTATAATGCATCATTATTTTTTAGAAAAGAAAACACCATAAAATTATGATTATGATGCACTATAAAATTAAAAAAAATATGTTGTTACGCCCTTTTGCATTTTAGGTGACGATATATATATATATATATATATATATATATATATATATATATATATATGTATATACAGGTATCCCTTGATTTACACGGTACTTCATTTACGCGTTTTAGATATAACACGGATCAATAATAGTAACCTTTTTTTGAATTACGCGTTTTTTTTTTCTGCGCGGTTTTTATAAAACTCGCTCAAAAATTATAATAATCTTTATTTTACGGGAATTACAGCACTGTGATTCAAGAAATTTCATCAACTGTGTGCTAAAATAGATCTGCACAAGTGCATACTGACATATTTTACGAAAATTAAAAGATTTTTTTACAATGTACCTAAAAGTTTTTGCATTAAAAATTTTAAATTTACTGCTTAATAGAAATTTTTACAGGTTTTTTCAGAAGCCAGTAAAATTTCATTGGGTTTTAGTCAATTCGACCAGGCTTAGTTTGTTTTCGACTATTTTACAAATGACATAATTTTCTTATATTTTTGATTTTAAATATTCAAATGTGTTTCAATAATTTTTTTTTGTTCTCTTTTAATTAAAATGTTTTATAAAAATATAATAACAAAGCATTATACATATCATTATAAAAAAATATCATTTAATTTAAAATAAAATTTTAATTCTATATGTTTTTGATTAGCGCGGTTTTTGGGCCAAAAATTTAATTTTGTATGCATCGCATGTCTTGATTTACACGATATATTAAATTTCTGGTCCCATAAACGGAATTTGTACCAGTCCTGAACCTTGTTTTACACGAATTTGATTTACATGTGCTTTCTTCGGTCCCAACAGACCGCGAAAATCGAGGGTAACCTGTATATATGTATATAAAAGTACATTTCACGATGTCCGTGTGTCTGTTGAAATGGGTTTTGCGAAGACCCCTGATATGATACGGGCTAGGTTGTTATATATTTATGTCACATTTGCTAAGTGAAAATTTGAGATTTAGATTCAGCCAGTTCGGTGCATAAATGACTGAGTAGGGTTTTTTTTCAATAATTTCAATAATTATATTTCCCGCTTTCCCGGGATTTTTCATGCGGGATCCCGGGAAATAAAAAATTCCTCATAGTTTAAGAAAACAGCTATTTATACTTTGAAATTTAGTTTTCTATTCTCTTAAAATAAGCATCTGTGGATGGGTTGTCGATTAGATCAATTACAAGAAGTGAGTACATACGTAAATCAATGTCTCCTGATGCAATAAATCTACTTAAAGCAGAATAAGCAGTGCAACAGTTGATAATTAATAAATTTAGTGAAGTGAAAAGTTAATAAAGAACATTAATTCAAAATAAGATGCAGGTAGTAAAGTTTAATTGTCCATGGACAAGTCTTAAAAATAGCAGATACCTAAACATATAGCTCCTTTATTGCAACATAGTCATATCTACAAAAACAAATGAACTTGGCAAAATGCGATTAAAGTTTTCAAAATGTACCGATTTAAAGATATATTTTGCTATAACTTCGGTTCAGTTTGAGATAAAATACGAGAAAGCATGAAGGAACACTTTGCTTAAATAACTTACAATTTTTGATTTTTTGAGACATGACTATGTTGCAATGAAGGAGCGATATGTTTATTAGGTGATAAACACGAATTTTTTTCAATTTGTGTTGGTTTATATACCCTTGAAGTGCGGGGAAACCGAAATAAAAAAAAAATTTGGAATTCGTGTAAGATACTACAACATACAATTTGAAAAACACATTGTCCTAAAGATAGACCTAATGAAATGAAAAGGTTTGTAAGAGGTTGATGCTATTTTTTGCATGAACCTTGACATACATTTGACTGATATAGACGTTGTTTATAAAAAAAATGTTTCTTATTGTGAATCAAAAGCCTTCTACAACGGTGCACTTTTAACTATTTATCCAACCTCGGTAAAAAATGAACGAAATTTTTCGGAAACATGGTAATTAGTAAATAAAATAATCAATATACTTTTTGACGTCTTACTAAGCGCTTTGAGTGCGTCAGAAAGTTATTTCCTAAGCCGTTAAAAAATGTTAATATATTTATTTAAAATATTTTATCTATTTTATGAATTAACTTTTTTATCTCATATCTTGAGTACCTCAATTTGTGTTTACGAATTAAATTGTTATGTTTATCTTAATTTTTTATCTTGTATCTAGAGCATAATAATAACACGGAATTTACATATAAAACCGTAAGGAAATAATAATTCAAGTTCCTCTTTTAATCTTCATTTAATTTTGTAGTATTTAAGGATTTCTTTTACTTACTTTGTAAACAAGTTACCTTACGTTTTTTTAAAAAAGTTTTTTTTCATTATTTGAAACAAATTTACTGTGTATTGTTTATATGGAGCGGGATCCCGGGATCCCGGGAAATTCAAAAAAATTTCCCGCTTTCCCGGGAATCGAAAAACTCCGGGAAAAAAAAACTCTATGACTGAGGTATGAGCAATATATAAGGACGACTGCCTCTAATTTTTTACCCATAAATCTCAATCAAATCGCTTCACTTTTTCAACTGGCTCTCATTCAAGTGTCCTCCTGATTTTAAAGTGTTGGTACGATTGGGCTCGCATAAAACAAGCTAGGTGGATATAATATCGGTATTTCCACAGGAAAGTCTACTTTTTGTCACGTTACGGAACCAAACAGTGATGGAAAATTAAAAAATTTTGATGGTACTGACCACCAAGCAAAATAGTACTTTTTTCAACATTTTGGTACTTAACTTAAAAATAAAAAACATATTTTTATTGCTCAATTCTCAGCCATTTATGGACCGAGCTGGCTTAATTTCAACAGCAAAATTCTTATAAAGATATCTGTCATTAAAATATACCAACAAGCAGAGTTGCCATTACCTTTTGATAAGAATACATTTTGTGTTGTTAATAGGGCTGCTGAGCCGGAGTTGTAGAGTCGGTGTTGAGGTTTTTGTACCGGAGTCCGAGTTGAAGTACCCACCACGTGCAAGAGTGAATTCGCCGTGACGTCAAGCATTTGACGAGCGTATTTGGCCCTTTAAGGTCGCTTTAATTGCCTTCTTTCCACTATTCTAATAGTTTTTAGTTCTATTTGTAAAATTAAATAATTTTTGTTTTTCGCGCAAATTTAAGGTTTAACTAATTAAAACCTGGTATAACTAAACTACGTTTAACAGAATTTAACTCATTTTTGAGTTAATACACTATTATTGAGCAAGTGCGATATGCATATAAAATTTTAAATAATTAGTTTAAACTATATATAATTTTCACAACGATTTAATTACTTTAATTAGTTGACCTTTTATAAAAAAAATTAGCTTTAAACAGTCAGCTAAAACCCCCCTTTTTAAAAAATCCAAACCAACAATCTTGATAAGAAAACTTTATACTAAATACTTTTTATTGTAATTATTGACCAATTAGTTCAACCCAACGCATTAAAATGTTATTCAACTTTAAATAATTACACAAAAAAGATTGTTTATACTGAAATCAGCGTTTATAAAATTTATAAATTGTCAAAATTTCCAAATATAACAAAAAAAAGAATAACATGCAATTAAAAAAAATATAAATAAATCCATAAAAAAATTTATGTGTTTTTATTATATTTTATCTCAAATCTTCTCTTTGTTTTAATCAGAGTCTCGCAATAAACTTTCTGCTTGGACTGTCAAACAAAAAAACCAAATTAAAAGCCCAACTTTTGGATTCTCAAACCTGCATTTCAATTGAAATTTTTCAAAAAAAAAATTATGGAAAATTTCGCATTAATTTTCTTTATAAATAAATAATTATAAAATTTTGACAGCAAAAAAATTATATTTTTTTCCTATAAAGTGTTGATATTTCTTATAAGTATTCATCTATCGGGTGATTTTTTAAGAGCTATAGGAAAGTTTTAAAAAAAACACATAAAATTCCGAAAAATTCATGAAATCTTTATTTGAATCGACAGTATGGTCCATATAATTTAATGTTTGAAGATTATTTCATGCAAATGTTGACCGTGACTGCGTCTCAAATGGTCCATCCGCTTAGTCCAATTTTGGCATACTCTTTCCAACATTTCGGCCGGTATCTAATGAATAAATGCTTCAATGTTGTCTTTCAATGCGCCAATTGAAACGACATGAGCTTTAACATAGCCCCACAAAAAAAGTCTAAAGGCGTTAAATCGCACGATCTAGGCGGCCAATTGACCGGTCCCGAACGTGAAATAAAATGTTCACCGAACTCGCCTCTCAATAAGTCCATTGTTAAGCGTGCTGTGTGGCATGTGGCGCCGTCTTGTTGAAACCACATGTCATGCAAGTCAAGCTCTCGCATTTTGGGCAAAAAAAAGTTGGATATCATCTCACGGCAGCGCTCACCATTCACAGTTACGTTACGATTCGCATCATCTTTGAAGGAGTACGGTCCAATGATGCCACCAGCCCATAAACGGCACCAAACTGTGACTTGTTCTGGATGCATTGATCTTCACTCCGAAATCGACAATTCTGCTTATTAACGTACCCATTGAGCCAAAAATGAGCTTCGTCGCTGAACACAAGAAGCGCGCGATGAACTTTCTTAACAGAGCACGCATTTTGATAATAGAATTCATTAATTTGTAAGAGTTGTTCGTTTGTAAGACGATTCATGGTTAAATTATAGACCAAACTGAAGATGTTTGACAGTGAAACAAAACACGAAACGTGCGTCAGCTGTTTAAACCAGTGTTGCCAAAAAGATAATAGCTAAAAAATCACCCGATATTATTTGTTATTAAAATTAAGATTTAGAATGATTTTTAAATGATTTATTAGTGTGTCCGTATGTACATATGTATTTTAAAAATCTTTGTGTCGTTATTTGTAGAATTATTTGACTTTTATTATATTGAACTTTGGTGCTTTTCTTACTCGTGTTTACAATTTCAGTGAATAATTTTGACGTCTCGATCAATTATTGACTTGATTTACAAATTGTTATTAGCGCTGAATTAGTTTTTTTTTAATTGATGACGTTTTGTTGTTTTTTTTTTCACTGTAAAAGTTCCAGGTTAATAGTAAAATCTACATTGTTTCAAAACTTTTTATTACTGTTTGTTAATTTATTAATTATTTTTGTAAAGTTCACAGAAAAAATTAAAAATTGTCTCTAATAACCCAATTTATACCAAATTCATAGAATCAAGCAACCCATACCGAAATGATTATATTGATTACTAAAAATTGTAAAAATTTAATATTTTGAATATTTTTTTTTTTCAATAACTGATATTTTTAATTTTAATTAAAAAATTCTCAAAAAACGTTGCCGTTTCAAATAATGTTTTAATTGATTTTGACCATTTCCAAAAACAAGTTCACAAGTTTAAATAATTTTATTTTAAACGAAATAATTTTTTCAAAGTTTTTCTTGGGATTCAAAAAATTAATTAACAAGGTTTCGTTTAAATGTGCTAAATTCCCATTTCATAATATTGATAAACTGAAATTTATTGTTGATGGGATAAGCTATTCCTATGGGCATTTCACTGGCTGCTTAGGCCAGATCGTCAGGAAACTTCATCCATAAAGATTTTAGAAAAACTAAAGATATTAAACAAATACAACTGTTAAGCGAATAAGAATTATAAGCCCCAGTTTTACTTGTAACAATATCAAAGCTTAAACAAAAACAACAACAATATACAGTGAATTTTTTGTTATTTAATTATTATTTTGATTAAAAATTTATTTCAAAACAACTTAAATGTTAATTAAATCATTTTTAATTTTTTTTTTTCAACAAAAAAAAATAATTGATTCAATTATCACATTAGTTAAATTTAAATACTTTTTAAATCATTTTTTTAATTGATAAAAAAACTACTTATAATTTTTTTCTGTGTTTTCAACTTTTATAAAAATAAAGAGTTTAACAGTTTTCCAGCTCAGCAAAAACTTTACTTACATTTTATCAACAACTACTTCTGTAAGAACTTTCTAAAAAGCAAAATAAATCACACAAATTGCTTGGCAAAGGTGTCAAAATTATATGTCTATACAAATATTATGTGTACAGAAAATTTTTCGCCAATTTTTTTTTCCCCCTTAATCAAAGATAAAATCCTTTTTAATTAAAAATTTAATCAAGTTTTCTTATATCAAGAATATTATTGCAACAAAAAATATCAACAAAAAATATTTAATTGATACTATAAATTGTTTACTGGCGCTAATGTAGTTATTATCATAAATTTTTTAATTGAAATCAATTTGTATTTTTCTGTGTGTTTTTTATTCTAGTGTTTGCTGTTTGGACTAGCATTTGAATCATTTTTGTAGAAATATTAAAAACTATTATTAAGTGGAAGACACGTTGTATATTTGTCAAGCTTTTTGTGGTGTCTAGTGTAAATGTGATAATTTCAGCGAAAAGTTTACTCTTGAAAGAAGTTAAAATCATTTTCAGTCGTTAATTCTATTATTTATGCAGCATTGTTTGCCACAAAACAGATCGTTGTTTAAACCACTCTTTACTCTAAATTCTTTTCCTTTATCTTATATTAAATACCCTACAAGAAATGAATGAGCGAGTAGTCATATTTTTCATTTTGGTGTTAAGAAAATGATAAAAAGCAATGACCGAAATAAAGTTTTCGGTCACATTCGGTCATTTCTTTCTATCATTTTCTTAACACCAAAATGAAAAATGTGACTACTCGCTCATTCATTTCTTGTAGGGCAAGTAAAAACAATTTTCTTGTTTGGTTTAAACAAATAGCGAGCAAAATTTCCGCAGAACTAACGTCGTCTGCCAGTGATGGAAAATTGGAATATTTAGATGGTACTGACCACCAAGCAAAAGAATACTTTTTCAACATTTTGGTACTTTTTAAAACATTTTTTTTTTGCTCATATCTCAGCCATTTATGGACCGAGATAAATTTAAACTAAATTCTGATGAGGATATCTAAAATTAAAATATACCAACAAGCAGTGTTGCCATAACTTTTTGATAATAATACATTTTGTGTAGGCAATGTTGTAAACAGGGCTGTGGGGTCGAAGCTGTAGAGTCGGAGTTAAGGTTTTTGTACCGGATTTTTCGGCATAAAAAATTTAAAAAAATATTCTAATAATTTCCAAAATAAAAATACTTCGAAATTTGCGATGCAATATTCAAAATATTGATTCGAAACTTTAACTGAATCCTTTTTTTTTAGCTATATTTAACCATTTAACAGGTACTGCATTAAAAAAAGAGTCTAAAGTCAAATAAGGACCAGTCTCATATACATTTAGCATTAAGGTTAGATTAGGAGTCGGACATGGAATTTCAGCGGTTGGAGTCGGAGTAAGTACTTTTTTTGACGACTCAATGTTAAAAAAAATCAACGCTAAATTTCTAAAGAAGAAGCATAACAAAGAGTACTAAAACGGACGTGGGGGTACCGTGGTATTTTTGAATGGAAAAGTACTGAAAATAGTACCATAGAATTTTCCATCACTGACACATGTCTGCATTCATTCAAAAAAAAAAATAAAAATTAATGTTTGTACGAAATACTATTTGTGTTGTTTATTGCCGAACACAAAACGAAAGCAAAGTGTGTGGCTGCCAAGCCATTTGAGTGTTTTATTTTGCCCTTAAACGCATTCATTATCTTAAATTTTTATTCGCTACTCGCAGCATTACAGCACGCATTAAATAGTTCTCAAAAATTGTCATGCCCATATATAGCGCGGCGTCGACGCTTTGCCATTGGAAAATCCAATTTTGAATTTTGAAGTTAACCGCTATTGTAAACAATGGCAATTTAGCTATTTTTGGTCGGAGTTAACACTACTGTTCCTGAAACTGTTGTTTAAACTGTAAACATTACCGTAAAAGCTAAGCGGAAAAATATCCACTTTTCGCTCTTGTTTAGGTACGGCTGTACATTACACCAATTTATAAAGTAATTACTTGTAATTCACACAGTTATTTGCATATTGCCGTAGTTCAGTCAGCTAGAGCGCAAAACAAAACAAAAAAAAAGGAAAGTTTGTCATTCCTATAAAGTGCATATATTATTGGTCCTTATGAGCAGCGAAATTAAATTTACGATATCCGTCTGTCTGTGGAAATGGGTGTTCCAGATATCCCAGAAATGAATGAGACTTTGTTGTTATATATTTCTGTCACATTTGCTGCATTAAATATTGGTATTGAAATTCAGCCAGATCGGTCATAAATGACTGAGATATAAGCAAGAAACTACAATTGGCTGTAATTTTTGTCATAAAATCACTGTTGTTGTAATTTTTTTATTATTTTTTTCGCTTTTATTACACCTAAAGGCGCCCGTACTCGACATGTATTTGTCATCTGATTTGTCAAATTTTCAAGTCACATGTAATTGTTCATGTCTGTCCAAATTGCTGTTTTACATAAGGCTTATAATATTCGGTCACAAACGTACATGTAATTTGCTTCTGACATTGTCGCTGTTTTTTTTCGCATTGTTATTGCAAAAACCACAGTAGTTCTCGGTTTCAAAATAGCTTGCTGCCGCCACGAAAATATTTATTTGCGCCGTAAAATAATTTAGCCATCTTAACATTTTTTCTTTTATTTTAAAGATACCAATTTAGAATTTTATAATGAAACGGTTTTTATGTATATATTTACATAAATTATATTTAATGGTAAGATGAGCATACATATCTTGGTATTGTAAAATATTAACTTCAGCCGGCTAATGATTCCGTCAATAGTTGACGCCGCTGCCAGTTTCTTCCCGGCATAGATTTCTGATGTCAGATGGTTTGTCAGAAGAAAATAGAGCACGCTCTAATTGAAATTTTGTCAGATGACTTTGCGTCTGACTTTTACAGAAGCAAAGTTAAAAAGGTAACACACGACATGTATGTGTTTTGCAGTGGGAAATTTGACATGTCAGATGACAAAAACATGTCGTCTATACGCTCCTTAACAAATGCATACATACTTACATGATTTGCCGCTTAAGGTGCTATCAGACGGGATGTATTTTACATATGTACTGTCAAATTTTCCATCTGTAAAAGTTGTACACATCGTGTGATACATATGAAACTTTGCATGTGTAAAATACATGTGGAAATACATATGTAACTTTTTCGATTAGAACACGCTCTATTTTCCTGTGGCAAACATAAACAAAACAGCTGGTTTGTTTTGAAACGTAAACAAAAGTCAGCTTTTGTTTACATTTATAGGTTATGTCATAAGGAAAAACATAAGCAGGTGTGATAGCAAAAATTATGAATCGTATGTAAACTGGAAATTTTGACATACATAAGGAATTACATATGGGTAAGAAAAGTGACAGTACATATGTAAAATACATCCCGTCTGATAGCACCTTTAAATGGAGAAATGTGTTTTGAACGAAAAATGTACTCAACATGTTTTTAACTCTGTTTGATAATGTGAATTAGTCGTGAGTGGTCAAGACACTGACTGCATCACGTTAGGTGAGTGAAGGGGATTAAAGATTCGGTGGAGCCGAATATATTACTCCAACTTGCTTTTTTTACATACACTTCTGCAATTTTACTTTTATGTTAAAAAAGGGTGGTTGTTCAGGTAGCAATAAAAGTATGGTAAAGTAGCAATAAAATAGTCAAAAAGAAAAATTATCCTAGTGCTAAAAAAATTTTGTGTTTCTATTTTTGTTGCTGTTGAATAAGGTGTTTAAGTGTAAAACAGTTTTGTTCGTTTCAGGTTCAAATGCCGGTTTTTGCTACTTCTAATGCTACCTCACTTGCAACTATTTTTCTGTATATTTTGCTGTCTTTAGTGCTGTTTTTGTTAGTGATTTGAAAAGTTATATGCTTTTTAATTGTTAATACAGCGGCAACAAGCGAAATTTATAAGCTCTGCTTATCATAATTTATTTTTGCTACGTCTACAACTATTGCTAAACAAATGTGAAAGTAGTCCTAGACGAAGGAAAGTATGTCTCCAAGTTTCTTATATATTGTAAATAAAATAAAAAAAAATATGATGCTGCTAGGGCTCCCAACTTTTTTTGTTGCAATTAAAGTACATTGATTATTAAAGGTTAAGAAAAAAAGTACACAGTTTAAATATAAAGTACAATTAATTTCTTTTTATTGTTATATTCAAAAACGTTTTTCTTTTTGTTGCTTTTCGCAAGTTTTCTTAACGATTACACTGTGCTAGAATTTGACACTTTTTTTGCACAAGCCGGACAACTGGCGCTTTAACCTAATTCGGGTACCCTGAATCCAATACCGGTTCAAAAACGGTTCAGTTTATTGAACTTACTAAATACAAAAAACGAAAATCCGCAACAAAATTTCCTTTAAACGTAAAATTTTATTCTAGCATGCGCAGTTTTGTTTGTTAAAAATCTATAAAAAATTACAGCTATGCTTCTAATTTTTTCCAGACATATAAAAAACAAACAAAACAATCTATAAATGATTAAAATCTGTTAACAACTTTTGATTTTATTCACAAAAGTCAAAAAATTTTAATTAATTTCAAGAAACCCAATATTTGCATGGGAGCCGCCTTAAGAAGTGGTAATAAGGGACATGTATGTCTCGAGAAATTGTTAGGGCGAATCCTTGGCTGTTATGGTACGTTTTCTTCAATATATTTCTAGTCTGTGTTAATCATTTTGTATGGGAGCCCCCTTAAGGAATGGAAATCTTGAAATTTGGTTTTAAATGTTAGTTAAACGAGTCACTTTTGTGCTCGCGATCTAAAAGCAGGCAGTAATTTGAAAGAGTTTTGCACTTGTGTTTTAAAAACAGGCAGTTATTGTACTCAAACAAAACAAACAAGTGAATAGTGCTGTCTGATTATATTTTTTTTTTTTTCGAAAAATCGTCCTGCCAATATAAAAAAACATCAAAAAATGGCCTTGACTACTATCAATTAGTTGTTCTGTAGTTTTTCTTAAAAAACAACTTGTACAATAAGTAAAATAATTTTATGACTAATAAAACCCTGACTAATATAACCTGAATCTATTTTGAATTCTAGATAAATCTAATCATGCGAAATAAAGTATTTCCGCGTACTTTATTTTTCTCATAAAGTATAGGGTACAATTACTCGAAGTAACGTACAATACTTTTTTATAAAGTACGGTTTGCAAGCCTAGCTGCTGCTAATGCTTCTTGTAGTCAGGGTTACCGTTGGAAATTTTCGAAAAGGGTCACAAAACGGGATTTTCCAGAAAAAGGGGTCAAAAAAGGGTATTTCAATAAAAAAAAAGGGTCAAGTTTTTTATAAACAGTATTTCCCATTTAAATGAACATAATAAGATCAAGTTTTTTTATAAGCAAACAAAAAAATAATATTTCAGGTAGAAAAAGAGCTCAAAAAACTTAATTTTTTTATGGAATGCTCTGTCCAAAAAGTTTATTCTTTATCATTATAGCTAATTTGTTAATACTTTTTATGTTATTTATCGATTTAGCGATGTCAAATAAATTTAAGTGTTTGTTTTAAATTTTGCAATCGTTCGCGAATTGTAACCATTTTCTCGATTAAAGCGATTTTTTCCTGTAAGTGTCAGATTTTTTAAAGCTTGTACGATTTTTAATAAATATTAGACTTTGCTATCATACCGCTGTTACCAAATATTTGGGAATTTCCGCTAATTTAGCAATTTTTACCTCTTGTTTTCATTCCTGTCAGGGCACTCTCAACACTGTCGATTCAAAAGGGGGCGAAAAGTTCAATACCTTTTGCCATTATTAAGGGCGAATTTTTTTGAATAAAACATGCTACTCTTTAAGAGAGCAAACACCAAATTTAATTTTTTTAATAAAATGTAAAATTTTTGTTTTGAAAAGAAACCATCGTAAAAAATAACAAATATGTATATGAGTTATGTTTGCTTTTAGGGAAATTGTACTTTACTATCAAAAATCAAGGAGAAGAAAGCATGGAATTGTAAGTTTATACTTTGAGTCTGTTCCATATCAAGCAATGCTTATTTCGAAAACATTTGTTTAGCACTTCTGTTCCGCAGTGTTGACAAAAAACAAAATGTGAGAGCTATTTCCAAAAAAAGGTCAAAAAGTGTCACAAAATAGGTGATAATGATTCAAAAGTATAATTTAAAAAAAGGGTCATAAAAGGTATCAACACCGTCGAAAAAGGGTCAAATTGATACTTTAGTATCACAACGGTAACGCTGCTTGTAGCCTAGTTTAAAAATAAAAAGAGAGTAAAGACCTCGTTACTCTTACTTTAACAAATAGCAAAGTTTTATATTCCCCTTTTATCCTGTGGTGAAGGGTATACAAATTGAATTCTATTAAAAAAGTTTTGTAGTTAAAATTATCGTAAGCAAAAATTAAAATAATTATAACTTTCAACTAAATCATATTTTTTCTATTTTTTTATATCTGGTTTATTTGTGGCAAATTAAATCTCACATTAATATCTGGTAGAGAGTATCTTAAAAAAATCAATAATTAAATCACAAATTAACCTTCAAAGGTTAAAAAGTTCTTAATAGCAAAAGTTTAATAACACTTTGGTAAATATAGTTTTCAAAAAAAGTAATTTTTTTTTCATTTGTTACGTAAAATCACTTTATAGAAACCATAAAATTTATAACATTTCCAATAATATTGTTAGTAATTTTATGAGTTTTAGGTTAAACTTTATATTATTTAATTAGAATACATTAAATATTTAAATTCTCTTATCACTTTTGCATATTTGCATAGTTAAATGATTTGTTTTTTTTTTTTTTTTTTTTTTTTTGCTTTCGATCAAAGTGAACAACAGCTTCTAGAAAATATTGTTTGAAATTCACAGCAACACATCAACTCAGACACACTTGTGTTGTTATAAATTTCAAATAGAATTATTTTAAGTTTTAATATTAAAACTTAAAACTTTTGAAAAAAAAAACAAAATCTTAATACAGCAATATTAAGACTTTGCATAGAAGTAGTTAACACTAATTTATAACTCGTATTAAAAATAAAATTTTTTAAAGTTTTTATTACTATTTTTTGTTAAAGAAAACGTCAAACAAATTTAAGTTGTTTAAAAATTTTCTACAATTTTATGATAATTTGAAAATGACAACGAACAACTTTTGCTGATTTTTTTTTTTTTTTTTGTCCAAGAAATACGAAATATAAATTTATGTTTGTTTGTCTACTTCTTCCAACGACCAAGTTAAATATTTAACATTTAAACTTGTGTGTAATAAACAAAAACAAATGGTTTTTTCCCCTTTTTGCTTTTTTTTTTTGAAAAATTTATTTAATTAATTAATAATAAGAAAAAGAGTGAAGTGAAAAAAGTAAAAACAAAATACTACTTTGGAAGTTTAACGAGATGTTTTAAGCCGGCAAACAAATGAAATCCAAAATCAGACGGACAGAAAGATAACTAGTTAAATAAAGGGTATTTCATTAAGTGCATCAAATGTTTAAATTTAAATAAAACACAGTTAGTCCGAGTTTAGACGAGCGAACATTTGGAAGGAAAACGCCTAGAATTCTCTTTTTTTCATCCAAAACTAGACGGACAGAAATACAACTAGTTAAATATTTCATTAAGTGCATCGAATCTTCAAGGTTTATATGTTCGAAGGGCCTATCATTGCCATTATGCATGGAATATAACATCCAAGGCGAATTAATATAAACGATGGTGGCAATGCTACAACAAGTATAATACCAAAAATACAACATTATATTTTATTTGTTGCTATTGTTGGTCGATATGTCAAAAAGGCATTTGACATTCCTATCTCTCAAAAAATATCAAAATTTAGCACAGCTATGCTAAACACGCCACCTGAATGAATTCGCCTTGATAACATTGTTTAAATGTCCGTTGCGGCTTCGCTGGGTGTCGCGCATTTCAAATTTAAAAATGTTTCATGACTCTGTCGCATAAATCAGGCTGGATATAAACGATCGCATGGGTAAGGTTGACTTTGAGGGCCATTATGCATTTAGAAAACCTCGCAAGAAACAGTCTAACGAGATCAAATCGCACGATCTGGGAGGCCGAATCACATCACCTCCACGTGATATAATGATCATAGCCTCAAATCGCTAGTGCGATGGTCAATATGGCATGAGCTGTGTTTCAAGTAGCGCCGTCTTGTTAAAATCACATTTTGTTGCAATTCAGGCCAAAATAAGTTGGTAATCATGGACGTGACGTCCTGGACAACGTCGTTCTCAAAGAACTATGGGCCGATGACGCCCTCATCCCGAAATCCGCACCAACAAAATAAATTTCTCGGAGGTCGGGTCAATTTAAAACAAATTTTTAAAAATACCGCCGCCAACAACTGTTCAAATGAAAATTCCCTAATAGAACCCCCTTTATATATGACTGCTTTACAAGTACAAATTTGTATGGCTCATTTCTTTCAAATAAACTTTATAATACTTTGGTTTGTAAATACGTTTCTTTTAGCTTTTTTCTAACTATAATTTTTGTAATTTTGACATCGTCGAGGACGATTGTGACTAGGGTTTTTTCCCGGGATTATATTTCCCGCTTTCCCGGGATTTTTCATGCGGGATCCCGGGAAATAAAAAATTCCTCATAGTTTAAGAAAACAGCTATTTATACTTTGAAATTTAGTTGTCTATTCTCTTAAAATAAGCATCTGTGGATGTGTTGTCGATTAGATCAATTACAAGAAGTGAGTACATACGTAAATCAATGTCTCCTGATGCAATAAATCTACTTAAAGCAGAATAGGCAGTGCAACAGTTGATAATTAATAAATTTAGTGAAGTGAAAAGTTAATAAAGAACATTAATTCAAAATAAGATGCAGGTAGTAAAGTTTAATTGTCCATGGACAAGTCTTAAAAATAGCAGATACCTAAACATATAGCTCCTTTATTGCAACATAGTCATATCTACAAAAACAAATGAACTTGGCAAAATGCGATTAAAGTTTTCAAAATGTACGATTTAAAGATATATTTTGCTATAACTTCGGTTCAGTTTGAGATAAAATACGAGAAGGCATGAAGGAACACTTTGCTTAAATAACTTACAATTTTTGATTTTTTGAGATATGACTATGTTGCAATGAAGGAGCGATATGTTTATTAGGTGATAAACACAAATTTTTTTCAATTTGTGTTGGTTTATATACCCTAGAAGTGCGGGGAAACCGAAATTAAAAAAAATTTTGAAACTCGTGTAAGATACTACAACATACAATTTGAAAAACACATTTTCCTAAAGATTACAGATAGACCTAATGAAATGAAAAGGTTTGTAAGAGGTTGATGCTATTTTTTGCATGAACTTTGACATACATTTATTGTGAATCAAAAGCCTTCTACAACGGTGCACTTTTAACTATTTATCCAACCTCGGTAAAAAAAATGAACGAAATTTTTCGGAAACATGGTAATTAGTAAATAAAATAATCAATATACTTTTTGACGACTTACTAAGCGCTTTGAGTGTGTCAGTAAGTTATTTCCTAAGCCGTTAAAAAATGTTAACATATTTATTTAATATATTTTATCTATTTTATGAATTAACTTTTTTATCTCATATCTTGAGTACCTCAATTTGTGTTTATGAATTAAATTGTTATGTTTATCTTAATTTTTTATCTTGTATCTAGAGCATAATAATAACACGGAATTTACATATAAAACCATAAGGTAATAATAATTCAAGTTCCTCTTTTAATCTTCATTTAATTTTGTAGTATTTAAGGATTTCTTTTACTTACTTTGTAAACAAATTACCTTACGTTTTTTTATAAAAGTTTTTTTCATTATTTAAAAACAAATTTACTGTGTATTATTTATATGGAGCGGAATCCCGGGATCCCGGGAAATTCAAAAAAATTTCCCGCTTTCCCGGGAATCGAAAAACTCCGGGAAAAAAAAACTCTAATTGTGACAGGTTCTCTTTTTTAAACCCTTCATTACAGGTAGAAAACGGGTCAAAGAGGTTTGTCATTCCGTTTGTAATTTCTACAATATTGACCTTAGACCCTTATAAAGTAATAATACTCTGGGTCCTCATGAGTAGTGAATTTGATTTAACGATTTCCGTCCGACCGTGTGTATGTTGAAATGGGGTT
Source organism: Pollenia angustigena (assembly GCA_930367215.1). NCBI lineage: Eukaryota > Metazoa > Arthropoda > Insecta > Diptera > Polleniidae > Pollenia > Pollenia angustigena. Next base: position 117,507,844 of record OV884057.1, on the reverse strand, counting down.
TCCGAAGAGCCCAGAAATTATTTGCAATTTGTTGTTATAAATTTATTTACATCACTTATTGTCCTGAAAAGTTGAGATATGAACAAAATACCACGGCCGGCTCTCATATTTCCCAGAAATCTCTTGTTGTTTTTTCCTTCTCTATATCTGGAAAAGGGCAGCAGGCAATGATTCCAAATAAGGTACAACATCTTGGTTATCAATACACAACATCCGACAAAATGCGGGCGGGAGTGGAGAAGTGGGCTTAGCACAAAACAGATTTATTCATATCTAAAGAACGGTAAGAGAAAAACTGTCCAAATTGGATACAACCTCTCTTAAAATATGGGCAGAGTTGAGTAAGTAGGCGTGGCACCTCACATACAAATAAATGATAGATTTCTTTATATCTGGAAAACGGCAGAGCCAAAGTTTTCAAATGGGTAAAATCATCTTGTTTATCAATAAACAATCTCCGACAAAATGTGGACTTATATTAATCTAAAGAACGGCTAGGACTTTCTGTTCTAATCGCACCACTGAAGGGTATATAAGATTCGGCATAACCGAATATAGCACTCTTGCTTGTTTTTTATAATTCTTTGGATTTTTTGCTCACTTGCTTACTCTCACTGTAGCCAGTGAAGTTCACTTGAAGTTTTATGGATGAATCGTCCGTTTGCTCACAAAAAAAGTACGTTCGTAAACGTTTTTAACGTTTTGTTGCGAAAACAATTTACATGAAAAATACATTAAAAATGTTTACTGACATACAAAACTTTTTTTAACTTTTCTCGTTCGTTCCTTCTGCTTATTTTTTTTTTTTTTTTTGTTTTGTTTTTGTTTTTCTCATAAACAACAACAAAACACTTCATCTTAAAATAAATGAACTTCTAAATAGAAACTAACTAATGAAAATGTTTAAATTAATAACAAATTTTATTTGTTGCTAGTTTTGCTTCTTCTTCTTTTAAGCATAAGTTTTATTTGTTTTAACGTAGTGATTTTTTTTTTGTTTAATATTTGTTAAAAGTTAAATATAGTTTTATTTATATTTTAATTTGGCTTTAATTGCGTTTTTAAGGCTAAATGTTGTTAGTGCACAGTGGAGTGAAAGTAAAAAAAAAACGATTTTTTTGAAATTCAACTTTCAGAATATTTCAGGAAATTTCAGACATTTCGGGTGAGTTCCAAAACATCAGTTGCAAAGCAACTCGCTTTTTTAAGTGCTTTCTACCAAGCAACCGTGAAAAATTTTACAATGTTATCTGTACCAAAGTTCACTAAAAACAATATCGATGCGTACACAATAATCAAACTAGATATAGTTAAACTCTATGATACTTTTTTGACTTTGACTGCAAAGTATTATGATGTTTAGGAACTCAGCCTTCCTCTTCTTTTCTCGCAAGCTTTCGACATAATATTGTCAAAAGCAGAGGAAATAGTTAACATCCCTGCTTTACACTTACAAACTTTCATAGGGATGCTTTTATTGGGACCATTTTACACCTCAAGACTCACCATATTGCGCTCTTTTCACGGATTCAAAAGCCTTTCTGAAATCTATAATAAGAGATATAATGATGACCTCTACTCCACTGATTGTTCAACTATAATCCGTAGTCTATTGGCCTGATCAACATAACTACGCTGTGATCGGAAACATCCTTGTTCATCGCGAAGAGATCATTCCATGCCCTGTAGTCTGGTGTTTCTAATAAGCCGAATTGAAATGAATGTTGCCCCTCCAATTATTATAGTCTGTCTGGTCACCTTTTTTGAGGAGTTTTCAGGCGACATAATTCTGTCATAAAAGGTTGAATAATTTCTGCTGTAGATTTACCGTTACAATGGCAGCTAGAATCTCCTCTATGAACGGGACGTGGGTTTTATCTTATCAGTCATAGTTCTCGGCAAATCAAAGTCTTAACTGTCATCCGAGTTGTTGATGCCTTCAAAATGTTGCCTCCATCTACGTATTTGTTGCTTCAGAATTGTCAGTATTCTACTGTCGTTATCCTTGAAGCCTCTCTTGTTGGAGAAAGTCTACTTTGACACACGTCTAATAGTCTGGTATAATTTGCAGCCGTGTTTTCAGCCTCGTTCGCCATGGATTTCAATTATTTCCGCTTATCCATATGTCGCAGCCTTTGCAATATTGTTATATGCCGTTTTTAAATCATGTTAGCTTATCAATTGATGTTTGATTTTATTCCTCTGCTGTATTAAGTGTCATTTAATATCCGATGGTCATATTTTGCTCTCCCAGTTATTTACGTATTTAGTATTCTCTTCTGCTGTCGCTCCTAACTGGTTGCATCTATCTTCACATCTATAATAATTACTTGTAAGCAATTATTCTCTTATCCGTAGTCCAACTTCATTTCAATTGCCTTTAAAATTAATTAGATCGTGGTCACTATACATATCTGCGCTACATTGGCGTATACAGTTACATCCAGTTACGTCCAAATATATTTCTGAACATCACTATGAGCAAAACCGCGGCCCTCCAATAAGGAGGTTGAAAACTTGGCCAATTGTGATGAAATTGTCCAATCGTTTCTTAATTCCAGACCGTGGTCCTCCACGATGTGTGTCGTTCCTGAATTTTCGTCAACAGTTTTCGAGTTAAAGTCGCCAGCAATTAATAAGATATATCGTATTAATGATGGTTGCAACCAGATGGTCATAGAGTAACCATTGTATTTTCGTGAGATATTTTCGTATATTCTTATAAACTCGGGCCATCTTAGTTCCGTCGATAATTGGTTCCCAAGATTTCAGGGACTTTCTAATATCACTACACAGAATGATAGCCACTCCGCTCTAACGTCTGTGCACCTTTTCTCTATAAAGGACCAAACTGCCATTTAATGAACAGATTCTCCACTATTACAACATCGCATCTCGCCTATGCCCAGAACTCAAATTCCAAATTTTTTTCAATTTGTGTCTTAACTTAGGCAAGCCTTGATGTCTCGCTCAAAGTTCTAAGGATCCATTGTTGAAATCTTGTCCTTTGCCGTATGATAAAAGGTATCAACGATGGGGTTATTGTTTCTTCTGTTATAGATATTTTGAAAATCGGTGAAATTTAAGATAAGCGGATGATTAGTCAACTGTATCCTTGGATGGTAGTGCGGTTGCCACTTCAAAGCCGCCAACCCATCTGGTTCTTTAACGGCGCCAACTACTCTCCATGCCGATTTGGGAATTGTTGAAAAACTGGAATATTTTCGTATTCTCATAGCAGACAACCTCCAAGACTCTCCAATTGGGTTTTTTGCGCCTCGGCAATAACCATTTCTAAGCTATCTTTTCATTTTGTGGAGAAAAAACTTAATCACATCTTTAGTTGAGTATCATTTAAATATAGCTTTTTAAGGGTCAATTACTTACCAATTAAATATTAGATTGAGGTAATTATTTTATTTATGTATAATATGTACCTACATGTATCGCGAACTTAGGACAACAAGGTTCTGTTTGCACTTAAACAACATGTAAAATAGAAACTTGTTGTCCAAAGGTCGCCATATATAGATGTTGTGATGTGATCAAGTCAATACCAATGACCGATGATGCAGTGTAATTTCCTTTAATGAACACCTTCCATAAGCAGATGTTCCCTTTCGATGGACACTGTTGCCTGGCCCCAGCAGTGTATTTAAAAGGAAAGCATCCGAACATGTCATGGTTAATTATAACAATTATATGTTTACCAATAATAAGTGTAATTTCCTTTAATGAACACCTTCCATAAGCAGATGTTCCCTTTCGATGGACACTGTTGCCTGGCCCCAGCAGTGTATTTAAAAGGAAAGCATCCGAACATGTCATGGTTAATTATAACAATTATATGTTTACCAATAATAAAAGTATAATTGTTGTTCAACAATAACATGTTGCACTTGGAAAAGAGGATTGTTAATTAAAATTTTTTTTCTTGTTAGCCATGACATGTTCGAAGACATCCGTAATTAGGTTTTGGCTTCTTAATGGAGGACTTATTTAATCATAATCTAGTTGCCATTGTTAGTAATTTAAAAGTAACCATAATTTGTTTGCTAAGCCTAGTACTCTGTTCAAATTTGTGAAAAATGTTGAGCAACATTTATTATTTCACACGAAAATTTTGACATGTATCAATGTTACCTATCATGCGAGTTTGTACAATATGGCGTTTTTATTCCTGTAAAGTATGCGTCATTGTTTTGCGTATGTAAACAAACCCCACATGTATTTTACTAAAATTAATTTTTTTTTATAAAAAAGAAAGTACTTTCATATGGATAAAAACCTGTTAACGGATGTGTATTATAATTTTTTTTTCTTATTAAATAATCAGCTCGATTGTTTTGCTTAAAATTCCACGTGAAATAAGTGCAGCTTACCTTGCGGCCACACGATCAAGTTGTTCTTGATAGAATTTTACATATACTGCTTTTCAAAACTTACATAAATTGAAAGCTGTGACGTAGGCTGCACTCAATTTGCAAGCAATTTACTTTCAAGATGTCATCAAGAAAACAATTTAAAAAGACGAACACGTAATCAGCTGTTAAATTGAAAGTAAAATTACCAAACGAATGGAAAGGTGAAATTGAACTGAAATTGATCCCGTGGTCAATTTAAAAAGTGTGAGTGTGTTAGTAAAAAAGTGAGAGTGTATTGCAAATTGAATGGAATTGAAAGGCAAAACTTGATCGTGTGGCCACCAAGTTACATTATTTCGCAGTTGTAAAAAAATGTTGCCAGAAAAATTTCGGAACTTTTTCACAAAATGAACACAGCACAACTCTATCAGCATTATTTCATAGATATTCCGAACAAGTGTTTTTCATATGCGTTTTGACAGCATTTCACGTGTTTCAAATGTTGAACAGAGTACCAGGCTATAAACATTTTTTCTTTGGATGTGTATCTCTGTGTTTTCTCTGCGAGTAGGGTGTCGTGATAAAACAAATAGCTCACCACTGCTTTTAACACTTTTTCTGGGGAAACAATGGATATAGCTTTAAGGTTATATTCGGTCATAAATCCACGCCTCGTCTATAAATTGCACTTCGTAGGTATTCTAATAAAATTTGGAATTTTAAAACTATTTTTTTTTTTCTTTTAAATAATAATTTAATTTTTTTTAAATCACAATTTTACTGAATTTAAATAATCATTGCAGTGAAATTGTTTGACCCTAAAATAAGTAATTTTAACTTATTTTTAACTTCAAACAAATTCCCTTAAAAAGTTTAAAATTAAAATCTGTCGGTATTTTGCAATAAAAAAAAAAACAAAAAAAATTTTATACTTGTTTTTCTAAATGAAATAATTTTGTTGTTGTAACAATTACAAAAAATATTTTTCATTGAAAAATTGTTGTTGAACGAAGTCGGGGTTATTAAAATTCGAAAAATAAAAACATGTTTATAAATTTATTTATGTCATAAATAATTAATGAAAACATGCGTTAGAAAATAATTTAAATAATTTATGCAGGTTGATTTGTTAAATATTCAATTCATCATAAATAAATTTTTTTCTAACTAAATGTCTGTTGCAAAAACTCCTTTTATTAAACTAAATATGTAATTAATTATTTATTTAAAGGTTTTAGTTTTGTGTGTGGATGTGTGTTTGTGTGTGTGTGGTTTTGTTTACGTTGCCAACTAGAAAAAAAAACGATTGTAAAATCATGCAATTGGCATTTTAACAGTCATTCAAAAGCCAATTAATAATTGTTTATTTAAAAACACTAAAAATAAAATAACTTCAAAAATAAAATACAATATGCATAATGAGCGGCATATTGGTAATTAGATTAAATTTTGCAGTTTGACATTTTTGGCTTGTTTTGCAGTATTTGAAAAATTTATTTAAACTTGTTGTAAGTTGTAATAATTTTGTTTTTAATTTGCAGTTTTTATTTAAATTAGTTATGTTAATTTTATTATGTGGTTGTTTTAGAAAAAAGCCGGGCACATGGCGTTTTAACATAATTCGAGTTCGCTGAATCCAATGGGGCTAACCTTTTTTTAGGTAAGCTCTTGTTTTCGAGATATACCGTTACTTCGAAAATGGAGGAGGTTGCACAATTGAAATTACGAAAAAAACCGAAATTCCGCAATAAAATTTCCTTTAAGAAAGGTAAATTTTTATACCCTCTACCACAATTAGTTGTGAAGAGGGTATATTAAGTTTGTCATTCCGTGTGAAACTTTTTTGTTATTCATCTCAGACCCCATAAAGTATATATATTCTGGGTCCTTGAGTAATTCTAAGCCGATTTAGCCATGTCCGTCTGTCTGTCCGTCTGCCCGTCTGTTGAAAACACGCTCACTTTCGAACAACTCAAAAGAAATGAACAAACTTGGTGCCAAATTGCTTGTAGTTATCCTAAGCAGTTTGGGATTGAAATCCAGCAAAATCGGTTCAGTAGGACCAGAGCTATGAATCAAAATGTAGAACCACCACCTAAAAAAATTGATAATTTTGTTACAAAAAATAACATAAATGCTGGAACAAGGCACGGAATTAGATAAGATTTCGCAAAAATTAGTTTTATTTGACTGGAAATCACGCTGTTAAATTTCGTGAAGATCCGTCCATAATTTACCCTAAGCCCCATATAAACACTACTCCCGGAAAACAGTTTAGTACTCCTAAAACCCTAAAAAATAACTCTAGCGTAACAAAATTTGGTACGTCACAGTTTTTTTGGACTAAAAATAACATTGTGAAATTTTGTGACGATCGGTCCATAATTTACCTTAGGCCCCATATAAACACTACTACCGGAAAACAGTTTAGTACGCCTAAAACCGTAAAAAATAATGCAATTATAACAAATTTTGGCTCGTCACAGTTTTATAGGACTATAAATGATACCGTGAAATTTCGTGAAGATCGGAACTTAATTTACCCCAGGCCCCATAGAAACCCTACTCCCGGAAAACAGTTTAGTACACCTAAAACCATAATTAATAATGCTTTCATAACAGAAATTGGTACGTATAGAAGTGACGCTGTGAAATTTCGTGATGATCGGTCCATAATTTACCCCAGGCCCCATATAAACCCTACTACCGAAAAACAGTTTAGTCGCCTAACACCATAACACAGTTTTACAAAATTGAATGAAATAGAAAAACCTGGGAACGGATATTATTTTTCTTGTAGGGCTTGTCAACTAAAACAAGATTCCAATAGTGAAATATACCGGAAACCTCCAAAATCCGGATTTACGGGTAAAAACCCGGTTTTTGTACCTTTGCGCACTTATAAGCCTGTAATTTTGTTGATAATGATCGGATTTTCAATTTCTTACTAGACTTGGAAAGAAGAAACTGAGATATTTCGAACAATGTATAATTTATTTAAGAAAACTGGAGAAATTTGGGTGTTATTGTCGAGCAAACACAAATTTTGTAGATTTTTCAAACAAATTTCAAATTTAGTGAGGTTTTTATACATTATTTTCTTAAGAAACTATAATACTATTGAGTTTATTCAAAAAGTACGTTTATTAACGATTACAACGCATATTTGGGTTTAAAAATAGATAAGTAATTGACTGAGTTATTTAACTTTTCATGAAAATAAACTTATTATTATCAACAAAATTACAAGCTTATAAGTGCGCAAAGGTACAAAAACCGGTTTTTTAACCGTGAATCCGGATTTTGATAAAAAAATAATTTTTTTATCAAAATTTCGAAATTTTTGTTTTTTAAAAATTCATAAAAAATTGGAAAATGCAGCTAGACTTCTAATTTTTTGCAGACATATAAAAAACGAAGCTGCAAACAAAACTAAAAACAAGCCATAAATGATTATTTAATCTGTTAGCAACTTTTGATTTTATTCGCAAGAGTCAAAAAATTTTAATTAATTTAAAAATTTCATAAAACGCATGTATAGGAACTGCCCTAAGAAGTGATGATAAGGGGCAAGTATTTCTCGAGAAAATGTTAAGTACAAAAAACAAATTGAAGTCGGTTATACATTGGGCGACTTCTAGGCAGCTATGGACTTTTTCTTCAATATATTTCCAGTCTGCATTGAACATTTTGTATGAGAGCCCCCTTAAAGAATGGAGATAGCGGGTAGGTGTGTTAGAAATTAATGATTGAGATGAAAAATAAAGTGGGGTTGGTCCTACATTTGACCCATCTAGGAGCTATTATATGATTTTCAAGAGGGGAATGTATACTGAACCCATGGTAAATTACAATAAAAAACAAATTGAAATATTATCAATCTTCTGGAAAAATTTTGATTTGATTTTCCCGGCTTTTTTAACATTTCCAAACGTTACAGCAAAACCAAAAAAAATTTTGGTTAAAGAATTCGTTTTTGAATCACAAACGATAAACGAATACATATTTCGAATAATTCATTGTGATAATTTCCAACACGATGGCAATGTGTTACAATGTTTACACACATAAAATAAATTGTAATTTTACTCAAATTGTCTCAATTTATTACAAGTATTATTTTCCGAACACATCCTACACGCTTGTGGCAGGCAGGCAATTGGTTTACAAGCAAGAAAATTTTCAAATAATTTGACATTTAATGTGTTATAAATTAAATTTTGACACTAAATTACACTAACATGACCACAAAAACAAGGCACGACAACAAATGAACATCAATAGCATGCAATCGACAGCAACCCTGGAAAGAATGTCACACAGACATTCCAAGAACAGAGAAAACACACTCATTTATAATTTAGAACGAGGTAGAGCGCAATAAGAAACAAAAATATTATTATTTTGACTATTTTCTGTGAACTTTATGGCTGGAAAAATGTAAAATCAGGCAATGCAGTACAAATAATAATTTATTCAATAGTTGCAAGTTTGTATGTACTTGCTACACGTTTTGACACTTGTTAGTTATTTAGTTCCTTGATAAGTGAAACGCTCGTAGTGGGGGAGGCAGCAAGCAGGCAGGTTGAAGGAATTTTATTTGGAATATATTTCATAAGAATTGTAATGTGTTGTAAGACTTGTTTTGCAAATCAAACCGCATGTTTATGTAAAACGTATTCAACATACTCTCTCCCTCTCTTGGCAAGTATTCGTTGTGATGTTTTTTTATGTCGGTTTTTGTAAAAATGCAACTCTGTTTGTTGCTGCATGTTTTATTTATACGTACATTGGCATACATGAGTGCTGACATAAATATCTTAAGGCATGATTTATGATCTCTGCTAGACAAATGTGCTGTGCAAAAATTGAAAAACCATTTGGTTGAAGAGGAAATAGAGAATAGATATTGCATGTGGCGTGTATTTTGAACTGAAATTCAAAAGAAGTTTTGCTATTTTCCTGTTACAAAAATAATATAAACATCTACTTACTCATATATTTTAAAACTTAAACAGGTATTGGTTTATAAATAAAAAATCTTGGCCGAAGTTGCATGTGGCATTATAGTTTTTTTATAGGTAAAAATATTTGGCATTAAAATAAGTCACGCATTACTATTTAGGAGGATTATTAAGGTGTCATTAGTGTAGTAGCAGTGTGAGGCATAAGTGTATGCAGCGCATAAACACATAGTGGTGGGAAACCCTTTTGTCTACCCTGCGTGTTTTTTTAAAGGAACGTTTACAAAATATTCTATATCGTTCCAAATGTTGGGCAGTCAGTCAACTGCTAATGATATTTAAAAAAAATCCTTTGGGATTTATGCATTTAATGAGCGCTTTGTCGCTTATGAACAAAAGTCAGTGAGTAACAGAGATGGTAAGTTCAGTACAATTTAAATTTTTAACAATTAATCATCACATTGAAATATATCAATTTAAACGGATGCCGTTATACACATCAGCATCATAAAATATAGAATTTTTTAAAGTGGCACGACTTTTATTTTTAATTTTTTCAAAGCAGGCGTTTTTATTATGAAACCTCAGTAAAGACTAGGGTGATCGATCGAATAGTATTCGACCGGTTTTAACAGGCTATTTTAGTTTTGCCCAAATATAATATTTTAAAATGTCCATTTTTCGAATATCGAATAAACCGGTTATTTTTATTGTTTTTTTGTTGAAAATGTACCCGTAATTTAAGTATTTGTCTAATTGAATATTTGGCAAACCTAAGCTTATTATAAAGAATGTCAAAACAAATTGTAACAAAAAACAAACAAAAACATTATGAGCAATGTAAACAAAAATCACTTATATAAACATGTGTTATTGTACCATAGCGTCTTCACCTGACAATTTTTTGTCATACCAAACGTCAAACTTCATATTAAAAAACGCTGACAAAAATTGTCAGGTGAAGACGCTATGTAACGAAGCCAAAAACAATTAAAAAAACTACAAAAAAAATGTTCAACTTAAAAGTATTTAATTTGCAATTTGACAGTATTCTTAATATTTGAACTGATTTAAAAGACAATGGTACTTAAAGGGACATAAAATGATAAATTGCAAAGGTTCTTTAACGTCACGACTTATTAATCACCTTTAATTAGTCCACAAACTTGATATATGTAAATATACGCCAAGTAAAACTTGACTTTGTTCTAAGTAGTTTTTAAGAGACTGCCAATAATACTTTACTAAAATATGCTGCCAATAATGAATGAAAACTCTTAAAGCCATACCTAAACAAGAGCGGAAAGCGTCTTCTAGCTGTCAAAAATTATCATGCCCATACAATTTGTATAAAGCATCCCTAAATAGCGCGACGTCAACAATAGTGAAGTTGGCCGCTTTGTTAATAAATAATGTCAATTTAGCTATTTTTTCGACAATCTAGCGGTTCTTTCTCTTCTTTTTTTCCATTATGTGGGTTTTGGTGACATGTCATAACGTCCAGTGTCATAATGTCCGCGGATATTATGACACTTTGCAAATGGACATTATGACACTTTTAAAAGTGTTATTAGTGCCATAATTACTAAAGAAGTTAAATACAAAAAAAAAGATCTACATACACGCATAGAAAAACATGTTTTATTATGGTCAGAACCAACAAAACTTTTTTTAAAGAAACTAATTCAACCATAATTTGGTTGTCGGTGACAATGATTTGGTTAAATTAAACATAATATGTTTCAAATTTTTTTAAAAATGGTTTTGCTGCTTTTTCTCTGGATGTATATATTAAATATATAACGAAAACACTTTTGGGCGCAAGGATTTTCTCCTCTACGGTATGACAAACACCGGCTTTGCGAACTAAAGCTTCTCTGAATAGCCGGACTTCGGCCGGGCGCATGGATTTTGTCCTCTATGGTATAACATAAACCGGCTTCGCTAACTAAATCTTCTCTGTTTAGCCGGCCTTCAACCGTGCGAAAGGATTTTCTCCTTTATGGTATAACAAGTACCGGTTTCGCTAAGGATGTTTCAGAGAAGCTTTAGTTAGCGAAGCCAACCAATGGCAGACTTAGGATTTCTCGGTACCAATTACCACAGTCTTTATTTCTTTTTATTAAATTTCCAAACCTGCTTAGCTTTTGACCTCTGCGTCTCAGAGCTTGGCAGTAATGGAACCAGCAACCTTTAAATGACGCATTAGGAAACACATTTTCTAAAGCCTGCCTTAAAGCTGCTTCATAGCCTGTATGAAAAGCCAAAGATTCGAATTGTAAAAAATTTCTATCATTAAATAATAATTTTTTTTCTTAAGTGCTGGTTCACACACGTTAAATTTGACTCGTCAAATTTTGAGGTTTTAGGAGAGAGGGGAAAAGAAATGGCATTCTCTTTTCCCTCTCTCCTAAAAGATCAAGACTGGAAGAGCCAAACTTGAAGTGTGTGAACCAGCACTAAGTTTTGATAATCACTTGAAATTTTAACGGTATTTTAAAACAAATTTTACACATTTTAATATTGTTGGTTATATGTTAAGTTGTGGGCATTATGACGCTTTGACACTTTTAAAAGTGTCATAAAGTCCATGGACACTATGACACTTTTTGAAACATTGGTATGGGGCAGAAACGCACTTTCGCTAGTAATCAGGTCGTTGATGTAAATCGTTAAATCCCACCACCGACATAAAACATTTGTGATGAAATCTGTACTGTATCTTTTGAAAATTGTTGCAGCTTTCGTTGTGTTGATCAATGTGATGTACTTGAGGGATTTCTATCCATCAAATCAAATCCATACAGAACATGAGCACAGCTCAAAACGCTTCAAATAAGGCGTTTAAACTAGTGTTCGAAAATAAACACTTAATATCGCTCCTTAGCAGGGCTGTCTGATATGTCGATTTTTCGCCAAACGTGGCGATTTTGAAACGTGTTTGGCGGTGGGATTTTCCATTTGGCGACTGGCGATTTTTAATATAGCTGGTGATTTACAATTTCAGCGAATTTTTCTAGCAGTTTGTCATTTTTTGTATGCAAAATTTAATGTAGAAAAAAAATTGTTAAACTGAACAAAATTGACGTCTCGAGATATGTGGCAATTTTTGACATTCGGTTTGGACCTCTAAAAAATTTGTGGAAAACGCAAACGCTAATAGTGTTTGTGTAAAAAATCATTAAAAAAATTAAAGTTTCCCTGATTGTCGTCTTTCGAACACAATAGCACTGTTCTTATCCAACTCAACAAAAATATGAGAACATTAAATTCAAGCGCCCTTTTGGCTGGTAAAAAGAAACATTTTGTACAAAAACAAAAAAAAACATACGAAAAAACGAAGAACAGAACACTATACCTGTATAATATTTGGTTTTTCTTCAAAATAGTTACTAACGATATTAAGTGTTATGTTCGTCTACACAAACACTAAACAAATAGAAATCGTTCCTGGTTGTGTGAGCCGAACGTTAAATAATGTTCTGTTTATTTTCGAACACTGGCTTAAACCCACAATACAAACCATATGAATTTGACAACATTTATTTTAGTGCTGCCACAATATTATTTATTAAACTGCATGTCTGTGGCATTTTGACAAAACATCTTAAGTCAAATTTAAAAAGTTAAAAAAAAATATTGTAAATCAAAAGAATTTTCATTCAAAAACATTATTGTTTACGTTTGAAAAATGTTGTATTATAAACGAAATTTTACTTTAATTTTGGTTTATTTTATTTTTTGAAAAAAGAAAATGGTTTTTTACCTCGACTAAAGATGTTTAGTCAAAATACCACAGATATAATATGCCGCATATACTGATTTACATCTGTTGAGCTTTAACTACACATTTATTTAAGTTTGGGTTAACTAAACTAGCGTTAAAACATTCAATGTTTTATTAGCCATAAGACTTTTCTTTGATCTGACCTAAGAGGTTGGACTCAAAAAAAGGAGTTCTTTTTTCTTAAAATCATGCATAACATATTTGGTCATATGCGTAATACGTTGACTACAATCATGAATCTTATCGTAATATGTTGCTCTTAGAATATGTTTTCCATAACCATGTTTTTCTCTGCGTGTAGATTTTGCGATTTATTCATACATGAGAAAAACGACTTTTTCCTGAAAATCGTGTATAATAAAGACGAAACCCAACCATATAGAATTGTTCTCCTATGTTATCATTTCGCTACTCTCCATATACGATATCGAAATTCATAACAGGAATTTAACTATATGCCTTCCCAAGGGGCCACTAAGCTAACTCTTTGAGTCTTACATCAGTCCTGACATTAGGGTCGATCTCAAATCTGAGACTTGAGAAAGGGGTCGTTTTTTCGAACATACCATTTACAACAATTTAGTTTTCAGTTAAGTTTCTTTGAATTTCCTGCTTTTTTAGATTCCAGATTTTCCCTCTCTGGCTTACTTTTTAATTCTTTCATATTTTCAAAGTTTAGTTTGCCTTTATCACCCAAGTATGTGTTTCTTTTTATTTCGTCTGCTGTTGTTGTTTCTTTTTGTTGAAATGTTGCACGCGATATGCGGGCGTGGCATGGCGTTAAATTACACTCAAACAACACATACTCGACGTATATTTATGCAGAAAATGTTGGTCTTTTTATGCTTTTTTTGTTTTATTTTCTTCTGTTTTCAAATTTCTGTTGCCATTTTTTCCTATTTAATATGATTTTATGAATGTATGAGTGTTTTTTTTTTTTTGCCTGCTTTTGGACGTTTAAACGCTGTTGGCGGTTTTCAGTTGTTTGGTTGCGGCTTTTTGTTGAATATCATCCGTTGATTTATTTATGAACAAACGTTTTTCGTTTTTCTACAGCCTTTTACAAAATTGTTTAATATTATTTCATGTGGTTTTGGTTAAAACAAAAGTAAAAAATAAAAAACCGAATAAATAAAACTGGGAAAAATAAAATGTGGTAGCTTAATATGTGGCAACTGCTGACACTTTAAGTTGCCAGTCTTTAATAATAATGAATTTGATAAAGAAAAAATAAGAAAAGATAAAAAAAAATTAAATTTGTACAGAAATTTATTTTGCACATTTTTTTTAAAACAAAATTTATGAACCTGTCTTTAAACTATTTTGAAAATTCTTTTTGCTTAATTTATAAACATCCGGTAAATCGAAACTTAAAAATTATGACCATTTTTTCAAGTCCCTTTAACCAAAGATAAAGATATTCTACAGCACATCATAAATACTTTCAAGATTCGTATCTGATTTTGCACCTTTTTTTCTCACTGTTTCAAATCGATCTTAAAACAATAAAAATAATAATAATAAATCCCCAAAAACCAGCTGTTTCTACAAAAAAAAAAACTAATGAGAAAATTCCTTATTGCTTAGTCAGTTTCAAATAGTCAACTGATAGTGTTTGATTTAAGTTTAAATTTTCTTGATCCCACATAAATTTTTGTTGACTTTTTTTTTGTGAGTTTTAGGTAGTTGAGGCCATAATAAAAATGCAAAGCAAAATTCTACCTTTTTTGGGTATTTTGTCTAATCAATAATGTTGTTGTTGTTGTCGTTTTCTAAACATTAGTTTTTGAGTTTTATAACTTGCATTTTATTTAAATTTTATTTTCTTAACCCTCAAAACGAAATCATCGTGTTGGTGTTCCAAACCAATTTATTATTCACCTTTTTTCCTTGTTTTTTTTTTTTTTTTGTTGCTTTGTGTTTGGGTTTGAAACGTCTCACTCTCCCTTTCTGTTTGTCTCTGTAGCCAGTGTTAATTTACTTTGCCATGTTTGAGTCTAAAGTTTAGAGTTAATTAGACAACGATTAATTACCGTTTAGTTAAAATTTAATTTATATATTTTTTTTTTTATAAATATGTATGACGTATACTTTTTTTAATTGTTAGAAATAAATTGAGATTAAGTAATAAACAAATAAAAAAAAATGTGTAAACGTGTAATAACAACTGCACGTTTTGACTTGAAATAATCGCAAAGTATAATTAAATAAATCTAAACTGGTTTCTAAGAAATGAAAAAAACGTTCGATTTGCAAGAAGTGAAATTATCAGCACTTATCTAAGACAAATTATCTGGTAGTGCTGTAGGCACTTTTCACTTTCTAAGTCGATCTAACGATATCCATCCGTCCGTCCAGCTGGTTGTACATGTAAACCTTGTGCGCGACGTACAGGTCGCAATTTTAGGGACAATTTGATGAAATGTGGTACAGAGGTTCTAATTGTCCCAAGGCCTATTGAAAATGGTTCATAATTTCGCATAGCCCCCATACAAATTTCTTATCGGAATAGAGTCTTTGTCTTCAAAAATCATGTTATTATATTGAAATTTAGATTAAAGTTGGTCCAAACTTATTTTGTTGCAATCGAAATCATATTACCGGGTTCTATTGGGATCGGTCCATATTTGCTCATAGCTCCCTTACAAATACCACTTCCGAAAATAACTGTTAACGCCATAATTTCCTTATAAATGCTGTTGGATGACATACAAGTTGCCGGCAATATATGTAATTGCCTGATAACCAAAGTAAGTGTTTAACATTCTCTAGGTCGCAAGCGGATGTTCGAGTGTGTGGGATTTTCAATGGTTTAAACATATAAGGCAAAATACTTTATATAAAAACGCAAATCAAAAATTCCAAAAATGATACTTATTTGGCTCAAGCACTTAAAACAAAATAAATATGTAAAAAAAAAAAAAATAATATTTTAAGATTGTGAAGTTGGGAAATGTCCAGACCGGCTTTAAAAAACGATTAAGGTCCGTTTTCACGACTTACCTTTAAAGATCGAAATAGTTAAAGGTACCTTTAGCACTAGTGAGGAATAAAGTAACCTTCAACTATTTTTCGTTTTCACAACTTCTGTATAAAATACTAACTTGAGGGTTACACGATCAAGTTTTGCCTATCAAGTTTGTATACACTCACACTTTTTTACCAATACACTTATACTTTTAAAAATTGATACGAACTTGCCTTTAAAATTCTCTTGCCAGTGAGTGTTTCAATTTACGTTCAAGAAAACAGCTGATTTCAAGGTTAGTAAGCAAATTCTCCGTTTTTCTTTATAAATTGTTTTCTTGATGGCATCTTGAAAGTAAATTGCTCAAAAATTGAATGCAGCCTACGTCACAACTATCAATTTTTGGAAATTTTGACAAACAGTATATGTATAAGACTATCAAGAAAAACTTGAGCGTGTAACTGCAGTGTAAAGTAAATATCGATTATTTTTGCCAAAATAAAAATACGAACTGGCAACTACGTACTTTCTTTTACTTTTCTCATTTCAAATTTTTGTGCGCACAAACATTTTTTAATAATGGCAAATATTAATGAAGTGCCGCGAAGACGCGAATTTAACATTTTGTAAATTTAAATACGAGTTTTTTATTAAATTAGTCTAGGATCACACCATGAAAGTTTTCTTTCAGAAAGTCTGAGTTTATTGGTGTGAGGGGAAGAGAACATGCTTTTATTCTCTCCTCTCTCACCCATAAACTCAGATTTTCTGAAAGAAAACTTTGGTAGTGTGACCCAGACTTACAAAATATACGTATATGCACTTGGAGTTGCCATATATAAAAAATATGTGAATTTAATATGGCAATCTCAAATCTAAACCTTACGACAAAAGTTAAAGGTAGAACGTTCCTCTTTTTACCTTATCCTTCACTTTAAGATTAAAGGGAACTTGTGATAATTAAAAACTCATTATCAGTTCGATAACTTCCTACATTTAGCTATCGTTAAGTCGTGAAAACGGGCCTAAATGTGTTGGATGTGGCCTGATTTTAATTTATAACCATTTTAAAACTAGAATTAAATTATAACACTTTGAAAACACAATTCCCTTCTCGAAGATGTGGTGTATATTTTTTTTTTGACTCACTGTCTTTAAATTAAAAAAAAAAAATACAGCAGCATTACATTTCACTGTTTAGTTTTTCTTATAGCTTTTTAAACTTTTCGTTAATCGTTAATTCATTATAAATTACAAATGTCTCTTATATCTAATATTTTCTTAAGGGATGAAAAGAAATAAAATCAGTTATAAATAATTTTTCATAGTTAATGTTTATTTAATACATTTCAAAATATTTGCCAAAGTCTCGTGCTAAACAGGTAGACAAAAATAAAACACAAGTAAATATAGAAATGCTCAAAAACAATGAATCGAAACCATAAAAAGTAATTATAATCTCATACGCCCACTGTAACCGAAATCCTTTAAAACAAAGAGTCTGTTGGTATATTGACTAAGTACTTCAAGCAGTTACAATAACAAAACGAGACACTTCAACGACAATAAGAAACAAGGACTCGCACAAGGATATACGTTTATAATACACAAACGATTGTGAGTGGCGAGACAGACAACACCCATAGCATTTCAATATAGTGAGAGTCGTCAGCAAGTTGGTTTGTGTGTGAGTGCGTGCGTGTGCATGTGCTATGAAGTAGCTGCACAACCAAATCTATTGATTGTCTGTAGTTGTTATTTAGCATTAAAGGATATTTAAGGATGACTACATAACGCACAAGTGTAAGTGTATAAATAAAGAGAGTAGAGAGTTTAACCAGTAAACATTTACTGTAATGTCTGAGTTGAGTAATGGTTTATTTAGGTTGTTAATTCGTTTAAAATTTTATGAATGAAACTCCCTGCTGTTTTTGGTGTGCCTTTACTTCTCAATTGCCCTTAAGGAATCTTGTAAAACTCAGTTGGGTGCCTTAAAGATTTCTTGTTTTGCTTACGGGAGCTCTAAGATCATGCTGTTAAATTAAGATCACTGCTGCCACAGAGCTAGCAACAGACAGACAGACAGACAGACAACCTGTTGATGTTGTTGACAATTTTAAAATTTAAATGAAAAATTAACCATATTCCGTTTCTGTTTTAAATACAGCTCAGATTTCATCGAGATTTTGCTTAAAGAGAGTTGGCAAGTGGTTTGTAATGGATACCGAAGTTTTTATTTTGATTAATTTTTGGTAGAACAACGACGTCTTTCTCAAGGGCTTTTGAATTTCATTTCATAATTTTGAATATAAGAAGCGATTTAAGCAGTACAGTGTGTTGTAAAACTATCTTAAGGTTTGTTTACTCTTGAAATTAAATCATTTTGAGTGTCACATTTTGTTGCTTTTCTACAATTTGTCAACAAATTTATAGTTTTTTTTCTTTGTTAAAGTGGCGGCTTTTTTTTATTTAAAATTTATTTGAGTTTTTTCAATTATAACCCTTTTTTCTTATAGCTGGTATCTATTTTTATTACAATGGTAATAAATCTAAGACTTGGTACAATAAATATCTAAACTACCTTAGCGCCATTTTAGCCGTAGAAATTATCAAAAAGAAAAAAAAAACAACTTCAAAAAAGACTCAAGAAACCAAAGTGACCTTTTTGTCGTCTTAAGTCAACTATTTTCCCTAAATACTGTAAAAAAGACTAGAAAATACTTTAAACCGCTTATTTATCGTACTGTAGTTACTTAAGTGTGCGTGGAATTTGACTTGAACATGACTCTTGATTTTTTTATTTTTCTATGTGTTGAAGAAGAAGGGATTTCATCATTTAGATCACTTAAATGCTAACATTGTCTGGCGGTGGCATTTAATTCAAGTGTCCACCGCTTTATTTTTTATAGTTTTAAGAGAATTTTTGTTGTTGTTTTTTAAAAGATTTGAAATTTTTTGATGCACCGACCGACTGACTTTAAACTAGACAAACACGCTCAATAGCCGACATAATGGTCAGCATCTGAAAGCCCTTAATGTTAGTTGGCCACTCATCTTAGTGTCAACTTGGCGTGCTCGCTTGCTTTAGTGACAACAATGATCATCATTAGCCTTAACCGACGGCTTGTTTTCCAGCTTAAAATGCTGCTCACAGATAAATAATAAATTTTTTGTTTTATTAAAACATTTGTTGGTGCTTATTTTCTTTGTTTTTTTTTTTTTTTTAAACACAAACAAGAATTTTTTTTGTCAACACTGCGGTTGCAATATTTGTTTTATTTTTTAATTTCATTGTTGTTTTTCTTTTTTGTATAAATAAATAATAAAATGCCAACAACAAAGAACAGAAAAAGTGCCATAAAATACAGAGAACAGTTTTTTTTGAGGTGTCATAAAACTTACTTTAATTCCCTAAGATTGAAGCGTTTATTAGCGGATTGATGCAGGGGCCAGGTTAATTAGTCATAATGTTGGGTAATAAATCGTGTAATAAACAATTTAAAAACTTTTTGTTATTATTATTTTTTTTTACAAGTAAAACCCGAATTTTCAGGAAAACAATTGTTAAGATTTATTTTTAAAAGCCATTTTTAATTATACAAAATATAATTTACTTCCCGGTAAATTAACACACAGGCATAATAATACAAATCATTAAGGCTGTTTGTTATCTTTACGCGAAAAATAGTTGACAAGGCGAAATGAATGATGTCACATAGAAAGTTAAGAATAACAGTAAACAAAGTAATAAAAGGTTTCTTCACATTGATATTGCAAAATAAAACTGCTTGTGTGTATATAATATTAGACGATTGCACAATATATTGGATAAAATCAAAAATCTTTTGATTTTTATTGCACAACAGTGTATAGACTGGCGCATAAAGGTGGATTCATTTATGCGTTCCGAACAATTTTTTTTCTATGGAGAATAATTTTTTTACTGAGAGTGTTCTGCAGAACGATTCACCCATTTCGGAAAATTATAAAAAATGGCAACACAACTAGCAAACCACTTATTTTGAATTGTTTTCTAAAAGTGTGTTAAAGAAAATTGACGAACAAAGGCAAGTGATTTTATTATTTGTAATTATATTATCTATTTATACCCACACCACAATAGTGGAGAGGGTATTATGCATTTGAGCTGATGTGTGTAACGCCTTAAAATATTGGTCCTAGACCCACCTTAAAGTATACAGATCGACTCAGAATCACTTTCTGAGTCGAACTAACAATGTCCGTCCGGCTGGCTGGCAGGCTGACTGGCTGGCTGGCTGGCTGGCTGGATGTCCATGTAACCTTGTGCGCAAAGTACAGGTCGCAATTTTGGAGAAATTTTGATAAAATTTGGGACATAGGTTCTTATTGACACAAGGACCAAGCCAATTGAAAATGGGCCAAATAGTAGGACCCCGAGGGAAGATAGGGGAAAATTTCTTCCTCTCAGAAACTATCAAACCGATTTTAATGAAATTTAAAACTTACATAGAACCATATCTTCATGGACACAAAAGAGATGTATTTTTTAAAAAAATAGGACCACGTGGGGAGATATGGCCAATTTCTGCCTCTCAAGCCGATTTTAATGAAATTCAAAACATAGATAGATCCATATCTATAGGGACACATAAGCTATAGTTTTTCAAAAATAGGACCACAGGGGGCAATTTCTGCCCCTCACAAACTTTTAACCCGATTTTAATGAGTTTTATAAACATAGATAAATCCATATTTATATGGACATATAAGCATGATGTGTTTTTTAATACTGTGGTGTAGGGTATCATATGGTCGGGCTTGACCGACTATACTTTGTTGCTTGTTTTATTTAATTATTAAGCAAAAAAAATCATTTCAACTTTTATGTACAAATTGAAAAAAGTGGCAACTCAGTTTATTTTGTTCTGAACAAAAATTAAAGAAAATTAGACCAATTTAAGAAAAAACTTGCCGAACAAAATAATTTCTCTCTCTCTCTCTCTCAGAAGTAAGACGTCAAACTGAATATAAAAAAATTTTGTCCGGACAAAAATATTGTTCGGAACGCATGCGTGAAACGAGCTTTAATGGCGTTATGATTTATTTATATAATGAATTACCTTTTCTACATATTTTATTTAACGTTGTTATTTATTAAAATTTAGATAATAGTTTTAAAATATGTTTACATATTGTTTTGAAGATAATGTTTTTTAAATGGTACCCACTATTTGCTTTGACCTGACGAGCTCTTTTCACAGCATTTTCCTGAAGTTTTCTCAGATTAGAATTTCAGATCCCATCGTTCTCACTTCTTCTTGGTACACAAATTACCCTTTAATTAGCCCCAAAGAAAAAATCGGGAACCGTTAAATCGGCCGAACGAAGTGGCCAGTTGAAATCAGAAAAACGCGATATTATTCGATAGCCAAAAATTTAGCGCAGGAGAGCCATAGTTGGACGAGCTGTGTGAGCTGTGGCTCCATCTTCTTGGAACCACAATTCTGGATTGTTCTCTACATCGGGCCTTAACAATTTTTCAATCACTAAACGATATTAAATGCCATTCATATTAATCGCAACTTGTTCGTAGCTTTCGAAAAAATATGGTAAACAAAATTATGTCCATCTTAATTTAAAAAAAAAACCCAAAAAATAAAGAAGTAAACAAAAAATATATGCACTTATTTAATTATACCGTTACTTATGCGCCACCCTATACAATACGCACATGGATGCGTTGTTTTTGCGCCATATATTTTTTATTGACTAGTAATATGTAAAAAATATTCATCAAAATTCAAAATTAAAATCTGAAATCTCCCTCTTCATTGATTTCAGATATGTGTGAATCATGTTTAACAGCTTAAGCTTTAACGCGGCGTTTTTGTTTTTTAACTGCCGAAATAAAAAATTTGTTTTGTTTAATTTATCAAAAAACCAATAAAATATTTAAAACTTTTTTCCCCTTTTTATACAGAGGCAGACATTTACTCTCTTGACACATTATTTTATTTTTAAAAACAAAAAAACTCCGTACATACTACATCTCGACCTTGTTCTCCTATAAACTACTCAATGTGTCAAATTAACGTCATAAAAACCATTCATGTGTCAAATTTAACAACTTTTTATTAGAGAAAAACAACAACAAACATCAATGTAGTTTTACATACAATTTACAATTTTCTTTATGAATATGAAAAATACGATATTTCTTTGTTTTTTTTTTTCTTTATTAAGTCCAAGTTATTTCAGAAAAACAATAAAAATAAATTTTATTTACCAATGAACAAACAGATTAAAAAATGCACTTAAATTCAAAGATGAACTTGATTGATTCAGAATAAAAGTTGTAGAGTCCTAAAGACTGCTTTAAAAAGTGTTGCAAATCATTTAATTAATTAACAATGCTTTTCTATGATGTGAAGTAAGCTGTGGTCTATTTAAATATTTCGAATGAAGAAGAAGTATACGTTTGCAAACTTTAACAACAAGATGGGCGAATTCAGGCATCCAGCGGCGAAAATTCCACAATAATAAAAACACAACATTGTACTTTTATTGTTCCTTTAAGCTGGAGGTCCGCACCACGCGTTAGTTGCTTTTCGCAGCATACGCAGCTGTCAAAAAGTAGGATCTGTGTAGTTATACGTAGTAAGTTACATGCACAAAAGCGTAGATGCCTTGAGGCAAAAAGTACTTTTGTAAGCGTCACAAGCAGCGTACGAACAAATCAGCTGATTTTGACAAATTAAATTTTATTTTTACTTGTGCTGCTGCTGCACAATCGTTGCATGTAACTTGAAACGAAAAACGCAAGTACGGTTAGATAGTATGCGCTGCGTGGAGGCGAAACCGCGTAGTATGGACCTCCAGCTTTAGTTGGACGATACGTCAACACACGAACCATTTGTAAGAAAACAAAAAATAACTCAGCTATGTCTTCAACGCCACCTGAAATGTAAATTCGCCTCTACAGTAACATTTAAATGTGATCGTAGACAATTACATGGTTGTAAAAACTACAATTACATAGAAAATGCAAAATGTTTAAACCAAAAACCAAAGTTGATAGAAATAAAGATAACGCCATTCCAAGAAAAACGCTAACTACATTCCTAGTGGCTAATGGTTTCAAGCTGGCAAATACAAGATAGTTGTTGCTTATGCCAGCTTTTTTAAAGTGCATACATTTCTTATAAAAAAAAATTAAAAATCTTAGGAACCTAAGCACTTGGCAACCCTTGCCACGAACGAACTACGCCATCAAACCCTGCGGCAACACGATCAAGTTTTTCTTGATAGTCTTTCACATACATATGCTGTGACGTAGGCTGCACTCAATTTGTAAGCAATATACTTTCAAGATGTCATCAAGAAAACAATTTATAAAGACAAACTTGTAATCAGCTGTTAAATTGAAAGTAAAATTGCCAAACAAATGGAAAGGTGAAATTGAAAGCAATCTCGTGGTCAATTAAAAAGTGTGAGTGTGTTAGTAAAAAAGTTAGAGTGTACGGCAAATTGAAAGGAATTGAAAGGCAAAACTTGATCGTAGGGCCTCCAAGTAACGGAAAGCCGTGCGCATGCCGTAATCTTGAATTCTACCATTCATGCTAAAAAATCATTTTGCCAAAGTATTTGAAAATAATTAAAAAGCTTTAATGTCATGCAAAAAGTTTAAAAAATTTGACCTGCTCATGTCTTCTAGAATTGATGCTTCCGATTCTCCTCTTAGTAGTCATCTTTGTATGCAGATTTGAATTTAATGAAGTTGGCTGCAGTTTAATTCAATCTTATATATTTACTGCTTCTTTATGAAAAATCAACCTGTTTCCTGATTTAACTTATTTGCAGTCTTTATAAATATTTTTTAACAATAGTTCTGATTACTTTTTCTTATTATTTTCATTAAATTTACGAATGTCTGGTGTAAAACTGATGACATTCTTAAACACCTTGGCAACTATTATTTTATAATTAAAATAAGTTTATTAAATACCAATTAACATTACAAATGTTAAAAATTTTATGAAAAAGGAAATTAATTACACATTTTCATATACATATAAGTAAAATAAATGAAATTAAATTTGAAATTCACTTTTTTGCACAAAATGCAAACTAGTTTTGTAATAAATTTAGAAAAAAAAGTAAATACATAAATGAATAAAAAACTAGCAATTTAAATGCATTTAGAATTTTACAAATTTTTAACTCACAATTTCATGATCAAAGGTTTTTTTTACTTGCTTTTGTTGCATCCATCCAAGCCAGTCAGTCGGTCCATCCATCCATACGACCAATTTTCAAGTAATTTATGATCAAACCGCATTAACAATTTGACCATACGCCAGATGAAACACAGACAAGTCAGCTAGATAATATTTTGCATACCGCAAACCTGAAATATGTTCGTCCGTACGTATTTAGCATGTAACAATAACAACAACAGTAACAAAAGTCGCCATTACAACCATCAAGCCAAAGAAGCAACCAAAGACAGCAAACCGTAAGGAAACCACAGTGTTGCATCTTAGATCAAGATACACACAGAATTTTAACTGACACTGAGTTATTTTTTTTTTCTCTTCAGTTTTCTTTATTTGGCATGAGTTTTGTTCGACTTTTATTTATTTTATTTTGTGGGTAATTAATACACAACAGAAATGGAACTGCAAAAGAGAAGCTCTCAAAAAAAAAACGAAACTGAACTGAACTTAAACCAAAAAGTACAACAAATTAAATAAACGTATGAATGTACTTTTGTATGAGATGTTGTGGAGTGTCTTACATTTTGTAGAGAAGAGGAAAAAAAATGTAACTCATTATGTCACAAATTGAAATGTTGCACTAAATAAATGGCCAGCATGCCACATAAGACAGCCCAACAAAAAAGATGACTACAGAGGCGGCTCTATTTAAAGATACAAACAAAAAAAAAAAGAGGAACAAGAAATATAAGGAATAGGAAGTTAT
Organism: Pollenia angustigena; assembly: GCA_930367215.1. Taxonomy (NCBI): domain Eukaryota; kingdom Metazoa; phylum Arthropoda; class Insecta; order Diptera; family Polleniidae; genus Pollenia; species Pollenia angustigena. The sequence goes on along the minus strand of OV884057.1, from coordinate 117,482,797 downwards.
TGGAAACAAATGTTATGATTATATTAATGCAGAAGAAACGTTTTGTTGGAATTTTGTTTAAATTAAAATATGTAAAATAAAAATTATTTATTAGTCAACAGTAAAACTACTGTTTAAAAACCGCAGTTTCTTAATTGATGGGGTTTCTTATTTTTACGAATTTTTCTACTAATCATGAATATTATTTTTAATTATGGGTTCTTTTCTCTGAGAGCTACATAAAATTAAGTTGGCCACACTGTTTTTAAACTTTTAGAAATATCAACTTTTTTTCTTTGATATCAAATGTCATGAAGATTATTGGAAGTTCCTGTTGTGTTAAGCTACTACACTAAGTACAATGCGTCTACTACCGTCAGCAAGGCGTACTTCGGCCAGTCCAACGTCCCGAGGCTTTTGGTTTCCATGGAACCAGCCAAATTTGAGTTGTCAATGCCAAACTATCATGCAAAAAAAATGTAAAATCATATGACTTAGCGACTTAACAAGAAAATGCGTCTCTGATTTCATAGATCTATCATTTTATCAAAATTTTTAAGTCAGTCAGTTTCTTCCATATTTTGTTAATGCTTGTCAACCTATTTTCTAACATTTGACATTTGAGAATAGGTTTCTAGGTTTGCTGCCAAATAATTCTTAGTTTGATATCGACAGTCTGAGTTTGCTGGGTATTCTATTTTGCAATTAGGTATTTACTATAATTTCGTTATTATTTATATGATCACTTTAGGTGCGTTTGAGTACTTTTACAGTAAAATGCAGTAAATGAGTAAACTAAAAAATTTTCTATCACAAAAAGCTGTTGTCCAAAAAAGTACGCGAACGCAAAATTTGTAAAAATTCGTCTAATAAAGGCAACAGCTGATGGCAAATAATTGAAGTGTTGAAAACAGTGTTCGGAAATAAACAGTACGTTATTTAACGTTCGGCTCACACACCCAGGAACGATATCTATTTTTTAAGTGATTGTGTATATATACACAACCCTTAATACCGTTCTTAACTATTTTCAAGAAAGAACATTATATAATGTTCGGTTCTTCGTTAAAAAACATTATATTTTAATGTTCTATAATGTTTTTTTCGTGTGTGTATTTTGTTTTTGTAAAAATGTTTTTTTTACCAGCCAAAAGGGACGAACATTAGCGAGCCGAACCGAACAAATTGAAGTTTGTGGATTTTCAAAAAAAAACCGAACGGAATTAAATGTTCACATCATTTGTTGAGTTTGATAAAAACAGTAATATTTTTGAGTTCGAAAGATGACTAACAGGGAGACGTTATTTTTTTTAATGATTTTCTACACAAACACTATTAGCGTTTGTGTTTACCACAAATCTACCCAACCGAACATTAAAAAACGATATTTAGTGTTTATTTTCGAACACTGGTTGAAAATATTTGCCACCAACTCGTTTTCTTATCGGTACTCGATTAAATACTTTTTATAACACGAATATTTTTGGAAAATACAAACAAACTATTATATGTAATCTTTCATATTTATTTGTTTTTTATTTTATTTGATTTTACTAATTTGTAGCGGGTTAAATTATTTAAAAGAACATGAATAATTTGTTTGCTTAACTTAAGTACCCAAATACTTCACACTTTTACAACTCTAAAAAATTCACATAACAAAAAAAAATGTCAAAAGTTTGTATTTAGCCAAATAAATGCATCACAAACAAGTTTAATTAATTAATATTTATTTACTTTTTGTTTTGGTTTAATTTTTATTTCAACTTTTTCACAATTTGTATGCTTTTTATTATTTGTTACTTTTGTTTGTTTACTTTTTGAAACATATGTTTTTTTGATTTACTAAATTTTACTGCAAAAATTTCTGCACTAAAAATTTGTAAATACTCAGACAAGAACTGTCACTTTTCGCTCTCAATTTATGTCCTCATTCACTGCATTTTGTGTACTCGAACGCAATTTCGTAAAATGCAGTAAAGTTTAGTAAAAAATAGTAAAAACTTTTGTGTTCTCGAACGCAACTTTTGTATAACAACATTCAGGCGTTAATGTGAAGTTGGCTGCAGTTTATTTCAACCAAACAATTTTGACATACATGTAATAATCTGTGTACAGAGACCTGCGCCGTCAATTTAAGTCGGCGGCGGCGGCTTGCAAAAATATTGCCGGCGTCGGCTCAAAGCCGGCTTAAGCCGACTTAAACTTAGGCCAATTTGAAAATTATTTTTTTTTACCAACTTTCATATTTTAGTTTGAAAAATAAAATTAATTTGCAAAAACATATACTTATTTTAATGCTCGTGATTATTATCTATTCCTAAATGAGATTTTAAACTTTTACCGAAAACCCTTTAAAGATATACAAGGACTATACCTTGGTCATTAACATTTTAATTTATTAAAAAAAAACTGTTTTAATTAAAAATAAGAAGAATGGGAAACATTTTTTTCTAGTTTTGGTTTCTTGTAGGGAATATTTGATTAAATGACTGTGACCGGCGGCTGATTTTAAGCCGACTTTAGTCGATAAATTTTCGGCGGCGGCGGCTGTTAAAAATAATCGGCGGCGCGGCTCAGCCGGCTTCAGCCGTCAAGGCGCAGGTCTCTGTCTGTGCCCAGCGGGAAAATGGAATTAATAGGAATCGAGAAAGTAATACATATCTTGTATAATATTTGATTCCAGAATTCATTATTCTTAACACAGACCATGTCCTAGGATTGTAATAAATTATTTTAATGTATACTGGGAATGACTTAAATAATTCTATAAAAAAAGATAATTGTCACGAAGAGAAGAAAAAGCACGAAACATTTTTACGAACAGAAACAATACATTCCTTGTTCTGCAAATGTGAGAATATACGTGGTAATCAAATCATAATTATTGTGTCAATAAAATTACCTTCTCGATTCCCATGAATGCATTATTATTCTTTCGAAAATAATACATTATTTTTTTAGTTATTTATGTAATTAATTCCTTATTTTCCCGCTGGGTGTATGCATAAGAAAACGGAACTTTCAAAATGTGCAAAACTTTGATGTTATGTTAACCTTTATGTAGTTGTAAAAAATTTAAAAAATTATGTAGATCTGATTTCCGTTTTCCACCTTGTTAAAAGTATATATTCTATGTTTTTACCATGATTGAAACGTCTAGAGTATAAACTCTCTAAATAGATCTTAAAAATATGTCTCTTAAAATGTCGTGCTTGTGAAGCTCAAAACCAAAATAAACCCATTTCTAGATTCAGATTTCTCTTGAGTACAAAGTCTGTACTCAATTTGTTCCCCTTATCCGACCTTACCGCTGACATCTACAAACCAAGAGTTGCGCAAGAGATTTGCGCAAGCAACTTGCCTAGTCTGAAAGGAATCTAAGTAAATATGTACATTTAAATTTAAAAGTCAATTAATTGTTTTCTTTTCTGAAACCAAACTGTCAAACAATTTCTTCTATCCTATTTCGGCTTTTCTAGTTATTACGAAATAATTTTAAGCTTTTTATTAGAGAAATTCAAATTTGTTCACGTTCTAATTTCCTTTTTAACCCAACTTCTATTAAAACGATCCAAGAACACCCAAGATGTTTTACAATTGACTAAAACAATGAAAGAAAAGGGAAAAAAGCAACATAAAATTCAATTTAGGCATAGTAAACATTTTATTTGTGGCAAATAATTTTTGATCTTGTAGCTTAAGATCATCAAAGTCGTCTTTAGCACACTCGCATTCGAAAAGTTATCAATGTTATAAACTTTAACATACTTAAGTTGCCATAAAAACAAAGATTTTATTTGATCATCATCGTCGTCATCCACATTTCCAGTCTCGATTGCGGCCGTCGTTCGATGTTTTTTTTTTTACTTCACATGATTCTACCGCGCTCGTAGTTAAAATTCAAAACTTAACACGGCCCAGAAAACATAAAAAAAAACAGAAAAGAAGTGAAATAAAATAAAAGAAACACAACCTAAATGTTTTTTTTAAACAACCGGTGCATCATCACCAACCATCCGACAAACCAACATTATTAGCTGCAACACCAACATCATTATGAGCAACTTGGAAAGAACAAGCAGAAGTAGAAGCTGAGGCAAAAAAAAAAGTAAAAACTACAAACACTGATTTACACTCACCATCAAACCGGGAAAATAAACCAACGTAAAAAACGAAGACACAAAAATGCATGTCACTTTTAACATTTATACCGAAGTTATGCGGTATTTTCCTCTTGAAATTCAAATTTTATGGAAGCTCATTAAATATAAATTTGTCGTTTATTATACGTACTAGCCAGCCAGCCAACCATTCAGCCAGCCGGCAAAGCGAGCGACTAAGCGGGAGAATGTGTTATTCATACTCGTTCGCTAGTGGGGAAACTATGTAAAGAACCTTTAAATGTTTTGTTGTTTTGGTGCAAGTGCATCTTCAACCTCGCCTTTGGTATGGCCAATGCCAACGAAACCGTGATTCGTATGTTTCCTGACCGCCATTGTATGAGTACGTTATAAACGTTGACGTTCAAATAAAATAATATAAATTAATTAACCCAAAATGCAATCATATATTAACTCTCTACATTTGGCGAGTGGCTTTGGCAGGCTGGTTCATATTCATTCAGTCTTTTTGTTTAGGTGTGCAATCATAAAATATTTGCATTTCTTTGTTTTAAACCGGCTTTGCGTGTCAAGGACTCAATAAGATTTCATGCCGCAAACCCAACTGCAAAGTAGAAAAAATGTGAGGGAAGGAATGAATGTGCCTTATAACAATAATAATTTTCATTAGTATCATAAACATTTCTGTTGATGTTATTGTTTTGCCATTGCCATTGATGCATGCGTGCAGGCAATCGTCTTCTTAATATTTCCCAAAAATTCAACAACTTTTTAATGAATAATAATAATAATAATAGATGAAGCTCTTCTTTTTTCGATCTTTTAGTGTTTGTTTTTTATTCTTTTTTTAACAAGAACGTTTTAGCTATAAGTTCCACTACTTGCGAGTTAGACTTTAATCATTAACTCAACTCAAGTTAATAATCTTAATGTTCGGCTTTGCCAAGTTGTCACATATTTCTAATATAAAAAGGTTCTACTCAATTATTTAAAAGTTTTAAATATTTAGCTATAAATACTTATAAGTTGAAAGTAACGCTCAATTTTCACGATGATTTTTTCCCCTATTTTTGAAACATGTCTTTTTTAGTTCGATAGCGAGCGGGGGAGAAAAGTAAGCAGGGTAGAAAAAAAGACATGAATCGTATTTTCTGTGTTTTTTTGACATTCCTCTTTGCACTTTATTTTGTTTTTTATTTTATGTTGTATTTTTATTTCATAATGACAATTGGTTATTAAAATATAAAGAAATGAACAAATTTAATTTTAATAAATTCAATACATACATACATATACAAGGAAAATAAAAAAAAATCAAACAAAAAAAGAAACATTGTGAAAATTTAACATGTTTTTGGAAGTTTCTTTAAAAAAGATTTACAAAAAATACATGTCTTTTAAATCATCGTGAAAATTAGGTGTAACAAATAAAGGAACAAATAAAACAAAACATCCATCCGTAAGAAATCATCTAAACTTTTATTCGTTTGAAAGGTCTATCGATATCATTAGATTTGGGTTACTGTGGTTAAAGGTCTAACCATAATATGCATCATGAAACAAAGAAAACAATATCGTCAGCTCAGAATTGGTTTGACCTACCGACCATGTTTAAAAACATTGAGTTAGGTATGGGTATATACATTTTGAATACCCCCTTTTTGAATCCAAAATCCGTTTCGCGAAATTTTTTGTGGTTTCTGAGATATAAAGCATTCATTCAGGACATTGCATGTTGAATTTTATGTTTTGAGGTCAAATATTAACGATAATTAAAAAATACCAGTTGTAGAACCAAAAAGCTGAAGAAAGATATTAAATTTCCCATATTTCCCATTTTGGTACTTTTTTTCCCCCCATTATAGTATTAAAAATTGCAAAATCCAAAATGTTTTGTAAAAATGTACCAAAAATAATAACGATTTTCACCCCTTAAACGTTTGAATTTAGAAAAAGAACCAAACTTGTATTCGTATTTTTTTGATAAGTTTCGAATGTGGTATAAACTTTATTTCTAGGTTTATTGGATCAAAAGATAGATGGGCTGACAAAAACGTACCAAAATTCAGGTTTTACCCGTTTTCACCCTAAAAGAGCCGAATTTCAAAATAGTACCACACACCTGTCCACTTATTTTTCAGAAGAACAAAGATTATTACAGTTTTTTTGTATCTCTTTTAGTTTTGGAGATAAAAGGTTTCCGAATTCACCCTTCTTACCCCCTTAACATTAGAATTTTTAAAAATCCCGTCTTAGTGGATCGATTTGGGTAGAGATCCACCTCCGGTCCAAATTTCAAGTCTTAGCTTCAGGCGTTTGGGCTGTACGATGATGAATGAGTCAGTCCTCACGCATTAAGTATTACGTATGCAGCACAAAAAGCCATTTTTTTTAATTTTTTAGAGAAGTGGCGTATGCGTTATAAAACAATATTTTTCATTTTCATAAAAATACTATTAAATTCTAATTCTATTGTTAAAGTTAAGGCACGAGCTCTATGTGTACATTTGTCCTTCAAGTTGTGCTGAAAAAGGTCAACAGAAAAGAAAAAGACAAAATGAAAAAAACAAAAAATGTACTTGGACTTCAAGAAAAATTCTTGACAAAAGTACGAAAAAACATAAGTAAGGAAAAAACATGTAAAACAAATTAAAATGGATAATCATTCAGGAAAGCAAATTTCGATCTACCAAATGTTAGAATACAATTTGGTTTAAGGATTGATGTTTGACTATTGACGTCAGCAGTCGTCGATGGCTGCGAGTGTAAGACGGCAAATCCATCTGAGGAGATTGAGTGGTTGCAATCGAAACATGTCATGGTAACCTGCCGGCCGGGGTTCGAGCCCCAGCCACGTCAAGAATGAAAAATTATCAATAACAATTTTAATTAATTTTCATGTTGTAAAATTCCTTTCTTCATAAAAATAATTTAATGAAAAATTAAATTTCATGAACTTAAGCCTAATTAAAAATTTGGATTAAAAACCATAAATAGTTCAACAAAATAACCACAATACCAATTATTAAATTCTAACTTTATTCATGAGAGTGCGCAAAAATTTACATTTTTTTTCAAAACATATACCGGAAGCAGTGGTAAAAATATAAAAAAATTCTATCGGGTACATTTTGAGAAATCTTCTTTGTCGTTTTTCTCCACTCCAACTTTTTGGCAAATGCGCCAAACCAATTCTGAGCTGACGATATAGCGCTCAGTCCGTTATCTTTTTACTCTCATTTTGACATGATTTTTACGTCACTGTAGTAAAGAGATTTAAATGTTTACACACATTCAGCATACTACATAATAGGGAGATCGATTATTCGACTTTTTTCAATAACCGGTTTTCGAATATTCCGAATAGTTGCTATTTAAAAAAAAACAGGTTTTTGGTTAAGCATTTTGAAAATAACCGGTTAAACGGTTTTAATTCGAATACATAAAAATACAAAACTCAAATTATTTTTTGTAATAAAAAGTTAATTTGAATAAAAACAAAACAATTCACGAAGGTAAGGAACCTACAAAATACATAGATATACTTAAGGTATGTTCGGACTTAACAAATATTTGTAGATAAAACAAAAAAATGCGCGATCAGCAAATTGATTAAACTTAGGCTTTATTTTTAACAATTTTTATTTATTTGCTTAACTTTAGGTCTAATATGATAAGTGTACTTATGTATAATGTAGTTAAGAAACCGGTTAATAATGTTTGCTCTAGCCAAACGTTTTGCAAAAGGAAACAATTCTTTAAGAAAATTAGTGGTTACGTGTAGGACGTCACATATTTAATATGTGTGGACTAGGGCTTCCAATCGGGACTGGTTTTTTTGAATCCCGGGACGGGATTAAAGAAAATATTTCGGGATCCCGATTTCGGCTTTAAGTTAATCACCGCCACCCCTTGACGGTGGTGTTCTTGCCAACATATGTTCAATAAATAAATATGGACGGATGACTACGCTACCGCAAAATTCCCACCAAACAGTAACATTTTCGAAATGCTTTGAACGCTCTAAGATCTAATGCGAACTAGTTTCATTATAAATTTGATAATTTTGTGTTTGACGTACCCATTCTACCAGAAAAAAAGCTAATCGCTAAAGAGGATTTTCAATGAAAATTAGGGTCAGTTTAAAAATGTACTGTCGTTGAACGCTAAATTCCTCCGAAGTGGTTAAAAAAACACAGGCTTAATGCGACAGATATAAGAAGCTTCAACAATATGGTTGCTACCAAAGTCAAAGTTCGAAGTCCCTTTTGGAAGCCCCTTTATTTGAATCTAACTTTTGTATAGTAAAAGATTAAACTTTGTGTACGGGTTGACATCTTTAATCCAAACATTTTATTAAAATTAAGCATTAAAATTACCAAAATTGTATTTTATTTTCTTTATTTTCTCGTTTTAATTTCTTAACGGAAACCTTAAAAAAAGGCAAAATTAGCTAGTACCTACATATCGCACACTAAATCATAAACAGTTACAGTGGGGAACAAAATATTGTAATTATAAATTGAATTTTATTAACATTTATAAACAGTTACAATTCACATTTATCAAAATCGTTTTTTTTTTTAATAAATAACTTCAGATATCAAATCTTAAACGTTTTTCGTTTGCGTCACTGTCTTCTTTGAAATTTGTGGAACCCAATTTTATTAAAAAATTGCAACCATCTTTTTGAAGCCAGTTTTTTTTTTTGGCTCTCCTGAACCTTTTTGAATTTTGAGTTGAGACTGTTTATGGTTTACTGTGCGATATGAGAGTAATTTTAAAATCAAATCTGTTTCACTGCTTTGATCCAAATGTATTCCCATTCTGAAACCATTAATTCTCTGCTACCAACTATGGCAAGAAACCTTTAAAACGAGCTGCCAACCTACTTTCAAAACTTTTATAACTTTTAAACGTGTCTTCAAAAACAAACCAGAACATATTTCAACACATTTAAAATGTGCCTTAATTTTCAAATAAAGTGTAAGTCCCATAAATGGCACTAAAAATGCTCTGCCAAATTCAATGTTGCACTCGAAATACATCATATCTGGAGGCTGTAAATGATGTACCATTTATGTGAACGTCTGTGTTTATGCTTTCTGATTTCATCTGTCTGTTGGTTTTACATAGTGCAGTTTAAAAGTATTAAGGTACGATATTTCATAAGCAGAACCCCCTTAAACACCAAAATGTTGCACCTTGTTTTCACAGGTTTTTGGGGCACATACAACACTATCATACGACTACTCGACTGACACAGCAGACTTAAAGGCTCTTGCTAAATAAGTACAAATTTAATTTTTTTTTTAAGTCCAGTTAATTTTTTTTTTTTTTTATTTATTTTTCCTTTATTTGCTTCAAGAAAAATGATGCAAAATACATTGTGAACAACAAAAACAACATGTTGTTAAGATGTCCGTGTATTGGTGCTGGCAATGTTGCTTGTGGTGTTGGCAAGTTATTGTAGGTATTTTGTGAATTAACTAAAGCTTACAGGAGGGTCCACACATCTGGTCATGATGTTGAGAGAACACCAACAACCATCGTCATCATCGCCATCACCTTTTGTAGTCTACGAAAGCAAACATTTCATGTCGGAATTTTTGTAAGAATTTTTTATTTTAGTTGTTGGTTTTTTGTTCAGCTTAATTTTTATTTTTTTTTTGCTGCAACCTCCTTGCAACATAACAGATATTCTAACATGCAGCGGTGTTTATTGAACTTTTTTTAGGTGCATGTTTAAGAAAAAATGAATCAAACAGAAACGAAAACACTCGAAAGTTTAAAATAGTAAATATTTGTGAAACCATTATAATAGACTCGCTATTTCGTTGTTTCTACAGGGTGGCCCAAAATGACGGAAGGGGTTTTGAGTTCATTATAACTTTTCATTCAAGACATAATTATGAATTTTTTTCAATTTTAAATAGGTATTATTGTGAAATGATCGTTGAAAAATAATATGCTGAAAGTGATGTCCTTTTTCTGCTTTGCACTTACTTGCTCTTTTTAACATATTTTTCATAACTAATACGATTTTGTTTGGCGTGCTTAATTCCCAATTTTTATTCTTGATAAAACACTAAAATTTATTGTAGGGGGAAAAGCTTGTTTCTATACGCATTTCACTGGTTGCTAAGGCTAGAACATCAGGAAACATTCTCCCAAAAAAATTAAGAAAAGCCAAAGAAATTAGCAAACAAAACTGCAGGGTGAATGAGAACTGCAAACACTCCAAACGTCCTATTTGCAACGATATCAATGCTTAAACAAAATGCCAACAATAAACAGTGTATTTATATTTTCTTACAATCCCCACTACAGTAAGTTGGAATTCTACCAACATTAGTTGTAGTTCTAAGTAGGTTAAGAAAAAACAAAATAACAACAAAAACATGCTGCTTTATTATTTGTTGCCAGTTTCGTTTTTTAAGCCGTGCACTTGCATATTTACTAACAAAGTAATTTTTGGGAATACAGAATTTCTTATTTATAAAATATTGTTTGTCGTGCTTTTTTCATAACTTTTCGCAAATGTTCGATTGTTTTTTTTTTTTTTTTTTTTTTTTTTTTTTTTTTTTTTTTGCTGACTTGTAAGTTATTCCTGCTTAATTCCACAGGTCTTCTTTACAAATTGCTGAAAAAAAAACAAAGAAAAAAATAATAATTAAAAAGTTATAAGAAATTCAAAGCCCTTCGGTAATTTGGGTCACCCTGTATTTAAATGTAAAACAAGGCTTACTCCATTTAAGTTCCTTTAGGAATTTTAATTGCCCCGATAAAATTCTTGCCAAAGTAATGTTGTAGATATAACAAACCTCTGCGGAAGATTTTAAATAATAGTTCGATTTTATTCATATTCTTAAATATAATTAAGTACAACTTTTAAATCGTCATATGAGAGACCAAGGGCCAGGTCTTTTTTAATCCAATTTAAAATATCGTAGTACAAAATTTAGAAGTCAAGAATTACAGAAACTCCCTCTCCTTAGATTTTTAACTATTGGATTTGGTTGATAGATACACAAGCATTTGGTTGATAGATACACATCGAAAAACTGTAACAGTACAGTTATGCGCCACTTCACCACCGAAGCCATGCAGAGAGGAACCGTAAAACACCCGATGACTAAAGGCTCAGTTAGCCGGGAGTAACAGTAACGTTGCAAATAAGCTGCTTCATTTTGTTGTATATAAAACAATTAGAACAATTATAGTTAGCAGTAAGATGTAACTCTCGGCTAACTGAGCCTTCAGTTGTCATTTGGACACGGAAACATTTAGTTTGGGAGCACATTACGGATGGGAAGAGAGAACGGTTTTTGTGTTCACTTCTCGGCGACACGCTTTGTTCACCTTTTCTTTGTTGACATTTACTTTGCATTTTGTAACTTTTGTAACAGAATGTTGTCGGCTACATGTTCGTCTGTGTGACCGCGAATGAAAAAAATAAAAGAGAGGGGCCTAATTCTGGCAGTCGTGATCGAGTACTTTCTCGATTCGAAAGCAATTTTATTTCAGTCGATACTGAACGAATCAAAATCAATTTTTCAGTATTGTGAAACTCAAAAATAATTCCGATTCGTTCAGTATTGACTTAAATAATCAGATATTAAATTGCTTTCGAATCGAGAAAGAACTCGATCACGACTGCCAGAATCAGGCCACAGATGTTTTCTTGACAAATGTTTGCTCGTCTAAACTCAGACTGTCAAACTAAAACGTCCTGGTTGGCCCTAAGTGATAGTGAGAACGACGCCCGATATGCTTCTCAGCCAAGCTACACTTTACGACTTCATCTTAAAACTAACAAAAATTGTCAAATCAGCTGTCACAAAAAAAGACAGTGCTGCCAATTCTAAATTATTCGCCTCTAAAAAACAACTGATATACATATAAATTTTTTAAAATTTCTGTTGCAACAAACAGTTGACAATTTAATGACACATACTAATTATTTAAGTATGTACTAACTAAACAATTTTATTCAAAACAAACACTTAATAAAGTAGTTGCCTTAGAAAACAATAAATAAATATGTTTGTCTCCAAGAGCTTATTGATAGTGTTTGGTTCCCTTAAATTGTATTTGTTTTTACATCAAGCGACGAAAATAAAATATCACAACTTAAAATCAAACCTCTAACAATTTTACATGTTTTATGATCGTGTGAAATTCCACAAAAGCCACTGAAAACGACAAACGCAAACACATGGAATAATTTATTATGCCATGAATCATCATCGTCGACTTTGTTATTACGATCATCAACTACGACCGACGGCAGCAGCGATATCAACATCATAGATAGAATTAAGTAAAATAAATTTGTATCTTTGTATAAAATCTATGTAAAGATTAAAATTTTGCTAAAAATTTGTTAACTCTTTTAGTTGCGCGTTAACTCGAGTTGCTTTTATTTTACTTTTCACTTTTAAACCATTTCCAACTACCATCGTCAACATCTATCTGGTCGTATGTTAAACAAAATCAATGTCCAGTCGTCTTCCAGGAACACTCGTGTGCTGGCTATCTCTTTGTCTTAATAACCAGTAGTAAGTTTTAACTTAAATAACGTGCACAATTTTGAAGCTTCCATGAGTTTTAAACTTGTTTCTGATGTTCCTGGCACTCAGAGTGAACATCATTGGCTCATTCGAGACCAAAATCAAAAAACAAATACCTCATAATGTTACTACATTTAAACTTGTTTGAATTTTTTTTTTTTTTTTTTTTGTTAATTTGGGGATTTGGATCCAGGAATGGTGGTTTTATTTTGCTGGCTTTATTTGTTTGTTTGCTGGTTTTTGTAATCTTATCGATCGTTGTTGTGTTTTCCTCATTTTTTTTTTCTTTCTATGCTTAGTTTCTTTAAGGTTTTCTGCATTTTGTGAGGCAAAAACTGCATGTTGCAAGATGAGCCTACTGTTGACGAGGATGGTGTGTGCCTTGTTTCTTTTTGGTTTTTTCAAACTATAGCATCCAACTTGCATATACATGAATCCAATGCATTTATCCATCAACCTATCCATCCATACCACCAAGTTGTTGCATACATATATTCTTGCCACTTGTATGCAACATACAAAAAGAATCAAAAAAAACATGCCATACAAAATCAACCTATTAGAATTTTTATGTGTAAATGTGTGTGTGTGTGTTTTTTTTTTTTTTTTATTTTTACTTTTTGTGAGATTTTGTTTTTATTATTGTTGTTTTATTTAAATTTATTCAGTTCTTTATGTTTGATCTTTATACATTTTTGTTTTGGCCTTTGATAGATTTCCGACTTGATAAACATTTAAAAATGTCTGTCTAAACATGCGAGTACATGTATCAATATAATTCTATTCATAACCCAGTGTGCATTTGTTTTTTTTTTTGTGTTTCGATTTTGTTAAAAAAAAAATATTATTAGTGGTTTGCGTTGTTGCAAATATCGGGCAAAATCTTTTTTTAATGAACCTTTTCATATACATATTTATTTAGTCTTATAAAAAAGGCAAGCAACTTCATACACGATCATCATTTTTAACTCCTATAAGATGAAAGTAGATGGTTCCATAGGCAGCCATCGAAAGACAGCCCGCTTGGGTCCTTCAGTGGTCCTATTGTGATACCCAGCGCCAATGCTCATCATTCAAAGCATTTATTTATTATAGAGTTAAACCAACTCCTCTTCCTATTGAAGTGAAGAAGCGACCTTAGCTCAATTCCAAATAGATCATCCAAGCAGGCAAACACCTGTTCTTTGAGGTATTTTTTCCTAATGCCCCGATCCCAGGCTTTTGACACAGAAAGTGAAACACAATTTTCCCTTCCTCCTCATCATGTCAACTTCTAGTTATTAAATTCCAGACTTATTCTCTTAGCTTGAGTCCCCACAGGCCAGTGACCAGTTAAAACTAAGAACTTTGTTCCAATTTGGTCCCTATTGAACTTGAGTAGAGGGCTAGTTCTCCGTTCATCATAGCCAGGCCAAAGTGCCCCGGATATGGAGCAGGTTAAGCCCAGCAAAAGTGTTTGAGTTTAAGGTCTAAGTAACTATTGCTCGGTGAATTTAGTAAGATTATAATTTGTAATAGTATTTTCAACTTTAAGCAAGTAAATAAATAAAGTTAAAGAACTGGGGGAAATTGTGGCATTCGTGATCGAATACTTTTGCGATTTGAAAGCAATTTTATTTCAGTCGATACTGAACGAATCGTAATTATTTTTTTAGTTTTGTGAAAACTCAAATTAATGCCTTGCAACACTAAAAAAAAATTATTTCGAAACGTTCAGTATGGACAGAAAGAATTAGAAATAAAACTGCTTTGGAATAGAAAAAGTATTCGATCATCAATGCCATAACTTGCCCCCTGAAAAAATACTGTACTTATCCAACTCAACATAAAGATAAGAACATTTCATTGCGTTCTGTTTTTCGTTAAAAACCCCACTAACTTTGATGCGGTCGGCAAATTGCCAAGCAACAACAACAACAGTAGTGAGAAACGTTGCTTAATCTTTTTGGTTGCTCATTCCTTCATCAAGGGGAAAACAAAACACCACAGAACATTAAATATAATGTATGTCCACAGAACCACTACAATTGTACTGTTTTAAAATAGAGAGCAGAACACTACATAATATTTGTTACTTTCATAAAAATAGTTATGACCGGTATTTAGGACTATGTACTGATACACAAACACTAAAAAAGTAGATATCGGTTCTGGGTGTGTGTACCGTACGCTTAAAACATGTTCGCTTTATTTTTAAACACTGCTTTTAATAAAACAATTAATTTTTTCTTGCTTATTTATTTCTCCTTCTTTATTTATTTGTTCTATTAAACGCGCTGTCAAATTTCGGTATGCTGCGTAGAACTTTTTCGAAAGCTAGAACATGCTTTCCGCCGTTGTTCAATTTACAAATCCAGTTTTTATACATTAAAAAATGATTTTAAGGTGAAATAGGAAAATCCAGTTGTACAATACAAAAAACGAAAAAAAACCTCATGCCATTAAAATGTTTATCAACAAAGTGATAGAGAAATTATTTAAAGTTTAATTGTTTGCTGGGTATAGTTGCGTAAATTAATAAAAATTTAGAGTTATTTTTTATGAAAAAAAAATGTTCTACGACATCAACCAAAAGTTCGATAGGTAAATTTAAAATAAATTAAAACATAAAAACCTACGTGAGGTTTGTGGCTCTAGAATGGATTTATTTGTAAGCAAATTGTAATTTGTTTTAATGAAAACCCTTAAAACCAATTTTATATAAATTGCAAATATTACAAAAAAAATCGCAAACATATTGAAAATCTTATAAGGTTTTTAAGATTTCAAAACAATTTTTGTTAAACTATTTCTATTACATCCTTTTTATACCCTCCCCCAACACTAATGGTGAATGCGGGTATACTTAGTTTGTCATTCCTTGTGAAACATTTTTTATATTCATTTAAGACCGCACACAGAAAATAATAAAAATTGATTTCAATTAAAAAATTAATTAAATTTGCACCAGTTAACAAATTAATAGTATTATTTATACGTTTAATTCACTTGATTAAACTTTTAATTCGCTTGATTAAACGTTTAATTCACTTGATTAAACTCTTAATTTACTTGATTAAATTTTTAATTAAAACTGATGTTATTTTTGGTTAATGGTTTTAATTGGTGAAACATTTTGGATAATTTTTTCTTTGCATAAAGTACAGGGTGTCTGGTGGCAAATTTATATTTTTAAATACGATTATTTCAAAAAGTAAGTAAACGGTGCGGAGGGAGGGCGGCGCCGTTGGAATTATCGATAATGTGGATATATCAGTCACGATGTCGCATTGGTCGGGTGAGCATCGCGCGTTTATTGTGGAGACATTTTTAAGAGTATTGATTCTTACGTAATTGCTCGTAGACAATTTTGTTCAAAGTTCGGTATTCGGCGAATACATGATGGACCGAGTGTAACTGCGATTACTGGTCTCCAGGAACCCGCAACCCTCGAGTGAAACATCAAAAACCATTGCATTGCCCCAGGGTAACTGCTTAGTGTGCCTTATCCACGCATGAGATAATTGGACCATTTTTTTTTTCGAAAATTCTCAAAAAAAGATGGCTCTGTTTAAAACAGTGTGTTCAACTCGACGGAAAAAACCTGAATGACATGCTCTTTAAAAAATAAAACCCACATTTCCATTCTTTCGTTCAATGCTCTTAAAAAAACTTGCTACCAGACACCATGTATATGCGTATGTATATTCTGAGCCCCTGAGTAATTCTAAAGCTACGGTCACACTTGTTAAATATTTGACCAAAAGAGCACAACCACTAGTTTTGTTAAGAGTTAGTGAGATTTAACATGGTCTTAATATCACAAAATAAAACTACCCTAGAGGGAAGCTAACTGACACCAAATTAGTCCCGTGAAAGGTCTTTGGTGGTAGAGACCGGTTTTAGTTCTAACACTTTATATGAATAAGACTTATCACTTTTACATGGGGTTGTCATTGGAGGGGGTCAATTGACCATTTGGCCAGTCACACATCTGTTCTTAATGAACGTATTTAGTGTCAGTTACTACAATGTAGTATTATTTCAATACAATTGGGCTATTCACAAGGTGTGCTATCAAGTCATATCGTCCTAATGTCCTAAATAATATTTTACAATTGTTTAAAATAAATATTGTTTTGTTTGAAACAAAATAAAAATTTTAATGCCGTGTTCATTCGTCGTAACTGCACATTAAAAATCTAAATTATAAGCATTTGCCCATAGCAGTCATATATATTTCCGTTAATTATTTTAAGAAATATGACTTTACAACTTTATAACTACCTTGTGAATAGCCCAAATGTAGTTTTATTTCAATAAAACAAGTCCTAGAATTAAATTCAAGAACCAAATTTTTGAAAGACCCGAAACATGTGTCCCAACACCGGTGAAGACTGTACTGTAATTCATTTCCTTTTCTAACTTTTAGTTTTTCACAAACCAGTTAAATGATTGGTTCTCCTTTCACTTGCCATGAGTTCTTTCTTTTTGTACTTGTTCTATTTTCACAAATCCCAGAACCAGCCTGTTGATCCAACTGACACAAATTTCCCGCAGGGTAATTATACTGCTAGACATTGCACAAAACTATTTTTTGAAAGATGTGGTATTATAATCAAAATAAATATTGGAATTATAAGAATTATATTTTAGTTTTCGTCTTGGTCCCGTTTTTTTTTTTTTTTGTCAAATATTTGCCAAGTGTGATCGTGGCTTAAGTCCGTTTAGGTAAGTTTTTACTAATATTGGTTTATAATTTTTAGATATAAATTTTAATTCTGAGAAATTCTTACTCTCGGAAGAGGGTATCAAATATTCGGCCCAGCCGAATATAACACTTAAACTTGCTTGGTTACAAATTTTGCCATAAATGAAAATAATACGTAACAACAACTGTCAAAAATCGAAAACGTTAAGAAAATAAATACCCAGTTGTTATTTGACAGCTATTTGATAATTATTTGTATAAATTGTTTGTATTTTGTATTCTGAATTTTTATTTTCGTGCACCTGCCTGCTGTAAACTATGAATACTGATTGGCGGAATAAAAACGTTTTTTTTTTTTTTTTTGTTTAATGATTAAAGCAAATATTTGCATTATTTAGTAAACATGAGAGTGGGTTTATAAAATTTTTTTGTATTTAAAATCATTTTCGCATTTGCTTTTATGTTCATAAGTTTTTTTAAAATTAAAAAATTCGATGCACAACTTCGAATATTTTTATTAAAACACTTAGTTTTCAAAATATTTTCAAAGCGAAATTGTATGTGAGTGTTAACGTTCGAAATTGTGAAACATCCAGCAAAATTTTTCAAAAGCAAAGGAACTGAAAAAATGAAAAAAATTTTTGAAAATTAACGCTAAATACACCTTTTTAAGAATTTTTAGATTTAAATAATAATCATATGCGTTTGATTCGTGATGAGCTCACTGTAATTGCTTGATTATTTCTAAGAGACCCAAACCCCGCGTTCAGTGCGTGGATGCGTTTAGGCATCTGTCAAAAAAGTAGAATCCGTGTCAAATTGCATTGACAACTTACACAGCACAAGCATAGAATGCATATATTTATCGAAGGCATGAGGAAGGATTACTTTCTACTTTCCCATTCGTCGCATGCGTTGAAACAAGGTCAAGAAAGTATCAAACGAATAGAACGCATGGTATGGACCAACGATTTTGCAAGGAGACTGCATATAACTGGTAATATAACTTAATAAAGTTAGTCATTCTAAAACATTTATCCATTGGGAATTCCCTTTAGGGCTTTTAACAGGTTTTTGTCTTCTAATCCAGATCTTTTCAGTTTCTGGGAAAATGCATTAATTTTCCAGGAATATGTTTCATAAAATCAAAAATCCCCTATTTAAACACTGATGATGACAACATTAATGCGCGTTATTTTTTGTTTTTTACCTGAAATCCCAATTTTTTTCCTCTTTACTTTGTCACTCTTTTTGGTGGCAAAACGAATGACGTTGTCTAAAAGGCATCCATCCTAAAACCCAACACCATTAACGTACAACAAAAATATTAAATCTTTAAATAAAAAAATATCGAACAATAAAATCCCAAATAAAAAAACAGCAGAACAGTATTAAAAGAAAATAAAAAAACAAAACAAAAAATAATAATAAAGTTCGTAACGACGCCTGAACACGTGCCCAAATTAATACGCACACAGTTGGCTGGCGGAGGAGACTCATCAATTTTGTAGATAAAACTGGAGACACTTTCGACTGTCAGTAGTATTTTATGTATGAGCGAATGACTAAAGGAATTTGTGGCACTATAAAATGTTTCTGTTTTTATTTTTCGGTTTTAGATTTTAATGTTGTTGGGTCGAGAGGATTTTTTATGGAAGAAGTAGAAAAAAATGGGGGTTCAATTTTAAACGTTTATTATTTGGTGAATTTGAAAATTAAAAAGGAATATATTGTTTTCTTCAAAACTAACGGAAATACTTGAAATACCTTTGATATCATTCATTAATTTGTGTGTGTATGTGTGTGTGTGTGATTTTTTCTTTTAAATGTTAATACTTAATTTCTTAACAAATAAAAAAAAATACTCATTAATTAATTAACCCTTGTGTCGGACCAGGAGTAAGTGGCTAAAAAAAGGAGCTGAGGAGTGAAAAGAAAAACAAATCAATAACTGCATTTATTTGAACGTTTGAGCGGCTTAGCTTTGTGAAATTCGCCGTCTTTGTTACAGAATCCGGGTGAAACAAAGAAGCCGCTTTCAAGTGTTTATTGACCACATTTGAATAAAACAAGACACAAAAACACATACAGACAGACAGACACACTGAAGAACCAAAATTGTTTTCTTAAATCTTGGCCAACAAATGAAGGAAGAAAAATAAACAAATGAAGGAACGAATATCCAAAGGGACTGGCAGACAGACAAACAACGACACCATTAAACAAAAACGTAACTCTTCATGATATTGTTGTCATGGCAATTTTCATTGTCGCTTTAACTTTAAAGCTACTGCACACACATTCATACCTGCACTCGCACACATTTTAACTACACACTATAGTGCAACAATTTATGTTGTATGCAACCTCAAACATCATTGGTGACAAGATGTGCATCAGCCTTCCGCCAAAACGAGAAAAGGCGAAAACAGAGTGCTTAAAAATTAGGAGATTTCACTTTCTTATTGCGGATAGAATAAACAAATTTATTTGAATTTTCTGGGATACTGAAATCTCTTTTTAAAGAAAAACCATAATTTAGAAGCGTTTTTGTGATTTTGAAAATATTTAGAATAAAATGCACATACAATCGTTCCCGAAGAGACTTTTTGTACTTCGTGGAAAATTCTAAAGATGGTTTAAGATGTCACAGCCGAAACCAAAATTGTTATTTACTTATTATTCTTATACGCATGAAATTATAGGTTTTTAATTTTTACCAAAGTTTGTAATAGAAGTTTAATGTCAGGGATGTCACTCATTCCAATCGGAATGGTTTTGATTCCGTTTATGCAATTCCGATTGATTTGGTTTTGGGTTCTTCAGATTCCCAAAAATTATAATATATCTTCTTTCAACTAGAGTACAATAATGTTGTGCATGAAAGAAAACATAAGACATGGGTTTGCTCAAGGTACATGTACACAGGGTAGACTCATTAGCGGACAGACATAAAGCCCAATTGTTAAATTCGTATATGTTTTTGTTTGATATGGAGACTATTTTGCCAAGTCGGGTATTTTTGTAATGCTCTTCCAAATGGGTCGACCTTGTGTAAATGTACCTTAGCTTTGCTCATCGTTTGCGTTGCCACCTCATAAATTTAATCTACTTCCTGCATTTGGTTTGCACTAAGAAAGGAATGTGGCCGGCTATACTTCGATTGTAAAAATATTAGTTTGTTTTATGACAAATTAAACGCATTGGAAATGAGGAGGCCATATTCTTCGTAAAGCCCGGGAATTCTAAGAAACGGTTTTAAAAAGAATTGAACCCTCATGGCAGTATATGAAGAACACATTGAGCCGAACAATTATGTTTAATAATCGGCAAAATCAACATGTCATTCCAGGAAAGCAAAATAAAATATGATGGAATAAATGCCTACTAGGGAATTTTTGTGAATTTCGTTGTCAAAAAAAATTACAGACCAACCTAAATAAACGCGTCAAGCATTTTCTATCGGTCAAAAATTCTCATGCTCATACAAATTGTAAAAATTAAACCCAAATAGCGCTGCGTCAACGCTTTATTATTTGTTAATCCGATTTTGACAGCGCGTTTAGTAGTGAAGTTGGCTGAGATTGTTAAAAAGTTATGACAATTTAGCTTTTTTTAGGTCGTTATAGCGGTTTTATCTCCATTTTTATTTCTATTTAGTTGGTTCTATTAAACAAAAAAAAACTTTAAGCTACTGTCTTTTAGTGCACTTATAATATTTAACTGCACAATATATTTGAGGCGCTATTTCTAAACTTTTTCTTTAGTCCTCGTTCATATTATGGAACATTGGCTGCGAAACATTTGAGTTTGATGATGAAAGAGGAAAGACGTATGGAAAAGTGTTCTTTGTTTTGTGAAAATACAGTTTTTCTGAGATTGTAATGGAAAAAAAAGAGAAAGCATACAAAATGCTTGAATGCTGCAAAACAAAAGATTTATTGCATGTACACGAATGAAGTTTCAAAAGAGAATTGAAAAAAGTTTCTGCAGCAAATGTTTCACTAACGTGATTTAAATTAGGACAAGCTGAAAAATATTAATTCTTGGGGTCCTCCAAAACCTTATTTCCACTAGAAGTGCTAATATTGTTGGATCTGTTCTTCGAAATGTGACTATCCATGATAAGAAAAAAAATAACTGCTGTTTGATTTCCAACATCTCACTGCAGAAGCCCATCCAGAACAGAAAAGTTGAAAGAAAAAATAAATAAAAAGAAGTCAAATACGTATAAAAACAACAAGTGGTATTCATTGGTAAAATCAACAGAATTTAAGCAATTTTGCATTTGTGTCATCATTGTCATTCTCATCGTGTTTTTTTTTTTTTTTATTTAACCAAGCAGCGGAAATCATCAGAGTATAAGCTTCATCATCATCAGCCATATCATCCTGCTATTAACTCCTTCAATTTTCGACTCCTATATGTACAACGTATGTATGTACTTTTTTCAGTTTGACTTTTTATTTTTGTTTTTTTTTTTAATTCAAGTGATTTTAATGTGAAGACAAATCGTCTGGCTTTCAAGTTCTCTTTGTTCTTCGTGTATTTCGGAGCATGAACGGGTATTTTGTGCACATTTTGTTGATATCAACAGGACCAACCTAAGAAGTTGTCATCACAGCCCAGATGACAACGCTGATAATGTTTTTTTACGACTATTATTATTTGAATTTTCATTTCTATACAGCCTGATCATGGGATTGAAAGAAATGTGTGAATCTTGTTTTTTTTTGGGAATACGACAATCATCAATGATCGTTAAAGTGAGTGAAAAAATGAATGAAGAACTTTGTTTTTTAAACAAAAATGCAGGTTCGTATGTTTGTGTCGAAAGTGTAATATAATTTTTTATATTGTTAAAAACAAAGGAAATAAAAAATCAATTTTAGGGTGCGGTTGATACTTTTTTTTTTTTTGTTTCTTTGCTGGGTTATTTATGGTCTAGATAAATATTGAGACAAAACCAAGTTTATAGATTCTTGGCGCCAATAAGTAAAAAAAAAATTAAATTAAAAAACCCATTTGGTTGTGTTGATATTATTAGTGTTTTCTGACCTAAAGTTCCTAAAAAAAATATTTCAGATGGACAAGATATATATGTTTATAACACCTGGGCTGTAAAGTTTTGCAAGATCTTAAAAACTTATTACGAATACGACAAGATCTTTTTTTATTCTGTGGCTCTACATTTAACATATTCTCGATTGAACTCACTCAAACCCAACACGAAGTTTAAAATGTTAATATCAATTTAATATACATCTAAGAGAATTTCAAGGACAAAAGATCCCGTCTTTTTTCTAATCCAGTACAGAAATGCATACAGGGTTGTTCTAGAAATCGAAAACGCAAGAATTTTAAACGTCGTTTTTAATAAGATTTCTGTAATAAAAGAATTTTATGGCAAATATTGTTCAAATATTTCTCTATTAAACTTCCAAATTCTAGCGTCTTGCGTTTTCGATTTCCAGAACACCCCTGATAATTTTAGCACTGCAGCTGCGGCAGTACACAGAAAAAATTATCACCAAATTCAAATAAAATTCATAAAATCAAGCAAACAATTTGTAGATTTTACACCAATTTCCAAAATTGTGAATATTTTAATTAAAAAAATTATCAAAAAACTTTGCCGTTCCGAACAATTTGTTAATTTATTTAATAAAATAAAGCTCAGGTTTTGACAATACCCAACAACAATTCTACAATTCTTAATTATTTTATTTAAACGACAAAATCAATTAAGGTTTTTTGCTATTTAAATAATATTTTAATTAAAAATTTGTTTCAAAACAATTAACATGTTAATTAAATCAAAATTATATTTTTAATTTTCTTTCAACAAAAAAAAATAATTGATTCAATTAAACAATTTTTTTAATTAATAAAAAACTTCTGATAATTTTTTTCTGTGTGTATTTTAAATAAAAAAAATCAATTAAGGTTTTTTATTATTTAATTAATATTTTAATTAAAAATTTGTTTCAAAACAATTAACATGTTAATTAAATCAAAATTATATTTTTAATTTTCTTTCAACAAAAAAAAAAAAATAATTGATTCAATTAAACAATTTTTTTAATTGATAAAAAACTTCTGATAATTTTTTTCTGTGTGTATTTTCAATGAAAAAATCAATTAAGGTTTTTTATTATTTAATTAATATTTTAATTAAAAATTTGTTTCAAAACAATTAACATGTTAATTAAATCAAAATTATATTTTTAATTTTCTTTCAACAAAAAAAAATAATTGATTCAATTAAACAATTTTTTAATTGATAAAAAACTTCTGATAATTTTTTTCTGTGTGTATTTTCAATGAAAAAAATCAATTAAGGTTTTTTATTATTTAATTAATATTTTAATTAAAAATTTGTTTCAAAACAATTAACATGTTAATTAAATCAAAATTATATTTTAAATTTTCTTTCAACAAAAAAAAAAAAAATAATTGATTCAGTTAAACAATTTTTTTAATTCATAAAAAACTACTGATAATTTTATATGTGTAGTCTCTTTTTTATTAAACCTAAGTGCTGGTTCACAGTCTTCAAGTTTAAGCCGTCAAGTATTGAGTATTAAGGAGAGAGAGAGAGAGAGGTGAAAAGGAATGGCATTCTCTTATCCCTTCTTTACTAAAAGCTCAAGAATAGACAGCTAAAATTTGAAGAGTGTGAACCAGCACTTAGTTTCACTTATTTTGCTATCGTTAAAGTCTTTCTTTTCTTAGGGCTGCATGTGATTTTTCGGTATGCTTAAGCATACATATAGTCTAACGACATACAAAAAAAAAATCTGACAAGTTGTAAGATTTTTTTCTGTTTCAGCTACAGCTTAAGGAACCCGTACACGACATGTTTCCTACATCTGGCTTGTAAAATTTACCACTGCAAAATACAAACGTATCGTGACATCTGTAAAAGTATTTTTCTTCTGTTAGAAGAAACCTAACCTCGAAACCTATGCGGTGAGGAAACCGGTAGCGTCCACTCTTAACGGAATTTTGAGCCGGCTAAAGTTATTATTTTACAATACCGATGCATGAATGTTAATTTTACCATTTAATAGAAATTATGGCATACATATCGTCGGCTTAATATGAAAACCTGCTAATCCACTTTTTAAGTAAATTGAGCTTTTGATGCCGTATCGTAGAAGAAGATACGCCTCGTCGACCAGCATGTAGTTTTTCTTCAATTTAAGTCTGAAAGTGTGTAAAACCTCTTAAACTGTAAATATAAACTATAAGAAGTTGTTTGTCTCTCCTGTAAAATGTGCTGAAAGGGAGTTACTAAGTTTGCACACTAAGCCGACGATATATAGAAAACTTTTCATTATTATATTCTTAATAGGTATCTTCGAATTTATTGAAAAAACTTTCAAGATTGCTGAACTCTTAACGGCGCAAATAAACATTTTTGTGGTGACAACACGCTATGTTGAAACCCAGAACTATTTTTGGTTTCTGCAAAAACTATACGAAAAAAACAGAGATCAAAAGCATTAAACATGTACATGTTTGTGAACGAATATTAGAAACCTTTTGTAAAACAACAATTTTGACAGGCATGCTAAATTACATATGACTTTAAAACATGACAAGTCAGATGTAAAAAAACATGTCGTGTATGGTGACCTTTACAAATATAAATAATCGAAGAGCAACGCAAAGAAAACTAGAAGCGTATAATGATATTTATTAACGAAATCAAAAAGACTTAGTAAGTTTAAACTTGCGATCGTTTATTGTTTATAAACATGTATATAAACAAATGTTTCCAGCAATATTATTTCAAACCATAACTAATTGTCACTTTTACATAAAACTAAATCATGTTAAAAACAAACAAATATTTACATAATCAAATGATAATCAGCAGTTTTCGGACACGTTACGTTATTTCTTTTCTACTCACGTAAAAACATCAATCATGGTAAATGTAAAACGTAAAATGGATTTACATCAAAATAAACATCAACTCAAACACACACTAATACAATAAATGTTATGCTTAGTTGTAAGCAATTACATCGGAAAAAAGTACAACTTTAAACAAAATAAATGTTTAACACTAGAGATGACCAAGTTGAAAAAGAACTCGTTTATGCAGGAGTAGTAGAGAAGACCACCATCTTACCAGTAGGGGAAGCATGAAGAAGCAGTTGAAAAAAAATAAAATAAATGCAAAAACAAGACGAAATTCATGTAATTAGATAAAAACATTTAGGCTCATCGAGATATGATCATGTTTTTCCAACTAAACTTTGTTGTTGCTTTTATTTCTTGTTTTAAATTAAAAAAAAACATTAAAATTTACAGATAAGCGCTAAATACAAATAGAGTCTATAAAAAATTAAAAAAAAAAATAAAACGAAAAAATGCTGCTGTTTTTGGTTTATTTTTCGAGGATTGACAAAAAAAAATATTTATTACAACAAAAACTAAAACATTCAAATTTATATGAAATAAATAAATTTAAATTTAGTGTTTTTTTATTTTATTTTATTTAAAAATAAACAATTAAATTATCCCAAAAAAAAAAAAAAAAAATATAAATAAATTAAACCAAAGAAGCGCAAAAGCCACAAAAGCAACATGGTGTATGAAACATTTTTGGTAGTATGTATTTAAAAATGTATATAGGGTAGTTCAAGTACATGTACGTGTGTATGTGTTATTTAAAAATTATATGTCTATACGAATTTGAAATAAAACACATGGCGGCGTCTCTAAAATGAACGCAACAGCAGCCATCAGAGGACAAAACAAAAAATTACAGAAAATGAAAATCCCTGTGCAAAAAAAATTCAGGCAGTAAATTTTTGGTACACAGAGTTTGGTAACCAAAACACCACAACATGGCATGAAACCCCACAACAACAACAAAAAATTGGCAACATACACACTTGCACATCTTCACTCTGATACAAACACCAATACAAGCAAATTGTTATAAATTTAACAAAATGGCAACAAAAAAAAAAAACTCACAAACACACACTACTCTCGCATACTTGTGCATAAAATGTATTTGCCACAAAATGTTGAACGGAATTCACAGCACATCAACGAGTGGATAAAAAAGTACTCAAACACTGCCGTACAAAAAAAATTCAAATCCCCATTATGGTTATAATGGGGCTGTTTAAGTGTATCCAACACCAACTTCCACTACAAGTACTCGTACACTTATACACACACACACACACACACACACACACACGCAATACAAAAACGGATACTTAATAGAGAAAAACGAAAACTCTCGCACCCCCCCTGCCCTGCTCACTATCAATGGAAGGATATCGTTAGTAGCACGCAATGCGCAGGTCATTTAAAGTTGATGTATTTGTTAGTTTGTCTTTAAATTTTGATAAAGATTTTTGCCTTAATATCGTGTCCATGATGGTGTTTTAATTAAAGGAGTTTATTTAAATATTTCGAAATTTAATTCGTACTTTAAAAAAATTTCAAACTTTTAGGTAACTGTAGCAAGATTTTAAATTTAAAAACAATAGAGAGTAGAGTACTCAATTATTTATTGCAGTCAGAGTACCACATAAGAAGAAAATGGTACTAGTATATCACCTTTCTTTTAATAATACTTTAATTAAACTTCAGTGCTCTTACAAAATTAAAAACGATTTACACACAATCGGCAAAACTTTTTAATAAATGCAACTTCTTATTAATAAATTCGGCAAAGAAATAAAAATAAAATTCGATCATTTAAGTCATATAACTGAATAATTCTTCTTTATGTGTAGCATAGAAAATGCCTTTCAAAAATAATTATTTATTATAATAATTGCGGCACGTTAACACCCCCATACAAACTATACATATATACTAGATAAGATGAACAAATTTGGATCAGATATTTCTTATACAAATATAAAAAGTATTTAGCTAATTAAATAAGCCAAATCGGTCTTTTAATTAACCTGGCCGACAAGCCAGTTTTTTTAAAGACCAAGGTAACCTTATAAAAGGCTCAGCTAGGTTAGGTTGAGAAGGGTTATGGGCCCAAGGGCACACCTCCACATGGAGACCAATTCGGTTCATTGTGAATCCCTTCAATAAAGAGGAAGAAGAAAGAGAGAAGAAAAGGAATTGATAGGTAGAGTTAAGATAGATTTTAGACATTATATAGAACAATACTCTCCCTACTCCGCTTATAAGAAATAACTGGCCCATTTCCCGGACATGAAATCTATCTTCTAACTATTTCTGCCTGAGACCCTGCATTCTTTGACAGTGCTACAGTACATGTTCAATCGTCTCTAGCTCCTCAACATCCTCGCATAATCTGCAAAAGTCCGGAATGGTATTATCCCATTAACTCGTAAAAGCCCTAACAGAATAATGACCCGGCAAAATACCTATAAAATTTCTAGGACTACTTCTTTCCAAGCCTAATAGAACCTTGGTTGGCCTAGCATTAAATCCGGGCCATAATGCTGTAGACACCCTGCAATCTGTTTTATCCATCCAGGGCCGGTTAAAGGCATCACCTCACATTAGTGGCAGAATGGGGGTTTTAATTCCCCGCTCCTTAACTCAAAGTCCAGGTTCAAATCCTATGACGCGAGTTTGTCCAACACCTCATTAAAATCCATCTTGCAGTGTCTGGGCATCCAACACAGCCATACTTTAAATAGCCCTTTGAGCTTCTTCAGAGCATTCCAACACCGTGCGACCAGTCAAGATCGCACCCTATAACCTGTCTATGCTCCGAGCATAGCCTGACAATCGATGTAAATTGTCACTTCAGACCCCCGATCTGTCGCCCTCCAGATCGCTAGGATCTCAGCCTGGAAGACACTGCATTCGTCCAGGAGTCTGACGGACCTTTTCACGTCAGTGTCACCAATAAACCCACCGGCCCCAGTGCCAGTGTCCATTTTGGAACTGTCCCCCTCAAACAGCCAATTGAATCCACGCCAGTTTTCTCTATTCGGGAACTCCACTGGTGGTGTTAAACCGAAGTCATAGTCCTATGACTCGAAATTCCTTCGATAATGCTACCCGGATGCTACGATGTTGTTTTTACCTCTTCTCGTTCAAATGTCTTACCGAAATAAGATGAAAACTGTGGCAAAAAAGAGCTTTAAAGTACATTGGGACCAATAGTTTAATTTTTTTAACTCGCAACCATTCAAATGACCTTTGAATTACCGAGTTAACCGATTAATCGTTTTTTAAAGAGTTTCTATAAAACTATAGAGTAGAGAAAAGGGTTTTAGAAAAAAATCGGTTTAAAACCGTTGAAGTTGGGTTAAAAAAAAACCTTATTATGTTCCCCGCAATAGCCACAGTCCAACTATTGTTGTTTTTAAAATTATCAATCCAAATTTTTATATTTTTAATTAGGCTAAAGTTCATCAAATTTTATTGTCATTAAATTATTTTCATGAAGAAAGGAATTTTACAACATGAACTTTAGCCTAATTAAAAATATAAAAATTTGGATTGAAAACCATAAATAGTTCAAAAAATAACCACAATACTAATTATCGTTAAAGCTAGGGCACGAGCTCTATGTTTGCATTTGTCCTTCAAGTTGTGCTGAAAAAGGTCAACGAGAAAAAGAAGGACAAGGAATTGAAAAACAAAAACGAGAAAATGTACTTTGGACTTCAGGAAGAATTTTTGACGAAAGTACGAAAAACCGGAAGTAAGGAAAAACATGTAAAATAAATTAAAATGGATAATCATTCAAAGCAAATTTCGATCTACCAAAGGTTAAATAAATTTGGTTTAAGGATTGATGTCGTCAGCAGTCGTCTATGGCTGCGAGTGTTAAACGGCAAACACCTCTGAAGATATTGAGTGGTTGCAATCGAAACATGTGAGGGTAACCTACCGTAAAAACGCCTGGGTTCGAGCCCAGCTTCAGTCAAGAATGAAAAATTATCAATAAATTTTAATTAATTTTATGTTGTAAAATTCCTTTCTTCATGAAAATTATGAATGATGAACTTTAGCCTAATTAAAAATATAAAAATTTGGATTGAAAACCATAAATAGTTCAACAAACTAACCACAATACTAATTATTGTTTTTAAAATTATTTTTGTCAGGATTAAAAAAATTTCACTTCTATTCAACCTTTGAAACTTTGAATAATCATACTCTTAAACAAATTATGGATACTTTAACCATATTATTGTCACCGGCAACCATATTATGGTTAAATATGTCCGCCATCAAAATGCCACAACCAAAAATATGTTTGAAATTATAAAATTTTAGAACGTTGTATTTTTAATGTTAAAAAGTAGCACAATTATGGTTATTTTGCTTTGTACAGTAGTAGAATGCTTTTCAATCACTTGCTTGGTTTGCTTAAAATTCTTACAATATTTTTCTTTTAACATTTTTCATTTTTCGAATTTATTCTATGAGCTAACTTTCAGTTATGTATTTTATAAAGCTTTTTTGTATAGTTATATTCCTTCAATTTTTCAGAAATGACTTTATACACTACCAGACTATTATATTGTATTTTCTTTTTACATTTTACCTTAGCCATCCGTTGGAAAGCAATGAGGTATATTTTATGTACAGAAAAATTTACAATTATTAGACACCAGCAGAATGTAATGCATTTTCTGGCCCGCTACGGCTGTCGTCAGCATTCTTTGTGTCTCACTGGTAGGGATGAAACGATACGAGTAACTACAAGTACATATTCGATACTTTTATAAAAGTACCAAGTATTTTTGTAATCGATACTTAGAAGCTGAGTACCAAGTAGTATCGGTAAAAAAATACTCGGTATCGGTCAAAAGTAATCGTTTCACTTTGGTATTGAATTAAATCTTAAATCTTTGATTATTTACCAAAGCTGGAGCAGCAGTAACGGTATCAAGAAACTGTTTGACCATCAAACAGTAGGGATGCCGATCCCGAATACCGAAATCCCGGGATTATTTTAAAAATTTAAGACCCGGATCCCGAGATTTTGAGCTTAGTAAAAATTAAAAAATTTAATATTAAACCATACTGGCATGAACCTAATTTTTAACTGGTTACAAAAAAAGTCACAAGTGAATAAATGTTACATGCAATGCATTTTGTACCACGAAAACAAAATCAGAAGGTATGGTCTTTTTTCTAAGTTAATGATAATAGAACTGCGCACGCAAAATGGGGTTCCAAAGGTCTTTGGACACATATTTGTTTAAGTTTATTTTATTTAAATTAATACTTGCATATACATATATTTGAAATAAAATAAATTAAATATCGTCATATAACATATATGTAGCTATTTATTTACGATACCCAGAAGTGTTGAATGCGAACATTGGTTTGCAATAAAATAAGGTATCAATTACACTGTGCAAGAAACTAACATTTTTTTTTGAGACAAGCTGGGCACCTGGCGTTTTAACCTAGTTGTTGGCGGTTTAAGAAAATTCTTAAACGTTGGCTCTTGCAGGGCCTAGGATGCCCCTAGATGGGTCAAATGTATGACCGACCCGACCCCACTTTATTTTTCATCCCAATCTTTTATTTCTAACATACCTACCCGCTATCTCTATTCCTTAAGGGGGCTCCCATACAAAATGTTCAATGCAGACTAGAAATATATTGAAGAAAAAGTCCCATAAATGCCCAGGAGACCCTCCTAGTGGGATAAAATGTATGACCGACCTCAATAAGAAAGAAGTTATTTTATAATTTTATTGCGGAATTTCGTTTTTTTAGTTTTTTCAATAAGCTAAAGCGTTTTTGAGTAATGCGAATATATGATGTGTAACCTCCTCCATTTTCGAAATAACGGAATATCTCGAAAACCAGAGCCAACCTTAAAAACGGCGGGCACCACTGGATTCAGCGTACCCGAATTATGTTAAAACGCCATGTGCCCGGCTCGTCTGTTTTTTTAACTAGCATAGTGTTATCAGACGTCATTAATTTGTTTTAGAAGCTTTTTACAATATAAGTTTTAATACATAATACTTCCATATTACTTTAAAAGAATACATTAAACTGTATTATTTTGTAATGAGTTAATTTTCTTCATGAATTAATTTGTTTTAATACTTATACATAAACAATCAATTATAATTATATGAATTTTACAAATTGGCTTTTATATATGAAATCCCGAAAAATCCCGATTCGTCCCGGGAATCCGTTTTTTTAATTAAAAATCCCGAATCCCGGGTTTCAAAAAACCTGGTCCCGTTTGGCATCCCTAGTAAACACCTATAAACCACATATCGTCCAGGTCCATTTCCTCAAATTCTGGCTATAGAAAGTTCGTTATCATCTCGCGATAGCGAACACCATTCACGGTAATTGCTTGGCCAACCTCATTTTCGAAGAAGTACGGCCCGATAACGTCGCCAGCCGCAGAACTAACTGGACAGCATGCGCATATGGTTTCCCATTTCCTACAGACCCGGGTTGCTGAAATTTGCGCACAGTTCTCCCGATTGTGGAAACATTTGGTCGATTATGCTGACCAAAAAAAACACGATGTGCACGAAATGCATATTGATTGAACGCCCATTTTCGTAAAAGGCTTTAACAATCTTAACGCGCTTCTCAATTGTGTACCTCTCAATGGTAGAAGTTGTCAAATACTGAAACAAAGAAAGGTCAATTTAAGTTGCGCAAAAAACTTGACGTTAAGGTGTGACTCACAATTAACATCGTGGATTATTGTTTTACCACCCTTTATTATATATTTATCAATTTAAAAATAAAATGCATATTAACATTTAAAAAAAATAAATAGTGACATAGTTAATTTCTGGAATAAAAGGTGAATGAAGGTTGTTATCCTGAACGTTCTATAACATTTTGTTTCCTAAGATAAAAAAGATTTAGAAAAGAAATTGGTACTAGGTGGTAACTAAAAGTGGTCTCAATCTTTACACTTTCCGTTTTGCACCAAAATTCTAATATGTCGAAGTTCTTATTTTATTGTGTAGTACTAAAACACTAATAAGAAAGTTTTTTAATTCTGCTTTCTATTCTTTTATCATACAAACGATACAAGTACGATACAAGTAAGTATCGATACTTTATTTTCGATACTAAGTAGGTATCGATACTTTACGAGCGATACCAAATCAAGTAAAAGTATCGATACCTTAGAGGTATCGTTTCATGCCTACTCACTGGATAGTGTTACTTTATAAATTGAATGTATTTAAGAGCGGGTTTTTTACTTAGAGTTTAAACCAGGATCAATAGTAAGATTTGTTAATCTTATAATAAAATTAATCTAGCCTTAATCCTCTTTGGCGTTTTTAAGTGAAAGATTAAAGCTTTTAGAATTGTCATATGAATTGACAATACTTTTATGTATAAGTATGGCAGTTTAAAACAAATGCCAAAAATTGTCATCAAATTACTGTTCTTAACGTGAAAAAGAAGAAGAAAAGGATAGAATTTTGTATTGTGTTATATAATATTATATGTTTAAAAATAAATGAAATCGAAAAAGAAGCAAAATAATCAAGGAATATTTTATCTTACGAGGTGGAATATTTAATAAAACTTTAAATAAAAAAAAATTAAAAATATTTCCTTTTATAAGCATTCGTACTTTTGAAAGTTTTGTCGCAAGTTTAAACCGCCAACTTTGGGCGTTTAAACTTGGAAACAAAATGAAATAATCGACTACCCAAAAACGAATTTCAAAGATTAGTTCTAATTTAATCGCTGACCTTTATGTCAAAAACTGGCTCTAACTCAACTATTTTAACAAATAGAAACTGGGAATTATTTCCTTCCGAAGGTTACTTTATATTATATTCAAAATTTTTCATTTTTCGAATTTATTCTATGAGCTAAATTTCAGTTATGTATTTTATAAAGCTTTTTTGTAATAGTTCCATTCCTTAGTGTATTAAGTCATTTCTGAAAAATTGAAGGAATGGAACTATTACAAAAAAGCTTTATAAAATACATAACTGAAATTTAGCTCATAGAATAAATTCGAAAAATGAAAAATGTTGAATATAATAAAAAAGTAACCTTCGGAAGGAAATAATTCCCAGTTTCTATTTTTCTTTTAACAGTGCAGCCACACGATCAAGATTTTCTTGATAGTCTTTTACATATACTGATTGTCAAAATATGCAAAAGTTGACAGCTGTGACGTAGGCTGCACGCAAGTTGAAAGCAATTTCCTTTTTCAAGATGTCGTCGCCGAGAAAACAACTCAAAATGTTTTGCTATTTTCCACTTTTGATTTTTCTGCACTGTAGGCTGTTCGAAGGGACTTAATCATTTTGCTCATTAATTTTATTAATAAACATATTTCACTATTTTTTTAGGTTTTTAGTTAAAATTTTAAAATTCCCGCAACAATTTGTAAAAAAAAGAACTTCAGCTTTTGCCGGCAAAATATTTGTGAAAAAAAAACAAAAACAACTTCAAAAGATTTGTAATAAGCTGTTTTCTTAAACGAAAATTGATACACTCACTGGCAAGAGAATTTTAGAGGCACGAACTTGCCTATTTTTAAAAGTATGAGTGTATTGGTAAAAAAGTGTGAGTGTATTAAAACTTGATAGCCAAAACTTGATCGTGTTACCCTCATGTAACTAAACTGTGTTAGTAGTGATGCCAGAAGTGCAGATTTATCTGCATTTTGCAGACTTTAAGCCCCAAAATTGCCAAAATTCAGGTTTGAAGATTTTTGGTTTAAAATTACAGATTTTTAGCTCGGTGGAAACTTCTTTACATTGTCAGTTATGTTTTTACTATTTCGACTTCTTGCATTGATAACCGAAATATATCAACCATTCATGAAAGAACCGTGTGGAAATAGATTCATTAGACCTGCCATCGGCAACCTATACTATTACATTTTGCGATTATATGCGTTGTATGAATTTTACATATGTTGTTGTTAATGTTGTTAAATTCTCTGCAATATGTGTGCACATGTACGAAATAAAAGAGCATACAAGAGAATAAAAGAGAAAAGAGAAAACGCGGCGCCCTGATTTTGCCGATGGCTGCATTAGACGGAATTTTATTCACAAAAGATTATTTACTTAAAATTTAAAAATTGGGATTGTATTAACACATTATATCCCCGGACTTATGTTATCTAATTTAACACGAAATAATATGCATATGTACGTATGTATTCATATGTACTTATGTATAAATAACTTAAATAGTTTCAATATTTGATCTCTTGTAAACTTTCAGTAAGACCCTTAAAGATCGTTGAAAGTTTAAATAACATGTCAAACAATTAACTTTACATCAGGCTGAGTGAATAAATTTGAATATTTTTTTTAATGTAAAATCGCATTCGAGTGAAATTTAAATCGAACAAATTTTTTAAACTTTTCTGTGTTGAAAGTTCATAAAAATATTTCCTTTTGTATACCTTGTACTTTAAGGGCCACTTAGGGCCATTATTACAACTTGCAGTTAGCTAAAGCTGACAGACAGTAATGTTTTATCTGCCAAAAAGCGACTAATATATAACGGATAACAGCTAACGCCAAGTTATTATAAAGACCCTTATAGATATTTACCCGAACTACTTTTAAAACTACCATCGATTTTAAATTCCAGAACATCGGCTGTATATTTTGAAAGGAATTGTAATATTCAAAGTTATTTTCGGGAATACAAAATTTATGTTTAATAAGATTTCTCTATTGCGTGACACTTAAATTTATTGTTGGAGGATAAGCTAGTTGTTATGCGCATTTCACTGATTGCTTAGGCAGATCATGAGGAAAGCTTTTTCTAAAGATTGTAGAAAAGATAAAAATAAAAAAAATATCGAATTTTTATTAGATAAACTAGCAGAACCTTTGCGCGAAAAAAGTTCAAAATTCGAACGCAGTGTTATTGATTTGAATACAGACATAAATTTACGTAGTAGTAAAAACCAGTTAAACATAGAGAATACTAATGAAGGTTATCGCGGGCCGGAAAATTAATTCAAGAATAGCTTATAAATATGGAACATAACATATAAGCAATAAAAACAAGAAATAAGGTACATATAGTCGATCAAGACCGGCCGTATCAAACCCTACACCACAATATTTAAAAACAAATTTTCGAGAATGTACCCTTTTTCATACCCATAAGCAATCATGGACGCAATAGAAAAGAATTATGCTATGAGGTTAAGATTCCTGTAAAATTCTTTGTGCCGAATATTATTTAGATACCTCCATCTATATGACATTTTTTTGCCATTAATTGATTTAAGGTCCTGTGGTTAATTTTTGATTTGTCATTTTATTGTTGAAAGTAATGGAATTAAAAGATATTTTCGGGAATAGTATTTATATGGAAGTTGTAATCAAATATGGACCGATTCCAATAAAATTTGACAAGATGATAAAGGCAGCAATAAGATAAGATGGACCAAATTTAGTCTAATTACTAACATTATTCGATGGTTTATGCGCACAAAGACTCTATTCCGGAAAGAAGCTTGTATTTATTTACGAAATTTCATCAAATTATCTCTAAATACATAGACAACCAGCCAGTCGGACGGATGGATATCGTGGTATACTTATGGGCAGGTCTACTAGGACCAATATTTGAAGGTGTTACAAACATGATACAAATATTGTGATGTGGGTATAAAAAAGGGCTGAAATAAATATCTATAATATTGTTGACATTGATCAGACTATTGTTAATTCTGACCATAATATGGAACTTTTAAACAAATTATTCACAATGTTGACCATATAATGGGTAATTTTGACCCTACAATGGTTAATATTGGTCATAATATATTTGGTTTTGACCATAATATTGTTCATTTTGACCATAACATGGTTAATTTTTACCATGTTTGCTTAAGTTAAAGCAAATTATGGCTATGTTTAACCATAATATTGTTATTGTTTAAGTCCAACCATAGCATGTTGCTCCTAACATCTTTCTTTCTTACCTCCAACTATAGTTTTTGCGTGTTATAAAGAAAAAATCAAAGGTATTTTAAACAAACGTAATTTTTATAATTTTATGTCTTAAATTGGCCCCCTATGCTCCATTGGGAGTTTAAGGAATAAATATATTTGTATGTATGTACATTAGGGGTATAACCAATTTTTTGGCATAGAACCATGAGGTCAACCATGTCCTAGTAACCACGAAAATCATAATCTTTTGTAATTTTTCTCAAAAAAGTTCACGCACCGATTGGTTTTTCTAAACCAATGCAATATTGAATATTCATAATTGTATACGGTGTTTTTTATTCTTTTTTAATTTTTTTTTTTTTTTTGTTAAAAAAGGTTAAAGATACGTTTTAGTTTGCGGAAAAATCTCTTACCATCTCCAAATATTAATGAAATTTCATACTTGAGCAATTTTTTGTTTTAAATAAACATATTATTGATTTTTCTTAACCAAAAAGAAAATTAAAAATTTTAAAATCTTCATCGCGGTTGGTGCGTGAACTTTTTTGACCTTAGCGAAAAAATAAATATACGTTCCCTTATAGTTGTTTATGCTCTATCGGACTGTGCTATGCCAATTTTGATATTTTAAAAAATTGTTAAAAAGTTATACCCCTACTGTACATATATACTATTTTAAATATTTATAAAATGACATAAAACATCTTGCATACAATTCTACGGTCCGATTTTATTTTTTTATTATCCAACTTTTGAAAATGAATTTTTTAAAAACCACAAGAAATACAAACATCTAAATATTAAGAACTATAAAAAACTATAAAAAACTAGCTGACCCGACAGACGTTGTCCTGTCCAAATTAGGAAAAATATTTGCGTTCGATTTTTAAAATCCGTTAAAAAGATACGAACATTTGAAAGAAAAATTAGTCAAATCGATGGAGCCGTTTTCTGATTTGAGGTAAATCGAAAAAAGTGGCGCGGCAAAATGTTCTTTCCGTAAAAACCTAAGTTAGACCATGGCGATGATTTGAAAGAAAAAATCGTCCAAATCGGTCAAGCCGTTCTCAAGTTATGCGCTTACAAGTGGGCGTACAAGTAGGCGTGGTACATTTTTCTTTCGATGAAAACGTAAAATGGATTAATACTAACATTTGAGAGAAAAATTAGTCAAATCGATGGAACCGTTTTCTGATTTTAGGTAAATCGAAAAAAGTGGACGGGGCAAAATTTCCTTTCCGTGAAAACCTAAGTTGGACCATGGCGACCATAGGAAAAATGTTTGCGTTCGATTTTTAAAATCCGTTAAAAAGATACGAACATTTGAAAGAAAAATTAGTCAAATCGATGGAGCCGTCTTCTGATTTTAGGCAATTTTTTTTTTATTTGTTTAATTTTTTACCTTCCTCCTGCAGCAGTAATTTCCGATCACTTCTTTACAACAATCGGGATAATCGCTTTTAGACTTGTGATGTATTAAAATTCTATCCAGCATCATTTAACTGCATGAGTTTGACATTAATACATCGACAATAACGACGTATTGGCCATAGTTGTACAATATGAACTATCGAACTAGCACAGCTGTAACGAAGTGAGTTATGTTTCTGTTTAACAAATAAGATCGAATTATATCAACGACGTCATTTTTTAGATGCGACACTTTTTAAACACACTTTTAGTGTTAAAAGTGACCAAAAGCTGTCATGGGACTATTTGCTTACTCTTACATTATTTAAGCATCTATGTATGTATGAATGTATGTATGTATGTAAAATAAAATTGGAGCACAATAAACTTAAAAGTTTTTTACATTTATTATAAATCTTTTAGTCAAAAGGAAGAGCTGATAGTAAATATATAAATACATAGAACATAAATTGTAAGCGAAAATATTTATGTAAAAAAAGTTGAATAAATACAGATTTTTTTCCCATGATTTGATTATTGATCCTTTAATAACTCAATTCAGGAATTAAAAGTTTTGACTCAGTTGGAATACAAAAGGAAAAAAATTAAACGAAAATTCTTTATAGTACCTCTTCCTTGTAGATGAAAAAGATTTAAAACAATCCTATTAATATTATAAATGTAAAAGTTTGTTAGTTTGTGGCTCAACCACGGGAAAACCGCTACATGGATTTGTATGAAGTTTGGTAGACGGATAGCATATGGCCCAGATTAGGGTACTTTTAAGAGGCAATTTGGGGAAAATTTGCACTCTTTCTCTTTTTGATAAATTTGGTAGGCAGATTGCACATGGTCAGGATTTAAGTATAGGGCACATTTTAAGGGATAAAGTTGGTACTTTTTAAGGGGTTAAAACTGGTACTTTTCTCTTTGCGAGTTATTCACAATGTATTTCGGCTGACGCACTGCCTTGTGTATTTTCATATAAACAAATATATTTTATTTCTTATGACAAATAGCGACGAATTCGTCATTCGTTCTAATTGTGTTTATACCATCACTCATAAAAATTCCTTTAAATATAACGAGCTTTTACTGTAAAATTTATGGCCTTGCAGTATTTTTTTACTTCTAAAAGAAAAATCATAAAAAAAACTTATAACTTTTTTATGAAAAAAGTCAAAATGGAGGATAAATACAACAACAGTTGTATGAGTGTTGCTATAAAAAAAACTTCCCCAAACCTCTCTCATGTACAACAAAAGTATCCATGCAGACTCCATACAAGAATTTATAAAACAAAAAAAATACAGAAAAACATTTAAGATTGCGTGCGCGTAAATATAACGAAAAGGAAGAAAAAATGTACAAGAACTTCATTATGAACAAATAAATAAGTTAAACACAAACAAACACAACAAAAAGAAAAACTGCTACGATGATGAAGAAACCTTCTTAACTTCTGTATCTATTCTAACCATTTGTATGTATCTGTATCTTGTATAAATGTTCCTTATATTCTTGTATCTTATTAAACGGAGCCATCATGTTCTTCTGCGACTGACTATAAAGCAATGGAGGCCAAAAATATATATGAATGTATAAACAAAAAAAAAATACAGAAACAAAATAAAAACCAGCAGGTTTAAAGCTTTAAGATTTAATAGCCACAACTACCAACAGCAACAAAATCATCACAGATACAAAATAATGTTGACTGTTGTATGTAATATACACAAAAATCCCTCGTATACACAATATAGAATCCATACACATGTATGTACGTACATACATACATATATTTGTATGTTTAAATTTACGAAAGTTTGTGTATCTGTATGTATGTATATGAATAATCTTGTCTGCTCCGCCTTTATAAATAATTCATGATATCTACACTAAAATGTTGATGATGCCAATGATATACATATGTATATATGAGTGTAAACATGTATTCCTATACATATGTAGTTACCTTTAATTGTATATGTGTACACACTTTCATTCATATTAAGAGATTGATTACTTTTTGTTGTATTTACTTTTTATTATCCACTTGCAATTTGAAATACTCGCCTAGCCAGTGCTCTAAAGATTTGAGCAAAAAGAAATTTAAAAAAATACAAAAAAATAAAAAGTTTAAAAAGTATGTATGAAAAAAATTCACGAAGCAAAACGTTTTTTAAACATCACTAAATACGTCAAAGTTTTATATTAAAGATGAAAAACAAAAAAGTTTTCAGGTCTTTTGCAGTCTCTTTTTTCTCAATCACCCTAAAATTTATACTTGACAAAAAAACAGTTAAAAAAGATATTTAAAAAAACAACGACAACAAAATCCACGAAATAAAACAAAAACTTTTTCAATGGTGTTCTTTACACTTTGTTGTTTAAAAAGTTGTTTAAGAACATGAACATGATTCTGTCGTTCATTTTAATTTTTCTGTTAGTTTTTTGTTTTTACAAAAAAAAAAAAACGGAAACATCTTTTTTGTCACCTTGTTCGTCGGAAAAAATTTAATTTTTTAAAATCTTACTTTAAATAGAAATAAAAAAAACTAATTTTAATGCCAATTTAATAAATAAACAACAAAGTAGCAAAGCAACATCAACACGTAGTTAAACTTTAAGGTTTATCAACATGTTGCTAAGTGTAACTAGCAACATTTTAAATAATTTGAAATCTGTGTTTTGATCATTCCTAGCGGTATACGTAATGCGTAAAGTGGCCTAATAAAAGGCCTTATTTAGCAGACACAAGTATTCCCCGTTGCATTTTTTACACAAGTCGTCATTGGAAGCAAAGCCTTCACCACTCCCTTTTTTCTACAGGCATTCTAAAAGACTTTCAGACTTTAAAAAAAGAGTATGAAGAATGTCTTTTAGCTTTTGTTAGTTGTTATATAAACAATTCTAAAAAAGATCGTGTATGTCGATAGAACGTTCGCTTTATCAATAAACATAAACAAACACAAAATTCTTAAACATCTGATACGTAAAGACGGAGAAAAATTAATTTTGTCAGGTTCATCCGCAACGCAACGTCACGTTTACGAAAACTGGAACATCTGATCTGCAACGTATACGTTTATTGAAGAGTAACGAGACCAAATAAATTATAAAAATTTAACTACTTCTTTCCCCTTCCAAAGAAATGCATAGCAATTGTCTCTACCCTGAAGGCAAATTCACTTATATTTAGCTAGAAATATGTATACTGGTTTGTTTTTACTTGAAACTAGTCGCCCTTTTAATTTTTTTCATATATCAAACTAACGTGTTTAACGTTGGATTATCATAGGCGCCCAACTAGTTCATTTTAATGCATTTTTATAGTGGTTTAAAACTAGTTGCTTTATTTACAGAATATGAACTAATAAAAGCAAAAGTAAATATGACAATTCCCCTCAATATTTTTTCATACTTAATTATGGTTCCAGGGGTATGTGTTTAGATTTATTTTAAAGTTAATACATACATGAAAAGTATTTATTTTAGAATAATTTTAAACACTTATCCCTGGAACCAGAGAGAGAGAATATTAAATTATTTATTTTCCTGTTAACACCATGATGCACGTTTGTTGGAATCGCCTTTGTTTACAGAAAGAACTCTTAATTATAAGAAACCAGCAGCAGAATTCTCTGATATGGTCTTTGTCATTTAACTAAAAAAAAGAATATGGGAATTTTCCTTGTTTTTTTTAATTTATAAACACGAAAATAATTTGTCAATTCAAAAGCCAACCAAAAATGTACGTTTTTTTCTTGTAGTATTGGTGTTGTTTCTACAACAGCAAGTAAATTGTTTTTTTATATACATGTAACGAGTAGTTGTTGATCCTACAACAAACAAGTAGTGAATCCTTTTTATCAACTTTTGTAGTATTGTTGTTGTTTCTACATATAACAAACGTACAAAGCTGCGCAGTCGAAATTGTTTCATCTTTCTAATTTTTCAACGTCTAACAACTAGTAATAAACTAGTGCAAAAACTTACTATGTAGTTACTATTTTAGCTGCAGGATGCTAAGAAAAAAAATTAAAACTTAACAGCTTTGTTGCTCCCTTCTTAAAGAAGGGAGTAGCAATTTTGGAAGGTCTTTCTAAAAGAAATTTATACCATATAAGAGGCTTATTTCTGAAGACAGGATTTTGTAAGAATCGAATCCTTAAGAAAAGAAATAGAGGCTCTCCAAAAGGCCTTTATATAAAATAATATTGAATTTTTTTTCCATTTAAACAAAAAAAATTGTATTGAAAAGTATTGTAAACATTTGGTTAATGGGAAAGTATAGATTCCTTTAAAATTTTTATAAGAATATAACTGTTAAGATTTTTTATTAAACTAATAAAATAACTTGATTTTTTTCAATTTAATTTTTTATCTTTTCTAGAAAAACAACGTTTATCATTATGTGTGGGTTGTGGTGGGCAAATTCATGATCAGTATATCCTGCGTGTTGCTCCCGATTTAGAATGGCATGCAGCCTGTCTTAAATGCCAAGAATGTCGGCAATTTTTAGATGAAAGTTGTACGTGTTTTGTTCGTGATGGCAAGACATACTGCAAACGCGATTATGTTAGGTAAGTTGGAATAACAAAACTTGGAAAGAAAAACTTTTGTATATTTTATTTTTTTTTTTCTTAAACTTTATCATTTCTACTCCCAGTGATGATGGTGTTCGAGTATGGAAAAAGCATGATAATTTTAAGACACATGCATTTTTTTCATACCACACCACGCATTTTTGTTCAGTTGCAAACAAAAATCACCACAACAAAAACAATCAACCCACACTTGTCTGAAGCACAAAACTCTTAACCATAAAAAAAAAAAAAAAAAAAAATTATCTGGAAAAAAGTATCATCCATCAGTCATGAGACTTCTTTTTACTTTTTTGCATATAGTACATATGTATGTACATGCTGTGTGTGTTTGTTTAACAAATTAGTTTAGTTGTAGTAACTTCTTAAATAAGCAACACTTTGTTTTGTTTTCGTTGCTTTAAATACAAAAAATAATAAAATAAATTTTATTGGGCAAATATTAACATGCTATAAAAATGCCTTTAATTATTTCGATAAATATGTGCATGCAATACATACATATATGTATATGTTACTATGTATATTAGGGCTATAACTTTTTCACACTTTTTTCGAATATCAAAAACGGCATAGTATAGTCGTGTAGAACATTAAATAAATTAATAAAAAATATGATTATGATATATTCCTATACGTATCACTTAAATGCTATTTCGGAATTTATACACTGCTTTAGATTTAAATATTTTCCTACGGTTTACAATCTATCGCGGTTCAAAATTTCTTGGAAGGTTTTATAAATTTTCTTCCCTACGCGAGTTTTTTTTCGCAAAACGACGGGAGATAGGTGTTTTCATTACTAAAACATTCTTGGCCACTCCGTGGCACTATGCCAAAAATTTGGTTACGGCCCTAATGTATATGACTACGTTCTTCTAAACCCTTCACCACAGGTGGCAAGAGTATATATAAGTTTGTAATTCCAACAAATTTCATGATAGACCCTATCAGTAGCGAAGTTGATTTAATGATGTCCGTCTGTCCGCCTGTATATCTGGATAACCGAAAGAGCAAAAGTTTCAAAATTAGGTACATACAAGCCAGTGTTGCCAGTGAAATTTCGAGAATAATACATTTTAGTTTCAAAAAAGATACACTTTTTCATTTTGAAAAAAAAATTTAAGTCCACTTTTAAAGTTTAACATTTATTAACATTAAATTTTTATTTCATATTAAATGAATATGTATTGTAAAGAAAATGATATCATATAAATTCATTTTCTTATTTATTTAAATCATAAATAAATATTAGGTATGTAATTAAAAAAAAAAAACAATGAGCAAACATTAAAAATATATATGTAATTATATTTAGATGTTATCGAAACAAATTCAGTTTTGTTAAAATTAATAAACGAGTTAAGGCAAGGTGATTATATCAAAAAGTTCATATAAATTTCCTAAAAATAAAAGTTGTTCATATTTCTTCCGAACAACTTCGCACCACTTGTAATCCGCGATTTAGGTGAATCGTATGTTGAAACTTCCTTAATGTTTTCTTTCACTATTATGAAAGCTGCTATTGTATAAGTATTGATTCGGTTACGACGATCAGTCTTAATAAGTTTTTTTACATTTAGCATACGGACTCAAAAGATGCGAAAAATGACAGGATTAAACATGGTACGTGAAGCCGTCAAAAGATACGAAAAATTTATCTTTTGTATCCTAATGGCAACACTGATACAAGCATCTTGGTTATCAATACACACAATCCGTAAAAATGTGATCGGAATTGGAGAAGCGAACGTGGAATAAAACAATTTTATTTATATAAAGAACGGTATTTATATAACATTCTGTTCTTATCGCACTATGGTGAAGGGTATATAAGATTCGGCATAGCCGAGTATAGCACTCTTATTTGTTTTTATTGTCATTAAAATTAACACGTGTGTTATAGATTTTGAGCGGAAAAGGAATTATTTAAAT
The DNA here is from genome assembly GCA_930367215.1 of Pollenia angustigena. Lineage (NCBI taxonomy): Eukaryota > Metazoa > Arthropoda > Insecta > Diptera > Polleniidae > Pollenia > Pollenia angustigena. The sequence goes on along the minus strand of OV884057.1, from coordinate 117,438,586 downwards.
TTGAAGTTCATGGCAATTTTGAATTTAATAATACATTTGAGAAATTACTCGTGTAGCTGACAACCGAAAAAAAATATTTTGCGAAATTTCGTTTTCTTTGGCATAACTATATGTACCTCTAGTAGATATAAATGTGTGTGCCAAATATTTTTTATGATGTTTATTTCTCGAGTTATGGGGTGCTAAAGTGTTGCCGTTTTTTAATTTTTTTTTTTAATTATTGTTTCAAATTTGTGAAATATGTCGAGCAACATATTGCACTGGTTCCTCTTAAGAAAATCCATTCAACCTTTTTTTAAATATTTACAATAAAAGCAGAAAACAATCATGGCATTGTGTAGAAATACGAGTAATGACTAATAAATCACTGATGGCTTAAACGCTGGTTTAGTTGACCTTAACTTGAATTTATAGGTAGTTTAAACCCAACAACTATAAATCAGTGTACCATGTATTATATCGTCGGTTGATTATTTAATTGTCGTATATGGATACAAATTACATACGAAATACGAAAATTAAATAATCAAACGACGATATGTTGTTAAAAAAATAACATGTGGGAGCACTACACAGAAAAAATTATTGCCGAATTATTTTCAAACAAACGCTTGTTTGAAAATTTTTTTGATTTCTACAAATTTTTTTACTGATTCAATCAATGTTTTTGTTTGATTTTTATTTAACCAACAAAAATGTGGACAACTATTCAAAAATTTAATAAACGCGCTATTGGTTTGAAGTTTTCATTATTTTTGTATGAAATATTTAACGCTCTTTAATGTTGTCGTCTTTTTGCATTTTTTTATTGATTGTAAGCAACACTTCTTTATGATAAATATAAGAACTACAACAAAAAACACATGCATTCTATTTTTGGACGCTTTAAAAAAGTACAATAAGCAATAAGAAAAATGATAAAATAGCGTGACGAGGTTTGTAGTAAAAAAAACTACAAAAGCAATAGCAGGTAAAAAAAACGTTTCATTTTTTTTAAACAACAGAAAAAACACATTATAAGAAACAAAATAACTTTTTGGTTGGTTTCAAAGTTGGTAAAAGAAAAACAAAATCCCGTATTCAATTTGTTCAAACAGTTTGTTTAAATACATCAAATACAAAAATGAATGATGGCGGAAAACATATCGAGTCGGTCTGCCGCCGTTTTTGGTTACATTTCTTCTTCATTAGCAAAGGAAAGGATAAAGCAACAGTGAGTGATAAAGAAAAACACTGTGAGTATAAATATGACTTCGTTCAAAAATTATTCCAACAAAAAAATGCGTCTCAAAGCCAGCCGGGCCGCTCTGCCAACAGTGCTTGCTTGTGTGCGCGTCATTGCTTGTGCCAAAACTTTTTTGTTTGATTCAGCAAAAATATTTGTTTGAAATTTATATGAATTTCAGTAAACTTTTTGTTTAATTCTGTAAAATTATTTGTTTGAAAAAATCGGCGTTTTTTTCAATAAACAAAATGCAAATAAATTGTTTGAATATGCGAATTTGTTTGTAGGACCGATTTTAGACAAAAAATTGTTTGATTCTACAAATTTTTTGTTTGAATTGGAAAAATAATTTTTTCTGTGTACGATAAATCTTATCAAATATGGTCTGTATTGGTAGTTTTAACGCTCAATTTTATGCTTTTAAATATGGTTTATATGTTTAGTGATTTATAGATTTGTTGGTTTAAACACATTTTAAACCAAAAAGAGAGTTTAACTTGCACTAATTTTTAAGCCCCAAGAAGTATAAAATGGTAGTTGTTTTTGTAATTGTTTCAGGGATTATCGAAAATTACAATTGTTTTGAGTTGCTCCCCTTTATGTAATTTTATTTTATTATTTATATAGCGATGTCATTTCATTAATATAGCAACAAAACGAAATATAACAGCACAATATGACAACTAAAAAGGAAACAACACAAAATAGAACATCATCAAAGTAAACCGTTGTGACATAAACAATAGCACAACTGAAAATATTTCTTCTTAGTTGAAAAAAAAACTGATATGAATTCAGCTTACATTTGGGGACAACTCAAAATATGTCTTTTCAGTTGACTCTAGAGAAGCTACTTTTATATCAATAAGAGGGATACAAATATATTTTTTGGCGAAAGAGCAGAGAAAATAATGTAAAAATTTGACAGTAGGTAGATATGACCACTGTACATAAATTTCTTGCAAAAAGTAAAAATTGAAAAATTGAAATAGTTTGTGTTGACTCTCTTTAGAGGAACCAGTGCGATAATAATTTTTTATATGAATCAGTGTTACCTATTTAACAAAATTAGCACAATTTGACGTTTTATTCTTTCAAAGCATATTAAAAAAAAAAATTTTTTTTTTTTAATTAAAAAATTACATAAAAAAGTAAATATGCATGTAAAACTGTTACCAGTTGTGTTTTTTAATTTTGGCTTTCTCATTTCTGTTTCATTTTGACAAAACATCTTAAGTCAAATTGAAAAAGTTGAAAAAAATTATGTTGATCATAAGAATTTTCATTAAAAAAACCATTTTTGTTTACGTTTTTAAAATTTATTTATTATAAATTAAATTTTTCTTTAATTTTGGTTTATTTTATTATTTGATAAAAATGATTTTTTCACCGAGTTTTTTTAAAAACTTTTCTACTATCTTATCTCGACTTAATATTTTTTTCTCAAAGTTCCACAGATTTAATATTAAGTTTATACTTTTTTCCATTTGCTTAAATTTCCAGGCGAAATAAGTGCGTGCCGCTTATATTATATCACAGTTGTAAGAAAAATGTTGCCAGACATTTTCTAACTTTTTCAATAATTGAAGAGAGTAACTTGAGGGTTACACGATCAAGTTTTGGCTATCAAGTTTTAATACACTCACACTTTTTTACCAATACACTCATACTTTTAAAAATTGATACGAACTTGCCTCTAAAATTCTCTTGCCAGTGAGTGTATCAATTTTCGTTCAAGAAAACAGCTTATTACAAATCTTTTGAAGTTGTTTTTGTTTTTTTTTTCACAAATATTTTGCCGGCAAAAGCTGAAGTTTTTTTTTTACAAATTGTTGCGGGAATTTTAAAATTTTAACTTAAAACCTAAAAAAATAGTGAAATATGTTTATTAATAAAATTAATAAGCAAAATGATAAAGTCCCTTCGAACAGCCTACAGTGCAGAAAAATCAAAAGCGCAAAATAGCAAAATATTTTGAGATGTTTTCTCGGCGACGACATCTTGAAAAAGTAAATTGCTTTCAACTTGCGTGCAGCCTACGTCACAGCTGTCAACTTTTGCATATTTTGACAATCAGTATATGTAAAAGACTATCGAGAAAATCTTGATCGTGTGGCTCCACTGTAAACCTCTATTAACATAGTTTCAAAGAAATTCCACAGAAGCATCTACTTTCTTTTTTATTACATTTCTTATTAAGAAAAAATAATTTGTAGTAAAATACATTGTGGGGTTTGTTAACATACACAAAACAATGTCGCATACTTTGCAGGAATAAAAACGTCAAACTAATAGATAACACTGATACAAGTCAAAATTTTCGTGTGAAATAATCAATGTTGCTCAACATTTTTCACAAATTTTAACATAAAACTAGACTTAGCGCACTTTAAAACCGGAAGTGATCATTTTTAATTCCAATTCTTCTTTTTTAATCCGAAATCAGCCTTACTTTGAAGTAAGATATGCATTAGTTCAAAAGACGCTTAAATAACTGTCCACTGAGAAACATGAACTGACAATTTTAATAAAAAATGTTCTAACGTAGGATCAATTTTTATGTTTTACATTTAAATGGAAATTATCCTACGGTTGCCTTATTATATTGTAAAAGTTTTGAAATGGGATATCGATAAGCTTAAAAGTTATTTATATGTATGTACATTAGCTAAGAGATAGTGATGTATGGAGTTTCTTGGTAACAGAATTTGGATGCGCTTGACCCCCTAGTTTTCAGAATAAAATTCTGAATAGCAATTCATAAGCCTAAAAATGTGGTGGTAAAAAGGAAAAAAGTCGAAAAAAAACTACAGAGTCAATCCTAGAGGGGTAAATAATAGGACCGAGCGATTAACACAATCGGTTTAGCAGGAACAGAGTTCTGAACCCAAATCAATATTTTCCCGAATTGAGCTTACCTTGCAACTATGATACAAACGACAGTAGCATACATATGAACTTTGCAACTTGAGGGTGGCTGCTGTAAGTCATTTATTTACAACGAAAAAAGATGTGACCTAGAATAGATCCCTAAGGCACCCCCTTTAAAAGCGAGAACGAATTAGGACGATACCGTAGTTAATAAAAACTGACTGTGTTAAAAACATTGATTATTTAGTAAGAACTTTTATCGATGGTGAAGTAAAGTTAAACAAGGTTTTCAGTTTGTATCATAGGGTGTTATAATTTACGGTGTCGAACGCTTAAGAGTGATCCTGAAGAATGATTAATTTTATTTGTTTGTATGCATAAAGCTGGAGATCCACACCACGTGCTTTCGCCCCCATACCTTGTGTGTTTTTTATACCTTACTCGCGTTTTAGGTTTCAAGTTACATGCAAAGCTTTTTTTGCGGCATTACCACAAGTAAAAGTATTCAATGCTTTTTTGCATGTAACTTTCTACTCAAACCAACACGGATTCTATCAAAGTTTTTGCGATTCAAAAAATTAATTAACATTGTTGATGGGATGGGATGGGATAAGCTATTCCTATGCGCATTTCATTGGTTGCTTAGGCCAAATCGTCAGGAAAGTTCATTCAAAGATTTTAGAAAAACTAAAGATATTAAACAAATAAAACTGTTAAGCGAATAAGAATTTAAGCCCCAGTTCTACTTCTAACAACATCAAAGCATAAACAAAAACAACAACAATAAACAGTGAGTTTATCTTTTCCTACAGTCCCGACTACAATTGGTTGATTTTTGTCAACTCTTACTGTAGTTGTAAGTGGGTAAAGAAACAAGTTAGAGTGATATATTCGGCTGTGCCGAATCTTTGATACCCTCCACCGACAGTTCGAATGTTTAAGAAGTAATATCTGTATCATGTTATCATTATCTTAAACTGTGACGATTTGTTATTAATTATGGTTTAAGGCGACTAAACTGTTTTCCGGTAGTAGGGTTTATATGGGGCCTAGGGTAAATTATGGACCGATCATCACGAAATTTCACAGCGTCATTTCTAGTCCTTTAAAACTGTGACGTACCAATTTCTGTTATGATAGCATTATTAATTATGGTTTAAGGTGTACTAAACTGTTTTCCGGCAGAAGGGTTTCTATGGGGCTCAGGGTAAATTATGTACCGATTTGTTATGATTGCATTATTTTTTACGGTTTTAGGCGTCATAACTGGTTTCCGGTAGTAGGGTTTATATGGGGCCTAAGGTAAATTATGGACCGATCGTCACGAAATTTCACAGTATTATTTATAGTCCTAAAAAACTGTGACGTACTAAATTTTGTAACGCTAGCGTTATTTTTTGATGTTTTAGACGTACTAAACTGTTTTCCGGGCGTACTCCGGGCGTAGTGTTTATATGGGGCTTAGGGTTAATTATGGACGGATCTTCACGAAATTTAACAGCGGGATTTCCAGCCAAATAAAACAAATTTTTGCAAAATCTTATCTCATTCCGTGCCTTGTTCCAGCATTTATGTTATTTTTATACCCTCCACCACAATTAGTTGTGAAGAGGGTATATTAGTTTGTCATTCCGTGTGAAACTTTTTTATTATTCATATCAGACCCCATAAAGTATATATATTCTGGGTCCTTGAGTAATTCAAACAAACTTGGTGCCAAATTGCTTGTAGTTATCCTAAGCAGTTTGGGATTGAAATCCAGCAAAATCGGTTCAGTAGGACCAGAGCTATGAATCAAAATGTGGAACCACCACCTAAAATAATTGATAATTTTGTTACAAACAAGTTATTGTGCTATATTCGGCTGTGCCGAATCTTTGATACCCTCCACCGACAGTTCGAATGTTTAAGAAGTAATATCTGTATCATGTTATCATTATCTTAAACTGTGACGATTTGTTATTAATTATGGTTTTAGGCGACTAAACTGTTTTCCGGTAGTAGGGTTTATATGGGGCCTAGTTTGTTAATTTCCTTTGAGTTGTTCGAAAGTGAGCGTGTTTTCAACAGACGGACAGACAGACGGACATGGCTAAATCGACTTAGAATTACTCAAGGACCCAGAAATATATACTTTATGGGGTCTGAGATGAATAATAAAAAAGTTTCACACGGAATGACAAACTTAATATACCCTCTTCACAACTAATTGTGGTGGAGGGTATAAAAACAAATTACTTTATTTTATTTTGCCAGTTCAGTTTTATTTACACTGGCACATGCATATTAGTTATCAAAGCTTTTCTTTGGATTCAAAAAATTAATTAACAAGGTTTCGTTAAAATGTGCTAAATTCCCATTTCATACTATTGATAATTTTGATAACACTATGCAACAAATGGGAAATTTTTTTTTCCTGAATAACCGCTATATTTTTTTGAACTGCTAGAGTCAGCTATTATTTAAAATTCTGTGGTAGGGTTTTTTTTTAAATTTTTTTCTAAAAATTGAGGTTTAAGATAAGGCTGCTGCTCCTTACATATTATCGTAACTTTTTAACGATATACCCGATTTCGTTATGCAATCCGTCAAAACATTTTAAATAACGCCAGAATTAAGTTTCTCTAATATAATTTCTTCATAAAGCAATTATTTTAGGAGTTATTGAGGCCGAAGTGGCAAAAAATTTTGTTTTTTTTTTTTTGTTTTTTTATAACATTTTTTAATTCAAAAAATGCATACAAAATTTAAATCAACAAATACTTTCCAGTTTTAGTACTTAAACTCAAAGCTGCATATATTAGAAATAAAATAAGTTTTATTTCATGAAATTCCATGGACAAATTCCTGTTTTATTCCCGATAAGCTGAAAGTACCAAGTTTTCGCCTTTTTTTATCGCAAATTTGTGTAGAGCTAAGAATCATAAAGTTTTACCTTTTTATTACACATTATTTTTGTTTAATCCTTTACTTTAATTATTTTTCCATAAAGCTGCATATAATAGAAATAAAATAAATTTTGTTTCATGAAAATCCATGGATATTTTCTTTTTTTATTCCCGATAAAGTGAAAGTTCTTAGTTTTAACATTATTTATCGCAGATTTGTGTAGAGCAACATGTTTCTTTATGTTTGCAACATGTTGAATGTCAAATTTAGGATAAAAGAAAAGGTCAAAACTAGGTACTTTCAGTTTATCGGGAATAAAACAGGAATTTGTTCATGGATTTTCATGAAATAAACCAAAGAGCAACGAAATATCTTTCCTAGGGTAATTTGGTGGGCTGAATTTAAATCTATACTTGGTTTTTCTCTATCACGTCAGATTTTCGAGATACAAAAAAATGTTTATATTAATTTCTTACATAAAAAATAACTAGTTTTTTTTTTAAATCGATGAATTTTCAAAAGTGAATGGAGTTATTGGAACATCGTTTGTAATTAGTTGGTTCGGTTTCACGTATTACAGTCCATCAATAGTATCCCAGCATGCTTTTGTCTCAAAATCCTTGATAAATTCTTTAAATTTTTCATTAAATCTTGGTTTTTTTTTTTTTTTTTGAAAAAAATCTAAATGCGAATGAAGAATATTCAAAACATTGTCGGTGTCCACGGTTTGTCCAAGTTTCTGACTGCAAGGCCAAAATAATGTAAATATGCATATTTTAAAGATTCTAATATTGCATATCCATTTATTCCAACCAAATTCCACCACACACAAAGCAAAAATAGCTTGAATCAGTAACACACGATCTCCCTGCCATGCTTAAACGCTTCTATTATAAAGATTTAGAATGAATTTGGGATTCTGTCAAATTAATAATTAGCGGTTTTCACCCCATAAACGTAAACAAACGTATACAAGCACATGTAAGCAAAACGTAAACACCTTTTGACAACTAAAAAGAACATAAACAATGATCATCAGGCTTCTTGCGCAGACCTTTTCAATGGGCCTTGGTATTAAGTAATGCAGAGTTATACACTTAATACAAAGGGTGAAAACCGCTATTGTGATATTGTAGTGTCAGTACCCTGCAAATAAAGTTGGACCACCTGATCCATTTTGATAAAATGGACTACTCCATGGACTAGTCCGATGTAATGCAAGCATGGAGCATGTCATTGTTAAAAAGTGTTTGTAGTGAGACAACATGTCTTCGTTTTTTAACGACATGCTTTCGTTGTTAAACGACTTCAAAACTAATCCTCTTGAGTATACCATTAAGTTTTAAAACTACTCCTTAGTGGTCCAAAGATGGGTTATATGGTCCTCTCCTAGGACATCGTAATGTTAAATAGACCAGGTTTTTTCCATACGTTTGGGTTAGTTTTGGACTAGTCCTGGTCCCTTGTGGACAACTCTTTACACGCGTGTTTGGACTGGTCCTATTATTTGCAGGGTATTGACTGTTTTACAGTATTGCCAGCATGTGATAAAAAATTAACAAAACGTGATAGCCCAATTTTTATGTCAGAATCGAATTCAGCGCACCCAGATTAGTTAAAAAACATGCTTCGTTTCTTCAGTAAATTTTTTTTCCAAATTCGTAGACCAGTGTAATTTATAGATCTCATATAAAGACCACTTCGGAAACATCCAAACTCTAGGTGGAGGGTATTAAAGATAGCCTCATTACTTATTCATATCAATGTTGCCAATTTGTTTTTTATTTACTTCCAGTAAAGTTAACTTCCGTAAGCAAACTGGAATAAAAACAATGTTTAACAAGTTTTTTTTTTTTTGAAATCACAATTAATTGATTAAACAAACAAACAATTTAATACCTAGTACATACTTAATATACTCATACATATTTTGTAAAAACTTATGGTTAAAAGTAATAACAAACTACAGATGTTGCCAGTCAGCCAGTTTAAAAATATTATTTTTATATATACAATATTTTAAGTGTAAATGTTTAAACATTTTATTAACATCTTTACTAAAAAACTAATAAATTAACACTTCAGCTTATGATTGATAGCATACAGTAATAAAACAACAATAAAAATATGTATGAATGTCTTTTGTTTAATAAATAAACAAACTAAGAATTGACGATAAATCAGAAAGAAAAAACACTGCAAAACATAAATATTTATATGTGTAAAATAAACACATGAACAATATTTAACATTTCTACCTTTTTTAATGAACTTGAAATGTTTTACAATATATTACTACGTATGTATTTACATAAGATTATTTATGCCAAATAAAAACTATTTATTCTTTTTTTTCAGATTATTCGGTACTAAATGTGATAAATGCGGTAATTCCTTTAGTAAAAATGACTTTGTGATGCGTGCTAAAACGAAAATATTTCATATAGAATGTTTTCGTTGTTCAGCATGTGCGAGACAATTACTGCCAGGTATTTAAATTGTTTTGTATAGTAATTAGAGATGTGCGATTAATCGGTTAGTCATAATATTCCTTTTTTGCAAATACTCCTATGCAGTGTTGCCACTTTGTGGGTAATTACCCGAATTTGGTATAATTTTTACTGTCGTGGGTAGAGCGTGGGTAATTGCTATTAGGTGTTATTTGAAAATCTTACTTAAGATACCCAAATAATATCTAGATTCGATTTCAGTGAATACATTTATTTCCTTTTAAAAATTGTTGATAAAATGTACACAGTCTTCTGAACCAAAGTCTTGGTTTCTTTTAAGGAAAAGACTTTAATCATTAAATATATAACTGTTTTTAAAAGTTTGGTAATAAATGTCGTGAGATAGACTCTTTTTAGATTTGGATAAATCGAATGATTTAGAACCTGAAGTTTATTCAAAAAAGTTATTAAAACTACAAACTAGCCTGGGGGTGGAAATGTTTCCAATACTCCAACATATTATTATTTTGTTTGTGTCTGGACACTTTTAAATGCTTTAGATGAAAAATATTTAACGCCCCTAACAGTTGTTAAACTGAATTACGAAAGGGACAGTTGTATAAAACCCTGCAGGAATTTTGTTTACTTAATATGGTATAATGAGTATTTTTTTAGACCAAACAAACTTAAAATGATAGAAAACACAAAACAAATGAATTTTAATCGCAGATTAATACACGGCACTACCATTTGAACGCATTGCAGACGACCAATCCTTTCGAGCATTGCTGAAAGACGTCAATTGTTGGTGCCCATTAAGACAGGGAAACATTTGGAAGGGAAACATTTTGTTTGGTAGCAAATTACAGGTGGGGAAGAGAAAATGGTTTTTGTGTTCGGTACTCGGCGACATGCTTTGTTCTCATTTTCAACGTTGACATTTACTTTGCTTTTTGAAAAAAAAAAACAACAATATTAACAGAATGTTTCCGGCAACATGTTCGTATGTGTGACCGCGAATGAAAAAACAAAAGAGATTTCTAGATGTTTTTCTTCCAAATGTTCGCTCGTCTAAACTCAGACTTGCTGGCGTATCAACATAAACCAGTGACTTCACAGGCCTTGAAGTCTAATTGACAGTTTATTTTCTCTTAATCAACACTATGCCTTCAATTGTGAAAAAAAAGTTGCGTCATTTAAATCATGAAGTCGTCTATACGTTGCGAAAATCGATGGCTGATTTTCATAGTAAATTTGGATAATTCGGCGGTGTTCAAGCATGATAATGTGCCTGAGCAAAAAGTGAGAGCAGTATGACAGTTAATTTGACAGCTAAACTTTCGTTAGCTCTTTCGGTCTTAAAAACACACATTATAAAGGAATGGCAATGAACATTTTGAACCTTCCCTAGATATATGCAACCAAATTTGGAATTTAAACTCATTATATTAGGAGTTTTATTGTACCTTGGTTATTAATTGTTTTTAAGTCTTTAATGTTAATTTATTTTAAATACCAATAAGATTGTTAACAGTTCAACTAATATTGATCTTCTTTCAATGAGTTTGTTGTGTTTTTGATTCTTTGTAAATGTCTTTTACTAAATCAAACTTCAATTTTATATCAGGTGTAATTTTATTTAAATCGGGTAATTTTGCTTGATCTCAAGTGTAATTTTGAATTTTGTTTGTGGTAACACTGCTCCTATGGCTAATTTTTGACTTCGTAATAAAAAACGTATTAAGTTAATTTTTAATTAAAAGTAAATTGTGTTTAAAAACTATTTTATTTTTTCCATTTTATCACTGTTAGGGTCCAATCATAATGTGCATGAGCTTAAGCTACTATCAAAAATTAGCGGAAATTTTGTCAAATGCATTTAAAAAAACAGAATCAAAAAACATCTGATTCCGTACGATGTTTTTTGATTCTGCACTAAGTGTCGAATATAAGCAAATCTTAAATTATTCAAATGTCTGATTAATCAATAAATCATGATTTTGATTAATCAAAATAACAATAATTAATAAATCAAGAATACTGTTTTTTAAATTTCTGATTATTCAAATAATTCATTAAAAATAGTTTTGATTTATCAATTAATCGCACTTATTAATTAATTTTTGTTATATTGATGTAAATACATATAAATAGTTGTTTTTTAAATAATTCCGTAGGTGATGAATTTGCGTTAAGAGATGGTGGCATTTTGTATTGTAAAGAAGACCATGATGTATTAGAAAAATCCTCCCAAAGTAGTTTAACTTCGTCATCTATAGAGAGCAACAATAATAACAGTTGTAGTAATAATAACAATCATTCAAGTCTTAGTAATAATAATAATCATTCCAGCGAATTGGGTTCAATGTCAGGTGAGTCTACAATTCATGATAAAAATTAATATAATTACTATTATTTAAAAGGAATAAAATATATATCAACAATTTTAAATTGTATCGCTCAATCAATAAAGTAGAGTTAAAAGAAATACACCAAACGCAGCGATGTAAAAAGTCGTATACTTTTAAAAACATGTTGTTAAAATTTAAGAAAAATTGTCGCTGTAAAAGATTCAAAATTTTAACAAAACTTCCACTTCCACTGTGAATAAGCCTTAAAGTCCAACTAGACGTGATTTAAACATAATGCTATAGCCATAACGATGACCATAGAAGCTAAAATTCAATTGGTTTATATGGTTATGGTTATGTCGTTATGGAAAGTCACCTATAGTCAAATACAGTATTGCCCGTTGCCTGCTTTCGCTGCTGGCACATCAACTTCAGTTCAGTTGTCATCCTTAACCGACCCATAAGTATATATGTGGTCCCATAGAAGAGCAGCTTAAGTCGATATAAGATCAAATTGAGTTTTCACATGTAGAAAAGGTGTTATATCTTTTATATGTATTAACTAAGATTTTTTAAACATTTACTTTTAGCAGCTATTGAAGTTGTTCAAACCTAACAAATATTTGACGAAAAAATCCAAAAAAAAGTGTAACCAATATTTTGATAAAATTGTGGCTTTATTTTTAATAATTTCTATTGATTAACTAAGCTTTCATTGTAACAATGTAATTTAGAAACTATTAGAACAGACTAAAAGCAAAACACTTCTCGACAAAAACTTCAGCAAACCTAAGGGTATTTCGAAACTACAATATTCACCATAAGCTACTTTTCGATATTGGCACAGATAGGTCCATATTTACATATATTTAAACAAACTTGTTATGGGTGAAAATGTCTAAAATTGTATGTTCCCATCAACAATATTTGCTACAAATAACTGCTTTTACCTTCCTTTTGTTATTAGCGTTATTGGAATAATGTTTAAGGTAATAACTTTAAGAACATTTTTGTTAAAAAGCCAAGACATATCGTGATCGATCCTTTATGGCGGTGTAGATAGGTCTTTAATTTACGCTGAAGCCCATTTACGGCATTCGATAGCGATCGATATTACAACACAATTTAAATATGAATTTCGACCGATTGCCGCTATTTGCCCCTTGATGTTATAAAGCGTGTGCAAGTTTAAGGTAAACAAGTAAGAAAGTACAGTCGGTCAAGCCCGACTATTAGATACCCTACAACACAGTATTTTAAAACACATTTACGAGAGTGTACCCTATTCGAACCCATGGAGAATCATGCTTGTGTCCATATAAATGTGGATCTATGTTTTAAATTTCAATAAAATCGGTTTGAAAGTTTGTAAGAGGCAGAAATTGCTCCCTACCTACCCTTTTTGTCCTATTTTTTAAAAACTGCATATCTTATATAGCCATATAAATATGCATATATCTATGTTTTAAATTTCATTAAAATCGGTTGTTTAGTTTCTGAGAAGAAGAAATTGTCCCTTTCATTTTTAAAAGGCTTGGTTCTTGTGACAATAAGAACTTATAAGCCAAATTGTTATAAAAATTTCTCCAAAATTGCAACCTGTACTTTGCGTACAAGGTTAGATGGGCAGCCGGACGGACATCGTTAGATTGTGTCAGAAAGTGATTCTGAGTCGATCGGTATACTTTAAAATGGGTCCAGGACCCATATTTTAAGGTGTTATACACATCTGCACAAATGCATAATACCCTCTCCACTATTGAGGTGTGGATATAAAAAGTAAATCGACTGTCAAATGATGAAATATCAAAAATTTATCTGTCATCCTTTGGCATTTATTTAGTGAAAACCATGGAATGCTACACTCTTCAACAACGGATTTTAATTGTGAAAATTTACTATAAAATGGGGAACATTTTACTGAATGACCACGTAAAGAGACCTGTGGTAAAAGCAAAACGGCGACACGAGCCACACTGCCGGCCAAGCATTTCATTTATTTCATGAGATAATTCTGGCGATATCAATTGGCCGACTCGTTCTTGTGATTTGACGCCTCTGAACTATTTTCTCTAAAGCCATTTGAAAGATCGGGCTTACGTGAACAAACCATATACAACTGACGTTTCAGATCGATGAAATTCGGCGCTGCATTGACGTGATAAGCGAGGCTATGTTAAGGGCATAATAAACCTCACAAATGGCTTGGCAAACATGTCAAAATTTTACGTTTGTACAAACATTTTGTGTTGTTAATTGGGGTGTTTGCTGTTTGGACAAACATTTGAAGCAATGTTTGCAGAAATATTAAAAATTTTTAATATTTGGCAGACATGTTGGATATTTGTCAAACTTTTTGTGGCGTTTAATGCTAATTGTATTCAAATCAATTAATTTTGAATATTAAATTAAATTTTTTTAGTAGTATTGCTTGCCACAAAACAGCTTGTTGTTTAAAAACTGTTTACTTTAAATTTTTTGCCTTTATTTTATAATTTCTTCTCCGTTTTAAGCTAAAAGCAACAAAATTGCCGCAGCACTTTTGGCATCTGCATTCATTGAAAACAAAACAAAAATGAAAATTAATGTTTGAACGGAGAATATTTGTGCCGTTTATTGGCAAACCCCAAACGGAAATAATCTGTGTGTTTGCCAAGCATTTTGTGTGGTTTATTATGCCCTTTAGAAAATGTGGTAAAAAAAAATTTCGATTAATCGACATAAATTATTTGAATTATTCGTTAATCGAAAATAATACCATGTTCACACGGATGGCAATATTCGTGTTTCGCTCTCCCATTCATTTCATTTTGAAACATGCTGCGAAACAGGAAAAATATACTATCATCTCCAATTTTGACAACAATAATCGTTAGTTTAACTGAAAAAGAAATCAAAACAAAGAAAAAAACAAAATAAAAATTGATATTTAATAAAATAAAGTGATAATTATTAAATAATAATATGTATTAATAAAAGTATTAAATAATATATTTTTAACTTTTAATTACTTTTTTATCTTTTTTACATAAAATCACACTAACAACACAAAAAAAAATATCAAAATGAAACAAGAAAGAATCATCTGAACATCATGTTTGGCAATCTAGTTTCAGAGAGCGAAACGAGTGGTTTATATCGTCGTTTGAACATAGCATAAGCAATTTTAAATTATTCGAACAGTTAATCGCCCAAAATTATGCGATTAATCGAATAACGGTAATTCGTTTGAATACCCTAAAATTTACACAAACATGGTTTATACTTTTTTAATATACATATTTGCTTAGCAGATTGTGTGGTCTATTTGGCCCTTAATTTATTAATACCATGATTAAATATTAAGATGGGCGGCATAATTAAGTCAGTAATTGCGTGTCTACCGTTGTGCTTGTGATGCAAATATAAAATTTTGGTTGTTTAGATCTTTTTGGATGGTTTCCTGAATGCATTATTTTGATTGATAGAATATTTAAGGTTTTTAATACAAACAATTTATGTATGAGAATATATATTGGCTTTGCCCAACAAACAGTTTATGCTAATTACCTATCTTTATTTAAAATGCAAGACTATTTGTTTTCTAACATTCTATTCCTATTTTGATCGCTATCTAAAGCTCTAACATATGAAAAATTGTATGTATGTATGTATGTACTTGTTTAACAAACATGTGAAAAATTCTTAGAAAAATAGAAATTAACTAAAACAAGAATAAATGTTACTACATACAAACAAAACAAGCCGAAGCTTTGTACTCGCACCACCTAAACTCAAAACTGATAAAACAAAAACAATAAAAACACGATAATAATACAAAATGACAACAAATAATAAAAACAAAAACGAGAGCAGCAAATAAATATTGATTTGATATTGTGCTGTGACATATTGTGCTGCATATGTCGCCTAACAAATGTCACACCATATCGTCGACATAATCTATTTGTTTGTATCAATATCAACATCATGAGCAAGCATCGCTAACAACATCAAATAACAGCGAAGGTGTTTAGAACAGAACAAAAGTAAATAGCAAAAAACTGTTAGCAATTGCAGAGATCGATAGGAAGAAGGGAACTAAACAAAAATTAAAACAATACCGACAAATTTAGTATTTATTGCAAAATTTTAAATATAAAAAAACGAAAGAAAGAAATCACAGACATATTGGCAGACTTGAGAAAAAAAAATAAATTATTAAAAGAAATGTTAAAAGCCTGGTTGAATTTTCAATGCCCTAATTTTGGGTCACACGATTATGTTTTGCCTAAAATCAAGTTTCAATACACTTATAACCAGAGTATGAAAACAAACAAAACATTTCGCAAACGTTTGCAAAATGTACAAAACTTTTCAAAATTGTTAAATTATATTGTACATGAGCAAAACCAAAACAATAACTTTTCAAGTGTCAAAGAGAGAAAACGAAACCATTGGCTTTCCACTCATCTGCATTTCTTAATTTACCGTTACAATCGTACATCTGAGTACAAAACAGATAGAGAAACAGTGATGTTAACCGTACGGTAATTACCCTTTTTACGGTAATTTTGAGCGCCAAAAGGTAGCAAGGTAATTTCATTTAATATACGGTAATATCAAGATTTGGGTTTTTGATGTTTATATATATATGAAGCATTTATGATTTTAACTTTTGAGTGGTCATTTTCAACGGCATGCAAAAAAGAGGAATCTGTCAGTAACGTTAGAATTTTATTTATATGATGATTTTACTTTCGTATTGATAAAAAATACAATAATTTTGGTTTAAAATGTATTTTAAAACAAAGCTTTTATTCAAATTTTTTATAAAACACATTTAAAATTTAAATAAATTCTTTTTGAATACTGCTGTGAATGTTGAAATTAAAAAACTCTTGCGTACGGTAATTTCTTCTCAAAAACGGTAATATAACAAGAGCAAAATCCACAATGTCTCGTCCAAAAAATTATTTGTTACGTTATTTTTTATTCTTTTTTCTTTGAATTACTTTTTATTTAATTTAATTTGTTTTTTTTTTAATTACTATGGTAGTCAAAATAAGCATTAATAAAACAATAAAACCTAAAAACCTCTCTTTTTATTTCACTTAGAAACAATAGTAGTGAGTAAATCAATAACCAAACGTTTGTCCAACGTTTTTTCTCTGAATGTTTCAATATTGTTCTTATTCTTTTCTTTTCCAGCTGTGTACGTTTATATTAATGTACAATTTGCGATCACGAGCAAAAATAATACAAAACAAAATGGCACAATCATTCTCATTGTTTTGGTTTTGTTTTACTCTCTGCAAAGAACAAAACAAAACGAAAGCAAACGTTTCGTTATATTTGTTTTCGTACTCTGCTTATAACCTTTGTAAACTTGCATACTTTTCGGAGGAACGCATGAAAGATGTTGAAAATGTGAAACTTGCAACATCTTAGAATAGGGTTCAGGACCGCTTAACCTCATATATTCAGGAAATATTAATTATCGCTTTAGAAGAGATCTATTTAAGCAATAGTTTCCGTACTCAAAAGAAAAGGAAAGCCATTTTAACATGAGAGCACTGTTCACACTCCATTCCGCCTACAGTATATCTCGCCAATCGACCGTCCCCTGACCGAATGCGAAAGCGACCAAGATGGGACAAACGGAGAACTACTTTATTTGAATAGATAGATCGGCGTAATTAAAACACACTGGGTTTATATGTTTTTCAAAGCTAGGAATATGAAGCGACAGGACAGATTTCGATTTTTATAAAATTTAAAACTTACATATGTATGCATGTATGTAGATCGATCTACAAACAATTAAACACGCAGGCTTTATATTTCTTTATAGTTAGTCAAAAATTCATTCTGGGCGGGCAACGGCTAGTTGTGTATAAAATGCATCTTTATATATTTTATGCTTTCCCCATTTGAAGAGAATGTGTCCTTATTTTTTGAAGTGGTGCGAGCAAATCAAAAACTTTAAACACGTTTATTTCGAAATACAAATTTTTTTTGTGCTATGACGATGTTGCAGCACATGAGCGATAGGTGTTTAAAAAAAAGCATTTGCGTTTTTGAAAAAGGTAATAAAACATTTGTACGTATCTGGCATCCCAACAAACACCGAGGTTTAATTTCTAGTTGAGAATTATTTGAAAATCATAGCATTTTAAACAAAAGGGGAAATTATTTTCAATTTTAAAAATGCATATTTATTTTCAACTTGCTTTCAAACGTCATTCTTTAATATTTTTTAAATTTTAAATAGAACAAAATTGGAAAATAATTTTTTTTTTAATTTAAATTCATTATCTATTTAAATATTTACTTAGATCACTGGCCTCAATGGGTGAAAAAGAATTCGACTCTACTATTCAAAATATGTAAAATTTGCTCAGAGATATGCGTCGTAGATATATGCAACACGAAAACAAAAACTATTTAAAGAGTTTTCACTCGTCTTATCTGATCTAATTAACAAAAATATGAAATGCTTTCAAATTTTACGTTAAGCTTTTTCAAAACTTTTTTACTTTTGCTTTCCCTTGTTGCTCGTGTTGCCTGCAGGAAAAACTCCGTTTTTATGAAATTACTTCTTATGAATTGATTGAAAATTTGTTATTATAGTAATTATAAGTTGTTGAGTTATAGACAATTAACATAAATAAAATACCTTAGTTTTGCTTTTGGATTGTGCTTATTTATGTCATTTTCATTAAGTAGGAAAAATGATATCGTCCGCTCCTGCCAAAATTTCCGGCGATAGGTCTTTAACTTTTAAATCGGGTGATCATTCCACATTTGTCGGAACAGCAGCCGTATTCTGTAATTCGCTAAAGCGAAATCTCTATCGCTAAAAATTTATAAAGTTGATTTAACGATTTTTGGCTACAAATGCGATTCTGTAACGTAAATTGCTAAATTTGACAAGCCATTTAAATTTAATTCGCCGCAATTTTAGCTTTTAATTTAACCGTTAAAATTTTGTATTCTCTAAAGACCCAAATACATTGATCAAAATACTCATCAAGCATTGTGGTAGTATTAGTGAAAATATGTTTGTATGTGTCACACCGACCCCTGCAAATAAAATTGGACCACCTGATCCATTTTGATAAAATGGACTACTCCATAGGTCCGATGTAATGCAAGCATGGACCATGTCATTGTTAAAAAGTGTTTGTAGTGAGACGACATGTCTTCGTTTTTTAACGACATGCTTTCGTTTTTAAACGACTTAAAAACTAATCCTCTTGTGTGTACCATGGAGTAGTTTTAAAACTACTCCTTAGTAGTCCAAAGGTGGGTTATATGGTCCTGCCCTAGGCCATCGTAATGTTAAATAGACCATGTTTTTTCAATACGTTTGGGTTACTTTTGGACTAGTCCTGGTCCCTTGTGGGGTACTCTTTACACGCGTGTTTGGACTGGTCCTATTATTTGCAGTGACGATGAGTGCTGGATAAAAAATCAAATAATTTAGATATGACGGCGAATATAACGTAAAGCACACGTACACGATGAATTCGCCGGATGGACAAGCATTTGACAAGTGTATTTCGGCCTTAAAGGCCTAACCATAATGTGCTTAAGTTGGATTAAGCATATGTGCGAATACATGTAATTCATATGAAGCAAACCATATTGAACTTACAGAAACTTTTTGTTAAGTTTTATGAAACTGCCATTTGCTTAAGCAAAGTCCAAAACTGATCGCACATTCCGTACGGAATCAAATGTTTTTTTATTTTGTAATTGTTTTTATACCCTCCACCACAATTAGTTGTGAAGAGGGTATATTAAGTTTGTCATTCCGTGTGAAACTTTTTTATTATTCATCTCAGACCCTATAAAGTATATATATTCTGGGTCCTTGAGTAATTTTAAGTCGATTTAGCCATGTCCGTCTGTCTGTCCGTCTGTTGAAAACACGTTCACTTTCGAAAAACTCAAAAGAAATAAACAAACTTGGTGTCAAATTGCTTGTAGTTATCCTAAGCAGTTTGGGATTGAAATCCAGCAAAATCGGTTCAATAGGATCTGAGCTATGAATCAAAATGTGGAACCACCACCTAAAAAAATTGATAATTTTGTTACAAAAACTAACATAAATGGTGGAAAAATGCACAGAATGATATAAGATTTCGCAACAGTTCGTTTTATTTAACTGGAAATCACGCTGTAAAATTTCTTGAAGATCCGTCCATGATTTACCCTAGGCCCCATATAAGCCCTACTCCCGGAAAACAGTATAGTAAGCCTAAATCCGTAAAAAATAATGCTATCATAACAAAATTTGGTACATCACAGTTTTATTGAACGAGAAATAAGACATTAAAATTTTGTGAAGAACGGTCCATCATTTACCATAGGCCCCATATAAACCTTACTCCCGGAAAACAGCTTAGTAAACCTAAATACGTAAAACATAATGCTATCATAACAAAATTTGGAACATATAAGTTTTACAGGACTAGAAATAAGACTGTGAAATTTCGTGAAGATCAGTTCATAATTTACCCTAGGCCCCATATAAACCTTACTCCCGGAAAACAGCTTAGTACGCCTAAAAACGTAAAAAATAACGCTATCATAACAAAATTTGATACATCTGTGAAATTTGGTGAAGATCGGTGCATAGCTTACCATAGACCTCATATAAAGCCCAATCTGGTAAAATAATTAAATACGCGGTAAACTTTCTTCCAGTTTAGCTTCATATGGCCAGAAAAAATGTTATGCAATTTTGTGATATACGGTCCATAATTTTCTTTAGATTCCATTTTAGCAGCCTTCTGAAATTCACTGCAAACGCTTAAACTAATTGCACCGCTGTATTGAAATTTATGTTTTTTAATACTCAAACTTTTTAAAATTGATTCTGATTGCCGATCAATAATTGTATATAGGTCTAAACCGCAACAAATTTTAATGCAGATGTCTGTTTTTCCAAAGATTATAATAATAAATAGACATCATACAACATTCGAAGTGTCGGTGGAGGGTATCAAAGATTCGGCACAGCCGAATATAGCACTCTAACTTGTTTTAAATACATTTGAGAGACTTTTTGGTAATTTTCGACAGTAGGGCAAGCACGGCTATGCATTTTATGGTTGGGCCTTAAGGCATTTTAGCGATCGAGATTTCGCTTTAGCTAAGCGAATTACAGAATACGCCTGCAGAACTGACATTTATCGCCATTTGAAAAAATTACAGCATCTTCCGATAAAGTGATGTCTTTTTCTCCACCTTGTATGGATAATCATTTTTCTTTATCTCATAACAAAGTTACAAGCTAAAATGTTCGTTTCTAAACAAATTCTTGTATATTAGAGACTTTGCATTAATTTAATTTTTTTTTCTGTAAAGCAAACCGAATAATATTTGCCAATAATCTAAATACACAAGCACAGCACAATTTCATTTTAATATTCAAATGCTAATCATGAACATACTAATGATAATCAGCATTAGTTAGTACCAGAAAGTAAAAAATTACCGCCAGCTTAAGTGGACGTAAACGCAAATAAAGGCAAAAAAATGCGTAAAACCAACATTCATATTCCACATTCATACAACAAATGTTTGAAAAGTGCATTCAAGTGTGTCTTTTAAATAACTAATAAAAAAATATTAGTTCGGTTTTTTATTTATTTTTGGTAAACTTCGGACAACTAAGAATATCAAATGCAAAACCAATTTTTCACTAAAAATTAAATCAATAATGCAAACTTTACTGAAAGGAATAATTGTATTTTACTTGTATACTTGTATTTTAATGCACTGAAAAGAAAAATCAATCCGTCCGTACCTAAATCAAGCAAAAAGGTGTGAATTTTACGGTAAGTACGGATTTTTTAACTCAAGTACAGAAAGGTTGATCCAAGAACGGATTAATCTAGTGCCCCTGACTAAAAATAATCAGAAAACGAAATTGACTTAAATAAACGTGATATAAAAATTATTCTCAAACTGTGCTTGATTCAAGAATTTCTACGTTAGTTTAAACCTGAATCCGTACTTAAAATAATAATAAAGTCCAATAGATCAAAAGTTTTCCAAAGAATTTGTTTGTTTATTTGGGGGAATTTCCAGCAAAGACTTTACTTACCTAATAACCCATTATAAAACTTTTATGGAAAGAGGACGCTCATCGTGCTCAAAGTGGGGGCAAAAAGTAAAAAATTTAAAAAAAAACTCCATAAGTGCACCAGGGTTACTCCTAGAGATGTAAATTGTTGGACCGATCCAATTTCATATTTCTTCCCGAGCATAGTAACCTCGTACCACAATTTATTAAGTGGCTCCCATACAACGTTCAAAATTTAATGAGAACTCCCATACAACATTTTCAATACAGACTAGAAATATATTAAAGAAAAAGTCCCATAACTGCCTACGAGTCCCCCCTAATTTTTTGTCTTTTACATTTTTTCCAAACATACTTGCCCCTTATTGGGGTGCTCTCATGTAAAAATGGCAGTTTAATGAAATTCCTTAATTTGGCCAATCAAATGTATGACCGACCCCACTTTATTTTTCATCCTTAAAATTCTGTTTCTTACATTTATAACAAACAGCTACCTTTATTCCCTAAGGAGACTTTAATAGAAAATTTTCAATGCAGACTAGAAATATATTGAAAAAAAGGAGGCCCCCTAGGCGGTAAATGTATGACCGACCTTCATTAGTTTTTTGTCGTTTTTCTCGAAACATTCTTGGCCCTCGGGGCTGAAATACAAATATGGCGGTTTAATGAATTTCTTAAATTTGGTCCTTACCTCACCAAACGGTACATTTTCCTGTTTGTTTTAGAGTCCATGCATCATGATCATAAATGAAAAAAAGTGAGCGCAGTATGAAAGTTCGTTTCAGAGAAAAAATCCTTTCGTATTTTATATTGGGAACAAAAATATAAAAACCTTACGACCTACGAGTACTTGCATAATTAAGGCGAATTCATACAAGTCGCTCTTATTTTGAAAACAAATACAACACTGTAAAGTACTTAAACGTTCTGTCAAAATAATACAACACTGTAGTAGACAATTATAAACCATCATTTAATTTTGTTTTGATTTTAAAATTGTGTGTTTTGAAATGTTCTAATTTAAAAACGTTTTAAATTTTCTTATTCTAAGTGAAAATGCTAAAATTTATGAAAGACTTTCCAGAACCACCAGAATGGCATACTAAGCAACGCCGTAGCAAGTAAAGGTCACTTAAAGTGAATTCGCCTTTTGCATAATTATAAGCAATTTTACTGGACTCGAACGGGAGCAAAGCTATAAATAGCAAAAAAGTGAAATTCTGTATTTTCTTACAAAACAAAAGACACAACAATAAAAAAAACTGTATGACTCGTGATCAACGTTACAAAATCAAACTTGACTGACTGACTGATCCAGCTTACGCCAAATATAAAACAATCTCCTTACCGGACGATATGCACATACAGAATGATGTGAAAAATCAATCAATTCACCAAATCAATGATGAATACTTAACACACACATACATATGTACATAATATTGTTTATATTTATGTACAGGCATTTGTTGTTGTATTTACTATTTGCTGATGCACGTTTCTACGTTGACATCTAGACATGATAAAAAATTGTTGTATTTGATTTTCAATCTGCATTTATTTGTAAAACTATTGAAATTCACTACAAATATACTCTATTGACTGACTGACTTTCGACCAAATATGACGGCACAATGTTGTCACGATAATAAAAAAGGCGGTAATTTGTCTTTGAAGTTTTTCTTTTTTTTTTAAACCACAAATGAAAAATGATTGTTCAATTTAACGTATTGTACAATTATATCGCCAATGTGTATGTTATATTCGATGGCACAATATTTTGGTAACAATCAAGACTTTTTATTTTTTTGCACAACGAAAAGAAAGTGAAATGTGTTGGCAGCATTGTACAATGCTGTTAATGTTATTCCTTTATGTTATGTGAATGAATGAAACCATTGTGCGACTTATTGCATAATATAGGACAAAATGGAAATAATAGGGCGAATATCATATACAATAATATTGCAAGTGTATGGGCCGCTTTACAGAATTTCTTGAATTAAAACGGACAACGTATTAACAAAAGACTTATTTTCTTCGTTTAAAGAATCCAATTGCTTGCTGTAATTGATGTCACAAAATTGCGTTAAAGTTTCTTGCGAAAAACGTGAAAGTCATATTGCGGAGAACTTTTTAACCTCAGGCATATTGACCAGTCCGAATAACAATAAAAAATTAAGGTATTCAAAACAAAAGAAAATAAATTAAAACCATTTGTTTAAGCAACATTGTTTTATAAATTGGAATAAGTTCGTTTGTTCTTTATCTAATATTTGTTTTTTTTTCGTGTCAATTTTTTTTTGTTGTTGTTTTGTTTTAAGATCTGTAGATAAAATAGACTAAAGGAAAAGTCCGCAATTAGATAACAGCGTGTAATTAGCTTGTGAAACAAGACTTAATTAACAATGTTTTTCGATTGTTTTAAAACAAAAAACTGAGATAAAATAAAAAGGAGAAAACCCAGATTGCAAACAAAAACTTTTTCAATCAACGACGGTTGTACTACATCACCCTATAAATTGCAATGTAAAGGAAACTACAGTATTTCTTATTAATGGAAATGCATTTCAATTTTTGCTTGTCTTTTGTTGCTTTAAAACGAGAAATAAGTTTATATAGTTGAACTTATATGCATATACAGTGCTTAAAGAAGAACTTTCATAATTCCATTAACACCATTAACAAGAACAATTTTACTTGCATCTAAATCAAAGTTGAATTTAAATTCTTGATAACATATTTTTTGGTCTTGACTCACGTTGGAAACGATAAGCACCCCTATTATGTAAGATGTTGTCGAAGTCAATTTAAAGTTATTGTCACATCCAGTCGACGACTACATCACTTCGACGTTAATTTAGTATTTTCTAAGAATGATGTCGATGCCGCCTAGTTATTGAAATTCTCCCAGAATTATAACATGTATATATAAATTTTTTTTTTCTGACCGTTTGTTTTTTAAAAAATGAATAGTTAAATTAATTGAATTAAAAATGCCTATTTGCCAAATCTAAAAGTAAAGTATTCATCCTGACGGCTTTAGATATTTAAGTGTTACTCCATAGTGGACATTTATCCGAAATCCAAAATTGTAACTTCTTATGGCATATGTGACAGCGCATAGAGAAGTAGACCAGTAAGGTAAAGGGAACAGTAAAAACCAACTACACAAAACAAGAGGTAGGGACGACCTACGATACGCTCAGTGATGGTACACCAAAGATACACGTACTTTCTATTTTTCGCGTCACATATTTGTACAATTATGACTAAAGCAGAGACTATTTTACTGGACGTCGACTTAAAAGAACCTTAAAAAATACCAAGTGACTGTCAATAGCAATCGATTGTGGTCAATAACGACTTAAAAAATACTATTTTTGTGGTGTTTCTGTCGAGGTTGTTGTACTGACGTCGACTTTCATAAAAGGGGTGAAAGCGAGAATTTTTGAAAACAATTCATTAAAGTTGTATTAAGCTGTAACTCATTTGGATATGCATATAAGCAAATTCTTATGCACAAAACAATATGAAATTATGGTCCTTGAGACAATAAGAACCTACTTATGTACCCAATGTCATCGATCTTTATCCAAATTTGCGACCTGCCAGCCGGACGGTAATCGTGAGATCGACTCAGAAAGTGATTCTGAGTACATCGGTATACTAAAAGAAATGTCTACAACCAATATTTTAAGGTGTTACAAACTTCAGCACAAACGCATATAATACCCTCTCCACTATAGTGGTGTGGGTATAAATATTGAAAATTAAATTAATAAAACAAAACCATGGTCCTAGAAATATTTATGTATGTATGTGTATATTGCCTTAAACAAAACGCTTAAAAGTTGTTGTCCATAAAACAAACACAAAAAAATAAATGTCGAAATTATTGATCTTTTTTTTTAAAAAACACCATATTCACTTGTTCGTCTGACAATTGGAATTTTCTTTGATGTTGACTGTTGAAAGTGCAAGGAAAATTGCACAACATATTTGTGTCCGTATTGGCGTCAGAAAGAAACAATTTATCAACATGTGTTGCTCGTACCTCATACAATGGATCTTGCTCGGCGTTAAATCAGCATCAAACGCACAAAAAATTATAATTTTAGCAATCCATTGATTGATTGATTCTTTTCGTGTGCATACTTTTGTACGTTTTAATGCAATTTTACAGTTGTTGATATAAAATTGAAATAGTTGATTAAAAGCCAGCATGATTAAAATGTAGACTTTTTTGGTTTTTGATTTTTTATAGATTCTGGCAGCGAATCGGGCTCACATAAAAGTATTAGGGAAAAAAGACCATCGGGACCATCGGATGGTAAGCCAACCAGAGTAAGAACCGTGCTCAACGAAAAGCAATTACATACATTAAGGTAAGTTTGCTTAATTCACATTATTAGTAACTGTTCAACTAAAAAAATAATGAATTTAAATCTATTTTAGAACCTGCTATAATGCTAATCCGCGACCTGATGCGCTCATGAAAGAGCAACTGGTGGAAATGACTAGTCTTTCACCACGCGTCATACGAGTGTGGTTTCAAAATAAACGCTGTAAAGATAAAAAGAAAACTATACAAATGAAATTGCAAATGCAACAGGAAAAGGTAAATGAGCTTTGAATTTAAAAATAAAATATTATTAAATTAGTCCCAATTTAATAATGATCAAGTTCTTTTTAATTATCGTTTAAATATATAAACGAGTTATAAATAAAACTTTTACCGTTTCTTTTTACAGGAAGGCCGGAAACTGGGCTATGGTGCTATGCAGGGTATTCCTATGATAGCCAGTTCACCGGTTAGACATGACTCCCCCTTAAACCTGCAAGGTCTCGATGTGCAAACATATCAACCGCCATGGAAAGCATTGTCAGACTTTGCTCTTCATGCTGATCTCGATAGCAATGGTGCCATTAACACTCATACCCCAGCTTTTCAACAACTAGTGAATCAGGTAGGTTACGTTTCCATTTCTGCATATCGCATGTCTTGCTTTAGTTACTAACCTAAATGTTTATAAAAAAAAAATTTTGAATTCATTACAGAATAAATATTTCTAAAAATAACTTTATTTTGAATTCATTACAGCGTTAGCTCTGTTAAAATATAGGAGGGCGGATAAATAAGTTATCGGCTTTTTTATAAAAATTAGTTATGTTAAATAATAATAACTCTTTTGGGCTGGTTTCGGCCAATAAACCCACCAACAATTTCTTTGAATTGGTTAAAAAATCGGGAAACCAATTGTTTAGACTGCTGATTGGTCTTAAGCAGCACGTTTCATCCACCAGAAACACTTCTTTGAAGTTCTTGTGGCGCAAACTTATCAACTAATTGATCATTTAAATATTCAGAGCCATATGTAGTGCGATTTACTAATTTTAACCGAACCGACAATCGTAATAATTGAACAAAGAAAAAACTTTGACTTTGACATACGACTTCATCATTTTTTGAAAAATTTCTAAACGATAATACTTTTCATTGGATCAGGGTTGCATTTTATTTCATGTGTGAGTGATTATACTTTGTGTGATGGTGTGAACACAAACTGTCATGTTACATTAGATTTTTGGTCAGTCGCAACAAAACTCATTAAATTTCTATCTCACAAAGTATTATGGAATACGTAAGACTTGTGAGATAGTGTAATCTAGGCTTAATGTGTATTTGATATTCGAAGGTTGAACAATATATTGGCAACAATCAAAAGACATTTCATTTTTATTGCACAACGAAAAGAATGTGAAGTGTGTTGGCAACATTGTACAATGCAGTTTATGTTATTCCTTTATGTAATGTTCACCTTTTTATTGAATGAATGAAACCATTGTGCGACTTATTGCATAATATAGGACAAAATGGAAATAACATGGCGAATATCATACACAATAATATTGCAACTGTATGGGCCGCTTAAATTAGCGAAAAGCCCAAAAGAGAATAAGATAAAAACAAATGAAATTGTGCTTAATTTGCGGTTTTAATACTTTTTTGTAAATTTTGCATTTAGAATTTTGTTTTTCTCATCATTGTCTTGAATTGCGTAAATTATTGTCAATAAAATAACGAAAAAAAAACTGCGTAAAGTAACAGCTGACTTCAAACGAAAGCGAATATCGTTAAAAATTTTACTGAATAGCATATTCGATAAATGTTCGTTATATTTATTTTAATGATACGACTGTCGTTATAAAAGTTGGTGAATCGCACTACTGATGTGATAGTAGAGATTGTCTTAAACCATATTGTACATTTTTAAACATATGCGGGCGTATTAATTTCAATTGGTTTACAGTAGAAGCGACTGCAAGAGCGACCTAAAGAGCAGAAAAATAAAGGGTGTCCAAAAGTGAGGTATTTTTTAGGTATCAAATTGAAATAAAGCGTTTTATGAGATATTAAAAATATTTTTGTTTTAGTTTATTACAAATAGGCTCCGGTTAAAAATGAAAATTAAACTGGCTCGACAGGCTCCTAATCTTGTAACAAAATTCTCAATCACGTTTGGCTTTTAATATTGGGTGATTTTTTAGCTATTACCTTTT
The DNA here is from genome assembly GCA_930367215.1 of Pollenia angustigena. Lineage (NCBI taxonomy): Eukaryota > Metazoa > Arthropoda > Insecta > Diptera > Polleniidae > Pollenia > Pollenia angustigena. The sequence continues at coordinate 117,410,158 of OV884057.1, read as the reverse complement.
TGGCAACACTGGTTTAAACAGCTGACGCACGTTTCGGGTTTTGTTTCACTGTCAAACATCTTCAGTTTGGTCTATAATTTAACCATGAATCGTCTTACAAACGAACAACGCTTGCAAGTTATTGAATTTTATTATCAAAATGCGTGCTCTGCTAAGAAAGTTCATCGCGCGCTTCTTGTGTTCAGCGACGAAGCTCATTTTTGGCTCAATGGGTACGTTAATAAGCAAAATTGTCGGTTTTGGAGTGAAGATCAGCCAGAAGCATTGCAAGGCATCATTGGACCGTACTTCTTCAAAGATGATGCGAATCATAACGTAACTGTGAATGGTGAGCGCTACCGCTACCGATGATATCCAACTTTTTTTTGCCCAAGATGCAAGAGCTTGACTTGCATGATATGTGGTTTCAACAAGACGGTGCCACATGCCACACAGCACGCTTAACAATGGACTTATTGAGAGGCGAGTTCGGTGAACATTTTATTTCGCGTGCGGGACCGGTCAATTGGCCGCCTAGATCGTGCGATTTAACGTCTTTAGACTATTTTTTGTGGGGCTATGTTAAAGCTCATGTCTATACACACATGCCCGCTTCAATTGACGCATTGGAAGACAACATTGAAGCATTTACTCATGAGATACCGGCCGAAATGTTGGAAAGAGTATGCCAAAATTGGACTAAGCGGATGGACCATTCGAGGCGCAGTCACGGTCAACATTTGCATGAAATAATCTTCAAACATTAAATTATATTGACCATACTATCGATTTTAATAAAGATTTCATGCATTTTTCTAAATTGTATGTGTTTTTTTTAAACTTTCCTATAGCTCTTAAAAAATCACCCATTATTTATGTAAAAGTGTATGTGTTGCGAACTCATTGACGTTTTAATTGCATGCAACATTGCGACGGACCAATAATCCTACAAAAATTAAAAAAAAAATTTACTTTAAGGAAATTTTTGCAAGCAAATTATAGGATTTATTAAAATTGTTATTACTTTTTCATTACAGATGCATGGCTATGATTTAAATGGTATGCCTCCTTTGCAACCCCATCAACATGGACCACATCCGCCGCCACCAGGTCACCAAATGAATGGGCCACCCGGTGGTAGTATGGACTCAGGAATTACCTCACACCATCATCCCGACAGTACAGATTCCTATGTGACCTATCTGGAGAGCGATGACAGTATGCCAGGCAGTCCGTAGAAAAACGAATGCAAAAGTTTCTAATGTGCTTCTTTTGTTGCTTCACAAACAGAAACCAAACGAATGTTGACGCCTTCATCATCATCCAACTCATCCTCCTTAAATTGTGCATTATCAACGTTTTCAGCCTCAACATCAACCACTACATCCGTATCATCACCTCCAACAAACTCTTTAGGGCTTGCAGCCATGCACATTTACAACCTCAACCACAATAGTAATAACAATAGTGACATTTCTGGTAGTTCAACTGCAGTACAAATGCCTTCGGCCACGGAACAACTTTTGCAGATGCTAAGAAAAGTGACAGGCGGCTTAATAACACAATCACCGACATCCCAACAAAATCCGCGGCTATGCTCCACAACGCACTCAACTGGAATTCTATAAAATCGATATATACTGACATATATACTTATATAAAGGATATATGTATATATACATGTGTGTGTGTAATATCGGCCTAAAATCTGGGCCAGTGCAATACAACTAATTAACAAAATATAAAACAAACCACATTTTTGCAAACATCCTTTCATTTTCACTCTTCTTCTGTCCCTTCAACTTGATTGAAAATTATTTCTTTTCAATTAAAATCTTACCTTAAAAGTTGTACCAAAAATTGAATATTTGAAATATTAGAGGAAATTAAGAATGTTGATTAGTTAAACAAATAAAAAATAATTAAGAAACAAGGCGAATTCATACACGGTGGTCTTATTTTTAAAACGAATACAACACTGTTGAATACTTTCACCATGTGTCAAAATAATACAACACTGTAGTAATCAAATTAGCTGTGTGTCAAAAATATATGCCGTCACATTTCATTTTGTTTTTCTTTTAAATTGTGTTTTTTTATATGTAATACTTAATTTAAAAATGTTTTAAATTTCCTTAATTCTAAGTGAAAATTAACGAATTTATGAAAGATTCCCCAGAACTAACAGAACGGTATACCATTTTAACATATGGTTAGTTATCAGCTGTTGCTTACGGAGCAAGTTAAGGTCAACTAGTGAGAATTCGCCTTGTTAAGTGACAAACAAATTGAGACATTTAAATCTATGTAGACTTGAAATATTGTTTTGTCATTTTTTTTAATTTGTTCAAGTTTTTTAATGAATGAGTTCAAGGCGAATTCATAATAGGTAATCTCGGTACTTCAACAAGTACAACTGTACAAAAACCACAAGTAATTCGTTTTTGTTAAATCATTTTACAACGTCAGAAACAGAAACAAAACGAAACAAGTTGAAAAAAAAGTTATCAGCAGGGCTTTTAAGACAATCTTCAATTATTTCGCCTTGAATGAGCCTATTAAACGTTTTAAAAAGTTGGCAAAACTTTTAAGTTATTTGACATTTTTCAATCTTTAAAATTATAAAATTTAGATTTTTTTTTTTTTTTTTTTCTTTTCAAAATATTCAAAATAAACCTTTTTAATGCGAATTTAAACAAAAACTATTACAAATTAAAGATCATGGAAATGGGTAAAATAACCCTAATCCTGCTAATTAACATGTTTTAACAAACCAGCTTAAAATATTTTTCATTTTGGTTTTAAAATAAAAACAATTTGAAAAAAAAAATTAAAAAAAAATAAAACAAAAATGCTCACTCACTTTAAAAGTTAAATATATTTTTTAAAAGTAAAATGAATTTGTAAAATTATTATTAATATTAAAAGTATTTGTATTTGAAATCAGAATTCAATGTAAATATTTGCGAAATTTTGTTTTTTATTTAAAATCTTACCTTTTTTTTTTGTTTGTTTAGTAATTCATAAATTCCCAAAGTCAAAATCATCAATCCTAAAATGTTTTCTATTTGTAATGAAATGGCAAATTTTTAATATAAATTTTCAAAATCAAATTCAAACCAAGACGAATGCATACAGGGGAACGCATCATAGAGAGAGGGAGATATGCTAGCTGTCCCTTTTATGTATGTTTTTATGTATTCTATATTTCCAACTCCATACAGACAAAATTTACAGTCAGGAAAACTCTCCCTGCGGACACCTGTATGAATTCGCCTTGATCAAAATCGAACAGATAACATGCAAACAAACAAACATATGTACTATATTATCGTATTCATTGTAAGAAAAAGTAATTGTGTATTATAAATAAAAAAAATTTGAATAAAAATGAAATCAACTTGACTTGAAATAAAGAAAAGAATTAAATCTTATAGTAATTATTATAAAACAATTTAAATAAATAAACAAAATTGTAAAATAGTATTATGTAAAATTATTATTGTTTTCTCTCTCTTCTTTAATTTCCTTTTTAGTTACATACATATTTAAATTGATTATTATTACTATTTTTATTATCATTAATTTAATTAGAGATTTAAGGAAATAAGTACTAAAAAAATTTATAAATAAATAAAACAAATGTTTATATATTCATAGTTATGTAAAAAAAAACTCAGAAAAAAATAAAAGAAATAAAACACTTAAACTCTGTATTTTTAACTTTTTTCTGAAAACGAAAAAAAAAATAATAATAATTTTTAGTATTCATAGAAATTGTTTAAAAATTAAAACAAAAAATAAAAAAATATAAACTATAATATTAAGAGTTTTATTAAAGGTATTTTTTTTTTTTTTATATGTAAAAGCACAACTTGCCGGGTTATATTTGAGCCTCCTTCACAAGCTATCGAACGACTGTAACGCAGTTTACTTTCCCAGCTGAGGTATGACTCAGTCTGTCCAGAGTCAAGTCGAAGGTCTACTTCCTTTGAAATGAAACACGGGATGTTTTCGTGTATGTTCGCTTTCAATAATTTAACAAAGCTTTTATTTACGAAACCTTAGTCTACTTAATATACTTAAATCTTCGACGTTGTTCGGGTGGTGCAGAGTAATTATATGGCGGCTCAGTTAGTTTAACGATGTAGCAATGAAGCGGCTAGAAATTGCTGGCATGAGGCACTTACTGTAACGATCGCATCGGCAACGTTGAGGTACTGATGATTCGCCCTGGTAGAGAAAATGAAATGATAATAAACAGTTTTCGGTTATTGTTTATTAGCATCTACTCATACAATCGAAACTACGTAGAATGTGGAGCATAGGGTGGCCTCCTTGATTGGCTGTACACAAGACTTACTACTTCATACTGGTTGAGCTAAGCGCTTCAAACAAAAGAGTAATTCGAGGGCTCTTGTGTTCGGTTAACTCGGACACCAATTTTCGATTGATCGAAAATAAGTGCCGGTGCACACAACTCAAGTTTGACTCGTCCAGTCTTGAGTTTTTAGGAGAGAAGGGAAAAGATAATGCCACTTCTTTTCCCCTCTCTCCTAAAAACTCAAGACTTGACGAGTCAAACTTGACGTGTGTGAACCAGCACTAAATCTCTCACTTTTCAACTTGAACTTGGCTCAGTGTTACCACCAGAAAAATTCAAAATTACACTTACGATGAAACAAAATTACCCGATTAAAAGGAAATTACACCTGATATAAAATTGAAGTTTTTTAATAAAAGGACATTTACAAAGAATCAAAAACACAACAAACTCATTGAAAGAAGATCAATTTTAGTTAAACTGTTAAGATTCATATTGTAATTTTTAATAAACTAACAAAAATAACATTAAAGACTTAAAAACAATTAATAAAACATAAAATAAAACTCCTAAAATAATGAGTTTAACTTCCACATTTGGTTGCATATATCTAGGGAAGGTTCAAATGCTCATTGCCATTCCTTTATAATGGGTGTTTTTTAGCCCAATAGAGCTTACAAAAGGTTAGCTGTCAAACGAACTGTCATACTTATTTCAATTTTTGCTCAGGCACATCATTATCATCAAAATCAGCCATCGATTTTCGCAACTTAAAGGCGACTTCATGATTAAACTTACGCAACTTATTTCTTAACATATGAAGGTGTTGTGTGCATTTAGAGAAAATAAACTGGCAATTAGACTTCAAGGCCGTGCGGTGTGACACCTCTTGATTGTTTTCCGTAGGGCTGTAAAGTTACTGGTTTATTTTATTCGTGACATGCAGCCAGCAATGCTCGAAAAAGTGGAACAAAATTGGACGTCTGCAATGCGTTTCGTAAGGACAGGCGGTGCCTATTTGTTTGAAATCAGTCAAATAGTAATGCCGTATATAAGTCTGCGATTAAAATGAATTTTTTTGTGTTGTCTTCCATTTTAATTTTCATGGTCTTAAAACAACCCTTTATACCTTATTTAGTAAACAAAATGCCTCTAGGGTTTTATACAACTGTCCCTTTCGTAATTTAGTTTTACAACTGCAAAGGGCGTTAATTATTTTTCAAACTAAAGCAATAAAAATTGGCAAGATAAATTTAAAATTAATTATATGTTGGAATATTGGAAACATTGTTGGAATAACTTTTTCAATAAACTTCTGGTTCTAAATTACTATGATCCAGTCTTAGGATCCATGTTGCGACATTCATTACCAAACTTTTGAAAATACATATATTTTTAATAATTAAGGTCTTTTCTTAAAAAACACCGAGACTTTGGTTCAGAAGTCTGTGCATTTTTTAGCAACAATATTTGAAAAGAAATACTGAAACCGAATCTTGATTTTATTTGGTTATCAGAAGTAAGAATTTCAAATAACACCTGGAGGCTTATTCTGAATTGCGATGCGAAAATCAATGCGATGCGCAAATTAAATGCGATGCGAAAGAAAATTGGTATTCTGTTAGACTTTCGCAATCGCATTCGCAATTTATTTCAAATCGCGGCAACGCTGCTCAAATATACGTCAGTGTCAATTAACGTCAAATTAAAAATAAATAAATTGTTTGTGTTTGGCTGTGAAAATTTTTTAACTAATTTATTTAGGACATTCTGTAATAAAAAAAAAATATAAAAATGGATTTTGTTTTGTGTGTACTTTAAAATCGGCCCAAACCTATTAAAATTTAAGTTAAAGTCAAATATTTTTGAACTGGTTTATATATTTCATACTTTTTCCATCCTGCAGCTTCTCTTATAGGTGGTCCATTGATATTTAGTTCTTCAGTTTACGTTTGCCACAAAGTATTTTCCGACTGATGTGCATTTGGTGTTTTCAAATGGCCTCTTGCCAATTGGATGTGCTTATTCATATCGCGACCTTAGGACAATAAGCTTCTATCTTACATGTATTTTAGGTGCAAATAGAACCTTGTTGTCCTAAGGTCGCGATATATTCTATCATTATTTCAAATTGACGCGGTTTGGTGGTTTTATTCCTGAATTAAATAATAAATATACTTATGATGAATAAATAAATAAAATATTATCTTTCACTAACATGTTTGTACTTTGCGAATGCTATTTTGTTGTCGAATAAATTTTGCGAATTTGACATTTGTTTTCGCAATGTAGAATACCGACTTGTCACCTTTTCGCATTTGAAATGCGATAAAATTTAGTAAATCAAAAAAACATATGTTTCAAAAGGTAAACAAACAAAAGTAACAAATCAAAAGCATACAAATTGTGAAAAAATTGTTAAATAAAAGAAAAAGTTAAAATAAAAATTAAACCAAAACAAAAACAAAAAGTGAATAAATATTAATTAATTAAACTTGTTTGTGAAGCATTTTTTTTGCTAAATACAAACTGAATTTTTTTTATTATGTTAATTTTTTAGAGTTGTAAAAGTGTGAAGTATTTGGGTACTTAAGTAATCAATAGCAAAAAAATTATTCATGTTCTTTTGAATAAATTAAACCGCCACAAATTAGTAAAATCAAATAAAATAAAAAACAAACAAATTGGAAAGATTACATAAAATAATTTGTTTGTATTTTCAAAAAATGTTCGTGTTATAAAAAGTATTTAACCGAGTACCGGTAAGAAAACGAGTTAAGTAGTCAAAAGTGTCAATATTTTTCAACACTTCAATTATTTGCCATCTGCTGTTGCCTATATTTTACGAATTTTTACAAATTTTGCGTTCGCGTACTTTTTTGGACAACGGCTTTTTGTGAGAGCAAATTTTTCAGTTTACTCATTTACTGCATTTTACTGCAAAAGTACTCAAACGCACCTAATATAAAAGCTTAAACAAAACACCAACAATAAACAGTGAGTTTACCTTTTCTTACATTCCCCTACAATTGGTTGGTTTTTTTTCGACTCGAATTGTAGTTGTAAGTGGGTAAAGAGGAAATATTTTGTTTCACATCTTTTCGATGCGAGAAGTTCTCACTAAAGTTACAGAACATGGGCACTGGTTACGTGCTTTTGAATTCAGTTATCAGATTTTATTCATATACAAAATTTTTAATGGTTTTATTTTAATTTGTCGAAAGTGTCATATGTGGGACTTAATTGCCCTTTCTCCGTGCTATCGATTTAATTATCAGATTTTATGAACCGTTAAATTTACAGTTTTTTCAAATATAGCACAAAATTTGCATAATTTTTAACAAATTGTATATATGGAGTTACTCTTTTAATTATAAAACACATATACATACATATTTAAAGTTTTGTAAAATAAACCTTTTTTCCTTTTAAATTTTGGTCTGAAGTGCAGTTTACGGGGCGTACGAAAAAAAATTAATGGTCCTATTGCGGTTCTCCACTGTTGTAACAGCTTGGTTGTCTTTGATAAATTCACATTGCCATTCTCAACTCAACTGGCAGTTGGCTATTCAGTTGTGTATCTGTTTGTTCCGTGGTATTGCCGTTTTCAACTTTGTAAAAGTTTGGTCGAAAAAAATGTTAAATACACATAAACCGCTAAAAAGTAGTTGTGTTATTTTGGCAGTTAAAGTTTATTTTTTTAAATTCGATGAAAATCGAAAACAAAATGGAGAAATCGTATGTATAAATTGTTGAAATAACTTTTTCGGTTTTTTTTTTAACTTTTATTAGAAAATAAAAACGAAAGCTCAATTTGAGCGGCTCGTCCAGCTTATTTAGAAAAAATTAAAAATTTTTCGCGGAAAACACCAAAGTTTGGTATGATGAAAAATTCATTTAAGGAGTTATGGGAAGAGTTTATAGTGGAGTTAAATAGTTTAGGACCACGACAAAAACTTCTTTTTAACACTTATAATCTTCATAATCTAATTATAATATTCTTGGCACAGGTTGGGATACACTTCAAGGCAAGTAAAAAGAAAAAACCTTTCCAAAAATAAAAGAAACACTCAAGCGACAGGGGGAGGGCTATCACAAGAAGTTCCATTTAATAGCCTTGAGGAAACTGTTTCGCAGCTCTTGTTTTGCAAGTCCGGTATTTGGTGTTGAAAATATTCCACCATCAAGTGACAATTTTACTGAGTCAGTTGAACCTATAATACAACCAGCAGACTGGCTAACAGCTACCCCAACCAGAAGAAGAACTCATCAGGCACAAGAAAGTTTCGTTACATACCATAAGTTCTTACTTGGCACTGGGAAGTTCAAGAGGTTTGGAATCATCACGAATTTGTCTTCTTGTACGTAGCGCATCTATACAAGAGTTTTCCTTTTCATTATCATAAAATAAATCGAAACTGATATCAATTATAAATACTTCTTATTCAGCACAACCAAGGCCCATCTATCAGGTCTGCTTACTTGTACAAAAACAAAAAACTTTTTCTTTTAAGCTGTCAAAAACTGACTACCACATATACAAAACAAAAGAAAAAAACGTGTATGTAAACAACTTTTGAAAGCTCAAAAGAACGAAAACAATGATCATCAGGCTTCTTGCGCAGACCTTTTCAATGGGCCTTGAGCACAACCATTAAAAATACTTTAAGTTTAAAAAATTATTTAATTTTATAAAATTTTCACTTGTCAAACGTTATATTTAAAGTTGGTAAATATATACTTTAAGTTGGCAACTTTATAGCAAACTTATCTAAAAACAGTTGGGTATCACAATACTTAAAATGAGTTTGGTTGTGCATAAATTTGGTTGACTCCAACACGACCAAACTTAGTTGAGTGGAGAACCGCAATAGGGGCATACAAAAATATGCCACCCGATTCAGAATAAAAAAAGAAAAAAAAACAAAATTAAAACTTAAGGGGGCTGAGGCCTGTGGGCCGCCTGGAACCAAAAAACTGCCCGCCCACTTAGTGATATGTGTGGGTACTCAAATTAAAGGTAATTTGCTCCCGATTGCAAGTATGTTTGTATTTTGTTTTTGTATTTGGCTAATTTAAGTATCTTTTAGGTGAAGAAAAGCTTTAGTTAGCGAAGCTATGTTTGTTATACCATAGAGGAGAAAATCCTTACGCCCAGGCGAAGGCCGGCTATGCAGAAAAGCTTTAGTTAGCGAAGCCGGTATTTGTTATACCAAAGAGGAGAAAATACTTGCGCCCGGCCAAAGACCAGCTACGCAGAAAATAATTCTTTAGCACATAGGAAATAGGCTATTATGTAGTTCCAAAAAAAATTTAAAAAACATTAAAACATGAACCAAAATATTTACAATCGTGAGCAAATGACCTTTATTTTGAGTACCTACACAGAGATATGAGTGCATTGGGGCACTTTTTTTGACCCAGAGGGCCGCTAAAGTCCCGCCAGCCCTAAATTTATTATTTTCGTTTTTCTTGCACAATTTCCTTAGATATGAGTACCCACACATTCCACTAAGTAGGCGGGGCGAGTTTTTGGTTCCAGGGGGTCCACGGGCTATTCCTTTCATATAATCGTGGTAAAGTTCCTGTAACCACAAACCATATGCATAAATGTATGTAAATGCAAACAAAATAAATGAATTTTAATGACATGTTTGCGATTTTGGTTTCTATAAACAGCTTACATTGGATATTTATGTGAAAAAGTGGCCACCATATTTTTTTATGTGTGCAGCTACCTTTGATTTTTTATATGAAAATATTTTAAAGCTGCATAAAAATATAATAAATATGCAGGTATACAAGAGTCACGTAAGCAAGGATTTTGAAGAAAAATTACAGAAAATATGTATTTTGGGCAGTTAAGTCAAAGTGCAGCTAACTTTGATTTTTTGTTTGAAAATAATTTTAAAATGGCAAAAATTTTGTGCATTTATCTTAAATGTGCAGGTATAGAAAGTGCGCTTAAAACAGGAACTTGTATGGAATTATAAAGAATAATTCCAAAAATTATCAATTTTGTGCAGTTAAGTCAAAAGTGCACTTAAACAACAGGCAGTTAAGTCAAAACTACTGTATATCAACAAAAACGGAAACAATTTCAAAGGAATTTATGTATTCAGCTGACTTAATAAATACTGGATCTTAAACCTTTAACGAACTCAGTCTCTTATCGCTAATATCAAAAGGGGCAAAAAAACTACAAAATGATACAAAAGGGGATTTAAAACAAAGGGGCCAAAAAAGTGGCACGGCAGTCAAATAGGGGCAAAAATGCGACTTTAGTCGCGTTACGATTACGGCATTGCGGTACCTCTAAAAGGAATTTTTGCCACAAAGCACAAAGTTTTTTTTTTAATAAGTATTTTTATAATGTGTGTATATAAAATACATACAGCAATTTTTTTAAGTACATAGTGCACACAATGTAGGAAATTAAAAAATTGTCCGCTTTTCAGTATACTTACATTGTAGGCATATATGTTTGAGAATAAATTGCATACTTTTAGGTATTTTATACTCTTTTTACAATTTGTATCCGAAAGTGCCATCTCTTGATAAAAAAATATATATTTGGTGGTGATGATATTTACACAATTAACTTTCACATTTATGTTTATAACTTGGCAGCACTTTTAAAACTTATTTTTAATGACAATCAGTGATGCCATTAGGATACGAAAGATACATTTTTCGTATCTTTTGATGACTTCAGGTATCAGGTACGCATCTTTTGAATCTGTATCAGAGAATAGCTTTTTGCAATTGAAAAAAAATCGCATTTAATTAACGACAACAAATACACACGCTTACGGTCATACAGTCAAACTCGCGCAACCGCAAATATTCGCTGCTGGTTTGCAGTCATTCAAATAACGCACATCGTGCTTTGTTATTTATACAATCGTTGCCTTCGTTTTTTTTTTATAAAGATTCTAAGTGTTCTGAGCGCAAATGATTGTTTGGTAAAGAAACAAAAAATACAAACGAAAGAGCCAGAAATCAAACAATCATTACTCATGTATTTATTCAGCATTAACTATGTAGTACAAGAAAAAAAAAATTTAAATGAAACTAAACACACATACTTATGTAGGTACACACAATTTCCATAGAAACAAAAAGTACAGTAGTAGTAGTAGTAGGCAGTGATGCCAACTTAGTGCTTTTGGCACTATTTATAGTGCTTTTTGATGCCTCCAAACGCCAAAATTGTATCCATAGTGCCAAAACGAGAAAAAGCACTAACTTGGTGCTTTTTCAATTTTTCGTTAGTGCCTTTAGTGCTTTTTACAATTTTTATTTTTTTTCTACAATTTTTTAAAACTACGATATAGAGGATGATTTAGTTGAACTTTGCTATTTGGGGTACAATTTTGAGAAGGCTTGTAAAGATTTTAATATTTCAAATGATAAAAAAGTGATAAAAGAAAGTTACATTCGTTTTACCAAAAACTGTATATACGAGTTTAGAACTAGGCTTTTGGAAATTGGAAATTGTACGAAACGTTGCAATTTTTAGCGTTGACAACATATTAAGTAATCGTAATAAAATCTTACCTTAAAAGTTGTACCAAAAATTGAATATTTGAAATATTAGAGGAAATTAAGAATGTTGATTAGTTAAACAAATAAAAAATAATTAAGAAACAAGGCGAATTCATACACGGTGGTCTTATTTTTAAAACGAATACAACACTGTTGAATACTTTCACCATGTGTCAAAATAATACAACACTGTAGTAATCAAATTAGCTGTGTGTCAAAAATATATGCCGTCACATTTCATTTTGTTTTTCTTTTAAATTGTGTTTTTTTATATGTAATACTTAATTTAAAAACGTTTTAAATTTCCTTAATTCTAAGTGAAAATTAACGAATTTATGAAAGATTCCCCAGAACTAACAGAACGGTATACCATTTTAACATATGGTTAGTTATCAGCTGTTGCTTACGGAGCAAGTTAAGGTCAACTAGTGAGAATTCGCCTTGTTAAGTGACAAACAAATTGAGACATTTAAATCTATGTAGACTTGAAATATTGTTTTGTCATTTTTTTTAATTTGTTCAAGTTTTTTAATGAATGAGTTCAAGGCGAATTCATAATAGGTAATCTCGGTACTTCAACAAGTACAACTGTACAAAAACCACAAGTAATTCGTTTTTGTTAAATCATTTTACAACGTCAGAAACAGAAACAAAACGAAACAAGTTGAAAAAAAAGTTATCAGCAGGGCTTTTAAGACAATCTTCAATTATTTCGCCTTGAATGAGCCTATTAAACGTTTTAAAAAGTTGGCAAAACTTTTAAGTTATTTGACATTTTTCAATCTTTAAAATTATAAAATTTAGATTTTTTTTTTTTTTTTTTTCTTTTCAAAATATTCAAAATAAACCTTTTTAATGCGAATTTAAACAAAAACTATTACAAATTAAAGATCATGGAAATGGGTAAAATAACCCTAATCCTGCTAATTAACATGTTTTAACAAACCAGCTTAAAATATTTTTCATTTTGGTTTTAAAATAAAAACAATTTGAAAAAAAAAATTAAAAAAAAATAAAACAAAAATGCTCACTCACTTTAAAAGTTAAATATATTTTTTAAAAGTAAAATGAATTTGTAAAATTATTATTAATATTAAAAGTATTTGTATTTGAAATCAGAATTCAATGTAAATATTTGCGAAATTTTGTTTTTTATTTAAAATCTTACCTTTTTTTTTTGTTTGTTTAGTAATTCATAAATTCCCAAAGTCAAAATCATCAATCCTAAAATGTTTTCTATTTGTAATGAAATGGCAAATTTTTAATATAAATTTTCAAAATCAAATTCAAACCAAGACGAATGCATACAGGGGAACGCATCATAGAGAGAGGGAGATATGCTAGCTGTCCCTTTTATGTATGTTTTTATGTATTCTATATTTCCAACTCCATACAGACAAAATTTACAGTCAGGAAAACTCTCCCTGCGGACACCTGTATGAATTCGCCTTGATCAAAATCGAACAGATAACATGCAAACAAACAAACATATGTACTATATTATCGTATTCATTGTAAGAAAAAGTAATTGTGTATTATAAATAAAAAAAATTTGAATAAAAATGAAATCAACTTGACTTGAAATAAAGAAAAGAATTAAATCTTATAGTAATTATTATAAAACAATTTAAATAAATAAACAAAATTGTAAAATAGTATTATGTAAAATTATTATTGTTTTCTCTCTCTTCTTTAATTTCCTTTTTAGTTACATACATATTTAAATTGATTATTATTACTATTTTTATTATCATTAATTTAATTAGAGATTTAAGGAAATAAGTACTAAAAAAATTTATAAATAAATAAAACAAATGTTTATATATTCATAGTTATGTAAAAAAAAAACTCAGAAAAAAATAAAAGAAATAAAACACTTAAACTCTGTATTTTTAACTTTTTTCTGAAAACGAAAAAAAAAATAATAATAATTTTTAGTATTCATAGAAATTGTTTAAAAATTAAAACAAAAAATAAAAAAATATAAACTATAATATTAAGAGTTTTATTAAAGGTATTTTTTTTTTTTTTATATGTAAAAGCACAACTTGCCGGGTTATATTTGAGCCTCCTTCACAAGCTATCGAACGACTGTAACGCAGTTTACTTTCCCAGCTGAGGTATGACTCAGTCTGTCCAGAGTCAAGTCGAAGGTCTACTTCCTTTGAAATGAAACACGGGATGTTTTCGTGTATGTTCGCTTTCAATAATTTAACAAAGCTTTTATTTACGAAACCTTAGTCTACTTAATATACTTAAATCTTCGACGTTGTTCGGGTGGTGCAGAGTAATTATATGGCGGCTCAGTTAGTTTAACGATGTAGCAATGAAGCGGCTAGAAATTGCTGGCATGAGGCACTTACTGTAACGATCGCATCGGCAACGTTGAGGTACTGATGATTCGCCCTGGTAGAGAAAATGAAATGATAATAAACAGTTTTCGGTTATTGTTTATTAGCATCTACTCATACAATCGAAACTACGTAGAATGTGGAGCATAGGGTGGCCTCCTTGATTGGCTGTACACAAGACTTACTACTTCATACTGGTTGAGCTAAGCGCTTCAAACAAAAGAGTAATTCGAGGGCTCTTGTGTTCGGTTAACTCGGACACCAATTTTCGATTGATCGAAAATAAGTGCCGGTTCACACAACTCAAGTTTGACTCGTCCAGTCTTGAGTTTTTAGGAGAGAAGGGAAAAGATAATGCCACTTCTTTTCCCCTCTCTCCTAAAAACTCAAGACTTGACGAGTCAAACTTGACGTGTGTGAACCAGCACTAAATCTCTCACTTTTCAACTTGAACTTGGCTCAGTGTTACCACCAGAAAAATTCAAAATTACACTTACGATGAAACAAAATTACCCGATTAAAAGGAAATTACACCTGATATAAAATTGAAGTTTTTTAATAAAAGGACATTTACAAAGAATCAAAAACACAACAAACTCATTGAAAGAAGATCAATTTTAGTTAAACTGTTAAGATTCATATTGTAATTTTTAATAAACTAACAAAAATAACATTAAAGACTTAAAAACAATTAATAAAACATAAAATAAAACTCCTAAAATAATGAGTTTAACTTCCACATTTGGTTGCATATATCTAGGGAAGCTTCAAATGCTCATTGCCATTCCTTTATAATGGGTGTTTTTTAGCCCAATAGAGCTTACAAAAGGTTAGCTGTCAAACGAACTGTCATACTTATTTCAATTTTTGCTCAGGCACATCATTATCATCAAAATCAGCCATCGATTTTCGCAACTTAAAGGCGACTTCATGATTAAACTTACGCAACTTATTTCTTAACATATGAAGGTGTTGTGTGCATTTAGAGAAAATAAACTGGCAATTAGACTTCAAGGCCGTGCGGTGTGACACCTCTTGATTGTTTTCCGTAGGGCTGTAAAGTTACTGGTTTATTTTATTCGTGACATGCAGCCAGCAATGCTCGAAAAAGTGGAACAAAATTGGACGTCTGCAATGCGTTTCGTAAGGACAGGCGGTGCCTATTTGTTTGAAATCAGTCAAATAGTAATGCCGTATATAAGTCTGCGATTAAAATGAATTTTTTTGTGTTGTCTTCCATTTTAATTTTCATGGTCTTAAAACAACCCTTTATACCTTATTTAGTAAACAAAATGCCTCTAGGGTTTTATACAACTGTCCCTTTCGTAATTTAGTTTTACAACTGCAAAGGGCGTTAATTATTTTTCAAACTAAAGCAATAAAAATTGGCAAGATAAATTTAAAATTAATTATATGTTGGAATATTGGAAACATTGTTGGAATAACTTTTTCAATAAACTTCTGGTTCTAAATTACTATGATCCAGTCTTAGGATCCATGTTGCGACATTCATTACCAAACTTTTGAAAATACATATATTTTTAATAATTAAGGTCTTTTCTTAAAAAACACCGAGACTTTGGTTCAGAAGTCTGTGCATTTTTTAGCAACAATATTTGAAAAGAAATACTGAAACCGAATCTTGATTTTTGGTTATCAGAAGTAAGAATTTCAAATAACACCTGGAGGCTTATTCTGAATTGCGATGCGAAAATCAATGCGATGCGCAAATTAAATGCGATGCGAAAGAAAATTGGTATTCTGTTAGACTTTCGCAATCGCATTCGCAATTTATTTCAAATCGCGGCAACGCTGCTCAAATATACGTCAGTGTCAATTAACGTCAAATTAAAAATAAATAAATTGTTTGTGTTTGGCTGTGAAAATTTTTTAACTAATTTATTTAGGACATTCTGTAATAAAAAAAAAATATAAAAATGGATTTTGTTTTGTGTGTACTTTAAAATCGGCCCAAACCTATTAAAATTTAAGTTAAAGTCAAATATTTTTGAACTGGTTTATATATTTCATACTTTTTCCATCCTGCAGCTTCTCTTATAGGTGGTCCATTGATATTTAGTTCTTCAGTTTACGTTTGCCACAAAGTATTTTCCGACTGATGTGCATTTGGTGTTTTCAAATGGCCTCTTGCCAATTGGATGTGCTTATTCATATCGCGACCTTAGGACAATAAGCTTCTATCTTACATGTATTTTAGGTGCAAATAGAACCTTGTTGTCCTAAGGTCGCGATATATTCTATCATTATTTCAAATTGACGCGGTTTGGTGGTTTTATTCCTGAATTAAATAATAAATATACTTATGATGAATAAATAAATAAAATATTATCTTTCACTAACATGTTTGTACTTTGCGAATGCTATTTTGTTGTCGAATAAATTTTGCGAATTTGACATTTGTTTTCGCAATGTAGAATACCGACTAGTCACCTTTTCGCATTTGAAATGCGATAAAATTTAAGGCGCCCGTACACGACATGTGTTTGTCATCTGACATGTCAAATTTTCAAGTCACATGTAATTGTTCATGTCTGTCAAAATTGCTGTTTTACATAACTTGAGGGTTACACGATCAAGTTTTGCCTATCAATTTTTAATACACTCACACTTTTTTACCAATACACTCATACTTTTAAAAATTGATACGAACTTGCCTTTAAAATTCTCTTGCCAGTGAGTGTTTCAATTTACGTTCAAGAAAACAGCTGATTTCAAGGTTAGTGAGCAAATTTTTCGTTTCTCTTTATAAATTTTTTTTTTTAATGACATCTTGAAAGTAAATTGCTTTCAACTTGCGTGCAGCCTACGTCACAGCTGCCAATTTTTGCATATTTTGACAAACAGTATATGTAAAAGACTATCAAGAAAAGCTTGATCGTGTGGCTGCAATGTAAGGTTTATAATATTCGGTCACAAACGTACATGTAATTTGCTTCTGACATTTTCTCTGTTTTTTTCGCATTGTAATTGCAGAAACCAAAGTAGTTCTCTGTTTCAAAATAACTTGCTGCCGCCACGAAAATATTTATTTGCGCCGTAAAATAATTTAGCCATCTTAAAATTTTTTCTTTTATTTTAAAGATAATAATTTAGAATTTTATAATCAAACGGTTTTTATGTATATATTTACATAAATTCTATTCAATGGTGAGATGAGCATACATATCTTGGTATTGTAAAATATTAACTTCAGCCGGCTAATGATTCCGTCAATAGTTGACGCCGCTGCCAGTTTCTTCCCGGCATAGATTTCTGATGTCAGATGGTTTGTCAGAAGAAAATAGAGCACGCTCTAATTGAAATTTTGTCAGATGACTTTGCGTCTGACTTTTACAGAAGCAAAGTTAAAAAGGTAACACACGACATGTATGTGTTTTGCAGTGGGAAATTTGACATGTCAGATGACAAAAACATGTCGTCTATACGCTCCTTTAGTAAATCAAAAAAACATATGTTTCAAAAGGTAAACAAACAAAAGTAACAAATAAAAAGCATACAAATTGTGAAAAAATTGTTAAATAAAAGAAAAAGTTAAAATAAAAATTAAACCAAAACAAAAACAAAAAGTGAATAAATATTAATTAATTAAACTTGTTTGTGAAGCATTTTTTTTGCTAAATACAAACTGAATTTTTTTTATTATGTTAATTTTTTAGAGTTGTAAAAGTGTGAAGTATTTGGGTACTTAAGTAATCAATAGCAAAAAAATTATTCATGTTCTTTTGAATAAATTAAACCGCCACAAATTAGTAAAATCAAATAAAATAAAAAACAAACAAATTGGAAAGATTACATAAAATAATTTGTTTGTATTTTCAAAAAATGTTCGTGTTATAAAAAGTATTTAACCGAGTACCGGTAAGAAAACGAGTTAAGTAGTCAAAAGTGTCAATATTTTTCAACACTTCAATTATTTGCCATCTGCTGTTGCCTTTATTTTACGAATTTTTACAAATTTTGCGTTCGCGTACTTTTTTGGACAACGGCTTTTTGTGAGAGCAAATTTTTCAGTTTACTCATTTACTGCATTTTACTGTAAAAGTACTCAAACGCACCTAATTCTATGTTCACATTTGGGTTTTTAAACGCGTTTAAGCAAAATGTTGATTTAGCTAATCAAAGCCGTTCACATTACATTTGAGATGATTAAGATGACAGATGATTAAGAAAAAACACACACACAAACACACAAAAAAACAACAAGCTAATTTAAATTTCTTTAAAGTATTAAAAACGGATAAAAACACTTTTATAAAGTTATCAGAAGATTATTTTAATAATTTTAATGATGTAATTGTGAAAATTTATGAATTATTTATTTTTTTTTTTTTTTGGCTTTCTTAAAACTAAAATTTTTTTGGCGAACTAATCATAGTAATATTGCCAGGGTATCACACAAATTTTAGGAGCCTCAACCGCAAAGTCCTCGTTCGACCTAAACCTTCGAATAGGAAGGCGAGAGTTTCCAGAATCCGCTCCAGAGTATATTGGTCTCCACCAGTAATCTTCTGAGTTTTTTTCTTGGTACTCCACCAGTAAAACGTCTGAGTTATATTGGTTCTCCACCAGTCACATGAGTTATAAATGGTTCTCCACCAAACAAAACCTCAAATTGAGGTTAAAAACGATTGCATATAGTTAATGCAGATACCGCAAAAACTGTAACTCGGTACAGTTATACGACGCCGAAACACTAACCAATGCGGGGTGACACCGCAAAACGCAACAAAAGCAGACAAACAAAAACGACCTGTTTGCCCTTAAGAAATAATGACAAAAAGCGCGAGCTGCTTCTCCACTTAGAGCAGTTTTACGAGTGATGAATTATTTAAGAAAAAAAAAAAAAAAAAAAATAAAAACATTAAGCAGAAATCTTGGCCGGTTGTACACGGTTGTTGGCGATTCTACATTTGAGGTATGTTCAGTGGATTCTATGTGGTTAATGAAGTGATTTAGTTGTAATCATGTCAATTTGAAGTGATTAACAAATCACTTCAATGTATGGGTAATCATCTCGATTTTGAAGTGATTAGAGCTTAATCACGTTCGAGCTGCTTAAACGCGTTTAAGAACCCAAGTGTGAACATAGTATAATATAAAAGCTTAAACAAAACACCAACAATAAACAGTGAGCTTACCTTTTCTTACATTCCCCTACAATTGGTTGGCTTTTTTCCGACTCGAATTGTAGTTGTAAGTGGGTAAAGAGGAAATATTTTGTTTCACATCTTTTCGATGCGAGAAGTTCTCACTAAAGTTACAGAACATGGGCACTGGTTACGTGCTTTTGAATTCAGTTATCAGATTTTATTCATATACAAAATTTTTAATGGTTTTATTTTAATTTGTCGAAAGTGTCATATGTGGGACTTAATTGCCCTTTCTCCGTGCTATCGATTTAATTATCAGATTTTATGAACCGTTAAATTTACAGTTTTTTCAAATATAGCACATCATTTGCATAATTTTTAACATATTGTATATATGGAGTTACTCTTTTAATTATAAAACACATATATTTAAAGTTTTGTAAAATAAACCTTATTTTCCTTTTAAAATTTGGTCCACTGTTGTAACAGCTTGGTTGTCTTTGATAAATTCACATTGCCATTCTCAACTCAACTGGCAGTTGGCTATTCAGTTGTGTATCTGTTTGTTCCGTGGTATTGCCGTTTTCAACTTTGTAAAAGTTTGGTCGAAAAAAATGTTAAATACACACAACCGCTAAAAAGTAGTTGTGTTATTTTGGCAGTTAAAGTTTATTTTTTTAAATTCGATGAAAATCGAAAACCAAATGGAGAAATCGTATGTATAAATTGTTGAAATAAATTTTTCGGTTTTTTTTTTAACTTTTATTAGTTTGAAAATAAAAACGAAAGCTCAATTTGAGCGGCTCGTCCAGCTTATTTAAAAAAAATTAGAAATTTTTCGCGGAAAACACCAAAGTTTGGTATGATGAAAAATTCATTTAAGGATTTATGGGAAGAGTTTATAGTGGAGTTAAATAGTTTGGGACCACGACAAAAACTTCTTTTAAACACTTATAATCTTCTTAATCTAATTATAATATTCTTGGCACAGGTTGGGATACACTTCAAGGCAAGTAAAAAGAAAAAACTTGCCAAAAATAAAAGAAACACTCAAGCGACAGGGGGAGGGTGAGGGCTATCACAAGAAGTTCCATTAAATAGCCTTGAGGAAACTGTTTCGCAGCTCTTGTTGTCCGGTATTTGGTGTTGAAAATATTCCACCATCAAGTGAAAATTTTACTGAGTCAGTTGAACCTATAATACAACCAGCAGACTGGCTAACAGCTACCCCAACCAGAAGAAGAACTCATCAGGCACAAGAAAGTTTCGTTACATACCATAAGTTCTTACTTGGCACTGGGAAGTTCAAGAGGTTTGGAATCATCACGAATTTGTCTTCTTGTACGTAGCGCATCTATACAAGAGTTTTCCTTTTCATTATCATAAAATAAATCGAAACTGATATCAATTATAAATACTTCTTATTCAGCACAACCATTAAAAATACTTTAAGTTTAAAAAATTATTTAATTTTATAAAATTTTCACTTGTCAAACGTTATATTCAAAGTTGGTAAATTTATACTTTAAGTTGGCAACTTTATAGCAAACTTATCTAAAAACAGTTGGGTATCACAATACTTAAAATGAGTTTGGATGTGCATAAATTGGCTTGACTCCAACACGACCAAACTGAGTTGTGTGGAAAACCGCAGTAGGGGCATACAAAAATATGCCACCCGATTCAGAATAAAAAAAATTAAAAAAAACAAAATTAAAACTTAAGGGGGCTAAGGCCCGTGGGCCGCCTGGAACCAAAAAACTGCCCGCCCACTTAGTGATATATGTGGGTACTCAAATTAAAGGTAATTTGCTCACGATTGCAACGATGTTTGTATTTTGTTTTTGTATTTGCGTATTATTTTCTTCTTTTGGCTAATTTAAGTATCTTTTAGGTGAAGAAAAGCTTAAGTTAGCGAAGCTATGTTTGTTATACCATAGAGGAGAAAATCCTTACGCCCAGGCGAAGGCCGGCTATGCAGAAAAGCTTTAGTTAGCGAAGCCGGTATTTGTTATACCAAAGAGGAGAAAATACTTGCGCCCGGCCAAAGACCAGCTACGCAGAAAATAATTCTTTAGCACATAGGAAATAGGCTATTATGTAGTTCCAAAAAAAATTTAAAAAACATTAAAACATGAACCAAAATATTTACAATCGTGAGCAAATGACCTTTATTTTGAGTACCTACACAGAGATATGAGTGCATTGGGGCACTTTTTTTGACCCAGAGGGCCGCTAAAGTC
Source organism: Pollenia angustigena (assembly GCA_930367215.1). Classification (NCBI taxonomy): domain Eukaryota; kingdom Metazoa; phylum Arthropoda; class Insecta; order Diptera; family Polleniidae; genus Pollenia; species Pollenia angustigena. The sequence goes on along the minus strand of OV884057.1, from coordinate 117,388,602 downwards.
CCGCCAGCCCTAAATTTATTATTTTCGTTTTTCTTGCACAATTTCCTTAGATATGAGTACCCACACATTCCACTAAGTAGGCGGGGCGAGTTTTTGGTTCCAGGGGGTCCACGGGCTATTCCTTTCATATAATCGTGGTAAAGTTCCTGTAACCACAAACCATATGCATAAATGTATGTAAATGCAAACAAAATAAATGAATTTTAATGACATGTTTGCGATTTTGGTTTCTATAAACAGCTTACATTGGATATTTATGTGAAAAAGTGGCCACCATATTTTTTTATGTGTGCAGCTACCTTTGATTTTTTATATGAAAATATTTTAAAGCTGCATAAAAATATAATAAATATGCAGGTATACAAGAGTCACGTAAGCAAGGATTTTGAAGAAAAATTACAGAAAATATGTATTTTGGGCAGTTAAGTCAAAGTGCAGCTAACTTTGATTTTTTGTTTGAAAATAATTTTAAAATGGCAAAAATTTTGTGCATTTATCTTAAATGTGCAGGTATAGAAAGTGCGCTTAAAACAGGAACTTGTATGGAATTATAAAGAATAATTCCAAAAATTATCAATTTTGTGCAGTTAAGTCAAAAGTGCACTTAAACAACAGGCAGTTAAGTCAAAACTACTGTATATCAACAAAAACGGAAACAATTTCAAAGGAATTTATGTATTCAGCTGACTTAATAAATACTGGATCTTAAACCTTTAACGAACTCAGTCTCTTATCGCTAATATCAAAAGGGGCAAAAAAACTACAAAATGATACAAAAGGGGATTTAAAACAAAGGGGCCAAAAAAGTGGCACGGCAGTCAAATAGGGGCAAAAATGCGACTTTAGTCGCGTTACGATTACGGCATTGCGGTACCTCTAAAAGGAATTTTTGCCACAAAGCACAAAGTTTTTTTTTTAATAAGTATTTTTATAATGTGTGTATATAAAATACATACAGCAATTTTTTTAAGTACATAGTGCACACAATGTAGGAAATTAAAAAATTGTCCGCTTTTCAGTATACTTACATTGTAGGCATATATGTTTGAGAATAAATTGCATACTTTTAGGTATTTTATACTCTTTTTACAATTTGTATCCGAAAGTGCCATCTCTTGATAAAAAAATATATATTTGGTGGTGATGATATTTACACAATTAACTTTCACATTTATGTTTATAACTTGGCAGCACTTTTAAAACTTATTTTTTTTTTTTTTTTTTAATGTCAATCAGTGATGCCATTAGGATAAAAGATACATTTTTCGTATCTTTTGATGACTTCAGGTATCAGGTACGCATCTTTTGAATCTGTATGCAAATGTACAGAAATACATAAAATATTAGAGACTTTTAGACAACTAAAACTTATTAACTGCCCGTCTAAACCAGAGATAATTATTGCGACATATATTGCAGTAAATGTCAAAATTATGTTATCTCTAATGTAGACTGCAACTTTTTGTACATATTTATTCAGTGATGCCAACTTAGTGCTTTTGGCACTATTTATTGTGCTTTTTGATGCCTCAAAACGCCAAAATTTGATCCATAGTGCCAAACTAAAAAAAAGCACTAACTTGGTGCTTTTTCAATTTTTCGTTAGTGCCTTTAGTGCTTTTTACAATTTTTATTTTTTTTCTTCGATTTTTTAAAACTACGATTATAAAGAGGAGGATTTAATTGAACTTTGCTATTTGGGGTACAATTTTGAGAAGGCTTGTAAAGATTTTAAGATTTCAAATGATAAAAAAGTTATTAAAGAAAGTAACACTCGTTTGACCAATGTTTTTACTAGGTTAGAGCTAGGCTTCCTAGCAATTTGGAAATTTTACGAAACCTTGCACTTTTTAGTGTTGACAACATATTTAGTAATCGTAATAAAAACGTTGTATTTCGGTAATACACTGTAGACACTGTTTCAAAAATAGAATATGGATTGGAAAATATTAGGAATTGTACAAACACATGCAGTCAGAAACCGTTCAAAAAAACGCAAAGACTTTAAATATGCGAAGTGCTAAATAAATTAAAAACAACTGACAGAAAATACTATTATAACGAGCGTTGTGTAACCTGCCATTTTTCATGCGCTTTAGTTTTCCACGTGTTGTGCATTCTACCTCTAGTGCTATTGAAAAAAGGATTGACTAAGTATCAGAATGCAAACATACATGTTTTTTCTATTTTACACCTTATGTGTGTTCTTTATTCAGAAGCGTACATATGATTAAATAATTGGATAATATCATAAGCCAATTGTTTTATTAAACTTTGCACGATTTTAATTTAGATTTATTTAAACGAAAAAATTTAGGTATGTTTATTAAAATATATGCTGTCATTAAGTTTTATAAACAATGGTCGGTTATTGCAAATTTTCGGTAATTGCAACAGGCCAGATTTTTTCGAGTTTCGAAAATCGAGCTCGCACTGTATTACTTAAAACTGTTTTATAGCCAATTTAAACTACAAATGATTTGGATGATATTATTTTTATTAAAGATAATAATAATACATTTAAAAATGTTTATATTCAAATGTAAATGTATTTATTACTTAATCTTAAATGAAAATTGTCCCCATCAACGCCGACGCCTTTTTTTTAATTTTGGAGGTATATAATATTCGGCACGCCGAATGCAACATGTTTTGTGTTTAATTAAATTGTAAAAATAGCTTTGTGCTTTTTTACGCTTTTTTTTGCTCGAAATAGTGCTTTTTTTAAATTTTAAAGTGCTTTTTGCTCTCAAAAAGTTGGCATCACTGTATTTATTGCCGGTAATTTATGTTGCAATAGTTGTTAGTCCACTTTCGTTGACGATTATTGCTAACATCAAATTTGGTTGTCAATTGAAAAAAGCAGCCAAAAAGAAAAAAATAGAAGCAAATTGTGGGAGAAAGAAATTGAATTTGTGAAAAGGAAGCAAATTATTATTAGTAAAAGAATTAATTAAACACTAAAATGAAATACCAAAAATTATTTTTATTTTTTTGTGGTAAAATGCCTTTTTTACCGCCTTTCACTCATTGCAAATGGATGAAACTTTGCAGGCATGCATATTCCCGATAACAATACACGAATACATGGGCGTAGCCACGATAAAATCTAGGGGGAGGGCAACATTTTTTTAAACCCTTTTTCACAAGCAGCGTTCGAACAAATCAGCTGATTTTGACAAATTAAATTTATTTTTACTTGTGCTGCTGCTGCAAAAAAAGCGTTGCATGTAACTTGAAACGAAGAACTCAAGTAAGGTTATAAAAGCATGCGCCGCGTGGAGGCGAAAACGCGCTTAAAGCTTCTCTGCAACACAAAAATAACCAATTTTTTGTTTTGGAACAAGAAAAAAAAAATAAAATGAAAAATTAAAAAAATAATACATTTTTCATCATCTACTTAAATATTACTTTTTTAGAAGCTTAAACTTTAACAGACTATCAGCTTAACCACATAAGGTATATACATTGGAGTGTAGTTGGCTATTATCTGCTATTCTTAATGCTTTGTAGGTCTAACTGAAACCCTTTTCTAGATAAACGATATGGTCAAAGGCCCTTCCGATCCCATCCCGTTTAATATGATTATATTTCCTCCGGGCAAAAATCATCTACATATATATAAAAGACCTACCGCATAGTTAAGATTAATTTTGCATTTTGAAAGCATAACGCTCAGAAAGACTTTAAAAGTTTCACTTGTGAGAGCTCTCTATAAAAAAGGTTGAAAGCTCTAGCTCAAACATTTTTTTAAAATTGACAGAAATAAGTTTTAAATTTGTATAGGAGGCACCACTTCCACTAAAAAATTTCAAAAAATTATGTAGCCTATTTATTGTTCTTTCCCGACAATCTGTAATATACTGTCAAAACTTTAAAAAAATATCGGTCCAGCGGTTTATGAGCCCACAAGATACAAACAAACACTATTTCTTCTTTAGGCAGACAATTTTTAAATAGAAGTTCGAATAAAAAAGTACTTTTGATACAAAATAATTTTGGTTACTTTTTTCGCTTTTGGTTACTTTATTTTTACATTTTGTTTACACATTTTTTTTTTGGTCGTGGCAACGCTGATTGTATATATATTGTATACGTTTACAAATCGGAATTCGTCTATCTTCTTTCAGAAGTTTTTAGAACCATGTAAAGGGCGTTTAAAATTTGGCAATATGACATCAACATTTATTATTTTGCGAGCTGCGTTGGTATATTAGATTTAATCAAAATTAATTAAAAATACACCAATATGTTCTTTAATTTTTTAAACAGTAACATTATACCATAATAAATAATTCAAACTTAAGGTCACTTATTATAAAATTAGGATTTTTTTTTTTTTTAATTAAATATACAATTTCAAAATTATGTTTGACAATAAATGGAAAAATAAAACACAATTTTGGTTGGTGGTCTCATGGTGAGTAACATTTATTAAAAATTTTTGATATTATTCGAATGTGTACTCTAATAAAAAAAGGTCGAAGAAATATGATTATAGTTTATTAAACAGTAACAGCAGTTTTTTTGGAAATTGTGTTTTTGTTAAGAAAATATGGCAGCACAGATTATTGCACCATGTAAACAGGGTTGTTAGATGTGACCATTTTTCATAATTTTTACGATTTTTTTGAGAAAATGCGGTATAATGACAATTGACGATTTTCGAAGGTTACTGTATATTATATTCGGAAGGACTATTACAAAAAAGATTTATAAAATACATAACTGAAATTTAGCTCATAGGGCACTGTTACACGTTCAATAAATATCGTAATATTTCTAGTATCACGATATTTATTGAACGTGTAGCATGCAATATTGATGGATCACGATCCATATCGCAGAATGGCCTAAAATATGAAATCCAGATCGCGGATCGCGGATCGCGTGATAAATATTGAACGTGTAGCATTTTCATGATATTAAATAGTCATGATACGTCAGTAAAAAGTGTCAAAATAAAAGAAATAAAATACGCATTGGAAAAATTAAACAAATAAAAAGTAAAATAATTGACATGATACGTCAATAAAAAGTGTCAAAATAAAGGAAATAAAATACGCAGTGGAAAATATTAAACAAATAAAAAGTAAAACAATTGACAAAATTTGTGAAAAGTTGAAATAAAGGGTAATGGCAGAAGACAGTGAAATCGAGTGGGTTCTGCCGGTGGAATCGGAATTAACCAGTGAAAAAATTATTTTAAAAGATTTCATTTTTAGTTTGGAGGCATTGCCGGAATTGTGGGACTCGTCGGCTAAAGCTTATTCCGACAAAATAAAAAGAGCGACTGCACTGCAAAAATTATTAAAATAAACAAAATACATAAAAATAACATAAATACTGACGCGATAAATATTGAACATGTAGCATACGCTCGTGATCCATCAATATTTTAAAATGGATCGTGATCCAAATATCACGATATTTATTGAACGTGTAGCAGTGCCCATAGAATAATTTCGAAAAATAAAAAATGTTGAATATAATAAAAGTAATAGTGTTATGACGATTTCTCTAGCATCAATAAAACACAAAAAATATGTACATTTACAATTAGGTATATTGGGAACAATCCAAAACGTAAAAATCAATTTTTCGATATACAAAAATTATTGGAAATTAAACAAAAAAATTCTTCCACCTTCACAAACCAGGTGGCTTTCATTAAAAGCATTAGTAATTCAAATTCTACAATAATATGAATGCCGTCGATACTGCAAAAAATATACACTAGAGCCCCGATTTGCGTCGATCCTATTTGGTCAACTTTTTAAAAATTGTTGTAAGCCGCTTTACGTTTTTATGATTTCGATTTGCGTCGCTACATACGATTGCATTTTTTTGCTGAAGTCATAATCACATGTGAAGAATTTTTCTATTTGCGTGTAAAAATGCGAAGTCCCATTTAATTCTGTTAGGTAAGTTATTCTAAGTATAGTTGCGTGTTGGAAAGTAAGAAGTTAGTTCTTAATAAGAAGTTTTGTATAATAATGAGTGCAAAGAGAAGAAAATTCATTAGTTTGGAACTAAAATTGACGTAATAAAACGTTTCAAATCTGGTAAAAAGACTGTTGATATAGAGAGAACCCTTGGTTTAGCAGCATCAGCAGTAAAAACAATTTGCAATAGTGATAGCGCTAAAATATAATAATTTAAAGATAGACCGATTTAATAGCAAATGCGATTTTATTTAATGTTTTTGTGAATATGGATAAATGAAATAAATAAATTTTTGTTAAGTTTTTATGAATATATATTTTTTCTTACGTATTTCTTTTTAAATGATAAATATATTTCAGCCCACTTGCTGATAAAAAATAAATCAATAAATTAATGCAGTATATTGTCTCTAATTTGTAAAAATTCAAATATTTGAAGATTTCACAAGAACAATGACAGTCATTTAATGCACCATCTGATGTGTATTGCTGATGGCTTTATACATCAGAAGTTTCTATCTTTTTATTAAGGGCAATATGAAAAAACTGACTTTCGTGTACGTGTGACATTTTTTCCCACTCATACTTGTGAATTTTAAAATATAAACGTGAATTTAAGACAAAATTGAAAGTGTGTTAGTTTAAAAGTTTTGTATGTGTTAGTTTACATCAGCCATTTCTTTTAGGGTGGTTGACGATTTTCCCTGCAAATAAAATTGGACCACCTGACCCATTTTGATAAAATGGACTACTCCATGGACTAGTCCGATGTAATGCAAGCATGGACCATGCCATTGTTAAAAAGTGTTTGTAGTGAGACGACATGTCTTCGTTTTTTAACGACATGCTTTCGTGTTTAAACGACTTCAAAACTAATCCTCTTGAGTATACCATGGAGTAGTTTTAAAACTACTCCTTACTGGTCCAAAGGTGGGTTATATACCATGGAGTAGTTTTAAAACTACTCCTTAGTGGTCCAAAGATGGGTTATATGGTCCTCTCCTAGGACATCGTAATGTTAAATAGACCAGGTTTTTTCCATACGTTTGGGTTACTTGTGGACTAGTCCTGGTCCCTTGTGGACTACTCTTTACACGCGTGTTTGGACTGGTCCTATTATTTGCAGGGTTGTTATGTGTTCGTGACGATTTTACACAGCGTTTACATTTGACAGTACTGGCAAGACAGTAAGAAAATACATATTAGTTACCAAAAACACTACTAACTGTCTTCGTGACGTAGGCGTTCAGACAGTAGTTAAGACAGTTCACTTTTAAAAATTTGTCAAACGTGAATGTTGCAGCGCAAGTTCAGTTTAACGTTTTTTGTATAAAATAAACAAATTTAAAAAAAGCTTAAAATAACTTTATTGTGTGAACAAATATAAAACTTAACTAAAATATAAAAAATCAAAGCAAAATATGTTAATTTTTTTTTATACATTTTGATTTTTTTCTCTTTTGCTCACAAAACTTAAGATTACTGTTAGCAAATGTCAAATCACTGTCCAATTTTACTGTCTGCAAAATTTGCTAGACAGTAGACAAGACAGCAGTGTTACCACCAGCAAAATTCAAAATTACACTTGAGATGAAGCAAAAAAACCCGATTTAAATGAAATTATACCTGATATAAAATTGAAGTTTTATTTAATTAAAGACATTTACACAGAAACAAAAACACAACAAACTTATTGAAAGAAGATCAATATTAGTCAAACTGTTAACATTCTTATTGTAATTTAAAATAAATTAACATTAAAATAAACAACATTAAAGAATTAAAAACAATTAATAAAACATAAAAATAACTCCTAAAATAATGAGTTTAACTTCCACATTTGTTAGCATGTATCTAAGGAAGGTTCAAAATGCTCAGTGATTCCTTTATAACGGTCTTTTTTAAGCCCGAAAGAGCTTACGAAAAGTTAGCTTTCAAAAGTCTTACTGCGCTCACTTTTTTCTCAGACACATCATCATAGATAGATAGATTCATGCCTGCACAACGCCCCCAAATTATCCAAATTAACTTTTCCGCGAGCCTGTGAAGTCACTGGTTTATGTTGATAAACCAGCAACTATTGACGTCTTGGAGGTCAACATTGTTCGTTTTATTCGTGACACTTCTGCAATGCGTTTCGTCAAGGGCAGGCGCGGTGCCTATTGTTTTAAATCAGTTTCAAATGGTAATGCCGTGTATTAATCTGCGATTAAAATTCATCTGTTTTGTGTTTTCTACCATTTTAAGTTTCATGGTCTTAAATAATACCATTTATACCATATTTAATAAACTAAATGCTAGCAGGGTTTTATACAACTGTCCCTTTCGTTATTCAGTTTTACAACTGTTAAGGGCGTCAAATATTCTTCAAACAAAAGCATTTGAAAGTTTCCAGACACACATAAAATTAATTATATGTTGGAATATTCGCTAGTTTGTAGTTTCGAGAAACCTTTTTCAATAAACTTCAGGCTCTAAATCACTATGATAGTCATCATATTTAAAATCTAAGAGTCCATCTTGCGACATTTATTACCAAACTTTTGAATGATGTCTTTTCCTTAAAAGAAACCGATACTATGGTTCAGAAGACTGCGCATTTTTTATCAACAATATTAAAAAAGAAATAAATGTTATCACTGAAATCGAATCTTGATTTTATTTGGGTATCTGAAGTAAGAATTTCAAATAACACCTGAATTACACCTAAGAAAAATAACCCACGATCTACCCACGACAATAAAAACTATACCAAATTCGGGTAATTACCCACAAAGTGGCAACACTGCAAGACAGTTGGAAAAGTGTGCATGTATTAGTGAAAAGGTTTGCATGTGTTGCTACTGTCTTGCCAGTACTGGCAAATGTAAACGCCAGGTTAACGAACTTTGTTAAAACTTGACGATTTTTTGATATAAAAGTCAAACAACCCTGCATGTTAACACGGCAAATATAAATAGGGATGGGCAAATTGAAAAAAATATATCGATATATATCGAATAGATATTTTTTAAGAGTATCGATAATTATTATTTCAAAAATGTCGATATATGGAACGTATTTTGCTGAAACTAAAGCTTCGTACAGACGATGGTCAGATATTACAATATTGTCATTATTCAGACAATGGTGCCATTGTCAGATGCATTCATTTTACACATCTGCCAAATGAAAATGAGCTTACAATGTTCAGACAGTTGCAAGACATTTTTAGGCAATTTTAATGACAACATTATAAGATCTGACCATCATCTGTACGAAGCTTTATACCAAATTAAAAAATTTAATATATGTACATATATATCAGGGACCGTAACAGTTATGCTTTTTTTCATAAAAGTCAGATGAAAACAGTTATTTTGTTGATTTTTATTTTTTTGAACAAATATAACAGTTATATATTGATTTTTATTTTTTGAGCAAAAATAAAAGTTATTCTCTAAATAAATTTACGTGTTTTAATAATTTAGATGACTATAATAATTATTTTCAAAAGATTTTGTTATTCGAGCTTAATTCCCAGTTTTTATTCTTGATAAAAACACTTGAAATTTATCGTTGATGGAATAAGCTATTCCTATGCGCATTTCACTGGTTGCTTAGGCCAGATCGTCAGGAAACTTCATCCATAAAGATTTTAGAAAAACTAAAGATATTAAACCAAATAAAACTGTTAAACGTATAAGACTTATAGCAACAGTTCTACTTGTAATAATTATTTTAATGTGCATAAGGAATTCCAATGATAATTACACACTAAAATAAAAATTTGAAGTCAACTAAATTATTAAATCACGTACATTTATTTAGAGAATAACTTTTATTTTTGCTTGAAAGAATAAAAATCAAAAAATAACAGTTATTTTTGTTCAAAAAAATAAAAATCATAAAATAACAGTTATTTTTGGTCAAAAAAATAAAAATAAAAAAATAACTGTTAAGTTTGATCGAAAATATAAAAATCAATATATTTTATTATTGACAAGTGCATGTGGAGCAATATGGTATACTTGAATCAGTTTATCGACATTTAATTCTATATGCTTTTTTTGTTTTAAAATTCCAATATAACTATTATTTTCGATCCCTGGTATATATATGCACAAATTTTATTATTATTTCAAATATGTACCTATAGGCACATATATTGTTCCAAAACCGCATAAAATAAATCTTTTCAAGTTCGTTTGACTTTCTATTTTAATTAGAAATCTGCAATGTGAAAGCCACGCTTTTTTTCTTAATCCTTCTTATGAATGCCAATTATTTTACTTGAGGGTTACACGATCAAGTTTTGCCTATCAAGTTTTAATACACTCACACTTTTTTACCAATACCACTCATACTTTTAAAAATTGAGACGAACTTGCCTTTAAAACTCTCTTGCCAGTGAGTGTTTCAAGTTACGTTCAAGAAAACAGCTGATTTCAAGGTAAGTGACTGTATATATATTGCCACAGCCTTCAATTTATGTAGATTTTGACAAGCAGTATATGTAAAAGACTATCAAGAACAACTTGACGTGTGCGGCCACTCGATAGTCGAATTTCAATATCGATAAATTGGTATTTTAAATATGGCGATATATATCGATCATTGTTTTTAAATATCGATACTTTGATACATCGATATTTTTTGCCCATTCCTAAATAGAAATGTGATAATTGCCGCAAATTGTTATTTAATAAATTAATTCTTTGTAAAATACAGTTTTTAAATTAAAACAAAAATGTCCATTAGCAAACGCGTTCAGGTAATTAAATAACTGGAAAAAATAATTCCCATTGCGTAATAAAATTTACTGTCTCTACGTTTTACTTACTAGCAATGGGCTACATTTGCCAGAACATGGCACATTTATGATTGCACTTGGCAAAATCCATTCGACTCTGCTAAATTAATATCCAGACACTTGCTAGGTCTACATAAACCTATCTACCATCCAATGAGTAAGTTGACCATTTAGAATAAACTTTTGTAGATATAAATAGTTTTGAGTGAAGTGCAGACATATGTAGTTAACGTAAATAATGAAGTTTGCTACACGTACATACATATTCTAATTTATTGAAATAAAATAAGTGCAATTTATATGGTAAATACCAAAAGTTTCTTTGTAAATTCTTTAAATTCTGTTTTTTCTTTTGCAGATGATTGTGGCGATCATGTCGTCGTTATTAACACAAAGGAAATTGCTTTGCCAGGTGATGAATGGATAAAACGTGTATACTTTCATCATACTGGTTACCCAGGAGGTGCCAGTTGGACTCTTGCATGGCAGTTGCATGAGAAAGATCCCACTATGGTTATGCAAAAAGCCGTATACAATTCAATGAAAGGAAACCTTCAACGCCGTTATACCATGCAGCGTCTTCACCTGTTTGCCAATGATCAAATTCCCGAGGAAATTTTAGCAAATGTAACAAATCAAATAAGAACACCACGCGAAGTACCAAAACGCTTGGATCACATCGATAAGGAAACTTTAGAAAACTTCCCTTCAATAATGGAGTATCCAAAAGATTATATATTACGCTAAACTTGAATATCCCTGTTTAATAATGTTTTAATATAACGAATCAAACAAAACTAATTTTGTTTTTTAAACAGTTATATTTTTAATTATAATGTTCTAATTATAATATATTTTTCTTGTTGCAATGTTTACAAAGTTAAAAAAATTTTTGTTATAAAATGTAACGTAATAATTTCCTCAAACGCTAAAAAGTTCTGATCTAATTTCAAAAACAATAGTATAATAGAAATTATAAAATAAAATCGGTAAATCTAAATCACCGCATTAGATATCGAGAAAATTATCCTATCGAGTAAACTCGTATTTTAATGCATACGGTAGACATTGACCTATCGAATGAAAACTCGAGAGATGTGATGTCTTCATTTACTCGATTCGATACCGAATGCTATCATCTCAATAAAAATTAGAGCAAAATTTAAAGAATGAAGTTTATGCAATAAAAAAATTACAGAAATTTTAGGTTTTCGAAAAGTGAAAAAATACCAAGAATAGCTACCAGCTTTTCCTCATTTTAGGCATCAATAAAGTGCACTGTATGCTAATGTAGGCTATACAGGTCTCTTCTGAAAATCACTTTTATTTATTAATTGGCCTTTGGCCATAAACGATTAATATAGTTATTCACAACTTTGTAATGCTATATGTTTATGCATTTGTGTGATACAGACGTGTATTTTTAGCCCCGCATACGATTTGAACTATTAATTAATCACATTTGATTTTGTAATACATAAATATAAGCAGCGAATGGACGCTTAAAAAAAAAAAAAAAAAAAATAATATATTTTGTTATTTAAATTACTTAACATAATAGTGAACAATTTAAAACGATAAAATTAAATTAAATAAAACAGTAAAAATTTATATGTATGTACGTATGAATGTTCATACATGTGTATACATATTCTGAACAAAACATTTAAATTCTGGTTTTTTTCTTTTGTTGTTGTAAAATACAATAAATAATAAAAATATTAAAGCAAAGCAAAACGGTGAAAAACAAAAACAACTCTTTGCATGAGTACAAACAGTGAAACAACACTAAGACAAAATGAAAGAAACGTTTACGTTTTAGTTAATGCAAATGAAAATAATGCAGAAATAAATAAAACAAAACAAAACAATATTAACCACCTAACGGCTAAGCCAATTACTCGAACACGTTCCCTCTCACCCTCGGTATTTACACAAACGGTGGATAGTAACTCATTAAAAAAACTACAACAAGATTTGGTGACAAGTGTTGCCAGGCCAGCAAGTATTGCCGTGACGTCAAAAACAAATTTAGTGGGAAATGATACCATGAACTCAAACACAAATGCAATGGAAAACCCCCCTGTAAAAAGTTATCAAAAGCCTACAGTACAAGTTGGTATGGACAGGTACATAACAGTGCTTAAACGGGGACGCAGCCCTACCTCTGCAGCAGTTGCTTCGGCCTCAAAAGTACCATCTTTTGATAAAATAAATACTCAAAATCGTTTTGCAATTCTGGAGGATGAATCCTCTGAAGCACCAAACGTCATTAAACCATCCAAGCCTCCCCCGATATATCTAAGGGAGCAAAATTCAAATGAGCTCATAAAGAGTTTGATATCGGTGATAGGTGAAAATTCGTTTTACGTAGCGGCTATAAAGCGTGGAAGTATAAACGAGACAAAAATACAAGTCAATAATGAGAATGATTTTCGCAAAATAGTAAACAACTTCGAAACGCTTAAAAAAAACTTTTATACCTACCAACTGAAAAGCAGTAAAGGTCTACAGGTAGTGATTAAGGGTATTGACTCATGTGTGGACCCAGAAGAGGTTAAAACATTCCTAGAAGAAAAAGGCTTCAAGGTAAAACATGTAGTAAATATTAAAAATAGAGAAAAAATTCCCCAACCACTTTTTCGAGTGGAGTTTGAACCCGGCGACGTAAAACTTAAAAAAAACGAAACACATCCTATTTACAATTTAAAATATATTCTCTACAGAAGAATAACTATAGAAGAGCCGCACAAAAAAAATGGACCTGTTCAGTGCTTAAACTGCCAAGAATTTGGCCATACCAAGGCATACTGCTACTTACACCCTGTCTGCGTAGTATGTGGTGAACTACACGGTACAGTTTCTTGCGATAAGTCTAAAACCGACCCCAACGTAAAAAAATGTAGCAACTGTGGCGGTAATCACACTGCCAATTATAGAGGATGCCCAGTATATAATATTGTCAAGCAGACGGTTGGACCGAAAACAAATACCCCTCAAATGCAGGTTGCAAATCAGGTAAACACAAATGCAATTCAAGCCCCCCAGCCTAGTAATAACAGAACCACTTACGCTAACGTCCTAAAATCAAACCATCAGCCAATGCAAGGTGCCTCGCCAAGTAATGATGAAACTCCGGTTTCTAATTTAAGTCGTTTAGAAATAACCATGGAAACATTAGTGCCAACAGTAAATAATTTTACGAACACAATGGGTAATATGATGCAGGAAATGCTTAGAATGCAATCGATGTTATTGCAAGCTGTACTTAACAAACCATGAACTGTTTAAAAATTTGTTTTTGGAACGCAAACGGCATCCGCCAACATAAAAATGAATTAGAATACTTTCTTAAAAATAAACAAATTGATGTCATGATGATTTCTGAAACTCATTTGACCTCAAGAAATACGTTTAAAATCAATGGTTATATACTATATGATACCAAGGACCCTCGAGATAGAGCTTGTGGAGGTTCTGCCATCTTAATAAAAACTCGAGTCAAACACTACATTATGTGTGATCACCGTGAAGACTATCTGCAAGCAACGACTATTTGTGTTGAGGAGCTAAATCGAAACATAGTAATTTCTTCTTTATACTCTCCACCTAGATTTTCCATATCAGAAGGCCAATATTATAAATATTATAAATCATTAGGACCCTGTTTTCTGGCCGCTGGCGATTATAACGCTAAACATACCTTCTGGGGGTCACGACTTATAACACCAAAAGGTCGTGTTTTGTTTAACACAATCTCTAAAATGGGTTTAAATGTGGTCGCGAGCGGGCAACCAACATATTGGCCTACTGATCAGCAAAAAATTCCAGATGTTATCGACTTTGGCGTGGTTAAAAACATCCCCACAGAAACGATTCATGTTGAAGCTTCCTTAGAATTATCATCCGACCACACACCTACAATTGTTACTACATATATCGAACCCAAATAGAATTGTATTTCCGTCAGGTTACTTAGCGACGCCAGCCACACAAATAAATTGGTTAAAATATAAAAAATTTCTCAGTGCCCATTGCACAGAAAATATTCCGCTTAGTACACCGGAGAATGTGGATCTCTCTCTTGTTAACTTTGACAGTTATCTTAAACTAGCTGTTCAACACTCCAGCGTTACCCCCAAAAAAATTAAAAATAATAAAATATGTTCTTCAGATGTCGAGCGGCTCTTGACTGAAAAAAGGAGAGTTCGAAGAGAGTGGCAACTTTACAGATCCCCGCAACTTAAGATTTTATTAAAAGAATGCACAAAAAGGCTAAGAAAGTTGCTACATAATCAGAAAACGGCTTCTCTAGAAAAGTATCTTAAGGAACTTGATGCAACTCCACAATCTGACTACTCATTATGGCGTGCAGCTAGAAATCTAAAAAGGCCAGTTATATCTAAGCCACCATTAAGAAACTTGAATGGTAGTTGGGCAAGAAATGATAATGAAAAAGGAAACCTGTTTGTAAATCATTTGAAAAACGTATTTACACCAAATATATCTCACAATATTGCGGTCGAGTTACCACCTGTTGATGCTAGATCAGCTATTCCCCTCAGATTTGAGATAAGAGAAATCGAAAAGGCTATTTGTGACTTAAACACTAACAGCCGTATTCATAAAAAAATCATAATTCAGGTTTTAGATGAATTTTAGTTAAAAAACATTTTAAGCCTAAAAAAGCTTTTTTTTAAATTCGTATTCATAATCAGCATTTTAACTAATAAACGTTTTACCGTCTTTTTTAATTTGATGGTGGCAACGCTATCTCTTTTATTTGTCACATGAATCATAATGATGTAAAACAGTGGTTATTAATTCATACTCGTATTCGTATCTAAAATTTTTTTTTGTCGTGTGTGAGAAAAAAATTGTTTTTTATATATGAATAGTTGTCTCTTATATTTAAAAAAATAAAGAGTTCAAACAAAACAAAACAAAGTGCAATTTAGATGATGATTTTATTGCTGATATCAAAAAGTATTCAAATAACGAGTTTTATTTTATTTGTTTTGATCGTTTACACATCACTAGTTCATAATGTACAATTAATAATTTTTTGAGCTTTAATTTGTGAAATTGAAAAATATATTAATAATATACATTTTTCATACATACATATTTTTGAATTTCATTTTATTTTTAATGTTTAAATACATAATAATATATTGTCTTAAAATTTCTCGCAAAACTGTTCAAAATGACCATAAACACACAGCAAAAAGCAAAAATGTCATTTTAAAATAGGTTTAAACAAGGGTCGAACCAATTTTAAAATTCGCTTATTTACACAAGGTTTAAAATAGGGTTTTTAAGGTAATATTCGTTTATGAATACAATTTTAACGATTTATGCTTAAAACAGATTTGAAATGGAGTTTAAAATGTTTATGAATACGGCTGTAAGAAGGCACCTGGTATTGATAAAATCAGTAATAAAATGCTTTTGGAGCTACCTCGCATAGCAAAGAAAATTATTCTTTTTATTTTTAATGCTATTTTACGCCTTGAATACTATCCTGCAAAATGGAAGGTTTCCTTAGTTACCATGATACCAAAGCCAGGTAAAGATCATACAAAAGTTGAGTCTTATAGACCTATTAGCTTATTATCAAATGTGTCAAAGCTGTTTGAGAAATTATTAGTTTCAAAATTAACACCAATTTTAAGTGAAAATAGATGTATTCCAAACCATCAGTTCGGATTTAGAAGAAAACACAGCACAATCGAGCAGACTCATCGAATAGTAAATGTCATAAGAAAAGCATTTGAAGAAAAGAAATATTGCTCAGCACTCTTCATCGATGTTTCGCAAGCTTTTGACAAAGTCTGGCATGAAGGCTTATTACACAAATTGAAGCAAAATTTACCAGCAAACACACACAAGCTGCTAGAAAGCTACTTAGTCGGTCGTCAATTTATTATTAAAGAAGGAAATTTCTTAAGTTCACCTCAGCCCATTGCCGCTGGAGTCCCACAAGGCAGCATCCTGGGCCCCCTATTATACTTAATTTATACTTCGGACATGCCAACAAGCAACTACACACAAACTTCAACATTTGCAGACGATACAGCTTTTCTAAGCGTCCACGAAAATCGTTATGAAGCAACGCGTTACTTACAGCATCATATATTTCAACTAGAAATATGGTTAAGACAATGGAGGATAATGGTCAATGAGCAAAAATGTGTACATATAACATTCACTTTGCGCCGGGAATCTTGCCCCCCTATTACAATCAATAATCAAATAATTCCTCAACATTCGCATGTTAAATATCTCGGTATACATCTGGATCGGCGATTAACCTGGAAATGCCATATAGAGGCAAAATTAACTCAAATTAAACTAAAAGCCATTCAAATTCATTGGCTTATTGGAAGAAATTCTGTCCTTAGTCTCGATTGCAAGCTTCTACTTTACAACTCTATCTTAAAGCCTATCTGGTGCTACGGTATTCAACTATGGGGCACTGCCTCGGCCTCTAATATCGACAAAATTCAAAGGCGCCAAAATAAACTTCTTCGAATAATCACAGCCGCTCCCTGGTATGTTAAAAACTCAAACATTCATAAGGATCTCAATGTGCCATTAGTGAAATCTATGATTAAAAAATATGCAATAAAATATTTAAAAAGGCTTGAACAACACCCAAATCCACTAGCTCGAAATATTTTAAATCATGGCGGCCACACTCGCTTAAGAAGAAGAGACACTGCAGCACTTACCCAATTAGATGAGCGATAATCACCTATAAAAGTGAACATAACCCGTGATGAAGAAAATTTTGTCTGGCACTGGCAAGAGATAAAATAACGTATTAGGTTAAGATTTGATTAATTATTGTTAGTTCATATTTAATATATGAAGATTCAATAAAAAATAATGACAAAAAAAAATATGTTTATGTACATATTTCTTAAATTAACTTATATACAGGCATGTTCTGAAATCACGGTGATTTCAAATCACGAACGATTTTGAAATCACCAGGGGGGTTACCGCGTATTTCGATTCGAGAGAAATCATTTACGGATTCGAACAATTTGTACTGTGTATTACGATTTTCGTTATATATCTTTCGAATAAACGGACGTTTTTCATACTTTATTGAAAACAAAAAATCACTTTCTTAAAAGCCACTCTCTATTACGAACAAAAATTGTTAATCAAATTTCCCATTTTTTAAAAATACAACCTCTGTCATCGTTTCGAACGATTACGAAAATCGTAATACACAGTACAAATTGTTCGAATCCGTAAATGATTTCTTTCGAATCGAAATACGCGGCACAAAGTATACAGAGATGAAAAAAGTGACGTATGAAAAATGCCTAAATCATTTGCGAGGGCAGCTTTCGAAGAAAGAGAAAGAAAACGTTTTTTGTTAGTGAAGTGACAATGCGTAAAAACAGGCCGCTACTATCTACACAAATTGCATAATCAAAACAAAAGACGCAAAAAGGGCAGCTTTCGAAGAAAAAGACAGAAGAAAACACAATATTTTCTGTCTCGTGACGCCTCTGTATACTCTGTGATACGCGGTAACTCCCCAGAGAAATATTTTGGTGTTCTGAAAATCAGGAGATTTTTAATTTTCAGTCGTGATTTTCATTGTTCTAAACCACAAGAAAACAACTGTGCGCTTCTTTTTAAAATGTTGCCATTTATTTAGGATGTATGGCTGGCATTTTCATTTATTTTTCCTTCGTATATTAAAATTTAACCAATCAAATTTCATAATTACGTTTACTTTTACTGCCTGTTTGTAGAACGCGAGCACAAAAGTGACTCGCTTAACTTACATTTAAAACAAAAACAAAATTTCAAAATTTCAGGCAGTTAGTTTTTTTTAACAAATTGATTTAATTTTTATTTTTAATGTTTAATTTAATTGAAGAAATTAGTCATATGCTAAACGACTTTAACCCGGCGCCGGGGGGGGGTGGATTTTAGCTACAAGGACATGGGGGTTGGGTCATAATGACCCACTTATTAAACTCGAGGTTTTTTGCTATATTTACGAAAAAATATATACAATTTAGATTGAATCTAACCTTATTAAGGAAATAAAACATGACTTTGTTAAAAAATAACATATTTACTTTTATTTTTAAACAAAAAACATTTCATATTAAAAAAGTTAACAAAGGAGGCTTCTTCTAGCTTAAATATAATAAACACTTATTTTTTTATTAGTCTTTAAATTAAATTGACATTTTTATGCCTTTATGACTAAAAAAATAATAATATACCGTTATATTGAACAATAATGAAAAGTTTTCTAACTAAAAATAGTATTTGATATGCAAGATACATAAAATACAACTGGCGCAAAATAGCTACGTTGACTGTGGGGATGGGTCATATTTACCTTTTTTAACTTTGAGCACGTGTTACTCGAAGTACAATCGTCATGCAACTGATTTGAAATTTATAACATTCAGAGAGATTCAATATCACCAGCTACTGAGAAGAGCGTAGAGAAGAGAATTACATTTTTAAAACCACAATCCATTCGAAAAGTGACGGGTAATTTTGACCCATCCCCCCCGGCGCCGGGTTAAGACCTCTTTGCTCTGGCAACCATTGACAAAAAGTAAATCACTAACAATGTAAACAAAACTAAAACAGCGTTTGCAAAAAATACAGCTGCTTCCTAAATTTGTAAATTTAAAGGTTCTTCCGTGTAAAATAATTAATTTTAATGTAAAAACGAATCAAGGATAGATAATTTAATGTGTATGTGATAATTTTATTATAGATTTAAAAAAAAAAAATGCTTAAAAACTTCAAGTGATTTGAAATCGTCATGCTGTAAGCTAACCGGTTTTAAATCACGAGATTTCAAAAATGTTTTGTTGGCACAACACCTTTTTAGTGATTTCAAATCACTATGAAAAAGTGATTTTCAGAACATTACTATGTACTAGCTTTTAACCCGCTACTTCGTTAGCGTCTCCTTTTCCTTTGTGGACATATTTTTATGCCAAAGTTTAATAAAAAAATACTTGTTTTAGAACCAAAGCTTAAGAAAAACATAAAATGTCCCGTATTTTTTTTTTTTTTTTTGTACTATTTTCCCCCATTAAAGTATCAAAAATTTCAGTATTGTAGTGGCAGCCCATATTTTAGTACGAATATGCCAATGAATGGAGGAAAATGTTTTGTAAAAAAAGTACCCAAAATAGTTGCGATTTTCATCCTTTAAACATTCGAATTTCGAAAAAGTACCAAATTCATATTCGGATTTTTTTGATAAGTTTCGATTGTGGTATAAACTTTATTTCTAGGTTTATTGGTTCAATATATAGATGGGTTGACAAAAAAGTACAAAAATTCAGGTTTTACCCGTTTTCTCTCTAAAAGAGCCGAATTTCATAAAAGTACCTGACACCTGTCCGCTTATTTTTCTAAAGAACAACGTTATGTATTACAGTTTTTTTGTATCTCTTTTAATGTTGGAGATATAAGGTTATCGAATTTAACCGTTTTTACCCCCTAAACATTCGAATTTTCAAAAATCCCGTCTTAGTCCCGTCCAAATTTCAAATATTTAGCTTCAGGCGTATAGGCTGTTCGATGACGAATCAGTCAGTAACGTTACAATTTTATATATATATATATATATATATATATATATATATATATATATATATATATATATATATATATATAGATTACCCTTAGGGAATCCATGTAAAAATTCAAAATTAATAATTGCTTAAAAGTGTATTTCGATAAATTAAATCTTAAATGTAAAATTGCACGTGTAATATCGTGTTGTTTCGTTTTTATGTGTGTTCGGTGTGATTTTCAATTGCCGAAGCACACCGTGAAACACAAACTGTGATTTTCAGAACACCTCAAAATCACACTTGATTTTAAAAGCAAGTGATTTAGGCCCCTATTACGGTTAACAACTCAACTCAGTTGAGTTGTAATTTCTTAATTATACCCTTCACCTCAGGTGTTAAAGGGTATATATATGTTTGTCATTCCGTTTGTAATTTCTACAATAGTGATCTAAGACCCTATAAAGTATATATATTCTGGGTCCTTATGAGGAGAGAACTTGATTTAACGATGTCTGTCCGTCCGTCCGTCTTACGTTTGATATGTGTTTTCCGGAGACTCCAGACATGATAGCGGCTAGGTTGTTTTACATTTATGTCACATATAGTCCACTAATATAGTCGGTCCAAAAATGACTGTGATATGACCAAAAAACCACGACTACCTCTAATTTTTTCCAAAAATCCCTTGTGGTTGTTGTATTTTTTTTACTTTTTGCTGCATATCTTTGGAACGTCAAAAGCCAAAGTTTCCAAATTAGGTACATTTAGGTTGCTAATACACACCATCTTACAAAATGTGGGCGGGATTAAAATTGTATAAAACCCTAAATTTTAGGGCTGCCATATGTCCTCTGGATATGACTCAATACCAAAATATCGGAAATTTTTAGTAGAACATATTTTATAAAAAACTCGGAAAAATCGGTTCAGATACAAAAAAGTTATGACCAAAATTATAATTTTTTTTTTTAAATACCCACTTTCGGGAACCATTGATCACCCCGAGGCCAAGCTTTATAACTCGAGTAAATGGCAAATTTCATCTTAAACACGTTGGTTCATAAATCTAGCAAATCGGTTAAAAATTACTCTTTTTTATAATAAACTTTGTTAAAATATATGTATACAAGTATAAGTATATAAATGTTTATATATAAATATAACTAAAGTAAATGGTAAAATTCTTCTTAACACGTCGGTATATACAACTATCCAAAAATGGGCTAAAAAACATCAAAATTTTTATAAAAACCTAAATTTTAGGGCTGCCATACGTCCTATGGATATGACTTATACCAAAATATCGGAAATTTTTATGAGTTATAACCGAAATACTGGGGTCTAACCACCGCATACGATATCGAGCAAAATTGATCGAAATTATTTATTTTGGTATCTTAAAACTCGATATCGAATGAAATGTATTGAATTTGAAATAATAGCATTCGACATCGAGTAACTCGACATTACATTTATCGAGTTTCATTCGATACGCCATACGTATGCAAAAAAAATTCAACAGTTTATTCGATACGATAGTATCGAATGCGGTGATTAGACCCCTGAATTCCAAAAAATTACCCTTTTTATACCCTTCACCGGTATTGATCCTACACCCTATAAAGTATATATATTCTGGGCCCTTATGAAAACCGAAGTTCAAAACCGGCTGTCTCTTATTTTAAAAAATATTTACCAGTTTTATTTAGTTTTTGTCTAGTTGCTCTGTATTCTGCTCGCACACTGGTGAAGGGTATATAAGATTCGGCATAGCCGAATATAGCACTCTTACTTGTTTTTGTATTATGGTTTACAACTTTACTATATTGCGGTGAACAAAAACATAAAAAAATTACAACTGATCACAACCAGTTGTAATAATTACAATTCAACTGAGTTGCGTTGTAAACCGTAATTGGGGCCTTAAATTAACTTAATTTTCAGAACAGATCTGGCTGTATAGCAAATTTATCGAAAAGAAAAAGTACCAATTTTATCCCTCAAAAAGTACCAATTGTATACCTTAAAAAGTACTCTTTTTTTAATCTGGACTATATGCAATCTGCATACCAAAACACAAAATGGGAAAAAGTACCAAGTTTTCCCCGATTTATCTCTTCGGTTTTAAAAACATAACGCCTTTTATTTTCTGTCTTTATCCTTTTAAATTTTATATTAAATATTTTAAAGTGTATTCTTAACCAATTCAAAAATGGATTTGAAAAGTGCTCGAAATTCATCACACCTTTTTAAAACGTTCGTCTTTAAATCGATCGATTTTCTTTTTGCAAAATTACATTAAAAATAACATATCACTACATCTTGAAGACTAAAAATGTTTATGCTCCGGAAAACGCGCCGATTTCAAATCGCTTACAGTTTGGAAAACACGTTTTCTAAAAACCATACGATTTTCGAAGTTGTGTTTGAGCAATGAAGACATAAGGCCCAACCACAATTGCTTAACCTACTGTCAAAAATCAACAAAAAGACTCGAATGTATTAAAAAAAAAACAAAATCAAAAAACATTTGATTTCGTACAGAATATGCCAACTTAAACACATTATGGTTGGGCCTATAGTCTTACATATCGTCATATTAAATGCAAACGGACGTAACTACACCTTTTATTTTTTTACAGGAGAAGAAAAAAACCTTCTAAAATCAACAAATATTATGGTTTCTTTGCAATTTTTGTAAATTATACTTAAATTGTGGGCTTATTTATTGGTGAAGATATTTTTAATTTTTTTCGAACATTTAAGTTTTTATGTTAGTTACGTTCTTTTGACTTTCCACTTTTTTTAAACAAAAAGACGTAACTACAAAAAGTCACAGTAGTGGATGAAAGGTTTTCTTTTTGGTATTACTTCATTAACTTCTAAACTACCAAACAGATTTTGACGAAATTTGGAGACTCAGCAGAAGAGATGTTAGATTTTCAAAGCGATGTTTTAGTACTTGTGTATTTTTAGCACAGTGGATTTTACAGTGGAACAAGGTTGACAATCGGGTATGTAAAATCTATTGGCCCGCATAACTTTCCGATTAAAAATAATTTTGAAATTTCGAAAACTACTTGAAAAAGTTAAGAAAAACACGCTCACTATATACTAGTATTCTAGTCTCTTACAGTTCAAGAGATATTTGACTTTATTATTTATGTTATCTTTTTATAGTTTACCAGAAATCCGCAAAAAAACTTACCTATTGTTTTGAATTTTACCATTTTAAATTGTTTACACTTTTGAATAAAAATATGTTTCCTTGTTTTAACTTTTTTTAAAATTTTTATACATATTTTATTGTAAAATAAAATGTAATTATGTAATTCAAATAAAAACTACAGATAGGTGAGAAATCTATATATATAAAATTGGATGTGTGTGGGTATGTGTGTATGTATATAACGTATGGACTCCAAAACGGCTGGGCCGATTTTGATGAAATTTTCAGGGAATCTTCAGAATATTCAGGCGGGTGACATAGGGAAGTCTGATTTTTGATTTTCGGTCTGGGGGCGGAGGGGCGTGGCAAAAACCATAACTTGAGAACGGCTGGACCGATTTGAACGATTTTTTCTTTAAAATGATCGCCATGGTCTAACTTAGATTTACATGGAAAGAAAATTTTGCTCCGCCCACCTTTACGCCCACTTTTTTCGATTTACCTAAAATCAGAAAACGGCTCCATCGACTTGACTAATTTTTCTTTCAAATGTTCGTATTAATCAACTTTAAGTTTTAATCGAAAGAAAAATTTACCACGCCTACTTTTACGCCCACTTTTTCTATTAAGCGCATAAGTTGAGAACGGCTTGACCGATTCAAACGATTTTTTCTTTAAAATGATTGCCATGGTCCAACTTAGGTTTTTACGGAAAGAAAATTTTGCCACGCCCACTTTTTTCGATTTACCTAAAAAAAAGGGCTTCATCGATTTGACTAATTTTTCTTTTAAATGTTCGTATTAATCCATTTTACGTTTTCATCGAAAGAAAAATGTATCACGCCTACTTTTACGCCCACTTTTTCTATTAAGCGCATAACTTGAGAACGGCTGGGCCGATTTGGACAATTTTTTCCTTAAAAACCTCGCCATGGTCCAACTTAGGCTTTTACAGAAGGAACATTTTAAAGGCCGTAAATTTCGTTTAAAGCTCAATTTAAATCGTCTGGTAATACAACAATATTTGCTTAGGGCCAGCAACGCGGACCGGGTCAGCTAGTTTTATATAAAAAATTCAGTACATTTTGAAAAAAAAATTCATTTAAAAGAAGTCGAAAACAAATAGTTAATTTTCGAAGGGAATGTTGTCATAAAAATTATGGCAATCGGCTGGTATTAATGGTTTTAAGTCTTGGAGATTTTGCCACTTTTTCTTTGATATTTTAATTCTCTGAGTATGCAATGGGGTGGGTTCACGATCTACAAATTTCTTCATAGCTCTTTGTGGAAGTAGTTCATAATCATCGTTAATATTTGTTTTAAAATAAATTACACCATTGCTATCGTATCTCAAAGCACGAATCATGTTTACTGTGGAATCACCGGATTTTTTTCCTGTTCAAAATATATAGTTTAAAATCAATAAATATGTACATACTATTTGTATATTAAAATAAAATGTAACACTTTACCTGGCCTTATTGATGAATAACGTTTTGGAACGGACTCAAAGTCAAGAAAATACGCATGGCTTAAATGGTGCACTTGTAGAGGGAAGGGATTTTTTCGGGCGTCTTTTATTAAGTCCACAAGTTGCGATGGCAGATTTATTAGATTTCGTACGGAATATGCCAACTTAAGCACATTATGGTTGGGCCTATAGTCTTACATATGTATAGTCTTAATATATGATAATGCAAATGCTTGTTTTTTGTTGATAGTTTAGGAATGATGTCATTAAATTTTCGTTAAAATGGCATCGATTGGATTTCGCATATTTTGGAGAAAATGCATACTTATATTTACATTTAATGGGATTAAAATATTTTTTCCAAATCTGTTGCAAGTTAGTTGCTTGGCACATGGGTTATACCGCGTCGCAGAGGAAATTAGAAGCCAATTCGATAATATTGCAATTTTTAATAAAATGTATAGATGGGGGCTCAACTGAGTTGAGTTGTAAACCGTAATAGGGGCCATATACATACATATGTACATTCAACTGGTCGCAATTTTTTTTTTTTAAATTTACATGTTTGCGCTGCTTAAAATATGAGGTTTGGTGTAAGAAATCAAGTCCTAATTTTTCAGCTCAATCCGACGGTGCCTAGTCGTGCCAAGTGGGGCCCAAAGTTCCCCATTTTATAAAAAAAAAACATCTTTTCTATCAGATCTTTATAGTTATACTAGTTGAAAAGCCGAAAATCAAAAATATGATTACGCTACGATCTTCGGCAGAGAAAGTACTTCAAGTGTGCCAAATTTCAGTTTCCTATGTCATCAGATGGCTTCAGAAAGTTGCGGAAAGAATAGGACATACATGCAAACATCCTGACATACTAAGAAATTATATATTGTATAGATAGATTAAAGTATTTGCAGTTTAATATTTTAGTATGATACGAACGAAAGATTTTTAACTAATTTTAACTAATTCGGGGTCGCTGAATCCAGTGGTGCTAGCCGTTTTTTTAGGCTAGCTTTAGTTTTCGAGATATACCGTTATTTCGAAAATTAAGGATGTTGCAAAACATATGTTCGCGCAACTCAAAAACGCTTTAGCTTATTGAAAAACTAAAAAAAACCGAAATTCGGCAATAAAATTTACTTTAAGAAAGTTAAAACTTTTTTCTTCATATTGGCTTTGGTTTTCGAGATATACCGTTATTTCGAAAATTAGGGAGGTTGCACAACATATATTCGCGTAACTTAAAAACGCTTTAGCTTATTGAAAAACTAAAAAAAACCGAAATTCGGCAATAAAATTTACTTTAAGAAAGTTAAAACTTTTTTCTTCATATTGGCTTTGGTTTTCGAGATATACCGTTATTTCGAAAATTAAGGAGGTTGCACAACATATGTTCGCGTAACTCAAAAACGCTTTAGCTTATTGAAAAACTAAAAAAAAATTCCGCAATAAAATTTACTTTAAGAAAGGTAAAACGTTTTTCTTATATGCGCAGTCGTTTTAGAAACATAATTTTTTTTCTGGAAAAAAAATAATTTTTTTATAAAAATTTCGGAATTTTTGTTTTTAAAAATTCATAAAAAATTGAAAAATGGAGCTATGCTTCTAATTTTATAGAGTCATATAAAAAACAATATTGCAAACAAAACAAGCTATAAATGATTAAAATCTGTTCACAACTTTTGATTTTATGTATTCAAGATGAGACAGATAAGCAGTACCTACTCCAAGTTGTTGAGCACTATCGTCATTTATATTCGTCCCACAACAAATCTTCTCTTTTAAATTTTTCAACTTAATAAAATCAATCAAATAAATTTACACTTTTTTTGAAATTTCGAAATTTTCATTAAAAAAATTATTGTAGAAGCATAGCTGCATTTTCCAATTTTAAATGAATTTGTATGAGAGCCCCCCTAAAAAGTAAAGGTAAAGGGCAAGTATGTCTCGAGAAAATGTTTAGGACAAAAAACTTATTGAGGTCGGTCATACATTCTATTCCCCTAGGTCTGACTCTTGGCAGTTATGGAGCTTTTTCTTCAATATATTTCTAGTCTGTAGTTAAAATTTTGAATAGGAGCCCCTTAATGAATGGAGATAGCAGGTAGGTATTTTAGATGAAAAATAGAGTGGAGTTGGTCATACATTTGACCCTTCTTGAGGCATCCTAGGTACTACAAGGGCCAAATATAAGAATTTCAACTATGCAAATATGGCGGTTTAATAAAATTCTTAAATTAATTAAAATTTTTCGTCTTTTGTGAATACATAAAATCAAAAGTTGTGAACAGATTTTAATCATTTATAGCTTGTTTTGTTTTTTATATGACTCTATAAAATTAGAAGCATAGCTCCATTTTTCAATTTTTTATGAATTTTTAAAAACAAAAATTCCGAAATTTTTATAAAAAAATTATTTTTTTTCCAGAAAAAAAAATTATGTTTCTAAAACGACTGCGCATATAAGAAAAACGTTTTACCTTTCTTAAAGTAAATTTTATTGCGGAATTTTTTTTTAGTTTTTCAATAAGTTAAAGCGTTTTTGAGTTACGCGAACATATGTTGTGCAACCTCCTTAATTTTCGAAATAACGGTATATCTCGAAAACCAAAGCCAATATGAAGAAAAAAGTTTTAACTTTCTTAAAGTAAATTTTATTGCCGAATTTCGGTTTTTTTTAGTTTTTCAATAAGCTAAAGCGTTTTTGAGTTACGCGAATATATGTTGTGCAACCTCCCTAATTTTCGAAATAACGGTATATCTCGAAAACCAAAGCCAATATGAAGAAAAAAGTTTTAACTTTCTTAAAGTAAATTTTATTGCCGAATTTCGGTTTTTTTTAGTTTTTCAATAAGCTAAAGCGTTTTTGAGTTGCGCGAACATATGTTGTGCAACACCCTTAATTTTCGAAATAACGGTATATCTCGAAAACTAAAGCTAGCCTAAAAAAACGGCTAGCACCACTGGATTCAGCGACCCCGAATTAGTTAAAATTAGTTAAAAATCTTTCGTTCGTATCATACTAAAATATTAAACTGCAAATACTTTAATCTATCTATACAATATATAAGCTCTGTTTCTTTACTTTTTGGGTAAAGTTCGTGAAAATGAGAGCAAGCATAAATTTCTCTCATAAAGAGACAAAATTACACAAAAGTACAGGAACAGAAAAAACCAAATTAAGCACGAAATAAAAAGTCAATGTTTTGATAGTTTTTACAAAACAATAAAAGATTATGCCACTTTTGAAAAATTATATATTGTCTGCAGAAATAAACTCATTTTACCAAAATTTTAACCAAACAAACACTTTTACAATAACTTACATTATGTTTTTCTAATATTTCAACATAAAACTTTATATTTAAGTACATTATTTGACTCCACAACACTTTTTCCAAAATTTGGTTCAAAATTTTTTTGCTTTGCATTTCATTGTTTTGTTTATGTTTTACAGCTGTTTGACAATTTACACAATTTGCACGAAGAAAAATTCTGGGCTGTTTCGTGCAAGAAGAAGAAGAATTTTATTCTCTCAAATACGCTCTCATTTACACAAATTAAAAGTACGGGAACGCTTTTCGTGCAAATTGGGATCCCGAGGGATCCCAAAGTAGAGTAAAGAAACAGAGCTATAATTTCTTAGTATGTCAGGATGTTTGCATGTATGTCCTATTCTTTCCGCAACTTTCTGAAGCCATCTGATGACATAGGAAGCTGAAATTTGGCACACTTGAAGTACTTTCTCTGCCGAAGATCGTAGCGTAGTCATATTTTTGATTTTCGGCTTTTCAACTAGTATTACTATAAAGATCTGATAGAAAATATGTTTTTTTTATCATATGGGGAACTTTGGGCCCCACTTGGCACGACTAGGCACCGTCGGATTGAGCTGAAAAATTAGGACTTGATTTCTTACACCAAACCTCATATTTAAAGCAGCGCAAACATTAAAATTAAAAAAAAAATCCCATACAAGATGCGACCAGTCTAATGTACATACTATGCACATAATTCTCCAACGTTTTGAAACATCGGATTCGTTAAAAAGTTTTATTGCCCTGCCGTATTAAAATTAGTTCATATCAAGGCCCATCTATCAGGTCTGCTTACTTGTATAAAAACAAAAAACTTTTTCTTTTAAGCTGTCAAAAACTTACTACCACATATACAAAGCAAAAGGAAAAACGTGTATGTAAACAACTTTTGAAAGCTCAAAAGAACGAAAACAATGATCATCAGGCTTCTTGCGCAGACCCAAGGTATATTTATAGCAGGTAGTCTCGGAAAGCCAGCTGGTTATTTTTTATTTGCTTGTTTTGCGATACAAACTGTCAAATGTTGTATAGTAAACAAGTAAACAAGTTTTTTTGTCTCTTTTCAACCCCTTTGCTGTTTGACAGTTCGTATCGCAAAACAACAATAAAAAGCCCTGTTGTTTGTTTTATTGTACAATTGTTGTAATCTCGCGGCTACCTGCTATAAATATACCTTGCGCAGACCCAAGGTAAATTTTCAAAGGGCCTTGGTTCATATTAATAAAAACGGAAATAAAAAAATTGTTTATACTGGACTATATGTATTAAATATTTTTTTTGTAAAATATAATTGTAATTTTCGTTTTTTTTTTTCATAAATATTCGTCAATTAAATTTTATTGCCTTAATTTTAAGAGTTTCTTATAATTTGGAAAGAATTAATTAAATAAGAGATTTATAATTTGAAATAAATTGCAGATTTCTAACAATTTTCAATTATTAACCTCAAAGTGCGAAGCAATATGTATACGAAATGCTTCCGGAAAATGTCGTAGATTTGTGGTTCCTGAGAGTAAAAAACTAAATCTTTTTCTTGATGGTATTGAAATTCCATTTAAGGATCAAATAAAATATCTTGGTATAACTTTTGATAAGCTTTTAAAATTTAATAAACATGCAAGACTTGTGATAAGAAGATCTTATAAAATAATAGGTTCTTTTAGTAAAATCCTTAATAATAAAAATTTATCAAAAAATTCTAAACTTTTATTGTACAAAACTTGTATAAGACCTGTCTTTTTATATGGTTTTCCTATTTGGTTTAACATTTCTCCTATAATAATTAAAGAACTTGAAATTTTGGAACGGAAATTTTTACGTTGCTGTATTGGAAAACATTTTGAGTCTTTTACAAAACGCTATTCAAATCTTTACATTTATAAAAAATCTAATGTTACACCTATAGGTTTATACGTTTGTGATATATTAGGTAGGTTTGTTACTAGATCACGATTTCATGAAAATAAATTCATTACAGATGTTTTTAATAATCAGAAAAATTTTACCTGGTCAAATACAAATTACTTGTCACCCATTGGGTTTATAAATGAATCACCTTCTTTTGATTTGAATTTATCAATTAGACATCCTTTTTATTCCAAAAGTTCTTTAGGAACACATAGGGGTTAATTCTTTTTTTTTTTTTTTTGTTTTGTGTTTGTTTGTTGTTATTTAAAGTTTATTTTTAAGGTAGTTTTAAGTTGATAATTTAAGTTTAGGAGATTTTCTCTCAAGTTATGGAAGCCTCGGGAGCAAGGGCGGAAAAAACAATATTTTTTTGTTTTATATATGTAAATTACTTTTATTGTATGCTTGTTGCTATAAGCGCTCTAGTTTTTTAAGATGTTACATTATAGTCTTAAGTTTTCGTTTTGTTTATTTACTTTGTACTTTTAATAACCTTGAAAAGGCTCAATAAAGATAACTTTAACTTTAACTTCAATTATTGAACAGACCTATTTATTTCCATAATTGTTTTTATAACATTGCAAGATTTCTGGCAACTCTATTGTATATACAAAAATATATGTCAATAGTGTAGCCAATTTCATTTCATTTTTAGGTTAAACTTTTTGTTGATGTCATTATCAAGTGAATTGAGTTACAGTTTTTACCATCACAGTGGAATATTTTTGCCGGTAATTCTCTATGCAAACTTTCTGCATTAGATTTAAAAAATAATTTTAACAAAACTTGTGTATCGTTAAAGTGTCTTTAAATTTTACGTAAAGTTATTTGTTGCTACTGACTGAAAAAAGGCCGCAGTTTTAATGATGGTGTATTTACTCTAAGCTGCCCACACACGAGTGATTTTTGTGTGATTTGTTGGTCTTGTTATTAAAAAAAACACTAGTGATTTGTAAGCGTACCATTTCTCCACACACGACGAACTTTTTTGTCGTGTACACAAATAAAATATCAAAAGTGCAATTGCATCATCCGCTTCACAATTCATGTTTTCTTTTTGACGTTTAAGGTTATTGTGATTTGTACTTTGTGTGTGGAGAAATTTTACTTTAACAAATCACCCATCCAGTTTTGCGCTTTAAACATGCGGTCTACAACTGACATGAAATGCTTTACATTAACACTAGAGGTTAGAGGTTTTCTTATGTTATAACTCGGTTGTTAATGCAAATGTTTTAACAGCGCTTTTATAACATCATGTTCAAGGTATATACCTTGATCATGTTATAACAGCAAATCATGTTAAGGCTCAGTTAGCCGGGAGTAACAGTAACCTTACCGTAAAAAAGTAAGACCAATCTATTTCTTACAGATTGAGACGTAACATCTTACTGCCAACTGTAATCTTTCTAATTGCTTTATGCTGGGTACACACTATGCAACGCGTTTACGCAATCTAGTGAATTAAATTCATTTTCATCAACATCAAAACGCTTTGATATTTTGAGGTTGCATTGAAACAGATTGCATGTAGGTTGCACTGTGTGTACCCAGCATAACATACATCAAAATGAATCAGCTGATTTTAAACGTTACTGTTACTCCCGGCTAACTGATCCTTAACAGTAACGTTACATATCAGCTGCTTCATTTTGTTTAAGCCATAGACTCCTTTAAGGGACCAACACGACGCGACCAAAAAAGCAGCTTATATTCAAAAAAAGTTGGCAGCAGTGCCTGTCTTAAACATTTTTGAATTTTGTGTTGTGGCTGCTTATGATTTAGTACGCGATACGTAAAGAAGATATCGTCGGGCTGTTACTGGTATGCCGCATGGGACATTTTTACCAAAAGTTAGTTATAAATAAATTTTATATAATAAATGAGCCCTCTTTTTAAATCCTTTATCAATTTTTTTTATATCTCGAATAAATGTACATATTTAGGGATTTCGAGCCCTAAAATTGCCTCATATCTTAATTTTTGGAGTTATCCAAACATTGTTTTGCTGCATTCGTCCCTTTTTGTACTACCAAGTAATTTTCTAATTTAAAAATAGAAGTATTTTAAATACACAAAAAATAATTTAATAAAAATTAAATTTCATGAACTTAAGCCTAATTAAAAATATTAAAAATTTGGATTAAAAACCATAAATAGTTCAACAAAATAACCACAATACTAATTAGAAGTATTTTTTGTTATCGTTATGCTGTATGCAGGGACCGAAAATAACAGTTATATTGGAATTTTAAAACAAAAAAAGCATATAGAATTAAATGTCGAAAAACTGATTCAAGTATACCATATTGTTCCTGATGCACTTGTCAATGATAAAATATATTGATTTTTATAATTTTGATTTTTATATTTTAGATCAAACTTAACAGTTATTTTTTGATTTTTATTTTTTTGAACAAAAATAACAGTTATTTTTTGATTTTTATTTTTTCGATCAAAAATAACAGTTATTTTTTGATTTTTATTTTTTTGAACAAAAATAACAGTTATTTTTTGATTTTTATTTTTCGAGCAAAAATAAAAGTTATTCTCTAAATAAATGTACGTGATTTAATAATTTAGTTGACTTTAAATTTTTTAGTGTGAAGGTATCATTGGAATTCCTTATGCACATTAAAATAATTATAAAAGTTATCTAAATTATTAAAACACGTAAATTTATTTCGAGAATAACTTTTATTTTTGCTCGAAAAAATAAAAATCAAAAAATAACTGTTATTTTTGTGCAAAAAAATGAAAATCAAAAAATAACTGTTATTTTTGCTCAAAAAAATAAAAATCAAAAAATAACAGTTATCATCTGACTTTTATGAAAAAAGGCATAATTGTTACGGTCCCTGGCTGTATGTTCTATTTAAAGAATGTAGACCAAAAGATTTTTGTTCCGTGCAGCAAACCAGTAACCACCCGATGATACCCTATGTATTTTCAATTTTGTGTTTGCTGAAACAAATACTTTGACTTAATTGAAAGACATTTAACAAATTCAAGTCTAATATATGGTATAAGGGGCATAAAATAGGATGTATTATTTTATTTATATATTAATAACTTATCATATTTTGTGCAAAAAGTTAACGACTTTAAGATTCAATAGAAAACATATTTTACCCAATGTTACATACTGTGTACATATGAATATATGCAAATTGTAAAATAAATAAATAAAATAAATTACACAAACCTCCTTAAAAATTAACAATTTTCAACATAAATTGTGCATCTTTAAAGTGTCTCAAGTTTTACGTAAGAAATACTTGTTGCTACCAACCGCAAAAATGGCCACAATTTTAAATTAACTTTTCAAAATATTTTGATTTACTACATATCCACTATCTTTTTAAATTATATGTACATATGTATGTATGCTTTATTTTGATAAGATTAATCGACTTTTATAAGTATTGTTAATCTGATATCTGTTAATTGTGTTGCACAAGTGGTTAACTTTAGTTTTTATTTTTTGTTTTTTATTTTTAGTTTCCGCAAGAAGTCTGAGTACACAACAACTGTCGTCAATAGCAGCTGTAGTTAGTTCTAGAAAGCTTAGCCGAGTAATACCATTGTATTCCGTTGAACGACAAATCAATATGGGTCGCCTGGGAAAAATTGATCCAAGTTCATTCTCTCAGTCAGAATTAATAACAACTCAACACAGTGTCTTAAGATGGAAGGTTGACTTTGATAATACAAAATTGAAGGGAACTGTCACCCATCGTTTCAATGTTTTGGAAAAGAATTTAACAGAAATTGTAAGTTGTCATCTTTGAACTAAATTTGGACTAAAGGAAATAACTTTATGCAATATTTTAGCTATTAGATGTTCGCGATGTGAAAGTTTTAAACGCAGAAATTATTTCTGGAAATTCAACTATACCCCTAAATCATTTCATTAGTGATTCTGTAGATGATATTGGTGCTAAACTCACGTTGGAATTGCCTCAGGGTACAACAACTGGGGAGTAAGTTTTTTTTACCGATTACAATTTTTTAATTAATGCTTTGTTTCTGCATTACAACAAACAGTTTTGTTATATTCTTCTTGAAAAACATTCCTCGTATCATTTTTATACCCACACCACAATAGTATAGAGGGTATTATGCATTTGAGCTGATGTGTGTAACGCCTTAAAATATGGGTCCTAGAACCACCTTAAAGTATACCGAATAAAGTGATTCTGAGTCGAACTAACGATGTCCGTCCGGCTGGCTGGCTGGCTGGCTGGCTGGCTGTCCATGTTACCTTGTGCGCAAAGTACAGGTCTCAATTTTGTAGATAATTTGAAAATTTGGGGCATAGGTTTTTATTGGCACAAGGACCAAGCCTATTGAAAATGGGCCAAATCGTAGGACCACGAGGGAAGATAGGGGGAAATTTCTTCCTCTCAGAAACTATCAAACCGATTTTAATGAAATTTAAAACATACATTGAACCATATCTTCATGGACACAAAAGGGATGTTTTTTTTAAAAAATAGGACCACGAGGGGAGATAGGGCCAATTTCTGCCTCTCAAACCGATTTTAATGAAATTCAAAACATAGATAGATCCATATCTATATAAACACATAAGCTGTACAGTTTTTCAAAAATGGGACCACAAGGGGAGGTAGGTGGCAATTTCTGCCCCTCACAAACTTTTAACCCGATTTTAATAAGTTTTATAAACATAGATAAATCCATATTTATATGGACATATAAGCATGATGTGTTTTTTAATACTGTGGTGTAGGGTATCATATGGTCGGGCTTGACCGACTATACTTTCTTACTTGTTATTTTTTTATAAGGCTACAGTCCGTTGTTTTTATCACTTTATTGAATGTATGAGGCGTATGTATATACGCGCGTTATTTTAGATGGCAGTTTTTTAAAAATTGAT
Source organism: Pollenia angustigena (assembly GCA_930367215.1). NCBI lineage: Eukaryota > Metazoa > Arthropoda > Insecta > Diptera > Polleniidae > Pollenia > Pollenia angustigena. Next base: position 117,353,516 of record OV884057.1, on the reverse strand, counting down.
AAGTACCTTTCTGAAGGAACCGAAATAACAGGGACAATAAGATATTCCATTGCAACTTTAAAAAATTTTCTAAATTCTAAACCCAAAAAGGTAATCAATCTAGCGGACTTTTCCTCTAATGGTCGTTCATTGTTTTGTCCTACATATGTTCGTAATTGCAATTGCATTTGTTTTTTACAACTTTACAAAAATATTTGACATTTCAGTCCCTATATAAACATGTACAAATTTCGACTTAAAGGCATTCAATTAGCAGTAAAAAGCACTACTTAGCAATCCATACCACTTGCCATTCCTGTTGTTTGTATTCATTTCTGTAATTCAGCGCGAATTAATAATAGCAAGTAAAAATTTGCGGCAAAAACTGTGTGTGTATAGCTGCTGTTAGATGACTTCTTAGCTGTATTTTAAATAATAAAAATATCGATATATATATTTTTCCTATCGATATTTTCGATATTTTAAGACTATCGATATTCTATCGATAGTTTCCCAGCACTAATATGGACACATAAGCTATAAAGTTTTTCAAAAATAGGACCACAAAGGGAGGTAGGCTGCAATTTCTGCCTCTCACAAACTTTTAAACCAATTTTAATGACTTTTATAAACATAGATAAATTCATATTTATATGGACATATAAGCATGATGTGCTTTTTAATACTGTGGTGTAGGGTATCATATGGTCGGGCTTGACCGACTATACTTTCGTACTTGTTTTTTTTCTTTATTTACAATCTCACATAAGTAAGTCATACATTTTCGATCCTACAAAAATCTAAAAAACAACAATAAGCTTAAAATGTTTAGGAGTCGGTGTACATCAGAGAACCTCAAAACGCACTATTTTTGTGCATTTATTCATACGCTAAAATTTACAATAACTCTATACATGCAAAACAAAGTTCAACGTTGGTAATTTTTTTTTCCTTTCGTACACATTTGATATTTTCATTTATTCGTTTTTTATTGAAAGTGCTTTATTTGCATTTTTGTTGCTCACGCAATATAACACAACTGAGTAAATTCAAAATAGCACATTCTCTATACTTTTGTTTACATTAACAACAACAACAATAAACAACGATGAGACGTTTTTCAAAATTAACAACAATAAAAACAACAATAACAAAAATACATTGTACCTACTACTACTACTACTGTACTTTTTGTTTCTATGGAAATTGTGTGTACCTACATAAGTATGTGTGTTTAGTTTCATTTAAATTTTTTTTTTCTTGTACTACATAGTTAATGCTGCATAAATACATGAGTAATGATTGTTTCATTTCTGGCTCTTTCGTTTGTATTTTTTGTTTCTTTACCAAACAATCATTTGCGCTCAGAACACTTACAGCCGTATTCATAAAAAAATCATAATTCAGGTTTTAGATGAATTTTAGTTAAAAAACATTTTAAGCCTAAAAAAGCTTTTTTTTAAATTCGTATTCATAATCAGCATTTTAACTAATAAACGTTTTACCGTCTTTTTTAATTTGATGGTGGCAACGCTATCTCTTTTATTTGTCACATGAATCATAATGATGTAAAACAGTGGTTATTAATTCATACTCGTATTCGTATCTAAAATTTTTTTTTGTCGTGTGTGAGAAAAAAATTGTTTTTTATATATGAATAGTTGTCTCTTATATTTAAAAAAATAAAGAGTTCAAACAAAACAAAACAAAGTGCAATTTAGATGATGATTTTATTGCTGATATCAAAAAGTATTCAAATAACGAGTTTTATTTTATTTGTTTTGATCGTTTACACATCACTAGTTCATAATGTACAATTAATAATTTTTTGAGCTTTAATTTGTGAAATTGAAAAATATATTAATAATATACATTTTTCATACATACATATTTTTGAATTTCATTTTATTTTTAATGTTTAAATACATAATAATATATTGTCTTAAAATTTCTCGCAAAACTGTTCAAAATGACCATAAACACACAGCAAAAAGCAAAAATGTCATTTTAAAATAGGTTTAAACAAGGGTCGAACCAATTTTAAAATTCGCTTATTTACACAAGGTTTAAAATAGGGTTTTTAAGGTAATATTCGTTTATGAATACAATTTTAACGATTTATGCTTAAAACAGATTTGAAATGGAGTTTAAAATGTTTATGAATACGGCTGTTAGAATCTTTATAAAAAAAACGAAGGCAACGATTGTATAAATAACAAAGCACGATGTGCGTTATTTGAATGACTGCAAACCAGCAGCGAATATTTGCGGTTGCGCGAGTTTGACTGTATGACCCGTAAACGAGTGTATTTGTTGTCATGTATTAAATGCGATTTTTTTTCAAATGTACAAAGCCATTCTCTGGTGTACATAGCACATTTCTTGAACTCAAATTACTATTTATAACCTACCTCAAATTTATCATGATTTTTCTTTGAATTATTTATTTGTGAATTACCAGCAAGCAATTTGTTTGATATTCTACAGAAAAAAATGTAATGATATGCGCCTGGTATCTTTGTTTAAAAGAAACTAAACATTTTTTGCCCGAACCTGCCTCCGATGAACCATTTGTATACGCATCTTGTTTATCAATGCAAAACGTTCGAAAAAATTTGTATATCTGGAAAACAACAAGAGTCAAAGTTTACAAATTAGGTACAAGCATCTTGGTTATCAATACACAACATCCAACGAGATTTGGGCGGAATTGGGAATTAGGCGTGGTACAAAATAGATTTTTTTTTATATCTTAAGAACGGTATTTATATAACTTTATGCTCTTATCGCACCATGGTGAAGGGTATATAAGATTCGGCATAGCCGAATATAGCACTCTTGTTTTTTTATCCTTCATTTTGTGAATTTATCGGGTGTGTTCTAGAATCCGAATCCACTCGAAAGTGGATTACTTTAGCATTTTTGGTGTTCTGTATTTCACATTCACAAGTTTTTATTCGTTTTCAATTAGAGTAGTAATGGGTTGGTGAAAGTAAAACGAATCGACTTTTATTCTAATATCTGATAACATTTTTAACAAAAAAATTAATTTTGTTTTTAGCTTAAAATCTTCTTTATCCAATTTAATCAAAAATATATCGTTATCTAAAATGCAAAGTCCCTCACTTACCCTAAATTTAAAATCGACTTTTTCATTATTTTGATGTAATAACAGCTTATTTTTTTTAACGGTTTTTATGTTATTTTCAGACAATTTGTTTTTTTAATCGATTTAGCGATCTCAAATTATTTTTTTCGTTTGTTTTGATTTTTTGGTGAGATTTTCAATTGCCGAAAGCATGATGAAAAAAACACAAAAAGTGTGTAATTTTCGAAACACCACAACATCAAACGTGTGAATCTGGTCGATAATTTCATAGCATTTATATTTTAAACATGATTTCCAGAATATGTCCGCCGCGGCTACAAGTAACATGGTCCAATTTTTGACTACTTTTTCCAATAAATCCGACCATATGGCGTCAATTGTGGCTTAGATATGCTTCAGGTGTTTGGTTTGTCAGCATAAATCAATGACTTATCGTAGTCCAATAAAAATTAATCCAGAGGTGTTAAATTGAAAAAAGGAGGGGGCCAGTGAACTGTACCACATTTGGAAATAAAGTTGTCACCAAATTGATGTTGCACTAAATCACTTGTTAAGCGCCGCTGTATAGCAAGTTTCGACGTCTTGTTGGAACCAAATGTCGTTGATGTTTTGCTGATACATTTTTGGATACAAAAATTCATCCAGCAGGACTCGATAGCGCTTGCTATTCACCGTAACGGCAGCTCCTTGTTCAAAACAGTAAATTTTAATGAATGTAATGTAATGGTGGTTCGTTAACAGTGCTGTGTGAACTTTGCGAACAGATTTGTTATTATTATTTTTTTTTTTTTTCAAAGTAAAATTCCATAATTTGAAAGCGTTGTTCTAGTGTTAAACGATTCATGATGACTTGGCAAACCTAATTGAACAGAAATGTAAACACAGTTTGATATTCTCACCTGTCAAACCATAGTTATCGATATCGAAAGTTCTCATTCAGCTAAAAAAAAACAACCGATACATCGCATAACCCTTAAACACACAAATATTTTTAAGAGAGAAGTAAAATTCCACAATTTGAAAGCGTTGTTCTAGTGTTAAACGATTCATGATGACTTGGCAAACCTAATTGAACATAAATGTAAACACAGTTTGATATTCTCACCTGTCAAGCCATAGTTATCGATATCGAAAGTTCTCATTCAGCTAAAAAAAAAAAACAACCGATACATCGCATAACCCTTAAACACACAAATATTTTTAAGAGAAACTTTAACCATGACGCTATATATTATAGATATGCAGTAGAATCGCGATAATTCGTAATCGCAAGGGACCGGCCATTTCTTACGAATCATAGGGGTTTTCGATTTAGCGGGGTTTCGATTTAACGGGGTTAAAATAAAATAAATACGCATAAACGCGGTTTTTTAATTTATTTACTAAAACGATACAAAAAACATAAAAAACAGTGGTTAAAAATAAAATATATAAAAATTTTACATAAAAATTATTCATGTAACAAACTGATCTTAAGAATTCTTATTAATTAAAAAAAAATTCCCCCCACAAGCAAAAACCCACGCAAAAATAAAATAGTGGTAAACAAATAATCATTCTTTCCATGTTTTTGTTGTTTTTATTACGAATTATAAGTGGTAGTTAGCAAACAATTACGATTTATAAGAGGTAAAGAAGATTTTATTTGAAAACAAAATTACGAATTAGCGAGGGGACCAAAATGTATGGAAATTTTACGAATTAACGAGATTTTTTCAAGGGAGCGACAGTTTATTACGAATTATCGGGAATTACGATTTATCGGGGTGCGAATAATCGGGATTTGACTGTACATATATTTTTAAAAAAGAAAACATAACGAAACAATTTATTTTATACATTCATATGTTTACTAGGGATATAGGTAGGTAGGTAGGTAGAAAGGCCGGTGTGAAGTTTCCTTCACACCTTCACCCAGAGACCAATATGGTCCATTGTGCCGCCTTAATTAGAGATAGCTAAGAAGGTATAAATTAGGTGAAATAAGCAGCAAAAGCATAAGACAGATCCGAAAGATAGGTAGAAAAGAAAGGAAAGAAAAGAAGGTAAAGGACCAACCCCGAGAGAAATCCCACTTAAACCAAATCCGCCCTACGTGCGGTTAGCACCCAGTCTCCCCTCGCGCAGCCAGGCCATCCCCATTACGAATCCTATCAGATTCTCGAGTCCGCAACCCGAGACATCCCCTAATTCGCCCAGGAATCTACTGCCCAGCCACCTCAACCTGCTACCCTGCAACCTGGGACAGAGGCACAGAAAGTGCTCAACTGACTCCAACTCCTCAGGGTCCTCGCACAACCTGCATATATCCGACAAGTCGGATCCCATCCTCACCGCCATCCTGCCTATCATACAGTGGCCCGTGATAATTCCTATCATGGTCCTAACGCAGACCCTGCTCCTGCCCAACAGCGACACCGAATCGGACTTCCTAAGCACCGGCCACAGTGTCCGTGATACCCGACAGTCCGTTCGGCTCCCCCAGGCCCGATTGGTCACGCTCAGTATCCATTCCCTAATTCTAACAAAATAGAAGCCCAATGGAGGCCTAACCGCCTCCACACAGTCAGGATCCTCCATCTCTGAGCCCTGTCTTGCCAACTCATCAGCAATCTCATTGCCGCCTATGTCGCAATGACCCGGCACCCAGCATAACCTTAGCAGATACTCCCCTAAGGCTCCCCTCAGAGCCCTCCTACACTCATCAACCAGCCTGGAGTTCACATAACAGCCCCTTACGGCCATAAGAGCCGCCTGGCTGTCCACATATATAGTGACCTCCGAGCCCCTATCAATGTTGTCCCTCATCAGTTCCACGGCCCTCCAGACCCCCAGAACCTCCGCTTGAAAAACACTGCAGTCGTCAGGAAGCCTAGGGATATAACTTTTTAACAATTTTTTAAAATATCAAAATTGGCATAGCACAGTCCGATAGAGCATAAACAACTTTAAGGGAACGTATATTTATTTTTTCGCTAAGGTCAAAAAAGTTCACGCACCAACCGCGATGAAGTTTTGAAAATTTTTAATTTTCTTTTTGGTTGAGAAAAATTAATAATATGTTTATTTAAAACAAAAAATAGCTCAAGTATGAAATTTCACGAATATTTAGAGATGGTAAGAGATTTTTCCGCAAATTAAAACGTATCTTTAACCTTTTTTTAACAAAAAAAATTAAAAAAGAATAAAAAAACACCGTATAATATTATGAATATTCAATATTGCATTGGTTTAGAAAAACCAATCGGTGCGTGAACTTTTTTGAGAAAAATTACAAAAGATTATGAATTTCGTGGTGGACATGGTTGACCTCATGGTACTATGCCAAAAAATTGGTTATACCTCTAATGTTTACGACTCAAGTTGTATGGAAGCAAAATTCGTGCTCGATGTACCCTTCTAAAAATGAACCTGGGGCTTTTTTAAGATGACATTTTAAATATTTCGGCTCCAGCTTTGACCTCTGGTGAGCTGGACCATTTTGAAAAAGGTTCTATTTTTGCATATTTTGTTAATTTGAGAATCTGTTTCCTTACCAACATATACAAATTGGGTATCGTAAGAAAGGTTTTAAGCCGCTTCCAACTGTATATACAATTTGTCCAAGGACGATCATAAATGTCCTTTTTTAAGGATTTTCTGTAAAAAAAACGGTTTTTTAATTTTTTGTTCGGGGTTGTTTGTAATAAAAATGCCAAATGAACATACTTTAATCTTTAGCCGATTTAATTGAATACGTGTCTCAGCTTGTTTTGAAATTCGTTCTAGCTCGCGTTTTGACAAAAATGCGATGGGGTGGTAACCCTTCGTTATAAATAGGGCAATATGGGTATTAAATATTTTATTTTGCTTAAGCAAAGTGCGAAACTGATCGCACATTCCTTACGGAATCAAATGTATTTTGATTTTGGTTTTTTTAAAACACATTTAAAAGCCTTTTTGTTAGTTTTTGACAGGAGCTAAGCAAGTCTATGCATATTATGGTTAGGCCAAGCATAAGTATACAGATAGTCTATGATAACCGCATATGAAGAAGATATTTTCATTAATCCAATTTCAAAGCGTATATTGCACAAATTTAATTTTAAACGTCTTATTAAAAATGCATTTATTTTTTCAGTTTGTTTGTGCGTATAGATTATGAAACTGCTAGCAATGCAAGTGGTCTCCAATGGTTAAATCCTGAACAAACTTTAGGCAAAAAATATCCCTACATGTTCAGTCAGTGTCAAGCCATTCATGCTCGTTCAATTTTACCCTGTCAAGACACTCCTGCTGTAAAATTTACATACGAAGCAACTATAGAACATCCCAAGGAATTGACAGCCCTTATGAGTGCTTTAGTAGCAAACAAGAAAGAAGGTGTGACGACTTTTAAACAGGAAGTTCCAATTCCAGCCTACCTTTTAGCCATTGCTATTGGAGAGCTGGTATCAAAGCCTTTGGGCCCCAACTCAAATGTATGGGCGGAACAGGGTATAATTGATGCATGTGCTGAAGAGTTTTCTCAGACATCAGAAATGTTGAAAACTGCTTCGGATATTTGCGGTACATACGTATGGAAACAGTATGACCTTTTGGTAATGCCTCCATCGTTCCCATTCGGTGGTATGGAGAATCCTTGTTTGACTTTTGTTACACCTACTCTGTTGGCTGGTGACAAGTCTTTGGCCGATGTTGTGGCTCATGAAATTGCTCACAGCTGGACTGGCAATTTAGTCACTAATAAAAATTTTGAGCATTTCTGGTTAAATGAAGGTTTTACAGTTTTTGTAGAAACAAAAATTGTAGGACGTATGCAGGGTCTTAAAGAGCGTGATTTCCATATGATTCGCAACTTGACAGACCTGCAAGAATGTGTAAGTCAATAAGTTGTTAACATATTTATATGTATGTATTCATTTGAAATAAATTCTTTAAAGTTACGTACTCAACTAAATAATAGTCCCGAATTGACAAAACTTGTAGTAGATTTGTCCAATTGCGGACCGGATGATGCCTTTTCTAGTGTGCCTTATATCAAAGGTTCCACCTTCTTACGTTACATTGAGGATTTGTTTGGAGGACCAGAAATATTCGAGCCATTCTTGCGTTCATATTTAAAAAAATTTGCCTATAAATCTGTTGTTACAGACGATTTCAAAACAGCTTTGTATGATTATTTCATTGAGACCGATAATAAGGATAAACTTAGTAAAATCGATTGGGATCTTTGGCTAACATGTGAGGGTATGCCACCAATTATACCCAAGTAAGTATGCCATAATATTTTTATTTTTTAAGTATAAAATTTAAATTCCTCTTTAAAGATTCGACGAAACCTTGGCTAATGTCTCTAAACAATTGGCATCCTTATGGAGTACTAAAACTACCGGAGAATTGGAAAATAATGCTGTATCGAAACAAACTATTTCAACACACCAATTAATTGATTTCTTGGGTAAATTAATTGAATGCAAGGAAATTGTTGATCTGTCAGAAAAGAAAATTGAACTATTGGAAACTTCTTATAATTTGAAAAACTCGCAAAATGCTGAAGTACGTTTTCGTGTTATGCGTTTGTGCATTATGGCGAAATTAATGAAGCGCTTGGACGAAATCATAGCTTTTGCAAACTCTAACTTCCGTATGAAATTTTGCCGCCCTATTTATCGTGATTTAGCTAAGTGGCCCGAAGCGAAACCTATAGCTGTTGAAAACTTTAAACGCGTTAAGAACCAAATGATGACTGTCTGCTCTCACACTATTGAAAAGGACTTAGGTTTGAAATAATTTAAGCATTTTACTAAACCGTTAATGAAGTTTACTAAAAACATTCGATTTGGTTTTAAGTAAATTTATATGTCTTTTATACAAAAAATAAAATTCAACTTTTGTTGTACTTCGTTAATAACTCATTATTTATTGCTTTCAAAATTTAATATTATGTTGCGTTCCCACGACAATTTCATTTCATTCCGGAATACTTAGCAAAAGTTTATCATCCCAGCTGAATCAATCGAAATTTAATGCTAGAAACACAACTGGGACGAACGACGAATTATTCGCAACGAATATTCGTCACCAGAAATACACACAAAGTACACACAATCATTGCGTAGACCGAAATTCGTCGTGTAACGAATTCTGCGATAGGTTTTTTTTTTTTATTTCTTACGCAGATGAACGACGAATAAATTGGGAAAGGGACAGCGCAGCGTGATAGCAAAGTTCTATAATTATTTAAAATCGTGAAATCTGTAAAGAATTACAGGGACAATTCGCTCCTATTGCGAACATGGCTAAAATTCGCGAACAAATTGCAAACTTTTAAACAAACACTAAAATTTATTAGAAATCGCTAACCCTGCCTTTACACATGCAAGTAGTGGCATGCCACTGTTGTATACATATTATCAAAGAAAATTTGTTCGAAATAGTCGAATCTCATGCCATTAACTTTTGTGATTACACATGCCACTGCGAGTTCATTTTCAAAATGTCGTAGAAGCGTCAACTTGAGCAAATTTGTTTACTTCTCAAATTAAAAAAAAAGTACCAGAAAACAAAACAGAGTTACCGAGTTAATGATAATGGCACATTTTTTGGGAAATTTTTTAATTTATTTATATTAGCATTATTTTAACGATATTAATGCTCTATTATTAACAAACTTGCTTTTATTTATGCGCGCTTTTAAAAAATAATCATAATAGTTCTTTATTAATTTAAAATTTCAATAACAATTTGACAACAATCCAGCAAATGTGAATTAAATTTTGAACAGGGTAAGGCCGAGGCCACGCAATGAGCGGCTAAGCGTCAAGCGGCTGAGCGATCAGCGTCAAAAAATTAAAACGTATGAAATACTATTGAAGTGGCCACGAAATGAGCGGTATGCGAGCGAAATTTTTGAGCGGCTAAGCGGCGTCGCTCAGGAATAAAACTTGTTCTAATTTTTAGTTGTTTTCTGAGCGTCAAAAAAAAAACATGGCAAAATTGAATATGGAGCTTATGATTTCATCCGTACAAAGCCGACCGAATTATGGCGAGACAGGTTATCAAATTTTAAAAATAAAAATATGACCGTGAAATTATTTTTTTGTTTTGTCAATTTGGTGTTAACTTTTAGCAACAGCAAATCAAAGCATTTCACAGACATACGGCAGTATTGTATTGGGTAGATTTGTATATAAATGGTTAAATTCCCCTTGCTTGATAAATATGGGCACATTAGCATGATGTGTTTATTAATACTGTGTTGTAGGGTGCCATATGGTCGGGTTTGACCGACTATACTTTCTTACTTGTTTTTAATTTGTTTTTGTTTTAGATGTAAGTTAAGCGAACGAAGACTTCGCTCGAAATCGACGAACAGGCTGCAATTTTTTTTTTCTTAAAAAACGCATTACATTTTTATGAATACGATTTTCGCGTAATAACATTGAACAAGCCACTCTTCACAATGGCATTTTAACAACTAACCGCTCAGAAGTGACGCTCAGTAATAAACCACTTGCCGCTTTGACGCTCATCGCTCAGCCGCTTAGCCGCTCATTGCGTGGCCTCGGCCTAACATTAATTATCGTTTTGACATTTAGTGGCATGCAAGTGCCAAATTTCCACTCGCATGCAATTTTTGCTGCCACTGGAGCTGCCATTGCGAAAAATGTGAGTGTATTAGTAAAAAAGTGTGAGTGTGTTGAGTTTTTCGAACTGGCAGTGGCATGTGTAAATGCTAGGTAAATGAGTGAAAAAAACAAAATGACGGAAAGTAACAAAAAAAAAAAATTTGCAAAAATGGCAAAAATTCGCACAAAATTTTATTATTTCAAAAAAGCCATAAAATTGATAATAAAAAAGGCCCTAAAACTATAAGGAATGGCTGAAATTCGGTAAAAATTGCAAAATTACCGGAAAGTTGCAAAAATTTGTTAACAGCGGCATGATAGCAAAGTCTACTATATATTATAAATCGTGAAAACTGTAAAAAATTAGAAAACTTACAGGAACAAATCGCGAACATGGCTGAAATTCGCGAAAAATTGCAAAATTTTAAACAAACCCAAAAACTAATTTGAGATCGCAAAAGCGAAATGCAGAACACCAAAAATGCTGAAGTAATCCACTTCGAGTGGATTCGGATTTTAAAACAAACCCGATTAATAGTTTTTTATAAATTAAAAAAAAATTTAGGTTCAAGCACTTATTGAGTCTCATTTGACGAATTTACGCAACGAACTCTTGCCGACGAATTCGTCGTACTATGCGAAGTTCGTCGTTCGTCCCAGTTGTGTTTCTAGCAAAAAAGATTAAAAAAAATAACAACATATCCTTAGAAATATAAGCTCTGTTTATTTACTTTTTGGATAAAGTTCGTGAAAATGAGAGCAAGCATACATTTCTATCATAAAGTCAGTGATGTTAACTTTTATTTTTTTATTACCGTACGTTCCTCTAAAAATTACCGTTTTTAAGAAGAAATTACCGTACGCAAAGGTTTTTTAATTAAACATTCACAGTGTGTTCAAAAACTATTTATTTAAACTTTAAATGTGTTTTATGAAAAATTTTAATGAAAATTTTGTTTAAAACATATTTTAAACCAAAATGATTGTATTTTTTTTTATCAACACGAAAGTAAAATCATCATATAACTAAAATTTTAACGTAACTAACAGACTGATTCATCATCGCACAGCCTATAAACGACTGAAGCTAAAATGTTTAAATTTGGACCGAAATTGGTATCGTTCAACTAAGACAGAATTTTTTAAAATTCTAATATCGTAAGAGAATATTAACTCAAAAAGTTATTTTTTACGTTTTGGAAAAAATTTACACGCAATATCCATATCTAGCCGCTGTAAAATAAAGTGCTATTTTGTCATCTTCTTATGATGAAACGATTGGTTTAAAAGTTTTTTTTCATATTCCCTTAATACAAAATTAAAACATAATAGTTTTGCTTCAACTAAAAAGTTTTAATATTTAAGCTTTGTACAGACGGTGGTCAGATCTTACAATGTTGTCATTAAAGTTGCCTAAAAAGTATTGCAACTGTGTTAACATTGTAAGCTCATTTTCATTTGGCAGATGTGTAAAATTAATACATCTGACAATGGCACCATTTTCAGAAAAAGGACAACATTGTAAGATCTGACCACCGTCTGTACGAAGCTTTGGGTGCGTTCGTAAATGCATCACTGCGCTGCATCAGTGATTTCAAATGGTTATATATTTATCAGTGAAGTAAATACGGACCAAAAAATTGTGAAATACTCCACAAAATTAATAGTCAAACAATAAAAAAAAAATTTTAATTATTCTTATATCGCCATTAAAAAAGTTTGCTTTTCTGATGCAGCGCAGTGATGCATTTACGAACGCACCCTTTACCATAGTTAAATGCATCACATTACGGCTACTTTAAATGCTTAAAAAATTGTTGATTTTGAAACAAACAAAAAGTTTAAAATAAAATTAATAATATAACCAGTGTTCGAAAATAAACAGTACATTATTTAGCGTTCGGCTCACACACCGAAGAACGATATCTATTTTTTTAGTGTTTGTGTAAACATACACAAACCTTAATACCGTTCGTAACTATTTTCAAGAAAGAACCGAACATTATATAATTATATAATGTTCGGTTCTTCGTTAAAAAACAGAACAATTGTAGTGATACTGTAGAAAAACATTATATTTTAAAGTTCTATAATGTTTTTTTCGTGTGTGTATTTTGTTTTTGTAAAAAATGTTTGGTTTTTTTTTATCAGCAAAAAGCGACGAACATTAACGAGCCGAACCGAACACATTGAAGTTCGTGGATTTTCGAAAAAAAAAAACCGAACGGAATTTAATGTTCTCATCATTTGTTGAGTATGATGAAAACAGCATTATTTTTGTGTTCGAAAGATGACAAACAAAGAAACGTTATTTTTTTTAATGAATTTCTACACAAACACTATTAGCGTTTGTGTTTTCCACAAATCTACCGAACCGAACATTAAATAACGATATTTAGTGTTTATTTTCGAACACTGAATATAACTACAATGCAGGCGCGGATTCAGGGGGGGGGAATAAGGAAATTTCCCCCCGTAAATTATAAAAATATGTTTTGTCCCCCCCCCCCCCCCGTAATTATAAAAATATGTTTTGTTAATTTCGATAATACAAGAATTCCCAATAATAATATTTTTTTTAATGTACAAAATTGTTCGAAATCCCAGCAAGGTTTATTTGTGGAATCTCTAACGAAATTTTCAATAAGTATTTTTTTATTTTTTTTATTGAATCTCTAACGATTTAAAATAAATATCCATATCTTAATCCTTATAGTTATTTATAAGATATTTCCAAAGAAACATCTAGTTTACCGTATTCAATTACTTATTATTCTACATTCAATCCCAGCAGGTGCCATCTAAATCCAAAGACTAAACGTCTGACTTGATATTGCGTGCGGTTGAATTATTAAAAAGCCTAAGCATTTGCAATATTTATGTATATATTTATGTGTTATATGAATCAAAATTCTATTCGATAATTTTTGACGAAAGCACGGATTTGTCGGGGAAAAGCCAGATTTCCTTATCTTTAAGATATTTCAACATACAACAAAAAGTTTTTAGGGAAGAATTTATTGGCTTTGTTGTAAACGTATTTGAAGAGGTTCAAAAGATATTGATGACGTTGATGTGTCAATTGATGCGATGGCACTATCATCAATAGTGCTTAAAGCTTTGACAAATTTTGTTTTTGACCTAAAAAATTGTGTAGGAGATGGAACAGATGGGTGTCCTCTGATGTCAGCAGAAAATAGAGCTGTTCAAAATTTCTGGAAAAGCGACAAATGCGAAACAAACGCCTTGCTATTTCCATAAATCGAACAACTAAATTTCTAAAAGCAATAAATTGCCATTAATACAAAAAGTTGTATCATTTGTTAAAGAAACGACAAAATTTTTTAAATATAATCATCCCAAGCGAAAAACAGTTTTAGCAAAGTATTTGGGAGCCAAACTCTCTTCATTATGCGTCTTTGCACAAGTGTACATCATATAGTAGAAGCTTTGGAAAAAATATCTGAGTGTAAAGGTAGTAATCTCTACCTTTACATTAAGGAACTCACTTAGTACTTTTGAATTTATTTGCGTTTTATACATATTAAGTGTGATACCTATTGTAACACAGCCACTTAGTATCATTTTACAAAAGCAAGATATAGATCTTCAAAAAGGATCAAGCCTTATCAAAATTTTAATCATGTGCCTTGAAGAAAAAAGAAATAACAATTTAAAGCGATTTTTGAAAAAATTAAAGTTATTTGCGTTCAAATCGAGGTTCCTATCGAAAAGACAAGATTTGAACGAAATAATCACATCCAAAATGTTGAAGATTACTACCGACTTGTAGGTTCATTCCTCTTATTGAATTTATTCTAGAAGATCTCATAACAACTTTCCCTATAGATATCCCAAATGTATTGAACATACCTAAACTTCTACCTCAAAGTGTAATCAAGTCATATACAGATACAAAAGTTTTAAAACCTTAACTAGCTGATGAGCTGATTATGTTTGATAACAGCGATAAACACCTACTAACATCTAAACTTGAGCCTGAACTGTTGAATTGCCAACAAACATGGAAAATATCTGAAAATCTATCAGATAACGTTGTAGATGCTTTAATTAACTGTGATAAAGATATCTACCCAAATATTTAAAATTTTCGTTTCAATGCTCGTCAGTAAAGCTACGAGCGTGAGGTCATTTCCTACCCTTCGTCGAATAAAAACATGGCTCGGGTCAACAATGATAGAAGATAGACTGTACTGTCTTAATTTGCCTCACAAGGAAATCATAAATTGGTTATTTAAAAAGATTAATGTATATTGAACTGATCTTATATTTTATTTAACCTTTTTGTTGAGTTTTTTTAATTAGGGAATGACTTTTTTTGGACAAAATTTCTTCATCCCACCACGCGATGGGCAATTTAGTATTGATAATGAAAATAATTTTTTTAGGCCATTAGAAAATACTTAAAATTTTGTAATTAAATGTTAATTTTGTATAGTAAGGAGAAAAATTGAAATTCAAAACTTTATCGCTTTGGTGCGGAAACTTTCTTCACGATCGCGAAAAAGTAATACATAATTTCTTAATATTTTTTCAAGGTCTATACGGCTATGCGATGATGAATTTGATATTCGCAAAAATTGCAAAAAGTACCAACCCTAATACACATATTGTTTTAAATAAACTTTTAAAAACAAATTTTTTACTTTTTTGTATCATACAAAATTCCCTCTTCCCCCCCCCCTAACGCTCAAGCTGGATCCGCGCCTGCTACAATGAGTTATTTAATTTTTCATATTTTACACTTATCACTGTAACCTAAGCATTTGCAGAAACATAACATTCTTAATTGTTTGTATAACATTCATCTATTTCTAAAACTGGTTGAAAATCACCTCTCAAAAGTTAAAATCATAAAGCCTTCATATGTATGTAAGTATGTATATAAATATCAAAAACCCAAATCTTGATATTACCGCATTTTATTTGAAATTACCTTGCTACCTTTTGGGGCTCAAAATTACCGTAAAAAAGGGTAATTACCGTACGGTTAACATCACTGCATAAAGTGACGAAATTACACAAAAGTACGGGAACAGAAAAAACCAAATTTTAAGCACAAAATAAAAAGGGGGGGTTGCTTTAAAACCATGGTAGATAAGGACATGATGACATTATTGCTCAATTGAATGGGAGATAAAGCCATAATGGCCTTATTGCCCAATCATTGAGAGGAAAGGTCATTTTTAAAATTTTGCGAAATGAGAGATATAGCCATATTTTTTCGCAAATGAGAGATAAAGCCAGAATATTGTTATGCATGGTGTTAACATTCTATAAAAGGGAAAATCCTTAGTTATCATTGAAAAAATAAAAACTAACACTTTAGTATGCGAAGCCAGATCCAATACTTTACTTTAGTGTTCCCGGGAAAAGACATTGTTTTAGTCTTGTTACGCACGCAGGAAAACTTTATTCAGCGAAGCCACCTGCCGCGTCCTACTAGAGGAATAAACCTCCAAGTACAAATGTAGTATTTTTTAAAAAAAACCATATATCCATATGAGTCGTTCAGTGTATAAAGGGAATGAGTCCATTTTTGGCGTTTTTGAGATTTAGCGTGGACACACTTCCTTTTATGACTAACTATTAGAGTTTTTTTTTTCCCGGAGTTTTTCGATTCCCGGGAAAGCGGGAAATTTTTTTGAATTTCCCGGGATCCCGCTCCATATAAATAATACACAGTAAATTAAATAAAAGAAATCCTTAAATACTACAAAATTAAATGAAGATTAAAAGAGGAACTTGAATTATTATTACCTTACGGTTTTATATGTAAATTCCGTATTATTATTATGTTCTAGATACAAGATAAAAAATAAAGATAAACATAACAATTTAATTCATAAAACAATAATAAAAACAAACACAAATTGAGGTACTCAAGATATGAGATCAAAAAGTTAATTCATAAAATAGATAAAATATTTTAAATAAATATATTAACATTTTTTAACGGCTTAGGAAATAACTTTCTGACACATTCAAAGCGCTTAGTAAGTCGTCAAAAAGTATATTGATTATTTTATTTACTAATTACCATGTTTCCGAAAAAAATCGTTCATTTTTTTACCGAGGTTGGATAAATAGTTAAAAGTGCACCGTTGTAGAAGGCTTTTGATTCACAATAAGAAGCATTTTTTTTTATAAACAACGTCTATATCAGTCAAATGTATGTCAAGGTTCATGCAAAAAATAGCATCAACCTCTTTCAAACCTTTTCATTTCATTAGGTCTATCTGTAATCCTTAGGACAATGTGTTTTTCAAATTGTATGTTGTAGTATCTTACACGAGTTTCCAAATTTTTTTTTATTTCGGTTTCCCCGCACTTCAAGGGTATATACACCAACACAAATTGAAAAAAATTTGTGTTTATCACCTAATAAACATATTGCTTCATTGCAACATAGTCATATCTCAAAAAATCAAAAATTGTAAGTTATTTAAACAAAGTGTTCCTATATGCCTTCTCGTATTTTATCTCAAACTGAACCGAAGTTATAGCAAAATATATCTTTAAATCGGTGCATTTTGAAAACTTTAATCGCATTTTGCCAAGTTCATTTGTTTTTGTAGATATGACTATGTTGCAATAAAGGAGCTATATGTTTAGGTATCTGCTATTTTTAAGACTTGTCCATGGACAATTAAACTTTACTACCTGCATCTTATTTTTAACTAATGTTTTTTATTAACTTTTCACTTCACTAAATTTATTTATTATCAACTGTTGCACTGCCTATTCTGCTTAAAGTAGATTTATTGCATCAGGAGACATTGATTTACGTATGTACTCACTTCTTGTAATTGATCTAATCGACAACCCATCCACAGATGCTTATTTTAAGAGAATAGAAAACTTAATTTCAAAGTATAAATAGCTGTTTTCTTAAACTATGAGGAATTTTTTATTTCCCGGGATCCCGCATGAAAAATCCCGGGAAAGCGGGAAATATAATTATTGAAATTCCCGGGACGGGAAATCCCGGGAAAAAACCCTACTAACTATGTATGGTAAAAATTTTGTTGTCAAATTTCAACGGTAACCCCCTTTTAAAGACAAAACATTTTTTTGTACGAAACACAAAATTGTTATTTTCAGTGGAAAAAGGGAATAAGTCCACGCTTGCATTTATATTGCATTAATCACTTGTTAACTTTGCTTTCCATGAGTTTCAAAACAATGCTAGAGCCATGTTTGTTTGGCAAGAAACTGAGGGCTCAAGAGGCTCGCAAGATATCGCATCTTGTTTGGTCAAATACATAAAAATGTTTACTGATACGCACGATCGAATTGTTTTGGGGTCAACATGCAAAATAAGGGAACAGTTTCGAGTGGTTAAAATTACCAGTTTTTTCTCTACAAAATCTTTGGAAAATAACGTTTGCAATCGCAAAACCAACACCGCGGTAAAACCGGTAAACTGGCTCCAAATGAGATGGATCAAATTAGATAGATCGAAACCATGGGTAATACAATATAAAAATAATATCGATAAAAATGTTGGATTTGAAAATATAAACATAAGAAAGAAAGGTAAAGTAATGTTATTGAATAGCGTGAGTCAAAGTCTATTGTATCCTGAAATAAGAGCTATAACAAAAGAAAAGAAAGAGAATATAATTGATGTATTAAAATAAATCCCTCCCGTGTACCATACTTTCTATAAAAACTTGAAAACAGTATCAAGTCTGGAAGATTATTCTGAAGAAGACATATTATTTTGTTAAATTTGTAATACTTACGATTCATTTAAAAAGAAGAAATTTTTTTATTTAATTTTTGTTTTAAAAAGAAGAAATGTTTTGTTATTTTTTTAACTTCATTAAAAATAAAACTGAGCAAATGCACTAAACTAAAAAATTAGCTGCAGCCTTTTTTTGTGGAAAACACAAGCACTAAAAGTGTTTGTGTAGAAATCATTAAAAAAAATAACGTTTCCCTGTTAGTCATCTTTCGAACACAAAAATATGACTGTTTTTATCAAACTCAACAAAAGATGTGAACATTTAATTCCGTTCGGTTTTGTTTTGAAAATCCACAAGCTTCAATGTGTTCGGTTCGGCTCGTTAATGTTCGTCCCTTTTGGCTGGTAAAAAAAAAATAATTTTACAAAAACAAAATACACACACGAAAAAAACATTATAGAACATTTAAATATAATGTTTGTCTACAGTATCACTACAATTGTTCTGTTTTTTAACGAAGAACCGAACATTATATAATGTTCGGTTCTTTCTTGAAAATAGTTACGAACGGTATTAAGGGTTGTGTATGTCTACACAATCACTAAACGTTAAATAATGTACTGTTTATTTTCGAACACTGATTTAAACACTACGCGAGGTAAGCCAATATTTAGATGGATATTTTTTCTTTTTCTTTCCGAACGAATGCTCAAAGTCAAAACATAATTAATTTGAATTTTACGCTATCGATTTTAACCACAAAAAACTTGGTGGACTTATTCCCTTTTTCCACTGAAATTCTTATCAACAAAAATGTATTTGTATCATATTAACAGGTTTTGTGAACACATACACTAACATACTAACATTATATATTTACAAATTGTAAAAGAAACCCTAATAATTAATTTTGCAATTTTAGTTTTGAGTTTTGTTGTAACAACTAGTTTTAAGGTCAACGTCAACTGTTCGGTCGTTTTTCTCCATTTCAAATTTTTGGACTCATACCCTTTATCCACTGAACGACTCATATATTAAAACCATGTACCCGAATATATATAATTAAGTGACAACGTATATTCGCGTTCGCATTGCGAACTATTCTCTTATTTTTGCTATTTGCATTCGTACTCACATTCTCTAAAATGTATGCGAATATTAAAAGCGAATATCTAATAAATGAAATTTCTGCATAAAAATTTATTTGTAAAAATCCAATCACTTTTAAATCAGACAAAAAAAATTTATAAAAAATGTTGCATATGCAATTGTTCTTTGGAACAAAAAAAGATGTACCGAAAATAAAACGAAATTGTGGAGTGATTCATGCGGTGTTGATGAAAAAAACATTCAAATATCTGTATGTTTCATTTTGAAAACACAGATTTTTTTTATCTGAATCAAAAACTAAAACGTGCCCGTTTGATGTGCTGTGCTATACCATCTGTCATTGATGTAAAAGGAATAGACGAATTTCTGATGTATGCTAACAAATTCTCCGGTAAAATTTTTTTATTCATTTGTGTCCTTTATAATACATATTTTTTTTTTACATAAATAAACAAACATTTTTTCTATATCATTCGGTAATTTGTTTTATTTTTTATTCTATTTCTCTTGTTTGACATCACATGGGTAAAAAAATTTACAACTCTCTCGAATGTACCTACCTGGTACTTATTATACCATGGTTGAAACTTTTAATTTTTTTTTAATTTAAAAAATTATATTCAGGGGTGTCATAGCTTACAGCTCTTATTTTTTTATTGGAAATACAAAAAGTTTTGAAAAGCTTAATTTTTTTATTTTATTTTTTCAACCGTTAGATTTTTTGCATAGATGGAAGTAAATAAAATTGTTAAAATAGAATTTTTTGCATGTCTCCGGCAGCGGGTTGCTGCAAACTCGCAAAAGTCTTCTCCTCACTTTTTCAGCAAATATGCAAAAACAGCAATTTATTATTATATACATTTTATGGCTTGTTTAAAATATTGAAAAATTTCGCGAATTTTTGTGATTTTTGCAAACTTTTTTATGCTATTTTCCGACATTTTATTTTATAAAACCCATTTATCAAATTCAAATAATTTTTAGGTGTTGTTTCCAATTTTGCAATTTTTTGCGAATTTTAGCCATGTTCGCGATAGAAGCGTTTTTTCCACTTATATTTATGGTTCTTTACATCTTTAACGATTTTTAATAAATATTAAACGTTGTTATCATGCCCATGTTTGCAAATGTTTGCGAATTTCCGCTTATTTAACAATTTTAACCGAATTTTCGTCATTCCTTATAGTTTTAGGCACTTTTAATCTTTTTTATGGCTTGTTTGAAATATTAAAATTTTTCGCGAATTTCCGCGATTTTTGCAAACTATCCGAACTTTGCAAACTATATAAATAATTTTTTTTTGGTCTTTTAATAAATTCGCTTTATATTTTAACAAAACAATAAAATTACACAAATATTATAACGACGGCATTTATTTCATTTGTTTACTGTTTTACCATTCTTATTTTCTTTTCTATAATTTTCTTTTTATTAAAACAACAAAAAATTGCATTTCAATAGGTAAACACATGCTACAAAACATAAAACAGATAATTCGAATATCGTTTTTATTTGTATTCGAAAATAAGAAAACCGACTTGTTTTCATGACACCAAATTAAACCAATATTGGTTTACAAAACCGACAAAAAGCAAAACCGACTTGGATTCTATGACACCCCTTATTATTTTTAAATACCAAAACGATTGTACCGGTATAATACAGGTATTAAGGGAAACGGTGTACGTATACCAGTATTTTATGCAAAAAAAAACTCTTTTCGATAGTATCAATACCGGTATTAAATTTAAACGGTATTGGTATCGGTAATAACACTGTGCTTGAATCGGTAACTTTTTTGTACCTGTGGAGTAAGCCTAATTCGAGTACTCTGCATCCAGTGGTGCAAAAATTTTGGGTAAGATACAGGAACAAATCGCTTCTATCGCACACATGGCTAAAATTCGCGAAAAACTGCAAACTTTTAAGCAAGCCCTAAAATAATTTTGAAAACGGTAAATGGGTTAAAAAAAAAACAAAATGTCGGAATAAAACAAAAAAAAAAAAATTGCAAAAAAAGCGAAAATTCTGGAAAAATTTTAATATTTAAAACAGTGTTCGAAAATAAACACTAAATATCGTTTCTTAATGTTCGGTTCGGTAAATTTGTGGAAAACACAAATGCTAATAGTGTTTGTGTAGAAAATCATTAAAAAAATAACGTTTCCCTGTTAGTCATCTTTCGAACACAAAAATATTATTGTTTTTATCAAACTTAACAAAAGATGTGAACATTTAATTCCGTTCGGTTTTTTTTTTTAAATCCACAAACTTCAATGTGTTCGGTTCGGCTCGTTAATGTTCGTCCCTTTTTGCTGGTAAAAAAAACAAACATTTTTTACAAAAACAAAATACCGAGAACCGAACATTATATAATGTTCGGTTCGGTGAAAATAGTTACGAACGGTATTAAGGGTTGTGTATGTCTACACAATCACCAAAAAAATAGATATCGTTCCTGGGTGTGTGAGCCGAACGTAAAATAATGTACTGTTTATTTTCGAACACTGATTTAAAACTTGCCATAAAATTGATTATTAAAAGTCCCACAAAACTATAAGGAATGGAAAAAATTCGGTAAAAATTGCTTAATTAGCGAAAATTCGCAAAACTTTGCTAACAGCGGCATGATAGCCAAGTCTACTACACATTTATTATAAATTGTTAAAGCTGTAAAGAATCAGAAAACTTACAGGAATAAATCGCTTTTGTCGCGTAAAATTGCAAAAGTTAAAATAATACCTAAAAATTAATTTAAGATCGCTAAATCGATTAAAAAAAACAAATTGTCGGAAAATAACATAAAAAGCGTAAAAATAGCTATAATTACATCAAAATCAATAAACAAAAGTCGATTTTTAATTTTGGGTTAGTTAGGCCCTTTTGCGTTTTAGGTAACGTTAATTTTTTTTTTGTTACAAATGTTACCACATATAAGAATAAAAGCCGATTCGTTTTAATATCACCACTTTAATTGCATACGAATAAAAGCATGTGGATGAAAAATTCAGAGCGCCAAAAATGCTGAAGTATCACTTTCGAATATATCGATCACAAAATTATTTTATTGATGAAAATGGGTTCTTCTTCTTTATTTGCATATTCGGTTTTCGAATGTAAGCGACCATATAATTACAAAATTTACATTTCAAAAAGTTTAATGAATATTTTACACTAGATATAATTTCAAACATTGTTTAGAATCTGAGCAAAAACATCTCTATTTCTTGCCGCATTTATGAGATTCTCCACATTCTGAGATCTAGTCCATTGTTGTATATTTTCAAGCCATGGCATCTCCTTTCTGCCCCTACTATGTTATCCTTCAATTTTGGCTTGTAGGATTGTTTGGAGTACCATATTTTTAGGGTTCCTCATAAAATGTCTTAAATAAGCAGTTTTTCGTTTTTGATGTGAGATAAAAGTCGCGTTCTCGATTCATTCTCCTTAGAACTTCGTTATTAGATGTATAAGATGTCCAGGGTATTTTTAGTACTCGTCGGTAAGTCCACATTTCAAATGCTTCCAGTCTCTTTATATCCACAGCTTTTATAGTCTATACCTCCACAGCATACAGCAGTACTGACCATATATAATTTTTTATGAATAAAATGGGTTCAACGAACTCAAATTAGGTTTGCTCGCCGAGTACACCGCTCGTTACACTTTTGAACTAGAATATTAAATTCAGTGTTGGCAATTAAGCCATTTAGCTGTTAGATTTAGCCATTTTTCGTCTTGTTTAGCCACGAAAAACTCAATTTATTCCACATTTTCTTCAAGTTTTTATAATTTTTAGACCAAAAAATGTTAAAATGCTGCATTAGTTAGTTGTGTTGTTACCTAGATTTTTTGTTAATTAGTTGTCGCAAATGGCTTTTAAAAAACAATCAATTTTATCGATGATTTCAGCTTTTCGATTATCAAAGATTTTTCTTATGTTTAGTTTATTGTTACTTAAAATATATTTAACTAATCTCTTATATGCAATTTCAGTGTAGTAAATAAATTTTGTAAGTTATTTATTAATATTAATGTAATTGTAATAAAATCTTTCCTAGCGATTTTTTAAGCCACTATTTAACTATTTTTTACTTTAAATTTAGTCATTTTTAGTGTTAAACAGTTGACTTAAAACAAAAGCGTACAGAAAGCTTTGCTTGTAGTTTTTGCTTTTAACTGGTTTTAGCAATCCCGGTTGTCGTTGTCGTCGTCGACAGTGTCGTTTTTTGTAGAAGATTAAAGAACACAGGCTTTGTGTCACTTAAATCTATTACTAAAAACGACACTGTCGATGAAGATAACGACAACCGGAATAAGGCTGATTATTTACGGAAGTTTTTAATTGTCAAGAACTCTTTTCAAAATCAAGAATTTTCTTAGTGAATGTCAAGAATTTTGCAAATTTTAATCTGGAAAGCCTATTAAACTCTGAACTAAATTATGCAAAAAATGCTGCAAAGGGTAAAATGTGTTCCTGGCTATACTTTTGGCGAGATATTTTTATATTTAAAATTGTTTTTCTAAAAACACAAATGTAAACTCTAATCAATACAATATTACCCAAACCAATTTTTATAACAAAAATAATGCGTATTAATAAATTTATTTGAGAGTAAAGCGATTTTATTAATATATTGAAACTAAATAACATATTAAAATGTAACAGTCTCCATATAATTTTCAAATGAACGTGTTATTATAGAATGATCTGGACCAAGTTGAGTATCTGCCATAACAGCTAAACGATATTTATCTCCAAATCGATGAATATTTAATGAGAGACCTAAAAAAAAAAAGTTGTATAAGCATTAGAGCGTAAAAAATTTGATCACAGAAAGAAAAAGACCTGGGATAAATTAAGTTTTTATACTTAATTTTAGTACAAGTCCTACTTTAGTATTTAAATTAAAATAAGGTATAAGGGACAAATTAACAGCCGTATTCATAACAAAAAGTTAGCCATACGTACAACGAGCTGCTAACTAGAATGGCGATTAAGCTTAGCAGCTTGTTGGCACAGAGTTAATTCATAACGAATTTTTCTCCATCAGCCAACTTTTAATAAATCAACTCTGAATTTGTATGATGCCACCTTGTATTAATCAAAAATGCAACACGTTTTGCATTAATCATCGGTGGATTTTCTAATTTTTTTTCTTTTTCCCTTAACATATAAAAATTTTAAAAAGTTTTTAAAATTAAAATAAATTAAGAAAAGACAGTAAATTAAAAAACAACAGTTATTTAAAAAAAAACCAACAAAATTGTTAGACGCTCTTAATGCCGTAACTTTATCATAAATGTTGGTATTGACCAGGGATGTTAGATGTGACGATTTTACGTCCTTTTGACGATTTTTTACGATGAATTTACCAAAATGACGATTGACGATTTTTAATGTAGTCACTTAGGTTTTGACGATTTAATCCCGTCAATAATTTTATTTTAAACTTTAATCTGGCATCAATAATAACACTTCAATCTGGCAAGTAAAGTTTGTTCTTAGGTTGTATATGTGTGTAGAGGCGAATATATATCTACACTAGCGGACCCGACGAACTGCGCCTCGTCCCAACTGAACGCCTTCAGACAAGCTTTAGAGTAATAATACAACACAAATATTTCAATTTTCAATATGATTTATTTGAATGGAATCAGTATAGAGCGATTTGATGAACAATGTTTTTCGAATTGTTTTCCGGCGGAAAACAGGGAAATTCGAGATTAATCCCACAGACTTCTAGTGATTGGCTTTGCGATTTATTGATTGTCATTGGAAATTTCAATCGAACGGGGAACTGAATCCGTTTGAATTGGAATGGAAGATCAGTTGGAATAATGGGAATTCGTGGGATAAGGACTTCCTCTCCTTTGAATTTGCCCTTGGTGATTGTCGCCTGAATCACATTGTTCATTAGCTTTTTGACGGACAACCGCGTACCGTTGCACATTTTTGGAGGATTGAGATTCCGCAACATCATTATGATCGTTACCACCTTCAGCTGTAAATTATGTGGCGGAGTTCCTGGTACATCAAGCGAGTTCAAAAATTCCGACGGGTAGCTGGTCGGTTCGTTTTTGTGGGTCACGCAGTCAACAGATTTGTACGTATGCAGTTGTCCTGCGATTTGACTTTGAATAATTAAGTTTAAGCTATCGACGTCCTTATTCTTCGCTGCTAGTATTGCCCGTTCACGAATCCAATCGAGATTTTTGTAATTTTGTGCAATGCCAGGGAACACTTTGCTGATGAGTTCCCCCTTGGACGATGTGAATTCAAAAAAATTTTCAGGGAACGATATCAATCTATTCGAAACATCAACAGGAATTTTGCCGTTGCCAAGCTCCAGCAGTTGTGCCGAGAATTTAGCAGTCGATGGGTCGTTTTGCAACGCGACTGTCATGTTTGTGGTCAATTGCAACTTCTGGAAGTGCCTCCACAAAGACGACGATTAGAGGCACGCGTTAAGTTCGTCCGCAGCAGAAGATTTGGGGATGACAGGAAGTGTTTGACGAGAATCTCCGGAGAGCAATATCAAAGCCCCACCAAATCGTCTTAAGTATTAAAAATTCTATATTTTTTGGTTTTTTATAATTTTATACTGAATTATTTTTTTATGTTTTAATAGAGTAATTAATCCGTGTTGATAAAAAAACGATTTTTTATATGAGGATTTTTTGACGGTTTTTTTCAGAACTAAAGACGATTATGACGATTTTTTTTTTCAAATTTTGACGATAATTCGAAAAAAACATCTAACATCACTGGTATTGACATAAACATTGACTACAATAACTTTTTTAATAAAAATGAATCTTAAACTCCTTACATAATTTTGTTCAGGCTGGTCAATGATTGCCCATGGGTCCGAAATATAGTGTTTAAATACTGTGCTGTGGGATAAAAAATTATCGGGCTTGACCGATTTTAGTTTTTTAAATGTTTTGTTTTTAATTTTATTGAATAAAAAATGTTATGAATTACTTTGTATGCTTTTTTATTTACAGCGTAGTTTTGGTACAATTTATGTCAATTTGGTACAATTTTGCCATTGAGACGGTACAATTTAAGAATTGTCAGATCCCAACAGTGGCGTGCATACGCTTGGGTTTGGCAAAGTTTGTTGTAGACACTACAACAACATTACATAAATAGGTAAAAACGATTCGCTTGTTTTGCGTAGAAACGACAAAAACAACAGAACGAGAAGAAGAAAAACATACATTATTTCATGTTGAAAAAGTAAAATCAACAGTAAAATTTCTTAATTAGTTAATATTTATACCCACACCACAATAGTGGAGAGGGTATTATGCATTTGTGCGGATGAGTGTAACGCCTTAAAATATTGGCCCTAGACCCACCTTAAAGTATACCGATCGTCTTAGAATCACTTTCTGAGTCGAACTAACGATGTCCGTCCGGCAGGCTGGCTGGCTGGCTGGCTGTCCATGTAACCTTGTGCGCAAAGTACAGGTCACAATTTTGGAGATAATCGTAGGACCACGAGGGAAGATAGGGGGAAATTTCTTCCTCTCAGAAACTATCAAACCGATTTCAATGAAATTTAAAACATAGATAGATCCATATCTATATGGACACATTAGCTATACAGTTTTTTAAAAATAGGACCACAACGGGAGGTAGGGGGCAATTTCTGCCTCTCACAAACTTTCAAACCGATTTTCATGAAGTTTATAAACATAGATAAATCTATATTTAAGTGGACATATAAGCATGATGTGTTTTTAAATACTGTGGTGTAGGGTATCATATGGTCGGGCTTGACCGACTATACTTTCTTACTTGTTTTAGTTAAAAAAGTGCATACAATTTTAAAGTAGAAATCATTATATTCTCCTTCTGTCTCTGAGAGAATCAATCTTATTTCACTTTCGGATTATTTCATTAAGTCAACTTTATAACACTTGAATTAAGCGCATTTTGAAATTGATTCTATCTTAGATTTACTTAAATCAATCTCATTTTCGAATAATTTCTTGTACGAATTCGGGATTAAGTATGGATAAGTTACATGATACAAAGAAAACAAAATAACGCATTCAGCTTTAAAAAATGAAATGTCACATCAGCGTATAAGTACAGCTTAAATACAGAAACACAAGCACAATTTAATCAATTTAAAATTAAAATTTCTTAATTTCATTTGGAATTTTTTTAATTTTATTTGGAATTTTCTCAATTTCCAGTCAAAATTCTCAATTTCGTGTGGAATTTTCTAAATTTAAAATTCTCAATTTCAGCTCGAATTTTCTCAATTTCAAATTGAAATTCTCAATTTTATTTGTAATTTTCTCAATTTCGAATTTAAATTCGCATTTCCATTTCGAATTTTCTTAATTTCAATGAAAAATTGTGTAGTAAAATGAATACAAACAAAATGTGCGTTCAATGGATGCTCTAAAATGTGGTATCGATAAAATACCAACACAAAGTATGAAATGTCAGCAAACATTAGTTTCATTCTTAATATTGGCTGTATTTTTCCAAAAAATTTAAATATATTCAGTTCTGAAAGATCCGCTAGAACACGCAATTGAGAATTGATATTATTAAAGTTTTCGTTATCGTTTGTTAAAACCATTAATAACAACAGTATTATGCTATTGTTTTTTTCTGAAGACAATATTTTCTGGAGTGAAGCTGATTATCACTTTTAAGGTTTTATTTTCAAAACAAAATTTAGTTCTTAGTTCTTTCAATGTTTACGTCGTTAACTATTTTACAACAACATAAATTTTACAACAAACACATGATGTCCAAAACCAAAAATTATGATTAAAAAAGCTCTATGGACAAAAAAGTGCTGAAAACAACTGTGGTATTTTTAATATGAAAAAGTACTGGAAAAAGTACCAAAGTACTTTATATTAAAATACAAAATTTTGATCAATGTTAATGTGTAACTTTCGAATTGGCAATTTTAAAGTGAACAGAGCTTTAAGTTTCTATTCGAAAAACAAATATTACCAGATTCTTACACACGCGTTTGTTTACAACAATTTTTATAACTTTGGTACTCAGTAAAAATTCTGGCGAATTATTTTAACAATTAAACCATTAATCAAAAATAATATCAGTTTTAACTAAAAATTTAATCAAGTGAATTAAACGTTTACTTATATCAATCAAAAAATTAATCAAATATCAAAAAATATTTAATTGATACTATTAATTTGTTTACTGGTGCAAATTTAATTAAATTTTTAATTAATATAACAAATTTTTTAATCACAATCAATTTTTATTTTTTTTTCTGTGTAGTAAATTAAATCGTTGAATTTGTCAAACACTTAAACAAAGAAATGTCAAATTAAGTTAAGCAAGAAACTTGACGTTTAGGTATGACTCACAATTAACATCGTGAATTATGGTTGGACCACCCTTCATTATCATTAGTAAAACTTGGTCTATTCTGACACAAAAAACGTGTTCACTCAGGTCTCGTTTTATGCGATAGATGCGTTCCAAAACAAAAATCGCATAAATTGAAATCGCATAAAACGATACTCTAGCTTCATATAAAAACTAATGAAAATCAAAACAAAATAGCAAAAAAAAATCAACAAATATGTACATATATGTGAAGTGGACAACCCAATAAAAATATTTGGTTGGAATTCCTTTATATTTGGCATAACTATAGTTCTAGTAGATATGAATAAGTGTGCGAAATATTTTTTTTCTATGATGTTTATTTGTCGAATTACAGGGTGGTAAGGTGTTGCCGTTTTCAAAAAATTGTTTTTTAAATTAATGTATTATTTCAAACTAACCCTGCAAATAAAAGGACTGGTCCAAACACGCGTGTAAAGAGTAGCCCACAAGAGACTAGGACTAGTCCAAAAGTAACCCAAAGGAGTAGTTTTAAAACTACTCCATGGTATACTTAAGAGTATTAGTTTTGAAGTCGTTTTAAAACGAAAGCATGTCGTTAAAAAACGAAGTCATGTCGTCAAGCTGCAAACACTTTTTAACAATGACATGGTCCATGATTGCATTACATCGGACCAGTCCATGGAGTAGTCCAGTTTATCAAAATGGATCAGGTGGTCCAATATTATTTGCAAATAGCCATTTGTTTGATCATTTAATTTAGGAATTTCAAAAAATATTTTTTGTGTAAAATGTTGAAGAGAGTGAATTAAGAGTGCAAAAAATTCTAATACCTGGGGAAAAATTTACAAAAAATCTGACTAAATTATTTAAATACTCACAAGTTTTTGATTGCGGTGGACGGAAGAGTAAGACATCATCTACAGTTTGACCCCATAAAGTTTGAAATTTCGAATTTTCACCGTGTATTTCTGTTATGGTAACTGGGAAATTCGAGGAAAAATAATTTATGCAAATTTTTGTCAAAAACCCTGGGAAAATGGATGTTAATAGATCAAATTTTGTTTGACCCATTGATGCCAAATATATCATAATTTGTTTTCGTCGTATTTGTTCAATAATGGTGTGTATTTGTATAGCATGTTCACGATCGGGTACTTTTAAAGGGAGTTGAAGGAAAACAACGCCACCAATAAAATCAGTCTTATCACCTAGATTGTCTGTTAAATAACCCTTTGCCATTGTACGGCAAGTAGTATTAAGTATTTTCGGTACTGGCACTTCTTTGGCATAATATTGAAAGTAGTCGTGAATGGCTGCAGATAAACAGGAAAGTGTGTAATCCGATTCAAGTATTTTGTCATTAAATGTTAAACGTTTTCGTAACTCTATGGCATTTATGGATTTCGTGAATGAAACTATTTTTCTTCCTGAATATGACATTTTTTGCAATTTATTCTCTTCCTTCGAAGGGTATTGGAATAATTCTTCAAAAATATTAACGGGAGCTTTGAATATTTCGTAGCAGATTTTAATAAGTTCTACTTGGGCATAAATGAGTAGAGGTACATAGACAGATAGACGGCTGCAATAGGTATTGACTAGTGAAGTTTCACCTTTAAATAATAAATCCCTCGAAGCTAGAAGTTCAAGATAGATGTAATAGGGAATGCCTATTACACTATTGACATTAGCTCGCCACAAAAATTTTGCCCATGTTTTTGTTAAATTTGATAACTGAAAGGAGTGGCGAACAGCATCTTTAGCCACTTTCCAGGACAGATTTCGCTTGTCGACTTCTTTCGCCAATAATTTAGTTATCGTCTTGTATCTTCCTTTCACTTCTTGATGTTTGCACACTAATCTCCTTTTCTGCTTTGATGTCATAATTTCCCAATAATTGACCACAACATTCACAATAATGATTAACAGAACCGAAAGAAATTGCGAAAAACTTGTAATTTGTAACCCAATTGTACCGTCAGGTGTCTCCAATGATTCGAATTCGTAAATAAATTTATTCCACTGATTTATAATTAAAAGGCCTATGTGTCTAAATAGATTTTCTATGTGTTGCGGTTTACGTATGAAATATGAAATATTATTTGTATTAGAATTTCGTCTAGTAATACTACCGATTTCAACAATAGGTTTATCACTGTCGTCTTTTAACATTAACATTTCACTAATGTGGATGTCATCTTCCTCGGCTATGATTAAATGGTGAATTTTTAAAAGTATGTAGTAATGCACATCCTGAAATATATGTATTGTAACAACTACAACGAAAACCATTTAAATCAAATATTTACTTACCTGATCAGCTTCTGCAACAGTTTTATTCTGACCTAAAATTGTCTTTGCTGCCGCTGGTATCACAAAAACTTGCCATTGAGGCAAATCGGATGGTATATATTTGGTGATTAAATCACTTAAAAAATCTTGAATATTCGCATCATTTACAGCGTACCCCCGATGGGTTGAGGTATTTAGCAAAATGTGATTGTTTAAATTAAATGAGCTACAAAGACAAGTCATCCGATTAAAATTTTTTTTTAAGTACATAAGTTAAATTTTTCTTACCTTGTATCTTTTACCCAGCCATAATGTCCCCAACAATTAACCAATTGTTGTCTTAATTTAGGAAATTTCAGTTGTCCTGATTTTTCTCGTGCACTCGTCAAATGTTCGTCATAATATCGTTTAATCTGAGCGATATCGCAGGTTCCCTTCACTAGAATAAGGAAATTGAAAATGCCAGCATTTCGTGTTGTATCAATCAGTGATCGAATCTTTTTCGATTTTGAGATCAATATTTGTGGATATCTAATCGAAAGAACATAATTGACCAATTCGTTGCTATAATGCACAACTAAAAAGAAATAATATTTTACAGTTGAATTTTAGTTTGTTTTAAGATTGTTATCAACAAAAAAGTTAAAAGTACAATAATCGACATATAATACACATTGTCGTCTTAATTTTGTGCAAAATTTTGAACATAGTGTAATTTAAACAAACATTACCTAGTCCAAAAGGACTAGTCCAAAAGTAACCCAAACGTATTTAAAAAACATGGTCTATTTAACATTGCGATGTCCTAGGGGAGGACCATATAACCCAGCTTTGGAATACAAAGGAGTAGTTTTAAAACTACTCCATGGTATACTCAAGAGGATTAGTTTTGAAGTCGTTTAAAAACGAAAGCACGTCGTGAAAAAACGAAGACATGTCGTCTCACTACAAATACTTTTTAACACTTTTTTAGGGTTACCCTTACCACCTAATCCAATTTGATAAAATGGACTACTCCATTAACTGGTCCGATGTAATGCAAGCATGGACCATGTCATTGTTAAAAAGTGTTTGAAGTGAGACGACATGTCTTCGTTTTTTAACGACATTCTTTCGTTTTAAAAGATTTCAAAACTAATCCTCTTCAGTTTACCATGGAGAAGTTTTAAAAATACTCCTTAATGGTCCAAAGGTGGGTTATATGGTCCTGCCCTAGAACATCGTAATGTTAAATGGAGTATGTTTTTTCCATACGTTTGGGTTACTTTTGGACTACTCCTGGTCCCTTGTGGGCTACTATTTACACGCGTGTTTGGACTGGTCCTATTATTTGCAGTGTAGTTCTGCTGATAGGTTATTTGGTTTCGGATTTTTACAATTCCAAATAACCTAAGTGACATAACATGAGCTGTGTTTACAAAAACAACATTTTCTGGACCGATATATATTTCTGGTTTCATTTTAATAAGAATAGTAATTTTCATTTTAATATTGTAAATAAAGGGTGGTTAAATTGTAAGGGCCGATGTTGAATGTGAACCACACCTAAACGCCAAGTTTTTTTCCGAATTTTATTTGACATTTCTCTATTTCAGACTTACTCAATTTGAACCATGGAGAGATACACAGTTCAACAACGTGTTAAAGTTATCCAGACTTATTATGAAAATGGGCGTTCAAATCAAAATGCATATCGTGCACTTCATCTTTAGTGATGAGGCACATTTTCACCTCAGTGGATTCGTCAATAAACAGAATTGCCGCATTTGGGCGAATGAGAATCCAAGAGTGATTGTCGAAAAACCAATGCACCCACAAAGAGTGACTGTTTGGTGCGGTTTGTGGGCTGGCGGCATCATCGGGCCGTATTTTTTCCAAAATGAGGCCGGTCAGGCAGTTACTGTGAATGGTGTTCGCTATCGTGAGATGATAACGAACCATTTATGGCCCGAATTGGAAGATATGGATGTGGACGATATGTGGTTTCAGCAGGACGGTGCCACACAGCTAACGAAACAATGGCTCTTTTGCGCAACAAATTCAATGGCCGTGTTATCTCACGTAATGGCGATGTCAATACCAATATATCATAATAAAATAAAATTACAATAATTTCCTAAATAGTTTGTGTTTTATTCAAAATCAACATCGGCCCTTGTTCCAAATTTAGAACGTTTTTTCCTTCTCCTGTTAAGGTTTTAATTTATTTTATTTATTTATCACAATAAAATTGACTTTCTTAATACAACAAGATATAATATCTTTTGTGTAGTAGTATTATAATCAGTTCGGTTACACTAGACAGATAGGATATTAATCAATAGTAAGGTACATATACTATCATAGAAAATCAGTAATAAAATATAGATTAACATGTACAATACTAAATAGTTATCATAGTGGCAATAATAATACAGCAATAATAGCAGAAACTGTGTATGTATTCTAAACAATAATGCCTTTTTTCAGTTGATCAGGGTTACATTTTAACAAAAGCAAAACAGTTATGTTAAATTAGATGTTTTGACAGTCGCAACAAAACTCAGTCGATTTCTATCTCACAAACTATTATGGAATATGTAAGATCAGGGGTAGAAAACTGCAGTCGAAACCAAAAACTGTCGAACAAAAAACGAAAATTTGTGTACAACTTTTCTCTTTTTGAGTTGGTTGGACAACAACTGTTTACACTTAATGAATCAGAAGTAAAAGCAACAGTTTTTTTGGCTAATGACAAATGAAAAAGGAAAATGTGAGATAGTGTAAAGTACCCTTAAGTAATTTTTTAATATTATTTCATTGTAAGTTGTTTGCAAGCGATTCGGAAGTTGAGACATACATATACTAAATATAAAAAACTGATATTCTGATGCGTGATATCGAAGAAGCAATAAACTGTAGCCGGTCAAATATTTATACATAGGACCTGTTTGAAAATGCATCACAGCGCTGCATCTGATGCACAGTGCGTTCGTAAAAGCATCACTGCAAATGTCAGATATTCAGAAATATATAACAGATGATGCGCAAACAAGTCTAAAACACGCATCACAAAAATGGCTGATATGCATCAATATGATATGTATTTAAAAATATAACCAAACTGCAAAGCAAACACGCATTGCATGAGCATCATAAACTAATCACAAATGCGCATCAGATGCATCGCATTGATATATTTTCGACCAGGCCCCTACATCTGTTTATGAATCATGTGCTTAAAAACGTTTGAAAAGTATGGTAGAATGACAATGGGACAAAGTTCCTTTCCCGCTCTTGGCACCGGAAAGCTTTTGGCTATTTCCGTTCTATAGAAAAAGTGTTAGGAGCCAATATACGACTACAGCATGTACGCCCAATCAAGTGCTGGCGTCAGTGGTTTGTTCGTGTGTGGGCATATTGTATTATTGTACGCTTTGATGTAGGGATGCCAAACAGAGTTTGATATTGTGTATGGTATATGGTATTGTGTATGGTTCAATTTGCTCAGTTGAGATAAATTGTCAAAGAGTAAACATCAGGGTACTAGTCATAAAAAAAACTTTCTTAAAAATAAACAAATTGATGTGATGATGGTTTCCGAAACTCATTTGACCTCAAGAAATACGTTTCAAATCAATGGCTACTACATAATACAAAGGACCCTCGGGGTAGAGCTTGTGGGGGTTCGGCCATTTTAATAAGAGCTCGAATCAAGCATTTCCTTATGTGTGACTCTCGTGAAGACTACCTTCAAGCAACAACCATTTGTGTTGAAGAATTTAATCGAAACTTAGTAATTTCATCATTATACTGTCCACCTTGATATTCAATAACAGAAAGCCAATATTATAAATATTATCAATCACTAGGCCCCCGTTTTCTGGCTGCTGGTGATTACAACGCTAAACACACCTACTGGGGGTCGCGTCTTATAACACCAAAAGGTCGAGTTTTATATAATACAATTTCCAAAATGGGTCTTAATGTGATAGCGAGCGGACAGCCCACCTACTGGCCTGCTGATCAGCAGAAAATCCCAGATGTCATCGATTTTGGCGTGGTTAAAAGCATCCCGATATAAACGATTTGTTTACAAGCTTCCCTTGAACTATCTTCTGATCACACGCCAACTATAGTTACTATTATGAACCCTAATAAAACTGCTTATTTATTAGCAGCTGCCCCGCGGATAAATTGGCAAAAATACAAAAGATATATAAGTACCCACTGTACAGAAAATATATTGCTACGTACGCCAGAAGATATAGACCTCTCTATTGCAAATATTAACAGAAGTCTCAAACAAGCTGTTGAACATTCCTCCATGCCCCCTAAACAAATCAGATATAACCAAATATATTTTGCAGATGTCGAGCGACTCTTGGTTGAAAAAAGAAGAGTTCGAAGAGAATGGCAACTCCACAGATCGTCTATTTAAAGAATGCACAAAAAAACTAAGAAAGTTACTGCAGTCCCAGAAAACAGCATCTCTGAAAAAATATCTTAATGAACTTGACGCGACTCCACAATCTGACTACTCATTATGGCGTGCAACTTAAAATCTAAAAAGACCGATTATTTCCAGACCCCCGTTGCGAAACTCAAATGGAAGCTGGGCAAGAAATGATGTTGAAAAAGGAAACCTGTTTGTTGAACACCTAAAAAATGTATATACCCCTAATTTACCAAACGACACAATAGTCGAGTTGCCACCTGTCATTAGCGGAACAGCTATACCCCTAAGATTTAAGATAAGAGAAATTGAAAAAGCTATTGCCGATTTAAATCCCAAGAAAGCACCTGATTACGACAAAATAAGTAACAAAATGATTATCGAGCTCCCCCGCATAGCAATAAAATTAATCCTTTTCATTTTTAATGCAATTTTACGAACAGAATACTACCCTTCAGAATGTGAGACCTAGTTACCATGATACCTAAGCCAGGGAAAGATCACACAAGAGCTGAGTCATATAGGCCGATTAGCTCATTATCTAACATTTCAAAGCTGTTTGAGAAACTGTTGGTTTCTAAATTAATTCCGATATTGGATGAAAATGAAAGTATACCAAATCATCAATTTGGATTTAGAAAGAAACATATCACAATCGAACAAACACACAGACTAGTAAACGCCATTAGAATAACTTTTGAAGAAAAAATATTGTTCTGCACTCTTCATTGATGTTTCACAAGCTTTCGACAAAGTCTGGCATGAAGGCTTAATACATAAACTGAAGCTTAATTTACCCGTAAACACACATAAACTGTTAGAAAGTTACTTAGTCGGTCGAAAGTTTGTTATAAAACAGTGACGGGCACATTTGCAAATCCTATGTACGCGTGCATAGGAATAAAAATGCTGCTTGTGCAACGTCGACACATGTACACTATAAACTTCTTTGTGTGTCTGTGATAATGTACGTTCGGCTGTTGCTTTGATGTTATTTAGTCAACACAAGCATAAATGTAATAGTATGTGTGTGCCCTTCACTGTTATAAAAGAAGGAGATTGTTTAAGTTCAACCCAACCGATCAATGCTGGAGTCCCACAAGGAAGTAATTTAGGGCCAATATTGTATTTAATATATACTTCAGACCTGCCAACCAACAACTACACCCACACATCAACTTTTGCTGATGACTCAGCATTTCTAAGCATCCACGAAAATCGCTACGAAGCATCTAGATACCTACAGGACCATATATATCAATTGGAAAAATGGTTAAAACAATGGAAAATAAAGGTGAACGTACAAAAATGCATACATATAACATTTACTTTGCGTAGAGAATCATGTCCCCCTATTAAAATCAATAACCAAATAATACCACAACATTCGAATGTAAAATATCTCGGTTTACATTTAGATCGACGTTTAACGTGGAAATGCCATATAGAGGCAAAGTTAACTCAAATGAAACTAAAAGCAGATCAAATAAATTGGCTCATTGGAAGAAATTCGACCCTAAGTCTAGATTGTAAACTCCTTATTTACAACTCTATCTTAAAGCCAATATGGTGCTATGGTATCCAGTTATGGGGCACTGCCTCGGCTTCCAACATAGAGAAAATACAAAGGCGTCAAAACTTAATTCTTCGAATCATTACGTCCGCTCCCTGGTACACACAGAAAACAAATTGGTTGGGAAACGGTTGCAGTAATAAAATATTGATCAATTAACATAATTTATTATTGCAACTACATATAAAAAATTTATAGTTCTAACTGATTTTTAATTGTCTTGATTATTTAAACGTTATTCTAACTGAAATATGTTCCTTCAATTATTTTATTAGTCATGATAACTAATTTAATTAAGTTATAAAAATTAGTACAAATGGTTAGAATCACAACCGAATTAAATATAGGGCAATACTGAATATTGGTCATTGCAATTAATAATTTGCTTTCGTCAATAAATTTTGGAATATAAATGTAAATTCATTTATTGCAGCAATTCGAGTACAACAATTGAAAATATAATTATTTGGAATTCACAACCAACCTAACTATTTTCATATAAAACTGAATTTTGTGTCAAAAGTTAAAAACAAATATGTGAGAACAGAAGAACATTTAAAAGTAAAATAAAATAAGAAAATAAAATAAAATAAGATAAGAAAATAAAACAAGAAAAATATCTTAGTGGTCAAAAACGGAAACCGTGCAAAAAATAACAGAAAAGGGGTAAGTAATTTATGTATTTTTATAAGTATGTATGTACATTAGACTGGTCGCATCTTGTATGGGATTTTTTTTTTAAATTTAATTGTTTGCGCTGCTTAAAATATGAGGTTTGGTGTAAGAAATCATGATCTAATTTTTCAGGTCAATCCGACGGTGGCTAGCCGTGCCGGGTGAGGCCCAAAGTTCCCCATATTATAAAAAAAACATATTTTCTATCAGATCTTTATAGTTATACTAGTTGAAAAGCCGAAAATCAAAAATATTGCTTCGTTACGATCTTCCGCAGAGAAAGTACTTCAAGTGTGTCACATTTCAGCTTCCTATGTCATCAGATGGCTTCAGAAAGTTACGAAAAGAATAGGACATACATGCAAACATCCTGACATACTAAGAAATTATATATTGTATAGATAGATTAACATATGTTCGCGCAACTCAAAAACGATTTAGCTTATTGAAAAACAAAAAAAAAAAAAAAACCGAAATTACGCAATCAAATTTACTTTAAGAATGGTAAAACGTTTTTCTTATAGTCGTTTTCGCAGTCGTTTTAGAAACATAATTTTTTTTTCTGGAAAAAAAAATAATTTTTTTATTAAAATTTCGGAATTTTTGTTTTTAAAAATTCATAAAAAATTCAAAAATGCAGCTATGCTTCTAATTTTATGCAGACATATAAAAAACAACATTGCAAACAAAACAAGATATAAATGATTAAAATCTGTAAACAACTTTTGAGTTTATGTATTCACAAAAGATGTGGCAGTTTAATAAAATTATTAAATTAATTAAAATTTTTCGTACAATATATATACACACAAAAAATAATGTAGGTAATTTTAACAAGGCGTGCATAGGTAATTTATTTTTATATAAAAACAAAAAATTAAGTTTAATTGTCTAATATAATTGGTAATTTATAAAATAAGTATTGCCTAAAATTTTTGTTAATATCACTAATTGAGTTAGGTATCTTCTTCGAGTTTTTCAATACCCATAGTTTTATTGTCAATTGGATTGTTTTTGAAAAAGACGTTCAAATTTAAATGAAATAAAAAAAATTTAATTTTATTAGAAGATAAAAAAATTATAAAAAGTAAGTATGCATAAATAAACGTTATTACACATGTTAAATAAATAATATAGATATAGGAAATCAACGAAGAATTTGGAGTGGATGGCTGAAAAAGAAGAAGCGTGCCAATGTACATCTTAGGGGGCTAAAAGTCGACCACGATATGGATGAGGGTAAAATTGTTTGTTTTTTTTTAAATCCAAAGATACCGACGCCTAGATGAAAAGAAAAAGCAATATTAGAATATAGCGGAGGGTAAACCGTTCATCCTGTTCCAGCTCCGTTTTCCACTATACTTAGGGTAGCCAGATTTTAAATTCGGAAAAACAGTACATTGAATACATAAAAACAGTACAATCAAGAAAAAAACAGTACATTTTTTTTGACGACAACATTACCATTTGTTTTAATAAGGGGTTACTTTCACCAAGTTCAGCTATAATAAACTATCAGTTCAAGCTGTCAAAACATATTAGTGGTATTCACACCGAACTTGTTAATTTGTTACTCGGTAGTTTGTTAATTTGTTAAAGTTACCAACTGTGAACGACCCCCTTTTTAAAACTTTGTTAGTCTGGTAACTTTCGTAGTAAAACAACTGATTTATTATTCTGACACAATTTATTATTCTGAAAAAAAATAAGACATGCCACGAGAAAGTGTAAAAAAGAACAATTGTCAACCATTTTATTACTCATGCTTTGACAGAAATAACGTTTGCTGACGGTAAGAAGTGTGTTACCAACTAACAACTATTTTATCAGGGGTGCCGTGTCGTTAATTTGTTAAATGTTAATACGGTAGCGCGTTAAATATACAAAAACAAAATGCGTGTAAAAAAGTAACGATTAACGACTAACAAACTAACAAGCTCGGTGTGAATTCCGCTATTGTAAGCTGGAAGTTAAAGTAAAAGTTAGTTTTAACTGAACTTGGTGAAATTGGGGTAAATATTTTAAACTTTTGATTGAATATGCAACAACAATTATATAAAGAAAGAAATACACTTAAAATGTGTAACGTCAAAGGAATTATTTCCAGTTTATGGCATTTCATAAATATACATATGAAATTGCTCCATTTGCGTTTAAAAAGCAAACACTACAAACGAAGCATTTGGCCAGGAAAACCATAACATTGCTGTAAGCCATATAAGAAAGGAGAAAAGCCTTACTTAGCTCAAAACAATCAACTCATTGATTTTGTAAGTACGATTTTCTTTAAACATATTCGTATTTAAAGCAATTTTCACTACACACATAGTTGCACAAATCATATAGAATTTGAGACAAATGTTTGTTTCCTAAATTAATTTTCCAATTTTAAATAATTTTTAAATTATTTACGGCTTATTTTACCAAGTTCAGCTATAATTAACTACAGTGGTATCTCGGTTTAACGAATTATATATTGTCAGGCCCGTTCGTTATATCGGAAAATTCGTTAAATCCCGAGACAGCAATAAAAAATGATTAAAAAAGTCATTACTTGTATATTCCTTTAATACAACAAGCCCACTATATAAAACGAACTGTCTAAACTCAACAGCTTTCCATCTTAATATTTCATTTAACGTCCTTCTGGCGAATTCTTTTGGAACATATGGACAAAGTGATGTCAAGAAAGAGGACATTTTCTGCTGAGATATTGAAGAAATAGACTCCGTCGTTTTAGACTGAAGCAAATGCAACAAAATTTTTTTCATGACACCTATATATATAAGGTGCATAACGTCAAGCGGAAACTGTGTTATCATTTTAATATTTATATGTTCTAAATTATTTATTTCCATTAAAAACTTCGGCTGATGAAAATTTTGGTCAAGCCTACATTTAAAATCATTATCAGAACGCAAATGTCCTAAAGAAGTGGAAAATGTTGTAACTCTGCTAACACTTACACCTTTTTGTTCGCACTTACTGCACCCATTTAGGGAGTTACGACCGTTAAATCCACATACAAAAGAACGTGCTGGTGCATCGCACAAAAAGGCACGAATTTCCACTTTTATGGTTGAGCTTATCAATTCCAACCCATTTTCATTTAACTGCGCCATCTCCGTTACAAAATCTTGCAAAAACAAATTAACATCGACCGGTTTTTGTTTTCCTACATAACTTCCAATGAGAAAAACTTTCTCCATAGGCATATTTACAATGCGTCCTAGAATTGGCCATAAACCTATAGTTGAGCTCTTAAAAAGAGGCAAGCCGTCAATGCCTATATCCAACACAATTTTTTTTATTTTCTCTTTTTCTATAATACCTTTAATCTTCATGAGATTTTCCACTATTCCTATGTGAAAATAGGATCCTGGCTCAACAATTTTTTTTTTTTGACCATTTGCCTTGCTCCAGCAATAGTTTTCAGGCTTAGTGGGATTTCCGGGCAAAATTTCTTCAATATATGAAGCAGGGCAGAAGTAGATTCCACAGATGGGTGGTATTTTAAAACCCATTCTTTAATGTCTTCTTCTAGAGTTGCATTTTTACAAAGAACTATATTTTCTTCTTCAGAAACATTAAAGATTTCGCCGGAATTGCAGTTATCCAAATTTGTGTCCACAGGAAGGCTTGCAACATTTTTCTTTTTTTCCTTTTGGGTTAATTTGTTTAAATATCTTTTTCCAATCATTTTTGTAATTTATTTTAACTTATTTTTTACGTTACTTCGCGCACACTAATCAAAGAAAAATTCTTTCTAAATGTTTAAAAATATGGTAAAAATGTATACAAAAACAAAAGAGAATGGATGCAAATATGTTTTCATTCATTCTATTTTGCTTTTACAATTTTTTTTGTAAAAATTCGTTAAATAGAGTACAAAAATTTGCTGTTTGTTCGTAATATAAGGTACTCAATGGAAAAAATATGACCGTACGTTAAATCGCGAATTCGTTAAACTGAGTATACGTTAAACCGGGATACCACTGTATTACTAAAACCATAGGTTTTTTGACTTTTATAATGAAAATTAATTAAACCTGAACTTGGTGAAATTGGCCATTAATCTATAAAATCCAAAAAAAATAGTTTGGTTTATTTTTATTTCACAAAATCTGAAAATATTTAAAATCAAGTGCAATTGAAAACGATGAATATTTTCAAAAAATTTTTTGTAAAAATTTACTTATCTTTTTCTTATTTCAGTAGTTTAGGTAAAGAAAAGTGGTCCTCAAAGGTATTAGGTATTTTTATAAATTTTGAACACGGATAATTTTCCAAATTTGTTTGTTTTCAATTTTACGTGATTTCGATTTCCAGAACATGCCCGAAAATTAAAAAAGTTGTAAAAATTAACGATAACTGTTTTGGAATAA
This sequence comes from Pollenia angustigena, assembly GCA_930367215.1. Classification (NCBI taxonomy): domain Eukaryota; kingdom Metazoa; phylum Arthropoda; class Insecta; order Diptera; family Polleniidae; genus Pollenia; species Pollenia angustigena. The sequence goes on along the minus strand of OV884057.1, from coordinate 117,311,272 downwards.
GTATTTTTTAGTACTTAAAAAAATTTTGATTTTTTTTTTGTCTTTCTCAGGTGTGGAAAGGGAAAGACTATTGGAAGAGGTAGCCATAAAATCATAACAACACGAAAATATACCACTGCTACGAGCCACCCATTATAATTTAGATTTCTACTGTGTATTTATGAGAAAACCATTAACACAACATAATTTTTTGTAAGCCAGTTTTGTTAAATATAGACTGAGCAAAAAAAAAACAGTACAAAAAACAGTACAAAGTGTAAAAAACAGTACATTTGCGTACTGTTATAGGAGTTGTGCATAAAACAGTACAACTGCAAAAAATCAGTACATGTACTGCTTAAAACAGTACGTATGGCAACCCTAACTATACTGCTTACCAATAATAATGTCAGTACTTTGAATAATGCCAATAAGCTGATGCCCGTTAAAACAGAAACAGAAATGTCTAAGTAAGTACATATTAAATATTTTGTTGCATTATTTGTGTTGAGTTTTAGAAATTATATTATTTTCAGGTTTAAAAACCCCAAAAAGAGAGCAAACAAGTTAAGATAGGAACTAAGAGCCGATATTTTGTTACCATTTGCTGAATATACTTAACATTTGGCTAGTTGGGGGACCACATCACAGCCGAAAGTGATCAAGATAATCTCATGGACTCTACAATACATTTAGGGAAAGAAGAACAAAATGAAGATCTCGAGCGTGTGCTCTCTAAAGCAAAAAGAAAGTATATATAAAATCTTTAACAGATATCTAATCTATTAACATTGAAATTAAATCTAATAGCGAAAATGACGGTGCTGTAGATTTAGAGGACAATTGGACTTAATATACAAAATTATGACTTGACCGCAATGGAAATGAAGATTCCAGTAATATAATCGAGTTTGAGACTTATAAAAATGCTAAACACTTGTCAAATGCTTGCCCAGAGAGCGAATTTACTCGTGTACGTGTGCTGGACGTAATATACATCCAGCATTGTCGGTGTGACACATACAAACACATTTTCACTAATACTACCACAATGCTTGATGAGTATTTTGATCAGTGTATTTGGGCCTTAAGATGCCATTTGGGTATAATCACGATAAAAAGCAAGCCAATGGCACTAAGAACGTTTCAAAAGTTCATTTTGTAAATTCTTGAAAATCATAACAAACCGCTGTACATATGTACATACATTCCTAATTACGTTGTTAAAATTATCCTACGTTTCCACATGCAAGTAATTACTTGCAAGTAGTGTGTATGTATTATCAGCGAAAAATCGAGGAAACTTCCGATTGGCTGAAAGTCCAAAAATATGTGAATGTTAGTGAAAAAGTGTGATTGTATTGAGTTTTTCGAACTTGTACTTGCATGTGGAAACGCCAGGTAATGAATTGTTTATTAAAATGTTGTAATAAAATGAAGAAGATAGTTAGTTTTATTAAAATAAACTGACAAAGTATAAAGATTTAAAAAAATGCATAGTTTATCAAAAAAAAGTTGTCAATTTAAATAAAATCTATATTCTTGTACAAAAATTGACTTAGATAATTTTCCGAATATAAAAATATAAATTAACTTTGCTATCATTGGTAAATTTTCAAAGTTTTTAAGTAAATTTAACATAATTTTTCGATTCTTTTTCGAACATGGAAATAACCTAAGTTAAACGTTTGATTACCTAAGAAATTTAGATACTGCCATGCTACCCTTGCGCTTAGTTAATTTTATACTATATTTTTAGGTAATTTTTCCTATGATTTTTCTGTGTGTATATATATGTAAAAATAGAACAATTAAAAAATATATTTGGGTTTAGTATAATTAGGGTCTAAAAAGTAAAATTTTTTATCTAATTAAGTACAATTTTGAAAATGTCATTTATCATCCCTGTTTTTTTTTTCATTTTTACTATTCAATCTTTCTTATCAAAATTTACAATAAGTATTCAAATCTTAATTCTACTTGTTGTTTATTAGTTGTTTCCAATGTAACCACTAACTGCTGTATACAAATTTTAAAAATATCTTCTAGTTAGGCTCAAAGTATCGGTTCTGTTTAGCCCCTGGTGACCTTCGAACTGAAAGAGACCCCGAGCGAGGAAGTTAAGGTAGAAGTACATAACACGCGTTAGGGCGCGCGCGCTCTGTCGTCTTCTGTCAAAAAAGTTAAGCTAGTGTATTTTCATAGAACAAGCTATATGCAAAATATTTTGACGCGCTTGCGCCAGAAAGTTGGTTAACTTTGAACTTTTTAACGCGTTGTGTATTTTTGCCAAGTAATCAGCTGATAATAAAAGGAATAATTCACCAAATTTGTGAATCATGAAAGAAAAACTTATTGAAGAGTTTAAAAAGCATACAATATTTATATAAAAATAATAAATTCAATAAAATAACAAAATCTTGATATACTTTCGAACCCGTTTTTAATGCACAAATAAGTAAACAAATAAAAAACAGCTGACATGAATGGCTTTTGTAACGCGTGTTGTGTAACTTGCAATTTTTTACGCGCTAAAGTTTTTAAACGCACGATACTCGTCGACGAACTAACGCGTGTTATGTACTTCTACCTTAAGGGTGGGCCATTAGTGTATCTATGTATCTATGTAGCTTATTGAATATTTTTTAATTTTCTCCTGGATAGTGGGGACGTTGAGATCTCTGTGGATAATATCATTACGTATGTTTATACCATGCGTAACAGACACTTTGTCGTAATATTCTAGACTGTCTTCTTTGAAGCTTTTGGATGTTAGATGCGCATGCAGTTCCCCATAATTGGATGCCATATGCCCATATTGGTTTAGTGATGGACTTATCTAAGAGAATTTTGACAAGTTTGAGTTTCGACCGATTAGCCAATGTAGTTGAGCTGCTTTAAGTTTCATAGCCGTTATTTTCGCTTCATTATGCCGAGACCAGGTCAGGCGTCTATCTATATGAATTCCCAAGTATTTAACATGACTTTCTACCGGAACAGGGATGTTATTTATTTTTACAGCTGGGCACGTTTGTCTTCTGAGCGTGAAAGTTAAGTGAGCACATTTAGCCGGGTTAACCTTTATTCTCCATTTTCTAGCCAGGCCTCTAGTTCATTGATGTGAGACTGTAGATTTTGCGATGCGACTTTTGGGTCATGGTTAACGCTAATAAATGCTGTGTCGTCTGCAAATGTAGAGGTATGCGTGCTCAGGTTTGTTGGCATATCCGCTGTGTATATTATATATAGTACCGGTCCTAATATGCTGCCTTGGGGGACACCAGCAGTAATTTTCTTGAGGGGGGAGTATTTATCTTGCGACCTTACTATGAATGTTCTGCCTGTTAGAAAGCTCTCCATAAGCTTGTGAGTGTTTTGAGGAAGCATTCGTGTTTTTTTGATGAGTAGCCCATCATGCCAAACTTTGTCAAATGCTTGAGAAATAACTATAAACAGGGCTGAGCAGTATTGCTGTTTCTCAAACGCCGATCTAATAAGGGTGACAATTCTATGCACTTGTTCTATTGTACCATGTTTCGCTCTGAATCCAAACTAGTGATCCGGGAAGATGTCGTGTTCATTTAGATGAGGAGTTATACTTAAAACGAATATTTTTTCGAAAAGCTTCGATAGGATTGATAATAAGCTTATCGGTCTGTACGACACAACCTGGCTAGCATCTTTTCCTGGCTTGGGAATCATAACAATTATAGACCTCTTCCATGAGGATGGGAAGTATCCGACTCTTTATATCGCGTTAAAAATGAGCAGCAAGATTCTAGAAGCAGACGTTGGTAAGTTTCTTATCATTGACCCTGTGATACGGTCAGGTCCGGGAGATTTTCTAATATTCACTTTTTCTATTGCAGATTTTACTTGATTTATGTTAAATTTTATTGGATGGCTTTCCTTATCAGGAATGATTGGTAGACAGGAACAGGTATGTGCATCATGAAAACTTTCTCAAGGTGGCACGCAAAAGCGTTGAATTTTTCATTTGTATTTTTGGCCCAAGTGCGGTTATGCAGTCTAAAGGAGATTCTTGGGTTGTAGGGCATTTAATATCCCGTACAGCCTTCCATAAGCTGTTGTATGGTATGTGTTCCGAGCAAGATCCAACGCTTCTTGTTTCTGCAGTATACTGCAGTAGTGTATTCTCTGCTTTAATTGTGACCAAGAAAACCGCAAATATGCACTAAAAAAGTTTTTTTTGCGCATTTAATATGCATTAACATTTTTAAAAAATGTATTTATTTAGTTACTCATTAAGGAGAATTGCAGTACAAAAAGACTTTTTAATCTTATATAATAGTACTGCTGATACAATGGCAGGTTTTTTTTTGGTTGAAATAGACATAAAATTAAAAATAAGTTACAAAATTTTATTTAAGCAAAATGAGAAAATATTGCAATGTAAAATTGCTTAGCATTAGTTGCGTTCGAGAACACAAAAGTTTTTACTATTTTTTACTAAACTTTACTGCATTTTACGAAATTGCGTTCGAGTACACAAAACGCAGTAAATGAGAACATATATTGAGAGCGAAAAGTGACAGTTCTTGTCTGAGTATTTACAAATTTTTACTGCAGAAATTTTTGCAGTAACATTTTGTAAATCAAAAAAAAAACATATGTTTCAAAAGGTAAACAAACAAAAGTAACAAAAAAAAGCATACAAATTGTGAAAAAATTGTTAAATAAAAGAAAAGTTGAAATAAAAATTAAACCAAAACAAAAATTAATATTAATTAATTAAACTTGTTTGTGAAGCATTTATTTGGCTAAATACAAACTTTTGAAATTTTTTTTGTTATGTTAATTTTTTAGAGTTGTAAAAGTGTGAAGTATTTGGGTACTTAAGTAATCAATAGCAAAAAAATTATGCACCATCTTTTAAATAATTTAACCCGCTACAAATTAGTAAAATCAAATAAAATAAAAAACAAACAAATATGAAAGAATACATAAAATAGTTTGTTTGTATTTTCCAAAAATATTCGTGTTATAAAAAGTATTTAGGGCCTGTTCGTCGATAACGAATGAAGACTTCGTTCGCTTAAATTACATTTAAAACAAAAACAAATTATAAAATATTGTTTTTGTTTTGCATGTAAACTATGCGAACGAAGTCTTCATTCGTTATCGACGAACAGGCCATTAATCGAGTACCGATAAGAAAACGAGTTAAGTAGTCAAAAGTGTCAATAATTTTCAACACTTCAATTATTTGCCACCAGCTGTTGCCTTTATTTTACGAATTTTTACAAATTTTGCGTTCGCGTACTTTTTTGGACAACAGCTTTTTGTGAGAGAAAATTTTTTAGTTTACTCATTTACTGCATTTTACTGTAAAAGTACTCAAACGCACCTATTACTAAGGATTTGCATTTTAGATGGGAGTTAAAACCAGAGGTGAATGGCATTAACGAAGAAGTGTCTTTATGACATTAGTTTGCGGTATCGAAAGGAGTTTATTCTGTATCCTCTATTGGATCTTGAAAATGTTATACTTTTGTAAAGATACTCAGGTTGTTTACTATATACATATAATTTTGTGTAAAAATAGTAGAGTGCGGCATTTTAGTAGGTTTGCAAAAGGTACATTAAAAATTTTGTAAGAAAACTGAGATTCTACTATAACAAAAACTAAATGTAAGAAAAGATAAACTCACTGTTTATTGTTGGTGTTTTGTTTAAGCTTTGATATTGGTACAAGTAAGACTTATTCGCTTTTAGGGTTTTATTTGTATAATATTTTTGGCTTTTCTAAAATCTTTGGAAAAGGTTTCCTGATGAGCTGGCCTAAGCAACCAGTGAAATGCGCATAGAAGCTTGCTTTCCCTCAACAATAAATCTCAGTGTATTTATCAAATATGAAATAAGAACATTTAAAAAAAATTTTTTTAATAAACGCTTTTCTTAAAAAAGAAAATTTAAAATAAATTTTGCCCGCCCCCTAGATTTTATCCTGGCTACGCCCATGTATTCTTGTACTGTCATCGGAAATATATGTATGCCTGCAAAGTTTCATCCATTTGCATTGAGTATAAGGCGGTTAAATTAACGTTACAAGATTTGATTTTCCGAAGTGAAGCTAAAGAAAAGGTTTTAAAAATGGGAACTAAGCACGTCATACAGAAATCTTATTAATAATAAATTCGGTAAATCCCATAAAACCCATATTTACAGGCGAGTTTTGGTCATGAGCTCACCAAAACAAAACGATGTAATGTAAAGAGGTACAAAATCAAATAAGAGTTATTTGTGCCCAATATTATCTACATAGAAACATCATCTTTATGGGATTTTTTTCTTAAAGGGATTTTAGGGACGGTCGCAAAATTTAATATATATATATATAAATAAAGTAAAAGCTTTTTTACGAATTTAACATATGGGCAAATCCCAGACACAGTCCACCAACCAAACATTTTTCAAATGATTTTTTTTAATGGAATATAAGACTAGATGTATAATTTCATTTTTATATTAACAAATATGTATTTCAATGATCTCATTAATGCAATAATTTTTACCAAATCCTACCCCACTGCTGATTTCTTAATGTTATACGTGAGTTTAGCATTATTTTAGCTGATTTTTGTGCTTAAAATAGCACTTACAGCAGACTTATAAAAATGTAAATTTCGTTAAAAAAAAGTTGATATCTATTAGTTAAGAAATTAGTTTAAGTTTTTGTAGCGTGCGTCACTTTAAGTTTTTGTAGCGTGCGTCACAAAACTTTGTGATCAATTATTTCGCAACAAATACTTGCTAAGAAATTATGATATATGCCATTCGTAAGTACATATTAATGTCACTAAATACTACATATAAGTTGAAGCTTTCTCTTTTGAAAGACCAAAAAATTTGTATATTTCAATCAGAAAACGCGTGCGAATATAGCGTTCGTCACGCAGCATTTTCCCATATGCTCAAATGTGATCCCACCCATTCCATAGAAAATTTAATTTGCATTAAAATATTTGTGGGGCGAATTAGATAATTTATGTAATTAACGAGCCTTTTTCGGAAAGAAGTTTGTAAAAGGACTATTTGAAATTATAGACCGAATCTCACCATTTATATAGGCTTTGTCCTTAGCACGATTTAAGCGTGTTTACCAAATTGTGTATTTTGTACTTTGCGCATGAGATTTACATAGACAGCCAGCCAGACGGACGGATGGACATAGATTAATCACATTAAAAAGGAATTCTAATTGCTAATAAATCAATAAATGTTTAAACGTTGGCTTAGTTAAACTTAACTAAAATTTATATGTCGTTTAAACTTAACAGCTGTAAATTAGTGCAAATGTTTAAGCATTGATATAGTTACAAGTGAAACTTTTGCTTAAAATTCTAATTCGCTTAACAGTTTTATCAGTATAATATCTTTAGTTTTTCTAAAATTTTCGAATGAAGTTTCCTGATGATCTTCATGAATTTCATAAAACGCAATATTTGTATGGGAGCACCTCTAAGAAGTGCAGATAAGGGGAAATTATGTCTCGAGAAAATGTTAAAGACAAAAAACTAAATGAGGTCGGTCATATATTTTATCCCACTAGGAGCAACTCCTGGGCATTTATGGGACTTTTTCTTCAATATATCTCTAGTCTGCATTAAACATTTTGAATGGGAGCGCCCTTAAGGAATGGAGATAACGCATAGGTATGTTAGAAATAAATGATTGAGATGAAAAATAAAGTGGAGTTGGTCATACATTTGACCCATCTATGGGCATCCTAGGCGCTGCAGGGGAGATATTTAAAAACATGTATGGCTTGTTTTGTTTGCAGCTTCATTTGTTAAATAGTCGTTCCGGAGTTATCTGGTCGTATATCACAAAATCGGAAAAATGAGATTAGACCGTTTCCTGTGGTAAATTTAACAGATCTATCGATCTGCGCAATCCTCACGTCTCTATATCTTATGGTTAATGAGATATTACGAAGCCATTTTGTTGTATATGGGCATTTCCTGGGGTCACGAACGTACGTTCGTACGCTTTTAATGTACAAATAATATAGAAAAACAAAACTTTTCCTAGCATTTTTTTTGCGATTCGATAGCATTTGGGTAGCTCTATGTTTAGTACAAAAGTTGGATTTCATCGTGTTTAAGTTTTAATAATAAGAGTTATAAACGTGTGGTCACGAAAGTACGCAAAATAGAAGTCAACTTCGGCTGACAGGAGTAAAATGTAAAAATCTTCTTAATGAAACGGAATTTTCAAAAGTGATTAATTTATTTTAAAAGTGTATTATTGTAGGTCTCCATCCAGTATTTACAAAATAAAATATCTCTCTTGGTTTTTGTTTAATTGGCTTATGTACCGGTCGCGAACGTACGGATCGCGAACGTACGATTTTTCCATGCATTTTACCATAAATGTCTTCAAATTTCCTTAACAAAAAAACTATTGACTGTAATAGAGAGATTATGAAGAAAGAGTATAAACATAACATATTTTTTGCATTTAAAATAAGTATATAAAAATGTCTTTAGAAGTAGAAAATACAGGAAATTATAAAATTTTCCATTTTCCAGACCAATTTCCTCAAGTAAAACAGCTCAGATATGCTAGGAAACCATTCTTTTATAAAAACATAGCCTTTTTTCTAATAAGAAACAATAAAAGACGATGAAAATCAACATTTTATCTTTTCGTCCTGGTAGACCATTCTGGGGAAATGCCCATATCCACTTTTGCGAAATATTTAATTCGTATGTAGCATAATTGTGGATACACGACAAAAAACGTATGAAAACTTTCAATTAAAAAAATCTTGCGTTATCTTGTTGTATGTAAACAAAGTATATAAGGCATGTTACAAAAAGAGACTATCTTATTCATATTACTGTTATTTTAACATTTTTCGTTTTATATGTAAAGATATTTTTCGGACGTAGTACACAACGCTTTTTATATTGATGGATTTATTGCTATATTGCCTAAATTCACTTTATTGTTAAACAATTAAAGCTAAATATTCAGGGTGGTCCAACCATAATGCACAATGTTAATTGTGAATAACACAAAAAGTTTTTAGAGAACTATCTGAATATTTTTTATTATTATAGAAGGATCTATGACAACTATGTATGTGTGAGACAAAATATCGGCCGAATGCTCGTCGTGGCTTCGGTAGCATACCTCTGTCCTATGGTCCATATTTTCAATGGCTCTGAGACATAATTGAGGTTCAATGTAATTAATGTGCCAAATAATCTAATCCTTAAGCTTTTGATTTGTTCTTGGCTTATTGACGTACACTTTTTATTTTAAATATTACCAAAGAAAGAAGGCCAACGGTTTCAAATCATATAATCGTGATGGCCAGTTAACATGGCCATTGAATTTCTTGTGCAGAAGAGCCATTGTTTCCTTGGCCGTGTGACACATTCTTTTGGAACTACTTATTCTGGCAAAAAAATGTTGACCAAAAAAATCAAGATGTGCAGAAAATGTATTTTTGATTTAAACGCTCATTTTTGTAAAAGGTTCAGCAATCTTAACGCGCTGCTCAATGATGCACCTCTCCATGGTTGAATTTGGCACTGACACCAAGAAATTTCAAATTAAGTTGGACAAAAATTTGACGTTTCGGTGTGGCTCACAGTTAACATCGTGCATTATGGTGGTTAGACCACCCTTAATAATAATAAACCTTAAAATTATTCATACATAAGGAAATTCGATAATATAAAAACTATAACTATACGTAAATGTATTTGTCACTTGCATAAATTTTCGTTTCGAAAATTATTATAACTTAATTTTCAATATTGGTATATGAATCTAGGTTTTTAATACCTTATTTTGACTTATATCCCACAAACTAAAAAATATATCGCAAAATATGGTGTATACGACAAAATTGAATAATTTTTTCGGACGTGATAATGGCTATAAAATAAAAAGTTTTTTCCATGACTTTGGATATTTTTACATAAATCGATAAAGAACTTCAAACACAATATCTGGCAAAAATATTGGACGACTTTTTTCACGTTCATTTTTGTGTATAAGAATTTGAACCTTAACATTCGATTTCCCAAAGAAAAATTTTTGTGATATACGGCAAGATAACTTCGGCACGACGATATGTCTGCAAATTTCCAATTTTTTATGAATTTTTAAAAAACAACAATTTCGAAATTTTGATAAAAAAAATTATTTTTTTTCCAAACGACTGCTCGCTCATATTAAAAAAAATTATTGCGGAATTTCGGTATTTTATTCATTTCAATAAACTAAACCGTTTTTGAGTTGCGCGAATATATGTTGTGCAACCTCCTCCATTTTCTAAATAACAGTATATCTCGAAAACAAGAGCTAACTTAAAAAAAAAACGGTGGGCACCATTGGATTCAGCGTACCCGAATTATGCTAAAACGCCATGTGTCCGGCTTGTCTAATTTTGCAACTAGCACAGTGTTATCAAATAATTGCATGGTGTTTTTTTCTAGCCTTATAAGGCTAAATTGTACCACGGGCTTAGTCGTATTTAAATTATTTTCCAGAGTGGGCTGAACATGAAGCCTATGGTCAATTATTTTTCGAACTCATGTTGACTCTACTAAAACAATTTCTTAATGAAGTTTGATAAAGAGTTGGTTGAAAAATTGTAGCCCGTGCAGTAAACGATCAACAGGTTTATTCAACAAAATTGTAAGACCAGTTTCAACGTGTAGAAGCCGCATTATGAATTCGTGTAATTTTAAACTCGCTTTCGACATTTTATAATCTTTAAAGACCACAACCTGACACTTGGGAATTGAGAAGAAGAGCTAAATTATGGTCTTAAAAACTAATTCTAACACAGATGTATGTATGTATGTTCATATGCATGTATATCGCCCCTTAAATTATAAACAGGCACAACTCAAAATTCAAAAATGTTTATGAGAGGCAATAAACTGGCTTCATAAACATAGTTGCAGTTTTTTAATCAAATTAAGTTCCACAAATATCACGCAAACGAAATTTTCGTGGTCGCTACATCTTATTTTTTGAACTGGCTTATAAAAAAAACAATTTTGATAAATTTTGAGTTGTGCCTGATTACGATTAAGTGTGCGATATGTACATAATTTAAATATTTAATTCTTATCAGAAATATAAATTGTAACTACTCGCATGACTAACGAGTGTTCAAAGATCAAATATTTTTTTCCAGACTTGCTCGTCGGCGACAATAAAAAGGTAAAATTTTTATTTTTTGATTAATATATCGCACTCGTTCAAAAAAACTGTATTAAATCAAAATTTTCAGTAGAAGCAAATACTTTTTAATTTAATATTAAAAGCATATGAAAAAATTATAAAACCAAGCGTTTCCATAACAAAAAGTGGACAAAATAGTACGTTATTTTTACAGTGGTTAAATATGAACATTACGTGTTGATTTTTCTAAAAAGTGAAAAATAAAAATTTGGAGTTAATACACTATAGTTAAACAAGTCTGATATTCTTATATTTTTGTTTTGTTTTGCTATACCCTCCACCACTAATGGTGAATTAAGGTACACTATGTTTTCATTTTGTGTCAAACTTTTATACCCAGACCGCAATAGTAGAGAGTGTATTATGCATTTGTGCTGATGTTTGTAACATCTTCAATTATTTGCCTCAGAATCATTTTTTGAGTCAACCTTGCGGTGTCCGTCCATTACATAGGTTCTCTTGGCACAAGGACCAACTCTAATGAAAATGGTGAGAATCGGATCATAATGTCCCATAGCCCTCATAAAAGCTTCTTTCCGAAATAGAGTCTTTGTACGCATAAACCATCTTATAAAGTTGGTATTAAGATTAAATTTTATTCAAACTTATTTGATTGTTGTCTTAACCATCCTACCAAATTTAATTGGAATCGGTCCATATTTGACCGAAGCTCCCATGCAAATACTACTCCCGAAAATAGCCTTTAATGCCATAACATCCTTATAGATGTTGGTATTGACATAAAATAACATTTACGATAGCTTCTATGACATGAAAAAATGTTACCCGTAGTTCCCATATAAAACGTCTTCCTAAAATCACTTAAAGGCAAAAACATCTCAAATAGGTGAAGATATCTAAATAATGGACTTGTGCAATAAAGCCACATCCAAGTGCAATAACACCATAATCGCTTAGTAAAAAAAGTGGAAACAACGCCATAATAGTTTAATCGTTATATGCGGTCGTGCGCAAGGATTTTATCCTCTATGGTATAACAAAGACCGGATTCGCTAACTAAAGCTTCTATGCGTCGTCGGCCTTCGTTTGGAAACAAGGCAGATTTTAGAAGCTTTACTTAGCGATACCAGTACTTGTTTTACCATAAAGGAGAAAATTCTTGCGCCCGCCCAAAGGCCGGCTATACAGAGAAGCTTTAGTTAGCAAAGCCGGTCTTTATTATACCATAAAGGAAAAAATCCTTGCCCCCAAAAGTGTTTTCGTTATATTTTTAATATGTATATACGTACATCCAGAGAAAAAACAGCAAAACAATTTTGAAATAAATTAGAATTACATTTGAAGAAAAAAATTTAAATTGGAAATAAGGCCATGTATGGCTTTATTTTCTATGGCACAAAAAACATTTACTTGAATATTTAACTTATATCATACAGTAGTTTTCCGGTTAAACGAACCAGTACTTTGTCAGGCCTGAAACTGAAAAGTTCGTTATATGCCATACTTATGTCTAGTACCCATGTTATGAATAAAGAAATAACTAAAACTGTTTAATTTGTGGTTTATTTTGAAATAAGTTTTGAAATTTGTATACATATTATATTGAAAAAAATTAAAAATGGTACAATTCAATACTCTGGTAGCGTAAAACCTAAAATAATTTTAATGAAAAATAAGTTCAAATTAATTTTCAATTACCTTGAAAATTTTACATACAAAATTTGTCGGGTAATGTTTGTTTTTTTTAGAACAATGCATGTATGAATGTCGTTGTCGTAAAAACCAAGAAAAATTTAGTTCTTCATTCTTGAAATTCACCTTGTTTCATGGCTTTCCTATTTTTAAATCCAAAGTTTGTAACTACTTCTTGTTACTTTTTGCACAAATCCACAACTCGCAATCCATTTTGGTAATCATCCACAATTTTTAGTTTTTCTTTTACAAAAAAGTCTCTTTCTTGTACTCATTTTACTGATCATTGCAACATAATCAAACAAAAATGCTACATAAACAAAACTTAAAATAGCGGTACTTTTTGCTACTCACTTTGTTTTTAGTTAGAAATTACTTCACATTATGCTTTTTTAAACTAAAATTATGAATCCTATTTGTTCGCTTAATTGAGCACAAAAAAATATTTTTTTGTTCGCTATATAAGGTACTCAATGGAGCAAACTTGTGTGTTCGTTAAACGCGATGTTCGCAGAATCGAAGGTTCGTTAAACAGGAATACTACTGTAGTTTTATTTTGACGCGCCCATACAGGGAACACTCACAAAAATAAGCTTTGAAAAACTGTGTAAATATTTCGGGCTCTTGCCTAATTCGTTATAGCCATGTCCGTCTGTTAAAAACACAATCTCTTTTGAAAGACCCAGCAGAAAAGAACAATATTGTTGTTATATTCTATCTAGTTCAGTTTGGAATTGAAATCCAGCACAATCGGCTTAGTAGGAAATAAGTTATGAACCCAAATTTGGAACAACCTCCCGAAAAAATAGGAAATTTTTGTTACAAAAACTAAAACTTTATATGACTAGAAATCATACTATTAAATTTTGTGAACATCAGTCCATAATTTTCTATATGCCCCATATAAAGCCTAAACTGTAACGAATGATGCTATTTTAGTAAAATTTAGTCTGTCATAGGTTAAGGGAAAGCACTCTGCCAAATTTCGTGAAGATCGGTCCATAATTTACCAAAGGCTCCATTTAAATTTCTCCGAAATCGTTTAAATATGGCTTAAACCGTTACAAATGTGAATACTGTCGTAAAACATGGTCCAATTTAACTATATATCCTTTGAAATAAGATCTTGTAATTTTGTGATAATCCGTACATAATTTACTATTGGTCTCATATAAAGCGGCCTTCAAAAAAGCAATTTAAGACGGATAAATTGCTAACTGCTTCTATATTGATATTTGTCTAATTTATCACTTTAACGGAAAATCACTTAAATGTGCCTTAAAATATTTCTGAAACAAATAATGATGTTCTATTTAAATTAGACAATGAATTAGATTATTTTGAGGTCCATGTTTTATAAAGATTGACTTATAATTTAAAGATCCAATATAAAGCCCACTCCTGAAAGATTCGAACTCTTGGCGAAGGGTATTAAAGATTCGGCACAGCCGAATAAAGCACTCTAACTTGTATTTTTTTTTAAATCAAAACATTAATCAAATCTTTATTATTGGTCTTGTGTACATATGTATGTATTGTATAAACTTTAATTCAATAGCAAGTTTCAACTAATATAACGGCGAAAATTCCAGTGTTATCAATATTAACACCAAAGCATTAGCACCTACTAATCTAGATCAATTAAAAGACCCATATTGATTAACGATCTTTTTTAGTTTACTCATCTTTAAAAATTATTAATATAATTAATAAATTACAAAACATCATGAATTATCAGAAAAAGAAACAGACATTGATTATTTTCATATGTATATACAGTGAAAACTCCCAATAGCGGACACTCTCTTAAGCGGACACCTCCCATATGCGGACAATTTTCGAATAACGTTGCACCAAATTGATTTTTCAGAGCAAATTTCCCTCCCAAGAACGGACTCTCCCTTGAACGGACGCTGACAGCAAAATTGTGCATTATTTGGTCAAAAAACCTCTGAAAAGAGGACAAAAATAATTCAACATAAAACAAAATAATAACAATTGCACTTTTTTACAATAGAACACGAGGCGCTATCAAAAGCCTACGTGTAAATACAGACTTTTCTCACTTAAAAATAATCATATGGGATATAAAATGTGTCTTGAATGATTTCCGAAAGTTCGTGCCAAAAATATCCCTCTATCTGGACCTGTTATTCAACAGAAGGCAAAAGAATTCATTTGCGGAGAAGCAGCAGCGGTGTCGGAAGAAGACGTTAATTAGTTCAACGAACGGTTGAAACTGATCCTTCGTGATTACGAACCAAAAAATGTATACAATGCGGATGAAAGTAGTCTTTTTTCGAGCTCTTCCAAACAAAACGCTCACTTTTAAAAATCAGTAATGTACCGGTGGTAAGCTTTGACTGTGCTTTTTTGTGCGAATAGGGTAGGACAAAAGGAAGTCCCATTGGTTATAGGAAAAGCCGCTCGACCAAGAGCGTTCAAAACTATGCCCGTATCTAATTTACCAGTCATTTGGAAATCAAATAAAGAGGCATGGATGAATAGAGAGATTATGACTGAATGGCAACTTAAATTGGACCATAAAATGGGGAAAGAAAAATAGCTCTTTTTTTGGATAATGCAGGTTCTCATCCCCTAGATGGTCCAGCCCCTGGACCAAGGAATCATTCGTAGTTTTAAATTCTACTACCGAAGTTTTATAGTAAAGGATATGATAACAGCTTTTGATGAAAATACAAATGAAGCAAAAAAAAATCAATATCCTTGAATCTATATTTTTCATCTAATCTGCGTGGAATAAAGTGACCACCGAAATAGTTCAAAACTGCTCCCGTAAGGCCGGATTCAATGCAAATACTTACAGTTCACGGGATTTCGATGACGAAGATGATATCCCACTAATAGAGTTGCAATCATTGATACAAGGCTGTGGATTAGGCAATGCGGAAGAGTACGTTACCATTGACGAAAATGTTATGACAGAAGATGAAGAAAATTGGATTGCAGTTCCAAATAAAGTTATGAATTGTACCGATGCCTTGAAATATCTTTACAATATCAAGGAATTTGTAAAAACTGATTATGCAGCTTTTACATTTGTAAAAAATTTAGAAAATCACCTTCAAACTCGTTTAGCGACAGAAAAGCAAGCAAATATGAAACAAAAAACTATAAGACTTTTTTATTTTAAAATAAGTACAAATGCGTATATGTATGTACTAATTTATGTTCCCTTTTGTGCCTTTAAATTGCCATAAATTTTTAAAAAGTAACACATTATTATTTTAATTTATAAAATTTTTTTTTTTTTTTGGAAATTAGTAGATATGAATTGAATTTTGTGTTAATGCTCTAAATAAACAATAAAAAAAATTTTTTTTTCCTTTTTTTTATCAAACTCCCATAGACGGACACCTCCCAACAACGGACAAATTTTGGTCGACGGTGGCTGTCCGCTTATGGGAGTTTTCACTGTATTTATACATATATAAAATTATAAGTATGTATGTATTTTTTTATTTAAAATCGTATTTGGTGTTTCAAATAAATATAATTTTGTTAAGTATTTGTCATGTAGCAAAAGAATTTGTTAGCTAAAATTGTTTTATTACTTACAGAAAAATGTTACTAAAAGAACCGGTACTAAAAGGCAAGCTGCCAAAAAACACACCAATGTCTTAAGAAAATATTTTATTTCATTCAGAACTCTGAAAAAAATTTATATTTTTTTTCGTTTAAATCAATTGCAATACTAAATATGCAGCAAATAAATATTACTTTCCCATATTTTCTTAAAAAATGTCATATAATAGTTAAGTGAACAGTATTATTATTTTTTTTTTGTTCTTATTTTATAATTTTTCGAATTATAAGCGTTTGTTTTGCACGAACTGAAATTATAAACTAAACTGAATTGCGATTATTTCAGAATTCAATTGTTTAATGGTCGTGAGTAATTCATTCGCGATTATTGATGTTCGGAAGACTATAAACAATCATAGAGAGGTTCTTATCAAAACGGTTCAATTTGTTTAGGTATGATATTTATTTGTATGTATTTACCACACAAAGAAAACAGATTCGTGATCACAACCGAATTTGGCGCCAATCGAATTTCGTCGGTTGCTTGTACTATCACACAATTCGGTTACAATTTATGAAAATATCGTTGCTTAGCATAATATTTTTGATAGCAACATTTGAATTTTAGTATACTATCAGTTATAACAACTGATATTGTTAGTTGCAAGTATGATTATTAGAAATCGAAAATATGCTTACACCCGAATACCTATATGATAGATGCAACTGAATAAACACATAATTCGTGTTCATAACAAAAGACTTGGTTGTCTTTATCAATATATTTTTTTTACCGGTTACATAAATCATTTTCCCGATTTATTAGATAGAAAATTAAAATAATTACAATAAACTCCATTTTTTGTTAGTACATTTATTTATTAGTATTTTTATGTATAGTTTAGAAATTATTTAATTTCCCTGCAAATAAAATTGGAGCACCTGATCCATTTCGATAAAATGGACTACTCCAAGGACTGGTCCGATGTAATGCAAGCATGAACCATGTCATTGTTAAAAAGTGTTTGCAGTGAGACGACATGTCTTCGTTTTTTAACGACATGCTTTCGTTTTTAAACGAATTCAAAACTAATCCTCTTGAGTATACCATGCAGTAGTTTTAAAACTACTCCTTAGTGGTCCAAAGGTGGGTTATATGGTCCTCTCCTAGGACATCGTAATGTTAAATAGACCAGGTTTTTCCATACGTTTGGGTTACTTTTGGACTAGTCCTGGTCCCTTGTGGACTACTCTTTACACGCGTGTTTGGACTGGTCCTATTATTTGCAGGGTTTATACAAACACATACATGCAGTTTTCCACATCATCCAACGGATTTCCAAAGGTGTACAGCTTATCCCTTAATGTACCAATAAAAACAACCTTTAGCTTCAGTTCAATGCAATTTTTTTCATTAATGTCGTCTTGTTCTAGTGTCTGAAGTAAAACAGAATAATTAACAAGTGGTTTTTACAATACGAACAGTGATTGAAGCTGTAAATTAATATGAAAATCACTAAAAAACTGAGCTATTTTCATATAATGTACTTATAACATATTTGTTTGACCAATGTACACGCGGAGCAAAATATAAACAATATGTACGTTAGGGTGGCCGTTATTTTTTTTTTTTTTTTTGATTTCTTATATTCTCCCCCCCCAAATCGGTTCAGTTTTATGTAAAAAAAAATGCAAAATAATTTCGTAGCGATAAGTTGTGTTTTAGGGGTGGCGTCCGCCCCTCAAAGTTTCCCTTCAAGCCATTAATTGAAATGATGAAATTTACACCATGGTTAGTCCTATTTGATAGTAGCTAAGACACAAATTTTCAACCAGATCGGTCAAAAAGTTTCTGTGTTAGAGTGGGTCAAAGTTTGAAATTTTGGCCATACAGGTGTTCTTTCTCATCCATGTAACTTATTACCTATTGATTTTAGCAAAATTTGTCCCAAGCAGCTTTGATAGCTATTTGATCAATCTTTTTAAAAAAAGTTTTTTCTTTTTTTAACATTTTTTTTTAATTTAAAACTTGGCAAAAAAAAATAAAAAAAAAGTTTTAAATGTAAAAAAAAATTTAAAAAAATTTTTAAAAAAAACAAAAAAAGATTGATTAATTAGCTATCTTAGCTACTTGGGACAAATTTTGCTAATACCAATAGGTAATAAGTAACATGGATGAGAAAGAACACCTGTGTTACAAAGCTTGACCCCCTCTTACTCTGAAACTTTTTGACCGATCTTGTTGAAAATTTGTGTCTAAACTACTATTCAATAGGACTAACGTTGGTGCAATTTTCATCGATTTCAAAATTGGGTCACTTGACATTAAATCCCCCTTTTATATATATAAAACGTATATAAAATGTTTGGTATTTTATTGTTATTTTCTTAAATATTAATTTTAGCAAAAAACATTCTTCGAGGCTAATGTTGTTGACTAGAAGAGCTAAAATATTGCCATATATCATATTCTTGTAAAATATTGTTTTTAAGAGATAGTCATATGCAAACACATTACATTTGAATAAATGGCTTAAAGCAAACTTTGAGGGGCGGACGCCAACCCTAAAACACAACTTATAGCTACGAAATTTTTTTATATTTTTTTTTACATAAAACTGAACCGATTTGGGGGGGGGGGGGGGGGGGGGGAATATAAGAAATAAAAAAAAGTTCTCCACACAACTAACGGCCACGCTAATGTACATGTATATGTATTGTACATATGTATGTATGCCTAAGATATTGCCCAGATACACAGAGAAAACAGATTCGTGATCACAACCGAATTTGGCGCCAATCGAATTTGTCGGTTGCATGTACTATCACACAATTCAGTTCCAATTACTGCAATTTCGTTGCTAAGCAACATTTGAATTTTAGTACACTATCAGTCATAACAACAGATATTGTTAGTTGTTAGTATGATTATTAGAAACAAAATTGTGCTTATACCCGAATAAATGATAGGTGCAACTGAATTAACACATAATTGGTGTTCATAACAACAGATTTGATTGTCGTTATCAATATATTTTTTTTAACAGGTCAAATGTAGCCCATAAGGGGCAAGGACTTTTCCAAAGGTAATCTCAATGAATGGAAAAATGGGTTATTTTTCAGTACAATGTCCTAGGGCAGGACCATATAACCCAGCTTGCATTACAAAGGGGAAGTCTTAAAACTACTCCATGGTATACTCCAGAGGATTAGCTTTGAAATCGTTTCAAAACGAAAATATGTCGTTAAAAAGGAAGACATGTCGTTTCACTGCAAACTCTTTTTAATAATGACATGGTCCATACTTGCACTACATTGGACCAGTCCAGGATAAAAATGGATCAAGAAGTCCAATATAATTTGCAGGGTAAAATAATACATACATTCATACATACATATGTACGTGTATATGTTCATACCTATAAGAATACGTAAATTACTTACCCCTATTTATTAAAATTTTCACATTTTCCATTTTTGTCCGCAAAGATATTTTTTAAATAAAATATTAAAAATTAATTTAATCTATCAAATGTTTTGACAGAAAATTTAGTAAGCAATTGGGGCTTTTAACTGTTTTTTGGTTGTGAATTCCGAATAATTATATTTTCATTTGTTGTACTCGAATTGCATCTATTCCAACAATCAATAATTAACTGCAATAAATGAATAATCATTTATTTTACAAAATTTATTGACGAAAGCAAATTATTGATTGCAATGACCAATATTCAGTATTGCCCTATATAAAATTCGGTTGTGATTCTAACCATTTGTACTAATTTTTAGAACTTAATTAAATTAGTTATCATAACTAATAAAAGAATTGAAGGAATCATATTTCAGTTGGAACATCATTTTAATAATCAAGAGAATTAAAAATCAGTTAGAACTATACATTTTTAATAGTTGCAATAATAAATCATGTTACTTGATCGATAATTTATTACTGCAACCGTTTCCCAACCAATTTGTTTTCTGTGTGTAGCATCGGATGTTTGTTAGACGATTGTCTAACTCCTCAAAGAATCTTCTGATGATTATCTGATGAGTAACAATAATAAAAACATCTAAATTTTTTATTTATTAGTTTTTTATACATTTTCTGACACGGTTGTCTTTTAAACTTGGAATGAACCTTTTGCGGCTCTCCTTATGAGTCATATAACAATTAGTGAGTTTCCTAAATAAGAGCGTTTTTAAAACATGAAATTTCACTTGTTTTAATTTTATACATATAAACAAGCCGACGGACGCACTATGCTTCAACCCATTGACAAAACTCAAAAAAAAAAAAAAAAATATTGTCTCAAATTTTTTTTAAATACAGATTTTTCGAAAGAATAAGGTATCTCAAATAAATATTAACAAAAAAAAAAAAATTTCTAATTGCTTTTGCCACCACGAGGTGGCGTAAAATTAGATAATTTCTTGCAAAAATGACTTGGCAGAAAAATGGGTTTTAGTTGTTTCACAAAAATAATTCTGAAAAATTAATTTTTTTAAAAAGTCGCTCGAAATTTGGTTTTCAAGTACTTTGATATATTTGCAGTTAACTTAAAATTTAGAATTTAGTTTTTATTTACAAAATAACTTTTTTTTATTGCTCTGAAAAACGCATTTTTTTTTTGTTGAAAATCCAAAAATTATTTAAGTTTGATGGAGTATAAAAAAAAATGGTATAAAATTATATATTTTTTTTCTGTTTTTGTATGTTTATACTCTAAGTTAACAGGGTATTCAAAAATTAGTGCCTATTTTTTACCACAACTTAAAAAACGCGTTTTTTGAAATGCCTAATATTATGATTTTTACTCAAATATCAGCCATTTAAGAGTGTTTGATATCATTGCGCAACACGATTTTATATTTTGAATGGTAAAAAATAAAAAATTTAATTATAGCATAAGTAGACCAAAACCACTGAAGCATTTTCCTATTTTTAGGAGTCATTTAAGTCTCTTTTTTAAACATTCTTATTGAAAACCTTTAAAACGTGTGTTTAAAGGATTAAAATGTTCTGCAAACATTAAACAGTTTTTTTACAGATTCCAAACACCTTTTAAAAAAGCTCAGTGGGCCATAAAAAAATAACTCGAGCCAAGTTTTTAAAAACCTTCGGTATTTTTGATCTAATAATGATATAATTACATCATTTCTTTTTTTTGTCCCATTTAAGATAAACTCGGAGACCCAAAATTTGTTGCACAGTGTATGCAACTGTAGCTTTAAGTTATGTAAAATATCTCATTAATAATTAGTTAGATTCAATTATATTATAAGTTAGATTCTAGACATTAAATTCCCCTTTTATATATATAAAACGTATATAAAAAGTTTGGTATTTTGTTGCTATTTTCTTAATTATTTTCTAAAATATTAATTTTAGCAAAAAACTTTCTTCGATGCTAATGTTGCTGACTAGAAGAGCTAAAATATTGCCATACATCACATTCTTGTAAAATTTTGTTTTTAAGAGATAGTCATATGCAAACAAATTACATTTGAATAAATGGCTTGATGGCAAACTTTGAGGGGAGGACGCCCCCCCTAAAACACAACTTATCGCTACGAATTTTTTTTTGTATTTTTTTTTTAAATAAAACTGAACCGATTTGAGGGGCGAGAATATAAGAAATCAAAAAAAAGTAAATAACGGCCATCCTAATATACATACTAATGGCCATTTTCTCAATGTATCAATAAACTGGCTGTTACTTAATGTCAACAAAAATTTATTACAGTGATAAACTTTCCGTTAACGATTTTGGGTTTCTCAATATACCGACAAAAAACATTGTTTTCAGCTGGCAACACCTCTCAAAATACATGTTAAAGCTGGGAGTCAGCTGATTGAATTTATCTGTACGGCAAATTAAAGAAAATAACTAATTGGTAGATTAGTGCTGGTTAGCTTTGCGACAGAATAGAAGCAAATTAGACATTGAGAAAACCAAATTTCTTTAATGTGCAGTTTTTCGTTGGGAAAAGAGATAATCGTATTAATAATCTTATTAATAACACAGGTCAACAGCAAAAAAGGGCTTGAGTAACTACTATATAGATTTGATGCAGCATGGATACCTAAGTACAAAAATGGTAACATTTTTCAATTCTATGGATAATTTTTTTTTTTAAATAATTTTTAAGTAAAATTGTCAATATTTTGAGACATTTCTCCACTTATATTATCATAACTCAAAAACAACTTGTCCGATTTTGTTAAAATAAATCTACAAAAATCATGATTTACAATATCTTTAAATGATGTATACAAATATTTTTAGTGCGATCAAAGTTATGAAACAAATTGTTAGCCAAAAAATAAAAAAATTGGTAAAAATAAATTTTTTTCGGAAGAAAAAAAAATCTGGAAATAATCGAAAACGGCAAAAGGTATTATGGGCCATGTCACAGAGTACAACTCCGTTCGGAATGATTCCGTTCGGAATTGAAGAAAACATATTTGTTTGTTGATGGAAAGTGTATTTTGATAGTTTTATGGCCTTTCAGATACAGACAACTCCCATACCGTTCATGAAAACAAAAATGGTTTCATTCCGAAACATTTTTTCGTCATTTTTTGAAGCACCAAAATACGGAATGAATTCCGTTTCCGAACGGAATTGTACTCTGTAACATGGCTGTATATTTTATTTATTTGTCCTTGATAGGCTTTTGTATATAACTTTTATTAAATAAATAAATAAATAAATAAATAAAATAAAGCTACATATCATGTGAATTAAAAAAGATATGGATCATGAAAATCGGTGCATGGTTAAGGTTTTTAATTACAATTAATTGAAGCTGTCGCATATTTACAAGCACTGTAGAAAATGGTATAATGAAAATGCAGAACACAGAAACACAGGTGCATTATACGACCCGCATTTCGGCAAACCCTCTTTACATGTAGAAAATTGTTTGGAAAAAAACCTTTATGACATCTTTATGATTTTCAGAATTAACAAAATAAGTAATAAACGAAAGGTTGTTTTACGATTGCGGTAGCAAACTAATAAACGCTCATAAATGTGCATGCACGCTGCAATTTTCTTTTTTCCGTTGGCTATCTGTAACGGATGATTTTTTTGCATTAAATTCCTTAATGTTTTTTATGATTCTTGTTTAATTTTTACGATTGCGGTAGCAAACTAATAAACGCTCATAAATGTCCGTGCACGCTGAAATGCTCTTTTTTTCCGTTGGCTACCTGTAACGGATGATTTTTTTGCATAACATTCCTTAATGTTTTTTATGATTCTTGGGAAAAAGAAACAAATTTGCAGCCCACACAAACTGTACCCACATGAAGGGTTATCCCAAATTATAGTATCAGTATTTATAAGAGCTCCTTGAGCCATTTTACTTTATTCAAGAATTGTTTGCGATAACGGAAACATCATTTTATCCCTTCATAAAGAGTCATTCAGCTTACAAGTTAAAACAATTTTCAAGTATTAATAAAAATGAGCAAGAAAGCCAGAACATTTTTATGTAAAAACAATCCGGATTCATTTTGTTATGTGTGCGGCCAATATATCACCGAGAAAAAACGTAACTACTTCCTAACTTCATTGCAAAAGTCATATGAAGATTGTTATAATATATATCCGCACAATTTGAACCAGCATTGGACACCCAGTACCATATGTATTTCATGTCGATTGAATTTATCTATGAGGTTTTCTAACGTAAAGTAAGTATAGGTTAATATATTTGGAATATTTCATACTTAAAGTATTTCTTAATTAAATTTTGAAATTTTTTTCATTTTACAGACGACGCACACTGGGGATTTTTGTATGGAGGTGAGGAAAAAAATATATTTGTCAAAAAATATAATGATTTCATCACAAATTTAGTTTTATTTATATAGTAATACACAAAAGTAATCAAAATAAAGAAAATTAGAGAAATGCATATCGTTACCTACAATGTAAAAAGCCCTAACTAACAAAAAAATTTAAAGGATTTTTTTAATTTTTAATTCATTATTTATTATAAATCTATTTTTTATTTCATCACAAACTTAGTTTTATTTGTATAGTTATACACAAAAGTAATCAAAATAAAGAAAGCTAGAAAAATGTATATCGTTACCTAAAGGGTGGTAAAATTGTAAGGGCCGATGTTGAATGTGAACGCCAAGTTTTTTTCCGAATTTTATTTGACATTTCTCTATTTCAGACTTACTCAATTTGAATCATGGAGAGATACACAATCCAACAACGTGTTAAAGTTATCCAGACTTATTATGAAAATGGGCGTTCAAATCAAAATGTAATCGAAGAAAATCATCTTCAGTGATGAGGCACATTTTGACCTCAGTGGATTCGTCAATAAGCAGACTTGCCGTATTTGGTCGAATGATAATCCAAGAGTGATTGTCGAAAAACCAATGCACCCACAAAGAGTGACTGTTTTGTGCGATTTATGGGCTGGCGGCATCATCGGGCCGTATTTTTTCCAAAATGAGGCCGGTCAGGCAGTTACTGTGAATGGTGTTCGCTATCGTGAGATGATAACGAACTTTTTATGGCCCGAATTAGAAGATATGGATGTGGACGATATGTGGTTTCAGCAGGGCGGTGCCACTTGCCACACAGCTAACGAAACAATGGCTCTTTTGCGCAACAAATTCAATGGCCGTGTTATCTCACGTAATGGCGATGTCAATTGGCCGCCAAGATCATGTGATTTGACACCGTTGGACTTTTTTCTTTGGGGTTATTTGAAAGAAAAGGTGTACGTCGATAAGCCAGCAACAATTCAAGAGCTAAAGGATGAGATAATTCGGCACATTAACGGCATAGAACCTCCATTATGCGTCAGGGTCATCGAAAATTTGGACCATCGGATGGAGGTGTGCCGCCGTGGTCGCGGCGCCCATTTGGCCGATATTTTGTTCCATACATAATTGAGTAATACCAATATATCATAATAAAATAAAATTACAATAATTTCCTAAATAGTTTGTGTACAAAGTAAAAAGCCCTAACTAAAAAAAAATTTTAATGATACAGTATTTATCGGATATAAGAACATCTCATATAAGAACAAAACGCTTTTAAGAAACATTTTCAAAAACACCATGTCTTTTTAGTGATTTTTCTAACAAAAAAGGTTTCATATAAGAAAAACGCTTATAAGAAAAAAACTGATTAAAGAACATTTTTCTTAAACACCAAAACCACAAAATGTATAGAAAAAGAATTTATATAAGAAACTTCCAACGGTAACACAGACTTTATGTAGTTTGCTTGGACAACGCTGTTTTCTGACAGTTTTACAACAAGAACATAGTTTTTTTACTTTAAGTTTTAGATGAGCGAGCTG
Organism: Pollenia angustigena; assembly: GCA_930367215.1. Lineage (NCBI taxonomy): Eukaryota > Metazoa > Arthropoda > Insecta > Diptera > Polleniidae > Pollenia > Pollenia angustigena. The sequence continues at coordinate 117,285,517 of OV884057.1, read as the reverse complement.
GTACTCATGAGAAGCTTTGTGTTTTTTGCCAATAAAAACAAAAGTAAACATTTTTAAAGAAATACAAAACGGTATAAAAAGAAGCGAAATTGCAAAAACATCTAAAATAGTGAAAAACTCAAAATACATAGAAAATAATTATTTAAAAGTTAGAAATGTTAACAAAAAAAGAGACAGAAAACCAAAATATGAAAGTCTTATGGCTATAGCTACTTATATAAGAAATAAGTTTCTTATATAAAATAATTGTATATAAGAAAGAAACGCTTATAAGAAACTTTTTTCGTGGATTTTTTAAGTTTCTTATATCCGATAAATACTGTATTTTTAATTTTTAATTTATTATTTATTTTAAATCTACTTTTTAATTTATTATTCTAAAAGAGCCTTAACTTCGTCGCTTATATCACTATGCTTTTTCTGGATAAATGAAGGAGTCAAGTGTGAGATCATGGGATCTGATGTTACCATCATTCTTCGTTCGTGGCAATTCGACTGCATTTTCTGGAGTGTCTAAGGCAATATTTTTTAAAGTCTTTGTTACGATTTTCCTGCGCCTCTTCGGATAATAAGCCTACAGGAAAAATACACTTTTCAATTATATATTTTCCATGAATCAGAATTTTGTGGAGTGTTGAGTTGTTTGTATGGTACGAGTATGTTATATCCTTCATTTTGTAACCAATGCATTTGATACTCGTTTTTTTGCTTTTGTAAGTTCAAGCTTTGTAAACCTCCCCAAAATTTTAATGTACAAATTTTGTGCTTGGTTTTTGAAATACTAGAAGAAAAATCAATTACTTCTTGAGGGAACATAGAACGAACTTCATCCCTTTTGTATCGTTTGGCGCGATCACAGCACTCCTCCAACGATTTGCGTGGCCGACCAATTGCAGAACTGGTAGAACTTTCAGCCTCAGTAAACTTAATTGTAAATCTGCCTTCAATTCAATTTGCATTCTTTTTTTCAAATCGCGACTTCGTACGATTAGAATCCTGCCATCTTTGTTTGAAGTTATAGTAAAAGCTTTTATATATTGTATCCAAAATTTCACATGCTCTAGTATCGGTTAAGCCAACGTGCAATTGTTGCAAAAACTGTTTTAATTTTGTTCTGTCTTTGTCAACCTTCAGAAGATTCGAGCATAAAACCCCATGAGACATAGAAAAACTTTCCATTGCCGTAAAACTCTTGGGCCTTAGTTTCAGTTATAATTAAAAAACCGGAGAAAAATTGGTTGTACTTTTCGCGTTCGTCAGCACTTGTTGAATAACAAAAATCTATCAATATTTTACTGACAGGTACGTTGCAAATATGAGTACTAATAGATGTGGGTGGAATTTCTGTAAAAAATCATACAGGTAGCCAACGGAAAACCCCAAATAATTAAAAAAGTGCACTTTCTTTTTTTCCTTTCAATTGTCCACGCACATTTATTACCGCTTATTACTTTGCTACCGCAATCATAAAAATCAAATAACCTTTTGTTTATTACTTTTTTTTTTAATTCTGAGAATCATAAAAAAAAGTCATAAATGTTTTTGCAAAGAATTTTGTGCATATATAGAGCAAATTTTTGAAATGCATACCTGCATAATAAAAGCGAAACGCGTTCATCGACTTTCATGATTTATGTCTCATTTTTTTCATAGGTTATGCGACTTTACGTGAAAGTAATAAGACTTGAAACTTTTTTTACTTGTTTGGATTTTTTATGAATTAAAAATAAAAAATTTAAATTTTTTGGGCAAAAAATATTTTTTTCTTCATACATTTATTTATAACTGCGAAACTGTTGCTTATGTATCAAAATGTTATATAAACAGATGAAAGTAATTGTAATTCTTGATTTTTCTAAATTTTTTTTCAGCTATGTTAAACAAAAGAGCCTTATCAGAATTGAGTCCCGAATCAATCAGCTGAAAAATGTTGTACTGTATAATGCAACAAATTGAGAGGTGGCACCTGGTGGCACTTGAAATTGATTAATAATGTTAAAACTGATATAAGACAATGTATTATTAGTGATTTCAAACTGAGGAAAAGTAAAGATAAAATTGCAGGTCCAAATGTTTGGAGAAAAATGGGATTTTTGTTATATGTTCATAAAAATACACAAAAAAAAAAAAAACTTAAGTCTCTGCAGATTTTTTAATTTTCAATTTAAGTATACTGAAATATACTACTTTAAATAAAAAAAAAAAGAAAAACGTCACATAGTAAAATAATATTCGTATTTAAATTCTTAGGTTTAAATTAAGTTGGTTCGGTAAAACACACAAGTTCTGAGTTTGAGACGGATATAAAAAAAAACTGGCAGTCAGATCGGAGTAATTCTTTTTGATTTGATTGTACCATTTAGTATAAAATTGCAACATATCACTGCATATTGCATGAAGACTATGTTGACAATTTGACTTTTTTCCGCGAAATCCCCAGTGTGCGACGCTTGGAAATTTCGAAGCCTAAGCTATGGAGAGAAACAGCGAGCCACGAATCCGATTGTTATTTTTGTTTAAGTGCAAAAACCGGCTTCGGAAAACATATGCGATGGTCTTACCCCACGAGGTCTGCTGATGGGTTTACACTTGCAGTTCTACATGTGAAAATGAGCGAATTCAGTTAATTGTGAATAAATTCGAAAATTATCAATCAATTTTTATGACCGATATCTCATTTTGTTGCTTTTACATATGGCTTTGTAATAAAACAATAAATCTGCACAATTTTTGCCGTTTTCGATTTTTCATGATTTTTTTAAAACAAAAATATTTGCCATTTTTACGTAAAAAATATATTTTTGGCTTCAATTTTTTCTTATAACTCCGAAAATAGTGGGCCGATTGAAACGCGATGTATAAACGGTTTAAAGGCAACGTTGTACTGTAGGCCTATTATATTTGTTTTACAAAAAGAGAAGCCTGATCTAGTTAAGAATGTTTTCAGCGAAGTTGATGAGAAAATTAAAAGTATGGAATGTGAAGTCATTGAAATGAAAGGTGCAGTTGAAAAAGTTTCTTACGAAATGCATTTTACAATGATAGATCGTGCAGTAGGGAGGCCGTTATTTTTTTTCGTATTTTCACTTCGCAAACCCCTTAAAATGATTCTAAATTAGAAAAAAAATATATGTATAAAATTTTAGATCGTTTGCATAGTTATTAGCCGTGCCTTGAGCCCACAAAGTTTGCTAAAATGCTATTTTTCTCACTATGGGTCGCTTTAATTGTTGATAACTTCCGTAATATTTATTTCAAAGGAAAACCTTATTTACAAATATTCTAGGGCTATATCTTATGAACAATGTTGCTCTGTATTAGTTTTCTTTAACATGAATATTTTATCCAGAAAAAACCAAATTAAAATATAACAACGAAATTTTCACATATCTTCGCATTCTTTGCCTGGTGATTACACTACGTGACAAATTTTCAATAAAGTCGTGACCAAATGATTCTGACAGCTAATCCTTATGTAAAACTTGAATCTGTATATGAAGTCAGAATTGTCAAAAGTATAACAGTTTTTGAGATATTCCAAAAAACCCGTTATTTGTGTTTTTAAAAAAGATGATGTGACTGAAATGCAAATATCTTCAACAATTTTGAACGGACTATGTATTTCTTTCTTTTTATTGAGAGGTTATAAAATTTATTAAATATCTATGGGTCGTTTGAAGAGATGAGTTATTAAATGGCAGAGTTATATACTACGTTTATACGCACCACTTATTCGCAAATAAAGATATTGCAAGTAGAGAATATTGCCGCATAAACAGTGAATTAAATTTTTTTTTGCGAATAGCTAACTCATGAAAACAATTTCTGACTAACGACACTATTTGCAATTAAGATTTTAAGCATTGCCACTCTTTTAACCGTTTTACGTTTTTATTTCGATGTGGCACATTCATATGACAACAAAAGTAAAATTAAATAAAAAATATGCAAATAAAGCTACTAAATGAATACATTTTCCATCTGGCATCATTTAAAAATAAGAATTTTCATTAAGACAAGTTATATATAAACAGAAATTTAGTTAATCGCAAATAATTTTTATTCGCAAATGGGCTACGTATAAACGTAGTAATAGTGGATAAAACTTCTTCGAATATGAAGAAGACGAGATGAGTTCTTCGTTAAGCGAAAATTGGTTTTGGGAAGAAACAATTAGCGATGATGCTATATGTTTTTTTTTAACGTTTTTTTATTTTAGCAGTGATAAAATATAATTATTAAGTTAAACTATTATAATTTTTGTTTCAAAATCCAAAATTTTAATTTTTTCATCAAAATATATCGCACTTAATCAACAAGAGGGTATTTACTCAAAATGTTCAGTAGAAGCAAAACAATTTTAAATTTAATATTAAAGGCATATGCAAAAGAATTTTTAAACCAACCATTTCATTACCAAAAATTAGGCAAAATAGCACGATATTTTTACAGCGGATATGAATACTACGCGTCAATTTTGTTCGAAAAGTGGATTTTTTAATGACGTTAACATTGCTTGTTTTCCTCTTTAATTTTTTCATTTATGTTATCTTTCAAATATGCTTATAGTTTTATTTTTGCAAGAGCATTTTAACCGTTTTATTACGATCAGACAATTTTTGTACGAGTGGTAGCGTTTTTAAGAAAGAGGATATATAGCAGGACCTTGAGTCCTTAGTCCGATTTAAATAAAAATTTACACACACGTTGCTAGTTGCATGTGTATCAGCATGACCACTTTGTACTTAAAATACTTAAAATATAAGTTACAAAGAGTAAGAATGAGAATAAAAATAAAAAGGGTTAGTGAAGAAAATATAAATTTGTTGTACGATCGCGGTGCTACGCCATGTCAATCCTCAAAGCAAAAAGGAACCAATTATTTCGAGGAGAGAAATAAAAACTTTATGTTTGTTGGGTACACCCAGAGCAAACATATTTTTTAATATGGTCACGTCCAACAAAACTGATTTTAAAGAAAATTTTAAAGATATGCTTAATTTAACCATATTATTAATATCGACAACCATATTATGGTTAAATTAGTCCTCCATCAAGAAGCCGCAACCATATCATGGTTGCTTCCGAGCATGTTGTGGTTTTTAATAACAAAAATATGTTTAACACTCTAAATAGCATGTTTGTTTTTCAATCACAACATGTGGCTCTTGGAAAATAGGAAAATACTATTGTTAATTGAAAAAAAAATTATTGCCATATAACATGCTTGGAGGCAACCATTATATATATGGTTATGGCTTTTTGTTGGAGTACTTATTTAACCATCATGTTGTTATCGGTGACAATAATATGGTTGAATTCTTCATACATAATTTGGTTAAAATTGTCTTTTTAAAATAGTGTTGTTGGAAGTAATCATATTGAAACTTGTTTTTCCTCTGCGTGTAGAAACCGATTTATTTTCTGGATAAAGTGGAAATGTGTCTGAAAAGGATCGTATACAACAGAATTCTAAAGGCTGTAGAAGAAGTTCAAGGTATACCGCATATGCAATTTGGATTTAGACAGTGGATGTGTACGAGAATTTCAGATTTATTAGTACAAACAATTCACATTTATTTAATCAACATTGTGTCTGAGAACTACAAGCTTCGGTAACTTTACACAAACATAATAGATACACACTTAAGAACATTACAAGTAACCAAAAAACGCTCAAAATATTAACAAAAAGGCAAATACAATAAAGAAGAAACATTAACGTTAAACATGGTTACGTTAAAACAGGGTTTGTGTTTAAACTATTCATTTAATAAAATCCCAGGATGCCATTACCATGGTCGTAGACACTGCGAAGGAAGCAATATAAGGCAAAGGGAAATCAAGGAAGTACTGCGTGGTAATTTTTTTCTTAGGCATTAAGAATGCATTTAACTCATCAGGATGTCATTATATAATAAAAGCGTTGATGAAACCGAATATTCCGTAGTACCTACTAAAAATGGTACAAAGCTACTTAAAGGATAGAACTCTGCGCTACGAGACGTACAACGGCACAGTTTGTGAAAATATTACGGCAGGTGTTCCCCAAGGATCGGTTCTGAGTCCATTGTTGTGAAACATCATGCTAAAATGCTAAGTGCTCGTTAAGCACGTTATTAATATTCAGGGGTGTGTTGGAAATCGAAAACGCAAAACGTCGTATTTTAATAAGATTTCTGTTATAAAAGAATTTTATGACAAATATTATGCAAGCATTTGTGTACTAAACAGAAGTTTGTAACAAAAATAATAAAAATTAGATATAAAGTGTATTAAAAACTGCCTCCAAATTCTTTCGATTTCCAGCACACCCCTGATTTTTTATTTGCAATTTGTTAGTAAATTCATACATTCCCACACATAAATTTTTCTTAGTTGGTGAATTTCAGTTTGGTTAAAACAGATAAAATAAATTATAAAACAAATCTAGAACTTTCTTTTTTATCTTTGGAATATTTAGCACGATTAAGCACTTCTTATCATTCATCTTATGGTAACACTGAACCAGTGTTGCCAGAAGTAGGGGAAAATCCCTACATGTAAGTATTTTTGATACTAAAATCAAGGCGTAGGGAAAATCACCAAAATGTAGGGATTTTTCCTCATATCGCATTGTTTATAATAATATCTACCCGCTGTAAAAAATCGAGCTATTTTGTGTACCTTTTGGTAAAGGAACGGTTGGTTTTAAAATACTTTTTAATATTAAATTAAAAATTGTTTTGCTTCTTCTTAAAATTTTGAGTTAACACAGTATTGTTGAACAAGTGCGATATGTATTAATTTTTTTAAGCTTTGTACTTATTTTGGTCAAAGCTTTAATACACATAATCAAACAAAATCAATTTTTTATAACTAATAAGTTTTTCAACGTGTAGAGAAAAATCTGATTTTTTTTAGCATATGTAAATATTTTTTCGAAAAATTCACTGGCAACACTGCCCTGAACTATACATTGAAAAATAGAAATATACCGTTATCTGACAAATGTGACGTTGTAATTTTAAAGTTTAACTGCTGTACTTATAATTGGATTTGAAATGCATTTTAAGAAAAAATTTTGCTTTAAAACACATTTCAAACTTATTTTATTTTTTATGACAGTAAACGTACAAACGAAGTTTATAGTTGCAATATATGGACCAACATCATCTACATGTGTTATATAAAATTATTTAAAAAAAAAATCAAACAAATAAGAAGAGCGAAATTAATGAAATTTTTAAGAACTCCATGTTTTTTTTTGTATATTTACTACATTTATCCATTTTTTTAAAATATTAAATACATCCTAAATGTATGTAAACAGAATCCAGGGACAAGCTACCAGCATATTAACACATCACGTATTTTTACCTTTTTCTATGTGTCACGAATGAAGATGTATGTATGTATGTATGTTGCATATCCTTTGAGACTTCTTTGACTGCAATATAAATACATGCAAATGAATGTAAATAAAACAACTTAAAAGTCTCCAAAGACAGTTATATTTATATGTATGAAGTTCATGATAGATCAAAGAAATAACGTAGCACCATGCATGCTTTTAAATTCAACAAACAAAAAACCAGGGACCGTAACTGTTATATGAGATATATTTTAAAAATTACTTTTAAATCATTACTTCTTGAATTAAAATTTCGGTTAAAAAATAAAAGTGTCTTTCTGATTTTTATTTATTCCTGAGAAATAAAAACTATTTGTTAAGTTTTATTTATTTTTTAGAAATAAGAGTTATTTCTTGATTTTTATTTATTCCTTAGAACTTCAAATAACGATTATGTTTCAGTAAAATTGAGTTTGTTAATAAAACTTAAGAAGAAATAAAAATCAATCCATCTTAAGGCATTCAAGATGTTGCAAGGATTAAGGCTCAGTTAGGCGAACGTTGCTGTACCGTATCTGTACTGTATCCATCAGCTGTTCGCTTTTTGTTATATGAAAACCAATACAAAAGCTTACCGTAGTTGCAAAGTACTAATCTGTATAAAATAGAAAATCATGCCGTTGTTTCGTGACATTTGTAAGACAGTGATGGGCGGCTTGTATGTTACATTGAATGCGGGTAATTTTGCTCTTTATTTTGGTACTTTTTTCAGTATATCTATGGAATTGCGACAAAACAACTTACAAAACAACATATTTCCAAATATACATATGTTTAGATGTTTAAAATAAACAAATGCATATACACATTACACTGGTCGCATCTTGTATGGGATTTTTTTTTTATATTCAACTGTTTGCGCTGCTTAAAATATGAGGTTTTGTGTAAGAAATCATGATCTAATTTTTCAGGTCAATCCGACGGTGCCTAGCCGTGCCGGGTGGGGCCCAAAGTTCCCCATATTATAAAAAAAAAACATCTTTTCTATCAGATCTTTATAGTTATACTAGTTGAAAAGCCGAAAATCAAAAATATGGCTTTCAGCTTCCTATGTCATCAGATGGCTTCAGAAAGTTACGGAAAGAATAGGACATACATGCAAACATCCTGACATACTAAGAAATTATATATTGTATAGATATATTAACATATGTTCGCGCAACTCAAAAACGCTTTAGCTTATTGAAAAACTAAAAAAAAAAACGAAATTCCGCAATAAAATTTACTTTAAGAAAGTTGAAACTTTTTTCTTTATGTTGGCTTTGGTTTTCGGGATATACCGTTATTTCGAAAATTAAAGAGGTTGCACAACATATGTTCGCGTAACTCAAAAACGCTTTAGTTTATTGAAAAACTAAAACAACCGAAATTCCGCAATAAAATTTACTTAAAGAAAGGTAAAACGTTTTTCTTATATGCGCAGTCGTTTTAGAAACATAATTTCTTTTTCTGGAAAAAATAATAATTTTTTTATTAAAATTTCGGAATTTTCATTTTTAAAAATTCATAAAAAATTGAGAAATGCAGCTATGTTTCTAATTTTATGCAGACATATAAAAAACAACATTGCGAACAAAACAAGCTATAAATGCTATAAATTTATAGTATAAATGATTAAAATCTGTTAACAACTTTTGATTTTATGTATTCAAAAACGGTTTAGTTTATTGAAATTACTAAAAAAAAATGAAAAAGAGTAAATTTTTTTTCTAATATGAGCAGTCGTTTTTGAAACATAATTTTTTTTTTTGAAAAAAAAATTTATTTATTTTTGCAAAAATTTCAATATACATGTGTATCTCGAAAACCAGAGCCAATCTAAAAAAAAACCGAGAGCACCACTGGATTCAGCGTACTCGAATTGTTACAAAAAAAGTGTTAATTTCTTGCACAGTGTAATTAATCAAATCTTTTTCTTATACTTACTGGTGGGGACCAGAGAACTGCAAAATCACCATTTTTCTTGATTTATTCATACGCTCAAATTTACATTCACTCTTTGCCTGCAAAACAAAGTTCAACGTTGGTAATTTTTACATCGTTTCGTACACATTGGATTTTTGGATGTGTGCGTTTTTTATTGAAAGTGCTTTGTTTGCATTTTTTGATGCGCACGCAATATAACTTAATTGTGTAAAGTCAAAAGACACACATTCTTATACTTTTGCATTCAAGTAGTCATGTTCCACTCGATGATACGCTTTGTTCAAATTAACAGCAATGAAAACAACAATAACAAGAATACATTGTACATACAGAACTACTGTACTTTTTAAGAAATGATAAAAAAAAAGTCTTCTGTTTCTACGGAAATTGTTTGTACCTACATATGTGCGTTTAGTTTCATTTCAATTTTTTTTTCTTGTACTACATAAGGCTGTTTTACACTATCACACAAGTCTTAAGACTTTTGGTCTTACAAAATGAAATGATTTTTGGTCTGATTGTCAAAAAATCAAAGAGAAATTTTTTTTCATTACATTTTGCTTCTACACTATCATACTTCAAATAAAAAGTAAAATCTTTGTGATTTATGAGATCAACTTTATATTACAAAATAAAGACGAAAAAACATTTTATTAAGCATCGGAACATTGTTAGCTGGCGTATTATTCACTAACTTGCACATTTAAACTTGCACCTTGGTCCTCAGATATATTTTTGCTTTATTTTTAATATTTCTTTAATATTTAATAATTTTTATTTTGATGTGGCCGGCAAATTATTCAACAGCTGTTTTTTTATTTTCTTCTAGGGTGGAAAAGTTGATACAATCATATTTTTTTATTTTTTATTTTTTTTGTCTGTGTACCGTATTTAACGATTTTTTACAACAAATATTTGTGATTTATTTAAATTTTAAAAGAATTCACTTGAAATTTTATATTTTTTTATCTTTTTGCAATTTTTTATTAGAAAAAATAATAGTGAATATTTGTGCACAAAATTTTAATTTTCCATCCCTGATTTTCTTCTTGTGCTTTTGTAAAAACACAATTCTGATAAAATGAAAAATCTAATCGTTTAGAAAAATTTCAAACAATAGAGAGAACCATACGACTGACAAATTTCTTTACGTATTTTTTGACATTTCATTACAAAATGTTTTTACACTATTATACATTATGAATTATTTGTAAGTTTTTGACATGTCTTAACACAAAGTATTATAGTCTAAAATGGCCTATAGTAACTGCTGAATGCCTACATGAGTAATAATTGCTTGATTTCTGGCTTTTTTGTTTGTATTTTTTTTTTCTTTGCCAAAACAATCATTGTCGGACCAAACACACAAACATCTTAATTGACAAACGAAGCTAAACGATGGAATAAATAACAAAGCACGATGTGCATTATTTGAAAGACTGCAAACCAGCAGCGAATGTTTGCGATTGCGCAAGTTTGATTGTATGACCGCAAGCGAGTGTATTTTTTGGTGTTCATGTACTGCGATTTTTTTGCAATCGCACAAAGCCGTTCTCTGGTGGGGACCACATTTTATTACTAGGGAAACCGAAAATAATTTGAAGCGGATTCTGAAAGTTCTCGCCTTTCTAAACTATAGTTATTTATTATTTTGCACACCGTTACCGACGCCGGACATTACTTTTTGTTTTAGCTTATATTACTTCTTAAAAGTAATTTAGTGCCCCTAGATCTTTAAAAGTTTTTTCATACTTTTGTTTAGCATATGCAACTTTTAACGACGGCGAAAGTTAAAAAAAAAGACTTAAATTGGACCCAGGATACCGTAAAATTACAATTTTCATCTCGCCCCCTTTTGTGGGCGGTTACATAAAATAATATTTAAAATAATGTAAATATTAAAAGAAATAGATAACTAACGCCTTAATACCATACGAATTGCATTTTTGAATTTCTATGGGCAGGGACCGGTAACGCTCCAATCCCACAACCGGACCCTATCAAACTTTTTTTTTTATGTTTTGCTTATTTTCAGAAAATAATAATTTTTAAGCTTTTATGTGACTTTTATGTATTTCATAGTATGCAATATATCTGAAAATTAATTTATTCGTAATTATAACTATTTATAATAGTTATAATAAATTTTATTTAAAATGATAACAACTAATTTATTTATAACCACTTCTCTTTTATTTTAAGATGATGAGAGCAATTCTTCTTCTTCGTCTGTTTCTTCAAAGTCCTCTTCTGTATCTGAATTCTCTTCAGAGCCAAGTACAGTTGGAATCATAAAAGAAATTGTAAAAGTCTATGTATAATCACCCTTAATCTATTTGGCGTCGGCAATAACAATGACAATTTTAAGGCAGCAGCAATTCTTATCAAAGACAACATCAATTCTATGTTAAATTGGTATTTTGTAAGAGTATTATGACGCCGTTGACTATTTATCGATAATGTTAATAAAATACAGCACACATCTCTAATGTTAAATCAGCTGATTCATTTTGTTTACTGTTTTTTTTTATAAGAAAAAAAAATTCTGTGCTGTTTGTGCAAATTTTAAGTTAAATAAAAATTTGTTTGTAAAAAAATAATGTTTAAATGAAAAATTTTTTATTATATTAAATTTTCCCAAGTGCCTAATGGATTTTTTTTTAACCTTTTTAAGATCTGACAGTTATTTTCGGCTGAATAAACTTTCTTTTAAACATGTGTTGGAAATAATAGAGCCTTATTTAAAAAAGGTAACGTTTGTTCCAAACACATATATTTGCAGCAACATTGCGTTTTTTGGCCCAGGGATCGTACCAGCTCAGCGTTGGAAATTATTTCCACTTTTGACTGTCCCAGCCACAAGTTTTAAAATTTTGTCTGAGATTCTGGAAGCCATGAAGAGAGAACTTTGTCCACAATGGATAAATTAAAGTTGCATTTCTTTGAAAAGCAGCATTTCCAGGTGTAATTGGCTGTGTGGACGGAACCCACATCAAAATTTTAACTCAAAAAAAAAAAACAAGACCACCATCTCTTCTTTAATCACAAGGGATATTTAATTTATTAGGAAAAGAGACCCTGCATAATCCTCTGGCTAGTAATGGATTTTTTACAAGCTCTTCCACTAGCTTCTCGAACTGGCACTTAGGCCCAGAACAGACGGTGAAACGCAACTGCAACGAAACTGCAACTTCTAGTTATTTTCGAGTTTCATTTGAGTTTATGCCATAGACTCCTTTGAGGGACCACACATGACACGATCATTTTGAGACCAGTTTGAAATGCATTGGAAATCAGTTGCATTGAAACCGGCGTGCAGGAAACTCTTGTTTGCGTTTCATCTGTTTTCAAAGAAAATCGAAATGATTGTGATAATTTTATAACATTCTGGTACAATTTAGGTTGCAGGGTGTGTGGAAAACGATTGAAACTGGTTTCAAAATAATAATTTCTAAAGGGTTTCGTTGCAGTTGCGTTTAACCGTCTGTTCTGGGCCTTAGTTGTTATTTTAATTATTTCAATTATATCCACAAAAAATATATCAAAACACAACACAAATGAAGAAAAATATCAAAACCGCCCAAGAAATAATGATTGCAGCCAACCATAACGTAAAATTTTTAAAAACACGACACAAAGCAGCACAAGACAACACTAAAAATGCCGACGACAAAATCAAGGGCAATTTAAGGCAACAGCAACGCCAATTTTTCTTAGAAAATACCAAACATATGTTAACAGTCATCGCAATATGGCAATATTGCCAACGGGAATACGAAATTGAAACAAAACATAAAAAACGGCGTTGTTTACTGTTGACGACGCCAAATAGAATAAGGGTGAATATCTTTGTTACACTGAACCCTTGAAAACTTCCTTTTTTACACAGGTAATATTAGTCTTAGATGTAATAATTTTAATAAAAAAACATCTACGTACAATCAAAACATTTTATGACTGACGAAAGGGTTTCTATTAGGGTATTCATTTAATCGACCTTTTGCTTTAATCGGTTAATCGCTCGATTAATTAACCGAGGTTTTGGTTTAATCGGATAATAATCGGTTAATTTTGTTTTTGAGCGGTTAACCGATTAATGAAGTTTTTTTTATAAATTAAGTAATTTCAATAAATAAAAATGCATTAATTGTTAATTATTTGGAGTTTAGTAGTAAAAAAACACTAATATACCAAACATAACAATTCTTGAACTAAAACGAGCAAACAAAAAAAAAAAAACAAAAAAAAAATTCATAAATATGTAAAATGCATTTTTTCAATTAATACACAAGGTGTGCTATCAAGTCATATCGTCATAATATTCTAAATAATATTTTACAATTGTTTAAAATAAATAAAAATACAAATTTTAATGCTGTGTTCATTGAATCGTCATAACTGTACAGTAGAAAACACTCATATCGTCGGCTTAATATGCAAACCTGCTAACTCACTTTCAGCACTTTTTACAGGAGAGACATACAACTTTTTATTTTCCATATTTTTAGCTTGATAGAAAATTAAAGATACAGTTAGCTTTACACACTTCAAGACTTAAATAGAACAAGAACTACGTGCTGGTCGACGAGGCGTATCTTTCTCTACCACACTGCATCAACATCTCAATTTACATACAAAGTGGATTTAGACGGTTTGCATATTAAGCCGACGATATATATTTCTTGTAATTATTTTAAGACATAAGACTTTATGACCTCCTTGTGAATTCCCCAAATATGTATTTATAAAAAAATAAACTGAGATAATTTTATTAGTTATTTCAATAGTTAAAGGAGATCTTATAAAATAAGCTTTTAGAAAAGTAAATTGGTTTAAATGTTTTGGATAAAACGATATTTTTCTTTAGGTTTGACAAAACTTGACTTGGAAAAAATTCGTTTACTTATTGTAGATCTAATTTCTGAGTCCTTTTCCAGGATTTCTCTAAACCAATGGTTTTCAACCGGTGGGTCGCGGCCAACTTTCTCGGGGGTCGCGAGCTGATCTAAATTAAATACATCGATTTTTTTTTAATTTAATTTTCTTAATTAAAAAACAAACAAAATTATGCGAACGCTGGGCTTGATTATTTTTAAATTAAATGCGAAAATGTCGTTGCAATTGTGACACCTAAGAAATCAAATCTGTGGCATTTTGACAAAACATCTTAAGTCGAGATAAGATAGCAAACAAGTTTTTAAAAAAATTTCGGTGAAAAAATGATTTTAATCAAATAATAAAATAAACCAAAATTAAAGGAAAATTTCGTTAATAATACAAAATTGTAAATACGTAAACAAAAATGTTTTTTTAATGAAAATTCGCATGATTAACAACATTTTTTTTAACTTTTTAAATTTTACTTAAGATGTTTTGTCAAAATGCCACAGAAATCATTTGCTAAATTTAATTTATTTCTTTTTTTTTTTTGTTTTAATGTTCACCATTTGTAAAAAAAGTAATTTCGCACAGATCATTTGTTGAAAATTGAGTTAATATTTTAAGTGCTTTTTTAGCTAGATAGTTATAAGACTCACTGTAGGTGACTAAAAATTAATCTCGTCTAAATTACCTTAATGAATAGGAAACAAGAAATGTTATGTTTTTGCTTTGTTTCCATTGAATATTCTTTTTTTAAAATAATATTTTTAACCTTTGAGAGCAAAATCGTTAAGGGGTCGCCAGATTTTATGAAAATCATTTTGGGGCAGCGGCTTCAAAAAGGTTGAAAACCACTGCTCTAAACATATAAAATACTCCATAGAGCCATTAAATTGTTAACACTTCTAACTGTTTCGGTTAATTATGTTAAAATACTGATATGAGAAGATATGTATGAGAAACGTGAAACAAAAAAAGGTGTTGACAATCAAACATTTAACCCATTTTTCGCCACATTCCTGCTGATCGACAATAAATAAAAAAAGATTGAAAAACATTGTAATTTTAGTCAGCGGAAAATGGGTTAAAATGAAGATCACTGAACACTTATTTTGTTTGTATAAAAAAATATTTTCTAAAGACATATGTACATTTTGTATATGAGACGAAACAAATAATTAAAAACACAAAAAATATGTAATAATACTACAAAATATTGAAATTTTTGTTACATCGGTTAATCGGTTAATCGACCGAAATTAACCGGTTTAATCGTTAATCGAAAAAAGCCAATTTGAAATTAACCGATCAGTTAATCGGGTAGTAATTAATCGGTTAACCGATTGACGGTTAACCGAATGTATACCCTAGTTTCTATCATATTTACCTATGCAAGATGAGCAAAAAAATCAAAAAGGTAAAATTTTCAAAAAATTACCAGAAAAAATGGTGGAAACACAAGCAACATTTTTTTTTAATTAAAAGTATAGATTTCCAATTTAATCGTGATGTATAACATTTTTAAAGTCGCAACTAGCTTCACTTTCAAAAAGCTTTCAATTTTTTTTTACAAAAAAGTGAGCAAAAAATTGTTTTTTTTACGAAAAAATTTTTTATCATAAAAATTTTAAATAAAATTTTTCTAAAAATTTTTATAAGTAGGTAAAATCTTTATTGGTTTGCCCACAAAAGATGCATAAATATAGTAAACCTCTAAAATCCGTAAATAGTCAATGAACACGCATGCAATTTACAACAACAGTGTCCCAAACCACAAATCTCAAGCAAAAGACTTCAACTTTTACATTTATTAAACCCCTGTGTGCTACCTTTAAATTTTTGTTGCTATAATGTAAAAGACTTTTATACAAACTACAAATTATATTTGAGTACGTATAACTTATAACTATAATAATTCTGTAGTTAATCAAATTTCGCTAACAAGAAAATATCCCTTTTCACCTCATTCAAATAAAAAGTAACGATTTTCTGCATTCCACTTACGATCGCCATAAAGGACACTATTTCAAATCTTATTAGAGTCATCGACTTCAATTTAAAATTATGCTACACATTTTAATGATTTATTTATATTATACCTATCATGTTTTAAATTATTATATTAGTTTGATGCCGCAACCACATAATTGATCAGGATTTAATAAATACTTGCTTGTGTGTATGTGTATAGGCATGTTTAATGCCACTCATTTTAAAAATAAGTAGGTAAATATAAAAGATAAACTTGTCTTTTGGTATTTAAAATAATTTAAATTCTTGCGCATGCCTTTTTTTAAACTCTCTTCACCACGAAAATTCGACTCTCGGTACACACTTTGCCGAGCTTAGCGGGGATATTGAGCTTTTTAATTTTTTTGTTTTTGCCTTTTCCTTACACTTTAGTATTGATGGAAAAGAAATAAGTGTACAACAGACATCCAGATGAGTATTGTGGCTGCTGTTCGTGCGTTGTGGTCGTTTGACGAATTTGGTGTGCTGCGGTAAATATTTGCTACTACTACCACATACTACAACTATTACTACTACTACTGCTGCTGGTGCTGTTGTGAAAAAAGTGTTGCTAGCTCATTAAAGTGATTTTTCTACATTTTAATGAAAAATAAAAAAGAATTAAATAAATTGTCATTGAAAATTTGCAATAAAATGTGTTCAAAATAAAACAAAAATTATTAGCTATTACTTAATAATATACGTAATTATATACATATATCATAATATATTTTAATTCAAGTGAAAAAAATAAGCCTTTGCAAAGAATTACGAGGAATTAAGTGAAAATTCCAATTTTCTGTTTAAATGTCTTTGAAAAAAGTGAAAAAAGAAGAAGAGAAATATTCAGTCCTTGTACTCGTTCTTTACTACAACTAAAAGCTTGTAGGAGTTCAATATTGTATAATATATATGTATGTATGTACAAATGTACAACAACAAAATCAACATATACAGTGGCAAAATTTAAATATTTATATGTATATTTAAAAAAAAAAGCCAACTAAAATAAAAAATTAAAAAATGTTCAAGTGGCACGGCAACGAATTATACTACACACCTACATATGTACGTATTAAAATAAATAACTAAAATAACTAAGTGAAACAAAAACCACAACAATGTAATAGATAAATGTGTATGCTCATTTAATTAATTCTATTTAATAGGTGTGTAAAATTAACATTTTTATCATTATTTTGTAATCATTAGAAATCATTAGCCTGTGTAAGTGAAAAACGAAATAACAAGGCAACTATAAAAAATCAAATAATATTTAATAAAATCCATTAAAATTTTTATTTTCTAATTTAACTAATTGTACAGAATATATAGTGAGACAAATTAAAAGTGAATACAATTAAAATATTAATCGTTTAATTTTTAATAACAATCATAAAAACAAAAAAATAAACTCATACATATGTATGTATGTATTTAAAATGTGCAATATTGTATTTGTGTATACACATCATTTTGCGACAAGTGTGTGAGTGCGGCAGTAATTTTAAAAATAGAAAAGTGATATATTTTATTGTCGCTCCTAAAAATCTGCTACAAAATATTCATATACACAAACTTCCCAACATGAAATGCAAAAAAAAAATAATTATATATACCTATAAATAATCTAAAGCACGCACACATGCACGCATACTAATGCTTG
Source organism: Pollenia angustigena (assembly GCA_930367215.1). NCBI lineage: Eukaryota > Metazoa > Arthropoda > Insecta > Diptera > Polleniidae > Pollenia > Pollenia angustigena. Next base: position 117,267,641 of record OV884057.1, on the reverse strand, counting down.
TTCTTACGGACAACGAAAAGGACCCAAACGGAAAAAGGGAAGAAAATACAAAAACAACATTTTAGTACTTTCAGTTCGTATTGTCGCACAAACACAGTCGTACTGAGAAGTAAAACAAGTTGAACAAGTAGTCCATAGACGTTTTGGCAGACAGTCAAGCCTACTAGCCAGCCAGGCCACCAAGTCACATTGACTGTTATACTACATTTTCACAAATCCATATATAAAAATAAGAAAATATCCAAATGCAAGTAGTTTATACATAGAAACAAATAAACAGTAGTTTTTACAAATTACAGAAGAAATTTGTGTATCAAATTTTAGAAAACTTTATTAAAGTCCAGCTAATATGGAAATTAAATTAAAAGCATTTGTATTATGCTAATATTCTTTATTTAGTATTCGTTGTTATTTATAAAATAGAAGAAAATAATGAAAGTTTATTCTAATTCTAAGGAACAGCATCGAAGTTCACAAATTCTCGCCAAAAACCTGACAAAAATAGATTCAAGCTTCCATACATGAATTTATATATATGCACGTTCGGTATGAAAAGTATTCATTATAATAGGGACCGGAATCACATTATAAGTGAAAATTTATCGTTCCATATTTAAACTGTATGAAATGCAAACGATGTTCCCACTTAAAATGGTACAGGTTTTGATGAGATTGGGTTGTCAAAGATTTAATCCAGTCAAAGGTTTCTATTCGGGTAAAAATTCCCGGGAATTCCAACAAAGAATGTTTTTAAAACACTCGGTCAGTGTTAGCCAGAACATTTCGGGAAAGTTTTTGGATTTTATTATCAGGTGATCAGTGTCGAAAAAAATTACAGCACATTTTCTACCAGAGAAAATAATAACGTATCTTGCCACTGAACTTTTTTTTTTTATTTTTTTTATTAAAACATGGTCTACATAAGGCAGTTTTTCAACAATATTAGGATGAAAAAAAGAAATCGTATAACTTTGGAAAAAATCTTAAACTAATTTCAAGGGCTTAAGTGCGAGTTATTGTCAAAAAAACCAGGAAAGCAAATAATTTGATTTTAAGCAAATACTAAATGGTATTGCCTCGAAAGAGGTACTCGTAGTTTTAGCTTAAATCTTACCCATTTGTGGACCGATCAGGCTAAATTTAAATAGTAAAATTAAGCGGAGCATACGTGAAAAAAACATTTACGAACCAAGTCCCCATCTTATCAACTGACAGAAGGACATAATTAAATCAACGCTACTTGTAAGAGTCCAAGATTAATATTGCAGAAATTACAAACGGAATGACAAACTTACATATACATATTATGTATATACTCTTTTCACCTATGGTAAAACAAATTCTGAGTCGAATACAACATTCTCCTTTAATTTTTTATTTATATTAGTTTTGGCGCATTTTAAAATTTGATAAAATAATTCATAATCTTTTAAAGTTTTTCCATAATTAGTACGTTAAGACAAATGTAATGAAACTCTTAAAAAAATATTATAAATCTGTGGAGTTAACTTAAAAAATAGTGACCAGTGTGCTGAAAAGGAAAACAATTTCTGATTTTAATTTAAATACTTAATTCTTGAAATTATACTATACACTGTACATTAGGGTTTAATTTTTTTTGGAAGTGATTCTCCCAAGGGTCTATCTTACGGTCAATATTGCTTTGATAATATATAATGTGTTGAGTAATCAGAAAAACATAAAAGCACTACTTACAATTCTACTGAAAGAACCAAGGGACGTCCCAAAATGAGCGCATTCAAAAGTAAGTCATTATTATTATATTATAGAAAAAAGCTACTAAGTAATGAGTGAAAGAAGCTATTCATTTTGAAAAAGTAAGTGCTGGTTCACACCAGTGTTGCCATTAGGATACGAAAGATACATTTTTCGTATCTTTTGATGACTTCAGGTACCATGTATAATCCTGATATTTTTCGTATCTTTTGAATCTGTACGCAAAATGTACAGAAATAAAATATTAGAAGACTGACCATCGTTGCCGACTCAATACTAATACAGTATAAGCTTTAATAAAGAAGAAAGAAAGCATAAAGGATGTTTAAACATACGATCCACCTAAATCGATGATTACTAGTAGCGCGAAGTTGTTCTAAAAGAAATATGAACATCTTTTTTATTTTCACGAAATTTATATGAACTTTTTTACATAATCGCATTAGTAAAAACATACCTAATATTAATGACTTAAATAATTATAAAAATTAATTTATATGCATATGGTGTCCGGGTATTTTCGTTACCTAAATCGCAATTGATTTTGATGTAATTATAGCTCATTTTTCTTTAACTTTTTATGTTATTTTCCGACAAGTTGTTTTTTTAATCGATTAAGCGATCTTAAACTAGTTTTTGAGTTTGTTTTAAATTTTTCAATGTTTGCGATAAACGCGATTTGTTCCTGTAAGTTTTCTAATTCTTTACAGCTTAAACGATTAATATTAAAAAGTATACTTTGCTAATTTCCGCTAATTTAGTAATTTTTGCCATTCCTTATTGTTTTAGGGACTTAAAATGAAATTTATGGCGAAATATTAAAAATTTTCGCGAAATTTCGTTTTTTTGGAATTTTTTTTTGTTACTTTCCGACATTTTGTTTTTTTAACCCATTTGGCGATTTCAAATTAATTTTAGTATTTGTTTAAAAGTTTGCAATTTTTCGCGAATTTAAGCCATATTTGCGATAGAAGCGTTTTTTTCCTGTGATTCTTAACAGCTTTCATATATATATATATATATATATATATATATATATATATATATATATAAGATATATAAGACTTTGCTATCATGCTGCGGTTAGCAAATCAGCGAACTTTAGTTCAACTAAAGTTTTTTCGAACAAAAATTTCGAATACACAAAAACATGTGGATTTGAGAACACCAATTTATGAATTATGCGGATTCAAAAAATTTTTCATTTTCAATTCGAGTCGAAACCTAAAACATACCTGATAATTTTCTTTAAAATATTCATTAAATATGTAATATAAGAGTACATATGTTTATAAATGTTAAACGTTATAAATAGATTTTAACATTTTTTTCAATATTATCTTTTTGGGAAAAAGTGTATCTTTTTGGCAACTAAAATGTATCTTTCTCGAAATTTCACTGGCAACACTGGTTCACACTCTTCAGGTCTTAGCCTCAAGTCTTGAGCAATTTCTTTTCCTCTCTCCTAAAATCTCAAGACTTGACGGCTGAAACTTGAAGAGTGTGAACCAGCACTAAGCGAAGTTATTACTGGGTATAACTTTATATGGTTATGACCATAATAATGAAATAAACTTCAAGTTCATTGAACGCAATGCTTTACAAAGTGGATATATGTATTGCACTAATTTAATTCCACGTTATGCGCATATAAATTTTCGCGTTGTTGATTTGAAATTGCAGACTGTTTTCGATGAAACAATTGTGGGCTCTCGCAAAATTGATTAATGCATTATTTACCGCTTAAAATTATTTTCTTAGAGACAAAACCAAAAAACCAAATTTCAAACCATGGGTCAAAAATAAAATCACTTATTTGTTCTAAAACTTTTTGGTAACTTGGAGGAAGTTCCCAGTAAAAACTTCGCTTACTTTTTCAAAATGACTAGCTTCTTTCACTCATTATTTAGTAGCTTTCTTTTATAACTACTACTACAACAGCTTATATAGCTACTTTTTTCTGGATCTATGTAGGTAAAAATAATAATGACTTACTTTTGAATGCATTCATTTTGGGACATCCCTTGTAAAATTCATTGGTTCTTTCAGTAGAATCGTAAGTGGTCTTTTTACTTTTTTCTGATTACTCAACACATTATTTTGTAGGCGAAGTTTTTACTGGGTACAAAGTACAAAATAGCAAATATTTCCCTTGAAATTCATCTAATTTTCCTTAATTTATGGCTCATTTTGACTATACCAACTTTATTTTCATTTAACTGCAAAACTAGTGACAAAATGGCATAAATAATTTTATTAAAAAAAAACATTTTTTATTAAAAACTTCATGGCGTTTGGCTGGTATACATTTTTAACGGTAGCGAACTACCCTACTGTACATACATATGTATGTAAAAACAAGGAATTAGAAAAAGAACTCAGTAGGCACAAGTATAATAGTGCTGTGTATGTGTTTATACGAGTTTTTGCTAGTATTAGTTAGTTAGTGCCCTGCAAATAAAATTGGGCTACCTGATCCATTTTGATAAAATGGACTACTCCTTGGACTGGTCCGATGTAATGCAAGCATGGACCATGTCATTGTTAAAAAGTGTTTGTAGTGAGACGACATGTCTTCGTTTTTTAACGACGTGCTTTCGTTTTTAAACGACTTCAAAACAAATCCTTTTGTGTATAGCATGGAGTAGTTTTAAAACTACTCTTTAGTGGTCCAAAGGTGGGTTATATGGTCCTCTCCTAGGACATCGTAATGTTAAATAGACCATGTTTTTTCCATACGTTTGCGTTACTTTTGGACTAGTCCTGGTCCCTTGTGGGCTACTCTTTAAGCACGATGGCCACGTTCAAACTGATTTGACAAATAATATGTATGTATGTATTGGTAATATTTGGTTTTGCTTAACACAGCAACGTATCAAACTCAAACCATCAAATTTCATTTCAAAGCTGTTTTTAAAAGGTAAGAACGTGTGGTTAATTTGGTCGCAAAATATTTTAATGTTTACAAAATTTTTTTTTTTTAGAAATATGAATGATATAGAAAATTGTTGCATAGCTATTGCTCTGGCATATGCAGGAAAATACTTTTCTTTGTATTTTTGAAGAAGAACTTTATACTGAGAATTTTTCTCATCTCTGTTGCTGTATTCCTTGGATTTAACCTGCCATAAAGCAGGCAAACCACGGTATACTTCAATAAATTCAAGTACAAAATTTTTTTCCTTAATTTTTAACCACAAAATTTTTACCGTACGGTGTTGTCGCTGCGAAAACTGAATAAAAATGCCATTTGACGTTTTTCGCAGCAACACATCAAATTCGCTTCAAATCATAGTAGCGGCGGCAGTGAAAATCTAAATTGTTTTGATTTTCGTCAAACTCACATCAACATAAACGTATGAGATTTTTTTCACTAACACAATAAAAAAAAACTGAGTTTGACAAATCAATTTGATACGTGGCCATCGTGCTTTACACGCGTGTTTGGACTGGTCCTACCTATTATTTGCAGGGTGTGACATGAAAGAAAATATGAATGAAAAGGCATAATTTGTTGTTATTTTTTTCGCCTACCACCCCTCAGCACCCACACCAGCATAAATATATATGTACATACCTATACCTACATATTTTTAAACTACTAAAAGTACTTTCGGTCACCCGCTCATTCGGCTCTACACATTTGTTAGTTAACTTGTCCATTTTATTATTCGTTGTTTCTTTTCTTTTTCACTCTTTATTAAGCTTTTCTTTAACAATAAAAACATCATCCTCGTCATCGACAAGAACAACGAAAATAAACGAAAAGAAGGTGTTGTAAAATCTGTCAAAAAAATAACAGTTCTGTTTCTGATAGAATTTGTGTTGCCAGAGATGTTGTTGAGAACAATAGAAACAACAGCGAGGACGAGAATGGTAATGACGATGATGATAATGATGATTAAAATGATAGTGATGTGCGCTACAACTATAAACAGTACAAAATGGTAATATATGTAGCTTCTTATATATACATATGTATGTATGTATGTACTTGTACATAAGTATGTATTTAAGTATTTGTGTTTAGATTAGAAGCTCTATAAATACCTACCTATACAAACATTTTTACCTTCTTTATCTGCTTGTTCCTCTTCTTTTTGTTGTTAAATTTTTGTTTATTTTGAGGGCATTTTAATATCTTTTCGTGTTGTCTATATGAATGTGGAATCTACAAAGTAGATGTTATACATACACATACTTTCATGAATATATGTATGTAGGTATGTTCATATGAACATTAGTCGTTCGTGTAAGATGTATGAGTGTGTGCGTGTAAATGTTTGAAAAGGTGCCTTAAATATTACACACGTGTGTTTGATGTGTAATTTTAAATTCATTTCCAAACAGATTAAACAAAAACTGAGAAACGCCGTCAACTCAACAACAACGATACTTAAAAACATCATATTCTTTGCTAATTTTTAACAATTTATTTTTCTGCTAAACTAAAAAAAAGAGAAGAAAAAAAATAAAAATTACAACAAATACCTATTTGTGGAAAACGTGTTCCAGTTTTATAAAGAATAAATAAAACACCAAAAACTCTTTTTCGTTTTGTTAAAGAAAATCAAAAAGGAATAGTAAGAGAAAGAACCACATAAGGAAGTGTGAAAAAAGAAAAAGCAAATGAAGTAGAAGCAGAATATTAAAAAGGTGGGTCAAGTGTAAATTTTTGATAGATATGTACATACCTATGTAGAAAAACTATAATAAAATACACATTATGTTAACAAACGTTTTGGCAAACACATGGTATCAAAACGAAAAAAAACAGGAAAACAGTTAATTCTTTGCAAATGTCTAATCAAAAACTTATTATTTAATTTACACTAAGTTTCAAAAATCACTAAAAAAACTGTTTCCTTTCAAATGATGTACATATCGTCATATTAAATGCAAACGGACGTAACTACACAAAATTTCGAAATGGAGTTTTTTATCGATTATGGTTCGTTTTATCAAAATACATATTCAAGCAAAATTTTAGAATCCTACGATCAAAAATGGCGATTTTATTAACGAAATTTAAGCGCCAATTACACCTTGTTGTTATTGATTTTGTAAAGTTTTTGCTTCTCCTGTAAAAAATTAAAAAGTTTAGTTACGTCCGTTTGCATTTAATATGACGATATGTAGAATAGATCGGGTTTTTTCCAGAGCCAAAAAAAGCTTAACAAAGCGTAAAGCAGAAATTTATTTTGCGGAAAAGTTTCTAATAATAAGCCACAGTTTTAAAATCAAAACGGATTCTCCGATTTTTATTAATTTTGCCATAATTGAGCATTTGCTTTTTTGTAAATATTCCTATAAATTTTTGATATTTTTAGTTAGGTTTGAGTGATCAAATTTAATTTTCACTAAATAATTTTTACTGAAGGAAGGAATTTTTACAACATGAAATTTTTATTAAAATTTATTGATAATTTTCTTGGCTGAGCTGGGGCTCGAACCTGGGTTGAATTTATATATTTCAAGAATCACCACATTCTTTCATCAGAATTCTTTGAGTTTTAACCTCTGCACCACTGCGGTGCCTGCCAGCCAACAGTCAAACAACAATCTTTAACCAGTGGTACCTGTGGTGGTTCGAAATTTGCTGTAATTATAATTTTTCAATTTATTTACATGTTGCCTCCTTTTCTCTGTTTTTTCGTATTCTTTCTGTTTCTTACTATTCCTATAAATTATTTTTATCGATTGCAAACGCATGATCTGCATTTCGAAAAAAACCTTTGGGGCTCGTCAACGCCTAGAGCTTGTAAAAATCTTTCTATAAATGTTGATTGCACAGACTCCGTTGACAAGACTAACTTAGATAATGATAGCGTTTTGTCTGAATCGGCATTAACTGGACAAATCCCCTGCTATCATTTGTCGGGGCACACAGAATTTAAGGATTCACCACTAATGAAAAAAGTTAACGAAGAACATAGGGCGTCAACGAATTCTTTCCATTTCCTTCTGTCGACGGCCAGTGATTTAACCTGGTTGCAGGTTGTACGTGCTGATTCATACTCTTTTTTGGCGCAGCGTATTCATGTATTTTGTGGTCTTCCTTGTCGTTGTTGTCCTTAGGGGTTCCACTCAAAAGCCGCTCTAGCGACTTCAGTTGAAGGCCTTCTGAGAATATGACCGGTCCAAGTCCATTTGCGTCTACGTATATCTAATTTGACTGGGTAGCTTTTTGCACTTTGCCACAATATATATGGAGGATCTTTCTCAAACATCGATTAGTAAATGTTTTGCGTCTTTTGAGTGCAAGTTTTGTAAAGCTCCATGTGTTACAGCCATATAGCAGCACATATATTACGCTTCAATTAAATGTACGTAGTTTTGTCTTCTTTGAGATGGTGTCTGTCCGCCATACTTTGTGCAACTTGAAGAAAGCAATGCGAGCTTTATTAATCCGAACACAAATATTAGCTTCAGACCCACCATCTTTGGTTATCTTGCATCCAAGGTAGTAAAATGATGCCACATCATCAATAATTATATTTTCACCTATAAGTGGGGTCGTTGTATGGGTACCTATACGCATAAGTTTTGTCTTTTGAAAGTTTATTCGTAACCCTACTTTTCTGGCGCTTTCGGTGAGACTCCTTATTTTAGCTTCAATATCCCCATAACGATGAACCATTAGGCAAATATCATTAGCGTAATCTATGTCGTTTAGGTACTCTGCCATGTTCCATCTAAAGCCAAACGGCGCCTTCGTGTTATTCTCTTCCAAAAGCAAAATAAATAATGTGGGGGATAATATACAGCCTTGTCGGACCCCGGTTGCAGTTGTAAAAAGACGACTTGCTTTGTCATTAAAACGTACGCTACACTGCGCATCTATATAAAGTTCGCGTATTAAGGTGACAATCTTCTCTGATATAGTGTCTAAAGCTCTTTCAAAATTCACAAAAAGGAAGTTTAGGTGTGTGTTATATTCAGCTGACTGTTGAAATGATCGGCACACGACCGCCCGCGCCTAAAGCCTGCTTGCTCTTTACGTAGAATGCGATCAACCACAACAGATATTCGATCCAATATTAGTGGCGCCACCACTTTACCAATGGCGTTGAGTAATGTGATACCTCGCCAGGTTATACATAGTGTAAGGACAGCTTGATTATTTTCCCACACGTTTTTGATAAGTGGTATTTCAACAATTCAGCCGGGGAGTTGTCTGGACCTGCTGTAGGAGATAATTTCTACATACGTTGGGGAATCTGTTGAGATATTTCTTCTAGGGTTGCGTCGCATACCAGGGCTCACATTTTCGACCTCATTTTCATCCTTTCCTGCAGTTGGTTGTTACGAAAAGAAATCCCTCCACGGTTTAAGTTGTTCATCAGTGGTAGTTAACTCGGCTCCATCATTTGGCTCTAGAATAGGGCTGCCAGAAGTTTGAACCTATCAACCAGGACACATAGAAAAAATGGATAAAAAATTACACCAACAAAAAAGTTTTTTAAATACATATGTATGTATATGTAAAAACCATCCATTTTAAATTTTTAAATCCAACAATATAGGAGGCTATTAGCGCAGAAGTGGTGTAACCCACAATTTAATTTGGTAACGGTTCTGGTGTAATAAATGTTTTTTGCACTGTTCTTTACAGTGCAATAGTCGAGTTAGCCAACTGTTTGTAACCAAAATAGATGGCGCTAGAAACATAGTTTTGCAAACCAAGTACTATAGTGCAAGAGTAGTGTTAACTCCTGATTATCTCATAATAAGTAGTCTGGGTTACACCACTTCTGCGCTGATAGCCTCATATATAAAAAAAATTAACGTGTACTTCATATACATAAAAATGATGAAAAATAATAAAAAGTGTTATACTGTTCAGAAGATTATTGCACTTTTTCTAGAACTTAATTTCGGTCTTTGATATAGTTTTAAAACAGGCAGCATGTCATAATAAAATTAAACTTACATTGAATAATACTCTCCAGTGTTTCAGTCTTTAACGAGTTTCTTTCTTTAGTCCATTGAGCAGACTAAGTACTCAACTTGAAAAAAACAAAATCTTTTGATTTTTCTTCAACCAACTCGGCAACTGTCAAACTCATCAATTGACAAAGCCATACACGCTTTGATTTGGACAACAACCGACTCAGTTGACAATTGAATTGAAACGTGTATGGGCTACTTTAGAGAAAGCAATTTGTTGTCGGTTTTCGATTACTTATAAAAGTTGTTTACACGGTATAACTTTTTACAGCAACTAGTTGAAACAACATTTGAAAGAGGTACGAGTCTCATCTAATATTAAGTCTGTCTGGGTACTTTTCCAGTAGCAAATACTCAGTAAATTTTTTTTGGGAGAGTAAGATCAATTTTACTGAAAAAATCTCAAAAAGTACGCAGACAGTATCCAGTGAAATTTTGCAAGAAAACAGCTGATCGGTGTGTAAGCAATTGAAATAACAAAGCAAAAGAATTTTAGCATATGTGTAAGCAAAATTGAATTCTCGAGGTAAATTAAAAAAATATTAATTAAAGTGAAGCTTAAAAAGTGTTGTCAATTAAAAACCTTGTTTATTATTACACTGTTATTAATTCGGTAAATTCAATTTCTTCTTAGTTTTTAGTTTTATTTGTCGGGTTTATTATAAAACTTCTTTTGTTTACATTGCCCAACATAGTGCCGGCTTACAATGGAAACAAAGAATGAAATTCCCAATACAGTGCCCTCCAACAGCTTGACAACGGAGAAAAATAATTTGGATGTGAAGTGCTCGCCAGGAACACAATTCCAAATACTCGCCTCTTCAATTGCAAAGTTTATCACACAAAGTTCTGCTGGTTCTATCGGTTCTGCCATCTCCACTCTACTTACGCCACGGTCGCACTGTATATTTGGACGTTTCTAGCATGAAGTAAAATGTTTTGTTTATTATAATTTATTATAAACGTTAAAAATCCACACAATTCTAGCTACTTACCTCTGCCATTGTTAAATTTTTATTTTCATTTCACAAAAACTATTTCATTCAAACAGCTGTTCAAACTATTTGCAAAATCTTGCAAGCGGAAATTTCTCCAGTAATATTTTGCAAGTTCTCTAACTTCCAACTGTCCAAAAATTCTGTTTTTGGCTCTCTCGCTGCAAGAGATTTGGAGTACGCCGACAACATTTTGCAAGATTTTGCAACATTTTTCGCAAAATATGTGTACGCAGACAGACCTATTATTGAAAGATTTTAGTTAAACGACGTTTACACCAGATAACAGTTGAATTTAATTAAAGTTGTTTATACAATTGCCTTATGGTAGCAGTGTTATAACAGAAATCTTAAACTTTTTTAACAACTAAAACCAGCAAAAAACAAATTTTTTTGTCTTGAACTGTACAAAAAAATCAGGACAAGTTATAGTGGACCAGGACACCAGGACAAGTAGTCTAAAACCAGGACAATCCTGGAAAACCAGGACGTATGGCAGGCCTACTCTAGAATCGTGGTGCCTCTGATGTTATTACCGCTCAGTTGATGAATGGCTGAGTATACGTCGCGGAGGTTTCCTGTATTTGCGGCCTGCTCTGCTATGTCATTAAAAAATTGTCTATATTCAACTTTTGTCCGCTGTTCTAGTGTTGTTGTTTGGCCCGTATGCATATGTTGTGGAGACGTTTACGATTCTGGATCTCGGCCCAGGAGTCAGCTAATCCAAGCTTTAATTTGACTTTGTTTTAGTCCCAAAACCGACTTCGCAGTATCCTTACATGTCATAGCAGCTTCTGACCATGTTTGTTGTTCGGTTAAGGCCAGTTTGGATCGTAATTAAATTTTATTATTTGTTGTAGATGAAGCGGTGACCAGATGGTAGTTGAGTCTTTTCGCTATTAAGCCATCGAACTTCACTAAGCCCTAAGATATCAAGGTTGTAAGAGACCATCTCCCACGAACGTGCTTGAGTCTTGATGTTTCAGATAGAGTTCTCATATTCCAGGTACCAATCATAAACCGTTGTTTAAAACCAAAAGTCGTCGTCGTGAGGAGATAATAATTAAAATTTGTTAACGTTTCTGTAATCTTTTCGTGTTTAGGAGGATTGACTGATTGGGGCAAATGCTCCGATCCTCTAGGCCTATGAGCCATTACACGGCGTGATACAGATGAACTTCAGTGACTAGTTGTCACCTAGCTCCTGAGAAGCATCTATGGTAGCATGCCATTCAGGTTACTCCATACTGCACGCCTTCTCATATTGCCTGTATTCAAGCGGTTGCTTAAAATACAGTTCATATTCAAATATTTTTTTTATTGAATATAAAGAAAAAAATTTTTTTTTTATTTATTTATTACTTATTTAAAATTCATAAATTCGTTATTAAATATGTTTTATTGAGTGCTTTTTTGCAAAGTGTAAATTTGATAAATTTTTTCGTTGAATCAAATAAAAAGTTTGTTGACCAAAAATTTAATTTTTAACCGACTGTGTTGTTAAAATTTTCTTGAGGTATTTTTTTTTTTTGAGTACAAAATTGTTAGATGCTCGCTTATTAAATTGTAAATATAATCAAGAGTTATGCACCAATTTCAATGAAAAATTTCCTGAATTCCGTTGAAACATATTTAGCTACAAGATTCTTTACAAAAAAACTGCTCGTTGTTGTAGTTTTGTTATTTTTGAATTGTTAAAACAAAAAACTTAAAATTTGTTGTCAAACTTTAATGATATCTGTTTAACTACGTAATTGCGTAACTCAAAAGCGGTGTAGTTTCCTGAACAAACTCAAAAAAGGCGAAATTCCACCCCTATAACTTTTATAATTTTAAGAATTTTGCCCTGTTGATACCAATATATTGTTTCCTTCTCGTTTAATTATTTATTTAAATTCCATAAGGCTGTTTTATACGATTTGTATTTAGCATTGTACACAGTGGTGGATTTACACCTAGGCCCACGAGGCCCGTGCCTAGGGCGGCATAATTTAAAGGGCGCCGAAATTTAAAGGCAAAATAATGTAAGTGGAATTCAAATTTAAAAAGTGATTTGGCCAAGTTTTACTTTAACCCATTTACGCTTGCTGTGCCAATTTGGGAACACTTCATTATTTGCGGACAAAGTTTTTGACATTATTCAATATATCCCTACAAGAAAAGTGACGGTCATTTGACCTATCATATGACCGACATTGCTGATGTAGATATCGGTCATCGCGTGGAACAAAGTTTCTATCATTTTCTTAAGGCCAACGTGAAAAAAATTACCTGAACTTTTGTGTACGTGTGATTTTGCATCCTTCTTTAACTTGTGAATTTTGTGGTAGATAAAACATATATCTGAGCTGTTTACTCTTATACTCTTTACTGACTTGTCAGTACTGATGCATATATTCGTCACTGTTGACGTAATTTTTAGCTCAATTAAAACACGATTCATTTTATTAAATTCTCATACATATGTTTGTTTTTTTATTTAAAATAAAATTCAATATTTGTTCGTTTTACAAAATAAATTAAATAAATAATTATTGTTTGTCCTATGAGGTAATTTAAATTTTATAAAGCTTTTTTGCAATAGTCCCAACTTCAATATTTCACTTGGTTTTTGCTTAAGTCAACTTTTGGTTAACATTGATGCTATAGATAAGTACATATACTAAGGAATGATCCTATACACTACCAGAATATCTTGTAGTTTCATTAGAATCATTCCTAAGTATATGTTTACATCTATAGCATCAATGTTAACCAAAGGTTGGCTTAAGCAAAAACCAAGTAAAATATTTAAAGAATGGGAATATTGCAAAAAGGCTTAATAAAACAGGGACAGTGACAGTTATTCCTCCTGTCACAAACGTCAGATGATAACAGTTTTTTTATTAAATATTAGACGTTGCTCGTAACCAATAGTTTTATTAAAAAGTTATTGGTTTCTGCAAAACGTTTGGCTAGATCAAACACCATTTAACTGTTTTTAAATATCATTGTACAATTCTGCTACATATTGTATCCATTCGAAACGTTTGCCGTGTTTAGTTTTTACTAAAAACTTTTTAGACAATTTGCTTAACCATAAAGAGTGTCTGATTCCCCACAATTGTAAAGAGCACACACTAAAGAGGTCACTGTGCGATTAAGAAGTGCTAGATTTGTGCTTTTCGCTACAATTTGCAAAATACTGTAAAATACAAAAAAGACTTAATTTTATTTAAAAACTAATTTTCATGATAACATACCTCTGAATATCGTATAACCAACTCTGGCTCCTTACAATGCAACCAAATCAAGTTGACTGCTGTACATATGCGTTAACACCATTCACTGCAGGTGGAAGAATTAATACGGAAAAATGTTTTCGTCTCTAATCATAATATGACGATTATCCAACTGAACATCGGGATGCGCCTCTTCATTGAGAATACTTTCAGCACCGCCAGCAGGAGCCAAACCAATTAATTCCCAGTAATATACATGCAATTCGTGTCCACCTGGTGCATAAAACAAATAAATGAGTTTCCACAATATTGTTCACAAAACGAAACTTACCGATTTGCCTTCTGGCACAGGTTTTAGTGTACCAAACATTGTAAAAATCAGTAATGTAAATAAAAAATTAAACCTTTGCTTGACCAGGGTTACCGTTGGAAATTTTCGAAAAGGGTCACAAAAAGGGGATTTTCCAGGTCAAAAAAAGGATATTTCATTAAAAAAAGGGTCAAGTTTTTTATAAGCAGTATTTCCCCTGTTTTAAACACCTGACAAAAAGTTTATTCTTTATCATTATAGCTAATTTTTTATGTCAAATGTCAAATAAATTTGAGTGTTTGTTTTAAATTTTGCAATCGTTCGCGAATTGTAACCATTTTCTCGATTAAAGCGATTTTTTCCTGTAACTGTCAGGTTTTTTAAAGATTTTTAATAAATATTAGACTTTGCTATCATACCGCTGTTACCAAATATTTGGGAATTTCCGCAATTTTTACCTCTTGTTTTCATTCCTGTTAGGGCACTCTCAACACTGTCGATTCAAAAGGGGGCGAAAAGTTCAATACCTTTTGCCATTATTAAGGGCGAATTTTTTTGAATAAAACATGCTACTCTTTAAGAGAGCAAACACCAAATTTCATTTTTTTAATATAATGTCAAATTTTTGTTTTGAAAAGAAACTATCGTAAAAAATAACAAATATGTATATGAGTTATGTTTGCTTTTAGGAAAATTGTACTTTACTATCAAAAATCAAGGAGAAGAAAGCATGGAATTGTAAGTTTATACTTTGAGTCTGTTCCATATCAAGCAATGCTTATTTCGAAAACATTTGTTTAGCACTTCTGTTCCGCAGGGTTGACAAAAAACAAAATGTGAGAGCTATTCCCAAAAAAGGGTCAAAAAGTGTCACAAATTAGGTAATAATGATACAAAAGTATAATTTAAAAAAAGGGTCATAAAAGGTATCAACACCGTCGAAAAAGGGTCAAATTGATACTTTAGTATCACAACGGTAACGCTGGCCTTGACGTCTTAAACGATGTGTCCATCCATAGATTTTAACGTTTCTGTTAATTTTTTAATATGAGCCTTTTTGGCTTCATCCAAATTTTGTTTAGGCTTTTCCGCATCTTCAGCTTCGCGTTTTTCTTTTTCGCATTTTTATAACTTACTTACCCAAATCCTTTGGATTTTCTTTATTTATTTTAATAATTTTAAATAATTATTAAAATATTTTGCAGTATATAACTTAAACAATTCACAAATTTTCACAAATATTAGCCAGTAAAGCGTATGTATAACAAAAATTAAAAAAAAATTGGCATCTTTGTGGTGTTTTCAGTTGTTCTACTCTAACATATATGTTAGAGTGGTACAACTAATGTAAAATTTTTGCAAGTGTGTTAGTAAACATTTTTTTTTTTAGTTTCGGTCATCCATTTCTTGTAGGGTATGTTTGCATAATCGATAAATTAAAAGTTCAGACATTTCTATAACATCAAAAAAAAATTTTTTTTTTAAGTGACCACTGTGCCAATTTTGGTACACCTCTTTAATTTCCAAAAAAAAAATTTTTTGTTCTGATTTTTTGATTATATGTTATGAATTTAATAATAAAATAACAAAACTTTTATTTTTTGTCCGGTAGTTTTTGTTTGGGCTTAACTTTTCAATTAGATCGTGATTATTTTAAACCGACAAATGCTCTGACGTCAGCTTTTTTGCAAGTCATTTGTTTGTGGCGGCATGTCACGACGGTAATTTAAACAAAAATTTAACTGAAAATCTCCATTGATTTCAATTTCTCTCTATTTCCATAAAATGGCTGTTTATGCACATTTTTATTTGATTTAAATTAATACATATCAAGTCGAATTTGTGTATACGGTGGTAGCATACTACAGCAATACAAAAATCACAGGAACAACAGATGTTTTTTGCATTGCATTATAACAGCCGTATTCATAAACATTTTAAACATCATTTCAAATCTGTTTTAAGCATAAATCATTAAAATTTAATTCATAAGCGAATATTACCTTAAAAGCCCTATTTTAAACCTTGTGTGAATATGCGAATTTTAAAATTGGTTCAAACCTTGTTTAAACCTATTTTAAAATAACATTTTTGCTTTTTGCAAAAACATTTTTGCGAGAAATTTTCAGTCAATATATTATTATGTATTTATTCATTAAAAATAAAATGAAATTAAAAAAAAAAAAATCCAGGAAAAGCACTAGATATTCTGTATTCTCCAACATCTACGTTGCTAGTTTTAGTTCAAGAATTGTTATGTGTTGCTTTGTTTTTACTTATAAGCTCCAAAAAAATGCATTTTAATACCCTTCACCGAAGGTAAAAGGGTATATATAACTTGTCATTCCGTTTGCAATTTCTACAATCTTGATCAAATCCGATTGGCCGTCTGCCTGTTAAAATGTCAGGTATTCTTATTTTAATTTTGCTATTGAAATTTAGCCAGATCGTTCCAAAAATGGCTGGGATATAAGCAAAAAAAACCACCAAAAATCCTTTTTTTCTGTTTATCGGCAAGAGCCGAATAGAGAAGGTTATCAATACACACCATCCCACAAAATGTGGGTGGGATTGGATAAGTAGGCGTGGTAACTCCCGTAAAAAATATGTATCAAAAATTTTATAAAAACCTGAATTTTTGGACTGGCCTATGACCTATGGTAACGCCTAATACATCATCGGAAATCTTAAGTAGAATATATTTTCTGAAAAACTCGGAAAAATCGGTGCAGATACAAAAAAGTTAGTTTGGGATCACACAATGACAGTTTTCCTTCAGAAAGTCTGAGTTTATGGGTGAGAGGGGAAAAAGGAACAGCATGTTCTCTTCCCCTCTCACCAATAAACTCAGACTTTCTAAAGGAAAACTTTCATAGTGTGAACCCAGACTTATGAACAAAATATAATTTTTTTTTTGGCAAACACTCATTTTCGAGAACTATAGATCTTTCTGAGTCCAAGTTTTATAACCCAAATAAATGGTAAATTCCTTCTTAAACTCGTCGTTATATCTGTCAAATTGGTTCAAAAATGAAAGTTATACCCAAAATACTGAAATCCCAAAAATTACTCTGTTTTTATAATTAAGTTTGTTTCTTAATATATTTAAACCACGCAAACATGTGCAAATAATTAAATGCAATTAAGCGATTAACACTACATATATAAATATACATATGTTTAGATATAAGTATATATAAACTTCTGTTCTTTCCCAACCATGGTAAAGGATCGGTTAACCGATAAATAACAAAATTTACCGATCATTAACCGATTAAGCCAAAACCTCGGTTAATTTATCGAGCGATGAACCGATTAAAGCAAAAGCCCGATTAAATGAATACCCTAGTAATGGACGAATGGACCTTAATGCACGATGTTAATTGTGAGTCGCACCTTAACGTCATGTTTTTTGCCCAACTTTGTTTCAGTGTTTGACAAATTCAACCATGGAGAGGTACATAATTGAGCAGCGCGTTAAGATTGTTAAAGCCTTTTACGGAAATGGGTGTTCAAATCAAAATTGCATTTCGTGCACTCCGTCAACGTAATCGACCAAATGTGTCCACAATCGGGAGAATTGTTCACAAATTTTAGCAAACCGGGTCTGTAGTAAATGGAATCCACAAAGAGTGACTGTTTGGTTCGGTTAAAGGGCTGGCAGCGTCTTCGGGCCGTTCTTCTTCGAAAATGTGAATGGTATTCGCTATCGCGAGATGATAACAAACTTCTTGTGGCTAGAAATTGAGGAAATGAACCTGGACAATATGTGGTTCCACCCTGTTGAACTCGCCACTTGCAACACAGCCAACGAAACAATGGCGAGAAGTTTAATGGCTGTGCTATCTCACGTCGTGGCGATGTTAATTGGCCATCCCGATCATGTCATTTGACACCGTTGGACTTCTTTACTTTTGGGATATTTAAAAGAAAAAGTGTACGTCAATAAGCCAAGAACCATTCAAGAGCTTAAGGATGAGATATTTCGTCACATTGAACCTCAATTATGTCTCAGAGTCATTGAAAATATGAACCAACGGATAAAGTTTTACTCATAATTGTCATAGATCCTTCTATAATAAAAAATATGTTAAGATAATTCTCTGAAAATTTTTCGTTTAATAACAATTAACATCGTGCTTTTCGTTGGACCACTCAAAAGCTTTTTTTCAATTTTCCATTTTTTTTAATACATGAATTTATTGGCAGCACTTGCATCATAAATGTCATGGTCATATTAGGTACCGTTGCGGTTTTATAGCAAAAACTATTTTAGCTTAAGCGACAACCTTCATGTTAAATATTATGAAAAATTTTGATATTTTAATTAGTTCATTAAATTAAATTTTTATTAAATTATTTTTATGAAGAAAGAAATTTTACAACATTAAATTAATTAAAATTTACTGATAATTTTGTATTCTTGACTGAGCTTAAAACCGAAACCAGGTTTTCACGGACAGGTTAACCTTACACGTTTCGATTGCAACCACACAATCTCTTCAGAGGGGTTTGCCGTTTAACATTCATCGCCATTGACGATGGCTGACAGTCAATAGTTGACGACGGCTGGCATCAAATATTAAACCAAATTGTAATTAACCTTTGGTAGATCGAAATTTGCTTTGAATGATTATCTACTTTAATTGATTTACATGTTCTTCCTTACTTTTGTTTTTTGCTAAATAAAATAAAATAAAATAAAATAAGAACTTCTCCTGTAAAATTGTGTTTTTGTCGCTTAAGCTTTTTTGCGGTAAGGGCTCGTTATGTATGAAGGTTATGACTTCCTATTTATACCAACATCACAATAGTGGAGAGTGTACTATGCATTTGTGCTGATGTGTGTAACACCTTAAAATATTGATCCTAGACCCACCTTAAAGTATAATGATCGACTCAGACTTTCTGAGTTGATCTAACGATGTCCGTCCGGCTGGCTGTCCATGTAACCTTGTGCGCAAAGTACAGGTCGCAATTTTGGAGATAATTTAACATTTTTGGCACATAGATTCTTATTGGTATAAGGACCAAGCCTATTGAAAATGGGCCAAATCATAGGACCACGAGGGGAGATGGGAGGCAATATTTGCCTCTCAGAAAATATCAAACCGATTTTAATGAAATTTAAAACGTAGATAGATCCCTATTCATATAGCCATACACTCTCGAAAATTTGTTTTTAAAGACTGTGGTGTAGTGTATCATATGGTCGGGCTAGACCGACTATGCTCTTGTCAACATCGCCATAAAAATATTAAGATATCTTTCTATTTCGCTGTTTTATGAAAAGTTTCCGCACCAAACGAGTTTAAGTATTAAACTTACTTTATTCGCAATTTTAAAAAGTTTTACTCACGAAAACTCTGTATTTCGTTGTTTCGCAAGACCCATAAGCCATCTTTTGTCGGTATAGGTATACATAGATTCAATTCAGCCCAAAAATATTTTATTGCAATCTAATGGGTCGATTAGTTAAGTTGTCAGTTGCCAAAAATATATTACAGATGGCAACTGGTGTACATTTCAGTTACAAAATAATATATATTTAGGCAACCGTAAAATTTTGGTTGCTGTGTAGATGTAAAAGACGCTTAAACTCAAAAACTTGTACGTTTTTTGCTTAATTTGGGACAATTTATTGCATATTTCTTATTTTGGTTAGCAAAATGGATAAAATTGTTATTAGAAAAAAATTTGTCCAACAAATGAAAATGAATCTAAGTCTGAGTCGGGGCTGCCAGGTACTTTTTTTCCTTGTCCCCAAAAAATTAAAAAAATATCCCCAAAAATCCCCAAATTAAGAAAAAAAACCGTAATAAGTAAATGTTTTTCTATTTGTTTTTTTTCTGACCAAATTTAAAATTTTTTTTTTTAAAAGTAAAAATAGTAAGAAAAATTTTAATTTTAAATCTCCAAAAATCCCCAAATAAAAATTTTTTGTAAAAAAAATTATTTTATTTTGTTTGTACCCTGAAGGAAAAATAACATAAATTTATAAAGTACCTTTAACACTACCTTTTAACTAAAATGATAATCTTAATAAGGACCTTTTACACTGTATAAGTTGTTGATAAGAGTAAGATAAAAGTTTTGCTACTTTTTTTTCATTTTTTTAATACGAGACAAAGAAAAATAAGCATAAATAATAAAAGGGAAAATATATTAAAAGAGTGTAAAATCCCTGAATTTTTTTTTGAAATCCCCAAAAAAATCCCCAATCCCCAAATGACTTTCTTTGTCCTTTTTGCTCGCATAAAATCCCCAACTTTGGGGATAAATCCCCAAGTCTGACAGCCCTGGTCTGAGTTCATACGGCTCATGTCTTATTGAAAAGATTGCTACTTTATAGGCGAGAGGGACGAGGGGAAAAGAAACGAGTACACAGATGCATGTACTGTCTTTACGTTTTGCTTTTTCATTCGTTGTTTAATTTTGTTATTGTTTTCAATATCAAAAAACCACATGTCGTCAACATGACATGAATGATTTGAACGCCAATTCATGTTCAAAGAAGAAAAAGGAAGAATCTTGTCAATAAGACATGAGCCGTATGAACTCAGACTAAGTATGTACAGAAGAGATATAAAGATACAAATTACACTTTTTTACTAATAATTTCCAAAAGGAATTTTTATAATTTTTTTTTTTTTATGTGGGAACGTGTTTTTCTGTCTACAAAACAAAACAACAAGTGATTCCTACAAACTTAAAAAAAAAAACAAGTAAGAGTGCTATACTCGGCTGTGTCGAATCTTTGATGCCCTCCACGATTCGATTGTTTTAGGAGTAATATCTGTATGATGTCTATTTATTATTATTATCTTTATAAATACAGACATCTGCATTAAAATTGGTTGCGGTTTAGACATCCGACCGACCGACCGACAATCAGAAAGTTTAATGCTTTTTTTAGCAATTTTAAATAGCTTGAGTAAAATATCATGATTGGTAACAGTTTACGCTGAACTTAACTGATTTTCAGGAGGGCAATTTTTATTGGAGCCATGGTAAGCTATGAACCAATCATCCCAAAATTCTGCAGAGTGATTTCTGGCATTAAAAACATACATAAATTTCAATACAGCGGTGCAATTAGTTTTATCGTTTGCAGTGAATTTCAAAAGGCTGCTAAAATGGGATCTAAGGTAAATTATGGACAATATATCACAAAATTGCATAACATTTTTTCGGGCCATATGAAGCTAAGCTGGAAGAAAGTTACCGCAATATCTATATCTGCTACGGTTTTAGGCGTATTTAATTATTTTACCAGAGTGGGCTTTATATGAGGTCTATAGTAAATTATGGACCGATCATCACGAAATTTATTTGTGTGATTTTTAGTAATATAAAACTGTGAAGTATTTAATTTTATTCTATTAACATTATTTTGTACGGGTTTAGGCGTACTAAACTGTTTTCCGGGAGTCGGGTTTATATGGGGCCAAGTAAATTATGGACCGATCTTCACGAAATTTCACAGTCTTATTTCTAGTCCTATAACACTATAATGTATGGACCGATCTTCACGAAATTTTGCAGTGTCATTTCTAGTCCTATTAAACTGTGACGTGCCAAAATTTGTTATAATAGCATTGTTATTTAGGGTTTTATGCGTACTATACTGTGTTCCGAGAGTAGGGCTTATATGAGGCCTAGGGTAAATTATAGACGGATCTTCACGAAATCTTACAGCGTAATTTCCAGTCGAATAAAACGAATTTTTGCAAAATCTTATATCATTCTATGCATTGTTCCACCATTTATGTTAGTTTTTGTAACAAATTTTTTTTAGGTGGTGGTTCCACATTTTGATTCATAGCATTGATTCTACCGATCCGCTGAATTTTAATCCCAAACTGCTTAGGATGACTACAAGCAATTTTACGCCAACTTTGTTTATTTCTTTTGAGTTTTTCGAAAGTGAGCGTGTTTTCAACAGACGGTCAGACGATAAGACAGACGGACATGGCTAAATCGACTTAGAATTACTAAAGGACCCAGAATAGATATACTTAATGGGGTCTGAGATGAATAAAAAAAAGTTTCACATGGAATGACAAACATAGTATACCCTCTTCACAACTAATTGTGGTGGAGGGTATAAAAATATAGTGATAAAGAAGTGGAACTACCTTCTGTATTTGTATCATGGATAAAAGTCATTTTCAAAATATTTTATGTTACATTCCATTTTAGATTTAAGGTGTCAACAAATATTTAACTGTAAGGAGACGATATAGCTCAACACCCTACAATTTTAAATATACCCCTGTCACTGTATTAATACGTTACAACAATTCGGGTTGAAAATCTGGCAGCTTGGAAATGAAAAAAGCTGCAAAATTTTCAGCTAATTCAAGCATATGGTATTTTTTATGTCAGCCGCTCTTGTTTTTTATGACACTACTTCTTCTCTTGCCCTTTTTTCACTACATAACATAAAAAATGTGGTGAAAAGCTTTTTTAAATTTTATATTCTCTTTTACATCTCTTCTTTAACTGTTTCATGTTCTCAATTGCTTTTTTACTTTGTGTAGTATTTTACTCCCGGAAACGGATAATAGTTACACACATTTACATTATAGATATGTGTGTTTGTGTTTCATACTTTTATTTCTATTTTGTGTTTTAAAGAGTGTTTTTTATTTAGTTCTTCCTAAAGGACACATGCCTGCATGCACTAATCAATTTGTACATGTTCAAAACACCTTTTACTCGTATTGCACACATTTATACTTTATTGTTATTTGTTGTTGTGGTTTTTATCCTTTTCATTTTTTAATTTAACTGAGTTTTGTTTTTCGTAGTAATGTTTAATTAGTTTACTCTTTCATATTAAAAGGAGAATATATTTATATATACATAAGCACGTAAATACATTTATATGTATATTCGCACGTGTGTGTGTGTGTGTTTGTGTGTGTGAATTTGTATGTGCAGGCACACTTACAGCTAATTGTTGTAGTCGGAATGTTTTTGAGAGTTATAATCACCCACCCGACATTTATTTATTAACACAAAGGATTGAATGAATGACTTTTCATACAGTTGTTTATTTTCGAGCATTTATCTACTTACATTGTACATATACAGAAATTCATACATATGAAATAGGTACATATTGCTCATTTGCTGCAACATTGGCATATCTCAAAAATTGAAATTTTCAAGTAAGTGATGCAGAATTGTTCGTTACGTTTTTTATACTGCAAAAGAAAATCATCTTTATATCTTTTATACTTTCCCCGTTTGAAGATAATGTGTCTTTGTTTCTAAGTGGTGCAAGCAAATCAAAAACTTTAAACACGTTTGTTTCAAAATGTTTTGTTTACGCTACCATTTTAGTGAAGAAAACCTAAATGTGAGGATTTTTTCTTACTTACAACACTTCTAGATAGATTAACTTTGTGTTGCTTGGCGGGTTAAGGCTAGTTTACACTATTATACTTTGTATTAATACATGTCAAAAACTCAAGTTATATGTAAAAGTCTGATAGTGTGAACGCATGTGTGATGAAATTACGACTTCATCGTTTGTTGCAAAATTTCTAAACAATAATACTTTTCATTGATCAGGGTTGCATTTTATTTCATGTGTGTTTGTTTATACTTTGTGTGATGGTGTGAACAAACTGTCATGTTTCATAAGATTTTTTGACAGTCGCAACAAAACTCATTAGATTTCTATCTCACAAAGTATTATGGAATACGTAAGACTTGTGAGACAGTGTAATCTAGCTATTAGCGCGATTTTTGGAATTTGATCAAAGCTGTGACCAATTATAAAGCTATCCGAACCAAATATTAAAAAATCATTACTGTAACATTTTAAACGATTTCAATTGGCTCAGGCCGAAAAAACCAACTAGTATATAAGAAAAATCAATTCATGCGTACAAGGGATGCCAATTGGGATCGATTTTAGAAAATCCCGGGATTCAGGATTTTCAAATCCTGATCCCGAAATTATGGGATTTCTGGATCCCGGGTTTTCGGTATTTTTTTTTTAAATTAACAACACTTTTTATACCCTCACCACAGTAGTGGATTGATGACTGATTTTCAAAGTAAATGTGATTAATAAAATGAAAAGTTAATTTTATATTAAGTGAAATATTCTTTTAACATTGCCCGTTACACATTGTTTCACTTTTGTTGTACAAAAGAACTCTCAATAATAAGACACCAGCAGCACGCCCGATATGGCTACTTTTACAAACACACGCATATGCACGCATATATTAGAATAAAGAGTAACACGACCAAGAAAAAGTTCAAGCTTTTATTAACTTGATTTAAGGATTTTATACTTATTTTAAGAAATTCCGGGATTGGTTTTCGAAATTAATCCCATTTTGAATTGTTTTAAGTACTTTGGTATTAAAATTTTTACGTACGACTTGTACTAAAAAAAGTAAATGGAAAAAACTTAAATTTAGTTCAAGTTTTTTCTTTCGTTTAGAGTGGAATATCTGAAATGTCAATATATTGGGCCCTCATAGCAAAAATGATGTAAGCGACATCATTTTCAATTTTAGTTTTTTTTAATAAATGACTCTATTGGCAACACTTGCATCATCTCCTAAAATGTCGTGGTCACATAAGGCACCGTTACGATTTTATAGCAAGAACAATTTTGAGGTAACCGACAAATTTCATATAAAATTTATATGAAATAAAATAAAAAAAAACACATTACCTATAGGAATAACATAAACAGCATTGTACAATGTTGCCAACACAGTCTTTTGATTGTTGGCAATATATTGTGCTATCATCGAATATCATATACACATTGGCGATATAATTGTACAGTACGTAAAATTTAACTATTTTCTTGCAAGTGTATGAACCGCTTTAGAAGTAACTGCCTGTTTCGAACGTAAACGTTCGCACAGAATTCAAAAAATATTTTTAAAACTGAGTTTTTTTCTTACAAATTTTCTATGCGAACGTAAACTTTCGCAATTGTTAAACTGGTAGTAAGATTGCAGAATTTTTTGAATAAACGATATACATATGTATGTATCGTGGGTCTGAACGATATTTATTTTTTTCATCAAAAACTTTGTACGACTTTACTCAAAAATTTTATTTTTTTTTTTTAATTATGACACTATTAAAGTAAATGAGCCATATGTACATTAGGGTGTCCCAAAATTTTTTTTCGTTAGAGGCTCAAGCATAATTTGAAAGCTTATAGGGTCCAGTATTTTTGAATTTTTATTTAAGATTTTTAGGAAGAGGTTTAGAGGTCGCGCAAATCAAGTCTTTGTTAAAAATCTGGTTTTTCGGCCTTTTTTCAAACTTGACTCATAACTTTGTCAATAACCACGTTCATTTAATTTTTTGACCGAATATTTCTAAAGAAAATTTCCCAAACTTTATTTCCATATGAGTGAATCCATGTCAAACCGTTAAGTCGTTCGGCATCATCACCTCCGATTTGAATGAAATTCAACACAAATGTTGAATGTTATTGGACTTTAACAAAACATAAATTTTCAGACCCCAGATTCTTTCGGCTTCCGAAATATGACGTCATAAAAGATGAGAAAAATGTGAAAAAAACTCAAAAGTCTCCTTACAAAAGGGGATAGAACTCTTGAACTACGCAAGATAATTTAGTTTTATTGGTATCGTTTTAAAGGTGAAAGTGCACCCTTTAAAATGATATGCATATTGTGTTTTTCTAAGAAAAGGTCAAAGCTCAATTATTGGGGTCTTGAGTTCAAAGCTCCATATCTAGAAAAGTATATTTTTTAAAATTCTTAAAAAAATATATTTAAGTATTATACCCTCTTCAACATTTGCAGAAAATTTAAAGGTGGAGACTCGATTGGTGTCAGAGTTATATACCAGAACGGGATTCTAAGTATGTTTTGTGTTCAAAAACCCCTTGTTGTTGTTGTATTTTAATTATTTTTTTCAGTATATCTGGAGATCGGCAAGAGCCAAAGTTTCCAAATTTAGTACACAAATTTTAGGTATCAATACACACCATCCCACAAAATGTGGTCGGGATTGGAGAAGTGGGCGTGGTACCGCCCGTTTTCTGCAAATGTTGAAGAGGGTATAATACTT
This sequence comes from Pollenia angustigena, assembly GCA_930367215.1. NCBI lineage: Eukaryota > Metazoa > Arthropoda > Insecta > Diptera > Polleniidae > Pollenia > Pollenia angustigena. The sequence goes on along the minus strand of OV884057.1, from coordinate 117,241,338 downwards.
AACATATATTTTTTTAAGAATTTTAAAAAATATACTTTTCTAGATATGGACCTTTGAACTCAAGACCCCAAAAATTTACCTTTGACCTTTTCTTAGAAAAACACAATATGCATATCATTTTAAAGGGTGCACTTTCACCTTTAAAACGATACCAAAAAAACTAAATTATCTTGCGTAGTTCAAGAGTTCTATCCCCTTTTGTAAGGAGACTTTTGAGTTTTTTTCAAATTTTTCTCATCTTTTATGACGTCATATTTCGGAAGCCGAAAGAATCTGGGGTCTGAAAATTTATGTTTTGTTAAAGTCCAATTACATATAACATTTGTGTTGAATTTCATTCAAATCGTAAGTGCTGATGCCGAAAATGCCATATTTTCGTGATGGTTTGACGTGTTTTAACTCATATGCAAAAACTTTAAGTTCCGGCAATATTTTTGTCTATTACGATTCCACATATTAAGTATTTTTGTAATTTTTAAACATATTCTGTACAAAACGGTTTATTACTTTTCAAATTTATATGAAAGTTAGAAAAACAAAAATGGAATTTTTTCCTACAGTTTCCGAGTTACACTATTTTTATAGTTTGTACCTGAAAAATTGTGATTTTTTTTCGTTATATATTTCCATAAATTTTTATAGTTATGTCATTAACTTCTTACATTTATTGATCTAAATCGTTACACGCTGTAATTTTCACTTTCTATTTTATGTGTGCTCCAGGAGCTATCAATTGGGCTCGCTGGATGATGAAAATTATTTATTCTTTGAAAATATGCATTTTCCGAAACCAGTTGCAATCTTATATAGACAAATCAACAGTTGATGCCTTGCTTGAATTTAGTTCATTTATTTTGAGAATATATATCAAATATTGCTACCTCTGCCAGTGCCCTCGATACGCTCCTCTCAATGATCTGAGTCTAATAAAGGAATTGAACAGTTATAAAATTATTAATAAAGCAGTTGCAAAGGCCTTGCTTAAGACTTGTCTAGGTCATCAGTGGTACTTAACTCCGAAATTGGCTGCCTCAGCGTGTTTTTTGATGAACGTATCGACACCAAAACTTTGCGCTTAATGACAAAAAAACTTGCAGATGCTCCATGCAGCGATTATGAAGTAGCAAATGTAACTTTAACAGAAGAAAACTTTAGAAATAAAGAAATTCAACAATTCATTTCAAAAGCCAGCCTAACTTTTTTTTAAGCTTGCATATTTCAATCGATTTTTTAAAAATAGATCCAGAGAATTGCAAAGCCAAAAATTAATTTCAAGAGCCAAAGAAAAAAGTTCAACAATTACAAGTGGTAAATGATGTGGCAGAACGAGGTGTGGCTTTGGCTAATACTTATACTAATCTCACAACTTCTGAAACTGATTACCAGAATTTATTGCAAGGTATAAAACTACATCGCAAGAACCTCAATAAATGATTTTTCACAGAGCAAAAGAAAAGTTTTTTTTTGTTGAATGGGAAGATTGGTGAACTGGCAAACAGCTTATAATAACATATACTGGGTATAAAGATAAAAACGGGTATAACTCAGGAACGGTAAGAACAAATTTAAAAATTGTTTATTCATATTAATAAGAATTAATTTGTCTTTCAAACTGCATCATTAGTTTTTTTCTATTTAAACTTAAAAAGTTGTAAAGCGTTATTACAAAATTTTTTTAAAAATTACGAAAAATTGTAATTAAGGGTATCTAAATGAATAAACTCATCTCCAAAACTTATAATTTTTTCACACAGGAATAAAGCTTGGATACTTTTCTTTAAAACTATTTCCTCAGGAGTGAAGAAACTCGTGGTATTAACCAAGTTATGAGTTAAGTTAAAATAAGGCCAAAAACTCCGTTTTTTACGAAAACTCCATTTGCGCGACCTTTAAACCTATTCCGAAAATTCTTAAAAAAAAACCAAAAATACTTTACCCTATAAGCTTTTAAATTGAGCACCTATGAAAATCAGAAAGAAAACATTTTTTGGGACACCCTAATGTACATATCTCTTTTTTATTAAAGTGTCAGGGGGTCAGTATTATAAAAAACTTATTACAAAATTATCCTGCATTTTTAAAAACTATTATGCATACATGTGCTTAGTTTAATAAACTTTGGGATTTCCTTAATTAAGAAAAAATAATAAATTAGATTATTTTTTCATGCTGCTTGTGTTGCCATGTTTTTGATATCAGGGAAAACAAGGTCATTTGGAAATACATGTGTACATCAGCAAGGCTTGCCAGATCAAAATATGCAAAATTCTTGACATTTACGAAAAAAATCTTGATTTTAAAAAGAATTCTTGATAAAGAAAAACTTCCTAAAAAACCTTTTTAAAAATACCATACTATTTGCATACAAAAAAACTGCTCTGCAAAAAAAAAAAATTTTAGCCAGTTCAGTATTCAGTTTTTTTTTCATCGGGCTTAGTTTTTTCATTTAAACAAAATTAAGGCGGTTATGCTAATACATTTCATCCTAACTTGCGAATAGCCTGTTCGATTTTGATAGAGAATACAATTTGTTAACCGATTTCCATGATGTGCTTTTGATTTTTGATGAATGATACAAATAAAAGTTTTTGTATCAATAAATTTTTTTTAAACAAAAAATTGTAATAGTAACATAAAAAATATAACCGCAAATAATTTCTGAATCGCTGCGAAACAGTAAAAAATATAAAAATGTGATATGGATGACTTAAAGAAAATTTCCTTCGTAACAATTTGTTGGTGTTGGTGTTAGTTACAATTTTCTCAAGTTGTGATGAAGTGTATTAGCATGGCCGCCTTATTTTGGTGCGAAATTTACTGGCCATGAAAAAACCCGAATCCGAAATCAAATTTAAATTATAGATTTTTATTAAAAGGCGATTTTCGTTGCATACCAGTATTATTAGTGTTGAGTATAGAGGGAAATATATACAAGTGTTTATACTGGCTTCTGTTTCAAATCCCCTGTTCGGTGTTGTCAAATTATTAGTGTTGAATAAAGGGACCCTTGAAATTTTTGTTTGCTTTTTATAAAGCTTTTTTTAAGGAAAACTGTAACTTAAAAAAATAAAAATTCTTGTCAAGTCAAGGCTTCTGGCAAGCCTAACATTAGCATAAATATACAAAGGCACATGCACACACTAATAAATTTGTCTGCGGACAAACTCCATGATAGTTGCCCTTTTGCACGCGATGAAAATATACAAATAGTTGGTCTCATGTCAAAAGGCCCTATCTAACATAATTGCAACTTTACAGGAAAAGCTAAGAAATAGCAGAAATAGTCGAGTATTGGAATTATTAAAATACACAATTTTGAAAAAAATCGTGTTAGGGCTTTTCCAAATGAGACAACGAAATGCAAGCGCACAATAATATAATAAAATAATTTTCACAAAAATTTAGTATTTCTAAATCAAACCAGAATTTTAATTATAATAATTAGAAAGTTGTCAATCCACGTTTAAATGTTTAAAAATGTACATATGTGTCATTTACGGCAAACTTACAATTGAATTTAAAACTTATTGAAATATTGAAATTTTATAGAATTTACTCGTCTAGCTTAACAAAAATAAGAAATTACTGCTCAATAATGGATAATTAATGCTTATTTTCAATATTTGTTACTACCCAGTGGACTTTTTATCACTTAAGGTGGAAGTACATAACACGCGTTAGTTCGTCTACGAGTATCGTGCGTTTAAAAACGTTAGCGCGTAAAAAATTGCAAGTTACACAACACGCGCTACAAAAGCCATTACTGTCAGCTGTTTTTTATTTGTTTACTTATTTGTGCATTAAAAACGGGTTCGAAAGTATATCAAGATTTTGTTATTTTATTGAATTTATTCTTTTTATATAAATATTGTATGTTTTTTAAGCTCTTCAATAAGTTTTTCTTTTATGATTAACAAATTTGTTAAATTGTTCTTTTTATTGTCAGCTGATTACTTGTCAAAAATACACAACGCGTTAAAAAGTTCAAAGTTAACCAACTTTCTGGCGCAAACGCGTCAAAATAATGTAGCTTGTTCTATGAAAACACACTAGTTTAACTTTTTTTGACAGAAGACGACAGAGCACGAGCGCACTAACGCTTGTTATGTACTTCTACCTTTACATCTTCGGTCTGAGACTGACCACCATGTAAGTGCGACCCATCTAAAGTCTGTATTCAATTCCTACTTACAATTACGCAGAGATAGCCTAGGCTATCAGATTGATCCGACACTACATACATTGCAAGTAAAGGTTTGATGGGTCCAATGATTGTGGGGATTCAGAGGATACTAAGATTTGTCTCGATGTAATCAGTCCTTTGTAGCAGACATTGTATAAGTATTAGATCCTCCATATAGGCTATTTTATTTTTTAAGGAATTCGTATGATGTACATATCTGATACACTATTTTATTTTGTATGGTATACGCTGTTTAATTCAATAATTTTACGGCATTATAAAACAGTGATTAATTCATAGTTTTGTTAATTTAGTGGCACATTTTCATTACTTTCCAATTTGGGTAATTATAAACAAAACATTATGACAAATTAAGGTATACATTGCGTAAATCAAAAATAAAAAAAAGAAGTTCATTCGTCTTTTTTCTCTTCCTCTGCTACATCTGGCTCATCTAAACAATTCCGCTTCTTTCCACCTTGTATGTTAAAAACAAGTAAGAGTGCTATATTCCGCTGTGCCGAATCTTATATACCCTTCACCATTGTGCGAGTAGAATAGAGAGCAACTAAATAATTTTTACATATACATATACATACATATTTACAATACTTACAACTTCATTATAAATGAAATTTTAAAAGCGATAACTGGTAAATATTTTTTATTATGAAATAATAAAGAAGGGTGATAACGAAAATCATATTGGGCATTTTGCTAGTATATGTAAACAAATACGAAGGGGGGGTGAGGGGATAGGAAGAAGAGACGACAACTGGATTTGAACTTCGCTTTGCATAAGGACCCGGAATATATATATACTTTATAGGGCGTAGGACCTTCGGTGAAGGTTATAAAAAACAATCTTAATTATAAAAAGAGTAATTTTTGGGATTTCAGTATTTTGGTCATAACTCTGCTATTTCTTAACCGATTTGACAGATTTATATACCGATGTGTTAAAGAAGAAATTTGCCAGTTATTTTGGCTATAAAACGTGGACTCGGGAAGATCTATGGTTCCTGAAAATGGGTATTTTTCAAAAAAAAATTAATATTTTGGTCATAACATTTTCGTATCAGAACCGATTTTCCCGAGTTTTTCAGAAAATATGTTCTATTAAAAATTTCCGATCTTCTGATATATAAGGCGTAACCATAGGTCATATTACAGTCAAAAAATTCAGGTTTTTATACAATTTTTAATACTTTTTGTATGAGAGGTACCACGCCTACTTCTCCAATCCCGCCCACATTTTTTAGGATGGTGTATATTTATAACCTAAATGTTTGTACTTAATTTTAAAGCTTTGGCTCTTGCCGTTCTCCAGATATACAGAAAAAAGTAATACAAATACAACAACTACAAGGGATTTTTTGGAAAAATTAGAGGCAGTCGTGGTTTTTGGTCATATCTCAGCCATTGTTAGACCGATCTGGCTGAATTTCAATAGCAAGAAATGGTGGACTATATGTGACATAAATGTAAAACAACGTAGCCGCTATCATGTCTGGAGTCTCCGGAAAACACATATCAAACGTAAGACGGACAGACGGACGGATGGACGGACGGATATCGTTAAATCAACTTCTCTCCCCATAAGGACCTAGAATATATATACTTTATAGGGTCTAAGATCAATATTGTAGAAATTACAAACGGAATGACAAACTTATATATACCCTTTTCCACCTGTGGTGAAGGGTATAAAAATGATTGTGAGCCACGAGGAATAACATTCTTCTTGCACAAATTTTGGAGATCATGCGGCTTTCGATGGTCGGAATGAAACTATTTCTCAAATATCTTTTTTTTAGTGTCGTCGAATTTTCTTATTTTTAAAGGATTTGTTGCAAATAAAATAGTTTATTGCATAAACAATTAATAAACAACAAATTGAATATTTTATTTAAGTAATTTATTATGACGGCCATCTTTCAATAGTCGCAAAAATAACAAAGTGATTTCAAAAAGTTGTTAACGTAGCTGAACGTTTTGAAATCACAAAATAAAATGCCCAGAACACCTTTTTATTCTTGATTCAAAAACTAAATTTTTTGTTGATGGGATAAGCTGTTCCTATGCGTATTTCCCTGGTTGCTTAGGCCAGATCATCAGGAAACTTCATCCAAAGATCTTAGAAAAACTAAAGATATTCCACACTTGTTGATCGGCTCTTAATTTAAAACACGGCCAAACCACAACCAATTATAATACTGACTTCAGTTTCAACTTTAATTGCTGTGTGAAATGTTTTTCCCAATAAACCTTAAAACTGTATTGAATTTATTTTGAAATTCTGGTTTCTTTTACTGAATTAAATATAATGGGCAAAAATAGTTTGCTTATTTATTTGATTTTCTTATTGTTAATAGGTACATATGTATGTATATAATTTTTCTTTTATTCCCGAAAATTCCCAAAACTACTTGTAGGATATAAAAGATCTTACTTAATTACTTTTAAGGAGCAACTTCTGTCCCAGAATGCAATTTTAAGCATTTTCAAATTGAAATTATATTTGATGGCATTTCAATTTACAAAATGAATCAAATTTGTATCGAAAAATCAAAATAAGCATTGACTCGATGCATACTCGGATTCAAGCAACTATTTTGGCTGTAGGAAATATCGCCCAAAGAAAAATGGCCCAAAAAAATAAATGAAAAATCGCCCAAAAAAATTCCATGTAAAATTGGGCCTGAATTCATAAGAAAAGTGACCCAAAATTTGTGGGCTATTTTTCGTTATTATTGGGTGATTTTTCGTTTTTTAAATTTGGTGATTTTTCATTATGAAAAATCGCCCAAAAATATTATATGAAAAATAGCCCAGTTTTTCCAGGCCATTTTTCATTTTTAAAATTTCGTCAAAATCTTACATACTATTTGTCTAAATCATTCATTATTACTATACTAAAGCGTCTCGGCATAGCCGGCCTAAGGCCGGGCGCAAGGATTTTCTCCTCTTTTGTACAACAAGTACCGGCTTCGCTAACTAAAGCTTCTCTTCACAGCCGGCCTTCGGCCGGGGGCAAGGATTTTCTCCTCTATGGTATAACAAAAATCGGCTACGCTAACTCAAGCTTCTCTGCATAGACGGCCTTCGGCCGGGCGCAAGGATTTTCTCCTCTATGGTATAACAAATACTGGCTTCGCTAACTAAAGCTTATCTGCGAAGTCGGCCTTCGTTCGGAAACAAGGCAGATTTTAGAAGCTTTACTTAGCGAAACCTGTACTTGTTATACCATAAAGCAAAAAATCCTTGCGCCCACCCAAAGGCCGGCTATGCAGAGAAGCTTTAGTTAGCGAAGCCGGTTTTTGTTATACCATACAGTAGAAAAAAAAAAATTGCGCCTGGCCGAAGGCCGGCTATGCCGAGACGCTTTAGTAAGCGCTGCCGGTATTTGTAACACCATAGGGGAGAAAATCCTTGCGCCCAAAAGTGTTTTCGTTATATGTTTAATATATGCACGCAGAGAAAAAACAACAAAACCATTTTTATATGTTTAATTTAACCATATCATTGTCACCGACAACCATATTATGGTAAAATAAGTTTCTTTAAAAATAGTTTTGTTGGTTGTGACCATAATAAAACAGGTTTTTCTCTGCGTGTATGTAGATCTTTTTTTTGTATTAAACATCTTTAGTAATTATGGACCTTATGACATTTTTAAAAATGACATAATGTCCATTTGCAAAGTATCTTAATGCCCACGGACGTTATGATATTTTCAAAAGTGTCACAGAGTCCATGGACATTACGACACTGGACTTTATGACATGCCACCTTGCAAAAAGCTATATTCTGTTTTGAGTAATTGATTATAACTATGCAGTGATTAATTAATATTTAACTATTAAATAGTGCACAAAGTTTGGCGGAGGGCTCAAATAAGTATGTATTGCTGTCCATACTGCCGTGCAGCTGTCGAAGATACAATGCAATTTTTTACATAAAACTTACATTTGTATGTTACGAAATTTATATGAATAATAAACACTGTTTTGCAAATTAAGTAATTTTAAAATTTTTCGTTTCGTTTCTTTTGGGCAAAATTTCATATATAACTTTTTGGGTCATTTTTCATGTTCTTTTGGGCGATTCTTCATTTGGGCGATTTTTCATTTATTTTTTTGGGCCATTTTTCTTTGGGCGATATTTCCTACAGCCAACTATTTTATATAAAATTTAAAAAACGGAGTGAATCGCACTACAGGTGAAACAAAAGATAATTCGAATTGGCTCTTTTTTAACTGGTTGCTGGTAAAATTGCTCCATGTCGAAAGCGTTGTAACAGAATCTTAACGTCTGTTCATAACAAAACTTAGTAAAAATTAAATTTTTGGCTACTGACCTGTCCTGTCCAAAAAACCAGGACAATTTAAGAGTGAAACAGGACACCAGGACAATTTGCCTAAAACAAGGACAAATCCTGGAAAACCAGGACGTAATGCAGCCCTACCCTAACAAGTTCTATTCCTCTGAAATAAGGATTTAGCTTAAATATAGAACCAGGGGAAACTTTTAATAACACATCAGGTATAAATGGTACAGTGATGTAACGAACCATTTCTTAAAGACTACTTAATGTCCCACTACTACTGTTCCTGCACAAGTACAAAAATTCAGTCTATAGTAATATCGATACATCGATAGTGAAATCTGAACTATCTATAAATATTGATGGTAGAAAATATCGATAGTATCCCAGCACTAGTATGAAAACCTTAATTCCATGTTTCCACGACGATTTGAATCACCTGCTTCGCTCTCTGAATCATGTTATTGAATCATGGTGTTTACACGACTTATCTACATGCTTCGATTTGACAGTTGTGTTTAATAAACAAATCAGTGTTGTCAACTTTGCATTTTCAAGACGCAGCAAGTTTAGAATTTCTTTTTTATTTAAAATATTGAATTAATTTTAAATAACATTTTTAAAAATACAGTAGAATCGTATATTGTAGCTCAAGAGGAGTTGTGCACTTTAAACCAGCCGGTGCAAATTTAATCTAAGGTAATTTATTAAAAATAAGTTATTTAATCCAAATTTTTAATATTTTTAATTAGGCTCAAGTTTATGAAATTTAATTTTTATTAAATTATTTTTATGAAGAAAGGAATTTTTACAACATGAAAATCAATTAAAATTGTTATTGATAATCCTTCATTCTTGACGTGGCTCGGGCTCGAACCCTGGCCGGCAGGTTACCATGACATGTTTCGATCGCAACCACTCGATCTCCTCAGATGGATTTGCCGTCTTACACTCGCAGCCATCGACGACTGCTGACGTCACTAGTCAAACATCAGGAAAGCAAATTTCGATCTACCAAATGTTAAAATACAATTTGGTTTAAGGATTGATGTTTGACTAGTGACGTCAGCAGTCGTCGATGGCTGCGAGTGTAAGACGGCAAATCCATCTGAGGAGATCGAGTGGTTGCGATCGAAACATGTCATGGTAACCTGCCGGCCAGGGTTCGAGCCCGAGCCACGTCAAGAATGAAGGATTATCAATAACAATTTTAATTGATTTTCATGTTGTAAAAATTCCTTTCTTCATAAAAATAATTTAATAAAAATTAAATTTCATGAACTTGAGCCTAATTAAAAATATTAAAAATTTGGATTAAAAACCATAAATAGTTCAACAAAATAACCACAATACTAATTAATAAGTTATTTAAATAAATTTAGTGTTTTATTTTCGAAAAAGTTGCTTATTATTGCATTTTTTACAATTAAATACCGCTTAGAAAATTTAATAGTTCGAAAAAGTTAACAACACTTGGAATATTTTGGTATACTTTTTCGCGATTCTACTGTATAATAATAAAACTGTCTTTCCAGTTCAGAGTTTTTAGAAAAAAAAAACAAAATAAAACTTATCAAATTATAAAGAGATCATCACTAAATATCTAGTAAGGAATCAAAATTAACAAAAGTTCAGTATTTATCGTTTTATTAAAATATTTTTAAAAATATATATATTTTTTTTAAATTTTAATATATTTATATTAAAAATATAACAACAAAACAGCCTTTTACATTTTACATAGTTATAAAAGAATAACCAAAAACCTTATAAAAAAAATAAATAAAATTTCTACATAAATACATACCCCCATATTCATAAAAAATATTTTGGGTTTATGACAGGTTTATAAACAAATTTTCATAAAAAATTCGTTTTATAATGAATATAGGGGATAGTATTTATGCTTGCATTCATTTGTACAAGATGATACATATATTTTCGTAAATTAATTTAATAAATTCTGTTTAAAACTTTTTAAAAAGTGATTAAAAATTTATTATAATTATACCAAATTAATAAAGTTAAGATTTTCATCATTATTGTTATCGCAGAAAGAATTTAAAAAAGCACCAAAAATGGTGCGAGACGCACTGAGTTGACAACTCTGAAACAATCGATGTTTATTGCTAGTTCGGATAAACTTGCGATAAAAATTGGAGAAGAGAGTAATTTTTCGTGCTTCGCAAGTAGATTCAATATGAATCTAATTGCTTCGCTCTCAAATTTAGTATGGCGAAGCAGTTGCTTTGTTCATGATTGGGATGCGAAGCATGAATAGATAGCGAAGCACGTACCGTGGAAACATGGCATAAGTAAAAGTAAGAGTAAAATATGCATTATGTTTTGCATGTTTTTCATCAGCATATTTACCAGCGCGCTGCAGCGTTGAAAAAACTGCAGTCAAAGTCGAAAAACTGCCATTTCTTCCACTTCTTTATTTGTCATTGGTCAAAAAAAAACTGTTGCTTTACTTCTGATTTATTAAGTGTGAACAGTCGTTGTCAAACCAACTCAAAAAGCTAAAAGTTGTACACAAGTTTTCGTTTTTTGTTCTTTTTGGTTTCAACTGCAGTTTTTTAACCCCTGATATTCAATAAAGTATAGGTACTTGAAAATTTTTTCCATAGTTGTTTTTTTTTTTTTTTTTTTGGTACAAACGAATACAAAAATGTAGAACATGTAACATTTATGCAACAAATTTGTCAAAAAAGAAATCGCCATTAATTATTGGATTACGTTAGAAACGTAAAACCTATCGACCGACAAGTCGATAGTTAATAGGGCGCTTATGAGAACGATAATGAGAGACTTGTTGTCGCTCGCTTTAGATGTTGAATGACGTCGTGGGCCAGGCTGAAAATTATTATATACATAATTATGCTGAAAGCAATTTTAAACACAAGCACTTAACATTTTTTTATAATCATATTTGTTTAAAATAACACCACTAACAAAATTTTATTGTTTTAAAAGAAATATTTTTCACAAAATTGTATTGTTGAAAACAGCTGTTTTTGTTTACTGTTTTGTTGTCATTTCAAATCAAATATCTCAGAGCTGTTTGTGGTTTTTGTGGTTTAATTTAAATGTTTTGTCGATCTTCAGCATTTAATTTGTGGTATAGTTGATGTAGCTATATAGTCGTTTGACAATGAATAATACCATGTTCACACGGACAGCAATATTCGTGTTTTGCTCTCTTATTCCTATTTCGCGCCCCAAAGTCTGGGATCACACTTTCAAAGTTTTCTTTCAGAAAGTCTAAGTTTATTGGTGAGAGAGGAAGAGAACATGCTTTTCTTTTCTCCTCTCTCACCCATAAACTAAGAATTTCTGAAAGAAAACTTTCATAGTGTGATCCCAGACAAAATTTTGAGAGCGAAACAGGTCGTTTCATTTTGAAACTGGCTGATTTCGATAACATTTATCGTTATTTTATCTGAGCTAGCTCTCAAAAAAAATCAGAAAAAAAAACAAACAGAATACAAATTGATGTTTAATAAAATAAAGTGATCAAATTAACATTATAATATTAATAAAAGTATTAAAAATATATTTTTCAAGTTTTGCCTTTCAATTCCAAGGCGAATTCATCCCAGGTAATCTCGGTACTACAACAAGTACAACTCGTACAAAAACCACAAGCAATTTGTTTTTGTAAAATCATTGTACAATGTCTTTACAAAAACAGAAATAGAACAAAACAGAAACAAAGATAATAAAATAGAATAAACAAAATTTTGACATCCAACAGTGATTTTTGCTAATATCAGCAGGGCTTTTAAGACCACCCGTAATAAATTCGCCTTGTTCAATTCCTTTCAATCTGCAATACACTCTCACTTTTTTACTCTGGGATCACACAATAAAAGTTTTCTTTTAGAGAGACTGAGTTTATTGGTGAGAGGGGAAGAGCACATGCTATCATTCTCTCCCCTCTCACCAATAAACTGAGCTACCTAAATAAGAGCGGCAAGCGTCTGTTTCATGTCAAAACTTTTCATTTTCACACAGTTTATACGAAACAAACCTTTAGAACGCGAATGTAACACCAACCGGCTGGAAAATCTGATTTAATAGATCTCTTGGTCGTTTTATTTAATTGAAAATGTATTGGAATAAGAGTTTTGATGTTTAAAAAAAAGCTTGCCGCTCTTGTTTAGGTAGCTCAGAAACTCAGACTTTCTGAAAGAAAACTTTCATAGTGTGAACCCAGACTAACACACTCACACTTTTAAAATTGATTACGAGACGACTTTCAATTTCACCTTTCCATTTGTTTGGCAATTTTACTTTCAATTTAACAGCTGGTTAATGGTTGTATTCATAAAAAAATTTTAAATTTAATAAAGGTTTAAAGATCAAATTTACTATGAAATGTATTCTTAATAAACGTTTGTTAAATTTAATATTCGTTTATGAATACGGGTGTAAATGTGTCTTTATAAATTGTTTTCTTGATGACATCTTGAAAATAAATTGCTTACAAATTGAGCGCAGCCTACGTCACAGCATCATTTTGTGTAAATTTTGACAAGCAGTACATGTTATGTAAAAGACTATCAAGAAAAACATGATCGTGTGGCCGCAGGGTAAATCGAGGCAACCGACACACAGAAAAAATTAAAAATTGTCTCTAATCACCAAATTTGTTCGAAATTCATATAATCAAGCAACCCATTTGTTGATTTTGCACCTATTACCAAAATGATTATATTGATTACTAAAAATTGTAAAAATTTAATATATTGAATATTTTTTTCTCAATAAATGATATTTTTAAATTTAATTAAAAAAATGTTAAAAAAAACTTTGCCGTTTCAAACAATGTGTTGATTGATTTCGAAAATTTCCAACAATTTCCAACAACAATTCCACAAGTTTGAATTATTTTGTTTTAAATGAAAAAATTTTTTGTTATTTAATAAATTTTTTAATTCAAAATTTATTTCAAAACAACTAAAACGTTAATTAAATCAAAATTATATTTTTAATTTTCATTGAACAAAAAAAATAATTGATTCAATTATCACATTTATTAAATTTAAATACTTTTTGAATAATTTTTTTGATCGATAAAAAACTACTAATAATTTTTTCTGTGCAAGTGGGGCGCTTATAAAAACGATAATGACATCGTGGGCCAGAATGTTAAAATAGCTGCATGTGAAAACTTTGTGATGTTATATCCAGAAGAAAATTGGCTAAATCTAGCCGCAAAGTGGCTAAATTGGCAACACAGCATTGTATGGTAGTGCAACATTTTCAAAAATCCATAATCGTTGGTGCCATTTTTATTTCACTTTATTTCTTTTCTGCAACAATACTCCTACTCGTTTTACTTTAGGAAATCAAGCAAACAAATACAATTAAACGTTTATCTTGGCGGAAGTAAATGCTTTTTAAGTGTGTTGTCCCCTCATTTACATCTTGAATACATGTATAAGTATCAAATTAAGGAGATTAATAGATTAATCACGAAACAAATAAAAAACCTTATTGAATAGTTTCTTAAGATGAAAATAATTTTCAACTCCAATGTGCAGATTGTTTCCTTAACATTCGAGTAGGTCTCTTATTAATATACACACACAAGCACATATGTACATGTATGTATGTATGTATTTACCCCGTGAACAATGGGTTAGAAACCTTAAATATTTAATATTGTTTTTTTAGACAATATTCTTACATTTTGTTTCTACATATTACAATAATTAAAAAACTTTCTAGAATTTTCTGACAGAATGCGATAAAAATTTTCCGATAAAAGTAAGTAAAAAAATATGTCCAGAAACTGCAAACGTTCAAAGTTACGACAATTTTGTTACATCTCTTAACAAAAATGTAGACAATTTGCTTTATGTTCTGTTAAAATGTTAGACTCTGTAACATCAGACATGTCGACAAAAATTGCTTACTGGGTACGTGAACGTATGCAAGTGTGTATGAAGATAAGGGATACTTTTTACATTTTTCTTTATAACAATTTGCTCCCCAGTGGTAACTTATTGTTTAAAATTTGTTAAAAAAGTGTGAGAAAAAACGCTTTTAAGAACTCTTTAGAAGTACTTTTAAATGCATTTAAGTTTTGCAAAGTGTAAATTGGGTGTGGTAACATAAAAGGGTACGCTTCTAGGGGTATATATGTATATATTTTTTGCATAAGGAGTTATATAAAATAGCACGTTCGCCTTAGAAAAGAAGTGAAAACACATCTGTCATTTTTGTTAACAATTTCAGATTGCTGTCAGAGTTGCAATTGAGTTTAATAAAAAGTGGGCTATTACATATTGTTGTCAGGGCCTACAGGAATTCATGAGACTTGTATCGAAACTTAAAAATAGTAGGTTCTTAACAGAGGGGTTTTTAAAATTTAGCGCAAGAAGTTAAAAATGCAGTTTTTAGATTGTTTTTTTTTTTTTTTTTTTTATTAAATTATAAAGTGCATTAATGTAGCAATATTGGCGATTAATAAAGCTATAAAAGGTGAAATGGCTGTTCAACTAATTAATCGGTATAAATTCTTCGAATAATCCTTTAATCGAAATTAGCAATTTTAAATTATTCGAACAATTAATCGACCGAACTCCCTAATAAACACTACTCTCGGAAAAACTGTAACGAAAAATGATGTTATAGTAATATTCGGTCTGTTACAATTTGATTAGGCTAGATATCACACTGCCAACTTTCGGGAAGATCGGTCCATAATCAACCATATGCCTCATATAAAGACCATAATTTACCATAGGTCTCATGTAAAGACCACTTTCGAAAAACACTTAAGTTGAAAACTTTGGCTTTGCAGATATGCAGAAATTTACAATGTCTTAGTACAAGAGGTGCCACGCCAATCCTCCAACCCTGCCCATATTTAAAGAGAAATTGTGTTTTGATAACCCAGTTATGTCTACCTTATTTGGACCATTCTTCTCTTACCATTCTTAAGATACAAATGAATCTACTTTATACCACGCACACTTCTCCGCTCCCGTCCATATTTTGTCGGGGGTTATCTATTGACAACCACGATGCTTGTACCTAATTTTGAAATTTTGGCTCCTGCCGTTCTCCAGGTATTAAAAAAAACAACAACAAAGGATTTATGGCTTAAATTAGAGGCAGACTTGGTTTTTTGCTCATATCTCAGCCATTTTTAGAACGATCAAGCTCAACAGACAGACAGACAGACATCGTTAAATCAACTTTGCTACTCCTAAGGACCCAGCCTATATAAGTATTCTCTACTGAACTTCAAAATCTTTTGTTAAAGCTTTCTAACAAAATCAGTACTTTGGAATATCGCATAAAACTGAAAAAAAAAGAATAACTTTGTATCAAGGTTGGCAACCGAAACGAAATTCGTTATCGGTATTAAAATAATTATTATTTCGGTATTGATCGGGATGATCAATTGCTTGTTCGACGAAAATTTCCACAAGGATCCAAAAGCAACGCATTCAGGAAGGTTTATTTTTCAGAAAGAATTTCCTTTTTGTTATTTCCTTTAAGTTAACAAATATTTTTTCTTTAAGCACAAGTCCGGGACCTTAGGATAACAAGGTTCTATCTTACATGTAGTTTAGGTGTAGATAGAACCCTGTTGCGTTAAAACTTTTCATTATTTTTCTTTTGTTTGAAAAATGTATATTATTTTTTAATACCGAAACGGGTGTACCGGTATAATACCGGTATTTTACGCAAAAAAGAAATTTCGGTGTTTAATTGTAACGGTATTGGTATAGGTTGCCAACCTTGTTATGTATGAAAAGTAATTAAATTGTGTGTGGCTCTGCTGCACTGAGAAAAGGATTTCGAAACTTTGCAATTGTAACCAGCATAGTATATTTGTAGTAGTGTTTCTTTGATTTTTTAGATGTACACAGACACGAACACAAATACATACACACTTATATTAATTCAAAAATATACGTAACATTTGTCTGCATGTTAGCTGCAAATGGTAGTGTCCCAAATTTTATTCCACGTGTAAATTGTTTTTCACAAACAAAACTAGAGCAAGGACATTCAACTTTAAAAGCAAAATTGTTATACATAACTATTATGCATAAAAATATAAATGTGTATGTATAGTAAGTATGGATGTATGCATGTTCATGTATGTGTGTTGATGCAACAAAATTTGACAGGGGTAAAATTATTGTCGAAATAAAAAATAAATAAATAAATATGTGTATTGTGTAATAATAAATTTATCATTACCTTAAAAGTTTGCTGGGTTGTGTTGATTGCACTTCTACAACTGATTTAACACATAAATACCTATTTATGAATGTGTAGTAGCATGGTTGTTTTCAGTTTTAGAATGTGTTAAAATAATTTAACCACAGTTATTTGTGATTTTAAACAATAAACTGACTATCTGAAATTTACATTTTATAACGCCCCCTGATTTTGTAGAATGTTCCTCCATCGTTGACCTGTGATGTTATGTGTGATTATTTATATATGTATGTATTTCGGCAAAAGGTCTTTAATTTATAAAATTAAAATATTATTACCTTTTATTTTATTGTAACAACTTAATATCTTTATGGAGGATTTCATGTCAAGTGACCCAACTTTTGAAATCGATGTTTTATAGGTGCAAATGTCATCCAAATCGTAAGACATCGATTTCAAAAGTTGAGTCAGTTGATATTAAATCCCCCACACTGTGATACACCTATTTAGTTTTGTTGGAGTCCACAGTGATCAAAAAAAGTTTAAGCTTTTTAGGTCTCTTCGTAAAGTAATTTTATAACGGTAAATGTAGTGAAAACGACTATTATAAATAGTATACAGACGCTTCCACGCAAATTATTTTTGTTAAACGCTAGTTAACACTTTTATACTTTGTATTAAAAGTCCGATAGAGTGAATGCATATGTGATGAAAATGACAAGTTTTATGAAAAAATGTTTGACATCCCATACGACTTTATCATTTTATAAACAATAATACTATTCATTGGATCAGGGTTGCATTTTATTTCATGTGTGAGTGTTTATACTTTGTGTGATGGTGTGAACACAAACTGTCATGTTAAATTAGATTTTTTGACAGTCGCAACAAAACTCATTAGTTTTCTATCTCACAAAGTATTATGGAATACGTAAGACTTGTGAGATAGTGTAATCTAGCCTTAAGCAGTAACGCGGCCATTTTTTTCTATGACATTCCGATATGTTTATCATATTTTAAAATAATAAAAATTAAAAGAAAATCACTGCTACCAAAATTGAAATTTTCTGTTTTGAAAGAGTAATCCATTGTATAATAAGTACCAGGTATGTTCAATAGGGAGAGTTGTCATTATTTACCCATGTAATGTCAAATTTATTTATTTAATTTTTGACGCTTGTTTTATTTTTTTTTTTTTCTTATTTTCCTTTGTTTGATGTTATATGGGTTTTAAAATTGAGAACAAAATTTCAAATAACTATACCTTGTACTTATTCTACCATGAGAGTAGCCTTTTTTGCTCTGATAAAGATTTTAAGTTAACGAATATACAGTAAATATAAAATGATGTTATCCAATAGTTATCATCAGTGTTCGAAAATAAACTCTAAATATCGCTCCGTAGTGTTCGGTAGATTTGTGGAAAACACAAACGCTACTAGTGTTTGTGTAGAAAACCGTTAAAAAAAATTACGTTTCCCTGTTTGTCATCTTTCGAACACAAAAATAATACTGTTCTTATCCAACTCAACGAAAAGAGGAGAACATTTAATTCCGTTCGGTTTTTTTTAGCCACAGACTTCATTGTGTTCGGTTCAGCTCATTAATGTTCGTTTGTTTCTGTTGTGCTTAGCGCCCTTTTGGCTGGTAAAAAAACGAAATATTTTTTACAAAAACAAAGTACACATACGAAAAAAACAAAAAGCCAGCAAATCTTACACAAACAAAATATATACAAAATACACACACACACAAGCTGTACGTGCTGCGGTCGTTGCTAAAATTTTTAGTTTGTTCAACAAAAAAAGAAACATTATAGAACATAAAAATATAATGTTTGTCTACAGTATCACAAAACTGTTCTGTTTTTTAACGAAGAACAGAACAATATATAAATGTTCGGCTTTTTCTTGGAAATAGTTACGAACGGTATTAAGGGTTGTGTTCGTTTACAAAACTAAAAAAAAATATCGTTCCTGGCTGCGTGAGCCGAAGGCTAAATAATGTTCTGTTTATTTTCGAACACTGGTAAGGAGCACCACTGGCATCTCTTATTCAAATTCAATATAAACTACAATATATCCTGAAAACGGGGACAGCAAAAATTTCGAACAAATAATGTGGTTATCAATACAAAACATCTCTCAAAAAGTAGGCTGGAATAAAGAAGAAGCATGGCTTATTCCAAACAAAGACAGTATAAATGTCTGTATGTCTGGAGAATGGTAAAAGTAAAGATGTTCAAACTTTTTACAAATAATTTATAAATTAGTACACAACATCTGTCAAAAACGTGGCTTCACTGGAAAAGTGGGAGTGGCACCTGCATACAAAGACAATATTAATTACTGCATAATAACAGTTTTTACCGTTTAGACCCTGACAATGTCTTGTAAATGTGACAACAGTTTGTTGTAATTTAAATACAGTTAGTTGACAGTTAACCAACGTCTTTTATCGAACATACAAATATCAAACTCAAACAAACATATATTTGTGCGCTTCTGTGTGTAAATTGTCTAAAAAGGACAGTGCACAATGTATTTTCGATGTGTAGAACAATTTGTTGTTGTTTTTTTGTCTGTATGAATATGTGTTATTAAAATGCGGTGATTACTTTCGTTATTTATGATACAAAAGTGAGTATTTCTTGTATGAAACTACACTAAAATTCCGCAAAACAAAAAATTACAATAAAGTTTACACATACATACATATACTTTTTTACATTATTAGTAAAGACATTTTATGTGTGAACACACAAATTTCTATTCTGAATTCTAGTATACAATATAAAATGGCTGTCTATTTTTATAAACTTATGTTTGTCGAAATAGTAATATTTTCTTATATAGGGTGTTTTCTTTAGCAGCATGAGAACTTAAAATGAGAATACAAGGCAGATATATTGTTGGAATGAAATTTGTATACCCACACCACAATAGTGGAGATGGTATTATGCATTTGTGCTAATGTTTGCAACACCTTAAAATATTAGGTACACCGATCGACGCAGAATCACTTTCTGAGTCGAATTAACGATGTCCTTCCGGCTGGTTAGATGGCTGTTCATGTAAACCTTGTGCGCAAAGTACAGGTCGGATTTTTGGAGATTATTAAATGAAATTTGGTACGTAGGTTCTAATAAACACAATCAGCAGGCCTGTTGAAAGGGGGGTGATCAGTCCATAATTTCACAAAGCCCCCACACAAGCTTCTTTCCATAATAGGGTCTTTAGGTCTATAAACCATCTTATTATGTTGACACTAAGATTTAATTTGGTCCAAGCTTATTTTATTGTAATGAAAATCATATTACCAAATTATTGCGCCAAAAGTTTGTACTGGCAACAACAACAACAACAAACAAAAAAGGTATAACAAACACTGGCTTCAAAAAATGACCTTCGGTCAGGCGCAAGGATTTTCTCCTCTCTGGTATACCAAACACCGGCTTTGCTTAATAAAGCCGCTCTGCATAGCCGAGAGCCTGCTATGCAGAAAAGCTGTCTATATAAAAGAAGCTTAGTTAGCAAAGCCGGTGTTGGTATATCATAGAGGAGGAAATCCTGCGCCCAAAAATTAGGGTATTATTTAATTTATGTTTGGGGCTTTGTTTCATTCCGTTGAGGTTTTATTTCATTATTAAACTTGCGGATTTATTGCTAATGAAATAAGGCGCAAACGGTTGGGGTTTATTTCACTATCTTATTATAATAAATAATAATCTGGTGGCTATTTCATGCCGCTCCAAATTTTTTATTTTATTTTATTTATTCCATTCTTTCAATACAAAGAAAGCCCATAGGGCCAATTATACATGTATTGCTGTTAACATCTATCCATGATTTACAAATACAATTTTATATTAATATTTATCAATATAGTTACAATAGAGTTAAAACACGGCAAACCATCACGAAAAAATGGCATTTTCGGCATCAGCACCTCCGATTTGAATGAAATTCAACACAGATGTTATATGTAATTGGACTTAAACAAAACATAAATTTCAGACCCCACATTCTTTCGGCATCCGAAATATGACGTCATAAAAGATGTGAAAAATGTTTAAAAAAACACAAAAGTCTTCTTACAAAAGGGGATATAACTCTTGAACTACGCAAGATAATTTAGTTTTTTTGGTATCGTCTTAAAGGTGAAAGTGCACCCTTTAAAATGATATGCATATTGTGTTTTTCTAAGAAAAGGTCAAAGGTAAATTTTTGGGGTCTTGAGTTCAAAGGTCCATCTCTAGAAAAGTATATTTTTTAAAATTCTTAAAAAAATATATGTTAAGTATTATACCCTCTTCAACATTTGCAGAAAATTTAAAGGTGGAGATTCGATTGGTGTCAGAGTTATATACCAGAACGTGATTCTAAGTATGTTTTGTGTTCAAAAATACCTTGTTGTTGTTGTATTTTAATTATTTTTTTCAGTATATCTGGAGAACGGCAAGAGCCAAAGTTTCCAAATTTAGTACACAAATTTTAGTTATCAATACACACCATCCCACAAAATGTGGGCGGGACTGGAGAAGTGGGCGTGGTACCTCCCGTACAAAAAATATCAAAAATTTTTTGTATCTGAACCGATTTTTCCGAGTTTTTCAGAGAATATTTCCTACTAAAGATTTCCGATCTTTTGATATATACGGCGTAACCATATATCATATGACAGTCCAAAGATTCAGGTTTTTATACAATTTTTGATATTTCTTGTACGGAAGGTACCACGCCCACTTCTCCAATCCCGACCACATTTCGTGGGATGGTGTGTATTGATAACTAAAATTTGTGTACTAAATTTGGAAACTTTGACTCTTGCCGTTCTCCAGATATACTGAAAAAAATAATTAAAATACAACAACAACAAGGGATTTTTGAACACAAAACATACTTAGAATCACGTTCTGGTATATAACTCTAACACCAATCGAGTCTCCACCTTTAAATTTTCTGCAAATGTTGAAGAGGGTATAATACTTTACATATATTTTTTTAAGAATTTTAAAAAATATACTTTTCTAGATATGGAGCTTTGAACTCAAGACCCCAATAATTGAGCTTTGACCTTTTCTTAGAAAAACACAATATGCATATCATTTTAAAGGGCGCACTTTCACCTTTAAAACGATACCAATAAAACTAAATTATCTTGCGTAGTTCAAGAGTTCTATCCCCTTTTGTAAGGAGACTTTTGAGGTTTATTCACATTTTTCTCATCTTTTATGACGTCATATTTCGGAAGCCGAAAGAATCTGAAGTCTGAAAATTTATGTTTTGTTAAATTCCAATAACATTCAACATTTGTGTTAATTTCATTCAAAGCGGAGGTGATGATGCCGAACGACTTAACGGTTTGACATGGATTCACTCAATATGTAATTTCTAATTCAATTTGATGGCTCCCTAACCACATACACAAAAAAAATTATTGCCGAATTATTTTCAAACAAACGCTTGTTTGAACATTTTTTTAATTTCTACAAATTTTTTTACTGATTCAATTAAAATTTTTGGTTGATTTTTATTTAACCAACAAAAATGTTGACAACCATTCAAAAATATAATACACGCGTTATTGGTTTCAAGTTTTCATAATTTTGTATGAAATATTTAACGCTTTTTAATGTTGTCGTCTTTTTGCATTATTTTATTTGACACTTCCTAATGTGAAATATAAGAACTACAACAAAAAACACATACTGTCTATTTTTGGACACTTTAAAAAAAGTACAACAGTAAGAAAGATGAAGAGGTTTGAAGTAAAAAAAAAAAAAAAACAAAAAAATAGCAGGTAAAAAAACGTTTCACTCTTTTTAAACAACAGAAACAACAACAACATTATAAGAAACAAAATAAATTTTTGGTTGGTTTCAAAGTTGGTTAAAAAAAAAACCAAAATTCAATTTTTTCAAACTGTTTGCTTAAATACATCAAATACAAAAATATAATGATGACGAAAAACATATCGAGTCGGTCTGTCGCCGTTTTTGGGTTACATTTCTTCTTCATTAGCAAAGGATACAGCAACAGTGAGTGATGACGAAAAACATTGTGTGTATAAAAAAAGACTTCGTTCAAAAATTATTCCAACAAAAAAATGTGTCTCAAAGCCAGCCGGCCGCTCTGCTCTCTCTGCCATCATCTTCTAATACAGTGCCAGCTTGTGTGCGCATCATTGCTTGTGAAAAAAAACATTTTTTTTATATTGAAATTTAGTGTATAGTTTCAGTAAACTTTTTGTTTGATTCAGTTAAATTATTTGTTTGAAAAAATCAGTGTTTTTTTTTCAATAAACAAAATGCAAATAAATTTTTTGAATATGCGAATTTGTTTATAGGACCGATTTCAGACAAAAAATTGTTTGATTCTACAAATTTTTTGTTTGAATTGGAAAAATAATTTTTTCTGTGTAAGTATTACAAAATATAAATTAAAATAATAACGTTTTATTGTTTTTTTATATCTTATGCCAGAAATACATATATCATTCATAGGTATTTCCACTATAAAATCTTAAAAGCTCCTTTTTAAAAGTGTTATATGAGTACGTAAACCGTCTAAAAGTTATAGGCAAATTATTCCAGATTCGGCATATCCTAATTTGAAAAGAGCGTTCAAAAACGGAAAGATGTATTTGTGGTACTTCAAGCTGCACATTACGAGTTGAGTGCATAAAAGTGAATTCATCCACTACCTGAATAGGCAGTCCAGATTTCATAACCTTGTAGAACTGACGCAAAAGGCGTAAATGTAAAAAGTTATGAAAGGAACAACCTAGTAATTGCGGGACTAGTTCAGTGGTTCTATTGTGGTCTCTAACAGAAATATTATATTTATATCGCACAATTCGTCTGAAAATCCGTTCTAGATAATCTAAATTTCTAGAAAGAGTTCCAGTAAATATTTCAAGGCAGTAAATGAGTTTGGACATAAGCAAGGCATGTGCCAAACGATATCTTATGCACTTTGGCGTATATGCCCTTAATGCGTACAATCTTCTTTAAATAAATGAAACTTGGCTCGAGAGAGAGTTTATGTGGCTTTCAAAATTTAGTTTCGAGTCAATAACAACACCAAGACATTTATGAGAGTCGACAAATGTAATTAATTGATTATTTATATAAATATTTGGATACCTAAACATTTGGGAATGTAAATGAAAACAAACTGCCTTAGTTTAAGATGAATTCATTTCAAGATGATTTCGATGCATCCAATTTTGTACATTACTAAGATGATTATTTAGTGTATTTTCAAAAATATTATTAAAATCAGAATAAGTACTGTAAAGAATAAAAATATCGTCAGCAAACACATATGGTTTGCAAAAGCTATTCTCCAGCATAGAAATGCAGTCATTAACATATGCGAGAAACAGTATAGGACCCAATACAGACCCCTGTGGTACACCTGAGGTGACAAATCCAACACTACAGCATAAACTTCCAACAGATACAAACTGAGAACGACCATTTAAATAAGAGTATACTAATTGACAAGCTGATTTTGAAAAATTGAACTTCTCATGAAGCTTCCAAACAAGAACGTTATGGTTTATTCTATCGAATGCTTTTGAAAGGTCAAGAGACATCATTATACATTTACCATGTTTATTTGGTTTATGTCTAATTGAATCAGTAAGAGCAACGAGTAGGGATGTTGTGTTGTGATTTTTACGAAAAGCATACTGATTTGGATGAAAAAGCGAAAAATTTGAGCAGTGAGAAAAAATTTGTTCTTTCATGATGTTCTCCGCAATTTTTGACATAACTGGCATAATTGAGATAGGTCTTAAATTTTCAACATTATAGTTATTATTCTTAGCAATCGGTGTTACACGAGCCAACTTCCATGCAAGGGGAAATTTAGAAACAGTTAGCATAGTATTAATGATATGACAAATAAACCTTGATATAAAATAATTCTCAAAAATTTAATTGGAATCATATCATGCCCCATAGCATTTGATTTAATTGAATTGAATTGGCATGAAATAACCCCCCAAAATATAACCCCCCAAAAAAATAATGAAATAACCGCCCAAAGCGTGGGGTCTTATTTCATATGCAATAATGCCCCAATTTTGAAAATGAAATTAACCCCCAACGAAATGAAATAACGCCCCAAACATAAATGAAATAATTCCCTAATTTTTGGGGGCTTATTTCATATGAAATAAAACCCCAATTTCCGAAATGAAATAAGAGCCCAGTATATTTAATACAATCAATTATACACTTTTGCTTTAAAGAATCACGCGATAAACAGCATGGTATGATATACCAGACACAAGCTTCGCCAACTAAGGCTTTTCTGCATAGCCGGCCTTCGGCCGGGCGCAATGACTTTTTCCTCTATGGTATACCAAACACCAGCTTCGCTAACTAAAGCTTCTCTGCATAGCGCCACGATTTTCTCCTCTATAGTATAAAAATACCGAATCGACCCGGCTACGCAGAGAAGCTTTAGTAAGCAAAGCCGGTGTTTGGTTTACCATATAGAAGAAAACCATTGCGACCGGCCGAAGGCCGGGTATGCAGAGCAGCTTTATTTATCGAAGCCGGTGTTCTGTATACCAAAGTGGATAAATTCTTGCGCCCAAAAACGTTTTCATTATAAATTTGAAAATGAAATAATCCCCCAAAAAATATATTGGGGCTTTATTACATAATGATTTTTTTGGGGATAATTTCATATGAAATAATACCCCAATTAAAAAAATGAAATAACACCCCAAACAAAATGAAATAATCCCCCAAAAATCGTTTTGTTGTTCTCTGTACAAACTTTTGGGGGGTTATTTCATTATTTTTTTGGGGGGTTATATTTTGGGGGGTTATTTCATGCCGCCATATGCAGCATCAAGTAACGATCTTACTTGGACAATTTCCCTTGATTTCATCCAGTGAATATCATTAGATTTGGTTATAAATCTAAAGGTAGGTACCAGACTATGTAAGTTATTAATTAAATCATTGAGTACAAAAAGTTGCAAATCAATATCATTAGTACAGAAAATTGGAAATACATCATATTTATTTACGCATTGAAAAAATTCATCATAATTAATAAGTTTATAATTTTTGCGTTCAATTTCATGCCTATTCACTTTAGGAGAAAATTTTATCGGAATATATATTAGGCTATGGTGCGAAGAGAAGAATGGAAAAAACATGTGACCCTTATGTGCGACTAAATTCACTTGACTTACCATAAAAAATCGATTAAGGATGTAGTTTTATTACGCACTCAAAAGTGTGTAGGTAAGCTATTATGCAAATATGTTAGACCACTTCTTAAGCTAAGAGAACGAACTCTTACAGATATTGAAGTATTAAATAGATTACAGTTAAAATCTCCCATTACGGTTATATTAAAGAACTGATCAAATAAATCTGCATGAAGCTGCTCAAATATATCAATACTTCCATTTGGCAGATACACCACACCAACTACAGCCGAACCGTTATTACTAAAAATTTCCACAAAAAGAGATTCGCAAATTTTGTATCGCTCACTACGAAAAAGTATCCTGTAACTTAATTTATCAGATATATACAGGCAAACACCACCCGCTCGATCATCAGGGCGATCATTTCTAGCAAGGTTGTAACCAGGAAGATTTAATGACTGACTGTTTATATCTGGTTTAAACCAAGTTTCTGAAATACCAATAACATCAAGACAAGAACCTGAAAAAGTACTTCTAAATTCTTTTAATTTAACGTTAGAATTTGAGGGGTTTAAGCTTCGAGCATTTACATGCCCAATATTTAAATTGTTGGAATAAGCCGAAAAATTTAATTCAAGTAAAGATATATCTCTAGCAATAGGACCAAAGTTATAGTTATCGTACATCATAATTTTTGTAATAATTATGTTCTGGTGGGAGCCAACTAATCAATACGTATATAAACATCATATAAAATACTAATTTTAAACTTGATATACAAAAATTCAAAAAAATCATTATTTATTTCCCAATTAATTGAAAATGTGATAAACCAAAATATAATAGCCATAAATATTTAACCTTATTCATAAAAAATACTTCAATTTAACAAATGGTTTACAACAAATCTTCATAAAAAATATTTTCCATGAATTAGGCCTTTATATAATTAAAAGTGTTCTTTTAAGTACTGCTTGTAGGTATTTCCAAAATATTATAGTGTATTTGACATTTTTCATATCAACATGTTCAGGTATATGATGCAAATCGATTAAAAATGTATAACTGTCCATTCATCGATTCCGACGAAGATCACGTTTAACCAACTCACATTTGAAACAAAACAATTTTCAAGAATATGCTTTAGCTTCAAATGTGAGTTAGGCAAACAAAGTCCCCACTCGGATTTGAAAAACACTAACAATCCAACACACCGTTTAAAATAATTATTTTAAGTCAATCGATTTTAATCACATACTTGATTATAAGACAATATAAATTTTTTTTCAATAGTAAATTTATTTTCCTTTTTTACATTATAGGGTATTCTAACATTAACACTAATATATGAAATTACAAAAATGAGCCATTAAGCCTAAAGATGAAGTACAATTTTCTAGCAGTTAACACTGTGAACTAAATAAGTTATTGTAATATATTTTCTGCATAAAAACACAGTATGTTTGTACAAAATCTTCTAGGAATAACTTGGAAGGCAAAAACAATTTTGAACTAGCACATACTTATCTTGAAAAAATTTATCAATTCATTAATGTTAAGTATTTTTATATCACTATTCGGCATTGTTATTTTGACTAGCTTCCAACAAATTCTAAGCAATAAGTTGGCCAATGGAGAATAGTTATCATTTAGATACACTCTGTTGTTGTTGCATCCTCCTTCAACATCAGAGATGGTCAAAGCTTTACTTTTGAAATAACATGACATCACTTTATCACGAGTTGGTATTTGACGAAACCGTACTAGAACAGCTTTACCTTTTTTTATATAAATAACATTCAATATGTCATCAGCAGCTATCTCGACTTTTAAATGTGAGCACAGGGCAGCAACTACTTAATTTAGATTTTTGAGGTTATCAGACAGGCCAGTTATTATAATGTCTGATCTATTTAAACGATGCTGAAGAACATGATTTTGTAACTCCAACTCATGGAACTTTATTTTCATATAATCATCGTAACACCTTACAAGTTTCTTGCATTCTTTAACTTCATCCTTAATTTCTTTCATATTGGCAGCAATTTCATTTCGTATATCAAAAACCACAGTCTCAAATTGTTTCTTGATTTCAGTCTGCTCCATTTTCATGTCTTTACTATGTAAATAAAACGAATTTTTTAGGGCTGAAAATCTCTACGCATTTCTTGTTTAAAGGAAATATCATCCTCATCATCAAGGTCAGGTGGATTTTGCACGCATTCTTTGCATGTATATAGTAAATTTCTATTTTTGTTCAAGATAGCAAACAGTTCCTTGGAAACACCTTCACAGTCAATATGAAACCATCTATTGCATGTTCTACACAGCAGACTACGCTTACGACCGGAACCAACATCTGAATTACAAACTCCACATGGACAAGTCATGGTTATGAGAACAAGTTTGTAATATTTTCTTTAATTTAGATTTTTATTCCTTTACTTGCTAATGGAATGTAATTTTACATCTATGCATACAAAAGAACATATGATAGACAAGGAGAACTATATACACTTGCAAATTTATCTTAAAGCATGTGTTTAAAAAATTATGTTAATAAAATGCAAATTTTTAAAAAGTTATTTTTATGCCGCTATCATCAAAATTTCATAAAATTTTATCTTTATCAGTTTTTATTGATATTATAATTATAAATAAATCACTTTTTTATTATTAGTTAACACTTTCAGACAGTATAATTAATTTTCAATTAAGAGGATATTTTTACCGCGTCTACCATAACATGGTGTTGGCAGACTTTTCATTGGTATCAGTCCATATTTGACCATAGCTCCCATACAAATTCTAATCCAAAAAAGCTTTTACTGCCACAACTTAATTATAAATTTTAATATTAACATAAAAATTAGCGATAATAACTATTACGATAGCTACTGTGCATCTACTATTGTCCCGGTTGGTTCAAAATTAAACATAGGTCCAATTTTAACCCCCATCCTTAAGTTATCTAAATAATATTCGGCACAACAAACTTTTACATGAATTTTAACCTCATTTAATTGTTAAGGCGGGTCCATGATTGCCCATTACTCCCAATAGGGTACAATAGCAAAAATTGTTTTCTTGGGCTAAATTCCCATTACATTTGTTTTATATACTGTTGTGTAGGGTATTATAAGGTTGGGATTGACCGACTGTACTTTCTTACATGTTTAATTATAATTGGTAGATATTTTCATGGCATATGTCCGCCACGGCTACGAGTTACATGGTCCATTCGAGCAATCCAATTAGACTACTTTTTTCAACAAATCTTTCCGTATGGCGTCAATTATGGCTAACATTTTGACTTTCAATGCTTCAAGATTTTCTGGTTCTTTGATATAAGCCAATGACTTTATCTGGCCCAAAAAAATAATTCAGAGGCATTAAATCGCACGCACGAGATGGCCAGTAAACAAAACAACTTCTGGAAATATAGTTGTCACCAAATTGATTTTGCAAGTTGCACCGTCTTGTTGGAATCAAATGTCGTTTATTATTTTTTGAAAACAAAAATTCAGTTAGCATGACTCAATAGCGCTTGCCATTCATCGTAACGGCAGCTCCTTGCACATTTCGAAAGGGTGTGTGAACCGCACCAGCCAGTCAATTTTAAAGAAGAAATGTCTTCGTTCCAAATACGGCAATTTTGCTTATTAATGTAGCCGTTTAACAAGAAATTAGCTTCGTAAAAAGAACAAAGTTCTCTTATTATTTAATTTTTTTTTTTTAAGTATATTTCCACAATTTGAAAGCGTAGTTCTAGTGTCAAACGATTCATTATGACTTGTCGTACCTTACTGAATAGAAATATCAACACAGTTTGACATTCTCAGCTGTCAAACCATTGCTTTCGATATCGAAAGTTCTCATGCAGCTAAAAAATACACCCGATATAACTGGTTGTACTGTATAAAATAACTAACTTAACTAAGAATAGGTTTCATTTCCGTTTTACAAATTTAAATTACAATGTGAACACGCGACATAACGGAAGCGCATTTATGCATTTTATATCATTTCACAAACTAAAACAGTTAATTTTGCACGATTTAGAGAGTGTGTGTGATTTTGGACGTACATGCATACATCATTGTTTTAATTGTGCGAAATATTATGAAAATGTACATGATTTTAATGAACTGAAAATCACATATCGTAAGTATTATTTTACTGTAAGAGCGTAGTAGAGTTATGAGGAATTTCCATACCATCACATTTATGCTTGTGTGGGAAGCAGCAGAAAACGGATGACGCTCATCCACAAGTGCTAATCTACAACTGTTTTTACATCTGACCTTTCAACTTTTCAAGTCACATGTAATTGTGCATGTCTTTCAATATTGTTGTTTTACAGAAGAGTTATAATATTCGGTCACAAACGTGCATGTTATTTGCATCTAACATAGCGTTAGAAATAACGTGCTTCCGCCCCGAAAATTTTTACTTGCGCCGAAAAAGAGCTCAGCCATCTTTAAATTTTAGAATATAATAATGAAAAGCTTTTTATATGTATGTATATGTACTAGGGATGCCAAACGGGCAATCCCGAATCCCGAAATCCTGGGATTTTTCGGGATTTTCGCGATTTTTAATATATCAACTTTTATGTACAAAAATGTTCGTCTTTATTGAATTTTTATACTCTGTACAAAACAAAAATTAAAAATTATATTTCAATTCTACCAAGGTATATTTACACAAGGTAGACTCATTTGGGAGTGTAGACATGCTGCTCTATAAAAGGAACCGAGTTGTCAAAATTGTCATATAAAACAAAAACAATTTAACGCACACATGTACAAATTTTGGCTTATATATAGGGATGAAACGATACGAGTAAATACAAGTACTTATTCGATACTTTTATAAAAGTACCAAGTATTTTTGTAATCGATACTTAGCAGCCGTACCAAGTAGTATCGGTAAAAAAATACTCGGTATCGGTCAAAAGTAATCGTTTCACTTTGGTATTGAATTTAATCTTACGTTTTTGATTATTTACCAAAGTTGGAGCAGCAGTTACGGTATCAAGAAACCGTTTGACCAGCAAACACTAGGGATGCCGATCCCGAATACCGAAATCCCGGGATTATTCTAAAAATTTAAGTCCCGAATCCCGAGATTTTGAGCTTAGTAAAAATTCAAAAATTTAATATTAAATCATACTGGCATGAACCTAATTTTTAACTGGTTACAAAAAAAGTCACAAGTGAATAAATGTTACATGCAATGCATTTTGTACCACGAAAACAAAATCAGAAGGTGTGGTCTTTTTTCCAAGTTAATGATAATAGAACTGCGCACGTAAAATGCAAGTTGTGCAAAAAGGTATTAAAATCTTTAGGGGGTTCCAAAGGTCTTTGGACACTAGGGATGCCAATCGGGACTGGTTTTCGCAAATCCCGGGATTCGGGATTTCAAAAAATCAAATCCCGGGATCCCGGGATTTTTCGGGATTCGGGGGTTTTGAAAATAAGAAGATAAATGCGGTTTACAAGCAAAAGTATATTAAATTGTTATTTTAAAGTTAAAGATAATGTTATATTTAATACTAACATTTAAAAATATTAAAAATTGTGAATTTGTTCTTAATTAATGATTGATTTAATTAAAAATATGATAAAACATAGCAACGTACGATTTTTAACAATGTGTTAATTGATTGAACTAAAAAATAATTACCACAAAATCTATATTTTATTCAATTACCTCAGTTGATTCAACCAAAATAAAAAAATTTAATAATGTTATTGAATAGAGCAAACTTGTAGGTAATTGATTTATTTGTAAGATTCTATTCAAATTTTTATAAAATAAATTGGAATCAATAATTCAAATTTGAATTCGAAATTAATTATCAAAATCAATTTATTTAGTTAACCATAAAAATCTTATTTTAACAAAAATACATTTTTATACCCACCACAAAGTGGTAGGAATTGTGTATTGTTTAAAATACACTTCTTAATTTTGTAAAATCTCTCCATAAATTGCCGTAGTTCCTATGCCTACTCTCGTACAACACTTTTATAATTCTAACCCTGTGAAGAGTAAAGTTTTAATGTCGGATTTGGTACACCAGAGGAATGTTTTGTGCATTTTTTCGTTTATTAATTTTCTTCTTTAATTATTTTCTTTACTTCTCGTTAAAATTTTTTTATAATTGCTAGACATGCTTTAAACAAAAAAGTTAAACTTTTTTGTTTCGTTTTCAATAACAGTATTAACAGAAATCATCGTAATGCTCTCAAGGGGGAATGTCATGATGAATATCTTTTTATAAAAAAAGGTAAAGAAAGAAAATGTTGTTAACAATTTCGGGATTAACTAAATATGTACCGAAAATCCCAGGATTACAAAATTTAAATCCCGAGATTCGGGATTTGCTGAATCCCGAAAATCCCGGGATTTCGGGATTAGAATCCCTATTGGACACATATTTGTTTAAGTTTATTTTATTTAAATTAATACTTGCAATACAAATATTTGAAATAAAATAAATTAAATATTGTCATATAGCATATATGTAGCTATTTATTTACGATACCCAGAAGTGTTGAATGCGAACATTGGTTTCGTCGGCAGCACATGTTTGCAATAAAATAAGGTATAAATTACACTGTGCAAGAAACTGACATTTTTTTGAGACAAGCTGGGCACCTGGCGTTTTAACCTAGTTGTTGGCGGTTTAATAAAACTCTTAAACTTGTCTCTTGCAGCGCCTAGGATACCCCAAGATGGGTCAAATCTATGACCGACCCCACTTTATTTTTCATCCTAATCTTTTATTTCTAACATACCTACCCGCTATCTCTATTCCTTAAGGGGGCTCCCATACAAAATGTTCAATGCAGATTAGAAATATATTGAAGAAAAAGTCCTAAAAATGCCCAGGAGACGCACCTAGTGGGATAAAATGTATGACCGACCTCAATAAGAAAGAAGTTATTTAATAATTTTATTGTGGAATTTCGTTTTTTTAGTTTTTTAAATTTTTTAATAAATTCATTAAAAGTGTGAGAAAAATAAACATTTGTGCACAAGACACCTCCTGGGGCGCATTCGCCAGACCTCTGGTGGGGTAATTTCGCCGGCGAATGTCCCCCCTGGGGTAGCTTAGTCAGTGGCAAAAGTACCCCTAGGGGTCGATTAGCCAGTGGCAAATGTACCCCCTAGGGTCGATTAGCGTGTGGAATGTACCCTTAGGGGCAGATTAACCACCCGTGAATGCACCTTATAAGCTTAAAAATGATATAAAATTTTTATATATAAAATTTTTCTTTATATTTTAAATATTTATTTGTTAATGAAGCAATAATGGTGCGCACCTACAAACCAACGACTAATCGAAGAAATCTAGGTGAAGGCAAAATAAAACTTGCTTTAAGAGATGTAGTCTCAGGAAAATATAATATAACTAGAGCTGCTTTTGAACATGGTTTAAAGCGCACCACATTACGAGACCACCTGAAGAAGTTAAACAAGTCTAAGCTTAATGCAATGGATGACTCAGGGCAATCCTCCGAAGATGAACAACAGTTTACGTCGAAATACACATCAAATCAAGTTTTCACGAAAAATCAAGAGAGAGACATATGTGAATACTTTAAAACATGTTCTAACCTTCAGCACGGGTTTTCTTATACCATGGCACGAAAATTTGTATTTGAATATGCCACAATAAATTATATCAAAATTCCTCCTACTTGGTTAGATAACCAAACAGCAGGAATTGCCTGGGTTCAAGGATTTATGAAGCGAAATCAGGACTTAAGTTTGCGAAAACCTGAAAATACAAGCATATCGCTACTTACTGCATTTAGAAAAGATGCAGTAATGGAATATTTTAATAATGTCCAGACCCTGTTTGAGAAGACACGATTTTCTCCCTGTAATATTTATAACTTAGACGAAACAGGTATAACTACTGTGCTTCAATCGCCAAAGGTAATTTATCGCCTTTAAATTTGTATCCTACCAACATTCTTATACTTACCATATTATTTAATTATTAGCCAAAAGGAAAACGGGCTGTTGCTCAAGTTGCTTCTGCAGAAAGAGGTTCACTTGTAACAATGGTACGGGTACGTTTTAAAGAACACTTTGTAAATGGAGGTCCTAGTGGCTGCATGGGAATAACAGACAAAAGTGGATGGATGACAACTCAAGGCTTCTTAAATGTTTTAGAACATATCAAAGTAAACACTAGGTGCTCTAAGGAGAACCAAATAGTATTATTCTTAGACAACCACATTTCCCACTGCAGCTTAGCAGCTATAATCTTTTGCAGAGAAAATGGTATTCATATGGTTACTTTTCCACCACACACGTCACACAAGCTGCAGCCGTTATATATATCGGTGTTTGGTCCATTTAAAAGTACTTGGCCACCTCATTCAATGATTTTCTTGTATCTAATCCTGGACGAATTATAACAATTTACGATATACCAACGTTGTCTAACATTCCATTCCGGAAGGCTTTTGCTGTTGAAAATATATGCAAGGGGTTTGAAAAAACTGGAATTAGCCCATTCAATAGACAAATATTCCCTGAATCAGATTTCGAGACAGACGGACAGACGGACAACCGGTTTTGAACTTCGCTGTTCATAAGGACCCAGAATATATATACTTTATAGGGTGTAGGATCAATATTGTAGAAATTACAAACGGAATGACAAAGTTATATAACCTTTTACCTTCGGTGAAGGGTATAAAAAGATAGAACTCAGAAGCACACAAAGCCGAAGAAAAAGAGGATTTGCCCAAAAAAAACAGTCCCTAAAAGAAATCCTAAATACTATGCTGCAACATATTCCTCGTCTGATCTATCGGATGTAGATGATAGCTATATGGAAGGAAACTTCGTACAAGTTCGATTTTCTGGAGAAACAGATAAGTTTTATGTTGGCAAATAATATCAAAAAATCCAACTTCGGTAAAGGTTGATTTTTTGAGAAAAAAAAGTAATTTGTGGACTTTCATCGAACCCGATATTCCTGACATTTGCTACGTTCTTAAAACTGATATTGTTTTACGATTACCGGACCCAACTCATCCTCCAGGAACTTCCCGATCTGTAACAAGATATTTATTTGATGTTGATATGTCCCAGTACAACGTAAAGTAACTTTGTAGTGCTATTAAATTTAAGAAAAAAATTATTTTTAATTTTGTGTAAAGTTTTTGATCTCAAGTATTTTAACAAACTTTTATTTACTTTACGTAGAACTAAATTTATTTGCGTTATTTTTTGTTTGTTTCCTGAATTACATTATACCAATAAATAAACAGTCATATAACGACAAATTTTAGTTTTATTTTATTTCTGTCGTTTCTGCCCCACCCCCATGGCGAATTCACCCCATAGGTGGGGTGGCATCGCCGTTTTTGATCACTGCAGCAATTTGTAAAAAAAACATATAAGAGGAGGTACAGCGAGGACAAAATAGACTCAAATTAACGTCAACATATGTAAGGCTTTAAAAACAAAACAAGTTTCCAAATATCATTTGCAGTTTTGCAAATAGAGCAATTTTAAAAAAAAGTGGCATAATGCACGGAATGATGTAATATTTTGCACAAACTTGTCGTATACAACGAGAAATCATAATGCAAGATTTCGTGAAGATCGGTCCATAATTTACCATAGGCCCCATATAAAGTATACTCCCGGAAAACAGTTTAATACGCCTAAAACCTTAATAAATAACGCTATCGTATTAAAATTTGGTAAATGACAGTGTTAAAGGACTATAAATCATACTGTAAGTTTTCATGAATATCGGTCCATGATTTACCATAACCCCATATAAAATATAATCTCGGAAAACAGTTTAGTATGCCTATAACCGTGATAAATAACGCTATCATAAAATTCGGTACGTCAAAGTTTTGTAGGACAAGAAAACACAGTGTAAAATTTCGTGACGATCAGACCATAATTTACCCACGGCCCCATATAAACTCTACTCTCGGAAAGCAGTTAAGTATTGGTGGAGGGTATTAAAGATTCGGCACAGCCGAATAAAGCACTCTAACTTGTTACAATTATATTAAGCATAACTTGCATAAGACATAATACCAAAATAACATAATTAGTTTTATGCAAAATATAGAAATCAAGAAATAATTGTTACATATCAAGCAAAAAAAAAATTATTAAAAATCGTTATTTGTCAACCAGAAAATAAAAATTATTTACAATCTAATTTAAGTATTATCCAGAAACTAAAGAATAACCCCCATATTCATAAAAAATATTTCAGGTTTATAAAAGGTTTATGAAATGAATTTTCTATGAAAATTTGTTTAATAAACCTTTCATTAATCAAAATATAAAATATGTCATATCCCTTCCGGTCCATTAATAATAAAAAAATTTAAATGTGCTTAAAAACATACGTTAAATAAAATAATATTTTATCAATAAACACAATCCTGTCGTATTCATAAAAAAAAATAGTTTAAACTTTTAATCGGTTTTCAAAAACATTTGAATGAAAATTTTGTTTTAAAATAAATTGTATCCATATCAGTACCCTGGAAGTGTACTGCACTATGTCGAAATAGTGTTACAGTTTTAAACTCAGATGTTAAGATCGATGAGAGTGTACACTTTGTCGTTTATTAATGTCGTCACAATTTACGGAAGCAGCATACTCCGAGGTATTGGTATTTAAGCTTTGGTTAAATAATTGCATTTTTGTAATACAATCCATGGTTTACAAACAAAAACATACTTTGATTGAAATTATTACATACAATTTTTTAACAAAAGTAAGCATTAAAACATGTTAAACAAAAATATGATTAATTAATTAAAAATTTATATGAATAACATTTTTAAATTTGTATGTATATAATAAATTGTTATGGTATATTTTCTTTCTAGCTTTTGAAAATTCATAAATAAATAAAAAAGTGTTGTTTATTTAAAAAAAAGTCGTATCTTTAAAAAAACATTGATCCCGAATCGCGAAAAATGCCGAAATCCCGGGATTTTCTAAAATCAATCGCATATCGCACTGGTTTCTCTTAAGAGAGTCAACTCAAAATTTACAAGTTTTAATTCAAAAATTTCAAAACTATCAAATTTTTATCCCGTTAAGTTGCGATTTTTAGATAAATAGTGTAGTTTCAATTATATTTCACAATTACATGGCAGAAGTTAAGTTGAGTTTCAGAATTTAATACCTATAAACGTATTGGAGAGATGGCCCCATTCAAACATACGCATGGGTGGGATCAAAAATGACGTCAGTACCTAACTATTTTTGATACAATTTTAAATCCTGTTACATACAATTTTATTCAAGAACAATACAAAATGTTGAATATAGTACAATTTTTCAATCGTATACAAGAAAAAAAAACTGGGTGGCATTATTTTTATTTAGAATGCCGACTCTTCTGGCATTGTTGGCTATCTTCTTATATCTGAATTCGACGGTGACTCTTCATGTAGTCACAATGTTCCACAGTTTGAAATTAACAGCGTTTTTTTGCTCTGAACTAATCTTCAAAAAAAATTTTGGTATCAGGGGCTTACGACATTGGCCTATACTCGTAAAGGCTAGATTACACTATTATTCTTTGTATTAATACATGTCAAAAACTCAAGTAATATGACAAAGTGTGATAGTGTGAATGCAATGTGTCACGAAAATGAAAAGTATTATGAAAAAAGTTTAACATCCCAAACGACTTCATCGTTTTTTGAAAAATTTCTAAACAATAATACTTTTCTATGAGTTAAATTTCAGGTCTGTATTTTATAAAGCTTTTTTGTAATAGTTCTATTCTTTTAATTTTTCAGAAATGACTTTATACACTATCAGACTATTATATAATGAAAAAATGTTTAATATAATATAAAGTAACCTTCACAAGGAAATAATTCCCAGTTTCTTAATAATACGTTTCATTAGATCAGGGTTGCGTTTTATTTCATGTGTGAGTGTTTATATATACTTTGTGTGATGGTGTGAACACAAATTGTCATGTTAAATTAGATTTTTTCACAGTAGCAACAAAACTCATTCGATTTCTATCTCACAAAGTAATATGGAATACGTAAGACTTGTGAGATAGCGTAAACTAGCTTTAAGCAAACAATCTTATAGTGCCACCGAAATTTTTTATTATAAGAACTTGACTTAATTATGGCTAGTAGATTGATTGATAATTTAAATTTGTTTTCTTCTTCTCTTTTCTAGATTTTTTTGATTAAAAACAACACCAAAAGCCAGAATAAAGAACATAACAACAAACACTTAACCTAAATAATCTTAAAACTTCCTTTAAACGTACAACAATAGCAACAAGAAACAAGCATATAAACGACAAAAAAGTTGTACAAAAACAATCCATCCATCTTAAAGAGAGAACGAGGGCGCTAGCAACAACAACAAAACTAAATACAAAGCTAAAGAGCGACACAGCAGGGAAAGAAAAAAAGAGAAACAGCATAAACAAGATAGAGATTGTTAAATTAGCAGTTTAATTGCAGGATTGCGTTTTGGTGGTAGTTGTAGGCCAACAAAATTTTTAAATATTAAACATTTCTTCGCACAAGATCCGGTGATGTGGGACAACCCCCGCAGTGGGAAATGCAACAACCCCAACGTTACATACCGTCTGTATCTGATCTATATGGAACGGACGAGATAGAACTTCTACTGGACGAAATACGTGAACTAGAACCGGTCTGCTGTCAGCTAGACGATGAACAGGATTTTGAAATAGCTGGCAGCAGAGCCGGAGAGCTATCATTATCCTTGGAATCGCCGCTGGGTACATGCACGTCGTGGGATTCCCACGCCAATTACAAGCAACGTACCGCCCAAACGCCACTGCCATGGGGTGTTGCCCTACACTGTGATCCGCAACATTTAAAAACGCCTACAGGGATTGTGCGAATACTTTTGGTGGTAAAATAATTTGTTTTTCTTCAAAACTAATTTCGTCGTCTAACTTCGATTATTTGTTTATTTCCAGTTGTCCTCAGCCGCTTGTCTTGCCTGCGAATGTTCGGCGGGTACTGTGCAAGTCGGTCTCTTTTTACTGCCACTCATCGGACGCCTCAGATTGATGGTGTTCTGTGCACTATTCTCCCTTTTAATCACATGTCTCATGATATTTCTTGACGTTTCTCATATAGCTCTAATGTTTCCCTTCAATTGGACGAAAGTTGTAAGTATTGAATATTTA
The DNA here is from genome assembly GCA_930367215.1 of Pollenia angustigena. Lineage (NCBI taxonomy): Eukaryota > Metazoa > Arthropoda > Insecta > Diptera > Polleniidae > Pollenia > Pollenia angustigena. The sequence continues at coordinate 117,202,232 of OV884057.1, read as the reverse complement.
AGAGAGTCATCATGCTTGTAAGATACAATAAAAATCAAAAGTTAAATTTAATTATGTGCAAATTACACAGATATTTATTTTAAAACTGTTAAAGTTTTTCTTTAAACCATTTCCACCGATTCTTATATTTTTTTCTTTTTGCATGATAAAGCCATGTCCGTCTGTTGAAAACACGCTCACTTTGGAAAAACTAGTTTTTTTCCAGCATTTCTCTAAACATATACAATCCTCCATTATGACATTAGATTCCAGTTTTAATTTTTAAAATTTTAAACACTTTTAATTGCTTCGGTTAATTTTGTTAAAAGATTGTTTGTGTTACAATCGAGGTTTTCTTTTATTGTCTGCTCATCATATGACTCACCTTGGCAAAGCTCAGCACCGAACATTCTGCAGAAAATGTATTACGGAATTTTTGATTTTGTACTGTATTTAAAGAATATATTGCTATGAAAAAAAAAATTTACAAAACACATACCTTTTGTATAAGAGACAAAACAAATAATTAAAACACAAAAAAAAATATGTTATAATACTACAAAAAATTTAAAATCTTGTTACTTCGGTTAATCGACTGAAATACACCGGTTTAATCTTTAATCGAAAAAAAGCCAATTTTAAATTAACCGATCAGTAGTAGTAATTAATCGGTTAACCGATTAACGGTTAACCGAATGAACCTACAAAATACTTAAATTATCCATATTCAATCCCGATTTCGTACTTGAAAGAATCCGAAAATAAGATTGAATCAATCTAAAAATCCCCTTGATTCAAGTATTATAAAGTTGGTTTTATTCCGAATTCGTGCTTGAAAAAACCCAAAAACGAAATTAGAAAGAAAAAATTATTATGATTAATTTACTTACTCGTATTACATCCTATAGAATGATAAAACACCAACATCATGCCCGGTATGGTTTTTACTTTAGAAATCTTATGTTCATATTTAACCAAAACTAAATGAGAAGCAAGTGTTCAAATTTACTTTTTAACGCTTCGTGGTGCATATGAGTTTGGCCAGACCTTTTTTCAATGCGTAAGCCGGAGAGTTAAACACAATGAAATGTTTAATCTTTTTTATACCCCCCACCACAATTAGTTGTGAAGAGGGTATACTAAGTTTGTCATTCCGTGTGAAACTTTTTTATAATTCATCTCAGACCCCATAAAGTATTTATATTCTGGATCGATTCTAACAACTGAAATATAATTTTTAATATTTTTTTTTGTAAAGAGTATAAAAATTCAATAGAAACTAACATTTTTGTACACAAAAGCTGATATATTAAAAATCCAGGGATTAATAAAAATAAATCCCGATATTCGGGATTTATCAATCCCGAAAAATCCCGGGATTTCCCGTTTGGCATCCCTACTAGGCCCCATATAAACCCTACTTCCGGAAAACAGTTTAGTACGCCTAAAACCTTAAAAGATAATGCTATCATAACAAAATTTGGTATATCGAAGTTTTATAGAACTAGAAATAAGACGGTGAAATTTCGTAAGGATCGGTCTATAATTTACCCTAGGCCCCATATAAACCCTACTCCCGAAAAACAGTTTAGTACGCCTAAAACCGTTAAAAAAATTGCTATCTTAACAAAATTTTAAACATCACAGTTTTATAGGACTTATAAACCCTACTTCCGGAAAACAGTTTAGTACGCATAAAACCGTAAAAAATAAAGCTATCATAACAAAATTTAGTACGTCACAGTTCTACAAGACTAGAAATCAGAGCTATGAATCAAAATGTGGAACCACCAACTAAAAAAAATTGATAATTTTTTTATAAAAGCAAACATAAATGGTGGATAAAGGCACAGAATGATAGGTCGTGAAGATCGGTCCATAATTAACCCTAGGCCCCATATGAACCCTACTTCCGGAAAACAGTTTAATACGCCTAAAACCTTAAAAAAATAATGCTATCATAACAAAATTTGGTATATCAAAGTTTTATAGAACTTGAAATAAGACGGTGAAATTTCGTGAAGATCGGTCCATAATTTATCCTAGGCCGCATATAAACCATACTCCCGGAAAACATTTTATTACGCCTAAAACCATAACTAATAATGCTATCATAACATATCCCAGTTTCAAAGGACTAGAAATGACACTGTGAAATTTTGTGAAGATCGGTCCATAATTTACCCTAGGCCTCGTATAAAGCCCACTCTGGTAAAATAATTAAATACGCCTAAAACCGTAGCAGAAATATATATTGCGGTAAACTTTCTTCTAACTTAGCTTCATATGGCCAACAAAAAATGTTATGCAATTTTGTGATATACGTTTTATAATATACCTAAGATGCCATTTTAGTAGCCTTCTGAAAACGCTAAAACTAATTGCTCCGCTGTATTGAAAGTTATGTTTTTTAATACCAGAAATCACTCTGCAGAATTTTGGGATGATTGGTTCATAGCTTCCCATGGCTCCAATATAATTTCCCTCCTAAAAATCATTTAAGTTCAGCTCAAATTATTACGAATCATGATACTTTACTCAAGCTATTTAAAATTGCTAAAAAAAAAAGCATTACACTTTCTGATTGTCGGTCAATAATTTTATATATGTAGGTCTAAACCGCAATCAATTTTAATGCAGATGTCTGTTTTTAAATAATAAATAGACATCATAGACATCATGGAGGGTATCAAAGATTCGGCACAGCCGAATATAGCACTCTAACCTGTTCAAAATAAAATAAAAATTTTCGTTTAGAAATTTTGATTGAAAACAAAAACATATTTTAGTTTTTTATTGTTGTTTGAATATAAATTTTAAACACCAGGCAGGAAGTTCATTTAAATTTTTAGCGATTTGTTTCACATTAAAAATTGGAATTGAATTAATTGGTTAGTTTTAAGGACATAAAAATAAAATTAAAAAAAAATAATTTTATTTTCAGAATACATGGATGTACCTGAGTATTGGTTTAATATTGATTTTGAGCTCTACACTTATTATGCACATGGTTCTCTTTGCCGAAGAGTATACCTGGGTGCCAAAATACACAAAAGACACCTTGTTTGCATCAGCGGTAACTTAATATTTTAATTCACTTTGCAAACACTTTATTTAAATTGGTTTTATTTTGCAGATAATTGGTTACATTTGTGCTGTAGAATCGTTTATATTATCAGGTATTGCCTCTTGGCCATGGTCGCAATATCGTCATGTTCCAGATGACGGTAGCGAAATATATATTGAAGATCGTGAGATGACACCCATGAGTCCAATCGATAGTACTGATGTGCCGAATAATCACCATCAATTACCACAACAGCGACCACAAAATCACAATAATTGTAATAATAGCGTAACAACGCACAATGACACAAATCACCACAATCAACAAAACCGTACAATATCATCACCAACGTCCTATAATAATCAAAAGCCTTATATACCTGGTATGTAATGAAAATTGGTATTCTATAAATTCTACCACAATATTTTAATGGTCTATTATTATTAAGGATAATTTTCACAGTAAATTTGTTCTTTACACCTTTATTAAATTTAAAATTATATTTTGAATACAGGCATTAAATTATATAACGATATTTAAATATAAATTGATATTTAAATAAAATTTATATATGGGACGTATGGTAAATTATGGACCGATATCGATCACGAATTTTGGCAGATTAATTTCTAGTATTATAAAACTATGACAAGCCAAATTCTACTACAATAACATTCTTTTCACGATCTTAGACGTTGTAAATTTTGTATGGGGCCCATGTTAAATATTAGACCGATCTTTACCAAATTCTGCGATATGATTATTAATCGTAAAGAACTTTGACAGCCTAGATTTTACTATAACAGCATTATTAGTTACGTTTAAAGCCGCACTTAAGTGTTTTCCGAGAGTAGGCTTTAATGGGGCCTATGATAAATGATGGACTGATCTTCACGGAATTTGGAATTTTGATTAAATAACAATCGGTGCATTCTGCCACCAATTTATGTTAGTTTGTTCTACATTTGGACTCATAACTCTTTTGCTAACCTTGTATTTCATTCACCACTAGTAGTGAAGGATATAACAATAGTAGTGAAAAATTTTAAACAAAATTTTAATTTTCCATCCCGGATTTTCTTTTTGTACTTTAATAAAAATAAAACTTTGATAAATTGAAAAATTTCGAGTCGGAAAGAAACCAACCAATTGTAGGGGGATTTAAGAAAAGATAAACTCACTGTTTATTGTTGGTGTTTTGTTTTAGCTTTGATATTGTTACAAGAAAGACTTTAAGTGTTTAAAATTCTTATTCGCTTTAGGATTTTATATGTTTAATATTTTTGGCTTTTCTAAAATCTTTGGAAAAGGTTTCCTGATGAGATGGCCTAAGCAACCAGTGAAATGCGCATAGAAGCTAACTTTCCCTCAACAATAAATCTCAGTGTATTTATCAAATATGAAAAAAATAAATAAATTTTGTATACCCGAAAATAACTTTGAGAAAAAATTTTTTGGATTTAATAACAGATTGTTTTTATTTGAGTTTTTGATATGTCATAGCACTGATGGGATTTGTGGTACAATTGTACCAAATTTGGTACAATCGAAAGTTCTTTGGTACAATTTAAAAAAAAAATACGAAGTTTTATTATTTCTTTGAGGTGGATTAACTAGCTTTTTCCAATAATAAAATTTTTATTAACAGCCGTGATCAGAACTACCGGAAATTGTATTATTATTAATTAATGTTCGAATATTATACTTACATAAAAACTACATACATACTAGGGTATTCATTTAATCGAGTTTTTGCTTTAATCGGTTAATCGCTCGATTAATTAACCGAGGTTTTGGTTTAATCGGTTAATAATCGGTTAATTTTGTTTTTGATCGGTTAACCGATTAATAAAGCTTTTTATAAATGTGATTATTTCAGCATATAAAAATGCATTATTTGTTTATTATTTGGAGTTTATAAGTAAAAAAAAAACAATAATATACAAAACATAACAATTCTTGAACTAAAACTGCTAACTCACTTTCAGCACATTTTACAGGAGAGACAAAAAACTTTTTATTAATTAAGAAAATTAAAAATACAGTTAGCTTTACACACTTCAAGACTTAAATAGAAAAAAAACTACATGCGACGAGGCGTATCTTTCTCTACCAAACGGCATCTCAATTTACATAAAAAGTGGATTAAGCCTGTTTGCATATTAAGCCGACGATATATATTTATTGTAATTATTTTAAGACATAAGACTTTATGACTACCTTGTGAATCCCCCAAATATGTATTTATAAAAAAACAAGTAAGAGTGCTATATTCGGCTATGCCGAATCTTATATACCCTTCACCATGGTTTGGAAAGAACAGAAGTTTATATATATGTATATTTAAATACATGTATATATACATGTATATTTATAAAATATATATCGTTTAGTTTTATTTAATTATTTGCACATGATTGCGTGCTATTAAATATATTAAAAGTTTAATTAATATATAGCACGTTAAGTTTTGATCGAATTTCAGTATTTGGTCATGCCGACATCTTAAAGTATAAAATTACCATTTACTTTGGTGATAAAACTTGTAGTCGGGAAGTTCTATGGTTCACGAAAATAGGTATTAAAAAAAAACTATATTTTTGACATTACTTTTTTTTTTACCGATATTCCGAGTTTTTCTAAAGATTTCCGATATTTTGATATCTAAAACGTATGAATAGGTCATAATACAGCTCTAAAATTTTAGTTTTTATAAAAATGTTAATGTTTTTAGTCCTTTTTTGGAGTATTTTGCACATAACTTAACCATTTTTAACCGATTTGCAGATTTATATACCAACGTGCTTAAAAATAACATTTCCATTAAATTGGCTTTTAGGCATATATATATATATATATATATATATATATATATATATATATATATATATATATATATACCTACATATGTGTACATATATTTAAGCAAACTTAATTATAAAAAAAACCAACTTAATTATAAAAAAGAGTAACTTTTGGGATTTCAGTATTTTGATTATAACTCAGCCATTTTTTAACCGATTTGACAGATTTATATACCGACGTGTTGAGCAAGAAATTTACCATTTATTTGTGTTATAAAACTTGGACTCGGGAAGATCCATGGTTACCGAAAATTGGTATTTAAAAAAAAAAAATAATTTTGGTCATAACTTTTTTGTATCTGAACCGATTTTCCCGAGTTCTTTATAAAATATGTTCTACTAAAAATTTCCGATATTTTGGTATATAAGTCATATCCATAGGACATATGACAGCCCTAAAATTAAGGTTTTTATACAATTTTTAGTTTTTTTTGTACGGGAGGTACCACGCCCACTTCTCCCATCCCGCCCACATTTTGTAGGGTGGTGTGTATTGACAACCAAAATGTGTGTACCCAATTTGGAAACTTTGGCTCTTACCGTTCTCCAGATATACAGAAAAAAGCAATAAAAATACAACAACAACAAGGGATTTTTGGAAAAAATTAGAGGCAGTCGTGGTTTTTTGATCATGTCTCAGCCATTTGTGGACCGATCTTGCTGAATTTCAATAGCAAGAAATGGTGGACTATATGTGACATAAATGTAAAACAACCTAGCCGCTATCATGTCTGGATTATCCGGAAAACACATATCAAACGTAAGACGGACAGACGGACAGACGGACAGACGGACATCGTTAAATCAACTTCTCTTCTCATATGGACCCAGAATATATATACTTTATGGGGTCTAAAATCAATATTGTGGAAATTACAAACGTTATGACAAACTTATATATACCCTTTTACACCTGTGGTGAAGGGTATAATAAACTGAGATAATTTTATTAGTTATTTCAATAGTTAAAGGAGATCTTATAAAATAATCTTTTAGAAAAGTAATTTGGTTTAAATGGTTAGGATTAAAGCGATTCTTTTCATAGTTTTGACAAAACTTGACTTGGAAAAAATTCTTTTACTTATCGATGATCGATGATGAACATAAAACAATTGAAAAACATTGTAATTTTAGTCACCGATCGGCGGAAAATGGGTTAAAATGAAGGTCACTGAACACCTTCTTTGTTTGTATAAAATATACATTTTGTATATGAGACGAAACAAATAAATAAAAACACAAAAAATATATTATAATACTACAAAATATTGAAATTTTTGTTGCATCGGTTAATCGGTGAATCGACTGAAATTAACCAGTTTAATCGTTAATCGAAAAAAGCCAATTTGAAATTAACCGATCAGTTAATCGGGTAGTAATTAATCGATTAACCGAATGAATACCCTAATACATACAGATATATATCTGTGGCATTTTGACAAAACCTCTTTGTAAGTCAAAATTAAAAAGTTGAAAAAAATGTTGTTAATCCAAGGACCGGAAATTACGAACGGAAAACACAAAATTAAATTTTATTTTTTAAATAAAAAATTTTTGTGTGTGAAAAAAAGAATATTGTTTTTCTGTGTTTAAAATTTAAACGAAAAAGAAAAGAAACATTTTTTTTGAAAACAAAATTTATAGTTTCAAAAAAAAAAGCAAAAACTTTTTTTGTAAAAAAAAAATATTTTTTAAAACGTTTTTTTTTAGAATTTTTTTTTCTATGTATGTATTTTTAAAAAATTAAATATGTATGTATGTATTTTCAGAAGCCTCTTCATAAATTTGATTTGAATTTGTTTTGAAGAATGAAATTTTTATGACAATGCTTAAATATAATTATTTTGTTTTTGTTTTTTTATGTTTATTTTTACGTTTTATTTTAAAAACTTTATTTTATGTTTTTAAGAAAACGTTTTATTTCAAAAACTTTATTTTATTTATTTTTTTCGCCGGCATTTTTTTCAAAACTATTTTAGAAATTTTTTATTTTCTGTAAAATGTAGAATTTTTTAAACTTGCACAATAAATATTTTTTTAGAAACAAAATAAAAAAACATTTTCCGGTCCTTGTGTTAATCGTACGAATTTTCATTCAAAAAACATTTTTGTTTACGTTTTTAAAATTTTGTATTATAAACAAGGCGAATTGAAAGCACAGCTGTGCTACTTTTTTTTTAAATTAGAGAGAGGAATGTCAAAAGTTACGTGTGTTTTTGACATATCGGCCAACGAAAGCAGCAACAAAATACATTGTTGTGTTTTTGGTGTTGTTACTTGTTGTAGTATCGACACCACCGTTTACATGAATTCGCCTTGATTATAAACGAATTTTTTTTTTATTTTTGGTTTGTTTTATTATTTCACAAAAATTATTTTTTCGTCGAGTACAGGTAGAAATTTGTAAGGTAATTCGATGAAATTTTTAACACAAGGACAAAGCCTACTAAAAATGGTGAGAATCGGTGTATAATTTCACGTGTCCCCATACTTCTTTCCGGAGTAGTGTTTGTGCCTATAAACCAGCGAAGGGCAGATAGAGAACACTGAATAAAAGAGAGCAAATTAGTTGATTTACACTTAGAGAAATTCTTGAAAAGTTTTGCAAACTGTATGTAAATTTGCAAAACAAAAAAAAAAAAAAAAAAGTTTAGTAAAAATGTTATTATTATATAATTCATCAAGTTTTCCTTAACGGTAAAATATATATATCCATATTGTCACCTGAAATCGAAAAGACCGTGAGAAAAAACTTCAAAATGTGTACTATTTATATGTAAATATGCAAAAAAAAAAGGAATTCAATAAAAAAAAACTGGATTATTATATAATTCATCATCCCACATGATTGCTGAAAAGTTTTTAAAACAAGCTGAAAAAACATACATAAGCACAGCTTGATCACAACACAATACATATATTGCCAGTGTAAAACTACGAAATTGCTAAATTTGCCAAAATAACAACATGCGCAACAGTCCTGCTTTATTGAAATTTATTAAGCAACTGAATTAGGGTTGTGTCGTTCCGGAACGACCTAGTTCCAATGAACGATTCCCTAAAAGGACTTTTCCAATAGTTCCTTTTTTATCGTTCCTCGTTCCGGAATTGCAATCCGTCGGATCATAAGATGTGTTTCGTTTACTTATTTCTCTTCTAGAGTTGTGTCGTTCCGGAACGACCTAGTTCCATTGAACGATTCCCTAAAAGGAACGGTGCGGACTTTTTCAATAGTTAATTTTTTGTCGTTCCTCGTTCCGCAATTGCAATCTGTGGGAGATCACATGTATTTTTGTAGGGTTATTTTTTGTGTATTGATCAATGTTGCCGACTTTTGTGTATTTTTGTCGTGACATATAAAAATTTTCTAATTAAATCAATTACTAATGTGATCCAAAGCAATATATTTTAGCAATACATAATTCTTATGTAGGTAGTTGTTACGCCACAACATAAAAACAAACAATAACAAATTTTTGATTGTTGACGTTTTAACGAACGACATATGTAGAAGTTTTTTCGTTCCACGTTCATTCATTGTTCAAAGTAAAAACCGGAACGATGAACGAAAGGAACGACCTAGTTCCTTTGATCTTTCGGATCGGTCGGAACGATTCCACAAAAGGAACGATTTTGCCCAACTCTAAACTGAATACAATTTTTCTTTTTTTCCTTCTGTTGTATTTGTTTTTCGGGTTGCCTTTGTTGCTGTTTATGCATGAAACAATGACTTCAAGATTTTCAGTTTGTGGGCAGTAGTAAATGAGCGAAAACAACATCACACAAACACGTGTGTGTGTTATACGGTAAATTTTTTCACATTCTGATTTCAATGTAAATATTGTTGTTTGTTCTTTTTTTGACTGCTAAAAAATTGTTTTTTATTTATTTTCTCTATTTTAAAAGTAGTATAATAAAACAAGTGTATGGTATGTTTTGGGGATTTTAAGGAATACCTTAGTAGGACAATTTTTGCATTTTTAGCAGCTCTGGTAAAAAAAACACGATGAGTAAATGTAAAAACCCGAAAAACTTCGTAATCCAGGCAAACCAGCGCCCACCGCTGCTATAAACCATCCTATTACTTTGGTCATCTTACCATTTTTTATTGGAATCGCTGGTAGGTCCAAAACTAACCATAGGTCCCATATAAATCCCCTTCCTAAAATGACTTAAGGGCAAAAAAATCGTATGTAGGTGAAGATATCTTAACAGTAATCCACACAAAAATTCTTACATAAATCTTAACCTCATAACATAATTTTGCCCATGATGATTGCCCATGGGGCTCACTCTCGAAAATTTGTCTGCTGCATATTGTAATAATTGAAATCCGTTTTTATTTTTAGTTTATTTTTAGACGGTGCAACTAGTGCACTCGTCAGCTGTTTTATTATGATTCATTTTATTTACAATTTATTCTAACTTATATACTAACTATGAAAATAATTCTTAGCCTATTCTTACGTGTAAATAACTTAAACTAAAGCATGGGAAAATTAGTGTAATATGATTTAAATTTTAAGTTTATAAATATTTCCCATGCGTTTGGGTGTAGTACCTTTTAAGCGGCTATTTAGGGTTTAATATTTTGGTGTAATAAGATACCCGTTTATGTCTGCTCTTTAAAGGTATGAATTCATGCAAGTAAATAATATTTAAAGGAATGTATTCATACGATCAAATAATACTACACCTCCTTTCTTAATAAGAATGTTCATATAACTTTAATGTTTTATGGACATTCTTTTACTATTATATATATGTATATATATATACTCTTTTATTAATAATTTGTTTTTAGTTTATAAATCTATAAAATTCTTAAATACAAAATTCTTAAAACAAAATTAATTATAATAATTAAAATAGTTTACAAAAGAGTTTATAAAATTCGAGGGTAATAATTAAAATTAAGTTCCTTATAATAATTAAGAGTTTACAAAATTCCTGGGCCCATGAATTTATTTTTTATGGTAAATCTTTAGTCTATTCTTATGCACTATTTGTTTTTTATTAGTTTTCATATTAACTATTGTTATATTATTTCTCAAATCTATCTTTATAATTTTAAAAGGTCCATTATATTTTTGTTCTAACTTGTGACCTGTATTATTTATGAGTAGTACTAAATCTCCTAGCTTAAAGTTATAATCCATTATATTCCTATCATAGTTTCATTTTTGCTTATGTTTATGGTTCTCTAATAGTAATTTAGCTCTTTTATATGCTATTTCTAACCTAAATTTTGCTTCTTTACTGTAATCTTCTAAATTATATAAGGGTGTTATTCTATCTACTTCATTAAATTGATGGAATGAATTTGGAATTTTCCCAAAAACTAATTCGTATGGACAGTAACTATGCACTGTAGACGGTGTAGTATTAAAGCAGTATGTGAAATATTTTAACCATTCGTCCCAGTCTGTTTTGTCCACTGAAATATAAGAACGTACGTATTCATTAAAACTTCTATGACTTCTTTCGATTGTTCCCAAGGTTTGGTGGTGATGGGCTGTAGAAGTTAGTTTTTTAATTTTTAAGAGATTACAGAGTTCTTGTAATAACGAGTTTTTATATTCCGTTCCCATGTCTGAGATGAACGTCTTCATCGGTCCATAGGAAAGTACGAAATTTTGAAATATTGCTTTAGCAATTGTCTTAGCATTTTTGTCTTTAATAGGTATAGTAACCAAATATTTAGTTAAATCACATATTAAGGTGATAGCATATTCATTTCCTTGAATGGATCTAGGAAATGGTCCCACTGTGTCTACGTATACTATATCAAATGGTTTATTAGGAGTTTCTGTTATAGTCATTGGACATTTAATATTTTTGGTACTTTTAGCTATTTGACATTTGTGGCATGATTTAACATATTTTGATATGTCTTTGGACATATTTTTCCAATAAAAGTATCTTTTAATTTTTTCTATTGTCCTATATATACCACAGTGTCCTCCTTCTATTGGATCATTGTGATATTTCAGCAAGATATCTAGAATTGCCTTGGCATTCTTATTTTCAATTTGGGTCACCTGATTTAGTAGCGCTACTTCTATTTTCTTCAATACTCTATTGCCCATAGTTTTAAAATTATTTAAAGAGATAAATTCGAAAATTTTCTCATTAGGTGCCACTTGTAATTTTTCAATGTTATGTTCACCGGCCACTTTTTCGAGCCTAGGGTAAAATTGTCCTAAGTCAAAATTCCCATTAGTAAACAAATCTTTAATTTGTACATATGCTACTATAGATTTTCCTCGTTTTATGTAACATTTTTCGGGGGAAATCTTTAGTTTATGATATTTTCTGACGTCAGTGTTATTTAATGGTACATATATACTGGGCTTTTTATTTATATTATTATTAATTATCTGCTGATTACTAGGTTCTTGTATTCGTCCTTTATTGGTCATTGATCTAGTCGTGATTTTTAAAATGTGTTATTTCATTAGTGTTAAGTATACGGATAAATGCTTTATTTGACTTTACTAAAGAGTTTGCAATAAAAACACCTGGTTCAAGTTCTTGATTTGGAATAAGTATTTCATCATCAGAATTACTAAAATTGATTTGACGAATCACTTCAGCTCTTGGTGGCAAAATAATATTGTTACAGTTATTCGAAATCGGTATTTCTATTGATTGTGGTATGTTGGATGGTCGTAAGACAAGGTAATCGTAATCCTGATTAAAACCTAAAATACAATTATATTTCTTGATGAAATCCATACCAATGATTCCATCATAAGTTATTGGAAAATCATTGCCCACTATTTGAAAATTATGTGGTATTAAATAAGTTTTAAATTTTAAATCAAAGAATATGCTACCAATTGATTAAATTTTCCCTTGTCCTATTCCACTTAATATTGTGGTTTTGTTAGTATTGATTTTTTTGATATTGAAATATTTTGCTTTAACTATTGAAATGTCTGCGCCTGTGTCTACTAATAATCTTATTGGAGTGTTAGTATTGTGAATGTAAATATCTATTGAACAACTATAGTTAAGGTTAAGATTATACACTTTTCTTTTTATTGATCTGATCTTAGGGGAAGATTCGAGTTTTCTGGATCTCTTTCTTCGTTGGTCATGTTATGTACGTAGTTCCTATTTCTACCGTAATTATTATATCTTTGTTGGTTTCTGTTATTGTAGTTGTTATTGGCGCTATTGGTAGTTCTGTTATTGCTGTAGCTGGTGTTGTTATTTCTGTTACGTGAATAATTATTTTTGTTATTATTTCTATTAAATGTTCCACGAAAATAATTACGATTTGGTCGATGTCTATAATGAAGTATTGCGTTTTGTTGTCCAGTTGCTTCTGTGCAACTGCTGACAAATTTGCTTATTGCTTCATTCATGTTATTAAATTGACCTGCCTCCATTATGAGTTTAACCTTATCTATACTACAGTTTTTAGTTAGCGCTTTTACAGCTACTTGTGTGGAGTATTTAGTTGCTAGTTCGCTAATCAATCCGTCTGAAATATATGCATTTTCTAGTGACTTTGTTAGAAGCTCTATTTCGTTGCAATAGGTGTTTGCTGTCTTAGTCTGCTGTTTTATATTTAATATTTTAGCTGTTAGTACCTCAACAGATTCACCTTTAACAGTTGTCTGAAGCCTGTTTATAATTTCTATGATTGTGGACTCATTACTAATTAAATTCCTTGCGTTACCTTTAATTTTTGTTTTTATTAAAGCTACCGCTGATGATTCATGAGGACCCTTAATTGTATCAACTAAAGTTAATGAGTCTATGAATGATCTTAAATTTTCTGATTTCCCGTCAAAGTCTGTGATTAACTTTGAGGCTGTATTCAAAAATTCTACTATGGTTTGTGTCATGTTGGTGCTTTCTACTTTTGAAAAATATTTATCAATTTCAATCCTCTCGTGAAGAGAAATTGGTAATTCTATATTGAAAGCTTTTCTATTTGTTATATTTAATAGTTTATTTCTAACGTCTTGGTAAAACGCTTCAGCTGCTGCTTTATGAGCTGCAGTTAATCTTGCGTAGTTAACGTTTAGAAGAACTCTTATATCTTCTAAGCAATATATAAGAATTTCTAAATGTTTTATAGTGGTTTCGTCCTTAGTTGGGCGGTCTATATTGAGACATTTGTAAGATCTGTCAAATTTTGCTTTAATATTTCTACACCTTTCCAAAATGCCTTTCCAATCCATAAAACGGGGAAAAAATAAAAAAAAAATAAAAAAAATAATTTAAACTCTGTCTAAATCGTTTGCTCTACTGGCATATCTTTTTTTTAGTGACCTTTTGTGTATTAAATATATTTTTAGTAATAGATTAATTGCTGCAATTATTACAAGGACTAAGTTAAGTGTCCATAGTGACTTAATTTCAGAGGTGTGGTCAACAATCTCTACGTTATTAACGACGTTAGCGTTAGGTTTATCTATTTTTGATTCTTCTCCTCCCATATTTAATTGTAAACATACTTTTTTTTTCATAAAAATTAAAATTAATTTACATAGTATTGTAGATACTTTTATTGACTTGTAGTAAAAAAAAAATTTTTTTTTTTTTTGTTTTTTTTTTTTTTTTTTTTTTTTGCTTATTATATTAAAAAAAAGGAATATTTGTGTCAATGGCGGTTAACGCCTGCTGACCTAAAGAGTGCACTTTAAATGCACTTCTTTTAAAAAACTTTTGTTTTTTTTTTTTTATTTTTTTGGTTGAAGCGCTGTTCCATTAATTTTTCAATTGTGTTTATTCTGTTCCACATTCTAGTGGCATCTTCCCATTTGGGGGGTGGGCTCCTGTTGACTTCTCTTATGAGGAGGGGTCTTTCTCTTTTCAGCCTGCACAGATAGCCTCCTCTTCTTTTCGATTTTCTCTGCCGGCCTCGTCCTCGCTCGATACTCTTCTATTGTGAGTGGCCGAGAACCATCCTTCATTCTATTGCCTTTTGGCCAGGCGGCTAGATTCGCAACTGAGGGATCAGGATTCAGAATTAATTTAGGGGTGCTTTTGAGCACTTCCCTTTTGCTTTTTCCTTTGGGTGCTTTTTTAATTTTAAGCACTCCAAAGTAATGGCAGGATCGCCATGTAATAATTGAAATCCGTTTTTATTTTTAGTTTATTTTTAGACGGTGCAACTAGTGCACTCGTCAGCTGTTTTATTATGATTCATTTTATTTACAATTTATTCTAACTTATATACTAACTATGAAAATAATTCTTAGCCTATTCTTACGTGTAAATAACTTAAACTAAAGCATGGGAAAATTAGTGTAATATGATTTAAATTTTAAGTTTATAAATATTTCCCATGCGTTTGGGTGTAGTACCTTTTAAGCGGCTATTTAGGGTTTAATATTTTGGTGTAATAAGATACCCGTTTATGTCTGCTCTTTAAAGGTATGAATTCATGCAAGTAAATAATATTTAAAGGAATGTATTCATACGATCAAATAATACTACAATATACTGTGATTTAGAGTATCAAATGCTCGAGCTTGACGGACTATAATTTCTTACTTTTTTGTTTTTATTAAAAAAAAAGTGTTATGAATTCTTACAATGTATGATTTTTTATTTTATAGCGAAATTTTGGTAAAATTTATGTCGATTTGGTACAATTTTGCCATTGAGACGGTACAATTTAAGAATTGTCAGATCCCAACAGTGTGTCATAGTCCTCAGTATAATAGTGTAAAAGGGCCTTAATTAATATTTATAAAACACTTACAAATATTTGCAATCATAAAAAAGTTCACCACTTTAATTTTTTTACACTTTCAGCCAAAAGACCCAATGAATTGAATAATCAAAGACCAACACTGGGTCATACTCAAACAACCCGTAAACCGAATCAACGTTATCGTGAGGGTTATCACTATCAACCTGTTGCGTCTACGTCCCGCCAGAGTCCCACGTTTGTTCTAGGCGATGAAATTGGGGCCGGTCCATCCACATCCCGATCCAATGATAATTCTAGTGCGTGATAGTTTTTATTCCTCATTTCATTAATTAATATTTAATAAAAAAAAGAAGAACTTTTTAAAAAACAAATAATTGCATTGAACAAATCTTTAGGCAAAGAAAAACACATGTTTTTTTATCATAATAAAAAGAAAAAATTTAAAAGAAAACAAATAATTAGTAATGATATTAAGAAATTCGAAATTTAATTGTAATGAAATTAGTTACAAACATAAAATTAATTGGAAACTTAAAAAAATTAATTAAAAACGAAATGATTAAAACAATAATACTGTTAAATTTGTATCTGTGTGAAATTGAATAAACCAATAAAAAATTTAATGAAATATAAATGGAAATTCAAGAATTTAAAAAAGAAATAATAATAATATTAAATCGCAACCATAAAATTTAAACCAAAATCCAAACATATTTATAGCAAGAACAAGCAAAAACTATAGATTAAAAAAAAGTAACTACTAAATAAAAACAAATAAATAAAAAACAGTACTGAAATCAATTTTTAAATGAATATTAAGCAAAAAATTATTATACGTGCAACCACAAACACCTTTTCAAATTCAACCAAAAATTCCAACAATATTTTTTTGTGATTTTCAATTCATTGTTAGAATTTAATAAAGCAAAAAATATTGTATTTGTAAAAAAATTTTTATGAAACCAATCAACTAAAGTTCATCTATCCATTAACTAAACTCTCAATGAAAAGTATGTATGTATTGGGACACAATTTAGTTACCGCAATAAGTCCCAATTCTCACCTTGCAACTATTTCTTTGAACTATTTTCGGCGTTCACACAATGCGAGTCTTATTGCTGAAAAAGTAGAATTTTTTAATGCAGAAGTACACATACATACATGTGTACGTTTTTTACATTACGAACAAGAAAACAAAATGAAACGCCAATAGAGTAGCAAGCTGACTAACAAGACTTGAATCGTTAGAATTGGGACTAAGTGAATTGCAAATGTTGAGTTTGAGAAATCAAACTGAAGGGACACTAAAAATTTTTGTTGCTGGGGAAAACTCAACCATTAGCAAAAGCTGGAGAAAGAATATCATCAATATCGTTCTCTCTCCCTCTAAAATCAATATCAATTATACACTCTGAATATCTCAGTCAAACATATTTACTAATGTATGTAGATCACTTTCTCACACGCAAAGTTTAAAAGTCTTGAGAAGGGAAAGAAGAATGGAAGTGCGTACAGACTTTGATGAACTCATAAGTTTGCTTCTTTTTCGTTCGTTGTTTAAACACGGTTGTATTTGGTTGCACTTTAAATTTGATAAACAAAAACAAAAGAACGCACAATTTGTGAAAGTAAACCTTGCGTACATGGTGAAATAACACAGGCGGCAGTACTATAGGGCACAACAAAATGGTAATTTGTCACCGAATACGTCAAAATTTAATAAAAACAAAAATCGAATTGTGATACTGAACGTGAAGAAATAAAACAATTTTTTACCAATTATTATTTTTCATTATGGCCTATATTTCAGTTAAAATGATAAACAAAACATTGACAGAATCGTAGTAGTGCCCTTGTTTAAATAGCTTATATTCTTGCTTGTGCCGAAGCGAAAGAAAGTTTAAAAGAAAATTGAAAAGAATTTGCTTAAGGATACTTTCCGTGTGAGCAAGGCCTCATACATACATAAATAATTACACACCTACACATACAAACATATGTACGTACATACTCGTTTGCATATGATTAAGAGATACAACATCTTTTTAAGGATTTTTTTCTATCTTGAAATAATTGCATTGTAAACCAGGTGCATCCACATCCTATCCAGCCATAGTAAGAGTAGTATTTTAAAAAAGCAAAACAAATATACATATTTGATAATTAGTCAAAGAGAAAGAAACACAACAAAGTTAAATACAAACTGAAAGAAATCAATTAAATAAACTGCAGTCATAAACAATGAAATAGAAAAAAATAAAAGATATACCTACATATAAATACATACTAACATACATAGATAAGTAAATGAAAAATGTTATGTATGCATGTATGTAAGTGTTCCCCATTTTTTAAAATATATAAATGAAAATGATCTACATACATATTCATGCATAAATATTAAATGAAAAATCATTAAATCAGTATAAAACAAAAACCATGTAAACACTTGTAATCGAAATTAAATAAAAGAGACATATTTTTATTTTGTTTTTGAAAACAAGAGATTAAAAAAAAGTAACAAAACAAAAATTACAACAAAAACTAATTAATTAAGCATGAGAAAAAAATGAAAATCATCTTGTTATAAACGTAGTTTTGCTTATTTTTTAATAAAGGAATAAACAGAAAAATATATAAATGAAAAATTGTATCAATAATTCAAATGTGTTTTTAATTGGGAGCATTTATGTATGTGTGTAGTTTTGAACATAAAACATAAAAATGTTATGGCCTAATCAAGGTATGTTAATAGCAGGTAGTCTCGGAAAGCCAAATGGTTATTTTTTATTTGCTTGTTTTGTGATACAAACTGTCAAATGTTGTATAGTAAACATATAGTTTTCTGTCTTTATCTTTTGTCTCTTTTCAACCCCTTTGCTTTTTGACAGTTCGTATCACAAAACAACAATAAAAAGCCCTGTTGTTTGTTTTATTGTACAATTTTGTAATCTCGCGGCTACCTGCTATAAATATACCTTGGGCCTAATCAGTAGGTCTGCG
The DNA here is from genome assembly GCA_930367215.1 of Pollenia angustigena. Lineage (NCBI taxonomy): Eukaryota > Metazoa > Arthropoda > Insecta > Diptera > Polleniidae > Pollenia > Pollenia angustigena. The sequence goes on along the minus strand of OV884057.1, from coordinate 117,183,640 downwards.
CAAAGCTCCTGCTGATTTTTTGCAGAGTTGTGTTTTAAATCATCATAATGTCAAAAGTTTTTTACATTTTTTAACTGCACTGTGTTTATTTGTAAATTGTTTGAAATTATTGTGAAAACAGAAATAAAATTTAATAATTGTGAACAAAAATTTTAACAGCCTGTTCATCGATTTCAAACATTAACGTTCGCATAGAAAATTACATTTAAAACAAGGCGAATTCATAAAGGTGATATTTTCGAGTCATATGTATGTTTATTGTTTATTTTTTTTATGTATACTGAATGTCAAGCTTTGTTTGCGTTTTATGAAAAAATTAATTTAAATTTAAAATTCAATAAAATTCTAAATTCCTGAAAAAAAACTTATTTACATAAATACAAAATTTCCTTTTTTATATTTTCAAAAACTTGTTTTGACATTCACTCAAACCTTTTACAAAAACGAAATACATACCTAGTATTTTTTTAAAAAAGGTATAGCTAGCATAACTCTATCCAGTGTTGCCAATTTAGCCATTTAAGGAGCGTATAGACGACATGTTTTTGTCATCTGACATGCAAATTTCCCACTGCAAAACACATACATATCGTGTGTTACCTTTTTAACTTTGCTTCTGTAAAAGTCAGACGCAAAGTCATCTGACAAAATTTCAATTAGAGCGTGATCTATTTTCTTCTCACAAACCATCTGACATCAGAAATCTATGCCGGGAAGAAACTGGCAGCGGCGTCAACTATTGACGGAATCATTAGCCGGCTGAAGTTAATATTTTACAATACCAAGATATGTATGATCATCTTACCATTGAATAGAATTTATGTTAATATATACATAAAAACCGTTTCATTATAAAATTCTAAATTGGTATCTTTAAAATAAAAGAAAAAAATGTTAAGATGGCTAAATTATTTTACGGCGCAAATAAATATTTTCGTGGCGGCAGCAAGCTATTTTGAAACCGAGAACTACTTTGGTTTCTACAGCAATTTTGACAGACATGAACAATTACATGTGACTTGAAAATTTGACATGTCAGATGACAAATACATGTCGTGTACGGGCGACTTTAGTGGCTAGATTTAGCCATTTTTCACCCAGTTTAGCCATTAAAAATTGAGTTTAGCCATTAGCCATTTTTTAGCCTTTTTTCAACTTGTTTAGCCATAAAAATTTGTTTGCCCTTTTTCTTTTAAAAGAATAATTTTTAATTTATTATAAAAATTTATAAAAGTAAAATAAACATTTTTAACAATTAAAAGGCGTTTAAATCACAACTTTTACAAATGTTGAAAATCGCTATAAACTATGATCATGAAACATCTTTCAAAATAAAGGAACAATATTCCAATTTTAAATTTATAAAATGGATTAACACAAACATCGGTGTTTCTTTCTGGTTGCAAGTATTTCAATAAAGAATTTTTTTAGAAATTTCAGAATTGACTATAAGGTTTCTATCACTTCCATGGTCGAATGCTGAAGTAGAGAGGGTAAATTCGATTTTATCAATTAGGTAAATATTTTTACCATAACAATAAAATATTTATACACACGCCAAAATACTGGAGAGGGTATTATGCATTTGTGCTGATGTTTGTAACACCTTAAAATATTGGTCCTAAGCCCACCTTTACATATACCGATAGACTCACTTTCTGAGTCAATTTAACGATGTTTGTCTTGTTGGCTGGCTGTCCATGTAAACATTGTGGCAAAGTTCAGGTCACAAATTTGAAGATAATTTAATAAAACGTGGTAAATAGGTTCTAATGTGGTTGGGGTTGACTGACTATACTTTCTTACTTGTTTTTTATAGTAGATCCGGACTCAAAAGGTGTTGGGTAAATGTTGTCGTAGTGTCTTACCTTCAAATTATTTTATCTAATATACACGAGTGATTCCTATGAGATGAACAATGACGACATCGAATTTATCGATTATTTAATTTTTTAAATATCTATCAAAATATTAATTTACGTTTATTCTTATTTAACAAATTGATCTTAACTTACAGTATCATCGTAAACCACTTTAAATGAATTATTTCTGTTTTGTTATTGAATTTTTATGTGTTTTTATTTAAAAAAGCTTTTAGCCATTTTTTAGCCCATTTTTAGCCATTTTTTCCGTAAATTTAGCCATTTTTGGTTACAAAGTTTTGGCAACACTGACTCTATCTTATGATGCGGTCACCTGTATGAATACGCCTTGATTTAAAAAAACAAATTTTGTTTTTCATATAATTTTCTATGCGAACGTTAACGTTCGAAATCGTTTAACAAGCTACAAATAAGTATAATGATAAAAAAAATTTAATAAAATTAAAATGCGTTATTGTGCATTTTACAAGTGGACGTGTTACGTTATTTTCAGTGTCAAAAGACCCAGTGGAAAGGGCAAGATGGGGTAAAATTTGTGGCAGGAATTTCGCCCCATCACATGAAATTTACGCAGACAATTTTTCTGAAGCAAGCATTGTACGCATAGGTAAGAAAGTTCGCCTTTTGACAAACGCTGAGAACTAAATAAACCAATAAATGACAATTAATGGGAGGAACTCCATCTCCATCGCACACTGAAAAAAGTTGTTTTACTAGACCTTATAGCTCATTGAAGAATTTGGCAAAATAAGACAACTAAAATCGCCCAAAAAAATGTTTTAAAACTATGGTAAAATTTGATTATTATTAAAAAACGAAAAATCGCCCAAAAAGGGTAATATTTGTTATGCAAACTCGCTCCATTGATTTGGGTGATTCTGCTTAGGCTTATTTTACTGGCAGTCACAATTTCATGCAGTAGTGGTTTTTTGTTCATATTTAGCCATTTGTAGACCTATCTACTTAATTTTCAATGCAAACTATTCCGGAATATGTATATGTGAGGAGTTCGAGTTCCAAAACTCGCTACTTGCATCTGAAGTAATTTTTCACAAATCTCAAAAAACGTTTGATAAGCCAAATGTGACTTTTTCAGCTGATACCTGGTTGTTTGAACGGGCATTTAGTCCATTTTTGCAAAAGGAAAATTATTTTACATGAAAAATATAGCGATAGCATTTTATTTAAAATTGCAAGGAGCGAGTTTTGGAACTATGCACCGCAAGAAAAGAGTAGCAAGTTTTGTTGCTTACAAATTATTTTAGTCGATCAAGGGTGAAAGACAGGATCAATAACAAATCTAAAAATTAAAATTTAACTTAAAATTGGATTCTAGATAAAATAAAAATAAGTCATATTCTTTAAAATTGTAATATTCTTCATTGTCCTCTGTTTCTTCTTCCGAAGCATCACCGCTGTTATCCAAAATATCACGGTAAAAATTTAATCTCTATATTTCTCACCTGTACATACGGAAACTTTTTAAGAAATTTCTCCACGTCAACCAACTATTCTGGTTTTGTGTTAACAGTGTAAGGTGATCTTAATGTGGCTTAATCATTGCTAGTTTCATCTCTTTTTTTATTTTTATGTTTTTCTTAGGAAATTGCCGATTTTTTTTCAAAAAACTATTTGACAGCTTTGTTGAAACTAACATGTACTCCATTAATTGCAAAAAAATACTTTTTGTGTCCATAGGACCTGGTAACATTATTTGGTTACGCTAGCATATACGATTTGGTTACACTAATATATGGGGGATAAGAGAAACTGCAACTCACTTAACTTTTTTATATGGGGGTTTCCTGAAAAGGTTGTAAAGAAATATCAATCGTGTTTTCCACAAGGTCCAGAACGGAAGTGGGCCTGGAGATATAAACTTCTCTCCACGTGCCCGAAGTCAAGGATGCCAAAATTATGTTGCCTCTAACACATACCAAAAATTCTGCAGCCGCCGCAGGTAATGTCACCATTGTACAAGATACTCGAGTACGTGACGAGTCCTCCGAAAAGGAGCTATGAAGCCTTAAACTTAGCTTCGAAATGTTTAAATTACAACAATAAATTCAGGTTCCAGAAACACAATCACAACCAGTGCGGAAAAATAACATGTGGATATGGTGGAACTTGACTCAGCGGTGCTAACTGTGCAAACGCATGCTGTTACACGCTGAATAATAAATGGATGCACGACGACGTCTTGAAAGAACAGCAAAGAGGTACGCTGACTACTAAGGCCCCATTAGTACGGTGGTGCTAAAACTATTGATGAACTGATAGTTCGAAGGTATTTACCGCAAGTGAAAATAATGCCAATAAATTAACCGATACCGCGGTCCGCTGCTATAATTGCTCTCAGCTTGGACACTACCAGTCTTAGTGCCAAAAGCCAGTGCAGTGGTGCTGCCATGATGGAAGCCGAGGGAATGAGGTTGGATATGTATTTCAACAGGTAAGTGTTGCATTTTTCAAACAAAACAAGTGCACTAAACTAATGGACTTAATTTCCTTATTTGATTCGGGTAGTTCAATTAGGTGTGTTCGAGAATTTCGTGCCTTAAACATAAAGAATACTACATTGAAACGTCCGAACGGGATGTTTGGAATAAAAATTATACAGTAGGTCGTGTCCGATGTGATATTGTATTTGCAAATAGAAGAATTAACCATGAATTTTTAGTTTTTCCAGATGAAGCGGCTGTTGTACAAATATTGATCGGTCACTATCTAATGTCAAAAATTAATATAAGTTAAATGAAAATAATATACGGAAGAAGTAAAATTTTGAATTTAAATAAAAATAAAAAACAAGTTGGATTATAAAACAATCAGTGCGCTTGTATCGTTTAATCTATCAGCCATGTCACAGAGTACAATTCCGTTACGAAAACGGATCTCATTCCGTATTTTGGTGCTTCAGAAAGTAACGAAAAAGTTTTCGGGATGAAACCATTTTTGTTTTCATGAACGGATTGGGAGTTTTCTATATCTAAAAGGGAAGGGAGCTTTAATACCATGTGAGATAAGGCCATGATGGCTTTATCTCTCATTCAATAGGGAGATAGCCTTTTTTTATTTGAATGGGAGATAAAGCCATCATGGTCTTAGCTCACATTAGCAATATTAGAAAATGGCTTTATCTCTCATTTCAGTTCCAAAAAACTATCAAAACAAACTTTATATCAATAAACAAACAAACATTATAACGAAACCTTGATAATTAATTTTTGAATCCCAAGAAAAACTTTGATAACTTATATGCATGTGACAGTGTAAATAAAACTAAACTGGCAAAATAAAATAAAGAAATTTGTTTTATTTTTGTTTTTTCTTTACCCACTTACAACTACATTTAGAGTTGACAAAAAGTCAACCGATTGTGGTCGGGACTGTAAGAAAAGATAAACTCAGCTTATTGTTGTTGTTTTTGTTTAAGCTTTGATATTGTTACAAGAAAAACTGGGGCTTATAATTCTTATTCGCTTAACAGTTTTATACTTTAATAAATTATTTAAGCTTAAGGTACCTTTTTTAAAAAATTAATTAAAATGTTTTTATTTTTAATATTTCGATTTTCGTTGGAAATCTTCTTCAGGAATTTTTTTTTATTTTATATTTTATTTAAATATTTTATTTTTCCATTTATTGTCAAATTTTATTTTATTTAAAAAAAAATTCTTGAAGAAGATTTCCAACGAAAATCGAAATATTGAAAATAAAAACATTTAAAATAAATTTTTAAAAAAAATTACCTAAAGTGACTTTAATAATTTATTAAAGTATAATATTTAATAAATAAGGTCGAAGAAAAAGGATTATAATTTAATAATATCTTTAGTTATTCTAAAATCTTTGGATGAAGTTTCCTGACGATCTGGCCTTAGCAACCAGTGAAATACGCATAGGAATAGCTTATCCCATCAACAATAAACTTCAGTTTGTCAATAGTATGAAACGGGAATTTAGCACATTATAACGAAACCTTGATAACACAGTACAACAGCCAATCTGGGGGGTGAGAAATTCGAAGTCAGGGTGATGGTACTAGGTCAGTATAGTAAAAGCCTCAAAGGGTTTGGCGTTCGCATGTGTCAGTTTTTTTTATGACATTTTAAATTTTTTCCTTATCTTGATGTTTTTTCGCTTAGTTGTAACATTTTGGCAAAAACGTAGTTTAACATAACTCGAGAACCACTTGTCCGATTTTGATGAAACAAATTTAGAAAAATTAAGAATTACAATTTCTCTAATCTGTTTCTATACCGTTTTCCTATATGTGCAACACTTTCGAAGTTAAAAATGAATGTATGAAGGGAAAAAAAGTATTTTTTGCCTAAAAATTTAAATATTTTTTTTTTTTAAATTCATAAAAAATCCAAAATGGAAAAAAGTGCCAAAACTAATTACTTTCGCGTAAAGTCACATAACTCATGAGCAAAAAAAGGCATAGATCATGAAAATCGATGCACGCGTTTCTCATTTATTCACAATTAGGTAAATGTATGAATTTCAAAAATTTGCTCCAGATATGCACAACATTATTTGGAGAAAACATTGACACTCACAAGCCGAACTCTCTCATATTTTTCTACTGTACTAAAAGAGAAATATTGATGTGGCAACACTGGTTCTGTAATGTTCACATAAAACATGCACTGTCATTATACTTCTTCTCTTTCTCACACTGGTTCTGTGATTTTTGTCATTCAACAAGTGCCGACGAACGCGAACAGTAAAAGTGATTTTTCTCCAGTTTTTTAAAAGTGAACAAAAGAGAACAGAATATGGAACTGTGCAAGGCAGATATAAATAGCTTTTGCTACTGCTGTGGTCAATATGTCTCAACACATAAAAAAAGGGGAAATTTCAGTACTGATTTTGTTCAAACATACGAGATGTACCTTAACCAAAATGTTATAGTGAACGAAAATTGGGTACCAAATATAGTGTGTAAAAGCTGCTACAACCGTCTAATGGATTGGAAAAATAGAAGACGTGAAAGTATGCCATTCGGTATCCCAATGACTTGGACTAATCCTGGCGAAGGTCACAATCCATTGAATTGCTATGCATGTGCGAATAAAGGAGCCGCAAAAAGGATAAGAAAATCGTATAATTACGTTGGTGTTGCAAGTGCCGCAACACCATTGCCTCATTCGGACCACATTCCTGTGCCAAAAGCTTCTAGCCCAGATATTTTCTCTTCTACGACTGCTCCGACCTATCATGCACGTGATGATCCCCCATATGAGCCATCAGTATCCAATGAGCCAATTTTAATAAATCAAAATAAGCTTGATTCAATTGTTGCCAAGTTGGAATTAACACAGCATAAATCGGAAGAGCTATTTTGAAATCAAACAATTTGTTGGCACCCGGTGTGAAAGTCACAGCTTATCGAAGTCGTCAGGCAACACTCCAAAGTTTATTCCTTGTGAATGATGAAAAAACTTCTGCATATTGCCCGGATGTAGGAAAATTTATGGACGCAATGGAAATAAAATATGAAGCAGATGACTGGAGATTTTTTTATTGGCAGTTCAAAACTCAGCTTGAAGGCGGTTTTACTGCATAAGACCAATAAAAAACCTTCAGTTCCAGTCGCCTATAGTACAGAAACGAAAGAAACATATGATGCACTGGAAAATATTTTAAAAATGGTTAACTACGCCAAACATATGTGGCGCATATGCTGCGATTTAAAAGTTGTAGCAATGCTTTGCGGTCTTCAAAGCGGCTATGTAAAATATATGTGCTTTTTGTGCGATTGGGACACACGATTTTCCGGTGACCAATATGCATGCCACGGATGGAAACTCAGAGAGCACAGCAGGTTACAAACGGCCAATATTATTCTTGAGCCTCTAGTGCCGAAGGAGAAGATATTGCTGCCTCCACTGCATATTAAACTTGGAATTGTTAAGAATTTTATCAAAACTGTCGCCAAAAGAGATGAAGTTTTCTTGTGTTTGAAACTAATTTACCCGAGACTCAGCGAAAGTAAAATTAAAGAAGGTTAGTTATATCACATTCATTTCACATGATTTTCCATCTTAACAAATTAATTTTTTCCAATCAGGCGTACTAAATGGTCCAGATATACGAAAGCTGATTAAAAGTGACGCATTCAACAATATTTTGATTGACGCTGAATTGAATGCATGGCAGGCAATCAAAGAAGTAATAGAAGGCTTGTTGGGAAAGCATCGTTCTAACAACTACGATGTTTCTGTCGCAAGGATGTTAAGAGCATTCTCGGAAATTGGTGTCCACATGTCCTTGAAAATCCATTATTTACATCATCAGCTGTACTACTTCAGCAAACAATTGGCTACCGAATCTGATGAACGAGGTGAACGCTATCATCAAGTTGCTATGCCATTTGAAATGAGGTAATACTGATTTTTTATTTTTTCAAACTCGTTTTAATAAAACAAAAACTTACAGATATAGAGACAAAAAGTCGCCGAGTGCAATAATTGCGGAAATTTGCTGGTGGAGTAAGCTTGTGTGGCAAGACAAGGATGATCTTGATGATAAAGAATTTTCAGTAGATGCAGAAGGGCCAACAGTGGAGTCACACATTGACATTATGTGTGGTTCAGAAACTGATGATAGCGATGAATGCGATGCCACTAGTCCCGAACAACCACCATCGAAAAAGTCTAGGCAATATATATTAAAATAATTAAAAATAAATAAATAAAATAAAAATAAAAAATTATAAAAATGTTGTTTTAATTTTTTAGTAGTTTATGGCCAGAAGTCTGGAGTTATTGGGGAAAATTTATAAAAAAGGCGATAAATGACACTTTTTTGAATAAAAACAAATATCAATATTCTTGTCAAAATGGGATACCTTCACTTAATTGTAAATAAAAGCAGAACGCGTTAATCGATTTCTATGATCTATGTCGCATTTTGTTTATAGGTTATGTGACTTTACCTGAAATTAATAACACTTGATCCTTTTTTCCGTTTTGGATTTTTTATGAATTTAAAAAAAAAAAATTTTAATTTTTAGGCAAAAAAATATATATTTTTTCTCCACAAATTTATTTTTACCGGCAAAACTGTTGATTATAAAGAAAAACGTTATATGAGCGGATTTAAGAAATTGTAATTCTAAATTTTTTTGAGTTTGTTTTAGCAAAATCGGACAAGTGGTTCTCGAGTTATGTTAAACAAAAAAACATCAAGATAAGGAAAAAATTTAAAATGTCATAAAAAAAACTGACACATACGAACGCCAAACCCCTTGAGGGTTTTTCTTGGAATTTTTCACCCCCCAGACAATAATCCCAAAAATGTTCCATAGTGTAATTAAGATTTGAATCCCAAGAAAAACTTTAATAAACAAATATGTTTTCTTCGATTCCGAGCGGAATCATTCCGAACGGAATTGTATTCTGTGACATGGCTGTATATAGAGTTCCAGGTGTTGAAAGTGAAGTCCAGATGTTAAAATTTATTGTTTGAGAGAAAACGGAAATTTTTGTAATTATAATTAGCTTGATAACATTAAATTAGGAAAAATCTACCCACTTGCTTCTGAACTAGAAAGGCCTACTGAGCTAGAGATAAGTGAGTTAGAGATAATCGCCGAAGATGAGGATTGCGAAATCTTAGTATATCCAGGTTGTATGATTGAAAAAACTGAAGTCAGTTTAAATATATATGATGATTTTACGGCTACAGAGGCTCTCACATTAAGGTCTGTGAATCAGTGTTACCGTCGGATATTTGAAAAAAGTACCAAAAAAAGGGGATATCTACAAAAAAAGTGGCGCCAAAAAGAGGATTTAAAAAAAGGCACATCTTTTAAAATTAAAATAATATTATGTATTTTTTACTTTTGTTTCTATTTATTATAATTATAAATGGTATAAAAACATAACAAAACACTTTGTATAGTAATTATATGCACTAAAAAACAATTGCTCGTATTACAATAGACATACAAACTTACTTACAAATGGCTCATTTGTTGTAAAAACTAAAATAAATATTTTGAAAATATTTCTCTGGAGAAGTAATTTTTTTTAAATATTTACTTTAATGTTTTGGTAATTCAAAAACGTTAAACTTGTTTTCTGCCAAAACATGTTTTTTGGATTATGACATTGTTGCAGCGAATAATAGATATTTATGTAATGTGTTTTATAAATACATTTATTAATATATTTCTTGTCCTTTTCCTTCTGAATACGTGTTCCAATTTCACGCCAAAAATCTTCAGCATTCGAAATTTTAAATATGTGTTCATAATTCGCGTCATTTACTTTACTCTCTAGTAGTTTAAATTCATGTATAAATGCATCTGGGTCAGTTATAATATCTTTAAACTCTGAAACTAATTCGAAATAGTTTATATCTTCATAAGACACTATAAATAACGGGTCTAAATACTTCAATATATTGAGCTTTTTGTTTTTTATATCAATTCTTGTTATCAATTCTTTACACAATTTTTGGTAAAAACTTAGATTTTACTTTTAATGTCAAATACACAAATTTTAGAAAAGTTTTCGGTACACAAACGTTTGGTTTCTTTAAGAAGGGAGTAGCGACGTACATTATTTTAGAAGGTCTTTTAAAAGGAAGTTTATACCTTCTAGAAGACATACCTCTTAAGGCAGGATATCATGCGAAGCGGATCTTTTAGAAAGGAGTATAGAGACCTTCAAATAGGCCTGCCACTTGCGGTCCTTTCAATATTTACCGCTGGGTGATTTTAGCAAGTAGAACTACTACTAATACATATACTTATTTTATTGTTTATGAAAAAAATCAATAAAATATGTAAAACTAGAAATTCATATAAAAAAGTTATGTTTAAGTATTTAAAACAAAATAATTTTTTTAAATATAACTGTTTTTATATAAAACTAATTTAAATTCTGCACAGTACATTTGAAATTTGCACTTTGTTATTAAAAGTGATTCTTAACCATTTTTAATTGGGACTTTTCCGATAATCCAAAAATTATTAGCAATTGAAAGTAATCTTTTTGTTGGTGCACTAAAGGCCGGTGGAAACAAACTAAATTCTACAAGCTTTATTATATTTTTAACTTTTTTTCATTAAAATAGACAAAAGGTTCTATCTAAGTATATTTGATTTGATGTTTGATATATTTGATCCACTTATGTATCATCTTTTATCCACTTCTCAGCCAATCAAAATGTTAAATTTAGGTAAGCACTGCAACCCATTGATTTAAACCGTCAATACAGAATACATACTACCTGTCAACTTAGTATGCCAAAATGGTTTTAATAACCAATGGTAAAAACTCATTTTCTTTGCGTGTAATACATTTTAATTTAAAGTCCATTAAATTAAGAGCAGCCTCAGGCATTGAAAAAATGTTGTGACTCTAGACGACAAATATATTTATGGAATATAAAGGCTTACCTTTGTGCCAAAAGTAACCACAATCAAGCACATGGATCATCAAAATAATTTTTTCAATGTCATCGGGCTCCTTTTTTAGGGAGAAAATCTTCTTTTAATGAAACAAACAATTTAAAAAAAGAACAAATATATAAAAAAAAAATATAAAAGAAAATTTCAAAATATTTTTTAATTAAATAACTTTGGAAGGGTATCTATCACATAACATCCCAATGACTTTTAATTCACGATAGGGGTGAATATAAAATTCGTTTTAAAGTGTACACGTTTCCACGCCACCTTTGAGGTAGTGTACTTGGCGCGTTTTTTTTTAACGTGGTTTCCCCTGTAGGCCTACTCCACGATATATAACAAATTAACATTCTTTAACTAAAGTAATAAGATAAGGTATAAATCAAAAAAGTAAATAAAATAAAATTAACATTCTTTTCTTTAACTAAAGTAATAATATAAGGTACAAATAAAAAAGTAAATAAAATAAAATTCAAAGCAATAATATAGTAATACATGAGCCTTTTATTTTGAAAGTGGCATAAGTCACTTTTTCAAAAAAATCGAGTTAATTATAAATAATAATAACAAATAATAATAATAATAATAAATACTGAGAAAAATATCATTATCATGATATATCAAATACAAGTGAATCTTCTCGAAAGTTAGCATCCATATTTTTAAACGTGTTAAAACGCAAACCCTTAAATATCTCGACTTAAAAACGAAATGACTTATGCCACTTTCAAAATAAACGGCCCATATAACATTTGATTATGTTCTTAAACTAAAATACTTACAACTTAAAAAAATAATTAAATTAAAACCGCCAGCCTAAGTTTCCTTTGTAACGTACAGCATTAAACGTTTGTCTCCATAAATAGTTAGCTAATAAATAAAAAATAGATACATATTTTGTGTTAAAAAATGTATAAACTATACTTACTTTTAAAATTTTATTTTTAAAAGTTTACTAAATCCCATAAACCGTTGCTTTGACTTTTGCATTTTTAACCTTTGGTTAAGGTGTCGAATTCGGAAATATATGCGGCATTTAAAAAACATTTGCTTAATGTGTTCTGGTAGGTCGACCGAATTGCTGTGCTCTAGCAATGTTTTTTTTAAGCTGTGGGCAATGCAATATTTCCTTTCCATTCATTTTCCCAAATATTACTTCCAGTTTTTTTATTTCAGCAAGAAAACTGTTCTTTGGCTTTTTAAGGGAAACCTTCGACACTTGATCGACCCACGAAAAAGGGTTTTCATTACATTCATATCCTTCGAGATTGAGCTTTCGTATTATGTACCCGGATATATACTCCAAAGCGTCTTCTTGAAGTAAGCCAACATCTTCGATATTCGAATCATCAAAACATTCGAGTTCGTCTTCTTCGTTTGATGTAGGTAACGGCTCAATAGTATCTGTAACATTATCAGTTCTGCATGGATTCTGAACTTCATCAGCATTGGAACTGTTGATCCATTCAGTGTTATCCTCTTCTACATTGCCCTTTCCGTTTAGGTGCTCCGTGTTTCTGGCTAAACATAAAAAAGAGATTACATGTTGTCCTGAATTTTTTCTTTTATTAAAAACTTACCCAGAATGTATTTTCGAAGCCTATATTTAAAGTCCATTGGCGAAGGATGGTCATTTAAACCACCTTTGCTTCTTATCGCACCGAAGAAATTTTCCAAAATGTCTTGGTTGAGCCTGTTGGTCAATAAATATGTCATATTGTACTTTTCGACATATTTTAGAAGCATAGCCAAAGCTGAATTTGATATTAAAATTCCCTTTTGAAAATGCTCTAAAGTATTTTTATTGGGAATAATTGGCGATGACATAAATTCGTTCATCGCATTTAATGTCCGGTTTTGGGATTCTAGTGCTATACCATATGGTTCCTGGGGAGGATAATTAGTGCTAAACAAAGCAATATGTTATACGCAATAACAAATCTTACCTTCCCAGGGTATTTAAAGGTGCCTAATTTCGAGTTATGCACATCAAACCAATCATTAACAAGTTGGATAAAGTCAGCAGTAAGAGTTGGTTTATACAATTCCATACCATGGGAGTAACATCTTCTAATAGCATTGGCAGTTGTGTGCGAAAACAACTGCGCTGCTAGTTTCACTTTTTGTCTTCCTAAAAAGTTTTCAAAAATGTTATTCATTATATGTTTCATTCAATTATGTTATATCTTACTTGCTCCTTTCACTGTAATATGTTCATCGGTCAATTTTAAAGTAATGGATAAATCCGAATTTGCCGTTAACTTTCGCAATTCCACAATCGTTTTAGAACATACCATTTCATTTTTGTACTTCAGGCCTGTGTCAAGATAATGGTTTCTTACCAGCTTTAATAAATGTGGAACATCGGCAAAAGTAAACACTTTTTCATCCGCACGTGCCGGATTGGGAAACCATGGTTTATCTAAAAAAGTTTGGAAATATTAGTTAAAAAATATTAACTGTTTCAGTTGTATGTGTGTACTAACGAACTAACGACGAATCTTATTAACTAGTACTGAGCTTATTAATTAATCTTAAATTAAATTTATTAATCTTTTTATTTTGTCTATCACTTAACGTTTAACTAACTGTATTAATGAATAAATCTTAATTTGAAATCTTAAATAGAAAAAAAAATTATTAACCCGTTCTTATAGATATGTGTATACATATATTTAACTATAACTAATCTCTTAGTATTACGACTTTATTATCGACATTTTTTGCATGTTATATTAATAACAATCACCGAATAAATCCTAACTACTTTTAACCCTAACTATATTATCATTAAAATTTTAATATTAAATCTTAAGTTAATTAATTTACGATTTTTTTAATTACCCGTCTATTTGAATATCGAAGCTTCAATGTTAATTTCCTTTATAAAAAAATACTGACATTTTAAACAATATCAATATGATTCGTCCTTGAAATTTTGTGATGTTTGCAGTTGTGTGGGGTTAGAAGTTTTGTTTTGTTAGAAATTTCTTGGTGTTCGGAGTATATACTTTACTTACCTGTAGTGATACCTAAATCTTTCCACAACTTACGATTAGTTGGCCCCATATCACACACTATTGCCACCACGGGAAACCCTGCTCTATAAAGTTCGCATCTAATATTGTTTAGAATTCCTTTGGTCATTTTACAATCGTAGTCATAAAATACAGGCTGCTTCCAAGATTTTCTAAGGCCACGTGCAATTACCACTTGAACGTAATTAACAGGCTTTCTGACTGTGTCATTAACGGAGTCGTATTCGTATGTTTCCGCTATCTTCATTTCGTCGAAAGCTAAAACACAAATTTTTTCATCCGCTGATAGGTAGGTCGTTTGGCGCATAAAGTTAATTGAGTTGTTTAACACTCCTTCCTTTATTTCAATTTTTGCGCACCAACGTTGCAAAGTTGAAACGTGGGGTAGCGGAAAACCTTTATTTGACTTTAAATCACGCTGTTAAATTTCGTGAATATCCGTCCATAATTTACCCTAAGTCCCATATAAACACTACTCCCTGAAAACAGCTTAGTACGCCTAAAACCGTAAAAAATAACGCTAGCATAACAAAATTTGGTACGTTACAGTTTTATAGGACTATAAATGATACTGTGAAATTTCGTGAAGATCGGTACATAATTTACCCTAGGCCCCATAGAAACCCTACTACCGGAAAACAGTTTAGTCGCCTAAAACCATAATTAATAACAAATTGTCACAGTTTAAAATAATAATAACATCATACAGATATTACTCCTTAAACATTCAAACTGTCGGTGGAGGGCATCAAAGATTCGGCATAGCCGAATATAGCACTCTAACTTGTTTCATTTTTCTTTCTTTCTTTTCGTAGTTTACATACAAGTATTAATTTCTGTCTGACTTCTAATGTTTCATATGTAAACGCTACAGGTAAGATTAAAAGAGAATTCAAAAACTGTCCGGCAAGCAGCGTTACCGTTGTGATACTAAAGTATCAATTTGACCCTTTTTCGACGGTCTTGATACTATTTATGACCCTTTTTTTAAATTATACTTTTGTATCATTTTCACCTATTTTGTGACACTTTTTGACCCTTTTTTGGAAATAGCACTCACATTTTGTTTTTTGTCAACAACGCTGGACGTTAGTGCTCAAAAATGTTTTCGAAATAAGCGGAGATGGAGAAATGGACTTCAAGTGAAGATTTAATACCAAAATATCGAACGCAAATTCCAAAAAACCAGTTAGTATTCGTAAATAGATTTGTGTTAAGAGATTTTGTACGACTTCTAAGTTAGATTTTCGATAGTAAAGTACAAATTAAAGTACGATTTCCCTTATAGCAAAAATAACTCATATACATATTTGTTAAGTTTTATTTATTGAATAACTTGTGGTGATTTCTTTTCAAAAACAATGTGACATTTTATTTAAAAAATGCAATTAGGTGTTCGTTTCTTATAAATGTTTATAGAGTAGCAAGTTTTATGCTAAAAACTTCATCCTTAATAATGTCATAAGGCATTGAACTTTTTGCCCCCGTTAAAATCGACAATATTAAGAGTGCCCTGTAAAAAAGGTGACATCGGTTTATGTATGGGACCATTTTTAAAACGGCGAGGATTGCCTCAAAGAGCAAGAAAGCTTCGCAAAAATTTAGAAACTCGAAATATTTTGCAAAAATAGCGCCATTAAATTGATTAAAAATCCCTAAAACTAACAGGAATGAAAAAAATTCAGTAAAAATTGCTGAAATTCACAAATATTTGGTAACAGCGGTAAGCTTTAAAGAATCACAAAGCTTGCAGGAAAAAATTCGCCAACGATTGCAAAATTGGAAACAAAGCCAAAAACTTATTTTAAATCGCTAAATAGGTAAAAAAAATTTTCGGAATATAACATAAAAAGTATTAAAAAAAATTTGCTATAATCATGAAGAACAAACTTTTGGTCAAGTGTTAAAAACAGGAAAGGGCGTTCCATAAACAAATTAAGTTTTTTAAGCACTGCCTACCTGAAATAAATATTTTTTGTTTGTTTATAAAAAAACTTGGTCTGGGAAATAATGCTTTTAAAAATGTTGACCCTTTTTTTATTGAAATACCCTTTTTTTGACCCCTTTTTCTGGAAAATCCCCTTTTTGTGACCCTTTTCGAAATTTTCCAACGGTAACCCTGCCGGCAAGAAATGTCCCTAGTGTTAATTGGGACTAAGCCATTAAAAAATGAGTTTAGCCATTAGCCATTTTTTATCTTGTTTAGCCATAAAATTTTTTTGCCGTTTTTCTTTTTTTTCTTTTAAAATAATAATTTTTATTTTATTATAAAAATTTGTAAAAGTAAAATAAAAATTTTGAACAATAGTGAAGAGGGTACTATGCGTTTGTGCTGATGTCTGTAACACCTTAAAATATTGGTCCTTAGCCCACCTTTACCGATTAACTCAGAATCACTTTCTGAGTCGAGTTAACGATGTTTGTCCGGTTGGCTGGCTGTCCATGTAAGCCTTGTGCGCAAAGTACAGGTCGCAATTTAGAGATTATTTGATAAAATTTGGTACAAAGGCTCGGGTTTAACCAACTATACTTTCTAACTTGTTTTTTATTGTAGATCTGAACTCAAAATGTTGGGTAAATGTTGTCGTGATTATGATTTACCTTCAAATTATTTAAAATTTGATTCCTATGAGATGAACAATAACGACATCGAATTTTTCGATGATTTCATTTTTTAATATTAATTTATTTTAATATTAATTATTCTTATTTAACAAATTGGTCCTAACTCACAATTTCATCGTAAACAACTTTAAATGAATTATTTCTATGTTGTTACTGAATTTTAATGTGTTGTTATTACAAACAGCTTTTAGCCCATTTTTAGCAATTTTTTAGCCATTTTTTTCCGTAAATTTAGCCATTTTTGGTCACCAAGTTTTGGCAGCACTGCTGATGGGATAAGCTATTGCTATGCGCATTTCACTGGCTGCTTAGGCCAGATCGTCAGGAAACTTCATCCAAAGATTTTAGAAAAACTAAAGATATTTTACAAATAAAACTGTTAAGCGAATAAGAATTATAAGCAGAGTTTATCTTTTCTTACTGTCCCGACTACAATTGGTTGAGTTTTTGTCAACTCTAAATGTAGTTGTGAGTATTTTTTATTTTACAACAATATTCTTCCGCAAAATGCTAGTTCAAAACAATTGAATTTATTAAGAAATAATCTCCTATCTTACAGCTGAATAGTGTCGATATGTCTAAAGGGCATAATAAACTTCACAAATGGCTTGGCAAACATGTGAAAATTTTACGTTTCTACAAACATTTTGTGTTGTTAATTGGGGTGTTTGCTGTTTGGACAAACATTTAAAGCAATGTTTGCAGAAATATAAAACATTTTTAATATTTGCCAGACATGTTGGATATTTGTCAAACTTTTTGTGGCGTCTAATGCTAAATGTATTCAATTCAATTAATTTTTAATATTAAATTTTTTAGTAGTATTGCTTGCCACAAAACAGCTCGAAGTTTAAATCTTCTCCGTTTTAAGCAAAAAGCCGCAGCACTATTGGCATCTGCATTCATTGAAAACAAAACAAAAATGAAAATTAATGTTTGTACAGAGAATATTTGTGTTGTTTATTGGCAAACCCCAAACGGAAACAATGTGTGTGTATGCCAAGCATTTTGTGTGGTTTATAATGCCCTTAATAACTTATTAGTTTTTGCTGGTAAAGCGTACATTTACTTTTTTTTTTTTTTTGAGTATTTGGGTGTTGCAAATTTCCGTAGTAATGTAAATAAACAAACCTATTGGGGGTATTCACGTCACAAGTTGCACCCTTGCAAAAAAGGAAAAGAGCAAAAATATAACAACAACCACAAAGACAATTATTTACGCACAACTAATTGTCTGTGTGGTTGTTGTTTTATTTTTGTGCTTTTGCTTTTTTGCAAGGGTGCAACTTGTGACGTGAATACCCTTTATGTTGAAAAACAATTTTAAAAATATTTACTCACCTTTGGTATACATATCATTTTTCTAATTCATTCAAAACTTTGAAAAACAAAGATATTTTAATTTAATATATATTTTTATTTCTTTAAAATCTTTTTTTTTTAAATTTTTACCGATATATACCATTAGAACTTTTACTTAAACAACGAGTACACAATGGATAACAACTGCTACCGTCAAGAAGTAAGAAAACATTTTTTGGGTCATATTCAAAATCCACAACAAAAAGTAACTAAAATTTTTTAAAATATGTTCATACATATAACAAAAACTTGTTAAAACAACGAAAATTGTTATTTTTAGCAAACATTTCGTCAAGCTTATTTGCCAGAACTTTTAACCACCAAAAATTTTAATGAACAACCATTAAAAACACAGCAAAAAATTAATGAACTGGAAGTGTATGTAAACGGTAAGGAAAGAAATACAAATCAAACAATAACCAGTGGTGGCGACGCTGATCGAATGTTGTTTTGTCGAAACTACGCTACACACCATACGGCCGATTCATCTAAAATAGGTTATCGTAAGCCATCTGCTCCACTTCACCCTAGCTCAAATGCCAATATTTCACGAAAATATCAAACAAGGATAGCCGCAGAAGACGGTATTGGCGATTATAGTTATCTTTACGAGAACGATTCCAATTTAGATGGTATTGGAAATGGCTCAGAAGATAGTGCTAAAAGTCAAAAGTCTTCCAAAACTGTCGTTAGCCGCAAAAGTTCCCAGGGCTTACGAAAAATTGTTGCATCTCAATGTAAACTTCACGATGTGTTTGATGAAACTATTAAACAAATGTGTAATACAGAAATAGATAACACAGCCGAAGGCAATACTTGTGGATTGCAAGCAGAGCAACCAATGCACTATCCTTTGACATTAAACCATTGCAAAAGATGCACTGAACGCATCCATTCTTTGGAATCACAAAAAGATGTTACGACCGAAATCGGCAAAGGTGACTTTTTGGACTGTCGGAATACCAATACATTAACCATATCTGTAGATGACGTTGTTAACTCGAGAGTTATAAACCCCATGATTCGAAAATTACAACGTATGTATGTGAATAATCTAAAGGAAGAAATGTCACTAATGGAAGACTTAGAACGATTGCCATACAAAGTAAATGAAGTATACAAATCTATAATTTTTAAACCGAAGGATTAATATAGTTTATATGAATAGTTCGTTGTTGTCTTTAAAATCAAAGGCAGTCGTGAAAAATATTAAATAAAACATTTTATATTTTTCAGTATGCATTTTGGTGATGAATTTATTATTTTATAATTTAAACTAACCGTAGGAACACAACTGCACCGTATGAACGTAGAGACAATAGCTGGCGCAAACGTCAAATGTTGACTTTTATCTAATTCTATTACATACGCCGCCGCACATCAGAGAACGGCTTTGTGCAATTGTAAAAAAATCGCATTAAATCAACAGCAACAAATACACTCACTTGCGGTCATACAATCAAACTTGCGCAACCGCAAATATTCGCTGCTGGTTTGCAGTTTTTCAAATAATGCACATCGTGCTTTGTTATTTATACAATCGTTATCTTCGTTTTTAAATAAAGATGTTTGTGTGTTCGGTGCGACAATGATTGTTTTGGTAAAGAAAAAAAAATACAAACAAAAAAGCCGGAAATTAAGCAATTATTACTCATGTATTCATTCAGCATTAACTATGTAGTACAAGAAAAAAAAAATTTAAATGAAACTAAACGCACATATTTAGGTACATACATACAAACAATTTCCATAGAAACAGACTTTTTTTCATCTTAAAAAGTACAGTAGTTCTGTATGTAGGTACAATGTATTCTTGTTATTGTTGTTTTTATTGTTGTTAATTTTAACAAAGCGTCTCTTCGAGTGGTTTATTGTTATTGTTGTTAATGGTAGCAAAGCGTCTCATCGAGTGGACAATGACTACTTGAATGCAAAAGTATAAGAACGTGTTCCTTTGAATTTACACATTTGTGTTATATTGCGTGCGCAACAAAAATGCAAAAAAAAACACTTTCAATAAAAAATGAATAAATGCAAAAATCAAATGTGAACGAAACGATGTAAAAATTACCAACGTTGAACTTTGTTTTGCAAGCAAAGATTGAATGTAAATTTTAGAGTATGAATAAATCAAGAAAAATAGTGATTTTGCAGTTCTCTGCCGCACATACGGGTATTTAGATAATCTACGCTGCCAAAATTATTTTATGTTATATAACTATTGTGGAGGATAAAATTGAATGAAAAATAAATTTTTTAATTGTATTTATTTACTGCCTGTTTGTAAAACGCGAGCGCAAAAGTGACTCGTTCAACTTACATTTAATACAAAAACAAATTTTGAAATTTTGTTTTTGTTTTAAATGTAAGTTAAGCGAGTCACTTTTGTGCTCGCGTTCTACAAACAGCAGTAAGTTAATTATTTAGAAGCTTATTTAACGGCCATGACATGGAAATCGAAATCACGTGAAATTGAAATCGACGAAGATTTTCAATTAAAATTTAAGTAAAAATAAACGCAGCTTTTCCTGGGCGCGTATTTCGATTCGAAGGATGATCTCATTTACGAATTCGAACAATTTCTACTGTGTATTACGATTTTTATAATATTGGTTTCGAATAAACCGACCTTTTTTTATACTTTATCGAAAACAAAAAATCTCTTAACAGCCACTCTCTGTTATGAGCAAAAAGTTATCAAATTTCCCATTTTTTTTTAAATACGTTTGCGAAAATCGTAAAATACAGTACAAATTGTTCGAACTCGTAAGTTATTTCTTTCGAATCGAAATACGCAGTAACCCCCCTGATTTCAAAATTAGTTGAGGTAGAGGTAATGGTCCTCAAAGTATGAGGTATATAAAAGGAAATATTTTTATAACTTTTAAATACGGGAGAACTTTCAAAGTTTGTCCGATTTCAATTTCACGTGATTTCGATTTCCATGGCGTGGCCGTAAATCTTCGCCACTCTCTTAAGATTCGTCACGAACATTCGCCTTCGCTAACATAAGCAGCGCAATTGCCTGTATACCTTGTACTTATTCACACTATTATACTTTATAAGTACACACACACGATTTTCTTTTTGGACAAATCGTACGAATTAATAGGGTAGTGAATCATGCATGGCCTTATGAGGGCCTGGGGCCAAATTACGGCATTCGATATCAATCGAAATTTACGTTTAAATTGTATTGTAATTTCGATCGATATCGAACGCCGTAAATCGGCCCTAGAGAATAATCTTGCGAATTCTTGGCGATTTAGCTTAAAATGTTAATTACGCGCTTCTGCGGCCTTGTATATCAGGAGGTCCATAACAACACGCAACAATTCCACTTTTTAAGTTTAATGTTTTTTTACTGAATAATATTGTACATACCAAGGCGAATTCGCCTTGGTACATACTAAAATCCTAACATTGTTTTAACGTATTTATTTACTTTGAATCGGATAAAAACGCAACAATTTCGCATACATACATAGCACTGTCTTAAATTAAATTTTTTGTTCACTTATCTAAAAATTGTAAAAGTGGAATTGTTTCGTTATGTTGTGATGCTCCTCATATGCACATACATAAAATAAAAAAACACAAACATTTTATAAAAAATAATCTTACTTAGTTTGAGTCAAGGGCGAATTAACTACAGGTGGTGTCGAAACGGCATCTGATTTTGACAGTTCGGGCTTATTTGTTTTGATTTGTTAGTGTTTTGCTAATAATGGTTGACATTTCGAGCTAATGGCACTAACAATACAATGCAAAAAACCCTATGTTGTTTCTGTTGTTTTTGGATTGTTGTAGTTCCGACACCACCTGTAGTTGAATTCGCCTTGGTTTGAGTTCATACGGCTCATGTCTTATTGACAAGATTCTTCCATTTTCTTCTTTGAACATGAATTGGCGTTCAAATGAATCATGTCGACATGTTTTTTATTTTGTTTTATTTGATATTGAAAACAAAAACAAAATTAAACAACGAATAAAAAAGCAAAACGTAAAGACAGTACATGCATCTGTGTACTCGTTTCTTTTCCCCTCGTCCCTCTCGTTGTGGTTTGCTAATATGTAACTGAAACAACAAGCTGTTAATTGACAGTTGACATACGTAATATAAGTGCCGGTTCACACACGTCAAGTGTGACTCGTCCAATCTTGAGCTTTTAGGAGAGAAGGGAAAAGAGGATGTCATATCTTTTCCCCTCTCTCCTAAATACTCAAGACTTGACGAGTCAAACTTGACGTGTGTGAACCGGCACTAAATTTGGCAAATAGCAACGCAACTTCAAATTGTTTTGTCATCAGTAATCGACCCATACTCTATTTCAACAATTTTTATATTCACGCTTAATCTGCGTTCAGTTCAGTTCCGTTGTATTCTGCATTACGATCGTATCTACGTTTTATCAAGTTGTTTATCTACTAACGAAAATTTCTTCGATTTTTTGTTTATTTCGATTTCTAGACTTTTAAGATGTCAAACACGATTTATAAAGACAAACTTGTACTCAACTGTTAAATTGAAAGTAAAATTGCCAAACAAATGGAAAGGTGAAACTGAAAGTGCTGGTTCACACAGGTCAAGTTTACTTGAACAGTTTTATTTAAATTTTCTTTTGAACTTGCGTTCACGTTCATGCACAAAATTAATTTTTGTTTTCTTTTCCTTCAACTTTGTAGCTTTTTATTATATTACGGATGAAAAAAGAAAAGAAAAATACAAAACTGATTGGTACGGTCAAGTATGTACCCCTTTCCATTCTCTTTACCCCTCTCTCCTAAAAGCTCAAGACTTGAAGAGTCAAACTTGACCTGTGTGAACCAGCACAAAGCAATCTCGTGGTCAATTTTAAAAGTGTGAGTGTGTTAGTAAAAATGTGAGAGTGTATTGCAAATTGAAAGGATCCTTTCAATTTTCGTTTTTTTCGAGTCCCAGGTCAATTCGAATTGAAAGGCAAAACTTGATCGTGTGGCTGCCAAGTAAGGGTGGGTCGATTTAGAAATCGATATTGTGTCATCGATTATTCGATAGCTTTTGACATTAGAAAAAAAGTTCTACCACAAATATCAAAGAAATTATTTTCGAGGCTCACAAATTTTAATTTTTTTACATTATCTCAACTTTTTTTTTTAAGGCTTTTTTAGTAGGTAATAAAAAATCGGTAGATTTAATTTTTTTAATATTTCCTTTCTAGGGTGCAATTCTATACAAACAACGATGGCGATAGCAGATTTTCCAAAAAAAATTTTTTCTTGAGGTTTTGGACGAATTTTTGTCGAAAAATCGATCTTTTTACGCGTTATTTTTAAGATTTTTTAGAAATACAGTCAAATCCCGATAATTCGTGCCCCGATAAATCGTAATTCCCGATAATTCGTAATAAACTGTCGGTCCCTTGAAAAAATCTCGTTAATTCGTAAAATATCCATAGATTTTGGTCCCCTCGAATTCGTAACATTTTTTTCAAATAAAATCTTCTTGACCTCTTATAAATCGTAATTGTTTGCTAGCTACCACTTATAATTCTTAATAAAAACAACAGAAACATTAAAAGAATGATTTTTTGTTTACCACTATTTTATTTTTGCGTGGGTTTTTGCTTGTAAGTGGGTTTATTTTCTTAAGATCAGTTTGTTACATGAATAATTTTTATTATAATTTTTATTTTTAACAATTGTGTTTAAACAATAAACTGATAATCATGTGTGTGAAGTTAGCTCCGTCAGTTAGCTTCGTTTTTTTGCCTATCAAGTTTCCTGTACACAAGCAACTTCTGTTAACATAGTTCATACTCAAAGACTGTTAAGACAACAGAATGGATGTTTTTTGCCAAAAATAAATAATTTGAGACAAAAATAAATTTAAAAACGTTAATTCAGAATTATTAATAAAACATTTATTTTTTATTTAAACAATTTGGCCCGGAAATGAATTACAATTAAAAAAAGTCCTTCTTTCAGAACCCGAAAATGGGTCAAAATCGAAATGGTGCTCTAATATGGACTAATAGGGTTGATAGTTTAGGTATTCTAGATTTCAGAACTATATAGTTTTTATTCAGAATTTGTATAGATTTTTTGTAATAGAGCATAGCTGAAAGTGTATTTATGAGATTTCTACTAAAAAAAAGTCCTACTTTCAGAACCCGAAAATGGGTCAAAATCGAAATGGTGCTCTAATATGGACTAATAGGGTTGATAGTTTAGGTATTCTAGATTTCAGAACTATATAGTTTTTATTCAGAATTTGTATAGATTTTTTGTAATAGAGCATAGCTGAAAGTGAATTTATGAGATTTCTACTAAAAAAAAGTCCTACTTTCAGAACCCGAAAATGGGTCAAAATCGAAATGGTGCTCTAATATGGACTAATAGGGTTGATTGTTTAGGTATTCTAGATTTCAGACTATATAGTTTTTATTCAGAATTTGTATAGATTTTTTGTAATAGAGCATAGCTGAAAGTGAATTTATGAGATTTCTACTAAAAAAAAGTCCTACTTTCAGAATTTCTGAATAAAAACTATATAGTTCTGAAATCTAGAATACCTAAACACCATTTCGATTTTGACCCATTTTCGGGTTCTGAAAGAAGGACTTTTTTTAATTGTAATTCATTTCCGCGCCAAATTGTTTAAATAAAAAATAAATGTTTTATTAATAATTCTGAATTAACGTTTTTAAATTTATTTTTGTCTCAAATTATTTATTTTTGGCAAAAAACATCCATTCTGTTGTCTTAACAGTCTTTGAGTATGAACTATGTTAACAGAAGTTGCTTGTGTACAGGAAACTTGATAGGCAAAAAAACGAAGCTAACTGACGGAGCTAACTTCACACACATCTGATAATCTACAAGGCTATATTAAAACCTGTTTGGATATACGGAATTATGCTATGGGGAACAGCAAGCAAATCAAACATCGATATTCTAGAAAGATACCAGTCAAAAACTTTGAGACTAATAACAGCAGCCCCATGGTTTGTCACAAACAAAAATATTCGTAAAGATTTAAATATGTCCTCAGTTCGAGAAGAAATTCAAAGATTCAGTAAAAACTATCTTCAAAGATTAAGTAACCATAGTAACCCTCTGGCTGTTGCGCTATTAGACGACAGCTTTGAAACACGAAGACTTTTTGTAAATATTTACATATGTACATTTATAATCTTATCTAAAGTTACTTGTATATAGCTATGTAGTCCTTTGGGGCTACATAGCTCCTGTTATTTATTACTTAGGTTACCACATTTGCAAATAAATAAATTTCAAAAAAAAAAACAATTGTTTTTTATGTTTTTTATACCCACACCACAATAGTGGAGAGGGTATTATGCATTTGTGCTGATGTGTGTAACGCCTTAAAATATTGGTCCTAGACCTACCTTAGAGTATACCGATCGTCTTAGAATCACTTTCTGAGTCGAACTAACGATGTCCGTCCGGCTGGCTGGCTGGCTGTCCATGTAACCTTGTGCGCAAAGTACAAAGTGGAGATAATTTGATGAAATTTGGGTCATAGGTTCTTATTGGCACAAGGACCAAGCCTATTGAAAATGGGCCGAATCGTAGGACCACGAGGGAAGATAGGGGGAAATTTCTTCCTCTCAGAAACTATCAAACCGATTTCAATGAAATTTAAAACATAGATAGAACCATATCTATTTAGACACAAAATGTATGCATTTTTTAAAAAATAGGACCACGAGGGGAGATATGGGCAATTTCTGCCTCTCAAACCGATTTTAATGAAATTTAAAACATAGATAGATCCATATCTATATGAACACTTTAGCTATACAGTTTTTCAAAAATAGAACCACAAGGGGAGGTAGGGGGAAATTTCTGCCTATCTTCCTATCGACTTTTTCATTGATTTTGATGTAATTATAGCTCACTTTTGAACGCTTTCTATGTTATTTCCCGACAATTTTTTTTAATCGATTTAGCGTTCTCAAATTGGTTTTTAGGTTTGTTTCAAATTTTGCAATTTTTCGCCATTTAGCCACTTTCGCGATAAAAGCGATTTGTTCCGGTAAGTTTTCTGATTCTTTACAGCAATGGTTTTCAACCGGTGGGGGTCGCGAGCTGATCTAAATTAAATACATCGATTTTTTTTTTAATTTAATTTTCTTAATTAAAAAACAAACAAAATTATGCGAACGCTGGGCTTGATTATTTTTAAATTAAATGCGAAAACGTGGTTGCAATTGTGACACCTAAGAAATCAAATCTGTGGCATTTTGACAAAACATCTTAAGTCGAGATAAGATAGCAAACAAGTTTTTAAAAAAATTTCGGTTAAAAAATGATTTTAATCAAATAATAAAATAAACCAAAATTAAAGGAAAATTTCGTTAATAATACAAAATTTTAAATACGTAAACAAAAATGTTTTTTTAATGAAAATTCGCATGATTAACAACATTTTTTTTAACTTTTTAAATTTGTCTTAAGATGTTTTGTCAAAATGCCACAGAAATCATTTGCTAAATTTAATTTATTTCTTTTTGTTTTAATGTTCACCATTTGTAAAAAAAGTAATTTCGCACAGATCATTTGTTGAAAATTGAGTTAATATTTTAAGTGCTTTTTTAGCTAGATAGTTATAAGACTCACTGTAGGTGACTAAAAATTAATCTCGTCTAAATTAACTTAATGAATAGGAAACAAGAAATGTCATGTTTTTGCTTTGTTTCCATTGAATATTCTTTTTTTAAAATAATATTTTTAACCTTTGAGAGCAAAAACGTTAAGGGGTCGCCAAATTTTATGAAAATCATTTTGGGGCCGCGGCTTCAAAAAGGTTGAAAACCACTGCTTTACAGCTTTTACGATTTATAATAAATAGTAGACTTTGTTATCATGCCGCTGTTAGCAAATTTTCGCTATTTTTTTTTTTTTTTTTTTTTTTGTTATTTTCCGACTTTGTTTTATATATAATGTTCGGTTCTTTGTTAAAAAATAGAACAATTGTAGTGATACTGTAGACAAACATTATATTTTAATGTTCTATAATGTTTTTTTTTTACCAGCCAAAAGGGACGAACATTAACGAGCCGAACCGAACACATTGAAGTTTGTGGGTTTTCAAAAAAAACCGAACGGAATTAAATGTTCACATCTTTTGTTGAGTTTGATAAAAACAGTAATATTTTTGTGTTCGAAAGATGACTAACAGGGAAACATTATTTTTTTAATGATTTTCTACGCAAACACTATTAGCGTTTGTGTTTTCCACAATTCTACCGAACATTAAAAAACGATATTTACTGAACAACCTGAACAAAAGCGGCAAGCGTTTTTTTAAACATGAAAATTTTATCTAAATACAATTTCAATAAAACAAACCGACATAGCGATCTGTCAAATAAGATTTATCAGCCGGGTGGTTTCTAATTCGCATTCTAATGGTTTGTTTCGTATAAATTGTATGCAAATGAGAAGTTTTGACATACAAAAAACGCTTCCGCTCTTATTTAGGTAGCTCAGTTAGTGTTTATTTTCGAACACTGATATAAACATATTTTAAATCAGTGTTCGAAAATAAACACTAAATATCGTTCTTTAATGTTCGGTTCGGTAGATTTGTGGAAAACACAAACGCTAATAGTGTTTGTGTAGAAATTCATTAAAAAAAATAACGTTTCCCTGTTTGTCATCTTTCGAACACAAAAATAATGCTGTTTTCATCATACTCAACAAATGATGAGAACATTAAATTCCGTTCGGTTTTTTTTGAAAATCCACGAACTTCAATGTGTTCGGTTCGGCTCGTTAATGTTCTTCGCTTTTTGCTGATAAAAAAAACCAAACATTTTTTACAAAAACAAAATACACACACGAAAAAAACATAATAGAACATTAAAATATAATGTTTTTCTACAGTATCACTACAATTGTTCTGTTTTTTAACGAAGAACCGAACATTATATAATGTTCGGTTCTTTCTTGAAAATAGTTACGAACGGTATTAAGGTTTGTGTATGTTTACACAAACACTAAAAAAATAGATATCGTTCTTCGGTGTGTGAGCCGAACGCTAAATAATGTACTGTTTATTTTCGAACACTGTTTTAAATTTAAAATATCTACATTTTGTTTTTCTCGCACCAATTTCAAATGTGACTTATTTTGACAGTTCTTGTAAGAAACTTTTCGGAAAATATTGTTATGGAAACACTTTTTCTCACATCCTTCCAATAATTGCTGGAAAATTATTTAAATGACAAATAATTCTCGCAAAGTAAAATTACAGAAACACTTGTATGAGAAAAACCATTTTTTGTTTCATTTCACACTATTTTTGTTGCAATTCATACGTTTCATGCGAAAAGTTTTACGATGTGAGAAATACAGAAACGGGCAACTGTAGCAGGGCACAATATCGACAAATTTTTGTCCTTACAAATTGGCCACATTAATTTTTTAAAAAAGCTTATAATACCTGGCTTAAGCTACTGTCAAAAATTAACAAAAAGCCTCTCAAAATCATTTAAAAAAAAACAAAAATAAAATCAAAAAATATTTTATTCTGTACGGAAAGTTCGATCAGTTTCGCACTTTTGCTTAAGCAAATGCCAGTTTCATAAAATTTTTTTCATTTTTTTCTTTCACTGCAATGTGAGGAATTAAAGGCCTAACCATAATGTGCTTAGGTTGGATTAAGCAAATGTGCGAATACATGTAAATCATATGAAGCAAGCCATATTGAACTTACGGAAACTTTTTGTTAAGTTTTATTTTTTTTGAATATGGGCTTTTACATCTAAATCTTAACTATCAGTAGTATAAAAATGAAATCAATGAAGTAAATAACAGAAACTTATAAGGCAAGATTCTGGAGAAATAAAAGTATTTTTAAAGTATCAATTAAATAATATAAAAGGAATTACCTACACGTTCGTAGAATCTTGTTTCCTTTTCAAATTGCGATAAAACTAACTTTCTTGTTTTTATAGGTATGTTATTTCTTACTTGCTGCTTTTTTACTGCAATTTTTACTGTTTATGTTAAATGCTTTTAACTGATCCTTAACTTTAAACATAGCAGCATCATAAAACGACATTCAAAAACTCTGCTAGTTAAAATATGTTAGAAGTTTGTAGTGAATTTTTGAACTGTATTATTTAGTATATTTTTTGTGATCACATTTTTTCTGTAGTCACACATTTTAAAACTTTCTAAGTTACAAGATTATAAGCGGATTGATTCGATTCATTTTGAAAGTTTGAAAATTTTTTAGCAAAAATAATACAACTTACTTAAAACTAAATTTTTTCAATAAAAATTAGCCATGACGATAAATTTCTTTACAATTGTTCATAAACGAAACCATCATGTTGTAGCCTTCTTTGTCAAAATCAACATTTTCTCCTCCAAATAAAATGGCCTAGAAGACATGTTTTAATGAAACATAAGCCATTGCATTAAAACTACAATAAAACCAACCTCACTGGCTCTAATTGCTAAAGGTCCAGCAGCTTTTCCTATGACTTCTATCCAATCGCCCTGAGCAGCTCCAACAGAGTCGGATAAGCTTACAGTAATTTTTTGATCATCTGTAGAGGTGCCCGTTAGATTTGTGCCAGATTCATCTTCCACACGCAACATAATGCTTATATTTTGACCAACATGGGTTCTTAACATATTTCCATTAACAAGGACACGAGGTTCAAAACTACCTACCATTTTAATTACTTTTTCAAAAAATCTTGAATTACTTTTAATTTGGTTGCCAAATCAAATGCGCCAAATTTCGCAAAACAAAACAGATGCACGGCGAATTCACTAGTCAATTCGCCTTGAACATATGTAAGCAGTGAAATACAGAGATGCCACACTAACAAAAGTAAATGTATATGAGTACTGCTAGTTATAAAATTGCAATTTTATTATTCTTAACACAAGTAACAATCTGAGCTCGAAAACAAACTGAACACAAACGTAGTGTAATTTCGAAAACGCAAGCTCTAGAACTTCTTTATCAAGGCCAATCTATCAGGTCTGCTTACTTGTACAAAAACAAAAAACGATTCTTTTTAGTTGTCAAAAATTTACTACCACATACACAAAGCAAAAGGAAAAAAACGTGTATGTGTGGCATACCATAAACGTAAACAAACGTATACATGCACATGTAAGCAAAATGTAAACAACTTTTGACAACTAAAAAGAACATAAACAATGATCATCAGGCTTCTTGCGCAGACCTTTTCAATGGGCCTTGTTCTTTATGTACACAAACAAAATACGGTACACAACGATTGTGAGATGACGAACACATAAACTAAGATAACGTGACGTTTAAAAGAAAAAGCTTGGTTTTTGTTAACATTTAAGAAATCGGTTAAATTAAGTAAAAATAAATTATATATCAGGTGGAAAGGATATACATATAAGAAATTCCTTTTTTATATAACCCAACTAGCATATCGTCTAGGAGTGTACTGGGAATCTCACAGTACCTGTTACACGATGTGATTCGATTTTTCTATAACGCAGCGAAACACGCTTATATTAATCGTAAAGGGAATAGTTTATGATGTATGTAGAGATTATCTAAAGAGTCTTTAAAAAGCATGCCAAGAGTCATATAAGACTCATGTAGTAATTATTTTACAACTCTTGAAATGCTCATCCCTTATAACTGAGCTACCTAAAAAGGGGTATCAAGCGTCTTTTTCATGTTAAAACTTCTAATTTTCATACAAATTATAGGTATGAAACAAACCCTATGGTCACGAAATCGGTTTGTTTTATTGAAATTTTATTGACAATAGAATTTTCACATTTCAAAAACGCTCTTATTTAGGTAGTTCAATAATTGCTATATGACTCTTACAGAGAGTCGCAAAACGTTAATTCCAAGATTAAAAGACGAGCGTGTCAAAAAATTTATAAAAAAGTAATTAATAAAAAAAATTTAGATGATTTTGTTTTTGTTAGTTGTCAGATAATCATCAGAAGATTCTTTTGGGAGTTGTTTATTAAACATAATTGTCAAACAAACAGGCTATGCTAGCTGGGAAGTTTGTTACTCAAATTCAAGGTATATTTATAGCAGGTAGTCTCGGAAAGCCAGCTGGTTATTTTTTATTTGCTTGTTTTGTGATACAAACTGTCAAATGTTGTATAGTTAACAAGTTTTTTGTCTATATCTTTTGTATTTTTTGTCTCTTTTCAACCCCTTTGCTGTTTGACAGTTCGTATCACAAAACAACAATAAAAAGCCCTGTTGTTTGTTTTATTGTACAATTGTTGTAATCTCGCGGCAACCTGCTAAAAATATACCTTGCCCAAATTATTACACGGAAAGAAGTTTATTATCTAAGTTAATCAATTTCGTTTCTTAAAACAAAAAAGTCCAAAATAATTTCTTGATTTTAACTTATTTTGTTTTTGTTTAGTAAAATGTTCTTAAATAAATAAATATTGGGTTTTTGGGTAAAATTAATGGCATTCGTGGTTTTTTGCTCATATCTCAGCCAATTGTGCACCAATCAGGCTGAATTTCAATAGCAAACAATTCCGGACTAAATGTGACATAAATATAAAACTACCAAATCCCCATGATATCTGGGGTCTTAGGAAACCTCATTTCAACGGACAGACGGACATCTTTAAATCAACTTCGCTCCTCATAAGGACCGAGAATATACTATATACTTTATAGGGTCTAGGATCAATATTGTAGAAATTGCAAACGAAATGCCAAATTTACTTAAATTTAAACTTAAAATCTCTTCATGTTCAGAGTTAACGTAGACATATACCAAAAGATTCGTACTCGTATACGATCTCAACTCCACAGTTAAAATTTATTTGGGTCATGGACTAATAAGATGTGGATACATCCATGACATGGTTGGTTAGGCCAAATGAGACCAACATCAGTCTCAAAATTCTGTATCTCGTGGTAGATTGTTGTGTCTTTTAATTTTTTCTGTTTGCACATACGTGGCTGGTGAGAAGAGTGGGTTGGAACCAAGACAAATTCATAAAGGTGACATTTTCCAGTCATCTGTTTATTGTTTACTTTTTTGTGTGTATACTGAATGTCAAGCTTTGTTTACATTTTGTAAAAAAATTAATTCAATTTTTTTTTCAAATAGTTGAAAAAAAAACTTATTTATATTATATAAAACAAAAAAAGTGAAAAAATATAAGCAAAAGAAATTAAAGATGCGTAAGGAATAAGTGGAGCCACAAATTATTTGCAATTGAGGAGTTTCTTAAGCAATTATGTATATTTTATTAACAAAAAAATTTCCTTTTTTATATTTTCAACAAATATTTTTGACATTCACTCTAACTTTTTACAAAACAAAATACATAGTATTTTTCAATAAAAAGGGATAGCTAGCATAACTCTATGTCATGATGCGGTCACCTTTATAAATTCGCCTTGGTTGGAACCTACCAAGAAAAATGTAACAAGAGATAGTAGGAAACCTCGCCAGTCCAAACGATTCGTAACGTATGAAATTATGTATAAGGGTTTAGAACACGTGCTATTATTATTTTTTTTGAAACAATATTCACTTGATTTACTTATTTTTCTAACTCATTTGAATTAATTCAAAGGCAATTCAATTCAAATGAATTGCAATTCATTTTGCTAAATTCAAATGAATCGACTCAATTCATTCGTAATGAATTAAAATAAAAAATGAATGATTCATTTACATCTCTGGTGTCTAGTAACTTGAACAGATATGAAACACTATAGCGGCATTCACCCTTATTAGTAATGTACCTTGAAGAACTTGTGAATCTGAATCATTTAGTTAAAGTATTAAGATACAAAGGGTGAAAACCGCTTATCATTTTTATTCTGTTTGCTTATTTTTCTAATAATGTTTTGTTTAACTATACACGTGCTTAAGATTAGATTACACTATTATACTTTGTATAAATACATTTCAAAAACTCAAGTAATATGACAAAGTGTGATAGTGTGAATGAAATGTGTCACGAAAATGACAAGTATTATGAAAAAAGTTTGACATCCCATACGACTTCATCGTTTTTTGAAAAAAGTCTAAACAATAATACTTTTCATTGGATCAGGGTTGCATTTTATTTCATGTGTGAGTGCTTATACTTTGTGTGATGGTGTGAACTTAAACTGTCATGCTACATTAGATTTTTTGACAGTCGCAACAAAACTCATTAGATTTCTATCGCACAAAGTTTTATGGAATACGTAAGACTTGTGAGATACTAGCCTTTAAGGCTAGATTACACTATTATACTTTGTATTAATGCATGTCAAAAACTCAAGTAATATAACAAAGTGTGATAGTGTGAATGCAATGTGTCACGAAAATGACAAGTATTATGAAAAAAGTTTGACATCCCATACGACTTCATCGTTTTTTGAAAAATTTCTAAACAATAATACTTTTCATTGGGTCAGGGTTGAATTTTTTTCACGCGTGAGTGTTTATACTTTGTGTGATGGTGTGAACACAAACTGTCATGTTACATTAGATTTTGTGACAGTCGCAACAAAACTCATTACATTTCTATCTCACAAAGTATTATGGAATACGTAACACAGGGTCTCCACCTGAGATAAGATATAAGATTTTTATATCAGCAAACGTCAAATTCAATCGCAGAGAGTATTATCTTACGTGTGGACTCTCAAATAGTGTTAGTATTAATATTATAATAAATGTTATGAGACAGTTGTTATAAGAAATCTTATAACAACTATCTTATAAGATGAGCTGTCAAAAATACACATACACACACATATAAAACAATAAAAAGACGCATTCATTAAAATGTTTAATTTTTTTGTGCAAATAGTGAAAATCTTGTGATAAGTGTTTAAAAAAACAATATTTTTAACTAAAAAACAAGAAAAAAATAAAAAAAAGAGTAAAAACGACACAAGTTTACTGCACGAGAATCATTCGATTATGAAATCTTATAAGATACGTGTTCTCCTTGTTTAAGATTAAGATTAACATGAAGAAATTTGTTCTCTCATTCTGCCGACGTTCTCTCACATATTATATCAGATATTATCTTACACAGGGTCTCCACCTGAGATAAGATATAAGATTTTTATATCAGCAAACGTCAAATTCAATCGCAGAGAGTATTATCTTACGTGTGGACTCTCAAATAGTGTTAGTATTAATATTATAATAAATGTTATGAGACAGTTGTTATAAGAAATCTTATAACAACTATCTTATAAGATGAGCTGTCAAAAATACACATACATATACACATATGAAACAATAATAAGACGCATTCATTAAAATGTTTAATTTTTTTGTGCAAATAGTGAAAATCTTGTGATAAGTGTTTAAAAAAACAATATTTTTAACTAAAAAACAAGAAAAAACTTAAAAAAAGAGTAAAAACGATACAAGTTTACTGCACGAGAATCATTCGATTATGAAATCTTATAAGATACGTGTTCCCCTTGTTTAAGATTAAGATTAACATGAAGAAACTTGTTCTGTCATTCTGCCGACGTTCTCTCACATATTATATCAGATATTATCTTAGGTGAAGACCCCATGTAAGACTTGTGAGATAGTGTAATCTAGGCTTTATAGGAATTTTGTGTTGTTTGCGGTTGATTTACATAAACAAAAAAATGTTGTTAATTGCGGTTGAAAGTTGATGACAGCTATAAAAAAAGTGTTTTTGAAAGAAAATTCGTACGACTTATAAAATTTTGTTGAACTTTTTAAATTTGACTTAAGATGTTATAATAAAACGATGCAGATATGTATTTAGATTTTCCAACTGAAGTACAAATAAAATGGTATTTTAGCCACTAGTACTAGTGACTTATTATACCCCTGGCAATGTTATTTACAATAGACATTTAACATGTGCGTGTCATTGGAAATCTACTACTGACGTTGGTACTACTGACTAGGTAGTTCCTTTGGGAACATATGTATGTAGACATTGAAACCAGAGAATCGCTAGTACATTTTAGCAAAAGCAGTCTACACTTTTTGTAAGAATACGAAATCATAACAATCTTTTATTACCATTTCTTCAGCTTTTACAGGAATTGTACTTCTCAGTTGTTATTGATAAAATCTTTTTCGTATTAAATCTATATATAGAGGCAAATGTAATGTAGTGTAGACAATATAGTCGACAAAACTGGTGACTTGGAGACACTTGCACCCAGGTTTCCTTCAGGGTTGTTAACTATTTTAGATATAATTTTTTTATATCTGTAAATAAAATTAATTTCTACTACATTTTGGTATGTATTTTCTTTTAAAAATTTGGCACTTTTGAAAAAAAAGTTTTTTCTTACGAAAACAAGTTTTTTTTTCTGGGATAACAAGATTTTTTTAAAAATATATGGTAGCGCTGATTATGGTTACAAATTTTTTTGGTCGTGGCAACGCTGCTCATATGCTGTCATTTGGTTAAAAAAATCAATCAATGGTGTATTAATAGTTATACACCACCAATCAATCTAAACAACAAAAAATTCTTCTGCTTGTAAAACTTTGCAGCTAAATTTAAAAACAAAAATAATTCAAATAAATGTTGCTTTTTAAGCGCTTGATATAAAACTAAAAAATGTATAAGTGGAAAGTTACAAAAACATTACGAAAACAATGGTATATGTATTAAAAGTGAGGAATAGAAAACAAGTTAATACACAATTTTTGCACCGTCTGCAGCAAAAAGAAAAAACCACCCAACAAAAGGACGAAAATTGATTTTTCCAAACGATATTAAATAGCATCAGTAACTATAAAAACTTGATATATTAGCGATTTAACATTGCAACATAAACAATATAAAAAAATGAGTAAGTAATTTAATTTTGTGTGATAAATTTAAAAAATAAGTAAAGGGATTTTACAAGTTGCTTTGTTTTTTACATTCCAATTGGATTATAAAGTAAGATGTTAATTTCTGTGCATGTGTTTATGTACGTAAGGTTAACATATTCATATAGAATTCCTATACTTTAATTACCATGCATTTCCTGTTTCTCTGGGACAGGAATTATTTGAAGAATGTTTTTAAAAAGTGCAACCCCTAAAAGGCAATGTTTATAATCGGAAATAGTATCCGTAAATTATTATAAAATGCCAAGTATATGACGTCACTTACAACCTACCCTTTCTAAACATTTATGACCATCCAACATCTTACTTCTTCAATAAAATTTACAACGTAAACCACAACAAACCATATTTTTTATAATGTCGTTATTCTGATTTATTTTATTAGGTGAAGAAGAAAATGAAAAGGTTATATTGGATTTGTCACGCAAGCAATTAAAGAAGGTGCCAAAACAAGAAGACGCTCAAAATGTTCGTACTTTGCTTTTGGATGAAAATGAATTGCAAAAAATTGACAATATCGATTCATATCTCAAAATTGAAAAGGTAACAGAAAAATAATAAGACATTCATATTCATACAAAAATATTTATTCTTTCTTATATTTCTTTACAGTTGTCGTTAAGTAAAAATCAATTGTTACGCATGTATGGGGTTTGTCGTCTACATTGCTTGCGAGATTTAAATCTTTCCTTTAATGGTATTTTATCGATAGAAGGGCTAAAGGAGTGTGTTCATTTGCGCTATTTGAATCTGGAGGGAAATAACATAAAAACAATTGAGCATTTAAATACAAATATAAAACTGGAATTTTTAAATTTAGCTGAAAATAGTATTGGCAGTATATCGGATATTTCATTTCTGAAAAGCCTTAAGGTATGCTAATCTTTCTTTTGTTTTTAATACCACAGTTCTGTTAAATCTGATTTTTAAAGCACATATTTTTGATTCTGCATCAGCTACTTCAAATGAAATTTTAAAATTTTTATCAATTGCTTTTAGTTTGGGCAAAAAATCAAAATGATAATTTTCGCTGTTGTTTTTTTACTTTTACCAACAATTAGAACTAGTAAGAAAAAGAGATACTAAAGCTACGTTTAGTTTAATCACAATGGATCGTATTCGGTCTCCGAGTGGAGGTGTGCCTGTGGGCGCACAACCCTTCTTAACCTATCTTAACCTACGTTCACACCTATTAAATATTTGACGTCCTACGCGTAACCCCTAGCTTTATTAAAGAAATTTTTGCTTTTGCTAAACGTTAGGCTTGATTAAAATCCATTAAAGAGTTTCTAAATTACACTAAACAATTCTCTTCTTACAAATAAAGATTAGTAAGCCAATAGAACTTGTCAAAAATAAAGCTAAAGTTTGATCAATTTATTGGTCACGCTTTTTTTGGATTTTTTCGTCAAATATTTGTTAGGTCTGAACATACCTTAAGGTTGTTCACGTCACAAGCGAAAAAGTAAAAGTGCACAACATAAACATAGTAAAAAGGTGCAAATAAGAAAATAAAAATTGCTAACTCATGAAAAAGTAAAAAAAAATTCTACCCTGGCTGGGAATAACAAAAATACTGATTTAAGAAAAGGCCCAACCAGAATGTGAAAAACGTGGCTTAAGCAACTGAGCGAGTTCATGTAAATCATATGTGCCAATCCATATCTTATCTCAATGGTTTCCAACCGGTGGGTCGCGACCCCCTGGTGGGTCACGGCCATCTTTCTCGGGGGTCGCGAGCTGATCTAAATAAAATACATAGATTTTTTTTAATTTATTTTTTTTTTATTCAAAAAATAAAAACAAATTTTATTCAAAAACATAAAAGTACTGATGTTAATGCGAACGATGGGCTTGCTTATTTTTAAATTGAATGCGAAAACGTGGTTGCAATTGTGACACCTAAACAATCAAATCATTTGCTAAATTTAATTTATTGCTTTTTTTTTTGTTTTAATGTGCACCATTTCTAAAAAAAAAGTAATTTCGCACAGATAATATGTTGAAAATTGATTTAATATTTTAAGTGCTTTTTTTTAGCTAGCTCAGAATAGTTTGCCTTACGCTTTAGCTAAAATAACTGTCCGCTGCCAGCTCACATAAATTTTCTTTCAAATTATTGGCAAGATCGGCGAACTTAACGCAGTTAGTTATGAATGGATTAAATACCCAACAATCACCATTATCTTCTTGCAGCTCTTTTGGAAAATAGGGGTATAGGTAGTTCCATTTTTAAATTTTGCAACGCTTCTATCATGGTAGGAATAAAATCGCTCACCAATTCATCGGAGGAAATTCCTGTTGCAACACTTTCAAAGCTGGTGAAAAAATCA
This sequence comes from Pollenia angustigena, assembly GCA_930367215.1. Lineage (NCBI taxonomy): Eukaryota > Metazoa > Arthropoda > Insecta > Diptera > Polleniidae > Pollenia > Pollenia angustigena. Next base: position 117,145,105 of record OV884057.1, on the reverse strand, counting down.
AATTGTAATTGTTGCAAAGATGTTGACCGCATTAAAATTTGTAATTTACATATATGCGAATTTCAAAAGCCACTTAGGATTATTAAACAAATTTTCATATACATAGGTGACTTAAAATTAATCTCGTCTAAATTACCTTAATTAAAAGCAAACAAGCAGTGTCATGTTTTTGTTTTGTTTTCATTGAATTTTCTTTTTTTTATAATAATATTTTTAACCTTTGAGAGCAAAAACGTTAAGGGGTCGCCAGAATTTATGAAAATCATTTTGGGGCCACGGCTTCAAAAAGGTTGAAAACCACTGTCTTATCTTATCATGAAACTGTCATTTGTTTAGTTTGTTATGCACATTCTGGTCGGGTCTTTACTCGAATAGCAAACCATGATGAGTTACTGACGAATGAACATATATCGACATATTCTTGCCAATACAGAGAATGAAAGGGTGCCACTGAAAAACCTTCATTATCAATTTACTATTAGCAAAAGAAAGGATAAAACGTGGAATTGGCTCAGCCGTCGCTTCGACGGGATCGCGGCAAGACTGTATAAGAGAGGAAAGACAGCTCACGCTCCCTTGTAGTGATGGCAAATAAAAAGTGTTTCGAAGCGTTAAACAGTACTTTAAAAGATATCAGAAAGAACGATGTCATGATGCTTGGAGTCACGTTGCTGTTAGCTGAAGATTTCCGTCATACATTGCCGATAAATCCGAAACGAACTCGAGCTGATGAAGTTAAGGCTTCAAATATTTGGTCCTTTAAGAAAAACTCTACCTTACGAAAAACATAAGAGTGTACTTAAAGGGTAACGTTGACGCTGCAGGATTTGCCGATTTCCTCCATAAAATTGGAAACAGACAATATCCTGAAACCGAAGGCAAGGTGACAATTCTAGCAGGCGTTGTCATATAGTGCCAAAATGAATTCGAGCTGACGAATTTAAGGCTTGCAATACGCCTTAAATCTTTAGTTCTTTGTAGAAAAACTCTACCTTACGAAAAACATGCAAGTGTACTTGAAGGGTAACGTTTGCTATTTGCCGATTTATTCCTTAAAATTGGAAACAGAGAATATCCTAGACCAAACGTACAGTTCGCACAACCAAAAACGACCAGGAGCAGAATACGAATCTATAGTTATTGATGATGCCGTACAATAATCTGAGCAAAATGAATCGGTGTGTGTACCACGGATACCAATTACAACGATTGAAAAAAAAATCGCATTAACGGCCACTTTCACCAAGTTCGGTTATATTTAACTAAGATATAACCGATCTTTCAAAACATATTTGTAACCGGAACTTTAATTGAAAGTTAGTTTTAACCGAACTTGGTGATACAATCAAACCTGTCATACAATCAAACCTGCGCAACCGCAAACATTCGCTGATGGTTTGCTGTCATTCAAATAATGCACTTCGTGCTTTGTTATTTATACCATCGTTAGCTTCATTTTTTAATTATGATGTTTGTGCGTTCGGTGCGACAATGATTGTTTTGGTAAAGAAAAAAATACAAACAAAAAAGCCAGAAACTAAGCAATCATCCCTCCAAGCAATTGGCAGAGTAATGTTCGATTATCAACGAAATTTGAACTACTTCGTCACATTTGGTAGTTAAACAGTAGATTTTGCGGAATTAAGCAACTACAAAATACGTAAGAATCAAATAATGAGTACTAAAATTATACTTTTTCGTCACTTTAAAAAGTAGTTCAGATAATTGTAACAGTTATTAAATTGAAACAACAGCAAAAATTAACATTGCCCATGAAGTTTTGACTTCTTCGCAACGATTTGCAGTTAAAAAGTGAATACCAAGTACAAAAGCAATTTGCCTAAGTTATGGCAGTTTTTACTTAAAGTGCATTATGATAGGTGGTGCGTGAGTGTAAAATAGTATCAAGCTGTAAAATAAAGTTAAATTTTAAATATTTAAAAATTAAATAGTTATATTGTTCTGAAAGTAAAGACCCCGCTGGATCCAAAAGTTACCGCACGTTCTAGTACACAAAATTATTAAATGAGTGCACAAGACAGCCCAAACTCACTCTTCGGGTAGATCGAAGTGATATTTTGCAGTTTGTTTATTCAATATGACTTTAATAATTTTTGTTGAAAATTACTGCCTGTTTAACGATGTCGAACGTTATCGTTCGCATAGAAAATTACATTCAAAACAAAAACAAACTTCGAACAATATTCGAATTTTGTTTTTGTTTTAAATGTAATTTTCTATGCGAACGATGACGTTCGAAATCCATGAACAGGCTGTTAGTATTAATATTTTTTTATTGGAAATTAGTGAAAACAACATTTATAAAATAATTCTTGCAAAGCTTTAAAAATAAATGCTAGTTATTATATGATAAAACTTTTATAAGGTTAGTGTTTGAACAAATTTGCGATTTTCTGTAAATTTTTTAAAAAAAAATTTGTCAACATTAGGTTTTTAACTTTAAAACATTAATGGCCAATTTCACCAATTTATTTACATATCAATTTATGTTTTTCAAATCAAATTAAACAAAATTTTATGAAAAACTATGTACATATATATATTAACAAATGAATTTATATTTAAAAAGAATCGGTGAAATTGGCCATAACAATCGTTATACACGTTTCAGCTCAGTTGTTTTTATTTTACTCAGACTCGTCTAACAAAAACAAAGAAAGATAAACAGTAAAAAGGCTTACTCTTTATTATTAAGAACAATAAGAAAAAATTAACTTCAAAAGAGTACTTTTTAGAGCCAAAAGCGATACTACTAAATTCACTTGATATTCAACCACCAAACCGCTCTAATTCGTCATAAAATATAGTCACTAAGTAGATTCTTAATGGAAATATTACCATAGTGGGACACTTCTTCCCGAACCATGTCACTACATCAATAAGAATTTAATAGCAGAAGCGATAGATTTTTGCTAAATGGGGAAACTATTTAGATTATTTTTCGATCGAAATTGTTTGCAGGGATTACTCATGTAGGCATTCAGCAGTACAAGAAAAAAAAAAAATTGAAATGAAACGCCAACGCACATACATAGGTACACACAATTTCATTTCTTAAAAAGTACAGTAGTTCTGTATATACAATGTATTGTTGTTGTTATTGCTGTTAATGTAACAAAGCGACTCGTACTCGTACCAATTTAGTTCTTCGACAATGTGGACAATGACTGCGTGAATGCAAAAGCATAAGAATTTTTTTTTTGACTTTGAGCAATTGTGTTGTTGCGTGCGCAACAAAAAATGCAAACAAAGCACTTTCAATAAAAAACTCACACATGCACAAATCAAATGTGTACACAACGATGTAAAAATGACCAACGTTGAACTTTGTTTTGCAGGCATAGAGTTAATGCAAATTTAAGCGTGAGTAAATCAACAAAAATAGTGGATTTTGGTACCCATTCGCTTCTGGAAAATTGCAGTTCGCCCTTAAGGTCTGTTTTGCAATGACTTTTAACAAATCTCCGAGTCGGTCTTGAAACAGCAGGGATTGATATAAGCGGGTATGCTTCTCACACGGGAAGTTAAACGTGGCCTGCTTGAGAGTGATCACACTTTTCAACCTGGTCGTGTTATAAAAAATTGCTCTCCTTAAAACTTATGAAATATGATAGTAACGATTTTAATCAGCAAACTTATTAATAGTTTCAACCGTTTGGTATATTCTTGGGGTTTCTGCGCGAACGAAGCGGCGGGCAAAAGCTAGTACAATAATATGCATATATTAATAGACTTAAAAGTTAACAAATTACAAATGACAAACACAAAATTGCTCTCCAGCAACAACAAAAAATAATAATAATATCTAGCAAAATAAAAAAGAATTAATGTCCAAACTGTTGTCAATGGCGGATATCTATTCGATAATGTTGTTTTTTAGCTCTTGAACTGTTGTGATCAAACCGTGTTTAATCGCATGATCTTGGTTGCCAATATAATACTCCTCTACTATAATGTGGTTTCCGAACTAAGATTTATTGTTTTCTAACACCACAGGACAAGCGAAAAATTCTTCCTCAAATTGAACCTATTCTTCCTCTTAAATTAAGCATTTACGAGATGCTAGTGCAGGTAGATCGACAGTTTGTCGCGCTCTAAGCAGTGAACATTTACAGTTCCGAAAGCTAAAGAAAAAATCCTCCAATAAATGCAATCCGTCAACAGAAACGCCTTCAACTTGCCAAAGATCATATCTGTGACATGTTGACAAAATATCTTAAGTCGAGATAAGATAGCAAAAAAGTTTAAAAAAAATCGGTGATAAAATCATTTTTAGCAAATATGTAGTAAAATAAACCAAAATTAAGAAAAAATTTTGTTTATAATACCAAATTTTCAAAACGTAAACAAAAATGTTTTTTGAATGAAAATTCGTATGATTAACAATATTTTTGTAAACTTTTTAAATATGACTTTAGATGTTTTGTCAAAATGCCGCAGAAATGGCATGGGATGTACAAAGGCAACTTAGAGATAAGGATTGGCGGAAAACTATTTTTTCGTAAGCAAAAATCGGTGCCATCCAAATTAAACTTATTTTCATCTCCAAAAACTATCTTTCCGCCAATCCATTGTCATACTATTTTTTGTGTTTTAATTGTCATTGGAAGTATCAATATTTACAATTTATACAGTTTATTTTTTATTTTTAAATGTGTTGGTTCTATCCTTATGAACCACAGTGTTTGTATACTGTAAAAATAAAGGATATGGCCCTACAACTCAGTTGAGTTGTAATAAAGAATAAAGAAATTACGACTCTTCTAAATACAAAATTGTGACTCTACCAAAAATATGGTACAATCACAACACTGTAGATACAAAATTACAACCTTAGTTTTTTAATACCGTTTGTAAATAAGATTCAACACCGGTACAACACCCTAAATACAAATATACGACTTTAGTTTTTTAAAGTCGTATTTACCATAAAACTATACCTCTACAACACTGTATATGCAAGAATTAAACCTTAATATTCTATTACCGTGTTTATAATAATTCTATTCCGCTACAACGCTGTATATATGAAAATTTATGGCGATTTCTTTTCTGAGAAATATGTTGCATAAATGTTACATGCTCTATCTCTTTTGTGTAGAGCATGTAACATTTATGCAACATATTTCTCAGAAAAGAAATCACAAAAACTATTTTAGTTAGAAAATAAACAAATTTTTTCTTGTTTATTAGCGAATTTATATTTGTAACAATATTGAAAATAAGAGTCGGAAGATGGTTGTGACTACGTTGTAAATTCGTGAATCCAACATTGTAAATTTAAATTTACAGTACTGTGACAACACTAAAAAGAAGAGTTGGAAGACACACATTTGGCGTTATCATTTTAATATTGTGACAACATTGTAAATTTGGTAAACAGTACGTTGTATTGATGTTGATAGTACCCCCTGCAACGTCGGCACACGACGCTGTGATTGTCTTTTTCTGCCTGGGGGGTTGTGATCAGTTGTAATTTTTGTTATGTTTTTGTTCATCGCAATTTAGCAAAGTTGTAAACCATAATACAAAAACTAAGAAATTACAACTCAACTGATTTAAGTTGTAAACCGCAATAGGGGCCTATATGAATTCAATTCATTTATTTCATCTCATTTAAACAACATCTTTTATTCACTTGTAAAATTTTAGTATGAAAAATATTACAAATTAAAGCAGCAACATTTTCACTGGTGTTCATAATAGAGCAACAATTTTTTTTCGCGACCACACATTTTAAATTAAGAAACCGTTTAAAAATTTCGCCCAGAACAATATTTCGTATTTATTATTATTTGTTGAAACATTTTGTTAAAATTTTCATCCAAAACTAACTGAGCTACCTAAATAAGAGCGGACGCATTTTTTGTATGTCGAAACTTCTCATTTGCATACAATTTATACGAAACAAACCATTAGAATGCGAATTAGAAACCACCCGGCTGATAAATCTTATTTGACAGATCGCTATGTCGGTTTGTTTTATTGAAATCGTATTTAGATAAAATTTTCATGTTTAAAAAAACGCTTGCCGCTTTTATTTAGGTTGTTCAGTAAATAAAATTATTTTAAACGTCAGAAACAATTTCATACAAATTGTTGCTGAAGTTCTAGTTGACTCAACTTAAAAAAAAAAAACTTTATTTACATTCAAGGCCCATTGAAAAGGTCTGCGCAAGAAGCCTGATGATCATTGTTTTCGTTCTTTTGAGCTTTCAAAAGTTGTTTACATACACGTTTTTTCCTTTTGCTTTGTATATGTGGTAGTAAATTTTTGGCAGCTTAAAAGAAAAAGTATTTTGTTTTTGTACAAGTAAGCAGACCTGATAGATGGGGCTTGTTTACATTTTTGTTTAAAAAATGAAAGGAAAATATATGAAATACTTTGGGAAGAAATAAGATAGAAGAAAAAACGAAATTATTGCTCTGATTGTGAACAAAGCTTAAGTTTTTATAAATATGATTAAATCATTTAAGGTTCATTCATTCCTTCCATAACAATTTTCTTTTATTTTTAGGAGTTGTATTTGCATGGCAATCGTTTAACACACTTAAGACAATGTGACAAATATTTACCGATTTCATTGGAGGGCTTAACATTGGCGAAAAATAATATAAGTGATCTTAATGAGATTTGTTCATTAACAAATCTAATTAACTTAAATAGCCTGACAATTAATGAAAATCCTTGTGTCTCAATGACAGCTGGACCAGAGTAAGTAAACAATGATATTTTTTAATAAAAAACAATTTAAATTTTTTTTTTTGACAGTGGCTTCGATCATCGACCATTTGTGTTGAATTGGTGTTTAAGTTTAAAAATTATTGATGGCTTTGTAGTGGATCCAATTGAAAGGTTTGTGATTTCTTTCAAATAATGTTGCGTTTATAAAAACGAATCCGTATTTTTAGTCTTAAAGCAGAGTGGCTATACAGTCAAGGTCGTGGTCGTAGTTTCCGACTGGGCGAACAGACAGCTTTAGCAAAATACCTGGGTTCTGTTTGCCCGCTTATAGGTAAAGCACTGGAAAATGAGAATGAACGCAAGTTACGTTTAATACTAAGCAAAGCCCAACATCACCAGCGTCAGTTACAAGAAGAAATTTCGGAAAACTCGAATCAATCTGCTAATAATTCACCATCTTCGGGTCGAAAAAAACCAGCAAGTCGCATACAATCTCCCAGATGTAAGTATAATACATATATAATTTACAAAGAATTAAGGCTTAAGTAATGGTATATACATATTTGTATGTATATTATGTTAGTTTCGCGCTTGAGCGGACGTCAAGGCTCCCCAGATTCAATGATTAATAGTTATCATGGAAATACGACAAACGAACAAGGTATTTAATAAAATAATATTTAAACTTAATTAATTTTATTAATTATTGGAAATATATGTATGTATATTAATTTTTTTCATTGAATTAGTGGCCAATGCTAATCATTTAGTTCAAATGACAACATCATTAATAGAAAATATAAAAAATTGTGATACTTTGATGTCGCAGAGTTTAGATGGTTCTAATGTCAACAATTCTAATTCTAAAATAAATAACTCGCAAGATTCAACACCTCGCACTATAACGCCAAATCCCTACAACGGTATATTTTTTGGCCATATTTTTTTTTTTTGTAATTATTAATTTAATTTTTAAGGGGGACCTTTAAACGCTGCTTCAAAAATGGTCCCTGTACCAGAAACCCTTATGAGTCCAGATGTTTGTCCAGTTTCGGTGGCACAAAGAGTTGCTGTATCTGCTATAAATACTCAAATACAGCAATCAAAAATTAATAAAAACAAAGGTAACCTAGTGAATTACAATTCAAAACTAAAAAATATAAAATGTTTTTCTCGTTTGAATTATATTTTGAAAATTATATTTACTATTTGACAGATAACCGCTTAAATTCTCCAAAAATGCGCAGTCCACATTTAAAACGGAATACTGCGGAACGTAGTCCAAATATGAGTCCAAGAAAATCGAATTCTAATTCAAGTACCACAAATGCGACACAACACCAACAGACAAACACAAAGAATCTAGGAAACCAACAGCAACAACATGTTTCGCATATGGATCAACATATAAAATCGAGACAATTTATTGCCAATTCAATGCATGTGGCCGCCCCAGACGATTGTTCTGGTGGTGGCAGTTCAGATGAAGATAGTGACAATATAAATGTTGATAAACTAAAAACCATACGTAATAAGGCTGCTCAAAGGTAAGGCGAAGATTTTTAAGGAAATTTAAGTGGTAATTTTTAATACGATTTTACAGATGCCAGCAACTTAAACAAAATATAGAAAATTCCGGTCACAATCTTAGTCCAGACACTGAGAACTCGGCGGTAGTTATACAGAAAATATGGCGTGGATATAGGACTAGAAAGAAAACAAAAGATATTGCTGAAAAATTATTAAAGAAAAGAACACATGAATATATAGAGTAAGTAAAAATCAAATTTTAAACAGATGTTCAGATACTAGGTATTTTATCATATAAAATCTGAAAGTCGCGTTTAATTTTTGTGTTCAAAACTTATTTCAACTTAGGCGACATTTATACGATGTCTTTTCAAACATTTATGTATTCCCTTTTATTTATTTATTTATTTATTTCAGTCTATGGAAAACAAAGTTCCTTACAGACTATGCAACTAACCTAACATAGAAAAATATATTATAAAGTAAAAAAAAAAAAGTTAATAATTGGAATATATACATATATAAAAAATTTTATAAAATACTCAAAAGAAGGCTTAAGTTCATGAAATTTAATTTTTATTAAATTATTTTTGTGAAGAAAGGAATTTTACAACATGAAAATTAATTAAAATTGTTATTGATAATCTTTCATTCTTGACGTGGCTCGGGCTCGAACCCTGGCCGGCAGGTTACCATGACATGTTTCGATCGCAACCACTCGATCTCCTCAGATGGATTTGCCGTCTTACACTCGCAGCCATCGACGACTGCTGACGTCACTAGTCAAACATCAATCCTTAAACCAAATTGTAACTATTTTAACATTTGGTAGATCGAAATTTGCTTTCCTGAATGATTATCCATTTTAATTGATTTTACATGTTTTTTCCTTTACCTCTGTTTTTTCGTACTTTCGTCAAGAATTTTTTTTTTTTAAGCCTAATTAAAAATATTAAAAATTTGGATTAAAAACCATAAATAGTTCAACAAAATAACCACAATACTAATTACTCAAAAGAAATAACTTAAAATTATCTTTTGATGTGCAAAATTCAATATGCGATTTAGATTTTTTTTGAAGGCATATATTTAATTTATTAATATAATTAAATGCTCTCGTTAAAGTGCCATTAAGAGCATAATTAGTACGATGAACTGGAACTTTAAATGTGTCAATTATCCTCAAGTTTCGAGCTGGTATATTGAATGGTATTAAAGACAATAATTCAGGACAATCAACCCTTGAATTAATTATATCATATATGAGTAGGATAGACTGTAATTTTCTACGGTATTCTAAAGTTCTCAAGCCAATAAGAAGACATTTAGACTCATAAGGAGCAGAATGGAAATGAGTATGTGAGCGTAAGGCATATTTAATAAACACACGTTGTACTCTCTCAACACGAGAAATGTGAATAGCAATATAAGGACTCCAGATAACTGAAGCATATTCTAACTTTGATCTAACAAAAGATGTATAAATATGCTTAAATGTGTATGGGTCATGGAATTCAAAACAATTTCTTTTTAAAAAAGCTAACGTTTTATAAACTTTAGGAATAATAAACTCAATATGGGAAACAAACGACATGGATGAATCAAAGACAACACCCAAATCAAGCTTGGAGTCTACATTGTTAAGATTAACACCATTAAGATAAAACTCATTCTTAATAGGACTTAATTTCCTATAAAACGAAACATGAAAGCATTTTTCAACATTTAAGTTAAGCTTATTAAGTTTACACCATCTAACTAGGTTATTTAAATCATTCTGTAGATTAAATACATCAGCCGCCGAATCAACCTTCAGGAAAATTTTCAGAACATCAGCATATAATAGAAATTTAGATTTGTTGAAACAAGAAATTTTGTTAGTATCAAAAACTTTTTGCATTTTCACGATGTCTTTTCAAACATATCTGTTTTCATATCGAATTGTCTAATTAGAAACATGAAAACTCATATTAACAAACATATTTATTTATTTTTCTTCTTCGTATAAATGCCACCTTAAACCGCTAACAAGTCAACAACACAAAAAACAAAAGGTTTTTTTTGTTTTGTTTTTCGATTATGTAATCTCAAAATTCGTATGTAGTTAAATTTTTGGGATGTACATTTTGAGATTTGGTAAACATAAGAAGTTTATTGCTTTTGCACAAGGTTTTTAAAATGCAGTCACCAATATTCTTAGTTAAATTGTTTAGGTTCAGTAAATCTACTAGAAATAGACAGATAATGTTTCCAAAGATAACGCCAATTATGGAACGGTCATACCAAGTAAGAATAGCTCGTGTGTACAATAAATTACCTAACTCATTAAAGAGTTTTGGATGCTCTGAGCGCACATATAGAAAAAGACTTATACAAAATATCCAGGATAATAGGCTTTGATAGTATACAGCTTTGCTTGATAACTTCTAATTTAAAGTCTTAGTTAAGATTTTGTGTTATTTGGGATTTGAATTATCAAATATTATCAAAAGGGAACTTCCGACATTTATTTCATGTACCCAATTTGAGTGTTGCTAAGGAACCAGTGTAAAAAGTATAATCTTAGACAACTTCAAATTAAAGTTAGTTCTCCCCTCTACTAGCTAAGAACATAAAACTTGTATGTTGATGGATGAGGATGATTATGTCACACCTAAGCCAATCTTTGATCCTGGCTTTACCGTAAGCATCTTGGAAAACATGGATCACTGTGATGACTAACAAATTTCCGCGAATGTGATTTAGATATTCACTGATGGGTCTAAAACACTACGGTGTCGGATCTGGCATATTCTACGAGCAGCTAAACTGGAGTATTGCTATAAGGCTGCTGGATCACTTTAGTGTTCATATATTCAACATATTACTCCCAAAGAGTAAGCAACATCTTTCTCATTGCCCGGCATTCGGAGATCTAAGACAGACTGGTTGAAGAACACTTGGAGTCAAAACTTGTCTCTTTAATATTGATTTAAACAGGATCCACTCCTTTATTGAACCTACTGGGTGGCTGAGTGAGAATATTGGCAGCCGGGTAAAATAGGACCCTTGGGAGATGGTGCGATATGGTAACAACGGGAACTAATTAATGGACCCACGGGAGCTCTGCTTGATTACGGTTGCCAATGGCTCGATATGTTTGGCATATCATTTATATGTAATAAATGCTTGATCCTTATGAAACTCCGTAATCATCATTATTTATATTGGGGTTAATGATTCTGTTGTAGCAGCACGATATAAAATATTGGTTTAACAATCCTTGATCGTTGAACTCCGAGACGATAGGGTTCGTAGAACCGATTTTTGTGGGCACTGGGAATACTTATAAATGGATTAAATGCTGTTTACTTAAAAATAAATTGAAACATTGTTTTCCTAACTCCGTCCCTACGTAGTTTTTGCAAAAGTATATTCTTATAAATTGTTTCAAATCCTCCTAATAATTCCGGAAAAATTATCGCAGTTTGCAAAAAAATCTAAAAAAAGTCGCGAAAAAGATTTTTCCGTGAAAAATAAAAATTTATGTAATTTAGTATTAAAATTTTTAATGGCTTATACGAGCGCTATCTTTGAAAGATGACTAGCACCATTGAATTCAGAGTACTCAAATTACCTTTCCCGGTAGGCTGCCTAGTCTGTTCAAAAAGTGTCAAATTCAAGCACAGTGTATTAAAATCGAAAAAGAGTTTACAGGCATTTAAGTTATTGAGCTGATAGCAGCTAGTGCCCAAAAAATTAACCTTTTATATTAAATTAATTATATGTATAAAAGTCAATCTATTTATCTGACTTCCGACCTTAAACCATTTTTCTGCGTATTTAAAATAATTTGGCATGGTTGTAGGGGTTTCCACTCTTAAAATTTCCCTCTTTCCCGGGATTTTTCGTGCGGGATCCCGGGAAATATTAAAAAATAATTGACAACTTCACGTTTAGAAAACGGCTGCTTTTATTTTGGTATTTGTGCCAAATAATAAAAAAAATAATTGACAACTTTACGTAAACAAAGCAGCTTCATTAATTTGGCATTTGTGGAAATTTATTGTGAACAGCGGTTTTCTAACAAATTTTACATTTAAAGATATTTTGTCTAATATATTGATGTTTTAAGGTAATAAGTGAAACATCAAGCGCGATCAGATACTAGTTATTTCCTCCTATGAACTTTCGTCTGATCATTCACCTTCAATCCTCATTTTAAAAGGTAACTCTGACGCCGCAGCTGCAAACTTTATTTCCTATCCAAACAGAAACCCAAATTGGTTAAAGTATAAAATGTATGTGAGCTCTCACCTATCACAGTGCATTCCCCTAAAAAATTCATCTGACATCCAAATAGCTGTCGACCGATTTACAGAAGTCTTGGATACTGCAGCAAGAAATGCAACCCCAATCAAGCGGCCAATTAAACGCGCTCCTTACAATACATCGACGGATATAGAGACCCTTATCAGAGAAAAAAAGAAGTTAAGAAGACAATGGCAAAACAGTCGTTCCCCAACCACTAAGGCCCCACTACAATTATGCCTAACCACTCTTCGTTTTAATGGCCCTATGTTCCAACTGGGAATTTTAAAGGAATAATATAATATATATATATATATATATATATATATATATATATATATATATATATATATATATATATATATATATATATATATATATATATATAAATATATACTCTTCGCAACAAATTGAGACAGAACCACGAGTCTGCAATAGAAGGCTATCTAAACAGCCTAGACGCCACAAAAAACTCCAATTATAGCTTATGGAAGGCTGTACGGCATATGAAATGCCCTATAACCCAAGAATCTCCATTAAGACTGCAAAAACCGCACTTGGGCCAAAAACACACATGAAAAATTAAACGCTTTCGCGGGCCACCTTGAGAAAGTTTTCACACCACATGATGCACATACTTGTTCCTGCCGTCTAATCATTCCTGATAAGGTAAACCATCCATTAAAATTTAACATAACTCAAGTAAAATCTGCAATAGAAAAGGTGAATATTAGAAAATCTCCCGGACCTGACCGCATCACAGGGTCAATGATAAGAAACCTACCATCGTCTGCTTCCAGAATCTTGCTGCTCATTTTTAACGCTATATTAAGAGTCGGATACTTCCCATCCTCATGGAAGAGGTCTATAATTGTTATGATTCCCAAGCCAGGAAAAGATGCTAGCCAGGTTGCGTCGTACAGACCGATAAGCTTATTGTCAATCCTATCGAAGCTTTTCGAAAAAATATTCGTTTTAAGTATAACTCCTCATCTAAATGAACACGACATCATCCCGGATCACCAGTTCGGATTCAGAGCGAAACATGGTACAATAGAACAAGTGCATAGAATTGTCACCCTTATTAGATCGGCGTTTGAGAAAAAGTAATACTGCTCAGCCCTGTTTATAGACATTTCCCAAGCATTTGACAAAGTTTGGCATGATGGGCTACTCATCAAAATAACACGAATGCTTCCTCAAAACACTCACAAGCTTCTGGAGAGCTATCTAACAGGCAGAACATTCATAGTAAGGTCGCAAGATAAATACTCCCCCCTCAAGAAAATTACTGCTGGTGTCCCCCAAGGCAGCATATTAGGACCGCTTCTATATATAATATACACAGCGGATATGCCAACAAACCTGAGCACGCATACCTCTACATTTGCAGACGACACAGCATTTATTAGCGTTAACCGTGACCCAAAAGTCGCATCGCAAAATCTGCAGTCTCACATCAATGAACTAGAGGCCTGGCTAGAAAAATGGAGAATAAAGGTTAACCCAGCTAAATGTGCTCACTTAACTTTCACGCTCAGAAGACAAACGTGCCCAGCTGTAAAAATAAATAACATCACTGTTCCGGTAGAAAACCATGTTAAGTACTTAGGAATTCATATAGATAGACGCTTGACCTGGTCGCGTCATATTGAAGCGAAAATAACAGCTATGAAACTTAAAGCAGCTCAACTACATTGGCTTCTCGGTCGCAACTCAAACTTGTCCTTAGACAACAAAATTCTCTTATACAAGTCCATCATAAAACCAATGTGGACATATGGCATCCAATTATGGGGTACTGCATGCGCATCTAACATCCAAAAGCTTCAAAGAAGACAGTCTATAATATTACGACAAATTGTCTGCGCCCCATGGTATATACGTACTGATATTGTCCACAGAGATCTCAACGTCCCCACTATCCAGGAGGAAATTAAAAAATATTCAATAAGTTACATCGATAAACTAATGGCCCACCCTAACTACCTCGCTCGGGGTCTGCTTCAGTTCGAAGGTCACCAGAGGCTAAAAAGAACCGATACTTTGAGCATAACTAGAAGACATTTTTAAAATTTGAATACAGCAGTTAGTGGTTACACTGGTAACAACTAATAAACAACAAGTAGAATTAAGATTTGAATACATATTGTAAATTTCGATAAGATTCAATAATAAAAATAAATTAAAAAAAAAAAAAAAAAAAAAAAAATAAGTATATTGAAATCATTAATCTCTTTTTTTTGTTTTTAATAAAAACAAATAAAATTGTTTTAGATGGAAGACTCAATTGTATGGACTTTTTTTAAGAAAAAATCTAATGAAACTGCGATATGCTCCTTATGTGCAAAAATAATCTCATGTAAAGGACGAAGTACCAGCGGATTAATGCGTCATTTGAAATCTTTACACAAGATAGATTGGGAGAAAGAAGAACGTATACGCAAACATCAGGAACAAATCCCCTCTAAAATAAGAAAAACTCAGCCTTCATTAGATTCATTTCAAAACAAAAATAATTTGTGTACTACTGTTGCAAAATTAGCATCTGTAGATGGATTTTCTATAAGATCAATAACAAGAAGTGAATACATACGTAAATGCATGGACCGTGATGGGTTTGATCTACCAAAAGCAGAATGGGGAGCGCAACAGCTAATAATAAAAAAAATCCAGGAAGTAAAGGACGAATACATAAATAATATAAACTTAATATTAGCTGAGGGCGGTAGATTTTCGTTGACTATGGATGAATGGACTAGTCTGAAAAATAGGAGATACCTTAACATATGTTTGATAGGTAATAAACAAACATTTTTCAATTTAGGTATGGTCTATATACCTGGTAGGTGTATAGCGGTCGAAATAAAAACCTTAATGGAAACTCGTTTAAGAGAGTACAATATAGAATTTGAAAGTCATATAGTTTCTACCATTACAGATGGACCTAATGTGATGAAAAAATTTGTTAAAAATAGCGCAGCTGAAGGGATTTTTTGTCTCAATCATGCCATACATTTGGCAGTCGTTGACGTTTTTTATAAAAAAGAAATAGTTCGTTCTGCCAGTGAATCAGAATCGGCAGCAAACAGCGATGACTTTGAGGATGATTTTCAAGATTCTGCCATAAATGTAGTTGTAAACAGTAACTACAAAGAGATATTAAATCAGACACGCCGCATTATAAAAATATTTAAAAAAAGTCCAACAAAAAACACTGTTCTTCAAAAATACGTAGTTGAAGAGCATAAAAAAGAATTGGCACTTGAATTAGACATTGTAACTCGTTAGAATTCGATAGTGCCAATGCTAGACAAGTTTCTGTTATTAAATAATTCTATAAAAAAGAGCCTTATTGATTTCGAAATGGGTGATCTATGGATTGAGGAAAATATAGTTACATTAAACAATATGCTTAAAGTTTTGAAACCCATACAGATGGCTGTTGAAAGGTTGAGCCGCCGTGATAAAAACATATTAACTACTGATGCCATAGTTGACACTTTATGTCAAGAAATCCAATCGATTCCTACTATTCTTGGCGAAAAAATGTTTTTTTTTTTTTTTTTAATTTTTTAACAATTTTATTTAACAATTCATATTACAGTAGGATCCGCAAAGCTTTAAAGCTTGTGTTGCGCCATATGACATAAATAATATAAATTTGAATTTAAATAATAATAATAATAATAACACTAATAATACTAAAAAATGAATTTAATAATACTTACCCTATAATACTAACTTATTTATAATTACATGGAAACTCTTAGTTTGCTTATTATGTTAAATATAACTGGATTGCTGAATATTAATATAAATACACAAAATTTAGCATTTTTTATATATAAGAAATAGTAAATAAATACTTGCAAAGTGAATTTTAAACGAATCGGTTGTGTTTCATTTAGTGGTTTATTTTAGTAAAGTTTTAAAGTGCCCAAATAAATTTTAAATTAAATTTTAATTTTCTTAAAAAATATTAAGAATAAACATTTTGGCGCCCGAGCAGGGACTCTTTAAAAACAAATTAAAACATTTGATAATTTATTTCAAATTAAATTTAAGTGAAACATTAAACACATACATACATACTTACATAAGTTAACAAAAATACAAACAAATAAGTTTAAAAGTTAACCAAATAAAGCCCTTTTGATAAACTATTTCAAAAGTTTAAATTTTTATTAGAAATTGTGAAGTGTGTGGTAAAAAACAATTTTATTATTTTAAAAAATTAATAAAAAACAATAAAAACATTTAAAACAAAAGCCACTGGTGTTCGTCAACATAAACTCCTAGATGCCTCGTCGTTGCCGCTGTATAATTTGTAGAGCAGAGAGAAACCAGGGGAGTAACTCCGAATCTGAACAAGAGGTAACAAGTGTAAAAAATATTTGTGTTATTAACTTAAATTTGTAAATTAATCAAATTTAAAGATTTTTGTAACTTAATCAAAAATTATTTCACTGCAAGTCGAACACAAAGAATATTTTTTACACTTATTTGTGAAACAATTTATTTATTTAATAATAATTTTATTAAAAACCACCCTTAAAGTGAAACAATCGCGAGTGTTAATATTTAATAATAAACATATTTATACACACACGCACTTGTATAATTTGGTCTCTTTTATTACTGAGAGACAGAGAATAAATTTATTCTTTTTACCGTCGGCATTTTTCTGTAGCAAACAATTATTTATATTTATATTTTTTGCACGTAAAATTAAACGAAAATATTCGCGAGTGTTAATTCTTTAATTTTAAAAAATAATTAATTAATGCTAAATTTATTATCTTTGCTTTCTTTTATTTTTACATTCGTTTGTCAATTTTTAAGATCACGGTTTAATTCCATACGTTCCTATACCATTTAATAGTGATATCAGCTGTACAGTGTGAAGCATTCACACTAGCATCGAAAAGTTAAATTAATACAAGTTTGAAAAAATAAATTGTTTGTTGTGTTCACACTAGCATTGAAAAATTTAATTTCGTGCAATCATAAAATATAAATTGATTAGTGCGGTCACACTAGTAACAATTATTTTTAACAACTTGTTTTTGAATTTATTATGAAAAAAGATTTCTTGGTAAAATAAAATTTAATTATTTTAACCAAAGGCTGATTTAAGTGGAAAACATAATTTAATATTTGAACGTAGTGATCGGAATTGATAATTTTAAATAGAAAGATAAAATATTTCTACAAAATAGAAGAAATAGAATCCGAATATTTTCATAAGCTGGCGAGAGAATTATTATATCAATTTTACTAAATTAATTTAAAATTGATTTTCGTTAAAAAATAGTAAACCAATAAGTTATTTTGGTATTTTAGAAATTTAAACTCTTATCGATACAAATTATAAAATATAATGCCTAGTAGAAAACATCAAGAATCTCCTTCCATAGCGGAAACTTTGGAGAAATTACTTGCTAAAAAGGCAAAAGTCGTACAAAATATTACGCGAATTCGTCAGTCCATTCGAGAAAAGACGATTTCTTTTAATCCAATTGAGTTGGAATGCAGATTAGACATTCTTAAAACTTATATTGAGCAGGCAATGAAGCTGCAGTCAGATGTGGATAATTTGGATCCCGACAATGACGATAGAGCTGAGCTTGAAGACATTTGTGTGACCACTAAATCATTGTTTTTGAGTATTTTGACTAAAAATAGAAAGTCAAGTGTGCCTGAAACTTCTTTTAGTGTACAGTCACATCATTCTAGACTCCCAAATATGAAGCTCCCTAAATTTAGCGGAAAATACTCCGATTATAAAAATTTTATGAGCCTATTTGAGAACTTGGTCCACAATGATCCGACGTTGACAGACATAGAAAAATTTAATCATTTAATATCATGCTTGTCCGAAGAAGCTTTGGGTACAGTCAAAGCTTTTCAGATTTCAGAAGAAAATTATCCCAAAGCATTGGCCAGCTTAAAAAAGGTATATGACAATGAATGTCTGATATTTTTTGATAATATATCAAAACTTTTTGATCTACCAGAGATCACTAAACCTTCGGCATCTGCTTTGAGAAGTATGATTGATACAGTTTCAGCAATATATGATTCACTTTTATCGATTGGTGATGATAAGAAAATTACAAATGCTATTTTAATACATTTAGTGATGTCAAAAGTAGATCCAGTGACTAAGACAAAGTGGGAAGAACAGCTAGATTTCGAAAGGTTGCCACTATGGTCAGACTGTGAAACCGCCTTGAACAAACGGTATCAGCATATTGCAGCTGATGAATCTTCAAGTTCGAGACCGAGGTTTAATAAAAATAAAACTGAAAATTTTACTAAGAAAAATAATAAAACATCACTAAATTGTACTAAATCTAAACAATCTACTGACAAATGTTTATTTTGTAAATCAAATCAACACATAATAACAAATTGCCCTTCTTTTGCAGCTGAGCCTGTAAACCAACGATTTGATTTTATAAAATCTGTGCCAGCTTGCATAAAGTGTTTAAAAAAAGGACATACAGTAGCTAGATGTACAGCATCTAAATGTAGAATTTGTAGTGGTTCTCATAACGCATTGCTACATAGATACAGTACTAGTGCAAATTCTAATAATAACAATAATAATTCTTCAAACAACAATTTTGAACCACCGTCAACTTCTCAAGCATCGGTAAATTATTCATCTTCTGATGAAAGAATTATTCTTGCTACAGCCGTCGTGAAAGTTAGAAATAGTTCTGGTGATTTTATATTAGCCAGAGCTCTTTTAGATTCCGGTTCTCAACCAAATTTGATTACTGAGGAACTTGCACAGCTACTACGATTAAAAAGAGAAGGAGGTAGATTGAATTTGAATGGTATTAGCGAAACCAATTCGTTTTCAAAATCATGCGTAAATTTAACTGTCACGTCGAGGGTTAACTCTACACAATTTACTTCAAAGTTTTGGGTATTGAGTTCTATAACAAATTTACAGCCTGATCATAAAATTAGTACGACTTGCTTGAATATTCCAAGAAATATAGAATTAGCCGATCCTTGCTTTTATAAGCCTCGAAAGATTGATCTTTTAATAGGTGCGGAAATATTTTTTGACTTAATTTGTATTGGACAAATAAGGTCTGGCCCGAGCCTGCCAATTCTTCAAAAGACTTCGCTTGGTTGGATTGTTACTGGAAAGTATAACCAATCAAAGGGCTCGAGCGGCAATACAAACGTCTTTCATTTAAGTACGTCTGTAGAAAACGAGAGCAATATAGATTCAATTGTTAGAAAATTCTGGGAGTTAGAAGAACTTCCAAATGAATCAACAAAAATTTATTCTGAGGAACAGCAAAAATGTGAGGAAATGTTTAGAAATTCAGTACGACGTTTACCGTCAGGACGATTTGAAGTCTCTTTGCCTTTCAAATCTGATACAAGAACACTTGGTTTATCTTTTGAAACCGCTAAAAGGCGATTTCTTGCACTAGAAAGGCGACTTTCTAGAGATTTAAATATGAAAGAAATGTATCATGATTTTATGAAAGAGTATTTCGACCTAGGTCATATGTCATATGTTGACAAAATACCGGATTTCCCTCACTATTTTATTCCACATCAATGTGTGTTGCGACCTCAGAGTACAACTACGAAACTTCGAGTAGTTTTTGATGCTTCGTGTCGAACTTCTTCACATTCATCACTCAACGATTTGTTAATGGTTGGCCCAACAGTTCAAGAAGAATTATATTCGACATTGATCCGTTTTCGATTTCATAAGTACGCAATCACTGCAGATATTGAAAAAATGTATCGTCAAGTATTAGTTGGCGAGAATGATAGAAACTTTCAACTAATCCTTTGGAGACAGAATCCATCTGATGATTTGAAAATATTTCGGTTAAATACCGTTACTTATGGTACGGCTTCTGCGCCATTTTTAGCCATCAGATGTTTGATTCACTTAAGCGATTTATTCAAAGAGACTTTACCTATTGGTTCAAAAGTTGTTCGCAGTGATTTCTATGTTGATGATTTGATAACTGGGGCTGAAAGCTACCAAGACCTAGATATAATTCGTAACCAGGTTAATGAAATTTTAAGTTCAGCTGGTTTTAAACTTACAAAATGGGTTTCAAATCATCCCGAAATTTATAATTCATTTCAAAAAGAGAAACTATTACATAGTGACTCTGATTCGGCAAAGGCTCTAGGTATACATTGGGTACCGAAGAATGATTCATTTAAGTTTCATTTGGAAGACAATTTTCGTGATTTAAAAGCAACGAAAAGAAACATTTTGTCTGTTTCTTCTCGATTATTCGACCCTCTCGGACTTTTATGCCCAATGGTTACAAAATCCAAAATGTTGTTGCAAGAACTTTGGATACAAAAACTTGACTGGGATGAATCAATTCCTATGAGACTAAATACGTCATGGGAAAATTTCAAATCTAATTTAATGGAAATTGATTCAATATCAATCCCAAGATTCGTTTCCACAACATCGACAGCAAAAATTCAAATACATGGATTTGCTGACGCTTCGATTCGTGCTTATGGTTGCTGCATATATATACGAAGCTCCGATTCAAATAAAATTGAATCGAGACTGCTAACGGCAAAGTCAAAAGTTGCTCCACTCAAGACAAAATCTCTTCCGAGACTTGAGTTATGCGCTGCACACCTATTAGCTAAGTTGTGGAGTCGAATTAAATTAATGATGAGTTTTGAAATTGAAAGTGTTAATTTCTGGACAGATTCAGAAATTACATTACATTGGATAAAAACTCATCCGTCCTCACTGGCAACATTCGTGTCGAATCGAGTTGCTGAAATTCAAGAATTGTCAGAACAGGTTTCGTGGCGCCATGTGCCTACTAAACAGAATCCAGCTGACATCGTTTCAAGAGGATGTGATGTAAAAGATTTAAAAAATTCAATTTGGTTTGAGGGACCTTCGTTTTTACTAAGCGATAGTTCACATTGGCCTGTTAACGAACATTTCGAGTTAACAGAGAATCAAAAGCTGTTAGAGGCAAGAAAAACAAATGTACTTCTTGCAGTAGAGGATCCACAAAATTGCTTGTTGGATCTGATAGAAAGATTTTCGTCATACAAGAAGTTGCTAAGAGTAACTTCATTTGTACTCAGATTTATTGATATCCTGAGAAAACGTAAAATAAATAAAAATTTTACACCTACTGCAATCGAATTGAAATGGTCATTTTATCGACTTGTAGAGACAATCCAGAAATATAATTTTTCTGAGGAAATTGCAAAAATGCAAAAATCTGAAGTCTTGCAGTCAAACATTCAAAGATTGACGCCATTTATTCATTCATTTATTGA
The DNA here is from genome assembly GCA_930367215.1 of Pollenia angustigena. Classification (NCBI taxonomy): domain Eukaryota; kingdom Metazoa; phylum Arthropoda; class Insecta; order Diptera; family Polleniidae; genus Pollenia; species Pollenia angustigena. Next base: position 117,123,255 of record OV884057.1, on the reverse strand, counting down.
AGAAAATAGAAAGTTTTCACTGATAAGGGTAGGTGGGAGACTGCTTAATGCAGATTTGGATTACAATACCAAATTCCCACTTTTATTACCGAAAAGAAATAGTTTTGTCACACTTTATTTGCGAAATCTTCATACTGAGAATTGTCATGCTGGTACAAAGGCTCTAATAGCTCTTTCACGAGAAAATATATGGCTCATAAATGCTAAAGAAGAGTGCAGCAGAATAATTCGCAAGTGTGTACATTGCTTCCGCTATAAACCAAAACTTATGTCCCAAATAATGGGAAATTTGCCCACTAATAGAGTGAGAGCTACTCGGCCATTTTTGGTAGTCGGGGTAGACTTCTGTGGTCCTATAAACGTTTCATTGCGGATTCGTGGTAGGCCACCATTGAAAATGTATATAGCGGTTTTCGTGTGTTTCACTTCAAAGGCGGTACATTTAGAATTAGTATCTGATCTGTCTACTGATTCTTTTCTTCTTTGTTTTAAAAGGTTCGCTGCCAGGAGAGGTCAACCACAGACGGTGTATTGCGACAACGCGACGAACTTCGTCGGAGCCAGCCGCGTTCTGAGGGAGTTGCAGCAAGCGTTCGACAGGAGTCGACAGGCCGTCGAGTCGTACGCAGCGTCGTCCGGGGTGAAGTTCAGCTTCATACCACCTCGGGCGCCTCACTTCGGAGGGCTGTGGGAAGCCGCTGTCAAACAGGCGAAGTTCCTGCTTCTGCGAGCCGTGGGCAATGCGTCGCTCACACAAGAAGAAATGGCAACGATGCTTGCAGAAGTAGAGGCGGTGCTCAACAGTCGTCCAATAGCACCGCTGTCTCCAGACCCGAACGACGGAGAAGCGTTGACACCAGCTCACTTTCTTCTCGGAGAGGGTCTGCGTTCGCTGCCGCCAGAATCAGGAGAAGACGTGAACGTCAAAGAGGGGAAATTATGGAAGCGATGGCGAATGCTTTGCGGTCTCAAGCAGACATTCTGGCAGGCTTGGTCACGCGACTATATTCTCGGCCTTCAAACCAAAGCGAAGTGGCACCAAGATTTTCCCAACCTCAAAGTCGGTCAGGTGGTCCTCATCCACGAGGACAATTGCCCGCCTCAGCAGTGGCTGACCGGGAGAGTCGTCAAGGTCGTAGAAGGCGAAGACGGCAAGGTCAGAGTGGCGGAGGTCAAAACGCGAACAGGCGTGTTTAGGCGCCCAGTGCACAAGTTGGCTCCACTGCCGAATAATTGAAGACGTGCAGTCGTTCAATGGGGCCGGAATGTTGCGCCATATGACATAAATAATATAAATTTGAATTTAAATAATAATAATAATAATAACACTAATAATACTAAAAAATGAATTTAATAATACTTACCCTATAATACTAACTTATTTATAATTACATGGAAACTCTTAGTTTGCTTATTATGTTAAATATAACTGGATTGCTGAATATTAATATAAATACACAAAATTTAGCATTTTTTATATATAAGAAATAGTAAATAAATACTTGCAAAGTGAATTTTAAACGAATCGGTTGTGTTTCATTTAGTGGTTTATTTTAGTAAAGTTTTAAAGTGCCCAAATAAATTTTAAATTAAATTTTAATTTTCTTAAAAAATATTAAGAATAAACAGCTTGTCTGCAGAGATTACTATTTGCTAATATTCTTTTAATCAAAAATAAGTGGTAAACAAATTTGTTGTAATAAAAAAAAAAAAAAAATGAGAAAAATATATAAAAAAAAGAAAAAGATACAAAAAAATTGTATACAATTAATATATAAATAAAAAAAAAAAAAAATAATAATAAAACTATATTAGTTAATATTAAATACTATTTACTAATTAAACTTCAAGATAATAAATTCATAAATTTTTTCACAAATTTTATTTATTGCAAACTTATAAAGTGCTTCTTGATTAGGTGGGTTATTTTCTTTTCATCTGATGTATTAATTACGTTGGTTGGCAGTTGATTGAAGGTTTTGGGCAAAGTTACAGAAAGAGTATTTCTGCCAAATTCGTTAGAAAAACGGCTTATTTTAAATTTTCCCTGTGCACGTCGTCTGGTGTTGTAGGAATGGTCAATTGGCTGCAAAAATCTGTTATCCTGGAAAAACTCTTTGGCTATAGATGAGTAGTAGATATTTTTTACGTTAAGAACGTGCAGGGTTTTTGCAAGAGAGTTTGTGTGGTTACCATTACTGTTGTGGTTGGTAGTATGGTTGTTATTTACGATGTTGTTGTTGTTTCCAAAGTTGACGTTTCTACTGTTGTTGTGAGCGATATTATTGTTGTTGTTGCTGATAGTAACATTGTTGCCACTGATAATAACATTGTTGTCGTTGATATGGTTATTGTTATTTGCATTGTGGTTGAAGTTGTTGTTATTGTTATTGTTGTGGTTAACGGCTATGTTGTTGCTGTAGATGTAGTTGACGGTTCTGTTGTTGTTGTTGGTGTAAATATTGTTGTGTGTAGTATTGTAAACGCTGTTATTGTTGCCGCTGCTAATACGGGAGTTGTTGTTGTTGGGGTATCTATTATTGTTGATGCTGATGTGCATGTTATTCTTGTTTATGCTGTTATTGTTTAGGTTGCTGTTATTAATGTTGTTTTCAATGTTATTAAAACGGTGTGTCGCCGCGTAATGGTTTTGCTGTGTTATTGTACTATCAATAATGTTGTTTGTTCGGCAGGTTGTTTGTAGTTTTTTCAATAAGATTTTTAATATTTGATTTTGTGCTTTTTGGAGTCTTGTGCTATGTTTTACGCTCCGCCAAGTTGTAATGCCATGTCGAATGTAGGACTCCGTAAGCGAAAAATATGCTTGTCGTAGTACGCTGTATGTTGCACAGTGGCTTAAGTGGTAGAGCATATAGGATGTTGTTCTAAGCTATTTTTGCAAGTTTTCTATGTGTACTTTCCATTTAAAACTGCTGTCAACGTAAACTCCGAGATACTTGTATGTTTCAACTTTCTCTATAGTTGTGGAGCATGTTTCAACGAAGTTTGTGTTGTTAAGTACTCTGGCATGTAGACAGTCTGTACTGTGAAATAAAAGGTTTATTTGTGAGCTTGGTAAATGACGAGGTTTAATGTGCATAATCTTCGTTTTTTTAGCATTGATTATAAGGCCGTTGTCATGACACCACTTTGTTGCGACATTTAACTGATTTTGCATAATTTCTGTTGCATTAAACATGTTTTTATCTGCAACATTAACAGCTGTGTCATCTGCATATGCAGAAGTTTCGCAATTTCTTAAATAATTTAGCATATCATTCGCATAAATTATGTATAGAATTGGTCCCAGCTTAGATCCTTGTGGCACTCCACAGTCGTACTGTACTTCCTTGCTAAGATTGTTGCCTGTTTTTACATAATACGATCTGTATTCCAGATAACTTTTGAACCAATTCAAAATTCTCCCTCTTATGCCATTTCTTTCTAAAACATGCAGGATATTGTTGTGGGAAAGCGTATCGAAGGCCTTACTAAAGTCTATAAATAATGCCATTACGTGCATATTCTTACTTAAACACTCGTTGATATAGTTTGCAAAGTTTCCTAAAAGCTGGTTGATATTTTTTCCTTTTTGAAACCCGTATTGATTTTTGTGGATAATTTTATATTTGTGGAGGAAGTCTGTGAGCCTTCTGACGATTATCTCCTCAAGAACCTTATCTATTACAGAAAGAATGGCAATTGGTCTATAATTGCTTATTTCTGATTGTGTCCCATTTTTGTAAATTGGCCTAACTATTGAGGCTTTTAATAGATCTGGAACTGTTGAATGTTCAATGCTTGAATTTACTAGCTTGGTTAAAACAGGTGTTAAATGGCTAGCGTTTAATTTCAAATCTTTCGGTCGGATTTTATCTAGGCCTGGGCCTTTTTTTTCGTTAAGGGATTTCAATATACCATAAATTTCTTGCTCATTTGTGTTTTCTACGTATATAGTGTTTTGCAACGAACCTTCGCAGTTTTCTATTGTTTTTACATTGCAGGTGTGGAGAATATTTTTCACATTAGTGCTAAAACGTGTGAAGAATGTGTATGAATTTATTGCCACAATTGTGGTATGGGCTGGACACCAATGGTCTTAGTGATCGGATGTTCATATAAATCAATGATAAGGGATATCTTAGGAAGTTTGTTTTAATTTCATTAAAATTATGTTGTGTTTCTTTTTGGATATTTTTTAGCATAATTTTATTTATTTATATTTTATTTGATTATTTATTAAAATTTTATGTATAGCAAATAAATAGGTAGGTATTCACAAATTGTGATCTGTATTATATTTTTTTTTTTTTAATTGTATTGGACATATTCTCAATATTAGCAGTGTTGTTAATTATAAACAGGGGGGCATTTTCCATCTTGCGCGCAAAAATATTACCATTGCGCACCCATACGAACTTCCAGTTAGCTTCTTTTGACTTTGTTTTCGTTAACCACAAGAGGTGCCGGTTATTAGACGTCAATTCGTCATTGAGGTATATGAAGCTATTTGTTGCATTATTTGTATTGGACTCATTGTTGTTAATTATGTTGCTTTCTATTCTATGCCTGTTTATTTTGGTCATAAGTTCAGACTTTTTTGATATTGTAGAAAATTCTACGTTAATTTTGTTGCTGTTTTTTAAGCGATATGCTCTATTTATTTCTTTTTCATCGATATCAATACTAACATGTGTAGCGATTCTCTTAATTACTTCAGTACGAGAGATTTCTTGATTTGTGACGTTTTTATTTTCTATATTTTTGTTTATTATTTGTTGTTCTAGTTTGTTTATACGGCTCTCCATATTATTTATTTTTGTTTCTCGCTGTTTGTCTTTTTCATTATGTTCTTTAACCTGATCTACTAACATTACAAGAGATGTAGTTATTGTCGAGAGAGAATTTTTAATTTCCTCTTTAATTTGCCTATTAGATAACTCCAGATAATTCATGCTCTACATCTACGTATTGATGAAAGAAGAGACAACAAATTGTAAACTTTGGTAAAATATTTGAAAGAGCCTGATTTCTTCAACCAAAATCACGAAAATTGTTTGTTTTTTCTATGCTTCTAAGTACTCAGTAACTAAATATGCTGAAAATCTTTTTAATCGTCTTTTTGCCAAACCTAATGATATTGAAGAAATTAATGATGATGTTGAAGAATGTGGTGCCGTCAAAGAGAAAACATTTGAAGAAGTTTTAAATGAAGCTATTAATAATGCTCATGTTTGTGCTCCATCTTACTCCAAAAGTACTTTAAAATGTTTATTAAAGAAAAATTTTAATTTTTGGAAGGAAGTGGTCAAAAGACCCAAAATGTTGACTTTTTGTTTAATGCACTTCTAACCATTCGTCCAACTTCGGTAGAAAGTGAGCGAGCGTTTTCGGTAGCAGGGCAATTTGCTAATAAAATTAGAAATAGGCTTTCTGACGGGTCTATAAACGCTTTAAGCGTTTTAAAGAATTATTTCCTAAACCAAAAAATATGAATTCTTAAAATATTTTCCTATTTAAGGAATTTAATGTTTTTGTTTTTGATCTCAAATTATTATTTTTTTACTATTATTTTATGTTTGTTTTAATTAACTGAATTGTTATGTTTTTGTTTATGTTCACCTATATTTTTAAGCCTACTTTTTTGATCTCATATAACAAGAAAACACGTTTTTCGTGTTTGAAACAAACTTTACGAAATTTAAAAACTTTAAGTTAAAAAATAAAGTTCCTGGTTAAATACCCAATTTAAATTAACGTATTTATGTATTATTTAAACATAAGGTATGTTTAAGTAGGTGTTTTAAGCTTTCTAATAAAATTTTTGATAATTCCTAGCGAATTTAATTTTTATTATTTCTATGGAGCGGGATCCCGGGAAATTTAAAAAATTTCCCGCTTTCCCGGGAAATGAAAAATTGCGGGGGAAAAAACTACATGGTTGTCATTTATTCTAATATCTAATAACTTAAATTCGTTGTCAAAATCTTTTGGCTCGACAATTACATATGGGGGGCTTAAAGCACAAGGGACTTGAACCCCTTATGTTAAATAATGAGACAAAAGTGATTGTTTCGCTTGTGCTCTAAGCGAAGCAGGTATTTTAATGTCAAGTGCTTGAATTGTTCACCATATCTAGCGTCCGAATGAGAATCCTACATTCACCTCTAGTGCTCTAAACAACTTATCCGAACTTCACCTATAATTTCATATGTAAACTCAATTTTAGAAAAAGGCACTTAAATCCCCTGTACTTTAAGCCCCTCATATGGCTTGAATTAGGAATATAAACAATAATGTTTAAACAATTTTCAAATAATGTTCAAAAAGGGTTAAAGGGTAGCATGGATTGATTTTTAAGTATAAAATAGGGTACATTTAAAAATGGAGCATTAAAAGTGGTAGTGCTCCTAAATTTCCACTTTTTGGTCACAAAGAAAACGCTGTGTATAATACAGGGTGTCTGGTGGCAGATTTTTTATTTATTTATTAGTTATCATAACTTATAAAAACATTAGGATAACTTATTAGAGCAATGGCTACTAAGGCCTTCAGCTAAATATGTTACAGAATAATTTATAAAACTATAATTAATTTAAATAATATTTACAATAATTAGTATTGTGGTTATTTTGTTGAACTATTTATGGTTTTTAATCCAAATTCTTAATATTTTTAATTAGGCTTAAGTTCATGAAATTTAATTTTTATTAAATTATTTTTGTGAAGAAAGGAATTTTACAACATGAAAATTAATTAAAATTGTTATTGATAATCTTTCATTCTTGACGTGGCTCGGGCTCGAACCCTGGCCGGCAGGTTACCATGACATGTTTCGATCGCAACCACTCGATCTCCTCAGATGGATTTGCCGTCTTACACTCGCAGCCATCGACGACTGCTGACGTCACTAGTCAAACATCAATCCTTAAACCAAATTGTATTTTAACATTTGGTAGATCGAAATTTGCTTTCCTGAATGATTATCCACTTTAATCGATTTTACATGTTTTTTCCTTTACTTCTGTTTTTTCGTACTTTCGTCAAGAATTTTTCTTGAAGTCCAAGTACATTTTTTGTTTTTTCACTTTGTCTTTCTCTTTTCTGTTGACCTTTTTCAGCACAACTTGAAGGACAAATGTACACATAGAGCTCGTGCCTTAGCTTTAACAATAATTAGTATTGTGGTTATTTTGTTGAACTATTTATGGTTTTTAATCCAAATTCTTAATATTTTTAATTTTATTATTTACAAAATATATACACTTAGACGATATAACCCTGAGAACAATGCAATGGTTTTTGATGTTTCAAACGAGGATTGCGGGTTCTTGGAGACCAGTAACTGCAGTTTTGCTTTAAACAAAATTGTCAACGAGCATTAACGTAAGAATCATTACTTTTAAAGAACGTCTCCACAGCCAACGCGCGATGCTCACTCGACCACTGCGTCATCGTGACTGAAAAATCCGCACCTTTTATTACTTTTTGAAATAATCGTATTTTGATTCAAATAAAATTGTTATATTTTAATTAAAATTTCTATCTAATGGTATTTAATTTTAGTAAATTGACCAAAGACATGGAAATGACGAAAGCTCAATTAGAAAATGAGCGTAAAATCCAACAATTGCAAATGCAGGCCATTAATGCATTATGGAAAAAGGTATCTTCCATGCAAAATACAGCAACTAATACTAATACGACAATCGATGGAAAAAACATGGAAAACACTAGTTCAGCGACATCGATAGGTAATCAAAATACATTAAGTCTAGATAATAGTTCAACAACAGTGGTCAATGACTTGGCTAAAACTTGTACCATGTTGACGAATCAGGTATGAAAATAATCATAAATATTGAAATATTTACATAAATTGATTAAAATGTTTAAGGTTCAACAATTACAAGGTTCTATGCGAGATATATTAAATTGCCTTACATTGTTTTGTAACTTGCCACAAGAAAATGTGAAACGTCTTTTGACCGCAGGAGTGGCTGAAGCTTTATCAACTACTTCGAACAATGCTGTTCACGCCAACAACATCACCACAACCACTAACATAAGTTTTGTAGAAACAAGAGATTCAGCTGCAACACAAACTGAAATCGTAGCGGTTCACACGCCCCAGTTGGAAAGTCAATCAAATTTTCCGTTTATAAAAATTCGACCTTCTTCGCTGCCTTTAATAGAATCACAAAATCCTAATGCATCAAACACTTGTAATAACAGTAGTTTAACTAACAATGTTACTTCCACCGCAGACACCGAAACCAGCACGACAACACCAACCAACAAAAGGCCTTCATTGGAAGAAAGCGGTATCTCAAGCACTGACGACGTGCGCAGTTCAAATGATTCCGTATCGATTTTGGAAAAACAGGATGAGGATGAGAAACGCAATTTAAATTTGAGCACAACCATTAGTGGCTAATAAAATTTTCAATGCGAAGAAAAGAAAAACAAAGTGATAGAATTTATTTTATAAAATATACATTTTTCACATTGATATACATACATAAGTATAAAATTATCAAAAAAAAAAAAAAATATGCAACAAACAATTTTAGTAAAATACCAACAAAATCCGCACTTTTTTTTTTTGTTTGTAAAGCCGTACTTAAAGAGAACGAACATCCAGAATTCTGAATCAAACATCGATAGTAGAAAATGCCATTACATATTTTTAATTTTATCTTGAATATATTATAGAAATTAAACTCTGTGTAGTTCTTATCCTTGCCACCCTCACTCACTCTTTCTCAGGCTCGTAGTCGTTTCTATTTTTAAATGAATGAATTTAAATGAATGTTTTTCAAATGAAGGCTTAAAAAAAGGATCTCAAATATTTTTACATTACATTTAGTATTATCTTGTAGCTTTTGCATTAAAAAAACAAATCAACCTGATAAAAATAAAAAGTAAAAAAAAAAAAAAATTATAATTATAACAAACAAACTGTCCACCAGTTTATTAAAAAAAAAACATAAAAATCTTTATAATAATGCCACCAGTTTTGAAAGCATTTCTATTTTTTTCTGTGTCCATTTTAAGTCTATGTACATTTTTAATACAATCAACAAAAATTTGAAGCAAATTTTAATTTTATTAAAAATAATAAAAGTTTTTTTGATATTGCTAAAAGGAAAATTCATTTTATTTGTGTTTTAAATCCCTTAAAAATCGGTTCATACAACTTCATGCAACAAAAATTAACATAAGAACAACGAAACTAAGGCAAAAATATTTCTTTTGGTTTCTTCGATTTTTGGGCTTTATTTTAAACTTTTTATCTTACTTTTTTACCTTTTAATTCACTGTGTAGTTGTAAGTAAATTATATTTCAAAGAAAAATGTGTAGAATTTACCAAAAAAAAAAAGTTTTAATTTTAACCAGCAATAAATATGAAAAATAAAATCCAGCTTCAAATAAAAAGATATTTTTATTATTTTTTTCCTAATAAAGTATTTCCATAGAAATATCGGACATGTTCTAGAAATCGAAATGAAGTGAAATTTTAATCGAACGAGATTTTAGGTTCAATAACTTACAAAATGACCGTAGTTTTTCCTGGTGTTAAGAGATGTTCTTGTAAAGCTGGAAAATGTTTATGAAATTTCAGTACAGGGTCATTTTAAAATTGGCCCCATTTTAAATCCACTTCATTTCGTTTTCTAGAACATGCACGTTTATATACATTCTTACAGGCATGTTCTGAAAATCACAAAATTTCAAATCACATGTGATTTAAAAATCACAATTGTGATTTAAAGGTGTTTTGGATACCACAAAAGTTTTAACTTGGTTTAAAATGGTGGAAAAATATAAGCAAGAAATCTTTGATCAGCGACCACTTAATCGACCAGTTTAAAATCACAATTATGAAAAAAGTTAAAGGAAATAAAAAAATCATATAAATTACACCGACATCAGGCTTATGGTTTTACAACAGAGTTGCATACTGTATAAAAAATACTTAAAATAATGACAAGATACATATTTCATAACTGATACCAACGGCAAAAACTAATTTTTTACGAGTAGAGAGTTGATGACAAAAATTAATGATTTAATTCATTTTTTCTTTGAATGGATTTTTGATTCGAAGACTAAAAAGAACTTAGTAAATTTTGCTAATGTGACTATAACGCCATTAATTTGCTTTACTTTTCCCTTTGACTACTGTTAATAAATGGCATATATGGCAAATGTGCTTATATTGCTAAATTGACTATAACGTTAATACTAGGGAATGGTAAATCGATTTCGATTCCAATCGAAAATCGATTTTGTGGTAAAAAAAAATCGATTTTTTGCAATCGAATTTACGTATGCGATTTTTTACTGAAATCGATTGATTATTAGGCTTTTAAAATCGATTTTTTTAATTTTTATCAAAATTTTGGCTATTTTTAATTTAAATCTTAATTAAACCAATAAATTATTGGCATGCACAATAACACTTGAAATTTTTTTTGTGTGTACATACGTGTGTAGGTGGTATGTTTATGCAGTTTTCTGAATTTCAAGTTGAAGTTTTACGTATTTACCTATTAGTGCCCTTGGTATGCTTTCAACTTTTATATAGGGGCTCTTGTTCTTCAGAAATTAAAGTAGTCAATGGACAGTGAAAAAACAGTCCAAACATATTGTACTGAACCAAACATTGAAAGTCAGCTTTGTGAAAATCAACATATTACAGAAACACAACAGGTGAATTCTGTGGTTTTCATGGGCAACCGCGTATGTCTTAAAATAAAATTTTTCAGGAGAGCCGAAAAAACCATTCTAGATCAAACTTTGGGTTAGATATTGCACCTTTTGAACTTTGTAATTGAGTTAAAACATCGGAATGGGTCTATCTGTTTTTAATTTTTTTTTAAAAAATGTAAAGAGCGCTTAAAATTAAGCAATATAGCATCAACATTTCAAAATCGAAAAAATAGACATACGCGGTTGCCCATGAAAACCACAGAATTAAGCCATGAAATTTCTGTGGAAATACGCTAATATTCAAACAGACCAGTGAGTGAGCGATATTTAAATCTAGTTATAAGCAGGGTGAAAAACAAAAAGTAAGTATTTTATCCTAACAAATACGAAATTGCAAGGAAATAGATCTGCATATATCCGAAATTAATGACATGCAAACGTTTGTTTTCTAAATTAACTTAATAGTAACTTTGCGAAGAAACAGTCGCCACTGATCAGGAACTATTGTCATAATCCTTTGAAATATTATCCATACATTCAGGCTCAAGTGATTTCGTTTTTTGTAAAGCAAGATTCGAAATCACTTTCGATCGGAGTTGAATTATGTGACAGGTCTGATTGACTACACAATAACACAATTTTAATGTGAAATGTACATACATATCGCACTTGTTCCTCTAAAGGCAATTTCTAAATTAAAACATTTTCACTTTCTACAAGCTGTAAAAATCTTAGTTCAATTTCTCTAGTAGTTTGCCAAGAAAATGCTGGTGTATCTCCTTTGTGATATAAGGAATAAGTTTGCAAATTAATCTTAAACGATTTTGAGGTTCGATAAATCGATTCCCTAGTTAATACTTTATATTAAATTAACTTATAGCGGCAAAATAAACGGATAAAATGGACTATAAGCGGAGTGACTACAAACGAAAAGTACTGTATCCGATAAATACTGTATTATTAGAGTGATCGCCTCGGGGTTTCAACTGGTTTTTCCGCAATATGGTTGCCGGCTTTTTCAAAATGTTCAGAGGGAGGTATTATGCGCTTTTGCTGATGTTCTTAGCATCTTAAAGTATTGGTGTTGTTCAATTTTTTTAAGATTATTTACAATTTATGCGACGCAAGTATGTAAGCATACGAATTAAAAATCGAAACAAATAAAGAAACTATAGTATAGGGTATACTTTTTCTGATGCCTTTTACAAAATTCTAGGTTTTATTTATCTATGAATATGTCGGTGAAATAATTTAATATTACAATTTTTAATTAGTACTAATCTTCCTCTGAACTGGAGTATTCTTCATTATCTTCCTCACTATCATCATTAAAAGTTCTTGTGGGAATAGGCCTATTCATATTCGGTTCCAAGTCATTCTCATCACTATCACTGTCAACATATTTATTGCTTTGAATATCATTTTCAACATTTAGATTATTTTTTTTGTCAAAACGTTTAGGCCATATATTTGCCTTTGTATACTCTTTAACGTGTTCAGGTGTTAGAATTTTACAAATCTCAGCCTTGACTTTATCACCCTCCTCAATTGGCTCAACCAAAATGCAGTCGCCCCGTTTGACCCAAACATTTTTGCGAAATTTCGTGGGCATTGTCACTGCAAAATGGAAATTTTTGATATTAAAGCGTTGATTACTTTATAAAGTAGTGAAATTTTAACATAGTCTTACCTAGAAAATGCTCATCATCTACATTGGCGGTTTCCACCTCATGCAGATTATTGCCCCGACTGCAAATAACCCGTACAATCTGTTGATTGTCTTTGGGCAATTCAAAATCATCTTCCATCATCTCTTTAAGTACATGTTTGCGGCGTGTCACACGAGACATGTTTTCTAGCTGTAATTAAAAAAAATATATGCATTTTAATCCACTTTTTTACAAAGTTTTGCGGCAGTTGTAATAAATACCTACGTATGTTTTCAAGAATTTAACTGCTTCCTTTTAATTTCAAAATAATTTAAAAACCTTATAAATTTAAAATGCATTTAAATTTGGAAGTAAAAATTCCTGGAGCAGCTAATTTAGCCACAAATGCGTGCTGTTCTTAGAGCTGGCAAACAATCGATAGTTACATCGATACTATCGATAGTTTTGTTTCCATTGGACTATCATTGGTTTCTTTTCGATAGCGATAGGAAAAAGGGTTTTACAGTGCAGCCACACGATCAAGATTTTCTTGATAATCTTTTACATATACTGATTGTCAAAATATGCAAAAGTTGACAGCTGTGACGTAGGCTGCACGCAAGTTGAAAGCAATTTACTTTTTCAAGATGTCGTCGCCGAGAAAACAACTCAAAATGTTTTGCTATTTTCCACTTTTGATTTTTCTGCACTGTAGGCTGTTCGAAGGGACTTTATTTTTTTCTTTACTTCTTCCACTGGCATTTTCAGAAGCTATAGACTCGCAGGCTTTTATTTTCAAATCATTTCGCCTATATGATGAAAGATTCATGTTCCATAAAATTTCATGGCTTCTGTACAGCTCTATGAATCGCAGAACATCATTTTGCTTATTAATTTTATTAATAAACATATTTCACTATTTTTTTAGGTTTTTAGTTAAAATTTTAAAATTCCCGCAACAATTTGTAAAAAAAAAGAACTTCTGCTTTTGCCGGCAAAATATTTGTGAAAAAAAAAACAAAAACAACTTCAAATGATTTGTAATAAGCTGTTTTCTTGAACGAAAATTGATACACTCACTGGCAAGAGAATTTTAGAGGCAAGTTCGTATCAATTTTTAAAAGTATGAGTGTATTGGTAAAAAAGTGTGAGTGTATTAAAACTTGATAGCCAAAACTTGATCGTGTAACCCTCAAGTTAGCGAACTCTTCATGTTGAAATTAATTTTTTGCCTTAGACCGTATATCTTTAATATTACTTGTCCAATCTGGGAAATAGTTATCATGAAATAGTTTTTAAAATTTGACAATTCCATTAACAGCTAAAGGTGCTATCAGACGGGATGTATTTTACATATGTACTGTCACTTTTCTTTCCCATATGTAATTCCGTATGTATGTCAAAACTTCCATTTTACATACGATTCATAATTTTTGCTATCACACCTGCTTATGTTTTTCCTTATGACATAACCTATAAATGTAAACAAAAGCTGACTTTTGTTTACGTTTCAAAACAAACCAGATGTTTTGTTTATGTTTGCCACAGGAAAATAGAGCGTGTTCTAATCGAAAAATTTACATATGTATTTCCACATGTATTTTACACATGCAAAGTTTCATATGTATCACACGATGTGTAAAACTTTTACAGATGGAAAATTTGACAGTACATATGTAAAATACATCCCGTCTGATAGCACCTTTAATAAAGAAAAACATTTTTAAATATACATATTTAAGAAAAATAAATCCATTAAAACCGGAATTAATTTATTTATACATATTTTCTGGCATTGCCATTTTAAAAATTGTCAAATTCCATATCGAAAATTGTATAACTAAAAAATCCACAAGAAACTCGATACTATCGATAGTTTTTAAATAACATATAGGCATTGTATAATTACAAAGTTGTACTTTAATTACAAACACTTTGTTATATTAACTCTAATTTTATAAAAAACATTTATTTTATGCGATTTTTTGCATTCATATGTTGGTCTTTACAGAAACAGCTAGAGTTGTGTCGTTCCGGAACGACCTAGTTCCATTGAACGATTCCCTAAAAGGAACGGTGCGGACTTTTTCAATAGTTCATTTTTTGTCGTTCCTCGTTCCGCAATTGCAATCCGTTGAATGATCACATATATTTTTGTAGGGTTTTTTTTTTGTATTGATCAATGTTGCCGACTTTTGTGTATTTTTGTCGTGGCATATAAAAAATTTCTAATTAAATCCATTACTAATGTGATCCAAAGCAATATATTTTAGCAATATGCCACTGATTATTATTTTTTACAAACATTTAAAAAAATACATAATTCTTATGTAGGTAGTTGTTACGCCACAACATAAAAACAAACAATAACACATATTTGATTGTTGACGTTTTAACGAACGACAGAGAAGTTTTTTCGTTCCTCGTTCATTCATTGTTCAAAGTAAAAAGCGGAACGATGAACGAAAGGAACGACCTAGTTCCTTTGATCTTTCGGATCGGTCGGAACGATTCCACAAAAGGAACGATTTTGCCCAACTCTAGAAACAGCTATCAGCACTAATGAAAAAAGTTGTACAAATAGTACCAAAAATAAATACGCAGTTGTTTCGTTCAATTACAATGAATTTTTCTAAGTACTTGTCAATACAACTATGATATGTGGAGTTAGGTTGCTGTCTTAACTAAATTTCTGTTATAAATTTTATAATTTAAATAATCTTATGCTATGTTCACACTTGGATTTAACGCGTTTAAACAAAATGTTGATTAAGTTAATCAATGCCGTTCACATTACATTTGAGATGACAGTTGATTAAGAAAAAAAAAAAAAATTATATTTCTTTAAAGTATGTATTCAAAATGTATAAAAAATAGTTTAATGTTTAGTGGCGATGTGCAAGCATAAATCTATTCATGATAATATGCCTGAGCAAAAAGTGAAATCGGCATGACAGTTTGTTTGACAGCTAACCTTTCGTAAGATCTATGGGGTAAAAAAATGGATGATTTATTCATCGATCAGTTTGTTGGTCTTCCAATGGCTCACTGTAAATTACTTATCGGGCGCGAGTCTTATAGAGTTGCGCAGATGCGGTGGACCTGTGAGTCCACCTGCTTGGTATCCAGGATCCTTTGGCCTGGATATGATGAACGGAGAACTAGCTCTCTACTTGGTTTCAATAGGAACCAGATTAGGACGGTGGTATCGGTTTTGACTGGACACTGGCCGGCGGGGACTCATGCTGCAAGAATGGGTCTGGAATTTAACGACTACTGTAGGAGTTGTCAGAACGAGGAAGAAGAGGAGACTGTGCTTCACTTCCTTTGTCATTGCCCTGGATTGCGGTGCATTAGGGAAGAATACCTGGGGGAACCGGTGTTTTCCTGCTTGGGGGATCTGTCCAGGATGGAACTAAAATCGCTCCTTCTCTTCACTAGGAAGACGAAGTGGTTGGAACTTGCAGTGACGCCATCTGAGTAATTGCTCTAAGGGATGGGCATTGGCGCCGGGTATCACAAAGGGACCAATGAAGGACCCAAGTGAGCTGTCTTTTGATGGAACCTAACCATGGGGTAAAAAAACACCTATTATAAAGGAATGGCAATAAGCCATTAAACCTTCCCTAGATATACATATGCAACCAATTTTAGAAATTAACTCATTTTTAGGTGTTTTATTTAATGTTTTATTAATAGTTTTTAGGTCTTTAATGTTATTTTTGTTAATTTATTTATAATAACAATAAGAATCTTAACAGTTTGACCAATATTGATATTCTTTCAATGAGTTTGTTGGGTTTTTGCTTCTTTGTAGATGTCTTTTAATTAAAAAAAAATTTTATTCCGCATGGTAATAATATTGTAAATATGATAGATAACATAAGCTCTGTTATATCTAGAATATATTTTAGCTATAAGACAATGAGAAATAATGAAGTAAAAGTTATGATAAGTAGCATAGAATCTTATAGAAAACTTGCTAAGTATTTTGAAAGTAGAAAAATAGGTTACCATACATACCAAGTACGTTCTTACAGAGTTGTTTTTTAAGGTATCCCACTCAACGCCCCCCAGAAGGCATTAAAGCCGAGCTTTAGCTCAAGGTTATGGTGTTAGAAATGTTTGCAACGTCAGAATCAGAGTAACAAAGGAACCTCTTTCCATGATTCATGTTGATCTCGAACCAAGAAGGACATTTAGGAAATTTGTCACATTAGCTGCGTTCGTTTACCCCAAAATTTGTACAAATTTGTACTGGATTTTACTAAAATGCGTTCGTGTACACAAATTTTCATATTACTCACCTACTGGATTTTACTGGAAAAGTAATCGAACGCACATATTAACAACGCCATAATTACTGTTGAACCTCCCAAAAAAGTAAATGATATTGTTCAATGTCATCGTTGCCTACAATTTGGACATATTTAGACTTATTGCAAAAAACCTTTCCGTTGTGTTAAGTGCGCATCTGAATGCACAATTAACAAAACGATTTCTCCGCGATGTATTCACTGTTTGCAAAACCATTCTGCAAACTATAAAGCAGAGTACCGAAACGCTCGCTCATTTTTCAGTCATGAGCGAGCGTGAAAAATTTTAAATTGTACTGCTTCTTCCCATTCATGAGGGTGAGGAAAAAAATATTTTTAATTTCCTCATTCATGAAAAATGAGCAAACAAAAAAATTCATATATGAATTTGTCAGATATGAAAAATTTAAAAAAATTCACATTCAAATTCCTCATTATAAAAAAAAGCGATTTGCCTGACCATTAACAGCGGGAAAACGAAGTAGTAACGAGGCCTTAAAGAAGGCCTTTTTACCGATATTAAGTTTTCCAGTCGCATTCCAACTGTATTAGGACAACAAGGTTCTATCTTACATGTTGTTTAGGTGCATATAGATCCTTGTTGTCCTAAGGTCGCAAATTGTTGTTGCTAATAACGCGAAGTGAGTATATTAATAACTAAACTTGCTACACATTCCAACATAACTGCTAATAAAACTATTTCGACAGGCCTTATCTCAGAAAAGTTAATTTGAATTTGTAAAATATTTCATAAAACCCATTCTAAAAGACCTTTTCGAAGAAGGCAGAGCGGAATAAGTAAAAGTTTATTGAAAATCTAGTTGTAAACCTTCTTTAAGGTCTGAAAAGTCAAAGCGCTCGCAATTTTTCCCGCTTTGCAGCACGATAGCCTGTGTGTGTTTTGTAAAATTATTTGTTGGCTGTGTGTGTTTTGATTTTGTAAAAAATTTGTTGATGCTTCTAAAAGGGTCTGTTTTTTTCCTTAAAAAGACATAAAGGCAACAATAATTGAAAAAAATTACTACCTGCAAGAACTGAAGATAAAGTCTTGTGAAAAAATTTTGTTTCTGGACCAAGCGCAACGGTGTTAATTGAACTTTCAAAAACTGGTAAATTTGGCGCGAAACAATAAAATTACATTAATCTATATATATAAAATTGTAACGTTACTGACTGACTCACTGACTGATTCATCATCGCACAGCCTAAACGCCTGAAGCTAAAAACTTGCAATTTGGACCAGGTATTGGTCACTCCCCAAATCGATCCACTAAGACGGGATTTTTGGAAATTCGAATGTTTAGGGGGTAAAAAGGGGTAAAAACGGGATAATTCGGTAACTTTATATCTCCAAAACTAAAAGAGATACAAAAAAAAATGTAATACTATTCGTTGTTCTTTAGAAAAATAAGCGGACAGGTGTCTGGTACTTTTTTGAAATTCGGCCCTATTAGGGAGTAAACGGGTAAAATCGGAATTTTAGTACTTTTTTGCCACCCCATCTATCTTTTGAACCAATAAACATAAAAACAAAGTTTATTCCACATTCGAAACTTATCAAAAAAATACAAATACGAATTTGGTACTTTTCCGAAAGTCGAACATTTAAGGGGTGAAAATCGTAGCTATTTTTGGTACTTTTTTCACAAAACATTTTTCTCCATTCATTGACATATTCGTAATAAATTATGGGCTCCCACTACAATACAGAAATTTTAAATACTTAAATGGGGGAAAAATAGTACCAACAAGGGGAAATACGGGAAATTTGATATTTTACTTTAGCCTTTTGGTTCTGCAACTGGCATTTTTTTTAATTATCGTTAGTGTTGGACCTTAAAACATAAGATTAAACATGCAATGTCCTGAGTGGATAAGAACCCATAAGGGGAAGTTCTTGGTACTTTTCTGTTCATTAGCTGGTACTTTTTGAATTTCCGTTAGTATTGGACCTGTAAAATTAAAATTAAACATGCAATATCCTGAATGGATGAGAATCTATAAGAGGGAACTTTTTGGTACTTTTTGTTCATTAGCTGGTACTTTTTGAATTTCCGTTAGTATTGGACCTAGAAACATGAAATTAATCATGCAAGGTCTTGAGTGAATGACAATCTGTTAGAGGGATCTTTTTGGTACTTTTTCGTTTTTTAACTGGTACTTTTTTTACAATTTTCGCTAATATTGGTCTTATGAACATTAAATTAAACCTGCAAGGTCCTGAGTGAATACGAATCTCTGAAAGGGCTTATTGGAACTTTTTAGTACTTAAACTGGTACTTTTTGAATATGCGTTATTATTGGACTTAGAAACATAAAATTCAAGATGCAATGCCCTGAGTGAATAAGAATGTATAAGAATAAAGTATTTGGTACTTTTTTGTTCTTTAACTGGTACTTTTTGAATTTCCGTTGGTATTGGACCTAGAAACAAAAAAATTAAACATGCAAGGTCCTGAGTGAATGAGAATCTGTAAGAGGGCTTTTTGGTACTCTTTTGTTCTTTAACTGGTCCTTTTTGAATTTCCGTTAATATTGAACCTAGAATAATAAAATTCAACATTCAATGTCCTGAGTGGACGATACAAATGCATATTTGGTACTTTTTCGAAACACGTACGTTTAAGGGATGAAAATTGTACCTATGTTTGTTACTTTTTCACAAGATGTTTTCGCCATCTATTTATCTTTCATCGCAGAGCCTAATCGTCTAAAGCTAAAAGGTTGACATTTGGACCAGGGGCTGGTCTCTCGCCAAACGATACTGCTAACCTCATACCTCCTAAACTAAAAGAGATGAAAAACATTAACACTTATTGTTGTTCATTAGAAAAATTCGCTAACCTCATATCTCCTTAACTAAAAGAGATAAAAAAATTTAATACTTATTACACAGCCCGACAAAATTAAAAAAAATCTTAAAAATTTTATAACCTTTCACTAGAAAAAAAGAATTACATAATCCCTTTAAAATTCTTGAAGATATTTGCATTTCAGTCACATCATCTTTTTTAAAAACACAAATAAGCTATATCATGAAAACTAGAGCTGATAGAGACAAACTGATTACAGATTTGAATTCAGCGCACCAAAATTAACTAGAATCAGTTGATAAATTCAAAGAAGCAAATTGAGTGTTGGCCTGTGTTATTGTTCATTAAAAAAATAAACGGACAGGTTTCTGGTACTTTTTTGAGGTACGGCCTTTTTGGGGTGTTAAAGGGTAAATAAAAATTATATCACATTCTAGCTTATCTAAAAAATTCAAAGGTTTAAGGTGTGAAAAGCGTTCATAATTTTGTTACTTTTTTACAACATTTTTCTCCATCTATCTATATAATATAAAACTGTAAAGTTACTGACTGACACATCCTAAGATCCTGAAGCTAAAAAGCTGACATTTGGACCGGAGGCTGGCCTCTCACCAACTCGATCCCGCTAACCTCAAAAATCCAAAACTAAAAGAGATACAAAAAATTTAACACTTAATGTTGTTCATTAGAAAAATAAGAGGACAGTTGTCTGGTACTTTTTCGAAATTTGGTCCTTTTGGGGAGTAAACGCCTAAAACCTGTACATATTTTGAAACCTTTTTGTCACGCTACCTCTGTATGTACATTAGAGGCACAATTTTTCTGGACATCATTACCCCAAGGGACTATATCTTATGGGCAATATGGGATAATGAAACACATTTTTCAGTTCAATTTAAGCCAAAATTTTTTTTTGCTCAATTGGCGAAGTCCCTCGCGCCCACCAAAGATTTTTTTCATCCTATGACAAAAACGTACTAAACTATAGGCTCCAACTGCAACATTGAAATTTTTAATACATAAATGGGGAGAAAAAAGTATCAAAAAGGATAATACGAGAAACTAACTTTCTTTCATTTGTGTTCTACGAGTCGTACTTTTTGAATTTTCTATATTGAACTTAGAATCACAAAATTATAGGTGCAAAGTCCTGTGTCAATATCAACCTATGAGATGAAAAATGTTGGAACTATTTTGCTAAAACCTATTAACATATTAGATTACAAAGTAGCGGGTTAAATGCTAGAATTTAAACCTAAAAAAATAAGCTTTGGCATACAAATATGTCCACGAAGGAAAAGGAGACGCTAACGAAGTAGCGGGTTAAATGCTAGTGCAACAATAAAACAAATTTTCTTACCCATCAACTATACTTACGGTCGCTTTGCTTGTGGCGAAACATAACTTTGTTAGTGTTTTCCAAATAACTTTACCTACGTAAGAAAAGTGTTTTCAGCAATAAAAACACATCGTCGCGACTGGAACAGAAACCAAAATATTTTTACAAACACAAAATACCAACAACTTCTTGTGTCTATTTTTTTTCTTAATAATTTCTGCATAAAGGTACGTCTTTTTAACGAAAGAAAAAGTGACCCTTTTTAAAGGCACCAAAGAATTGTTTACACAAAAAAAAAAAAACATATCGTTAGCTTATATGCAAAACAATTTTAGAAAATTTTAAATTGGTTTGTTTTGTTGATTAGGATTCACATTACATATTGTTACGTTACTGCCTTTCAATAACGTTTTGGTTTATTTCCTTTATAATAAACCGTTTCGAGTTCTTTTATTGCAATTCAAATAAAACAAATAAACACAACACTTTTGCTACTGTTTACAATTTACACAACTTTATTTAGTACTTAGTTACTTTAACAACCGTAGTTATAGCTCTTATTTACAACCAACTATAAATTTCTCAGCGTGATTCGTTAAGGCGCCCGTACACGACATGTATTTGTCATCTGACATGCCAAATTTTCAAGTCACATGTAATTGTTCATGTCTGTCAAAATTGCTGTTTTACATAAGGTTTATAATATTCGGTCACAAACGTACATGTAATTTGCTTCTGACATTGTCTCTGTTTTTTTTCGCATTGTTATTGCAGAAACCAAAGTAGTTCTCGGTTTCAAAATAGCTTGCTGCCGCCACGAAAATATTTATTTGCGCCGTAAAATAATTTAGCCATCTTAAAATTTTTTCTTTTATTTGAAAGATACCAATTTAGAATTTTATAATTAAACGGTTTTTATATTTATATTTACATAAATTCTATTCAATGGTGAGATGAGCATACATATCTTGCTATTGTAAAATATTAACTTCAGCCGGCTAATGATTCCGTCAATAGTTGACGCCGCTGCCAGTTTCTTCCCGGCATAGATTTCTGATGTCAGATGGTTTGTCAGAAGAAAATAGAGCACGCTCTAATTGAAATTTTGTCAGATGACTTTGCGTCTGACTTTTACAGAAGCAAAGTTAAAAAGGTAACACACGACATGTATGTGTTTTGCAGTGGGAAATTTGACATGTCAGATGACAAAAACATGTCGTCTATATGCTCCTTTAATGACAAAGTTAGAACTTAGAATGAATCATGCCATCTCTTGCGATCCTATTTATACTCGGACAAATGACCATAGAACGTTCGAGTTCTAAAGTCTAGATGGCTCTATAAAGTTCGCCTAATAACGGCTATTTCGGTTATAAAACTTATTCAGCTATTACTATCTATATGGCTGAATAAATTGAGTTATTAGGCATCATAAACTAAGGCATACTTTTAGGCGTTGCCACAAATTGAAATAACTTAATAACGAACATTCTGGTTTACAGTGGGGTTGAAGTACAATTATGCACAACAATTTTACCATTACATCTGTACATTGACTTTTTTTTTCACTAGAAGTGTGCTTAACTTATACAATAACAATTTTAACTAATAAAATAACTAGTAAATACTTAATAACTAATCAATACAAGATAACACATAAATTAATCTAATTCTTAACCAATAATTACAAATAACGTAACACTGCCCCCCACTTAAGCCTGTTCTTCCCGAATAGGCTCAAAAACACCTCTTCCATACGGGGCTAATCGTTCCAATTGAACAACTTTCATTTCAGCTCTTGGACTTTTTTATTTCTGTATTCGGTATACAACATCATTTAATTTCTTTATCATTATGAATCGCTTATAAATCTTGTAACAAAGAAAACTAACTGGCCCTCCTTAAATCCTTCCGAATTTGCCGCTCGATCGTATCTGGCTTTCATCTTGTCACTAGACAACTTAATGCGGTCTCGAACAAATTCATGAAGTTCATTTAGAGTTTCTTGTTCTTGTGAGGTGGAGCTTTCAATGTTTTCACCAGTTGGTATTGGCTTAACGCCAAACTCTAGATCCCGTGGTAGTCTCAGTTCTGTTCCAAACACAATTTTGGCAGGTGTACGAGAGGTGGAGTCGTGAACAGCTGACCTATATGCCAACAGGAATTTTGAAATGTGTTCATCCCAGTCTTTTTGTTGTGTGCTGACTACTTTTCGCAAATGTTCCTCTAATGTACGGTTAAATCTTTCAACCATGCCGTCAGATTGCGGATGCAATGGGGTTGTCCTTGTTTTCTTTATTCCGTACAATTCACACATTTCTTTAAAAATAGCAGATTCAAAATTTCTGCCCTGGTCAGAATGTACTTCTAATGGAACATCGTAGCGGCACACCCAATTGTTTACGAAGACGTCTACCACTGTCCTAGCTTCTTGTTTTGGGATCGCATATACCTCCGGCCATTTACTAAAGTAATCGATGACTACTAGCACATATTTGTTTCCGGCATTACTTACAGGAAATGGTCCAGCTATATCCATTGCGATTCGCTCGAATGGAGCACCAAAATTATACTGTTGTAGTGGCCCACGACTTCTCCTTACTGGGCCTTTAGCGGCAATGCATTGTGCGCAATTTGCTATCCAATCAGCTACAGCTTGTTGGCAGCCAACCCAGTAGAAGCGTTGTTTTAATTTTTCTAAGGTTTTAGTCACACCCAGATGACCACCGCTAGGACCGTTGTGAAATTCACTCAGAACTTCCTTTCCTTTCGCCAACGGCACTACTATAAGGTTTTTAACTGATTTTCCGTCAGTACTTTCCCAAGTACGGTAAAAGCAGCCATTTACTACTTGAAGGCTATTCCACAGAGCCCAGTATGCTTTCATCAGTGGACTTTCAGGCGTAATTTCATTTCGTGCGGGTCTTCTACCTTCTTCTACCTTCTGCTAAAATGGGATCATTTCTCTGCGCCATCGACCTGTCTTCATTGGATTCTATTTGCAATAGACGAACGTCAAAGATGTTTTCCTTCCTTCAGCCCTTACGCAATGCTTGCATTTCAGCTTACAGGGTCTCCTTGACAGAGCATCCGCATTGCCATGTTTTCCACCTTTTCTGTGTTCAATGCTAAAATCGTAGCTCTGAAGGCGTTCAATCCAACGAGCTATCTGGCCTTCCGGATTTTTAAATTGCAGCAACCACCTGAGTGCAGAATGGTCTGTTCTTAAATGAAAATGTTGACCATACAAATATTTGTGAAAATGTTTTATGCACTCAAGTACTGCCAGAAGCTCTCGCCGAGTCACGCAGTAATTTCGCTCAGGCTTCGAAAGTATTCGACTGTAATAGCCTACGACTTTCTCTACACCGTTGACCACTTGGGACAGCACACCTCCAATTCCGAATCCGCTCGCACAGTATCTAGCACAAATTTTTCGCCCGCGATTGGATAGCCAAAATTGGTGCTGAGCACAATAATTCCTTTAGCTTCTGGAATGCCCGTTCCTGTGCTTCACCCCAGTCATATGCCTGCGCCTTTTTGGTCAATTCATGCAGACTTGCAGCAATATTTGCAAAGCTCGGTACAAAACGCCTGTAGTATGTACATAAACCTAGAAAACTGCGTAGCTCATGTAGATTTTTAGGGCGAGGCCAATCCATAACTGCTCGTATTTTTTCTTCGTCTGTGGAAATGCCATCAGATGTTACACGATGCCCTAGGTATTTTACTTCTTTCTGGAACAGTGAGCATTTCTTAACACTTAACTTGAGTCCGGCTGTAGATATACGTGTCAACACCTCTTCGAGGTTTTTCAGGTGTTCAGGAAATGTTTTTCCCATGACAATAATGTCATCAAGGTACACCAAACAGGTCTTTCGGTGGAGACCTTTCAACACCTGTTCCATCAAACGCTCAAATGTAGCCGGAGCATTACAGAGCCCAAATGGCATTACATTAAACTGCCATAAGCCATCACTTGCACTGAAAGCAGTTTTCTCTTTATCCTTGTCTGCAATTTCTACTTGCCAATAGCCGCTCTGCAGATCTAATGTGGAAAACCATTCTGTTCCAGCTAACGTGTCCAGGGTGTCATCAATCCTAGGCAGTGGATAACTGTCCTTTTTGGTGACGTCATTTAGTTTCCTGTAGTCTACGCAGAACCTAGTACTTCCATCTTTTTTCTTTACCAAAACCACCGGAGAACTCCAGGGACTTGATGATGGTTTAATTATGCCGTCCTGTTCCATTTCATTAACCAGGTCTCTAACTTCATTTCGTTTTGCTAGAGGAATGCTTCTTGGGGCCTGTTTAATTGGCTTAGAATCGCCGGTGTTAATTTCGTGTTTCACTATTGACGTCCGGCCCTGGTATTTACCTTTCGAGGCAAAGATAAAGGCATATTTCTTTAGTAATTGTTTAGCCTTATTTCTCTCGGGCGGCCTCAGTTTTTCGGTCCATTTCCGCACATGTTCCTCTAGTAATTCCTGGTTCTTGATACTCTTTTTAGCAGCATCTGGATGTTCATCGCAACTTATTATTGCCTCTGTTGAAGCACATTGTCCAATCTTAAAGTCTTGCGTAAGGACCTTTTGTTTGATAAATTTAAAACTCTTACAGGAACTAAGCTGTTGTTGGTTTTAACAAGGGCATTCGCTGTTACTATGTCACTTGTTATTGATGCTGACTCTACCATCCATACACTATTGTTGTCCTCACAATCTCCCTCCATTCGCGCCCATACTATGGTTTCTGACTTGGGTGGCAATTTTTCACGTGCAAAGGCGAGTAACTGTTTTACATGAGCCTTGCTTTCGTATCCAACATCAAGGGGTATTTCAACATTACGCCAAGTCATAATTTGTTGTCCCATATCCAGACGAATACCTTGTCCAATCATAAAATCTGAGCCAATAATTACTTCATCTACAATATCAGCCACAATAAATACATGGTGAGCGCTTGTATTGGCCATACTTAATTTTAATTTTACTTTTCCATAGACGGTGGCAAGCTCACCCGTAGCTGTTCGCAGACTCACACCCCTTAGTGGTTCGATGGACTGTTGTATTAAATCAGGCCTAATGATCGAATGTGATGCCCCAGTGTCCACAGTCAAAACCTGTTTTTGACCGTTGATATAACCACAAGCAGTAAGGTTTCTATTACTCTGTTGCATTACTGAGATGGAGATTGTGGGGCCCTTATATGAGGGAGCTAGCTCATGCCCCGCAGTGCTAGCTCTTTTTAGTTTAACGGGGATTCTTGTGAAGACTGGTGATCACCCCGCTGGTTATTTCTGGGCGGTGAAGCAGATCTTGAACGTTTTCTTGGTGCTTTGCAGTTACGTTGTATGTGACCAGTCTTACCGCAGTTATAGCATTTTATTATAGTTTTGGTTTTCTTCTCGCTTAAAGCTTCCATAACTGCCTCTTTTATATCCTGCACAATATCCCTTTCACCATTGGCGGTCACATCGAGCCCTCGCACTCTGCCTACTTGTGGTCTTGAAATAATTCTTGCGGTTGCGAACCAGCTCTTGACGAGTACGGACGTGTATCGGTGAATAAGAAAAATAAAAAATAAAAAAAAAAAAAAAATTCGAAGTGAAAAAAAAATATTTGTAATAGGTGAAAAAAAAAAAAAAAAAAAAAATATTTGTTATAGGTGAAAAAAAAAGAACAATAACTAGTGCCCGAAGAGATTTGTGAATGAGCCTCACAAATACTCCCAATAAGGAGAGTAGGCCCAGCACAAATAGCAGAAATGCGTATATTGTGGTAAGCTCCCCGAGCGTGAGCAATGAAAACATTCGATACCCAGAATTAAATAAAAATTATTTAAGTGCAAAAATTGCCAGCGCAACTGGTTTTCCATACAGCAATTTAAGTGCGAGTGTGCCCAACCTGAGCAAGTGTGTTGATCCGACCGTAAATGTGGTTCAAAGTGTGAAGTCGTCTGACAACAGGTATAATAACGAAAAACCGGGAACATCTCGACTTGCATTAATTAATACAGGAGCTGTGCCAAAAAGTACTAAAGTGCAAACAGGCATGGACAGATATATTACAATAACTAAGAGAAAGGCTAGCCCTAGGTCCACCCAACAGGAGCGCATGGCCAAACAATACAAAAGCTCTAACGTAGTCTCTTTGCCAACAAATGGTAACAGATTCTCTGTACTATCCATACCTGACGATGAAGAAGCAGAATCAGCTAATGGAACAGCCACTAAAGAAGTTAAACCTCCACCCATCTATCTGCGGGAGCAAACATCAAATAGCATAGTCAACATGTTGACTCAACTTGTAGGTAAGAATAATTTCTACGTCGTTTCTTTACGACGCGGGCAAATTCAAGAGACCAAAATTCAAGCCAGTACAGAAACGAACTTTCGTATTATATCAAGACACCTGGACGCAGAAAATAAAAGTTACTATACATATCAATTAAAAAGTGCTAAAGGATTGATTGTCGTCATAAAAGGCATAGATAGTTCTGTTCCTACAGATGAAATAAAATCTGCCGTAGAGCAAGAGGGGTATGAGGTAAAATCTGTGCATAATATTTTGAACAGGAATAAAGTTCCTCAACCACTGCACCGCATTGAGATATCGTTTGATTCATCGGTTCTCAAAACTAAAAATTCAGTTCATCCAATATACAACTTGCGCTACCTACTCAACAGAAGAATAACTGTTGAGGAGCCAATAAAACGAAAGGGTCCCTCCCAATGCACAAACTGTCAGGAATATGGGCATACAAAATCATATTGTAAATTGCCTCACGTATGTTTGGTTTGTGGCGACGCTCATAAAACCGCCGAATGTAATCGTTCAAAAGTTGACCCGAATGTTAAGAAATGCAGCAACTGTGGCGAAAATCACACGGCAAACTATAGGGGTTGTAAAGTCTTCTTGCATTTAAAAAAACCTGCTTTAGTTCAAAAATATACCCACTCCCAATATGGTCCGTCACATGCGCCCAGCCAAGCCGCTGGCTCAATTGCTAGTACTACACAAACAAACAAACAAAACCAATCATATGCCCAAGTCCTAAAAGGAAACCCTAATGCGAAAAATCCCCCGAGTACTTCCAACGCAAAGCAACCGCCATACGCTAATGTTCCTAGGGAAGGTCTACAAATGCCTACCTCAATTGAAAATTTAATTCAAACTATGAATAACTTCATGGCCACTATGCAGAACATGTTTCAGGAAATGATGCGAAACCAGAACATGCTCCTGCAAGTTCTACTCAACAAAAAATGAACCAGTTAAAAATATGTTTCTGGAATGCAAACGGGTTATCCCAACATAAACACGAAGTTGCAAACTTTCTTCATAGGCATGAAATCGACGTACTTCTTGTCTCTGAAACACACTTTACTCATAAAAACTGCTTTAGGGTAAATGGATACCTTACGTATGACACAAAACATCCCAGCGGACGAGCTTGTGGTGGCACAGCAATAATTGTGCACAAACACATCAGACACTTACCATTGCCAGAGTTCGAAGAAGATTGTATCCAGGCCACATCTATAAATCTTACTGATTTCAATCTAACGTTAACATCCGTTTATTGTCCCCCGAGGCACAAAATTGAACACGATAAATTTCTCAACTTCTTCTCCACATTGGGCCAGAAATTCATTGCTGCTGGCGACTACAACGCTAAACATACATATTGGGGCTCCAGACTTATTAGTCCTAGAGGTAATCAGCTATACAATACCGTAACTGCAAATAATTTTGATGTGGTATCGAGTGGTGAGCCTACCTATTGGCCAACCGACTTCAATAAGCTACCAGACCTTATTGACTTTGCTGTAATTAAAAACATCAAGCGCGATCAGGTACTAGTTAGTTCCTCCTATGATCTTTCGTCTGATCATTCGCCTTCAATCCTCATTTTAAAAGGTAACTCTGACGCCGCAGCTGCAAATTTTATTTCCTATCCAAACAGAAACACAAATTGGTTAAAGTATAAAATGTATGTGAGCTCTCACCTATCACAGTGCATTCCCCTAAAAAATTCATCTGACATCCAAATAGCTGTCGACCGATTTACAGAAGTCTTGGATACTGCAGCAAGAAATGCAACCCCAATCAAGCGGACAATTAAACGTGCTCCTTACAATACATCGACGGATATAGAGACCCTTATCAGAGAAAAAAGGAAGTTAAGAAGACAATGGCAAAACAGTCGTTCCCCAACCACTAAGGCCCAACTACAATTATGCCTGAAAACTCTTCGCAACAAATTGAGAGAGAACCACGAGTCTGCAATAGAAGGCTATCTAAACAGCCTAGATGCCACAAAAAACTCTAATTATAGCTTATGGAAGGCTGTACGGCATATGAAATGCCCTATAACCCAAGAATCTCCATTAAGACTGGAAAACCGCACTTGGGCTAAAAACACAGATGAAAAATTAAACGCTTTCGCGGGTCACCTTGAGAAAGTTTTCACGCCACATGATACACACACTTGTTCCAGTCGTCCAATCATTCCTGATAAGGTAAACCATCCATTAAAATTTAACATAACTCAAGTAAAATCTGCAATAGAAAAAGTGAATATTAGAAAATCTCCCGGACCTGACCGCATCACAGGCTCAATGATAAGAAACTTGCCATCGTCTGCTTCCAGAATCTTGCTGCTCATTTTTAACGCTATATTAAGAGTCGGATACTTCCCATCCTCATGGAAGAGGTCTATAATTGTGATGATTCCTAAGCCAGGAAAAGATGCTAGCCAGGTTGCGTCGTACAGACCGATAAGCTTATTATCAATCCTATCGAAGCTTTTCGAAAAAATATTCATTTTAAGTATAACTCCTCATCTAAATGAGCACGACATCATCCCGGATCATCAGTTCGGATTCAGAGCGAAACATGGTACAATAGAACAAGTGCATAGAATTGTCACCCTTATTAGATCGGCGTTTGAGAAAAAGCAATACTGCTCAGCCCTGTTTATAGACATTTCCCAAGCATTTGACAAAGTTTGGCATGATGGGCTACTCATCAAAATAAAACGAATGCTTCCTCAAAACATTCACAAGCTTCTGGAGAGCTATCTAACAGGCAGAACATTCATAGTAAGGTCGCAAGATAAATACTCCCCCCTCAAGAAAATTACTGCTGGTGTCCCTCAAGGCAGCATATTAGGACCGCTTCTATATATAATATACACAGCGGATATGCCAACAAACCTGAGCACGCATACCTCTACATTTGCAGACGACACAGCATTTATTAGTGTTAACCATGACCCAAAAGTCGCATCGCAAAATCTGCAGTCCCACATCAATGAACTAGAGGCATGGCTAGAAAAATGGAGAATAAAAGTTAACCCGGCTAAATGTGCTCACTTAACTTTCACGCTCAGAAGACAAACGTGCCCAGCAGTAAAAATAAATAACATCACTGTTCCGGTAGAAAACCATGTTAAGTACTTGGGAATTCATATAGATAGACGCTTGACCTGGTCTCGTCATATTGAAGCGAAAATAACGGCTATGAAACTTAAAGCAGCTCAACTACATTGGCTTCTCGGTAGAAACTCAAACTTGTCTTTAGACAACAAAATTCTTTTATACAAGTCCATCATAAAACCAATATGGACATATGGCATCCAATTATGGGGTACTGCATGCGCATCTAACATCCAAAAGCTTCAAAGAAGACAGTCTAGAATATTACGACAAATTGTCTGCGCCCCATGGTATATACGTAATGATATTATCCACAGAGATCTCAACGTCCCCACTATTCAGGAGGAAATTAAAAAATATTCAATAAGCTACATCGATAAACTAATGGCCCACCCTAACTACCTCGCTCGGGGTCTGCTTCAGTTCGAAGGTCACCAGAGGCTAAAAAGAACCGATACTTTGAGCCTAACTAGAAGACAGTTTTAAAATTTGAATACAGCAGTTAGTGGTTACACTGGTAACAACTAATAAACAACAAGTAGAATTAAGATTTGAATACATATTGTAAATTTCGATAAGAAAGATTCAATAAAAAAATAAATAAATTTAAAAAAAAAAAAAAAAAAAAAAATTCGCGCCCATACTATGGTTTCTGACTTGGGTGGCAATTTTTCACGTGCAAAGGCGAGTAACTGTTTTACATGAGCCTTGCTTTCGTATCCAACATCAAGGGGTATTTCAACATTACGCCAAGTCATAATTTGTTGTCCCATATCCAGACGAATACCTTGTCCAATCATAAAATCTGAGCCAATAATTACTTCATCTACAATATCAGCCACAATAAATACATGGTGAGCGCTTGTATTGGCCATACTTAATTTTAATTTTACTTTTCCATAGACGGTGGCAAGCTCACCCGTAGCTGTTCGCAGACTCACACCCCTTAGTGGTTCGATGGACTGTTGTATTAAATCAGGCCTAATGATCGAATGTGATGCCCCAGTGTCCACAGTCAAAACCTGTTTTTGACCGTTGATATAACCACAAGCAGTAAGGTTTCTATTACTCTGTTGCATTACTGAGATGGAGATTGTGGGGCCCTTATATGAGGGAGCTAGCTCATGCCCCGCAGTGCTAGCTCTTTTTAGTTTAACGGGGATTCTTGTGAAGACTGGTGATCACCCCGCTGGTTATTTCTGGGCGGTGAAGCAGATCTTGAACGTTTTCTTGGTGCTTTGCAGTTACGTTGTATGTGACCAGTCTTACCGCAGTTATAGCATTTTATTATAGTTTTGGTTTTCTTCTCGCTTAAAGCTTCCATAACTGCCTCTTTTATATCCTGCACAATATCCCTTTCACCATTGGCGGTCACATCGAGCCCTCGCACTCTGCCTACTTGTGGTCTTGAAATAATTCTTGCGGTTTCCTGGGCTAAAGCAAATGAAACAGTTTCTGCAAAGGTTGGTTTTTGTGATGCACATACCGCAAGTTTAACATCAGCATTGGCATGAAAAGCCAAAAAAAAACTTGAACAAAATTTATTACTTACTTAAGTTGTTGCGTTGCTGACTGATTAAGCAAAGAACATACACATAGCGAGACTAAAAAAATTATTTACTCTCTCTTTTTCTGCTTTTGCTTTTTTGCTTTTGCTTACTCTCTATCAAAGTAATAAAAGGCATTGAAAAATACAGTTTTTTAATTTGCAGCAAAAAATGTAAACAAAGCAAAAATTTCGGTGCTGTTGCTATTTTAAAGCAAGCAATTTTAACACTGGTTTTAGAGTTATAGCCCATAAATCAATTGATCAATTCTTAACCAATATTTCTTGAAGTATTAATTGGATCACGGCAATATGGGTATCGCTGAAGGGTGTTTCCAAATACCTTTCACATGGTTTATAAAACATGCCGAATTATTAACCCATTAAGAACCAATTTAAAAAATATTTTAATTTACTAATGCATTTTATCAAAATGGCTCTAATCTCAAAATGTTATCGATATAAAGTTATTTTTTACACATAATATTTTATAGGGAACGCTTCAAGCTTTCAGTTTTTTAAGTTAAACAATTATATTATAATAACTCTTTTGTTTAATATAGAGTTATGAGTATACATGTGGTAATCTATATGTATAAAAGTGAATGTATGTATGTATATTTGTATATATATATATTTGTGCCTTATAGGAGGCCAAACCACTTGACCGATGGCCTTGAAATTTTCACAGCATGTAACTGTGATCCTGGAAGAGACATTAGGCTATATAAAATTGTGACTGGGCAAAGGGGCGATGCCACGCCCATGCAACCCAAAATTTTAAATCGTGTTATCTATGATATTTTTTGACCTACGGCGATAATATTTGGTATATATGCTGTTGGCATGAATAGATATACGTTTAATTAAAAAAGTGGGAGTGGACCCACCCCTTTATAGAAAAAGTAAAAATCGTTATATCTAATAAACTAATCGGCATCAAATTTTCACAGAAGGCTATTTTTCTGAATTAATGTGTCGTAGCGTTCAAAAAGGTGTGATTGGACAAAGGGGCGATGCCATATTTTTTCGTGGATGCCAATATTAAATATCGCATATTTTAAGAGCCGCTGCAAGCATTTTGTTGAACCGTTGGTAGTTGGGTCTTCTGAGCCCCAAAATGGAAATAAAATAGCAGAGGGGTAAGTGGTACCCTCCATAGGACGCCAATGTTTAATATCGCATATCTTAAGAACTGTTATAGTGAGAATATTCAAACTTTGTTGAAGTCATTCTAATGGTAAACTACACTTTTGAAAATGAAAATAAAGCTGGTAGGCGCAGGGGGAGCAATACCTCCCATAAGATGCAAATATTAATTATCGCGTTAGTGAAGAACTATGATAGCTAGAGTCTTCAAACGTGGTAAATCCACTATTATGGTAAATTTTAACAGAAAAATGGGCGGGGTTGACAGAGGGAGAGCAATAACCTCCATAAAACAAAACTACTGAATGCCACGGAATTCTCTTACTATGAAGCAGCTAATAATTTAATAAATAAATATTTGCTTATATAAGTATATTGAAAATACTTTCAGTTTTATTTTACAACGATGGGGGTAGCGAAGCACACCGGGTTAAGCTAGTAGTTTATATACTCTATGTATTATTTAATTATAGTATGCCAAATACCGGCTTTGATAAATAAAATTGTTCTTTTATGTTGGCTTTCGACTGGACATAAGGGTTCTTAATTTTATGGTATATCAAGCACCAGCTTCGCTCAGCTGAGTAATTTTTCTTCATTTAAACCAGAACCCCTCCACCCTGAAAAATTTATATTTCTATTAAAGAAATTAACAAAAATTGGTGACAAACTGAACCGATTGTTATTTACAAAAGAACTCGTTTTCTATGACTAGATTTTACACTACGATGATCGATCTATAATTTACCAAAGGTCGCATGTAAAACCCATTCTCGGATATACTTTAGCATGCCTAAGACGTACCGAATAACGCTATTATAGCAGAATTTGGTATGTCATAGTTTCATAAAGCTAGAAATCACACAACTAAATTTGGAGAAGATCGGCCCACATATACTCCATTCGAGCATTTCAATTTTCAGTTTTTTTTTTTAATGACTTTAGTGGCAAAACTTGCATCATCTTTATAAAAATTTGATAACTGTATTGAAATTTGGTCCAGTTTATGTTTTTTAATACTAAAATTACTCAACCGAATTTTGTAATTATCGACCCAAAAATCCCGTTAATACGGCTAAACTGATAAAAACAATGATAGTTTATTCAAATTTGGTCAAATTAAGTTATATATGATTAATAAGTCGGTTAAGTCCGACCATAACCTATACCACAGAATATACAGATAAATATTTGAGAGTGTACCTAGTTTGGGACTCATGGGCAATCATGGACCCGATAAAACAAATAAGGTTATAGCCGCCAAATTTTGTATTAATACTAAAATTTTTAAGGATGTTATGATATTGGTAATATTTTTGTGAGTGATAATTGTATAGGAACTATAGATTTAGAATATAAAGTTTAATCTTACTACCAAGATAAAAAAAAATGGTTTATTGGCACCGATTTCAATAACAATAAATATTTAGTACCAATGTACCAAATTTAATCAAATAATTGCGACCTGTACTTTGCCAGACATCGTTATATCGACTCAAGATAGTGATTGAGTCTATCGGGATACTATTAAATGGTTATAGGACCAATATTTTTAAGTGTTACAGACACTATGGTGGTGTGGGTATCAAAATGAAAAACATACTGCTGGCCGGCCCATAACTTACCATAACATTAGAACTGTAACCAATTATAAAACTGTGAGGCTTTATAAATAATATTTAGATCAATCCAGTTCATATATTTTAACTACATATTTGCGGATTTGACCCAGCCCAATAAAACTATTAATTTTTGAACTAAAGGCAATAATTTATAACAAATTTTAAATAAAAAAAAATTAAAATAATAAAAAAAGAGAATTGTCAAATTTATTTGAAATTTTTAAACAAATGTTCTCTTTACTCAACATACATAACAACATACGAAATTCAACATATCGTGTAGACACAAAAATTGTATGTTAACTTATTTGTTGAAATATCATTTGCTAGCATATGATGAATTTTAAAAATTTAGTATTTTCAGCATATCGTCTAGACACCTAGCATATTGCATATGCTGATAGAGACATTTGTTATTATTTTTAAGCATATGTGTATAAGCATACATTTGCTGATTCAACATATCGTCTAGACTAAGCTTAATTCTTAACCAATAATTACAAATAATTCTTAACTAAAGTTACTTTCGTAACAATATTTTTGTAAAATTTTAAACTGCTACCTAAAGAATATCCAAGTTATTTACAAAATTAAAAATTACGTTTCATCAAAAATACAATTTTTTTAAAACATAATGTATAATCACACTCAAGAAAAAAATTAGCAGAGTTTTTAATTCTTTTTATAAGAACACATTAATATTTTTAAACGTCAAAACTGGGTAATTTGTTTTATAACTGTTACCAGGGTGTTAGTGGAATTAGTGATCAGATTTAAAATTATTGTAGAAGAAAAAGTAATAAAAGTGCTGTAAAATGATAAAAGCCGTCTCCATATACGTATGTATTACAAAATTTATAGTAAGTGTGGCTATCAGCTTCTCCCTTATAGGACTGTTAGAAATTTTGAAATTTTGCAGCCTACCCCATTGCACTTCCAAACGCTAAAAATTTCTAAGAATAAATGGCAACATCTGCAGATCCTCAGATTTTTGTTTCCATCAGACTGTCATCATTATTATGATAGTATCTTTATGAGTTATAATATCTAGGTATGTATTTCCATTTTAATAAATTTAAATAAAGTCGAACGTCCCTATAATGAATCTGTATGTGACCATAAAATATTTTTAATCCAAATTTTAATATTTTTAATCAGGCTTAAGTTCATCAAATTTAATTTTTCATGAAATTATTTTTATGAAGAAAGGAATTTTACAACATGAAAATTAATTAAAATTTTAATAGTAATAATTCGTTAAGCTCAAGGTCAGGTTTTTTATATTTTTTTATTTATTTAAAAAAATGTTTTCCAATATTTCGAAATCCACTGGATCTCATCTTCAGGGTACTACAATTATAATTAACAAAATATAAAAACATAATTTTAACATAACATTTAATGAATATCTTGAAGAAACTAACAGTGGATTCAGAGTTTAATGTAAGGGATGCGGTGCAATTTAGGAGTAAGGTAAATAACTGTGCAATAGAAGATGACGAAAAATTAGTTTCTTTTGACGTAATATCGCTTTTTCCGAGCATACCGGTTGATTTTGCAATTGACGTGATCAAAGATAAGTGGGAGGAGATCGAGAAATTAACAAATATACCCAAAGATTTATTTTTTAAAATATTAAAATTTTGTATTAAGGAAAATCGTTATTTTAAATATAAAGACAAAATCTATACACAAAGGAAGGGATTACCTATGGGATCACCAGCGTCCCCTATCGTGGCCGATATCGTGATGGAGGAACTTTTGCAGACTTGCATTCAAAGATTGGACTGTAAACCGAAAATTCTAACTAAATATGTGGATGACCTTTTTGGTATTGTAAAAACCAACGCCATAAATGAGATGCTAGAGGAGTTGAACCGCTTCCATACACAAATAAAATTCACTTTGGAACAAGAAATAAATGGACAATTGCCATACCTTGATACTCTGGTAATTAGATCGGGTAACAAACTGAAAATAGACTGGTATCAAAAACCTACATCGTCAGGTAGAATAATAAATTTTCATTCGTGCCAGCCAAAAAACATTATTATGAACACCGCCAACAACTTAATAAAAAGAGTTTTAACTATAAGTGATGCACTTTTTCACCAGAATAATATGACGAAAATAAAAGAAATATTGAAGAAAAATGCATTCCCAGACAATATTATTAAAAGACTCTTACAAGTAGAAAACAGACAAACCAGAGAAATAGATGGAAATAAAAAATGGTATAAATCAATGACATATGTGCCAGGAATTTCCGAGAGGATTGAAAAATCTGACATCTATGATAAGGAAAACTATAAAATAGCACCTAGATCGGAAAACACTTTACGACAACTTTTTTCAAACACCAAAAGTAAGCTGGATAAAATGGAAAAATCTAATTTGATTTACAAAATAAATTGTAATGGGGACGAAACCAATGTATGTAAAAAGGTATATGTTGGTACAACAAAAAACAAACTTAAGACAAGATTAGCAGGACATAAATCTGACCTGAAAAATATAAATAAAACTTCAACACAAAAAACCGCACTTCTAGCCCATTGTGCAGACAAAGGGCACACACCAAACTTCGACAATGTGGAGATATTGCAAAGAGAGGAAAAATACCATAGACGCTATACACTAGAAATGTTAAATATAATAAACACAAGCAAAGAGTACCGAATGAACTTTAAGAGTGATTTAGAGACGAGCTCAGCAAAACAATATAGACATATAATAAACAAAAATAGAATAAGGAATTAGTGCAATTTTAAATGTAAAACCGTGTGTGACGTGTTTTTTATTATTGTTCCTCTTGTAAGTTTTTATTTTTTTGTGCGCTTATTTCTGTTTATATGTTTTATGACACAGTGGGACAAAATGTATTCATTTAATGTTAAAATTATGTTTTTATATTTTGTTAATTATAATTGTAGTACCCTGAAGATGAGATCCAGTGGATTTCGAAATATTGGAAAACATTTTTTTAAATAAATAAAAAAATATAAAAAACCTGACCTTGAGCTTAACGAATTATTACTATTAAAATTACAACAAAAGGTCGAACAACACACATATTGAATATTTATTACGGAGAGCACGCCGTTAATACAAAAGAAAATGGTTTACAACAATATAAAACAAAAACATCATAACATTAAAGGATATATAAACAAACATAAATCCATCAAACAACGTCAAATGAACACAAAATCAACAATAACCTTTTTGATTAAGTGCAGAAATACAGGTATTATACCAAACTTTTTATACAATTCCACCAAAAATGTACAAAACATATTTAAAACAAATGAAATGGTTCCCCCCAAAATATATAGTAGCCTAAATACAATATTAGAAAACTTCCACCGAAAACTATTAAACCTTCTGATTAAACAAAAACATGACATCGAAAAATGTAACAACACAACAATAAACGAATTAGAATCGAACATAAACAAAAGATTGACGACTGAAGAACAAGAACAATTCTGGAATAGCGAAAAATTACTTTCACTTAAAAGAAATAAAATTATAAAAAATAGGCATAAAACAAAATTTGAAACATTAAGAGAAATACAAAGAAGAGAACTTAATATAGTAGAAAATGAAAAATGGTTTATAAACAAATCCAACACTGAAATACCTGACGATATTAAGTGGCTCCTTTCGTTGGGACAAAAACATACTGTCCCTACTGATAAAAAACAATTCCCTTTATTTAAAATGATTGCCGACGGGGAGGATTGTATTCAAACATTACAAGACAAAGAGGGTCAAGAAACGGCTAGAACAAAATTTACGTCAATGTTAGAGAATCACATGAACAAACAACACTTGAATAGGAGGGAAAGATTTGTACTTAACACAATGGGACAGGCGAAAACTTTTTTGAACAAAAATAAAAATATACTAATTATTAATGCCGACAAAGGAAACGTTACCGTCGCAATGGATAAACAAGATTATGAATCGAGAATGAATGATATTTTAAGCGATATGATGACCTATAGAAGAATTGATAAAGATCCCACATCAGCTTTACAAAGGAAAAATAATGAATTAGTAGATAAACTTTACAATCTAAATATAATAACTGTGATAGAGAAACGAAGACTGAAACATGACGCGGCTTTTGCACCAAGAATTTATGGATTACCGAAGATCCATAAGGAAGGATTCCCACTTAGACCAATCTGTGCATCAGTAAACTCACCATCTAGTGAATTATGTAAGTTTTTAATGAATATCTTGAAGAAACTAACAGTGGATTCAGAGTTTAATGTAAGGGATGCGGTGCAATTTAGGAGTAAGGTAAATAACTGTGCAATAGAAGATGACGAAAAATTAGTTTCTTTTGACGTAATATCGCTTTTTCCGAGCATACCGGTTGATTTTGCAATTGACGTGATCAAAGATAAGTGGGAGGAGATCGAGAAATTAACAAATATACCCAAAGATTTATTTTTTAAAATATTAAAATTTTGTATTAAGGAAAATCGTTATTTTAAATATAAAGACAAAATCTATACACAAAGGAAGGGATTACCTATGGGATCACCAGCGTCCCCTATCGTGGCCGATATCGTGATGGAGGAACTTTTGCAGACTTGCATTCAAAGATTGGACTGTAAACCGAAAATTCTAACTAAATATGTGGATGACCTTTTTGGTATTGTAAAAACCAACGCCATAAATGAGATGCTAGAGGAGTTGAACCGCTTCCATACACAAATAAAATTCACTTTGGAACAAGAAATAAATGGACAATTACCATACCTTGATACTCTGGTAATTAGATCGGGTAACAAACTGAAAATAGACTGGTATCAAAAACCTACATCGTCAGGTAGAATAATAAATTTTCATTCGTGCCAGCCAAAAAACATTATTATGAACACCGCCAACAACTTAATAAAAAGAGTTTTAACTATAAGTGATGCACTTTTTCACCAGAATAATATGACGAAAATAAAAGAAATATTGAAGAAAAATGCATTCCCAGACAATATTATTAAAAGACTCTTACAAGTAGAAAACAGACAAACCAGAGAAATAGATGGAAATAAAAAATGGTATAAATCAATGACATATGTGCCAGGAATTTCCGAGAGGATTGAAAAATCTGACATCTATGATAAGGAAAACTATAAAATAGCACCTAGATCGGAAAACACTTTACGACAACTGTTTTCAAACACCAAAAGTAAGCTGGATAAAATGGAAAAATCTAATTTGATTTACAAAATAAATTGTAATGGGGACGAAACCAATGTATGTAAAAAGGTATATGTTGGTACAACAAAAAACAAACTTAAGACAAGATTAGCAGGACATAAATCTGACCTGAAAAATATAAATAAAACTTCAACACAAAAAACCGCACTTCTAGCCCATTGTGCAGACAAAGGGCACACACCAAACTTCGACAATGTGGAGATATTGCAAAGAGAGGAAAAATACCATGGACGCTATACACTAGAAATGTTATATATAATAAACACAAGCAAAGAGTACCGAATGAACTTTAAAAGTGATTTAGAGACGAGCTCAGCAAAACAATATAGACATATAATAAACAAAAATAGAATAAGGAATTAGTGCAATTTTAAATGTAAAACCGTGTGTGACGTGTTTTTTATTATTGTTCCTCTTGTAAGTTTTTATTTTTTTGTGCGCTTATTTCTGTTTATATGTTTTATGACACAGTGGGACAAAATGTATTCATTTAATGTTAAAATTATGTTTTTATATTTTGTTAATTATAATTGTAGTACCCTGAAGATGAGATCCAGTGGATTTCGAAATATTGGAAAACATTTTTTTAAATAAATAAAAAAATATAAAAAACCTGACCTTGAGCTTAACGAATTATTACTATTAAAATTACAACAAAAGGTCGAACAACACACATATTGAATAATTAAAATTGTTATTGATAATTTTACATTTTTTTTGCTAAATTTGTTCATTTAAAAAAAAAAATCATTTTAAGGAGATCAAAATACTTTTTAATTAGAAAGAAAAATATGGCTTTTTAAAATTAATTCATAGCTAAATTAAATTAAGTTACATTTTCTAATTTAAACCACTACTTATTAGCAATAAAATCAATAAAAAATTATCATATATACAGTATTTATCGGATATAAGAAACTTAAAAAATCCACGAAAAAAGTTTCTTATAAGCGTTTCTTTCTTATATACAATTATTTTATATAAGAAACTTATTTCTTATATAAGTAGCTATAGCCATAAGACTTTCAGATTTTGGTTTTCTGTCTCTTTTTTTGTTAACATTTCTAACTTTTAAATAATTATTTTCTATGTCTTTTGAGTTTTTCACTATTTTAGATGTTTTTGCAATTTCGCTTCTTTTTATACCGTTTTGTATTTCTTTAAAAATTTTAACTTTTGTTTTTATTGACAAAAAACACAAAGCTGCTCATGAGTACCAGCTCGCTCATCTAAAACTAAAGCTGGAGGTCCTTAACACGCGTTTTCGCCTCCACGCAGCGCATGCTTTTATAACCTTACTTGCGTTCTACGTTTCAAGTTACATGCAACGCTTTTTATGCAGCAGCAGCACAAGTAAAAATAAAATTTAATTGTCAAAATCAGCTGATTTGTCCGAACGCTGCTTGTGGCGCTTACAAAAGTAAAAAGTAAACCTACTTTTCGCCGCAAGGCATCTACGCTTTTGTGCATGTAACTTACTACGTATAACTACACAGATTCTACTTTTTTGACAGCTGCGAAAAAGCGAGTAATGCGTGGTGTGGAGTCCACACTGTGGATCTCCAGATTAACAGTAAAAAAAAAAAAAACTTTGTTCTTGTTGTAAAACTGTCAGAAAACAGCGTTGTCCAAGCAAACTACATAAAGTCTGTGTTACCGTTGGAAGTTTCTTATATAAATTCTTTTTCTATACATTTTGTGGTTTTGGTGTTTAAGAAAAATTTTCTTTAATCAGTTTTTTTCTTATAAGCGTTTTTCTTATATGAAACCTTTTTTGTTAGAAAAATCACTAAAAAGACATGGTGTTTTTGAAAATGTTTCTTAAAAGCGTTTTGTTCTTATATCCGATTAATACTGTATATCCTATTTTTCTGGTAATTTAACACAAATATTTAATTATTTAATATTTTAAATGTTTGTTTTACTTAATACTAATATGTATACTTTCGTTGATGGTACGTCTTTTTGTTTCTGAAAATTACAAATTCATATAACGTAACACACACAACTTATTGTGTGTTTTTGCTGAAATATTTAAAATTGCTTATAAATCTCACAAACATTTTACAAAGTTTTCTGCTTTGCATGTAAAATTATGAAATGTGATGTTACATTATTCTGCATTTAAGATGACGGGCGATATGTGCAGTTCTTTTAATTTTTTTTCAATAACGTTTTCTTACAAAAAATCCAACAGACACTTTGGCTGGTTGCCTATACCAAAAATATTTTACACAAACAAATACACACAGTCATTTCGAGCTGTGGTCATGCAAACTGTCAAGCAACAACAACATTACTAGTGAGGATCGTTTCTAAAACTTTGTTTTTCCTCATTTTTCATGACTGAAGAAAGGCAAAATTGGATTTTTTCTCAAAATCATGAATGAATTTGGCGAATTATTAGCAATTCATTTATGACTGTGAAAAAAAGTTACATATTTTACATTTTTCATTTATGAAAAAAAATTCAAGAATGGTTGAATATTAGCGATCACATTTGAATTTCTCTGAACTCTGCTATAAAGGCTGTCAAGTTTACCAAAATCTTATTCAGAAAAAGGCAGCGTTCATTAATAGATAACTGATCAACCCAATAACTTTTCTTTTTTTTCCCGTCCTAAAAATTGTGCAAATGAAAATCAAAATTCTAACACATATTATACAAAGGTTTTAAGAGGTACTAATGCTAATGAAAGTGTATATGAACGTCTTGAAAAGCTTACGACAAAATCCTAGACTTCTACAGGGATACGAGAACATAGTCTTATGTACTTTATATGTTAGTATAACATCTGAACATTAACATACAATAATACAATTTTTGGTAGTAATGTTCTCGGCTGGAGATAACTATGTTATTAAAAATGTTATACAGGCATGTTCTGAAAATCCTTTTTTGTGAAATGAGGTCGGCCAAGCAGTTACCCTGAATGGTGTTCACTATCGCAAGATGATAACGGACTTCTTGTGGCCAGATATTGAGAATATGGATCTGGACGATATGTGGTTCCAACAGGATGGTACCATTTGCCACTCAGCCAACAATGGCTTTCTTGCTCGAGAAATTCAATGGCCGTGTTATCTCACGATGTTAATTGCCCGTAACGATCATGTGATTTGACACCGTTGGACTTCTTTCTTTGGGGATATTTAAAAGAAAAACTGTATGTCAGTGATTTTCAGAACATGCCTGATAATAATTTGGATGTACATATTTTCATAAGCTGTTCGTGTTATAAAAAGTTTTTTATCGAATACCGATAAGAAAACGAGCTCAGTACTGCAATTCTGTCACTTTTTTAATTTAACTAACACGAAATCTCGGTTACTTTAACGAATCTGTTACTCTCTGGTTTAAATAAGCAAATATTTTTGTTTAGAAATATTGACGACAAATATCGGTAAAAATACAAGAACGTCAACGCTAAAATTTTTTAAAATTCATAAAAAAATAAGAACATTTAGGCCCTAAATTTGTAAAACGCAAACGCAATGCGAAAATAACATTGAAAGCAAAAACAATGTCAAAAATTT
Organism: Pollenia angustigena; assembly: GCA_930367215.1. NCBI lineage: Eukaryota > Metazoa > Arthropoda > Insecta > Diptera > Polleniidae > Pollenia > Pollenia angustigena. The sequence continues at coordinate 117,079,890 of OV884057.1, read as the reverse complement.
GTCAAAATTTTGTTGTTGCTTTCTACAGAAATACATACTGCGTTTTAATAGTTGCGTTCGAGAACACAAAAGTTTTTACTATTTTTTAATAAACTTTACTGCATTTTACGAAATTGCGTTCGAGTACACAAAATGCAGTAAATGAGAACATAAATTGAGAGCGAAAAGTGACAGTTCTTGTCTGAGTATTTACAAATTTTTACTGCAGTAATTTTTGCAGTAAAATTTAGTAAATCAAAAAAACATTTGTTTCAAAAGGTAAACAAACAAAAGTAACAAATAAAAAGTATACAAATTGTGAAAAAGTTGTTTAATAAAATAAAAGTTGAATGAAAAATTAAACCAAAACTAAAAGTGAATAAATATTAATTAATTAAACTTGTTTGTGAAGCATTTATTTGGCTAAACACAAACTTTTGAATTTTTTTTTGTTTTGTTAATTTTTTAGAGTTGTAAAAGTGTGAAGTATTTGGGTACTTAAGTAATCAATAGCAAAAAAAATATTCATGTTCTTTTAAATAATTTAACCCGCTACAAATTAGTACAGTACTTTTCGTTTATAGTCACTACGCTTATAGTCACATTAGCGATATATTCCATTTTATCTGTTTATTTTTCCGCTATAAGTTAATTTAATATGAAGTATTTACGTTATAGTCCATTAGCGATATAAGCACATTTGCCATATATGCCATTTATCAACAGTAGTCAAAGGGAAAAAGTAAAGCAAATTAATAGCGTTATAGTCACGTTAGCAAAATTTACTCAATTCTTTTTAGTTTTCGAATCAAAAATCCATCCAAAGAAAGAATAAATTAAATCATTTCATTTTTGTCATCAACTCTCTACTCGTAAAAACTTCGTTTTTGCCGTTGGTATCAGTTATGAAATATGTTGTTATTATTTTAACTATTCCTGTAAAGTAAGGAAAACGTTAGTTAGGACTTTTCTATATTAAAGTAACGATATGTGAATTAGCCTTATAGTCACATTAGCGATATAGTCCACGTTATGGTTGCAACTTAAGGAAGTGACTATAAGCGAAAAGTACTGTAAAATCAAATAAAATAAAGAACAAACAAATATGAACCCAGCTAGCATTTTTTTGAAAATTTTAATCATATTCGAGTCTTTTTCGACTCTTCAGCGCGATTAAAATATCAGAATATGCGCTCATTTTCTGATCATAAATTATACTTTTGTCGGGAGAAAATGGTACCCTACCCGCGACTCTTCTTGAAGAGTCATATATGATTCGTTCTTTTATTAGTTTAGAGACATTTTCGACTCTTTTTTTTAATATTTTTTGTTATTGAATTTTAAATCAAACACTTTTAAATTATAAGCGCGAGTCATTTTTGTGTCGATTTTTAAGCGTGCAAGTGATTAATCAGTTTAAAATCACCAAAACTACTCAAAAAAGACACATACCGATGATTTTTGAAAAAACGATCTTCCAAATGCTAGCAGGGAAAGATTACATAAAATAGTTTGTTTGTATTTTCCAAAAATGTTCGTGTTATAAAAAGTATTTAATCGAGTACCGATAAGAAAACGAGTTAAGTAGTCAAAAGTGTCAATATTTTACAACACTTCAATTATTTTCCATCAGCTGTTGCCTTTATTTTACGAATTTTTACAAATTTTGCGTTCGCGTACTTTTTTGGACATCAGCTTTTTGTGAGAGCAAATTATTCAGTTTACTCATTTACTGCATTTTACTGTAAAAGTACTCAAACGCACCTAAAATTATCAACGCCACAAGATATGCAGCGTTAAAAATTTAAAAATCCAATATACATTTCTATAGAAAACAACAACAAAATTATGAAATATTTTCGATTTTGTTTTTGCGTTCTACAAATTTAGTGCCTTAAAAAAAAATTTTTAAGAAACGCTTTTCTTAAAAAAGAACATATAAAAAAAAAATGAGCCGGTCGAAAATGAATCATTAAAGAAGGATATTTTTCTAGCCACAAGAAAGCAGCTTTGGCTCTAATAATACTTACTATATACCAGAGAACGGCTTTGTGCAATTGCAAAAAAATCGCATTAAATGGACAAAAACAAATACACTCGCTTGCGGTCATACAATCAAACTTGCGCAACCGCAAACATTCGCTGCTGTAGGGAATTTTCCCTTTTTGTAGGGATTTTTTCGAAAAATTTCAAGCGTAGGGGAAAAAGGACAGATTTTTTATTTTAAGGCAAATGTAGGGAATTTTGAAAATTATATCTCATTTTCAATATATTATCTAAAAATACATAAATATTCATCTAAATTTCATTTAAAACTTAAAATTTTTCATATACAATAGCATTTTAGTACAAATGTAATATTGTTTAAAAGAAACCATATATGTACCTACTATGAGTCCTAACAGCCTGGCAATCCATATATTAAAACCATGTACCCGAATATTCTTCGAACCCCCTAATATATAAATAAGTGGCAACGTATATTTTAGTTCGCATTGCGAACTATTCTCTTATTTTTGCTATTTGCATTCGCACTCACATTCTCTAAAATGTATGCGAATATTAAAAGCGAATATCTAATAAATGAAATTTATTTATTAGAATTTCAAATTTAAAAAAAATTTTAAATTAAAACTTTTAACAATATGAAATGATTTACTTTCAAAACGGAACTTTTTTTATATTTAAGTTCAGGGGAACTGAAGAAAAGATTTTTTTTTAAACATTATTAGATTCTTATGTTCAAAAAATTATTAAAAATAAGTAAGTAAGTAGCAGTGATTACACCAATCCGAGGCTGACATTTGGAAGGAAACCACGAGTTACCTTGGAGGAGGACGTCTGGTTGGCAGGACTCCGATCTGGCCATGGGGCCTTCAGTTTCTACACTGACGGTTCCAAAATGGAGGACGGAGTTGGAGCTGCAGTCTACTGCCGGGAACTGGGCATTCGGGAATCTTATAAGCTTCCCGATTACTGCAGCATATTCCAGGCGGAGATATTTGCGGCCAAGATGGCTGCTGATTTGGCAAGTAATTCCATTACTGGGAACTCGCACGTGAATTTTTTCATCGATAGTCAGGCGGTGATCAGGGCGATAACCGCTGATTATTCATACTCTCGGACTCGATGAATGGACTCTGTGCGAATAATAGAGTTGACATCTATTAGGTTCGTGGCCACCAGGGCATAGAAGGCAACGAGAAGGCGAACGAATTGGCGAAACGGGGGGTCCATTTACCATACGATAGGGTGATGGCCAATCCGGCTCCGATTCAGAACATAAGGAGGGATACGGACTCTGCTGTACGGAGGAGATCAGAGGCGATTTGGGAAAACACCAAAACGTGCATGGTCTCCAGGGTAATGTGGGGATCCTATGATCCGGAGTCGACAAAAATTCTTCTGTCGCTGCCGAGAAGGGACTGTAGACTTCTGGTAGGCTTTTTGACGGGCCATTGTTGGACTGCGGTACACGCCCGGAGGGCGGTGCGGTTGAATAGTGACAACTGTGGGGTACCAGGGGAAAAGGAGACAGTGGAGCATTTACTCTGCTACTGTCCGGCACTCGTGCGCTCCATGGCGAATTGTCTGGGAGATCATTACTTCCAAGGTCTCGGGGAAGTCTCCGGAATCGGGTTAATGAGACTGCTGGCATTCGTCAAAAGAGTGCCGGGTACTCTGAGTACCATTACATCGGAATGACTTTTTTCTAATATTCTTCTGTGGACTATCGTACAGCGTGGTAACTGTAGGGACCTATTTGGTCTAGCGGGGTTTTTGTGACCGGCCACTCTAACCTTACCTAAGTAAGTAAGTCTGTTTGGTTCTAGATTAAAGGATTTATAGAGGCGTTTCTATCAAAAAGAAAAAAATTAAATTTGTCACACAGTGAAATTATTTGTGTTTTAATAAATAAATTTTATTTTCTACAAATGTAAACAAAATTAATATGTATTTTTTTTTTTTTTTTAACGATAAACCAACACTCAGGGGATGCCCCCTATATATGCAGTGCATTGTGTTGTCACTAAAAACAATAAATAAAAGTGTGGGGAATTTTTTTTTGGTTGTAGTGAAAAAAAGGATTTTTTTTTGGACATACGTAGGGATTTTTTGAAATTCTTAGCATCACTGGTTCGGTGCGACAATGATTGTTTTGGTAAAGAAAAAAAAAAAAAATACAAACAAAAAAGCCAGAAATCAAGCAATCATTACTCATGAAGACATTCAGCAGTAACTATCAGGGGTGTCATGGAAATCGAAAACGTAAAACGAAAGAATTTTAAGAGTCGTTTTTCAATAAGATTTATGTAATATAAAAATTTTATGACAATTATTACACAAATAATGCTCTATTAAATAGAATTGTTTAACAAAAATTGTAAAAATTAGATTAAAAGTATAATAAAAAGAACTGCTAAATTCTTTCGTTTTACGTTTTCGATTTCCATGACACCCCTGTATGTATGTAGTACAAGAAAACAAAATTGAAATGAAATTAAACGCACATATGTATGTAGGTACAAACAATTTCCATATAAACAGAATGACTTTTTTTATCATCTTAAAAAGTACAGTAGTTCTGTACACGCAGAGAAAAAACATGATTAATGAGTGGTCACTACAACCATTTTTGTTCATATTTGCCTAATATGTTTACCGTAATAATTTTTTTATAGTCCTAGTATAACTTGAAAAAATATTTTTTGTCCTTAACATTTTTAAATTCACTATAATAATATTATATGGTGTTTTACACCTTAAAAGTTACTCTGATCTAGCTAAACATATTTAATTATGTGAAATGTTTTCAACTATAAAATTATAATAATAATATTAGTTGCCCATAAAAGGTATGTTTAATACCATAATTTTTGTTTGTTTAAAAATACATTCTCTAAAGAAGCAAACATTTATTGTAATTTATTACAAACAGTGTGTGTTGATACGTCATTTGCGGGAAACATGAATTACAAAATAATTAAAACGTTGCCTTGCAAAACTTAGGAAATAAATTAGTTATTATACGTTTGTTTAGACAGGTAAGTTATTTATATATGTATACACAATTATATAAATGTATAAATAATCAATTGCATTGTCTTTCTTGCAGCCAAAAAAAACCAACATCATTGAAACCGGTATCGAAATTTTGACACAAATTTTTGTCATTAGCCCCGAATTTTTTTAATTTCTGTTCTACTTTATACTGATACAGATGAAGGTATGTTTGTTTTATCCTTTATTTTATTTTACTTTTCTTAAATGTTTGTATATAAGTTTATTTTGTAATATACATGTGCTACATTTTATTTATTAATATTAGCATATATTTAATATATTTTAATAAAACATAAATTTTTGAAACTAAATATGTTTTTTGTTTTATTCTGAGAACCATATAACATGTTGAAATAGACGTGTTGCATAGTGTTGGGAAAAATAGAAACATGGTTTGAATCATCGTTTTTGTATTTCTTTTGAACATAATAATATGTTTGTGACAATAATTAACTACAGACTTTATTTTTGAACATATATTGTTACTTAGGACGTGTTTGACACAATCATAACCACAAACATTAATGATAGTTTGCGTTTGTGATTGTATCAAACATGTTTTTTCTTTGCGTGTATGTATGTCTGAGTTCATGTCTTATTGACAAGATTCTTCCTTTTTCTTCTTTGAACATGAATTGGCGTTCAAATGATTCATGTCATGTTGACGACATGAGCTTTTTTGATATTGAAAACAATAACAAAATTAAACAGCGAATGAAAAAGCAAAACGTAAAGACAGTACATGCATCTGTGTACTCGTTTCTTTTCCCTTCGTCCCTCTCGCCTTTAAAGTAGCAATCTTGTCAATAAGACATGAGCCGTATGAACTCAGACTATGTATGTAGGTACAATGTATTCTTGTTATCGTTGTTAATTTTAACAAAGCGTCTCATCGAGTGGTTTATTGTTGTTAATGTTAACAAGGCGTCTCATCGAGTGGACAATGACTTCTTGAATGCAAAATATAAAGCTAAGTCTACACGATATGTTGAATCAGCAAATTTATGTTGAAAAATTTGTTTTCAGCGCCAACATATCGTCTAGACACCAAATTTTTTCAACAAACGTATGCTTACCAACATATGACAGGCATTTGTTAACGATGTCAGCAAACTTTTGTTCACAATTATAGCATATCGTCCAGACACAATATTTGTTGCTTTTCAACAAATTTTTTAAGTATGTTGACAAATATGTTATTTGTTGAAAGTCGTATGCAAGCTTTTCAGCATACAGCAAATTTGGTAGCATATGAATAATATAAAAATTGGTATTCTTTTAATAACTTGATTAATTTTTTACATAACCCCGGAAGTTATCCAGATTTTTAGCTTATCGGCAAACAAGGAACAAAAAATTGAATTTATAAGTGCTTTGAAAATAGAAATGTTTTCTAAGAACTTTGTTTTAGAGTTATAGCCCATAAAAGTTGATAAATTCTTAACCAATATTTCTTGAAGTATAAATTGGATCACAGCAATATGGGTATCGCTGAAGGGTGTTTTCAAATACCTTTCACATGGTATATAAAACATGCCATTTCTATTAAAGAAATTAACAAAAATTGGTGACAAACTGAACCGATTGTTATTTACAAAAGAACTCGTTTTCTATAACTAGATTTTACACTACGATGAACGACCGAATGACGCTATTATAGCAGAATTTGGCATGCCATAGTTTCATAAAACTAGAAACCACACAACTAAATTTGGAGAAGATCGGCCCACAATTTACCATATGCTCCATTTCAATTTTCACTTTTTTATGACGTAAGTGGCAAAACTTTAACTGTATTGAAATTTGGTCCAGTTTATGTTTTTTAATATTAAAATTACTCAACCGAATTTTGTAATTATCGACCCAAAAATTCCGTTAATACGGCTAAACTGAAACAAATCATGATAGTTTATTCAAATTTGGTCAAATTAAGTTATATATGATTTATAAGTCGGTTAAGTCCGACCACAGAATATACAGATAAATATTTGAACGTGTACCTAATTTGGGACTTATGGGCAATCATGGACCCGATAAAACAAATAAGGTTATAGTCGCCAAATTTTGTATAAATACTAAAATTTTTAAGGATGTTATGGTATTGGTAATATTTTTGTGAGTGATAATTGTATAGGAGCTATCGATTTAGAATATAAAGTTTAATCTTAATACCAAGATACAAAAAAAATGGTTTATTGGCACAAAGATTATAATCTGAAAAGTAGTTAGTATCTTTGAGAAATTATGGACCGTTCCTCACCTGTTTCAATAACAATAAATATTTAGTACCAATGTACCAAATATTATCAAATAATTGCGACCTGTACTTTGCACACTACAAAGTAAGCAGCCAGCCAGTCGTCCGCACAGACACCGTTATATCGACTCAAGATAGTGATTGAGTCGATCGGGATACTATAAAATGGTTATAGGACCAATATTTTTGAGTGTTACAGACACTATGGTGGTGTGGGTATCAAAATGAAAAACATACTGCTGGGCGGCCCATAACTTTCCATAACGGTAGAACTTTAACCAATTATAAAACTGTGAGGCTTTATAAATAAATTTTAGACCAATCCAGTTCATATATTTTAACTACATATTTGCGGATTTGATCCAGCCCAATATATCTTTCATACTTATTCAGTATTAATATGCATACATGAAACTATTAATTTTTGCACTAAAGGCGATAATTTATAACAAATTTTAAATAAAAAAAATTAAAATAATAAAAAAGAGAATTGTCAAATTTATTTGAAATTTTTAAACAAATGTTCTCTTTACTCAACATACATAACAACATACGAAATTCAACATATCGTGTAGACACAAAAATTGTATGCTAACTTATTTGTTGAAATATCATTTGCTAGCATATGAATTTGAACAATTTTGTATTTTCAGCATATCGTCTAGACACCCAGCATATTGCATATGCTAAAAGAGACATTTGTTATTATTTTTAAGCATATGAGTATAAGCATACATTTGCTGATTCAACATATCGTCAAGACTAAGCTTAAGAATGTGTGCCTTTTGAATTTACACAAGTGTGTTATATTGCGTGCGCAACAAAATGCAAACAAAGCACTTTTAATAAAAAACGAATCCATGCAAAAATCAAATGTGTACGAAACGATGTAAAAATTACCAACGTTGAACTTTGCTTTGCAGGCAAAGAGTTAATGTAAATTTGAGCGTATGAATAAATCAAGAAAAATTGTGATTTTGCAGTTCTCTGATATATACTTCGGACGTGGGAAAAAAACTTCACACCCGAACTTTTGCCGATGATACAGCTTTCCGCAGCGTACACAAAAACCGTCATCTAGAATCTCGACAGTTACAGGGACCACACATTTAACCCTTAGTATCGATTGTCAAGTTCTACATTAAAACTCTGTTTTAAAGCCAATCTAGTGCTGCAGTCTCTGGCGGGAATCGAACGCGGGACCCTCCCACTGATGAACTAGCTCACTACCAACAAGCCTCTGGGGCACACGAAGCTTCTAAAATAAGTTAATTAGTGCACCCAACTAGTTGGACTAACTCTAAAAGCTGTGACATTTTTTTTAAACTTAAATATTCTTTTATTTCAGTGTCTATATAAAAAGCAAAGCAATACAAATAAATACATACAACGTTTTAATTTACCATTAAATGCTCTAAATAAAAAAAGAGAAGAAATACAAAAAATAGAACATTTTATTTTAAATGTTTTTCAATAAAAAAAAAAAATATCGAAAATAGTTTAACTTAAACATTAATAACGCAGTTTGATTGATCTGCAACCTCCACTAATCGAACGTCATCACAAGAAGAGGACAAGTAAAATGTGCTATTTTTTTAAGGCAATTAATTAATATAAAATGTTTTTTTTTTAATACTCAGTATCATGAATTAAATTATAAACAATTTTATTTTTTATTAAGACGCATAATACGTTCTTTTAGGCCACCCGGTTTCACTTTTGTAGTTTTAACTGTTTTGCGCGTTTGTACATCTTTAGATTTTTTTAGCCTACAATAAAATAATAATAATAATAAAACTTTTTATATTTAAAACAAAAATTTACACATACAATTCATTCCATAATATAGCGATTTCTTTTTTCATTATATCCTTAAAATCATTTGTAAAATTGGTCCAGTGCTCGAAGAATTTATCGGGTGTACATTGTTCCAAAGTACCGGATTTGGGTGCATAATGATAAAATTTCATAGTGTCTATAAACACTTGACGGCTTTCATCCAATTCTTTAAAAAGTTTATTAATTTCCTTAGAAGCATTTTTTATAAATTCTTCCATTTTTGATTTAAATGGTTCTATATTTTGATCAGTCGAAAGTATGATGACCTTGTCTCTAGTCCGCTTTTTAGCTATAAATTATTTTTTAGAAAAATTAGTTGGGGTAAATAATATGTGCATTGCTTAAAATATAAAAGTTAAAAAAAGTCTTAAGTATTTTGAAAATGCTACCCTGTTTAATAATTGTTTGAACATTTTCAAAAACAATAACAACTTATCATGACATGATTGTATTTTCCTCAAAATTTGTAAGGCCCGTTTTCACAACTTACCGATAGCTAAAAATAAGATTTTATCGGCCGTATAAAAAGTGTTCCATTATAACAAGTTTACTTAAAACTACCAGGTAGGATTAACCTTAATCTACTTTATCGCTCACTTAAGGTTAAAGTAAAGTTTTAATAATGGAACACTTTTTAACGGGCCATTTAAAGTCTACTTTAAGCTATCGGTAAGTTGTGAAAAAGGGGATAAGACTTGTGTGATAGTGTAAAGTACCCTTTAATGGTATGTCAGTCTTAGAATTTCGTAAATCCATAGCAGTTTAAAATTAAAAGCTTAATAATGAACACATGATCATAAAGAGGGTATTAACTCAAAATTAAAAAATTTGAAGTAGACTCAAAACAATTTTAAAAGCTTTTATTTAACTTACAATATATGTATGTATGTATGTATGTTTGTTCGGGTGGAATCTTGAAACTCAATTTTGAAGCAGTTATCTTCAACCGATTGAGCTGAAACTTTGTATACACGTTCAGTTTGGATGACAATGCATGGTTAACTGTATTACGTCATTCTAAGTCCAATATGGCGGCCACTAACAACATGGCGGACTACTTATTTTTAATGCACTTCTATAATATGGGTATCAAATGAAAGGGATTGCTAAGAATATCTCGAAAAATAAAGTGAAGTCACTCTAGATACAATATGTCTGACTAAGCTTTTAATGCTTGCTGAGAATACGAATGCGACTTTTAAAATAATTAAAAGTTAAAAACCTTTTTTTTAAAGTAGCTTGTATTAAAATGCGCTAAAAAGTAAAAATAAATTAAAAGTAAAAATTTTTTTTTTAAAAACAAGCTTTTATTTGAATGCGCTAAAAAGAAAAAAAATTATTTTTTGCTTTAAAACTTTTACTATCAACTTATAACGTCATTACACAATTTTTATGATATAAAAGCTTGTCGCAAGTTTTAAATACATGGATTTACTTAGCTTGAAAATTTTAATAGTTTAAATCAAGTTATTAATTTACTTGTTTTTCTGCACTAGTAAACCTCGCGACAAGCTTTTATATTATATAAATTGTGAAATGATGTTATAAGTTGATAGTAAAAGTTTTAAAGCAAAAAATTATTTTTTTTCTTTTTAGCGCATTCAAATAAAAGCTTGTTTTTTAAAAAATTTTTTACTTTTAATTTTTTAATTTAACATTAAAGGCACATGAAAAGGATTTTTAATCAGCCGTTTTATTACCAAAAAGTAGACAATATAGCACGATATTTTAACAGCTGGTAGATATGAATATTACTTGTCGATTTTTTCCAAAAAGTGAACAAATAAAAATTTCGAGTTAATACCCTCTTTATGATCAAGTGCGATATTTGAAATTTAAAAATCAGGTGTTCGGTTTTGAAACTACTGTTTCTGTGATATTTATAAATAACTAACCGTTTAATTGATCATTTAATTTTGTAATTTGTCCTTTGACCTCATCGAAGTCCACTTGAGAAGCTCTCTCTACGTCCGATGGTTCAGGTATCGGCAAGGGTATTTCTAATAACTGAACACCTTCTTTGCGTTTCCTGTTAATGTATGTTCGTACTATGAAATGTAATAGAGTTATTTGTGAGTCCTTTGATTTAACATCCTTTAATTTGCTTAGGATTTCCAAAGTAAAACCATCAGCTTGGCCTCGCTGACGATTGCCACCGTTCATGTAATTCCCCAATGTTAATATTATGGCAAATATTAATTTGAGCTCCTCACTTTCCATTAAAAATTGAGATAATTGCAGGACAACTTCCAATTTCCGTTCTATAACCGTGGCCGTTTCTTCGAATTCAGCCATGAATACCATGCATGATATGCGTTCGGTGAACATAGATATTTGCGATATTTTTAAAAGGAACTGTTCGGGTTCATCAAGAGGTATGTCCCCTTGTTCCTTGATGCGTTCTAGCTCCTCATTGGTGGCCTTATTTTTATTGATTTGCTGAAGGGTTTCAAGACTAACAACGGAAGTATCAACATGGTATATAGCGTGCTCGATTTCGCAAAAGTCGACGTGTGAACTCCGTAGCAGAATTCCAACATTTTGTGATCTTTTGCTGTCTAGGACTTTGATTGCTTTTGCACGCTTTTGAGTTTTAATTTTAGGTACAACTTTTGGTACTATCGCTTCCCTCGAAAATAGCTCGGTAAACTCATCTATATTGTCTAAATTAGTCTCATCAATCTCTTGCCAAATCTCTTTAGGAGGAGAAGGCGATTCAAAAGCAATCGGCTCATCGGGAGATGTACTGGGCGTGGAAGAGTCTGTGGTATCACCAGTCACAGGCGCTGTAGAGTTGATTGATTTTGGAGGTTTTGGTGGTGGTGGCTGCGTAACTATGCGAGTCCAATAGAGTGGTTTCATTGGTTTTGGAGGATTAACGGCAGTCTTTCGTAGAACTAAAGCGGGGGCGATTAAAGGAATTACTGATAGTTAGTTTAGCTAGGGATCTTTGGGAAATATACTTACTATTTGCTTGATTGAACCAGCCTCCTTCTGCTGGATTTGGAAGGGGAGCCGGCGTTGAAGTTGAGGGAGTCTTTGGGGTTCCAGGCGGTGGAGGAACGGTCGATGTATTGATGGTTAGAACAGTAGATATTAATGGGACACCAGGCGGCGGTGGAGGAGGTGGTCCAGCAAGAGTGGAGGGAGGAGGAGGTGGAGCTATAAAAGGAGGTGGTGGTGATGGTGGTGGCGGCGCGGGTGCCATGAATGGCGGTGGAGGGGGTGGAGGAGGCGGTGGCTTAGTAGGTAAACATCCAATGGGTGTAGACGACTGTAGTTTTGTTAATATCTGTTCATTTTTGTTAATTTCACTGGTTTCAATATTAAGTGAAACCTGAATTTTTTGGTCGCATTTCAATATTCCATGTCGATTTTTATTGTCTTTACAGTTGTTGCATACAAACTCGTTTATCGCCTGCGATATTATTTCAGTTTGTACTCCAACCTCCTGAAAACCACTTTCCCCTCCGGAACTAGCATCCGTAATGTTCTTATCATATTGATAAACTGTAGCTTCACTGGCATTCAATAAATCAGTCAATAGCATACAACGTTTTGATGGTCGTCTAAGTGGTTCCCCCACCGACAACATATCATTGACTACAACATGTACCTCTGCTATGGTCGAACAAGTTAAAAGTCTTTTTCTTAATGTTTGTATAAAGCCGTTGTCTCTTTCAGATTGTGTCGTATCGACTTGAATGGCTTTGGGTATGCGCGATACTGCTGAAGTAGGTGTACTACAGTACGGCCATGAAGTGACTTTGTCCAATTTACCAGGTGTATGAGGTTGTGAAGTTGTTGGCGCTTCGGTGTGTGTCCATTGGTACATTTGAAATGGCTGTAAGTTAAAAAAATCATTTAAAAAAAGTTTCAGTTTTTTTTTCATCAATTTAGAATTCAAATACGTATACAGTGATATAACGAGTATTCGTATTCGAAATGCCAAGTATTAAGCTATTTTATGACATTCGTTTTGCAAAGAAAAGATAAACTTACTGTTTATTGTTGGTATTTTATTTAAGATTTGATATCGTTGCAAATAAGACTTTTTGAGTGTTTGTAATTCTCATTCACTCTGTAGTTTTATTTGCTAATATCTTTGGCTTTTCTAAAATTTTTTTGGAGAATGTTTCCTGATGATCTGGCCAACAATAATTTTCAGTGTATTTATCAAGAATAAAAATTGGGAACCAACAAACAAAATCTTATTAATTAAAATACATAAAACTAATCTAAAAATACTAACTTTTAATAGTTTTTATTAAAAAAACCTTTGCCTTTAACGCAAAATAAATCTTTATTTAGTAAAGTAAGGAACAAACAAAAATTAGCAAAAACAAGTAAGAGTGCTATATTCCGCTGTGCCGAATCTTATATGCCCTTCACCATCCCAGCGGGAAAATGGAATTAATAGGAATCGAGAAAGTAATACATATATTGTATGATATTTGATTCCAGAATTCATTATTCTTAACACAGACCATGTCCTAGGATTGTAATAAATTATTTTAATGTATCCTGCGAATGAATAAAATAATTCATTCTTTGGAATAAATTATATTATTCAAAAGTCTTATAATAAAAGTCTTCTCCAATGCCGTTTGGAATACATTTTTTAATACCTGTTTACTTTAAATAACTTTGACCCACAGACATATAATTTGTGCTTTGACCGTACGCTTTCAAACACAAACTGCGACTAAAATAAAAATTATAAGTAGGCGACATAAAGGCAGCAAAAAAATAACGGATTTTTATTAAGGAAATATGTATGTAAAGCAAAAACACGAATAATTGTTACTAAAAGAAACAATACATTCCTTGTTCTGCAAATGTGGGAATATACGTGGTAATCAGTGCTTAAATTTTGTGTCTGATGAAATTACCTTCTCGATTCCAATGAATGCATTATTATTCTTTCGAAAATAATGCATTATTTTTTTAATTATTTATGTAATCAATTCCTCATTTTCCCGCTGGGATTGTGCGAGTAGAATAGAGAGCAACTAAATAATTTTTACATATACATATACATATACATACATATTTACAATACTTACAACTTCATTATAAATGAAATTTAAAAAGCGATAACTGGTAAATATTTTTTATTATGAAATAATAAAGAAGGGTGATAACGAAAATCATATACGACAACCGGATTTGAACTTCGCTTTGCATAAGGACCCAGAATACATATATACTTTATAGGGTTTAGGACCTTCGGTGAAGGGTATAAAAAACAATCTTAATTATAAAAAAAGAGTAATTTTTGGGATTTCAGTATTTTGGTCATAACTCTGCTATTTCTTAACCGATTTGACAGATTTATATACCGACGTGTTAAAGAAGAAATTTGCCAGTTATTTTGGCTATAAAACGTGGACTCGGGAAGATCTATGGTTCCTTAAAATGGATATTTTTCAAAAAAAAATTTATATTTTGGTCATAACTTTTTCGTATCTGAACCGATTTTCCCGAGTTTTTCAGAAAATATTTTCTATTAAAAATTTCCGATCTTCTGATATATAAGGCGTAACCATAGGTCATATTACAATCAAAAAATTCAGGTTTTTATACAATTTTTAATACTTTTTGTATAAGAGGTACCACGCCTACCTCTCCAATCCCGCCCACATTTTGTAGGATGGTGTATATTTATAACCTAAATGTTTGTACCTAATTTTAAAGCTTTGGCTCTTGCCGTTCTCCAGATATACAGAAAAAAGTAATACAACAACCACAAGGGATTTTTTGGAAAAATTAGAGGCAGTCGTGGTTTTTTGGTCATATCTCAGCCATTGTGGGACCGATCTGGCTGAATTTCAATAGCAAGAAATGGAGGACTATATGTGACATAAATGTAAAACAACGTAGCCGCTATCATGTCTGGAGTCTCCGGAAAACACATATCAAACGTAAGACGGACAGACGGACGGTCGGACGGTCGGACGGATATCGTTAAATCAACTTCTCTCCTCATAAGGACCCAGAATAAATATACTTTAGAGGGTCTAAGATCAATATTGTAGAAATTACAAACGGAATAGCAAACTTATATATACCCTTTTCCATCTGTGGTGAAGGGTATAAAAACATTTGATTCCGTACGGAGTGTGCGACTATTTCTGAATTTCAATAGCACGAAATTGTGGACTATATGTGACATAAATGTAAAACAACCTAGCCGCTATCATGTCTGAAGACTCCGGAAAACACATATCAAACGTAAGACGGACAGACGGACGGACGGACGGACATCGTTAAATAAAGTTCTCTTCTCATAAGGACCCAGAATATATATACTTTATAGGGTCTTAGATCAATATTGTAGAAATTACAAACGGAATGACAAACTTATATATACCCTTTTCCACCTGAGGTGAAGGGTATAAAAACATTTGATTCCGTACGGAGTGTGCGATTATTTTCGCACTTTGCTTAAGCAAATTACAGTTCATAAAATTTAACAAAAAGTTCCTTTAAGTTCAACATGGTTTTACACATATGATTTACTTGTATTCGCTGAGTTGCTTAAGCAATGTTATTCACATTCTGGTTAGGCCTTTACTTGTCAAAGCTCATTTTGTTCGCAGTAAAACAAAATTAAAAATTCCAACTACGAATAAATTTGATTCCGAGTAAACAAGTTCTGTTAAAATCTCATAAAAATTTCGATTCGAAAGTCAAGTTGGTTGAATTTGTATGACTTTAGTGAGTTTCAAATAATTTTATTGGGATTAAAGTTTATTGAGAACACACTGTTAAAAGAAGCCTATCAGATCTGTCATAACAATTAGCGACCTCATGTGGAGCTGGTGATGCAATGTGGACTTGTTTGTTAAATTTTAAAATAAAACTTCAAATCTCGTTATCCATTTTGTGAGTTCTCCTAAAACTTTACATGAGAATAATTGTAAAAATGTGCATCAAATGACATCGGTAACAAACACATCGATTGAAAAAGCATATCATTTAGTAGATTTAGAGGAGCGTAATAAAAGTGCTAACCTTTTTGCTAATGAAAATATTGTTTTTTTCTCCTTTATGCAAATCAAGTTAAAATATTTAAAAAGCACTTAATAACAGTCTAATTATCTATGACTCGCGTCTGTATGTTAAGAACTTGAACTTGTACTTTATACTTAGAAAGTACCCTGCCGTCAAATGAGTACCGAAGTGTATACAAACACTATGTATTTTAAGTAGAGAGAGCCAAGTCGATTGGCAAACAAACGGCTCCAAGATTCACAAAAGATTTAATTATTTAGGGTCATTATTACAATATACGGGGTAGAAATTGGTAATCGGTAATGGCCAGGTTATAGTGTAATTCAAAAATTAAATAAAATAACTAAATACAATTTTAATATGTAAAATAGTTTATTTAAAAAAACCAACTTAAAGCTAACTTAAAGAAGTTAGTTTATAGCTAGCTACAAAAAGTTAACTGAAAGTAATGCAGAGTCGGAAAATTTACTACTTCCTAGGACATCGCAATGTTAAAATAGTTAGTTAATTTCATATAAAAGTAATGCAAGTGTCAACCACCACTACTTGAGAAATAGTTAGCTTTCAGTTAATTTAAAGTTAACTGAATGTCCGACAGGGTATGTAAATATTGTTCAGCGCATTAAAGATATAACGATTGTAGGTATACGTATATATGTATGTACTTCAAACTAAACCCAATTTGCATTAACAAAAGACAGAGTAAGGAAACAGATTTGTATTACTGTGTAAGATATTTTAAAAAATACATAAGCTAATTTATCATCGGCCAAAAGTCCAATTTTTTGTCATCGCCGATTTCAAAAATTTTAATGCCATTCGAAAGCAAACATATTAGAACTAAGGTATCAAAAAAACTAAATTAAAATATTGGTAATTGTGGCTGTGGCATGCTGCTGGAAACAAATATTTTATGTTGTTTTAGAAAAAAATTTATTTTTGTAAATTTGATCAGAACTAAATTATGATTTCTCGCAAACCATTATCAATAATTGGTCGAAATAGTTATTTTAGTTATGTTAGTGGGATTGTATTCTTTAAGAAATGGTTCATTACATCACTGTATCATTTATACCTGATGTGTTATTAAATGTTTCCCCAGGTTCTATATTTTAGTTAAATCCGAAGTTTAGAGGAGTAGAACTTGTTAGGGTCAAAAGGGGTTAAAGAGATTTTAGTACCATCAGGAAGCTGAAAGTGTCCTCTTTAACCCCATATATACTTGTGCAACTGTTTGGAACTGTCTGTTGAACACTTTTTTCATTTTAATGAAATTACTCGCAACATTTTTTTTTTTGCTATTTTTATTTAAGCTGCTCATATGACTAAATATAACACAATGTTTTACGAACGTTTTGCTTTGAAAAATTATTTTGCTTCTTATGAACGGCTGAACATATTTGAATAAAATTTAAAACTGTCATGGCCGGGTTGCTTTTAAGTTGAATTGAAAGAACACGGGTCCATGGAGGGTCGAGAGAGTGACTTGCGGACCTCTAAAATTGGAAACCTCGGAAATTCAAACTTTTAAAAAATTCACCAAAAATATATTTATGGATTGCAAAAAAAAATTAAACTTAAGCTGAGTTACAAAAATATGCTTGGCTTGATTTTATAACGATTTTTCTTTTCTTATGTTTTATGTCAAACTGTTATCAATAGTGGGTTCAACATTTTTTATATTGGTACTAAAGTAGTCTTTAAACAATGTTATGTTGTATTACTGTACTGATTTAACCTGCTGTGTTATTAAATATTTTTTCAGGTTCTATATTTTAGTCAAATTGAAGTTCAGAAGAATAGAATTTATGAGGGTCAAAAGGGGTTAGAGAGATTTTACTAGCTGTAGGAAGGTGAAAGTATCCACTTTAAACCCAAATGCACTTTTGTACCTGTTTGGACAGACCTATAGAACACTTTTTTAGTTTGTGTAAAATTATTCGCAATATTTCTTTAGCTCTTTTTATTTTACTTATTCATATGACTGAAATATAAGTGTACCAAGCCAAGTTGTGCTAAGTATTTTATATTATATAATTACCAACACCTGTGGGATTTTAAGCGTATCCTATTTTAGCGTATTTTAGTTTTTTATTCTATCATTGGAATTAGAAATAGATGGCCATATAATTGAAGTTAACTATCAATTAGTGCTAAAGATGATAGATGGAAAAGTAGGCCAGGCTTTGACTGAAACAAAGGCTTCATCCAGCTGCATTATATGCCAAACCATATCAAGCAAATTAAACCAAGTCCCGGAAAAATCATTAGATAATACTAATGCATATGAATTTGGATTATCGCCGCTACATACAAGAATACAAATTATAGAGCACATCCTTAAAATCAGTTATGATTTGGGTTTTGGACCTACAGGATCAATATGAAACAATGACACCAACAAGGATTTAAGAAGTATAAAAAAGAAGCATGTTCAGGATGAATTTCGCAAATGTGGGTCGATTATAGACCAACCAAAACAAGGATCAGGCAATACGATTGATCGGAATACAGCAAGTTATTTTCTGATCCCAAAAAAGCATCTGAAATAACAGGTGTTGATATAAGTCTTATATCAAGATTTAAAACAATCATTGATGTACTTGCATGCAATGAACGAATTGATTAAGAAAATTTGGGGATTATGCCAAAGAAACAGCACGAATATATACTACCAAATATCCATGGAGAAATATGTCTGCAACAGTTCATAAAATCCTTAATCATGGAGAGGATGTCATTAGGCATCATTTAGTACCACTAGGAGATCTGTGAGAGGAAGTCCAGGAAAAAGGGAATAAAGATTAGAGATTTTATAGGGAGCACAATACCAGAAAAATGTCACGAGATTTAACAAACGAATATCTGTTTAATATATTGTTAGCAACGTCAGACCCGCTCATCTCTAGCATTCCAAGTCAATGGAAAATAGAACATCGGGACTTAGATGAAGAAGCAAAAGGGCTGCTACAGGACAGAGGTAATACAAAACCAAATATGGAATATTTGGAAGCAATTTTCCAACCGAATGAATAGTAGATATAATTAACTTTTATTGTTATTTAAAATATGTTTTTTGTCCTTATTGGTATTTAAATAAAAAAGAAAATAAAAATTTACGCTTATTTATTTTTTTAATCTTAAAAGTATTCTAGTGGAACTGGTTCCAGTTGAATTTGTTGTAGAGTTGATAATGTAGAAACCTATCCACAAAATGATAATTTTTACATATTATTACATGCCTATGCATTTTTTTTAAAGGTATAGTGGTATGCACGAGGCGAATGTATATGCATATAAAGGTAATACGAATACGAATTTCTCCAGAAATATATAAAAATGTTTATATTTTTTGAAAGAAAACATTAAGTGTATGCTTGTAGAAGTAATTTATAGTCAGTTTGACATTTTTACTCCCATATGCCCTATTCCAAATCAAATTTTTCAAAAAAAAAAAAAAAAAAAAATAATTTGAGTAAAAAATTCTAATAATTCAACACACCGATTTTTTTACAATAGTTAACAACAGTAATGTTTTCTAATATGTCAATTATTTTCTAGAAAATTCTGATCAATATCGAGTGGTAAATTTCATTGCCTTTATTGAACAAAAATGAAAATTTAAAGCCGTTTTCCGGGATTGGGAATTTGGGTATTTGTTAAACAATAATGGGGATGTTTTTCAGTTCATTATTATACCTTTATTCATGTTAGATTTATAGAATGTCAAACATTAAAATTATTAAAATATAGTGTAAATGAATAAAAGGGCTTTCAATATGAGTAAAAAATAATACATATTTTTCAGATTTGACATTCTATAAATCTGACATGAACAAAGATATATTAATGAAATTTGGCAGTAATGTAGATTTAAAAGTTCTTAAAACAGTGGGCTGAAAAACATCCCACATTTTGAATAAAAAATACCATAATTCTCAATCTCAATCATTAGTATTTTCATACTAAATACTAAAAAACATCAAAAGTTCAGATTTTAACAAAATTAAAACTGTAAAAAAGTTCAAGAAGTCTTCTCCTGCAAAAAAAAAAATTGCAAAATTATCTCTATCCGTTCAAAAGTTACAGATTTTTGGCCGATGAAAAACGATTTTCAGCCACTGTGCACCGTTCGATAGTTTCGCACTTAGTTTTATTTACTTAATCGAAGTTAAAAAACATTTCAATTACACTGTAATAAATAAGCCGATTTTTTATGAACGACAATTAAGTGAATAAAAATTTATATTAAAGATTTTTATAAAAATTTCCCAACATTAATCAATTGATAGGCAATTGATGGCTGATTTCCTAAACGAAATTTTGCAATCGTTTCTGTAGACAATACCTTGAGTTCATTATTGCATAGAAGTCGTATTCACTGTTTTCACTTGTAAAGGGCCAAATACACTTGTTAAATGCTTGTCCAGCAGGCGAATTAATCGTGTACGTGTGCTGGACGTAATATTCGCCGTCATATCTAAATTTTTTGATTTTCCATCCAGCATCGTCGGTGTGACACATGCAAACACATTTTCACTAATACTACCACAATGCTTGATGAGTATTTTTTTTCAATGCTTTTTCAATGCATTTGTTTTTAGTGATGCGCTGCAACATTGCGTTAAGGATGCCAGCCTATCTCTTACAAATCTTCTTAACTTGATAAACCTTTTAAAAATATTGAACTGAAATAAAATTATACGAAAGCAATATTCCTTTAAAATAATAATCAGGAGTGTCACAGAAACCAAAGTGAAGACGTTTTTACCTTCTCTAAAAACGTAAAACGCAAACATACATATGTCGTTGTTTCGAAAATGGAGGAGGTTGCACAACAAATATTGAGAATGCTATGATTTTTAAATAATTTGCTAATCATTATCAAACGTTTGTCGTTTGAGAAAAGGCTTGATTTCAAATTGTTAAATTCATTTTATTTCAACTTGCTTTCGAAGGATATTCGGAAATATTTTTCAAATGTGCATAATTGAAAAAAAAAATTATTATCAATTTGAATTCAAATGTTAAAATCAAGCAATTAAAAAAGGTTTGAAAATTTTGTTTGATGTTAAATGATAAAGGGGTAACTCCCTATCAAAACGACCAAGAGTGGGACCCGACCCCTTTCGATGTTAATGAAATTAGGTGTGAAGGTTCCTTTTATTCTATAAGAAACATATATGGATGAATTTTTTTTTTCACAAAAAAATTATGGCATTTTGAATATGACATAACTTTTGAAAAAAAAAAATTCGTTCATATATGTTCCTTATAGGATAAAACCTTCACACCAAATTTCATTAAAATCGAAAGGAGTCGGGTCCCACTCTTGGTCGATTTGACATGGAATTACCCAAAGTCATTTCTTATTAAAGGTTTGACTTCTTGTTTGTTGGGTATAAGAACAAATGTGTAAACATTTATATATAAGATTACATTTGCCAGCAGTTTGTGCATCCCAACAATTATGCAATGATTACCACGTATATTCCCACAATTGCAAAACAAGGAAAGTAAAGTTCGTATTTTAATATTCGAATTTTTTTCTCGGTTCAAAGTTTTGGTTTTATTAGCGATTTTTTAACTTATGTGCAGGCAATTACAACGGTGTAAACTTTTTATATGCAATAATTCTTTAATACACTTTAACATTTTTAACACAAGGAAAGGTTGCTTTGCTGCTTTCGATCTTGTGATTACCAACTGTTTATATCGATTTTCAACATTCTATAAAAGCTGTGATTTGAATTCAATGCGTTAAATTTTTTATATCATTTTTTTTTTTGTAATTTTATTTTTATTAAAAAAAAAATTAACATTCGGAAAAAAGCAACAAATAGCTAAATTAATTTCTAATGGCTAAAAAACCTTACTCATTTCTTAATGGCTAAACAAAGTAAAAACGGCTAAGTCTAGCCACTAAAAGGCTTAATTACCAACACTTATAGCAATACTTTATTTCAAAATATATAAGCCGTACCTAAACAAGAGCGGAATGCGTTTTCTAGCTGTCAAAAATTCTCATGCCCATACAATTTGTATGAAGCATCCCTAAATAGCGCGGCGTCAACGCTTTGCAATTGGAAAATCCGATTTTGACAGCGCGTTTACTAGTAAAGTTGGCCGCTATTGTTAATAAATAATAGCAATTTAGCTATTTTAAGTTAAAATAGCGGTTTTTTCTCTTCTTTTTATTTCTATTATGTGGGTTTTAATAAACAAAAAAGTTACAACTGTTTGTGATGCAACGGTGACGCTCTTGTTTAGGTATGGCATATCAGCGTAAAAGCTTAGCGAAAGAAAACGTTCCGCCTTAAGCTCTTGTTTAGGCACGGCTGTTAACAATCAGAAGTTTCTGATCAAGGCAAATTCCAACAAGGTGGACTTATTTTGAAAACGGAGAGGAAAATAAATGACATTCTCTTTTCCCTTCTCTCCTATAAGCTCAAGACTTGACCGCTAAAACTTGAAGAGTGTGAGCCAGAACTAATTTCCGATTTATTTAAATATAAATTTATATTAAAAATTAGTTTTTCATGCCAACTAAAAATAAAACTAATGGGTGATTTTTTAGCTATTATCTTTTTGGCAACATCTTCAGTTTGGTCTATAATTTAACCATGAATCGTCTTACAAACGAACAACGCTTGCCAATTATTGAATTTTATTATCAAAATGCGTGCTCTGTTAAGAAAGTTCATCGCGCGCTTCTTCCATTCAGCGACGAAGCTCATTTTTGGCTCAATGGGTACGTTAATAAGCAGAATTGTCGATTTTGGAGTGAAGATCAGCCAGAAGCACTGCAAGATCTATCAATGCATCCAGAACAAGTTACAGTTTGGTGCGGTTTATGGGCTGGTGGCATCATTGGACCGCACTTCTTCAAAGATGATGCGAATCGTAACGTAACTTTGAATGGTGAGCGATATCGTGAGATTATATCCAACTTTTTTTTTGCCCAAAATGCAAGTGCTTGACTAACATGACATGTGGTTTCAACAAGACAGTGCCACATGCAGCGTTACCGTTGTGATACTAAAGTATCAATTTGACCCTTTTTCGACGGTGTTGATACCTTTTATGACCCTTTTTTTAAATTATATTTTTGTATCATTATTACCTATTTTGTGACCCTTTTTTGGAAATAGTTCTCACATTTTGTTTTTTGTCAACACTGCGGAACAGAAGTGATAAACAAATGTTTTCGAAATAAGCATTGCTTGATATGGAACAGACTCAAAGTATAAACTTATAATTCCATGCTTTCTTCTCCTTGATTTTTGATAGTAAAGTACAATTTCCCTAAAAGCAAACATAACTCCCATAAATATTTGTTATTTTTTACGGTGGTTTCTTTTCAAAACAAAAATTTGACATTTTATTAAAAAAATGTAAATTGGTGTTTTGCTCTCTTAAAGAGTAGCATGTTTTATTCAAAATAATTCTCCCTTAATAATGGCAAAAGGTCAGTGCTGCAAAAGTTACCAAATGTAAAAAAATATAACCAAATTTATAATTCCTTTTATTAATTGAGAAAATCATTAAAATTTATTTCAAGTTACATTGTATTTAAGTAAAGGGTATTTGCACGTTATAGTAAAATAATAATTATAAATCAAGAAAACAAAACAAGCAATGTACAAAAACGAGAAATTTAATTAAAAGTTTTTATTTAATTGACAATTTTTTTGTAAAAAAAATGTGTATTTTACAAGAGTTAAACCCGTAAAATTTCCATACGAAGTATATTGAAGGTTAATAAATTGAATATTTTTTAATTAACAGTTATAAATAACAAACATGGAAAATTGTTTTCCGCTTTTTAGCTGTTATTGGCAGGACTGTCAAATGTGGCGATTTCTTAATCCTTTTGTCGATGGAATTTAACGTTTGGCGATATGGCGATTATTTTGGCGAAATTTAAAACGATTGACGATATGCGAAATGCATTTTATGTAAATATTTTCTAATTTACATATATCTCAAAAGAAAAAAAGTTATTTTATTAATACATTATAAAGGTCGAATTAAACACAATATAAGATTTATATCTAAAATATTATAAAAAAACTTTTTTCTCTTTATAATTTCTATGTGTATTTTCAAATATTTATGTATGTAAATAAATTCAGAACATTAAACTTGTTTTCAAGTTTTTAGAAACACTAAAACGACTTTTGTGTTATTTTTCAGTAATTTTCTGAAATTGATTCCACATAATTTTATGCACTTCCTACTTTAAGTACTACTTATCTTTACTACTCTTAAAATCAAGAAAAACACCGTCCATTTAAAAAAATATTTAAAATCTCCATTCATTAAAACTTCATTTGTTTTCGATTTAAAAACATGGCGTTTTTAATTAAAAAATCAAAAATGGCAATATTTTATTAGCAAAAATCTTAAAAAAATTAATTGGTTGCTGTTTTGAAAGGGATTTTTTTGTTTATAAAAAAAAAATTATAAAAAACTTCCGTTCATTGGTAACAAATAATGAAAAAATCGTAGTACACAGTACAAATTTTTCGAGCTCGTTAATAATTGTATCAAGAAAAACACATTCGTACGTATTATTATTTTAGAAAAAAGTAACCAAAATTAAAAAAATATTCACATCTCCACATTGGAAAAAAATATAACCAATTTTGGTTAGAAATAACCAAAAACGGCAGCTCTGCAAAAGGTATTGAACTTTTCGCCTCCTTTTGAATCGACAGTGTTGAGAGTGCCCTAACATGAATGAAAACAAGAGGTAAAAATTGCTAAATTAGCGGAAATTCCCAAATATTTGGTAACAGCGGTATGATAGCAAAGTCTTGTATTTATTAAAAATCGTAAAAGCTTTAAAAAATCTGACACAGGAAAAATCGCTTTAATCGAGAAAATTTTTACAATTCGCAAACGATTGCAACATTTAAAACAAACACTAAAATTTCATAAAAAGGAAAATTACATAAAAAGTATTCAAAATTTAGCTATGTATAACGATAAAGAATAAACTTTTTGTCAGGTGTTAAATACAGGACAGAGCATTCCATTAAAAAGTTTTTTGAGCTCTTCCTACCTGGAATATTATTTTTTTGTTTGCTCATAAAAAAACTTGGTCTTATTATGTTCATTTAAATGGGAAATACTGCTTATAAAAAACTTGACCCTTTTTTTATTGAAATACCCTTTTTTTGACCCCTTTTTCTGGAAAATCCCCTTTTTGTGACCCTTTTCGAAAATTTCCAACAGTAACCCTGGCCACATGACACACAGCACGCTTAACAATGGACTTATTGAGAGGCGAGTTCGGTGAACATTTTATTTCACGTTCGGGACCGGTCAATTGGCCGCCTAGATCATGCGATTTAACGCCTTTAGACTATTTTTTGTGGGGCTATGTTAAAGCTCATGTCTATACACACATGCCCGCTTCAATTGACGCATTGGAAGACAACATTGAAGCATTTATTAATGAGATACCGGCCGAAATGTTGGAAAGAGTATGCCAAAATTGGACTTAGCGCATGGACAATTTGAAGCGCAATTAATTATATGGACAGTACTGTCGATTCAAATAAAGATTTCATGCATTTTTCTGAATTTTATGTGTTATTTTTTAAACTTTCCTATAGCTCTTAAAAAATCACCCGATATATGACTTGGAGAAATTTGCCACAAGTAGTGTTTTAACGGTATTTTGTGCGAGAATTCCCGGGACTTTTTTTTTTAATTATGGCAACTTATCGATCGCACGTGCTTCAAAAAATTTATTGTTTTATACTGCACTGCATAAAAGACTTTTTGGATTAGAGTCTGAAGATGCAGCAAATACTATTACTGTAACAGAAGATGACAGAAGTGAAAAATTAACTTTTTAGGAAATTTTGAATGTAAAAATTAGCAAAGAGAACGCTCATTCGATTCAAAGAAAATTATGTTCTTTAAAACAGAATTTACAAGTTTTTGAAGGAAGTGGTGAAAAAAACTGAATGTGTCCAGAAATTATATAATGTTCTTTTGACTATAAAGGCAAACATCCATAGAAAAAGAACACTTTTTTTCATTGACAGTACTTTTCTTGCATAAAATTAGAAATAGGCTGTCAAACAATTATGGAAATTCCTTTTCTATTGGAAGGCATTGGTTGTTATTTTCTACAAAAATCTTATTTTCAACTTTGAAGTCTATACTAATATTATAAAGCTGAAAAGTGTATGTTTCTATGTTTGTAAAGGCCAGTTTACACGGTAATACAATGTATTACGACATGTCGAAAAATTATGTAGAATGAGAAAAATCTTATCATGTAAAAGCAAAATGTATTGAGTAAAGCTGGAAGCACACGATTGTCACAAATGCACCAATATGACACAATTTTGATTGTGCTTTATTGACGCACAATAATGAAATTGCACCAACCAAATATTCTACAATCACACGATTGCCCTGTTTTATACAAATTTAATTGCCGCTAGTTGGTACAAAGCGAAATTGGTACAAAAAGTGCCGCAGCACAGTCACACGATTGTTCCTACTTGTGTCGACTACGAAAACAGCTGTTGTGGTAGGTTTTTTTTATTCTAGTTGGTTTGTTCATTAAAAACAGACAATTTTATTATAAGTAAATTTAAACAAATTTTTGTTGAATACTTTTATTTGAAATATTTTAAGAAAAATATATGAAATATTAAAGACAAATATCTGTAAAAGAAATAATACTTATTTTTTTAAATATCTTGAATATCAAAAAGTAATTTCAATATTTGGGAATACAAAATTTTAATTTCAAAAGATTTTGTTATTCGTGCTTAATTCCCAGTTTTTATTCTTGATAAAAACACTTGAAATTTATTGTTGATGGGATAAGCTATTCCTATGCGCATTTCACTGGTTGCTTAGGCCAGATCATCAGGAAACTTCATCCATAAAGATTTTAGAAAAACTAAAGATATTTAACCAAATAAAACTGTTAAACGTATAAGTCTTATAAGCAACAGTTCTACGTAACAATATCAAAGTTTAAACAAAACACATCAACAATAACCAGTGGGTTTATCTCATCTTACATTCCCCACTACAATTAGTTGAAATTCTCTCAACATTAATTGTAGTTGTAAGTAGGTTAAGAAAAACAAAATAAGAACAACAACAACTTACAAAAGATGTTGTCAATTAAGTGTTTTTTTAGGCCGTGCACTTGCCTGTTTATTATCAAAAAGTAATTTCAAGCACGAATAACAAAATCTTTTGAAATTAAAATTTTGTATTCCCAAAAATTTAAATTACTTTTTGATAATAAACAGGCAAGTGCACGGCCTAAAAAAACACTTAATTGACAACATCTTTTGTAAGTTGTTGTTGTTCTTATTTTGTTTTTCTTAACCTACTTACAACTACAATTAATGTTGAGAGAATTTCAACTAATTGTAGTGGGGAATGTAAGATGAGATAAACCCACTGGTTATTGTTGATGTGTTTTGTTTAAACTTTGATATTGTTACGTAGAACTGTTGCTTATAAGACTTATACGTTTAACAGTTTTATTTGGTTTAATATCTTTAGTTTTTCTAAAATCTTTATGGATGAAGTTTCCTGATGATCTGGCCTAAGCAACCAGTCAAATGCGCATAGGAATAGCTTATCCCATCAACAATAAATTTCAAGTGTTTTTATCAAGAATAAAAACTGGGAATTAAGCACGAATAACAAAATCTTTTGAAAATATCTTGAATAAAAATATTCACACTGAATAGCTATGCTTGTGAACATACATATTTCGTTAATAGCAATAATTAAAAAAAAAATTATAACCCATAATAAATAAGTTCATATTTATCTCTCTTTATTAGTTACTTAAAGAAACACTAAAAAGTAAATTTAATAAAAACAAGTAAGAGTGCTATATTCGGCTGTGCCGAATCTTATATACCCTTCACCATTGTGCGAGCAGAATACAGAGAAACTAGACAAAAACTTTATAAATTTTACATACCTATACATACATATTTACAATACTTAAAACTTCATTATAAATAAAATTTAAAAAGCGAAAACTGGTAAATATTTTTTTAAATCGTTTTTAGAACATAAAAAAAATAAAAATAATAAAAAAAAAATTTTTCTTTTTAAAAAAAAATTTAATTTTTGTCATAATTTTTGTGTATCTGAACCGATTTTCCCGAGTTTTTTATAAAATATGTTCTACTAAAAATTTCCGATATTTCGGTATATAAGTCATATCCATAGGACATATGACAGCCCTAAAATTTAGGTTTTTATACAATTTTTAATTTTTTTTTGTACGGGAGGTACCACGCCCACTTCTCCAATCCCGCCCACATTTTGTAGGGTAGTGTGTATTGACCACCTAAATGTGTGTACCTAATTTGGAAATTTTGGCTCTTGCCGTTCTCCAGATATACAGAAAAAAGCAATAAAAATACAACAACAAGGGATTTTTGGAAAAAATTAGAGGCAGTCGTGGTTTTTTGATAATTTCTCAGCCATTTGTGGACCGATCTTGCTGAATATTAATAGCACGAAATGGTGGACTATACGTGACATAAATGTAGAACAACCTAGCCGCTATCAAATCTGGAGTCTCCGGAAAACACATATTAAACGTAAGACGGACGGACGGACGGACAGACGGACGGACATGGTTAAATCAAGTTCTCTCCTCATAAGGACCCAGAATATATATATTTTATAGGCTCTTAGATCAATATTGCAGAAATTACAAACGGAATGACAAACTTATATATACCCTTTTCCACCTGAGGTGAAGGGTATAAAAATGGCAAATATTGGGGCGAATTGTGTTGTTTGATTGCCGCACAAGAACACAATAAATATTGGTGCATTTTTGTTATTTTTATTGACGCGCGGCTGCATAGTAAACATTCACACGATTGCCGCACCAGGGTTGCGTTTGATTGGTAAAAGTAAGCACAGTATTGTCCTTGATTGGTACATGTGCCATTTGGTTGCGCAGTCACACGATTGGGGTATTCAAAAGTGTGAAAATTGGTGCATTGCGGCAATCGTGTGATCCCAGCTTAAGAGAGAATACGGATACAAAATCTGACAAGCGGTCGGTAAATGCTTTTTTTCTAAACCATTTTAGAAACTTATGTATTCTCATCACACCAGGGGTGTATTTTAACAGAGTATATTGAAGGTGATAGCATTTTCATACAATTACAAAAACAACTAAAATCAACTCAGGAAATTTTCATGTTGTTCTTGTAAATATTTAAAACTGCATCTTCTTTTTTGTTATTATTTTTGATTTTACTTATACCATCCGTGTAAACATGAATTATACTTACAAAAGATTTTTATTGTTTTCTTTTAAGGACGGAGAGAATTTCATAATATTTTGATTCTACAAAGTCGTAATACATTGTATTACCGTGGCAGCGCCACGGTCACGGCAAGTATTATATAAAAAACTGTAATTTTTTATTTTTTCACTAACGTTTATGCATTCATAACTTCTAAATAATTTGGACGATTTTTTCCTTAAAATGATCGCCATGGTCCAACTTAGATTTATACGAAAAGAAAATTTTGCCCCGCCCACTTTTACGCCCATTTTTTCGAATTACCTAAAATCAGAAAACGGCTCCATCGATTTGACAAATTTTTCTTTCAAATGTTCGTATTAATCCATTTTAAGTTTTCATCGAAAGAAAAATTTACCACGCCTACTTTTACGCCCACTTTTTCTATTAAGCGCATAACTTGAGAACGGCTTGACCGATTTGGACGATTTTTTCTTTAAAATTTTGCCCCGCCCACTTTAGCGCCCACTTTTTTCGATTTATGGATTTTTATTTAAAGGCCGTAAATTTCGTTTGTTTAATTCAAGGTTTTGACTCAAAACAGGACCGAGAAAAATACAAAATTACGCATCTTAGGTAAAGGGACCATTTCGTCCATAGTTCATTTTCTTTGATTTTTTTAAATTTATTAAAAAAAAATGACTATATATTAGTATTTCAGTTAATAACTGTGCTGAGAACTCTTGTTGAGGTAATCTAGTCCGTTTCATCAAATACGCATTAGCCAGAAAAAGTTCTGGCAGTCGTGATCGAGTACTTTGCCGATTCGAAAGCAATTTTATTTCAGCTAATACTGAACGAATCGAAATAATTTTTTTAGTATTGTGAAACTCAAATTAATGCTTTATTTTTTTTTTTTTTTTTTTTTTTTATTATTGAATCTTTCTTATCGAAATTTACAATATGTATTCAAATCTTAATTCTACTTGTTGTTTATTAGTTGTTACCAGTGTAACCACTAACTGCTGTATTCAAATTTTAAGACTGTCTTCTAGTTAGGCTCATAGTATCGGTTCTTTTTAGCCTCTGGTGACCTTCGAACTGAAGCAAACCCCGAGCGAGGTAGTTAGGGTGGACCATTAGTTTATCGATGTAGCTTATTGAATATTTTTTTAATTTCCTCCTGGATAGTGGGGACGTTGAGATCTCTGTGGATAATATCATTACGTATATACCACGGGGCGCAGACAATTTGTCGTAATATTCTAGACTGTCTTCTTTGAAGCTTTTGGATGTTAGATGCGCATGCAGTACCCCATAATTGGATGCCATATGTCCATATTGGTTTTATGATGGACTTGTATAGAAGAATTTTGTTGTCTAAAGACAAGTTTGAGTTTCCACCGAGAAGCCAATGTAGTTGAGCTGCTTTAAGTTTCATAGCCGTTATTTTCGCTTCGATATGACGAGACCAGGTCAAGCGTCTATCTATATGAATTCCCAAGTACTTAACATGGTTTTCTACCGGAACAGTGATGTTAATTATTTTTACTGCTGGGCACGTTTGCCTTCTGAGCGTGAAAGTTAAGTGAGCACATTTAGCCGGGTTAACCTTTATTCTCCATTTTTCTAGCCATGCCTCTAGTTCATTGATGCTTTATAACACTGAAAAAATAACTCCGAATCGTTAAGTATTGACTGAAATAATTAAATATTAAATTGCTTTCGAATCGAGAAAGTACTCGATCACGACTGCCATAATGAGGCCCCTGGTCTACTGCGATTCCGATCAGCTGGAGCCCATGAAATGTCGATTTTAGAAAAAAAAAATGTACTTAGTATTTTTTCAAATACAATGTTTGGCCATCGATTTGTTTTGCTTTTTGTGCTGTAGGAACCAACAATTTGATCCGCAGTATCTACGCCACCTTAAAACCCTGTATATGTTAGTTTCCTTTCCTAAAGTTGTTTACTAACTCAGAAGGGGGAAAAAATTGTCGCCTGTTATATTTTGCCCTTTCAAGCCTTCTGTCAAGTCCTATACAACGTGTTGCCCTTGGTTCTTTTCAGGCTGTGCATTTCTAGACTTACCAAGGTATGACTGTATTTTCCATACGTAGCCAGACTTAGAATCCACCGATAACCAAAATTTCAAATCATATTTTTCTGGTGTTGATGTTGATTTGATGTTGAATGCAACAAGTTGCTCATCGGTGGTGACATTTTCGTGAAAATTGTAAGAGATGGGAAGAAGTTGTTGCCAACGGTCCCACAGTTCTCGAAGAGTAGCAAAATTTTTCTCAACTACGCATTTGTCGTCGACTCAAAACATCATCGAAGCATATGGGCAAATCCCAGAAACAGTCCACCAGCCAAAAATTCTTCAAATGAATTTTTTGTTAATGGAATATAAGACTAGATGTATAATTTCATTTTTATATTAAAAAATATGTATTTCAATGATCATTATTGGAATAATTTTTACCAAATCCTACCCCATTGCTGATTTCTTAATGTTATACGTGAATTTAGCATTATTTTAGGTGTTTTTTGTACTTAAAGTAGCACTTACAGCAGACTTATCAAAATGTAAATTTCGTTAAAAAAAAGTTGATATTCATTAGTTAAGAAATTAGTTTAAGAAATGCAATTCATAAAAATATAATTTGTTTTGTTAAAATAAATAAAATATAATAATAAAATACTGCTGGAAAAACTGTAGCGTGCGTTATGTAGCGTGCGTCACAAAGTGTTCACGGCTTTTGTCAAAAAATCACGACATTTTTTGGCTGCAAATAAGTGCGTTTAGAATTCTCTTATAGTCATTTTTCTTTTAGGAATTAGATTTTGTATACCTTATCATGCAAAATTCGTTAAAAATTAGGAAATCGCACTTCAACCTTTGAAGTTACTTCCACTTTTTGTAGCGTGCGTCACAAAACTTTGTGATCAATTATTTCGCAACAAATACTTGCTAAGAAACTATGATATATGCCATTCGTAAGTACATATTAATGTCACTAAATACTATATATAAGTTGAAGCTATCTTTTTTGAATGACTAAAAAATTTTTATATTTCAATCAGAAAACGCGTGCGAATGAAGCGTTCGTCACGCAGGATTTGCCCATATGGCACTATTAATCATATGAAATTTATCTCTGGACATAATGAAGTTGCACTCCAACCCATTTTATTTTTAGCAATAAAAAACGGATCAACAAAGCTAGCTGCAGCCAGACTGGGTTCCCGTTCAGTATCTGTTTCAGAAGAACTTGTTTCGCCATTTTCTGAAATATAATCCATTTCCGAGTTTGAAATATCGGAGTTACTTTTTGCATTGAATAAAATACGCCTTCACTATTGAAAACAACACACAAACTGAACTGCAAATATTTGTTTTTCAGTACAACAAAAATTAAAAACAGGGGATCCAACAATTGTTTTTTACATATTAAATCTATGTTGATTAAAAACAAAAAAAGGGGTATCCCATACTTGTTTTGTACATTAGTTGTTTATATGGACAAATGGTCCCTTAACCTAACATTCGTAAGTTTTTTCTAACCTAACAGCCATTCCTTTATGATGGGTGTTTTTTTTAGCCCGAAAGAACTAACGAAAGGTTAGCTGTCAAACGAACTGTCATACTGCTCTCACTTTTTCATGCGATCGATCGTAACTTATTTCTTCACGTCTAACCTGTTAATTAGACTTCAGGGCCGTGCGATGTGACACCTCTTGATTGTTTTCCGTAGGGCTGTAAAGTCACTGGTTTGTGCTGATAAATTAGTAGCAATTGACGTCTGCATTTCGTCAAGGACAGGTGCGGTGCCTATTTGTTAAGAGTCAGTTTCAATTGGCAATGCCGTGCATTAAACTGCGATTAAAATTAATTTTTTTGTATTGTCTACCATTTCACCCCTTATACCTTATTTAGTGAACAAAATGCCTGCAGGGTGTTATACAACGGTCCCTTTTGAAATTCAGTTTTACAACTGTTAAGGGCGTTACATATTCATCAAACTAAAGCATTTGAAAGTTTCCAGCCACAAACAAAATTAATTATATGTTGGAATATTGGAAACATTTCTACCCCCAGGCTAGATTGTAGTTTGAATAACTTTTTTCAATAAACTTCAAGTTATAAATCACTATGATAGTCATATTTATCCAAAGAGCCTATCTTACGACATTTATTACCAAGCTTTTGAAAATGTATATTAAATGATTGAAGTCTTTCCTTAAAAGAAACCGAGACTTTGGCTCAGAAGACTGTGTGTATCAATAATATTTAAAAAGAAATAAATGTCATCACTGAAATCGAATCTTGATTTTATTTGGGTATCTGAAGTAAGAATTTCAAATAACACCTGAATTACACCTATGAAAAATTACCCATGCTCTACCCACGACAGTAAAAATTATACCAAATTCGGGTAATTACCCACAAAGTGGCAACACTGTTACAAACACAAACATCCTACGCAAGAAAAATAAATACACATACACGCCTTCATTCATTCGCTCGTCTACTTCTCTCACATAATAGTCCTCTTTAATCCACTTGAATTGTTTTAATGAAAAAACTTTCGATATTTTTGCATTGTTTTTGATGAGTGTTTAAAGAGTTTTTCCTTTTAGTTGATCAATACGGATTAGAGTTTATAAAGCACAAAAGTAAGAAAAACCAAAAAAAAAAAAAACTCGCAGGACAAAATGAATCCTACAAAAATAACACAGCAACAAAAAAAAAAAAAATCCCCCAAGTTCCTAAGTTAGCTTATTGGCAGGTGAAAGAAGGGAAGAGAGTGGGCATGTTTTTATTAGAAAATTTAGCAATTTGTGTCATAAAAAGTTTGGATTTTTATCTTTAGACAAAAGAAAAACAGTAAGAAAAAAAAATTTTACAACATAAATAAATCTCTTTCGCAGTTACAATCAATTAAAGGTTAAGCTTGGATTAACTATAAAAAGTGTTTTTGACAAATTCCTTTATTTGTAGAAACAGTATGAATTTTAATTTTAGAGAATTCTGAAGGAGATGTTATATGCCTTTTAAGAGTTTCAATTGATAGAAATTTAATAAGTATTGAATCTTTTTTAAATTACTAAGGGAAAGGGAACTTAACTTGTCACGTTAATGTTCTAAATTGGTATGGACCGGTTCTAGTTCCAACACTTTATATATAGGGGACATGTGACACCTTTTTGACACTTTGTAACATGTGACTGAAATTACCTAAATGGATACATGAAATTTCGATTAAAATTATGCCTGTCGCCGATATTGTCCCGTGTGAACCATGTAAATATGATAGATCCCCTTTATATAACTCGTCAATTATCTTTCTTCTGGATAAACTAAACTTTTAACACTTTATCACTATTCTGTTCACTCGTTACGGGATAAATTGAAATTAACTAGTAACAAACTAGCACAAAAATATCCAGTACTAGTTTTCAACTATAAACTTTTTAATATCATCTTAATGCTCAAATTAGCATTGAGTGTGCTTGGAAAATCACTAGCACTATTGGTTCTAAACGTGTACTAGTACACTTGGATTGGGTGCTAAAGAACCAGCTTGTTACTAGTTTTTGTGTATAGAAAAAAATTAGCAGTTTGCATTTTAACATTTTTTTATAAATGGCATAAATAAATGATTTGAAATCAAATTTAAGAAGCAGTATCAAAATACAAATATGTACTCGAATTTCAGTTTTGTTACAAAAAATTCTATCAGTCTACAAGTAGTGACTAGTGTGTTCCAAAAAATAGTGGTGAACTGGTTCTACATCAAATACTGGTACTCATTAGAACTAGTATTTTTATATAAAAACTCAAACCCCGTTAGCACAAGTACCTCTAGTTCTAGTAATTGTAATAGTGGCATCTAGACAATTAACTCTAACTGCCTGTTTAACGATATCGAACGTTATCGTTCGCATAGGAAATTACATTTAAAACAAAAACAAAGTTTGAAATCCATGAACAGGCTGTTAGTCTCCTGCAGGGTAAAGACACGAGTCTCACATAGTTTGACTAAAGTTTTTGCTTAAAATTTCCCGGAAATCCCAAAATTAATAGCCCAGGAATTCCCGGGACGGTAGATCCCGGAAACAAACTCTATTGTTGACAATGGATGATGTCAATTTTGGACCTTTTTTACCGGATTTTTTCCTTTGTCTAAGCATAGTATTATTTTCCATGAACTCTTAGCTTAATTTCTAGGATTAATGGATTTCGTTTCCCTCAAGAAATACCGTCTTAAGCCTAGTACTCTGTTCAAATTTGTGAAAAATGTTGAGCAACATTGATTATTCCACACGAAAATTTTGACATTTCTCAATGTTACTAATCTTGCGAGTTTGTACAATTTGTCGTTTTTATTCCTTCAAAGTATGCTACATTGTTTCATGTATGTAAACAAACGCCACATGTATTTTACTAAAATTATTTTTTTTAATAAAAAATTTAATTTAAAAAAAAGTAAATAAGGATAAAAAACTGTAACCGGTTGTGTTATTTTAATTTTTTATTTCTTATTTAATATTAAGTTCATACTTTTTTGCTTTTGCTTAAAATTCCACGTGAAATAAAGGCAGCTTACATTATTTCGCAGTTTTAAAAAACTGTTGCCAGAAACATTTCGGAACTTTTTCACAAAATAAACAGAGTACAACTCTATCAACATTATTTCATAGATATTCCGCACAAGTTTTTTTCATATGCATTTTGACAGCATTTCACGTGAAATGTTGAACAGAGTACCAGGCTTTATGTAGAAAATCCGATAGTATTTTCAATTCTACAAGAAATTCTTTATTGAAACAAAAGTATTAAAAAATTATTTGTACAAAATAAATTGGTTTTTTTGGTTTAATAAGAAAAAAAAAGGAAAAAATGTCAGTACTTTACATGAATATGTAAATCAAACTCACTTTCTATTTTTTCTTTACATATACTTACATATACTACATATGTATGTAAATAAAATAAAAAAATTTCGTAATTTATTTAGACACTTTAAAAAAATTCTTACTTTACTTTTTTCATATGTGAAACAAATAAAAAAACCAATATTTAAACAACAATTTGGTATTGTTCTTTAACATACAGATATGTTATTCAAATGACTTTTGAATCTGCTTACATTTCATTTCCGATTTGTCCGCATCCTTTGGCTAGTTATTGTATAATTTCCGTCTTAATAATCCATCTTTTTTTTAACGATCAAACGCAAAAAAATGTCTATGTTCAATTTTAAGGTTTCATGTGTAAATCAAGTGCCGACGCCGACAGTTCGTTGCAATGGCAGACAGCAAGTGCATCATGGGAAATTTAAATTCTTTCTTAGTTTGAGGCAACGACAAATTACACAGTGCAACAAAATTTGGGTCATCACCGCCAGCCTCAATACTCTCAATACGAAATTAAATTAGACTAATGGTAGAGCAAATCTGCCAAGGGGTTTTAGAAAGATAGTTCGGGTTTCAAAATTTCTGCCTCTAAAGTTTTTGAATTTTTTGAAAAGGCGTTCGGTACAAATCAAAAAAATATACTAAATGTACTTCCTAACTAATAAATGATTTCAGATGTCTTCAGTAGATTTATAAGGCGATTTTTTTTTTTTTTAGAATATATAAACCCTCTAACTCTCATTTTAATGGCCAATTACTGCCTGTTTTTAGAAAACGTAAGCAAGTGAGTGAGTGAGAAATTATATTGAAAACAACAATAAAAAACGAAAATTTGTAAAACAAAATTATATGAAAAAAAACTTAAATATAAATTGATATTTAAATAAATTGGTGAAGTTGGCCATTAGTCTTTTTTCCAACTTCACTCGTAATAAAAAAGTGGAAGTTTACAGAAGGGAAAAAGTTAACCCTTAAAATGAGATTAAGATGATTACATTACGCCACACAATTTTACATCTGAAATAATCTTTTTAGCTATTTAGTATATCTTTTTTTCTTCTTATTCCAAACACCTTTTGCGCATTGACAATGACACCATTGTCAGAAAAATGACAACATTGTAAGATCTGACCACCGTCTGTACGAAGCTTAAATTTTCAAAACCCTTTGGCAGATTTGCTCAACCTGCAGTTAAGTTTCATTTCGCATTGCAAGGCTGTTGTTTTTTGTTGCACAGTGTTATTTTAAGTGGACAATTTCATATACAAGTTGTACTCTACATTGACGCTTTTTTGACATTGTATCACAATTCGCCCTAATGAAGAACAGGTGATTATTATTATGTTCTAAAATCATATATTTTATATTCTCGACCATATTAAATAATTTGTGCTTTTATTGTGTAGCAGATTTTTTTGTTTTGGATACTCATGAGCAGCAGTCTAATAAACTAACGACAGGCATGCATTTTAAATGGCGAGTTCCCACTTTGAAGCAATACATTTTTGACACAAAAAGCGTTTTATTCAACGCATCTAAGGAGTGGTGAGTGTAAAGATCAGCAAAATTTTTTGTTGCTGCAGCAATTCTTTAATATTTTCCCTTACATACATGCTTCGTAGTAAGGGAATGCTGTGGCCGTTTGAATGTTATATTTTTTATAAGGTTTGCTCAAAATTTGTTTACATACTTTACTGGAACTCTGTATGGCTTATTGCGTAGCGTATAAATGTGCGTTTATATCTTAAAATGTACTATTAGTGCTTCGCAAACTAAGAAATTTTTTTAATGGAAGGGTTGATTTATTGACAGGTTGTTTATATCTGTCTGTCCGTTTGCTGTTTGAAATGGATCCCCAGATATGATGGCGATTTTTATTTATCTTACAAACAAAACTTCACTTAAAAAAAAGTACCTGAATAATTTATGAACCACCTTTTTTAGCTTTAATATTTCGTATTTCTTATTTATAAAGTGTATTAAGCATTAAAAATTACCCATTCTAAGCCAGCCAACTTTTTGACTAATAATTGTTTCGATAACTAAACGATTTGTTAATAAGATTTAGTTTTAATGTGCTAAATTCCCAATTCTTACAATTGATAAATTGAAATTTATTATTGGTGGGATAAGCTATTCCTTTTTGTTCCCATTCTCCCGATATTTTGTAATTTATGTTGTCTTTGTATGGGAGGTGGTACACCCAGAAATTCCGGGATTTCGGGATCCCGGGATTTTTCGGGATTTTTTTTAAATAAACAACATTTTTTTTTATTTATTTATGAATTTTCAAAAGGTATTATATTCATATATAACATATATTTTTAAAAAAGAAAACATAACAAAACAATTTATTTTATACATGAGTGAATCCATGTCAAACCGTTAAGTCGTTCGGCATCATCACCTCCGATTTGAATGAAATTCAAAACAAATGTTGAATGTTATTGGACTTTAACACAACATAAATTTTCAGACCCCAGATTCTTTCGGCTTCCGAAATATGACGTCATAAAAGATGGGAAAAATGTGAATAAACCTCAAAAGTCTCCTTACAAAAGGGGATAGAACTCTTGAACTACGCAAGATAATTAAGTTTTATTGGTACCGTTTTAAAGGTGAAAGTGCACCCTTTAAAATGATGTGCAAATTGTGTTTTTCTAAGAAAAGGTCAAAGCTCAATTATTGGGGTCTTGAGTTCAAAGCTCCATATCTAGAAAAGTATATTTTTTAAAATTCTTAAAAAAATATATGTTAAGTATTATACCCTCTTCAACATTTGCAGAAAATTTAAAGGTGGAGACTCGATTGGTGTCAGAGTTATATACCAGAACGGGATTCTAAGTATGTTTTGTGTTCAAAAACCCCTTGTTGTTGTTGTATTTTAATTATTTTTTTCAGTATATCTGGAGATCGGCAAGAGCCAAAGTTTCCAAATTTAGTACACAAATTTTAGGTATCAATACACACCATCCCACAAAATGTGGTCGGGATTGGAGAAGTGGGCGTGGTACCGCCCGTACAAGAAATATCAAAAATTTTTTGTATCTGAACCGATTTTTCCAAGTTTTTTAGAGAATATTTCCTACTAAAGATTTATTATCTTGCGTAGTTCAAGAGTTCTATCCCCTTTTGTAAGGAGACTTTTGTGTTTTTTTAAACATTTTTCACATCTTTTATGACGTCATATTTCGGATGCCGAAAGAATGTGGGGTCTGAAATTTATGTTTTGTTAAAGTCCAATTACATATAACATTTGTGTTGAATTTCATTCAAATCGGAGGTGCTGATGCCGAAAATGCCATATTTTCGTGATGGTTTGACGTGTTTTAACTCACATATGTAAAAATTTTATTCATATAAATTTTAAATTAATCAATCATATTATTGTTTATCATAAGTTATTATGTTCAAAAATTGTATGTAATGATATCAATCAAAGTATGTTTTTGATTTTAAACCATGGATTGTATTACACACATGCAGTTATTTAGAGTATAAAAATTCAATAAAAACGAACATTTTTGTACACAAAAGTTGATATATTAAAAATTTTGGGATTTCCCGTTTGGCATCCCTAATCCCCATATATTAGGCAATTCTTATTATCTTTGTATGAGAGTTGCCACGCCTACTTTAGAGTTTGCAAATATTTATAGCCCATGCTAAGGGCTGGGCAATCAACAAATTACTGTAAACATTTCAGAAAAATCGGTTTAGTAGTAGTCTTTAAGGAAAAAAACAAATGAATAAAACAAATATTCGGTTGGTTACAAACAACCTGAGTAAATAAATAACTTGGACATTTTTTTGTAGATAATTCACAAATTACAAATATGTATGGGACAATTTTTTTGTCCTTACAATAACCCTGAATACTTCTGCTTGTTTCTTTCGGAATCAATTTGAAAAGGAAATTGAAAAGGAAGTCTTTTTGCAAATTGTTCACTGCGTGAAATACACTACAATTATTTAAGTGACTTTAAAATTCAACAATTTACTTACGAACTCACAAGGACAATAACACTGAATAGGAGAAACTAAATTCAAAAATATTTACATTATATACAGCTATTAACTATTAATAATAATAATAGACAATGCTCAAATAAGGTACTCAACACTTGTGTAAACAGTTTTCATTAAATAGTTAATAAAACACATAATTAAGTATGATTAAATATTTATATATCGATGACTTAATATAAAAAAGGCGTAACTCGATTTTTTGTTACTTTACAGGGGAAGGAAAAAGCTTAATAAAATCCGTAAAATTTTAGATAAAAAAAAAAAAACATTTTAATGCAATTTTAAATTTTATTTCTCATTAAATTTATATTTTTTTTATTTTAATGAAGTTTAGGCCCTTTTTTTTCAAAATTTTAAACTGAGTTGAAAATGAGACATATTATTATAGAAATTTAGGTTTTTATCATGGCCCAATTAGAAGGTCTGCTCGAAACGCCTGCTGATTTTTTACAGAGTTGTGTTTTTTAGAATAATACATAGGTATAAATGGGAAAAATGTCTAAAGTTGTTTACATTTTTTAACGCCATTGTGTTTATTTAAAAATTGTTTTCTTGTTTAATATGATTTTTTATTTCAAAAAATTAGTTTTCTTATTGTGAAAACAGAAATTAAATTCAATAATTGTGCTTAAAATGTGAACAAAAATTTTAAATAATTTAATAATAAAAAATATAAGAAATAAATAAAAAACTAAAAAACTAAAAGGCGGACACAATGGAGAACATTTATCTTCTCCTTCCCAGTAATGATGCAGCAGCGCCAATGTATTTATCATTTCATGCCGAAAGTGCGATGTCCAAATCATGTTAAAAACTCTATTTGGTATGAACGATTCAATAAACAAAAATTAATCTGAGGATAAGAATTTGAACAGCACATTAAAGACTTCTTACTTTCCTCCGCCGCCTGCATATGGTGTGAAGAAAACAACATCAGTCTCAATTTTTTTAAATTAAATAACAGAAGAGTAATTAACACAGACGAACATGTTGACCAAGGGGACACTTCTTCTAAATCGGGTAAAGCATTTCTGTTGTTTCCTTTACACCCATATGCAGTCGGAGGAGGTTACTTACCTTCTTTAGTAAGTAAGTTCAAATGATTATATTAAGATTAATTTTTGTTTGTAACATGATTTGGACATGGCACTTTCGGCATCAAATGATAAATACATTGGCGCTGCTGTATCACAACGGGGGATGAGATGATAAATGTTATACATTCTGTCCGAATTTTAGTTTTTTATTCATATTTTTTTATAAAATTTTAAAACCCAAACAGAAAATACTGGTAGTATTTTGCAAAATGTAAAAATGGATTTCATTTATACTGTTTCTATATCGCCCAATTAGTTCTAAGCACTTTTTTCTAAAACAAACATATTTTATGAAAATTTTGATTGAAAATTTTTCATTCAACAAAAAAATACATGAAAAATACAAAACACATATTTCTTGACAGCTGACATTTTTACCATTTTTATACACAAACAAAACGCATGTTGTTTTTTCTATTGTTGCATTGTTGTAGTTGTGCGCAGACCTACTGGTTTTTATTATAAAATAAATTAATTCATGAACTTAAGAGATTTAAATCAAAAGTTAACTGTAAAATATTAGTTCTTATAAGGCAAGATGGCAATCTGCAAGTAAACACCTTTTCAAATTCTGTAGGTGGTTCCATTTCTTTTTTGTGATTGCAATTTTCGCCTTTTAAAGTGAATCAGGTCGGATATCTTTAATCGCCGACTTCGATCTATGTGGGAGCAATTCGTAATCGTCAGTTATATCAGTTTTAATATATATTGATCCTGATGTGTCATACGCCCAGGCTAGTAGCATATTTACAGTAAGATCACCAATACTTCTGCCTAAAATTTTAATTAGAGGTTTGAGTACATACATTTCTAGAACTTCTATAGTAAGCAATATTTTTAAATTTAAAAAAATAGTCGTAGTGCAAAAGGTGAGTTTGTAGGGGGGTACAAGAACTTTTCGTGCCTCCTTTATTAATTGAAAAATTGCGACGGAAAATTTATTTCCTGTTTTTTTAATTTTGCTTTCTTTAACCCTTGTGTTAATACCCGGGTACCCACCTAGGTATATTTACATAAAAAATGTATTAGGAA
Organism: Pollenia angustigena; assembly: GCA_930367215.1. Classification (NCBI taxonomy): domain Eukaryota; kingdom Metazoa; phylum Arthropoda; class Insecta; order Diptera; family Polleniidae; genus Pollenia; species Pollenia angustigena. Next base: position 117,037,375 of record OV884057.1, on the reverse strand, counting down.
TTAACATTTTTAAACAAGCTTCTGGATCGTCGTTATTTAACTTAAAAAAAAAGCGAATTCAGATTCTAGATTTATTTTTTTTGCTCCTTTAATACTCCAAAAAATTTGCTTAAACTTAAACCATCGCAATAAGCGCACCCGGGTACCCCGGTACCCAATACAATACAATACACTTTATGGGAGAATAAAAACACGTTTGAACTGCTCAAAAATTAAATAAACTTATTTCTGTATCATACAATCACAGAAAAAATTTTTCACCAGTTAAAGCATTAACAAAAATAAAATCAGTTTTAATTTAAAATTTAATCAAGTGAATTAAACGTTTAATCAAGTAAATTAAACGTTTAATTAATACTATTAACTGGTTTAATTGATACTATTAATTCACAAATTTTTTAATTGAAATCAATTTTTATTTTTTTCTGTGATTACATAAGTTTAATTTCCAAAGCGTTAGTATTATAATAAGGGGAAGTCTCATTTACATATCATGTATGACCAAAAATGTTCAACTGTTATACTAAAAAATACTGTCCTGTATGAAAAGTTTAAAATTTTAGCCATTTTGCAATACAAAGTTAAAAAATCATATTTTAACATAAATATAATTTAATACGCCTTTAAAAAGTTTAAAAATGTATTTTTTTTTCATAAAAATAAAAACATTATAGTATATGGGTATCCGGGTACCCCGGGTGCTAAACAACGTGGATGAAGTTGGGTATTAACACAAGGGTTAAGTGAATGGATTGAGTCAAATTCCATTTGCGTATGTCCACTTATTAAAAATTTTTGTGTTTCCATAGTACATAAAAGCCAACAATGCATTAGACAGTATTATATTGCGATTTTGGTAGAAACAGCCATCTGAGTAAAAATAATTACGTGATGGATTGCTGGCGATTGAGTTGGGATCTTCCTCAAGTGTTTAATAATACATGTCGCAAAAACGGAAGATACTAGACATCCATCTATTTCGTCCCAAACATAATTGTCTGATTCGTGTAAAAATATTGTAAAATTATGTAGTTGTAGCTTCAATTTATAATATGCAGCACTCGCCTTTAGTTGAGGAATTAATTTTACCGCTTGCACATCCATACATATAACCGCACATAGTCCGGGCTTACCATTTGTTATGTCATTATATTTTTTTTTTGTATTTCTTCTCTATGTTTTTTATAATCTTTATCTAACATATTAATAACTTTAGGTGATACGCAAATATCGCACTGATCTTTCCTACGTCGATAGTCAGACGGCACTTAAGGCATTGACAAATTATACGCTGCGATCGTGCCTGGTCGCTCGGTGTAGGAATGCTCTTGGTGGACTCATGGAGGCATTCAATGTAAGGCTGTGTTAAGTACCTGGACACTGCATGGTTGATGGAAATGAGGTGGCGGACGAACTCGAGAGAGGGGGTTCGAATCTGGACTTAGCTGTATGGGACAGGGGGCTTAAGCCTGTATTGGTCTTCGAGTGGAAGTGTGCCCTTGGGCGCATAACCCTTCTTAACCTAACCTAACCTTCCTAGGTTTAAATATGGAATAGTTCAATTCTTTTAATAATTGTGCAAAAATTGGATAGAACAATTTTATGTTTGCATTTTCTTTTTTTGAATAACACTTTGGGGGGACATAAAGCTGGTAAATTTCCTGATAGCTGGACAAATTCGATTCAAAATATAATTTTTTACTGTCCATTCGGCAATAATGGGACTCCATTTTAGGCAACTCATCTAAAAATGTTTGTAGAAATATACGCCTTTACTTCGTTGCGCTTTCCTGTGACAGATGACCATTTGGCCGATTTGCATAGATTTGAAGCCTAATCGGGACTTTCTTGCATACCATGTTTACTGGCCCCACTAATCCCATTCCGAACCATCTTTTCTTTTATAGCTAGCGTTAAATAAAACATATTACGGCACACTTGTTGTCTGATTGAAATATGTCTCAAAAAATATTGAATTGTCTGCGTTCGCCTCGATTTTTCAGTGGAATTAATTTTTGTCTCAGAACTGATTGTAAGGCTGATCACATACATTCGTATTTGCTCCTAAGTCATCTTCCAGAACAAATTTAAGATTTAATTTTGGGTGTGCTCTTTAAAAGATAAGCAATTTCTAAGCCAGAATTGAATTTTTTGAAACCGAGATATATTTGCAATTATATCACCCTGATCGGACATTTACCTACCAGAATACACAAAAAACGCTATTTTGGAAAAAATTCAGTTACGCCGTTTTTATATTAAGCCATCGATATGTATTAGGAAGAAAAAAAAACAAGTTAATTATACTATTTCTGGCAGTGCCGAACTATAGATACCCTCCACCAAGAATTAGAATTTTTAAGGATTGAGCTATATAACTATAATTAATAATGAATCAATCTTCATTAAGTCTGGTCTCACTGTATTAGATGTGTTAATGTGTATTCCAAAAACGATTTATGTATATAGAACATTTGGTAAATTATAACTAGACACGATAACAGTTTATGAATTTATTTTTGGTCATAAAAACTGTTTTATGACCCTCTTTTCCAAAATTATAATTTTCGTTTCGATTTAAGGCGTACTTAAGTGATTTTTGGGAGGTGGCTTAACAAAGGACCTTGTTTTTTAAAACTAAATTTGACCAAATTTCACCACAATATTCTTCGTTACGGTTTCAGGCATACTAAAGTATTATCTGAATGCAGTACATTTGACAACGCAATATTTCCATTGCGTTCATGTTAAAATGATTTTATTTACCAAGAATCGGATCAAAACGCAACAATTCCAAATTTGTTTTCTAAGTAATTAAAAAACAAATTGGCAGATAAATCATTTTATTTGTGACTATTATAAATAATAACGCGGTTAATATTGAAAGAACCGCAAGTGGAAAGCCTCTATACTCTATACTTCAGAAGTATGCTTTCAAGAAGGTACAAATTTCTTTTTGAAAGACCTTCCAAAATATTAAGTACTTATTTGCTACTCCCTTCTTTAAGAAGGGAAAAAGCAAGTTGTTCAGTTTAATTTTTAAGTGACCTTCCTTACTTCTTTCTCTGAGAAGGGTATGAAGGTGTTAATTTTTACATTTTTTTTGTCTCCAACATTCTTAAAAACAATTATGTATATACATTTCCTTTCGAGCCTGATCTTGTGTTCATAACGATTTTTTTAATGTATCTAAAGGCCTCGTAATTCTTTGAAAACGTATACGTTGCGAATCACTTGTTCCGTTTTTCATACCAAGCATGTATAAATAGGAACAAATACGTAAACGTAACATTGCGTTGCGGATAAACCTGATAAAATTAAAATTTTTCTCCGTTTTAATAGAACAGTTGTGAAAGGATTTTCATTAGAAGAATTCGCCTTGGTTTTATGTTTAATTTTCTTATTTCTTTTGTTCTAATTTTTATTACAGCCTTCGATAAATAAGTGATGACAATGATTTGTTTGTAGTTGGCATGGTAATTCAAAATGAATTATATTACAAATGAGATAATTCGCTCTCAAAATTTTGTATGACGAATTTTGTAATTTGGATCATAATTGGGCTGTAAATTACGATGAGCGATCCAATTACGAAAAAAACATTACCGTGCGAACATAGCATAAAGCACCTTAAGAGATCATCAGAGAACTCCTAAATTGCGAATTGATGTTTTTTATATTTGGGAAACGCTGCTTCACATAGATAAGTGGAACCAAAACTTGCAAATATCCTAATTGCCACCGATCTCAACTATGGAAAGTTTTGTTCTGGTAACAAAACATGCAAAAAATAAATTCCTTATGCACGTTTTTTCAGAATTATATCTGATTGTATTGTAAAAATTTCTAACTCCGATGAATTCAACTTAAAATCTCCACTTCATTTCATAAATTAAATGCTTTGTTGATTAGACAAACACTCACTTACCTTGAATGTTTCCAAATAATTTTTCTCGGAAATTTGTTTCAAAACGCCCACATTGATTAAATTATTACAGTATTGAAGTGTCAGCATACTGATATCCTGTTCGCTTAAGTGATTGCAATTGTTTTGCAGAGACGATATGAACCATTTCATCAACATTTGACCTGAAAACGAAACAAAAGAAAATTTAATGAATACTGTGTGTTCTTCATTTTGTTCTTTAACTATTAAATCAAAAGCTTAACACAAAATCGAAAGTACCTAATATAAAATAATTGTAAACTCGATTGAAAATCTCAATTATTGTGGCCATTAATTGACGAAAAACTCTTTGTGAATCTGTGAAACTTTCTTTATCAACTAAATAAAATCAAACACAGAGAGAATCGTTCAAAACTTAATGTAAATGACATGTATTTTGTGTGTGTTTTTGTTTTATTTAAAAGGAAATTCACAAAATTATTTTTAGAATATACCAGCAAACAATTTAAAATGAAGCAGGAACTATGTGGAAATTGGGCGAAACATATGTTAATTTATTTTAAAATTATTATTGACTATTGAAGATTTCAAAATGTTGCAACGCTTTATTTATCGGTATTGAGTTCAATATCTAACCAAAGAAGAAGCCAGAAAAATTTTTTTATCAAAATCGGCAATGCCCATCACTCACTGCCCATACACTCCTAATCGTTAAACAAAAGCCTTCAAATGTGGTAAAAACACCTTCTAGAATAATCAAAAGATGCATGAAAAGTTTCACTAGGATCAGCCATGCCCATCGCCCATCTACGACACAATCCAAATAAATTTTTTCGAATAAAACTATTCCTATTCAAAATTGGGTACAAACACATTTAAGAATAAACAAAATACGAACAGTCCTGCCAAAAAATTAATTTTGCCTGTAATCGACCACAAAAGAATGCGCTTTTGAAGAAAAACGTACGGATTCCGAAAACCAGACCCCTAATTTCATCAGAGCACATCCCTTTTTAGTAACTACAAAACAAGCAAATACAATCCACATTGCGACGGTGCTCAAGGGGTCAATAGAATTGGATACCCTACTGTAATCAACAGCAACCAACGCCCTCTCCTGCACGCGGGCAAGAAGCTCCACTATAGACTTCAAATCGCGGTCGGATATTCATATGTGGTATAAATAGTAAGGAGATTCGATGAAGCGAAGTAAGTATCTCCTACACCGTTTTAAAAAATTTCGTCTCTTCGGACATCACATTAGTGGTATTCACACCGAACTTGTTTATTTGTTACTCGAACTACCCCTTTTTAAAACTATGTTAGTCTGGTAACTTTCGTAGTAAAACAACTGATTTATTGTTCTGACACAATTTATTATTCTGGAAAAAATAAAACATGCCACGAGAAAGTGTAAAAAAAACCATTGCAAATCATTTAATTGCTCATGCTTTGACACAAATAACGTTTGCTGACGGTAAGTAGTGAGCTACCAACTAACAACTATTTTATCAGGGGTGCCGTGTCGTTAATTTGTTAAATGTTAATACGGTAGCGCGTTAAATATACAAAAACAATATGCGTGTAAAAAAGTAACGATTAACGACTAACAAACTAACAAGATCGGCATTAATTCCGCTATTGCCTTTTGATTATTCAATTATTATACCACCCATATTTACAGATGACGCACATTGATCCTTCCGCGATTATGAGTCAGCATGCAACATTGGGCCTTTCGGGCATTAAAATCGACCCTTTTCGTACGATCCCATTCCGAGATTATCTCTTTCATGTTCTGCCTCATAGCAGCAACATCGGACATGCTTGGTCTATAATCAAATGAATACGAAAAGCAAAGGTTGTTCTCAAATTCAAAAGATTCATTTGGAAAAATAGAAAAATAGTAGAAAAACATTAGCAAAATATGCATGCCAAGTTGTAACAACACCAGCCACGCCCAATGCCCATATAGAAGTAAAAAATAAAATGAGTCCAAAATAATCAAACATTTTATTCTTTATCATTTCTTCTTCTAGTTATGTTTATAAGGTTGACGTCTCATACTACTATATACAGATCAGATGATGTAAGCAAACTATGCAATACATGAGAATTTGTTGAAGGTTTTTTCAAAATTCTAGACTTCCATTTGTCGTTATTACGTGCTTCTCTGCTTCTTTGGAGAGCATACCAGTATGGAGTACTGCGGCATCAAATATGTTCTATCCAGTATGTATAGAAAGATTTATCAAAATACAGATCATATTTTTTTGTACTTTTTTTGTGTGATGGGCTACTAATACGGTTTTACTCACATGGGTTTATTTTTATCGAAACGTGTGACGTACGTCGTGTGTATAAGTTTTTCACTTCAAACGAAAAAGGCATAATTGATGCATTTTTCTCCGAAATTCAAAGATAAATATAAAGTGTGAGAGCTAGGGAAATACTAAATAGGTAAAAACAAAAATGTACATATATGTTTGTAGGTATGCAAATGTGTATTTTTGTTTTGAAGATTTAACAAATTTCAATTTATCAAATTTTAAATTGACATTATTGACACAAGACATTCGCAGTGCACAGGTGGACATTTGTCTCCCACTATTTTTGAGTTCACATCAAAAAAATATACGTAAAACGGCTTATTATACTATAAGCCTGTTTTTATTAAGCTGCTTTAATTTTTGAAAAATTTTGATTTTCCCTGCCTAAGAAAACAATAAGAAAGGTTTTTTTGTAAGCAAGTGAACTTCTTGTTGAGTCTAACCTAAATCCGGAATGGCAAAAGGAGTTTTGAAACTATACAGAAGGTAGTTCTACTCTCTCTTTTTAATCCATATTAACGTTCTGACGCGTCATATATGTTTTGGAAATTAGCAAAAAAAAAAAAACAATTTTTTTTACAGGGTCGTTCCGGGGGAGGGAAGGGGGTTTGAGGTATACCTCCCCTACCCATAAAAGTTCAAAAATTTAATTTTTATAGTATTAAGGCGTTAATAATCTATTTCTTTTAATATTAACATTTTTTTTTAAATATTATTTTATGTAACCGCCCTCAAAAGGGGGCGGGGGCGAAAAGTGTAATTTTACGATCTCATGGGTCTAATTTTAGGTTTTTTAACTTTTGCCGACGTTAAAAGTTGCATTTGCCAAACAAAAGTATGGGAAAACTTAAAAAAATTGAATTTTTCAGAGGTTGGATTAGTTCTTCAAGGAGGAACCTTTTCCTCCTTGGTCCGATTTTATTTATTTTTGAGGTTTACCTGTCTATGACAATATCACATATTTCTGCCAAGTTTCATCGATCTAGGGGCACTCAATAACTTTTAAGAAGCAATATAAGCTAAAACAAAAAGTAATGTCCGGCTAGATTGGCAAAAAACCCCAATGTGTGACGTTTATGGGAATTATCAAAATTTGTGCTACCATATTTCATTAAATATTCCAATTTTTCTGTTTTTGGTTTATTTATTTTTTAAGTTTAGAAAAATTTAATTTTAAGATTGAAGAACATTCACAATATTAAAGACTTTTAATCAATGTGAAAATAAGCAGAACATTAGTTAGCTGTCAGCTCACACACCCAGAAACGATATCTATTTTTTTAGCGTTTGCTTAGACGAACACAACCCTTAATACCGTTAGTAACTATTTTCAAGAAAGAGCCGTACATTTTATAGTGTTCTGTTCTTCTTTAAAAAATAAAACAATTGCAGTGATACTGTAGACAGACATTATATTTAATTGTTCTATAATGTTTATTTTTTAACATGGATAAAGAAATGAAGAAACAAAAAATTTAGCAACGAACGCAGCACGAACAGCTTGTGTACATGTTTTGTTTGTGTAAAATTATTTTTCAGGCTTTTTGTTTTTTTTTCGTATGTTTATTTTGCTTTTGTAAAAAACGTTTGGTTTTTTTTTTGCCAGCCAAAAGGGCGCTACGCAAACCGAATTAATGAGCTGTACCGAAAAGAACGAAGTTTGCTTAAAAAAAAAACCGAACGGAATTAAATGTTCTTATCTTTTTGTTGAGTTGGATAAGAACAGTATTACTTTTGTGTTCGAAAGATGACAAAAAGGGAAACGTTATTTCTTTAATGAGTTTCTACACAAACAATATTAACGTTTCACAAATCTATTTACTGTTTATTTTCGAATCCTTTTAATATTCCATTGAATTAAAAAATTGAGATCATAAAGCCACCGATGATGGACACAGAGGTGTCACGAGAGAGAAAATATTTTTTCTGTCTTTTTCTTTGAAAGCTGCCCTTTTTGCAGTTTTGTTTCGATCACGCAATTTGTGTTGATAATAGCGGACTGTTTTTACACATTGCTACTTCACTTCCAAGAATATTTTCTTTCTCTTTCTTCGAAAGCTGCCCACTCAAATGATTTGGACAGTTTTCATACGGCACTTCTTTTATCTCTGTATGCTCTGTGTCATGAAGCCACCGATGAAGATCATGCCTTAGAAATGGTCATAGAATATAGTCTGTAACAAAAGCACTAATTTATTTACTGTTTATTTTCGAATACTCCTTTTAATATTCCATTGAATTAAAAAATTGAGATCATAAAGCCACCGATGATGCACACAGAGGCGTCACGAGAGAGAAAATATTTTTTTTCTGTCTTTTTCTTTGAAAGCTGCCCTTTTTGCAGTTTTGTTTTGATCACGCAATTTGTGTTGATAATAGCGGACTGTTTTTACACATTGCTACTTCACTTCCAAGAATGTTTTCTTTCTCTTTCTTCGAAAGCTGCCCACGCAAATGATTTGGACAGTTTTCATACGGCACTTCTTTTATCTCTGTATGCTCTTTGTCATGAAGCCACCGATGAAGTTGATGCCTTAGAAATGGTCATAGAATATAGTCTGTAACAAAAGATCGATGTTGAAAATTTGAAATGTTTAAATGAAGAATTGGAAGGTAGTGGTAAGAAAGTATTTGAACCTTATGAAAAATGTTTGGACGAAGTTTATTCAAAGTAATTCCGATGAGGACTTTCTTCTCAATATTTCCTTTACCGGTAACATTAAGTTGAAGGAAATAATTGTTGCGGGTGCCAAAGATAATTCACATCCTAATAAAATGACATTATTCAAAAACCGACCTGCCATGACTTTTGATGGCGTTCGTTCTAAAGCGAATCAAGAATTTAAATTATTAAGAGACTGTAAAGCCGAAACAAAAGTGGTGACATTTTCGTCAGTTCATCACTTATATATATATATACTATAGGCCTGCCATACGTCCTGATTTTCCAGGATTGTCCTGGTTTTAGACTACTTGTCCTGGTGTCCCGGTCCACTATTAAATTGTCCTGGTTTTTTGTACAGGTCAAGACAAAAAAATAAGTTTTTTGCTTTAGTTGTTAACAAAGGCTAAGATTTCTGTTATAACACTGCTAACGTAAGGTAATTGTATAAAGAACTTTAATTAAATTCAACTGTTATCTGGTGTAAAGCTGGTAAAAGCTTTCAATAATATTAGATGATAGTCAATCCTCTTTCAAATTTTGTTTCAACTAGTGGCTGTAAAAAGTTATACCGTGTAAACAACTTTTATAAGTAATCGAAACCCGATAACAAATTGCTTTCTCTAAGGCAGCCCATACACGTTTCAATTTAATTGTCAACTGAGTCGGTCGTTGTCCAAATCAAAGCGTATATGGCTTTTTCAATTGATTAGTTTGACAGTTGTCGAGTTGGTTGAAGAATAATCAAAAGTGTTTGATTTTTTTCAAGTTGAGTACTTAGGCTGCTCAATGGACTAAAGAAAGAAACTCGTTAAAGACTGAAACACTGGAGAGTATTGTTCAATGTAAGTTTGATTTTAATATGACATGCTACCTGTTTTATAACTATATCAAAGGCCGAAATGAAGTTATAGAAAAAGTGCAATCTTCTGAAAATTATTTTAGTTTAGAACATTTTAAGCTCAACTTTTTATTATTTTTCATCGTTTTTATGTACATGAAGTACACGTTAATTTTTTTTTCTATATATTGTTGGATTTAAAAAAAAAACTGGATGGTTTTTACATATCGCACCCTAAATAATAAAAGGTAACAACTCAAAATTCTTAAATTTTCAGGAGAGCCAAAAAACTGTTTATGTAAAAATGGTGATAATATTTAAAACCAATTTGAAGAAATGAATGAGAATTAATTTATGAAAAAAGTAATTTTTGAAAAATTTTGAGCTGTGATCCTTTAGTATTTTGGGTGCGATATACTACATACAAATGTATTAAAAAAAAACTTTTCTATTGGTATAATTTTTTATCCATTTTTTCCATGTGTCCTGGTTGATAGGTTCAAACATCTGGTAGCCCTTATATACTAGCATACACCCGCTACTTCGTTAGCGTCTCCTTTTTCTTCGTGGACATATTTTTATTCCAAAGTTTCTTTTTCTACGTTTAAACTTGTTTTAATTCTAGCATTTAACCCGCTACTTTAGTAGAACCAGAAAGAAAATTACCAACTTTCCCCTATTAAAGTATCAAAAATTTCAGTATTGTAGCGGCAGCCCATAATTTAGTAAGAATATATCAATGAATGGAGGAAAATGATTTGTAAAAAAAGTACCAAAAACCCTTTAATTGCTTGAATTTCGAAAAAGTACCAAATTCATATATGTACATACGTATTTTTTTGATAAGTTTTGAATGTGGTATTAACTCTGCTTCTATGATTATTGGTTCAAAAGATAGACAGGGTGGCAAAAAGTACTAAAATTCAGATTTTACCCGTTTACTCCCTAAAATTTCAAAAAAGTACTAGACACCTGTCCGCTTATTTTTCTAAAGAACAGCGACAAGTATTACATTTATTTTGCATCTCTTTTAGTTTTGGAGATATAAGGTTACCGAATTTTCCCGTTTTTACCTTTTTTACCCCCTTAACATTCGAATTTCGAAAAATCCCGTCTTAGTGGATCGATTTGGAGAGTGACCAATCGCTAGTCCAAATTTCAAGTTTCTAGGGCCAGCGGTTAGGGCTGGGCGATGATGAATGAGTCAGTCACTCACACAACTCTTTTATATATATAGATATATAGATGTACATATATTTTCCTTTTTGCGATGATAATACACAAATTGGTTCTATAATCTGTATATATGAGGCTTGACAACTCCTGAAAATACATAGCTTTTATAGATGCCTAGATAATATTCGGCACAAAGAACACTTATATTTAATTTCGTTAGGTCCATGATTGCCCAAAAGGATATACTCTCGAAACTTTGCCTGCCATGTGGCATCACACCAAGCAATGATTTCTAAAAAAACAAATCAAAACCAAAATACGGGTAGAGAATTCGCCTTGATATCTTATGGCCAAATATACTACTTTCTTACTAATATCTAAATATAATATTGATAATTTGTAAGACAAATTACACATGTTAACTAATAACTCCCGAAAGGAATTTATTGCATGTATTTTTTATGTGTTTTTTAATGTTCATAAAAAACTAACTCTAAATATTTCCGATAAACTTAAAAAAAAAAAAAAAAAAAATAGGGTGATAGAGAAGTGGAACTACCGTGTATATTTGTATCAGTGAATTTTGTATCTTAAATTTATTTGTATCAAAACTAGTTTTTGTAAATAATATTTTACGATCGCAACTATATTGATCACCAAAATCTTTTAAAAACATTGCGCTGAATAAAAAGTTTTCACAATAACCTACGCTTACCCCCGTTGCCACATGCAAGTACATGTTCGAAAAACTCAATACACTCAACTCACACTTTTTCACTAAAATTCACAAAATTTTTGTACTTTCAGCCAACCGTGTTTCCTTGATTTTAAGTTGACAATACGTAAGTATATATTACTTGCATGTGGAAACGTAGAGTTACGTAAAGTTCTATATGGAAGGTTTAAAGCTGAACCCAACCAAGCCATGAAATATAATATAATTTTAAAACTGGTGCGAAATTCTTCGCATTATTTAACTCAGTTTTGTAATGGACTAAATCAAAAAGTGTTTCGTTCCTAAAATAACGTTAAAAACAAAACACTTATACACTTACTCAACCTCAAACTTATTTAGAATTGTCTTTTTTTGTACAGCCTATTGCCAAATATGATAATAATACAGCTGTTAGTCAGAGTAATGACAGGCTGGTAGTTAGATTATTTATAATGTCCTGTATCGGGTGTTGCGAATCCCTGTGAACTGTACTTTTTTAGGACGATATAACTTAAGCACTAATCAAAAAATGTTCCGAAAATTGGGCGTTTAGAATGCGCTTTGTCAAGAGCATAATTTTCAAATGTTATTGTCTGAGAAGAAATCGAATTATAGCAGCAATATGCTAAGTTTATTATTACAGACATGAAAAAATCCTAATTTTTTAATTCAAACGATTCAAGGGAGGAATAATATTTTTTCTCTTATGTTAATACTTTTGACCAGTGCTTCCAATAGATTTTTCGAAATAATACCTACGCATGCTAAAAAAATCCGATTTTCCCTACACGTTAAAAAAATTTCCCCTACAAAAATCCCTACGCATTATTGTCAATAAAATAGATGAAAACACATTGGTTATAAAAAATAAACAAAATAGCTCGATATTTTTACAGTGGGTAGATATGAATAATACCTGTCGACTATTTCCAAAAAGTTAAAAACTAAAAATTTTGAGTTAATACAGTATTGCTAAATAGATGCGATATGTATTTATGTGCGATATGGGCAAATCCTGCGTGCCGAACGCTACATTCGGACGCGTCTTCTGATTGAAATATAAACATTTTTTGGTCTTTCAAAAAAGATAGCTTCAACTTATATATAGTATTTAGTGAAATTAATATGTACTTACGAATGGCATATATCATAATTTCTTAGCAAGTATTTGTTGCGAAATAATTGATCACAAAGTTTTTTGACGCACGCTACAAAAAGTGGAAGTTACTTTAATGGTTGAAGTACGTTTTCCTAATTTTTAGCGAATTTGGCATGATAAGGTATACAAAATTTTATTCCTAAAAGAAAGATGACTACAAGACAATTCTAAGCGCATTTATTCGCAGCCAAAAAATGTTGTGATTTTTTGACAAAGGCCGTGAACCCTTTGTGACGCACGCTACATAACGCACGCTACAGTTTTTCCAGTAGTATTTTATTATTATATTTTATTTATTTTAACAAAACAAATTATATTTTTATGAATTGCATTTCTTAAACGAATTTATTAACTTATGAATATCAACTTTTTTTTTAACGAAATTTATATTTTGATAAGTCTGCTACTTTAAGCACAAAAATCCCCTAAAGTAATGCTAAATTCACGTATAACATTAAGAAATCAGCAGTGGGGTAGGACTTCGTAAAAATTATTGCATTAATGATCATTGAAATACATACATACATATTCCATTAAAAAAAAATTAATTTGAAAAATTTTGGGTTGGTGGACTGTTTCTGGGATTTGCCCATATGTATTTATGCATTTTATTCAATAAGGTAGTATCTTAGAAAAACATACACATAGATATTAGTGTCGCCCACTTTTTAAGCAATCAACAACTCTGGAAATATATTTTTAAGCGGTTTTAGTGAAAAGAAGTTTTGAACAGGAAAAAATCACTAACAAAACCCTTGTTCTGTATTTATTTTATAAATAATGCGTCATGACGAAAAATCCCAACATTTTGGTGATTTTAAAAAATTTGTCCGGTTTTCCCTTCGCTTCTATTTTAGTGCCAAAAATACCTACATGTAGGGATTTTCCCCTACTTCTGGCAGCACTGCTTTTGGCACTTCTACTTTTATTCCCTGGTTAAACTTCGCAAGGTTAAAATTACAAATGATTTAATGTTTTTTAAACAAACAGTGCAGCTATTTATTTTTGTCGTTAATTAACAATTAGAAAAAAGCACAGATGTTATTGCGAGAGTAAACTTCGCCTTCAAAGATCGGTGAAAAAGAAGAAAAAGATGTATTTAGATATATTAAAAGCAATTTATGGCGTATAGCTGTCCATGAGTTAATTAAAAAGTATTTGAAGTTCAAAATGCATGAACATAGGGTATTCAATACCGAATTCGAGAATACTATAAGAGTCAAAATTCCATCCATTTTTAAATCATTTTCTATTACATTTTTGGGCGAACTCAAGAGTATCCGAGAATAGGATTTATATTGGGCCTTTACTGCCTGTTTTTAGAAAACGTAAACAAGTGAGTGAGTGAGAAATTATATTGCAAACAACAATAAAAAACGAAAATTTGTTTTTGTTTTCAATATAATTTCTCACTCACTCACTTCTTTACGTTTTCTAAAAACAGACAGTTAATCAATTATTTGAACAATCAACACTTCCGATTAATCAAAATTCTAGTTAATTGAATAATATCAATTTTAATTAATCAAGTTTGAATAATTTTATTCAAAAATTTTTTTAATTAAAAATATAACAAACAAATAAGCAAACTGTGGTGATTAGCATGTCGTTAAGGGAAGCATGACTTAAAGAACATTCAAAGCCATGTGAATCTGATGTACGGTCCTTCCCCTTTAGTACACCCAAAACCACAGGTCTGTATTTTACTAACTGTCTGTTTTTAGAAAACGTAAAGAAGTGAGTGAGTGAGAAATTATATTGAAAACAAAAACAAATTTTCATTTTTTATTGTTGTTTGCAATATAATTTCTCACTCACTCACTTGTTTACGTTTTCTAAAAACAGGCAGTAAGTAAGACCCCTTTCACACTCGTTAAGTAACTTGCGCAACTCTTGGTTTGTAGAAGTCAGCGGTAAGGTTGGGGTAAGGAAACAAATTTGTTACAGACTTTGTTGTCCTCGGCAAGTAACTTACGCAACTAACTTGCTGAGTCTGAAAGGGGTCTAACATTCTGATTTATAAAAACTTTGATTAATCGAATAATTACACATCCCCAGTTTAGACTCAAACAAACAATTTTTTTCAAAACGTGCCAAATATGAAATTTTCGCGTTTGCATCTTAGGCTTAATAAAAAAGGAATATTGTGTATTTGGTGTACTTGTGAAATTCTAAGAAATGTTGAAATGTATTAACGTAATAAAACTAAAGCGATTATTAGAATAAGATATAAACTATTTAAAATTTAAATGTTATCGAAAGTTATTGAAACTTAATTTTTTTATAGTTATAAATTTCCTTAATTTCAATAATTCCTTAATAAACTTTATTTTGTGAAAATAAAAAAAAACAAGTAAGAAAATATAGTCGGTCAAGTCCGACCATATGATACCCTACACCACAGTATTAAAAACACATCATGCTTATATGTCCATGTAAATATGGATTTATCTATGTTTACAAACTTCAGTAAAATCGGTTTCAAAGTTTATGAGAGGCAGAAATTGCCCCCTACCTCCCTTTGTGGTCCTATTTTTGAAAAAGTGTATAGCTTATGTGTCCATATAGATATGGATCTATCAATGTTTTAAATTTCATTAATATCGGTTTGAGAGGCAGAAATTGCCCCTATATCCCCTCGTGGTCCTATTTTTTCTGAGAGGAAGAAATTTCCCCCTATCTTCCCTCGTGGTCCTACGATTTGCCCCATTTTCCTTGTGCCAATAAGAACCTATGTCCCAAATTTTATCAAATTATCTCCAAAATTGCGACCTGTACTTTGCGCACAAGGTTACATGGACAGCCAGCCAGCCAGCCTGCCGCACGGACCGGTATACTTTAAGGTGGGTCTATGACCAATATTTTAGGGCGTTACACACATCAGCACAAATGCATAATACCCTTTCCACTATTGTGGTGTGGGTATAAATATTTAGGGTAAAGCTGAACATTTTATAAAACCTTTCTTTTAGAACAAATAAAAAAGATCCAATTCATATAGATCCATTCCATTTAAGTTTGGTAACATTATTTTATATAAAAGTTACATTTGCGTATTTTTGTTTTAATTTAGATGGCGGGAGCAAAAATCTCAAGACTAGTAGAATAGTGTAAAAGGGGCTTTAGGGATGCAACAATGGTTTTTTTCCATAAAGTACTAAAAATTACATCCCTATACAAGAAAAAAATTAAACTTTAACTAACAAATTAAAGAACAATTACATATTACGTGAAGGGAATTCGCATATAAAAACCCTTAATTTCTTGTTAAAAATTAAAAATTATTTGTGAGCAAAAAATGAATTACAAAGTGTAAGAATGCGAATTAAAAATAAAACGGGAAAGTGAACACATTACAAGTTTGTTTAACGATCTTAAAATAAATAGTAGCCAAGTATTTCGCCTTTCCAAAAAGGGGAGATGAATTTCAGCAGCAGGTTTTGTGCTGACAGTTTATTTAAGTAAATAATGAAAATAAATAAAAAAAAATAGATTTTTCATTTATGTTCCACATTGTATTACAATCAACGTTTGAAAAACAATGAGTTTTCACTCAACAATAAATTTTAGTGTACTTATCAAATATGAAAAATTGGGAATTTAGCACGTCATACGGAAATCTTATTAATAATAAATTTTGTATACCCGAAAATAACTTTGATAATTGAGAATTACATTTGAAAGCAAGTTGAAAATAAATGCATTTATCAATTGAAAAATAATTTCCCCTTTTTGTTGAGAATGCTATAATTTTCAAATGATTTCCAAATCATTATCAAAAGTTTGAAAATCATATTCAAAAGTTTGTCGTTTGAGAAAAGGTTTGATTTCAAATCGTTTTTAATTTGAAATCAATTCTCAGTATTTTTCATATATTGCACAAAAAACTTTCCGTCAGCTGTTTTGGTTATAAAAACAAAATGTTTCTTATGTCAAAAAATTCGAGTGTTAACGCAGTAGAATTATAATTGATATCGAGAACTAGTTTAACTAATTGCTTAATGCAATGACTCGTTTTATTTTTGTTTTAATTTAAAAACATCATCGTATTTTATAAGTACAATAAGCTGGTTTCAATTGTGCGTGTGCAATTACTTACGTTTGAGCACTGAAGTAGATAAATTGTCGTTAATCTTTTGCAACTTTAGAATGCTACTCGCGTTATATCGAATACATCGCGATGTTTTTTTGTAAATGTTATCATCTGCTGCCACTTCAATTAAGTTTTTCTTTTCTTTTGTAATCACAAAATGTTTACTACTACGTTCAGTGTCAATGCTGTATTCAAGGTCAATTGAATTCATCGTAAGAGGAATGCCGGGTAGAGGAGATTCAAGGGAAATTATTAAAAGTGGCAATGAATTTTGCTGGGCTTTTAATAAAATGAATGGCAACGGATTTTGTAAATTGCATGCAAAGAAATTTTCATTTATATTCGTCGTAATCGTATCCATTTCACAATAAACTTTGTAATTATTGGTAGTATCTGTAATGGTCTCTGTTACGTGGGGATTTATGTTGTCACACGGCCCACTTGTTATATGGCGATAACGACAGAAAGTACAATAACAACAAAAACAATAGCCACAATAACAACGACAGTGTGGATTATAATGTTTAAGAGTTTGTTGTTGGTTTTTTGTTGGTTCAGTTGTGCAGCAACTGTTGTAATTGTTGTTGCTGTTTTTGATACAGTATCGAATTTGTGGTTTGTATAAAACTCTCGAGTTTCCATTGAAAGCAAAAGGCTTCTTCTTGTTGTTCGCACAAAAGGTATTATTAGCCAATGCCATCAATAAAGGACACCAAACACCTGAAAGCTCTTGTGTTTTTGCAGTTGTGGCTGGTGATAATACTGTAGCAATCGCTTTTGCTGCTGTATTCGGTGGTTGTACCCTGATGGTTTGAATTGTTAAAGATGCTGATATTGGATTCGATGATGACATGTTGTAAAGCACATCTAAACACACAAAATGCTTATTTATTTCTCTGTGTATTTTTCATTAAATACTGGCGTGCTTGTATATTAATACGCTGCTTTATGTCGTTTAGTGGTATTTGCTATTCGAGTCATTGAGTTGTTGTTGCACTCTCTCTCTATCTCTTGAACTCATTTTAACACCTTCGTTCTATCCCCGCAACGATAATTTCGATATTTTACCGTATCAACGAACGACGTGTTTTAGGTCTTTACGTCTATAAACGCGCTTGAAGACTAAATACATTTCAAATAAATTATATTTTTTTTTTCATATTGCTTAGTTACTTTAATATTTTTCGATCAACATGTGTCTAGTTTTGATTCTAAAACTAATCGTCATCGTTATCACTAACAAAAGGTCGTTCATTGATTCATAAGAACATGTTACAGTGGTATCGACAGATATTTTCCAGCGTTTTACAAGTGTAACACTAAATTTAAGTGAATTTGTTATTCATTCATACTAATTGTTTATTAAAAAAAAATTAAAAGTTTTTTTTATGAAAGCAAAAGAGAATGCAACATATTTGACAGTCCCATATAAGCGATTCATATTTCATACATAACAATTATATTCAAATATTGATACCCTCCCTTTAGAACCTTAGGGAGAGTACTTTTAAAGGTACTTGTGAAATGCTTGTCCAGCATTTGACAAGTACGTGTGCTGGATTTTTCATCCATCATTGTCGGTGGACACATTTTCACTAATACATTCTACCACAATGCTTGATGAGTATTTTGATCAGTGTATTTGGACCTTAATGTTGCACTAATTAAATCGTTTTTTTTTTCCTGAGGCAAACTGTGGCTGACATATTTCCTTCCATTTATTCAAGGTAACTTACACCCTCATAATATGTTACATTTTTGAGGATTAAGCTTTGTACAGACGATGGTCAGATAATTTTACACATCTTCCAAATGAAAATGAGCTTACAATGTTCACACAGTTGCAAGAAATTTGTAGGCAATTTTTATGACAACATTGTAAGATCTGACTACCGTCTGTACTAAGCTTTACAAAGAACAAAAACCATTGCCATTTATGAATTTTCTTTTCTGTTTTGTTTATTATTTTGATACTTTCAATTAGGAGGTATAGCGTTGGTCTCATGTAGAAAGGCCCTTATTCGATTTTTTTTATAATTGCGTTTTTAGTGATTCCAATACATTTCACACAAGCAATTTTACATTTTGATACATACAGTTACTTTTATTATTTTACCTTCTCCTGTAAAGTGCATGAGACCAACATGACATGACATGAGTTTTTTTTTATTTACTTTATATATTAATCACGCGTAATTGTATAAATTTTGAATTTAAAATATTTATGAAAATTAATCTTCGTGTTGTATTAAAAAATAACTTAATTAAATTTTGTTAGTGAGCTTGCCTAATAACATTTCCTTCGATTGTTAGCGTGAGTGATCTTGAGTCAAGAACCATTTACGAGAACAGATCGATTTTAAGTTAAAAAATCTTTAATTTATAAAGGGTGTCCAATTAAGAACGCACTATTTATTTTAAATTAAAAACACGTATAGTTTCGCAAATATAACGCATTGTTCTTTCGTAAAGCGCTTCGTTTTTAATAATCGGAATAAACATATGTGACAGCTGTCAAATTATAGATTACAAATCTTTACATGTGCAATAACAGCTGCTTCAACCCTGTTGCATTACAAGCTGATAAAAAACCTCTGATAAAATTAAGAGTTAAACATGTATCATATTTTCGGGTTTTTCGGACAACATAACGGTTACAAAATTACACTTTTTTAGGAAAGAACACAAAGAAGGACAAAAGACAATAATAAAAACATTACTGCTGTTATAACATGATGTTATAAAAGCGTTGTTAAAACATTTGCATAAACAACCGTGTTATAACATGAGAGAACCTCTCACCCAGTGATGGCAAATTGAAATATTTAGATGGTACTGACCACCAAGCAAAAGAGTACTTTTTCAACATTTTGGTACTTTTTTAAAACATTTTTTTTGCTCATATCTCAGTCATGGACCGAGATAAATTTGAACTAAATTTCAACAGCAAAATTTTAATGAGGATATCTAAAATTAAAATATACCAAAAAGCAGTGTTGTCATAACTTTTTGATAACAATAAATTTTGTGTAGGCAATGTTGTAAACAGGGCTGTGGAGTCGAAGCTGTAGAGTCGGAGTTAAGGTTTTTGTACCGGATTTTTCGGCATAAAAAATTTAAAAAAATAATTTAATAATTTCAAAAATAAAAATTCTTTTTAATTTGCGATGCAATATTAAAAATATTGATTCGAAACTTTAACTGAATCCTTTCTTTTTTGCTATATTGAACCAGTTAACAGGTACTGCATTAAAAAAAGAGTTTAAAGTCAAATAAGGACCAGTCTCATATACATTTACAGCCGTATTCATAAAAAAATCATAATTCAGGTTTTAGATGAATTTTAGTTAAAAAACATTTTAAGCCTAAAAAAGCTTTTTTTTAAATTCGTATTCATAATCAGCATTTTAACTAATAAACGTTTTACCGTCTTTTTTAATTTGATGGTGGCAACGCTATCTCTTTTATTTGTCACATGAATCATAATGATGTAAAACAGTGGTTATTAATTCATACTCGTATTCGTATCTAAAATTTTTTTTTGTCGTGTGTGAGAAAAAAATTGTTTTTTATATATGAATAGTTGTCTCTTATATTTAAAAAAATAAAGAGTTCAAACAAAACAAAACAAAGTGCAATTTAGATGATGATTTTATTGCTGATATCAAAAAGTATTCAAATAACGAGTTTTATTTTATTTGTTTTGATCGTTTACACATCACTAGTTCATAATGTACAATTAATAATTTTTTGAGCTTTAATTTGTGAAATTGAAAAATATATTAATAATATACATTTTTCATACATACATATTTTTGAATTTCATTTTATTTTTAATGTTTAAATACATAATAATATATTGTCTTAAAATTTCTAGCAAAACTGTTCAAAATGACCATAAACACACAGCAAAAAGCAAAAATGTCATTTTAAAATAGGTTTAAACAAGGGTCGAACCAATTTTAAAATTCGCTTATTTACACAAGGTTTAAAATAGGGTTTTTAAGGTAATATTCGTTTATGAATACAATTTTAACGATTTATGCTTAAAACAGATTTGAAATGGAGTTTAAAATGTTTATGAATACGGCTGTTAGCATTAAGGTTAGATAAGAAGTCGGACATGGAATTTCAGCGGTTGGAGTCGGAGTTAGTACTTTTTGTTGACGACTCAATGCTAAAAAAAATTGACGCTAAAAAAGACGACTAAAACAGGCGTGGGTGTACCGTGGTATTTTTGAAAGGAGAAAGTACCAAAAATAGTACCATAGTACTGAATTTTACATCACTGCTCTCACATGATGAGTCTATACTTTACCGAATTTCGTTGGGATAGATCCATTATTAAGCGGGGTTCACACTATCAAATTCATAAGTCAACCACTTGTATTATTTAATTTTATTTTAGGGTTATAAATATTCTTTATCTTTGGGATTTTTTTATTGTAAAAATAGGGTATTTAAAAAAAAAAAAAATATTCCAATTGTGGTGGGGTTTTTTTTTTTATACATACAAATAATAAAGTGAGATTCAGGGAATTGATGAAATTGCAAATCAATGCCCCCAATCTTTTGGTAAAGGCTATAGAAATAAAATCAGTTTCTTTTCAATATTCAATCCAAAGCACTGTCTACAATTTTAAAATTTAAAGTCAAACGTACAGAGATAGAATGTGTGTGTTTAAACATTTGAAATACGATGAAAGAAGGATTGATCATTCAAGAGTTGTCAATTTAATTGCTGGTAGATGATAAATATTCTTGCAAATAATTATTCTTTGTGTTTTTATTTTGAGGTTGTTTTGAATTGTTATATTTAGTATATTTTCATTTCATTGTCTGTTTTATATTTAACGCATTTGGAGTTTATTTACTAAATAGCTTGGTAAACAATTATTTATTTTATTTTATTTTTTCAAGTAGTCAACTTGTATTGCTTTAATTAAATTTGATTGTGTTTTCGTCTTGATGTCGATCTTGGTGTGACGTGGCATATGTGCCCTTAAAGACATTCTATACTTATATCAATATAGGTATATATATATTCGATTCGAAAATAGTTTTTAAAAGTGTATTCGAAAGAGTATTAACGTTTTTATTGTTGTCTTTTATTATCAACACTTTGTTGTAATTGTTATTGATTTATTACTTGATTATTTAATTATATTTGAGGACTTCTATAACAAAACGATGTGAAGTTTAACTTGAATTTGTTGGATAAATTAATATTTTTAATAAGTCCAAGAATATAAAAATATTCTAACGAGCTTATGCAAAAAAGTGAACTTGAAGTATTCGTTAAAACCGGGTTTCCGTATAATTTTGTTTAACAAACACTTCAAGTTCACATTATTATACCCACACCACAATAGTGGAGAGGGTACTATGCATTTGTGCTGATGTGTGTAACGCCTTAAAATATTGATCCTAGACCCACCTTAAAGTATACCGATCGACTGAGTCGAACTAACGATGTCCGTCCGGCATGTAACCTTGTGCGCAAAGTACAGGTCGCAACTTTGGAGATAATTTGATAAAATTTGGGACACGGGTTCTTATTGGCACAAGGACCAAGCCTATTAAAAATGGGCCAAATCGTAGGACCACGAGGGAAGATAGGGGGAAATTTCTTCCTCTCAGAAACTATCAAACCGATTTTAATGAAATTTAAAACATAGATAGAACCATGGTCACAAAAGGGATGCATTTTTGAAAAAATAGGACCACGAGGGGAGATAGGGGCAATTTCTGCCTCTCAAACCGATAATAATGAAATTTAAAACACAGATAGATCCATATCTATATGGACACATAAGCTATACAGTTTTTCAAAAATAGGCCCACAAGGGGAGGTAGGGGGCAATTTTTGCCTCTAACAAACTTTCAAATCGATTTTAATGAAGTTTGTAAACATAGATAAATCCATATTTATATGGACATAGAAGCATGATGTGTTTTTAATACTGTGGTGTAGGGTATCATATGGTCGGGCTTGACCGACTATACTTTCTTACTTGTTATTTTTTGCATTAGGCCGTTAATATTTTGTCCCAAATACATAACATTAATATGTACACAGAAAAAATTTAAAATTTTCTCTAATCACCAATTTTATACCAAATTCATAGAATCAAGCAACCCATTTGTTGATTTTGCACCTATTACCAAAATGATTATATTGATTACTAAAAATTGTTCAAATTTAATATTTTGAATATTTTTTTTTCAATAAATGATATTTTTAATTTTAATTATAAAAATGATCAAAAAACTTTGCCGTTTCAAACAATGTGTTTGTTGGATGATTTTGACAATTTCCAAAAACAATTTCACAAGTTTAAATTCTTTTATTTTAAACGAAATAATTTTTTGTTATATGATTATTATTTTAGTTAAAAATTTATTTCAAAACAACTAAAATGTTAATTAAATCAAAACTATATTTTTAATTTTCGTTCAACAAAAAAAAAAAAAAAATAAGTGATTCAATTATCACATTAATTAGGTTTTAATACTTTTACAATAATTTTTTTAATTGATAAAAAACTACTAATAATTTTTTCTATGTATATTATATTACATAAATTAGACATAAATTTTTAAAGAAACTGAAAACTACATTATCGATCAAATCGTTTTGTTTTAAAAATCGTTTTCCTTCGTATACCTAATTGTCAATATACTTTTATAATCCACTGATCTGTTTACTTAAATATCGACCTTTTGTATTAAAAAATCAGAGAAATGTTTTATTTAAATCTGTATTACTTTACAGCTAAATTATTAGCATTTGGTACAAGAAAATTCAGGCAGGTGACCGCATGAGAGAGAGAGAGAGAGAAAGAGTTGTGCTAGCTATTCCTTTTTTATATGTCAAGGCATATTCATAAGGTATGTGCATTAGCGAGGCGTATTCATAATTTCAAATTGTCAAAAGTTGTTTTTATTTCGTATTTTGTATAAAGAAAATTTTGATAATTCGGAAGCTTCTGTAACCATTAGAAATAAAGAGAGCAACGAGTAGACCTTGTTAAAGGTTCCTTGGTATATGTATTCTAAATGCCAAACTCCATGCATAGCTATTGCGCCTTGCATTTGGTAAGTAAAAAGAATTAAAAATTGAATAATTGTGTTTTGTTATGGAACTCCTCATTGAATAATGTGTGCGAGTTTTAATATGTAGTTTCTTAATTAAAATTGTCTACTTGAGTTTATTAATTTAATTAATTTATATTTTTTATTTATTCTTGAGAAATAATAAAAATTTTAGCGCATATTCAGAAATCATAACTTAAGTTGTCACTAACAAAACAGAAACTAAGTAATAGTTCATAGATAGTTATAGACCTTATTCACAATTCATAACTGACCTAGTTATATCTCTCAGCTGATATAAGAAATATTAAAAAGCTTAAAAAACTATTAAAAACCCATTTTTTGTTCTTTAAAGAATTAACACAAATTCTAAAAAGATTATTTTTTGGTTAGTAGTATATAAATCAATTAAAATAAGGACTTGTAAAATTAAAAATATTCAATAGAATTTTATCGACCAAGAACACATCTCTAGTTATTTTTTTTTTGTATGGATGTTTTTTGGATGCAGTAGAAATGCATTTTAAATGGATTGCAGCGTTTTTTACGTCTTAACTGTTTTTTGCCATATTTTTATCTGATATTATTTGAATATCTCTTATAAATTTTTCCTTTTATATTTTTATAACACTTCAAAAATGTTGTACTTTTGAAATAAATTATAAAATGATATCAATCAGCTGTGTATTAGTTAGTTGTAGGGTATTCATTTAATCGGGCTTTTGCTTTAATCGGTTAATCGCTCGATTAATTAACCGAGGTTTTGGTTTAATCGGTTAATATTGCCATTGATCGGTTAACCGATTAATAAAGTTTTGTTATAAATTAAGTAATTTCAATAAATACAAATGCAAAAATTATTTATTATTTGGAGTTTATTAGGGGAAAAAAAAAAAACAATAACATAACAAACAAAACAATTCTTGTACTAAAATGAGAAAACAAAGAAAATTCAATACTAATTAATACATATGGGCATTCCCACAGAATGTTCTACCAGGATGAAAGAATAGAATGTTGGTAAGCATCGTCTTTCATTGTTTATTATTATAAAAAAAGTCTATGTTTTTATATCTCAGCTGTTTTACTTGAGGAAATTGGGCTGAAAACTGGAAAACTTTATATTTTTTAAAGCTACATCTAAAGACATTTTTATATAATTATTTTACATGCAAAAAAAAAAATGTTATGTTTGGACTTTTTCTTTATAATATCTCCATTACAATCAATTGTAAATTGAGTATTAGGTTTTTGTTAAGGAAATTTTAAGATATTTTTGGGAAAATTCATGGTGATAATAATAAAAAAACATATGGAAAAATCGTAAGTTCGCAGCCCCGTACGTTCGAAAAATAAATTGGCTTAAATGTTTATCAATTAAGCGATTATTTTCTTTAGATATGTTAAATCTTGACTTGGAGAAAAATTCTTGCATTTATCGAAGATGCTAGAGAAATCCAAAGCAATCCATAATACAGAATATCTGATTTCTCAGTCTTTTTCCTGGATTTCTCTAAACATATAAAATCTTCCATTATGCCATTATAGTACTGTTTTAATTTTTTAAAATTTTGATCACTTCTAATTGTTTCGGTTACTATCGAGAGTTTCTTCTGTTGTTAGGCCATCATCTGGCACAGCTCAGCACCGCACATTCTGCAAAAAAGTTTATTTCCGAATCCCTTAGTTTCTGTTTTTGTACTGTATCTTAAGAATGTATTGCTAGAAGAAAATTAATTGTATGAAAAAATATTTTCTGAACACATACTTTTTGAATATGAGACGAAACAAATAATAAAAAACACAAACAAATTTGTTATAATACTACAAAAAATTCAAAACTTTGTTATATCGGTTAATCGGTTAATCGACTGAAATTAACCGGTTTAATCGTTAATCGAAAAAACGCAATTTTAAATTAACCGATCAGTTAATCGGGTAGTAATTAATCGGTTAACCGGTTAACGGTTAACCGAATGAATACCCTAGTAGTGATGCAACATCGTTCTAAAAGACATCGATGTTTTTAGGATAAGCATCGATGCTTAAAACATCGGTAAAAAACACGATACATCGATGTTTCAAGGTTAATTATTAACCGATAATTACAAAATTTCATGGTATTATTTTTGGCCATATGAAATTGAATTAGGCCAAATTTTACCAGAATTTCCATATCTGCTATGGTTTAAAATAATTTTCCAGAGTGGGCATTATATGGGAAATAATGTAAATTATGGACCGATCTTCACAAAATTTGACAGTGGGATTTCTAGTCTTATAAAACTGTGACGTACCAAATTGTATTATGATAGCATTGTTTATTAACGGTTTTCCGAGAGTACGGTTTATATGATTTCTATTCATATAGAATGAATTTGTGCAAAATCTTATATGAATCGTTGTACCATCATTTATGTTAGTTTTTGTAAAAAAATTATAAACTTTTTAGGGTATTGGTTCCACATTTTGACTCATAACTCGCATCCTTCTATACCCGTTTAAGGATAACTAGAATCAATTTGACATCCACATTGTTCTTTTCTTTTCGAAAGTGAGTGTGTTTTCAACAGACGGACAGCCAGATGGACATGGTTAAATCGACTTACAATTCATGAAGTAGTCAGCATATATATACTTTATGGTAGGGATTGCTGTTCGGTTTTAACCGAAATCGAAACCGCGGTTTTAATTCCTACAAAACCAAAATTTCTCGGTTTTAGCTTTTACTTTAAACATATATTTACGCCAAAAGAAAATGCAAATTATATATATGTAATACTCGTACTTCATTTAAAAAACATAACAATGGAACAATGTCAAGGTATTTCAAAATTCTTTAAATTTAAAATGGGTATTAAGAAAAACAAATGTTTCTTTTTTAATAAAAGATAATATGGAGGGCTCAGAGCTGAAGCGAACCAAGTCAAAAATAAAAATTCGATAATATTTTGAGTTTAAGTAAGTCAATTTCCATTAATTTCTGGAGCCATTGACATGGGCTTATTACCGTTACCTTTGGAACGAAAAACTTTTTGATTTAGTCCGTTACAGAACTCGATAGAGTTAAACTTTGCGAAGAATTTCACACCAGTTTTGAAATACATATATGCATTTTATTTTATGACTTGGTTCGGTTCAGCTTTGAACCCTCCATATGTAATAATAAATATAAAAGAAAACAATTGTATTACATACAAAAAATTTATTTGTATGAATGTAGTTTTACTTGAATATTTTCAAACCGAAAACCGAACCGAAACCTACCGGTTTTAATCATTTTAAAACCGAAACCGCGGTTTCACATTTTTACGGTTTTTAGCAAACTCTACTTTATGGGATGGGGTCTGAGATGATTAATAGAAACATTTCACAAGGAATGACAAGCTAAGTATACCCACATTCACCACTAGTGGTGGAGGATGGTATAATAAAACAAATATGGCATCTAAAGGATTGCACAGAAAACTAATTGCAAAGCAAATTTTTACACCAGTTTTTGATTATTGGCCTATGGGAGCCACTACTGTGCATTGTGTTGTACTTAACTGACAACTCTTCCTAGGCGAAGTTTTTTAAAAACTGAATTTAAAGAAAAAGGACTCATAAAAGAACTTAAAGGCTATTTCAAACAAGAGTATTTAAGCGATTGGTGAAATGTTCTAAAGAAACAATCAAGTTTCATAGGGCACTGCTACACGTTCAATATATATCGTGATATTTGGATCACGAGCGTATGCTACATGTTTAATATTTATCGCGTCAGTATTTATGTTATTTTTGTGCTGTGCGGGTCGTCGCGATAAACCCAAAAGAAAAAGTGGAAAGAAACGTTTGGAGCAAAAAGTGGTTGAAGGATCTGAAAAAATACACAAATTTTGTCAATTGTTATTTTATTTCTTTTATTTTGACACTTTTTACTGACGTGTAATGTCAATTATTTAACTTTTTATTTGTTTAATTTTTTCCACTGCGTATTTTTTTTCTTTTATTTTGACACTTTTTACTGACGTATCATGTCAATTATTTTACTTTTTATTTGTTTAATTTTTTCCACTGCGTATTTTATTTCTTTTATTTTGACACTTTTTACTGACGTTTTAATTTGTATTAATATTATTTAATATCATGAAAATACTACACGTTCAATATTTATCACGCGATCCACGATCTGCGATCTTGATTTCATATTTTAGGCCATTCTGCGATATGGATCGCGATCCATCAATAGTGCATGCTACACGTTCAATAAATATCGTGATACTAGAAATATCACGATATTAACTGAACGTGTAGCAGTGCCCATAGAACACTGTAAACTACGTTCTATTTTTGAACATTTCAACAATCCACCAAAAATTTTACAAGTTACCTGCTGCCTTTAAAAAAAATCATTCGTTTAAAAAAAATTAATTTCCCCTAAACTCACAAGACTAATTGTAAAATGTTGTTGTCACTTTTTATAAAGATAAATGAAATTAAAAGTAAATGCGTCACAATTTGATAGTAAATAACACATGAATGCCATAACCTCAATAATTAGATGTTTTCTAAGATAAATCAGGGCTGCTGATCACGAATATGGCAATCATTTATTTTTCTCAAGAAGCTCTTTCGAGATATACGCGAAAACCCTATTTTTTGCAGTTCATAAAGCTGTTTTAAAAAATCTTGAGAAGTGATTTTTTTAACTACGCAAATTTTACACGGCTACAAAGATATCTTTTTCCTCTTTCAGCCGATATCTATACTGTGTTTATCGGACAAAAGAGTTACATGCCTTAAGATTGGAAAAAATTTATTTTTTCTACGTTTTTTTTCAAAATTAAAATTTTCAGTCCTTCCTTAAGGCAAAATAATTTTTTTTTTAATTTTTAAGCCCATATCTTAAAGACAAATTTGTTCCAAACATATTTGTAAATAAATGGTTATCATCGGACAAAAAATAAGAAAGTTGCTATATAATAAGCAAAAACATCCATCCAAATTTAAATTTTCATTAAACAATTGTTTTTCTTTGTTGTGTTGATTAGATAAGAATAAAGTGTTAAGAGAAAATTTAATTTGTTAACATAATTCTATTTTTGTTCAAAAATTTTATATTTGTCCTTTAATTTAAGTGTCCATCAAAGAAATGTCATAGCGTCCACGGACGTTATGACACTTTGCAAAGTGTCATAATGTCCACAACTAAACTTATAATGAAAAATATTAAAATGAAAACAGATTTGGGATCATAGCCGGCCTTCGGCCGGGCGCAAGGATTTTCTTCTCTATGGTATAACAATTACCGGCTTCGCTTACTAAAGCTTCTCTGCACAAACGGCCTTCGGCACGGCGCAAGGATTTTCTCCTCTATGGTATAACAAACAATGGTTATGATTTACGTGGATACCTCTAGATGAGCTTTATGCACCTACCAAATGCCCCTGTATGTGTAGGATCATTCAATCACATACAGGTTGCAATTTAGATATAAGTCCAAAATCTTAATATCACTCCTTGCAGTTTCAAAAAAGAGAATTCACAACGATCCTAAGATCAAGAACCGCAGCCACCACGTGTACTCTGCAAGCAGAGACCTCACCATATAGTCATTCCGGGTTGTGATTTCCGGGGGCTATATGACTTCCGTGCCACCTGAATAACATTGTGCAACGGTGCTCAGGTGAACAGCCCCAGACTAAAGAAATCCGAAAACTTCTAGAGCCCTGTCATTTCAGATGTTTTGGCATCCTTGTGGCATGCATCAGCCACAGTGCTCCCATAGATTTTCAATGTCCGAAAGAAGATATCAACACAACAGACCTAGTCCAGCCATGCCCCTCGAGCCACTACCATTTCTTAGTCCCGAAAGACTCCATGGCAACGATTCTACTACAGGAAAGAAATACTTTTCTTCTGATATCCCCTAGTGGCTTCTCTATGATGAGCGCACTGTCACCAGCTACATAATTCATTAATATTCACAAATTCATTTAATTTACACAAGAGAAGATTCATAAAAAAATTTTTCATTTGTTGAGCTTTTTTTCTAATCAGTTAGCAGTTATGCAAGGGTGGATTCATACCCAAGCACATTACTGTTTTTCTTGATATAGGCCACCTTTTGGTTCCTTGCGGAACTCAGACGTGACCATTCTCCCTGTTTATCGACCATGCACCATGCTTTCACCAAAAATAGAGTTCATTTCAATGTATAGCCATTCCTTGGACTTTTCATATAATTTTTAGCTATTTTATCAAAGAGGTAAAATTCAATCCTCTAAGTATTTTTACTATCCTTCCTAGGAAGAATAGTATAGATTCATAATATTCTAACCCTGTTCACTTAGCCAACTGGAAAAATCCAGTTGTAACCAGGAGCCGCCGCGCGGAGGCGGCACATTGGTTCTTTGATGCCAATCTGATGGCTTGTAAGGCACATCATACTGACATCTTCGGCTCCTATGGTATAACAAACACCGCCCAAAAGTGTTTTCGTTATATATTTAATATATATAGACAACCATATTATGGTTAAACTAGTTTCTTTAAGAATAGTTTTGTTGGTTGGGACCATAATGAAACATATTTTTCTCTGCGTGTATGCAGATCATTTTTTGTATTTAACTTCTTTAGTAGTTATGGACCTAATGACACTTTTGAAAGTGTCATATTGTCCATTTGCAAAGTGTCATAGTGTCCATGGACGTTATGACACTTTCAAAAGTGTAATAGTGTCCATGGACACTATGACACTGGACGTTATGACATGCCACCGGCCCAATCATAAGCTTGCTTAAACTTCTGTCAAAAAGTAACAAAAAAGCCTCTCAAATGCATTTAAAAACACAAAAAACAAAATCAAAAAATATTTAATTCCGTACGGAAAGTGCGATCCATTTCTTACTTTGCTTAAGCAAATTATAGTTTCATAAAATTTAACAAAAAGTTTTCTTAAGTTCACTAAGGTTCGACACATATGAATCACATGTATTCGCACAATTACTTAAGCCAACTTAAGCATATTATAGTTGTGCCTTAACTCGATAATCAGAAATAAATTTCAATGCAATCAATAACTTATAAATATTGGAATTGGAATTTAATTTGTCATTAATAGTTGTTATATAAGCCAAAACCTCCCACTTGTATTTTAGTTCCATATAGGGCTGCCAGATTTGACGATTTAATGTTCCGAAATTAGCAAAGTGCCGATTTGCTGATTTTTTAAAAGTGACGATTTTTTTCAGTCGCCAAAGTCTGAAAAAAACATTACATTTTCTGACAATTTGGTTTTTAAATCTGGGGTCTAATCACCGATAGATACTGACGTATCGAAAGAAAACTTGATAAATGTAATGTCGAGTTACTCGATATCGAATGCTATTATTTCAAATTCAATACATTTCATTCGATATCGAGTTTCATGATACCAAAATAAACAATTTCGATCAACTTTGCTCGATATCGTATGCGGTGATTAGACCCCTGGGAATGTTTTACAGCCGTACCTTAACAAGAGCGGAAGGCGGAACGTTTTCTTTCGCTTAGCTTTTACGCTGATATGCCATACTAAAGCAAGAGCGTCACGAACAGTAGTGATAGCTTTCTTGTTTAATAAAACCCACAAATTATAAATATAAAAATAGAGATTTTTATATTTATTTACCATTAACCAAATTGCCATTATTAATTAACAATAGCGGCAAACTTCACTTTTAAACGAGCTGTCAAAATCGGTTTTTACAATTACAAAGCGTACCGCTTTTGTTTAGGTACGGCTGCAATATGCAAGTCTTAAGAAAATCTTTGATAACACTACGTGACAATTTTTTGACCAAATGAATTTGACACCTAATCTTTATATAAAATTTAAAAAAGATACTGTGACTGAAATGCAAATATCCAAAAAATAAAATTTTAGCCTATTTCAATACGAACATAGGAACCAGATCGGTGCAAAAATGACAAAGTTACACAAGATTAATTGAATTAACCCACAACAAATAAATATACAAAGCAAAATTTTTAATAACAATAAATATTAAAAATTGCTTGAAACTATTGAATTTCTATGTGGGTTAACTTACTAAATCTTCTGTAGCTTTGTCATTTTTGTACCAATCTATGTCTTGTTGGGCGCAAAATGTTCATATTAAAATAATCGCATGCAGTAAAACATTAGGAATTTTAAATCATTGGTTTAAAAACAATAACTTGAAAAGAACAAAATTGAACAAAATCATAAAATTTTCAATGAAGCTTAAACTTTTGTCCCCTGTAACTCTGTCATTTCTTGACCAATCTTCACAAGCAATCCATGGTTATTTTAGAAATTTTATAACCTTTCACTAAAAAGAAATTACATAATCCGTTTACAATTTTTGAAGATATTTGCATTTTAGTCACATCATATTTTTTAAAAACACAAATAACGGTTATTTTGGAATATCTCAAAAACTGTTCTACTTTTGACAATTCTGACTTCATATTCGGATTCAGCGGACAATTTTACATAAAGATTAGCTGCCAGATTCATTTGGTCACGACTTTGCTGAAATTTTGTCACGTAGTGTTATTTTAAGAGTACAAAACAACAGTCTTAAGGCCCAACCACAATGTGCTTAAGTTGGCTTAAGCGAATGAGCGAATACATGTAAATTATATGAGGTAAACCATATTGAACTTAAGGACACTTTTTGCTTAGTTTAATGAAACTGTCATTTGCTTAAGCAAGGTGCGAATCTAATCGCACATTCCGTACGGAATCAAATGTTTTTTATTTTGTTTTTGTTTTATTAAATACATTTGAGAGACTTTTAGTTAATTTTTGACAGTAGGTTAAGCAAGGCTATGCATATTATGGTTGAGCCTTTACACTTTGTTTATACTTCGTAAAACCATAATCAAATGAACCCTTTACGACTCTCTGTATAAATAATATTTTCAACAATTATACGGCGAGCATTTCACGATGTGTAAGAGAATATCTACATGAGTCTCATTAGATTCTTGACATGTGTCTTGTAAGATTATCTTTATAAAGTTGGTATACCAACGTCTTAAACGATTCCCACAACGATTTAAGAAGCGTCTTTCGCTGTGCTTTGGAAGAATCTCACTCGTGTTACAGTTTTTCCTGTGTGAGGAATCTACTACGATTTTAAAAAGCTGTCACCGACGATCAAATACGATGTTTATGTTTTTGTTTGAATGTTCTTTTTTTTATAAAAATCTAACAAAAATTAAAAAAAAACAAGTTAGAGTCCTATATTCGGCTGTGCCGAATCTTTGATACCCTCCACCGACACTTCGAATGTTTTAGGACTAATATCTGTATGATGTCTATTTATTATTATAATCTTTGTAAAAACAGACATCTGCATTAAAATTTGTTGCGGTTTAGACCTATATAAAATTATTGATCGACAATCAGAATCAATTTTAAAAAGTTTGAGTAGAATATCAGTTTTAGATGAACTTAAATGATTTTCAAGAGAACAAATTATATAAAAGCCATGGTAAGCTATGAACCAATCATCCCAAATTATGCAGAACGATTTCTGGTATTAAAAAACATAAATTTCAATACAGCGCACAGTGGGGCCAAATGCACGAAAAGTGGCGATTAATTCATAGAAGTCGTAATTTAAAAAAAAAATATTTTTTATTAATGGATATTTATAAATACATAAAAAACCAACATTTAAAAAAAAACAGAATGAAAAAACACATTTTTTAACCCTTTATGGGCCATTTTGTGTTCTATAAAAAATCCTCTTTTTTTCACATTTTTTGCTGTAACTTTGGAACGGTGCGCTATAAATTATTCAATTAAATTGCAAATTAAAGCATACTAAATGTACTTTAAGAAAAATAAGTAATATTTTTAAAAATAATAAGGAATAAATATTTTATATGTATTTCTATTAGAAAATTTTTAAATTAAAATCATACCTTTTTTCTCGAAATTTTAAAATTTTGCTCAAAAATGAAACATTTGAAAATCGAATTGTTTTTTTTATTGATAAATAACCATAAACACACTATTTAAAAAAAATTTAATTAAATTCGGTTATTCTATTTTTTTTTTTTTTTGAAAACAACAATTTTTTATTATAATCATTATTACCTTCAATGTTAGTATTTACTTCACATTCAATTTCATAATCATAAATTTATTCGTTACAATAATCTTAATCTTCATCTCCATCTTCATCATTGCTATTTTGATTGCTGGGAAGTACAAGCAACTCCAATGCAGATTTTGGCATTAGCTCTTTTTTCTTTTTAGAACTATTGTTCATGCTTGTTATAAACGGATCTGAACTTAAGAGAAATCTATTAAAGATATCTTCCATTGTTTTTTCTCGACTGCATTTACGGGCAAAATTCTCCCTATAACTTTTAAAATCTTTATTTCTGGCTTCCTGAGACTCTTCGGTTAGCTGACCAATTGGCAATGGCGATAATGATATAATTTCAGGCCCATGAATAAAATATTTGTGAAGAGTAGGAGGCATATAGTACCATGGATATTTTTTCACAAATAGCCTGGCAGTGTTATTAGCGAAGTTTGTAAATTTTTCAATGTTGACCTCAATACCACTAGAAACTACAATTAATATTGTGTGCATATTTTTGATCAACTCTAAATCAATATTAGTAATTTCAGCAGATACTTCTGCATTCTTAAAAAAACGTCTTGCAGTATTCCCGTCATTAGAGTTACCAAAACCAGGTTTTGGTTGATCAATGATCAATCCCGTTCTCTTTTTAAATTCGCGTTGAATACGACTTTTAGTTTCAGCAATAATTTTTTTTTCTTCGTCACTTCTTGCCTGCCATTTTTGAATTGGAAGTTTATATGCCAAGTGAATAAGACATTCAAAAAATCTTATCCAGCCATGTAGGACAGACAAACCGAACTCCATGAAGTCTACGTTGGAATCTCTAGAAATCATTTGTTCAATATTGTTGAACTCCTTGCTGGTAGCGCCAAATATGTAGCACCTTTGTGTGGACTTTGTGCCTGTAATCGCGTTACACACTTTACCGTCAATCATAACGAGAATTAGTTTGTGGTTCACTTTTATCTTTCTTTCTCCAACTGATATCACTGTATCGATAAGAGCATTTTTTTCTGTCTCCACTATTTCTCTTTCTGTTTTAATACTGTTGACCGTTTCTTTCATAAATTCAATTTTTAATGGCCTGCAAAACCTAGTTGAAGACGGTCGAGGATTATGCCAAATGATTTTGTTTTTACAAACTAATTTTAATGGTACAATTGACGTAATAAATACAGAAGAATCAGATGCATTACTGTCATGAAAGGCTTGTTTATAAGAACTATGCCCTGAACTTCCGTCAAAGCCCCACTTAGTGTATAAAGTAATTTTTTCGATTTCTTCGTTGTCTAACGAATTTAAATCTGCATTTTTAACCGACAAAAGGCGTTCAGTGGTATGATCCAATATTCCTTGTAGGCTAACTTGCGCTGATGTTTCAGAAATTTTCATTTGTTCTCCCTTTGGGTAACATTTTTTCTTAGCTCTTTGGACCAATTTATATGATGGAAATTTCTCAGGTGCAACCTTTCTAATAACATTATATTGGTGGCGACTTAGCTTCGCTTCTACCAAAACGGACAGAGCTTCATCCGGAGTTAACTGCTGTGGTGGTACCTGTTCTATACTTTTTCGGTACTTTTTGGCTTTTGTTGGAGATGATATTATTTCCTTAACAATTTTCGACTCATCTATTTTTCCAGCAGCTGTCAAGCTCATTTGTGTGGCGTAAGCCAAAACAGGCAAAGAAATTTGATCTCTTATGTCTTTACATTTCTTAACTTTTGTTTTTTCTTTGCACTCTTCAAATGAGAGATCATTGCGACCTCTTTTTTGTTGTGGTTCTGGTGGTGGACTGAATGAGATTGAGGCATCCAGCCAATTCTTATTATTTTTTACAAAAATTTCATTCTTTCTATGACATTTTTGCCACCGAATCTCATAGCTAGAGCAAAAATTATGAAACCTTGTCATAAAATCTACCATATCCGAAGGGTCGACACGTTTTATTACTTCCCATCTCAAAAGTTTAAATTTATCCTGAAGTGATTTAGGTTCTGCACTCCTCATAAAATTATGCAACTCATGACGAGGAATGAAAATTGTTTTGGGACATGTTCCTAAAATTAATAAGATTTCTATTCGTTTAAAATTTGCAAAAAGTAATTCCTTTAACCCTGTACCGAATAATTTACACTTTCACAACACTTTAAATATGTAACATCACATCACAAAACATTGACAGCTAAAACAATAAATAAACGTGTCAGTACCGAATCAATAATACCCTACGGATGGATAGAAATTCTTAAAAATGTATTATCATTATATTAGTAGATTGATATCACCAGCTTAAAACAAAATTAAAACTTTACTCGTATGATGCATGTATATGACCAACAGTTATTATGTAGGACTCAAATAAATGACAATAATAAATAGGGATGGGAGCGTGACCTCCTTCAATTTTTCAAAATAGTGCACTTGTGCCATATACAATTTTCTAATAATTTAAAATTAACAAATGTTTAAGTAAAATTCATTGAAATATCATAAACACATGTAAAATAATTTAATTAGTTTTATTCATAGTAAATAAACCAAACATACGCAATCACGTGAGCATGCGTGAATTAAAGTTACTCACGCCCCCATCTCTAATAAACAACACATTTTTTAGCTACAATAACAACTACTATAACGAAAATAATGACAAAACAAAGTAAAAACAACTTGATGTTTTGTTTTTTTTCATATTTGTGGATTTTTAGCATCTTGAGTTATTTCACAAAAACAAGCATAACTCAAAAATCGCAAAAAAAGTATTTTGGGGCTTATTAGTTGAGATCTGATATTATAACACTATATAGACGATTTTACGCAAGCTCACGAACAAAGTTGTTGAAACTCCATATATAAATCAAAAATAGCCCATTTTTGGGCTAATTTTATTTTATTAACATTTAATATTTTTAAAACATTTATTTAAACAAAAAAACATGTACTATATAGTAAACTACCTGAAGTTGACGGTTCCATTATAAAAATTTAACTTTTAGAAGTATTAATAGAAAAAATTATCAATTGAAATATCAAAATTTTCACTTTTTTTCAATATGCACAAAAAAAATAACAATTATTCAACTTTAAGTGCTCACTTCAACTAAAGCAAACAACTTAAAAGTATAATTTTTGCAATTAGTGATGTAGAATTTTATCCACTTTCACCCGGTACCAAACACGATCATGAATTTTAAAGTTCATATTTTGAATTAATCGCCACTTTTCATTCATTTGGCCCCAATGTGCTGCGGTGCAATTAGTTTAAGCGTTTGCAGTAAATTTCAAAAGGCTGCTAAAATGGAATATAAGGAAAATTATGGACCGTATATAACAAAATTGCATAACATTTTTTGTGGCCATATGAAGCTAAACTGGAAGAAAGTTTACCGCGTATTTAATTATTTTACCAGAGTGGGCTTTATATGAGGCCTATGGTAAGCTATGCACCGATCTTCACCAAATTTCACAGTGTCATTTCTAGTTCTATAAAACTGTGATGTATCAAATTTTGTTATGATAGCGTTATTTTTTACGTTTTTAGGCGTACTAAGCTGTTTTCCGGGAGTAAGGTTTATATGGGGCCTAGGGTAAATTATGAACTGATCTTCACGAAATTTCACAGTCTTATTTCTAGTCCTGTAAAACTTATATGTTCCAAATTTTGCTATGATAGCATTATTTTTTACGTATTTAGGTTTACTAAGCTGTTTTCCGGGAGTAAGGTTTATATGGGGCCTATGGTAAATGATGGACCGTTCTTCACAAAATTTTAAAGTCTTATTTCTCGTTCAATAAAACTGTGATGTACCAAATTTTGTTATGATAGCATTCTTTTTTACGTTTTTAGGCGTACTAAGCTGTTTTCCGGGAGTAAGGTTTATATGGGGCCTATGGTAAATTATGGACCGATCTTCACGAAATTTCACAGTCCTATTTTTAGTTCCAAAAAATTTTGATGTACCAAATTTAGTTATGATAGCATTATTTTTTACGGATTTAGGCATACTAAACTGTTTTCTGGAAGTAGGTTTTATATGGGGCCTATGGTAAATTATGGACCGATCTTCACGAAACTTAACAGTTTCATTTCTAGTCCTATTTAACTGTGACGTGCCAAAATTTGTTATGATAGCGTTGTTAGTTAGGGTTTTAGGCTTACTATACTTTTTTCCGGGAGTAGGGCTTATATGGGGCCTAGGGTAAATCTTGGACGGATCTTCAAGATATTTTACAGCGTGATTTCCAGTTAAATAAAACGAACTTATATCATTCTGTGCATTTTTTCACCATTTATGTTAGTTTTTGTAACAAAATTATAAATTTTTTTTAGGTGGAGGTTCCACATTTTGATTCATAGCTCAGATCCTATTGAACCGATTTTGCTGGATTTCAATCCCAAACTGCTTAGGATAACTACAAGCAATTTGACACCAAGTTTGTTTATTTCTTTTGAGTTTTTCGAAAGTGAGCGTGTTTTCAACAGACGGACAGACAGACGGACATGGCTAAATCGACTTAAAATTACTCAATGACCCAGAATATATATACTTTATAGGGTCTGAGATGAATAATAAAAAAGTTTCACACGGAATGACAAACTTAATATACCCTCTTCACAACTAATTGTGGTGGAGGGTATAAAAATAAATTTTAAGTTGTCCGATTTTTTTGACGATTTTTGAAACGATAAAGACGATTTTTTTATTTTTTCTCATGAAACTGACGGTTTCCTCACAAATTTATCTGGCAGCCCTGTTCCCACATAAAGCAAACAGGCAGAAATCGCCTTTAATTTTGTTTGTCCGATTGAATTTTTGATATATAAGAATTTGAAAGGTTTATTTATTTACCTATGTAGCTTGTTTATTAAAAAATAAAGCCGCATATTCATAAATTATTACCAAGTGTTAACTTTTTAAGTACCTATTTAAGTTATTCACAGATGATTACTTTCAGCATAAAAACTTTACACTTAATTATAGGTAAAGCTGTAACTAAATGCCAACTAACTAGGGTAGTCATTACAACCCGATTAACTGATCGGTTAATTTAAAATTGGCTTTTTTCGATTAACGATTAAACCGGTTAATTTCAGTCGATTAACCGATTAACCGAAGTAACAAAATTTTAAATTTTTTTGTAGTATTTTAGCATATATTTTTGTGTTTTACAAAAATGTATTTGAATAGTAAAATATTTTTTCCTTCTTGCAATACATTCTTTAAATACAGTACGAGATAAGAATATGTTCGGTGCTGAGCTTTGCCAGGATGAGTCAGATGATGAACTGACAATAAAATAAACTCTCGATTGTAACACAAACAATCTTTTAACAGAATTTGGTTAATTAATTAACCGAAGCAATCTAATTATGTCATAATGGAGGATTTTAAATGTTTAGAGAAATACTGGAAAAGAAATGAGAAATAAGATAAGCTGCATTAAGGATTGCTTTCGAGATCTACCTTTCATTCGTGAACATATGTACTTCTATGCCAAAGTTTATGTTTCTAGATAAAAAAAAGCAACCAGTTGAAAATTAAAAAAGTACCAAAAAGACACCTCATACAGACTGTCATTCACTGAGGACCTTGCATGTCTGAGGACCTTAGGTCCAATAGTAACCGAAATTCCAAAAAAATACAAGTTAAATAACAAAATAGTACCAAAAAATTCTTTTCCACTCAGGACGCTTATGTTTATAGGTAAAATATTAACTTAAATTAAAGAAAGTACCATTGTAAAACAAAAAACTGAGGAAAGGAATTAAGTTTCCCGTGTTCCCCCTTTTTGGTACTTTTTTCTCCCCATTAAAGTATTAGAAATTGCAATATTGCATTGGGATCCAGACAATTAACGTTCGAATTTCGAAAAAGTGGATTTTTTAGATTAGTTTCGAATGTGATATTAACTTTATTTATATGTTTATTGATTTAAAAGATAGATGGGGTGACAAAAAATTTCCCAAATTACAGGTTTCACCCGTTTACTCCATAAAAAGGCCAAAATTTTAAAAAGTACCAGACACCTGACGGCTTATTTTTCTAGTTATGGATATAAAATATAACTTAATTTATCCGTTTTTACCCTTTTACCCCCTTAACATTCGAACAAACTTTCATGAAAAGAACGCATATAATATTCCCTGAATTCTCGGGAGTTGCAATGTTTAGGTTTAACATTTTGACCCAAAGAGCTTGAGACCGGATTTTTTTCTATTTCGCTCTTTCTGTCTTAGTTTTCGAAACAACGCCGTTTTAAACTTCTAATGCTTCTGTTTTTTAAGACACTATGGAGTTACCTAGTTTGGTCAAAAAGTGCATGGAGTTATCTACTTTTTACATACAAATTCTGTTCAAGAATTGTTTTTTTGTTATGCCATTGTTTTTTTTACTAATAAATACCAAATTATAAATCATTTTTGCATTTTTATATATTGATATTACTTAATTTAAAACAAAACTTTATTAATCGGTTAACCGATCAATTACAAAATTAACCGATTAGAAACCG
The DNA here is from genome assembly GCA_930367215.1 of Pollenia angustigena. Taxonomy (NCBI): domain Eukaryota; kingdom Metazoa; phylum Arthropoda; class Insecta; order Diptera; family Polleniidae; genus Pollenia; species Pollenia angustigena. The sequence goes on along the minus strand of OV884057.1, from coordinate 116,996,766 downwards.
AGTAAACCAAAACCAAAAAGTTAAAATTTGGCTTCCTGAAAATCAAAATTAATCTGATGTTTTCTCCTATCTTTTAGAAGATCTTTAAGATTTTTAGTAGTTGATTTCTTAAATTTTAAATACGATTATATTTTTTTGTGGTTATTTTTCTTATACATATAAACTTTGCTATTAACTTAAGACTGAACAAGAGAATTTCTTGATAACAATTAAAACTACTAAAAAACAACTTATAAGACAAGGCAGGCAGGCTCTCATGTGTAACTACGTATAAAAGTTCATTTAAAAATTAATGAAATTGTCGAAAATAAGACACTATTATTGGAATTTATACGAAACTTAATACAGAAACATATTCTCACTTGCAAAAAAACACCAACACAAACACATACTCCTGCATTCTATATCATAAACCATTAAATTAGATAGAAAAATTAGTTTTATCATAAAAAAGTACACACACACACATACACGCATGCATACACATAATATCATTTAATATAGTTGCTCTTATACATATACAGAAAGACATACAAGTTTGTAAACATTTTTGCTGATGTCTATATAGGTACGTGATTTAGAAATTTTATCTAGTTAGGCTGGATACAAAACCCAGCAGTACTCCATTACAACGTTTCCAAAAAAGTTGCTGAGAAAAAAAGCACATACATACATTGAATAATTTTTCTAATTTTCGAGTTTCAGGAAAAAAATAAATAAAATTACTAGTTTACTTTACCGTTGTTAACTTTGCAATTCCCTTCCTCATGTCCTGAGGAGATAAATGTTCAATGGTAAGTGAAGGAAATTGTTTAAAAGGAGATGTGGCGACCGATGTATAATGATTATTAGAGTGTATGTGTGTGTGTGTGCACTTATAGTATGAGTAAATGTCAGAATGTGATGAATGACTGAAAAACAGAAATAAGTGTGCAAGTGCTACTTTCGGTTGCTTTGAATTTCGTATACCCTGTTTAAGGGTCTCCATATTCTCAAATGGATGCTAATTTAATTACAAATACAGTTCGACAAGTGAATTTGGAAAATTCTGCTTAAACTACTTTTTATTCGTTAGGAATTAATAAGAAGGCGCTGAACCAGCGAATTTTATTATTATTTAAGGCATTTAATCTATTTTTACAGCATTTCTCAATTTATAGAGAAATATTCATTGGAGACCCCATGGGGCCCTAAAATAATTTTCATATGTTTTCAAGCTACGATTTGTACTGTTACACAAATTTAAAATTTCCTGGACTTCTTCCTTCCCGGAAATTTTCAATTTCCCTTGAGAGTCCTCCGGCAAGAGATAGGTGCCCTTATAAGACGTATTTGCACACCTGCGAGGGGACATTTAACACATATGTAAAAATATAAAAATTTTGAATTGGTATATCTTGCAACAGCGTTTCTTCTATGCGTTACAAATGAGACAAGGAACTTTTTTGTAGTAACTCCTACAACACGGGTGTTATAACAACAAATACTAATTTTATAACGATGAAAATGTGTGAGTATGGATGATGTGATGAGCATTAGTGAATGCTTGTGTGTGTCAATGTGTGAGTGTGTGGAAAAAGCAAATAGTTGCAGGCAAAGTTTTTGCCATTAGAAAAAAGCTTAAACCTCAAAAACCACATCAACGCATGTTGATGTTAGAAAACTAAAATAAGACGCAGCGGTGTTGACGACGCCATCGGAGGTTGTGGTTTCAAGTGATGTCTATTGGAAACATGTTTCATTAAACTTCGCTCTTGTATAATTTTGTTTGGCCTCTATTTTTCGTTCAATCTTTCTTTTGTACGTTTTTCTTCGTCCTTATTCTTTAAAATTAAATTCATTATTCTTTTTCTTAAGGCTGTTCAATGAAAGATAGCTGGAATCATTTTGGCCAGTGGTAGTGTAGAAGGTGGTGTTGCTTTGCTAGATGCAGCATGTTTTAGTAGACTTGATCGATTGGGGCCCGTCTCCATTTAGATTATGATTGTGGCCGAGGGCCTTAGTTGTAGCAAAGTGTAAACAGATTTTATTATTCCATGTTTTCGCTTAAATCGAAAATAAGATTCGTGTGGTAATGCCTCTTGGCACAATGAATAAAGAATTATTCATTTAGCCATTCATGTTTTTTTTTTTTTTATTAGTTTCTAGTGAATTTTAAGCAGATCGGTTAAGGAATGAATTCATTTTTTTTCGAGTTGTTTGAGAAAATCAAAGACCGTCCGATGCCTATTCATAGAATAACGAATTCAAATTTGGTACGCAAGCAACTTTGGGTCATAGTTAATGAAGTTAAAATGCAGGAATAGAATTCTTTAAATAATATTTATTTGCTCCACAATAGTGAAAAGGGTTTAAAATATTAATTCTAAACCTACCTCTTAATATGGGTGGAGGTGCTTTAAAACCATGGTTGATAAGGCCATGATGGCATTATTGCTCAGTTGAATGGAAGATAAAGCCATAATGGACTTATTGCCCAATCATTGAGAGGTAAGGTCATATTTAAAATTTTGCGAAATGATATATATGAGATGGCTATATCTCATATTTTTTTCGCAAATGAGCGATAAAGCCATATTTTTTCCGAAAATTGTTATGCATGGTGTTAACATTCTGTAAAAGGGAAAAATCCTTAGTTTTCATTGAAAAACATTTTTTTATTCTTGTGACGCACGCAGGAAAACTTTATTCAGCGAAGCCACCTGTCGCGTCCTACTGGAGGAAAAAACCCCTAAGCACGGCTGCAGGCCGTCACGCAGAAAAACTTTAGTATGCGAAGCCAGATTTCAATACTTAACTTTAGTGTCTCCGGAACTGAAATGAGAGATAAAGGCAATTTCTAATATTGCTAATGTGAGCTAAGGCCATGATGGCTTTATCTCCCATTCAAATGAAAAAAAAAAACAAAAAAGGCTTTATCTCCCTATTGAATGAGAGATAAAGCCATCATGGCCTAACACCGTCCTCCACTAACCCCATAACATAATATTGTTCATAGAAGCGCGGGTCGCAAAAAGGGTACACACTCACAAATTAGTTTTTAAATACTGTGGTGGAGGAAATTGTTGTAGGAAAAAGTGCAATTAATAATTTTTTGGAATGTTTTAAAGGGATTTTGGTTGAGTGAGAACTGAGAATAGGGCGGATTACAATAAACCTTCAATATGTTACTATCTTTAGTTTTATCCTGTGTGAGTCGCCCAGAAAAAACATTATATCGATTCAAAAAGTCCTTATATGTTGCAAAAACCGTCACCGTTTAAACTAGCCTTAATCTGTTTTCTGTCAAAATCATTCTTGTTCCGCTGCATTGAAAGAAGTTAATTTCATTTGATCTAAACGTAAAAGAATTGTTGGTATTCCAAAAATGTCTGCCATCCTTTCTTAAATTCTTCGCCGCGAGATTGCAACCTTTGCCCCTAGATTTGCCACAGCCGCCACTGCTGGTGACCACTAAGGTGGTTACAAGATGTGGAAGCGTTTAACGTTCTTCATTACATTCCCATGTGCTGGTTTATGCATGTTGAACGCCTATTTGGCTCACCAGGAACATGTCCGCCCCGAATTCTTTAAATACGAGCTATTGGCTAAACGTGACAAAGGTTTCTCATGGGGTGATGGCACCAAATCCTCGTTCCACGATCCCCGTACCAACGCTTTGCCTGATGGTGCTGAAGCCTCAGTAGTTTTAGCATTCTCTCGATTGGTGTTTAGTTTAAATTGAAATTTACCCTATAACTAGAATTACAAACTTTAAACTAATAAAAAAAATGTAAGAAATTGTTACTAAGAAAATCTTTTACCTTTTTGTTTGTATCATATGAAAATGGAAAATTCCGCAATCTTAAGAAAATTGTATTCTCTAATCAATTCACTCTTTAACAACCCGAAAGATTTATACAGATAAAACGAAAGGACATGTTCGCAATATCATCAACAAATTTACCCACATGTTTGGATTAAGTGTGTATGGGTAAGCGTAAGAATGGGAGTATGTGTAGCACTTTATTTGTGTATACATGTTTATGTACTGTGAACAATAAAACTTTTATCTTTATCCTGTGGAAAGAAAGACCAAAAATAAACATCTAAATATCGCCGTAGAATTGCATCCGTTCGATTTTCCATCAATGCAGCCTAAATGCGGACATTCTATCTTTCCTTTGCAAATTCGCAGATTTTGTTTTTTTTTCGGTCAACTACTCCTCAGACCTTTTAACGTTTTTCTTTCGCTGATTCAATAACATTTGTTAAAGCAAAAAACAGACTTGGTTCATAGTTGTTAAATTGAGGGGGAAAAAATAAAAATGCGAATGTGCGTGTTTCTTCACCACGTACAAGCGGTGCGAAAAGCAGGGCGAATTGAGTATGGCCAGGCTTAACAACAAAGCAGAGGTTTTTCAGAAAACTGATTTATTTGTCAGGAATGTCAACATGAAAAATGGGGTAAAGTACAAACAAAAAGTTGCCAAATAGATGAATGAATGGATATTCATCCATCCATGATGGTTCTACTATTGATGGTCATAATTTGTCAAAATGTTTACGTTTCGTTTTTCACAGAATCAGTCTATTAAAGCAGCTGTAGCTGCATGTTTGCCCAGAAAGACCAAATACAAATTTTTTTCTACTTCAACATAATCAGATGAACAGAACGAATCAGATTTAGTTATGAATGGATTTTCTAGTTATGTAAGTATATTTAGAGTTGTGGTTAATTCTATACAAATAAAATCATGACAACTGATGGAAATTGAATTTTATAATTTGTTTGTTATTTATTAGATGATTACATGGTTGTTTACATTGCGTTTCAGTAAAAAAAAATTCGTGCTCTTAATTTCTTAATATATTTAGGTACATTTATGTATTTATGTTGTTTGTCATTATTTTTATTGAATCTTCATATATTAAATATGAACTAATAATAATTATTCAAATCTTAGCCTAATACGTTATTTTATGTCCTGCCAGTGCCAGACAAAATTTTCTTCATCACGGGTTCTGTTCACTTATATATTTCGCTCATAAATAAACTTATGTTTATCGCTCATCTAATTGGGTAAGTGCTGCAGTGTCTCTTCTTCTTAAGCGAGTGTGGCCGCCATGATTTAAAATATTTCGAGCTAGTGGATTTGGGTGTTGCTCAAGCCTTTTTAAATATTTTATTGCATATTTTGTAATCATAGTTTTAACTAATGGCACATTGATATCCTTATGAATGTTTGAGTTTTTAACATACCAGGGAGCGGCTGTGATTATTCGAAGAAGTTTATTTTGGCACCTTTGAATTTTGTCGTTATTAGAGGCCGAGGCAGTGCCCCATAGTTGAATACCGTAGCACCAGATAGGCTTTAAGATAGAGTTGTAAAGTAGAAGCTTGCAATCGAGACTAAGGACAGAATTTCTTCCAATAAGCCAATGAATTTGAATGGCTTTTAGTTTCATTTGAGTTAATTTTGCCTCTATATGGCATTTCCACGTTAATCGCCGATCCAGATGTATACCGAGATATTTTACATGCGAATGTTGAGGAATTATTTGATTATTGATTGTAATAGGGGGGCAAGATTTCCGGCGCAAAGTGAACTTTATATGTACGCATTTTTGCTCTTTGACCATCATCCTCCATTGTCTTAACCATATTTCTAGTTGAAATATATGATGCTGTAAGTAACGCGATGCTTCATAACGATTTTCGTGGACGCTTAGAAAAGCTGTATCGTCTGCAAATGTTGAAGTTTGTGTGTAGTTGCTTGTTGGCATGTCCGAAGTATAAATTAAGTATAATAGGGGGCCCAGGATGCTGTCTTGTGGGACTCCAGCGGCAATGGGCTGAGGTGAACTTAAGAAATTTCCTTCTTTAATAATAAATTGACGACAGACTAAGTAGCTTTCTAGCAGCTTGTGTGTGTTTGCTGGTCAATTACTTCAATTTATGTAATAAGTCTTCATGCCAGACTTTATCAAAAGCTTGCGAAACATCGATGAGGAGTGCTGAGCAATATTTCTTTTCTTCAAATGCTTTTCTTATGACATTTACTATTCGATGAGTCTGTTCGATTGTGCTGTGTTTTCTTCTCCGAACTGATCCGAACTGATGGTTTGGAATACATCTATTTTCACTTAAAATCGGTGTTAATTTTGAAACTAATAATTTCTCAAACAGCTTTGACATATTTGATAATAAGCTAATAGGCCTATAAGACTCAACTTTTGTATGATCTTTACCTGGCTTTGGTATCATGGTAACTAAAGAAACCTTCCATTTTTGAGGATAGTATTCAAGGCGTAAAATAGCATTAAAAATAAAAAGAATAATTTTCTTTGCTATGCGAGGTAGCCTTCACGGTGATCACACATAAGGTAGTGTTTGACTGGGGTTTTTATCAAAATGGCAGAACCTCCACAAGCTCTATCTCGAGGGTCCTTGGTGTCATATAGTATGTAACCATTAATTTTAAATGTGTTTCTTGAGGTCAGATGAGTTTCAGAAACCATCATAATGTTTAAGAAAGTATTCTGGTTCATTTGTATGTTGGCGGATGCCGTTTGCGTTCCAAAAACAAACTTTTAAACAGTTCATGGTTTGTTAAGTACAGCTTGCAATAACATCGATTGCATTCTAAGAATTTCCTGCATCATATTACCCATTGTGTTTGTAAAATTATTTACTGTTTGCACTAATGTTTCCATGGTTTTTTCTAGACGACTTAAATTAGAAACTGGAGTTTCATCATTACTTGGCTAGACACCTTGCATTGGCACATGGTTTGATTTTAGGACGTTAGCATAAGAGTTTCTGTTATTTCACCAGGCTGCGAAGCCCGTATGCCATTTGTGGTTACTTGATTTGTTACCTGCATTTGGGGAGGTTTAGTTTTCGGTCCAACCGACTGCTTGACGATATTATATACAGGGCATCCTCTATAATTGGTAGTGTGGTTACCGCCACAGTTGCTACATTTTTTTACGTTGGGGTCGGTTTTAGACTTATCGCAAAAACTGTGCCATGTAATTCACCACTTACTACGCAAACAGGTAAATAGCAGTATGCCTTAGTATGACCATACTCTTGACAGTTTAAACATTGAACGGGACCATTTCTTTTGTGCGGCTCTTCTATAGTTATTCTTCTGTAGAGAATATATTTTAAATTGTAAATAGGATGTGTTTCGTTTTTTTTAAGTTTTACGTCGCCGGGTTCAAACTCCACTCGAAAAAGTGGTTGGCGAATTTTTTCTCTATTTTTAATATTTACTACATGTTTTACCTTGAAGCCTTTTTCTTCTAGGAATATTTTTACCTTTTCTGGGTCCATACCAGAGAAAGCCAAAAAGTTATATTTTTAATACTTATAACCTATTCATACGCCACCGAGCACGAGTACAGGCAGGTATGACTACCAATAAGTATGAGCATGAATAAGTTTGTATATCGACCGGTATGAGTATGAACAAACACGCATGCTTATGGGTAATCCTTTGAATGCGTATGAGTAAAGGCATGTATCGTAAGTATCGACAAGTAACTTCAACATTTTGTATGGTTATTTTAAAGCAAGCAGTGTTGCCACGACCTAAAAATTTATGTTAAAGTTATATTAAAACATAAATATTTGCTATCAAATTAAAATAATGCTTCTAAAGCTATAATAAATTATAATCTATTTTACGAAAGAGGTTTTTTATAAAAATAATTAAAAAAGGAGGCTATCAACTATTTCGGGATCTTTCCTGTTTCTTTTTTTATGTTTCCAGCTAAAGAGAAATCTTAATCTAAAGCTGCGCTGCAGGCAGGAAATTTCATAAAATTCTTGATTCTTATTAAGACAACCGTGGATACCTTGTGGAGTTGTTTTTCCACCATAGCATGATGTCGAAGTCTTCTTTAAGGCTAACATTTTCGTTGGCATACTGATTGACTTCAGCAATTTAATTTTAAACCATTTTTTAACGTCTTAAAAATGCAACTGGCAACAGATAAACTACTCAAACTCATAATATAAATGAATGTATTTACCTGTGATATCTCATTTCTTAACTGCCAATATGAATATTCGATTTTTTTTTTTGGATTACGGTAACTTTTTCTGTTTTTATTAAGAACGATTAAAATGACATGACGTATTTTAATTTGCATCCATTTAGTCATTTTTTTAGATTTTCTTAAATAAGAACGCAAATCTTTATATCACAGAAATTTTTTTAAAGTCAACAATCGTTTTTCAATAAAATTTTGTTGAATTGTACTCAAACGAATTTGAAAAAACGTATTTATTTGTGATTCAGCAATTTGGAAAAAAAAAATTCTGGCAACATTTATGAAAAAATTAAAAAAAAAAAAAAAATGTTTGAAGTCAATGCTATAACTATGGGTGTGTCTGAATATGTGCGAGCAAGAAACACAATAAGTATGATAACATACATGAATGAAATCAAATGCGCATGGATATACACAAGTATGAGAATAAACAGATACGAGTACGCACACGTATTGAAAATTGTCGATATGTGCTAGAGTACTTTAATTTTTTTTATACTCATTGGCTTTCTCCGGTCCATACATGAGTCAAAACCCCACTACCTGTAGACCTTTACTGCTTTTCAGTTGGTAGGTATAAAAGTTTTTTTTAAGTGTTTCAAAGTTGTTTATTATTTTGCGAAAATCATTCTCATGATTGACTTTTTTTTGTCTCGTTTATACTTCCACGCTTGATAGCCGCTACATAAAACGAATTTTCACCTATCACCGATATCAAACTCTTTATGAGCTCATTTGAATTTTGCTTCCTAAGATATATCGGGGGAGGCTTGGACGATTTTATGACGTTTGGTGCTTCATCCTCCAGAATTGCAAAACGATTTTAAGAATTTATTTTATAAAAAGATGGTACTTATGTATGTTATATCTTAGAACTTTATATGTTAAGGCATTTTGGCATCATCATGTGTAATTGAGCTTAAAATATTAAGGTGTCGGTCCAACTTTTTACCTCTCTAGAAGAGACTCAGTGGCAGCTATGAAGTTTTTTTTTTGTCAATATTTTCCTTTTTATCTCAACTTTGAACTCGATGAGCAGCATCCTATTCCTCGCGACCTACCCCCCATTTTTTGCTCATGAATTTTTGTTCCGAACCTCAAAAAACTAGAGGGTCTAGCCCATCAAAATCCTGTTCCTGAGATAATCCATACATCTATCCCACAGCTAATAAACATATATTAATTTGCATAACTTTAAAACTTATGGATATCCCATTTCAAAACTTTTACAATATTGTTACGAAAGTAACTTTAGTTAGTTGTAATTATTGTTTAAGAAATAGTTGGAATTATTATTTATCTTGTATTGATTAGTTATTAAGTATTTTTTAGTTATTTTATTAGTTTACATTGTTATTAAAGATTGTTATAATTTAGTACACTTCAATCCCAATGTGCAGAAAGCCCTAGAAATGACCGTTAAAAAAGCTTTAGTATAAGTGGTGAAATTATGTAAACATAAGTGTCGTCATAAATCATAATTGACAATAGAGTGGTGAATAAGTAAAGCCTCGAACCTTCGAGAAACATTTCGAATGTTCTAGATGGCTGAATTACAGTTTAAATACTTGAGGCGGCTAGCATCAAAAAACAGTATTAGTTCAGACTTTGTCAAGTTAAGAGCGCATCACGCGGAAAAAACTATAAACGTTTGAAGTGTGTTGATTACAATAGTGAGTTGTAAATAAAAGCTATTAATTAAGGTTGTTAAAGTGACTAAGTTCTTAATAAATAAGTGTTATACATTAAAGTGTTGTGTTTGTTTAGTTTTATTTAAATTGCAATCAACGAACTCGAAACGGTTTATTATAAAGGAAATAAACCAAAACGCTATTGAAAGGCAGTAACGTAACAATATAATAAGAACCCGGAAGGCTAATTTCGGATTCAAAAATATGGTGACTTAAGTTAGAAAACTTGAATTCAAAATTATCGCTTCCGGTTTTGAAGTGTGTTACCCGTGTAAAGAAATTTGCAAAAATTTTAAAATTTTTTTAAATCACATTCTCAAATTCTAACGGTATAATGAGGAAACCCTAAGCTAAGTGGGGTAAAAAAAAATGGATCGAAGCTACAAAATTCTTAATTTAAATTGGCCATGCCGGGTTTCCCACATGACCATTTTTTATTTTTTTTTTTAAAAGATCAAACTATTTTCTATAAGAATAACTAATCTGAATTCTTTATTTGTTCTTAGTTGAACAAAATAATCTAAAAAAACCATTTCAACCATTTCATTCATAAAGGGCAGCACTTAATCACCCCATAACTCGACAAATAAACTTCATAAAAAATTTATAAATTTGGCACACACATTCCAAATATAAAGAAATTTCGGCAAAATATTTTGTATGTCTTTCTGTCTACCCCGAATATAAGAGGGAGTTTACACGGTGTCTATTCAGACATGTTTAACAAACACGTTTGTTTTGTTTGTAGGCGATCGGGGTAGAGAAGAAAGAGGGGTTGCCAAACAGACATGAAATGAGTTTTCATGTTGGTTTATATGAATTTCCATGTTTTTAATTTGTATGTATATGTATATTAGACTATTATACGTGAAAACAGACAGGAAAGACATCGCGAAAAGACAATAGGTTTTTGGAAGCATGTTCAAAAGAGAATGTCAAAAACAGACATGTCTCAAAAGACTCCGTGTAAACTCCCTCAAGCCGTTATGTAGACCAACTTGCTTCGATTACACAATGAAATCAACAATTAGAAACTAAAATTAATTAAAAGAAATCTAAGCAGGTTAACACACATGACTTAAGCAAATAATTGATGCAATTTCTTTAATTATTAAATTAAATAGTTGTTATACATCAATGTGTAGGGAATTGTGTCTAGATTTCAAAAACTAAAGTAAATTTTAACAATTGTTAAATTCAATGAAGACATTTTGCAAAAAAGTGCGAAAAGTAGGTTTTTTGCGTTTTTGTCAATAATATATCGCAGGGGGTTAACTCAAAATTTATAAATTTTCAATAGAGATACATCGAGTTCTTGCAAAAAGTGAAAATTGAAAAATTTTGAGTTGACTCTTTCGAGAGAAACCAGTTCGATATGCAAGTTTTTATTTATGCAATAAAAAGTTTTTTTTTTTATTAAAAACTTTATGACTTATAATTTTTATAATTCTTAATACAATTTTACAAGTTAATAGATACAGTTATTTCCGCTTAATTAAGTTTCTTAAAATGCACGACTTTTGACGCAATTAAACGGGAACTCAATTAAGCAGTACTCGGTTAATTAAATCTCCAACGCAATTAAAACGAAAATCGCTTAATTGAGCAAGATGTGCAATAAAGCGAAACACCCACACCCAGAAGAAATACCAATGTTAAAATAACATGGCGAATGTTGATTGAGAATCATGGTAAATTTCTGCAAAAATATGCCCTTTATTTAAATTCATCATTATTTCATATTAAGTTTAAATGAAAAATATTAAAATAACCTTACATCACGTTTATTTAATATTATTCACTGTTAAAATAACATTGTTCAATATTGAATACATAAAAACCTGTTTAATATTAAAATCAAAAGTTTATCTTGTTAAATTCACATGTAACATACTTAAGTATTAACATTTTTTTATTTTCATGTTTAAAATATGTTATAAAAAGAAGACAATTCCCGTATTCTTTTAATTAAAATTATTTAGTTAAATAGTACATCAAGTTTTCAAAGTAGAATGATGGCGAAAATCATATCGGGCCATTCTGCTGATGCTTCTGTTAACGAAGGAGATACAAAATAAGTGAAACATGTGTTGCAGGTGTAAGTGTTTTGAATTATTCTTAAATAAATGCATATGTTCACGCAGAGAAAAAATATGTTTAAATATGGTCACCTCCAACAAAACAATTTTTAAAGACAATTTTAACCATATTATGGTTAATATAACCCTATTATTGTCACCTACAACCATATTATGGTTGAATTAGTCCTCCATGAAGAAGCCACAACCATATTATGGTTGCCTCAATGTTAAACATGTTATGGTTAAATATGACAATAATTTGTTTTAAAATTAACAATAGTATTTTCCTCTTTTCCAAGAGCAACATGCTATGGTTGAAAACCAACCATGCTATTATAAGTGTTAAACATGTTTTAGTTATTTTTGACCATAACATGTTCGGAGGAAACCATAATATGGTTGTGGCTCCTTGATGGAGGACTAATTCAACCATAATATGGTTGTCGGTGACAATAATATTGTTAAATGAATCATAATGTGTTTAAAATTTTCTTTAAAAATAGTATTGTTGGAGGTGACCATGTTTAAACATGTTTTTTCTCTGGGTGTTATATTCACACTCCAACCAATTTGATTCATGTAGAATCATTTAGAATTCAAGTTGTTTCAACTTGAAATAACTATCATTCAACGTAATTCGGATTGTTACTTCAATATAAATGACATTTTGCTCTAACTTTACTGCAATGTTAAATTAACATGAATTATAGTTATTTTAAAAGAAAAAAATTTTGTTCGCAAGGTATTGTAAAATCATGTTAAATTAACATGAAACAGCAATGAAGCAAAATCAGTGTTGCCACTTTGTGGGTAATTACCCGAATTTGGTATAATTTTTAAGGTCGTGGGTAGAGCGTGGGTAATTTCTCTTAGGTGTAATTTGAAATTTTTACTTCAGAGGCCCTAATAAAATCAAGATTCGATTTCAGTGATGACATTTATTTTATTTTAAATATTGTTGCTAAGAAATGCACAGCCTTCTGAACCAAAGTCTCGGTTTCTTTTTAAGAAACGACTTCAATCATTAAACATACATATATTTTCAAATGTTTGGTAATGAATGTTGCAAGATGGACCCTAAGATTTCGATAAAGATCCCTATCATAGTGAAGTTTATTGAAAAAAGTTATTTAAACTAAAAACTTGCCAAGGGGAAATTATGTTTCCAATATTGAAAAATATAATTAATTTTATTTCTATCTTGCTACTTTTTAATGCTTTAGTTTAAAGAATATTTAACGCCCTTTACAGTTGCAAAACTGAGTTACGAAAGGGACAGTTGTATAAAACTCTGCAGGCATTTTGTTTACTTAATAAGGTATAAAGGGTATTTTTTAAGACCATGAAACTTAAAATGGTAGACAACACAAAAAAAAAATTAATTTTAATCGCAGATTGATACACGGCATTACAAATTGAAACTGATCTAAAACAAATAGACACCGCGCATGTCCTTGACGAAACGCATTGCAGACGTCCAATTTTGTTTCTCTTTTTCGAATAAAATGAACAATGTTGACCTCCAAGACACCGATTGTTGCTGGTTTATCAGCATTAACCACTGACTTCACAGCCCTACGGAAAACAATCAATAAGTGTCACATCGCACGGCCTTGAAGTCTAATTGACAGTTTATTTTCTCTAAATCAACACATCGTCTTCATTTCACATTTAAGTTGCGAAATTCGATGGCTGATTTTCAAAATATATTTGGATAATTTGGTGGCGTTGTTCAAGCATGAATCTGTTCATGATAATGTGCCTGATCAAAAAGTGAAAACAGTATGGCAGTTCGTTTGACAGCTAACCTTTCGTAAGCTCTATGGGGCAAAAAAGCATCCATTATAAAGCAATAACAAGGAACATTTTAAACCTTCCCAAGATATATCAACCAAATGTGGAAGTTAAACTCATTATTTTAGCAGTTTTGTTTTAATTTTGTTTAAGTATTTAATGTTATTTTTGTTAATTTAAATAAAATTAACAGCTTGACTAAAGGCCTAACCATAATATGCATAGCCTTGCTTAACCTACTGTCAAAAATTAACAAAAAGTCTCTCAAATGTATTTAAAAAAACAAAAACAAAATAAAAAAACATTTGATTCCGTACGGAATGTGCGATTAGATTCGCACCTTGCTTAAGCAAATGACAGTTTCATTAAACTTAGCAAAAAGTTTCCTTAAGTTCAATATGGTTTGCCTCATATAATAAACATGTATTCGCACATTTGATTAAGCCAACTTAAGCACATTGTGGTTGGGCCTTAATATTGATCTGGTTTTAATGAGTTTGTTGTGTTTTTGCTTCCTTATTAATGTCTTTTTATTAAATAAAACTTAAATTTTATATCAGGTGTAATTTCGGGTAATTTTGCTTTATCTCAAGTGTAATTTTAAATCTTGCTGGTGGTAACACTGAGCAAAATCACTACTGAAAAATGTAAAATCAACCTTGTTTTAAAAGAATGTACATTGATTTTTTTCAGTGTGCATGTGTAGATAGAAAATAAAAGTCATTTCTTTATTTATTAAGTAAAAAAATTGTTTAGGTTTATTAACTGCCTGGCCCACGATGCCGACAAGATTATGTATTTCTTATATTTATATTGAAAACAATAATAAAAAAACAACAATTTGTTTTTGTTTTCAATGTGAATACGCGAAAGAAATTTTCGTTTCGATATTGTGGGCAAGGCTGTAAAACAAAATAAAAATCAGGTACGTTCATCGTACAATGTTTCAAAAGGAACAAAAATTACAAAATTCAATACGTTAAAAGGAGATTAAAACTTAAAAATATATGTAAAGAAATTTATATTATATGTTATACAAAACTTTATATTTATGTTCAACTAAATGTGATTAAATATATAATAATTTTTTTTAACGCGTGCGGAGAAAAAACACATTAAGTAGACAAAAACAATTAACCGAAACATTTGCTCTTGTTTTTTCCCAATGCGGTCTTAATTTGCGAAATAATTATTATAATAATTATAATAATTTCTTAGTTACAAGATTTATTAGGGATTCATAATGATTTTGAAAGTTTCACAATTAAGGGTTGTGAACAACTTCTTCACCGGAGATGCCTAACCACAAAATTCATTGATTTATGGGTAAAATTAGAGGCTGTCGTGGTTTTTTGCTCAAATCTCAGCCTTTTGTAGACTGTCACGCTAAATTTCAATAGCAAGCAATTCCAGACTATATGTGACATAAATATACAACAACCGATTGCCCATCATATCTGGGGACTTCGAAATTTTGTATTATTTTTGTGTTCGAAAGATGACTAACAGGGAAACGTTATTTTTTTAATGATGTTCTACACAAACACTATTAGCGTTTGTGTTTTCCACAAATCTACCGAGCCGAACACTAAGGAACGATATTTAGTGTTTATTTTCGAACACTTTTTTAAATTGTTATGAGAACCAAGTCTATCCAAAATAATGAGAATCGGTACATAATTTCAAAAAGCAGCCATACAATCGTCTTTCCGGAATCAAGTCTTTGTGCCCATAAGCCATCTTATTATGTTGGTATTAAGAATAAATTTAGTCCGAACTTATTTGACGAATGCAGGTATTATCATAAAATTTGCCGACAGCAACTTTGACGAAACTGTCCTGTTTAAATTTTGGTTGGTAGGTCCAGAATTTGCATTGTTCCTATATAAACTCCTCTTTATAAAAACGTTAAGACAAAAAAACACATATAGAGGAAGATATAAAAATAATATTCGGCTCAAAGAACTTCTACATGAATCCTAACCTTATGACATCATTTTGTTCTTATGACATAATTTTGTTCTAGCCCATGGGTGCAATAAAAGGTAGACTCTCAAAAAGTTGCCTCTAAAAACTGTGGTATAGGGTATCATTTGGTCGGGCTTGATGGGCTATATGTTCTAACTTTTACTTAACGCACACGGTTTACATGGACAGCCAGCCTGCCAGCCGGACGTACATCGTTAGATTTATTTAAAAAGTTATTCTAAGTCGATCGTCATACTAGCAACATTTTTTAAAGGAGTTACATACATCAGTACAAACGCATAATATCCTTTCCACTATTGTGGCGTGGGTACAATTTCAGTTCGACTTGTGATAAATGAATTAAAATAAATTTAACAATTTAAGGGTTTTACAAACCGATTGTTTCCTTTCTTCTTTAAGTTAAACTTTTGTGGTTTCATTGTTAATGTTTATTTAAAGTTACAGGTTAATTGATGCGTTCTCCTGTAATTAGAGCCATAATGAAACGGTTCAATAATTCAAAAGAATTTGAAAAGAAAATTTACGACAAATCAAAGTACAACAAACTTTTTTTGTTTTAAGCGAAACAAATCTTTTCAAGTGAAAATAAAACTAATTGTAGGTGGGATAAACAAACATTCTCGTACACATTTTCAATTGATTTCTGACTACTTAAACAAAAGTTTTTCGGCCACTTTTTTGTTCTTTGTTTTAATCTTGTTCAAGTGAATAAGATTTAAAAGAATTAAAGAGAAAGTACTCCGTATTTTAAATAGAACAAGTGCAGAATATCTTACAGCCACTTACATACACACATGCATTTATAGATACGAATGCGAATGTATGGATGTGTATTTGCGATAAGTCATGAAAGCGCAAACGAAAGTAACTTTTTAATGCGAAAATTTTTCCTCATATTTGGCCTGCACCTACACAACTCCTTGTAGTTGTAGTTACTTAAGCAGATTTCAACTTACCTTCAAACTTTTCATATGCAGCGAAGCTTAACTTTTCTGGCACAAACGTTGAACGTTTCAAACCGATATTTTCCAGTTGTCCAGGCATGCCCGAGTTGGGATCGCCATTATTGATTTTACTATTCGCACTGGCACCCGCCGACTTTTCAATTGTAAACGATGCCACTTTCTTGAGGACATTGTTTTTTGGAGTTCTTGGCGTACAGACGGGTGAACCCATTTGGGCGGTCGTGCTAATGTGACTGCTATTCGAGAGTGAGTGTGATGGAGTGTGTGTCATTGTTTCTTTTATTGTATCGTCATTGTTTAAAGGAGTAGAAACAGCAACAATGGACTGCTGTTGTTCTGGCTGATGGTGTTGCTGGTGCTGAGAATGTTCGTATGCTCCGGCAAACGAAAATGGTGGCTGAGATTGAACAGGTGTTTGGGATGATTTAAATGAAATTATAACGGTTGATTGAGTTTCCGTTGTTGCTGATGTTGTATTGTTAGGCGAAGCTGAAGTAGTGTACGTTGGCAGGGCTGCTGATTGTAAAGTTGGCAAATGTTTGGCATCCGTTGAAGCTGAAAAATAAAGAGAGAAAATTAAAAAAAAAACGTGGTTAAAAAAATGTTAAAAATATTATATTGAAAGAAAAATAGTGTTGTTGCGTGATAAGTCTTAAAAACTAGAAGGAATGATTCCCAAGGCAAAAGTGTAAATAATGAGTTCTTCTGTATATCAATTTGCTTAAAATTATACATACATTCGTTTAATGTTAAAGAGGAACTAGAAATTTTATATTTCAAACACATTGTACTAATAAGCTAAGCAAGTTCAAATATTTTTAAAAACATTTTTTTTAAATGTCAATAGGATATATGCAAAGTATATTTACCAAGTACATGCAAGTGATCAGCTGTTCATCTCGATAGTGTCAAAATTTGCTTACATTTTTAGTGCGCCATGATTTTTTTTTTTTTTTGTTTTGTTTATGTATTGCTGTTTGACAGTATCAAGAGTTTTTACACAAACAAAATTAATGTTGTTTTTTTTTTATTGTTGATTTGTTGTAGACTTGCATGTACTTGGTATAAATATACTTTGGATATATGTATGTTGATTTTATTTCTTAAGAAAAATTTAAGGAAGTGACGTATGACTTTCTTGTTGCAAACATTTGCGTCAGAGTTTTGCTAGGAACACAATTAAGTCGTTTGTCTAAAGAACGTAGGACGTAACGCCGTACATTTTTAGACATGATCATATAGTACTCTGTGATGTTGACTGACCTGTAAAGCTTTTATCAATGCCTGTACGCTCAAGAAAATTGTTAACAACTTTTGCTAAAAATAAATTTTAATTCAACAAACTTTTTATTTGATTCAATGAAAATATTTATCAAAATTACACTTGCAAAACAGAACTCAATAAAACATATTTAATAATGAAATAATTAAGTCTGGGGCCATATGCAATAACTAAGTAACTAAACTAAGTAACTCTTCTTTTTGTAAAAATTGAGATACAACCAAAAATATAAAGTGTGTTGCATTTACTATCACCCTGGGGGATCAAAATTTTTATGTAATTTCTTAATTAACAAACATCAGACTACCAATTTTTATGTAAAAACTAGGTAGCTCCATGCATTTTTTGAAAAAAAACAAGGTAACATCATTGTTGCATAATATGTGCATTCTTTATATGCATTTTATATATTTTCTGAAACTTTTGATTTATAGAATACGACTGCCAAACAAACTGATATAGAATGAATAAGAATAAAATGAAAAAAAATATTTTTTGGAAAACTTTTCCGTAAAAAACGGGTAAATTAATGTGATGAGTCAATTATTGTTTTTCCACAAATGATTAATAAAGTTGCCTTAATTCCGTAAAATATAAAAATAAATTGAAAAAAAAAGTTTTTTTTTGAAACTAGGTAACTCCATTTTTGGAAAAAGAAGGTTACTGACACTGATTTTCGGTTTTAATGTCTAAACATGAGTTCAATTTAACCAGAAGTTTTAACATTGTTTAATATTATGTTTTGTTTAATGCGCATGCTTTACAAAATATTTATTTATTTAATAAGAGTTACAAATACAATTACAAATTATATTCTAACTTAATTAACCGAGCAATAGAAACGTAGACCTTCAGCCCGTTGTAGTGCGCAACCCCCGCACTGATAGACTACCTCACTACCAACTAGCCTACCGGGGCACCCTGCTTAACAAAATAACTTCGTATTTAATATTTATTTAAAAAATTTATATACATAATTAATTATGAATATAAATAGAAAAAAGGTAAATAATTAAGGAAATATGCTTAAAACTTTATGTGTGGTGTGTATTTCTAGTGTTTTAAAAATGGAGTTACCTAGTTTTTCCATACGGCCACAGAAAATTCCTACATATTCAAAAAGAATTTAAATCAAAAAAAGCCTGAACGTTCACTATTTTTAAAGGTTTTTTAATATTTTTGTTCATTTATTCAAAAATTTTGGGCAGCTACTTTTTTTATTGACTCGTTAAACTTGGTTGATGACTAAAAATTGAATAACTATACCTACAAACTTTTTTATCAATACCACAAAAATCGTCATCGCAGAAAATTCCAAAATTTTTGTAATCAAATATGCAATTTTCCTATTTAAATACGAAAATGATTTTTTTCTGTGTCGGTTTGGTTTAGAAGTGTTTCGAAACTCCAACCGGTCATCCATTTTCCTTTTCAAATCTAACATATTTTAATAAATATTGTTTCTCTCTCTTTGTATTTTTAAAAGTTCCTTTAGACAAGGCATTTGGCCGAATGATTGCCACCACAATTGACACATTTTCATTTGGGAACACTTTAAATTATATCGCGTTGTGATGAAGGTCTCCGTATGGAACACAAGCAGAATGCAAAGTACACTTATTTTAAGAAAGTCAAAACTCTTGACAATTTTCACATTGGATTGATCGATTATTTTTATATTATTTTATTAAAACTTTTCAATTCAGCAAGAGGCAAAGCGAGTAAATACGATGATTTTCATTTGTCTTTTTCTTACTTTTATCTGGCTCAAGTTCCATTACACTTCAATGATGTACGCAAAACAAATTTATATATTTTATATATTTTATATATTTTAGACATTCCTCCATGAGAAAGCCTCATCATGCTATGTTTTATAATAACATTATTATGTTTACCTCAAACAATACCCAATAAAAAATGGAGCTTCCAACGAAGCAGGTTTGAAAGGAAGAAACATAAACGTTTCGCTTACCATTCCGGTATATGGAATTTTATATGGCGAGTTCCCACTTTGAAGGATTACATTTTTGACACATAAAGCGCATTATTCAGCGCATATAAAAATAGTTGGATATAACGATCAGCCTTACACACTGAATGTTTTGATACAGTTGCTTTTTAGTATTCTCCCTTACAAACCTGCTTCGTAGTAAGGGAATGCCGTAGCACTTGAAATGTTATTTTTTTTATAAAAGTTGCTCAGAGTTCTTTCACTTACTTTAATATATTTCCGTATATCTTCCCAATAAAAATTTTTATCATGCGCTACGCAATAAGACATACAGAAATGCAGTCAAGTAAGTGAAAGAACTCTCAACAACTTTTATAAAAAAAAATAACATTTCAAGTGCTACGGCATTCCCTTACTACGAAGCAGGTTTGTAAGGGAGAATACTAAAAAATAACTGTATCAAAACATTCAGTGTGTAAGGCTGATCGTTATATCCAACAATTTTTATATGCGCTGAATAATGCGCTTTATGTGTCAAAAATGTATTGCTTCAAAGTGGGAACTCGCCATATAAAATTCATGTCTTCCGTAAGCGCAATGGTAAGCGAAAGGTTTATGTTTCTCCCTTACAAACCTGCTTCGTTGGAAGCTCCATTTTTATTGGGTTATTGCGAAGCGCATAATTGTGCGCTTATTTTTTTAAATGTACCATTAGTGCTTCGCAAAATGATAAAATTTTTTATTGGGTAGTGTGTTTATGGTTTTATGTATGTGAGGTACCACGCCCACTTGAAGTTTTAATTTTGAATATAAATAATATTCTGTAAACATTTCATACAGAGCGGTCCAGCAATTTAGGTGTCTATAAATATTTTACAACTAACAACTCTAACAAATCGAGCTTTTAAGGATGGCCAACTTATGGACGTTATTTATACTGACTTCAGCAAAGCTTTTGATAAAATCAACCATAGCCTACTTCTCACTAAGCTGATTTTATTAGGGTTTACTAGCAACGCTTTGTGCTGGTTACGGTCGTACCTAACCTGCAGGACACAGTGTGTTCTTTTTGATAATACCACATCCAAAGAAATTTCTGTTAGCTCCGTAGTCCCCCAAGGAAGTCACCTAGGTCCTTTGCTGTTTTCGATTTTCATAAACGACTTGCCGCTTGTAATGAAGCATTGTAATGGTTTTATGTACGCTGATGATGTTAAGATGTTTCTCAGCTACAAATTATCTTCAGATGGGGCGTATTTGCAGCAGGATTTAAATAGTTTTTACGCATGGTGTAAATATAACCAAATGGAGCTTAATTTAAAGAAATGCAAGCACATGCGATTTTCTAGAAATTGCACATCAATGCTACACTATTTCCTGGACGGGCATCAACTAGAGTTAGTTGGAGAATTTCTGGATCTTGGTATTTTACTTGATCCTAAGCTAGATTTCTGCAAACATATTACAATGACGATTAATAAAGCTCGTGGTGTGCTTGCTTATATAAAACGATGGTCTAAAGAGTTTACAGATCCTAATGTAACGAAACAACTATATCTGTTCAAAAGCAGTTTCTCTTATTCTGCCCGAGGAGCTCATTTGGTCGTTATGCTGGGAATCTTCCTTCGTATACTGCGAGGCTATCAATAATTAAACTACCTAGTTTAAAAAGTCAAAGGACTACGCTAAATGTGGAATTTCTAATTAATTTGATTAATGGCGATGTCCTCTCCGACTTCCTTCTTCGTAACATAATTTTTAATATTCCACGACGTTTTACCCGACACCTAATACCTCTGCACCTTCCTGTTGTTCAAACAAATTATGCTGATGCATAGCTTAATCGATTTTTCAATTAATATAAATGTAATTAAACGCAATATTATCGTGTTTTTAAATACTTAATATATCTTAACAAAATTTTTTCGTTAATAATACCTTTATATAAAACTTTGTAATATATAGTAGTCTGTAAGGATTCATATCCATAGATTTAATCAAATAAATAAATAAAAAAAAAAAATAAAGAATAAACGAAATATTTTTCTTAAAAATGTACCTCATGCATAAACGGCCGAAGAAAATCTTCAATTCACTCTCCAGCTCTAATTTAGTAACCCAAATAGTACCAAAGTACTAATTACAAATGGATTGATAGCGCTAATGGACCAATGATTTACAGATATTCCTTCTTCCACCCACTTAGACAATCTCTTGTTGGCTTGTCTTTTAAATTTTAGATATATTTTACTCTCATCAATAGTTTTATGCACGGTTGAAAAAGTTGGTACAATTGTACTTTTTTTGGTACAATTCAAAACTAAAAAGTACTCTGGTACCTTCATGACTTATTTGGTACTATTTCCAAATTTTTCAAACCTAATGTAATTTGATATAAAATGACAGCTCGTTATAACTGTTTAACGAAGTTCAGTGTTTGTTGCAAATGGTCTTGCGAAAATTCTAAATTTCGTAGCTTTGTAAAGAAATCTAACGGAAACTCTGTTGTTTTTATTGTTGGATTTAACAAAACAGCTATGATATTTTGCAAGACCATTTGTACCAAACACTGAACTCCGCTATTGTGAATAGATTTTTGCACTTTTTCATTGGACATCAGCTTAATATGTCAACCTGCTAACTACCTTTCAGCAAAAAAATTCTTATATTTCACATTTTCAGGTTGAGAGGAAAACCAAAAATATATTTGGTTTACACACTTCAAGACTCAAATTGAAGAAAAACTACATACTGATCGACGAGGTGTGTCTTTCTCTACCGCGCGCCATCAAAATCTCAACTTACTTGAAAAGTGGATTTAGTAGGTTTTCATATTCAGCCGACAACATGCCACATTCTAAATTAAGTATCAGTGGAAGTATATAAATGTGCATTTTCTGATGATACTGACGAGTTTTTAATAGATATAGGAAACCAGTTCTGCAAAAGTTCTAGTATAAGAGACGACTTCCTGTCATTTCAAGATTATTTTGGAACGAACTTATAATATTTTGAAATAGTTATTCGTCAACAAGTGGTTGTCACGTCCAGAAGTAATCAATAGAGTTTTGAAACTGTGGGATCCACCCCGTTATTCTTTTACTCCGAATGATCTTGAAGAAGGATTTTCAACCGCTAAATTAAATTGTATTATATCCGGACTTTCTACTCCAGCTTATAAATGTCTTTTCTCTTTCTGCAGTATGTGTATATTCAGAATTGGAAACACAATAAATTTGGAAATGCAATCCGATGCTCCTATGCACTTATTTTTAGAACGCTTAAAATTTTTACTTTCGTTTAAAACGGTGGCATGTCATAACGTCTAGTGTTATAGTGTCCATGGACACTCCAAAAAGTGTCACAATGTCCATGGACACTGTGACACTTTTGAAAATGTCATAATGTCCGTGGGCATTAAGACACTTTGGAAATGGACGTTATGTCATTTTTAAAAATGTCGAAAGGTCCATAATTACTCAAGACGTTAAATACAAAAAAAGATCTACATACACGCAGAGAAAAACATGTTTTATTATGGTCACAACCAACAAAACTATTTTTAAAGAAACTTACTTAACAATAATATGGTTGTCGGTGACAATGATTTGGTTAAATTAAACATAATATGGTTAAAAAAATTTTAAAAATGGTTTTGTTGTTTTTTCTCTGTGTGCATATATTAAATGTATAACAGAGTCACTTTTGGGCGCAAGGATTTTCTTCCCTATGGTGTAACAAATACCGGCATAGTCGGCCTTCGGCTGGGCGCAAGGATTTTCTACTCTATGGTACAGCAAATACCGGCTTCGCTAACTAAAGCTTCTATGCACAGCCGGCCTTCGGCCGGACGCAAGGATTTTCTCCTTTCTGGTATAACAAGCACCGGCTTCACTAACTAAAGCTTTTCTCCACAGACGGCCTTTGGGCGGGCGCAAGTATTATTTCCTTTATGGGCGCAAGTATTTTTTCCTTATGGTATACATTGGACGTTATGACATGCCACCTTTAAAACACGAGATTGCATTTTGAGATATATTCGTCCATTTTTTTGTTATCTATACTTTACATGTACTAGTGAATTTTAAGTATAATTTGTATTTTAAATTTTTGTTTATAAAAATAAAAAAATTATGAAAATGATTTAGTACTATTGGGCTCGAAAAAGTACGATTTTTAAAGTTTGCTGGTACGATATTGGTTTTCTCATTTATCATCCCTGGTTTTATGTGTAATAAAATGAATATTTTTACAATCAACAAAGTTGATAACGAAGGCATCTTTCTCTTTCACAATCAAATAAAAAAATAACGCCGTTCTTCCTTCCTTTGATTGAAAACATGTTCAAACTCATTGCGAATATAAAAATAGAATTATTAATATTTTTGCAGGTGTTAATTATAAAGACAATTTATAAATGGGTCATTGTTTTCATCAGATAAGAAACTTCTTAATTAAGAGAATTAAACAAAAAAATGAAAAGGGCAACAAAGAAAATGAAATTAAATAAAATAATGTGTAGTAATTTATTCCTAAGATGCTTTAACCTTTTAATATCCCCTTTTTTTGTTTAAAAAAGTTTCGGAGTCAGGTGAAAAATCTTTGTCATGAAACATTGGTGAGTTTTGTCCACTACATAAGCAGTAAATTAAAGCTTGAGATTATATAAATATACATTAGGTTTTTGTCTGCATTAGACCCCTGTAAAATATTATTAAATTATTTCTAGTGTAGGAGCCCGCGCTTTGACCTTTAATTTTGTTAAATTTTGAATATAACAACATTGCATTGTATGGCAGAAAAGTATATTACTGTTTTGTTTAAGTTCCTGAAAAAAGTGTCAGAAGCATCCATGACTTTATGCGATAAAAATCAAGAGAAGGTTAAGTGTAGACGAACTTGAATCAAGACACGAGATGCTCAGATTTGTGACCAAAAAAGGATTGTATTGTTTTATGTTGAATAAGAACCAAAGTTTTAATTTTTTAAATTTAATTCAAAAAGGTTTTAGTTTTAATTAATAATAATTGATAGTAAATAAAATATTAAAATTTAAAAAATGGTTTTTTTTTCAAAAATACTTAATTCTTAGAAGCTTCTGCGCGGCCTCAAGATGTGACATTTTTTTTTTTTTTAGCAATTTTTATTTGTTTTAACGTAAGACAAAAAAAATATATTGCTATTAGAATATGATTCGAGAATTTTTATTTTTCTCATACATCAGTGACCCACCCTAATACACATACATTCGTTAAGCAAACGCCCACTTTCGACGGGCACTGTTGCCTGGTCGCGTCAGTTATCATACCATTCCAGTAAACATCCAATGTTTAACTTTGTAAATTCAGATTTATGTATATCAATAAATATTAAACTGATAAAAGTAATTTTTTACCCTCCCCTACTAGTAGTGAAGAGAGCGTACTAAGCTTGTCACTCCGTGTAAAACCTTTTTTATTATTTATCAAAGACTCCGTAAAGTATAGAGTATCAAAAAGTCTCCTCTTATAGATTCTCATCCACTCAGGACATTGGATGTTTATTTTATGTTTCTATATTTACAAAAATTAATCAAAGTACCAGATGTAGAACAAAAAAGTACCAAAAAGCTCTCCCTTAATGTTCTTATTCACTCAGATCCATGCATGTTTAATTTTATATTTATAGGTCGAATATTAGCAAAAATTCAAAGAGAACCAGATGAATAACAAAAAAAGTACCAATATTTTTTTTTTTCTTATAGATTGTTATTCACGAAGGACCCTGCACCCAAGAATGATAGAAATAAAGATTACGACAGCAGGCAGGTATAATTTGTTTTACTGCGCATGTAGGAACTGTGACGTCTCACAACCTTCGTTCTCATTGGCTAATAATTTTTAACTTTCAAACTGTTATGTTTATGAGTAAACATGACAGTGGGACAATTTATTTTGAAGTTTTAGATATTTAAGTAAGCTATAGGCCCTATTATATATATTCCAGAGCACCGTGTAAAATGCATCTAATTTGCAAAAATCTAAATTATTTACATACAAAGATGATATACTTGCCAAAAGATAAAATTTGATACCCATATTGCCCTATTTAAAACGAAGGGTTACCACCCCATTGCATTTTTGCCAAAACGCGAACTAGCACGAATTTCAAAAAAAGCTGAGACACGTATTTAATTAAATCGACTAAAGATTAAAATATGTTAATTTGGCACTTTTATTACAAACAACCCCGAACAAAAAGTTCAAAAATCGTTTTTTTTACAGAAAATCCTTAAAAATAAGGACATGGATGATCGTCCTTGGACAAATTGTATATACAGTTGGACGCGCCTTAAAAAAACATTTTTTACGATATCCAATTTGCATATGTCGGTAAGGAAACAGATTCTCAAATTAACAAAACATGCTAAAATAGACCCTTTTTCAAACTGGTCCAGCTCACGAGAGGTCAAAGCTGGAGCCGAAATATTTAAAATGTAAT
This sequence comes from Pollenia angustigena, assembly GCA_930367215.1. Lineage (NCBI taxonomy): Eukaryota > Metazoa > Arthropoda > Insecta > Diptera > Polleniidae > Pollenia > Pollenia angustigena. The sequence goes on along the minus strand of OV884057.1, from coordinate 116,970,487 downwards.
CTTAAAAAAGTCCAAGATTCATTTTTAGGATGGTACATCGAGCATGAATTTTGGTTTCATACAACTTGAGTCGCTCTAGTGTGTATATATAACATTTAATAAAATATAAGTAAACGAAATAATTTTTAATTATTAAATTTGTAATTGACATTATTTTAATTTTAATTTGTGTAATTTAAACTTGGTCGTTAATAAATTATCATATTTCCACCCTGTAACTTGCGCTTATTTTGTCTGTTCATTATTTTTCTATTAATATTATTTGAAAACTGAACATTTTTATAGAAGTTCCTTTTTTCTTCATAATTTTATTTTTGACTTACATAAAAATATATTATCTCTATATTAGCTATAGTTTAAAATATAGACATTTAATTAAAAGGACGCAACACGTTAGTTTTTCGCACAATTTCCCCATTTCTTTTTTTGCGTTTAATTTGTTGGCATTTGCCCACTGCACACTTTATGTTTGTTCTCTTTTCTGCTATCTTCCATTTTTATTTAGATTTAATTTTTTTAAATTATGCTACTTTTAACACACGTTTAAACACTTTTTAAACTTTTATTATTGTAATAATATTTTTAATATAAAATATTAAGCAAAATTCCTAGTTTTTTGACAATTGATATAATATTTTTTATTTGAACTCTCTGAGTACACTTATTGCAGGGCTGCCAACTACACATACATTTTTTTGTAAGAAATTAAGATTGTTACATAAAAAAGAGACTTGGTAATCTTTTAAAGAGAACTACTACGTCATCAAACAGAAAAACATGCGCAAGGCGTAATCTTTATTTCTATCATTCACCTTTAATATTATGTTTATAAGTTCAATATTAACATGTCGTCATGACTAGCCATCGCTATGTTAAAACAACAAACTATTTCTTTTGAACACAAGAATTTGGATAGTGAAGACTGCTTTTGGCGATGTTTTGTTCTTGTTAAAATAGCGTTGTTAAAACTTTTTCTCCCCATTGAGGTTTTGTTGACAAACAAAGGAAGAAAGCGCTCTTAACTGATTTGCCTGTGCCGATTTATTTATAAGATTTATAAGTTGAAATATCCTGCAAATAAAATTGGACCACCTGATCCATTTTGATAAAATGGACTTCTCCATGGACTAGTCCGATGTAATGCAAGCATGGACCATGTCATTGTTAAAAAGTGTTTGTAGTGAGACGACATGTCTTCGTTTCGTAACGACGTGCTTTCGTTTTTAAACGACTTTAAAACTAATCCTCTTGTGTATACCATGGAGTAGTTTTAAAACTACTCCTTAGTGGTCCAAAGGTGGGTTATATGGTCCTCTCCTAGGACATCGTAATGTTAAATAGACCAGGTTTTTTCCATTAGTTTGGGTTACTTTTGGACTAGTCCTGGTCCCTTGTGGACTACTCTTTACACGCGTGCTTGGACTGGTCCTATTATTTGCAGGCTACTCGAAAGCCAATTTCTAAAAAATGTCGAATAATCGACCACCCTATTTTATATTATTATTTGATAATTCCCTTCTAGCATCAGAATCGCCAAAAAATTTAATTTTTTTAGATTTTTGGTAAAAAAAATTCGCCAAAAATCGCCAAATAGGAGTTTAATCTAAAAAAGTACATAAGAGTTATCTTAACTTTATTGAAATTTTCTATACATACCCTTTTCTTAATACAGTATTCCACGGATAATTACCTCGCCGAAAATGTTAATATTTTTGGTTAATTATGGGGGATAAGTATTTAAGCGAATACGCTTAACTACCTTGTTAAGGTTATTAAGGTTACGTTTAACTACCTCATTGAGGTATTCCTTTACAAGTTACCTTAACTTTGATGTATGAAAAATGTTAAATCATATGGAACATAGAAATTTGCACATGTATTAGCTAAATCTGAACTAGCAATAAAAAACAATGGGATTTAATTTTATCTGAAATGCTTTTTAAGATGTCCTGTCATATACTAACAGAAGCGTACGCATGCTTTAATTTCTTCATTTACATATAATTTTCACTCTACAATTGTAAACCAAAGTAAGTTTTCGTTGACGATAAATGTTATTTTAATATGTTAAGTTGGTTGCATTTCTTGCTGTGTTGTTGTCAAATAGTACAGAGGCAATTAAACGAACGAAATTTAAGTGACATTTTGTTTTGGGAGCTTAATTTTTAATGCAATTACCCGAATTGGGTCATTATGTACAAAAAGTATCTCAAATTTATTTAAAAAATGAAAATAAGAATCTTTTTTGGGTACTTTTAGTCATTAAGAGCTGAATAATCACTTACACGATTAAAATTCGACACAAAAATGATTCGCGCTTATGATTTAAAGTGTTTGATTTAAAATTCAATAACAAATGCTATCAAAAAAGAAGCGAAAATGACTCTAAACTAATAAAAAAAACTAATCATAAATTGCTCTTCAAGAATAGTCGAGGGCATGGTACCATTTTCTGCCGACAAAAGTATCATTAATGATCAGAAAATGAGCGCATATTCTGGTACTTTAATCACGCTAAAAAGTTAAAAAAGTCTTGAATATGATTAAAAATTTTAACAAATGCTAGCTGGGTTGGAAAACCCCGTTTTTAATTTATGTGTTTAGCTTAATATTTAGGCTTTCCAAATAAAAAATCTAAGAAAAACTGACAAAGTATCAAAGGAAAAATTCAAAAATCTCAAGTTAAGATGGATTCATCCATGCGTTTTTTTTTTAAACAAAGCTACCATATGGTTTACAGATGTAAGAAACAACTAGCAAACTACTTATGTATATTGCATTGTTTTCTAAAAGTGTGTTTAAGAAAATGGACAAAAAAAGGAAATTAATTGTATTATGTTTTATTATATTAATTTTTTGTTTAGTTGTTCAGTAAAACTACAATTGTTGTACAGTAGTTTTGACTTAACTACCTATTGTTTACGTGCACTTTTGACTTAACTGCACGAAATTGATAATTTTTGGAATTATTCTTTATAATTCCATACAAATTCCTTTTTTAAGTACACTTTCTGTACCTGCACATTCAAGATAAATGCACAAAATTTTTGGCATTTTAAAATTAGTTTCATACAAAAAATCAAAGTTAGCTGCACTTTGACTTAACTGCCCAAAATACATATTCTGGAATTATTCTTCAAAACCCTTGTTTACGTGCATTTTGTATACCTGCACATTTTTCATATTTTTGGGCCGCTTTAAAATATTTTCATACAAAACTTCAAAGTTAGCTGCACACATGGTGTCCACTTTTTCACATAAATATCCAATTTAAGCTGTTTATAAAAATATAAATGGCAATTATTTTGTTTTTTTTTCCATACATTTTTATGTTCTTTGTGAATTCTCATTGTTTTTGTTAATATTTCTTTTATATTAAATAAACATACCCAATAAAAAATTTTATCATTTTGCGAAGCACTAAAGGTACATTAAAAAAAATAAGCGCACAATTATGCTCTACGCAATAAGACATACAGAAATGCAGTAAAGTAAGTGAAAGAACTCTCAACAACTTTTATAAAAAAAAATAACATTTCAAGTGCTACGGCATTCCCTTACTGCGAAGCAGGTTTGTAAGGGAGAATACTAAAAAATAACTGTATCAAAACATTCAGTGTGTAAATATGATCGTTACATCCAACAATGTTTATGTGCGCTGAATAATACGCTTTATGTATCAAAAATTTATTGCTTCAAAGTGGGAACTCGCCATATAAAATTCATGTCTTCCGTAAGCGCAATGGTAAGCGAACCCCTTATGTTTCTCCCTTACAAACCTGCTTCGTTGGAAGCTCCATTTTTTATTGGGTACATACATGTAAGTATAAAATGGTCTGTTATTTCCCAGCTAGCATAGGCTGTTTGTTAGACGATTATGTTTAATATACAAATCCTAAAAGAATCTTCTGATGATTATCTGACGAGTCACAAAAACATCTAAATCTTTTTTTAATTTATTATTTTTTTTATCTATTTTTTGACACGCTCGTCTTTAAATCTTGGAATGAACCTTTTGGGACTCTCTGTAAGAGTCGTAAAACAATTACTGAGCTACCTAAATAAGACCGTTTTTGAAGTATGAAAATACTATTGCCAATACAATTTTAATAAAACAAACCGGCCTAAGGATCTGTAAAAAAGGATTTTCCGACAGGATGGTGTTGATTTCGCGACCTGAAGGTTTGTTTTATAGAAATTGTATGAAAATTAGAAGTTTAGGCATGAAAAATACGCTTGATGCCCTTATTTAGGTAGCTTAGTCATACGGCTGAGCATTTCACGAGTTGTAAAATAATACCTACATGAGTCTCATACGACTCTTGGCATGCTTTTTGAAAGACTCGTTATAATCTCAACATACATCATAAACGATACCCTTTACTAATACTTTACTAATATAAGCGTTTTTCGCTGAGTTATGGAAGAATCTGTCATAGGAATCAGCACGTGTAGCACTTTCTCCCGTGCGAGGAATTGTCTACAATTAAAAAATTAGCTCGTCGACGATCAAAAACGCTCTTTGTGAGATTCCCAGTAGACTCCTAGACGATTGAAAATGCGAGCTGGGTTGAAATAACATTTAAATCTATATATATAAAAATAAGTTGCATTGTGTAAGTAATTGATGTTCTCTGAAATGCGTGAACCGATTTTGTTTCTGTAAAGGTGGAATGTGATGCCAATACCAAGGTTTTTATGTATCAACGGTCTTCAAATGTATATTGGTTCATGAGTTATAGTCATTTTATTGAACACTGCATTCATTCCGAAACATGTATGTATTTATATTCCCATACAAATATCAACAAAATGCCCTCCATTTTGACCTCCTCCGAAACGGCTTGACCGATTTGTTAGGTATGGCAATAGGTCGTAGAGTATATTTTATATCGCTAGAGGGCGCGAAAATTGCAATAGGGGTAAAAGCTCCCACTCCACAATCTTCTAAACTAACCAACCGGGTTTCTTAATATTTGGCATGAAGACAATGTAACATCTGAAAGAGAATAAGAAATAGGGTGTGGAATAGGGTAAGAGGGCTAAAAGCTTCCCTTCCTATATCTTTGTAACTAATCAACCGATTTTTTTGAAATGTCTCAGGCAAATAGTATTACAGTTGGAAAGAACTACAGCCTATAGTTTTTATTATTTAGGGCGTGAAATAGAGCAAGAGGGGTAAAAGCTCCCCCACCCTCTATCTTAACTAATCAACCGGCTTTCTTAAGATTTGGCATGCATACACTGTAACATCGGAAAGAGGACAGGGCATTAAATAGGGCAAGAGGGGTAAAACCTCCGCCTCCCTTTATCTTCTTAACTAATCAATCAATTTTCTTGAAATTGGGCAGGCAAATAGGGTAACATCTGGAAAGAACTATAGCCTATAATTTTTTCTTAAAATTTGGCTAGCAGACACTGTTACGGCTGTAGGAAATATCGCCCAAAGAAAAATGGCCCAAAAAAAATAAATGAAAAATCGCCCAAAAAAATTCCATGTAAAATTGGGCCTGAATTCATATGAAAAGTGACCCAAAATTTTTGGGCTATTTTTCGTTATTATTGGGTGATTTTTGTTTTTTAAATTTTATTATATGAAAAATAGCCCATTTTTTCAGGCCATTTTTAATTTTTAAAATTTCGCCAAAATCTTACATACTATTTGCCTAAGTCATTCATTATTACTATACGTCGAATTCCTTAATGTTATTTATAAAAATAACGGGACATATTGCAAAAAGGTGGCATGTCATAACGTCCAGTGTCATAGTGTCCGTGGACAAACTCGAAAGCATAGCCGGCCTTTGGCCGGGCGCAAGGATTTTCTCCTTTTTGATAAAACAAGTATCGGCTTCGCTAACTAAAGCTTCTCTGCACAGCCTGCCTTCGGCCGGGGGCAACGATTTTCTACTCTATGGTATAACAAAAATCGGCTTCGCTAACTAAAGCTTCTCTGCGAAGTCGGCCTTCGTTCGGAAACAAGGCAGATTTTAGAAGCTTTACTTAGCGAAACTGGTACTTGCTATACCATAAAGCAAAAAATCCTTGCGCCCACCCAAAGGCCATCTGCGCAGAGAAGCTTTAGTTAGCGAAGCCGGTCTTTGTTATATCATAGAGGAGAAAATCCTTGCGCCCGGCCGAAGGCCGGCTACGCAGAGAAGCTTTAGTTAGCGAAGTCGGTTTTTGTTATACCATAGGGGAGAAAATCCTTGCGCCCAAAAGTGTTTTCGTTAAATTATTAATATATGCACGCAGAGAAAAAACAACAAAACCATTTTTAAATGTTTAATTTAACCGTATCATTGTGACCGACAACCATATTGTGGTAAAATAAGTTTCTTTAAAAATAGTTTTGCTGGTTGTGAGCAAAATAAAACAGGTTTTTCTCTGCGTGTATGATACTGGACTTTATGACATGCCACCTTGCAAAAAGCTATATTCTGTTTTGAGTAATTGGTTATAACTATGCAGTGATTAATTAATATTTAACTATTGAATAGTGCACAAAGTTTGGCGGAGGGCTCAAATAGGTATTACTGTCCATACTGCCGCGCAGCTGTTGAAGATACAATGCAATTTTTACATAAAACTTACATTTGTATGTTGTTAAATTTATATGAATAATAAACACTGTTTTGCAAATTGGGTAATTTAACTTTTTTTTTTTTTGTGAAAAAATTATTTTTTTCTTTTTGGGTCATTTTTCATTTTTATTTTGGGCCCTTTTTCGTTTCTTTTGGGCAAAATTTCATATTTAACTTTTTGGGTAATTTTTCATGTTCTTTAATATAAATGCAAAAACACTACATACAGGTACGAAAAAAACAGAAGTAAGGAAAAACATGTAAATCAAATAAAATAGATAATCAATCAAAGCAAATTTCCCTCTACCAAGGGTTAAATACAATTTTGTTTTAAAGCTTGATGTTTGACTATTGAATGCCAGCCGTTGTCAATGGCGGTGAGTGGTAAACGGCGAACCCCTCTGAAGAGAGGTTGCAATCGAAGCATGTAAGAGTAACCTGTCCGTGAAAGCTCGGGTTCGATTCCTGCGGCAGTCAAGAATGAAAAATTATCAATAAATTTTAATTAATTTCATGTTGTAAAATTCCTTTCTTCATAAAAATATTTTAATAGAAATTAAATTTGATGAACTTTAGCCTAATTAAAATATCAAAATTTGGATTAAAAACTAAGCTCAATTAAACTTTTATGTACAAATTTAAAAAAGTCGCAATTTAGTTAATTTTGTTCTGAACAAGAATTAAACCAGTTCAAGAAAAAACTTGCCCAACAAAATAATTTCTTTCTCTCTCAAAAGAACTCAACAAAGAAAATTTTCAAAGTTATTTTCGGGAATACAAAGTTCATTATTAATACGATATCCGTATGACGTGCTAAGTTCCCAATTTTTTATATTTGATAAATACACTGCAATTTATTGTTGAGGGAAAGCTAGCTTCTATGCGCATTTCACTGGTTGCTAAGGCCAGCTCATCAGGAAATCTTTTCCAAAGATTTTAGAAAAGCCAAAAATATTAAACAAATAAAACCCTAAAGCGAATAAGAATTATAACCCCTCCTAAGTCTTACTTGTACAATATCAAAACTTAAACAAAACACCAACAATAAACAGTGAGTTTATCTTTTCTTACATCCCCCTACAATTGGTTGGGTTCTTTAAGACTCGAATTGTAGTTGTAAGTGGGTTAAAAGAAAAATCAAAATTAAAATTTTGTCCGATTAAAAATATTGTTTGAAACGCATGGGTGAATCGAGCTTTATCGATGGAAAACAATGTTCCAGAAATTCATAGACAAAAATTCTGAAAATTTTTTTCTATCAAGAGTTATACATACATCCAGTTCATCGATTTCGAACGTTAACGTTCGTATAGAAAATTATATGTAAAACAAAAACAATATTCGAAAATTTGTTTTTGTTTTAAATGTAGTTTTCTATGCGAACGTTGACGTTCGACATCGTTAAACAGGCAGATACTTTCCCTGTCACACTGTGCAATTAGAGACAGATTGGGATATCTTAAATAAAAAAGGCCTTCAATAAAAATAAAAAAAAATTGATAGCACATTTATTATCTAATTCAAACATACACGCAGAGAAAAAATATGGTTGGGCATGGTTACGGCAACAACACTATGTTTAATGTAACAATATATTGTTGTCGTACACAAATAATTGCTATTTTTATTTAATATCAACCATATTATAGTTACTGTTAACATATCAATGTTTATCGCAATTATGAATTTGAGTATTGTTGACAGAAACTTAATTATTTTTCTAACAACTTAATTATGATAGCTTTCTAAACATATTATATTTCTCACAACCATATCATGATATTTAATAGCCATAACATGATAACTTTCTATACATTTATCATATTATGTTAAAGATGCAATCAAACTATTTTTACTCTAATCATATTATGTTAGCGCCATTTGTAAAATAATTTTGAAGCAGTTGTGTCGTTTTTTTATTTGTGAGCGGTTAAACAATTAATTCCATAAAAAATAAGTTTAAAGAAATTAAAAAATTAAAATAATAGTGCAAATTCAAAATATCATAGTTTTTTTTGTAAAATCCAAAAACAAAACACACAGAGATTTCGTTATATTTTACAAAAGTGCTACGATATTTCATCAACATCTTAAAATCGAAAAAATGGACACACGCGGTTTCCCATGAAAAATACAGATTTTTCATTTGCTCTTTTGCAAGCCTTATTTGATTAACATTAAGAAAAATTGTGAAAAGCCACAAAATAAAAAATCGATGCAAAAATATTTTAATTTATCTTGTATTTTTATGACAGCTATGAAAGGTGCTGTATCATAATATGATTGCTTCTAAATTTATTATGATTAACATGATGATAATATGATTAATTTCTTAGCTTATTATGATTGACATGACAATAATTTGATTACTTCTTAACTTAGTATGATTAACAGAATAATAATATGATTAAGGGAAAAATATTATGATGTCATATTACGAGTATATTTAGTCATAATATGATTCAATAATAATCTTAATACGGTGACTACAATCATAATCCTTATCATAATATGTTGCTCTTAGAATATGTTTACCACAACCATGTTTTTTCTTTGCGTGTAGTTCGCTGTGTTCCATGGCATATTTACCAGTTGATCCGCTTTACTTTAAAACGGAAGTACACAATCTTCAAAAAGAAAAAATATTTTAAGCTTCTTATTAAATGTTGTTCATCAATGCAGTTTAAACTTCAAGGCATGAAACAAAAAAAAAAAAAGTGACAAAAATACCAAAATTTGGTATTTGATTCTAATACGAAAATATGTCAGAGTATTAGTATTGTTTCAGAAATTTCCCAGATCATACTAAGCGTATCAGACGGTACATGTATTTGCACGTGAAGGAATAGGTTTCACTTCAATTGACATCAAAAGAGTTGAGCTTCCAGCTATACTTGGAAAAGGGCAATATATCAGAGTCCATTAGGTATCTGTGTGTGTGTATATGAGTGTGTAAATATCTATTGTTGGAAATTGTACCTAAGTACCAGCATTAACTTGTAATGCCACAACATTGTGTAGGTTACAAAAACGAAAAATTAAATTGGCAACAACCAGACTGCGTTGTCTACGGATACAGTTAACAAAACGTTTTTACGAAGCAGCCTATACAAAGGAACACTCACACTCACACACACACATACACTTACTCGCCCATATACATACATCCATACATTCATCTTTAGAATCCCTTGAGTGTCGTTTATTTGTATAAACGCTTTTCTGCTATGCATTCTAAACAAGTTGATTTAATTAAAATTTAACTTTAAACATGGCAAAAAGCAAAAACAAAATATGACCAAGGGCTGCAAAAAAAGAAAGGTTTCTTTCTGTTTGAAAACGTGTTGTATTTGCGTGTATGTCCGTGAAAAGTTTTAGAAAAATAAATAAACATTTACGTGTTAAATACATACTTTTCCTTCGGTGGTCCGTGTAACATTCAAAAACCCCTTAAAATTCAAGTAACAAAACAAAAAGCAGTAACAACAAAACATTACATTAACAATTAGGAAGTTTCGAATTGAGTCGAACCGAATTTTAAATACCCAACATTATAATATTTCTATTGCTTATTTTTGGAGATGGCATGTCATAATATTCAATGTCATATTCTACAGGGACAACACACAAAAAAATGTAATATTTTCCATTAACGAAGTGTCAAATTTGACTTAGTATCAAAATCCTCAATTTTTTTAAATCTTGAATTTCAGAATTCCGAATCTCGAAATTCCGAACTTTGTAATCCTGAATTATGAAACTTTAAATTTAAAAATCCCGAATTTGGAAGCTTTATTAAGCGAAGCCGGTATGTTTTTGTCCTTGCGCCCGGCCATAGGCACACTATGCAGTGAAGCTTTAGTAAGCGAAATCGGTATTTGTTATAGCGCGGGCGAGAAGTTGTTTGTTAAGCAAACACTGGCATCGCCAGCTTAAGCTTCTCTGCATAGATGGACTTTTGCCTGACACAAGGACTTTCTACTCTATGGTATAAAACATGTACATAAGTACCAATAGGATGTTTAAGAAAAAAATTTAAACTTTAGACAGACTGCAGATATCCCAAAATGCGTTATATGCCTTTTCCAACCGAGAAATGTATAACTGATGCCATGCAAACATTTAAAACTTTGCTTCGCCTGTTTTAAAAATTTTAATATCAAATCAAAAAGGAAAGTATTTAAAAATAGAACCCTATTTCTTTTTGTTTTTTTTTTTTAAGTGGACATTGCGACACATTTAAAGGTGAAGTCACACCAAAAAGTATCACGTCCATGGATATTATGACACTTTTTGGTTTGAACCGATCTACACAAATTTAAACTAAACAGATCAAGGTCTGGTTTATAATGTCCACCAACTTTCGTTACCCGAGGTTTTCTGAATGGCTTTTCTTGTAATACAAAATCTCTTTCCTATATCAAGACTAGCGCAACGGATATGTTTGAACTTCCTTATTAGATTCTCTGCACTATCAATCTCTGATCGGCCAACACCATAACGTTGTTTTTTTCAATGTTTTCGGGTGTAGACACCTTAACTGGATGCCCAGAAGCTTGTACGGCCATAACGAAATTCAGTAAATCCCTTTTTTCCCTTGAAATTGACGTTGTAGAGTTTCCATAGTTATGCTTAATGAGCATTCAAAAGGTCACTGACTTATTGATCCGCCCTTGTACAATAGCCGTACCTTATTCCGTTAACACTGAAATTTAGGCAACGTTCTTTTAAAAGCAATTCTTGAAAATCCAACAATTCTTCTTTTTTTTGATACGAGTATTGGAAAATTTGATTGCATTGATTGCATATTTCCATAGACTACCAACAATACAATGAATTAAAGATTTCACAGAAATTTTTAATGGTGAACATAAAAATGAAAGACCATCCATTCATTCATTCGTACATTCAGTTATTCCTCTCATTAATTCCATCTTGTAGGTTTTTCATGCTTTAAGTTTTTGTTTATAGTTTTTTTACTCAAAAAAAAAAAAAATCTGCTCTAAAAAAAATAAACAGGACCTTTCATTTAAATAAGCAGAAATATGTCCAATTTTAACTCTACACGTACTAAAATTCACGTTTTCGCTTTCAAGTTTTTTATTATTTGTTTGGGCGCAGCGCTGCAGCAGGCTTTGCTGGCAGAAAATACAATCATTTAGCGTTATTCATCCAATGGGATTTTTTACACGATCCTATAGACGAGGTGTTTTGTAATTTTCTTAACTTTTTGTTTACAAATGTTTATTGCATTTTATAATTTTTATCGCTGTCATTGTTTTAAAATGGTCATTAGGAAACTGTTTTGTTGGTGGGAGTTTTGTGCGGTATCTGGTAGAAATGTTAGCCTGAAGTGTTAGTGGCCGACTGCCTGCTGGGAGGGTACATTATGCCAGTTGTAACACTATAAATGGTTAATTTTTTAATTATTTATGTGCAATTTAAATTCAAACAAGTAGTAGCAGTTATAAATATTGTTGTCTTAAAAAATATACATTCAAATATATTAATGAAATTCATTGTAGCATATTTTTAGGAGGCTGGAATATTTAAAGAAATAAAAATCAGGGTTGCCGTTTGAAAAATTTTTATCTGACCAAAATTGTCTGCAAAACCTACCAAAATCCTTTGAAACCGACCAAATTTTTGAAATATTTAAAAACAATTATATCGTCATAAAAATGCAAAAGGGCATATCATAATTTTTAAAAAATTTTCGGTAGCGATACGACTGGGATTACAAAAACAGTTTTTCAGGATAGTGTCAATCATGCGTAATGTGGTAACGATATTAACCAGAAAACCCCGTTGTTAGAATCACAACAGCTGCCTTTTTATTAAGTTTTATATGTATTTTTGATAAAAAGTATAATTTTTATTGGATAAAGCTATAAATCTACATATCGTTACCTAAAACGCAAAAGGCCCTAACTAACAAAAAATTAAGAATCGACTTTTTCAATAAATTTGATGAATTGCATCAACACTAATGTCCACAATAAATTTTAGAGGGAATAGAACTTCGTTTCTTTAATATTTTTTAGAATTAAAAATTCAGAAGAATTTAAAAACCTAGGCAGACAATTTAATAAAATCTTTTTAGTTCAAAATGTTTTTGCGATTGCAGTTTTTTGAAATTTCCCGTATAACGATGACCGAAGAAATTTATTGGGCAGCTACAAATGTAAAACTTATACACATATTTGTGGTCATATGGATGAGTAGCTTAAGTCGATATAAGAAAAAAAATCAAGTTATTAGATTCTTAGCTTTACAGCAGTTAAAACGCTTATATGCCTTTTTCCGTTTACAGAAATCTTCTTTTTTAACAAAGCTGAATTACAATTTTTATGATTTAATAGCGAAATACAAATAACTAAAAAAAGTAAATATGTGTATGTTTTTTTTCGAAATCAAGGAGATTTTTTCCCAACAGACACGGTACCGCGACCAAGTTAGGTCTATTGTACACACTCCCCTTTAGTTGGCCAAAATACCCTCTGCTTCCCAAAGGAAACTAAGTAGGTCATTCGCCGGTGTTGCACCGACTCTGGACGCGCCTATCGCTTCTTGCCCTAAGTGTCTCCTTTTGGCCCATGCCAGCGCCAGACAGTCACATAGTATATGTCTCACAATGATTTGCCAGTTGTAACGAATAGTGTTCACACGATTGTCCGATATCTAACAATATTGCTGTCTTGCAATGGACGGACAATGTCTTTTCTAACAACGTTGTCAAACAAAAATTGCCAGTTCACACGGCTGAAAGACATTTTTAGCACATTTTACTGACAATTTTGTTAGATCTGACTACAGTCTGTAAGAAGCTTAAATGTATTTAACATTTTTATGACATTTCGTTGACGGAATTTGAATTTGAAGCGGGACTTATTTACGCACCGCATTGCAATAGGTTTGAAGCAAAAAAGTACTTTTTAAAAGTTTTGTATTTTTTCGCTTGAATTTCGCGAACACGAGTGCGAATGTCATAAAATAAGCGAATATTAAGCGACACGAGTATTCGTAACATCACCAATAAATAGCTTTAACATTTATATGTAACATGTAGGGATGAGATTTTCATGCACTAGAAAATCCAAAATATGCTCTACAAAAATAAAAATATGCACTAAAATCTTAAGAACTTTCCATAAATAATCGTTTTTTAATTTTAGTGAAAACAAAAATATAAAAAATTCAGTCTATTGTTATTCAAATATCTTTAAAAAACTTAAATAAATAATTTAAATTTTTGTTTGTTTAAATAAATAATTATTATAAGTACTCTTTAATTAAGAGTAAAATTTTTGTTTTGAACTGGAAGAATGCCAATGCATTTTTAAAAAATTTATTTTCAGATCCCACTTTGATTCCAGATCGGATCAAAAATATGTTGTTAATTTTACTTTCTACAATATCAATTAATTTGACTTGAGCATTAAGTGAACTAAATCCCTTCTAATTTGTTATTGTTTCACCAATATATTCTTAATTGGAAAATACAAATGTAATCGACTTCTGATTTTTTTTAATATAATATTTCTTTACATATATGCAATTGAAAAAGTATTATAATATTATTATAGTATTATATACCGATGATTATAATCATCGGTATCAATTTGAATTTATATGGAATTCTGAAGCATCTAGCCAGGCCCCATCTTGTTGCTACTGGATGCGGGGGAAGGGGAACCAAGGGATATATTTCATAAAAATCAGCTTCTAATTTCTTCCGCGGTATTTCCCATACGCCAAGCAAGTTACTTGTAACAGTTTTGGATAAAATATTTTGAAAACATGTAAGGTGCTCTTCAACGCTTTAAAATAGAACGATATTTTTTCGAAATCTTGAAAATCTTGTATTTAAAGCTTAGCACCAAAAGAATTTATTTATTAATTTTAAAATTTTTTGTTTAAGGTTTTTTTTGTGCATTTAAATTTTTTTTAAAAACTTTTTGTATAATATGAAAATGAAAAAATTAATCACTCAAAAATGTCAAAATATACATCAAAACCCTAAATTTGCAAAAATATGCATTTTAACCAAAATATGCAAAAATAAATCGATGCTATTTAATCGAAAATGTAATGATTCGGAAAGATAATTGGTAGACATCGTACTTAGACTATCGACAGAAAACATGCACTTGCATGGAAATCGCATGCCTAGTAATAAGTAAGTTTAAAAATAGAAAGAAATAGTTTCAACAACCCAGCGGTAAATATTGAAAGGACCGCCTTATTGAAGGCCTCTATACTCCTTTCTAAAAGATTCGTTTCGTATGATATCCTACCTTCAGAAGTATGCCTTCAAGAAAATATAAACTTCTTTTTAAAAGACCTTCCAAAATATTCAGTAAACATTCTTAACTCACTTCTTTAAGAAGGGAGAAAGGAAGTTGTTCCGAAATTTATGTTTTTTTAGCGACATTTTTTACTCCCTTCTTTAGAAAGGGAACAAAGTTGTTATTCAAGGGATTATGAAAGGGGTTGCTCCCAATGACAGCCTGGGTTAAAACTAAAAAAGTATGAAATGCGGCGAGGAGGGATTGTTTCAGCCTTCTAAATATTAGGCCACATTACTCATACTAGTTACCGCTGGGAATGAACTTTATCCTGTAAAAAAAATCAAATTTAAGGAATACAAGGCAAAACAATAACATAAATTGCATTTATTAAATTAAATTATAAAAGCTTTTGTAAAAAAATTGCAAAAGAAACTCAATTCCACATATAAGCCAAACACAAATCTTGCACATATCGGACTTGTTTAGCGAGGCCGACTACTCAGAGAAGCTTTAGTTAGCGAAGCCGGTCTTTGTTATACCATATAGGAGAAAAACCTTGCGCCCTGCCAAAGACCGGCTATGCTTTTGAGTTTGTAAAAATTTTGTGACGGGCCCGCTGCACGCCCCACGCCCCACGCCCCAAGATCGCCTGCCGCACGCGCTCCCCCCGCCCCTTCCACCTACTGTACCATATATTTTCAATACTTGAGAATGGCAACTCATTCTTTTGCCACTTTGTACATTGTTATGGCGTTATTTCCACTTTGGTTACTAAACGATTATGGCGTTATTGCACTTGAATGAATTAAGAAATAAAGCCATATGGCTTTATTTCCTTTGGCTTTATTGCACGGGACCGCATATAAGTACTTTTGGGTTTATTTTCATAAAAGAGTTTCCAGATGTTATTCTTAATGCCATTATTAGATAAACGCTTTGAACGCACTCCCCATTTTTTATCAAGCCATACTTTTTGCATTAAAAATTAAAATAAATATAAATATCAAAAAGTAATTTCAATTTTTGGGAATACAAAATGAGATAAACCCACTGTTTATTGTTGATGTGTTTTGTTTAAACTTTGATATTGTTACAAGTAGAACTGTTGCTTATAAGTCTTATACGTTTAACAGTTCTATTTGGTTTAATATCTTTAGTTTTTCTAAAATCTTAATGGATGAAGTTTCCTGATGATCTGGCCTAAGCAACCAGTGAAATGCGCATAGGAATAGCTTATCCCATCAACAATAAATTTCAAGTGTTTTTATCAAGAATAAAAACTGGGAATTAAGCACGAATAACAAAATCTTTTGAAATTAAATATAAATAAAATTATGGCGGGCTCAAAGATTTGTTCCGAAATACGCAAAAAATAATTTTCTTACTGTTAAAGAACCCATAAATTCATTAAAAAAAAAAAAGGTTTTCCGAAGAAAAATTTTATTCGAAACAAATGAGTGAATCTGCCTGAAATATTTTTAACGATTTTGTTTATTAAAAATATTTGGATTTTCAAAATGTTTCTGCGATAACTATTAAAAGGTGCGATTATTCGCTATTACGATTATAATCAAATTGCAAAGCCTAGTTTTTAGTCAGTGATAACCAGGGCAAGTTTAAAATAGCACGAAAAATGGTTAAAAATAGCTGGCAAAATTGCACGAAAAAGCATAAAAAATTGCACGAAAAATGGTTAGTTATAGAGTACAAAAGCTTGTTTCTTCAAATTGTCAAACATAAATAATCTCCTGTTATCGCATCAAACAGTTCAATAAATGGAAAACACTCTTCCAACATCGCAAGATGTAACTGGAGCATATTTGAACGCTTATAGTTCAGATGGAGAAAGGTTGTCAATATATTCATACGTTTCAAACAGTTTTTTGAAATGCCAAACCATATACGTAGTTCCCGCTTAAGTGCGCATCGGAAAAAGTTTAGCTTTCTACGCATTTAAACGGGAAATTGTTTAACCGATGACCCGGATAAATGCGCAATCAACGCATTTATAAAAACCTCGCTTAAAAAACTCAATAATCATTTAAAAGTTCTCTTTTAGTTTTAAGGGAAAATAAAATTTATTATACCTAGTTCTCATACGAAATAAAATATAATATTAGAACTTAAACTAATTTCATAAACATTCTTACATAAATACATATGCTATTATCTTTTTGGCAACACTGGTTTAAACAGCTGACGCACGTTTCGTGTATTGTTTCACTGTCAAACATCTTCAGTTTGGTCTATAATTAAACCATGAATAATCATCGTCTTACAAACGAACAACGCTTGCAAATTATTGAATTTTATTATCAAAATGCGTGCTCTGTTAAAAAAGTTCATCGCGCGCTGCTTGTGTTCAGCGACGAAGCTCATTTTTGACTCAATGGTGAGCGCTACCGTGAGATAATATCCAACTTTTTTTTGCCCAAAATGCTTGAGCTTGACTTGCATGACATGTGCTTTCAACAAGACGGTGCTACATGCCACACAGCACGCCTAACAATGGACTTATTGAGAGGCAAGTTCGGTGAACATTTTATTTCACGTTCGGGACCGGTCAACTGGCTGCCTAGATCGTGCGATTTAACGCCTTTAGACTATTTTTTGTGGGGTTATGTTAAAGCTCATGTCTATACACACATGCCCGCTTCAATTGACGCATTGGAAGACAACATTGAAGCATTTATTAATGAGATACCGGCCGAAATATTGGAAATAGTATGCCAAAATTGGACTAAGCGGAAGGACCATTTGAGGCGCAGTCACGGTCAACATTTGCATGAAATAATCTTCAAACATTAAATTATATGGACCGTACTCTCGATTCAAATTAAGATTTCATGCATTTTTCTGAATTTTGTGTTTTTTTATAAACTTTCCTATAGCTCTTAAAAAATCACCCGATAATATGTATTTTATTCGACCTTTATTATTTTTAAGTATTAATAAATTAGCGTTTGTGATTACCACAAATCTACCGAATCGAACACTAAGAAGCGATATTTAGTGTTTATTTTCGAAACAAAACAAAACATTTGAAAAAGTGTGTATGGATATGTGAAAAAGTTTGCATGTATTGCTACTGTCTTGCCATTACTGGCAAATGTTAAAGCCGTGTTAATATTATTTAAACCATTTATTATGTATTTCTTCCATGGTTTCAATTTCATTGGTGCATTTATTTTGTTGCACTTAAAACTTGTGAATAAGTTGGAGCTTTAATTATTTCCTCTTCTTCATCATCGGAAGGTTCCGATAACTCTTTAAAATTATTCTCTATGATTTTCGAAATTCAAGAGAAATGTACTTTCAACTGCCGTTTCAAATATTTGTGTTGCCATACATACGTATAAGTAAAAAAATACTTTTACTAACTTTATAAACTCCCCCGATATATCTTAGGGAGCATAACTCAAATGATCTAATAAAGAGTTTAATTTCGTTGATTGGTGAAAATTCTTTTAATGTTGCTGCAATAAAGCGAGGTAGTATAAATCCCAATAAAAAATTTTATCATTTTGCGAAGCACTAATGGTACATTTATCAAAAATGCGCTACGCAATAAGACATTCAGAAATGCAGTAAAGTAAGTGAAAAAAATCTCAACAACTTTTATTAAAAAAAAATAACATTTAAAGTGCTACGGCATTCCCTTACTACGAAGCAGGTTTGTAAGGGAGAATACTACAAAATAACTGTATCAAAACATTCAGTGTGTAAAGCTGATCGTTACATCCAACAATGCGCTTCATGTATCAAAAATGTGTTGCTTCAAAGTGGGAACTCGCCATATAAAATTCATGTCTTCCGTATGCGCAATGGTAAGCGCAACTCTTATGTTTCTCCCTTACAAACCTGCTTCGTTGGAAGCTCCATTTTTTACTGGGATGAAACTAAAATTCAAGTAAATCATGAAAATGACTTTCGCAAAATAATAAGCAAATTTTAGGCACTTAAAAAAAGTTTTTACACATACCAACTCAAGAGCAGTAAAGGTCTCCAGGTGGTGATTAAGGGAATTGATTCATGCGTAGACCCAGAGGAAATTAAAACTTTCTTGGAAGAAAAAGGCTTCAAGATAAAACATGTGGTAAATATTAGAAATAGGGACAAAAATCCACAATTAGAGCCCGGCGACATTAAGTTAAAAAACAACGAAACGCATCCCATTTATAGTGTGAAATATATTCTATACAGAAGGGTCACAATTGAGGAGCCGCACAAAAAAATGGACCTGTTCAGTGCTTAAACTGCCAAGAATTTGGCCATACCAAGGCATACTGCTACTTACCCCCTGTCTGCGTAGTATGTGGTGAACTACACGGTACAGTTTCTTGCGATAAGTCTAAAACTGACCCCAACGTAAAAAAATGTAACAACTGTGGGGGTAATCACACTGCCAATTATAGAGGATGCCCTGTATATAATATCGTCAAGCAGACGGTTGGACCGAAAACAAATACCCCTCAAATGAAGGTCGCAAATCAAGTAAACACAAATGCAAATCAAGCCCCCCAGCCTAGTAATAACAGAACCTCTTACGCCAACGTCCTAAAATCAAACCATCAGCCTATGCAAGGTGCCTCGCCAAGTAATGATGAAACTCCGGTTTCTAATTTAAGTCGTTTAGAAAAAACCATGGTAACATTAGTGCAAACAGTAAATAATTTTAAGAACACAATGGGTAATATGATGCAGGAAATGCTAGAATCGATGTTATTGCAAGCTGTACTTAACAAACCATGAACTGTTTAAAAATTTGTTTTTGGAACGCAAACGGCATCCGCCAACCTAAAAATGAATTAGAATACTTTCTTAAAAATAAACAAATTGATGTCATGATGATTTCTGAAACTCATTTGACCTCAAGAAATACGTTTAAAATCAATGGTACTATATGATACCAAGGACCCTCGAGATAGAGCTTGTGGAGGTTCTGCCATTTTAATAAAAACCCGAGTCAAACACTACCTAATGTGTGATCATCGTGAAGATTATCTCCAAGCAACGAACATTTGCGTTGAGGAATTAAATAGAAACCTAGTAATTTCATCGTTATACTCCCCGCCTAGATTTTCAATATCGGAGGACCAATATTATAAATATTTTAAATCATTAGGACCGTGTTTCCTAGCCGTTGGCGATTATAACGCTAAACATACCTTCTGGGGGGTCGCGACTTATAACACCAAAGGGTCGTGTTTTTTTTAACACAATTTCTAAAATGGATTTAAATGTGGTAGCGAGCGGACAACCAACATATTGGCCCACTGATCATCAAAAAATTCCAGATGTCATCGATTTCGGCGTGGTTAAAAACATTCCCATAGAAACGATTCATGTTGAAGCCTCCCTAGATTTATCTTCCGACCACACACCTACAATTGTTACTATAATGAACCCCAATAGAATTGTACCTCCGACGACAGCTACGCCAATTAATTGGTTAAAATATAAAAAATATCTCAGTACCCATTGCACAGAAAATATTGCGCTCAGTACACCGGATTATGTAGATCGCTCTATTGACAATTTTGACAGGTTTCTGAAACTAGCTGTTCAACATTCCAATATTGCCCCCAAAAAAACATAAACTATTAAAATATATTCCACAGATGTCGAGCATCTTTTGTCTGAAAAAGGAGGGCTCGAAGAGAGTGGCAATTGCACAGATCCCCTCAACTTAAGAACTTACTTAAAGAGTGTACATAAAGACTAAGAAAGTTACTGCAGGCTCAGAAAACGGCTTCTCTGGAAAAATATCTTAAGGAACTTGATGCAACCCCACAATCAGACTACTCATTATGGCGTGCAGCTAGAAACCTCAAAAGGCCAGTTGTCTCTAAACCACCATTAAGAAACTTGAATGGAAGTTGGGCAAGAAATGATGTTGAAAAAGGAAATCTGTTTGTCAATCATTTAAAAAACGTATTTACCACAAATATATCTCACAATATTGCGGTCGAGTTACCACCTGTTGCTGCTAGAGCAGCCTTTCCCCTCAGATTTGAGATAAGAGAAATCGAAAAGGCTATTTGCGACTTAAACACTAAGAAGGCACCTGGTATGTATAAAATCAGTAATAAAATGCTTTTGGAGCTACCTCGCATAGCAAAGAAAATTATTCTTTTTATTTTTAATGCTATTTTACGCCTTACTATCCTCAAAAGTGGAAGGTTTCCTTAGTTACCATCATACCTAAGCCAGGTAAAGATCATACAAAAGTTGAGTCTTATAGGCCTATTAGCTTATTATCAAATATGTCAAAGCTGTTTGAGAAATTATTAGTTTCAAAATTAACACCGCTTTTAAGTGAAAATAGATGTATTCCAAACCATCAGTTCGGATTTAGAAAAAAAACACAGCACAATCGAACAGACTCATCGAATAGTAAATGTCATATTAAAAGCATTTGAAGAAAAAAAATATTGCTCAGCACTCTTCATCGATGTTTCGCAAGCTTTTGATAAAGTCTGGCATGAAGGCTTATTACATAAATTGAAGCAAAATTTACCGGCAAACACACACAAGCTGCTAGAAAGCTACTTAGTCGGTCGTCAATTTATTATTAAAGAAGGAAATTTCTTAAGTTCACCTCAGCCCATTGCCGCTGGAGTCCCACAAGGCAGCATCCTGGGCCCCCTATTATACTTAATTTATACTTCGGACATGCCAACAAGCAACTATACACAAACTTCAACATTTGCAGACGATACAGCTTTTCTAAGCGTTCACGAAAATCGTTATGAAGCATCACGTTACTTACAGCATCATATATTTCAACCAGAAATATGGTTAAGACAATGGAGGATAATGGTCAATGACCAAAAATGCGTACATATAACATTCACTTTACGTCGGGAATCTTGCCCCCCTATTACAATGAAATAATTCCTCAACATTCGCATGTAAAATATCTCGGTATACATTTGGATCGGCGATTAACGTGGGAATGCCATATAGAGGCAAAATTAACTCAAATGAAACTAAAAGCCATTCAAATTCACTGGCTTATTGGAAGAAATTCTGTCCTTAGTCTCGATTGCAAGCTTCTACTTTACAACTCTATCTTAAAGCCTATCTGGTGCTACGGTATTCAACTATGGGGCACTGCATCGGCCTCTAATATCGACAAAATTCAAAGGCGCCAAAATAAACTTCTTCGAATAATCACAGCCGCTCCCTGGTATGCCATTAGTTAAAACTATGATTACAAAATATGCAATAAAATATTTAAAAAGGCTTGAACAACACCCAAATCCACTAGCTCGAAATATTTTAAATCATGGCGGCCACACTCGCTTAAGAAGAAGAGACACTGCAGCACTTACCCAATTAGATGAGCGATAAACATAAGTTTATTTATGAGCGAAATATATAAGTGAACAGAACCCGTGATGAAGAAAATTTTGTCTGGCACCGGCAGGACATAAAATAACGTATTAGGTTAAGATTTGATTAATTATTGTTAGTTCATATTTAATATATGAAGATTCAATAAATAAATAATGAAAAAAAAAAAAACTAACTTTATAAAAGCCTTGCCGGATATTAAAAAAACGCAAGTTTTTTTGTTACGCATTTAAGCGATTTATTTTGTTCAAATTTATTTAATTTCGGACAAAAATAATGAATCATTAAAACGGGGAACGCAATTAAGCGGGATTTTGTTCATGTAATTATGTGAAAATTTTGCTTGCCAGCACATTTTGCGCATATAAGAGGGGTGCATTTAAGCGAGAACTACTGTAGAGAGTTTTGCAGGAGTATTAAATAATTAACCAGAAATTGCACGTAACTTACGAGTTTTGTACGAGATTGAAAATGGCTTAGGGAGGCATTTTAAAAAACAAACAAAATGGCAGCTTTTACGGAATTTTTTTTTCTTTAACTTAGCGGTGTTTGACTACTCACATATACCATTTCCTATTTTAATTAATCCCGTAAACCGGTATTATTATCTAATTTTTTTTTTTACTTTTCAACAAAATCTTTTTTACTGACATCTTTAATATTTTCCTTAGCACTGCTAATAAAGTCTAAGCTTTTGATAAATTTTAATGTTGTATTTATTCGACCTTTATATTAGTAATGTAAATGAAATACTTGAGCTCGAGATCAGTTGTTTAAATAATTTTTATTTTATTTTTCCGATATTTCGAAATTCATCGAATTTCATCCTCAGGGACACTTGTAAAAATTACACTAACAAATAAACTTAAAGCTATAGTTGTCTTAACATCGCCGTTTGGTATTGCACTGTGTTTGTGTAATTTTTACAAGTGTCCCTGAGGATGAATTTCGAAATATCGGAAAAATAAAATAAAAATTATTTAAACAACTGACCTCGAGCTCAAGTATTTCATTTACACGTCTAAGCTTTTATTTATAGAAAGCGCTTTTATTTGTTATTTCAAGATACTTGAGCAGATGCATTGAAATGGTTCTTTTATTTACACTTATGCACTTTTTACGGCTGATTTTTGCAACACTCATTTGGCATTTCGAATAGATTCTGCCTCATTTTCGCTAAGTTTATCTAAAAATTTCTTCTAATTTGTAAAAAAGGTATTTTTTTGCCAAGCTGGACCAAAAAGGGCTTCTTAACGAAATAAATGAGAAAATGGCACAAATGAATTTTGCTATCGAAATGTGATTTTTTAAACCTACATACACATCAACATACATATTAATAATGATTTTTTTTTTTAAAAATATTAAAAAATTTTTTATCGTAAGTGAGTAAGTAGCCTTTCCCAAAAAATAAATTTTCATATGCACAATACAAGAAAATTAATTTGTAAAAAATTAAATAAAATTAAAATATCTTAGAAACGAAGTTTACTGTAGCAATTACATGTGAGTCAAAAATAATATTTTCTTTTCATTACAAATGTTTTGATAATGGAAAAGATACCATTTATGCTTTAAGGTAAAATTTATTTAATGAATCTAACGAAAAATCTTATGGAAGCAAAATGTATGCAAAAAAGTGATGCGTTTGTATAGGTGTAGATACCCAACAAACACGGAGGTTTGATTTCAAATTGAAAATGATTTGAAATCAAACGTTTTCTCAAACGACAAACGTTTGATAATGATTTGAAAATCATATCGTTCTCAACAAAAAAGAGAAATTATTTTCAAATTGAAAAATGCCTTCATTTTCAACTTGCTTTCAAACGTAATTCTCAAATGTTTTTGAAATGTGGATTATAATACAATGTGGAATATAAATAAAAACATTTTATTTTTTTTAATTTAAATTTATTATTTATTCAAACAAACTGTGAGATAAACATTCGGCACCATAGCTTAAAGATAAAATAATGTTCTTTCCTTCCTCGTATTCTTGGAAAGACAAACTACTTGGCTCCCTTTTTTTTGAGGATTGTAGCACCGCGATCGTTCAACAAACTTTCTTCACTTTCCCGTTTTATTTTCCTTTTTTCCGTATTTTTAATCATTGTAATTACTCACTAATAATTTTTATTTTTCACAAGAAATAACCCAGCGGTAACTAGAATGAGTAAAGAGGCCTAATAGAAGGCCTTATTTAGCAGTCACAAACTGTCAGAAGCCCTTCTCGCCGCATTCCAATCTTATTTATTTTTTAAAAAAGGTTGTCATTGGGCGCAAGGCCTTCCACACTTCCTTTAATTACAACTACAATCCCTTCCCAAAGAAGGGAGTACGGAAGGTCACTAAAAATAAAAAGTAAATAAAACTGAACACCTTCTTTTCTCCCTTCTCAAAGAAGGGAGTAGCGAATGTGTACTGAAAATTCTAGAAGGTCTTTTAAAAAGAAGTTTATACCTTCTAGAAGGCAAACTTCTGAAGGCAGGATATCATGCGAAGCGAATCTTTTAGAAAGGAGTATAGAGACCTTCAAAAAGGCCTGCCACTTGCAGTCCTTTCAATATTTACCGCTGGGAAGCTGTTCACTTTATATTAAAATTTATTTTTAATAGTAGAACACATGTAACACAAAGTAAAAAATGTAACTTTGATCGCCATTTTTAATGATTACATTTATTTTTCGCTTTAGTATTGCCAAGTTTATTTTTGATTTGAATTTAACATTTGACAAACATTTGACATCAAATTGATAAAACATTTGATGTCAAATGTTTATTTTCAAATCATTATCAATTTGAATTCAAATGTTATATCAAACAATTGAAAAACGTTTGAGAATTGTGTTTGATGTCAAATGATAAATCATTTCGTATCAAAGGTTTGACTTCGTGTTTGTTGGGTATGAATGTAGATACATGTATACATTGGTACTCATGTTTGTGTCTTAACGGCAACACTGTGAACAACTTGGGTAATAAAAAATTCTTTTAAATTTAGCTAAAAAAATTTTGGTTTGAAAAACAACATTATTATTTAATTTCCGTAGTTCCTAAGTGGAATATTGTGTCTTAACAAACAAGTTAGAATTCGGTTTATCTAATGCTAAAGCTTGTATTCTATGCCATGTTCGCCCTGCTGCAAGGTCCTTATATTAAACCAGGACTTCCTTTTCTTTATCTACCCTGTGGACATGCGCTGTTTGAGTGATTTTGTCTGGGGATTTCCTTAAGGTATGTCCAATCCAATTCCTTTTACGGCGTCGAGTTTCCCTTTTTATTGACAGTTGGTCTGCTTTTGCCCACAATGTGGCGTTAAAAAGAGTGTTAGGCAAGAATACGATACAGGTTTATAAATACTTTGAGTATATTTATGTATTTCTCTGGTGACAGCGTGCCATGTTTCGCACCCGTACAATGCAATAGATTTTACACTTGCGTCAAAGGTTTTTATTTTGGCGCGCTTGGGGATGAATGCTGATCGCCATACTTTATTCGGAATTCCAAACGATGTTTTACCATTTGTGATATGCGATCTTATATCATCACTTGCTTTAGCATTCCTGGAAATGATACCTCCCAGGTAGCAGAAAGAGTCGATAACTTTGATCAGTTTGATAAAAGTTGAATATTGTCCATATTTATGCGCACAAGGCGAATTTACACAAGGTGAACTTATCTTGCTTCGTAAGCAACAGCTGATTACTAACCTTGTGTCAAAATGGTATACCGTCCTGTTGGTTCTGGGGAATCTTAACTAAATTCTTTAATTTTCGATTAAAATTGTGAAATTTAAAACTTTTTTAAGTTATAAAATTTCAAACAAACACAATTTAATATAAAAACAAAATTAAATATTTCTTTGAATTTTTGACACAACGTTAAAATGTTTAACAGTGTTGTAAAACGTTTTCAAAATAAGAACACCTTGTATGAATTCGCCTTGAATTCGCATTTAAAGTTAAAACAGTATTATGAACAGAAATTTTAATGTGTGATATTACAAGTTTTTATATTAAATAAATACGTTAGTGTTTTATACCTATAAATACAGTATTTGTCACTTATTTACACAACGTTAATAAGCATGGGACGCTTTTATGCACTCGTTGTCGTAAACGACTAATTGCTAATTGCTTTATTAAAATTTTCTTATAAGAATTGAACTTGAGTGAATTTTCATAAAACAAAAACTGCACAAAAATTTTTAAATCAAAACTAAGAGAGAGGAAAAAAATGCAAGATTTGTATCTTTTTGTAAAATTACATCTATCGTTAATTGGCTGAAAATAAAATCCACTTTTTAATTAAAATTAAAGAAGCACTTTGGCAACACTCCTAGCAAAACACAATTTTACAGTTGCCTTAAAATAAACTACAATTTTCTTAATAGTATTTTCAAACAAAAATTAACTTCATCCTTTGACGCACAATTAGTGTTGCCATTCGAATAAAAATTATTTTAATATTCGAGTTCAATTTTGTTCCAACAAAAAAAAAAAAAAAATAATTTTGAATAACAAATAATTCGAACAGTGTTTGACGAATATTCGTATATGTTTTTTTTTTTAATTATTTATTTATTATTATTTATTTATTGAATACTTAATGTCCTGCCAGTGCCAGACAAAAATTTTCTTCATCACGGGTTCTGTTCACTTATTTATATAGGTGTTTATCGCTCATCTAATTGGATAAGTGCTGCAGTGTCTCTTCTTCTTAAGAGAGTGTGGCCGCTATCATTTAAAATATTTCGTGCTGGTGGGTTCGGGTGCAATTCGAGCCTTTTTTAGTATTTTACTGCATATTTCGTAATCATAGTTTAAACTAATGGAACATTGAGATCCTTGTGAATATTTGAGTTTTAACATACCAAGGGGCAGCTGTGATTATTCGAAGTAGCTTATTTGGACGCGTTTGAATTTTTTCGATATTAGAGGCCGATGCAGTGCCCCATAACTGAATACCATAGCACCAGATTGGCTTTAAGATGGAGTTGTAAAGAAGACGTTTGCAGTCGAGACTAAGGACAGAGTTTCTTCCAATAAGCCAATGAATTTGGATGGCTTTTAGTTTCATTTGAGTTAATTTTACCTCTATCTATATGGCATTTCCACGTTAAACGGCGATCTAGATGAATACGGAGTTATTTTACATGCGAATTTTGAGGTATTATTTGATTATTGATTTTAATAGGGGGGCATGATTGCCGACGCAAGGTGAATGTTATATGTACGCATTTTTGCTCATTGACCTTTATCCTCCATTGCTTTAACCATAGTTCGAGTTGAAATATATGATCCTGTAGGTATCGAGATGCTTCTTGACTGTTTTCGTGCATGCTTAGAAAAGCTGTATCATCAGCAAATGTTGAAGTTTGGGCGTAGTTGTTTGTTGGCATATCCGAAGTATATATTAGGTATAAAAGTGGGCCCAGGAGGCTTCCCTGAGGGACTCCAGCGTCAATTTGCTGAGGAGAGCTTAAATAATCACCTTCTTAATAATAAACTTTCGACCGACTAAGTAGGTTTCTAGCAGCTTGTGTGTGTTTACTGGTAAGTTTAGTTTCAATTTATGTAATAAGCCTTCATGCCAGACTTTATCAAAAGCTTGAGAAACATCGATGAAGAGAGCGGAACAATATTTTCTTTCTTCAAAGGCTTTTCTTATTGCGTTTACTATACGATGGGTTTGCTCAATTGTGCTGTGTTAGAAAGTAAGCTTATAGGCCTATATGACTCAACTTTTGTGTGATCCTAAGGAAACCTTCCACTTTTGAGGATAGTATTCAAGGCGTAAAATAGCATTAAAAATGAAAAGAATAATTTTCTTTGCTATGCTGGGTTGCTCCAAAAGCATTTTGCTGCTGATCTTATCAAAACCAGGAGCCTTCTTGGGGTTTAAATCACAAATAGCCTTTTCGATTTCTCTTAACTCTAATCTTAGGGGAACAGCTGCTTTAGCTGCAACAGGTGGTAACTCGACCGCAATATCGTGAGATATATTTGGGGTAAATACGTTTTTTAAATGATTGACAAACAGATTTCCTTTTTCAACATCATTTCTTGCCCAACTTCCATTCAAGTTTCTTAATAGTGGTTTAGAGACAACTGGCCTTTTGAGATTTCTAGCTGCACGCCATAATGAGTAGTCTGATTGTGGAGTTGCATCAAGTTCCTTAAGATACTTTTCCAAAGAAGCCGTTTTCTGAGTCTGCAGTAACTTTCTTAGTCTTTATGTACACTCTTTAAGTAAGTTCTTAAGTTGAGGGGATCTGTGCAATTGCCACTCTCTTCGAGCCCTCCTTTTTCAGACAAAAGATGCTCGACATCTGTGGAATATATTTTAATAGTTTATGTTTTTTTGGGGGCAATATTGGAATGTTGAACAGCTAGTTTCAGAAAACTGTCACAATTGTCAATAGAGCGATCTACATAATCCGGTGTACTGAGCGCAATATTTTCTGTGCAATGGGTACTGAGATATTTTTTATATTTTAACCAATTAATTTGCGTAGCTGTCGTCGGAGGTACAATTCTATTGGGGTTCATTATAGTAACAATTGTAGGTGTGTGGTCGGAAGATAAATCTAGGGAGGCTTCAATATGAATCGTTTCTATGGGAATGTTTTTAACCACGCCGAAATCGATGACATCTGGAATTTTTTGATGATCAGTGGGCCAATATGTTGGTTGTCCGCTTTCTACCACATTTAAATCCATTTTAGAAATTGTGTTAAAAAAAACACGACCCTTTGGTGTTATAAGTCGCGACCCCCCAGAAGGTATGTTTAGCGTTATAATCGCCAACGGCTAGGAAACACGGTCCTAATGATTTAAAATATTTATAATATTGGTCCTCCGATATTGAAAATCTAGGCGGGGAGTATAACGATGAAATTACTAGGTTTCTATTTAATTCCTCAACGCAAATGTTCGTTGCTTGGAGATAATCTTCACGATGATCACACATTAGGTAGTGTTTGACTCGGGTTTTTATTAAAATGGCAGAACCTCCACAAGCTCTATCTCGAGGGTCCTTGGTATCATATAGTACCATTGATTTTAAACGTATTTCTTGAGGTCAAATGAGTTTCAGAAATCATCATGACATCAATTTGTTTATTTTTAAGAAAGTATTCTAATTCATTTTAAGGTTGGCGGATGCCGTTTGCGTTCCAAAAACAAATTTTTAAACAGTTCATGGTTTGTTAAGTACAGCTTGCAATAACATCGATTGCATTCTAGCATTTCCTGCATCATATTACCCATTGTGTTCTTAAAATTATTTACTGTTTGCACTAATGTTACCATGGTTTTTTCTAAACGACTTAAATTAGAAACCGGAGTTTCATCATTACTTGGCGAGGCACCTTGCATAGGCTGATGGTTTGATTTTAGGACGTTAGCGTAAGAGGTTCTGTTATTACTAGGCTGGGGGGCTTGAATTGCATTTGTGTTTACTTGATTTGCGACCTGCATTTGAGGGGTATTTGTTTTCGGTCCAACCGTCTGCTTGACGATATTATATACAGGGCATCCTCTATAATTGGCAGTGTGATTACCGCCACAGTTGCTAAATTTTTTTACGTTGGGGTCGGTTTTAGACTTATCGCAAGAAACTGTACCGTGTAATTCACCACATACTACGCAGACAGGGGGTAAGTAGCAGTATGCCTTGGTATGGCCAAATTCTTTTCAGTTTAAGCACTGAACAGGTCCATTTATTTTGTGCGGCTCCTCAATTGTGATTTTTCTGTATAGAATATATTTCACACTATAAATAGGATGCGTTTCGTTGTTTTTTAACTTAATGTCGCCGGGCTCTAATTCCACTCGAAAAAGTGGTTGTGGATTTTTGTCCCTATTTCTAATATTTACCACATGTTTTATCTTGAAGCCTTTTTCTTCCAAGAAAGTTTTAATTTCCTATGGGTCTACGCATGAATCAATTCCCTTAATCACCACCTGGAGACCTTTACTGCTCTTGAGTTGGAATGTGTAAAAACTTTTTTTAAGTGCCTCAAATTTGCTTATTATTTTGCGAAAGTCATTTTAATGATTTACTTGAATTTTAGTTTCATTTATACTACCTCGCTTTATTGCAGCAACATAAAAAGAATTTTCACCAATCAACGAAATTAAACTCTTTATTAGATCATTTGAGTTATGCTCCCTAAGATATATCGGGGGAGGCTTGGACGATTTTATGACGTTTGGTGCTTCAGAGGATTCATCCTCCAGAATTGCAAAGCGATTTTGGGAATTTATTTTATCAAAAGATGGCACTTTTGATGCCGAAGCAACAGCTGAAGAAGTAGGGCTGTGACCCCGTTTAAAGACTGTTATATACCTGTCCATACCAACTTGGACTTGAGGCTTTTGACAACTTTTTCAGGGGGGTTTTCCATTGCATTTGTGTTTAAGTTCATGGTATCATTTCCCACTAAATTTGTTTTTGACGTCACGGCAATACTTGCTGGCCTGGCAACACTTGTCACCAAATCTAGTTGTAGTTTTTTTAATGAGTCACTATCCACCGTTTGTGTAAATACCGAGGGTGAGAGGGAACGTGTTCGAATAATTGGCTTAGCCGTTAGGTAGTTAATATTGTTTTGTTTTATTTATTTCTGCATTATTTTCATTTGCATTAACTAAAACGTAAACGTTTCTTTCATTTTCTCTTAGTGTTGTTTCACTGTTCGTACTCATGCAAAGAGTTGTTTTTGTTTTTCACCGTTTTGCTTTGCTTTTAATATTTTTATTATTTATTGTATTACAACAACACAAAAAAAAAATAAGAAATTTTAACTTAAATGTTTTTGTTCAGAATATGTATACATACATACATGTATGAACATTCATACGTACATGTGTATATATTTTTACTTTTTTATTTAATTTTATCGTTTTAATTGTTCACTATTATGTTAAATAATTTAAATAACAAAATATATTATTTATTTTAAGCGTCCATTCGCTGCTGATGTATGTTAAAATCATATGTGATTAATTAATAGTTAAAATCGTATGCGGGGTTAAAAATACTTGTCTGTATCACAACAAAGCACAAACCGAACTGATATACTTATATTCGTATATGACTCCAATAACTCTAAACAATCAGAAGATGTTTCTAAATTGAATGATAATTTTTATATTTTTAACTGATCTAAAAAATTCTATCAATAATGTAAGAAATACATACTAAAAACATAAGAAACATTGACAACATCGTAGTTGATTTAAATTATTTGGAAAAATCAAATAAAGATATAAACTTAATAAGTATGCTTTTTTAAATCAACAATTCGTGATAGACAATTATCTACTGGCTCTTTTTTAAAATAAAAGAAAAACGTCTAAAAGCTAAAAAACTTAATTATCTATTATATTTATTGTTTTCTTGTTGTTAATTTATATTCATTATTTGTTAAATATTCGAATAAAAGTTTAAAATTATTCCGCGGTTGGACAATGCAAAAAAATACGAAATTTTATTCAAACGATTATAAAACCCGAATAATTGACAACACTAAGCACAGTATAACGATTGAAAGTATGTGTGAGAAATCAAAGAATGTAAAAACATTTTAAGTATTATTGTTAAATTAAATAACATTTTATTCATTTAGTAAATACTTACATGTACCTTCTCACAGTTTAAATAAACAACATTAAAATAAACTGCACTAACAACAAAGGCAGAAATAATAACATCCCCAACAATAATAACAACAACATCAGTAATACCAACAACATAATAAAGAAATTACCTTTAGAAAAATGTTCTTTTTATAAGAACAATCAACATGAGAGCTTATTCTCAATATGGGTTTCATTTATTTTCTCTTTGTTGTTGTTTCCCTTTTTTTGCTTCCACATAAAATTTAAGGAGTAAACAAACACATGCTCATACATATTTAAGGAGTTAAGAAATTTTTTAAGGATGTAAAAATCAGCGTTGCCACTTTCTGAATAATTATAAAAAAAAACTTTCCTATTTCAAAATCTTTGGATAATTTTTGAACCCTGATATTTTTGTGTAATTTTAAGGTCCCTGCGGGAAATTTGTGTAAATTGGTCCAACAGACCGGTCCTGGGATTTGTGAAAATAAAACAAGTACAAAAAGAAAGAACTCATGACCAGTGCAAGGAGAAAAAGTAATGTAAGAAAAGTAATGAATTACAGTTCAGTCTACACCGGTGGTATGATACATTTTTTGGGACTTCTAAATTTTGGTTCTTGAATTTAATTCTAGGACTTGTTTTTTTGAAGTTATACTACATTGTATTGAAGTAATACTACATTGTAGTAGCAGGCACTAAACACGTTCATTGCTAATAGATGTGTGAATGGTCAAATGGTGTCAATTGACCCCCTCCAATGACAATCCCATGTAAAAGTGATAGTTCTTATTCACAAAAAGTGTTAGAACTAGAACCGGTCTCTACCACGAACGACCTATCAAGGGACTTCTTTGGTGTCAGTTCGCTTCCCTCTAGGAGAGTTATTAAAACGAAAAAAAAAAACAAATAGAATTTTATGGGAAGTTTCTAAACTTTTTCTTTTTTTCTTTTAAGATCATATTGAAACAGGATTTTTTTAGATAATTAACGATATAAAACAATTTACTCAGCAAAATACCCATTACAGACAGCGGGTATTATGGGGAGAATGTGAAGTCATGTACAAACAATCAGAACGACAACGACATGCTATTGTAACTTTTTTTCAAATTAACGTTAGCATGATGAAGACTTTAACGGACATTATTGAATATATAGCATCAGAAGATCAATATGGCTTCTTTTGTGATTTCTTCACAAGGGGTTCCACTATTTTTGCTTAGCGGACCCCTTGAGAAACAAATTTTCTTCCGTGTACTTGCAAACGTATTTTCGTTACAAATGATAGAAAAAAAATATTTGACGAAAAAAAATTACTTACAGCCAATGTTTTGTTAATTTTAAATGATAAAAAAGTAAAATATTTTTTGAATTTTAAAAATTAAAATAAAAAAGTTTTTGAAATCAATAATTAAATTTGTTCAATTTTTCTTTGCGAACCACTATAAAATCAGCTACGGATCGGCGTACCCTCACTTGGAAACGGTTCTCTATACTATTGTCAGAATGATTATTACTAAATCTTAAGAAATGGGTATCACAACAAATTTCTTCATTTAAAAACATTTAAAGTATGTAACACTTAGCCAAAATAGCCGAAAATTTGCAACAAATGTTTTCGATATTTATTATGTCAGTTCATACGTATATCAGCGCGTTTTTTTTCTCAAAACACGCAGGGGCCATTTTTTCGAAATTGTCTTTTTTGGTTTTGATGATAGAAAATATAATTTCTAACCCGACTGCATACTCTCGTCTTGACAATATGAAAAAACAGGATTTAAAAAACTGCAGTCGAAACCAAAAACTGTCGAACTAAAACGAAAATTTGTACAACTTTTCGCTTTTTGAGTTGGTTTGACAGCGACTGTTTTAATTTAATGAATCAGACGTAAAAGTAAAAGTTTTTTTTTGGCCAATGACAAATGAGTGTAGAAATGGCAGTTTTTCACATATAGAAGAAATATTCCTCGAGCCCCCATTTTGTTTATAAAATGTAATAAAAACTTTATTACGATGTCTTAACATGGCTCCCGTACAAAACACCATTCTGAGTTTTCGGATCCTAATAGGTTAACGCGTTCTCAAAGCGTGTTAATTTCTAAGACCGACCCACACTTTTTTACATAAAATTTTTTTTAAGGAGCTAAAGCTCTATTTCTGTTACTTTAAAGTAAAGCCTAGAGTACACGAAACGTGAAAAGCCACATGTGCATGTGGTTATAACGTATTTTTGACGCCATTACAAAGACATATATTGTGTGTGGACGTCAAAATTACGTCAGAACCTAATGCGCATGTGGACTTTCAGTGTACTCTAGGCTTAACTAATTAAAAAAATAGAAATGATTCGACACATTTCAGAGAGTCGAAAAGGAATGTAAAAAAGTTTTTGTTTTAAAACCCATTTTTAAAAAGTCAAATTTCTTTCGGTTTCTGAAAAACGAGTTGTTGGCGCTTACTTGGCTTAAAAAAACGCAATCATATGTAGTTTTAAATTATTTTCAGACCAAGGGCTGTGAACGTTTTGTTTTATTGTTGGCAACATTGGTGTGAATTTAAAAATACCTTTTGGGGTAATGCAGTAATCGACACACAAATACAGCGAAATAGACATAAAAATACACAGATACTTTTACTTCGCAGGTGCTTGTTTGGTGGGAGAAACGTCTCTATTTAAAGATACTTTTTGTATTCGTGCAGTGTTTACATTGCACAGAATATATGGTTATGGGCCTTTTTTAAATTTTTGTTCAACCATGAAATGATGGTGATGGTTAAGAAAATAAAATATCTTATTTATTCTCATCTATGTACAAACAAACGCACATTTCTATTGCTCATTCTATTATTTTTGTTTAAAGCAAATTTGTAACCATAAAAACAGTTTAGGGCTTTATTTGAGTTTGTTTAGCTTCGACTATGCATTAGACTGGCACACATTTATTTTGGCCGATAATTAAAAGTTATGTTACTGAGGTGACACTTGAGATGCTATTCAAAATTGTTATATCAAATTTCAGCGTAAAGTTTTTATAGAACAAGAATTAGGAAAGCCGTTTGTAGTTTAAAAAATGCAGATGACTTTTAAATAAAAAAAAAATATCGTTTGGATCAAGGCCCATTGAAAAGGTCTGCGCAAGAAGCCTGATGATCATTGTTTACGTTCTTTTGAGCTTTCAAAAGTTGTTTACATACACGTTTTTTCCTTTTGCTTTGTATATCGACGCCTCCATTCTATAACGTTCTAAGTGTACTTAGAGCGTTTTTAATGTTCTTGAATTTTTGAATCCTACGTTCTCTAATTTAAATACTGTCAAAATTTGGTTAAGATGTGCCGATCCGTTCCAAAGTTATAGGCATAAATATACTTAGACTACACACATAGTCGTAAAAATGTTCCATTCTAAAATGTAGTAAGTACACTTAGAATACTTTTGCTTGGACAATTTTAAATTGACTTGAAAACTAAGTTGACTTAGTATGTTATGGAAGGGACATTTCTTAACGTTGTGTTTTCTATGTGTATTTGGTATGTTCAGTGTCCTTTTTTTAGTGTCTGTAAGTGTAGTTAAAAGGTTTTTTCCTGAATTAAAAAAAGAATTTTGTGCGTGTAAGTGTACATAAGATGTTTTAGTTTGGAAAAAGTAGTCAACCAAATCGGAGGCCTAATTTTTGTATTTTCGGATATAAAATGATTTCGCGTGCAAGAAAAATGATAAATTTAGCACAAAATAACGTGAGAGGTATTATTTATTAGATTTCCATATTATATAAAATAATTAATAAGTTTTTTTATTAGGAAAAGGTGAATCAAAAAGTATAAGTTCAATGTCATATAATCGTGAGGAAAGTGTTGGTAAGAAATTCACGACTTAAGTTAAATGTTGTGCTTATTTATATTTGATTTTTTTGACAGGAAATAAAGAGCAAACTAGTCCAGCAAACGAAAAATCGTCTAAATTTGATAATGAAAATTCTGATTCACTAGGTATGTGATATATTTATATTGATATATTTAAATTTTTTTATATTAAGTAATTAATTTCATAGAAGCAAATCCAGAGTTTAGTCCAAAAACTCCTAAATTAAAAAAAAGAAAAAATTAAATCCGGAATTTGATACACCACTCGAAAACTTTTGCAAAAGACATAGACGTCCATCCGAGTGAAACAAAAATATAGCAAAATATTTTAAAAACCATGGAAAGGATCATTACAATAAAAAAGGCCAGTTTGTACCAAAGAAAGAGTTAAAAGAAGGTTGCAAAGAATCTTGTATTTAGAATGAGATGTTCACAAAAGCTGTCTAAAGATACAAGAACACAAATTTTTCAAAATTTTTATTAAAATGGCAGCATGGAATTTCAATGGGCTTTTATAGCAAATTTAATAACACTGCACAAGAAAAAAAATTGTACAAATATAGAAAATTCGCGAAAAAATTTGTCAAGAAAATATTTTCTAAGTTATGATGAAAATGGGAATGAAATAAGAGAACAAGTCTGCAAACCCATGTTTATAAATACATTGTCAATATCTCAACAGACAATCGAAACCGTGATACGCAAAAAGCATTCTAATTTTTATTTTTAGAAAAGGATCATACTCAAAATGAAGGCGATGGTGTTCATGCACTTATAGAGAAGTGCAAGAAAAATAAAAGAATATACACGCCGATAGAATGGTACTCCGTGATAAGAAATGCTAAGAAAACACCGTCATTATACAATGTTATTGAAATGGACCATGATGATTTTTTGGATTTCAAGCAATTTGCTTCTTTAACAAATTGGACAAAAAATATACAAAATGAAAAATTATGTCTATCAAAAATCCGAGAAATAAGAGTTTATAAAGAACAAAATTATAAATTATTTTATAAATATGAATTTGATGAGAATTTCAAAGAAATAAAGATATATGATGAAACTAGGAAGAGAAGAAAAGAAAATAAAATTGTTATTGAAGAAATACCAAAGGCATACATATCCGGATTTCCTATAAGGGAAGAAAAACGAAAAGATCTTTTATATCTGTGTGGTCAAAATTTAATTCCAAAATTTCTACAGACAACTTAATGGTTTTAATGGAAAAGAATATGTAGTCGTGTCAGATAATGACGACTGAATAATACAATATAGTTTCTACTTATTTAATGTTATACTGAATTAATATCGTTTCTGTTATCTTTATTCTTATAATTATTTTTAAGTAACCTTGAATTTATGTTATAACTACTTTTTGTTTGAACTGAATTATTGTACATATTTAATTTTCTTTTTTGTTTTACGAATAAAATTAATTTAAAAAGAAAATAATAGTTTTTTTTGTATAACATTTTAATTAAAAATTCGTCTATGTAGGAAAATATAATTTTCTAAAATTTTTGTCCAAACTAAAATATTATATGTATACTTAGGTGATTAACTTAAAAACAATAGACCTATCAAAAACATGCTAAGTACACTTAGACGACCAATAGATAATGTTTTTACCGTGTTAAAACATTTTATATAATTTTTAGATATGATCCAATTAAAATTTGTAAATTCAGCAAATACTATAAAAATTCTACTCAAATTCTACTAAAAACGGTGAAAGAACAAATAGCGTATCTTATATAGGTTATGAGATATCGCGTGAAAACTTTGAGGGCTCGTAACTCAAAACTCACATTTTCGACTTAGAATGTTATAGAATGGAGGCGTCGATATGTGGTAGTAAGTTTTTGACAGATTAAAAGAAAACATTTTTTGTTTTTGTACAAGTAAGCAGACCTGATAGATGGGCCTTGGTTTGGATTTAAAAGAAGTTCGTTTGATTAAAATCAAATTTCGATTTTAAATTTTTTATATGAATCTACTCGAGTAGTAATTTGTAGTTGAATTTTAAGCTTTAATTATAATTTGACTTTTTTTTGCTCCATCCATTTTTGTAAATTTAAGCCAATTTTGCAACAGATTTTACACCAAATCTGTCAAGGTTCGATCATACAATTCGTTACAAAATTTCCGAGTCTGAAGTCTTAAGAAACAGAATTATGTTAAAAGTTTTATGAAATTTTTGCTCTGCAGATGTTATAACAGCTATTGTTAGACTATTTAAACGATATTTGAAATCGTTTATTGAAAGGAAAATTGTGCAATATAGAGAAATTATCCGGACTTATGTCCAATTATAAAACTACTGCATCAACACATTCTTTTTAATGCAAAATCTAGTGTCGATACTGTAGAACCTGTTAGAAATCCAGGAGATTTAAAAGGATTTTGGCAGGTATCTCTTATATAAAAAATCCTTTTGTCAGCTCGATGTTCATGCTATCATACCTAAGGGTGTCATTATCTCTTTATATGTATGTCCCATGCCGATCTTGATTTATCAGTTTGAGCACAGCATTAATGTCTTCAAGCAGAACAACAGATTATGGACAACCTTTACAGTTTTTGACCTTGAGCGATCTGCAGTCACGATTAAATTAGATCTGCTCCAATGAGAAAACGTTCTAAAAAAGTTATTGTCAAAAAAGTACAACTTTCAAACGCACAGTGTTGCCAAGGGTCAAAATACAAATATTTTCGAGTTAAGTCCCTAATGTAAATACTTCTACCTACAACGTAAGAGTATTTTTGGGACATTAGAAAACCAAAAACAGCTACTCACATTATAAGTGGTACCCATAGAAACAGTCTTATGTTGCTATGTTTGGAATTAAAAATAAAAGCCTTCTTATTTATTTTAAAGGAATTGAACTATCCGAACTTAATTCAGACCTACATTAAATAATTAACATAAAGTATGTAAACTAATTTTTTTATGAGGTGTCTGACTTATGGTGTTTTCTTTTCTACAAAAAAATGTGACATTTTATTAAAAAAAATATGCCATTTGGTGTCTGTTTCTTAAAAATTTTGCTCCCGAAAAGGGTGAGTTTTTTAGAATTTAAATTTTTAAGAAAATTAAATTTTTTAAAATAAAATGTCGCATTTTTTGTAGAAAAGAAAACACCATTATATTGTGAGTAGCTGTATGCACTCTCTACAATGCACGAATGTTGACTATGCCATGCCTATAAATTTCAATTATCTTCCTTTAGTTGTGTGTATTATCTCTTTTTAACTAGTTGAGTAGGATATTTCGTACGATTTGCGTAAAATTACACTTTGTGCAAAAAAAGGAACAATTTTTATACATATTCATGTCATTTCAAGTGTGCTTTACTTTAAATTATGCAATTAAATTTTTTTGATATCATCGATGTTTTTTTTTTTTTTTTAAGATTAACAAGTTTTGATTTGCGGCTGCAGGAAACTTTATATTTAAATATTTTGAAAGCCAAACTTTTGGCTACCCAATTCCATTCAAAATTTAAAAAATCAGACAAAAAGTGACTTTGCAAAAATGTTTTTTTTTTGATGAGTTCCTGAAACATTTTCTCATATCGAAAATTCAAAATTTTGAGGGTGCAATCGAAGTCGTGAATCTAAATTTCCTAATTATATTCAAAAACTGGTGTGATTGATTTGCTTGGATATTTTGGAAAAACTTATGTCTGCATCACCATTAGATAATAGCAAAGCGATAATGGGAATATCACACTTCCACTTCATTACAACCAATGCAAAAATCGTGAAGAGCAGAAAAGATGGCTCGACCGTAGGCAAAATTATATTCAACTATTGGTTCTCGTTTATTTTATAGATATAATTTCAACTATGTCCCGTACGTGGCGGAATTTGCCTGTACGTGAAAAAATATAAAAACCTTTTTTTAATTATAAATATGGGTCTCTACATAAGTTTTAAATGTCAAAAAATCAAAATCGAAATTGCCCATCTGTCCCTACATATTCAAAGCTTTGAAAAACATAAAAATCATGTGTGTTTTTACTACGCTGATCTATCTATTTAAATATTATTAATATTAGTTAGATATTTTCGGAGTGGTAGCAGGAGCCTTCTTGGCCGCTTTTGCATTCGGTCAGGCGACGGTTGGGCGAAGAGATAGACTGGATGCGGAATTGAGGGCGAACAGCGTACTCATGTTAATGGCTTTCCTTTTCTTTTGAGTACGGAAACTATTGCTTAAATATATCTCTTCTAAAGCGTAAATTAATATTTTCTGAGTATAGGAGATTTAGCGGCCCTGCCCCTATACTAAGTTAGTACCAGTTACAGAAATACAAAGTACCAAAAACATCCTACTTACAGATTTTCATATTCTAGGTCGAATATTAACGAAAATTTAAAAAGTACCAGTTAAAGCACAAAATATAACAAAAATACCTTCTTTCAGATTTGTATTCACTCAGGACATTGCATGTTTAATTTAGTGCTTCTAGGCGCAATATCACCGGAAATTCAAAAAGTACCAGTTAGAGAACAAAAAAGTACCAAAAAGCCCTTCTTACAGATTAGTTTTCACTCAGGGCATTGCATGTTTAATTTAATGCTTCTGAGTCCAATATTAATAAAAATTCAAAAAGTACCAGTTAAAGAACAAAAAGTACCAAAAATCCCGTCTTACAAATTCTCATTCACTCAGGACATAGCAGGCGCGGATCCAGCTTGAGCCTTAGTCCCAATTCACACGTTGCAAGTCTTTTTGATCAGCTTGCTACTTTATAACGAGAGTGACGAGAGGAAAAGAAACGTTTCTCTCTCACTCTCTCTCGCCTATAAGGTAGCAAGCTGATCAATAAGACTTGCAACGTGTGAATTGGCACTTAGGGGGGGGGGGGGGGGGGGGGGAATTTTGTATGATACAAAAAAGTAAAAAATTTGTTTTTAAAAGATTATTCAAAACAATATTTGTATTAGGGTAAGTACTTTTTACAATTTTGCGAATATCAAATTCTTCATCGCATAGCCGTATAGACCGTGAAAAAATATTAAGAAATTATGTATTACTTTTTCGCGATCGTGAAGAAAGTTTCCGCACCAAACGCGATAAAGTTTTGAATTTCATTTTTTCTCCTTTCTATACAAAATTAACATTTAATTACAAAATTTTAAGTATTTTCTAATAATTTCATGAATATAACAAGATCTTACCATTTGTACGAAAGAAGGCCGCAAAAAAAATCGCGACTCTATTTCGCGGTTTTTTTAATAAACTAAATTTTAATGGCAAATTATATTTGTTCTGATAGATGAGTTGTTTGGCGGATATATGAAATGAAACAGTGATAATTTTCAGCAGCGTAGTAATATATGCGCGGAACGAGCTATTAAAGTTGCACAAGATATTTTTTCATTTTGTAAATCAACTCGCACTTTAAACTTAAAATTTATTTCATTAAAACCAAAAAAATAGCTTTACATTTTTGTTATACAGTTGCTTATTTAATGTATTTTAAATTTAATAAAGGCTTGAAAACCAAATTTTCTATGAAAATTTTACTTAATAAACGTTTATCAAATTTTATAAATATTTATGAATATGGGGGCTAAAATATATAGAATATATAAACAATAAATGTACCACATATAATGTGTATGGAAATTAAAAAAAAATTTTTTTTGAGGAGCTTTAGAAATTGCATTTGGTGCGGAAACTTTTTTGGCCAAAATGGCCTAAAAAAATTATTTTTATTATCAATACTAAATTGCCCATCGCGTGGTGGGATGAAGAAATTTTGTTCAAAAAAAGTCATTACCCTTATTAAAAAAAAGCTCAACAAAAAGGTTAAATAAAATATAAGATCAGTTAAATATACATTAATCTTTTTAAATAAGCAATTTATGATTTCCTTGTGAGGCAAATTTAGACAGTAGAGTCTATCTTTTGTCATTGTTGATCCGAGCCATGTTTTTATTCGACGAAGGGTAGGAAATGACCTCCCGCTCGTAGCTTTACTGACGAGCATTGAAACGAAAATTTGAAATATTTTTCTTAGATTTGGGTAGATATATTCATCACAGTTTACTAAAGCATCTATAACGTTATCTGATAGATTTTCAGATATTTTCCATGTTTGTTGCCAATGCAACAATTTAGGCTCAAGTTTAGATGTTAGTAGGTGTTTATCTCTTTTGTCAAACATAATCAGCTCATCAGCTAGTTGTGATTTTAAATGTTTTGTATCTGTATATGACTTGATTACACTTTGAGGTAGAAGTTTAGGTATGTTCAATACATTTGGGATATCTATTGGGAAAGTTGTTATAAGATCTTCTAAAATAAATTTAATAAGAGGAATGTAACCTTCAAGATTTTGGATGTGATTATTTCGTTAAAATCTTGTCTTTTCGATTTGAACGCAAGTAACTTTAACTTTTTCAA
Source organism: Pollenia angustigena (assembly GCA_930367215.1). Taxonomy (NCBI): domain Eukaryota; kingdom Metazoa; phylum Arthropoda; class Insecta; order Diptera; family Polleniidae; genus Pollenia; species Pollenia angustigena. The sequence goes on along the minus strand of OV884057.1, from coordinate 116,928,336 downwards.
AAATCGCTTTAAATGGTTCTTCGGCTTTATTTCTTTTTTCTTCAAGGCACATGATTAAAATTTTGATAAGGCTTGATCCTTTTTGAAGAAATATATCTTGTTTTTGAAAAATGATACTACGTGGCTGTGTTACAATAGGTATCACACTTAATATGTATATTCCGCAAATAAATTTAATAGTACTTCGTGAGTTCCTTAATATAGAGGTAGAGATACTACCTTTCCACTCAGATATTTTTTCCAAAGCTTCTACTATATGATGTACACTTGTTGCAAAGACGCATAATGAAGAGAGTTTGGCTCGCATATACTTTGCTAAAACTGTTTTTCGCTTGGGATGATTATATTTAGAAAATTTGGCGTTTCTTTTACAAATGTTACAACTTTTTGTATTAATGGCACTTTATTGCTTTTAGAAATTGAGTTGTTCGAATAATGGGAATAGCAAGGCGTTTGTTTCGCATTTGTCGCTTTTCCGGAAATTTTGAACAGCTCCATTTTCTGCTGACATCAGAGTACACTATTCTGTTCCATCCCCTACACAATTTTTTAGGTCAGGACCAAAATTTTATTGATGACAGAGCCTTCGCATCAATTGACACATCAACGTCATCAATATCTTTTGAAGCCTCTTCAAATGCGTTTACAACAAATCCAATAAATTCTTCCCTAACAACTTTTTGTTGTATGTTGAAATATCTTAAAGATAAGGAAATCTGGCTTTTCCCCGACAAATCCGTGCTTTCGTCAAAAATTATCGAAAAGAATTTGATTCATATAACACATAAATATATACATAAATATTGCAAATGCTTAGGCTTTTTAATAATTCAACCGCACGCATTATCAAGTCAAACGTTTAGTCTTTGGATTCAGATGGCACCTGCTGGGATTGAATGTAGAATAATAAGTAATTGAATACGGTAATCTAGATGTTTCTTTGGAAATATCTAATAAATAACTATTAGGATTAAAATATGGATACTTATTTAAAATCGTTAGAGATTCAATAAAAAAAAAAGAAAAATAAAAAATACTTATTGAAAATTTCGTTAAAGATTCCACAAATAAACCTTGCTGGGATTTCGAAAAATTTTGAACATTAAAAAAAATATTATTATTGGGAATTCTTGTATTATTGAAATTAACAAAACATATTTTTAAAATTTGCGGGGGGGAAATTTCCTTATTTCCACCCCCTGAATCCGCGCCTGGGACATACACTGAAAAAAATTTCTTCACAGATCCAATGAAATTTACATTAAAATTCAACCTATGTAACCTTTCATTGGATTAATGAAATGTTTCATAAAATCAATGAAAATTTTGCATTAGTTTAATGACAAACGTTTATTTTATCCATTTTTTCAATGAGGATTCATAAAATCAATGAAAATTTTGTCATTGATTTTATTAATCCTTCATTAATCCAATGAAAGGTTACATAGGTTGAATTTTAATGTAAATTTCATTGGATCTGTGAAGAAAATTTTTTCAGTGTAGCATGTCTAATTTTATGTCTCTAGGTCCAATACTAATGAAAATTAAAACAAGTAAGAAACAGACGGTCAAGCCCGATTATTTGATACCCTACACCACAGCATTTTAAAACACATTAAGAAGAGTGCACCCTTTTCGGGAAACATGGAGGTGTCCATATAAATATGGATCTATCTATTTTTAAAATTTCATTAAAATCGGTTTGAAATTTTGTAAGAGGCAGAAACTGTCCTCTACCTCGCCTTGTGGTCCTATTTTTGAAAAACTGCATTGTTCATGTATGCATATAAATATGGATCTATCTGTGTTTTAAATTTCAATTAAATCGGCTTGATAGTTTCTGAGAGGCAGAAATTGCCCATATCTCCCCTCGTGGTCCTACGAATCGGCCCATTTTCAATAGGCTTGGTCTTTGTGCCAATAAGAACATATTTACCAAACTATCTCAAAAATTGTGACCTGTACCAGCCTGCCAGACAGCCGTGCGGACATCGTAGTTCGACTCAGAAAGTGATTCTGAGTCGATCGGTATACTTTAAGGTTTTACACAGATCAGCACAAATGCATAATACCTTCTTCACTATTGTGGTGTGGATATAAAAAGTACCGGTTTAAGAACAGATTCTCAACCACTCAGGACCTTGAACGTGTAATTTTATGTTCCCAATATGAACGAGAAAAAAACTACCAGCTTAAGAACAAAATAGTACCAAATAGATAATATATTCTGATTATGTCAGAACCTTCACGCAGAGAAAAAATATGGTTGAGCATGGTTACGGCAACAACACTATGTTTAATGTAACAATATATTGTTGTCGTACACAAATAATTGATATTTTTTATTAAATATCAACAATATTATAGTTACTGTAAACATATATATGTTGAAGGCAATTATAAATTTGAGTATTGTTGATCGAAAAATAATTATTTTTCTAACAACTAAATTATGATAAGTTTCAAAACATATTATATTACTCACAATCATATCATGATATCTAACAGCCATAACTTGAGAACTTTCTATACATTTATCATATTATGTTTAAGATGTAATCAAACTATTTTCACTCTAATAATATTATGTTAGCCCCATTTTAAAATAATTTGGAGTCAGTTGTGTCGTTTATTTTATATGTGAGCGGTTTATTAATTTAAAGATAAATTCCTATAAAAAAATTCCTATAAAAAATTAAGTTTAAAAAAATTAAAATATTAGCGGAGTTCATTCAGTATTAGTGATTTAATGGTGTAAATGCAAAATGTCGTCGTTATTTGTAAAATCCAACAACAAAACACACAGAGATTTCGTTATATTTTCTAAAAGTGATACGATATTTCTGTGGTTTTCATGGGCAACCGCGTATATCTTAAAACAAATTTTTCAGGAGAGCCGAAAAACCATTCTAGTTCAAACTATGGGCTAGGTATTGCACTTTTTAAACTAAGTCACTACGTTAAAATATCGGAATTGATCCATCTTTTTGCAAACATTTTTAGAAACATGTAAAGAGCGTTTAAAATTATGCAATATCTCAAAATCGGAAAGGACATACGCGGTGGCCCATGAAAACCACAGATTTTACATTTGTTCTTTTGCAAGCCTTATATTGAACTCCGCTATTTAATTTACATAAAGAAAAATTATAAAAAGCCACAAAATAAAAAATCGATCAAAAAATTTTTTATTTATTTTATATTTTTTATGATTAACCTGATGATAATATGATTACTTCTTAGCTTATTGTGATTAACATGACAATAATATCATTAATTTCTTAGCTTATTATGATTAACATGACAATAATTTGATTACTTTCTAACTTAGTATGATTAACAGAATAATAATATGATTAAGGAAGAAATGTTATGATGTAATAGTACGAGTATATTAAGTCATAATATGATTCAATAATAATCTTAACATGGTGACTAAAATCATGAATCTTATCATAATATGTTGCTCTTAGAATATTTTTACCACAACCATGTTTTTTCTTTGCGTGTTGGATGGTTAATATTATGTTTTAAGTCCAATACTAACGGAAAATTTAAAAAGTTCCCGTTAAAGAACAATAACAAACCCCTATAGAGTTTTGTCACTCAGGATATTGCATGTAGAATTTTATGTTTCTAGGTCCAATTAACGGTAATTAAAAAATTACCAGTTGTAGAACCAAAAAGGTAAAGAAAGAAATTTAATTTTCCGTATTTCCCTTTTCTGGTACTTTCCCCCCATTGAAGTATCAAAAATTTCAATATTGTAGTGGTAGCCCATTTAATACGGGTATGCCAAAGAGTGGAGAAAAATACTTTGTAAAAAAAAAATAGTAACTAATTTTACCCCTTAAACGTTCAACTTTCGAAAAGTACCAAATTTTTATTTGTATTTTTAAAATAAGTTTCAAATGTGATATAATGTTTATTTTTACGTTTATTGGTTTAAAAGATAGACAGGGCGAAAAAAGTATCAAAATTCAGGTTTTACCCGTTTTCTCTCTTCGACGGACTATATTCAAAAACTACAATGAACCAATATCTTGAAAATCACTTTTTTATTAAAAAAAAAAACACTTTGATACCTTTTCTTAGTCTTTATCCTTTTCTTTTATATTTATTTGTTTATTATGTTTATTTCTTTACCCTTCACCCTTGTGTGAAAAACCACACAAAATGAATTATTTTTACACGATAAACAAGAAAATTGTTGGGGTACACCAAAGAAACTCATTGACTTTGTTAGCAACATCAATTAAGTACTGTTATAAAAAATATTTTTTAGTAAAGAAATATTTCAGAACTTACGTAAGTTACCCTCGCGTGTGGTTTTCCACACATATGCAGTTTCTATATTATTTGCATTAAAGACAAAATTTTCTGTCGGCAAGTGTGTATATTTTTGATATTGTTGCGAACTGCATGCAATGTACATTTTTTAAAGCGAGTGCTTGTATAAGATTTGTATGGTTTGTTGTTGGTCACCAACGTAATATATAAATCATTAATGGTACGTAAATCATGACTTTTTTAAAAACGAACTATTGCGTCATTGCAAAGTATACAGACATGGCATATGTGTGAAAAACCACACACGAGGGTAACTAACGTAAGTTTTCTTGAGAGTGATTTGAGGGTTAAATTCAATGCATATAATGCAAGTTTCGGATTGATTTTTACATAAATTTATTACATGCTGTACATTTGCTTTATTATTCTGTATTGACTTACGCTAATAAAATGCGTTACATTTTCGCTAGATACATTACGAAAAAGCCTTAAAATGAAATATTTTATTTATCGCACATGATCAACAAAAGCGTGTTAACACACAATTTTTATTTATTCCCTTTTAAAAAAAAATCTGCACTAATACTCCTATCTACCCGGTATAAAAACATCGTGCTGTTTTTTCTACTTTTTGGTAAATAAAAAATTCTTTTAAATGCTTTTTATATTTAATTAAAAATGGCTTTTACTGAAAAGTTTGAGTTATTTAATACCCTCTTGTTGATTAAGTTTATGGAACACTTTTTATAAGGCTGGTTAAAGTCTACTTTTAGCTATCGGTAAGTTGTGAAAACGGGTCTTATGGCCAATTTTCAGGATTGATATTAAAACACGTTTATTTTTAAAATAGTTTTAAATACAAAATTCTCTTCTTCACTAAAAATTTAAGTGAAACTTAATTCACCGATGTGGTACACTTAATTTCAACTTAAGTTTCCATTGTAATATTTTAGCAAGGTGACCTCAATATCACAACAATACAACAACAACAGGCAAAGCATTAATAGTCAGCTGTTTTTTTTTTCAGACCACCTTGTAAATAAAAACACTTTTTAATATTTTTTTTTTTTGTATTTAGTAGTGCTACCATACTTTTATCTTAATTAAATAAGACTTTTCAAATAAAACTCAAAAAACCAATCTGTTTTAAATACGATTTAAGTTTGTTATGAAAATTAACTTAATATTGATTTAAATACTATCCTGAAAATTGGGCATTAGTATGTTTTTAAACGAAGTTGTTTCCTACAACTAAAGGATGCCCCAATATGAAAGAAAGATTTTAATTTGTCGCCATTTGTGCAGTATAGAGTTTACTTTATAAGGTCTATGATCATTATTGTGGAAGTAACAAACCTAACGAAAAAGTAATATACACCCTTTTACCTTCGGTGAAGGGTATAAAAAGATGCTTTCTGCATTAAAAAAATATTTATGCTTATAATTTAATAATGAACACATTTTTTAACAAAATATGCATCTTTGTACTGAGACCGGTCCTTATTTAAATTTTTTCGAATTTATATCATGGCAAGCGCTAAAAATGTGACATTTGGCATCAAGAAACATCAGAAAAATTTGTGCAGGATTGGACAAGGTAAACTATTCTTTCTTTTTTTTTATTTGCTAAAAGTTCACTTTTTTAGTTTTTTGGTTGCTTATTAACTTTTCACCTTTAATCACTAAATTAAGAGCGATTTTCAAATACCCATTTACTGCTACCCCAAAGGTAAGGTTACATTTAAAGCCATATTGAATTATGTAAACTTCTCTATATAAAGTGAAACTTTCAAGCTTAAGACAAATCGATTGACGTAAAAATAGTTTCTAGGGAGGGCTCCATAAATTTACTTACATACATATGACACAGCGCATAGAGAAAGGGACTAGTAAGGTAAAGGGAACAGTAAAAACCAACTACACAAAACAAGAGGAAGGGACGACCTACGCGCGTTTTCAAGGTTGATCAACACGTTCCTGACGTCATGAGATGTGTCGCTTTCAAATGAGACCAATACCAACACGCTCAGTGATGGTACACCCAAGATACACGGATTAAAATCTTTAAAATGGCTCTCCTGAACAAACTCCTTAGGTCTCTTTCTACTTTGCGCGTCACATATGCAACGTAGAACAGTCTAGTAAAAATAAAGAGCGGCTTTGAGGAACAGCTAAAAATTGTCAAATCCTGCTCAAATTTTTTTTCGTGTTTTTTAATGCCAAATGTCATATTTTTAGCACTTGCCGCTATAGAAATTCGAGAAAATAATTTTCTTCATATAAGGAACAGGGTTGTCCGATTTTTTTTTTGCTCCATCGCCAAACCAGATGTCAGAAATCCCCAAACGTCAATTTTCTCCAGTTTTCGTAACATATTTTTTTTAAAGCTAGTATAATATTTCAGTCAAAAATCGCCAAAAAAAAAAATACAAAAAAGTCGCCGAAAGTGAATTTTGTTTAGTTTCTGCTATTTTTTTTTAATAACATTAAAAAAGTACTATCGATTCAAATAAGATTTCATGCATTTTTCTGAATTTTATGTGTTTTTTTTAAACTTTCCTATAGCTCTTAAAAAATCAACCATTATAATTAATTAACTATAATTTCAAATTCTATGGCCTGTTTCTAAATATTTTACTTTTCCATATTTTTTTAAAAAGTGGTATCTTAAAAAAACTCATTGTAATTTTTGTTAAAATAGTTTCAATTTCAATGTTCGAACCGATGAAACTTTAAATGCTATCAAGGATATCTAGTATTAATAAAAACTTAACATAGGATTAAGACGTTGGTTTTAAATAACATTGTAAAATGAAATAAAGTTAAGTTATTATTCTTAAAGCTAACGAAAACATGTTTTTTTGCTCTTCTGTTAAATTTTGGTTTTGCATAAAAACTTTTTGAATAAAAACCTTCGATATGCTAAAATAAAAGACGAAAACTTTAATAAAATTTAAAATGGTAATACATGTTTTATTTTGGCAATATTATATAATTTTTATGCGTTGTATTCAGTAATTATATTTAGCAAATATTAAAGAAGATGGCTTGAGCAGAATTTTGGCATTCAACGGTTTCTTGCCTCTCCTGAACAGTTGTGTGTTTGGTTCATAACAGGTATTGAATAGAGGCTGTCGGAATGTATTATAAAATAAATAAAAAAGAAATCCTAAAAATGTCTACTGCCTACACATTTGTTATCATTTACCAATACTGATAATGTACTCGCCCATCTTTAGGTAGAATACTCTTTCGATTTTTTGATTTCGCAAATATGTAGAATTGTTGTTATTTAATTCATTCATTCATGCATTTTATTGTGTTGGAATTTGTATTTGCTTTTCAAATTGGTTTTTTCCAGGTTCGAGTGTTCAATGTGATGTTGCCATTAGAGAATGTATCTTGGCCTTTCTGTGTTGTTACTTATGTATTCATTCACATAAACAAATGTACTTATGTATGTATGAAGTAATGTATATTTTTATGTGTACAACGTTGTATATACAGAGGGATCTCCCATTATGGACGCTGCCTTTGAACGGACACTTTTGGCTGGTCCTGGCAACGTTTTGTTAGAAAAGCGTTGCAATCCCTCCTCCTTGAGCGCACTATAGCTCATTAGCGGACGCGGACACCTGCTTGACGAACAAATTTTTAGGACGGGCATTTCGTTTGTTTTTGGCTGATTTTTGCATGCAACAATTTACATGTGAGACTGTCTAATCTCTTTTATGGCCTTATTGTGTAAAGCAAACACAAAGTCAAACATATTTTATTGTTTTGTTGTTGCTTTGTACAGAAATTCATATGCAGCGTTTGAATCTTAAAATTCAATATTATGTCCGGGTTCACACTGTGGAAGTTTTCTTTCAGAAAGTCGGAGTTTATTGGTAAGAGGAGAAGATAACATGATATAACTCGCACCCTTGTCATCAATAAACACAGACTTCCAGAAAGAAAACTATTATAGTGTAAACCCAGACTATGAACTTTTCTAGAAAGCAACAACAAAAATATAAAATATTTTTAGCTTTGTTTTTGCTTTCAATTTAATGTGGGTTCTCTCACATAGTATTTTTAATCCAATCTAAAGCTAAACAAATAGCTGAAACCTTGGGTAATAACACTTTCAGTTCTTCGTCCGTTGGCTTAACCGTTTGAAAATTCACTACAATTTTACGTTAAAAGCGATATGTGGCGAGGCCGCCACTGGTAATCCTGCAAATTTTACTTTTTTGGTCTATGCAATTTAAAAAACTTTAAGACCCCACCAGAATATGCCTAATCAAGCTTAAGCTACTGGCAAAAATTAACAGAAAGCTTCTCAAATGCATATAAAAAACTAAATAAAAAGATTTGATTTCGTAATGTACATATGTATGTGCAATAAGTTTAACACTTTGGTTCACAAAAAATAGTTTCATAATATTTAACAAAAAGTCTCCTTAAGTTCAATATGGCTTGATACTTTTTATTTACATGTATTCTGTGCACAGCTGCTTAAGTCAGGTTATGCACATTCTGGTTGGTCCTTTAAAATTCAACCAAATTGTACTTCAATCATCCAATCACTTGATCAGGGTGTTATTAAAAATTTTAAGCATATGTAACTACAGGTCAGAGTTAACGTTGGACATTCAAGAATGTCCAACAGCATTTGATGTTGATTTTAAGCCTGAAGAAGTGTTGCCAACATACTTGCCGGAATTCAAAAAAGATGTCTTGCAGGGGTCAATAAGAAAAGCTTATAAGATCATGTCGATGAAAATTCACCAGTTGTGAGAGATAAGCTTTTCACTTATGGGTACCATTACAAGAACAAATTTCTGAAGTTCAAGAAATTTCTGAAGACCTAGCAGATGAAAATGAACCTTTAGATTTTTGAGATGCAGCATCTTAACATACATTAAATGCTAAACTGTTTGACTGACATTCTTAACATTTTGGTAGCCCGCTCAAGAGAGATTCCACTGTGTTCGTTTATGTTTAGATTTAGATTTTGAATACATATAACAATCCGAATGTAAGTGTGTGTTACTGTCTAGCTGTCTCTTGGAATGCCCTTGAAGGTATTCATAATTTGTTTTTAATTTCGTTTTTTTATGTTTTTTATTTGGTCTTATTCTTGGTATTGTACTTTCGGTAAGTATTTAAATTCTTTGGTCAAGTGGAAATTAAATAAATTCTTCTTACGGCATTTTTCTTACTAAAAATCAAATTTACGGAACGGAACGTATTCTCTTTTTCGGGTTTTTTAAAGATAATCCTTTATTTTGCTTTAGGAAAGCAATTCATTATTTCTCTTGAGGCTGAATTGTATTTAAAGTGACATTTACACATTGCCCCAAGTTTTAGAGTCTTATTTCAAAGTTTTTTTTTTAAAGACCAGGCTTATTTCGATATAAAAAAATTGATTGTGTTTTTACAATAAGTACGTACAGAGATTTAGCAGTAAGATACTTTTAAATCGAGGTAACATTCATGTGCAAATTTCGAGGCTCAAATTCAAAATATTATGTAGTTAAATTCAAACGAAAATTCATTTTAAAAAACTTAAAATTTATTTAAAAAACGGATCATTTACATTTTATTTAAATCAAATGATATTTTACATTAATTTTTAAATTTTTTATTTATTAAACAGCATATTCCTTAAAATTAAATAGCTTTTACTTTTAAAAAATATATTTTAACCGACAAAAATCAAACTACATGACAAAATAAATACCAAAATACATTATTTTTTGGTAGATTGTTTTTTAAATAACAAACATAAATGTTAAAAAATAAAATTATTCGTAAAATAACTATATTTTTATTCAATTTTAACAGTACGGAAAACGAATTTAATAACCCACAATCAGTTACAGTAACAATTTTATGAGTGTACATTAGGGCAATAACTTTTTCACACTTTCACACGGCATAGTATAGTCGTGTAGAACATCAAACGTTATTAATAAAAAATATGATAATTTTTTCGGATTGTTAAAAAAGTTCACGCAGGGATCGGGTTAAAGTTTGAAAACAACCATTTTTATCCTACTGAAAAATTAAAAATATAATGCTGATATTTGTGTATATTTCTATACGTATCACTTAAATACTATTTTGGAATTTATCCACTGCTTTAGATTTAAAAATTTTCCTACGGTTTACAATTCATCGCGGTTCAAAATTTCTTGGAAGGTTTTAAAAATTTGCTTCTCTGCGTGAGGTTTTTTTCGCAAAACGATGGGAGACAGGTATATTCATTACTTAAACATTCTTGGCCACTACGGTACCATGCCAAAAATGTGTTTATAGCCCTAGTGTACATATTGTCGTGCTGAAGTTATCTTGCCGTATATCATATTTTTTTTTTTAGAAAATCGAATCTTAAGGTTCAAATTTTTATACACAAAAATGTACGTGAAAAAAGTTGTCCAATATTTTTTGTCAGATATTGTGTTTGAAGTTCCTTATCGACGTATGTAAAAATATCCAAAGTCATGGAAAAAAAATTGTAAGTTATAGCCATTGTCACGTCCGAAAAAGTTTTTCAATTACGTCGTATACGCCACTTTTTGCGATATATTGTTTAGTTTGTGGGATATAAGTCAAAATAAGGTATTACAAATCTACATTGACGTGTTTTACCAATATTGAAAATGAAGTTACATATGGCTATTTCCAAAAAAACGTCAACCACAAAAAATGGAAAACAAAAATTTTTCCTTTCAAGATTTATTTAGAGAATTGCTTATATTTTTTTAATAGATGCGTATAAATTAATTGATTCGAAAAAAAAGATAAATGGTAAACGAAGTACTACAACTTTTAGCACATACTTGTGTATATTAGAAAATATGCATTTGGAACAACAATACTCTAATCTAAGGCATATTTATGATCTGAAAAACATTTTTTATTAAGTTTCTTGTATAAAGGATTAAAAAAAGCAACATAAAAAAATTTTAAATCATGGTGAAAAAATTGTCCCGTTTACAATGTCCCGTTTACAATTTCTTTAACAATTTATTTAAAAAAATGTAATTCATATTTTATTTTGAAATCGAAACCATTTTTAGGGCACATTAGTACGCAACATTTTAAAATTAATCCCAATAAAATATTGTGTCAGGTTTCGCTGAAATCACTGTTTAAACGGTTACCCCTTAAAACCCACTTCCGTTTTTTGTCCCGTTTACAATCACTGGTTTTTTGCAATTATCTCGGAAACCACGACAGTAAGCGAAAAATTTCCTTTGCGGAAATTAAAGAGCTAATTGAGAGTTAAAAGAATCATTAATTTAAAAAATGAAAATCATATAGTTTTTATATTATCGGATTTCCTTATGTATGAATAATTTTAAGGTTTATTATTACTTAAGGGCGGTCTAACCATAATGCACGATGTTAACTGTGAGTCACATCGTAACGTAAAATTTTTTCCAACTTAATTTGACATTTCTTGGTATCAGTGCCAAATTCAACCATGGAGAGGTGCAGGATTGAGCAGGTCGTTATGATTGCTGAAGCCTTTTACGAAAATGGGCGTTCAAATCAAAAATACATTTTGTGCACATTTTGATTTTTTTGGTCAGCATAATCAATCAAATGTGTCTATAATCGGGATAATTGTGGGCAAATTTTAGCAAACCGGCTCTGTAGGAAACGTGAAAACGGCTGTCCATGCATGCTTGGTGCGGTTTATGGCCAGGCGGCATCATCGGGTCTTACTTCTTCGAGAATGAGGTATGCCAAGCAGTAACTGTGAATGGTGTTCGCTATCGCGAGCTGATAATGGATTTCTTTTTGCCAGAAATTAAGGATATGGACCTGGACGAAAATAATGTGGACGAAATAATGTGTCACACGGCCAACGAAACAATAACTCTTCTACACGAGAAATTCAATGGCCTTGTTAATTGGCCGTCACGATCATATGATTTGGCACCGTTGGCCTTATTTCATTGGTAATATTTAAAATAAAAAGTGTACGTCAATAAGCCAAGAACAATTCAAGAGCTAAAGGATTAGATAATTTGACACATTATGGACACTGAACCTCAATTATTTCTCAGAGCCATTGAAAATATGGATTACCCTGAATAGTTAACCTTTAATAGCTTAACAATAAAATGAATTTAGGCAATATGGCAATAATTGCATCAAAATAAATAGCCGTTGTGTACTGCGTCCGAAAAATATCTTTACATAAAAAAAACGAAAAATGTTAAAATAACAGTAATATTAATAAGATATTTAGTCTCTTTTTTGTAACTGCTTAATAACTTTGTTCACTTACAACAAGATAACGTAAGATTTTTTTAATTGAAAGTTTTCATACGTTTTTTGTCGTATATCCACAATTACGATATTTTAACGCATTAAATTTTTCGCAAAAGTAGACATACAACAAAATGGCTTCGTATTATCTCATTAACCATAAGAGATGTTGTGATATACGAAAAGATAACTCCGGAACGACGATATTACTAAAGTGACCGCTACATGTATTATTGTCTAGATGGAAGCTGTGCCAAACAACATTTTATTTTCATGTTTAGAAAGTAAAATTTAGAACTCTTGCTTCTCATTTAGTTTATATTTTTAGTTAAATATGTACATTAAGTTTTTAAAGTAAAACCAATATCGGGAATTATGCTGGTATTTTATAATTGAAATTCTGTCAGATGTAAAACGGGTAAGTAAATCAATCTTAATAAAAGTCTACTTCTAATTTAAATTTTGGATTATTGCAAGTACGAATTCGAGATTGAATCAATTTTATAATACTTATTTCAAGCGCATTTTGAGATTGGTTAAATCTTAGTTCTACTTAAATCAATCTCATTTTCGGGTTATTTCAAATACGAATTCAGGATTGAATATGAATAAGTAAAGTATTTCGCGATTGAAAATCTGTACTTGAATCAATCTTTTTTGTACTTGATTCAAGAAAATTCGTACTCACCGTAATATTAATATCGCTTAATATCGGATTGATTTGAGTACGGATGGATTGATTTTTCTTTTGAGTGTACGGTCATACCACTAGTTAAATGTTGATGAATATGATAAATAATTCCTAAATTACGCCTTTACAAATCTGTTGTGCTCGAGAGCAAAGTATTGACTAAAACAATTGGTTTCTACTTATTGAATAATTATTTCTTCAACTTCAACACAATCAATGTCCGTCACTAAACAAACAGGAATATTATATTTGTTTAGTATTTCCCCAAGTACTTATGTTAAACACCAAAATAGAAATACTTAAATTCAAAGTTTTTATCCTTAAAGGTATGTATGTATAATGTATAAATAAACGCACACTCATGCACGTACACATACACACACTCAACTTGTTATTTATAGTGACTACAAAGGTGACTACAATTGGGATTTAAACTTTTAAGTCAGTATTTTTAGCTTTTTGTTTCTCCTTAAACATTTTAAAATGTGTCAATAATGAAATTGTTAAAGGACATAAGTAAGTTTTCATTTTTGTTTGTTATTGGAATTGCTGTTGCTCTCTATTTTGTTATCAGAAAGAAAAGTTAAACACTACAAATATACTTCAAATACACTTAAGAATAATTTGGTATTTATTCTTCAGTTATCTTTGATTGCTGCTATGGCTGCAGCTAGTGCTGCAAATGCTAACTCAGACCCTCCTCCTCTTCCATCAGCTTTTACAAGTCAAAAGGTTAATTACCTCTTGTTAAATAAAGAACTTTGGAGATCCTTTTTTATATTTAGGAATACATTTAGACAATACATACACACAACACACAAATACACCTACATAAACTCCAAAAAAAAGAAGGAACGAATTCAACTGAGACTGAAGGGTGTAAAAATGAATGTAGATAGTGTGTCTGGACTTTTTTTTTCTAATTTTGCAGATTTTTATTTATTCGTATTTTTTTTTTTTATTTTAAGCAAAACTCTTAGTAGTTGCTGTTGCATTAGTGGCAGATAGTAGAAGCAAAAATTTGAAAAGAAAATTTGCTAAATTAACAAACCAATGAATACATTCAAGAATTTTTAGTTTCGTTTCATTTATACGAATAGGAGTGATGTGTGATGGCGATGGAATTATAGAATCAGCAACAATTCTATCGTCATAACACCACCGCACAGTGTCGCCGCACACCAATGTAGCTGTTTTAAAATTCATCTAATTTTTTTGGTAATTGTTTAAGAACTACTTAAAGTTTATTACTGTATACCAGTTATCTTTATTTATTGTTTATTTGCTGATTGAAAAATGAGCTATTGCGTTGTCGAAGTTTGTTTCAAGTACTGCTGCATATTCAAATGTTGTGCCATCGTCCTGTTTGACATATATTAGAGAAGTTTTTGGAAAACTGGAAAAGTCACCAACTTGAACTTCAGAGATAAGTAAAAATAATTTTGTTTTAAATAGAATTTTAGAGAGATCATACAATTTTGTATCTTTTCCTTGCAGTTTTAAATTAAACTTATTCAGAAAAGTTGTTGTATCGGCTAATAATGCTAAATCTAAAATAAATTTGTTATCTTTTAAAGCCTGTATTACCCAGTCTGCTATATTTTCTGTTTCTACCCTAGAGGGAAGCGAGCTGACACTAAAGTAGTCCCGTGATAGGTCTTTGGTGGCAGAGACCGGTTATAGTTCTAACACTTTATATGATTAAGACCTATCAATTTTACATGGGGTTGTCATTGGAGGGGGTCAATTGACACAATTTGACCACTCACACATCTATTCTCAATGAATGAGTTTAGTGTCAGTTACTAAAATGTAGTTTTATTTCAAATGTTGTATTATTTCAATAAAACAAGTCCTAAAATTAAATTCAAGAACCAAATCTTAGAAAGTCCCATAAAAAAAGCGTCACCCAACCTGTTAAGACTGTACTGTTATTCATTACTTTTTTTACCGTTTTGTTATTCATAAACCAGTTAAACGATTGGTTCACCTTTCACTGGGCATGAGTTCTTTCTTTTTGTACTTGTTCTATTTTCACCAATCCCAGGACCAGTCTGTTGGAACAATTAACACAAATTTCCCGCAGGGTAAGAACTGCAGCACTTCTCCCCTCAAATTAAATAATCTATTTACACGCAAAGAAAAAACATGGTTGTGGTAAACATATTCTCAGAGCAACATATAATGATAAGATTCATGATTGTGGTCACCATATTAAGATTATTATTGAAACATATTATGACTTAATATACTCGTACTATTACATCATAACATTTCTTCCTTAATCATATTATTATTCTGTTAATCATACTAAGTTAGAAAGTAATCAAATTATTGTCATGTTAATCATAATAAGCTAAGAACTAATCATATTATTGTCATGCTAATCATAATAAGGTAAGATATTAATCATATTATTGTCATGTTTATCATAATAAGCTAAGAAGTAATCATATTATCATCATGTTAATCATAATAAATTTAGAAGCAATCATATAATGATACAGCACCTTTCATAACTGTCATAAAAATACAAAATAAATTAAAATTATTTTGCATCGATTTTTTATTTTGTGGCTTTTTAGAATTTTTCTTTATGTAAATCAAATAGCGGAGTTCAATATAAGGCTTGCAAAAGAGCAAATGCAAAATCTGTGGTATTCATGGGCAACCGCGTATGTCCATTTTGGCGATTTTGAGATGTTGGTGCCATATTGCCTAATTTTAAACGCTCTTTATATGTTTCTAAACATTTTTGAAAAAAGATTGATCAATTCCGGTTTTTCAACGTAATGACAAGGTAAAAAAAGTGCAATACCTAACCCATTGTTTGATCTAGAATTGTTTTTCGGCTTTCCTGAAAAATTTGTTTTAATACATACGCGGTTGCCCATGAAAATCACAGAAATATCGTAACACTTTTATAAAACATAATGAAATCTCAGTTTGTTTTGTTGTTGGATTTTACAAAAAAACTACAATATATTGCATCACTAATACTGAATATTTTAGTTAATATTTTAGTTTTTTTAATATCTTTAAACTTATTTTTTAACCGCTCACATATAAAATAAGCGACACAACTGATTCAAAATTCAAAGCATGATATTATTAGAGTAAAAATAGTTTGATTGCATCTTAAACATAATATGATAAATGTATAGAAAGTAAACATATTATTTCTATTAAATATCATGATATGATTGTGAGTAATATAATATGATTTGAAAGTTATCATAATTTAGTTGTTAGAAAAATAATTATTTTTCGGTCAACAATATTCAAATTTATAATTGCGATAAACATTGATATGTTTACAGTAACTATAATATAGTTGATATTTAATAAATATAACAATTATTTGTGTACGACAACAATATATTGTTACATTAAACAAAGTGTTGTTGCCGTAACCATGCTCAACCATATTTTTTCTCTGCGTGTAGGCAACACCACGGCTAAGCCAGCGTACGTCAGTAAACATTTTTAGGTCATTGTCGGGTGTGTTCTAGAATCCGAATCCACTCGAAAGTGGATTACTTTAGCATTTTTGGTGTTCTGCATTTCACATCCACAAGTTTTTATTCGTTTTCAATTAGAGTAGTAATGGGTTGGTGAAAGTAAAACGAATCGACTTTTATTCTAATATTTGATAACATTTTTAACAAAAAAATAAATTTTGTTTTTAGCTTAAAATCTTCTTTATCCAATTTATCCAAAAATATATCGTTATCTAAAATGCAAAAGTCCCTAACTTACCCTAAATGTAAAATCGACATCTTCATTATTTTGATGTAATTACAGCTTATTTTTGTTAACGATTTTTTTTGTTATTTTCAGACAATTTGTTTTTTTTTATCAATTTAGCGATCTCAAATAAGTTTTTTTGTTTGTTTAAAATTTTGCGATTTTTCGCGAATTTTAGCCATTTTCGCGATTTGTTTCAGTAAGTTTTCTGATTCTTTACAGCTTTAACGATTTATAATAAATAGTAGAATTTGCTATCATGCCGATGTTAGCAAATTTTTGCGAATTTCCGCGAATTTAGCAGTTTTTACCTAATTTTTGCCAATCCTAATAGTTTAAGGGACTTTTAATCAATTATAGGCTGGTTTGAAATATTAAAAATTTACGCGATTTTCGCTATTTTTGCAATTTTTTTTTGTTATTTTCCGACATTTTGTTTTCTTTTGCCGATTTAGCGATTGCAAATAAATTTTAGTGTTTGTTTAAAAGTTTGCAATTTTTCGCAAATTTTAGCCATGTTCGCGATAGAAGCCATTTTTTCCTGTGATTCTTTACAGCTTTCACGATTTTAAAAAAATATTAAACATTGCTGTCATGCTGCGGTTAGCAAATTAGCTTTCTTTAGTCCAAAAAAAGTTTTTCGAACAAAAACTTCGAATACACAAAAACATGCGGATTTGAGAACACCAATTTATGAATTATGCGGATTTAAAAAATTTTTCGTTTTCAATTTGAGTCGAAACCTAGAACATACCTGTGTATGCGTTGTTTTTGCTTTTTAAAAAACTAGCAAACTTTCTATGAGTAAGTGTATGATTATTTTATTAATTATAGACTCTGCAGTCTTCATACTGGCATGATTGGATAAAAATTTTGATGCAAGAGCGGCCTGGTGAATAATGCAGTTAAAGCTAAAAACTGATATTTGGTTTTTTTAGATGACTTATACAGCCTTTGTGTTTTCCGGTCATTACATTTGCCCCATCTGTACAGATTCCAACAATTTTCTTTGTATCTATAATATCACTGACTACTTCTTATAAAATCTTGCCCGTTACATTTCCATGAAATTTTTCTACAGAATACATTGTCTCAAAAACCTCGTAGTAGCTATCCACGCAGCGAATACATAATACCAATTGACAATGATAATTAATATCTGTGCTTTCATCTAAACAAAAAGAAACATAATCACAATTAATTACTTTTTTACCCATCTTTAAGTGTAAAGATCAGCATCACTTTTTGAGTGAATCTAACGATGACCGTCCGGCTGGTTGGCAGGAATTTTGAAGTAAATTTGATAAAGTTTGGTACATAGGTTCTAGTTGGCACAAGTAACAAGCGTATTAAAAATGGGGCGAATGCATAATTTGACATAGCCCCCATACAAGCTTCTTTCTCAAATGGGGTCTCTGTGCCTATAAACTATTTTATTATGTTGGTACAATTGGGCCTCGATTGTCTGTGATCCGGTTAACCGGTAACCCCGATTAAGTGATGATGGCCAAAGATCAGTCTATTGTTTTTTGTTTGCAATGTTTTCGAATTATTTGCTTCGATTAACCGTGATTAACTCTTTTATCCGTGATGGCAGTTGAAAAATATTAGACAAACAACATTACACGACACTTTTTAAGAAATTGTATTCTTTTTTTGCTTAATGTCCTTTTTTTTGCCTCATGTTTTCAGTACAAAATTTAATGTATACATACTTATTTAAATATGTATGAAGACCAGGGCAGGGATTTTCTCCTCTATGGTATCTATGGTATAACAAAATTCGGCTTCGCTAAATAAAGCTTCTCAGCATAGCCGGCCTTCGGCGGGGCTCAAGGATTTTCTCCTCTATGGTATAACAAATACCGGCTTCGCTAAGTAAAATTTTTTAATTTTCTAATGAAAAAAAAATTTTTAATAAGCTTCTATGAGAAGCGTCACGCCCATTTAAGCCAAAGCGCCCATTTTCCGCATTCTACAAGAAATACAAAATTATAAAATTTCATGCTTTTGACTTATGACTTTTTTCCAGCTAGATTGGACTGCCGCAGCACTGTGCGCCGGTTTTGGTCTAAATACCACCGAGGATTTGTTAAAACGATTTTGAGATTCTTTAGAAAAAATATTTGCTTCGACTTACAAAACATTTTAGATTATAAAAATACGCATACACACACCTTTTCTATAAAGATTTGTACATTTGAATGTTGAGCCTCTAGCTAATTTTCCAACTCAAAGGTGCAGCAGGTTCTTTCTTCCATCAGAAACAAACAATTTAAAATCATTCACAATATACCCAGCAAAAACTTGGAAATGACTTGCCATTACTGAACAACTTACTTTTCAATGACTACTTCATACCATCTGCATTACATAGAAGTAGTTTGGTAATGGCTGACATATAATCTGATACCTAAGTACTTGTGTATGAGTTGATTAACGAAATTTATAATTCATTCGTAATAAAATGCATCTACGGTTGAAGTTTTTTCCAATCTAATACAAATTGATTTAAAATATTTGTTCTTACAATTTGTTTTTTTTTATTATGAATAAAAAACAATTTGTAATAAATTTGAATATGAAAAATTATGCTGTACTGAAATTTTATAGTCATGACATGTTAGTTGTAATTTTGGTGACATCGGAGTAATAAGTTATTTAAGTCCCTATTTGTAAGCGGATGTGGTAATGACTTATTTAACTCCCTATTTGTAAGCGAGGGTGGTAAGTACTTGCCTCCAATGACATCACCGTGTTAAAATAATGAGTTAAAATGCCAATGCATAAGTAGTGAAGAGTCGTTAAATTAGCTTTTTAACTCATTACTTTGCAATGTAAGTTTTTGCTGGGTAATTTACGTTAAATAAAATAACTTAGTTGGGTTAGCTATAGGGTTTCAGATTTTTATCTGATTATTTAATCATTAAATTATGACGCATTAAGAAAAAGTTATATTTACACTTTCATTTAAATTTAAAGAGTTGTTAGTGGGTAGTGTTGCCAGATGAGGGGATTTGTAAGCAAATGGAGGAGCTTTTGAGGAAAAATTGGTGGGCTGATTAAGGTTAGAATAGCATTTTTTTTTTTGAGACAAATTAAATCTTAATACCAACATAATAAAAACAACTTATGAGCACAAATACCGTTCCGAAAAAAAGTTGTGTGTGAGAACTTTGTGCAAATACCCGTTGGCAAACGTCATGATTATTCATTGTTAAAAATACTGACAATGTAAAATCATCCATGACAGATGCTGAATTTTCTTCGGCGTCATACATGAATTTATTACGCAATTTTGCAAAACATCATAGATGACCCGAATTGATTTTGTTCGGTAGGCTTCCGCGTATAAGTAAGCCCTTACAGACAAACTTATCGATATTCGTCGCCAACCCAGTGAGTCGTCGCAGACAAACTCATGTAAACGTCCACTTATGATAAATTAATAATACGGAAAGCAAATTCCAGCAGAGTTTAGCTTTGTTTCGAATAATAACAGACAATGTACATTACTTTAAAATTTCTTTTAAACGGTGATTCAATAACAAAAATGTCTTCACAACTGTCTTTAGCTGTGTTGTTGTCGTATATATTCATAGACATTTTGATATTTTCATGGAAAGTGCGCCTTGAGATCCAGTTTGTAAGGAGGAATCATTGATGAAAATATTATTATGGCAAAGTCGCTCAGAAAACGAAACCGGGTAATTTCAAAATTTAACTTCACGCACATAAAAATAAGTATAGGGTGGGGCATAAGTCACTGAACATCTTTAAGAATGATAGGTCTTTCAGAATATGAACAAATAATCTTTTTGACATTTTTGCTGTTTCTTAGATTATTAAGAACTCGTATCCAAAAACTAACGCTTATACACATATACTCAAAACTACTTGTTTCTTATATTAGCAGTTTTTTTAACTGGAGGAAAACTTTTTTTATAACTTTGGTTTGACACTTGAGAATGCCAAACTGTGTTGACATTTCTGATCAGTAAGGTATGTCAAGTCATCATTAATCGTTTAACGCTATAACAAAGCATCCAAATTGTGGAAATTAACTTTGAAAAAAAACCGTTCGCAAAATTTATGACCGCTTATTATATTTTACGAAGCTCATTTCTAGTTAAATGGCTATCGATACATGCTGACTGAATTTTTGTTTCCCAAAATGAATCAGGTAAACTTTATTTCCAGAAGTGGTCCTGTTCAGTGAACCACTCGCTTGGACGATTTAACGCCTCTGGATAACTTTTATTGGATGGTTTATGTCGACGAACCAGCAACTCTTGAAGCACTTTAAGCAAATATTCAAGCCAGATTTATTGAAAAATCTAAAATTGGACTGATCGAAGGAACCATGTAACTCGAAGTCGCGGCGGACATATGCCAAAAATGATTTTTATTTAATAAATGTCATGAAATTATCTATCAGATTCATGTAGCTAAAAAAACACCCTATATAGTTTGAATTCAATTTAAAAAATTCACAGAGTTTTCTATTGTGTCGTATTGATTGTATTTGCTATAATTTTATTAAGTAACATTAAAAAAGAACACCTTGTGAATGGCCTAATTGTTGCTTTATATTAAACTTTTACTGCTAATAGCAAAACGATATAGTTTTATATATACATTAATTAGACTGGTCGCATCTTGCACAGAAAAAATTATTTTTCCAATTCAAACAAAAAATTTGTAGAATCAAACAATTTTTTGTCTGAAATCGGTCCTATAAACAAATTCGCATATTCAAACAATTTATTTGCATTTTGTTTATTGAAAAAAAACACTGATTTTTTCAAACAAATAATTTAACTGAATCAAACAAAAAGTTTACTGAAATTCATATACTAAATTTCAAAAAAAAAAAAAAAAAACAGGCTTTTGCACAAGCAATGATGCGCACACAAGCAGGCACTGTATTAGAAGATGATGGCAGAGAGAGCAGAGCGGCCGGCTGGCTTTGAGACACATTTTTTTGTTGGAATAATTTTTGAACGAAGTTCTTCTTTTATACACACAATGCTTTTCGTCATCACTCACTGTTGCTGTATCCTCTCCTTTGCTAATGAAGAAGAAATGTAACCCAAAAACGGCGACAGACCTACTCGATATGTTTTTCGTCATCATTATATTTTTGTATTTGATGTATTTAAGCAAACAGTTTGAAAAAATTGAATACGGGATTTTGGTTTTTTTAACCAACTTTGAAACCAACCAAAAATTTATTTTGTTTCTTATAATGTTGTTGTTGTTTCTGTTGTTTAAAAAGAGTGAAACGTTTTTTTTACCTGCTATTTTTTTTTTTTTTTTACTTCAAACCTCTTCATCTTTCTTACTGTTGTACTTTTTTAAAGTGTCCAAAAATAGACTATATGTGTTTTTTGTTGTAGTTCTTATATTTTACATTAGGAAGTGTTGCTTACGATCAAATAAAAAAATGCAAAAAGACGACAACATTAAAAATCGTTAAATATTTCATACAAAATTATGAAAACTTGAAACCAATAACGCGTGTATTATATTTTTGAATGGTTGTCAACATTTTTGTTGGTTAAATAAAAATCAAACAAAAATTTTAATTGAATCAGTAAAAAAATTTGTAGAAATTAAAAAAATTTTCAAACAAGCGTTTGTTTGAAAATAATTCGGCAATAATTTTTTCTGTGTGTATGGGATTTTTTTTTTAAATTTAATTTTTTGCGCTGCTTAAAATATGAGGTTTGGTGTAAGAAATCATGATCTAATTTTTCAGGTCAATCCGACGGTGCCTAGCCGTGCCGGGTAGGTCCCAAAGTTCCCCATATTATAAAAAGAACATCTTTTCTATCAGATCTTTATAGTTATACTAGTTGAAAAGCCGAAAATCAAAAATATGGCTTCGTTACGATCTTCCGCAGAGAAAGTACTTCAAGTGTGCCAAATTTCAGCTTCCTATGTCATCAGATGGCTTCAGAAAGTTGCGGAAAGAATAGGACATCATGCAAACATCCTGACATACTAAGAAATTATATATTGTATAGATAGATTAAAGTATTTGCTGTTTAATATTTTAGTATGATACGAACGAAAGATTGTTAACCTAATTCGGGGTCGCTGAATCCAGTGGTGCTAGCCGTTTTTTTAGGTTACCTTTGGTTTTCGAGATATACCGTTATTTCGAAAATTAAGGAGGTTGCACAACATATGTTCGCGTAACTCAAAAACGCTTTAGTTTATTGAAAAACTAAAAAAAATTCCGCAATAAAATTTACTTTAAGAAAGGTAAAACGTTTTTCCTATATGCGCAGTCGTTTTAGAAACATATTTTTTTTTTTCTGGAAAAATAAATAATTTTTTTATTAAAATTTCGGAATTTTTGTTTTTAAAAATTCATAAAAAAATTGAAAAATGCAGCTATGCTTCTAATTTTATGCAGTCATATAAAAAACAACATTGCAAACAAAACAAGCTATAAATGATTAAAATCTGTTAACAACTTTTGATTTTATGTATTCACAAAAGACGAAAAATTTTAATTAATTTAAGAATTTTATTAAACCGCCATATTTGATGAGAGCCCCCCTAAAAAGTAAAGGTAAAGGGCAAGTATGTCTCGAGAAAATGTTAAGGACAAAAAACTAATTGAGGTCGGTCATACACTATATTCCCCTAAGGCTGACTCCTTGGCAGTTATGGAGCTTTTTCTTCAATATATTTCTAGTCTGTAGTTAAAATTTTGAATGGGAGCCCCTTAATGAATGGAGATAACAGGTAGGTATTTCAGAAATAATTGATGGAGATGAAAAATAAAGTGGAGTTGGTCATACATTTCACCCTTCTTGAGGCATCATAGGCACTACACGGGCCAAATATAAGAATTTCAATTATACAAATATGGCGGTTTAATAAAATTCTTAAATTAATTAAAATTTGTCGTCTTTTGTGACTGCATAAAATCAAAAGTTGTTAACAGATTTTAATAATTTATAGCTTGTTTTGTTTGTTTTTTATATGACTGCATAAAATTAGAAGCGTAGCTGCATTTTTCAATTTTTTTATGAATTTTTAAAAACAAAAATTCCGAAATTTTAATAAAAAAATTATTTATTTTTCCAGAAAATAATTATGTTTCTAAAACGACTGCGCATATAAGAAAAACGTTTTACCTTTCTTAAAGTAAATTTTATTGCGGAATTTCGGTTTTTTTTTAGTTTTTCAATAAACTAAAGCGTTTTTGAGTTACGCGAATATATGTTGTGCAACCTCCCTAATTTTCGAAATAACGGTATATCTCGAAAATCAAAGCCAACATAAAGAAAAAAGTTTCAATTTTCTTAAAGTAAATTTTATTGCGGAATTTCGGTTTTTTTAGTTTTTCAATAAGCTTAAGCGTTTTTGATTTGCGCGAACATATGTTGTGCAACCTCCTTAATTTTCGAAATAACGGTATATCTCGAAAATCAAAGCTAACCTAAAAAAACGGCTAGCACCACTGGGTTCAGCGACCCCGAATTAGGTTAAAAATCTTTCGTTTGTATCATACTAAAATATTAAGCAGCAAATACTTTAATCTATCTATACAATATATAATTTCTTAGTATGTCAGGATGTTTGCATGATGTCCTATTCTTTCCGCAACTTTCTGAAGCTGAAATTTGGCACACTTGAAGTACTTTCTCTGCGGAAGATCGTAACGAAGCCATATTTTTTTTGGATTTTCGGCTTTTCAACTAGTATAACTATAAAGATCTGATAGAAAAGATGTTCTTTTTATAATATGGGGAACTTTGGGACCTACCCGGCAAGGCTAGGCACCGTCGGATTGACCTGAAAAATTAGATCATGATATCTTACACCAAACCTCATATTTTAAGCAGCGCAAACAATTAAATTAAAAAAAAATAAAATGCGACCAGTCTAATATACATTCTCAATATTATTGCAGTAACGGACTGAAGTTTATTTTAGAAATATTCCGTTCAGTTATTCAAAAAACTAAGTGCATATTAATTCGGATTTTCAGTTGCAGTTAATATTGTCCGTTGATTGAGTTAAATTCTTCTTTATGTAAAATTCGTGCTGGCGCGATATCAAAACTTAGTTGCGAGTATAGATCGTGATGCTGGGAGTTGACTGCATTTGTTAAGTTATCTTCACGTTCTTTAGTTTGCAGTAATTTTAAAATCGGTTTCCAATACGTACATAAAGGTCTGTTAGAATTAACCATTCTCTTGCCCAACATACATTTTGAGATATAATACACTCCGCTGAAATACGAGGAAGTCGTCGTTGACTTAAATTTAAAACTTTATTTATATAATTAAAGTGCAGTTTCAACGTCAAAATATAAGGTGAGTCAAGGTTAGTTTCCAAATGTAGCATGTAATTGGGTGTTGTGGGAGGAAGGTACAACATTTTGTAATAAAAAATCGAAACAGCTTCTCAACAACATCGTGTTTTTCATATCCCCATACTTGAGCCGCGTATAACAAAATTGATCTACAGGCTGCGTTAAATATTTTTAGCTTATTTTTGATCGATATTTGTGGGTTTGTTATATATTTTGACCAAGTGGAATTTATTGCTAGCTTTGATGCCGTTAATTTGTTATTTAAATGTTTTTTAAAGCAAAGGTTATATGTGATGGTTATCCCAAGATATTTGTAGCTGTTCACTATTTCTATATTTTCTGTACCATATTGCCAATTCAATAACTGTCTATGTAAAAATACCCATTAAGTTGAGTACCGTTTAATTGCGTCACCCGCTTAATTATTTCGCAAAAACAAGAGAAAATGTTTCGGTTAATTGTTTCGGCCTACTTAATGTGTTTTTAATCCAGAAACGTAAAAATAATATTTTGCGGCAAGAAAGTCATGCTTCATGTTTCTACTACATAAATAAATGGTATATAAAATAATAAAAGTAATGAGTTTTATTTTCTATCTACACATGGGTGTTTTGCTTTATTGCACATCTTGCTCAATTAAGCGATTTTCGTTTTAACTGTGTCGGCGATTCAATTAACCGAGTACTGCTTAATTGAGTTCCCGTTTTATTGCATCAAAGGTCGTGCATTTTTAGAAACTCAATTAAATGTAAAAATAGGCGATCCAGTTTTACTTTCTAGAACTTGCCGGTACAAATATCTGCCGAGCTGGATGAACAGAACACAACCAAGAGCTATTTTATTAATTTCTTTTAAGTTGACTCATCTCATGTAGGCCTTCTCCACAAACCATGTTTTAAATAGACCTTTAAATTTCTTTACACAGCTATTGTTGGGCAAATTTTCTAAACTTTACACATTTTTTAAAATTAATTTTAGAAAGATGTTTGTTTGACGGCTAGAGTAAATAATAAGTCTATTTGACTAATAAACACCATATAGTCTCTACTATCACAAATTAGTGGACTTAAGTCTAAAATCAAATTTCATCACTTTAAAAACTTAAGCGAATTAAAAGTGAATTTAAAATTTTAGCAAATTCATAATTATCATCATAGAAAAATCATAATAAATAATAAACAATTTCACTCACCATTTGCATGTGTTGTTTGTGTCTCTATTGCGGTGGGCATGAGTGGGGCAGTTGCCACCAGACGTGATGACAAACTAGGCAATTCAATCTTTTTTGCTTTGGCAATATTAAATAGTTCATTGGTGCCCGTAATTACATTGCAACATACTAAATTATCCTGCATTGGCGAACCAGGTGTTCCTGCAGCACCTCCTACAGCACCACCCGTATTAGAATTCGCATTAGCACTGCCGCTCGCACTTCCGCCACTCAGCACTTGAGCCAACTTTTTGCCTAGATGCAAAGCCATTTGTTCATCAGGACTTTCCGTTTCCAGCTCGGGACTAGACTCGGAAGGTGGGGCAGTACCAGTGGGCGGCAACTCTAAATATGTAGTTTTGGCAATAGACAGCAGTGATAACTTGTCTGCCTGATGACGTTTTTGTAGTTCAAATATTGCTTTAGCTGTTGTGGGCGACAAAATGCCCGATGTATCGCCAGAAGCTATGCTAATATCACTAAGCGGACGCAGTTGTTTTTCCTTAACAGAGACAGCGGCAGCTGTTGCTCTTGTTATTAGAGTTGTGTTGGCCGTTAATTCTTTTAGGGTTGTGGGCAATTGTGTGGATGATGTGGGTTTATAGAATGATGTTCCAATGTGCGTTTGTTTACAATTTTGTTCATGACTATCTACGGTCTGCTCGTCATCATTGTTAATGTTAATATCGTTGACATTGTCCTCCTCATCGTCATCAATTTCATCAGTTGTTGAGCATGGTTCACCTGCTGAACCCACAGGCGCAGTTACGCTAGTTGTACTTTGGGGTGGCGTTAGTGGGTCTGTAAAGAGTGAATCAGAACTAGATGACAAATCTCTAAGGACAACAATATCACAGTTATCATTATTAAACGAATAGTGCGGATGACCTCCACCCATCATTGTCATCATCATAGTCAGTGAAGTGGCCATTTGATTGTTTTGAAAATCGTCATCAAAGTCGCCGTTGTCACAAAATGTGTCCCTCAATATTGTATCTGTGCATTGCATTCGTTTGTTGTATTGCATTTTTGATAATCAGAGATATTTTTTTAAAGTTTTTAGTATTTTTGTGAAGTAGAAGAATTTATGTGACAGAGAAGAGAGCAGTGCAATTTTTTTGAGAAGAAAACAATTAGAAAAATGATTATAAAAACATTTGTTGCAACATTTTAAGTGAAATTATTTTTGTTGAAGGATTTGGGTCTTGTTGTGATAAATACGTTAGAAGGGTAAGAAATTAAGCATGCCTTTTTTTAAGATTATATTTTTCATATGAACATTAGTGTATCTTTCAAACTGCATTGTTAGTTTTTTTTATTTTCTTATAAATTTTAAAAGTTATAAAGCGTTATTTACAAAAATAATGATGTAGGGTTCCTTAATGAGCAAATTCATTGCAAAAACTTGTAGTTTCTGCACACAACAATAAAGCTTGGACATTTTTCTTCTAAATTATTTCCTTAAAAGTGATGAAAATCGTGGTTTTTGACCAAGTTATAAAGAAAACTCAAAAAAAGACCGGCAAACCCGTTTTTTTTTCGCAAAAACTCGACTTGAGCCACCTCTAAACCACTTCCGAAAAATCTGAAGAAAATCTCAAAAAGTAACTCACCCTATAAGCTTTTAAATTATGCTTGAGCATCCATGAAAAAAATTTTTTTTTTTTTGGGACACACTAATGTAAATATTTGCATTTTCGAAAGAAGAATTTCACAAGAAATTGTTTTTTAATATAAACATATAATTTTCCCATGTTATATTAAAAAAAAAAAATAATATTATCTTGAAATAGAAATAGAATTTAAGACAAGTTAGAGTGCTATATTCGGCTGTGCCGAAACTTTGATACCCTCCACCCACAGTTCGAATGTTTAAGGAGTAATATCTGTATGATGTTATTATAATCCTAAACTGTGACGATTTGTTATTAATTATGGTTTTAGGCGACTAAACTGTTTTCCGGTAGTATGTTTTATATGGGGCCTAAGGTAAATTATGGACCGATCGTCACGAAATTTCACAGTGTTATTTCTAGTCATAAAAAACTTTGATGTACCAAATTTTGCTATGATAGCGTTATTTTTTACGGTTTAGGCGTACTTAACTGTTTTCCGGGAGTATTGTTTATATGGGGCTTAGGGTAAATTATGGATCTTCACGAAATTTAACAGCGTGATTTCCAGTCAAATAAAACAAATTTTTGCAAAATCTTATCTCATTCCGTGCCTAGTTCCAGCATTTATGTTATTTTTTGTAACAAAATTATCAATTTTTGTAGGTGGTGGTTCCACATTTTGATTCATAGCTCTGGTCCTACTGAACCGATTTTGCTGGATTTCAATCCCAAACGGCTTAGGATAACTACAAGCAATTTGGCACCAAGTTTGTTCATTTGTTTTGAGTTGTTCGAAAGTGAGCGTGTTTTCAACAGACGGACAGACGGACAGACAGACGGACATGGCAAAATCGACTTAGAATTACTCAAGGACCCAGAAATATATACTTTATGGGGTCTGAGATGAATAATAAAAAAGTTTCACACGGAATGACAAACTTAATATACCCTCTTCACAACTAATTGTGGTGGAGGCTATAAAAATTATTGTTGTGTTTCAAACAAAAAAAAAAAAAACCTAAAATAATAAGACATTTTATGGGGTTGCTCACAGCACTAATATTCTATCTTGTTGTTATTTTAACACATATGACTTTATGACTACCTTGCAAATCCCGATACAATATAAGTATTTTAACAAGTTATATTTCTATATTCGGCTGTGCCGAATCTTCGATACCCTCCACCGATAGTTCAATTATTTCAGGAGTGATATCTATATGAAATATATTTATAATTATGTAATTTATCTTTATAAAAACAGACATCTGCATTAAAATTGGTTGCGGTTTAGACATATATTAAATTATTTACCGACAATCAGAATGTTGTATGCTTTTTTTAAGCAATTTTAACTAGCTTAAGTAAAATATCATGATTCGTAACAGTTTAAGACGAACTTAAATGATTTTCAGGAGGGGAATTTATATTGGAGCCATGGTAAGCTATGAACCAATCATCCCAAAATTCTGCAGAGTGATTTCTGGTATTAAAAAACATAAATTTCAAAACAGCGGTGAAATTAGTTATATCGTTTACAGTGAATTTCAGCAGGCTGCTTAATATGGGATCTAAGGTAAATTATGTACCGTATATCACAAAATTCATAACATTTTTTGTGGCCATATGAAACTAAGTTGGAAGAAATTTTGCCACAATAAATAAATCTGCTACGGTTTTAGGCGTATTTAATTAATTTACCAAAACGGGCTTTATATGGGGCCTATAGTTAGGGATGAAACGATACCTCTAAGGTATCGATACTTTTACTCGATGTGGTATCGCTCGTAAAGTACCCAGTAAAAACTTCGCCTACTTTTTCAAAATGAATAGCTTCTTTAACTCATTATTTTGTAGCTTTCTGCTATAACTACATATATAACAACTTCTATAACTACTTTTTTCTGGATGAATGCAGGTAAAAAAATAATGCCTTACTTTTTAATGTGTTCATTTTGGGACTTCCCTTGTAAAATTCATTGGTTCTTTCAGAAGAATTGTAAGTAGTGCTCTTATGTTTTTCTGAATACTCAACACATTATTTTGAAGGCGAAGTTTTTACTGGGTATCGATACCTACTTAGTATCGAAAAAAAGTATCGATACTTACTTGTATCGGTACTGGTGTCGGTTTGTGTCATAAAATAATAGAAAGCAGCATTTAAAAACGTTCTTATTAGTGTTTTAGTGCTATACAATACAATAAGAACAACGACTTGGGTTGCCAGATATCAAAAGTCAAATAACTGGACAAGAGAAAAAATTCACCTGAATTTAACAAAAATAACTGGACAATTTGAAAAAGTACTTAACTGTAAGAAAATATAAAATTTTACTTTAGATTTTATTTTGCAATAAAAAAAAAATTTTTAAAAGCAAAGAAACCCAGTAAAAACTTCGCCTACAAAATAATGTGTTAAGTAATCAGAAAAACATAAGAGCACTACTTACAATTTTACTGAAAGAACCAATGAATTTTACAACGGATGTCCCAAAATGAACGCATTAAAAAGTAAGTCATTATTTTTTTTACCTGCATACATCCAGAAAAAAGTAGTTATAGAAGTTGTTATAGATGTAGTTATAGAAGAAAGCTACAAAATAATGAGTTAAAAAAGCTATTAATTTTGAAAAAGTAGGCGAAGTTTTTACTGGGAACGTAACACTTTAAATTTAGTCTTATGTCATATTACAAAATTATAATCAGGGCAAATTTGCTACAAGTGGCAGCGAAAAGTCTGCTGACTTTGACAGTTCGAACCAATTTGTTTTGGTTTCATAATATATTATTTATAAATAGTTGACATTTCGAGACGTTAACATCAGCTGTTTCTTTGGTTTGTGTTTTGTTGTAGTATTGCTGCCAGCCACCGTTTATGTAAATTCAACTTGGTATATATTAAATTAAATCAAATAAAAAAGTACATAAAAAGCCATGTTACGAATCGAGTGAAATTCAAATCAGTAAAGATTTCCAGTTAAAATTTTGTTTAAATTACCGTCGTTTTTTATTTTGAGGTAAGTTCTAATAAAGATAAGATGTGCTCATAGTATGAAGTATATAAAACAAAATTATTTAATGAACTTTAAACACTGGATCGTTTTTAAAGTTTGTTCGATTTTGATTTCACTCGAATTTGATTTTTTTTTCTATTTTTATTTGAAGAATTTAATAATTATATTACTTTAGTTGTAAGCAAAAATGTTTGAAACATTTTGCAACTTTCATCAAAATTGTGTGTATTATTAAAATTGTAGCCTTTATTCGGTCATATGAATGGATTCTTGTGAATAAAGATTATCAGAAATAGCTCAAGTGCATGCACAAAAAGTATTGCTAGATGGCATATGATTTTGTTCTAAACAATAATAAAAATAAATAAAAAAAATATTTTTCAAAATTACATAAAGTTTTTTAACTGGACAAATGGTCAATCAAGGCCGTCTGGCAACCCTAACTACGACCCATTAGAATTTTTGTGCAAAACACAAAGTGTAAAGTTTGATACCACTTTAATTTACCACCAAGTATCAATTTCCTTTCGAAAAATCTTTTTTATCTTAGGAAACAAAATTTTATAGAACGTTCAGGATAAGAACCTTTTATTTACCTTTTATTCCAGAAATGAACAATGTTACTATGAATTTATTTGCATTGTTAATATGTATTTTATTTTTAAATTGACAAATATATAATAAAGGGTGGTTAAACCATAATCCACGATAATTGTGAGTCACATCGTGATTTTTTTGGTCAGCATAATCGACCAAATGTTTCAACAATCAGGAGAATTGTGCTCAAATTTCAGCAACCCGGGTTTGTAGGTAATGGGAAAACATATGTGCATGCTCACCCACTTAGTTCTGCGGCTGGCAGTGTTATCGGGCCGTACTTCTTCGAAAATGAGGTCGGCCAAGCAATTACCGTGAATGGTGTTCGCTATCGCGACTTGATAACGGACTTCCTGTAGCCAGAAATTGAGGAAATGGACCTAGACGATAAGTGGTTTATAGGTGTTTACTGTTCAAACGATTTCTTGATACCGTTACTGGTGCTCCAGCTTTGGAAAATACTCAAAAATTTAAGATTAATTTCAATACCAAAGTGAAACGATTACTTTTTACCAATACCGAGTATTTTTTTACCGATACTACTTGGTAGTCGGTTGCTAAGTATAAATTACAAAAATACTTGGTACTTATAAAAAAGTATCGAGTATGTACTTGTATTTACTCGTATCGTTTCATCCCTACCTTTAGTAAATTATGGACCGATCATCACGAAATTTGTTAGTGCTATTTCTAGTCATATAACTGTGAAATATGAAATTTTATTTTGATAGCATGATTTTGTACGGTTTAAAGCGTACTATATCGTTTTCCGGGAGTGAGCTTATATCGGGCCTAGGGTTAATCATGGACGGATCTTCACGAAATTTTACAGTGTGATTTCCAGTCGAATAAAACTAATTTTTGCAAAATCTTATATCATTCCGTGCATTGTTCCATGAGTAATGTTAGTTTTTGTAACAAACTTATCAATTTTTTAGGTGCTGATTCCACATTTTGATTCATAGCTCTGATCCTACTGAACCGATTATGGTGGATTTCAATCCCAAACTGCTTAGGATAACTACAAGTAATTAGCCACCAAGTTTGTTCATTTCCTTTTGAGTTTTTCGAAAGTAAGCGTGTTTTCAACAGACGGACAGACAGATCGAGATGGCTAAATCGACTTAGAATTACACAAGGAGCCCGAATATTTTATACTTTATGCGGTCTGAGATGAATAATAAAAAAGTTTCACACGGAATGACAAATTTAGTATACCCTCTTCACAACTAATTGTGGTGGAGGGTGTAATAAATTTTTTTCATTTGCCCATGGCTAAACCAATAAAAGATGGGTTTTTAATCAAATTTACTTAAAGCAAACAAAACATGTTCGATTATGGATATTGTTTAATTTTTAATAACATACTAAATATTTTTTAGACAACAAATTGAATAGTTTACTTTTGGGATATAAAACGAAAAATTATTTTTACCCAGCAAACACTAAAGTTTACCCAACAGATTCTAAAGTTTTTCTCACTTATTTTAACTTTGAAATCATTTCAACTCTAAAAGCAAGAGAAAAGCGTAAAAGTTATTATAAAAAGGCTGGGCTACTGACTCAAGTGATATGGGATAGGATCTCTGGTTAGACGCGGTCGCAAGAAATCGTGAATCTTTAGATCTGTAAATTTTGAATTTTTGCCGAATTCAAGATATTGGCTGCACCTGATTTCCCCGGAGGATGTAACACCAGAAGGCGAAATATCCTAAAGATGATCTCTACGAGCCCCGGGTGAGCTTTGCTTAAATTAGGCTTGCTAAATAGTCTGGATTTTCCTTGACTTAGAAGAATTTTCACTACTTGTGAAGAATCAAAAAAAAAAAAAAAAAAAATATGTTTTGTCAAGATGTTTTAAAGACTTTCCATAAAACACGTTATTAATTTTAAATTCTTTGGAAGCGTTTTGATCAAAATCGCACCAAATCGTTCTCAAGTAATGATGGAAAAGAAATGAAAAGGTATGTACTTAAATAGTGAATTCTTTTCAAGAATTTTATAATTTGAATCTAGCAAGCCTATTTACAAGTTTGTTCTGAGTAGTTGACCTTTGGCCGAGTGGAAAGGCTTTTTCCTCTGAGTATGGCGAGACCAAGAGAATAAACTCCAGCGGCCCTGCCAAAAGTTGGCTATGTAAAAGCTATTGTATACCCAGAGAAAAACCATATTGAACGCGAAATCTTTTTTTTGTCATACATGAGGAGATAAATTTCCGCCCGGCCGAAAGCTGGCCAAAAAAAATTTAAATCGATTCTGCTTTTCGTTAAACCTAGATAACAAATTATTTTCATCCGTAGAGTAGAAAACCCTTAAAACCTATTAAAGGCCTTACATGCCATTAAACTTTAGTTATAGATGTCCAGTCTTAAAAGAATTAAAAAAATCCTCTTCACAAAAACCTTTTCAATTCAAACATTGGCGGTTTTCACTCTTGGTAGTAAATTACGTTTGTAGTTAACATACGAACATTTACAACACCGCAACAACAAAATGAATTAAACTTTTATTTACTACGCTGTTGTTTAAAAATCACCAAAAAAAAGCTGTAGTAAACACGTGTGTTAACTCTACCAGAATAAAACAGTTGACGAAACTCTATTTATCTCTTTCCCCCTCTCAACAATACATACGAAAAAGACACTCACGCTTTGTAGCATATAAAATTGTCCAGAGTTGTCCAGTGAACACAAAGGGTGAAGACCGCTATTAATTGTTTTGACAGAAATTATATTGATTTGCTGCCATATCAAATATCAATGTAAAGAATACAAAACGGAATGTTTAATAAATTCAAGCGGCTTTGTAATAGCGCTACAACAAGTATCAGGGGTTAGGCGTTCCATCGAATCTTTGTAACTTAAACCTATTTTTTTCTTCTTTTTAAGTTTTGTAGAATTTAGTTAATTTTTTTCTTGCAAATAGTAAACCACACAATCGATATAAAAACTGACATATTAGAATGTATTCTATTTATTTTTTTTTTAATTTTTATTGTTTAATACAATAAATATGTATAGAAAAAGATTATTTCTCATGTGATATGAATAATTAATTATTGGAAAATATAACGTTTATTTTTTCTTTTTGACTATCCTCAATATAAATAATTTGTAAAAATTTATTGGGTTTAATAAATAATTCATGTTTGTTTGAACAAAATATTTTAATAAATGGGAAATACAATGTTATATTGTATTTTAAATACATATTGAAACAATTAAATCATCTTCTTAAAATTTCATTGATTTCATTAATCGGATAATTAAATGAATATGTAAAAAAAAAAATATATAAAAAGCTACAATTGCTAAAAGTTATTAAAAAGCTTTAAAGAAAAAAAAAAAAAAAAACAAGTAAGAGTATTATATTTGACTTTGATGGCTCTTTTATACCCTTTACCATACAAGTTCTTCTAAAAAACGGGTGGAATTTTAGGCAAAACTGTTCTGTAAATCAAATTTAAAACTTCACTCTTTCTATTCAATTAAAACAAAAATGGATTAGGAATCTCCTAAATGTGAATTAGCCCCTACTGGATCCACTGCGATATCCAAAATAATTTATATAAAGGAAAAATATTTAAGCATTAAAGTCATTTTGTCATCCCAGGTTGTTTCTTACGTGCCAAAACCCTAACTTCCACAGGTCATTCGTATAGGGGCCTTGATAGGCAATGGACCGATTTGGTTAATTTTTAGTGGCTGCCAGCAAAATCACCCAAACCAAAATCGCCCAAAGCAACATATGAGTAATGGCGCAAATAAATGACGGCCCAACGTAAACGAAAAATGGCCTTAAAAATAAATATGGAAATAACATCCAAAAATAGTGAATAAAGGCACAGCAGGCCTTCGGCAGGGCGCAAGGGTTTTCTCCTCTATGGCATAACAGACACCGACTTTTCTTACTATGTAATTTCAATGTTTTTTCAAATATTTTGAAATATCTGAACAAATCAGAAAACGGTTTTACTTTTGTACTAACAGGTAAATTTTTAAGCGGCTCATACACTTGCAATAAAATTGTTAAATTTTACGTATTGTACAATAAAATCGCCAATGTGTATGTGATATTCGAAGGTGGCACATTAAATTGGCAACAATCAAAAGACTTTTGATTTTTATTGCACACCGAAAACAAAGTGAAATGTATTAGCAGCATTGCACAATGCTGTTTATGTTATTCCTATAGGTTATTTTCACCTTTTTATTGAATGAATGAAACTATTGTGCGACTTATTACATAATATATAACAAAATGGAAATAATATGGCGAATATCACATACAATAATATGGCAAGTGTATGGGCCGCTTTACACTTTTTATGTTCTTTATTTCATCACATCAGCATCAAATTTATATATTGAGATTTTATATGCTTAACAATGTTATCTTAACGCGATTCTTAACTTCCATATAGTTGTTCACATAAAATGTAATTCCATTACAATGCTGAAAACTCTATTATACTTTGTAATAATACATGTCAAAAACTCAAGTAATATGTAAAAGTGTGAATTCAATGTGCTTTGAAAATGACAAGTATGTATTGTGAATATAATTTGACTTCATCATTTTTTGAAATTTTTCTAAACAACATTTTTTTTATTAATAAGATTTAGTTTTAATGTGCTAAGTGCCGGTCCACACCTGTCAAGTTTAACTCGTCAAGTCTTGAGTTTTTAGGAGAGAGGGGAAAAGATATGGCATCCTCTTTTCCCTTCTCTCCTAAAAGCTCAAGACTTGACGAGTCAAACTTGACGTGTGTGAACCGGCACTAAATATTTGCATTCTTACAATTGATAAATTGAAATTTTTTGTTGGTGGTATAAGCTATTCCTATGCGCATTTCACTGGTTGCTTAGGCCAGATCATCAGGGAACTTCAACCAAAGAATAGGAACTATAAACACTCAAAAGTCTTACCGTAATAATATCAAAGCTTTAACAAAACATCAGGGCTGCATTTTAACAAAAGCATGTCCATGTGTGATAGTTTACAAATTTATATTTATTTAAAGTATTAAAAATGGATGAAAATGCTTTTATAAAGTTATCAGAAGATTATTTTAATCATTTAAATGATGAAATTGTGAAAATTAATGAATTATTCAAGGAAAAAAATAAAAACATTAAGCAGAAATCGTGGCCGGTTGTACAAGATCATGTTGGTGATTCTACATTACACTCAGTTTGAGGTATGTTCAGTGGATTCTATGGGGTTTATGAAGTGATTAAGTTGTAATCATGTCAATTTGAAATGATTAACAAATCACTTCAATGTATGGGGGATCATCTTGATTTTGAAATGATTAGAGCTTAATCACGTTCGAGCTGCTTAAACGCGTTTAAGAACCCAAGTGTGAACATAGTATTACATTAGATTTTTTGACAGTCACAGCACAACTCATTAGATTTCTATCTCACAAAGTATTATGGAATACGTAAGACTTGTGTAATAGTGTAAACTAGCCTTAAAGAAATTTTGATATTTACTAATAGAGTACTTTATAATTAAAGTTCATTTGATTTTTAAAATATTCCTTAATTAAGCACTATTTTTTGTATTGGATTTTTTTAAGGATTGACTGAATGAAACAACAAATGCTAGAGAGAACAAGAAATACAATATGTTAACAAACCATTTTTTCTGATTGACATTTCTCATGTATATTTTTTTCTTTGACTAAAACAAAAAAAAAATGGTTAAAGTTCGACAGATGAAACTATTTTGTTTTTGATAAATGAAATGAAGCAGGGCCCTTTATATGAAATTTCAAATCAACACAGTACAAAAATAAATTTTAAAAAGTGCAATTTTGGGACGAGTTGGCTTAATTTTCATTATTTGCATTAAATTTTATTGTATTAAAAAAAAAAATTTATTGTGATTCCAAAATTAAATGTAAACAAAACAAACAATATTGCCCACGTAATGTTCCCACAAAAACCCGAAAAAAGCTAAAAATCGCAAAAAAAAAGTTAAAAACCGCTACTTTCGATCAAAAACTAAAAAAAATGGCAACAGTGCTAACATTAAATCTGGAAAGTTCAATTTTAAGTTGGAAATTTTTTTATTTTTTTTTTGACATTCTTAGGGCCATTATTATAACTTGGCGTTAGCTGTTATCCGACAGTTAACAGACGCTTTTTGACAGATAGCACATTATTATCTGTCAATTTAATCTTAACTTTAGCTAACTTCAAGTTGTAGTAATGACCCTTAGGTTATTAAACCATTGTTATTACAAATACATACTTAAATTTGTATCAGAAATTCCCGAAATCAAAAACATGTTTTCCAGGAATTCCCGGAAATTTTCGTCATTGTTCGTCTTCATACAACCACATGCATATTTACATATGATCTATTTTATTAAATCCGCATAATAAAACTCCTATAAATCTTAATTTAAGTTTTAGTTTGAGGGCTAATCAAAGGAAAAGCAAAGTTTTAAAGTAAACAATAAATACTCCCGAAGTAAATGCAGTACAAATATTTAAGGAGTGGTCGCGTTATTAACTAAAATTTATTTTTTTTCTTAAACAAATATCAAGAATTTAAAAAAATTAGGCTGCATTAAAACCGAATAAAATATTAAAAAAAAGGTTGAAACATATCCCCAACTGAAACAAAAAAATTTAGGAAAATTATTTCTGTGTTGAAAAGTATGAAAAATTACAGGAAATACGATAAAAGGCGAAGGTTATTCAAGCACGACAATGACACCCCTGCTGCTGCTGTATGACGTTTACACTTAAAATTTATAAAAGGTTGGTCATGAACGGACCACTGATTAAACAACTGTGCGAATGACTTGAAACACAACAATAACAAAAGCGACAAAGAAAGTAACACAACTAGGTATAACAATAAAACACGCGAATGAAAATGTAAAAGAGATGGTAACAAAATGAAAATATAACAAATCTTTGAGTAAAACAAATACATAACAATGGACGAGGGTAGGTTTAAAAATGTATTTAAAGTTGAAAAAAAATTATTAATACACTTACACTTTTGTTGTACAAGTTCGATATGTATCTATAGATGACACTTTGTTTGTTTGTACCTTATAGAGGTCTAATCCGCTGGACCGATTTTAATTAAATTTTAACAATAAAAATTTTTCGAAATTTATGGTGGATTGACGCCTCGGATGCAAAGGTAACACTAATTTTCGTCTATTTAAAGCACTATATAACTGTTAAACTCTCTAATGCGAAGCGAAAGCTTAATGCCAACTTGGTACTCTCTATCACTTTCTCAAAATTTTCTGAAAATGAAGCGATAGTGGCAATAAAAATTAAAGATGGCGCGGATTTACAGTAATGAAATTCCAAAGTGTGCAAAAATAATTGAAACTGGAAAATTTAAATAAAATGAAGTGATGATTTACGAAAATAAAAAAAATTAAAAGATGCGAAAGACACATTCACAAACGTATTGAAGAGTACAGATCGCTAGATTTGCTACAACTTTCTTTCGCATCGGAATAGAGAGTAGCCCCCCAGGTTTCATATTGACTTGGTAAGAGCAGGGGAAAGTTAGCCACCAAAAAGCTAATATTTATTATCGTTTAGTTAAAAAAAAAACAAAATTTCACTTTTTAAACTATCTGACTATTATTTATGTTTCATTCTGACTTACCAATATTAAAATTGCGATTGTAGACTTTATCTTATATTCAAAGTGTTAGTGTTTAGACATTTTATTTAAAAAACAATAAAAGCTAGATATTCTAAACTTATTGATCATTAATAAGGTATAGAACAAAATAATTTATTTTTGACGTTTTTGTGGAAAACTAGCTATTAACTTTCTCAGTTTCTAGGCTTTTCCCGGTAAGAGCAGGAAATACTTCACCCCTTTTTGCAGGCAAAGGAATTACTTTAACGGTCAACTTCACTAAGTTCAGTTAAAACTATCTATGACTTTAGTTTCCAGTTAACAATATGTTTTAACTGATAATTAATTATAACTGAACTTGATGAAATTGAACGTAAATCTTTGTTTTAAAAAAACATTACAGGTGGATCTTTTATCTATATGATCCATTAGATCATGCAGTAAATATGAAACATGGATCAGTACGATCGCTATTTGTAGAATGTATGTGCCGATTGAAATTATTGGCTATGCTATCGGGATTACAAGGAGGATACACAAAATATTTTTGCTTTTCATATAAAAAAGGCCCCCAACCATAAAACCACTTGTCTGTCAGGAGTATAAGTGCAGCCAAATTGAAGGAAGGTATATTTATTGGTCCCCAAATAAGAAAAATCTTTAAAGACCAATAGTTCAGATCTAAGTTGGTAAATAAAGAAAAAGAGCAGGGTTAGATTTCAAAAATATATGTCACAATGTTCATGGAAATATGTAAAAATGGCTGCAAATTACAAAGAACTGGTACAAGAACTTCGGATGCAACATGTCAAATAAAATTCACTTCTTTCAGTACCAAATTTTCCCAGAAAATTGTTGTGCCGTGTCTGATGAGAATGGTGAGAGATTCCACCAAGATATTGCGCACATGAAAAAATATATAACTACAAGTGGCTCCCAGCAATGTCAACTGATTTCTGCTGGGAAATTAATCTCGAAAAAAAAATGTATAAAATAAAGTGAATACATAGTTTTTATTTTATTTAAATAAAAAAATCTAAGGAGCTTGATGTGGTACTCAGCACGCTAAAGCCAATTAAAAGCATGTTACAAAGTGAGTTCTTGAACCTCATTAATGAACTCTAAAAACTAAATCGTTTTCGATTCTATGTAATTGGGGGTTTTAAATATCTTTAGTATATGTGTGTTTAATATAAAATCCAAAACAAATTCCAATAAAAATTTTTAAATTTGTATTTTTTATTGCAATTAAACAAAAACATCAACAACATTTGATATAAATAGGTGCGTTTGAGTACTTTTACAGTAAAATGAAGTAAATGAGTAAACTGAAAAATTTGCTCTCACAAAAAGCTGTTGTCCAAAAAAGTACGCAAACGCAAAATTCGTAAAATATAGGCAACAGCTGATGGCAAATAATTGAAGTGTTGAAAAACATTGACACTTTTGACTACTTAACTCGTTTTCTTAAATACTTTTTATAGCACGAACATTTTTGGAAAATAAAAACAAACTATTTTATGTTATCTTTCATATTTGTTTGTTTTTTATTTTATTTGATTTTACTTATTTGTAGCGGGTAAAATTATTTAAAAGAACATGAATAAATTTTTTGCTATTGATTACTTAAGTACCCAAATACTTCATTCACACTTTTACAACTCTAAGAAATTAACATAACAAAAAAAATTTCAAAAGTTTGTATTAAGCCAAATAAATGCTTCACAAACAAATTAATAAATATTTATTCACTTTTTGTTTTGGTTTCATTTTTATTTCAACTTTTCTTTTATTTAACTACTTGTTCACAATTTGTATGCTTTTTATTTGTTACTTTTTTTGTTTACCTTTTGAAACATATGTTTTTTTGATTTACTAAATTTTACTGCAAAAATTTCTGCAGTAAAAATTTGTAAATACTCAGACAAGAACTGTCA
Source organism: Pollenia angustigena (assembly GCA_930367215.1). Taxonomy (NCBI): domain Eukaryota; kingdom Metazoa; phylum Arthropoda; class Insecta; order Diptera; family Polleniidae; genus Pollenia; species Pollenia angustigena. The sequence continues at coordinate 116,886,993 of OV884057.1, read as the reverse complement.
CTTTTCGCTCTCAATTAATGTTCTCATTTACTGCATTTTGTATACTCGAACGCAATTTCGTAAAATGCAGTAAAGTTTAGTAAAAAATAGTAAAAACTTTTGTGTTCTCGAACGCAACTAATAATGCGTTCGGCATATCTATTTAACATTAGGATATTTTTACAGAGCTATTAATAAAAATTGCATTTAAGAGAAGCCATCGATCGCATTGTATGAATTTAAAATTTTTAAATGAACTTTTTTACCTTCCTCGTATAATAAATAAATACACATCAAAATGAAATATTATGTGATTCATTCCTACACTGTGAATCACTTTAATTAGAAATTTAATATTGTCAATTTTAAACTAATGTATCTGTTGCAATAAGAAAAAAGTGCTTGACTCTATTTTTTTTTAGTTTTGTAGGAAAGCAATAGGTGCGTTTTTTTTTCTTTTCCAGTAAAATCCAGTAGGTGAGTAAATTTTGGCCAATATGAATTTTACTTTCAAAACTGGCTCTTGCACAACAAAGTAAACGATCGGAAAAATTGCAAAATCTTACAGATTAATTCAAACATATGACCGCTAAAAAGCTTAGTGTCGTAAAATATGTGTTATTTAGACTACCCAGTACATACATATTGTTTTTGGTACTTGATGCATTGCATTTAAATGATTATAAATTCGTACCAAATGTATTTATTAAATGAACTTTTGTGGAAGCTTTTAGACTTGTTTAGTTTGAACTTGCATTTTAATTTTGTTTCTAGTTAAATAACATACGAAATTTTTAGTTTTTCAATAAGCTAAAGCGTTTTTGAGTTACGCGAACATATGTTGTGCAACCTCCTTAATTTTCGAAATAACGGTATATCTCGAAAACCAAAGCAAACATAAAGAAAAAAGTTTCAACTTTCTTAAAGCAAATTTTATTGCGGAATTTCGGTTTTTTTTAGTTTTTCTATAAGCTAAAGCGTTTTTGAGTTGCGCGAACATATTTGTGCAACCTCTTTAATTTTCGAAATAACGGTATATCTCGAAAACTAAAGCTAACATAAAAAAAAGGCTAGCACCACTGGATTCAGCGACCCCGAATTAGGTTAAAAATCTTTCATCGTATCATACTAAAATATTAAACAGCAAATATTTTAATCTATCTATACAATATATAATTTCTTAGTATGTCAGGATGTTTGCATGTATGTCCTATTCTTTCCGCAACTTTCTGAAGCCATCTGATGACATAGGAACCTGAAATTTGGCACACTTGAAGTACTTTCTCTGCGGAGGATCGTTACTAAGCCATATTTTTGATTTTCGGCTTTTCAACTAGTATAACTATAAAGATCTGATATAAAATATGTTTTTTTTTTTATGAAATGGGGAACTTTGGGCCCCACCCGGCACGGCTAGGCACTGTTGGATTGACCTGAAAAATTAGGTCATGATTTCTTACACCAAACATCATATTTTAAGCAGCACAAACAATTAAATTTAAAAAAAAAATCCCATACAAGATGCGACCAGTCTAGTGTTTATTCCAAATGTTATTGCACATTGAAAAAAACCAAGCAGAAAGTAATTTTGCTATAACTTCCTGAAAAATCGTACAAAATAATTGAATGATTTTGCCTTTTTGCCACAGATATATTGTAATTGATATAACGTCGGTTGATAATTTAATTGTCGTATGTGGATTCCGATAGTTTTGAGCAAATTGCTTCAGCAAATACCACATACGACAAACTCAACACTCCATATCTCGAAAACTGTATGAGGAATTGAAAAACTGATTAAGCCAAATGAAAGATCAGGTCGGAAAACCTAAGGAATCGATCTTAACTCAGAACCGCAAAAAATCCACATGCGAAATTTAAATTATCAACCGACGATATGTATACATATATTCTTACTATATATTAATTTTATGAAAATTATAAACAATTTTATTTACTTATAATAAATGAAGAGTTTATGCACATCAGTTTTTGTACCGATCAAGTTTCAAGTAAATTTTTAATGAAAATCTTGATCGCTGTCGAATGCCGTAATTTGGCCCCTGGATTCCAAGATATAATTTTTTTTTCAAAATTGGTTAAATTAAATTCCTTATTTAGGTGATTCGTAGTGTATAGACAGTGATTGCGTGTTGCTGCCACAAAATGCTGCTCGTTGCCAACAAGTTGGAAAAGAGCGTGTGTCACAAATGTTAGACAATCTAGACTCTTGAATAGAGGGGAAGCAGGGGATCTTGATAAACGTCATGTTAAAAAGAACGTCTGGTTGTATCACATGTAAAAAAGTGACGTGACGTTAAAAAAAGGCTAAAATAAAAACGAATGAATGAAAATGAAATGATTTAAAAAAATTTCTTAAGGTTACAAAAACCAATAAAAGATTATTTTTTTTGTGAAGTTTTTTATTGTTTTTGTAGCAAACAGTCCAAACAAATAGAAACTTTTGCTTTATAAAAATAATAACAATAAAGAGAATAACAAAAGTTACTAGGGAAAAAACAACAACAAAAATTTACAAAATAACAGCTTACATTTTGATGGGCTGATGAATAATCTGAGGTTAATGTTGCCCAACGCGAAACAATTTAAAACTAATTAAATTAAAATCATCTATAAATCCATCATCATCACTAAAATATTCATATCCATCATCATCGTTATAATTGCGATAATCATTGTTTAACCAAAACAATTCAATAGAAATTAAACAAGAGGCAGTTTATTTTTCAAAACCAGAGGAAAAAACCGAAAACAAAAAACAATAGTAATAAAAGAGAGAAAGTTTTAACCAATAATGGTTGTAAACTACATTAGTACTTTCGGTTTATTATACATAAATACACTTAAGCCTTAAATTACAAATTATTATTTATGTATCTGTCTAAAGAGAGAGGGTGCTTTCAGAGAAAAAAGATTATTTAATATGGTCACCTTCAACAAAACTATTTCTAACAAAATTTTTTTAACATATTATAGTTTATTTTACCATATTAATGTCAGCGGCAACCATATAATGGTTTAATTAGTTCTCCATAATGACGCCACAATCATATTATGGTTGCCTACTGTTATGGTTAATAGCAACAAAACTATGTTTTACACTTATAGTTGCATGGTTGTTTTTCAACCATAGTATATTGTTCTTGGAGAAGGGGAAAATACTATTGTTAATTTAAAACCAAACAATTTGTATGTGTTAGTTGTAAACTAAAGATTGACATACTAAACCAGTGCTACCATTGGAAATTTTCGAAAAGGGTCACAAAAAGGTATTTTAATTAAATAGGATCAAGTTGTTTTTAAGAAATATTTCCCATTTTTTTAAAGTTTTTTATAAACAAACCAAAAATAGAAACTGGGAATTATTTCCTTTCGAAGGTTACTTTATATTATATTCAATAAAAAAATGTCAAACAAAATTTTATTTCAGGTAGGAAGTGCTCGAACAACTTTACTTTTTTTAATGAATTCCCTTTTCTGTTTTGAATACCCGTTAAAAGGTTTGTTCTTCTTTTTATGTTATTTTCCGACATTTTTTTTTATTTGCTGATTCAGCGATTAAAAATAAATTTTAGGGTTTGTTTCCAATGTTGCAATCCTTTCCGAATTTAAGCCATGTAAGGGTGAATTATTTAGAACAAGACATGCTGCCCTCTAGGAGAGCAAAACATTTTAAAGAAACAAACACCAAATTGCAATTTTTAAATCAAATATCACATTTTTTTTTTTTTTGTAGAAACCCAATAACCAATTTTGCTGAAAATCAAGTGCAAAACAAGTGGTATTCAAGTTCAAATTTTATGTTTCAAGGGTTGGGATATACTTTTGTTAGTCACGTCAAGTTTAGCTCGTCAAGTCCTGAACTTTAAGGAGAGAAAGGAAAAGAGAATGCCATTTCTTGACGTGTGTGAACCAGCACTTATACTTCATTTCAATAGCATTCTCCAGTAAAATGGGAATTTGAAATCAAGTGAATATTAGTAAAATATTTGGAAACTTGAATAGCATTTAAAAATACGCTTGAACTCAAGTTCATTTCCAGTCAAATTTTAAGCACTTGAAATTTTATTTTTGAGTGCTTGTTGGAAATAGAAGTCGTAAGAAATGTTTTAACACAAACATTTTACGATTACTAACTACTTTTTAGGAATGAGCTTCCCATATTTTGTGTTTAAATCTTCACTTGAAGTCAATTCTTCCTTATCCGCTTCGAACAAATTAAGAGAAGAAAGCATGCAATTGTACCAAAGTTTATTTTTAAGCAATGCTTATTTCCAAAACACTTGCTTAGCTGAAGCACTACTGTTCAGCTGTGTTGACAAAAAACAAAATATGAGTGCTTTTCCATAAAGTCAAAAAGTGGCAAAAAATAGCTAAAAATTATACAAAAGGATCATCAAAACAAACTAAAACAAGATCGTCGAAAAAGGGTAAAATTTTTACTTGAGTATCACAGCGGATAGATATAACAGGTTTAGAGGCAATTATAACATGGTTCTGGCATCTTAATGGTCGACTAGTTTAACTATAATATGGTTGCATGTGACATAAATAAGGTAAAATTATCCATATGTTAAAAAATGGCGTTAAAAAAAATTGTTGGAGGTGGCCATATTGAAAATACTAGACTTTTGATGCTTCCTGCGTAACAAAATGAAAATGAACTTTGTTCTTGTGAAGTGCTTCCATTCCATTTGTTATTTTAGCATTAGTCGTTTAAAAACAAGTTAATTCCTCTGCTCGGGATTGGTGCAAAACACGTTTTCGAAGACCCAAGTAGATTGTGTTTTTTTATACTTATACTACAAAAGTTCTAAGAAAAATTGCTATTAAAAATTGGGAAAATTAATATGTCAATAGGTCTTATATAAACAAAAAATCATTGCAATTTCAGCGTAAAAAATTATGCGAAAACAATCGGGAGAAGAATACTCTATACAATGTAAATACTTATCGCTTATTTCAAGAATTCTTAAATGAAAACTTATGGGCAATATTAATTATAGATCTTTTGTATTGTGGGCATAAGTGTGTCGCAAAAAAACTTTTGGGGCTCAAGCATAATTCAAAAGCTTATAGCGTAAAGTATTTTTGAGATTTTTCGGAAGAGGTTTAGTGGTCGCTCAAGTTGAGTTTTTAAAAAAAATCGGGTTTATTGGTTTTTTTTTTAACTTTCTTCATAACTTTCCCAAAAACCAAGATTTTCTTAATTTTAAAGGAAATAAAACCTCTAGTTTTGTTCGCAAAATCTAAAAGTTTTTGCATCTAATAATTGTAAATTTGTCTGTACATTCAATATACCTCATTGCTTTCCAAAGGAAGGCTAAGGTAAAATGTAAAAAAAAAAATACAATATAATAGTCTGGTAGTGTATAAAGTCATTCTGAAAAATTGAAGAAATAGAACTATTACAAAAAAGCTTTATAAAATACATAACTGAAATTTAGCTCATAGAATAAATTCGAAAAATGAAAAATGTTGAATATAATATAAAGTAACCTTCGGAAGGAAATAATTCCCAGTTTCTATTTATTAAAATTTTTCGTAATTTTTCCATAAATTTTGTAAATAACGCTTTTTTTATTTCATCAAATTTAATTTTTAATAAATAATTTTTATGAAGAAAGGAATTCATGTTGTAATGAAATCAAATAAAATTTATTGATAATTTTTTTTTCTTCGCCCATGGCTGTGAGTGTTAAAAGGCAAATCCCTGTGAAGAGATTGAGTGGTTGCAATTGAAACATGTTAGGGTAACCTGTCCGTGAAAGCCTGGGTTCGATTCCTGCGGCAGTTCAAGAATGAAAACATTATTAATAAGTTTTAATTGATTTCATGTTGTAAAATTTCTTTCTTCATAAAAATAATTTCAGGAAAATTAAATTTGATGAACTTTAGCCTTATCAAAATATCAAAATTATTACTCATACCCAACAAACAAATGCAAATCAAACGTTTTGCTTTGTTTAAAAATACTTTATTGGCTTTCTGAAAATCTGTTTCAAAAGTTGTGACATGGAAGTAAGTGTTATTTAACGGTTTCCTTAATTAAGTCTTCTCAGCATACTTTCGGCCGGGCGCAAGATCGAATTTAGAAGTTTAAGTTAGCGAAGCCGGTATTTGTTATACCATAAAGGAGAAAATCCTTGCGAGCGGATAATATTTCTTCTGCAGAATCAACCGAGCTTGTATGGAATTGTATGGGCGATTTTTCATATATTGCTGTCATGCCAAGTTTGACCGTGTAATACGCGCTATAGATTTGCGAATATATTTTATAAAAAATATGCACTTTATTAAATCTAGTAGCGCCGATATTAAACAAATAAGTATATTATGTTTGCCAGGTTCAAATTATTCGCCAATAGGAATGCAGTTCGCGTGAAGTCATTTGTCCGAATTGCGAAGGAGATTTCAATTTGGTTTTAGGGTGCCGTAATCTTTTTTTCCATCACTGCTGCAAATATAAAGCTAAGTCTACACGATATGTTGAATCAGCAAATTTATGTTGAAAAATTTGCTTTCAGTGCCAACATATCGTATAGACACCCAATTTGTTCAACAAACGTATGCTTACCAACATATGACAGGCATTTGTTAACGATGTCAGCAAACTTTTGTCACAATTATAGCATATCGTCTAGACACAATATTTTTTGGTTTTCAACAAATTTTTTACGTATGTTAACAAATATGTTATTTGTTGAAAGTCGAATGTAAGCTTTTCAGCATACAGCAAATTTGGTAGCATATGAAAAATATAAAAATTGGTATTCTTTTAATAACTTCATTAATTTTTTACATAACCCCGGAACTTATCCAGATTTCTTGCTCATCGGCAAACAAGGAACAAAAAATTGCATTTATAAGTGCTTTGAAAATAGAAATGTTTGCCAAAGAAAGTTGTTTTAGAGTTACAGCCCATAAAAGTTGATAAATTCTTTACCAATATTTCTTGAAGTATAAATTGGATCACAGCAATATGGGTATCGCTGAAGGGTGTTTCCAAATACCTTTCACATGGTATATAAAACATGCCCAATTATTAATCCATTAAGAACCAATTTAAAAAAATATTTTAATTTACTAATGCATTTTATCAAAATGGCTCTAATCTCAAAATGTTATCGATACAAAGGTATTTTTTACATAAAATATTTTATATGGATCGGTTCAAGCTTTCAGTTATTAAAGTTAAAAAATTATATTATAATAAATCTTTTGTTTAATATACTCTATGTATTACTTAATTATAGTATGACAAATACCAGCTTTGCTAAATAAAATTGTTCTTTTATGTTGGTTTTCGACTGGACATAAGGGTTCTTAATTTTCTTCATTTAAACCAGAACCCCTCCACCCTGAAAAATTTCTATTTCTGTTAAAGAAATTAACCAAAATTGTTGACAAACTGAACCGATTGTTATTTACAAAAGAACTCGTTTTCTATGACTAGATTTTACACTACGATGATCGGTCTATAATTTACCATAGGTCCCATGCAAAACCCATTCTCGGATATACTTTAGCATGCCTAAGACGTACCGAAAAACGCTATTATAGCAGAATTTGGTATGTCATAGTTTCATAAAACTAGAAATCACACAACTAAATTTCGAGAAGATCGGCCCACAATTTACCATATGCTCCATTCGAGCATTTCAATTTTCAGTTTTTTTTTAATGACTAGTGGCAAAACGTGCATTATCTTTATAAAAATTATAAAAATTTGATAACTGTATTGAAATTTGGTCCAGTTTATGTTTTTTAATACTAAAATTACTCAACCGAATTTTGTAATTATTGACCCAAAAATCCCGTTAATACGGCTAAACTGATGCAAATCATGATAGTTTATTTAAATTTGATCGAATTAAGTTATACATGATTAATACGTCGGTTAAGTTCGACCAAATAATAACCTATACCACAGAATATACAGATAAATATTTGAAAGCGTACCTAATTTGGGACTCATGGACCCAATAAAACACATAATGTTATAGTCGCCAAATTTTGTATTAATACTAAAATTTTAAAGGATGTTATGGTATTGGTAATATTTTTGTGAGTGATAATTGTATAAGAACTATAGATTTAGAATATAAAGTTTAATCTTAATACCAAGATAAACAAATGGTTTATTGGCACAAAGATTCTAATCTGAAAAATAGTTAGTATCTTTGAGAAATTATGGACCGTTCCTCACCGTTTTCAATAACAATAAATATTTAGTACCAATGTACCAAATTTTATCAAATAATGGCGACCTGTTCTTTGCACACTACAAAGTAAGCAGCCATCCAGTCGGCCGGACAGACGTCGTTATATCGACTCAAGATAGTGTTTGAGTCGATCGAGATACTATAAAATGGTTATAGGATCAATATTTTTAAGTATTACAGACACTATGGTGGTGTGAGTATCAAAATGAAAAACATACTGCCCGGCCCGCCCATTACTTACCATACGGTAGAGCTGTTAAAAATAATAAAACTGTGAGGCTTTATAAATTATTTTAAGATCAATCCAGTTCATATATTTTAACTACATACATATAGCCCCATATATCTTTTCTTACTTATTCAGTATTAATATGCATACATAAAATTATTAATTTTTGCACTAAAGGCGATAATTTATAACAAATTTTAAATAAAAACAATTAAAAAAAAGGGAATTGTCAAATTTATTTGAAATTTTTAAAATTATACTTTGCTTTTAAACAAATGTTCTCTTTAATCCACATACATAACAACATACGAAATTCAACATATCGTGTAAACACAAAAATTGTATGCTAACTTCTTTGTTGAAATATCATTTGCTAGCATATGATGAATTTGAAAAATTTAGTATTTTTAGCATATCGTCTAGACACCTAGCATATTGCATATGCTGATAGAGACATTTGTTATTATTTTTAAGCATATTAGTATGAGCATACATTTGCTGATTCAACATATCGTCTAGACTAAGCTTAAGACCAAAGTTGACACGGTTGGCCGCAGTTTTTTGTTACAATTGTTTCCAATCAATCAATCTATTTTGGAAAGTATGAATTCGTCTAAAAAAACCACTATTACTTTTAGAAACACTTTTTGTATGCAAGTTCTGGCATGTTACGAAACACGGGCTGTTTAAAAAAATTAGAGGGTTTGCATTAAAAAAAGAAACATACACCTTTTAAGTGCACATGTGGAAATTAAAAAATAAGCAACAATAAAAAAAAAATTATGAAATGCTGTTCAATGAGGGATAGATGCTGTGAGGACATAACTTGGGTTTCATGTGTAATGTAAAATGAGAACAACTTAGTTCATAATGTTTAATATTTAGATTTCTATTTTCGTTCCCACCTGTAGCTTTTTCTTTTCCAGATTTTGCTCTTCTTGCTTTTAAACTTAAAATCTTTCAAAATTGTTTTCACTTCAGAATTTTTTCTTTTATTTATTTTTGTACAAAACTTGTTACTGGTTGCAGTTGATAAATTTTATTATTGAACTCAGGGCATTTTAAGAATATTTTTTGTTTATTTTTTCGCAATCACTGATATTCAAATTATTTTTACTGATATTTTTAATTCTTTTTACATTTTGGTTGCTTAAATTTAATTAATTTGAAAGCATTTTTCTTTGTTGTATCATTTTAATGGATTTTTGTATTTTTTATTTCATTTTTTTTTTCTTGTTTTATTCTTGTCGTTTATTTTATTGTAAATTATTTGTTTTTGTTGCGTGTTTGTTACTTTTAATAGTTGTTGGTTTTGTTTGCTTTCACTTCAAACGCGTTCACATTCAACGTCGCTTTAATTTTGCGTTCCGGCTTCTACCAAATGTAAAATTAAACTAAAAAAGAATTACAAAAAAATGTTGTTGGTTTATGACTGGAAGTTATTATGGAAATGGCTTTAAGCCTCCGTTCTCTGGATGGCCGCTTGGTTAGTTGGATGGATGAATGGCATCGTAACGTAAAATAACGTGTTTGTAACAGGTTTGGTAAAGTTAGTTCAATTGTATTTATGAATATTTTGATACTGACTTGCTGATTTAGTACGTCATGAATACTAAATCTGATAAAAAATAGACCTTGCCATTAATCTCCATAGAAATAAAATGGATTTTGAACCTAGTACCTATTGTGAATTACATTGCATCAATCTATTTGACAACTAAATAGTTGAACAAACCTCCTGCCTCTTTATTTTATATGTTGATCGACCTGGTTATATGTAATATTTATGAGTAAAAGAAAAATGGAGCTTTCTTTTGGGAGTGGTATAAAAATCAGGGCTGTAGAATCGTCAAAAAATAGTTCTAACTCCGACTCCAACCTCTGAAATTTTTTAAGTCCGACTCTAACTTTGACTCTACTCTAACCTTGATACTAAATGTATATCAGACTGGTCCTCATTTGACTTAAAACTCTTTTTTTAATGCAGTACCTTTTAAATTGTTAAATATAACAACAAAATAATTCTTTAAAAATTTCAAACCGATATTTTAATTCTAACACTTGCTGCATTGAGCAAGTCCATATTTTCGAAAACATTAGAAAATTTTTTGGAATCGCGAGTTTTTGAGGGTCTACTTCGACTTCGGTACAAAAACCTCAACTGTGACTCCACAGCCCTGCATAAAAGTGACTATTTTAATGCTGGACATAAATTGTTTTACAAGGGTTTTTTGCCACTTGCAAAATTTGAGCATTAAAAAAGATGGGTCCGAGATGGCATAAGAGGCGCCCAGAATTTAATATCGGATTAAAAAGTCAGCAATGACGAAAACAAGGCTTCAATAATGATATGCAATATATTATGATCGAACTTCATATGGCGGCAAAGTGTACAAAAAACTAAAAGGGCGGTATCCAGAGGCCCGGCAAAAAACAAAAAATATTTGCGTTATTGTTTTCAACTAATCTTTAATCCTAGAGGGTGTCTGGCTCAGCTTATTTTTGAACCACCCGAATGTACACTGCCGTAGCGTAGATCTAGTGTTTGGTAATTAAAATTCTGGTACAATTGAGAACTACGAAGTTACCAGAGCACAATATCTACGGGTGCTATGGCTTTAACTTCATAACTTCTTTGGCATGTTTAGAACGGGTTTGGAGATACATATACATACTTAACAATTCACCTATGTTGCCCCTTTATTGAAAAAGTTTAGATCTATGGTCATTTACACATGCTCTAAAATATTTATTTTAACACATTTTTCTATAAAACAAAATTACCAAATTTTTTAAAGGTCAATTCACAGTTTGGTGCAAATAGTCTTACGAAAGAGTTAATGCAAAATGTCGTAGCTCATTTATGAAAGTTATCACTACCTCTGTATATTTTGTTGTTGGATTTTACAAAAGATCTTTGATATTTCGCAAACGCTGAACCCAAAACTGGATTTGGGTACAGTAAGACTTAAATAAGTACAATTTATGAACCATAGTACAATTTTAAATTTGTGTTTGTCACCCCTGATTTAAACGAGCGTGCTGTATAATGAGTGTCTATCTGTTTGTTTTTTGTGCTCATACATATGTACATAAGTATGTGAATGTTATTTCTTCTACAGTGGAACCAAACCATGTTTTGGTTGTTATTGCTGTTTTGTTAATGATAAATAGTAGAATGATTAAGTTCAATGGAGATAGAGATAAAGAATAGGGATGCATAATTTTAAACAAACCGGTTTTATTGCTTAACAGTTTTTAATATGTTTAAAACTGCAAATAGAAAAATTTTAAAATTGTTTATCGAACTTGCAAAATAACGGAAAGTTTAACAAGTAATCTACATAGTTAATTTTTAATTTAAGGAAGATAAAAGTTTACTTAATAATGTAATTTTTTAGAGCGATACAATTAAAATTTCCTATCTTGATAGTTCTGTAATGTAAAAAGTTTAACCCCCATATTCATAAAAATATTTTTATTTTATTGGAGGTTTATTTAACACATTTTCATAGGAAATTCGTTCAATAAACCTCCAATAAAACAAAAATATTTTTTATGAATATGGGGGTAAGTCTTTATAGTTCTGAAAACTACACTTACTAAATGAGTATTTTCAATACTGCGCAAGAGTAAAATGAAAGTATTAAAAGCAAAACCCCAGTGATTTCGCGACATGTTGCATATCGCGTTAAACATACCTTATTTTGCGCGTAAAGTCCACAAATAGCTTTTATCACGTCGCTGCTATATTGACTGGCCTTTAATCATGAGACGAAGTCTTTGGATTTGAATCTTTCGGGTTTTCTTAAGACTGGCGTGATCATCCGTTATGTATTATAACAGATCTACAATATTTTAGAGCTTTGTGGCTATAATTTCGGAACATTACCCTAATGATATAATAACTCGGGGTTATAGTTTTCGCTAGCCAGCCTCTTCTTTTCCAAGAAAAGATGAGAACATTTAATTCCGTTCGGTGTTTTTAAAAATCCACATGCTTCATTGTGCTCGGTTCGGCTCATTAATGTTTGTCCCTTTTGGCTGGTAAAAAAACCAAAAATTTTTTACAAAAAGAAAATACACATACGAAAAAAAATAAAAAGCCAGCAAAATAATTTTACACAAACAAAACATATACACAATACACGCACAAGCTGTTTGTTCATTTCTTTATCAATGTAAAAACGTAACTGTTATAGAACATTAAAATTTAACGTTTGTCTACAGTATCACTACAATTGTTCTGTTTTTTAACGAAGAACAGAACAATATATAATGTTCAGCTCTTTCTTAAAAATAGTTACGAACGGTATTAAGGGTTGTGTTCGTCTACACAATCACTAAAAAAGATCGATATCGTTCTTGAGTGTGTGAGCTAAACACTAAATAATGTACTGTTTATTTTCGAACACTGCTTAAAACATGTGGCCGAGTATTGTAATGACTGCATATTATGACTTTATTTCCGGTCTCATACTCCGGACGATTTTCGGCCAATTATCACTTCAATAGAGCCAGTTGTATTTTGTACTGGTCATTGTGATGATTCGATGGAAACATCTACTTTCGTGTGATAATTTATTTGCTTTAAGTTGAATTCTGCTTGAGTGTCTTCCAATAATTGTGCACGTTCTTTTTGAGTTTGATAACAATTTTCATGGTAGTATGTAACGCCTTTAATTTTTAATATTCAAACTTTTTTGGTTGCCTTAAGTATCAAAACCATCACTTCTGAACCGCGCAGACTATCTCTCGGACTCTGAAATCGATGGAACATATTCGGTACTAGCTTCGGTGGGCAATCGATGTTCAGTTGGAGTTTTTCCAGATAGAAGAAGTAAAGCGAAACTTCCCGCAAAAAATGTTTTGTTGCAACAAACCTTAAAAATGTCCAATCAAAAAAAGTTGTTAACACTTTTTCGTTTAATGAATAACTAAGAATAAACAACAGATGTTTACCACCCAAAATGTCATGCATATAAGCAGGGCTGTGGAGTCAAAGTCGGAGATGAGGTTTTTGTACCGGAGTCGGAGTTGAAGTAGCCACAAAAACTTGCGACTATTATAAATAAAATAAAATTTAAGAGGGTCGTTTTCAAAATTTTTTAAGTCAGAAAATAAGGGCCAGTCTACCTAACATAGTATGTAAATAACTATATTAAAACTCGATGCGGCTCGTGTTAGAATTAAAATATAGATCCAAAATTTTTCCAGAGTTATGTTCTTGCTACATTTAACGATTACCTTTTATGCTGCATTAATTAGAGTTTAAAGTCAAATAAGGACCAGTCTCATAAAGCTTAAGCATCCAGGTTAGAGAAGGAGTAATTAAAAAAATTTCAGCCGATGTCGTCGGAGTCAGAGTTAGAACTTTTTCGTGACGACTCCACAGCCCTGCATAAAAGTTATTAAAGACATTAGCAAAATAATTTGAACATGACAAATTTGTAAATAATATAAAATAGCTAAAACATATTTAAAAAAAAACTAATTGTTAAATTATATATCGGATAAATTTTGGCTGATATTAGTTGCGTTCGAGAACACAAAAGTTTTTACTATTTTGTACAAAACTTTACTGCATTTTACGAAATTGCGTTCGAGTACACAAAGTGCAGTAAATGAGAACATAAATTGAGAGCGAAAAGTGACAGTTCTTGTCTGAGTATTTACAAATTTTTACTGCAGAAATTTTTGTAGTAAAATTTAGTAAATCAAAAAAACATATGTTTCAAAAGGTAAACAAACAAAAGTAACAAATAAAAAGCATACAAATTGTGAAAAAATTGTTAAATAAAAGAAAAGTTGAAATAAAAATTAAACCAAAACAAAAAGTGAATAAATTTTAATTAATTAAACTTGTTTGTGAAGCATTTATTTCGCTAAATACAAACTTTTGAAATTTTTTTTGTTATGTTAATTTCTTAGAGTTGTAAAAGTGTGAATGAAGTATTTGGGTACTTAAGTAATCAATAGCAGAAAAATTATTCATGTTCTTTTAAATAATTTAACCCGCTACAAATTAGTAAAATCAAATAAAATAAAAAACAAACAAATATGAAAGATTACATAAAATAGTTTGTTTTTATTTTCCAAAAATGTTCGTGCTATAAAAAGTATTTAATCGAGTACCGAAAAGAAAACGAGTTAAGTAGTCAAAAGTGTCAATGTTTTTCAACACTTCAATTATTTGCCATCAGCTGTTGCCTTTATTTTACGAATTTTTACAAATTTTGCGTTCGCGTTCTTTTTTGGACAACAGCTTTTTGTGAGAGCAAATTTTTCAGTTTACTCATTTACTGCATTTTACTGTAAAAGTACTCAAACGCACCTATTGATTTTTGTGGAGTATGTCAAAACATTCGTTTGCAGAAATCAAGACAGTTATTTCCGTCTGGTTTTAAAAATTTTTATCTCAAAATTTAAAATTTAAAGTTTAATATATACTTATGTATGTATATAAAATTATTTGTAATACTACAGAATGGTAACTCCAGATATAGTTTCCGTTTATAGAGACAAAAACAATCACAATCTTGCATCGCTTTGACCCAGTTCCACTGAAAGTAGGCTGCATATTGCCAGAGACTGGCCTAGTGCATGGTCGCCAACGTTTATTTTAAATGAAAAAAAAAAAAAAAATAATAATAATACAACAAGACCCAGGCAGTAATCCAGGAAGTCCGTAAAATTTTACTTTAACTTTTTCACAATATTAAAGATATTTTTAAAATTGTTACCAAATTATGTTTGGAGGTCGGTAAAGAATGTAAAAATTCTTAAATTGTAAATAATTAAATACAAATAAGAAACCCTGTAGTAACAGAATATTTGACTAAATCAAATATTTATTAGTCAATGTACAAAGCCAAACAAACTAACTCCAACAAAACCTAAGTAATTCCAAGTCTGGCATTTCGGTTTACTATACTTGTGCTAACATTGTCCGTCTTCACCGATAAAAAAAAAAGCGAGCAACGAAAAAAAACTGTTCCAGAAAATATATTTTTGTTTACTTGTGTTTTATTTTTACCTCTCTCATGCTTAACATGGTGCTGATGTTGATGCGATTGTGGTTTCAGCTGCAGAACTGTTGGTTTGTATTTCCCCACTGTATAATCAGACGCGAAGCTGTCGTTTGATGTTTTACTTCCAGTCAATATTGGAATTGTTTCACTTGGGATATTGTTATTTTTGTGCCGTTGTGCTTCACGGTCTGCAGCAGTTAATGCGATCGGTGTTTTTATTATTGTTTTTCTGGCAATGTTATCTGTTTTTTGTTTTGTCTCATCTTCTTCACCAAGTTTATTTATTTTTATATTCAACACCGGCTTATCTATTGGTTCTTCCTCTTCTCTTCTTGCATTAGTCAGACTTTCGAGTGTCTCTAGTTTTATAGTGGATTCTATTAACTGTTCGATAAACTCACGATGATCGTCGTGTGCGCTATCGATTTGATTTTGTGCTTTATTTTTGGTGGCCTTTAAGCCATTGTTATCGTTGTTTTCTGTTGCTGGGGTTGTTGTCTTTGCTCTTGTCATCGGAGGTTTTGGTGCCGGGCGTTTTCTATGTATCGGCACCTTTTCTGTTTGATTATAATCGTTTGATATGTCTCTTTTGCATTTGACAAACATTTCAGATTTGTCGTTATGTTTTGATAGTTGATTTCTTCCTGTTAGACGTTTAAAGTTAAAAAATTTCTCTTGTAACAATTTGTTAGATATCTCAATTACAACAATTAGAGAAAAAAAAACAGGATGATCATTAAAAAACCATACTATAAATATGTTTTTAAATAAATGTAAGTCATAACACTTTCCAAAAATTACCATGCAACAACTATTTTTGTAACACTACACTGTGTAACTTTAAATATTAAGGATAATTTTAAAAATTAGAATTTGGCGGATAATCCCCGCCGTATTCATAAAAGATTATTTAAATTAACAAACGCTTATTAAGAATAATTTTCATGGAAAATCTGTTTTGTAAACCTTTATTAAATTTAAAAAAATGTTTATGAATACAGGCATAAGTTTTTTTCTTGTAAGAGGTAAATTGAAATTATGAAATAAATCTGTAAAATATATTTTTTTATACATTTTTTAAGCATTATGAAAAGAAAATATATATTTATGCATGGATGAAAAGATTTTCTTAAAATCGCAGAAAAATGATAATGTTAAATTTCGTTAAGATCGGTCGATAATTTACCATTGGCCCCATATATAGCAAAGCTGCAGCGAATAATTTTGCTTCATATGGCCAGAAATAATACCATGCCATTTTGTAATAATCGATCCATAATTTACCATCGATCTCTCATAAAGCAGCCTTTTGAAAACCACTTTAAATCTATAAAACGCTAAAACAAAGTTTACTACTATATTGACTTTTGTTCTAATTTATGTTTTTTAATCAAGAAATCAGTATACAGAGTTTTGTGATGATTGGTCCATAATTAACGATGGGTCCACTATAAATACCCCTCTCGAAAATAATTTTAGTTCGGCTTAAGCTCTTACGAATTATGATATTTTACTCATATTTGTCCAAAAAAAAATTAACCTCAAAAATTAGATATTTTCTAAGATAAATCGGAGTTGCTGATCAAGAATATGGCATTTATTTTTTTTCTCAAGAAGCGTTTTCGAGATAAAAGCGAAAATCGTGTTTTTCTGCAGTTGTTTTAGGTATTTCGAAAAATTTCGAGAACTGTTCAACTGAACTGTACAAGATTTAACATTTACTGAGTTACAGGCCTTTAAACTTGGAAAAAGTGATTTTTTATGTTTTTCAAAATTCATCATTTTAATTCGCTCCATTAAAGCAATAAAAAAATTTTAAAATTAAGAACTAAGAAATAACGGCATATTAAGTGAAAACATCCGTAATTGAGTTTTCAAAAAAAAATTTTTTTTAAGAATGCTACTTACTATTACACTGCGAAACAGTAAATTTACGGTCTTTAATTTGATAAAAATTTTTACTAATTTGAGCTCGCTGATTTCAAATCTAATCTCCATTTTTCTCTATCAGCTCTAGTTTTCGAGATATACCGTTATGCCCAAAATTAATGCACTTTCACTACAAATATTAGAATAACTTAAAAACGGTTGACTACATTCAGTAAAAAAAAATCAGAAACTCGGCATTAAAATTATATTTAAGCTGTACTTTCATTGTTTTTAAATTTGCTCTGTAGTTTCTGAGATATTCACCCCTATTCTGCGTTTCAATTCGGATCGAAATTTTCTCCGTTTTTGGCAACTTTGGTATTTTGTGCCCATGTTCTGTAATTCCCGCGTTGAGAAACTTTTCGGTTGAAATGTGAGAAATGAAACAAAAATACCATAAATTGAAACAAACATCTTTTTTTTCTCATATAACTGTTACTGTAACATTTTTGGCGGGTAATTTCCTTACGTTACAGCTATTACACACCAAAAATGTTACAGTAACAGTTTAGTGAGAAAAACATGTTTGTTTCAATTTATGGTATTTTTGTTTCAGTTCTCACATTTCAATCGAAAAGTTTCTCAACGCGGGAGTTAGAGAACTTGGGCACAGAATACCAAAGTTGCCAAAAACGGAGAAAATTTTGATCCGAATCGAAACGCAGAATAGGGGTCATTGAAGAATTTTTTATTCATTTTTTTTATTGCCTTAATGGAGCAAATTAAAATTTGAATTTTGAAAAACAGTTTAAAGTCCTGAAACTCAGTAAAAGGACTGAAATATTCTGAATGGCGGTGGAGGGTATAAAATATTCGGCACAGCCGAATGTAACACTCTTACTTGTTTTTATTATACCTTACCTTTCAAAAAGAAGCATCAAAAGTTTGACTATTTATTTTTTATGTATGTATTTTCCATCAAAAATTCGAAATTGGAACAAAATGATATTGAATAATTCATGGCAGCTATGGGACAAAAATGGTGAAAAAGATAAAAAAAACTTTTTTCGGGTTAGTTTTTCTCCCTAGTCTGTAGATACAATCGTGACGAAGAAAGGAAAGCAAAACTCCAATTGGTTTTCGAGATGTAGCCGTGTGAAGAATCAAGAAGATTCAAGTTTTTGCCAAAATATATATGAGGTTATAAAATCCGAACAAGAGCAAAACTATCAATACGCAAGTGAGGGTTTGTTAGTTTTGATAACTACGCAGAGAAATTCTACATGAAAAGAAGTTTGAAAATTATGTGTTGCGTGATATTAAAGAAATAGGACAATTTTTTTAATTCTTTCTTAACTACAATTCGTATGTAGAAATTCTTAATTTATTTTAGAAAATTTCTGAAATTTCTTGGATATTTCTTAATTATAATTTTAAAGTTTTGAAAAAGCATTTGGACAATTTCTGACTACAAACAGACATGGTGTAGTTTTAATTGCAATAAATTCAAAGTAAATATAATTATGTATTTCGTAAACATAATTGTAGTTTGTATATTGTATAGATTTAATTACAATTCAAATTATATGCAAATAATGCTTTCAAGTTTTCTTCATTTTTTCGTAAGCAAAAACGATTCTTAAACAATGAATATTTAATTGCAATTAGTTTAATTCAAATTGCAAAACACATTTTATACTTTCAAGTGAAAAACTATTCAATATTCATTTTGATAACTTTTTAAAACTATTTATCACAACAAGATGAAAAGTAGGAGGGAAATGAATTGATTCTTTTTTTTTTAAATCTGGGAAAATACAATCTGAATGTAGGAAGGGTAGAATTCTGTTAGGTGCAAATTAAGATTTGAATTTGTACGTGCATAAGCTACAGTGTGTAACAAAAGAAAGTAGAACCATACATGGAGCAATTATGAAGAGCTATAATATATATGTGACCTTCTCCGAGAAAAGGACCAAGAGTGTGAAAATGAAGTTTTGAGAAAAACGCATTTAAAGTTTCATAACTCATGTTTTTTTCATTTTGTATCGATTTTCCCAAATTTTTATCAGAAATCTAACTCATTTCATCTAATTTTATACCCTTTTAGGTACCAGAATCCACTCTTAAGTCCAAACCCGTTTTTTGACACACTAGGTCCTTTTTCTCGAAGAAGGTCACATATAAAATGTATTTATATGTGCAATTAATATGCTTGTGCATATGCGAGTCAACGTGTCGATTCTAACCCCTATTTTTGATTTATAAAAGGTTTATTAAACCAATTTTCATAGAAAATTCGCTTCATAAGCCTGTTATAAGCCTGAAATATTTTTTATTAATATGGGGGGGGGGGTCTTTTATTTACATACATTTATCTACTTAAACGCTTTTTTGTAAGTTTTAGGAAATTATTTAGGCATAATTGGTTTTGCGGTGGGACCTTGTAAAAAGAGTTATGATTTTACTTGAAGCGTTCTCTTAAAAATTTCCTGATTAATCCATTATTACAATAAATTATGTGCAAGTAAGGATTTATAAGATAACTGGTTGTGATCAGTTGTAATTTGTGTTATGTTAACCGCAATATAGCAAAGTTGTAAACTATAATACAACAATTAAGAAATTGAGTTGTGAACCGTAATAGGGGCAGCGTTGCCATTTTGTGGGTAATTACCCGAATTTTTACTGTCGCGGGTAGAGCGTGGGTAATTTCTTTGAGGTGTAGTTTAATTGGAAATTCTTTAATTTTAAAACAAATAATATACGGATTTGATTTTAGTGATAAAATTTAAGATGTATAAGGCAAAAGATTGAGTGATTGGCGCCAGAGGCCCAGTGATTTAAAACACGGAGTTAATTGGGAAAAAGGTATGGTATGGTGCATACCATCATTTAACTCTCTTATCTAAACTTCACCTTGTTATTATATTATTTTTATTTATAAATTATTATTTTTGTTTGTTCATTTTATAAGTGGTCAATATTAGAGGGTATTTTGCTACCTAAATTTAATTTTATGGATCTGGCTTTAACCTACTTTGTTGTAAACAAAGATTCCACCCCATTCCCTGAGCACGGCCGGTTATATAGGTAGCAGTGTTTTTCACCAAGTAGGAATAAGGAATTTTGAGCCGTCACATAAATTTATGTTTTCAATATTACAAAAAGTACATAATAAATTTTGTGTTCCCTTTAATATTTAAAATGCTGTAGTTGAGCTTAACAAATTTGTTAAACTGATTTGAAAAACAGACTGCCATCTGAAACCATTACAGAAATTTTATTTACTAAATAAAGTACACAAAGGAACGGCAATGAACATTTTGGACCCCTTTCTAGATATATGGAAGTAGAACTTGTTATTTTAAGTTTTTATTTAATTTGTATTAATTAATTTGAGATTTTTAATGTTATTTTTGATGTATGAAACACATACAATTATTTGTTTTAGTATATCAATAGATTTAGAATCCGTCGGCCGTTTTGCTGTCTGTCCATGTAGACTTTCTGGGCAAAGTACTGGTCGCAATTTTTCTGCCCATAATCTATCGTATTATGTTGGTATTTGGATAAAATATGGCCAAATAATTTTAAGTTCAACCTATATTATCTTACGAAATTATTTTGGAATCTGTTCATATTTTGACCATTCGCACGAAAATAGCATTTAATGGTAAACACAGCCGTATGAATTTGGTATGTATTAATTAAAGAAAACTAGGTAATATGTCATGGCAAAATTTTGTGCTGGTAGATAAAGCATTGAACATATCTTAACCCCCTCCATTAAATGAACCCCCTCCATTAAAAAATCCTCAAATAGATGTAATTACCTAAATAATATTTGGCATTATATTATTGTCTTTTGTTTTAATAGAACCATATTCGCAAATGGGACCTAACAAGGAAACACTCTTAAAAATGTGTCTGTAAATACTGTGGTGTAAGGTATCATCAAATGTTCTAAATTGGACTATGTACTTTCTAATTGTTCTTTTTTCTCAAAGTTTTTTTTTTTATAATTAAACGTTTATTTGGTATCAGGTGTAATTTCATTTACATTGGGTAGTTTTGCGCCATCTCCAGTGTAGTTTTGAATGTTTCTGGTGGTAATACTGGACCTTAGTCTTTTTTCGATTATACATTCAATCTTCTAATTCATTCCTCCTATAGAGCAGGTGATATCATACCCCGCATTTGTCTATTTTAAAAATAATATTATTTGTTTTGGGTCCACAAATAATTTATTCTTTTCGTTTTGACTTAAATTAAGTTTTTCGGCAAACAGTTATATCGAACAAGGACTTGTTGAGCCTAATCCACAAGTACTTGGTCGACCTATACTTTCTTATTAGTTTCTAGGATCCGCTTCCGAGTATTTTGGTCACCACCAGTAAAACGTCAGAGTTTTATAGGGTTCTCTACCAGTAACGTTGAGTTATTTTTGGATCTTCACTTAACAAACACATTCAAAATGTGAGAATAAAAACCATTGCATATGGTTAATGCTCAAAGCCGCAACAACTGTAACTGGGTACAGTATATCGAGAGTTGGTACATTGAAAAGAAAAATCATTCCATCCGTACTTAAAGCAATTCGAAGCGGTGTCAATAGTACGTACGGTAAGTTGGAATTTTCTTAAATCAAGTACAGAATAGCTGATTTAAGTACGGATTATTCAAGTGCCCGGTACTTTAAATAGTCCGTAAACGTATTGACTTCGGTAAAAGCGAGATAAAAACGGAATAATCCGAAAGAGAGAGAATATTATTATTTACTTACACAGTGGTACTGTCTAAAAAGTATATTTTGTTTGGAAAGCTGTTACAAAATCAAAAAATTCATTGCCATCCCTGATGATTAATCTAAGAACAGTTTATGCCCCTAGAACCTTTTCCGCGATATCTAAAATGTTTTGCTACACACTGCATTAATACACGTACATACATTCTACGAAGAAACAGCATTAATGCCAATAATGTCTAAATAATTTCGAAAATAAAAGTATGCCATAATAATTAATTTTCAACTGCACTCAAAGAAAAAACTACTTAAATCCAATTGAGATGAAACAACATTAAAAAAAGAAGATAAAATCTTTTCATAATGTTACATCTTGCGAAAAACTTAAGATGAGGGGAGATGAATGGGAAAGACGAACAATAAAAAACAGACTAACAAGAGTAACAGAAAAAGGAAGTGTTTAAGAATTTGAAACAGATTGAGAAATTTGTAACTTTAAGTAGAAACAAAAATTATAAGAAAAAACATATCGTAGTTAAAATAACAAACAAAAAAAAACTGAGTTTAAATTGAGTTTTAGAAGGGTAAATACTAGAACAGTAACAACAATAACAACAACAATAAAATTGAAAAATGAAACAAAAGGAGGAAAGAAACATAAAAAACTTACGAATTTCCATTTGTTCAAATTCCAATTGACGTACAACTGCGTCATGTTTTTGGTGCAATTCCGCCTCCTCATTGATGCTTTCAACACGGCCAATTGTTTTTGTTGTGGCTGATGCTGCTACAACATTTGATGTATTTGCTACATTTGTGCCACCAACTTGTGGTAGATCTACTGCTGTGGGCGTTGTTGGTGTGGTTGGTTCTTTTTGTGATTTCTTTTGACCCAAAAGACCAAAAACTTTTACTTTACTTCCACGACGACTTCTTAGTGAACCACCAAATGTTGTTGAAGATGATGAAATCATACCACCACCACCACCGCTACCATCCTCAGCACTCGTTGTCTTTGCTGACGATGCCTGTGAGTTGCCCATTGCTAGAACTGTAGTCAGCGATGTTAGAGGAGGTCTAGTTGTTGTACAAGACTACAAATTGATTATTGAAATGAATGCAAAAAAGAGTCGAAAACATGAAAAAACAAAGAAGAAAAAAACTTATTTTATTAGTTAAAAAAATAACACAATTGGAAATAAGAAAAATATCAAAAATCAATTATAACTTTTCAATCCGATTATTTTGTATTACTACTATTTAAATCAGAGTGTTTGGAACTTCATTCAAAGCGATACTGGTCAATAAATTAAAACAAAAACCTTTAAAATATGGTTATTAAGTATACATTTTCGGAAAGCAAAGTACCAATATAACATTATCTTCTATTCATAATTGAATTTTGCTACCTTTTTACTTTGTTATATTTCATTTTATATTATTTTAAGCCTTATTTTATTAAAATGTTTGACCACAATTATAATTTTTCCTAATTTTTCAACACGTTTTCTTTCAACAAAACTTTAAATCACAATAAAAAAATGTTCCTCAGTTACAAAAAAATATGAAAAATAAATTTCCAAAAAATTTTGCCTACCTGATAAATTATTTTTTCCCGAGTAAATAAAATATGAATGTCAAGCTTTCTTCACAATCAGAGCAACAATTTCGTTTTTTCTTCTTAATTTTTTTTTTTTTCCAAAGTATTTCATATGAATATTTTCCTTTCTTTTTTCAAACAAAAATGTAACTAACATTTTTTTTAAATGTAACTAAAGTTGAGTCTACTTTAACTTCAGCAACAATTTGTATGAGATTGTTTCTGACGTTTAAAATAATTGTATGCAGTTTTGAATGAAAATTTTGGCATAATGTTGTAAAATATAATAATAAATGCATAATATTGTTGTGGCTAAAATTTGCAAACGGTTTCTTAATGCAAAATGTGTGTGGTTGCAAAAGAAATTGTTGCTCTATTACGAACACCAAGTGAAAATGTTTTTTGATTGTGAACGAAGCTTTAAATATGAAAATTAATTTTTAGTCTTTGTACAATATAAAGGGTTTTCATGAAATCGCATAAAAGTCTCGCAATTTTTATATTTTTACGCCCTCACAAAAGAACTGTCAAAAATTGTATAATTCTCATACACGCAAAGAAAAAACATGGTTGTGGTAAACATATTCTAAGAGCAACATACTATGATAAGAATTATGATTGTAGTCACCATATTAAGATTATTATTGAATCATATTATGACTAAATATACTCGTAATATGTCATCATAATACATATATTTCCCTTAATCATATTATTATTTTGTTAATCATACTAAGTTAAGAAGTAATCAAATTATTGTCATGTTAATCATAATAAGCTAAGAAATTAATCATATTATTGTCATGTTAATTATAATAAGCTAAGAAGTAATCATATTATCATCATGTTAATCATAATAAATTTAGATGCAATCATATTATGATACAGCACCTTTCATAGCTGTCATAAAAATACAATATAAACTAAAATATTTTTGCATCGATTTTTTATTTTGTGTCTTTTTACAATTTTTATTAATATTAATCAAATAGCGGGGTTCAACATAAGGCTTGCAAAAGAGCAAATGAAAAATCTGTGGTTTTCATGGGCAACCGCGTGAGTCCATTTGTTCGATTTTAAGATGTTGATGAAATATCGTAGCACTTTTATAAAATAAACCGTAATCTCTGTGTCTTTTGTTGTTGGATTTTACAAAAAAACTATGATATTTTGCATTTGCACTATTACATCACTAATACTTGAATGAACTCCGCTAATATTTTAAATAAAATAAATAAAAAAAAAATAAAAAAAAAAATATCATGATATGGTTGTGCGAAATATAATATGTTTAGCAAGTTTAAATGTTTACAGTAACTATAATATTGTTGATATTTAATAAAAATAACAATTATTTGTGTACGACAACAATATATTGTTACATTAAACATAGTGTTGTTGCCGTAACCATGCCCAACCATATTTTTTTTCTGCGTGTACTACACAAACTTCGTAAGTTTGCCCCACAATCTTTTCTTTTGACGTTTCTTATTCTTTATACGTTTTTATAACAAATTTTACATTTTAATCACTGATTTCAACTTTTTGTTTTAAATTTATTTTTGTATTGATGTTTCTTACAAACGGATAATAATTGTTGAAAATTACACAAATGTTAAAAAGGGTCTTCATGAAACAAGTCTCGCAAGTTGAAGCGATTTCATGAAAAGCTTTATTATTGTATTGCCTTATTCAAGATATATTTACACAAGGTAAATGCAGTTTTATATATCTTCTTAATGTCAAATCCATGTTTTTAACTACATACATGAAAATGGACATCTAGCACCTTAGTGCCGCTACCTTGTTTAAATGTACCTTGCCTTATTTTTACGTATACATAGGTACTGCTGATATTACAGAAAATATGTTTTTATTAATCATTGAAAATATATGTACATATATACCTTACTAGCGAACCCCTGCACACTTCGTAGTGCAAAAAAGAAAATAAGAAATCAATGCGAATTCATTTAAATCAGTGATGAATTATTTTTATTGTAATGCTCTGTGGTACACAACATTTCTTGTTTTTCCATTTTCGGTGTAAATATACAAAACCGATAGTTTGCCAACGCGCGAACAGGCTGCATACAACTATCCATGTGAGAAAACTGGATACTCTAAATTCACTCCACAAATTCCTAATGATTGGCCTTATTAATAGTAACCGCAAGTCCAAGCCGAATATGAAACTGAAGTCGTTTGAATTCAAATGGCATATCAGACGGAGTCATTGGGATGCGTGGAATGAATTTTCCAGTTAAAATAGTAGCATCAATTACATCAGCCATAAACCTTTTAATAGCAAGTCTTGTGTCATTACATAAACGGGGTTAATTGATATTACGAAGCAAAATAATAGTGACTCCAACTTTCAATTGGAGATTACACAGAAAAAATTCTCCAAAATTTTTCACCAATTAAAGCATTAATCAAAAATAAAATCAGTTTTAATTAAAAATTTAATCAAGTGAATTAAACGTTTAATCAAGTAAATTAAATGTTTAGTTAATACTATTAACTGGTTTAATTGATACTATTAATTTGTTTACTGGTGCAAATTTAATCAATTTTTTAATTAATATCACAAATTTTTTAATTGAAATCAATTTTTATTCTTTTTCTGTGTATGCGGAGGCAATCCTGGTAAATGCAACGAATTCAAAAATTCTGTTGGATAATTCACAACATCTTCTACATTGGTAACAGTATCAATAGACTTGTACGAAACCAATTCGCCAGGAATCTTTGATTGTATAGCCATATTTAAATCACTAACATCATTGTTCTTTGCCGCTAAAATTACTCTGTCGCATGTCAACCATGTACGGCATGTATATTTTTGTGATATGTTAGGGAACACACGTTCAATCAATTCCTCTTTTGACTGTACGAAATGGCAAACATCATGTGGCAATGTTATCAATCCAGTGTCATTTACAGGCATTGCACCATTCCCAATTTTCATCAATTGCTTAGAGAACTTATCAGCAGATGGATCCTTCTGGAACTGAACACGAGCGTTAGTAGTGAGTTTCAATGTTTTTACAAATCTCATAAGCAAGCGTAATTTCGGCAGCTGTCGATCTATAAAATTAAGGCACCATCAAACAACTCTGAATTACCCGAAGGTCTTTCATTTTTCTTTCCAATGCTGTAACAGATTTCTTATTCGCCATAATGCATTCATCCCAAATAATGATACCGCAACGTTTCAATTCGGAGAATAGAGCCAATGAGTTGTTGGGAATTATACATACTGACGTTTGCGGCCCTATGAACACAACATCCAGTGGCGGTGCAAAATACATGCTAACGTTTATCGATGATAAAAGTCAATATGGTTTTGTTTATTTTCTAAAAAATAAATCTGAGGTGTTCGAGAAATTTAAAGAATTCAAATCTATGGTTAAGCGTCAGATTGATCGAAAAATTAAAATATTGCGCAGCGACAACGGTACCGAGTTTGTAAACAGAAATGTTCGTCAGTTGACCGTTCCGTATACTCCACAACAAAACGGCGTTGCGGAAAGATTCAACCGCACGTTAGTTGAGATGGCAAGATGCATGCTGGTCGATGGGGCCGTTAAAGAAAGTCTTTGGGCAGAAGCCATTTATACAGCTGCGTATTTGAGGAACCGCTGCCCCACACCAGCCTTAGGCGACGTAACGCCGTACGAGGTTTGGTTTAAGCGTAAGCCAGTAGTGAAGCATTTAAAAACGTTTGGCTCAATGGCTATAGCTTTCGACAAGAAACAACACAATAAGCTTAAACCGAAGTGAGAAATACATTATGGTCGGATATTCGGATATTTCAAAAGCTTATCGATTGTATGAAAATGCTACCGGTAAAGTAATCATAAGCAGAGACGTTTATTTTATAGAGACAGAGCCAAAAGAATTTGTTGACATTAAACTGCTACAAAAAAGTGTCGAACAACAAAATAATGAACAAGAAGTAATACAAAATGTCGAAGTGAATACGGAAAATGAAAGTGATTATGAATCAGCAGATGAATTTTATGGCTTTGAAGAAGTTCCAGAAAGAAAGAGATCTGGAAGGCCAACAATTATTCGTACAGGCGCACCAGGTAGACCTAGAAAAATATACAACACAGTTAATTCGATGTGTTCTAAAAACATTGATATTCCCGAAACCGTTGAAGAGGCTCTATCGAATAAATATTCGAGTTTTTGGTGGAATGCAATAGAGAGTGAATACGAGGCACTTATGAAAAACAAAACATGGGAACTGGTTGAGCTTCCCCGTGAACAAAAGGCAATCGGTTGTCGTTGGGATTTTTCACTTAAAAGAAATAAGCAAGGTGTCGTTCAACGATTTAAAGCTAGGTTGGTGCGAAAGGAAACGAGGAAACGTTTTCACCGGTCGTAAGGTATGAGACTATAAGAATGGTATTTGCATTTGCAGCAGAGTATGAGTTACACCTACACCAGATGGATGTTTCGACAGCATATCTCAACAGCGAATTGGAAGATGACGTTTACATCACACAGCCCAAAAAATTTATCAATGAAAGACGGCCACACCACGTGTTGAAGTTGAAGAAGGCATTGTACGGCCTCAAACAATCTGGCCGTCAGTGGAACCGTAAGTTGAACCTTATTTAAAACGAAATTGAATTTTATGCGTGTAAAAGTGAGCCATGTCTGTATGTTAGAAAAATTGAAAATAAGATAAACATAATCGCTGTATATGTAGATGACATCTTGATTGCGTGTTCTGATATAAATGATATGAAGTCTATTAAGACTGAAATCGCTAAAAGAGTTGAAGTTGTCGACAAAGGGACAGTAAGTCATTTTTTGAATATCGAGATAGAAATAGATGGACCAACGCACAGAAAAAAAGTAAAAAACGGTTTTGATCACCAAAATAATTGTAACAAGCAAAAAATTGTTTAATTTTGCACCTATCACCGAAATGATTATACCAATTACTCAAATTTGCAAAAATTGCAAAACAAGGATTTTTTTCCAATTAAAAAGTTTTTACATTTTAATTACAAAAATAATTGAAAAAATTATTAATATTAAACAATATTTTAATTGAATGAATTAACAAATTAATTAAAAAAAAAATTAATATTTTAATTGAATGAATTACTTACGTAATTGATTACAATACAGAAAATTAATTATTTTAATAATTGTATTGATTAAAACAGTGATTGAATTTTTGCATTAAATCGATTAAATTTTTAATTGAATAAATTAAACAGTGTATTTGAAATACACCCTAAATTCAATTACGCAAATTATTCAATCAAACAAATTGTTAATTGAATAAGTTTGTTAAATCAATTCAGTTGATGGTTAAATGAAGCAAAATAATAATATTTAAAATATACATAGGTATGTTTTATTTAAATATGATTTAAAAAAACCTTGTTTTATTTGTTTAATTGTAATAGCTCATGCTTAATAGTAAAAATTTTGGAAGATTTTTTTGACGGAGGAATTTCATACATACAACTTTGTATAAAATTGTAGAATAACTCTGATTCTTCAGGCTATTCAAGATTGAAAACAAAAAACTGTTTTTGTTGTGTAATTTGGCTGTACTTTTTTCACCTATTCACTTTAAACGCACAACATGAAATGACGCCAAAAATAATTCAAGAATTGACAAACAAAGAAAATAAACTCCAAATTTCGATTGCGACCATAACCACCGTCAACAATGTGGTCAGCCACAAGGCGATTTTTTATTTTACGCATAATATACATATGTATGTAGGCTCATTATTGACATTGTTGGTGGTCATAATTGTAATTCGTCTATAACAAATTTCAGTTCATTTTTAACTTGTTGATGGTTTTTTTTTGCACGCGACGCTTACTGTTCTTTATGATGACAAAAACATGTGTGTATGTACATGTAAGGGCATAGACAATAAATTATAAAGATTTTGGTTGCACTTGTAACATTTTTCGCAAACTGTTGATGAGGGAGGAAAGCAACAAGGAGAAAGCAACAAAGTGTTCAATTCAAACAACCGAGTTGATTGATTCAATTAAACTTATAATTAAAATTAAGCTTAAAATCAAGTAAAATTTTAATTGAAAAAAATATTTTTTTTTAATTCAATCAATTAAGAACGTAATCAAATTTATTTTAAAATTCAAAAATCACTATTAATTGAAAAAAAACTGCCAATAATTTTTTCTGTGCGGGCTCAATTGCAATAAGTCAAAGATATTAAAGCTATATAATATGGATAGCTGTCGGTCAGTAGCAACACCTTTAGAGCCTAATTTTCAAATTGCATGCAGTAACGAAAATTGTGAAAGGGTTGATCAAGTTGAATATCAGTCGATAGTTGATATCATACACTCTATTTCGAAACCAGCTCAAAAGAACTGCGATCCACATAGGGAGCATTTTACAGCATTAATAAGGGTGTTGAAATATCTAAGCAAGACCAAAAATATGCAACTGAAGTATTATAAAACTGGTCGACCAATTGAATGTTATGTCGATGCGGACTAGGGAGGTGATGCCGTTGACCGCAAGTCCTATACAGGATACACTTTTCTTTTTGGAGGTGCAGCTTTTTCGTGGGAAAGCCGAAAACAACAGTCAGTTCCATTATCAAGTACTGAGGCAGAGTATATGGCTTTATCTTCTGCAGCCAAGGAAGCAACATACGTTGGTAAATTACTGCAGGAAGTAAAATTATGCAATAGTGCTGCCATTGAGATTCAGGGCGATAATATGGGAGCATTGCAACTCGTAAAGAATCCTATATACCATGCTCGTAGTAAACACATTGACATAAAGTACCACCACGTTAGAGATTTGTATGAAAGGAAACTGATAACTTTGAAATATTGCAGGACTAAGGATATGGTTGTAGATATATTGACCAAGAATCTACAGAAGGTCAACCATGATCGTTTTCTGAAACTTTTGGGTTTAATTAATTGATGCTTATAAGAGTTTATATTGTATTTAAATATAAATATTAGCATTGAGGACGAGTGTTGAGATGTAATGTGCATATACAATGCAACTCTGTTTTACAATGCTTATATTTTACTACTATGTTTTTTCTTCTTTTGTTTTTATATTCTTTTTGTATTATACATACTTATGTTTTTTGAATCTAACTGAAATAACCTCACTCATCAATAAACGTTTGAACTGTAAAGAAGTATTGTCTTTTTATTAAACAAGAGGATTGAATTCTAACAGATTTGAACGCCCATTTTCATAATAAGCCTGAATAACTTTAACGAGTTAGTCTGAAATTGAGAAATGTCAAATGAAATGCAGAAAAAAATTTGACGTTTAGGTGTGGTTCACATTCAACATCGGCCCTTAAAATTTAAGCACCCTTTACAACGATAAAGAGTTTTATCTTAAGTTTTACGTTAAAAAAAAAGAATTCATAGCAGATTTGAGAACAAATGAAGAAAAAAATGGAAGATTTTCCATAGATGTAAAAACAATTTTTTTTTATTCGTAATTCTCATCGATTAATCGAATATATTTATAGATTTGTTTGTTTGATCGAACGAACAAAACAATTATTTGAATTATTCGAACAAAGTTGAAATGCGAATAATTGACAACTCTAGTGTATACCAAAAAATGGTAAAAATTAGTGATTTAACGATCAGGGCTGCCAGGTACTTTTTTCCTTGTCCCGAAAAAATAAATATTAAATCCCCAGAAATCCCCAAATTAAAAGAGTTAATATTTTTTTTAGTTTTTGTTTCCGACCAAATTAAAATTTTTTTTAAAAAATAACACGAAAAATTATAATAAAGAAATCCCCAAATAAAAATTTTTAGTAAAAACATTTTTTCTATTTTGTTTGTAGCGACTGGTTTCGGCATGTTTTTTTAAATCCAGTGAGGAGTTACAAGAAGAACAATATGCTGTTTTTAAAGACAAATGAGCCAATTTATAAGAATTTGGAGCTTGTTCATCGGTTTTAGCCATCCTTTAAATCAACAATAAAAATACAAATATCCGTCATTTATTTAATTCTTCGATGCATCATAAATAATTGCCCATATTCCAGCATTCTTTTTCCTAAATTTTATTATATTGTCTTTCATATTTACTTATTTTTGGGGTAGACATATTTGCTTGAAAATTGTCTTTAAAAAAATCCAAAACTGTACGTGTTGTCAACGGTATTAGATTCTTTTTTTTAAATCTATTTTTTTTAAACACTCACTCAAGAATAATAACATAAGTTTATTAAGTATTGTTACGAAAGTAACTCTAGCTAAGAATTAGTTTGACGTCCAGCCAATCCCAAAAAAGGGTGAGGCTACAAACCCCGAAAACTACCGACCAATAGCAATTTGCTCTACGCTCTCGAAGGTCATGGAGAGCATGATCAATCACCACTTGGTAAATTATCTGGAGTCAAATTCACTTTTGTGTGATAGACAGTATGGCTTTCGTAGAAGTCGTTCTACGAGAGACCTGTTAGCGTTTCTTTCGGAACGTTGGAGTCGTTCTATTCACCAATTTGGAGAAAGCAAAGTGCTTGCTCTGGATATTTCCAAAGCGTTTGATCGTGTGTGGCACGGTGCACTCGTTTCAAAGCTTATTGCGTTTGGTGTTGGTAGTGATTTCTCTCGATTTATATCGAGCTTTCTCAAGGACCGCTCTATACGTGTTGTTATAGATGGGTTCTCATCGGAGGAGTTTCATTTGAATTCAGGTGTACCGCAGGGCTCCGTTCTTTCTCCTACACTTTTTCTTATTTTTCTTAACGACCTCCTTTGTCTAACTTCCAATCCTATCTATTCTTTCGCAGATGACAGCAGCATTTGTCATTAATTTTTCTT
Source organism: Pollenia angustigena (assembly GCA_930367215.1). Classification (NCBI taxonomy): domain Eukaryota; kingdom Metazoa; phylum Arthropoda; class Insecta; order Diptera; family Polleniidae; genus Pollenia; species Pollenia angustigena. Next base: position 116,854,457 of record OV884057.1, on the reverse strand, counting down.
TGATTATAGACCAAGCCTTACTGAGGTGGAAGCTATGAGACGGAATATGAATGACACACTCAATCTTGACCAAACGACCATCTCCGAGTGGGGTCTTGCGAATAGGGTCGATTTTAATGCTCGTAAGACTCAATGTTGCATGTTGACCCACAGACGTCGTGTGGAGTCAGCGTCATCTGTATCCATGGGAGGTATAACTATTGAAGAATCAGACACTCTTGATGTTCTGGGCATGAAAATTCAATGTGATGTTCGTTGGAACCAACATGTCTTTCAAGTGTCGAAAGAAGCATTCAAGTGTCTTGGTTTCTTAAAACGGTGCAAGAACTACTTCACTCCGTCTGATCTCTTCACTATTTAAACCGCCTATATCCGACCGAAAATGGAATACAACTCCCATATCTGGGCAGGTGCTTCAAGGTCTATCTTGAAGCTTCTGGATCGGGTGCAAAGGAGTGCGTTGAAGCTCATCAATGACAGTAGGGTATCTAGCTCTATTGACTCTTTGGAGCATCGTCGGAATGTGGGTTGTGTGGCATTGTTCTATCGATATTACCACGGAAGATGTTCAGCTGAGATGGGCGAACTCATCCCTGAGACGCGGGTGCATGCCCGTAGCACTCGCCTTTCCAGCAGAGCACATCCGTTTGTTGTCGACTGTCCAATGCATCGCACAACGCATTACAGAGAAAATTCGTTTCTTGGTCGAACTAGCCGTATGTGGAATGGACTCCCGGCAGAAGTTTTCCCAGTCGGATACAATTTGGAAAAATTCAAATTAAATGTCCACAAAAACTACTCCCTCTTTCCTTCTCCCCATAACCTATTTTCCTAATTCAAACACAATGCATTGCATTAGTAGGAGGCATCCCCTGAGTGTTGGATAATAATAAAAAATAAAAAAAAGGTGTAATTTTATTTTTAGCTATTTAATATACGAAACGAAGAAAAAAAATTGTTAATAATAAATACGGGAGAATATATTAAAAATGTGTGAATTCCCTAAAAACTCCCCGAATTTTTTTCTTAAATCCCCAATGCTCAAATGACTTTCTTTGTCCTTTTTGCTCGCATGTAATCCCCAACTTTGGGGATAAATCCCCCAGTCTGGCAGCCCACGTAACGATACGTCTTTTTGCCGATACGATACTCAAAAGGAAATATCGGCGATACCGATACGAATATAAAATTTAAATTCAAGGTAAAATTAACAAAACTCAAGTAGAGAACTTTTTTATTATACAAAATTACTGTCTAAGAGATTATTAATATTTAAATTGATAACACTGCGAAACAGTAATTTTGCGTTCTAAAATTCGATTGCAAATTTTTACTAATTTGAGGTCGCTAATTTCAAATCTGATCTATATATTCTCTATCAACAAATCCAAAACTCGGCAGCAAATTATCTTTAAGCCGTGCTTACATTGATTTTAAGTTTGCCCAGTAGCTTCAGAGGTATCGTTAAATTTTTGAAAAGGAAAATTTTACAAAAAAATATAGTTTTTTGTTCCTTGAAAATTCTTAAAAAAGCGAAAAATCACAGTTTTGGTCAATAAACATTTAGCTTGCAACATTTCGAATGAAATAAGGCTTATTTCATTGTAATCGGTGCACAACTTTTGATTTTATTCACAATTTACGAAGAAAACTGAATATCGATTTCCATACAAAAAGGAAATCCCCTTCATGGCACACACACACATACGTATTTGAAATGTTAGTTTTGTGTGGACCCAGCGAGCAAAATACTCCGACGTTGTCTGAATCAGACAATTCGTGTAAATGTCGGACTTCATTCTGAGAGACTTCGTTAAGATTTCTGTCAGACATTAAATATGTGATTTCCCTGGCCGATTTTTGATCGACTTTGGATGGATATATCGGGGGACTTTATGAACCGATATGTCTAATTGATTTCTAACTGAAGTCGTATACACGCGTCGAAGTTGTTAGTTATAATGTGTTTTTTTAAAAACTTGTTACGGAAATTTTTTTTGTAATAATAATGAGAAATGTCAATATATAAAAAAATATTTTTAATACCATTTTATTGTTGAAAAAAGATTTTACAATTTGATATGGAACTTTAAGAATATGAAGAAAAAAGATTCAAACTAGTAAGTTTTAAATTTTAAGCAAAAAAAATTAGCCCCTGTGAGTGCCGGGAGTAGTACGAGAATAAAAGTTTGGACCAGGAAATCTACAAATTTGTTCCTGTAAAATCCCAATTATTGAAAGATAATTGGTATTTGACCAATTAATTCTTTGTTCAGTTGATAAAATGTCCCGAATTACACTGCCCTCAAAGTAGGAGAGCCTCTGCACAAAATTATTCATTAAATTTAAAGCGTAAAAAGAAATTGGAGTAATGTTGGCATTTTCGTAAACAAATTTATTTGAAAATCTTTTATTTGTCGACTTGTAATTGTTTTCTATGCATTTTCTTAAAATATGCCTTTCAAAAACTTCCATTTTCCTCATATTGGAAAAGCATGGAGAGTTGCTGAACTTATACTTATTTTGTACAAAAGTAGTTTTGTCTTTATTGGTAAAAACTAACTATTAAACAGCCTTGCAAATGTCCCTTTTACACGATTAGCCTTGGCTAAATTATAAGAAACGTGATTATTAAAATTTAAAAGATTATTGAAGTTGACTCCAAGGTATTTTATGTTGTCCTAAAATTTAATTTCAGTGCCATTTAGAAATAGTTTTAAAGTGTATTTACACTTTCCGGAAGCATTACGTAAACAAATTGCATTACTCTTTGAAGCGTTAATTTTTATTCCCCAATGAGGCTAAAATTCATCGACATGTTTAAGGTGCGATGAAACATTTTGGAGCGCAAAATGTTTCATTCGTGAGCATAAAGAAGCGAATTGTCGGCATAAAGTATAGCCCTAGGGTTATTATATTCATGAGGAAAATCATTAATAAAAATATTATACAAATGTGGTGCCAATACAAAGCCCTGTGGAACACCGCAAAAGACCTCACCCTGTGATGAACACTCATTATCAATTTGCACGCAAAATCTCCTGTCATCGAAAAAGCTTCGAAAGAGTTTAATTATTGACGACCCAAAGCCAATGTTTATCATTTTGTATAATATACCGTCATGATAAGCCTTATCAAAAGCTTTTTCGATGTCAAGAGAGACTCCAACAATACATTGGCTTTTTCTTAAATTCTGCACTACATCGTTATGAAATTTCAAAAGCGCATGAACGGTGGAACTACCCCTCTTAAACCCAAATTGACTCTGAGGAATGTATGCACTATCCAAACTTAAATCCATTTTCTCTCTGATAATTCTTTCAAATAACTTTCCTAGATTTGAGAGTAGCGAAATTGGTCTAAAGTTGTTTATGTCAGAATTACCTTGCTCTTTCGGGATTGGAATAATCTTCGCAACTTTCCAATCAAGTGGGAAACAGCAATTATTCAAACAATTGTTAAATAATATTGTCAAATATTCAAAAGCCTTTATAAGAAATTTTCTAATCAAGAAGTTCGATACATTGTCTAATCCAATTTCGAGGTGTTTAAAAGGGTATCGATACTTATTAATTTGGAGTCGTTTCTGTTATTCAATGATGTCGTTTCACCACAAAATGGAATACAATCTGGAGCATTAAAAATTGTATTATTTATTGTACCATTTATCTCTCAAATATCTCTATTTGGAGGCGAAGCTCGATAAACAGATACAATGATTCTTAAAAACATTTAATTTATCATCTAACTGATCAATTTGTACACCATTTTCAGAAACCTCCTTTATTAAGGGACGACTCTTATTTTCAATAATTTTAAAAATCTGTTTATAAGCCCATGGACCAGGTCTAATTTCCCTAAGTTTGGCATTAAATAAATCTGCCTGCTCTATTTCAATCTGTTCCTTTATCTAAATTTTTATTAGATCAATTTGGTTAGAAATTAGCAAATACTCAGGATGTTTTCTGTTTAAAGTTCTAGTAAATATTCTCTTCAAATCCCTTTGCCAATTGTGTAACTTTCTAACCTTTTCCGTTACAACATATTTTTGATTTTTACTTTCCATTTTTTTGGTATGTACTTGTGAAACAAAATTAATAGACGTACTAAACTCCTCTATAAAAAAATCTATCTCATTATTAGATAAGTTTCTATTTTTCGGTGGATAGTGGTTCAGCAGAGCATTACCTGTATCCATTTTAAACGAATTTCAATTTGTGTATTTATAAGAAACAAAACGGTCAGAAGTCTTGAAAATAAAATTAAAATTCAACAAAGTTATACAAAGACTTAATGGTAGATGATCCGAGAAAGTGGGAAGAGTACATGTTTTGTACTGTGATGCAAATTATCCACTATGTCATTGCTCACCATAAAATGATCCAAATGAGATGAACAACTAGGCTAAATGGGATAATAAACACAAATTCTTGTAACAGAAATGGATTCGTTCTGAAGCCAAATTGAAAGCACTTCTCCATTAAAATTATTGATAGCATCACCCCAAGAAATGTGCTTAGCATTTAGATCACCGCCTAATATAAAACCATCGTAACGGTTTGAAAAAATTAAAATAGAGGAAAGGCCACCAGCGATATTTGGACGATTAGAGTTACAATTGAAATAAACAGAACCGCAAAGAATTTTCCTTAAACTGCCATTAATCGACACACTAATTTCTACGAATAAATTTGGAAACGAAAGAATAGGAACATGTGCCCTGTTTTCCTAATACATATTCCAACACCTAATTGACTATCATCCTTTACAAAAATATATCTATCGAAATTTACATTTGTCCCCGCAGTCAAATGCGTTTCCTGTAAAAAAGCTATCTCAACATTAAATTGATCCAGTAACCGATTGAGTTCAATTCTCCTTCCAATATGGACAAGAGAACCAACATTAAATGTCATTAAATCTAAAGAATTACGGACCATGGACATTTTGAATATCTTTAATTAAATTCAAGCACTCTTTCTTGGCCTGATCTCTAATCATTGTTTTGAAGTTTACCATAAAATTATTAATTTTATCCTCTTAAGTTAGAGGATCCGGAGCACATAAAGCCTTGGCAAGCTTCATAAATTCTTGTACCAAAGCAGGCTTTACCACCCTAGTCTGAGTTGGAACGTCATTCAAAACATTAAATAAACTAGCATACGGTTTGTTTTCAACAAAAGCACTAGATGGATTTATTGCTCTAGCAACATTATCTGATGCAGACAGTTTTCTAGTCTTGGTTTCCGGATTAGATTTTTTTTTAAATGATACATAGTTTCTATACACAGGACAACCCCTGTAATTTGAAGAATGTCAATTTTGATTACAATTGACACAAAATGGCAAAACATTGTCCTCCTGGACAAAAGAACACTCGCCTGGTGCATGCTTCTCACTGCACTTAACACAAGACAATGGACGGCTGTAATTTCTTGAATAATGACCCCACTTTTGACACCTCCAACACTGTGTGACTTTAGTATTAGCCTTTGGCCGCTCCCATGAAACAATTTGATTAAGCACATACTTTAAGCCGATTAACTCGCTTGCTTTACGTTTAGGTTTAAGGAATACTAAAAACAAACCTGGTTCAATACCCTGTTTCCTAGAATACTCAGTAGAAAATTTAGAAACTGATTCAACAGTATATGGGACAATTCTATCTATTTCAGACTTAATATCATTAATATCCGATTTGTAATACATACCTCTACAAACTACTTTCTGTTGCTTATACTCCGTAGGAGTGTATGTATACGAAGATATTTCTCTTTCCTTTAGTAGCTGCATCATTTCCGAATGTGCAGACGAATCTTTCAAAAACAATTAACTTCTAAATTTTGACTGGTTTTTAATTTTAAATTCAACATTTTTGGAATTAAGTTGGTCAATCAAGGATTTTACATTTACATTTTCCAAAAATATTGGAGGACAATAAGAATTCCTGGTCTTTACAGATGTTTGGGAGTTATTTTGTTTTGAATTTGTGTTATCAATTGGCTCTTCAGCCTCTAAAACTAAATCTCCTAAAAGTGAAAATTTATTCGTGCGGTTAACATTATTTGCTAACTTATCTAACTTTTTAAAATTACATTTTGACAAATCAATTTTTACGTCACCTTGGTATGTTCTTATTTTGTTCTTGACAATTTTGAAATCATCTTCCATTGAATAAATTGAACAGGCTTCATGATCCATTAAGTTTTCAGTTTCTGTTTCAACTTGCAAATCCCGAATTTGTATATTTTCCAGAATTCTAATGTTGTTATTTGCCATTGACTCCTGCGCATCCTCCTTTAATTGAATAGACGTTGATGCTTGGGAACCAGCAAGATTTTTATTTATTACCAAAGTCTTTTGTTTTGAAACAGCTACCTTAGAAATATTAGGAGGACGTCCTCCAGACTGGGAAAGTAATGGATCACGTTCCATTACGATTTCCTTTAAATCCAACTAATGTTTTCAAATATTTGTATCGAAACAAACTTTTTTATTTGAAAAAAAAAAATATTATATTTTAAAATTTTTTTTTTAGTTTGACAGAAAATTCAAATTTATTTTTTTTTAATATTTTTTAGAGCCTTCTAAAAAAACGTCTTCTACGTTTCACAGTTGACAAGAATTAAGCGCAGTATGTAATTCTGTAGAAAGCAATAACAAAATTTTGACATTGTTTTTGCTTTCAATGTTATTTTTGGCATTGCGTTGCGTTTTACAAAATTAGGGCCTAAATATGTTTAATTTAAGCTAACCAGATTTAACAAAAAACACAGGATAACGGTACCAAATTTATATGGGAAAATTTGAAATGATTTTTAAGGATGACGACGTTACTGTTAAATGTTGGTGGACAAACGTAAAAGGCAATATAGCTGTTAAAGATTTTGAGTTAATAAAGCCTTTAAAAGGTATGCTAACTTGATTTTTTGTAAAAATATTATTATTACATTCTGTAAATTTTTGTAATATTTTTTTTTTGTTAGATCTTGCTTTGGAAAATATGTGTGCCAAAAACAACAAGCTGTTCCATAAACGATCTCGTAAAAAATTTGTTCTACTTGTCCAAATGGAGAACTGCCAAAGGTAAAAAACGAAAAGAGAAGTCTTAAGCAACTAAAATATATTGAAATTATTAAAAATTTAATTTATTAACACTTTTAGATGAAAAAAATAAAACAAATAAAGAACAGTTTACATATGTATGTATACATAAAAGTCTAAATTATCTTAAAATCACATTTTTGTGCGATAAGTTAGTTAGAACCGCTTTCGACAATCTTTTAGATATTTTACACTAAAAATGTCGCCAAACACATCTAAATTTCCCATGCCTTTTCCATCCGATTTCTCTTAGAAAAGTGAAAAAGGATGTAAACGAAGACCTCTCCAAAAAACTCAATGTATGTACATTAGGGTGGGTCGAAAAAAAAGTTGTGCCAGTCACCCCCTAGAATGAAAGATATGTCAATGAAGTTTCTAAAACAGGAAACAATTTTTTTTGCCACGCCCCAAAATACAGCACTTTTGGTATTTTATATGTAGCGCTGCCATTTAAAGTCCGATCTCATCATATCGCATATCGTTTCTAGGGGGTGACTTGCACAACTTTTTTTTTTGTATGGAGGTCGACCCGGTCTAATGTACATATATAAAGGTTTGTTAAACTAATTCATTTAGTTTACCTGACAGGTTTTTGAACGTTTTATTAAATATTCGTATTTATTTTACCAAATAACAAAAATAAGGCAAAAACAACAAGTGCGAATAGTCGCTATATTCCTACGCTGCGCTGTGATTATATTTCATTAATAAAAACCATTTATTTTTCAGATGCTGCTGAAAAGCATTATAGTACCTTAGTAGATATTTTAGCGGAGCACAAAGTTCTTTTAGATAGTATAATAAGTCAAAATGCAATTACCACAAATATGTTCAACACCAAAGACAAATTGAAAGAATTTGACAATATCCTCCAGACGCAGCCAGACCCATTTGTAACTACATAAATTTGTGTAAGATGAAGGCACTTTTTGGTGGCATTGTCGAACTTAACTTATACCAAATTTCGGCCACGATATAATAATGAATTTTTACGTAGATAGGTCCTTCGGTAAAAACGTTTAAAAGATTACGGCAACGTTTATATAACCATGATAGGTAATATTTTTACTAGAGTTTGGTAATAGCGGTTTTCACCCTTTGTATTAAGTGTACATCTCTGCTTTACTTAATACGATTTTATACTACAAAAGCGTGAGTGTCTTTTTCGTTAGTATTGTAAATTATTGAAGTTGTTGAGTGAGGGAAAGAGACAGACATAGTTTCTTCAACTGTTTTCTCTGGGTTATTTAACAAACGTGTTACGTTTTTGTTGGATTTTTCAACCACAGCGTAGTAAATTCTAGTCTGATACATTTTGTTGTTGCAGTGTTGTAAATCTTAGTACTTTAACTACATAAATTAATAAGATTTACAAGGTCTTCAAGGGACTTTACTATCAAGGGTGAAAACCGCTAACAACCTTTTTATTGAAAATATTATATCTTTTAATGCACAGATCTGACCACAATGGGAGACAAACATATAGCCATACACTCTCGAAAATTTGTTTTTAAATACTGTGGTGTTGGGTATCATATGGTCGGGTTTGACCGACTATACTTTCTTACTTGAATTGTACGTTAGTCTGTCTTAGCAGTACTGTAATGTACTTTTTATATTGTTGTGTGGAATGTAAGAAAAGATAAACTCACTGTTTATTGTTGTTGTGTTTGTTTAAGCTTTGATATTGTTACAAGTAAAACTGTTGCTTATAATTCTTATTCGCTTAACAGCTTTATTTGTTTAATATCTTTAGTTTTTTTATTAATATTCTTAATTAGGCATAAGCTCATCAAATTTAATTTTCATTAAATTATTTTTATGAAGAAAGGAATTTTACAACATGAAAATTAATTAAAAACGTTATTGATAATTTTTCATTCTTGACTGTAGCCGGGCTCGAACCCTGGCAGGCAGGTTAACCTGACATGTTTCGATCGCAACCTCTCGCTCTCCTCAGAGGGATTTGCCGTCTTACACTCGCAGCCATCGAAGACTGCTGACGTCAATAGTCAAACATCAATTCTTAAACCAAATTTATTTTAACCTTTGGTAGATCGAAATTTGCTTTTTTTTAATGATTATCCATTTTAATTGATTTTACATGTTTTTCCTTTCTTCTGTCCTTGAAGTCCAAAGTACGTTCAGGGTAACCTGCCGGCCAGTGTTCGAGCCCGGCTACAGTCAAGAATGAATAAAAAATTATCAATAACAATTTTAATTAATTTTCATGTTGTAAAATTCCTTTCTTCATAAAAATAATTTAATAAAAATTAAATTTAATGAACTTAAAGCCTAATTAAAAACATTAAAAAAAAATTTGGATGAAAATCCATAAATAGTTCAACAAAATAACCACAGTACTAATTTTAGTTTTTCTATATAAAAAAAACAATAAATTTCAGTGTTTTTATCAAGAATAAAAATTGGGAATTAAGCACGACAAACAATATCTTGTTAATTGAAAAATTTTGTACAAAGAATTGCTCTGTTAACACTGTACAACACAAAAAAAAAAATTACAAGGTACGGCCTATAAATTTTGATGGAGGAGACAAAAAAGAGACGCGTGTAGCGGCGTTTTAAAATTTTACATCTGAATTTCATTTGAGGGGGTTTAAGTTTCCCAGCTCTGGCACATTGTTATTGTTAATCGGCATAAGAAACCATGTGACCCTTACATTTTTTTCAGCAAATTTATGTAGAATGTTACGGAGAACACTTTAGAATATTTTAACCCCTTTAACTCCTCAACGTATGGGTCTTTTTTGACCTTATTTTAAATAAGAGATAAACACCATTAAAACAGGGATTTAAGGGGTTAAAATCAGCATTTTAGCTGCAAACCTAAAAAGTCTTCATCTACTTGAACCTGATGTCAATGTCACCAGCTTTCGGAAGCGTCAAGACTGCTTTCTGACGTTATTTTCATTAAACGATGATAACACATTTGCTTATTGCAACGATATTTAAGGAATAATGAATGCAATGCATTTTGAGTATAACCACGAGGACTGGCGTATATTTATTGATTCATCTAAGAAGAGTTTAAAAGCTGTACTTCTGTATTACGATAATACCGAAAATCCTATTCCAATTGCCTATGAAATGAATATTAAAGAAAGCTATGATTCTATAAAATTAATACTGGACTCCGTAAAATATGAAGACCATAAGTGGCGGATCTGTTGTGACTTAAAAGTCGTTAGTTTCCTTTCAGGTATGCAGGCTGGATAAGTTAAGCACGGATGCATTGGTGGTAAAAAACTTTGTTAAATGTCTGAATACAAATGAATCAGCATTAAATATTCTGAAAACAATGTTTTAAAAATTAAGCGCAGCAAAGATTAAAAAAGGTTCATATGTATATGTTCTTCAAGTCGTTGTAATTGTTGAAAGCCTTAAAATTGGTTTAAATATCAACAGGTGTTTTTGTTGGTCCAGATATAAGAAAGCATTAAGAAAGTGATTTACAATGTCTTAAGCAAAAATCGTTCTCCTACTGCTCGAATATACGTCAACACACAAACTTGGAGAACCAGTTGTCAACATAATCTGATTAGCATGATGAAACATTTGATCAGACATGCGCACCCATTGAAGAACGCTATTAAAGCAAAATCTTATCTCTGGAATATACTGGACATTGTATGATAATGAAGTGGAATTGCCAAATTTGCCATCGAAGATAACATAATAGAGTTATTAGTGATTTTTAGTTAAATTTGAACTATTTTTTTCATGCTTAATATTTTGGGTAAAAGAAAATTCTAATAAATGCAAAATTAACCGTAAGCTCTCTTTTGTGTCTTTTTCCTGACTTTCTGGTTGAATTTTCCGTTTTGGTGTATTCAGGGACTTATAATAAATTTCACGGATAATGATGTTTTTTTGCTCTTTTTTAAAAGAAGGTCAAAAAAGACCCATACCTTAAGGAGTTAGAGGCTTAACGTATTCTAGAAAAATGTTCTCCGTGACATTCTATATAAATTTGCTGAAAACATTTTATACCTAAATCACCAGGGTTGTCAGATTTTTTTGAGCTCCTTTGCCAAACCGGATGTCAGAAATAGCCAAACGTCAATTTTGTTCAGTTTTTGTAACATCTTTTTTTTAATTAAATTTTGCATACAAAGAAAAGAAAGTATAATATGTATTTCAGTCAAAAAACGCCAAAAACTGAAAACAGTGATGAGGCACATTTTCACCTCAGTAGATTCCTCAATAAGCAGAATTGCAGCATTTGGGCGAATGATAATCCAAGAGTGATTGTCGAAAAACCAGTGCACCCACAAATAATAATCAAATAAATTTTTAAATTTATTTGACAATTCTCTTTTTTTATTATTTTATTTTATTTAAAATTTGTTATCAATTATCGCCTTTATTGCAAAATTGAATAGTTTTAGTGTAATTAACACTTAAAATGTAAGAGTGCTTTATTGGGCTGGGTCAAATCCTCAAAAAATTAAAATATTTAAGGACTGGATTGATCTTAAAATTATTAGTAAAGTCTCACAGTTAATTAATTTATTTCAGTTCTACCCCTATGGTAAATTATGTGCCGACCAGCAGCATGTTTTATGGATTCATTTGATACCCACACCACCATAGTGTCTAAAAATATTGGTCCTATAACTATCGTTTAGTATACCGATCGACTTAATCGCTATCTGAGTCGATATAAGGATGTCCGTCCGGCCGGCTGGTTGGCTGTCCACTTTGTAGTGCGAAAAGTACACGTCGCAATAATTTGATGAAATTTGGTACATTGGTTCTAATTATTTATTGTAATTAAACGATGAGGAACGGTCCATAATTTCTCAAAGATCCCATAAAAACTTCTTTCCGAATAAGAGTCTTTGCGCTCATAAACCATGTTCTATGTTGGTATTAAGACTAAATCTGGGTCAAAAAGTATGTTTTGTATTTTTTAACCGTTTTAAAGTCCCGCTTTCTACGGGAGCTTTTTGCCGATTATCACAAAATTGCATCGTGTTATTTCTAACCACTTAACCCTCATCATACCGACATAGAAACTTACAAATCCTACCAACATGTGTCTTTAAGACACATACATACAAATTAAAAGAAAAAAGCATAAGACAATTACAAATTAGTTTATGTTAAGTAATTTTTTATTGAATACATTCTTTACAATTTATAACTTTTGTAGCATGCTCATTGCAGACATTATTTTTACATATTTGGCAGCATTGCTTTATTATACGACTTATTTTTGGATCGCACATATAGCATCTTTTACGTTTATTTGTTGTAGAAGTGGTTGTACTTGGTGTATTTCCTTCTTGAAGAACTTTTTCCATGCATTGAACTATAGGACGTTGTAATTTATTTCTTGACCTTTGATGTATTTGGGGGGCAATAGGTCCTTCGGCAACTTCTCGTAAAAAGAGTTTTCGAGCTTTTTTTGCTTGTGTTGCTTTCCATGATGGATGTAAATTTTTCCAAATAATATATGCTGCAATTGCACAAACATCAATTAAATTGGAAAAGAACGTAAATGGCCACCTGTTTGATTTTCTCCGGCAAGTAAAACTATGTGCAAGTTGGTCCAAAGTGTCAACTGCTCCTTTAGTTCGATTGTAATGTAAATTTACCTCCGATTTGTTCTTATTTTGTGAGTGCCCGTTATTGTCAAACCTTTAGCCAATAAGTTATTCGCAAGTTCCAAACTCGTAAAATAATTATCACATGTTATATTTCGGCCTGTGTTTTCATAGGGTTGAACTAACTCCATCACGGAAGCATCATCTTCAATATTTTCATTATTTTGACTATCTTCGATATCAGATTGCAAAAACATATCCTCGTCTTCTATATCATCAACCGTATCTTCATCAATTTCTTCCGCGGCTAGTCGGATTTCCTCTTCTGTAAGTCGCTTTGGCATATTTTTTTATAAAATGAACTTGCACATCAATACTCAACAAAATCTAACCGCAACTAATTTGTTGTTTTTCAACATTGAGTATCAGGTGATTATTGATTTCAATAAAAGGGAATTCCCCAAATTTAATATAGTGATATGAAAATATGCAATTTGTATAAATATATATGAAAGATAGTTGCTGCTAAACAAATATAAATTCTGTAACATATATGACAGATAGTTGCTTTTGTTCTAAATTTGCGCATTCTACTAAATTCTTTGTACGTGTCTCTGAGACACATGTTGGTAGTTTATGTTACATTTTTTTATTTTGGCTTATAAAAAATAGAGGAATTTAATATTTATCAACTTTGTTTTGTGAAATTATACTTAACAGATGTAAAATAAAAGTCATAAAATTTGGTGTCAATATGTAACAAAGTTTCGTTGTTTTATTGAATCAAACATCAAAATGTGTCTCACAGACACATGTTGGTAAGATTAGGGTTAAAGCTAAATTGGACTATATTTTTCCACGATATCAATATTTTTTTACGGTTTTGGCGTAAATGATTTCCCAGAGTGGGCTTTATACGGAGCCTATGGAAATTGTGGGCCGATCTTCTCCAAATTTAGTTGTGTGATTTCTAGTTTTATGAAAATATGACCGACCAAATTTGACTATAATAGCGTTATTCGGTACGTCTTAGGCATATTTAAGTATTTCCGAGAATGGGTTTAACATGGGGCCTATGGTTAAATATGGAGCGATCATCTTAGTGTAATATCTAGTCATAGAAAGTTCTTGCAAAACTAAATAGCAATCGGTTCATTCTGTCGCGAATTTTTGTTAGTTTCTTTAACAGAAATATCAATTTTGGTTCTGGTTTTAAAGAAGAAAATTTACTCAGTTGAGCGAAGTCGTTGATTGATATACCATTAAATTAAGAACCCTTATGTCCAGTCGAAGACCGGCAATAAGGAAAAAATTTATTAAGCGAAATGATGTTTGTCACACCATATAGTTAATGGTTAATAATTCGGCATGTTTAATATACCACGTGAAAGGCATTTGGAAACACGCTTCAGCGCTACCCACATTTCTGAGATCAAATTTATACTTCATGAGATATTGGTTAAGAATTTTTCAACTTTTATGATCTAAATCTCTAAAACAAAGTTCGTTGACCAACATTTTTATTTTCAAAGCACTTCTAAATGCAATTTTTTTTTGCCAATGAGCTAGAAATCTTGATAAGTTCCGGGGCTATATACAAAATTAAACAAGTAATTGAAAGAATACCAATTTTTATCTATTTTATATGCTACCAAATTTGCCGTATGCTGAAAAGCTTGCATGCGACTTTCAACAAATAACATATTTGTCAACATACGTAGAAAATTTGTTTAAAAGTAAAAATGTTGTGTCTAGACGATATGCTATAATTGTGAACAAACGTTTGCTGACTTCGTTAACAAATGCCTGTCATATGTTGGTAAGCATACGTTTGTTTGAACAAATTTGGTGTCTACACGATATGTTGGCGCTGAAAGCAAATTTTTCTACATAAATTTGCTGATTCAACATATCGTGTAGACTAAGCTTTATAAATGGTAAAAATAGCTAAGTAAATCGCCAGTTATATCAAAAATCGCCAAAAAAAAGTCGTCAGTCGCAAAATGGAAAATCCCACCGCGTGTCTATTCATCGATGTTTATTTGTAATGAGTGGTAAAAAAAAATAATTCAACAAGTGTCTACTTGTAGTTTTATGTATTTTTTTCTTTGTTTGTTGCCATTTTATTGATATGCCAGCTGTTTTTTTAGTACCTACTAGTGATGGGAAACTATCGATTGACTATCGATATTATCGATAGTCTTAAAATATCGATAGGAAAAATATAAATATCGATATTTTTATTATTTAAAATACAGCTATGAAGACATCTAACAGCATCACACAGTTTTTTGCCACAATTTTTTACTTGCTATTATTAATTCGCGCTGAATTACAGCAATGAATACAAACAACAAGAATGGCAAGTGGTATGGATTGCTTAGCAGTGCTTTTTACTGCTAATTTAAGGCCTTTAAGTCGAAATTTGTACATGTTTATATAGGGACTGAAATGTCAAATATTTTTGTAATGTTGTAAAAAAAAATGCAAATCCAAATGCAATTGCAAGCATAGGACAAAACAATGAACGACCATTAGAGGATAAGTCCGCTACACAGAAAAAATTATTTTTCCAATTCAAACAAAAAATTTGTAGAATCAAACAATTTTTTGTCTAAAATCGGTCCTACAAACAAATTGGCATATTCAAACAATTTATTTGCATTTTGTTTATTGAAAAAAAACGCCGATTTTTTCAAACAAATAATTTTACAGAATCAAACAAAAAGTTTACTGAAATTCATATAAATTTCAAACAAATATTTTTGCTGAATCAAACAAAAAAGTTTTGGCACAAGCAATGACGCGCACACAAGCAAGCACTGTTGGCAGAGCGGCCCGGCTGGCTTTGAGACACATTTTTTTGTTGGAATAATTTTTGAACGAAGTCATATTTATACTCACAGTGTTTTTCTTTATCACTCACTATTGCTTTATCCTTTACTTTGCTAATGAAGAAGAAATGTAACCAAAAACGGCGGCAGACCGACTCGATATGTTTTCCGCCATCATTCTATTTTTGTATTTGATGTATTTAAACAAACTGTTTGAAAAAATTGAATACGGGATTTTGTTTATTTTTACCAACTTTGAAACCAACCAAAAATTTATTTTGTTTCTTATAATGTGTTTTTTCTGTTGTTTAAAAAAAATGAAACGTTTTTTTACCTGCTATTGCTTTTGTTGTTTTTTTTACTACAAACCTCGTCACGCTATTTTATCATTTTTCTTATTGCTGTACTTTTTTAAAGCGTCCAAAAATAGAATGCATGTGTTTTTTGTTGTAGTTCTTATATTTATCATAAAGAAGTGTTGCTTACAATCAATAAAAAAATGCAAAAAGACGACAACATTAAAGAGCGTTAAATATTTCATACAAAAATAATGAAAACTTCAAACCAATAGCGCGTTTATTAAATTTTTGAATAGTTGTCCACATTTTTGTTGGTTAAATAAAAATCAAACAAAAATATTGATTGAATCAGTAAAAAAATTTGTAGAAATCAAAAAAATTTTCAAACAAGCGTTTGTTTGAAAATAATTCGGCAATAATTTTTTCTGTGTAGATTGATTACCTTTTTGAGTTTAGAATTTAGAAAATTTTTTAAAGTTGCAATGGAATATCTTATAGTCCCTGTTACTTCGGTTCATTCAGAAACGTACTTATCAATTTTTAAAAAACTGCCATCTAAAATAGCGTGCGTACATACACACGCTTTCAATATATTGAAGAACGCCGGTCGCGCTATCCCCCCCCCCCCCCCCCGATCTTTCACCGCCTTCACCATTTTTTTCAACACTTGACAACGGCAACTCATTCTTTTGGCAATTTGTAACCATAACAATTACACTGTTATGGCGTTATTTCAACTTTGGTTACTAAACGATTATGGTGATATAGCACTTGGGTTTAGGCAATAAAGCCATATGATTTCATTTCTCATTCCATTGAAAAATAACTCCCCAATTTTTGGGAATTTATTTCATTTTGATTTGGGGAGTTATTTCATTTCGTTGGGGTTTAATTTCATTTTAAAATTGAGGGTTTATTTCATATGAAATAAGACCCCAAAAATTGGGGAATTATTTCATAATTTTGTTGGGGACTTAGTTCGTGGGGGGCTATTTCATGCCGCCGATAAAAACAACGGACTGTAGCCTTATAAAAAAATAATTAAAGTTTTCCTGCACAAGGACAAACATTCAGTCGATAGTAATATCGATATATCGATAGTCAAATCTGAACTATCGATAAATATCGATAGTAGAACATATCGATAGTATCCCAGCACTAGTACCTACCTCAAATTTGTATGTCCTCCTTAAGTTATGCTACAGAAAATCAATGAGTTATAAACTTTATAGACAAGTGGCATCTCCAGATCAACTGTTTAATAAAAAGGATACATTTTGTGAAGTATTGCACGTAAAATTTAAAGATGTAGTTAGAAAAGTCGACTCGTTATCAATACAATACGAAATGGAAGATATTTAAGCCAGAAAACTACAAAAAGGCATGTAGTGGTGTGGTGGCCATCTGCTTTTTGAGCCAAAAAGACAGAAATAAAAAGACACAGTGACCAGCGGCGCTGGAATGCCCGCGTTTAGCTCGGTTAAAGCTCGCCGCGCGGAGGTGGGGTTTAACGGCCATCTGCATCATGGACACACACACTAACATAAATATTAGGGGCTCAAAGTATTCCTGTATCTTCCTTCCGGTAATATCTATTCACAAAATAAAATTCAAATTCTAATTGCTAAACACTAATGAAAACCAAATTTTAATTTATATTTAATAGTGTTTTCTTTTCTACAAAAAAAGGTGACATTTTATTTAAAAAAATGCAAATTAGTGTCTGTTTCTTAAAAATTTTGCTCCCGAAAAGGGTGAGTTTTTTAGAATAAAACAAGCAACATTTTTAAGAAACAGATAGCAAATGGCATTTTTTTTAAATAAAATGTCACATTTTTTTGTAGAAAAGAAAACACTATTAGTTTAACCACGTTCTAATTTTTCTTTCTTTTGCTTTTCCTTTAGGGAGGATTTATTTATCTAGACTTTCAGGCCACTTCTGCTTAACACGCAATAGGTATTGGTTGGTTTTCTGTCCGTCCGTCCATACAAAATAATACGTATACCAAATAAGTCACTATTTTTTTTATAGCACCTTTTAATAAATTTTTTATTTTAATTAATAACCGATTTAATTGTTAATTAGGCCTGAGCCCAACCCTAACATCACGCACACGTTTGACTTGATGCCCTCAAACGGAATGGCTTCGAGGTCAAAACGACGGGTATGCCTATAAAGTAAATGTAACTTACGAATGTCGAAAACCACTGGCGTACCAGGAGCACCCCAGGAATAATGGTGCTAAACAGCTTCTCAGCTTTGTTTAAGTTTAAGTTGTATTAACCTTTGTGATTGCAATTGTTTCCTTTAACAACCTCGTGTTAGATTTTGACACTTTTCTTGAGACAAGCTGCGCACCTGGCGTTTTAACATAATTCGGGAACGCTGAATCCAGAAGTTCTAACCGATTTAATAGGTGAGCTCTTGTTTACGAGACATACCATCATTCCGAAAATGGAGGAGGTTGCACAATATATATTCGCGTCACTCAAAACGGTTAAGTTTATTGAAATTACTAAAAACAACGAAATTCTGCAATAAAACTACCTTTAAGAACAGTTAATCTTTTTTCTAATGCAGTCGCTTAGAAACATATTTTTTTTCGCGAAAAAAATAAATTTTTTAGCAACATTTCGAAATATTTGTTTGTTAAAAATTCACAAAAAATTAAAAAATATAGCTTTGCTTCTAATTTTTTCGAGACATATAGAAAACGAAGTTGCCAATAAAACAAATGATTAAAATCTGTTTACAAGTTTTGATTTTATTCACAAAAGACGAAACATTTTTATTAATTTAAGAATTTCATAAAACGCAATGTTTGTATGGGAGGCCCCTAAAAAATTAAGATAAAAAGCAAGTATGTATGTCTCGAGAAAATGTTAAAGACCAAAAACTAACTGAGGTCTGTCATACATTATATCTTCATAGGGGCGACTCCTGGGCAGTTATGGGACTTTTTCTTCAATATATTTCTAGTCCGTATTGAAAATTTTTGTGAGCACTCTTGTGGAGTGCAGATAGCGGGTAGGTATTTTGGAAATTAATGATGGAGCTGAAAAATAAAGTGGGATGGGTTATACATTTGATACATCTAGGGGCATCCAAGGCTCTGCAGGGGCAAAATTAAAGAATTTCATTAAACCGCCGTATTTGTATGGCAGCACCCCCTAAGGGGTGGAGATATATGGCAAGTATGTTTTGAGAAAATGTTAAAACGCGAGGTGCCCGGCTTGTCGGTTTTTTTTTTTTCAACAAACACATTGTAATTATTGTCCAAGTTTAGAATTGTCATCAATTTTAGACTTTAATTTAATTTTTTGTACTTTAAAACTCTGTAATTTTTATCTTAAATTTTTAATTTTTAAAACTGGATTTAAATGTCTTTCTTTTCTCAATAACAATTTTAATTATGTTGCTCGCCTTTGTGACTTTAATTCGGTTTCAGTTTCTTTACGCCGCCAAAAGTTAAGGTAAAAAGGACCGACATTAACCAAGCCAATATGGTTCCCTCGGTGTTTCTATTTCAGCCAGTTATATTCATAAATAATTTTTTACGCCAGCCTTTTGTTATTCTTTACCTTCGTTTCTTTCTTTCCATCTTTCATACCATTTTGATTTAGTTTTCGCGTTGCGTACTCTGTTTTTCTTCTGACTACCTACAGAAAGACATAACAGATATTTCTACACGTCTTGAATATATTGATCGCAGAAGCCGCATAAATAATATTGTTGTTAGTGGGAAATCTCAAGTAAAAATAGATCTTCTGTAAAAACGGAATTTAATTAATTTTATTCTGAAGTACTTTCTGCAAACATTAAAAATAATGCTTTAGAGTTCTTTTCAGAGTCACATTTGCAAACTTATAACGTAATTGCAGCCAAGGGCATATATTGTAATATAGTGGAGGCTCGAAAAAGTTAAGTAGTTTGTTGTTCATTGTTTATTTTTTACACACCACAATAGTGGAGAGGGTATTATGCATTGGTGCTGATGTGTGTAACGCCTTAAAATATTGGTCGTAGACCTACCTTAAAGCCCAGCAAAAACTTTACTTACAATCCTACTTTTAATGACTTCAAGAATTCATTACTTTGTAGCTTTATTCGCCACTTTTTGGATTATTAGTTATATATTAAATAATAACTTTATTATTATATCTTAAATATACAGAAAAATTTTAATTTTCATTATGACAATAAAAAAGTCATTATAGTCAAAAAACATAGTTTTTTAATACAAAAACTACACTGCCCCGGTAGACTAGCTGGTAGCGAGCTGGTCTATCAGCACCGAGGTTGCGCGATCGAATCCCGCCAGAGACAGAAAAATAAAAAAAAAAAATAAAAAATAAAATAAGAAAAAAAAAATTAAATTAAATTAAAAATAAAAAAAAAAAAAAAATTTTACTTTATTGACTTTGTGTAATTATATATTTTTATAAAAATTTTAAGTATAAAAAAACCAATTATTTTTTAGATTTTAATAGGCTAAATTATAAAGGATTACTTTTGGGACATCTCGAACAAAAATAAGTACTTTTTCTAGTAGAAAAGTAAGTAGACGGCTCGTCAAATTCTCATTATTTTTCTGCTTATTTTGTAAGCAAAGTTTTTGCTGGGAGTATACCGATCGACTTAGAATCACTTTCTGAGTCAAACTAACGATGTCCGTCCGGCTGGCTGGCTGTCCATGTAACCTTGTGCGCAAAGTGCAGGTCGTAATTTTGGAGATACTTTGATAAAATTTGGGACCTTGTTTCTTATTGGCACAAGGACCAAGCCTATTGAAAATGGGCCAAATCGTAGGACCACGAGGGAAGACAGGGGAAATTTCTTCCTCTCAGAAACTATCAAACCGATTTTAATGAAATTTAAAACATAGATAGATCCATATCTATATGGACACATTAGCTATACAGTTTTGAAAAATAGGACCACAAGGGGAGGTAGGTGGCAATTTCTGCCTCTCACAAACTTGCAAACCGATTTTAATGAAGTTTATAAACATAGATAAATCCATATTTATATGGACATATAAGCATGATGTGTTTTTTAATACTGTGGTGTAGGGTATCATATGGTCGGGCTTGACCGACTATACTTTCTTACTTGTTATACCCACACCACAATAGTGAAGAGGGTATTATGCATTTCAGTTGATGTGTGTAACGCCTAAAAATATTGGTCCTAGACCCACCTTTAAGTACACCGATGGACTCAGAATCACTTTCTGAGTCGAACTAACGATGTCCGTCCGGCTGGCTGGCTGTCCATGTAACCTTGTGCGCAAAGTACAGGTCGCAATTTTGGAGATAACTTGATAAAGTTTGGGACACAGGTTCTTATTGGCACAAGGACCAAGCCTATTGAAAATGGGCCAAATCGTAAGACCACGAGGGAAGATAGGGGGAAATTTCTTCCTCTCAGACACTATCAAACCGATTTTAATGAAATTTAAAACATAGATAGGACCATATCTTTGTGGACACAAAAGGGATGCATTTTTTTAAAAATAGGACCACGAGGGGAGATAGGGGCAATTTCTGCCTCTCAAACCGATTTTAATGAAATTTAAAACATAAATAGATCCATATATATATGGACACATTAGCTATACAGTTTTGAAAAATTGGACCACAAGGGGAGGTAGGTGGCAATTTCTGCCTCTCACAAACTTTCAAACCGATTTTAATGAAGTTTATAAACATAGATAAATCCATATTTATATGGACATATAAAGATGAAGTTTTTTTAATACTGTGGTGTAGGGTATCATATGGTTGGGCTTCACCGACTTTACTTTCTTACTTGTTTTTAAATTGTAAATTAGAATTATATGTACATTAGAATATATATGTAAGCTTTACCCCCCCTGAAATTTTTTTTTTAAATTTTATGAATGTAAGATGAGATAAACCCACTGTTTATTGTTGATGTATTTTGTTTAAACTTTGATATTATTACAAGTAGAACTGTTGCTATAAGTCTTATACGTTTAACAGTTTTATTTGGTTTAATATCTTTAGTTTTTCTAAAATCTTTATGGATGAAGTTTCCTGATGATCTCGCCTAAGCAACCAGTGAAATGCGCATAGGAATAGCTTATCCCATCAACAATAAAGTTCAAGTGTTTTATCAAGAATAAAAACTGGGAATTAAGCACGAATAACAAAATCTTTTGAAATTAAAATTTTTGAAATTTTTATGATGAATCCCAAAATATTTGGGAACTAGCGATTATCTCCCGTGAGCTAAGCCACGTCAAAAAAGGGTCCAAAATGGGTATTGTTCATGTTCACATTTAACAAGGTTTATTTATGCACTGGCGAATTTAAATGAATTTTCTGTTTTTCAGAGTATCCCTATCATTCGCAAAATACCGCGCGATATGTGCAAGTTGTAAGCCAATCGTGTTTAGCGGTTGTTGAGAAAAATCGGCCATGTGTCAGAGAAGCAATGCACTGAACTAAATTCGCGAAAAGATTTTTTGTAAGTTATTTTTTGATAATTCATTTAAATTTGACATGTTTATTGGCATTTTGCATTTTTTTTTAATTTTTATTATAATTTTTACTTGTTTTTTTATGTACTCTTAAAAATGTTGGTCATGAACGGGTTAGTTTTAAAGTAGCTACATAAATATATTAATAAAACGTGTTTCCTGCAAAAAGATATGCTTTTTGTGGTTATAAAATGGTTTTTAATGATATCTAAGTGAATGTTATAAAAAGGAAGGCAGTGCAGTTAAGGGCTAATGTTTGGCTTAAATCCCAAGCGGTGGTCAACACCTTTCTAACGACGTTATGGAAATGAAAATCGGACAAAAAATATGGTTAAGTTATTTAAATTTTCATTAAAATCAAATAGAAAAGCATCAACAAACTGATATAAGCACCTCGCTATCTCGAGTCTGTGGTAAGATTTTTGAAATGTTTTAATGCATCATCAAATAATTCCTAAATATCTGTTATATTTGGCTTCTTATTGGAGAAGAAAAAGTTTGCCGAACTTTTTATTCATGAAAAATACTATTTGTTGACCCTTTTTGACGCGGCTTACCTCACGGGAGATTATCGCTAGAGCCAACATGTTTTGAGAATCTTCATAAAACATCCCAAAGCTGGTTTTTAGGGGGTACATCAACAAATTTTTTTTGAGTCGGTCTAATGTTCATACATACATACTTATATACATATTTATTATTTTTGCAATAGTATATTGTTGTGAAATCTATTAACCTTCATAAGGTCTTCAAAGTTACTGACGTTAACGATCTTTGGGTCAAATTTGATCTAATATATTGTTATAAAATCTATTAAATACAACTAAATAGATTTTCAAAAACCATCCAACAACTCCCAAAAAACTTCTGAAAAATCCCAAAAATTTTTTTGTGCAGATATTTGGGAATATTTTTCCTACCAAGTACGGTTCTAAGGCTTTCTATTACACAATTAGTACAAACGTATTGGGTCTTGCAAACTGGGCTTAACTTTTTTGATTCTTGCTTTGTATTTGGAGAAAACGTGGCATAAATTGGAAATTTGTACAAAATTAGGTCAATTTCAGAAGCGAATGGAGCCCGTTGTAATTGAAATTTTCGAACTTGTTTTTTTACATAGCAATATTATATGTTATGTAGCCTTTCAAAAAAGCACAAACAAATAATTTACAAATGTTTTAGTAAATAAAAAATAAGGAAATAAGAAAAATTTTTGGATATTTCTTAAACAAGAGGAGATAAACTCTGCATGTGTTCTTTTTTTGTAGAACTTGACTTTATTTTTAAAATCGTAAACAAACACATAAAATTATTTTGTTAGGCACTATTTTCGGTTTCCCTGGTTGTCATTGAAAAAAGGGTTCCGAAATAAAATCTAAACGGAAAATAAAAAAATCCCACTCGTTCTAAATAGTTTTAGACGTCTCCTCAGCAGTATAAAAGCGATTTGAAAGTGGGAATTTTAGCACCCAACAGTCCATAGTTAGTTCAAAATATGAGTATTTTTTCACATGGTAAAATATTTTATTTCCGTAAATTAAAAGCGAAAATTTTTTTGTGTAAACAAAAGCGAATTAATATTTTTAAATGTTAATTAAAGAAAACCAAAAATTGCTGTTTTAGAATTATGCAGACCAACACTATTGTGAAATTCCTGAATGCAAATTTGCCTGGCACATTTTTCATTCATATAAGGTATTGCTACCACACTGTGGGCAACCATGACGTCTGGGAAGTTTTCCGCGATCTTTTGGCAGCCACGAAATTCAGCATATTTACGATACGTTCGAAGCCAATAATTCTGCTAGATGAGAGGCATTGGTTTCGGTTGGATCTCGCAGAATCTGCATTGACATAACTTCATATAACCTGATAGCATCTGAGACCACAGTTCCCAGTAAATAGGCCAATGGGTGCCCTAAGTTCACTTTTTGCAAGCAAGAGTAGTAACTTACTAGATTACCGCGGAACAAAGTAAAAAAAAATCCTTTGGAACTTATGTCGAAATCCAGGAATATTTGTCAAAAAAAAAAAAAAAAAAACAAGCCATACCAATGTCCTATCCCAGGTGTGGGAAGAGGTAAATTTGTTTTCACTCCAAGCAAATCCTACGGACCTCCAGGTTCTTATTAAAAAATTTCATTAAAATCGTACGAGCGATCTATGGTCAGGCTTATGAAGGTTAATCAAACAATTTTTTTTAAATGTACAAATGTTATTGTTATTTTATAATATCGGTTTTTGTTACAACTTAAGCTCGATTCACCCATGCAATCCGATCAATATTTTTGTCCAGGCAAAATTTTTTTATATTGAGATTGACGTTTTACTTTTAAGAGTTTTTCCTGAATTTGTTTAATTTTATTATTAATAAGATATCTGTATGAAGTGCTTAATTCCTCAATTTTTTATTTTTGTTAAATACACTGAAATTTATTGTTGAGCGAAAGCTTATTTTAATTCTTGTTCAGAACAAAATGAGCTGAGATGCCACTTTTTCAATTTTTACAAAAAAGTTAAATTGAGCTGTCATATCACATAGAGTTTTTTCATTTAGTGACGCTTCACACACGTTCATTTTGACACGTCAAGTCTTGAACTTTTAAGAGAGAAGGGAAAAGAGCATGCAATATCTTTTTCCTTCTCTTCTAAAAACTCTTGGTGAGTCAAACTTGACGTGTGTGAACCGGCACTTATATTACAAAAATTGTTTTTTTTTTGCTGAAAAATTAAATAAAAAAATAAATATAATTAAAAACAAGTAAGAAAGTATAGTCGGTCAAGCCCGACCATATGATACCCTACACCACAGTATTTAAAAACACATCATGCTTATGTGTCCATATAAATATAGATTTATCTATGTTTATAAACTTCATGAAAATCGGTTTGAAAGTGTGTTAGAGGCAGAAATTGCCCCCTACCTCCCGTTGTGGTCCTATTTTTGAAAAACTATATAGCTAATGTGTCCATATTAGAGATGGGCGCGAGTCGTGTTTCTTTTCGTGTCACGAAACACGCACGGTCAACACGACGTGCTTGTGTTGAAAAAATAGTTTTTTTTCGTGTTCGTGTCGTGTTGAGCAAGAAAAACACGAAATGATAGTAGGTGTAAAATATGTATTCGGTAAAAAATTCAATTTTTTGTGTCATTGTATACGCAAAAATTATCAGCAAAACACTTTGTTGAAATTTTTTATCATAACATCTTAACAAAATTTTGTCTCGTCTAGATGGAGGGTTTAGTTTAATGTTATGTGTAAAAACTGATCAGTCACTGCGACAAATCAAGATGTCGAAGTTACAGCAGAATCTTATGACTTTTACTATCTCAACTACAGCTTTTTAAACATTTTATTTGTTTGCAAATAACTAAATATATTTAAGTTTATGTGATTCTTTAAAATAAAACAAAAATATATTTATGTGCACATACATATGTATGTACATCCATACATAAGTGAATTTAAGTTGAAAATTTGTTTTATTGAATTAAGTTTCGTGCGTGTCGGTTGGTCTCGTGTTTTGAAATTTTTTGCCGTGCGTGTTTCTTTCGTGCTGGACATCTTGGATTTCGTGTTCGTGTCGTGTCGTGTTGAAAAAATCCAACACGCGCCCATCTCTAGTCCATATAGATATGGATCTATATATGATTTAAATTTCATTAAAATCGGTTTGAGTGGCAGAAATTGCCCCTATCTCCCCTCGTGGTCCTCCTTTTTTAAAAATGCATACATTTTGTGTCCATATAGATATGGTTCTATCTATGTTTTAAATTTCATTGAAATCGGTTTGATAGTTTCTAAGAGGAAGAAATTTCCCCCTATGTTCCCTCGTGGTCCTACGATTCGGCCCATTTTCAATAGGCTTGGTTCTTGTGCCAATAAAAACCTATGACCGAAATTTCATCAAATTATCTCCAAAATTGCGACCTGTACTTTGCGCACAAGGTTACATGGACAGCCAGCCAGTCTGCCAGCCAGCCAGCCGGACGGACATCGTTAGTTCGACTCAGAAAGTGATTCTAAGACGATCGGTATACTTTAAGGTGGGTCTAGGACCAATATTTTAAGGCGTTACACACATCAGCACAAATGCATAATACCCTCTCCACTATTGTGGTGTGGGTATAATAATACAATCACTTTCCATTTTCTTAAACACTCAAACAATTCAATACATGTAAGTACGTAGTTTGCTAGTTGTGCTGCCATTTTGGAAAATTGTTTACATGTGTAAACCATACGGTTACTTTGTTTTTCCGGACACATTTTCCGAAATGATGACAACTATGATGGAGGTTGTTGCCGCACCATGATCAATTATTCCGGGGCGATGTGGTTTACATAGTATAACGCTACGTGCCATACGACAGCCGCAATTATTGACTTATTAAATCAAATTGGGCGAATAGTTGATTTCGCGAAATAGACCTGTTAACTGGTCTCCAAAAGTCATTTAATGTAAGCCTCTCGATTATTCCCTGTGTGGCTACGTAATGTCACTGATTAGCAAGAGTTGACGCATTGGAGGGCAACATTGTTCGTGTTATTTTTGACATACGGTTAGCAATGCTCGAAAAGTGGCAGAAAATTGGGCGTCAAAAAGGCAGTTCATCCCAAATTCATTTTAAAATTAGAATTTCATGTATGTTTTGGTAAATTACGGACCCTTCTGCACGAAATTTTGTACTGTCATTAAAAGTCGTATGAAACTCTGACAGGCCAAATGAAACAGCAATAACATTATTTGTTACGGTTTTCAGCGTTCTAAAGTATTTTCGAGAGTGGTCTTTATATGTATGAGGCCTAGGCAAATTATGGACCGCTCTTAAGGAAATTTAGTAGCATAGTTTCTAGTCATATAAAGCGAATTTGTGCAGAATCTTATACTAATCCGCACAGAAAAAAATTTTTGCGCCAGTAAAAGAATTAATCAAAAATAAAATCAGTTTTAATTAAATATTTAATCAGATGAATTAAAGTTTTAATCAATTGTATTAAATGTTTAATTGACAATATTTCAATTAAACGTTTAATATACTTGATTAAATATTTAATTAACCTGATTAAATATTTAATTAAAACTGATTTTATTTTTGATAAATTCTTTTACTGGCGCAAAAAACTTTTTTCTGTTCGTGCATTATGTCACCAATTTTTGTTTGATTTTGTAAAAAAAAATTTGGTTTCAAAATTTTTGTTTTCTATTGAGTCCTTTGGGTGTGAGCTTTTTCAAACAAACGGACAGATTATTTTGTGATAATCTATGAATAATTTACCATAGGACCCATAAAAGCAGCCTTCCCAGAAGTAATTTAAGAAGCATAACATTCTGTTAAAAATTTTATTTAATTTTGTTTTTTAATACTAGAAATCACTCTACCGAATTTTTTTGATAAACGATTCTTCATGATTGATCACTTATATTATTTATGAAACAAATCATGATATTTTGTTACTGTTTGATCAAATTAAATTTTATATGACTTTTTGTAATGTCTTAAGCCTAAAACCGCAGCGAATTACAATTCTATCGGGTCAGTGTTTGTAATAATTGGTTTATAATTTTAGAACCAATATAAATCCCACTCCTGAAAAATTCAAACTCTCGGTAGAGGGTAGCAAAGATTCGGCACAGCCCAATATAGCACTCTTACATGTTATCACTGAAATAAGCTAAATAAGTATCGAACGTTTATGATATTTTCACATCTTTGAGAGTCAACATTTGTTTAGGATGATTTGTTTGCAGTGAAACTCTATTTAAAAAAATTAACTAAATTTATTTGCATTGTGAAAATTAATAATCTTTAAAAACAACAAAAACTAAAAAAAAAACAAATATTAATAACAAAATAGCACGTGACTCACACATTTGTGGAAACATTAGCGATTATCGCCAGTAGCTGCTACAGCTTGCTCCACTTTGTTTTTTTACTGTATATTTTTCTGTATCATGACGTCATAAAAAACTAAATCTATTTATCAATTTATAATTTCACACATTCATTTGTACACATGTATTTGTAGAGTGTGCTTGTTTTTCAGTTTATCACACATTTCGTATTCATTGTAATAAATTTAATTGATGTATAAATTTTATTTCACGTCAAATGCAATTTGGAAATATGATCCGATATCAAGAAATTTGAATTAAAGATTTTTAACTGTCATAATTGCTGCTGCTTCCGGTGCAATTTTTTTGCAATTTTTATTTACTTTGGTGGCAACAAAATTTATTAAATAATGTTGGGTGCGGCACACGCATTAGAACGAGCACAGACATGAAATTAAAACAAATGAACAGAATCACAGCTCAAATGCGACAAGTTCGTGACATGAACAATTTCCTTTAATTTTTGTTTAATTTTAACAATCAGAAAATATTAATGAAACTGGTAGAAATATGAAATTATAACGAACTCACACATAAACTTTATTTAAAGCAATTCAACGAAAATTCATCACTACTGCATGTGCCAAACACGCAATCTGCACAACAAATTTAATCACAATTCTCTTACTCACTTTGTTTTACACACACATTTACAAAGAAAAGAGCAAAAAAAAAATCACAGAAAATTGGCGATATTAGTGTTTGTTAATTACATTTCCGTTTCTTTTAATTTTCTATACATTTTCATTTCATATTCCCCGGCAATGGACACGTGGGTTCGTATGTGTATCAACATATTGATGTTAAATTTGTTTTTTATTTTATTTGTTCCTTTTTGTATTCAAATTTTTATTCATTTTCTTAAACATCAATCACAATTTTTCTGCACTATTTTTCGCGTGATTCTCTTACATTTTACAATTTATTTATTTGTATTTAATGTCCAACACTTCATCGGACAACTTGTTTATTTACAAATTCGTACAGTGTCACGTAACAAACGTCAAACTTTAAACCACAACAAATAAATGTCAAATGTAAACAAACAATCTGTAGCATGTTTGGAAAATTCAATAACAGCTGTTTTATTTTTTAAATGCACTTACTCACTTTACTTGCACTCTCACTTTGAACGAATGTGACTCAGACACTGAATTTTATATTGTCTGTAGATAACTTTTTCCACAATTTTTTTATTTTTTTTTTGCTAAAAATCGATACAACACACTAGCCGACACTGCCACTTTTATACTAAAGTAAACAAATGCTCTCATGCTAAATTGACGCGCATGTACATATCTTGTTAACTGTCAAACTATGTATTTGTAAGCTCTTTTTATGAAAAAACTGACACAGAAACAGATGAAATAAGGGAATTTTACAGAAATATAACAAAAAAAAATCTACGAACCGGTCAATTATTAAACACTAGACTAAAATTCAATTTAAAAATTTAAATAAATTGCACAAATTTTTTGTTTAGTCTTTATGGCTGCTAAGCGGCAAATCGACACGAACTACTCATACGAACGCATGGAAAGATAAACAAACAATCACACACATACATACATTCCAACAACAGCAGCAAAAACTAACAAAAAGAACGAAAAACAAGTAAAAAAGTTAGTCGGTCAAGCTCGACCATATGATACTCTACACCACAGTATGTACCCTATTTAGGACCAATTTTCAATCATGGAACCGCCTAAGCAAAATTATGTTATAAGGTTTAGAATTGCATAAAAAAGCTATTTGTGCCGAATATTATTTAGATATCTTCATCTTTATGAGATATTAGGATGGGGGTTTATATGGAAAATATGGTTAATTATGGAAAAATTATAAGGATTATAATCGTGGTCAAATATGGACGGATTATAATAAAATTTGCTAAGTTGATATTGATTGCAATAAAATAAGTTAGGACCAAATTAAAGCTAAATAACAACGTAATAAGATGGTTTCTGAGCACAAAGACCCTATTTCGGGAAGAAGCTTGTATGGGGGCTATGTGCAATTTTGGACCGATTCGCCCCTTCTCCAAAATTGCGCCCCGTACTTTGCGCAAAAGGTTTACATAGACAGCCTGTCAGCCGGACGGACATAGTTAGTTCGACTCAGAGAGTTCTCAGCCGATCGGTGTACTTAAAGGTGGGTCTACTAGGACCAATATTTTACGGTGTTACAAACATCAGCACAAATGCATAATACCCTCTTCACTATTGTGGTGTGTGTATAACAAGTAAGAGTGCTATATTCGGCAGTGTCGAATCTTTGATACCCTCCACCGACAGTTAGAATATTTCAGGCGTGGGCCCTATATGGGTTCTACAAATTATCAATTAAACTTTACAAAAACGGGCTTCAGTATTTAAATTCGTCGCGTTTTAGACCTACGTTTGGTAATTTGTTAAGCGGCAAACAGAAAACCTTAGGCTTTTATTTCTAGTCATATAAAAGACGGACATGGCTAAATCTACTTAGAATTTTATATACTTTCTGGGGTCTGAGCTGAATAATAAAAAGGTTTCACACGGAATGACACACTAAGTATACTCTTATTCAACACTAGTGGTGGTGGAGGGTATAATAAATCCGTTTAAGTGAAAAATAATTTGCCAAGTGCGATAAAGCGATGAGCGTTAAAAAAATCTTAATGAGTACCGAGTGAGTAAATGAATGAGTGAATGTAGAAGGAAGAGAGAGATAATGAATGTATTGTAAATAAAGTTTTTGGGGACATTTCAAAAGCACTTCATTTAACCCATTAATGCATTTGATTAAAGTTTATAATTGCAAATATTTTTAAGTTGAATTGTTTACACTTGCCTCGAAATTTACTGCCTGTTTTAATTAAACACATTAAAAACGTGTAATATCCGTTTGTAACACCAATAAATATTTATGTAGGAATGCATAAAGTACACATACTTAAACATACTTAGCCCCGTTTTCACAACTTACCGATAGCTTTAAGTAGACTTTAACCGGCCTTATAAAAAGTGTTCCATTATTAAAACTTTACTTAAACCTAAAGTGAGCGATAAAGTAAGTTAAGGTTAATCTTACCTGGTAGGTTAATGTAAAGTTGTAATAATGGAACGCTCTTTATACCTTTAGCTATCGGTAAGTTGTGAAAACGGGCCTTAGTCAATTAAGTCCGTCTGTCGAAAATAGCAAAAATAGATGTTGGTATGGAATATGTCCTAGGTCTGCTCCAAGCACTTTGGGATTTAAGTCCAGTGCAGTCAGTTTAGCACAAAAAGAACGATGCATTAAATGTGAATCAACGTCTCTAAGGGTCATTATTACAACTTGAAGTTAGCTAAAGTTTAGATTAAATTGACAGATAATAATGTGTTATCTGTCAAAAGGCGTCTGTTAACTGTCGGATAACAGCTAACGCCAAGTTATAATAATGGCCCTAAAAATTATATTTTTACTATTTTAAGCCATCATTAATATTTCAAATCAAATTATATTTTTACTATTTTAAGCCATCATTAATATTTCTCTTAAATGTGTTCTAACGATATATTTTTATTCCCGTGGGAGTTACAGCACAAAAACCTTGATGTTATATATTTCCGCAACAAAATATGTTACAAACAAGTTTGAGTGCAACATTCGATTGTGCCGAATCTATCACCGACAGTAAGAATATTTCAGTACCCATGTTCTGTAACTATAGTCAGAACTTTTCGCATCGAAAAGATGTGAAACAGAATATTCCATTGTTACTCATGTCGGAAACTATCAAAAGAGATTACGTCGTTACGTTATAAATGTCATAACCTTGCACTCGAAGTCGATGTGATAATGCAGACGTTGAGGACACCAGTAACTCATATCGTTGACGGCGACCAAAATTTACTAAAATTGAACATTTTTCGACGCGAGAGTTACAGAACGTGGGCACAGGAGAGGGCTCTTTATCGAATCTATAGTTATTAACCAATCCTTTTTGACACTGACGTTAGTATTATAAATAGTTGGTTGCGGTTAAGACATACATACATATTTTAAATTATTGACAGATCACCAGATAAAGAACAACATATTTCATTTGAATAAAATTTCATGTTTCGTAAAAGTCTTATGCTAGAAACACAACTGGAACGAATGGCGAATTATTCGCAACGAATATTCGTCACCAGAAAAAGAACACATTGGTGTATATAAAAGTACACACAATCATTACGTAGACCGAAATTCGTCGTGCTTAACGAACTCTGCGATAGGTTTATTTGTCTTTCTTACGCAGACGAACGACGAATAAATTGTGAAAGGGACAGCGCAGCATGATAGCAAAGGCTAATATTTATTAAAAATCGTGAATGCCGTAAAGAATCACAGGAAAAATTCGACTGCAAACTTTTAAACAAACACTAAAGTTTATTTGAAATCGCTTAATGGGAGAAAAAACCAAATGTCGGAAGATAACAAAAAAAAAAAAAAAAAAATGGAAAAATTGCGCAAAGTCGCGAAAATATTAAATATTTCAACAAAATTGATTTAAAGTCCCTAAAACTGTAAGGACTGGCAAAAGTTCGATAAAAATGGCTAAATAAGCGGAATTTCGCAAAAATTTGCTAACAGCGGCTTGAAAGCAAAGTCTACTAGGAACGTATCGCTTTTTTCGCGAACATGGCTGAAATTCGCGAAAAATTGCAAAATTTGAAACATACCCAAAAACTAATTTGAGATCGCTAATTCGAAATGCTGAACTTTAAAAATGCTGAAGTCATCCACTTTCGAGTGGATTCGGATTCTAGAACACACCCGATTAATAGTTTTTATGTTTTTTTTTTTTTTTTGTTGAAATAAGGTCAACCTTTAATTTTATAAATGTGAATAAACAAATAAATTTCAAAGAGATTTTAATAAAATGTATTGCTAGTTAAAAAAGATGAAAATGGATGCAGTAAAATATTTTTTTTTTTCATTATTTATTTATTAAATCTTCATATAATAAATATGAACTAACAATAATTAATCAAATCTTATCCTAATACTTTATTTATGTCCTGCCAGTGCCAGACAAAATTTTCTTCATCACGGGTTTAATTTACTTATATATTTCACTCATAAATAAACTTATGTTTATCGCTGATCTAATTGGGTAAGTGCTGCAGTGTCTCTTCTTCTTAAGCGAGTGTGGCCGCCATGATTTAAAATATTTCGAGCTAGTGGATTTGGGTGTTGTTCAAGCCTTTTTAAATATTTTATTGCATATTTTGTAATCATAGTTTTAACTAATGGCACATTGAGATCCTTATTGAGTTTTTAATATACCAGAGAACGGCTGTAATATTTCGAAGAAGTTTATTTTGGTGCCTTTGAATTTTCTCGATATTAGAGGCCGAGTTTCTTCCAATAAGCCAATGAATTTGGATGGCTTTTAGTTTCATTTGAGTTAATTTTGCCTATATATGGCATTTCCACGTTAATCGCCGATCCAGATGTATACCGAGATATTTTACATGCGAATGTTGAGGAATTATTTGATTATTGATTGTAATATGGGGTTTGATTCCCGACGCAAGGTGAATGTTATATGTACGCATTTTTGCTCATTGACCTCTATCCTCCATTGCTTTAACCATAGTTCGAGTTGAAATATATAATCCTGTAAGTATCGAGATGCTTCTTGACTGTTTTCGTGCACGCTTAGAAAATCT
This sequence comes from Pollenia angustigena, assembly GCA_930367215.1. Lineage (NCBI taxonomy): Eukaryota > Metazoa > Arthropoda > Insecta > Diptera > Polleniidae > Pollenia > Pollenia angustigena. Next base: position 116,820,565 of record OV884057.1, on the reverse strand, counting down.
GTATCATCAGCAAATGTTGAAGTTTGGGTGTAGTTGTTTGTTGGCATATCCGAGGTATATATTAAGTATAAAAGTGGGTCCAGGATGCTTCCCTGAGGGACTCCAGCGTCAATTAGCTGAGGAGAACATAAATAATCACCTTCTTGAATAATAAACTTTCGACCGACTAAGTAGCTTTGTAACAGCTTGTGAGTGTTAACTGGTAAGTTTAGCTTCAATTTATGTAATAAGCCTTCATGCCAGACTTTATCAAAAGCTTGAAAAACATCGGTGAAGAGAGCGGAACAATATTTTCTTTTTTTATTGCGTTTGCTATTCGGTGGGTTTGCTCAATTGTGCTGTGTTTTTTTCTAAAGCCGAATTGGTGGTTAGGAATACATCTGTTTTCATTTAAAATTGGGGTCAATTTTGGCACTAAGAGCTTCTCAAACAGCTTTGATATATTAGAAAGTAAGCTTAAAGGCCTTTATGACTCAACTTTTGTGTGATCCTTTCCTGGTTTAGGTATCATGGTGATTAAGGAAACCTTCGCCTTTTGATGATAGTATTCCAGACGTAAAATAGCATTAAAAATTAAAAGAATAATTTTCTTTGCTATGCTGGGTTGTTCCAAAAGTATTTTGTTGCTGATCTTATCAAAACTAGGGGCTTTCTTGGGGATTAAATCGCAAAAAACCTTTTCGATCTCTCTTATCTTAAATCTTAGGGGAACAGGTGCTCTAGCAGCAACAGGTGGTAACTCGACGGCAATATCGTGAGATATATTTGGGGTAAATACGTTTTTTAAATGATTAATAAATAGATTTCCTTTTTCAACATCATTTCTTTCCCAACTTCCATTCAAGTTTCTTAATGGTGGTTTAGAGACAACTGGCCTTTTAAGATTTCTAGCCGCACGCCATAATGAGTAGTCTGATTGTGGAGTTGCATCAAGTTCCTTAAGATACTTTTCCAAAGAAGCCGTATTCTGAGTCTGCAGTAACTTTCTTAGCCTTTTTGTACACTCTTTAAGTAAGTTCTTAAGTTGCGGGGATCTGTGTAATTGCCACTCTCTTCGAGCTCTCCTTTTTTCAGACAAGAGACGCTCGACATCTGTGGAATAGATTTTATTAGTTTTTGTTTTTTTGGCACTATTGGAATGTTGAACAGCTTGTTTTAGAAAACTGTCAAAATTAATACATAATAGAACGATCTACATTCTCCGATGTACTAAAATAATTAAAGAATCTAGCTTCTAAGGTATTTATTTTTAAAGATTAAAAAAATCTTACGTCACAATAATTCCTGGAATTCACGCACTTATTGTGTCTCATTTTACGAACTTAAGCAACGAACTCTTCCCGACGAATTCGTCGTACTGTGCGAAGTTCGTCGTTCGTCCCATTTGTGTTTATGCCATTACAGTACTTTTCGCTTATAGTCCACTACTCTAGTTGCACAACTTTTGTGGACTATAAGCGAATTTGGACAATAACCGATTTTTTTTATAAGCCATTTTATGGATAATAAGTGAAATCTATTATAATCCACATTTTGGACTATATAAATATTATTTTCTTCAATAAAACTTCAAAATAAAAATAAAAAAATTATTTTTAAACAAAAGAAAAGTTTATTTAAAACATAAACAAATATTGATTTAATTGGAATAAATTGTTAAAAATAATAGTTGCGAGAAAGGAAAATAAAAACATATTGCCTGTTGATTAAAAAATATAAAAAACCGAGTGGACTATAAGCGACCAATTTTGCATAAAGAAGTATAAATGCGTGCTAAGAAAATGTGGCTTTTAAACGAAAATGGACTACAAGCGAAATGCACCCTAAAACAAATAATTTGTATGAAATTCGAAAAAAAAGTGCAAGTGAATATGACTGTTTTGGCTTTAATCCGTTTTTGGCCTTTAAGCGGAATGGACTATAAGCGAAAAGTACTGTAGTCGTACTCAAATGATTTTCAGGAGTGGAATTTATATTGGACCCATGTTTCGTAAAATATGTATTTGTAAGGCATGGCCACACTCACATTTTTGTGATTGTGTTAGCAATAAAACTTCACATGTAGTTTGATGTCAGATTGACGAAAATCAAAATACTTTTGATTTTTACAAAAATTTGAATCCAGTATCACGTGTGTGACATGAATTTTTGTAAATTTAATTTGAAAAAAAAAAATAATAATTTTCTACAGCAAAAATATTATTTGACAAATAAAAACATATTTTGCTTGAAGTTTGATGATAAATAATTGATTTATAGCTTTGCTAAGCAATCTATAAATAAACATATGTATAAATAATTCGATAAGAAATACCCAGCGGTAACTAGAATGAGTAAAGAGTCCTAATAGAAGGCCTTATTTAGCAGTCACAAGCAGTCAGAAGCCCTTCTCGCCGCATTCCATACTTATTTATTTTTTACACAGGTTGTCATTGGGCGCAAGGCCTTCCACACTTCCTTTAAAAACAACTTCGATCCCTTCCCAAAGAAGGGAGTAAGGAAGGTCACTAAATATAAAAAGTAAACAAAACTGAACACTTTCCTTTCTGCCTTCTCAAAGAAGGGAGTAGCGAATGTGTACTGAATATTTCAGAAGGTCTTTTAAAAAGAAGTTTATGCCTTCTAGAAGGCATACTTCTGAAAGCAGGATATCATGCGGAGCGAATCTTTTAGAAAGGAGTATAGAGGCCTTCAAAAAGGCCTGCCACTTGCGGTCCTTTCAATATTTACCGCTGGGTATAATTATACTAATACAAAGAATTTGAAAATTAGCCAAATGATCCCCTAATTATGGCAAAGTTTTAAAAAAACAAATGAATGATAATAAATTAATTGTATATGTATTGTATTTTAAGGGTTAATTTTTATTTTTTCCTCTCCTTCTTTTAAATAACAACTTGGTCTAAATTTTGTCATCATCATTGTATTTTTTCAATTGGTCAAATTGTTTTAAACTCATTATTTCCCCCTACTTTTGTTTGGTGTCATAAAATGTTTAATGTTCTTTTATACATTGAACATTAGATAATAAATAAGTATAAAAATATATTAGAAGAATATTAATTAGGGACGTAACGATACGCCTTTTGCCGATACGATACCGATACTCAAAAAGAAATATCGGCGATACCGATACAAATTTAAATATAAATTCAAGGTTGTATTTACAAAATTCAAGTAGAGTTATTTTATATTATACCAAATTACACTGCAAGAGATTATTAATATTTAAAATAGATTTAATAAGATTTCAAAAACAACAAATTAAATTTGAATCAATGGTAAAATTAAACAGAAATTATTTTTTTTTAAACAAAAAACCAGTGTAAGAGATTATAAATATTTAAAATTAATTATTATTTTTGTTTAAAAAGCAAAGTTTTCTCAACTTTTGTGGAGATAAACGATTTCGCAACTCCGCTTGAAGTAGACTTGCCAACTTAAGTATTTTTGCGCCATGTTTATAAATATTTGGTATAACATTTAATTGCGCCAGTAAACAAGCGGATAAAAGTCTCTAGAAAAATTAGAAGATCTAAGGTACATATAGCTTCTAGGTCTCTTGCTTTAATTAAAAAAAAAGAATATGGGCAAATCCTGCGTGACGAACGCTACATTCGCACGCGATTTCTAATTGAAATATAAACATTTTTTGGTCTTTCAAAAAAGATAGCTTCAACTTATTCATATATAGTATTTAGTGACATTAATATGTACTTACGAATGGCATATATCATAATTTGTTAGCAAGTATTTGTTGCGAAATAATTGATCACAAAGTTTTGTGACGCACGCTACAAAAAGTGGAAGTAACTTCAAAGGTTGAAGTGCGTTTTCCTAATTTTTAGCAAATTTGGCATGATAGATATACAAAACCAAATTCCTTAACCCTTTCGACCTGGCTTTCGAATAGCAATGGTAAAACAAAATTTTTGATTGGAACCGAATTTTTTAGTAATATATAACTTATCGGTAAAAGAAAATCAAAAAACAATGATTGGTGGCTGTGATGGTTGTGGGGGTTGTGGTACATCGTTGTACCATTCGGGATATTATGTGGTACAAATAAGTACCAAGCGTCCGGGTTGTGGGGGTTGTGGTACATCATCGTACCATTCGGGATGTACCACATAAGTACAAACCGTCCGGTAAAATAAACTTTCGCGCATAATAGCATTCAAAAACCATGCTATGCACTTACAAAAAAACGGTCAGGAGACTTTAAAGACTATAAGGTACATTTCGCAACCCAGCAACATTAATTTTGAAGCTGTTAGGGATGTTTAAACTTATAGTAGTACTCATATGTACCATCCGGGTCGAAAGCGTTAAAGAAAGATGACTTAAAGAGAATTCTAAACGTACTTATTCGCAGCCAAAAAATGTTGTGATTTTTTGACAAAAGCCGTGAACCCTTTGTGACGCACGCTACATAAAGCACGCTACAGTTTTTCCAGTAGTATTTTGTTATTATATTTTATTTATTTTCACAAAACGAATTATATTTTTATGAATTGCATTTCTTAAACTAATTTCTTAACTAATGAATATCAACTTTTTTTTAACGAAATTTATATTTTGATAAATTTAAATATTTGCAAATAAAAAAAATAGTTAAACATATTTATGGCAGAAGTGGTTGCAATTTAAAGCAAAATCATATAATACAAATCTTTTTAAAGCAAAAAGCAGAAATTGCAGCCCTAGTTCAGATCAAAACGCAATATTTTCATACAGTTCAAAGCAAAATGAAATAAATACTATGGATTCGGACAAAAACGCAATAATTCCAAATTTGTTATCTAAATAACTTTAAAACAAACTGTCAATTAAAATAATTTATTTGTGATTAACATTATTTTTTGTAGACAATAAATTTTAAATTTAAGGCCTTAAATTACATTTTCTCGTTTATCCAAAAAAATGTTATGGTGTTATAATTGCGTTTTGTTATGGACCTCCTCATATATATTTTATATATTGTATATAAATACGGTCGAACTTCCCTGTAATGAATCTGCACGGGAACATAAAATTACTTAATTTTTAAAAAACTTCATTGTACAGAATTAATTTTATTTCCACTTTTGTTAAAAAAAATCAGGCAGTTCTAGTTTGGAATACGGGATTGAAGACTTTTACGTTTAGTCATAAATTGCTTGCGTTCAACATTATAAGAATTAAGGTTGCTTTAGCCGTCCTTACACAAACAAAAAGTTTGCACCAGTAAACGCATTAATCAAAAATAAAATCAGTAATAATTAAAATTTTAATCAAGTCAATTAAACGCTTAATTAATATTATTATTTTGTTTACTGGTGCAAATTAATATTGTTAATTAAACGTTTAATACACTTGATTAAATGTTAATTCACTTGATTAAACGTTTAATTCACTTGATTAAATTTTTAAGTTTTTTATTGATTTTATTTTTTGATTAATGCGTTTACTGGTGCAAATTGTTTTTTCTGTGTAAATGTAATGTATTGTATTTTTGTAATTGGTAATATCTCACAATTTTGAGTCTTTTGAATAAAAAATTATATTGCACAAATCAATTTGAAAAATGTTAAGGTGTGTGCTTGCATTTCTCGGTCAAGTAATAATTGGCACATTAATGGTCTGGGACATTAATTGAAGCACAGCCGCGAATAACGTTGTAAAAGCCACTTTTTGCAAAAACTGTTTTTTTGCAGATAACCGTTAACATTACTCTCGAACACTGTTTAAACCTCAAATCACCCAAAATTATGCACCTTAAAGCCTTTAAAAAGGACATACAAAGAGTCAGCTAGTGGAAGAACGTTGTAAGTTACTTAAAAATGATACAAAGTAAATGGTTTCAAACGTGGAATAACGTTTTAAAAGCCACCAGTCATGATGCTTTGCGTAGTGGAAGAACGTTTTAAATGACATCGTGATTGCTGATATGAAACGTTTTTCCACTAAAAAAAAGTTATAAACGGTAAATTTGCATGTAATTTAAATTTAAAATTTGTTGATATTTTGCATAAAAATTTTTATTATCATTATTTTTAATAATCTAAAAAAAAAATAAAAAATTAATAATCGTGCCCGTTAAAAACGTTTTTTTGCTCTCCAGAAAAAAAATTGTTGGGTTTTTTTTACCTTTTTGAAAACAAAATTTTATCTTCATTTCACAGAAAAAATAATGTTCATATTTGAATACGAAAATCGCATATTTGATAAAAAAAAATTTTAAATTTTCTGCGATGACGATTTTTGCGGTATTGATAAAAAAGTTTGTAGGTATAGTTATTGAATTTTCAGTCAACAACCAAGTTTATTGAGTCAATAAAAAAAGTTGTTGCCCAAAATAATTTTTTTCAACAAAATGTTTACGTGGTTTGTTAAAATAAATTGTTGAAAATGTTTAATAAATTAAACAAAATTTGTATCGAATTTTTATTTATTTATTATACCCACACCACAATAGTGGAGAGGGTATTATGCATTTGTGCTGATGAGTGTAACGCCTTAAAATATTGTTCCTAGACCCACCTTAAAGTATACCGATCGACTCAGAATCACTTTCTGAGTCGAACTAACGATGTCCGTCCGGCTGGCTGGCTGGATGTCCATGTAACCTTGTGCGCAAAGTACAGGTAGCAATTTTGGAGATAATAAGAAAAGATAGGGGGAAATTTCTTCCTCTCAGAAACTATCAAACCGATTTTAATGAAATTCAAAACATAGATAGATCCATATCTATATGGACACATAAGCTATACAGTTTTTCAAAAATAGGACCACAAGGGGAGGTAGGGGGCAATTTCTGGCCCTCACAAACTTTTAACCCGATTTTAATGAGTTTTATAAACATAGATAAACCCATATTTATATGGACATATAAGCATGATGTGTTTTTTAATACTGTGGTGTAGGGTATCATATGGTCGGGCTTGACCGACTATACTTTCTTACTTGTTTTTATTTCAGTTTATTTACATCCACATGTACACGTCTGAACCGAAGGCAGCGGATTTCCCATCCCTTGTTTATTAATGATGATGTGCTTAATTCCCAATTTTTTTTTCTTTTTAACTGCCTATTTCACGATGTCACTCGAACGTTTACGTTCGCACAAATAACATTTAAAACAAAAACAAAACTAAAATATTTGTTTTTGGTTTACATGTTATTTGTGCGAACGTAAACGTTCGAGTGACATTGTGAAATAGGCAGTAAATAAATACACTAAAATTTATTATGGAAGGATAAGCTAGTTCCTATGTGCATTTCTCTGGTTGCTTAGGCCAGATGATCAGGGAACCTTTTTCCAAAGACATTGGCAAAACTAAATATATTATACAAATAAAACTATAAGGCGAATGAGACTTTACAAATGTTTTATTGAATGCTATTTTGCAAAGTGTAAATTTGATAAATTTTTTCATTGAATCAAAAAAAAAAAGTTTATTGACCTAAAATTTAATTTTCAATAAACTGTGTTGTTAAAAATTTTCTTGAGATATTTTTTTCTGTGTTTGATTACTTTATTACCAAGAACTTTTCTTTACCCAATCGTCACGAAACTTCATAATTAATGTTTTTATACAAAGAAACAAAATTAGCCCATTCATTGACTTACGAGTTTATTTTAATTTTTTTAACACCTCTAATAAGTATATGTACATACATGAACTGCTCCAGGAAAACACAAATTATTGACAAATAAGCTTCAAACTTTTCAGATATTTTTTCTAGGTAAAAAAACAATTGTTTTTACCCGGTGCTCATTGATATTGCAAAAATGGCCACCCTAATGTACATGTGTGCATGAAACAGACGTTGTCCTGTCCAAATTAGGAAAAATGTTTGCGTTCGATTTTTAAAATCCTTTAAAAAAATGCGAATATTTAAAAGAAAAATTAGTCAAATCGATGGAGCCGTTTTCTGATTTTAGGTAAATCGAAAAAAGTGGGCGTTAAAGTGGACGGGGCAAAATTTTGTTTCCGTAAAAACCTAAGTTGGACCATGGCGATGATTTTAAAGAAACAATCATCCAAATCGGTCAAGCCGTTCTCAAGTTATGCGCTTAATAGAAAAAGTGGGCGTAAAAGTAGGCGTGGTACATTTTTCTTTCGATGAAAACGTAAAATGGATTAATACGAACATTTTAAAGAAAAATTAGTCAAATCGATGGATCCGTTTTTTGATTTTAGGTAAATCGAAAAAAGTGGGCGGGGCAAAATTTTCTTTCCGTAAAAACCTTAGTTGGACCATGGCAATCATTTTTAAGAAAAAAAAAATTGTCCAAATCGCTCAAGCCGTTTTCAAGTTATGCTCTTAGTAGAAAAAGTGGGCGTAAAAGTAGGCGTGGTAAAAGTTTCTTCCTTTTATATTAAGTTTTCCTTAAACTAACTAATGCTTCACGTTTTATGTTAAAAATTCAGGCAAATAAAATTATAGGAAAAACTGTATTTTAGTATTAATTGATATTTAAATTGAATTGGTGAAATAACTATAAAATTAACATGAATTTTTTTAGTTGAATTTAATTTTAGTTCGCTTTGAGTCATTACCTTTTTGTAATCCAAGATATTTTTCCAATTAGAAAATTTTGGCTTGGACGAGAATCATGTACAATTTTCTTGGTTCAAGCCATATTTTCTGGTTCCCAATGTAAACCCCAAATAAGCCCTTAATTTGGGGTCAAAAGCCCAAAACTGGCAGCCCTGGTTGCAATTACCCGCAGACAAGCCATGTGGCTTAGCAGGTTTTTAGCATTAATAATGAAGTATCGTTTTAAATAAAAATTTAAAATAAAAAAAAAGTAAGACTTGAGTTTTTGAAATTCTCATTCGCTTTACAGTTTTATTTGTAGTTTTTTTAGAAAAAGGTTTTCTAATGATCTGGCCTAAGCAACGAGCGAAATGCGAATAGCAACCAGGGTGGTCAGATTTTTTTGAACTCCATCGCCAAACCGGATGTCAGAAATCGCCAAAAGTAAATTTTATTCAGCTTTCGTATAATTTTTTTACATGTCTATAAGATCGTACACTTCAGCCTCATCGATTTCATTACTAGTGTTTTGAGCTGCATACATACTGTTAGAATTAAATAGTGACTGAATAAAAAATTCACTTGAAATAATAACAAAACAAAAATCATGTGAAAAAATGCTTCCAGATTTTTTTTAAATTAGTAATGATAACAAAAAATTACAAACTGTTACAAAATCGCTGAAATAATATAAATGGTAGAAATAGCCAAGTAAATCGGTAGTTTTATCAAAAATCGCCAAAAAAAAAAGTCGCCAGTCGCCAAATGGAAAATTCCACCGCCAAACACGTTTCAAAATCGGCATAAGTCTGAGTTCATACGGCTCATGTCTTATTGACAAGATTCTTTCTTTTTCTTCTTTGAACATAAATTGGCGTTCAAATGATTCATGTCATGTTGTCGACATGTGCTTTTTTGATATTGAAAACAATAACAAAATTAAACAACGAATGAAAAAGCAAAACGTAAAGACAGTACATGCATCTGTGTACTCGTTTCTTTTTCCCTCGTCCCTCTCGCCCATAAAGTAGCCATTTTGTTAATAAGACATGAGCCGTATGAACTCAGACTAACTAACAGCCCTGATAGGAACTAGCTTGTCCCCCAACAATCAATTTTAGTGAACATGTCAAGGACTAAAAATTGGGAATTTATAGTATCATTATTAATGAATAAATAAATAAAGATTCGATAAACATTTTGTTTTATTTACTCAAAATTTCCAAGAATTTATTTTAACAAATAACGTAAACATTTTATTGAAAAAGAAAATTATTTTGGGCAACAACTTTTTTTAATGACTCAATAAACTTGGTTAATGACTAAAAATTCAGTAAGTATATCAACAAACTTTTTATCAATACCGCAAAAATCGCAGAAAACTCAAAAATTGAGTTTCGTATTCAAATATGAACATTATTTTATTCTGTGTGTTGTTGTTGTGTCTACAATAAACTTTTATAAACACACGCGTATGCAAATATACATATTGGTTTTCAAGTTATCCCATTTTGGATTGTTTTAAGTAATTTTAAGTGTTATACTTACTTTGAGTATGTCTCGTACAAAGTAAGAAGAAAAAACTTAAATTTAGAACGAGTTTTTTCTTTCTGCGTAGCTCTTACACAGAAACCACTTCTGTGAATTGCTTTTAATGCTATAATTACCTTATAAATAATTCTATTAATCGCATTATAGCCGTTTAACACTGATCAACATCTAACATCTACCATCAATTTTTTTTTTTTTTTTGTTTATTTTATTTTGCAATCTATCAACATATGATATTAAGCAAATTTGTTAAAAGCATCGTATTACAAACATTATTACATAAAGTATATTATATCAGTATATATGTAATATCACTTAAATTAAGCATTAAAATATTTATGTTTTAGTTATATAAAAATTAAGCATACTTATATCCTAAATGGAATATCCAATATATGTATTCTCTTTGACCATCAATTTGACACAATTTTCGAAGATGTGTACATCTTTACTTAAGAAATGCATAAGGCTTAAAACCAACATATTTAAAAGATGTTCCAATCTCATTTTATTCCATTCTACATCTTTCGATTATTTTAGTGTCATCACAATAAGTTATATTATTATTGTGGCATCACTGACAAAAAGTCGTTTGTTTTGAAAGCAGCGTTACCATTTGTCAAGTTTTCTTTTTACTGCTATGTTTTTTGTTAAGCATTTTTTATATTTTTAAACAAATTGAACTTCAAATACATTTTTGTGATTTCTTTTTAAATTTTAGCACTTTCGTAGAAAAAAAAACATTTTTTTTTTCAAAAATGGTGACATTTATGTTTAATGGTAGATGTGAGCAATCTAATAGCCTTTTCACACTTGTCAACATTGTATTTTCCTATAAGAAATACATAGGGCTAAAAATCTAAATTTTTTTGTTGTCACTTTTGTAGAAAACAAGTATTTAAAAAAAATAAAGTTTTTTTTTCAGAAATGGTAACATTTTTTATTGATAGTAGATGTTAGATGTTTCAAGTGTGAACGCGTATTTCACATTTTCAACATCTTCCATGCGTTCCTCCGAAATGTATGCAAGTGTACAAAGGGTAAAAACGAGTGTTTCACATTTTCTACATCTTTGATGGTGGATGTTAGATGTTGATCAGTGTAAAAAGCCTATTAGGAACATTTTTGTTTGCTGACAAATTATTATCAGCTGTTTTTCTCTTTTCCCCTCAACAATATTTAGTGGTCAGATTAGGGCAAAAAAATATTTGACATTTTCTACAAATGTTTGCCATATGTGACCGTAGCTTAACAAAACTGAAAATAAGCTCTTATCTTACGGACTAATAACTTTGCTATTAACCTTTTCAAAAATATTTCAAAGATGGTTCTAAAATAGACCAAAACCAATTCTAAAACAAGAAAATACTATTTCCGACTACCAATTTGGATTTAGCAGGAAGCACGGCACCACAGAGCAGTGTCGTCGAATTATTAATGTAGTATCTGTTGCTTTGGTAAAAAGAAATATTGTTCTGCCTAATTTTTAGATGTCCAACAAGCTTTCGATAACTGGAAGAAAGCTGAATTTATTACTCACATGGATTTGCTTTAGTTCATTGTAAAAAGTATAAAAAATAGTTTGATTAAAAACACTTTTGAATGGAAAATAAAATCGACTTTTTGAACCTAATGGTTAAAAACTATTTTATTTTCTGTCAGATATCCTAGACTTTAACAGCCGTATTCATAACAAAAAGTTAGCCACCGTTTGTACACTACGTACAACGAGCTGCTAACTAGAATGCCGATTAAGCTTAGCAGCTTGTTGGCACAGAGTTAATTCATAACGAACTTTTCTCCATCTGCCAACTTTTAATAAATCAACTCTGAATTTTTATGATGCCATATCGTATTAATCGAAAATGCAACACGTTTTGCTTTAATCATCGCTGAATTTGTAATTTTTTCCTTTTTTTTTTGTTTTCCCTTTACATATGTTCAAAAATTTTAAAGTTTTTTAAATTAAAACAAATTAAGTAAAAGACAGTTAATTAAAAAAAACCAACAAAATTGTTTAACATTAAACGGCTGTTTTTCACAAGTTGGCAAACGTTAAGCAGCTCGTTAACAAGAGCTTAGCAAATCGTTAGCCAGAGTTTGGTTGGTGTATTATGAATAAACTTTTTGATAACTTTATGTCAAATTTTCATTATGAATACGGCTGTAAGTGTTTTTTGTGCAGCACATAATTAATTTTTACGTGAAGGCTGAAAAGGTATTATTTTAAAAAAAGTAACAGTGCTATGTTCGGCTATGCAAAATCTTATATACCTTTCACCATGGTGAGATAATTGCAGAAATTTATGTAAATGCCATTCTTTAGTGCTTAACTTTGTGTCGCGCCCACTTGTCCAATACCTCCCACATTTTTCGGATGTTGTGTTTTGACTTTGGCTCCTTACGTTCTCTAGATGTTCATAAAAACAAAATAAAAAAAAAACCACAAAAAGAATGAATTTTTGGGTAAAATTAGGTGGATTTTGCTCATATCTCAGCTGTTTGGGGACCGACCAGGCTGAGTTTAAATCAGTGTACGAAAATAAACAGTACATTATTTTACGTTCGGTTCACACACCCAGCAACGATTTTTATTTTTTACCGTTCGTAACTATTTTCAAGAAAGAACCGATCATTATATAATGTTCGGTTCTTCGTTAAAAAACAGAACAATTGTAGTGATACTGTAGACAAACATTATATTTTATTGTTCTATAATGTTTTTTTCGTGTGTGTATTTTGTTTTTGTAAAAAATGTTTGGTTTTTTTTTACCAGCCAAAAAGGACGAACATTAACCGAACACATTGAAGCTTGTGGATTTTCAAAAAAAAAAAAAAACCGAACGGAATTAAATGTTCACATATTATAAAAATATGTTTTATTAATTTCGATAATACAAGAATTCCCAATAATATTTTTTTTAATGTACAAAATTTTTGGAAATCCCAGCAAGGTTTTTTTGGTTTTTTTTATGGAATCTCTAACGAAATTTTCAATAAGATTTTTTTTATTGAATCTCTAACGATTTTCAATAAGTATCCATATCTTAATCCTAATAGTTATTAATTAGACATTTCCAAAGAATCATCTAGTTTACCGTATTCAAATACTTATTCTACATTCAATCCCAGCAGGTGCCATCTTTATCCAAAGACTAAACGTTTGAATTGATAATGCGTGCGGTTGAATTATTAAAAAGCCTTAGTATTTGCAATATATATGCATATATTTATGTGTTATATGAATCAAAATTCTATTCGATAATTTTTGACGAAAGCACGGATTTGTCGGGGAAAAGCCAGATTTCCTTATCTTTAAGATATTTCAACATACAACAACCAGTTTTTAGGGAAGAATTTCTTGGCTTTGTTGTAAACGCATTTGAAGAGGCTTCAAAAGATATTGATGACGTTGATGTGTCAATTTATGCGAAGGCACTATCATCAAAAGTTCTTCAAGCTTTGACAAATTTTGGTCCTGACTTAAAAAATTGTGTAGGAGATGGAACAGATGGGTGTCCTCTGATGTCAGCAGAAAATGGAGCTGTTCAAGATTTCTGGAAAAACGACAAATGCGAAACAAACGCCTTGCTATTCCCATAAATTGAACAACTCAATTTCTAAAAGCAAAAAAGTGCCATTAATACAAAAAGTTGTATCATCTGTTAAAGAAACGACAAAAATTTTTAAATATAATCATCCCAAGCGAAAAACACTTTTAGCAAAGTATTTGGGAGCCAAACTCTCTTCATTATGCGCCTTTGCAACAAGTGTACATCATATAGAAGAAACTTTGGAAAAAATATCTAAGTGGAAACGTGGTATCTCTACCTTTATATTAAGGAACTCACTTAGTACTTTTAAATTTATTTACAGAATATACATATTAAGTGTGATTCCTATTGCAACACAGCCGCTTAGTATCATTTTACAAAAGCACGATATAGATCTTCAAAAAGGATCAAGCCTTATCAAAATTTTAATCATGTGCCTTGTAGAAAAAAGAAATAAAGCCGAAGAACAATTTAAAGCGATTTTTGAAAAAGTTAAAGTTATTTGCGTTCAACTCGAGGTTCCTATCGAAAAGACAAGATTTGAACGAAATAATCACATCCAAAATGTTGAAGATTACTACCGAGTTTTAGGTTACATTCCTCTTAACCTGTTAAAACCACAACTTTTAAAAACAAATTTTTTACTCATACTGAATTCCCCCCCCCCCCCCCCCCCTTAAGGCTCAAGCTGGATCCGCGCCTGATAAAAACAGTAATATTTTTGTGTTCGAAAGATGACTAACAGGGAAACGTTATTTTTTTAATGATTTTCTACACAAACACTATTAGCGTTTGTGTTTTCCACAAATCTACCGAACCGAACATTAAGAAACGATATATAGTGTTTATTTTCGAACACTGGTTTAGATAGCAAACAATTGCAGACTATATGTGACATAAATTTATAGCTACCAAGTTCCCAACACATCTGGGGTCATCAGAAAGCCCATTTCAACAGACACACAGACAGACGGTCATCGTAAAATCAACTTCGCTCCTCATAAGGACCCAGAATTTATACACTTTATAAAGTCTTATATCAATATTGTAGAAATTACGAATATATATATGTATATATACATATGGGCATTTCCATCAAAAGGTCCACCGTGACAGAAAATTTAAAAGTTATTAAAAGCTGGTTATCTTACGATTTGTTATCTTCGCAACAAATTGAGACAGAACCACGAGTCTGCAATAGAAGGCTATCTAAACAGCCTAGACGCCACAAAAAACTCCAATTATAGCTAATGGAAGGCTGTACGGCATATGAAATGCCCTATAACCCAAGAATCTCCATTAAGACTGGAAAACCGCACTTGGGCCAAAAACACACATGAAAAATTAAACGCTTTCGCGGGCCACCTTGAGAAAGTTTTCACGCCACATGATGCACATACTTGTTCCTGTCGTCCAATCATTCCTGATAAGGTAAACCATCCATTAAAATTTAACATAACTCAAGTAAAATCTGCAATAGAAAAAGTGAATATTAGAAAATCTCCCGGACCTGACCGCATCACAGGGTCAATGATAAGAAACCTACCATCGTCTGCTTCCAGAATCTTGCTGCTCATTTTTAACGCTATATTAAGAGTCGGATACTTCCCATCCTCATGGAAGAGGTCTATAATTGTTATGATTCCCAAGCCAGGAAAAGATGCTAGCCAGGTTGCGTCGTACAGACCGATAAGCTTATTGTCAATCCTATCGAAGCTTTTCGAAAAAATATTCGTTTTAAGTATAACTCCTCATCTAAATGAACACGACATCATCCCGGATCACCAGTTCGGATTCAGAGCGAAACATGGTACAATAGAACAAGTGCATAGAATTGTCACCCTTATTAGATCGGCGTTTGAGAAAAAGCAATACTGCTCAGCCCTGTTTATAGACATTTCCCAAGCATTTGACAAAGTTTGGCATGATGGGCTACTCATCAAAATAACACGAATGCTTCTTCAGAACACTCACAAGCTTCTGGAGAGCTATCTAACAGGCAGAACATTCATAGTAAGGTCGCAAGATAAATACTCCCCCCTCAAGAAAATTACTGCTGGTGTCCCCCAAGGCAGCATATTAGGACCGCTTCTATATATAATATACACAGCGGATATGCCAACAAACCTGAGCACGCATACCTCTACATTTGCAGACGACACATCATTTATTAGCGTTAACCATGACGCAAAAGTCGCATCGCAAAATCTGCAGTCCCACATCAATGAACTAGAGGCCTGGCTAGAAAAATGAAGAATAAAGGTTAACCCGGCTAAATGTGCACACTTAACTTTCACGCTCAGAAGACAAACGTGCCCAGCTGTAAAAATAAATAACAACACTGTTCCGGTAGAAAACCATGTTAAGTACTTGGGAATTCATATAGATAGACGCTTGACCTGGTCGCGTCATATTGAAGCGAAAATAACGGCTATGAAACTTAAAGCAGCTCAACTACATTGGCTTCTCGGTCGCAACTCAAACTTGTCCTTAGACAACAAAATTCTATTATACAAATCCATCATAAAACCAATATGGACATATGGCATCCAATTATGGGGTACTGCATGCACATCTAACATCCAAAAGCTTCAAAGAAGACAGTCTCGAATATTACGACAAATTGTCTGCGCCCCATGGTATATACGTAATGATGTTATCTACAGAGATCGCAACGTCCCCACTATCCAGGAGGAAATTAAAAAATATTCAATAAGTTACATCGATAAACTAAGGCCCACCCTAACTACCTCGCTCGGGGTCTGCTTCAGTTCGAAGGTCACCAGAGGCTAAACCAGAAGACATTTTTAAAATTTGAATACAGCAGTTAGTGGTTACACTGGTAACAACTAATTAACAACAAGTAGAATTAAGATTTGAATACATATTGTAAATTTCGATAAGAAAGATTCAATAATAAAAATAAATTAAAAAAAAAAAAAATCTTACGATACTGTTATAGAGAAATATTAAGATTTTACTAATTTTATAGATTTACTCATAAATTTGTTCACTTAGATGAACTATCAGACTCCAAAGTTGTGCAAACGTAATTTCTTATATGTGAGAATGTTTTATTACATGTTTTCTTTAATATTTATCTTCCTTAAAAGAGGTGATATTTGATAAAAATTATTTCCAAAAAATTTTCTACAAAGAGAAAAATGCTATTCGGATTAACGGTAAATTTTTATTTTATTTTGATCATTATTTAGTTAAATGATAATGGAAAAAATTTCACGTTCGAAATGTAACGTTTCGACCCAGATATTGGCTTTAAAAAAAGAAAATACAGAAGATTTTGGAATCAAACGAAGATATTTTAATGTTACATTGCTACGTAAAATCCTGAAAGTAGTGTGACTAAAAATTTGTGCCGGGTTTCGCTGAATTGCGCCTTTTTATACATGGCCACAAAAACTACTTCTGTTTTTTCACGTTCGAACCGCTACTTCTTTTGCCATTATCTTTGACCTAGAATCGCGCCCTCCATAAACTTTAGCATAGATAAAAGTGCTTTCCTAATGCTACAATTTAAGTGTTAAGAAAACGTAAAAATATTTTTTGCTTAAAATGTTATTGCATTTTTGATGCGTACGACTGTCACGTTCAACACTTTGGAATTACCCATATACACTTTCTCCATGTGGTGAAGGGTGTAAAAGTAGTTTTAGCTCTAATTATTTACACATACACACTTATGTACATAATCTTTCACATTTACTTAAAACGTTCAAAATGTTTTTCTTAGAAAATAAACAAACTGAAAATTCTCTTCTTACACTGAAAAGTCGTAATGGGAATTCAAAGAAACTTAAATGTTTCTGCAATTTTCCAACAAAAATGCTTGTCAACTTTTACCGCAGTTACACAAATTAATTAATTAATTTACTTTAAATAAACTTGTGTGGTTTTTAGCTGTATTTTGTGAGAATAGCAAGTTATATTAATAGAATTTTGTATTTACTTACATTATTACAAGATAAATTACATAAAGGACTAGGAACTTCCTTTTTTTAAGTTAAAAATGTTGTGGAAAAAAAGGAAATTTTGCGTTCATTATTTAACATTACAAGGTAAATCACATACAGGACTAGGAACTACTTTTTTTTAAGTTTAAGATGCTGTGTATACACTGTTGTATACAACAACAAGGAAATTTGGTGGTTATTTTTTTATGTTTGAGTATAACAAACATGACAACGCAGTTTGTCCCCCTCTCCTCTGCAGTGTAGGGATCATCTGAACCATATTTCACCTTTTGGGGTTACATCTACCGGGGCATAATTAAATGCAACCAATGCTTGAGATTCTGTAAAAATTAAAAATTTACAGATCTCGAGAGATCTCTACGAGCTCCTACGACCACGTCTGATTAGAGATCCTATCTAGTGCCGCGAAGTTTTGTAGCCCCCGAGGTAGCACGGCACCGGACTGACTATTGGTGGAGGCATCCTTAAATCCCGGCATTTCGGGATTTCCCGTTTGGCATCCCTAGTTGGCACCCAGTGGCTTAGATCCACCATGAGATTAGGCCATATAACAGGTGCTGATGTAAATATTTTACGTAAGTATACTAAAGAAATGTATTAACGGTAGTTTCTTATATCATAAATATCAAATCTTTTATCAAATAGAGAAAAAATTTTTTTCAAAGTTTAAAAAGCAATATGAATTTGTTTTTGAAGACTTAAAACATTGTTAGATTTAACAAGTTAGAGTGCTATATTCGGCTGTGCCGAATCTTTGATACCCTCCACCGACAGTTCGAATGTTTAAGGAGTAATATATGTTTGATGTTATTATTATCTTAAACTGTGACGTTTGTTGTTAATTATGGTTTTAGGCGACTAAACTGTTTTCCGGTAGTAGGGTTTATATGGGGCCTAGGATAAATTATGGACCGATCATCACGAAATTTCACAGCGTCATTTCTAGTCCTTTAAAACTGTGACGTACCAATTTCTGTTATGATAGCATTATTAAATATGGTTTTAGGTGTACTAAACTGTTTTCCGGGAGTAGGGTTTATATGGGGCCTAGGGTAAATTATGGACCGATCTTCACGAAACTTCACAGAATCATTTCTAGTCCTATAAAACTGTGACGAGCCGAAATTTGTTATGATTGCATTATTTTCTACGGTTTTAGGCGTACTAAACTGTTTTCCGGGAGTACTGTTTATATGGGGCTTAGGGTAAATTATGGATGGATCTTCACAAAATTTAACAGCGTGATTTCCAGTCCAATGAAACAAATTTTTGCAAAATCTGATCTCATTCTGTGCTTTGTTCCAGCATTAATGTTACTTTTTGTAACAAAATTATCAATTTTTTTAGGTGATGGTTCCATATTTTGATTAATAGCTCTGGTCCTACTGCACCGATTTTGCAGGATTTCAATCCCAAACTGCTTAGGATAACTACAAGCAATTTGGCACCAAGTTTGATCATTTCTTTTGAGTTGTGAGCGTGTTTTCAACAGACGGACAGACAGACGGACATGGCTAAATCGACTTAGAATTACTCAAGGACCCAGAATATATATACTTTATGGGGTCTGAGATGAATAATAAAAAAGTTTCACACGGAATGACAAACTTAATATACCCTCTTCACAACTAATTGTGGTGGAGGGTATAAAAAGAGCTAATTTAAGACGTTCTCTATGCGAATGATTTGAATATCTTAAAAAAAAACCCAATTATTCATCAGGAAAACCCTCTGTATTTTTTAAATTTCGTTGCACCAGCTAGTGCTCTTGTATTACCTAAACACTGGCCACAACCATATTTTATACTTACATATCTGTCGACTAGAGCTAAAAGGAGCAATACAAATATTTTGCTGTTTTGCCAAAATCACTAAGAATTCATCTATAAAAATATACTTCAATTTCCATTTTCTCAAAAGTGATTATTTTGACATTGGCCCTTTTAGTTCCAAGCCACAGTTATAAATGAACTACATATACATAGTATAAACCCTTTTCTGCGTTTTATTAAATAAAAGTTTTTTTAGACCCTGTCTTGACAAACGAAAACAAAGTTGATCTTCTCAAATTGCAGTCATATGCGTTATCGTTTTCTTTGGTTGCGTTTTCATTTTCTTTTGAGAAAATTGACGAAATTTTCATTTTAAAATTTTTTTGGAAATTTCAAAAATATTTTTCTCGGGAATATTTTCCTGTGTGAAACCCTAGCTTGTGCTGATGAGTAATACATAGAAATATTGGCTCACCATTTTGTATACCGATCGACTCAAAATTACATTCTAAATCGGTCGAACGATGTCCGTCCATCCAGTTGCCTGGTTGTATGTTCATGTAAACTTTGCACAAAATACAGGTCGCAATTTTGGAGATGAATAGAGTCAATCTTAATTTCACTCGAATTCAATTTCTAGAACATGGCCGATAGTCATATTCTTTTCATATTTAAGCCATACAAAGTATAACTTTTGCCCTACACTCCCCATAAGATGGAAGGGTATGCGATGACCAGATTATGACTGGGGTATGGTTGGTTGGTTAACGTTGTAGCACAACAAAAAACTAGGCCTGCTGCAAGTAGAGTCAAAAGTGACTCCGTATTGGCACCACACAACTCGTCAAGAGTAGCAACCCCGGATCAAGCGTGAAACCAGGGCAATATTGAGAGCCAGCATGTTGCGTTGAGCTATTTCACCAAATTGCCGAGTTTCACCCGATATATCTCAGAGAGTCCTTGTTGAAGGTAATATCCAAATAATACATGTCGTGTTGAATTAAACGCTAAGCAATCACAGATGAGATGAAATACTGTCTCCTTAGTTCCAGGTTCTCTTCAGATGCGGCAGAATTTATTAAAAGGGACACCAAGTCTCATAGCGTGCTTACCGCTCGTCCAGTGACCAGTAAGTACGTATGTATATCAGTCTTGAAATGGCCCTGCGACTTCAATTAAGAAGTCACTCAGAGCGACTCATGTCGTATCTGGGCTACGTTACCTTGGTAACCCTGCCATCTAGTTTCTTCCATCTATCATTAGGGGTGTTGCGACTGGCAGACCCTGCGAAGTAACAAAATCAGCTTCCAGTCTTGGCCAGCCCGTCTGACTGTTCATTGCCGTAATGGTCCCTATACGCAGAGATCCCAATTAAGGTAAAGTTAGTTAATCCGCCCAGTCTGGATAGTTCTTCCTTACACTGGTAAATGAAAATGGACGTTGTTATATGCGACCTAAGTGACATTAGAGCCGCCGAAAAAATGCCAATTTTGCCGCTAAGATTCCTGTTAACAAGTGTTATACATGCCTTTCTTATTGCCAGTATTTCAGCTTAAAATACGCTTGCTTCATCCGGAAGACGTAAAAAGAGATTTATTTGCAGCTCTTCCGAGAAAACCGCAGAGCCAACACAACAGGTCATATTAAACCCATCAGTAAAAACTTTATTGCAGTACGTATTAGCTAGGATTCCCTAGACTGGGGCATAATTAGACTATGTTTAGAACTTAGGTTTGCCAGAAGGCCTTGATTTTTCTTGAATTAACAGAATTTTCGGTACTCGCCAAGAATCAAGAAAAAATATGTTTTCTTAACATTTGTTTAAGTCCAACCAAAAAATAAGTTATTATTTTTTGAATTCGTATACAGGTTTTGTTTTTGTTATGAGCTGTATAAACAATTTTTAATCGGTTTGATTTAGTGTATATGTTTTTAAATCTATTCAAACTACGTTTCCATTATTCAATACTAATAATTTGACAACACTGAAATACTGATTTGAAACAGAAGCCTGTATCAACGCTTGTACAGGGTGGCCCAGAAAGACCGAATCGGTGTGGTGTAAAAGAGCCATTGTGGCCCTCGCAGTGTGCGCTGTGGCTCCATCCTGTTGGAACCATATTTGCGGATGGTTTTCCACGGCTGGCCTTACAAAATTTTCCAACATGGCCCGATATTGATCACCATTGATGGAAATGGCGACACCGCGTTCATTTTCAAAAAAATATGGGCCAATGATCCTTTCTGAAGAAACACCGCACCAAACAGTACACTTAACTGGGTGTAATTGTCGTTGATGAAGTACTCTCGGGTTTTCCATAGCCCATATCCTACAGTTTTGCTTGTTAACGAGCCCATTTAATAGGAAATGGGCTTCGTCACTCATAACTAAGTTATGAATAAAATTAAGAAAAGTAAATTTCAACGATTTGGGCACGTTGTTCAGTTTTGTATTGCTTGATTATAAATTGTCCAAGTTTTCTTTACAAAATACTGAAAAGAAAAGAAAAAAAAAACTATAATAAAAAAGTTATAAGGAATTCACAACACTTCGGTCTTTCTGAGCCACCCTGTATGTATGTATTGCTCTCTTTACTTAACACTAATAAAACTGGTAATCAGGGTTACCATTGAAAAAGGGGATTTTCAAGAAAAATAAATATCAAAATATAAATAAGGGCATTTCAATTAAAATAGGGTCAAGTTTTTTATAAGCAGTATTTGTCATTTTAAAGAAAATTATAAGACCATGTTTTTAAAAACAAACCAAAAATATTTGTTTCAGGAATGCCCTTTCCTGTTTTTAGCACCTGATAAACATTTTGTTCTTCACCATTATGGCTCATTTTTTGCGTTATATTCCGAAATTTTTTCCCCATTTAGCGATTTCAAATAAATTTTAGGGTTTGTTTCCAATTTCGCAATTGTTCTCAAATTTAAGCCATATTCACGATAGATTTTATCCTGAAGGTTTTCTGATTCTTTAAAGAATTTACCATTTTTAATAAATTGAATGCTTTGCTATTATACCCCTGTTACCAGATTTTTGGGAATTTCCGCTAAATTGGCAATTTTTACCGACTTTTCGCCAATCCTTTTAGTTTTAGGGAATTTTAATAAATTTAACCCTGCGTTACCATCGTCTGGGTGGATTCCACCCAAAAGGCTTAACTTTTAAGAAAACTATATCATTTTTCATGAAAATCGTTCTTTTAGTAAAATGTAATCTATCTTTGAATAGTTTTTTATGTTAAGAAGTAAATTATACTACATTAATTTGAGATTTAATTTAATAAAATTTGTTTTAAAAAGAGCTTGGGTGGTTTACACCTGCGATAGTAATAGCGTTTAATTTTTTTATATGGGGGATGGGTGTTTTATACCCATCGATAGTAACCATGTACATTCTTTTAGGGATTACATTTTGTGCAAATACGAATTTTTTTTTTTTTCAAAAGTCACAACCACCTACTGTGTACTAGTTGCTATCAATCTACAATCTCAGCATTGTCAAAAAAATACGAAAACCATGATGAAAATGACGAAAAACATTAATGTGTAACTAAATTTTGTTGGTAATTCGCTAAATTTTTACGCAAAATTTTACGTTGTTAAAAAAAAAATTTTACTTTGTTTAGAAAAATGTTGTTAAATTTTTTTTTCCATATCCTTTCAACTTTCCAAATCAGTAAAACGCATAGGATTGGCTTACAAATTTTCTTAATAATAACTAGTTTTACATAATCCATTTATGTATATAATTTTTTATTTATTTTTTAATGAAATATAAATAAACAACATACATATAATTTGAAATAAAATAATAGATATACGAATAAAACTAAATTTAATCGGTATTTTAGTGCTCATTATTTTAAAAAATTACGTTATTTGAATATTTGAATTTGACAGTTAAGAAACGCAGACACTTAAAATGCATGGGTGGATTACACCCAGCGATAGTACTGATGTAAGTGAAATATACGATAGCAACTAGTTTTTGGAATTTCTGCAAACTTTTCCGGATTTTTCAATTTTTGACAAGATTTGTTGCTCTTTGGGGCAATTGTCGTTGTTTTTAAAATAGCCCCATATAAAATCTGAGTTCACCTATTTTACAGGGCACTCTTGACACTGTCGATGCAAACGGGCAACAAGTTCAATGCCTTATGCGATTAGTAATGGTGAATTTTGTAGAATAAAACATGCTATCCTTTAAGACAGCAAAGTATTTAAAAAAACGAATTTCAAATTGCATATTTTAAATAAAATGTCACATTTATTCAATAAATAAACAAAAATATAGTTAAAAAAATAACAAAAATTTATGTTTATTAGTTACGTTTGCTGTAAGGGAAATTGTACTTTATTTTGTTTTTTACTATCGAAAATCTAATTTAGAAGTCGTAAAAAATGTGTTAACACAAACTTTTTATGAACGGAGTGGCACAACATACTTAGTTTAAAATGATACAAAAGGGTATATCAATAAAAAGGGTAATAAAGGGTATCGAAAAGGGGTCAAATTGATACTTTAGTATCACAACGGTAACGCTGCTAGTAATTTTCTTTCCTATTCATTCGTACGATTTATAAAATAATCGTTTCTGCTCATACTAAAAGTATGATAATAGTTTGACCTAAAATTGAAATTGAATGACATATTTTCATGACAAGTCTGCCCGACTTGCAAATGTTGATAGAAATGTTCATAAAATTATAGATTCTATGCGATCAAAATTGCATTCTCTTGTTAAAAAGCTGAGTCATATGATTTTGCATCTTTTTTGTTTGATTTTCCAGACATTTTTATTATGTCGCATAGAATTCGGTCAGATGTTTGTGAGAATCAATCGTAGGACTGTGTAGGATAGTGAATCTCGGCCGTACTTAAAAACGATAACAACTGACTCAAAACAAAAGCGTACAGGATTATTTGGTGATCACTTGCTTGCATTTTTGTTTCTAACTTGTTTAAACAATTGTGCTACTTTTATAAATGATTTAGTTTTTAATTGTCAAGGATTCTTTTCGAAATACAAGCATTTGCCAATTTAAATCTCCAAGCCTACTA
This sequence comes from Pollenia angustigena, assembly GCA_930367215.1. Classification (NCBI taxonomy): domain Eukaryota; kingdom Metazoa; phylum Arthropoda; class Insecta; order Diptera; family Polleniidae; genus Pollenia; species Pollenia angustigena. The sequence continues at coordinate 116,796,096 of OV884057.1, read as the reverse complement.
GAAAATCACGATACTAAAACCATTAGACTATGACAAGACTTTATAAGGACTAAGACCCAATTTTGACTATGACTAGATTTTGCCTTTATATGACAACACACATTTTGATGAGCCCAAACCTTTTCCTAATAGAGCTTTAAACTTGATTTGTTCCTTCAGAATAGCTGTTTTGCTTAACAGTGATAAAATATTATACCGAATGTGGACAAGTTGTCACAAAACAAATTAAAATATTTTTTTCTATTTTTCCTTCTCTAGCCAACAACAATAAAATAGCTGAGAAAACATTTCAAAAACATTTATTAAGTAAAAGTTTTGTGGAGTGGTCCTTTTTTATCTATGTATGTATATGAAACAAAAACTATTGTCTTGCTATGATAAATTTTATTTTATATTCCTTCACTCCTTTCAATCCAAACTGTAGTTTGTCAATGGCATTGAAGCAAAACAACACAACGAAATTTTTTAGTTTCAACCATGAAATTTTGACACTTCTCATTAGACTTGTTTGGTTGCTGTCGTGGTTCCGCTAGTGTAGTTGAAGCTGCTTCTACGTTTTATATTTAAAATAACCATCATCATGCCGTTGCCAATTCTGTGGCTCAGTTAAAATTTTTGTTATTGACATCCCCATCATTGCTGTCGTGCTTGTTGCTGGTATTCGTTGTTCCTGCTGCTGTAGTTGCATATAGTATTAATGTTTTTATTTTTTTTTTATATCACACAATGTAATTAAATTTCAAAATCAGTTGTAGGGTTTTAAGTAGGGTGATCGAGTATTTAACATTTATCAGAAACCGGGTTTCGAATAGTTTGGGTATGTAAATATATTAAAATTATTAATATTTTTAATTAGGCTTAAGTTCATGAAATTTAATTTTCATTAAAGTGTAAGACGGCAAATCCATCTGAGGAGATCGAGTGGTTGCGATCGAAACATGTCATGGTAACCTGCCGGCCAGGGTTCGAGCCCGAGCCACGTCAAGAATGAAAGATTATCAATAACAATTTTAATTAATATTCATGTTGTAAAATTCCTTTCTTCATAAAAATAATTTAATGAAAATTAAATTTCATGAACTTAAGCCTAATTAAAAATATTAAAAATTTGGATTAAAAACCATAAATAGTTCAACAAAATAACCACAATACTAATTAATATTAAAATTATTGAGAAATAAAATTAAAAGAAGTAAGAGTTCTATATTCGGCTGTGCAGAATCTTAAATACCCTCTACCGAAAGTTCGAATAATTCAGGAGTTGGCTTCATATGGGATCTATACATTACACTGCTTCCCAAATTTTTAACTTTTTTACATAACCATAGATTGGGGCTGCTGAACACGAATATGGAATAGTCATTAATTTTTCTTAAATGGCCTTTTTGAGATATTGGCGAAACCCCTGTTTTTGCAGTTTATGCGGCTATTTATTTCGAAAGTTTTACACGGTTGCAAAGATATATTTTTCTCTTTCAGCCCATATCTATACTACGTTTATCGGACAAAAACTCACCGATTTTTATTACGTTTTTTCAAAATTAAAATTTTTAAGTCCCTCCTTTAAGAAAAATTTTCCATTAAGGCAAAAATCCCAGCGTCGCGACGCGTCGCACTCTTGCACTGTTAGGATCTGACAATTTTTAAATTGTACCGTCTTAACGGCAAAATTGTAACAAATTGACATTAACTGTACGAAACTTTCGCTATATAAAAAAGAATACATAGTAAATCATAACATTTTTTAATTCAATAAAAATGAAACCAAAAGAAGTGGAAAAGTAAAGCCGCATATATAAAGACGAATTTTCGAAAGTGTTCTGTATTGGAACCCATGGGCAGTCATGCACCCGCAACAATAAAAGCTTCATCTTTATGAGATTTGTTTGTCCTTAAGTGATTTTAGGAAGGGCGCTTATATGGGACCCATGGTTAATTTTGGACCTACCAGCACATAATTTTTCACATATCGTCAAACATGGACCGATTTCCATAAAATTTTGCAAGATGATTTAGATTGCAATAAAATAAGTTTGGTCCAAATTTAATCTAAATATCACTATTCCGGAAAGAAGTTTGTATGGGGGATATGTGAAAGTATGAACCGATTATCATCATTTACATTTCATTTAAAACAAATGATTTTTTCGTTAATTTCAAAACTTTTTATTTATTGAACTTCATAATCCTTAAAATTGAATAGTTTTTACTTTTAAAAAATATATTTTCACCGACAAAAATCAAACTACATAACAAAATAAATACGGAAAAACATTATTTTTTGGTAGTTTATTTTTTGAATAACAAACATAAATGTTAAAAAATAAAATTATTCGTAAAATTTTATATTTTTATTCAATTTTAACAGTACGGAAAACGAATTAACCCACAATCAGTTACTGTTATAATTTTATGAGTGTATGCTTGTACTTAAAACCAGGGACCGTAACATTTATTCCTTTTTTCATAAAAGTCAGATGAAAACAGTTCTTATTTGATTTTTATTTTTTTGAACAAAAATAACTGTTACTTTTTGATTTTTATTTTTTCGATCAAAAATAACAGTTATTTTTTGATTTTTATTTTTCAGAACAAAAATAACTGTTACTTTTTGATTTTTATTTTTTCGATCAAAAATAACAGTTATTTTTTGATTTTTATTTTTTCGAGCAAAAAAAAAAAGTTATTCTCTAAAGAAATGTACGTGATTTAATAATTTAGATGACTTTTAATAAATAAAGGGTGGTTAAATTGTAAGGGCCGATGTTGAATGTGAACCACACCTAAACGCCAAGTTTTTTTCCGAATTTTATTTGACATTTCTCTATTTCAGACTTATTCAATTTGAACCATGGAGAGATACACAATCCAACAACGTGTTAAAGTTATCCAGACTTATTATGAAAATGGGCGTTCAAATCAAAATGCATATCGTGCATTTCGTGATTTTTTTGGTCAATTTGATCGTCCAAATGTGAGTACAATCGCAAAAATCGTGGAAAAATTCGAGCAAACCGGGTCTGTAGAAGATGTGAGAACACCAGTGCATGCTCGTACAGCTCGTACTGCAGAAAATATTGCTGCTGTTCGCGATAGTGTGGCTGAAGAGCCGTCCACCTCAACTCATCGTCGTGCCCAACAATTGCACCTCTCACGCTCGTCGTTGATGAACATTATGCATAAAGACTTGCATTTACACGCTTACAAGGTGCAATTGGCTCAAGAACTAAAGCCTCTTGACCATTCCAAACGTCGTGAATGGGCAGAATGGTGGCAAGAAATGGCAACAGTGGATGATCAATTTTCGAAGAAAATCATCTTCAGTGATGAGGCACATTTTCACCTCAGTGGATTCGTCAATAAACAGAATTGCCGCATTTGGGCGAATGAGAATCCAAGAGTGATTGTCGAAAAACCAATGCACCCACAAAGAGTGACTGTTTGGTGCGGTTAATGGGCTGGCGGCATCATCGGGCCGTATTTTTTCCAAAATGAGGCCGGTCAAGCAGTTACTGTGAATGGTGTTCGCTATCGTGAGATGATAACGAACTTTTTATGGCCCGAATTGGAAGATATGGATGTGGACGATATGTGGTTTAAGCAGGACGGTGCCACTTGCCACTCAGCTAACGAAACAATGGCTCTTTTGCGCAACAAATTCAATGGCCGTGTTATCTCACGTAATGGCGATGTCAATTGGCCGCCAAGATCATGTGATTTGACACCGTTGGACTTTTTTCTTTGGGGTTATTTGAAAGAAAAGGTGTACGTCGATAAGCCAGCAACAATTCAAGAGCTAAAGGATGAGATAATTCGGCACATTAACGGCATAGAACCTCCATTATGCCTCAGGGTCATCGAAAATTTGGACCATCGGATGGAGGTGTGCTGCCGTGGTCGCGGCGCCCATTTGGCCGATATTTTGTCCCATACATAATTGAGTAATACCAATATATCATAATAAAATAAAATTACAATAATTTCCTAAATAGTTTGTGTTTTATTCAAAATCAACATCGGCCCTTGAAATTTATATTTTAATGTGCATAAGAAATTCCAATGATAATTACACATTAAAATAAAAATTTTAAGTCAACTAAGTTATTAAATCACGTACATTTCTTTGCTCGAAAAAATAAAAATCAAGAAATAACTGTTATTTTTGATCGAAAAAATAAAAATCAAAAAGTAACAGTTATTTTTGTTCAAAAAAATAAAAATCAAAAAATAACTGTTATTTTTGTTCAAAAAAATAAAAATCAAAAAATAACTGTAAAGTTTGATCGAAAATATAAAAATCAAAATTTTAAAAATCAATATATTTTATAATTGACAAGTGCATAAGGAACAATATGGTACACTTGAATCAGTTTTTCGACATATACTTCTATGTGCTTTTTTTGTTTTAAAATTCCAATATAACACACAAATTAATAATGCAATATTAGGTTGTTCTGGCCAGGGCTGGATATACGTTATTAAAAGTTTAATTGTTGAAAAAAGTGCGCTAATCCTCCTGAAAGAAATGATGAAACTTCGTGGATATTTTTTCTTTAATTGTACCAAAAAAAGGATGACACTGGTACAATTGTATGACAAATCCCGTCAGAGCCCTCTTACCAGAAAACTTCGTCGCTCTATCTTTTAATATACATATATAAAAAGGGGATTTATGAAACAGAAAAGATTCGTCTAAGTTTTTATATAGTAAAAAATTATTTTATTAGCAAAAAATACAAATCGAAAAGTAATGGACCGAGTCGGTTTTTCAATTAAAAAAAAACGGACAATTCAACATTAGATCAACATTTTTAAAAAACTGACAACCGTATTGCGGAAAAAGCTGGTGTAAAAACCGGTTGCAACTATGGAAAACCGAGTTGATCACCCTAGTTTTTAGTTTAAGGAAAACTAACCATTCAAATCATTCATTCTTACCACGATTCATGTATTTGACTTCATCCGTGACGGCAATATTCATTTTCTAAATACATTGGTTTTCAACTGATTTTCATTTTTCTCTCTCCTCTTTGTCTTTCTAGTTATTTTATTATTATTTTTTTCGTTGTGGGCCAGCGAGAACATTTTTTTTCGCTCTTCATTTAAATACTTGATTTTGCTAAGAGAATTATTGTGTGCATTTTGCACGCAACAGAATTATGTATATTGAAATTTGAATATTGAAATATGAATGCATTAATGAAAATTTTAATAATGAAAGATTGGTTTAAGCATTGACTTTTTGCTTTTAACGGGCTAAAAATTGTTTTTAAACAAATCATATTAGTAGTAGTAGGTACATATGTATGTACTTATGTTACATTTTGGTAATTCTACTCATTAATATAAAGTTAATTTCTGTAAAATTCTATGCACATCACTGTTGGAATCTGACAATTCTTGACAAATTGTACCGTCTCAGAGGCAAAATTGTACCAAATTAACATTAACTGTACCAAAATTTTGCTTTAAAATAAAAAAGCGTACATAGTTATTCATAACACATTTTTATTTAATTAAAATGAAAACAAAACAAGTGAAAAAAGTAAGTAGGTCATACACTACAGTGGATAAATGCAAGTTTTCGAGACTGTTCTCTATTTGGGACCCATGGGCAAACAAGGACCTACCATGGGCCTAATTCTGGTAGTCGTGATCGAATACTTTTTCGATTCGAAAGCAATTTTATTTCTAATTTTTTCAGTCGATTCTGAACGGATCAAAATTATTTTTTCAGTTTGGTTAAACATTTATTGAGTTTTCACAACACTGAAAAGAAAAGATTTCGAAATAAAATTGCTTTCGGATCCAAAAAGTATTCGATCACGACTGCCAGAATTAGCTCCTAGAATAGGGCTGCCAGATGTTTGAACCTTTCAACCAGGACACATGGATAAACAATTATACCAACAGAAAAGTTTTTTTTAGTACATATGTATGTATGTAGTATATCGCACCCTAAATACTAAAGGGTCACAACTCAAAATTTTTCAAAAATGTCTTTTTTTCATAAATTAATTCTCATTCATTTCTTCGAATTGGGCTTTTTTCATTAGGGAACTTATATTTGTTGTTAATATTATCCCCATTTTTACGTAAACAGTTTTTTGGCTCTCCTGAAAATTTAAGAATTTTGATTTGTTACCTTTTAGTATTTAGGGTGCGATATGTAAAAACCATCCAGTTTGTTTTTTTAAATCCAACAATACCTATATAGAAAAAAAAATTAACGTGTACTTCATGTACATAAAAACTATGAAAAATAATAAAAAGTTGAGCTTAAAATGTTTTAAACTAAAATAATTTTCAGAAGATTGCACTTTTTTTAGACCTTCATTTCGGTCTTTGATATAAGTATGTAGTTATAAAACAGGTAGCATGTCATATTAAAATCAAACTTACATTGAATAATACTCTCCAGTGTTTCAGACTTTAACAAGTTTCTTTCCTTTGTCCATTGAGCAGACTAAGTACTCAACTTGAAAAAAATCAAACTCTTTTGATTTTTCTTCAACCAACTGCACAGAAAAAATTCTCCAAAATTTTTCACCAATTAAAGCATTAATCAAAAATAAAATCAGTTTTAATTACAAATTTAATCAAGTGAATTAAACGTTTAATCAATTAAATTAAACGTTTAATTAATACTATTAACTGGTTTAATTGATAATATTAATTTGTTTACTGGTGCAAATTTAATTAATTTTTTAATTAATATCACAAATTTTTTAATTGAAATCGATTTTTATTTTTTTCTGTGTGGACAACTGTCAATCTAATCAATTGACTAAGCCATACACGCTTTGATTTGGACAACGACCGACTCAGTTGACAATTGAATTGAAACGTGTATGGGCTGCCTTAGAGAAAGCAATTTGTTATCGTTTTTCGATTACTTATAAAAGTTGTTAAAACGGTATAACTTTTAACAGCCACTAGTTGAAACAAAATTTGAAAGTGGATTGACTATCATCTAATATTATTGAAAGCTTTTACCAGCTTTACACCAGATAACAGTTGAATTTAATTAAAGTTATGTTAGCAGTGTTATAACAGAAATCTTAACCTTTGTTAACAATTTAAGCCAGCAAAAAACAAATTTGTTTGTCTTGACCTGTACGAAAAACCAGGGCAATTTAATAGTGGACCAGGACACCAGGACAAGTAGTCTAAAACCAGGACAATCCTGGAAAACCAGGACGTATGGCAGGCCTATCCTAGAACAATATTATGTTAGGAGGTTAAGATTCATATAAAAGTTCTTTGTGCCGAATATTACTTAGATATCTTTATCTTTATGAGATTTGTTTGTGATTTTAGGAAGGGCGCTTATATTTATTTATTTATTTATTTATTTACAGACAATTTAAAAAATAATTAATTACAAAATGATACACATAAAAATATTATACATAATTAACAAGAAAAATTACTAAGTGTTGAGAAATGTGATTATTGCCCTTTTTATAGCATTAGGATTTGATGAAAAGTCGATAAATCTATATGAGTTGTTAAATGCATTGCTCATTCTCCTGAGAGGATCAGCATTAGCATAATTAGCTCTAACAAATGCAACTGACAATGGTATGTAATCCCGGGAGGGACGTTGAGGAATGTTGAGAGAAATATCATTAATCAAAAATCCACAGCAGATGTCACCATTAATAACATTGAATAAAAATGACACATTAAGCATAGTTCTACGACTTTTTAATGTAGGAAGTTTAATAAGAGCAAGTCGAGCAGCATATGAAGGCAAGTTTAAAGGGTTGAAACGTAATCCACGAATACAAAACAACAGGAATTGTTTTTGAACCGACTCAATGGCATTGGAATGGATTTCGTAAATAGGGTCCCATATTATCGATCCATATTCAAGAATAGGTCGAACTAGTGCCATGAATAATGTTTTACCAACATACGGATCATTTAAACTCTTTAGCCCAACGTTTTATATAACCCAGTGAGCCCCTTGCTCTATTTATTATAGCTGTTATATGCAGAGTAAAACTCAATTTAGGATCAAATAATATACCGAGATCTTGGAAGCTGTCAACTAATTCCACTTTATAATCACCAAGAAAAAAATCAGCAACAATCGGGTTATTTCTTACAAAGCGCATTGTTTTACATTTCTTTAAATTCAGCTCCATAAAGTTGCTGTTGCACCATTCATAAAATGAGTTTATGGGACCTATGGCTTGGACATACTAGTATAACATTTTTCATGACGTAGTAGCTGTCCCAAAATTAGTTGTAGCCAATTTTTATGTTAATACTAACATTAGTAAGGAAGGTATGGCATTAAAAGTTACTTCCGGCAGTAGTATTTTTATGGAAGATATGGTCAAAAATGTGCGCGTGCATAAAACTGAATTGGCAAATTGGTTTTTTTTCGTTGTATTCTTACGAAGACAATAGAATAAAGCGGTTTGTTTTTTAATTTTGTTTTTTTCTTTTAACTCACTTACAACTACAATTCGAGTCGGAAAGAACCCAACCAATTGTAGGGGGATGTAAGAAAAGATAAACTCACTGTTTATTGTTGGTGTATTGTTTAAGCTTTGACATTGTTACAAGTAAGACTTAGAGTGTTTATAACTCTTATCCGCTTTAGGGTTTTATTTGTTTAATATTTTTGGCTTTTCTAAAATCTTTGGAAAAGGTTTCCTGATGAGCTGGTCTAAGCAACCGGCGAAATGCGCATAGAAGCTAGCTTTCCCTCAACAATAAATTTCAGTGTATTTATCAGATATGAAAAACTGGAATATGGCACGTCATACGGAAATCGTTTTAATAATAAACTTTGTATTCCCGAAAATAACTTTGATAATGGACCGATTTAAATAAAATTTGGTAAGATAATTACAAGATTACATGTGACACAATTTTAAGGAATTATTACTGCCATTGCCTAGATTGATCATTAGGGCGTGAGTTTCCAAAGAAACTAGCCCTAAAAGCAACGCCATTGTTTAATAAAACAAAATTATTGCACCATTTTTTATTTTTTAAAGTGTATAATCTTTTTCTTGTATTCTTAAGATCTTTAAAGTTTATTTTTGTACTTTGAAATAAAAGTAAGCTTTAATTTTTCCTTCAAAGTTTTCTTTGTAAAAAAGATTGCTATTTTAAAACCGTGTCAGTTATTAATCATTCCATGTGATTATTATGACTTGGTGCGTTTTTTTTTTTGAATAAGTATAGTGGGTGTAAGTTACTTTAAAACAGTGAAGGGCAACACACAAACTATCACATTTATGCTTGTGTGGGAAGCAGCAGAAAACAAATGACGCTCATCAACATGTGCTGATCTGCTCTGTGTCTGCAATTGATTTAAATAACTTTGACGAATAGACAACAAAGCAACAGCCGAACGTACAATGTCAGAGACCACACGAAGAACTTTATAGTGAACATGTGTCGACGTCACACAAGCAGCTTTTTTTCCTATGCACGCGTACATAGAATTTGCAAAAGTGCCCTTCACTGCTTTAAAAAGACCATAACAAAAAGTTTGGGCTAGGGAAAGTTAAGTGGTAATTACATCTTATACTGATAAGTATATGCACGCAGAGAAAAAACATGTTTTAGTATGGTCATCTCCAGCAAAACTATTTTTAAAGAAAATTTTAAACATATTATAGTTAATATAACCATATTATTGTCACCTACAAACATATTATGGTTGAATTAGTCCTCCATCAAGAAGCCACAACCATATTATGGTTGCCGCTAAACATATAATGGTAAGATATGAAAATAATTTGTTTTAAAATTAACAATAGTATTTTCCTCTTTTCCAAGAGCAACATGCTATGGTTGAAAACCAACCATGCTATTATAAGTGTTAAACATGTTTTAGTTATTTTTGACCATAACATGTTCGGAGGCAACCATAATATGGTTGTGGCTTCTTGATGGAGGACTAATTCAACCATAAATGGTTGTCGGGAACAATAATACTGTTCAATGAATCATAATATGTTAAAAATTTTCTTTAGAAATGGTTTCGTTGGAGGTGACCATATTTAAACATGTTTTTTCTCTGGGTGTGTATAAGATTGTCCCGGTAGGTCAGTTGGCAGCGAACTAGTCTATCAGCAGACAAGCATAGAGCTTCGCGGAAAAAAAAAATATTAAAAAAAGCAGTTAATTTTCTACATTAATCAATTTCGTTTCTTAAAACTAGAAAATCCAAAAATAATTTCTTGCTTTAAATTTACTCTGATCAAACATTTCTTTAAACAGTAAGAAAGATATTTCAGAAATCAAGCTGCATTTATTTAATATTAGTCTGGTTTTCTTGATTTTTTAAAAGAATTGAATTTCTTGCATCAAGAAACAAATGTTAGCTATTTCTTTAAATTTTTCAGAAAACTCCCAAGAAAACTTGGTTTAATTCATTTAATTTTTATTTGATTCGACATGTTAAGCAAATCAATAAATTATTTTTGTACCCACCACCACAATTAGTTGTGATGAGGGTATACCAAGTTTATCATTCCGTGTGAAACTTTTTTATTATTCATCTCAGACCCCATAAATTATATATATTCTGGCTCCTTGATTGAAATCCAGCAAAATCAGTTCAGTAGGGTCAGAGTGATGAATCAAAATGGGGAACCACCACCTAAAAAGAATTGGTAATTTTGTTACAAAAACTAACATATATGGTGGAATAATGCACAGAATTATATAAGATTTTGCAAAAGTGTTTTATATTCGACTGGAAATCACGCTGTAAAATTTCGTGAAGATCCGTCCATAATTTACCCTGGGCCCCATATAAATCCTACTCCCGGAAAACAGTTTAGTACGCCAAAAATCATAAAAAATAATGCTATCATAACAAAATTTGGTACGTCACAGTTTTAAACTAGAGATGGCACTGTGAAATTTCGTGAAGATCGGTCCATAATTTACCCTAGGCCCCATATAAAGCCCAGTCTGGTAAAATAATTAAAAACGCCTAAAACCGTAGCAGATATAGATATTGCGGTAAACTTTCTTCCAGCTTAGCTTTATATGATCAGACAAAATGTCATGCAATTTTGTGGTTTACGGTCAATAATTTACATCACATTTATTTATTTAGCAGCCTACTGAAATTCACTGTAAACGCTTAAACTAATTTCACCGCTGTTTTGCAATTTATTGCTACGAATCATGATTCTGTACTCAAGATTGTCGGTCAATAATTTAATATAGGTCTAAACCGCAACCAATTTTAATGCTGATGTCTGTTTTTATAAAGATAAATTAATACTAAATAGATATCATGTAGATAATATCTACTAGATATCACTTCTGAGACATCACTGTGTACAAAAGTTCACAGGTAACCTCCTTTAAACGTTTTTTTCTTTTTAAATATTGTTCAACGCTTTTAGGTCATGCCGAAAATTTAAGTGAGGGACACCAAAGTTTAGCTCTTTACTTTAAGAAATGAAAAAATGATGGATTTTTTCCCGGAATTGGCCACCGTGCAGTGGTGAAAATACAATTAAAATGAGGAAACTTTATGCATGGGAATTGATAACTTAAAAAAAAGGGAACTCAGACTCAAACAATTATTGAGAAAGGTAAATTGTATAAATCTCGATTAAAGATCGATGAATCGAATACAAAAATATAAAAGACTTCAAACCTTGAAGCAATATATGCACAAAGATTACCACTCCTTTTTTTGACAATCTTCGCCAATAAAAATGCATATTTTTATCATTATTTTTTGTTAAATTTTCTATAGTGCTATTTTATTTTAAATCAAATGTTAATTAGTTTGCATATTGTGTTAACTTTGCTTGCTTTAAGCGCAGTTTTCATAAAAGAAACTTAAAACTAAGCATTTTCTAAGAACAAAAAATTTTATGTTTCAAACTAGTTTGGATATATTTAAAAAAAGGCTCCTGCAACAGATGTTATTTGTATTTTTTCATATCCTAATTTCTTTTAAGGCAGTAAATGAACCTTTGAATTATTAAGGTATATTTCAATAAAATGAATAACTTAAATGGATACTATTAATTGGGTGAAAAACACAAAGTACTACATGCAAGATAGAGTGCGATATGTACATAAGTACATAGTACATATTTATACCCACACCGCAATAGTAGAAAGGGTATTATGTATTTGTGCTGATTTTTGAACACCTTAAAATATTGGTCCAAGACCTACCTTAAAGTATACCGATCGAATCAGAATCACTTTCAGAATACAATTAACGATGTCCGTCCGTCTGGCTGGCTGCCCATGTAATACATGAGCGCAAAGTACAGGTCGCAATTTTAGAGATAATTTGATGAAATTTGGCACATAGACTCTAGGACCAAGTCTATTGAAAATGGGGCAAATCGGTTCCAAATTTCACATATCCCTCATACAAGCTTCTTTCCGGAATAGGGTCTTTGTGCTTATAAACCATTTTTTTATGTTTTTATTAAGATTAAATTTGGTCCAAGCTAATTCTATTGTAATCAAAATCATCTTACAAAATTTTATTGGAATCGGTCTACTCCTGAAAACAGCTTTTAATGGCATAACTTTCTTATACATGTAAGTATTTAAAGTCCCTGGCCAAATTATTAGACACACTGTATATTTTTTTAGTTTTTTTATGTTTCTTAAGAGAATGGTTTCCAAATGGGGATCCATTTACTTGCATGCAAGATGGACCACCCTGCCACACTGCTCGGTATGTTGAAGCCTTTTTGGCAGAAAAAAATATCCCACTGTTGGATTGGCCGGATAATAGCCCTGCTATGAACCCAATTAAAATGTGTGGGAGCTGATGAAAAGAGAAGTGGCTAAAGATGTTGTTACCTACAAAACCAAATTCCTAGAAAAGATTATTTATTTGTAGAATCATCATCCTCAAATGCAGGTGGCAGTACAGTCTTGCATTGATAGCATTCCGCGCAGAATTAAAGCTTTGATAGCGGCTAAAGGTGGCTCAACTAAATATTGACATTTACTAACATTAATTTCACTTTTCTTTAAAACTTAATAAACTTATGCTTTTCTAAATTAATGCTGTTTTATTTATGTCAAATGAATCGGTAATTGATTGGATAATACATGTAAAAACAAAAAACCATATCAATTTAAAATAATAAAACGGTACAATATCGGTAATTAATATTTTACATGAAATCTTGCAGTGCGTCTTAGTATTTGGCCAGGGACTGTTCATAAAAATTGGCGGCAATAGCTTTTACGATAGCTACTATAACATGACAAAATTTTGTGCTGGTGGCTCCAAAATTAACCACAGGGCCCACTTAAGCCAATTTTATTAAGATGAAGATATCTTAACTATATTCGGCTCAAGGAACTGTCATATTAATCTTAAACTCCCAACAAAATTTGGTTCTGGTGGGTCCATGATTGCCCATTGGTCCCAAATATGGTACATTAGCAAACACTTTTTGATTATACTGTGGTGTAGGTTATCATATGATCGGGCTTGACTCTACTCTTCTTACTTGTTTTTTTTTTTGTTAGTTTGTTGGTACCATTGTTGCTGATGTTGGCGGTAGTATTCTCAATTCCACTGAGATACGTCACCAATACCAATTTAGAAAAACACAACATGAGAAAAATCATAACAATAGTCAGGGATGTCAGATTAGGGGATTTTTTTTATTGAAAATGGGGATACAAAATTTTACTTGGAGATTGGGGATTTTTTGTTATTGTTTTTTAATTCTATTTCGTTTTCTGAAGCAATAAAGATCATCTTTGAAATAAAAATTTATGACTGACAAGTCTTTCACTAAGTAGTGACGTTTTTATTATTGCGTGTATTAAGTGAAGTCGTAATAAAAATAATTGAGCCGATAGAAACATATTCATCCTATTTAGATTTAGATTCAATGGATTTGGCCTCCAATTTTGAAGAAGAAATAAAATCGATGTATACAGTGTTATCATATAAAGTAAAGAAGATATATTTTATATATCTAAAAAGCTTATTACAACAAATGTTAAAGCGTTTTCTACCAAATCTAAAGTTTTTTTTTTAATTTACAAACATTTTGCTCCAAATATATGCTAAAACCCATAAGTACCAGTTTCAGCTTAATTATGAAAATAATTAAACCGACAACACGTACACGAATGTTAAGCTTTGAGCTAATTTTGGACTGAAGCTTATAAATATTAAGATGCCGCTGGATCACGGCCATTTGAAGATTTAGCCAAGCAGGTATTAAAACTGCTTTATGTACCAATAAGAAATGCTTGTGTTAAACGAGTTTTTCGGCAGGGAATCAAATTTAAAACAAAAATAAGAAATAAAATATTTTATGGCAAAATTTTAGAATATTTTATTGGGGTTTGTTGGGGATGAATACAAATTATTTTTGGGATTTTTGGGCATAAACATTTACAATTTGGGGGAAAAAATTTTAAAACCTTTGACAGTCCTGATAATAGCAAGCTAACCCTGCCTTTACACATGCAAGTAATTACTTGCAAGTAGTATATACGTATTATCAACGAAAAAGTCGAAGAAAAAGCCGAAAGTCTTGCAAGTAGCTTGAGTGTTTACACAGTCAGTTGTAAGTTCATTTTTCAAATGTTCTCGAAGCGAAAACTTCCTATAAAAAAAACTTTGTTTTTTGGTTTAACAACATTACCATGTTAAAAATATTAACAAGTTATAACAAAACAAATTAAATAATTCCTTCTTTATTTAATTTTCGGTCCATCTTGATGAAAAAATTATGTTTATTTTATAAAATTTCTGACTCCAGTATTGCCGTAGTGGCGATTTCATAATATTACTGAGAAATTATTTTCATTAACAATTTTTTTTTCAAAATGCTTGAAATTTATGATAAAATTACCATTGAGATGGGGTGTTGTATAGTTGTTCTCTTTTTTACGTGTTATTTTTTATAAATACACAGAAAATCCGCTATAAACATAACTTTTATATTACTAAGTACTAGTAAATTGATACAAAAGTCATCCATGGTAACACTGTTTCTTCATTTGTCATTTTACTTACTGCAAGTGTCAAAAATTCACTTGCAAGCAAATTCTCTTGCAAGTTGGGCTGCAAGTACGAAAAATGTGATGGTGTTAGTAAAAATGTGTGAGTGTATTGAGTTTTTCGAACTTGCACTTGCAAGTGTAAACCCTAGGTAATACACTCATGTATACATTGGCAGTGATTAACAAAAGTGTAGCAAAAATATATCAACATTTTCTTTAACTCTAAAGAAGTTACCCGAAGTGTAAAAATAGAAAGTTATCATAACTGTGATGACTATAAAAACTAGAGATTTTATTTTAGTTTGCTTTGAAAGTTTTAATTTTTAAATTTTGTCTTTCACTGTACACTTTAACATCAATTTGTGTGCATTAGCATTATCAGCCGTATTTGTATAATTTTTGTACTTAAAATTATGTTTTGTGGAATTCCAATAAAATATTTGAACTTTCCAAACAAACTATAATTTTAAATCCCGATAGTAAAATATAAATATGGAGCACAAATATTATTGAAAGATAAAAAAACCTATTTTACAATTCAAGGATGGGCGATTATAGAGTTTTTTATTTAATTAAGGAAAAAAGGGCTTAAATTAAGTCTATTTTTTAAGTTTTGTAAAAGAACAATTTAAAACTTTGAAGGTGATTTTTGTAAATTTTCTCGTATTTAAGTATAATAATCTCTTCTCTGCGATTATAATTTTGTAAGTTTGTATTTCTAAATATTTCTTATGTCGCAGATCTGAAGTAAATTAAGGTTTTTATTTCAAATGGTTTTGCATATTGAAAAAGATAACCAAGAAGTAATTTTACCATAACTTTCTAAAGATCATACAAAATAATTTAAATTTTTCTCATGTGCACTTTTGAACTCGAATATCTCAAAGGTTCCATTATCTCAAAATTTGCTTAAGCCAACTTAAGAACTTTCTCTTTTTGCCATAGAAATATTTAACTTGACACCGACGAATTTTTTTATGAAAAAGTGATTTACTATCAAAGTAATTTTTGCGAATACAAAATGTTTAATTTACAAGGTTTTGTTTGTCGTGCTTAGTTCCCAATTTTTATTCTTGATACAAACATTTACTTTCAATTGAAATGCGACTAATTTTCTATACGAAGTAACTTCGTTTTGTTACAACCAAATCTTAAAGAATCACTTTCTGAGTCGATCTAATGATGTTTGGCCAACTGACTGGCTGTCCATGTAAACCTTGTGTGCAAAGTACAGGTCGCAATTTTGAAGATAATTTGATGACATTTTGAACATAAGCTCTAATTGGTACAAGCACCAAGCTTATCGAAAAAGTGACGGAAATTTAATACGTGCAAGTCTTACAGAGTAAGATGGAAGTACTTCAGAAGGATTCCAAGTTGATTTTCCTAAGCAGAACAATAAAAATTGTTTTTGGACAGATTCTTTTCGGTTTATGTAAACATCATAATCAGGATCCCAGATAATAGAGCCATATTCGATGAAAGGTCTTACCAAAGATGTATATAACAGCTTTGTAATCATAAGGTCAGTGAACTCCTTCGCCCAACGCTTTATGAAGGCAGGTACACCACCAGCTTTATTTATCATTGATGTAATGTGTGTTATAAAATCTAATTTTGGACCAAGTAAAACACCAAGATCCAAAATCTCTTTAACAAATTTAAGTTGGCAGTCACTCAAAGTATAGATACCCAGAGGATTCCATTTTCTACAAAAACGCATATGCTCACATTTTGTTAAATTTAGATTCATGATGTTGATATTGCACTAGTTATAAAAATTATCCAAATCATGTTGAAGACTGAGCATTTCCGATGATTTTTGGAGCTTAGAAGTATTTTTTACATAATCGGCATACATTAACACATTACAATTGTGTATTGCACTCGGAAGATCATTTATAAAAAGTGAAATAAAAGTGGTTAGAGTCGGTATACGATTTCACCAAGCCCTAACAAAAATGTTCTACCAAAAGTGTTAGTGCTCATAAACTTTGTTATTGAGATGATCGTAGAAAATTCCGAAATCCGAATTTGTTCATGCATGGATGATCGACACGGTTTTCATGCTAGGGTGATCGACTCACATAATCGGGTCTTAACCCGTTTTTCCATAATACGGTTGTTGGTTCTTTCAAAATTTTGATTTTCGACTGTCGAAAAAACTGGCTCAGTTAAATACTTCTCGATTGGTATATTTTGCCAATAAAATTAGTTTAAATAATATAAAAGAACATTTACTTAAGAGTGCTGTATTTGGTTGTGCCGAATCTTTGATACCCTCTACCGACGGTTAGAATATTTCAGGCGTAAGCCCTATTTGGGATCTTTAGATTAATTATTAATCTTTATAACAAGAAATAAAGTATAGTCATAGGTCAAGCCAGCCCAAATGTTACTCTACACCACAGTAAATAAGAACAAATTTTTGCAAGTGTACCCCATTTGGGACCAATGGGCAATCATGAACCCACCAGAACAAAATTATGTTATTAAGTTTAAGATTCATATAAAAGTTATTTGTGCTGAACATTATTACTATATCTTTATCTATATGAAATTTGTTTGCCTTTAAGTGGCCTTAGGATGGGGGCTTATATGGGACCTTTGGTTAATTTTGGATCCGCCTGCACAACATTTTGTCACGACATAGAAGCTATAGGAAAAGCGTTATCGCCAATTATAATGTAAATAATAATCGTGAGTAATCTTTGTATGAGCGCTATGGTCGAGCCTATTGGACCGATTCGTCCAAAAGGCTTGATCCTTATACCAGTAAGAACCTACGTGCTGAATTTCATTAAATTATCTCCAAAATTGTGACCTGTACTTTGCGCACAAGGTTTACAAGGACAGCCAGCCAGGTAGCTGGCCAGCCATCCGGGCGGACATCGTTAGATCGACTCAGAAAGTGATTCTGACCAAATGCTACAAAAACGTTATTCGTTACGGTTCAAAGCGTACTAAACTGTTTTCCGAAAGAAGCCCTACGGGAAAATTTGGGCAATGCACTTATCCCCTGAACTGTGAACGCAGTTTTATCATAAAAAGGTGAAAACAGAACATACCACTTAACTGGTGATAATGTGTTTAAAGAGTAGTGATTCCAGAAGAAAGTTAATTGACAAACAATCAGTCATATAACTGGATTTTGTGTGGGTAGTGGCTGGTTATATCATATTAACATGTTTCACTCGGGACAATATCTGCAACAGGCATTATTTTAGTCGAAATTTAGGCCCTAAATTTGTAAAACGCAAACGCAATGCCAATAAAACATTGAAAGCAAAAACAATGTTAAACATTTGTCAAAATTTTGTTGTTGCTTTCTACAGGAATACATTTTGCGTTTTAAAATTATCAACGCCACAAGATATGCAGCGTTTAAAATTCAATATACATTTCTATAGAAAACAACAACAAAATTATGAAATATTTTCGATTTTGTTTTTGCTTACAATATAATTTTTGGCGTTGCGTTTGCGTTTTACAAATTTAGGGCCTTAATGTGTTCATTTCGGTAATTTCAGTGACCAATTACAAAGCGTAAAAAATGTACATAACTATGATGATAAAGATGAATTTTTTGCACAACATAGCGAACAATTCTGCATCACTAACTCTTTTTGAGTTGTGTCACTACTGAGAGTAAATGAGAGATATTTCCTCTTATTTATCCTGGCAAAGCGTTTCACCTCACGGTTCAAGTTGGTAAATTGGTTTTAGTTCCCTGTGTTGATGGTTTTGAATGTGTTGGAACTTGTATTTTCGAGACATTATTTTTTCCCCGTGTTCTGTCTGAGTTCTATTATTTTCTTCCTTGCGGTAGTACCTCAATTAATGATGTGGCTGCTGTTAGAAGCGCATATTCTTTCCCTTCCCGTTCAGCTATGGCTGACTCGCAATGTGCACGGCAGCTGTTTGCTATTTCGCTGATTCCTGAATTAAAATTTGGTCTGTCATAGTTTTATATGACTAACGGCCAATTTGTTGGTTTAATATTGTATCGCACTTATATTAAAAATCATTTTAAATACAAAATTCTGTTCTTCACTAAGCACTTAAATGCAACCAAGATGGTACATTTAAATTTAACCAGGGTTTAAAAAACTGCAGCCGAAACCAAAAACTGTCGAACAAAAAAAGAAAATTTGAGTACAACTTTTCGATTTTTTGAGTTGGATTGACAGCGACGGTTTACATTTAATGAATTAGCAAAAACAACAGTTTTTTTAAACGCTGAATTTAACTTCCCAACGGGTAAAGGAGGAGTACGGATGACTTCTAGAAGGCCCATGTTCTCCTTCTTTTGGATGTATAAGAACTGCTCGATCCATTCCATACTCATATCTTTTTTACACACGTTGTCATTGCGGAGTAGGCCTTCCGCTCTCGCTTCTATATCAGGTACATAAGAGTGGTAGCGGTATCAATCTTTTTGCTTTTGCTTGTGCACAAAAACAAAACAAAGAATGTTACTCCCTCTCTTCTCCCTTCTCATATAAGCTGATGTGGAATACGATAAGATACACATCGGCTGGCTTTCTCTAAGGCATTATTTAGTTAGATAAGAATAGTAATTGAATCAAAACGATTTTAAGCACGCCTTTAAAAAGGCCTGAAGTAAGAAGGCCTTCTGAGTTTTCCCGCTGAGTAGTTCCTGGGTGTGTGAGCCATACACTATTTGATGGTCTGTTTATTTTCGAAACAAATCCTATTTTATTTAAATAAGGTCAAATAAAGTTTTATATATTTTTTTGGAATAGAGCTTAATAAGCCTAAACCACAACGAATTATAATACTGTGAGGTAAGTTTTTTTTTGGAGATTGGTTTATAATTTTTAGGTCTCATGTAAAGCACACTTAGCAATCTAACTTGTTTTAAAGTAAATTTAGGGGATATCGGATACTTAGCACTCTAACTTGTTTTAAAGTAAATTTAGTGGAAATCGGATATTTTTTACATCTTTATCATCATTTGCAAAGACTCATAATGAAAACTTTTACAAAGACAAAAAAGAAGAAAAAAAATTAAAATGAAAATATAATCAACCACAGAAGTTGTCATACTTCAGTTGCAGTTTAAGTTTTTGCAGTTTATTCGTCGTAAACTTTAATAAACTTCAAACAATTATAAAAAGTAAAATTTATTTTGGAGATAATTTTTAATTAAAAAGAACATTTAATTTTTAAAGCGTAACTTTTGTTTAAGTGTTTGTACTTTTAACGAACTGAAATGGTCTGATGTACTCAAAAATATTTCAATAGATTTTATAATTGAAGTATTTTAGTGAAGGAGTCTTGAAATCTTTGTTTTTGCAATTGGTTAATTGATTGATAGTTTTGTCTCACTTGTTATAAAAGGACATTTTTTCAGTAGATTACATTTACGATTGTATGTTACAGTTGCATAGCGTTCGTTAAAAATTTGTCACTTTAATTAATGTCATAATGGATGCACGTTATGAAAAATATTTCTGCATATACTCTATTTTAGTTTCATAAATTTTATTTACTAGTACATATTTGTTTTTCAAAAATATTTTTAGTTTTTAAAAAGCAGTAACAAACAAGTAAGAGCGATATAATCGACTGTGACGAATCCTAGATACCCTCCACCGTGAGTTAGAATATTTCAGAAATTGGCTTAATATGGGATCTTTAAATTATAAGCCAATCATTATAATAATTGACCTCACAGTATTATAATTTTTTGCGCTTTTAGACTTGCGATAAATTATGGGCAGAAAGTTTTATTTAGGATAATAAAGGGTGTTTTTTTATGAAGTGACACAAGCTTAAATTATAATAAATTTTCAATTTCAATGAAACGGGCTTTATTGGAAAGAAAATTTTATAAAATTAAAGCTTAAATATGATTTCTGCTATGTGGCCGCCATGTCTGGAGCGTAAAACAACTTTTCGCTGTATTTGCAGCCGTATTTCACCGATAACTCTTTGAATGTTGATTTCCAGGTGTTCAATTGTTTGTGGTTTATCGACGTAGATAAGTGACTTAACATAACCCCAAAGAAAATAATCCAATGGGGTTAAATCACACGATCTTGGTGGCCAATCAATTGGGCCATTACGTTAAATTATTTTTTCATCAAACGTTTCTTTGAGTAAATTAATTGTAGCGCCCGCTGTGTGGCATGTGGGTCCGTCCTGTTGAAACCACATATCAGCAAGAATAATGCCATGTAATTAAGGTCCGAAAAAATTTCGAATCATGTTCCTATAGTGTTCACCATTGACAGTAACATATTGACCATCATCGTTTTTGAAAGTATATGGGCCAATGACTCCGCCAGCCCATAAAGCTTACCAAACAGTATTTTTTTGTGGATGTAAGGGTGTTTAGGAAAAAGCTTGTAGATTCTTCTCAATCCTTCAACAAGAAATGGGCTTCATCGGAAAATAAAATTTTAAATTTTGAATTAAAAAATTATTTTTATCAAAAATTTTAACAATTTGAATCCGTTGCTCTGATTGAAGTCTATTCATAATAAAATTTCATAGCAAACTAAACAAAAAGCAACTATCAGCTGTTAATTGGGTGCTCAAATAAAGCAGTGGTGCCAACACAAAGTTGTGACACTATATAAAAAACACCCTTTATATTCGACCTATTCCAAATTATGGGTTGGTCATCCAAAATTGTTTGATTTTTGGTAGTTAAAAATCTAAATTGGACCAAATTTTAATACAGTAGTTCATTTTGAGCGTTTTAAAGAGCTTTTCGGAATGCTGCTTTATATGTGACACATAGCAATTATGGACCGATTATTCTAGCAATACAAAGCTAAATAAGCCAAATTTTATCACCGTATCTACATATATTTGTTACGGGTTTAGTCGTATTTAAATGATTTCCCAAAGTGGAGGAAATTTATGGACCAATATTCACAAATTTTGGTTAAGCGTTTCTTAGTTTTTTAAAACTAAGACAGACTAAATATTATAACGTAGCGTTACCCGCTACGTTGTTAGGCTTTCTAACAGCCGTACCTAAACAAGAGCGGAAGGCGGAACGTTTTCTTCCGCTTAGCTTTTACGCTAATATGCCATACCTAAACAAGAGCGTCAGCGCTGTGCCACAAACAGTAGTGTTAACTTTCTTGTTTAATAAAACCCACATACTAGAAATATAAAGAAGAGAAATAACCGCTAGATTGACAAAAAATAGCTAAATTGCCATTATTTATTAACAATAGCGGACAACTTCACGTTTAAACGCGCTGTCAAAATCGGATTTTCCAATTGTAAAGCGCTATTTAGGGATGCTTCATACAAATTGTATGGGCATGAGAATTTTTGACAGCTAGAAAACGCTTTCCGCTCTTGTTTAGGTATGGCTGTAAAGTATTTTCCGACCGTGGGCTTTATAAAAGCCCCTTGGTAAATAATGGACCGATCTTCGTGAAACTAAGTACTTTGGTTTCCAGTCGTATAAACCCAATTTATGCAAAATTTATTAATTATCAGTGAATTCTGCCACCAAAAATTTTAGTTTTGTAACAGAGGTATCAGATTTTTAGGTTGGTTGTTTCACTTTTCGATTTGTTGTGTTTGAAAATAAGCATTTAATACCGTTACTTAGTGTTCGGTTCGGTAGATTTGTGGATACCACAAACGCTTATAGTAAATCATTAAAAAAAATAAAGTTTACCTGTATGTGATATTCGTAAAACAATGACGAATATTGAAAAAGTTTACTGCTTCAAAAGAACAAGCTTCAATGATTTAAATTATCTTCTAAATAATATAAACTTTCTTGATAAGTTATCTATTTCGTATGGCACACAATCATTCATCGAAACTATGATTGACACTTTCTATAACATTATTTTTGAATATCTTGATGATTGTGTTCTGAAAATCACTGTATTTAAACAGTCAATTCCTCCCTTAACTCTATGCAACTGTTTAGACTAAAAAATATTTTTTTTTTTTTTTTTTGTCATTATTTGTTTATTGAATCTTCATATATTAAACATGAACTAACAATAATTAATCAAATCTTAACCTAATACGTTATTTTATCTCCTGCCAGTGCCAGACAAAATTTTCTTCATCACGGGTTATGTTCACTTTTATAGGTGTTTATCGCTCATCTAATTGGGTAAGTGCTGCAGTGTCTCTTCTTCTTAAGCGAGTGTGGCCGCCATGATTTAAAATATTTCGAGCTAGTGGATTTGGGTGTTGTTCAAGCCTTTTTAAATATTTTATTGCATATTTTGTAATCATAGATTTCACTAATGGCACATTGAGATCCTTATGAATATTTGAGTTTTTAACATACCAGGGAGCGGCTGTGATTATTCGAAGAAGTTTATTTTGGCGCCTTTGAATTTTGTCGATATTAGAGGCCGAGGCAGTGCCCCATAGTTGAATACCGTAGCACCAGATAGGCTTTAAGATAGAGTTGTAAAGTAGAAGCTTGCAATCCAGACTAAGGACAGAATTTCTTCCAATAAGCCAATGAATTTGAATGGCTTTTAGTTTCATTTGAGTTAATTTTGCCTCTATATGGCATTTCCACGTTAATCGCCGATCCAAATGTATACCGAGATATTTAACATGCGAATGTTGAGGAATTATTTGATTATTGATTGTAATAGGGGGGCAAGATTCCCGGCGCAAAGTGAATGGTTTATGTACACATTTTTGCTCATTGACCATTATCCTCCATTGTCTTAACCATATTTCTAGTTGAAATATATGATGCTGTAAGTAACGCGATGCTTCATAACGATTTTCGTGGACGTTTAGAAAAGCTGTATCGTCTGCAAATGTTGAAGTTTGTGTGTAGTTGCTTGTTGGCATGTCCGAAGTATAAATTAAGTATAATAGGGGGCCCAGGATGCTGTCTTGTGGGACTCCAGCGGCAATGGGCTGAGGTGAACTTAAGAAATTTCCTTCTTTAATAATAAATTGACGACCGACTAAGTAGCTTTCTAGCAGCTTGTGTGTGTTTGCTGGTAAATTTTGCTTCAATTTGTGTAATAAGCCTTAATGCCAGACTTTGTCAAAAGCTTGCGAAACATCGATGAAGAGTGCTGAGCAATATTTCTTTTCTTCAAATGCTTTTGTTATGACATTAACTATTCGATGAGTCTGCTCGATTGTGCTGTGTTTTCTTCTAAATCCGAACTGATGGTTTGGAATACATCTATTTTCACTTAAAATTGGTGTTAATTTTGAAACTAATAATTTCTCAAACAGCTTTGACATATTTGATAATAAGCTAATAGGTCTATAAGACTCAACTTTTGTATGATCTTTACCTGGCTTTGGTATCATGGTAACTAAGGAAACCTTCCATTTTTCAGGATAGTATTCAAGGCGTAAAATAGCATTAAAAATAAAAAGAATAATTTTCTTTGCTATGCGAGGTAGCTCCAAAAGCATTTTATTACTGATTTTATCAATACCAGGTGCCTTCTTAGTGTTTAAGTCACAAATAGCCTTTTCGATTTCTCTTATCTCGAATCTGAGGGGAATAGCTGCTCTAGCATCAACAGGTGGTAACTCGACCGCAATATTGTGAGATATATTTGGTGTAAATACGTTTTTCAAATGATTTACAAACAGGTTTCCTTTTTCATTGTCATTTCTTGCCCAGCTACCATTCAAGTTTCTTAATGGTGGCTTAGATATAACTGGCCTTTTTAGATTTCTAGCTGCACGCCATAATGAGTAGTCAGATTGTGGAGTTGAATCAAGTTCCTTAAGATATTTTTCTAGAGAAGCCGTTTTCTGATTCTGTAGCAACTTTCTTAGCCTTTTTGTGCATTCTTTTAATAAAATCTTAAGTTGCGGGGATCTGTAAAGTTGCCACTCTCTTCGAACTCTCCTTTTTTCAGTCAAGAGCCGCTCGACATCTGAAGAACATATTTTATTATTTTTAATTTTTTTGGGGGTAACGCTGGAGTGTTGAACAGCTAGTTTAAGATAACTGTCAAAGTTAACAAGAGAGAGATCCACATTCTCCGGTGTACTAAGCGGAATATTTTCTGTGCAATGGGCACTGAGACATTTTTTATATTTTAACCAATTTATTTGTGTGGCTGGCGTCGCTAAGTAACCTGACGGAAATACAATTCTATTTGGGTTCGATATAGTAACAATTGTAGGTGTGTGGTCGGATGATAATTCTAAGGAAGCTTCAACATGAATCGTTTCTGTGGGGATGTTTTTAACCACGCCAAAGTCGATAACATCTGGAATTTTTTGCTGATCAGTAGGCCAATATGTTGGTTGCCCGCTCGCGACCACATTTAAACCCATTTTAGAGATTGTGTTAAACAAAACACGACCTTTTGGTGTTATAAGTCGTGACCCCCAGAAGGTATGTTTAGCGTTATAATCGCCAGCGGCCAGAAAACAGGGTCCTAATGATTTATAATATTTATAATATTGGCCTTCTGATATGGAAAATCTAGGTGGAGAGTATAAAGAAGAAATTACTATGTTTTGATTTAGCTCCTCAACACAAATAGTCGTTGCTTGCAGATAGTCTTCACAGTGATCACACATAATGTAGTGTTTGACTCGAGTTTTTATTAAGATGGCAGAACCTCCACAAGCTCTATCTCGAGGGTCCTTGGTATCATATAGTATATAACCATTGATTTTAAACGTATTTCTTGAGGTCAAATGAGTTTCAGAAATCATCATGACATCAATTTGTTTATTTTTAAGAAAGTATTCTAATTCATTTTTATGTTGGCGGATGCCGTTTGCGTTCCAAAAACAAATTTTTAAACAGTTCATGGTTTGTTAAGCATTCTAAGCATTTCCTGCATCATATTACCCATTGTGTTCGTAAAATTATTTACTGTTTGCACTAATGTTTCCATGGTTTTTTCTAAACGACTTAAATTAGAAACCGGAGTTTCATCATTACTTGGCGAGGCACCTTGCATTGGCTGATGGTTTGATTTTAGGACGTTAGCGTAAGAGGTTCTGTTATTACTAGGCTGGGGGGCTTGAATTGCATTTGTGTTTACCTGATTTGCAACCTGCATTTGAGGGGTATTTGTTTTCGGTCCAACCGTCTGCTTGACAATATTATATACTGGGCATCCTCTATAATTGGCAGTGTGATTACCGCCACAGTTGCTACATTTTTTTACGTTGGGGTCGGTTTTAGACTTATCGCAAGAAACTGTACCGTGTAGTTCACCACATACTACGCAGACAGGGGGTAAGTAGCAGTATGCCTTGGTATGGCCAAATTCTTGGCAGTTTAAGCACTGAACAGGTCCATTTTTTTGTGCGGCTCTTCTATAGTTATTCTTCTGTAGGGAATATATTTTAAATTGTAAATAGGATGTGTTTCGTTTTTTTTAAGTTTTACGTCACCGGGTTCAAACTCCACTCGAAAAAGTGGTTGGGGAATTTTTTCTCTATTTTTAATATTTACTACATGTTTTACCTTGAAGCCTTTTTCTTCTAGGAATGTTTTAACCTCTTCTAATATAGAAAAAATATAATTTACTAGCATTTAACCTGCTACTTCGTTAGCGTCCCCTTTTCCTTCGTGGACATATTTGTATGCCAAAGCTTATTTTTCTAGGTTTAAATTTGTTTAAATTCTAGCATTTAACCCGCTACTTTGTAATCAGGCCTTTTCTTTCATGAACGTATGTATTTATATGCCAAAGTATATGTAAATAGGTTTAAGCAAAATAGTGCCAAATTTTTCATCTCATAGGTTGATATTGAAACAGGACTTTGCATCTATATTTTCTGCTTCTAAGTTCAATATAGAAAATTCAAAAAGTACGACTCGTAGAACGCAAAAAGAAAGTTAATTTCCCTTATTATCCTTTTTGATACTTTTTTCTCCTCATTTATGTATTAAACATTTCAATGTTGTAGTTGAGCCTAAGGTTTGGTACGTTTTTGTCATAGGATGAAAAAATCTTTGGTGGGCGTGAGGAACTTCGCCAATTGAGCAAAAAAATTTTTTGGCTTAAATTTAACTGAAAAATGTATTGTATTATCCCATATTGCCCATAAGATATAGTCCCTTGGAGCAATGATGTCTAGAAAAGTTGTGTCTCTAATGTACATACAGTGGTGGCGTGACAAAAAGGTTCCAAAATATGTACAGGTTTTAGGCGTTTACTCCCCAAAAGGACCAAATTTCGAAAAAGTACCAGACACCTGTCCTCTTATTTTTTTAATGAACAACATTAAGTGTTAAATTTTTTGTATCTCTTTTAGTTTTGGATTTTTGAGGTTAGCGGGATCGAGTTGGCGAGAGGCCAGTTTCCGGCCCAACTGTCAGCTTTTTTGCTTCAGGATCTAAGGATGTGTCAGTCAGTAACTTACCAGTTTTATATTATATAGATAGATGGAGAAAATGTTGTGAAAAAAGTAACAAAATTAAGAACGATTTTCACACCTTAAACGTTTGAATTTCAAAACAGGTCCAAATCTGTTTTGTATTTTTTAGATGAGCTACGAATATTATAAAATTTTTATTTTCCCTTCTACTCCCCAAAAATGCCGTACTTCACAAAAGTACCAGAAACCTGTCCATTTTTTTTTTTTAATGAACAATAATAAGTATTCAATTTTTGTATCTCTTTTAGTTAAGGAGATGTGAGGTTAGCGAATTTTTCTAATGAACAACAATAAGTGTTAATGTTTTTCATCTCTTTTAGTTTAGGAGGTATGAGGTTAGCAGGATTGTTTGGCGAGAGGCCAGCCCCTCTCAACGTTTTAGCTTCAGACGCTTTGGCTCTGCGATGAAAGATAAATTGATGGAGAAAAAATCTTTTGAAAAAGTAACAAACATAGGTACAATTTTCATCCCTTAAACGTTCGAATTTCGAAAAAGTACCAAAAATGCATTTGTATTTTTTAGATAAGTTACAAATGTTGTATAATTTTTATTAAAACGGCCGAATTTCGTAAAAGTACCAGACAATTATTTACCTTTTTTTTATTTGTTGCACAAAAATAAATATTGTATTTAATAAAAGTATCAGTTTATAAAAAAAAGTACCAGTTAGAGAACGAAAAAGTACCTTGCATATTTATTTTATGATTCTAGATCCATTAAATGCGGAAATTAAAAAGGTACCAGTTAAAGAACAAAATATTACCAAAAGCCCTCTTACAGATTCTCATTCACTCAGGACCTTGTAAGTTTAATTTTATCTTTCTGGGTCCAATACTAACGTAAAATCAAAAAGTACCTGTTAATGAATAAAAAAGTACCAAAAAAATCCATCTTATAGATTCTCATCCACTCAGAACATTGCATGTTGAATTTTATTATTCTACGTTCAATATTAACGGAAATTCAAAAAATACCGCTTGAAGAACAAAAAAGTACAAAGCCCTCTTATAGATTCTCATTCAGTTAGGACTTGCATGTTTAATTTTATATTTCTAAGTCCAATACTAACCGAAATTCAAAAAGTACCAGTTAAAGAACAAAAAAGTACCAAAAACTTCATTCTTATTCATTCTTATCCACTCATGGCATTGCATCTTGAATTTTATGTTTCTAAGTCCAATATTAACGGATATTCAAAAAGAACCAGTTCACGAACTAAAAAGTACCAATAAGCCCTTTCAGAGATTCTCATTCACTCAGGACCTTGCAGGTTTAATTTTGTGTTCATAAGACCAATATTAGCGAAAGTTTTGTAAAAGTACCAGTTAAAATACGAAAAAGTACCAAAAAGATCCCTCTAACAGATTGTCATTCACTCAAGACCTTGCAGGATTAATTTTATGTTTCTAGGTCCAATACTAACGGAAATTCAAAAAGTACCAGTTAATGAACAAAAAGGTACCAAAAAGTTCCCTCTGATAGATTCTCATCCATTCAGGAATTTGCATGTTTAATTTTATTTTTAAAATTCCAATACTTGCTAAAATTCAAAAAGCACCGGTTAATGAACAGAAAAGTACCAAAAACTTCCCCTTATGGATTCTTATCCACTCAGGAAATTGCATCTTGAATGTTATGTTTCTTATAACAGTTGTAGCAAATCTATGGCTATTACAGGTTTGTTTTCTTCCATTTGTGACAATATCTTCATCAAAATTCGTTTTCTGTAAAGTTGTTTTATATTGTTGGTTATGCCTTGGTCCATTGGTTGAAGAAGAGAAGTCATATTGGGAAGAAAGTAGACAAGTTCAATATTTTGTTTGTTTATCTTTTACGTCCTTTGGATGCGCTGTGTAGTTGTCAACAAAAAGCAGAACCTTTCTTTTTTGCGAAGCAAATTTTTTGTCCAGCCCTAAAATCCATTTAGAAAAAATTTCTGCTGTCATCCATGCTTTTTTTTTGAAATTATAATCCACATCTAGAGATGTGGATTATCGTTTTTTAAAGTTATCTAACCATCCAGTACTTGCTTTGGCTTTTTGCTTCAATGATACTCCAGATACGGGTAGATTCTTAGAACGAGCGGCCCTTACCCATTTGAGCATTGCTTCGTCAATGTCTTCAAAAAAACAAGTTCGAAGTCTCTTACGCTTAATGCTTAAATGCTCGTATTCTACATTCTTTTGAATAACTGACATGTTTTTTTAAATGTTTGATAATGTACTGAAAAGAATTCCAAAATCTTTAGCTATGTATATCTTTTTTCTTTGATGTCCCTTCTTCAACTTTATTAAATACTAACAACTTTTTTTCAAGAGAAATGCTACTCCGGTGCATCATTTTCGTTCACTGAACTCAGTCAACTGGTGTTAAAAGTAAAATCATTAACTTTTTTGTTTTCATTTACGGTACATTTCTTATTTTCTTAATAAATAGTGTTGCTAACAAGTGTAAAATAAAGCTTCAAAAAATATGGAGACAAAAACACACGTAAAATGTATTTTTGGTTCCAAAATTTTGTTCATTGTAAAGAAAAATTCACTTTATGGAAATTCATTATACGGAGATCAAAATACATTGAAAGTGGAACGAAAAGGCTGTGTTCATGATTTAAGTTCCTAATAAGGAGAACTTCATTGTATAGAAGTTCACTATAAGGAAGTTCGACTGTATAACCAAAAAGCTTAAGAAAAATATCAAATTTCCCGTATATCCTTTTTTTGGTACGATTTCTTCCCCCCATCAAAGTATCAAAAATTTCAGTATTGTGGTGGGAACCCATAATTAAGTACGAATATGTCAATGAATGGAGAAAAATGTTTTGTAAAAAAAGTACCAAAATTAGTCACGATTTTCACCCCTTAAATGTTCGAATTTCGAAAAAGTACAAAATTTATATTCGAATTTTTTTGATAAGTTTCGAATGTGGCATACACTTTGTTTCTATATTCATTGGTTCAAAAGATAGATGGGGTGTCAAAAAAGTACTAGAATTCAGGTTTTACCCTTTTACTCCCTAATAGGCCCAAATTTCAAAAAAGTACCAGACACCTGTCCGCTTATTTTTCTAAAGAACAACGATAAGTATTACATTTTGTTTGTATCTCTTTTAGTTTTGGAGATATAAGGTTACCGCATTTTCCCGTTTTTACCCTTTTTTACCCCTTAAACATTTGAATTTCCAAAACTCCCGTCTTAGTGCATCGATTTGGGGAGTGACCAATCTCTGGTCCAAATTTCATGTGCTAAGCTTCAGGCGTTTAGGCTGTGCGATGATGAATCCGTGAGTCAGTGAGTCAGTCAGTCAGTCAGTCAGTAACGAAACAATTTTATATATATAGATAGATTAATCATTAAGCTGTATTAAAATTACTTAAATGAAATGAAAGTTAAATTTAAACATGATCCTAAATAATTTTTATAACTCGTATAACTATAATGGGGTTCTTAAATCATGAATCAAGTAATGATTTGACAATAAGTAACTTGTTTGCCGACATTTATGCAACTACTTATTCTGATGCCCAATACCCTAACTCCAATAACAACCCTTAAGTGATTCATGACCACCAAGCAAGTATAATTTTCTCTTATTATAACCTTCCAAATTATAACCAGATTGAAAAGCATAAAATCATCTTTCTTCAGTAGACCTGATGGTGATCCAAACTGTATGTATTTTAACTAACTGTGCTAATGCTATCGCCACACCTTTATCGATAAAATTTAACGTATTAATTTTATATAGACACTTTTTTCATTTTTGAAAAGAAACTTATATAGTTCTGCTATTTAAGTCTGGAAATTAATTAAATGATGGGAATTATAGAGGTGCTTTTCCTAAACTCCTTGAAAAGTGCATAACTTGTTGTCTCTTTCATCAAGCCCTGTCATTACTATCTTCTTTCCAGCATGGCTTTACCACTGGATTTAATAATGGTCAATTAACGGACGTTATATACACAGACTTCAGTACAGCTTTTGATAAAGTCAACCATAGACTTCTTCTTAGTTACCTTTTCTTATAACAGTCTTCGCTTGCTTGAGTCATACCTTATTTATACAAGACTGCTCGAGTGACCATCATCTTCTCATAAGAACCATTCATCTTAAAGTTTCACCGGTAAAAAAAGGCAAACTTGTTCATAAAGGATTCGACGTAAAAAAGTTGTCCTATCCTCTCTGCTCTTTATCAAATAACGAATTTTCCCTAATGAATTTACAAAAATGAAGACTCCAATACAATTATAATTTAACAGACAAAGCAGCTTTAATTAGTGCTCGGACAGACAAAGGTCGATTAATAGAGGGGATTGCTGCTGAAGCGCAAGCAGCAGCCGAAACTAACAGAAGTCGCGATCTGTACAAAATCATCAGAAAGCCTTCAAACAGAAAATACTTATCAACTAAACCTTTGAAAAAACAGCAATGGATACCTTTTAACCTCGAAATCCGCCCAACCCAGTATCTGGGTACAACATTACTCTATATACATACATATATACACATACTGTCAGTATGGTTCTACAGAACCATAATGCTTCTGCAGCAGAGCCACACCGAACGATTTAAATGAAGGTATGATGATCAAAATACTGGTTGATCACACCGAATGTTAGAACTATAGAGGCATAACCCTATTAAGTATGATCAACAAAGTCATAACCAACATCGACCACAATAGTTTATCTGATCAAGAATTCAGGTACGAACAATCATCCATAGATCACATCATCATTGAACAATCTATAGAATACAGATCGCTTATACTCTGACATTTGGAATGCTCTTGCATGTAACGGTGTACTTAGGAAGATAACCATTAAGGTCCCATTAGCCGACCGTAAATGTAGAAATGTAAATGTAATGTACAGCTGATCGTTTCTGTTATATGGAAAGCAATGCAAATGCTTAACTGACTGTAATGTCACTTAACCGTAACGTGCCAACCTGTAGAAAATAGAATTTCATTTCGGGGTTACGTGACAGTTGTAGATAGTGATGGGCTGCTTATATTTTAAATGCAATGCGGGTAAAATCACTCTTTTTGTTTGGTACTTTTTCAGTTATAATATCTGTGGACTTTTGACAAAATAAGTTACAAACCATACATATTTTCATTTATACAAATATATGTTTATATGTATAAAATTAACAAATGTATACATATCCACAAACAAACAAAGTCTGGTTTTTAGTGGTATCAAAACCTTGTTAAGGTGTATGCACATTTTGAAATTAATGTAAGAACATGTGTACCAATATGATATAATACATATTTGTTTTTTGTAAATCTGTAATATTAATATCAAATATTAAATTATTAATTATTTATACATGCAAGAAATACAGTTTTAATACTATTTAAATCACTTGGTACTTTTTCTGCAAAGCGGTCACCATTTCAACATTTTTAATTCTCATCACTGTGTGTGTTGTTTTATGTATACTAATGCTTTTTTGTTTTTGGTTGTGAAAAACAGCTGACACGTTCTTACATGTTCTATAAGTGCACAAACGAGCTTACAGTACGTTACGGTACTTTACATTGCATTTAATTACATTTACGGTCGGCTAAAGCGGACTTTATCATTCAAGAGTTATATCGAAAAGCAAACTGTCGGGAGGCCCTATGCTCCTTATAAGATGAACAGAAACCACTATATATATAAAGAATATCATCGTCAATTCTGGAGTACTGCAAAGAACCTACATTGGTCCAATCTTATTCTCACTTTTTAAAAATGATCTGCCGATTGCAATACGCAATTGCGATGTATTCATCTTATTAAGCTACAAAAAGTCTTCTGTAATGAACAATCTTCAACATAATTTTGATCATTTTTATAACCTCAACCTCATGAATCTTAATTTAACGAAATGCAAGCATATGCGTTTTTGTAGAAAATTTAATTCATTGGGTAACTATATTTTGGGTGACAACTTTAATTGAATCATTATGTACAGAAAGGGAACTACTGACATTTACTTCATGTAACTTATATGAGTTTTGCTAAGAAACCAGTGTTAAAAGTGTCATATTAGACAACTTCAAAATAAAGCCAGTTCTCCTCTCTACGAGCTATGAATATAAAACTTGCATTTATTATTATTAACTAAACGGTTTTAATTGATTATCTCAATTTTAAGCGGTTCAGTTTTATAAGGCACACTACGACAATGATTAACAAAGCTCGTGGAGTAGTTGCTTTACTAAAGCGTTGGGCTTAGGGGTTCACTGATCCGTAAATTATAAAGCAGTTATAAACATCTTTGGTAATACCAATCATCGAATATGGTTCTATTATCTGGAATCCTTTTTTTTTGTATTTATTTAATCACGGTCTATGGACAAAAATCCTTACAGACCAATAAAATAATCTACATTTTATAAGGATACTTAACTAATGGTTTAAATTCAAGAACAAAATGATGTTACGTTTTAAAATATTAACGTTAACAGGGTAATCAATAAAATTATTGAAATCATTAAAAGTTTTGCATAATCTCCTTAGAGCAATTATTATAACTTGGCGTTAGCTGTTATCCGACAGTTAACAGACGCTTTTTGACAGATAACACATTATTATCTGTCAATTTAATCTTAACTTTAGCTAACTTCAAGTTGTAATAATGGCCCTTAAAGGGTCAGCGTTTGCATAGTTGGTTTGAAAACACTGTAGATGAAGTGGCGCGAAGTTCCGAGTAGACCTAAGAGGTATATTGAAGTTTATTGTCTTCGGCAAGAACTCTGAGAAAATTGAAACTACCTTAATTATGATCCTTTTCAGCGAATATGAAAAGATTTTAATAAAATGTATAATTTTCATTTATTTATGGTTCGGCGACCTGGAATTTAACTAAAGTGGATGTACAAAAACTACAGGTTCTTGTCAATAAATGCCTTCGCAGAATACTCAAAATATATTGCCCTCAAACTATAACAAATTCTGAGCTAAGGTTTAGAACGCAACAGCCTCGAATTGACCATGAGATCAATATAGATGGTTGGGTCATACCCTACGTAATCTAGCCACTGACATCAATAGGAAATCCCTTAATTACAACTCACAGGGAGCAAAAATGGGACGCCTTAAAAATTCAAGAAAACGCCAAGTTAAAGCCGAACTACAAACGGCTGGAATGAAGAAGAAGTCAATGGAGATCGGTTATTAAGGCCCTATATTTCTTATAGGAATTTTAAGGATTATATACATATATATATTTTTATTGACTTTTCTTTGAATGTTAGTGTTATTATACTCACTGTTTATTGTTGTTGTTTTTGTTTAAGCTTTGATATTGTTACAAGTAAAACTGGGGTTTTATTTGTATAATATCTTTAGTTTTTCTAAAATCTTTGGATCAAGTTTCCTGACGATCTGGCCTAAGCAACCAGTGAAATGCGCATAGGAATAGCTTATCCCTTCGACAATAAATTTCTGTTTATCAATAGTATGAAATGGGAATTTAGCACATTTAAACGAAACCTTGTAAATTAATTTTTCGAATCCCAAGAGAAACTTTGACATTATTATCTTGTTTTTAAATACATAACCTAATAATATTGCTTGTTATTTAATTGTAGTCTGTAAGAATTTTAATCCATAGATTTAAGTCAATAAATAAATATGCTGTTTTAAGTTAACTTAACCCAGAACAGCTTCATACGAGTTTTGTTAGTAAAAAATTCAAAAGTAAATATTTTTAGCACCAAGCCACGGATATACTTTTATG
The DNA here is from genome assembly GCA_930367215.1 of Pollenia angustigena. Taxonomy (NCBI): domain Eukaryota; kingdom Metazoa; phylum Arthropoda; class Insecta; order Diptera; family Polleniidae; genus Pollenia; species Pollenia angustigena. The sequence continues at coordinate 116,760,992 of OV884057.1, read as the reverse complement.
GCGTCTGGGATGAATTATAAAAAAGTTGCACACGGAATGACAAATTTAGTATACCCTCTGCACAACTAGTAATGGAGGGTATAAAAACCTAAAGCAACTTTAAAATTTTAAAATGTTTGTCATCAAAATTAGCCATTGTTAGATTTGTTAGGGTTACCATATTGAAAAGGTATCAAATAAAAAAAAATTGCTTGGGATAATAATATAGAATTTTTGTACAATATAGGTTGCCCTGGTAGGAAAGTTGATTGCCAGCTAGTGTGTCAATACGAGGGCTGCGAGTTTGATTCCTTCATGAGACTCTGGTCTGTTTCATTACAACGGGCTAAGGAACTAAAGTAATATTGCTCGGTTAATTACGTTAGAATGCAATTTGTAATTGTATTTGTAACATAAATTTACTAATAGAATTTATTAAATAGCAATTTTAAATTTTTTTTCTGTTAATTTGCGAATTATATAAAACGGCCCAGCTTTCAATATGAATATAAGAGACCTTATGAATGTTGATTTCATCTACCACACGATCGGGCGTAAAATCAATTCCTCTAAATATTTTACGAATGCATGTGTGTATAAAGAGAAAGGATACGTTCAAAATACTGATTAGTTTCTAAACACGTTTTTTTAAGTGTAAGGAGGGTAACCATTTAGAAGAAAAACGTTTTTTTTCTATGAGCAACACAATGGGTCTATTGGTTTTAGCTATGCTGTTTTAATAACATTTACGATTTAATACCAGTATTGATGCCGATACCGAAATTCGTTTCGGTTGCCAACAAAAATATAAACTTTAAATTTGTTTCTACTCTGCAAAATTTATATTTTTGAAAACTATAAAATTTTGCAAACAAAATACAATTTTTAGAAAATTTTACAGAAAATCCTTTTGATAATTGCCACCATGTAAAAACTGTAACAGCTAAGGCCGTGGTTTTGAAATGTGGCTTAAATTCAAACTTAGTTTAACGTAGTCTGAAACTCGGATTTTTCCGGTGAAATGTGATTTTTTTTATTATTTTGTTTAAGTCCAACATTTTAAGCAAAACTAAAATGTTCCGTCTAAATTTTGGATATAAACTTGGTAATGGATGCATAAATATGTTTTCAGATTACCAAAACCAAGTTTAACTGAGATCTTAAGAACTATTTTTTGGTTTAAAATTGTAGATTTGTAGAAAACACAAGCGCTTATAGTGTTTGCGTAGAAAATCATTAAAAAAAAACAAGTTTCCCTGTTAGTCATCTTTCGAACACAAAAATATTACTGTTTTTATCAAACTCAACAAAAGATGTGAACATTTAATTCCGTTCGGTTTTTTTGAAAACCCACAAACTTCAATGTGTTCGGTTCGGCTCGTTAATGTTCGTCCCTTTTGGCTGGTAAAAAAAACAAACATTTTTTACAAAAACAAAATACACACACGAAAAAAACATTATAGAACATTAAAATATAATGTTTTTCTACAGTATCACTACAATTGTTCTGTTTTTTAACGAAGAACCGAACATTATATAATGTTCTGTTCTTTCTTGAAAATAGTTACGAACGGTATTAAGGGTTGTGTATGTCTACACAATCACTAAAAAAATAGATATCGTTCTTGGGTGTGTGAGCCGAACGTTAAATAATGTACTGTTTATTTTCGAACACTGGTTTAAACTACCAATACAGACCATATGAATTTGATAAGATTTATCGTAGTGCTGCCACATGTTATTTTTTTTAACAACATATAATACATGGTTTTGCATAGGGCGTACCCGGTTTGGAGAACTATTTTCTGCTTTTTTTTAACATACAAATAAAGCACTCCTTAAGTGCTTTTCTAAGGGCTCACTATATTAACATATGTATTCATTAATGTTTTGCTTTTACTTGCTGAAATGCCTTTTTTCAATAATTTTCGTAAACCATAATTAATTTTTTTTTCGCTTTAAATCCCTCTTCGTTGTCAGCACTAACACAGCAGCTTTTTTGTGTATTTTATTCCTTATCATTTACTGCTGTATAAGAGCTCTCTTATTGAAGAGCTCGATTATGCGCTTTTTTTCTTAAGTGCTTCAAAAAACCCAAATGTTTTTAACTGGGTAAATATGTTGTTTTTGGTAGATTTTGTCATTATTTATTTATTTTGCTTTTAACATTTTTGAAAAATATGCAAATGTCAATTAGAGTTTGCTTGAAACCGCTAAAATGTGAAACCGCGGTTCGGTTTAAAAATTAGTAAAACCGCTCGGTTTCGGTTCGGTTTTCGGTTTTTAAAATATCCCAATAAAACTATTTATACATAGAATTATAGAAGACTAGCAAACCCGGCGAACTCCGTTTCGCCACCAGATGGCTTCGTTTTATGTAACATTTCGTTTGGTGATTAAAAGATGATGAAACATTTTTTTTGTTTTATATTTGAAAAGGAAAAATTTTATTTCATTTCACAATAGTAATGAATTCATTTCGATTACAAAAATGAAGTGTTATTTAGTTGAACTTCTCTAAGTAAATGAAAGTGAATCCAAAGTAAATACTGAATCGAAGCGTTATACGTGTCCGCAAATTATCCGTTTCATTGAAGCGCTCTTTGGTAAACCACATTTTTTGTTTTTTGGTCTGACGTTAACACAAACAAAGCGAAACTCGTGAGCACGCAACGTATAACTGCCCATGTGAAAAACAATGATTTTCTAAATTTATCCCGCAAACACTAAGCGATTGGCCTTGCGACTTGTTAATTGTCATTGCGAACGCAAGGCGAACTGGAAATTGCAATCGTTTGAAGTTAAACGGAAGATCAGTCGGAATCATTGGTATTCGAGGAATACATACATTTTCACCTGCGTACTTTCCCGTAATAATGGTTGCCTCAATCAAATTCGGCATAAGTCTTTTTACCGAAAGTCGAGTACCGTTGCAAAGTCGCGGTGGATTCAAATTACGCAATATCATAATAACTGTACCAACTTTGAGTTGCAAGTTATGTGGTGGAAATCCCGGTAACTCCAGAGAGTTCAAAAACTCCGTTGGATAATTTACTACATCATCGGGATTTGTTATGGAATCAACGGATTTGTATGTCACCAAATCGCCAGCAATTTTTGATTGAATGGTGAAATTCAGTGCGTGTACATCAGTATTCTTTGCGGCGAGAATTGCTCGTTGACTTAACCAAGCATAATTCTGACAATTCTCACTAATGTTTGGGAAAACATTTTCAATAAGAGCTAATTGAGAGTCTACAAATCGGCAAAAGTCGTTGGTAAGAGTAATTAATCCAGATGTCGCATCAACTGGGACTTTTCCATTTCCAACAGCTAACAATTGTTTGGAAAATTGTGCAGCACTTTGATCATTTTGAAGTTGAACTCTCATTTTAGTGGTTAGCGATAATGTTTTTACGTAATTCCATAAAGGTGATGCCTTCAGGCAAGCATTCAATTCTATAAACCTCACGGAGCCCGAGACCTGATAGCTGACCCGACAGACGTTGTTCTGTCCCAATTAGAAAAAATGTTTGCGTTCGATTTTTAAAATCCGTTAAAAATAGGAAAAAAGTATTTTTAAATTAAAATGTTGTTCATATACATATATATGATTTACATTTGATTTGAAAATACATATCGATTTCACTTTGAATCTTAAAATTCAGTTCGTCGACATCAACGTAGCTAATATAGCACGTTCGCTCAACAAATCATGATTTCTGTAATTTTGTGTAATATTTGAAAACACCTTTTGGATGAGTTCGGACTTTGATTCGGTGAACCGGCAGAAATTGAAATATCCACCGGGATTTTGTCGTTTCCTATGTCCAGCAATTGTTTGGAAAATACGTCTCGATATTGATTGTTTTGCAGCTCGACCCGCACTTTCGGAGTCAATTTGAGCTTCCTAACGTGTTTCCACAAAGCAGACGACTTCAAACATGCATTTAATTCATCGGCGGGCGTTGATCGTGGTATCACTGGAAGTGTTTGCCAAAAATCACCTGCCAACAAATCATCGTACCTCCAAATCGGCTTTGATTGTTTCGTAGTAGGCGTAAAAGTAGGCGTGTTAAATTTTTCTGTCGATGAAAACTTAAAATGGAATAATACGAACATTTGAAAGAAAAATTAGTCAAATCGTTGGAGCCGTTTTCTGATTTTAGGTAAATCGAAAAAAGTTGGCGTAAAAATGAGCGGGGAACAATTTTCTTTCCGTATAAACCTAAGTTGGACCATGGCAATCACTTTAAAGAAGAAATCGTCCAAATCGGTCAAGCCATCCTCAAGTTATGTACTTAAGTGAAAAAGTGGGCGTAAAAGTAGGCGTGGAAAATTTTTCTTTCGATGGAAACTTAAAATGCATTGATACGAACATTTGAAAGAAAAATTAGTCAAATCGGTGGAGCCGTTTTCTGATTTTAGGTAAATCGAAAAAAGTGGGCGGGGAACAATTTTCTTTCCGTACAAACCTAAGTTGGACCATGGCGATCACTTTAAAGAAAAAATCGTCCAAATCGGTCTAGCCATCCTCAAGTTATGTGCTTAATAGAAAAAGTGGGCGTAAAAGTAGGCGTGGTAAATTTTTCTTTCGATGGAAACTTAAAATGCATTAATACGAACATTTGAAAGAAAAAATAGTCAAATCGATGGAGCCGTTTTCTGATTTTAGGTAAATCGAAAAAAGTGGGCGGGGAACAATTTTCTTTCCGTATAAACCTAAGTTGGACCATGGCGAACACTTTAAAGAAAATTTTTCTTTCGATGGAAACTTAAAATGCATTGATACGAACATTTGAAAGAAAAATTAGTCAAATCGGTGGAGCCGTTTTCTGATTTTAGGTAAATCGAAAAAAGTGGGCGGGGAACAATTTTCTTTCCGTACAAAAATAAGTTGGACCATGGCGATCACTTTAAAGAAAAAATCGTCCAAATCGGTCAAGCCGTCCTTAAGTTATGTGCTTAATAAAAAAAGTGGGCGTAAAAGTGGGCGGGGAACAATTTTATATGCTATAAACCTCGCGGAGCCCGAGACCTTTCCAACCAATGCAAAACCGTGGAAATCGATTCGTGCGTTCTGGAGTTATAGCTTCAGGAAGGAAAACCCGACTTATTTTTATATAATAGATTTCTCAATCTGGGCTTGTTTGAAAGGCATTTTTATCACCTTTTAGAATCTGTATTGATACCAATATTTTTGAATGTTTTGTCGAAAAATAGCCTTTTAACTAATAAGTTCTGGATTTTCTTCGATCGATTGTCTTACAAAAAGGACTTCGAAAACAAAAAAATGGATTTTTTTCGTTCGATTTACCTACAAAGAGGACATCGAAAACAAAAAAATTTATCGTAATAAAAGTTGTTGGAAATTATCTGAAAAATCGAAGAAAATTCAGAATTTATGACAATATAAAAAATATTGGGTGGCTCCAAACCCGACTAAGAGCTATGGTCTCTTGAAGCACCTATAGATTACATTTCAAAATGATTTTCGAATAAAAAACGATCTTCCAAATGCTAGCATGGAATAAAGGTACTATAATTTTTTAAACGCCTTGCCATTGTTGCAGGCTGTAACGTATAATCTGTTTTATGTTGAAGTACGAGTATGATGTAAATATAATTTGCAATTTTTTTAAGCATAAATTTATTTTTAAAGTAAAAGCTGAAAACCGAGGTTTTTTGTCGGTTTCGCTTTTTAGGCATTAAAACCCGCGGTTTCGATTACGATTACAACCGAACAGCAATCCCTAATGTCAATAACACATTAAAATCGCTTAACATTATTTTGTATTGTCGACGATTGTATTTCACCCCAGTCGTTAAAAATTTTTGAATTTTAGTAAATTTTAGTCGCCTGCAAGGATATGTGTGACTGGTATTCTCTACGTCTGCAATATCAAATCGGCTACGAGTGGAATATTATGACATTTATATCGTAACAACGTTATCTCTTTTGATAGTGTTCGACATGAATTACTGGCACATTTTTTTTCACTTTTTTAGAGACGAGGGAACATTTTGTTTCACATCTTTTCGATGCGAGAAGTTCTCACCAAAGTTTCAGCACATGGATACTGGCCACTCTAAAATACTATTCAGCTAACAAACAAAAACAAAACAAAAAAATAGAAAATAAACGCCCCGTCATAGTTTTCGTAACAAAATCTGTTTTAATGCACGTAACGCTTTACAGCATGAATTGTTCATTAAAAATGTTTGTTAATGCCAATGGAAAAGGAATATTATCAGGAGATTTTAGCTCATAATAATATTAAAGTGTATGTAGTATGTTTATATTGTATAATGCCAATGAATTTTACAGCCCAACCATTATGGTCGGATGCCTTCTTTTCTGGTCATGGTGTGTATTTTGGGACGTTGCTGAATTTTAAGTACCACCGAAAACAAAGCGAAAAAAATTTATGTTTGTGTAAAGTGTGCTCATTTATAAAATACAATAATGTTGACTCATCATCCAAGCCACAGCCAAACCCATGGTAATTGCGAAATATTGAATAAGAGAATGTCTATGGAAAATGTTAACGTACATACATTATTTTGCACAACACAAAAGTACTTTTACATGAATATGAAGCTGTTCTTTAAAACAACCAAATTTTTATGCAGAAATTTATATCTGCGTAAATACAAAAAGGATACAACTTAAATGTTTTATGACAAAATAAATTTTGCTAATTCTTTGTTTTTATGAATTTTTATCTCAAATTAAAAATATTTAGTTTATTCTACATACAAGGTTATTGAAGTGTTTAGTGCAAAAATTTAGTTTTTTCTTTTTATACAGATCCAAAATAATTTTCTTAATATGTTTAACAATTTGATATTAAGAATGTATGCATTTTGTTGCAACTTACTAAATTTTTACCTAAAAAAAAATCATATTGCAACTTTGCACATGCTATTGCGTTAATGTAAGCTAAAACGTGGAATGGTTTTGATACAGTGTTGGCAATTCGATTAAAGGTTGCTTGGAAACTAAGTTAAAAAAACTTTTTTATCAATGATAACTGAAGCAATAAAAAAGAAGTAAAATCAAAAAAATATGTAAACCAAAATATATGTTAACTGGGGATGTCAATCGGGACTGGTTTTTGCAAATCCTGGGATTATGGATTTTAAGAAATCAAATCCCGGGATTTTACGGGATATCAGGATTTTTCGGGATTAGGGGTCTATGACAATTAAAATATAAATGCTGTTTATAGATATTTATAAAAAACGTGTTTAAAAGATGTTTACAAACAAAAGTTTTATAATTTTTTTTTATTTTAAAGTTAAATATTATTTTATACTAGCTTAACCCGGTGCGCTTCGCTACACTGCTTTGACAACTTCTTAAGCTCCCCTGCGCCTACCCGCTTTATTTTTATTTTAATAGTGTAGTAAACCATAAGAGTGACTTCTACAAAGTTTGAACATTCTTACTATAACAGTTCTAAAGATATGCGATATTAAACACTGGCGTCCTATGGGGGGTAACATTTCCCCGCTGCTATTTTATTTCAATTTTGGGGCTCAGAAGATCCTACTACCAAAAGTTCAACAAAATGCGTGCAGCGGCTCTTATTAATATTTCTATCAATGAGGGGTACTGCTCCTCCTCTGTATACCCCGCCCATTTCTATATTGAAATTTCAAGTTTGCCATAATAGTAGCTTTAACCACGTTTAAAGACTCTCCCTTTAATAGTTCTTCATTTGAGCTATATTTAATATATGCATCCTATGGGAGGTATTCCCCCTGCGCCTTCCCGCTTTATTTTTATTTTCAAAAGTGTAGTATACCATAAGAGTGACTTCTAGAAAGTTTGAACGTTCTCACTATAACAGTTCTTAAGATATGCGATGTTAAACATTGGCGTCCTATGGGGGATTCCAATACCCCCGCTGCTATTTTATTTCAATTTCGGGGCTCAGAAGATCCTACTACAAAAAGTTCAGCAAAATGCGTCCAGCGGCTCTTAAGATATGCGATAATTAATATTGGCATCCTATGGGGGGTACCAATTCCCCTGCCCCTATCGAAAAAATAAGTAGCCTATTTTATTTTTAGGGCTCACGTGATGTTACTGTAAAAATTTCAGGAAAATCGGTTCAGTAGTTTCGGAGTCTATAAGCCGACAAACAAACAAACAAACTAACAAACATACTAACATTTTTCATTTTTATATACATACTTATATAAATTATAACTTTGGAAGTTATTTTTGTAAAAAAAAACAATTTTTTAATTCACTTTTTAAAAGAAACCACTTCATTGATTCATTATTAAATTTGAACTAAACTTAAGAATTTTATTTTAAATCATACAATAACTTAAAACTAAATATTATTTGCATGGTAATCAAAATGACACGCTGTTGTTATTTTGCAATATTGATTATTCGGAATTCTATTGACACGCGCTGTTGTTGTTTGGGCAATACTGCTTACTTGAGAGTTTATTTACCTGTCTGCGTTTATGGTAGCAATCTAATTATTGTGAAACATTTTTGTAATAGGGGCATTCAACGTTTCTTGCGTTAACACCTCCCCTTTTAATTTCGAACGTCCCGGTCGATCAAAAATATGGAATATTGGAGATTCTTGTTATGCTGGGTTTTTCAGGTTTCCTAGTATCCGATAATTCTGGCATGGATGTATGTATCGATGGGATTGCCTCCAGTGTTGTTGGAATGATTACTGTTTTACCGCTTTTTTTAAATATATTTGTCTTGGCTAGCAAAATGACCATGAATATTATCGATATTAGAGAGAGACTTAGGTTGACTGTAAATCCCTTTTTGTTTCTGTCATCCAGCAGATCTATTATTTCAGTGTTATTTGCTCGTAATTCTTTCACCATTTCTAATGATAGAGTTTCTTCTATATTCTGGTGCAGATACTTAGTTTGTAAGATAGCTGGTAATGGTTGCAATCTTGTTGTTTCAAAAAAATCATAAGTTCTATTGGCTATTGTCACAGATGTATTGAAGAACTGTACCACATAGGTTCCGGTAAGATTTTGCGGTTCAGTATCAATAAAAATTGTTCCATTGAATTGGTTCAGAAGAATTGTTCCTGGCGCAATTTCTTCTAGGGTGGGGATGCCTCGATTGTCTATTAAGCTGCATTTTGCCACTTTACTTTTAATCAAGTTCGCTAGACACATATCGCTTTCAATATCATCCAAATTATTTCTATTGCATATTGTAATATTATTATAACCTTTGCATTCATTTTTCATACCATACATTACATTATCGCATATTAGGATGTTTTGATATTTTATTTTGTTCACATATTTTCCTAACTTAATGGGTCTTATTAGCATTTTGTTACATGAATTTAAATGTGTGGTAGGTATACTTAATATATAGATAATAGAATCATGATTAGATGCTATTTTTATTTCAGAAAACTCAAATGCTTGTTCCAAGTTTATAAAAGGTATGGAATCTTTATTTATTATTTGTTTTACGATATCAATTTCTTTAGCTGTTAATAAGAAGGAATTAACTACACCCACTTTTGCCCAATGCATGGCGTGTTGAATGTTAATTAATTCTTCCTTAACACTGTCTAATTTATACTTAAGTATTGTTATTAATTGTTCTTTTACATTTTCACTTTTATTATAATTATTCTTATGATTAAATGTTTCAATTATACTGTTTGTTATATGAGTTAATTCATTAATTTTTTCTACTGTTACTTTATTAATAATAGCTTGTTTGTTGTTATTTCTTAATACTTTGTTTGTTTTTTTTTGTTAATATTTCGAAATCTTCATGATCGGGGCTTCCTGCAATCCACTTCCATGCGGAGCCTATAAAATCTAGGGATCTTTTTGACCTTGGTTTTAATCTGTCCAGATATGATTGAAGTTCTGTAGCTTCATGATTTAAAAAGGGTTGCAAAAAGTGAGAAGAACTAATATCATGGTTTAGTGTTTCTTGCAGTTTATTTATTAAGTCTTGATATATATTTGTGTCAATGACGTGTATTAATTTAAATGTACCAGTTTGCAATTTTGCTAGTCCGGAGTTCCATGTTACTATTTGTGAATTAGAATAGTCCAAAATTTTCACGTCGGCCGAAACCAGTGTTAGAAATGTCCTGAAAATTAAAGTTTTTTTTTCTTTAGCTTTTGATATTATTTTTGTGTATTATTTTTCCTGATTTAGTTAAGATTGTAGTGTTCCTATTCTCTTCGACTATTTCTTTTCTATACGTTTTACTAAGTTTCGTTCCTAATCTTTTATTTTCTTTTACATAAATGGTTTCTCCAGATTCGTAAGTTTTGGGTATTGTTTTTTTCTTGTTATGGTAATTCATGTCTTCTACCTGCTTCTGTTGAAGTCTCTTAATAGTATCTAATTTAACCCTCTCTATTTCTTGCGGATTGGTACTTACTCTACCTAAAAAAAATGTTTCTATTGGTTTTTTCTTTATTGTTGAATGTATGGAATTATTATATTCATAGACAGCTCTCTGCAGTAATTCTGTAAATGTTCTGTGTGAGTTTTCTGCTTTTAGACAACGCATTAACTCCGCGATCGTAGAATGAAACCTTTCTATCTGTCCATTCACACTACTGCTATATGGTGGGATCTTAAATACCTTTATTTTATATTCATTTTCTAACATAAAAACGATAGCTGTAGAATTGAAGGATTTTTCATTATCCATAACTATTGTTTCTGGTATACCAAAGGAAAGTATAAGTTCTCGTAGTGGTTCTTTAACATCTTCGATGGCTCGGGATCTTAGCATTCTTGTTTGCGCAAATTTGGAAAATTTATCTATAGCAGTTAATATTATTTTTTTCTCTGTGATGAAAATGTCTATGTGTATGATCTGACCAGGATATGATGGTATTGGTGTCTCTTGTAGCGTGATTTTATTAGGGTGCCTATCGTATTTATTCTCCCTACACACTTTACATAATTTAGTGATCTTTTTTATCTTAGAATGCATTTGGGGAAAATAGAATTTTGTTATAAGTTGTGTTTTATTTTCTATACTATTTCTATGTGCCCTATTATGTTCTTTTATTATCTCACTTTCCTGTTCTTCTTCGTTTTTTAGATCTGTTACAATGGTTCGAGTATATTTTGCTCTATATTGTGTAAAATTATCTCTATATATCTCCTGCAATTTTCCCAAGATGTCGTCAGAAGTTTTTATGCAATTTGTCACGGAGGGATTCAAGTATTTTTTTAGGAGTTGAATGAGAGAATCTCCTGTATTTGTTTTTGTTGTTGGAGTCTCCTTCTGTTACAGCCTATGGGGTGTTTACTTAGATGGAGATCCTTTAACGTTGGGCGCCAATTATAACTTTGGAAGTTATTTTTGTAAAAAAAAAACAATTTTTTAATTCACTTTTTAAAAGAAACCACTTTATTGATTCATTATTAAATTTGAACTAAACTTAAGAATTTTATTTTTAATCATACAATAACTTAAAACTAAATATTATTTGCATGGTAATCAAAATGACACGCTGTTGTTATTTTGCATTATTGATTATTCGGAATTCTATTGACACGCGCTGTTGTTGTTTGGGCAATACTGCTTACTTGAGAGTTTATTTACCTGTCTGCGTTTATGTCAGCAATCTAATTATTGTGAAACATTTTTGTAATAGGGGCATTCAACGTTTCTTGCGTTAACATATAGATATATAGAAGATAGAAGATTGATGACTATAATTTGTGAAAATTTTAAATTGTGATTTTTTTCTCAATTAATGATGAATTTAATTAAAAAAATAATTAAAAAAACAGTGTAAAATTTCAAACAATGTGTTTATATAATTACCATATAATCTATATTCGGACCAATAACATCAGTTGATTCAAACTAAATGTAAAAATATTTAATGCTGCAATTGAATAGATCAAACTAGTAATTGGTTTATTTGTAAGATTCTGTTAAAATTTTGTATTAAATAAATTATAATTTATAATTGAAATTTGTATAGTTAACCATAAAAATCTTCTTTTTTTTTAACAAAAAACCCATTTTTATACCCACCACCACTAGTGGTGGGAATTATGTCGCGTAAAATCAGGGTTGATAAAGTTGGTACAATTGTACTTTTTTGGTTCAGTTCAAAACCAAAAAGTACGCTGGTACCCCCGTGACTCATTTGGTACTATTTCCAAATTTTTCAAACCAATTCATAACACTGGTTTACATCCAAAAAATACCAAGAACGCAACATGCCTACATAAGTTAATTGGGACCTCCTGAACACGAAAAACGCTGTATTTTTTTTCCTAAGTACCGTTTTTTAGATAACGGTACTTTTGTGTTTTTCGGTGTATGGTCCCACTCAAACCCTTGTGGAGCCCAACCGAAAAGTCCAATTGAATGCCTTTTCTGTCGATATGCTGAAAATTTCTATCTGATAAGAAATGGCTGAGTTATGGCACCTCAAACTTCAAAATTTGCCTATTTTTTACGTTTTTTTCAAAATTTTTCATTTTTATTTCGTTTTTTTACTACGTTATATTAAATATCTGGATTGTTTTATTTCTTAACCAAATAGTATATTTAATTACCAACATTTTAAGCGTAATTTGAAAAAAATCTAATGAAAAGTTTTTATTAAGGATTTTGTGAAACGACAATATTTTCATCTAATATAAAATTCCGTGTTTTTTAAATACGTTAAAACTGATGATAAAAATAATGTTATTGTAGCAGAAAGGGAAAAATTTCCTTGGAATCCTGCGTTAAATGACCGGGAATGCAAGAATTGAAAACAAAGGAATTTCTCGGGAAATCCCTGGAAAAAGCCACTCTCTAGTAGTTGTGTACATTGTTTACGATAGTCTTTTTTCACAAAAGATATCTTTGTTTCCATTGTCTAAATTAACATCAGTCTTATGCTTGTTGGAGAGTGTGAAACATTATTTTAGTGTGTTGACTCTATTTATTGTGCTTGAAGTGTACAATATTTACTTTTTCCCACTTTTTCACTTTCACTTTCATTTTCCTTTTTCAATTTTGATCGTAAATAGGTATGAATATTATGATAATAATACAAAGTTTAGCTTGTTTGTTACACGATGACAACAAGGACAAGCACCCGTATAAGGATGAGCAACAATGATAATGGCACTTGTGAAGCAAGAGAAGAAGAGAAAAAGCTATAACGAACATTTTTAACATGCCATCGAGACTAAGTGGCAATCAAATTGATTTATTCCCGCTTAAGTACATCGTGTAACAAAATGACAAAACTTTTGTTTTTCTTTATGACTTTAAGAACAATTCTTTTGTATTTCTCTTGCCAGTTGACTGTTACACTTAACTATTGTGGGAGTTAGTGTGGATGTGTGTGTGTGAGTTTGTTTAAATACCTGAGGATTCCCACCTGACCTGAGATTCGAAAAAATTTAAAGCTCACTAAGGCGAAGAGTTTTCGAAACAAAAATGTTCGATAAATAGTCGATGATATTTTATATAGCAAATGCTCTTTTATTTGAACAATTCTCGAAACTTTACCGACAGTCAACATTTGAATATGTGTTATTTTTCATTAACTAAAAGGTTTTTTCTTTTTTGATAAAATCTCGAAACAAAAATGAATTCTATATTTTTTTATTTTAGACAAATCCTCGAACATTTATTTTGTTTACCGTTAAATTATTTTTTTACTATTTTTTATTTTTCACATTATCACCAAAGGTTCGATAAACCTACTTTGATCGAATTTTTCGCGAAAAGAAGTTACGAAGTTTTTTTTATGTTGAAACATAAAAACAGAAAAACATTTTATTTGTGATTTAGACTTTATAAAGTGTGGATAAAGAAAATAAAAATTTTTAAAAAGTGATAAAAAAATAAAATGAAAATTCGTTATTTAATTTAATTAACAAGGTGAGTTAAATGGGGGATAGAAAAAAAAATATATATGTGAAAGCAGACATGTTATAACCCAGTGTAACTAACACTTTAAATAGAAACCTCCGTCCAAGAGATACTCCTGATGGCGTTGGGGGTAATGAAAATGTTGAAATTGTTTTTTTAAATAATACTGAGCCAGACCAGTCAGATGTTCAATTGTTAAAAGAAGTGAAAGAAGGTATTATTGATTTTAACACAAGGTTGGCGTTATGACGTTGTTTCAGTTACTGTGCGATATATATGTATGTAAAATATTTTTTCAATTCCCATTCAGATAAAAGAACTGTGCCAGTCCGGTGAAAAAGCTTTACACAAGTTTATACGAGCATGCTGGAAAAAAATATTAGCTGACACTTTAGCGGAACAATTTTCATGGAGGGGAACAAGTACAAAAAAAAATTATAAGGGGATTCAGATTGACACAAGCTATTCGAAGTAAGAAAGTTTTAAAAGAAAATTTTTACGTTTTTGCACCTTTATAATTTAACTCTTTCATTCTTTTTATGTACCTAGATTCGTTCAAAAACAAATTTGCGCTTTGTGACGATGACTTCGACAAAATATCGCAGAATCATTTCCAATATGCTCATGACAGGCTGTCGAAAACATCAGTATACCATATAAAAAAGCAAAAACTTGGGGGAGAGGTGACGACCTCTTAACCAAAAAAAAAAAAAATAAACAACATAATTTCATTTATTTATACATATATTTTTTAAGAGGTTATTTGAGTTAAAAACTGTCTTTATTCATGTTGAACTAATTCTTTTTTTTTTGCATTTATATTTATCTAACACTGATTAATTATTATACATGCATATAAATATATTAACATACACAATTTAAATATACAGAATTTTTCTTTATGTATTTTCTTTGGCGATTCAAATTTTTCTATTTTATTTTTTTCATTAAAATAAAAATTTTTTAGTATGTAGCATTGTACATGTTAATATAATTAATTTGAAAAAATAATATTAATAAAATATTAATTTAAAAAAAATTAATTAAATATTAAAACGATAAAAATTGTTTGATTTGGACCAAAAGGAAATTGAAACATAACAATAATCATTCGATATCGAAGTATTACTAACGATAGTAATGACGAATATTTAGCGATATCGAATTTGACTAATAACAATATCTCCAGATAAGGTTTCTCGATATCGTCAAAGTTATCTTTTGTAAACATTTCATAATATTGAATAAGATGTTTTGGCAAACATTTTTCGATACCACTATCGAAATATTAGCAAAGGAATTTTCAAACAGCAATTGATATTGCTAAATCTTCGTTTCTAATTCTTTATCGAACCTTCGAATTCGATAGCTTTTTTGGATCAAACTGAACGACATGTAAACAATTTTCAATTCGTTTTTGAGTGTCGATCTCGAAAGATTAACAGAGTAAATGTTCGAGATATATTCGATGGCAATATCATTAACGAAAGTCTTGGTCAGGTGGGTTAGAATAGCATTTGAGGAGATGTGTGCAAACTTGTATGTGAGTGTGGGGATGAGCGGGGGCTGATTCTACATGAATGACACGCGTAGTTACGTAGACAAATATTTGTGTAAAATTTCCTTAATGTTTTGATTAAGGCGATCATAATACAAATATATGGGTGTATGAGTTTGCCATCGCATTAGCAAAAGTGTATTTGTGGTATAAAGTGCTTCTCAGTGTATGTGTGACTATTTAATATCCCTGTGTATTTTAATCAAGGTGTGTTTTTATTAGAGTCTTGAAGGTAAAACTCATTACACAACTATGTAAAATTTGAAAAGTTTTGAAAATTATTTCATAAATTTTTGCCTAAGGAATTTCTTTGAAGGATACTCTACAGTAAGACATACAACATTCATATATACTTATGTATAAGCCATATTTACTTATTTATGAGCGTATTTGTATGCCTTTTATTTACTAATTGTGTCCTGAAAGTTTGTGTGTTTTCATATATGCAGACAAATGTGATGGAGCTTTCGACATAATCTTAAAATAGTTGAACAAATTAGAAAGGACCGCGTTTTCTTATTTGCTTATGTTAAACAGTTAAGACTTCAAAGATAGATTGACATTTTGTCACACATAAATAAAAAAAAAATTATTGCCATTTATAAAAATGTGTGCGATAAAATTCTTTTAAAAATGTATTAAAAGCACCTAAAAATGACAACTATTTAAATAGAAAGTAATAAATTTGTTTCTTATACATATGCGATCATATTTTAGAAATAAAACTATTTATGAAAACACATTTATGTAAAACTTATTCTGACTACAGTTGGGAGTGGTTTATTTGGTCCTTCTGATTCTTTGGTACTAAATAGAGGTCTGCTTTGAATAATTCACTTGTTTGCCTATATTCAAAGTGCACAACATTTACTCAAATATTAAACATTCAAAAATGTAAGAAAAGAGTAAACCATATACAAAAATAAGAGAGAATGAATTTAATAAAATACTTGTTTACTGTAAATGAATTTGAGAGTCATTCATAAATAACAAAACAGTGGAATGACCCGTTAGAGAGAGCAAGTTTACAAAAAATATTCGAATAATTTTTGAATTATTGAATGTCCCCAGCGGGAAAACTCAGAAGACCTTCTTACTTCAGGCCTTTTTAAAGGCCTGCTTAAAAAATTGTTTGATTTATTTACTATTCTTACGTAACTGCAAAAGAATGCCTCATAGAAGGCCTCGACACTCGCTTCTATGAGAAGCGAGAAAAGAAGGAGTACCATTTTTTGTTTTGTTTTTTTGCACAAGCAAAAGCAAAAGAATTCAGATCCAAAGTAACATATGTTGTAAATCATTTTAGTTGAAAAGAGAAAGAAACAAATTTTTTATTTTTTTTTGCCAAAGCGAAAGAATTCAGATCCCGTTATAAAAACAAAGTAACAAAGTAGGTGCATATTAAAATACAAAATAAAAACAATAATGTAAATCATTTTAGTTGAGTTTTTTTCATTAAGGAAGATAGGTACTTGTGCTTAAAAGTTTTATTTTATTATAAACTTTTATTTGCAATCTATTTTACAATATTGAGCTAATTTGATTATTTCAATAAAAAAATAGATATCACATGTTTTATTTAACTACAATAAGTTTAATAAAATCTATAAACATACGTTTGTAAAATAGGTATACATATATAAAAAGTTAAATAACAAGATAACCTTTTTGCTAAGGCCTTTTGACAGTCATTCTCTGGAAAGCCTTCTAAGAGCCATTTATTTGAAGGCCTTTAAGAAGCTCTGGGGAAGAAAGGAAAGCGGAAGGCCTTCTCCGCAATGACAACGCGTGTAAAAAAGATATGAGTATGGAATGGAGCGAGAAGGCCTTGTTTATCCAAAAGAAGGGGTACAGAGGCCTTCTGGAAGGCCTCCGTACTCCTTCTTTTTCCCGCTGGGTCCATACATTTATTTAAATACATTGACATAATATGTGTGTAAGCTTGTGGCTTGTTTTATTTGTAAGAGTTAAGCTTACGCATACATATGTAATGTCTAGGTACAGACATTTTATATTCAAATTATATATGAATATTTCACTCATTTGACTTGAGTTGACTGAATTGAATGAGTTTTTATTCGTTTTGTCTTTGGTTATTCTTTCACTTGTTACTTTATTATTGGGTGCTCGACACATTGTAGTTAAAAAACAAATGAGTGTGTTGAAATTGGTTTTTATTTATTCTTGCAGACCTCTAGTACTAAAAACTATTTCAGTTGATTGTTTATTTTTTTTGAAGTTTACATTTAATTTTTTTTTCCTAAGCTATCCCGCAAAGCTTTACGCTTGTCTGTAGGAAACTGGAGTCTCTGCCAGGAATCGAACCCGCAACTGATAGACTACCCATCTACCAGTTATCCTACCGGGCACTTTATTCATCTTTACAGAATTTTATTCGGAAAGCCAAAAAAATATTGATTTATAATAAAGGGTGGTTAAATTTTAAGGGCCGATGTTGATTTTGAATAAAACACAAATTATTTAGGAAATAATTGTCATTTCTTTTATTATGGAACTAAATGTCGCCAAATGGCCGCCGCGACTTCGGCGGCACACCTCCATTCAGTGAAAAAATACCAAACAGTCACTCTTTGTGGGTGCATTGGTTTTTCGACAATAACTCTTTGATTATCATTCGCCCAAATGAGGCAATTTTGCTTACTGACGAATCCACTAAGGTGAAATTGTACCTCATCACTGAAGCTGATATGCATTTTGATTCGAGCACCCATTTTCATGATAAGCCTGCATAACTTTAACGCATTGCTCGATTGTGTATCTTTCCATGGTTCAAATTGAGTTAGTCTGAAAAAAAACTTTACGTTGAGGTGTGGTTCAGATTCAACATCGGCCAACCTTTTTATAGGAAGTTTAATATACCGATATGCTGGACGAACATGCCAAAAGGGGACACTTTGACCCCCTTAACATAAAATACCGATGTGATCTTTCAAAACGCCGACATACATACATATATTTTTTGTTGGTCTTCTTTACCAGAATTCATTATCAGAACCCCGTTATCTTGGAAAAAAGATCGAAACTGTTGTACACACCGCTTAGTATACCGATTATTTAGAAATCTTTTTCGGATTCGATCTAGGAATGTCAGCTGGTGGCCTATCCACGGAAACCGGTAATTTGAAAATTTAATTTTGATAATTATAATATCTGATTTTGGTAGTGATATTTTGATATTTTTTTTGATTTTCATGGGTGCTCAAGCATAATTTAAGAGCTTATAGGGTAAAGAATTTTTGAGATTTTTTTCAGATTTTTCGGAAGAGGTTTAGAGGTCGCTCAATTCGAATTTTTGCCAAAAATTGTGTCTGCCGGCCTTTCTTCAAGTTTTCTTCACAACTTTGTCAAAAACCACGATATTTTAAAGGAAAAATGCCCAAGCTTTATATTGGTGTACAATAACTATAAGTTTTTGCAATCCATTTGCTCATTTATGCACCCTACATTAAAATTTTTCGTAATTTTTCCAAAATTTTGTAAATAACGCTTTATTTCTTTTAAAATTTTTATTAAAATGAAAAAAAACCAACAATGCAGTTTGAAAGATCAATTATTCTAAACAACTTAGAAACAAAAATATTGTAAGAAAAGATAAACTCACTGTTTATTGTTGGTGTTTTGTTTAAGCTTTGATATTGTTACAAGTAAGACTTTGAGTGTTTATAATTCTTATTCGCTTTAGGGTTTTATTTGTTTAATATTTTTGGCTTTTCTGAAATCTTTGGAAAAGGCCTTAGCAAGCATTGAAATGCGCATAGAAGCTAGCTTTCCCTCAACAGTAAATTTCAGTGTATTTATCAAATATGAAAAATTGGGAATTTAGCACGTCATACGGATATCGTATTAATAAAAAATATTTGAATTCGCTCTTACCGTTCCTGAGTTCTACAGGTTTTCAGCTTTGTACCCAGTTTATGATATTGTAACTCTTATCCAACAAACAAACAAAAACCAAACGTTTTGCTTTTGCTACAAAAATACTTTACCCTGTGTGCTGGGATTTCAATTCTACACAGAAAAAATTATTTTTCCAATTCAAACAAAAAATTTGTAGAATCAAACAATTTTTTGTCTAAAATCGGTCCTACAAACAAATTCGCATATTCAAACAATTTATTTGCATTTTGTTTATTGAAAAAAACGCCGATTTTTTCAAACAAATAATTTTACAGAATCAAACAAAAAGTTTACTGAAATTCATATAAATTTCAAACAAAAAAAGTTTTGGCACAAGCAATGACGAGCACACAAGCAAGCACTGTTTGCGAAGATGAAGCAGAGTAGAGCGGACGGCTGGCTTTGAGACACATTTTTTTGTTGGAATAATTTTTGAACGAAGTCATATTTATACTCACAGTGTTTTTCTTCATCACTCACTGTTGCTTTATCCTTTCCTTTGCTAATGAAGAAGAAATGTAACCAAAAACGGCGGCAGACCGACTCGATATGTTTTCCACCATCATGCTATTTTTATATTTGATGTATTTAAACAAACTGTTTGAAAAAATTGAATACGGGAATTTGTTTTTTTTTTACCAACTTTGAAACCAACCAAAAATTTATTTTGTTTCTGTGTTTTTTCTGTTGTTTAAAAAAAAATGAAACGTTTTTTTACCTGCTATTGTTTTTGTTGTTTTTTTTACTACAAACCTCGTCACGCTATTTTATCATTTTTCTTATTGCTGTACTTTTTTAAAGCGTCCAAAAATAGACTGCATGTGTTTTTTGTTGTAGTTCTTATATTTATCATAAAGAAGTGTTGCTTACAATCAATAAAAAAAAAAATGCAAAAATACAACAATATTAAAGAGCGTTAAATATTTCATACAAAATTATGAAAACTTCAAACCAATAGCGCACTTATTAAATTTTTGAAGAGTTGTCCACATTTTTGTTGGTTAAATAAAAATCAAACAAAAATATTGATTGAATCAGTAAAAAAATTTGTAGAAATCAAAAAAATTTTCAAACAAGCGTTTGTTTGAAAATAATTCGGCAATACTTTTTTCTGTGTAACGTTTCATGTAAAAATACTGACTTTTATAGTTCACAAAGCGAGTGTAGTGTCGGTCACGTTTTGGGCTGTAGTGTCAATCACAATTTATTTTACTAATAAATATTTTTTTAAATAACTTACCGCTTTTATTTCACCATTTTATAATAGTTTGATTCTTAAATTTTCGATAAAAACACAAATCTTATATATAAATACGGGAACAATTTTTTTTGTGGTTGATTTTAAGTATCTTATCACCCATCGATTTTAATGAAACATATATCGTTTTAAAGGAATTTGGGTGTAGATATGCACAATATATTTCTTTTTAAATTTTTGGAATTAAAGTATTTGTAAAACGTTTTACATACGTTACAGACATACGTACAAAGTTGGGTGAATAGTGCATTTTTGCCGTTCTCTTAAAATGTGTACGTTTTTGTTGTACCTATAACGCACAGGTTTTCTCGAAAGTAAATGACAAGTGGTCGAATTTCGTCCACCGGGCGATCCTAGTTAAAATTATTACGAAAGTGCAGAGGAAGATTATTGAAAAACACTCTCGAAAACGACTTCACTTTTATATTTTACTAAATAAATGATATTTCAAAATATCATTGGTTGCCGTGTTTAAATTGATACTAAAAAAATATTACTAATCGTAATAAAAGACAAAAAAAAAAAAACGCATATTGTGTCAAATGTAGAGTCAGTCACATATGGAATGGCCCATTTGATAAAATTTGGTACTCACAAAAATGGCTTTTAAAATGGATATTTTGTACTTCAAACCATATTAGGAAGTACGTTGATATTCATGAAAACTTACTAAGTATAAATTAGTTTTATGCAAAAATAAATTACGTTAACAAATTTGTTAAGGTTCAATCCATTTTTGATTGTAGGTCCCATATAAAACCTACTTCTGAAAATCCCTTTTATTTACATTAATCATTGATAGATTTTTGTTTCGGTTGCTTTTTTCAAAAACGATTTGGCATTTAAAAAAGACGAAATTGTTTTGCTAGCTAGCATTTCGCTTTTTTTGCATATGACACATTCTTCCATGACATTTGTAGTTCTTTGCCTAAGGGAGCCACACAGAACTTTAACCAATCGTCACCTTTAATATAGAGATGCTGGGTACCTTTGTTTTGAGAAATGGTAAAGTGCTGATTGGAATTAGGTAATCACTCACAAGAGTGATTATAATTGTAGAGTGAAGGGAAAAGAAATAAATGACAATTAGAGAATCGTCTAAGTGTAGGGATTTACACAGATTGTTACCTTCGGTTTCCAATCTTAGCGAGTGGGCGCTTTGTTCACACTGGTAAGTATATATCTCTTCCTTGTAGGGGGTTAGTTAGAGAATTATGTATTTAAAATTTAAAACAAATAGATTTAAGTAGGCAATTTAAGTATTTATTTATTTTAAAGTTAGGTTAAGTTAACAATATTCAGGGTTTAATTAAGTAGGCGGAAGGTAAAACCAAGTTGATATCGATGTTGCTAAGGGCCAATTGAAAGAATAAAAAATGTCTAACCTAGAATTTACCAACATCTTCGGTTTACGTATAACCGAAGACGGCTGGAATAATTCATAATAACGAAATTCATAATTAACTCTATTTATCATTTTCCCTCTAAACTAGCGCTAAAATACCGACGTCCACTGTAATTTAATTTACTTAACTTATTTTGAAAATTCATTAAGGATGTACAAATTCATATATTCAAAATAAGTTAATTAAATACAATAAAATTCAAGTAAAAATAAGTAATACGTAATCGCATAATAAATTCATAATACTTTCTACAATAATACATTTAATTCAAAATAATAATTCATTTATAAGTATAATAATAATAGTGTCTTAACTTGTTTAGACAACATTATATTACAATTTTAATGAACTGCTTTTGAATTATTTTACTATAAGCATCCCTTGAAACTTGAGTTATTTGCAAAAAGGAAAGACAATTTTGCAGTTTCAATTTTACACTAGGGATGCCAATCGGGATTGATTTTAGAAAATCCCGGGATTCGGGATCTTGAAATTTTTTTTGTAATAAACAACACTTTTTTTTATTCATTTATGAATTTTCAAAAGGTATTATATATAAACATATATTTTTAAAAAAGAATAATAAGAATTATAAAAATAAAAAATACAACTGAAATATAATTTTTGATAATTTTTTTTTTGTATCTATATGTATAAAAATAAGTTGCATTGTGTTAGCAATTGATGTTCTGTGAACCGATTTTGTTTCACGTGGAAGGTGACGTCAATACCAAGATTTGTATGTATTAACGGTCTTTAAATGTGTATTGGTTCATGAGTTATAGCAATTTTAGTGAACACTGCATACATTTCGAAACATGTATTTATATTCCCATACAAATATCAACAAAATGCCCTCCATTTTGAACTCCTCCGAAACGGCTTGACCGATATTTATGAAATTTTGTATGTGTATTTGTTAGGTATGAGAATCAGGGTTGTCAGATGTGGCGATTTCTCGCCAAACGTGGCGATTTTCAAACATGCTTGGCGACCTAATTTTTGATTTGGCGACATGGCGATTTTTTGGCGATTTATAAAATTTTTAAAATCGCCAACTGGCTATTTTTGATGACCTATGAATTTGTTTTGAAATTCGTTAAATTAAATACTTAGAAATGATATTATTTTAATTCTCGTATTTGTATGAACGAAATTTCAGTCAATCATATCTATGATAGGTATTTGAAGGTATGTTCAAATGGCTGATGAAGTTAATGAAAATCTTTTAGAAAAGAGTTTTTTATATATAAAATTGCTCTTGAAAAAATCAATAAATAGAATTCCTTAAAACACGAATATGTTTTAAGTCTATAAACATTTTCACATTATACTTATATGTATGTGGCAATTTATTATCACAGATAAAATATGTTGTTGTTATTGATATTTTAAAGATTTTTATGAATCCTATCATACCTTTGGACGTTTATGAAACACAATGGAAAAAATAAGCGTTGGTTAATTGAAAAAAAGATAACTAAATAAGTTTTGGAAAACATTTTAAAGCTACAAGGATACGGCAGTACGTAACATTTTAAGGACTTTACTTTGGCTGTCCTTAATATGCGGTTATTACAACTAGTAATGCCTGTGTTGAAACTATGAACGCCACTAAAACTCGCCTTTGAATTAGAATGCAATACGAACTTCTTGACGCGTTATTAGGAGTTATACAGGCATGTTCTGAAAATCACAAGATTTCAAATCACTTGTGATTTTATGAAAAAAGCTTTTTGTCCAGAACACCTTTTTTTTGGATTTCAAATCACTTTCACAAAAACTGATTTTCAGAACATGCCTGATAAGTTATATGAATGGGAATAGTACATGTTGCACTTCTTTTGTACTTTTGTTGAATAAATGTAATACCCTCACAATGTATTCCAAATGAAGCGTTTTAGATATATAATGAAACTGCAACTATTGTATATAGTGCATTTTTAATATTTGTTAAGTACTAGCCGCAAAAAATATTTTTTGTTGCTTTAAGTAGACTACTATAAATTATTTTATAGTAAACATCGTACCTTTTTTGTGTTCACTAACTATTTTTATTTCGCTCTAAATAAAAATTAAGCAAAATATATATTTTGGCGACTTTTTTTGAATTTTTGGCGTATTGAAGCGATACGGAACTAATTTTGTTTTTAGGATTTATAAAAAAATATTTTTAATAATTTAAAAAATATGTATTTTATTGTCAAATACTTGTAAACAAAGGTTTTGGCGATTTTGGCGATTTTTGATATTGAATTTGGCGAAAAAGGTCAAAATCGATCTGACAACACTGATGAGAATAGGTCGTAGAGTATATTTTATATCGCTAGAGGGCGCAAAATATTGCAACAGGGGTAAAAGCTCCCACTCCCCAATCTTCTAAACTAATCAACCGGTTTTCTTAAAATTTGGCATGTAGACAATGTAACATCTGACAGAAAATAGGGAATAGGGTGTGAAATAGGGTAAGAGGGCTAAAAGCTCCCCCTCCCTATATCTTCGTAACTAATCAACCAATTTTTTTTGAAATTTCGCAGGCAAATAGTGTTACAGTTGGAAAAAACTATAGCCTATAGTTTTTATTATTTAGTGACTCTGAGTCGATCGGTATACTTAAATGTTGCTCTCTGACAAATATATCATATATGAGGTATTTCAAACAGGCTTGGCCAGAAGAATTCACATTAAAAGTTCTAAATCGACAAAAAAAAAAATGCTAAATTGTTCTACAGTGAAAAGGAAACTGCTAGTTTTGTAGCATTGATTTTTATGAATATAATAAAAACATTACATTTGAAATTTTTTTTTACATATTCATTTTGCTTAATATAAACACTATTTATATGATACATTATAATATATTTTAAATACAGTTGTTACAACTCTTTAAAATTTCAATTATGTAATTTTAATCTTCCTCATATACCAATTTATTTGGTACTTCTCAGATGAAACGAATTTTTTTCAATATCGTCCGATATGCTTAAGTGTGGCAACAAACGTTGTCTAATTTTGCACCTTCTTTTATGCGTATAACTGGACATAATAGTTCTGTGTTCATTTCAGTTTGCAGCAAGGTCTATCCAATAGGTCTTTGATCCAATAGGAGGTTGCCTCGCTGAACTTTTTGAATAGCCGATGGTTTTTTGTCCCACTGTCTGAGAAAACATTCATTTGCTTCTCTAAGACCGGACAATGTTTTTTGTAGTGTGGCGAAATTATTAATTATTTTTAAGATCAAAAGCCCGGACTTCGCTCTAAGCATCACATACAAATTAACAAATAGCAAATAATTGCAAATATTCTGGAATAAGTATAAAAGACACAAGTGATAGAATTCCAACAAGCATTACTGAGTGCTGGCATTGCTCTTACTTTATTATAGGAAAAATAATAATTTTTAAAGGTATTTAAAAGCTTTGACCAATTCATATAAGTCACACTTATACAGTTTTTTAAAAAATTTTTTACAAATAATATTTATTCAAATTTAATGATAAAACAAATGGCTATATGATTTTATAAAAAAAAGTTATTGCGTTTGATGCGAAAACTTTTATGTGATTTAAAAAAAAAATATATCGCTCATTTGCTGCAAGACCGGCATAACTCAAAAAAATCCATTTCGAGATAAACGCATTTAAAGTTTTTGATTTGCTCTAACTACTTAGAAAAAAAGAAGACACATTCTCTTCAAACTGGGAAAGTATAAAAGATATTAAGATGAATTTAATACACAATATAAAGAAAAACAATTCTCCAACTCAAAAATTTCATTTTTTGAGTTATGCCGGTCTTGCAGCAAATGAGCGATATATGCTCTATTCGACTATGCTATGCAATTTTTCCTACTTGCAAAAATTGTAGAAAGTTATATGTATGTATTTATTTTTCTTGATACACTTAAAGAATTGATATTTTACTTGAATTGTTTATGTGAGTTTTGGCATTCTAAATAAAATTGCTAATAAGCTAAATAATTATTAAAATGTGTTAGACTAGCACTTAGCCCTTTTATTTCGCAATTCTTAGTGCCAATTCAAAAAAAATGTGCTAAATCTAGCACTAAAAGTGCTAAACTGCCAAGCCTGGCTACAAACATTAGCACAAATGCCTAATACTCTCTCCAGTATTATAGTGCGGGTTTAAACAAGTTATTTTGAGGATTTCAGCATTTTGGTAATTGCTTTGCCATTTTTCCATCGATATGAAAGATTTATATCCCGCTGTGTATTAAAAAAATATGGTATTATGAAAAACATATATCGCTCATTTGCTGCAAGACCGGCATAACTCAAAAAAATCTATTGCGAGATAAACGCATTTAAAGTTTTTGATTTGCTCTAACTACTTAGAAAAAAAAAAAAACATTCTCTTCAAACTGGGAAAGTATAAAAGATATAAAGATGAATTTAATACACAATATAGGGAAAAACAAAGCGAACAATTCTGCATCTCTAACTCCAAAATTTCATTTTTTGAGTTATGCCGGTCTTGCAGCAAATGAGCGATATAATATTTTGGTCATAACTCTTCTATTTCTCAACCGATCTTTCCGACTTCTTCGGGAAATATGTTTGGTTACAAATTTTCGACTTCTTGAGATACAAAGAGTACACACAGAAAAAAATCAAGTTATAAACGTAGAAAACAAGGTTGATTTAAAATTGTTCAATGGTGATTTTGCTTTATACGTTTTTTATTTTAATTCAACCTGATTTTACAATAACTTGCGAACAACATTTTTTTCTTTTAAAATAACTATAATTCATATTAATTTAACATTGCAGTAAAGTTAGAGAAAAATGTAATTTATACTGAAATAATAATCCGAATCACGTTGAATGAAAGTTATTTCAAGTTGAAACAACGTGAATTTAATATAGAATCAAATTGGTTTGAGTATGATGTAACAGTGTGAAGAAGCTTCAGAGACAACATATGCATTTATTTAAGAATAATTCAAAACACTTACCCCTCTAACACATGTTTCATTTATTTTGTATTCCCCTTTGTTAACAGAAGCATCAGCAGAATCCCTAGATATGGGTTTCGTCATCATTCTACTTTGAAAACTTAATGTACTATTTAACTTAACAATTTTAATTAAAAGAATACGGGAATTGTCTTCTTTTTATAATATATTTTAAACATGAAAATAAAAAAATGTTCATACTTAAGTATGTATGCATATTAATTTAACAAGATAAACTTTTGATTTTAATATAAAAAACAGGTTTTTATGGATTCAATATTGAACAATGTTATTTTAACCGTGAATAATATTAAATAAACGTGATTTAAGGTTACTTTAACATTTTTTATTTAAAATTAATATGATCAATGATAAATTTAAATAATTCTCAATCAACATTTCGCCATGTTAATTTTACATTGGTATTTTTTTTGCTGTGTGTCCGTGGGTCATACTAGAGACCTTAAATGTTTTTATAAACATTTTCATGTTTTTTGTGTTGGAGGTGCCACATCCACTTATTTTATAACACCTACTTTTTGACGGATTTTGTGTATTCACAACCTACATTCATAAAATTATTACAGTAACTGATTGTGGGTTAATAATTCGTTTTTCGTAAAGTTAAAATTGGATAAAAATATAATTATTTTACAAATAATTTTATTTTTTAAAATTTATGTTTGCTATTCTAAAACCAACTAGCAGAAAAAAATGTTTTTCCGTACTTATTTTGTTATGTAGTTTATTTTTTTTGTCGGATGAAATATAATTTTTAAAAGTAACAAGTATTAAATTTTACGGAATATGCTGTTTCATACATAATATTTTGAGTGTAGCAAACTTGAAAAATGTGTCTCTAACCGTTCACCAGATATAAAAAATGTACTATGTTCCACACCCTCTTTTCCAATCTCGCCCACATTTTGTCGGATGTTGTGTATTGAAGATCGATATGCTTTTTGTTCTCCAGATATTCATACGTAAACAAATCAAGAAACCATCAACATCAACGTGGTTTTTCGCTCATGTCATCTCTTCTCAGAAGGATCCAGAATATATATCGTGGGCGCGCGGGCAAAAGGGAATAAGTCAACTTTTTCTCAATCATTAAGAAAGCAATGATAGAAGATTTTGGAAGTGCAATCAAACTCTACTTTTTGATTTCCCCAAAACTTCGTTTTTCCTCACATTTCCCCTTTTGCTCGCGCGCCCACGATTTACATATGTACTCGGTCTAGGATTTATATTGCGAAAGTTATTGTGAAGGGTATAAAAAGTAGACAAAATACCACGATATTTTTACAGCGGGTAGATATCAATATTACTTGTAAATTTTTTTCAAAAGTTCAATTTTATACGATTAATTGCTCGAATAATTTAAAATTGCTTATTTCGATTAAAGGATTAATCGAAAATATATAATTTTTTTAAAGTTTTCAGTCGAATAAACAACCCAAATGTGTGTGTCCGTTGGAATTAAAAAAACAGTCATGTTTAGTGATTAATTTTGCTTATATTTTTGTTACATTTTTTCAACACAATTTAATAATTAATTTCACAAAAGAAAAAATGTTCCCGAAAGTGAAGCAACAACTTGGAGCTACATTGACAAATTTTATTTAAAATAGAATGTTTAATTACGCAAGTACCAATTTTTTCTAATATTATCCAAAAAAAATCTCGTAGTGTATAACATTTCTAGATTTAAAACACTGTGCAAGAAATTGACACTTTTTTTCGTGACAAGCTGGGCACCTGGCGACATAATTCTGGTACGCTGAATCCAGTGGTGCCCGCCGTTTTTTAAGATTGGCTCTGGTTTTCGAGATATACCATTATTTCGAAAATGGAGGAGGTTGCACAACATATATTCGCGTAACTCAAAAACGGTTTAGTTTATTGAAATTACTAAAAAAAACATAAATTCCGAAATTTCCTTTAAGAAAAGTTAACATTTTTTTCTAATATGAGCAGTCGTTTTTGAAACATAATTTTTTTTCGGACATACCTACCCACTATCTCCATTCCTTAAGGGGGCTCCCATACAAAATAGTCAATACAGATTAGAAATATATTGAAAAAAGCCCCATAAGGGCGCTAGGGAATAAAATGTATGGCCGACCTCCATTAGTTTTTTGT
This sequence comes from Pollenia angustigena, assembly GCA_930367215.1. Lineage (NCBI taxonomy): Eukaryota > Metazoa > Arthropoda > Insecta > Diptera > Polleniidae > Pollenia > Pollenia angustigena. Next base: position 116,731,867 of record OV884057.1, on the reverse strand, counting down.
TCCTAACATTTTCTTAAAACATACTTGCTATATATCTTCACCCCTTAGGGGGGCTCCCATACAAATGTGGGGGCTTATTAAAATTGCTAAATTTGGCCCCTGCAGTGCCTAGGATGCCCCTTTATTAAAATTGCTAAATTGCTAGGGGTGCTCCCATACAAATATTGCGTCTTATGAAAGTCTTAAATTAATTAAAATTTTTCGACTTTTGTGAATAAAATCAAAAGTTGGTAACAGATTTAAATTATTTATGGCTTGTTTTGTTTGCAACTTCTTGTTTGAATTACGAAATTTTGGCAAAAAAAATTAATTAAAAAAAAAAAAAAAATTATGATAGAATAAATTGTTACTTTTCTTAAAGGAAATTTCGGAATTTCGTTTTTTTTTAGCCATTTCAATAAACTAAACCTGTTTTGAGTTACGCGAATATATGTTGTGCAACCTACTCCATTTTCGAAATAACGGTATATCTCGAAAACCAGAGCCAATCTAAAAAAATCGAGAGCACCACTGGATTCAGCGTACCCGAATTATGTTAAATTGACATGTGACCGGCTTGTCTATTTTTTCAACTTGCATAGTGTAATTATTCGATTAATCAATTAATTTTAAAATTTTATTCGTTTAATCAAATAAGTTAAAAATGCCAAATATCGACTAATTGTTTAATCGAGCAAAAACACACCCCAACTAATTGAATACCCCAGTTAATACCCTCTTTATGATCGGGTGCGATATGAATATTGAAATAAATGTTGACTTTTTAACATAAAATAAAAAACGGTTAGGGTGTTCTTTTATTCGATTTGTTATTTTAAAAATAATTTAATTACTATTTTATTCTTAATTCTTGTTTAAAATAGGCAAAAGAGAAATTTTGCTAAACAACCTAAAAACTCAAAGTAAAGCCTTTCAACTGTGTCTGTATGCAAACTGTCCTGGAAATTCGGATTTTAATACATCACACAATTAAATTCATAACATTTAATTGAAAAAGATGTCTTAAAGAAGATAATTTTAACAATGTTATATTTTATTTTAAATTACAGATGACACCAAACAAATGCCTGCACCACACCTTTAGGATATTTTAAAATTATATATCACTGCCACCACAAAGTGTTCGAGCAAAAACATGTGTGAGTGAGTATTCGAATGATGTGTGCGTGTGTGTGTGTATTATTGTGTATAAGCGTTTTAGTACATATTTCCAAATGAGAACAACCAATGACTTGGGTATTTAACCACAATATTATTTACTTATAGACTTGCACACATTGTGCTTTTGTGTGACGGTGACAAAGAATCTAAAACATAACTCCAGGGAACAATATTTTCATCATTGCAGTCGTATTCGAATTCAAATGTTTGTATTTGAACGTATCTTGGTGTCTGCAAAAGTAGACAAATTCAAGCCAACTGAATGTACGAGAATAAGCCGAAAATTATCTTAGTCTGTGATCACATTATGAAAGTTTTCTTTCCGATAGTCTGAGTTATCTGATCTATTTTTCTCCCCTCTCTCACCAATGGGCTCAAACTTTCTGAAAGAAAACTTTCATAGTGTGAAACCCAGACTTAAGTATTAAGAACTTAACATTAAAAAGATACACTGTCTTATGCAAGCAAAAGCTAAAGTGCACATTTTGGTTAACTCATGTGAATTTAAACTTTTTTTTGCATAAGACAGATAGTATGTAGTAGCCTTAATATGAAATTCGAAAAATAATGACGATTTCGGAATTTCAGTGGGGCTTCATAATGTCTTTTCAGCTTGACATCGTAAGCTCAAGAAGCCGGTTATTTAAATGTTAAAGCATTCACGCAAAATTGGCAAAATACCAGCAGTATTTTTATTCGGTTTTTGTTGTTGTTGCAAAATACAGATATAGAGCAAGTTCTTTGTAAGTTTAACGTACTAAGAAGTGAGATCAAATATATCTTAACTCTCTGTTCAATACTACATACTTATATTATTTTTGGCCTTTATCCAAATCTTCTTCATAATAGGTTTTATAGCGATTGAGATATACTTTGTATGATATTTGATTTAAAATTGTGAATAATTCTGCCTTTTTTTATATATATTTTTTCTTTCTGATTCTTATATATATTCAGCAAGTGGGCAGAAATATATTTATCATTTGAAACGAAATATGTGCATAAGAAAAAATATATAAATAAAATCTCATTTGCTATTAACTCGAGCTATGTTTAAATGATTAATTTTTAGCGCTATCACGATTGCAAATTGTTTTTAATGTTGAAGGAGCTAAACCAAGGGTTCTGTCTATATCAACAGTCTTTTTACCCGACTTGACGCGTTATATTACGTCCAATCTTGGTTCCAAACTAATGCATTTTCTTCTCTTTGCACTCATTTTTCTACACTTCTTCTCATTAAGAACTAACTTTTTACTTCCTTACACGCAACTATAATAAGAATGTGATTATGACTTTAGCGAAAAAATGCAATCATATGTGTAGCGGACCAAATAGGACCGACGCAACTCGGGGCTCTAGTGTATATTTTGGCAGTATCGATGGCATTCACATAATTGTATAATTCGAATTACTTATGCTTGTAATGAAAGTCACTTACCTGGTTTGTGATGGGCTTTCGCCCATTTGTGTTTAATTTCCAATTATTTTTGTTTAATTTCCAATTATTTTATATTTCGAAAAATTGATTTTTACGTTTTGGACTGTTCCTAATAGAATTGTTAATATTTCTTGTAAGTGTTTTATTGATGCCAGAAAATCGTCATAACACTATTACTTTTAGTAAAAAAAAAAGTCGTCAATCGTCATTTTACTGTATTTTCTCAAACAAAATTGTCAAAATGACGAAAAATCGTCACATCTAGCAACCCCGCATGTATAGTTCAAATTAAGGTGAATTCATTTATGCGGTGGCGACAACACTACAGAGCAAATAAGACAACAAAATCGTATTTTTATTGTTGCTTTCGTTGGTCGAAATGTCAAAAAAGCAACTTTTGACATTTCTTGCTCTAAAATAGAAAAGAAGGAAATCAGTTGTGAATTCACCTAGGTTAAAATCGTAAGCAATTTAGAAATAAACCAAAAATGTTCCCATAACTTACGGGAATTGTATCAGGTTTTTGAACAAGAACTTTGTTTTTCTTTTATTGGAGCAAATCCAACAACGTGATATTTTTGACATTTAGATTTTCGACGTATTCGTAGTAGATACATTGGCAATTGGTAGAATGAATTCAATTTCGTTCGAAAATCGCATTAAAATAATTTAAATCCACTATGAATTGGTGGTTCTGTTAAAGTTACATTTCGTATTTTCGGACAACATAATCGTCCTTCTGAGGCCGCTATTAAGAATTTGGTCGTTAAATTTGAGTCGAGGACGGTGCCACATGTCGCACAGCCAATGAAACCCTTAATTTATTGCAAACCTAGTTTTCCGACCGCATAATTTCATGAACATCAGTTGTTAAGTGGCCGGCAAGATCGTGTGATTTAACACCACTCGATTATTTTTTGTGGGGCTATGTTAAGGACTGAGTCAACATTGTAGCGGGGGCCCATAATTTTATATGTACTTATATCTCAATGAATGGGGATAAATGTCTTGTAAAAAAGTACCAAAAAGGTACGATTTTCAACCTTTAAACGTTCGACTTTCCAAAAAGTACCAAATTTATATTTGTATTTTCTAGATAAGTAACACTTAGGATAATTTGGATAATCTTTAATTTTTTATTTATTGGTTTATTAGTTTGACAGATCGATGGGGTGACAATAAAGTTACAAAATACAGGTTTTACCCGTTTACTCCCCAAAAGTGTCGAATTTCAAAAAAGTACCGGACACCAGTCCGCTTGTTTTTTTAATGAACAACAATTATTATTAAGTTTTCTCTTTTGGTTAGGAGATATAAGGTAAACGAATTTACACTTTTTAACCTTTTTTACATTCGAATTTTCGAAAATCGCCTATTAGTGGATCGATTTGGCGAGAGACTAACGTCCGGTATTTCAATTTGTAAGCTTCTTGCTGCGTTTAGGCTCCGCGATGATGAATCAGTTAGTAATTCAGTTAGTAACGTTAAAATTTTATATACATAAAAAGATCGTTGTAATCGATTTGTTAAAATAGCTCTTATATGTATGCATAAAAGAGAAAAAGGAGTTTATATGGTGAAAAGTATACTAAGCAACTTCCTTTGTCCCTTCTTGGAAGTCCTTTCAAAACGAAATTTATACCTTCTAGAAGGCATATATTCTGAAGGCCGGATTTCATACATAGAAAGGAGACTTGCGGTCCTTTCTATGTTTCCCGCTGGGGAGTTATTCATACTAAAATTGTTTGTATTGTATGTTTATAAAATAAACACAATTAAATTTTTTTATTAATTCAAGTCATCGATAGAATAATTTTTTTCCGAATACACGACAAATTCTCGAGAAACCACGTTAGCCCAGATATTTCCTTTAAGCTCGAGGTTTCTTAGAAGCCTCAAGCGAAGAAATTTAAATTTAAAGAAACAATCATTTGTTACGATTTTTTTGATCTCACCTCCTACCATCACATACAGATATATTGTTGCTACTGTTTTAACTCTGTACTTTTTCTATACACTGCTTGTGCTACTGCTGTTTATTTGTGCTTTGGAAGATGATGATGGTGGTGATGAACCAAATGCCAGAGGCACCACCTATAATGACCTTGTTTTGTTGGCGTCGTTGTTGGTCGGAAAAAAGAGCTGCTACACACTGTCGTAGATATGGGAATAAATTTTGTTTTAAACATTTGTTATCAAAAACGATTATATTTGGCACTTGAAAGGTTGAAAGAGAAAAACCAAATGCGTACTTTAACATTTTTCTCGTTCCATTTCTACAGCAAAATACAAAAGTAATAGAAAAAAAGGGAAAACACACAAATGTCCGGAATGTGGAGCGAGAAATGAAATATAAACAGTCTAATTTTTTCTGACATCCGGTTAAGGATTTTAATTTAAACAAAAATATGTTACTGCCGAAGGAAGTAAATGTGTATGCTTGTATGTTGATAAGCTCTTCTTGCAAGTCTACTTTTAAATTAATGAACATTTTATTGTTGTATTTATAAAAATGTTGGTGTGAGCATGCATTACTGTGCGTGTGTGTAATAACCCTGCAAATAATAGGACCAGTAGAGTAGCCCACAAGGGACCAGGACTAGTTTAAAAGTAACCCAAACGTATAGAAAAAACATGGTCTATTTAACATTACGATGTCCTAGGACAGGACCATATAACCCACCTTTGGACTACTTAGGAGTACTTTTAAAACTACTCCATGGTATACACAAGAGGAATAGTTTTAAATGTCGCTAAAAACGAAGACATATCGTCTCACTACAAACACTTTTTAACATACTAAATTTTTATGAAATATAATTTAAAAAAAACCTTCTCCTGTGAAAGCTTAAGTTTTTTTTTGCGGTAAGGGCTTTTTTCTGTTAGGACCAGCTTTCATGGGATGACCCCTACTAATGCATTGCATTGTGTTGGAACTAGGAAAATAGGTTATGGAATGGAGGATATAGGGAGTAGTGCTTGTGAACATTCGACTTGAACTTATTCATAAACAGTCCGGCCAAAAAACGAATTCTCCCTGTAATGCGTTTTACGATTTACCTGCCAATCGATCACAAAAGGATTGGCTCTTGAGGAAAAACGTGTTTTACGAACAAACGTACGGGTTTCGGAAACCGGGCAAATACAATAGAATTGAATTGGATATCCTACTGTCACCAATGAGAACCTTCTTCTGCACGCGGTCGAGATGCTCAAAAATAGACTTTGAAGCGCCGGTCCACACATGCGAGTTCTATTTCATACGCGGTCGGATATAGGTGGTATAAATAGTAAGGAGATCAGATGGAGTGAAGTATATCCTACACCGTCCTTAAAAACCGAGGCACTTGAATGCTTCTTTCGACTCCTTGAATATATGTTGCGTCATTCGGACATCACATTGTATCGTCATGCCCAGAACATCATGATTCTTCAATATTTATACCACCCATATAAACAGACGAGGCAGCTTGATCCGTCACGCGTTTATGCGTCAGCACGCAACATTGGTTTTGCACGACCCCATTCCGAGACTTTATCAAGGTCTCGGTCAAGCGTGTCATTCATTTTCTGCCTCATAGCACCGACATCGGACATGCTTGGTCTCCATTCAAATGAGTTTGAATGGCAAAGGTTGCTGTCGCGTGCAAAAAAATAGAAAGGGTTGAAGTTTGACATGGAGGGTCATTTAGAAAACTGAGAAATAGAGTAGGAGAAAGAACGGGGCCTTGCGGCACCCCTGAATGAATCGAGAACTCGTTTGACGAAACCTCATCTATAACAACTCGTACAGTGCGATGGCTGAGAAAACTCGGTATAAATCGAGAGAAATTATCACTGTCACCAAATGCAACAAGTTTTGACAAGAGTGCTCCATGTAAGTCTCTGTCGAACTCCTTGGAAATATCTAAAGCAATTTCCTTACTTTCCCTAAAATGTAAGTCTCCAGAAGAGCAACCTCTACGAAAGCCATACTGGCGGTCGCTTAGTAGGTAGTTTGACTCTAAATATTTGACAAGATGATAATTTACCATACTCTCCATAACTTTGGAAAGTGCCGAACAAATTGCAATTGGGCGATAATTTTCAGGGTTATTAGCCATTCCTTTTTTAGGAATTGGCGTTACATTAGTAACTTTCCAGCAGACTGGAAAGTGCTGATTTGCTAAGGGATGAGCTTGCGTCGAAGAGCACTGCTTAAAGACCAGTGCAGGTATACCGTATTTATGTCGAGATCCGCAAGTCTATTAATGACTGAGATATGAGCAAAAAAAAAAACCCACGATAACCTCAAATTTTTACCCACAAAACTTATGTGCTGTTTCCAAATGACGGGCAAGTGATTGTGACGTCAAATTTATATGAAAAGCACTCAGTTTTTGGAGTGATTTTACTACTAAAGCTATCTGCAAAGAGCTGTACAACTCTGCTTTAAGCTGTAACACAGAATCAAAAATATTAAGTATCTTTAAATACAAGCAGCAAGTCATTCAAATGTCAAATAATATATAAAAAAAATTAATAGAAGTTAAATGGATTTATAACATATTCCATAATACTTTCAATGTACTAGTGCTCGTATGTATGTTCGCGGTGATTCCTTTCAATAGGTTGGCTGTTCATAAAGAACAGTTAAAGCTGGAAATGTAGGCTGTAAACATTTTTTTGTTTCTATGGCATTTATTTAAAAATAAATATCCAACAAATAAACATTTGTAAATACATACAAATGTACATATTTCTGGCAAACGAACACAATCTGTTTTTGTATCTCACGTAAAATATTAAGGTAATTTGTGGAAATTTGATGTTTATCGTTAAATTGTTTTTGTATACTTATCTTTCAACCGAAATTGTTGTACTTAAATATTGTTACTAAATAGCACTTTCGTATTGCTAGAATTACAGTTCAGAAAAATGCTACAGAGCTACTGCACTGCTACTGATGATTTTGTTGGTCGTTGCGTCATATTGTTGCCATTAAAGTATTTAAGCAAAATTTTATAGTCCGTTAATACGAATGAATGTACGAGTACGGGGACAAGAAGAAGATGACTTTACAAGTGTTTGTTGCAAAGACATTTAAAATTGTTACACATCTGTTTGTTAATGGTAAACACACTTATCCATCTACTCCTCCTTCACAAACATCCATTTATGAACATTGTGAATATTACAAAACAAGCATGAAAGCCATAATAACAATAACAATTTTGTCATCCATAAAAAATGTATTCAATGATTCTGATGATGAGGAAACACACCGAATGCTTAAATACTTCTTTCTGCATATGTGATTGAATTCAACAAATCGTTTTGATTTTTCAGTCTGTCTGTCTGTCTGTCTTTGTGCTACAAGTATTTAGTTGAAGGTTATTTATTAAAGTGGCCGGATCTTATATGGGGGGATTAAAATGTCGGAATTTTTTTTGGTCTTAACCACACAAAACGATTCCTATTTCCAGATATTGAGATATCCAAAATTTAAGCTCGATTAAACAACGCTGACCCCAATGCGCTCGTCGTTCAAAATTTGGAAAAATCGATAGTTTTTGGCAAAAATCTGACATTTGGAGCCATAAATCCAGAACTGTAAATAATAAAAACACGCTTAATATCTCAAAAGAAAGCTAATATTGTTCTTTAACATTTATATTATGTATTTGGGCATTTCCCCAGAATGGTCTACAGGGATGAACAAATAAAATGCTGATAATCATCGTCTTTTATTTTTTATTATTGTAAAAGAAGTCGTATGTTTTTATAAAAGAATTATTTCATAGCATATCTCAGCTGTTTTACTTGAGGAAATTGCACTGGAAACTGGAAGATTTTATATTTTATTTTAAAGCTACTTCCAAAGACATTTTTATATAATTATTTTAAATGAAAAAAATATGTTATGTTTACACTCTTTGTTCATAATCTCTCCACTATAATCAATTTTAAAATGAGTATTGAGTTTTTTTGTTAAGGAAATTTTAAGATATTTTTGGGAAAATGCATGGTGAAAATAATAAAAAAAAAAAAAACACATGGAAAAATCGTTCTTTCGCGACCATAAGCCAATTAAACAAAAACTAAGAGAGATCTTTTATTTTGTAAATACTGGATGGAGACATTCATTAATACACTTTTAAAATAAATTAATCACTTTTGAATATTCCGTTCCATTACGCAGATTTTTACATTTAACTTCTGTCAGCCAAAGTTGACTTCTATTTTGCATACGTTCGTGAACACATGTTTATAACTATCATTATTAAAACTTAAACTCGACGAAATCCATCTTTTGCACTAAACATAGAGCTACCCAAATGCTATCGAATCGCAAAAAAAATGGTATTAAAAGTTTTGTTTTCTATATTATTTGAACATCAAAAGCGTACGAACGTACGTTCGTGACCCCAGAAAATGCCCATATACATAATTGTTGTTATTTTAAGTCATACCGTGTTACAACAGCTTTTATCCGCAAAAACGTGACCTGTACCCATGTTCTGTAACTTCAGTGAGAACTTCTCGCATCGAAAAGATGTGAAACAAAATATTCCAACCTTTCTCGAAAAGTGAGAACAAAGTTTGTCTGTAACGCATGTCGAAAACTATCAAAAGAGAATACGTCGTTACGTTATAAATGTCATAACATTCTACTCGAAGCCGATGTGACATTTAAGACGCTGAGAACGCCAGTCACACATTTAGTTGACGGCGATCAAAATTAACTAAAATTGATAATTTTTCTACGACGTTGCGACTTTAATGTTTGTTTTTTGCAAACGAGCTTTGAAAATATTCGTATATTTTATAAAAATGTTTAAAGCAAAATAATCAAACAATGAAAAAATGTGGCAAAAACAAAATATTATTATTGTTACTCATTGCATTTTGCACTTTTTAATTGTATTTTAGTGTTAACATTTTTTCTCGTCCCATTTGTATTCGTGAGTTTATTTGACAGTTCAAAGCGGGAACTTTTCTCACGGAAATGCTACAGACACACTTTTTATGTCAATTGGCGAGTAATTTCCTTACGTGACAGGTCCCAGGGGCGAATTTGTCGATTACAGAAGCGATGATGTGATAGACACGAGTAAGACAGTACTGCACACCATCTGAATTACAACCTAGTGCAGTTTTTCGAATGCATTGCCGCGTTTGTGGAGTGAACGCCTACCACCTGCACACAAAGTAAGCGGGATAGTGAAGTGTTTATTCAATAAATATAAACTCAGTACTGCTTCGCACACATTGTAAGCAAGCAGTAGACAGTTTATACACAATCTCGCTTACTTCGTGGGCAAGTGGTAGGCGTCTTGCACACAACTTCGCACACATTGTTAGCAGGCAGTAGACAGTCTATACACAATCTCGCTTACTTCGTGGGCAAGTATAAGTAAAATATGAACTAAATTCATTTTTGTAAATTCCATACACTTCCGTCATACACTTTGTAAGCTAGAATTCATTGAACACGAAGTGATACACACGTCATTGAAGAGATGTGATGTGGTATGCAAAGTTCGCCGCTGGGGTAGTACTCGCCAAAAAAAGTTACAGACACAGCTTAGCGAGAAAAACAGCTGTTTGTTTCAATATATGGCATGTTTGTTTCATTTCACATATTTCAATCCAAAAGTTTGTCGAAGCGAGAGTTAAAGAACATGGGCACTGGTACCACTAGGAGCCTACTTCGTATCTTTTGTTATTAAGTTATTAAACTAGAAATATAATAAAAAAAACAAGTAATACTGATAAGTCTAATGAAATATTTTATTTTAAAATATAAAAACCAGATATATAATACATACAAAACAGACACAGAAAAGTTATGTTATCTATTCTAGATATTTTGTTAAAGTAGTTTTTGCAACGTCAGGATATAACGCTCAGCATTTGCTTACACCTTGTAGGACATATTGCTTTTGGTCTTCATCTTTTGTCAGAAAGTCGTTAAAGTTCGTTGTTAATTTAACACCACATCATTAACAACTTTTAATGCTTTAACAATTTTGAATCCTTCTTGGAAGTCATTATTTTGAGGCCAGGTGTTTGGATGATATCTTAAGAAATCTGTTTTGATATTAAATCGCTGAGAGAATTTAAATGTTTCTTTGGTAAGTAAATCAATCAATCCTCCATCAACTACCTCTTTTAATTTTTCTTTCCTAACTATTCGATAAACAACATAAGCGTGCTCTGATGGTTCATCTGTGCTACAGAGCAATTTATTTGACATTTTCAACTTCTCATCGTCTGTAATGGTGGGATCAAAAAACGATAATCCCACCATTTTCATTCAAATACCACAAATGGTTCGAAAATTTGGTCAGGCCTATTTCAGCAATGTCGTTGTCACATTCTTTAAAGTCTTTTATGGCCCAGGATAGACAAAGGAAAATATGACACAGGAGGTATCAATGACAGTCAAATACAAAAGCAGCTAACATTAGAAGTAATTGCAAATATTACTGCTGAATTCGAGACCAAATTAACTGAGAAGACATTTTTACATTACAATATTCGATATTGGCCTTACTTTAAACATTTTGTCCCTGGTGCCAGCTTCGTCATTGTCCGCAAGATAACTGTTATTTTTAATAGCACGATATCTTTGTCTGGACGTTTAGTACTCATCATAAATTTGATGAACTTAAGCCTGATTAAAAATGTTGAAAATTTGGATTAAAAACCATAAATAGTTCAACAAAATTACCACAATACTAATTACTCATCATAAACTTTTGTACTCTAAACTTATAGCCACAACACAACTTAACGCTGCTAACTTTCAACACTCAATGACTTTATTGGAAGCAGACACAACGATTAGAATTGATATTTTCATATTATGGGAATCCCCTTCTTAGATAAATGCATAGTACAGTAAGTACCAGGTAGGTTCATTAGGGAGAGTTGCCATTATTTACCCATGTAACTTCAAATTAATTTACTTGATTTTAGACGCTTGTTTTAATTATTTTCCTTATTTTCTTTTGTTTGACGTTATAGGGGTTGTTTTAAAATCGAGAACAAAATTTCTAATGACTATACCTTGTACTTATTCTACCATGGATAAACGAAAAAGTATGCTCTAATATTCTGTAGAAGTGTTGCCACAATCAGGGGATATCTACAAAAAAAGTGGCACTAAAAAAAGGATTAAAAAAAAAATTGGCACATCTTTTAAAATTAAAATAAGTACACCAAATTATGTATTTTTGACGTTTTTTCTATTTATTATTATTTTAAATGGTATAAAAACATAACAAAAAACATTGTATATTAATTATATACACTAAAAACGATTGATCGTTTTACAATAGACATACATACTTAAGCTTCGTACAAAAGATGATCAGATATTACAATACATATTGTAATTTTTCTGACAATGGTGCCATTGTCAGATGCATTAATTTTACACATCTGCCAAATGAAAATGAGCTAACAATGTTCAGACAGTTGCAAGACATTTTTAGGCAATTTTAATGACAACATTGTAAGATCTGACCATCGTCTGTACGAAGCTTTACTTACAAATGGCTCATTTGTTGTAAAAACTGAAATAAATATTTTGTAAATATTTCTCTCGAGAAGTAATTTTAATAAAATATTTACTTTAATGTTTTGGTAATTCAAAAACGTTAAACTTGTTTTCTGCCAAACATTTGTTTTGGATTATTACATTACTGCAGCAAATAGAAGATATTTATGTAATGTGTTTTATATATGGCTATTTCCAAAAAACGTCAACCACAAAAAATGGAAAAAAAATTTTTCTTTTCAAGATTTATTTAGAGAATTACTTATATTTTTTTAATATATGCGTATAAATTAATTGATTCGAAAAAAAAGATAAATGGTAAACGAAGTACTACAACTTTTAGCACATACTTGTGTATATTAGAAAATATGCATTTGGAACAACAATACTCTAATCTAAGGCATATTTATGATCTGAAAAACATTTTTTATTAACTTTCTTATATAAAGGATTATAAATAGCAACATAAAAAAATTTCAAATCATGGTGGAAAAATTGTCCCGTTTACAATGTCCCGTTTACAATTTCTTTAACAATTTATTTAAAAAAATGTAATTCAAATTTAATTTGAAATCGAAACCATTTTTAGGGCACATTAGTACGCAACATTTTTAAATTCATCCCAATAAAATATTGTGTCAGGTTTCGCAGAAATCACTGTTTAAACGGTTACCCCTTAAAACCCACTTCCGTTTTTTGTCCCGTTTACAATCACTGGTTTTTTGCAATTATCTCGGAAACCACGACAGTAAGCGAAAAATTTCATTTGCGGAAATTAAAGAGCTAATTGAGAGTTAAAAGAATCATTAATTTAAAAAACGAAAATCAGGTTATTTTGTCAATATAAACGTGTGCGAATGTCCCGTTTACAATCTTGGAAGTGCCCATATACATTTTTAATATATTTCTTGTACTTTTCCTTCTGAATACATTTTCTTTGATTAATTAAAGACATTGTATTAAAGACATATCTACCTTCATTTAAAAATTTTTTAGAAATTTATTTGCCCATTCCACCAGATTCTTATTTTTTTTGGAATGCTTTGACCGAATATGAGCACAGTTTTCTCCCATCACGTCACATTTATCAGATACACCAATCACTGTAATTTCGGAAGATGATTTGTACCACAATTAATAACAAAATCCATAGTTTTATAATTTTATTCTACAGTCAACCTACTTACAAAAGTTGTAGGTCAGGCCCACAATGTCGACAAGAACATTTCTTACGTATATTTGTCTTGAAAAGAAAAACAAATTTTATTTTTTTATAAATATGCGAAAGAAATGTTCTTGTCGACACCGTGGGCCTGGCAGCTAAGCTAAATTCGGATAAACACAAGAAATCCTATTGCAAAAAAAAACGAAAATATCACTTTTTCAAATACTTTATATTTAATCTGTATCGCACTTTAATACAAATAAATGCATACATGCTACTAAATTAAAGTGCTAGTGTTTTAATTTCTTTACTAAAGCATATTTAGTTTTTATCCAATTTCGTCTATTATTGCATAACATTTTTGTAATCAGGTTTATAGACCAAAACTATAAAACTGGATTTTGTTATTAATTGTGGTACAAAACATATTTCGAAATTACAATAATTGGTGTACATATCTGATAAATGTGACGTGATGGGAGAAAACTGCGCTCATACGGCTTTAGCATTCCAAAAAATATAAGAATCAGATGGAATGGATAAACAAACGTTTTCAATGTCGTCTTGTGTTATTTATTAATGGTCAGTTTCATACAAATTTTTTTACAATTAATTGTTCTTAAAACGACTTCTATACTTTCGTAAAGTGTCTTCACTTGGAACCCTATATTCAAGGCTAGTGTCTAAGTGCCGGTTCACACACGTCAAGTTTGACTTGTCAAGTCTTGATCTTTTAGGAGAGAAGGGAAAAGAGAAGGCCATTTCTTTTCCCCTCTTTCCTAAAAACTCAAGACTTGACGAGTCAAACTTGACGTGTGTGAACCGGCACTAACAAATTTAAAGTCAGTGTTGCCAAAAGTAGGGAAAAATCCCTACATGTAGGGTTTTTTTGCTACTAAAATAGGAGCGTAGGGAAAATCGGACAGATTTTTTATATTCGCCAAAATGTAGGTATTTTTTCTCATATTGCATTGTATACGAAATAAATGCTAAAAAATGTATTTTAAATAATGATTTAACATTTAAAGAAATGGAATTCTTAAGTCCAGAATATATTTTTGGACAAAAAGATGAGTACAAATTTCAACTATTGTCTTAACAATTTAACTTAAGCCTCAATGGTCTTTTGTATGAGTGTAGAACAATCGCATAAAATTAATTTTCTGAAATTATGAAACTAATTTGTTTTGAAACATGGATCTGGAACACTTTTCGATAAAAATGCTAACGGAAAAACTATAATGACAAGGTATTTCAAAATTTATTTAAACTGGTTCGGATTTTGTTTGCTCTACCCAATGCAAATGGTGATGCAGAGAGAACAGCCATATGTATAAGATATTTTTTGCAAAACAATGGAAGAGGCTGCATTTATTTCGAATATTCTAATGGTCACTTAAGAAAATTACTTATAAAATAGCCTGTTGCTTTTGTACCTGAATTAAATTAAAATTATCATATAAAGATTACCTGCCATATTCATAAAAATAATAGTATTTTTATAAAAACAAATTTTCTATAAAAATTTTACTTAAAAACCGTTGTTAAACTTAAGAAATGTTTATGGGTACATTCACCCTTTTCGTGTTTGGCGTATTTTGAAATTTATTTTTTTCAAAAAACCTCTTGTTTTTTAATTGAATTTAATTAAAAGTAACTAAATTTTTTTAGTTTTATTATTTATTTTTGTTGTTAGAGCTTTACTACACATATGCGAAAGAAATTAGTTTTTTATAACTATTGTTTTTTCTAAGACTTTAATGGCTAAAACGCGTAGGGATTTTTGTAGGGAACATTTTTGCAACATGTAGGGAAAAATCGGATTTTTTTTAGTATGGGTAGGTATTTTTCAAAAAATCTTCTGGCAACACTGATTTAAAGATAAAAGCATGGATTCGCAAGTATTGTCTTTTAGCCTATTTGCTACTTTACTTTTGATTAAAGCTAACTTAGTTAAAAAACGCTCAGCAGAAGCACTATTGTATGACAATGTAAAAATATGAGAGAACAAAATCTACAAGTTTGAATATATATACAGGTATACTCGTCAAATCTATTTTTCAATGTTCCAATTTCACGCCAAAAATTTTCAGCATTCTAAATTTTAAATAAGTATTCATAATTAGCGTCATTTACTTTACTCTCTAGAAGTTTAAATTCATGTATAAATGCATCGGGGTCAGTTAAATATCTTTAAGTTCTGAAACTAATTCGAAATAGTTTATATCTTTATTAGACACTATAAATAAAAATATATATAAATAAAAATAATAAATAATGGGTCTAAATACTTCAATATATTGAGCTTTTTGTTTTTTATATCAATTCTTGTTATCAATTCTTTACACAATTTTTGGTAAAAACTTAGATTTTACTTTTAATGTCAATTACGCAAATTTTTGAAAAGTCTTCGATACACAACAGTTTGGTTTCTGCTTCACGAACAATATATATATGCGAGATATCTTAACCCCCTTATTCATAATAAATAAAACAGGTTAATAGAAAGTTTATTCAACCGATTTTCAGCAAACCACGCATGATATTAATATATTAAAACAGTTTTGCTTATATTAAAGCTGGGAGTTATAATAAAACAGAAAGAAAAAAAGTATCTTTTCCTAACGGAAAAAGTATCAAAAAAGTGACAAGAATCACAAAAAGTACCACATTTGGGTGCATTTTGTAAAAGTGGCCAAATAGTATCCAAGTAGTCGAAAAAGTGGCAAAATGCCACTTTAGTGGCACCAACGGTGACGCTGGCCACAATTTTAATATGGCTTCTGGCGGTGTACTCAATTGAGTACAGCTGTATTTTAAGTAGGATAACTTTGAAAAAATAGCTAGCAGATCATTTCTTTTTTGCTTATTTTATAATAATAAATGTCAGTTTTTAGCTCCAGCAGTTCATTCGCTTCCCCTGGCAGTTCTTCCATTTCTTGCGAAAGCTCTTCAATAATGATATTTTCTATTCTGCTGACATTTTTCTTGAGGTGGACGCGTTGTTCTGTATTTCTTGTTACAAAAAGAAGACATTTATATAATTAAAAATGTAATTACATTTCGAATAAGTTACCTAGATTTTGCTCCCGAAGCCGATATTTCAAATTTCGTTGGTGAAATTTAAAAGATTTTTGCTTTTTATAGCTAAAAAAAGGTGTTCCACCACATCTTGATTCAACCAATTCGTAACCAAATAAGTCATGTTGCACCTTTGTACATAGCTGCGGATCATAATCAAGCTCTAGAATACAGGCTGTTTCCATGAGCTTCGAAAACAGCGAGCCATTACAAATTGTTCATATTTTGCGGGGCTTTTCACAACATCGTCAACTAAAGGCTCAGTTAGACAGGAGTAACAGTAACTTAACTCAACTGTAAGGCTCAGTTAAGCCTAGTACTCTGTTCGAACTTGCGAAAAAGGTTTAGCAACATTGATTATTTCACACAAACATTTTGTCATGTATCAACACTGTCTATTTTGCGGTTTTTCAAAACTTAACGTTTTTATTAGTTACAAGTATACAACATTAATTTGCGAAGTTAAACAAAGACCATAGGGGGTAGTGCACTAAAGATTGAATCAACATTGCACTCTCACTAAATAAAACTGCAAAAAAGTAGTGTTTTACTAGTTTTTACCAGCTGGGTATATTTTCCACTACCACAAAAAAATTAATTGGTATTGCAAATTTTTTACTATCACTAACTGTGATTGAATGCATAAAATCTGCACTCAATTCAAATATATAGTTCAAGATTTGAACTTGCAATCAAAAAACTTTACATAAACATAATATCTCTAAATTTAAAAAAAATTTTATTAGTATTGTGGTTATTTTGTTGAACTATTAATGGTTTTTAATCCAAAATTTTTTAATATTTTTAATTAGGCTTAAGTTCATCAAATTTAATTTTCATTAAATTATTTTTATGATTATTAATTATTATATTATGATTATGTGCGTGGATTTCTGATGATATGCAAGCAAAGGAAATACAACTAAAAAATACTTGGATTTAATCATGAAAATACAAGTTTTCTATTTTCAATTGTGTGCAAAATTTTTAGTCGAAAAAGTGAAAAAAATTGCAATATACTGATGACTGCTTTTTTTTAAATCAAACTATTTTTTTTAGCGCGAAATGTTTAAACATAACAATCACTCACGTGTAGTGAGATTGTTAATTTTCAATTCATCACTCAACATCAACAAAATTATTGCAATCATTTTGAACTAGTGCACTTCCGCCATCTATGACAAAAACCATGTGTTTCGATCAGTGTTCGAAAATAAACAGTACATTATTTAACGTTCGGCTCACACACCCAGGAACGATATCTTTTTTTTAGTGATTGTGTAGACATACACAACCCTTAATACCGTTCGTAACTATTTTCAAGAAATAATGTTCGGTTCTTCGTTAAAAAACAGAACAATTGTAGT
Organism: Pollenia angustigena; assembly: GCA_930367215.1. Classification (NCBI taxonomy): domain Eukaryota; kingdom Metazoa; phylum Arthropoda; class Insecta; order Diptera; family Polleniidae; genus Pollenia; species Pollenia angustigena. Next base: position 116,714,105 of record OV884057.1, on the reverse strand, counting down.
GATACTGTAGACAAACATTATATTTTAATGTTCTATAATGTTTTTTTCGTGTGTGTATTTTGTTTTTGTAACAAATGTTTGGTTTTTTTTTTACTAGCGAAAAGGAACGAACATTAACGAGCCGAGCCGAACACATTGAAGTTTTTGGATTTTCAAAAAAAAAACCGAACGGTATTAAATGTCAGGGTTGTCAGATTTGTTTGAGCTCCGTCGCCAAACCGGATGTCAAAAATCGCCAAAAATCGCCAAACGTCGATTATGTTCAGTTTTTGTAAAATTTTCTCTTTTTTTTAATTAAATTTTGCATACAAAAAACGCTAGTATATTTTTTCAGTCAACAATCGCCAAAAACTGAGAAAAAATACAAAAAAATCGCCGAAGTAAATTTTGTCTTGTTTCTGTAATTTTTTTTAAAAAACATAAAATGGAGATCATATATCCATATAAATTAAGTACACAAGTCTATAAGATCGTACACTTCAGCCTCACCGATTTCATTACTGGAGTTTTGACCTACATACTTTTAGAATTACATACATACTATTAGAATTAAATAGTGACTGAATATAAAATTCACTTAATATGTTTTTTTATTTTAATAATAATAACAAAAAATGACAGGTTGTTAAACAAAATCGCCGAAATAATATAAATGGTAAAAATAGCCAAGTTAATCGCCAGTTATATCAGAAATCGCCATAAAAGTCGCCAGTCGCCAAATGGGAAATCCCATCGCCAAAAACGTTTCAAAATCGCCACGTTTGGCTAGAAGTCGCCATATCTGACAGCCCTGTTAAATGTTCACATCTTTTGTTGAGTTTGATAAAAACAGTAATATTTTTGTGTTCGAAAGATGACTAACAGGGAAACGGTATTTTTTTAATGATTTTCTACACAAACACTAATAGCGTTTATGTTTTCCACAAATCTAACGAACCGAACATTAAGAAACGATATTAAGTGTTTATTTTCGAACACTGGTTTCGATAATTGTCATTAAAAAAAGTAAAACAATTTGATTTAAATAATTTTCAAAGTAACAAGTTAGAGTGCTATATTCGGCTGTGCCGAATCGTTGATTCCCTCCACCGACAGTTCGAATGTTTAGGGATTATGTAAAACTGTGACGATTTGTTATTACTTATGGTTTTAGGCGACTAAACTGTTTTCCGGTAGTAGGGTTTATATGGGCCTAGGGTAAATTTCACGTCACGTACCAATTTCTGTTATGATAGCATTATTAACTATGGTTTTTGGTGTACTAAACTGTTTTCCGGGAGTAGTGTTTCTATGAGGCCTAGGGTAAATTATATACCGATCTTCACGAAATTTCACAGTATCATTTATAGTCCTATAAAACTGTGACGAGCCAAAATTTGTTATGATTACATTATTTTTTACGGTTTTAGGTGTACTAAACTGTTTTCCGGTAGTAGGGTTTATATGGGGCTTAGGGTAAATTATGGAGGGATCTTCACGAAATTTCCAGTCAAATAAAACAAATTTTTGCAAAATCTTATCTCATTTCGTGCCTTGTTCCAGCATTTATGTTATTTTTTGTAACGAAATTATCAATTTTTTTAAGGTGGTGGTTCCACATTTTGATTCATAGCTCTGGTCCTACTGAGCCGATTTTTCTGCATTTCAATCCCGAACTGCTTAGGATAACTACAAGCAATTTGACACCAAGTTTGTTCATTTCTTTTGAGTTGTTCGAAAGTGAGCGTGTTTTCAACAGACGGACATGGCTTAATCGACTTAGAATTACTCAAGGAGCCAGAATATATATACTTTATGGGGTCTGAGATGAATAATTTCACACGGAATGACAAACTAAATATACCCTCTTCACAACTTATTGTGGTGGAGGGTATACAAACAAACAAAAAAATTAATTTTTGCACTGCTCTACATTTTTCTTTTTGAAACGCTTGTTATAAACCCCACCTCACATATGCGAAATAAAAAATTAAAAAAAAATGATTAGCTGTTGCTTAAAATTCCGTGCGAAAAAATATGAGATGCACTTGTTTCGCACGCAAATTAGAAATGTTGCTAGAAACATTTTGCATGTTTTTCGTATAATAATTATAGTATAACTCTATAAATTTTTTTTGTTTGTATAGCCTAGTACTATCTTCAGATTTGTGAAAAATGTTGAGCAACATTTAACATATCACACGAACATTTTGACATGTATCAATGTTACCTATCATGCGAGTTTGTACAATTTGTGGTTTTTATTCCTGCAAAGTTTGCGACATTGTTTTGCGTATGTAAGCAAACGTAACATGTAATTTACTAAAAATTAGTTTTTTTTAATAAACACCGGTTGTGTTATTTTAATTTTTTTTCTTATTTAATTATCAGTTCATACTTTTTTGCTTTTGCTTAAAATTCAACGTGAAATAAGCTTACATTATTTCGCACTTGTAAAAAAATGTTGCCAGAAACATTTCGGAATTTTGTTCACAAAACGAACAGAGTACAACTCTATCAACATTATTTCATAGATATTCCGCACTAGTTTTTCTCATATGCATTTTGACGGCATTTCACTTGAAATGTTGAACAGAGTACCAGGCTTATTTCACAGAAACTTTATATATATATATATATATATATATATATATATATATATATTGATTTTTGATTAAAGTGATTAAAATGTGATTAAAATTTTTACAAATATTTCCTTTTATATACATACCTTATAAGGCTGGGGACCAGAAATCAATGTTGGATTTTCCATCGGCGGAACCCCCTAATATCTGCCAATAGGAAAGAAAATGCGATTGATGAAGCTTCAGCCCAATCGGATAACGCTAACATGTGTCTCATTGAGCATTTATTAAGAAAAACAGCGATTTTTCACTAAAATTCGTATTTTTATACCCTACACCGAAGGTAAGAGGGTATATATAACTTTGTCATTCCGTTTGTATGTTCCACAATATTGATCCTACACCCTATAAAGTATATATATTCTGGGTCCTTATGAAAAGCGAAGTTCAAATCCGGTTGTCCGTCTGTCCGTCTGTCTGTCTGACCGTCTGTCCGTGTGTATGTTGAAATGGGTTTTCCGAAAACCCCAGAAATGATGTGGACTAGGTTGATGTATATTTATGTCAAATATACTCCGTTTAAGTTTGCTATTGAAATTCAGCCAGATCGGTCTAAAAATGACGGAGATATGAGCAAAAAACCACGACTACCTCTAAATTTTTCCAAAAATCCCTTGTTGTTGTTGTTGTATTTTTTTTATTTCTGTATATCTTGAGAACGGCAAGAGCCAAAGTTTCCAAATTAGGTACATACATTTAGGTTGCCAATACACACCATCCTACAAAATATGGGCGGGATTGGAAAAGTGGGCGTGGTACCTCCCGTACAAAAAAAATTAAAAATTTTATAAAAACCTAAATTTTAAGGCTGTTCTATGAATATGACTTATATATCAGAATATCGGAAATTTTTAGTAGAACATATTTTATAAAAAACTCGGGAAAATCGGTTCAGATACAAAAAAGTTATGACCAAAATTAAATTATTTTTTTTTTAAATACCCACTTTCGGGAACCATAGATCTCCCCGAGTCCAAACTTTATAACTAAAGTAAATGGAAAATTTCTTCTTCAACACGTCGGTATATAAATCTGCCAAATCGGTTAAAAAATGGCTGAGTTATAACCGAAATACTGAATCCCCAAAAATTTCTATTTTTTATATTTATAATTAACTTTGTTAAAATATATATTTACAAGTTTATATAAATGTTTATATATAAATATAACTTAAGTAAATGGTAAAATTATTCCTTAGCACGTCGGTATATAAAAATATCAAATCGGTTAGACAATGGGTAATTTATGAGCAAAATACTCCAAAAATGGGCTAAAAACATCAACATTTTTTTAAAAACCTAAATTTTAGGGCTGCCATATGTCCTATGTATATGACTTATATACCAAAATGTCGGAAATTTGTATGAGTTATAACCGAAATACTGGGGTCTAATCACCGCATACGATATCGAGCAAAATTCATCGAAATTATTTATTTTGGTATCTTGAAACTCGATATCGAATGAAATGTATTGAATTTGAAATAATAGCATTCGACATCGAGTAACTCGACATTACATTTATCGAGTTTTCATTCGATACGCCAGTGTCTATCGTTTATTCGATACGATAGTATCGAATCCTGTGATTAGACCGCTGAATTCCGGAAAATTACTCTTTATATACCCTTCACCGAAGGTGAAAAAGGTATATATAACTGTAATTTCTACAATATTGATCCTACACCGTATAAAGTATATATATTCTGGGCCCTTATGAAAAGCGAAGTTCAAAACCGGTTGTCTCTTATTAAAAAAAAAAAAATATTTACCAGTTTTATTTAGTTTTTGTCTAGTTGCTCTGTATTCTGCTCGCAAAATGGTGAAGGGTATATAAAATTCGGCACAGCCGAATATAGCACTCTTATTTGTTTTTTTTTTTATAACCGAAACCATTCATTCTAGGAACCTGAGTCGAGTCTAATTTTATAGGAAATTTTATTCTTATTAATTTGGATTTTAATAGTTTTGTTCCTTATACCAATAGATAAAGAGATATTTAGCATTAATTAAAGGCAAAAAGTGGAAAATCGTATTTCTTTGTCCTTATTTAATGCTAAATATCTCTTTATCTATTGGTTTAAGGAACAAAACTATAAAAATTCAACATTGATTTCATGTAACCACCCTAAAACCTCATACTTAAAAGCCACTTATCTTCGCTAAAATAATTTTTGAATAAGAAAAAACTACATTCGTTTGGAACGGTTATCATATTTTATTATTTACTATCGGGTGATTTTTTCGCAACACTGGTTTAAACAGTTCACGCACGTTTCGTGTTTTGTTTCACTGTGAAACATCTTCAGTGTGGTCTATAAATTAACCATGAATCGTCTTACAAACGAACAACGCTTGCAAATTATTGAATTTTATTATCCAAATGCGTGCTCTGTTAAGAAAGTTCATCTCGCGCTTCTTGTGTTCAGCGACGAAGCTCATTTTTGGCTAACTGGGTCCGTTAATAAGCAGAATTGTCGATTTTGCAGTGAAGATCAGCCAGAAGCATTGCAAGAGCTACCAATGCATCCAGAAAAAGTCACAGTTTGGTGCGGTTTATGGGTTGGTGGCATCATTGATCCGTACTTCTTCAAAGTTGATGCGAATCGTAACGTAACTGTGAATGGTGAGGGCTACCGTGAGATGATATCCAACTTTTTTTTGCCCAAAATGCAAAAGCTTGACTTGCATGACATGTGCCACACAGCACGCATAACTTATTGAGAGGCGAGTTCGGTGAACATTTTATTTCACGTTCAGGACCGGTCAATTGGCCGCCTAGATCGTGCGATTTAACGCCTTTAGACTATTTTTTGTGGGGCTATGTTAAAGCTCATGTCTAAACATACATGCCCGCTTCAATTGACGCATTGGAAGACAATATTAAAGCATTTATTCATGAGATACCGGCCGAAATGTTGGAAAGAGTGTGCCAAAATTGAACTAATCGCATGAAATAATCTTCAAATATTAAATGATATGGATCGTACTATCGATTCAAAAAAAGATTTCATGCATTTTTCTGAATTTTATGTGTTTTTTTTTACTTTCCTATAGCTCTTAAAAAATCACCCGATACAATAGTAAGTAAGTCATTAAAAAAATTTGAATTAAAAAATTTTTTTTTATTTATTTTAGAAAAGGTTTTTCAAGAAAATTTAAATAAACAGTTAAATACTAATGCCTGTATTTATAAAAAATTTTTAAATTTAAAAAAGGTTTACAAAACAAATGTTGTATGAAAATTCTCCTTAATAAACGTTTGTTAAATTTAATAATCATTTATAAATACGGGGGTTAAACATCTAATAAAAACAAGAAGAGCTCTTCAAACTCTGTAAAATTTGTTGAAAAAAAAAAACGTAAACAAAGAAATCGTGAAGATATGTACTTATGATATACATAAGTCCATGAATCCATATTTTGTACATACTTTTTCAGAATTAAAATTTCATAGTTTCATATTAATACATTAAATATACTTATGTATGTACCAGAGATCAGCAATGAGTAGTGAAAAAGTGAGTAGAGCTAAAGGCTCAGTTAGTCTTTACTTTCTGTTTCTGTTCTGTTCCGTGCCGTTCTGTTACGAAATTGTGGTAGTTACTCTTTCTGTAGTAACTTATCAGTCATTTATGACAAATTTATTAGTTTTGCACCGTTCGTTGTTTATTTCAATAACTTTAAAGTACATGAATTTGAAGAAATTAAATTTTCTGAATTCTTAAAATCAAAAAACAGTTTATTTCAATAAAAATATGTATTTTTTATTATTTATTTTGTTGTCACTTACAAATACTTAACATGTTTTTGATTTTAACAAACTGAACCGCAACAGAACAGAAAAACTAATCAATTTCATAGGTTTTTTAATAACAAAAACAAGTCAGCTGATTCGTAACAGAACAGAAAGTAAAGACTAATTCTGCCTTAAATCATGACTCATAAATTCTTGTACTTATACGCACTCATACTTATTCCAATGTTATTCACACTCATATTCACTCGAAAGTTTCATTTTATTCATCGTACTCATACTTAAGGCAAGATTACACTATTATACTTTGTATTAATACATGTCAAAAACTCAAGTAATATGACAAAGTGTGATAGTGTGAATGCAATGTGTCACGAAAATGACAAGTATTAAGAAAAAAGTTTGACATCCCATACGACTTCATCGTTTTTTGAAAAATTTCTAAACAATAATACTTTTCATTGGATCAGGGTTGCATTTTATTTCATGTGTGAGTGTTTATACTTTGTGTGATGGTCTGAACACAAACTGTCATGTTACATTACAGAAGTCTTGGATACTGCAGCAAGAAATGCAACCCCAATCAAGCGGACAATTAAACGTGCTCCTTACAATACATCGACGGATATAGAGGCCCTTATCAGAGAAAAAAGGAAGTTAAGAAGACAATGGCAAAACAGTCGTTCCCCAACCACTAAGGCCCAACTACAATTATGCCTGACCACACTTCGCAACAAATTGAGACAGAACCACGAGTCCGCAATAGAAGGCTATCTAAACAGCCTAGACGCCACAAAAAACTCCAATTATAGCTTATGGAAGGCTGTACGGCATATGAAATGCCCTATAACCCAAGAATCTCCATTAAGACTGGAAAACCGCACTTGGGCCAAAAACACACATGAAAAATTAAACGCTTTCGCGGGCCACCTTGAGAAAGTTTTCACGCCACATGATGCACATACTTGTTCCTGTCGTCCAATCATTCCTGATAAGGTAAACCATCCATTAAAATTTAACATAACTCAAGTAAAATCTGCAATAGAAAAAGTGAATATTAGAAAATCTCCCGGACCTGACCGCATCACAGGGTCAATGATAAGAAACCTACCATCGTCTGCTTCCAGAATCTTGCTGCTCATTTTTAACGCTATATTAAGAGTCGGATACTTCCCATCCTCATGGAAGAGGTCTATAATTGTTATGATTCCCAAGCCAGGAAAAGATGCTAGCCAGGTTGCGTCGTACAGACCGATAAGCTTATTGTCAATCCTATCGAAGCTTTTCGAACAAATATTCGTTTTAAGTATAACTCCTCATCTAAATGAACACGTCATCATCCCGGACCACCAGTTCGGATTCAGAGCGAAACATGGTACAATAGAACAAGTGCATAGAATTGTCACCCTTATTAGATCGGCGTTTGAGAAAAAGCAATACTGCTCAGCACTGTTTATAGACATTTCCCAAGCTTTTGACAAAGTTTGGCATGATGGGCTACTCATCAAAATAAAACGAATGCTTCCTCAAAACACTCACAAGCTTCTGGAGAGCTATCTAACAGGCAGAACATTCATAGTAAGGTCGCAAGATAAATACTCCCCCCTCAAGAAAATTTCTGCTGGTGTTCCCCAAGGCAGCATATTAGGACCGCTTCTATATATAATATACACAGCGGATATGCCAACAAACCTGAGCACGCATACCTCTACATTTGCAGACGACACAGCATTTATTAGCGTTAACCATGACCCAAAAGTCGCATCGCAAAATCTGCAGTCCCACATCAATGAACTAGAGGCCTGGCTAGAAAAATGGAGAATAAAGGTTAACCCGGCTAAATGTGCTCACTTAACTTTCACGCTCAGAAGACAAACGTGCCCAGCTGTAAAAATAAATAACATCACTGTTCCGGTAGAAAACCATGTTAAGTACTTGGGAATTCATATAGATAGACGCTTGACCTGGTCGCGTCATATTGAAGCGAAAATAACGGCTATGAAACTTAAAGCAGCTCAACTACATTGGCTTCTCGGTCGAAACTCAAAATTGTCCTTAGACAACAAAATTCTCTTATACAAGTCCATCATAAAACCAATATGGACATATGGCATCCAATTATGGGGTACTGCATGCGCATCTAACATCCAAAAGCTTCAAAGAAGACAGTCTAGAATATTACGACAAATTGTCTGCGCCCCATGGTATATACGTAATGAAATTATCCACAGAGATCTCAACGTCCCCACTATCCAGGAGGAAATTAAAAAATATTCAATAAGCTACATCGATAAACTAATGGTCCACCCTAACTACCTCGCTCGGGGTTTGCTTCAGTTCGAAGGTCACCAGAGGCTAAAAAGAACCGATACTTTGAGCCTAACTAGAAGACATTTTTAAAATTTGAATACAGCAGTTAGTGGTTACACTGGTAACAACTAATAAACAACAAGTAGAATTAAGATTTGAATACATATTGTAAATTTCGATAAGAAAGATTCAATAATAAAAATAAATTAAAAAAAAAAAAAAAAAAATGTTACATTAGATTTTTTGACAGTCGCAACAAAACTCATTAGATTTCTATCTCACAAAGTATTATGGAATACGTAAGACTTGTGAGATAGTGTAATCTAGGCTTTAGCAACATTTGTAGTGCTTGATTTAGAATCTACTCAACTCAATGTGTATAGGCGAAGCAAAATGCGAGGCTGCCAGATTTGTTCCCGAAATAGCAAAGTGACGATTTGGCAATTACAGTTTACTAAAGTTACATGTATGAAGTGGACGATTTTTCGGCAAATTTATCTGGCAGCGCTGATTATTAAGTTGTGTGTTTTCTCTGTTGTGTTAAAACGGTAATGGATGAGCTACATACATAAATGATTTGAATCATTAGGTCTGTCTGCGTACACATATTTTGCGCAAAATGTTGCAAAATCTTGCAAAATGTTGTCTGCGTACTCCAAATCTCTTGCAGCGAGAGAGCCAAAAAGAGAATTTTTTGACAGTTGGAAGTTAGAGAACTTGCAAAATGTTACTGGAGAAATTTCCGCTTGCAAGATTTTGCAAATAGTTTGAACAGCTGTTTGAATGAAATAGTTTTTGTGAAATGAAAATAAAAATTTAAATTTAACAATGGCAGAGGTAAGTAGTTAGAATTGTGTTGATTTTTAACGTTTATAATAAATTATATTAAACAAAACATTTTACTTCATGCTAGAAACGTCCAAATATACAGTGCGACCATGGCGTAAGTGGAGTGGAGATAGCAGAACCGATAGAACCAGCAGAACTTTGTGGGGCAAACTTTGCAATTGAAGAGGCGAGTATTTAGAATTGTGTTCCTGGCGAGAACTTCACATCCAAATTATTTTTCTCCGTTGTCAAGCTGTTGGAGGGCACTGTATTAGGCATTTCATTCTTTTTTTCCATTGTAAGCCGGCACTATGTTGGGCAATGTAAGCAAAAGAAGTTTTATAAAAAACCTGACAAATAAAACTAAAAACTAAGAAGAAATTGAATTTACCAAACTAATAACAGTGTAATAAGCAAGTTTTTTAATTTACAACACTTTTTAAGCTTCACTTTAATTAATAATTTTTTAATTTACCTCGAGAATTAAATTTTGAGTACACATATGCTAAAATTCTTTTGCTTTGTTATTTCACTTGTTTACACACCGATCAGCTGTTTTCTTGCAAAATTTTACTGGATACTGTCTGCGTACCCAGACAGACCTATTGTGAGTATTGTAAGTATTTTCTTTAAAATTTAAAAATAGACAGAAGTATGGCTGAATATGGTAGGTCTTCCAACGCCTTTCGAAAATCCAGAGAAATATCGAATTATTAAGGAATTAAGGGTTTTACGATGCCTTAAAGTAATAAAACGATGTGGAGTTAAGATGAAAAATTTTATGCATCAAAAAAAGAAGTCATAGCGGATGGAATGGAAGATTTTCCATAGTAATTTTTTTTGTTAAAATAATTTTTTTATTCGATTAATCGAATAATTTTTTAGATTTAATCGTTTGATCGAACGAACAAAAACAATTATTTGAATTATTCGAACAAAGTTGAAAGGCGAATAATTGACCACTCTAATATTTACATTTAAAATAAATACACAGTGACATTGTTGATTTCTGGAATAAAAGGTGAATGAAGGATGTTATCCTGAACGTTCTATAAAGTTTCGTTTCCTAAGATAAAAAAAGACTTTTGGGAAGGGAATTGATACTAGGTGGTAACAAAAAGTGATCCCAATTTTTAAACTTTTCGTTTTGCACAAAAATTTTAAAGGGTCGTAGTTCTTATTGTATTATATAGGACTAAAACACTAATAGGAACGTTTATAAATGCTTCTTTCTATACTTTTATCATACAAACCGATACAAGTACCGATACAAGTAAGTATCGATAATTTTTTTTCGATACTGAGTAGGTATCGATAGCTTACGAGCGATACCACATCGAGTAAAAGTATCGATATCTTAGATGTATCGTTTCATCCCTAGACATGAGCCTTATGAACACTTACAAAACTTACATTTAAAACGAAAACAAATAAGACAATATTGTCTTTGTTTTACATGTAATTTAAGCGAACGAAGTCTACGTTCGCCATCGATGAATAGGCTATAAGCTTACCAACAGTTCCAGTCTTGGCGTGAGCGCCGTTTGTTGCCAATCCGATCAAATTTTGTATAGGAATATTGTTTGTTGATAAAAAGTTTTTTATAAGAAGAAAAATTTATTGCCATATCCATAGGTGCATCTACAAACAAAAAAAAAAAAATGTTTGTGTTTGGTAAAAAAGCTATGAGATTTGTAATTGTCTGATATCCGTCCAATTTTCTAAAACCGACAAAAATTAGGTTTGGCCTACCATCCGACCAAACCAAAAATATCCGACGAAATTTGGTCGGAAAAGACCATGTTCGGCAGCCCTGGTGGTGACGCTTTTAAAACTTCGGAATATTATCACTCCAAAGAAGAACCAAAGGTAAGGAAATGCAATTCAGTAATTTTCAGAAAGCGAAAATGAGCCGCTGAGAGGTGTTTGAAAATCCCTAGATTTCTCGCTTACTGCTAAAACGTTTTTTTCCCGCAATTGACATTTCACAAACCCTAGATTTAGCAGGAAAATCTCTAAATTGGCCACAGTGAGGAAGAGTTTCTATTTTGAAGTTATTAAAACGAGTTACATTTCATATAGTTAAATAATATTAAATAAATATAAATAAAACAAAAAGATATAGCCTTTTTTGCGAATAACATTAATTTTATGAACAATTTTGTCCCTTACTGTATATCGATATATTTTTCAATTGGCCAATCCCTAGTTAGCCCAACTCTCTTAAATTTATCCATCTTTTAAAGTTTAAAATTTAAACTCAGCTTAAATTTTAATTCAAATCCTTGACTAATTACTGAATTGAATAATTAATAAAAATAATAGTTAAAAACAAATTTGGATATAAACATTTGCAATAATTAAACATTTAAGTACTAATTACACGGAATACTTTTACTTTTATTTCATAAGTGGCAGGGCTTTTCTAAATGTTTATTAATTAAAAAAAAAAAAATTAAATACATATAATAAAATTCGGAAAAAGAGAGATCCAAGGAAAATCGTGCATGTTCAGACTGCAGTCATACGCACCCAACAAACATGGAGCTTTGATTTCAAATTGAAAATGATTTGAAATCAAACGTTTTCTCAATCGACAAATGTTTGATAATGATTTGAAAATCATAGCATTCTCAACAAAAAGGGGAAATTATTATCAAGTTGAAGAATGCCTTTATTTTCAACTTTTTTTCAAATGTAATTCTCAAATGTTTTTCAAATGTGGATATTAATACAATGTGGAACATAAATAAAAGTTGTTTTTTTTTAATTTAAATTCATTATTTATTTAAATAAACTGTGAGATAAACATTCGGCAACATAGATAAAAGATGAAATGAGGTTCTTTCCGTCCTCTAATTCTTGCAAAGACGACATTTGCTCCATTTTATTTTGAGGATTGTAGCACCGCGATCATTCAGCAAACTTTCTTCACTTTCCCGTTTTATTTTCCTTTTTTTTTGTATTCTTAATCATTGGAATTACTCATAAATAATTTTTAATTTCCACAAGAAATAAACTTTTCACTTTATATAAAAATTTATTTTTAATAGTAAAACACATGTAACCACAAAGTAAAAAATTTAACTTTAATCGCCATTTTTAATGTTTTTTTCGTTTTAGTGTTGCCAAGTTTATTTCTGATTTGAAAAACATTTGATATCAAATGTTTATTTTGAAATCACTATCAATTTGAATATAAAAGTTAAATCAAACAATTGAAAAACGTTTGAGAATTGTGTTTGATGTCAAATGATAAAGTCATTTCATATCAAAGGTTTGACTTCGTGTTTGTTGGGCAACTACAAAACTATACATATAGAAATCTAATTATAGAAGCAAAATTAAATTTGGTACATGGTGGTTACTCACTATACTCCCAGCATCATACAGAATACGTTTGTTGTTTTACGACCCCGTAATTTAAATGTAAATAATTGCAATCCATTTTTAAATTTTGTGTAAATCTTTTATTTAATTCCGCTTTTGTAGCCTTTTTATACCCTCCACCACAATAAGTTGTGAAGAGGGTATATTAGGTTTGTCATTCCGTGTGAAACTTTTTTATTATTCATCTCAGACCCCATAAAGTATATATATTCTGGGTCCTTGAGTAATTCTAAGTCGATTTAGCCATGTCCGTCTGTCTGTCCGTCTGTTGAAAACACGCTCACTTTCGAACAACTCAAAGGAAATGAACAAACTTGGTGCCAAATTGCTTGTTGTTATCCTAAGCAAATTGATATTGAAATCCAGCAAAATCGGTTCAGTAGGACCAGAGCTATGAATCAAAATGTGGAACCACCACCTAAAAAAATTGATAATTTTGTTACAAAAAATAACACAAATGCTGGAATAAGGCACGGAATGAGATAAGATTTTGCAAGAATTTGTTTCATTTGACTGGAAATCACGCTGTTTAATTTCGTGGTGATCCGTCCATAATTTACCCTAAGCCCCATATAAACAATACTAAAACCGTAAAAAATAACGCTTACGTAACAAAATTTGGTACGTCACAGTTTTTTAGGACTAGAAATAACACTGTGAAATTTCGTGACGATCGGTCCATAACTTACCTTAGGCCCCATAAAAACCCTACGCCCGGAAACCGGTTTAGTACACCTAAAACCATAATTAATAATGCTATCATAACAGAAATTGGTACGTCACAGTTTTAAAGGACTAGAAATGACGCTGTGAAATTTCGTGATGATCGGTCCATAATTTACCCTAGGCCCCACATAAACCCTACTACCGGAAAACAGTTTAGTCGCCTAAAACCATAATTAATAACAAATCGTCACAGTTTAAGATAATAGTAACATCATACAGATATTACTCCTTAAACATTCGAACTGTCGGTGGAGGGTATCAAAGATTCGGCACAGCCAAATATAGCTCTCTAACTTGTTTATATTCTAATGATGTAATTAAATGTTATGTAAGCCAAAATATTATTTTACATACTATTAATAATTTAAGTGCTGATTTTGTAAATAGTTTTAATTGAAATGTGTAAATCTTTCCGTAGGCAAAATTTCAATAATAAATAAAAGTTTTTCAATTTTATCTCAATTTATCGTACTTACCATTATTTATGTGTTTAATTATTTAGAAAATGAAATAAAATTAAATTGGTATTTTGAAATTTTTAAAGGTTATTTTATTGAATTCATTATTTCTAAATAATTTCTATATTAACGCTAGGAATAATTAGTAGAATAATTATCATCAAATTAATTCTAAAATTAAAAAAAAAAAACAAAAATAAAAAATATTTCAATTAATTCATTTACATACTTATATAAAAAAGCTTATGTCTCTATTCTAATTTATTAATTCTTATCATATCATAAAATAATTAAAAAATTATTCTTTTATTACCAACAAGGTAAATATTTTTTAATTCTTATCATATCATAAAATAATTTAAAAATTATTCTTTTATTACCAACAAGGTAAATATTTTTGTTTATTCTTGGTTACTTTTTTATTACTTAATATTTTTGGTTTCTTTTTTTTAATTTTTCTTTATCTCTTTAATAGTTGTATAATTTTTAAAAATTTTTTTCTCATGAACTTCTTTGCTTTTTTGAAAAAATAAAAAGTTTTTTTTTTTGCCTAATTGTATGTATTTGTTTAAACTATATTAATTGAATTTGTAATGAAGTATTTACTAAAGGCCTGCATAAATGCATTTGAAAAACAAATACACAACAAAACCAAAAAAAAAAAAAAAAAATAAATCACATGTGTGTGCAAAATGTATCTGTACAACCACAACGAAAAATGCTATGCGTAATTTAAAACATGTTGTGAGGATATGAGAAATACGCACCAGACAGTACATGTTTCTGTCAAAACCTTTCAATACAGTTAAAAATTTTGGCCTATACTTCCAGTTATGCATCCCAATACCGTTACTGTCGGTATTTTCGGTATTATCGGTTTTTTCGCTATTATTTATGGAATAAAAATATCTAAATACAAAGCACCAAGAATTAAACAATTTTCCAATTATAAAGGGTGGTTACATTTTAAAAACCGTAATACTTTCGTAATTTTAGAGCCGTATTTCGGTACGTGATTTTTGTCGGTACTACCGGTATTTCGGTATCGGCAACACCGGTATTGGAATCCCTACTTCCAGTATTTGATAACAACCTGGTGCAGTCTGCGGGAATTTGGGATGTTTACTTGTCTGTCGTATGTAGGGATGCAACATCATTCTAAAAAACATCGATGATCACGATAAGCAACGATACTTAAAAACATCGGTAAAAAATACGATACATTCATGTTTCAACATCGATATTATAAACTACTTTGCAGTTATACTTACGGACTGCTCAAATTCTTCTTTGCCAATGAAAATCTTAATCTTATATGCATAAGCTTGCTTAAGTTTCCGTTAAAAAAAAAACAAAATAACCTGTCAAATGCATTTAAAAACCCAAAAACTAAATAAAAAAAACATTTGATTCCGTACAGAAAGTGCAATCAGTTTCACACCTTGCTTAAGCAAATTACAGATTCATAAAACTTAACAAAAAGTTTTATTAAGTACAATATGCTTTGACGCATATTATAGTTGGGTCTTCACACTTGCACAGTCTCCAAAATTGTTTAAACATTTCTTCAGATTATAGAAGGGGCTACCCTTATAACATATATGTAGCTATGCAATGCATAGTATGCATCTACATATGTACGTACCTACTTTGTACTGCTATGCTTTGAAATACACTTTTTATATTTTTAAAATAAGGGTTTAGTTGAAAAAATTAAAACTAAAAATGTTTAAAATGTTATTAAAAAAAATTTAAATGAATGAAAATATTGAATGGGCGATGTCAATGTTTTTTAGTTTTGATGCCGATGTATCGCCGATATATCGTCCATCAAAACATCGATGTTAAGATCAATGTTTATAAGCGATACATCGATGTTTTCGTTTGCATCCCTAGTCGTATGTGGTGTACGCATACAAAGAGTTGTTGAACTTTTATCAAAGGAATAAATATACAAAACTTATATTTAAAAAAAACAAGGAATGTGTATTTTTTATTTCCTTGTTAAACTTTGAGAGTATTTTTTATACCCGCGTATCATTTGACTTCCACTATAGTAAATCATTTGGTTTTTGCTTCTACACATTCACACACTTACGTAAATTGGTCGACTTCACTTTTCTTCAGTATTTGTTTGTGACAGCGACACTACAGTATAGAGTATGACAATTTTTCAAAGATTTTAGTGTGTTTTCAAAAGGTATTGTGTAGGCCTCTGATAGATATGAACATACAAATCAAACTGCAGCCTAGAAAGTGTGCTATTACGCTACTTCATAATAGTCACGTCCATAAGGTGCCGTCCAGTAGAGAAGTGCTGAAAGGAGTGTTACCAATTTAGCCATTTAGTGACTATATTTAGTTATTTTTTTCATCTAGTTAAGGCATGAAATAATGCAAAATTTTGAGTTTGCGAAATACATTTATAGAATATAATTTATATATATAAGTATATATTAAAAAAACGAATTACACAGATGATCGAAGATTTGCACTTTTAGGTATTTAAACATTTTATAGTTCTAGACCCACGTTTTGGTATACCGGCCAACTTAACAAATCACTTTCTTAATTGTTCTAATGGTATTCGTCCTTCCGGCAGGTTGGATATCAAGGTCAACTATGTTCGCAAAGTACTTGTTATAATTTTGTAGGTAATTTTATGGCACTCGGTACATAAGTTCTTATTACCACATAGACCTATTCAGTCCATTGAAAATGGTCAGATTCGGTCAATAGAATAGAATAAACACTTCTTACCGGAATTAAGTCTTTTTGCAGACAAACCATCTAATTTTGTCGGTATTTAGATTAAATTTGAACCAAAAGTTTTTTTTAAATCTAAATCGAGTGTTTAAAAATAAACAGTACACTATTTAGCGTTCGGCTCAGACACCCAAGAACTATATTTTTTTTAGTGATTCTGTAGACGAACACAACCCTTAATACCGTTCGTAACTATTTCCAAGAAAGAACCGAGCATCATATAGTGTTCTGTTCTTCGTTAAAAAACCGAATAATTATAGTTTACTGTAGACAAACATTATATTTTAATGTTCTATGATGTTTCTTTTTTTACATTGATAAAAAAATGAACAAACAAAAAATTTTAGCTACGACCGCAGCACGAATAGCTTGTGTATGTGTTTTGTTTGTGTAAAATTTTTTTGCTGGCATTTTTTTTTGGGTAGTATATTTTGTTTTTTAAAAAATTTTGTGGTTAAAAAAAACCGAACGGAATTAAATGTTCTCATCTTTTGTTGAGTTGGATAAAAACAGTTTTTTTTTTGTATTCGAAAGATGACACACACTAGCGTGTGTGTTTTGCACAAATCTACCGAACCAAATACTAAAGGTAGAAGTACATAACACGCGTTAATTCGTCGACGTTTGTCGTGCGTTCAAAAACTTTAGCGCATGAAAATTTGCAAGTTACACAATGCACGTTACAAAAGCCATTCCTGCCAGCTGTTTTTAATTTGTTTACTTATTTGTGCATTGAAAACCGATTCGAAAGTATATGTATCAAGATTTTATTATTTTATTGAATTTATTTTTTTTTTGTATAAATATTGTATGTTTTTTAAGCTCTTCAATAAGTTTTTCTTTCATGATTCACAAATTGGTTAAATTATTCTTTAATTGTCAGCTGATTTTTTGTCAAAAGTACACAACGCGTTAAAAAGTTCAAAGTTAACCAACTTTCTGGCGCAAACGCGTCAAAATATTTTGAATGTAGCTTGTTCTATGAAAATACACTAGTTTAACTACAGAACGCGCGCGCTAACGCGTGTTATGTACTTCTACCTTAAGGAACGATACTTAGTGTTTATTTCCGAACACTGTCTGAATCATTCTACCAGGCTTTATTAGAATTTCTTAATATTTCACCATGGCTCCCAACATGTAAGACTGTCGAAAATATCTTTTTATGCCATGACTTCTTTTCAAATATCGGTATTGATATAAAATATTATTTTAACATTGTGTTGGTAGGTCAAGAATTGACCATTGGTTTTATTCTCGAAAATACTGTGGTTTAGGGTATTATATGAACGTGCTTGACCAACAATACATGCTTACTTTTTTATTAATTTTTTTGTCGTGAAGTGTTGGCAACACTCGTTCAAATGTTTCCCCAAGTACCATCTACGTCTGAATACAAACTACCTCGGTACACCAGCTGCATTACATGGCGTCTTCACCTGACAATTTTTTGTCATACCAAACGTCAAACTTCATATTAAAAAAACGCAGACAAAAATGTTCGAGTTCTTTTTTATACAGACTTTGACGTTTGGTATGACAAAAAATTGTCAGGTGAAGACGCTATGTGAGGGAACAAAAATCTTAGCAGTTATATAACATAATGTCATGCCGACAAAATATGTAGTTGTCAACACTGCAGAAAAATAAAGGCTAGATCGAGCTGACTTACATTTTAAACTTTATTGTAGATACGAATACTTTTTGCAACAACCAAATTTGTCTGTGTTTCTACTGTTTTTCTCAAGTTATTTTTTCAATCGCAATTTTAATTGAGGCAATTTCTTGTATACATTTTTTTTACCTTCAACAAACAACATCTGAAAACATTTATTTCAACATAATTGATTAAATATTTGCTTAAAAGGTTTCATATTTCATAGAAACAACGTTAAAGCAAATATTTTCTTTTTTAAGTCCGAAAAAAATGTTTGCTTAATGTAGTCAATGGAAAAAATTACATGGAAAAAATATATTTTTTTTTTAAATTTATATGCAAATAAAACTTCAATGAACATTATTATTATTAAAAAAAATGATTTCGATGAACTTAAAACAGTTACAAATTTATTTTTACTAAATTTTTTAACAATAATTTATCTGCACTTTGCATTACTAAAAATTAAATGTGAAAAGAGTATTTTTATTTCGTCTATGCCGAATATAAAACATTATATCTGTTTCAATTTATTTTATTATTTACAAATTCATTTGATTTTTTTTTATTTCATTTTATGATCGTATATTTAATAAGTATATTTCGGTTATTTTGTTAATATTTCATATTTCATTCCTAAAGTTTTTTTAATTTTAAAATAAATGCCACAAATATGTGCAGTATAATAAATATCACCGGTGCATATAAAATTTAAAATATTTATTTTATTTACATTTTACATTTAAATGTTAAAGTTAAAATCAGTTATACATATAAAGTTTTGTGTTTTGTTCTATTTAGTACATAAATTCTAACCTATTAGATAAACAAATATTTTTTTATTTTTGAATATTCACAATAAAATGACCTTAATAATTAATTAGATAAGAAAATCTACTTAAAACTGGTTCTTCAGAAGTAACATTCACAGAACTAGAGCTAATTGTAAAATAATAGTAAAAGGAATGGCATAAATCTGTACCATTGTTTAGCCAAAATGAATTTTTAAAACGAGGTTGTTAATCATCATCATGAAGTGTCTGTGACAATTCTTTACATCAGTGTTGGTTTTCGTAAGTAGTAGTCCGTATTAGGAGTAATTTTTTTCTTTTAGATGTAGATCAGGTGTATTTAAAAATTCTTTATTATTAGAAGGCCTCCCAAAATAAGCGCAAGATTTGAATTGGTTGCCATTTGTGCAGCAAAGTGTTGAGAGTCCTAAAAAAAATTAAAATCTTGCGTTAATTTTGGGACACCCTTTACATTGGTATTTTTGCATATAAGTCTTTTTCAGTTTGTTCCGATATCGAAAGAACTAAAAATTATACTTAAAAGCTGAAGAGTGTTTTAAATTTAAGTAGTTGAAATCAGGATTTAATTTCAGAATCTGTCAACCAAAGTCACTGTTTATATTTGCGCCAGCATATAATGTTATATTTCGATAGATATGATATTCATAATGATACACAGTGGCCCGTTTCTGTATTTCTCACATCGTAAAACTTTTCGCATGAAACGTGTGAAATGAAACAAAAAATGGTTTTTCTCACACAAGTGTTTCTGTATATTTTCTTTGCGAGAATTATCTGTCATTTAAATAATTTTCCAGCAATTATTGGAAGGATGTGAGAAAAAGTGTTTCTATAACAATATTTTGCGAAAAGTTTTTTTCAAGAACTGTCAAAATAAGTCACATTTGAAATTGGTGGCGAGAAAAACAAAATGTAGGTAGATATTTTAAATTTAAAATATGATTATATACTTTTTTTTTTAAATAAATAAAAAAATAAAAGGAATATAAATGATGAATGCATAATTTATATGATGAAAATAAACCAAAAACAATTTTTATATTTGGTTATTTAAAAATTTTTTTTAGCCTTTCCTTGTTTTGGTTTTAATCAGTGCTGCCAGATAAATTTTTGTTAAAATCGTCAATTTGCTGAGAAAAAAAAATAAAAAAGATCGTCTTTTTGTTTTAAAAATCATGCAATTTTAAAAAAAATTTATTTCGACTTTTATTAAAAAATAATCAAACAAAAACATAGTTAAAGTTCATGGGTATTTAATAATTTCATTAAATTTATATTTATTTTGTTAAGCTGGAGGATTATTTTATAAAAAATTAATTAATTATTTATTAGTATTGTGGTTATTTTGTTGAACTATTTTTGGTTTGAAATCCAAATTTTTAATATTTTTAATTAGGCTTAAGTTCATCAAATTTAATTTTCATTAAATTATTTTTATGAAGAAAGGAATTTTACAACATGAAAATTAATTAAAATTGTTATTGATAATATTTAATTCTTGACCGTGGCCGGGGCTCGAACCCAGGCCGGCAGGTAACCATGACATATTTCGAGCCCCGACCACGGTCAAGAATTAATGATTATCAATAACAATTTTAATTAATTTTCATGTTGTAAAATTCCTTTCTTCATAAAAATAATTTAATGCAAACTAAATTTGATGAACCTAAGCCTAATTAAAAATTATTTATTTTCTTTAATCCGATAAGAATTTAAAATTGTTATTTTTCCCTGGAGAAGTTACACAAAGGCATGAAAAAATATCATATTAAACAAAAAATAAAATAAATATTTTTACAAAAGCAAAAAGAAACCAAGCTTAATAAAATAAACATACATCCTTTTTTAAAATAGATATTTATTTACAAAAACCGAGATCAAAATGGAAAATTTTTAAATTAAATCAGCTTTGATAACAGCATTATAAATATTCTGGGTTTTTACAGAATTGCTAGTGACAACATTGTTTTATATTTATATCGTATGTAGTCCGAAATAGTTCATTATTGAAATTTAACTATATCGAAGTTCTTATGGAAGAAAGCTACTAAATAATGAGTGAAAGAAGCTATCCATTTTGAAAAAGTTTTTACTGGGAGACAAACAAATTTCTTTCTTGCCGGAATAATGGTTTTGGCACAAAAGTGTACATATAAGATAAGAATATCAATCATATTTTGTATATGTACGTAAGAAGTATTAAATGTTCAAAATAAGCCAAGTCGGTCCATTACTTTCCCTCGAAATTTTGCTTTTGCCGATACATTTTTTAGGGAAGAGACAAACAATTTCGAGGACAATTTTCACAATAGGGATAAATATAAAAATGTAACCCTTGTTTCTTAAGATATCTTTTTTTCTAATAAACAAACATATAAAAATATTTACAATTATCTTATTTCGAAGACTAAGGGGCTTATAGTGTAAAACGCAACGCAACGCCAACAATTTCATTAAAAGCAAAAACGAAATCAAAACTATTTTATAAATTAGTTGTTGCTTTCTACAGACATTCGTATTGGTTTTTTTTTTCAATTTTCAACGCCACAAAATAGAAGTTTTTGAAATTTAAAAATTCAAGATGAATTTGTATAGAAAGTAACAGCAAAATTATAAAATATTTTTGATTTTGTTTTTGCTTTCGTCACTGTTACGATAACTCGTCAAATCTGGCAGCCCTGTTTTTATTATATTTATTTCTTTTGTTGATGTTTCGCTTTTATTTGACACTTAATTACTGGAAATATTCCAGTATAAACAGAATTTGTTGTGTCTGTTTTCGCATTCAAATACAGAAACACTTTTATCTCATAAATCGAGAAACGATGGAATTTTTTGTTTCACACTTCATGTAAGAAATTTTGATGTGATGGAAATCGATTTAGATTTTAACCTTTTCTTTCTCACTTTACCACGTTAACAGTTTTCGTTAAACTATATTTTAAATAAAAAATTAATACCATTATGTATTCGAAAATAAATTATAAGATCGCACGAAACTCATCACATCTTTAATAAACGATTTTTTTGAAAAATATCTATTTCAATAAAGGCAATTCCATTTCATATCGTGTTTTCTTTTCTAAAAAATAATAATGCATTATATTTGTGTAATATATTTAACAGGTTACACGTACCCTTACAAAGTGCTACATTTTTCTAAATTACAATGGAACAAAATAATAGCTAAGTTTTACACTCAACACATATGTGTATTTAGCGTGTTAAATATTGAATGCAAAGTTTGTACTTAAAGCGATATTCACCACGCTTGTAGCAATTTTCAACATCAAATATTCTTGCAATTCCAATAAGCGTTAACAGCACTTATTTTGAATAATTAATGTCAACTGGTCCAAGTTTAGACGAGCGAACATTGGGAAAAAATATCTGTAAATCTCCAAGGTTTCGTTATAATGTGCTAAATTCCCATTTCATACTATTGACACACTGAAGTTAATTGTTGTTGGGATAAGCTATTCCTATGCGCATTTCACTGGTTGCTAAGGCCAGATCGTCAGGAAACTTCATCCAAAGATTTTAGAAAAACTAAAGATATTATACCAAATACAACTGTTAAGCGAATAAGAATTATAAGCCCCAGTTTTACTTGTAACAATATCAAAGCTTAAACAAAAACAACAACAATGCGGTCACACAGACGAACATGTTGCCGGAAACATTCTGTTAATATTGTTGTTTTTTTCTCAAAAAGCAAAGTAAATGTCAACAAAGAAAATGATAACAAAGCGTGTCGCCGAGTACCGAACACAAAAACCATTCTCCCTTCCCCACCCGTAATTTGCTACCAAACAAAATGTTTCCCTTCCAAATGTTTCCCTGTCTTAATGGGCACCTGTTGTTAAAAATTTTGCGAGAAAAAAAATATAATTATTAAATAAAAGTAACACAAACGAAATACAAAAAGTTTTTATATCCATCACAATATAATTAAAAATCACAATATAACACAAATTGTACGCAAACACAAGAAAAAACTTAATAAAAAATACTTGCTTGCAAAATAAGCACTTTACTTGGTGGCCACACGATCAAGTTTTGCCTTTCAATTCCGTTCAATTTGCAATACACTCTTACTTTTTTACTTAAGTTTGGGATCACACTATGAAAGTTTTCTTTCAGAAAGTCTGAGTTTGTGGGTGAGAGAGGAGAGAAAAAAGCATGATCTCTTCCCCTCTCATCAATAAACTCAGACTTTCTGAAAGAAAACTTTCATAGTGTGAACCCAGACTTACACACTCACACTACTTAAATTGACCACGAGATTGCTTTCAATTTCACCTCTCCATTTGTTTAGCAATTTTACTATCAATTTAACAGCTGATTACATGTTAGTCTTTATAAATTGTTTTTTTTTACGACATCTTGAAAGTAAATTGCTTACAAATTGAGTGCAGCCTACGTCACAGCTTTTAATTTTTGTAAATTTTGACAAGCAGTATATGTTAAAGAGTATCAAGAACAACTTGATCGTGTGGCCGCAGGGTTACGCAGATGCAAAGAAGGGTATTATCTCACACTCAGTTATAACTGCGTTGCCATGTTGCCATTTATTGTTGCAACATATTTAGAAAGGAAAACGACAACTTTTTACATTTTTGCATATATTTTTAAAATAGAACAAAACCCGCGCGAATGGTAGCATACATGGAACATTTTTGTCAGAAAAGAAAACACCAATAGTCTGTTCCCATTTATCAATAAACTCAGACTTTCAGAAAGAAAACTTTCATAGTGTGAAACCAGACATATCTGATAGAAACTGAACTTTATTAAAAAAAGGTACAATTCAAAACTAAAAAGTACGCTGGTACCCCGGTGAATCATTTGGTACTATTTCCAAATTGTTAATGCATATAAAATGGCAACTCGTATTTACTGTCCAATGAATATAAGCGAAGTTCAGTGTTTGGTGAAAATGGTCTTGCGAAAGAGAAAATGCAAAATTTCGTAGTATTTTTATTAAATCTTAAGGAAACACTTGTATTTTGCTGTTGGATTTAACAACAAAGCAATGATATTTTGCATTTGCTATTTTGCAAGACGATTTGTGAATAGATTTTTGCTTTTGTTCATTAGATGTTTGCCGGATTCTAAATTTAGCATCAGCGTGCATTTTCTGATAGTATTGACAAATTTTAAAATTATAATGGAAACCACTACTGCAAAAGTTCTCATTTCAAGATTATTTTGGAACGGAAACTCATTATATTTTGAAATTTGTCATGAAGATTGTTGTCACTTCAAGAAGTCATCAACAGAATTTTGGAACAGTGGTAGCCACTTCAGTATTATTTTACTCTGAATGATTTTGAAGGAGATTTAACAAGCGCTAAATTACATTTATTTTGGCCCCTATTACGGTTTACAACTCAACTCAGTTGAATTGTAATTTCTTAACTTTTGTATTATGGTTTACAACTTTGCTAAATTGCGGTAAACAAAAAGATAATAAAATCTACAACTGATCACAACCAGTTGTATTTATTACAACTCAACTGAGTTGAGTTGTAAACCGTAATAGGGGACTTTATATCCGGAATTTCTACTCCAGCTCTCAGGGAGTACATATTGAAAATTGTAAACCCAATTAGTTTGGAAATGCAATCCGAAGATGCTCGTATGCACATATTTTTAGAACGCTTAACATTTTTATTTCTTCAAATGGGGCAGTTTTTGGACAAATTCGAATTATCAAAGCTCAGACTCGAAGAAAATCATATTCCACTTAACGATATTTATATTATCGTAGATATGTATTTATAAAGGGTGGTTAAATTGTAAGGGCCGATGTTGAATGTGAACCACACCTAAACGCCAAGTTTTTTTCCGAATTTTATTTGATATTTCTCTATTTCAGACTTACTCAATTTGAACCATGGAGAGATACGCAATCCAACAACGTGTTAAAGTTATCCAGACTTATTATGAAAATGGGCGTTCAAATCAAAATGCATATCGTGCACTTCGTGATTCAGTGTGAGGCACATTTTCCCCTCAGTGTATTCGTCAATAAGCAGAATTGCCGCATTTGGGCGAATGAGAATCCAAGAGTGATTGTCGAAAAACCAATGCACCCACAAAGAGTGACTGTTTGGTGCGGTTTATGGGCTGGCGGCATCATCGGGCCGTATTTTTTCCAAAATGAGGCCCGTCAGGCAGTTACTGTGAATGGTGTTCGCTATCGTGAGATGATAACGAACTTTTTATGGCCCGAATTGGAAGATATGGATGTGGACGATATGTGGTTTCAGCAGGACGGTGCCACTTGCCACACAGCTAACGAAACAATGGCTCTTTTGCGCAACAAATTCAATGGCCGTGTTATCTCACGTAATGGCGATGTCAATTGGCCGCCAAGATCATGTGATTTGACACCGTTGGACTTTTTTCTTTGGGGTTATTTGAAAGAAAAGGTGTACGTCGATAAGCCAGCAACAATTCAAGAGCTAAAGGATGAGATAATTCGGCACATTAACGGCATAGTACCTCCATTATGCCTCAGGGTCATCGAAAATTTGGACCATCGGATGGAGGTGTGCCGCCGTGTTCGCGGGGCCCATTTGGCCGATATTTTGTTCCATACATAATTGAGTAATACTAATATATCATAATAAAATAAAATTACAATAATTTCCTAAATAGTTTGTGTTTTATTCAAAATCAACATCGGCCCTTGAAATTTAACCACCCTTTATATCCAGAAATTGCATTGAAAGTGGTATAGTTAAGTACTTAAAAAAATTTTAAGAAATAAAATAAACTTCCACGACAAAATTCAAAAGGTGGTTAGCAAAATTTACTCCAGAAGATGTGATTTCAGAAAAACCACCAGTACAGTTTTTCGAGCATGTTCTGACATCCGCAAGAAATTTTGCCAGTTCGAATTGCAAAAGTATGCTCAAGAAAACTGGAATATTTTCAAGAAACTTTTTTCAAAACACCATAAACTAAATCTGGCGTTTTGCGATTTCAAATCGTGCGATTGCCAAAACATGGCCGTTTATTAAAAATGTTTCCAAATGGAAGTGCAAATTATGATACCATTAATAAAGAGTTTCGAGCTTTGGCGGAAATAGATGCTTTACAAAACATAAAAATCGAAAATATTTTTATTTTTGGGCCCGAAGTGTCCCACAATGAAACATGAATTAGATCAGTTAATTTTTGGTGTATCAAATTTTTGTTAATAAAATAAAAAAAAAATGATTAAGTACTATTGGGATCGGAAAAGTACGATTTTAAAAGTTCGTTGATAAAATATTGGTTTTTTCATTTATTATCCCTGGTTGCCAATATAACAAAATGAAATAAATCTGTTCCCTATTCCATTCTCATTTCCTCTCTCCCCCTAAACTTAAGACAAGTCAAATTTCAACTGTATGAACCAGGGTTGCAATGTACTTTTTTTCGTCCTCCCCAAACTAAAAAAAAATTATCCCCAAAATCCCCCAAATAAGTCCCTGGAAAACATACACCATTTTTACTAGAGTTGGGCAAAATCGTTCCTTTCGTTCATCGTTCCAGTTTTTACTTTGAACAATGAATGAACGTGGAACGAAAAAATTTCTATGTCGTTCGTTAAAACGTCAACAATCAAATATTTGTTATTGTTTGTTTTTATGTTGTGGCGTAACAACTACCTACATAAGAATTATGTATTGCTAAAATATATTGCTTTGGATCACATTAGTAATTGATTTAATTAGAAAATTTTTATATGTCACGACAAAAATACACAAAAGTCGGCAACATTGATCAATACACAAAAAATAACCCTACAAAAATACATGTGATCATCCCACGGATTGCAATTGCGGAACGAGGAACGACAAAAAATTAACTATTGAAAAACTCCGCACCGTTCCTTTTAGGGAATCGTTCAATGGAACTAGGTCGTTCCGGAACGACACAACTCTAATTTTTACGAATAATTTAAATATTTTCTACTTTTGTTAAAAAAATAATCTGCCAGATCAAGATTTAATTACACTACCACGTGTAGCGGTTCTCTATTCGAGTATTGCTCTATTAATTTCCCTAAAAATACAGGTTAGAAGCCTTGTAACCTACCGTAATGTGCTGTATAAAAGCCGGCCACATGGCGATTTAGCATAATTCGGGTACGCTGAATCCAATGGTGCCCACCGTTTTTTAAGGTTAGCTCTTGTTTTCGAGATAAACCGTTAGTTTAAAAATGGAGGAGGTTGCGCAACATATATTCACGTAACTCAAAAACGGTTTAGTTTATTAAAAATACAAAAAAACTGAAACTCCGCAATAAAATTTCCTTTAAAACTTAGTAAAACTTTTTTTAATATGAGCAGTCGTTTTAGAAAAATATTTTTTTTTTTTGGGGAAAAAATCATTTTTTTTATCAAAATGTCTAAATTTTTGTTTTTTCAAAATTCATAAAAAATTGGAAAATGCAGCTAGGCATATAAAAAACGAAGCTATTAGCAAAAGAAGCCATTTATCATTAAAATATGTTAGTAACTTTTGATTTTATTCACAAAAGTCAAATTCGAAAATTTTAATTAATTTAAGAATTTCATAAAACGCAATATTTGTATGAGAGCGCCCCTAAAAAGTGTTGATAAGGGGCAAATATGTACCCAGAAAATGTTTAGGACAAAAAACTAATTGAGGTCGGTAATATATTTTATCCCATAAGAGGCAACACCTGGGCATTTATGGGACTTTTTCTTCAATATATCTCTAGTCTGCATTGAACATTTTGTATGGGAGCCCCTTAAGCAATGGAGATAGCGCGTAGGCATGTAAGAAATAAATGATTGAGATTTAAAATAAAGTGGGGTTGGTCATACATTTTACCCATCTAGGGGTATCCTAGGCGCTGCAGGGGCCAAAGTTAAGAAGAAACAAGAAAATCCAAAATAAAAAAAATTAAAAAATAATTTCTTGTTTTTAACTTATTTTTTTCGTATTTAAAAAAATTCACGTTTTTTGTATATGGTCAAAAATTTTTACAAGAAGAAATTCAAAAGTTGCTAGTTTTTATTAAAAAAAGAAAAATATTTCTGAAATCAAGCTGCGCTTATTTAATATTTGTCTGGTTTTTTTAATTTTAAATAGAATCGAATT
Source organism: Pollenia angustigena (assembly GCA_930367215.1). Lineage (NCBI taxonomy): Eukaryota > Metazoa > Arthropoda > Insecta > Diptera > Polleniidae > Pollenia > Pollenia angustigena. The sequence goes on along the minus strand of OV884057.1, from coordinate 116,685,652 downwards.
TCTTGCATCCAAAAAAAAACGATAGGGGTTTCTTAAATTTTTCAGAAAATGCTCAAGAAAACTTAAGGAATATTTAATTCCATAAATTTTTATTTGACATGTTTAGCAAATCAATAATAAGTTTCTTACTATAGCCACACCACAATAGTGGAGAGGGTATTATACATTTGTGCTGATGTGTGTAACACCTTAAAATATTGGTCCTAGACCCACCTTAAAGTATACCGATCGACTCAGAATCATTGAATTTTGAGTCGAACTATAATTTCATAATATTTGGGTCATAGGTTCTGATTGGCACAAGGACCAAGCCTATTGAAAATGGGCCGAATCGTAGGACCTCAAGGGAAGATAGGATGAAATTTCTTCCTCTCAGAAACTATTAAACCGATCTTAATGAAATTTAAAACATAAATAGATCCATATCTGTTTGGACACATAAGCTATAAAGTTTTTCAGAAATAGGACCACAACGGGAGGTAGGGGGCAATTTCTGCCTCTCACAAACTTTCAACCCGATTTTAATGAAGTTTATAAACATAGATAAATCCATATTTATATGGACACATAAGTATGATGTGTTTTTAAATACTGTGGTTTAGGGTATCATATGGTCGGGCTTGACCGACTATAGTTTCTTACTTGTTTTTATATTAAGTTTTCATAAACATAGTAGGTATAAAAGAAGAATTAGCTTTTCTTTGTATTTTGTAAAATATAAATGGCCGATTTCACCAATTTATGCTTACAATTTATTTTATGTTAAATACAGATAAAACTATATGAAAAATATATGAAATTAAGAATTTATTATTTATTTTTATTTATTTAGGTATTTATTATAATTAAAATTACAATAAATCTTAAGAAATTTTTGGCTTGAAATTTATCTGTACGGCAAATAATCGCCAAACAACTAATAATAAAGAGACAATAATGGCAATCGTCTCAATGTATCAACAAACTGTATGTTACTTAATAAAAATAAATTTATTATACCGATAACCTGTCCGTTAGTTTGACTCGTCAAGTCTTGAGGTGTGTGAACCGGCACATAGGAGAGAAGGGAAAAGAGAATACCATTTCTTTTCTTGACGAGTCAAACTTGACGTGGGTTTCTCAATTTACCGACAAAAAAAAAATTGTTTTCAGTTGGCAACACCTCTCAAAATACATGTGAATGTTGGGAGTCAGCTGACTGAATCTATATTTACGGCAAATAAAAGGAAAATAGATAATTGGCAGATGAGTGCTGCTTAGCTTTGCGACAGAATAGAAGCAAGTGAACATTGAGAAAACCAAATTTCTTTAATGTGCAGTTTTTCGTTTGGGAAAAAAATAACCGCCCAATGAGAAAGCGGCTATTAGTTAATTTTTTTTTAGCAAAATCTGTTTAAGATGCTTAAAATTTTTAATATTCATACAATTTATGCATTTGTGTGGTTTATGGCCCTTAAGTAAAAATAGGTTTGTTGCTTTTTTTTTGGAAATATTGGTGTCTTAAATATAATTATTTTTGTTTAAAGTTTTGCTAAAAAAACAATTGGCGTTAATTTATTAGATTTATGAAGAAATATATGTATTTATTACTAGAACTGTTATTTAATTGTTAATTAAAAGAAAAAATTGTTTGTCCATGTCCCTATTATTCGAAAATAATAATAGAATTAGAAGCATTTTTGATTAATACTGTTAAATATTTACTGTGATGACTCCAAGCGGATTATTATTTATGAAAACAAATGTTTTAAAAGCCATAACAACGTAAAAATATACAAATGCATATGCAAACAATACCATACATATAAAGTTAAGTATATTTTGCTCTATTTAACGTTAGTAAGTGAAAGTTTGCATGTTGGTTACATCTGTTTTTGAGTTAAAAATGTGACCTAAATGATAAAAAAAAAAATGTGCAAGGCATGTACATAAAATTTTTTCAATTGGGCAACAAATAAAAAATGGGTGATAACTTCATTTTGTCATTTCGCTTGTATCAAATGAGCCCGTATATTTAGATAAGACGACAAATTCGTTTGATCCTTCAGGAAGATCGTGCTAAAGCAAGAAAAGCAAGTAACAAAGTATAGTCGGTGAAGCCCGACCATTTGATACATTTGGTATTTAAAAATTTAGGCGTAGGGATTTTTAGAAAAAGTATTTAACATCACTGCCATGAGTACTGTTCGCCCCAAATTTTGTTGGAGTTTTTATTGTTTACATCATAGCTGTTAAGTAATGATTAGTAATCGTAATAATTACTTATTAGATTACTTTTTTTTAAGGGTAAAGTAATTATTATAATTTCGATTACTTTTGGTTTTCAATGATTACTAATTGTTTATGATTACAAGTAATCAAGAAATAATCAGAAGTACAGGCGATTACTACAAAATAATCAAAAAGAATTAAAATGTAATCCGATTATTTTCAGCGATTATTTTTGATTCTTTTTGATTACTTTCAAAAATTGCGTACACATTCGTACAATTATTTTTATTGGAAACAATTGAATGTTATCATTATCCCAAAATGTACTGGCGAACACTTTTATCCATTTAAAATTGGACCAGAATTTAACTGTTTTTATTTATTACCAAACAAAAACTGCTACCAATGCAGTAGAAGCCCCAAATAGTGACTTGAACAATTTAAAAACGATTGTCCATTATGATTCAATTGATGAGACAGTTTCACGTCAGTTGGTGAAGAGATTCTGTGGACATCTCTAGTTTCTTAGTGGCGAAGCTGTTGCTTTTGCATTATTTCATAAGAATGTAGTACCCTTTGACACCAAGCGAAAAATGGCAGATGTAATTCGTGCACTTGAGAGAGATAAAAAGAAATAAGCGGAAGAACTGCCGGGCAGTCACATGGAGGAATCTTATGACCAAGGTAGCGGTGCAGAAGAGGGTAGAGTAAATGTTTCTCCAGTACCTTTTTGTGACTTCGAAAGTGTCAAAGAATTTCATTGTCCCAAAAGAAGTAAACGAAGAGTTCATGGAGAAAAATTAGAGTGATTATGTTACACCAGACACAAGAAAAATTTTTACTAGCCTCGGATTGTCAAGAGATTTTCTTGATAGTGATAAAGAAACTTGGGAAAAGCATGAAGACTACCATCAATCACTAGAAACACTGCGAAAATTGCATGTTGCCAACGATTCTGCCGAAAGAGGTGTAAAACTAATAGATTACTGCAACAATATTTTGCGGCGCAACGAGGAAGAAAAAATATTTCTACTGACTCCTCTAGTGGTGCAATTAAAGTAGTTAGGTCGAGAGGGCAAATTTATGAAACCTTATTTGAAGGGAAGTATCCTAAGGAGCAGGTATGTAAGGTTGGTGTCTTCCACGAAAATGTTGTGTGAGAAAAATTAATGGTCGATCTTACATTTCCCCCCCCCCCCAGAGGCGCCCTGAAAGTAGTTAGAAAGTACCCTAATGAGCAGAGAAAGAAGGATAGAATGTTCTACAAAAGTGTTGGGGATTTGTCATACACTTGAATCCTCCAGAGGTGCCATGAAACTTTTTAGGACGATGGGGTAAAATGTATAAAAAACTAAATTTTGTAGAGCAAGCCCCTTAAGGAGCGAAGATATGGTATAAGTATGTTCTACAAAAATATTGGGGAGGAAAAATGAATGGGGGTCAGTCCCACATTTTACTACTCTAGGTGCAACTCCATGGAGTTATTGGACATTTTATGCATTCCTTCACTTTCACTTTTACCTTGAACTTTGACCTTGATGAGGAGCCATTTCATCGAAAGATGAAACGTGTGAAAGCAGACTTAGAAGAGTCTATCTATATTTTTACACATATTTAAACATAATATGTATTCGAAAATTATATAACTTATATTCAATTCCTTGTCATACAATTGTTCTATTAAATATCGGTATTATGATGAAGACGTTGCTTAAATGCATTTTTGGTCCAAAAGTACCATATACAGTATTCCACGGATAATTACCTCGACAAAAATGCCAATATTTTTGGGTAATTATGCGGGGTAAGCATTTAAACGAATACGCTTAACTACCTCATTGAGGTAGTTATAAGAATACGTTTAACTACCTCATTGAGGTAATTAAGCGAATTCGTTTAAATACCTCAGTGAGGTAATTAGACGTATTTATTTAAAAGATAACTTAACTTTGATGTATGAAAAACTTTAAGACAGGAATTTTTACATGCATCAGCTAAATCTTAAGAGATAGCAATAAAAAACCAATGGGATTTGCTGTCTTATATTTTATCTGTAGTGCTTTTTGAGATGACCTGTCATATCCTACTACTACTACTCATGGAACCTGTAAATATGCAATTGCATGGTTTTTCTTGTGCGACCAATGAATGCAGAAACAATATATTTATGCGTTTAGAGCTTTTAATGAATTTTGGTATCGATTTGTTTGTAAATAATTTACATGTTTTAGCCATTGCTGCATTTTTATTGCACACATATTTTAAGTTTTTAAAACATATTTTAATACATGTTAAGCAAATAAAAAAATTGCTTAAAATTCTGGTTAGCAGATGAATTTTCTGTTGCTTCAATTGCGCCACCTACATTAAATTCTCACTGTACAATTTTTAAGCCAAAGCAAGTTTTTGTTGAAGATAATGTTTTTCGCAACTTATAACATAGAAACCTAGACGCGTCGTTTAGTAAACGATCGAATCAGAAACACTTTTTTAAGTAATCTTTTCGTGTCCGTCGCTCCATCTTGCTGGTTGTATGTCCATGTAAACCTTGTGCGAAAAGTAAAGGTAGCAGTTTTTAGATAATTTGATAAAATTGGGTAAATATGTTTAATTGTCATAAACGAACCCTATGTAAATTGTAAGAATCGGTCTATAATATCACATAGTGCCCATGCAAACTTCAAACTTTAATCTCTTTAAGACAAAATATCTCATAAATTTTGTGTATCTAGATAATATATAACTCTTACATATATGAATCTTGACCTCATAACTTAACTTTTAATGAAAATATTAATTTGTTGAATATTTTGCTTTTAATCAAGCCGTATTTTGTTTTTTAGGCATATATTTTTTAAAAATGTTTAGTGCATATTTTCAAATTATTAACATGTAAAACTTGGTTGCATTACTTGCTGTGTTTTTGTCAAATAGTACTGAGGCAATTAAACGAATGAAATTTAGGTATAATTTTGCCTTGGGAGTTAAATTTTTAAGGCAATTATCCGAATCAGGTAATTAAGCGAGTTGCAATTAAACGTGGATTTTTGTTTAAAAAATTGAAGAAAAAAACGGGGATTTAAAACTCGAGGTAAATAAGCGTGAAAGGCATTTAAGCGTGGGGTAATTAACCGGGTTATACTGTAATAATTTTTTAATTTAGGACCCCGCAAAATTTTTTCAAGATTTGGAAGCAATAAACACGTATACTGCATCCCAACCGCTTCCTTTTTTGCTTCTGTCTTACTCTACTGCTGTAACATTAGGCATACAATCCTACAATTCTTAAATGCGATGCTAAATACTAGAAGAGAATCGCTGCTTATTTGTTTTTTTAAGATTACATTTTCTATTGCTTTATTGAAGCATTCAAATCATTAATTGTTTTGATTAAAACAAATAATTTAAGCTTAATTTTACAAAAATCATACATAATTATTATAAGACTATAACCCTTTTATTCCAAAAAATATTTTAGATTTATACACAAGTTTTTAAGCGCTTAAATAACAATTTTTTCAATGCTTAATTTTTTTTCACTTAGACCGCATTTAGACTATGCAATTAACGCCGAGTTTTTTTTTCTATTTTCTTTTAAAGTAGTTGCTACGAAACTCTTTTCACATTTATATTTACATTTATTTCAAGCATTTTTTAAACTTTTTTAACCCCGTTTTCTTCCCTACGAAAGTTGCGGCGTTAATTGCATAATGTAAATTAGGTCTTACTTTATACGCGTAAATCATGTCAGTTTTCAAAGCGTGAAATAAGCGATCTTCAGGTCTCTACAGCAGAGCTTCTACGCGAGGAATTCCAAACAAAAATCATGTAATATTTCATAGAAGTGTAAGCGCTTCACTCCGAATTCTCCCTTACATTACTGCTTCCGAGGAAGCATAAGTTTTTGCTGGGGAGTTTTATATTTTAAAAAACGAGAATTTTATTGTCTAACTAGCTGACCCGGTCCGCGTTGCTGGCCCTAAGCAAATATTGTTGTATTACCAGACGATTTAAATTGAGCTTTAAACGAAATTTACGGCCTTTAAAATGTTCCTTCTGTAAAAACCTAAGTTGGACCATGGCGATGATTTTAAAGAAAAAATCGTCCAAATCGGCCCAGCCGTTCTCAAGTTATGCGCTTAATAGAAAAAGTGGGCGTAAAAGTAGGCGTGATACATTTTTCTTTCGATGAAAACGTAAAATGGATTAATACGAACATTTAAAAGAAAAATTAGTCAAATCGATGAAGCCCTTTTTTTTTTAGGTAAATCGAAAAAAGTGGGCGTGGCAACATTTTCTTTCCGTAAAAACCTAAGTTGGACCATGGCAATCATTTTAAAGAAAAAATCGTTTGAATCGGTCAAGCCGTTCTCAACTTATGCGCTTAATAGAAAAAGTGGGCGTAAAAGTAGGCGTGGTAAATTTTTCTTTCGATTAAAACTTAAAGTTGATTAATACGAACATTTGAAAGAAAAATTAGTCAAGTCGATGGAGCCGTTTTCTGATTTTAGGTAAATCGAAAAAAGTGGGCGTAAAAGTGGGCGGGGCAAAATTTTCTTTCCATGTTAATCTAAGTTAGACCATGGCGATCATTTTAAAGAAAAAATCGTTCAAATCGGTCCAGCCGTTCTCAAGTTATGGTTTTTGCCACGCCCCTCCGCCCCCAGACCGAAAATGAAAAAAATCAGACTTCCCTATGTCACCCGCCTGAATATTCTGAAGACTCCCTGAAAATTTCATCAAAATCGGCCAAGCCGTTTTGGAGTCCATACGTTACATACATACCCACACACATCCAATTTTATATATATAGATAGATTAACGTTTTTGAAAAAGATCTGTTTAAAATTATTTTCGAATTTTGGGAATTAAATAATAAAACACTGACTATGAAAATTTAAGCAACAGCTTTATCAAAGAGAACTTTTTAACTTAAAGCGGCAATCGCGAACTGCTAATTTCAATTACGGACTCTTTAAAACTTGAAACTTTTCATTTGCAGTTTGAACCGCCTTAATTGGTATATTTTAATTTTTATACTTTAATGAACACAATGCAAATGTGTTGTTGATTCAAAATTATATCAATTTCAAAAATTTTGTCTGCAGCTTGAATAAAAACAAAACTTTAAAATGAAAAAAAAAAATAAAATGAGACACATTTACATTCAAAAATATTAACATACATACATACTTATATCTCATGCAGACAATAAGTTCCACACCCAGTCGTGTGCATAAAATTTGTTAATTACATACAAATTTGTTGTAATAAATTGATTGCACGCTTACCCTCCGATTCTTTATCGTTTTCTCATGCTGCACATTTTTTTTGCCGAATTCAAAATAAACGGACAAAATAAAAACTTCACAAAAAGGACAATCAACAATAAAACGAAGGTAAATTATGATGATGACAATAATGATAAACACACTGATTTAATGGTTAATTAACATTTTTGAAAATTAGAACAATATGCTAATTTTATCTAAATGTTTGCTCATATATTTGTATCACATACTTATACATATGTATATATGCATGTATAAGCAGTTATGTATGTATGGAAACATGTTTGGGATATGCACCCAGCAAACAATTTTTGCCAATATGTCTGACGTCAGACGGAACATTTAACGGTACTTGATTTTAGAATTGCTAATTTTGTTAAAATGAAGCCTTCAGAATCTTGAATTAAAAATTAAAATCTTGATTTTTTAATATTAAAAGAGTGTAATATTTATTCAGTTATGCCAACTGTACGGATTTTTTTTCGAAAAATTCAAGCGTAGGGAAAAACGATAAATTTTTTATTTAAGGCAAATTAAGGGAATTTTAAAACTATTATCTCATTTCCAATATATTGTCTAAAAATACGTAAATATTCGTCTTGTTTTCATTTGAAAATTAAAGTTTTTCATACACAATAGCATTGAAGTAAAAATGTAGTACTTTTGAACTGAAATCCGATACTGTGACTCCAAACAACCTGGCAATCTTCAACAATTGCCAAAACCGTGTATGTACCCGAATATAAGTGGCTCCGAATTATATATTAGGGGGCTACGAATATTCGGTTTGCTATTTGCATTCGCACTCACATTCGCTGAATGTATGCGAATATTAAAAGCGAATATCTAATGAGTGACATTTCTACATAGAAATTGATTTGTATAAAAAACAATCACACCTTCTTAACTAAGAGAAATAAAACAATACAATTTTGAATTTTAAAAACAAATTTTAATAAAAACAATTAAGATTACATAAGCATTTATTTTTAAAAGGGAATTTTTTTATATTTTTGTTCAGGGGACCGGAAGAAAATATTTTTTTTAAATTTTACAGAGCCATCATTTCTATTTGGCAACGAGTTTGCTTAAAATTATAAGATACTTATTAAAAAAAATTTAATATTTAAAATATGTTATCTTGAAAAATATTAAGCTCTTTAAAAAGGAAAAAGATGAGGAAATGAAAAATCAAATACGAAATTTGAATATGTTTTGTCTTTAAATCAAGGAAAAAATAAAAAATCACTGCATTTACTTAAAAACTCTTATTCTTAACACAGAGAAAATGTTTGCCAAAAATTTTTCAATTAAATAATTAATTGGTGTACAATAATTTTTTCAATTAATTTTTTAGTTTGCGCAATTAATTTTTTAATTGACTAAATTTGTGTATCACGACTTGAATTTACAAATCCTTTAATTGATATGATCAATTCTTTTGCAGGGGCGAAATTAGTAAATAATTTAATTATCTGAACGAATTGTTGAATTAACGTCGATTTTCTATTTTTTCCGTGAACCCAAGGTCTACACTAACGATAAATATCTCAGCAAGTTGGCAATAACGACGGCAGAATAACAGAGAAATATTTTTTTCTGCTCAGCTTATGTTAAAGGCGTGGGAAAACGTATTTATGCTAACTCATAACTTTTTATGTAAATTAATTAATTTTAATTCTTTCTTATTTGACTTTATTTTTTTAATTTGCTTAAGCTTGAGGTCTTTTTTTATATAAAAATATTAATTTTTACAGATAGAAACTGGGAATTATTTCCTTCCGATGGTTACTTAATATTATATTCAACATTTTTCATTTTCAGTGATGTATTTTATAAAGCTTTTTTGTAATAGTTCTATTCCTTCAATTTTTCAGAAATGACTTAAAACAAAAATACAATATAATAGTCTGGTAGTGTATAAAGTCATTTCTGAAAAATTGAAGGAATAGAACTATTACAAAAAAGCTTTATAAAACACATCACTGAAATTTAGCTCATAGAATAAATTCGAAAAATGAAAAATGTTGAATATTAATTTTTATTAAATTTTTTTTTAAATATAATTTATATTTTTAAATAAAAAAGAACTCAAGCTTAAACCAATTAATATCAATTTAAATAATAAAGAATTTGCTTTTATTGTATTCTTTTTTGCTTCTTTTTTTCAATTGACAAACAAATTTGACGTTTTATGTTACACCGGGTCTCCACGTAGCAATATTTATTGCGGCAAACGTCAAATTTGATTGCTCCATTAAATTTGCGACGTATAGACCGCAAATTGCCATGAGTGGCAATCCATTGCGCAATGATTGCTCTTCTGATTGCTTAGCAGTCTGCTGTCAAATCAGTTGTAATTTATCTGACATTTCATTTCTCTGTACGGTTTTTTATTTATTAGTGTGTTTATTTATTAAAAAAGCAATCAAGAAAAAACCGCCAAGTGAAAAAATACTTCAACAAAATACAGAAAAAGTTTTTAGATATTATATTTTTAAATAAACATCAATATCAACAAAAGCAAACGGCGAATTTATTTTTTTTGTATATTTTTATTGATTCAATAGAACAATACAAGTTTTAGGTTTTTTATCATACGCCAATAAACAAAAAAGTAATATAAAACACAGCTACGACAATTTCAATTAATTATTTTATTAATTTCAAAAGAAAATTTAACAACCACTTCAAAACACAACATAAAACATTTGTTATAAATTCAGCCACAAAACTTGATACAGCTAATCGCGGTGAAAATTGCAAATTTATGGCAAATCAATTTCAAGTGTTCTCCAGCAATATTATCAGCAATTATTGCTCAATTGTTCTGTCATTGTTTTGCCCACGTTATTGCTTGTACTTAGCAATAAAAATTGCTACGTGGAGACCCAGCGTTAGCAAAAATTGTTAGCAAAAATGGTCTAACAATTATTGCAACATAAATTGCCGGCAATAAATATGTACAAAAAAGTGCTGTCTACTAGTGCTGGGAAACTATCGATACTATCGATAGTCGTAAACTTTCGAAAATATCGATTGGAAAAATATCAATATCGATATTATTAATATTAAAAATACTGCTATGACGACATGTTACAGCAGGTATACACACACAGGTTTTTGCCGCATTGCTGAATTACAGCAATGAATACAAACAACAAGAATGGCAGGTGGTATGGATTGCTTAGCTGTGCTTTTTTACTACTAACTTAAGGCCTTAAAGCCAAAATTTTTATATGTTTACACAGGGACTGCAATTTCAGATAGTTTTATAATGTAGTAAAAAAATCAAATAAAAATGCAATTGTAATTGCGAGCATAGGCTAAAACAATGAAAGAGCATTAGAGGAAAAGTCCGCTAGATTGATTACCTTTTGGGTTGAGAATAAAATTCAGTTTAGAAAATTATCTAAAGTAGCAACAAAATATCTTATAGCAACTGCTTCTTTGGTTCCTTCAGAAAGGTGCTTATCAGCTTCACAATTTAAAAACTGTCATCTAAAATAACGTACGTAAATAAAGTGATAAAAACAACGAACTGTAGCCTGAAAAAAAAGTTTTCCTACTTAAGTACAAACCTTCATTCGATAGTAATATCGATATATCAATAGTGAAATCTGAACTATCGATAAATATCGATAGTATCCCAGCACTACTGCCTACATTAAAGATAACATAAATTTGACATTTACTGCAATATAAGTCACGATATTTATCTCTGGTATAGACGGGCAGTAAAACAAAGCAACGTATTGAAAGTAAAAATTGTATCGTGTGCAATGGAAATTTATGAAAAATAGTTTAATTATTACAGAGGCAGAAGCAGTTGGAAGCAGAGTGTGTGCAAATCGGTGGTGTTCTATTAGAAAGTTCAAATGAAAAAGAGCCATTTCAGCATTCTGCGATGAGCCAAGACGAAGAATATTTTAATAGAGGCAATTTTGGTTTTACGTATGTCACAGCATCACGCTCAAACACGTTAACCAATTTTAACCAAACTTATACATAACGTAGGTATTGGGACGAACATGGTTTATGTTAAGTTTAGTTGAAATTAGAAATCACATCTGAGCAATAAATAAATTTCAAGATACCATAAATTGATAGTTTTTTTGACCTACTTATCGCACTTGTTACTTTAAAGAGAATCAACTCAAAATTTTTTAATTTTCACTTTTTGCAAGAAATCGATTAACAGTAATCATATCTACGCATTGTAAAAATCCTAGATCAATTTCTCTATTATTTTCCAAAAAAAAAAAATAAAAAAAATAAAAAAAAAATTTTTAAAATAACTTAATATTTTATGTTGTTACGTTAATATGTTAAACGTAAATATTGCCATTTTGATGTAATAATAAAAAAAATGGAAGTTTTCAATGTTATTTGTTTAAAATGTTGTTAATAAATGTTATGTTTTTATTAAATAGACGTATTCCCAGAAGAAGTCGACAAAAAATCGACGAAACGTCGAGAAAAAATTTATTAAAATTGTGTTTTAATTACATTAAAGATTTTAGGCAGTATTAGCTTGATAATGAAATACAAAAAAATACAATTGTTTCCCCCATTGTAGTATGTATAAGACTTCATATAAAAAGAAAACAGTTTTTTGTCTCTACTGAAAATTTCTTAATTTTAAGTTGACTACTTAAGAGGAACCAGTTTAATATGTATTTGTTCTTTTATTTTAGTTTATATTTTGTTCCGTACCAAGATCGAATGTTATAGCGAAATTACTATAAGCTACATTTTTACCGGAAATTTCGGATCAGAGTGGGATAAAATGGTCGAAACTGGAACCGATTTTTTAGAGCCGAAATTTTTTTCGTACGAATTTCGTCGAAAATCGTTCTTTTAGTGGTAAAAAATAGTTAAAAAGGTGAATATTAGCTACATAATGATCAACTCCATTTAAACTGCAAAATTGGAAAAGTGTATGGGTATGTTTTGGTTTAAACTACCACCAGGGATATGGTTTGAAAAATATTAACTTAAAGGGGCAAAACAGGGGCCTAATTCTGGCAGTCGTGATCGAGTTCTTTTTCTATTCGAAAGCAATTTTATTTCAGTCGATACTCAAATAAATGCTTTTTAACACTGAAAAAATAATTCCGATTCGTTCCGTATTGACTGAAATAATTAGATATTAAATTGCTTTCGAATCGAGAAAGTACTAGATCACGACTGCCAGAATCAGGCCCCACTTTTTGCGTTTTTTATTGAAACATTTTTGCAGTCCTTAATTAAAAGTTTTTGTTTCTTAGAAATTTTATCAACTACGGTTGTATGTCGCAATAAAAGCACATTGTAAAAGTTGGCCTTTTAGACTGCAAATTTTAAAAGTGAAATTTCTTTTATCATTTAACTATTACCAGGGACATACATATCGTCAGCTGATAATTTAATTGTCGTATGTGGATTCCGATGGTTTCGATTAAATAGAGTTTGAAGTTTTAACTCTTATACATTTTTTCTCAGCAAATCGATTTTCTTTAAATTTAAGGAGGAGAAACTACTAATATTTAACTAGTTAATTTAAAAGTTTGATGCGTATAACTTATTTGGGGTAGAAAAGATTTTGATTTTTGTTTAGAATTAAATTGTCGTATGTGGCAAAATGGAACATTTTTGTCATTTAATTATACGACATTTTGCTTCCGAAATGTTTACATACGACATTTAAACACTATATTTTTAAAACAAAAATTATTTAAAAATCGTATGTGCCATGGTTTTTGGTCGTTTTATATGGAAATTGGGGTCAGGGTTGTCAGATGTGGCGATTTCTCGCCAAACGTGGCGATTTTCAAACTTGATTGGCGACCTAATTTTCGATTTGTCGACATGGCGATTTTTTGGCGATATTTTAAAATAGTTGGCGATTTTGTTGGCTATTTTTGGTGAGCCATGCATTTGTTTTAAAACTCGTTAAATTCAATACGAAAAAATTATATTATTTTTATTGTAGTATTTTTATGTATGACATTTTAGGCTTTTATGGTCAGTATGTATTTGAAACTAAATTATGTTATGTTGAAATGGCTGATGAATATATTGAAAATCCAGGAGAAAATAGTTTTTCATATTTAAAAAAGAATTAATAAAGCATGAATATAGCGATTTCAAGTTTACGAACATTTCTCCATTATAAAATGTGGCAAATTATTATCACAACCAAATTCGTTGTTATTAAAGATATTAATGAATCGTAACGTAATTTTGGATGTTTATAAAACACAATGGACAAAATGACCGTTTGTAATTGGATGACACTTCATCTTATTTAAATCAGTTTTGGCCAAAAGCTTATGCTATTAGGACACGTCAGGTATGTACCATTTTAAAGAACTTGCTTTGGCTGTTCATTATATGGTGCTAAGTCCAACTAGTAATGACTGTGCTAAAAATGTATTTTCAATAATGAACTTCACTAAAACTCTCCTTCTAAGTAGAATGCAGTTCTTGACGCGTTGTTACGAGTTATAAATTACAGTAGACGCTCGGTTATATGAATACCCAGTTATATGAACAGCCAGAATAGTGAACAACAAAATTTTTACACATGAGGTTCTAAAGAGTGAACACGACCTATCTCTGCTTTTTGAACAACTTGCAACCGTTGATTTTTTTGAAACTATTTGTTGTAAAGGGTGTTTTTTTTAAGTAACACAACTTTGAGTTGGCATCACTGCTATATTTGAGCACCCATTTAACAGCTGATAGTTGCTTTTTGTTTAGTTTGCTTTGAAATTTCATTATGAATCGACTTATCGAGCAACGCGCAAATATTTGACATTTTTAATCAAATAATACGGCAAATGGGCTGAAGCACAAATTGATATTGATTTTGAATCTCCACTCAAAATTGTATTTTCCGACTAAGCCAATATCTGGTTGAATGGGTAAGTAAATAAGCAGAATTGACGCATTTGGAGTGAGTAGAATCTACAAGCTTTTGTCGAAAGACCATCAAATCCGCAAATATTACTGTTTGGTGCGCTTTATGGGCTGGCGGAGTCATTGGCCCACATGTCTTCAAAAACGATGATGATCAAAATGAGAAAAGTTGTTGAAAATTGGCAGTTTCTACACGCCAGCCACATGACAGGAATCATATTTAAATTTTATAAAATTTTCTTTCCAATAAAGCCCGTTTAATTGATATTAAAAATATATTTTCTTTTTTTATTATGATTTAAACTTGTGATACTCTATAAAAAACACTCTTAGTTATAAATCTGTTCTTCCCCAAAAAAAAGCTAGTAAATGTGTTTATACGAATGCAAAGGAAAATTTATAAGATGGTTGGCGTTTGTAAAGTTATTGCTTGGAGTGAAAATAATATATCTGATAATGATATTTGGCATTGTGAAAATGCAGGGACAAGGCATTACAGAAATCTTTTAAAGCAAAAAAAATATAACCGACTACTTTCATGTGCATTTATTTTTAACAAACTAATATAAAATAAAAACTTTATATAGGTTATGTATGTACACATATTAAAATTGATTTGAAATACTTATTTTATATTGTCTCGATTATGTGAACTTTTCCATTTAGTGAACAGGCCCTGTCTAAATTAATCATATAAGCGAGCGTCTACTGTATATGAATGTTAATACTACATGATGCACTTCTTTTGTACCTTCGTTGAAAAAATTTAATTCACTTACAATGTATTTCAAAAAAGAAGATCAAAGAGAGTTTTGGCGCTGAAGTGTAGATATATAGTAAAACTCCAACTTCATACATACATAAATCCAATATTTGTTTAAAACTAACCACAAAAATTCTTTCTTTGCTGCTTTTAGTTGACTACTATTAATTATTTAATAGTGCAATTTCCTTTTTTGTCTTCACTAATCCTTTTTACTTGCTTCTAAATAAAAACTAAACAGAATATATATTATGGCGAATTTTTTTAAATTTTTGGCGGATTTTAGCGACTTGGAATAAAATATATTTTATAAGATTTATAAAAAATATTTTTAATAATTTAAATTATCTATATTTTATTGTGAAAAAGGTAAAAATAAAGGATTTGGCGATTTTGGCGATTTTTGACATTGAATTTGGCGAAAAAGGTCAAAATCGATCTGACAACCCTGATTGGGGTATGTGGCGTTTGGCAGTTACATACGACATTTACTTTGAAAATTGCTTCACACAATACCACATACGACAAACTCAACACTTCATATCTCGAAAACCGTATGAGGTATCGAAAAACCGATTACGCCAAATGAAAGATCAGGTCGGAAAACCTAAGGAATCGATCTTAACTCAAAACCGCAAAAAATCCACATACGACATTTAAATTATCAACCGACGATATGTATTAAAAATATTAACTTGAAGGGCCAAAACAGGAAAAATTAGTACTCTTAAGATTTATGATATGTTTTTAAAAGACTCCAATTTCCGATACGTCTTGCGTTGATGTGATAAATCGCAAAGGCAATCATTGTCATTGTGTGGACCATGTTTCTACCACGATCTATTAGATGTATCGTGTTTACGTGTAGGCGATCCATCCGGGGGATAATTCTGGCAATCGTGGTCGAACACTTTCTCGATTCGAAAGCAATTTTATTTCAATTCTTTCGGTCGATACTTAACGAAAACCTCAAATAAATGCTTTACAACACTGAACAAATAATTACGATTTGTTTAGTATGGACTGATAAATAAGTACTTTATTTGATCATGCCTGCCAGAATTAGCCCCTTGTTCTCTTTATTAACACTGAATCAAAACAAAAAATGTTGCTTACGAAAAATCTCTGCGATAGTTTTAGATAAAGGATAAAATTTATATTTCAAACAAAATTTTTTTTAAAAACCTGTGTTTTTCGTTTCTTATTTTCAAAATTTGTTAACTGGTTTTGCCTGGCGTGCTTTTTGAGTTATCGTAGAAAATTAATTATATAACTACTTGAGGAGATATTGTTTAAGGCTGTTTTACACTATCACACAAGTCTTAAGACTTTTGGTCTTACAAAATGAAATGATTTTTGGTCTGATTGTCAAAAAATCAAAGAGAAATTTTTTTTCATTACATTTTGCTTCTACACTATCACACTTCAAATAAAAAGTAAAATCTTTGTGATTTATGAGATCCACTTTAGATTACAAAATAAAGACGAAAAAACATTTTATTAAGCATTGGAACATTGTTAGCTGGCGTATTATTCACTAACTTGCACATTTAAACTTGCACCTTGGTCCTCAGATATATTTTTGCTTTATTTTTAATATTTCTTTAATATTTAATAATTTTTATTTTGATGTGGCCGGCAAATTATTCAACAGCTGTTTTTTTATTTTCTTCTAGGGTGGAAAAGTTGATACAATCATATTTTTTATTTTTTTTTTCGTCTGTGTACCGTATTTAACGATTGTTTACAACAAATATTTGTGATTTATTTAAATTTTAAAAGAATTCACTTGAAATTTTATATTTTTTTTATCGTTTTGCAATTTTTTATTAGAAAAAATAATAGTGAATATTTGTGCACAAAATTTTAATTTTCCATCCCTGATTTTCTTCTTGTGCTTTTGTAAAAACACAATTCTGATAAAATGAAAAATCTAATCGTTTAGAAAAATTTCAAAAAATAGAGAGAACCATACGACTGCCAAATTTCTTTACGTATTTTTTGACATTTCATTACAAAATGGTTTTACACTATTATACATTATGAATGATTTGTAAGTTTTTGACATGTCTTAACACAAAGTATTATAGTCTAAAATGGCCTTTAGCAATATCACCTGAATTTTTTCTAGAATTTATTTAGAATACTTTTTTGTTTCTTAATTGTAGTTTAGGATCCCTTCTTGGACTATGTTTGGATCATAATATTTCTGTGTTATTTCGTCTCAACATTGTTTTTTATTAGAAGTAAATTTTTTAGAAGTGTTGCCAATTTGATTCTTTTCGGGTATTTAATGACACTTTTTTGGTCGCGTTACTCTTTAATTTTTCGAATACCATTTTTTTTAATAGGGTATTTATTACGGTACGAATTTCGACAAAAGTGAATACAAAATGTTCATGTGCCGTATCCATATCCAATTACATGTATGCGTATGAATATGTACTATGTAAATATATGCATATTATCCTTATGATTAGATATATTTATATGCATATATTTGAATGTATTTACCAGTGCATACATACAATAATACCCATTACATGTGTAAATGTTTATAAATTAAGCGTAACTATTTACATACAATTTCATTTGAATATGTCAGCATATGTACTTCTACACATACATGGGTTTGTGTGAGCGTAGAGTGTTTTAATTTACGACTTCATGTAAATGTCAATCTAACAAGATAGTAATAAATTTTAATCGTAATTGATATTGAAACAAAATTTGCTACTAAAACCGAAATGTTTAAAAAGACCATATTAAATTAAATTTTCTATAAATTAATTTTCATAAATCAACTTATTTCTTATTGTACATAAGAACTTTTATGTAAGTGAGCACATCGTTATATAAAGAATTTAACGCAGTTAGTTAAAAATAAGTTGGAAATCATTTCAGTTACTGCAAATTTAACATGAGAATTTGAGTTATAAAAAAATAGAAATTCGTTAGAAAAGTCCTAAAAATTTCACAAAATCAATCTGGATGGTTAATTGGCAAAGTTATCGAATATCAAGTGGTGTTGTATTCTATTGTGTTCTATATGGTGATATCGCTTTAAAAGCAGTGCCTGTCTTTAAACGTTAAGCATGACATTTTAAAGATAATAAAATAAAATTTGTGGATGGAGGCCATTAAAATTGATATCAATACTTTCACAATTTTATAGACATTAATTTAGCTTTCATATAAGTACATACATAGTTTCAAAAATTATGAATAATATTAGAAGCTAGAAACAGAATTGTATCGCTAAGAGCAGAAAGGGAACTAGTCAATAGCATTCATTTTGAGCAAATCAATTAAAACAGTGTAGTTAATAATAATAAATGTAAGTTTTATATGCTAAGATCGTGGAGGGGAGAAATAACTTACATTTAAAGTTTTTAAGATGACACTTTTTACCAGGCTGTAGAGTCGGATTTAAGGTTTTTGTACCGGAGTCGAATTACCCACACAACTCGAGACTCCGACTCCAAAATTTTTGAACTTTACATATGTAAATAACTAAATTAAAGCTCAATGCAGCACGTGCTAGAATTAAATTATCGATTTGAAATTTGCTGCTATATTTAACCATTAAAAAGAGATTCCAGTCAAATAAGGACCAGTCTCGTATACATTTAGCATCAAGTTTAGAGTTGGAGTCGGAGTCGTGTTAAAAAATGTCATCGAATGAAGTCGAATTCGAAGTTAGAACTACTTTTTGACGATTGCACTGCCCTGCTTTTTACACAGGTCTTTTTTTTTAGCAATATTCAAATATATATGAAGAAAAGGTCAGTAGTTTCCTTTCTGTACTAAGTGATTCAATTCATAATATCATAAGAACTTTAAACCAAGCGCCGTAAATACAAATACGCTCAATTTACAAACAATTTCGTGGTAAACGTGCTTTGTTTTCTTTTGGAAATAATATTAGAAAATTGCAAATTATTTTTAATTATTGCTTATTTCGACGTACAACGTAGATACGCTTTTTCGTTTGTGCCTTTGTACTTTGTATTAAAAAAAATTAGCATCTAATATTTTGACAACGTATCTGCGTCGTTCATTACTACGTTTATTCGGTACAATTGTGTTCCTACGGTTTATTTGAGCTCCTTGAAATTATAGTAAATAACAATTGTTTCACGGCTTATAAATGGTCGAGTGATAGACAAATAACCCCTTTTCTCCTTTCAAATTAATGGATTTGACGCAATATTATCTATCGGTATCTGAAACGTAAAAGGCCCAAGCTAACCAAAAATCGACTTTTTCATTGATTCTGATGTATTGCATCAACACAAATATCCACAAACATTTTTTGGAATCTTTTCACCAAAATTAGCAAAAAGCAAAAGGCCCTAACTACAAAAGATCAAATGGTAAACGCTTAAAGGTCTTACTAACAGTTTGCATAATTTCAACATTGTCCATTGTTAAAACAACTGGTAGGTTTTACAAGAAAAATAAGTTATAATCAGTTTAAAGCCATTTATCAATTTATCAATAATTTTAATAAGTTTTTGGTATCCTGTAAAATTATCGAAATGTTAGACAGGGCTTTTTGCGTTAAAATATGACCTGAAAATTGTTAAAAATATGCCCCAAAAAATACAAAAAAAGCTAATTTGAAAAAAGAATATTCTACAATTAAAAAACAATTCCATTTAGTAAAAACAATCATAAAAGTATAATCGCAAAATGATGGGCAGTCATGGGCTCACAAACAAAAAAGTATGTTATGAGCTTAAAGTTCATATAAGAGAGGATTGCGCCGAATATTTTCACGATATATAGAAATCCAAATGAGATTTTTTGTCTTAAGGCTAGTACTCCGTTCAAATTTGTGAAAAATGTTGAGCAGCATTTATTATTTCATACGAAAATTTTGACATGTATCAATGTTACCAATCTTGCGAGTTTGTACAATTTGACGTTTTTATTCCTGTAAAGTATGCGACACTGTTTTGCGTAATGTAAACAAACCCCACATGTATTTAATAAAAAAGAAAGTAAATATGGATAAAAAACTGTTACCGGTTGTGTTATTTTATTTTTTTATTTCTTTTTAAGTAATCAGTTCATATTTTTTTGTTTTTGCTTGAAATTCCACGTGAAATAAATGCAGCTTACATAATTTCGCAGTTGTAAAAAAATGTTGCCAGAAACATTTCGGAACTTTTTCACAAAATGAACAGAGTACAACTCTATCAACATTATTTCATAGATATTCCGCACAAGTTTTTTTCATATGCGTTTTGACAGCATTTCACGTGAAATGTTGAGCAGAGTACCAGGCTTTAAAGGGATTTTAGCTACAGTCGTTAAATTGTTAAATAATGCTAACATGTAAAATGAAGTTAAAGCTATTTAGGGATGAAAGCTTTGGTTAAATGTGAACCGATTGTTGGGTTGATTTCTTTTATTAGACGGTTTCAATCTTTTACAAAGTAAATCGTTACATTGAAAGCATTCAGAGAAATAATAAATGTATAATAAATATGCATACAATTAGTAGTAAATAAAATAAGGTGCAGGAGAAATACAGTAAATAATATAAATTTTCGTTCGTTCGCAACACTGATTGGAAAGTAATTTAATTTGCAGTTAAATATTTTTGGGCGAATTTAATTTAGATACCAACATAATTAAATGGTTTACGGATACAAATAGTCTAATGTGGAAAGAAGTTTTTCTGGGGAATATATGAAATTATAGACCGATTCTCATCATGATGTAGACTTCGTCCTAAGTACTATGTATTAAAATGTAACCGTCAACCGGTTAACCGATTAATTACTACCCGATTAACTGATCGGTTAATTTTAAATTGGCTTTTTACGATTAACGATTAAACCGGTTAATTTCAGTCGATTAACCGATTAACCGCAGCAACTAAATTTTCAATATTTTGCAGTATTATAACATATTTTTTTTTTTGTGTTTTACATTATTTGTTTCGTCTCATATACAAAATGTATTTGTTTAGAAAATATTTTTTAATACAAACAAAGAAGGTGTACAGTTATCTTAATTTTAACCTATTTTCCGCTGACCGATGACTAAAATTACAATATTTTTCAATGTTTTTTTTTTATCTTCATCATCGATCAACATGAATGTGGCGAAAAATGGGTTAAATATTTGACTGCCAACACATTTTTCTTTTGTTTCCCGTACTTTTTATATGTATGTGTTTAGTTATTTGTTTCTTCTCATATATTCTCATATCAGTCTTTTAACAGAATTAAACGAAACAATGAGAAGTGTTAAAAATTTTAAAAAACTCTAATGGCATAATGGATTATTTTATATGTTTAGAGAAATCCTGGAAAAGGACTGAGAAATTAGACATTCATCTACGATAAGTGAAATAATATTTTCCAAGTCAAATTTTGTTAAATGAAAGAAGAGAGTCGCTTTAATCCTAAACATTTAAAATAAATAACTTTTTTTTAAAGATTATTTTATAAGATCTCCTTTAACTATTGAAATAACTAATAAAATTATCTCAGTTTATTTTTGTATAAATATGTAAATATTTGGGGGATTCACAAGGTAGTCATAAATAATTAAAGGAAATATATATCGTAGGATTAATATGCAAACCTTCTAAATCCACTTTTTATATAAATTGAGATTTTGATGCCGTGTGGTAGAGAAAGATACGCCTAGTCGACCAGCATGTAGTTTTTCTTCTATTTAAGTCTTAAAGTGTGTAAAACTGACTGTAACTTTAATTTTCTATCAAGCTTCAAATAGGAAAACTAAAAAGTTGTTTTTCTCTCCTGTAAAATGTGCTGAACGTGAATTAGCAGGTTTGCATATTAAGCCAACGATATGACTGCTGTAAGCTACTGCTTATATTTTGAATTAAAATATACGGTTGTGACAAATCAATGAACACAGCATTACAATTTTCATTTTGTTTGAAATATTTACTTTAAAAAATTTTAAATTTTATTTAGGATATTATGACGATATGACTTGATACCACACCTTGTGCATTAATTGGAAAGTGCATATAACATATTTATGAATTGTTTTTTTTTTTTTGCTTGCTCGTTTTAGTTCAAGAATTGTTATGTTTGGTATTTTATTGTTTTTTTTTTACTTATAAACTGCAAATAATAAGCAATTAATGCATTTTAATATATTGAAATTACTTAATTTATAAAAAAAACTTTATTAATCGGTTAACCGATCAAAACATAAATCAACCGATTAATAACCGGTTAAACCAAAACCTCGGTTAATTAATCAAGCGATTAACCGATTAAAGCAAAAGGTCGATTAAATGAATACCCTAGTATTTACCAAGTTTTAAATTTTTTTTATAAGATTGTAAGTTTTACTTTGCGCACAAGGTTAACATGGATAGACAACCATCCAGGCGGACGGATGGAAATCGTTAGATAACTTTAAAAAGTGATTCTGATTCGATCGGTACAGAGAACAGCAAAATCACAATTTTTCTTGATTTATTCATACGCTCAAAATTACATTCACTCTTTGCCTGCAAAACAAAGTTCAACGTTGGTAATTTTTAGATCGTTTCGTACACATTTGATTTTTGCATGGATTCGTTTTTAATTGAAAGTGCTTTGTCTGGGATCACACTATGAAAGTTTTCTTTCAGAAAGTCTGAGTTTATTGGTGAGAGGGGAAGAGAACATGCCTTAATTCACTCCTCTCTCACCCATAAGCTCAGACTTTCTGCAATAAAACTTTCATAGTGTGAACCCAGACTTTGTTTGCATTTTTGTTGCGCACGCAATATAACACACTTGTGTAAATTCAAAATGCACACATTCTTATACTTTTGCATTCAAGTAGTCATTGTCCACCCGATGAGACGCTTTGTTAAAATTAACAACAATAACAAGAATACATTGTACATACAGAACAACTGTACATTTTATGATGATAAAAAAAGTATTCTGTTTCTATGGAAATTGTTTGTACCTACATATGTGCGTTTAGTTTAATTTCAATTTTTTTTCTTGTACTACATAGCAACTGATAAATGAATACATGAGTAATGATTGCTTGATTTCTGGCTTTATTGTTTGTATTTTTTTTTCTTTACCAAAACAATCATTGTCGCACCGAACACACAAACATCTTTATTAAAAAACGAAGCTAACGATGGTATAAATAACAAAGCACGATGTGCAATATTTAAATGACTGCAAACCAGAGAACTGCAAAATCACTACTTTTCTTGATTTATTCATACGCTAAAATTTACATTCAATCTTTGCTTGCAAAACAAAGTTCAACGTTGGTAATTTTTACATCGTTTCGTTCACATTTGATTTTTGCATGTATTCATTTTTATTGAAAGTGCTTTATTTGCATTTGTGTTGCGCACGCAATATAACACAAATGTGTAAATTCAAAGGAACACATTATTATACTTTTGCATTCAAGTAGTCATTGTCGACTCGATGAGATGCTTTGGTACCATTAACAACAATAACCAGTACCATTAACAACAATAACAACAATAAACCACTCGAAGAGACGCTTTGTTTAAATTAACAACAATAAAAACAACAATAACAAGAATACATTGTACATACAGAACTACTGTACTTTTTAAAAGTAAAAAAAAAATTATGTTTCTATGGAAATTGTTTGTATGCACACATCAGTAGACCCTGGTACAAATTAAGTGAAAGTGCTAACTATTTCCCCTGTCATTGGTGGCGATTGCTACCTTTTATACCACTGGGTTTATTGCGATTTCTTTACAATTGCACAAAGCCGTTCTCTGCTGCAAACCAGCAGCGAATGTTTGCGGTTGCGCAAGTTTGATTGTATGACCGCAAGCGAGTGTATTTGTTGCTGTTCATTTAATGGGATTTTTTTGCAATTGCACAAAGCCGTTCTCTGATCGCTATACTAAAAGATTGGTCTAGATTTCTATGTTTTATATACCTACATCGCTAAAAACGTATAAATATGAATATGAAAGTTTAAAATAACATTTATCTTTCATTGTCTTACAATTTTAGAGTAAAAATTAAATGAAAGATGGCGAAATTGAAGCAACACACAGAAAAGCCATCTGTTAACCAGAGTTTCGAAAAAAAATTTTATTTGCGGCGAAAGCTCTTGTAGGTATCTAAAAAAAATTTAACGTTTATAAACTTAAAAGATGTTGCAAACATTTTTGTTTAACTAAATTATGCAGAAAAATGCTGCAAACGGTAAAATATGCAAAAAGATGCACTAACAAATCGTTGCCAAAGTTCATAACAAGCCCTTAAACGGATAAATATACTGTTTCTGCCTACGCACAAGGAAAAACATGCAATTGCATATTTCTGGTTTTCCTGATCATTAACTATTCTTAGTCTGAGTTCATACGGCTCTTGTCTTATTGACAAGATTCTTCCTTTTTCTCCTTTGAACATGAATTGGCGTTCAAATGAATCATGTCGACACGTTTTTTATTTTGTTTTATTTGATATTAAAAACAAAAACAAAATTAAACAACGAATAAGAAAACAAAACGTCCCTCTCGCCTATAAAGTAGCAATCTTGTCAATAAGACATGAGCCGTAGAACAGAGACTTACTTATTTTCCTTTAAACGTCCATTTTTAACTTTAACCAAGTCTACCTGCTTTTCTGAAAACCATTATTTCAGATTTCATTAGATCTACTTCTATTGACCAAATACGACAGTATTGTTATGGTTTTTAAATCATTATTTGCAAAACTCTTACTTCTTCAGAATTAAGACTATTAATTTCGTTTTTAAATAAACCACCCATAATGCTTACATAAAGTATAATGATTACATAAGCAGCAATAACAAGCAACCTTGTTTAACGCCTGAGCATGTTTCAAAAGTAGTTGACACTTCAGTGCCTGTCCATTAGGGTGGCAGCTAAATTTCAACTTTGGATTTTCAACATCTCCCGGGCGGAATATTGTGCCACATGGTCTAAAACTGATGTGGAAAAAATTTCAGCCAAATCGGATAACTTTTACCCCTGCCCCTTTAAGGTCAAAGTTCAAATGATAAAAAAAAAAAAAATCCATACAAGCAAAAAATTGTTTTTTCGAATTTTTTTTTTATCATTTGAACTTTGACCTCAAAGGGGGAGGGGTAAAAGTTATCCGATTTGGCTGAAATTTTTTCCACATCAGTTTTAGACCATGTGGCACAATATTCCGCCCGGGAGATGTTGAAAATCCAAAGTTGAAATTTAGCTGGCACCCTAGTAATCATGCTCTTAAATAGGGCCAAAAACTGCATTTTTCCAGTTTTTTACCCCAATTTAGAACAAAAATGCGATGTCGAAAAAAATTTTTTAAAAAAAATTTTAAAAACCTGGTATTAAGAGCAACAAAAAATCTTTAATGTGTGCTTATCAAAACTAAAAAAAAAATTTTTTTTTAAATTTTTTAGAGTAAGCCCCTAACAAGCCTCAAATTTTTTTTTCAGAGTCACTTTTGAAACTGAAAATCTTGTCCGATCGAAATGAAATTTTTTGTTGTTAATAAGCTTATAAAGCTTACTAATATTAAAAAAAAAAAAAAAAATCGAAAAAAATTTTTTTGCTAGTATGGAAATTTTTTTTTTATCATTTGAACTTTGACCTCAAAGGGGCAGGGGTAAAAGTTATCCGATTTGGCTGAAATTTTTTCCACATCAGTTTTAGACCATGTGGCACAATATTCCGCCCGGGAGACATCAATATTAATACAAAAAAATTGCTCCATACATTTAGCTGCCACCCTACTGTCCATACAGTTGTTTTTGTCTCTTAGTATACATTTTCAGTAACATTTATAATATAAGTTGACAGTCCAATTTGGTGAAGCTTGTATATTTTAAGTTTTCTAGGTATTTGACCGAAAGCTGCGATAAAATCTATAAAAAGGGTCTACTTTTTCGTTCTCAGCGAGTTTTAAATTAACTTTTGCAGATAAATTGTAGATAGTTGAGTAACCATTTCGGAGGCAGCCAAAATATAGTTGTGCCTTCGTGATGATATTCCTCTATAATTGTTTACTTGGTTTAAGTCACCTTTTTATGTTAAGGGAAGATAATACTTTTTCTAAAAGCTTCGTAATCAGGCTTCAAAATTTTGGATAAATAAAATTGCTAGAACTTTTAAATAATTTTCTTCTCCAGGATCCTTATTTAATTTAGGTTTTGTAAGTTGTTGTCTACAGTGCTTAGCACCCGGGGTATCCAGGTACCCATATATTATAATGTATTAGTAATCCATATTTTTATGCAATAAAATTAAATTTTTAAACTTTTTAAAAGCGTATTAAACTATATTTATGTTAAAATGTGATTTTTTAACTTTGTATTGCATAACGGCTAAAATTTTAAATTTTTATACAGGACATCATTTTTTTTATACATGATAATAAGCAAATTTTTTGAGTTTTATGCACTGATGCACTGAAAATGCATCTTCATATTGATGATGCCCTAACATCAGAATTGTGACAACAATGTTACAACAAATGGCATCAATGATGCAAAAAGTAACATCAATCCAATGACTAACGTCTTCGTACAATTTTGTCATTTTTTACGTGTCACCTATTTTATGACTTTAGTGACATCAATTCGATGCCACATTTTGTATGTTATTAACATTATTTTCATGATTACAATGTATTATAAGAAGCAAAAATTCCTATATTCTATTTTTTTAAATTATTTAGTTTAATACATAAAATTTTTAAAGTTGAATGATTACGAAAACCATATGGGGAATGGTGCTGGTGTCTTATTATTGAGAGTTCTGCTGTGAACAAAGGTCGTTCAACAAAAGTGAACTAAACATATGTAACTGGTAAGTAAATAATAATATTCTCTCAGTTTGACTTATGTCAATTCCAATGATTTTGACTTAATGACAAATTGTCATTAAATAGATGGTAATGTGTCCTTTCTACGATGTTACTGCGTCATCGCACTGAGGACATGTTCGTCATTTCTGTGATGCCGATGTGTCATCCTATTGATGACATAATTTCATTTTGAACCTGATGACACTTTGGCCAAGTGATGTTAAGGTTGACATCACCATGACGAAAAGTGTCATGGGGTCAAAAACGAAGGCACTTGTCATTGTACTGATGTCAAAATACATAAGCGTTATGACGCCTTTTCTATCAGTGTAGGAGCAAAAAAATAAATTTAGAATCTGAATTCGTTTTCGTTTAAGTGAAATAATGACGATCCAGAAGCTTGCTTAAACATTTTAATTCTTATTTATGTTAGTATACCTAGGTGGGTACCATGGTACCCGGGTATTAACGAGAAGGGTTAAACACCCACATAAATGAAGTACGTTTTCAGAAGAAGTACCAATAATACATATTTAAGCGAATTTTCTATCGTTAAATTTTCCTGCCAAATTTTTTTTGCAACCTCTTTTTCAATTGCCTGTTTCTTTCTTGCTTTAAGCAAATCCATTCTAACTATGGATTGCTAAATGCACACCTGAGTTTAAGCTACTTTTTGAAGTTTTTTGTTTGCTTTATTTACCGGAATTGCTACAATTAAAAGCAGAATACTTCTAAATGTTAAATGACCAGTTTCCAATAATCTGATGGATTAAAATCCTAAATACAACCAGGAACCTTTACATATGGCATGTTATGGTATTGTTGTGGTATGTCCTTCATGGTATCGTTTTTTTTTAACAGGATTATTAGTAACATTAAAAGAGGTACTTTTGTGTTTAAGAATTAATTTATATGTATTCTAACGCCCTTGTTCATACAAAATCAAACAGGTTTTTGAAACGATATTTCTATGAAAATTTGTGTAATAAACCTTTAATAAACCTGTTTTATTTGTTATGGGTAAGGGGGTTAATATTTATTGAAATTATATTTTAAATTGATTTTGGTTACGCTGAGTTTTTAGGCGAAAATACAAATTAAAACATTTAATTCCAAACCAAATAATTAAGTTTAAAGTAAATGTTCATAATTAGATTTTGTTTTTAAAATTAAAATACATAAACACATGTGTCGGTGCCTGTGTTTAAGTTGGTGTTGGGTTAATCTAAAAAAAAAAAAAAATACAAAATAATAATTTATGTTTATTTAATTTTAAACCAAAACGATAATTTTTGGAAATAAATAAGCTTAATAATATAATTATTTTTTTAAACTATTGTATAATAAAATGCTTTTAATTGCAAATGAATCTGAGTTGGTATGTTTGTGTGTATGTATTTAATAACGCATTTATTATCCGTAAAACCACCTGCACATACATTCATAATAAATATATTTGGTCACACACTAATTCGGTCATAAATATTCTTTCCATTTCATTTGATTTCATTTGAATGTGTATGGGTGTGTGTTATAAGTATGTACCCTGCAAGCATTTCGTAGTGGTTTACGCAGAAAATTATTCAGCGTTCTTCTGACACACGTAGGAACAATATTTATTTTTTTAGTGTTTGTGTAGACGAACACAAACCTTAATACCGTTCATTACTATTTTCAAGAAAGAACTGATAGCGTTCTGTTCTTCGTTAAAAACAGAATAATTGTTGTGGTACTGTAGACAAACATTATACTTTAATGTTCTTTAATGTTTCTTTTATTACATTGATAAAGAAATGAACAAACAAATAGTTTAAGCAACGACCGCAGCACGAACAGCTTGTGTGTGTATTGTGTAAGATTATTTTGCTGGTTTTTTGCTTTTTTCGTATGTGTATTTTGTTTTTGTAAGAAATGTTTGGTTTTTTTACCAGCCAAAAGGTCGCAAGATACAACAGAAACAACCGAACATTAATGAGCTGAACCGAACACAATGAAGTTTGTGGTTTAATAAAAAACTGAACGGACTTAAGTGTTCTCACCTTTTTTTGAGTTGGATAGGAATAGTATTATTTTTGTGTTCGAAAGATGACAAACAGGAACCCTTTATTTTTTTAATGATTTTCTACACAAATACTTTTAGCGTTTTTGTTTTCCACAAATCTACCGAATCGAACACTAAGGATCGATATTTAGTGTTTATTTTCAAACACTGATTTAAAGTAATATTTAAAGGAGAAAATGGCCATTAAAGTTTCCGAGATGAATCCTTTTTGAAAATTATTGTTTAATTATCATGGTTTTAGTTGGAAAATGGCATCTTTGGTGTATGCAATTTATCGAAACACAAAAATATTCCAAAAAATTTGTAACGTTAAAATATATGTTTGCATTATAAGGTAAGTTTAATTCATTTGAAGATTCTTTTAAGAATTCCAAAATTTTAATAAAAGTAAACAACATTTTCTACGAAAGCTTTTTATTATAAAGGAACAATAAGAACATTTCGGTACTTTTTATCTGTTTATTAAGACTACAAAGTAGGAAATGCAAAGAACAAAAACGAAAATATTTCATTAAGATAAGCATATGAATTAGAAGGCTTCTGCTTTCTATATGTGCCCGGTGTACAGTATTCAGATTTTTTTAATAATGGTAACATCAAAAATAATTTTAGATAACAAATGGACCACAAAGTCAAAACTTACCTCTTAACTACTCTTTCTAAAAATTGAATGGAGATGAGCCCTTTTCGAAATTCACTTTAAAAAGGCACCTGTTCTCACCGCTATGGAAGGGGTATATAAGCTTTCATCCTTACAGTTTATCGGTCTATCTGTGTATTTTCAAAAAGAGCAAAAAACTCAATTTCTTTAAATTTGCGACTGAGCCTTTTTTCGAAATAAATGATTCAAAATAACCATTTTGTATGCAAAAACTAATTGTGAATGGTAAAAAAATACATTTCAGGAAAAACGTGCTGACAAACAGTAGAGAGTGACAACAAAGTGCATACATTACGACAGTTTGTCTGAAATTGTGATTGGTAGTATGTGATGGAACAAAATTATTTAATAACGAATTTATTTAGACCATAAAGTGAAATCTTATTGATAATGATGAATTTTCATTAATTTTTACAGCCAGGCCCACGATGTCACACGTTAACGTTCGCATAGAAAATTACATTTAAAACAAAAACAAATTTTAGCAATTGTTTTTGTAATTTTCTATGCGAACGTTAACGTGTGACATCGTGGGCCTGGTTGTTAATATTTGACTTCGTACACCACTAGTGTTATTAAAAAAATATTTTGTTTTGCACAACGCTTGCCTAAATCAAACATTATTAAACAGTTTCTAAATTATATTGTACAATTATCTTCATACACATAAAGTTCAGTAAATCAATAGAAATTGTAAAAAATAAAGCTAAAGTGTGACCAATTAACTGGTCCCGCTTTTTTTTGAATTTGTTCGTTCAATATTTGATAGGTCTTAAAATAACTTAAGGTTCTAAAGTTAAAATAGCTGAAATGTTATTTGGTGTTCCAACATTGGAACGGAAATTTTCTGCAGTACAAACGATTCTGCAACAAAAAAAAAAATAATAATTCCCAGATACTTCAAAGTCTATCAACAAAAGTCCCTGTTATTTTTAAAAAACTATTAAGCGAAATTTGCCACAACTTTTTAATTTCCAATATGTCCTAAACAGAGTGTTTTCACTCCCGAAAGCTCAGAAAATTGTTATTATAAAAGTAATATTGTAATCATTAGGGGAATAACTTATTCCTATTTTTTGCAAATATCAAAATGGCCCTAACATAGTCGAATAGTCCATTGAAAACTATTCAAAAAAATTCTATTAATTTTTCGCGGTTTTCAAAAAAGGTCACCCACAAAACGCGGTGAATTTTTTTAATTTTTAGTTTTACTTGTACATTTAGCCAAAAACTTTAGCAAAACAATAAGCACATTAAATTTGAAATTCATGTCCTTTAATAATTCAGAAACTTTTAAACTTTTTTTTCATTTATTAATAAAATATTTAAAATTTGTTTATTAAATTTTTTTCTTTAGGGATTTCAGAAAATCGCTTTTGTGGGTGAGGTTTTTATTTTCAAACGACCCAAACAAATTTTTTATTTACACCTATTAGAGGTCTCTAACTGCTTTCATAATGCCGGCCCGGTATTGCATTTTTGCTAAATTGTTTGCTTGGTTTTATTGTAGTTGCAGTTGTTGTTTTTGTTGCTTCGTTTAAATGAATATTAATTTTATGCTTTGCTAATTTTAAATAACAAATTGTCATCTGTGGTCGTCGTTATTTTTGAACTTTTGTGTTTTGTACATTATTTTTGTTAATGACATTTATTTATTTAATTTTTTTCTACAATTTTGCATTTTTTTATATTCTTTACATTGTAACGTTGTCAATTGCAAATGTTAAAATAATTTAAAATCAAATTAAATGGTTTTTGTGTGGACATACATAAGTCTATAAGGAAAATCGATTTAGTTTTTTCTTATTGTTTCAAATGAATGTTTTTGTATTCATGCCTAATTCAATAGTGCAAGATTAATAATGAAGTTTTATTAAATGAGAAGTAATTATTGAGTTTTTTTAATTTACATACATAAATAAAAAATTATAGCAAGTCAAACCCGACCATGTGATGCCCTAGGCTGTAGGAAATATCGCCCAAAGAAAAATGGCCCAAAAAAAAATAGTGAAAAATCGCCCAAAAAAATTCCATGTAAAATTGGGCCTAAATTCATATGAAAAGTGACCCAAAATTTTTGGGCTATTTTTCGTTATTATTGGGTGATTTTTCGTTTTTTAAATTTCATTATGAAAAATCACCCAAAAATATTGTATGAAAAATAGCCCATTTTTCGGTCCATCTTTCATTTTTAAAATTTCTTCTAAATCTTACATACTATTTGTCTAAATCATTCATTATCATTAAACGTCGAATTCCTACATGTTATTTGTAAAAATAACTATGACACTCCAAAAATTGTCACAGTGTCCATGGACTTTATGACACTTTTAAGTGTCATAATGCCCATCAGAGCAGTGTCATAAAGTCCGTGGACGTTATGTAACTTTGTAGAGTGTCATAATGTCCACAACATGCTTACAAGCTCGAAAGCATAGCCGGCCTTCGGCCGCGCGCAAGGATTTTCTCCTCTTTGATAAAACAAGTACCGGCTTCGCTAACTAAAGCTTCTGTGCACTGCCGGCCTTCGGCCGGGAGCAAAGATTTTCTCCTCTATGGTATAACAAAGACCGGCTTCGCTAACTAAAGCTACTCTGCGAAGTCGGCCTTCGTTCGGAAACAAGGCAGATTTTAGAAGCCATACTTAGCGAAAGCGGTACTTGTTATACCATAAAGGAAACAATTCTTGCGCCCGCCCAAGGCCGTCTGCGCAGAGAAGCTTTAGTTAGCGAAGCCGGTCTTTGTTATACCATAGAGGAGAAAATCCTTTGGCCCAGCCGAAGGCCGGCTATGCAGAGAAGCTTAAGTTAGCGAAGCCGGTTTTTGTTATATCATAGAGTAGAAAATCCTTGGACACGGCCGAAGGCCGGCTATGTAGAGAAGCTTTAGTTAGCGAAGCCGGTTTTTGTTTTGGTAAAATAAGTTTCTTTAAAAATAGTTTTGTTGGTTTTTTGCAAATTGAGTATTTTTTTTTTTTTTTGGAAAAAATTCATTTTTGCTTTTTGGGTAATTTTTCATTTTTTTTGGGCCCTTTTTCGTTTTGTTTGGGCAAAATTTCATATTTAACTGTTTGGGTCATTTTTCATGTTCTTTTGGGCGATTCTTCATTTGGGTGATTTTTCATTTTTTTTTTTGGGCCATTTTTCTTTGGGCGATATTTCCTACAGCCGATGCCCTAGACCAAAGCTTTTAAAAATCGTATTAACAAGAGTGTAGACTATTTGGTACCCATGGGCAATCATGGATCTGCCAGAACAAAATTATGTAAAGTTCGTTGTTACAAAAAAGGTTATCATGGTTGGCGTATTTGTTGCCTATGCCAACCCCTTATTACACTAGCCAACAAGGTTTTGGACTGAATCAACCAAATATCTTTCCTAGGGTAATTTGGTGGGCTGAAGGTTTTTATCTATCACGTCAGGTTTTCGAGATACAAAAAAAATGTTTTTATTCGTTTCTTCCTTAAAAAATCACTAGTTTATTTAAAAACTAATGCATTTTAAAAAGTGAATGCCGTTATTTGAACGTCATTTGTATTTTGTTGGTTCGGTTTCACGTATTAGAGTCCAGCAATAGTCTTCCAGCATGTTTTTTTCTCAAAATCATTGATAATTTCTTTCAATTTTCGTTAAATCTTGGTGGGCACGCACTTCATGTTCGTCGCTCACTGCGAATGTAAAAAATGCAAAACATTGTCGGTGTCCATGGTTTGTTCAAGTTTCTGAATGCAAAATCAAAATAATGTAAATGGAATGCAAATCCTTTTTTTCCAACCAAATATTCATTACACACAAAGCAAAAATAGCTTGAATCAGTAACACACGATCTCCCTGACATGCTTAAACGCTACTGTTATGAAGACTTAGAATGAATGTGGGCTTCTGTCAAATAAATAATTGGGAAATTGTAGTGTCGGTATTGATTGTCTTACAGTAATGCCAGCATGCGATAAAACATGAACAAGACGTTTAAGTGAAATTTCTTGCCAGATTCGAATTCAGCGCATCCAGATAAGTTAAAAAACACGCTTCGTTTCTGCATTAATTTTTTTTTTCAAATTTGTAGACCAGTATTATTGTTGATTCTTTATTTGTTCTTACAAAAAATGCTTCATTTAATTCGGCAAAAATCTTTTTCTCTGCTTTGCCTTATCGTGTATAGAAATATCTACTTTCATCATTCTTTGGTTTAATTATGTAATTTTTATAAAAAAAAAAAAAGAAAGTACAAGAACTCGATTTAATTGCAGCAAAAAAAAACATAATTATCATGTTTTCCGAGAATAGGCTTTATATGGAAAGTATGGTAAAAAATTGAACGATCATCACAAATTTCTAGTTCTAAATTGGAAATACTTTTAAGAAAAATAATTAGTATTGTGGTAATTTTGTTGAACTATTTATGGTTTTTAATTTAAATTTTCAATATTTTTAATCAGGCTTCATCAAATTTAATTTTCATTAATTTTTTTTTTTTGAAGAAAGGAATTTTTCAACATGAAAGTTAATTAAAATTGTTATTGATAATCATTCATTCTTGTCTGACCTGAGATTCGAACCCAGGCGGCTGGTTACCCTGACATGTTTCGATCGCTACCACTCGATCTCCTCAGAGGGATTTGCCGTCTTACACTCGCAGAAAGTTAAAAATTAACCACCGTATTCTTAAACGATTATTAAATTTAACAAACGTATATAATGAAAAATTTTCATTAACAATTTTATTTGAAATTCTTAATTTAAGTTAAAATAATTTTTAAATACACCATTAGTATTTTATCGCTTACTTAAACTTTTGTGTGAGGTTAATATAAAAAAAAAATTACAAAAATTAGAGGTCGATCGGTTTAAAATTGCCGTATTCGACGAGGATTAAAGTTCTTGAGAACGAATTTGGGAAAAATGGATAGAAAAAAGCTCGTAACTACACAGGAGTCACTCCCATTATATTTTGTCCTCAATAACTCAAGAACAAACTTACCCTCCATCACCAACCCTTCAGGGGCCCATATAAAAAAGAAAAAAGAATTTTATGAATATAAAGTAATAAAAGGAACATCTTTCTAGGCCAAAAACGGGGAGGATACTCTCTATTACGATGTGAAAGAATATGGTAGCAAATCTAGTGATTGGTACTCTTTGATGCGTTTGCCCACTTGTCTATCGTATTTTTTTATTTTTTGCTTTCCGCAAATCCTCACTATTTATTTTATTAAATTTATTTCAAATATTTTTACATATTTTGGCATTTCATTATTGTTAATCTGCACCATCTATAATTTTTTGCCGGCAAAGCTTTATGTTTAAACAATTTTGCGAAAGTAATAGAGAGTATCAAGTTGACATTTAGCTTTCGCATCAAAATTCTTTTCGTATTTCAATAAGGAGTAGACTCCCTGATTACGTATCAACGTATACGTATGTAGGTTCAAAAGAGACTTGAAAAAAAAAAACTGATCAGCTTAACCTGACGTGTCTGAATCTGCAGTAAGCAAATGCCAAGCTATAATTGCCCATATTGTGCACATATAAGCGATTATCCCAAGACGAGGTTTTTATGACAAATATTATTCTCAAAATATTCTCTCATCAAAACACATGTGAAGTGTAAATGGCACACTTATCTATTTTAGTAAAATCTACTATTATTTCTATTTCCACAAAAACCCATTAATATGCGTAAATTATAATCCAGCGGGAAAAAGAAGAAGTACGGATGCCTGCTAGAATGCCTCTGTACTCCTTATTTTGGATATACAAGGCCTGCTCGCTCTGTTCCATACTCATATCGTTTTTACACGTTGTCATTGTGGAGTAGCCCTTCTGCTCTCACTTCTTAAGCAGTTACATCAGAATAACGTGACATTATCAAAAAAAACAATACAAACAATTTTACTCCTTCTCTACTCCTTCTCAATCTTTTACCTTTTATACCTTAGAGCCGAGGCCTTCAATGGGACATTCCTTAGCAGTTAGATAAGAATAGTTATTGAATCAAACAAAATTTTAAGCAGGCCTTTAAAAGGCCTGAAGTAAGAAGGTCTTCTGAGTTTTCCCGCTGGGAAGTATCTGTGCAACTGCGTATGTGTTTATCTATATTATATATACTATTCGTTATTTATTATTTAATTAGGAATTTTATCTATTTAATTTATATTTTGAGCACAAAATCCATAAAATTTAATAAATTGATTGCTAACAATTTTATTTGCACATTTGTATCTGATTAAAGCATAATTTTATTGGTACTGCTGATGATCGTCATTTTATTCATTTTAATAATGTTTTTTTTTTAACAGTTACGAGTTATAAATTCGTTATTGAAATTAAAGCACACACACACACAAACACTTATATTTTCAATCTATTCAGATTTATTTTTCTTTTTTAAATAAATTATTAATATTTATTTATTAGCTACCTTAAACTTCATTTTTATATTGGAAAGTTATTCTATTTTTTGTGCCGTTTTTAAAAAATTTTTGTAATTTAATAAAAATTAATAGTTTTCTTTAAAGAAAACCCCGATTGAAACCATATTATTTTGGTGTGAATCATACTCGAGCAACTTAATGTGAGTAGCAGTGTTGAAAAATTTTTCATATTAAAAATACCGCAGTACCCCCGCGTTGTTTTCAGTACTTTTTTATGCTTTGAGCTATTTAACTGTTAACTTTTTAGCTGTAATGTGATCATTTCGAAGGCAGGCTTAGGTTATCATGAGCTTGTTGCAAAATTTATATTGTTGTATTTTAAAAATAATTAACGACTTAAATATTGAAATGCAAAGCGTGGACGCCAGGATTCATATTTTGCTTTCCAGAATGGGATATTTGTTCTTACAAGTGGCAAGAAAATTTATAAAATGGGATGCATTGGATAATATGTTAGTGGAAAATTTAAATGAAAACCATATTTTTAGAAGCATGCAATGTTAAGGAAATGGTTTATAAAGTAAAAGAAACTGCGAAATCGTTTTATTCGAAACATTAAGAACGAATTTTTGTTTTGAACATAAAACCTTAAAAGTGATAATCAGCTTCACTCCAGAAAATATTGTTTTCGGAAAAACCAATAGCATAATACTGATGTAATAAATGTTATTTACTAACGATAAAGAAAATTATAATAATTTTAATTCTCAATTCCGTTTTATAGCGGATCTTCTGAGAAATAAAGAATTTCAGAACTAAATATATTTAAATTTCTTGGAAAACTATAGCCAATATTAAGAACGAAACTAATGTTTGCTGACATTTCACATATTGCTTTTGGAATTTTATCGATACCACATTTCTGAGCATCAATTGAACGCACATTTTCAAATGCAAAATTATGTAAAAAGCAAAGGAAGAAATCGCTTACACGTAGAAACTATTTCAAGTTTGATAATAATTAAAAATCTATTAAAATCAACTGGTAGTTGCTGTTGTAGTTATAATATTTCTTATGATCTCTTAAAGCATAGTTAACCAAAACTCTCATTAAATGAAATGCGTCTGTATTGGATAACATAACATTGCCCAGCAAACACAAAACTAAGCATTGCAAATGTAATGAATTTTATGAATATTATTTTTAGATGAAAGTACAGATATTAATGATCTTTGTCAACTGGTTGTCTGTGTAAGATGCATTGATGAACATTTTAATGTTTTTGAATCAATGTTGACATTGGAAACCTTTCATGGGCATGTAACGGGAAAGCTTTTGATGGAAGTTGTAAGTGATACACTTTTTGCTATTGTTGATGTAAACAAAATTGTCGGTGTCTGCACAGACGGGGCAAGTGTAATGGTAGGAAAAAACACAGGTTTGATAGGTAATATAAAAAAAAGTGAAATGGCAATGCAAAACTTTCACTGCATTATCCATCAAGCGGCGCTTGCATCTAAATTTATTACTCAAGACTCTACTATGAAGACTGCAGAGCGCATTATAAATAAAATAAGAGGAGGACACAATGCCCTCACTCATCGAAAATTTGTAAAATTTTTAACATCTAAAAACGCAGCTTTCAAAGATCTTAAAATGTTCACTGAGGTACGTTGGCTCAGGCGTGGCGAGTGCCTTAACCGGCTATATGATTTAAAAGAGGAAGTCTTAGAGTTTTTAGAAAAAGAAAATATCGATGAGTCGGCAAAAAGTTTTTTAAAAGATACACAATTCATATCAGATCTAGCTTTTCTAGCTGATACAACTTCTTTGCTTAATGATTTCAACTTAGAGCTTCAAGGAAAAGGTAAGAATATATCTGATATATGTAAAATTTTATTTAATTTTAAAACAAAACTTTTTCTTATACTTTGCCAAATTAAGACAGATGACTTTTTCAGTTTTAAAAAAACATCTCTATTGCGCCAATCGCTGTGCGATGCTACGAAAACTAAGCGAGTTGAGATGTTTGATACACTGCTCAACAGTTTTGAAGACAGGTTTGCAGATTTTAAGAGTATACAACTGCAGTTGGAATTATTTAATAACCCTTATAACTGTGATGTTACTCAACATGAGTTCGATATACAATCAGAACTTATATTTCTTCGTACCGAAGTCCAAGCTCCGGGAAAAATGGGAATAGAATTCTGGAAAATCTAAGTGATTTAGATTTTCCAGAGTTAAAAAGAAATGCGTTGAAATTGTTATCGCTTTTTCCTTCTACATATTGCTGCGAACAAATTTTTTCCGACTTAAAATTTATTTGTTCCAAGCAGAGAAATAAATTAAGTTCTTCAAATTTAAAACATATTATGCTAATAAGAAATTGTTACAAAATCTTCAATTTGGAAAACTTAATTTATAATTTGAAATTATTAAGCAAAGAAGTTGTATCAGCTAGAAAAGCTAGATCTGATATGAATTGTGTATCTTTTAAAAAACTTTTTGCCGACTCATCGATATTTTCTTTTTCTAAAAACTCTAAGACTTCCTCTTTTAAATTATATAGCCGGTTATGACAGTCGCCACGACTGAGCCAACGTACCTCAGTGAACATTTTAAGATCTTTGAAAGCTGCGTTTTTAGATGTTAAAAATTTTACAAATTTTCGATGAGTGAGGGCATTGTGTCCTCCTCTTATTTTATTTATAATGCGCTTTGCAGTCTTCATAGTAGAGTGTTGAGTAAAAAATTTAGATGCAAGCGCCGCTTGATGGATAATGCAGTGAAAGTTTTGCATTGCCATTTCACTTTTTTTATATTACCTATCAAACCTGTGTTTTTTCCTACCATTACACTTGCCCCGTCTGTGCAGACACCGACAATTTTGTTTACATCAACAATAGCAAAAAGTGTATCACTTACAACTTCCATCAAAAGCTTTCCCGTTACATGCCCATGAAAGGTTTCCAATGTCAACATTGATTCAAAAACATTAAAATGTTCATCAATGCATCTTACACAGACAACCAGTTGACAAAGATCATTAATATCTGTACTTTCATCTAAAAATAATATTCATAAAATTAATTACATTTGCAATGCTTAGTTTTGTGTTTGCTGGGCAATGTTATGTTATCCAATACAGACGCATTTCATTTAATGAGAGTTTTGGTTAACTATGGTTTATATAAGTTTGTTGTAGACACAACAACAACACTACAAAAAGGAAAATAAAATTTTTTTTATGTTTGAAAATAAGGAATAATTCCCATATTCAATTTTTTTTAAATTATTACGTTAATTACAACGAATTTTTCAAGTAGAATGATTACGGAAACCATATTGTGCATGCTGCTGGTGTATTATAATTGAGAATTCTTCAGTAAACAAGGACGGAATACAACAAAAGTGAAATAAACATGTGTTACGAGTTAATGAAATAATAATATTCTCTCTGGTTCTGTGGGGTATGTGTTTAGATTAGAACCAATCTAATCTCGCTTTCGGATTATTTTAAGTACGAATCGAGATTTAACCGTCTTAGAAATTCTTGACTTAAGCGGAATTCGGGCTTAAATATGGATGAGTTAAGTTTTTCGCCCTTGAATAATCCGTACTTGAATCAAGCGTTCTGTACTTAAGTTAAGGAAATCCGTACGTACCGTACTTTGACACCGCTTCAGCTTGATTTAAGTACGGATGGATTGATTTGTTTTTTCAGTGTGGGTCTAAATTATAATGAGTACTGTAGAAGTTTTCAGAATGGAGAGCAGCATAAAAAATGGCATATTCGCTTTATCTATTATTCTTTCGCAACGCAACGTCACCTTTACGTAAGAGTACCTTTTTCTAGATAAACTTGGTTAGGAAAACGGAACATCCGATCCATGTCGTTCATGTTAACGCAACAGTAACGAGGCCGTAAGGCATTTTCGGGAACCGGAATCGCTATGTCTATCTCAAATAAATTTTTCTTTTAAGCAGTGAATCGATATGTTCGGAGGCTGCGAAGGTATCTCAAAATGACCCCTGTAAGGACCCAAGTGAGCTGCCCTCGTTTTGGCTGTCTATTAAAAACCTTACCCTTTAAGGGTGTCATCTGTTATTAACTTTTAAGCCGAGTAAAACAATTATAAGATTACATGGATCTCTTTGAACAGAGTGTAGTAAACGGAAAACCAATAGAAAGGCGGTCTCATAGAAGTTTACCGATTTTTCTTAT
Source organism: Pollenia angustigena (assembly GCA_930367215.1). Lineage (NCBI taxonomy): Eukaryota > Metazoa > Arthropoda > Insecta > Diptera > Polleniidae > Pollenia > Pollenia angustigena. The sequence goes on along the minus strand of OV884057.1, from coordinate 116,645,334 downwards.
GATAATGCTCACTCTTTCGTTGGGCCTCGGCTTTCAAGCTGTATAATCCAGATATTGTCCATTTTAACTGCTATGTCTTTTTGTGGGATGTACAGTTCCCTAATAGGATTCGGATTGACTTCAGAAAAAGAAACATAACGTTAAAAAAAATTTAAAAGAACCTAAATACCATTTTGAAAATTTTACAGGACAAGCAAAAAGCTCCTTATATTCTGTGAACAGTGCCATTTATTTGTTGTTAATAAAATCGCTCATTTTGTTTGGAAAATTCCAAAATATTTTGTGAACACTTGTGTTGATGCAATACATCCGAATCAATGAAAAAGTTGGTTTTTAATTTTTGGTACGTAAGAGCTTTTTGCGTTTAAGGTAACGATAGAACAAATTTACTTGATTCGTATTTAGCCTTAAAAGCTGAGAAGATATTTTGGTATAGAGTTCACAAATGCCATTAGATGAAGGGATGTTTTTTTTATCTGGCTTGCAATTGTAACTCAAATTAAAAATAAGTATAAATGTAAATGATATTTGAAATCTGTCTTTACCCTGCCGTTAAATGAGTAGCTAACTACAAAAAAAGCCAACTTTAAGTTAGCTTGTATAGACTAACTTAAATCCAACTACTAAGCAATGGAAAATTTACATTAACCAAAGTGTAGACAAACACTGTGTATTTTAAGTAGAGAGAGCCAAGTCGATTGGCAAACAAACGGTTCCAAGACCCACAAATGTTTTAATAATTTAGGGCCATTTTTACAATATACGGAGTAGAAATTGGTAATCGGTAATGGCCAGGTTATTGTATAATTAAAAAATGAAATAAAATAACTAAATACAATTTTAATAAGAAAGTTAATTTAAAAAAACAAACTTAAAGCTAACTTTAAGTAGTAAGTTTATAGCTAACTACAAAAAGTTAACTTTAAAATTAACTGAAAGCAATGCAGAGCCGGACAATTGACTACTTCCTAGGACATCGCAATGTTAAAATAGTTAGTTAATTTCATATAAAAGTAATGCAAGTGTCAACCACCACTACTTGAGAAATAGTTAGCTTTCAGTTAATTTTAAGTTAACTGAATGTCCGACAGGGTATCTTCTTCTATCTATATATATATAAAGCAGGATGTGTGTATGTATATAACGTATGGACTCCAAAACGGCTTTGCCGATTTTGATGAAATTTTCAGGGAATCTTCAGAATATTCAGGCGTGGCAAAATCCAATTTCCACATTACAGCACCAATGACATAAACATATATATTTTTGCTTTTTTTTAAGGCCGTAGTCATGTTTTTCAAAACGAGATATCAAACTCTTAAATCGGTTATGTAGTTCTGAAGATATTTAAAAAAACCTATTATAATAAAATGATCCAATATCAAAATTTTAAAACTTTTAAAACCATTCCAATTCCCTTTGCGTCTTGCCTTTGCTATTACCATCAGCAAAGCACAAGGCCAACCATTTACTATTGCTGGCTTAAACTTCCAGTTGTATGTGGCTCACTCCCGAGTTGGTACGCCAAAAAATTGATACGTTTTTACACCAAATAAAAAACAAAAAACATTGTCTATGGGCTGGCTTTAAGATGAAGTAATAAATTAATATAATTTCCAATTTGCCTTAAATACATGCGTTTCTTTATTGATTTAGCCCATATCTACACCATAAGTAAGTTATGCTATAAAAAAAACTTTATGAAAGGTATTCCATGGATTTTTATTTAAAGGCCTTAAATATCGTTAAAAGCTCAATTTAAATCGGATGGTAAAACAACGCTAATATTTGCTTAGGGCCAGCAACGCGGACCGGTTCAGCTAGTTTTAAATAAATACTTTTTAAGTTTTTCAAGGATATTTTAATAATATGAAGCAAGAACTTTCAAAACACCGAATACCAACTCAAAATCTAACCGTCCTAAAATTTTTTAACTTTTATGGAAGTGCACTATGGTGCAGACGATCAGTTTCTTTGTGCAGACTACACAGAAAAAAATAATTTTCATATTTGAATATGAAAATCGCATATTTGATAAAAAAAATTTTTAAATTTTCTGCGATGACGATTTTTGCGGTATTGATAAAAAAGTTTGTAGGTAAAGTTATTGAATTTCTAGTCAACAACTAAGTTTATTGAGTCAATAAAAAAAGTTGTTGCCCAAAATAATTTTTTTTAACAAAATGTTTACGTGGTTTGTTAAAATAAATTATTGAAAATGTTGAATAAATTACAAATGGAAAAGAGTTGTAAAAAAACTGTATTAACTTTGATTCAAATATTTTTTTTATTGAATGTGTAGAAATATTTAATTATTTCACTAGTAAATATGTTTTATTGAATGCTATTTTGCAAAGTGTAAATTTGATAAATTTTTTCATTGAATCAAACAAAAGGTTTATTGACCTAAAATTTTATTTTCAACAAACTGTGTTGTTAAAAATTTTCTTGAGATATTTTTTTCTGTATATTTGAGGGCGAAGTTCTTTACAGATTCTTATAAAACATTGTGGACAAATTCGATATCTATGACAGCTTAATATAATGACTTAAAAATGGGCAAAGTATTCAAAGTAAATAATATTTTTAGTCTACTTCTACTTAACCGAATCTTATAAAACTTGGCGCACTATAAATGCAAGCTTTGCTATAAATGCAATATTCTGATTCCAACAAAACCTTATTTTCCATGTGGTTTGTTTTATTCTAAAAAACTCAACCTTTTCGGGAGAAAATTTTTTAACAAACATACACCAAATTGCATTTTTTTCAAATAAAATGTCACATTTTTTTTGTAGAAAAGAAAACACCATAAGTTTAACGCATAGAGAAATTATATACAATTATATTATTTGCTGTCTAAAATTAATATGCTGTTTTCACAACACAAGTGATTGAACGTGATTAAAATTTATATGAAAAGCACTCAGTTTTTTGAGTGTTTTTTATATGAATTTTTACTACACGTTCAATCACTTGTGTTGTGAAAATAGTACGAAGTTGGTAACTTTTCATCGTCACTGTTGCTGTTATTTGTATAAAATCCTTGGACCTGGTCTATTGATTTGTTTATGTTGGTTGTGCATTAAATTGACCCAGTCACCCCCTAGGATTAAAAATTAGTTGAAAAGAATTCCAGAAAAATTCTTCACGCCTCTGGATACTGCCTCTTTAGTTTTTGTATACTGCGTCGCCATTTAAAGTCCGATCATAACATAGTGCATATCGTTATTCATGGCTTGTCTATGGCTTCATTTTTGCTTTGGTGACTTTTTAATTCGACATCAAATTCTGGTCGCCACTTAGACGTACCCCCTAATGTCCAATTTTTTGTACGTGACAAGAAAGCACAATGTAATTAACACAACGCAATATAAATATGAAAGAGCTGTCGAGAAAAATTCCTTCAAAGTGTTCTATTGTTCGGTTTTTCTTTATTTTACTTAAAAACTTCTTTTTTGCATATTTTAACTTTCCTCCTTAAGATGTTGAAAAATGTTAAAGGAATGACTAAATCACAGGAAACGAAAACTGAATTAAAATCTTAATACTACAATTCAACAACTTTCGGAAGTGTTACGCTGAAAACTATTTAACACTTTTTTAAAAGCTTATGCTAAATACTTAATAAAAAAGGGATTTTATAGGTGTGAAACACTAATGGCAATTTTCTCATTAGGCGATTATCTTTTTTCCCAACGAAAAACTGCACATTAAAGAAATTTGGTTTTCTCAATGTCTCATTTGCTTCGATTTTATCGCAAAGCTAACCGGCACTCATCTGCCAATTATTTATTTTCCTTTTATTTGCCGTTCAGATAAATTCAATCAGCTGACTCCCAACTTTTACATGTATTTTGAGTGGCGTTGCCAGCTGAAAATTTTTTGTTGGTATATTGAGAAACCCAAAATCGTTAACGGACAGTTTATCGGTCCAATAAATTTATGTTGACATTAAGTTACAGACAGTTTGTCGATTCATTGAGAAAATGGCCATACGAATTTTAAATATCACAAACCTTTTTTGGAATGAGTTTTTCGCTTAATCTAAGCATAATTACAGTCCTTTTCGCTTATAGTCACATCTTTTAGTTGCAGCTAGATCGTGGACTACATCGCTAATGTGACTTTAGGCTTTTTTTACATATATGCAATTGTGGGCTTATAACCGAATTTGAATATAATCAATTCATGTGCATTAGCAAAACGTTTGGTTTTTATTTGTTTGTTGGGTTAGAGTAATAATATCTTAAACTGGGTACAAAGCTGAAAACCTGTATAACTCAGGAACGTTCCTAAGTTGTTTAGAAAAAATTGAACTTTCAAACTGCATTGTTGGTTTTTTAATTTTTATAAAAATTTTAAAAGTTATAAAGCGTTATTTACAAAATTTTTGGAAAAATTACGAAAAATTTTAATGAAGGGTGCATAAATGAGCAAATGCATTGCAAAAACTTGGACATTTTTTTTCCTTAAAAGTGAAAAAAATTGTGGTTTTTGACAAAGTTGTAAATAAAACTTAAAAAAGGCAAAAATTCGACTTGAGCGACCTCTAAACCTCTTCCGAAAAATCTTAAAAAAACTTTACCCTATAAGCTTTTAAATTATGCTTGAGTCCCCAAAAAAGTGGTTTTTTCGGACACACTAATTAATGTGCATATAAAAAATAAGAAAATCATATTTATTACTCTGACAGCTGGCTTTAATTTTGCAACAGAGTCGCATACTGTATATTCCTGATACCAAAGGCAAAACTTAATTTTTTCCCAGTAGACAGTTGTAACAAAAATTAAACGATTAAATTTTTAGTTTTTCTATATGGTTTGTGGCTTCGAAAACTAAAAAAAAGCTTAGTTTATTTTGATGATGTAACCATAACGCGAATAATTTTCTTTTCTCTTGCCTTTGCTAACCGGCGATAGGTATGCCAAATGTGCTTATATCACTTAATGGACTATACCGTTAATATCGTCTATTAAATTTATTTAAGCGGCAAAAAAAAAAGATTAAATGGACTAACACGACTGAAAAAGGTAGTGACTTTAAACGAAAAATAATGTATATTTCATTCTCATGATATTCTTTTGAATTTGTATTTTTTAAGTTTTACCATAGTTCAAAAGTTACCCCCTTATTCATAAAAAATATTTCTGTTTTATTAAAGGTTAATTAAACAAATTTTCATATAAAATTCGTCTTATAAAACTGTTATAAGCATGAAATATTGTTTATGAATAAGGCCTTTAGACAAATCTTGTTTTCCAATTAAAAAAATAACATTTTAGAAAAAGTTAAGACTTTGATGGCTTTTAATTAAAAAAGAATATCAAAAAAATAGTTTTGTCCAGAGAAATTGGCCATCAGAACTTAAGTACAGTGGTAATATCGGGTGATTTTTTAGCTATTATCTTTTTGACAACACTGGTTTAAACAGCTAACGCACGTTTGTGTTTTGTTGCACTGTCAAACATCTTCAGTTTGGTCTAAAATTTAACCATGAATCGTCTTACAAACGAACAACGCTTGCAAGTTATTGAATTTTATTATCAAAATGCGTGCTCTGTTAAGAAAGTTCATCGCGCGCTTCTTTCATTTTAGACGAAGCTCATTTTGGTTCAATGGGTACGTTAATAAGCAGAATTGCCGATTTTGGAGTGTAGATCAGCCAGAAGCATTGCAATAGCTACCAATGCATCCAGAAAAAGTTGCAGCTTGGTGCGGTTTATGGGCTGGTGGCATCATTGGACCGTACTTCTTCAAAGATGATGCGAATCGTAACGTAACTGTGAATGGTGAGCGCTACCGTGAGATGATATCCAACTTTTTTTTGCCCAAAATGCAAGAGCTTGACTTGCATGACATGTGGTTTCAACAAGACGGTGCCACATGCCACACAGCGCGCTTAACAATGGACTTATTGAGAGGCGAGTTCGGTAAACATTTTATTTTACGTTTGGGACCGGTCAATTGGCCACCTAGATCGTGCGATTTAACGCCTTTAGACTATTTTTTGTGGGACTATGTTAAAGCTCGTGTTTTGACACACATGCCCGCTTCAATTGAAGCATTGAAAGACAAAATGAAAGCATTTATTCATGAGATACCGGCCGAAACGTTGGAAAGAGTATGCCAAAATTGTCACGGTCAACATTTGCATGAAATAATCTTCAAACATTAAATTTTATGGACCGTACTATCGATTCAAATAAAGATTTCATGCATTTTTCTGAATTTTATGTGTTTTTTTTTAACTTTCCTAGCTTTTAAAAAATCACCCATTAAAATAAAAAATTTATTTAAAAGAATAGTTTCAAAATAATTTACATTTCTTATCTATTATTTTTGCAAATTTTTGTGTACTACTTTTTTGCTTAAGTACGCTAATTTATCTTTGGTCAATTTAATTATCTTATTTTACTATTATATTTTTTATTTTATTTTATTTTATTTTAATTTGTTTATTATGCCAGTCCGAAGAGAATATTTAAACTTTAAATAGATTTTGTTACCCTTCTTCAGCTTAACATTCTCTTCTTTGTTACAATTTAACTCAATTAATCACAAATTAGCTCAATGTTGAAGAAAAAAACAAATTCTTAAGTGTTTTTTTCTTTTGTATTTTTCCATTTTCTTTGTTTTTCTCATTTAAAATTAGTTTATGGAATGAATGTTAACTTAATTATACTAATAATTTGATTTAACTACATTATAATTTCTAATGTTAATTAATGCTGACAATATTTCAAATTTTACATTATCTTAGGTTTTTTCACATTTTTGTTGTTTTTGTTGGTTTTCTATTTTAAATTTCTTACCGCATTGAGTCCGCTATAGAGTCGTGTTAAGAAATATTATCTTCTTTAGTTGTCCACATCTTTAACGATGTCAACTGAAATTGGAGGAGAAGAAAGTAGATTTTAGAAATAAGAAAATTTAATTAGGGAAAATATTATTGAACATTTTTTAGTTGTAATTATTTAATCAAAATGCTAATGTTTATTTATTTTTGTTTATTTTAAATTGAGACAAAATGTTAAATTATTTTCAATGTTTTTTTGGCTGCTGTAATAATTGTGAAAAGAAATACAATTCAATTTAGGTAAACATCGATGTTATTTACTTTTAATATTTGTTTTATATATTTGCATAAATATACACGCATATTTGTTTCAATTGGGGCACTTTATGTAAAAGGGCTGAAAATGCAATATTTCTCTAGTTCATGTCAAATCTTTATAAACTAAAATTATTTGTGTTTAATAAATATGTTTTTATTTTTGTATCGATATTTTTTGTGACCTTGGCCAACTAAAAATTACCTTAAAACGGCTGCACAAAGGAGAGTTTTTCGGGTATGTTCTGTAAATCGAAATAATGCGGACCTAAACCCGAACAAATTTTGAAAACGAGCCTGTAAAGATAGTTCATAAAAATATTCCGTTTTTATACTTCATACATTGAGTACCAATTATACCACAAGACCAGCTCTTAAAAACAGGAAAAACTACAGTTATTTTGTTAATAGTTGAAATAAGGATCTCGTTCGATTTCAATTCCACTTCATTTCCATTTTTTAGAACATGCCCGATTAAGTCCGTTAATTTTTCAATTTCCCGCCTCTTAACTGAAAGGTAGCACAGCTTCAGTGAACAAGCATCTGTAAATTGGCTAAATAAAATGAAAAAAGTGAATTTCATGTGCTTATGCCTTATTTTTTTCTTGTTTCCTAACCTAAAGGATCGGCGGAAAGCGATTTAACTCCAACGATCACTTCACAAACAAAAACCTATTTTTATGACCTGACAAATCTTAGTTTTTGGAAGGTATAACAAAACCCCCTAAGCAAAATCACCCAAAGCAATGTTTGAAAAATCGGCCAAACGAACAATCTTCCAACGTAAACGAAAAATGGCCCAAAAATAAATAATGAAAATGTTATCCAACAATGATGTAAAGGCCCAAAAATATTTAATAATTCTTACAAAGTAGTTTTAAACATACTTCCATCTTTGGGTTGGGCTCATATGCCCGAAAGTTAAAACTTCGAATTCGAAAATACCGAACCAAAACGCACAATGTGAATTGTAAATAAAACAGAAAGTTTCTAGAGAATTAGCTTAATATTTTTTATTATGATAGAAGGATCTATGACAATTATGTTTGAAACAAAAAATCGGCCAAATGTTCACCACAGCTTTGGTGGCATACCTCTATCAGTTGTTCCATATTTTCAATGACTCTGAGATATAATTGAGGTTCAATGTCGTTAATGTGCCGAATTATCTAATCCTTTAGCTCTTGAATTAATCGTGGCTTTTTGACGTACACTTATTCCTTTAAGTATCCCCAAAGAAAGAAGTCCAACGGTGTCAAATCACATGATCTTGATGGCCAATTTACAGCGCTATGACGTAAGATAACACTAATTGCATTGCATTGACTGTGTGACAAATGGCACCATCCTGTTGGAATCACATATCGTTCAGGTCCATATCCTCAATTCCTAGCCACAGCAAGTCCGTTATCATCTCGCGATAACAAACACCATTCACGGTAACTGCTTGACCGACCTCAGTTCCGAAGAAGTACGGTCCGATGAAGGGGACATCCGCAGAACAAACTAGGCGAGCATGAACACATTTCGTCGAATAAGCTGAATAAGCTAAGATAAAGTGGTGGAAATAATACTAAACTGTTTATACTAAAAATTAAAAATTGCTTCTTATCACCAAATTCATAGAATCAAGAGAAAAAAAACAATTAAAATTGTTTGTTATTAAATTCATAGTTTAAATAAAAATTTATTTCAGAACGACTAAACTATTTATTAAATCAAAATAAGTTTTAGAATTTTTTTCTCAACTAAAAAAAATAATTGATTCAGTTAACACATTAATTAAATTGAAATATATTTCAAGCAATTTTTTGAATTGATAAGAAACTGCTGATAATTATTTCTGTGTAACTACATACAAACATACATATCGCACTTGATCATGAAGCAATTTTTAATAAATAATTAAATAAAAGTATGGCCGGCGGTCAGATATAAATATTTCGAGTAGATTTTAAATTCACAAAATTTAATATTCGTTTAATTATTTAAATAAAGGAAGAAATTAAACAACATGAAATAAATTAAAATTTACTGATAAGTTTTTATTATTCTAAACAGATACAGGGGTTTAACTGCCAACGCTGTTTTGAGATAAACCACTAACTCCTTATCCGAGTTCTTTGCAGGTGAAACTTACCGCCACAGCGACGGCTGCCAGTCTATAGTCAAAAATTAATCTTTTAACCAATGGTAATTTTGGTGGATCGAAATTTTTTGTTTTTGTTTTTTAGTTTTTACATGTTTCTTCCTCGCTTCTGTTTTTTCGTACTTTTGTCAAGACTTTTTCTGGAAGACCTAAGTTCATTTCGGTTTTTATGTCTTTTGCTTTTTTCTTATTCATGTTGACCTTTTGCTCAACTACAACAATTTTTTTTTGTGGTTAGTTGAACTGTATGGTTTTTTTAATACAAAATTTGATTTTTTAAATCAGGCTAAGTTCATCAAATTTAATTTTCATTAAATTATTTTAATAAAAAAAGGAATTTTGCAACATGAAAAAATTAAATTTTTTATACTGTAATAGATTAGATTTGAATTGGAAACCTTTTTTGTATTTAATTGTTATATGACATTTTGTTAAATTTATTTAATTTGTTAAATTCGCAAAAAATTGCTAATTTTGTCAAAAATTCAAGAAAAAAACCCTGAAGAAGGCACACAACGGAGTGCCAAAAATGGGTTGAATAAAATTTTATATTTTTTTTTTTTATAAAAAAAGAGACCCCAAGCTTAAGTCAAATATAATAATAATAAAAATTTTGTAAAGGTCGAATAAGAGTCAATTTATATATTTTTTTTTTTGCTTGCCTGAAATTGGTAAAAGCAATAACAGGGTTGTGCCAAAATATAGAGCTAAAAAACAAGTAACAGCGCTATATTCACCGTGATGCGATTAGAACACAAAGTTATAAGAATACCATTCTTTAGATATAAATAAATCTTTTTTCTGTCACGCCTACTTTTTTAATCCCGCCCACATTTTAGCTGATGTTGATGACCAAGATGCTTGTACCTAATTCGAAAACTTCTGTTCTTTTCGTGCCACCTGGCGAAAAGTAGGCGTGGTACAATATAGAATTCCTTATATCTTAAGAATGGTACGAGCAAAATCGTCCGAATTTAGGGTACAGAGCTGGATTGTCAAAGCACAAAATGTGGCTGTTTAATTGGATAAGTAGGCATTGCACCTCTCATACAAACTCAATATGGTTACAGTATTTCTGGAGAATGGCAATAGATAGATAATTTACAGATTAGTTACAAACAGCTTGGTTATCAATACACAACAACTTTCAATAAGTGTGCGTAACGCAAAATATAATTCTGTATATCTGAAGAACGGCAATAGCCTAAGTTTCCATATCTGGCATAAATGACTGGATTATCAATACGCAACATTTGTTAAAATTTCGCTGAATTTCGGAAGTAGGCGTCGTACTTATAATACAGAGTCAATACAAATATCTTTGTCGATTAAAAACGGTTACATTCAAGATTGCCTAAATTAGTAAAAATAACTTCGTAATCAAACAAGGTCTGCTTTAAAAATATTTTAGTTATTTTATATTAATGCGCACTGGGTGAAGCTAGTAAATCGATAAATTAAATGTTTAAGTTTACGATCTGTGTCCCAAACCTGTTAAAAACTTAAAAAATTGGTGATACAATTGTAAGTTTATGTTTAAAAGTAGGGATTTTTGGGGACTTCAAAGTTCAAGTTAAGGACATGAGCCAAAAGTGTTCTGGCAACACTGCTTTTACGTAACATTTTCTTACTATTAGAAATAAATATTAATCATACGTACCGGAGACAAACATATTTTGCAGTTTTGTTCAGATTTCGGTTTATAATTTTTTTTTTTGTATTGAATCGATTTTGTTAGATTTCAATAAAAATTTCCGAAAATAAAAGTTCGGAAATGTTTTAATTTTCACCAACAGATAAAGAACCAAATCTAAATCTCAGAGATCCAGAAGAGAATGTACGTTTAATATTTTGCGTCTCATGTGTTAGTTTTGCATGCCAGAGAATGGAAAAAGTACATGCACAATTATCTCCCAATTTTCTTAGGCCTATTTCACCAATTTATTTCAATATCAATTTATGTTTAAAATTTATTTTTTATTTCAAATAAAAATTAAATTATATGAAAAACTTTATTTAAATATGAATTGATATTTAAATAGTATTAGTGAAATAGGCCATTAGTTCTTATAACATAAAATATTTGTTTTCATAAAGAGTAAAAGTAAATGTTCTACTTTAACGAATCCACTTTCAATTAAATCTGGTTTATTTTTTAAACTATTTACATTAAAATATTTAAATGAATACTTTTATTATTTCACTTTCCGTGAAACGGGAAAAATTGAGTACATAAATAAAAAAAACAATTTATACCTATGAAAAGTTTCAGTGAAAATGTTATTTTTAACCACAATTATTTCAAATATTTAAGCTTCATTTTTTTATTTTTATGTTTTTGAATGTGTGTAGTTGATAATTGTGCTAAATTAAACCACAAGTTTTTAAAGTTTCAAACAAGCACACATACACGCAAACAATCACACAATAACCCACCGATAGAAATATGTATGTATAATATCAGTTACATACTCAAACAAATTCAAATAAATAAATGTATCAGCATTAAAGCCACATTAAATAAATGCATTTTAACAACAAACACTTGCACTTAAACACACATAAATTCATATTGGAATTTTACCATAAATAAAACGGTTACAACAATATCAAATGTTAAATAATTGAGATATGTTTATTCATATGTATTTATTTAGACACACATTCGAAAAAAAACAGTCGTACAAATTAGGGTTGCCAGTTGTTTCTCAAATTTAATCCCCAAATTGTAAATTTTTACACCCAAAAATCCCAAAAAAAAACTATTTTGCCAATTTTGCCAAAAAATATTTAATTTGTAGATTTTCTTTTCATTAACATTTAAATTAGACATCAACTCAATAAATGATAATTTGATTAATTGAGGAGGTTTTCTTCAAAACTGGACTATTCAACTTTGGACAGAACTGATTTTTTTTGGAAACATTATTCCAGTTCAAAATGACTTTCCTTAAAATCTATTTTCTCATATTGTGCAAAAAGACAAAAAGTGGGATAGTCAAGTTTTGAAAAGAACCTCCTCAATTAACAAAGTTAAAAAGTTCAAAATAAAATGTATCAATTGAGTATATTTTTTCTCCAAAAGCGCCATAAGAACTGTTAACATCAAGTGTCATCTCATATTTTTAATTTTATAACTATCGAGTTTTGCAACTCACCAACTCAATTGTTTAGCACATACAACATATTACTTGAATTAAGTAGTTTTATTATTTCTGGGGATGGAACGTGTCACACCAAGTTTAATTACTTTTAAAATGAATAAATAGTGTTCAAACAGAACTGCGTCGAGACCACATCTTCCATACAATTTCATATAAAAATGTGTCGTACAAAGTCGTCGTGAAATAAAATCTATTTTATTTTCAGAAAGTTTTTTCTTATGCTCTCACATATAGACGCTAATTCTCCCAACAATGCTACCATAATTTCATTAAATCTCATACATTTTGTAAACAGAAAATGAAAACAAAAGAAAATCAAAATTACAGCAATACAATGAGAGAAAACTAGAAGTAACTGCCGACGTTATAATTATGAAGTTGAAGACTCAATTCTGTTTGTTTCTTTATTCGTAATAATCATCTTAGGAATTCGTATTGCATTTTATATCATCTTTTTGTTAGCTTAGGTCCACTGCCGACAAGGTGTTACTAACAATTTGGCTAAATCTTTAAATGACCGTGATTCATATTAATAAACTTCTGTCCAAAATGAGCTCAAAAAATTAAATGTTTTATACATATGAACACTGAACCAAAAATCCACTGAAAATTTAGGTTAAGCAAACGAATTATGTTTATTAAAAAAAAAATTCTCGTTGGCTCAACGAATTATTCGTTAATATAATGAAAATTTTATTTTTATTAGGTATTATTTGCATTATATTAACGTAAATTCGTTGGGTCAACGAAAATATTCAAATAAACGTAATTCGTTTGCTTAACGTACATTTTCATTGGATTTTTGATTCAGTGCACATAAAATAAATCCTTTCATTTAAGATGACCACATACGAGTGATTTTTGCGTGTGATTTGTTCGTGCCCAACGTCTTGTTTCTTGTTAATGGGGCTATTCGCGCACAAATCACAAGTAGTTGAACATATTAAATTTCTTGTGATTCGTTCGATGTATTAGTGGGCTTGTGCGCAAACAATTTACAATTTTTTCCATATAATTAGTATTGTGGTTATTTTGTTGAACTATTTATGGTTTTTAATCCAAATTTTTAATATTTTTAATTAGGCTTAAGTTCATCAAATTTAATTTTCATTAAATTATTTTTATGAAGAAAGGAATTTTACAACATGAAAATTAATTAAAATTTATTGATAATTTTTCATTCTTGACTCAAAAAAAAAATGTTTTTTCCACATTTTTTTATAAAATTACAAGTGTTGTTATCATCAAAATAATTTTTATTAGTCGTGCTTAATTCTCAGTTTTTATTCTTGATAAAACACTTGAAATTTATTGTTGATGGGATAAGCTATTCCTATGCGCATTTCACTAATTGCTTAGGCCAGATTATCAGGAAACTTCATCCATAAAGATTTTTAAAAAACTAAAGATATTAAACCAAACAAAACTGTTAAACGTATAAGATTTACAAGCAACAGTTCTACTTGTAATAATATCAAAGTTTCAACAGAAACATCAACAATAAAAAGTGAGTTTATCTCATCTTACATTCCCCATACAAAAATGAATTATCAAAATTGCAATTGCTACACAATTCTTGTTTTCTTTTTGCCGTTTAAGGTTATTGCGATTTGTTCGTCGTGTGTGTCACACGCACAAATCACTCACGTGATGACAGCTTTACCAAACTGCAGTTTTTTCCCAATTCAAACTCAAATGTCTTTTGGAACATTGATATTCATTACCGATTGAATTATTTTAGTAATCAAGCTGAAATTGGGTTGTCCGTTTATGTAAAATCATATATTTGGGGAAAAATATTTGCAAGTATTATGAACAATTTAGATTAAATGGGAAACGCATTAACATTTGTTGCAATAAACTTTTTAGATACAAAAAACATACATATCTTCTTTACTTTTAATGACAACACTGAATCTATCGATTTTGTTTCGTCTTAGCATCCAGTCTACAACATACATGGCATGCTTAATATTAACACTAATATGAGGCTAGTGTTAAATACGGACTTATCATATTATAGGTTTTCTCATGTTATAACACAGTTGTTAATGCATATGTTTTAACAACTCTTTTATAACATCATGTTAAAACGTTAAATCGTGTCTGTTGTAGACGGGAAGTTAAAATCGTATCGTAAATCCATTGAATCTAATGCTAAGTATGATAAATCTGTTTTTATCGCCCATTTTAGTTACATCTTCTCTAAATACAGTCAACATGAAAAATTTTATTAATTAGTAAAAGTCATAAATTTTTGTTTCAAAGGTGGTTTTTGTTGCTTAGTAAAAATTTGAGTAAAAAAATCCCCATCGAAATCCCCAAATAAAATTGTTTTATCCCTGTTTCCAAATTAAATCCCAAATTTGAAGATAAATCGTCTAACCTGACATCATTGGTACACACAAATGAGTGAAATGCAAATGCAGATGTAAACGCAAAACCATTACAAACATCAACACTCTTTTAACCGCATAACCAAAATGTTGAAAATGTTTATAGAAATACATACACACACATGTACACCATTTATATTTTCCTATAGTACATTTCTATGCGTGTGCCTTTATGCAAACTATTTTTACTATTATTCCTCTGTGTTTATTCAACTTAAAACGCATTATGTTGTAAATATACGTCAAAAACATGTAAAAACAAAATCAAACTCCCCCTTTCACGCTCTCCTCATTCCAAATCATTCGGACAAAAAAAATCTTAAAGATTCATTACGGTTCAAATGATGATGTTGTTGCAATGCAAAGTTGTGCTTGCCGTACACTGAGTACCAGTGCATTAAATACTACAACAATCAAATGTAACATTTTGGTTTTTTTTGCTTTTATTTAATAGTCGTTGGAATTGCACTTAAACGATGTCATACAAAAAAAAAAAAAAAAAAATATTCGAATACAATGAGAGATATTAAAAAAACAAAATGCAAAAAATATCAGACAACATACATATGAAAACTATCGTCGGCTTAATATGCAAACCTGCTAACTCCCTTTCAGCACATTTACAGGAGAAACGAAAATATTCATATTTGCATTTTGAGAGCAAAACCAAGAATATAGTTGGCTTTACACACTTTAGGACTCAAATTATAAAAAAACTACATGTTGGACGACGAGGCGTATCTTACTCAAACACACGGCATCAAAATCTAAATTTATTTAAAAAGTGGATTGAGCAGGTTTGCATATTAAGGCGACGATCTATATTTATATATTGGTTCCTTTAACTCCTGTGAGGAGCTGAGAGCTGCAGCAATATTTTCCAGTACACTCTATCGGATGCGAAATATTTCACTTCATTCATGTGTTGATGTATGGGGGACAGGCGCGGATTCAAAATATGTTTTGTTTATTTCGATAAAACAAGAATTCCCAATAATAATATTTTTTTTAAATGTACAAAATTTTTGGAAATCCCAGCAAGGTTTTTTTTTGTTTTTTGTTAAATCTCTAACGAAATTTTCAACAAGTATTTTTTTTTTTTTAATTGAATCTCTAACGAAATTTTCAATAAGAGTCCAAATCTTAATCCTAATAATTATTTAATAGATATTTCCCACGAAACATCTGGTTTACCGTATTCAAATACTTATTATTCTACATTCAATCCCAGCAGGTGCCATCTATATCCAAAGCTTAAACGTTTAACTTGATTATGCGTGCTGTTGAATTATTAATAAGCCTTAGTATATGCAATATTTATGTATATAGTATGTGTTATATGAATCAAAATTCTATTCGATAATTTTTTAAGAAAACACGGATTTGTCGGGGAAAGCCAGATTTTCTTATCTTTAAGATATTTCAACATACAACAAAAAGTTTTTAGGGAAGAATTTATTGGCTTTGTTGTAAACGCATTTGAAGAGGCTTCAAAAGATATTGATGACGTTGATGTTTCAATTGATGCGAAAGCACTATCATCAATAGTTCTTAAAGCTTTAACAAATTTTGGTCTTGACCTAAAAAAATTGTGTAGTAGTTGGAACAGATGGGTGTCCTCTGATGTCAGCAGAAAATGGAGCTGTTAAAAAATTCTGGAAGCCGCGACAAATGCGAAACAAACGCCTTGCTATTCCCATAAATAAAGCAACTCAATTTCTAAAAGCAAAAAAGTGCCATTAATACAAAAAGTAGTATCATTTGTTAAAGAAACGAAAAAGTTTTTTAAATATAATCATTCCAAGCGAAACGCAGTTTTAGCAAAATATCTGGGAGCCAAACTCTCTACATTATGCTAGACAAGATGGGTGGACCGTCACGACTTAATTTTACACTTTGCAACAAGTGTACATCATAAAGTAGAAGAAGCTTTGGAAAAAATATCTGAGTGGAATGGTAGTATCTCTCTACCTTTATATTAAGGAACTCCTTAGTACTTTTGAACTTATTTGCGGAATAAACATATTAAGTGTGATACTTATTGTAACACAACCGCTTAGTATCATTTTACAAAAGCACGATATAGATCTTCAAAAAGGATCAAGCTTTATCAAAACTTTAAACTTTGAAGAGAAAATATATAAAGCCGAAGAACAATTTAAAGCGATTTTTTAAAAAGTTAAGGTTATTTGAGTTCAAATCGAGGTTCCAATCGAAAAGACAAGATTTGAACGAAATAATCACATCCAAAATCACATCCAAAATGTTGAAGATTACTACCGAGTTGTAGGTTACATTCCTCTTATTGAATTTATTTTAGAAGATCTCAAAACACCTTTCCCAATAGATATTCTAAATGTATTAAATATACCTAAACTTCTACCTCAAAGTGTTATCAAGTCATATACAGATACAAAACTTTTAAAACCACAACTAGCTGATGAGCTAATTATATTTGATAAAAGAGATAAACACCTACTAATATCTAAACTTGAGCCTAAACTGTAGCCTTGGCAACAAACATGGAAAATATCTGAAAATCTATCAGATAACTTTGTAGATTCTTTAATAAACTGTGATAAAGATATCTACTCAAATCTAAGAAACATATTCAAAATTTTCGTTTCAATGCTAGTCAGTTATGCTACGAGCGAGAGGTAATTTCATACTCTTCATCGAATAAAAACATGGCTCAGATCAACAATGACTGTACTATCTAAATTTGCATCACAAGTAATCATAAATTGCTTATTGAAAAAGATTAATATATTTTAATTTATATCGAACTGATCTTATATTTAACCTTATTGTTGAGTTTTTTTTTAATTAATATAACCAGGGACCGAAAATAACTGTTATGTTTTTATTTCAGAGCAAAAAGGTTAGGCAAAAATGCCCTTTATCTGCATTTGGGAATTTTTAACCATTATCGTGACTTTTATATTATATTGGTTACCGTAACTAATAAATTGAGAATACAAAAATTTTGGTTATATATAACCATTAAATCAACCAAAAAAATTTTTTGGTTAAAAATAACCATTATTGAAAAAAATTGATTTTTTTTGGTTATCATGTATGAAAAAATTTCAAAGGTTTATTGTTGTCACCAAGTTTGTATATACATGTATACAAACATATGTACATTGTATATTGTTTGCATACTAAACTCAAATATACAATATCTTTGCCGTAGTAACCAAAAAAAAAAAATTTTTTTATAATGGTTATTTTCAACCAAAAAAAATTTTTGGTTGAAGTAATGGTTATCTTCGACCAAAAAATTGGTCGGTTTATATAACGATTATTTATAACCAAAAAAATATATATCTCATTTCAATTGGTTAAAATAACCAAAATAAAATATATTACTTGTTAATGGTTAGTTATAACCATTACGTAAATGTATCAGTAATAATTGTTAAATCTGATTTTTTTATCATTTATCTTATAACTGTTACGTCCCTGAATATAACCATTTTGTTTTTAATAAACTTTTAAAAACAATTTTTTTACTTTTTTGTATCACACAAAATCCCCCCACCCCCCTAACGCTCAAGCTGGATCCGCGCCTGATGGGGGAGAGTTGTGGGTTCCCATCTATTGCTTGTTTCTCAATATCGTTAAGTTGTTTGTTTTAAGTATGGTGGCTCTCTATTGGGTTCCCTTCTTGTTTCGCAATACCGTATGTTTGTTAACGTAAAGTATGACCGATCGAACTCATATTATGTTTTTGGGTTACATGTGTGATTGACGTTTGGCTAGTTTTAAGCCAAAGCTGCAGACTTAAAAATGTTCTTGGTCTGTATGTGCGAAGGACCTTTCTTAAGTATTTGCTTAAAAAACTTGAAGGATTTGCAGTTTGCTTGATAATTTGTTTCAGGTCTTAAATGCATACAACTGTGTTGATTTCACACAAAGGTCCAAACTTACAAAAGGCATTTACATATACATATGTATATTGAAACTTTGTTAGAAAATAAAATAAATTTTTCTGGAATATTGCAAAAAGAAAAATTTGTATGTCTTTCAGGTGCAAATTGTTCCAACACATTTAGATTTTTATACATATTTAGTTTATTTTCTTTTTTGCAAAATTTTGAATTGCAATAAATAAAACATAACTCAACAAAATAAATGCAAAGAAATAATTTATATAACAAAGAATAGAAAGTTTTGCCTAAAATAAAGAAATTGAAAGATAAGGCACAATCAAAAATCAATGATTGACTTTAAAACTGACAATTTATATCCATATTTAAATAATAGCCTTAACCTACATTAAATAAACTTTGAATAGGCAAAGGACAATTACGGCCTATTTACCCAAGCAGACGTGGAGAAACTTATTAAGAACCAAGCTTATAGAGGCAGAGAAAACTTTATTAATAACTAGTTGTCGTTTTTTTATTGAAAAAACTTAAATCGTTTGTAATATGAGAAGTTGAAATTTCCGGCCCTTATATTTGTTTAAATATATGAAGTTATCTTGGATATGAGGCTTTTACTTAAGTGCATTTGCTTTTATTTTATTAAATAAGAAAGTAAAGTAAGAGTGCTATATTCGGCTGTACGAAATCTTTGATACCCTCCACCGAGAGTTAGAATATTTAAGGAGTGTGCTTTTAATGCTTCCTTCGGTAAATTATAGACCGATCTGCACAAAATTTAATGGTATGATTTGTAGTCATAATTAACAATTTTGTGCAAATTGTGCAGAAATTACAACCAGTGAATTCCGCCACCAATTAATGTAAGTTTTTCTTTTTCTAACTGGCATATACATTTTAGAGAGGTGAATCCATTTTCCTACTGAACGTGTTAAATTTTAATCCCATACTGCTTAGTCTGCTTTCACACGTTTCATCTTTTGATGCTCAACTCTTGTAGTTTATGGTAAGAGAAGAAAGAAGAAAGAGGGTTGGTACGGAGTAGGGCTTCCAATCGGGATTGGTTTTTCTGAATCCCGGGATTCGGGATTGAAGAAAATATTTTGGGATTTCGATTTCGGGATCCCGGGATTTTCGGGATATTTTGAATCTCGGGATTCACGGGATTTTTAAAAAAATTTCGGGATATTTCGGGCTTGTTAAATTTTTTTTATACCAAATATAAAAACAATTTTAAACTGTATAAAAAACAACTTCATTTTCGAGTTAAAATACACATTTCATGAACGTATATTATTTATTTGTAAAAATATAATAAAAACAAATTTAAATTACTAATTGATCAAAGTTCATAAAGCCAATGTAAAGCGGCACATACACTTGCAATAAAATTGTTCAATTTTCCGTATTATATCGCCAATGTGTATGCGTTATTCGAAGGTGGCACAATATATTGGCAACAATCAAAAGACATCTTGATTTTTATTGCACAACAATAAATGTGTTGGCAACATTATACAATGCTGTTTATGTTATTTCTAAAGTTAGTTCACCTTTTTTTTGAATGAATGAAACCATTGTGCGACTTATTGCAAAAAGCCTGGTACTCTGTTCAACATTTCACGTGAAATGCTGTCATAACGCATATGAGAAGAAATTGTGCGGAATATGTATGAAATAATGTTTTTGTAACTAACACAGAGTTGTAAACCATAATACAAAAACTGCAAAATTTCAACTGAACAAGAGTTGAGTTGTATTAAAGACCAACATTTTAAGCAAAACTAAGCTGTTCTCAAAATTATGTTTACAAACTTGGTTTTGGCGGCACAAATATGTTTTCAGATAAGCTAAACCTAGTTTAACTGACATCTCAAAAACCCAGCCTAAATGTATTTTGAAATTATCCAAATATTTTAAATTTGTCAAATATATTTTAAAATTGTCCAAAAATATTAAAAATTTTCAAATACAATTTAAAATTGTCCATATGTATTTCAAATCTATCCGAATGTATTTTAAACTTTTTTTTGTCAACAAATACACGTATCTTTATACAAGTTATTAAAAATAATGTAAAAATAATAAAGAATATAAAAAAAATCGGGATCCCGAAAATCCCGGGATTAGAAATAAGAAATCCCGAGATTCGGGATTCGCCTAATCGCGAAAATCCCGGGATCGGGATTTCCCGATTGGAAGCCCTAGTACAGAGATGCCTGTACTCGGTCAGTACGCTTTGTCTGCTTTCACACGTTTCATCTTTTGATGCTCAACTCTTGTGTTTTATGGAGAGAGAAGAAAGAAGAAAGGGGGTTAGTACGGAGATGCCTGTACTCGGTCAGTACGCTTTGTGTTTTCATTCGTTGGTATATGCACAGCGATGGCTGTATGTAATTTTTTTTCTTTTCTTTTTCTCTTTGATTCGCTGTTAATGAAATTGTTGTTGTTATGAACCGAAAAAATTTGAAACCGATTGCTGCGTGTGATTATGTTGGCATCTTTAAAAGGAAATTGAAAAGAAGTTGAGCATCAAAAGATGAAACGTGTAAATTTAGACTTTGTGTTTTTATTCGTGGGTATATGCACAACGATGAATGCATGTTTATTGTTTTTTTTTTCTTTTTTTCTGTGATTCGCTGTAAATAAAATTGTTGATGATTTGAACCGAAAAAAATGAAACCGATTGCTGCGTGTGATCATATTGGCATCTTTAAAAGGGAATTAAAAAGAAGTTGAGCATCAAAAGATGAAACATGTAAATTAAGACTAAGGAGAACTAAAAAAAAACTTTCTTTTCCTTTGAGTCGTTTGAAAGTAAGCGTGATAAACAGACAGACAGATGGACATTGTCATTAAAAGTTGTCCAATGAAAAATGGACCAAAAATAATTACCGTGCTTCTGCCACACTGGTTAAGTGTATAGTTCGCAGGGATAAGTGCAATTACTTCAATAAGCTAGCCCAACAAGTTGAAACTGCTGCAAAATTTGGAAATTTGCGTGGTGTATATGAAACCATGAAACAAATGAGTTGTAATAATATGTGACCTACGGCAACAATCAAATATGATAACGAATCCGAACTACCGAATCCCGGACGACAGTTGGACCGATGGCAAACATTTTTTAGTACTGAAGGATCAATAACCGACGAGACACAGTCAATCACTGCAACCACCGCAGTGCACCGCAACCCAAGGGATATATCTTGTGAAGAGATTGAGGCAGTCCTGAAGTCACTTAAAAATGTCGAGCTTTTGATACTGTCTATCGCAACGCTATGTGGAACGCTCTTATGAACATAGGCATACCTTAAAAAAATTGTCACACTGATTCGTGAGCTGTACAGTAATGCTGAAATTACAGGTCCCTTCAATGGAAGGAAAAGTCTACCCTTCGAGACCCCAAAAAGTGTAAAGCAAGGATGCATCATTTCACCGACCATCTTCCTAATCCTCCTGGATTCTGCCAAATAGTCAGGCACCTTATGGCATTCGCTGGAACGTCATTGACCTCCTTGGTGGCATTGACTACGCTGACGATATCTGTCTTTTTCGCGCACAGTTTCGAACAATTCAAGCCAGGCTTAAATACCTGTCAGAAAATGCTGCTAAGGTCGGTCTGAAAATTAATATTAGGAAAAGCAAGCTTATGAGAATAGGCACAACAAATGGTAATCTGCTTACTATTGATGGGC
This sequence comes from Pollenia angustigena, assembly GCA_930367215.1. Classification (NCBI taxonomy): domain Eukaryota; kingdom Metazoa; phylum Arthropoda; class Insecta; order Diptera; family Polleniidae; genus Pollenia; species Pollenia angustigena. The sequence continues at coordinate 116,622,923 of OV884057.1, read as the reverse complement.
AGGTCATTGATGACGTTGACAGCTTTTGCTACCTCGGCAGTAAAATTACCAAAGACGGGGAATCAGAGGCAGACGATCGTATTAACAAGGCAAGAAGTGCTTTTCTTGCATTTAATAAAATTTAGAGATGCAACAACATCTCGCGTAAAACAAAGATAAGAATTTTCAACAGCAGTGTCAAATCCATTTAAGTTTATGGCTCCACAACTTGGAGTTTGACACAGGCAGCAACTCGCAAACTCCAAGTTTTTCTCAACCGCTGTCTACGCCAGTTATTGAGAATTTTCTGGCCAAACCGAATTTCAAATGAGAAACTGCTACTACGAACAAATACTAGTCCTGTCGAAATAGAAGTCCGAGGAAGGAAAATGACCTGATAAGGTCACATCATACGCCGTCCACACAATGATATCGCAAGAACCGTCTTAGACTGGAACACCCAATGGCAACGTTGTAGAGGCCGCCCAAGAAACACCTGGATACGCTTTACTGAAAGAGAACTAGAATCAGTCCAAATACCCTGGAATCACGCAAAAACAATGGCCAACGATAGAGTTAGAGGGAGAGAACTGGTCGATGCCCTATGTTCACTTTGAGCTTTTTACATTTGTTTTATATGCTATGTAAGTTAATTAAGTTGTAAATAAAGAACATATATACAGGTATATATGTATATATATAATAACAAATGGAGCTTCCAGGGAAGCAGGTTTGTAATGGAAAAATTTTAAAAAAATCGTTAACCATCGCTTACGGAAGACATGAATTTTATATGGAGAGTTCCCACTTTGAAGCAATACATGTTTGGCACTAAAAATGCTTTATTCAGCGCATATCAAAATTGGTAATTGTGACGATTTTTAAAATTTACAGCCTGTTCAACGATTTCGAACGTTAACGTTCGCATAGAATATTACATTTAAAACAAAAACAAATTTTCGAATTTTGTTATTGTTTTAAATATAATTTTCTATGCGAACGATGACGTTCGACATCGTTAAACCGGCAGTTAATGTTAGTGCTTCGCAAAATTTTTTTTTTCCGAATTTTATTCGACATTTCTCTATTTCAGACTTACTCAATTTGAACCATGGAGAGATACACAATCCAACAACGTGTTAAAGTTATCCAGACTTATTATGAAAATATGCGTTCAAATCAAAATGCATATCGTGCACTTCGTGATTTTTTTGGTCAATTTGATCGTCCAAATGTGCGTACAATCGCAAAAATCGTGGAAAAATTCGAGCAAACCGGGTCTGTAGAAGATGTGAGAACACCAGAGCATGCTCGTACAGCTCGTACTGCAGAAAATATTGCTGCTGTTCGCGATAGTGTGGCTGAAGAGCCGTCCACCTCAACTCGTCGTCGTGCCCAACAATTGCACCTCTCACGCTCGTCGTTGATGAACATTATGCATAAAGACTTGCATTTACACGCTTACAAGGTGCAATTGGCTCAAGAACTAAAGCCTCTTGACCATTCCAAACCTCGTGAATGGGCAGAATGGTGGCAAGAAATGGCAACAGTGGATGATCAATTTTCGAAGAAAATCATCTTCAGTGATGAGGCACATTTTCACCTCAGTGGATTCGTCAATAAACAGAATTGCCGCATTTGGGCGAATGAGAATCCAAGAGTGATTGTCGAAAAACCAATGCACCCACAAAGAGTGACTGTTTGGTGCGGTTTATGGGCTGGCGGCATCATCGGGCCGTATTTTTTCCAAAATGAGGTCAGGCAGTTACTGTGAATGGTGTTTGCTATCGTGAGATGATAACGAACTTTTTATGGCCCGAATTGGAAGATATGGATGTGGACGATATGTGGTTTCAGCAGGACGGTGCCACTTGCCACACAGCTAACGAAACAATGGCTCTTTTGCGCAACAAATTCAATGGCCGTGTTATCTCACGTAATGGCGATGTCAATTGGCCGCCAAGATCATGTGATTTGACACCGTTGGACTTTTTTCTTTGGGGTTATTTGAAAGAAAAGGTGTACGTCGATAAGCCAGCAACAATTCAAGAGCTAAAGGATGAGATAATTCGGCACATTAACGGCATAGTTTAATGCTTTTCTAGAGAGTTCTATTTTCTATTTTTAATCGGGTATAACTCGATTTTATAAAACCAGCGCACAAGCCTTTTCCTTTGGAATTTTTATACGTGCTAAGGAAACTTAAAGAAAGAAAGAGAGGAAACCCAACTAGTCTGTTAAAAAATTCTAACATTTCGATTATGTTATTAAGAAATATGAAATGTCTCTCTCACTCTCCCTTTTTCTCTTTCTATTCTAGTCTTTTTAATGGCTTTAAGTACATATAAAAGTTATTTCAATCCAATGATAAAATGGAAACAAATCCATATACATTTTTTAATATCCGCCTTAAGCATAGTGCGGTTTTAAGGGTATCCCGGTATAAAAGTTGATGTCAATCAAAGCAGATGCTAAGAAAAAAAAGAATTATCATAGCAGGTTCCCCTAACCCAACTTTAGATTGGTGGGGGCCAAAAGTGCGAACATCACTGGTCGCAAAATCCTTAAAATTATAAAAAAAATCCTTCACTGCTACACTTATATTTACATGTATTGTATACATAAGACTCTATGAAAACAAAAATGTAAATATATGTAAACTAAAATACATGAATACACTTATACAAATAAGTACACTTGTTCAACACACACATGTATGATATGTACATAAATATTTAGTTGTATCTTTAAACAAATGTAAAAGCGAGATTTATTATTTCTCCTATCAGAAGAGGCTCTTACAGAAATTCCATAGCCATTGAATTAATCATGCATATTTTTTTTGACATTCATTAAATTCTTTTCACATACTCATCGAACGTACAATGGGTCCACTTCAGTGTTTGTTCAGCTGTAAAACTTTGCGGAAGTGAAAGTACTAAAATATGTATTGAAAACACATTTCTGTTTAAACTGTTCAATCAGTTGTAATCAGAACTTGAGATGAAACAAAAAAATCTGTTTTCATTGTTTTGTTTTATACTCAGCCTAGAAAGAGTTAAGGATTCTTGAATTCGTTTGTTTCAAGTGAAATATTTTTATTTGTTTTGAAAAATTTATATGAATTACTAACACATCCATGTTAATATACATATCTTAAGATTAATATATATATTACATATGTTCCCGTGTTGTTAAGCGCTCTTCTGATCGGATAAGTGCAACGGTGTCTCTTCTCCTTTAAATATATGAATTTTGAAAAATCTATGTAACTGTCATATTATATTATACTATCTTAGACATTGGCGTTCTATGGGGGGTTACACTTTCTCCGCTGCTATTTTATTTGAATTTTGGGGCTCAGAAGATCCTACTACCAAAAGTTCAACAAAATCTTAAGATATGCGATGTTTAATATTGGCATCATATGGGGAGTACCAATTCCCCAGTCCCTATCGAAAAGATAAGTAGCCTATTTTATTTCCAGGGCTCACTTGTTGCTACTGTAAAAATTTCAGTAAAATCGGTTCAGTTGTTTAGGAGTCTATAAGCCAACATACCAACAGTTAATCATTTTTAATTTTTATATATGGGTAATTCCCAAGTGATGAACGTGACAGTCGTAAGCATCAAAAATGCAATAACTTTTTAAACAAGAAATATTTTTACGTTCTCTTAACCCTTACAAAAGTAAAGTTTATGGAAGGCGCGATAATGGCAAAAGAAGTAGCGGTTCGAACGTGAAAATATAGAAGTCGTTTTTGTGGCCATGTATAAAAAGTCAAACTACTTTCAGAATTTTACGTAGCAATGTAACATTAAAATGTCTTTGGTTTGATTCAAAAATCTTTTGTATTTTTTTTTTCTTTTAAGCGAAAATCGTGACATTTCGAACGTGAAATTTTTTCCGTAATAATTTAACTGAATAATGATTAAAATAAAATAAAAATTTACCGTTAATCCGAATAACATATTTCTCGTTGAACTCTTCCTTAGATTACAGACCATGTGCGAAAATTTTTTTGTAATAATTTTTATCAAATATCACCTCTTTTAAGGAAGATAATATTAAAGAAAACATGCAATTAAACATTCTCAAAAAATCTAAATATTTCTCTATAACAATATCGTAAAATAATCAGCCTTTTAAATTTTCGGTCACGGTGGAGCTTTTGACGGAAATGCCCATATACAGATACATATAACATTTAAATAAGATGAAGAATGGCTAAATCTAGTCACTAATGGCATAATTGAAAACACCGAAAACAAGATAAAGGGCAATTGGCTGTTCTGAATCTTTATAAATTCCAAAAGTAAGCCTTGACAAAGAACATTTGTTAGGCAATAGGACGATTATTACAAAATTTGATGATTTTTGTCATATTAAACTTAATTAGAACTTGTTTCAATAAATATTATGAAGGGGGTTTTGCATTCAGTGTAAGGTAGTTTATAGTAGTGCTGGGATACTATCGATATTTATCGATAGCTCAGATTTCACTATCGATATATCGATATTAGTATCGACTGAATGTTTGTACTTGTGCAGGAAAACTTTAATTATTTTTTTATAAGGCTAGAGTTCGTTGTTTTTATCACTTTATCGAATGAATGTACTTATATACGCACGTTATTTTAGATAGCAGTTTTTTAAAAATTGATAAGTAACATTCTGAAGGAACCGAAGTTATAGGGACTAAAAGATATTCGATTGCAACTTTAAAAATTTTTCTAAATTCTAAACCCAAAAAGGTAATGAATCTAGCGGACTTATCATCTAATGGTCGTTCATTGTTTTGCTTTATACTTGCAATTGCATTTGGATTTGCATTTATTTTACAACATTACAAAAATATTTGACATTTCAGTCCCTATGTGAACACATATAAATTTAAACATAAATGCCTATAATTAGCAGTAAAAAGCACTGATAAGCAATCCATACCACTTGCCATTCTTGTTGTTGTTGTTGTAGCAGCGAGTCCTGAAGAACAGGCGTTGCTGAGTTGACAATCCTTGGTCGGTGTTCGTTGAACTCCGAGTCGTTCCGGAGCGTAGAACCGATTGTCGTGGGAACGATTCTTCTTGTTTGTATTCATTGCTGTAATTCAGCGCGAATTAATAATAGCAAGTAAAAATTTGCGGCAAAAAACTGTGTGTGTATAGCTGCTGTTAGATGTCTTCATAGCTGTATTTTAAATAATAAAAATATCGATATTTAAAATTTTCATATCGATATTTTAAGACTATAGATAATATAGGCCTACTAGAGTGCAATTTTTAAGAGTTTTATGCGTCTTAGAGAATAACCGGTTATCATAAAATTGCATGGTGTTATTTCTAGTCGTATAGAGCTAATTAAAGTTCGATCTCTAGGAAATTCATAACTTTCACTCTGCAACTATAATGGCCGTCATAAACTACCACAGTGTGGAGTGTTAGCCAGAAAGATTAGCATACTAAATTTGTACTTGCTTATGGATGATAATGTGGATGAAATTTGCCCTGAAAGCCAGCGATTAACTTACGAAACACAAAACCAGTATTTTGATGCAAAAATAGACAGAACTTCAATTGCCTTATCATTGCTTTTTGCTTCGTGAATTGCATCCCTGGTGCTCGAACAGCTGAATTTTATAAATAGTTGCTTAGAAACAAATCTACTTATTCTTCGATAGTATTTTCTTTGCTTAGTGACATTTTAAAAAATTTCACAAAATAATCGAACACCTTTTTTGTCGTGTTTAAAATCGTATTTACGACTTTTTTGGCGACAGTCTTGAATAATACCATATTGAGGACAACGTAAGCAACCATTGCACGCAATTTGTCGTGTTTCAAACCACATTGGCGACAAAATGCATGCAATGGTCGCTTACGTTGGCCTCTACTAAAAAAAAATTAAAAACTGTAAATTTGTATACAATTTAAAAATAAAATTTGTTGATATTTTGTCTTTATTATCATTATTTTTGATAATAATAAAAACAAAATTAAAAAAAATATAGAATCCTGCCTGTTAAAACGTTTTTTGCTCTCCTGATTTATTTCTTACAACGTTATTCGCGGCTGTGCTTTAATTGTGAAATTGGACATACGTTAATTGATAAACGAAGAAGCACAAACAAATTAATGATCCTGCTGACTACATTGTCATATGTATGTGAAGTTCATAATCCATTCCAAAACAAATTAAAAGCTGATTGGAGGTTTGACTATCTCCACACAGCCAGTATCCCCTATTCACAGTACCCCTTGTCAATTCAACGGCCTTGAAAATCCCTAAAACCTCCGCTAAAAATGTACTGCAGTCGTCAGGAAGCCTATTTGACTTTTTAGTCAAATAGACCCCTTTACCCGTTCCCCTTACCCATGCAATCTGCCCAGCTGTCCTTAGACGTAATCCGTGTTACCTATTTGTTTGGATGGTCACTCAAGCGTCGTCAAGGATTTTCGATGGTGGTAGACGCGTCGTTAATGATGTCTTCACGACATGGCCAACTGGGTACATACATTGTACAATTTAGTTTGTATGTATGAAAATATAGTTATCAGATGAGTATCAGCCCCAGCACCAAACTAGCATTTTCTTTAATGAGCACTAGATTTTTAAATGTAAAGGGTGTCTTTTAAGCTTGATAGAACTTACTCACTATCATACTGCATTCAGTTTTTGGCATAATTGATCAGTAAATATATTTTAGCAAATCATCATGAATTCACAGAAAGAAAAACACTCGGTATACATATAGTTTTTTATACTTACTTTAAGTACGAATCGTACTCAAGTACGAACAACACTAAAACGTACTTAAAACAACTCTAAATAGGATTACTTTCGGAAATTAATCGCGTAATTTCTTAAAATAAGTACAAAATTCTTAAACTAAGAAAAAAAGGATACAACTTTTCGTTGGTAAAAGAAAACCCTTTATCATCAGGCAAGCAGCCTTTTTTTGGAGAATAAATGAAAGTTTTAATATCAGAAAAAACGTTGTTCTTACTCAACTTGTTATTTAATTTGCAATTATGTTTTAAAACTGTTGTAAAGTATCACAAAGAGAATTTCATCTTGTGGGATATGGACATAATCCCCCTGATTACACGGTTGGCGTTGGCGTATACGCCTGAGTCATTTTTTGTAGTAGATTAAAGAACAAAGGTTTTGTGTTTTTTTTTGTCTATTACAAAAAACGACTCAGGCGTATACGTCAACGCCAATCATAAGCAGAATGATTCCCTTGTGTCCAAGACAGCCGATTTGGGCCTTCTGAAAATATTCCACGAAAAATAACCCTTTACCAATGAATTTAATGTGTGAGACAACTTATGTTTTATTTATGTATTTTGAGACCAAAACCATTTGAAATACAAAATACTCGAGCGACAGGTATTTAAAATACAAAATACATTTTGGAAATGTATTTAAAATACGAATACAAATACAAAAAACACATTTTATACGTATTTTTAGCCCTATATCTGCATAACAAAATGTAAAAAACTCGAGGTTTTAACTACATATACGAGAACGGTTTTGATATGTCTATCTAATGCTTTCGAATACAACCCCAAAAATAAAGACTGCACAGAAAAAATTATTTTGCAATGCAAACAAAAAATTTGTAGAACCAAACAATTTTTTGTCTGAAATCGGTCCTATAAACAAATCCGCATATTCAAACAATGTATTTGCATTTTGTTTATTGAAAAAACTCCGATTTTCTCAAACAAATAATTGTGCTGAATCAAACAAAAATGTTTTTGCACAAGCAATGACGTGCACATAAGCAAGCACTGTTGGAGAAGATGAAGCAGAGCAGCCGACTGGCTTTGAGACACATTTTTTGTTGGAATAATTTTTGAACCAAGTCTTATTTAACCTGCAGATAACAAGACTAGTCCATACATGCATCAGAGAATAGCTTTTTGCAATTGAAAAAAAATCGCATTTAATTAACGACAACAAATACACACGCTTACGGTCATACAGTCAAACTCGCGCAACCGCAAATATTCGCTGCTGGTTTGCAGTCATTCAAATAACGCACATCGTGCTTTGTTATTTATACAATCGTTGCCTTCGTTTTTTTTATAAAGATTCTAAGTGTTCTGAGCGCAAATGATTGTTTGGTAAAGAAACAAAAAATACAAACGAAAGAGCCAGAAATCAAACAATTATTACTCATGTATTTATTCAGCATAACTATGTAGTACAAAAAAAAAAAAATTTAAATGAAACTAAACACACATACTTATGTAGGTACACACAATTTCCATAGAAACAAAAAGTACAGTAGTAGTAGTAGTAGGTACAACCCAGCGGGAAAACTCAGAAGACCTTCTTACTTCAGGCCTTTTTAAAGGCCTGCTTAAAAATTTTTTTGATTTAATGCATATTCTTACGTAACAGCTAAAGAATGCCTCATAGAAGGCCTCGGCTCTTTGGTATGAGAAGCGAGAAAAGAAGGAGTAACATTTTTTGTTTTGTTTTTTTTTTGCACAAGCAAAAGCAAAAGAATTCAGATCCCTTTACAAAAACAAAGTAAAATATGCTGTAAATCATTTTAGTTGAAGTGGAACAGAGAAAGAGTAAAATTTTTTGTTTTGTTTTTTTCAGATCCCGTTATAAAAACAAAGTAACAAAGTAGGTGCATATTAAAATACAAAATAAAAACAATAATGTAAATCATTTTAGTTGAGTTTTGTCCATTAAGGAAGATAGGAACTTGTGCTTAAAAGTTTTTTTTTTATTATAGGTATACTTTTATTTACAATGTTTAGCAAATTTGATTATTTCAATAAAAAAATAGGTATCACATGTGTTATTAAACCACAATAAGTTTAATAAAATATATAAACATACGTTACATGAAGCCTATTCAGTCTTCTAATTTCATTTGTAAGGAAATATTCCTTAATGTTTTAGACTGATAGCCCTTCAATATGACCTTTAATGCATTTGTAGAAGGATGGTCTGAAAGGCCTTTTAAGAGCCAGTAATTGAAAGGCCTTTTAACATACCTTTCTTAAAAGCCCTTCAAGATAACCTTTTTGCTAAGGCCTTTTCAAAGTCATTCTCTGGAAAGCCTTCTAAGAGCCATTTATTTGAAGGCCTTTAAGAAGCTCTGGGGAAGAATGGAAAGCGGAAGGCCTTCTCCGCAATGACAACGCGTGTAAAAAAGATATGAGTATGGAATGGAGCGAGAAGGCCTTGTTTATCCAAAAGAAGGGGTAGAGAGGCCTTCTGGAAGGCCTCCGTACTCCTTCTTTTTCCCGCTGGGAATGTATTTTTGTTATTGTTGTTTTTATTGTTGTCAATTTTGAAAAAGCGTCTCATCGTTGTTTATTGTTGTTGTTGTTAATGTAAACAAAAGTATAGAGAATGTGCTCTTTTGAATTTACTCAGTTGTGTTATATTGCGTGAGCAACAAAAATGCAAATAAAGCACTTTCAATAAAAAACGAATAAATGAAAATATCAAATGTGTACGAAAGGAAAAAAAAATTACCAACGTTGAACTTTGTTTTGCATGTATAGAGTTATTGTAAATTTTAGCGTATGAATAAATGCACAAAAATAGTGCCTTTTGAGGTTCTCTGACATGCATACAAAGAGTAGTCCATAAAGGAGTAGGAGTACTCCAAAACTACTCCAAATATATGGGTAAAAGGTGGTCAATTTAACATTACGATGTCCTAGGAGGGGACCATATAACCCACCGAAGTAGTCACTTAACTATTCCATGGAGTACTAAAGTGGGTTAGTTTTAAAAATACTCCATTTTACTCTAGTATGGAGTACACTTTAGGCGTAGTTTAAGCATTTTTCTTTTTCATTTCTTATTAATCGCCTTTTATGGTGTGTACTGTAGTCTATTATTGCTATTAGTAAATATATTTACTTGGTAGTTTTAATTTTTTTAAACTTTTTTTCACAAATTTCACAAACTTTCACTTTTAAATAAACAATTTATAATGGACACCATCAGGGCTACCAATGTGTAATACTGTAGACTATAGAAAAGTATACATCATGCAGTTGTTTGCAGCACTGCATGCTAATTTCTTATAACATTTAAGTTTGCTCATTTGTTTTTGAATGGCATAAAAACGGCTAAAGAGTTTTAGAATCCTTAATTTCTGAGATAGTGAAATGTAAAAAAACCAAGAATTTTGCATTTATTAGGTTTTTTTAGATTTTTTCAATATCCGAACAAAACCTTCTATCAAGCGGCACGGAGGAATTTTAGATATTGAAGTTCCAAATCAGAACAAGCTTGTTTTGAATAAAAGCCTTTAGTCATTTTTGTGCCATTTTACATATAAAGTTAGGATTTTTTCGTATTCGCATAATTCTTTCAGTAATTTTTTTTCAGTGTATTCATAAACTTTTTATCTTATACGAAAGATTACTGTTCCAATTGAGTATCCCAATATTAAAAACAATTGTTTTTTAATTATTAAAAAACTATGGCATATATAATTCTATATTTCACACAATGGATAATGGATAATATCCATTCGAGGTAGCCGAATGTGGCCCCCAATCAGGGCTGCCAGTTTTGACGATTTATCGTCATTTTGACGATTTTTTTTGTTCCGAAATTAGCAAAGTGCCGATTTGCTGATTTTTTTCTAAAAACTGACGATATTTTTCAGTCTCTGAAGCCTAAATAAAACATCTTCATCATAATCTTGGAGTGTTTAACAAGAGCGGAAGGCGTAACCTTTTCTTTCGCTTAGCTTTTACGCTGATATGTCATACCAAAGCAAGAGCGCCAACGTTGTGTCGCGAACAGTAGTGCTAGCTTTTTTGTTTAATAAAACACACAAATCTACATATATAAAACAGGATGTGTGTATGTATGTATGTACGTATTTATGTAACGTATGGACTCCAAAACGGTTGGGCCGATTTTGCTGAAAAATTCAGGGAATGTTCAGAATATTCAGGCGGGTGACACTGTTGAATTTCGGTCTGCGGGCGGAGGGGCGTGGCAAAATCCAATTTTCATATTGGACAACCAATGACATCTATATAATTTGGGTGATTTTTTTCTTTAAAATGATCGCCATGGTCCAACTTTGATATATACGAAAAGAAAATTTTGCCCCGCCCAGTTTTACGCCCACTTTTTTTTGAATTACCTATAATCAGAAAACGGCTTCATCGATTTGACAAATTTTTCCTTCAAATGTTCGTTTTAATCCATTTTAAGTTTTCATCGAAAGAAAAATATACCACGCCTACTTTTACTCGCACTTTTTCTATTAATTGCATAACTTGAGAACGGCTTGACCGATTTGGACGATTTTTTCTTAAAAATAATTGCCATAGTCAAACTTAGGTTTTTACGGAAAGAAAATTTTGCCCCGCCCACTTTTTTTGATTTACCTAAAATCAAAAAACGGCTCCATCGATTTGACTAATTTTTGTTTTAAATGTTCGTATTAACCCATTTTACGTTTTCATCGAAAGGAAAATGTACCACGCCTACTTTTACGACTCATTTTTCTATTAAGCGCATTACTTGAGAGCGGCTTGACCGATTTTGACGATTTTTTCTTTAAAATCATCGCCATGGTCCAACTTAGGTTTTTACGGAAAGAAAATTTTGCCCCGCCCTCTTTAACGCCCACTTTTTATAGATTTACCTAAAATCAGAAAACGGCTCCATCGATTTGACTAATTTTTGTTTCAAATGTTCGTATTTTTTTAACGCATTTTAAAAATCGAACGCAAAAATTTTTCCTAATTTGGACAGGACAACGTCTGTCGTGTCAGCTAGTCTATATGTATGAAACAGGATGTGTGTATGTATGTAACGTATGGACTCCAAAACGGCTGGGCCGATTTTGATGAAATTTTCAGGGAATCTTCAGAATATTCAGGCGGGTGACACTGTGAAGTCTGATTGTTGATTTTCGGTCTGCGAGCGGAGGGGCGTGGCAAAATCCAATTTTCATATTGCACCACCAATGACATATACATATATTTATTTTTTTTTTTGAAAGCCGTTGTCATGTTTTTCAAAACGAGATATGAAACTCTTAAATTGGTTATGTAGTTCCAAATATATTTAAAAAAAATCTATGTTAATAATGATCCAATATCAAAATTTAAAAACTTTCGAAATCCACAAATTCCGATGATTTCCAACGATTTACCATTCCAATTCAAGCGGCTTATATTCCCTTTGCGTCTTGGCTTTCCTATTACCATCAGCAAAGCACAAGGGCAATCATTGACTATTGCTGGCTTGAACGGCCAGTTGTATGTGGCTTGCTCCCGAGTTGGCACGCCAAAAAATTTTTACGTTTTTACACCAAATAAAAAAACAAAAAACATTGTCTATTGGCTGGCCTTAAGATGAAGTAACAAATAAATATAATTTCCAATTTGCCTTAAATACATGCGTTTCTTTTTTGATTGAGCCCATGGGATATGCATATCTACACCATATGTAAGTTATTCTGTAAAAAAAACTTTATGATAGGTATTCCATGGATATTTATTTAAAGGCCGTAAATTTCGTTAATAGCTCAATTTAAATCGTGTGGTAATACAACACTTATGTTTGCTTAGGGCCAGCAACGCGGACCGGGTAATGCTAGTTATAAATAAAAATAACGTAGATTGACCAAAAAATAGCTAAATAAACTTGATTATTAAACGAGCTGTCAAAATCGGTTATTCCAATTGCAAAGCGTTGAGGCCGCTCTTTTCAAAAACTAGAAAACGCGTGCTGCTTTTGTTTAGGTTAAGCTGTAATATCTTGAAAATCTTTAAGTGATTATTTTCAGAGTCCAAAAACAACAATGTTACACTTTGTTTATCTTTCGTCAAACCATGAATGAAACTTTTACGACTCTCTGTATAAATCATATTTTTAACAATTATATGGCGAACATTTCACGAGTAGTAAGATAATATCTACATGATTCTCATATGATACTTGACATAAAAGACTCGTTAGGTAATCTTTTCCCACGTCTAAAACGATTGAAAAAGCGTATTTCGCTGTGCAATGGAAGAATCTCAGTCTTCTACGATTAAAAAATGTGGTCTTCGACGATCAAAGACGCTCTTCACTAGACTCCCAATATCTCTTACATGATTGAAAATGCTAGCTGGGAATGAAGTAATTAATTATGTTTTTGTTTGAAGGTCGAACAAAAATCGTTTAAAAAACCTAAATTTTAAGTTATCCGATTTTTTTGACTACTCTTCGAAATGTGAAAGACGATTTTTTTATTTTATCTCAGGAAATTAACGATTTCCTCACAAATTTATCTGGCAGCCCTGCCCCCAATGAATAGAAAGAAGTATTTGGTATAAATATCTTCAAGTTAGAAAAAACTTTTTTTATACCCACACCACAATAGTGGAGAGGGTATTATGCATTTGTGCTGATGTGTGTAACGCCTTAAAATAGTGGTCCTAGACCCACCTTAAAGTATACCGATCTACTCAGAATCACTTTCTGAGTCAAACTAACCATGTCCGTCCGGCTGGCTGGCTGGCTGTCCATGTAACCTTGTGCGCAAAGTACAGGTCGCAATTTTGGAGATAATTTGGGTCATAGGTTCTTATTGGCGCAAGGACCAAGCCTATTGAAAATAGGCCACGTAGGACCACGAGGGAAGAAAGGGGGAAAATTCTTTCTCTCAGAAACTATCAAACCGATTTTAATGAAATTTAAAACATAGATAGAACCATATCTATTTGGACACAAAATGTATAAATTTTTAAAAAAAATCGGACCACGAGGGGAGATAGGGGCAATTTCTGCCTCTCAAACCGATTTTAATAAAATTTAAAACATAGATAGATCCATATCTATAGGGACACATTAGCTATACAGTTTTTAAAAAATAGGACCACAAGGGGAGGCAGGGGGAAATTTCTGCCTCTCACAAACTTTCAAACCGTTTCTCATGAAGTTTATAAACATAGATAAAGCCATATTTACATGGACACATAAACATGATGTGTTTTAAAATACTGTGGTGTAGGGTATCATATGGTCGGGCTTGACCGACTATACTTTCTTACTTGTTTTTTTTTTGATATATTGCTAATTATGCCACATGTTTATTTTTACGTTTCCATTACTTAAATTTTACAAAGTTTTATTTCGTTTATGGTCCTATGGAAAAACAAATAGAAACTAATAGAATTTTGCAAAATTAGGTTGAAGTAATTTTAATTTATTTATTAATTAAAATTTGTAACTTTGTGACTTGTCTCAGGCATCTGGATTTGATGTGCTTAAATTGTGATATCAGAGAATGTGCTATGTGGACACATGTGTCTCTGAACTTGTGTGTGTTTGTTGCTTTTTAAAGTGTTATAAATATCAACTAATTAATTATTTTATTATTTATTTAAGATTAATTTAAAAACATTTTATGGCATTCACAATAAAAACAATCATTTTAAATTACTTCATAAATATATTTAATTTTATAGAACCGTAATTATATGAAGATTTAAAAACTATTAAAATGTTTTTTATTTATGTATGTCAAATTCTCTGTGAATGAGTGTTTTTATGCAATTTTATAATAATAATCATTATTATATGAAATAACAATGGCACATATGTACATACATTAATATAACCGGGGAAGGAAACCTATTAACTATGAGATAATATTTAAAAATTTTCATTTATGTTACTAATGGCCTGTTTGGCGATAGCGAATGAAGACTTCGTTCGCTTAACTTGCATGTAAAACAAAAACAATATTTTATAATTTGTTTTTGTTTTAAATGTAATTTAAGCCAATGAAGTCTTCGTTCGCTATCGACGAACCGGCCCTAAGCCTTTTATCTACCTTTTATAAAAGTATTTAAGGTACTTTGTTTAAAAGTATTTCGCCTTACTCATAATATGTAGTATATGAAATCATCTATCGAAATTATAGTAACAATAAGGTATCCCTGCCCAATTCTATTGTCGTGGACTTATACAATACGTGCTATTATTTGTATTAAATTTACTCGAATCAAAGATTTTATAGGGGGAAATTGTGATTTAAATTGCAAATAAATATAAAATAGTGAATAATTTATTATCAGTGTGCATGAATTTGAGCGTGTGTTGATTTAAAATTCAGTAGAAATTTAAACATTCACAATTCAAAATTCAAACCAACACCATATTAAACATACAATATTAAAAATTAATTTATTTTAAATAAAACAATCACGTTTAACAATCACATCTTCAATTATTCTACTATTTGGTTGACCCAATATACCAACTGGCTGTACAGCAGGTTGCTCATCTATTAGAGTGAGGGTTGTGGGTTTGATTCCTGCACGAAAATCATGTCAGTTTCACAACAACGGAATGAAGGTCTACGTTTCTATTGTATAAAAAAATTTAAAAAAAGGAATACAACAAAAGCAATAGTAGAGTATGGGCCAGAGATGGAAATTGTGGTGTAAGTATTCTTTTTTTGAACATATTAGATTTTGTTGGTACAGTGGTACAGCGATTTAATTGCTTAAATTTTTAATTTACAATTTGTATCGAAAACAGCTCGTTTATAAATATAAATCCGCCAACATAAAAATGAATTAGAATACTTTCTTAAAAATAAACAAATTGATGTCATGATGATTTCTGAAACTCATTTGACCTCAAGAAATACGTTTAAAATCAATGGTTATATACTATATGATACCAAGGACCCTCGAGATAGAGCTTGTGGAGGTTCTGCCATCTTAATAAAAACTCGAGTCAAACACTACATTATGTGTGATCACCGTGAAGACTATCTGCAAGCAACGACTATTTGTGTTGAGGAGCTAAATCGAAACATAGTAATTTCTTCTTTATACTCTCCACCTAGATTTTCCATATCAGAAGGCCAATATTATAAATATTATAAATCATTATTACCCTGTTTTCTGGCCGCTGGCGATTATAACGCTAAACATACCTTCTGGGGGTCACGACTTATAACACCAAAAGGTCGTGTTTTGTTTAACACAATCTCTAAAATGGGTTTAAATGTGGTCGCGAGCGGGCAACCAACATATTGGCCTACTGATCAGCAAAAAATTCCAGATGTTATCGACTTTGGTGTGGTTAAAAACATCCCCACAGAAACGATTCATGTTGAAGCTTCCTTAGAATTATCATCCGACCACACACCTACAATTGTTACTATATCGAACCCAAATAGAATTGTATTTCCGTCAGGTTACTTAGAGACGCCAGCTACACAAATAAATTGGTTAAAATATAAACAATTTCTCAGTGCCCATTGCACAGAAAATATTCCGCTTAGTACACCGGAGAATGTGGATCTCTCTCTTGTTAACTTTGACAGTTATCTTAAACTAGCTGTTCAACACTCCAGCGTTACCCCCAAAAAAATTAAAAATAATAAAATATGTTCTTCAGATGTCGAGCGGCTCTTGACTGAAAAAAGGAGAGTTCGAAGAGAGTGGCAACTTTGCAGATCCCCGCAACTTAAGATTTTATTAAAAGAATGCACAAAAAGGCTAAGAAAGTTACTACAGAATCAGAAAACGGCTTCTCTAGAAAAATATCTTAAGGAACTTGATGCAACTCCACAATCTGACTACTCATTATGGCGTGCAGCTAGAAATCTAAAAAGGCCAGTTATATCTAAGCCACCATTAAGAAACTTGAATGGTAGTTGGGCAAGAAATGATAATGAAAAAGGAAACCTGTTTGTAAATCATTTGAAAAACGTATTTACACCAAATATATCTCACAATATTGCGGTCGAGTTACCACCTGTTGATGCTAGAGCAGCTATTCCCCTCAGATTTGAGATAAGAGAAATCGAAAAGGCTATTTGAGACTTAAACGCTAAGAAGGCACCTGGTATTGATAAAATCAGTAATAAAATGCTTTTGGAGCTACCTCGCATAGCAAAGAAAATTATTCTTTTTATTTTTAATGCTATTTTACGCCTTGAATACTATCCTCAAAAATGGAAGGTTTCCTTAGTTACCATGATACCAAAGCCAGGTAAAGATCATACAAAAGTTGAGTCTTATAGGCCTATTAGCTTATTATCAAATATGTCAAAGCTGTTTGTGAAATTATTAGTTTCAAAATTAACACCAATTTTAAGTGAAAATATATGTATTCCAAACCATCAGTTCGGATTTAGAAGAAAACACAGCACAATCGAGCAGACTCACCGAATAGTAAATGTCATAAGAAAAGCATTTGAAGAAAAGAAATATTGCTCAGCACTCTTCATCGATGTTTCGCAAGCTTTTGACAAAGTCTGGCATGAAGGCTTATTACACAAATTGAAGCAAAATTTACCAGCAAACACACACAAGCTGCTAGAAAGCTACTTAGTCGGTCGTCAATTTATTATTAAAGAAGGAAATTTCTTAAGTTCACCTCAGCCCATTGCCGCTGGAGTCCCACAAGGCAGCATCCTGGGCCCCCTATTATACTTAATTTATACTTCGGACATGCCAACAAGCAACTACACACAAACTTCAACATTTGCAGACGATACAGCTTTTCTAAGCGTCCACGAAAATCGTTATGAAGCATCGCGTTACTTACAGCATCATATATTTCAACTAGAAATATGGTTAAGACAATGGAGGATAATGGTCAATGAGCAAAAATGTGTACATATAACATTCACTTTGCGCCGGGAATCTTGCCCCCCTATTACAATCAATAATCAAATAATTCCTCAACATTCGCATGTTAAATATCTCGGTATACATCTGGATAGGCGATTAACGTGGAAATGCCATATAGAGGCAAAATTAACTCAAATGAAACTAAAAGCCATTCAAATTCATTGGCTTATTGGAAGAAATTCTGTCCTTAGTCTCGATTGCAAGCTTCTACTTTACAACTCTATCTTAAAGCCTATCTGGTGCTACGGTATTCAACTATGGGGCACTGCCTCGGCCTCTAATATCGACAAAATTCAAAGGCGCCAAAATAAATTTCTTCGAATAATCACAGCCGCTCCCTGGTATGTTAAAAACTCAAACATTCATAAGGATCTCAATGTGCCATTAGTGAAATCTATGATTACAAAATATGCAATAAAATAAGAAGAAGAGACACTGCAGCACTTACCCAATTAGATGAGCGATAAACACCTATAAAAGTGAACATAAACCGTGATGAAGAAAATTTTGTCTGGCACTGGCAGGAGATAAAATAACGTATTAGGTTAAGATTGGAATAATTATTGTTAGTTCATATTTAATATATGAAGATTCAATAAAAAAATTATGACAAAAAAAAAATAAATATAAACCCAATAAAAATGGAGCTTCCAACGAAGCAGATTTGTAAGGGAGAAACATAAACGTTTCGCTTACCATTGCGCTTACGGAAGACATGAATTTTATATGGCGAGTTCCCACTTTGAAGCAATACATTTTTGACACATGAAGCGCATAACTCAGCGCATATAAAAATTGTTATATGTATTGATCAGCCTTACACACTGAATGTTTTGATACAGTTTTTTTTTTTTAGTTTTCTCCCTTACAAACCTGCTTCGTAGTAAGGGAATGCCATAGTACTTGAAATGTTTTTTTTTTTTTTTTATAAAAGTTGTTGAGAGTTCTTTCACTTACTTTACTGCATTTCTGTATGTCTTATTGCGTAGCGCATAATTGTGCGCTTATTTTTTTAAATGTACCATTAGTGCTTCGCAAAATGAAAAAATTTTTATTGGGAAAGCTCTAAAGTGTTGTTTCTAATTTTAGCATATTTTAAAATTAAAATTGGGTTCTTGTTGTAGAGTGCTTTAATTTCAAGTGGCAACCCAATAAAAAATGGAGCTTCCAACGAAGCAGGTTTGTAAGGGAGAAACATAAAAGTTTCGCTTACCATTGCGCTTACGGAAGACATGAATTTTATATGGCGAGTTCCCACTTTGAAGCAATACATTTTTGACACAAAAAGCGCATTATTCAGCGCACATAAAAATAGTTGGATGTAACGATCAGCTTTACACACTGAATGTTTCGATACAGTTATTTTTTAGTATTCTCCCTTACAAACCTGCTACGTGGTAAGGGAATGCCGTAGCACTTGAAATTTAATTTTTTTTTAATAAAAGTTGATGAGAGTTTTTTCACTTACTTTACTGCATTTCTGTATGTCTTATTGCGTAGCGCAAAATTGTGCGCTTATTTTTTTAAATGTGCCTTTAGTGCTTCGCAAAATGATAAAATTTTTTATTGGGAAGTATCAAAGTCAAATCAAAATCAGCCTTAGTATTAATCTTGAAGCTGTAATAAATGTAAATTCGTCGTGTCAATTTACTTATAATAGTCTAAAATATAAATTTTGTTTTCGAATATTTACTGATTTTGATAACGATCATACTATTTATACCCACACAACAAAAGGTGGAGAGGGTACTACCCAACAAACCAAAACAGAGAAAAATGTTAGTGAGTTGTAGAACAAGCTTATTACAAGAGATTTCCTGCAACATGATAATAAATATGATTGAAAATTACTTATTCCCGCTATAGTTTTGTAAGTGTTTTTGAGAATGCGGTCCCGTTATTTGACGCGTGCCTTAATTTTGTATTATTAGTTAAAGTTTTCAGTCTTTGTATTTGGTTCGAAGAGTCGAGTGTTTTAAATTGTTTTAAACAGTGCACAATTGTAAAAAAGTATTTAATATTAATAAGAAAAAAAACTTTTTGAAAATATGCCATATAAATTTAAACAGAATGCTCGTAAAGAATGTAATCAATCTTATTAAAGTTTAGAAAAGTATTTTTCTGTAAGCTTATTCTAATATTAGACTTCCTAGCCTACATTATATTATATACAATTAATATTATCGCAAGGGATCAGTTTTCATTATTAAATACTTGTTTATAATAGTAATCACAACACTTTTCTAAGCTTAAGGCTTATGCTACTAATTTTGCTACAAGTTCTTTCTAAATCGTTTTGGTTTGTTGGGTTCAAGTTTATGCTGATGTGTGTAACACATTAGAGTATTAGAGTCACACTTTAGTTTACCAATCGACATATAACCTCTTTCTGAAACTATCTAACAATGGTTGTCCGGCACGCTGGCTGTCTATAAAACTCATATAAATGTCACCCCTACACAGAGAGAAATAACCCGTACTAAATTTGAGTTTTTTCTACTTTCTTTAGTACGATAATATTCTCCCTGCGTTCTGTGTAGTAAGAGTTTAGGTTAATCTCAATTTCGGATAACTTCAAGTACGAATCGAGAATAAACCATCTAAGAAATTATTGAAACAAGCACAGTTTGATAATAATTTTATCTCACTTTTAATTAAGTCAATCCTGTTTTAAAATTATTTTAAGTACGGGGCACTTGAATAATGCGTACTTGAATTAAGCATATTGTACTTAATTTCGAGAAATCGGTACTTTTCGTACTATTGACACCGCTTGGGCTTGATAAGTACAAATGGATTGATTTGTTTTTTTAGTGTAAAATCAATTTATGTAGAAAAATTTGTTCTAGATGTTGATCTGTAGTAGAGGCCTCCGCAATTCCTTTTGAACACATATTTAAATCTTTGAACAAATTTTAATTTCTTTGCTGTAGTGCTGCTTTCACATGCAAATACTGTGTGAACTCTCAAAAGTTAGCAAGGGAATATTTAATACAAGCAGCAATAAGAGCGGGAATAAAAACCAAACATATTTTTTTAATTAGTTTGGGATATGTATGTGCGAATTGTTTTGTATGTACATTTCTTTGATAACATTGCAACAATAATTCTTTGTATGCGTACACCACGCCACATACGACATAAATTCTTGCAGACTTCACGAGATAAGGAGTACAAGTTAAACATTTTTACTGTAGTGAAAGGCTTTCAAAAACACAAGCAAGTACTGTCTGGAATGTATTTCTTTAATTCTTGTTTCCTATTAACACTTTTGAAGTTGTGCAATGACAGGAACTCATACCATTTGTCAAAACAGTGGACAAGAATATTTTGGACACTTTTCAGTTTTTGTACCATGTTTTTTTTTTCAATTACATACATTTATAAAGGCCTTTAATATGTAGATATTAGTTGGCACAAATTACTTTTAATGTTTTTTTTTTAACCTCATAATTTTATTTTGTGATAGTGGGCCATGACTTCCCTTTCTACATTTCCCATTAGTCCAAAATGCGGTGCACTCATACAAAATTTTTAGTAAATATGGTATAGGGAATTATATATTCGGGCTTTCGTTATTAAATTTTCTTATTGTTTTAATGTAATGCACCCTTGTATTTCATGTACATACATGTGTGAATTTTATATTCTTCAAATACTTCTTTAGTGATTCTTCTTTGCCTTTAAAACCCAAATTTAAATTTTCATTGTAAGAATAATTATTTTAGTTTTAAAATAGAATAATTGTACATTTTATTAAATACCGTTGCATAATTTAGATTTCATCATTTATAAAATTTTTTTTCTTCTGTGAAACAGAGACTTTAAATAATCCATTAAATGTTTTCCCTTCTTATTTTCGTAGTTTATTTTATTTGTATTAAATTTTCATTTAAATACATTAAAATCTGTTAAGTGTTTTAGTTGCACTAACTCTCGTAATAGTTAAAGATTTAAGTTCTTGCCATATTGCGTTGGGGTAAAATCATTAAAAATTATTGACATCATTAAACCACAAACATTTAATAGAGCAACGAATATTGTAGATTACTTCAAGGTAAAACGGATGAAAGCACTTGACGTAAGTAATAAAGTGTATGTGTGAGTGTATGCATGCATAAATTCATACATGTATTAGGGAAGTGTCAAAAATGTTAAACATATGTCTAATCATATGTCTTATATACTACACATTAGCTAAAATATATACAATGTTTACAAAACCTTCTAGGTGCTTTACCTTATACACACTACTTTCCAGCACTGATGTTTTTTTATCATAAAATCGGAGCCAGCCTAATGAATAGATGTAGTACATAATGAGTATACGAGTAGCTTGTAGAACAACACCTTTGGCTTATTATTTAATTTAGTGGAGAGTCGTTTTATATTACAATTTCATTTAAACATGAATTTAATAAAATAGTATTATTTAAACTTATATGAGCTCATGTTTGCCGAAGCATGAGTGTGCATGTTTGTGCGTACGGATGGTTCGAGCAAAAGTCTTAGTTGAAAACCTTTCATAAGACACCTGGTAGACCTCACAATTATTAACATTTAAACGCACAAAAACATCAGGCCACGCAACATTATTACAATACAACACATTTATACATTCCCACTTTCATTAGGCTCACACATTTTAACACACACACATATTCACTCGAACGCATTTACGCACTCAAAAGAAATTTTACTTTAAGTGTATTTTAGGTGAACGGTAATTACGTTAAGAATAAATATTTAATGTTCTAATTATGTTGTGTTAACGAACACATACATATGTACGCATACACACAATCAGATGATAAAAGTTATGTATGTATTAAAGTGTATGAAACAAGAGCTGCCCCAGAAGGGTGTAATAAACTTTGGACTGAGTTTTTTTTTACTTTTGCAGCATTTAAATAAAATGCCCACATATAAAAATGTAATGACAAGTAATTGAGTGCTAGTAAGTATTTATATGCGTGTTAAAATTTTGGTTTAATAAAAAAATTAAATAAATTTAATAAACTTATATTTATATTTGTTCCATGTTGAGCATATGGCCTTAACCATTGTATTTTATTCTCCTTTATTTTTTCTGTTACGATCTTCAGCTCGTTCGACGTTTTGTTGACTTTTGCTGCTCCGACGTCAGGTATGACTAGGCCGACCTTTCCTGAGGCTGCCTTGGGGATTCCAGACTATTGCGTTCCCGTTATGTCGGCTTGAATGTCAAATTAGATGTGAGATACACATAATGCCATAGCCGTAACGATGACCATAAAAACCAAAATTCAATTGGTTTGGCAATGGCAAAAAAGACTTCTTTATCATAAAAAGACAAATCATAAACATAAAAAAAAAAAATTATTAATAACAAGTAAGAGTGCTATATTCGGCTGTGCCGAATCTTATATACCCTCGCCATTTTACGAGCAGAAAACAGAGCAACTAAACAAAAACAAAATAATTTTTACATATACATACATATTTACAATCCTAAAAACTTCGTTATATATTGTAGAAATTACAAACGGAATGATAAACTTATATATACCCCTTTCCACATGGTTAAATCAAGTTCTCTCCTCATAAGGACCCAGAATATATATACTTTATAGGGTCTTAGATCAATATTGTAGAAATTACAAACGGAATGACAAACTTATATATACCCTTTTCCACCTGAGGTGAAGGGTATAATAAGAGTAATTTTTGGGATTTCAGTATTTTGATTATAACTCAGCCATTTTTTAACCGATTTGACAGATTTACATACCGACGTGCTTAAGAAGAAATGTTCCAGTTAGTTGGGTTATAAGTCTTGGACTCGGGAAGATCTATGGTTCCCGAAAGTGGTTATTTAAAACAAAAAAATTAATATTTTGGTCATAACTTTTTCGTATCTGAACCGATTTTTCCGAGTTTTGCAGAAAAAAATTTTTACTAAAGATTTCCGATCTTTTGATATACCAGGGATATCATAAAATCAGGTTTTTATATAATTTTTGATATTTATTGTACGGGAGATACCACGCCCGCTTTTCCGATCCCGCCCACATTTTGTGGGATGCTGTGTATTGATAACCTTATTGTGTGTACTTGAAGACTTTGGCTCTTGCCGTTCTCAAGGTATATAGAAAAAAGTAATAATAATACAACAACAAGGGATTTTTGGAAAAAATTAGAGGTAGTCGTGGTTTTTTGCTCATATCTCAGCCATTTTGGGACCGATCTGGCTGAATTTCAATAGCCAGAAATGGTGGACTATATGCAACATAAATGTAGAACATCCTAGCCGCTATCATGTCTGGACTCTCCGAAAAACACATATCAAACGTAAGACGGACAGACGGATGGACAGGCGGACATAATTAAATCAAGTTCTCTCCTCATAAGGACCCAGAATATATATATACTTTATAGGGTCTTAGATCAATATTGTAGAAATGACAAACGGAATGACAAACTTATATATACCCTTGTTTGGTATTTTATATTTTTCGTGCGTAAGAGATAGGGAGATCGATTATTCGACTATTCCGTATAGTTGCTATCTTAAAAAAACCGGTTTTCGGTTTAGCATTTTTTAAATTTAGTTCGAGTACATAAAAATACAAAATTCAATTTAGTTTTTTCAATAAAAAAATTATTTGAATAAAAACAAAACAATTCATGATGGTAAGGAACCAACAAAGGTATGTTCAAAAAAAAAAAGCGTGACCAGTAAATTGATCAAACTTAAGCTTCATTTCTTTTTTTTAATTTCTATTTATCATAATTGTATAATGTAATTTAGTAACTGTTAAATAATGTTTGATCTAGCCAAACGTTTTGCAAAAGCAAACAATTCTTTAAGAAAACTAGTGGTTACGTGTAGGACGTGAAATATTAAATAGCTGTGAACATAGCTTTAGAATTTTTGAAAAACTCTGGTTTTTAAAAATTATAGGAATTTAATATATTTTTTATTTGTGATAATCTCAAAAATGTATTTTAAATGAGTTTTTATTTGAAGCACAGCAGCGAATATCGTTGTAAACGCGACATTTTGCAAAAACTGTTTTTTGCAGATAACCGTTGGCCTTACTCTCTTACACAGTTGAAACATCAAATCAACTAAAACTATGCACCTTAACGCCTTCAAAATGGCATACAAAGTGTCAGCCAGTTGAAGAACATTGCAAGTTTCTAACAAAATGATGAAACCGAAATGGTTTTGCGGTGCGGAATAAACTTTTAAAAGTCTTTTGCATAAAAGTTTTTATTATATTTAATTTTTAATAATAGAAAAAAAACTTGGTTAAAACAATTAATGATGCCTGTCAAAATACGTTTTTTTTTGCTCTCCTGAAAAATTATTATTTTGTAACTTAAAACGGTATTCGCAGTTGTGCTTCATTTGTTGGTGGCTAATCATGTGTATATGAATCAGTAGACTTCAACGGTATTTTTTAAAAGTTGCAAACAAAACCTCTTAGCCAAGATTATTTATTTCAAATTATCTTGTTTTAGCATTATAGAAACGAATAGTAATATGAACATGCTTTTTGTATGAAATATATGTCAAGTCTTCGATTAAAATTTAAAACCTTGCATGACTTTGTTTGATTCCTTCAAATTTGTTTTAAGTTCTTGGTGTTTTAATTAATAAAACTGATGAATTTTTCCGCATCGCTGATTCCGCCGGTATAGTGTAGTTTTAAGAATATAGATATGCTATAACTTTTTAAGAGTTATTCATATATTTTTGGCAGTATATATTAGTAAAGTATTATTTGCAGTCTCTTAAGAACTATTTGGAACGGAGTCAAGTTTTACTTGGCGTATATTCATGCTAAGCTTGTGGATTAATTAACCCAGTTGGTCACGTCTTTAAGACATCCTCGAAGACGGATGCACGACTATGTTAATTCCTGCTCGATATGTGAGGCACAGCGGGAACAAAGCGTCAACAACATTTTCGAACACTAAGAAAGACAAAGTCGCCTACTTTATCATTAACGACTACCTGCATGCCAATGTCGTCTATTTCGACGTCCACGACAAAAATTATTATATGGTTATCTAATTCAGACAGATTTTTAGTATAGTTGGAATTTTAATTTCTGTTATATGTTTTATATTCGACTCCTATAAGCAATCCTAAAGTTGACAGTGAAGTACATGTAATCCATTTTCCAGCCCGCGAATAATTTCATCATCATTTTTGGTTTTACTGTTTAGAACTAATTTGTAAATTTTTTGTAGGTATTTAAATCAACAATTAAAAAAAAGAATGTGAGAATTTTAAGAAAACCAAGCAAGTGATTGAATAGCATTCAAGGAAACTTTGTCTTCAGTAGCTTTTATACAAGACAACTTATAAGTCAGTGTTGCTCATACTGTCCCACATAGAGTATAACAGAGGACAACTTATAAGACAAAGCCGCTCATACTGTCCCATATAAAGCTAAATAGAAGACAACTTACAAGACAACGTCGCTCAAACTGTCGTGCACGACGATTACCTGTAAATTGTCTTCTAGAAAACCTAAACAACAGGGGACAAGTCGTGCACACGTCATTGACGACGATGTCGTCAACGGCAATCTGGCCAACTGGGAAAGGTAATTACTAAGTCGTGACGTTGTAGAATCTTTGCAACTTATCATTTTAGGGCCCTTTCGGCACCATTGTCTTTTAAATCAGTTCGAAATATCACCAGAGATGACATCTTTATAAAAATACATATAATATTAAGAATTCTGTCCAATAGCTAATTACTTTTTAAGCTGAACATTTTTTTTTGTAGTATTTTGAATTGTTTTTGGGTTTTGTTACAAGAACACACGCTTATATAATCGATTTGTGTTAACATTACACATAATGTTTTTTGTCTTTTGTTACAGTTTAAGTTTGCCCAATATTCAATTAAAAAAACATATCAATTACGGGTAGATTTATAACAAAAGTAAGGAAACACATTACAAAAATAACCGGTTTATTTTACCAAAATAACCGGTTAATTCGATATTCGAAAAATAGACATTTTAAAATATTCGACTTGGCCAAAACTAAAATAACCGGTTAAAACCGGTCGAATACTGTTCGATCGATCTCCCTAGTTAGAGGTATCGTCCAAAAATCTGGTTTCATCCAAATTGGTCAGTAAAATCTGGAATTCATGTTTTTCGGGGCTTAGGGGTTACGTCAAGGAAGAAACGCAATAGAATATGAAAGTAGACATACAAAGAATATAAAAAGCTTTCCGTGCAAAAAATCTAAGAAACAGTTTTCCAGAAATCTGGGTTCGTTCAAATTGGCCACTAAAAACTGGGATTTAGTAATTAAAGCAAATTTGTTAAAAGTTTTGTAATATTTTTAACAATTTTCTTAATTAACTGGTTTGTAAATTTTCATATTTTTTAGAAAAAAATTATTTTGTGTCAAAAAAATAAAAAATATAATATAAAAAAATCTGTATTTTCGATTTGAAATCTTTAAAGGAAAGTAAGTTAAGTTATTATTTAATTATTCATAAAGAAATTTTTACGGATTTTTTATAAAGTACGGATTTTTAAATATTACTGTTAATGGGGTCAAGATTCCGTTTAGTGCTGAGTTCAGAACCCCCGAGTGCATCTAGGTCTAAATATGTACATATTCATGCTAAGCTTGGCTTAAATAAATTGTAATATTCAGGCCTGTCAAAGAAATCAATTCCGATCGAAAGTGGAAGTGATTTCGTATCTTGCTGCACATAAAACGAAATCACTTTCTTTTTAATGTACATATGTATGTATGTATTATACTAAGAATTTCATAAAAACAGCTTTTAAATGCATCTTCTGATTCAATTTAGTTAGCAAAAGTATTTTGTTAATATGACAAACTCACAATAAAAACTTTTATAATATTTTTAATTAGGCTAAAATTCATCAAATTTAATTTTCATTAAATTATTTTTATGAAGAAAGGAATTTTACAACATGAAATTAATTAAAATTTATTGATAATTTTTCATTCTTGACTGAAGCTGGGTCGAACCCAGGCGTTTTTACGGACAGGTTACCCTTACATGTTTCGATTGCAACCACTCAATCTCTTCAGAGGGCTTGCCGTTTAACACTCGCAGCCATCGACGACTGCTGACGTCAACAGTCAAAGATCAATCCTTAAACCAAACTGTATTTTACCTTTGGTAGATCGAAATTTGCTTTGAATGATTGTCTTTTTTAATTTATTTTACATGTTTTTCCTTACTATTGTTTTTTCGTACTTTGGTCAAGAATTCTTCTTGAAGTTCAAAGTACATTTTTTGTTTTTCATTTGTTTGTCTTTCTTTTTCTTGTTGACCTTTTTCAGCACAACTTGAAGGACAAATGCAATCATAGAGCTCGTGCCTTAGTTTTAACAATAATCAGTATTGTGTTGTTAAAGCTAAGGCACGAGCTCTATGTTTGCATTTGTCCTTCAAGTTGTGCTGAAAAAGGTCAACAAGAAAAAGAAAGACAACAAAATGAAAAACAAAAAGCAAAAAATGTACTTTGAACTTCAAAAAGAATTCTTGACCAAAGTACGAAAAAACAGAAGTAAGGAAAAACATGTAAAATAAATTAAAATAGATAATCATTCAAAGCAAATTTCGATCTACCAAAGGTAAAATACAGTTTGGTTTAAGGATTGATTTTTGACTATTGACGTCAGCAGTCGTCGATGGCTGCGAGTGTTAAACGGCAAGCCCTCTGAAGAGATTGAGTGGTTGCAATCGAAACATGTAAGGGTAACCTGTCCGTAAAAACGCCTGGGTTCGACCCAGCTTCAGTCAAGAATGAAAAATTATAAATAAATTTTAATTAATTTCATGTTGTAAAATTCCTTTCTTCATAAAAATAATTTAATGAAAATTAAATTTGATGAATTTTAGCCTAATTAAAAATATTAAAAAAAAATTTGGATTAAAAACCATAAATAGTTCAACAAAATAACCACAATACTGATTATTAAATTGTTTTATTTAATTGTTAATAAACATTGTATTAAATATTGCAGTCTCATTGTTAAAAATATATGTTGAGTTTTAACAATTCTAATTAGCAAAATTATTTTTTATATTTACAAATTTAGTTGCTGGTGCCTTTTCAATTATAAAGTTAAATGTATTGACCAATTTGGTATTCAATATGACAATTAATTTGTCGTAATTTTTTTCTGTGCAAGGACCGTTTTTTTAACTGGCTCAGTGGTGTGATACATTTCTTTGGGACTATTTAAAAATTGTTTCTTAAAATTAGTTCTAGGACTTGTACATATGTATGTATATATTGCAATTTTATTGATACCATTGTAGTGACTAACACTGGACACGTTTATTAAGAATGGATGTGTGACTGGTCAAACGGTAGCTGTTTGGTGTAAATTTACCCTTTCCAATGACAGCCACATTTAAAAGTGATAGGTTCCATTCATATAAAATGTTAGAACTAGAACCGGTCTCTACCACCAAAGAACCTATCACGGGATTACTTTAGTGTCAGTTCGCTTCCCTCTAGGGCAATTACAGAATCGTTTGACAGCCTATTTCTTATATTTATTAAGAAGGGTTCTGTCAATAAGAAAACATGTTCACTTTCTACGGATGTTTGCCGTTATTGGCAAATTGTTTAATCTCTGTACACTTTTGGTTTTCTCGCCACTTCCTGAAAAAACCTGTTATTCTTTTTTAATGAATTTAATTTCTTTGAATCAAATAAGCGTTTTCTTTTCTAATTGCTGCATTAAAATTTTCTTGAAATGTTATTTTTTCACTTTTGTCATCGTCTCTTGCAGAAATAGTATTTACTGCATTTACAGAATCTAATTATTTATTATTATATCAGCAGCTAAGCTGCCATAATTAAACAAAAATATCCCTGGAAATCCCTCACAAATTCGTAGAATGTTTTCCCGAAAAATGTGCAAGCTCCCGGGATTTTTGTCCATGGAAATCCCGTATGGAAAACACTTATGGTAAGTTACGTGTTAATCATCACAAAAATTTATTATTATTTTTCTAGACATACAAAAATTTTATTTGTTCCAATTTATCACGATTCGCTTAAATTTTTGGGCGTATTAAAGTGATGTTCGGGATATGATTTTATATAAAACCCATGGTGAATAATTAACTGATCATCACAAAACTTGGGGGACCGAATTGTAGGAATAAAAAAACTTGGGTTGTGGAGTCGGAGTTGAGGTTAATGTACGGGAGTCGGAGTACTCACAAGAACTTGCGACTACGACTCCATAATTTTTCGGCATTAAAAGTTTAAACAAATTTTCTAATAATTTTCAAAATAAAAAAATTTTAAGAGGTTCTGCTTAAAATATTTTTAAGTAAGAATATAAGGACCAGTCAGCTTTACATATGTAGTCGGAGTCGGAGTTCAAGTTAGTTTTTGAGGACAGCCCTGAAAAAACAAAATTAGTCCAAATTTTAATACAGTAACAAATTTTTTTTAGAGTTAAATGCAAAAGATAAATTTTGAACCGTTTAGCAAAATTGCATTATATTATTTCTTGTCATATTAAGCTAAACTGAACAAAATTGCATCGCAATATCGTTCTTCGTTACGGTTTTAGGCGAACTAAAGAGTAATCCAACAGTGGGTTTAATATGGATGGGAAGTATGATTAATGATGGGCCGATCTTCTTGAAATTGTTTATAGCCACACACATAGAACAAATTACCAATGTTAAAATAACATGGCGAAATGTTGATTGAGAATCGTAGTAAATTTCAGCAAAAGTATGTCTTTTATTTTAATTTATCATTATTTCATATTAATTTTAAATGAAAAATATTAAAATAACCTTAAATCACGTTTATTTAATATTATTCACTGTTAAAATAACATTGTTCAACATTGAATCCATACAAATATGTTTTATATTAAAATCAAGAGTTTATCTTGTTAAATTAACATGCATACATACTTAAGTATGTATTTAGGTGCATATCCCTGCAAATAAAATTGGACCACCTGATCCATTTTGATAAAATGGACTACTCCATGGACTGGTCCGATGTAATGCAAGCATGGACCATGTCATTGTTAAAAAGTGTTTATATTGAGACGACATGTCTTCGTTAGGACATCGTAATGTTAAATAGACCAGGTTTTTCCATACGTTTGGGTTACTTTTGGACTAGTCCTGGTCCCTTGTGGACTACTCTTTACACGCGTGTTTGGACTGATCCTATTATTTGCAGGGAAGTATGCCTGTGAGTATGCATGTACACACAGAAAAATATTATTGTTAAATTAACACGGCGCAATGTTGATTAAAAATCATAGTAAATTTCTGCAAAAGTATGGACTCTATTTAAAATGATCTTTAAATTAAATATTATCTATTTAAGTTTTCAAAGTAGAATGATGACGAAACCCATATCTAGGGATTCTGCTGATGCTTCTGTTAACAAAGGGGAATACAAAATAAATGAAACATTTGTTAGAGGAGAAAGTGTTTTGAATTATTCTTAAATAAATGCATATGTTGTCTCTGAAGCCTCTTCTCACTGTTACATCATACTCAAACCAGTTTGATTCTACATGAAATTCACGTTGTCTCAACTTGAAATAACTTTCATTCAACGTGATTCGGATTGTTATTTCAATATAAATGACATTTTGCTTCAACTTTACTGCAATGTTAAATTAACATGAATTATAGTTATTTTAAAAGAAAAAAATGTTGTTCGCAAGTTATTGTAAAATCATGGTCAATTAACATGAAGTAACAATGAAGCAACATCACTACCGAAAACGATAAAATCAACCTTGTTATCGACGATTTTACATTGATTTTTTTCTGTGTGTATAAAAAGAATTTGTGCAAAATTGAATGACATTCCGCCACCAATTTATGTTGGATTTTGTAACAGAAATATTAATTTTTTAGGGTGATTGTTCCATATTTGGCTTAATAGCTCTTTTTTTTTATTTCGGATTTCAATCCGTCATTCGAAGGTGAGCGTTATTTCAACAGACAGACATATGGACTAACATGACTAAATCGAACAACTCAAGGACTTAAAATATATATTTTATGGGATCTTAAATGAATATTAAAAAATTTTATCATCTTCACAACTAGAGTTTTAGGGTATAACAAAAGTTAAGTGGATAAAAACGTATTTGGTAAAACATTTTTTGCTTTAAGTACGCCATTAACTTACTTCTATTTTTAAAAGACTTGATGTATTTCTACTTTTACTAATCTTTTTCCATGACCTAATATAATTTTTTATGAAAAAAATGTATAAAGTTGTTACTTTATCAAAGTAATAAAATGAAATTAAAATTAATTGCTTTAAAGATCAAAGAGTTAGAAAACACAAACTTATTACATTTTTTTATGAAAATATATTAAAAAAAAAGAAATGTAAATGCTTATCAATCAAGTAAATGAAGTAAAACAATGAGAAGAAGATAAAAGGATTTAAGCAAATCAAAAATAATGAAAATAAATGTAAAAGTCACATCATTCTGCATGTAAAGCTAACAAATTCATACACCCTGCAAGCATTTGAAAGACATTACAAAAATTAAGGCGACTAGGCGTCACTTCCTCCAAACTTCTAGAAGAAACAGAAAACATTTTACAAAACCAAAGAACATTGACTCGAAGCAAAGGCACATTTTACAAACACAAAATACATTCAATGACTGTGATTTTATACGAAAGTTGAACTCAGTTAATGGCAGAAATCACATGTAAAATGTAAAATATCGTAGATCTTTTGTTAAATCTTGTAACAAAATACACAGGTGTAAAAAGATTTACACGGGTACCTGCCACTTAGGTCTACTGCAGGCTGGATCTTATCTACTGTGTGACAAACAATTCGTTAACCAACCGACGCTTAATGTGCAACTAGCACGCCCAAGTAACAATTTATTTGCATAGTTAACTCACCTCCGCTGCTTTTGGACATATGCAAGCAGCAGCTGTTGAGTAGAAACAGCACCGAGGGAAAGTCCTACCTCAGGCCGAAGCCTCCCCGAAGTGGTGAAATATCAGCCCTTTAGTCGGAATTTAGGGTATCCCTTCCATTGAATTTTGATTTAAGACACAACCACCACGTGATCCGAAAATTAAATCTTCGTAAAGAAAGCATTTATCCGTTGCACACCATTTCTGATAGTAAGCGATCATCAGACGGAAGTGCAATCTTAATTTTCCGAAAAGTAAAACTTCGCAAATACAATGCTCCTGAAAGAAAATCCTCCGTTAGTATACTTCCCGGAAGAATTTTACTAACGAAGGTCTCAACCGATAGTCAGTCTGATGGCGAAGTACTAGGTCTACTCTCCCGAAGTACCAGATAAGTGACAGCCAAAAACGCAAGAGATCGTGAAGATTTCCAGTCATCTGTGAATTTTTGACGTATTCCATAGAGCTGAGGATTGACTTATGGACAGGCCAACCAATTGCAGCCAGTGCTTATAATTACAAGCTAAAGGCAACGTATAAAGTGCAAAAATATTGTTACGAAAGTAGCTTTAGTTGTTGTAATACTTACACGCCAATGTGCAGAATGCTCTAGAAAAAAGTTGATGTTAAAAAGTCTGTTAAAAAAAGCTATAGTGATGCGACTACTTTACCATAGATGTCGCTAGTTATTACTTTGTAACTGTTAAGTTTAAAATGCATAACATAGCCAATGTATTAGTCGTTAACATCAAATAGTAAAAGCTCAAACATACCAGAAACATTCTGGAGCTTTCTAGATAAATGTTATTGACTATAAATAATTGCGAAATGACGTTGCCAAGTCAGTTTTAGTTTAAACTTTCAAGTGTGTGGATCACATAGTGAGCATTAAATAAAAGCTGTAAATTACGGTTGTTAAAGTGACTAAGTTCTTAATAAATAAGTGTTATACTTAAAAGTGATGAGTTTATTTAATTTTACTTAAAGTGCAATAAAGAACTCAAGAGGTTTATTATAAAGGAAATAAACCAAAAACGTTATTGAAAGGCAGTAACGTAACAATATGAATATTTGTTTTACATATTTTACAACAATTGAATATTCTAGATGGATGAATATATTGATAAGAAATAAAAGTATTGCATTGGTTCTAAATTCGTTATTTAATAATATAATTGGCGATAATTTCAATCAAATAGCAACTTTTTTTCCTAAACAGCATTCAAAGCAAATGTTTGCAGGGCAGATACAAATAAAAAACAAATTTCACACACCACAACACAAGACAATCGCTCATTCAGTAACACCCACACAAAGACAAAAATGCAGGATAATAAATATAAATATAAGCCACTACAACTATAATACAATCTTATATTGCATGGCATGATAGTCTGTCTGCCATTCTGTACTTTTGCTGTAAATGCACATTCTTATACATTTTGAGAATCACATTTTGATTCACACAACTTAAAACGAATGCCAGTAATTTAAATTTTACGTTTCTTGCTTCCTTGTTTTATAACCATCAAAAACAAAAAAAAAAAAAAAAAAAAAAAAGGTCGGTGTATTTAATTTATCAGTTTGTTTGTAACACATCGAAATAATCATTAGCCCTATAAGGTGTTGATATGTGTATTTATTGTAGGACCTTATGAATTTGAAGACAATTAAGCTATCTTTGTTTCATTTGTCTGCTGAAAGCATAATGGAGCTTGCAATAAAGGACCTAGAAAGATAAAATTTGGCAACAATAATTTATTTTTGTATTGAAAATAGACCAAATCGGTCTAGATGTTACCTAGCCCGTATACAAATGCCAGAATAAAGCCTTTTGCCACAATAGTTAGCATCTATAGTTAATTATATTAGGCATTATATTCTTTACTTTAGCGTTCTGTACGGTAGAAATATGAAAAACACAATACCTTAAATACCTTAAAGAAAATAATAAGAGTACTGTATTAAACCAACTCAACATAAAGAGAAGAACATCTTATTACGTTCTGTTTTGCGCAAACAACCAAAAACTTCGTCGTGTTCGGTGCAGCATATTAATGTTCGTTCGTTGAATTTTTTAGAAAAGAGCCAATAAAAATGTTTACATAACCAAAACATGTACAATTCTAGTCAGATGCGTTGTACAAAATCATTGTTTGATCATTCCTTCTTCAATGTGAAAAATAACACAACAGAAAATTGAAATATTCAACCTTATTACGGTTGTCGTAAACGACTAACGCTCGTTTTCACAACTAAGCCGATAGCTAAAGGCAGGATTTTATCGGCCGTATAAAAAGTGTTCAGTAATTACAACTTAACTTTAACCTACCAGGTAGGTTAGGTTAGAGTGGCCGGTCACAAAAACCCCGCATAGACACAATAGGTCCCTAGCGTTACCACATTGAACGATAACCCGCAGAAGAAAGTCAGTAAAAAAAGTCAGATGTGATGGTACCCAGAGTACCCCACACTTTCTTGACGAATGCCAGGAGTCTCATTGAGCCAATTCCAGAGATTTCCCCGAGATCTTGGATATAATAATCTCCCAGACAGTTCGCCCTAGAGCACACGAGTGCCGGACAGTAGCTCCTTTTTCCCTGGTACCCCACAAAATCTGCAATTGTCACTATTCAACTTCCCTGCCCTACGGACGTATACCGCAGTTCAACAATGACCCGTCATAAAACCTATCAGAAGTCTACAGTCCCTTCTCGATAGCGACAGAAGAATTCTCGTCGACTCCGGATCATAGGATTCCCACATTACTTTGGAAACCCTGCACGTTCTTGTGTTTTCCCAAAACGCCTCTGATCTCCTCCGTATAGCAGAGTCCGTATCTCTCCTAATATTTTGAATTGGAGCCGGGACGGCCATTACCCTATCGTATGGTAAATGGGCCCCCCGTTTCGCCAATTCGTCCGCCTCCTCGTTGCCTTCTATACCCTGGTGACCGCGAACCCAGTAGATATGCACTCTCCTATTGGCACAGAGTCTATATATCGAGTCCCTACAGCGGTTATAGCCCTGATCGCCGCCTGACTATCAATGAAGAAGTTTACGTGCGAGTTCTCAGTACTGTAAACACGTGGCAAATTAGCAGCCATTTTGGCCGCAAAAACCTCCGCATGGAATACGCTACCTACTAGGTAGGATGAACCTTAATTTACTTTATCGCTCACTTTAGGTTAAAGTTCAGTTTTACTAACTGTTTTTATAATGCCGGTTAAAGTCTACTTTTAGCTATCGGTAAGTTGTGAAAACGGGCCTAAGTCGTTTTTATAGCAGATTTAAGAAAACAGTTTAGGTGTTACTTGAATCTATTACAAAAAGACACTTAGTCGTTAACGGCAACAATAACCGTAATAAGGCTGATAACTAAACTTTAACTTTAAAGCGAAAACAGAACACTACATAATGTTTGTTACTTTCGTGAAAATAGTTATGAACGGCATTAAGGGTTGTGTACTTAAGTACAAACACTTAAAATAGATATGTTTTTTGGGTGTGTGTACCGTACGCCAAATAAAATGGGTAATTTACAAAATTGACATAATTAATTACTTTATAAAAAGAATAGTGTGTACCAAAATTGCACTAAATAAGTCAGTGAGGCCCAATTAAAATGTCCTTTCGGAAAAAAACTTATGCTGCGGAAGCGGTCGAATAGAATGAGTTAAACTGCTACATAGTACTTCATTTTGCCTAAAAAATCTATCCAAAAATTGATCAAGCTCCAATGAAATTTCCCTATTAGAATATGACTTACGGCATGATAGCGGGCGACACAAGAGAAGATCAAAGGAAACTAACTTTGGGAAAAATATTACTATAGTATGTATACAATAATAGAGTTATTGCTAGCAAGAATGCGATTGGCAAATATTGTTATTACGCAATTAATCAGTTTATCTGTAGGTTAAAAAAAATTTTCAATTTGTACTTATCTCAAAAATATGGTAAACTGATTGTTTTGTTTCTGATTAAAAAGTTTTCGCCTTTTTATTTGAACTGTGGTGTGGGTATAAAAAATTCGACTCGGTCGAGTACAGCATTTTCCTTTTTTTTGTTTTAATTCTTCTTGCATTTTGATTACCATTTTATCTATACTAACGTCAAAGCAACAAAAGTAATCTGGGAAAAAATAAGAAAAAATTTAACGCAACTCGTTGACGTATGTGTTCTTAAAGTGTTTGTGCTTGTCTTTTTATTGTGTTACACAGAAGAAGGATTAATACGTTTTCAATACAGTGTTTTCTTTAAAAACACAATACTTTAATTACTTGTACATTAAAATAGGGTTTCTCGATAACCGGAAAAAGTATTCTAGATTTAAACAATAACGGACGAAAATAACATAAAACTGAATCCCTTGTGCTGTTAAAAATGAGTTTCAGACAACAGAGTCCAGAAATTATCTCTTTGCTAATTGTCTTTTGTTGCAAAATGCTTGGAAATGTCTTCAAATCTTCTAATCACATTACCAACAATTTCAGAAAAAAATGGTGACACAAATCTTACAGTATTTGTTTAAAATCAGAAGATTTGACAGAAAACAACAAGGTTGTAATGTGTTAAACATTTCAAAAAGACTCTGTCGCACAGTAATTCAAAAATTATATCCTGGCCTTAAAGTCATTGAAATTTAATTGGGGGATTTTGGAAAGAACTGCAGAGAAGCTTTAGTTAGCGAAGCCGATGTTTGTTATACCTGGTGTTTTTCATATGGACCTTAGCCGTTAGGCAAAAAAGGGTTAAGTCAAAAAACGCATTTTAAGTTTTTGATTGGCTTTAGTTCAATTTGTTTTTTTCTTTTGTTTCACAGAAAAAAATATCTCAAGAAAATTTTCAACAACACAGTTTGATGAAAATAAAATTTTAGGTCAACAAACTTTTTGTTTGATTTAATGAAACAATTTTTCAAATTTACATTTTGCAAAATAGCACTCAATTAAACATATTTAATAATGAAATAATTAAATATTTCTACATATTCAATAAAAAAATATTTGAATCAAAGTAAAAACAGTATTTTTACAACTCTTTTCCATTTGTAAATTCTCATTGGCTTTACAGTTTTGTTTGTATAATATATTTAGTTTTGCCAATGTTTTGCAACCAGCGAAATGCACATAGGAACCAGGGTTTAAAATGCTATCGCCTTATTAGCAAAAGCAGCCAAATTTTGCCTTTTTCCTATTAAAAAACTGCTAAAAAAAGCCGACACTTTTGAAAAGCAGCAGCAAAATAAACACACTTTTTTTGAAAAGTAACCTTTTAATGGACACTGGCTTTTTCCATGTATTGCTTTTTTAACAATTGCAAAAATTTCTTATTTGATGGAACTCAAAAAGCAACGGCAATAACTTTTCTGTTGTAGGAAAAAATATCTAGGAAAGAGAATGAAACAAAAAGATTCTGTCAAACAGCCGCCTAATCAAAAACCACTGCATGCTAATAGCCGCAAAAAAGGAGATAAAAGCAGCGCAAAGGTTGCTGAAAGGCACATGATCGACGACGACAAGTGATACTTTTCATGCAAATCAAATACAACAAGAATTTGTTTTTGTTTCTATACAATAAAAAATCCAAAAGACACTTTGGCTGGTTGCCTTTACTAAAAATATTTAAAAAAAAAACCAAAATACACACACACACATTTCGTGCTATAGTCATGCAAACTGTCGAGCAACAACAACATTACTGAAGAAAGGCAAAAATTTATTTTTCCTCACCACCATGAAAAAAAACCATGTTGCTTGTACACTGATCGGTATTTTTTCGTTGTAATCTGCCTTTTTGCAGAGCTAATAGCTCTGCTCAGACTGCTTTTAGCACACACTTCAGCTCAGGGATGCCAGGTACTTTTTTTCCTTGTCCCCAATAAATTAAAAAAAAAACCCCAAAAATCCCCAAATTAAAAAACAAAACCTTAAAAAGTAAAGATTTTTTTCCCTGACCAAATTTTAAAATTTTTATGAGCAAATTTTAAATTTTTTTAAAAAAAGTAAGAAAAATTTTAATAAGAAATCCCCAAAATTCCCCAAATTAAAATTGTTAGTAAAAAAATTATTTTATTTTGTTTGTAGCGACTTGTTTGGATATGTTTCTTAAAATCCCTTTATGCGATTTCACTGAGCAATTACAAGAAGAACAATATGCTGTTTTTGAAGACGAATGAGCCAATTAATATGAATTTGGAGCTTGTTCAATCGGTTTTAGCCATCCTTGAAATCAACAATAAAAATAAATACATATGTATATCCGTTGGCTGTAGGAAATATCGCCCAAAGAAAAATGGCCCAAAAAAAAAAATGAAAAATCGCCCAAATGAAGAATCGCCCAAGCGAACATGAAAAATGACCCAAAAAGGTAAATATGAAATTTTGCCCAAAAAAAACGAAAAAGGGCCCAAAAAGAAAATGAAAAATGACCCAAAAAGCAAAAACGAATTTTTCCCAAAAAAAAAAAAAAAAAAAAAATACCTAATTTGCAAAAAAGTGTTTATTATTCATATAAATTTAGGTGACATGTCATAACGTCCAGTGTCGTAGTGTCCTTGGACACTTTTAAAGTGTCATAATGTCCTTCGAAGACGAGGACGAGGACGTTATTACACTTTGCAACGTCCGCAACTTAACTTATAATCAAAAATGTGTACATTTTTTTTTTAAATACCGTTAAAATTTCAAGTGATTTTTTTAAAGATACTTATTTAACCATAATATGGTTGTCGGTGACAATGATTTGGTTAAATTAAACATAATATGGATAAAATATTTTTATAGCTTTTACTCCGGGTGTATATATTAAATATATATATCCAAAATAAGGATTTTCTCCTCTATGGTATAACAAAGACCGGCTTCGCTAACTAAAGCTTCTCTGTATAGCCGGCCTTCGGCCGGGCGCAAGGATTTTCTCCTCTATGGTATAACAAAGACCGGCTTCGCTAACTAAAGCTTCTCTGTATAGCCGGCCTTCGGCCGGGCGCAAGGATTTTCTCCTTTATGGTCTAACAAAAACCGGTTTCGCTAAGAAAAGCTTCGAAAAACTGCCTTGTTTCCGAACAAGGCCGACTACGCAGAGAAGCTTTAGTTAGCGAAGCCGGTGTTTGTTATACCATAGAGGAGAAAATCCTTGCGCCCGGCCGAAGGCCGGCTATACAGAGAAGCTTTAGTTAGCGAAGCCGGTCTTTGTTATACCATAGAGGAGAAAATCCTTGCGCCCGGCCGAAGGCCGGCGATACAGAGAAGCTTTAGTTAGCGAAGCCAGTATTTGTTATACCATAGAAGAGAAAATCCTTATTTTCGATATATATATATTTAATATATACACCCAGAGAAACAGCTACAAAGCCATTTTTAAAAAAATTCTACCGATATTATGTTTAATTAACCCAAATCATTGTCGCCGACAACCATATAATGATTAAATTAGTTTCTTGAAAAATAGTTTTGTTGTTTGCAACCATAATAAAACATGGTTTTCTCTGCTATGTAAGATTATGGTAGAATTTTAAAAATAGCCCATTTTTTTGGGCCATTTTTCATACAACATTTTTGGGTGATTTTTCATTATGAAAAATCACCCAAATTTAAAAAACGAAAAATCACCGAACAATAACGATAAATAGCCCAAAAATTTTGGGCCATTTTTCATATGAAATCAGGCCCAATTTTACATGCAATTTTTTTGGGCGATTTTTCATTTATTTTTTTGGGCGATTTTTCTTTGGGCGATATTTCCTACAGCCATATCCGTTATTTCTTTAAAACTTCAATGCATCATAAGTACTTACCAATAGCCCAGCAATCTTTTTCCCAAGCTTTATTATATTGTCTTTCATATTTACTTATTTGCTTGAAAATTGTCTTTAAAAAATCAAAAATTGTATGTGTTGTCAACGGTTTTAGATTCTTTTTTTAAATTCTTCCATTTTAAAACACTCACTCAAACGGCTCATGTCTATTTGACATGATTTTTCCTTTGAACATGAATTGGCGTTCAAATGAAACATGTCATGTTGACGAAATGGTTTTTATTTTGTATAGTCGTGCGTATGTATGCATGTGTGCATTTTTGATATTAAAAACAAAAGAAAATTGAAGCAACGAATAAGAAAGCAAAGCGTACTGACAGTACATGCATCTGTGTACTTGTTTCTTCTCCCCTCGCGCCATTAAAGTAGCAATCATGTCATTTAAACTTGAGCCATTTGAACACAGACTAAGTTTATTAAGTATCTTTTACACACTTAACAATAATGGTAATCTTAATTAGGACCCTTCACACCGTATCAGTTGTTGATAAGAGTAAGATAAACGTTTTGGTACTTATTCAAATTATAAAAGAAGGAAAAATATATTAAAAATGTGTAAAATCCCCAAAAAATCCCCGAATTTTATTTTTAAATCCCCAAAAAAATCCCCAATCCCCAAATGACTTTCTTTGTCCTTTTTGCTCGCATGAAATCCCCAACTTTGGGGATAAATCCCCAAGTCTGGCAGCCCTGCTTCAGATTTTCATTTTATTGAATCGGCTTTTTGTTATTACCAGCCAGAGAAGAATTTTTGTTCTTTGAATTTTAGATTTTTGTTTGGTTTCTCTTTTTTAACTAGCCTTTCTTTCAGGAAAAAGTAAAAAAGCAAAAGGCGAAATAATTTTTTTTTAGCTTTTGCTTTTTATGTGGTTGTCCATTTTTGTCGCTAGCTGGTCAAAAAGCAGTTGTCAGAAAATAAAAATATTCAA
Organism: Pollenia angustigena; assembly: GCA_930367215.1. Lineage (NCBI taxonomy): Eukaryota > Metazoa > Arthropoda > Insecta > Diptera > Polleniidae > Pollenia > Pollenia angustigena. The sequence goes on along the minus strand of OV884057.1, from coordinate 116,581,570 downwards.
AATAGGAGATTTACTTTTTTGCACAAACGAAAAACAAAACATTAACTCTTGGAAAAAAAAATTAAAAATTTCAAAAGCAGTGGCAAAAGCAAAAATAAAAAGTAGCCAGCTGATGGGTGCTTTTACACCCTGATAGAAACTAGCTTATCCCTCCATAATAAATTTTAGTGTTTTTATTTTAAAAGAAACAAATTGGGAATTAAGCACATCATCATTAATAAATAAATAAATAAAGATTCAATAAACATTTCGTTTGATTTATTCAACATTTCCAACAAATTATTTTAACAAATCACATAAACATTTTGTTGAAAAAAATTATTTTTTATTGACTCAATAAACTTGGTTGTTGACTAAAAATTCAATAACTATACCAATAAACTTTTTTATCAATACCGCAAAAATCGTCATCGCAGAAAATTCAAAAAAATTTTTTTATCAAATCCTATGCGATTTTCGTATTCAAATATAAAAATTATTTTTTTCTGTGTTGGTTTAAATCACTTTATTTATATTTATATATTTGCTTATATATACTTAGCTGGTGAGGCCTAACTCCATTTGTGAAAATAAAAATTTTTTATTTCATATTTTCCGACGTTTCGTGAATTTTATGTTCACTTCTTCAGGGGATTCGTCTATTAATATAAACTAAAACCATCAACATTTAATTGATGTAACTAAGGGTACGTTCGTAAATGCATCACTGCGCTGCATCAGAAAAGCAAACTTTTTTAAATGGCGATAAAAGAATAATAGTAACTTATATTATTGTGTGACTATTATTTTTGTGGAGTATTTCACAATTTTTCGGTCCACATTTACTTCACTGATAAATATATTACCACTTGAAATCACTGATGCACCGCAGTGATGCATTTACGAACGCACCCTAACTTACATTGAAAATAAACAATTTTATGTTACATTAATATATTTTTTTTAATAATAAAAGCCACAGTTAGTGTCGTCATCTACTGTTTTTCAAAACAACTCTGTAACAGGCGCTTAAATTGTCAGTATCTTCTTTTTTAATCATTGTTCTGTTTGTTTTCTGTTGAATTCTTAATCTTTCTGTAGTATATCTTTTCCTCACGTTATTAACTTTGTCTAGTATTCTTATGTTGTCAAAATCAGGTTTGTGTTTTGTTTGTAATATGTGTTGTGATAATGCAGTGCTTTCTTGGTTTTTGTTTATGTCTGATTTGTGTTCTCCCATTATTGTCTCCAGATTTCTCTTTGTCGTCCCAATGTAAACTAAATCACAGCTGTTGTTGTTGTCTCCCTTGCATGGTATTTCATACACTACATAATTTTGTTGTAGTTTGTTTATTGGCGTTTTTGTATTTGTAAATATTGCACTTAGGGCCATTATTATAACTTGGCGTTAGCTGTTATCCGACAGTTAACAGACGCTTTTTGACAGATAACACATTATTATCTGTCAATTTAAGCTTAACTTTAGCTAACTTCAAGTTGTAATAATGGCCCTTAATGTTTTGTTTGGTTTGTAAGCAAAGCTCATGTCATTATTATCTATTGCGCTATTTATGTTTTTATTGTCCGTGAGGCCCGGTACTTTAGTCTAGCACAACTGCTTCTTATCGATTTCATCCGCTCTTAGGGAAAAAGTCAATGAAATACTGATGATTGTTTTTTTTTACATCAAACTATTTCTTTAGCGCAAAATGTTTTGACATTGCAATCACTCATATGTAGTGAGATTGCTAATTTTCAATTGATCACCCAACATCAACAAAATTATCTATCTATTATCTATGACAAAAAATCATGTGTTTTGATAATCGTCATTAAAAAAAATAAAACAATTTTATTTAAATCATTTTCTAAAGTAAAAAAAGAAAAAAATGTACAGGCTGTTAATTTTATTATTAAGTTTTGCCCTGCTCTACATTTTTCTTTTTGAAACGCTTGTTATAAACCCCATCTCACATATGCAAAATAAAAAATTACAAAAATAATTAGCTGTAGCGAAATAATATGAGCTGCACTTGCTTCGCACGGAAAATGAAAATGTTGTAAGAAACATTTCGCAAGTTTTTCGTAATATACTTAAATAGAGTACAACTCTATCAACATTTTTTCGTTCGTATTTCACAGAAATTTTGTTTTATATTGATTATTAAAACATTTCGCACGAAATACTGAATATTTTTCAAAATTAAAAACATTTTCTTATCATCATAATGATATTTTGGCGATATCTTCCTATCTTTTTATAATTGGTTATCTGGCGAAGTTGCTTTCTTGTAATCTAGCAGAATCGATTTCGTTTTGCTGAAGAGTATTGCCATCGAGATACGTATCTTCCCAAAGGAAGTATCTTCTGCAATACGAAATCGATTATTGCCGCAATAATATTTTACTTGCAGGCAATAAGTTTGGCAATACATGGGGTGTATTTCTGTATTTGCTGGGTTGTAACCACCTAGTTGGCCATGTCTTCAAAACAACGTCGACGACGCGTACAATTTTGCGAAGTGAGAGATATAGCCATATTTTTTTCCCCCAAATGAGAGGCAAGCCATATTTTTCCAGAATATTGTTACGCATGGTGTAAACATTCTGTAAATCCTTAGTTATCATTGAAAAACATTTTTTTAATTCTTGTGACGCACGCACACGCAAAGAAAAAACATGGTTGTGGTAAACATATTCTAAGAGCAACATATTATGATAAGATTCATGATTGTAGTCACCATATTAAGATTATTATTGAAATATATTCGTAATATTACATCATAATATTTTTCCCTTAATCATATTATTATTCTGTTAATCATAATAAGTTAAGAAGCAATTATATTATTATCATGTTAATCATAATAAGCTAAGAAATTAATCATATTATTGTCATGTTAATAATAATAAATTTAGAAGCAATCATATTATGATATCTGTCATAACAATATAAAATAAATTAAAATTTGTATGTATCGATTTTATATTTTGTGACTTTTTACAATTTTTCAACGATATTTTGCACTATTAATTATTAATTATTTTAATTTCTTTAAATTTATTATTTTTTATGGTAATTTATCTTGTTTAACCGCTCACATATAAAACAAACGACACAACTGATTCAAAATAGTTTTACAAATGGCGCTAGCATAATATTTTTAGAGTAAAAATAGTTTGATTGAATCTTAAACATAATTTGATAAATGTATAGAAAGTTATCATGTTATGGCTATTAGATATCATGATATGGTTGTTAGTAATATAATATGTTATGAAAGTTATCATTTAGTTGTTAGAAAAATAATTATTTTTCGGTCAACAATACTCAAATTTATAATTGCGATAAGCATTGATATGTTTACAGTAACTATAATATAGTTGATATTAAATAAAAATAACAATTATTTGTGTACGACAACAATATATTGTTACAATAAACATAGTGTTGTTGCCGTAACCATGCCCAACCATATTTTTTCTCTGCTTGCAGGAAAACTTTATTCAGCGAAGCCACCTGCTGCGTCCTACTGGAGGAAAAAACCCCTAAGCGCGGCCGCAGGCCGTCACGTCGAAAGATTTTAGTATGCGAAGCCAGATTTCAATACTTAACTTTAGTAAAAGCGAAAATCATTACCTCCTAATTATAAAAATAAGAAAACTATTAATCAATGTAAAATGGGAAAGTTCTTTAAAACTGAAATGAGAGATAAAACCATTTCCTAATATTACTAATGTGTCCTAAGACAATGATGGCTTTGCCTTCCTATCTCTATTTTGAATGGGAGGTAAAGCCATCATGGCTTTACTCACAATCCCCCCCTCCCCACCCCGTAAGGGTATGGGTTCTGAAGTAAACATAATATGGCAATGTAGTTAGCAGGAACATTAATTTTTTTGTGCTTAACCCATCAATTCACATATATCCAATTTCACAATTAAAGCACAGCCGCGAATAACGTTGTAAGTTACTAATTGTTCAGGAGAGCAAATACACGTTTTCTACGTTCAGGATTATTTTTTTTTTAATTTTTTTTTTATCAAAAATAATGATAATAAAAGCAAAATATCAAGAAATTTTTATTTTAAATTAAATACAAATTTAAAGTTTATAATTTTTTTTAGTAGAGGACAACGTAAGCGACCATTGCCTGCATTTTGTCGTTAAAGTGGTTTGAAACACGACAAAATGAATGCAATGGTCACTTACGTTGTCCACAATAAAATATTATTCAAAACAAATTTAAAAAATGTCTGCAAATATATTATATAGGCGACAAATTCAAAAATGTCCTAAAGACATTGTTGACGACATTTTCGTCTATGACCATTTTGCCAACTGGGCAATTGCATATTTAGATGTGTGTGTGTTGTTTGTAATTAAAAGCAGTGCGTATTTACTGAATATATAATTTTATGAGTTATATCAGTTAAAAGGGATAAATGCCCGTAATTTCTACAAATAGATATCTGGCTGTATATAGATATCTATGGTGTAACACATTTTTCATAATTTTAATGCCCGTAATTTCTATAAAAAGAAAGCTGGTCGTGTTCGTACCTTCTAGTTATCTTTACCTATTTATACGATTATTTTTCGTACGTGTTTGAACCTTCAGTTTTCTTTTAAAATATATCAGCTTTTACACCATAGATTTCTATACACAGCTAGATTTCTTTTGTAGAAATTACCTACTGGTAAACTGTAGTGCGTTTTACACCATCGATTTTTGACAGTTAACTAAAAAAATAAAAATACAAACATTGCCATACTTTAGAAGAAAACGGATAGGTAAAGATAACTTTTAGGTACGAACACGACCAGATATCTGTTTGTATAAATTACGTGGATAAGAAAATTGTTGTTGCTTTAATTTTACCTATACGCTTACAAAAAGTATTTTGAGGCGTATGAGTAATATCATGAAATTATGTGTTATATCATCAACTGTGTCAATTTCTATAAAATACTAAAAGATATTCATTCAGTCTCCGTTAAGAGAGAGAGGACACTTACACTGATTTATGTAATTTTCTTTGTCTTAGTTGGAAAATGCGCTTAATTTTTTATAGACATAACGGAAATAAGCTATTTTGATATGATATTTTTGCATGGTGATATTTAAAAAAAGAAATAGATTCGGATTGTTTTGTTTTTTTATAATGTTTATCAGGGATGGGAAAATAGTACAATTGCACTTTTTGGTGCTATTTAAACTTGAGAATTAAGTAAAAAATTTTCAGAGTTTTAGAAATTTCATATGACTACTCATAATTTCAGTCATATTTGCGAAGTTTTAAGAACAAAATTCTACAATAAATCTTTAAAATTGTTAAGGATATTTTGTTTAGAAAATGGAAAAAATGGGGGATGTAAGAAAAGATAAACTCACTGATGAAAAATTGGAAATTAAGCACGTCATACGGAAATTGTATTAATAGGAAAAACTAATAGTTAAGTACCACTTTTAGGAAAGATGTTGCTAAAAGTATACCAACATTTAAATAACAAAAATTCGCAATTTAGAGATCTTGCTGACATTGCAATATTAAGATAATACAAAGATTTAAGTATCAATGATTTCTGGGCAACAGTTTCGAAAATAAAAAATTGAGGCAAATGATTTAATCTTTTAAGAAATCTCAAAAATTGTGAGATGAATATTAATAATTCTACATCCATCTGCAAATGTAAAAGAATATTTTCTTACCAAAATGTTATCAAAACCAAAGAGAGAAACAGACTAAATACCACAATTTTTTTCAGCTTCCTTCAAACAAAGAATTTGGTCGAAGCATATGACCCAAATTCAAATATAGGGTACATTTTAAGAGTTCAATCGGGGAAAATACTGGTAGTTTTGTACTTTTTCTCTTTTTGATAAATTTGTTATGCAGATTTCATATGGTCCAGATTAATATAAAGGGTACTTTTTAAGGGATAAAAATTGGGACTGCATAAAATATACTTTTTCTTTTTCAATAAATTTATATACAAACAGATTAAAGCCTACATTTAGGCTGTTTTCCTAAACGCCTGTTGCATTGTAGTAATACAACATGTTCTTAAATGCAAGCATACAAGAGCGCTTCGCTCTTAAATGCAGCTTTGAAGTTGTCACTGCGTAGAGAAAAGCAAATAAAACAGTTAAAAAAATGTAGATGCAAAACATATACAAATGCAATACAATGTGGGTAAAAACTTTAGTACAAATTGCATCCATCAACACGGCGTTAATACTAGCGGAGTTCAGTGTTTGATGCGAATGGTCTTGCGAAAGTGCAAATGCATAATATTGTAGATTTTGTTTGCAATCCAATAACAAAATATACAGAGTTGCAATTGTCACATCATTGCTTTTGCGCAACACTTAAATTTGCTACTTGTATTGCGTTTACATCACCGATACTCGAACAGCTGACATTTGTAAACAATAATTTAGAATCGTGCAACAAAATTTAAGATATGGAGCCGACAACTCTAAATAAAAAATTAAAAAGAGAAAAACCCCACAAAAAGTGGACGGAAGAAGATATTAAAACTGTTTTGGATTATTTAAGGAGTCAGAAAGCATAGAGGTTAGTACTTAAGAGAAGTCCGTAATTTTTCAAAAGCAATTTCTTTATTATTATTATTTAGACACCAACAGCTCAAATGTTTTATACAAAATTAAAGCGGTATCGATGCAACCTGGGATATTATAAGGTGAAAGGTACGATACCATAAGGCATCTTATAAAAAGGCCAACGACTGTCGTAGTTCTACTAATGCTGCGATATTATTTTCTTTTGCACTGCTTCGTGGCATTTTAAAACAATTTCACAAAATAAACAAACACCTTTTTGTAAATTTTTACGACTAATAATTCCGTTAAACAGCTGTTATCTAATTGCAAAGTGGCTTAAAATACCGCTCACTGTTTTACATGATCAAATTATTGCACTACCAAACCGTTGCAACCTTTAACGCACCACACATTGAATACCGCTACTGTATTAACACACTGTGAACATACGTTGAGGAAAACATCCTTACATACAGAAAACGTTGATACTCTTCCACCTTTGGTGCTCTTTATCCTTTCGATAACTTTGGTAGATAGAGCTAGCATATGGCCCAGATTACAAAATAGTGTTTTTATTAGTTTTTTCTTTACGAAAACATATTTGTACTTTTCTCTTTTTGATATATTCCGCTGCCGGAATATGCATACAGATTTAGAGACGATTGCTCAAAAATAATATGTGTGTTGTCAACAAATAATAATTCCTAAAATGTTATTTTAGGCCGTTACACACTATCCCACAAAGTCTTAAATATTTTTCAAAAATGCTTCCCTGATCTAATTATTCTTTGAACATTTTCAAAAAGCAACAACAACTTATCATGACAGGGTTGCATTTTCGTAAATTACTACAGACTTTGTGGGATAGTGTGTGACGGTCTTTAGTGAAATATTTTAACATAAAATAAGTATACTTAAGTGTAAAAAACTTAAAAAAAATCAAATTCTAATTTACACAGCAAAAAAATTGTTTTTTACATGAAAGTTTAATTAAAAATAGTAAAAGGAAAAACTTAAAAAATTTGCTTTGAAAACTTGCCCTTTTAATAATTATAAGCTCGAACAACTTATCCGCACTTTCAATGTTTTTTTCCATTCGCACTATTCGATATATGCGCCAAAAGAGGAACAGACTAATAGAACTAAATAGTACATACTCACAAAAAGGGTTGAATTTGCGAGTTTTAGGGCCAAATGTTTTTTTTTTTTGCATTTCAGTAACTTAAAAAGGGCTTTTTCTAGCCCATACAGGGCTAAGTTGGAGTCAATGCGTCTATACTTGTTATTCTTTAATAGTATCCTATTATTTATATTTATATGTCAAAGCTTTCCTTGACAGACTATAGGTAAAGTTTTTGCTGGGTTGTTTGGTAAAACCATAAATCCTCTTTTAAAGTGATTTTGGCTACCCTAATGCCGCAAGCTAAATCGACGCATCCAGATACACTGGGGCATTAAAATCAGAGATTTGCATGCACTAAGCCTGTTCGATATCTACTCCATGCCTTTGGTTTTTACATTTTTCTAGTTTAGTGTCCTTTGAAATTCCAAACTCAAACAAACAAACTCGCAAATGCATAATACTTTTGTCAGATGATTATTTCTGTTTTTCTATTTGATCTTTTAAGTTTTATCAGATATTCAGTGAAGTGTAATATCAGAAAGAAAAAATTATACACAAACACACACACGCACACACATACATAAATAGTAGAATGATGAGAAAAAGCAGTTGTGCTAAAACTATACTATTTACTTGTGTTAGTGTGTAGACAATAAAATACAGCAAAACTGAAAAAGAATAAAATGTACGTAGTTTATTTTTAAGTCCTTTTTATTGCAATGCATGCATACTTTTTTCAATTTTGCGGTCGATAAAAATATTACAAAACAAAGAATGAAAATGAAATGAAAATAAATAGAAAATATGTATGTCTGTATGTCTTAATGTTTTATGTATGTACATATTTACAGACATACATATAAATAAAATAGATTGAAAAATGTTGCTTTTTTATTTAACACATGAATGCATGCGTTGATTACAATATAAAATGTGAATTTGGAATTGAAAAAAGAAGTATAAAGTTGATTTTTATAACAAAATAAATAAGTAAAGAATTTTGATATGTACAATACTACAAATCATAGTCAGACTTGAATGATTTATTGTTTGAATTTAGATACACATCGGGGTTTTCAGTAGGTACGACGCAATTTATTTTATAAATTTCTCAAGTAGCATTAAAGCTGGTCACTTAGTTAAAATGAAATTATACCTTATATTAAAACAAGTTAGAGTGCTATATTCGGCTGTGCCGAATCTTTGATAAGTTGATTTCTTTTGCTCCCTTTTACGACTATACTATTCATTGGATTTAAGCAAATGATACATCATTCGAAAGGTATTTTTTATTAAAATCGGTTCAGTATTTTAGGAGTTATAGGCTTTAGAAAGGGTTACTAATTCATTGAAAATACTCACGTACGTGTGAGCAAAACAAAAATGTAAACAAATAACAGAAACACAGTTGCATATATGCTTTTTTTGTGTAAACAAAGTAAAAAGAACAACAACATTCGATTTCTCTCCTATGCCTTAAATTGGAAATACGAAAAAAAAGAGACAGACAATTTTAACTGGTTTGTTTTCTTTTTGGAAGAGTTGTTGTTTTTAAATGTTGCCGTTGATTTTTGCATAGGAATAATTTTAAATGTTACCATTGATTTCTATAATATGTTTTGGTGTTACTTTAAATCAGTGATAGCCACTCCATAGGCTCGCGAGTCAGTCAATAATCGTATTTTTCACACAGACACGGTCGGCATTTCCGTGTATACAACAACTTTGTTTGTTTCAAAACATCAGACTATCATCAATCTCTGCGACCGCACACAAGCAGGGTTGTCAGATTGATTTTGACCTTTTCCGCCAAATTCAATGTCAAAAATCGCCAAAATCGCCAAAGCCTTTATTTTCAAGTTTTTGGCAGTAAAATACATATTTTTTTAATTTATTAAAAATATTCTTTATAAATTCTAAAAAAATTAATATGTTCCGTATCGCTAAAATACGCCAAAAATTCAAAAAAGTCGCCATGGCATATATTTTGCTTAATTTTTATTTAGAAAAAAGTAAAAATAGCTAGTGAACACAAAAATTGTACGATGTTTACTACAAAAAAAGTTTTTTGCGGCTAGTATTAAACAAATATTGGATATATTCACATTTTTATATATGTGTGTAGTTGCAGTTTTATTATATATCTAAAACGCTTCACCGGCAAAGCTACCTATTTGTCTTCTTTTTTGGAATACATTGTAAGGGTTTTTCATTTATTCAACGATGGTAAAAAAGAAGTTCAACTTATAACTCGTAACAACGCGTCTAGAAGTTCGTATTGCATTCTACTTCAAAGGCGAGTTGTAGTGGAGTTCATAGCTTAAACACAGGCATTACTTATAATAATATAAAGAACATATAAAGAACAGTCAAAGTAAGTTCCTTGAAATTGTACGTACCTGCCGTTTCGTTGCAGCTTTAAAGTTTTGGCATAAACTTATTTATCTTTGCAATTAACCAACGCTAATTTTTTCATTGGGTTTCAAAAATGTCCAAAGGTATGTAAGAGTTCACAAAAATCTTTAAAATATCACTGACAACAACATATTGTATCTGGGATAAAAAATTGCCACATACATATAATGAAAAAATGTTCATAGACTTTAAATAAATTTATGTTAATTTTTATTTATTGATTCTTTCAAGAGCACTTTTATATATGAAAAACTATTTTCTCGAAGATATTCATTATCTTTATCAGCCATTTGAACTTTCAAATACTGACCATACATATGAATGCCTCAATGAATGCTTCATACATAAAAATAATATAAGTATGTATAATAAAATTAATATTATTTCTCAGTATTGAATTTAACGATTTTCAAAACAAATGCATAGCTCATCAAAAATAGCCATCAAAATCGCCAACTTTTTTGTTAAATCGCCATGTCGCCAAATCAAAAATTAGGTCGCCAAACAAGTTTGAAAATCGCCACGTTTGGCGAGAAATCGCCACATCTGACAACCCTGCACACAAGTACATAATATCTTCGTGTGCGTGCGTTCGGGGCTTGGTTATCACTGCTTTAAATCAGCGGTCATCACAAAGAGAGACAGTTAAAAATGTGTATGTAGTGGTGAGTGCAAAGAGAAGAAAATAAATTTACTCGTTTGAGACATTAACTATGTGTTTTGTTCTTGTTTTATAAAATTATGGCTTTTAACAATTGTTTCGTTAACCTTCGTGTTGTGTGTGTGTGAAATTGACGAAAAGTGCTCGGCCTCTGGGGGCATAGCGTGATGATCGCTGCTTTAAATTAATAAGTGTTTGGTGTTAATTAGTTTAGATCATTGATGCCCAAGGTAGTAGTATTGGTGAGAGTGACGAAATAACACTGGAAGAAATCAATTTGCTATTCATTTTATTTAGTCGGCAACGAGATTGCGACGAAAGCATATTTCTTAGTTTTTTTAAATGTGTTATGACAAATAAGACATTGCATATCATCAAAAGCATTTTGTAACATAAAATAATTTTCGATTGACATCATTAATATATCGCAATAATTTCAATTTATGTGTTCACTGACAGCAGTCTCGATGACGATTAAAATGTAAAATAAGACACAGAAGTTCTGCAAGTGTAGTTTGTCTCTTCCACTCAACATGCTGATTTCCTATTGGTTGATTGACGATCAAACAAAAGAGCGTAAGTATACGTGTGAGTTTAATTTGCTGATATCAGCCACTACTGGGCATCTTTGGTTTAGTTGTAAGTTAAGTATTTATTGACTTAATTTATAATTGCATGAAATAATATAATTTTAAATTAAAAGTGACAAAGTTTTATACTGATTTACAAAAATCTAAAATTCTTAAACAATGCCTCGCGGTGGTAACTAGACGAATGGGGTTGATAGGCTTTGAAGAAAACATTCCACAATATTACGGAATATGAAATCGGTCTTCAACAAATCACTTGATGATACTGACATCTTAGATGTTTCTTTTAAGTGTGGCTTAAACTCAATCACACTTTATTTTCGAATTTTTTACTTCATTAAAAGCTATTTTCGGGAGTGGACCAATTTCAAGAAAATCTTGTAAGACGAATAGAGTTGCAATACAATAAATGTAAATAACAACATTATTAGACGGTACAAAACTTTATACCAGAGGGCTATGTGGAATTATGGTCCAATTCTCACTTTTTGCAATACGCACAATTTTTTATCCAGCACAAACAAATAATTGACTGACAATCATACAGTTTTATGACTTTTTTTTAGCAAATTTTACTAGCTTCAGTAAAATATCATGATTCGTAACAGTTTAAGCCGAACTTAAATGATTTTCAGGAGGGCAATTTATATTGAAGCCATGGTAAGCTATGAACCAATCATTCCAAAATTCTGCAGAGTGATTTCTGGTATTAAAAGACATCAATTTCAATACAGCGGAGAAATAAATTTTAGCGTTTGCAGTGAATTTGCTACGGTTTTAAGGCGCCCGTACACGGCATGTTTTTGTCATCTGACATGTCAAATTTCCCACTGCAAAATATATACATGTTACCTTTTTAACTTTGCTTCTGTAAAAGTCAGACGCAAAGTCATCTGACAAAATTTCAATTAAAGCGTGCTCTATTTTCTTCTGACAAACTATCTGACATCACTGTTGTTATTTTGAAAAATTTTTTGTTAAAAATCTATGCCGCAAGGTAGCCGGCAGTAGCGGTGTACTATTGGCAATTTCATTAACCGGCTGAGGTTGTGTTTTTACAGTACCGATAAATGTTTGTTCTTTTAACCTTTTAATAGAAATAATCTACATACATTTTGTGATGGCGACAATTTTAGTTCCGGTAATAAGTTTTGATTCCAAACTAATTTCATTGTTTTTATCGACATTTTGGTATGAGTGAACAAATTTTTAATTTGAATATATTTGGGTTTTATAATTTTTTAAATTTTTAACTAGCTTTGAAATTTTAATAATTCATTTGGAAAAATTTTTATCACATTTAAATTATTACATTCGTTGTGTTTGGTTGTGTACTCGAATTTTTTATTTTGCTTTGCAAATTTGTGAAGCTAATTGGGCAGATAGGATTCAAATTCGTTTGGAATTATACTTAAGCTAGAATATAAGTGGTAAGCAATGAGGTTTAGTTTAAGATTTTGAACGTATAACTGATTTCCACGGATTTTGTCGCAGGAATACTGTTGGTGTATACACTAGTTTGGCGGTTGTTAGGCAAATTGCTTACAGTTCCGGATTTTTGGAGAGCAACTCAGGACATTTCTGTTCTTTGAAATTTTCCTGGAATTAGGAAAATTTGGATGAAAATCAAATCCAGGAGTCCATATAAGAAACAACATTCTTTTTTGGGTGTCCTTTTACCCAGATTAACAATACTTCCCACCAAATAGGGGGTGACCATCAGGTTTCCAATAACCAATTTTTATTTTGTTTTATATACATAACATTAAGTATTCGGAATTTGAGTATCGGTTAATGGCAATCTTTTTTGTTTGACTGCCTTTTGGGCATCTGGGGGTGACCAGATGCGGTAAAAAAAAAAAAAAAATTTAAAATAACTATTACCACTTTAACTATTATTCTTAAATTTGTTTTTTTTTTTTGTGATGTAAATATCCATTAGTTCAAACTACATTACCGTCTTTCTAACTAGATTTTCATTAATTTTCAATGTTTATTAGTTACAATTAACTTCAACTAATTTTGCAAATAATTATTAAATTTGTTTTTGTTTATTAGTTTTTTTTTTTATATATAGTCACCTAAATTAAAATATCTGATTCTATTTTTTTTTTTATTTTTGCAATTTAAAAATGTCATTTTAAAGAACATGCACACATAAACACTCATAATTCTCTTAAGTTGAGTGGGTTTTGTTATTACGGGAATAATTTTTGTGCGGTAATCACAGAATCCACGCGGCTAACAACTTGCATTTTGACTCAAACACTCTTCATAATAAATTAATAATATAAATAAGCAACATGCAACTGTCAACTGGCGCCTGCTGACTTCGTTGGAGATAAAAATGTAAGTTGCAAATTTCATTTAATATACAGATATTTAAAACTATTATCTTTCACTCAAAACTATCATCTAACACATTTTTTTTTTATTAAGGACATTTGAATATTTTTGTGAGTTAATATTGAATTCAACTCAATTTTTATTTGCATTTTAAATTTGGCAATTAAGGTGGCCATATAATAATTTCATTTCTTTATTAAGTATTTGTAAAGATAAAATAAATCTTTTAAATATATATATAATAATATATAATAATTTGTTAATGTTAATAAGCAACAACCTTATTAGAATTTCATAACATTTTGGTATACCGTATTGTCGTTAATGATGGAAAATTTCTTTAATTGATTTGTTTGAATTAATTTATATATATTTTTTTTTTGTACAAATACATAATAATAAAAATTGGAATAGTTTTTGAACATGTTAAATTAATTTTTAATTAATTTTTGAATACGAAAGGTGAAACTGCTGGTAGGTTATGGGATAGTTTAACTTCTTATTTTAGTTTTGTGATTGGGCTGACAACGAAAGTGATATTTTGTCAGCATGGTGGGTGGGCATAGGCCTAGTGTGGCAAATTTCATCATAAGCTACCTTCCATTCATCAACAACACTTATTTTTTTTTTGCTGTATGGTTTGTTTGTTTATAGCTACCTAAAGTAATATCTCGTAAGATGCTTAATAAATATAACTAACAATAATTTTCAAAAGGGAACACTCACACCCCACCCAACGACGAGCACAGCCGAATTATTAGGTAGCCCGTTCCCAAAAGTAGTTCAGAATCGTTACAATTTATAAAAAACGTCTCATTATTATATTCAAAATTGGCAACTTCGAATGTAAAGAAAAAAATTTTAAGATGGCTGAACTCTTTTACGGCGCAAATAAAAATGTTTGTGGCGGCAGCACGTTATTTTCAAACCGAGAACTACTTTGGTTTTTGCAATAACTATGCAAAAAAAAAAACAGAGATTTTGTCAGAAGCAAATTACATGTATGTTTGTGACCGAATATTATAAACATAAACAATGTAAAACAGCAATTTTGACAGACATGCACAATTACATGTGACTTGAAAATTTGACATGTCAGATGACAAAAACATGTCGTGTACATTCAGCTTTAGGCGTATTTAATTATTTTACCAGAGTGGGCTTTATATAAAGCCTATAGTATAATTATATAATTATGAACCGATCATCATGTGATTTATAGTCATATAAAACTTTGAAGTATTTAATTTTTTCTGATAGCATTATTTGGTACGGTTTTAGGCATACTATACTGTTTTCCGGGAGTAGGGTTTATATGGGGCCCAGGGAAATTATAGACCGATCTTCACGAAATTTCACAGTGTCAGTGCTAGTCCTATAAAACTGTGACGCACCAATTTCTATTATGATAGCATCGTTAATTACGGCGTACTTAACTGTTTTCCGTGAGCAGGGTTTATATGGAACATAGGGTAAATTATGGACCGATCCTCACGAAATTGCACAATGTTATTTCTAGTTTTTTAAGACTGTGACGAGCCAAAATTTGTTATGATAGCATTATTAATTATGATTTTTGGCGTACTAAACTGTTTTCCGGGAGTAGGGTTGATATGGAGCCTAGGGTAAATTATGGACCGATCTGCACGAAAATGTACAGACTTGTTTCTAGTCCTATAGAACTGTACCGTGCCAAAATAGTGATTGTAGTGATAGCATTATTAACTAGGGTTTTAGGCGTACTATACTGTTTTCCGGGAGTAGGGCTAGGGTAAATTATGGGCGGATCTTCGGATTTTTTGCGAAACCAATAAAGCAAGTTGTTTTTGTTTCCATTTTGTTTTTCTTAACCTACTTACAACTACAATTAATATTGGAAGAATTTCAATCAATTGTAGTGGGGAATGTAAGAAGAGATAAACTCACTGTTTATTGTTGATGTTTTTGTTTAAACTTTGTTCAATCTATATTGAACACTTAAATGATTCTTAAAAGAATTGAATTTTTTTATCATCATTTATATAAGACTTACTTTTACATCTCTGACAATTTAGTACTCGCTATAAATAGCAAGTGTCAAATTTATCCGTTCTTCGTTTAAATTGCTTACCGAAGTTACATCTAACTTGAATTATAATAAAATGGACACTTGCTATTCATACCTCCGAGTACACACTTGCCAGTTAGATATTTTCCAAACCTAAATCAAACTTTAAATTGTCCCTATTTTGAATTTAAATTGTACAAAATATCTACATACATACATACCTCGTTTATACCTACCTACGTTAAGAACCTACCTGTGGAAACAAATAAAACCAAATTAAATGTGAAGAGCTACTTACCGGTTTTCTCATTTATAGTGCACCCTACAAAAGGTAAGAAATTCGTGACAAGTCCCTAGTGAAAGAAAGTCTAACCCTATTTTTCTTTCTCAATCTCTTTGCTTTACACATGATTATAATTACTTGTTGTGAGTAATTATAATCAATATCTTCTTTATAGATTGGCTCAATAATTAAACTCAACCCTTGCCCCTCAGCCAAATTATAAAGAGATTTATAAGTGATTGATTAATCTGCAATCAAATCACTTCAATCTTTGATATTGTTACAAGTAAAACTGTTGCTTATACTTCTTATACGTTTAACAGTATTATTTGGCTTAATATCTTAAGTTGTTCTAAAATCTTTATGGATGAAGTTTCCTGACGATCTGGCCTAAGCAACCAGTGAAATGCGCATAGGAATAGCTTATCCCATCAACAATAAATTTCAGTGTTTTTATCAAGAATAAAAATTGGGAATTAAGCACGAATAACAAAACCTTTTAAAAATAAGTAATAAAATTTTAAAAATATTTTAATGCTTTAACGAAACTGTTATAAAAGCATAAATTTCAAAGTTTTTTTTTGGCAAAAATTTCAGTGTTTTTATCAATAATAAAAATCGGGAATTAAGCACGAATGACAAAATCTTTTAAAATTCAAATTTTGTATTTCCAAAAATTATTTTGATATTTTATTACTGATTCTACACACTGTATTTGAAATAAGATCAACACAGTTCCTGTACATGTGCATTCGTCGCTGTCTAACGAGCAATTAAATTAATGTGAGTAAAAAACAAAGGGCTGGGGCTTCTAAACAATTGTTTGCTTGAATGAGCATCACTGCTCTACAATGATTTCCAACTTTTGTGTTATATGGAAGTAGGCGTGGATTTTTTTCATATTTGCAGTATTTTTTAGTGCATATACATTTTAGTCTATATGTACTAAGATTCCAGGCTCTACGATGTTTCCAATCGTATGAAGCTGAACCACTCTGTGTCGTGTTCCATAAATATTGGCGTCGACTTTATTTTTATTTAAAATATAAATGATCGAAAAGTCTTTTAATTGTTAAAGCAAAATGCATCGGTCTTACTGAACCCCTCTTTACTCAAATTTAATAATTGCTTTCTCAAAAATGATTTTGCTGTGCAATTTTTAAAAATCGAAAGGCAACGCCTTCGACAAACACATGTATGATTTTAACAATTCTTAGTATTGACTTTTGCTTCTGTTTTCCATATTTTAAATAGATTTTTTAATTAAAATTAATTTATTTTTAACTTCCATTTTTTCTTTCATCTTTGTTTTTGTTAAATATAAAATTAAATGTGCTATTTTGCTTCTTATGGGAACAAAAAGAAATTTAAATGTAAATAAATAAATATTCTAACCAGGGATGGCAAAGTTGGGACAATATTCTTTTTTTGTTCGATTCAATCTTTAATAAAGGGCGGCCGAAACAAGATTTAACGATGTTAACAAGCAGGTTATAACAAAATTTCAAGAAATTTAAAACTAATGTTTACACTGTACAGTACACAGCATCGCGTTAAAATGGTCGAATTTTTTCTATTCCTGTCAACGATAAATTAAGATTATGACGCAGCATAAAAAACATTATCAATATTTTATTCAAGATCAGATTTCACAGCCTTTATGATTAGGATTTGGAAAAATACATAAGCAAATTGGCCTATCATCATTAAAAACAAGTAAGAAAGTATAGTCGGTCAAGCCCGACCATATGTTACCCTACATCACAGTATTCAAAAACACATGATGCTTATGTGTCCATGTAAATATGGACTTATCTATGTTTATAAACTTCATGAAAATCGGTTTGAAAGTTTGTGAGAGGCAGAAATTGACCCCTGCCTCCCCTTGTGGTCCTATTTTTTAAAAACTGTATAGCTAATGTGTCCCTATAGATATGGAGCTATCTATGTTTTAAATTTCATTTTAAAACTTGTTTAAGAGGCAGAAATTGCCCCTATCTCCCCTCGTGGTCCGATTTTTTTTTTTAAATTTATACATTTTGTGTCCATATAGATATAGATATGGATCTATCTATGTTTAAAATTTCATTAAAATCGGTTTGATAGTTTCTGAGAGGAAGAAATTTCCCCCTTTCTTCCCTCGTGGTCCTACGATTCGGCCCATTTTGGTCCTTGTGCCAATAAGAACCTATGACCTAAATTTTATTAAATTATCTCCAAAAGTGCGACCTGTACTTTGCGCACAAGGTTACATGGACAGCCAGCCAGCCTGCCAGCCAGCCTGCCAGCCAGCCTGCCAGCCAGCCGGACGGGCATCGTTAGTTCGACTCAGAAAGTGATTCTGAGTAGATCGGTATACTTTAAGGTGGGTCTAGGACCACTATTTTAAGGCGTTACACACATCAGCACAAATGCATAATACCATCACCACTATTGTGGTGTGGGTATAAAAAAAAAATTCAAGAGGTGATTATTACTATCCTGAAAAAATTGTTTTTGTAATCGCAGTAGTTTGCTGTTTATTAAGTTTCTTATCGCTTCGGAAACATTTTTAAAAAGATGATACCCCCTTTTGTATTTTACATGGCGATATATTTATTTTTAAATATTTTAAAATTTTGATCGGATTCAAAGTATTGTGGTATGTTTTGCAGACAATTTTGGTCTGATAAAAAATTTTTAAAGGTAGAAGTACATAATACGCGTTAGTGCGCGCGCGCTCTGTCGTCTTCTGTCAAAAAAAGTTAAGCTAGTGTGTTTTCATAGAACAAGCTACATGCAAAATATTTTGACGCGTTTGCGCCGGAAAGTTGGTTAACTTTGAACTTTTTAACGCGTTGTGTGTTTTTGACAAGTAATCAGCTGACAATAAAAATAATAATTTAACAAATTTGTGAATCATGAAAGAAAAACTTATTGAAGAGCTTAAAAAACATACAATATTTATATAAAAAGAATAAATTTAATAAAATAACAAAATCTTGATATACTTTCGAACCCGTTTTTAGTGCACAAATAAGTAAACAAATAAAAAACAGCTGACAGGAATGGCTTTTGTAACGCGTGTTGTGTAACTTGCAGTTTTTGACGCGCTAAAGTTTATAAACGCACGATACTTGTCGACGAACTAACGCGTGTTATGTACTTCTACCTTAAGACCGCAACCCTGATGTATGTATCACTAAACGCAAATACTGGTTCAAAAATTTCTCAATATTTTGATGATGATGCCATTCATAAGAGTTAATAAAAAATCCGTGAACTTTTTCATTTAAAATAAAAGAATTTCGTTATGGATTTGAGTTTTAAGTTTTGACATTTTTCTGTATGAATTTCAATTTTTATTTGTGCTTATTTCGCAATTTAACTCACCCAATTGTTGGTCCGCTGTTGTTGCAGATGTGTGTTGCTGCTGAATATAATGTTTGGATTTTTTTAATGTTCCATAACGTTGGGTGGGTTGCGGTGGCTGCTGATGGTGATTTCGATGCTGCAGATGTTGCTGTGACGACGATGATGATTCAGCGGAGAGCTTTTTTTCATATCCTTGGCTACTATTACTACTGCCTGTTGAGCTGGAGGTGGTAGAGTTTGAGGTGGTGGTTGCTATACTGGACGCATTGTGGCTGCCACTTTGAAAACTGTGTTGACTTCCGGATGCTGCCACCGATGTTATGTGCGGCGGTGGTGGCACCGGATATCCGACATAATCGACAACATACTGAGTTAGCGGATCGCTGCCACCACAGCTACTGAATGCAGATGGTGGTCTTTCAATGTAAATTTGTGTCGCCGGATGTTGCAGCTGTTGTTGTTGCACTGATGCAGCTACATGGGCAGCAGCCGCTGACATTTTTATACGCCATAGAGTGTCCTGATTACTGCCAATACTGGCCGATATACTATTTGAATTTGTGTAATTATTTTCGGATGCTGGATAATGTATTGATGACCCTAAAATTAAATTCAGATAAAATCCATTTTAAATTAAATGCAACAAAGACAAACAACTACAATCACAAACACAATCAAAAACACATACAGAGAGAATAAACAACATGACCATTGTGCATTTAACATTCAGTATGAAGTGCAAAAGTGATGTAAGTGTTAAAGTGCATTTTTAACTAAATTTATTTTAACCAAACACATTTAATTGTTTAAATACCAATTTATTTAATGAGATAAAGAATGGTGCATTAACGTGAATGCAGCCACTTGATTTTTTTTTAATAAAATATTTGAGGTTAAGTTCAAAGATTAAAAATTTATACTGCGCGAATTAAAGTAGCTTTTTATATCCAATGAGTTAAATTTAAAAAGTTTTTTTTTTTAATTAATAAAATCCCATTTTTAACTTATTTCACCTGATTTTCTATTGCTGTAAACAGCTGAATACATAATATTAGTGCAATTGTGAGAATATCTAGTCGATCCCGCCCAACCATATTCACTGATTTGGTATTTATAGATGGCTGCAAACTCATGATATTTGTATTTGGCATATTTTTAAGCGTCATTGTGGTAGACATAATTCTTCTAAAGGCTAGTTTACACGGTAACACAATGTATTACGACATGATGTAGAATGAGAAAAATCCTACATATCATGTAAAAGCAAAATGTATTGAGTAAGAGACAATACGAATACAAAACATTACAAGCGGTCGGTTCATGTTTTTTTCTAAACCAGTGCCCATGTTCTGTAACTCTAGCGTCGAGAAAGTTTTCGATCGAAATGTGTGAAATGAAACAAAAATGCCATAAATTGAAACAAACAGCTGTTTTTCTCACTTAACTGTGTCTGTAACTTTTTTGGCGAGTACAAGCTGTCACGTAAGGAAATTACGCGCCAATTTACAGAAAAAGTGTGTCTGTAACAGTTTGGTGAGAAAAGTTCCCGCTTTGAACTGTCAAATAAACTCACGAATAAAATGGGGCGAGAAAAAATTTTAACACTAAAAAACAATTAAAAATGCAAAGAATAATAATAATATTATTTTGTTCTTGGCACATTTTTCATTGTTTTATTATTTTGCTTTTAACATTTTAATAAAATATACGAATGTCTTCAAAGATCATTTGCAAACAACAGACATTAAAGTCGCTCTTTACACAATTTGGTATAGCCGACAGTTGTATTTTCGCCGCCGTCGTTGAAAAATTTTCAATTTTTGGTAAATTTTGATCGCCGTCAACGATATGTGCTACTGGCGTTCTGAACTGCTGCAATGTCACATCGGCTTCGAGTGCAATATTATGACATTTATAACGTAACGACGTAATCTCTTTTGATAGTTTTCGACATGAGTTACAGACACACATTTCTCTCACTTTTCGAGAAACGATGGAATATTTTGTTTCACATCTTTTCGATGCAAGAAGTTCTCACTAAAGTTACAGAACATGGGTACAGTTCAGAAACTTATGTATTCTCATCACACCAGGGGTCGATTCTGGTTCTGTGAAACTATGAAATGAAAACTTTTTTCACATTTTCATAGAGTTTCTGATTCTCGTTTAGTGAAAAAATGATAAATAAATTCGAATGTTTTCATATGAGAAGAAGAAATGGAATGAAACAAATTTTTTTCACATTTTCAAAGTAATGTGATTCTTGTTCTGTGAAACAGTGCAAAGAAGTGTCACAAACTTTTCATTTATGTTATATTTTTACACTTTCATTTTAACGGTGAAAAGTAATTTATATAAATTATTTAGAGGGAAATATGGACATTGCCAACGATAAATAATAATTTAAAGAAATATAAATAATAATCTTCTAAAAATATGCATATTTACAGATTTTAAACTTAATATATTCATATAAAATGCCAATTTTTAAAAAAATACAAAACATTACTGAAGAAAAACGTTAACAAAGTTTTCTTATATTGGCTCATTCCGAATTTCTTGCGATAATTCAATTAAAACCAATAATCATAACATTTTTTAAATTAATTATATTTTTTGTGTAGGTATATGTATAATTTTGCACTTGATTTAATGACAAAGTAGATATTTAATTACTATCGGCGGTGAAGAATTTAGGTTTAGCGACGGCTTAAAGAAAATTTAGAGCCGCCTACAATATGTTTTTTATTTGGTATTTTATTGGTTCAGGATTTCACCATTTTTTGGGCTTAAGGTCGTTTTTTAAAGCTTTTATTTAACTTAGAATGCAACTCAATTTGAAGCAGATATCTTTAATTTATTGAGCTGAAAATTTGTACACACGCTTAGTTTGGATGACAATGCATTGTTTACTATGTGCCGTCATTCTAAATCCAACATAGCGGCACAGCCAAGATGGCAGTCAAGCTATTTTTAATGCACTCCTTTAATGTAGGTATCAAATAAAAAGGCTTGCTAAGAATAACTCGAAACATAAAGGCCATCCAATATGGTGTACTTCTGAAGCTGGAAACTTATCGTTTTTAATGCTTTCCTACAATAAGGGTTTCAAATGAAAGGACTAACTATTTCTTTTTCGAGTAAAATATTGTCGATCATTTCTTTTAAAAATTAAGTTTTCAGGGGCCTGCAAAACCTAGTGGAAGACGGTCGAGGATTTTGCAAAATTGTTTTTTTACAAACTAGTTTCAATGGTACAATCGACGTTATAAATACTGAAGAGTCTGGGGCGAGGTGAACAATAAATATAAATAGAGATGGAAGAGTGACCACTAGGGTGGCCGTTATTTACTTTTTTTGATTTCTTATATTCTCGCCCCTCAAATCGGTTCAGTTTTATGCAGAGTTTATGAGTGTGCAGCACATGAGCTTTAATTTGTGCTCATGCGCATGCGCATGTGCAACATTTTCTTATATCAATGCGCATACTCAAGCGCTTGAGCATTGATCGATGAAACTCATGTGCATATGCGCATTTTTACTTACTATACATATTTTTAAAAAAATTTCATATTCAGGTTTTTACTACTTCTAATTGTCGCATAATTTATCTTATATATTTGTTAAATAAAACTTTTTATGCAAAAAATTTATATAAAAATTAGTTGTTATTTAGCAGTTGGTTAGCAAATTTTTTTTTATAAATATTCAGAAGATTTTCAGCATTTTTTTTGTAAAAATGTAGCATATTTTTATAAAATTTAAAGTTTTTTTTTTAATTTTTAACAGTTTTGGCATATTTTCATCAAAAAGTTATGGCAGAACTGTTTTTAAGAATATAAAAAAAAATCCTAACAAGTATTTAAATTTTAAAACATCGTTTAGGAATTTTTGTCACATCAAAAATTTAATTTGGCAACGCTGATAATAACATCAATAAATTGTATGCCTGTGTGCATGCACATTGGCATTGATGCCTTGCTCATTCCATGCGCCACTCACGAAATGTGCAACAACAAAATTCACATACACATGAGTGCGTAAGAGGCATATATAAAATATCGCTCTAACGCATGTGCATGCGCTGGTTCTTATGTGAGTGTCTTTTTGGCTCATGCGGAAGAGTGTGCAATGTGTGAGCAAATGAGAACGCTGGTTTTATGTAAAAAAAAATACAAAAAAATTTCGTAGCGATAAGTTGTGTTTTAGGGGGGGCGTCCTCCCCTCAAAGTTTGCCATCAAGCCATTTATTCAAATGTAACTTGTTTGCATATGACTATCTCTTAAAAACAACATTTTACAAGAATATGACATATGGTAATATTTTAGTTCTTTTAGTCAACAACATTAGCATCGAACAAAGTTTTTTGCTAAAATTAATATTTTAGAAAATAATTAAGAAAATAACAACAAAATACCAAACTTTTTATATACGTTTTATATATATAAAAGGGGAATTTAATGTCAAGTGACCCAATTCTTACATCGATGTCTTCCGATTTAGATGAAATTTGCACCAAGGTTAGTCCTTTTGGATAGTAGTTTAGACACATATTTTCAACAAGATCGGTCAAAACGTTTCTGAGTTAAAGGGGGTCAAATTTTGAAATTTTGGCCATACAGGTATTTTTTTCTCATCCATGTAACTTATTACCTGGTGTTAGCAAAATTTGTCCCAAGTAGCTTAGTTAGCTAATTGTTCAATCTTTTTAAAAAAAATTTTTTTGTTTTTTTTTTAATTAAAAATTTTATTTTTTTTAAATTTAAAACTTGGCTAAAAAAAATATTTAAGCTTAAAAAAAAAAATTAAAAAAAAATTTTTTAAAAAATTGCTCAAATAGCTATCGAAGCTACTTCGGACAAATTTTTGCTAGCACCAATAGGTATAAGTTACATGTGTGAGAAAGAACACCTGTATGACAAATTTTGACCCGCTCTAACGCTGAAAATTTATGACCGAACTTGTTGAAAATTTGTGTCAAAGCTACTATCCAATAGGACTAACCTTGGAGCAAATTTCATCCAAATCGGAAGACATCGATTTAAAAATTGGGTCACTTGACATTAAATTCCCCTTTTATATATATGAAACGTATATAAAAAGTTTGGTATTTTGTTGTTATTTTCTTAATTATTTTCTAAAATATAAATTTCAGCAAAAAACTTTCTTCGATGCTAATGTTGTTGACTAGAAGAGCTAAAATATTGCCATATATCATATTCTTGTAAAATGTTGTTTTTAAGAGATAGTCATATGCAAACAAGTTACATTTGAATAAATGGCTTGATGGCAAACTTTGAGGGGCGGACGCCACCCTAAAACACAACTTATCGCTACGAAATTTTTTTGTATTTTTTTACATAAAACTGAACCGATTTGAGTGGGGAGAATATAAGAAATCAAAAAAAAAAAGTTCTCCATACAACTAACGGCCACGGTAGTGACCACATTTACCACACAAACAGTGTAGAATAGAATTTTCTTATCTAACTCATAAGATAGATTATATATAAAATACGATCTTTGAAATCGGTCTTAAAATAGGTAAGTGGAATCGTTTAAAATTTCACTTATACCTAAAGTCCCTGTTAACTCTAATACCATTAATTTTATAGATTCCAAATTGAAAACTTTAAATCGACCATACACAGAAAGAAAAACACTCGGGATAAATTAAGTGTGTATACATACTTTAAAAACGAGTCGTACTCAAAAATTCAAGTACGAATAAAACTAAAAGTACTTAAAACAATCCAAAATGGGACTACTTTTGAAAATCAAACCCGGAATTTCTTAAAATAAGTACAAAATTCTAAAACCAAGTAAAAAAGTAAAATTGAGAACTCTTGCTTCTAATTTAGTTTTTATTTTCAGTTGTAATGCTGGTGTTTTATAAGTGAAATTCTTTAAGGTGTAAAACGGGTAAGTAAATCAATCATAGTCAATTATATTTCAAGTTCGAATTCGGGGTTGAATCAACTTTATAATACTTGAATCAAGCGCATATTTATTTTTACTTAGTTCAATCTCGTTTTCAGATTATTTCAAGTACGAATTCGGTATTGAATATGCATAAGTTAAGTATTTCGCGATTGAAACTCCTGACTTGAATCAATATTTCTTTACTTGATTCAAGAAATTCCGCACTTGAATCAATTCTTCTAAACTTGATTTAAACAAATCCGTACTCACCGTACAATTAATACTGCTTCGGATTGATTTGAGTACGGATGGATTAATTTTTCTTTTGAGTGTTTCTTTGATATGTAAAATTTTCTCAAATTCGATCCAAACTTTTGGAAACTGTTGATTTATTTCCCCCATTGAGAGGCTGTAGGTATTTCGAATGGATTTTTTTTAAGTAATTAATTTGTTTATATCCCAAGGCCAGAAGAAGCTTTAATGTTAAATTTTCGAAAAAAACGTCTTAAGCGACAAAAGTGCATTTTAAGCTTTTAATAGGGATTTACTCAATTTATTTCTTTCGGTTGATTGATACCAACCAACCAACTTAAGTATAGGACAACTTAATGCAATCGTAATCATTTGCTATTTAAAAAATACGTCAATTAAAAAAGGCAATTAAATTATTTTCTATTTAAGATTTCGAAAAACTTTATTTCTTGACATAAGATTTTTCTGCCTAACTTTAAAGAAATATAATCCCAGAAATGTTGTTAATTAAATTTTTTTTTTTAATATTTAAATTTATTTTTACAATAATATTTGTACTTATATTTAATATTCTTTAAAATAATTCGCATTTAATAAGTTCTTACATCAATTTAATGAAATGGTTTCAATTCAGATTGATGTCTATGTACTTTATGAAATGAAAATGTCTCATCACAAACAAAATAGAATAATTTTAATATTTAAATTTATTTTTATAATAATATTTGTACCTTTATTTAAAATTCTTTAATATAAGTCGCATTTAATAAGTTCTTACATCAATTTAAAGAAATGGTTTCAATTCAGACTGATGTCTATGTACTTTGTAGAAATGAAAATGTCACATCACAAACAACAATTTCTTTAAAATATTTGCAAAATAGAATAGGAGGGGGAAAACAAATTGAAACAATCGTATATAAACATTTAAATAACTTTTAGTATTTCCCCGACATTTAAGTCATGCTATAAATATATTTTTAAGAGTATCAACACCAGTGTTGCCAAAAGTATGGTATAATTCCCATTTGTGTATTATTATTACCCACACCACTGTAGTGAAGATTGTATTATGCATTTGTGCTGATGTGTGTAACATCTTACAATATGGGTCCTGGATCCACCTTAAAGTATACCGAATAGAATCACTTTCTGAGTCGATCTAACGATGTGCATCTGGCTGGCTGCCTGTCCATGTAACCTTGTGCGCAATTTTGGATATAACGTGATAACATTTGGTTCATAGGTTCTTATTGGCACAAGGACCAAGCCTATTGAAAATGGGCCCAATCGTAGGACCACGGGGAAATAGGGGCAAGTTCTGCTTCTCTGAGACAATCAAACCGATTTTAATGAAATTTAAAACGTAGTGGATCCATATTTATATGGATACATGAGGTATACAGTTAAAAAAAAAGGACCACAATGGGGGGGGGGGGGTAGCGGGGAGTTTCTGTCTCCCAAAAACATTATAACCGATTTTAATGAAATTTAAAACATAGATAGAAGATTCTCCGTAGATGATTCTCCATGGGTCCCGAATAGGGTGCACTCTTGTAATCGTGTTTTACAATACTGTGGTGTAGGGTATTATATAGTCGGGCTTGACCGACTGTACTTTCTTACTTGTTTCTTCTCTAAAATAGAATTTTAGGGAAAAATCAAAAAAAAATATTTTAATTCTCTCAAATAAGCACTTTTTGTACTGGTGCCTGCGCCTAACATTTTCCTGCAAAATCTTGTAAAAATAACGTTTGGAAAGTGAGAAACTTATTTGATAAAATTTTGTATTTTTTCTACAAATTTTGGTATATGGAAAGCTTCTCCTGCGCACAAGACAGAAATCGGGGCGGGGCGATAGTTCTTTGAGTCGAATCAAAATTATTTTTTCAGTGTTGTGATAACTCAAATAAATTTTTTTCAACGCTGAAAAATAATTTCGATTTGTTCAGTATCAACTAACAGAATTATAAATAAAATTGGTTTCGAATCTTTTTTATACCCCCCACCCCAATTAGTTGTGAAGAGGGTATATTAAGTTTGTCATTCCGTGTGAAACTTTTTTATTATTCATCTCAGACCCCATAAAGTATATATATTCTGGGTCCTTGAGTAATTCTAAGTCGATTTAGCCATGTCCGTCTGTCCGCCTGTTGAAAACACGCTCACTTTCGAACAACTCAAAAGAAATGAACAAACTTGGTGCCACAATCTTGCTTGTAGTTATCCTAAGCAGTTTGGGACTGAAATCCAGCAAAATCGGTTCAGTAGGACCAGAGCTATGAATAAAAATGTGGACCCACCACCTAAAAAAGTTGATAATTTCGTTACAAAAAATAACATAAATGCTGAAACAAGGCACGGAATGAGATAAGATTTAGCAAAAATTTGTTTTATTTGACTGGAAATCACGCTGTTCAATTTCGTGATGATCCGTCCATAATTTACCCTTAGCCCCATATAAACAATACTCCCGGAAAACAGTTTAGTACACCTAAAACCATAATTAATAATGCTAGCATAACAGAAATTGGTACGTCACAGTTTTAAAGGACCAGAAATGACGCTGTGAAATTTCGTGATGATCGGTCCATAATTTACCCTAGGCCCCACATAAACCCTACTACCGGAAAACAGTTTAGTCGCCTAAAACCATAATTAATAACAAATCGTCACAGTTTAAGATAATAATAACATCATACAGATATTACTCCTTAACCATTCGAGCTGTCGGTGGAGGGTATCAAAGATTCGGCACAGCCGAATATAGCACTCTAACTTTTTTTTTAAATTAATTTATTTTTATTATTGA
This sequence comes from Pollenia angustigena, assembly GCA_930367215.1. Taxonomy (NCBI): domain Eukaryota; kingdom Metazoa; phylum Arthropoda; class Insecta; order Diptera; family Polleniidae; genus Pollenia; species Pollenia angustigena. Next base: position 116,553,216 of record OV884057.1, on the reverse strand, counting down.
ATCTTTCTTATCGAAATTTACAATATGTATTCAAATCTTAATTCTACTTGTTGTTTATTAGTTGTTACCAATGTAACCACTAACTGCTGTATTCAAATTTTAAAACCGTCGTGACCGTCGAACTGAAGCAGACCCCGAGCGAGGTAGTTAGGGTGGGCCATTAGCTTATCGATGTAGCTAGTTGAATATTTTTTAATTTCCTCCTGGATAGTGGGGACGTTGAGATCTCTGTGGATAATATCACAACGTATATACCATGGGGCGCAGACAATTTGTCGTAATTTTCTAAACTGTCTTCTTTGAAGCTTTTGGATGTTAGATGCGCATGCAGTACCCCATAATTGGATGCCATATGTCCAACCAATTATGATGGACTTGTATAAGAGAATTTTGTTGTCTAAAGACAAGTTTGAGTTTCTACCGAGAGGCCAATGTAGTTGAGCTGCTTTAAGTTTCAAAGCCGTTATTTTCACTTCAATATGACGAGGCCAGGTCAAGCGTCTATCTATATGAATTCCCAAGTACTTAACATGATTTTCTACCGGAACAGTGATGTTATTTATTTTTACAGCTGGGCACGTTTGTCTTCTGAGCGTGAAAGTTAAGTGAGCACATTTAGCCGGGTTAACCTTTATTCTCCATTTTTCTAGCCAGACCTCTAGTTCAGTGATGTTGGACTGCAGATTTTGCGATGCGACTTTTGGGTCATGGTTAACGCTAATAAATGCTGTGTCGTCTGCAAATGTAGAGGTATGCGTGGTCAGGTTTGTTGGCATATCCGCTGTGTATATTATATATAGAAGCGGTCCTAATATGCTGCCTTGGGGGACTCCAGCAGTAATTTTCTTGCGGGGGGAGTATTTATCTTGCGACCGTACTATGAATGTTCTGCCTGTTAGATAGCTATCCAGAAGCTTGTGAGTGTTTTGAGGAAGTATTCGTGTTATTTTGATGAGTAGCCCATCATGCCAAACTTTGTCAAATGCTTGAGAAATGTCTATAAACAGGGCTGAGCAGTATTGCTTTTTCTCAAACGCCGATCTAATAAGGGTGAAAATCTATGCACTTGTTCTATTGTACCATGTTTCGCCCTGAATCCGAACTGGTGATCCGGGATGATATTGTGTTCATTTAGATGAGGAGTTATACTTAAAACGAATATTTTTTCGAAAAGCTTCGATAGGATTGATAATAAGCTTATCGGTCTGTACGAAGCAACCTGGCTAGCATCTTTTCCTGGCTTGGGAATCATAACAATTATAGACCTCTTCCTTGAGGCTGGGAAGTATCCGACTCTTAATATCGCGTTAAAAATGAGCAGCAAGATTCTAGAAGCAGACGATGGTAAGTTTCTTATCATTGAGCCTGTGATGCGGTCAGGTCCGGGAGATTTTCTAATATTCACTTTTTCTATTGCTGATTTTACTTGAGTTATGTTAAATTTTATTGGATGGTTGACCTTATCTGGAATGATTGGACGACAGGAACAAGTATGTGCATCATGTGGCGTGAAAACTTTCTCAAGGTGGCCCGCGAAAGCGTTTAATTTTTCCTTTGGGTTTTTGGCCCAAGTGCTTGGTTTATAGGGCATTTCATATGCCGTACAGCCTTCCATGAGCTGTAATTGGAGTTTTTGTGGCATCTACGCTGTTTAGATAGCCTTCTAGTGCAGACTCGTGGTTCTGTCTCAATTTGTTGCCAAGAGTGGTCAGGCATAATTGTAGTTGGGCCTTAGTGGTTGGTGAACGACTGTTTTGCCATTGTCTTCTTAACTTCCTTTTTTCTCTGATAAGGGTCACTATATCCGTCGATGTATTGTAAGGAGCACGTTTAATTGTCCGCTTGATTGGGGTTGTATTTCTTGCTGCAGTATCAAGACTTCTGTAAATCGGTCGACAGCTATTTGGATGTCAGATGAATTTTTTAGGGGAATGCACTGTGATAGGTGAGAGCTCACATACATTTTATACTTTAACCAATTTGTGTTTCTGTTTGGATAGGAAATAAAGTTTGCAGCTGCGGCGTCAGAGTTACCTTTTAAAATGAGGATTGAAGGTGAATGATCAGACGAAAGATCATAGGAGGAACTAACTAGTACCTGATCGCGCTTGATGTTTTTAATTACAGCAAAGTCAATAAGGTCTGGTAGCTTATTGAAGTCGGTTGGCCAATAGGTAGGCTCACCACTCGATACCACATCAAAATTATTTGCAGTTGAGGTATTGTACAGCTGATTACCTCTAGGACTAATAAGTCTGGAGCCCCAATATGTATGTTTAGCGTTGTAGTCGCCAGCAGCAATGAATATCTGGCCCAATGTGGAGAAGAAGTTGAGAAATTTATCGTGTAAAATTTTGTGCCTCTGAGGACAATAAACGGATGTTAACGTTAGTTTGAAATCAGTAAGATTTATAGATGTGGCCTGGATACAATCTTCTTCGAACTCTGGCAATGGTAAGTGTCTGATGTGTTTGTGCACAATTAGGGCTGTGCCACCACAAGCCCAGCCCGTCCGCTGGGATGTTTTGTGTCATACGTAAGGTATCCATTTACCCTAAAGCAGTTTTTATGAGTAAAGTGTGTTTCAGAGACAAGAAGTACGTCGATTTCATGCCTGTGAAGAAAGTTTGCAACTTCGTGTTTATGTTGGGATAACCCGTTTGTACTCCAGAAACATATTTTCAACTGGTTCATTTTTTGTTGAGTAGAACTTGCAGGAGCATGTTCTGGTTTCGCATAATTTCCTGAAACATGTTCTGCATAGTGGCATGAAGTTATTCATAGTTTGAAATAAATTTTCGATTGAGCTAGGCATATTACCAGAAGGCATTTTTAGACCTTCCCTAGGAACATAGCGTATGGAGGTTGCTTTGCGTTGGAAGTACTCGGGGGTTTTTTCGCATTAGGGTTTCCTTTTAAGACTTGGGCATATGATTGGTTTTGTTTGTTTGTGTAGTACTAGCAATAGAGCCAGCGGCCTGGCTGGGCGTATATGACGGACCATATTGGGAGTGAGTATATTTTTGAACTAAAGAAGGTTTTTTTTAAATTCAAGAAGACTTTACAACCCCTATACTTTGCCGTGTGATTTTCGCCACAGTTGCTGCATTTCTTAACATTCGGGTCAGCTTGAGAACGATTACATTCGGCGGTTTTATGAGCGTCACCACAAACCACACATACGTAAGGCAATTTACAATATGATTTTGTATGCCCTTATTCCTGACAGTTTGTACAACTTGCCATATCGACTGCCAGAATTAACGCCCAGATTATTAAAAAAATAATTCTGGTAACACTGATCAACTCATAGAAATGAAAACAATTTCATACTGCAATAATAAAGTACAAAACATATGTACATGGACTCGTTTATATTTACTGGAGTATTATTGTTTAATTTTATTTTTGTTTTTGAAAATATAATCCTTTCTAACAAAATGATTGACATTCAGCATTAGTTAGTTATTTATTCATGAATGTATGTATGTACGTACGTATGTATTGTCATTTGTTGTATAAAATTGTACTCGTTCTTATTGTACATACATTTGTTCATGCACTTAAAAAAATTATGTACTTGTTTTAATCAGTAAGAAAGAAATTTCTTAAAATTCTGTAAAAATACAGTTGAATCTCGATTCTTGCTCGGTAAAAGTTTTGAGTTTGTTAACTTATCGTTTAACTAAAAAGCATTTTTTTTTTTTTGATAACAGAATTTTTTTTGTTTGATAATATCAAGCAATATCTTTCATTCTTGTGGATACGTGTTATTGTTGTTCTATGCACGTGAAAAATATTAGCTTTTAGGTTAGGTAGAAAAGGTGTTGCGAAGTTGATCTTCATACCCTTACTCAGAGACCAATATGGTCCGTTGTGATGCGTGAGTTAGTGATAGAGTACTAAGAAGTAAACAACGAAGGAAATAAATATAAAAACATAAGAAATAAAATAAGCCCTATTTAAGGTATTCCTAATATACTGTATAAAACCCTTTTTTAAACATGTTTTAACACTTCACTTTTATACTTAAATTCAACTAAAAACGAAAATGTATTTCAAGTCCTCCATTATTTTTTTTATCTGTCGGTTTTTACGTTAAAAAAAAAATTAAACACCAAAGCCCCACTTAAAAAACAAACCAAAACGTGTATCAAAATCCCAAATCAATCAAAAGTTATGGATTTTTCACAGCCTTTCTGGGAATAAGTTCACTGTACGACGTATAAAACAGATTAAGATATAAGTCATCGTACGATGTGGAACGCTTTCGCTCCAGCTTTTGTGCGCCTTTGTATAAAATATTGTGTGTTTTAATATGACAACATATTAACGTCGTAGGCTACTTCGTTCCAACGGTGCAATTGTGTTAACCGTTGGCAGGTTATAGCGAGTTTTAAAACCTGCAAAGGCAGCTGATTGAATAATGAAGAGCGCAACAGCTAAGAAAGAGTGAAACAACTGGCAACGCTATTTCAAAACCTTGCGGGGAACTAAAGTAAGGCTTTCTTAACTGAATCACTAATGCCCAATTTTTGGGATTGATATTAAAACACATTTATGTTTAAAATCGTTTTAAATACAAAATTCTTTTCTTCACTCAACACTTAAATGTAACTTAATTCACCGATGTGGTCCATTTAAATGCATTTTAAGTTTCCCTTGGAAAAACTTAGCAAGGTGGTCTCAATATTAAACCAATGCAACAACAACAGGCAAAACTATAGCAAACAACTGTTTTTGGAGGCCACCTTGTAAATAAATACACTTTTTTATGATATTCTTTTGTATTAAGTAGTGCTGCCATACTTTTATCATAATTAAATAAGACTTTTTAAGCAAAGCTCAAAAAATCAATCTGTATTTAAATGCGTTTTAAGTTTATATGAAAATTAACTTAATATTGATTTAAATATTATCCTGAAAATTGGGCATAAGTGCAGAAAGGAACTACTTCAAAACATTTATTTTAAGATTATCATTCAAACATTTTATGTTCTTAGCTCGTAGAGGCGAGAACTGACATTAGTTTGAAGTTGTCAAGCACCAGATTCAGACCGTTTTTTTTTTAATTCCTTTTAAAAGTTGCTTCCAAAAACACAACATATTCAAACGATGATATTTTTCCCATGATTTTATGGATTGATTTTTCTCGTTATCGATAATACTTCTTTACTTGTGTATTTGTAAAAAACAAATAATTATAATGCGCTCCGTGTTTTGTATTCTAATTAGATGTTGCCACATTGAAATAAAAAAGAAAATTAAGCAAAATAACAAAAAAAAAAAAAAACGAATGTGTGCAAAGGAAAATATAAAATGACACAGAGAACAGAAAATTCTATTTTTCTCTACCCCGCTAGTTTCTCTACTACGTTCGACCACAAATATCAAAAATCATGTCTTGAAAATCATAGAAAAATCACCGTCTGAATCTAGTGTAATATGACATTTTTTACATCGGTTTCTTAACGCTAGATTACACTATCTCACAGGTCTTACGTATTCTATAATACTATGTGAGATAGAAATCTAATGAGTTTTGTTGCGACTCTCAAAAAATCTATTTTAACACGACAGTTTGTGTTCACACCATCACACAAAGTATAAACACTTACACATGAAATCAAAAGCAACCCTGATCTAAAGAAAAGCATTATAGTTTAGAAATTTTTCAAAAAAGAATAAAGTCGTATGGGATATCAAACTTTTTTTTATAATACTTGTCATTTTCCTCACACATGTTTCACACTAACAGACTTTTACATATTATTTGAGTTTTTGACATTTATTAATACAAAGTATAATAGTGTAAACTAGCCTTTAGCAATAAGGTACATGCAGTAAATGTCAGTAGTTCCGTTTCTGTACTTGGTGATTCAATTATATTTAATTAAATTATTAAATAATGCAAAATGTTTATGCTCCGCTTATTTTACTCACTCGAACTATATTAATCTAATTTCATAAGGAAATTTTTGCTAAACTTTTTTAAGTGTTTTTTTATAATTTTCAAAACATTGTTATTGTTTGTTAGCAAAATTATTTATACCGTGTAGGAACTGTACAATATTTGTCTTGGATTTAATACTGAGAAAATTTAACAAGCTCTGCTGCTTAAAATAAATTTCAGTACACATCCATAGTGCATACATACTCACATCTAAACACACATCTGTATTAAGTATTTCAGCTGAAATTTTTAATGCAAATATTCGTAAACATGTTTGTGAACAAAATTAAGAACGTTTTTTGAAAGTTATTATTTACTTTATAAGTAAACATTTGCTACTACCGTCTTTATATTTCGTTATATTAAACGTTATTTATTTTAATCCAAACTTCTTTTACTGATTTTTGATTAGATGATGAAAAACAATTATTTCTAAAGGGGTTAGATCTTAGATTTAAAATATATATTTTGAAATTCACAGAGCAGTATAAAATAACAAGTATAAAATAACATATGGGTGGTGAGCCTAAACAAGTGGTATATTACTTTACATGTATTCCAAATGTTTGAAACGCGGGTCATGCAAACACGCAGCAAGAAAACATTTTTCACTATGGTCACCTCCAACAGAACTATTTTTAGGGAACAATTTTAAACATATTTTGGTTGCTTTATGCAAATTATCTCCACCTGAAAGCATATAATGGTTAACAGTAGACACTACCATATTAGTGTTGCTTCTGAACAAACTATACCGATATAACAGAAATTCGAACTTTTTTGCTATAATAATAAAAACCCAAATTAATCACAGATTCGCTATTGATAGTTATTTCATTAAGCCATTTTAGTTTGTGATATTTAATTACAGAAAAATACCAAGGTTGGTTATCGGAGCCAGGGTTACCGTTGGAAATTTTAAAAAGGGTCACAAAAAGGAGATTTTCTACAAAAAAGGGGTCAAAAAAGGGTATTTCAATTAAAAAAGTGTCAAGTTTGTTATAAGCAGTATTTCCTATTTAAAGAAAATACTAAGGCCAAGATTTTTATAAACAAACACAAAATATCGGATAATAAGTGCTCAAAAAACTTATTTTTTTTTTGAAATGCCCTTTTCTGTTTTAAAAACGTGATATCAAGTTTGTTCTTCATCATTTAGGCTAATAATTTTTATGTTATTTTCCGAAATGTTCTATTTTTTTATACCGATTTAGCGATTACAAATTAATTTTAGGGGTTGTTTCCAATTTTTGATTTGTTCGCTAATTTTAGCAATGTTCACGATAGAAGCGATTTTTACTGCAACTGCCTGTAACGAGTCACTTTTGTGCTCGCGTTCTACAAACAGGCAGTAAGTTTACTGATTCTTTAAAGCTTTTAAGATTTGTATTAAAAATTAGGCTTTGCTATACCGCTGTTACCAAATTTGTGAACATTTCCGCTATTTACCGAATTTTTGTCATTCCTTTCAGTTTTACGAAATTTTAATCAAGTTTGAAATATAAAAAATTTTCGCTAAGTTTTCAATATTTTCCGAATATTTTTAAGAAAACTAACTATTATTTAGGAATGAGCGTTCTATATTCTGTTATTAAAGCATTACTTGAAGTCCATTCCTCCATCTCTGCTTTGAACAAATTGAGAGAAGAAAACATTGAATTGTAAGTTTCTACTTTGAGTCTGTTAAAAGGTTTATTTTTAAGCAATAATAATTTCGAAAACATTTGTTTAGCTGAAGCACTGCTGTTCAACAGTGTTAACAAAAAAATATGAGGGCTATTTCCAAAAAGGGTCGAAAAGTACCACAAAATAGTTAAAAATAATACAAAAGGGTAATTTAAAAAAGGGTCATAAAGGGTAATAAGACCGTCGAAATAGGGTCAAATTGATACTTTAGTATCACAACGGTAACGCTGATCGGAACTAATTTCTATATCGGCCATGCCGACTCGTCATCAATGCTGTAATTAAATTTTAAACGGTATTTAAGCGGTATCGGTATTATTAACGGTATCGGTAGTAAACCTTGAAAAAAAAGTTTTAACAAAATTAAATTGTTTTGATTTATAATCCTAATTGCTTTTTAAGAATGAATAACAGAAATAGAACGTGTAAAACATTCTAGTTATGCACTTTCTAAAGATGTTACATTTTTTTTAACAGTCAAAACGTATAAAATAAAACGCCTGATTTCCCTTTTCAATGGGCTGTAAATCTGTATCTGACAGAATTCACAGTGGAGTGGAAAAAAACACGTTGTAGAATTTGAACTGTTTAAAGCAATATTTTAATAAAAATTAGCTGAATATACCAATGAAATTCAATAGGAACACAAAGTTACTTGTGAACAATTACATTAGATAGTTTATTTACAGGGCAAGTTTTTTATGAAGAAAAAACTTTTAAATATGCAAGAAAAAAACATAAAATAATACAGAAACAGAGCACTACAAAAAGAATTAATATGCATGCCTAAAACAAAAGTATTTTAATTCGTTACAGTTTCGAATTGTATTGATCTTAAATATAAAAGAAAGTTTAAAAGAGCACTCAACAAACTCTGTCAAAGTAAACTTTGACTGTCTAAAAGGAGACACACTTAAAAGTTGAAAGCTTAAGGTGGTGTTGCCATATTGCAAAAATGATCAATGGTATAGTACAACAATATTTATTGGACTTACTATAAGCTTTTATTGATTCAGTTTAAGCGTATTAAAGTGATTTTCGGGCAAGGGCTTTAAATGGGATCCATCTTCACAAAATGTGGTAGTGTTAATCTAAGCCCCACAAAACTTAATTGAATAAAATTTAATTACAACGTCATTATTTGTTAATTTTTTTGGACTCATTTAAGTGTTTGCCAAGAATGCCTTATATGGCAGCTATTGTGAATAATTTTTTTGTGTTATGAAACTAAATTTTACCAAATTTTACAACAATAGCGTTATTCGTGTTTAGACGTACTAAAGTGTTTTGCGAAAATGTAGTTTTTATCGAGCCCTAACCGCAAAAATAGCTCAAGTGGCATCATTTTCAATTTTTTTTTTATAAATGTATTTATTGGCAACACTTGCATCATCTCCTAAAATGTCATGGTCATAAAGGTGTTATGATACGTGCTTTTTTTGTATTGGATTTTTTTAGGATTGACTGAATGAAACAACAAATGCGAGAAAGAACAAAAAATACAATTTGTTAAACAAACCCTTTTTTCTGATTGACATTTCTCATGTTTATTTTTTTCTTTGACTAAAACAAAAAAAAAATGGTAAAAGCTTGGACAGATGAAACTATTTTGTTTTTGACAAGTGAAATGAAGCAGGTGCCCTTCATATGGGATTTCAAATCATAAATTTTCAATTAAAGAATATACCCCGATGTAATTCGTAATATTTTACATTATTTGCATTAAACTTTATTGTTTATAAAACAATATTGTTTGTGATTCCAAAATAAAATGTAAACAAAACAAGCAATATTGCCCACGTTTTTTTCCCACAAAAACCCGTCAAAAAAGCTAAAAATCGCAAAAAAAAAAGTTTAAAACCGCTACTTTCGATCAAAAACTAAAGAAGCCAATTTCAGTGCTAACAATTAATCTGGAAATGTCAATTTTAAGTTAAAAATTTTTTTTTTACAGTCTTAGATTATTTATCGATAACACATGTATATTTGTTTGTAATTTCAAGATTTTTTATGATATAATCATACTCTTTACACTTAGTCAGTTTTCCTATGCAAATATATTTGCACTGTTCTCCAATATGGAAAAAATACAAAAAATAGCAAGTATTATAACAGCTTAAGGAGCTGTTATGATTTTAAAGCAAAAACAATTTTAGCTTAAGCGTCAACCTTCATGCAAAATGCTTATGAAATATAAATATAAACCTTCTCCTGTTAAATTGGGTTTTTCTCGCTAAAGCTTTTTTAAGCTCGATATAGGCTCGATAATTTAAATAAATTTTAAAACGATATTTACGAAATCTGGATGTATGGTATTTCTTGTCTAACAAACAAAATTGTTTTATAATAATATTAATTGTTAGTGTTTCAGGCTGATTAAAAAGATTTTTAAAAGGCGGTTCATGCAGGACCTGTTTTAAATTCTGATTCGATTATCATAAGGGCGTATATGTTTATAGCCTTCATCGTACGTGGAAAGCGTAAATGTATACGCATTGTATGGGGAAAAAAGGGTTCAATTTAAGGGTCTCACCACCTAGAAATATGCGAATACACAAAAAAAAGTATGGAATACAAAATTTTGGGCGAATAAATATATGCTTAGAGGTGTCTCAAAGCGACTGAAATCCCGTATAGTGAATATCTATAAGTTGAAAAAATCACTTTTTTTAGTTTTTGTTAAATTGCTTAAATGTCGTTAAAGTTTTATTCTGGATAATAAATTAATCGAAATGTAGTTACAGTCATGTTTTCAAAAAAATATAAAAACCCCAAATCGGTTAAGAAGTAGCCCAGTAGTCAGCTTTAAATCGGAAATATGGTGAATTATGGACAAATTATCACAAAATTGCGTTACGGCTTAATTTCACGAAAACGTTATTCGTAATGGTTTCAGGCGCAGTTATGTTTTATTCGAAAGAGTGCTTTAAATGGGGCCTATGGTAAAAAGTGGCATAAATTCTAGTCACATAAAACCAGTTTGTGCAAAATTTAATACAAATTGGTGAATTCCGCCAGCAATTTTTGTCAGTTGGTTGTTTTTTAGGGGAACTAGAAACTATATAACACCAAAATTGTTCTTTACATGGGGTCTTAGATGAATATTAAAAAGAAGTACCCTTTTTTACAATGTGAGTAGGAGGTTATTAAAACCAGTTTAAATTTCCCCCTTTTCATAAAAAATAGTGAAAAAATTAAATCAAGCTTCTGAGTACAAAAAAAATTAACTACAAAGAAAGCAAAAACTTAAATAAAATAAATATAAAACTTGCAATGCAATAATCTATTTGTCAGGTGCATTAATCTATTTTAGTAATTTGGCAAAAATTATATTGTGTGTGCACCACCATAAACTTGAAAGTGAGAAACACAGATTTACAGTGGAGGGCAATAAAATTTAATTAAAACATAACCTGTATGCGGGTATTATTAAAAAACGATGTGCTGCTGAAGCTTAAAAAAATCACCTAAGAATGAAATATGACTATAAATGAATGCCCATTCTTAGCATAAGTCAGTCGAGTTTAAGCCATTTATTATATTTTATAGGCCACTGTACTATTTTAAACAAAAATATCTAATACATACTACGCGAACGTAAATTCCTTGCCAAGCTTAAGGCAACATACCAAAAAGAAAAATGACATGGTATATGGAACATAAGATGACTGTTTAAACCTACAAACATATAAATACATAAATATATTTATATAAATGTCTGTCTGCAATACAAAGCGAACAGTCATTTAAAATATTTACGGTTCTACGACTTGCGAATAAAAGTTTTTGGCACAACTCCTAGATAAAAGTTCTGCTCTGATTATGGTCTTACCGCTCGTATTCGTACATATTTGCATTAATTTTTCGATGATGCTGCGGTACGTTTGTAATGGTTGGTATCTGTGTGAGTTTTTTGTATGTACATACATCCATACATACGTCGGATGAATATATATTACACAAAAAACTTTAATCGAATACAACAATAAGAGCAGCTGAAGAAGCGGTTTACGTGGTAGAATTTGTTTTTCTTACTTAGCATTTATTTCATTTCCATTTCAGTTTTCGTGTTTAATTTGCAAAGACACAAATTTAAAATGTATGCCAAAGACAATAGAAAAAGAAGTCGTAGTAAAAAAAGACAACAACGACATTATGACAGTTCTCACTGGAGTGTGAATAATGAGTTAAATAAAAAAAAACATAGAGAAAAACATTTGATATCACATTCGAAAATTGCAGCAAAGAAATTAAGGAAATACCAGGAAACGGGCTTCCGAAAAGAACCAGGTGTAAAATCTAAAATTATGTGGAGTGGGAAAATCAAGTGAATTACTTGTTTCTTTAAGAAAGCAAAATATTTCAATTACAAATTTAACTATTGTGCTTTTAATTTTATTCTTTCCTTGAAAGCTAAAAGTACAGTTATTACCAGGGAAACAGTTAATATGCAACTGCGTGTTTTTTATTGTGCGACCAATGGAAGCAGAGACAAAAGATCAATAAGTTTTGGGGCTTTTTATAAACCTTGCCATCGATTTCTCAGTGCATATTTTTGCATATTTTACCCTTTGCAACATTTTCTTGCATATTTTAGTCAAAATAAAAATTTTTAAAGCATATGACTTTTAAGCACAGGTTGATTTTTTGTTGATTTTTTTAAATATTTACAAGTGATTTCGCAAAGAATAAAACAAAACTAAAATGTTAAATCTGGTTAACACCAGAAAGTGATTCTGATTCGATAGGTATCTATCTATACTAAAAGGTGGATCTATAACCAAGATTTCTATATGTTACAAAAGAACCTCTATTGTCCATAATTTTTTTTGTTTTGCTTAAGGAACAAAACACCGAAAAACCACACCGTCTGACTGAAATCTGTTGTAAATTCTGATATCGCGATAAAAATCTTTAAAAGTAAAAAGTGGCGGGAATTTTTAATAAAAATTAACTTTATACACAAAATGAACCGGCTTAAATATTATCCAAAGAATTTGAAAACAGTCCAGTTTTTAAATTATATTCCAGAAAGTAAAAACTCTGGCATAAACTAATTTTTAGGGGGATTCAAGGAGTTCGACTAAAATTTCATCTCAATATAAACTTTTAACAACATGATGTTTTCTCTTTTTTAAGTAAACTTTAAATAAATACTTGCACTTTTGATGCAATTAAAATAATTATTTTCAAGATGCTGATGAATTTTTTTTAAGCAGCTTGCATTCCAATAAGCACATAACCTGCTTAACGCATATCTCCTTTTTAAACACTGAAAGACAGGGAAATTATAAAATGCATATAAGCGAAAAATTTGTATTATGGCATTCAGATCTAGACTGTCATCAAAATAATTAAATTTTCAAATATAAATATCTAAAACAAAAATGGGTACAGCAGTGAAACGAACCTGTCCTGAAAAAATATTTTAGCCAAATGTATCTTTTAAGGTCGCTTTTTGGAGACGCTCTTGGGAGACCAGTCTTAATATCCACAGACAGACAGACAGAGGTCATTGCTTAATTGCTTTAGAATTTTACAAGAACGCCTAATGCATACATCCATGTCTTTCAAATGGACTTATAAGATCAATACACAATGGCAGGTATTTTTGGTTGTGTGTATAAAAAAAAGCAACTGTCATATTTAATATGACGTCCCACCAGCGCATTATCCACATGTTTGTTTGCTTGTGTTTTTATAGTTTAGCTCTACTTATACACTAATGTGACGTAGATGCGCTTTCTTGGTCTCTTTGTATCATGAGTATCTACAGTCTCACATAAATGAACTTGAGGCCTGGCTGAATCAAACCTTTACATTCAGAAGACAAACGTGTTCAGCAGTAATAATAAATAACACCGCAGTTCCAGTGGAAAATCATTAAATACTAAGGAATATATGATTGACATGGTCTCGTCATATTAAACCAAAAATAAGCACTATGAAACTTAAAGCAGCTCAACTATCGGGTGATTTTTTAGCTATTATCTTTTTGGCAACACTGGTTTAAACAGCTGACGCACGTTTCGTGTTTGCTCAATGAGTACGTTAATAAGCAGAATTGTCGATTTTGGAGTAAAGATCAGCCAGAAAAATTCACAGTTTGGTGCGGTTTATGGGCTGGTGGCATCATTGGACCGTACTTCTTCAAAGATGATGCGAATCGTAACGTAACTGTGAATGGTGAGCGCTACCGTGAGATGATATCCAACTTTTTTTGCCCAAAATGCAAGAGCTTGAATTGCATAACATGTGGTTTCAACAAGACGGTGCCACATGCCACACAGCACGCTTAACAATGGACTTATTGAGAGGCGAGTTCGGTAAACATTTTATTTCACGTTCGGGACCGGTCAATTGGCCGCCTAGATCGTGCGATTTGCCGCCTTTGTACTATTTTTTGTGGGGCTATGTTAAAGCTCATGTTTGTACACACATGCCCGCTTCAATTGACGCATTGCAAGACAACATTTAAGCGTTTATTCATGAGATACCGGCCGAAATGTTGGAAAGAGTATGCCAAAATTGGAGCGGATGGACCGTTTGAGGCGCAGTCACGATCAAGATTTGCATGAAATAATCAATTCAAATAAAGATTTCATGCATTTTTTTGAATTTTATGTGTTTTTTTTAAACTTTCCTATAGCTCTTAAAAAACACCCTTACATAGGCTCACAAGTCTATTATAAAACCAATAACGACGTATGGCCTCTAATTATGGGGTACTGCATGCACATCAAATAGCATGAAACTACAAAGAAAACAGTCTAGGATGACTATTGCGACAAACCGTGCGCGCCTCATGGCATGTATATAAGTAAGGAGATTATCCGAAGATAACTTAACGTCCCTACTATTCAGTGGGAAATTAAAAGGAATTCACTAAACCCTAAACAGATAATCATATCATGACATACTTTAAAGATAGTCATACGTAAAAGTGACGCATTATTTTAACTTGCTATATTGTTGTACTTTTTGATTAATTAAGAACAAACTGCAGTAGACGCTCGGTTATATGAATACCCAGTTATATGAACATCCAGAATAGTGAACAACAACATTTTTACACATGAGGTTCTAAAGAGTGAACACAACCTATCTCTATTATGTGAACAACTCGCAATCGTTGATTTTTTTTGTAACTATATGTTGTAAAGGGTGTTTTTTTAGAGTATCACAACTTTGAGCTGGCATCACTGCTTTATTTGAGCACCCTTTTAACAGCTGATAGTTGCTTTTTGTTACGTTTGCTTTGAAATTTCATTATGAATCGACTTATGACTTATTTTGAATCGAGCAACGCGCAAATTGTTAAAATTTTAAATCAAAATAATTCGACAAACGAGCTGAAGCACAAATTGATATTGATTTTGAATTTCCACTCAAAATTGTATTTTCCAATGAAGCCCATTTCTTGTTGAATGGGTACGTAAATAAGCAGAATTGTCGCATTTGGTGTGAGTAGAATCCAAAAACTTTTGTCTAAAAACCATTACACCCACAAACATTACTGTTTGGTGCGCTTTATGGGCTGGCGGAGTCATTGGCCCATATGTCTTCGAAAACGATTGGAGCCTTCTACACGCCAGCCGTGGCGGTCACATGGCAGAAATCATATTTAAATTTCATAACATTTTTTTCTTCCAATAAATCCCGTTCCATTGATATTAAAAATATATTTGCTTGTTTTATAATGATTAGAACTTGTGTCACTCGCTAGTAAATGTGTATATACGAATGCAAAGAACAATTTATAAAATGGTTGGTGTTTGTAAAGTTATTGCTTGAAGTAAGAATAATAATTCTGATAATGATATTTTTTTTTGCATTGCGAAAATGCAGAAACAAGGCATTACCGAAATCCCTTAAATCAAAAAAATTTAACCGACTACTTTCATGTACATTAATTATTAAAAAAACTAATTTTAAATAAAAACTTAATATAGGTTATGTATGTATGTACACATATAAAAAACGATTTAAAATACTTATTATATATTCTCTCGATTATGCTAACTTTTCCATTAAGTGAACAGGCCCTGTCTGAATTAGTTCATATAAGCGAGCGTCTACTGTAATATGGATTTTATCTTAACATTACTGTGGCATTTTGACAAAATAACTTAAGTCGAATTTAAAAAGTTGAAAAAATCTTGTTTTCCATACGATTTTCATACTAGAAACCTTTTTGTATACGTTTTTAAAATTTTGTATTAAATCTTATCTCGACTTGTATGATACAAAAAAGTAAAAAATTTGTTTTTAAAAGTTTATTAAAAACAATATGTGTATTAGGGCTAGTACTTTTTGCAATTTTAGCGAATATCAAATTCTTCATCGCATAGCCGTATAGACCGTGAAAAATATTAAGAAATGATGAATTACTTTTTCGCGATCGTGAAGAGTGTTTCCGCACCAAACGCGATAAAGTTTTGAATTTCAATTTGTCTCCTTACTATACAAAATTCACATTTAATTACAAAATTTTAAGTATTTTCTAATAATTTCATGAATATAACCATTTCTTACCATTTGTACGGAAGAAGGGCGCAAAAAAAATCGCGACTCTATTTCGCGGTATTTTTAATAAACTAACTTATAATGGCAAATGATAGATATTGTGATAGATGAGTTGTTTGGCGGATATATGAAACAGTGACAATTTTCAGCAGCGTAGTAATATATGCGCGAAACGAGCTATCAAAATTGCACAAGATATTTTTCCGTTATGTAAATCAACTCGCACTTTAAACTTAAAATTTATTTCATTAATGTATTTATGCCTGTATTCATAAAAATATTTTAAATTTAATAAATGCTTGAAAACCAAATTTTCTATGAAAATTGTCCTTAAAAAAAGTATTAAATTTAATAATAATTAATGAGTATGGGGCTAAAATATATAGCATATATATAAATGTACCATATATAATGTGTATGGAAATTTAAAAAAAACTTTAGAAATTGCATTTGGTTTGGAAACTTGTTTGGCCAAAATGGCCTAAAAAATTTAATTTTCATTACCAATACTAAATTGTCCATCGCGTGGTGGGATGAAGAAATTTTGTCTAAAAAAAAGTCATCACCCTAATTAAAAAAACTTAACAAAAAGGTTGAATAAAATATAAGATCAGTTCAATATACATTAATCTTTTTAAACAAGCATTTTATGATTTCCTTGTGAGGCAAATTTAGACAGTACAGTCTATCTTCTGTCATTGTTGATCTGAGCCATGTTTTTATTCGACGAAGGGTAGGAAATGACCTCCCGCTCATAGCTTTACTGACGAGCATTGAAACAAAAATTTGAAATATTTTTCTTAGATTTGGGTAGATATCTTCATCACAGTTTATTAAAGCATCTACAACGTTATTTGATAGATCAGGCTCAAGTTTAGATCTTAGTAGGTGTTTATCTCTTTTATCAAATATAATCAGCTCATCAGATAGTTGTGGTTTTAACAGTTTTGTATCTGTATATGACTTGATTACACTTTGAGGTAGAAGTTTAGGTATGTTCAATACATTTGGGGTATCTATGGGGAAAGTTGTTATGAGATCTTCTAAAATAAATTCAATAAGAGGAATGTTACCTACAACTCGGTAGTAATCTTCAACATTTTGGATGTGATTATTTCGTTCAAATCTTGTCTTTTCGATAGGAACGTCGATTTGGACGCAAATAACTTTAACTTTTTCAAAAATCGCTTTATATTGTTCTTCGGCTTTATTTCTTTTTTCTTCAAGGCACATGATTAAAGTTTTGATAAGGCTTGATTCTTGCTTTTGTAAAATGATACTAAGTGGCTGTGTTACACACTTAATATGTATATTCCGCAAATAAATTCAAAAGTATTAAGTGAGTTCCTTAATATAAAGGTAGAGATACTACCTTTCCACTCAGATATTTTTTCCAAAGCTTCTAGTATATGATGTACACTTGTTGCAAAGACGCATAATGTAGAGAGTTTGGCTCCCCAATACTTTGCTAAAACTGTTTTTCGCTTGGGATGATTATATTTAAAAGATGTTGTCGTTTCTTTAACAAATGATACAACTTTTTGTATTAATGGCACTTTAATGCTTTTAGAAATTGAGTTGTTCGATTTATGGGAATAGCTAGGCGTTTGTTTCGCATTTGTCGCTTTTCCAGAAATTTTGAACAGCTCAATTTTCTGCTGACATCAGAGGACACCCATCTGTTCCATCTCCTACACAATTTTTTAGGTCAGGACCAAAATTTGTCAAAGCTTTAAGAACTATTGATGATAGTGCCTTCGCATCAATTGAAACATCAACGTCATCAATATCTTTTGAAGCCTCTTCAAATGCGTTTACAACAAAGCCAATAAATTCTTCCCTTAAAACTTTTTGTTGTATGTTGAAATATCTTAAAGATAAGGATATCAGGCCTTTCCCCGACAAATCCGTGCTTTCGTCAAAAATTGAAGCACAGCCGCGAAAAACGTTGTAAACGCCACTTATTGCAAAAACTGTTTTTTTTTTGCAGATAACCGTTGACCTTACTCTCTTACACAGTTTGAACATCAAATCAACCAAAACTATGCACCTTAACGCCTTCAAAATGGCGTACAAAGTGTCAGCCAGTGGAAGAACATTGCAAGTTACTAACAAAATTATGAAACCGAAATGGTTTTGCAGTGCGAAATAATGTTTAAAAAGCCGTTTGCATTAAAGTTTTTATTATCATTATTTTTAATAATTCAACCGCACGCATTATCAAGTCAAACGTTTAGTCTTTGGATATAGATGGCACCTGTTGGGATTGAATGTAGAATAATAAGTAGACAAGATGTTTCTTTGGAAATATCTTATAAATAATTATTAGGATTAAGATATGGATACTTATTGAAAATCGTTAAAGATTCAATAAAAAAAAAATAAAAAATACTTATTGAAAATTTCGTTAGATATTTCATAAAAAAAAACAAAAAAAAAAACCTTGCTGGGATTTCCAAAAATTTTGTACATTAAAAAAAAATATTATTATTGGGAATTCTTGTATTATCGAAATTTACAAAACATATTTTTATAATTTACGGGGGGCGGGGGGGGGGGGAATTTCCTTATTTCACCCCCCTGAATCCGCGCCTGGACCTGCTACAGTTCGAAAGTCACCAGAGGCTAAAAAGAACCGACGCTGTGAGCCAAGCGAGAAAGCTTTTTTTAATAACGTCGAATTTAAAATAGATTCGAACACAATAAATAAACTGTTAAATTGGTTGTAACCAGGGAAACCATAAATATGCAATTGCAATAATTAGATTATTAAAAAAAAAAAAATATTTGTTTGGCATCGATTTGCTAGTGCATATTTCACTATTTGCAGTATTTTTGTGCATAATTTATGAAAAAGAGCATTTTTGCAGCATTTTTATGTTTACATGCTAAATTTTTTAGATGTCTACAAGAGCTTTCGTAGAATATAAAAATTCTTTTTTTCGATATTCTGGTTATCAGATGGCTTTTCTGTCTTACACCGTGTTCAGATATACCTTTTTTTATTGAGTCAATATTCGGTTTATTAACATAATTATCTTTCTGCCACATTTACACTTTTAAATTAAAACTTTTTAAAGAACTCTAACAATGTCCATCCGTCTGTCTGGCTGGTTGTCTGTCCATGTTAACTTTGTGTGTAAAGTACCAGTTCCAATTTTGTAGATAATTTGATCAAATATGGACGAAGTCTATGTAAATGGTGAGGATCGGTGATAATTTCACATATTAACCTGAAAACCTCTTTCCAAATTAGATTCTTTGTGTCCATAAACCACCTAATTCTATTGGTATTAAATTAAATTTGCACCAAAAATAATTAACTATAAATTAAATTGTTTACGAATTGGTTGCCATTTGTCGAAAGCTCCTATCGTTAAATAGCTTTTACTTCCTTTTAAATGTTTACATTAATTAACAATTTAGCGACCGTACTTAAAATCCCTTTAAGATAAAAAAAATATGGATGCTAATATCTATATAATATTCGGCGCAAATATCGCTTATATGAATTTTAACCTAATATGGTCTTAAGCGATAATATTTTTTACATTTCGTTATTCAATTGTTGGATATTTTGTCTTCAAATAAGCAAGCTTTGTTTTTTTCAGGGCATATTTTCAGTTTTTACTGCATATTTAATGCGCATAAAACGCTTTTTTAAAGCATATTTCTGGTTTCTCTGTTAATAAATAAGAATTAGGATTAGACTTTGAAGACTTAGTCTAAATTTCGGTAAAAATGATTCAATAATAATATAAAACATGTTTATCCTATTGTCGTGATCGTAATATTTCATATATCGTCGCTTTAAAATGCAAAACCTGTCCCCAAAACCATGTAACTATAGTGAGAAAATATTCAATCGTTTCTCGAAAAGTGAGAAAAAACTCTGTCTGTAACTCATGTCGAAACCTATCAAAAGAGATAACGCCGATGTGGCATTGCAGACGTTGAAAACGCCGGTAACACATATCGTTGACGGCGACAAAATTTACGATAATTAAAGCATTTTCAGCGACGGCGGCGAAAATACAACCGTCGGCTATACCAAATAATGTAATGTGCGACTTTTATGTTAATTGTTTGCAAACGAGCTTTTATTAAAATGTTAAAAGCAAAATAATTAAAAATGAAAAAATGTGCCAAGAACAAAATATTATTATTATTATTCTTTGCATTTTAAATGGTTTTTTAGTGTTAAAATTTTTTCTTGCCCCGTTTTTATTCGTGAGTTTATTTGACAGATCAAAGCGGGAACTTTCTCACAAAAATTATACACACACACCTTTACAGTAAATTGGCGAGTTATTTCCTTATGTGACAGCTAGTACTCGCCAAAAAAGTTGCAGACACAGTTTGACAGCTGTTTGTTTCAATATTTGGCATTTTGGTTTAATTTCATGCATTTCAATCGAAAAGTTTTTCGAAGCGAGAGTTACAGAACATGAGCACTGGTAACTGCCTTCAGCACATTTTACAGGAGAAAACGTTTTAGATTTCATATTTTCAGCTCCAACCAAAAATATAGTTGGATTTACACACTTTAAGATTCAAATTGAACAAAAGCTACATGCTGGTCGACGAGTCGTATCTTTCTCTACCACACGGGATCAAAATCTTAATTTACTAAAAAGTGGATTTAGCAGGTTTGCATATTAAGCCGATGATATGTGCGTTCTATATGACTGAAGATTGTATAACCTACTTTAATGATAAAGCTGTTATGATACTTGCTATTTTTTGTATTTTTTCTATATTGGAGAACAGTGCAAATATATTTGCATAGGAAAACTGACTAAGTGTAAAGAGTATGATTATATCATAAAAAATCTTGAAATGTCAAACAAATATACATATGTTATCGATAAATAATCTAAGACTGTCAAAAAAAATATAAAATTTTTTAACTTAAAATTGACATTACTTTTTTTTTGCGATTTTTAGCTTTTATGACGGTTTTTTTGTGGGGAAAAAACGTGGGCAGTATTGTTTGTTTTGTTTACATTTTATCAAATTGTATTTCTTGTTCTTTCTCGCATTTGTTGTTTCTTTCAGTCAATCCTGAAAAAATCCAATACAAAAAATAGCAAGTATCATAACACCTTAACCGTTTTATAATTAACCATAGCTTAAGCGACATAATTTCAAATTTCTGTTTTTTTTTGTTATTAAATTATTGGCAATACTTGCATCATCTAATTTTACGATTTTATAGCAAAATAATTTTAGCATAAGCGCTTAAGCTTTTTTTGCGTTAAGGGCTCAATGTAACGCCCATCACTGAAAAACACTACGCCTTAAACCGAAAAAAGTACATAATAATATTTTTATAAAATTTGGTCTAATTTTAAAACCACTCTATAAAAGCACTTTAATACGCCTTAAGCCATAGTGAATAATAGCACCGTCAACAAATTTGGCACACATTAGTTCTCTATGGCAGGACATTATTATGCCAGATTTATGATTTATGAAAACTACTTAATTTATCACAGATCCCATACAAATAGCATTTCCGAAAAAATCGTATTATTAATGAAGAGAATCGAAGATTCGGCAAATGCGAATATAGAATTATATCTTATACTTATTAGTAGGGCTGGGAAATTGCGTTTTATGTACACAAAATATACATTAAAAATGAAAAAAAAAAATGTATTTCAAACTTATAAAATATGCATTCATTTATTTTTATACCCTCCACCACAATTAGTTGTGAAGAGGGTATATTAAGTTTGTCATTCCGTGTGAAACTTTTTTCTTATTCATCTCAGACCCTATAAAGTATATATATTCTGGGTCCTTGAGTAATTCTAAGTAAATTTAGCCATGTCCGTCTGTCTGTCCGTCTGTTGAAAACACGCTCACTTTCGAACAACTCAAAAGGAATGAACAAACTTGGTGCCAAAATGCTTGTAGTTATCCTAAGCAGTTTGGGATTGAAATCCAACAAAATCAGTTCAGTAGGACCAGAGCTATGAATCAAAATGTGGAACCACCACCTAAAAAATTTGATAATTTTGTTACAAAAAATAACATAAATGCTGGAACAAGGCACGGAATGTGATACGATTTTGTAAAAATTTGTTTTATTTGACTGGAAATCACGCTATTAAATTTCGTGAAGATCCGTCCATAATTTACCCTAGGCCCCATATAAACACTACTCCCGGAAAACAGTTTAGTACGCCTAAAACCGTAAAAAATAATGCAATTATAACAAATTTTGGCTCGTCATAGTTTAAAAGGACTATAAATGATACTGTGAAATTTCGTGAAGATCGGTACATAATTTAGCCTAGGCCCTATAGAAACCCTACTCCCGGAAACCGGTTTAGTACGCCTAAAACCATAATTAATAATGCTATCATAACAGAAATTAGTACGTCACAGTTTTAAAGCACTAGAAATAACACTGTGAAATTTCGTGATGATCGGTGCATAATTTACCCTAGGCTCCATATAAACCCTACTACCGGAAAACAGTTTAGTCGCCTAAAACCATAATTAATAACAACTCGTCACAGTTTAAGATAATAATAATAAATAGACATCATACAGATATTACTCCTTAAACATTCGAACTGTCGGTGGAGGGTATCAAAGATTCGGCACAGCCGAATATAACACTCTAACTTGTTTTTTCAACATTTAATAACATTAAAACTTAAAAAAATTCAGCTTCATTGCTTGCCGAACAAACATTTTGTCAATCAGACGGAATGCAAAACTTTATCAAGTCGAAACTTTTATTTATGTAAAATTAATAAGTGTTTTTTTTTTAAATTGTCAAAGCTAAAACTTTGACTTTTTTGCCTGAAGAAACTTTTGTATGATGAAAATGAACGTCGGCAGAAGTTATTGGTGCATATTGAAATGATGCATTTTCATTTGTGGAATATTCCGTTTCTAGATTTTTGCTGTTAGAACTAGAAAATATTGATGCAATTCACTGCATTTTTTATAAGTACGTTTTTTATAGTTTTTCATTCAGTCCGTAATTTTATTTTTAGACCCTAGAACGTATATACTTATATGCTGGATCTTTCTGATTAGCTTTGATTAAACGATGTCCTACGGTTTGTCTGTCAGGCGTATGAAATGTGTTTTCGGAATACCCCAGATATGAACTAGGTTAAATATTTCTATCGCGTATAGTCTGAAATAGTTTGCTATTGAAATTCAGACAGATCGGTCCACAAATGGCTAAGGAACCATCAAAATACCGCGGCTGCCTTTAATTGTTCACCATATCTAGCGTCGGAATGAGAAACCTACATTCACCTCTTGTGCTCTGAACAACTTCTCCGAACTTCACCTATAATTCCATATGTAAACTCAGTTTTAGAAAAATACACTTAAACCCATTGTGCCTTTACCCCCTCATATGAGATAGAAGGACTAAATGTGGCCCAAATAGATTTTATATAAAATTAGTATTGTGTGTGAAAATGAGCCCTATTGGATTAACATGGACATCCTACCCCTACTTATGATACTTAAACGTATTTGCTTCATACCAAACATTTGATTAATGAGGACTTAAACCTCTTAAAATTAAATTAATATTATGTGAGGTGCTCCATAGCAAAACGGAACAATTCCACTTTTAAAATTTTCGGATAAATGAAAAAAAGATGAATTTAACTCAATACGAAATATGTTTGTATGTGAAATAGTTGCGTTTTTATCCGCTTCAAAGTAAATAAATTCGTTAAAACAATGACTATAATGATTTTAGTATGTAAAAAAAACATTAAACTTAAAATGCGGAATTGTTGCGTTTTGTAATGAACCTCCTCATATGCTGCATGTACTTATGTGTTTTGTGGTAATATGAATATTTACATGAGAGTGTGCAGGAGTAAGTTGTGTGCGCTTTTACAAAACTCTTTTATTTGTGCAATGTGCAGGTGGTAGAAACGTGCTTTTTAAAATAAATTGGAAAGGAAAATTAATGAAAACGAACAAACGGAAAACGAAAAGAAAGCATCTTAGCAGAAACACTAAAAAGTATAGGAAGCTGTAGAAGTTCGAGTAGAAAGATTGGAAGAAGCTGCAACGTTGTATTCATTAAAATGAAAGTGCATGAGTGCAACAAATTTACCTGAAGCTATGGCGGTTTTCGTATCAAGAGCCAACGCCGATGCACGCTCAAGGCACGACACTAATGAAGATGTACTTTCTGAATTATTTAACAGAGGACTTGTGTTGTTGTATCCTGTGCAGCTGCTACCACTTTTGCAAGTATTATTTTTGTTGCTGCTGCTACTCGTATTGTGGTTATTGTTATTAATGCAGACAGAATTTTTAGCAACAGTACTTTCCGTACTGCTTGATCTTAAATTTGTATCCGTCGTACTTTTAGTTGTTGCTGCCCTACAAACAGTATTGGTAGCTAGTTTCGTATATGTTGCATTATCATCATTACAATTATTGTTTCTACTTGGAATGGTGGCATTATTACTGGCAAACGGGACGTGACCACTACTTGCAAAAGTTGAATTTGAATTTGCGTCGCTGTTGTCACTGCAGTTGTTGTTGCTGCTGTTACTATTGTTGCTGGCGGTGGAGGTGGGCTTCTTTAACTGTTTGTTGAATGCATTTGTTTTCAAATCGAATAGTCCTGCCACATGGAATAAAATTTAAATAACGATAAGAAAAAAAAAGAGAAAGAAAAAGAGCAAATGGAAATGGCAAAAAGTTAAAGAAAAGTTCGTCGTTTTATTTTTATCTTAATCTTCATCTTAATCATCTTCACCAACATCTTTCTTTATTTACTACGAAAAAAGTGAGAATGCATTTACAGTGACAATAACTAGCTAAAGAAAAAGCTAAAACTTTCCATTTCTTCTTCTTTTTCTATATGTTTATAGTTTCTGACTTCAATAGATAAAAGGAGTTTATAACAAAGCAGAAATCACTTTTAACTTTTCAAAAAACAATAAGAGAACAAGTGCCACAACTAAGCAGCAGTAACCACAAAAATACAAATATACACAAATCCCAAATACATTCACAACCACATTCACACTTTGTTTACACTATGGAAACTTTGAAACTTTTTTGTGTTTCAATTTCAGACAATATTCATACAGCTAATTACACTATAAGTGGGACACCTCATAAAAATATTTAGTTAACATACTTTAAGATAATTATTTTATGCACGTCTGATTTAAATTTGTATGGTTCAATTAATTTTATTCTTATAAACTATGGCAATAGTCTATGTGTCCCACTTTAAGTGTGAGTAGCTGTATTTGAGAGTTACAAGAGTCCATAAAAGTTTAAAAAACAAAAAAACTGCTATTGTGTTTTATTTTAAAAATAATGCTTTTTATTGACATCTAGGAATAAAATTTGTTGTTGTTTTATGGAAAAAATTGATTTTGTACAGATTTTTTTAAAGTATGAGAAAACTTTTAATACCTTTTTTTTGCTTATACATACACACAAAGAAAAAACATGGTTGTGGTAAACATATTCTAAGAGCAACATATTATGATAAGAATTATGATTGTAGTCACCATATTAAGATAATTATTGAATCATATTATTATTCTGTTATTCATACTAAGTTAAAAAGTAATCAAATTATTGTCATGTTAATCATAATAAGCTAAGAAATTAATCATATTATTGTCATGTTAATCACAATAAGCTAAGAAGTAATCATATTATCATCATGTTAATCATAATAACTTTAGAAGCAATCATATTATGATACAGCACCTTTCATAGCTGTCATAAAAATACAAAATAAATTTAAATATTTTTGAATCGATTTTTTATTTTGTGGCTTTTTACAATTTTTCTTAATGTTAATCAAATAGCGGAGTTCAATATAAGGCTTGCAGAAGAGCAAATGAAAAATCTGTATTTTTCATGGGCAACCGCGTGTGTCCATTTTTTCGATTTTAAGATGTTGATGCCATATTGCCTAATTTTGAACGCTCTTTACATGTTTTTGAAAAAAGATTGATCAATTCCGATTTTTTAACGTAATCACAAAGTTTAAAATGTGCAATACCTAGCCCATAGTTTGATCTAGAATGGGTTTTCGGCTTTCCTGAACAATTTTTTTTAAGACATATGCGGTTGCCCATGAAAACCACAGAAATATCGTAGCCCTTTCATAAAATATAACGAAATCTCTGTGTGTTTTGTTGTTGGATTTTACAAAAAAAAACTATGATATTTTGCATTTGCACTATTACATCACTATTACTTGAATAAACCCCGCTAATATTTTAATTTTTTAATTTCTTTAAACTTATTTTTTTTATGGAATTTTATCTTTTAATTGTTTAACCGCTCACAAATAAACGGCAAGCCCTCTGAAGAGATTGAGTGGTTGCAATCGAAACATGTCAGGGTAACCTGTCCGTAAAAACGCCTGGGTTCGAGCCCAGATTGAGCCAAGAATGAAAAATTATCAGTAAATTTTAATTAATTTTCATGTTGTAAAAATTCCTTTCTTCATTAAAATAATTTAATGAAAATTAAATTTGATGAACTTTAGCCTAATTAAAAATATTAAACAAAAAATTTGGTTTAAAAACCATAAATAGTTAAAAAAAAAAAAAAATAACCACAATACTGATTATTGAAATATAATATGTTTAGAAAGTTATCATTATTAAGTTGTTAGAAAATAATAAATTTTTTTCGGTCAACAATACTCAAATTCATAATTGCGATAAACATTGATATGTTTACAGTAACTATAATATTGTTGATATTAAATAAAAACAAGTTAGCTATATTCGGCTGTGCCGAATCTTTGATAACCTCCACCGGCAGTTCGAATGTTTAAGGAGTAATATCTGTATGATGTCTATTTATTATTATTATCTTAAACTGTGACGAGTTGTTTTTAATTATGGTTTTAGGCGACTAAACTGTTTTCCGGTAGTAGGGTTTATATGGGGCCTAGGATTAATTATGGACCGATCATCACGAAATTTCACAGCGTCATTTCTAGTCCTTTAAAACTGTGACGTACCAATTTCTGTTATGCTAGCATTATTAATTATGGTTTTAGGTGTACTAAACGGTTTTCCGGGAGTAGGGTTTCTATGGGGCCTAGGGTAAATTATGTACCGATCTTCACGAAATTTCACAGTATCATTTATAGTCCTTTTAAACTGTGATGAGCCAAAATTTGTTATGATTGCATTATTTTTAACGGTTTTAGGCGTACTAAACTGTTTTCCGGTAGTAGGGTTTATATGGGGCTTAGGGTAAATTATGGACGGACCATCACGAAATTTAACAGCGTGATTTCCAGTCAAATAAAACAAATTTTTGCAAAATCTTATCTCAATTTTTTTAGGCCTTTAAAACCTGTAATTTTGGTAAAAACTACTCTTTTCGTAAAGTAGCTCTAAAAGTATACATATATCATATCGATCCCTAATAGCAAAAATGATGTAACAAGCAACATTTTGGATTTTAGTTTTTTAATGAAAATCGATAATTTTTGATAATTTGCATCATCTCTAAAAATCTTATATCTCTGGGAAGTACCTTAACGAAATAAGAGCAAAAGCAATTTCAAACGAAACCCTAGACTTGAAGCAAAAATATTTAAAAAAAAAACATTCTCCTGTAAAATTTTATTTTTGTTGGTTACATCATTTTTGCTACAAGGGCTCGATATAAAGCACAAATATTCTTCGAGTCGCCACTTTTTTAATAACATGAAACTTTTTTCCTGTATGCCAAAGCTCTATCCCGATATCTAAGCATGGTACAAAAAACCGTTCTGATTCGAAATTCCTTTTCGGAACCTAAGGAGCTAAGTCGTGCTTATAGGGGGTTAATTTCTAAGACCGACCCCAACTATTTTTACAAAACCAACATTTGTTTTCAAGAATTCAGAGTTCTACCTCTGCTCCTAATACATATAACTCCCATATAAACCGTAAAGTGTTGTTATCGAAATTTATGGAAAATGAAAATGTATGCGGTGCAAAGCACAAAACAAAGTTTGTTTAAAGTTAAGAGCCATAATCTTGGGTATATACAAATTGGGGAACCTGATTTAATTTTTAAGCAAAAATAATAAAA
The DNA here is from genome assembly GCA_930367215.1 of Pollenia angustigena. Taxonomy (NCBI): domain Eukaryota; kingdom Metazoa; phylum Arthropoda; class Insecta; order Diptera; family Polleniidae; genus Pollenia; species Pollenia angustigena. The sequence continues at coordinate 116,524,973 of OV884057.1, read as the reverse complement.
TAAAAATTTTTGATATTTTTAGTTAGGCTTGAGTTCATCAAATTTAATTTGCACTTAATCATTTTACTGAAGGAAGAAATTTTTACAACATGAAATTTTATTTAAATTTATTGATAATTTCCTGGGTTAAATTTACAAGTTTCAAGAATCATCACATTCGCTCATCGGAATCCTTTGAGTTCTAACCTCTACACCACTGCGGTGCCAGTCAAACATCAGTCCTCAAACAGTGGTACTGGTGGTTCAAAATTTCCTGTAATTATCATTTTTCAATTAACTTACATGTTGCCTCCTTTTCTCCTTTTCAAAAATACATTAAAAATAATTTCAAAAGATTTTGCTATTCGTGCTTAATTCCCAGTTTTTATTATTGATAAAAACACTTGAAATTTATTGTTGATGGGATAAGCTATTCCTATGCGCATTTCACTGGTTGCTTAGGCCAGATCATCAGGAAACTTCATCCATAAAGATTTTAGAAAAACTAAAGATATTAAACCAAATAAAACTGTTAAACGTATAAGACTTATAGCAACAGTTCTACTTGTAACAATATCAAAGTTTATACAAAACAAAACAGTGAAATGCGCATAGGAATAGCTTATCCCATCAACAATAAATTTCAAGTTTTTTTATCAATAATAAAAACTGGGAATTAAGCACGAATAGCAAAATCTTTTGAAATTAAAATTTTTGTGTTCCCAAAAATTGAAATTACTTTTTGATAATAAATTAAAAATTTTATTTAATTTGCTGTTGACGCCAAAAACACGTAAGCGAAAAATTTCGCTCCAGTAACTTTTGAGTACTAATTTTTTTTAAAAAAATCTTTCTACACCCTTCAGAAAGTCACAAAGACATGGCTTGCTGAAAAATTGGTTGTTGGCGCTTACCTAGTTTAAGAAGAAATGCGATGACATGCAGTTTTCTTTCAAAAAGTTAAAATTTTTAAAACAATAATGTCGCATTTAAATCTTAACATTGGATGTTTTATTACGAGACTTTCAAGGAAGGTTACGTTTTTTCGCGCGTTTCTTTTGGGTATGCATAAGGGTGCGCCTTATGTAGAAATGCATACTCTTCACCGAAGGTAAAAGAAAAAAGAAAGGTGGGCGTGGATTAAAACATATTTATTTATATATTAACAACGGTAAGAGAAAAAATTTTTAAAATTTGGGTAATCCATTCACAACCTCTCTTAACAATGGGTGGTATTTGATAAGTGGGCGTTGCATCTCCCATGCAAGGTCATTATAGAAATCTGCATATCTGAAGTATGGCAACAGATAAAGTTTACGAATTAGCTATAGACGTATTGATTATCAATACACAACATCCGACAAAATGTGGACGAAATTGAAGAAGTTGGCGTGCCCCTTGGTTATTTAAATAAATATTTTTTTCTCAAAGTAATTTTTGCATATACATATAATTTTTAATTAATAAGATTTTGTTTTTCTTGCTTAATTCCCAATTTTCATTCCTGATGAATGCACTGAAATTTATGGTTGGAGGAAAAGCTACATAGTTTCTACGCGCATTCAAAATTTTTTTTAACAATAAAATAATTGGAGTACAATCGTATTAAAGGCAATGACATTGGTGTATAAAATGTAAATTATACAAGGAAAAGGAAAAAAGGTTTACAAAAACGGGAATTAAAAACTTGTGTAATTTTACCTACAAATATCAATGGGAGTTAAAATTTCGAATATTTTTACTACTAAAATTTTTACTATAAAACGGGTGAAATTTTGTAATGTTTGTAAAAATAACGATTTTTTTTATAATAACTAGCTGACCCGACAGACGTTGTCCTGTACACAAATGTTTGCGTTCGATTTTTAAATACGTTAAAAAGATATGAACATTTGAAAGAAAAATTAGTCAAATCGATAGAGCCGTTTTCTGATTTTAGGTAAATCGAAAAAAAGGGCGTTAAAGTGGGCGGGGCAAAATTTTCTTTCCGTAAAAGTCTAAGTTGGACCATGGCGATGATTTTAGAGTAAAAATCGTCCAAATAAGTCAAGCCTTTCTCAAGTTATGCGCTTAATAGAAAAAGTGGTCGTAAGAGTAGGCGTGGTACATTTTTCTTTCGATGAAAATGTAAAATGGATTAATACGAACATTTAAAAGAAAAATTAGTTAAATCAATGGAGCCGTTTTTTGATTTTAGGTAAATCGAAAAAAGTGGCGGGGCAAAATTTTCTTTCCGTAAAAACCTAAGTTGGACCATGGCAATCATTTTAATGAAAAAATCGTCAAGCGGTTCTCAAGTTATGCGCTTAATGGAAAAAGTGGGCGTAAAAGTAGGCGTGGTAAATTTTTCTTTCGATGAAAACTTAAAATGGATTAATACGAACATTTGAGAGACAAATTTTTTTGATTCGATGGAGGCGTTTTCTGATTTTAGTTAATTCGAAAAAAGTGGGCGGGGCAAAATTTTCTTTTCGTATAAATCTAAGTTGGACCATGGCGATCATTTAAAAAAAAAATCGTCCAAATTATATAGATGTCATTGGTGGTGCAATATGAAAATTGGATTTTGCCACGCCCCTCCACCCTATATATAAAAAAAAGTATAAGCTGACTTAAGGCTCAGTTAGCCGGGAGTAATATTAACTTAAACTTACCGTGCGAAAATAAAACCAATATATTTTTAACTGATTGAGACGTAACATCTCACTGCTAACTTTAATCGTTCTAATTGGTTTACATACAACAAACAGCTAATTTGCAACGTTACTTTTAGTCCCGGCTAACTGAGCCTTAAAATAAATTAAAGATCTAATATCCACTTATGTATTAATATTAATATTTAAACATTCTTGCTATAATATTTTTACAAAGTGATTTTATGATTAATGGCGTTTGCCCAGTGGTAGAAATTCGACCATAATTATTTATGGAAAATATATATACATATATAAGCATTTCTGTGAATGTCAGCCACGGCTCTGAAAATAAGAACCTTTTGAATCCTTTGTGTTTATTCGAATTTTGCATGTTTCGAGCATTTGTCTTCCTGTTCTTGTTCATATGTTATCTTCCACTCAATTTCTTGACTGTTAAATTTAATTTTATAAGTTCAATAATATAAAAAAAATCAGAAAGTACCAAAATGGCTCCTCTAATAGTTTCTTTAGTTTCTTAATCACTCTGTACTCTCCATTTTGCATTTAATGTTTCAAGGTTCAGTATTTGTAACAGTTCAAAAAGTATTCCTTAAATAATGAAAAAGTACCAAAAAGATCCTTCTTGCAGATTCTCATTCACCAAGTACCTTGCATGTTGAATTTGTGTTTGTAGGTCCATTACTAACGGAAATGGAAAGAGTACCAAAAAGTTTCCTTTTATAACTGCTCATCCCCTCAGGGCATTGCATGTTTTATTTTATGTGTCCAGATCCAATATTAATGAAATTTAGGAAAAGGACCAGTTGTTGAATGAAAAATTACTAAAAAGGGGGAGCCCCTTACATATTCTTATTCATTCAGGACCATATATGTTTAATTTCATGTTTCTAGGTCCAATATTAACAAAAATTCAAAAAGAACCAGTTGAAGAACAAAAAAGTACCAACATTTTTAGATTTTAGGTTTTCATTTACTTAGGATACTGCACCTATAATTTTTTGTTTCTAAGTTCAATATTATTGAAGATGCAAAAAAAAAAACCACTTCCAGCACGGAGAAGTATCCAAAATTTCAATATTGTAGTGGGTGCCCTTAATTTAATATGCATGATTTTCACTCCTTAAGCTTTGGAATTCAGAAAATTACCTAATATATTTTTGTATAATTTTTCTTTGTTTACTGGTTTAAAAGATAGATGGGGTGACAGAGAAATTCCAACATACAGGTTATATCCATTTACTTCTTAAAAGCGCCAAATTATCAGGCACCTGCCTGTCTATTTTTCTAATGAACAACGATAAGTCTTACATTTTTTTTTGTATCTCTTTGGAGATATTAGATAACCTAATTTCCCTCTTTTTACCGTTTTTACCCCTTAGAATAAAATTTATACTGTGAACTTCTGTAAGTACCCTGCGGGAAATTTGTGTCAATTGGTCCCACAGACTGGTCCTGGGAGTTGTTAAAATAGAACGGGTACAAAAAGAAAGAACTCATGACCAGTGAAAGGAGAACCAATCATGTAACTGGTTTATGGAGAACAAAAAGTTAGAAAAAGTAATGAATTACAGTACAGTCTTCACCGGTGGTGTGATACATTTTTTGGGACTTTCTAAAATTTGGCTCTTGTATTAAATTCCTGGACTTATTTTATTAAAATAATACTACATCGTATTGATATAATACTACATTTTAGTTACTGTTACTAAACACGTCCATTGAGAATAGAATTGTGACTGGTCAAATGGTGTCAATTGACCCCCTCCAATGTAAAAGTGATAGGTCGTATTCATAGAAAGTGTTAAAACTAGAACCAGTCTCTTCTACCAAAGACCTATCACTGGACTACTTTGGTGTCAGTTCGCTTCCCTCTAGGGTACATACATACTTTTCAAATTGTGTATTTCTTGTTCAAAACGGTTGACAAACAGAGGAAAGTGTTATTAACTGTTTTGCCTTTACCGATCTATATGTAAGATATATGATGATAGTTTAACCCCAACATTATTTTTTGTAGACAATAATACTTTAATAATTGTTTTTTAAAAAAATTATGTGCCACTTACATATGTAAATTACATTTTGTCGTTTATCCAAAAAAATGTTATGGTGTAATTATGGCGTATTGTTATGGACATCCTCATATTATCATGATGGTAAATAAAGCTCAAGGTGTGCTTGCTTTTATCAAACGATGGGAAAACAAATTTACTGATCCAAACGTTTGTAAACATCCTTAGTAAGGCCTATCCTTGAATACGGTTCTATAATTCCTTTTATTTTGTCTGGGAAATACAACATGGAATGCAAATGTGAATCTTCTTCCAACTTCGATATACCTCTTAGATCTACTCGGAACTTCACACCACTTCATCTACAGTGTTTTCAAACTAAATATGCAATCGCTGACCCCTTAAGGAGACTGTGGAAAAGCTTTTTAATGATTTCTATAATTTTATTAATTACCCTGTAAATGTTAATATTATGAAACATAACATCATTTTGTTCTTGAATGTAAACCATTAGTTAAGTATCATTATAAAATTTAAATTATTTTATAGGTCTGTAAGGATTTTAGTCCATAGACCGTGATTAAATAATTAAATTAAAAAGCAACCACATTACCAGGGTACACGTGTACCCCATTATAATTTTTACCTTCACAAAATAAAATATTTCATTTATGTGCTGTTTCCAAAATACAAGTTATTGAACGCATAGTAAAATTTGTCTGAAAAGCTTAAAAAACTGAGTGTTTATTAGGGAGATCGATCGAATAGTATTCGACCGGTTTTAACCGGTTATTTTAGTTTTGCCCAAGTCGAATAGTTTAAAATGTCTATTTTTCGAATATCAAATAAACCGGTTGTTTTGGTAAAATAAACCGGTTGTTTTTGTAATGTGTAATTTGTATACATTTTCCTTACTTTTGTTATAAATTTACCCGTAATTTAAGTGTTTTTCTACTTGAATATTGGGCAAACTTTAACTTTTTACAAAGAATCTCAAAACAAAGAGTAACAAAAGTATAAAAAAACATTATGAGCAATGTAAATACAAATCGCTTATAAAAGCGTGTGTTTTTGTAAAAAAAACCAAAAACAATTAAAAATACTACAAAAAAATATTCAGCTTAAAAAGTAATTAGCAATTTGACAGTATTCTAAATACTATGGCGCATATTTAGAAATCATAACTAAAGTTGTAACTAACAAAACAGAAACTAAATAATAGTTCATAGATAGTTATAGATCTTATTCACAATTCATAATACCATGTTCACACGGACAGTAATATTCGTGTTTCGCTCTCTTATTCCTGTTTCGCGCCCCAAACATGATGTTGAGAGCGAAACAGGTCGTTTCATTTTGAAACAGGCTGCGAAACAGGAAAAATGTACTATCATCTCCAATTTTGATAACAGTTATCGTTAGTTTATCTGAACTAGCTCTCAAAAAAAAATCAAAACAAAGAAAAAACAAAATAAAAATTGATGTTTAATAAAATAAAGTGATAATAATAACATAATAATATTAATAAAAGTATTAAGTAATATATGTTTAATTTTGTTTACTTTTTTATCTTTTTTAAAAAGAATCACACTAACAACACAAAAAAATGTCAAAATGAAACAAGAACGAATCGTATGAACAGCATGTTTGGCAATCTAGTTTCAGAGATCGAAACCACTGGCTTATATCGTCGTATGAACATAGCATAACTAACGTAGTAACAGCTCCCATCTGATAGAAGAAATGCAACCATGCATATTGGTATGTAGACAAAATAAAATGTCGATAATATTTTGAACGATATATTTTGTAATTAATTAAAAAGCTTATCAAACTATTAAAAACCCATTTGTTGTTCTTTAAAGAATTAACACAAATTCTAAAAAGGTTATTTTTTGGTTATAATAGTATATAACTCAATTAAAATAAGGACTTGAAAAATAAAAATATTCAATAGAATTTTATCGACTAAGAACACATCTCTAGTTTATTTTGTTTTGTATTGATGTTTTTTGGATGCAGTAGAAATGCATTTAAAATGGATTGCAGCGTGTTTTATACGTCTTAACTGTTTTTTGCCATGTTTTTATCTGATATTATTTAAATATCTCTTATAATTTTTTCCATTTATTTTTTTATAACCACTTCAAAAATGTTGTATTTTTGAAATAAATTATAAAATGATATCAATCAGCTGTTCTTTGAATGTGTTAGTTAGTCGGCATTTAGTTACAGCTTTACCTATAATTAAGTGTAAACTTTTTATGCTGAAAGTAATCATTTGTGAATAACGTAAAAAGGTACTTCAAAAAGTTAACACTTGGTAATAATTTATGAATATGCCCATATGTATATATATATTTATAAAGATATCATCTCAGTGATATATCGAAGTTATTTTAAAGACAAATGTGGTTAAAGGGCCCTCAAATGATAAGTTGCAAATGTTCTTCAGCGTCACGACTTATTAATCACATTTAATTAGTCCACAAGCTTGACATAAATAAACGACAAGTAAAACTTAACTCTGCTCTAAGTACTTTTTAAGAGACTGCAAATAATACTTTACCAAAATATGCTGCCAATAAAGAATGAAAAACTCTTACAGCCATACCTAAACAAGAGCGGAAAGCGTATTCTAGATGTCAAAAATTCTCATGCCCATACAATTTGTATAAAGCATTCCTAAATAGCGCGGCGTCAACGCTTTACAATGGGAAAATCCGATTTTGACAGCGCGTTTAATAGTGATGTTGGCCCGTTTTGTTAATAAATAATGTCAAATTAGCTGTTTTTCGTCAATCCATCGGGTTTTTCTCTTATTTTTATTTCTAGTATGTGGGTTTTATTAAACAAGAAAGTTAACACTACTATTGTGTTTTTTTCTAACTTTTCCTTCGAAAGCTGCCCATTTAACATTTTTTGTTTTCATTACGCAATTTGATTTAAGGCCCAACCACAATGTGCTTAAGCAAATGTGCAAATACATGTAAATCACTTTTTGTTAAGTTTAACGAAAGTGTCATTTGCTTAAGCAAAGTGCGAAACAGATCGCACATTCCGTACGGAAACAAATGTTTTTTGTTTTGGTTTTTTTTAGTACATTTGAGAGAGTTTTTGTTGGTTCTTGACAGTAGGTCAAGCACGGCTATGCATATTATGGTTGGGCCTTTATGCATTTTTCATGCGTAACTTTTTTCATCTCTGTATGCTTTTTGGTACTGCTGTTACGTAGTTCTAGCATATTTTCATGCTAAAAACTACAATATACCGGTGAAATCAACGATGTGGAAAAATTCTTAAGTTTTATTTATTTTAGATTACCAAGAACTTAAAGCAAAATTTAAGGAATCAAACAATCTCATGGAAGGCTTAAAATTGTGATCGACGAATTGACAGATATTTCATACAAAAAGCATATTAATATTACTATTCGTTTTTATACTGGTGAAATAAAATAATTTAAAATATATAATCCTGGATAAGAAGTTTTGTTTGCAACATTTCAAAAATATGTTTGAAGTCTACTGATTCATATAGACATGCTTAACCACCATCAATTATAACTCATTTAAAATAAATTTGGGGGAATATCTCAAATAATAAATTTATTAAATTCCTATAATTTCTTAAAACCAAAGTGTTTCAAAACTTCTACAGCTATGTTTACACCTATTAAATATTTGATGTCTTACACGTCACCACTAGTTTTCTTAAAGAATTGTTTGCTTTTGCAAAACGTTAGGCTAGTGCAAACATTATTTAACAGTTTCTAAATAACATTATACAATTATCATCTTGGGAATAAAGTTTAGTAAATAAACAGAAATTATTTAAAATAAAGCCAAAGTTTGATAAATTTACTGGTCACGCTTTTTTGGATTTTATTGTCAAATATTTGTTACGTCTGAACAAACCTTAAGTCATATCTATGTATTTCGTTGGTTCCTTACCTTCGTGAATTGCTTTTTTTTTATTTTAATTAAGTTTTTATTACAAAATCTCATTTAATTTTTGTATTTTTATGTATTCGAATTAAAACCGGTTAACCGGTTATTTTTAAAATGCTTATCCGAAAACCGGTTTTTTTAAAATAACAACTATTCGGAATATTCGAAAACCGGTTATTGAAAAAAGTCGAATAATCGATGACCCTAGTGTTTATCATATAAATTTTACTACACCTTAAGTCACTTGTATTGTGGAAACCGCACATAAAATCTTTAAATTAAAAAGACTTATATGTGGCTTATAGAACACGAGCGTAAAACGCATCCGTTTAAATTACATTTAAAACAACAACAATATTTCCAAAAACCACACATTAATTTAATAATTTAATATACTAAATTAATCAAATATTTTGAGCAGGTTCTTATTTGCTAGTTATTTTTATAAATAAACTATTGGTTAAACGACTACCCTGGTTATGAGTTGGCCAAGCTATGGAACCACTAAACCGAATTTAATAAATGGCAAAAAAAACGTCAAAAAAGACCCAAACTTCCTATTCATCTACAAACCGTTGAAAGCCGCTATGTAACCGCTTATGCATTCTAGGGTTAAATCACACAAATTACATTTGAAGAGCAATTGAGTTAATTCCCACTAAAGATATTGCACTTATGTTACAGTTCGAAAAATATATCTTAAAAAGCGCTAGTTAAAACATATAGATTTTAATACGAGTTAAGATATTATTAGAGAAATCACGATGAGTAGTGCAAAGTGTGCAAACGATGCAAATGCGTGCAAAAATATACACATTTGCACAATACAGCAACAAAATGTACGTATTTGCAATTTGCTCTATTTTACTTCGTTTGCACTTAACAAACCATGAGCAAGATTAGTAACGCATACATATATGTTCCGTTGCAAACAAATGTAACCAAAAACATTTGACCTAATAAGCGCGATATTGTTTTTAAGGAAACTTATATACCCTTCACCATTGTGCGAGTAAATAATTTTTACATATATATATATATACATACATATTAACAATACTTAAAACTTCATTATAAATGAAATTTAAAAAGCGAAAACCGGTAAATATTTTTTTTAACTCGTTTTTAGTTTCTATTTGTTAAAATTATTTCGTTAAATATATGAAATAATAAAGAAGGGTGATAACGAAAATCATATTGGGCATTATGCTAGTATATGTAAACAAATACGAAGGGGCGGTGAGGGGATTGGAAGAAGAGACGACAACCGGATTTGAACTTCGCTTTGCATAAGGACCCAGAATATATATACTTTATAGGGTGTAGGACCTTCGGTGAAGGGTATAAAAAACAAACTTAATTATAAAAAAGAGTAATTTTTGGGATTTCAGTATTTTGGTCATAACTCTGCTATTTCTTAACCGATTTATATACCGACGTGTTAAAGAAGATATTTGCCAGTTATTTTGGCTACAAAACTTGGACTCGGGAAGATCTATGGTTCCTGAAAATGGGTATTTTTCAAAAAAAAATTAATATTTTGGTCATAACTTTTTCGTATCTGAACCGATTTTCCCGAGTTTTTCAGAAAATATTTTCTTTTAAAAATTTCCGAAAAAAAATTTCAGTCAACAAATTCAGGTTTTTATAAAATTTTTAATACTTTTTGTATGAGAGGTACCACGCCTACTTCTCTAATCCCGCCCACATTTTGTAGGATAGTGTATATTTATAACCTAAATGTTTGTACCTAATTTTAAAGCTTTGGCTCTTGCCGTTCTCCAGATATACAGAAAAAAGTAATAAAAATACAACAACCACAAGGGATTTTTTGGAAAAATTAGAGGCAGTCGTGGTTTTTTGGTCATATCTCAGCCATTGTTGGACCGATCTGGCTGAATTTCAATAGCATGAAATGGTGGACTATATGTGACATAAATGTAAAACAAAGTAGCCGCTATCATGTCTGGAGTCTCCGGAAAACACATATCAAACGTAAGACGGACAGACGGATGGACGGACGAACGTATATCGTTAAATCAACTTCTCTCCTCATAAGGACCCATAATGTATATACTTTATAGGGTCTAAGATCAATATTGTAGAAATTACAAACGGAATGACAAATTTATATATACCCTTTTCCACCTGTGGTGAAGGGTATAATAACACAGTTGCACAAAAGATAACAGTGGTATGCTCACGATCAATCATAATTTGCTCTTCAAATTTACCCATGGAAAATTTGTACAATGACCATCGTGATTACTAGAGTTGTCAGCCGATTAAGAATAATTCGATTAATCGATCAAACAAAAACAAACTCTTGTTCGAATAATTTTAAAATGGCGATTTTCGAATAACGAATATATCGATTGAATTATGTCGAATAATCGAACAATTTTTTTGTATTAAAAAATAAATTTATAATAAAAACTTATGCATAATTAATAAAAGCTTAGAATTTTATTTATTTTCATACGTTTTTAGCGATTTTATATAAAATGTAGGAAAGGTAAAAAAGATTGTATCTATAGCCCAGATTATAATTAATCTCAATGTTTAGTAAGCAAAAACCGTTTAGTAAACAAAATTACAGTAATTCAAAAATGTATTTTATGTTCTTATTAGACTAATCTTTGACAAACAATTGTAACAGCTGTTTTCTCTTAATTCAAACGTAAAACAATTTTCAAGAAATGGGATCGGATCTTTCACTCTCGGGTGAAAACTTAAAAATAAACAAAAAGCTAAAAAAAATTGATTTATAAAAATCATATCATGAAAGTAGAAAATATTGGTAATATGCATGCATATCATACATATATCGATGCCTTACTTCCTCAACCTCGTAACTTAAAAATACGGTTTTGATTTTTCATATCAAACGACTGCTATTTTTGTGTTCTAACACTGCAAAAACTTATTATTTCAATACAATTTACATAGATGTAATAAATTCTTTAATAATTCCATTTTAACTTTAACCCAAACACCGAAGTATACAAAGATAAAACGTTTTTTTTCTCTCCTAAAAAGTTGTATTTTTTTAAGATACGAGGTTGAGAAAGTAAGGTATGGAAATGTATTTATATATATTTTTGCCATTTGCGTAAAGCAATGTTTACACTTGGGGTGTTGATGCGTCTAAGCAAAATGTTGATTAAGTTAATCAGAGAAGTTCACATTACATATGAGATAATTAAATTAAAAATACTTTAATAAAGTTATTATTTTAAACATACTAATGATGGAATTAAGAAAATTTATGAATTATTCAAGGAAAAATAAAAATATTATTGTGTAGTTTATAGAACACGAGCGCCTTACTCCTCCGTTCAACTTACATTTAAAACGAAAACAAATTTCGAAATTTTGTTTTTGTTTTAAATGTAAGTTGAACGGACGAGTAAGGCACTCGTGTTCTATAAACACCACATAAGAAGAAATCGTGGTCGGTTGTACACGTAAGTGGTTTATTATGGTGACCGATTCTATATTATACTCAGTTTGAGGTATGTTCAGAGGATTCGATGTGATTAATGACGTGATTTAGTTGTAATCATGTCAATTTGAAGTGTAATTTTTTATTCGTTATTCTCATCGATTAATCGAATAACTCTTCAGATATAACTTTTGATCGAACGAATAAAAACAATTATTTGAATTATTCGAACAAAGCTGAAAGGCGAATAATTGGCAACTCTAGTGATTACCCTTCCTAATTTTTATGAATTAAAAAAAAATGTATCCTTTATAACGTGAAATTTTGAATTCGAATTTTGTCAATATTCGCCACAGTCTTTCAGCATAATTTTAAACGTTTGCGTATATCAAACAAATTAAAGACGATAAAATTATTATTATTATTTTTTTTTGGAAAAGAAGTTTTGCAACTGCAAACTTCAAAAGAACATTTTAGAACTTTTCTAACACAGACATCAATAAAAGTCTTAAGAATTACAAAATTAAATGACTTGATAAATTTCCTTTATTTTTAAGGGTAGTTTACTTAAAGAAAAATTTTTAAATTTCACTATTTAAAGCCGGGGTTTTGATATGTGGATTGAATTTAAATTTAGTTTAACGTAATCTGAAAATCTGATTTTTCCGACAAAAAGTGTTTTTTTATTATTTCAGTACAGAACAATATTTTGAGCAACAAACTGAGCTGCTCCGTCAAAATTTTTTATACAAACTTGGTAATGGCGGAACAAATCTGTTTTCAGATTAACTAAGCTTAATTTAAAGGAGATCTCAAAAACCCAGCCTAAGATTGCCGCAAGTAGTTTTATGCTGCTTAGAAACTATTTTAACTGAGAAGTTTTCAAAATCAAAAATTGTAAACTTGCTCTATCACCGTTTTTTAACATAAATTATGGATGTAGTTTTATAAAAATTGTTTTGAACACAAACGTTTGTTCGTTGTTTTTTGATTCCGAAAGCATATATAGCTGTAAAAGCGTAAAGTATTAACAATTTTGGATCGTTTACTTTTAATCGATAAAAGTTGATATCCACAGAAACATGCCAGTAAGGTTGAGAATGAAATTAAAAAACAATAAAATGTTTGACGCTTTTCTCTTCTTAAAATAAAATTTTCAAATAACTTAAAATATGGCAGTTTTTAACTGCTTTTAATTTAACATCAATTTAGTTATTTTTTCCGTTAACTTTTACCTCCATCGCAAAAACTCTCCAACACTTTGAAAAATACCATTCATGAAAATAATGGGGAAAAATAGATATACCTATAAAAACGAAATAGAAACAAATTACAATCAAACGGAAGCGAATCTTGATTGTAAATTTAAAGTAATCAAAGCGGAAGTTGTTTTAAAACAACTTTATGAAAAATTAAAACAAATTGTAAAAAAATATTTATAAAACAACAACAACAACGAGAAAAAAGCTAAAATGTGTTAGAGTTTTATACAACTTTGTATTTGTCTTTAGTTATGATTCAAACTCAACCGCCAATCCCATAGAAATGTTCGTTTTTTCTGTTTTTAGTTTATTTAAAACAGTTTAAAATTATTTAAAGCCTTTTACCGTCTGCTTGATACGTAAAGGATGGGGTGGGACAGTGGTGTAAAACGGTGGTAATAAATATAGTATTTTAAAAAGGCGCAGTGTAGTTACCCAGTAAAAACTTCGCCTACAAAATAATGTGTTGAGTAATCAGAAAAACATGAGAGCACTACTTACAATTCTACAGAAAGAACCAATGAATTTTACAAGCGATGTCCCAAAATGAACGCATTAAAAAGTAAGTCATTATTTTTTTTTAACTGCATACGTCCAGAAAAAAGTAGTTATTGAAGTTGTTATAGATGTAGTTATAGAAGAAAGCTACAAAATAATGAGTTAAAGAAGCTATTCATTTTGAAAAAGTAGGCGAAGTTTTTACCGGGTACTTATAAGCCATACGCAATCAAGCCATCAAATTGAGAAATAATACGGTATGGCTTTATTTCCATGTAAGACGGGAAATAAAACAATTATGGAGCTTTTGTTTAATATAATTCTAGGCGCTTAGAAATGCGGCCCCAAAAAGAAAATAAAAATTAACCTCAAATTTGGGAATATTTTTCATTATGCAATGAAACTCAATTTTTTTATGAAATTATGAAAAATATCCCTAAAAATTACCTTACATTTTTTTATTAAAATTTATTCCAAAAAAATCCGAATTTTAAGAATCCAGAATTTTTTCAAATCGGAAATTTCAGAATCTCAAGCTCTTAAACTTTATAATTCCAAATTTTGAAATCCTAAATTTAGAATTCTCGCTATCAAATCCCGAATTTAGAAGCCTTCAAAATTTTTCCTCTCTTTCAATAAATTGCGCTTTACATCAATATACAAAAAATTTAAATAATTTGTGAAAATTTCTTTCAGAAATAACACAAGTCAATAGCAGTTTTAGTGCCAAGGAACTGTATATATTTTTTAAACTAGGACTTCATACTGATTAGAAAAATAACAAAAAGTTGGAATTCTTACTTTATTTTTTATTATTTGCATAAAAACTTTCTTTCGTGAATGATGTACAGTGGGAAGGTCTCGTTGCATTCCCCAACAGTAGTCAGCCATCATATGTCGATCTCATAGTCCTTGGTACCTCTCTTCAGATCCTGAAGAAACCGCCCCCCTTGCTCATCGCTACAAGATCCAAGATCCAAGGGAATCGGTAGAGATGACTATGAACGTAGTGCAATTTGATAGACATGTTGCATCCCAAGTTTCTAAAGTTATCTAGCATGTCGTTAACATTTTCGATGTAGTTGCTTGACTTGTAATTTCCAAGAAAGTTTTTAATAACATCAGCAAAAGAAGTCAAAGCAGACCGTTCCAAATCGTTAATTGAATTTAGGAAACGGGAATCTCTCATTAATATTTTTACTTCTAGACTCTCAAAAACTTCCGCTTTAATCTTCTCTAAGCTTTGTCCTGGAAATTTTGTCGTTATATAAGAGAAACACTGGCAATTCTTATCCAGGGCTTTGACAAACTTCTTCACAAGACCTTGTTTAATGTGCAAGGGAGGCACTATAATTTTTTCTTTTGGAACTAAAGTTGGATTTATGATGTTATGATTTCCAAAATCCAACGCCTCACGTACTGGCCAATTAAGTTTTTCCCAGTGTAGGTGCTTGGCGTGGCTGTCCCAAAGACAATAACAACATAGATATTTGGTGAATCCACTTTGCTGTTCTAATAAGAAATTAGTCATCTTAAGATCAACACAAATAATCCATTGGTGCTCGCTATATTTGATTGCGATATTAAGGTATTCTTCTTTAAGTCTTGTAGAATGGGCAATTGGAACTGAACTATGTATGTATTGCCAGAATAAGACCTTGCACATCAGAACAAAATACAATATCATCTTCCGAATGAAAAAATTGTAGTTAGTCGTGTTTTTTTTTTGCGATAGTAGGTCACTTTTGTATGTGATGCCAACAAGTTTCTTTCTTTAATCTAGAATCCAATACCTCTGCAGATTCTTTAGGTCATTTAAGATCTCTTACCATATTATTAAATTCTTCTTGTTTAAATGGTTTGGGGTTTGTATACGGTATTTCTTAAAAATCACTATCGCTTCTCATATTGTCAAGGATTTCTTAAAACGAGGGTTCATTTTTAGAGCATAATTTTGGAACAGGTACTTCCTGGGAATGTGGTAGAGGTCTTCCGGCTGACTCTGCGACTGGATACATAATTTTTTTTCGATTAATTCCACGTCATTTAATACAGCAAAAGTAGTAGTCATCTAAGAGATTTTTTTGTTCTTTCCACTACGTAGGCACTCCGAATTTCATACGACGTCTTTGACCATTCATACACTGTCTTAAATGTTCACAGCATATTTTACAAACCATTTGAGAAATGTACGATTTATTTTTATCCTCAATTTCCAAACTAAAATAAAAAAATAAGCACTTTTTGTAAAATTCGTTATAGGGTTTCTAAACTTTTTAACGGTGGAGTCACCACAAATGTAGCAAAACACGTTTGGATCATTGAGACAACTTCTTCGCGACGACGACATGTTATAAAAATGAATTTATTAAACAAAATTACCGATAGGGGTTCAAGCCGGGCCGAAAAAAGTAAGTTGGACAGCTGCTATTAAAAATTGGCATTATATCCAAAACAACACGTAGGAAGAAAGTTTTTTTTCAAATTTTCTGTATTACCAGTGTCGGCATGTTACAGAACCACTAACGGTTTCCCGGCACCATTTAACTTCTTTTTATTTGTTGACTTGTGTAATTTAAAATGCTTGGTGACGTAACGTGACAAAAAGGAAGACTTTCTTGTGGAAATACCCATATACCATTTACATATATGTAAGTACAAACTAAGAATGCTGCTGAAGGTCGTCGCGGGCTGGAGAGTGAATTACATGCAATTTAACACATTTTCAGTTAAAAAGTGCTTATAAAAGTGGAACATTACATAATGAAACAGGAATAAAAAACCAAATAAAATTACAACATGACTTAGAAATCAAATATATAACCATAATATGGTTAACATTGACTATATTACAGTTAATTGTGACCATATCTTGGATAATTTAGATCATATTATGGTAAATGTCAACCAAAATATGTATGGTTTTGACCAAGTTTTGGTGAATTTAAACCAAATTTTGGTTAATTTAAAATGAAAGGATATTATGGTCATATTCAACCATAATATGGTTACTGCAAACATTAACATTGTTAAATTGTAACCACATTATGTTTCTCTAAGAATATTGTTCTTTTTTTCAGCGTGTGGTCCTGCCTATCTTGAGGTAAAAATGCCACCTGTGCTTTGGTATCAACAAACGGGATATGAGTTTGTAGATATCGCGTACTCACTTTATGTTTAGACCACTGTAAAGTTAGGCCGTGCTCAAAAAGCTATTGTTTAATGCTAAACTGGTTCAATAATTTCGATTTCAGGTTTTTTCTTAGAGAAAATACATATCGCACTTGATCTCAAAGAATTTATTAATGCAAAATTTACATTTTTTCACTTTTTAGAAAAAACTTGCACGTAATATTCCTATTTATTGCATTCTGTTGGCATTCTAGATAACCCGTTGCAACCTCTACAAGCAGTTCATAATAAGTGCATTTCCTACGGTGAAAGATCGGTCTAAAAATTGTAAATAAAATGTCTCTGGCACTTCTCTCCTTCTGCTGCTACAATAACTAAATCGTCTGCCAAATGGAAGTCGACAATGCTGTCATTACCAACGCCATACTTAGAAAATTTTTCAGTCGACTTAACTTTTGGCTAAGAGCCTTTTGGCTAGTTATTATTTTGTTTTTATTGCATTGTTCTTGTATTGTAACTCTTTACTGTTATTTCTTTAAGTGGTCCCCCACAAAATTTTGTCAACAGTTAAAGAACTTTGTTGACTTTCAGTGTTCATAAATACTCCCTCATTTAGTTTAAGTTTTCTTTTTGCAGTTTTCTCGTTCTCATAAAAACCTTTTCTAAATGTTGTTAAAAAATTAACAATTGCAACAGAAATGTACATTGTGTTGCAAGTACAAATGTACATATGTATGTTCATAGTTTTGTTGTTATTGTCACCGGTTGTTGCATAATTGTATTATTGTTGCTTTTTGTTTAACCAACAATTAAGATTCCAGTTGCAATCGTTATTGTTGGTGAGTAAGTGGTTGTTGCTGTTGTTGGGTGCTTGCAATATGGACAATTCTATATTCTTTGTTAAATATTTAACTTAAGTGTTGCCAAATGACTTCATTCCCATTAAGTTTTTTTGTTATTTTTATTTGGTTTTTATTTAGACTTCTATTGTTCGGTAAGTAAACAAAACCCCAGTATTTAATTAATTTTGTAAATTTATTAAACAAAATTTTAAAAAGAAAATATTTTGTTACATATAAACAAAAAGTGTTGCTTGCAATGTAAATACTTTGTTAACTAAGAGGTTGGTCAATTTAACAATTACAACATAAATATTTGCTTAATTTTCTTTGTACCAAGGAGATGGTTTTGAATATTAAATATTTGTGTAGTCAATATGCACCAATGAACCTAGAAGGAACTTTTTAGCCTTAAGGCGGATTGACCCTTTTAGCTTGGAATAAATTTATTTGTACGCAGTTAACAACTTCTATTTTACACAGAGGAACAAATGGATGAATCCGTTTGTAGTCATTTTAGGTAACTTTAAATAATTAGTATCGTGGTTATTTTTGTTGAACTGTTTATGGCTTTCAATCCAAATTTTGATATTTTTAATTAGGCTAAAGTTCACCAAATTTAATTTTCATTAAGTTATTTTTATGAAGAAAGGAATTCTACAACATAAAAATAATAAACATTTATTGATGGTTTTTGATTCTTGACTGCCGCGGGGCTCAAACCCAGGCTTTCAATCAAATTTCGATCTACAAAAGGTTAAATACAATTTGGTTTAAAATTGATGTTTGACTATTGACTGCCAGCAGCAGGGACTTAACTGTTATAACCAATATTTGAAAAAATCCTGAAATAATAATTTATCACGAATTTTTACAACCTGCTCTCTGAATAATTGGTACAAATAACCAATATTTTTTTGGTATATTTGATAACCGTTATAGTTTGTTTTTGTTTTTTTTTTTTTACTTCCATAACCATTACAAAAGATTTTAACTTTTTTGGTCTTTCGTAACCATTACAAAAGATTTTTCCTTTTTTTCGGTCTTCCTGTATTCAAAAAAATTTTCTTTCCTTTTTTTCGTTTCTGTTATTAGGGAATTATCTTCATTTCATTACTGAATTTCTTTACAAATTTTATGAAAATATTCGTTGCAGTTCAGCCAATGACACTCCTAATAAAATTTATGAAACAGGTTTCGTTACAGTCAATGTTTATGAAAAGCTTCATAGAATTAATGAAACTCTTTACACAAACAATAAATCGTCAGGTAATGAAGCATTTTAACCCATTAAGGCCCGAGCCATGATCCCATTGAGATTTAGTGATGAGACTTTTAAAATGTTATTGTTTATACCTAAATATGAAAGAAAACAAATTTTGGGCAAATCGGATACGTGGGAGCCAAGATAACCCCCGTTGCGAAAACGCATCATTGGGCCTTAACGATTTACAAATTAAGCGCATTTGCAAAAATTTCAAATTAAAATTTTTTTATTTACGTCTTAGGAAAAAAAAAATAAAAAAGATATACATTAACATTTCATTTTTAATTCAATTATGATATGCTCCAAAGCACTTTGGGTGCACTGCTACGTCACATTTCTCACATTTGTAATTGATCGGTCCATAATTTACCATAGGCCCCATATAAAGCCCACTCCCGAAAAACACTTTAGTACGCCTAAACCCATAACAAATAATTCTATTGTATTAAATTTTGTTCTATCACAGTTTTATATGACTAGAAATCACACTGTCAACTTTTGTAACGATCGGTTCATAAATATCCTAGCTGTCAGTGGATGGTATCAAATATTTGCCATAGCCGAATATATCACTCTTACTGGTTTTTCTTTAATATCCTGGGAGAGGATAATTTCCCATTACTTGTTCGATTTTCTCTTACTGTACCTATTGAAGTAACCCTGGGGGAAATTTTTGTCAATTGTTCCAAGAGACTGGTCCTGGGATTTGTGAAAATAGAACATGTTCAAAAAGATAGAATTCATGACCAGTGAAAGGAGAATTTATCATCTAACTGGTATATTAAGAACAAACAGGTTAAAAAAGGAATGAATAACAGTACAGTCTTCACCGATGGTGTGACCCTTTTTTTGGAACTTCCTAAAATTTGGTTCTTAAATTTAGTTCTGGGGACTTGTTATATTGAAATAACACTACATTGTATCGAAATAATCTTACATTGTTATAACTAACACTATACACGTTCATTTATAATAGATGTTAGACTGTTCAAATGGTGTCAATTGACCAATGACAACCCCATGTTAAAGCGATAGGTCATATTCGTATAAAATGTAAGAACTAGAACCGGTCTCTATCACCAAAGACCTATCATGGGACTACTCTTCCCTCTAGGGAAATAATACACTTTGGGCATAAGAAAAAAAAAAAGAAATTGCCATAAAGAATTTAACTACTGCGAAATATCCTGCATTTTAAAAATTGGCAATTAGTTTGAAAAAGGTGAAAAAATTATCGAAAATTTCAAAACACATAAATATCAACAGCAATAATTAACATATATAGAAGTTTTTATTTTGTTGTTTTAAATAGCAAGTGATTGTATAAATATATTTTATTTGATAATTTTATGTAATTTGTATACGGTTAAGGCCCTTTGTTGCGTTTTCGCATCACGGATATATCCAATCATAAAAAAAGTCTCAAATGTCTACGATGATTGGATTTTTGAGTAGAAATAATAATGTTCGTATGTTAGCTATCTCCTTCAGAAGTTTCCGATAGGTTTTTCAAAAGTACCCAAAAACAGGAAAAATTAAAAATTTAAATTAAAAATTTTTATAAGAAAAACTTATGTATGATACAAATCCAAAAACAGGTCGATTAGATATTAAGTTAAATTTTATTTCACTGTGCTTTATAACAATATCACGTAACAACAAAATACCTGAGCGGAGGTTTAAGTGAACGTTGCGAAAACGCAACGCAGGGCCTTAATGGGTTAAAGAATATATGAAGCTGTTTCATAGAAGTCATTTCTAAAAAGAGCTTCATTAAATTATCATTTTTATTAACATTTGTATTACTAGCAATATTTGCATTTGCAGAAATAACTGATAACAGTACCAGTATTTTCGGCTGAAGAAAAATCATTGAAGGTAAGAATCATTGTCTGCTATATTTAGATGAGCTCAATTTTAGAGAAAAATTAGTAAATATTCAAAATTAATTAAGCTAAAACCGGTCTTTGAATTTAGCTGATATTTCAATTAAATTAGCTAAATTTGTAGCAAAATTTACAAACAATGTTCAATGATATTAGGAATATTTTCTGCTAAAATTTCAAAAAAAAACTCTGGGTTTTTGAACCCTCCAGATAAAGCCTGCCTTTTTTTTTTGGAAATGTAGTTAGTTTAATTAGTCCAACTGAATTAGAACACGTTTTACAGACTTATATTCTTAGAATACAAGACTGAGCTACAGTTCAATGCTGAATCCGAACGGCAAGATTTGAAGTTGTTTAGAACAGAAATTACTTTCATTGGTTCGTTCAAGCCAACCGAAAGTTGAGTATGTTAAGAAATAATTATTTCTTTTTGAAAATTGTTTTTTTTTTGGTCGCTCGAGCCAAGAAGCAAATCCGGGTCCTCTCGGTTTCAAAGTCCACATCTTAGCTACTATACCAACAGCACTCACTACTCAATGGTATTATAAATACAATTTTAGTGCGAAATTTCGTGTACTTAAAAAAAAATCGGGAAAATATGCCTAAAACTGGAGTGATTTTATTTAAACTCAGCACCATGATTGTGTGGCTTATTTTGTTTCTATTTACCAAATATGACCAAAATCAATAAGTCAGTGTGCGAAATTTTATAAAAATATCTTAAGATTTGCGAACTGCAGCGGGGTTATAGAAGACCGAAAAACTAATAATCTTTCATAATGGTTACCAAAGACCAAAAAAATTAATAATCTTTCGAAACTGTTATCAAAGACCAAAAAACCAATTATCTATCATAATGTTTATGGCAGAACTATAATTTTCTGGGCAATTTATAATTATTATTGCAGGACCAATTTTTTTCAGTTATTTTTTCCATAACCTATTGGATGCTTACAAAATAACAGTTATTTCGGGCCCCTGGTCAGCAGTCGTCGATGGCTGTGAGTGTTCAACGGCAAAACCGTCTGAAGAGATTGAGTGATTACAATTGAAACATGTGAGGGTAACCTGTCCGTGAAAGCCTGGATTCGAGCCCCGCGGCAGTCAGAATGAAAACTTATCAAAAAATTTTAACTAATTTCATGTTGTAAAATTCCTCTCATCATAAAATAATTTAATGAAAATTTAATTTCATGAACTTTTGCCTAATTAAAAATATCAAAATTTGAATTAAAAGTTACTGAAAATATATGTTATTAAATAGAAAATTCTTAAATTAAAATACAGGTATCCCTTGATTTACACGGTACTTCATTTACGCGTATTAGATATAACACGGATCAACAATAGTAACCTTTTTTTGAATTACGCGCTTTTTTTTGCGCGGTTTTAATAAAACACGCTCAAAAAATTATAAAACTCTTTATTTTACGGGAGTTGCAGCACTGTGATTCAAGAAATTTCATCAACTGTGTGCTAAAATAGATCTGCACAAGTGCATACTGACATATTTTACAAAAATTAAAAGATCTTTTTTACAATGTACCTAAAATTTTTTGCATTAAAATTTTAAATTTACTGCTTAATGTAAATTTTTACAGGTTACTGCAATTTTTTTCAGTAACCTGAACATTTTTTAAATTTTTTCAGAAACCAGTAAGTCAGGCTTAGTTTGTTTTTGACTATTTTACAATTGACATAATTTTCTTATATTTTTGATTTTAAATCTTCAAATGTGTTTCAATAATTTTTTTTGTTCTTAATTCAAATGTTTTATAAAAATATAATAGCAAAGATTTATACATATCATTATGAAGAAATATCATTTAATTTAAAATAAAATTTTAATTCTATATGTTTTTGATTAGCGCAGTTTTTGGGCCCAAAAATTGCATGTCTTGATTTACACGATATATTAAATTTCTGGTCCCATAAACGGAATTTGTACCAGTCATGAACCTTGTTTTACACGAATTTGATTTACACGTGCTTTCTTCGGTCCCAACAGACCGCGTAAATCGAGGGTTACCTGTATGGCTTTATTGGAAAAAAGCTTCAAGTATTTCACGGCATTTAAAGTATTGGCAATTGATTGTTATGAATTTTTTACATTGCTCTTCAATTTAATGTTTGTAGTTCAAAAGAAATTCTAAATTATATAAAACTAAATAGAACAGCCAAATTTTTATACACATAGTCGACAAAAGTGTCATTTATCGAAACAAAAGAATGTCATAAATACCAAAATATTGCATATGTAGCCATTTCCATCCTGTCTTTTCCAGACAGTTTTTTACTTAATAAAATGTTAAAATATTTTAAAAGCAAAATTCCATCGTTGTATTGTAGCAAGGAGGCTAATGTGTGTGGTTACATTTACAATTTCGTTTAAATTAACCATAATTTGGTCAAAACTTGGCACTATATTGTAAAACTTGCAATAGTCACATTTACTTCAGAGTTGTTGTGTAATTTTATTAAGTTTTGTTTTTTATTCTTGCTCCAAAAACCAAGTAATTACAATAACTAAAACAAAAAAGAATGTGAGAATTTTAAGCAAATTTAGAAGGTGATTAAAAAGCATTCAGCTGCTCCAGAGAACAAAACAACCATAAATAATATTATATTATTGTTGATATATGTATATAGTGCAGCAACATTTTATTGTTAAATCAATTTATATATATGTATATGGGCATTTCCGTCAAAAGGTCCACCGTGACCGAAAATTTAAAAGTTATTAAAAGCTGATTATTTTACGATATTGTTATAGAGAAATATTTAGATTTTACTAATTTTAGAAATTTACTCATACATTTGTTCACTTTGATGAACAATCAGACTGCAAAGTTGTGCAAACGTAATTTCTTATATGTGAGAATGTTTTACTGTATGTTTTCTTTAATAGTTATCATTCTTAAAAGAGGTGATATTTGATAAAAATTATGCCAAAAAAATGTTCTTACAGGGTCTGTAATCTAAGCAAGAGTTCAAAGAGAAATATGTTATTCGGCTTAACGGTAAATTTTTATTTTATTTTAATCATTATTCAGTTAAATTATTACGGAAAAAATTTCACGTTCGAAATGTCACGTATCGACCCAGATTTTGGCTTAAAAAAAAGAAAATACAGAAGATTTTGGAATCAAACCAAGACATTTTAATGTTACACCCAGTAAAAACTTCGCCTACTTTTTCAAAATGAATAGCTTCTTTAACTCATTATTTAGTAGCTTTCTTCTATAACTGCACCTATAACAACTTCTACAACTACTTTTTTCTGTATGTATTTAAGTAAAAAAATAATGACTTACTTTAAAATGCGTTAATTTTGGGACATCCCTTGTAAAATTCATTGGTTGTTTCAGTTGAATTTTAAGTAGTGCCTTCATGTTTTTCTGATTACTCAACACATTATTTTGTAGGCGAAGTTTTTACTGGGCATTGCTACGTAAAATTCTGAAAGTAGTGTGACTAAAAAATTGTGCCGGGTTTCGCTGAATTACGCCTTTCTATACATGGCCACAAAAACTACTTCTATTTGTTTCACGTTCGAACGGCTACTTCTTTTGCCATTATCTCTGACCTAAAATCGCGCCCACCATTAACTTTAGAATAGATAACAGTGCTTTTTTAGTGCTATAATTTAAGGGTTAAGAGAACGTAAAAATATTTTTTGTTTAAAATGTTATTGCATTTTTGATGCCTACGACTGTCACGTTCAACACTTTGGAATTACCCATATGAAGCTTCAAAGGATAACGATAATCATAAAAACAATTTTATTAATCGTGACAATAGCACTGTTTTAAACAACAATAGTTTTTTTGTGGCAATTGCGGGGACCATAATGTTGTTATTTTACCATACTTCAACCATGTTTTTCTGCGTGCAAGGATTTTTTTAAAAAAAAGCGAAGCATTTGTTTTTAAACTAAAGACTTGTGGGGTAGTTATGAAAATAATACTATTGTTTATGAAATACGACATCATTTAAATGTCAGCGGCGGAAGCGCCATTATAGGTGAATACCTGGACATAATTTTCCATGAGTCGAGCGGAAAAATCGTCTTAAATATAAATACCAGGAACATCGAATTCCATGTTGACCAGCAGCTCTTCTAAAAATTTTGGCTAACTGACATAGATAAGCAATTAATTCTTTTTTTAAACAAAATCGTTTAAATGGGTAAAATCGCACGAACCAGATGGCCATTCGTGAACACTTTCAAAATAATTGAATCTAATGATCCCTTTATCTAGAAAACTAAGAAATTGTACGTGTCGTATATAGTCGCCGTAGGGCGACATGAGTACCCTTGAGTACCCATTTTCTTATCGTAAACAGTTATTATACGTATTTTTTTAAGTTTCGAATGTGGTATTAACTTCGTTTCTATGTTTATTGGTTCAAAAGATGACAAAAAGGTACTAAAATTCAGATTTTACACGTTTACTCCCTAATAGGGCCGAATTTCAAAACAGTACCAGATAAGTATTACCTTTATTTTGCATCTCTTTTAGTTTTGGAGATATAAGGTTACCGAATTTTCCCGTTTTTACCCCCTAAACATTCGAGTTTCGAAAAATCCCGTGTTAGTGGATCGATTTGGGGAGTGACCAATCGCTAGTCCAAATTTCAAATTTCTAGTGTCAGCGGTTTGGGCTGGGCGATGATGAATGAGTCAGTCGTATATAGATTTTTTTTATAAAAATTGTATTTAAAGTTAAGTTTTCGTACAGAATTTTTTGCCTTGTACATTTGTTCCTTTTTTTATTATATCGTTTGGGAACCCACATTTTTTACTTAAAATATAAAAAAGAGCTTAAAATGCATACAGTTATTATTAATTTGCAAATGCGAACATAACATTAGACCAAAAAGAATAGGTTGGACTTAGTCGGAAAACAAAAATTTTGGATTTTATTTTGACACCGACCATTTGAAATTTCATCGCCATGTTTTTATTAAAAAAGAATTGCGAGTTATTCAAGTTGTCAAAGTTATCCGGGTACCCGGTTATAAACCGTAAAATAGGTATCAATTTTAGGTATTAAACTGTTGACTCATTTTTTGTTCTTTGTTCTTGATATTAAGTTAAAAAAAACGAAACGCATCCCATTTATAGTTTGAAATATATTCTATACAGAAAAATCGCAATTGAGGAGCCGCACAAAAAAATGGACCTGTTCAGTGCCTAAACTGCCAAGAATTTGGCCATACCAAAGCATACTGCTTCTTACCCACTGTCTGCGTAGTATGTGGTGAACTACACGGTACAGTTTCTTTCGATAAGTCTAAAACCGACCCCAACGTTAAAAAAATGTAGCAACTGTGGCGGTAATCACACTGCCAATTATAGAGGATGACCTGTATATAATATCGTCAAGCAGACGGTTGGACCGAAAACAAATACCCCTCAAATGCAGGTTGCAAATCAAGTAAACACAAATGCAATTCAAGCCCCCCAGCCTAGTAATAACAGAACTTCTTACGCTAACGTCCTAAAATCAAACCATGAGCCAATGCAAGGTGCCTCGCCAAGTAATGATGAAACTCCAGTTTCTAATTTAAGTCGTTTAGAAAAAACCATGGAAACATTAGTGCAAACAGTAAATAATTTTACGAACACAATGGGTAATATGATGCAGGAAATGCTTAGAATGCAATCGATGTTATTGCAAGCTGTACTTAACAAACCATGAACTGTTTAAAAATTTGTTTTTGGAACGCAAACGGCATCCGCCAACATAAAAATGAATTAGAATACTTTTTTAAAAATAAACAAATTGATGTCATGATGGTTTCTGAAACTCATTTGACCTCAAGAAATACGTTTAAAATCAATGGTTATATACTATATGATACCAAGGACCCTCGAGATAGAGCTTGTGGAGGTTCTGCCATTTTAATAAAAACCCGAGTCAAACCCTACCTAATGTGTGATCATCGTGCAGATTATCTCCAAGCAACGAACATTTGCGTTGAGGAATTAAATAGAAACCTAGTAATTTCATCGTTATACTCCCCGCCTAGATTTTCAATATCGGAGGACCAATATTATAAATATTTTAAATCATTAGGACCGGGTTTCCTAGCCGCTGGCGATTATTACGCTAAACATACCTTCTGGTGGTCGCGACTTATAACGCCAAAGGATCGTGTTTTATTTAAACAATTTCTAAAATGGCTTTAAATGTGGTAGCGAGCGGACAACCAACATATTGGCCCAACATATTCACCACGATTTCGGCGTGGTTAAAAACATTCCCATTGAAACGATTCATGTTGAAGCTTCCCTAGAATTATCTTCCGACCACACACCTACAATTGTTACTATAATGAACCCCAATAGAATTGTACCTCCGACTGGTTACTTAGCGACGACAGCTACGCAAATTAATTGGTTAAAATATAAAAAATATCTAAGTACCCATTGCACAGAAAATATTCCCCTCAGTACACCGGATTGTGTAGATAGCTCTATTGACAATTTTGACAGTTTTCTGAAACTAGCTGTTCAACATTCAATTATTTCCCCCAAAAAAACAAAAACTATTAAAATATATTCCACAGATGTCGAGCATCCTTTGCTTGAAAAAAGGAGGGCTCGAAGAAAGTGGCAATTGCACAGATCCCCTCAACTTAAGAACTTACTTAAAGAGTGTACAAAAGGACTAAGAATGTTAATGCAGACTCAGAAAACGGCTTCTCTGGAAAAATATCTTAAGGAACTTGATGCAACCCCACAATCAGACTACTCATAATGGCGTGCAGCTAGAAATCTAAAAAGGCCAGTTGTCTCTAAACCACCATTAAGAAACTTGAATGGAAGTTGGGCAAGAAATGATGTTGAAAAAGGAAATCTGTTTGTCAATCATTTAAAAAATGTATTTACCCCAAATATATCTCACGATATTGTGGTCGAGTTACCACCTGTTGCTGCTAGAGCGGCTGTTCCGCTAAGATAAGAGAAATCGAAAAGGCTATTTGTGATTTAAACCCCAAGAAGGCTCCTGGTTTTGATAAGATCAGCAACAAAATGCTTTTGGAGCTACCCAGCACAGCAAAGAAAATTATTCTTTTAATTTGTAATGCTATTTTACGCCTTGAATACTATCCTCAAAAGTGGAAGGTCTCCTTAGTCACCATGATACCTAAACCTGGAAAGGATCACACAAAAGTTGAGTCATATAGGCCTATAAGCTTACTTTCTAATATATCAAAGCTGTTTGAGAAGCTGTTAGCGTCAAAATTAACCCCAATAGATGTATTCCTAACCACCAATTCGGCTTTAGAAGAGAACACAGCACAATCGAGCAAACCCATCGTATAGTAAACGCAATAAGAAAAGCCTTTGAAGAAAAAAATATTGTTCCGCTTTCTTCATCGATGTTTCTCAAGCTTTTGATAAAGTCTGGCATGAAGGCTTATTACATAAATTGAAGCTTAACTTACCAGTAAACACACACAAGCTGTTAGAAAGCTACTTAGTCGGTCAAAAGTTTATTATTAAGGAAGGTGATTATTTAAGCTCTCCACAGCAAATTGACGCTGGAGTCCCTCAGGGAAGCATCCTGGGCCCACCTTTATACTTAATATATACCTCGGATATGCCAACAAACAACTACACCCAAAATTCAACATTTGCTGATGATACAGCTTTTCTAAGCGTGCACGAAAACAGTCAAGAAGCATCTCGATACCTACAGGATCATATATTTCAACTCGAACTATGGTTAAAGCAATGGAGGATAAAGGTCGGGAATCATGCCTCCCTATTAAAATCAATAATCAAATAATACCTCAAAATTCGCATGTAAAATACCTCGGTATTCATCTAGATCGCCATATAGAGGCAAAATTAACTCAAATGAGACTAAAAGCCTTCCAAATTCATTGGCTTATTGGAAGAAACTCTGTCTTTAGTCTCGACTGCAAACTTCTTCTGTACAACTCCATCTTAAAGCCAATCTGGTGCTATGGTATTCAGTTATGGGGCACTGCCTCGGCCTCTTATATCGAAAAAATTCAAAGGCGCCAAAATAAACTACTTCGAATAATCACAGCTGCCCCTTGGTATGTTTAAAACTCAAATATTCACAAGGATCTCAATGTTCCATTAGTTAAAACTATGATTACGAAATATGCAGTAAAATATTTAAAAAGGCTTGAACAACACCCAAATCCACTAGTTCAAAATATTTTAAATCATGGCGGCCATACTCGCTTCAGAAGAAGAGACACTGCAGCACTTACCCAATTAGATGAGCGATAAACACCTATAAAAGTGAACAGAACCCGTGATGAAGCAAATTTTTGTCTGGCAGGACATAAAATAACGTATTAGGTTAAGATTTGATTAATTATTTTTAGTTCATATTTAATATATGCAGATTCAATAAATAAATAATGCAAAAAAAAAAAAAATTTTTTTGTTCTATTAAAATATTGTGAATTTAAACTTTCTATAGTCGGTCAAGTCCGACCATATGATACCCTACACCACAGTATATAAGAACAAATTTTTTCAAGTGTAGACCCGCCAGAATGAAATTATATAATTGAGTTAAATATTCAAATAAAAGTTCTTTGTGCCGAACATTATTTAGATACCTTAAATTTGTTTGCATTTAAGTGATTTTAGGAAGGGAGTTTATATATATATATATATATATTATATTAAAAGCTTTTTTATGGGAACTATGGTTAAATGTGGATCGATAACAAAAAAAATTTGGTAATTTTGATTTTGATTGCAATACGATAAGTTTGAACCAAATTAATCTTAATACTAACATAAAAATATGGTTTATTGGCACAAAGAGCCTATTCCGGAGAGAAGCATGCATGTTAAGTATTAAGGTGGCTAAGACCAATATCTATATGTGTTACACATATTACCACAAACGCATAATACCCTCCTTTCCACTATTGTGGTGTGGGTATAAAAAATATTAAAGAATTAAAGTTGCTGTAAAAAATGAGGTCACTGGAGAAAAATGTGAAATTTAAAATCTGTGCGAAAACAAAATCTATGATAAATTTTTTTTTTATAGTATTTGGCGTTTTTATACCCACACTACAATAGTGGAAAGGACATTTTGCGTTTGTGCTGATGTTTAAAACACCTTAAAATCTTGGTACTTGGCCCAACCTTTTAGTTTATTTATCGACTCAGAATAACTTTTTGAATCGACCTAACGATGCCCATGCGTCCCTCCGGCTAGCTGACCATGTAAACCTTGTGCGGAAATTGCATGTCGCAATTTTGGAGATAGTTTGATTAAATTTGGTACATAGGTTTTAATTGTCACAAGAACCAAGACTATTGAAAATCGGTGTATAATTTCACATATCGCCTGTACAAGCTTCTTTCCGGAATAGGGTCTGTGTTACCATAAACATTTATTCAAAGCTATTTTATTGCATTCTTTATCATCTTATCAAATTTTATTGGAATCGTTGCATACTTGAACATCGCTCCCATACAAATACAAATCCCGAAAATATCTCTTTGTATAGCTTTCTTATAAATGGTGGTATTGACATTAAATTTGGCGACAAATGAATTTTTCGATTGCTACTATATCATGACAAAATATTGTGCTAGTACGTCCAAAACTTACATTAGGTCCCATATAAGCCGCCTCCTAAAATCACTTAAAGCAAATTTCATATATGAAGTTGTCTAAATAATAATTGGAGCAAAGAACTTTTGCAAGTATAATAATATAATTTAATTCTGGAGGGGATTGGTTACCCATGGATCGCAAAAAGAGAGCACTTGCGACAATGTATCTCTAAATACTGTGTAGTAGGGTCTCATTTGATTGGGCTTGACCGACTATACTTTCTTACTTGTTTTGTTTTCAAATTTGGTCCTTTTTCTTCTCAGACACACATTCATTCCCATGAAAACACAATATTTCGCAGACATACACACACACAATTAATCTTTAAATAGAAATGCCAGTGCAATTTTACTAACAATGAAAAAAAATGTTGCAACATAAAATTTTACTGTGCTACTGGCGTGAAAATCACTAACAATATGTTCATACTTTTCAGCTTTTCTGTTTCGTTTTCGTGGTTGGATGTGTTACTGTTTGCGTTTGTAGGTGGGCTGTCACATGTTTGTTGGATTGATATTGTGTATGAAATGGAAAAAACTGGATCGATGGAGGAAAATAAAAACACAACACTTACACTCTGTGCCGCCTGCTAATGTATGAAGTCCGGACGATGGTATCACTTGATAGCTGTCCCCTTCGACTCCGATGGCACTTGTCATATGATAACCGTATCCGTTTTGTGTTCCATACAATGAACTCGCTGAAGACTTTTGGGTTGAACATTGTGTTTGCTGCTGTTGTTGTTGATGATGCATTTGGTCTTCGGTATCCTGGACGGCGGTAAGTGTCAACTCCATAGCATGAGCGTCTAGTGTTTTACTATCTAAGCTGCCTGTGGGATAGTAGGGAGGTGGTGGTGGCTGTTGCCCACTAGTTTGGGCAACAATCGATGGTCGACCCGAATCTAGGTCGTATTCTTTGGCAGTATTTGTGGCAGATTTCTTTGCAGATATTGCTGAA
Source organism: Pollenia angustigena (assembly GCA_930367215.1). Taxonomy (NCBI): domain Eukaryota; kingdom Metazoa; phylum Arthropoda; class Insecta; order Diptera; family Polleniidae; genus Pollenia; species Pollenia angustigena. Next base: position 116,493,451 of record OV884057.1, on the reverse strand, counting down.
CGCCTGCAGCGACATAGCAATACGGAAAAGCCAGAAAAGAGCAGGAATGCAACGGTTGCTATAGCAATCGACACTATGGTAGATGTTGTTAGACTTGACGTTTCTGGTAGGTATGATTTTCCAACTGAAAAAAAAGAAAAAAAATGTTAATAAAAGACTTAAGGACATAAAAATTAAAAAAAGAGAAACTTCAGCAATCACAACAATTATTTGTACAGCATTGGAGATGTAGAGAAGAATTTGATGTGTTTACAATTGTTTAAAAGAATGTAAATGTTGAACATGCATTCCGTTTAGGGTTTCTAGTTTCGCGAACGTTTTCCATTACTGGGAGTGCAAATATTTCCCCGATTTTTTTTTGCGAAAAATAATAAGGACGCCACTGTTCCATGAGCTCCCAAAGAAAAAACTCCCCAATAAACATAAATGAAATAAATCTGTCAAAGTTTTTATTTCTTTTTTGAGGTTTTAATTCATCAGTAACTAATTTCGCTTGGTTTTGATAAAAACCGATCTTTATCAGGGGGCAGATTAAAAGTATGTGGAATATGCCAAGTACAGTGATCGGCTGTTGGAGGATGCCTGTATTGCCGGGTGTTATGTTTTTATGTACACTTTAAGCCCTTTCGCTTAGTCCGCTTTCACACGTAGTCTGCTTTCAAGAAGAAAGGGGAGGGGTTTGGTACATAGATGCCAGTACTCGGTCAGTACGCTTTGTGTTTTTATTCGTTGGTATATGCACAATGACGGTGCATGTATTTTTTTTTTTTTTTGTATTCTTTTTCTCTTTGATTCGTTGTTAATAAACTTGTTGTTGTTTTGAACCAAAAAAAGTTGAAACCGATTGCTGCATGTGATTATATTGGCATCTTTAAAAGGGAATTGAAAAGATGTTGAGCATCAAAAGATGAAACGAGTAAATTCGGACTTACAAAAAAAATATTGTTGATGTATTAATGAGGGAGGTAGCGAATACCGATACCGATACTTTGGGTTTGCCGATATATCGGCGACAATTTAATGGCGATTCAACGTTCCTTTTTTTATAATATTGCTGAACAAACAATTTTATTGTGAAAGCCTTTTTTGACATAATAATTAAGAGCATTTACACATTTAAAGCAGAGCATAAAATCAAACAGAATAATTTTTTTCTTTTAATTCTTAAACTGGAGGTCCACACCACGCCTACTACGCGTTTATTACTTTTTTCAAGACGCTTGCTAAAGAAGAAAATAGGATTACTACATGCTTTCGATACGTAGTCTGAGTTCATACGGCTCATGTCTTATTGACAAGATTCTTCCTTTTTCTTCTTTGAACATGAATTGGCGTTCAAATGATTCATGTCATGTTGACGACATGTTTTTTATTTTGTTTTATTTTAATTAGTATTGTGGTTATTTTGTTGAACTATTTATGGTTTTTAATCCAAATTTTTAATATTTTTAATTAGGCTTAAGTTCATGAAATTTAATTTTTATTAAATTATTTTTATGAAAAAAGGAATTTTACAACATGAAAATTAATTAAAATTGTTATTGATAATCTTTCATTCTTGACGTGGCTCGGGCTCGAACCCTGGCCGGCAGGTTACCATGACATGTTTCGATCGCAACCACTCGATCTCCTCAGATGGATTTGCCGTCTTACACTCTTTACTTACTTACACTTTATTTTATATTGAAAACAATAACAAAATTAAACACCGAATGAAAAAGCCAAACGTAAAGACAGTACATGCATCTGTGTACTAGTTTGATTTCCCCTCGTCCCTCTCGCCTATAAAGTAGCAATCTTGTCAATAAGACATGAGCCGTATGAACACAGAGGTACATACATTCTACGCGTTTGCTGTTTAACTTGTCAAATCAATTTTAACTGCAACTTTCTAGACTGATGCATAAACGCATGGAACATTGCGTGGGTCAGCAGGTTAAGCCGTTTTGCTTTGCACTGTAATGTTAAAACGTTCTCCCATGGATAAATCTTGTATGTATTTGTACGTTTTATGAATTTTCTGCTAATTGTTTATGATATTTGTGAAATTCGAATAGACCACAAGATTCATAAGCAAATCCACTGTTTCATTTTATGACGCTATTTCGCTAGTTAACAGTCTTCAAACATTATAAGGGAATAAAATAAATGAGTTAACTAGGATGCAAAATAGTCCATACGCCCAAAATATGGTGACTTACGTAGCATTATCTCTGCATAAAAGATTTGAGGGTTTAGAGAATAATTAAATCTTTTGTTTATCTACACTTCTTTACCTTCTACACAAAGCTAGAAAACTGTAAAGACAATAGATCGAAAAAAACGTCTGATTGAGCTACTTAACCTGACTCAGCATTCGAAAGTGTTGAAGACACGATCACCCTTACACCTAGTAAAAGTTCTGACAAGCCAACAAGCATTGACCTTTGAAGCGTTTGTGAAAATCTTAAATGAAAATTCGTGAAGGATGATCCTCTGTCTATCCTGTGGTTATGCTAGATCTTCTAGGGACACAAATCAGTTTGTTTAATAACGAAATTAAGCGTTATACCCAAAATTTAAGAAACTTGGTTCAGAAATACGTAAATTGGCAAGTATACTTCAAGCGAAGTTGTAAAATCGTCTATCTCCGCAAAAGTTGAGAAAACTTTGTTTTTTTTTTTAAAAATCTTATTTATTTTAAATATTTGTAATCTCTTACACTGTTTTTTTGTTTAAAAATTAATTTATTTTTGTTAATTTTATCATAAATTCAAATTCAATTAGTTGTTTTTAAGATCTTAAGAAAATTAATTTTAAATATTATTAACGATTTACTCTACTTAAATTTTATTAAATTTAACTAAACTTAAACCAAACTACTTAATTTGCTGAAGTTTCTTAAAAGAATGTTACCGTTAATCGGTTAAAAAATAAATTTTTTTTTCTTTTTGTTTTGGGCTCTATATCATTGCATCGGAGGCTTATTGCACTGGAAAAAGTATGGTGTTATTGGATTTATAATTTGAAAAAACTCTTGTTACCCCCTAAACCACTCTGCGATATGGACCGTGTTAAAATGCAAAGTCGTACCTACCAAAATTACAAGCCTCATCAAGGGCCCATATGCAAACGCTTCTTGCCGAGTACTCCATAAAAACAGCTAAGCAGCAGAAATTATATCTGTGCATTGTGAACTCCACGTACATACACTGAAAGAATTATGCTTCATAAATTTAATGAATCAATTTCATTAAATTTTTTTCATTAATCCAATGAAAAATTTCATCACGGGAATGAAATTTAACAAATATATTGAAACAATTTTATTAACAGTACGAAATTGAGTTTCTTAAGTTCGTTAAAATTTTTCATTAAAATAATGACAACTTGATATCTCTTACAAAAGAAAAATTCAACTTATTGTAATACGTGATTTTAATAGGTTTTTTAAAATTATAATGAACTTTTAATTAAAATATTTAAATATTTTTAAATTAATGAAAAAAATCTTTAGTAACTTCATATTTTCCATTATAAATGTCACTAAATCAATGAAAACAAGATAAAATTCTTTAACTTCAAAATACTAATAACTGAAAAATGTTCTTCCTATAACTGTTTTAAAAACGTTTTTATAATTCAAATATAAAAACATTTGTATTAAAATAATAAAACAATTTCTTTAAACGTTTGACATTAAAATAATGCAAATTTTTTATTGATTTTATGAAACATATCATTAACGGAGTGCTAATGTCAAATTCTTCATTAATGCAATGAAGGGTTACATAGGTTGAATTTTAATGTAATTTTTCATTGGATTGATGGCAAAATCCATTGGATCTATGAAGAAAACTCTTTCAGTGTAGTAAAAAATAATGCAACGTCATATAGAAGAGGAATTACTTAAGGTCTTCCAAGGCAGATTGAAGCACCTTGACTAAGCTGACTATATCTGCTTACTTACCCACACTTTCTCAGACATTTGACAAAACAAAAATGGTCCGGGAAACTACATTGCGGGTTGGCCTTAAAATAAACATCAGCAAAGCTAAAATAATGCAATTGCATATAACGTGCAAACTCTTAACGTAAGAGGTCAAGCGCTTAAAGAAGTATACTCTTTTTGTTATTATTATGGAAGCATGCTGAACAAGAGTTGCGGTTCCAAATCAGGTATCTTCAGCCGCATAAGTTAAGCTATTAAAGAATGCGGCCAACTTAAGTCAGTATTGAGCTCATTTTCTATTTCAAGACAAACGAATTTAAAAATATTCGATAAAATCCACACTGTTGTATGCATGTAAGATCTGAAACACATCATCAAGCGAACTGCAACTCATACAAGTTTTTGTTAACAAATGTTAAAGGATGATCCCTCGCATATACTGGCCAAGGACAATTTCAAAACTGTAGCTTTGGTCTGAAACGAGGCAAACATCAATCACACCGGAAATGCGAAAACGTAAATTGAGTTGAAACGGCCATACTTTACGTAAGCAACCAAATGATATTGCGAAACAAGCCATGGATGGGAACCCACCAGGCAGCCGAACAAGAGGACGACCATCACAAATATTGAAACGGCGAGCCGAGTTTGTGCTATCCCGCCTACGTCTACATTAGAATGAAGTAAAACATCCCGAATCAGATCGAATGTACTGAAATATCTTGTTGCGGCCCAGCAGCAGTAAAAGGAACCTATATTTATTTTTTTTTCATTGGGAGTTATTTAATGCTCCCTGAAAAGATTAATATTATAAATATTTAAGCTATCAAATATGCTTATTAAGAGAAAACTGAATCATTCTTATTTTTTTTTATGTGTTTCTAATAAAAAGGCACAACAACAGAAAGTTATGTTTAAAGCTTTGGGAGGAAATTCTCAAATATTTCTTCTCTAAAAGTTATCGGGAATTTAAAAATTATTTTTTTTTTTTGGGATTCCCGGGGATTTGTTTCCATGTAGAAACCCTAACTCCACTGCATTTCATTAAGAATTCGAAGCATTCAATTACATTATTGATATTGTTCATTTCAAGTAGCTGCCGTTTAATTAAACCTATTTCTTTGTAGCCTCGCCACTACAAAGCTGGAAATCAAACATTGCATTTAATTGCATGGCCAATGTTCAAATTAACATTAGATTAGAAGGTTAATACCCGCATACACATCAACACACTGCCAGACAAATTTTTGCACAGGAATCTTAAATCGCTTTGTTGCCATTTGCTGTTGTTTTTTAGGAAAAAAATCTCTGAACAATCGATATTGAGCCAAGATAAACATCGCTCTACTGTGGCATCGTTTGTTAATATTCAAAATATTGCTTGATATCTTGAGTGTTAAAACTGTGGCATATTATTGAACACAAAATGATAGTTATATATACGTCGTGTCATAACTGTAGCCGCACCCTAAAAACTGTATAACGAGATTTTGAAGTAAAGTAAGACCAATAAATTTAAAATAGTCTGTAGACTAGTCGCGATTACGTATTGTAGATTAAAAATAAATTATTTATAAAAAAGAATGTGCTAAATTCCCATTTCATACTATTGATAATCGGAAATTTATTTTTGATGGGATAAGCTATTCCTATGCGCATTTCACTGGTTGCATAGGCCAGATCATTAGGAAACTTCATCCAAAGATTTTAGAAAAACAAACGATATTAACAAATAAAACTGTTAAGCGAATAAGAATTATAAACCCAAGTTTTTCTTGTAACAATATCAAAGCTTAAACAAAAACAACATTAATAAACAGTCCCGACTACAATTGGTTGATTTTTTGTCAACTCTAAATGTAGTTGTATGTGGGTAAAGAAAAAACAAAAATAAAAACAAATTTCAATGTCTTATTTTGCCAGCTCGGTTTTATTTACCTTGCCACATGCATATTAGTTATCAAAGTTTTTCTTGGGATTAAAAAAATTAATTAACAAGATTTCGTTTAAATATGCTAAATTTAAATTTGTAACTCATAAATGTAACTCATAGAACACATTCGAAAAAAATTCTTAGATTAGGTCGAAAGAAGGGCGAAGCGTTGAAGATGCAACCTCAAATCAGTATCATGTACGATATACACCTAGGCCACTACCGGGCCTGTTTTGCGCTTCTTAAGAAACATGGATATTTAGGTGGTAGTGCTACCACTACCTATAGGGAGGAGGTTAACGTCCGACGTTATGAAACTCAGTTTCCCGTACGTAATTCCTTAAGGTTTTCCAGTCAACGTTCATCAGTGGATATTAAGTCCGACATGACATCGCTCCCAAGGTGCTTTGGTCTTATTTCGACAAAGACCTACCAGTGGCAGAGAAAGTATTCTACCGTCTCGACATTTCTCACCACATGCTCTACACTCGTCAGATTCTGCCCGTCCAATTTGATGTAGTTATGCCCGTAGACCAGGATACGTACCACCATACTTACTTGGGACTTGAGGAGGCTCCCTGTTCTCCTCTCGTCTGGGTAACTCCATAATATCTTAGTGATCCTACCAACAGTCCAACTATTCCAACTGGCCGTGTAGATTTCCGTAGCCCACGCCTTCAAATTCTTGCATAGCATTTTTTTGGGAAACACTCAATTTGTAGACTAATGTTAATTGGTTAAAAGTTTATACTTTTTAAACAACCCTACTAACTTAGTCCTAAACAAGTATGAACAAACGTTAAGGTTGTCTTAAATAGTACCTTTTTAAGGGCGGAACTCCAAAAAAGTCAAAATAATAAAACTGGTTAAATGTTAACTTAAAATTTTTCACTTTAAGTTGTAAAGGATTATAGCAAAAATTTTTCAACAAGAAGAATAGGTTATCGTCTTTGCGTATTTGAGGCAACTAAATAGTCACTTCTGAATGCCACTAAATTGTCTCTTATACATTTTAATTGTATAGGTTGCCTCTTTTAAGAGAAAGTAAAAATTAAGCAAATAAAAACGTTAAAATAAATGTTTGCTACGTCCATTTTTGTATCCACTACTTATCTAATTTTCTACATCAGTAACTTCTAATCAATTATTTTCCATGCTGTATAAAAGTCCTGTGATAAAAAAAATATCAGTCAAAGTTGAAAAGCAAAAATTATTTTCTGCAGTTAAGCATGTTTCTTTTTGTTGCAGTTGTGTTGTTGTTTATGTTTATTCTTTTCTACTGTTTTCATTTCAATCAAGTATCGTACTTACTTTCGGCATTTGTGTATTCCCCGCAATGATCGTGATTAGAACGCAAGCACAATTTGACACGCACTGATAGACCCTGCTTATTTTCCGCCAATGCCAATGTTATATCCTCAGCATGACTCATCGACCGTCCGCCTGTCACACTGTAGTGCGTTCTTTGTGCAATATGATTAATTGTTGTTTCTTTGAATGTGGCTTCGTTGCCGGATGGCAGCAATGTTACAGTATCAACAATTTCCCATGTAGCCATTGGCGATGCACGGTTGACTAGCGATTCGACAATTGCAATTAGTGAAAGACAAGTTGCAGCAACATTAATGCCAACAATGTGAGAATTGGGATCATACGTGACATGCAGGGGTGGTGGTATTTTGCTGACTTTTGTTGTGGCCACTACTTCGTTGGAGTAGCCTGAGCTGCCTTTGGCATTAAGGGCATAGATTTTAAGCATATAAGATTGATGTTGATCCAGAGGCGCTACTTTGCAGGGGTTATCACGAAAACAATCAAACTCTTGCCACTCGGGAGAATTCATGCCACTGCTGGTGGCGTAGGCATGTACAGCTCCACAGTCAGACAATGTTTGCTCACGGGGTGTAGGAACCCTTCGATATGTTACCAGGAATTTGGTACTTAACATGCCGCCATTAAAGCCGGGTATCCAGCTGAGTATAACAAAATTGTGAGCCGTTTCCAAAACTTTTAAGTTCGTCGGTCTCTCAGGTGGTCCCTTGGGCTGTAAACGTATCTGAGTGCGTATTGTGTCTAGTGGATTTACGGCCCGACAGGCATAGTCGCCATAATCGGAATGTGAAAGATGATTTATTCTCAATATGGATGTGTAGATGTCATTGTTATCAACTCTAGTGCTTATTTCGTAATGACCGTCTGAAGACATTGTAAGAGGTGAAGGATTGTTACCGTACTGCCATTGGAATTCTGGTTTGGGATACGCCTGTACCTTGCAAGTAACTTCCGCCGATTCACGTACATCATAGGCAACTTTATTGTATTGGTGCAAAACTATGGGCTCATGTTCAATTCGTAAATGCATGCTGGAATTGGCCGAGTTGACTTCATTTTCGTAAAGGCATGTATATAAACCGCGATCTACCGGTACCATTTGATTGCCATTAGGACGCCCTTTTCCCCTAAATTTAAGTATACTTTGCACTGTAACTACGCCATTGGCTGTTTCAGTGGGTGTAGTGCGTATATCGTACATTTTGCGCCCTGGCAATATTTCAGTGCCATCCTTAATCCATCTTATAATGGGTGTAGGCTTGGCTTTAGCACTGCATGTCACTGCGTAGTCCACATCACCAACTCGTCGAGTCATATGCTGCTGTAGCTTCGCCAGAAATTGGGGTGGCTGGTGAACTTCCAGAGTTATGGTGGCCATTTTTCCTATACCCAATTCATTTACAGCATGACAATGATATTTTCCTTCACTACCCAAATGGGCCTTCGGTATTGAATACTGTGGGCCTTGAGCTAAAATCTTTTGCGTGTTACTTAACTCTCCATCCATGTCGCGGAACCAGCGATATTGCGGTACAGGCCAGCCAGGGGGACTAGCGGCACAACTTAGTGTCACACCGTTGCCAACATGAACCACTGGCTTATTCGGTGTAATATAGGCTTGACCTGGTCTATGACGTACTAATAGGGCAACAGTAGAATTTCCCACCCCTTCTATTCTCTTGGTGCCATATGGTTGCATAAGATTGACGGCACGACAAATGTAGTTGCCTGCATGTTCTGCTCTTACGGAAACTAAAGTCAACAGTTCCCCCATGAAACGAAAATCCGAAGCACCTTCCTTCAACCATTCAATGGTTATGGGTGGAGGATTGGCTGTAACATTGCAACGTACCAACACGGTTTCACCCTCCTCAGCTTCGTGAGTCTTTGTTTCAATTATCACAATTGGAGGATATAAAACATCCAGAATAAGATCTTTTTCACCTGTCTTCCCCAGACCATTGTCGGCGGTACAGGTGTATTTACCAGCGTGATGACGATTGACTCGATATATTGTATGGGTAGGCGTTGTGCTGACATATTGTCCATTTCGGGTCCATCTGACATTCGCCACCATTGGTTTAGCATCAACACGGCAATCCAATTTGGCTACATGATCTCGTTCTACGCGCAAGGGATTTTGGGGACCAACTTCAACCCGAGGATAGTCTGCAAAGAAGAAATAAAACAAATGAAAGGAATATGTGTATTTTAATTTAAATCATCTTTAAGATTAAAGCAAAAAGAGTACATCTAATTATTATTTTTTTTATGGGTTTTTACATTTGTTTATTGTTTGAGACATGCACTAACGAAAGTTTCAAATTTGTATTTCTTATTTCCGTTTCCTTGTTCACTGGTGTGTATGTTGGAAAAACAAAAATGCCTTAATACCGGAGGGCATAATTTTTTGTCCAGCATTTTTATGAACTAGTTGTGTTGTACGTACGTAGTCGAAACTTCATCACCTGTGGTCGAAAGCTATAAAAAGTTCAACTAATTAACGCAACGTAAAGGTGTATATGTGTGTGTTTAAAAAAAAGTTTCTATTTTCATACATCAACATCAACGAAAAAGATACATGAATGTGCATGGATTCTCACGTATTTACAGCATACATACCGACACACATAAAAGTTTTAATAAACTCAAATCACCCAAGGACTAAAAAACAAAAGGAAATTATATAAAAATACTCATATAGAGATAAACATATAGAGGTAAGTATATGAATTTATGTTTGTATGGCTGTTATAAATGTGCAATAAAAATGGCATACTAGTAGTAAAATCACTTAAGCGCTCAAGTGAAGAATGTTGCCGAATGCTTTTTCACTTTTAGTATTTTCTTGATTTTAAGTCTCATTAAAGGTTTATATTAGAATTTTTTAAGAACATTTTATACGATCCAAATAAAATAAAAAATGTTTACTTCTCAGGAAAACCTGTACCGGTACAAAAAGTATCCCTAGAGCTCATGTAGCTTTCTCATAGTTAAAATCCTACTCCTTGGATTTTTATTTATCTGAAGCATCTTCGTTACAACAAACGTTCATGACACTACCCAGGCAGAAATTACGACTCTTCTAAATATTATGTAACGCCACAACCCTGTTAATACAAAATTGTGACTCTACCAAAAATATGGTACCATCACAGCACTGTAGATACAATATTACAACCTTAGTTTTTTAATACCGTTTTTAAATAAGATTCAACACCGGTACAACACCCTAAATACAAATATACCTACGACTTTAGTTTTTTAAAGTCGTATTTACCATAAAACTATACCGCTACAACACTGTATATACAAGAATTAAACCTTTATTTCCTAATACCGTGTTTATAATAATTCTATAGTCTTATTAATTTAATAGTATCGTATTAAAATGAAAACACAAAAACTATTTTAGGTTAGAAAATATAAAAATTTTTGCTTGTTTATTTAGCGAATTTGTAACAACACTAAAAAGAAGAGTCGGAAGACTCACATTTGGCGTTATCATTTTAATATTGTTACCAGTCTTGCCACTTTGTGGGTAATTACCCCAATTTGGTATAATTTTTACTGTCGTGGGTAGAGCGTGGGTAATTACTCTTAGGTGTAATTCAGGTGTTATTTAAAATTCTTAGTTCAGATACCTAAATAAAATCAAGATTCGATTTCAGTGGTGACAATTATTTCTTTTTAAATATTGTTGATTAAAAATGCACAGTCTTCAAACATTAAATACCTATATATTTTCCAAACTTTGGTAATACATGTCGCAAAATGTACACTTAAGGACAGTTTACACGGTAATACAATGTATTACGACTTTGTAGAATCAAAATAATAAGTTTCATTTAAATCATGAAGGCGAAAATCGATGTCTGATTTTCAAAGCAAATTTCGATAATTTGGTGGCCTTGTTCAATCATGAATCTATTTACCTATTGTGATGTGCCTGAGCAAAAATTGAGAGCAGTATGACAGTTCGTTTGACAGCTAACCTTTCGTTAGTTCTTTTGGGCTTAAAAAACACCCATTATAAAGGAATGGCAATGAGCATTTTGAACCTTTCCAAATCTGAAAGTTAAACTCATTATTTTAGGAGTTAAATTTATTGTTTTTAAGTTATCAGGTGTAATTTTATTTAAATCGGGTAATTTGCTTTATTTCAAGTGTAATTTTGAATTTTTCTGGTGGTAACACTGATTGTTACAACATTGTAAATTTGGTAAACAGTACGTTGTATTGATTTTGATAGTACACTCTGCAACGTCGGCACAGCGTCGTGGTGATTGTCTTTTTCTGCCTGGGTAGCAACCAAACCCGAAGAATATCTCGTTTCTGTAAACGTTAGCAATTGCTCGATGGAAGCAAAACCATGTTTTATTTATAGTAATTAATATTCGGCTGCAAGTATCGAGTATCTGTTTCTACCTCTATGATGTACCGCCCTAATGTCGTTAAAATTAATCATTAAGCTTTTGCTAATGAAGTAATTCGATCATTCCAGCAGAAACATATTCAAATGTAATTATGCAAAAATAATTAAACAAGTCAAGAGCGCTGTATTCGCCTGTGCAGAGTTATTGATACCCTCCACCACCAGTGTTGCCAAAACTTGGTGGCCTTAAATGGCTAATTTTACGAAAAGATGTAGCTGCAAATTGGCTTAAAAATGGGTAAAAACTTTTTTAAATAAAAACCCATTAAAATTCAATTACAAAACAAAAATAATTCATTAAAAAATTATAACAATGAAATTGTAAATTGAAGTCAATTTGTTACATAAGAAGAAACGTAAATTAAATATTTTAGAATGGAAAAAATTAGACCGAATTTTTTTAAATATTTGAGCATAATCATGACATCATTTACCCAACCTTTTGAGTCAAAATCTATAATAAAAAAATATATAGAATATTTTATTGTTATGGTAAAAATATTTACCTAATTGATAACATCGAATTAAATGTAACCTATTTCTGAATACCCTCTTTTCTTCAGCATTAGACCATGGAAGTGAGAACAACCTTATAGTAAATTCTGAAATTTCTAATAGTTTTTTGTTGGCGCCTGCATCTCTATGTTGAAATACTTTCGACCAGAAAGGAACAGTGTTTTTTTGTGTTGATCCATTTTGAACATTTTATATTGGAAAACTGTTCCTTTATTTTGAAAGACGTAGGAAAAACTCATTGAGCATTGCTTTGTTGCGCTCACCGTACACAGTAGTCGCTTGGCCCAACTCGTTTTCGAGAAAACATGGCCCGATGAAGTATCACACCATACTGTGACTTTGATCGGGTATAATGGCTCTTTGTGTATTTTGGTGCGGATTTTCGGTGCCATAGAAATGATAATTCTACCATTTCCGTAGCCAAAGAGATGGAAATAAGCCTTGTCGCTCATCGGGATTTTCGATAAAAATTATTACGCAAAAACATTGAAAAAATTATTCTACGTTCTTGCGAAGTTAAGCTCTTTTTTTCTTATTGATAGTAGAATCATAGTAGAAATGCAATAATTAAAGCTTATGATAGTGTGATTACTATTGTGCTGCCATGTAGAACTCCAAGCAGCTGCTCGTTTAAACAAGTTTCTATAGCAACGATTATCACGCATTGCCCCCGGGGGCCGCGCATTTTCGTGAATTTCACACACACAACACGAAGGTTAACGAAACAATTGTAAAAAGCCATAATTTCATTCAGTTGTATCACAGACAGTGTTGCCAGTGAAATTACGAGAAAGATACATTTTGGTTTCCAAAAAGATACACTTTTTCCCAAAAAGATACATTTTGGAAACAAAATAAAAAAACACTTTTAACGTTTAACATTTAGAGCCAATTTTTGGGTTAGAGATTAGCGATTTCATTAAATTTAATATCCGTATTTACTTTTTGAGTTGTATTTTTTTAACTTTTTTTTTTTGCTAGTTTTAACGGCCAACGGTGGTGGTTTAAACCTAAACTTAAACTGTCAGCATACACATGTTTAACATAAAGATCTTCTGTAAAAATATAAACAAAAATAACATTTTAAAACACGATTTATTGCTTAGCACTTTAATATAATTATTCCATTCTATATTTTTTCTTTAAACACATATAATTTCTTCCTTGTAAACAATATTAAATTCGCACATTTTTCTTCTTCTTCTTTGAAAACATCCATATTGCTTGATAAAAAGTTGACATTTGCAAAAAAATGTTGCTATTTATTTGTGATCAGTATGGTAGCGCTACATGGTTTAAGCCACCACCCAAAAATATCAAATTCAATTGATACAAGATTAACTTAATTCTCATTAGCTAATTATAGAATTAAATTAACTTTAAACTCATACCCAAAAAGTGGCTCTTATTAACATAACATATTTTTTCATATTTAATAAATATTGTTAGGAAAATGATATCATTTAAATTAATTTTTTATATTTATTTAAGTCATAAATATTACTTATGTAATTTTTAAAAATACAGTCACGAAACCTTTAAATTAATTATATGTAACAATCTTTGGATGTTATTAAAACAAATGCATTTTGTAAAAATATACGAGTTAAGGCGTTTATAATAAGGCGATTATATCAAAAAGTTCATATAAATTTCCTGAAAATAAAAAAAGCTGTCTATATTTCCTTAGAACAACTTCGCACCACTAGATCCTTAATGTTTTCTTTCACCATTATTAAAGCTGCTATTATATTAGCATTGAGTCGGTTACGATAATCAGTCTTAATAAGTTTTAGTTGGCTAAAATTTCTCTAATATTTTATTTCTGTACATTTTCAAAAGATACCAAAAATGTCAGGATTATACATGGTGCCTGAAGTCATCAAAAGATACGAAAAATGTATCTTTCGTATCCTAATGGCAACACTGATCACAGAATACCACAGAACTGTCACAAGACGGATGATTTAGCGTTTATTTTTGTCTCTTTCTTTTCATCATCTTCTATGCCGCAATACAATGGCCACAAATTTATTTAGATAAGATTTATTTGCAAAACTGTTGTAAAAATTAACTCTTAAGTTCACCACAACACGAGTAAATAATATTTAAGTAAGTAAATAACATTATAAAACAAAACAATATTACAAAATACATTTTTTTGCACAAAAAACAACGTTTGCTGAACTAATGCATTTGTTTAACGTGGTTTGTGTTTTGTTATTTTTGTTTTGTGATTTGTCTGATTTTGATTAAAACACTTACAAATGATTAGGAATAAAATTTCCTTTCCAGCACACCCCTGTATATTCCATATATTTTTATTCAAAACAAATTTTTTCCAGCCAGTGTTATTAGACATTCGCTTTAAATATTCGCATACATTAGTTGCGTTCGAGAGCACAAAAGTTTTTACTATTTTTTACTAAACTTTACTGCATTTTACGAAATTGCGTTCGAGTACACAAAATGCAGTAAATGAGAACATAAATTGAGAGCGAAAAGTGACAGTTCTTGTCTGTGTATTTACTAATTTTTACTACAGAAATTTTTGCAGTAAAATTTTGTAAATCAAAAAAACATACATGTGTATGTTTCAAAAGGTAAACAAACAAAAGTAACAAATAAAAAGTATACAAATTGTGAAAAAGTTGTTAAATAAAATAAAAGTTGAATGAAAAATTAAACCAAAACAAAAAGTGAATAAATATTAATTAATTAAACTTGTTTGTGAAGCATTTATTTGGCTAAATACAAACTTTTGAAATTTTTTTTTGTTATGGAGCAATTCCATATGAAAGCGATCACCTTTTGGACGACCCCTCTCCGATTTTAAAATAAATAGTCCAATCGATTGCCCAGCAAAAAATAATGTTCCTACATATTTTTTTTTTTTTTATAGTGACTGGTTTAGTGGTGGTGTACACCACTGTCATGTGACAAAATTGAAGAATTCTTCATAAGGGACCTCATTGAAAGTTGTTTTAAACTACTAAAGCGATCGCAACGAGTGATAGCTCGTTGGAAAGGTATTGAATCAGGCTTTAATTGAAAAATAAAATTTTCCTAATTTTTCTTAGAAATTTACCTTTAAATTTTCCCATGAAAATTAAATTTTCCGATTTTCCACAGAAGCTCCTAAATTTTCCGGCTAATTTTTTTTTTTTTGGATTCCTCATAATTTTTGCTTTAAGAATCAGCAATAAAAAAATGGGCCCCGACTCCTTGTTTGGACAGGAGAAGAGCATTTAAGAGACCACCTTGTTAAAAATACATTTTAAAAATTATTTTACAGTTAAAAATACATTTATGAAGAAAAAATCAATTTTTTTTTTTAAGAGCCCCAAGTTGAGTGTGTAGTGAATATGGTCTGCCTGCCTTCACAAGATCGGCCATAAATCCATGGATAATAGCAGCAGTGGCATGTAATGGCACACCAAACCCGACTGAGGCTACAGGTCATAAAATGTTTTGTAAATTTTTTAAATTATCAGGTAATAAATATTTCGCCTAAAATGACACGTGCATAACACAAGTCATAAAACACGGATTTTCCATAAATATGGCGAAATATTTATTACCTGGTAATTTAAAAAATTTGCAAAACATTTTATGACCTGTGGTCGGCTTATTGGCAGTAACCAATTAAGTCCCTCTTTAAAAAACATTTTATGACCAGTAGTTCACGCAAATTTTCCTATTAAAGAAAAGCAAATATCGCTTATTTTTTTTTTACCTATTTTTTACCAAAAAATAAATATAAATACTTCACACACTCTGAGTCAAATTTCAGTGGAATACTAAACGTAAAAGTGTTAAAGTGTTTTTTTTTTGTAAAGTAAAGAGTGAAGCTGTAAAGACAATTTAAAGTAAAATGAATAAATTTTGCTGCAATCCGTTTAACAAGAGTGGACATCGTTCGAAAAAGATAAAAGTATTAAAATTAACTGGTGTTTCGAAGCGATACATGAATGAATTAAATATACAATACGGTGAAGAAGCAGAATTCATTTGCCCCAAGTGTAAAATCGATTTGTCTCAACAAGCAAATGCATTGAAACAAATGCAGCCACAATCCGAGAGTGAAATGACAAATGAACAAAATGTTTCATCTGATAGTGAGGCAGACATTCCAATGGTCAATATGTCTTTGAATCCTTTGAATGAGGCTATTACCACTTTAGGTGAAACGCCTATTAGAAAAAGAAAGTTGCGAAGTGAAACATTCAGGAAAGAGAAAAATGGCAAGGTTATGAGTGCAATCGCGACAATATTTGATGAAGGCTCTGATAACGAATGCAGTCAAGCAGATGACGTTGATGACGGCAAACAAATGATTGAGCAGTTGAAAAGAAAATTCAATTTAGCGACCACTTTTCCGGAGAAATATCTCATTTTATCTGTGCTGCCTCAATCATGGCCTATACGCAAGATTTCTGAACAGTTTCAAACATCTTTTTACATCGCGAGAAGAAGCAAAGAATTAGTTCGACAGAAGGGCATATTGGCGACTCCCACCAAGAAATTTGGCTCAAGGACCCTCAGCGAAGCAACGGTGAAATTGATTCAAGATTTTAACTGCAATGATGACAACAGCCGCGCCTGCCCAGGTACACGTGACTATGTTATCACACGTGAAGATGGAGAAAAAGTACACAAGCAGCGCAGATTATTATTATGTAATCTATCCGAAGCATACCATCAGTTCAATGAGAAATACCCAGCAGAAAAAGTGGGATTTTCTAAGTTTGCCATCCTACGACCAAAAGAATGCGTGCTGGCATTAGACAGGCACGGAACGCATTCAGTCTGCGTTTGCATGTTTCATCAAAACATCAAATTAATTTTCTTTCCATGCAAGAAATTGAAAGTATTTCACGGTGAAATTTAAACATATAGGGACCTCCTGTCGAAGTCGTTGTGCGCATACCCCACGGAAAATTGTCATCTGTCCAAATGCGACAATTGTCCGAAGATTGACGAGCTAGAGCAATATTTGGCGGAAAAGTTTGAACAGCTGTTAATTCAGGAGGTGCATTTCAAACAGTGGATAATTAGCAGCGGCAGATGTTCCCTTGAGACCGTGGTAAAGCAGATTTCGGAATTCATCGAGGAATTCGGATTCAAGTTGAATGAACTGAAAGCGCACCATTTCATATCCGAGATGCAATCGAAATTTCTAAAGGAAAGTAAGGAGAAATTAGCCCAAAATGAATTCATTGTGATAAGCGACTTTGCCGAGAATTACACTTTTCTCGTTCAGGATGAAATTCAGGCTTATCACTGGGCAAACGACCAGTGCACGGTGCATCCTTTTTGCATTTATTTCAAAAACGAAGATAACGAACTACAGACCGTAAGCCTTGTTCTTGTCGCGGAGAGTTAAGCTCATAATTATGTGTCCGTTTATTTATTTCAAATGAAACTGTTTGAATTCTTAAGATCAAAATTCGATGAAATCGACAAAGTAACGTTTTTCTTAGACGGCGCGGCTTCTCAGTACAAGAATAAAAAAAATTTTACAATCTTTGCATAATTGAAGAAGAACAAAACTGCAAGGTCGAGTGGCACTTTTTCCCGACGTCCCACGGTTAGGGGGAACCCTAAAACGCATGGCGACTAAGGCAAGTTTGCAAAGGCCATATACTGACCAGATCTTAAATGTACAACATTTGTTTTCGTGGATTCAAAGCAAGGAAATTGCCATTAACACAGTTTTATGCACTCAAAAAGAACACGATGCCATGGAGCGACGAATTCAAAACAGATATAATAATGTCAAAACTATAACTGGAACGCAAAAGTTTCATTGCTTCATACCAAATATTTCTGATATGTCAATTAATGTAAAGCTGTACTCTTCGTCTGCCGACGTGCTAAATTTAAAGTTACTTTAATTTTATAATGATGCCAAGACAATTGAAATTTTTAATAAATATTGTAATTAAGTATAAGCAGCAAAATAAGAAAGATTTTTTCTTCATAAATGTATTTTTAACTGTAAAATAATTTTTAAAATGTATTTTTAACAAGGTGGTCTCTTAAATGCTCTTCTCCTGTCCAAACAAGGAGTCGGGGCCCATTTTTTTATTGCTGATTCTTAAAGCAAAAATTATGAGGAATCCAAAAAAAGAAAAAAATTAGCCGGAAAATTTAGGAGCTTCTCACAGTGGTCCAAGATGCCAATCTAGCTGGAAAAAAGTCAATTTTTTTATGTTTCAAAATTCACATAATTTGTTTGGTATTTGTTAGACAACTATCCACTGTACATAACTGTATATCAGGTTTTTTTATTTTTTTCTTATTTGCTTTGTTATGATGTTTCGAAAATGATCAACTGCATTGTCTCTGTTGTTATAGAAGGCCAGTCGATTCACAGCATCACTTTTGAACTGTTTGTAACATCAAACAATAACACATTTTGAATTAATTTTTTTTATACTGCATTATGTCAGGTATGTTCTATCTATATTATAAATAAATGTTGAATTTAAATGTTTTGTATGTAAAATAATGGGTAAGAGGAAATGTGTATTTTGTGAAGTCAATATTTAGCATTTTATGGTTTTTAGAGTAACTTTTAAATAGGATTCCCGTGGATTCCCGTGAAATGAATTGTGCCGTGTTTATCTGTGTAATGTCCACTTTAGATGATAAAAAAATTAGCTGCAATTATTGACCGGTAAACTTTTTATATACATAAATAGATAACATACCCATAACACGGAGAGAACTATATAATGTGTGGATTGCCGAAATACAAAGCAAAGAAAAGGCAAATGCTGTTATTAGGTATTTTTTTGCTAAGAGTGGGTTACAGAAAATTAAAACGGAAGATTATTGCGATAAAGTTAAGTTAGCTGTACGGAGACTAACGTATTCAATTAACGAAAGATGGATAAAAGCAAAAAGATCTAAAAAACATTTTGAAGACTCCAACAAAATTTGGTTAGATGGACTTTTTTGTCTTCCTTCTGAAAACACATTAAAAATTCCAGAGGATTTAGGGATCCAACCGTCAACGTCAAATTTTGGCAGACCTCGATCAGATTTTTTGGCTAAGTCTGAAAAGGGAAAGCGCTTGGAAGTGTCAGCTTTAGTTGGTGAATGTTCACCTGAGAAACTAGCTTTCGCTGCTGGCGTTAGTCTTTATAAATCTGGCAAGAGGGATGCTGCCGCGATTCTAAAAAACATAAATGAATCTCCAACAAGAGCAACTAAGATTAAAAAAATTCTTAGTGGACAATCGAAGGAACCAATACCATATACAGATGAAGAAGCATTACGTCTGTTTATCGATGGAAAATATACGAAAGCAAGTTATAATGCGATGCGTGCTGGTGCTAAGATTCGTAACGCAGACATATACCCATCATATCATAGAATTTTGAAGCTAAACAAAAGTGCTACCCAAGTAATGGAATAAAAGTATCCGATGTTATAGCAGAAGTGCCTCTGCAGGACTTAGTTGATCACACTGCATGTAGAATTGTAAAGTTACAAAAAGAGGTCATAAATAACTTTAGTTGTACGGAATTGACTTTGATTTATAAATGGGGTTGTGATGGTAGCAGTGGACACTCAACCTATAAGTAAAAATTTAGTTCAAATGATTCCCGCAAAACAGATCAATATTTGTTTGCAATTTGCTTGGTGCCTTTGCAGCTAAAGTCCGGTGACGATATTGTATGGGAAAACCCACGTCCATCATCTACACGTTTTTGCAGACCGATTAAACTGATTTTTGAAAAGGAAACAAAATCTTTGATTCAAAGCGAAACTAATTATATACAAAATCAAATTGATGCAATAGTGTCAACATCCACTAAAATTGAAGATAACACAGTTATTGTTAAACATGTTTTTTATTTGACAATGATTGATGGCAAGGTTTTCTCAATTCTTAGCGAGTCCTCTACTCAAACATGTGGTATTTGTGGAGCAACGCCAACCACTATGAATAAATTAAATGAAATTAAAGCCTTGAGTGTAAGGGCCAACTTTTACGAATATGGATTATCGACATTGCATGCGTGGATAAGGTGCCTGGAATGTGTATTGCATATATCTTACAAAATTGAAATTAAAAAATGGCAAGCTCGTAGTGAATCTGATAAAGCTTCACAGAATAACAGAAAAAAAAGAGATAATTAATGCTCTGAAATCAGAAATGAATTTGCTTATTGATATTCCAAAGCCGGGAGAGGGAAGTTCAAATGACGGTAATACCGCTAGAACATTTTTTCAGCAACCTTCCTTAACTTCTCAAATAACAGGAGTAAATGAAAATTTAATAAAAAGGCTAGGAATAATTTTGAGAACTATGTCATCTGGTTATGCAATTAATGTGGAAGCGTTCCGAAAGTATACAATGGATACTGCGGAACTATACGTGGAATTGTACGAATGGTACTATATGCCATCGAGTGTGCACAAAATTTTGATACACGGCGCAGACATAATTCAAAATGCGGCACTTCCGATAGGAATGATGTCGGAGGATGCGCTTGAGTCTCGGAACAAAGATTTCAGATTTATTCGTGAACATCACACTAGAAAGATGTCACGAGAGACAACAATGGAAGATCTTTTTAAATATTTGCTTATGTAATCAGATCCATTAACTTTGTCTTTTTCAACAAAACCATTTCTTAGCCCTCGAAATGAAGAACTATTAGATGATGAAGAAATTTCGTTACTTTTAGATCCTTTCATACAGGAAGATATAGAATAATTTAAATAAAAGATTATTTTTTTTTATATATTAATATTATTATGTTGTTTTGTATGTACACAGAAAAAAGAAATACATATTTGCCAGGAATTTTTTAATAAATATTATGAATCTAGCATGAATTTTTTCCCCCAAAACTTTTTCATTGGATTTTAAAAACTTGCTCATAAATATTAGAACTTTATTCATGGTGCAAATTATTGCCTTAATACTGAGTTTTTCGCAAATAAAATGAAAGTTATGAATAGTTTATGGTATGTTAGTATATTGCAGAGATTTTAGGAGAAACATTGCAAACAAATAACATAAAAATAAGCTTTCTTGAATGCTTTTCAAATCGCTCAATTCATTCCGGAAAAACTTCTAATGTTTCAGAAAAACATCACGCATATACTTACTCCCTATATTTTGCTGAAATGTGATCGTGATAATCCAAAAACGTAAAAAATTTTTAACTTTCTTCATAAAATTTTTTTTAGAAATTAAAATAAAATATTTTTTTGAAGTCCCATTTTTTCCTGATATTTGGAAAAGTATGAAGAAAAGCATGCAACTTATGAACTTAATTTTAAATGTTATGTATTGAAATTAAGTAAAATGATTCATGATATTTATGTACATATGTATGTTATATGTTAAATTCAAATAAAACTTTTTAATGAAAATTTCGCAATTATGTATTACAAAGAATTTGTTATTTTAAAATTTTTCATATTTATTATTAATATTAAAAAGCTGTGCCCGAAAGCCTCGTTCGATTGCGCATATGCAGTCGAATTTTAAAATTTCCAAAATGAGTTTTCTCCTCTTCTTAATTAATACAATAACATTCTAAATCGTTATATTTTGATATTCTTAAAACGCCATTAAAAATTGCCACGCCCATTTTATCTACAACGCCCACTTTTTGCGCAAGGAATGCTTTCAATAAGAAGTACATAATACCAAAGTTTCATCCTTCTAGCTGCTTCCGAAGAGAAGTTATGACTTTTTTCCAGCTAGATTGGCATCTTGGACCACTGTGCTTCTGTGGAAAATCGGAAAATTTAATTTTCATGGGAAAATTTAAAGGTAAATTTCTAAGAAAAATTAGGAAAATTTTATTTTTCAATTAAAGCCTAATTTAATACCTTTTCAACGAGCTATCACTCGTTGCGATCGCTTTAGTAGTTTTTTTTTTAAACAACTTTCAATGAGGTCCCTTATGAAGAATTCTTCAATTTTGTCACATGACAGTGGTGTACACCACCACTAAACCAGTCACTATAAAAAAAAAATATGTAGGTACATTATTTTTTGCTGGGCAATCGATTGAGACTATTTATTTTAAAATCGGAGAGGGGTCGTCCAAAAATTTGCCAATTTTGATCGTTTTCATATGGAATTGCTCTATGTTAATTTTTTAGAGTTGTAAAAGTGTAAGTATTTGGGTACTTAAGTAATCAATAGCAAAAAAATTATTCATGTTCTTTTAAATAATTTAACCCGCTACAAATAAGTAAAATCAAATAAAATAAAAAACAAACAAATATGAAAAATTACATAAAATAGTTTTTTTATATTTTCCAAAAATTTTCGTGTTATAAAAAGTATTTAATCGAGTACCGATAAGAAAACGAGTTAAGTAGTCAAAAGTGTCAATATTTTTCAACACTTCAATTATTTGCAACCAGCTGTTGCCTTTATTTTACGAATTTTTACAAATTTTGCGTTCGCGTACTTTTTTGGACAACAGCTTTTTGTGAGAGAAAATTTTTTAGTTCACTCATTTACTGCATTTTACTGTAAAAGTAATCAAACGCACTTATTTTAGTGAAGGCGAATTCAAACATTGGTCGCACCCTATTATAAATGTATATAATGCAATATTTAAAGCTATATAACTGCATGCTTGCATATGTATGTGCATATATAAATTAATATATATATGAGCATATTAAACTATAAATATTTATACGTATTTGTCAGTAAATGTTTCTCTTATTTCAAGCTGTTTATTGTTGTGGTTATGTTTTGAGCAGGAAATCAGATGCTGATATATACATATATATATATATTAATTGAATTGGTCATAAATCACAGGACAACGCCTTAAGTTAAAAGTACTGCACATGCATGTGTGTGTATTACAGTGTTGCCAGAAGTAGGACAATAACCTTTTTTTCTTTTTATACAGCAGAGCTGTAAATGAATCATTCATTTTTTAATTAATTCGTGAATCATTCATGCATTGAATTATCAAATTTTGAATTAATTCTTTTCACACAAATAAATGAATTGAATGAAATTTGAGTCAATTCAAATGAATTAAACAGACATGAATTTAAATTCGTTTTCCAATTCAAATGAATTTGTAACATGAATTGCAATTCGTTTCCAATTCAAACGAATTTCTTAAAGTGAATTGCAATTCATTTTACAGATTCATTCGAATTGAATTGATTTTGAATTAATTCAAAATGAATTAGAAAAAAGAATTAGCAATTCATTTCCAATTCATTTGAACTGAATTGATGGAAATTTGAATTGATTTTGCATTGGAATGGAATTGTCAGGTAGCGGCAAAATAGGAATAGGCGAAAATCCTATCAAAATGGAAAAATTTTGTTTATTTGCTAAAAGAAACTTAAATTTTTATTTTTATCAAAAAGTGTAAAATATTATTAAAAGTGTGTTTAACAATAATTTTTTGTTTAAATAATCTCATATTTGTGTATTGTGGAAAATTTATTTTTTTTTTTTTAAATTCAATCGAATTTTAAAGATTTTTAGCAATTTTGAATCTCAACAGTATTTTTTGCTATCAAAGCTATGTTCGTTTAATTACTACTTTTACTACAATTGGAAATTGCAATAAAAAATAGTAAATTTTAGTAATTCCCCTAGATCTGCTCTTGAATGTGATTGATTGCAACTCATTTTTGATTTCATTCATTTGAATTGCAATTCATTTGAATAAATTCAAAATCAGTTCAATTCAAATGAATCTGCAAAATGAATTGCAATTCACTTTAAGAAATTCGTTTGAATTGGAAACGAATTGCAATTCATGTTACAAATTCATTTGAATTGGAAAACGAATTGAAATTCATTTCAGTCTAATTCATTTGAATTGACTCAAATTTCATTCAATTCATTTATTTGTGTGAAAAGAATTAAGACTGCAGTTAAATTTGCTATTTTTTGCATTTGTATTCGTATCCACGCAATTTTTTGAGCCAGCCGTATATTAGGTGCCCCTATCAGTGTTGCCAATTTAGCCATTTAGTGGCTAGATTTAGGCATTTTTCACCTTGTTTAGCCAGTAAAAAATGGGTTTAGCCATTAGCAATTTTTTCAGCCAGTTTTAAAATTATTAATGGCAACACTTACTACAATATAAGCACAGAATTGCAAAAATTCAGCAGTCACACATGAAAATAAGTGCTCTTTACACCATATTACAGTGTATTACGATAGTGTGAAACAAATTTGTTATGAAATTCTTAGAGTTACTTGCAAACTACATAATGAGATAATGAAATATGAGATATTGTATTGTAACGGCCCATGCAAAAACTATGCTTTTTGCGCCATCTGTTTTGGATACAACAGTTGGCTTACTCGACTTTAGCACTGTAAAGAACAGTGCAAAGAACAGTCTTACACCATAACCGTAGGCAAATTAAATTGTGGGTTACACTACTTCTGCGCTGATAGCCTCCAAAAACTTTTTTTAAACATAATTTATTCAGATCATAGGTCCACTGAAATAATTTGTATAAATACTTTTTAAATAAATCGCATTCAAATTTTTTTTATATCTTAAATTTTATCATAAGGTTTTTTCTTCCCCTGTAAACAAACAAAAAATCGAGTTACACCATTTGTATGTTAAGCCATTGATAAGAATAAATTTTGTGTAGGCAATGTTGTTAATACGGCTGTGGAGTCGGAGTTAAGGTTTTTGTACCAAAGTCAGAGTCGAAGTACCCAGAAAAACTTCGAGACTCCGACTCCAAAATTTTTTGGCATAAAAAATTTAAAAAAATATATATCAATAATTTCGAAAATAAAATGCTTCGAAATTGGAGATGCAATATTTAAAATATCGATTTAAATTTTTACAGAATCGTTTACTTGCTATATTTAACCATTTAAGAGTACTGCAGAAAAAAAAGTTTAAAGTCAAATATGGACCAGTCTCATATACATTTAGCATTAAGGTTAGATTATGAGTCAGAGTTGGAATTTCAGCGGTTGGAGTCGGAGTAAGTACTTTTTGTTGATGACTCCACAGCCCTGGTTGTCAATGTTAAAAAAAAAAAATCAACGCTAAATCTCTAAACAAAGAAGCATGACAAAAAAAGAGTACTTAAACGGATGTGGGGGTACCGTGGTATTTTTGAAAGGGAAAAGTGCTAAAAATAGTACCATAGTACTCAATTTTCCATCACAGGTGTGAACTAGAGGTCTGCTTTGAATAATTCACTTGTTTGTCTTTACTCAAAGTGCACAACATTTACTCAAATACAAAACATTCAAATAAAATAAAAAAAAAAAAAAAGAAAAGAGTAAACCATATACATACAAAAATAAGAAATATAATGCATTTATAGGAATCGGTAGTTTTATTGACACCATATTTATGATTTGATTACCACGCATATTATCTCATTTGCAGAACAAGGAATGTATTGTTTCTGTTCGTAACAATTATTCGTGTTTTTTCTTCTGTTGGTGACAATTATTCGTATTTTTTAGAATTATTTAAATCATTCCCAGTATCCATTTGAATAATTTATTACAATCCTAGGACATGTTCTGTGTTAAGAGTAATGAGTTCTGGAATCAAATATTAATCAATATATGTATTACATTCTTGTTTCCTATTGATTACATTTTCTCGCTGGGCTGTAAATGAATAACAAAACATTGGAATGACCCGTTCGAGAGAGCATGTTCACAAAAAACATTCGAATAATTTTTGAATAATTGGAAAACATTGGAATGACCCGTTCGAAAGAGCATGTTCACAAAAAACATTCGAATAAATAATTTGAATGCGCATACATTTATTTGAATACATTGACATAATATGTGTGTAAGCTTGCGGCTTGTTTTATTTGTAAGAGTTAAGCTTACACATATGTACATACGTAATGTGTAGGTACAGAAATTTTACATTCAAATTATATTAGAATATTTTACTCATTTGACTTGAGTTGACTGAATTGAATGAGTTTTTATTTGTTTTGTCTTTGGTTATTCTTTCATTTGTTTTATTGGGTGCTCGACATATAGTAGTTAAAAACAAATGAGTGTGTTGAAATTGGTTTTTATTTATTCTTGCAGACCTCTAGTTTCTACTTAATTACGCCATACTCTCAAAATTCTGGGATTCCCTCTATAACTGAAAAGCAATGCAATTTAAATACAGGCAATTTTTTACATTGAAAAAAAGCTGTTCTGCAAACATTGAACCAATTTTCAGACAGTGATTAATTTTTATTTTGTTGCTTATAAATTAACTGAATATTTTATTTTGTTTTAATTGAATTCGTTTTTTTTTTGTTTTTTGTACGTATGTAATTAAATTTTATATAATATTTGTTTTTTAAATGTTTACTTTATTCAAAAATTCATTCCCGCTAAAAAAAATAAAAAAAAAGTTTTATATTAAAAAAAAAATTTTTAAAAATTAAAAAAAAACAAAAATATTTTTTTTAAAAAGATAGATCAAATAGCTATCTAAGCTAGTTGGGACAAATTTGTCTAACACCAATAGGTAATAAGTTACATGGATGAGAAAGAACACCTGTATGGACAAAATGTCAAACTTTGACCCCCTTTATCTCAGAAACTTTTTGACCGATCTTGTTGAAAATTTGTCTCTAAACTACTTTTTAATAGGACTAAGCTTGGTGCTAATTTCACCCAAATCGGAAGACTTCGATTTAAAAATTGGGTCACTTGACATGAAATCCCCCATATTCTTAATTTTAAATTGATGCACTTTTTAGTTATTATTTTGGTAATAGGTGCAAAATCAACAAATTGTTTGCTTGATTCTATGAATTTGGTATGCATTTGGTAATTAGAGACAATTTTTTTTTTTTTTTCTGTGTATGTACATTAGGGCTAAAACTTTTTCACACTTCTTGCGAATATAAAAAACGGCATAGTACAGTCGTGTAGAACATTAAAAGTTATTAATAAAAAATATGATAGTTTCGGATTGTTAAAGAAGTTCACGCAGGGATCGGGTTGAAGTTTGAAAACCACCATTTCTATCTTACGGAAATTTTAAAAAATATACACCTAATATTTGTATTCATTCCTATACCTGTCACTAAAGTGCTATTTATCCACTGCTTTAGATTTAAGAATTTTCCTACGGTTTATAATTCGTCGCAGTTCAAAATTTCTTGGAAGGTTTTAGAAATTTGCTTCCCTGCTTGAGTTTTTTTTTCGCAAAACGACGGCAGACAGGTGTTTTCATTACTAAAACATTCTTGGACACTCCGTGGCACTATGCCCTTTGGTTATAGCCCTAATGCACATACAAGTATATGTTTTCAGCGTATAAATCGTCATATGAGATGTAAAAACAGTTATCATGAGCGCAAAACTCTGCTTTTCATTTATTTTTTTATCTCTCCTTAAGCTTTTTAAAAATCTATTTTAGGGCTTTTTTCTTCCCGTATTACGATAAACGCTAAATTATTGTTTGAAACATGTTTGCTTTCTAATTATAATAAATTCATTTTATAGCCGAAAATGTAAAGAAATAAATAATTTTGTCCAACTAGATTGTCGAAATATGTGCAGTGCCGGATGAAAATTTCCCCCATTACGGCTTTTATTCGCATTTCTAATCGGATGAGTTCTTCTGTATCTCGTTAAGATTCAATGTTTTAACCACATTTCCAACTGAAATATATAATCCTGTAAGTAACGAGATGCTTCATAACGGATTTCTAGTACGCTTATACATATAAACCTTATATCGTCAGCAAAAATGTTAAAGTTTAAGCGTAGTTGTTTGCTGGCATGTCCGAATTATATATTAAGTATATAAAAAATCGCCTGCTTTAATAAAAAATTTACGACTGACTGAGTAGCTTCCTAACAACTTGTGTGTGTTTACTGGTAAGCTTAGCTTTGATTTATGTATTAAGCCCTCACGACAGATTTTATCAAAAGCTTGCGAACCATCGATGAAGAGTGGTGAGCAATAACTTTTTCTTCAAAGGATTTTTCAATAACATTTACTATTCTATGAGTTTGATCAAATATGCTGTGTATTCTTCTGTAACCGAATTGATGGTGTGAAATAAACTATTTTCATTGCATATTTGAAAAGATCCCTACATGTGGAGTTTATCTTCACAAAACTTTAGTGTTAAGCTAAGATCCCACTATCGGCTCAAATACCACAATCTGTGACGATTTTTATCGTGCTTTATCGGCGCAAATTTAAAAACATTGCACAATTTATTCTTGGGTGGTCCCATTATCGTCGCACATTGTGACAATTTTTTTCGTTTCATATCGGCTAAAACTCAATTGCGACAATAATCGGTACAATGCGGTCACACTATCGTGCTATTTGGTCACATTAAGTCATATGTTTTTATTTATTTGCTTATTGGCAGACATAATTTTACTTTAGAAATTCGCAAAATTCTTCGTCTGAATACTCCATTATGTTTCCTAACAGTTTTAAATAATACATATAATAAAAATTGTATTCAATTTTATTCAAACTTGCTGCACTTGTTCTTTTTTTTTTTTTGTAATTGTTGTTTTGTAAAAGATGTTTACAATTCAGGGATGGCAAAATAGATACAACTGCAATGTTTTGGTAAAAGCGAATTGTTGTCTTTCATTTAACAGTACAAATGTCCTATTTAACGTTTTAATACATTATTAATAGATAAAGCAAATGTAATTTTGGTACAACTAAGCTCAAAAAAGTAAAATTTTAGAAGCCAGTAGGTGCAATTTAAAAATTTCGTTTTGCCATCCCTTGTATCGGCTCTGATTGGCGACTGTGATCGGCGCACAAGTGGCCGATAAAAGTCGGTACATATTAAACAATTTGATTGCTCCACATTGTGCAAAAGAGTGTTCACATTATCGGCGCATCATGGCTAATTTTGATTGTCCACAGTCAGCACAATGTCGGCACAGACTGTCGCATATTAAAAAATTTTGACCGTTCACACTATCGGCACATGAAATACGACAAAAATTGGTACATTACGCCGATAGTGGGATCTTAGCTTAAGGAATAAGAGAAAGATTTTTATGTTCCTACAATTGTAGGTTATTATCGTTCTGATACGGGAAAACATTGTTTATTTATAACTTTGTGTAAGTTTATATATTTTTCAAAAATTCAGGGGGAGTTACTCTCTACTGCGATGCGATAGAAACTGGTAGCAAATCAAGTGATTGGAATTCTTTGATGCATTTGGGCATTTTTCTTTCGCATCTTTTTATTTTTTTCTTTTGGCAAATCATCACAATGAATTTAATTTAAATTTTGCAAAATCAAATTTTTTTTTAACATATTTTGCCTATTCATTACCATCAATCTGCGCCATCTTTAAATGTATTGCTTCATTTCCAAAAAATTTTGCAAAAGTGATGGAGAGTACCAACTTGGCATTAAGTTTTCGCATCGAAATTGTTTTCGCATCGCAATAGAGAGTTGCCCACGCTATTTATTTCTTAACTTTTTTTGAAAAATTATAAATTTTCCTTATAAAAATTTGTGTAAATAATATATTTCTTTTGTACAAAATTATTGGCGGAAAATCAAATGCATAAGAATTTTAACAAAAAATGTTTTCTGGCAACACTGCCGTGTTCAGTATTCAGACTGTTAATAATTGAGTATGTCCGTGTTATATACATACATATATAAAACACTATTTATATTTTTTGTACATACTATAAAGTTAAACAAAAAAATCCTTAAATATAAATTCTTTTCCAACTAACACTTTGTTTACAAAATCATAATTCAATTTGTGAAAAAAGCAAAAACAAAAATTGGGTATTGGAATGGATGTTTAGAAATGGGTGGAACAACTAACTGAATACGAAATAAGTGTCAAAAGACACAACACCCTTTGCCGTTTCATTTTTATATGGAGAAATATTTAGGGAAAACCCACCTGAAGCCATTACACACAACCAGTGTATGTGGGCGGCTGCAACTACAAAAGACACAGCAACTAGCAGTGGACGATAGCAACAACCATCATATAAGTGTCTGTTATTTGTGTAGGACCTGCAATTTGACCACGTTAGTTAATTAGTTAAACAGATTCAAATAAACAAACGGACAATAATTTCCAAACATTTTGCCACCAAGTAAAACCACCATTTTGACCTGAATGACATATTAAGACATATGTACTATTTAGTACACACATTTAAACGTACATGTGCGCTTATGTATGAACGTACATCTGCAATTGCTGGTTGTGATTGTAATAAAAACATTTTTGTTGGTGTGATGTAGTGGAAGTGGTGATACATTCGCTATGGGGCAAGTAATCTCGGCATGAGTTCGAATGTTATTTCAACTGTTTGAGTGTTTTTGTGGCTTTATTGAGTTTTTAACAAATAATTCCAGGCCAGTATCTGAATTTTTGTTTTTTTTTTAACTTTTATTGTTTGTTTGTTCTAAAGGAAGAATTAATGAGTTTTTCATATGTTTATGTTGGGCCATAAAACTGAAATTATGGTCTGTTTTACATTTTGCATAAATGGCCATTAATTAAAAAAAGTATTGCAATTTTTACAATTCACCTGCAGTAAATTCATTTGGAAAATAGGAAGTTAATTTTCGTAATTATTTTTTATTTTCATTGTTTATTTTCCTTCTTTACAATTAATGCATTTTTATATCAGAAAATATTTGGGACAATAAATATTCCTTCATTGAAAACCTTTTTTTAAACCATAAAATTAAATTGAAGAGTTACTTCAGTTTTAGAGCAAGCGCAAGTTTTTATATGCACAATAAATTTGAAAATATGGAAGCAAAGACGCTCAAAACACAAACATAACGGATTGAAAAAGTCTAATTAAGTCAAATCACAAAGTGTTTCATTGTGTCATATTGGTTGTATTTGCTAAAATTTTATGATTGTCAAACAAATTTTGGTTTACTTTTCATATTAATATATTACTCGACATTAAACATTTGTTACATACATATCGTTAGCTAAAATGCAAAAAAGCGTAACTAACAAAAACCGATTTTCTCAAAGAGACGGAGAACTTGTTTGATGAATGATTCAAAAGCCATGAAAGATTTATCAAATTGACTTATTTCTTAATTAACTCATTGTTCCAGTTCAATTTCTATAAAGCTTTAGTATCCATGCATTCGACACCGTTAGAATTGACTTCTTCACAATTGACTGCATCACCCAAGATGCAGCCCTTAATTTTTGGGCGGAGACGGATTTCGATTTGACTGTGCCGGAGGAGAAACGCTTGTCCTTTTAAGAATCGTAGTTCGCCCAAGATGTTTCTCTTGGAAGAATTCAAAAACCGGGGCCTAATTACCGCATTCGATATCGAGCAAGCTATCGTATCGAGTAAACTATCGTATTTTTCTGCATTCGATAGACACTGACGTATCGAATGAAAACTAGAGAGTTGTAATGGCTTTGGTTACTCGATATCGAATGCTATCATCTCAAATTACGATATATTTCATTCGATATCGAGAGTCATAATACCAAAATAAAAAATTTCGATAGACCCCAGAGTTTAAGCTCTCGCACAAAGTACCACGTGACGAACGACGAATAAATTGGGACAGGGCGACCGCTTTTTATTAGAATTTCTCAAATTTTTTAGTAAATTTTAAAGCTGTACTTATTTTATATGTATTTATACCATATCGAGGCATAACCGCAAAAAAAGCTTAAGTAACACCATTTTCCATTTTCGTTTTTTTTAATAAGCGACTTTATTGGCAACACTTGCATCATCTCCTAAAATGTCATGGTCACATAAGGATCCGTTACGATTTAATAGCAAAAACAATTTTATCTCAAGCGACAATATTCATACAAAATTTTTATGAAATAAAATTAAAAAACCCTCTCCTGTAAAATTTTGTTTTTGTTACTTAAGCTTTTTTTGCGGTAATGACTCGATATATATTTAATTACCACATTTTTTGAATTATAAATGGTGTCCAAAATTGAGATATCATTTTAATTTTAGTAAGAAAGAATTTTTTTGAGATATTAAAAATATTTTTATTTCAGTTTATGAATAATGTGTTCCGGTTCAAAAGGCTACATATAATTATACCCACACCACAATAGTGGATAGGGTATTATGCATTTGTGCTGATGTGTGTAACGCCTTAAAATAGTGGTCCTTCTCCCACCTTAAAGTATACCGATCTACTCAGAATCACTTTATGAGTCGAACTAACGATGTCCGTCCGGCTAGCAGGCTGGCTGGCTGGCTGTCCATGTAACCTTGTGCGCAAAGTAAAGGTCGCAATTTTGGAGATAATTTGATAAAATTTGGGTCATAGGTTCTTATTGGCACAAGCTTATTGAAAATGGGCCGAAACGTAGGACCACGAGAGAAGATAGGGGGAAATTTCTTCCTCTCACTATCAAACCGATTTTAATGAAATTTTAAACATAGATAGATCCATATCTATAGGGACACATTAGCTATACAGTTTTTAAAAAATAGAACATAGAATAGAAAAATAGAAAAGTTTATTAACATTGATAAATCCATATTTACATGGACACATAAGCATGATGTGTTTTTAAATACTGTGGTGTAGGGTATCATATGATCGGGCTTGACCGATACTTTCTTACTTGTTTTTACTATTAAATTGAAATTGAAATTTTATATTGTATAAGCAAAAATTAAAAAGCAAATAATATTCGTTTTTGGCGATGTATGTAATACACAGAAATCATTTAATATACCGATCGACTCAGAATCACTTTTTAAAGTGCTTTTACGATGTCTGGCTAGTTGTCTGTCCATGTTAACCTTGTGCGCAAAGTGCAAGTTGCAATCTTGTAGATAATTTGATAAAATTTGGTTAAGACGAAGTCTATGTAAATGGTGAGAATCGGTCTATAATTTCACATATTCCCCATTAAAACTTCTTTCCAAATTAGACTTTTTGTGTCCGATAACCATATAATTATGTTGGTATTTAAATTAAATTCACCTCAAAACTATTTTACTGCAAATTTAATTATTTTCGAATCAGTTCACATTTGCCCAAAGCTTCCATCTATAAACAGTTTTAGCTTCCTGTTAACATTAATTTTTTATGGCATTTTTTAACCATTCTCAGGGCATATTTTCAAGTTTTTATTGCATATGGGCATTTCCCCAGAATGGTCTACCAGGATGAAAAAATAAAATGTTGATTATCATCGTCTTTAATTGTTTATTACTATAAAAAGTCTTTGTTTTTATAAAAGAATGGTTTCATTGCATATCTCAGCTGTTTTACTTGAGGAAATTGGGCTGGAAACTGGAAAATTTTATGTTTTTCTGTATTTTCTACTTCTAAAGACATTTTTATATACTTATTTTACATGCAAGAAATATGTTATGTTTACACGCTTTCTTCATAATCTCTCCATTACAATCAATTGCAAAAGGAGTATTAAGTTTTTTTGTTAAGGAAATTTTAAGACATTTATGGGAAAATGCGTGGTGATAATAATAAAAAAACATATGGAAAAATCGCACGTTCGCGACCGGTAAATAAGCCAATTAAACAAAAACCAAGAGAGATATTTTATTTTGTAAATACTGGATGGAGACCTACATTAATACACTTTTAAAATAAATTAATCACTTTTGAATATTCCGTTCTATTACGCAGATTTTTACATTACACTACTGTCAGCCAAAGTTGACTTCTATTTTGCGTACGTTCGTGACCACACGTTTATAACTATTATTATGAAAACTTTAACTCGATTAATATCTTTCTTTTGCACTTAACATAGAGCTACCCAAATGCTATCGAATCGAAAAAAAATGCTAGGAAAAGTTTTGTTTTCTATATTATTTGTACATCAAAGGCGTACAAACGTACGTTCGTGACCCCAGGAAATGCCCATATTTAATTTAATGCGCATAAAACGCGTTTTTAGAGCATATTTCTGGTTTATCTGGTTATGACTGTCAAACACATATTGTTACCTGAAAGTTAAAGTAATAGTCAATTTTAACTGAACTTGGTAAAGTTGGCCGTTAATAAGTTTTCAATATACATGTGCGGGTATATGATTGATCTTATTTTTTATTAACGCCCTGTTATCATTGTGTTATTTGTTTGTAAATAAAACATTTATACATGTATATGACTCCAACCTTTTTTTAAATAACTTAGTATATCGTCGGCTTAATATGAACATCTGCTAACTCCCTTTCAGCACATTTTACAGGAGGACAAAAACTTTTTGTATTTCATTTTTACAGCTTGAATTAAAGTTAGTTTGACACACTTCAGGACCCAAATTGAAAAAAAACTATATCCTGGTCGACGACGAGTTCCTTTCTTTACCACACGGCATCAAAATCTCAATTTACTTAAAAAGTGGATTTAGCAGGTTTGCATATTAAGCCGACGATATACTTTATAAAATGAAGTTGCTTATATACATTTATTTAGTTTTTCTTTTTTAAAGCTCTAAGCTTTTACCTGAAAAGACAATTTTTAACTGGCTACAATAAACAATTTTAACTACATGTCAATACTGGTAAGTCCTTGTATAATAAATATTTTTTGAAATGTCCTAAAAGGAACCATGACAGTTTTGTGTTATAAACTGTGTATACCAACCTAAAAGTATTTTTTTTTTTCATTTCGTTTTATTGAAAACTCTTTAACTATAATTATGTTGCTTCAACTAAAGGTCTAAACTAATGGTGCTTACACAAATTGGGCAATAACAAAATTACTGGATACTTGTGTTGTAAATGTATGCATTGTGTGTATGTGTGTAAAGACAGCTTGACAGGACGTGTACACGTTCATACACAGAAACATCTAGTTAGCTACGTTTATATATGTTTTATAAGTTGGCAGGTTTTTTCTTTTTTTTAAATTCTCACCAGTATTTTGCTGGGCTGCAACGACATTAAGTTCGAAATTTAGTTGTTAATAGTTGTGCTTCGTTAAATTCACATTATCCTGACCAAATTGTCAAAATGCTTGGCTCATTCCGTCAGCCAATGTATTTGCTTACTGGCTGTCCAATTCCTATTAACTGGTAGTAAGGTGAAAGCAGTTCTGAGCAGAACAGGAGAGATCCCATATAAATAAACGTCAATGGCTTTATTTGTTGCTTGCCGAGCACAGTTGTGCACTAGTAAAATATTTCTAATAATTGTATTAATTCTTCTTTTTCGCTTTAGTTTGGGCGATTAAAAGGAACGTTAAATGAATGATTTTTGTTAGTTGATGAAGTTGATAGTGGTGGTTGCGACCATACTGATAAAACAAATGGAAATTGCTAAATTTTGTGATCCGTGTTGCTGGACATTTCCTGCTCAATGACCCTACACAGCTAAGCACATTTACTGACACCTTCTCTAACTCCTAAATGGAAGCTAATACATAAAGTTAATTACTCAAAAGCATGTAGACCTGCAAACATGCATGTGTATATGTTTATGTGTGCTAGAGTGTAAAATGAAATCAAAAAATATATTAGGGGCTTCAACACATTCATATTCTGTGTCGAAATATTGCTTTTGAAATAATCACCTAAAACATTTTGCATACATCCGATATTTAAGTTACAATTAGTGTTTGGAATTTATTGATTTTTGATGTTTCCTTTGTTGTTGATGTGGTGTAAACGATTAAAATGTCTCGTTTCGTTTCAGTTACATTCACTCAATATAAAATTTTAATATACTAATTATAATATTCGTTTAAATATTCCATGCACGCAATATAATCAAAATCATAGTCGTATAATTTACAACCATTAAACTTAAATACACAGATTAAAGTGTTAATGCCACGCAAAACGCAGACAGAGTCGTTGTCTAAAATAGAGCTGCAAAATTAATTGCAAACAAAGAACAAAAAGTTACACGAATTTAGAGTAATTATAGCAGCACAATTCATGTCAAAATACAGTCAATAAACTAAATAAATTTGAATAAAATAAAAGGTTTTTAAAAAAGAGGTTTGATAAAATATATTTATTAAAGAAATTGTTTACAAGTTACTTCAATTGGATCCCTTTAATATATTTGTAAGGTTTTCTTTATAAAACGCGTTTCGTTTCCCTTTATAATAAACCTTTGAGTTCTTTTTATTGTAAACTAAAATAAATATGTACAAAAACGTATTTAACTTAAAAAACTTTATTGACATTAATTATAATGTTTATAAAATTTAAACACTGTTGTTACTAATGAACTGAACCGTTTAATGTCTCAAATAAATCTCAACTCACATTTATAGCTCTTTTTATACATTTTAACATAAGGTCTACCTTTAGGCGTAACGAAAATTATTATTCCATTGCTAGAAAGTTCCTTAAAGTGGAGGTGAAACACAATTATTCATAACAAATTTAAGCTAGTTAATATGACAAAAAATTATAAGTTACAAGATGAGTGAAAACTAAACCTATAAATAGATATGTACATCTAATTTTGTTACAATTTGTATTTATAAAAGAGAATTTTATACGACCGAAGCTTAAATTGCCGAAGATTGAATTATTCACTATCAATACACACATTTTTTTGTATGCACAAAAAATTTCCAAATATGCAAGCAAAAACAACAGATAACAAGTAGGAACGTATCGTCGGTCAAGCCCGACCATTTGAAACCCTACACCACAGTATTATGTTTTTATGTATTTATGTCCATATTAATATGGATTTATCTATGTTTATAAAATTCATTAAAATCGATTTGATAGTTTCTGAGAGGCTGAAATTTCCCCCTATCTTCCCTCATGGTCCTACGATTCGGCCCATTTTCAATAGGCTTGGTCATTGTGCCAATAAGAACCTATGTCCCACATGTTATTAAATTATATCCAAAACTGCGACCTGTACTTTGCGCACAAGCTTACATAGACAGCCAGCCAGCCTGCCAGCCAGCCAGCCAGCCTGCCAGCCGGGCGGACATCGTTAGTTCGACTCAGAAAGTGATTCTAAGACGATCGGTATACTTTAAGGTGGGTCTAGGACCAACATTTTAAGGCGTTACACACATCAGCACAAATGCATAATACCCTCTCCACTATTGTGGTGTGGGTATAAATATGCTTAAAAACATATAAAAGGAAAGCAGGAATAAGCCTAAGGAAAATTCTTATAAAAATAGTATTGTGTTGTTTATTTGGAAAATCGATTTAATTCTTAGTAGAGAAGAAGAAAGCCTATAAATTATTATAAAATATTTAGAACATCCAAGAAGCACTTTTAAAATTAACCCTTTTAGACCCAGTTTTAGTTTACGATAAGTGTAAATTCGGTGCAACCACGGCGCTGTAAGTCAGCGAAAATTGTTGCATATAGTATTCTACGCTAACATGCATTTTGATATTGGAACATGTTTTGGTGTTTTTAAACCTGAAATACATCTGCTAAAGCTCGGTAATATGCATATCTAGTGCTTTAAAGAAAAACCCGTCTTATTTCATTAACAAAAACTATTTTACTTGTATGGCAGTGCATATAGACAATCGAAGTTTAACCCATATTAAGCAAATTTAGTTTTGACGAAATAATGCTTATGCAGTTTCTATACCCTCCATCAGGGCAGTGGAGTCAGAGTTGAGGTTTTTGTACCGGAGATGGGGTCGAAGTAACCACAAAAACTCGCGACTCCGAACCCAACATTTTTCGGCATGCAAAATTTACAAAAATTTGCTGATATTTTCCAAAATAAAAATTTTTTAAATAAGAACTAGTCTACATTACCAATCGTCGGCTTAATACGCAATCGCTAAATGCATTTTTTAAGTAAATTGAGATTTTGATGCCGTGTGGTAGGGAAAGATACTCCTCGTCGACCAGCATGTAGTTTTTCTTCGATTTGAGTCTTGAATTGTGTAAAACCAACTATGTTTGGTTTTCCTCTCAAGCTGCAAACATGAAATATTAGAAGTTTTTTGACTCTCCTCTAAAATGTGTTGAAAGGGAGCTAGCAGGTTTGCATATTATGCCGACGATATGTTACGTTACGTGTTAGAATTAAAATATGGATTTGAAACCCTTTAAAAGGTACTGGATTAAAAAAAGTGCTTAAAGTCAAATAAGGACCAGTCTCATATACACTTATCATCGGAGTCAGAGTCGAACTTAAACATTTTCAGCGGCTGGAGACGGAATAAGAACTATTTTTTGACGACTCCACAGCCCTGCCCTCCACCACAAATAGTGTTGAGTGAGGGCGTTTCAAGTTTGTCATTCCATTTAAAACTTTTTTAATATTTATCAACGACCCCATAAAGTATATTTATTCTGGGTCCTTGAGTAGTTCTAAGTAGATTTTGCAATCCGTCTGTATGCCCGTCAGTGGAAAACACGCTCTCTTTCGAAAGACTCACCAGGAAAAAACAATATTAATGTCAAATTCTATTTTGTTCTCCTTAGCAGCTTGGGATGAAATGCATACACCCAAATGTGTGTTGCCAACTTACCCGTTTAGTGTCAAGACTTGGGCGATTTCCTGCTAAAATGTTTCATCATGTTTGAAAGAAAAGTTAAAATATGGATATAAGAAGTTTTCAAGTCAAATTAAAAAAAGACGATCACGAAAGTTTAGAATTGTTATTGGAGTGGCATACAGTTCGTCCATTTTTACAAAAGGAAAACTATTTTTCTTGAAAAATATAGCGATAGCATTTTATTTGAAATTGCAATGAGCGAGTTTTGGAACTATGCACCGCAAGAAAAGAGTTTTGGAATTAAGTTTTCTACAAGTAGCATGTTTTGTTCCTTGAAAACTATTTTAATCGGAACCGGTTTCCGGTGTCAGGGTGTAAAACAGGATAATAAATATAAAATAACAAAACTAAAAACTAAAATTCAACTGGAAATCGGATTCAGCATTAAATGAACAAATTATTTTTCTTCAAAGTTGAAATTTTCTTCATTGTTCTTGTTTTCTTCTTCCAAAGCATCATCTCACCTCACTTAAATGCTTTTGAATAAGTTTGTTCACGTCAACCAACTTTTCAGGTTTTATGTTAGCAGCATAAAGTCATCGTCGTGGATTTATTATTGCTAGTATCTTCCCTTTCTTAAATGATTTTGGGAGCTGTACTAGTTACTGCTAATCAACAGTGCTCCTGCCCCTGTGCCAAAAAATTAACCTTTTGTACAAATCTAAAATGTAGACCACCTGTTGCTTTAAACACAGATGAAACCTCTGTTTTCCAGTCCTCAACAGCATATTCCTCAATGACTTCCATTCCATTCCGAATTCTGAAAAGATGTCCAGGTACTCCTGTGGATTAATCATAGTATCGACTTTTCTACAGCAGGACACACCATTATTATCTTTTTAACACCAGACCTTGTATAAATATATGGAATAGTTAAATCTCCTGGACGTTGGTCAAATAACTTTTCTGGAGGTGGTAAAAGATAGTTGAGGCAATGTCATAACAAACTTTTAAACGCTGATGCTCACACCATGTGTACATAAAACAGATTCTTTATTTTGAAAAAAGGTACATTATAGGCAGATTATGGCTGCAAGGTAGCAGTTTTGCTGCTCACTAGACAACGCAGAGAAAGACTTTCAGAACTTACTCCAATTTTACATGTAATTTACAGAGGTCAAGTCGAGATTTTTGCTGGTTTTTCACTTCAGATACTAAAGCAACGCGGTGTTATCAGTCAAAAGTCATTGCAATCATGCTTTTTTTTTTTAAATGCAAGAAGCGAGTTTTGGAACTCAGCGCCTTATTTGAAAAGTAAATATATGCAATGGAAGGATTTCTTTGAATGGTTGTGGCTCTGCCCACTTTTTTAGTCAGAATATTTAATTTCTCCGGAGCTTAATGCGTTTACCAGGCTTCTTCGTGGGGGTGCTTTAATACCATGGTAGATAAGGCCATGATGGCTTTAGCTCACATTAGCAATATGAGAAAATGGCTTTATCTCTCTTTTCAGTTCCGGAGACACTACAGTTTGCTAAAGTTTTTCTGCGTGGCGGCCTACGGCCGTGCTTAGGGGTTTTTTCCTCCATTACACAGAAAAAATTATTTTTCCAATTCAAACAAAAAACATGTAGAATCAAACAATTTTTTGTCTAAAATCGGTCCTACAAGCAAATTCGCATATTCAAACAATTTATTTGCATTTTGTTTATTGAAAAAAACGCCGATTTTTTCAAACAAATAATTTTACTGAATCAAACAAAAAGTTTACTGAAATTCATATAAATTTCAACCAAATAATTTTGCTGAATCAAACAAAAAAGTTTTGGCACAAGCAATGACGCGCACACAAGCAAGCACTGTTGGCGAAGATGAAGCAGAGCAGAGCGGAGGGCTGGCTTTGCGACACATTTTTTTGTTGGAATAATTTTTGAAAGAAGTCATATTTATACTCACAGTGTTTTTCTTCATCACTCACTGTTGCTTTATCCTTTCCTTTGCTAATGAAGAAGAAATGTAACCAAAAACGGCGGAAGACCGACTAGATATGTTTTCCGCCATCATTCTATTTTTGTATTTGATGTATTTAAACAAACTGTTGGAAAAAATTGAATACGGGATTTTGTTTTTTTTTTTTACCAACTTTGAAACCAACCAAAAATTTATTTTGTTTCTTATAATGTGTTTTTCTGTTGTTTAAAAAAATTAAACGTTTTTTTACCTGCTATTATGTTTGTTGTTTTGTTTTTACTACAAACCTCGTCACGCTATTTTATCATTTTTCTTATTGCTGTACATTTTTAAAGCGTCCAAAAATAGAGTGCATGTGTTTTTTGTTGTAGGGCTTATATTTATCTTAAAGAAGTGTTGCTTACAATCAATAAAAAAAATGGAAAAATACGACAACATTAAAGAGCGTTAAATATTTCATACAAAATTATAAAAACTTCAAACCAAAAACGCGTTTATTAAATTTTTGAAGAGTTGTCCACATTTTTGTTGGTTAAATAAAAATCAAACAAAAATATTGATTGAATCAGTAAAAAAATTTGTAGAAATCAAAAAAAATTTCAAACAAGCGTTTGTTTGAAAACAATTCGGCAATAATTTTTTCTGTGTAGGACGCGGCAGGTGGCTTCGCTGAATAAAGTTTTCCTACGTGCGTCACAAGAATAAAAAAATGTTTTTGAATGATAACTAAGGATTTTCCCTTTTACAGAATGTTTACACCATGCATAACAATATTCTAAAAAAATATGGCTTTATCTCTCATTTGCGAAAAAAATATGGCTATATCTCTCATTTCGCAAAATTTTAAATATGACCTTACCTCTCAATGATTGGGCAATAAGGCCATTATGGCTTTATCTCCCATTCAATTGAGCAATAAAGCCATCATGGCCTTATCTCACATGGTTTTAAAGCACCCCTCCGAAAAACAATGATTCCTTTGAGTAGGTGTGGCCCTGCCCATTTTTCTAATCTTAGTATTGCATTTATAGCGGAGCTCAATGTGTGCTCCAAGTTTCACAAAATAGATTAAGTAGAGGTAGTTTAAATAGAATATTTACTTTGAATGGGCGTGGCACTGCCCTCTATTCAAGACATTATATTGAGTTCTCATTGTAAGCATATGTTTCTACATAAGATTCGGTTAAGAACTTTGGCCCAAAATATTGTTCGCCAAAGAAAGTGAACATTAGACTGGTCGCATCTTGAATGGGATTTTTTTTTTTTGAATTTAATTGTTTGCGCTGCTTAAAATATGAGGTTTGGTGTAAGAAATCATGATCAAATTTTTCAGGTCAATCCGACGGTGCCTAGCCGTGCCGGGTGGGGCCCAAAGTTCCCCATATTATAAAAAAAAACATCTTTTCTATCAGATCTTTATAGTTATACTAGTT
Organism: Pollenia angustigena; assembly: GCA_930367215.1. Lineage (NCBI taxonomy): Eukaryota > Metazoa > Arthropoda > Insecta > Diptera > Polleniidae > Pollenia > Pollenia angustigena. The sequence goes on along the minus strand of OV884057.1, from coordinate 116,451,497 downwards.
GAAAAGCCGAAAATCAAAAATAAGGCTTCGTTACGATCTTCCGCAGAGAAAGTACTTCAAGTGTGCCAAATTTCAGCTTCCTATGTCATCAGATGGCTTCAGAAAGTTGCGGAAAGAATAGGACATACATGCAAACATCCTAACATACTAAGAAATTATATATTGCATAGATAGATTAAAGTATTTGCTGTTTAATATTTTAGTATGATACGAACGAAAGATTGTTAACCTAATTCGGGGTCGCTGAATCCAGTGGTGCTAGCCGTTTTTTTAGGTTACCTTTGGTTTTCGAGATATACCGTTATTTCGAAAATTAAGGAGGTTGCACAACATATGTTCGCGTAACTCAAAAACGCTTTAGTTTATTGAAAAACTAAAAAAAACCGAAATTCCGCAATAAAATTTACTTTAAGAAAGGTAAAACGTTTTTCCTATATGCGCAGTCGTTTTAGAAACATATTTTTTTTTCTGGAAAAATAAATAATTTTTTTATTAAAATTTCGGAATTTTTGTTTTTAAAAATTCATAAAAAAATTGAAAAATGCAGCTATGCTTCTAATTTTATGCAGTCATATAAAAAACAACATTGCAAACAAAACAAGCTAAAAAATTATTAAAATCTGTTAACAACTTTTGATTTTATGTATTCACAAAAGACGAAAAATTTTAATTAATTTAAGAATTTTATTAAACCGCCATATTTGTATGAGAGCCCCCCTAAAAAGTAAAGGTAAAGGGCAAGTATGTCTCGAGAAAATGTTAAGGACAAAAAACTAATTGAGGTCGGTGATACACTTTATTCCCCTAAGGCTGACTCCTTGGCAGTTAAGGAGCTTTTTCTTCAATATATTTCTAGTCTGTAGTTAAATTTTGAATGGGAGCCCCTTAATGAATGGAGATAGCAGGTAGGTATTTTAGAAATAAATTATGGAGATGAAAAATAAAGTGGAGTTGGTCATACATTTGAGCCTTCTTGAGGCATCCTAGGCACTACACGGGCCAAATATAAGAATTTCAATTATACAAATATGGCGGTTTAATAAAATTCTTAAATTAATTAAAATTTTTCGTCTTTTGTGAATACATAAAATCAAAAGTTGTTAACAGATTTTAATAATTTATAGCTTGTTTTGTTTTTTCAATTTTTTATGAATTTTTAAAAACAAAAATTCCGAAATTTTAATAAAAACATTATTTTTTTTTCAGAAAAAAATATGTTTCTAAAACGACTGCGCATATAAGAAAAGCGTTTTACCTTTCTTAAAGTAAATTTTATTGCGGAATTTCTGTTTGTTTTAGTTTTTCAATAAGCTAAAGCGTTTTTGAGTTACGCGAACATATGTTGTGCAACATCCTTAATTTTCGAAATAACGGTATGTCTCAAAGCTAACCTAAAAAACGGCTAGCACCACTGGATTCAGCGACCCCAATTAGGTAAAAAATATTTCGTTCGTATCATACTAAAATATTAAACGGCAAATACTTTAATCTATAATTATATCTATATATAATTTCTTAGTATGTCAGGATGTTTGCATGTTTGCATGTATGTCCTATTCTTTCCGGAACTTTCTGAAGCCATCTGATGACATAGGAAGCTGAAATTTGGCACACTTTTCAACTAGTATAACTATAAAGATCTGATAGATAAGATGTTTTTTTTATAATATGGGGAACTTTGGGCCCCACCCGGCACGGCTAGGCACCGTCGGATTGACCTGAAAAATTAGATCATGATTTCTTACACCAAACCTCAAATTTTAAGCAGCGCAAACAATTAAATTTAAAAAAAAAAATTGCCACCAGTCTAGTGAACATATTTCAATTCGAAAAGAAATAAATCACAATTTTTCAAAGTGCTTGCAATTTGTAAATGCTTTTCTTTAAATCGAAGTACACAACAAAACACTTGGTCGCCACTCTCACGGTAGTAAAGGTCATGGTTCTATTCAGAAGCGGCATAAGGGTCGAACAGTGTTTCGATTTTTATGCGGCGACAATAAATCTGTTAACTGCTAAAATATCACTGCTTTACAAATTTTTAATTTGGAAAAGTACCAAGAACGCCACATGCCTTGATAAGTTAATTAGGACCTCCTTAACACGAAAACCGCTGTAATTTTTTTCTCCTAAGTACCGTTTTTTATATAACGGTACTTTTGTGTGTTTTCGGTGTATGGTGCCACTCAAACCCTTGTGGAGCCCAACCGAAAAGTCCGATCGAAATAAATGGTACATCGTTGGAAAGGTAATTGAATACCTGAATACCAGTCAATATGCTACAAATTTCTATCTGATAAGAAATGGCTGAGTAATGGGATTTTTTTGCCTATTTTTTACGTTTTTTCAAAATTTTTCATTTTTATTTCGTTTTTTTTCTACGTTATATTAAATATCTGGAATGTTTTATTTATTAACCAAATAGAATATTTTATTACCAACATTTTAAGCGTAATTTGATGAAAAATAAAGTTTTTTATTAAGGATGTTGTCGGTGACAATAATATGGTTAAATTAAACATAATATGTTTAAAATTTTCTTTAAAAATTGCTTTGAATAAAAATAATTATTTATAATACTTGTAAATTCCTATTAAAAAATACTAAAATTAAAATTTTCTAAAGAGGAATATATAATTTTATTACTGACATTTTCGGCCTTTTTACTAAATTTAATCAAGAGTTAGTATTTAAATAGATTTTTGCAATATTTTTTTACAAAGTTTTGGTTCACATAACAGCGTAATTGGAAATTTTTTTATTCCCAATTTTAGTTCGAGAGCCAAAGTTATTTTCGCGAGTGAACATTGGTGAACTAATTTTTTCTGGCATAAATGTTATGCATTGTATGTGCCCAATTCCTCAATAAATTCAAGTCCTATTTCGGAATTCGATTGAATAGGCGCATTTATCAAACTTTTTAAAATAAAATAACCTGTAAGGTTTTTAATGGACAGACGTACAGAAATATTCGAATACACACAGAATCGCTTTCTTACTTACAAAGAAATTTTAAGTGGATTGCTTTACTTAAATCTGGGTGAACAACCATTCCTCCTTGGCGTAACAAACTTCAGCACATACAACAATGTCCATACCACTACTGGTTTTAAAACTTTGATCCGGGAAAATAATTGTATGGGATTATGCAGACTACTGTGTCGAGTTGAGCTGCTTTTATTGAGAAGCAAATATGATACAATCGAATTGCTTCTACTTGATTCAGACAGGATATAAACGTCTTTTCAATAAGAGAGCGCAAGCACGCATTACACGTCAAGTTAAAAAAGGTCTTTGTCATGAAATACTTGCTTAATGCTTTAAGTAAACAAAAAAAAAAAAATGTATTTACTCTTGAGAAAGGTTGCCCTAAAATAGTATTTTTGATGAAACAGAACAGAAATATTCACTAGCGAATATTTGCTAATTGGACTAATTGAAATATTTGCTTTTAATAAAAGTTTAACTGGACCACGCTCTACTAAAAATAAATTTCACTATTTTCCACGGTCAAAATAAAACCAAAACACATTCGTGTTGGCGTATGTACGACATATGGTTGCAATTGCATGTAAATATGTATGTATGTTTGTATGTATGCAACTTAATATGCTGTTACAAAAGACATAAAACGTTTCCACAGCAATAAATGATGAAATTAAAACGTACGATTCTGTTGCTACACCCACCTACAAGCGTACAAAGTTGCACTTGGCAATTCAAATATACACCCACATATACTCACAAATTCTATATAAATACAAATATTCTCCATGAACATTTCTTGCCGAGTTTTGAACTAAACGTCAAAACAAGAAGCCAATTTCGTATATTGGGTCTGTGGTAAATTATGATCTAGTTTTCACAGAATATTACCGACGACTTAAATAGCATTTCGAAGGTTCAAGGTATTTAACAACATAATATTAATAAGGATTTCTTTAAAAAATTGTATTTTTGACTAAACGGGGGATTGAACTCAGGTAGAACTTGACAGTAGTACGAAATAACAGAAGTAAGGAAGAAACACGTAAAAATTAAATATATTTAATTAATATTTTTAATTAGGCTTAAGTTCATGAAATTTAACTTTTATTAAATTATTTTTGTGAAGAAAGGAATTTTACAACATGAAAATCAATTAAAATTGTTATTGATAATCTTTCATTCTTGACGTGGCTCGGGCTCGAACCCTGGCCGGCAGGTTACCATGACATGTTTCGATCGCAACCACTCGATCTCCTCAGATGGATTTGCCGTCTTACACTCGCAGCCATCGACGACTGCTGACGTCACTAGTCAAACATCAATCCTTAAACCAAATTGTATTTTAACATTTGGTAGATCGAAATTTGCTTTCCTGAATGATTATCCATCTTAATTGATTTTACATGTTTTTTCCTTTACTTCTGTTTTTTCGTACTTTCGTCAAGAATTTTTCTTGAAGTCCAAGTACATTTTTTGTTTTTTCACTTTGTCTTTCTCTTTTCTGTTGACCTTTTTCAAAAAAAAAAAAAAAAAACCATAAATAGTTCAACAAAATAACCACAATACTAATTATTGTTAAAGCTAAGGCACGAGCTCTATGTTTACATTTGTCCTTCAAGTTGTGCTGAAAAAGGTCAACAGAAAAGAGAAAGACAAAGTGAAAAAACAAAAAATGTACTTGGACTTCAAGAAAAATTCTTGACGAAAGTACGAAAAAACAGAAGTAAAGGAAAAAACATGTAAAATCAATTAAAATGGATAATCATCCAGGAAAGCAAATTTCGATCTACCAAATGTTAAAATACAATTTGGTTTAAGGATTGATGTTTGACTAGTGACGTCAGCAGTCGACGATGGCTGCGAGTGTAAGACGGCAAATCCATCTGAGGAGATCGAGTGGTTGCGATCGAAACATGTCATGGTAACCTGCCGGCCAGGGTTCGAGCCCGAGCCACGTCAATAATGAAAGATTATCAATAACAATTTTAATTAATTTTCATGTTGTAAAATTCCTTTCTTCATAGAAAATAATTTAATAAAAATTAAATTTTTCATGAACTTAAGCCTAATTAAAAATATTAAAAATTTGGATTAAAAACCATAAATAGTTCAACAAAATAACCACAATACTAATTATTGTTAAAGCTAAGGCACGAGCTCTATGTATACATTTGTCCTTCAAGTTCTGCTGAAAAAGGTCAACAGAAAAGAGAAAGACAAAGTGAAAAAACAAAAAATGTACTTGGACTTCAAGAAAAATTCTTGACGAAAGTACGAAAAAACAGAAGTAAAGGAAAAAACATGTAAAATCAATTAAAATGGATAATCATTCAGGAAAGCAAATTTCGATCTACCAAATGTTAAAATACAATTTGGTTTAAGGATTGATGTTTGACTAGTGACGTCAGCAGTCGTCGATGGCTGCGAGTGTAAGACGGCAAATCCATCTGAGGAGATCGAGTGGTTGCGATCGAAACATGTCATGGTAACCTGCCGGCCAGGGTTCGAGCCCGAGCCACGTCAAGAATGAAAGATTATCAATAACAATTTTAATTGATTTTCATGTTGTAAAATTCCTTTCTTCACAAAAATAATTTAATAAAAAAATTAAATTTCATGAACTTAAGCCTAATTAAAAATATTAAAAATTTGGATTAAAAAAACCATAAATAGTTCAACAAAATAACCACAATACTAATTATACAAACAAACTTTAAAATATTTCATAGATTCAAACAATTTTTTAATTCTTTTAATTAACTGTGTTGATTGAAAGAAATATTCCAATTTGTGTTAACGTTTTATATCGCCTCTTATTGATTGAAACTCAACAGCAAGAAAAGCTCAAACTTACAAATATGTAAATTTATATGATTGATTTGTTTGCAGGCAGAAAATCAGTACGGAATTTAATTAATAGAACGAATTTCTAACTAATATGTTAAATGAAATTGGGTTTTAAATTTTCTTGTAAATGTGGCTATTTGCGAAACATGAAAGTTCGATCCGATTTAAATCCCCCGTTCAGACAAGAATACAAATTACACAGCCCGACAAAAGTAAAAAAGATTTTTCTTCTTTGAATTTATCGACTGATTCTAGTTAATTTGGGTGCGCTGAATTCAAAACTGTAATCAGTTTGTCTCTATCAGCTCTAGTTTTCATGATATAACTTTTGATACCCTCCGCTTATGACCTCCAATTACACCAATTACCCAAATTTTTTTCGAATTTTTTTTTTTTTTATCCAAATTTTTTATTTACTGTTATAGTTATTGCCAAAAGAAAAAAAAAACTGCCAAATTTTTTTAAGTATTTTTTTTTTATTTTAATAAATCTGTATGAAACAGTTTTACTTCTTTTTATTTTTTTAAATTCCTATGGAAAAGTTTTACTTTCTAAATACTTAAAAAAATTTGGGAGCTTTTTTTTTTTTTTTGGCAATAACTTAAAGTAAATAAAAAATTTTGTTAAAAAAAAAAAAAAAAAATTGGAAAAAAAATTTGGGTAATTGGTGCAATTGGATGTCATAAGTGGAGGGTATAAAAAGTTATATCATGAAAACTAGAGCTGATGGAGACAAACTGATTACAGTTTTGAATTCAGCGCACCCAAATCAACTGGAATCAGTTGATAAATTCAAAGAAGCAAATTGAGTGTTGGCCTGCGTTATCAATAAAATTTAATTCATTTCATGTTGGAAAATTATTCCTTCATTAAAATATTTAAATAAAAATTAAATTTGATAAAATTGAGCCTGATTTAAAAATAAAAATCAAATTTGTATTAAGAAACCCAAAAATGTTCGATAAACCAAAAAGGAACTAATTGTTATCATAGTATGTTTAAGCCCAGTTTCGTGGGAGGTGACTATATTAAAAAAGGTTTTTCTCTGATGGTAAAGGCAATTCTGTTAAGCTGCCCATACACGCGTGATTTGTGTGTGTGATTTGTTTGTTAAATACCACCTCCATATCACTCGCGTTTAAAACACATAAATATGTATCTTAAATAAATGTTTTCCTAATATAATGTACAGATTAGCTTATCAATATAACAATTACTTAGAAAATGTGCAAAAATGCCTGAGAGAAAGCTATAAAATAATATTTATAAAATTTATAAAAAAAAAACAATAAGCAGACTTGCAATATCAAAATGAAAATATACATTCAATTTTTGGAGCAACGAAGTGGAATTCGCCTACAATATTTTGTCAGGTGACGTCACTTTGAATGTAGAACTAGATGGCATCAAAAACTCAATTTCAAAATAATTTCGCGCAAAGGGGTCGATATGTTGGTCCAAAAAATGCAGAAGTTTTAATGTTGATCAAATTCTCTTAAATGACTAACTTGAATAATAAAACTTAATAAACAATTTAAACATTTTCGTTTAGTTTCTGATCAAACTTAAGACTTTGTCTTACATAAAAAATTGTTTACTGGGTTCATCTCTGATTCATATGAACGGGTGTATGTTATTGTGTATAAAAATTAAATTTGCAATTTGTTTAAATATAATAAAATTTCAAGAAATCTGAGCGCTGCGATATTTTATGGGATCAAATGATATAAACGTAAAACTCACGTACACTCATGCTTTCGCAGACAGACAGACAAACCCCACTCATACCAACGCATTGCATCACCTTGTCCCACGTTCAAAAAAATTACTGAATAAAGCAAAAATTTTTATATACATACATACATACATACATACATACATACATACATACATACATACATACATACATACGTACAGAAATGTATAAAAAATGAACCATATACGTGTATTTTTCTGGATAAAAAAAAAAAAACAAACGGAAATGAAAACAGTAACAATACGATGCTTCGCAATACTGCGGCATTAACAACAACAGCAAACAAGTAAGGCCAAGCATGGGCATATAATACCCTACACCACAGTATTTGCACACAAACTGGCAAGGCTGTACCGTATTTTAGACCAATGGGCAATCATGGAACCACCAAAACTTACGTAATGGACTTAAGATTTATATTAGAGTTCTTTCTACTGAATATTATCCAGATATTTACATCTATCTATGAGATTCTATGAGATTCTTTCGTTTGAAAGTGTTTTAAGGGAGGTGATTTATATGATTTATATGGTTAATTCAGGAGGTACCAGCCATGACATCACAAAAAGCAGTTATTGCCGCCAAATTTTGTATTAATACCAACATATATAAGGAAGTCATAAAAAGCTGTTTCCGGCAGTGGTAATTGTACACGCAGAGAAAAAACATGTTTAAATATGGTCACCTCCAACAAAACTATTTTTAAAGAAAATTTTAAACATATTATGGTTAATATAACCATATTATTTTCACCTACAACCATATTATGGTTGAAAGAGTCCTCCATCAAGAAGCCACAACCATATTATGGTTGCCTCTAAACATGTTATGGTTAAATATGACAAGAAATTTGTTTTAAAATTAACAATAGTATTTTCCTCTTTTCCAGGAGCAACATGCTATGGTTGAAAACCAACCATGCTATTATAAGTATTAAACATGTTTTTGTTATTTTTGACCATAATATGTTCGGAGGCAACCATAATATGGTTGTGGCTTCTTGATGGAGGATTTTTTCAACCATAATATGGTTGTAGGTGAAAATAATATGGTTATATTAACCATAATATGTTTAAAATTTTCTCTAAAAATAGTTTTGTTGGAGGTGACCATATTTAAACATGTTTTTTCTCTGGGTGTATAGGAGCTTTGGTCAAATATAAATCTATTTAAAAAAAAATAATTTGGATGGTTTTGGCTGAAAAAATATAATTTTAGGTTAATTTAAGTCTAAACAACAATATAAAAATATGTGCCCAAAAACCAGTTCGCAATAAGAATATTGTATGGGGGCGTGTAGAATTGTTAACCGATTCTCACCATTTTAAATAGGCTCCGTCGTTATAAGAATTTAAACATATGGATCCAATTTGATTAAAAGAAGTTTATCAATATAGAGACAGCCAGCCGGACGGACATCGGAAAAGGATTATGAGTCGATCGGTATACTACAACTTGGATCCAAAACCAATGTTTTTATGTGTTGCACTCATCACCAAAAACGAATATTACCATCATTCTTCAGTATTTCGGTGTTAAAATCTTGGTTAACAAACCAATACATACTCACTAAAAAATCAACAGTGAAACGTGCAAGACCGCTACAACAAACGTAGTTGCAATTGTAAAAAAATTTAATACTTTATTTAAATTTGTATAAAAGCAGATTCTTACCTGAGTTCTGTTCTCTAATAAGTTTGTATGTATGTGTATGTAGCAACGTTATTTCGCATAATTTTCACCAGATTTGGAATAGAGGAGAGCTGGGTACATGTACGTGTACAGTTTTTACATTTTAATGTAAAAGAAAAAATATACCACAAATTTGCTTTAAATCGGCGGGTAAAAAAAATATATGTGAACTTATGAAACAAATTTGGAAATATTGCTATCAAAAAATAGTAGGAAGATCGATTACACAGGCCAACACTCAATTTGCTTCTTTGAATTTATCAACTGATTCTAGTTAATTGCGCTGAATTCAAATCTGTAATCAGTTTGTCTCTATCAGCTCTAGTTTTCATGATATAGCTTATTTGTGTTTTTAAAAAAGATGATGTGACTGAAATGCAAATATCTTTAAGAATTTTAAAGGGATTTTTTTAATTTTGTCGGGCTGTGTTATTCTTCCGAATAGTTGCTATTTAAAAAACCCGTTTTTCCGTTACGCATTTTTAAAATAACATGTCAACCGGTTTTGTTCGAATAAATAATAACACAATAGTTATTAAAATTGAATTGAGGCCTTATACTCCTTATATGATCAATAGGATTTAATATATACACTCCCCGCCACATGTATAGGACACCCCTTTGTACTTTGTACAACTGCAATACTCTCTGATAATTGCAAACAATTATCGGTCGTTTGTTTTGTGTTTTAAAGGTGTCTATGTTACCTTGCTCTGAGATAAAATTTGTGTTCTGGAAAGGTCCCGTTAAAATTTTTTTGACTGACCAAAATTGTCAATATTTGTGCGTCACTTTATTCGGACACCCTACAATAACTTTAGTTTTCTAACGCAAGTGAACAACAAGTGCAATGGAAAAAAATTGTTTTAATGCAAATTGAGTTTAAATGCAAATTGTTTTAAAGCAAATTTATAAGGAATCTGGATAATCGATTTACAAAATTGCTGAACGAACCAAACAAAGTCGAAATGTGGTATCTTTTTTTCCACGAAATTAGTCAAACTACGGAAAAATATGAAAGGCCTTCCTAACAATGTTCCTTCGTCAACTGATAAACGTAGTATTCTGAGAGCAGCATCAAATTCTCACGACTCGGCTGCACTAATTAAAGCTAAAACTGGTGTTTCGGCAAGCGTAAGAACGGTGCAGCATGTCATTTCGAAGGCTGAACATCTTAAACAATTTAAACCTAAAAAAAACACCACCTAATGATGCTCGAAAAAATGCGCTTGGGTTTTTATGGAACTCACCTGACGTGGAATATCGAGTGGCACCGGGAGAGTAATACAATTGAGTAGGCTAGAAACATCCTAGGCGCTGTAGATTATACATTTGAGAAAATGTTTTGTACAAAAAACTAATGGTGGTTAGTCATACATTTTACACCCCCAGGGGGGACCCTAGGCAGTAATGGGGCTTTTTCTCATATTTTTAGTCTGTAAATTTTCATATTATTCGAATGTATTTTCTTAGTCAAATTACAATTTTTAAAAGCTTTTATACTTTAATCGTCTTATTCCTTCAATATTTTCCAGGAATATTTTCTATGTATATTTCTGTTACGAAGCTAACTTTAGCTATCCTTTCATTTGTGGGAAAATTTAAAATATATGCACATGCATATTTTTCATGCAAAAATCGTTAAAAACTTACCCTGATAATGGGTTTGTTAATTTAATTTTAAAAACGCTCTTGAGAACACACACAAATCAGTTTTAAATTAAGGCCCTAAATTTGTAAAACGCAAAAGCAACGCCAAAAATTATATTGAAAGCAAAAACTAAATCGACAATATTTCATAATTTTGTTGTTGTTTTCTATAGAAATGAATATTGAATTTTTAAATTTTAAAGAAAAATCAATCCATTCGTACTCAAATCAACCCGAAGCGGTATTAATAGTACGGTGAGTACGTATTTTCTTGAATCAAGTACAGAAACATTGATTTAAGTACGGATTTTCAATCGCAAAATACTTAAATTATCCAAATTCAATCCCGGTTTCGTACTTGAAATAATCCGAAAATGAGATTGAATCAATCTCAAAATGCTCTTGATTCAAGAATTATAAAATTGTTTTAATACGAATTCGTACTTAAAAAATTCTGAAAATGAGATTGATTTAAGTTAAACTAAGATTGAATCAATTTTGATTCAAGTATTATAAAGTTGATTTTATCCCGAATTAGAAAGAAAAAATTATTATGACTGATTAACTTACTCGTTTTACACCTTACAGAATGGTAAAACATCATGCCCGATATGATTTTTACTTTAGAAATCTAATGTACATATAAACCCAAAAATATAAACTAAATGAGAAGCAAGATTTAAAATTTACTTTTTAGCCCTACGTGGTACACATGAGTCTGGCTTACGCATGCCGGAGGGTTAAACACAACGAAAAGTTTAAACTTTTCAAGAAATTCCAGTATTGATTTTTGAAAGTAATCCCATTTAGGATTATTTTGAACACGTTTTAGTGTTATTCGTCATTGGATTTTGTAATACGACTCGAACTTAAAGTAATCATAAAAAACTGGATTTATCCCGAGTGTTTTTCTTCCTGTGTGCTTCGAAAATTGCATTAAGTGATTATAGCATTCGTCTTTTGAAAACATTAACTAAATTACTGCATTTTATTTGACAAATATTTATTCAAGAAATAACACCGAGACATAAATTCATTTTAAATAATTGTGAAAATAGCGGAGCGGAAACTGTACAACTGAAATTCAATGTTGCAACAAAATCGGCAATTCACTTGTTTGCATTTCGAACGGAGAAGTGAAAGTTTATGTGGCAAACAAAAACAAAACAAGTGTCACTGAAACGCCCATTTTAATATATTTCAGTTGCATGACGGCTTCACCTGTAAAAATAGTCCGCAAAAAATTAAACTCGCAACACATGACGTTGTTATTGCAAAATTTTTCCTTTTATTTCACATTTGGCCAGGACTTTTTTTAATTCTAAATGTCTGCAAATGTGTCCGCTTAGCATTTGTGTGTTTGTAGGTCTATTTTCAATCAGAACTTTAAAATAAATTAATCATGAGTTCCATTTAAAAATGTTGCTCGTTGAAGTTCATGTTCATGCAAATATCATCTCAGAATGAATTTGTGTGCTAAAGGATCTGGTGGTTTTGCCAGAGAATGCTGTGTGAATGATGGAGTGGCAGAAGAGTTGGCTGGTCGGTTGGTTCTACTGTTTGTTTAATATTTTTGGCGACAAAGTATCCATCGAGTTGTTCTGTATAGACGAGTGAATGAATAAATAAATGTAGAAGCGTAAAATATATTTTTGTTTTCCGTATATGCATTTTTTAATTTCACGTTTTTTTCGGATTTTTTGCTTTGTTTATATGGGGAATTGAAATTTTATGTTTGTTTGCGGTAAAATAAAGGAAAGAGAATGGGAGGGAGAGAGAGAACTATTTTGTTTTAATTTAAATTGTATACAAACCCAAAAAAATAAATAAATATGTAGAACTGCAACAATGAAATACATGCAACAGTTTCAATAAAGTTTAACTAGTTTATGGGACAAAAATCTGTATTTTAAATAATTTAATTGAAACTCTGTTAAAATAATTTTTTTAATCACTGGTTTCCGCAAACAACATTTAAAGGGAGGTCACATGCAATATTTAGATTTAATACTGGAAAAGGCAAAAGCAAATACGGTACTTTTCGTTTATAGTCACTACGCTTATAGTCACATTAGCGATATAGTTCATTTTACCTGTTTATTTCGCCGCTATAAGTTAATTTAATATAAAGTATTAACGTTATAGTCCATTCAGCGATATAATCACATTTACCATATTGCCATTTATCAACAGTAGTCAAAGGGAGTAAAGTAAACGCAAATTAATGGCGTTATAGTCACATAAGCAAAATTTACTAAGTTATTTTTAGTTTTCGAATCAAAAATCCATCCAAAAAAAGAATGAATTAAATCATTTAATTTTTGTCATCAACTCTCTACTCGTAAAAATTTGGTTTTTGCCGTTGGTATGAGTTATGAAATATTTGGTTATTATTTTATACTGTATGCAACTCTGTTGTAAAACCATAAGCCTGATGTCGGTATAATTTATATGAATTTTTTATTTCCTTTATTCACATAACTTGATTATATTCGAATTCGGTTATATGCGTCATAGTGGCATACATGTGAATTAGCCCTATAGTCTCATTAGCGATATGGTCCACGTTATGGTTTCAACTAAAGGATGTGACTATAAGCGAAAAGTACTGTAACAGCAAAAGAGCAGATATTTTTAAACTACCCGTGGGTTTTCAAAACTTCCTGGAATATTATATCCAGTGTTGCCAGGGGAAGAATAAAGAAAGCTGCAGCTTTCTTTCAACAAATTTTACGTATTTTCGCAAAAGTATCTAACATTCCGAAATATTCCTTGAATCAATTAAAAATTAATATTTTTATTCGATATTTCAGTGTTAATAGCAAGACAACAAAAAAATAAAATAAATGTGTGAAAACGTCATTTTAAAAATAAGAGATACACATGCAGCTGTGTAAGTTTCAATTCCTTTCTTATAGCACGGAAAGGATTATTTACTAGATTCTGCTCGTCCTAGCCAAAAATTTCTGTTGTTCATATTTAGTCTGGATTCACACCGTGAAAGCATTCTTTCAGAAAGTCTGATTTTATTGGTGAGAGGGGAAGAGACCATGCTTTTCATCTCTGCTCTCTCACCCATAAGCTCAGACATTCCAAATAAAAACTAACATAGAATGAGTTCATACGGCTCATGTCTTATTGACTGGATTGCTACTTTATAGGCGATAGGGATGAGGGGGAAAGAAACGAGCAGACCGATGCATGCACTGTCAGTACGCTTTGCTTTTTCATTCGTTGTTTAATTTTGTTTTTAATATCAAAAAGCACACATGCATATGCACGACTATACAAAATAAAAACATGTCGTCAACATGACATGAATCATTTGAACGGAAGGAATAATCTTGACAATAAGACATGAGCCGTATGAACTCAGACATAGTGTGAACCCAGAATTAGTAAAACTTTCTTAAATTAAGAAACATTTTGCTTAAACTAAGCGACACATATATTTAGAGTAAGTAATTTTTTGGCTTGGACGAGACCCAGTAAAAACTTCGCCTACTTTTAAATTGAATAGCTTCATTCACTCATTATTGAGTAGCTTTGTTCTACATAACTACCCCGCAAATAAAGTTGGACCACCATGGACTGGTCCGATGTAATGCAAGCATGGACCATGTCATTGTTAAAAAGCGTTTGTAGTGAGACGACATGTCTTCGTTTTTTAACGACATGCTTTCGTTTTTAAACGACTTCAAAACTAATCCTCTTGAGTATACCATGGAGTAGTTTTAAAACTACTCCTTAGTGGTCCAAAGGTGGGTTATATGGTCCTCTCCTAGGACATCGTAATGTTAAATAGACCAGGTTTTTTCCATACGTTTGGGTTAGTTTTGGACTAGTCCTGGTCCCTTGTGGACTACTCTTTACACGCGTGTTTAGACTGGTCCTATTATTTGCAGGGTACTACAAGGTGGGCCAAAAGTTACCATGGAGTTTAAAAATTTGATAACTTTTTAGTTTATTTATTATTTTTTTCAGATTATATAAATAACACTTGGAGAATAAATAATGAAGAGATACACAACTGAACAAAGAACCAGAATAATAGAATTTTTTATTTAAACCAGAGATCAATTATTTTAACGAAGTCGTTGCTTAGTCGATCATCATCACCAGCATGGCACCGTAACACCCCGTACAATATGGTGTGTGATCACATCTGAAAATATCATTGGGAATTACTTCTTCGAGAACGAAGATGGATATGATAGAAACTTTTTTGCGTCCTGCTATTGAAAACAGACCTGGTATGTAGTTTCAGCTGGAAGGAGCCGCTGGCCACACTTGAACTCAAGGCAAACATTGTTGCAGAAATTCAAACGCTACAGCCACAAATTTTGTTAGATGTTATGGAAAATGCTCTAAAACGAGCCCATCAGTGCGAAGCTAAAAACGGTGGTCCTTTAAGAGACATTATTTTTCATACTTAGTGAAAAAAATTTCCATTTTGTATATTATATCGAGCCCTTACCGCGAAAATAACGTAAGCGCCAAAAATCAAATTTTACAGGAGAGAGCTTTTTTTATTTTATTTCATATAAATTTTGTATGAAATTTGTCGCTTACAATAAAATTGTTCTTGCTATAAAATCGTAACGGTACCTTATGTGACCATGACATTTTAGGATATGATGCAAGTGTTGCCAATAAATTCATTTATTAAAAAAAAACGAAAATTGAAAATCATGTCGCTTAGGTTATTTTCGCGGTTAGGGCTCGATATAATCTGAGAAAAAATATTAATAAAATAAAGTTATTAAACCCCATAGTAACTTTTGGCCCACGCTGTATAACTACTTTTTTCCATTCAGATGTATGTAAAAAATAATGACTTACATTTAAATGTGTTTATTTTGGGACATCTCTTGTAAAATTAATTGGTTCTTTCAGTACAATTGGAAGTAGTAGTTGTACTTTTTCCTGATTACTTAACACATTATTTTGTAGGCGAAGTTTTTGCTGGGGAATAATGCTTTTTGCACTTATTTCAGTTCTCACATATAAAAATAATGTTACTTCAGTTTAATTTAAAATTTCTTGAGATTATGTATTTAGAAGGCTAATACATATTTTGGAACGTCCTGAATATTTTCTTTAGTCATCATTTGGGAATGCAATTGCATGCATTTATAATTGGAAAACTGTCACCGTTGCTATTTAACGTAGTCTAAGATGGTATTTTGATAGGAGCAACCCCAGAGGAAGGAGGAATATCGTGAGGATTAAGTAGAAGGTTGAAGGATCTCGATTACGCTGATGACATCTGCTTGCTATTCTACAACTCTAAACACATGTCAGCAAAGGTTAAGTACGTTCAGAACGAAGCAGCAAAATCCGGCTACAACCATGGTCATGCGAATAAATTCGTCAAGCACCAAGCTATTTTAAATATACGAAGTTGAAATAGAAGATGTTACGAAAATAATATCGCTTCAGAATAATTGGCAAACGTTTCTCCATTAAAAGATTTAAAAATGACTGTTGCCGTTAAAACGAAAAATAACTCGTAGAATTCACCTATCGCTCAGTTTGTGGCAGCAAATCTTTCAATCTCGTAGATATTAATAAGATTTTTCTATGATCGTGCTAAATTCCCAATTTTTATTAATGATAAATACACTGAGATTTGTTATTGAAGGAAAGCTAGTTTCTATGCGCATTTCACTGGTTGTTTAGGCCAGATCGTCAGGAAATCTTTTTCCAAAGACTTAAGAAAAGCTAAAAATATTAAACAGATAAAACTGTAAAGCGAATAAGAATTTTAAACACTCAACGATTTACCTGTAACATTTTATCTTTTTTTATTTGTTTTTCTTTGTTTCTCTCTTCTTACATTCAGCTTCTTTTATATCAATAGCGAATCTTAAGCAATATCTTTAACGAACAATGCGATAAATGATTTCACTATTATACTTTGTATTAATACATGTAAAAAACTCAAGTAATCCCTGTAGTTCATGTGGCTGTCTCCGAGCTGGCTATAATACTAGCCCCTTTATGACACAACCAGTCCGAATGCTAGCCATATGACTGGCCACTTTAACAAGGGGATGTCCTACGAGGGGGTAAATTGTCACTAAGAGGCCACAAAAAGACAGTTCATAAGCCGGTTCTTCTTGGCCTACCCTGTCTCCTTATACCAACCATAAATGTGCTTTTCTGATTGCGTTGTCATACGTTCTGTTTCTATCTCTCTCTCATAAAATAAACAAAATGCTCAATGACATAAATTTTTTAACTATCCACCATCTGCGACACAAAAAGACAGCTATGTGCCAGCACAAAGTAACAGTAAAACTTTTCCACAGTTTTAGAACTAGTCTTCCGAGTATAGGATCAATGTGGATAGTTTTATAACCAGTCTACAGTGTATATAACTGCCACTTTTGGGGTAAATTGTCACGAAAAAACTACAGGGATATGACAAAGTGTGATAGTGTGAATGCATGTGTGATGAAAATGACAAGTATTATAAAACAGTTTGACATCCCATTGGACTTCATCGTTTTTTGAACAATTTCTAAACAATAATACTTTTCATTGTATCAGGGTTGCATTTTATTTCATGTGTGAGTGTTTATAATTTGTACGATGGTGTGAACACAAACTGTCATGTTACATTAGATTTTTTGACAGTCGCAACAAAACTCACTAGATTTCTATCTCACAAAGTATTATGGAATACGTAAGACTTGTGAGATAGTGTAATCTAGCCTCAAATGTTTATTAAAAAATAGTTAAATTATTCGATTGAAAAATTACTACGTTTTCACATAGTTAGGCAACAGTTCGCAAGCGAAGCTTTTGTAGTTTCTCTCTAAATTATGTGTTTTTGCTTAATTTTCAAATAAAAAAGACCACGTTATTTTTGTGGGAAGCATTTTTGCTTTTAAAGCTTTATGTTTGCTAAAAGAAGGCCTCAATATCAAATCTTCGTTATTGCGTATGATTTTGAACATTTTGCGCACATAGTTGTTCGCTTATTTCTCGCAGTTGTGAATGTTCCCTTTTTTATAATCTTATGGTGTTTTCTTTTCTGACAATAATGTTCCATATATGCTACCATTCGTTCGGGTTTTTTGTTCCATTCTAAAAATATATGCAAAAATGTGAGAAGTTGTCGTTTTCCTTTCTTAACATGCTGCAACAATAAATGGCAAATTTGTTCCATTTCTTAGTCCCAATTCACACGTTGCAAGTCTTAAGCTAAAGGTCCACACCATGCGTTCATGCGTAGATGCGTATGATACTTTTTGTGCATTTTATGCGTTTCTAAATTAAAGTTACATGCAATGCGTTCTTTGCGCCAAACTTGTTTTTTTTATCAGCTGTTGTGCTAGTATGTTTAAGAATTAAAAACAATTTTGCCAAAAATGGAGAGTGTAATTGATATTTTTTTAATGGAATTTATTTAATAGAATTCATAGAGGAGTAAGCTTTTATTATAAAAATATTCGTGATTTTTCACGGCATCAATAAGTTTCAATTCATGGCATTTGTTAAAAAAAATAAAAACACAACAAAGATGACACTCAGAAGATAAAAGTAATCGATAAGCAGAATGGCAAATTTTGTTCTTGGTAAATTGTGCTAAAAATTAATTTTAATGTATTTTATTCATTAAAGTTTATACAATCTTTATAACGAAAGCTTTTTCTCTTATTAAAAACCTTTTTTAATGCAAAAACATAGTAAAAAGTAATCCACCACACAAACATATTTATCGATAACATTGAAAATAAAATATGATTTGCCATCCATGGCCATCAATAACAGCTGACTTTTTTTCACCACACATGCGACGGATACAAAAGTGGAAAGTAAACCTATTTTCATGCGTTGATGCGTCTATGCATTCTCTGCATTTTGTTGTGTAACTTGTCATATACAATTACACTGATTCAACTTTTTTGTCAAATGCATAAAAAGGACAGACGCATAAACGCATGGTGTGGACCTTCAGCTTTATTGATCAGCTTGCTACTTTATAACGAGAGTGAAGAGAGGAAAATAAACGTTTCTCTCTCACTCTCTCTCGCCTATAAGGTAGCAAGCTGATCAATAAAGCTGACGGTCCACACCATGCGTAGATGCGATGATACTTTTTGTGCATTTTATGCGTTTCTAAATTCAAGTTACATGCAATGCGTTTCATGCGCCAAAATTTTTTGTTTTTATCAGCTGTTGTGCTAATATGTTTAACAATTAAAAACAATTTTGCAAGAAATTGAGAGTGTAATTGATATTTTAATAGAATTTATTTAATAGAATTCATAGGGGAGTAAGCTTTTATTATAAAAATATTCGTGATTTTTCACGGTATCAATATGTTTCCAATTCATGGCATTTGTTAAAAAAAATAATAAGCACAACAAAGATGACACTCAGAAGATAAAAGCAATCGATAAGTAGAATGGCAAATTTTGTTCTTGTTAAATTGTGCTAAAAATTAATTTTAATGTATTTTATTCATTAAAGTTTATACAATCTTTATAACGAAAGCTTTTTCTCTTATTAAAAACATTTTTTAATGCAAAAACATAGTAAAAAGTAATCCACCACACAAACATATTTATCGATAACATTGAAAATAAAATATGATTTGCCATCCATGGCCATCAATAACAGCTGACTTTTTTCACCACACATGCGACGGATACAAAAGTAGAAAGTAAACCTACTTTCATGCGTTGATGCGTCTATGCATTCTCTGCATTTTGTTGTGTAACTTGTCATATACAATTACACTGATTCAACTTTTTTGTCAAATGCATAAAAAGGACAGACGCATAAACGCATGGTGTGGACCTTCAGCTTTACCCGCAGTTATAACTGAGTATGAGATAATACCCTTTTTTGCATTTGCGTAAAGTACTTTTTTATGCAAGCAAGTATTTTTTTTCTTTTGTTTGCGGACAATTTGCGTTATATTGTGATTTTTAGTTATATTGTGATGGATATAAAAACTTTTTGTTTTTCGTTTGTTTTACTTTTATTACATTTTTTTTTGTCGCAAAATTTTCAACAGCAGCTGACATTAGTTATTAAAAATCAGTGCTGTTAACGCTTATTAGAATTGTAAGAAAATTTTATGTTGAAAATTGCTACAAGCGTGGTGAATATCGCTTTTAGTACAAACTTTGCATTCAATATTTAACACGCTATTATTTTGTTCCATTGTAATTTAGAAAAATGTATCACTTTGTAAGGGTTCGTGTAACCTAATAAATATATTACACAACTAAAATGCATCATTATTTTTTAGAAAAGAAAACACCATTGGGTAAAGCATCTACTTTGCGATGTTGTACTTCACAGGTACGAAATTGTAAAAGAAAATTATTTATTTAGTTTTGAAATATATTCCGTTCTAGTCAATATCCTATGATTAGAAAAAAACAAAAGCAAGTGTTATTTATTCCATAACTCAATGTAAATAAATTAGAATATTAAATATAAACTTATTTTTTAAGTCAAGTTTTATTATATAATTACAATTCTCTAAAATAAATTTTTACTTTAAGAAGATTTGCTTAAATTTTTCATAATTGAATACTCAATTCAGTATAAAAATTATATATTTTAATAAAAGCATTTCGTAAATTTTTTCTATGTATACATTTTCTTTGCATACTGCTAAATTGAAACGCCCTCTCTTGTTTTAATTGGATAAATAAAATTGTAAAGGGATTAAATTTCTTAGATGCAAAAGGATATGAAAATATAAACTTGAGTAAGTTGATTGGATACATAGTTATCTAAATTGGACGACACGAAATTAAAATTTGTAAAGAGTATAATCAAAAAGTTAAAATGGTATAAGAAATGCGAATGTAATTGACTTTGACTTTTTATTGTTAGTAAAAGTAAAATTAATGTGGATATAATAATTAAATACAATAAAATTACTGAAAGGGAAAACAAATTTTAAAGTTTGTTTTTCATTATCCAAATTAGCCAATATTACTATATTTCAGCAAAAATTTGTTAGTTACACGTAAATATGGCAGATTTAATAAATAAGTTCAAAATTCCTACACTGAAAGAATTTTCTTCGCAATACCAATGAATTTTGACATTAATCCCATGAAAAATTGCATTAAAAAGAAACCTACGCAGCGCTTCGTTGGATCAATGAAACTTGTTTCATTTAAATGTTTTTAATGAAACATTACATTAGATCTATGAATATTAATCATTGAATGAATACTTTCAGTAACATATGTATATTAGAATAGAATATAAGGTCTTATGTAAAATTAATTGGCCTATATAACCTAACTGTGTTGGGGCCATTATAATACCAAATAAATAAATAATAATACTTTCAGTAAAGTAAAAAAAAAATTTTTTTTCTTATTTTATTTTTTTTTTTCTTATTATTTTATTTTTTTTTTCTGTGTCTGGCGGGAATCGATCGCGCAACCTCGGTGCTGATAGACTAGCTCACAACCAGCTAGCCTACCGTTGCAGTGTAGTTTTTGGATAAAAAAAAACTATGTTTTTTACTCAATTATGAGCGTAAATATGAGATTAAGTTGTCCATAACAACAATAACAACGTTGATTAAAAGTTTTTGGTTCATTACTATAATGACATTTTTCATTGTCATAATGAAAATTTAAATTTATAAAAGCATTATTGAAATATGTTGCTTTTATAAAAATTTTTGATTTCATAAATTTAATGGCATATTACATTAGATGTATGAAATAATTAAATCTTACATTTTTTGATTAACAATTAAACATTTTTTTAAGGAAACTAAAATTTTGTATTAATTTATGAATATAGTTATGTTTGTATATTGTTTTTTTATGTTCCCAAATAAAATTTTGTTTAACTTGGACAAACATAATTAACATAATTACGAAATCCAATGAAGCGATTTTAACGAAAATACTTGATTATAACTATGAAATTCCATTTAGACAATGAAAATTTTCATTTACCGAAGGAAATTTTTTTTATGAATATGATTCATTAAATATATGAAGCATTTTTCTTTCAGTGATAGAAGGCCTTTTTCGATTTAAATTGGAAAATTTAAATTATCTGTTCGTAAAAAGTGATAAATTGTTGCGAGTGCCAGCAACTCAACAGAAGCTGCAGCTGAAAAATTTTTACATTAACTTTTTATTTAAGTTTCTCCTTTTTTGTTTTAAAACTTATATACTTTTTACTTTAATTAAATTATTTTACTTAGATAAGTCCCAATTCACACGTTGCAAGTCTTATTGATCAGCTTGCTACTTTATAACGAGAGTGAAGAGAGGAAAATAAACGTTTCTCTCTCACTCTCCCTCGCCTACAAGGTAGCAAGCTGATCAATAAGACTTGCAACGTGTGAATTGGCACTAAGATTCTTATATTATTAAATTTCTATGCTTATTTTCAATTCGTTATATCTAAGTATATCTAGTGTTTGTACAAGTTGAAACCCTCTAAGCAATTGGTAGAGTGTTTTTCGATTATCTACTAAATTTGAACTACTTCGTCATATTTGGTAGTTAAACAGTAGATGTTAAGAAATTTAGCAACAACAAAGAATTGAATAATGAATTCTAAAACTATACTCTTTCGTCACTTTAAAAAGTTGTTGAGATAATTGTAAAACCATGTTCAGATCTCTGATGGGATTTGTGGTACAATTGTACCAAATTTGGTACAATCAAAACTTTATTGTTACACTGGTACAATTCATCCTTTTTTTTTTTGGTACAAATTAAAGAAAAACCCCCACGAAGTTTTATAATTTCTTTGAGGTGTATTAATTTACGTTTCTCTTCAAAAATACAATTTCTAATAACATATCTCCAGCCCTGACCAGAACAACTAAAAATTTATGCTCATGATGTTATGCTAACATATTCAGTACATACCGACATAAGTATGTGTACTAGACTGGTCGCATCTTGTATGGGATTTTTTTTTTAAATTTAATTGTTTGCGCTGCTTAAAATATGAGGTTTGGTGTAAGAAATCATGACCTAATTTTTCAGGTCAAACCGACGGTGCCTAGCCGTGCCGGGTGGGGCCCAAAGTTATACTAGTTTAAAAGCCGAAAATTAAAAATATGACTACGCTACGATCGTCGGCAGAGAAAGTACTTCAAGTATGCCAAATTTCAGCTTCCTATGTCATCAGCTGGCTTCAGAAAGTTGCGGAAAGAATAGGACATACATGCAAACATCCTGACATACTAAGAAATTATACATTGTATAGATAGATTAAAGTATTTGCAGTTTAATATTTTGGTATGATACGAACGAAAGATTTTTAACTAATTTTAACTAATTCGGGGTCGCTGAATTCAGTGGTGCTAGCCGTTTTTTTTAGGTTAGCTTTAGTTTTCGAGATATACCGTTATTTCGGAAATTAAGGACGTTGCACAACATATGTTCGCGCAACTCAAAAACGCTTTAGCTTATTGAAAAACTAAAAAAAACCGAAATTCGGCAATAAAATTTACTTTAAGAAAGTTACAACTTTTTTCTTCATATTGGCTTTGGTTTTCGAGATATACCGTTATTTCGAAAATTAAGGAGGTTGCACAACATATGTTCGCGTAACTCAAAAACGCTTTAGCTTATTGAAAAACTAAAAAAAACCGAAATTCCGCAATAAAATTTACTTTAAGAAAGGTAAAACGTTTTTCTTAAATGTCGTTTTAGAAACATAATTTTTTTTTTCTGGAAAAAAAAAATAATTTTTTTATTAAAATTTCGGAATTTTTGTTTTTAAAAATTCATAAAAAATTGAAAAATGGAGCTATGCTTCTAATTTTATAGAGTCATATAAAAAACAATATTGCAAACAAAACAATCTATAAATGATTAAAATCTGTTCACAACTTTTGATTTTATGTATTCACAAAAGACGAAAAATTTTAATTAATTTAAGAATTTTATTAAACCGCCATATTTGTATAATTGAAATTCTTATATTTGGCCCGTGTAGTGCCTAGGATGCCTATATATAAATCTTTAAATATATAAATCATTAACTTATGTACCTGGATTTTCAGAAAGGTTAGACAACTCAAATATTTATGACAAAGGGAAATATAAAATGGCACACAATGTTGGTAGATTATTCACAAGAATGAAAGGTAGATTACAAAAGTTAGATATGTCACATTTAGTTTGTAAAATACCTTGTGGTGGCAACAATAATGAACAATGTGCGAAAATATATGTAGGAACAACTGGGACGAAACTGAAAACTAGAATAGCAGGACATAAACATGACCAAAAATATAGAAATTACAATTCAGCACATGGTACAGCTTTATCGACTCATTGCAGGGATTTAAATCATTATCCAGATTTTAAGAACACATCCGTTTTAAACGTGGAAGGTTTTAAGAAAAGAAGATATATGTTAGAAATGTTACAAATAAATAATGTTCCATTTGAAGAAAGGATTAATTTTAAAAAATATACAGATTTATAGATATTTATTGAATAAGAATAAATAGTTTGACGAAAAAAGAAATAGGTTTAGATCTATGGTTGTTTTCTAAAAAAAAGTTTAGATGGCTTAAGTTAGATTTGTTAAAAAAATTTTTTGACGAAAAAGGGAAATATTTTAAAATTGTTTTTTGTTTCCCCTTTTTAATTTTTAATTTTTTAATATTTTGATTTTATGAAATGTTATTGTTGAATGTTGAAAAAATTTTTAAATTTAATTTTTATTTTTATTAATTGAAGCACAGCCGCGAATAACGTTTTAAGTTACAAAATAATAATTTTTCAGGAGAGCAAAAAAACGTTTTTTGACAAGCAGCATTATTTGTTTTAAAAATTTTTTTTTTCTATTATTTAAAATAGTGATAATAAAAACTTTAATGCAAAAGGCTTTTAAAACATTATTCCGCACTGCAAAACCATTTCGGTTTCATCATTATGTTAGTAACTTGCAATGTTCTTCCTGACACTTTGTACGCCATTTTGAAGGCGTTAAGGTGCATAGTTTTGGTTGATTTGATGTTTAAACTGTGTAAGAGAGTAAAGTCAACGTTTATCTGCAAAAAAACAGTTTTTGCAAAATGTGGCGTTTACAACGTTTTTCGCGGCTGTGCTTCAATTGTCAAACATAATTTTTGTTAATTTTAATTAAAATATATCCTGAAGAAGATTTCCAAAGGAAATCGAAATATCGATAATAAAAATATACGAAATATTTAAAATAAAAGTGACCTTAAGCTCAAATATTTATAAAGAAGAAAAGTAGCTAAATATATTCGTAATATTACATCATAATATTTTTCCCTTAATCATGTTATTATTCTGTTAATCATACTAAGTTAAGAAGTAATCAAATTATTGTCATGTTAATCATAATAAGCTAAGAAATTAATCATATTATTGTCATGTTAATCATAATAAGCTAAGAAGTAATCATATTATCATCATGTTAATCATAATAAATTTAGAAGCAATCATATTATGATACAGCTCCTTTAATAAATTTCATAACAATACAAAATAAATTAAACTTTTTATGTATCGATTTTTTATTTTTTGACTTTTTACAATTTTTCTTGATGTAAATAAAATAGCGAAGTTCAATATTTGTTGTTGGATTTTACTTCGATATTTTGCACTATTAATTATTAATTATTTTAATTTCTTTAAATTTATTATTTTTTATGGTAGTTTTTCTTGTTTAACCGCTCACATATAAAACAAACGACACAACTGATTCAAAATAATTTTACAAATGGCGCTAGCATAATATTTTTAGAGTAAAAATAGTTTGATTGCATCTTAAACATAATATGATAAATGTATAGAAAGTTATGGCTATTAAATATCATGATATGGTTGTGGGTAATATAATATGTTTTGAAAGTTATCATAATTTAGTTGTTAGAAAAATAATTATTTTTCGGTCAATAATACACAAATTTATAAATAAGATTTATTTGTGTACGACAACAATATATTGTTACAATAAACATAGTGTTGTTTCCGTAACCATGCCCAACCATATTTTTTCTCTGCGTGTATACATTAATCTTTTTAAATAAGCAATTTCTGATTTCCTTGTGAGGCAAATTTAGACAGTACAGTCTATCTTCTGTCATTGTTGATCTGAGCCATGTTTTTATTTGACGAAGGGTAGGAAATGACCTCCCGCTCGTAGCTTTACTGACGAGCATTGAAACGAAAATTTGAAATATTTTTCTTAGATCTATGCAGATATCTTAATCACAGTTAACTAAAGCATCTACAACGTTATCTGATAGATCAGGCTCAAGTTTAGATGTTAGTATGTGTTTATCTCTTTTATCAAATATAATCAGCTCATCCGCTAGTTGTGGTTTTAACAGTTTTGTATCTGTATATGACTTGATTACACTTTCAGGTAGAAGTTTAGGTATGTTCAATACATTTGGGATATCTTTTGGGAAAGTTGTTACGAGATCTTCTAAAATAAATTCAATAAGAGGAATGTAACCTACAACTCGGTAGTAATCTTCAAGATTTTGGAAGTGATTATTTCGTTTAAATCTTGTCTTTCTTCAAGGCACATGATTAAAATTTTGATAAGGCTTGATCCTTTTTGAAGATCTATATCTTGCTTTTGTGAAATGATACTTAGTGACTGTGTTACAATTAGTATCATGCTTAATATGTGTATTCCGCAAATAAATTCAAAAGTACTAAGTGAGTTCCTTAATACAAAGGTACACTCACAATATTATTACAGTAACGGACTGTAGTTTATTAAAGAAATATTCCCTTCAGTAATTTTTAAATAAATAAGCATTTAAAATTCCAAGCAAATTTATTTTTAACTGATTCCAACAGTTATTCAAAAAACTAAGTGCATATTAATACGGATTTTCAGTTGCAGTTAATATTGTCCGTTGATTGAGTTAAATTCTTCTTTATGTTAAATTAAATAAAAATTTAATTTAAAGCAATGAAAAGTTCATTTAATTTTTACTGTCAAAAATTCAACCGCGTATTCCGTAAAAACAAATAAATATGCAGTTATTTTATAAAATTTTACTGTCAAAAATTCAACACCATATTCAGTAAAAACAATTAAATATTCATTTATTTTATATAATTTAACTAACTTGTGTAAGCAATTCCCATTTTCTATTTATTAATAGAATTTATTTAAATACATAAAATTTTAAAGTAAAATAATAATTGAGAGTTCTTCTGTAAACAACGTGGTCAGTACAACAAAAGTAAAACAAACGTGTGTAACAGGGTAAGTAAATAATAATATTCTCCCTCTATCGCTTATAAGAAAAACAAGCGGACAGGTGTCTGTCTGGTATTTTTTAGAAATTCGGCTCTTTTGTGGAGTAAACGAAATTTACTGAATTTAATAAAATAACTGAATACCAATTTAATTGTTTTTACTGAATATGGGGTCAATTTTTTGACAGTAAAATTTTACAAAATAACTGAATATTTATTTGATTTTACGGAATATGGTGTTGAATTTTTGACAGTAAAAATTAAATGAACTTTTTGTTAAAAATAAATGAAAAATAAGTACACCGGTTTTTAATTGAATTTTCAAAGATTCTACTATATGATGTACACTTGTTGTTCGCTTGGGATGATTATATTTAAAAAATTTCGTCGTTTCTTTAACAAATGATAAAAGTTTTTGTATTAATGGCACTTTATTGTTTTTAGAAATTGAGTTGTTCGATTTATGGGAATAGCAAGGCGTTTGTTTCGCATTTGTCGCTTTTCCAGAAATTATTAACTGATCTATTTTCTGCTGACATCAGAGGACACCCATCTGTTCCATCTCCTACACAATTTTTAAGGTCAAGACCAAAATTTGTCAAAGCTTTAAGAACTATTGATGGTAGTGCCTTCGCATCAATTGACACATCAACGTAATCAATATCTTTTGAAGCCTCTTCAAATACGTTTACAACAAAGCCAATAAATTCTTCCCTAAAAATTTTTTGTTGTTTGTTGAAATATCTTAAGGATAAGGAAATCTGGCTTTTCCCCGACAAATCCGTGCTTTCGTCAAAAATTATCGAATAGAATTTTGATTCTTATAACACATAAATATATACAATCAAGTCAAACGTTTAGTCTTTGGATAAAGATGGCACCTGCTGGGATTGAATGTAGAATAATAAGTAACTGAATACGGTAAACTAGATGTTTCTTTGGAAATATCTAATAAATAACTATTAGGCTTATGATTTGGAGACTTATTGAAAATCGTTAAAGACGCAATAAAAAAAACAAAAAAATACTTATTGAAAATTTCGTTAGAGATTTAACGAAAAAACAAACAAAAAACCCCTTACTGGGATTTCCAAAAGTTTTGTACATTTAAAAAAAATATTACTATCGGGAATTCTTGTATTATCGAAATTAACGAAATTAATTAATACGCGCCTGATTCAATGATATTAAAAATTTTTGTTGAAAATAAGTGTTTTTATTTTTCTAGTGAAAATCAACGTTATCAGTGTAAATAATTTATTAAATAAGTTTTGCAAAAGCATTAAAAAATATGCTAGTTATAAAATGATTTTACTTTTAGGGCCATTATTATAACTTGGCGTTAGCTGTTATCCGACAGTTAACAGACGCTTTTTGACAGATAACACATTATTATCTGTCAATTTAATCTTAACTTTAGCTAACTTCAAGTTGTAATAATGGCCCTTAAAAGGTTAGTGTTTGAACAAATTTGCGACATTTTGTAAATTCCTTTAAAAAATTTTTCCACATTAGGTTTTTAACTTTAAAACATTATAGGCCAATTTCACCAAATTGGTGAAATTGGTAAAAACAATTGTGTTCACTAAATGAACTGTA
The DNA here is from genome assembly GCA_930367215.1 of Pollenia angustigena. Lineage (NCBI taxonomy): Eukaryota > Metazoa > Arthropoda > Insecta > Diptera > Polleniidae > Pollenia > Pollenia angustigena. Next base: position 116,422,733 of record OV884057.1, on the reverse strand, counting down.
CATTTTTGGTTATTTGTTAAACTTTCAGCTCAGTTATTTTTTATTTTACTCAGACTCACCTAACAAAAACCAACAAAGATAAACCGTAAAATGTCCTACTTTTTGTAATAAAGAAAAATAAGGAAATAATTAACTTCAAAATAGTACGTTTAAGAGCCAAAAGAGATACTACTATTGATATTCAACTACCAAAGCGCTCTAATTAGTTATAAAATATAGACACTAAGTAGATTTTTAATGCAAATATTACCATAGTGGGATACTTCCCAAACTTTATACTACCCTGCAAATAATAGGACCAGTCCAAACACGCGTGTAAAGAGTAGTCCACAAGGGACCAGGACTAGTCCACAAGTAACCCAAACGTATGGAAAAAACCTGGTCTATTTAACATTACGATGTCCTAGGAGAGGACCATATAACCCACCTTTGGACCACTAAGGAGTAGTTTTAAAACTACTCCATGGTATATAACCCACCTTTGGACCAGTAAGGAGTAGTTTTAAAACTACTCCATGGTATACTCAAGAGGATTAGTTTTGAAGTCGTTTAAACACGAAAGCATGTCGTTAAAAAACGAAGACATGTCGTCTCACTACAAACACTTTTTAACAATGGCATGGTCCATGCTTGCATTACATCGGACTAGTCCATGGAGTAGTCCATTTTATCAAAATGGGTCAGGTGGTCCAATTTTATTTGCAGGGTACATAAATCAGATGTGAATAGCAAAAAAGGGATAGATTTTTGCTAATTGGGGAAACTATTTGATTATTTTTCAATCGCAATTGTTTGCAGGGAAAATTTAAAACAAGTGTGTGTATTGAAAAAGTTTTTGTACTGTTAAAAGAAATCTCCAGTTTGTGTACAAAAGGCACATTAAGAACTCTGTGTTGCAGTGTTCAAACAAAAATTTTATAATGGTATAAAATAAACAGTGCACTACACTTCAGGAGGAGATAACACAATATCTATAACATTTTGTACTATTGATTGTGTCATTATAAGTATCGGAATTGGTCCAAAGAAAAAGATCTCTGTTTGTTAAAATTTATTTATTTACACCTTAATCTAACCAACATTTTTAATAACAAAAAAACAAAAAAAAAAATATTTCTTAAATAGCAAGTCAGCAAGACAACCGTTGCTGTGTTCTCTTGCAAAATGGTCATTGTACTTATGCGACCATATTTCGTCTCATCCTTCTATATGGCATACTCGTATGGTGGCTAAACTTGGATAGATGTACCCACTTTGGAAGACTGAGGAAGGTGCAGATAATAGGCTCGCTGTGCAATACGGGGCCCTTTGCACCACTCCAACCAATACGATGGATCTTGGGGCAAAAGCGATGACAACGATCTCGGTTATTCGCCTTAAATGTAACCAACAGTGAAGTGGAAACAGCCCATGTTTTGGTTCACAATCATCGTTAGAGAACGTTGATACCAAGCGGGAAAGCGTGGAGGAAAACGTTTTTCTAGGCAGGAGAAGAGGCGTGAACTTCTAAACGGAGGGCTTTAAATCGCGAGAAGGAGCGGGAACAACCCTTGACTACTTCTCATCTCTTAGCAAGATGGTGGAGCAGTTTCACATCAGGGCATAGGGATTTACTGGGGAACATTAGGGCCGATGAGCTTGCCAGACTTGCACTACCTTTCGGGTTATATTGGATTTGGAAGGCGTTAGGGTGTTTCTGCTCTCCTGCAAACTCAAAATTCTGCAATCGACTATCGAAACTTCAAATGGCAAATGGGCCCCTAACACTTGATTTCCAGGTAATTGTGGCCCCACCCTGAATGATGAGCGCGTCATGTCCCTACTATCAATGACGAAAAGAGACGTATCACTTTTGGTATCTCTTGTCATGGAACACTGTCTTATATGTAGCAAGGCACAGCGTCAGGGAGCAGGACACTGGGCAGCAGCTTAGATTATGAAAATAAGGGGGGACGGGGATCAACTTTTCTTTTACTGTCCTGCACTGGCGTGAAAACGACTGGCCGAAACGGGAGCCGCTACATTAAACGGGTTGTATAATATCTCTGTCGTTGAACTGGAGCGCAATTTAAACTTCGCTAGAAGTTCAGGTTAAATTACGGTTGGGGTTCTGTTTAGTGGTATCACAGTGGATCATTAGGTTTTAGTGTGTTATTTCTACCTAACCGAACCTATACTTGGTATATCGATTAAAAATGTATGATAATTTATTATTCCATGTAACTATTAAACAAAGAACTGCGTGAATAGGTACACTGAACAAATCAAATCGGAATTCCTTAAATTAAGTATATAACGCTTGATTCAAGTACGGAATATTCAAGGGCTAAATACTTAACTACTCCATATTTAACAGCGAATTCGCACTTAAAATAATCCGAAAACAGGATTTAGTTAATTAAAAGTGAGATATAATTAATCTCAAACTGTGCTTGATTAAAGAATTTCTAAACTTCTAAATTTCTAAACACTAACTCACCACAGAAAAGAGAGCATCTTATTACTTTACTTACTGGTTACACATGTTTATTTTACTTTTGTTGTATTCCGCGCTTTATTTACAGAAGAAATTTCAATTATAATTCACCAGCAGTACGCCCATTATGGTCTCCCTAATCATTCAACTTAAAAAAAATTATGTATTTAAATAAATAATTAAAAAAAAAAAATAGATATGGGAATTGTTGCTTTTTATATAAACATGAAAATAATCTATATTTTTCTTCTTGTAGCAAAGACACCCGTATGCACGCATATTTGTTTTCGAAAATTATCCCATTCCGTACTTAAATTTTTGAGTACGATTCGTATTAAAGTATGAAATAAAAAAACTTAAATTTAGTACGAGTTTTTTATTGCTGTGTAGTTTATAGAACACGAGCGCCTTTCTCGTCCGTTCAACTTACATTTAAAACAAAAACAAATTTCGAAATTCTTGAAACAAAGTCTTCCTTAAATCGGATATTCCGACATTTTTTATGTATGAAGAAGATTCTATCAAAGTTTGTGAAAGAAATATTAGTGTTATAATATTTAAATAATTTTTTTTTGCATAACTTTCAAAAATTTTTTTTATTTTACTTTAATTTTCCTATTGTTTTTCTTTCCTATGGATTTCTTGTTCCTGTTTGATACTTTCTAAGCTTTTAAGCAAAACATTTCCTGTAGATATTGAAAATTTTACGCATTTCTGCATCTTGTGTATGAATAAAGAGAAGAATAACATGCATAGACGTATGCAAATACAAAAGCAATAATTCTTAATGTTTTTTTTTAATAATATCTATATAAAATACTGGCATTTGCTATGCCCTACACTTTATATTTGTTAGATTAGCTGGTGTGATACTTTAGTTTTTGTCTCTAAGAATTTGCTTATACATAATTATCGTTCTTTGAATTTATCAAAAAGCTTTAGCATTTAGGCTGATTTGATCTATAGTTGAACCTAAATCCATATTGAATGAATGAATTAATGAAAATAAATCTTCTCTCATCTCTCTTTCTCTCTTGCTAGCTATTGTAGGATAATTTGTGCCTGTTTTGTATAGTTTACTTAACCCGTAGTATTTGGGCTTAATGCAAGAACATGTTACGGATTATAAAAAAACAAACTTTTAAATATGCCTTAAGCAATACGTCAGGAATTTTATAACCAAATTTCCAGATTTTAAACCCAACCAACGTTTCTCAGTTTTGTTGTTAATTTTAAGAAACGTTACCAAATTTTAACTGGCCACTGATTGCCAGCATTTGGACACCAACACGTTTTTAATTTAATTTTGTTTTTTCTTTTAACCCACTTGCAACTACAATTCGAGTCGGAAAGAACCCAGCCAATTGTAGGGGGATGTAAGAAAAGATAAACGCACTGTTTATTGTTGGTGTTTTGTTTAAGCTTTAATATTGTTACAAGTAAGACTTAGAGTGTTTATAACTCTTATTCGCTTTAGGGTTTTATTTGTTATATATTTTTGGCTTTTCTAAAATCTTTGGAAAAGGTTTCCTGATGAGCTGGTCAAAGCAACCGGCGAAATGCGCATAGAAGCTGGCTTTCCTTCGACAATAAATTTCAGTGTATTTATCAAATATGAAAAACTGGGAATTTAGCACGTCATACGGAAATCGTATTAATAAGTTTTTATTTTAATTTATATTACTTATTTAGCGCAGTGTAAAGTCATCAAATAAAAAAAAAAAAATTAGACCAGTCTTGAGTTTCAACTGTTTTCCAGTAGGAACATTCATAACGTTATAGCCGAAATAAATTTCTCAATAAGGTTTAGTGTAATTTTTCTTTTAAAAATATATTGCATAAATAGAATTTTAATAAGATAAAGAATCATAGAACTGGAAAATATTATTATGCATTTTAATTCTTTGGAAGTGCATGTGGCACTTTTAATGCAGCATCACCAATGGACCTACAACAAATACTTTCATATGTATATATTTTTGTGTATGGATACCCTGTAGGAAATGTGTCTAGCGCACCTGTACTGATTCACTTTTAACACAGTCATCAGTACTAGTGACTTATTATACCCCACACACTGTTATTTACCATAGACATTTAACATGTGCGCGTCATTTAAAATCAACTACTGACGTTGGTACTATGGACTAGTTAGTTCTTTTGGGACCGTATGTAGATATTGGAACCAGAGAATCACATGAGAATCTAGTCCACCCTTTTGGAACTTTTAGATGTTGAATTGAAAATTGATTTTTTTTAATTTAATTATTAAGAAAAAAAAAATAGCTAATAGACAATTTTCTTTTTTCGTTTTAAAGGCATATATAAAAGTGTAGACACTTCGTTGACCATGTCACCTAGAAGTCATCAAAATAAAAAAAAAAAATAAAAATAAAATGGTGACATGGAGACACTTGCACCCAGGTTTCCTTCAGGGTATGTATGAATATTTGAAACACACACACACACAAAAGCCACGTCTCTTAATGTGTGTATTTATGTAAACACTTGTTTGGTTTTGTCTATAAGCACACTTCATTCGTGTTCATGCTTGTGTCTCAAAAAGGATCTAAATTTCATTAATTAACACTTAAGAAATGCAAACAATCATGAAATTAATTTTCAAGTTTTTGTTTTCAAATTCTCTCAAGAATTTGCTGCTCTTACAAACTTTTTTTATTTAAATGTAAAACAAACAAAAAAAAATCACAGCATAATAACAAATTTTTAAACAATAGACGTTTAATTTATTTAAATTTATTTGGTTAATATTGTTGGAAATACTTGGTATCCCTAACAGCAATTTTTTAGCCAACTAATTAAATTTAATCAATATTAATTTTAAATATTTTATAGAAATTGATTATTTTGGTGTGTTCTAAACAAAGAGCTTATTGTAGCCACCTAAATGGAAAAACTATGGATTATAAATTCTCAGTTTGATTTCCAATTTAGACTATAATCGACTTTTTACACTTCAACGTTTTTACTGAATTCTTATTCGTAATTGCATCATAAGCCACACCAATTTCTACAGCTCAAAACAAAATTTAGAATATCAAAGAAGTTATATAACATATCGCACTTGTTCAACAATACTGTATTAACTCAAAATTTCAAAATTTTCAGTAGAAGCTAAACAATTTTTTATTTCATATGAAAGGCATATGATAAAGTATTTTAAAACCAACCGTTTCTTTACAAAAAAGTTGACAAAACAGCACGATATTTTAAGAGCGGGTAGATATGACTATAGCATGTCGATTTCTTTCAAAAAGTAAAAAGCAAAAATTTTGAGTTAATACAGTATTGTTGAACAGGTGCGATATGTATGAAAGTCGTATTTTTTTTTTCTTGAGCGCACATGAACTTGTGGGAATAGGAGGGCTGCTTTAATACCATGTGAGATAAGGCCATGATGGCTTTATTGAAAGTATTGAAAACTGGCTTCGCATACTAAAGTTTTTCTGGGTTTTTTCCTCCAGTAGCACGCGGCAGATGGCTTCGCTGAATAAAGGCTCAGTAAGGCGAACGTTGCTGTACCGTATCTGTACTGTATCCATCAGCTTTTCGCTTTTTTTTTATATGAAAACCAGTACAAAAGCTTACCGAAATGCAATGTACCGTAGTTGCAACGTACCAGTCTGTATAAAATAGAATTTCATGCCGTTGTTACGTAACATTTGTAAGACAGTGATGGGCGGCTTGTATGTTACATTGAATGCGGGTAATTTTGCTCTTTTTTTTTTTGGTACTTTTTTCAGTATATCTATGGAATTGCGACAAAACAACTTACAATACAACATATTTCCAAATATACATATGTTAAGATGTTTAAAATAAATAAATGCATATACACATACAATGGAAATGTGAAACATATAAAAGACTTTAAATGGTATCAAAACCTTGTTTGTATGCACATTTACAAAATATGTATGCTAAAAATTTATATATGCTAAAATACAAATTTATTTATTGTAAATCTATAATAAAAATATTAAATTATTAACATTTTTTCCACACACAAAATACTGTTTTAATCAGAGTACGAAAACAAACAAAACGAAACGTTTGCTTTCGTTTTGTTTTGTTCTTTGCAGTGAGTAAAACAAAAACAAAACCAAAACAATGAGAATGATTGTGCCATTTTGTTTTGTATTATTTTTGCTCGTGAGCGCAAATTGTACATTAATATAAACGTACACAGCTGGAAAATAAAAGAGTAAGAACAATATTGAAACATTCAGAAAAAAAAAGTTTGACAAACGTTTGGCAATTGATTTACTCACTACTATTATTTCTAAGTGAAATAAAAAGTGAGGTTTTTAGGTTTTTTTTTGTTTTTTAAGGCTTATTTTGACTACCATAGTAATTAAAAAAAAAAAACAAATTAAATTAAATAAAAAGTAGTTCAAAGAAAAAAGAATAAAAAATAACGTAACAAATCATTTTTTGGACGAGGCATTGTGGATTTTACTCTTGTTATGCCACTACAAAAACCAAACAAGAACTAAATCAATTACTCAAAACAAAACTTTTCTCTATATGTTTTGTACTCAGACGTACGATTGTAACGGTAAATTAAATAATGCAGATGAGTGGAAAGCCAATTGTTTCGTTTTCTCTCTTTGACACTTGAAAAGTTTTTGTTTTGGTTTTGCTCATATACAATACAATTTAAAAATATTGAATAGTTTTGTACATTTTGCAAACGTTTGCGAAATGTTTTGTTTGTTTTCATACTCTGGTTTTAATACCATTTAAATCACGTGGTACTTTTTCTGCACAACGGTCACCATTTGAACATTTTTGATTCCCATCACTGTGTGTTTTGTTTTATGTATACTATTGCTTTTTGTTTATGTATGGGAAAACATATGACACGTTTTTAAACGTTCTATAAGTGCACCAACAGTACGGTGCGGTACATTACGGGAACAGCAACGTTCGCCTAACTGAGCCTTAAAGTTTTCATGCATGCGTCACAAGAATAAATAAATGTTTTTCAATGATAACTAAGGATTTTCCCTTTTACAGAATGTTTACACCATGAATAACAATATTCTGAAAAAATATGGCTTTATCTCTCATTTGCGAAAAAAAAAACTATGGCTATATCTCTCATTTCCCAAAATTTTTAATATGACCTTCCTCTCATTGATTGGGCAATAAGGCCATTATGGCTTTATCTCCCATTCAATTAAGCAATAAAGCCATCATGGCGTTATCTCACATGGTTTTAAAGCACCCCCGGGGGAATACAATGACGTATTTACAAAATTACATTTAGTTACATATCAAATAAAATAAAAGTTTTGACTTGTATTTAGTGAAAGTGTAAGTGCTGGTCCACACCCTTTAAGTTTTAGCCATCAAGTCTTGAGATTTTAGGAGAGAGAGAGAGAGAGAGAGAGAGAGAGAGAGGAAAAAAATGGCATTCTCTTTTCCCTTCTTTCATAAAAGCTAAAACTGCGGCTAAAATGCTCTGCTCTAAAATGATCACTGCACAGATCGATCTTTTTTCTTTTCGCTTGGCTAGAAAGTAGTGCGTTGACTACACGTGTAAAAAAATGGGTAGTACTGTATAGACAAATGGTTTTTTCTCTTCTAAGAAATAATACTGCATTATAATTGTGTTATATATATATTAGGTTACACGCACCCTTACAAAGTGCAAAACTTTTTTACATTACAATGGGACAAAGTGTTATCTACGTTTTACACTCAACACTTATGTGTATTTGTTGTAGCGATTTGCCACATTTGTTTTTCTTTGAATTCAAATAAGCGTTCACAACCTTTATTTTCAATAATTAAAGTCAACTGCTGTAAGAAATTTGGCGAAAAAAATGTAAAACAAACGAAAAACAAAAAGTTTTTATATCCATCTTAATATAACCAAAATCACGATGTAACACCAATTGTTCGCAAACACAAGAAACAAATTAGTAAGAAAAATATTTGCTTGCATAAAAAGTACTACGCGGATGCGAAAAAGAATATTTTCTCGCTCTTAATTATCTGTCTGGTCCCCGATATCGACCGTTATCGTTCGCATGCATTTTCAACAACAAACAGCTGATTTTCGGTCCACTAAGAATTTTCAGCACGACAAGTCGATCGACAATAGAAGCGATCGATAACGTAATAGTTTTCATAAAAATTTGCGGGCACTAAGAAAGAAATATCATAATCAGTCACTTGTGTTGTAGTTGTCGACAGAGGTATTTTCTCAGAATATTAAACGAATTTTTCTTATATATTTCTAAAACTTAGGAAATTATGTAGGTTTTGAAAATATTTTGAATATAATTCTATTCTACTTTTTGTGTTTACTGCTTTGTTTGTTTTTTGTTTAATGTACCCATGTTCCGTAACTTTAGTGAGAACTTCTCGCATCGAAAAGATTTGAAAAAAAATATTCGATCGTTTCTCGAAAAGTGAGAAAAAACTTTGTCTGTAACTCATGTCGAAAACTATCAAAAGAGATTACGTCGCTACGTTATACATGTCATAATTTGACACTCGAAGCCGTACGGCATTGCAGGCGTTCAGAACGCCAGTCACACATCGTTGACGGCGACTAAAATTTTCAACGACGGTGGCGAAAATTCAACCGTCGGCTATACCAAATTGGGTAAAGAGCGACTTTAGTGTTTGTTGTCAGGGTTGTCAGATTTTTTTGAGCTCCATCGCCAAACCGGATGTCAGAAATCGCCAAAAATCGCCAAACGTCAATTTTGTTTAGTTAATGAAATCTTTTTTTTTTTTTTTTATTTAATTTTGCATACAAAAAAAAGCTGATATAATATTGCATTCAAAAATCGCCAAAAACTGAGAAAAAATACAAAAAAGTCGCCGAAAGTAAATTTTGTTTAGTAACTGTTATTTTTTTTAAATAACATAAAATAGAGATCATTTATTCAGTTAAAAAAAAATAAAATTAAGCACACAAGTCTATAAGATCACTTCACGCTCATCAATTTCATTACTATTGTGTTGACCTGCAGACGTACTATTAGATTTAAGCAGTGGTTAAAAAACTGCAGTCGAAGTTGAAAAACTGCCATCTCTTCCACTTTTTCATTTGTCATTGGCAAAAAAAAAAAAAAAAAACATTTGCTTTTACTTGCAATTTATTAAATGTAAATAGTCGCTGTCAAACCAAATCAAAAAGCGAAAAATTGTAGACAAATTTTCGTTTTTTGTTCGACAGGTTTTGGTTTCGACTACAGTTTTTTAAACCTTGGAATTAAAAGTGACTGAATAATTCACTTAAAATGATAATAAAACGAAAATCATGTGAAAAAAATTTGCCAGATTTTTTTTAAACTAATAATGATAACAAAAAAGGACAAACTGTTCAAAAATCTATAAGTATGTATGTTTATATTTATATATATTTAGCTGGAGAGGCCTAACTCCGCTTATGTAAATAAAAGTGCAAAATTTTTTATTTCAAAATCGCTGAAATAATATGAATGGTAAAAATAGCCAAGTAAATCGCCAGTTATGTCAAAAAGCGCCACAAAAGTCGCCAGTCGCCAAACGGAAAATCCCATCGCCAAACACGTTTCAAAATCGCCACGTTTGGCGAGAAATCGCCATATCTGACAGCCCTGTTTGTTGTTTGCAAACGAACTTTGAAAGCATTCGTATATTTTATAAAAATGTTAAATCAAAATAATTAAACAAAAAAAAAAATGTGTCAGGAACGAAATATTATTATTATTCGCATTTTGCATTTTGAATTGTTTTTTAGAGTTAAAATTTGTTCTCGCTCCATTTTTATTCGTGAGCTTATTTGACTGTTCAAAGCGGGAAGTTTTCTCACAAAAACGTAACAGACACACTTTTTCTGTAAATTGGCGAGTAATTTCCTTACGTGTCAGCTTGAACTCGCCAGAAAAAAGTTACAGACACATTGTAGTGAGAGAAACGGATGTTCGTTTTAGTATATGACATTTTTGTTTCATTTCTTATATTTCATTCGAAACTTTTCTCCACGCGAGAGTTGCAGAACATGGCACTGGCTAGTTTTCTATTCTACTTTGTGTGTAGCCAGAGATCTATTTTAATGGCATAATTTCTGTATATGTCTTGTCGATTTTGATTTCCAAACTAGCGTTTTATTTGTGTAATTGCTGATTTGGCAATGCAGTCATTTGACAATTAATTACGTTTGAAACGTCAAACCTTTCGACTGACAAGTCGATAGAAAACGATAATTATAATAAGTGACTTGTTGCCGCTCGCTTAAGTTGTCGATCGACATCAGGGGCCTGGCTATATAAATTTTCCAATTATTTTGCCGGCAACATATTCAGAAAGGAAAAAGAAAACTTCTTACATTTTTCCATATATTTTTAGAATAGCACAAAAAAACCGTGCGAATGGTAGCATACATGGAACATTATCAGAAAAGAAAACACCAAAAGTATATAAAACCCCTTTTGTGCATAAAAGCATTTTCAAACAATGGTTTCTAGGGGTTTTTTCAGAAAAAATTATCTGAAAATATTTTTGAAATTTCAAGAAATCTCAAGACGGAAAATTTCGGGAATCTATCACAAGTCTTATAAATGTAAACATTTTTGTATTTAATTTGTATCACATAACGTAAATGTATTACCTTCTCTGCGTTGCCGTTGTGACTCTTAAGAATACCACCACTTGTGGTGAATGAGGGTATACTAAGTTCGGCATTTCGTGTGAAACTTTTTTATTATTCATCTCAGACCCCAAATTACTATATCTTGGTATTAACCTCGACGAAGTTTAATACTGACGGCCGTTTTAATAAAGAACAATTAATAATTTATAGGTTTATAGATATGCCCCACGCCTGAAGTACAGGTATTCTAACAGTCGGTGAATGGTATCAATTATTTGGCACAGCCGAATTAAGCACTCTTAATTGTTTTATATAACATTTATTTTTAGTTTTATCTCTGTATTCAGTTTATCTTTGATGGATCTCAGAATGCTTTGACAGAAGAGTCATATTTTTTTGTTATGTGTTTTCGTTTTTGAGAAATTAAATTAAATTTGTTTTAAATTAATTTTTTTTTATCATTTTTATTCTCTACTACTTGCGTTTACTTCATGTATTTTTTTTTCTTTATCTTGTGTTTTTATGTCTTAATTAGGGAGCGCCGATTATTTGGATTCGCATTGGTAAACTATTCGCTAATTTTTGAAACTCACATTCGCACTCGAATTCGCTTAAATGTATGCGAATATTTAAAGAGAATATCTAATAATGGCAGTATCAATATTTTCTGAAAACCTTTCAAGAACAAATTGTAACAAACATTAAAAATACGAAAATACATACATACATAAAAGCATCTTAATGCAATAATGTTATTGCGTTTTCATTTCTGACAATAATGTTCCATGTATGCCACTACTCGCGCGGGTTTTTGTTCTATTCAAGGCGAATTCATGTATATGGTGGTGGCGATACTAGAACAAGTAACAACACCAAAAACACAACATTGTATTTGATTTGTTGCTTTCGTTGGTCGATATGTCAAAAACACAAGTAACTTTTGACATTGCTCTCACTAATTTAGAAAAAAGTAGCACAGTTGTGCTTTCAAAACCATCAGAAAAATTAATTCGCCTTGGTTCTATTCTAAAAAAATATGCAAAAGTGTGACAAGTTGTAGTTTTCCTTTCGAAATATGTTTCAAAAATAAATGGCAAATTTGTTCCATTTCTTACCCCCAGTTATGATTGAGTGCCCTTTTGTTTGCATCTGCGTTAAGTACTTTTTTATGCAAGCAAGTATTTTTCTTACCAACTTTTTTCTTGTTTTTGCGTACCATTTGTGTTATATTGTGATTTTTGGTTATATTGTTTGTACCGATTCACACACGTCAAGTTTGACTCGTCAAGTATTGAGTTTTTAGGAGAGCGGGGGAAAAATGCCATTTTGTCCTTCTCTCCTAAAAGCTCAATTTTGTTTTATTTTGCCTTATATCCCTGAAATTTTAATTTATGTGCATATGAGTTTTGAGGATATTGCAAGTATTGCTTTCACATTGGCATTCTCAAAAAATTAATTTTGCTAATTGTTACTTTCACTTAACCTATATTCTGCACTCCCCTAGTCTTTTAAATAAATTTGTGAAGGATATTGTGTGTTTGGTACAAACTTTTCGTTTTCTTTTCTTTTGAATAATTTTTTTTCTTTAACTTTAAAACAAAGTTCATAAATATTTTTAAGCATGACTAATTCTGATACTTAAAATGCCGAGTAACAGCAATGAGCTCTTTAAAATTGAGTAGACTAAAAATTCGAGTTTTGCAACTTAAAAAAAATATATGTGTATATCGTAAAGTGCACCACATACAAATGCTGAATTTAGAAGGCTTAAAGAAGGATATTGTGAAGGATTAAACAGTGAACGAACAAGAGCTCTGAAACTCAAAATTAACAAAATGTGCAGCCACTTAGATAATTTCGTTATGAAGAGTTCACGATGTGATTAGCGACGATGGGCAAAACATATTGGTAGCCAAGCAGATTCGGCTGCGACCCATAGAAAGTTAAATAAATCGTATTTATAAATCGGCACAGGCAAAATAGTTAAAAAAAACGCTTTCTTTCTTTGAAAAAAGTATCAAAAAGGGGAAATACAGGAAATAAAATATCTTTCTTTTACTCTTCCGTAATGCATAAAGAAAAAAAAGAAACTTTATGAATTTTTGTTAATATTCGATCTGAAACAATAAAATTATATTCTTATGACTGAATAAGAATATGTTAGGGGGAGCTCTTTTGTACTTTTTTGTTCTACATCTGGTACTTTAAATAATTTTCGTTAATATCACACACAGAAACATAAAATTAACAACGCAATGTCCTGAGCGGATAAGAGTCTATAACAGAAGACTTTTTGATATTTTTTGTTGTTTTTCAGTTGATATTTTCTGATATTTTTATACCCTCCACCACAATTAGTTGTGAAGAGGGTATATTCAGTTTGTCATTCCGTGTGAAACTTTTTTACTATTCATCTCAGACCCTATAAAGTATATATATTCTGGGTCCTTGAGTAATTTTAAGTCGATTTAGCCATGTCTGTCTGTCTGTCCGTCTGTCCGTCTGTTGAAAACACGCTCACTTTCGAAAAACTCAAAAGAAATCAACAAACTTGGTGTCAAATTGCTTGTAGTTATCCTAAGCAGTTTGGGATTGAAATTCAGCAAAATCGGTTCAATAGGATCTGAGCTATGAATCAAAATGTGAAACCACCACCTAAAAAAAATTGATAATTTTGTTACAAAAACTAACATAAATGGTGGAATAATTCGTTTTATTCAACTGAAAATCACGCTGCTATCATTACAAATTTTGGCAAGTCACAGTTACATTGGACTAGAAATTAAACTGTTAAGTTTCGTGAAGATCGGTCCATAATTTACCATAGCCCCATATAAAACCTACTTCCGGAAAACAACTTAGTACGCCTAAAAACGTAAAAAATAATGCTATCATAACAAAATTTGGTACGTCACAGTTTTTTAGGACAAGAAATAACACTGTGAAATTTCGTGACGATCGGTCTATAATTTACCTTGGGCTCCATATAAACCCTACTACCGGAAAACAGGTTAGTACGCCTAAAACCGTAAAAAATAATGCAATCATAACAAATTTTGGCTCGTCACAGTTTTATAGGACTATAAATGATACTGTGAAATTTCGTGAAGATCGGTACATAATTTACTCTAGGCCCCATAGAAACCCTACTCCCGGAAAACAGTTCAGTACACCTAAAACCATAATTAATAATGCTATCATAACAGAAATTGGTACGTCACAGTTTTAAAGGACTAGAAATGACGCTGTGAAATTTCGTGATGATAGGTCCATAATTTACCCTAGGCCCCATATAAACCCTTCTACCGGAAAACAGTTTGGTTGCCTTAAACCATAATTAATAACAAATCGTCACAGTTTAAGATTATAATAACATCATACAAATATTACTCCTTAAACATTCGAACTGTCGGTGGAGGGTATCAAAGATTCGGCACAGCCGAATATAGCACTCTAACTTGTTTATATTGAAATTACAAAATTAAACTCACTCGAGTGGAATACTAAATATGAACCGAAGTTTTGCCCCTTTTCAAATCGATCCACTAGGACGGAGCAAAAAAATACTCGAAACATGTTAATTCATATAAACTTAGATATACATGTTTTCTTTATACATATTTACATAAAAATTTATGGTCGAATTTTGACCATAAGGCAAACACTAGTAAACAAATTGTGCAATAAACAAATTGTCATATATTGTACATATACATATAATGCTAAGAACATGAAACATACAAGACGAATTAAATTCTTCCCCAGACCAATACTAAGGTCTACTTGGCTTGTTGCATTCCTTGGTTATTGCGTTTACTGCAACGATGAGAAGCAGTTGTTGGTTCTTATTTTCCTACAGATAGTGTCAATTGTACATTTGTGTCGTTTTTTCTTCTTCTTGCACTATTTTTGCTATTTTCTTTCTTGCAATAAAGTTAATCTTGTTTGTTTTAAAAGTTAAAACTACTTTTTTCTCTTTTTATTAAATATTGTTTTCAATGTCTTACAATATGTTAAAGAAACAAGCCAGAATAAAATATTTGTGTAAAGATGTCTCTAGAAATGCATAGAGTGACAAAAAAAGTTTAAGACGATATATGATGATGCAATTTTTGTAGTGTTTATTGTCCTTGAATTACTAAACGTATAAAAGTTAAAACTAAGAAAATGTGAAAGACGATACGCTTCATAATGTTGGTATAGCGAATTTTCAAATTAGTGCAGCTTAATAAGCGTGTAAAATATAAAAATATTTGTCTTTTACAAACCTTTAAGTATACCAATCAACTCAGAATAACTTTCTGAGTCAATCCAACGATGGCCGTCCGTCCATCCGTCCGGATGGTTGTCTGTACATGTAACTTTGTGCGCAAAGTACAGGTCGAAATTTTTTAAATATATTTATATAAAATTCAGTACATACGTTTTACTTGTCATAAGAACAAAGTCTATTAAAAATGTTGAAAATCGGTCCATAATTGTACATGGCCTCAACAAACTGATTTTCGGCATAGTGTTTGTGTCCGTAATAATTATATTGGTATTTAAGTTAAATTTGGTCCAAAAATATCTAATTGCAACACAAATTTTCTTACAAATTGTTTTACCATATATTTACCAATAGGCTGGTATAGCTGGTAGTGAGCTAGTCTATTAGCGCCGGGGGGTTGCGGGTTCGATTCCCGCCATAGGCTCTAGTTTACTTCCTGCAGACAATTGTAGAGCTTCGCGGGATTAGCTTAAGGCTTAAGGAATTACAAAAAAAAAAATACATATTCCAATCCCGAAAAAAGCTTCAAATATTGGTATTGATATTGAATTTTATGACGATAATGTTTTATATACCTACTACACAGAAACAAAAAAACTCACTTAAAACTTAAGATTTTTCCACTTACTTTCAGTACGAATCGTACTTAAAAATTTAAGTACATAAAACAAATCAAAATGGGATTACTTTCGAAGAACATTTCATTCTATATGCGCGCATACGCGTGTGTTGGTAAAAGTTTGTTGTAGAAACAACAACACAAAAAAGTAGGTCAAAAACGATTAGCTTGCTTTGTGAAGAAACAACAATAACACTACAAGAAAAAAATTTACATTATTTTTAGGTTTAAAAAGTAAAATAAGAAGCAAAAATTCCCGAATTCTTATTGTTTAAATTATTTGATGTATTTTAATTTTTAGATTAGCATGATAACAAAAATAGTGCGTGAAAAAAGGGAGAATACAATAAATGTGAAACAAACATATAAATGTGTAAACGGGTAAGTAAATAATAATTTTACTTCTTCTCTGGTTTTCTGGGGGTAAGTTTTTAAGTTATAATCCAAACTTCACTTTCGGATTATTTAAAGTACGAATTTTGGATAAAAAACCAACTTAAATATTCCTAGAATCAAGCACAATTTGAGATTAATTTTTATCTCACTTTTACTTAAGTCAATACCGTTTTCGAAATTATTTAAGTACGGGGCACTTGAATCAAGAATTCTGTATTTGATTTAAGAAATCCCTACTTACCGTACTATTGGCATCGCTTCGGCTTGATTTGAGTTTAGGTGAATTGATTTTTCTTTTCAGCGTATGTCATGTCATCATCATCATTGTACTGGTGGGACCAGAATTGCCTATAAATCCCATATAAACCCGCATTTACAAATTGGGTAGCAAGTATGGTAAAATTCCAATTTGTCTTTATATGTTAACTGTGGTCGGGTTTGATCAACAATACTTTCTTAATTGTTTTAACGATGATTTAAAGTTTATGTAGCTTAATAGATGTATCGAATTTTTTTTGTTAAAATATTGAAAATAGAAGAACAATAAAAAATGCAATTTGGGTTTTAAAGGATGCTCAAATATTCTAACGAACTTACTTTAAGGCTAATTTGGCTTTCTTAAACCCTTAAAAGGTTTTATATATTATCCGTTTTTCTTTGTACCATAGTAGTTTAATGTTCTCTCATTCCTAAATCAGCCTTTGCAATATTGCAGACGGTCTTCCACCAGTTAACAGTCTTCGAAAAATATTCTCGACCATCAATACTTAGCTTGTATATTTCAAAGAAAGACGACTTAAATCGTATCGAAAAAACGAGCTATTGAGCTACCTAGAATTGCTCTGCATTCTTAAAGTGGTTAAGGATCGGTCGTCCTTACACCCAGTAAAAGTTCTGATAAGTCTACGATAACTTGCGTTTAGAGCGTCTGTGAAAAAATTATAAGGGAATTCGATGAGGATGAGCGTGTGTCCATACTAAGACGTGGTTATTTAAAAAGAAGTTAAAAAATGCGTTAAATCTCCAAATCATTCAAGAGACGCAGATCCGCTTGTTTATTTGTGCAATGACATGTTATAACCAAACTTAACGAACATGGTGCAGAAATCTTTAGGTGCCAAATGGGTCCTGTCGTGTACGAGAGACTTTTCAACACTGCAGGTCTGGTTGAAACTAATTTACAAAAGTAGAGAATACTGTGTTTGTTTAACATAAATCAATTTTGAATATTTTTTATCTATTAAAATGATTTTATATCCTTCACCAAATGTGAAAAGGCTATATGTTTGTTATTCCGTAAGAAGTTTCTACAATATTGATCTAAGACCCTAAACATAATTTATATATACTCTCGGACCTAATGCCCAACAAACACGGATGTTTGATTTCAAATTGAAAATGATTTGAAATCAAACGTTATCTCAAACGACAAACGTTTGATAATGATTTGAAAATCATAGCGTTCTCAACAAAAAGGGAAAATTAATTTCAAATTGAAAAATGCCTTTATTTTCAACTTGCTTTCAAACGTATTTCTCAAATTTGTTTCAAATGTGGATTATAATACAATCCACATTGTATATAAGAAAAAATATTTTATTTTATTTAATTTAAATTTATTTAAATAAACTGTTAGATAAACATTCGGCACCATAGCTAAAAGATTAAATAATGTTCTTTCCGTCCTCTAATTCTTGGAAAGACAAACTACTTGGCTCCTTTCTATTTTGAGGATTGTAGCACCGCTACCGTTCAACAAACTTTCTTCATTTTCCCGTTTTATTTTCCTTTTTTCGTATTATTAATCATTGTAATTACTCACAAATTATTTTTATTTTTCACAAGAAATAAGCTGTCCACTTTATATTAAAATTTATTTTTAATAGTAAAACACGTGTAACCACAAAGTAATAAATGTAACTTTAATCGCCATTTTTAATAATTACATTTATTTTCGCTCTAGTATTGCCAAGTTAATTTTTGATCCGATTTAACATTTGACAAACAAACATGACATCAAATTGATAAAACATTTGATATCAAATGATTATTTTCAAATCGTTATCAATTTGAATTTAAATGTTAAATCAAACAATTGAAAAACGTTTGAGAATTGTGTTTGATGTCAAATGATAAAGTCATTTCATATCAAAGGTTTGACTTCGTGTTTGTTGGGTGAAAGCAAATTTGAATTAACGATGTTCGTCTGTCCGTTGAAATGGGGTTTCCGATGACCTAGCTATTTTCAAAATTTGGGAAATCATCTTGGTTATCAATACACAACATGCAACAAAATCTGGGTGGGATTGGAGAAGTGGGCGTGGCACTTCCCATACAAATATGTTATAGATTAACGTTTATCTGGAGAACGGCAAGAGCTAAAATTTATTAATAAGGTCAGGCATCTGGGTTTTTAAATAGACAATATCCGCCAAAATTGGGACGGTGTGGAAAGGTGGGCGTGGCACAAAATAGATTTAATTAAATTTAATCTCCTTATTTGATAATTATAGGTGGATTCTCAATACCTCTCTGGAGTGGTCTGGATAAGAAAAGTGGGCATTATCACCCCCGTACAAAGACATTATAGACTTCTGTATATCTAGAGAACGACAAGAGCCAATGTTTCCGAATAAGGTACAAGCATCTTGGTTAACAATACACAACATCCGACAAAATGTGGGCCGGTTTGGTGAATTGACCGTGGCAAAAAAGGGATATATTGTGTTGGCGACAATTTTAGTTCCGCTGATAAGTCTTGATTCTAAACTAATTATATTGTTTTTACCGACATTTTAGTATGGGTGTAAAAATGTTAACTTTGAATTTTCAAATTTTGAGTAAGCTTTGAAATTTGTATAATTTATTTAGAAAATTTTTTATCACATTTAAATTATTAGATTAGTTGTGTTCAAGAATGATAGAAATAAAGATTACGCCTCACACTGGTTGAAGAGTGGCCAAAATTAATTTTTTTCATGTTCGCCGATTTGGATAATTTTTTGGTATTTTGTTGGCAGATATCTGAATATTATGATTCCGTAATATTAGGCTGATATATTTATTATTTGTTTGGATAGACACGCTCGAAGTTCATATATGTTCGCTTGTTTAAAATAGCATGCAAATGTACTGTATATTCAATCTTTTGGTACAATCACAGTAAACTTATCATTTGACTTTGTTGTATATTTTCGTAAATGACAATTGTCAAAGATGAGATTTGCATTAAAAAAAGTTGGAAAAAGTGCCATATAAAAAATTTCGTAGAACAAAATGTTTATATCAAAATTTCAACGTTCATGTCAAATTACAGCTTGAAGTCTCAGCTAAAAGTTAAAAAAAAAATCACATATTTGCACTTTTCAAAAAAAAAAAAAACAGTAAAAACTATAAAGTGATAAAGTGATAAAGTAACAAAACATGAATTTTCGTTCATGCTTGTTGTTGTTGCCATATTTCTTAACTGTTTAAAATTATTACAAAATGTAATTTACATACTAGTCAATAGTGTTAATTATACATTTCATTCTTGAAAAAAGCATAAGCTTCAATTGAATTTGAATTGTTGTTTACTAATTTACATTAAATTGGCAAGTGCAGTGATAAGTGTTGTATTATTAAGTGATATCACAATTGTATTTTATTAATTATGGAAAATTTAACAATTTCTTATTTAAATATTTGCGAAATATTGATTGATACCAAAATGGATATTGATATTACTGTCGAAGTCATTGCAAATAACAATGAAGAAATGACTGCTGAGGATTTTGAAGTCTTTACTAGATTTTTGAAAAAATACGTTTTTACAAAGTTCAAAGATAGATGGCAAAAAGTATTTCGCATGAAGCACCAAGCTGTTCAAATATGGTTAAACGTGGACGTCCAGTAAAAGCCTTCGATACCTTCGATATCAACACCTCAATGGAGTTGATATCGTCTGCCGCAAAAAAAGTGAGTATTTAGACAAAGTGAGTATTTAGGCAAATCAAAAAATTGGAGTACAATAATGATGTCAAAAAATTATTAAAAGACTATGCTTAAAATTCATATTCATGTTTTTTCTATTTGTTTTTTCTGTAGGAGGTGGGCGTAAAAGTGGGCGGATCAGGTATATATTTTCAGGACCCCATTCTACAATTATAATATTTATTTTTAGTGAAAATTGAGTTGATACAATCAAAATCAAGGGAGTTATGCCACTTTTTCAATACAAGTTGTATGGGAGGTGGGCGTAAAAGTAGGCGGATCAGACATGTATTTTCAGGACCCCATTCTACAATTATAATATTTATTTTTAGTGAAAACTAAGTTGATACAATCAAAATCAAGGGAGTTATGCCACTTTTTCAATACAAGTTGTATGGGAGGTGGGCGTAAAAGTAGGCGGATCAGACATGTATTTTCAGGACCCCATTCTACAATTATATTATTTATTTTTAGTGAAAATTGAGTTGATACAATCAAAATCAAGGGAGTTATGCCACTTTTTCAATACAAGTTGTATGGGAGGTGGGCGTAAAAGTGGGCGGATTATTTTGATTTTTCCATTTTTTTCTTGATTCAAACAAAAAATGCGTATGTGCCAAGTTTCATTGTCCTTTGCCAACTTCTTCTATTTATAGCCGCTCGTTATATGAACCAATATTCAACCAATGTGCGCTTTGCGCATGTTTTACCGTTTGATGACGTAGTAGTTCCCTTGTAAAGATTACCAAGTCTCTTTTATATGTGTAAATCGTAATGTCTTACAAAAAATGTGTTAATTACGGGATATATGGCAACCCTGCAATTAATATACTCAGAGAGCTCAAATAAAAAATAGTTTATCAATTGTCAAGAAACTAAAAATTTTGCTTAAAATTTTATATACAAAATAATTAGTATTGTGGTTATTTTGTTGAACTATTTATGGTTTTTAATCCAAATTTTTAATATTTTTAATTAGGCTTAAGTTCATGAAAAATTTAATTTTTATTAAATTATTTTCTATGAAGAAAGGAATTTTACAACATGAAAATTAATTAAAATTGTTATTGATAATCTTTCATTATTGACGTGGCTCGGGCTCGAACCCTGGCCGGCAGGTTACCATGACATGTTTCGATCGCAACCACTCGATCTCCTCAGATGGATTTGCCGTCTTACACTCGCAGCCATCGACGACTGCTGACGTCACTAGTCAAACATCAATCCTTAAACCAAATTGTATTTTAACATTTGGTAGATCGAAATTTGCTTTCCTGAATGATTATCCATTTTAATTGATTTTACATGTTTTTTCCTTTACTTCTGTTTTTTCGTACTTTCGTCAAGAATTTTTCTTGAAGTCCAAGTACATTTTTTGTTTTTTCACTTTGTCTTTCTCTTTTCTGTTGACCTTTTTCAGCACAACTTGAAGGACAAATGTATACATAGAGCTCGTGCCTTAGCTTTAACAATAATTAGTATTGTGGTTATTTTGTTGAACTATTTATGGTTTTTAATCCAAATTTTTAATATTTTTAATTAGGCTTAAGTTCATGAAAAATTTAATTTTTATTAAATTATTTTCTATGAAGAAAGGAATTTTACAACATGAAAATTAATTAAAATTGTTATTGATAATCTTTCATTATTGACGTGGCTCGGGCTCGAACCCTGGCCGGCAGGTTACCATGACATGTTTCGATCGCAACCACTCGATCTCCTCAGATGGATTTGCCGTCTTACACTCGCAGCCATCGACGACTGCTGACGTCACTAGTCAAACATCAATCCTTAAACCAAATTGTATTTTAACATTTGGTAGATCGAAAAAGGTCAACAGAAAAGAGAAAGACAAAGTGAAAAAACAAAAAATGTACTTGGACTTCAAGAAAAATTCTTGACGAAAGTACGAAAAAACAGAAGTAAAGGAAAAAACATGTAAAATCAATTAAAATGGATAATCATTCAGGAAAGCAAATTTCGATCTACCAAATGTTAAAATACAATTTGGTTTAAGGATTGATGTTTGACTAGTGACGTCAGCAGTCGTCGATGGCTGCGAGTGTAAGACGGCAAATCCATCTGAGGAGATCGAGTGGTTGCGATCGAAACATGTCATGGTAACCTGCCGGCCAGGGTTCGAGCCCGAGCCACGTCAATAATGAAAGATTATCAATAACAATTTTAATTAATTTTCATGTTGTAAAATTCCTTTCTTCATAGAAAATAATTTAATAAAAATTAAATTTTTCATGAACTTAAGCCTAATCAAAAATATTAAAAATTTATATACAAAATATTATTGCAATAAATAAAATTTTTAAAAGTGTTCAAGCGTGTGTTTAATGTAGCGTAATAAAGAAAAATAAAAAATAAATAAAAAATGAAACTATGAAGAAAAATGTAACTTCTAATAAAAAATTTTCAGTTTTCAAATAATTTAAATAGAAAAATAATAAATCGTGCCACTGTCATGTTAACACATAAACATAACACTTTGAGAGTTAAAAATTATTAGCCAATGAGATCGAAGGGTGTGTGACGTCACAGTTCCTACATGCGCAGTAAACAATGTATCTGCCTGATGTCGTAATCTTTATTTCTATCATTCTTGGTTGTGTTGGCTTGTGTTTTCGAATTATTCTTTTGATTTACAAATTTGTCAAGCTAATTTCGCAGAAAAGATTCAAATTCTTTTGGAATTATACTCAAGCTAGAATATAAGAGGTAAGCAATGAGGTTTAATGAAAATTTAAGATTTTGAACGTAACACTAATTTGCACGGGTTTTGTTTGCAGGATTTTTATTGTTGATCAAATACTTTGACGGAATAAAGGAAAGTGCTAACAGTTCCGGTATTTGCTCAGAAGTTGAGTGATTTCTATCCGTTGAAGTTTTACTGGGGGAAAACTTTTATCAACATCATTTCCAGGCATTCAATTAATTATTTAAGCAAACAACAACTATTTTTTTTTTTTTTTTTTGGTGTTCTTTAACCAGATCAACAATACTTCCCACTATATAAGGTGACCATCAGTTTTCCAATAACCAGTTTTTCTTTAAAAAATATTTATTTAGTTCGTTTAATTAGATTAAAATTTTTTTATATTTATTATACATACATATCGCTCATTTGCTGCAAGACCGGCATAACTCAAAAAAATCCATTTCGAGATAAACGCATTTAAAGTTTTTGATTTGCTCTAACTACTTAGAAAAAAAGAAGACACATTCTCTTCAAACTGGCAAAGTATAAAAGATATAAAGATGAAATAAATACACATTATAAAGAAAAATTAAGCGAACAATTCTGCATCTCTAACTCCAAAATTTAATTTTTTGAGTTATGCCGGTCTTGCAGCAAATGAGCGATATGTATGTATCTACTTTGATTTTATTGATTTTATATACAGAATACCTAAAAAAATGCTATTGAATTTTTACAGCAACTTCTTGTCCCTGTTATAATCCCAGTAATAAGTGTATAAGCTTTATAACAGCATTACCAACTTATTTTGCTTTTTTTGAGTTTTAAAATTAAGTTGACCCAACAAATTAGAACTTATTACCGCTATACTGTCTGATAGTGGATGCTGGAAAATGATCTGGTTTATAAGGAGGAGCAGGCGTATTAGGTAGCCTAAAGCGTGGCCACTAAATTTATCAACCATTTGATTTGCCTGAACCAAATTTTAATTATTTTTATTGACTTTTTTTCTTTAAAAAAATCGTAGTAGCAGTTAATTTAGAAAATGTTAAATGCTGCGTGATCCAGCAAAAGTTTTGTTATATTCAACAAGAATGAAAGATTATCAATAACAATTTTAATTAATTTTCATGTTGTAAAATTCCTTTCTTCACAAAAATAATTTAATAAAAATTAAAATTTCATGAACTTAAGCCTAATTAAAAATATTAAAAATTTTGGATTAAAAACCATAAATAGTTCAACAAAATAACCACAATACTAATATTCAACAAATGTTAAAAAAAATTCGTGGTTACATGTGGGTAGGGATGAAACGATACGAGTAAATACAAGTACATATTCGATACTTTTATATAAGTACCAAGTATTTTTGTAATCGATACTTAGCAACCGAGTACCAAGTAGTATCGGTAAAAAAATACTCGGTATCGGTCAAAAGTAATCGTTTCACTTTGGTATTGAAATTAATCTTAAATTTTTGATTATTTACCAAAGCTGAAGCAGCAGCAGTAACGGTATCAAGAAACCTTTTGACCAGCAAACACAAGGGAAGCCGACTCCGAATCCCGGGATTAGTCTAAAAATTTAAGTCCCCAATCTCGAGATTTTGGGCTTAGTAAAAATTCAAAAATTTAATATTAAATCATACTGACCATGAACCTAATTTTTAACTGGTTTCAAAAAAGTCACAAGTGAATAAATGCTACATGCAATGCATTTTGTACCACGAAAACAAAATCAGAAGGTGTGGTCTTTTATCTAAGTTAATGATAATAGAACTGCGCACGCAATATGCAAGTTGTGCAAAAAGGTGTTAAAAACTTTAGGGGGTTCTACCAAAGGTCTTTGGACACATATTTGTTTAAGTTTATTTTATTAAATTAATACTTGCATATATATTTGAAACAAAATAAATTAAATATTGTCATATAGCATGCATGTATCTATTTATTTACGATACCCAGAAGTGTTGAATGCGAACATTAATTTAGTCGGCAGCATATGTTTGGAATAAAATAAGCTATCAATTACACTGTGCAAGTAACACTACGTGACAAAATTTCAACAAAGTCGTGACCAAATGAATCTGGCAGCTAATCTTTATGTAAAATTGTTCGCTGAATCTGAATATGAAGTCAGAATTGTCAAAAGTAGAACAGTTTTTGAGATATTCCAAAATAACCGTTATTTGTGTTTTTAAAAAAGATGATGTGACTGAAATCTAAATATCTTCAAAAATTGTAAACGGATTATTCTTTTTAGTGAAAGGTTATAAAATTTCTAAAATAACCATGGATTGCTTGTGAAGATTGGTCAAGAGATGACAGAGTTACAGGGGACAAAAGTTCAAGCTTCATTGAAAATTTTATGATTTTGTTCAATTTTGTTCTTTTCAAGTTTATTTTTTTAAACCAATGATTTAAAAATCATAATGTTTTATTGCATGCGACATTAGATTATTTTAATATGAACATTTTGAGCCCAACAAGACATAAATTGGTACAAAAATTACAAAGCTACAGAAGATTTAGGACCGTTTTCACAACTTACCGATAGCTAAAGGTAAGATTTTATCGGCCGTATAAAAAGTGTTCCATTATTACAACTTTACTTTAAACCAGGTAGGATTAACCTTAATCTACATTATCGCTCTCATAAGGTTAAAGTAAAGTTTTAATAATGGAACACTTTTTATAAGGCCATTTAAAGTCTACTTTAAGCTATCGGTTAGTTGTGAAAACGGGCCTTAGTAAGTTAACCCACATAGAAACTCAATAGTTTTAAGCAATTTTTAATATTTATTGTTACTAAAAATTTAGCTTTGTATATTTATTTGTTGTGGGTTAATGCAATTAATCTTCTGTAACTTTGTCATTTTTGCACCGATCTGGTTCCTATTGGACACAAAATGTTCGTATTAAAATAGGCTAGTCACAGCATCTTTTTTAAAAACACAAATAACGGGTTTTTTGGAATATCTCGAAAACTATTCTACTTTTGACAATTCTGACTTCATATTCGAATTCAGCGATAAGGTGTCAAATTCAGTTGGTCAAAAAATTGTCACGTAGTGTAATTGACACTTTTTTTAGACAAGCTGGGCACCTGGCGTTTTAACCTAATTGTTGCGGCTTTATAAAATTCTTAAACTTGGCCCCTGCAGCGCCTAGGATGCCCCTAGATTGGTCAAATGTATGACCAACCAAACTTTATTTTTCATCCCAATCTTTTTTTTCTAACATACCTACCCGCTATCTCTATTTCTTAAGGGGGCTCCCATGCAAAATGTTCAATGCAGACTAGAAATATATTGAAGAAAAAGCCCCATAAATGCCCAGGAGCCGCCCCTACTGCGATATGATGTATTACCGACCTCTATTAGAAAGAAGTTATTTTATAATTTTATTGCGGAGTTTCGGTTTTTTAGTTTTTCATATGTTGTGTAACCTCCTCCATTTTCGAAATAACGGTATATCTCAAAAACTAGAGCCAACCTAAAAAAAAAGACGGCGGCGCACCACTGGATTCAGCGTACCCGAATTATGTTAAAACGCCATGTGCCCGGCTTGTCTGTTTTTTCAACTAGCATAGTGTTATCAGACGTCATTAATTTGTTTTAGAAGCTTTTTACAATATAAATAAGTTTTAATACATAATACTTCAATATTACTTTAAAACAATTATAATTATAACAATTTTACAAATTGGCTTTTATATATGAAATCCCGAAAAATCCCGATTCGTCCCGAGATCCCGTTTTTTTAATTAAAAATCCCGAATCCCGGGTTTCAAAAAACTTGGTCCCGTTTGGCATCCCCAGTAAACACTTATAAACCACATATCGTCTAGGTCCATTTCTGGCTAAAGAAAGTCCGTTATCATCTCGCGATAGCGAACACCATTTACAGTTATTGCTTGGCCGACCTCATTTTCGAAGAAGTAAGGCCCGATAACGCCACCAGCCGCAGAACTAACTGGGCAGCATGGGCATTTGTTTTCCCATTTCCTACAGACCCGGTTTGCTGAAATTTGACAATTCTCGCGATTGTGGAAACATTTGGTCCATTACGCCCATTTTCGTAAAAGGTTTTAACAATCTTAACGCGCTGCTCAATTGTGTACCTCTCAATAATAGAAGTAGTCAAATACTGAAAAAAAGAATGATAAATTTAAGTTGCGCAAAAAACTTGACGTTAAGAAGTGACTCACAATTAACATCGTGGATTATTGTTTTACTACCCTTTATTATATATTTATCATTTTGAAAATAAAATATATATTAACATTTAAAATAAATTCATAGGGACATTGTTGATTTCTGGAATAAAAGGTGAATGAAGATTGTTATCCTGAACGTTCTATAAAATTGTGTTTCCTAAGATAAAAATGATTTTTCTAAAGGAAATTGGTGCTAGGTGGTAACTAAAAGTGGTCTCAATCTTTACACTTTTCATTTTGCATAAAAATTCTAATAGGTCGTAGTTCTTATTTTATTGTATAGTACTAAAACACTATTAAGAAAGTTTTGAAATGCTGCTTTCTATTCTTTTATCATACAAACGATACAAGTACCGATACAAGTAAGTATCGATACTTTTTGTTCGATACTAAGTAGGTATCGATACTTTACGAGCGATACCACGTCGAGTAAAAGTATCGATACCTTAGAGGTATCGTTTCATCCCTACATGTGGGACGTCAAATAATTGTTTAGTGTGACAATAGTTTAAGGGGTATTGAGAGAAAGAAGCAGATACCTTTAAAGACCTTACTTAGAGCCCAGTCAGTTCAGGGTGGTTTAATCATTCCGATCAAATTTTCTGCACTATAGCAAATATTTTTTTTAGGTAAAGTTCATTGTTCCATTATATATTTGTCCTGCAAAAACCATTTTTTCCAATATACTACTTTCATATGACGAAGCTCAATTTTTTTCATACCTATTCTCGTTAATCGGTCTGTCGTAAATGTGTTAAAATTTCGTGTTCTTTACATATTTCGACTAAACAAAAACCAAATTCATTTTCATGCCAAAAATTTTTGAAATATTTTTAGAAATGAATAGAAAAACCAACAGCAAATAGAACAAACATTTGATTATATTCTTGGTATGGCAATTTGTTATGCATATACATATTCAATTTATATATTTTCAATCAATTTTTCAAACACTTTATGCACTCAATTGTTGATGTAAAATTGGAAAAATGAAAATAGAAATCAACCAAATTTCCAAATCAATACAAGTAAATAACTGCAGCATATTTACTTTGTGGCGATGGATTTCTTGATGTATGAACAGTATTTGTGTATGGTTTGTGCCCAGCTGTAGTTATTTTGTTTTTGTTCAATCAAATACATTTACATACATATCTCAACATTTACATAAGTTAGCGAATGTATATGTGTGCTAAAATTAAACAACAATAAACCAAAACTTAATAAAAGTTTATACATGAATACATACACATATTTGTGTATGCCCAGTAAGCGTTTTATGCAAATAATAAGCGAGAGGGGTCATATCACGTGGCCTTGGAGGACAATTGGCAAGTCCATTTCTCGAAATCAACTTATCGCCAAAATCAAATTTCAATCAGGTATAATCGACACGTAGAATTCTCCTGTTAAAAATTCATATTTTCAAACAAAAATTCATGATGCGGTAACGACTACATTGACCTTTACGATTGCCTCCAGCGTGTAAAGGCTAAACCATAAGACGCACAGCCTTGCCCGACCTACTGGCAAAAATTACCAAAAAGTCTCTATAATGTATTTAAAAAACAAAACCAAAAACATTGAATTCTGTGCTGAATGTGCGATCAGTTTCGCACTTTGCTTGAGCAAATGAGTTTCGTAAGACTTATCAAAAAGTTTCCTAAAGTGCAATATTTGTTTGCATATTTCTATCTCTTAAAAACAGCATTTTACAAGAATATGATATATGGCAATATTTTAGCTCTTCTAGTCAATTTTTTGCTTAAATTAATATTTTAGAAAATAATTAAGAAAATAACAACAAAATACCAAACTTTTTATATACGTTTTATATATATAAAAGGGGAATTTAATGTCAAGTGACCCAATTTTGAAATCGATGTCTTTCGATAAGAAAGAAAGATAATCTGCGTAAATTTTACGCATGCACTTTCGAAATATTGCTATTTATTTTTATTTAGCTTGAATAAGTTGCTGTGCTCTTTAGACATTTTCCCCCGTATTCATAAACGAATATTAAATTTAACAAACGTTTATTAAGGACGAATTTTATAGTAAATTTGTTCTTTAAACCTTTATTAAATTTTAAATTTTTTTTATGAATACAGGGGCTTATATTTAAACATATTTTAAATTTTGTATTTTTATTTTATATACATTTAAAAATAAAATCCATATTAGTTTGTTCTTAATTAATTAATAAATACAACCATATAGCAGGTTAAAATAATGCGTCATATTAGGGTGGGTCACTGAGAACAAAGTCACACATTTGTCACATATAATTTAGTATTTTTGAAAAAAGCGATTTTTTAAATTTTAATATTTAATACCTTTAATACCATGTGAGATAAGGCCATGATGGCTTTATCTCTCATTCAATAGGGAGATAAAGCCTTTTTTCATTTGAATGGGAGATAAAGCCATCGTGGCCTTAGCAATATTAGAAATGGCTTTATCTCTCACTTCAGTTCCGAAGACACAAAAGTAAAGTATTGAAATCTGTACCCATGTTCTGTAACTTTAGTGAGAATTTCTTGCATCGAAAAGATGTGAAACAGAATATTCCATCGTTTCTCGAAAACTACCAAAAGAGATTACGTCGTTACGTTATAAATGTCATAATATTGCACTCGAAGCCGATGTGACATTGCAGACGTTCAGAACGTCAGTAACACACATCGTTGACGGCGACCAAAATTTACTTAAATTGAAAATTTTCAACGACGGCGGCGAAAACACAACCGTCGGCTATGCCAAATTGTGTAAAGAGCGACTTTAATGTTTGTTGTTTGCAAACGAGCTTTGAAGACATTCTTATATTTTTTAAAAATGTTAAAATCAAAATATTATAATATTATTATTAATATTCTTTGCATTTTGCATTTTTAATTGTTTTTTAGTGTTCAAATTTTTTCTCGCCCCATCTTTATTCTTGAGTTTATTTGACAGTATAAAGCGGAAACTTTTCTCACCAAAATATTACAGACAAACTTTTTCTGTAAATTGGCGAGTAATTTCCTTACGTGACAGCTAGTACTCGCCAAAAAAGTTACATACACAGTGTAGTGAGAGAAACGGATGTTCGTTTTAATATATGGCATTTTTGTTTCATTTCACACATTTCAATCGAAAACGTTCTGGACGCGAGAGTTACAGAACATGGGCACTGGCTTCGCATACTAAAGTTTTTCTGCGTAGCGGCCTGCGTTAGGGTTTTTTTCCTCCAGTAGGACGCGGCAGGTGGCTTCGCTGAATAAAGTTTTCCTGTGTGCGTCACAAGAATAAAAAAATATTTTTCAATGATAACCAAGGATTTTCCCTTTTACAGAATGTTTACAGCATGCATAACAATATTCTGAAAAAATATGGCTTTATCTCTCATTTGCGAAATAAAAAATATGGCTATATCTCTCATTTCACAAAATTTTAAATATGACCTTACCTCTCAATGATTGGGCAATAATGCCATTATGGCCTTATCTCCTATTAAATTGATCAATAAAGCCATCATAACCTTATCTTACATGGTTTTTAAGCACGCCCATTTTATTTACTATCAATTATTATTAATTCGAACTGAAAACATTTTTAGTTAAACTCAAAAAAAAAAAAAATAAAACTTTAGTTCTTATACAACATAAAACAATAAAATAATTTTTTGGTCACAAAATCTTGGTTACTGTCAAATCTGAGCATCTCTCGTCTTGATTCAAGTTTCGTCTATATTAATCTTTCTCATGGATGCTTCTGACACTACTTTCACGAACTTATAAGTCATAAGAATACAGTAATATGTTTTTCCGCCATACAATGCTATGTTGTTATATTCAAAATTCAACAAAATTGAAGGTCAAAGCGCGGGCCATTACTCTAAAAAAAGTTTATAATATTTTACAGGGGTCTAATGCAGACAAAAATACAACATATAGCGTAAATATGTCGTAAGAAGTCGAAACGAGAAAAAAAATTATTTGATCCACCCTAATGATTATCTCTTCAGGGTTAATACTTCATCATTGGAGACTTTGGCAGTCCATGGTATTTTCAGATCTTGGCGCTTTATCCACATTTTGAAAACTTCTGATTTTCTTTCACCCGAGGCTTAAGTTATCCAAACCTTCACCCCGTATAATAGCACAGCCCAAATAGTAGAAGCTACATTGATGTCGTGACTGGTCAACACTTTGTTGTGTTTAGTAGAGTTAGGGTTGCCATCCGTCCTCTTTTCCCCGGACACCGTCCTCTTTTTCAGGTATCCGGCGCGGTCTTACTTCTTTTTTAGCAAGTGTCGTGGGTTGTCCGGCTTTTTACACCTTCATTGAAAATTTGTTCCTGCATTTAAACTTTAAATCACAGGTCAAAAAATTCATTAAAAAAAGATTTAGGTGCTCTGGTTTTTTTTTTTGAAAGACCAGTTTGAAGTATTATATAAAAAAAAAATCAGCAACAAAATAGGGTTTTGACTAAGTCCATTTTTAAAATTTAATATTTTGCAAAGACCTTTTTTCACTATATTTATTGTAGCCTCAAGTGTTCTGTTTAAACTGACAAAAATCATTTTCGTATGAAAAGTAGTTTTCGAGATATAAAAAAATAAACTCAACACATTCGGCGAAATTATGACATTTTGAATATGACATAACTTTTGAAAAAAATTAAAAAATAGTTTTTCGTTGATATATGTTCTTTATGGGATGAAAGAAACCCTCTCGCCCAATTTCATTCAAATCGAAAGGGGTCAAGTCCTACTCTAGGTCGATTTGACAGGGAATTACCCAAATTAGGTTTTTGTGTAAAAACAAATTTTGGTTGTTAATTTTTATGCCGTCGTTAATTTTACTAAAATTAGGTTGTTTAGAAAGTACCCTATTTTTTCAAGCAAATGCCCTAAATTTTTTATGCTGGCGTCCTCTTTTTCTCAAATTAGAAATGGCAAGCCTAAGTAGAGTCATCTCTCGCCATATCTATGCGGCATTTAGTTTCCTTTATGGATCCCATTGTTCATTTATTAAGACTCCCAGATATTTAAAACTTCGTACTCTTCGATTTCTATATTTTGTATATTCAACGATGTGTTGGGATGGGAATTTTCCTTTTAACACTTTTACACTACAACGACATCTAGCACTTACGAGATTTATAGAAAAATTTAGTTGTTTTTGCCTAGATTTCACAAACACAACAAAATCAATCTACTTCGTGCTAGATTTTGACGAAATCTACTCAAAATCTAGTTGTAACAACTATGGTATTTTACATAAACAGTACTTTTCGTTTATGGTCTCATCCTTTAGTTGAAGCAACATTGTGTTAATAAACCGAATTCGAATATAATCAATTTAAGTGAATATAGAAAATAAAAAGTCATATCTATAACAGATTTGATAGATACGGTATAAACAGATTATGTAGAAAAAAATTAGTATAGAAAAAATAATAGTTTTGACATATTAGCGCCCCTATAAAATGAGCTGAGAGGACCAACTTTAGCTCAGTCTTCTTAAATATAAAGAGAATAATATATGTATATAAATATATATTGAAAATGAACAAAATCGACCATATTTCCCACGGCTCTATAGAACTGTACTACCGAGTTAATGGTTTGGTACGAATTTAAATTATTTTCAAATGGGGAGTTGATGGCAAAAATTAAACGATTTAATTTTTGGTTCTTTAAAGACGAAGCAAAAACTTTAAAAAGAAATCGTGGTCGGTTGTACACTTGTGAGGTACGTTTATTGCGGCCGATTCTATGTCATACTCGGTTTGAGGTATGTTCAGAGGATTCTATGTGATTAATGAAGTGATTTAGTTGTAATCATGTCAATTTGAAGTGATTATCAGATCAGTTCAATGTATGGTTAATCATCTCGATTTGGATGTCATTAGAGCTTAATCACGTTCGAAGTGCTAAAACGCGTTTAAAAACCCAAGTGTGAACATAGCATTAGTCAAATTTAAAAAGTTAAAAAACCGGTGTTAGATGTATAAATTTTCATTAAAAAAATATTTTTATTTACGTATTGAAAATTTTGTATAGTAAACAAAATTTTTCTTTAGTTTTGGCTTATTTTATTATTTAATAAAATGGATTTTTTACTGAGTTTGTGTAAAAATGGTTTTAATATCTTATCTCGAAATTAAGAAAAGCTTTATACAAGAACTTTTCTCAAGTTGTATTGCAGTTTAATTGCCATTTGGTTTGCTGGGATGTATATTTGTGTATTATTTACATATGAGCAATCAACTTAATAGAAATAGCAACAACTTGGTGGCAGAATTTGCACTACTAATGTTCGTTCGTAGTGGTTTATAAATTCTGTGAATTTAAACTCAAACTGTTAGCTGCTTATGTGGTTTATGATATCAACGATAAAGAACGAGCCAATGAGCATTGATCGATTCCGCACTTGGTTATTTCTTTTAGCAATTTCAATGCAAAACATGAAATTGCTGATGGTCAGACAATTGATTAATGTACCCAAAAAAAAAAAAAATAAAAAATGTTCTCGGTTATAGTGCTAGCAAAAATTACAAAATTCTTGTCAAAATTAATTGAAGTACACAGAAAAAATTATTGCCGAATTATTTTCAAACAAACGCTTGTTTGAAAATTTTTTTAATTTCTACAAATTTTTTTACTGATTCAATTAAAATTTTTGTTTGATTTTTATTTAACCAACAAAAATGTTGACAACCATTCAAAAGTATAATACACGCGTTATTGGTTTCAAGTTTTCATAATTTTGTATGAAATATTTAACGCATTTTAATGTTGTCGTCTTTTTGCATTTTTTATTTGATCGTAAGCAACACTTCCTAATGTGAAATATAAGAACTACAACAAAAAACACATGCAGTCTATTTTTGGACGCTTTATAAAAGTACAACAGTAAGAAAGATGAAGAGGTTTGAAGTAAAAAAAAACAAAAAATGGCAGGTAAACAACAGAAACAACAACAACATTATAAGAAACAAAATAAATTTTTGGTTGGTTTCAAATTTGGTTAAAAAAAACAAAATCCCGTATTCCTTTTTTCAAACTGTTTGCTTAAATACATCAAATACAAAAATATAATGATGACGAACAACATATCGAGTCGGTCTGTCGCCGTTTTTGGGTTACATATCTTCTTCATTAGCAAAGGAAAGGATACAGCAACAGTGAGTGATGACGAAAAACATTGTGTGTATAAAAAGAGACTTCGCTCAAAAATTATTCCAACAAAAAAATGTGTCTCAAAGCCAGCCGGCCGCTCTGCTATCTCTGCCATCATCTTCTAATACAGTGCCTGCTTGTGTGCGCATCATTGCTTGTGCAAAAACCTTTTTTTTTGATTTTGAAATTTAGTATATGAATTTCAGTAAACTTTTTGTTTGATTCAGTTAAATTATTTGTTTGAAAAAATCAGTGTTTTTTTCAATAAACAAAATGCAAATAAATTGTTTGAATATGCGAATTTGTTTATAGGACCGATTTCAGACAAAAAATTGTTTGATTCTACAAATTGTTTGTTTGAATTGGAAAAATAATTTTTTCTGTGTATACTAAATATTTGTTAACGTCATTGATATACTTGTCACTCTAGGGCGTTACTGGTGCAATTTTTTTTTGTTTTGTATTGGGATAGGCTTGGTTTAATGTTACATGAATTTGAAACAGAAGCTTAAGTTTGAGCATGTCAAAAAAGTGGGTATATAAAAAGCTAAACATATTTGGGGTATTCACAAGGTGTGCTATCATGATATATTGTCATAATGTTCTTACATTTTACAATGGTTTACAAATATTGTTGTTGCTTTGTAAACAAAAAGTGTCTTAAATAATTAGAACTTTGCTTGCGTTGCTTATTGTGCTGTCGTTATTAATCTGAAGAGACCTGCGCTGAACGGCTGAGCCGAGCGGCATTAGTTTTTGTAAGCCGTCCTGTTTTGCGTCTGAAAAATGAAATATAGTCAGGTATGATCTAATTTAATTTATTCATTCACGGGTTAGCATTTAAAAATATTTTTATTTTTGGTACATATTTATTTTTTATATTTGCTTTAAATCAGCTGATTTAAATTCAAAATAGTACACTGAATTATGAGGGGTTGTTTACAACAGTCGTAATTTTTCATGTTATTATATTAAGACTTATGACTTTATGACGCCTTGTGAAATCCCCAATTAAGTTTCAAAGCACGTGCAAAACATTAGACATTAAGAAGGGGAAGAATCCGAGATGAAATAAGAGGCGCATACAATTTAATGTCGCCAAATTAAGCCATAATCAAGCCCTGAATAACGAAATGCGATATGATGAGATCGGGCTTTAAACGAAGCCGCTATATTAGGCCTGCCATACGTCCTGGTTTTCCAGGATTGTCCTAGTCTTAGACGACTTGTCCTGGTGTCCTGGTTTACTATTAAATTGTCCTGGTTTTTTATACAGGTCAAGACAAACAAATTAGTTTTTTGCTGGTTTTAGTTGTTAACAAAGGTTAAGATTTCTGTTATACACTGCTTACATAAGGCTATTGTATAAACAACTTTAATTAAATTCAACTGTTATCTGGTGTAAAACTGGTAAAAGCTTTTAATAATATTAGATGAGAGTCAATCCTCTTTCAAATTTTGTTTCAACTAGTTGCTGTAAAAAGTTATACCGTGTAAACAACTTTTATAATTAATCGAAAACCGATAACAAATTGCTTTCTCGAAAGCAACCCATACACGTTTCAATTCAATTGTCAACTGAGTCGGTTGTTGTCAAAATCAAAGCGTGTATGGCTTTGTCAATTGATTAGTTTGACAGTTGTCGATTTGGTTGAAGAAAAATCAAAAGATTTAGATTTTTTTCAAGTTGAGTACTTAGTCTGCTCAATGGACTAAAGAAAGAAACTCGTTTAAAACTGAAACACCGGAGAGTATTATTCAATGTAAGTTTGATTTTTATATGACATGCTGCTTGTTTTATAACTATGTATATCAAAGACCGAAATAAAGTTCTAGAAAAAGTGCAATCTTCTGAAAATCATTTTTGTTTAGAACATTTTAAGCTCAACTTTTTATTATTTTTCATTGTTTTTATGTACATGAAGTACACGTTAATTTTTTTTATATATATTGTTGGATTTAAAAATAAGAATGTATGGTTTTGACTTAAGCCTGGTACTCTGTTCAACATTTCACGTGAAAAGCTGTCAAAATGCATATGAAAAAAACTTGTGCGGAATATCTATGAAATAATGTTGATGAAGTTGTACTCTGTTTATTTTGTGAAAAAGTTCCGAAATGTTGCTGGCAACATTTTTTTTTACAACTGCGAAATAATGTAAGCTGCCTTTATTTCACGTGGAATTTTAAGCAAAAGCAAAAAAGTATGAACTTAATATTAAAAAAGAAATAAAAAATTAAAATAACACAACCGGTAACAGTTTTTTACCCATATTTACTTTTTTTTTTATTAAAAAACAATAATTTTAGTAAAATACATGTGGCGTTTGTTTAAATACACGAAACAATGTAGCATACTTTGAAGGAATAAAAACGTCAAATTGTACAAACTCGCAAGATCGGTAACATTGATAAATGCCAAAATTTTCGTGTGGAATAATCAATGTTGCTTAACATTTTTCACAAATTTGAACAGAGTACTAGGCTATTTACTACACAGAAAAAATTATTGCCGAATTATTTTCAAACAAACGCTTGTTTGAAAATTTTTTGATTTCTACAAATTTTTTTACTGATTCAATCAATATTTTTGTTTGATTTTTATTTAACCAACAAAAATGTGGACAACTCTTCAAAAATTTAAGTTTTCATAATTTTGTATGAAATATTTAACGCTCTTTAATGATGTCGTCTTTTTGCATTTGTTTTATTGATTGTAAGCAACACTTCTTTATGTGAAATATAAGAACTACAACAAAAAACACATGCAGTCTATTTTTGGACGCTTTAAAAAAGTACAGTAATAAGAAAAATGATAAAATAGCGTGACGAGGTTTGTAGTAAAAAAACAACAAAAACAATAGCAGGTAAAAAAACGTTTCATTTTTTTTTAAACAACAGAAAAACACATTATAAGAAACAAAATAAATTTTTGGTTGGTTTCAAAGTTGGTAAAAAAAAACAAAATCCCGTATTCAATTTTTTTCAAATAGTTTGTTTAAATACATCAAATACAAAAATATAATTATGGCGGAAAACATATCGAGTCGGTCTGCCGCCGTTTTTGGTTACATTTCTTCTTCATTAGCAAAGGAAAGGATAAAGCAACAGTGAGTGATGAAGAAAAACACTGTGAGTATAAATATGACTTCGTTCAAAAATTATTCCAACAAAAAAATGTGTCTCAAAGCCAGCCGGCCGCTCTGCTCTGCTTCATCTTCGCCAACAGTGCTTGCTTGTGTGCGCGTCATTGCTTGTGCCAAAACTTTTTTGTTTGATTCAGCAAAATTATTTGTTTGAAATTTTTATGAATTTCAGTAAACTTTTTGTTTGATTCTGTAAAATTATTTGTTTGAAAAAATCGGCGTTTTTTTTCAATGAACAAAATGCAAATAAATTGTTTGAATATGCGAATTTGTTTGTAGGACCGATTTTACACAAAAAATTGTTTGATTCTACAAATTTTTTGTTTGAATTGGAAAAATAATTTTTTCTGTGTACATTAAAAAGTATTAAAAAATTTTATAATTTTTTTCTATGTGTCCTGGTTGATAGGTTCAAACTTCTGGCAGCCCTACGCTATATGCATAAAAAATGCGTAATTTTGAGGTGCGGAAAAAAGGTCTGTACCATTTTCTTGATATTTTTTCATAAATCTTTTTAAAATATTTTCTAATTTTACATCTAATTCGTGAAACTGCTCTAGGTGGGAAACCAGATCTGCTGTCTCTGTCGTTATTTTTAAAAGGCAATCAGGCCGGCTTTATTTGTATGCTTTCATGGGCATTGGCTTATGGTTTAGCTTTGTATAATTGTATCGAGTTACTGTTTTTGCGGTTCTAAACATTTACACTTGTGTAACGTGTTTGTTTGTTGTGACTTTATGGAGTACCATATACTTTAATCCAAGGCAGTGTACTGGTGGGGAGCCAATAAAACTCAGATTGATTACTGCCGAATACAAAAATACTCCCTAGAGTATTCTAGAAGTCCTCGCTTCCCTATAAGATATAGGTCAACCTATGGCTTATGGATGTTGCTCTGAAAGAGTGTAATACGCTGACATTGGGCACGTTCATAAGACGTAACTGTTGCGCTACCGTGAGTGTTTGTTTTATAAACGCATAGTTGAGCAATTCTGCTCAACTCAACAGTTGCCATTTTTCCTCATAACAGTTTTAAGCTACCAAAAGTCAACATGTTGTTCACAACCTCAACAGCTGATCGAGGAGAATTATTATTATTTTAGCTTAACTAATCAATTTTAATCAATTCTTCTGTCACGCTTTTATTTATTTTCAATTGTTTACATTTATTAGCTGTTCATGTTGCATTATATTCTTAATGCCGTTTCAAAAACGTAAATGTTGGGTTCAACAGTTGTCAACAGCTTGGTAGCAGTTTAGCTCAACAACAACGTCTTACCAACGACCCTATTATAACTTTTAATAGTGAGCCAACAGCTTTTTACAGATTTAAATCAGGGGGCGGATAAACTGCAATAAGTACCACCATAAAAAACAACATGAATTTTTATTATTGCTTTAATTGGTGGATAAGTCAAAAAAATTTAAGCATTTCTACCTTTAAGGGCTAATAAATCAGAGCAAGTTAAATTCTCTTTTTGGCTTAAAATGTGTTTCAACCAGTCTTTGAAAATAAACAGAACATTATTTAGCGTTCGGCTCACACACGACACCTTTTTTTTTAGTGATTGTGTAGACGAACACAACCTGTAATACTGTTCGTAACTATTTTTAAGAAAGAACCTAACATTTAATAGTGTTATGTTCTTCGTTAAAAAGCAGAACAATTGTAGTGATACTGTAGACAAACATTATATTTTATTGATTCTGTTTTAACATTTAACATTAAGGAAATTAACAAACAAAAAATATTAGCAATGACCACAGAACGAACAGCTTGTGTGTGTGTATTGTGTATCAGGGGTGTGCTGGAAATCGAAAACGTAAATCCCAAGAATTAGGAAGTTGTTGTTAATACACTTTTTATCTAATTTTTATAATTTTTCTTATAAAATTCTGTTTAATAGAGAAATAATGGTCATAAAATAATCTTATAAAACAACAACTTTTTAAGTTTTTGCTTTTAATGTTTTCGATTTCCAGCTCTCCCTGTATATGTTTTGCTGGCTTTTTGTTTTTTTTTTCGTCGTATTTATTTTGTTTTTATACAAAATGTTTGATTTTTATTTACCAGCCAAAAGGAACGAACATTAATGAGCCGAACCGAACACAATAAAGTTTGTGGTTTATAAAGAAAACGAACGGAATTAAATGTTCTCATCTCTTGTTTAGTTTAATAAAAACAGTATTATTTCTGTGTTCGAAAGATGACAAACAGGGAAACGTTATTTTTTAATAATTTTCTACGCAAACACTATTAGGGTTTGTGTTTTCCGCAAATTTACCGGTTTAAACCAACAAATCTATAAATCAGTAAACTTATAAACCAACTTTAAACTCATAAAATAGGGCGTTTTAACTACCAATACAAACCATATGAATTTGACAAGATTTATCGAAGTGCTGCCGCTTTTTTAACTACACATAATGTATGGGACACTGAATTGTGGTTGTTGAGTTTAAACTACATAAAAATTTAAGTTTAGTTTAACTAAACCAGCGTTCAAACATTCACTAATTTATTAGCCAAAAATAAGTATGAACAAATAAGCTCAGCCGTGTTTTCAACTCCACCTGTAAAATAAATTCATTCGGAGTAACAGTAGTTGATCGGCATGTCCTTTTTTCATTACTAATTTAAACAGGCATTTCACGATACAGTTTTCCTCTAGAAATATTTTTGTTTCGAAACTTATAAAATAAGTTTACGTCAATAACCAATCCAACCGAACACTAGGACCGCTATACAACCCAAAACACTTCTCTACCGTTCGAATTTGGAAGTTAGTTTGGTAGCCGGTTCTAAATTTAAAATATAACAGAAACTCTTGGCTGCAGCCGAGATAAAAAGGGGAAACGTGGGCCTGCAGGTAGCCTTATTATTGGATAAAAACTGTCCGCTATTTCTGATATTGAATGGCAGCACATAATACGAAAGGGCTCTGTTTGAAAGGTTAATTGCAATTAATCAAATGGTACTGCCTTGCAAGATGTCAATTGCACACACAAACTTTTCTTTGACATTGTAGAACAACAATACATGTTTTAAGGCTAAGTACTTTTGAAGACCGATAATAATTAGAATTCAAATTGCTTTCATTTGTAAATTAACTATGCTCGTAATTTTGTTATATACTATTTTGTTGTTGTTTTTTAAGTCGAATAAAAACATTTTGATACGAACATGACTGTGTGGGTCAAGAATCTTTCATTTCCATGATGATTGCATTTCTGATTGATTTACAAGTTTGTTGTTTGATTCTTTTTTCTTTAGTTTTGCATTTATTGTTTGGGGAATTGGTTTATAAAAATAAATTTTCGTCATTACTTTAGTATGTGTGCTGCAATCAGTGTTGCCAGAAGTAGAAAAAAATCCATGCTTTTAGGCTTTTCATCTTATAATATGGTAGCATATGAAT
This sequence comes from Pollenia angustigena, assembly GCA_930367215.1. Taxonomy (NCBI): domain Eukaryota; kingdom Metazoa; phylum Arthropoda; class Insecta; order Diptera; family Polleniidae; genus Pollenia; species Pollenia angustigena. The sequence continues at coordinate 116,381,722 of OV884057.1, read as the reverse complement.
ATGACGAAGAACTTTAAGTTCGTTATTTTAGATACCTTTCAATTAATACGTTTTCCTACATTTTTCATATATTTCCCGAATTTTGATGAAAAGTGTAGCAGTATTATAATGTTCCGAGGTATTATGAATTATATTATAGGGAATATTTTTTCTGAACATTACTTTATAGAATTTCCCACGATTCGGCAGGTATGGGCCGAAAGTTGTGAACAATATATAAAAAATGAAAATGTTCGACATTATAGCAATTTGAGGCATTACATCAGTGAAGGGCAACAGACAAATTATCACATTTATGCTTGTGTGGGAAACAGCAGAAAAGGAATGCCGCCCATCAACAAGTGCTGTTTTGCTATGTGTCTGCAACTGATTTAAATATCTTTGACGAACTTACATTGTTAGAGACCATACGAAGAAGTGTATAGTGTACATGTGTCGACGTCACACAAGCAGCATTTGCTTTCCTATGCACACGTACATAGGATTTTCAAAAGTGCCCTTCACTTCATTAGATGCAGCTTTTTAGGGTTAGCTTGTTTGGCACTTTTTTCTCCTGGTCTACGGGTCCAGTTGTGCTCAAAACAGGAAAACACAATTTTAATTGGTTTCCGAGATATAGATGTAAGAAGAAAAATCAAGTTTTAGCCAATGTATTATTGAAACCATAAACTCCGGACGGCAGTTAAACTAGCGAAACGCAAATAAGTTCTTCCAGAAAATCTGTTGCACACAAAATTTGAAATTTTTCGCGGATCTGTTTTTATCTCCATAGCTACAATAGTGAGGCCCAGTACATTTGACGAAAGCAAACTTCTTTGTTCCAACAAAATCTTGGTAGTATATTTAGTAATTATTAATCAAATAGTTAGCATATTTTTTTTAATTCACGCATACTTCCGCTAAATTGCCTGTCATCAAATGACTTCGGATACGAGTTATCCAAAATTAAATTTTTTAGCAGGCCTAAGAGAGTAAGTTCGTGAGTGCGTGATAGTAAAATTTTTTTTAAATCACGCATGTCGTTTTTTAAAAGCTTAATTGCTTAAAATTTGTATTGTAAATTAATTTATTTGTACGTGCAATTTTTTTTTAGTTTTCCTGGCAACACTAACTACAATATAAGCACAGAATTGCAAAAATTCAGCAGTCACACATGAAAATAAGTGCTCTTTACACAATATTACCATATTACATCGTAATACAGATGTTTTTACAAAATCTATAATAGTGTGAAACAGATTTGTTATGAAATTGTTGGAGTTACTTGCAAACTACATAAATGAGATAATGAAATATGGGCTGTTAGCCCATGAAAAAACTATGTTTCTGGCGCCATCTGTTTTGGATACAACAGTTGGCTTACTAGACTATTGCACTGTAAAGAACAGTGCAAATAACAGTCTTACACCAGAACCGTTTTTTTATTAAGGGCGTTAAATAGGGCAAGAGGGGTAAAAGCTCTCCCTCCTTTATTTTTTTATTTTATTTTTTTATTTATTTATTAATTGAATTGCTCCGTACACAAGACTTATTTAGCAGTATGGAACTGAGAATATGTTAAACTTTAAATCATTAATTAATTAATAACTTAATAACTAACTACAATTTTTATATAAGTAATCAAAAAAACAATTTAATTTAAACAAAAAAAAAAATTAAGATAATTTAATTTAAATATTTAAAAAAAAGCATAAAACAATATATTTTAATAATCAAAAATTTAGATAATTTTATATATTTTAATCTCAAGTAATTATGTTTCAAAGTGCTATGCTGAAAACAGTTTAAAAATATTTTCCCTGAATTTTCGTGCGTTACTTAAAAGTTGAATGCTATATGGTATAGAATTCCAGAGAGATACTGCGAATATGTAGAAATGCCACTCAGAAATTACGATCTAATTCTTTTCCCCCTGCTTATGTCAGAAATACAAAGTTTACCGTACAAGTGCTCAGGTTTGTGGGTATATATTATCTTATGTAAAAAAACTAAAACTCTCATGTTCAGCAGATTATCTAAGGAAGGGCTATAAAGCCGAGATGAAAACAAAGATACACTAGAACGCCCTTTAAGTCCATACACGTACCGTACAATATTGTTAAACGTAACGTTCAATTTCGCCTTACTAATCGTATCAGATTTAGCAAATAGCTCACAGCCATACAGTAACACTGGCATCAGATAAGTTTTAGCAAGAAGCATTCTTATTCTTAAAGGTGTACAATGCTGGGTCCGCCAAAGGGTTCTAATCATTGAAAAGGTGCGACCACAAGCATAGTTAATGTGGTTCGACCACGTAAGAGTGTCATTGAAAAATATTCCTAGATTCTTAGCAGATTTTACTATTTCAATCTGCTGATTATTTATAAATATATTAGGTATAATATTGAGTTTATTTAGTCGCCTTTGAATAACTACGCATTTAGATTTTTTTGGATTTATTTCCAAGCCATTTGCCGTTGCCCACGTATAAATACGATGAAGTTGTTGATTAAGAGATATAATACACTGGTCGATTAAGGCATTATTACAACTGGTATAAAGTTGAACGTCATCCGCGTACATTCTTACATTACAATTCATTAGGACGCCAGGGAGGTCATTTGAATACAGTGAGAATAATAATGGCCCAAACAATGGACCCTTAAGGTACCCCTCTTGTCACAGATAGTGCCCTGGATTTCCGTATTCCAGTTTCAACATACTGATACCTGTTACCCAAGTATGTGGACAATAACTGAGTAGCGGTTGAAGAGAAATTAAAGAAATGTTTAACTTTGTAACAGAGAATGTTATGATCCACAGTATCAAACGCTTTTGAATGGTCCAAACGTATTAAAAATGTAGTCTTGCCATCATCAAGTTTCGCCCTAATCTTCTCCGTAACATCAACTAACGCTGTTATGCAGCTGTTTTTCTTTCTGAACCCAGATTGACTATCTTTTAGTAAGTTATTGTTATCCAAAAAACAAGTCCTTTTGTAATCATACCTTATCAATCGGGTTTCTTAAAATTTGGCATGCACTGTTACATGTAAAGGAACTTTAAGATATACATTTTTTAGAAATTTCAACATTTAGGTTGTAAAATAGGGCAAAACAGAAAAAAGCTCCATCTACCCATGTCTTCTTAAATAATTATTCGACGACAGTTTCAAGTCTTGAAGGACCTAAAGTCTATACATTTTAACATTTACGGCGTTAAATAAAGCAAAAACGGTAAAAGCACCCCCACCTATACCTTCTTAATTAATTAACTGATTCTCCCAGAAAATTTTATGTATTTTTTTCTCCGGTTATTCTACTTCGGAATTTGAACCTATCCGAAATGGTACACGATTGGCCGTTAAAAAATTTACGTCCCACTCGAATTTAAGCACGTTCAATTTACTATAAGATTGGCATTTGCAATGACAATCCAAACGTTTGCGGCTTAGATTTTGGCACGCCATGCACGGACAATTATACGTGGCATGTTCACGCATCGGCAAGGAATCGAGCTTATTTGTGTTCGCTTAGGAAGGACTTACAGAAAATATCGCAAGCGCAATTGCTCTTCGTAAGGAAAATTGATTATCTCTGTTTGATTTTCAAACTTCAGGATAAAAAATACATCACTTTTTTATTTTTAACTTTTGAATATGTCTCGAACAGAAATAAAGAAATAAGTGGTGGTAACGCACTTTATTCCTCTTTCTTTCACAAGAAATTAGTTATTTGGCAAAACATCATTTGTGGGTCAGCTAGTATTGTATAAGAATTCTTCTTCGTGTAGACGCAAAATAAATAGAATAAAACATTTTCTATGTGATTTTCTAACAATTAGACTAAAAATCATTGGATTTCGTGAGAACAAACATCTTAAGTCTTGTAGAAAAGTGTGAAATGGGCTTATGTTACCACTACAGTACTTTAACACTTAGATACAATTTAATTAAGAAAATTCAGTTATTTTCATTTCACCGAATTAAAAGGCTTCTAATGTTCTTAGACATCTGTTATAACCCCTTACATCTACTTGACCCAATAAGTGTTCTTATGAGTAGCAAAATTGATTTAACGATGTCCGTCTATTCTGTGTATGTGTATCTTGAAATGGGTTTTCCGAAGACCCCAGAAATGATGAGGACTAGGTTGTTATATATTTATGTTACATGTACTTCTTTAAAGTTTGCTATCAAAACTCAGCCAGATCGGTCTATAGATGGCTGAGATATTAGCAAAACCCCAAAACTGCTTCTTATTTTGCCCATAAGTCCATTGCTTTTACTGTTTTCTTATTTATTTTTTGATATATCTGGATAACGGCAGCAGGTACAGTTTCCCAATAAGGTACAAGGATCTCGGGTATCAATCAACAACCTCTTTAATAAAATGGGCAAGATTGTAGAAGTGGACATGGCACTTCCCATACAAAGAAATTAAAAATTTCTGTATTCAAATATAGAGAACGGAAAGAACCAAAGTTTCCAAATTATGTACAAACATCCCATTTATCATTACACAACATCGCACATAATGTGGGCGGGATTGGAGATTTGGGCGTAGCATAAAAGAGTTTTTTATATCTAAAGGACGGTAGAGTCAAATTTTCCAAATTTTTTACACATAGCTGGGTAATGAATACACAACTTCTCTTAAAATATGGGCGGTATTGGAGAAGTAGGAGTGGCACCTACCGTACAAGGACATAGAACGGCAAGAGGCAAAGTTTCCAAATTAGGTACAAGTGTCTTAGTTATTAATACACGACATCCTACAAAATGTGGGCGGGATTGGATAAGAGGGCGTTGCTCAAAATAGATTTATTTAAGCTAAATAACGGTATTTATATACTTTTCTGTTCTTATCGCACCGCGGTAAAGGCTAAAAAAGATTCGGCATTGCCGCATATAGCACTCTTACTTGTTTTTATAAGTTACCACGAATTTTTGAAAGGTAGTATTTTATGTTTCTATTTCATATTTTTTTTTTATAAAAATTACATCTGAATTTGTGTTTTATATATAAACAAATTTATTTTGAACTAAATAAATTAAAAATAATAGAGAAAAAAAAACTTTTAAATAAATAGAAGAATGCAAATCCCTAATGTAATTGCTTTGCTGTAATGTACGTGAATATTATCAGCATTCCGCTATCTATCTTTTGTATAAGTGTGTCTGTGTGTATGTGTGTAGAAGAAGTAGTTCAACTTCTGCCACCGAAAAGTTGAATTAAATTTGTTTTAAATCAAAGTGCAAAGAAAAAATAATAATAAAACTGGCGTAAAATGCAAATTATTCAAATGTCAAAGAGAAAAATCACAGCAGAGGAGAATAATAAAAAAAAAAACCAAACAAAACAAAAGAAAGAAAAGCAAGAAAATTCTGATCTGATTTGCAGAGCAAATACAAGAACAAATTTTATCTGTTTAAAAGACGAGAATTTCGTTAGATAAAGAAAAAAAAAAACATTTAAACTAAATAAATAAAAATGAATGTACAAACGGAGAAAAGGTGTTGGATTGTCTCTGCAAACTAATCGCTTGTATATACACACATATATAAATATGTATGTACGCACTTATATACCTTTTTTATATAAATGTGCATTTCGAAGGAATATTTAGGCACTGGCATTTTCCTTATTGCATATTTTATGTTTTTAGCAACTGAACAGAAAAAATGTTTGATAAAAAATTATTTAATAAAATTATAACTTTGCATAATTTTTTCTTTATTTTAGTTTTAAATTTTAAAATTTAAAGATAGAGCTTCTAACATACACTGGCTGATAAGCGAACACCCAAAATTGAGTATTAAGACCTCTAAGTACCCATGGTAAAAAAGAATTCAGTAAAGCTCGGAGAGATACCTTCTTTAAAGGTTTCTGCATATCAATAGAACGGTAACAGTAAAAGTATCCAAATTTGGTTCTATTTGACTAATTTTTTTTTAATGGGAAAAGCGAAGCGCACCGGGTAAAACTAGTTAAATAAAAAGATATTAAGCCGCTAATAGCATCCTGATACTACCCGGAAACAAGCTGATTTTCTAAAGTAATCAATTTCGTTTCTTAAAACAAGAAAATCCCAAATCCAAAAATGATTTCTTGCTTTTAACTTATTTCGTTCGTATTAAGTAAAGTTTTCTTAAATAAAGCAACATTTTGCTTAAACGAAGCCACACATATATTTAGAATAAGTAAATTTTGGCTTGGATGAGAATTATGCAAAATGAAAAAAACGCAGGATGTTTTTCCTGTGGAGGCCAATTTTCTCTGGAGCGGACTATGGAAGTTCTTCGCCTTCTTATACGAAGGTCTAGATCGACTGAGGACTTGTGGACGAGGCTCTGAACAAATCGTTTGATACCCTGGCAATAAACTAAAGATTAAGCATTAAAAATATTTTTTATATAAAGAAAAAAGAAAAAATTTAAGAAAAAATTATAACTGAAATGAATAAATATCCTTTTCTATTTATACTTTTAAATTTTTTTTATTATTTCGTAAAAAATTTAGATCTTCTTAAATACTCTATAGAGTATTTGTTGTTGTATACTCAAAGTGAACTGACAACGTACATTGAATTAATATTACGATAAAATAACGATACAACAAATTTGTCTATTTACAAGTGCTTAAACAAAAACCTTTTTTTAAACGATAAGCCATCCCTGTTAATAATATTGGACTATTCGATCGATTTTGATCAAATGGACTACTCCCTGGACTGGTCCAATGTAATGTCAGCATGGACCATGTCATATGGTGTAATAAGCAGGTGGCATCATTACGGCAACAAATACAACATTACAACAAAAATGGAAATTATATCCCAGCTTACGTCAAAAATACTTAAAACAAAAAGCAAAGCGTGTCGCTGAGCATGATAAAATAAATACATTTTAGCCAATTTTTATTTATTTTAATTTAAAATCATCAAAAACTTTAATAATAATCCAATAATCACAGCACGAAACGTGGACTTTTTGTAAATATAAACAAAACTTTGACATATGACTAGACAAAAAATGCAAGAGCAAAATATCGTCATCTGGCGTAGTGCTGCCACCTTTATTATTTCATCATGATGTCATTGCTAAAAAGAGTTTGTTGTGAAACGAATTATTTTCGTTTTTAAACGATTTCAAAGCGAATCCTCTGTAATCCCTAGGACATCGTAATGTTAAATAGACCATGTTTTTTCGATACAATGGGCCTGCCTTTGGATTATTCCTAGTCCCTTTTGGGCTTCATTTTACATACGCGATCTTGTGAATTGAACTATTATTAAAATAATTTATAAATACAAAACACTCTTAACTTAATTTACTTTCGTAAAAATATAAAACATAAACAGATGGAAATCACTGTATTTAAGCTTTAGTAGTGTGTATTGAGCTTTCCATTAACAAATTTTCATATTTTTCGATTTTATAATGGTACACAGAGAAAACAGATTCGTGATCACAACCGAATTTGGCGCCAATCGAATTTCGTCGGTTGCATGTACTATCACACAATTCGGTTCCAATTACTGAAAATTTCGTTGCTTAGCATAATAGGTTTGATAGCAACATTTGAATTTTAGTACACTATCTGTCATAACATCAGATATTGTTAGTATGATTATTAGAAACAAAATTGTGCTTATACCCGAATAAATGATAGGTGCAACTGAATTAACACATAATTGGTGTTCATAACAAGAGATTTGATTGTCGTTATCAATATATTTTTTTTAACCGGTCAAATGTAGCCCATAAGGGGCAAGGACTTGTCCAAAGGTAATCTCAATGAATGGAAAAATGAGTTATTTTACAGTACGATGTCCTAGGGCAGGACCATATAACCCAGCTTGCATTACAAAGCGGAAGTCTTAAAACTACTCCATGGTATACTCCAGAGGATTAGCTTTGAAATCGTTTCAAAACGAAAACATGTCGTTAAAAAACGAAGACATGTCGTTTCACTGCAAACTCTTTTTAATAATGACATGGTCCATACCTGCACTACATTGGACCAGTCCAGGATGAAAATGGATCAAGAAGTCCAATATAATTTGCAGGGTATAAAAAAAATAATACATTCATATGTACGTGTATATGTTCATACCTATAAGAATACATAAATTACTTACCCCTATGTATTAAGTTTTTCACATTTTCCATTTTTGACCGCAAAGATATTTTTTAAATAAAATATAAAAATTAATTTAATCTATCAAATGTTTTGACAGAAAATTTAGTACGCAATTGGGGCTTTTAACTATTTTTTGGTTGTGAATTCCGAATAATTATATTTTCATTTGTTGTACTCGAATTGAATCTATTCCAGCAATCAATAATTAGCTGCAATTGATGAATTAACATTTATATTACAAAATTTATTGACGAAAGCAAATCATTGATTGCAATGACCAATATTCAGTATTGCCCTATATTAAATTCGGTTGTGATTCTTACCATTTGTACTAATTTATAGAACTTAATTAAATTAGTAATCATAACTAATAAAAGAATTGAAGGAATCATATTTCAGTTGGAACATCATTTTTATAATCAAGAGAATTAAAAATCAGTTAGAACTATACATTTTTACTAGTTGCAATAATAAATCATGTTACTTGATCAATATTTTATAACTGCAACCGTTTTCCAACCAATTTGTTTTCTGTGTGTACATTCTGCAAAAGGAAAGCTTACATTAAGGTAAGTGAACGACCCCTTAGCGAATTTTATTAAACAAAGTAAAATTTAAAGGGCAACGGCACGACGGTGCGCAAAATGACCCCAGAAAATATGGCCCCAAAAGGAAAATGAAAAGGGACCCCAAAATTTTACATGAGACACAACAACACGCAATTTTGGGGAAAATTTTTGGTTTTTTTGGGGTAATTTTTCATATTTTCGTTAGGGTGTTTTTGCATTTTAAGTGGAATGAAAAATGACCCCAATATCAAGGAATGATAAACGGCGCTGCGAAATATGGCCCCAGGAAATATGGCCCCAAAAATAAATGAAAATTGACCCCAAATTTGGGGCTATTTTTCATAATGCAATATGGCCCCATTTTTTTAATGAAAAATTACGCCAAAAAAATGAAAAATAACCCTAAAAATAAAATGAAATATGACCCTAAATTTGGGGTTATTCTTCATTATGAAAAATCACCTTAAAATTTATAATGAATTTTAACCCCAAAAGAGAACACAAAGAAAGTGACATTAAATATTTTCGGTGGAGTTCATATGCCCAAAACTAAAAATCCCAAATTTAGAATCCCGATTTCAAAATCCGGATAATTATACAGTTTTGGTTTTAAAAATCGTACGATTGATAGTACGGTTGGGCTTTCGGCCAAGCACAAAGATTTTTTTTTCTATGGTATAACGAACACTGGCTTTGCTTACTAAAGCTCTACGTTATAGCCGGCCTTCGGTCGGGCGCAAGGATTTTTTTCTCTATGGTATAACGAACACTGGCTTCGCTAACTAAAGCTTCTCTGTATAGCCGGCCTTCGGCCGTGTGAAATGATTTTCTTCTCTTTGGTATAACGAACACTGGCTTCGCTCACTAAAGCTTCACCACATAGCCGGCCTTCGGCCGGGCGCAAGGATTTTCTTTTCTATGGTATAACGAACTCTTCTCGCAATAGCCGGCCTTCGGCCGGGCTCAAGGATTTTTTCCTCTATGGTATAACAAACACCGGCTATGCTAACTTAAGCATCTCTGCATAACCGGCAAGGATTTTCTCTATTTTGGTATAAGAATTCTGGTTTTTTATGTTATCCCTAGAAACTTTTACATAGAATTTTATATAAATTTGTGTAAAAATGTTTGGGGTGATTTTTCATTTCATTAAACTTGCATTTTTTATTAGTAGATGAAAAATAGCCCCAAAGTAAAACTTGTGATTTTATTTGGGGCCATTTTTCATTCCTTGATATTGGGGTCATTTTTCATTCCACTTAAAATGCAAAAACACCCTAACGAAAAAATTAAAAATAACCCAAAAAAAAAACAAAAAAATTGCGCAAAAATTGCGTGTTGTTGTGTCTCATGTAAAATTTTGGGGCTGTTTTCATTTTCCTTTTGGGGCCATATTTCCTGGGGTCATTTTGCGCACCGCCATGATAAATGGCCACAAATAAAATCACAATTTTTACTTTGGGGCTATTTTTCGTTTACTAATAAAAAATGCACATTTTAGGAAATGAAAAATCACCCCAAACATTATAAAACTAATTTTATAAAGTTCTAAGTAAAAGTTTCTAGGAATAGTATAAAAAACCGAATTCTTATACCAAAGTGGGGAAAATCCTTGCCGGTAATGTAGAGATGTTTTAGTTAGCGAAGGCGGTGTTTGTTATGCCATAGAGGAAAAAATCCCTTATCCCGGCCGAAGGCCGTCTACTAAGAGAACCTTTATTGAGCGAAGCCAGTGTTCGTTATACCATAGAAAAGAAATTCCTTGCGCCCGGCCGAAGGCCAGCTATGTAGTAAGCTTTAGTAAGCGAAGCCAGTGTTTGTTATACCATAGAGAAGAAAATCCTTGCACCTGGCCGAAGGCCGGCTATAATGAGAAGCTTTAGTTAGAGAAGCCAGTGTTCGTTATACAATAGAGAAGGTAATCCTTGCACCCGGCCGAAGGCCGGCTATAACGTGAAGCTATATATCCGGATATATTCGGATTTTGAAATCGGGATTCTAAATTTGGAATTTTTGGTTTCGGGCATATGAACTCCACCGAAAATGTTTAATATAACTTTCTTTGTGTTACTTTTTGGGGATAAAATCCATTGTAAATTTTGAGGTGATTTTTCATAATGAAGAATTACTCCAAATTTAGGGTCATATTTCATTTTATTTTTGGGGTTGTTTTTAATTTTTTTGGGGTAATTTTTCATTAAAAAATGGGTTATTATTCCAAATTTGGGGTAAATTTTCATTTACTTTTTGGGGCCATATTTCCTAGGGCCAAATTTCGCCGCGCCCAACGGCCTTCCCTTACGACGAAGCAGGTTTGTAAGGGAGAGTATTAAAGAATAACTTTTACAATAACAATTAACTGCCGTATCTATAAAAAGTTATGATGGATTTGAAATTCATTTTAAGAAAAAATCGAATGCCTTAAAACACATTTCAAACTAATTTTTTTTTTATGAATACGGCAGTGAGTACATATATAAAGCTGATCGTAACACTCATCAGTTTTTATACGCGTTGAATAACGTCCTTTTTGTTGCAAAAATGTATTGCTTCATTCCTGCCGCAAGGGAAATGGTAAGCTAAACTTTTATAGTTCTCCCTTACGGCCTCGTTCCTCTTACGTAAGCTTGTACGTTGTGAACATTCTAGCGACGCACAAAAAGTTTTTTATATTTTTATACAAAACGGACAATTAACAAAAGCTAACATATATTTTTGTTAATTTTTGGTAACAACCAAACATTGAAGTCAACCACAACGTCCCAAACATTTAGTGGCCCTTCACATTGTGAAATTTTTATCGCAGCGGTTCTTACTTTATCGGCGAGATGGTAGAGGGTTATTATCGATTATGTATTTCTGTTCGCTCGAACAGGAAAAATTGCGGCGATAAAAATTGCACAATCTAAACGCAAAAGCAATTTTAAAGAAGAACCAACAAAAGTTGCAGCGACAAAAATCGTATAATGTAAATGGGAACTTCTGTATAACTCACGCGGCCTTTACTAACCTGCTACATTTAAAGCTTAATTTTTTTATTAAATAAGTAAAAATAGGACCATAACTTAATCCTTTAAAAAGGATGCTTTTATACAAATCATAGGTGTTTTCCATTTAGACTTCCAGGAATGTAAAATATGTGTAATAAATACATACAATTTTCTAAAGCTTGAACGAATCAATTAGACTTAATTCCCTTTTTAGCTATTAATAATTTCTTAATCCTTTAAAAATGCGTAGTCATGAAATTAAATTTAAATAATTAAAAAAAAGCTAAGCAAACTTGCGAATGCGAAGCAGAAATCTACCATTAATGTCATTTATTGTAATGCCATCTCAAATGTTTATGATCTTAATTTACTTTCTATGTCTCTCCTTATTCCAACTCTCATATTTTATTGTTAGGAAATCATTTAATTTTACTTTCAAACTTTTCAAAATAAAATAAGCAAAATGCGCCAACAATGACAAAAAAAAACATAAAAAACTACTAAGAAATGGATATGAAGAGAAGTAAATGAAGGACACAAACAACATCAACCCAACTATTGGCTATGAATGTAAAAATTTCTTTGGTTTCGAATTGTAAGCAAACGATATGGCATGATGTCTTTTGGTTTCCTTAACTTTCCGACTCCTTTATGTTTGTTGCCAATTCTGCCGTTATTTCTTAGATGATGCTGGCTGCTACTTACTAATGGATTTTAAATGAGCATCATAAATACCAGTTAAACGTGAATTTGTTTGAAGCGGCGTATGTTTGCTGGAATGCCGAATATTTACAGTGAATGGCCGAATATTTTTTATTAAAAGCCTGAACGTTAGTTTACTATTTATTAATATATTTGTGGCAAAAAGATGTTTGTATGGGAGTCATGTAAAATTAAATCTGATTCCCACTAGTTTCCATTAAGCCGTCTGTACCAAATATTTCATCAAATTATCCTTAAAATTGCGACACTTACTTTGCGCACAAAGTTACATGGACAAACAACCAGCCAACCGGACGGAAGGACATGGTTAAACGGTGGGTCTTGGACCAATATTTTTTAGCGTTGCAGACATCAGCCCAAATACATCATACTCACTATTGTGGTATGGGTATAAAAATAAACATGAATGCTGCTGGCTCCTCAATATTTATTTGGGCCTCAATAATGACATAATACAATTTTGCATGGCAAGGTATAAAATACTCTTCCCTAGTCATTAAATGGCTTATTTGATTTCCTCATTAGTATGAAATGTGAGTTTTATTCTCGAGAATCTTTTGTAAACAAAAATATATATCAGGCAAGTCTCGACTTACGCGGGATATAACACGGACCAATAAAATTTTGTATTTATTTAATAACGCGTTCTTCTCTACTCGAATTTCAGAGCCAATATTTTTTAAACTGGTCCGAATTTTTGTTTAAGAGGCTAAATCTTTCACAATTTAAAAAAATTTAGATTTTTAAATACTCCCTGGGCATTATTTCAACGTTTGAATCTTAGACTTAATGAATGACAGCTTTCTAAATGATTAAATAAAAGACATTGCCATTAAAGGTATCTATCCAAATAATGGGTGATTTTTTAAGAGCTATAGGAAAGTTAAAAAAAAACACACAAAATTCAGAAAAATGCATGATATTTTTATATGAATCGATAGTACGGTCCATATAATTTAATGTTTGAAGATTATTTCATGCAAATGTTGACCGTGACTGCGCCATACTCTCCAATTTTGGCATACTCTTTCCAACATTTCGGCCGGTATCTCATGAAAAAATGCTTCAATGCTGTCTTCCAATGCGTCAATTGAAGCGGGCATGTGTGTATAGACATGAGCTTTAACCTAGCCCCACAAAAAACAGTCTAAAGGCGTTAAATCGCACAATCTATGCGGCCACGAACGTGAAATAAAATGTTCACCGAACTCGCCTTTCAATAAGTCCGTTGTTAAGCGTGCTGTGTGGCATGTGTCACCATCTTGTTGAAACCATATGTCATGCAAGTCAAGCTCGTGCATTTTGGGCAAAAAAAAGTTGGATATCATCTCACGGTAGCGCTCACCATTCATAGTTACGTTACGATTTGCATCATCTTTGAAGAAGTACGGTCCAATGATGCCACCAGCCCATAAACCGCACCAAACTGTGACTTTTTCTGGATGCATTGGTAGCTCTTGCAATGCTTCTGGCTGATCTTCACTCCAAAACCGACAATTCTGCTTATTAACGTACCCATTGAGCCAAAAATGAGCTGACCATAAAATGGAAGAAGCGCGCAATGAACTTTCTTAACTGAGCACGCATTTTGATAATAAAATTCAATAATTTGCAAGCGTTGTTCGTTTGTAAGACGATTCATGGTTAAATTATAGACCAAACTAAAGATGTTTGACAGTGAAACAAAATACGAAACGTGCGTCAGCTGTTTAAACCAGTGTTGCCAAAAAGATAATAGCTTAAAAATCACCCGATATAAAAAATTAGTTTATATTAAGCACTTAATAGTAATAACTAGGGATGAGACTTTAATGCACTAAATAATCAAAAATATGCGCATAAAACATACACTAAAAAATCCAAAAAGACACTAAAAATAAAAAATATGCACTTAAAGCTTCGTTCACAATCAGATCAACAATTTCGTTTTTTTTATCTTATTTCTTACCACAGCATTTCATATATTTTCCTTTATTTTTCAAACACAAATGCAACTAAAGTTTTTTTAAAAAAATGGTTCAACTAGAACTTCAGCAACAATTTGTATGAAATTCTGTTTCTGACGTTTAAAATAATTTTATTTAGTTTTGAATAAAAATTTTAACATAATTTTAACATTAATTACACTGTGCAACAAAAAAAAACCAGCCTCAACACTTGCAAGGCGAAATCAAAGTATTCTAGAAGTAGAGCAAATCTGCCAAAGGGTTTTTAAAAGTTAGCTCGGTTTCCCGAAATATGGGGCCCCAAAGTTTTTGAATTTTTTTAAGTCAAAAAAACTATACTAAATGTACTTCTGAGATAAAAATTAATTTCAGATGTCTTCAGTAGAATCGTACGGCGATTATTTTCTTAGAATTTATTAACCCTCTAACTCTCATTTGAAGGGGTAATTTTTTTCCCTTTTCCCAACTACACAAATATACACAAACGGCACTTTAAAGGGTTAAAATGTTTAACGAACATTTTCTGCATCAAATTTCACTAGGGGTCTTCTGAGACAAAAGGTTCGTGTGACGTATTTAAAATGGATTTTCGAAATTTCGGGCATTTTTGGTTGCACAGTGTTATAAATGCATAATAGTTTTGTGGCTAAAATTTGCAAACGGTTTCTTAATGCAAAATGTGTGTGGTTGCAAAAGAAATTGTTGCATTATTATGAACACCAAGTGAAAATGTCTCTTTGATTGTGAACGAAGCTTAAAACTTAAAAAATTTCCACAAAAAATCGTTTTTTAATTTAACTATAAAAAAATACATATAAAAAATTATGTTTTTGTTACACAAATATTTATTTAAATTTCTGTTTGTTTAAATAAATAATTACTGTTTTATTAGAAGTAAAACTTTTTCTTGTACATGAAGAAGGCCAAAACATTTTGGAAAAATTTATTCCCACTTTGATTCCAGTAGCTCGTTTCTGTATTTCTCGTATCGTAAAATTTATTACACGAAGTGTGAAACAAAAAATTCCATCGTTTCTCGATTTATGAGATAAAAGTGTTTCTGTATTTGAATGCGAAAACAGACACAACAAATTCTGTTTATACTGGAATATTTCCAGTCAAATAAAAGCGAAACGTCAACAAAAGAAATAAATATAATAAAAACAGGGCTGCCAGATTTGACGAGTTATCGTCATCTTGACGATTTTTTGTTCCGATATTAACAAAGTGACGTTTTGATGATTTTTGCTAAAAAAGCGACGAAAGCAAAAGCAAAAGCAAAAACAAAATCAAAAATCATCATATATATTATTTCTAAAGCACTTTTTTTTGTCGGTTGCAAATATCTCCCATACCACCGCATCAAATTTAATGAATAATATCTCATTTTAAAGCTTATTTCTAACACAAATGACGAAAAATAATTAGAAATTGAAAAATTAATATTTTCATTGATAAAAATTATATTTTAAAATGTATTGAAGTTACTTAAATTTCTATTAATTTTTTTCATTTTATGTTACAAAAATGACAACTAACGGTGCGAAATATTCGCACGGGTTATCTAGTATTTTATAATTTTGTTGTTACTTTCTATACAAATTCATCTTGAATTTTTAAATTTCAAACACTTCTATTTTGTGGAGTTGAAATTTAAAAAAAAAAAAAATATAATATGAATGTCTGTGCAAAGCAACAACAAATTTATAAAATATTTTTGATTTTGTTTTTGCTTTTAATGAAATTGTTGGCGTTGCGTTTTACACTTAGTCTTCGACATAAGATAATTGTAAATATTTTTATATGTTTGTTTATTAGAAAAAAAGATATCTTTAAAAACAAGGGTTAAATTTTTATATTTATCCCTATTGTGAAAATTGTTCTCGAAATTGTTTGTCTCTTCCCTAAAAAATGTATCGGCAAAAGCAAAATTTCGAGGGAAAGTAATGGACCGACTTGGCTTATTTTGAACATTTAATACTTCTTATATACATATACAAAATATGATTGATATTTGATATTCTTATCTAATATGTATACTTTTGTGCCAAAACCATTATTCCGGCAAGAAAGAAATTTGTTTGTCTCCCAGTAAAAACTTTTTCAAAATGGATAGCTTCTTTCACTCGTTATTTAGTAGCTTTCTTCCATAATGTTTTAGATGTATTTAGATAAAAAAAAAATGACTTACTTTTGAATTTGTTCATTTTGGCACAACCCTTGTAAAATTCATTAGTTTTTCAGTAGAATTGTATGTAATGCTTTTATGTGTTTCTGATTACTTAACATATTATTTTGAAGGCGAAGATTTTACCCGTTTATTTATGAACCGATTTTTTTAATTTTAACTACCAGGTATTCTACTAAGTCTATTTCAGGTAAAAAAGAAAAATTATATAGGAATAGGTAAATTAAAGATTTATATCTCAGCCATTTGTAAACCGATATAGTTAAATTCCAATAATATACTATTTCGGACTACATACGATATAAATATAAAACAACGTTGTCACTATCAATTCCATAAAAACCCAGAATATTTATAATACTGTTATCAAAGCTGATTTAATTTAAAAATGTTCCATTTTGATCTCGGTTTTTGTAAATATGTATGTATATATCTATTTTAAAAAAGGATGTATGTTTATTTTATTAAGCTTGGCTTCTTTTTGCTTTTGAAAAAATATTTATTTTGGTTTTTGTTTAAAATGATATTTTCTCATGCCTTTGTGTAACTTCTCCAGGGAAAATAACAATTTTAAATTGTTATCGGATCAAAGAAAATAAATAATTTTGTAAAAAATAATCCTCCAGCTTAACAAAATAAATATATAAATTTAATGAAATTATTAAATACCCATGAACTTTAACTATGTTTTTGTTTGATTATTTTATAATAAAAGTCGAAACAAATTTGTTTAAAATTGATTTTAAATTGCACGATTCTTAAAACAAAAAAGACGATCTTTTTTATTTTTTTTCTCAGGAAATTGACGATTTTGACACAAATTTATATGGCAACACTGATGAAAACCAAAACAAGAAAAGGCTAAAAAAAATTTAATATAACAAAATATAACAATTGTTTTTTGTTTATTTTCATCATATAAATTATGCATTCATCATTTATATTCCTTCTATTTTTTATTTATTTTAAAAAAATAGTATATAAACATATTTTAAATTCAAAATATCTACATTTTGTTTTTCTCGCCACCAATTTCAAATGTGACTTATTTTGACAGTTGTTGAAAGAAACTTTTCGCAAAATATTGTTATAGAAACACTTTTTCTCGCATCCTTCCAATAATTGCTGGAAAATTATTTAAATGACAGATAATTCTCGCAAAAAAAAGATACAGAAACACTTGTGTGAGAAAAACCATTTTTTGTTTCATTTCACACTATTTTTGTTGCAATTCACACGTTTCATGCGAAAAGTTTTACGATGTGAGAAATACAGAAACGGGCTACAGATCACAAAAATATCTGAAATTTTTTTTTTTAAATCCTTAATTTTTTTGCAAAACCCTTTGGATTTTTTTTTAATATTTTTTGTGGAAGAATTCTTCCTTCCACATTGTTAATTTTACTTTCTGCAATATCAATTGATTTGACTTGAGTATTAAGTGAATTAAATCCATCCTAATTGTTATTGTTTTACCAATATATCCGTAATTGGAAAATACAAATGCATAATCATCGATATCAACAAATTCTTCTAACATTCTTAAATTACTCAAAGTTTTATTGAATAGAATTCTGAACATCTAGCCAGGCCACCATCTTGTTTTTACTGGCGGCGGTGGAACGGAAAGCAACGGATACATTGCATTTAAAATTGCAATATTATCTAAATTGCTTCTAATTGCCTCAGCAACGCGGTATAACCTATGTGACAGGAAAGTAACTTGTAATAGTTTTGGATAAAATATGTTGAGCTATTGAAAGCCTTAACCATGTAAGGTGCTGAATCGGTTGAATCTTGAATTTTAAACAAAGCTCCAAAAGAATTTATTTATTATATTTATTTATATTTTTTGGAAGTTTTTTTATGAATTTAAAAAACTTTTAAGAAGAACTTTTTTTATAATATGAAAGTTAAAAGAAATCAATCAAAAATCTCAAAATATGCATTTAAAACCTGAATATGCAAAAATATGCATTTTCACCAAAATATGCAAAAACAAATCGATGCCGTTTTAACGCAAATTTAATGATTCGGAAAGATAATTGGTCAACATCGTTCTTAGACTATCGACAAAAGACATGCATTTGCATGGAAATCGCATCCCTTGTAATAACTTATGGGTATTCGATTAAAATTGCAAATAATTATTTTGTATAAATTTTTATTTTAATTTTTAAGGTCCAACTATAATATGCTTAAGTTGGTTTAAGCTACTGTGCGAATACATGTTAATCATATGGGTCAAACCATTTTGAACTTTAGGAAACTTTTTGTTAAGTTTTATGAAAATGTCATTTGCTTAAGAAAAGTGCAAAACAGATCGCACTTTCCGGACGGAATCAAATGTTTTTTGGTTGGTTTATTTTAAATGCATTTGAGAGGCTTTTTGTTAAGTTTTGACATAAACTGAAGCAAGTTTATGTATATTAGAGATGGGCCTTTAGGCTTCGTTCACAATAGGTAGCAAACAATTCTTTGCACAAACTCACACATTTTGCATCAAGAAACCGTTTGCAAATGTTGTCCACAACAATATTACTTATTAATTATTAGTTTTTTAAAAACATTTTGTTAAAATTTTCATTCAAAACTAAATAAAATTAATATAGACGTCATTTTCAATTTCATACAAATTGTTGCCGAAGTAGAACTAGAATCAACTTAAAAAAAAAAAAAAAATTTTGTTAAATTTTTGTTCGAGAAATTAAAGAAAAATAATTGAAATACTTTGGAAATAAGATATAAGAAAAAACGAAATTATTGCTCCCATTATGAACAAAGCTTTAAGCTTGCTCCGATTGTGAACACAGCTTTAAGCTTCTTTTAACAGAACTAACCGAAACAATGAGAATTATAAAAAACTAGATGACCCGTGCGAATATTTCGCACCGTTAGTTGTCATTTTTGTAACATAAAATGAAAATATTTAATAATTAATAACATTTTATTAAAAGTATAAAAATATTAGAAATCATAATAAATATCATACATATTTACACACATACATACATATGTTTAAATGCTTTTATAATACTTCTTTGAATACAATCTTAGAGGTAATGACATGATCATCGTTAACTTTTTGCCCCTACGATTCCTTTATCAATGAAAATATTAATTTTTCAATTTCTAATTATTTTTCGTCATTCGTGTTAGAAATAAGCTTTAAAATGAGATATCATTCATTAAATTTGATGCGGTGGTATGGGAGATATTTGCAACCGACAAAAAAAAGTGCTTTAGAAATAATATACATATATGATGATTTAAAAAAATTAAAACAGGTCTCTAAGGGCATAACGGAATATTGTATACACTAAGAGAAATCCGGGAAAAAGACTGAGAAAGTAGATATTCTGTTTTATGTATTCCATATTTATGAATTATTATTTTTTTGTTTGTTTGCTCCAAGGTATATTTATAGCAGACCTGGGGGATCTCAATTACATTTCAATTACAATTACATGTAATTTGTAATTGAGGTAGTCTAAATTACAATTACAAGTAATTGTAATTGAAAGTAAGGACTTAACTCAATTACAATAAAATGTAATTGTAATTGAAAAATGTCAATTACAATTACTTGTAATTGTTAATTGAAAAAAATCAAATACACATTACATGTAATTGTAATTGAAAATGTTCAATTACTAATTACAAGTAATTGTAATTGTAATTAATCAACAAATAATTACTTGTAATTGAACAAAATTCAATTACATTTTTAAAACCATAAAATAAAACTTAAAATTCTTAAAACGATTTTCTAAATTATATGAAAAAAAATTGTTGGATGTATAAAAAAATTATAGAATAATTATGAATTTATTAAAATGTATTGTACAAAGTTCGGTAGAATGATGAACGTTTTCTTTTAAATATTAGAATATAATATTAAATATCGAAACATAAATTTAACAAGAAACAACAAAAACATACTTTGTACTCTTTCTTTTTTGCATGCATAAAAATAGTAAACAACCAAAGGCCATACATCACATTTCTCTTTTACTAGTAGCTAAAAAAAAATGATTGTTAATAACCGGTTTTTGTGTAATACATTCTTGTTGTTGTTGCTGCATCGATATTAAGGTTGTTTGTTGTTCGATATTAAAAAATATTTAGATTTTGCAAGTTCTTCGCTCTTTAGAAATTTAAAATAAACATCATTATTCAAAACCTTTCCATATTGAAAGTCGTGTTAACAAGTGTAATTGATAACAAAGTGTTGTAACATCTTCAGGACCAGTTGAAAGACTATTTTCGATCGCCGGTATTATTTTAACACCTAGGCGCCAATGTTTAACGGATGACAATTTTGAAAAAATGGTGTTATTTAAAGCAAATAATAAATTTTTTTAAATTGGTTCCTTGTCTTAATTATTTTTCAATCAGGTATGTGATGAAAAACGATCGATTTCATTTCGATCATTATTGAAATTTCAATTCGGACGTGTTCGTAACATTTTTAAACTGAAAATTATTAAATGGTAAAGACTGGCTTATCTTAATAAACTTAATCGATTAGAAATACTTTGGCTTTACAAATCACTATTAAAATTTCCAATTTTAACGAAATCAAAAACGACCGTTTTCATCACATACCAGAATATTATTATTTAAGCACGCCTTATTTAGTCCAATAAATAAGGTTGTTGTTATAATTGTGAAGTTCAAACAGAACTTCAATGTTCGTTTCAAATGTTATTTTTGTTACATTACTTGTTGCATTCTGTTTTATTTTTATATATAACACCTTGTTTAATTATATAAATAGGATACTTGTTATGTTTGAAATTTTTTTATAATATGTAATTGATAATTTTTGTAATTAAATACTTTTTTGACAATAAATACTTAAAAAAGTAATGATTACTTGTTTTTTTTAAATTACTTAATGAAAATTTTTTTTTTCCAATTAAATGTAATTGTAATTTGATTTTTTTCCAATTACAATTACATGTAATTGTAATTGGAATTTTTTCAATTCCAATAACATGTAATTGTAATTTAAGAAAACTTCAATTACAATTACATGTAATTGTAATTGATTTTTACTTCTTTTTCAATTACAAAAAAAATGTAATTGTAATTGAAAAAATTCAATTACAATTACATGTAATTGTGTAATTATAGGTGTAATTAAATACAAAATGTAATTGAGACCCCCCAGGTCTGATTTATAGCAGCTAGCTGCGAGATTACAACAATTGTACAATAAAACAAACAACTGGGCTTTTTATTGTTGTTATGTGATACGAACTGTCAAACAGCAAAGGGGTTGAATAGAGACAAAAGATAAAGACAAAAAACTTGTTTACTTGTTTACTATGGAAAATTTGACAGTTTGTATCACAAAACAAGCAAATAAAAAATAACCAGCTGGCTTTCCGAGACTACCTGCTATAAATATACCTTGGTTTGCTCGTTTTAGTTCAAGAATTGTTATGTTTGTTATGCTATTGCTCAAAAAGGTAAACAAAGTGTAAACATTAAGCAGCGCATATGATTGATTCAACGCTTGCGAAAATTCCCGAAAGCTTGAATCACGTATGACTTTGTTTATATTTTTATACCCCATTTTATTTGTTCTGACTAAATCAACATAATATTACCGTAACAGTATAATTAAATATAAATAAACATAAATCAATAAACATTTTGTTTGCTCCACCCTATATTAATTTTTTTGTTAATAGTGTACAAAAGTAAAACAATTAAAATGAAGAAATTATTCAAAGTAATTATTATCGTAAATATAAAACAATAAAAATCTTTAATAATAGTTGTGGGTAATACCATTTTCACACGGACACCAATATTCGTGTTTCGCTCTCTTATTCCTGTTTCGCGCCCCAAACATGATTGAAACGACTTGTTTCCCCATACAAAATTTTGAGAGCGAAACAGGTCGTTTCATTTTGAAACAGGCTGCGAAACAGATAAAATCTACTATCATCTCCAATTTTGATAACAGTTATCGTTAGTTTATCTGAACTAGCTCTCAAAAAAAATCAAAACAAAGAAAAAAACAAAATAAAAATTGATGTTTAATAAAATAAAGTGATAATAATAACATAATAATATTAATAAAACTATTAAATAATATATTTTTAAGTTTTATTTACTTTTTTATCTATTTTAAAAAGAATCACACTAACAACACAAAAAAAATGTCAAAATGAAACAAGAACGAATCGTATGAACAGCATGTTTGGCAATCTAGTTTCAGAGAGCGAAACCAGTGGTTTATATCGTCGTATGAACATAGCATAAGAGAGAAAAAAATATTTATCGATTGCTATTAGCAATAAAAAAAAGTTATGTCCAACAGATATTTATTTATATTCCTTCATAATAAGTAAAACCAGTTTTTATAGAATATTTGCCAATTTGTTGGCACCTGAAAACTGAGGGTAATTATTATTTTGGGTCCTTGACTTATGCAGTTTAACACCAGTTTGTGCGAAGACATGAAAATCACACAGGAATAAAACCCTGAATTAAATTTGGAGCATGTTTGTACAAATGTTTCTTGAAGAAACAAAGGCGTAATTATGTAATGACTGGTCCATTTTTTTATCAAGCGATGTTCGTATACGTGAGCCATACTGTATCCTAAAAAGACATTAATGCCAACAATGGCTGGCCGACAAGACTAAAGAAAAGACCCGGAATTCGCTATCTAAAAATTTTGTAAAGAAATCATTTAAAGGGATGCGTCTGATATATCAACTTTTATTTTTAATACACGAGTGATTGTATATTATTTTACTATAAATTGTAGACCAAGATTATTTTTGAACTTCAATAAAATTTGAGTTTCTGTATTAAAGCCTTTATGACACTACATTTTTTATTCATTATTGAAAGAAACCGTAAATGGTAGAAAGAACAAACTATAAAAAATGTAAACAAAGCTTTTTGGTTTTGTTTCAGGGATGGCGTTGAGAATTTTTAAAATTGTACCAACAATTTTTAAAAATTGTACTTTTTTACACTGATTGTACAAAAAAAATTTTTTAGTTGAAATTAATTTTATTTATGTTCTTAAAAAACACCACAAAAATGTATTATAAATCTTAGTTTAAAAAGTATAAACAAAAAAGTACAATTAAAACAACTAAGCCATCCCTGTTCTGTTAATTTTATTAAATGTTGCCAACTTTGTGTTTATGAGAAACCTAAAAACAAAAAGCGGTAAATCGCTGAATTTGCCCATAAACCGCTGATTCAGCAACACTTTTAATATTTCGAGTTTGAAATGTCAATTTTAAGTTGAACAATTTTATATTTTTTTTTTTTGACATAACTTCATTTTTATCGATAACTTTAGTAAAATTTTTGACAGTTTGCCATTTATCTAAATTCGGCTGAACCCTTCGCACTTGGTAAATTTTTCTATTACTGTATATTTGCACTGTTCACAAAAACTTGAACAATGCATTGAAAATGTAGTGTAATAAGGGCTTAAATGTTGCAAGCTTAGCTATGAAATTATTAAATTGTTATTATTTCATTCATATCGATGTTTATTATTTTACTTCTACTTTAAAGTTGAAACCGCTTAGACAAATTTATAGCATTTTACTTTAATTCGATGATTTTGTAATGAAGATGTAAAATTAGGACTGTCATCTTAACAAATTAATTCATTCATTAATGCTAGGGACACAACTAGGTGGGTTACCCACATCTCCGTCGTTAACGTAAACAATTATTTAGTTTTCTTTTAATAATATTGAAAAAGTTAAAATTTATTCAAATTGTAATTTATTTTTTATTTTATCTTTAAATATTTACAGCCTAGCCTGGCCCACGATATCGACCACTATCGCACTCTTGCATTTTCATAAAATATTTAACGTTTTAATTTGGCAATGTATCTACGTCATACGCTTCTACGTTCATACGGTGCAATTGTATTCTTACAGTTACGATTAAAACTCAGCATTCAAAGCAACTCTTAGGTTGGTAACATTTTTAGATCTGGCTTAAACATTTTTAAAATAGTTTTTTTACATACACAGAATAGTAATCAACAAAAATGTTTAACAATGAGTTTTTAAAAATAAATAAAATATTTGTTAGCAATAAAATATTGTTTTTTATTAACAAAATATTTTGTTGCTTATTTATTTTTTGCCCACTCAAAGAAGTAAATTCATTTGAAATACTATTTTAACCAGTGTTCGAAAATAAACAGAACACTATTAGTTGTTCGGCTTCAGGGAATTTCGGCTCATCTGTGACAAACGAAGGACATGGAACAGATAAGAACAGTGATCTCAGTGATAAATAGGCACTGACCTATAAGGGTTCGTGCGAAGAGAATTGGCCTGGAATTCAATGACAACTATAGTAGTTTTCATTACGTATGGGAAGAGCAAACTGTGTTTCATTTTCTGTGTTAGTTTCCTGGAATCCGCTACATTAGGAAGAGGTACCTGGGAAAACTAGTGTTTTCGCATGAATAATCTATCTTAGATTGAATTTAGGTTTGCTTCTTCTACTCAGGATTAATTTAATTCCGCTGTGAAGTCTATTGAGTGACTACTCTATTAGATGGACAATGGCGATGGCTATAACAAATGGAGCATTGAAGGACTTAAGTAAGCTGATGCCAAAGGAGCCTCCGCTAACCTAGCCCTTACAAATATATTGCAAATGAAGCCTATAAGCGTATACCTAGCTAGAATCATTAATACTTCTTCCGTCGAAAACTGATGTACAAGAGACCGGGTATTCTTTGTTCAATTTTCAACTTTGAATCGATTTCCGACTTTGTTTCCCATTAGCCGATTGTAAGTTGCACCAGCATGTTTTTATGATAAAAATTTCACTTATAAAAGAATTAAAAAATATATTTTTAAGGCCCAAGGCCCAACTATAATATGCATAAGCTTCTGTCAAAGATTACTAAAAAGCCTCTCAAATGCATTTAAAACAAGTTAGAGTGCTATATTCGGCTGTGCCGAATCTTTGATACCCTCCACCGACACTTCGAATGTTTAAGGACTAATATCTGTATGATGTCTATTTATTATTATAATCTTTGTAAAAACAGACATCTGCATTAAAATTTGTTGCGGTTTAGACCTATATACAATTATTGATCGACAATCAGAATCAATTTTAAAAAGTTTGAGTAGAATATCAGTTTAAGCTGAACTAAAATGATTTTCAAGGGAACAAATTATATAAAAGCCATGGTAAGCTATGAACCAATCATCCCAAATTCTGCAGAACGATTTCTGGTATTAAAAAACATAAAATACAGCGGTGCAGTTAGTTTAAGCGTTTGCAGTGAATTTCAGAAGGCTGCTAAAATGGAATCTAAGGAAAATTATATACCGTATATCACAAAATTGCATAACATTTTTCTGGCCATATGAAGCTAAACTGGAAGAAAGTTTATATGAGGCCTATGGTAAGTTATGCACCGATCTTCACCAAATTTCACAGTGTCATTTCTAGTTCTATAAAACTGTGATGTATCAAATTTTGTTATGATAGCGTTATTTTTTACGTTTTTAGGCGTACTAAGCTGTTTTTCGGGAGTAAGGTTTATATAGGGCCTAGGGTAAATTATGAAATGATCTTCACGAAATTTCACAGTCTTATTTCTAGTCCTGTACAACTTTTATGTTCCCAATTTTGTTATGATAGCATTATTTTTTACGGATTTAGGCGTACTAAGCTGTTTTCCGGGAGAAAGGTTTATATGGGGCCTATGGTAAATGATGGACCGTTCTGCACAAAATTTTAAAGTCTTATTTCTCGTTCAATAAAACTGTGATGTACCAAATTTTGTTATGATAGCATTATTTTTTACGTTTTTAGGCGTACTAAACTGTTTTCCGGAAGTAGGTTTTATATGGGGCCTATGGTAAATTATGGACCTATCTTCACGAAACTTAATAGTTTTATTTCTAGTGCTATTTAACTGTGACGTGCCAAAATTTGTTATGATAGCATTGTTAGTTAGGGTTTTAGGCTTACTATACTGTTTTCCGGGAGTAGGGCTTATATGGGGCCTAGGGTAAATCATGGACGGATCTTCAAGATATTTTACAGCGTGATTTCCAGTTATATAAAACAAACTGTTGCGAAATCTTATATCATTTTGTGCATTTTTCCACCATTTATGTTAGTTTTTGTAACAAAATTATCCATTTTTTTTAGGTGGTGGTTCCACATTTTGATTCATAGCTCAGATCCTATTGAACCGATTTTGCTGGATTTCAATCCGAAACTGCTTAGGCTAACCACAAGCAATTTGACACCAAGTTTGTTTATTTCTTTTGAGTTTTTCGAACAGTGTTTTCAACAGACGGACAGACGGACAGACAGACGGACATGGCTAAATCGACTTAAAATTACTCAAGGACCTATACTTTATAGGGTCTGAGATGAATAATAAAAAAGTTTCACACGGAATGACAAACTTAATATACCCTCTTCACAACTAATTGTGGTGGAGGGTATAAAAAGCAAAACAAAATTTTAAAACATTTGATTCCGTACAAAAAGTGCGACCTTTTTCGCACTTTGCTTAAGCAAATGACAGATTCGTTAAACTTAACAAAAAGTTTCCTTAAGTTCAATAAAATTTACATGTATTGGCACAGTTGCTTAAGCCAACTTAAGCATATTCTAGTTGGTCCTTAATATATAGCGGATTCAATAGTTTTTCATTCGTTTAGTCTGAGTTGATACGGCTCATGTCTTATTCACAAGATTCTTCCTTTTTCTTCTTTGAACTTGAATTGGCGTTCAAATGATTCATGTCATGTTGACGACATGTTTTTTATTTTGTATAGTCGTGCGTATGCATGTGTGCTTTTTTGATATTGAAAACAATAACAAAATTAAACAACGAATGAAAAAGCAAAACGTAAAGACAGTACATGCATCTGTGTACTCGTTTCTTTTCCCCTCGTCCCTCTCGCCATTAAGTAGCAATCATGTCAATAAGGCATGAGTCGTATGAACACATACTTAATGTGTTTTTACTAAAAATATCAAACCATACTTAAGAAAAAAAACCATGTCTTGTAGAACTTTACTAAAGGCTAGATTACACTATTATACTTTGTATTAATACATGTCAAAATCTCAAGTAATATCACAAAGTGTGATAGTGTGAATGCAATGTGTCACGAAATTGACAAGTATTAAGAAAAAAGTTTGACATCCCATACGACTTCATCGTTTTTTGAAAAATGTATAAACAATAATACTTTTCATTGGATCAGGGTTGCATTTTATTTCATGTGTGAGTGTTTATACTTTGTGTGATGGTCTGAACAGAAACTGTAATGTAACGTTAGATATTTTGACAGTCGCAACAAAACTTATTAGATTTATATCTCACAAATTATTATGGAATACGTAAGACTTGTGAGATAGTGTAATCTAGGCTTAAGGGCGTTTAAATTTCTAAATAATATTTGACAATGATTCTGCTTTTTACATTTCTTTATGTTCTTTTCTGTAAAACATGTGTTATTTTAAAAGTGTTACATCTTCTTTTCTCATGATATTCCCCTTAAACAGGAAAGAACTACCCCAGCGGGAAAATAAGGAATTGATTACATAAATAACTAAAAAAATAATGTATTATTTTCGAAAGAATAATAATGCATTCATGTTGACACAATAGTTATGATTTGATTACCACGTATATTCTCACATTTGCAGAACAAGGAATGTATTGTTTCTGTTCGTAAAAATGTTTCGTGTTTTTCTTCTGTTCGTGACTATTATTCGTATTTTTTAGAATTATTTAAGTCATTCCCAGTATACATTTAAATAATTTATTACAATCCTAGGACATGTTCTGTGTTAAGAATAATGAGTTCTGGAATCAAATATTTATCAATATAAAAGATTTTGTTATTCGTGCTTAATTCCCAGTTTTTATTATTGATAAAAACACTTGATAATAAACAGGCAGTGCACGGCCTAAAAAACACTTAATTGACAACATCTTTTGTAAGTTGTTGTTTTTTTCATTTTGTTTTTCTTAACCTACTTACAACTACAATTAATGTTGAGAGAATTTCAACTAATTGTAGTGGGGAAATGTAAGATGAGATGAACCCACTGTTGTTTATTGTTGATGTGTTTTGTTTAAACTTTGATATTGTTACAAGTAGAACTGTTGCTATAATTCTTATACGTTTAACAGTTTTATTTGGTTTAATATCTTTAGTTTGTCTAAAACCTTTATGGATGAAGTTTCCTGATGATCTGGCCTAAGCAACCAGTGAAATGCATAGGAATAGCTTATCCCATCAACAATAAATTTCAAGTGTTTTTATCAATAATAAAAACTGGGAATTAAGCACGAATAACAAAATCTTTTGAAATTAAAATTTTGTATTCCAAAAATTGAAATTACTTTTTGATAATAAACAGGCAGTGCACGGCCTAAAAAACACTTAATTGACAACATCTTTTGTAAGTTGTTGTTTTTTTCATTTTGTTTTTCTTAACCTACTTACAACTACAATTAATGTTGAGAGAATTTCAACTAATTGTAGTGGGGAAATGTAAGATGAGATGAACCCACTGTTGTTTATTGTTGATGTGTTTTGTTTAAACTTTGATATTGTTACAAGTAGAACTGTTGCTATAATTCTTATACGTTTAACAGTTTTATTTGGTTTAATATCTTTAGTTTGTCTAAAACCTTTATGGATGAAGTTTCCTGATGATCTGGCCTAAGCAACCAGTGAAATGCATAGGAATAGCTTATCCCATCAACAATAAATTTCAAGTGTTTTTATCAATAATAAAAACTGGGAATTAAGCACGAATAACAAAATCTTTTGAAATTAAAATTTTGTATTCCCAAAAATTGAAATTACTTTTTGATAATAAACAGGCAGTGCACGGCCTAAAAAACACTTAATTGACAACATCTTTTGTAAGTTGTTGTTTTTTTCATTTTGTTTTTCTTAACCTACTTACAACTACAATTAATGTTGAGAGAATTTCAACTAATTGTAGTGGGGAAATGTAAGATGAGATGAACCCACTGTTGTTTATTGTTGATGTGTTTTGTTTAAACTTTGATATTGTTACAAGTAGAACTGTTGCTATAATTCTTATACGTTTAACAGTTTTATTTGGTTTAATATCTTTAGTTTGTCTAAAACCTTTATGGATGAAGTTTCCTGATGATCTGGCCTAAGCAACCAGTGAAATGCATAGGAATAGCTTATCCCATCAACAATAAATTTCAAGTGTTTTTATCAATAATAAAAACTGGGAATTAAGCACGAATAACAAAATCTTTTGAAATTAAAATTTTGTATTCCCAAAAATTGAAATTACTTTTTGATAATAAACAGGCAGTGCACGGCCTAAAAAACACTTAATTGACAACATCTTTTGTAAGTTGTTGTTTTTTTCATTTTGTTTTTCTTAACCTACTTACAACTACAATTAATGTTGAGAGAATTTCAACTAATTGTAGTGGGGAAATGTAAGATGAGATGAACCCACTGTTGTTTATTGTTGATGTGTTTTGTTTAAACTTTGATATTGTTACAAGTAGAACTGTTGCTATAATTCTTATACGTTTAACAGTTTTATTTGGTTTAATATCTTTAGTTTGTCTAAAACCTTTATGGATGAAGTTTCCTGATGATCTGGCCTAAGCAACCAGTGAAATGCATAGGAATAGCTTATCCCATCAACAATAAATTTCAAGTGTTTTTATCAATAATAAAAACTGGGAATTAAGCACGAATAACAAAATCTTTTGAAATTAAAATTTTGTATTCCCAAAAATTGAAATTACTTTTTGATAATAAACAGGCAGTGCACGGCCTAAAAAACACTTAATTGACAACATCTTTTGTAAGTTGTTGTTTTTTTCATTTTGTTTTTCTTAACCTACTTACAACTACAATTAATGTTGAGAGAATTTCAACTAATTGTAGTGGGGAAATGTAAGATGAGATGAACCCACTGTTGTTTATTGTTGATGTGTTTTGTTTAAACTTTGATATTGTTACAAGTAGAACTGTTGCTATAATTCTTATACGTTTAACAGTTTTATTTGGTTTAATATCTTTAGTTTGTCTAAAACCTTTATGGATGAAGTTTCCTGATGATCTGGCCTAAGCAACCAGTGAAATGCATAGGAATAGCTTATCCCATCAACAATAAATTTCAAGTGTTTTTATCAATAATAAAAACTGGGAATTAAGCACGAATAACAAAATCTTTTGAAATTAAAATTTTGTATTCCCAAAAATTGAAATTACTTTTTGATAATTTATCAATATATGTATAACATTCTCGTTTCCTATTGATTCCATTTTCGCGCTGGGACTACATGTTAAACTCTCATTTAAATTAAAGGCGTGTGAGTGAAGCGCCAATAGCTAGTTTTGTTATTATCTCTAAAAAAAATAAATTATTTATAGTTCGTCTCTAGTGGAAATTACATAGTTGTTGTAGTTTTTCTATTTAAAAATTAGCGGTATAAAAGAATATCAAATTTTAATCGCTTATTGTACTTATTGTTTTATGCCGAAACTTGTATTCCTTTGTGAACGTAACTTATGTAACACTTCTTAAAAATCAGGTAAGCATTTAAACATCTTGCAAAAACACATGTAACACTAAAAATACACTTTTTTAGAAAAGAAAAAGATAAAGAAGAAACTGGTGTTTCCATTTGAATCACTAAGTGCAGAAAGGGAACTACTGACATTTACTTCATATACCTCCCCCTTTTCACTAGAAGATATTGCATCATTGTTATATAATTTCCAAAATACTTAATTTCAAATTGCATTATTTATTAGACAGCGCTAAGCAATATACATACATATTTTACATGACCAAGAACGACCCTTAAAAAACATCATAGTTCATTTGCCTGACTGTTGGTTACTTTGCACGCCAATAGATCAAGAAAAGTATCTGTAAAAAAGCCTTTTAAGATTATAACACGTACATTCGAATACTCGTATGTATCTCATAATCCTATTGCCATTTTCGTTACTTGGCCGAATTTTATTTGCACAATTACAAATGCTAACAACCATTATTTGTGTTTTTCTTTTAAGTACTAATGAATTTATTTCAATGTGATGACCTTTCATTTACTTATATTTTATTTTCTTGGAAGGAGTACCTTTCGGTAGTTGGTTTTTCTTATGTTCTTGTTATCCATATAAAAGAGATACATACACATGTATGGATACATATATCGGTATATGTATCAAGTTTCTGTATCCAAGTAAGCACCATAATGGAAAACAAAACAGGGGTAATAAATAAATGTCTTGGAGTGTTTTTAGTGTCGTTTCCTTTACATTTTTGTTAGAAAAATGTTGCAAAAAAAACTAGAAAAAATGAAAATAAATTGTATATTTTTGGTAACACATGTTTTTTATATAAGCAAATAATATTTATATTTAAGTAAAGAAAAAATACCCAAGCACGCACACATATACCAATAAAAATACATAAGGAAAAGTAGGTATTTATGTAGTATAGCCCAGCTAGCATTTGTGTAATAATTTTTTGTAAATTTATCACTTGAACGATTGAATAATAATTTATGTATGCTTTATTGATATGTTCAAATAAAGATTTCTAAATTTTTTAAATTTAAAACTGATGCATCAATAGATCGATTGAAAAAGGATTAACATATGATTTACATTCATACACTCAAAAACAAATCAGAAAATTGTATCACAAATGATGCCTTAAGATCATTCAATGGTAGGGTACCATTTTCTCTCAACGAAAGTATCATTTATTATCGAAGTATGAGCTCATATGCGATTATTTTGCTCGTGAGACTGATTCATAAAAGTTTAGATTTTGATACAACATGCAAGCTAGGATTTTTATGTAGATATATAACCAGCTAGTATTTGGAAGATCGTTTTTTTTTCTCAAAAATCATCTTGTTGGGTCTTTTCGAGTGCTTTTGGTGATCTAAAATAATGAAACACTAACACGTTTAAAAAATTATTATTAAAATTTTTATATTTAATGCAATCTTATAGCACACGCACAATGATTATCCAGACGCTTTAAATGTAGATTAAATTAGATTGTCATTTTATTTACACCCTTCACAACAGGTCGAAAGGCTATAAAACGGGTTATCCATTTTTCGGTTTCTAAACAAAACATACAAAGAGTTTTGATTTCGATTAAACTATAATTTCATTATAATGCTTTGACCTTGACGATACGTATGAAATATAATGTTACTTAAATGTCAGTCACCAGATTGTTTTCAGCAGTCGATCCTTTTGATGCAGCTTTAAACCATATTTTTTCGCTCATTTCGGGCGGTGCCTTGGTGGTAACTTGACAAATGTTGGTCATTAAATGCTCCGACGTTAGAAAATTATTTGCGTTAAATACGGCCTTTGGCGTAGTCACACAAAAAAAGTCTAGCGGTATCAACACGCATGACCTTAGTGGGCAAATGACATTGTCAAAATGTAAAATTACGTGTTCTCGAAACTTCCCATGCAATATAGCCAAAATCGAACGTGTTGTGTGTGTCATGGCACCGCTCTGCTGAAACTACACATCGTCCAGTTCATAATATTCAATTGCTGGCTAAAAGTCGTTTATCATACGGCCGCAGCGCTCTAAATTGGCGGTAGCGGTTCTTCCGATATTTTCGGCAGTGCGCACATTGAGATGATTCACAGGTCCATCTCCACCTGTAAATCTTCCAATCTCTCAATATTTCTTTATAGTCTTGTCAATTACTTGCACTGTAAGTCAATTATTGAAGCCCTATGCTCCATTGAGGAGTAAAGAAGGACAAAGAAGAAGTCAATTATGACGACCACCCCCATCACCGAGTGACCGCGTTTGAACTACCACTTTTGTAGTAAGTTTTAATTATTTTACGCATTCTTCGGTTTCTAAACGATCCATATTCGTAAATGGCAAACCATTCACTAAATATATGGCACTTCAGATGACAGATATTTCACAGCTGATTGCCTTGCATAACCAGAGGTTTTAAAACCACTAAAATTGGATAGCCCTGTAAAAGTTTGTCATTTAGTTTGTAATTTCTACAATATTTATCTTAAAACGTATAAAGTATATATGTTCTGGATCCTTACGAGTAGCGTAGTAGATTTACCGATGTCCGTCTGTCTGCTTACTAATGCCACGGCAGTTGAGCTCGTGGCAGACTTTGAAAAAGATTGAAAGACCCGGCATATGATCGTAATGCCTAGAGGCTGTAAAGTAGGGGATAAGAATGTTCGGAAAAAATTCTGTTAATCAATTTTTTAATTCCTAAAATTATAATCGGTTAATCACAAACACCATAGTATTAACAGACATATTTTCAAGATTGTACCCTATTTGGAAACGAATATTACCTATATAGCAGAGCTGTAAATGAATCATTCATTTTTGAATTAATTCGTAAATCATTCATGCATTGAATTAGCCAATTTTGAATTAATTCTTTTCACACAAATAAATGAATTGAATGAAATTTGAGTCAAGTCAAATGCATTAGACAGACATGAATTACAATTCGTTTTCCAATTCAAATGAATTTGTAAAAGGAATTGCAGTTCGTTTCCAATTCAAACGAATTTCTTAAAGTGAATTGCAATTCATTTTACAGATTCATTTAAATTGAATTGATTTTGAATTAATTCAAAATGAATTAGAAAAAAGAATTAGCAATTAATTTCCAACTCATTTGAACTGAATTGATTGAAATTTGAATAGGTTTTGCATTGGAATGGAATTGTCAGGTACACCCAGAGAAAAAACATGTTTAAATATGGTCACCTCCAATAATACTATGTTTAAAGAAAATGTTAACCATATTATGTTTAATTCAACCATATTACGGTAAAAATAGTCCTCCATCAAGAAGCCACAACCATAATATGGTTGCCTCCGAACACATTATGGTTAATAATAACTAAAATATGTTTAACACTTATAATAGCATGGTTGGTTGTCAACCATAGCTTGTTGCTCTTGAAAAAGAGGAAAATACTATTGTCAATTTAAAAACAAATTATTGTCATATTTAACCATAACATGTTTAGAGGCAACCATAATATGGTTGGGGCTTCTTTATAGGGGACTAATTTAACCATAACATGGTTGTCGGTGACAAAAATATGGTTAAATTAAAAATAATATGGTTGAAATTTTTCTTAAACATAGTATTGTTGGAGGTGACCATATTTAAACATGTTTTTTCTCTGCGTGTAGTGGCAAAATAGGAATTAAATTATTAGGTATAGGCGAAATTCCTATCAAATTGGAAAAATTTAGTTTATTTGCTAAAAGACACTTAAATTTTTATTTTTATCAAATAGTGTAATATATTATTAAAAGTGTATTTAACAATAATTTTTTGTTTAAATAATCTCATTTTTGTGTATTGTGGGAAATTTATTTTTTTTTAATTCAATCGAATTTTAAAGATTTAAGCAATTTTGAATCTCAACAACATTTTTTGCTGTCAAAGCTATGTTCGTTTACTCGAAATTCTTACTACTTTTACTACAATTGGAAAATTTGTTTATTTTTTGTAATTAAAACTTCAAACTGCAATAAAAAATAGTAAATTTTAGTAATTCCCCCTAGATCTGCTCTTGAATTTGATTGAATGCAACTCATTTTTGATTTCATTCATTTGAATTGCAATTCATTTTTCTAATTCATTTGAATAAATTCAAAATCAATTCAATTCAAATGAATCTGTAAAATGAATTGCAATTCACTTTTAGAAATTCGTTTGAATTGGAAACGAATTGCAATTCATGTTACAAATTCATTTGAATTGGAAAACGAATTGAAATTCATTTCTGTCTAATTCATTTAAATTGACTCAAATTTCATTCAATTCATTTATTTGTGTGAAAAGAATTAGTTACAAATTTGCTAATTCATTAATGAATTAAAATCAAAAATGAATGATTCATTTACAGCTCTGCTTTATAGATACTAACATCCATATAAGATTTTTTGTCTAAAAGAGGTTTTAGGGACGGCCACAAAATTTTTTTTATTAATGTTAACATTTAAAAGGAAGTTAAAGTTATTATTAGATATTCAATTAGGTTTGGGTAAATGTGAACCTTTTCGAAAAGAATTTAATTTGCAGTAAAATATTTTTGGGGGGAATTTAATCTCAATACTCATATAATAAGAGAGTTAACCGAAACAAAGACTCTAAATTGGAAAGATGTTTTTATGGGGAGTATGTGAAAATATAGACCGATTCTCACTTTTTTCATAGACGTCATCCTTAGAACAATTAAAATAATTTAACCAATTTTGATCAAATTATCTACAAGATCGTAACATGTATAGGTATTTTCAACACAAGGGCAACATGGACAGACAACCAGCCAGACGGACGGATGGACATCGTTAGATCACTTTAAAAAGTGATTCTGAGTCGATCGGTTACTAAAAGATTGGTCCAGATTTCTATGTATTACAAACATCGCCAAAAACGTAGATAATTGCTTTTTCCTTAATTTTTGCCTATAAATATATAAAATATTAAACAGAAACTGGGAATTATTTCCTTCCGAAGGTTAATTTATATTATAAATATTTAACATTTTTCATTTTTCGAATTTATTCTATGAGCTAAATTTCAGTTATGTATTTTATAAAGCTTTTTTGTAATAGTTCCATTCCTTCAATTTTTCAGAAATGACTTTATACAAAAATACAATATAATAGTCTGGTAGTGTATAAAGTCATTTCTGAAAAATTGAAGGAAAAAAGCTTTATAAAATAAATAACTGAAATTTAGCTCATAGAATAAATTCGAAAAATTAAAAATGTTGAATATAAAATATTAAACTTTTCAATAACATTTATCTTTAATATCAACCTGCTTTGTCTTACAATTTTGGAGTAAAAATTAAATGTAGATGGTATTTAAAACAGAAAGGTCATTAAAATAATAATAAGAACATTTAAAAAAATTTTTTTAAGAAACGCTTTTCTTAACAAAGAACATTTAAAAAAATTTTGCCATACCCCCCCTCCCCCCTAGATTTTATCCTGGCTACGCGCTCATGTATTCGTGTATTGTCATCGGGAATATGTATGCCTGCAAAGTTTCATCCATTTGCATTGTGCATAAGGCGGTAAAATTAACGTTACAAGATTTTATTTTCCGAAGTGAAGCTTATGAAAAGGTTTTAAAAATATATTTTTGTTTTATTTGCTTCGAGAGCTCCTGTAGACATCCAAAAAATTGAACATGTATCAAAATTAGGGTGGTTTTAAAAAATCCATGTCGGATTTTTTTAGGGGGCACCCCCCTAAAATGTTTCTTTCTGTCAGATTTTAGGATTGCCAAAGTTTGAGCACGATTGAAAGATGTTAAGACGTGCAACTGGGGCCTCAAAGTTTTGAAGTTCTCGATTTTTTGGCAGTTTGGCGACTTTGTCGACCCATATCTCTAGAACGGTTTCATATATTTGCCCTTGTCACACATCAAATTGAAGGTGATACTGTTTCTAACATTTTATGTTCTACACAATAAATACGCAACTAGTACTGAAATCGAAAAATAGAGCCAATGTCCCTAAAAACGTGACTAGGTACCCCCTAGAGCGATATTGCGTTTTTTGTATTATTATTGCTTATTATGGACAAATACTTGTACTTTGGAATCCCATTTCATTTAAATATGTTTGCAATGGTATACTGTTAATGTTAGACCCACAACAATGTGCTTTTTTTTAATGTGAGGTATGTATCTATATTTTCCTTATTCTGTGTCATTGGCGACCCCAATCAGGTAAAACCAAACTAGTTTAAAAATGTATTGGGTTACCCTACTACCTATTATATATATTTTAAGTAAAAGTCCAGGGGTTCAGAGTCTGTTTTTAAGAAAAGAAAAGGATAACTAGGTGGTTCTTGCTTTTATGATTTTGTTTCTTGGTCGCTGAACAGTAAAAGTCGTATTTTGTTCTACGTTCGTGTGATCGAGTTTAAGAAAACCCACTTAATATTAACTACAAAAGACATTTTAGACACCACGTTTTAGAAGTCTTGTTGGAAGCACATCGGGACCTCAACCAGACATATTGAAGAGATTTCAAAAAGAATGGTCGGCGATTGATAAATCCAAGTTCGATGTAGGCGAGAATGTTTTGAAACTACTGCCAAAAGAAGAAGTAGAGATTATCAAAGAAGAACTGCAAAGAAAACTACTGGAATGCCAGCCAAGCATTCTTGATGGAAAAGATGTGCGCTTCAGGTCTTCATGTCTCCAGGTCCAGTACACCATGCACGGTGGATGGCAAAGCTATTTACTGTCTGAAAATAAAACTTTTTCGTGACCAGTTTAAGCTGAATTCCCAAGAACAAGAGGCCCCAGAAGCACTTTGTGTTTTCATCGTTCGAGTCGACTGTAAAGCCTGGTTTAGCGCCCCCAGAGCGTGTTAAGCACCAAAACAAGACCTAGACCTCATTGAAAATCTATTGAAATACGAAAGCATTGACAAAAAAAATATCAGAAAAAGGAATTAACAAAATGATAAATCACCTGTGGTATCTAAGTCCTGAACTTGTTGCGCTGGCATTGTTTGACCCGACGTTGCAAAACACCGTAAAGAGCCAAATGGCGACAAAATCTTAACAAATCAAGCAGAAGAAAATGAGAAGTGCTCCAGAAATATGCGACCCAAATTAAAAAAAGAACAATTGCCGAAATTCCTAGAAAAAGGTCTCCCAGCCTTACCTGTTGTTCAAGAGATTGAACATTAACACCGGATTTCTGGAAAAAGATCCTGCAACTTGGCCGCAGAACACCAACTACCAGGAGGGGCAAAGGATAGTAAACAACTTGAAAGTTGTGAACGACATGGCAGAGCGAGGAGTCAAGCTTATCACAGATTACAACCAATTACTTACAAAGGACGAGCAACAAAAACAATACGTTCTCCAAGTAGTCAGCAGATGCCGTCAGCTTTAACCAGATAGCTCTAAAATCACATTATGTCAGTCCCTTGAATAAATTTAAATAAGAATAAAATGAAAAAAACATTTACTGGATTTTTTAAACTGATAATTGTTTTCATTCCAAAAATTGATAATATAGGAAGGAAAATGGGTTTTTTCGCAATAGGTTCCATCTTCGCTCTAAGGGGTACTAAGTCACGTTTTAAGGGACATTGGCTTCATTATCTCGAATTCAGTACTACTTACGTATTTTTTTTATATATATAAGATATTGTAAACAGTATCGCTTTCAATTTGATGTATGACACTGGCAAATATATTAAACCGTTCTAGAGATATAGGTCGGCAAAGTCGCCAAACTGCCAAAAAATCGAGATTTTCAAAATTTTGAGGCCCCAGTTGCACGTGTTAACATCTTTCAATCGTACTCCAACTTTGGCAATCCTAAAATCTGAAAGAAAGAAACATTTCAGGGGGGTGCCCCCAAAAAAATCTGACATTTTTTTTGCCCTATGAGATAAAACCACCCTAATCAAAATATGCCTTAAAAAAGGCAAAATATGCGCTATTAACTAAAAAAATGCTGAAAAAAGGCTCTTTTAACTTTATTATGCAAAAAAAAAAGCTGCAAGTAGTAAAATATGCAAAAATATGCACTCTCAAACGGATAAATATATTGTTCCTGACTTCATTGGTCGCATAAGAAAAAACATGCAATTGCATAATTATGGTTTCCCGGATGATAAGGAAATGAGCGCATATTCTACTTTTTCATTTCCGCAGAAGAGTCAAAAAAGGAACGAAATTAAGTTAAAATTTCGACAAAAAAAGCTGGCTTGGTATGTATGAATTTATGTGTGCATGGGATGTACCCTTCTAGCATTTGGGTGAAAACTGATTAATCATTAGAGCGATAAAAAGGATTCACATTTGATTCATCATCATCATATGCTCAAAAATGAATCTGCAAATTGTATCACACATATTCACTATAGATAACAGACCATTAGTAACGCACGACAATTCAGGAAATATATTTTTTGCCATTTTTCACGTTGAATTTATATTTATATTTTTGCATGCTTTATATCGATTTTTGTTAAGATTGTCATATAAAACCAAATTATAATTAATCCTATTTTCATTTTTTAATTTTAATTTAATTGCTTAATAATATAAATTACAGTTTTGTTATCTGATTCATTGTATTTATGTAAGCTCAGTTCCATACTGCAATATAAGACTTAAGTCTTGTGTATGGGACATCGAAAAGAAATAAATAAATAAAAATACCCTGATTGTTAACGACTGTAAATTGAAAGCAAAAAAAAAAAAAAAAAATAGTTCCTTGAGGTGATTGATCGTATGGGTACCATTTTCTCACAAAGAGCGTTTCATTTATGATCGATTTATTTTGCTCGTAAAGCTGATTCCTAGAAGATTTAATTATGAAACAAAATGTTAGCTGGGGTATACTTGTGTAAATATCTACATCTGTATGTGACGTAAAAAATACAAACATAAATAAATACATAAAAACATTCGTACCCTGTTGGCCAAACTGCCGTCGACGACATTGTCGTCAACAATTAATGCACGACATGTCTTCTATCACTTAGGATTTCTGGAAGACAATTTTGAGGAAAATGTCGTGGACGACAAAATACTCGACATTGTCTAGTGCACTGTCTTTTGAAAAAGTTAATAAACGACGACCAGACCGACATTGTCTTTCAAGTTGTCTTTTGTTAAAACTTATCCACGACAACATGACCGACAGTGTCTTGTAAGGTGTCCTTTATCAATTTCTAAGCACGACAATATGAGCGATATTGTCTTGTAAGCTGTCTTCTTAACCAACAAAAATAAGTTGTTCCCAATAAAAAATAAAAATAACTGTAAAATAACGATAATAATAAAAAAAAACAACCAAAGCAAAGTGAAGAAAATCAGTCAGTCAAGTCTGAGAACTCAAAGACTAAGGTATGATTTTAAAAACATATATGTGCTATTGTATTTTTATTTATTCAAATAGGTTTATAGGCGACACTGTCGTCTATATAGTCATCAAAGACAATACAAGCGACAATGCATTTCATGTGATCATTAAAGACTATATGGACGCCAATGTCGTGCATGTGGTCATCAACGACAGGCTGAGCGACATTGTCTCTCTTTGTGTCGTGCACGATTTACGCGACACTTGTTTGAAAATTTCATCGACGATTTGCATTAGTTGTCCCTTACGTGTCGTGCAGGAATTAACGTTGTCGTGCACGATTCATCAATGATTCTTGCACGACATAGCCAACTGGGTATGGTATGGCATGGGTGTCTGTGTGTGTTTGTGTTAAAATGCATGTACTTTTGCATACATAGATGCATATTTGGGGAATCTCAGTGGCATATGCTGTTGTGCGGAAACAAATCCGGTGAGTATAAAAATGGCTGCAATTTATGTTTTCCTCTGAATAATATTTTATGCATTTCGTGCTTGGTATTTCTCTATTACCATTATTATTGTTAGTCTTTTTTTCCTTCTTCTCCGACTTTTTCTATTTATCTATATTTATTTGCTGGTGTTGTTGCTATTTGTATGCTCTTTATGTCAACTAGTTTTTCATTCTCATTTTTATTTGGTATTTTTGTTACTTTTTTGGTTGTCGCTTGTTGTATTAAATTTTATTTTATTGTCCTCAAGGCACAACATTCATATACCCATTCATACATAAATAAATAGTTTGTTTTTTTTTTCTTCTCGTTTTTGCATAAATATTCATATGCATGCATTTGTAGTTACATTTATATTTATTAATTTATAATACAGACAAATATTTAATAAAAATAAATAAGAAGAAAGCGAAAAATAATGTATTTTATTAATCTAGAAGGGGAAGCAGCCCGCGGTTAAGAGCAAACATGCCGTTTGTGTTTCTTTGCGTTTTGCATATTTTGCGTCTCACCTTGGCATCGGTTAATGGTTTATCTTCTCTTACTGTACTATAGTGCGATTTTTCAGCTATAAGGTATTTGCGTCTTATTTATTAAAATCACCACTCTTTTATTGTTTGACTATTTGTTGGAGACAATTATGATCCGAGCGAATTCTAGAAGTTTGCCGCTTCCTATACAACGGTCTTAGTCGGCCGACGACTTTGTGAGGAGTGTGTGACACCCTGGCTTTATTATTTTAGAAAGTTCGCCATTTTAATTAAGAATTAAAACAAATATTTTTGGTAGTAATGGTTAATTGTGTAGCTAACATTTAACGGTATTACCGTGAAATTTAGTTTAACGTATGCGTTTTGTTTTTAACCAAATTATACGAAAGTATAATGAGAGACGAGAAACAGAAAGCAATATTAAATGGGTTCTACACTGCTCTCTTTTACAAAATGATATGGCATATCCTTAGTTTGTATACTGGAGGAGGAATAAAATCTTATTCCGAAAATCGTTTTGCATATTGTGCGTTTGTGACAATACTTATTCTGTCTTAAACAAATACTGCGTTTTGTATACCGAATGATGCAAAATCACATTCATTACCTAAAGATTTAAGACCCTAGAAAATCATACTTGAGTATGCTCTTATGCGTTTTAACTAATAATATAACGCCCTTTTAGAACGCCTAATTGGTCGTCTGATGTCCTACATCCTGCATCTGTCATTAGCAATATCGAAAGTCGGACGCCGAAGTTTGAGTTTGCAGAAGAGCAGAGGCAACGACTTTCAGATCCAGTGTTCCCAAGTATATCCCCGTGCTTTAAGACTCATATGATCCTGATATAAAACTGCTCAGCCATTTTGTTAGACATGAGCGGCAGTCAACAGTTGTTCTCATTCTCAGAGAGAGGGAATTCAAGGCCAAAACAGCGGCACGGCTATCAGTGGAAATATCCATGGCAGTCGTCGACACAGCAAATATTCTGAGCCAGAATGAAGCTTCATTAATCGCAAGCATCTCCGTTTGGAAAACGCTACATAAATAAATATGTTTCTATTAAGCTCCCTCAAGGGGACTCCGAAGCCCACTCCTTCTCGCGACTTAGAGCCATCTGTGTAGAAGAT
Organism: Pollenia angustigena; assembly: GCA_930367215.1. Lineage (NCBI taxonomy): Eukaryota > Metazoa > Arthropoda > Insecta > Diptera > Polleniidae > Pollenia > Pollenia angustigena. The sequence goes on along the minus strand of OV884057.1, from coordinate 116,339,118 downwards.
CGCGCTTCTCTTACTGCTTGGAACCCTGTTTCTCTACGCAATTCGGCTTGGTATCATCGTTCTTTAGCGACGACCATTTTCTAAAACTGGGGACGTGTGAATGCTACTGAATCCGCAGCTATGTTCCCTCCACTACTGGGAACATTTAAAGCGTATTGCCGAGTTCTTCGCCATCTCTTTCCACACCTTCTATCTTTATATCCAAGAGTGGCCACCATAAATGTATGCCGTATGGAAGGATTAGACGAACAATAGTCTTAAAGATCAAGTGGACTATTATAAATTTTGCAAGAGTACAAAGAAACGGTGGCCTTCTCGACTCACTTCGTAACACTGTAACTAATGCTCAACTTGCCATTTAGAGCGTTTCCCAGATACTCAGGGATCTTCGCTAATTTTATAACGGTGTTATTCAGGATAACAAGTCGAAAGTCGGACGTCCCATACTTCCGGATTAATAGGACCAGTTCAGTCTTTCCTGGATTTACAGCAAGTCCTTTAATCCCAGCCCATTTGGAAAAGACATCAGCACTGGATTCACAGGCAGGTTTCATAGTAATGGGAAGAAGACTCCTCCTTGTAGGGTTCCTCTCTAAGCAAAGCGTGTAATGGTAGAGGAAGCCAGAGAGGAGCTGATCCGCCTTAGTGTGAGTAGATTTCATACCCCCTAATAGTAAAAACTATTGTTGAATTTCGATTGAGTGCACAAAATAGAACTAAGTAAAAAATCTTCAAACAATTTCGAAGGTAACCTTGACAATCTATTGTCCTCTGCTAATTCTTTCAAAACTTTGAACAGCCTCATAATTGTTTACTTTACAAAAATATATCCCTGTAAAGAATGTTGTTCTTCTACGACGCGACGCATTTAGTCATGTTAAAAGAACAACGCACAGCGTATCGTTTAGATACATTGCCAATGCATATATTTTTTTTATAAACTCTTTACTGTATTAAACGTCAATAATTGAACTGCATATATATTTTTTCATTTATGCAATTAAAATATGATGTAATAGTGGTCAATAATGTAATGCTTTTATGCGACAAATTTCAAGCTGCGAACTCACGCCAGTTTTCAACTGCCAAATAACATACATATCACAATTTTAAAGATTTGTAAACTTATTGCCAGAATACTTATTCATAAAAATGTTTGCAACTTCTAATATTAAAGAAATAAATTTCAATAAAGAAGAGTTTGAATGGAAAACATGAATATAATACACATGGTATTATCTGACTCAAGTTTACAGTGTACGTGCTTGTTTTTATATCAAGAGAATTATTTGAATTTAGTACAGGCGATATGAATGTGTAACTGAGATTAAAAGGCATTGGTCAAAATATTATTTACACTTTTTCGTTCTTTGCTTAAAAGATTTAAAAAATTTCGACAAGCCTTAATTTGAATTCCATTAGTGCGGATATCGAGGGATATTTGGTCCAGGTAAATTTTTGCGCTAGAGTTATCGTGAGGACTTAACTCTACGCTGGTCTTCGCATTGGGTGAAAATAAGGCGAAAATGTTAAAACAAACAGTTGGTAAGTTGCGTGTTGATCATGCAAAGTTACACACACGCCCCTTGCTTTGGATCTGGTGCTATCCACATCACCTTTACTGCTAAAAGGCAAGTTTTATTTGCTGAATAGCAACAGCAACTAGGAAGATCAACTAGCAGGCCGAACTTTCCCTTAATGGGGTAATAGCAAGCGCCTTAAGCTGGATTTTTAAGATCCCACAGACACTATGTGGTTCCTTAAAGAGACTCACCAAGAAAGAAGAAAGTCCCGGAGCAGTGTTTCTAGATAATTATTAACCTTTTAAATGAAGAAACCTCTGCTAGTTTTGCTTCTGCAGAATAACGGGTATTGGCTGCAGATTATTTACCGGAATAGGTAAAACCGTTTTTGAGTTACGCGAATATATGTTGTGCAACCTCCTCCATTTTCGAAATAACGGTATATCTCGAAAACAAGAGGCACCATTGCATTCAGCGTACCCGAATTATGCTAAAGCGCCATAAGCCCGGCTTGTCTAATTTTGCAACTAGCACAGTGTTATAAGCAGTATGATAATTTTGATGATGCAAGTAAAACTAGTGTTTATAATTCTTATGCGCTTAATTTTTTATTTGCTTAACACCTTTAGTTTTTCTAAAATCTTTGGATGAAGATTCCTGATGATCTGGCCTAAGCAACCAGTGAAATACGCATAGCAATAGCTGATCCCATCAAAAATATCAGTTTATCAATATTATGAATTCGGAATTTAGCACATTTAAACGAAACCTTTTTAGTGAATTTTTGACCCCAAGATAAACCTTGATACTTTCAAAATAAGTTTAGGATATTGTTATACATATCTGTGGCAATTGACTAAACATCTTAAGTCAAAAGGTTAAAAAAAATGTTGTTCATCATACGAATTTTCATTCAAAATCATGTTTTTGTATGTTTGTATTTTAAACGAAATTTTTCTTTAATTTTGGTTTATTTTATTATTTTATAAAAAATGATTTTTTCACCGAGTTTGTTTAACTTATTTGCTATCTTTTCTTTACTTAAGATGTTTTGTCAAAATGCTTGGTATTGTAGTTACCAAGCATAAATTTTTAAACATATACATAAATATTCCTAATTTTAAAATAAATCCGAACATGATATGGTTTTCAAAAGAAAATTATTTTTAAATATTTGTTACCGACTGTTGTAAAAACCGTTGATAATTGTTTACACTTTACAACATTTGTTAATCTTTCAATTTTTTTTATTATCATTTTCTTGTTATACAAACCAAAGTTCTAAAACTTTTTAATTTGCTAATCAAATTGAACTTTAAGTAAGCAACTAAAGTACTATAATAAAGTATGTATATTGTAAAAAAAAAAAAAATAATAATTGACTCGTTTTTAAATTTTTAAATTTAGTTTGTTTTAATTTCAACAATATTCTTGTTAAAATTAAATTTGGCCTCTACCTTTGTTTGTGAGTGTCTACAAATGCACTCATACAAAAGTTAACAAAGATGTTAACATAGAATTATAATACACCAAACAAGAGTAAAAGGAATTTTTTCCCATTTTATTTGTGGTGGACTTAGGACATTCTGTAGTATAGTTTCGAAAGGAAAAAGGAATACAGTACAACGGTAAACATAAGTATAAAGAGAATGCCAAGACTTAAGCCAATATACATCATAAGCACATGTGTAGGTACATCTAACATACACTCACCTATACCAATGTGTGTATGTGAAAGAAAGCATACACACAACAAAGAAAAATGGAAAGCTTGTAACTATAATGTTGAATAGTTGAATTTAGATTTTTTTCTTTAACATTTTTACAAGAATTTTCATTAGTATGCAGAAAAGCGGGAACAGGCTTTACAGACGCACTCATTTCCATGGCATTTAAAACAAGAAAGAGTGCTACAATCTGCTATGCCGAATCTTATATGTCCCTCTTCAGGTGCAATAAGCAATAAGAAAGTTATTAAAATACCGTTCTTTATACATAAATTAATCTATTTTATGCCACGCCCACTTCTTTAATTCCGCCCACATTTTGTCGGCTTATTTCTTCTATTATGTCTTTGTACGGGAGATGCCACGCCCAGTTATCTAATCCCACCACTTTTTTTAAAAAGGTTGTGTATTGATAACGCACCTATTTGTATCAAATTTAGACAGTTTTTCTCTTACCGTTCTTAGAAATAATAAATTTATTTATATCTAACCAATTTATTTGGTGCCACGCCCACTTCTCTCCTCCCGCTCACATTTTGTCGCATGCTGTGTATTGATAACGAAGTACTTGCACTTCATTTGGATGTTTTGGCTCTATCCGTTCTAACGATATACAGAAAAAAAATAACAACAAGGGATTTGTGAGAAATATTAGAGCCAGTTTTCGTTTTCGGCGCATATGCGATATAAATAAGTTACAACCTCTCCCCCATCATTTCTGGGGTTTTTGAGCCCCATTTTAACAGGCAGATGGAAAGACGGACATCGTTAAATCCGCTCCGCTCCTCATAAGGACCGTGAATATATCTATAAATACTTAAAGGGTCAAAAAGCCATATTTTAGATATGACAAACGGAATGACAAACTTATACCTTTTCCAAGTGTGGTGAAGCGTAAAAAAACATATATGCATGTACATACCTTTTATGTTTGTCTGTATAAAATAAAAGGAATTGTGGGCTTGAAAGTGTCAGAATATTAGCTTCTCATGTAACTTACACACACATATATTAATTTATGTTTATGTGCTTGGGTAAACATACATCTACCCAGCAAGCGCTTTGAAGCCGTTGCAAATCGATGCAAACAATTTTCATTATTTAATCAATCCTCGGATAATTGAGGCCCCACTGTACATTCGTTCAAATGCCTAACGATCATATAATTTACAAAGAAAAACACATTCCTAATTCCAAATCATCTTCCAAGCGTGAACTAAGCAAATTATTATCGATCCACAATTTCAAACGTAAAATATTTTTCGGATTTTCTGTACGAGAACACTAGAATCAGAAAAATTATTGGTTTAATTTTCCCGTCGCATCATAAAATAAAACTAATTTGAGAAAGAATGAAGACGAGCACATGGTTTTAGGAATTTTATTTGATTCGAAATTTTCCTTTGTACCCCAAAATGCATTATATATCCCACTTTGTCATTTGTTAAAATAAATGTGCATATTTATCCTTTAATCAATCTTCTTACCATTTTGTGACTTTTTTGACAGACAAAATAGAAAAAAGCTCTGAAATTAAATTTTGCTTCTCATTTCAGAGTGTTTAGTGTACCGAAACTACCATTTTGAGTTACTGGAAATTCTTATTACTGAGAAGCGTTAACTCTGCACTGAAAAATAAAAAAAAATATATGATACCACTCTTCTTTCCTTCCTAAAGAAATATAAATCCAATGAAATTATGTAACCCTAAAAATAATATCAAAATCAATTTAAAGAATTTTATAAATATTTTTTATTTATATTATTTTTTGGAGCTGATGGTAGAACCATATATATTAGGGGTGTCGATTTGTAAGGAGAACAATTTGTCGATATTGTGCCATCTATTTTTCGATAGTTTTTGGCATGAGGAAAAACAAGTTCCTCTACGAGATATCAAAAAAATCATTTGCGAATCGCTCTAATTTTAATTTTTTACTTTTTCTCAACTCTTATTTTTAAGGTTTTTTTTAGTACGTAACAAAACAAAATCAGCTGATTTTTTTTTAAATGTTACCTCTTCAAGGTGAATTTGTATGTTAGAAAAGACGGCGATAGAAGTTTTTCAAAAACAATGTTTTTCTTCAGGTTTCGTCGAAAATCGATCTTATTTTACGAGTTAATTTGTAAGATTTTTTTAGTACGTACCAGAGAACAGCTTTATGCGATTGAAAAAAAAAATCGCATTTAATCAACAACAACAAATACACTCGCTTGCGGTCATACAATCAAAGTTGCGCAACCGCAAATATTCGCTGCTGGTTTGCAGTCATTCAAATAATGCACATCGTGCTTTGTTATTTATACAATCGTTAGCTTCGTTTTTTAATAAAGATGTTTGTGTGTTCTTTGCGACATTGATTGTTTTGGTAAAGAAAAACAAAAAAGCCAGAAATGAAGCAATTATTACTCATGTATTCATTCAGCATTAACTATGTAGTACAAGAAAAAAAAAATCAAAAGAAACTAAACGCACATATGTAGGTGCATACATACAAACAATTTCCATAGAAACAGACTTTTTTCATCTTAAAAAGTACAGTAGTTCTGTATGTAGGTACAATGTATTCTTGTTATTGTTGTTAAGGCCCAAATACTCGTCAAATGTTTGACATCAAGCTCGTGTACGTGTGCTTGACATTAGAACATACATTTGCTGGATCAGCTGTCAAGCATTCATTTTGCATTTTATTTTGAAGTGACAACAACAGGAGCAAAAAATATTAAAATATAGATAAAAAGTGTTTAATTGTGATTACATACTTTTAACTGTGTTGCTTTTTAATAAATAAAAAAAATTGAAGAAAAGAAGGAGAAAATTATTAAATAACATTTTGTTTTCCTCCAAAACATATTTTTCTTTTTATCCGACATTTTTAGCGTCTGTTCGGTTTGAAATCACGTTTAAAGTGTGTGGGTGCTTGAAGAGTTACGCCAATACATTCATCAAAATCACTCGTCAAGCATGCTAAATATTTAAATCCAGTGTTCGAAAATAAACAGTACATTATTTAGCGTTCGGCTCACACACCGAAGAACGATATCTATTTTTTTAGTGTTTGTGTAAACATACACAAACCTTAATACCGTTCGTAACTATTTTCAAGAAAGAACCGAACATTATATAATGTTCGGTTCTTCGTTAAAAAACAGAACAATTGTAGTGATACTGTAGAAAAACATTATATTTTAATGTTCTATAATGTTTTTTTCGTGTGGGTATTTTGTTTTTGTAAAAAATGTTTGTTTTTTTTTATCAGCAAAAAGCGACGACATAACGAGCCGAACCGAACACATTGAAGTTCGTGGATTTTCAAAAAAAACCGAACGGAATTTAATGTTCTCATCATTTGTTGAGTATGATGAAAACAGCATTATTTTTGTGTTCGAAAGATGACAAACAGGGAAACGTTATTTTTTTAATGAATTTCTACACAAACACTATTAGCGTTTGTGTTTTCCACAAATCTACCGAACCGAACATTAAAGAACGATATTTAGTGTTTATTTTCGAACACTGTCTAAATCAGTGTTTGAAAATAAACAGTACATCATTTAACGTTCGGCTCACACACCCAGGAACGATATCTATTTTTTTAGTGATTGTGTAGACATACACAACCTTTAATAACGTTCGTAACTATTTTCAAGAAAGAACCGAACATTATATAATGTTCTGTTCTTCGTTAAAAAACAGAACAATTGTAGTGATACTGAAGACAAACATTATATTTTAATGTTCTATAATGTTTTTTTCGTGTGTGTATTTTGTTTTTGTAAAAAATGTTTGGTTTTTTTTATCAGCAAAAAGCGACGAACATTAACGAGCCGAACCGAACACATTGAAGTTCGTGGATTTTCAAAAAAAACCGAACGGAATTAAATGTTCACATCTTTTGTTGAGTTTGATAAAAACAGTAATATTTTTGTGTTCGAAAGATGACTAACAGGGAAACGTTATTTTTTTTAATGATTTTCTACACAAACACTATTAGCGTTTGTGTTTTCCACAAATCTACCGAACCGAACATTAAGAAACGATATTTAGTGTTTATTTTCGAACACTGATCTAAATTATTTGATTTTCCATCAAGCATCGTCGGTGTCACACATACAAACTCATTTTCACTAATACAACCTTGATGCTGGATGAGAATTTGACCAGTGTATTTGGGCCTTTAATTTTAACAAAGCATGAGAGTGGTTTATTGTTGTTAATGTTAACAAAGCGTCGAGTCGAGTCGAACAACGACTACTTGAATGCAAAAGTATGTATAAGTATGTGTTCAAGGCGAACTTACTTTCAGGTGGTGTCGATACTACAACAAGTCAACAACACGAATAACAACACTGTTTTTTATTGTTGCTTGAGTTGGTCCGTATGTCAAAAAACATAAACAAGGCGAATTCAATTGTAAACTACTTTTGACATTTCTCTATATTAGTTTGAAAAAGTAGTATACAGCCAGTGTTGCCAGAAGTTGAGGAAAATCCTTACATGTACATATGTAGGCAGGGGTGCCAGATAATTTTGATAAGAAATCGGCATATTTAAAAAAAAAATCGGCATTATCGGCACTTTAATATAAAAAAATCGGCAAAAAAATCGGCAAATTAAAAAAAAACCTATTTTAAATACAATAAAACCTATTCTTACTTACAATTAGAACAATTCAGAATTATCTAATGTTCATAACTTATGAAATTTCAAAAGAATCAATCAAAATAATGGTTTTACAAAGAAAATGTGGTTATATATAAAGTTTTTTTTAACTTTCTTATAATTAAGTATATTCCATATACAAATATTTGATTTTGACATTTTTATTAAATCCGTCTTAATATTAATATCAAAACAGTTTAAATTATCAATTTTTAAATAATCTTTAAAAAACGAATAACTTGCAAAGATAAATTTTCCAGTGAACATCAAAACTCTGTTACATTAAAAAATTCTTTCCACATTTGCGGAAGAATGTGGAAGGAACAAAAATTGTACCAAATGCTGCCATAAAATGTTCACGTTATTAATCGGAAATTTTTTGCCAAAACGTTTGCAAATTTATTTAATTTTCCTTACATAAGAATTGGCTATTTAATTTATGTACTAACATCGTCCTCAATTGCGTTATTATCTTAAAAAAAAAAATTATTTAATTATCAAAGTAATTATTATTTAAATTATATTCATTGATAGTGAATAAAAAATTTATCTTACCTTTATTCTTTTGTAAGTATTTATCTATCCATTTTCAAACAAAAATATAAAGTGTTTTATATTTTCCTAATAGAAAAACAAATTTTAACTGAAATAATTTAGGTTTAAAAATTATTTCTTTTTTAACTTTGGCCTTTAATTCTTCATAGTGGAATAGTTTTTAAATAAAAATGTATTAACTCAACACACATTACAAACACTGCAGTTAATATTGAATAAAACTAACCCCTTTTTTTTAGTAAAAGCGCTGACTTAATAACAGTTGTCTCTTTTCAATGTTACAACTGTTTCAGTATCGCTTAAAGTTGGTGTATTATTATCAAACAAACAAAACGTAATCGCCTTTTACGTGTTAGTCAAAAAATCGGCATTTTTGGAGCAAAAATCGGCAAGTCGGCACTTTAATAATTTAGGGGCAAAATGCCGATAAATCGGCAAAAATGGCAGGCCTGTATGTAGGTAGTTTTGATACTTACACACAATTTTCACGATGATTTAAAATACATGTCTTTTTTGTTTCTTTTTTTTTTAAAGATACTACCAAAAACTTGTTTCATTTTCACCATGTTTCTTTTTTTACAGTCTAAGTTGATTTTTTCTTAATTTCGTACTTCCTTATTCGTATAAAAATTCGTTATTCCACATAATTTTGATACACTTAGGCCCGTTTTCACAACTTACCGATAGCTAAAAGTAGACTTTAACCGACCTCATAAAAAGTGTTCCATTATTAAAATGTTACTTTAACCTTAAGTGAGCGATAAAGTAAATTAAGATTCATCCTACCTGGTAGGTAAAAGTAAAGTTGTAATAAGGGAACACTTTTTATACGGCCGATAAAATCCTACCTTTAGCTATCGGTAAGTTGTGAAAATTGACCTTTTTATACGGCCGATAAAATCCTACCTTTAGCTATCGGTAAGTTGTGAAAATTGACCTTACAATATTATTACAGTAACGGACTGTAGTTTATTTAGGAAATATTCCGTTCAGTAATTTTTAAATAAATAAACATTTAAAGCAAATTAATTTTTAACTGATTCCAACAGTTATTCAAAAAACTAAGTGCATATTAATACGGATTTTCAGTTGCAGTTAATATTGTCCGTTGATTGAGTTAAATTCTTCTTTATGTTAAATTAAATAAAAATGTAATTTAAAGCAACGAAAAGTTCATTTAATTTTTAGTGTCAAAAATTTAACCGCGAATTCCGTAAAACAAAATGAATATTCAGTTATCTTATATAAATTAATTGTCAAAAAATTAACTACATATTCCGTAAAACCAAATAAATATGCAGTTATTTTATACAATTTTACTGTCAAAAATTCAACACCATATTCAGTAAAAACAATTAAATATTCAGTTTTTTTTATATAATTTTACTACCAAAAATTAATTTTTACTTATCTATAAAAAATGAATTGCTTGTTTTGTGTAAGCAATTCCCATTTTTTATTTGTTAATATAATTTAGTTAAATACCTACATAAAATTTTACAAGTAAAATAATGGTGGTGTCTTATAATTGAGAGTTCTTCTGTAAACAACGTGGTCAGTACAACAAAAGTAAAACAAACGTGTGTAACAGGGTAAGTAAATAATAATATTCTCCCTCTCTCGCTTATAAGACAAACAAGCGGACAGGTGTTTGTCTGGTATTTTTTAAAAATTCGGCTCTTTTGTGTAGTAAACGAAAATTACTGAATTTAATAAAATAACTGAATATTTAATTGTTTTTACTGAATATGGGGTCAATTTTTTGACAGTAAAATTTTAAAAAATAACTAAACATTTAATTGTTTTTACTGAATATAGTGTTGAATTTTTGACAGTAAAATTTCCTATGGCTTTATTGCACGGCGCCATTAATATATTTTAATATTAATTTACGTTTATTCTTATTTAACAAATTGATCTTAACTCACAATTTCATCGTAAACAACTTTAAATTAATTATTTCTGTTTTGTTATTGAATTTTAATGTGTTTTTTAGCCCATTTTTAGCCATTTTTTCCCGTAAATTTAGCAACTTTTGGTCACCAAGTTTTGGCAACACTGTAAAGGACTTTCAATAAAAAACGAATAAATGCAAAAATCAAATGTGTAGGAAACGATGTAAAAATTACCAAGGTTGAACTTTGGTTTGCAAGCAAAGAGTGAATGTAAATTTTAGCGTATGAATAAATCGAGAAAAATTGTGATTTTGCTGTTCTCTGGTACGTACATATAATAAAAACCAATTTTTCGCAAAACTCGTCCAAAATTATTTGATATTTTTTTTTTTGAAAAATTAATGTCACCCTATAAATTTACGGAAAAAATGGCTATAAACTTTTTACATAAAAACACATTAAATTCAATAGCAAAACTGAAATAATTTTTAAAATTAAATTGTGAGTATAGATCGGTGGGGTGTCAGAAAGCCATAGGACATAATGCCATAATGGCTTTATGTCTCAATCCAAACGGCCAAAGCCATTATGGTTTTTTGTCCCATTTGATGTTTTGCGTTACAAATGCCAAATGCTTATATGGTATAACAAAGACCGGCTTCTCTAACTAAAGCTTTTCTGTATAGCCGGCCTTCGGCCGGGCGCAAATATTTTCTCCTCCATGGTATAACAAGTACCGATTTCGCTAAGTAAAGCTTCTAAAATCTGTCTTGTTTCCGAACGAAGGCCGTTTACGCAGAGAGGCTTTAGTAAGCGAAACCCGTCTTTGTTATACCATAGAGAAGAAAATCCTTGCGTACGGCCGAAGGCCGGCTATGCCGAGAAGCTTTAGCTAGCGTAGCTTTTTCGGGGTTTTTCCCTAAATGAACGACGTCCCCAAATTTAGGGGTTAGGAGGAGTTTAGGAGTTAGTTCATACCGCCATTTTTAACATAAAACAGGGCGACATGAAACAAGAATGCATTTTTTACATGAAATAGGGTGAAATACAATCACTGTCAAAAATATGGCTTTATGTCTCATTTTTCGGAAATAATTTATGGTGTTAAGTCCCATTATATTGAGACTTAATGGCATATGCCCTTATGTCTCAATGGAATGGGACTTGACGCCATATGGCTTTAGGTCCTATGAAATAAACGAAAATGAAATATTTTAGCATTTAAAATCTACATCATTTGTAAATTCGATATTTATTGATCATCTCATAGAAATCACTCGTGCCTATTATTTTTAAATATTGTGAAGGTAAATCATAATCATGACAACACTTTCCCGACCTTCTGGGCCTAAATCTATAATAAAAAACAAGCAAGAAAGTATAGCTGGTCAGACCCAACTATATGATATCCTACACTACATTAGAAACTAAAAATTGTATCAAACTATCTCCAAAATTACGACCTGTACTTTGCACACAAGAAGGGCTGCCAGATTTGACGATTTATTGTCATTTTGGCGATATTTTGTTCAAAAATTAGCAAAGTGCCGATTTGCTGATTTTTTTCTAAGAAGTGAGGACTTTTTTCAGTCTCCAAAGTCTGAATAAAACATTAAATTTTCTGACAATCTCGTTTTTAATCTTGGAATTTTTAACAGCCGTACCTTAACAAGAGCGAAAGGCGAAACGTTTTCTTTCGCTTCGCTTTTACGCTGATATGCCATACCTTAGCAAGAGCATTAACGTTGCGTCACGAACAGAATTGATAGCTTTCATGTTGAATAAAACCCACAAATTATTAACAAAGATAGAGATAAAAACGCTAGATTGACCAATAAATAGCTAAATTGCCATTTTATTTAACAATAGCGGCAAACTTCACTATTTAATGAGCTGCCAAAATCGGGGTTTTCAATTGCAAAGCGTTCAGGGCGTTCTATTCAAAAACTAGAAAACGCGTGCCACTTTTGTTTAGGTACGGCTTTAATATGCAAGTCTTAAAAAAAACCAACAATGTTACACTTAGTTTATCTTTCGTCAAATCTGTTTAAATCATATTTGCAACAATTATACGGCAAGCATTTTACGAGTTGTAAGAGAATATCTACATGAGTCTCATACTATTCTTGACATGAAAGTCTCGTTAGATTATCTTTACCTACGTGTTAAGGCTCAGTTAGTATTTACTTTCTGTTTCTGTTCTGTTCTGTTCCGCGCCGTTCTGTTACGAAATTGTAATAGTTACTTTTTTTTAGCAACTTATCAGCCATTTATGACAAATTTATTAGATTTGCACCGTCCATTGTTTTATTTCAATTAGTTTAATTCACATTAATTTGAAGAAACTAAAAGTTATGAATTCTTAAAATCAAAAAAAAGTTTATTTCAATATAAATATGAATTTTTTTATTATTTATTTTGCTGTCACTTACAATTACTTAACAAGTTTTTGATTTTAACAAACTAGAGCGCAACAGAACAGAAAAACTAATCAATTTCATAGGTTTTGTAATAACAAAAACAAATCAGCTGATTCGTAACAGAACAGTAAGTAAAGACTAATTCTGCCTTTAAACGATTCCCACAACGATTGAAGAAGTATCTTTCGCTGTGCGATGGAAGAATTTCACTAGTGTTTCAATTTTTCCTATGTGAGGAATCTTCAAACTCATGTTCGAATAAGAGTCTAAACACAATGTTTGCGGTGCGGCGCGATTTCTCGTTCCGGGCGGAAAAATAAACATAATACAACGGAAGACGGCGACGGAAATAGTTGTCATTTTTTGTTTAAATTTTTATTAATTTATTTGTACATACAATTTTATCATGTTGTTTGTTTTCAATAATGTTGTGAACATAGCCAATTATTCAAAAGCTATGGCAACATCAGAAAGAGAACGACCCAGCGGGAAAATGGAATTAATAGGAATCGAGAAAGTAATACATATCTTGTATAATATTTGATTCCAGAATTCATTATTCTTAACACAGACCATGTCCTAGGATTGTAATAAATTATTTTAATGTGTACTGGGAATGACTTAAATAATTCTCAAAAAATAATATAATTGTCACGAAGAGAAGAAAAAGCACGATAAATTTTTACGAACAGAAACAATACATTCCTTGTTCTGCAAATGTGAGAATATACGTGGTAATCAAATCATAATTATTGTGCCAATAAAATTACCTTCTCGATTCCCATGAATGCATTATTATTCTTTCGAAAATAATACATTATTTTTTTAGTTATTTATGTAATCAATTCCTTATTTTCCCGCTGGGGAGTATCAAAAATTGAGAGACAAGGCGAATTAAATTCGCTTTGTTGAGAGAGAAAGAAAGTCCGCAATGAAAATAAAATAGATTTTAATTTTATGCCGTTCCGCACTGCGGTTTTTTACTTCAAAATCGTATGAAAAACCGCACCGCAATAAATTATCGTTGCATTGTGTTCAGACTCTAATTTTAAAACGACGATGTTCGAATAACGAATAAATCGATTAATTAATGTCGATTAACCGAACAATTTTTTTTATTAAAAATTAATAAATGAAAGCTTAGAACTTGATTTATTCTCATACGTTTTTAGTATTTTTATACAAAATGCAGTAAAGTTAAAAAATATTGCTGCCATAGCCCTGGTTGTAATTAATCTCAATGTAATTTATTTTTATTAAACAAATCTTAACAAACAATTGAGTAGATGAGTTGCAAAACTCGTTCGTAACTAAATTAAAAATACGAGATTACAATTGATTATAACAGTCCCTTTGGCGCTTTATGAGAAGAAATATACTAATTGTATCAATTCATGTCCTCCTCCATGATTTAGCACGGACATGCATTGATGCAATCGGAATATTTTGTCTAATAAAGCGCCAAAAGAACTGCCATCTGGTATTTTTAATTTTGCAACAAACGATGTTTGCAACTCACATTCTTTATTTTATCAGCTGTTTTATTTCTTTATCAAACGCTAAAAAATTTTCAAGAAAGGGGATTTTTCAATTTCGAGTGAAATTTAGAAATTAACAAAAAGATTAAAAATAAAGAATTGATTAATATAAATCATATCTTGAAAGTAGAAAATGTTGTTATTGTATTATATATTTTTTTATATTATATAAGTAAATATATCTTTACCATTTGCTTAAGTGTCAGAATATTACCATTGAAAACGATGTGGTGGAAGATAATCCAACGACATCAAGAAAGGCCAAACGTGGTCCAATGGAAAAGTACATTAAGAGAGACAGCGGCTGTTCTATAGAAAAAATTGTAGACAGCAGTTTAGCTGAAGATGGTAGGTCAGCCAACGCCTTGCGAAAATCCAGAGTAATATCAGATTATTAAGGAATTAAGGTGTTACGATGCCTTAAAGTACTACAACGATGTGGAGTTAAGATGGAAAATGTTATGCATCAAAAAAGAAGAAGTCATGGCGGATAGAATGGAAGATTTTCCATAGTAATTTTTTGTAAAAATAATTTTTTTATTCGTTATTCTCATCGATTAATCGAATAATTTTTTAGATTTAATCGTTTGACCGAACGAACAAAAACAATTATTTGAATTATTCGAACAAAGTTGAAAGGCGAATAATTGACAACTCTAATGAGTACCAGAGAACCTCAAAACGCACTATTTTTGTGCATTTATTCATACGCTAAAATTTACAATAACTCTATACATGCAAAACAAAGTTCAACGTTGGTAATTTTTTTTTCCTTTCGTACACATTTGATATTTTCATTTATTCGTTTTTTATTGAAAGTGCTTTATTTGCATTATTGTTGCTCACGCAATATAACACAACTGAGTAAATTCAAAAGAGCACATTCTCTATACTTTTGTTTACATTAACAACAACAACAATAAACAACGATGAGACGCTTTTTCAAAATTAACAACAATAAAAACAACAATAACAAAAATACATTGTACCTACTACTACTGTACTTTTTGTTTCTATGGAAATTGTGTGTACCTACATAAGTATGTGTGTTTAGTTTCCCTGCAGGCAATTCAGTTAACTTTCAATTAATTTAAAGCTAACTATTTCTCAAGTAGTGGTGGTTGACAATTGGATTACTTTTATATGTAATTAACTAACTTTTTTAACATTGCGATGTCCTAGGAAGTAGTCAATTGTCCGACTCTGCATTACTTTCAGTTAACTTAAAAGTTAACTTTTTGTAGCTACCCAGCAAAAACTTTATAAAAATATATAGTTACACAAAGTCAATAAAGTAAATTTTTTTTTATTTTTTTTAATTTTTTTTTATATTTTTTTTAATTTAATTTAATTTTTTAATTATTTTTTTTTTTATTTTTTCTTATTTTATTTTACCTTATTTTATTTTTTTGTTTTTTTTTCTGTCTCTGGTGGGATTCGATCCCGCAACCTCGGTGCTGATAGACTAGCTCGCTACCAGCTAGTCTACCGGGGTAGTGTAGTTTTTGTATTAAAAAACTATGTTTTTTGACTATAATGACTATAATTATGGGCCAATGGCCCATAACTATAGTCATAAACAAAGCATACTTTAAGAGTTCTAAAGTAAACTTTTATAAAAAATATGTTTTTGATCTACTATAGACAAGCAAAAGCATACTTTACACGTTAAAACCGGTGTTAATTTTAAAACTAGCTGAAGTTGCTTTTAACTAATTTAACAACAGCATCAGCTGTTTTCGCCAAATAAAAAAGTTCTTGCAAAAAGTTAAAAATGTTTATGTTACAAGATATTGTTCGATATTTTGCAATTATTATTGATTTGGAGTAAATCTTTTATCTTTTAACACAAAATACATATGTATAGGCCCTAATTCTGTAAAACACAATGCCAAAAATTACAATGCAAGCAAAAACAAAGTCAAAATTATTTTGTAATTTTGTTGTTGCTTTCTACATAAATTCACATTGCGTTTTTAAAATTTTCAACGCTACAAGGTATGCAGTGTTTTATTTATATTTTAATTTTGAATGTCAGCTGCTTAAAGTTGCCACTTGCTTATATTTTCTTGTATGTTGTATGAAACAATTTTCTACATTTGAGGTGGCACCCAGTTAAAGTCGGTTCAATTTAAAACATACTTTAATTTCGACTATAGTAGCAAAATAATTAAAAGAATGTTTTTCTTTTAAAGTTGTTTTTAAAAAGAACCGACTTTAGCGTTTGACTATGATTATGGGCCACAGTGTTTGTATACACTTTGGTTAATGTAAATTTTCCATTGCTTAGTTGTTGGCTTTAAGTTAGTCTATACAAGCTAACTTAAAGTTGGCTTTTTTTGTAGTTAGCTACTCATTTGCCGGCAGGGTTCATTTAAATTTTTTTTGTCTTGTACTACATAGTTATGCTGAATAAATACATGAGTAATTATTGTTTGATTTCTGGCTCTTTCGTTTGTATTTTTTGTTTCTTTACCAAACAATCATTTGCGCTCAGAACACTTAGAATCTTTATAAAAAAAAAACGAAGGCAACGATTGTATAAATAACAAAGCACGATGTGCGTTATTTGAATGACTGCAAACCAGCAGCGAATATTTGCGGTTGCGCGAGTTTGACTGTATGACCGTAAGCGTGTGTATTTGTTGTCCTTAATTAAATGCGATTTTTTTTCAATTGCAAAAAGCTATTCTCTGATGAGTACCCTATTTAAAATTTGAAATTGCATTTTAGGAAAGTTAAATATTCTTCAACTTTTTCAACAAATTCCCTAATTTTTCACAAAAAAATGGATATAAAATAATAAAATGTACGAAAGCGCCCTCTGACGACAATTTTAATATAAAAATAAAGAGATTTCTCGACCCAAAAAACCGCAACATTCACGTTTGTCTAGAGAAAATACAATTTTTTTGCTCCATTCTTAATATTTTGAAAACTACTTATTTTGAAAAATCCGGGGGCTCGAAATTAATTTTTGACCTACGTTTTCTTTAGCAAAGTTAAAGTACAAAGTGTAAATGATAATAATTTTGTTAGCATTTATTAAATTTTAAATGTAAAATACCGGAAACGGTTTTAAAAATAGTGGAAGTGAAAATTCGAATTCTAGAAATTAAATTGTCCATACTTCCAATCTAGAATTTTATGTTAGTTCTTGCACTGATAGACAAGGCGTCATAACGCTGATGTATTTTGACAAGTGGCTTCGTTTTTAACCCCATGATACTTTTCATCATGGTGATGTCAACCTTAACATCACTTGGCCAAAGTGTCATCAGGGTCAAAATGAAATTGTGTCATCAATGGGATGCCGATCACAGATATGACGAACATGTCTTTAATGTGATGACGCAGTATCATCCGAGAAAGGACACATTAGCATCAAATTAATGACAGTTTGTTTTAAGTCAAAGTCATTGGAATTGACTTAAGTCAAAAAGAGAGAATATTATTATTTACTTATCCGTTACATATGTTTGTTTCATGTTCGTTGAATAACAACTTTTGTTTACAGCAGAACTCTTAATAATAAGACACCAGCATCCTCAGTGATGCCAACTTTTTGAGAGCAAAAAGCACTTTAAAATTTAAAAAAAGCACTAAAAAGCACTACTTCGAGCAAAAAAAAAACGTAAAAAAGCACTAAGCTATTTTTACAATTTAATGAAACACATAACCAGTTGCATTCCGCTGTGCCGAATAGTATATAACTCCAAAATTTAAAACAAAGGCGACGGCGTTTATGTGGGCCATTTTCATTTAAGATTAAATCATAAATACATTTACATTTGTTTATAAAAATTTGTAAATCTTTAATAAAAATAATATCATCGAAAGCATTTGGAGCATCATCAGCTGAGTTTGAATTGGCCATAAAACAGTTTTAAAGTAATACAAAAGCGCATGAAAAATGGCAGGTTACACAACGTTCGTTATAAAAGCAATTATTGTCAGCTGTTTTGAATTTATTTAACACTTTGCTAATACCAAGCTACGGCTCTTTTTTTGTTTTTAAAGTCTTTGCGTTTTTTTGTACGGTTTCCGACTGCATTGTTTTAAACAATTCCTTATATTTTCTAAGCCATTTTCTACTTTTGAAACAGTATCTACATCTTTCAAAAAATGTTAACCAAAATACATTGTTTTTATTACGATTACTAAATATGTTGTCAACGCTAAAAATTGCAACGTTTCATTCTTTTAAAAAGGCGCTTAAAAGCACTGTGAGAAATTGTTAAAAGCACTATAAATACCCGCTTTTCAAAAACGGGTGTTTAACAAAATTTCGGGTATTGCATAAGCAAAAAAGCACCCGAAAGGCACCAAAATGGCAACGCTGAGCATCCTACTTTAAAAATTTGATGTCTTTAACTAAATAATTTTCAAAAATAAAATATAAGAATTTTTGCTTCTTACATCGAATTGATGTCACTATAGTCATAAAATAGATGACACGTAAAAAATGACAAAATAGTACGAAGACGCTAGTCATTGGATTGATGTTACTTTTTGCATCATTGATGTCACAATTCTGTTGTAAGGGCATCATCAATATGAAAATGTTTTTCTATCAGTGTAAAGACACCTAAAATGACCTTGTAAAATTATTTTTATGGCTTTATTTATGTTGTCTCAAAGACAACGTTCCTTTCCGAAGTCATTGTAAAATGTTGATAATAAAAAAGCTAATTATCAATCTTTTTGTGAACTTCGGCGATAGCAAACGCTTGCAGGGTAAGACAGAAGGTTAACATGATTGTGTTTGTAACGGAGGAGTATTTAAATTGCAAATAAAATGTTTTAGAAAATAACAAACTTATTATAAGTCTTGTGGGCTATAATATTACTTATTGTATGACTTCCTTTCTTGTCCAATTTAATTCATGGTCTACTTAGAACTCAACTTACAGTACATGAAGTTTTGCAAATTTAATATAAAATTCATTTACATT
This sequence comes from Pollenia angustigena, assembly GCA_930367215.1. Taxonomy (NCBI): domain Eukaryota; kingdom Metazoa; phylum Arthropoda; class Insecta; order Diptera; family Polleniidae; genus Pollenia; species Pollenia angustigena. Next base: position 116,319,842 of record OV884057.1, on the reverse strand, counting down.
TACTTTATACATACCTATTATGAGTAAATAGATATACATATATATGACATTAAGGTGGGTCGAGAAAAGAAGCCGCGCTAGTCACTCTCTAATGAACGATATGGCAATGATGTTTCTAAAACAGAACAAACATTTTTAGCCAAGCCCCAAAAAAACAGCAATTTTTATTTTTTATATATAAAGCGCGATTGCCATATTTGATGTATGTAATGCAATTGTTACGAATAACATCAAATTTTCCACTGAAGGTAGTATAATTTGATAAATTAAAATAGAATATATTTTTTTTTGATAAATAATTTTTAACTTTAACAGGGGTTATTTAGTAAATCATTTCAAAAATTTTTCATTTAAAATTTTTGAAATTTTCAAAAATTAATGAATAATTAAGTGCGGTGAAGTTTTTAACAAAATTAGCCGGTTAAATTTACCACAATTTATAGTTATCAGACATACATCCACTCAGATTTCCTATATATTCATAGAGAATTCCATCCTGCTTTAATAGTTTAAACAGTTTAATAACCAAACTTAGGCCCTTAATTTGTAAAACGCAAACGCAACGCCAAAAATTATATTGAAAGCAAAAACAAAATCGAAAATATTTCATAATTTTGTTGTTGTTTTCTATAGAAATGTATATTGAATTTTTAAATTTTAAACGCAGCATATCTTGTGGCGTTTATAATTTTAAAACGCAATATGTATTTCTGTAGAAAGCAACAACAAAATTTTGACAAATTTTTGAAATTGTTTTTGCTTTCAATATTATTTTTGTCATTGCTTTTGCCTTTTACAAATTTAGGGCCTTAATCTTCTATCTATATATGTAAAACAGGATGTGTGTATGTATGTATGTAACGTATGGACTCCAAAACGGCTGGGCCGATTTTGATGAAATTTTCAGGGAATCTTCAGTATATTCAGGCGGGTAATACTGTGAAGTCTGATTTTTGATTTTCGGTCTGCGAGCGGAGGGGTGTGGCCAAAATCCAATTTTCATATTGCACCACCAATGACATTTATATAATTTTGACGATTTTTCTTTAAAATTATCGCCATGGTCCAACTTTGATTTATACGAGAAGAAAATTTTGCCCCGCCCACTTTTTTCGATTTACCTAAAATCAGAAAACGGCTCCATCGATTTAACTAATTTTTCTTTCAAATGTTCGTATCTTTTTAACGGATTCTAAATAACGAACGCAAACATTTTTCGTAATTTGGACAGGACAACGTCTGTCGGGTCAGCTAGTTTTAAAATAAATAAATTAATAATTAATTTAACTTTAATTTAAATCAGCAATAAAGTTAATCATAGCCTTTTAGCCTTCCTAATAAAACCTTGTTGATCTCTTAACTTTTTGAAAATATTTTGGTGAATGCAGTAATGAAGAAGTCCAGACAAAATTTAGTTCAGTTGTGCTCCTGCATCCAGAAATAAAGTACGAAAACTTAATCCAAAATATCATGGTCTTTTGAATCCTTATTGAAAAGGCAGTAACGTAACACTATGTTAAATATTTAACATAACATATTGCTCCCTTTATCATATTTTAAAATAGGCTACTTATATTTTCGATAGAGGCAGGGGACTTGTACCCCCATAGGATGCCAATATTAAATATCGCATATCTTAGATCTGCTGCACGCATTTTGTTGAACTTTTGGTAGTAGGATCTTCAAAGCCCCAAAATTTAAATAAAATAGGAGCGGAGGACGTGGCACCCCCGATAGGACGCCAGTGTTTAATATAGCATATCTTAAGAACTGTAATAGTGAGAATGTTCAAACTTTGTAGAAGTCTCTCTTAAGGTATGCTACACTTTTGAAAATAAAAATAAAGCGGGTAGGTGCAGGGGGGAAATACCCCCGATAGGATGCATATATTAAATATCGCTTAACTAATGAACTATTAAAGGGAGAGTCTTCAAACGTGGTTAAAAGATACTATTATGGTAAACTATAAATGTCAATATAAAAATGGGCGAGGTAGGCAGAGGAAGAGCAGTGCCCCTCTTAGATAGAAATATAAATAAGAGCCGCTGCACGCATTTTGTTGAACTTTTGGTAGTAGGATCTTCTGAGCCACAAAATTAAAATAAAATAGCAGCGGAGGAAGTGTACCCCACATAGGACGCCAATGTTTAATATCGCATAACTTAAGAACTGTACTAGTCAGAATGTCCAAACTTTGTAAAAGTCACTCTTATATTATACTACACTTTTGAAAATAAAAATAAAGCGGGTAGGCGCCGGGGGGGAAATACCTTCCATAAGATGCATATATTAAATATCGCTCAACTGAAAAACTATTAAAGGGAGAGTCGTCAAACTTGGTTAAAGCAGTGTAACGAAGCGCACCGGGTTAAGCTAGTTGTACCATAAAGAAAACTCTTGCGCCGGTCGAAGGCACAACTTCGGTATTTATCGCGCAATTTTTCAAATCAAAACTGAACAATATGCGTTATATTCGGGTTGTATTTAATTTTAGAAATTGGGGTATTATTTTATATGAAATAAGTCACCAATAATTGTTTGGGGTGTTATTTCATTCCTTTGAGTGTTTATTATTGTGTCCCAAAAAAATTATATTTTTGGGCTCAAGCATACCTGTAAGTCAAGAGCTTATAGGGTAAAGTATTTTAAGCGAAAATTCGACTTGAGCGACGTCTAAACCTTTTCGAAAAATCTCAAAAATTCTTTACCCTATAAGCTCTTAAATTATGCTTGAAAATCGAAAAAAGTGGACACACTAGTGTGTATATAACTTTTTTAATTGGGGATTCATTTCATAGAAAATAAGACCCCAAAAATTGAGTACTTATCTATTTTTTTGGAGACTTTTTCCTGGGGACTTGTTTCATGCCGCCAAAGCAAATTAATAACTTTAAACTTAACATTATGGAAAACTACAGTTTCTGACTTGTGATCATTTTGCTTAACTTAACTTAAATAAAAATAAAACAACAATTTCTTTAACTTGCAATAAAAAACTAGAAATTGTATAAATTTATATAAATAGCGACGACTTTTCTTTTAAGAAACAAAATGTTCTTTTTACTTTTCCATATACCCTAATACAATAACTACGAGTAGGTATGTCGTAAAAAATGACACAAAATTTATACATACTAACTTTATGCACAAAATGTTCTCTATCAATTTATTAAATATCCCTAAAAAAAAACAACAATGAAAATCATACAACAGGAGAAATACCAATACTAAAAATATAATAGTCATTGTATTACTTGGGAAAAATTTTCCATTCTTTGTGTAGTAAAATGAAAAAATTTATGAAAAAAAACTATATAAATCATGTTACAAAGATCTGTTACAACTTGTTTTGTTCGATAGCAGAAGCCGCATCAACAGAAATCCCTTTAAAATATTGTAAAATTTTATGAATGCTTGCTTGTGTACCTAAAAGGTTCTATATTAATTTATGTGTTTATGTGTGGTATAAATGAAAAATGTGTAAGTTTAAATATTTTAAAAGTATTTTAGTTATTTGAGAATTATGTTGCACAACCAAGTTGTAACTTGTGAAACTTCAAATACAGTACACAATGCTTCACAGACACAATTTTTCATTTAAATACAAAAACTTATATGCAACATTCACATACAACATATTTTGTTATGCACACACGCACACCTCAGACATACACACATATTGTACATTCATTTGAAATTAATCTATTTCCTGTTTGAAATTTTTTCCCTTCTCCCATTCTGTTCCAGTTTTTTTTTTTTTTTTTTTTTTTGTTAGTTTTATGTTTGTACTTAAAAAGCAATTAATTTTACTGCGTACTTACAGTTCACATTCAGGGCGACAGTTGTTTCCAGGGTATGACCCTCGGTCATGGCACGATTCCAAACGACGCATTTGTATTTGGCGCCATCATCAACCCGCCTTGGTAGTATCTGCAACGTAGCGTTTGTATAATGATTCTTCGAACCGCCCTTCAAAATGTACGACTGTAGCGGAACTGTACTGCCCTCACGATACCAACTGCAAGTGGACGAGTAGAAGCAATGCATGAAAAAGAGAATGCAAAAGTAACAAGTGAAAATTATTTCTTTTCATTATTGTATTTTTTGCTTTGAATTATTAGAACTATGAAATAATAATATTTTACACAGTGTGTACATGGAGTTGAAAGTATTATGATGACAATTACTAAAATTAATGGAAAAATTTAAAGTGAAATAAAAAAATATTATTCAAGGAAATAAAGCAAACATCAAGTCTAATTTTTAGTACATATATTTAATATTATGTATCGGTATGTTTAAGTTTATACCGTAGAACACGGGTATAAGAACACCGGATAGAACGGAATGTGTATGTATGTATATTACGATCACTTGTCTTCGGTCCCACTTATAATACCCACACCACCACAGTCATGTGAATCGGTGTATATTAATGTCTGCATTATACACCGATAGATTCGCAATCACTTTCTAAATCTATCTTACGATATTGGTCCATCCAACTGGCTGGCTTGACTGGTGGTCTATCCGTGTCAATTTAGTACGCAAAGTCTAGGTCGCAATTTTCGAGAAAATTTTATGAGATTTGTTATACATGTTTTTCGGGATATAAGGACAAAGTCGACAGCAACTGATTATATCCGTTCCATTATTTCACAAAGTCCCATACAATCTATTTTTAGGAATAGTCTTCGTGCCCCTTAACCATCTTATATTGATATTTTATTGCATTCAATATTATCTTACCAAATTTTATGGGAATCTATCCATAGTTTTGCCCATAGCTCCTATACAAATATCACTGCCGATTTGGCGAAGATAACTTTTAAATTAGCTACACAGAAAAAATTCTCCAAAATTTTTCACCAATTAAAGCATTAAACAAAAATAAAATCAGTTTTAATTTGAAATGTAATGAAGTGAATTAAACGTTTAATTGTTACTAATAATAATTTGTTAACTTGTGCAAATTTAATTCATATTTAGATAATATTTGGCAAGAAGAACTTTTATACGAATTTAAATTTGAACATAATAATGTTTTGGCAGGGCCATAATTGCTCGTGGGTCTCAAATTGTGTACCCTTTCGATATGTCTGTTAATATTGTGGTAGAGGGTATCTAATCATCGGGGTTGAGCGGCTATACTTTCTGATTTGATTTACTTAACTTTTCTTTTACTATTTACTACGTTTATAAAAAAACCGGTTCGGCGATCGTTTCTATAAGAGAAAATTTTCATGTCCCTAAAAACAATATTTTACAAAAATATTTTACACCCAAAAACTCCTTGCCGTAAGAAAACTATTATACAATATCCAAAGAAAGTGCAAAGCTGCGCTTTCATATTTTATATGTACGAAAATTTAAAAAATGTTTAAAGTTTTCGAATGCGTACATATTACAAAAGGATATGATCTGTGGTTAGCCGCGGTCTCCAAGAGTTCTCTCGCATTTAGAATTTGTTTGTATTCTAGGTATTGGCTGTACCTTATTTCGCAAGACAATGTCACACAGTAAGGTGAAATATGCTTAAAATGTTTCCCAACATACCCATGGGGGGATTCTTATGATATTTTGGTATTCGTTTTATGTGACGATAAATTATATGACCAACTTTCATGATGATCAAAACTGTATAAATATTAATGTTGTTGTAAAATTTGGTCCATTTTATTCCAGTGTTCGAAAATAAACACTAAATATCGTTTCTTTATGTTCCGTTCGGTAGATTTGTGGAAAACACAAACGCTAATAGTGTTTGTGTAGAAAATCATTAAAAAAATAACGTTTCCCTGTTAGTCATCTTTCGAACACAAAAATATTACTGTTTTTATCAAACTCAAAAAAAGATGTGAACATTTAATTCCGTTCGGTTTTTTTTGAAAATCCACAAACTTCAATGTGTTCGGTTCGGCTCGTTAATGTTCGTCCCTTTTGGCTGGTAAAAAAAAAAAAACCAAACATTTTGTACAAAAACAAAATACACACACGAAAAAACGTTATAGAACATTAATATATATTATGTTTGTCTACAGTATCACTACAATTGTTCTGTTTTTAACGAAGAACAGAACATTATATAATGTTCGGTTCTTTCTTGAAAATAGTTACGAACGGTATTAAGGGTTGTGTATATCTACACAATCACTAAAAAAAAAATAGATATCGTTCTTGGATGTGTGAGCCGAACGTTAAATAATGTACTGTTTATTTTCGAACACTGATTTATTCTGTCGATTTTATCGTGATCTTTCTATAATTTACTAAAGGTCCTGTATCAGGTTACTTTAATACGCCAAAACCCGAATGGAATAATTATGATTTGGTTGAAAAAAGGTGCAATAAAGTTGTATATGACTTAAACAAACTCTTGTCATGATCGCTTAATAATTTAATTTAGGTCGCATATAATTCGTACTTTTATAAATTTCATACGTATAAAACTGTTGCAAATATTAATAATAATCTTGCAAGGCATGAATTTATGAAGATAACTACATTTGGTATGTCATTACAGGTTCCTTATAAAGGCCACTTTTGAAAAATTTTAATTCTCTGTGGAGGGTACAAGAGGTGCACACACTATCATAGCTTAGAAGGGTATTAAGCTTTTATGCTGATGTGTAAAGCACATTGAAATCTTAGTTCTAAACTCATACTTGAGTCACTTTCTGAATCGATCTATCGGAGCCCAACAGTCCGTTTTGCCGGCTGGTAGCAATTTTGAAGACAATTTGACGAACAGACATTTTAATTGTCATAAGGGAATCATAAAGTTTCCAGTTCTTAATATCGGAATTCAGTCTTTTGAAAATAGTGCAAACGGATCCATAATTTGCCAAAGACTCAATAGTTAAGCAACCATTATTGACCATAGTTCCGGTACAAATCACTTTAAGCCGGAAAAATCTTGTATGGATGCTGATAGATAATATTTGGCACAAATAACTCTTGGATCGCACTTGATCAGCGTTTTCACTTTTTGGAAAAGATCGACTACCCGCTGTAAAATTATCGTGCTATTTTGTTTACTTTTTATACCCTTTACCGAAGATGATAAATAGTGTATATATAAGTTTGTCGTCCCGTTTGCAATTTCTTCTGAACTTAAACCCTTTAAATTATATAAATTCTGGGTCCTTATGAGTAATCTGTTTGTTGAAATGGGGTTTCCGAAGACCCCAAATATGTTATGACTGGGTCTTTATATATTTCTGGCGCATCTCCATCGTTAAATTTTGCTATTGAAATTTAGCCAGATCGGTCCATAAATGGCTCAGATATGAGCAAAAACTGCTTGCTGTTGTTATTTTTTATTTTTATTTTACTGTTTTGTATTATTGTTGTAAACGACTATGAAGCAGTTTTTCTATGGAGTTCTTCGGAACAGAGATTTGGTAGTGGGCTAGTGTTGTGTCTTTATTATTTCCTCGGACATTGAAAATCTGTGCTAAGGCGATCAGGTATATGTACACCAAGGATGCCCCAAACATTCGAAATGACAGAATATCGGTCTAAATGTTGTTTGCGGTCTCCATTAGTTAAAGATTGTCTTGTCCTTCTTTGAGGGAATACTTTCGGGGAACACGTAGTGGCTGTGGTTAAACCCAAATCGCGGGATATACGGGTGTCATTATTCGAAGGAGAGGCCATGTGGAGTGGGCACCATTAGAGAAGTTTAAATCAGCCTAAAATTCTGTTGCTTTCAGTACGGTACTGCCTTTAAAGCGATTGGTTATATAGCTCCAGCACCTATACAAGAGAGATTATAATTTTTTCGGTCAAATTACAAACTGTATATAAAAAATTTATTTTTGCAATTTTTGCTATTGATAAATGCATATACAAGTCACCATCCCAGTAAAATCTTCGCTTACTTTTTCAAAATGGATAGCTTCTCTCACTCATTATTTAGTAGCTTTCTTCTATATTTGCTTCTATAATAACTTCTGTAACTACTTATTTCTGAATGTATGTAGGTAAAAAAATAATGACTTACTTTTAAATGCGTTAATTTTGGGACATCCCTTGTAAAAATCATTGGTTCTTTCAGTAGAATTGTAAGTAGTGCGTTTAAGTTTTTCTGATTACTTAACACTTTATTTTGTAGGCGAAGTTTTTACTGGGATGTGGTTGATTCGCAAAATTCGCATTAAATCAACAACAACAAAAACACAAATGCCATCAAACTTTCTCAGCCAGAAACACCGGTGTTGTTTTAAAATTCATTTAAGTCATGGACAGCGTATTGGCTTTGCCATTCATACCATGTTTAGCTTCGTTCGCCAATTATTGCTTTGGTAAAAAACATATACAAAGAAAAATACACAAAAATCATTGCTCTGATGACTATTCAGCATCTGAAACAGTTTCCATAGAAACAGAAGACGTTTTAATTTTTTATAATTTCTTAAAAAGTACAGTAGTTCTGTATGTACAATGTATTGTTGTTGTTGTTAATGTTGCTTGTTTCGATTTTAAAAAAATACCCTGCAAATATTAGGACTAGTCCAAGCACGCGTGTAAAATGTAGCCCACATGGGACTAGGACTAGTCCAGGAGTAACCCAAACGTATGGAAAAGCATGGTCTATTTAACATTACGATGTCCTAGGGCAGGACCATATAACCCAGCTTTGGATTACAAAAGAGTAGTATTTAAACTACTCCTTGGTATACTCAAGAGGATTAGTTTTGAAGTCGTTTAAAAACGAACACATTTCGTTAAAAAACGAAGACACGTCGTGTTACTACAAACACTTTTTAACAATGACTCGGTCCATGCTTGCATTACATCGGACTAGTCCAATGAAAAGTCTATTTGATCAAAGTCAGGTGGTCCAATATTATTTTCAGGGTAAACACAAAAACAAATTGGACAATACAACTAGTTTATTTGAACTTATGCCTTAAACAATACCAATACCAATACACATTCGTCGTTGTGGCATCGAGTGGACAATGACTACTTAAATGCAAAAAATAAAAATAAAAACTAACACATTCACAAATCAAATGTGTACAAAACGATGTCAAAATTTACCAACGTTTAACTTTGTTTTTATGAGTAAATCAACAAAATAAGAACATTTAAAAAAAAATTTATTATGAAACGTTTTTCTTAAAAAAGAACATTTAAAAAAAAATTTACCGCCCCCCCCCCTAGATTTTATCCTGGCTACGCCCATGTATTCGTGTACTGTAATCGGGAATATGTATGCCTGCAAAGTTTCATCCATTTGCATTGAGTAAAAGGTGTTAAAAAAAGAATTTTACCACAAAAAAAAAAAAAATGTTTGCCCCCCCCCCCCTAGATTGTATCCTGGCTATGCCCATGTATTTGTGTATTGTCATTGGGAATATGGATGCCTGCAAAGTTTCAACCATTTGCATTGAGTATAAGGCGGTTAAATAACCGTTACAAGATGTGATTTTCCGAAGTGAAGCTAAAGAAAAGGTTTTAAAAAATTTTGCCCGCCCCCCCTAGATTTTGTCCAAGATTTGATACAAGATTTGATTGACCGAAATGAAGCTAAAGAAAAGGTGGACAGTGGATAGTGGATATGCACCATCAGACTGGGCCATAGTGCAGGTGCTCCTCTACATCAAAGCCATATTTAATGTAGAGAAGCCTTTTATATTAAATTCAAAACGGTTTTGGCTGTCTACTGAAAATTTTAAAATTTCTCGCGTTAATATCTTTTTGTTGATCAAGTGCGATATGAATCTAAGTCTCTTAACGTTATCTTGTTCTCTCGGGCTCATGACTGTCCATAGTTCCCACATGGGGTACACCCTTAAAAGTTTGCCTGTAATCGGTCTAGACCGATTGTACTTTCTTACTTGTTTTTTTGTTTTTTAATTAAAAGTTGTTCGTACCAAATTACAACTTTATACCCACACTTTTATAAGATTTGTAAAGGACTTGGTTATTTTGTGAGCTGCTGCAGTTATAAAGTATTATCTTGGATGGACGTTGTATGTATGTATTTCGGTTATACCTTTGGTGACTAAGGGTGTAAAAATGCTTCTATCGAAATATACAGTTCTTCAGATGTTCCACAATTTCGATAGTTTTAGCGCAAATTCTGAAAAAAGTCAAATGGGACAACAGTCGATGGTTTTGTAGCTCAAGACTGGAAGTTTTAAAAGTGATTAAATTTAGACAACATATTAGAGAAAAATTGTCCTGAAAAGATGGATATCATGTCTTTTGGAAGTTTCCGCAAAATAAAGAACTCTTAGCGATATTATATTTCTAGTAACGCAGACGCAGATGTAAATTTTAAACTAGTTTTTATGTTTGTTATTTCTAAAAATCATAACAGCATTTAATAGAAACAAATCCGCTAGGATTTTTTTCTAAGTTTTGCATAATATTTGTAATAGTTTATTTTTTGCAAGCAAAAGTTTTACCTTTTATGAATTTCAGAAAGTAAACAAGAAAATCCCTCAATGTTTTCCTGCAATTAATTTAAAGTTTATCTTGTCTCGCTTATTACACTTCACTATTCTTAACTTTGTTGTTTTTACCATTTTTCTTTTGTTCGGTTTTTTTTACTATTTTTGGCAGGCATCCTGTTGTGTAAACATTTGTTCGGTCCTGAAGTGACTGTGTTTTCATATTCTTTACTTTTTGTGCATGTGCTTTATTTTGTCTTCTTTTTATTTTTAGGTTCCTGGTTATATTAACTTATGGCGTAAATATGTATGAATGAATAGTTGGTTGAATGAATGGACGGATGAATACCACAAACAAAACCCCACTTAATCTGCATCTAAACAATAACACAAAAGCACCACACAGACAGACAGACACACTTAAACGCTCATACAGATTTTTTTTTCTGTAGATGTACATAAAGATTTTATCCTGATAATCATAACTCTTACTCAATTCAACAAACAAACAATTTGTGAGGGATAAAAGTTGCATTGTATATTTATAGAGAGAAATATGTGTGTATGGATAAAAAGTCCGTACACAGATAATAGTTAAGTCCTGTTCGGTGGAGGACTTAAAGTTCTCTACCGCCTAGTAAAGCACAAAGTATCACTTAAATACAAAACCAAACTCTCATCACCGCAATTTACTGTAACAAAAGCATCGTCATTGTCATTCTTCTTTAATGTTTTAAGGTATTTTTTTTTTTGTTTACTGGCTCTTATTTTAGCATTGTGTCCTGTATTTTTTGCTGTTACATATTTTCAATACATAAATTTACATTTAAAGGAAGACAGAAAAAACTGAAAGGACTGTTACTTACGTTATTATTGGATCTGGCGAACCGCCAATACTGCTGCATGTCAATTCAAGCGGTTTGTCTTCGGTAGCAACGGCAATATTGCCGGGTGTTATAATGGGCGGATGGGGTGGTGTCAGAACTGTCAAATTGTAAAACTCCTGATGTACATCTGCACCTGTACCTTTGGCCTTGATGCGACACTCGAAACGTCCATTGTCGCGATTGTATGATGTATTTTTAATTTGTAAGTCATAAATACCACGACTGGGTCGAAAGTCCAATCTGTTAAATAAAAGACGCAAAAAGAAAAGAAAAATGCAAAAGAGGAAAATGTTAAAAAAATGAGTGAAACTTAAACAATAAACGGCAAAGTTTTTTTTTTTTTTAATTAATGATAATGTTTTTTTGAGATAGCAGCAATATTAAAAATATTTAAAAATATCTATCCTGGTAAAATGTTGGATTACAAAAGGCGACATTTGCTGATTTTAGTTGTAATAAAATGTATAATTATATTTGTTATTATGCTGCAAGAAGATTATTATATTTTCAAGCTGTTAATCCTTAAAATAATTCCAAAATGATTATAAAGTATAACAGGGTCCTATTTCTCGAAATAATAGACTAGATGTCAGGTAGTGTTTAATCATATAAGATACTTATATCAGGGTCCGGTTTCTTAAAACTACAAGTTACAAATCTACAAGTAAAATATATTTGAAACAAAAAAAAAAAAATTGTAAAATTTTTTCTTTTTTAACGTTTTTTACTTGTAGACTTGTAACTTGTAGTTTTGAGAAACAGGGCACAGAACTTAGTATTTAGGTTGTGGTAAGACTTCAGGAATTAATCTCAATGGACAACGATTTTCATACCTTGGCCTTTATAATTCCCGAAGTGTAATATACCAAAATTTTAATCCGTCGACAGAAAAGAAAAATTCGTACTAAATTTAATTTTTTTTTCACTTACTTTAAGTACGAGTCGTTCGAAAAAATTTAAGTACGAAAGTACTCTAAGCAGTCCAAAATGGGACTCCTTTCGCAAACCAATTCCGGAATTTCTTAAAATAAGTTTAAAATTCTTGAATCAAGTAAATAAAAGCTTCTTATTTTCGTTGGTCGTTCCATTCTATATTCTTTTTTCTAACATACGCATGTTTTTGTAAAAGTTTGTTGTATAAAACAACAACAAAACTAAAAAAGTAGGTAAAAACCAAGAATGATTTAAACATGGATTGTGCATTCCGCATGTTTTTTTTTATTTAGCCCATTACACACATTTTTTTTTTATTGAATCTTTCTTGTCGAAAATTTCAATATGTATTCAAAGCTTAATCCTAATTCTTATTTGTATTTGTTAGCCGCTACCAATGTAACCGCTAATGAATTGCATTCAAGTGTCAAAAAAGCCTGCTAGGCTCAAAGTGTCGGATGTTTTCTGCCTCCGATGACCTTCGAACTTTATTAGATCCCGAGCGAGGTAGTTGGGATGGACCATTAGTTTGTCAATGGTATTTGACTGAATACTATTTAATTTCTTCCTAGCGATGTTAAGATCTCTGTGGATAATGTCATTACGTATATACCATGGGGCGCAGACAATTTGTCGTAATATCCTAGACTGTCTTCTTTGTAGCTTTGGCATGCAGTACCCCATAATTGGATGTCATATGTCCATTATACACATGTTTGTTTTTTTTTGTGAAATGTTTCATTTTTAAAAAATTGAATGCGATATCTTGGTTTCTTTGTATCATGGGTTAAAACGATTGACTCATTTTGTGTAGCAACAACAACAACACTACAAGAAAAAAAACATACATTATTTTTTAAATAACACGCAAAGATTCCCGAATTCTATTTGTTAAACATATTTAGTTAAATACATAAAATTTTCATAGTAGGATGGTGGCAGTCCTTTCCTTCCTTTTTCCCCTTCGATCAAAACAAAAAAAAAAAAAAAAAAAAAAATTCACTACACTTTTTCCTACCTTCAAAATTTATTGTTTTTAGCAACATTTTGTTAACATTTTGTAAATATTATAATAAAAGCAGATTTAATATTTTAAAAATTCAAAACCTGCGTGACAAATTTAAATTTTTTCTTTTTGGCAGAAACGGCTCTATATATGAGAAATGGTGTAACCTCAGACTACTTATTGTGAGATAATGAGGAGTTAACACGACTCTTGCACTATAGTACTTGGTTGAAACGGCCCGTGCAAATACTATGTTTCTAGCGCCATCTGTTTTGGATACAAACAGTTGGCTTACTCGACTATTGCACTGTAAAGAACAGTGCAAAGAACAGCGCAAAGAACATATCTTACACCAAAACTGTAGCCAAATTAAATTGTGGATTACACTTCTGCGCTGATGGCCTCATATATCCTTTGATCTAGAGATAAAACATAGCCAAACTTCATTTTGAATTTTTCATTTCCTCATCTTTTGTCCTATTGAAAGAGCTTAACACTTTTCAGGAAAACTTATTTAAAATTATTTTTTTAACATAAGAATCTATTTATTTTTAGCTCTGTAAAATTTAAATAAAATATTCTTCAGTTCCTTTGAACTAAAATATATAAAAGGTTTCCTCCTTATCCTAAAAAGTGTTCATTACAAAATTTTTTAAAAATTTCGAAACTGTATTGTTCTATTTCTCTTACTTTAGAGGGTGTGATTGGTGGTTTTTTAAAACCTTTTCTTTAGCTTCACTTCGGAAAATCAAATCTTGTAACGTTAATTTAACCGCCTTATACTCAATGCAAATGCAGGCATACATATTCCCGATGACAATACACGAATACATGGGCGTAGCCAGGATAAAATCTAGGGAGGGGGGGGGGGGGAAATTTTTTTAAATGTTCGTTTTTAAGAAAAGCGTTTCTTAAAAATTTTTTTTTAAATGTTCTTATTTTCAATTAAATTTCTATGTAGAAATTGCATTCATTATGGTATTTATTATTGTCATTAAGTCTGTGTTCATACGGCTCATGTCTTATTGACATGATTGCTACTTTATAGGCGAGAGGGACAAGAGGAAAAGAAACGAGTACACAGATGCATGAACTGTCTTTAAGTTTTGCTTTTTCATTCGTTGTTTAATTTTGTTATTGTTTTCAATATCAAAAAAGCACACATGCATACGCATGACTTTTCAAAATAAAAAACATGTCGTCAACATGTCATGAGTCATTTGAACGCCAATCCATGTTCAAAGAAGAAAAAGGAAGAATCTTGTCAATAAGACATGAGCCGTATGAACTCAGACTAAGATAAAATATTCCCTTTTTTCAGCTGTTGCATTAAAATTAAAAATTTTAATTTTCAAATGAAAATAGAACGAATATTTATGTATTGTTAAGCAATTAGGGAATTCACATGGTGTACTATTGTGTTGTATTTTTCGTATGTGCTAAAACTTTACCACAGTTGTAAATATGTTGTTGGTATCTTTCATGTTTATATATTTTACGACAATACAAACTGAGGTTGTCTGTTTTTCATGTGTACTATGTAGTATGTTCAGTGTCAGCTGTTTTACCGTTTTGTATTTTTTTATCCTTCTGTTTTGATAATATTAATTCAATAAGTAAATACTAAAATTTTCATAAATATCGTCTTCCTCTTTCCATCGCCTAAAAATAAACTTTTTTATTAAAAAAAAAACAAACAATTAAATTCTTACTTGTTTCAAACATTAGTATGTCGGATGCAAACTTTTCACACAAAATCGTAAAAATTTTATCTTATTCGCTTCTTGCCGGCATTTTTTCATATTTTTATTTTTTGCTCTGACGTTTTAATGAATTATGATTTAGAAAATACAATATGCTACTCACACATGTACAATAGGGTGTCCCAAAATTTTTTTTTGTAAGAGGCTCAATCATAATTTGAAAGCTTATAGGGTAAAGTATTTTTGATTTTTTTTTTTAGAATTTTCGGAATAGGTTTAGATGTCGCGCAAATGGAGTTTTCATAAAAAAACGGAGTTTTCGGCCATTTATTTAGCTTTACTCATAACTTGGTTAATATCACGAGTTTCTTCACTTTTGAGGAAACAGTTTTAAAGAAAAGTATCCAAGCTTTATTCCTGTGTGAAAAAATTATAAGTTTTGGTGATGAGTGTACTCATTTAGATACCCTTAATTACAATTTTTCGTAATTTTTTAACAAATTCTGTAAATAACCGATAAGTTCTAAACAATTAAGAAAAACAAAAATGGAATTTTGTCCTACAGTTTCCGAGTTACACTATTTTTATAGTTTGTACCTTAAAAATGGTGATACTTTTTTCGTTATAGTTATTGTATATTTCCATAAGTTTTTATAGTTAGGTTTTAACTGTCATTAACTTCTGACATTTATTGATCTGAATCGTTACACGCTGTCATTATCACTTTCTATTTTATGTGTGCTCCAGGGGCTATCAATCGGGCTCGCTGAATGATGAAAATTATCTATTCTTTGAAAATATGCATTTTCCGAAACCAGTTGCAATCTTATATAGACAAATCAACAGTTGATGCCTTGCTTGAATTAAGTTCATTCAATGATCTGAGCCTATTAAAGGAATTGGATAGTTATAAAATTATTAATAAATCCGTTGAAAAAGCCTCGCTTAAAACTATTCTAGGTCATCAGTGGTACTTAACTCCGAAATTGGCTGCCTAAGCGTTTTTTGATGAACGTATCGACACCAAAACTTTGCACTTAATGAAAAAAAAAACTTGCAGATACTCCATGGAGCGATTACGAAGTAGCAAATGTAACTTTAACAGAAGAAAAATCTAGAAATAAAGAAACTCAACAATTTATTTCAAAAGCCAGTCTAACTTTTTTTGAAGTTTGCAATATTTCAATCGATTTTTTAAAAATAGATCCAGAGAATTGGAAGTAATTTCAAGAGGCAAAGAAACAAGTTTAACATTTACAAGTGGTAAATGATGTGGTCGAACGAGGTGTGGCTTTGGCTAATACTTATATTAATGTCACAACTTCTGAAACTGATTACCAAAACTTGTTGCAAGGTATACAACTACATCGCAAGAACCTCAATAAATGATTTTTCACAGAGCTGGCAAACAGCTTAAAATAACATATACTGGGTATAAAGATAACTCAGGAATGGTAGGAACAAATTTAAAAATTGTTTATTCGTAATAATTAGAATTAATTTGTCTTTCAAACTGCATCATTAGTTTTAATACCTTTCATATAAATTTGAAAAGTAATAAACCGTTATTTACAGAATTTGTTAAAAAATTACGAAAAATTGTAATTAAGGGTATCTAAATGAGTACAATCATAACCAAAACTTATAATTTTTTCACACAGGAATAAAGCTTGGATACTTTTCTTTAAAACTGTTTCCTCAAAAGTGAAGAAACTCGTGGTATTAACCAAGTTATGAGTAAAGTTAAATAAATGGCCGAAAACTCCGTTTTTTATGAAAACTCCATTTGCGCGACCTCTAAACCTATTCCGAAAATTCTAACAAAAAATCAAAAATACTTCAGCCTATAAGCTTTTAAATTTTAGTTGAGCACCTATGAAAATCACAAAAAAAAAAAAAAATTGGGACACCCTAATGTACAATTTTTTCAAATATGACTTTATGACTTATGACTCTGAGCCACCATGTGAATTCCCTAAATATATTGAAAATGAGATAATATTTTGAAAATTTCTTACAAGTGCATTAAAATAAAAAACCGGTCCCTTTTACCCTACGCTTGAAATTTTACGAAATAATCCCTACAAAAGGCATAAATTTCCTACGTGGATGATGGTATCTTATAATTGAGAACAAAGAGGGGAATAAAACAAAGGCGAAACAAACATGTGTTACGAACGGGTGGCTAACTGAAGTAAATAAATAATAGTTTTTGCGCTGTCTGATTCTCAGGGTCAAGTGTTTAGGTATCAAGTACACATTCTGGATTAAACCAACTTAGAAATTCTTGAATCAAGCGCAGTTTTAGTTTAAACATTATCTCACTTTTATTTAAGTCAATTCTGTTTTCGGATTGGTTTAAGGACGCGGTACTTGAATAATCTGTACTTGAATCAAGCATTCTGTAGTTGATTTAAGGAAATCCGTACTGACCGTACGCGAAAATACCGCTTCGGCTTGATTTAAGTACGGTTGGATTTATTTTTCTTTTCAGTGTTTCTTTGTAATATTTTATTGATTAACAATTGATCTTATAACTAAGAGCATTGAATATTATTCACCATTCTTTCTACATTGAAAGTATGCAGTATCGATGGCAAACATACCCACCCATCTTATTGGAAAATACTCATATTAAAAATACGATAGCTCTTTTCGTTCGTTCTCGCTTAAAAGATAAATTGTATGATCATTGCTAATTAGAATGCTTAAAATTAAGCTTTATATGTAAGTCGTTATTTATTTTTCTAGTTGATACGCCAACTTTAGATGCACAGAGCAGTAAAAATATTTTAGCTGAACGGCAAATTGCTAAAATATTGACAAATGTTTATATTCTATATATTTTGTTCTCCATTTTTGACCCATAAGTTATGGGCCATAGCTGCCAAATTGTGGGAAATTTAATTAAACAATCTCATAGCCTTTTCATCCATTTCGAACGAAGCATTCGTTCGCTTAACTTACATGTAGAACAAAAGCAATATTTTATAAATGTTTTTTGTTTTAAATGTAAGTTAGGCGAACGAAGTCCTTGTTCGAAAATAGATGAACAGACAGTTAGAAAAAATAATTCATTTTTACATATTCTTAATTTTATAGAACATTATGATGCTTGAAAATTATGCTCTTTTCACATTCGAAATTTCGATGCATAATGAAAGATACAGGCAAAAGGGCAAAAACATGAGTTAATCAATATAATGTTTTTCTAGTCTTTTGTTGTGCATTTCTCATAGCATTAAAGTTATAGTTGCCAAATTTTATATCAATAACAATATTTAAAAGGAAGTTATGGCACTGAAAGCTACTTCGGTAGCAGTATTTGTATGGGAGCAATGGCCAAATATGGACCAATTCCAACAAAATTCTTAATGCAATTTTTTCTAGCTTATAGCTAGAATGTCCGAAGACAGCAAAAGATAATTTTAATTGGTTTCCCAGTTATAGCCGTTAGAAAAATTGCATGTACTTCGTAATAATTAAGACTTGTGAGATAGTGTAAATTACCCTTAAATATCTTCAAAATATGTTTGTGTTTCAACGATCCCATTTAATTATTTTCGGCAGCACACAACAGCGTGCAATATCCAAGAGGAAACATTTTAAGATTCAATGCACAAATATGATAATAACAATGATTTTTATGTTATTTAATCGTAATTGTCGGCAATTGGAGTAACAATCTGTGTTGTCTGTTTTATATAATACAACCAGTGTTACCACCAGCAAAATTCAAAATTACACTTGAGATGAAGCAAAATTACCCGATTTAAAATAAATTACACCAGTGCCCATGTTCTGTAACTTTAGTGAGAACTTCTTGCATCGAAAAGATGTGAAACAAAATATTCCATCGTTTCTCTAAAAGTGAGAAAAATGTGTGTCTGTAACTCATGTCGAAAACAATCAAAAGAGATTACGTCGCTACGTTATAAATGTCATAATATTGCACTCGAAGCCGAGGTGACATTACAGACGTTCAGAACGCCAGTAACACATATCGTTGACGGCGACCAAAATTACTTAAATTGAACATTTTTCAACGACAGCGGCGAAAACATAACCGTCGGCTATGCCAAATTGTGTAAAGAGCGACTTTAATGTTTGTTGTTTGCAAACGAGATTTGAAGACATTCGTATATTTTATAAAAAGGTTAAAAGCAAAATAATAAAACAATGAAAAATGTGCCAATAATAAAATATTATTATTATTATTGTTTGCATTTAAAATTTTTTCTCGCCCCATTTTTATTCGTGAGTTTATTTGACAGTTCAAAGCGGGAACTTTTCTCACCAAAATGTTACAGACACACTTTTTCTGTAAATTGGCGAGTAATTTCCTTACGTGACAGCTTGTACTCGCCAAAAAAAGTTGCAGACACAGTTAAGTGAGAAAAACAGCTGTTTGTTTCAATTTATGGCATTTTTGTTTCATTTCACACATTTCAATCGAAAACTTTCTCGACGCGAGAGTTACAGAACATGGGCACTGATATAAAATTGAAGTTTTATTAAATAAAAAGACATTTACAAAGAAGCAAAAACACAACAAACTCATTTAAACAAGATCAATATTAGTAAAGCTGTTAATTTTATTTAAATTAACAAAAATAACATTAAAGAATTAATAAAACATAAAATAAAACTGCTAAAATAATGAGTTTAACTTCCACATTTGGTTTATATATCTTGGGAAGGTTTAAAATGTTCCTTGTCATTGCTTTATAATGAATGCTATTTAGCCCCATGGAGCTTACGAAAGGTTACCTGTCAAACGAACTGCCATACTGTTTTCACTTTTTGATCAGGCGCATCATGATGAATAGATTAATGCTTGAATAACGCCACCAAATTATCCAAATATACTTTGAAAATCAGCCATCGATTTTCGCAACTTAAAGATGACTTCATGATTTAAATAACGCAACTTTTTTCACAAATGAAGGCAATGTGTTGATTTAGAGAAAATAAACTGTCAATTAGACTTCAAGGCCGTGCGATGTGACACTTATTGATTGTTTTCCGTGGGGCTGTGAAGTCAGCAACAATCGGTGTCTTGGAGGTCAACATTGTTCATTTTATTCGAACAAGAGAAACAAAATTGGACGTCTGCAATGCGTTTCGTCAAGGACACCGCGCCTGTCTATTTGTTTTAAATCAGTTTCAAATGGTAATGCCGTGTATCAATCTGCGACTAAAATGAATTTTTTTTTGTGTTGCCTACCATTTTAAGTTTCATGGTGTTAAAAAATACCCCTTATACTTTATTTAGTAAACAAAATGCTTGCAGAGTTTCATACAACTGTCCCTTTCGTAATTCAATTTTACAACTGTAAAAGGCGTTAAATATTCTTTAAACTAAAACATTAAAAAGTAGCAAGATAGAAATAAAATTAATTGTGTGTTGCAATATTGGAAACATATCTTCTCCCAGGCAAGTTTTTAGTTTGAATAACTTTTTTCAATAAACTTCAGGTTCTAAATCACTATTATATGCATCTTAATCCAAATCTAGGGGTCCATCTTGCGCCATTCATTACCAAACATTTGAAAATATATGTATGTTTAATGATTGAAGTCGTTTCTTAAAAAGAAACCGAGACTATGGTTCAAAAGGCTGTGCATTTCTTAGCAACAATATTTAAAAAGAAATAAATGTAATCACTGAAATCGAATCTTGATTTTATTAGGGCATCTGAAGTAAAAATTTCAAATTACACCTTAATTACGCCTAAGAGAAATTACCCACGCTCTACCCACGACCGTAAAAATTATACCAAATTCGGGTAGTTACCCACAAAGTGGCAACACTGAATACAACATAACTTAAACAAACAGTGATGACAACAGTTGAAAGAACAAGCACTAGGGTGTAAAAAATGTTCACATTATTTTATGAAAATTTGCAAAAAAAAAAAAAAAATAGTTTTGATATTAAAAATAAACTGAATAAACATGGTTTCGTTTAAATGTGCTAAATTCCCATTTCATACTATTGATAAACTGAAATTTATTGTTGATGGGATTAGCTATTCCTATGCGTATTTCACTGGTTGCTTAGGCCAGATCGTTAGGAAACTTCATCCAAAGATTTTAGAAAAACTAAAGATATTATACAAATAAAACTCTTCTGCATGAAATGGGAATTTGGCACATTTAAACGAAACCTTGTTAATTAATTATTGAATGCCAAGAAAAACTTTGATAACCTGAATAAAATTTGGAGAACTTAAGGATTTTAATTTTGAAGTCACGTATAATTTATAAATTTTAAATAACCTGAGATCTAATTGAGATATTTTGAAAAATGTATGTATTTTTTAATAATGGGCCAAATTTCGGCATTTGATGTCCGTCGAAATTTTGATTTAAGTTTTATTGTAATTTTAATCGATATCGATTTTCGTAATTACTCCCCAGTTAATAAACCGAACAAAATAGCAAGAAATTTACCAATTATTAGCAGGGCTGTGGAGTCGGAGTCGTAGTTTTTTTTTTAATTTAAAACAAATATTTAAAAACAAAATTTTATGAAACAACAAAATTGTCAATTATGAAAAATAATAAAAATTATACACAGGAAACTGAGATAGAAATTGATTTTGAGAAATATTTTAGCACTCTACAATAAATAATAACTATATAGATTGTATGGAACCATGTCCTTTTCTATTCTTTAATGTGACCTAAAATTGCAGTTGGTAACAAAGTGGTTCGTTTAATTAACCATATATTTTAAAAACTATATCTTAGTTAGCATTTTCCATAACAAAACTCGCTGGTTCACTCTTGTTTGAAGATATCATTGATGAAATGGAGTCGAATTAGGGAATTTAAAAATGCAAATTTGTAATCAGTTCGCTTTGAAATATTTGATTTTTATAAATCGTATATTGAAAAATTTTTAAGTAGCGATGTTCATTTATATGACTGGAAATCTGCTGTATCTCCTGTGGTGGAAGCACTTAGTGAACTACATTTAAGATTCCAACCTTTAAAGTAACTGATAATAGAAAAAAGGAAAAGAAACTCGGAAAAATATATGACATTGTTCCAAATGTAATTTCTATCAATATAAGGGTTAACCCGAAAATGATTTGAGAAAATAAAGACTAACCCCAGTATTCATAAACGATTATTAAATTTAACAAACGTTTATGTCAAATTTTCATACAAAATTTGTTTTGTTAACCATTATTAAATTTAAAAAATTTTTATGAATACAGGCATTACAATTTTATATTATTTTAAAAAATAATAATATTGATTATGGAACGGAAATACCTTTACTTATTAAATTGGACTTGGTGTTGTTTACCTTTGATGATGATGAGGATGTTATTAGTACTGTTTAATCCCTTGAGACAAACTGCACCAAGTCCAACAACAAGAGGTATGTTTTTTCCCAAAAAGGCTTAGAACAATTGTTTTTTCCTTACTTTTCTCTTTGAAATGTGTTATACAAATTATACAAGTAACAACAGAAGGCGCATTTTCGTGTTGAAATAAAAATATATTCAATTTTTCTGAACAAATAAAATAAAACCAATAGGGCAGTGTTTTAATTTATCTATATTAAAAACAAAAGACCTTCCCTTCCGTCTCCTTGAGCAGTTTTCAGCAGCGCAGCCCCATATTTGAACCCGTTGGTCCATATTGGTTTTAGCATTTGATTGTAGATAAGCAGTTTGTTTTGAATTGAAACTGGAGAGTTTCTTCCAATAATCCATTTAAGTTTGTTGAATGTTACATTCATTTTGGTCTCTTTTATTTCTATATGTTCTATCCATTTAAGTTTCGCATCAAGTGTCATGCCCAGATACTTAGCATAGTTGGCATATGGGACTACAGAGTTCGATATTTTAATGGGTTTGTATCTTAATGATTTGTATGTGAAATCGACATGGACTGATTTACCCTCATTTAATTTAGTTTTTCATTTTTTCGTCCAGTCTAGCAAAATGTTTATAGAGGATTGTAGCTTAGTGCAAGACTCCACTTCGTTATCACCAACTGACAGGATACAAGTGTCATCCGCAAAAGTTGCTATTATGTTGTCGTTTATAGGAGTAGGAATATCTGACGTATATAATATATACAAAAGAGGACCGAGTATACTACCTTGTGGTACCCCTGCTCCAATTTCTTTAAGTTATTTCCTCTGTTTGACTCTAAAAAAAAAAACGATCTTCCATGAAACGAACGAGTTTTGCCTCTCATCTACTCATATGTAAATAATTTATCAATTTAAAATTTTTCCAGAATCATTTTCTTGCTATATTTAACCATTTTAATGGTACTAGATTAAAAAAAGGTTTAAGGTCAAATAAGGACCAGTCTCATATACATTTAGAATCAAGGCAAGACTAGGAGTTGGAGTCGGAGTCGTACTTAAAAAAATTTCAGCGGATGGAGTCGGAGTTATAACTTTTTCTTGACGACTCCACAGTCCTGATTAAAAATATGTATGTCGCTAAACGGCGCTCCACAAAAGAACCAATTAAATCCAGGTTTCACCACTGACTTGCCAACCCCAATATGGAGAAGCCTGCACACTTTGCAAAAATACTTCACACTCTGAACATAAAGAATTTTAAAATGCTTAAATCAATTTAATTTATCAGTCATTTGTAAATTTGTATGGAATTGCGATTAAACTACATAAATTCATACCCGGGTAAATATTTCCGACATACTAAAGAAACAGTTTCCTTTTAATGTAATTTTTCTGCAATTACATTCATTTTTATTCTCTTAAATGTTTGTGTCTGGAAATGTTTTATAGAAAATGCATTTGAATGTACACCGAAAGAATTATTAACTAAAGATGACTTGAACCAAGAAAATTTTGCATAATTCTCGTCCAAGCCAAAAATTACTTATTCTAAATATACGTATGGCTTCGTTTAAGCAAAATGTTTCTTTATTTAAGAAAGTTTTACTAAATGCGAGCAAAATAAGTTTTAATCAAGATATTATTTTAGATTTTGGATTTTCTTGTTTTAAGAAACGAATTTGATTACTTTTGAAAATATACTTCTTTCCGTGTAGTTAGCAAAATATGATGGGTTTACAAAATACGACAGCGTTTTTATTTATTTTTTTGAGCTTGTGGAATATGTATTAGATACATTTTTTCTTTTCTTTTTCATTTCGTTTTTTTACAGTTTTTGTGAATGTAGGAAAAAGGATGTTACTGCCTTTAATGTATGCACATAAACAGCAGTCAATTATGTGCTTCAAATGAACATTTTTTTCCCTTTAAACTCTCACTCACACACAACACATTTGTAATCCGATGTATGCATGTATGTTACTCTTTTCTTAAGTACGCATTAAAGCACAAATATAACAAGTTAAATAAGCTTTCTTTCGCTACATATGTGCACTCATACTAACACATACACATACTTTGGAGTACAGGTGTTTATAGCGGTATGTGCATTTCTTCACAGTAAGTGCATTAAAAAGCACCGGATATGCGCCACTACAACTGTTTAATGTGAATAAATATGTATAAAAATATAATGGATCCATGTGTATGCATGTGTATACTCGTTTTGATTTCAAACAGAAATTAAATGCCCTACAATCATAATATTTGTTCAGAATTATTATACAAAGTGCCTTAAGTCTTGTAGTTACAATAATAATAATCTTAATTTTGTTAAATTACAGGAAAAGCAATCGAAATTTTATTTGAAATAAAATTGCTTGAAAAGCAAACAATTTGCTGTAAGAACAACAAAAAAATATTTTTCTTTAAGCTTCGTTCACAATAGCAGCAACATTTACACTTGGTGTTTTCAGTTCAGAAAACGTTTGCAAATTTTGCCCATAACAATATTACGTACATGCATTTGGGAAGAAATTAGATAGAAGAAAAAACGAAAATGTTTTGAACAAACCTTTAAGATTCGTAATGCATAATATCTAAGTTTGTGAAAAAAAATTGTTGCTGTATTTTGAACACCAGTGAAACGAAGCTTTAAACACAATTAAATGCCACGACTCATGTCTATAGGGTGCACATTAAAAATCATTTCTAAAAATACTTAAACTCAAACACATCAAAGGCAAATACATACAATCGTTATGATATTAAAATCTCTGTTATCTAGATAGTTAGTTAGACATTCCATCATAATTCAAATCATAAATTTTTACTTAATACATATTCCGTATTCGTGTTTCCAATGATTTCCTGTTATTACTGCAGCATGTGATTCTATACATTGATGCACACTAAACGTTCTCATCAGGGATGGAAAAGGCATTAAAGGAAAAAGTTAATAAAAACAAATTCATCTTAAGACCTTTTTTAAGTTTCTTTCCATACTTTCGTAAAATAATTTCGTGTTTTCAACTGTTAATGGCGTATTTTACTTGCTATTTTTTATCTTTCAAAATAGAGTAATTAAATATAGTTAAGAATTAAATATTAAAACAAAAGTGGCTATCCAAATTAAAAATTATGGAAAAGGTGTGAAAATTAGTTAATTGGATAATTCGAGACAATATTTTTATAAAGCAGCAGCATGGCTACACATCAAGCTGGCTAATCAAACTCAAATTTTTGTAATTGCTTATGGTCAGGGTATGTGCACTTAAGGTCAGGGTATTTGCACTAGAAGAGGGGTTATGCTTCTTGTCCTTCCATTTAATACCATTGTGTCTTCAGGTCTTTCCCACAAGCTACTTCAGATCCTTTTCGCAGAATATGAAATTTTTAATTTTATTTGGTTTTCTTTGAAGCTAAGTATCATTAAACGTAGTATTATCTTGTTTTTAAATACATAATCTAACAAAGTTTTTTGTAATTTAATTAAAGTCTGTAAGGATTTAAGGCCACACACTTCAAAAATAAATAAACTCTCCAGGATATGATATTTCCGAAAGCTAAAAATCTAGAATAAAATCTTTAATCATTCATAAGAAAGTACGAAAACTGAGCTGAGAATTATCGAACACGGATTTTACTCATAAAGTTTCTGTTTCAGTGATTAAAAATATGGCCGAGCAGTGGATCAATTGCCAGAATCCATAGCGTAAACTATTAAATTTATATTTGTATTACAAGCTACAAGAAATTATTCAAAAATACAAAATAATACTAACTAACCACTTTTGTGACTTAGTACAAAATTTGTAATATGAAAAGTCATTAATTTTAGGGTATAAGTCGTCAAATCGTCAACTGAACATTTACGACCGTGAAATCGTCAAAATGAAGATAAATTGTCAAATCTGGCAGATGTGAATGTGCACTTGGGATATGTTAGTACGAAATATTTTGTATGCGTATTTCTTTGATAATATAACAACAACAATTCCTTGTATGCTTACGCCTCTGCACGACTGCAAGAGGTAATTTTTAAATACTAGAAGTATTGGCAACATTTTTCTACTGTATTGAAAGTTTTCGAAAGAAACAAGTACTGCCAGGAGTGTATTTCTTAGAATTTTTGTACCTTTAAAACACTATTTAAATTGTGCGACTAACAGTAATGCATAGAATTTGTCATTGTAGTTTGTCGCAAACGTTTTGTACACACATTTGATTTTTGTTGTGTGTTTGATTTTCAAATACATTTTTGCAGGCCTTTTATATGTTTGAAAAGAGATTTTGTTTTGTTAATAAACTTCTCAAAATCCATTTTATAGATTACTTCGGATTTTGAAGGTACAATCGAAATTTTGAAAATTTCAATATTGTAATAATTGAAATCCGTTTTTTATTTGTATTTTATTTTTAGACGGTGCAACTAGTGCACAGCTTTTTTATTATGATTAATTTTATTTACAATTTATTCTAACTTATATACTAACTATGAAAATAATTCTTAGCCTATTTTTAAGTGTAAAATAAAATAACTTAAACTCAAGCATGCGAAAATTAGTGTAATATGATTTAAATTTTAAGTTTATAAATATTTCCCATGCGTTTGGGTGTAGTACCTTTTAAGCGGCTATTGAGGGTTTAATATTTTGGTGTAATAAGGCACCCGTTTATGTCTGCTCTTTAAAGGTATGAATTCATGCAAGCAAATAACATTTAAAGGAATGTCTTTATACGATCAACTAATACTACAATATGATCGACTAAACAAGGTCCCCACAATCTACACTTGATCATATTGAAAGTATAAATTAACTATTACATTGTATAGTAACCAATATTTAATTCAATTTCCAAATTCGAAAATTTGCCAGCAGCAACATACAGTTGTTTTATCCTGTAATTTTCTAAAACTGAATCTTCATCGCTAAAAACCTAAAAAGTCGATTTAACGAAAATATTAAATTTAGGTTAATCGATTAGACTGAGAGAATACCGATTTAGCGACAACACCAACATTTTAGCAACAGCAATCTAGCTTTAGCTACGAGAGTAACAGAAGAAGACTGCAGAATAATTAGGTCATGCAATTTGTCTCGTCAGAAATCTCGAATTTTTCACTGATTTGTGCTTTTAAAGCAGTGATGTCCAAAATGTAAATTGTGGTTGTATGATAATCATGATAGAATTGCGTGTTCCAGCCCTGTAATATGGATGGAATCTTTCATGATTGTCATTATACAGGAAATGTGGCTTTTTGTCATTTGAGTAAATTTCTTTTATGCAAAATTTATTAATATTTTTCTTTTTACAAAGCTCGTTTGCCTTAATAGGAAAAGCAACTTTTTTTAATATTAAAAACATAGTACTTGAGTCACTTAAAGATTGTTTATGTGAAAGTTATTTAATTTAAAAGGAAATTTAGTTTTATTACGTTTTTTGCAGTTTTTATAAGCTTAAAGACAAATGCTAAATATTTGATGTTAGTAACTAATTGAGAGTATTTTATAATAGAAAGATTAGGATGCAAATGACGGCACTTAATATCGATTTAAATATCAGTTGTATTGTAATTACGATCGATATCGAATGCGGTAATTTGACTCCAGGTTTTCGAATTCTTATTTTAGACGCAAAACAGTAAATATAATAAATATAAGTATGCTTATCCTTCGGGCGTAACAACAAAACAATTCAATATCGAGTTTTTGATTGATAATGATGCTCTAGACTAATTTACATGTCCATATAAAATTAATAAAATAAAGTGTTGGAACGCCCTTTTGCATTTTAGGTGACGATATGTTTATACATATTTTTAACAGGTTTGCAAATTTTCATTCAGAATGCACAGAAATGTCTGCAATGTATTTTTTACACATTTTAGTTTCTATAAATATTTTTTAAGACATGTCATGTCAAATTGTTTGAAAATTTTGCCTGTTTCTATTTCAAGTTTTTATTTGGGACAATCACACTAAAATGTAGAATTAAAGGATGTACATTTCCCTCTTAAACTTCTTTCTGTCATTCTCAGTTATTTAAGCAGCACACGAGTTAGTTTCCTGCGAACTTTTATGTCACTTCCACACGTTTTATTTAAATGCAAATTGTTAAGCCACAGGGTGTTTTTTTCTTAGAGTAACAGAATATTAATTTAAAATAGGACAAAGAAAAATTGTGTAGCGACTAGATGATTTGTTGGCATTAATCAAAATGACTTGGAACATGTGGCGGTAATGGCGCTCACACACTTTTCACAGCATTTGCGTGAATAACTCGTCGAATTTTTATGTCTAGGTATTAAACTGTCTTTCCTTTAACGGCGCACTGTGGCGCCTTTTCCCAAAAACCGTGGCAAAAATACAAAATTTGATGACAAAATTTTGTTAAATGAATGAACACATCGTATAAAGACCATTTTACTGATCAGAATTCAAAAACGTTTTTCTTAATTGGATAAGAATTATAGCTGGTGGAGCTGCTTAAAGTCGACAGTTTAGAATTGAAGTGTCAGAAATATTGCCATGTGATCACTACTTTTTTGGTATTGTTTTAAAGGTATATTTATTGTTTATTAAAAAAAGTAAGAAAATCTCCACCAGATACCCTACTTTTTAGGCAGTTGCCGTTTTTCAGACACCCTATATTTAGGTACTTTTTACAAATAAAATAGAGAATATCTAAAAATGGGCAAAAATTGTCACGCCCATATTTTCTTAGCATATTAACTACACAGTACTTTAAATAATTTAGCTAAATTGGGCCACAAAAAATGACAGGTTTTCATGAAATTTGAAGAAAGATGTTACAATCTTATAGCCAGCGTTGCCACAGCCAAGACCACCAAATAAAAAAATGCCAAATAAGGAAAAAAGCTACCAAAATTTTAATATTTTTTATATTTTATGTTATCTAACAGCATGTACATAAATATAAGTGGAACTGACTGACATATTTCTGTTAATGTATGCATATATGCCTACTTATAAATATGTATGTAGCCTTATTTATAAACAATATTTTGCTGTGCCAATCAGGTAGGCATAATTATTAGAATTTGTTTATTTATTTAAATTTAAGAACACATTATGAAAACAGGCAGGTAGTTTTTAAACTTGGTTTTTATACTAAGTAAAATAAAAACTGCAGTTGTATATAATACAGTTAATTGTGGCCTAGATTTATGTTTCGCTAATCAGGTAGCTTGAACCTTTTTATTTATGGGTATAAATTAATCTGCAATTGTGTAATGCAATCAGTTAAAGTTTTACTTTGCAAAAGTAGTGATCAGTACCAGAACTCATAATGTCATTTCAAAATTCGGAATTGTTCGAGTTATTTAGAAAATCACATAATGAAAATGTATTTAATTTGGCTATTGTGGAAAAATTGCACGGCTTACCAGGGAAAGGATGTTAAAAACAAAATTCACTTCTTTTTCTTAGATATTCGTAGAAAATGGCTTGCCTTAAACCGTACACCAAAACCCTTTATGGAAAAGTACTCAGACTAGCTAAATGGAGTAACAACTTTTGAAAACATCGAAGAGCCGCATACATCTTTGGAAAGCAGAAAAGGAAGACCTGCTAAAACTATAAACGAGTGTTCGGAGTACACAAAAAAACGTAAACTTCACAATGCGACAAAAAATTTATCTACATCGAATCTGTCAGAAGCATTATGTCTTAAGTACGTAAAAGATAAAGATAAATCAAAGTCTGATATTACAAAAGCTGTGGAGCTTGCTAGCCCAGATCGACTGCGATGGATTAAAGAAAGTATTCCAACTCCTCCGAATGCATTACCCACAAAGTATAGCATAGAAGAAGCCTTAGCGTTATTTATGGACTTGGGATTGTCAAAGGAGAAATATAATATTTTACGAAGCTCTTTAAAGAATCATAATGTGAATGTTCTTCCTGGATATAAAAAGGTTACCTCTGCCAAAAAAGAAGCAGTACCATCTAATGTAAAAGTTACTGAAGTATCAGCAGAAGTTGAACTGCAATACTTAAACATCTAAACGCTTAGTTTAAAGTTTTCCTGAAAAAGAAAGATCATTACTTCCAGATAGACTTACATTGATAAGCAAGTGGGGATGTGATGGGTCATCTGGTCAAAGTGCTTACAAACAAAC
Organism: Pollenia angustigena; assembly: GCA_930367215.1. Lineage (NCBI taxonomy): Eukaryota > Metazoa > Arthropoda > Insecta > Diptera > Polleniidae > Pollenia > Pollenia angustigena. The sequence goes on along the minus strand of OV884057.1, from coordinate 116,289,425 downwards.
AATATCGACAACTGACATAACTATTACAGATGCAAATATGTTTATGGCTTCTATAGTTCCTTTACGACCTAGAAGTGAGATCTCTGAGCATTGGAAAAATCCTCGCCCATCGTCAGTCCATTTTTGCCGTCCGAAATTTTTTAAATGTGCAAAGGAGTCTTCAGAAATAATCAAGTCTACAGTAAACATGCTATAAAAAAGCAAATTTCCGAACTAAAGACTTTTGTTATTGAAATGAAGAATGGAAAAAATGGTTTCATTAATTATGAATTTTGTCTTACAATGATTGATGGCAAAGTCTAAAATGTAATAACAGATACTTCTTCAACTTTGATATGTGCAATTTGCAAAAAGTCACAGAAGGACTTTCAAAATTTTAATGATTCAAGTGATGAGCAAAACTATTAATATGGAATTTCTCCGTTACATGCCAGAATTAGGTGCATGGAGTTTATTTTAAAATTAGCGTATACAATTCCGAGAGAAGGAGAAAGTTTTCATGAGAATGCAACACCAAAAGAAAAATTAACTGCTCGAAAAAGAGATATGGAAATACTAACGATGGTAACATGTCCATATCGTTTTTTGAAAATGATGAGGTAACAGCCCAAATTACTGGTGTCGACAACCATATTATAAAAAGGTTGGCAGTTATTCTAAATGTTATAAACTCTAGAGAAATGGTAAATGGCCCAAAGTTTCAGGATTATGCATCAAAAACTGCCCAGATTTTGGCTCAATAGTACCCTGAGAAGAAACTTACTCCTACGGTCCATAACATTTTCGCTCATGGCCAAAATTCAATTGGAGAGTTATCAGAAGAAGCCCAGGAATGCAAAAACAAAGATTATAAGCACTTTAGATATGCGAATACTTGAAAAATTTCACGGATTAGACAGAAGGAGGATCTTTTTAATATGTTGGCGGCATCTTCAGATTATGACTATTTTGAAGAAAACTAACTATTAAAAAAATTAATAAAAATAACTCAATATCATATTATAATATATCATACTATAAAATAATAATATAAATTAACATTAGTATTAAAAATATTTCAATAATTTATATCTGTAATATAAATAAAAAGAGTTATATTAATATAACATGTTATATTAGAGTAGCATTTTTTCTAGACTTCCCTATGAGAATGTCATTTAAAGCACGAAAAGTTGTGTTTTAAATGTTTGAGAAATTTTAAAAATATCACTACTTCAAAATATATGATTTTTGCGACAAGAAAGGTCAAAGGTGTCATCGTGTCCAATGCTTATCACAATAAGGGAGCTCTTATTTTGATCCTAAAAGATTTAAAAATCAAGTGTTTTTTCCCCATTACAAATTTCTTGGTAACTTCTAAAATTATGATGTTTTCAACAAAAAAAAACCAAAGTGCACAGTGATTACACAAAGCTATGGCCAATAATGATACTCATTTTTATTAAAATATCTTTCTTACCTCAAAAGTTATGATGTTTGTAATAAAAACAGTCGAAAGCAGACACTGTGCACAGTGCCGCGCCTAACCTAGGACCTTGCAAATCATGAATATTAAAGCTAAAGAAGCTTCCTTTCAAATGCTTTTTAAAATTTATAAATATCTTTATCAGTTCAAAAGTTATGATTTTAGCAACGGAAAAAATCAAAAGGCCCCACTGTGCGGCGTGGGCGAGTGACTTAATCCCCAAAAAAATAACACAATGGGGTTAAATCACACGATCTTGGCTGCCGAATAACAGGTTCATAGCGTAAAGTTATTTGCTCTTCAAAAGTTTCTCTGCGCAAATAAGTTGTTGCATGCGCTGCGTAGTATGCAGCTCCGTCCTGTTGGAACACATATTGCCGCAGTATTAATGCTAGATAATTGACTTTCAAAGATGTTCGTAAGCATGATTCTAAGCCGCTCAGCATCTACTGTAACTATCTGACTATCGTTATTTGCGAACGCTCGTCGACTAAAGTCGTATTTGGACCCCTTTTGTTTGGCTGCGCCTTTTTTGAGACTTTTTAAACTTATAACATTTTTGCGAATTTTTTAATTTTGTGGCAAAGTTTTTCCTTTTTTGATAAAACATTGACAAAAATTTTGTCACAAAATATCGAACAGCGATCTAGTGTACTAAAGGCCGTTATACACTATCCCACAAAGTCATTAACAGGGAAACCAGAAATATGCTCTAAAGAACACGTTTTATGCGCATTAAATATGCAGTAAAAACTTAAAAATATACCCTGAAAATTGTTAAAAAATATGCCCCAAAAAATTCAAACAAAACAAAATATTCAACAATTTAATAACAGTTCCATTTAATAAAAACAATCCTAAAATTATAAATAAATAAAAATCTATATATATAAAAGAAAGTCGTGTTAGTTACACCACTTATAACTCAAGAACGGCAGAACAGATTTGGCTGAAAATTGGTAGGGAGGTAGCTTAGAGCCAGGAGACGGACATAGGATACTTTTGCCCCGCCCACTTTTACGCCCACTTTTTTCGATTTACCTAAAATCAGAAAACGGCTCCATCGAGTTGACTAATTTTTCTTTCAAATCTTCGTATTAATCCATTTTAAGTTTTCATCGATAGAAAATTTTACCACGCCTACTTTTACGCCCACTTTTTCTATTAAGCGCATAAATTGAGAACGGCTTGATCGATTTGGACGATTTTTTCTTTAAAATGATCGCTATGGTCCAACTTAGGGTTTTACGGAAAGAAAATTTTGCCCCGCCCACTTTTACGCCCACTTTTTTCGATTTACCTAAAATCAAAAAACTGCTCCATCGATTTGACTAATTTTTCTTTTAACTGTTCGTATTAATTTATTTTACGTTTTCATCGAAAGAAAAAATTACCACGCCTACTTTTACGCCCACTTTTTCTATTAAGAGCATGATTTGAGAACGGCTTGACCGATTTGGACGATTTTTTCTTTAAAATTATCGCCATGGTCCAACTTATTCTTTTTTGATTGAGCCCATATCCACACCATATGTAAGTTATTTTTTAAAAAAAATTTATGATAGGAATTCCATGGATTTTTATTTTAAAGGCCGTAAATTTCGTTAAATGCTCAATTTAAATCGTGTGGTATTACAAAACTAATGTTTACTTAGGGCCAGCAACGTAGCCCGGGTCAGCTAGTAAAATATAAATTATTTTCAAACGAATTTTCAAGATTTTACCCTATTTAGAAATGATGAGCTGTCATCGGCTCAAAAAATAAACAAAGTTATGTTAAGAGGTTAAAATTCATATAATAGTTATTTGTGCCGAATACTATCTAGATATTGACATCCATATGATTTTTTTTTGTCTTAAAGGGATTTTAGGGACGGTCACTAAATTGTTGTTTAATTTTATAATTTAAAAGGAAGTTAAAGCTTTTTATAGATGGGAGTTTTGGGCAAATGTGAACTGATTCTCTAAAATAGTTTAATTTGCAGTAAAATAATTTTGCGAATTTTATCTTGATACCAACATAATAAGATGGTTTACGGACGTAGAGTCTAGTTTGGAAATAAGTTTTTATTGGGAATATGTTAAGTTATAGACTGATTCTCACCATTTACATAGACTTCGTTTTTAGTACAATTAAAATGTGTCTACCAAATTTGTCAAATTAACATGGACAGGCATTAGCGTTGGCCAGACGAATAAAATTTCGTATTACAAACTTTTTTTATTTGCAGCGAAATCTCTTGCAAGCATCTAAAAAATGTATCAAAATATGCCTCAAAAAGGCAAAATATGAGCTAAAAACTTAAAAAATGCTAGAAACGGTAAAATATGCAAATATGTCATGATAAGTTGTTATTGTTTTTTGAAAATGTTCAAAGAATAATTAGATCAGGGAATTTTTTTTGAAAAATACTGAAGACTTTGTAGAATAACGGCCTTAATCAACACTTACTCTTCTTTTGGCAACATTGTTTCATAAATTTGGTGACACATTGACGTGGATAAAATATACGACAGCTTTTTAGAGAATTTATATGAATGTGTGTATGTATTAGGGGAACGCCGAATGTTCGGTTTTGCATTTGTGAACTTTTCAGTTATTTTTACAAATACAAAAATGTTTGAGAATATCTAACGATGGCAATATCAATAATATCTGATACTTTTTGTGAGGACATATTGACCAATGATTCCCCTGGCAAAAGTACAAGTAGTTTTCATTCAAAGTTTTATTTAATTTCTACTTTTACAAATATATGAATGTACTTTTAGTCACATCATATGACTTTTTTTTCTTTTAATACAGTAATTTAAAGTTGTGATTAAAAACAGTACAAAAAAATATCTTTTATGCAACTTCGTTGGAATACATATTAATTAAAAATATCAAAGTATATACATATTTTTTAACCATGAAACAACAATGAATTAATTTTTCAATTATAAAATGAAAGCACAGCCGCTAGAGTATTTAAAACCTAAATAAACGGTTTCATTTGCTTAAGAACATAACGCTATTCGAATAAATTAACTAACTGATTTTTGAAGGGAAATAAGCTGGGTTTTAAAGTTTTTGCTCAAAATAGTTGTTCCTTCTAGCCTTCGAAAATAGCAATTAAATATGTTTCACAGGACTTACCCAGTAAAAACTTCGCCTACAAAATAATGTGTTGAGTAATCAGAAATACATAAGAGCACTACTTACAATTCTACTGAAAGAACCAATGAATTTTACAAGGGATGTCCCAAGATTAACGCATTCAAAAGTAAGTCATTATTTTTTTACCTACATACATCCACAAAAAAAAGGTATAGAAGTTGTTGTAGATGTAGTTATAGAACAAAGCTACTTAATAATGAGTTAAAGAAGGTAATAATTTTGAAAAAGTAGGCGAAGTTTTTACTGGGTAGCAAATCTAATGAAAGTAGTTGCAATTCATAGTTTTTATTTACAAATTACATCAACTATAGGCTATATGAGATCAGGATTAGTGCTGCAAAACTATCGATAATACTATCGATAGTCTTAAACTATCGAAAATATCGAAACGAAAAATATCAACATCGATATTATTATTATTGAAAATACAGCTATTAAGATATGTTACAGCAGCTATACACACACACAGTTTTTTGCCGCAAGTTTTTACTTGCTATTATTAATTCGCGCAGAATTGCAGCAATGAATACAAACAACAAGAATGGCAGGTGGTATGGATTGCTTAGCTGTGCTTTTTTACTACTTACTTAAGGCCTTTATGCCGAAATTTTTAAATGTTTACATAGGGACTGAAATGTCAGATAGTTTTATGGTGTTGTAAAAAAAATAACAAGTAAGAGTGCTATATTCAGCTGTGCCGAATCTTATATACCCTTCACCATGGTGCGAGCAGAATAAAGAGCAACTAAATAATTTTTACATATACATACATATTTACAATACTTACAATTATAAATGAAATTTAAAAAGCGAAAACTGGTAGATATTTTTTTAAAATCGTTTTTAGAACATTAAAATATTAAAAAAATTTCTTTTAAAAAACCAAGATTCGAACCAGGGAACTCACAGTTTCTAACTTAACACACCCCCTAGACAACTGAACCATGAAGGAACGCTGTTTAAATATCATTAATTAAAATATGGACCGTTTACTGTTTACAACTCAACACAGTTTTTTGTTTGTTTTATTTTTGTAAAGACACTGTTGTCATACCGTAGATTTATCTCTCTTGGCGAGTTTCTATATGTTAAAATGATTTTGTTAAATATATGAAATAATTAAGAAGGGTGATAACGAAAATCATATTGGGCATTATGCTAGTATATGTAAACAAATGTGAAGGGGGGGAGGAAGATGACACGACAACCGGATTTGAACTTCATCAGGACCCAGAATATATATACTTTATAGGGTGTAGGACCTTCGGTGAAGGGTATAAAAAACAAACTTAATTATAAAAAAAAGAGTAATTTTTGGGATTTCAGTATTTTGGTCATAAGTCTGATATTTCTTAACCGATTTGACAGATTTATATACCGACGTGTTAAAGAAGAAATTTGCCAGTTATTTTGGTTATAAAACTTGGACTCGGGAAGATCTATGGTTCCCGAAAATGGGTATTTTTCAAAAAAAAATTAATATTTTGGTCATAACTTTTTCGTATCTGAACCGATTTTCCCGAGTTTTTCAGATCTATGGTTCCCGAAAATGGGTATTTTTCAAAAAAAAATTTATATTTTGGTCATAACTTTTTCGTATCTGAACCGATTTTTCCGAGTTATTCAGAAAATATTTTCTATTAAAAATTTCCGATCGTTTGATATAAAACGCTAACCATAGATCATATTTCAGTCAAAAAATTCAGGTTTTTATACAATTTTTAATACTTTTTGTATGGGAGGTACAAGGGATTTTTTGGAAAATTTTGAGGCAGTCGTGGTTTTTTGGTCATATCTCAGCCATTGATGGACCGATCTGGCTGAATAGCAAGAAATGGTGGACTATATCCGACATAAATGTAAAACAACCTAGCCGCTATCATGTCCACAGTCTCCGGAAAACACATATCAAACGTAAGACGGACAGACGGACGGATATCGTTAAATCAACTTCTCTCCTCATAAGGACCCAGAATATATATACTTTATAGGGTCTAAGATCAATATTGTAGAAATTACAAACGGAACGACAAACTTATATATACCCTTTTCCACCTGTGGTGAAGCGTATAAAAATTAAAAATGCAATTGCGAGCATAGGATAAAACAATGAACGACCAATAGAGGAAAAGTCCGCTAGATTGATTACCTTTTGGGTTGAGAAAAAAAATCCAATTTAGAACAGTATCTAAAGTTGCAATAAAATATCTTACATTCCCTGTTACTTTGGTTCCTTCAGAAAGGTGCTTATCAGCATCACAATTTTTAAAAACGTCATCTAAAATAACTTGCGTACATAGATACGTCTCATACGTTCAATAAAGTGAAAAAAACAACGAACTTCAGCCAGATAAAAACTAGTTAAAGTTTTCCTACTTGAGCACAAACATTCAGTCGATAGTAATATCGATATATCGCTAGGTAAATCTGAACTATCGATAAATATCAATAGTAGAAAATATCGATAGTATCCCAGCACTAATCAGAATGGCTTTTGCGGTTCAGAGTGATGGTTTGTAGACAGTCCATTCCACATGTTCTATAACTCCCGCCTCGAGAAACCTTTTGATTGAAAATGCCATAAATTTTAATAAATGCATAGCTACATTATTCACTTAATTGTGAGTGAGTAATGGCAGTGACGTTATAAAATTACTCGTCAATTTGCAAAAAAATTTTCTTGTAACATTTTTGTTTGAAAAGTTCCCACTTTGAACTTTCAAATATGCTCACAAATAAATCGGGGTAAGATAATTATCAACGTAATTTTTTGGGAATACAAAATTTTTTAATTACAAGATTCTTGATAAAAATACTGAAATTTATTGTTGAAGGGATAAGCTATTCCTATGCGCATTTCACTGGTCGCTTAGGCCAGATCAGGAAACTTCATCCAAATAGAACTGTTAAGCGAATAAGAATTATAAGCAACAGTGTTACTTGTACCAATATCGACCCCTTTTCGCGAAATTATCGTATGTTACAAAAACCAAATTTAACAGGACAGCCATTTTTCTACTTTTCTCTGCTTTCGCTTGCAATATCAAAATGAGAATATACACGTAGAGAAAAAACATGTTTAAATATGGTCACCTCCAACCAAACTATTTTTAAATAAAATTTGAAACATATTATGTTTTATATAACCATATAGTTGTCAGCGACAACCATTTTTATGGTTAAATTAGTCCTCTATCAAGAAGCCACCACCATATTATGGTTGCCTCTAAAAATGTTATGGTTAAATATGATAATAATTTGTTTTGAAATTTACAATAGTATTTTCCTCTTTTTCAAGAGCAACATACTATAGTTGAAAACCAACCATTCTATTGTAAGTGGTTAACAAATTTTAGTTATTATTGATAGTAACATGTTTGGAGGCAACAAGAATATGGTTGGGGCTTCTTGATGGAGGCCTAATTTAACCCTAATATGGTAACCGCTTACAATAATATGGTTATATTAAACATAATAGGATGAGGAGGTGACCATATTTAAACATGTTTTTTCTCTGGGTGTACATTCAATTTTTGGGGCAACGAATTGGAATTCGCCAACAATATTTTGTCAGGTGACGTCTCTTTGAAAGTAGAACAAGATTGCATCAAAAACTCAATTTCAAAAAATTGGCATATACGATAATTTCGCGCAAAGGGGTCGATATCAAAGCTTATACAAAAACAACAACAATAAGCAGTGAGTTTATCTCTTCTTACATTCCCAACTACAATTGGTTGGAATTCTTTCAACATTAATTGTAGTTGTAAGTAGGTTAAGAAAAAACAAAATGAAAAAACAAAACAACTTGCTTTATTGTTCTCGCAAAAAAAGCATGTTACCAGTTTAGGTTTTTTTTAGCCGTGCACTTGCCAGTTTATTATCAAAGTAATTTTTTGGGAATACAAAAAAAACTATATTAAAAGGCACTGAACAATAACACGGAAAAGGTTAGTATTTTTTCAGGAGTGATTGTTTAATAGTTAAATTATTTTGCTTTTATAAAATTAAAAAAACTTGCCAATGTTTTCAAAGCTATTTTGTTAATTACAAACATTAAAGTCGCATCATACTTTATTTAATTAAGCCGGCGCACAGTGATTCGGCTAGAGCATGCTAGCGGGACAATATTCATGACGTAATTTCCATTAAACACTGATAGCGTCTTGTAAAGAACCCCCCAAGGTAGCGAATTCCAAAAATTTATTTGTTTATCACCTCATAAAGGTATTATATCAGGGAGTCAAAGTTACCCTTTATATGAGAGATAATTTTCATTTGCAAATCAGTCGCATTTTATGCACGTTTGTGGTAAAATATTTTAAAATTTGTAGCAAAGTAAAACGACTTTTTGGTGTTGGAATATTCTGCTGAAGGTATCTACTATATTATGGCTTATATTTTTTATAAAAAAGATGTATACTTTTGGTGTAATATCAATTTGTAAATGTATAGATAAATCCAGCAAATTTTACATTAATTGTAAACTTTAAAGATTAGCCACTTTTTTTATCCACATATATCCACCTAGATTTTTCTATATGTTACACCTACAACATTCAGAAACAGATTGATATATATTATAGACCCCGAAAAGGCCCGAAAGTAAAATTATTTAATTTTATTCAGAGCGAGTCGCACAGTGCTTTGTCCCCATATAACGAAGGGACATCAATAGAAGGAGTTGTCAGAAATTATTGAACTTTGCTACGCTAGCTTAAAATAGCTTAGTTAAGAAAAACGTGAATTTTTGGAGAAATCGGTCCAAGGACACGCCTACCTCCCATGTGTCCTGGAATGGAAAAATGTAATTTTAGCTTCAATAATGCCCAAAAACTACAAATAATGGTCATACTGATACACACACTGCTAGGAACGTGTGTGTAAATTTTCATTTAAATCTGAACAAGGACTCAAGGTCCTGCCATATATCCTTTTTCTTAAAAATGCTATAACACTTACAAAAATTGTCTTATTGTAATAAAATTTGGTATGAAGATTGATATTTGTTAGATATATATGTATGCCGAATTTTGGTGGAATCGGATTTTTAATGTGAAAAATACAAAAACGTCATTTAATGAAAAATGAGTTAAAAACGCTTAAAATGCTCTTGCAAAAATAACAAGTAAGAAAGTATAATCGGTGAATCCCGACCATGTGATACACTATAGCATAGTATTTAAAATCGAATTTCCTAGAGTGTAATCAAATTTCCCAGAGTGTAATCTATTTGGGCAATCATAAACCCGCTAGAACAAAATTTTGTTATGAGGTTAAGATTCGTTTAAAAGTTCTTTCTGCCGAATATTATTTAGATATCTTCATCTACATATATGAGTTTTTTGGATGAGGGTTTACATGGAACCTATGGTTTATTTTGGACCTACCTGGACAACATTTTATCATGACATATTGTAAAAGTCATTGTCGCTAATTTGTATGTTAATACTAATATTTTTAAAGAAGCTGGCATTAAAAGCTATTTTCGGGAGAATGATTTGTATGGGAGCTATGTTTAAAAATAGAAAGATTCCAATAAAATTTGATTATTTACTCTCTTAATATTCTACTGAATGGGAATTTGATGACGACTTATCTGATGGTGATTAGCAGGTTTAAGTATTTTTTTTATTATACTATTTTTATATTTTATTTTGTTAATATATAAGTTATTTAATATTATATTTCTTTGACTTATACACCTTGTTATTGTGAATAATTGATAAACAGAAACTGTTATTGTTTCAAAAGATTTTGTTATTTGTGCTTAATTCCCAGTTTTTATTCTTGATAAAAACACTTGAAATTTATTGTTGATGGGATAAGCTATTCCTATGCATTTCACTGGTTGCTTAGGCCAGATCATCAGGAAACTTCATCCATAAAGATTTTAGACAAACTAAAGATATTAAACCAAATAAAACTGTTAAACGTATAAGACTTATAGCAACAGTTTTACTTGTAACAATATCAAAGCTTGAACAAAATACATCAACAATAAAAAAGTGGGTTTATCTCGTCTTACACTCCCCGCTACAATTAGTTGAAATTCTCTCAACATTAATTGTAGTTGTAAGTAGGTTAAGAAAAACAAAATAAAAAACAAACAACAACTTACAAAAGATGTTGTCAATTAAGTGTTTTTTTAGGCCGTGCACTTGCCTGTTTATTATCAAAAAGTAATTTCAATTTTTGGGAATAAAAAATTTTAATTTCAAAAGATTTTGTTATTTGTGCTTAATTCCCAGTTTTTATTCTTGATAAAAACACTTGAAATTTATTGTTGATGGGATAAGCTATTCCTATGCATTTCACTGGTTGCTTAGGCCAGATCATCAGGAAACTTCATCCATAAAGATTTTAGACAAACTAAAGATATTAAACCAAATAAAACTGTTAAACGTATAAGACTTATAGCAACAGTTTTACTTGTAACAATATCAAAGCTTGAACAAAATACATCAACAATAAAAAAGTGGGTTTATCTCGTCTTACACTCCCCACTACAATTAGTTGAAATTCTCTCAACATTAATTGTAGTTGTAAGTAGGTTAAGAAAAACAAAATAAAAAACAAACAACAACTTACAAAAGATGTTGTCAATTAAGTGTTTTTTTAGGCCGTGCACTTGCCTGTTTATTATCAAAAAGTAATTTCAATTTTTGGGAATAAAAAATTTTGTACTAATTTATTTAAAAATAAATAAGTTAATAAATGTGGGTACACTATCATTATGATTTTTATTTTTTTTCTATAAATTTCTTTGTAAACAAACATAGGTAGACGTAGCTAATTAAAGAACAATTAGCGAGAATAGTGAACAAATGGGACACAGGAGTAAACCACTTCCGTCTTTCAGCTACATTAGGGTGGGTCGATTAAGCAATCGATACTACCTATTATTATTAAAAAAAATTAAATCAGCCGATTTTTTTTATTACCTACTAAAAAATCTTAAAAATAAAAGTTGAGAAAAAGTCAAAACATTTAAATTTGGGCGCCTTTATTTTTAAGGATTTTTTAATAGGTAATAAGTAGGGATGCCAATCCCGAAATCCCGATACCAAAAATCCCGGGATTTTTGGGATTCAGCAAATCCTGAATCACCAAGTTCAGTTATAATTAACTATCAGTTATAGCTGTCAAAAATTAGTTTTAACTGAAATTGAGGATAATTCTTTTAATAAAAAACAAAATACTATAATATTGGAAGCTTAAAATAACAGAACTTCGAATTCCATCGCGTATGACACACCCACTATTAATATGTTGATAATATTATAAACAAATTAAATTATTAAAACAAGTTAGAGTGCTTTATTCGGCTGTGCCGAATCTTTGATACCCTCCACAGCCAGTTCGAATGTTTTAGGAGTAATATCTGTATGATGTCTATTTATTATTAATTTATCTTTATAAAAACAGACATCTGCATTAAAATTGGTTGCGGTTTAGACATATATTGAATTATTGACTGACAATCAGAAAGTTTAATGCTTTTTTTTTAGCAATTTTAACTAGCTTAAAAAAAAAAAAATATTATTTTTTATTAAAGCCATGGTAAGCTATGAACCAATCATCCCAAAATTCAGCAGAGTGAATTCTGTTATTTAAAAACATAAACTTTAATACAGCGGTGCAATTAGTTTTAGCGTTTGCAGTGAATTCCAGAAGGCTGCTAAAATGGGATTTAAGGTAAATCATGGACTGTATATTACAAAATTGCATAACATTTTTTCTGGCCATTAAAGCTAAGCTGGAAGAAAGCTTGCCGCAATATCTATATCTGCTAAGGTTTTAGGCGCATTTAATTATTTTACCAGAGTGAGCTTTATATGGGGCTTAGCGTTCTAAACTGTTTTCCGGTAGTAGGCTTTATATGGGGCCTATGGTAAGTTATGGACCGTTCTTCACAAAATTTTATAGCTTTATTCCTTGTTTAATAAAACTGTGATGTACCAAAGTTTGTTATGAAAGCATTATTTTTTGTCAAAAGTAGAACAGTTTATGAGATATTCAAAAATAACCGTTATTTGTGTTTTTAAAAAAGATGATGTGACTGAAATGCAAATATCTTCAAACATTTAAAACGTGGTATGTAATTCTTTCTTTCTAGTGAAAGGTTATAAAATTTCTAAAATAACCATGGATTGCTTGTGAAGATTGGTCAAGAAATGACAGAGTTATAAGGGACAAAAGTTCAAGCTTCATTGAAAATTTTATGATTTTTTCAATTTTGCTCTTTTCAAGTTATTTTTTTCAAACCAATGATTAAAAAATCCTAATGTTTTATTGCATGCGACATTAGAAATGACAAAGCAACAGAAGATTTAGTAAATTAACCCACATAGAAATTCAATAATTATAAGCAATTTTTAATATTTTTGTTACTAAAAATTTAGCTTTGTATATTAATTTGTTGTGGGTTAGTTCATTTAATCCTCTGTAACTTTGTCATTTTTGCACCGATCCGGATCCTATTGGGCACAAAATGTTCGTATTAAAATAGGCTAGAATTTTATTTTTTGAATATTTGCATTTCAGTTACAGCATCTTTTTTAAAAACACAAATAACTTTTGACAATTCTCAATCATATTCATATTCAGTGGAAAATTTTACATAAAGATTAGGGGTCAAATTCATTTGGTCAAAAAATTGTAACGTAGTGTTTAGGCATACTAAACTGTTTTCGGGAGTAGGGTTTATATGGGGCCTAGGGTAATTTATGGACCGATCTTCACGAAACTTTACAGTGGCATTTATTTATATTTATGAAAGCATTATTAATTATGGTCCTAGTCGTATTAAGCTCTTTTTCGGGAGTAAAGTTTATATGGGGCCTAGGGTAAATTATGGACGGATCTTCACGAAATTTTACAGTGTGAGTTCCAGTCGAATTTTCTGCAAAATCTTATATCATTCTGTGCATAATTCCACCATTTATGTTAGTTTTTGTAACAAAAATATCAATTTTTTTTAGGTGGTGGTTCCACATTTTGATTCATAGCTCTGATCCTACTGAAGCGATTTGGTAGATTTCAATCCAAAACTGCTTAGGATAACTACAAGAAATTTGACATCAAGTTTGTTTATTTGTTTTTAGTTTTTCGAAAGTGAGCGTGTTTTCAGCAGACGGACAGACAGATGGACATGGCTAAACCGACTTAGAATAACACAAGGGTCCCGAATATATGTACTTTATGGGGTCTGAGATGAATAATAAAAAAGTTTTACACGGAATGACAAACTTAGTATACCCTCTTCACAACTAATTGGGTTGGAGGGTATAAAAAGGTCTTAGGTCAAATTATTTTAATGGGTGTAATCAGGTGAACAAAAAATAACACTTTATTTTCTTTAGGTTTTTTTTTTTTTTTTTTTTTTTTTAATTTATTTTTATTATTGAATCTTTCTTATCGAAATTTACAATATGTATTCAAATCTTAATTCTACTTGTTATTTATTAGTTGTTACCAGTGTAACCACTAACTGCTGTATTCAAATTTTAAAAATGTCTTCTAGTTAGGCTCAAAGTATCGGTTCTTTTTAGCCTCTGGTGACCTTCGAACTGAAGCAGACCCCGAGAGAGGTAGTTAGGGTGGGCCATTAGTTTATCGATGTAACTTATTGAATATTTTTTAATTTCCTCCTGGATAGTGGGGACGTTGAGATCTCTGTGGATAATATCATTACGTTTATACCATGGGGCGCAGACAATTTGTCGTAATATTCTAGACTGTCTTCTTTGAAGCTTTTGGATGTTAGATGCGCATGCAGTACCCCATAATTGGATGCCATATGTCCATATTGGTTTTATGATGGACTTGTATAAGAGAATTTTGTTGTCTAAGGACAAGTTTGAGTTTCCACCGAGAAGCCAATGTAGTTGAGCTGCTTTAAGTTTCATAGCCGTTATTTTCGCTTCGATATGACGAGACCAGGTCAAGCGTCTATCTATATGAATTCCCAAGTACTTTACATGGTTTTCTACCGGAACAGTGATGTTATTTATTTTTACAGCTGGGCACGTTTGTCTTCTGAGCGTGAAAGTTAAGTGAGCACATTTAGCCGGGTTAACCTTTATTCTCCATTTTTCTAGCCAGGCCTCTAGTTCATTGATGTGGGACTGCAGATTTTGCGATGCGACTTTTGGGTCATGGTTAACGCTTATAAATGCTGTGTCGTCTGCAAATGTAGAGGTATGCGTGCTCAGGTTTGTTGGCATATCCGCTGTGTATATTATATATAGAAGCGGTCCTAATATGCTGCCTTGGGGGACACCTGCTAATTTTCTTGAGGGGGGAGTATTTATCTTGCGACCTTACTATGAATGTTCTGCCTGTTAGATAGCCAAACTTTGTCAAAAGCTTGGGAAATGTCTATAAACAGTGCTGAGCACTATTGCTTTTTCTCAAACGCCGATCTAATAAGGGTGACAATTCTATGCACTTGTTCTATTGTACCATGTTTCGCTCTGAATCCGAACTGGTGATCCGGGATGTTGTCGTGTTCATTTAGATGAGGAGTTATACTTAAAACGAATATTTTTTCGAAAAGCTTCGATAGGATTGACAATAAGCTTATCGGTCTGTACGACGCAACCTGGCTAGCATCTTTTCCTGGCTTGGGAATCATAACAATTATAGACCTCTTCCATGAGGATGGGAAGTATCCGACTCTTAATATAGCATTAAAAATGAGCAGCAAGATTCTGGAAGCAGACGATGGTAGGTTTCTTATCATTGACCCTGTGATGCGGTCAGGTCCGGGAGATTTTCTAATATTCACTTTTTCTATTGCAGATTTTACTTGAGTTATGTTAAATTTTAATGGATGGTTTACCTTATCAGGAATGATTGGACGACAGGAGCAAGTATGTGCATGTGGCGTGAAAACTTTCTTAAGGTGGCCCGCGAAAGCGTTTAATTTTTCATGTGTGTTTTTGGCCCAAGTGCGGTTGTCCAGTCTTAAGGGAGATTCTTGGGTTATAGGGCATTTCATATGCCGTACAGCCTTCCATAAGCTATAATTGGAGTTTTTTGTGGCGTCCAGGCTGTTTAGATAGCCTTCTATTGCGGACTCGTGGTTCTGTCTCAATTTGTTGCGAAGTATGGTCAGGCATAATTGTAGTTGGGCCTAAGTGGTTGGGGAACGACTGTTTTGCCATTGTCTTCTTAACTTCCTTTTTTCTCTGATAAGGGTCTCTATATCCGTCGATGTATTGTAAGGAGCACGTTTAATTGTCCACTTGATTGGGGTTGCATTTCTTGCTGCAGTATCCAAGACTTCTGTAAATCGGTCGACAGCTATTTGGATGTCAGATGAATTTTTTAGGGGAATGCACTGTGATAGGTGAGAGCTCACATACATTTTATACTTTAACCAATTTGTGTTTCTGTTTGGATAGGAAATAAAGTTTGCAGCTGCAGCGTCAGAGTTACCTTTTAAAATGAGGATTGAAGGTGAATGATCAGACGAAAGATCATAGGAGGAACTAACTAGTACCTGATCGCGCTTGATGTTTTTGATTACAGCAAAGTCAATAAGGTCTGGTAGCTTATTGAAGTCGGTTGGCCAATAGGTAGGCTTACCACTCGATACCACATCAAAATTATTTGCAGTTACGGTATTGTATAGCTGATTACCTCTAGGACTAATAAGTCTGGAGCCCCAATATGTATGTTTAGCGTTGTAGTCGCCAGCAGCAATGAATTTCTGGCCCAATGTGGAGAAGAAGTTGAGAAATTTATCGTTTACAATTTTGTGCCTCGGGGGACAATAAACGGATGTTAACGTTAGATTGAAATCAGTAAGATTTATAGATGTGGCTTGGATACAATCTTCTTCGTACTCTGGCAATGGTAAGTGTCTGATGTGTTTGTGCACAATTATGGCTGTGCCACCACAAGCTCGTCCGCTGGGATGTTCTTTACGTTTTGAAAAAAAAAAAATATCCTGAAAATACCATGGCACTTTAGGCTTAAAATATATTTTATATGCCTTAAAGCTCAATTGAATATTCTATCCGCAAGTAGTAAAATTTTTGATCTACCCATAACATATCACAAGATATGACGTGCTAAGAAAACACAAATATGTGGGTCTAATCTATCTATTGATGTGGTGACATGGGTTTTTTATTTACTTTACAAGTCATCATTTCACTTGAGAATATTTAAACTCATCCGATTTCAACCAAAATTTTAGGGTACGTTGGGGATAGTCTGTAGATGGTTTAAGTTAAGTTTGCACGAAATCAGCTTAGGGGTTCCGCAGATATGGCTTTTAGATTTTCCTATATATTCCCATACAAATATCAACAAAATGCCCTCCATTTTGAACTACTCCGAAACGGCTTGATGATATTTATAAAATGTTGTATTTGTTAGGCATGAGAATAGGTCGAGAGTATATGTAATATCGCTAGAGGGTCCAAAATAGGGCATAAGCTCCCCCTCCCTATATCTTCTTTGCTGATCAACCTGTTTTATTAAAACTTGGCATGCAGGCATTGTAACATCTGAAAGAAAATATGGAATAGGGCGTTAAATATGGCAAGAGGGGTAAAAGCTCCCCCTCCCTATATCTACTTACCAAATCGACCGATTTTCTTGAAATTTTGCAGGAAAATAGTGTAACATCTGGAAAGAGCTATAACCTAAACTTTTTATTATTTAGGGCGTGTAGCAAGAGGGGTAAAAGCTCCACCTTCCTATATCTTCTTAACTTATCATGAATGCAGACATTGTAACATCTGAAAGAGGACAGGGTATGAAATAGGGCAATAGTGGTAAAAGCTCCCCATCCCTATATCTTTTAAATGTCAAATAGGGCAAGAAAGGTAAAAGCTCCCCCTCCCAATATCTTCTTAACTAATCGACCGATTTTCTTGAAATTTCGCAGGCAGATAGTGTTACAGCTGGAAAGTATTATAGCCTATAGTTTTTATTATTAAGGGCGTGCAGCAAGAGGGGTAAAAGCTCTCCCTTCCTATATCTTCTTAACTTATCATGCATGCAGACACTGTAACATCTGAAAGAGGACAGGGCATGAAATAGGGCAAGATGAGTTAAAGCTCCCCCTCCCTATATCTTCTAAACTAATCAACTGATTTTCTTGAATTTTGGCAGGCAAATAGTGTAACATCTGGAAAGAACTTTAGCCTTTAATCTTTATTATCTTCTTAACTAATCAATCGGTTTTTTTAAAATTTGGCATGCAGACAGACACTGTAACATCTAAAATAAATAACTTATATGGCAAAACAACGTTTGCCGGGTCAGCTAGTATAAATATAAAAATTGGATTTTTGAATTGTTAACACAATATATTATTTCCTATATAAAATTTTGTATAAAATATTACTAAAATAATTGAACAGGAGTTTATGTCTTATTTTCTCCTATCACAATTCGTTCCTATTTATTATAATATTGTGTTTTCTGGTCACGGGATAAGTGCTTTAAAAACAATTGGCACAAATTTCCCGCAGAGTACGTATTTATTTTGGTAACCCAGGACTGCGCTGGATATAAAACAAACAAGTTAAATAAAATGCGCGAATAGTGAATGAGGGTGTACACTAAATTTGCTATTCCGTGTACATTTTTTTTAATATTCATCTAAGACCTTATAAAGTACATACGTACATATAATTATCAATATTATATTTAAAAGTAAAATTGTTAATCAAATATTTTAAATTTACTGCCTATCGTTTTATTAGACGCAAAAGGCCATATATGATATTTTGAAAATTTTAGAGGAGAAGCAAAAAACTATTGAAAATTATAAATTAATATTTTTGACAATTAACAGTATTTCATATTATGCAAACTGTTCGTAAGGTCTTTTAGCATTTATCATATTATCTGTTGCAGATAGGACCGTTTGTTTTCGTTAATAAAATCCCTAATTTCGGTCGAAAGATTCCCACATTTTTTGTGGACATGAATAAAAAAGTCGATTTTTAAGTATTTGGTTTTGCAGGTCCTTTTGCGTTTTAGGTAACGATATGTAAGCTTTTTTAAATTAGTATAAACACAATAAAACTACATATACATAAGCTTGGTCAATTCAATGGCGACTTTTTTTTATAAAACCGTATTTATAACCGGGTTTTTATTCGAATAATTCTATTCGGTTTTTTTAAATGTCAACTTTTTAAATACGCTTAAAATAGCGGAAGATTTATAAAACATTCATAAAAATATTGTCTTCCCAATTTTAGCGTGTAAATAAGAAAATGCGATATTTTTGTATTGCAGCAAATAGTTATATCAACGAATTAACGACACACGTGGCACGGAAACAGAAGCACTGACAACTGGCACAAAAAGAGCAGCAGATAAGTTACGTAAACATGGTAAAATTATTAAACAAGTTTGAGTAAATATTATATGAATGGTAGCCATAGAGCAATGACTAGAAGAGAAACTCTGTCAAAAAAAAAAAAAAAAAAAAAAAAAAATAAAAAAATGTCTTTAATAATTTCGCAAGAACAACAAAGTTAGCACATTTCCTATTAACACAGTCATAGAGTTAGCTTTTAGTGTCAAGTGTTTTTCTTTATCTGCATCTTTCTATTCCAGTCGTTTTCTACGGAACAAGCTACAAATAAAAGAAAATCGTTAACAGCGTATTTGTTATAACTTACAAATTCCTATTTCCTTTTTTAAGGGAACATAAGTCTGTTTTAGTGAAATAAGCTAAAGCTTCGGAGTGGAATTTTAATTGCCATATTAAATTCCGTAGCAAAACATTTGTATTCTTTCCTTATCTTATACAGTTAAATTGTGACTTATGACATTATTCAGATAAATATATGAATGAACACACAAATTTCCACTTAAGTACCATAAAGGGCCAACAGTATGTCTGTCGGTATATACTCATTAAATACACGTTCTTTAATTTCGCATTTAGAGAATATAAAAGCAATTAGTTCCTGTAGACAACACAAGAGCGAAATTTAGTTTTTTGCCCCTAAAAGAAATAAAAAAGCAATTTTTTCTCATTTACTTAGAAAATTGTGATTTTTATTATTTTATAACGCAAAAATTGTGTCATTTACTAAAATTAATTTGCAAGTTTAGTTTGTGGTTTTGTTTCATGTAGAGTTAATGAAGAAGCGAGTAATTAATATTGAATATTTGGTAATTTTTACTCAGTAATTATAATAACAAAAGCCTTAAGCACTAACTAGAGCAAGTGATGGCTAAAGTTGGGCGCATGACCCTTCCCCCCACCTTGGGCTAGTCCAATTATTAATTTAAGAGGTTTTTTTGTTAATGCTTCTATAATATATTTTAGAAACCAAAACACAAGCAATTAAAGCAAAATATCGAAATATGTTTTACGTCTTTATACATACAGAAGAACAATTAAAGATTTTTGAAAAGAAAATAATTCACACAAAACAAAGTTCTAAAACACAGTACTGTACTGTATAATACAGAACGGATGGTCATCGTAATTATAAACAATATTTACATTAAATACAATAAATTTGTGAAATGCATAAAAACTCCTAGTCGGAGCACATCATCATTCTATTGCTGTCTGTCTTTGTCATGGTCTTAATCTGTGACCGCGTCTCTTTGGATCAGCTGTGTGTTTCGTATCCATGCCATACTAGGCCTTCCTCGATCTCAGGCCCTTAGGATTCTATTCGATGTCAATTTTTGCTATATCAAATCAGCGTGTGGCCCCTAAACCATTACCACTGCCATTTTCAACCCTTATTATGGAGATCGTAAATGGTCAAAACATTTTGCATTCATTAATGAATTTCCGAAGTTTTCTGCATAAAGCTTTTATTAACAATTCTCATTTTTGTTCGCTGAGAAATGTTGCGGGCCGACCAGACTTTCTTAAGTTTGTGGTATGTGTGGTGGGATTTGATTGGGCGTGCCATTAAATCCTTGTCCGCTTCAACTTCTTTAGACATAATTCTTCCAAATTAGGAAAATTTTTTGAACTCCTTTATCATAGTGTGAGTGCCACACTAACGGCCAGTTTTTATGTTTGATATGATATCACATTTATATTTAAATTAGTTTCAAATAAAAAATTCTGTTCTTCACTAAGCACTTAAATGTTATTTAATTAACCAGGCTCGTATATTTAAATTCAAGCTAAGTTTCCATTGTAATAACTAAGCAAGATGGCCTCAATTTCACAACAACAGGCAAAGCAATAACAGCCCGCGGTTTTTTGAGACCACCTTGTAAATAAATACAATTTTTATGATATTTTTTATTTATATAGTAATTCTACCATACTTTTATCTTATGTGCTGTTTTCACAAGACAAGTGGTTGGACGTGTAGTAAAATTTATATGAAAAACACTCAAAAAACTGAGTGCTTTTCATATTAATTTTACTACACGTTCAATCACTTGTGTTGTGAAAACAGCACATTAATTAAAAAAACTTTTCAAAAAAAACTCAAAAAATCAATCTGTATTTAAGTTCGATTAAACTTTATATGAAAACTAACTTAATACTTAAAGATTTGTAGTCGCGATTCGCATAAGTTTCGTTTTCTTGACATTTACACGTATCCCTAGCATCCCAGTATTTGCAATTCATTTTTTCCAGTTTGACGTCGTTCCAGCAAATATTAATAGCTTACTTGGCAACACTGTCTCGAAGAGATGTGAGCAAGTTCCATTTTGAATATGAATTTATGGAATGCTGTTTACTTTAAAAAAAATCCTTGCGTGTTAGGAAAGCGGGTTAAAAATATTTACTCGAATCACTAATAATGAATCAAATTTTTCTTTACCGTTCTTTTGTAAATTAAGATAAAGTGCTTTCCCTACCAAAAAAATTATTCTTAATATTAAGGTTTTACAATTTTAAATCAAACAATATTTTAACGAATCTTGTTTTTCAAAACACTTATTTATTTTGTCTATTTCAGCTTCTGTTATGGGAATAAAAAGTTGACCAAAAAGAAAGCTTAACTTTTCAAAGTAGAATATCGTGTGTTTATTTATTTATTTAGTAACAGTTAAAAATTATATTCTAAGTCAATTCACCGATTAATAGTACGTAGACTTTCAAACCGTTGTAGGAAAATAGACCAGAGTCTTAAGTGGGAAGCGAACCTACAACCCTCGGACTGTGTTACTAGCTCTCTACCAATTAGAGATTAAATACAAAATTCGTAAGTGTTGTAAGCACTACAATCTTTCAAATTGAATTTTAAATAAGAAAGCGACATAGTTTTGAATTTTAAGAAAAATAGAGTTGCAGTTTAGAAATTACACAATTTTTTTTTTTTACAACCAACCTGCCATTGCTCATCATACTTATTATCATATATGGACATAGATAGGTCACACGCTTAAAAAGACATATTAGACATATCAAAGGATAATCTACGGGAGAACATCAGAGTTGACGTTATGTTAGACGATAGAGAATTACATGGAAAAGGTCGGTGTAGGCCAATGGTGGGCGCTCCATAGCACAATTGTGCTGAGAGGTTTCACACGTATTCTTAGCCTCTTTATTTTAGTTTTCGATGAGACAGCGTCGAATGCACATGAAGCGGATGCTTACACATTTTCTTTTATTTTTGATATTTTTTTTCAAGAGAATTTATCCAGCAAACACACGCGTTTTTTTTAAACAAGTTCATTTCTAATTGAACCTTCGTTTTACATCAATTAATCTGGTTTTAACTTGTTTCTCTGCAATTTGAACTATTAAAAAAATGTTTTATTTTACTTCAAATACGTAAAATATTAAATAAGGAAATATAATGCACCATTATATTTGGCTTTTTGTTTGGTGGGTACTTCTGCCATCTCATTAATACTAATAAGCATCAATACAAGCACAGTTATAATTGTGCCCACTTCTGGTGTAGGCTGACCACCGATAAAAAGGACTCACATCGCCACAACTACGGCACATGAAGCAAGACAGAATAGGATTGGAAAGAAAACAACAAAATTTGTTTAAGAGATTCTAACGTTAGGTAAGGTTAGATTAAGAAGGGTAAGTGCTAGAGTTGTCAATTATTCGCCTTTAAGCTTTGTTCGAATAATTCAAATAATTGTTTTTGTTCGTTCGATCTAACGATTAAATCTGAAAAATTATTCGATTAATCGATGAGAATAACGAATAAAAAAAATTACATATTTTAAATAAGATACATCCGTCCGTTAATTTACAACTATGGAAAATCTTCCATTTTCTTTTTTATTTTTTCTCAAATCCACTATGACTTCTTTTTTGGATGCGTACAACTTTTCATCTAAGCTCCATATCGTTGTATTACTTAAAGGAATCGTAAAATCCTTAATTCTTAAATAATTCGATACAACTTTGGATTTTCGAAAGGCGTTTGCAGACCTTCCATCTTCAGCCAAACTTCTGCGTACAACTTCTTCTATAAAACAACCGCTGTCTCTCTGTATGTATTTTTCCATTGGAAGAAGTTCGGCATATTTTGATGTCGTTGGATTATCTTTTACTTTCGTTTTTTATTGTGACACTTTTGCTATGTTCGCATTTTAAGCGCGTTTAAGCAACTCGAGCGTGATTAAGCTCTAATCACATCAAAATCGAGATGATTAACCATATATTGAAGTTATTTGTTAATCACTGCAAATTGACATGATAACAACTTAATCACTTCATAAACCACATCGAATTCTCTGAACATACCTCAAACTGAGTACAATATAGAATCGGTCACCATGTAAGTACCCCTCGCGTGTACAACCGACCATGATTTCTTCTTAATGTTTTTATTTGACTTTAAATTAGTCGTAAATTTCCACAATTCCATAATTAATATGTTTAAAATTATGTTCTGATCACTTTATTAAAGTATTTTTATCCATTTTTAATAATTTAAAGAAATTAAATTTGTTTGTTGCATTTTTTTTCTTTATCATCTGTCATCTGTCATCTAAATCATCTCAAATGTAATGTAAACGGCTCTAATTAGCTTAATCAACATTTCATGAAAATTGTTAAACGTTTGATTTAAAAAGAAAACAGCTGTTACAATTGTTTATCAAAGATTTGTTTAATACGAACATAAGATACATTTTTAAAATACAATGAATACTTAACACGGTTTTTGCCTACTAAACATTGAGATTAATTACAATGAGGGCTATTTTTTACTTTTTCTACATTTTGTATAAAATCGCTAAAAACGTATGAGAATAAATCAAATTCTAAGCTTTTATTTCTTATTAGTCTTTTATTAATTTATTTTTTAATAAAAAAAAATTGTTCGATTAATCGACATAATTTAATCGATTTATTCGTTATTCGAAAATCGCCATTTTAAAATTATTCGAACAAGAGTTTGTTTTTGTTTGATCGATTTATCGAATTATTCTTAATCGGTTGACAACTCTAGTAAGTGCCCAAGGGCACACCTCAACTCGGAGACCAATGCGGTCCATTGTTAATCCCTTGAATATAGAGAGAAAAGAAGAAATAGAAAAGAAATAAAGAAAAGATATTGATAGCTACAGTTTAGATAAATAGTAGACAGTAGATAGAACAAAACTCTCCCTAGAGTCTACTTATCAGAAATAAGCGGCCCATCACCCTAACAAACCACGGTAGATCAACTGGATTACATCCAGCGATACTCCCCAGTTCATCGTGAAATCTGTCTCCTAGCCATTTCTGCCTGAGACCTTGCATCCAAGGACAGTAGCACAGTACATGCTAAATCGTCTCTAGCTTCTCAGCATTCTTGCATAACCTGCAGAAACTCGGTACGGCATTGTCACACTTACTCGTAAAAGCCCTAACAGAACAATGACCCGTCAAAGGATCAGAAAAAAGTCTTATAGTGGGGAATTTAAGAAAAGACAAACTCACTGTTTATTGTTGTAATTTTGTTTATGCTTTTATATCTTTGCAAATAAGACTTTGCGAGTGTTTGTAATTCTAATTCACTCTGCAGTTTTATTTGCTAGTATCTTTGGTGTTTCTAAAATTTTTTGGGAAAATGTTTCCTGATGATCTGGCCTTAGCAACCAGTGATATGCGCATAGAAACTAGCTCATACTCCAACAAAAAATTCCAGTGTTTTTTTTATCAAGAATAAAAATTGGGAATTAAGCACGACAACCAAAGTCTTGTTAATAAAAAATTTTGTATTCCCAAAAATTACTTTGATAATGAATAACATTTGTAAACAATTGGCTAAACTAGATTTGCTGGAGCAGTAGAAAAATTTATTGCGGAGTAAAACTAAAAATTTTTGTTACCAAAATCAAAATTTTCTGTCTAGAACTTTCTCTTCGGTTACAAATACTCAAGTAATAAATAATCGATTAACTGTTTCAACATTGTTGCGTTCAAATACCAATGTGTTTGGTCTGCTGTGTTGTTGCTGTCTTGTTGCTGGTTTATGTGTTTTATATATAAAATTGCGTGAGAATATCACATTACTAAAGATTTGCTAAGGAATTATATTTGTCATTTAATAAATTCTACAATAGTTGAAAAAGCAATATTGCGTAAAATATCGAAAATCGAAAAAATCTCTAAAAAAAAGAAATAAGAACGTATATTCGATCAAGTCCGACCATATGATACAATAAGCCACAATATGGAAAACAAAATTTAGAGAGTGTACCTGTTTAGGACCCATGCGCAATGGATCCGCCAGAACAAATAATTTTATGAGGTTAAGATTTATGTAAAAGTTATTTGTGCCGAATGTTATTAAGAGAAATTAATCTACAGCTGGACTGGCGGACTTTTTTCTGAGTCGATCTGTATACTCAAAGCTGGGACTAGAACTAATATTTTAAGGTGCTGCAAACATTAGTACAGACTCGTAAAGCCCTCCCACTATTGTGGTGGGGAAATAAGAAAATAAATGTTTAAGGAGAGGATAATAAGTATTATTCGAATTCTAAAGCGTTAAACAAAGAAGACCGAATACAAAAATACTCGATCAAACATTTCTACTACACTAATTTAAAACTTATTTAAAAAACTCATTAATAATCTAGCAAATTTCCTTTCTTATGTCAAAGTTTATCTTCTCCCATTAAGAATATTTCAATGCAGTTGGTTTAAAAAACAGATTTAATTTGTTCTTTTTGAAACTAGTTTAAGTGCCATTGGATTAGTTTAGTGCAGAATATTCAAAATAATATGCTCAAGAAGTCTATTACTTATACCAGTTACATTAAAACTACTCAAGGAATAAATAAAACGAAAAACATTTACGATGGCTCTTCATAAAAATGATTGTGAATTTGTTGCGAAAACTGCATTATTCAACAGAAATCAAATTGATGAGCTCATTTTACAACGCATACAATAAATATAAAAATATTTATGTATGGAGATGTGTGTATTTGGTAATAGAAACGTGTGTAAAAGCAGTAGTAACTTTTGGAATTTGAAGTTAGATGATTTTATTTATTTTTCTCTTTTGCATTCTCATCTCATATATTTTAAAAAGCAGTAGATCTTATACACACTCTTATACGTTGCTGTATCTTTACAGTGGTGGGTAAAAAAATCCCATAAGTAAATAAAAAGATACAAATGTTTTGACATTTAAGATTTCTTTATTTTTTACGCTAAATATGAATATAAATACGAAAGGTCCATAATGTACCTAGGACCTATAAAAAGTCCTTTAGTACGTAAATTTGGAATGTCATACCCAAGAAAAACTTCGCCTACAAAATAATATTTTGAGTAATCAGAAAAACATAAAAGCACTGCTTACAGTTTTACTGAAAGAACCAATGAAGAGATGTCCCAAAATGAACGCATTCAAAAGTAAGTCATTATTTTTTTTACTTAAATACATCCAGAAAAAAAGTAGTTATAGAAGTTGTTATAGATGTAATTAAAGAAGAAAGCTACTAAATAATGGGTTAAAGAAGCTATTCATTTTGAAAACGTAAGCGAAGTTTTTACTGGGTAGTTTTATAAGATTGGAAAACACACGAACAAATTTTGTGAAGATCGGTCACGAACGAACTTGAATACTCTGAGGCCAAATCTTATTAAGTTTGGTCCACAGCTTAAAGATTCCATATAGATCCCACTGCTGAAATATTCGACTCTCGGTGAAGGGCATAAAGATGCTGAACTGCCGAATTAATTGTTATTTTTTAATTTATGACTAATAAGGACTAACTTGGGAAGACTGAGGAAGATGCAGAAAATGACCTGGCTGTGCATTACAGGGGCTCTTCGCACTACTTCTACCGATGCGCTAGATATTATCTTGAATCTGGTGAAGAAATCGATGGCGATGAACACAACAATTTGCCTAAAATGTACCCAACAATGGAGTCGAAATAGCTTCGGAAACTGCAGGGCAATGAACACGACAATCTCGAACCGGAGGATTAATCAAACCTTCCCATAACTTCTCTAATGCGAGAGAAAACGGTGTTCTAGGTAGGAGGCAAAGCTTAAGCTGCTTCACTGATGGCTCTTAGGTACGAGGAGTGGGCTTCGGAGAACACGCAAGAGAGCTCAACCTTAATTTATCACGAAGTCTTCCAGATTACTGTAGCGTTTTCCAGACGGAGAAACTTGCGATCAAGGAAGCTTTACACTAGTTCAGACCATTTGGTGTATCGACGAATCCTGCAGATATTTTCATTGATAGCCGTGCTAGCGAAATGCCCTTGGACATGGTGCAACTCATAGAAGGTGTTAGCCCGATGACGGGCGAACGATGTCTCTACCATCGATGACCAAGGTGATTACTTTTGGTATATGTTGTCACAGGACACTGCCTTGGGAAAAATGTAAATAAAGGTTGTGTTTATCACCCGCTTACGGAAGGCATGAATTTTATATGGCGAGTTCCCACTTTGAAGCAATACTTTTTTGACACGAAAAGCGCTTTATTCAATGCATATAAAACCTTGTGAGTGAAGCTATCAGTTTTACTCACTGAATGTTTTGTTACAGTTATTTTTTAGTATAATGCCGTGGCACTTGAAATGTTTTTTTTTTCTAAACTTGAGTATGTCTTATTACCATTTTTAATGTAACATTCATTAGTGCTTCGCAAAGTGATACAATTTTTTATTGGGTGTCTTGTAGGAAGGCATTCGCAGCGTCTGAGAGTCGGATTTTATGATTACTGCTGCAGCTGTGTTGATCGAAGTGAGGAGAAGAACGTAAAATACGTTCTCTGTCACTGCAATGCACTGACGAGAAGGCGACTTGTCAAATGGGATCCGCCACTTTTTACGGATTGTACAATATCTCTGGTGTTAAGCTGGAGCGCATTTTAAACTGCGTTAAAAGTTTGATTTGGTTCAATGGTTGGAATTATGTTTCGTGGAACTTCATGGTATTACAATGGATAATTGGGTCTAAGTTAGTTTTGGTTGTTTTAAATTGATTTTACGAAGGGGGTTTATATGGGACAAAGGGTTCGTTTTGGACCTACCAGCACTTAATCATGATATAGTAGACATCGTAAAAGTTATCGTCGCCAAATTTTATGTCAATACCAACATTCGAAAGAAAGTTTTGTCACTAAAAGCTATTTGCCGGAGTATTATTTAAATGACAGTTATGTTCAAATATGGACCGATTCTAATAAAATTTGGGAAGGTGGTTATGTTCGTTCTAATGCCAAATTTATTTGATGGTGTTCTGAAGTAATAATTAGTATTTTGGTTAAAAAGTTTATAGTTTTTAATCCAAATTTTGATATTTTAATTAGGCTAAAGTTCATCAAATTTACTGCCAGTTTAACGATTTCGAACGTCAACGTTCGCATAGAAAATTACATTTAAAATACAATTCTAAAGGTTGTTTTTGTTTTAAATGTAATTTTCTATGCGAACGCAAACGTTCGAAATCGATGAACAGGCTGTTAAATTTCATTAAATTATTTTTATGAAATAATTAGAATTTTTTGATAATTTTTCATTCTTGACTGCCGCGGGAATCGAACCCAGGCTTTCACGGACAGGTTACCGTTACATGTTTCGATTGCAACCACTCAATCTCTTCAGAGAGGTTTGCCATTTAACACTCACAGCCATTGACGACTGGTGGCAGTCAATAGTCAAACATTAATCTTTGAGCCAAATTGTAGTAAACCTTTGGCAGATGGAAATTTGCTTTGAATGATTATCTATTTTAATGGAATAACATGTTCTTCCTTACTTCTCTTTTTTCGTTCTTTTTGTCAAAAATTCCTCTTGAAGTCCAAAGAACATTTTTCTGTTTTTCATGTTTTTGTCTTTCTTTTTCCCAAACAAACATTATATTATAGTTTCCTAGAGCTCTCTTTTGCAATTTGAAGTCGTTTAACTTCTAGCAATGGCAATTTATAGAACACCCATTATGTGAAGTTATGGGCACAAAGTCTCTATTCAGGAAAAAAGCAATAGGCTTGGTCCTTGTGAATGCATTTAGAACATAAACGTTCAATAAATGATGATGATATCTTTGCTAAAAAGGCAAAGAATCTTACGTAGTGTCATACAAAATTGAACAGCAAGCTAAAACATGCTTTAACCAATATCATATGAAAGTCAATATCAATACGAAGTTTTATTGGATGCACAAAACCAAATGACTTGGTACTCAGTGTGCTAGTATATTGGTTCTATTGGTGCTATGTGAAGTTATTAACCGATTCTTGCCATTTTCAATAGATTTTTGTCCGTGTGGCAATAAAAGCATACATATGTATGCACCAAAAATAATCAGATTAACTCCAAAATGAAAAAAGTTAAACATATAACACATACATGTGAATATCAATACACAAACATTCAATTAACTTTGATATGCGACGCAAAGGTTAGAAATATGTATAATAGAGTGGGTCAATTTGTTCAGGCCCAAAAAAAGTGACAAAGCGTATAGCAAACAATTGAAGCACAGCCGCGAATAACGTTTTAAGTTACAAAATAATAATTTTTCAGGAGAGCAAAAAAACTTTTTTGACAGGCATCATTATTTGTTTTAAAAATTTTTTTTTTTATTATTAAAAATAATGATAATAAAAACTTTAATGCAAAAGGATTTTAAAACATTATTCCGCACTGCAAAACCATTTCGGTTTCATCATTTTGTTAGTAACTTGTAATGTTCTTCCACTGACTGACACTTTGTACGCCATTTTGAAGGCGTTAAGGTGCATAGTTTTGGTTGATTTGATGTTTAAACTGTGTAAGAGAGTAAGGTCAACGGTTATATGCAAAAAAACACTTATTGCAAAATGTGGCGTTTACAACGTTATTCGCGGCTGTGCTTCAATTAATCTACGGCAAATTCTAAGAACTTTTCCTAAAGAAACCATGGTTCTAAAATCAAAATCGAGCTTCCGGTTTTTGACTTGAAAGTTTGGTGCTCAGAAAATCTGAAAAAATAATACTTTTTTGGAAAGATTTATTGCAATACGTGAATAGTTGGCCTGTGTCGCTGAAAGACGGCTTGTTAAAAAGGAAATTTTCTCAGCTTTAAATATATGTGCTCATTTTTAAAAAAAATTCTGTACATAAATAATTGGTTAGGAGATTTTTGTCAAAATGTTCATAGTCAAGCCGGTAAAATAAAAAAAAAATGTATATTATTTTTTTTAACCCAATTTTTTATTTTAAATTTACTACCTTTTTAAAAAAGAAACTAAATGAAAAAAATAAAATAAAATTACCCAATAAAAATTTTTCTCATTTTGCGAAGCACTAATGGTAGGTACATTTAAAAAAATAAGCGCAAAGTTATGTGCTACGAAATAAGACATACAGAAATGCAGTAAAGTATGTAAGTGAAAGAACTCTCAACAACTTAAAAAATTACATTCGGCATTCCCTTACTACGAAGCAGGTTTGTAAGGGAGAATACTAAAAAATAACTGTGATCGTTACATCTAACAATTTTTATATGCTTTATGTGTCATAAATGTATTGCTTCAAAGTGGGAACTCGCCATATAAAGCGTAAGCGCAATGGTAATTGTGTGAACGATAGAATTACAAACTTTTCAGTTTCTCATTGCCTATTTATTTTTTGTTTTTAAATTATGGCCCTTATTATGTAAAACGCAACGCCAAAGAATTACATTGAAAGCAAAACAAATTCATAAAGATTTTGTAATTTTCTGTAACTTTCTGTAGAAAACAACAACAAAATTACAACATATTTATGAATTTGTTTTTGCACTCAATGTAATTCTTTGGCATAACGTTGCGAATTATATTATAATGGCCTATGTTTCTTATTACACCATTTCCAATTGTATTTCAGAATTTTCTAACTATATTTCAGAAATTTCCAATTTAACTTAAAAAATTTCAAAATTTAGCTTCTGAAAGTGTCCAATTTTATTTCAGAAATGTATGTTTTTTCAGCTAATACAATTTTTTAAATTGGAAATGGACGCTAGCAATTTGTCTGAGCCGCCATTTACTACAAGCATCTACCGTTTACTGATCTAGGGTTACCGGCACATATTCAGGGAACTGAGCGATTTGTACAATTGCTTACCAATGTTTCCCACGTGCCATAGAATTTAATCGAGATGATATTCTGGCAGTTACTATTAAAATTCGCAACAGAATACCACGAATGGATAGAAAAAAAGATATTGTATGTAAATTGCAGCTATAGGCCGAAACTAAAAATATTTATTTTTTAATTTTTGTTTCAGTTTTTGCTTAAATTTTATTTAAAGAAATTTTCGTTTAATTAAGTTTTGATTAATCAATTCTGTGGCATTTTGACAAAACAACTTAAGTCTAAATAAAAAAGTTGAACAAAATGGTGTTAATCGTACGAATTTTCATTAAGAAACATTTTTGCTTACGTTTTTAAAATTTTGTATTATGAACAAAATTTTTCTTTAATTTCGGTTTATTTTATTTTTCACAGAAATGCTTTTTTCACCGAGTTTTTTTTAGATCTTTTTTGCTCTCTTATCTCCACTTAAGATGTTTTGTCAAAATGCCGCAGAATTATTTTATTTTAATCAACTTTAATTTAAAATTTAGTTATATTATTTTATTTAACTTTTATGTATCAAAATTGTAACAGTTTTAGGTTTCTTATCAGCTTGACTATAATTATTTTGACAAAAACCCCTTAACTCTTATTGATGTACAGATTTTTCTAAAAATGAGCACAGATATAAAAAGCTGAGAGAATTTTCTTTTAAACAAGACCTCTTTCAGCGATACAGGCCAACTAGTCACCAATTTCAATAAATATTTCCAAAAAAGTATTATTTTTTTCAGATTTACTGAGCACCAAATTTTCAAGTCAAAAACCGGAAGCTCGATTTTGATTTTAGAACCATAGTTTCATTAGGAAAAGTTCTTAGAATTTTGCGTAGATTACGATTTTGCTATACGCTTGGTGGGTAAAAAAATTGACCCACTCTAATGTATAATGTCCACCTGTCACTTAACTGGTACATGAAAGAATTGTTATATTAATTCCCAAAGTAAATTTATAAGTATTAGTTTACTTTTTTGCATCACTGTTATTATAAAGTCTTCTTAAAAGAGATACACATTGTCTAGTATATTTATTTGTGTGGATGCATGTGCAAGATGGTTTATGCAAAGTTAAGCATATTTTTACTAAATCCACAACAGCTATACAAACAATAACATTCGATGTTGCCACAACTTCAACTGAATCCGTTGTTCTTGCTGCTGATGTCGATGTTGTTGTTTGCATATGGAATTTTAGCTAAAATAAATTTTAATATATACTGACAGTTTATCATTGTCATCAACAAGCAACATCATCGCTGTCATTCTTCGTACGGAGGAAGAAAGAGAGAGAGAGAGAGTGATAAACAATAAAATAAAAAAAATATCAAATTCTAAAAAATAAAACATAAATACTTGTATACTTGTATACGTAAACATATAAATATGTATGTATGTTCCTATGAATGTGGTCATATGGAAGAGTAGCTTAAGTCCATATAAGACAAACTTGAGTTATTGCAAGTAGAAAAGGTGTAAAATCTTTTATATTTACTAAAAAAAAAATGTCAACATTTATTTTTAGCCTCTATTGAAGTTGTTACTAAGAAGAATTTACAGACTTAAAGCAAAAAAACAAAAAAAAAAAAAAAAAATCGTCGAATAAAACTTCAACAAAACTGAGAATATCTGCAAACTACAATACTTGAAATAAGCTACTTTTCCATATTGACACAGATATATGTAGATATACACGTACATATATATAAATAAATATTATGTTGAGTAGTTAAAGTATCTCTTCATTTTACGGCGAATATAAAATATACATCTGCCACCTCCCCACACCCTTTCATACAAACACATTCACACAAATGCAAGCAAATCCTAATATTTGTAAAAATAATAAAATAATCGTAATGCTGTTGTTGTTTGCATATTTGTTTGCTTATATTTACTATACGGGTACAATGAGATAAAAAACTAGCGGTTAGCAATGTAATCTTATGCTCGTAAAGTTATGATACATCCGCTTTTTTGTCTTCAATAGAAAGAAGTGCTGCATGCCGGTGTTGGTATGTTAAACATGATTTTACAGTTGTGAATACGAGCTACTTTTTATTTGTGATTTTAAAAATCGCATAAATGCTTAAAATTAATTTAAAAAGACTTATATTAAAAAGACTTATATTAAAAGACATATTAAGCAGGAAGTATGATACTTTTTATATAAAGCAATAATATTTGTTTAAGACATTAATTAGATTTTAATTTTACCAAGTGCAATGTAAAGTTACATCCGTTATTTTTAAGTGCAGCAACGAATCGTTGCAAATTTTGGAACTTTTTAGTAGAGGTGTACATTTTATTTTGTTGTGTCACTTTTAATAATTATAACGCGTTTGAGAATGCGCGCGATTCAAAATCATAAATCTTTAAAAATTCTAAATATAATTGTTATACAAAATTTTATATATCAAAATATCCATATTTAAAAAAAAAATTATCGATAAGTACCTATCGCCGATATTTAAAATGCCTTTATACCGATTGAAATACGAATTCGATATTTTTTTAAATTAATTACCTGCATAAAAATTATGTACAAAAGTAAATTAACACTAATCATGGTGAGCGGATTTAAAATACGCCTGATACTGTTTGGTAATAGTTTAAGAGAACGAGAACTCATTTCCTTTAATCTATAACCAAAAAGTCGCTGGCGTATTTTAAATTCCCCAGTCACATAAGAGTGATTAAATTTTGTTATAATTTCAGCTGAATACGTTCGATATATCGATATTTTTAATTAATAAATATCGATACTCTTAAAAAATATCGATACGATATATATCGATATATTTTTTAAATTTGTTCATCCCTAATTCGCTTGTAAGAAGACCAAGTAAAGATGATTTTGATATTTCTGCGTTTTTTTTTCTACGTCTCGCTCTGTTTAAGAAAATTACGCACAAGAATATGATTTAATGTACATATTTGCCAATTGAAGTAAACAAGACCAGCTTACAATTTAACAAATATCCCCTGTTACAATAACTACACAGGAAGACATTTTAAAAATTTTTAAATCCATTCCAAATGATTTCAAAGTTTTTTTTCGGCATGTTTAAGCCAAATATAAGCTCAGCTTTCTCCAATCACGTCACATTTAATATTTAACGGTACATTTGTATTTTTCGCTGCATATGTACTTCTCTTTTAGCCGGCATCTTGACTCACGGGCCACTCTCTAATTGAAAATTTTAAATACGACTTTGCTTGTAACTTGTGCTGGGAAACTATCGATAGTCTTAAAATATCGAATATTTTATAGTCCCCGTTACTTCGGTTCCTTCAGAAAGGTACTTATCAATTTTTAAAAAACTGTCATCTAAAATAACGTGCATATATACATACATTCAATACATTCAATAAAGTGATAAAAACAACGGTCTACATATAGCCTTATAAAAAAATAATTAAAGTTTTCCTGCACAATAACAAAAATTCAGTCGATGGTAATATCGATAGTGAAATTTGAATTATCGATAAATATCAATAGTAGAAAATATCGATATTATCCCAGCACTACTTGTAACTTTTACACAAGCAATGGATAAATTTGACAAGTCAGGGTAAAAAAGTTGTCGTCTACGGCAGGCTTAAGCAGAATTTTGTCTTGGCAGGACATAAACTTGAGTTTCTAATACAGTTTGATCAATAAATCTCTAAACATTGAAGAAAAAAACTCAATGTTTATTATAAAGGGAATAAACCCACACATTTTTTAAAGGCAAATACGCAAATATATATTCATTTTTATTTTATAACGGTCTTATTTACGTAAATAATTTTAAACTTGCCATTAAAAAAATCGTTACTTAAAACGCGAAAGGCCCCTTTCTAACATATTGAAAGGAGAAGCAAAAAACTATTTAAAATGATAAATTGATAAATGGCCTGAAACTGTTAATAATTTATCTTTCTGTCTTTTTATCTTGTAAAGCCGACCAGTTGCTTTGACAATTGACAATGTTAAACATTATGCAAACTAGTAGTTAGATCTTTTAGCATTAATCATAAAATCTTTTGTATTGTTAATAAAATAGCTTATTTTGGTCAAAAGATCCTAAAATTTTTTGTGGATCAGAATCAATGCAAAATAAATTTTTAATTTATTGTAAGTTAAAGCCTTTTGTGTTTTAGGTAACGGTATGTATGTATGTAACTGTGATAAATTTACACAAATTCTGTTCTATTTACTATTCCCTTCATAATATTAAGTGTTTTTATTTGATTTTTCTTTTGTTAATTTTGCATTCTAAGAACCTCGAAAGAAGTTGGGTACTTCTTATTTAACGGATCCGTGATGTGTTTTATGAATACGTGTATTCGTATTTATTTTTTCTCTTTTATTTGCTTCTTGGCAAAATTTGCCAAATTACTGCTGCTTTTGCAATTTTATTTCACATTGTTTATGCTGCTGGTGTTTGTTTTGGTATTATTGTGGTTTATTTCAGTTTTTTTCCTTCTTCTTTGTTGCATAAATAAATAAAAAATAGAACTAAACTTAATATATGTTTTTTTATGATTAAGCCATGAGGCATCATGTTATTTTATTACTTTTTGCTTGGTAGCAAAAATTCGCAATGTAACAACAAAGTAACGAAGTGATGGTGTAGTCACCATCACTTCGTAATTACCCAGCAGTCGAATACTTTTATCGAATTGTCCGGTTGACTAAAATTTAAAAGTTTTTGGATAATTTAAAACATACACTTATGTTTGTAAATTTGTAAATGGATTTCATCATCGACTACTGGGGAGATGGTAAGAGCTAATTGCAATTTATAAAACATTTCAAAGAATAGTTTCTGAAAAATTTCCATAAATACATCGGAACTATTGGGCGTAATTAAATCGTATTGACGATATAAACATAGATACATACATATAAAAACTAAAATAGTAAACAATAAAGAGTGCCGTCCTCTTTATACTGGGCTACTGAATATTTTTTGTATTACATCGTTAGCACCATTTAAACGCTGTGTAGATGTTTTATTAATTTTTGTTAATTCGATTAAATTGCTTGCAGGGATTAAATTTTCCGTATAAATCTTTCTTATCAATTGAGCTCCAACTCCAGAAATATATATTCTTTAAACCTGCTCAAAAGACTAAATGAAGTGATTAAGAGAAAAATGCACTAACATAAATTGAAGGGGTCATCTTAATCTTCGCCTTACCAATTAAATTATTTTAACTGAAGGATTTCCTTAAATTTGCTTAGTTAAATGCAATTTTTGCTCCCTAATCACATTGTTAAGTTCTTAAAAAGAAACAGAAAAAATTGTATGACATGTGTGTAGTATCACCCGGTCGTTATCCGATGTAAAAACCTTTGGTAAGGCGAAGGTTAATAAAACTTTACTTTAACAGTAACCCACCGCTGGCACGGCAGCAGACTGACTATTGGCTGAGGCATTCGTTAGTATGCTTCTAGCGGGAAATGCTTTATGTTTTTCAGAAAGACTGTATTTGGTGAAATTCGTTTTTTCGTTGTAAAGATACTTTTGGGGATCACGTGGTGGTTGTGGTTTACAAAGTCCGGGGAAGGAATTTCCTGTAAATCCCACTAAATCGTTTATTTTACACAGCTTGTGGTAGAGTTTGGCCTGAGGGAGGATTATTCCTCGGTGCTGTTGCTACTCAACACATGCTACTAAGATTTTTCCAAAAGCAGGGGAGGTTAAATAGCTCCAGCTCCAAAACAAGAGGAGAGTGTATAATCTTGCCGGATTATGCCAGATTAAGGTTTCGCTTATACTCGGAGGCGGCTTGTAAACGCATTGTTTATTGACTAATGGCTAAGATTTACCATACATTGCAGATTACAAAGCTACTTAAAGATTCCAAATTTGATTCGATTTTGTCTGAAGATGAATCAAAGTCTTAGAAGTCTTTTGGTTTGGGTGTATCAAGATTTCTTGAAAATTTTAGGAGCCTAAATTATGAAGACATCATTTAAGAGTTGTTAAAAAACCATGATAAAATTGGTACAGTTTTTGACAAGATTTTGTTTTTTAATTAGCAATAATTTTTATATATATACCCTAGAGGAAAGGGAACTAACACTTAACTTGTCATGTGACAGTTCTATAGTGATAGGGACCGGTTCGAGTTCTAACACTTTATATGAAGGGGACTTGTCACTTTAACATGGCGATGTCCTACGAGGGGGTTAATTGACACCTTTTTGATGCTTTGTAACAGGTCACAGAATCAACCTAAATGGACACAAATATTGTCCCAAATGAACCATGTCATTAGGGTGAATCGCCTTCATTTAAAGTAATAGAACCATGTTGAATCAATCAGTCATTACACACACAAAAGCCTGTTACATGACAAGTTGTTTGTCAATTACCTTCTGGAGTAACTACTCTTTTAGCACATTATCATCAGTTAAGTGATATGTTCTGTTTTAACCTATCACAATTCGTTGCTTTTTATTATAAAACTGCTTGTCACGGGATAAGTGCCTTAAAACCAAATTTCCCGCAGGGTATGTACTACTTAAAAAAGAAGTTAATATGTCTTTAAAAATACACCTTCTGTACTTAAATTTCTTCCCAAATAACCTTGGCGATGAAAGTGACGAGCAAGTGTGCGTTTGCACAACAAATGCAAAAAAGGAACGTCGGTGTGAAGAGGCGTATAATAAGGTGCTGTTGGGCGTC
Organism: Pollenia angustigena; assembly: GCA_930367215.1. Lineage (NCBI taxonomy): Eukaryota > Metazoa > Arthropoda > Insecta > Diptera > Polleniidae > Pollenia > Pollenia angustigena. The sequence continues at coordinate 116,251,613 of OV884057.1, read as the reverse complement.
CATTTTTAATATTAATTGTTTCTAACATTTATCTTTGTATTTACACCAGTTTTTTTTTTCTATGTAATTAAAAATGCATTTAATCCATATTTTCCAAATTTTGTTGTTTGGTATCCAGCCATGTCTTTGACAATTCTTAGTTTTAGTAGTTTTATTATCTTTCAATAAAAAGAAAGAAGTATTTTCGAAGAAACTTTTATTAAAATGACATCATCTTTTTTTAAAACGAAAATAACAGTAACTGTGCAATATCTCGAAATCTGTTCCACTTTTGACCATTCACTTTGCATTCGAATTTAGCGGAGAATTTTACACAAAGATTAGGTGTCAGATTCAAACCACACACCTTGCAAGTCTTGACAAACGACATTGGAGCAGAAATCGCAAATTTGAATTCAAATGTTTGGAGTGAAATAATAAAAAAATGCCCGCGAGATGTCCATTGACTTTAATTTTAAATTCTATTATCTCTCTATTTATCTGAAATTTTACGCTGTTACCACAAAACTGTTATCTATAATTTAAAGGACTACTTTTAATATTTTAACATTAAATTTTTTCTAGAACAATTTGAAGAGTGATATTAACGCTATGCTAATGCATAACACGCTTATACTTATACAAATTTAGAATTAAAATGCTTAACTTAGTTAATTTTTGCAAAAATATCTATAACATTAATATTTTATAGGCAAAAGTTAGCTTCTTGTTTTAAGTTGACCGGATAAGTCAACAATTCATAAATACATACATTTTTATTGGATCTTAAATATTATCCCAGTTTTAATAAACAATAAAAACGTATGTTTGCTTAAGCGTATTCGTGTGTGTTTAATTTTTGATTACTAAGATTATTTTATTCTTTCAATTTCCAAAACCGAGTAGTATAAATCCCCTGTATTGTTTGCTAATAATAAATGTAATTATGTTAAGGCTTAGACGACTTATTGTTTATAACAGGATTCGCTCGAGATCATTATGTCTTAATTTTTTTGCCAATTATTCTGTTCGTGCTAAAACCTGTCAACAAGCTGCTTAAATTTAATGTTTGTTTAATCAGAGTTGTTTATGTATACCTTTGTGGTAACTAATGTGCTACATGAGGCGTATACTTGATATTTGGTAATTAATTGTAAATTAAATACGCTTAGTATAACTTAAGTGAGAATTGTTTAAAGAAAAAAAAAACGTATAATTTGTCCAATAAACTAAAAAATGGGTAAATTCTTTTCCTTATCATGGAAATTTATAATCCTTCCAACGTAACTTCTCTTAATTCATTATTATATTTCTCCATCATCTTGTTGGAATGGTGTCTTCTTGGGGATTTTTAAAAATCTTCAACACATTTTACTCAAACACACTAAAGAAATTAAAGTATTGAAATATTTATGCTGTGCGCGTGACCTTTCGAGGATTTCAGTAATAATTTAATTGTTTACTATGGCAGTTGGGTGCGGGTGGGTGTGCATGAAGGTACTTACAACTTTTGAAATAAATCCAGCAAATAAAAAACACATTATATGCCAACAGTCCATAACATTTATGAGAAAATACGATAAGTAAATAAAAAAATGGGGCAGGAAAACAATGAGATTAATAAATCAATAAAAGTATCATCAACATTTGGTGATAACGATATTACTGATGACGATGACGATGATGATGATGGCAATGGTGATGATGCTGCTGCTGATGAAGAGCACGGTGATGATAAATAAAGGAAACATAAGGTCGGAATAAATTAAACGTATTGTTTACATTATTTGCATACAACAGCAATATTCATGTTCATGTTCAAAACAAAGCAACACGATAATATTGATGCCAGCAACAACAACATGCTGTTATGTTTTGGTTATTTACTTACTTTACTTTGTTAAAACAACAACAAAAGGTTTTTATGATATTTTTATTGAAGTGTGTCTTTTTTGACGAACGAAATAAAAATGAAAAAAATTTATTACACCGCGTAATATAATTTAATTGCAAAGTTAAAGTTAGAAAAAACATGAAAATCATAATGGTCCTTAAAAGTCTCTTTAAAAATTTTCGTAGTTTAACGTGCGCAACTTTAATCATTATTTATAGAAAAGTTAAAGTCATTTTGTTAATTCCTTGAACCGCGCTTTGGCACGACTTTATCACACGACTTTGTCACACGTTAACTGTTTAATCCTTTTTCGCTTTTCTTTGTTTGATACTAAAACAGAGTGCTGCCGGAATCAAACTTCAATTTCACACAGACAAAGTTTAAAAATAAATTATAATTATGTAAAGCTTTTTATTTACGAATATATGTTTATTTATATGTAAATACACAAGCAACTCTTTTAATACATAAATAATTTATACATGCACAGCGGAAAATATTGAAACGACCGCAAGCAACGGCCCTTTTTAAAGGCCCCTAAACTCTTTTCGAGAAGATTTGTTTCTTATTGAAACGGTTCAGTTCGTTCCTAACAACAATGGAATCATTTTGTGATTTTCATGATTAATTACAGTAAAGTAAGTCAAGCTAAATAATGGCGTGTATTTATTTTGATTTTCAATAAAAAGAAATCAAAAGTTTATTACTGTGGGAATTAATCGAACTACGTTTTATAAAGTAAAAACGTAACAATTGATAACAGAAGGGAAATTTAAAAAAAATTAAAAAAAACAACAACAATTAAATTCGATGAACAAAAAGTTGAACGATGAATTTAAGCGACTCAACATTGAATTTGAAAAAAAAGAAATACAAGTCGCTACCCGTACAGTACCAGGCAAGATGGATCTAAGCACTATGGTTACTGCTATGATGCAGGAAAAGTAAGAAATGTCGGCAGAAACTCCTAGAAATCGAAGTAAATTCTAGAAAACTGGACGAAAATTCAAGAAGCATGGAGAGACTGGTAAAAAAACTTCTAGTAACTTCTAGTAAAAAGTAAAATGAAATTAAAGAAACATAGAGGAAAATTCAGAATCAGCAATGAGAAACTCTAGCAGCTTTAGAAAGTATACGATACGGAGATAGAATGAAGCTGTCTGATATAAAAACAAAAGTCACGGATGTAAAAACACAAGTCACGATTTTTGATGAAAAACTAAACACCGTCTGGAAGTAAAAGTATTCAGTGATGAGAGGGAGCAGTCCGGATTATACCAAAAGTGTTTGATAGAATAAGAACCCCAAGTGTGGACACAAAATATTCATTTTCCTTAAAGGGAACTGCGGCCTAGATTCTTCAAAGTATAACGAGTGCACGCGGAGAAAAACCTTTTTAAAGAAAATTTAAACATATTCTGTTTAATATGACCATATTATAGTCAGCTACAACAATATTATGGTTAAATTAGTCCTCCATAAGAGGAGCTGTCGAGCAACTTAGTGGAGTACGCTTGCGAACAGCTTTGGGAGAGTTTGTCATTGTCTATAACAAAGCAAGAGTGGAAGTTTGAATAGCCAATATGACTACCTTTGATGAAATTATTTTGGCTGAAATTCTTGATGCATTAATAATTTGGGCAGAATTTATGATTCGTAAAAGCATTAGTCTCTATATGAGACGACAAATTACGAATTGGCATAATCTAGAAATATCCCTTGACGTTGAAAATCAAAGTGAAGCTCATTAAAGAGTCACTTGTGATCATAAGAAATTGTTGGTCCAAAGAGACGATGAAAAACGTAGACAAGATAACACATATTAAAGACGGCCCAGTCTCAAGAGAAAACACAGTATGGATGCTGAAAGCAAGCAACGCATCAACAAGGTTTGCTTATTACATGAGAAACCCAGCATATTTGCGAAAATTATGAATTGCCAAGAAAGAAGGTAGACAACCAACTCGTGAAGAAATTCCGTTGGAGAATCCACTGTTTAAAGCTTATTGGGCACAGTGGATAAGTCTTGGGTTGTCAAATGGTTGCCTATACTGTACATGAGAAAGTACCGATTTTAAATCGGACCGTTATTGAAAGGATGCGAAGTTGTGAGAATATTTCATGCTGGTACTGGTGGTGGGCATCTTAGCGTAACGAGAACCGTAAAGAAGTAAAAACAAAGCTTCTATTCGGTCGGTTGAAAGCAGGTCGTGATTTATTGGGTAATCGAATGCCCACAGTGCGTTGCAGTCCAACTAGAGGAAGTAGAACACCGCTACAGCAGTACAACCTTGGTGAATTGTCCGCAGCAGCGGATAGCGACGGCTTTTCCAAAGAGCAGAAAAACGAGTTAAGATGGAGCCGTGTATTCATTCATCAAATGACAAGGTGAACGCAAGATACGATCAAGCGGCAAACTCGGAAGGCTATTAACAAAGCCAGTTGGTTTTACTTTTGAATCTACAACGAAAGAAAGGATTATCTCCCAAGCTACAGACCCATTACGAAGACCATGTAAGGTGATAAAGAAACTGAATGACGTGGTATATTGAATCCAGATATAAAAGAGTTCAAGATTAAAAATGAAAGTGTTACAACTAGAACGAATAGCCCATTTTAGAAAAGTAGAATCTGAACCTATTCAGAACAGGCTTATACAAGTGTGGGACAATGTTACCAACTTAGATTTGTTTAAGAATTACACTAGCCAACAAGGTTTTTGACTGGAGCAACCAATAATAATATCTTTCCTAGGATAATTTGATTACCTGAATTTGAATCTGTAATTGGTTTTTCTCTATCACGTTTGGTTTTCGTTTTTTACATACAAAGATACTTTGTAGTTTATTTAAAAATCAATGAATTTTTAAAAGTAAATGGCGTTATTTGAACGTCTTTTTTATTTGTTTAGATCGGCTTCACGTATTAGAGTCCAGCAATAGTCTTCCCTTGTTCGAGCTCACTGCACCTAGTTTTTTTCTTTAATGTGCAGTTTTTCGTTGGGAAAAGAGATAATCGTGTAATGAGAAAACGGCCATAAGAATGAATGTGGGCTTTTGTCAAATAAATAATTGTGAAATTGTAGTGTCAGTATCGACTGCTTTACAGTATTGCCAGCATGCGATAATAAATGATCAAGACGTGATGGCCCAATTTTGATATCAGATTCGAATTTTCGAATTCAGCGCACTAGTCCAAAAACATGCTTTGTCTCTGCATTAATTTTTTTTTTCCAAATATTTAAACTAGTGTTATTTATAGTTTTAGTTATAATTTATCATGTAAGTAATACTTTTATGTCGTTTAAGTTTAAAGTTGTTGCGAATAATTGTATTTCAACTCCACTGGAAGGAACTTTCTAACAATGGAAAAATAATATTTCCAACGCCTAAAGATAGACCTCAGATTTTGATGTATGAAAATTGTTTTGAAAATTCCTGGAAAAGGTTGCGAACTATAAATACAGCCTGACTCATAAATTATTGGTTAGTTTTATTTGAGACATTTAAAGGCTACACTCGTTACAAACAACAGTGGATGCATTTTGTGAACTTTATAATTAATTACAATAAAGTTTGTGAAGCTGAAAAGGTGCGTGTATTTATTCTAATTTGCAATTAATAGAACTCAAAGGTTTACTAAAAAGGGAATAAAAAGAAATATGGTTTATTTAGTAAAATAACAATATGTTGAATATTATAAAAACGTTTTATTACGCATTTTGTATATGTCAAATGAATCTATTAATTCTTTTAGTAAGAAAAAAAATAATTTTATTTTATTTTTTTGTTTTGAGAAAGTTTCTGTTTTATGCCCGTAATTTCTACAAATAGATATCTAGTCGTGTTCGTACCTAACAGTTATCTTTACCTATCTGGTACCACTATTTTGGTAGTTTCAACGCTAATTTTGCCTACGTGTATTAACTATCGAAAATTGATGGTTTAAAATACATTACACTTTAACCCGCAGGTAAGAAATACGTTTTAAGATTATGAAAACCGTAGATATCTATACACAGCTAGATATCTATTTGTAGAAATTACGGGCAATAGTCAGTTTTCTATACAAAAACATTATAAAAACATTTAATCGTTTCCATTTCCCTGCTTTTTTTTATTAATTCTGTAAACAATGGCTGTTAAATACTGATTGAAAACTGTTTGGATTAGTCCATAGACTATTTCTCTTTTAAATGTAATTATTTTCGTATATTGTTCTTTTGTTTTAGTCAGGTAATAATAATTATAGGAGCATTGCAAAATTTGGTGCTATAACTTAGCTTTTTGAGAAAACTATTTCAGAACATTTATGTTATTAAGTTGCAAATATAAGATCTCTTTATCAACACGAATTTCGAAAAGGAATTCCCACCACAACAAATTTTTTACAGTTTACTATCGCTGTTAATCGCGGATTTTTTATGGGAATCAAATTGTTGTCATTTACACGGATTTTAGAAAAGCATTTGACAAAATTAATCATTTTCATCTTATAAAGAAACTACAATGGACTGGTTTTGCAAAGCATAGCATAAAATGGACATACTCATACTTCTCAGATAGGGCGCAACCCCTTTGCTTTAACAGCAGTATTTATCGTTTATCTTATAACTGCTACATCCCGGGTTTTAAATGTCATTAAAATTGGTTTGATAGTGGGTACAAGACCATATTCCGGAAAGCAGCTTGTGCCAAATCAAACCTAGCACCAAATCTCATTAAATTATCTTCAAAATTACGACCTGTACTTTGCGCACAAGGTTACATGGACAGCCAGCCGGAAGAACATCGTTAGATTGACTCATAAAGTGATTCTGAATCGATCTTATAGAGTAAGTATATAAACATACGGAGATAATATAGGTTGTTGGGACGATATTGTACAAGGGAAGCACAAAATATGTCCATAACGTAAACATATTTTTTTGGTAATCAGATTTGTTACAGCACAAAAAGGGTTGATTTTTTTTAAGTACTTTAAAAAAAAAGTTGCACGTCAAAAAAAACTGATTTTTACAAAAATTTATTATATAAAAAAATTAGCTTAAAATGGAAAAATAAGTTTAAAAAAAGCCGATATTGCCGAAATAAGCAAAAAAAAAAAAGCCCTAACAAATATAGCTCATTTTCTTTGTTTTTTAATGATCGGAATTTGTATTCAATCCAAAACATTCTAATTTTTCTCAAAGTTTAAGACCACCAACGACTTTATGAAGCTGTATTTAAAGAAAATAAATGTGATTTGCAAGAAACAGTCCGATTGTGATTTCTGAGTAGAATTAGTAGACAGTTTACAAGATCTTGGTATATTATTTGATACTAAAGTGAGCTTTACTATAAATATAATAGCTTAAGTAAATAGGGCAAAGGGTACACTGGGCTATATAAAAAGTTGGGCGTAAGAGTTTAACAATCCATGTATTTGTTCGTCCTAATCTTGAATATGGATCGATAATATGAAACCCTATTTACCAAGTCCATTCCAATGCAATTTAGTCTGTCGAAAAAAATTTCCTGCATTTTGTCTACGTGGATTACATTTTAATCCCCTGAACTTTCAGTAGTAAGAGTAATTTTCACTACTGGTCCACAGGGAAAAATGTTTCCCAAATTAAACAGCTATTGGCCAGTTATAAATTTTTTATTATTATATATCATTTCTCTTTACTTATCACGTAATATTTATAACTATTAATATTAAAAAACATAATAAAATATCCGCGACAAAACGAGCCAAATCGAAACGTCCTTACGGTGGAGAAAAATTGGATTTTTCTGCCTTGATTACACTACCTATATACACGTATAAGTATCGCCACCTTTATACTTTTATTTACAATAAATCATCGCTGTTGTACGATATCTAAATGTCAAGAGAAATACATATTTAAAAAAAATCATTACTAAAATAATCAATTGAATTTTTGGGAAAAATATTTCCCATTGACGTGAAAGGGTTAAGTAAGAATAAACCTTTTTTTTATATGCGCAGTGGTTTTAGAAACTTTTTTTTCAAATCAAAATTTAGAAATGTTTGTTTTTTAAAAATTCATAAAAAATTGGAAAGTTTTTAAATACTAATAGAGGTCGGCCATACATTTTACTCCCCTAGGGGCGACTCCTAGGCAATTATGGAACTTTTTCTTAAATATATTTCTAGCTTGTTTTGAAAATTTTGTATGGGAGCACCCTTAAGAAATGCTGATATCGGGTGGGTATGCTAGAAACAAATGATGTAAGAATTTCATTAAGCCGCAATATTTATATGGCAGCCCCATTAAGAGGGGGTGATAAAGGGAAGTATGTTTTTAGAAAATGTTAAGGACAAAAACCTAACAAAAAAAAATTATGTTTCTTACACGACTGCGCATATTAGAAAAAAGTAAAGTCCTGCTTAAAGGTAATTTTAGTGTGGAATTTCGGTTTTTTTAGTTTATTAAATGAACAAAATCGGTTTTGAGTTACGCGAATTTATGTTGTGCAACCTCCTCCATTGTCGAAATGACGGTATATACATGGGTTGGGAGTCTTCATACAAAATTTCTGGCTTAAAATGTTTGGGCTGGGCGATGACCACCTAATCAGTCACGCTAATCTTATAAACATATATATAATATAATACAAATATAAGTTACTAAAAATTATCTGGTTACTGGGGTGGCAGGCAGTGGCACCTGAAATGTATAGTACTTACTTTTGATACTTAACAGTACTAGATATAATTATTACTTAACCTACCCTAGCCCCACCATTTTGATATGGTCTCTTTAAATTTGGCTTACTTTAGGTTTTATTTATTTTTAAAGTAATTCACAATCACTTCACTTATCCAAAAAATACTCACATTAAATGATTAATTACGAATACGGTTTAAACATAACGTGCTCATTTACAAATAAAACTTTAACCCTTGTGTTAATACCCAACTTTATCCACGTTGTTTAGCACCCGGGGTGCCCGGGTACCCATATACTATAATGTATAAATGGCACTACGTGAATTGTCAAAAGTAGAACAGTTTTTGAGATATTCCAAAATAACCGTTATTTGTGTTTTTAAAAAAGATGCTGTGACTGAAATACAATTCTTTTTATTTTACATAATGTTTAGCTGTCAGATTCATTTGGTCACGCCTTTGTTGAAATTTTGTCACGTAGAGTAATAAATATTTTTATGGAAAAAAATAAATTTGTAAACTTTTTTTAAGGCTTATTAAATTATATTTATGTTAAAATATTTTTTTTTTAAATTTGTTTTGCACAATGGCTTAAATGTTAAACTTTTTATAGAGCACAGTATGTTTTAGTATAACAGTTGAAAATGTTTGGTCATACATGATATGTAAATGAGACTTCCCCGTATTATAATACTAACGCTTTGGAAACTAAACTTATGTAATTGTATGATACAGAATTTAGTTTCTTGAATTTTTTGAGCAGTTCAAACGTGTTTGTGGTATCCCATTAAGTGTATTGTAGTGTAGGGTGCGCATGATGCGATGGTTAAAGTTTAAGCAAATTTTTTTTGAGTATTAAAGGAACAAAAAAATAAATCAAGAATCTGAATTCGCTTTCTTTTAAGTTAAATAACGACGATCCAGAAGCTTGTTTAAAAATTTTAATTCTTAATAAATTTTTTTCATGTAAATATACCTAGGTGGGTACCGTGGTACCCGGGTATTAACACAAGGGTTAATGGAAAAATCATAGCTTACTTTAATTTCAAAATACAAAATCAACTTTGAAAACCTTAAATTTGTAAGAAAAAAATTATCTGCTTTGCTCCAGTATTCAAAGTAAAATAGTTATCCAAGAGCCAAATTAAGAAATGAGTTGTATGTTTTGAAGTGTTCGTTATAATCTGTCATCAAACTTTTATTAAACTTAAAAAAAAAAAATTTTGGCCGGAACTGACCAGTGTGGACTGGTTTAGGACGGGTTTTTAAGATGGGGATTAGGTTTAAACTTAGTTTAACGTTCTCTGCAACTCGGATTTTACGGTGAAATTTGATTTTTTGTTCTATTATTTCATTAAAGACCCACATTTTAAGCAAGACTGCGCTGTTCCGGCAACATTTTGTTTTAAAACTTGCTATTGGCGGCACAAATCAATTTTCAGATTAACTAAACCTAGTTTAACTGAGATCTCAAAAACCCAGCCTTAGAGTCATGAAAGGCATTTGCGTATCCATAAAGCAATTTATTACTAACCTAAAATCAGCAAACATTTACATATGCAATTATTACGAAAATCTCTAAAAAGTTTTAAAAACAATAAAAGGTTTTGTTGGGTAATCAATATTTTAAAAGTATTTCTTTTTTATTTCCATTTAATAAACATAAATATGACGATGCTTTTGTTGTTGTAATGATGTTTTTTTTATTGTCGTCTGAGATCAGTTTTTTTAGCTTGATATACAATTTTTTTTTTTATGGTTTTTGGAATTTTATTAATCCACTAACACCACATTTGATAACATTCATGCGGTTTGTTCTTGTTGCTTTGTGTTGCTTTAATGAAAATGTTTGCCAATATGTCAGCCACTCACGTACAACTTGTACTAAAATGTATAAAAATTTGTACGTTCCGCAGCAAAAAATTGTACAAATGGTTTTATGGAATGCTATTTATATTTTTTTTATAATAAAGATAAGCACATATTGAGCGAGATTATCAGATTGGACGTGAAGTAAACAACTACGAATATGGGCATTTCCAACGCAAATTCTACTATTTGTAAGGTAACGCCAGCAAGTAATCCCATAAATTAGGGGATTCACAAGGTATGCTATCAAGTCATATTGTCTTAATATTCTAAAATTTTACAATAGTTTAAAGAAATTATTGTTGTGTTTCATTCAAAAAAAGTCCTTAAATAATCAGAATTTGTATGCTGTGTTTTTGGTTTTGTCATAACTACTAAGCAGGGTGGTTACAAGAAATCAATGTTGGATTTTCCATCGGCGCAACTCCCTTATATGTACCGATAGCATAGAAAATGCGATTAACAAAGTTTCTGCCCAATCGGATAACGCTAACATGTGCCTCATTGAGAATAAATTAAGGAAAAACAGCGATTTTTCACTAAAATTCGTATTTTTTTGCCTTTATAACCGAAACCATTCATTCTAGGAACCTGAGTCGAGTCTTGTTATATATTAAATTGTATTCTTTTTAATTTTGATGGTGATAGTTTTGTTCCTTATACCAATAAATAAAGTGATATTTAGCATTAATTAAGGATAAAGAAATACGAATTTTAGTGAAAAATCACTGTTTTTCTCTAATTTATGCTCAATGAGGCACGTGTTGGCGTTATTCGATTGGGCTTAAGCTTTTTCAATCGGATTTTCTAGGCTATTGAATATTATTCCTTTCTTTTTTTGGTTAAAACTACTTTTTAGCCAAACGATTGGGCCAAATTAAATGATTTTTTCAATTCGATCTTTGGAAGTCTCCCTCCCTTTCAAGGCCCATACATTTTTTGTCACGCGGAAAACGTTGGTCACGTGCGCTCTCACGGAAAAAATTTGTTTTGTCAGACACGCTCGCACATTTTTACAAATTAAATTTTTGGTCACACACGCTCACGTGCGAACATTTTAAAACACAAAAAATTGTTCACTAGTAAAAGCATTAATCAGAACTAAAATCAGTTTTAACTAAAAATTTAATTAAGTGAATTAAACGTTTGATCAAGTGAATTAAACTTGTAATCAAGTGTATTAAACGTTTATTTGACAATATTAATATGCACCAGTAAACAAACTAATAATATCAATTAAACGTTTAATTCACTTGATTTAACGTTTAATTCACTTGATTAAATTTTTAATTAAAACTGATTTTGTTTTTGCTCATTGCTTTTACGGGTGTATAATTTTTTCCTGTGTAGTACAGTTACAAAACAACAAATGTCTTGTTAATGACATGATAGTGTGGCATCATCATCAACAACATTATCATCATCAGCCTCATCATCATAAGAAAAAAAAAATCACTGAACATAAACACAGCGCTTGGGATGTCTGTAGCTGTGGCTTTAATTTATCACTCACTTGCGAGTATTTCAGATTTTGTTATTGTTATTTTTCTTTTTGTTGCTGCTGTGGTTGTTGTACATAATTTTTACTTTCATTGCCATAATTTACAGATTTATTTTTTTTTTATTCGTTCTCGTCCTGTTTGTTTTATTTTTAAGAGCCATGTGTTTACAAATAATGTGTTGTGAAGTAAAGAGAAATTATGGACGAGGAGGGATCTGAAATTCGTTAAGATAAATACAGTAAGTGCTTGGCGAAGAAATTTAATTTAAATAAGAAAGATCTCTATTGCAATGCTGGTAATCGGGCATGAAATTCTCATCGTTAACTTTTCCACAAATTATGAATGACTGATTCTTTTACATCAGTAGTTTTATTATTCGCACTCCCTGACTCGTTGGAATGTTTTTTTTTATTAATCGTGCGTTAAATATCAAATGTAATAACAACTGAGAATCCATTTCACAGACACTGTGAAAAGTAATAAAATTACACAATCAGAGTGTGGTACAAGTAACACAAAAAATAAGAGAAAAAAGTGTAGAAAATGTGAAACGTGATTTTAAATGCGTAATAAATGAAATCCCTTTAAATATTTGATTGCTTATTTTATTTATTCTGACATTAAAATAGTGTGATGTGCTTGCAGAAAAGGTTTGTTTGATTTTAATCTAGTAAAATCGTTATGATTAACAATTTGTCAAAATGCAAAGTGCAACACATAAAATGCAAGCTCATTTTTTGTGTGCACTTTCTCTACGTTCTTATCCCCATTTGGGTTTGCTAGTTTTTCTGCTGTCCGGATTTTATGGCCTCATGTATATTTTGGCTAAAACTTGAATTTTCCAAGAATTACGCAATTTTTATCACGGCTATATCTCGGAATCCAATTTGAATTTTGCTTTCTTATCTTGATTTAGACTTGAAGTGTAAAGAAGTGTTAAACAAACTCTTTCAAATAAAACTCTACCTAGTCCCTACAAAGAAAAAATTAGAAATTGTCTCTAACCACCAAATTCATAGAATCAAGCAAAAAATTTGTTCATTTTGCACCTGTTACCAAAATGATTACTAAAAATTTTAAAAATTTTAAATTGTGAGTATTTTTTTTTTCAATAAATGATATCTTTAAATTTGATTAAAAAACGATCAAAAAACTTTGCCGGTTCAAACAATGTGGTTATTAATTTGATTAAATATAGCTCAGGTTTTGACAATTCCCAACAATAATTCTACAAGTTTAAATTATTTTATTTTGTGTTATTTAATAAATATTTTAATTAAAAATTTATTTCAAATCAACAAAATCGTTAATAAAATCAAAATTATATTTTTAATTTTTTTGCAACAAAAAAAAAAAATTAATTGATTGAATTATCACATTAATTAATTTGAAATACTTTTAAAGCAATTTTTTAATTGATAAAAAACTATTGAACATTTTTTCTGTGTAATATTTCCAAAATTGTCGAAACATTTTATATTTTTTATACCATTTTTACGCGATTTTTTTCCCATAACTGCCAAACTGTGGGAAATTTATGAAAGTAATTCTCAGAAAAAAATTGCTTATGCTATAATTTGTAGTTCTTCAGAACATTATGATGCTGTAGAATGTTTTAATTATATAATCCAGATGTATAGAACATGAAAATTCGACAACTGGATGAAAAAACATGTTGTTTCCCTTTGGCTTAATTTTTTTTTCATTTTGAGGCACTAGATGCAGTGTTTTCGGGTTAGTTTGCTAACACATTTCCAAGTCTACAATTGCACTGAAGACAGGAAAACCAAATTGCAATTCGTTACCGAAATTTTAGCCAAAATATACATAAGGCCATGAAAACCGAACGGTAGCAAAATCCAAAGACTTCGAAAATGTTGCACTGTGTTATTTCAGGGTATTTGAAAAGGAAACTTTGAAGACTAAAGCTTTGTTAAAATCATATTATCGTCAAAAAAAAAAAAAAAAATTCACTGAAACTGTTGTAAACTAAAACTTTTTTAACCAATTTCCCATCAAACAAAAATTGGGGTCGAAGGTCCACAATGAACTTTTATTGCCAATGCTGATGAAGAAACTTTGCCTTATCTTTTCGCTTACGAAAGAAATAAATCTCAAAGTTTTTCTTGGGAATCAAAAATTAATTAACAAGGATACGTTATAATGTGTTAAATTCCCATTTCATACTATTGACAAACTGAAGTTTATTGTTGATGGGATAAGCTATTCCTATGCGCATTTCACTGGTTGCTTAGGCCAGATCGTCAGGAAACGTCATCCAAAGATGTTAGAAAAACTAAAGGTATTAAGCAAATAAAACTGTTAAGCGATTAAGAATTATAAGCTCCAACGAATTAAAACAACAACTTGACAAAGAATTGAATATAAAGTACAACAAAGAGTGATTTATAAACAAAACAAATAAAAACATACCAACAAATATACAGGCGCTACTGTCACTAGGTCCCAAACATGCATTACCAACAACAAAAAATACATTCCCGCTTTTTAAATGCATTGCTGAAGGGGAAGACTGTATACAAACAATTGAAAATAAAGAGAATGCAAGAATAAAATTAACATCGTTGCTGGACAACCATTTGGAAAAAACAACAATTATCAAAAGAGATAGAATAATACTTGACACAATGGGACAATTGCGACAATTTTTGAACAAAAATGAGGATATACTTATTTTAAACGCTGATAAGGGAAGTAAAACAGTAGCGATGGACAAAAATAAATATGAGGAGAAGATGAAAATAATTTTACAAGATTTTTGCACATATCGTCGCTTAAGGAGAGATCCGACATCTGGTTTACAAACTAAAAACAACATATTTGTGGAAAAATTATACAATCTTGGGTTAATTGATGTATATGAGAAGCACAAATTGACCATAAAGACTGCCATAGCTCCTAGGATATATGGACTGCCTAAGATTCACAAGAATGGAATGCCTTTGAGACCAATTTGCTCGTCGATAAATTCACCCTCTTATGGACTCTCCAAATACATGATAGACATATTTAAACACTCGAAGGAAAATTCGATATATAATATTAAAGATGCTGTAGAATTTAGTTCAAGAATAAATAACACTTACATCGCCGATGACGAAGTTCTTATTTCATTTGACGTGGTTTCTTTATTTCCAAGCATTCCGATTCATTTAGCACTATGGACAATTGAAGGAAAATGGAAATTTTTAGAGGCACATACAAATATACCTAAGGATTTGTTTGTGGACATTTTAAGGTTTTGTATCAAAGAGAGTAGATATTTAATGTATAAAGACAAAATCTATGAACCGAGAAAAGGAATGCCGATGGGCTCTCCAGCCTCACCAGTCATAGCTGATATAATTATGGAACAACTTCTTGACATATCATTGGCTAAAATGGACGTAAAACCGAGGATAATTATAAAATATGTGAATGATTTATTCGCAATAGTAAAAAAGGACAGAATAAATGACACCATCGAAAAACTAAATTCATTTGATGGACAAATACAGTTTACCGTGGAAAAAGAAAATGACAACCAACTGCCATACTAACGCAATTGCTATTAGAAAAGGAACCAATTTAAAAGTTATTTGGCATCAAAAACCAACAGCCTAGGGACGATTGATACATTTTTATTCTAAGCAGCACAGAACAATTATTATAAATACAGCATCGAATTTCATACGACGAGTTCTTAAAATAAGTGACACGGAATTCCATAAAAACAATATAACAAAAATAATGAATATTTTAACCATGAATGACTTCCCAATAAGGACAATTAAAAATCTTATAAAACGTGCAAAAAACAACAGGCAACAGGTGATAAGAGAACCAAAACGATATACAAGCATATCATATATTTCTGGACTCTCGGAAAGATGGTAAAACTCAGATATTTATGACGAAGAAAAATTTGAACTAGCATTTAGAACGGACAACACTGTGAATCAGTTATTTAGCAAAACAAAATCAAAAATTAAAAAGGAAGACAAGTCAAATGTGGTATATAAAATTCCCTGTAGTGGTAACGGGCTCAATATATGCGATAAAGTATACGTTGGGACGACAAAAACAAAACTTAAGACAAGAATATCTTCGCATAAATCTGACCATAAAGCTATTGAACAAAAAACTGCACTAGCAGCCCACTGTACGTTGAAAAATCACAAACCACACTTTGAAGGAGTAAAAATATAACATGAAGAGAGAAATTATTGATGTTAATGCACAGCTTCGTCTAAATTACCGACAAGACACAGAAAATTGTGAACACATATACAGACAATTAATAAACAAAAACAGACGATCGATAAAATAGATTTACTGCCTGTTTAAGGATTTCGAACTTCAACGTTCGCACAGAAAATTTTATTTTAAACAAAAACAAAATTCTAAAACAGGTGATAAGAGAACCAAAACGATATACAAGCATATCATATATTTCTGTACTCTCGGAAAGATGGATGGATGTTTAACGATTTCGAACTTCAACGTTCGCATAGAAAATTTTATTTTAAACAAAAACAAAATTCTAAAATTTGTTTTTGTTTTAAATGTAATTTTCTATGCGAACGTTAACGTTCGAAATCGATGAACTGTCTGTAAGTTAATAAAATCTAATAAGAAGTGGCACAAGTGTTATTGTGAAGTTTTGTGTTTATTATATTTTTTAATTATTTACATGTAATTATCTTTGTAATATTATGTTTTGTTTTTTGTTTGATGTTAATAATAATTATTATTGTATTTATTTATTCAGACCCCTGAAGATGGTTAGCGATGCTTACCGAAATATTGGGAAAATAATAATAAAAATATAAAAAACGAAAATATCAAGAATTTTTATTTTTTATTTTATTTATTTACGTGGACCTACAGCCAAACAAAAACAACTAATAACCCCAGTTTTACTTGTAACAATATCAAAGCTTAAACAAAAACAACAACAAAAAACAGTGAGCTTATCTTTTCTAAAAATCCCGACCACAATTGGTTGATTTTTTGTCAACTCTAAATGTAGTTGTAAGTGGGTAAAGAAAAAACAAAAATAAAACAAATTTCTTATTAAGATTTTTGTATGATGTGCTAAATTCCTAATTTTCCATATTTGATAAATACACTGAAATTTATTTTATTTTATCAAAGTTTTTCTTGGGATTCAAAAATTAATTAATAAGGATACGTTTTAATGTGCTTAATTCCCATAAATTTATACCGTCTTTCAATTGGAAAATTAAATTTATAAAAGTTAAAGTGCAATATTCGGTTTTAAATAAATTTTTTTTTACAAAAGTGCCTAAATTTTACAAAAAAAAAAAAACCACCGAAATGTAAAGAAAAATGCTGCTTTCAAAACAAATGCCATTTTGTCAGTGATGCCACAATAAAAACAGAATTTATTGACACTTTCCTAGTGTTGATACTAAAAGAATCGGAAGATGAAGACTGGAATACAATCTTGCAATGATGTTGATTCTTAGCAAGCTGATGGTTTATGTTGGCAAGCGTAAAAAGGCTATAAGACAGCAAACTATGCTAAATCGACACAGAATTATTCAAGCACTTTGAATATACATACTTTATGGGGTCTAAGAAATAAGACTGCGAGTCAAGTTTCTGGGAGGGGATCTTAAAAAGAAAACTAACTATTTAAAACATTTAATTTTTTGAGCCTTCCTAATTGAACTTAAATGCATCCGTGTGTGTATGTGTGAATTATTTTCCTTTTTTTTTTAACAAAATTACATAAATTTCCATTATTTTTTTTTTTCGTTTTAATAAACTTCGAATGCGAACAACATCAATGATTTTTGTTTTCGGTTTCAGTTTTTTTGCTGTTTTTTATGGTTTGCGGTCATTGGCATTGTTGTAGTTGTAGTTGTTGCTTGTATTTGCTTTTAAATAAAAAAAAATTGTGTCAATTGAAAGTGCAAATACGGTAATTTGTTCAATAAGAAAAGAATAATAATGCCACTCACAACTGTCAACAGTATTCCACCCAGACCATCAAAATGGCAGAAATCCTCGAAATGATTCGAATGAAACATTTAAACAAAACCCACAGACAGACACACTCTAACCAACACAATGACACTAACAACAAAAACAAAGCGAAATTCATGTAAGCTGAAACCAGTAAAAACAACAAAAGCAAAAAAATGGAAAATAATAAATCGTTTATATTTTTTGTAGTGGATTGAATTCAGTTCAATAAAGGCCATATGCATACACAAATACATACATACTAGCTTTTCATGCCCGACGATTCCGATTTGAGTTCATAATCAGAAATTGATTTTTACTTTATGAAATTTCTTCTTCTGAAAATGAATTAAAAATATATTAAGAAATTAAATTGGATCAAATGTAACCACAATTTCATTGCACGTTACAATTTAATGCATGCAAGTGGGGCATGATAACTTAAAGGGCTATCCGGTAGTATAATTTTTAGTTGTTATACCCTCCAGCACAAATAGTTGTGAAGAGGGTATACTAAGTTTATCATTACGTGTGAAACTATTTTATTATTCATCTCAGACCCCATAAAGTGTATACATATGTATATTCTGGCTCCTTGAGTAAAGTCGATTTAGTCATGTCCGTCTATCTCTCCGTCTGTTGAAAACACGCTTAATTTCGAAAAAATCGAAAGAAATGTTGTTCGACTAGAAATCACGCTGTAAAATTTCGTGAAGATCGGTCATTAATTTACTCTAGGCCCCATATAAACCCTACTCCCGAAAAATAATGTAGTACGCCTCGAACCGTAATAAATAATGTTATCAGAATAAAATTAAATACTTCACAGTTTTATAGGACTAGAAATAACACTAATACATTTCGTGATGGTCGTTCCATAATTGACTATAGGCCCCACATAAAGCCCATTCTGGTAAATTAATAAAATACGCCTAAAACCGTAGCAGATATATTTATTGCAGTAAAATTTCTTCTAACTTAGCTTCATATGGCCAGAAAAAATGTCATGCAATTTTGTGACATGCGGTCCTTAGGCCATACACAGAAAGAAAAACACTCGGGATAAATCAAGTTTTGTATGATAACTCTAAGCACGGGTCGTACTCAAAATAACGAATAACACCAAAACGTACTCAAAACAATACTAAATAGGATTACTTTCGAAAATCAATCCCGGAATTTCTTGAAATAAGTACAAAGATAAAAGATTAAACTTTTCGTTGTGTTTTACCCTCCCGCTTACGCATGTTTTGATTTTTTATACACATTGAAAAAAGGTGTGGCCAGACTCATGTGCACCACGAAGGGTTAAAAAGTAAATTTGAACTCTTGCTTCTCATTTAGTTTAGATTTTTGGTTAAATATGTACATACGATTTCTAAAGTAAAAACCATATCGTGAATGATGTTGGTGTTTTTTCGTTCTGTAATGTGTAATACGGGTAAGTAAATGAATCATAATAACTTTTTCTTTCTAATTTCTTATTTGGTTTTTTTAAGCACGAATTCAGGATAAAATCAACTTTATAATACTTGAATCAAGGGCATTTTGAGATTGGTTCAATATTAGTTTTAATTAAATCCATCTCATTTTCGGATTATTTCAAGTACGAAATCGGGATTGAATTTGAATCTTTCTGTACTTGATTCAAGAAAATCGGTACTCACTGTACTATTTATACCGCTTCGGATTGATTTCAGTACGGATGGATTTATTTTTCTTTGGAGTGTAATAAGCCGCCTTCTAAAGTTCAGTGTAAACGCTAAAATAATTTCATAGCTCTTTTGAAATTAATTGAAATTTATGTTTTTATACCCTCCACCACAATTAGTTGTGAAGAGGGTATATTCAGTTTGTCATTCCGTGTGAAACTTTTTTACTATTCATCTCAGACCCTATAAAGTATATATATTCTGGGTCCTTGAGTAATTTTAAGTCGATTTAGCCATGTCCGTCTGTCCGTCTGTTGAAAACACGCTCACTTTCGAAAAACTCAAAAGAAATAAACAAACTTGGTGTCAAATTGCTTGTAGTTATCCTAAGCAGTTTGGGATTGAAATTCAGCAAAATCGGTTCAATAGGATCTGAGCTATGAATCAAAATGTGGAACCACCACCTAAAAAAAATTGATAATTTTGTTACAAAAACTAACATAAATGGTGGAAAATTGCACAGAATGATATAAGATTTCGCAACAATTCGTTTTATTCAACTGGAAATCACGCTGTGAAATTTCGTGAAGATCCGTCAATAATTTACCCTAGGCCCCATATAAGCCCTACTCCCGGAAAACAGTATATTAAGCCTAAAACCCTAACTAACAATGCTATCATTACAAATTTTGGCAAGTCACAGTTACATAGGACTAGAAATTAAACTGTTAAGTTTCGTGAAGATCGGTCTATAATTTACCATAGGCCCCATATAAAACCTACTTCCGAAAAACAACTTAGTACGCCTAAAAACGTAAAAAATAATGCTATCATAACAAAATTTGGTACATCAAAGTTTTATAGAACTAAAAATAAATCTTTGAAATTTCGTGAAGATCGGTTCATAATTTACCATAGGCCCCATATAAACTTTGCTCCCGGAAAACAACTTCGTACGCCTAAAAACGTAAAAAATTATGCTATCATAACAAAATTTGGTACATCAAAGTTTTATAGAACTGGGAAAAAGACTGTGAAATTTCGTGAAGATCGGTCCATAATTTACCCTAGGCCCCATATAAACCCTTCTACCGGAAAACAGTTTGGTTGCCTTAATCCATAATTAATAACAAATCGTCACAGTTTAAGATAATAATAACATCATACAGATATTACTCCTTAAACATTCGAACTGTCGGTGGAGGGTATCAAAGATTCGGCACAGCCGAATATAGCACTCTAACTTGTTAATACCTGAAATTTTTGGATGAATGGCTCATAACTTGCCATGGCTCCACTATCAATTCCCCTCCTGAAAATATTTAAGTTCGGCTTAAACTGTTACGAATCAAGCTACTTAAAATTGCTTAAAAAAAAGCATAAAGCTTTTTGATTGTCGGCCAAGAATTTAATATCGGTCTAAACCTCAACCAATTATAATGCTGATGTGTATTTTTATAAAGATAAACTACTAATAAATAGATATCACTCCTGCAATATTCAAACTGTCGGTGGAGGGTATCAAAGATTTGGCACAGCCGAATATAGCACTCTTACTTGTTTAAAACTAAATCAACCCAGATTTGAAAAATATATTATTATTATTTTTTTGTGAGGGTTTTGGAAATATTAAATTGACTTTCAGGAGGCGGACGTATGTGGGATCATGATACATTTCGGAACAATCATCACGAAAATTGGTTATTTTAATTTTTAGTTTTATAAAACAAATGTATTCATTCCGCTACCGATTTTATACAACTTTCTGGTAATTTGTAGCAAAAATACATAAAAACCAAGAAAGGTATTTCTATGTAAGCGGGTGAATCAAAAGGTTTGAATAGAAATGTATCGCTGGGGTTCATTAAAACAAAAGTAATAATTAGTGGCTTTAAATGGTAAATAATCAGTTAACATAACAGAAAAAGAAGTTTTTTTTAGGGAGGTTGGTTGTCATTCAGGTCGATTACTCTTTTATTTTTAGCGAATTGTATTTCCATCTTAAACTGCTTGGGAGAACTAAAAATAATCCGACACCCAAATCATTATTTTTTATTAAGTCGTTCGAACAGGCTCCACGAAAAGCCCCCAATGAAATAACGCCCGAGAAATGAAATATTCCCCAAATATTTTTCTCATTCCTCATTTGGGGTTTTCAAATTATGAAATAATCACCAATGAAATAACACCCAACAAATTTTTAAAATTCGGGGCTTGTTTCATAGCGTGTATAATTTGGGTGTTATTTCATTTTTTATTCGGGGGTTATTTCATTTTCAATAATTTTGTGACTTTGCTGTTGGTCCATATTGACTTCATGAAATCCTTGGTGAAACTGACTCTTTTATGAATTTTGGGCATAATTTCATCTTTGTTGCTGATGGGGTTTATTTCGTTGGGAGTTATTTCATTTTCATCATTGGGTGTTATTTCATATGAAATAATTCCCAAATATTCGGGGTTTTTTCGTTTTCGCTTTGGGGCTTATTTGATTTATTTTTGGATGTTATTTCATTCACTGTTTTTGGGTGTTATTTCCTATTTTTTGGCGTTAATTTCATTTGGGGTTATTTCCTGGGCGTAACTTCATTGGGGGGACTGTTATCCCAAAAGAAATTGATTTAGATTCAAATAGAATTTACATTCGGATTGTGCCCAACAACATTTTGCATTTGTAGCAACCAGTCTGCTTCTTTTGTCCCAAAGTGTAAATTCATTGTTCAAATTCAAATTTTTTTACGACAACAGTTATATTATTTGTTTCAAACAATAAATATTTTATGGCGACAAAAATTGTTATTTCCTGCAAATGCAAATCATTTACGTCAACAGCAATTTTCAATGTGCTGTTATTTCAGAGGAAAACCTTTAACGACAAACGTTATTTTATTTGCAACAAATAATTTTGCTGTTAAAAAACATCAAATACTTTCATGTTGTTGCGGTAAAAAAAAAAATATTGTTGGAAACTTTCTTGCGACAAAAGAATTTCATTTACGCCAACAAGTTTTTGTTTACCCCAACAGCATAATCGTCAAATGCTCAAATTATTTGGCATCACAAAATTTTTTTTTTTTTTTTTTGTGTGAAAGTAAGTGTGTTTGAAACCAGTGCTCGAACATAAACATTATAATATAAGAAACAAATTTATAATTAATTAAATCTTATCCTAAAACTTTATTTTATGTTAAATAAAGTCTTATCCTAATACTATATTTTATGTCCTGCCAGCGCCACACAATAAGTGCTGCAGTGTTTCTTCTCCTTAAGCGAGTGTGGCCGCTATCATTAAAAATATTTCGAGATAGTGGGGTCGGATGCAATTCGAGCCTTTTTAAATATTTAACTGCATATTTCGGTATTTTTTTTTTAACTAATGGAACATTGAGATCCTTGTGAATTTTTGAGTTTTTAACATACCAAGCGAAAAAATTCATTTTGACGCCTTTGAATTTTTTCGATATTAGAGGCCGAAGTAGTGCCCCTTAACTGAGTTGTAAAGTAAAACCTTGCAATCGAGACTAATAAAAGAATTTCTTCCCATAAGCCAATGAATTTGGAATGATTTTAGTTTCATTTGAGTTAATTTTCCACGTTAATCGCCGATCCAGATGTATACCGAGATACTTTATATGCGAATTTTGAGGTATTATTTGATTATTGATTTTAATAGGGGGCATGATTCCCGACGCAAGGTGAATGTTATATGTACGCATTTTTGCTCATTGACCTTTATCCTCCATTGCTTTAACCACAGTTCGAGTTCAAATATATGATCCTGTAGGTATCAAGAAGCTTCTTGACTGTTTTTGTGCACGCTTAGTAAAGCTGTATAATCAGCAAATGTTAAATATCCGGTGTAGTTTTTTGTTGGCATATTCGAGGGACTCCAACGTCACTTGACTAAGGAGAGCTTAAATAATCACCTTTTTTTAGTAATAAACTTTCGCCCGACTAAGTAGTTTTCTAACAGCTTGTGTGTGTTTACTGGTTAGTTTAGCTTCAATTAACGTAATAAAAGCCTTCATGACAGACTTTATCAACAGCTTGACAAA
Organism: Pollenia angustigena; assembly: GCA_930367215.1. NCBI lineage: Eukaryota > Metazoa > Arthropoda > Insecta > Diptera > Polleniidae > Pollenia > Pollenia angustigena. Next base: position 116,227,990 of record OV884057.1, on the reverse strand, counting down.
CATTGATTAAGAGAGTGGAACAATATTTCCTTCTTCAAAGTCTTTTCATACGGCGTTTACTATTCAATGGGTTTGTTCAATTGAACTGTGTTCTCTTCTAAAGCCGAATTGATGGTTAGGAATACATCTATTTTCATTTAAAATTGGGGTTTATTTCGATAACGAGTTATTTATATAATTGATAAAATTTTGCTTTATTAGAATGATAAACTGAGGCCTACTAAAAAAAAAAAAATTTTGTAATTTTAAGTGGTTCTGGAAAAAGTATTATTTGTTACATACGAGTCCGATTAATTACGCTTTTTTAAATCAGCGTTGGATATTTTATTGAACTTAGTTGCAGGAAACAGTCTGGATTAAGTCTGCTAAAATTTATCGTTTGAATCCTTTGCAATCCTGATTACTTAAACAGTTTATTTCTGAATGTGCATTGGCCAGTTTGCCCCTTAATTCCAGACAGTTTAAGTAACACTATCAAAATTAATCCTTGAATAAATTTCAGCCAATATTTTAAAATTAACGTAAAAAAGAAAAACTTTTTGGCTGCCATTTAAAAGATCTTTGAAAATGGGACTTCTTTTTTGCGTCAATCAAACGTAATCGGTTTTTATTCGTAATTTATAGAATTTAACTGAAATGTTTATTATTAGGCTTATCGTTGCTATTTAAGTTGCAGATTTTTTTAACAATTTAAAGTATAAGTCTAATAAAGTTTTATATTTAGATTGATATTGAGAATAGCATGTGTGCAAAGTTAAAATTTTAAGTTATCGAAAAACTTCGGAAATTACTTAAACAAAAAAAGAACATTTTTTGAATACACTTGCAAACAAGAGCACCAATTTCCGTCTGTATACATACACAAACAAATATTATAAATTCAAAGCTCTTGTGTGAAGTGGCAGAGAATCGAGTGAGTGTCAATTGCATACATAAGAAAAATTATTGTCTTACATCAATCAGTTTGTGCTTTTTTGTTTCCTTTGCTTTTTGTTGTTGTATTATCCTTTGAGTTAAATCATTTTGTTATCTTTCCTTTTTGTTTGCTACAAAATATATGGATGGATTCCAATAAAAAAGTATATTTGTCATATAGATTTTTTACACCCTCCTCAAAATTAGTTGTTTGAATGACGGTGTACTTAGTTTGTCTTTTCGTGTGAAACTTTTTAATATTCATCTTAGACCCTATAAAGTATGTATATATGTATATTCTGGGTACTTGAGCATTTCCAAGTCAACTTAGCCATGTCCGCCTGTTGAAAACACGTTCACTCTCATAAGACTCAACAAAAAGGAACATTTTAAGTGTCAAATCGTTTCTAGGCATCCTAATGTTATAAAGAGTCAACATTAACTCAAATTAAACTAAAATCAGTACAAATCAATTGGCTTGTTGGAAGAAATTCAGTTTATAGTCTCCATGTCAAACTTCTACTTTACAACTCTAATATCGAAAAAATGCAAAATAAATAAAATGATGTTAAAAACTTTAAAATTCACAAGGACCAAAATGTTTCATTAGTATGATCGCGAAATATTCGATAAAAAATTTCAAAAGCCTCGAACTCCAGCCAAATATTTTAGCTCGTAATATTTTAGATAAGATATCCTGCAAGACTCATTCGATAAGCAGAACGCTTAACATTTTTATACGTGAACAGAAACTGTGATGCGATACAAATTTCGCCCGGCACTGGCATAACATAGAAGTTAGTATTTGAATAAATTTGATTAATAACACAGTGCAACAAAATAGTGCATTTGTGAAATTTCATAAATAAAAGTAGATGATCCTTATGTATTTTTATCTGCTGATTACAATGGCGTCATTAGTTTTTTACAATAGCTCTAAGTTGTACCTTGTTTTTTACTTTTAAAGATTAAGGACCGATGTTGATTTTGAATAAAAAACAAATTATTTAGGAAATTATGTATGGAACAAAATATCGGTCACCTTCATCCGATGGTCCAAATTTTTGATGACGTTGAGGTATAATTGAGGTTCTATGCCGTGAATGTGCCGAATTATCTTATCGTTTAGCTCTTGAATTGTTGCTGGCTTATCGACGTACACCTTTTCTTTCAAAGAACACCAAAGAAAGAAGTCCAACGGTGTCAAATCACATGATCTTGGTTGCCAATTCACATCGCCACCACGTGAGATAGCGATAAGGTTTTAGTTCAATTGTAAATTGCACCTTGTTAGCGTGTAAATGCAAGTCTTTATGCGTAATGTTCCTCAATGACGAGCGTGAGAGGTACAATTGTTGGGCACGACCGCGAACACCGGTTTGCTAAAATTTTTGCACGATTTTTCCGACTGTACGCACATTCGGACGATTGATTAGACCGAAAAAATCACGAAGTGCACGATATGCATTTTGATTTGAACGCCCATTTACTCCGTCGCTCGATTGTGAATCCTTTCATGGTTCAAATTGAGTTAGTCTGAAATTGAGAAATGTCAAAAGAATTGCAGAAAAAACTTGACGTTAAGGTGCGATTCACATTTAATATCGGCCTTGCAATTTGAGCACCATTTTTTTTACTATTCGGTTAGTATTTCGGAAACAGTCCTCCAAACCTTAAAATATATTCTGGATTATTAATCTTACCAAAATTTTTTTTCAGTTGGCGAACGTCGCAATATTGAATACAACAGGATATATTACTGTTATGAAAAGCATGTTAAAATTTTCGTGTTTTTTTTTATTATATTTAATTTACTAATCCTTATTTTTTTTTGTCTGCTGACAAAGAATATAACATTATTTTTTTGTTGTTTGTGGTGATTATATGCTTGAACAATTTGTACGTATTCATATTGACTCTGTGAGATATTTTTATTTTTATGTTAAGACAAACATTTTTGGATCCATTTAAGATTTCAACATATCTCTCTATGCATATCAGACCAACTCACCTTTTATGGGCCAAAAAGTTAAAGTTGTACCCCTCTGAAAATTAACTTTGTAATTTTTTATGATGATTCTCAAAATCTTCATTTTGTTTTTCTTCACCTACTTACAACTACAATTAATGTTGTGAGAATTCCAACCAATTGTAGTGGGGAATGTAAGATGAGATAAGCTCACTGTTTATTGTTGATGTTTTTTGTTTAAACTTTGATATTGTTTCAAGTAGAACTGTTGCTTATAAGTCTTATACGTTTAACAGTTTTATTTGGTTTAATATCTTTAGTTTTTCTAAAATCTTTATGGATGAAGTTTCCTGATGATCTGGCCTAAGCAACCAGTGAAATGCGCATAGGAATAGCTTATCCCATCAACAATAAATTTCATGTGTTGTTATCAAGAATAAAACCTGGGAATTAAGCACGAATGACAAAATATTTTGAAATTAATTATTTTTTGTCCAATAAATGAGAAAATATATTGGATATTTAGGAATTATTTTATCCTGCATTATAAAGTTGTTAAAATCGAATCATAGACTTGAGTTAGCGAGATGTTTATGTCAGTTTGTTGATGCTTTTTAAATCGATTAAAATAACTTAACCATTTTTTGTACAATTTTCATTTCCAAAACGTCGCTATAGAAAGGTGTTGACCATTGCTTAAAATTTTAGTCCAAAATTAGCCCTTAACAGCGCTGTCTTAATTTTTATAACATTAACTAAGACATCTTATTTTGTCAATCCAGAGCTTTTTAAGTCCACTGATGGGCTAGAAAGTTGAAAATTGCCAAGCGTATAGTAAAACACCTTGGCCAAATCCTAACGTAAAAGGATTTTTGGCCTGTGGGCGGAGCATTAAGAGGAGAAACGGTCGTGGCAAAATAAATTTTTGTAACATTTTAACTTACATATATTAAAGCCTTCTAATGAAATAGGAAGCTGATAATTTCCTCGCATACAGTCCCAACAATGGAGCATAGCCTGAAGTAGTCGGATCTAAGATTTTTGGATTACGGGCGGAGAATTGAAAGGAAAAGCGGTGTGGCCTCTGAGGGCCAATCAATCTAAGAACTGCCCAATCAAAAATTTTATCATTTTGCGCAACACTAATGGTACATATCAAAATTTAAGCGCACAATTATACGCTACGCAATAAGACATACAGTGATGCAGTAAATTAAGTGAAGGAGCTCTTAACAAGTTTCATAAAAGAAAAAAAAAAAAAATATTTCAAGTGTCACGGCATTCCCTTACTACGAAGCAGGTTTGTACGGGAGAACATCAAAAATAACTGTAAAAACCATTCAGTGTGTAAAGCTGAACTTTACGTTCAACAGTTTTTATGTGCGTTGAATAAAGCGCATCCATGCCTTTCATAAGCGCAATGGTAAACGAAACTTTTATGTTTCTCCCTTACAAACCTGTTTCCTTTGAAGCTCAAGTTTTTATTGAGATGCTACTGACGTTGGGGCTTACCTTAAAGTAGTTGTTCTTCCTGCCTGGCAGGGTCCGGCTTAACAGCTAGTTTTATATTACAATGTGAAGTTGTTTTCTAAATATTTCAGGACTCTATTAATGGATTTACTAAATTTTTACTAAAAATTTGTGGTTTGTGCATACATTTAAAAAGAGGGTAAAATTTGGTTTTTTCAAAGTTTTAGGGACTAAGCAAAAAAAAAAACATAATATTGAACATACTTGTCCGATATACTCATCAATGAGACACTACTCAAATGAAATGGATTTTTGTTTGTCATTAATAATCCAGAAAATATTTAAATTGTAATTATGGTATTATTAAATGTCACTGTATCTTTAAAACTAGAGCTGCTAAAAAAAAATTATAATTACATCGTAGTCAGTACTCTAAATTGCACAGAAAAATGCTCGCCATTTTTTTTTAATAAAACAATTAATCAAAAATAAAATTAGTTTTAATTAAAAATTTAATCAAGTGAATTTAAAATTTACTTATCATATTACATCATTACTGACGAAAATGTTGTTAATATCAGTAAATATTTAATGAAGTTTATCACAAACTTTTTAGTTTTTTCTGTGTAAATAAAAACCATGGAAGTCTGGAAATTTTTTGGTTTGTTGCCCTGTGTTACTGTTTGCTCATATATAAAATACAGCAAAAATATGTTATAATTCAATATATTTCATTAAAATCGTTCATAAAGGTGGGTACTTAAGATTCGGCCTAAATTAAAATCTGTATTTCATTTTTGAGAAGCATTCAAGTTGCTGTTCTTGTCTGGTTTTTGTTTCAATTTATTTATGACTAGATGAGTTTATTTCTTCACTTGAAGCAGCATGTTCCTCATCAATTCCAATCATCAATTTAAGGTTCTGTTCAATTCCTCAAGCCATTCATATGCATGGTATTGAAAGGATAACATGCACGTATGTGTATGTATTTACATACTCTCTCGTAGATTTTAGTAATATAGAATACAATAACATAATGTTTTAGGATCACTTCAATCATGTTGACTGGCAACAAAAGCAAAAAGTTAAAAAAATGGAAAAAGAAAATCATTTTCCTAAAATATACATGATACTTATTCTTTGTATTAACGTTGTTTATTTTATATTACTTCTATACACAAAGGTTTTTTCTGTAGTTCTTTTTAACAATTTTCGTAGATTTTGTGTTATTTTAATATTTTAAAAAAGTTTCACTGAAAAGACTCAAAACAAAATGACACAGACATGTCAGGCATACTTTCATCATCTTTAGATTCAATAGTATGTAAAACTAGAAATTTATATTCATATTATTTTCAAAAATGGAAGCAAAAAAAAAATCAACGACGAATTCAATGGCATACTAAGTAAGTTTATCTATCTAAACCTTCTTACTGGTATGTATTTCTGTTTGTTTTTATGAATAAATAATTTTGTTTAATGTAAAAGAGAAAATATGAAGAACAAATTATTTAATTAAATAATTTGACATTGAATTAAAATGTACAGAAGTTTCTTAAAAGCATTTGAATAGATTGCATAATATACAAAATAAAATATTTTTAAAAGAAATTTTAGCAATAAAATTTTTGGGCGGAAAATTTTTTTAAGGGTGATATTGTTCGTAATTCTCTTGAATGGCTCATAGTGGAAATATTTTTATGATTTCAAATAGGGAACTCGTCGTTAACCCTGGAAGGTTACTTTTTGTTAAATCGACGAACTAGCTTAAAGAAATTCTAGGGGAACTTTTTTTAAAGTAAAAAATCAACAAAAAATTTAAGTTAAGTTAATTTTTGGGAATACAAAATTTTTTAATTTACAAAATTTTGTTTGTGTGCTTAATTTAAAATTTTTATTCTTGATACAAACACTGAAAGTGCACGGCTTAAAAAAAGAAACTGGCAACTTGCTTTATATTTTTTGATTTTCTTGCAAAAACAATAAAGCAATAGTTTTTTCTCAACCTACTTACAGCTACAATTAATGTTGGGAGAATTCCAAGGCGAATTTAACTACAGGTGGTGTCGGAACTACAACAATACAAAAACAACAGAAACAACATAGAGTTTTTTGCATTGCATTGTTAGTGCTTATAGCTCGAAATGTCAACCATTCGTAGCAAAACACTAACAAATTAAAGCAAATGAGCTTAAACTGTCAAAATCAGATGCCGTTTCGACACCACCTCAGTTAATTCGCTTTGGAGAATTCCATCCAATTGTAGTGGAGAATATAAGAAAAGATAAACTCACTGTTTATTGTTGTTGTTTTTGTTTAAGCTTTGATTTTGTTACAAGTAAATTTGGTGCTTATAATTCTTATTCTCTTAACAGCTTTATTTGTTTTATATCTTTAGTTTTTCTTAAATCTTTGGACAAAGTTTTCTGATGATCTGGCCCGCAGAATACATAGAACTGTAAAAAGTGACGTGTGAAAAAGGCCCAAATCAGTTGCTTTCGAAGAAAGAGACAGAAAGCTTTTTTGGTAGTGAAGTTGCAAGGTGTAAAAGCAGGCCGCAACAATCAACACAAATGGCGTGATCAAAACAAAAATAACAAAACACAAACCACGTTAAACAAATGCATTAGTACAGCAAACGTTGTTTTTTTGTGCAAAAAAATTTATTTAGTAGTATTGTTTTGTTTTCTAATGTTATTTACTTACTTAAATATTATTTACTCGTGTTGTGGTGAACTTCAGAGTTAATTTTTACAACAATTTTGCAAATAAATCTTAACTAAATAAATTTGTGCTCGTTGTATTGTATTGAAAGAGACAAAAAAAAAACTCAAAATCTTCCATCTCGTGACAGTTCTGTGGTATTCTCTGATTTGGCCTAAGCAATCAGTGAAATGCGCATAGGAATAGCTTATCCCATCAACAATAAATTTCAGTGTTTTTATCAAGAATAAAAATTAGGAATTAAGCACGACAAACAAAATCTTGTTGATTAACATTTTTATAAAATAGTTTTCACACAATTCTATTCTATGTTTTTGTTTACTGGTTTGTTTTGTATTCTGCTTTGGTGGTAGTACAGAGTTGTATTTGTATGGCTTAAATTATAAGTTTTACCGATTATACAGCCCGACAAAATTAAAAAAGATTTTTGCTTCTTTAAATTTATCAACTGATTCTAGTTAATTTGGGTGCGCTCAATTCGAAACTGTAATCAGTTTGTCTCTATCAGCTCTAGTTTTCTTGATATAACTTTTTTATACCCTCCACTTATGACCACCAATTACCAATTACCCAAATTTTTTTTTTTCCAAAAAATTTTTTTTTATCAAAATTTTTTATTTACTGTTATAGTTATTGTAAAAAAAAAAATACCAAATTTTTTTTAAGTATTTAGAAAGTAAAACTTTTCCATAGGAATTTAAAAAAATAAAAAGAAGTGAAACTGCTTCATACAGATTTATTAAAATAAAAAAAAAAAAAAAAATTTGGGAGTTTTTTTTTTTTTGGCAATAACTATAACAGTAAATAAAAAATTTTGATAAAAAAAAAAAATTTTTGGAAAAAAAATTTGGGTAATTGGTGTAATTGGAGGTCATAAGTGGAGGGTATAAAAAAGTTATATCATGAAAACTAGAGCTGATAGAGACAAACGGATTACAGTTTTGAATTCAGCGCACCCAAATTAACTAGAATCAGTTGATAAATTCAAAGAAGCAAATTGAGTGTTGGTCTGTGTTATTGATATTAAACTAGCGTTTTATTTGAGGAATTGTTTATGTGGCAATACAGTCATTTGACAATAAATTAATCGATTACATCAGAATGTACTAATAAAGTGACCTCACAAGCGCAGCTGTTTGCAGTGATTTTCTTCGAGTGTGACGTTTGTCGTCATTTTTTGGTTTATTTATTTTTTTATAAGGCAATTTGACACTTGCCGTCTCAATTCTAGCAGCAAAATGCCTGTTGTTTTTTTTATTGTTTCATTGTTGTAGTACTGAGGTCACTTTGTTAATACATTTTGAATTACATTAGAAACGTAAAATCTGTCGACCGACAATTCGTTATTAAGTGGACCGCTTAAAAGAATGATAAGGAGTGACTTGTTGTCGTTCGCTTTAGATGTCGGTTGACATCGGGGACCTGGCTGTATAATTTTAAGCAAATTCTATTTACCTTAACAAGGTGAAACCTATAATATGGTTATGGCTCTCGGAAAGATTAATTTAACCATAATTTGGTTGCAGGTGACAATAACATGGTTTAAGTAACTACACAATGTTTAAGTGTGTGTTGGAGCTTTTTATTAATAAAACATAATTTTGTTAAATTCAGCCATATTTGAAATTTTAATGTATGCAAAAATTTTATTGTTAAATAGAAAGAAATATTATTGATGGTGAAAAAGTTATATTAAAAACAACAATAGTTTGTTTCCATTGCGGTATTACGACATTGAACCTCGATTATGTCTCAGAGTCATTGAAAATATGGATATGGTTATTGCCATAGATCCTTCTATTATAATAAATATTAAGATAATTCTCTTAAAACATTTTGTTTTATTTACAATTAACATCGTGCGTTTTGGTTGGACCAACCTTTACTTAACTATATGAAGAAGTTACCCAAATAAAGCAAAGATTTAATTTCAGAGATAAAATTTTTATCCATTTCAGATATTGTTGATCAAAAAAATCAGTCTTTTCAACAAAAGTCGCAATTTCTTAATAAAAAACTTCCATCGTTTAAATAGATTTTCACAAGCTTGATAACGAATGGCACCAGCATGGAGTCTTAGATTTCCATAAATATGAGTTTCATAGTGATTTATAACCAGAAATTAATAAGAAAAAATATTCTGTGGTAGAAACGTAAAACATCACACCACAATAGTGGAGAGGGTATTATGCATTTGTGCTGATGTGTGTAACACCTTAAAATATGGATCCTGAACTGGCTGTCCAGGTAACCTTCTGCGCAAATTACATGTCGCAATTTTGGAGATAATTTGATAATAGGTTTATGGGTTCTTATTAGCACAAGAACCAAGGGCCTATTGAAAATGGGCCGAATCATAGGACTACGAGGGGAGATAGTGGCAATTTCGTCCTCTCAGAAACTATCAAACCAATTTAATTGATATTTAAAACATAGATCGCTCCATATTTATATGCATACATGAGCATGATTCTCCATGAGTCCCGAATAGGGTGCACTCTCGTAAATGTGTTTTAAAGAGAAAAGAAGGACCTCCTGGTGGTGGGGTAGCAATATATGTAAGAGAAGGGATTTCAAGTAAAGTTTGCTGTACTTCTTTGCCAGGAGAAAAAATTTAATATCTGTTTATTGAAGTCTTTGCTTGTGGTAACAAAATACTTATTGGATGTGTTTATGGACCTAATCGTAAAATTGATTTAAATATTTTTCAAGAGAAACTTGAAACACGTACTGTATATAATGTGTGGTGACTTTAATACCAACTTACTATGTGAAGTTCATTTAATTGATTGCATGAAAACCTTTGGCTTAACTCCAACTAATAGCACAATACCAACTCATTATAAGTCAACAATTGACTCACTGCTGGACATATTTTTCGTAAGCTGTAAGCACACACTCTTACTTTATGAACAACTATCGGTACCTTGCTTTTCAAAACACGATCTGATATTTCTAACGTATGATTTTAAACTGCAAACAGTTAATGATAAAGTAACATACTACGATTTTATGCACATGGACTTTAATATAATTTCTAACGAATTTTATAAAATCGATTGGGACCAATTAAACTTTTTTGAACACAATATGTTGCACATTTTTAATATGTCTGTGCCTGTGAAAAAATTAATAAAAATTTTAAAAGCAAACCATGGCTTAATATGGATATAAGACGGATGATTTCTCGCAGGGATTTTGCATACAAAAGCTGGAAGCGTTTTAAAACATCGTATTTACATGAAGGTTATTGTAAAATGAGAACAGAAGTCAACAAAAAGATACGATGTGCTAAAGCTGCGTATTATTACAATCGTTTTAATTCTGCTGTAGGATCGTCAAAAACTTGGAAGACTATTCGTGAAATAGGTGTTGGAAAAACTCAACCAAATACTTCCACTAAAATAGATGTGGAAATGCTTAACGAGTCGTTTATAAATACTCCTAATGTGCCCGCAAATTATAATTTCTATAATGACATTCACAACCCCACACCAGATGAAAACAGGTTCTACTTCAATTGTGTAACGCAGTTAGATGTTCTCTCAAGCTGTTGTGCTGTAAAATCGAATGCTGTTGGATATGATGGATTGCATCCCAAATTTGTTAAAGCTATGTTGCCCAATATTCTATGCATGAAACAATTAACAATGGAGGGCTCAGAGCTGAAGCGAACCAAGTCAAAAATGAAAATTCGATAATATTTTGAGTTCGAGTAAGTGAATTTCCGTTAATTTCTGGAGCCATTGACATGAGCTTATTACCGTAACCTTTGGAACGAAAAACTTTTTGATTTAGTCCGTTACATAACTCGATAGAGTTAAACTTTGCGAAGAATTTCACACCAGTTTGGAAATACATATATGCATTTTATTTTATGACTTGGTTCGGTTCAGCTTTGAACCCTCCATATCGTCTTACTTATCTGGACGTTTCCAATCTGTGTTTTCTAATAACCAAAATTCACGTGTTTTGCCTGGGATGAAGGGTGTGCCTCAAGGCTCAATTCTGGGTCCACTTCTTTTTTCGATCTATATTAATGATCTAGTTAAACATCTATCATACTGCAGAATTCATTTGTATGCTGACGATGTACAGATATATATAAATAGTAAAATAGATAAAATTACTTCTTGCGTGGATAAATTGAATGCAGATCTGGCTTATGTACACACTTGGGCAACAGCTAATGGACTATGCATTAATCCATCTAAATCGAAATGCCTAATTATAACCCGTAAGTCAGTAAACTTGATTACTGAACCAACAGTATCTATTTAAAATCAACCAATTTAAGTTGTAAGCTCAACCAAAAAGTTGAGTATCATTTTTTATAATACTCTTTCTTGGTCTGATCATATTAATGCCGCAGCCGGAAAAACCTACTCCATGAAACGTACATTTTGGATTACTCAATGCCTTACCCCACTCAATATTCGTATTTTGCTTGCCAAAACCTATCTTATACCTACTTTGTTGTACGGATGTGAAGTGTTTGCCAACCTTGATTCTACTACTAAGAAAAAACTTACCGTGACTTATAACTCCATATTAAGATATGCTTTCAACTTCTTTTTGGGGTTAACATTATTGATCTTTTGGAGATAAGAGCTTTGTTACTTTTTCATAAAATTATTTTCACATGTGAACCAAAATACTTATTTAACAGATTAGTCCCTACTCGATCTAGAAGATATAATGATATGATACAAATCAGATATATAACCTTTTTCTCTGAACATCATTTTTATATTTTTGCTATACGTCTTTGGAACGAGCTACCGCCAAATCTGCAATTTATTAGTAACGCTTTGCAATTCAAAAAAGAACTTTTTAAACATTACAATTAGTCATAATTGTTTTGGATTTGTCTTATAATTGTATAAAGTATGCTTGTATTGCTCTTGCCAATGTATTTTTGTTTGTTTTCTTTTTCATAATTTTTTATAATTTTTGTATTATTTTGTAATAATTATTTCTTGGACATCCTTTTCATTCATGCCTAGCTAAGCTTAATCGTTATATGTTTGAGAATGTCCTTTTATTCTTAAATTTCGAGGAGTTCGCTGGTGTCCCCTTTCCCTACGTATATGCAACCAAATATAAAAGTAGACATATTTCAAGTTGAAAGTTTTACATTTTTATTAATTTGTTTTAAGTTAATATTGGGGGATTCATAAGGTAGTCATGAAGTCATATGTCTTAAAATAATAACAAGAAAAAAATATGAGTGCCGCGAGCAACCCTCATAATTTAGATTTATACTGAGTAGTTATGACAAAACCATAAACACACCATTATTTTAAGACTTTTTTTGTATGAAACACAACAATAATTTTTTAAACTATTGTAAAATATAAGGATATTATGACAATATCACTTGATAGCACACCTTGTGAATCCCCCATATATAAATCTAATGTTGGTCTACTTTAAATGAATTTTTTGCGTTTTAAATTTCTGTAAAAGTTCTTTATAAAATAAAACCTTAATTTGTTTTTCAAGTGTAATTTTATTTAAATCGGGTAATCTTGAATAGAATACTTTTAAATGTTCTCTTAAACATGAATAATGATATCAACTAGGCGTATACGTGCTTAATTGAAAAAAAATATTTATCATACGTACCATATTATTATTTTAAAAGTTGAATCAAAGCATGGTTGTCAATTTTGTTTTTGTAATTTTTTTTTTGTTGATTTAAATTTTGCATTAAAAAAGCTAGTATAATATTTCAGTCAAAAATCGCAAAAAACTGAGAAAAAATACAAAAAAGTCGCAGAAAGAAAATTTTTGAAATTTTGTTTAGTTTCTGTTTTTTTTTAATAACATAAAATGGAGATCATATATTCAGATAAAAATACTAAAAATAAGTCTATAAGATCGTACACTTCAGCCTCATCGATTTCATTACTACTGGTTTGACCTGCATACATACTATTATAATAAAAAAGTGACTGGATATAAAATTCACTTAAAATGATAACGAAACAAAAATCATGTGAAAACAAGTTGGAAGATTTTTTTTTAACTTAGTAATAACAACAAAAAATGACAAACTGTGTAAACAAAAATCGTTGAAATAATATAAATGGTAAAAATAGCCAAGTTAATCGCCAAAAAAAAAATCGCCAAAAAAAATCGCCAGTCGCCAAACACGTTTCAAGATCGCCACGTTTGGCGAGAAATCGCCATATCTGATAACCTTGAGTGAAAGCTTTTTTCATCTGTATAGACACTTCACAGTGGATTAATTGAAGTAAATTGTAAACAATAAATAACAATAATTCGTCATTAATTTCATTATTTCTACCTTAATTTGAATATTTTTAAAATTTTATTTTTTTAGAGGAAATTAATAAAATGTTATCTTAAATTATAGTTCTTTTTTATTTAAAACGTATTATTAAATCATGTTTTATGAACTTATATCCTTTCATCCGAAAAAACTAGTGCAAAATAGCAATAAGCGTCAGATATTTTTTTTTTTCATAAAAAAAAATATAATTTTAATTTTTCACCTTTATAAACTTTCCACAGATATTTAATATTTCATGGTATTAAAAGAACAAAAAAAGAAAAACAAAATTTATCCCAAACACAAAGACTTGCCAAAAACTTAAAGCAAAACTCAAACACCAACAACTAAATTCAATTTACAAGTTTCATTTGCAACGTACACCAACAACAACAACAAAGTGAGAAAAAGTTGAAGTTAATTTTACTTCGCCACAATGTAAGTCATTCATAAGTAAACTATAAGTCAAATTTACACCACTCACATATACATAAACATATACATGTAGATAATAAGATTGTGTGAATGGCAGGTGGTCTTGCTTCTACTCATATTTTATATGTATGTATGTGTGTTCTAACGTTGACATAAGTTTGTTTTCTCAAAAAGAAAAAAAAATAGTAGAATTTATGAGCTTTCCAAGTGAAAATTTATGACTTTTGCCAAGTGAATTTTTCGACGGCCATTTACTTGTATGTTGTATTTTTTCGGCTTTCTGAAACCACTTGAAAAAAATGTTTAGTTCTAGAAATTATCACCGTCAAACAATGAATATAAAATATCATAAAAAAATGTGAATTTTGTTCGTTAAAATCATCGTGTCCAAAAATTGTTGGCCATGTGGCAGGCAGTTGTATTTGATTGTTTACTTTGCACGACTTTAAATGAAAATATTTGTATATGTAAATTTCTTCTGTGTTTGTTTAAGTGAATACATATGAACATTTATATTTATTTTGAGGGATGTTGTTTTGAATTTACCAAAAGAAGTTAAACAAATAAAAAAACAACAAAAGCTCTACTAGTACAACTGTGATTCGAATGTTAAGAAAAGTACATTAAATATCTACAGAAGCAAAAGAGAAAAGGGTAAACTAATAACGCTTCCTTTCGCAAAAATTAACATATTTCATTAAAAAATTTTGTTTTAAAGAACTGCGAAACCCATCAAAAATTTATCATTGAAAATCTCAGCACCGAACAATGAATCAAATTTAATTTTGAAAGTCGGCATTGGAGTATTGGGAGACACAGGTAATTTCCAAAGTTGTTTCTCGTTCAAAATGCACTTAGTGCTCTCACCATTCACCGCTTGGTTTAGCTGTCTATAATCTTCCACATCGTGGATGGCCTCGTGCTGTTCAAAATAATATGAACATTGCCCGAAGGTTCCCTCAAGCGAAGTTCTCAGCAATTGCGATATCTCGGCGGGCCTTTCAACGAACTTTACATAAAGTATACCTTTTCTTATATTCTTATTTTAACAGGACTACAAAAATTCTAAGGAATATGCGGAGAGTTAGAACAATATCACATAAGTTCAATATTCTAGAGTAGTGAGGGCATTGGGGCCTTAAGTTGTAAGACAAATTATAAGAAATGCTCTGAAAACAGCACATCAGATCGAAGCAAATAACAGGGAATTATCCCCAGAATATATTGTGATCTTTAGTAAAAATCTTAATAAATTCAAACCTTAAATAAAATCAGAAAGAAGAAATTTATTTTATAAATAAATCACAATGCTATTTATGCGCCACCCTGTGCAAATAAGTGCATAAATCTAAAAAATATAAAGTTTGTGGAAAATTTATTCATAAATAACAAAGTTTCAACCTGTGTCTCTAAAATACGTAAATTGTGAAGGAACTGTTATTTCAATACAATAAAAATAACAGGGTGGAATATTTAAATAAGGCAGCACCTTTTAAAGTCCTGAGTTAAGGGTATTTAAAGGTTTTTTTTAAATACTGTCAAAGAAGAATTTGGAATTTGTATCTAAAAGTATTTTTTTTTTAACTTAAATTTATGGCTTTTAATTAACAACGTATATAAAATTGAATACAAATTTCGAACATTTTGTTAGGTTGGTTTCCTTGGGCAGTCTTCAAGAAGACAGCTCAATTACATCATTCAGTAGTCCCTTTGCGATAAACAGCACCAATGCCCATCCAACAGAGCAGTTACTCTATAGGCTACACTGCAGAATTGTACCAAATCGTCTTCCCAGTGAAGAGAAGAAGCAACCATACTTTTACTTAGAAAGATCACCCAAAAAGGCAAAGACTAACTTCCCCAGGTATCTTTTCCTACTATCCCGAATTTCCGGAAATTGACACACAAAATTATACAAGGTTTGCTCTTCCTCCTCGTCATGATAACGTCTACAGTAATTATTGAATTTTAGACCAATTCACCGCGCATTATTCCCTACCAGCCAGTAGAGATGAGCGTTCTCGTAATTTTTAAGGAACATTGTCGTTAGTCAAAGTGATTTAAAAATCATTGTTCCGTGAAACTTTAATAGTGGTCACAATTTGTCAGTATTCAGTTCTTTTATAACGATTGCGTCCAAGCCAAGCAATTTGCGAGCTTTTACAAAAGTTTTGTAAGACTTTTAATAGCTTTCAAAGCTGTTTGCCGCAAATATTACAGTATGTTTGGATGGATCTGTTTTATAGTTATTCCAAAAAAGAACTTACCCATAAGCAAACTCCAAATATACAAAATATTTTTTGTGTTTTTATATGGAGTTTGACAAGGAGAGAAGAAATAAGAAATGGCATTAAAGAAAAAAATGCTATTAACCACACAAACATTGAAATATTTTAAATTTGTTTAGGTAACATAAAACGAAAAGAACGACTAAACAAATATCTGTTATTTGACAAATTTGGTAACAACTGGGATTTGTGATTTTTCAGTAACAGTGAGTGTATCATGGGTACAGAAATCGCTCATCTGTACCACTTCTTCCCGGTTGAACCTCAGTAGGGGACATGCGCCCGTTTATCAAGCCAGTCCACAATGCCGTGAATATGGAGCCAACACAACTGTTCAAGCCTTTTAGACTCGCACAGAATAAGTGACTCATAGTAAGCCATTGAAAAGCCACAAATTGATCTATAAATCTGCCACCCAGGTGACCAGCTTACGTCGCAAGCTCATATGCTATCTGGTTACGCTTGCAGTCCATGTACGTCCACATTGGCATTTCTTTCGAAAGATTCGCCATCTCATTTAAAGACATCCAACATTCTGAAGTTAACCTCTTAACCTTAACGTATATATACCCGCTTGTGTTGCAATGGCAGCCTTGCTGTACATTCAGTATGTCTAGAAAAGATTTTGATATGGGGAAAATAACTTATTTTGACTAACCTATTTTTTTATCAACTCGATTTTCTATATAAGTGAAAACGAACAAACAGCAGCAATAATTGAAGAAATCAGGGAGTTAATTTTAAAATAAAGAAGAAATATGAAATAACGAAGCTAGAATTTTTTGAAATTTTAAATCATATTCGAGTCTTATTTGACTCTTCAGCGCGATTAAAAAACCAGTTATACTTAAGAAAAAAAACTTAACAAGTAATTTTTAATCATCCAATCAGTTAACAATCTTCTAGCTGCGCTAAATTTGATTATAAATAACGAAAGAAATACTCAAATTTTAATCGCCTGGATTCAGCTGCGCAAAATATAATCATAAATAACAAAAAGTAATCGCTTTTAAAACGGCTGCATATTCAGTTTGCGATCAAGCAGTTTACAACCTTCTAGTTTCGCGAAATCTGATTATAAATAATGAATGAAATACCCATATTTTAAGAACTTAGATGATCCATTTGCGATGAATTTTAAATCAAACCCTTTAGAATCATAAGCGTGAGTAATTTTTGAGCCGTTTTTTAAGAGTGTAATTGATTAATCAGTTTTTGATCACCAAAAGTTCTCGAACCTGATTTTTGAAAAAACAATCTTCCCAATGCGAGCTGAGAAAGTTGCCAAGAATATGTTTTTTAAATTTTTTTTGTGTGTGTTTATTATATATCCGCTGGTTTTTATCGTTCAAACCAGGGTTGTGGAGTCCTCAAAAAACATTTTTAACTCCGACTCCATCAGCTGAAAATTGTTAAGTCCGTCTCCAACTCCTACTCTGACCTTGCTGCTAAATGTACATAAGAATGATAAGAATTTGACTTCAACTTTTTTTCAATGCAGTGGTTTTATATAAAAAGCAAATTATTCTGCAAAAATTTCAAATAAATATTTTAATTTTAACTCGTGCCGCCTTCAGCTTTAATATAGTTATTAAGATATTTAGAGTAGACTGCTCCTTATTTTCTGACTTTAAATTTTTTTATTATTGGAAAAAAGAACAATTATAATTTTTTAGTTGAACTATCGATTTTTTATTTGAAATTTTTGATAATAAGTTAATTTTCATTAAATTATTTTATATATTATACTAGATGACCCGTGCGAATATTTCGCACCGTTAGTTGTCATTTTTGTAACATAAAATGAAAATAATTAATAGAAATTTTAGTAACTTCAATACATTTTAAAATATAATTTTTATCAATGAAAATATTAATTTTTAAATTTCTAATCATTTTTCGTCATTAGTGTTAGAAATAAGCTTTAAAATGAGATATCATTCATTAAATTTGATGCGGTGGTATGGGAGATATTTGCAACCGACAGAAAAAGTGCTTTAGAAATAATATATATGATGATGATTATATCGAGTATAATTCTGATGATGATAATGTGGTAAAATTGTTTAAGGCGAAAAATGTTGGAGTCGGAGTTGCGAGTTTTTGTGGGACTTCTTCGACTTCGACTCCGTTACAAAAACCTGGACTCCGATTCTACATCTCCGACAGGTCTGTGGAGTCGACCTGGTTAAATCTATATTATTTTCCTTAGTTAAGTGATGGTCACTTATAATGATTTAATCAAGACGAGTGTACAATATTTTAAATCGCGCTGTAACCGAAAATATACTAAATTTAAAGCTTTAAACTTAAGCTTCGTACAGACGATCGTTAGATCTTACAATGTTGTAATTTTTCTGACAATGGTACCATTGTCAGATGCATTAATTTTACACATCTTCCAAATGAAAATGAGCTTACAATGTTCGCACAGTTGCAAGACATTTTTAGGCAATTTTTATGACAACACTGTAAGATTTGACCACCGTCTGTACGAAGCTTTAGCATCTACGTTAGAAAAATGCTAAACGAAAACTCTTTGCTATTAATATAATTAATATAATAAATAATGCGCGACAGTCTCTCACGAAACGCTAAGGCGAGTTTTAAAAAAAGAACCACTATTCATCCAGAGTAGACCGAAACATTGCTGTAAGGCATATTACCAAACCTGACGACACCTGAGATGACGTTATATTTTGCGACGAAACCAAACATATGCTTTTCTTTACTAATCGGCCTGAAATAGTCCCAAAAACCAAGTTGAGTGAAAAACTATAATTTTGCAGAAATCGTATAAATTAATTAACTTCATTAGGCTGCATCTGCAAGCCGTCATAAAAAATATGGATCATTTCACAACTAAAGATCCACCTAAGTTTTTTCGTATGAGTACACCCAGAGAAAAATTATGTTTGAATGTGGTCACCTTCAACAAAACTATTTTTAAAGAAAATCTTTAACATATTATATTTAATATTACCATATTGTTTTTACCGGCAACCATACTATTGTTAAATTAGTCCTCCATCAAGAAGTCACAACCATATTACGGTTGCCTTCGAACATGGTACGGTTAATATTAACTAAAATATTCTTAACACTAATAATAACATAGTTGATTTTCAACCATGGCATGTTGCTCTTGGAAAAGAGGCAAATACTATTGTTAATTTTAGAACAAACTCCTACAATTGCCTATTCCACATAAGTTTTTTTCATGTGAGTAGGTGAGTTGCAAAACTAGTTCGTTGCAAAATTAAATATATGACGATTGATTCTAACAGTTATTTTGGCGCCTAATTAGAAGAAATATACTAATTGTATCAATCCATGTCCTTTTCCATGTTTTTGGATACAAGCGGTACACATACATATTCTTTCTCATAAAGCGCCAAAAGAACTTAGAGAATCAAAAAGTTTATAAAAAATTTAATTCTTACGAAAAACTAATCTGTTCAGCTTTAAGATTTACGAGTACTATGCGATTCCAATCCTCCAAAAAATTTGCATTATCCTAAAAGCACCAACTGTACTAGAGCTACAAGCAATCAGCCGAGTCTCGTTTCATGTAACGGAAGTTGTCGCAAGCAAAAGTGCGACTTGTCAACGTGTACTTCCTTTGGTCGTATATTGTAAATTTAACTGCCAGAATTGTTTTAAGCTTTTGTTTTCTGCCCCTTTTTTCAATAGAACTCGACTTATTTATTTTCTGTTTTGTTCTTGTTTAATTTTTCTTGTTGCTGCAGTTGTCGTTGATATCAGCAACAGAAGGGGCTATAGTCAGAGTTGTTCGTTTGCTTACTCACTTGCTCACATACAAATAAAAAAAAAAAATAAAATAAAACTTCATAAATAATTCAAAGGAGTTTTTGAATAATATTTGTCTGAAATCCACACAAAAGTCCACCGAACCAAAAAGTAAAAGTAACTTTTAAATATTCCGCATTGCTTGAAGGACCCAAATGAGGAAATGGTGTTCCTCTTTTTTTCCTCTCTTCACGAATTTCTAACAATGGTAAATTCACTGTAGACAATGCCATGGAATTAGGAAAATAAGTAAATGTTGCTGTTGTGGCATGTGTTTGAAACATGTGAAGTAGTTAAAATGTATCTATATTTGTGTGTAAATCTAAATTAAACTTGAGTGTGTTAAAACAGTAGTTAATCAAATGCCTCAACAATTAAATGTAGAATATGAGTTCGATTCCAAATCGACTATTCTAATTAAAAGAGTTGCGAAGTGCGATAAGATTGATTTTGAAATTGTTTCGTAAGAAATGTTTCTTTCAGTTTCACAGTTTTAACATTTGGATAGAAATTAAATGAGAGAGAAAAATATATCTCAGTGTTATTTTATTTAAAGTTTAGTTAAAGTTTTCTGGAAAGTAGGACGACATTTATTTAATAAAAATTGTCTTCAATTGGGTTTAAAATTTACTTTTACTAGTGCCCTCATACAAAATACCCGTACATTAACAATATTCCTTTTTCGTTATAACCACAAACTTAATTTCGCACATAAGCCCCCTTTTGTACCGAAACATTTATTAATGTTCATTTTGTTTTTGTCCTGTTTTAGCCCGAATGAGACACCTGCAGAATATGTACTCCAGTCTGTTTGTGGCAAAAGATTTACATTTATTATACTTGTTGTTGTAAGTTTTACAAGTGATGACATATAAGCCAGAAGACACTATTTGTATAGCGCCACCTTCACACACACAAACACGAGCTTACCCAATTGACAATTTTTAACGATGTGTCTGTTGTCGGTCAGAGTCTAGAACTTTATAAGAAAATCGTTCGGAACGCCTTAATTTCCTTAAGCCATTTAACGGAATGTCCTTAAATGGAATTCTGACGTGTTTAAATACTAAACAATTATAAGTTTGCAAATTATTATTCGTATCCCACATTTATCTCTCACCGATTTCCGTTTGATATATCTGCACATTTTTTTAATAATAAGCTTAACGTTGCATTAAGAAAATTTTTTTTATACGATTCACAATAGGCGAAAATTTTGTCATATATTTTCTTGATTCTTGTAAAGAAAAAAATTCATTTAACACTGTTTTTAGCGATGCTCGTCAGTCAGTGTGTCTGTTGAAATGGCTTTTTCGAAGATCCCAGAGAGTGTGAGAAATACAAGACAAAACAGAATTGCAGAGTACATGAAACTGAGTACCCCGCTCAAATCTACACACGCCACTCAACAATAAACTCAAGAATTATGCAACAAAAACTGCATGTTTGGACGATGACTTATAACGCTTATGCTGCAACACAAATTAGTAGCCACTCGCACTTAAAAAGACTCACCAATAGTGAGTTTAGACAGCAAAGTAGGAGAAAAGGTAACTGCATGACGAAGTCGTAACGGTATCGTAAGATGTGGGCATGGTTGATTGGATTTGGACTGATTTGTCTTGGTTTTCTTAGTCTCTGTGGGCTTTAAACGACACGTGTAGGGGAACATAAAAGAGTATTACGTTTATCCTGACACTTTACATTATTTTTATTGCTACCATTTTTCAGATTATAATCGGACCTTAAAAAGTCTCTGAAACTTAATAGACTTTTATGAGAATATCTTCTTTGATACTAAATCAGAATTCTATCCTACAATATAACGACTATTTGCAGAAGGTACCAGAAAGTCTTAAAATTTTCTGATTTCTTCATGTCTTGTCAAACTTCGGCATAATGCGTAATCGGCAACTTTTATACACTGTCTGTCTGTACGAATTCTGGCAAAAGTCGTTGAAAAATGTTTACGGGGTACTGGCACGTATAATGGGCGAATGTATTTGTGTGTAGACAAATTTAATTTTAGTAAACAATTCTTATTTGAATGTAATAAGGAGGAATTTTCTGGTGTCAACCAAAACAAAATTTGGCTAAAAGCACAGAAGTTAAAAAAATACCAAAAAAACACTTTAGTAAAATGTTTTCTAAATCTCAAAGTAAATATTTAGTTAACAGGGGTGTTCTGGAAATCGAAAATGCAAAACGCAAGAATTTTAAACATCGTTTTTTAATAAGATTTCTGTAATGAAAGAATTTTATGACAAATATTTCTCTATTAAATAGAATTTTCTAACAAATTCCAAAATTCCAAAATTCCAAATTCTTGCGCTTTGCGTTTTCGATTTCCAGAACACCCCTGTAAGTTGGTACTCAATTTCGGTCAATATAAGTAAATTTTTTATATAAATTGGAAAAATTAATCGTAAGAACACAATAACACAGCACAAACAGAAAAGCATACGACGTTGATATTTTGTCAAATTAAAACTTGTAATATTTTATTCAAAGGAACACAATAGCTGGTGCAAACGTAAAAGCTTATATACGTTGTACGTCCTCCCCGGGGGCTTGTAGGCATAACCTTAAGCTTATCTGGGGAAATATAGTGCCGTTTGTACCTGAGATTCAACAAAACTACAAAATTAACAGATATCCAGGGATACAAATTCCTACCACGGGTGTCGTTAAGGCCCCGGTGAGTTGCCAACGGGCTGGCTATTGGTTGAGGCCTCAGTTGGTATGCTTCTTGCGGAAAATGCTTTCTGAATTTCGCTTTTTCGTTGAAAATAAACTTTCAGGGATAAAAGTCGCGGAAAGGGATATTCAGAAATGTCCACTAAACTGCTGATTGTTCACCACTGGTGTGAGAATTTAGCCTGAGGCAGGCTAACGCTCGGGGGCGGTTAGTAAATGCATGGTTTATCACCAAGTTGTTAAGATCAATCATGGAGTAGGCCCTCGGTAAAGTATTCATGCAAAAACAAATTTAATATCGGTTAATGTTTTAAATATTTACGTCTTTTATAACTTGATAGTTTTTCGGTAGAACAAAAAATATTGGAAAAAATGCTTATACTTTAAAGCGTTAATTTCAAAACAAAAAGTCGATAAGACAGTATAATTGTAACTTTATTATAAATTTTCCAACATTTTGATATGGAGCAATTCCATATGAAAGCGATCACCTTTTGGACGAACCCTCTCCGATTTTAAAATAAATAGTCTCAATCGATTGCCCAGCAAAAAATAATGTACCTACATATTTTTTTTTTTTTTTATAGTGACTGGTTTAGTGGTGGTGTACACCACTGTCATGTGAAAAATTGAAGAATTCTTCATAAGGGACCTCATTGAAAGTTGTTTTAAAAAAAACTACTAAAGCGATCGCAACGAGTGATAGCTCGTTGGAAAGGTGTTGAATCAGGCTTTAATTGAGAAATAAAATTTTCCTAATTTTTCTTAGAAATTTACCTTTAAATTTTCCCATGAAAATTAAATTTTCCGATTTTCCACAGAAGCTCCTAAATTTTCCGGCTAATTTTTTTTTTTTGGATTCCTCATAATTTTTGCTTTAAGAATCAGCAATAAAAAAATGGGCCCCGACTCCTTGTTTGGACAGGAGAAGAGCATTTAAGAGACCACCTTGTTAAAAATACATTTTAAAAATTAAAAATACATTTATGAAGAAAAAATCAATTTTTTTTAAGAGCCCCAAGTTGAGTGTGTAGTGAATATGGTCTGCCTGCCTTCACAAGATCGGCCATAAATCCATGGATAATAGCAGCAGTGGCATGTAATGGCACACCAAACCCGACTGAGGCTACAGGTCATAAAATGTTTTGTAAATTTTTTAAATTACCAGGTAATAAATATTTCGCCTAAAATGACACGTGCAGAAACAAGTCATAAAATACGGATTTTCCATAAATATGGCGAAATATTTATTACCTGGTAATTTAAAAAATTTGCAAAACATTTTATGACCTGTGGTCGGCTTATTGGCAGTAACCAATTAAGTCCCTCTTTAAAAAACATTTTATGACCAGTAGTTCACGCAAATTTTCCTATTAAAGAAAAGCAAATATCGCTTATTTTTTTTTTACCTATTTTTTTACCAAAAAATAAATATAAATACTTCACACACTCTGAGTCAAATTTCAGTGGAATACTAAACGTAAAAGTGTTAAAGTGTTTTTTTTTGTAAAGTAAAGAGTGAAGCTGTAAAGACAATTTAAAGTAAAATGAATAAATTTTGCTGCAATCCGTTTAACAAGAGTGGACATCGTTCGAAAAAGATAAAAGTATTAAAATTAACTGGTGTTTCGAAGCGATACATGAATGAATTAAATATACAATACGGTGAGGAAGCAGAACTCATTTGCCCCAAGTGTAAAATCGATTTGTCTCAACAAGCAAATGCATTGAAACAAATGCAGCCACAATCCGAGAGTGAAATGACAAATGAACAAAATGTTTCATCTGATAGTGAGGCAGACATTCCGATGGTCAATATGTCTTTGAGTCCTTTGAATGAGGCTATTACCACTTTAGGTGAAACGCCTATTAGAAAAAGAAAGTTGCGAAGTGAAACATACAGGAAAGAGAAAAAAGGCAAGGTTATGAGTGCAATCGCGACAATATTTGATGAAGGCTCTGATAACGAATGCGGTCAAGCAGATGACGTTGATGACGGCAAACAAATGATTGAGCAGTTGAAAAGAAAATTCAATTTAGCGACCACTTTTCCGGAGAAATATCTCATTTTATCTGTGCTGCCTCAATCATGGTCTATACGCAAGATTTCTGAACAGTTTCAAACATCTTTTTACATCGCCAGAAGAAGCAAAGAATTAGTTCGACAGAAGGGCATATTAGCGACTCCCACCAAGAAATTTGGCTCAAGGACCCTCAGCGAAGCAACGGTGAAATTGATTGAAGATTTTTACTGCAATTATGACAACAGCCGCGCCTGCCCAGGTACACGTGACTATGTTATCACACGTGAAGATGGAGAAAAAGTACACAAGCAGCGCAGATTATTATGTAATCTATCCGAAGCATACCATCAGTTCAATGAGAAATACCCAGCAGAAAAAGTGGGATTTCCCAAGTTTGCCATCCTACGACCAAAAGAATGTGTGCTGGCATTAGACAGGCACGGAACGCATTCAGTCTGCGTTTGCATGTTTCATCAAAACATCAAATTAATTTTCTTTCCATGCAAGAAATTGAAAGTATTTCACGGTGAAATTTAAACATATAGGACCTCCTGTCGAAGTCGTTGTGCGCATACCCCACGGAAAATTGTCATCTGTCCAAATGCGACAATTGTCCGAAGATTGATGAGCTAGAGCAATATTTGGCGGAAAAGTTTGAACAGCTGTTAATTCAGGAGGTGCATTTCAAACAGTGGATAATTAGCAGCGGCAGATGTTCCCTTGAGACCGTGGTAAAGCAGATTCCGGAATTCATCGAGGAATTCGGATTAAAGTTGAATGAACTGAAGGCGCACCATTTCATATCCGAGATGCAATCGAAATTTCTAAAGGAAAGTAAGGAGAAATTAGCCCAAAATGAAGATAACGAACTACAGACCGTAAGCCTTGTTGTTGTCGCGGAGAGTTTAGCTCATAATTATGTGTCCGTTTATTTATTTCAAATGAAACTGTTTGAATTCTTAAGATCAAAATTCGATGCAATCGACAAAGTAACGTTTTTCTCAGACGGCGCGGCTTCTCAGTACAAGAATAAAAAAAATTTGCATAATTGAAGAAGAACAAAACTGCAAGGTCGACTGGCACTTTTTCGCGACGTCCCACGTTAAGGGCCCATGCGATGCGTTAGGGGGAACCCTAAAACGCATGGCGACTAAGGCAAGTTTGCAAAGGCCATATACTGACCAGATCTTTAATGTACAACATTTGTTTTCGTGGATTCAAAGCAAGGAAATTGCCATTAACACAGTTTTATGCACTCAAAAAGAACACGATGCCATGGAGCGACGAATTCAAAACAGATATAATAATGTCAAAACTATAACTGGAACGCAAAAGTTTCATTGCTTCATACCAAATGATATGTCAATTAATGTAAAGCGGTACTCTTCGTCTGCCGACGTGCTAAATTTAAAGTTACTTTAATTTTATAATGATGCCAAGACAATTGAAATTTTTAATAAATATTGTAATTAAGTATAAGCAGCAAAATAAGAAAGATTTTTTCTTCATAAATGTATTTTTAACTGTAAAATAATTTTTAAAATGTATTTTTAACAAGGTGGTCTCTTAAATGCTCTTCTCCTGTCCAAACAAGGAGTCGGGGCCCATTTTTTTATTGCTGATTCTTAAAGCAAAAATTATGAGGAATCCAAAAAAAAAAAAAAAATTAGCCGGAAAATTTAGGAGCTTCTGTGGAAAATCGGAAAATTTAATTTTCATGGGAAAATTTAAAGGTAAATTTCTAAGAAAAATTAGGAAAATTTTTCAATTAAAGCCTGATTCAACACCTTTCCAACGAGCTATCACTCGTTGCGATCGCTTTAGTAGTTTTTTTTAAAACAACTTTCAATGAGGTCCCTTATGAAGAATTCTTCAATTTTTCACATGACAGTGGTGTACACCACCAATAAACCAGTCACTATAAAAAAAAAAAAAATATGTAGGTACATTATTTTTTGCTAGGCAATCGATTGAGACTATTTATTTTAAAATCGGAGAGGGGTCGTCCAAAAATTTGCCAATTTTGATCGTTTTCATATGGAATTGCTCTATGGTAACATAATTTTTTTTGACGATTTGAATATCATGTGCAATGCAATGTGATCATAAAAGTGAACAAATTTCTTTAATGATAATATTGAATAGTTGCGATTTCATGGGACAATAAAAAAAAGCATAAGAAATTTATTTTTTTATACTCTTATATATTTTTCTACAAGCATGTTTTAATAAAAAATAACTTGGTTTCCAGTCCACCTTCTTCCCCCTTTATTTTTTTTTAAATATTGTGTCAGCAAAGGTTTAAGTTAGCTTCGGTTTGCCAGATTCTAATTTGCAAGATTTGTGATATTCACTTTAAACATCTTGGTTTTGAAAAGAATTCTCGACACTTAAAAACTTTTTAAAAATAATCTTTTATAAAAATAACACAATTGTTAAAACCAGTTAATTTCTTTAGGCTTTTATTAGGAGTCAACAGTTTATCGCTTTTAATTACACTATGCTAGTTCAAAAATATAACAACCGGGGCACCCAGCGGTTAAGGCTAATTCGAGCATGTTTTGCAATCGATATATAAATTAATAAATGGTAAAAAAGGTTTGCACTACTGAATTCAGCGTACTCAAATTAGGGTATTTCGTCGGGTGCCCTGCTTGTTACAAAAAAGGATTTCGATTCAAGCACAGCGTTAAAAGTGTTGGTCACAGAGGGAAAAACAACTGTTGATACGGGCTTCTGTTTCAAATTAGCATCTCAAAAATTGTTTACCAATTAAAGCATTAATCAAACATAAAATCAGTTTTAATTAAAAATTTAATCAAGTGAATTAAACGTTTAATCAATTGAATAAAACGTTAAATTGATACCATTAATTAGTTTACAATTGCAAATTTAATTTTTTTTGTATTAATATCAAAATTTTTTAATTAAATAAGGAACAATTGTAATTTTTAGTTGAACTGTTAATATTTTGATATTTTTAGTTAGTTGAGATCATCAAATTTAATTTTCATTAAATAATTTTTACTGAAGGAAGGCACCGCATTGGCGTAGAGGTTAGAACTTAAAGAATTCTGAGGAAAAAATGTGCTGATTCTTGAAACGTGTCAATTCAACCCAGGTTCGAGCCCCAGCTCAGCCAAGAAAATTATCAATAAATTTTAATAAAATTTCATGATGTAAAAGTTCCTTCCTTCAGTAAAATAATTGAAAATATCAAAAAATTAAATTAAATTTTATTTTTTTCTGTGTAGTTTTGATAGATTTTTAAACAAATACTCTTTAATAAAAGCGATGAATTTTTTGTTTGCTTTTTCTACAGCTTTGTTTAATGAAAACCGTTAAGAAATTTAAAAATTGATAACTTATTTTTTGGTCGGGCTTTAAATAAAGAAATAAATTAAATTCTTGTAAGTCAAGGAAAATCAAGACCGTCTGGCAAGCCTAATTTGGT
Source organism: Pollenia angustigena (assembly GCA_930367215.1). NCBI lineage: Eukaryota > Metazoa > Arthropoda > Insecta > Diptera > Polleniidae > Pollenia > Pollenia angustigena. The sequence goes on along the minus strand of OV884057.1, from coordinate 116,199,906 downwards.
CTCAGCATTAAGCACAAATTACTGTAGACGTTGAAGTAATGAAAAGTTAAAGTTGGTTAAAAGAAAATGTATGAAATTTATTTCATATTTTTAAAATACAAAAGAATTAGGAAGCGTGTCACTATAAGAAACAGAGGTTTTAAAAGAGATCTAATTCATCGCTCGATTCGCCTTCTTTTGCTTGTTAATACAAATCAAAATCCTGCAGTAATACACCTGCACAACTGGTCATTCCCTAATAACAAAGTGATCTTTATTTAAGAAAAAATCAAGATTCGAAATATAACCCCTTTAGTAATTTTTGATAATTGTTTGTATCGTACCAAAACAAAAAAGTGGAAACGCTAGTTCAACGCTTTCAGGCAGCTGAAAGGGTTTAAAATCCAACAACTAAGACACCTTAATGACATTCAATAGTTAACATACCTATTAAAACAAAGGTTACCAACAAATTATTGACATACTGTTAAAAACGAATATTTTATGTTATCTTAGCAAAAATATGATTAATCAAAATTTGATCAGAAAGAATCTATCATTCTGCGCAATCTCTAATCGATAATATGCTGCCATTTTTCGAGAGTGAGCGTGTTTTCTCAAGGACCCAGAATATATGTACTTTATGGGGTCTGCGATGAATAATAAAATAGTTTCACACGGAATGACAAACTTAGTATACCGTCTTCACAGCTAATTGTGGTGGTGGGTATGAAAATGTGGGTACCATAATAATTATTGGTTCGAGACCCTTCTTTGAGTATACCGAGAGAAAGTGATTCTTAGTCGATCTAACGATACCCGTTCGTCCTGGCGGGTTGTCTGTCCATGCAACCTTGTACGCCAAGTGAAGATAAATTGATGAAAATTGGTACAAAAGTTTTATAAGCAAGAAGTCTATTGAAAATGGTGCGAATCGGCCTATAATTTTTCATGAACCCAATAGAAACTTCTTTCCTGTAAAGTCCTTGCACTTATAAACTATATCATTTTATTGGTATAAAGATACGCTTGGAGAATGTACGCTATTTAGAACCCATGGGACCCGGCACACCAAAATTTTAATATGAGGCTTACATTTATTTTTGTGACGAATATTATCTAGTTGTTAACATTTATTTGAGATTTTGTAGAGAGGGTTTATTAGGACCTATGGTCAGTTTACGGCCTAACAGTTCAAAATTTCGGCATAACATAGTAGTTATCGTTGCCAGATTTCGTTTCAATACCAACATTTATAAGTAAGTTATGGTACTTAAAGCTTTTTTGTAGTAGTATTTGTTTACATATAAATTTTGAGCAAAAAGTTGCACAAACATCTGTCAAAAAAATGGGCTGGATTAGAGAAGCGGCCATGACACTTTCAATATAAGCATAATATTGATGACTAAGTCTGGTGAACGGTATAAGTAAACAAAGCTTCATTCGGTGTAGATTACTTAGTTGTTAATGCACAAGATCAATTAAAACAAATTTATATCGATTTATTCAACAGCAGTGTATTTATTGAACATTTTCATTTACTCACTTTTTTTAATAAAATCGACACATAATATTCATATCTAACCGCTGTTAAAATATCGTGTTCTATTTTGTCTACTTTTTGGCAATGAAACGGTTTGCCTAAAAGGTATATTTCATATGACAAGGTTTCGTTTAAATGTGCTAAATTCCCATTTCATACTATTGATAAACTCATATGCTTTAAGTACTAAATTTAAAAGTGTTTTGATTATACTGAAAATTTTGATATTTTGGCTTAATATTTTATTGTTGAACAATTGCGATATTTTATTTAAATATATGTTGCTAGGAGCCCCGGGTTAAGCTAGTTTTAATATAATAACAAACTGCGGAATAACATTTTGCAAAGATTAGTGCATGTGACCGTTATTCCATAACAACTCGTTGTCATTTCCATTATTTTCATAATGCCTTACACAATATTTTATCCGGCAACTTACAGATTTGCCTTTATTAATTTTTATTTTTCTTATCCAACACTTAAATCATAAAACATTTGTATAGTTGAAGTATAAGGAATCAATATTAGACATGGGTGCTAAATTCAGTTGCAGATTGATGTGACATCTTAGAAAATTTTCAAAGTGAATTGTAAAAAAATCAGTTTCAAAAATAAAAGAAAAAAATATACTTCCTTCCTTTGCATCAGATTTAGGTTACACATCTTCTAAAAGGCTTAACAATTTAATACTTAAGCTACTTAGAAAACATTAAAACAGTTGCAAGTTAATATGTTTTTAACATTTAAGCTTTCAATTTTATGTTATCAATAATGTGTGCATTCGCAAAATACTTATTACTAGGCAAAGCTTTTATGAAATTTTTTGAGTCTTTAAAGTCCTTCAATAGATGTCTGTATAGAAACTGTCAAAATATATTTAGATACTAAAAATATCTTTCTTTTGTACCATGAAGTAAGTTTTCTTGATGTAAATTGTTATGTTTTTAGAAGTGTGTTACGTCTTAAGTCTTTTGTTTGATTTCTTGAAGGATAAATTGATTGGGTAAATATTTAACATAAACAAACTTTATTTGTGTTACTCATGTTGTGTTACATGTGTTAGTGCGAAAATGTAGATGTATTGAAACAATTTTTGCAATGCAGGAAACCTTGGATTGGGTGTCACCAAGTCTCTACTTTTGTCGATTATTTTGGTTACGTTTTGGTCGCACTGTCAATAAAGGGTTTATTTACACTTTCGTCTGCCTAGTTTTCAATTTATATTTTGTGATTTTTGTCTTTTTTTTTTTTTCTTTTAAAAAACGGGCTTGAATTCACATAACACCAGTTCATGTAAAGAGCAACTTAAAAAAAATTAACAATCGGGTTACTTTATACATGTACTTCGTTGGAAACAATTCAACTAAATATCTACGGAGGTATAAAATATACATACGGAACACCCACATGCATATGCGGAATTTATTTACATATACATAATCAGCTCATTTCTATTGTATTAATTTTGGTCAGCCTTCTTTGAAAGGATCTTTCAGAATCTTAAGAAAGCCTTTATAATAAATACGAGGACACGAGTTGAGTTCTGGGTTACCTTATGTTGCGGCTGGGCTTCCTATTGTCTGCAAAAAAATCTTTCAGAAAGCCTCGTTCCGACGTCTTTGTTCCACTCGGCATTTATAGGTGTTGTAGATGCGTTTGCCATAAAGTAAAAATAAAAAATATTAATCTCAGACCAGTGATATAGATTGCAAGGGTTTATACTTTTCTGGCCTTTGGGGCGGTCTAGAAACAGCTCCTAATGATTTGTTACTCTTTTCACTTTGCCATCTTTAAAGGATAAAGTACATACTTAAATTTCCATTCTAAGATAAGGCCTGCCCGTTTATGAAGATGTTATGTGGGAATCTTTAGGAATTACTTCTCCAATTCAAAAATAAATATTCAACATCAACTCACTGCATATGTTAAGCAACAACAATAACGCAAAAAAAGGCTTTTTCCTACCTAACCTCTTTAAAAATGCTTTCCAGAAGCCTTAGCGTAAATGTGAAAAGATAAGGTCTTGTACTCTAATTGGAAGCCATATATATTGGAAATTAACAGCCCGGCCCCCGATGTCGATCGACAACTTAAGCGAGCGACAACAAGTCACTCATTATCGACTTGTCGGTCGACTGGTTATACGTTTCTTTACGACTACATAATTTAAGCCATTAAAATGTAATTCTATACATAAAGCAGAATGGAAAACAAAGGAGTAAGCAAAAGCAAGCAAAGCAGTTAACAAAAAATATAGAATAGAATTTTATGAAAAACTAGCATTGAACCCGCTACTTCGTTGGCGTCTCCTTTTCCTTCGTGGACATTTTTGTATGCCAAAGCTTATTTTTCTAGGTTTAAATTTGTTTAAATTCTAGCATTTAACCCGCTACTTTGTAATCTAATATGTAAATAGGTTTTAGCAAAATAGTTCCAACATTTTCCATCTCATAGGTTGATATTGACACAGGACTTAGCACCTATAATTTTGTGATTCTAAGTTCAATATAGAAAATTCAAAAAGTACGACTCGTAGAACACAAATGAATGAAAGTTAGTTTCCCGTATTATCCTTTTTGATACTTTTTTCTCCCCATTTATGTATTAAAAATTTCAATGTTGCAGTTGGAGCCTATAGTTTAGTACGTTTTTGTCATAGGATGTAAAAAAACTTTGGTGGGCGTGAGGGACTTCTCCAATTGAGCAAAAAAAAAATTTTTGGCTTAAATTGAACTGAAAAATGTGTTTCATTATACCATATTGCCCATAAGATATAGTCCCTTGGGGTAATGATCCAGAAAAATTGTGTCTCTAATGTACATACAGAGGTAGCGTGACCAAAAGGTTTCAAAATATGTACAGGCTTTAGGCGTTTACTCCCCAAAAGGAGCAAATTTCGAAAAAGTACCAGACACCTGTTCTCTTATTTTTCTAATGAACAACATTAAGTGTTAAATTTTTTGTATCTCTTTTAGTTTTGGATTTTTGAGGTTAGCGGGATCGAGTTGGTGAGAGGCCAGCCTCCGGTCCAAATGTCAGCTTTTTAGCTTCAGGATCTTAGGATGTGTCAGTCAGTAACTTTACAGTTTTATATTATATAGATACATGGAGAAAAATGTTGTAAAAAAGTAACAATATTGTGAACGCTTTTCACACCTTAAACCTTTGAATTTCAAAACAGGTCCAAATCGGTTTTGTATTTTTTAGATAAGCTAGAATGTGATATAATTTTCATTTACCCTTTAACTCCCCAAAAAGGCCGTACCTCACAAAAGTACCAGAAACCTGTCCGTTTATTTTTTTAATGAACATTAATAAGTATTAAATTTTTTTATCTCTTTTAGTTAAGGAGATATGAGGTAAGCGAATTTTTCTAATGAACAACAATAAGTGTTAATGTTTTTCATCTCTTTTAGTTTAGGAGGTATTAGGTTAGCAGGATCGTTTGGCGAGAGACCAGCCCCTGGTCCAAATGTCAACCTTTTAGCTTTAGACGTTTAGGCTCTGCGATGAAAGATAAATAGATGGCGAAAACATCTTGTGAAAAAGTAACAAACATAGGTACAATTTTCATCCCTTAAACGTTCGTATTTCGAAAAAGTACCAAATATGCATTTGTATCGTCCACTCTTATTCACTCAGGACCTTGCAGGTTTAATTTTATGTTCATAAGACCAATATTAGCGAAAATTGTAAAAAAGTACCAGTTAAAAAACGAAAAATTACCAAAAAGATCCCTCTAACAGATTGTCATTCACTCAAGACCTTGCATGATAAATTTCATGTTTCTAGGTCCAATACTAACGGAAATTCAAAAAGTACCAGCTAATGAACAAAAAGTACCAAAAAGTTCCCTCTTATAAATTCTCATCCATTCAGGATATTGCATGTTTAATTTTAATTTTACAGGTCCAATACTAACGGAAATTCAAAAAGTACCAGTTAATGAACAGAAAAGTACCAAGAACTTCCCCATATGGGTTCTTATCCACTCAGGACATTGCATGTTTAATCTTATGTTTTAAGGTCCAACACTAACGATAATTAAAAAAATGCCAGTTGCAGAACCAAAAGGCTAAAGTAAAATATCAAATTTCCCGTATTTCCCCTTTTTGGTACTATTTTTTCCCCCATTTAAGTATTTAAAATTTCAGTATTGTAGTGGGAGCCCATAATTTAGTACGAATATGTCAATGAATGGAGAAAAATGTTTTGTGAAAAAAGTACCAAAAATAGCTACGATTTTCACCCCTTAAATGTTCGAATTTCGGAAAAGTACCAAATTCGTATTTGTATTTTTTTTGATAAGTTTCGAATGTGGTATAAACTTATTTTTTATGTTTATTGGTTCAAAAGATAGATGGGGTGGCAAAAAAGTACTAAAATTCCGATTTTACCCGTTTACTCCCTAATAGGGCCGAATTTCAAAAAAGTACCACACACCTGTCCGCTTATTTTTCTAAAGAACAACGATAAGCATTACATTTTTTTTTGTATCTATTTTAGTTTTGGAGATATAAGGTTACCGAATTATCCCGTTTTTACCCCTTTTTACCCCCTAAACATTCGAATTTCCAAAAATCCCGTCTTAGTGGATCGATTTGGGGAGTGGCCAATACCTGGTCCAAATTGCAAGTTTTTAGCTTCAGGCGTTTGATGATGAATCAGTCAGTGAGTCAGTCAGTAACGTTACAATTTTATATATGAGCCGTTTATTTTGAAAGTGGCATTAGTCACTTTTTCAAAAAAAATCGAGTTAATAATAAATAATAATAATAAATAATAATAATAAATAATTATAATAATAATACTGAGAAAAATATCATTATCATGATGTATCAAATACAAGTGAATCTTCTCGAAAGTTAGCATCCATATTTTTAAACGTGTTAAAACGCAAACCCTTAAATATCTCGACTTAAAAACCGAAATGACTTATGCCACTTTCAAAATAAACGGCTCATATATAGATATTTAAAAAAGCTACATATAAAATTTTATAAGTGATGGTATTTGAAAAATATATACCCTGCAGGAGATTAAGAGTTAATTGTCGAAATGCTACTAGTACAATTACTAGAACAGGAGGTAGTACTGCTAACGGGGTTGGATTTTTATATAAAAATACAAGTGCTTATGAGCACCAGTACTTGATGTAGTACATGGGCACCATTTGTAAACTGATGGAACTTTGTGTAACAAAACTAAAATTCGACTACATATTTGTATTTATGCCATTTTTATTATAAAAAAATTTTAAAACGCAAAATGACAATTTTTTTTATATTCACAAGAACTAGTAACAAACTGGTTCTTAAACACCCAATGTAGTCCAAGTGTTCTAGTACACGTCTAGAACCAATAGTACTAGTGTTTTTTAAGCATTAAGATGGTATAGAAAAGTTTACAGTTGAGAACTAGTAATGGATATTTTTGTACCAGTTTGGTACTATATATATATTCCTCTAACTCCCACTGGAGCATAGGGCGCCAATAACAGCTGTTCTCCATCTGACTCGGTTTTGAGCGATATACCTAAGTGCATTCCAAGATATACCCAGCTGGTTCATTTCGGATTCCGTTGAGCGTGGCCTGCCGCTTTCTCTACCATCTTGTTGAAATGGGTTCCATCTAAGAGCTTGTTTAGATACATTGGTGTCATTTCGACGGAGGGTGTGTCCTATCCACTGCCACTTTCGTTTACGTATCTCGGTTGCTACTTGTATTTGGCTTATCTTTGCTAGCAACTCGGCATTTGATATTGTTCTAGGCCAAAATATTCTTCTTAGGCAGCGGTTAATAAATGTTTGAAGTCGTCTGGTAATGTCGCTTGTGACCTTCCAGGTTGTGCACCCATATAGGAGAACCGATTTAACATTTGCCTAGAAAATGCTCAGCTTTGTGGTTTGGCTGATTTCATTATTTTGCCAGATTGGGCCTAGTAAGCCAAAAGATGACCTAGCCTTGTTTATTCTAGCGACTACATCGAGTTCGGTTCCTCCATTTGCAGTAATCTCTCATCCTAGATAGCAGAATTGGCACTTGTCTCAAATGTCTGGTTGTTGATGGTCATGGGAACTGTTGTTGCACCGATACTTAGTGTTTTTGTTTTGGCTGCATTTATTTTTAGCCCTGTGTATTGCAGCTTTTCCTGAAGCTTTATAGTTGTTTGTCTAAGATCAATAAGTTTGTTTGAGAGTAAACAAATATCGTCTGCGTACGACAGGCAGTTAAGGTAACGATTGTTGATTTGCCTTTGTATTCCTTGTCTTTTATTTTCAATATCATTGAGAACATCTTCCATAACCACAAGAAATAAAAGAGGTGACAATATGCAGCCCTAGCGCACTCCACTTTTTACCATAAACGGGTCAGAAAGATATCCCTTATGAAGACCAAAGCACCTGGCATGGTTATAGCTCTCTTTAATCATAGTAATTATTTTTTCAGGTATATTTCTTCATCGCAAGGCTAGCCAAATACATTCTCGATTAATTGAATCGAACACTTTTTCGAAATCTATAAAAAGCAGATATTGTTTGGAATTGAACTCAACGCACTGCTCAATGATAATGCGCAATGAGTTAATATGGTCAGCGCAAGAGGAACCACTGCGGAAGCCGGCTTGACATGAGCTGATAGTTTGCTCTAAGTGTTCTTTTTTTAACAACTATGCCATCCTTCCATTCTTCCGAAAAGAATTCGGTTTCCCATGCCTCAGTGATCAGTGGATGTAAAATTTCTGCTGAAAGTGCCGGATCACATTTGTTTATTTCCGCAGGATTACCATCTGTTCCAGCCGATTTTCCATTTGGCAGTTCTTTTATGGCGGCAATAGTTTCCGCTATACTAGGAGGTGTTATTCTAATCCTCGTGTATATTATTGGTGGTGTATTAGTTAAAATGGGAGGCTCAAGAGTTGTATCTATGATACAGTTTAGCACACTAGAGAAATGCTCTTTCAAACGTTGGAGTTGTTGGTAGTCGGTGTTGAGCAAATTTCCTCGCAGATCTCTCACAGGGTGTTCTGTTCGTAGCTTGCGATCTGCTGGCTGCTTTGTGACCTTAAATCAGGGATGTCTGCGTCATACACAATTGTGTAAATTAATTCACACACATTCTTCACACGCATTCTTACGCTCTTTCATTTAGTCCACTAGAGTACACAATTCAGTCGTCGATTATCTAGCGACGAGTGCACATGCGGCGAATGCTTACGTATTTTTTTATTTTTATTAAGTATAATTCTCTCTTTATTCACTAATACTAATATAAAGCAATACAACCACAATTGACATCACTGCCTTAAATACAGTACGTGTGTCGCCAGCTCGCGCAGCCTTTTCAGATTCTTCTGCCAAGTTGTCAATATGTTTACGCTTATCTCTCCGCACCGCTCGTTTAACTGCTTTGTGTAGATCTCGATAATTCGTTTCTAGGTTCGTCTTTAGCTCCGAGTTATCCCTTGATGCCAGTTTTTCCTTTAGCTCACGCCTTTCTGCAATAATAGCCCACGTTACATCGGACATCCATTGGTACTAGTTTGGTTCTAGTTAGGTACTATTTCAATCTCCGGTAGGCAGTTTTGTTACGACAACTACAACACACGTGACTGATTATGACATTTGTGGTCGCATAATATTTCTTAGTGGGTCGAAAATTTCTATGAAAACTGTTACGTAATCAGTCGCTTCCATTGTCGTGCTACAAATTCTTAGAGGGCCACAAAGTTTGTCGTTGCAAATGTAAGCTAATGATAGTGGTCGACTTCAGAGGCCAGGCTAAGGCAACTGGAAGGCCTGATTGCAAAAACCCCTCTATGATATCATCTTTACTACTTCATATTCCGCTGGGTTCGTATAGAATTTTATAAGGATCCGGCCGACCCTACCATATATATTTTTTTAGTTTTGCCATTGTGTTTAGAGTCATTTGTTGCATTTGCAGCATTGTTGGTTTGGCCTACCGACAATTTTAAAAAATGAGATAGATATTAATAATATATTTTGTAATACCCCCTTTCTAAGTCCAACCCCTGTTTCGAGAAATTTTTTGTGATTATTTAAAAGTTTTTAAAGTATTGCTTTGCTCTACACACCACTTATTGGCGATTGCACCACATTCTTCATATAGAATCGTACAAAATAAATTTCACTCTTGCTTTGCTTCATTGCCGTAAGAAAAAAATATCGTCTACGAAAAACTACTGCAGATTTTTTGTAGAGTTGGTTTTAATGCATTTGGTTTTGTAGCAATTGTATTTGATATCTTCATCATGTAAAAGAAAAAAAATCATCAAATTTGACTTTTGATTAGAGTGTTAGTAAGAAACTTTCATTTCAGCAGGCTACTTAATGCATAGCATGAGGTCTTTGTGTCTAGAAAACATCGTGTTATGTTGGTATTTTTATTAAATTAGGTCCAAATATTATTGCAATCTAAATTATCTTACCGAATTTAAGTGTAATCGGTGAATATTTGACCATAGCTCCCATACAAGTGGTACTCCAGAAAATAGCATTTAATACCATAACTTTTATAATAGCTTCTTTGTCATGGTAGAATATTGTGCTGGTAAGTCCAGAATTAACCATATGTCCCACATAAACTCCCTTCCTCAAATCACTGAAAAGCAAACAAATCTCACAAAGTTAAAGATATCTAACAATATTCGGTACAAATAACTTTTACATGTATCTTTACCTCATGGCATAACTTTATTTTCCGGGTTCATGATATGCCATGTTTCCCAACATCTACATCTATCTATTTTTGGGAGTGGGTTTATATGGGGTCTATAGTCAGTTCTAGACCTACGAACAAAAACAGTGTATTCTCTCAAAAATTTATATGTAAATGCTGTTGTGTAAGGTATCGAATGGTTGGGCATGACCGACTTTTCTTTCGTACAAGATAATTTTGACATGAAGAAACTTTTCACTTCCCCATTATTTTTTTAATACCCCAAAACTTCTAAGCAGATTAAAATAAACTGTTAATATGGATGAAATGAAATACAAATGCGAATTACTGCTGGAACCGAGACTTAGAATAAGATGAAGAACTCCTTTTTTTATTGGGGTGAAACTTCTAAAAGGATTTGTGAGTGATAAAAAAGAACTGAATTTAGATTGTAGATTGCTTATACTTTTTTATTATTTTGGATACTTCAGAGAAGAAGATTATACTTAATAAAGATTCTTTGAAGAATTTATGGTAAAGTTAGGTAAAAGCAATGGTCGAACTGGGAGCTAATTCAAGCACATCAATCATAAGCTTAAACAAAAATTGAGCATTTACCAGTCTTTTTGAGCAATCGATTTTATTCACACTTTTTTAGTCAACCCTGGAAAAACTAATTTCTAATAGTCAATATAACAAACTAACTTTAACTCAAATTTTTATTCAATTCAAAGCAACTTTTTAGTATAAACCATAGCTACCCTTTTATACATACGACCAAATGATTACGAAAACAAAAAATTAGTGGTTATTAAAAAGTAAAACCAAAGGAAATACCAAAAATTTAAAAAAAAATGTGACGGCTACAGACCTACATCACAATGAAGTGTTAAAAAGGTTAGACAACATTATTGAAATAAATAATAAAAAGCTCGAGCTAAAGAGATTGAACTGACTGGTCAATCAGTTGCAATAAAACAAAAAATTTTATAAATGAAGGAAAGAACAAAATATATATACATATACATACATATAAATAAATCAGATATTAATAGTGATTCGAAAAACGAAGTTGGAAGACGTAAACATAAATTATTTAAACCAATAGTAAATAACAATTATTTAGGTAGTACCAATTGAAGAACAGTCGCGAAAAAAGTTTTAAGATTCAAAAAAATATTTTTCTGGAGAGCAAAAGAAGAAGAATTATTTGTTTTTAGCTTTTTTTTAGATCATTAATAAAATTATAATGAATAAGGTTTTTTTAAAACGTTATTCCACGTTGCAAAACCATTTCGTTTTTATTATTTTGTTAGTTACTTACAACTTAAACTGACTGAGTCTTTATATACCATTTTTAAGGCGTTAAGGTGCACAATTTCGGGTGGTTTGATGTTAAAGTGAACGATAGTAATGTTAACGGCTATCGGCAATAAACAGTTTTTGCAAAAATTGGCTTTTACAACGTTATTCGCAGCTGTGCTTCAATTTATCTTTAAGATCATATTTAAAAAAATAATGGAATTCCTTTCTATTTTATTTCTATGCTAGCTGATCCGGCAAAAGAATTTAAAGGGAGGGAGAGCTTTTACCCCTCTTGCCCTATTTCAATTCAGATATTATAGTTTCAGTATGCCAAATTAAAAAAAAACTGGTCGATTAGTAAAGCAGATATTTCACGAACTATTCCCTATTTCCATTTAGATATTACAGTGTGTACATTAGGCTGGGTCACTGATGTATGAGAAAAAATAAAAGTTCTCGAATCATGTTCTAATAGCAATATTTTTTTGTCTTACGTCAAAACAAATAAAAACTGCAACAAAAAAAAAGTAAAAAAAAGTCACATCTTCAGCCCGCGCAAGAGCTCCTTAAAATTAAGTATATTTAAGAAAAGTAAATTTTTTTAATTAAAATTTTTAATTTACTATCAATTACACTACGTGACAATTGTTTGACCAAATGAATTTGACACCTAATCTTTATGTAAAATTTTGCATTTCAGTCACATCATCTTTTTTAAAAACACAAATAACGGTTATTTTGGAATATCTCAAAAACTTTTCTACTTTTGACCATTGTGTTTGACCAAATGAATTTGACACCTAATCTTTATGTAAAATTTTGCATTTCAGTCACATCATCTTTTTTAAAAACACAAATAACGGTTATTTTGGAATATCTCAAAAACTTTTCTACTTTTGACAATTCTGACTTCATATTCGGATTCAGCGGAAAATTTTACATAAAGATTAACTGCCAGATTCATTTGGTCACGACTTTGTTGAAATTTTGTCACGTAGTGTTATTATTAAATAAAACTGAAAATATTTTGAATTTAACTTAAAAAAAAATAAAACTTTGGTTCTTATACAACAGAAAACAATAAAATAATTTTTTGGTCACAAAATCTTGTTTACTGTAAAATCTAGGCATCTATCGTCTTGATTTAAGTTGTCTATGTTAAACCTTCTCTTCTTTTTTTTATTGCAAAGAGTTATGGATGCTTCTGATACTATTTTCACGAACTTACAAGTCGATAAAATACAGTAATATGCTTTTCTACAATACAATGCTATTGTTGTTATATTCAAAATTTAACAAAATTGAAGGTCAATGCGCGGCTGTTACACTAAAAATAAATTAATAATATTTTACAGGGGTCTAGTGCAGACAAAAATACAACATATTTACGCTATTAGAAGTCGATAAGAGAAAAAAATATTTTCGACCCACCCTAGTGTACATGCCAAATTTAAAGAAAACTGGTTGACTGGCTTAGAAGATATAGCGAGTGGGAGCTTTTATCGCTCTTGACATATTTCACGCCCTATTCTCTATTTCCTTTTAGATGTAACAGTGTGCTTGCCAAATTTAAAGAAAACTGCTTGATTAGTTAAAAAGATATAGGGAGTGGGAGATTTTACCCCTCTTGTCCTATTAGAATATATAGGGAGGGAGAGCTTAGGCTCCCTGTAAAATTTTAAGAGGGATTTTTTACCCCTCTTTTCCTATTTAACGCCCTTTTCCGATATAAAATATCCCTTACGACCTATTCTCATTCCTAAAAAATACACATAAAAAATTTAATAAAAATCGGCCAAGCCGTTTTGGATGAGTTCAATTACAAACACCGTGACACGTGAATTTGATATATGTGACAGTTTCAGTTAAAAGGGACCTATGGGCAAAATATGAGTTTTTGAGAAAAACGATTTTGAAGTTAACAAACTAATTTTTTTTTTTATCAAAGGTGTATTTTTAAGCTTGCTTATGACAAAAGTAATGCAGTTAGAAAACAGGGGTTTGCAGCATTAGAAAAAGCGTGTTGTATATTTTAAGAATCACCAAAAAAGTAAAAATCGATTTTTTCATCCATAGGTCCCTTTTAACTGAAACTGACAAATATATTGAAGATAGATTATGGTACATTCTACATATATATATATATTTTCTATGCGAACGTTAACACTCGAAATTTTTGAATAGACTGTTAATTTTTGGAATTGCACATATTTTGCTTAAAAAATTTAAAATAAAACTATTCAAAAAAATTTGTTTAAAATATAATACATATTTCTTTTTTTTTAATGAACAAACCAACTAGAACTTCCAAAGAAAGAAATAAAGCTACCACAACAGCTGTTTTCGCAGTTGTCAAGTAAGAACAATCGTGTGACAGCTGCGGCGATTATTGTATCCATTCCACTTTAACCCTTCTGCACTCCTTGAGTTAATTTGACCCAATTTTGGTTTTCAAACTTAAAATTTGTCCCTTTCAATATAAGATATGGACGTGAAACTTTAATTTATCCATTACGAAAATTATAAATTTAAATGAAAATAATAAAATTTAAATTTTTCCTCCCCCCTCCAAAAACACGATTTACACACATATAATATCCTACGGGTCAATATGACCCAACAAGCGATATTGCAAGTTTAATTCCACTTTAAAATGTTTTTCCAATTGAATTAAGTTCATCTTCATTCAGAATCATCGATCAATAATTTTTTCAGTCAAATAATCAATAGAATCGCTTTTATTTTTTATTACACTTACGGCCATTTTCACCAAGTTCGGTTATAATTAACTATCGGTTATAGCTGTCAAAACATATTGGTAGCCGAAACTTTAATTGAAAGTTAGTTTTAAGCGAACTTGGTGAAAATGGCCGTTAAATATGAAATGTTGTTTACATTTTATTGTTGGGTCATATTGATCAGAAAAAATCCATGTAAAATCCTCGAAACAAGGTTGATTTTACATTTTTCGGTAGTGAGTTTGCTTCATAGTAATTCATGTTAATTTAACATGATTTAACAATAACTTGCGAACAACATTATTTCCTTTTAAAATAACTAAAATTCATGTTAATTTAACATTCCCGTTAAGTTAGAGCAAAATTACATTCATATTAAAATAACACTCCGAATCACGTTGAATGAAAGTTATTTCAAGTTGAAAAAACTTGAATTTCACGAAGAATGAACTGGTTTGAGATTCAAATAACAGTAAGGAGAAGCTTCAGAGAAAACATATGCATTAATTTAAGAAACATTGTAAACACTTTATTTAATTATTTTCCTGTAGCACAAGTTTCACTTTTTTGTTTTCCCCTTTGCTTACAGAAGCACTCACAATTAAAAGACACCAGCCGAATGGCCCGATTTGGTTTACGTCATCATTCGACTTTGAAAAGTTGATGTACTTTTTAACTAAATTATTATAACAAAAAGAATATGGGTATATGTTTTCTTTTTATCAATAATTTTAAGCATGAAAATAAAAAAAATTATGTTTTTAAATAAATGTTATTTTAACATTTTTCATTAAAAATTAAAATGAAGCAATGATACTTTTAAATTTGTTGCAGAAATTTATATTTATATATATTCTGGGTCCTTATGAGGAGAGAACTTGATTTAACCATGTGATGTCCCTCTACCCCCTCCCCCGCCTTTTCAATTGTTTACATATACTAGCATAATGCCCAATATGATTTTCGTTATCACCCTTCTTTATTATTTCATCTATTTAACGAAATAATTTTAACAAATAGAAACCAGGAATTTTTGTGTTTTTTTTTGTGTTGAATTTTGTGAACAGTAAACGTGCCATATTTCATTTTAATGATATTCGATTAACGTTCCTTCATGGTTCAGTTGTCTAGGGGGTGTGTTAAGTTAGGAACTGAGAGTTCGCTGGTTCGAATCTTGGTTTTTTCAAAAGAATTTTATTTTTAATTTTTTTATTTTTTTATGTTCAAAATTTTTTTTAAATTTTATTTATAATGAAGTTTTAAGTATTGTAAATATGTATGTATAGGTATGTAAAAATTATTTAGTTTTTGTCTAGTTGCTCTGTATTCTGCTCGCACAATGGTGAAGGGTGTATAAGATTCGGCACAGCCAAATATAGCACTCTTACATGTTTTTAATCAACATTGCGCTGTGTTAATTTATCATTGATATTTATTTCTGTGTTTTGGTGCATTTGCGGCAATCGTGTGATCCTAGGTTTATAAGATTTCATAATTGAAGATTTTTTTTTAAATTCAAAATATTGTTTTTTAAACACTTTCACAATTTTTGCACACATAAAATACACATGCATACATACATATCGAGCCCTAACCGCGAAAATAACGTAAGCGACATCATTTTCAATTTTCGTTTTTTTAACAAATTATTTTATTGGCAACACTTGCATCATCTCCTAAAATGTTATGGTCACATAAAGTACCGTTACGATTTTATAGCAAAAACAATTTTATCGTAAGAGACAAATTGCATACAAAATTTATATGAAATAAAATAAAAAAAACTCTCTCCTGTAAAATATGAATTTTGGCGTTTACGTTATTTTCGCGGTTAGGGGTCGATATTAAACAATAATTATTCCCAGCGGTAAATATTGAAAGGACCACAAGTGGCAAGTCTTTTTTGAAGGCCTCTTTACACTTTTCTAAAAAATTTGCTTTGTATGATATCCCGCCTTTAGAAGTATGCCTTCTAGAAGGTATAAAGTTCTTTTTGAAAGACCTCCCAAAATATTTAGTACACATTCGCTATTCCCTTCTTTAAGAAGGGAGACAGGAAGTTGTTCAGTTTTTTTATTGATCTTCCTCACTCCCTTCTTTGGGAGTTCATGGCCGAACTTGCCCAGTTTATAATGCGTTTGATTCAAATAATTGTGTTGGCAATTCCAATTTTTTTATTTTGGTTAACAAAAGAGTTTTAAAACCACACGATGTCATATTGTGCCCACATTTTCATCACCATCACAACATCAACTTGTTCCACGAAAAATTAAAAAAGAAACATAAAAATTCAATTTGTTAAAAAATGACGGACGAAAAAAAATTAAATTAAAAAAAAAAAAAAAAAAATGAAAACAATCTGTAAAATAAACAGTTTGTTATTAAAAAACGTATCATCAGCATCTTCATCACCATCATGTTCATCATCTGGAATGTCGCCGTCACAGCCACTTCCACCAGCTGTCATCTTAATTGTCAACTAGACATTTACCGAAAACTTGGTGGCACGACAGAGAATGTTGAAGAAATCCGGCAAGAAAAAAAAACAACGATGACAATGCTGAGTTAATCATATAAAACAAAGTAATGTTGTTGTGTTGCTTCTTAGTTGATATTTTCTTTTGGTTTTTCTACTTTTTATTCGTTTCTTGTTCTTTTTATTTCTTTAGACATCTAGTGCTTTTTCCTTCTTTTCATTTGAGTTCTATTTCAGTTGATTGGTCTTAATCTTTTATTTTGTTTGTGACGGTTTGGCTTGTTTTTTGGAGGTCACACTCTGTCGTCTATCACGTGGGTGTTTTTTAATGGTTCTTTTAACTGTCCGTGTGTTTTAATATACTTCTTTTACGTTTACGTGTGTACACTTGTCGCTTTGAGATTGTATTTTTTCCTCCTATTTTCGGCATTTTTCACTAGAGCATTTGCCCACATTCATCATCATGATTCGTATGAACATGTGCTTTTGCTTCCATTTTTCTTCTACCGTCATTTCAACACTTTCGCGTGTGAGCGCCTCAAGGCCGTCGCCAACTCGAAAAAGCAACAAGAAATGTGACACGCATACACAAACATTAAAATCCAATTTTATTTTCTTAAAGCGTGTCATTGTTTTTCACCACTTTACTGTGGCAGTTTCTTTAACAATTCAGTCAGCTCAATTAAATCAGTGTTTGTTTTATGCTGTCGTAGCTGTTCTTGTTTCTTTTTCAGTTTCAGTTGTTGGTTGGCGCAGTTGTTCCTTTAGCCTTTTCTTAGTTGTTTGCCTTCATGTTGGCAAACAACGTTCAACACCTTTTTCGCCTTCTCTCCGTCACTTTCATTTACATGTTTAAAGAAATAACGCCCGAATCTTGAAAGATATTGTTTTTCCCTTTTGTGTTAAATGCCTCCTGCAACTTTGATTAACCACTTAGTGACGCAAGTTGATTAATTTAAATATATTGTTGTCAATAATTTAAATAATTTATATTAATTACACAATTGATTAAACTGACATATTCACAACTTTTTATATGCTCTTCATCTTTCTGAATAGGGATTATTTGACAATGCCTTAAAGAGTTGTGAACTTTAACTTTTACATAATTCGAAAAACAACAGCCAGAAATATTCTGCTAAAAATATTCAGATGTTTGTAAAGATAGCACATTGGGAGAAATAAAGAAATACGCTTCTAAGCAAATTCTCTGATTTAAATTAAATTTACACATGTTTATTTATATACACCCCTTTAGCACTCGGCAAGTTACTTGCGCAAGTCTCTTGCGCAACTCTTGGTTTGTACAGACTTTGTTGTTCTCGGCAAGTAACTTGCCGAGTCTGAAAAGGGTCATAGAAATATATGTATGTATATCTAAAGGTGACGGACATTTAAAGATCGTACTATATATAAAATTCACCACACCTGAAAATTAAAGGTAAAAACACTCTCTCTGAAAGTAAATACTTACAGCGTACACTTTCCCCCACCCATATTAGGATTCTATTAATCTACAGAAAATTTAAAAGCTCCTGCTTTTATAGTTTTTTGAATAAACAACATTAATTATTACCTTTGTATGGGAGTTACTTCTCCCCAGCTCCTACACTGAAAGAAAAATGCTTCATATATTTAATGAATCATTTTCATAAAAAAGTTTTCCTTGGGTTAATGAAAATTTTCATTGTCTGAATGGAATTTCATAGTTATAATGAAGTATTTTCGCTAAAATCTCTTCATAAGATTTTGTAATTGCGTTAAAAATTTTCATTGGATATATGAAAACTTAAGTTTGTCCAAGTTAAACAAAAAAATTTGAATTGGGAACATAAAAAAACAACATACAAACATAACTATATTCATACAAAATTATAGTTTCCTTAAAAAAATGTTTAATTGTTAATTAAAAAATATAAGATTTAATGTAATTTCATACATCTAATGTATGTATGCCATTAAATTTATGAAATCAAAAATTTTTTTATAAAAGCAACATATTTCAATAATTGCCTTCATAAATTAAAATTTTCATTAAGACAATGAAAAATGTCAATTTAGTAATGAACCAAAAACTTTCAATCAACGTTGTTATTGTTACGAACAATTTAATCTCATATTTACGCTCTTAATTGAGTAAAAAACAAGTTTTTTTTTATCCAAAAACTACGCTGCCCCGGTAGGCAGCTGGTAGTGAGCTAGTCTATCAGCACCGACGTTGCGCGATCGATTCTCGCCAGAGACAGAAAAAAAATAAAAAATAAAATAAAATAAGAAAAAATAAAAAAAAAATAATTAAAAGAAATAAAAAAAAAAGTTTTTTTACTTTATTGAAAGTATTTATCCAATGAATAAAATGCATAGATCTAATGTAATGTTTCATTAAATCCTTTTAATGAAACAGGTTTCATTGATCCAACGAAGCGCTGCATAGGTTCCTTTTTAATGAAATTTTTCATGGGATTAATGTCAAAATTCATTGGTATTGCGAAGAAAATTCTTTCAGTGTAGCGATATAATTATAAAATAAGTGTTGAATAATTTAATTTGTTTTTACTCTGCAAAATGTATATTTAAAAAATTTTATAAAATATTTAAAATATGTCTTAGCACTGGTAGTTTAAACGCGTTTATAGATGGTTAATATGTTTATGGATTTAAAGATTTGTGGGTTTAACACCTTTTAAACCAAAAAGAGAGTTTAACTTGCTCTGATTTATTAGCCCTAAGTCGTTTAGAACCCTTCTATTTTTTGTGTGATTAATTAAATTCCAAAGCCGATATTCAATTCGATATATAAAAGTTTCCGTACCAGTTACGGATACCGATTTAGTTCAATTACAAATACTGATACCGAAAATCAAAGTACTTTCATACCGATACCGAAATTCGTTTCGGCTGCCAACCTTGCTTGAAAGACAATTTCAGAAAATAAAATTGTCCGTCTGCCCGTGATTGGGTTAAAATGGGGTTTTTTAAGAACTCTTTAATGGTTTTTTTCCTTTGCTTTACGCACCCTTAATTTTAATTTTTTAACAAAACATTACAGTTCTTTAAGCCAAAGTGTTTTTTCCAGAAATGAAACAAAAATTCAAACGTTTCTGGAAACGAAAAAATACGAGAATTTTTTAACTCTATAAAGAGGATAAGGGACTTGAAGCAGCTTTGCTATATAAAGTTACATTCTTACTTGTTTAAATATTGTTGCTATTATAAAGGCATTTACATTATTATGACAATTCATCGATTTACTTACCTGTAATTCGAATTTAATTGAACGTCTCCAATGGCAACATTTTCAAACTGTGTCGGACAACAAGTCCAACGTGCCCAATAAAACGTAAAATCTTTTGAATCGTAGTGCTCTGTAAAACGACATTTAAGTATTAAATCTGCGCCTTCACGTGTATCCATAGATTCATCGGCATTTGAGCAAGACAAGAAGAAATATAAGACTGCAATAAAAAATTTTAAAAAAATTATTTTATTTTTGTAAAATTAGCTTGTAAAAAATGTCTAGGAAATTTTATATTATTCTAAAATCTTACTAAGGCTCAAATTAACAGAAAACCCACTTTTAAAAAATTGTACACAGCCTCTGCCACGGATATTTTTTTTATTAACCTTTATGTGCTCGGGATTGTAAACTTACGTCGGCGGTCGAAAGTCTACATTTGTAGCAAATATGTATTTGTTTGGAAAACAGTGTCCACATATTAATAAAACGTAAGTAAGCCGAGTTCTATACTTTAATGGACATTTAGAAATTCTAATAAAGTCAAATATGGAAGCACCAGCATACCAGTGCTGCCAGAAGAAATTTCAAAAAATCCCTACGTGTCAAAAAAATCCCTTTTTTCCATACATACGTTATAAATTTATTGTTTTTACCCTGTAGTAAATAAAATAGTCAGTTGCAAAGAACACTAACTATAAATTAACTTTTTTTTAAATGACTACAAATTGGTTTAAATCTCATGCAGATATCAACCAAAAAGGCACACGTAAAACACAAATAAAATCAAAATAAGTAAAACAAGCATGCCATGAAGTCAAATGAAAAAAATATATACAAACATTTTAAAATAATTAAAAAATGAATCAATACAAATCTGTTTATGAACTAGCAATTATGTGGCGTATTTATTTCAGGTCTATTATACATCATCATTTAGGGCAGTTTAATGCAAAATTTTCATAAATAATTATTTCTATAACAAAATATATAAAGATATACATACATATGTCTGCATGTTCATATGTACATATATTTTTTTGACAAAAATTATTTAAAATTTAAATAATTTATTGTTAACTGACAATACTTTTAATTAATTACAAATAGGTTGAAAAATAAGTAGGTAGTAGTCAGTTAAAAAGTCATGCAAAGATGGCCAATTGACTACTGCCTATGACATGCCCATGTTAAAATAATGAGTCGTCGACAAGGAAAAAAGTCACTTAATCAACTAGATGTGGTTATAAAAAAATCAGTTTGAAGTTTGTTATAAATGTGTTTGAGTTCCTACAGGGTAGCAACAGGCAAACAAATACATATTTTGTTAACATTATGATAAAAGCATTTACTAACAACCAGAAAAAAACCTAAATAAATAAGTAAATGCCATACACGCACATATAAAAATTCAATTTCAAAAATAACACTGTGACAAATTTAAATTTGGGCAGAAATACATCTATATCCTTTAATCTAGACACAAAACATAGTCAAATTTCGTATTTGATTTTTCATTTCCTCATCTTTTTTCATTTTTCAAGAATACTTATTTCAAATAATTTGTTTTTTAATATCACTGCCTATTTCCGATATTCGAAAGAATTCTTTCTAATATTTTTAAGGAAGCTGGCATTAAAAGCTATTTTCGGGAGAATGATTTGTATGGGAGCTATGCTCAAAAATAGAAAGATTCCAATAAAATTTGATAAGCTGATTTTGATTGCAATAAAATTAGTTTGGTTTGGACCAAATTTAATCTTGCCGATGTAATAAGATGGTTTTTGTAAAATAATGGACCGATTCGTTCCATTTTCAATAGGCTTGGTCCTTCTACCAGTCAGAGCCTCTGAGACAAATTTCATCAAATTGTCTCCGGATTTGCTGTATGCACAAGATTGCATTGACAGCCAGTCGGCCGGACGGACATCGTTAGATCGACTCAGAAAGTGATTCTGAGCCGATATTTCGAATTATTTGGAATTATTTCTTATTATATTCCTAATTAATTTTCTTTAAACTAATTTATTTATTACATTTACATTTTTTTTTAATTATGAATCATTTTTATAGTACTGGATTCTTCCAAAAAAAAATTTGTTCGTCATTTTTAGCTGGTTCATCAGCATTTTCTCTCAGAATATATTTCACAATTTCTTCAAAAAATATATTTCTTTTAGACTTTGGATTCCTTTTTGAAGATAACAACGGATCTGAGGAAAGTATTAAATGAGTCATTAAATCTCTATGAGTGTCGTCGTGACGTTTTTCTCGTATGGGACAGTCTGGTTTTTCTCACGATTTTGTGGTTGGCTTCCAATGCTTCTTCGGACAAGCACAATGAAATTTATTTCAGTTATTAGTAACGTTTCATTTTACATAATTAAATAAAGCCACTTTAATACCTTAATATTTCTTATTACGTTCCTAGTTTATTTTTTTTTAATTAATTCAATCTATGAAAATTTGTGCAAAAATCATGAAAATATCATTTTTTTAAAATACATTTTTTTTCAAGTTGTGGTAAAATTTTTTTAATTTTTGTTATTAGAAAACAATCTAAATGTTCAAAATCAGAAAAAACCCCATAGACGATATTTTTTTTTTTTTAATATTCCATCAAAGTTAAGAAATTTTTACAGCTTAACTAAATAATAAGCATTTTTCAAACCAATAAAAAAAAAACACTTATAAGAAAATAATTAAAAAAAAATTTCTTACAATTAATTCTAAATATAGTAAACTACTACAGAAAAAAATTTCAATCTCGTGCTTTAAAAAACAACAGTTTTACAAAAGTTTTCCTGAAGCATGTAAAACTCAAGTACTTAGTTGTTTAGCCATTTTTACTTTAAATTCTCAAGCTTTGGCGCCCTCTAGCGCCTCCAAAAAGAGTTAAATCTTAAAAATTCTTCAAAATTCATTTTAATTATTTTCTTGTCTATCGATCTGTACATTTTTAAGTACAATATAAGACTTGTTTTTTTTTTATTTATATCAATGGGCCACAGCACTGTGTGTCGCATTCAAAAAAATTTTGATTTTAGTAAGAGAGTGATGTGAATTTCCATACATTTTATATGGTGTCTACATTTGAGTGCCCCGGTAGGCTAGCTGGTAGCGAGCTAGTCTATCAGCGCCGATGTTGCGGGTTCGATTCCCGCCAGAGACTCTGGTTTCTTTCCTGCAGACAAGCATAGAGCTTCGCGGGATTAGCTTTTCATAAAGTCGTTAATGCCCGATTAGCGACATTACCTTAATATTGTCGTTGATGACAGTATTGTGGATACTGTCTACGATTTAGTCGCTGATAGGTAAATGACAATTAGGGATGTAACGAAAACCGATATATTGGCGATACTACAGATTTGCCAATATAACCAGGATAAGGGGAACGGGAAAAGGGGTATACCTTGAGGGTATAGATACTTCAAGTTCAAATAGGTTTCTTGACGACTGCAGTATATTTTTGGCGAAGGCTCTAGGGATTTTGAAGGCCGTAGAATTGGTAAAAGGTAACATTGTTGCGGCTCGACGGTCACTATATATGTGGATAGTTCTAAGGGCCTTGATGGGCTGTGAATTTAAACTAGTAAGGGAATGTGTTCTGAACTAAACATATGGCAATGCAGTCAGCAGGAACATTAATTTCTTTGTGCTTCTTGACCCATCAATTCACATATGTCCAATTTCACAATTAAAGCACAGCCGAATAACGTTGTAAGTTACAAACTAATTGTTCAGGAGAGCAAAAAAACGTTTTCTACGTTGAGGATTATTTTTTTTATTATCAAAAATAATATCAAGAATTTTTAATTTTATTTTAAATTAAATACAAATTTAAAGTTTTTAATTTTTTTTAGTAGAGGACAACGTAAGCGACCATTGCATGTATTTTGTCGTCAAAGTGGTTTGAAACACGACAAAATTAATGCAATGGTCACTTACGTTGTCTCCAAATATGTTATATAGGCGACAAAAATGTCCTAAAGACATCCTCGACGACATTTGCGTCTATGGCCATTTTGCCAACTGGGATTGAATGTATGGCGATTGTAATTTTTTATAATTGATTCCAATATACTCTTACATTATACACATTTACGCATGTATGTAATATCGACATATTGACTATTTTTAAAGCCTATAAAACACATAAATACTTTTCAAATTTTATATTTTAAACAGTCTAAAAAGTTCTTCTCTAATATTCTAAGTGCCAACATAAATAATTAAACACTGTAACGAATGACTTAACAGGGTCATTATTCGACAATACATCCATTTTTTTAGCTAGACAAATATTACATTCCCAGTATGCAGACCTTAAACAAACATTTAAAAATTTTGTTCTTTTTCAAAAGAGCTCTGAGTTTTGAAAAAATGTGTGTGTGCGTACGTTTATGTGAATGTATTGTGTTAGAACTTTTTAATGATAAGGGTCATAAACATCAACTGGTAACCCCAAAAATAAAAAAAGTCCAAAAAATATTTACAAAGCCTTATAAACATACATATTTCCCACTCGAACAAAGTTCTAAATGTTCTTATTCAAATGAAAATATACACACGCAATTTGCGGTATGTTCGAGTGCAAATATGGCAAATTGTTTGTGAAAAATATTTCCAAGCAAACTAGAAAACATGAACAAATCGATAAACGGGCAAATAAATTGGTTAAAGTTTACATCAAGCATTATGGTTGGATCAGTAAATATTTGTGTGTATGAGTGACACCGGCGATTCTAGAAGGAAATCAATCAATTTAGATGCTAACGTCAAGATCACGTACACGAGTTTGATGTCAAGCTGTTGATAAACATATAGTGCCCTTAATCCTAGCTTATATAATTGTGCGTGTGAGTGTTTGTATACAATAGAGGAAATTATTACGTTAACCTTTATGTGCTCGGTAGTCTACATTTGTAAAATTTTTTACAGAAAAACTTTAATAAAACAAGTTAGAGTGCTATATTCGGCTGTGCCGAATCTTTGATACCCTCCACCGACACTTCGAATGTTTTAGGAGTAATATCTGTATGATGTCTATTTATTATTATTATCTTTGTAAAAACAGACATCTGCATTAAAATTTGTTGCGGCTTAGACCTATATAAAATTATTGATCGACAATCAGAATCAATTTTAAAAAGTTTGAGTAGAATATCAGTTTAAGCTGAACTTGAATGATTTTCAAGAGAACAAATTATATAAAAGCCATGGTAAGCTATGAACCAATCATCCCAAATTCTGCAGAACGATTTCAGGTATTAAGAAACATAAATTTCAATACAGCGATGCAATTAGTTTAAGCGTTTGCAGTGAATTTCAGAAGGCTGCTAAAATGGAATCTAAGGTAAGTTATTGACCGTATATCACAAAATTGCAAAACATTTTTTCTGGCCATATGAAGCTAAACTGGAAGAAAGTTTACCGCGTATTTAATTATTTTACCAGAGTGGGCTTTATATGAGGCCTATGGTAAGTTATGCACCGATCTTCACCAAATTTCACAGTGTCATTTCTAGTTCTATAAAACTGTGATGTACCAAATTTTGTTATGATAGCGTTATTGTTTACGTTTTTAGGCGTACTAAGCTGTTTTCCGGGAGTAAGGTTTATATGGGGCGTAGGGTAAATTATGAACTGATCTTCACGAAAATTCACAGTCTTATTTCTAGTTCTGTAAAACTTTTATGTTTCAAATTTTGTTATGATAGCATTATTGTTTACGGATTTAGGAGTACTAAGCTGTTTTATGGGGCCTATGGTAAATTATGGACTGATCTTCATGAAACTTAAAAGTTTGATTTCTAGTCCTATTTAACTGTGACGTGCCAAAATTTGTTATGATAGCATTGTTAGTTAGGGTTTTAGGCTTACTATACTGTTTTTCGGGAGTAGGGCTTATATGGGGCCTAGGGTAAATCATGAGCGGATCTTCACGAAATTTTTCAGCGTGATTTTCAGTTAAATAAAACGAACTGTTGCGAAATCTTATATCATTCTGTGCATTTTTCCACCATTTATGTTAGTTTTTGTAACAAAATTATCAATTTTTTTTAGGTGGTGGTTCCACATTTTGATTCAAAGCTCAGATCCTATTGAAACGATTTTGCTGGATTTCAATCCCAAACTGCTTAGGATAACTACAAGCAATTTGACACCAAGTTCGTTTATTTCTTTTGAGTTTTTCGAAAGTGAGCGTGTTTTCAACAGACGGACAGACAGACAGACGGACAGACAGACGGACATGGCTAAATCGACTTAAAATTACTCAAGGACCCAGAATATATATACTTTATAGAGTCTGAGATGAATAATAAAAAAGTTTCACACGGAATGATTAACTTAATATACCCTCTTCACAACTAATTGTGGTGGAGGGTATAAAAATAATTTGCACAACAGCAGGGTCCGAAATTTTCAGTAGCTTCCCAAAAATCAATTCTAAGCAGTTTTCGCCACTAACACGTTAATAAAATAATTAATTGCTCCCTCCAGACCCTACTTTTCAAAACGACCATCACCTGGCGGGTAGTCTACAAATGTAGACACCATATAAAATGTATGGAAATTCACATCACTCTCTTACTTAACTCAAATTTTTTTTGAATGCGGCATGTCAAACACGTCATTTAGTATTTTTTTACCTTTTACTTTCTTGTTCACGTTTGTGTATGCATCAGTGATCCCAACAATAGGGATTTTTTCGGAAAATTTCAAGCGTAGGGAAAAAGGACAGATTTTTAGTTTTAAGGCAAATGAGGGAATTTTATCTAATTTTCAATATAATGTGTAAATATACGTAAATATTCGTATTATTTTCATTTATAAATTAAAATTGTTCATACACAATAGCATTAAAGTACAAATGTAGTATTTCTTAACAGAAACCTTATACTACGAGTCCTTACAGCATGGCAATCTTCAACAGTTGCCAAAACCAATATTCGAGCTTGCATTTGCGAACTATTCTCTCATTTTATCTATTTGCACTCGCACTCATATTCGCTAAAATGTACGCGAATAATAAACGCGAATACTTGATAAAAAACAAGTTAGAAAGTATAGTCAGTCAAGCCCGACCCAATGATACCCTACACCACAGTATTTAAAACACATCATGCTTATGTGTCCATGTAAATATGGCTTTATCTATGTTTATTAACTTCATGAAAATCGGTTTGAAAGTTTGTGAGAGGCAGAAATTGCCCCCTGCCTCCCCTTGTGGTCCTTTTTTTTAACAACTGTATCGAATGTGTCCGTATAGATATGGATCTATCTATGTTTTAAATTTCATTAAAATCGGTTTGAGTGGCAGAAATTGACCCTATCTCCCCTCGTGGTCCGATTTTTTTAAAAATGTATACATTTTGTGTCCATATAGATATGGTTCTATCTATGTTTTGAATTTCATTAACATCGGTGTGATAGTTTCTGAGAGGAAGAAATTTTCCCCTAAATTTCTCCCTCGTGGTCCTACGATTCGGCCCATTTTCTTCTGAGTAGATCGGTGTACTTTAAGGTGGGTCTAGGACCACTATTATAAGGCGTTACACACATCAGCACAAATGCATAATACCCTCTCCACTATTGTGGTGTGGGTATAAAAAATAATCGCACCTTCTAAACTAATGGCGATTTCTTTTCTGATAAATATGTTGCATAAATGTTACATGCTCTACACAAAAGAGATAGAGCATGTAACATTTATGCAACATATTTCTCAGAAAAGAAATCGCCATAAGAGAAATCAAAAAATACAGTTTGGAAATTTTAATGAAAACGTTTAAGGAAATGAAAGGTTATATTTTTAAAAGGAAATAATATTCTTTATATTTTAATTTTTTTTAAAATTCTAGAGTACCTTCCCTTTTATTTGGTACCCCAAGTTTGCTCAAAACTATTAGATACTTAGTGCGAAAGAAATTTGAATTTGTTTTTGTTTTAAATGTAAAATTGTACGAAAGAAAGAATTCTTTCGCATATCGGAAATGGGCAGTGATTTAAAGAAAAATTATTTGAAATGAGTATTCTTGAAAAATGTTTAGTTCTCTAAAAAGGAAAACAGATGAGGAAATGAAAAATCAAATACGAAATTTGACTATGTTTTATTTCTCTAGATTAAAGGATATATAGAGGTGTTTCTGCCCAAATTTTAATTTGTCACAGTGTTATTTTTTTTTTTTTTTGAAATTCATTTATTTGCAATCTATCTACTATAAGACAATAAGCAAATGTGGTAACCTAAGTAATAAATAACAGGAGTTATGTAGCCCCAAAGGACTACATAGCTATATACAAGTAAACTTAGATAAGATTATATACATATGTAAATATTTACAAAAAGCAGACTAGCCTCTAAAAGGCAAGTCTAGCACATGAACTCGTTGCAGTCTTCGTGTTTCAAAGCTATCGTCTTATAGCGCAACAGCCAGAGGGTTACTATGGTTACTTAATCTTTGAAGATAGTTTTTACTGAATCATTGAATTTCTTCTAGAACTGAGGACATATTTAAATCTTTACGAATATTTTTGTTTGTGACAAACCATGGGGCTGCTGTTATTAGTCTCAAAGTTTTTGACTGGTATCTTTCTAGAATATCGATGTTTGATTTGCTTGCTGTTCCCCATAGCATAATTCCGTATGTCCAAATGATGATCAGTTTATTGTTTAAGTTTAATTCCGATTTTGGCCAGTGTTATTTTTTAAATTGAATTTTAATATGTGCGTGTATGGCATTTACTTATTTATTTTGTGTTTTTTCTTGATGCCAATAAATGCCTTTATTACAATATGTTTACAAAATGTTAACAAAATATGAATTTGTTTTCCTGCTGTGAAGGAAATTTTTTTGGTTGTGTGGAAAAAAGGATTTTTTTTAGACACGTAAAGATTTTTTAAATTTCTCCTGGCAGCACTGGTATGCTGGTGCTTGCATATTTGACTTTATTAGATTTTATAAATATCCATTAAAGTATAAAACTCTGCTAAGTAATGTTTTTTTCATATGTGGACATTGTATCCATACAAATACATATATGCTACAAATGTAGACTTCCGACCGCCGACGTAAGTTTACAATCCCGAGCACATAAAGGTTAATACTCCTGCAAGCAAAGTCACTAGTATTTAGCTAGAAACAAACCAGTTGGAATTTACTTTCAACTATACATCAAACTATAGCATTTTACGTTGGAGGTAACCATATTCTAATATGACCATAATATGGTTAAAATCAGTGTTCGAAAATAAACAGAACATTATTTAGTGTTCGGCTCACTCAGCCAGAGACGATATCTCTTTGTTAAGTGTTTGTGTAGACGAACACAACCCTTAATACCGTTCATAACTATTTTCAAAAAAGAGCCGGACATTATATTGTGTTCTGTTCTTCGTTAAAAAAACAAAACAATTTTAGTGATACTGTAGACAAACATTAAACTGCAAAAATTTTTTTACCAGCCAAACGAACACTAATGAGATGATGAAGTTTTTGTTTTTTTTAAACAAACCGAACGGATTTAAATGTTCTCATCTCTTTGTTGATTTGGATGTTTTTGTGGTCGAAGATGACAAACAGAGAAATTTTATTTTTTTAATGATTTACTACACAAAAACTATTAGCGTTTCTGTTTTCCACAAATCCACCGAACCGATCACTTAGTAGCGATATTTAATATTTATTTTCGAACACGGGTTAAAATTAACAGTAATTTGCCGGAAATCAAACATAATATGGTTGAAATTATCCATAATTTGCTTAAAACTAATCATACTGCGTTCAAAATTAACCATAATGTGGTCAACATTTTCCATAATTTGGAAAAAAACCATTTTATAGTCAGAATTAAATACAAGATGGTCAATGTTAACCATACTATGGTTATTTATTTCAACCATTTTTCTATTTGCTTATTACGTCTCAAGCTAAACAAGCTCCTTTAACCCATTTTCCAGCCTGTGACGACCTTCATAAGCAGGGTTACCGTAGAAAATTTTCGAGAAGGGTCACAAAAAGGGAATTTTCAAGAAAATGGGGTAAAAAAGGTATTTCAACTAAAAAAGCATTTGTTTCAGGTAGGAAGTGCTCAAAAAACGTAACTTTTTTATGGAATGTCCTTTCCTGTTTTAAACATCTGACAAAAAGTTAGTTTTTCATCATTATAGCTAATTATATTAGCTTTTTATGTTATATTCCGACATTTCTTTTTTTTTTTACCGATTTACCAATTACAAAGAAATTTTAAGGTTTGGTCCAATTTTTCCGGTTCCGATTTTTTCCTGAGGTTTTCGTATTCTTTAAAGTTTTTACAGTTTTTGCAATTTCCGCTAATGTGATCATTTTAACCGAATATTTGCCATTCCTTTTAGGTTAAGGATCTTTTAATCAATTTTATGGCTTGTTTGAAATATAGAAATTTTTGGCGGATTTTTGCAAATTTTACAAATTTTTTTTAATTTTTCCGTAGCTTTGTTGCTATCGCAGTTTTAAAAATAGCCCTATATATAAACCGAAGTCACCTATTCTACAGGGCACTCAATTTATACGGGGCAGAGAGATAAATGCCTTATGCAATAAGTATGTAAAGGTGAATTTTTTAGAATAAAATATGCTACCTTTTGGAGAGCAAAACATTTTTAAAAAACGAACACCAAATTGAATTTTCTAATAAAATTTCACATATTTTTGTAGGCAAGAAAATCCATGTTGTTACGAATCGTTTGGTCTGGCGAGATTTCCAACTAGCTATTTGGCATGAATGACCTTAGGACGGTCCTAACAAGGGTTGATAGGCTTTTTTCTTCAAAAATCGTCAAAAGTTTTAACAAAATTCGTCAAAATCGTCAAGAACATTTAACAAAATCGTCAAATATTTAAATTTACAATTTAGAGACAATTTAGTGCATTGATTGGTTGAATATATAAATTTTTTGCAACAAATTCTATTTGTGGTAAAGTAAGTGATATGGTTAAGTTTTATTCTATTTATTTCAGCAAGTGGGCTGAAATATACTATTTATCATTTGAAAAGAAATACATAAGAAAAAGTATATTTTCATAAAACCATAACAAAAATTTACTTATTTCATTTATCCATATTGACATCCATATTGAAGGTGCTAAACCAGGGGTTCTGTATTAATCAACAGTCTTTTTACTTGACTTGAAACGTTTATTTACAGAACAGTAGTGGAATTCTCTAACTTTTAACAACTAACGTTAACGTTAATTTTACCGGCACAGCTTATTGCTTACGGTAACAATACAGCAATTCAGTAACTCAATTTAAACAACATAGCTAAAAATATCAATCAAGTGGCATCTTTGTTAATTAATTAGTATATTTAACGAACACTGCAAACTACTTCTCGTGTGGAACGACTTAAAGTACTTTCGAAACTAACAAAACCCCATTTAGGATTTGATAGTCTAGCGAGAATTGCAAAAAATCGGAAAATTTGCAAAAATAGCGAAAATTTTTAACATTTCAAAAAAGCCATAAAATTGATTAAAAGTCGTTAAAACTATAAGGAATTGCAAAAATTCGGTAAAAATTGTTAAACTAGCGGAAATTCGCAAAAATTTGCAAACAGCGGGTATTTATTAAAAATCGTTAAAGCTCTAAAGAACCACAGGAAAAAATCGCTTACAACGCGAACATGGATAAAATTCGCGAAAAATTGCATACTTGGAAAAAAAACCTTAAAATTTATTTGAAATCCAAATTTTTAATATTTTTAATTAGGCTTAAGTTCATTAAATATAATTTTCATTAAATTATTTTTATGAAGAAAGGAATTTTACAACATGAAAATCAATTAAAATTTACTGATAATTTTTCATTCTTGACTCAATCTGGGCTCGAACCCAGGTGTTTACGGACAGGTTACCCTGACATGTTTCGATTGCAACCACTCAATCTCCTCAGAGGGCTTGCCGTTTAACACTCGCAGCCATCGACGACTGCTGACGTCATTAGTCAAACATCAATCCTTAAACCAAATTGTATTCAACCTTTGGTAGATCGAAATTTGCTTTGAATGATTATCTATTTTAATTTATTTTAACATGTTATTCCTTTACTTCTGTTTTTTCGTACTTTTGTCAAGAATTCTTCTTGAAGTTTAAAGTACATATTTTTTGTTTTTTCATTTTTTTTGTCTTTCTTTTTGTCAGGGTAACCTGTCCGTAAACACCTGGGTTCGAGCCCAGATTGAGTCAAGAATGAAAAATTATCAGTAAATTTTAATTGATTTTCATGTTGTAAAATTCCTTTCTTCATAAAAATAATTTAATGAAAATTATATTTAATGAACTTAAGCCTAATTAAAAATATTAAAAATTTGGATTAAAAACCATAAATAGTTCAATAAAATAACCACAATACTAATAATTGTTAAAGCTAAGGCACGAGCTCTATGTTTGCATTTGTCCTTCAAGTTGTGCTGAAAAGGTCAACAAGAAAAAGAAAGACAAAAAAAATGAAAAAACAAAAAATATGTACTTTAAACTTCAAGAAGAATTCTTGACAAAAGTACGAAAAAACAGAAGTAAAGGAATAACATGTTAAAATAAATTAAAATAGATAATCATTCAAAGCAAATTTCGATCTACCAAAGGTTGAATACAATTTGGTTTAAGGATTGATGTTTGACTAATGACGTCAGCAGTCGTCGATGGCTGCGAGTGTTAAACGGCAAGCCCTCTGAGGAGATTGAGTGGTTGCAATCGAAACATGTCAGGGTAACCTGTCCGTAAACACCTGGGTTCGAGCCCAGATTGAGTCAAGAATGAAAAATTATCAGTAAATTTTAATTGATTTTCATGTTGTAAAATTCCTTTCTTCATAAAAATAATTTAATGAAAATTATATTTAATGAACTTATGCCTAATTAAAAATATTAAAAATTTGGATTAAAAACCATAAATAGTTCAATAAAATAACCACAATACTAATAATTTATTTGAAATCGCTTAAAAAACAAGTTGTCGGAATATATAAATTTTTTTTGCAAAAATAGCGAAAATTCGCGAAATTTTTTAATATTTCGAACAAACCATCAAATTTATTTAAATTCACTTAATTAGTATTCACTTAAACTATAAGGAATGGCAAAAATCCGGTAAAAATTGCTAAATTAGGGGAAATTCGCAAATATTTGTTAACAGCGAAATGATGGCAAAGTCTACTATTTATTAAAAATCGTTCAAGCTGTAAAGAATCAGAAACTTACAGGAATAAAAAGCTTCTACCGCGAACGTGGCTATAATTCGCGAATAATTGCAAACTTGGAGAGAAGCAAAAAAATTTATTTGAAATCATTAAATCGGTTAAAAAAAAAAAATTTCGGAAAATAACAAAAAAAAAAAAAAAAAAAAAAATCCAAAAACAGCGAAAATTCGCGAAATTTTTTAATACTTCAACCAAACCATAAAATTGATTTGAAGTCACTTAAACTATAAGGAATAGCAAAAATTCGGTAAAAATTGCTAAATTAGTGGAAATTTGCAAAAATTAGCCAACATGATTGGAAAGTCTACCACTTATTTTTTGTGTAGAAAAGAAAACACTTTTAGTGATTTCCATAAGCTGCATCTAAAATGTAATATTTTTAATTTGGTAAATTCGCAAAAAAAAAACAAATTGTTTAATATTATTTTTGCAAAATTTATGTAAATAACGTGAATTTTAAAAATGTTAATGAGGCTTTTATTCGCCAAATTTTTTGTTTGTTTGTTTTTTTTTTTTAATAACTACGAATTTAAAAATAAACAATGAAAAATATTTTGCCGTTAAGATAACTTAAATACCTGATGTTAAGATAGAACTTAGCAGTAAACGTTATTGTTAAAAAAGTTACTGAATAAAATTTACGTTAACTTTGCTGTTAAATATTTTTAACAATTTAAATTATGTTAAAATTGAATAGAGAATCGCACTACAGGTATTAAAGGCAAAATTAAATTTTTCTATTTCTCTAAAAAGATGTTTCACACTTTTGCCTATTATAGGTTTGTTTTAAAATTTGCCTTTTTTAGTATTTCAAAAACATCAGCGAAATCAGCGTGTATAGTGTAACATATTGAAATTATATGGTGTTAAAAAACATCGTAAAATATTAGTCATTAATTTAAAACAATTTAAAAAAAAACTGAAAAGTAAATTTTATGTCTAAAAATTCCATAAACTTTGTTTGTCAAAGAAGTCACATGATATTTTCTGCAAGTTATAAAATTCATTTTGCTTTTTTTATTATTCCTTTTTTCATCCTCTGTTTTATTTAAACCAAATAAAAAAGTAAAAGAACTTAATAATTTATCTTCAAAAGAACTAACTCAAAAGTTTTAGAGGTTCCACATGATGTATTCTGTAAGTACAACATTTTGTTGTTAATTCTCTTAAAAGTATTTTTTTAGTTGGCTTAAAAACAAGCAAAAATTTAAAAATTAAATAAACAACGAAGGGAAGGAAAAAGCAACAACTTTGTCACAAGTACTTGTAGTTTTTTACAAAAAATTAGTTTCCCTCAAGTGAAGCTGCCGAACTTGGCTAAAAATACAATTAATATTAATGCTGCCACTTATAAACATCATCCAAAGTAGTTTGACTTTTAAGGGAGTTACCAGATAGAAAATTAATAAAAAGAATAATTCGGAAGACTTAAATAAATGTCGATAGTAATTTAGATTAGATTTGTTAGAAATTGGTGGCAGATTAAAAGCGTCAAACCTTAAGTTTTTTACCTCTCAGCGTTAAATAAAGATAAAACCGCTAGACTAACCTGTCTGTTTTACAAAATAGTCAAGAGCGGATTTTATCTTTATTAAAGTTTTACTTTTCGATTGAAATTCCGCTAAAGAGCGTTAGGCCTAATGAAGGAGAGTTAGGCCTAATGAAGGATTGTTTATTTTTGTGCTGTTGCTACTCAACAGATGCTGCTAGCATTTTTCCAAAAGAGGCGTAGGTCAAATAGCTTCATCTCCTAATCAAGGGGCTAGTGTATAACCTTGCCGGATTCGAAACTCAAATTGCTAACTGGGTGTCTTATTCCGCTCGCAGTTATGGTTCAAAAATACCGGGCAGTATTTTCTACAGCAAGTACCCACCTTAATCCTTCCCACAGTGTAAAAGCCATAAGCGCTTTCATAAATCTGGCATTTACGTACTTATTCAAATCAAATTTAGTGAAGAGACGCTGCGCTTATCATATGATGCGCTACTAGAAACAAAGAAACAATTATTAACAATATTTTACTGATATGAACTTTGGTGGTCCACCTTCTTTGCAACAAGGGTGTCTATATAAGAGTACATTTTTTAAATTAAGTGTAATTTTTTGAATAGGTGGCAACACTGAAATTCGACAACTGTTATTTTATTCTTATTATTTATTCCGATTATTAAAAATGAAGCGCTTAACGAAAGAACAACGTGTTATTATCGTTAAAACTATTAACAAAAATTTGAAAAGTTATGCTGGGATGTTATTCATATTCTCGAATGAAGCGCATTTCCATCTGAATGTCTTCGTGAATACATAAAATTGTTAAATTCGAGGCTCTGAAAATCCTCATGCAATTCATAAGAATAAAATGCACGCATAACGAGCCACTGCATGGTGCGGATTATGGTCAGGCTGTGTGATTGGGCCTTCCTTTTTTGAAGATGAGGCCAAAATTGCAGTGACTGTGAACGGCATTCGTAACTAGAACATGTGGCCACAACTGGACGGCACGGAATTGAATGACATGTGGTTTCAGCAAGATAGCAGCACCAGCCACTCAACGATTTCCAAAACAAATTATCCAAAGGTATTCTGATGTTAACTAGCCACCTCATTTCTTTCTTTGGGGTCTTGTGAAATCACTGGCTTATGGGAAAAAACCAGAACTATTCTTTAGCTCAAATCCGAAATTCAACGGTGAGATACAGCCACGCCTCTGTGTAAAGGAAATGGGAAATTTCATGAAAATGGTATTGGCCTGCCATCAGATCCATGGGGGCTGTTTGACTGGCATTTCATTTCATTCTTAAGCGGAGCATGTCTTCTTCACAATCCAATAAAGAATACATGTGTTTATTTTACATTGAAAAAGTGCATTCTTAATGATACATACAAAATTTTTAATGATAACACAGCTGCCATAATTATAATTAGAACAAATGTCCGGTGCTTAATATTTCAATAAAAATTTTGTTGATATCAATTTTTTTCCGACAATTTGAGTGTGACTATAGTGGTCATAAAAAAATGGTAACTAAAAAAAAACCATTTCCTTTGGCGATCATAATACAGGGTGAGCCCACTTCATCTGACTGATTGGCCTATTGCATCCGTTGCGATGCATCTCTGGGAAATAATTATTGAACCAACTGAATTTTTTATGGAAACATCCCTGGATTAGCTTTTAGAGTGCGCCGCACAGTGCTTTGTCCCCATATAACGAAGGGACATAAATAGAACGAGTTGTCAGAAATTATTGAAATTTGGTACACTAGCATAAAATAGCTTAGTTAAGAAAAATATGAATTTTTGGAGAAATCGGTCCAAGGACACGCCTATCTCCCATGTGTCCTGAAATGGAAAAATGTAATTTTAGCTTCAATAATGCCCACAAAACTATAAACAACTAGCAACGTGTGTGTATATTTTCATTTAAATCTTAACGCTTAAAATGCTCTTGCAAAAATAAAAAGTAAGAAAGTATAATCGGTCAAGCCCGACCAAGTGATACCCTATAGCAAAGTATTTAAAAACAAAGTTCCTAGAGTGTAATCTATTTGGGACCCATGGGCAATCATGGACCCGCCAGAACAAAATTATGTTATGAGGTTAAGATTCGTTTCAAAGTTCTTTCTGCCGAATATTGCTATTACTACAAACAATTTAAATAAAAAATAACGGCACTAAGTCACATTTTGAAAACATTCTTTAAACGATGAAAAACCAACGTCATCTGTGAATTTAGCGTCATCTTGTAGTGACAAAAAACAAGACACAACTGCTATACTAATTTTTTTAATTTATCTTGTCAATTTAACTAATTCAATAGTATATATATTAGGATTTATTTCTTACTATGTTCCTAGTATTTTTTTTTAAACTAATTTAATCTATGAAAACTTTAGCAAAAATCACGACATTTTTTTAAATAAATTTTTTTTTCAAGTTGTGGTAAAAATTTTTCAATTGTTTTTCTTGTAGTTATTAGAAAACAGTCTTAAAATTCGAAATCAGAAAAAAACCCATAGACGATATTTTTCTTTTTTTTTTTTTAATATTCCATCAAAGTTAAGAAATTTTTAGTTAGAAAGTAAATAATAAGCAGGGTTGTCAGATTTTTTTGAGCTCCATCGCCAAACCGGATGTGAGAAATCGCCAAAAATTGCCAAACGTCGATTTTGTTCAGTTTTTGTAAAATTTTCTTTTTTTTAAATTAAATTTTGCATACAAAAAATTTTGTTCAGTTTTTGTAAAATTTTCTTTTTTTTAAATTAAATTTTGCATACAAAAAACGCTAGTATAATTTTTTAGCCAAAAATCGCCAAAAACTGAGAAAAAATACAAAAAAGTCGCCGAAGTAAATTTTGTTTTGTTTCTGTAATTTTATTTTTTTAACAACATAAAATGCAGATCATATATGTATTCAGTTAAAAACTTAAATTAAGTACACACATGGTTGTGAACTATTTCTAATCAAAAAGCGCCGTGCCCCCAATCAAAAAGCGCTAAATAAAATTTAAAAAACAAAAAACTTGATGAAATGTTTATTTAAATAAAACTTGGTTCAGTTTTATTTATTACACTCGCCGTCAAAAAAAATCGTTTTAAATAGAAATATATCAAATACAAAGATTTTACAGCGCTAACCTCATTTATCAGAAATCCAGGTATATTATGAATAAAATAAGACATGAAATCATGAAGATCAGTAAACAAAATGTTAACTAGACGTGGTTGAACAAACTATTAGGCTTCAGCACGCTAAAGTCAATTTGTTTCTTGATGCAAGAAATTCGATTCTGTTTAAAAATCAAAAAAATCAGACTAATATTAAATAAATGCTGCTTGATTTCAGAAATCGCCATAAAAGTCGCCACGTTTGGCGAGAAATCGCCATATCTGACAGCCCTGATAATAAGCATTTTTCAAACCAAAATTAAATATGTATAGGAACATAATTCACCTAAAATTTTTTTAATAGATGGTTAAGAATATAGTTAGGTTTACAAAAAAAAATATCGTAAAAAATCTCGTAACCCAGAAAATGAATTTTTTACAATTATTTTCTTGAAACAATAAAAAACCAAATGCATTTGTGATTTCAGCGCCCTCTTATGCCGTAAAATAACACAAAAAATTATTTATACATATTTTGACTTTTGTTGTTTTTTATTGAACGGTATAAAGCTTCGTACAGACGATGGCCAGATCTTACAATATTGGTAAGCAGCGTTGCTTAAATTGCATTAAAATTGGCTACAATGTCTTACAACTGTGTGAACATTGCAAGCTCATTTGTATTTGCAGAAGTGCAAAATTAATGCATCTGACAATGGACTATTGTCAAAAAAAAATTGCTGCTGGCAACGCCTGCTTACAATATTGTAAGATCTGACCATCGTCTGTACGTAGCTTAATATATATTTTAAGTTTGAATTAATATTTCACAGTATTTGTAGTTAATTGTCTTTAAAACTCCTGAAAACTATGAAAATTTGAGCAAAAATCATGAAAATAGCCATTTAAAAAAATTTTTTTTTTCAAGTTGTGGTAAAAATTTTTTCAATTGTTTTTCTCGTAGTTATTAGAAAACAGTCTAAATATTCGAAATCAGAAAAAAACCCATAGACGATATTTTTCTTTTTTTTAATAGTCCATCAAAATTAAGAAATTGTTAGAGCTTATGTAAAAAATAAACATTTTGCAAATCAATAAGAAAACACTTATGAGAAAATAATTCAATAAAATTTTTTTACAGTTAGCTCTAAATATAGTAAACTACTACAGAAAAAAATTTCAATCTCGTGCTTTAAAAAACAACAGTTTTACAACAGTTTTCCTGAAGCATGTAAAACTCAAGTAGTTGTTCAGACATTTTTACTTTAAATTCTCAAACTTTGGCGCACTCTAGCGCCGCCAAAAAGAGTTAAATCTAAAAAATTCTTCAAAATTCATTTGAATTATTTTGTTATCTATCGATCTGTACATTTTTAAGTACAATATAAGACTTGTTTTTTTTTTATTTATGTCTATGGGCCAAAGCACTGTGCGCCGCAGCGATGTTCTAGAGATTACCAATTGAGTAGCACGACACCGCGTAAACTCTCTTGTACACTTTCTCGTACATCATCCACAGCTTCTTCATTGCGAACAGGTTGAGCTATAGTTAGTTCTTCGTGTTTCATATCCTACTGTACCCTGGCTCTCAAAACGAGAGATTAACTTGCTTATCATTTTAAAGCTGGAAGCTGTTGCAGCACTAAAATTTGGAACGTTATCAAATTGAACACTTTTTGCACGTTCTTTTGCATTAAGTAAAACTATAAAAATATAAAATGATTTTTAGACTTTATAATCAGTCAGTCGAAGTTGGCCTAAAAGCATTCCTGCAGCCGCATTCTGTAATTCGCTTAGCTAAAGTTAATCTCGACCGCTTAAATGCGGCAAATTTTATTATTATTTAGGTATTGGCAAGTTAAGCAATGCACGTTTCAGAACTGCATTCGTAGCCAAAAATCACTAAATAAACTTTTTAAATTTTTAGCGATAGAGATTTAGCTTTAGCGAATTACAAAATATGGCTGCTGGAAATCATACCAAAACATGGTTTCCTCTAAATGTAAAAAATCCAATCTGGCCACGTTTCTCTTATAGCATCACCAAACACCAAATAGTGCATGATTGGCAGCACGAAAAAAATGAGAAATAACATAACGAATTTGAAACAGAAAATGAATAAATACTTTTTATAAAGTTTAAGGAATTTTTTTTTTTCGTTTAAATGTTTCTACAACTTCAATTACTAGTCGGCCACTTAAGTGGGTACCACTGCAAAGTTTAAGCAAAAGGACTATTAACGAACATGCCAAACAATCCCACCCATCAAATAAGCAAGAGGCAACCCCAACTAACCAACCAACTGCGCCAATTGTCTTGAACGTGGGGAACTGGTGGTGGCTTTGGCGTTGCATCACAAACAGTTGGAGTAGAGAGCAGAGCAAATTTACGATCAAAATAGCACGTAATTTACGCGCGAGTGCATACGTTTAATTCGATACTTAATTTTTTGCAGTTCTATTTGTGTTCTTTGCTCATTGTTTTTGTTGCTGTTTCAATTGTTAATGTTGCTACAATAATTGTTAAGTACATTATAAAATCGTGTTTATATAGCACTTGAGTGTATGTGTGTATTTTTAAATGTGTATCTATTTACAAAAAAGAACTCAAATAAATACAAAATACACTTTGGCAATGATTTTGGTTAACAACTTCACCAATCGAAAGTGACTTGCTGGATGGCAAGAGTACGCACAATCACAAAAGCAACGAAAACTTATTCGCTTGAAAATTAAATTAAATTTTGAAAATTCTTTTTGTTCTTCAAAGCATTAAGCTCAGTGAAGCAATTTGTTGTCTACGTATGTATAGGAGTTAAATCAATAAATAGTTCATTGGACCAGGGTTAAGTGGTTGACTTGCTTTTTATTTCACTTTCTTTTATACCGTAGGAGAATGTTTCTGCAACGATAACTTTTTGATTTTCAATTTTTTTTAATATTTTACTTTTATTGACTAGAATTTGTTCTTTGAATCATAGAGTTGACATTGATAATTCATATATTTAATGTTAATTCGATAATGTTAAAAAGAGTGCAAACCTAAGGCTGAACTTTCTACTTTATACTTCTTGCATATGGGCATTTCCGTCAAAAGGTCCCCCGTGATTGTTATAGAAAAATATTTAGATTTTTCTAATTTTATAAATTTACTCATAAATTTGTTCACTTAGATGAACAATCAGACTGCGAAGTTGTGCAAACGAAATTTTTTATTTGTGAGAATGTTTTACTGTATGTTTTCTTTGATATTTATCGTTCTAAAAAGAGGTTATATTTGACATAAATTATTCCAAAAAAAATTTTCTTACATGGTCTGTAATCTAAGAGAAATATGTTATTCGGATAAACGGTAAATTTTTATTTTATTTTAAACATTATTCCGTTAAATTATTACGGAAAAAATATCACGTTCGAAATGTCACGTATCGACCCAGATTTTGGCTTAAAAAAAAGAAAATACAGAAGATTTTGGAATCAAACCAAGACATTTTAGTGTAACATTGCTACGTAAAACTCTGAAAGTAGTTTGACTAAAAAAGTGTGTGTGTGTGTTTTTTTTCACGTTCGAACCGCTACTTCTTTTGCCATTATCTTTGACCTAGAATCGTCCATTAACTTTAGCATAGATAACAGTGCTTTCTTTGTGCTATAATTTAAGGGTTAAGAAAACTTAAAAATATATTTTGTTTTAAATGTTATTGCATTTTTTGTGCATGCAACTGTCACGTTCAACAATTTGGAATTACCCATATGCAAAGATCTTTGACTTTCTTTAGTGCTGGTTCATACACGTCAAGTTTGAATCGTCAAGTCTTGAGCTTTTAGGAGAGAAGGGAAAAGATAATGTAATTTCATTTCCCCTCTCTCCCAAAAACTCAAGACTTGACGAGTCAAACTTGACGTGTGTGAACCAGCACTGGTTTTTAAATGAAGAAACATTTTTAATTTAAAAAAAAAATAGATAAAATACTAAATTCGGCTGTGCCGATTCTTTAATACCCTTCGTCATGAACTAAATTTTTTTTATTGAACTTTATGGGTCAATCTTTATAAAGTCTAAGATCGAAATTTTTAGTCATAAGAAACTTAATTAATTTCTAGTCCTAAAAAACAAAAAAATTATGTACTGTTCATCGGAAAAAATTGTGGTGTGGTAACTAGTTTTACTTATTTATTTATTTCATTTATTTGGAACTTCTACAACAAAACATTGGTTTTAGTGAGTAGAAATCTAATGAAGTTATGATCAAAATTATTTATCAATAACATAAAAATATACAAATTAATAACATAAAACAGGTATATTATTTTATGCTATTATAAAATATAACAAAAGTGAAAAAAAGAATATTGAAATACATATTTATATACGAAATCAATATTGAGAGCGATAATAATACCGTTAGTTATTTATGAATAAAATCTAAATAACTTGAAATGCAGGGCGCTGCTGGTTTCTTTTATTGTTGGGGGAAGATTGTTCCAGAGACGTATTGCAGTTATAAAAAATTGCCATTCCGAAACTAGCGTGTGGTGCCTAAATTGGATAAGATTCTTGTTCCTTCTTATGCGACTAAAATTTAAACGATTATAGAGATAATTTGGTTAAAGAGTGGTTATAATTTTATGCAAATAAACACGAGTTTGTATTTTCAACAAGTCTTCAAATAGCAGCCCGTATATTTTTTTTTTGAAAGCGGGGTAATATTAATATAATTGCCATCACTGACATAATCAGCCCAATTATGTAAATCCTCACGGAATTTTTCCCTTTTAAAATTGTTTACCCCCTAGGAAAAATCCTCCTATTCTATAAACTTGAGGATTTGGTAAATTAGAGGAAGGGAATTTCATAAACAGCTGATTTGTGTTTGACTTTTTGTTTTGTAATTGTGATTTTATTTGCAATTGTGAATTAATTTACGGGTGTAATTTTAATAAATTCTTAAATTTGTTGTTCCTAAAATTGTGTTTATTTTAAATTAATAATTAAAAATTAATAGTTGTATAGCTTTGCAAGTGCTAGCGGAGGAAATTTATCAAGAAAATTATAAAAAGCACATCCAAAGGATTGTTAGACGAAAGATGCGCGATGCATCCAATCCGCTTGAGTTGGAGCCATCATTGTAAGTAAAAAATAAAAAAAAGATTTGATTGAGAGTAAAAATGTTTTCTTGTAATAGGTTTAAAAAATGCTACAGAGTTAACAAAACTGCTATTACTTATTTACTAGAAGTGCTAACATCACATTATCAGCCTAACAAGAGACTGTCTGGTGTTAGTCCTATTGTGAAACTGAGTGGTTGTTTGCGTTTTTTTGCCGAAGGCGGATACCAGACTGGGGTTGGAAACGATTTTGAAATGTCGTTAGCTCAGCCAACTTTTAGCAAAGTTTTAAATGAAGTGGTTGACATTTTTGAAATGCATCTTTGCCCAACGTGGATAAAAATGCCGACAACAGAAGAAAAAAGAAAAAGTATTTATCAATAACATAAAAATATACAAATTAATAACATAAAACAGGTATATTATTTTATGCTATTATAAAATATAACAATAGTGAAATACATATTTATATACGAAAACAATATTGAGAGCGATAATAATACCGTTAGTTAATTATGAATAAAATCTAAATAACTTGAAATGCAGGGCGCTGCTGGTTTCTTTAATTGTTGGGGGAAGATTGTTCCAGAGACGTATTGCAGTTATAAAAATTGTCATTCCGAAACTAGCGTGTGGTGCCTAAATTGGATAAGATTCTTGTTCCTTCCGAGGCGACTAAAATTTAACCGATTATAGAGATAATTTTGTTCATGACTGTTTATAATTTTATGCAAATAAACAAGAGTTCGTATTTTCAACAAGTCTTCAACTAGCACCCCGTATATTTTTTTTTTTTTGAAAGCGGGGTAATATTAATTTAATTGCCATCACTGACATAATTTTTTATGCCATAAATATATCTCGTAATGTTATAAATTCTTTTTTATAACAGAATTTATTTAGCAATTTCCGGGAGGTGACCTGTGGTAAATTAATAAATAAAATCATCATGAAAGTTGTCATTTAATTTTTAGTCATAGTAAACGAATTTACGCAAATTTTTGGTATTCATGAAAGCAGGGGTTTTGCGATAAAGCGCTCTCCAAGTAGGCGGGTCAACAATTTTGTTATCGAAATAACAATATATCGTACGTTTAAAAATATATATTATAATGTATGTGCTGGATTTCAGTCCCGAGTTGTATGGGGTAGTGAGAGGCTTGGAAAAAAATAGAAAAACTTCTGGATTTTGAAAACGGCAAGTCTAGTTGGAATAAAATTTTATGTGGCAATTAAAGGTTTTTAATTTTTTGTGATAACGGAGCTGCCCTACTTTGTGAACTTTTGGCTACAAACCCCCACCCCCCACCATCTGATAAATCTATAGATTACAAATATTGAACTCGAATACAAGCCCTCAATGGGCAGCTAAAATTTCATTCTTATCGGACTAATTGTTTACAAGACCGATAATTATTTCCATTACATTTTCAAAATAACCCACTGTTAGTCATTCGAAAGAAAGCGTGCAATGCGGAGACGGATAGACAAACCGACATAGCTAAATCTACTAATAAGTACCAAAGAGCCCTGAACTTGTATACGTTATATGAATGGTACACACGAAATTACAAACTTAGTGGACCTTAATTGTGGATGATATCTAAAGTAACTGTGCTTTTATTTGTTTAGCTACATTTTACACATTGATCAGGGTTTGAAAATACTTGACTATATTTAGTGCTTTTGTAATGGCTAAACTAAACTGAAGGAAAAGAACACAGCAAG
The DNA here is from genome assembly GCA_930367215.1 of Pollenia angustigena. Classification (NCBI taxonomy): domain Eukaryota; kingdom Metazoa; phylum Arthropoda; class Insecta; order Diptera; family Polleniidae; genus Pollenia; species Pollenia angustigena. The sequence goes on along the minus strand of OV884057.1, from coordinate 116,155,261 downwards.
AGCAAATGTGTATTTTATCTGCTTAAGGCGACCGTACACGACATGTTTTTGTCATTTGACATGTCAAATTTCCCACTGCAAAATACATACATGTCGTGTGTTACCTTTTAAACTTTGCTTCTGTAGAAGTCAGATGCAAAGTCATCTGACAAAATTTCAATTAGAGCGTGCTCTATTGTCTTCTGACAAACCATCTGACATCAGAAATCTATGCCGCGAAGAAACCGGCAGCGGCGTCCACTATTGACGGAATCATTAGCCGGCTGAAGTTAATATTTTACAATACTGAAATATATATAATCATCGCACCATTGAATAGAATTTATGTAATTTATATATAAAAACCGTTTCACTATAATATCCTAAATTGGTATCTTTGAATTAAAAGAAAAATATGTTAAGATGGCTTAATTATTTAACGGCGTAAATACAAACTTTCGTGGCGGCATTATTATTTTGGTTTTTGTAACAACTATGGGAAAAAAACAGAGACAATGTCAGAAGCAAATTACATGTACGTTTGTGACCGAATATTATAAACCTTCTGTAAAACAGCCATTTTGACAGACATGCACAATTACATGTGACTTGAAAAGTTGACAAGTCAGATGTAAAAAACATGTCGTCTACATGCACCTTTATTCAGTCATCAAAGAAACCACTTTAAAAGAATTGCTGCTGTCGTATGTAATATTTTTTGTTTATTTGCTTTTGCTGCGCTCTAATTCAGGAAATATTAACTTCTTTGCTGATGCTTGCTGTTAAAGAAAAAAATTTGAATTCAAGCGCAGTAATTCAAAGTAAAGAAACGCGAAATAAAAGTAGTTCCTTCGTAGTTATTACTTTAAGCAACAGCAATTTTTTGTAAGTGGTTGCCTTGCTGAATGCTTAAGCAGAGAACATACACATAGTGAGTTTAAGCAAATTATTTACTCTTACTTTTTTCTGCTTTTGCTCAGTCTTTATCAGAGTGTTAAATAAGCATTCAATACTACAGTTTTTTATTTTTTTTGCAAAAACTCAAGCAAAGCAAAAACATTAGTGCTGTTGCAGTGTTACCACCAGCAAAATTAAAAATTGCACTTGAGATGAAGCAAAATTACCCGATTTAAATAAAATTGTACCTGATATAAAATTGAAGTTTTTTTTAATAAGAAGACGTTTACACAGAAGCAAAAGCCCAACAAACTCATTGAAATAAGATCAATATAAGTCAAACTGTTACGATTCTTATTGTAATTTTAAATAAATTAACAAAAATAACATTGAAGACTTAAAAACAATTAATAAAACATAAAATAAGACTCCTTAAATAATGAGATTTACTTCCACAGTTGGTTGCATATATTTAGGGAAAGTTAAAAATGCTCATTGCAATTCTTTTATTATGGGTGGTTACGAAATGTTAGCTGTCAAACGAACTGTCATACCGCTTTCAATTTTTTTCTCAGGCACATCATCATGAATAGATTCATGCTTTAGCAACGCCAACAAATTATCCAAATTAACTTTTACTACGTTTATACGCACCACTTATTCGCAAATAAATATATTGCAAGTAGAGAATATTGCCGCATAAACAGTGAATTAAATTTTTATTTGCGAATAGCTAACTCACGAAAACAATTCCTGATTAACGACACTATTTGCAAATAAGATTTTAAGCATTGCCACACTTTTAACCGTTTTACGTTTTTATTTCGATGTGGCACATACATAGTCCCAATTTACACTAGGGACATTTCTTGCCGGACATTTTTTGAATTCTCTTTTAATCTTACCCGAAGCGTTTACATATAAACCATTAGAAGTCAGACAGAAATTAATACTTGTATGTAAACTACGAAAAGTAAGAAAGAGAAATGAAAAAATGTCCAGTACAGATAGTCATGTACTACACACTCTACCTTTTCGACCCCTCGCCGTCAAACTTCGTCTGTCCGGCAAGAAATGTCCCTAGTGTAAATGGGGACATATGACAACAAAAGTAGAATTAAATCAAAAATGTGCAAATAATTTTAAAAATACACAATAATTTTTGATCTTTTCCATTTAAAAATAAAAAACTTTATAAACATACAGTGCTACTAAATGAATAAATTTTCCATCTGGCATTACTTAAAAATAAGAATTTTCAATAATAAATAGACATATAAACAGTAAGTTAGTTAATCGCAAATAATTTTTATTCGCGAATAGGCTACGCATAAACGTAGTATTTGAAAATCAGTCATCGGTTTTCGCAACTTATAGGCTTGATGATTAAACTGACTTAACTTATTTTTAGAGAAAATAAACTGTCAAATTGACTTCAAGGCCGTGCGATGTGATATCCCTTAATTATTTTCCGTAGGGCTTTGAAGTCATTGGTTTATGCTGATAAAACAGCAGCAATTGACGTCTTGGAGGTCAACATTGTTCATTTAATTCGTGGCATGCAGCCAGCAATGCTCGAAAAAGAGGAACATAATTGGGCGTCTATTTGTTTGAAATCAGTTTCAATTAGTAATGCCGTGTATTAATCTGCGATTAATTTTTTTACCATTTTCGGGTAGGTTTGAGTACTTATGAACACGTAACTCAGTTGCTTTTAATTCCGAAGGACTGTGAAACATGAAAAATTTGGGGTGAGGATCCGTCGGATTAAAAATGAAGTCACTGTCAAGCCATGAACACCGATATGCGATTTGATGAGATCAGACTTTAAATGGCAGCGCTTCATTTAAAAAACCAAAAGGGCTGTATTTTGGGCGTGGCAGAAAAAAATAAAAATATTTCCTGTTTTAGAAACTTTATTGACATATCTTTCATTCTACGGGGAGACTGGCATAATTTTTTTTTTTTGTATGGAGATTGACCCGGTCTATTGATCAATATTTGTAAAAGCTAAATTTTTCACTTTTGAAAAAGCTTAATAACTTCTTTATTTTTTATTCAATTCTATTAGATGAAAGCTGGTTTAACTCAAAACTAAATTAGCTTTAATAATATGTATAAATAATGGTATCTAAACAAACTAATTTAAAATAATGGCACCGAAGTTGAAAAATCGAGAAAAATAAAATTAAAATCAGATATAATTAAGAATATCACTACAAAAATTGTATACACATACCAAAAAGTGCACACATTTAGAAAGGACATGTCTCTTCATCCTAGAACCGTTTAAAAAGTAAAAATAGGATTATAATCAAATGAGTGTATTAATCTGCGATTAATTTTTTTAATTTTTTTCTGTATGTCTACCATTTTAAGTTTCATGGTCTTAAAAAATACCCTTTATATCTTATTTAGTAAACAAAATGCCTGCTGGGTTTTATACAACTTTCCCTTTTGTAATTCAGTTTTATAACTGTTAAGAGTGTTAAATATTCTTCAAACTAAAGCATTTGAAATTTGCCTGATAAAAATTTAATTAATTATACGTTCGAAAATTGGAAACATTTCATCCCCAGGCTAGTTTTTAGTTTGAAAAACTTTTTTCAATAAACTTTAGGTTCTTAATTATTATGATATGCATCTTTATCCAAATCTAAGGGACAATCTTGCGACATTCATTACCAAATTTTTGAAATTATATATTTATTAATTGAAATCTTTACTTAAGAAGAAATCTAGACTTTGGTCCAGAAGATTGTGCACCTTTTAGCAACAACATTTACAAAGAAATAAATGTCATCACTGTAATCGAATCTTGATTTTATTTGTGTATCTAAAGTACAAATTTCAAAAAACATCTGAATTACACCTAAGAGAAATAACCCACGCCCTACCCACGACGGTTAATATTATACCAAATTCGGGTAATTATCCACAAAGTGGCAACACTGTGCTGTTGATATGTTTAAGCTTCACAATAACAAAAAAAAAAAAGAATTTCTTAGAGTTTTAAAGCTGCGTTCACAATCAAAAAAACATTTTCACTTGGTGTTCATAATACCGCAACAATTTCTTTTGTAACTACACACCGTTTGCAAATTTTAGCCACAACAATATTATGCATTTATTTTTATTTTTGTAAACATTTTGTAAAAATTTTCATTTAAAACTAAATAAAATTATTTAAAACGTCAGAAACAATTTCATACAAATTGTTGTTGAAGTTCTAGTTGACTCAACTTTAGTTACATTTTTAAAAAAATTTTAGTTACATTTTTGTTCTAAAAATGAAAGGAAAATATATGAAATACTTTGGGAAGAAAAAACGAAATTGTTTTTTTGATTGTGAACGTAGATTTAATTTTGTGATTTCTTTTTTTGTTTCAAAAGTGAGTATTTTTTCAATATTCTTCTAAAATTGGATCGTAAAATTTTAACCAAAGATTCTGTAAGTCTTATCATGGGAATGGTTGCAGATCTAAGACTCAAATTTTGAAATACTTTTGTTAGTTTGTAACCCGGAAATTTTTGGATTGATAGTTTTAAGTTTATCTAAGAAATCTCGTTTAAAAATGGGCGGGATCGGAAAAGTGGGAGTGGCACATATAATCATGTATTTAATTAAATCTTAATATATTACTGCAGCAAAAAATTAAGCAAAATACAGTTCTGATAGATAGAGATTAGGGTCGCACCGAAATTTCAACTTTCGATTTTCGCAAATGCACAGGCGGAATATTGTTCAGATTGGTCTAAAATATAACTGGTGAAAATTTCAGCAATATCGGACCACTTTAAGTGCTGCCCCACAGATGCCAAAGGTCAAATTTTAGTAAAATCTATATTTTCATTAGGAATTTTCTTGGTTGTTCTTGGATGCGCACGAAAATTTTTCATTAATTTTATGAAGGGTGGTTAGAATATTTTGTGAATATTTTTTGGAAAAATTAACACTTCTGAGCTTATAAGGGGCGAAATTACACGATTTCTTAAACGCATACAAAACTTTATATTCAGCAATTTTTTTTTTTTTTTTTGAAATATAAGTTCTTTAAACAAATTTAAGAATATTAGCCCATTTTATATTGGGTTAAAATTAATGCTAGTTTTTTTTTATTTTTAATTAATGGGCAAATTACATAAGTTAGTCCAATGCTCTGCAAATATTGATAAAAATGATTTAAAACTAGCAAAAAGTCAAAGGATGATTTTTTTAAAGGATCGTCATATTCAAAATTCAATGAAAATTTAGATGGTAACGGAGAAAACATTTTAAGATTTGCAAAAGAGAAACTATTAGAAAACTTTCCACGCAATGACTATAAAGAATTTTTAGAACTGATAATAATATAATAATAATATTCTTAGGAGGAAGTCCGCCAACAGGCATTTAATTTACGAGCCTGGAGCTACGCATTTAGCCATATGGATGGCAAAGGCCATTTATTATTTGAAAATACTTATTTTTCGAAAACAATTTCCTGCGTTAACCGAAATTGAAGTTTAAGATCTAATCGAAGCTGCTGGATCTGTTGTTAAGTGCTATTCGCAATTCTGGTTTAATGCTGATAAAGCAGACCAAGTTCCTTTAAACGACATTGAATTCTTGAGAAATTTGGAAAATTACAAAAAATTAACCAAAATATAGCAGATAAAGCAATAACCAAATTTCGTCACCATCTTTACTATTTGAATGAAGAATGTGTAGGTTTTTCGTTTTTCGATGATAGAATATATTTTTAAACTAAAGCCAAGTTTGTTACGAAGATGGAAGTTAATGTCTCAGAAGATAATCTGGATGAAGATGAAGAAATTGTACTCAAAGAATACTAGCAAACTTTTACAATTTCTACAGATTTTTTTAAAAACAGAGTTAAGTTTATGGAATGATTTACCCGAATATCGAAGGGCAAAATATTTAATTGGGAACTTAAAAATCAAAAACGACTGCACCGAAAGAGGAATTAAGCTTTGCAAGATTACCATTAAAAAAATAACCAAAAATGGGGATCAGAGGAAACATCTATTCAAAGTAATACAAATTTTGTTGTATTTTTAACTAAAGTTTAAGACTTGTTTTTTGAAATTTAAGAAGCGATGATTACTAAAGTATCCTTAAAATTATATAATTTATTAACTTATCAAATTACATGCTATAGTATAATAATGCTTTTAATATTTGCATTAGCAAACAATGTTTTATGAAAACATTTTTTAATTCATATTTACACTGAAAGAATTTTCTTCGCAATACTAACGAATTTTGACATTAATCCCATGAAAAATTGCATTATAAAGGAACCTATGCAGCGCTTCGTTGGATCAATGAAACCTGTTTCATTAAAAGGACTTAATGAAATATTACATTAGATCCATGAATATTATTCATTGGATGAATACTTTCAATAAAGTAAAATTTTTTTTTTTTTTTTTTTTTATATTTTTTTTTAATTATTTTTTTTTTCTTTTTTCTTATTTTATTTTACTTTATTTTATTTTTTATTTTTTTTTCTGTCTCTGGCGGGATTCGAACATGCAACCTCGGTGCTGATAGACTAGCTCACTACCAGCTAGTCTACCGGGGCAGTGTAGTTTTTGTATAAAAAAACTATGTTTTTTTCTCAATTAAGGGCGTAAATATGAGATTAAATTGTCCATAATAACAATAACAACGTTGCACAGTAGCGCCCGTAGAGCAAACGAGGTTGCAAAAATCAAAATTTTCATGAGCACCGACGAAGTTTTGAATAAACTCATGTTATAGGAAACTTTTCAACGATTTCAAATCTGCCACTCTTAATAATATCACATTTTTAGTTTAGAAGATATAGCCGTTCAAAGTTGACCGACTTTCGGTTTTCAAAAAAACACACAATTTTTAGTAAATTTGTTGCGATTTCAGGTGTAATATCACGAAAAATAGGTAACGAATCGCCTTATTTTTTGTTTGTATTGATTGATGCATTTATTAAATGTGTAATGATAAAAAAAAAATGAACTGTTTGCTTTGTGTTTCTCCTGGTAAATCACTATTTAAAAACTATCCGTTTTTTCACTATTTTTCAACTTTGACGGAAAATAACAAAAATCTATATTTTTCTATATTTGCCATATTTGCAAAATCTGTTCTTTGATTATTTCTTTACATAATTCAAAAATTTTATCTGCCCGTACGTGCCCGTTTGGCTTCTAGAGGTAAAAAAGGTTAAAAAGACATGGTTGCCATACTAATATTGCGGTTTAATAAAATTCTTTAATTTGGCCCCTACAGCGCGTAGGATGCTCCTAGATGGGTCAAATGTATGACCAACCCCACTTTATTATTTATTGCCGAATTTCGGTTTTTTTAGTTATTTCAATAAACTAAACCATTTTTGAGTTACGCGAATATATGTGTGACATGGAATTACCCATATACCGAAAATACAGAAAATTGAAAAAATAAATTTAAAAAAAAAAAATTTTTTTTTTTAATTTGTTGGGTAATAATTTAGAACCCTAAAGAAAAAAAAAATAAAAACAATCTAAAAATGTAAAAATAATTTTTTTTTAGGTACCATAAAATTGATTTTTCTACTAATTTTAACTTTGATAACCCATAAGTAGGCCCCTACACAGCGTAGCACCCTTTTCAAATGCACATTTCATAGGCTGAACAGTTATCTATCATATGCTGTTTAAACTGTTCAATTACCTTATTCGGTTCAAAAGATATGATTTTTGCAACGAAAAAACTCAAATGGCGCCACTGTGCGTTGATTGAAAGTGGATTGAAAGTTTTTGTTTCATTACTATAATGACATTTTTATTGTCATAATGAAAATTTAAATTTATGAAGGCAATTATTGAAATATGTTGCTTTTATAAAAAAATGTATTTGATTTCATAAATTTAATGGCATACATGTAACATTAGATGTATGAAATTATTAAATCTTACATTTTTTAAATAACAATTAAACATTTTTTTAATGAAACTATAATTTTGTATTAAGTTATGAATATAGTTATGTTTGTTTATTGTTTTTTTGTGTTCCCAATTAAAATTTTTTGTTTTACTTGGACAAACTTAAGTTTTCATACATCCAATGAAAATTTTTAACGTAATTACGAAATCTAATGAAGCGATTTTAACGAAAATACTTCATCAAACCTATGAAATTCCATTAAGACAATGAAAATTTTCATTTACCCAAGGAAAACTTTTTTATGAAAATGATTCATTAAATATATGAAGCATTTTTCTTTCAGTGTAGTTCAATATGCAATATGTGTCATTTTGTCTCCGACAAGAGTGAAGGGTTAATGCTTTTTTCACAAAAAGTTTATTAACATATTTCAGCTTATTTAAAACAAACTATTTGTAACGCATATAAAACCGTGGTTTGTTTGATCCACAGAACATGGGCGGATTATTTCTTCAAAAGTTTTTCTGAATATTCTTATCACACGAAGGAATAAATTTTACAAATTTCACCCCGAGCCAGGAAGAAAACAGCTTTCGCATTTTTTTTTTTTTTTTTTATTAATAATTTATTTTTATTATTGAATCTTTCTTATCGAAATTTACAATATGTATTCAAATCTTAATTCTACTTGTTGTTTATTAGTTGTTACCTGTGTAACCACTAACTGCTGTATTCAAATTTTTAAGACTGTCTTCTAGTAAGGCTCAAAGTATCGGTTCTTTTTAGCCTCTGGTGACCTTCGAACTGAAGCAAACCCCGAGCGAGGTAGTTAGGGTGAACCATTAGTTTACCGATGTAGCTTATTGAATATTTTTTAATTTCCTCCTGGATAGTGGGGACGTTGAGATCTCTGTGGATAATATCATTACGTATATACCATGGGGCGCAGACAATTTGTCGTAATATTCTAGACTGTCTTCTTTGAAGCTTTTGGATGTTAGATGCGCATGCAGTACCCCATAATTGGATGCCATATGTCCATATTGGTTTTATGATGGACTTGTATAGAAGAACTTTGTTGTCTAAAGACAAGTTTGAGTTTCTACCGAGAAGCCAATGTAGTTGAGCTGCTTTAAGTTTCATAGCCGTTATTTTCGCTTCGATATGACGAGACCAGGTCAAACGTCTATCTATATGAACTCCCAAGTACTTTACATGGTTTTCTACCGGAACAGTGATGTTATTTATTTTTACTGCTGGGCACGTTTGTCTCTGAGCGTGAAAGTTAAGTGAGCACATTTAGCCGGGTTAACCTTTATTCTCCATTTTTCTAGCCATGCCTCTAGTTCATTGATGTGGGACTGCAGATTTTGCGATGCGACTTTTGGGTCATGGTTAACGCTAATAAATGCTGTGTCGTCTGCAAATGTAGAGGTATGCGTGCTCAGGTTTGTTGGCATATCCGCTGTGTATATTATATATAGAAGCGGTCCTAATATGCTGCCTTGGGGAACACCAGCAGTAATTTTCTTGAGGGGGGAGTATTTATCTTGCGACCTTACTATGAATGTTCTGCCTGTTAGATAGCTCTCCAGAAGCTTGTGAGTGTTTTGAGGAAGCATTCGTGTTATTTTGATGAGTAGCCCATCATGCCAAACTTTGTCAAATGCTTGGGAAATGTCTATAAACAGGGCTGAGCAGTATTGCTTTTTCTCAAACGCCGATCTAATAAGGGTGACAATTCTATGCACTTGCTCTATTGTACCATGTTTCGCTCTGAATCCGAACTGGTGATCCGGGATGATGTCGTGTTCATTTAGATGAGGAGTTATACTTAAAATGAATATTTTTTCGAAAAGCTTTGATAGGATTGATAATAAGCTTATCGGTCTGTACGACGCAACCTGGCTAGCATCTTTTCCTGGCTTGGGAATCATAACAATTATAGACTTCTTCCATGAGGATGGGAAGTATCCGACTCTTAATATAGCGTTAAAAATGAACAGCAAGATTCTGGAAGCAGACGAAGGTAAGTTTCTTATCATTGACCCTGTGATACGGTCAAGTCCGGGAGATTTTCTAATATTCACTTTTTCTATTGCAGATTTTACTTGAGTAATGTTAAATTTTAATGGATGGTTTACCTTATCAGGAATGGTTGGACGACAGGAACAAGTATGTGTATCATGTGGCGTGAAAACTTTCTCAAGATGGCCCGCGAAAGCGTTTAATTTTTCATCTGTGTTTTTCGCCCAAGTGCGGTTTTCCAGTCTTAATGGAGATTCTTGGGTTATAGGGCATTTCATATGCCGTACAGCCTTCCATAAGCTATAATTGGAGTTTTTTTTGGCATCTAGGCTGTTTAGATAGCCTTCTATTGCAGACTCGTGGTTCTGTCTCAATTTGTTGCGAAGAGTTGTCAGGCATAATTGTAGTTGGGCCTTAGTGGTTGGGGAACGACTGTTTTGCCATTGTCTTCTTAACTTCCTTTTTTCTCTGATAAGGGTCTCTATATCCGTCGATGTATTGTAAGGAGCACGTTTAATTGTCCGCTTGATTGGGGTTGCATTTCTTGCTGCAGCATCCAAGACTTCTGTAAATCGGTCGACAGCTATTTGGATGTCAGATGAATTTTTTAGGGGAATGCACTGTGATAGGTGAGAGCTCACATACATTTTATACTTTAACCAATTTGTGTTTCTGTTTGGATAGGAAAACCAGTTTGCAGCTGCGGCGTCAGAGTTACATTTTAAAATGAGGATTGAAGGTGAATGATCAGACGAAAGATCATAGGAGGAACTAACTAGTACCTGATCGCGCTTGATGTTTTTGATTACAGCAAAGTCAATAAGGTCTGGTAGCTTGTTGAAGTCGGTTGGCCAATAGGTAGGCTCACCACTCGATACCACATCAAAGTTATTTGCTTTCGCATGTTTTTATTTTTTATACACATTGAAAAAAGGTCTGGTCAGACTCATGTGTACCACGAAGGGTTAAAAGGTAAATTTAAACTCATGCTTCTCATTTAGTTTATACTTTTAGTTAAATATATACATAAGATTTTTAAAGTAAAAACCATATCGGGTATGATGTTGGTGCTTTATCATTCTGTAAGGTGTAAAATGGGTAAGTAAATCAACCATAATAATATCCACTTTCTATAATGAACTTTATAATACTTGAATCAAGCTCATTTTCAGATTAATTTAATCTTAGTTTTACTTAAATCTATCTCATTTTCGGATTATTTCAAGTACGAATTCGGGGTTGAATATGGATAATTTAAGTATTTTGCGGTTGAAAATCCGTTCTTAAATCAATCTTTCTGTAGTTGATTCAAGAAAATCCGTACTCACCGTACTATTATTACCGCTTCGGATTGATTTGAGTACGGATGGATTGATTTTTATTTTGAGTGTAGTAATATTTTTTGTCTTGTGTCATCTCTGTTTGCATTGTGATAAACACCCATCCGAGCGAATATTTTAATATCGATTAAGAAAATCAAGCATAATCACAAACGCATAATACCATCTAAGATAGTATTGGGTATACAAAATGTTTAAAGTCATCACATCGATACTTACACATAAGTTCAAATATTAAGTTTAATATAGTTGTAAGTTTGTTCATCATACTGACACAAATTAAACGTTGGAAATCGGCCACACTATCAGGAAGACTCCTGATAGTAAAAAAAGAATGGCACTGGAGTGGAATCCTCAAGGCTTTAGATGCCACGACCAAAGAATACATGGAGACACAGAATACTCCAAGAGCTATAGGACAGTGCAATCTGACATGGGAAGACGCAAAAACAACTGCAAAAAATCGTGTAAGATGGAGATGTTTTGTGGAAGCCATATGCTCCCAACAGAGATAAAGGAAAATTCTTTGTTCATTTGAGGAATATGCGGGCCAGAAATGTTTGTTTATATACAGGAAAGTTTACTTACCCTGCAAATAATATTGGACTACCTGATCCATTTTAATAAAATGGACTACTCCAGGGACTGGTCCAATGTAATGCAAGCATGGACCATGTCATTGTTAAAAAGTGTTTGTAGTGAAACGACATGTCTTCTTTTTTTAACGACATGTTTTCGTTTTTAAACTATTTCAAAGCTAATCCTCTGGAGTATACCATGGAGTAGTTTTTAGATTACTCCTTTGTAATCCAAAGTTGGGTTATATGGACCTACCCTAGGACATCGTTATGTTAAACAGACCATGTTTTTCCATACGTTTGGGTTACTTTTGGACTAGTCCTATTCCCTTGTGGGATACATTTTACACGCGTGGTTGGACTGGTCCTATTATTTGCTGGGTATGCTCTTACGATATCTCACACACGCATAGGTTCAAAAGAATGTACGTACTCCTTACATAATACATTTCTTTTCACAGTAAAAAATGTGCTCCAAAAGGAGCAGGTTTTGTGTATGAACTCATATCACAAATCGCTTAAAACCTGCTGATAGGATGCCTGATTTTTGTATGGGGTGTTCCCGGTTTGGAGGACTATTTTCTCCTGACAATAAGCGCTTCTTTTAACATGCAAACAAACCCAGTAAAAAATGTGCTCCAAAAGGAGCAGGTTTTGTGTATGAACTCATACCACAAATCGCTTCAAACCTGCTGATGGGATGCCTGATTTTTGTATGGGGCTTACTATATTAACATATTCATTAATGTTTTGCTTTTACTTTTGTTTAAATGCCTTTTTCGTATTTTTTTATTTTTTTCGGTTTGCAACCTTCTTCGTTGTCAGCACTAAAATAGCAGCTTTTTTGTATATTTTTTTCTATATCATTTACAGCTTTATAAAAGCTCTTTTATTGAAGCGCTCGAATGTGCGCTTTTTCTCTTAAGTTCTTCAAAAAACCCAAATTTTTGTTTCTGATTTTATCAAAATTATATTCTAACTTAATTAACCGAGCTCGTTGAAGAGAATCGGACCAGAAGGTCTGGTGGGAATTGAACTCGCAACCCTCGCACTGATAGACTAGCTCACTATCAGCTAGCCTACCGGAGCACTCAAGATACAACTAAATAATGTGTAATTGCATTATCCCGGCAACCTTATTCATATTGAATGAATTATTTGCTTTAATAATTCTTCAATATTTACTTTCAAGAAAATTTGTCTTTAGAAACAGTCATTCCTGCCTAATTCCTTTAAATTTCTTTGAATTCAATCAAATAATGAAATATTTCAGCCGAATTTAAGTCTTCAGTGAATTAATTCCAGAAATAATTCATATTTTTAAAGGGTTGATCTCACTTTTTAAAATTTAAAAAAATAATAAATAAATGAATAAAAAACTAAGATTGAGATAGTCGCAAGTATTTTCATAAATATCCCTTTGTGTCTACAGCATGTAAAAGATACACCATAAAGTACGTTTAACCAACTAACCAACACATGCAAATTTCTATATAACGAACGACATATATGAAATCATGAGTGTGGATGTGGTGTGTTAAGGTCCTTTAGATGCGTCTGTATGTGCCTTACTTTTATATAAACGTGTCTATGTAAACATATTTATTAAATTTGCTTTTTTTTGGAAACTGATTTGGGTTGACTTTGGGGTTCTCATAGAAGAAAATAAAAATAAAATTAAAGAAAAAAATTACTTAATATTTTGCCAAGATGTATCAGTTAGCAAAGATACAAATACAATTCCCAAAGTATCCCTATGACTACAAACAATATTGGAATGTGTTGCTGGAATTCCGTTTTATCTGTATCAACCTCGTTGGTAGGCAAATTGCCGAACCATAGTTTTGGTTTATGTAGATGCTTGCCTTTGTCCGTTTGTCTATCCATCAGCTTGGCTGTGTGCGTGTGAAATGGGATTTCGTTGTTTCCAACTTGCCATGAAATCTTAAACACTTGTATCGGAAAAACACATCTTACACATTGTTTAAATTAACCTTTTGCTTTTGTTGTTGTTATAATGTATATTTTCTAATATTTTATAGATTATTTTAAATTCCCATGGATTCCTATTAAAACATAAAGGGAATTTGATGTAAAAAGATTTGTCTAAAAAATAGTTGAAGACTTTATGACACTTAAAAAACAAACAGATGTACAGTGTTTTCGAACAAGGGTGTTTCGTAGAAAATTCATGTACAAACTACCCAAACTTTTTATTTTAAGTAATAAAAAATTCTATTTGTCTTCGTTCAAAAAAATTTAAAAAGGTTTTTGGAAAAATATCTTTCGTTTGTTTATTTGCATATACATTAATTCATACAATGTAGCTGCATATATCTAGAATATAAATAGAAAAAATAATTCATAAATATAATGAATTTTTTAATTAAAAGTATCAATCAAACATGACTTTTTCCCATACTAGTTCTGTTCAAGGCGAATTCGTACAAGTTGGTATTATTTCGAAAACATTTACAACACTGTTAAATACCTATTTTAACGTTGTGTCAAAAATTCAAACAAATAGTTAATTTTGTTTTTTATTTTAAATTGTGTGTGTTTTAAATGTAATAACTTAATAAATTGGGAATTAAGCACGGCACTCAAAATCTTGTAAATTAAAAATATTGTATTCCCAAAAAAATTACTTTGATAAAAATTTAAACTTCATAATTTTTAGCAAAAATTAAAGATTCCCCAGAACCACCAGAACGGTACACCATTTTACACAAGGTTAGTTACCAGCTGTTGCTTACGTAGCAAGATAAGGTCACCTGGTGTAAATTCGCCTTGGTTCTGTTTTTTTTTTTTTTTATTTTTTATTTTTGAGTAAAGTTCTTGCAAATGAGAGTAAGAATAAATTTCTCTCATAAAAAGACAAAAGTACGGGAACAGAAAAAAACAAATTGTTAACAGCAAGGCCCATTGATAGATGGGCCTTGGTTAACAGAAAGTAGAACGTTAAAGTTTTTATGTGTTTTTTCACAAATTCTTTTAATGTATCATATTCACATTAATGAAATTATAGCAAATACAACCAATATGACACAATAGAGCACTTTGTGAATTGCCTTATTATTTTTACAGCACTTTTTTTTAAATTCTTTTAATAAACACCACTTTTTTGTTTGCCTTTTTTCTGTTTATGGTTTAATAGATGTTTAATTATTTGACAAATCGTACGAATAAAAAGTCTAGGCTGTTCCGTGCACTTTACTCTCTTGAGCCCGCTCTCATTAACACAAATTTAAAATACGGCAACGCCGCACATTGGCTTAAGAGCGGCATAAATTAATTTTTTTTTCGTGTCTTCGGATCTACCTGTTTTTTCCACAGTTTGTAATAAATAATCTAATTATCATGTACAAAAAATATTAGGATTACATCTTTCTTCCTTTTTTGTCCAGAGACATTCAAAGTTGACCTTAGTGAATGTGTTTGAAATATCCGTATTTTATATGATACTTTCTATCGCTTCATGCTTTTTAAATACTCTTTTAATGACACTATAATGATTTTTTTTTGTACAATTGGATATTATAAATGATATTTATGCAAATAAAAAAATTTTAAATATTAAAAAAAAAATTTTTACTACCATAAATTGTCCAAAATATTTTTTTTCCAAATTCTATGGCTTGTATTTATTGATCTCCAACGACGTCTTGCCCTACACTTATATCAAATTCAGCTGCCCATTTTTGCCCCTCAGCGAATCCGGTATAAAAAACTAAAAACTTAGGAAACATTTCCTTCACAAGCATGTTATTGCTGTTAAAAAGATACACAAACGACAATATCAAAACCCAAATTTCAAAATATGCAGTTTGTGAGGTCTCATGGGAGTGTTTATTGGGTGATTTGAATTTGAAAATGTAAAATGAAATAGTTTTTTTTCTCAAATATGTAGCATAGGGAAATTTTTCAAAATCAATTGAAAATTTTTTATTAATAAAAAGTTTTCCTTGAAGTAACGTAAACATAATTTAAAGGCAAAAAAAAAAAAAAGGAAAAAAAACAAAAATTTTATTTTTTTGTTTATAAACAAACATAAATATAATTTTGTGGATTTGTGAACCGTTTTTTTTTAATAGGTAAGTTGTATATCTTTGTGTAGGTGGTATATGTATATAGTTTTGCTTTAATTACAAGTGCGCATTCCTTTTAGTTTGTTACCATTCCCATATCAATATTTCTTGGTACAAGAGGTGGCATACGAGCATCCTTAAGCTGGTAATTATCGAGCATACGTACGCTTAACTTAACACCCCAAGAACCACATAAAACTTAAGCTAATATTTGGTGGATATATTATAAAGCTGGAAAGACGTTTATTGTCCTTGGAAAAGGCAATAAAACATCCTGGCAAAGTTTAGGACACAATAGAATCCAGAAAAAGGGGAAAATAAATGGTTGTAAATATACACATGTTAATTTTGACCTTAAATAATTTAAAATTTCAATATTGTTGGTAATATTTTTCTTGTTTTTCTTATTTAGATAAACATAATTTAATTTGTTGTCGTATTTCAAAGCACATTAGCACCATACCCATTGTAAATAATATATAAAATGAGAAAAGAACATTGATATTACTTTTTACAACTCATCTATGGACATCAGGCCTGCTGTTTCATCGTATTGTACTTTGGTGAGTTTTTTTTTTTTTTTTTATCTTTTCTTAATAATATGGTATTTATTCTCATTTTTCAATTGACATAAAAACAGCACAGCACATTTAAGTAACATATATATTTCAAATTAATAAGTTTTTGAGGTTGTTAACATAAAATTAAAATTCTTTTAATAACATGATTGACTAATTTATGCTAACTTTCTTACTTTATTTTTTTTTAAATTAAATTCGTAATCATAAAATCATAGGGGAAGAAAAAACAAGACAATGTTAAATTTTAACTTATTATTTGTAATCGATGAATAAAACAAGAAAAATGGTAATTGCAATGTATAACTAAATAACATATTTTTCCATATTTCACGAAAGATTTAAAAGAACAGTTAGTACAACAATATTGGGCTATCTTATAGATTTGTAGGCAGAGATAGCAATGGTAGGGCGGGTTTTGTTGAGCCTTAAGGACTTATGTCATCTAGTCCATTATCTTAACTTCACGAGTTTTATTTTCATTTTGGCTTATTATTTTTGTTTCCCTTGTTATGTTTTGGTTATAGTATCAGTTTTTTTTAATGTTCTTTTTTTTAGCTACCATAACTTTAAGTTTATTGTAACGTGAATTCTATCAAAGGAAGACAAGATCACCACCCTATTTTTTTCCCCCCCTGAGCACAGTTTTCCTCCAATAGAAAGTCTCGTCGTCCGTTACAAGTTTCTAATAAAATAACATAGAAATTATTGCACTTAGTAGCAGCGTTTTTAAAGCTTCAGTCACAATAGAAAAACTGCCATTTCTTCCCCTTCTTCATTTGTCATTGGCCAAAAAAAAAACTATTGCTTTTACTTCTGATTCATTAAATGTAAACAGTCGCTTTCAAACCAGCTCAAAAATCGAAAAGTTGTACACAAATTTTATTGTTTGACAGTTTTTAGTTTCGACTGCAGTTTTTTAAACCCTGCTTATTTGCGATTGCAATAACTTCTCACCATTATTTTTTATGCTGTTTTGTTTTTGTTGTGTTTTCACTAACAAATAATTTGTGCAAAAAATCTTTTAAATGAAAATATTTTGACTGTTAAAAGCATTGTTTCACAAAACAAGAATCGCCAGTGCTGTGAAACAACGAAAAAAATTTATCATTTAAAAATATTTTGACCGTTCATTCATTTCATTTCACCGTTTCACAGAACAAGAATTGACCCTCAGCAAGATTATTCAAATAAACATAAGTATTTAAGATACAAATCCCTTGCAATTAAAACAACATTAACTCTTAATTTATTAACATAAAGAAGTGAAAAAAGCTTAAAATCCATTAGCAAATCAGTAAAAATTAACAATAAACAAATGTATTTAAAATAAATTATTTAAAAAAAAATAAGTAAAAAAGTATAATCTGTCAAGCACGAACATATGATGCCCTTCACCCCAGTAGTCACAGAAATAAATTCAAAAGTGTACCCTATTTGGGACACATGAATAATCATGAACTGGACAAAACAAAATTGTGTGTTGAGGTTAAGATTTATATATATTTTAAAAGAAATCATCGCAAAATTGTACATAAATAAACAATATTTTTAAGGAAGTTATGGCATTTTAAGCTATTTTCGGGAGTGGTATTTGCTTGAGCGCTATGGTCAAATATGAACCGGCTTTAATAACATTTGCTAAGATGATTGAGGTTCCAAAAATATATGTTTAGACTAAATATAAACTAAACGTCAACATTTATAGGCACAAAGACTCTATTCCGTTTGTATGGGGGGCTATGTGAAGTTATGAACTGATTCTCACCATTTTTTAAAAATTGGACAAACAACAAGGCAGCCAATCGGACGAACGGATCTTATTTGATCGACTTTAACAGGGATTCTGAGTCGAGCGGTAAACTAAAAGTTGGGTTTAGAACAAAAATAAAATCTGCACAATCGCATTATACCGTATACACTGTTGTGCTGGGAAATTCAAAATATTACATTCACCCCTATCGTGAATAATTTTTCCTTCGTACTTTTTCCCCTTTTCACACATTTCCGATAATGCAAAACTCACATGAAAAAAGGATAATAATGACGTGAAAAAATTTTCACGGGAAAAAATTCCCCTTATCGTGAAAAATTTTTTCCCTCGTAATTTGTTCACGTTTCCCTTAGATTTTCTGACTTTATTTTTGCTAGGGATCCGAACATGTATGTAAGCAGTTCCTCCTGTAAATCGAATATTAAGGGCTAGATCCGTTAATACGGCACAAGCCGATAAATTGGTCAACAAAATGCAGAACAACAGGCCGATTGCCTGCGGATTTGTGAAGCTTTCGAAAGCCGTGGTGGCAGAATTTTGGAAAATATTTTACTACATAAAACACAGTGCAACAAAACTCGGGTCATCGCCGCCAACCTCAATAGTTGCAACGCGAAATGAAACTAGATTGTTGGTAGAGCAAATCAGCCAAAGGGGTTTGAAAAGCTAAAGTTTTTGCATTTTTTGAAAAGGCGTTTGGTATTAGTCAAAAAAAAAAAAAAATACTAAATGTACTTCTGAGCTAAAATACTATTTCACATCTCTTGAGTAGACTTGTATGCCGATTCTATGCTAAGAATGTATTAACCCTCTAACACTCATTTTAAGGGTTAAGTTTTGTCCTTTTTCTTAACTTCCCCACAAAAGTACACTAAAACGCCACTTTAGAGGGCTGAAATGTTCTACGAATATTTTCTGCATCTAAGAGCAAAAAATCGTGCAAATGTATGTAAAAAAAATTTCTTTGATCTTTATTTTTTTTAATCTTTCTTTTTTTTGCATTTCACCTGAGATTCACGATTGCTTTTTTGCTTTCGAGGGGTATGAAAATTTCATGGGAACAAAAATTCCACATGTTATTCACGATAGAGGTGATTAACTTACATATACTTCAATTAACTTAATTTGCTTGAAATTAATTGGTTATTAATTTGTTTTTTATCAACAAAATTATAAATTCACGATTTTATTCATGCATTTCAATGTATTTTGGTTTTATAATATTTTTTTAATGGTATGTTTGCAGTAATCCGCAAATGTGACAAAAAAAAAAGAAAGAAACATAGTTATTTGGCACATATGTATGTATTTACGATGTTTATAAAATGCCTAAAAATTAATGCAATAAATAAATAAACAAACACAATAGCATTTTTATGTATTTTATATAAAATTTAACATGCCTGCAATTACGAATATTAATTTTTTGTTGACCAAAACGTTTATTCTTGATGTACATTTTTTTTGTTTTAGATGTTTATTTTTATTTTCATAGCTCAACCAAAAAAATTAACTATTATTTATTTGTCTACACTTGTGACCACACTGGACATAATACGCACACATTGTGGTTTTATAAAAAAAAATGGAAATGAAGCTGAGTTCTGGAGAAACTCAGTACACACATGATATTTGCCATCTGATAGGGTGTGCAGAAACAGATTAATTTTTCCTTAAATACAGATATCAAGTTATCAAGTTGTAATTTAAAAACAAGTAAGAGTGTTATATAATACTTTCGCCCACATTTTGTCGGATATTGTGTTCTGATAACAAAGGTGGTAGTACCTTATTTGGAAATCTTGGCTCTTGCCGTTCCCTATATAAGAAGCGCTACGCCCACTTTCCCAATCACGCCCATTTTTATTTATATTTTGAGAGATTGTATATGGATAATCCAACTAGTTTTGACAATTTTTCTCTTACCGTTCTTAAGATATAAATAGTTATATTTTGACCCACACCCACTTCTTCACTTCCGCCCACATCTTTTCGGATGTTGTCTATTGATAACCAAAATGCTTTTACCTAATTTGGAAACTTTGGCTCTTGCTGTTTTTTATATATGCTCTATATCTCTATATGGCAAGTGCCACGCCCCCTTCATCATTTTTGCATAAATTTTTCGGATGTTGTGTATAGATAAAAAAGATGCTTGTATCATATGAGGGGCTTAAAGCACAAGGGACTTAAGTGCCATTTTCTTAAATTGAGTTTACATATGGAATTATTGGTGAAGTTCGGAGAAGTTGTTCAGATCACAAGACGTTAAAATACCTGCTTCGTTTGGAGCACAAGCGAAGAACCGCTATTGTCTCATTATTTAACATAAGTCACTTGAACCCCTTGAGCTTTAAGCCACTCATATCTGGACACATTGGCTCTTGCCGTTCTCCAGATAAACAGAAAAAAAAAACAAAACATGGGATTTATTGGTAAAATAAGATAAAGTCGAAGTTTTTTTCTCATATCTGAGTCATTTGTGGACCGATCAGGCTGAATCTTAATACTTAAATTAAGAACAGCATATTTGGCATTTGTAGTCCCCATTATAACTGGGGTCTTGGAAAAACAGTCAGACAGACGTCATTCCTTATAAGGACCCAGAGTATATATACTATATGGGGTATAAGATCAATATTGTAGAAATTAAAAACGGAATGACAGCCTTAAATATACCCTTCCAACCTGTTTTGATGGGTATACAATTTTTTTTTTTTATGTTTTATAAAATTTAAAGGAAGCCCCTAATAAAACATACGCATATGTGCAGACTTCCTTAAACATACTGTTGCAGCAAAACCAAATATTTTTGTTAGAATTACAAAACATTATTTAGTTGGTTTCTGCTATTTTTTCATTATTTCTAAAGTGTAATAAATGTTGTACAATTAAATAAAATAATTTATCAACACAAGAGAAAAAATGTAATAAAAAATACGCAATTAATTAAAGTGTCATTTTAAGGTTTTCTTCATGAAAATGCATAACGGTCATGGCACAGGCTGATGTAACAAAAATAAAAACTAAAAAGTTGTCAACATTCAAAAAAGAACAAACCACAGCTGTAAATGTTGAAAGTGCCGCTTTTTAAAGGCCTCTGTACTCCTTTCTAAAAGATCCGTTTTTGTATACTGTCATCAAAAAGATGCCTTTTAGAAGGTATAAATTTATTTAAAAAAGAATTTCCAAAATATTCACTACCCATTCGTTACTCCCTTCCTTAAGAAGTGAAAAACAACTTTGTTTATCCCTTCTGTTTTATTTATTTGTTTTGTTTTTGATTGTTACTCCCTTCCTCGGAAAGAGAAAAAAGTTTTCTCTATTTACTCTCATGTATACGAATTCGTTGCGGATCACTGTAACGTTTTTCTTACCAAGCTTATGTGTAAATAAGCTCTTTTATCTAAGCGTGATGTTGTGTTGTGAAAGAACTTAACAATATTAATATTAATCTTTCATCAAAATTGGGCTATCACGCCTTGTTCATATTTGATCGCATGCTGGCAATACTGTAAAATAGTCAATACTGATACTACAATTTCACAATTATTAATATGACAGAAGGCAACATTCATTCCAAATCTTCATAAAAGTAGCGTTTAAGCATGTCAGGGAGATCGTGAGTTACTGATTCAAGCTATTTTTGCTTTGTGTGTGGTGAATATTTGGTTGGTAAAAAGGATGTGCAATATCAAAATCATTAAAATATGCATATTTACATTATTTTGGTTTTGCAGTGAGAAAGAAACTTAGTCAAAACCGTGAACACCGAAATTGGGCTATCACGCCTTGTTCATATTTTATCGCATGCTGGCAATACTGTAAAACAGTCAATACTGATACTCCAATTTCACAATTATTAATTTGACAGAAGGCCACATTCATTCTAAATCTTCATAATAGTAGCGTTTAAGCATGTCAGGGAGATCGTGAGTTACTGATTCAAGCTATTTTTGCTTTGTGTGTGGTGAATATTTGGTTGGTAAAAAGGATGTGCAATATCAAAATCATTAAAATATGCATATTTACATTATTTTGGTTTTGCAGTGAGAAAGAGACTTAGTTAAAACCGTGAACACCGACAATGTTTTGCATTTTCTTCATTCGCATTTAAATTTTTTCCAAAAAAAACTAGGTGCAGTGAGCGCGAACTTGGGGAGCGTGCTCACCAAGGTTTAATGAAAATTGAAAGAATTTATCAAGGATTTTGAGAAATTTGCTGTACTCTAATACGGGAAACCGGATTTTCTGATTTCCTTTTAATTAATTTAAACACTTTAACGTATGTTTTGACCTACCATCCATTACAGTCGACTGGTATCCTTCATCGGAAAACCTTTTACAATTCCTATAAGAAGAAGAGAGTGCGGAAGGGCTTGCTCCCAATGAAATCCTATGTAAAAAATAAATATGTATGTAGTGCTGGTGTCTGCTAAATAACGCTTTCTATTATGCGTCTTGGGTCATTTTTTTTTTACTGCTGGGAAACTTTAAAAGTTAGAATATTTGAGTATTTTAATAATCCAATTACATACAACAATATGAGAGAAAATTTTTCTTCATATTTATATACAAAGTCTGAGATACAATTTAAAAAAAGAAAAGTTTTGGGTTTTATAAGCCTTAAATTTTAAACTTAAATCAAGAAATGTTAAACTTAGAAGTTATCAATAAAATACCGTAATCTTGATTTTGATTATCTATACAATCCTTAATCAGTATGTGACTAATAGTAAAATGGTTTTTAAGAAATTGTAAGTTTATATTTGCCATGGTTGGGGGAAGAGCACTAAATATTGATTTAAATCAGAGCCCGGCAACACATACATGCAGACTTTTTGTTTTTGTGAGAGAATAATAACTCTCCCTCTAAGAAGCACTTAAAGAAATTTTTGTGTTATTTTCTTGTTTTTAAAATCAATCTGGCTGTTAATGTAAACACTCAAAACATAAGTGTATGTTTTATATAAAATAAAAAAAACAAAAAAATCATTAATATTAAACAAATCATATTCTTCAGGAAAAATAAAAAAAAACCATAATATCATTTCAACGTGTTAATCTATTGAAACAAAACAAAATTCAGAAATTAATGACTGGCGTTCATTAATCTTAACTTAAACTTAAACGATTCTTCAAGAAAAATAAAAAAAAAACTATAATTTCATTAACATTCGGGAGTGCCAAAAAAAAATTTCGGCAAACAAGAAATTAAATTCCCATTCTTCTTTAAACATTTCTCGCAGTGGAATTCTAAAGCAAGCGTCAACAGAACCTTCTTGTTTGAATGTTTGTTTGTTTTTTACAAAGTGAGAGCGAATGTTATTGTGAGAAAAAAGCACGGTGTAGTACTTTTGCCGGGCTCTGATTTAAATCAATATTGGACACTCACTATTTACTTACAAGCTTAAGTGATAATTAATTTTTTCACTATCTCTAACTGTGATTGAATGCATAAAATTTGCACTCAATTCCAGTACTGCAAAATTTGAACTTGATATCAAAAATGTTGCATATAAACATTGCCACACTAATTTAAAAAAAATCAATATTGTATGTGAAAGACTTTTGATTTTTTTTGGGGGATATGTACAAGCAAAGAAAACAAACCAAATTAAATTTTGTCAATAACATAATAATTTTTGGTTTCAATCGCGAAAAAGATGTCTTCGATTTTTAATTTACTGCAAAGTTTTTAGTTGCACTCAAATGAGTGAAGAAAAAAAAGTTGCAATAAACTAGGGATTGCTGTTCGGTTTTAACCGAAATCGAAACCGCGGTTTTAAATGCCTTAAAACCGAAACCGAAAACCGACAAAAAAACCTCGGTTTTAAGATTTACTTTAACAATATATTTATGCTTAAAGAAATTGCAAATTATACATAATACTGGAACTTCATATACAAAAACTTTATACATAACAGCTTGCAAAAATAGCAAGGTATTTCAAAATTCTCAAAATTCAAAAAAAAAAAAAAAAAATTAAGAAGAACAAATGTTACCTTTTTAACTCTTAAGTAGATACCTAATTTGCGTGGCACAAACTACCACCTAGGCCTGGCTGGAACCACTAGTATTTTGTATGGAGTTTTTGTGGCTATTGAAAAAACTAACACTAACGAACCCCTTGGCAAGACTGGGACTACTTTTATATGTAAGGAGTTTTATGGCTATAGCATGCTATAGCAGGAACATTTTGTCGGAAAGTTGAATAATTCTTCGAAAAAACTGTAAAGAAAGAATTCTTATGTGTTGCGTATGCTTTTTGACATTGGGGCAATTGAGATGCCCACGGTGTTTACACTTTTTTCTCATTTTCTTGTAAAAACCACTTTTATTGAGGAATACATAATGTTTCGTTCTTTACTAACTAATTATCTAAAAAAAAGGAAAAAAGTCAAAAAAAAAAAAAAAATACCAGGTCCAGGTATACAAGTGTTAATAAAAGTACCTGCATTGAAACAAATAAAAAAATATATATGTTTATGTTTATGTATGAAGTTTAACTTTGATATTTTCAAAACCGAAACCGAACCGAAACCGACCGGTTTTAATCATTTTAAAACCGAAACCGCGGTTTCGCATTTTTACGGTTTTTAGCAAACTCTACAATAAACTGATGGTTGATTTTTTTTTAATTAAACTATTTTATTTTGAGTGTAAAAATTGTTAACTTCACTATAACTCTTGTTTAGTGAGATTGCTAATTTTCTATAATTTTAAACTCAACACGCAGCATCTACAAAATTCTCACTCAACCTAAATCTGAGCTATTCAAGTTAGGGATTGCTCTTCGGATTTAACCGAAATCGAAACCGCGTTTTTAATGCCTAAAAACCAAAACCGAAAACCGAGCAAAAACCTCGGTTGTAGCGTTTACTTAAAAAATGTATATATTTATGCTAAAATAAATTGCAAATTATGCATAATACTTGAACCTAAATAAAAAAAAAAATTATACATAACAGCCCGATACAATGGCACGTAATTTCTAAATTATTTAAACTTAAAATAAGTACTAAGAAAAACAGATGTTTCTTTTTAATACAAGTACCTGAATTGAAACAAATAAAAAAATTGTTTTATATACAAAAATTGTTTTATATACAAAACGGTCAAGCCCGGACATATGATACCCTACACCACAGTATTAAAAAACACATCATGCTTATATGTCCATATAAATATGGATTTATCTATGTTTATAAAACTCATTAAAATCGGGTTAAAAGTTTGTGAGGGGCACAAATTGCCCCCTACATCCCCTTGTGGTCCTCTTTTTGAAAAACTGTATAGCTTATGTGTCCATATAGATATGGATCTATCTATGTTTTGAATTTCATTAAAATCGGTTTGAGAGGCAGAAATTGGCCCTATCTGCCCTCGTAGTCCTATTTTTTTAAAAATACATCCCTTTTGTGTCCATGAAGATATGGTTCTATGTAAGTTTTAAATTTCATTAAAATCGGTTTGATAGTTTCTGAGGGGAAGAAATTTCCCCCTATCTTCCCTCGTGGTACTACGACTGGCCCATAATTTTATCAAATTATCTCCAAAATTGCGACCTGTACTTTGCGCACAAGGTTACATGGACATCCAGCCAGCCAGCCGGACGGACATCGTTAGTTCGAGTCAGAAAGTGATTCTGAGTCGATCGGTATACTTTAAGGTGGCTCTAGGAACAATATTTTAAGGCGTTACACACATCAGCACAAATGCTTAATACCCTGTCCACTATTGTGGTGTGGGTATAAAAATAGTATATATGTATGTTATAATGTGCTAAATTCCCATTTCATACTATTGACAAACTGAAGTTTATTGTTGATGGGATAAGCTATTCAACAATAAACTTCAGTTTGTCAATAGTATGAAATGGGAATTTAGCACAATATAACGAAACCTTGATAATTCATTTTTGAATCCCAAGATAAATTTCCCTTATGGGAATCACGTAGGGAGGAAAAATCACATACAAAAATCCCCATTTTATACTACTTATGTATGTAGTTTTACTTGAATATTTTCAAAACCGAACCGAAACCGAGCGGTTTTAATCATTTTAAAACCGAAAATGCGGTTTCCCATTTTTACGGTTTGTAGCAAACTCTAATTCAAGTTCCCCGCACTTAAAATAATCCGAAAAGAGATTGATTAAAACTATAGTTAGATAAAAATTGAATTCAACATGTGCTACATTAGAGAATTTATAAGTTCGTCCAGTTCCGATTTCGCACTTGAAATAAAAGAGAAAATATTATTATTTTCTTTTGCTTGTTTCACTTTGTTTACAAAAGAACAACTCTAATTGAACCTATACATCACTTGTTGAGGGCGGGATTATAGATTTTTGTATCTCTTAAGTACGGCAAGAGCCAAAGTTTCTAAATAAGGCCCAATCATCTTGGTCATCAATACACAACATCCAGGATTGCAGAATTGGACGTGGCACAAAATAGATTTCTTTATATCTAAGGATCGGTGTTTATATAACTTTTTATTGTTATCGCACAATAGCGAAGGGTAGATAAGATTCGGCATTGTCGAATATAATTACATACTTACTTTATATTTGTTATAGTATGAACATGAACTGTTCACTATTTTTCTTAATAAAGCAATTTAAAATCAAAACTTTTGTATCGTAATCGGTTTTTTCAAAATTTCAAATATTCGAACTATTAGAAAATCGGTTTCTGGAAAATGTCGAATAATCGATTACTTTGTATGCACGCATATAGATTATGAAGTAGCATGAACAACGAATTTTCATTTACTTTATTTAAGAATTTAAAAATTATTTTAAGAAATTCCGGTATTGGTTTTCGAAAGTGATCCTTTTTTGTACCGCGTTTAAAAAACTGCTGCCAAAGTAGAAAAACTGTCATTTCTTCCACTTCTTCATTTGTCATTGGCCAAAAAAACTTGTTGCTTTTACTTCTGATTCATTTCGGTTTGTGCTTTGTTGTGATACAGACGTGTATTTTAGCCCCGCATACGATTTGAACTATTAATTAATCACATTTGATTTTGTAATCTAAGCAGCGAATGGACGCTTAAAAAAAAAACAAAATAATATATTTTGTTAATTAAATTATTTAACATAATAGTGAACAATTTAAAACGATCAAATTAAATAAAATAAATCAGTAAAAATATATATGTACGTATGAATGTTCATACATGTGTATACATATTCTGAACAAAACATTTAAATTCTGGTTTTTCTTTTGTTGTTGTAAAATACAATAAATAATAAAAATATTAAAGCAAAGCAAAACGGTGAAAAACAAAAACAACTCTTTGCATGAGTACAAACAGTGAAACAACACTAAGACAAAATGAAAGAAACGTTTACGTTTTAGTTAATGCAAATGAAAAAAATGCAGAAATAAATAAAACAAAACAATATTAACTACCTAACGGCTAAGCCAATTACTCGAACACGTTCCCTCTCACCCTCGGTATTTACACAAACGGTGGATAGTGACTCATTAAAAAAACTACAACAAGATTTGGTGACAAGTGTTGCCAGGCCAGCAAGTATTGCCGTGACGTCAAAAACAAATTTAGTGGGCAATGATACCATGAACTTAAACACAAATGCCATGGAAAACCCCCCTGTAAAAAGTTGTCAAAAGCCTACAGTACAAGTTGGTATGGACAGGTACATAACAGTGCTTAAACGGGGACGCAGCCCTACCTCTGCAGCAGTTGCTTCGGCCTCAAAAGTACCATCTTTTGATAAAATAAATACACAAAATCGTTTCGCGATTCTGGAGGATGAATCCTCTGAAGCACCAAACGTCATTAAATCGTCTAAGCCACCCCCGATATACCTTAGAGAGCAAAACTCTAATGAGTTAATAAAAAGTTTAATTTCGGTGATAGGTGAAAATTCCTTTTATGTAGCTGCAATAAAGCGCGGTATCATTAACGAGACTAAAATACAGGTGAATCACGAGGATGATTTTCGAAAGGTAATTACAAGATTTGAGACTCTGAATAAAAACTTTTATACGTATCAACTGAAGAGCAGTAAAGGTCTTCAGGTAGTAATCAAGGGCATAGACTCATGCGTAGACCCAGGGAAATTAAAGCTTTTTTGGAAGAGAAGGGCTTTAAAATCAAAAACGTAACAAATATCAAAAATAGGGAAAAAAATCCCCAACCACTATTTCGAGTGGAGCTTGAACCCGGCGACGTTAAGCTCAAAAAAAAAATGAAACGCATCCAATTTATAATTTGAAATATATTCTGTACAGAAGGGTAACTATTGAGGAGCCTCACAAAAGAAATGGTCCTGTTCAATGTCTAAACTGCCAGGAATTTGGCCATACTAAGGCATACTGCTACTTACCCCCTGTTTGCGTAGTATGTGGTGAATTACATAGAACAGTTCTTTGCGACAAGTCTAAAACCGACCCCAACGTAAAAAAATGTAGCAACTGTGGCGGTAATCACACTGCCAATTATAGAGGATGCCCTGTATATACTATCGTCAAGCAGTCGGTCGGACCGAAAACTAATCCCCCTCAAATGCAGGTAACAAATCAGGTTAACACAAATGCAATTCAAGCCCCCCAGCCTAGTAATAACAGAACCTCTTACGCTAACGTCCTAAAATCAAACCATGAGCCAATGCAAGGTGCCTCGCCAAGTAATGATGAAACTCAATTTTCTAATTTAAGTCGTTTAGAAAAAACCATGGAAACATTAGTGCAAACAGTAAATAATTTTTCGAACACAATGGGTAATATGATGCAGGAAATGCTTAGAATGCAATTGATGTTATTGCAAGCTGTACTTAACAAACCATGAACTGTTTAAAAATTTGTTTTTAGAACGCAAACGGCATCCGCCAACATAAAAATGAATTAGAATACTTTCTTAAAAATAAACAAATTGATGTCATGATGATTTCTGAAACTCATTTGACCTCAAGAAGTACGTTTAAAATAAATGGTTATATACTATATGATACCAAGGACCCTCGAGATAGAGCTTGTGGAGGTTCTGCCATTTTAATAAAGGCCCGAATCAAACACTACCTAATGTGTGATCATCGTGAAGATTATCTCCAGGCAACGAACATTTGCGTTGAGGAATTAAATAGAAACCTAATAATTTCATCGTAATACTCCCCGCCTAGATTTTCAATATCGGAGGACCAATATTGTAAATATTTTAAATCATTAGGACCGTGTTTCCTAGCCGCTGGCGATTATAACGCTAAACATACCCTCTGGGGGTCGCGACTTATAACACCAAAGGGTCGTGTTTTATTTAACATAATTTCTAAAATGGATTTAAATGTGGTAGCGAGCGGACAACCAACATATTGGCCCACTGATCTTCAAAAAATTCAAGATGTCATAGATTTCGGCGTGGTTAAAAACATTCCCATAGAAACGATTCAAGTTGAAGCCTCCCTAGATTTATCTTCCGACCACACACCTACAATTGTTACTATAATGAACCCCAATAGAATTGTACCTCCGACGACAGCTACGCAAATTAATTGGTTGAAATATAAAAAATATCTCAGTACCCATTGCACAGAAAATATTCCGCTCAGTACACCGGATTATGTAGATCGCTCTATTGACAATTTTGACAGTTTTCTGAAACTAGCTGTTCAACATTCCAATATTGCCCCCCAAAAAAAAAAACTATTAAAATATATTCCACAGATGTCGAGCATCTTTTGTCTGAAAAAAGGAGGGCTCGAAGAGAGTGGCAATTGCACAGATCCCCTCAACTTAAGAACTTACTTAAAGAGTGTACAAAAAGATTAAGAGAGTTACTGCAGACTAAGAAAACGGCTTCTCTGGAAAAATATCTTAAGGAACTTGATGCAACCCCACAATCAGACTACTCATTATGGCGTGCAGCTAGAAATCTCAAAAGGCCAGTTGTCTCTAAACCACCATTAAGAAACTTGAATGGAAGTTCAGGAAGCTAAGATTTGAGATAAGAGAAATCGAAAAGGCTATTTGTGATTTAAACCCCAAAAACGCTCCTGGTTTTGACAAGATCAGCAACAAAATGCTTTTGGAGCTACCCAGCATAGCAAAGAAAATTATTCTTTTAATTTTTAATGCTATTTTACGCCTTGAATACTATCCTCAAAAGTGGAAGGTCTCCTTAGTCACCATGATACCTAAACCTGGAAAGGATCACACAAAAGTTGAGTCATATAGGCCTATAAGCTTACTTTCTAATATATCAAAGCTGTTTGAGAAGCTTTTAGCGTCAAAATTAACCCCAATTTTAAATGATAATAGATGTATTCCTAACCACCAATTCGGCTTTAGAAGAGAACACAGCACAATTGAGCAAACCCATCGTATAGTAAACGCAATAAGAAAAGCCTTTGAAGAAAAAAAATATTGTTCCGCTCTCTTCATCGATGTTTCTCAAGCTTTCGATAAAGTCTGGCATGAAGGCTTATTACATAAATTGAAGCTAAACTTACCAGTAAACATACACAAGCTGTTAGAAAGCTACTTAGTCGGTCGAAAGTTTATTATTAAAGAAGGTGATTATTTAAGCTCTCCTCAGCAAATTGACGCTGGAGTCCCTCAGGGAAGCATCCTGGGCCCACTTTTATACTTAATATATACCTCGGATATGCCAAAAAACAACTACACACAAACTTCAACATTTGCTGATGATACAGCTTTTTTGAGCGTGCACGAAAACCGTCAAGAAGCATCTCGATACCTACAGGATCATATATTTCAACTCGAACTATGGTTAAAGCAATGGAGGATAGAGGTCAATGAGCAAAAATGCGTACATATAACATTCACCTTGCGTCGGGAATCATGCCCCCCTATTAAAATCAATAATCAAATAATACCTCAAAATTCGCATGTAAAATACCTCGGTATTCATCTAGATCGCCGTTTAACGTGGAAAAGCCATATAGAGGCAAAATTAACTCAAATGAAACTAAAAGCCATCCAAATTCATTGGCTTATTGGAAGAAACTCTGTCCTTAGTCTCGACTGCAAACTTCTTCTGTACAACTCCATCTTAAAGCCAATCTGGTGCTATGGTATTCAGTTATGGGGCACTGCCTCGGCCTCTAATATCGAAAAAATTCAAAGGCGCCAAAATAAACTACTTCGAATAATCACAGCTGCCCCTTGGTATGTTAAAAACTCAAATATTCACAAGGATCTCAATGTTCCATTAGTTAAAACTATGATTACGAAATATGCAGTAAAATACTTAAAAAGGCTCGAATCGCACCCGAACCCACTAGCACGAAATATTTTAAATGATAGCGGCCACACTCGCTTAAGAAGAAGAGACACTGCGGCACTTGTCCAATTAGATGAGCGATAAACACCTATAAAAGTGAACAGAACCCGCGATGAACAAAATTTTTGTCTGGCACTGGCAGGACAAAAAATAATATTATGTTAAGATTTGATTAATTATTGTTAGTTCATATTTAATATATGAAGATTCAATAAATAAATAATGAAAAAAAAAAAAAAAAAAAAAAAACTTCTGATTCATTAAATGTATACAGTCGCTGTCAAACCAACTCAAAAACCGAAAAGTTGTATACAAATTTTTGTTTTTTTTGTTCGACAGTTTTTGGTTTCGACTGCAATTTTTTAAACCCTGATTTTGTATTGTTTAAAGTACATTCGTGCTTCGGTTTTTAAGTTCTTAAAGTAAGTGGAAAAAATTTAAATCTAGAACGAGATTTTTCATTCTGTGTGGATTTTTTAGGATTGTTTTTCTTCATTTTCGTTCTTAACAATTCTACAAATGTAAAAATCTTAAACAGGCCGCGAAGTTGGCTGACTCTCTATATCTATAGCTTTTAGAACAGTAACGGGCACATTTGCAAATCATATGTACGCGTGCATAGGAATAAAAATGCTGCTTGTGCGACGTCGACACATGTACACTATAAACTTCTTTGTGTGTCTGTGACAATGTACGTTCGGCTGCTGCTTTGTTGTTATTTCGTCAACACAAGCATAAATGTGATAGTATGTGTGTGCCCTTCACTGTTTTAGAAGCAGGTAAAAGCCTTTGCTTCCGTCGTTTTTTTTTAATATGACACGAGAAAACAACGTTGCAAAACACACAGTTCAAATATAAATCTGAGTTGATTGTAAGACTAAAAGGAGGGTCTGGCGCTAGGACACAAATGTTGCTGTAGGGTGTTAAAAAAAAAAATCTTGTGAAAGTTAAATAACAGAAACGTTTAAAAAAAGATTCTTGAAAAGATACTTGAATTAATACAACATGTGGATGAGTTGTTCATTCGTGTGTGCTTAAACTGTACAATTCGCACTTATCTTTACACTTGTGTATAACCAATGGTGTATAAACACCCAGTTGGCTGCGTATGTAAGACATCTTCAATGACGGCAACTAGGCAAAGGAAGCCGTTTAAGACAAACTGAGGATAATTCAATACAAATCGTCGACGAAATTTTCATACAAAAGGCGGCGAGGTCACACGACATTGTCGTTTATCTTGATTTTTACACTTTTTTAATAATTTCGACATTTTATTTAATAATTGTGTCGACGACTTTATACAAGATCGTATACAAGATAGGTCTTATACTATATACAAGGCAATATCTCCTCTTTGTCATCAACGACTGCATGCGTGACAATGTCGTCTATTTTGTCTTCCAAAACAAAAGTTTTTATATAGTTTATTATTTTAAACAATTTTTCCGAGTGTTTTTTTGGTTAAGCTGCAATTTTATTTCGCTTGTTTTATATCTCTTACATGCTAAGTATTTAAGGGCACTGCCACAGAAGTGTCAGGTAACGCCACCAGGCAATTAATGTTGTATTTTAGACCCATGTTGCTTAAATTTTTCCTCTATATCACTAAATTGCGCTTTACTCCAAAATACATAAAAATTAAATTAAATATAAATTATTCTGTGAGAAACAATTAAAAAACTTGGTGCTGTAACAAGACAAAAAGTAGACAACTGTGGAAATACCCATATTCGACTTATATAAGCAACACAGAAAAAATTTTGCCCCAGTAAACGCATTAATCAAAAATAAAATCAGTTTTAATTAAAAATTTAATCAAGTGAATTAAACGTTTAATCAAGTGAATTAAACGTTTAATCAAGTGAATTAAAAGTTTAATTGATATGATTAATTTGTATACTGGTGCAAATAAATGTTGTCAATTAAACGTTTAATACACTTGATTAAACGTTTAATTCTCTTAATTAAACGTTTAATTCACTTGATTAAATTTTTAATTAAAACTGATTTTATTTTTGATTAATGCGTTTACTGGGGCAAAATTTTTTTCTGTGAATTCTTAAATTGACAATAGCCCATTTGCAGTCCGCGACCGCCTTATCAGCATGTTTACGGTTTAACTGGTTTGCGTTATTGCGTAAATGTTATTATCTGCAAACAATTTATGTGAGAACCAAGTGATTGAAAATCATTTAACTTCGGCAGAAGAAGACTGTGACTTTCATATTTTCGTCAATTAGTTTTTATACAAGACCCACATTGAGCTTGATAGAAGACAACACATAAGACAAAGCCGCTTATTTTAATTTTCGATTTGATTTTAATGGCGACAACTTAGAAGACGATGTTCAATTGGGGACATCAAACAAGACGTTGTCGCTTATACTGTCCTACACAGAATTTTTTTGAAAGCCTGAACGATAAAGAGCAACTCGTGCATACAATTGGCCAACTGGGCATGAACCACACAAATGTTTAACACCAACAAATTATCACAGTACGAAATAATTACTGTAGTTGGGAGCTGTTGCTGTTGTTGCATATGCTTCAGTTGTAACTGTTGTACATATCTAATGAATGTATGTGAAATATGTTGGGGTAAAACCACAAATTTTGTATTTATTTTAACAAATTATTGTTGTATTCAATATGTGCTAGACTCCATACGCTATACCAAGTTGTATATAACAAAAACATAATATTTTAACAGGTAAACAAGACAGACTTTATATAAACAAATATTCACAGATACTTAAATATCATTTACGAAAATGTGTGCACGAGTGTGTTTGTATATGGACGAGTATATGAGTTTGCGAGTAAAACGTAATTAAGCAAACATAAATTTTAATTGAATTATTATGTGAGATATTTACCGCATACGCAATTTGTTATTGTTAAATTTATTACTTTATTTTTTATAAAATATGTTCAATAAATACTTTAGACAAACCATTACACAAACCTCTACACACACAAGCACCAACACACCAACTTACACATATTTTTTGGTATGTGTTCATTTATGTTTGTTTTTACTTTGTGGAAAATTCATTTAATTTTCTCCAAAATTGATTGTTTTCATTTGCCAAACATTATTTAGTCACGTCAATTTTATCTTGATGTTTGTTCAAACATGTTTCGGGATAAGCATGGGCGAGTGAAATATCAATTTGCTTAAGTATTAATTTGCAAATGTTTCAATTTGATTATAAAGCTAATTAAAGCTTGCTATCAAACTATTTTGCGCACCACCAAAATAGATCAGATGAGTAATTTTCGTGATAATTAATTTGAATGTGTCAACACTTTTTACCCTAATTACCTACTTGAGTTTTGTTCTTTTACAAATTCCAAAACAAAATTAAATTTTTAATTTGATGCCTGAAAAAGAGCACTGAATTTGTCGACTTTTACTGATTGCATTATGTACAATTTTATTTAACCTAAAAAGGATGATTTAAATATACAATACATATGTACATATTTACTTGTACATATGTACAACATAATTTATTTTCATTTTGGTTGATGTACACGTATCGAATGAAAGATTAAATAATAATTAATTTATGTTAGAATTAATTGTTCTGTGGGAAAAAAATGTTCGTTTCAAATATCAACATTTTGAAAAGAAATGAGTAAATAGAAATTGGTATTTTATTTGACCACTTGAAATAATTGCAAAACAACGAGAGTTTAGCAATTGTTATTTGAAGAGTGAATTTGAATATAACACTAGACTTCGATGGTCATGCGTTTGCACATATTCAATTAAATTTATGTTTCCAATATTTAGTTTAATTTTATATACCCTTCGTCACAGGTGGAAAAGATATAAATAAGTTCGTCATGTCGTCTGAAATTTCTACAATATTAATGGTAGACCCTATAAAATATATATATTATGGGTCCTTTAGAGTAGGGAAATTGATGGTAAGATGTCCGTCTGTCCGTGTATCCATTAAAATGGGTTTTTCGAAGATCACAAGTATGATTGGGACAAGGGACAATATATTTATAACACATATAATCCGGAATTATTTGCTATTAAAATTTACCAAGATCGGCCCGCAACTGGCTGAGATATGAACAAACAAATTTCTTAATTTTTTCATTGATGTTTTTACACACAACAACC
Organism: Pollenia angustigena; assembly: GCA_930367215.1. Taxonomy (NCBI): domain Eukaryota; kingdom Metazoa; phylum Arthropoda; class Insecta; order Diptera; family Polleniidae; genus Pollenia; species Pollenia angustigena. Next base: position 116,119,670 of record OV884057.1, on the reverse strand, counting down.
ACATAAGTAAATGATTTTCAGCTTAATTAGACAAATATGTATTAAAAGAACTTTTTTTGACAGTGCTCGTAAGTGGATGGTTGTCTAATGTGCTTCATAAGACACGTTTTATACTAGTTCCAAGCTGATATACATATATATAAATATATGTATATATGTATATAATAGCCGTTCCCGCGGCGCACACAACTTTGTTCCATATACAAAAATAAGGTGAGACAATATTTTTTTTTTGCTGTTTGGACCAGCACTTAGGGGACCTACTTGTGCATTGCATTGTGTTGGAACTAGGAAAATAGGTTGTGGGAAGGGGGATAGAGGGAGTAGTGTTTGTGAACATTCGATTTGAACTTAATCATGTTGTAAGTGAGAGGGAAGACTTCTGCAGGAAGGTTAGTTATTCCACATACGAACAGTCCGGAAAAAAAAAGAATTCTCTTTGTAATGCGTTGTACGATTCACCTGCCAATCGAATATATAAGGTTGGGCTCTGAGGAAAAACGTGTATTACGAACAAACGTACGGGTTTCGGGAGCCAGATCCCTAATTTCGTCAGAACACATCCCATTGTAGTAACGATAAAACAGGCAAATACAACCCACATTGCGACGGTGCTCAAGGGAGTCAATAGAATCGGATACCCTACTATCACCAATGAGAACGTTCGCCCTCTCCTGCACGCGGTCGAGAAGCTCCAAGATGGACTTTGAAGCACCGGCCCACACATGAGAGTTGTATTCCATACGCGGTCGGATATAGGTGGTATAAATAGTAAGGAGATCAGATGAAGTGAAGTATATCTTACACCGTCTTAGAAAACCGAGGCACTTGAACGCTTCTTTCGACACCTTGAATTTATGTTCTGTCCATCGAACATCACATTGTATCCTCATGCCCAGAACATCAAGAGATTCTGTTTCCTCAATAATTATACCAGCTACAGAAGAGTCATCCATATACTAAATTTCAAAATCAAAAAAAACAAGTTAGAGTGCTATATTCGGCTGTGCCGAATCTTTGATACCCTCCACCGACACTTCGAATGTTTTAGGAGTAATATCTGTATTATGTCTATTTATTATTATAATCTTTGTAAAAACAGACATCTGCATTAAAATTTGTTGCGGTTTAGACCTATATAAAATTATCGATCGACAATCAGAATCAATTTTTAAAAGTTTGAGTAGAATATAAGTTTAAGCTGAACTTAAATGATTTTCAAGAGAACAAATTATATAAAAGCCATGGTAAGCTATAAACCAATCATCCCAAATTCTGCAGAACGATTTCTGGTATTAAAAAACATAAATTTCAATACAGCGGTGCAATTAGTTTAAGCGTTTGCAGTAAATTTCAAAAGGCTGTAAAATGGAATCTAAGGAAAATTATGGACCGTATATCACAAAATTGCATAACATTTTTTCTGGCCATTTGAAGCTAAACTGGAAGAAAGTTTACCGCGTATTTAATTATTTTACCAGAGTGGGCTTTATATGAGGGCTATGGTATGTTATGCACCGATCTTCACCAAATTTCACAGAGTCATTTCTAGTTCTATAAAACTGTGATGTATCAAATTTTGTTATGATAGCGTTATTTTTTACGTTTTTAGGCGAACTAAGCTGTTTTCCGGGAGTAAGGTTTATATGGGGCCTAGGGTAAATTATGAACTGATCTTCACGAAATTTCACAGTCTTATTTCTAGTCCTGTAAAGCTTATATATTCCAAATTTTGTTATGATAGCATTATTTTTTACGTATTTAGGTTTACTAAGCTGTTTTCCGGGAGTAAGGTTTATATGGGGCCTATGGTAAATGATGGACCGTTCTTCACAAAATTTTAAAGTCTGACTTCTCGTTCAATAAAACTGTGATGTACCAAATTTTGTTATGATAGCGTTATTTTTTACGTTTTTAGGCGAACTAAGCTGTTTTCCGGGAGTAAGGTTTATATGGGGCCTAGGGTAAATTATGAACTGATCTTCACGAAATTTCACAGTCTTATTTCCAAATTTTGTTATGATAGCATTATTTTTTACGTATTTAGGTTTACTAAGCTGTTTTCCGGGAGTAAGGTTTATATGGGGCCTATGGTAAATGATGGACCGTTCTTCACAAAATTTTAAAGTCTGACTTCTCGTTCAATAAAACTGTGATGTACCAAATTTTGTTATGATAGCGTTATTTTTTACGTTTTTAGGCGAACTAAGCTGTTTTCCGGGAGTAAGGTTTATATGGGGCCTAGGGTAAATTATGAACTGATCTTCACGAAATTTCACAGTCTTATTTCTAGTCCTGTAAAGCTTATATATTCCAAATTTTGTTATGATAGCATTATTTTTTACGTATTTAGGTTTACTAAGCTGTTTTCCGGGAGTAAGGTTTATATGGGGCCTATGGTAAATGATGGACCGTTCTTCACAAAATTTTAAAGTCTGACTTCTCGTTCAATAAAACTGTAGTGTACCAAATTTTGTTATGATAGCGTTATTTTTTACGTTTTTAGGCGAACTAAGCTGTTTTCCGGGAGTAAGGTTTATATGGGGCCTAGGGTAAATTATGAACTGATCTTCACGAAATTTCACAGTCTTATTTCTAGTCCTGTAAAGCTTCTATATTCCAAATTTTGTTATGATAGCATTATTTTTTACGTATTTAGGTTTACTAAGCTGTTTTCCGGGAGTAAGGTTTATATGGGGCCTATGGTAAATGATGGACCGTTCTTCACAAAATTTTAAAGTCTGACTTCTCGTTCAATAAAACTGTGATATACCAAATTTTGTTATGATAGCGTTATTTTTTACGTTTTTAGGCGAACTAAGCTGTTTTCCGGGAGTAAGGTTTATATGGGGCCTAGGGTAAATTATGAACTGATCTTCACGAAATTTCACAGTCTTATTTCTAGTCCTGTAAAGCTTATATATTCCAAATTTTGTTATGATAGCATTATTTTTTACGTATTTAGGTTTACTAAGCTGTTTTCCGGGAGTAAGGTTTATATGGGGCCTATGGTAAATAATGGACCGTTCTTCACAAAATTTTAAAGTCGTATTTCTCGTTCAATAAAACTGTGATGTACCAAATTTTGTTATGCTAGAATTATTTTTTACGTTTTTAGGCGTACTAAGCTGTTTTCCGGAAGTAAGGTTTATATGGGGCCTATGGTAAATTATGGACCGATCTTCACGAAATTTCACAGTCTTATTTTTAGTTACAAAAAATTTTGATGTACCAAATTTTGTTATGATAGCATTATTTTTTACGGATTTAGGCGTACTAAACTGTTTTCTGAAAGTAGGTTTTATATGGGGCCTATGGTAAATTATGGACCGATCTTTACGAAACTTAACAGTTTCATTTCTAGTCCTATTTAACTGTGACGTGCCAAAATTTGTTATGATAGCATTGTTAGTTAGGGTTTTAGGCTTACTATACTGTTTTCCGGGAGTAGGGCTTATATGGGGCCTAGGGTAAATCATAGACGGATCTTCAAGATATTTTACAGCGTGATTTCCAGTTAAATAAAACGAACTGTTGCGAAATCTTATATCATTCTGTGCATTTTCCACCATTTATGTTAGTTTTTGTAACAAAATTATCAATTTTTTTTAGGTGGTGGTTCCATATTTTGATTCATAGCTCAGATCCTATTGAACCGATATTGCTGGATTTCAATCCCAAACTGCTCAGGATAACTACAAGCAATTTGACACCAAGTTTGTTTATTTCTTTTGAGTTTTTCGAAAGTGAGCGTGTTTTCAACAGACGTACAGACGGACAGACAGACGGACATGGCTAAATCGACTTAAAATTACTCAAGGACCCAGAATATATATACTTTATAGGGTCTGAGATGAATAATAAAAAAGTTTCACACGGAATGACAAACTTAATATACCCTTTTCACAACTAATTGTGGTGGAGGGTATAAAAAAGTATCAACAATAGTTACGAATTACCAAATTGATATTTGTTTATTTTAGATAAGTTTCGAACGTGATATAATGTTTATTTTTACTTGTATTAGTTTACAAAATAGACGGGGTGACAAAAACGTAAAACAATTCAGGTTTAACCCGTTTACTCCCTAAAACGGCCGAATTTCAAAAAAGGACACGACTCCTTCCCGTACGCTTTTTTGTCTAAAAAACAACGATTAGTATTAAGTTTTTTTCTTCTGTCTTTCTAGTTTTAAAGATATGAGTGAGGTTAAAACAAGTATTTTAGTGTAACCCTTTATAGCCTATGACAGTTTGGAGGTTCCTTTTTTCATTTTGTTAAAGAATTCTTTTAAATCGGGCTGCCAGTTCTGGAGATTACCTCTTACAAACATGGAAAGTTTTTAGCTTCATAATATTAGTATAGATATCGCACGGTGGTAAATGTAGCACTCTAACTGGTTTATATAGTGTTTTGCAGTAAAATAAAGGCCTTTTAAAATTATTTTACGGCCAATATTTTTATCGTACAACTAGTTCACATAAAAATTAAATACATTTGTTTGTAAATCTATTAACAGTTTTATCTGAATTTCAATTATTTTTAATTATCTACTGTTGAAAATGTTTAAAATTTATTTAATTTGAAAATATTAATTAAAAACAGAACATTAGCAACAAGTGTTGTTGTTGTTTTTTTCGGTAAATGAAAAGTAATCATAATGAAATTTAATACACATAAAGTTATTAAAAATAATTACCAGCCATATCATTTAGCTAATATTAGAATAATAATGATAATTGAAGGCAATTTACAGGGACCCAGGTAATAAAAGTAAATGTCGAGTTGAGATGCAAACTAAATGTTGAAAGAAAAAATAAAAACGGTGAGTTACATTTTCACTATGGGATTTTTGAGTCTATTAGATACTTCTGCTCATCTTTTAATGAGCAATTTTAATGTGCACTTTTCATTTTAAATTGTTTGAAAAACATTCTTGCTTGACATTGAGATTAAGGACTTTCAAGCAATTTCTTCAGAGTTAATAAAGAATTTTGCACAAAATTGCCGAAAACTGTTTATGTTATGCAGGAGTATGTATGTATATCTGACAGCACATATGGAAATACAAATAATCATGTCATTTAGATGGAAATTTGTTAAATCTGTTACTCTTTCAACTTTAATTAAAATATGTTTGAAGATATCTTCGATATGAATGTATGTTTCTGTTTATAAACAGCATGAAGGCATACATAATTCAAAGAGTTGCATAAAATATAAGATACTCAGGAAATGTACGGGTACAAGTTTAACCTTTAGATGTTGTATGCTCGAACACTCACTATCTTTTTCTTTACTCTCATACACAAATACATACAAATATTTTGCACTTGCAATTTCCGTTTGATGTTTGTCTGCTTAAAAGACTACATATGTACATCCTTAATGCATTTTAACTTACAATTTTTACACATACTCGGCTACATATCGTCACCTAAAACGTTTAAGGTCCTATCTATCATTTTCAAAATTTTACATAAGAAGAAAAAACTATTTACCCCCCAATTTTACCAAGTTTAGTTAAAATTAATTATTGCTTTAACTTCCAGTTAACAATATGTTTTGGGGGTTAATATGATTAATTTATAATGTGCATTAAACGGTCTATTAATAATTTTTCTTGCAAAACCTACCAGTTGTTTTGAAAATTAACAATGTTGCATATAAAACAAACTGTTAGTTAGGTCTTTTAGCGTTAATCATATAATCTTTTGTAGATAGGGCCATTTGTTTTTTGTAACTGAAATCTCTAATGTTTGTCCAAAAATTCCAACACTTTGTGCTGATGCAGTACATCAGATTTAATAAAAAAGTCGATTTAACATTTTTTGTTAGTAATGGTCTTCTGTGTTTTAGGTAACGATTTACTCGTCAAGCCCCTGCAAACAATTTTAATCAAAACCAATCGAAATTCTTTCGCCATTTAGCAAAAATCAATCGCTTTTGGTATTAATTTCTTATCGATGCAGAAACATCGTTTGGAAAGAAGTGTGCAACTATTTTATTATTTACTTTGATAATTTAGTTAGTGTCAGTATTTTATAGCGAATTTGCGTGCTTTGTTAGTTTAATATAAATTTTGGCACTAAAAAACAAAAACAGGAAAAATCTGAACTTCAATAGGGTTGTTCAGATTTTTCCTGTTTTTGTTTTTAAACAAAAACATTGTTCTTTGTATGGTTGACTTATGTTTGTATTTGTCACTTAATAAATAATAAATTAGCCAAAAGTTTTATAAATTAAAAAAAAAATTTTTTTTTTTTTTGTGATTTATAACAATTTAACCTTTATGTGCTCGGAAGTCAACATTTGTAGTAATTTTGATAAAAATAGCGAATAAAAATTAAAAACGTCAGTCAAACAATTTGAGGTTTATGGTAGCTTCCTAAAATCTTGTTTTAAGCAGATTTAAACGTAAGTGATGTAAAAATAATTATTTCGTAGGTGCTAAAGGGATGTTTTTTAAAGTGATCATCTCGTGGCCGGTAGTGTACATTTGTAGTCACTATGTGGTTTGTATGCAAAGAAGCTTTATTTGTTGCTTATTACATTTGCACACCTTGTTTTTCTTTTATTTTTACTTAAACTAAGAATTCTTTGCATCACGTGTATGCTGATAGCGCATCAAAGTAATAACAAATACAAAAGTACGTTACTTTTATGATTTTACGTTACTTTTATGATTTTACATTGTTTTGTTTTTTTATTCTTTGTATTGCAAAAATTAGTAATGTGTTGCGCATCAATGTCAAAATCTCGATTTAAGCAAATACTTCGATTTATTCGTTTTGATAGCCAGCGTACTAGAGCTACTCGACTACTGGAAGATACAGCAGCACAAATCTCAACCATTTGTAACCAAATGAACCAAAATCTTAGCAGATATTATATGCCATGTGGAGAAATAACAGTGGATGAACAACTGTCTCCATATAGTGGACGAACCAAATTCACCCAGTACATACCTTCAAGCTTGCGAAATACGGTATTAAAGTTTGGTTTGCTTGCGATGCAAAATCATTTTATCCGCTCATAAGCGAAATCTACGTAGGAAAGAACCTGAATACAAGTCGATCTGCAAATGTTGGAGAGAATGTAGTAAAACAACTGGTTTCTAACTGGGAGAATACCGGAAGAACAATAGTTTGGGACAATTTTTTCACATCATTAAATTTGGGTAAATATTTATTGTCCAAAGGCCTTGCAATTCTTGGTACGGTTCGCCAAAATAAAAACTTTTTACGCAACGAAATGAAAGCTGACCGTTAACGTGCAGAATATTCATCAGTTTTTGGTTTTTTGAAATCAAAGTTTGCACTATCATCGTATGTGCCAAAAAAGGGAAAGGCTGTTGTTATATTGTCAAGTACAACTTTGAATAATGATATTGTGGCAGAGAAAAAAATTAGCCGCAGTATATACTTGACTATAACGCCAGCAAAGGAGGCGTCGATGCAATGGACAAAATGCTGTCAGCATATTCTTCAAAACGCAAAACATTGCGATGGCCATTTTCAATGTTTTTCAACTTGCTAGATATATCTGCCTTAGCTACTTATATCATCTATATAGAAAATAATAGTCATATTCAACAAACAGACAAACGCAGAAAGTTCTTGAGAAGTTTGGCAAAACAGATGTTTACGCCAGCAATTATAGAACGGTCAAAAATTCCAAGGGTAAAAGGCTACACTCCTACGAGCCTCGCTATCGAAATGGCGCTAGGGCACTCGCCAATTTCAACTTCTTCCGCTTCAGCTACTAATCAATTTCCCGATACATTTGAGGATAAGCTGCCAAAACATCCTGTACGATGTCAGGCATGTGAAATTGGAAGTCGCAAAAACACACGAAAGAAATGCAGTTGGTGAAAGAAACCGGTGTGCGATGCACATTCCACAACTTACGTATTTTGAAAATACTGCTCTATAAATGAAACTTAAATGTTGAAATTTGTTTTGTTTAAGTTTTCCTATACCTACATAAATAAAATATAAATAAAATAAAATAAATATAACCATTTTTTTCTTGTTTATAAGGATAAAATTATTGCAAAAATAATGTTACTACAAATGTAGTCTTCCGACCGCCAACGTAAGTTTTCGATTTCGAGCACATAAAGGTTAAGGAAAGTCGCTAATTTGCTTCAAAGACAAATTACAAAAAAGTTTCGTCGATATTTTTACAAAATTGTTTCACTAAAAATGTTTATTTTCAGTCAAAAACAATTTAAAAACAACAAGTATTTTGCACAAAATTTTTTTGGAGTTATTCAAAAACAAACAGTTCCACTCAAAATCACTGATTTCATATAAAAATAAAAGGCAAAATTAATTAAGTGCTGTTTCACCACAAAAGTGGTTTCCACTCTTATCGGCTTTAAAAAAATGTTCACTCGAAGAAAAGGTTTCATTTACACAATTTTCGAGCATGGGAACGCTTTTCGGTAACCTGGCGTTTACATTTGCCAGTACTGGCAAGACAGTAGTAATAAGTGCAAACCTTTTCACTAATACATGCACACTTTTCCAGCTGTCTTGTCTACTGTCTAGCAGATTTTGCAGACAGTAAAATTAGACAGTGATTTGACATTTGCTAACAGTAATCTAAAGTTTTGCTTGCAAAAGGGGAAAAAATCAAAATTTAAAAAAAAACTAAATATATTTTGCTTTGATTTTTTATATTTTAGTAAAGTTTTATATTTGTTCACACAATATAGTTATTTTAAGCTTTTTTTGATTTGTTTAGTTTCTACAAAATACGTTTAGCTGGACTTGCGCTGCAACATTCACGTTTGACATATTTATAAAAGTAAACTGTCTAAACTACTGTCTGGACGCCTACGTCACGAAGACAGTTAGAAGTGTTTTTGGCAATTAATATGTATTTTCTTACTGTCTTTCCGGTACTGCCAAATGTAAACGCTGTGTAACATTGGAATCCAGCTAATTTTATTTTTCAAATATTTAAAACTTCACTTGTAGATTTATTTTCCACGTATGCACCACGTACGCAAAAACTGCAGGTTATTCTCCGCCCAACATGGTCAACAAAATAATAGCTCATATTATTTTGTTTGCCAATAGGCTGTCCGAATCTCTTGCACCTAACTTAAGAATAGCACAAGCAGCATTTAGTGATGTATGCTCGTGCATTGGCCGCGTGAATACCTTAAGCTTAATAGTTGAGCAATCAGTGGATTAAAAAGATCTTTGATGCATTAATCCATGAAGCGATCTGGAGTGCAATAGAATATAAAAGAGAGCCGACGAGCTAATTGTCGGATCATTCACGAGGATCAACTAAGTGGTTTCCGTCAGGGTGGTTTTCTCTTGCCTCTACTGTTCAACCCAACACTTGACACAATATTGAACTGGCTGTCAATCAACAACACGGTATTAGACGGTGTCTCCAAGGTAAACTTGGGGACCTAGATTATGCATATGATATATGTATTCTGACACATAAACACTCCAATAACGCGACAAAACTTCAGCACCTGAGCCTGAGTGCAACTAAATCAGGCCTTTTGATTTATATTGCGAAAACCAGACTAATGGGCAGTAAAAGCGACTACATACACTCAACCTCTATTTTTAGAAGCAAAACCGACCGAAGTTGTCGACTCTACGGTACGTCATGGTGGAGCAAGTGATGATATAAGATCCCGCATCGTAAAGTTTGGAATGAGGAATTCGAAACATGACACGCTGACACTAAGGAAATAAATAGTTTCAAAGTAATTATAAATCGGTGCCAAATCTTGCGTGTGTTCTGGCCTAACGCCACCTTGTGGACAAAAAAAGCCCAACTACCAGGAAGCCGCAGACAATATCACTTGCTTATTGGCAAAACAGAAACAGAAACAAAGTGTGTGTTTGCATACCAATATGTGTATGGGATTCAAGTCCTAAATGAGAGCCATAAGATTCAAAGATAAGATCATGCTTTGAGAACACGGTGCTACAAATGAACACTTTTTTATTCTTGAAATGCGACCTAGTGTAGGTTATAGACCTTACTGAGTAGATCATAAGTCAATTTTAAAAAGTTCGAAACACCCTCAAATTTCGGAGGTATTCCGAAAAAACCAATTTCGGATAGGTTCGAGTACTTATGAACACGTAACTCATTTGATTATAATCCGATTTTTACTTTTTAAACGGTTCTAGGATGAAGAGACATGTCCTTTCTAAATGTGTGCACTTTTTGGTATGTGTATACAATTTTTGTAGTGATATTCTTAATTATATCTGATTTTAATTTTATTTTTCTCGATTTTTCAACTTCGGTGCCATTATTTTAAATTAGTTTGTTTAGATACCATTATTTATACATATTATTAAAGCTAATTTAGTTTTGAGTTAAACCCGCTTTCATCTAATAGAATTGAATAAAAAATAAAGAAGTTATTAAGCTTTTTCAAAAGTGAAAAATTTAGCTTTTACAAATATTGATCAATAGACCGGGTCAATCTCCATACAAAAAAAAAAAAAAATTATGCCAGTCTCCCCGTAGAATGAAAGATATGTCAATAAAGTTTCTAAAACAGGAAATATTTTTATTTTTTTCTGCCACGCCCAAAATACACCCCTTTTGGTTTTTTAAATGAAGCGCTGCCATTTAAAGTCTGATCTCATCAAATCGCATATCGGTGTTCATGGCTTGACAGTGACTTCATTTTTAATCCGACGGATCCTCACCCCAAATTTTTCATGTTTCACAGTCCTTCGGAATTAAAAGCAACTGAGTTACGTGTTCATAAGTACTCAAACCTACCCGAAAATGGTTTTTTCGGAATAACTCCGAAATTTGATGGTGTGTCCGAACATTTTAAAACTGATTTGAGATCTGCTTAACAAGGCCTTCAACTTACACTCGGTCATTTTCCAAGTATATTTTCACTGTAGCACCGTGTAATTGATTGCATAGAAGGACTTTTGAAAGATTGTTTATGAAGAACAAGTCAATCAGAGTATTAGATTTAGAAGAGAAATGTGTTGGTGTTGGTTGGTTTATAGATGTAAAAATTATTTTATTGTTTCAATTGATATTAAAGTATACATAAATACATACCAAAGTATATTAACACAAGGTACCTTGTTAGCGGACAGACATAAACCCCAACTGTCAAATTCGTGTTTATGAACCAAAATTTGTACATGTGTGCGTTAAATTGTTTTTGTTTTATATGAAGAAATTTTGACAAGTCGGGTATTTTTGTAGAGCAGTAAGTCCTTACTCCCGTCTACCCTGTGTTAATGTACATTTATACATAGATAGTTTTTCATATAAGTTTATTTTTATTTGACATGAAAAACGAATTTTAAACATAAATTGATATTTAAATAGAACTGGTGACGCAGGCCATTGATATTTAGCACCTTTAACACATAGCAGTAGTGAAAGGATGTGATTTTTAGAAGCAAAAATTGATGGGGATAAGATGCAAAAGACATTATTAAGGTAGAAGTACATAGTACGCGTTAGTGCACGCGCGCTCTGTCGTCTTCTGTCAAAAAAAGTTAAGCTAGTGTGTTTATTCATGAAAGAAAAACTTATTGAAGAGCTTAAAAAACATACAATATTTATAAAAAAAGAATAAATTTAATAAAATAACAAAATCTTGATATACTTTCGAACCCGTTTTTAATGCACAAATAAGTAAACAAATAAAAAACAGCTGACAGGAATGGCTTTTGTAAGGCGTGTTGTGTAACTTGCAGTTTTTGACGCGCTAAAGTTTATAAACCAGTGATAGCCACTCCATAGGCTCGCGAGTCAGTCAATATTCGTATTTTTCACACAGACACGGTCGGCGATTCACATGTATACAACAACTTTGTTCGTTTCAAAACATCAGACTATTATCAGTCTCTGCGACCGCACACAAGCACATAATATCATTGTGCGTGCGTTCGGGGCTTGGTTAGTTCGGGGCTTGGTTATCACTGTTATAAACGCACGATACTTGTCGACGAACTAACGCGTGTTATGTACTTCCACCTTTATTGCTTCGAAATCCTATTTTGTTGTTGACAAGTTCCGCAAAGTCTTCTTTATAATCACCATAATGTGACGAAGTAGTTTAAATTTGATAGACAATCGAAAAAAAACTCTGACAAATGCTTGTATAAATACTTTTTCAAAAATACGCACATAGCCCTTTGTATAGTAACCAGTGTTGCCACTTTGTGGATAATTACCCGAATTTGGTATAATATTAACCGTCGTGGGTAGGGCGTGGGTTATTTCTCTTAGGTGTAATTCAGATGTTTTTTGAAATTTGTACTTTAGATACACAAATAAAATCAAGATTCGATTACAGTGATGACATTTATTTCTTTGTAAATGTTGTTGCTAAAAGGTGCACAATCTTCTGGACCAAAGTCTAGATTTCTTCTTAAGTAAAGATTTCAATTAATAAATATATAATTTCAAAAATTTGGTAATGAATGTCGCAAGATTGTCCCTTAGATTTGGATAAAGATGCATATCATAATAATTAAGAACCTAAAGTTTATTGAAAAAAGTTTTTCAAACTAAAAACTAGCCTGGGGATGAAATGTTTCCAATTTTCGAACGTATAATTAATTAAATTTTTATCAGGCAAATTTCAAATGCTTTAGTTTGAAGAATATTTAACACTCTTAACAGTTATAAAACTGAATTACAAAAGGGAAAGTTGTATAAAACCCAGCAGGCATTTTGTTTACTAAATAAGATATAAAGGGTATTTTTTAAGACCATGAAACTTAAAATGGTAGACATACAGAAAAAAATTAAAAAAATTAATCGCAGATTAATACACTCATTTGATTATAATCCGATTTTTACTTTTTAAACGGTTCTAGGATGAAGAGACATGTCCTTTCTAAATGTGTGCACTTTTTGGTATGTGTATACAATTTTTGTAGTGATATTCTTAATTATATCTGATTTTAATTTTATTTTTCTCGATTTTTCAACTTCGGTGCCATTATTTTAAATTAGTTTGTTTAGATACCATTATTTATACATATTATTAAAGCTAATTTAGTTTTGAGTTAAACCAGCTTTCATCTAATAGAATTGAATAAAAAATAAAGAAGTTATTAAGCTTTTTCAAAAGTGAAAAATTTAGCTTTTACAAATATTGATCAATAGACCGGGTCAATCTCCATACAAAAAAAAAAAAAATTATGCCAGTCTCCCCGTAGAATGAAAGATATGTCAATAAAGTTTCTAAAACAGGAAATATTTTTATTTTTTTCTGCCACGCCCAAAATACACCCCTTTTGGTTTTTTAAATGAAGCGCTGCCATTTAAAGTCTGATCTCATCAAATCGCATATCGGTGTTCATGGCTTGACAGTGACTTCATTTTTAATCCGACGGATCCTCACCCCAAATTTTTCATGTTTCACAGTCCTTCGGAATTAAAAGCAACTGAGTTACGTGTTCATAAGTACTCAAACCTACCCGAAAATGGTAAAAAAATTAATCGCAGATTAATACACGGCATTACTAATTGAAACTGATTTCAAACAAATAGACGCCCAATTATGTTCCTCTTTTTCGAGCATTGCTGGCTGCATGCCACGAATTAAATGAACAATGTTGACCTCCAAGACGTCAATTGCTGCTGTTTTATCAGCATAAACCAATGACTTCAAAGCCCTACGGAAAATAATTAAGGGATATCACATCGCACGGCCTTGAAGTCAATTTGACAGTTTATTTTCTCTAAAAATAAGTTAAGTCAGTTTAATCATCAAGCCTATAAGTTGCGAAAACCGATGACTGATTTTCAAATACTACGTTTATGCGTAGCCTATTCGCGAATAAAAATTATTTGCGATTAACTAACTTACTGTTTATATGTCTATTTATTATTGAAAATTCTTATTTTTAAGTAATGCCAGATGGAAAATTTATTCATTTAGTAGCACTGTATGTTTATAAAGTGTTTTATTTTTAAATGGAAAAGATCAAAAATTATTGTGTATTTTTAAAATTATTTGCACATTTTTGATTTAATTCTACTTTTGTTGTCATATGTCCCCATTTACACTAGGGACATTTCTTGCCGGACAGACGAAGTTTGACGGCGAGGGGTCGAAAAGGTAGAGTGTGTAGTACATGACTATCTGTACTGGACATTTTTTCATTTCTCTTTCTTACTTTTCGTAGTTTACATACAAGTATTAATTTCTGTCTGACTTCTAATGGTTTATATGTAAACGCTTCGGGTAAGATTAAAAGAGAATTCAAAAAATGTCCGGCAAGAAATGTCCCTAGTGTAAATTGGGACTATGTATGTGCCACATCGAAATAAAAACGTAAAACGGTTAAAAGTGTGGCAATGCTTAAAATCTTATTTGCAAATAGTGTCGTTAATCAGGAATTGTTTTCGTGAGTTAGCTATTCGCAAATAAAAATTTAATTCACTGTTTATGCGGCAATATTCTCTACTTGCAATATATTTATTTGCGAATAAGTGGTGCGTATAAACGTAGTAAAAGTTAATTTGGATAATTTGTTGGCGTTGCTAAAGCATGAATCTATTCATGATGATGTGCCTGAGAAAAAAATTGAAAGCGGTATGACAGTTCGTTTGACAGCTAACATTTCGTAACCACCCATAATAAAAGAATTGCAATGAGCATTTTTAACTTTCCCTAAATATATGCAACCAACTGTGGAAGTAAATCTCATTATTTAAGGAGTCTTATTTTATGTTTTATTAATTGTTTTTAAGTCTTCAATGTTATTTTTGTTAATTTATTTAAAATTACAATAAGAATCGTAACAGTTTGACTTATATTGATCTTATTTCAATGAGTTTGTTGGGCTTTTGCTTCTGTGTAAACGTCTTCTTATTAAAAAAAACTTCAATTTTATATCAGGTACAATTTTATTTAAATCGGGTAATTTTGCTTCATCTCAAGTGCAATTTTTAATTTTGCTGGTGGTAACACTGGTAATAACATAAAATGTGTTTTCTTGTGGTTTGTAGCAACAGTGCTGCAACTGCAGACTTATTACTTTATATGTCATTAAAAAAGTGCTTAAAGTTCACTTAAGTGTTAAACTGAATGACTGCCGATGCTTTAGTCTCAAGGAAGAATTATTAATTTTTTTTTTAATTTAACACGTAACATTTTGGGGCTTTTTACCTACGCGGCAATAGTGAAGAGGTTATTATGCGTTTGTACTGATGCTTGTAACACCTTGAAATATTGGTCCTATTTTAACCCCCATAAATAATTTTTTATTTATTTATTTACTTAATTCGCCAATGAAACTAACATTTCTTACTGGCTTGTATGCTTAAACTAAATAAATTAAGATTTTTTAGTGAAGTACATAGAAGAAAAATTTAGTATTAGGGTGATTTCATGCCAAATCGACCAAGAGTGGGACCCTATCCATTTCGATTTTGATAAAATTTGGTGAGAAGGCTCCTTTTATCCTATTAGGAACATGTATGAGCGAAAAGAAATTTTAACATTTATTTTCCAAAGTTATGTCATAGTCAAGATGTCACAATTTCGCCGAATAAGGCGAATGTGTTGAGTTTATTTCTTCAATATCTCGAAAACTACTTTTCATTCATTTTGTTCAGGAGAGCCATTTTATCTTGGTATCTTTGGTGTACCATCACTGAGCGTGTTAGTATTGGTCTCATTTGAAAGCGACACATCTCCACCTTGTTGGTCAACCTTGAAAACGCGCGTAGGTCATCCCTACGTCTTATTTTATGTAGTTGGTTTTTACTGTTCCCTTTACCTTACTGGTCCCTTTCTCTATGCGCTGTCACATATGTATTGAAAGAAAAAATTTTTTTTGGAAAAATGTAATATCTGCAAAATATTATTTTAAAATCGGTCTAAGTCAAAAACATAGTTTTTTATTTGGCTGATTTTATTTATATAATACCTCAAACCGTTCTCTAAAAATCCTGAATCTTTGAAGGAGGTGTTTATTTTTTTTTATTTTTTAAAATATGAATTTTTTCTTTCGCAACCTTTTAAAAATTATCTTAAAATCGAATTTTAATATTTTAATTTTGAGCAATAAGTACACTGTGCTAGTTGCAACAAACAGACAAGCCAAGCACCTGGCGAAGTTTAGGAAATATAATTTCTGGAACCACGAATAGGAATTGAAAACTTAACCTTCCGAATAGCGATCGACTCAGCGATGAGTCTTTCTAACGAAATACTGTCCGACTGTCAATGTAAACCTTGTGCTGGATGTCCGTGTAATCCCTGTGATGTAATTCGATGAAAATTGGTGCAAAGGTTTTAATTCTCACTAGGATGAATTCTATTTAAAAAGGTAATAATCGGTTCATAATTTCACATAGCCCCCATATAAGCTTATTTCCGCCCATTAACCATAAACATTTTATTATGTTGGTGTTTACATAAAACATAAAAATTTTATTGCAATCAAGATAACCACATCAAATTTTATTGAAATCGGTATATATTTGACCATAACTCACATAAAAATACTTTTCCCGAAAATGGATTATTATGCCATAACTTCCTTATAAATGTTGGTGTTGAAAAAAAAAATTACGACAGCTACTATTGCATTACAAAATCTTGTGCCATGAGTTCTAAAATGAAAAGCATATGAACCGCAATCCAATATAAGAACTTTTACATGAACATTCATAATTTTATTCTGACGGGTCCATGGCTGCCTATAGGTCCCATATAGAGAAGGCTCTAAAAAATCAATTTTTAAATACTGTGGTGTAGGGAATCATAGGGTCGGGCTTGACCGGCTATATTTTCTTTCTTATTTATATGTGAATTATTATGGAAAGAACCTATAAACGTGAAAAATTCAGTTCTTAGTAAATTTGTTGCAAACTGCAAGATAAACATTGCAACCAACGTCAAGGCAGCAACCACAAGTTGCGAGTACAAGTAACCAAGGAACAAACAAGACACGGTAGCAATAAAAAAAAGCCACATACTTAATTCCCAAAAAAATACACAAAGGCAAACAGAACTACAAAGTGGTCAAAATAATAAAGTCAGAAACAATTTTAAATGTCCATTTACGGTAACCATATATTAAGGGGGCCATAAGGCAACTTTAAGGAAAAAACAAAATTTTTAAATGTAGTTCAGTGTTGCCAAGACAATAATAACAAAAGCTATGGTTAACTTATAAAAAAGTTGCTTTTTTCGTCAAAGGCTACAATTTAAAATACAAGTCGTAGGTCTTCTTAATCGCAGTCCTTCCATCTGAACCTTGGCCATCAATTTTATCTAGAATGTCTTATTTCGTATTTAAACAGCACCTTCAGCGGTCATTTGCGCAACATGCCCAGCTAGCTCATCTTAATCGTAATGTGTTTTACAATGTCCTCTCCTTCTTAAAGTTCGAGGAGTTCATAAGTGTCCTGTCCTATATGAAACCAAATGTGGAAAAAGAACACATTTACTGCCTGGCTTACAATGCCGAAAAGAACATTTCTATCGTGTATTTATAGTGAAAACAATAATAAGAAACAAAAATTTGTTTTTGTTTTCAATATAAATATACGAAAACAATTTTCTTGTCGACATTGTAGGTCAGGCAGTTTAAGTTGAAAGTTTTTCATTTTAAGCAATTTATTTTAGGTTACAATTGGGTGACTCACAAGGTCATGTCTTAAAATAACAACATGAACAAATACAACTGTTGTGAACAACCCCTTGCAATTCAGTGTGCTATTTCGAATTTAAATCAGCTGATTTAAAATAAATATAAGAAAAATAAATATTTACCTAAAATAAAAATATTTTAGATTTCTATCCATGAATTAATACGTTAAATTAGATCTTACCGGACTATTTTCCGACGCAAATCACAAACAAATTTCTTTGTTTACCAAACAGCAGAGTCCTAAGTAGATCTAATTTAACGCCGCAAGTGAGTTGTTGCAAAAATTGCTAGCCGCAAGTTAAATTCGGATGTAAGCCGGATAAAATTATACCATCGACGGCGACGGCTTACAAAAGCTAATGCGGCTCGGCTCAGCGTTTCAGCGCAGGTTTCTTCGAATTAAATACAACAGCACAATAAACATACCAAGCAAACTTATATTAAGTTAAGACACTTGTTGTTTGCAAAGCAACAACAATATTTTTAAACCATTGCAAAATATTAAACTGTTATGACAATATAACATGATAGCCCACCTATATTATATTGTTCTATTTTAAATTAATTTTGCGTTTTTCGTTTTTGTTAAAGTTCTTAATACAATAAAACCTAAATTTGATATTGAAGTGTAATTTCATTTAAATCGGGTAACCTTAAGTGTAATTTCGAATCTTGCTGAATAGAATACTTTTGAATGTTCTCTTAAACACAAATAAAGATATCAGCTAAACGTATACGTGTTAAATTGAAAATAATGTTATTATTAAACAAGTTGAGTGAAAACTTCTTTCATCCGTATAAGCACTTCACAGCGGGTTAATTGAAGTAAATTGTAAACGATAAATAACAATAATGCGTCGCATACAAACACTCTTTAAATTTTATACGAACTACCACAAATTTTAATCTGCACGACTTAAGTTGTGATTAAACAAAAACTTGCTCATTCATTTCATTACTTCAGCCTTAATTTGAATATTTTTAAAATTGTATTTTATTGTTGAGAGAAATTAGTAGAACGTTTTCTTAAATTACAATTTGTGTTAATTCAAAATCATTTTCAATTTACGTTTTATGAACTGTAACGACACGTTTCCGCTGACTGGCTGGGGTAGACTCAGCGGTGGCCAGAGTCGTAGGGGAGAGAATTAATAACACGCTTCTCTTACCACGTTATAATACATATCGCTTTATTTTAATTACTTTATACGGTTGATCAGTAGCCAACAGGTAATACTCACACTACCATATATGCCACTGAGTGAGATCTAATAATTTAAAAACTACTTCGACTGTGAATTAGCCACTGGCCTAAGTAGTTCTTACCTTATGTCGATCCCGTCACCGACTCACTCGTACCAGTCAAATTTTGCACTTTTAAGCTGGAGGTCCATATAAAGCCCTGCAGGAATGCATTTGTTTCTTTTTCACATTTCTCCACACCAAGTTATTGTTGTGTGAAATACTGAGTTCTTTTTATAAAATCAATTCGAATGATACACAATGAAAAACCGAATCAATTTTGAACAGTAGTTGGTTTCAAACAACTCGTTGTTAAGCAGTAGTTTGATTTAAAAAAACAAATCAACGCAATGTATAATTTGATGTGAAAGAAAACATAACACGCAACAATTGTGAGTCTCCCTGCAAATTATAGGACCAGTCCAAACACGCGTGTAAAGAGTCCACAAGGGACCAGGACTAGTCCAAAACTAACCCAAACGTATGGAAAAAACCTGGTCTATTTAACATTACGATGTCCTAGGAGAGGACCATATTACCCACCTTTGGACCACTAAGGAGTAGTTTTAAAACTACTCCATGGTATACACAAGAGGATTAGTTTTGAAGTCGTTTAAAAACGAAAGCATGTCGTTAAAAAACGAAGACATGTCGTCTCACTACAAACACTTTTTAACAATGACATGGTCCATGCTTGCATTACATCGGACCAGTCCATGGAGTAGTCCATTTTATCAAAATGGATCAGGCGGTCCAATTTTATTTGCAGGGCTATAACTGCCCAGCGGGAAAACTTAGAAGACCTTCTTACTTCAGGCCTTTTTAAAGGCCTGCTTAAAAAATTTTTTGATTTAATTACTATTCTTACGTAACTGCTAAAGAATGCATCATAGAAGGCCTCGGCTCTTAGGTTTGAGAAGCGATAAAAGAAGGAGTAACATTTTTTGTTTTGTTTTTTTTTTGCACAAGCAAAAGCAAAAGAATTCAGATCCCTTTACAAAAACAAAGTAACATATGTTGTAAATCATATAAGTTGAAGTGGCAAAGAGAAGGAGTAAAATTTTTTGTTTTTTTCGCCAAAGCGAAAGAATTCAGATCCCGTTAAGTAACAAAGTAGGTGCATATTAAAATACAAAATGAAAACAATAATGTAAATCATTTTAGTTGAGTTTTGTCCATTAAGGAAGATAGGTACTTGTGCTTAAAACTTTTTTTTTTATTATAGGTATGTAGGTATAGGTACTTTTATTTACTATTTTACAATTTTTAGCAAATTTGATTATTTCAATAAAAAAAAATAGGTATCACATGTGTTATTAAATCACAATAAGTTTAATAAAATATATAAACATACGTTTCTAAAATAAAGTTAAGTGTTGTTTCATTTTCTATATTGGCGATCTGATATGTACATGAAGCCTATTCAGTCTTCTAATTTCATTTGTAAGGAAATATTCCTTAATGTTTTAGACTGATAGCCCTTCAATATGACCTTTAAGAGCCATTAATTGGCCTTGTTTATCCAAAAGAAGGGGTACAGAGGCCTTCTGGAAGGCCTCCGTACTCCTTCTTTTTCCCGCTGGGTGCGATCGGCAACCTATACTATTACATTTTGCAATTGCCCAGCGGGAAAAAGAAGGAGTACGGAGGCCTTCCAGAAGGCCCTTGTACCCCTTCTTTTGGATAAACAAGCCCTTCTCGCTCCATTCCATACTCATATCTTTTTTACACGCGTTGTCATTGCGGAGAAGGCCTTCTGCTTTCCTTTCTTCTCCAGAGCTTCTTAAAGGCCTTCAAATAAATGGCTTTTAGAAGGCTTTCCAGAGAATGACTGTCAAAAGGCCTTAGCAAAAAGGTTATCTTGAAGGGTTTTTAAGAAAGGTATGGTAAAAGGCCTTTCAATTAATGGCTCTTAAAAGGCCTTTCAGACCATCCTTATACAAATGCATTAAAGGTCATATTGAAGGGCTATCAGTCTAAAACATTAAGGAATATTTCCTTACAAATGAAATTAGAAGACTGAAAAGGTTTCATGTTCATATTAGATGTGAAACCTATTTTTTTATTGAAATAATTAAATTTGCTAAATATTGTAAAATAGATTGCATATAAAAGTTTATAATAAAATAAAACTTTTAAGCACAAGTACCTATCTTCCTTAATAAACAAAACTCAACTAAAATGATTTGCATTATTGTTTCTATTTTGTATTTTAATATGCACCTACTTTGTTACTTTGTTTTTATAACGGGATCTGAATTCTTTCGCTTTGGCGAAAAAAACAAAACAAAAAATTTTACTCTTTCTCTTTTCAACTTCAACTAAAATGATTTACAACATATGTTACTTTGTTTTTGTAAAGGGATCTGAACTCTTTTGCTTTTGCTTGTGCAAAAAAACAAAACAAAAAATGTTACTCCTTCTTTTCTCGCTTCTTTTATACCAAAGAGCCGAGGCCTTCTATAAGGCATTCCTTAGCAGTTACGTAAGAATAGTAATTAAATCAAAACATTTTTTAAGCAGGCCTTTAAAAAGGCCTGAAGTAAGAAGGTCTTCTGAGTTTTCCCGCTGGGTGAATGCGTTGTATTCATTTTACATATGTTGTTGTTAA
This sequence comes from Pollenia angustigena, assembly GCA_930367215.1. Taxonomy (NCBI): domain Eukaryota; kingdom Metazoa; phylum Arthropoda; class Insecta; order Diptera; family Polleniidae; genus Pollenia; species Pollenia angustigena. The sequence continues at coordinate 116,098,163 of OV884057.1, read as the reverse complement.
TGTTGTAAAATTCTCTTCTATGTGTGTGCACACGTACGCAGGGGTGCCAGATAATTTTGATAAAAAATCGGCATATTTAAAAAAAAAAATCGGCATTATCGGCACTTTAATATAAAAAAATAATAATAAAACATATTCTTACTTACAAATAAGAACAATTCAGAATTATCTAATGTTTATAACTTATGAAATTTCAAAAGAATCAATCAAAATAAACGTTTTACAAAGAAATTGTAGTTAAATATAAAGTTTTTCTTAACTTTCTTATAATTAAGTATATTCCATATACAAATATATGAGTTTGACATTTTTTTTAAATCCGTTTTAATATTAATATCAAAACAATTTAAATTATTAATTTTTAAATAATCTTTAAAAAACGAATAACTTGCAAAAATAAAATCTGAAATTTTTTGCCAAAATGTTTGCAAATTTATCTAATTTTCCTTACATACGAATTGGTTATTTAATTTTTGTACTAAAATCGTCCTCAATTGCGTTATAATCTTAAAAAAAAATTATTTAATTATCAAAGTAATTATTATTTAAATTATATTCATTGATAGTGAATATAAATTTATTTTACCTTTATTCCTTTGTAAGTATTTATCTACCCATTTTCAAACACAAATATAAAGTGTTTTATATTTTCCTAATAGAAAAAGAAATGTTAACTGAATTAATTTAGGTTTAAAAATTATTTCTTTTTTAACTTTGGCCTTTAATTCTTCATAGTGGAATATTTTTCAAATAAAAATGTATTAACCCAACACACATTACAAACACTGCATTTAAAATTTAATAAAACTAACCCCTTTTTCTTTAGTAGAAGCGCTGACTTAATAACAGTTGTCTCTTTTCAATGTTACAACTGTTTCAGTAGCATTTAAAGCTAGTGTATTATTATCAAACAAACAAAAAGTAATCGCCTTTTACGTGTTAGTCAAAAAATCGGCAAATCGGCACTTTGATAATTTAGGGGCAAAAAATCGGCAAAATGCCGATAAATCGGCAAAAATGGCAGGCCTGCACGTACGTAATAAAAGAGTATAAAAGAGAATAATAGAGAAAAGAAAAAACGCGGCGCCCTGATTTTGCCGATCGCAGGTCTATAACAGGGAATTCCATTCCTTTGCACAATTGTGTGTACACCCTGCAAATAATAGGACCAGTCCAAACACGCGTGTAAAGAGTAGTCCACAAGGGACCAGGACTAGTCCAAAACTAACCTAATCATATGGAAAAAACCTGGTCTATTTAACATTACGATGTCCTAGGAGAGGATCATATAACCCACCTTTGGACCACTAAGGAGTAGTTTTAAAACTACTCCATGGTATACTCAAGTGGATTAGTTTTGAAGTCGTTTAAAAATGAAAACATGTCGTTAAAAAACGAAGACATGTCGTCCCACTACAAACACTTTTTAACAATGAAATGGTCCATGCTTGCATTACATCGGACCAGTCCATGGAGTAGTCCATTTTATCAAAATGGATCAGGTGGTCCAATTTTATTTGCAGGACAACTACTTACACATATTATTATGCTCATCAATTCAGTCGTCGATGTGACTTCGACAAGTGTATATGTCTAGCGAATGCTATGTTATTTTGTTTCATCTTAACAGAAAAAAACTTTATGATGACAAAAAAAAAATTCTTTAATATTTTTAAACTGTACAAATTAATTTTTATTTAAAGCCATTTTGCTCATTTTTTTTATTTTTATCCTAATTTTGCAATTAATTGAATTTAGCATTTCATTTCTTTTTTACTTTTAATTAAATATTTTAAATTATATTTTTGTAACTTTTGAATAAAATTATTTAAAATTAAAACTTAAACATTAAGGGTAATCACGATGGTCATTGTGCAAATTTGCAATGTGTTAATTTGCAGTGCATATTATGATTGATCGTGAGCATACCACTTTTATTTTTGTGCAAATATGCTATTTTTCTAAAAATGTATTCTGGCAACACTAAAAACTTCTGCCAGCACTGTAAAAAATCCGCATTTGTTTACAATTATACACAAGCAAATTAAAATAAATGTTTTCTTTTCTTTTTAATTAATTTAAATTTAATTCTCTATTTTATTTTACCATCTGCGAAAATGTTAACGTTATAAGTTTTCTTAAAATCAACATCGCATTTAATATGTCAAATATTATTGCTTACATTTGTTTGCAACTGAGCAAATATGCACTACTAACTTTGCTCATGGTTTTTAGTGCAAACGAAGTAAAACAGAGCAAATTGCAAATACGTACATTTTGTTGTTGTGTTGTGAAAGTGTGTATTTTTGCACGCATTTGCATCGTTTGCACACTTTGCACTACCCATCGTCATTCCCTTATTGTATAAAAATATCTTGCATCTTCATTTGTTTTTTTCCTCAATACAAATTTACTAGTCATACCTAATAATAAAAAAAATAAGATAATTCATATCACCTATTTTGTTACTGTTGTTTGGTGTGATTCGTTTGATTCGTATGATTCGTTTGATTCGTGCGATTCGTGTGAGTTGGTGTAGTTTGTGTTATTCGTTTGTTTCGTTGTTGTGTGGAGTATATTCCGAGCTCTTTACTCTTTAGTCCATACCATGCGTTTTCGCCTCCATGCAGCGCATGCTTTTATAACCTTACTTGCGTTATACGTTTTAAGTTACATGCAACGCTTTTTATGCAGCAGCAACACAAGTAAAAATAAAATTTAATTTGTCAAAATCAGCTGATTTGTTCGAACGCTGCTTGTGACGCTTACAAAAGTAGAAAGTAAACTTACTTTTTGCCTCAAGGCATCTACGCTTTTGTGCATATAACTTACTACGTATAACTGCACAGATTCTACTTTTTTGACAGCTGCGTATGCGGCGAAAAAGCGAATAACGCGTGGTGTGGACCTCCAGCTGTGTCGACACACAGGCATACACACACACATATACCACCATATGGACCAAACAGCTGTGCTTGCCCAGTGTTGAAGTGTGGTGTATGTAGATCTCACAACCAGAAGGCGTTGTTTTCAAACGTTAAATTTAAAATAAATAAAGGCAATAACAATTCAAATGTCTTAACTACAAATTAAATATAATTCATGTCTTAATAGTAATACATTTAAATATATAATGTTAACAAAAAATAAACTTAAACTTAAACTTCTTCAACAAAATTTTTGACTGAAATTTAAAAAATGAAACAAAAATGCCAGAATTTTTAAGAGAATTTTTTTAAAAAAATCATTAACATCTTTTTGATTTTGCTTCGATAAGAGCGCAGTTATTATTTTTATTTGTGAATCAAGTACTTTTTTAAAAATATTACTTCGTTCTGTGCCTTGTACCAAAAGTTACGAACATTTGGCCAAATATAACAAAATAATACATGTTACGTCTGGCCTTCAAAAGTTAAAAATGTAACAAAACGGCATCACTGATGTGGTTATTTGTTTTAAATTCAGTGAAAAGCAGTTAAAATAAAAAACATATTTTAATCAAATTCGGAAAAGAATATGTGTTTGAAAATTTGATTTTCAGTTAAATTTCTGAAAACATATTGTAATGAGATTTTTTTTTATATTAAACTCATAAGCCACGTTTAAAGGAGATTTTTCATTTTAAATTCCGATTTAGAAATTTGCCAATGAGTGTTTTTTACTTTGATTTTGGAACAGAATATATGATAAATAAATTTTACCATTTAAAATTGCGAATTTAAGAATCGGAATTCAGATTTTGTAGAATTTACATTTGAAATCGAGAAAAGTTTATGTGAAAAGTTAAAAAAAAAAAATAGTAGTTAAGAAAACCGCTTTTAGTTCAAATACAACGACATATGTGACCTTCTTCGAGAAAAGGGACCGACCTAGTGTGTGAAAATGAAGTTGAAACGTAAAAAAATAAAATTTTAATGTCTCATTTTTATCGATTTTCCCAAGAACCCGTTTTTGACACACTAGATCCCTTTTCTCGGAGAAGCTCACATATAACAAATGGTCAAGACCGTCCATTTTATACCTTCAGTAATTTATACTGTAAACAAAAAGTAAAAATGATGAATTCTACTTGCAAATCTATTTAAGGTACTTAAGGTTTACGTAAATGTATAGTACCTAATCAATCTAAGCACTTTATTATCCTTTATAGTATAGTGCACTGTCCCACAGTCCAGTTCAAAATCTTCAATTTCTGGCCGATAAAAGTCGGTTATAATATCGAGCCTTAACCGCGAAAATAACGTTAGCGCCATAAATCAAATTTTACAGGAGCGAGTTTTTTTTTTACTTTATTTCAAATAAATTTTGTATGAAATTTGTCGCTTACGATAAAATTGTTCTTGCTTTAAAATCGTAACGGTACCTTTTGTAACCATGACATAATAGGAGATGACGCAAGTGTTGCAATTAAGTCATTCATTAGCAATAAAAAATATGTTATACCTCAGTATCTTCAATTTTTTTTATAATCTTGCCTATTCCCAGCACAGTAGGTCGTTATTATCACTATAGACACTTAAGCCCTGCACGAATGCATTTGAATGCCGTTTCAAGACATGAGTTTGTTTTTTAAATACTGATTGTCGATTGCTCTTTGCTAACGAATCAAATACTATGTTGTGAAAAACACATAAAGCACAATAAAAATATAAACACACAAATGCAAATGAATTTTAATTAGTGTGTTATAAACGAACTGAATACGAACTGAATAGAGCACGGAATATACTGCACACAACAATGAAACAAACAAATCACACTAACTATACCAAATGACACCAATCGCACCAAATAACAGTAACTGCTTACTTCTACAATAAAACAACAAGACAAAAAAACTACAGGCATTTCGTTTGTGTAAAATTCCTCGCCGTTGTCAATATCTTCCCTGCTGAAAATGTCACTAGTGAATCTGTACTGATTCACTATTGACACAGTCGCCAGTACTAGTGACTTATTATACCCCAAGGCCATGTTATTTACAATAGACATTTAACATGTGCGTGTCATTGGAAATCTACTACTGACTAGGTACTGACTAGGTAGTTCCTTTGGAAACATATGTAGACATTGGAACCAGAGAATTGCTAGTAAATTTTAATAAAATTTGTCTACACTTTTTGTAAGAATACAAAATCATAACAATCTTTTTTTTTATTATTTGTTCAACTTTTATAGGAATTGTACTTCTCAGTTGTTGCTGATAAAATCTTGTTCGTATTAAAGCTAAATATAGCGGCAAATGTAATGTAGTGTAGACACTTCGTTGACAATGTCACCAATATAGTCGACAAAACTGGTGAATTGGAGACACTTGCACCCAGGTTTCCTTCAGGGTTACTACACCATATGCGAAACAAAACGAAAAATGTGTTTTGTGTGCATGTATGTGCGGCAGATCACACAGTTTGTATTGAAAAGTTGACCGTACATAACTGTGTTATAGACTTATAATTGTTGTGTTTTGTGTTTTCGTACTTATCAAATTATAAATTAAGTTGATTTGTTTAAATCCAACTACTGCTTAACACCGAGTTGTTTGAAACCAGCTACTGTTTTAACATTGACTTGGTTTTTCGTAATGTATCATTCGAACTGGTTTAAAAAAACACAGTATTTGACACACCAATAATTTGGTGTGGAGAACTGTGAAAAAGAAATAAATGCATTCGTGCAGGGCTTTAATAGACACCCCGTGATGCAGGCATGGCACAAAATAGATTTATTTATGTCTATAGAGCAGTAGAGAAAAATTGTGAAATTTGGTACACATAGTTATGAATAGACAACCTCTCTAAAAATTTGGTTTGGAGAAGTGTGAGCGGCGCCTTTCGTGCAAAGACAATATAGATTTTTCTATATCTGGAGAACGAAAAGAGTCAAAGATACGAAATTAGTTGCAATCATCTTGGTTAACAATACACAACATCCGAAAATATATGGGCTGGATATGAGAAGTGGACTTCTCAAAGGACGGTATTTATATCTTTAACTTCCTGTTCTTAACGCACCATGGTGAAGGTTATATTTAAATTCGGCATAGCCGAATATAGCACTCTTACTTGCTTCAAAATTATCTTTAATAAACTTTAGGTATTTAAAACATCTAAGTTGCAGACGATTTTTCCTAAATTTGTGCACGAGAAATCTTCGGTTTAAATTAAAATATGCACTAAAAAATCCAAAGTATGCACTAAAAAATAAAAAATATGCACTAAAAACTTAAAAAACTTTCCATAAAAAATAGTTTTTTAATTTTAAAACTTAAAAACAAATTTTTGTATATCCTAATTTAAATTTTTGTTTGTTTAAATAAATAAGTACTGTTTTATTAAAAGTAAAACTTTGTCTTGAACTTGAAGAATGACAATGCATTTAGAAAAAATTTATTTTCAGATCCCACTTTAATTTTAGATCAGATCAAAAATATTTAAAATTTGTTTTATTTTCTGGAAACCGTTTTGAATTTTTTTTAATTTGTGTTTTAATCATCGGTATCAACAAGCTTTTTTAGCACGCAAAGTTTCTTGAAGGTAATTCTGAGGCATCTACCCAGGCCGCCATTTTGTTACTACTGGCTGCAGTGATAGGGGAATCAGGGGAAACATTTCATTTAAAATGGCAATATTATCAAATTTGCTTTTATTCCCTCTGCACCGCGGTATAACCCATGTGCCAGGCAAGTTACTTGTAACAGTTTTGGGTAAAATATTTTAAACCCATTGGAATCCTTAACCATGTAAGGTGCCGCATCGTTTTAAAAAAGAAGGATCTTTTGTCGAAATCTTGAAAATCTTGTATTTAGAGCACAGCTCCAAAAAAATTTATTTATTGATTTTAAAATTTTTTTGGGAGGTTCTCTTGTGTATTTAAAATTTGTTTAAGAACTTTTTTTATAATACGAAAATTAAAAAAAAACACTAAAAAATATCCAAATATGCAAAAATATGAATTTTAAACCTTAATATGCAAAAATATGCATTTTCACCAAAATATGCAACAATATGCAAAATCAAATCGATGCCATTTTGACGCAAATTAAATGATTCAGGAAGATAATTGGTCGACATGGTTCTTAGACTATCGACAAAAAACATACATTTGCATGGAAATCGCATCTCTAGTAATTATTATTAATTTTCTAAAGTTTAGGCAAAAATTAAAATATTTAATTGTGTTTTCCGCACTAATGTTAAAATGGTTTACTATAAAGAAATTTTATGACATGGCACCTTTTACATTTTCTTTTACTTTTTAAATTCATGTTAATTTAATACAACCATCTCTCATTTCACAAGTGATTTTCGTGTAAAAATTAAAATACCATTTATGACGGAAATACAGCGTTTTCCCAGCATATACCTTTTCTTTTGTATAGAATTAAGTGCGAAAAAAACTTTGCCACACGCATAGTTTTATATTGAGGGGATTTTTATTCCATACTATTCCCCTCTACTAAGTCCATGATTGATTACTCATTTCCCAACATTTACAGGGGTTTAAAGTAAAAATCTGCCCATTCACACCAACACACACAGTGTAACATTGGAATGGATAACAATTAACGGTAGTGAATTTTAATAAAAGGAAATAAAGGGAAGCTCTTGCGTACTTGACTTATATTTATTTGAATTCTCTCAGATTCTTTGTATGTTTCTCTGTTGCTAGTTTTTCTATATTGTTCTCGTATTGTGATGTTGGCAGTTATAAACATTGACCGGAAAGATGTCACTGCACGAGCATACTTAAAAATAAGACTCCGTGTAAAAAGCCACTAGCTTATATAAAACAGGGACAACTACCCAGCGGTAACTAGAATGAGTAAAGAGGACTAATAGTAGGCCTTATTTAGCAGTCACAAGCAGTCAGAAGCCCTTCTCGCCGCATTCTATACTTATTTATTTTTTACACAGGTTGTCATTGGGCACAAGGTCTTCCACACTTCCTTTATAAACAACTTCGCTTCCTTCCCAAAGAAAGGAGAAAGGAAGGTCACTAAAAATAAAAAGTAAATAAAACTGAACACCTTCCTTTCTCCCTACTCAAAGAAGGGAGTAGCGAATGTGCACTGAATATTTCAGAAGGTCTTTTAAAAAGAAGTTTATACCTTCTAGAAGGCATACTTCTGAAGGCAGGATATCATGCGAAGCGAATCTTTTAGAAAGGAGTATAGAGGCCTTCAAAAAGGCCTGCCACTTGCAGTCCTTTCAATATTTACCGCTGGGTAGTTCTTATGCATAAAGATATGTATGTATATACACATACACGCAGAGACAAAATATGGTTGGGCATGGTTACGGCAACAACACTATGTTTAATGTAACAATATATTGTTGTCGTACACAAATAATTGTTATTTTTATTTAATATCAACAATATTATAGTTATTGTAAACATATCAATGTTTATCGCAATTATAAATTTGAGTATTGTTGACCGAAAAATAATTATTTTTCTAACAACTTAATTATGATAACTATCTAAACATATTATATTACTTTCAAAAGATTTTGATATTCGTACTTAATTCCCAGTTTTTATTCTTGAAAAAAACACTTGAAATTTATTGTTGATGGGATAAGCTATTCCTATGCGCATTTCACTGGTTGCTTAGGCCAGATCATCAGGAAACTTCATCCATAAAGATTTTAGAAAAACTAAAGATATTAAACCAAATAAAACTGTTAAACGTATAAGACTTATAAGCAACAGTTCTACTTGTAATAATATCAAAGTTTAAACAAAACACATCAACAATAAACAACAGAGGGTTTATCTCATCTTACATTCCCCACTATATTATATTACTCACAACCATATCATGATATTTAAAAGCCATAACATGATAACTTTCTATATATTTATCATAATATGTTAAAGATGCAATCAAACTAATTTTACTCTAATAATATTATGTTAGCGCCATTTGTAAAATAATTTTGAATCAGTTTTGTCGTTTATTTTATATGTGAGCGGTTTAACAATTTAAAGATAAATTCCCATAAAAAAATAAGTTTAAAAAAATTGAAATATTAGCGGAGTTCATTCAGTATTAGGGATATAATAGTGCAAATTCAAAATATCGTAGTTTTTTGTAAAATCCAACAATAAAACACATAGAGATTTCGTTATATTATATAAAAGTATATAAAATACATATATAAAAGTGCTACGACATTTCTGTAGTTTTCATGGGCAACCGCGTATGTCTTAAAACAAATTTTTCAGGAAAGCCGGACCATTCTAGATCAAACTATGGGCACTTTTTAAACTTTGTCATTACGTTAAAAAATCGGAATTGATCCATCTTTTATCAAAAAAATGTAAAGAGCGTTTAAAAATAGGAAATATTTCATAAACATCTCAAAATCGGCAAAATTGACATACGCGGTTGCCTACGAAAACCACAGATTTTGCACTTTCTCTTTTGCAAGCCTTATATTGAACTCCGCAATTTTTTTAACATTAAGAAAAATTGTAAAAAGCCACAAAATAATAAATCGATGCAAAAAAATTTCAATTTATTTTGTATTTTTATGACAGCTTTGAAAGGTCATAATATGATTGCTTCTAAATTTATTATGATTAACATGTTGATAATATGATTACTTCTTAGCTTATTATGATTAACATGGCAATAAATTGATTATTTCTTGGCTTAGTATGACTAACAGAATAATAATATGATTAAGGGAAAAATATTACAATGTAATAGTATGAGTATATTTAGTCATAATATGATTCAATAATAATCTTAATATGGTGACTACAATCATGAATCTTATCATAATATGTTGCTCTTAGAATATGTTTACCACAACCATGTTTTTTCTTTGCGTGTATATGCATACGTAAGTATATATGCTGTCTTTACAGAATGTGTTGCAATATTGACAAAGGCATGTAAATGTACATACATACGTATTGCAGTGATTGTTATGGCTGGATGTGTGCGTGTGTGTATGCACTGCAGATAATATTGGACTACGTGATCCATTTTGATAAAATAGACTACTCCCTGGACTGGAGCAATGTCATGCAAGCATGGACATGTCTTCGATTTTAAACGAAATGTTTTCGTTTTTAAACGCAGTTCAAACTAATCCACTAGAGTATACCATGGAGTAGTTACAAAACTTATCCACTGGGTTATATGGTCCAGCCCTAGGACATCGTAATGTTAAATACAATACATTTCAATACATTTGGGTTACCTTTGGAGTACTCCTACTCCTTTATAGAGTACTCTTTACATGCATGTATGGACTAGTCTCGTTTTCTGCAGGGTTTTAATGTATTAGATTTAACATTGTATACACAAAATGCTATTGTTGTCGATATGATATTTCCACAGCATACAATATGTATATATAACAATCGCTACAACAGCAACGACTGACTGAATTTACTTTCCACTCAACATTCTTAGTCAACTTACTGATATTCAATACAATGTACAAATATTAACCGGTTGAATCTAAAAACATATGGGTTTGTTTCTACCTCTACATATTATAAATGTATATTTCAATGTAAAGGGCCTTACAATTAGCCATATTGTTAAAGCAACACCTATTAAATTGGCTGTTATCTTTACAGTCTGATTTGTCAAAGCACCATGGACGTGTAAATTATAAAATTTAAAAATTTTAAGCTGGCCCTAAGTTTTATCGAGAAATCATCTTTGGCTTTGAGGGAAACTTATCGTTTATCAACAAATTCATATTAGATCCCGAACAAGTCAGTTTGGTGTGAATGTTGGGGAGAACAATTATAGCTATACCAGTACCTTCTGCAGCAAGCGCTATTATAGTTCCTTGGGGTCCATGTCGCACTGTGTGGCGTATTCTTATAACGGGTAACCAAAATAGAAGCGGTTATCGCAGAGCGTCGAAGTTTGCTGCATGTGCTTAAAACGATAATAGGTAAAACAATTGTAAATTTGGTATATAACCGCACAAGGATTCCTATCCTTCCCATATATCCGTAAAAAAAACTAAAAAGCGCTTAGCTTACTGAATTTTTGAACATGCACCATTGTTAATCGATTAAAGATTAAAAGGTTGTAAATTGGTTTAATAACCGTACCAGGATTAATATCCTTACCATATATACTTAAATTAAAAATGCGTAAATAGTGCTAAGCTTACTGAATTTTTGTATACATACCACTAAACAAGATCTAAATGACAAAATTTTCTGTGCAAACATACATCTTACCCTAAAATGTTCTAAATAACGAAAAAAAAGGATTAAAATTTTCTTCAATTTATTGCAATTCGCGAACTAGCCTCGAGATTTGTTTTCCAAAAATATTTTCCGCAAAACATTTCAAAGTATTTAACACAGTTGGAGAGTCTTTATTTTTCATTTTATGTCATTCATTAAAAAAACAACGTAAATTTATTTGAGTGCCACAAAAAAAATTAATAAAGAATAAAAAAGCATTTGTAGGCCGAAAACCTTTTTCTTTTTTTTTAATCTATACTCTTAAAATAATATTTCGTGGAATAACTTTTTGCGTTAATCGGAAGTTGCTGACTGTCATATATTAAGTTCACGAAATAATTGTGTATTTACCCTTGAACTTAATTTGTTATTACTCTCATTAATATAAAACAAGCACGTGTCAAGAAAAACAGTATCATTATTTATTTGATATATGGTGCTTGAAACTGCATTACCAAGTATGTTATGACATCGTTGATATTTTGTGGTTTAACCCTTAAGTATACTTGCACATTTTACACACTTCGAAGAAAAATATTCTAGTTTTCATTAAGTTTAACTTTAAAGAGTTATTACTTAAAAATTATTAACTTAAAACTGTTTCGGATTCGTTTAACTTAGGATATTTTCTTAAAAAAATAGTAATTAGTTGCTTTAGTTTAAGACATTTGCTTTAATCATTTTTGGCCAACGACACAACACTGTGAGCCGCATTACTCATGTCGCACGAGCGATATGTGGGCATGGTCAATTCAGATGAAGGTAATGTGACGGTTTACACCGAGATCGTGCAATTTTACCAAGTTAGACTATTCTATGTGAGGCTGAATAAGCCAAAAATTACAACGGTACTCATAGTCAACATAACACATAACTTCAGGCAGATTTATGCGCCAGAATCATGGAAAATTTGACAATTTGGATGTGTGTTCCCGATGGGGAGAAAGCACAGCGGACATTTTCACTATGCTGTACATAATGACAGCAATTGGCCTTTTAAACGAATTAATATTTTTTATGATATCTTACACATATTTTGTGTTATATGAAGCGCGAAATGAAAAATCCTATAGAATACACGCAGAGAAAAAATATGGTTGGGCATGGTTACGGCAACAACACTATGTTTAATGTAACAATATATTGTTGTCGTACACAAATAATTGTTATTTTTATTTAATATCAACAATATTATAGTTACTGTAAACATATCAATGTTTATCACAATTATAAATTTGAGTATTGTTGACCGAAAAATAATTATTTTTCTAACAACTAAATTACGATAACTTTCAAAACATATTAAATTTCTCAAAACCATATCATGATATTTTATAGCCATAACATGATAACTTTCTATACATTAATCATATTATGTTAAAGATGCAATTAAACTATTTTTACTCTAATCATATTATGTTAGCGCCATTTGTAAAATAATTTTGAAGCAGTTGTGTCGTTTTTTTATTTGTGAGAGGTTAAACAATTAAAAGATAAAATTCCATAAAAAATAAGTCTAAAGAAATTAAAAAATTAAAATATTAGCGGTGTTCATTCAAGTATTAGTGATGTAATAGTGCAAATGCAAAATATCATAGTTTTTTTGTAAAATCCAACAACAAAACACACAGAGATTTTGTTATATTTTATAAAAGTGCTACTATATTTCATCAACATCTTAAAATCGAAAAAATGGACACACGCGGTTGCCCATGAAAACCACAGATTTTTCATTTGCTCTTTTGCAAGCCTTATATTGAACTCCGCTATTTGATTAACATTAAGAAAAATTGTAAAAAGCCACAAAATAAAAATCGATGCAAAAATATTTTAATTTATTTTGTATTTTTATGACAGCTATGAAAGGTGTTGTATCATAATACGATTGCTTCTAAATTTATTATGATTAACATGATGATAATATGATTACTTCTTAGCTTATAATGATTAACATGACAATAATATGATTAATTTCTTAGCTTATTATGATTAACATGACAATAATTTGATTACTTCTTAACTTAGTATGATTAACAGAATAATAATATGATTAAGGGAAAAATATTATGATGACATATTACGAGTATATTTAGTCATAATATGATTCAATAATAATCTTAATATGGTGACTACAATCATAATTCTTATCATAATATGTTGCTCTTAGAATATGTTTACCACAACCATGTTTTTTCTTTGCGTGTATACATATTTACATTGTTATTGTTTATGCATCATAACAAGAACGAAATAAAAAAATTGTGAAAATTTTAAAAAATTTTAATGTTGTTTTTAATGCATCTGTTTAGGATAAGTAAAACTTTAGTTACGGGAACTTGCATCACTAAATCCACACGCAAAGAAAAAACATGGTTGTGGTAAACATATTCTAAGAGCAACAAATTATGATAAGATTCATGATTGTAGTCACCATATTAAGATTATTATTGAATCATATAATGGCTAAATATATTCGTAATATTACATCATAATATTTTTCCCTTAATCATATTGTTACGAAAGTTAAATTATCTAAGAATTATTTATAGTTATAGTTATAAGTTATCTTGTAAGTTATAGTTTTATGTTACTTAAAATTGTCATGTATAATTTTCAACACAACTGTTATTTTAAAAATAGTTCCTATATAAATTTCCCAGTAATTTCTAGAAATGGTTATAGAACATAATAAATAGTTTTTACGGGAAGGTTCAGGAAAAATCTAGAAATAATTATGAAATATAAAAAGGGGTGACTCATGTAAAATTAGTTTAGTCTGTTTTGAAAAACGGTTCTGTTCGTAACTAACAATTGTGAACAAAATAATTAATTTCAATAAAGTTTGTTAAGTTGAATAAGTGTGTGTTTTTATTCGGATTTGCAATTAAATGAACTCAAACGCGTTTATTAAAGGAAAAACGTAACAATTGGTGTCAGAAGTGAAATTGCAATAAAAAAAAAAAAAAATAATAATAATATAAATAAACAACAATGAAATTCGATGAGCTAAAAGTTGAACAGCTCAAGAAGGAGTTGAGCAAGTTGGATCTGCCTACTGCAGGAAATAAAGCTGAGCTGCAGAAGAGATTAATCGATGAATTTAAGCGACGCAATATTGACATCGCAGCTTATGAATTTGATGAAAAAGAAGAAATAGAAGTTGCTACCCGTGCAGTAACAAGCAACTTGGATCTTGGTACAATGTTTGCTGCTATGATGGAGAAAATGGAAAAAATGTCGGCAGACACTTCTAGAAAAATGGAGGAAATGGTAAAAGAAAATTCGGCTGAAACTTCTAGAAAAATGGAGGAAATGGTAAAAGAAAATTCGGCTGAAACTTCTAGAAAAATGGAGGAAAATATGGAGAGAATGGTAAAAGAAAATTCGGCTGAAACTTCTAGAAGAATGGAAGAAAATTCTAGAAAAATGGAAGAAAACTCAAACACCACTTTAGCCGAAATTCAACAAAATTCCAGATTGACAAATGAAAAACTTGAGAAGCTTCAAGAGATTTCTACTGCTATAAATGAAAGAGTAGACGATATGGAGATAGAATTCAACCAGAAGCTGTTTGATGTTAAAACACAAGTCACTGTATTTGATGGAAAACATCATCATTTGCTGATTCTGGCTTTAAAAGGAACTGCGGCTGAAATTCTAGAAAGTGTACCAGTAAGTTGCAGAAATAATTATGATGACATTATGGTAGCACTGCAACGCAAGTATGGTGGTGAACATAGAAAAGAAATATTCAGAATGGAATTACGGGGTAGAGTACAAAAGCCAAACGAGACGCTACAGGATTTTGCATTAGAGATTGAGCGCTTGGTGCAGCTTACTTATCCAGGTGAAAGTCATCCATTGCTAGATAATTTTAAGACAGAGGCATTTGTAAACGGTATACGGGATGCTGATGTAAAACTAGCGGTATGTGCATCACAGAAGCCATCATTTGCAGAAACGGTATCACTTGCCCTAGCACAAGAAACCGCAAGGATAATTTCAAGGCCACAAACGTATATGGTGCGGAAACTTGATTTTGCTGCTGAAGAAGGAAGAGATATTTTAAAGGAAATGAGAAGCATGAAGGAGGCAGTTTTGCGAGCTTTGAGCGAGAAACAAGGTAAAAACAAGGCAAAATGCTATAATTGTGGTAAGATTGGCCACATTCAGCGAAACTGCAAAGCACCCAAACAACGATCGAGATCTGCTTCGCCGCAAAGGAACAAACGAAGAGCAAGTCAACAATCATCACGGGAGCCACCGCTAAAGCTGAGAAGAGCTAGCACTGCAGAGGAAACTGAAGATCTTACGATCAATTTAGTAGTGAAAACGAGTAACATAAATATTACGACCTGTGGTTACATAAATGGTGAAATCCGCATTTTGACTATCGACACTGGTGCAGGACATTCCATTATAAGAGCTGATTTGATAAAGGGAGCTGTCGAGCCGCTAAGTGGTGTAAACTTGCGAACAGCTACGGGAGAGCCTGTTATTGTCTATGGCAAAGCAAGAGTGGAAATAAGAATGGCCGATATGACAGTTTTTGATGAGTTTATTGTGGCTGAAATTATGGACGAGGTCATAATTGGAGCAGATTTTATGATTCGTCAAGGCATTAGTCTAGACATGGGACGACAAATTATGAATTGGTATGGTCTAGAAGTACCCCTTAACGTTGGGAATGGAAGTGAAGCCCTTGTAAGACAGCTAGTCACTAGTGATCATAAGAAATTGTCCTCCCAAAGAAACGATGAAAAACGTGGGAAATCGAGCACATATTCGAGACGGCCCAGTAAACATAAAAGCAAGCACGGTATAGAGTCTAAAAACAAGAAACGCATAAATGAGATTCGCTTATTAGATGTGGAACCCAGCGAAGACTGGTCAATAAAATAAAATAGCGGAGTTCAATATTTGTTGTTGGATTTTACTACGATATTTTGCACTATTACATCAGTAATACTGAACTTCGCTAACATTTTAATTATTTTAATAACTTTAAATTTATTAGTTTTTATGGTAATTTATCTTGATTAACCGCTCACATATAAAACAGACGACACAACTGATTCTAAATAATTTTACAAGTGGCGCTAGCATAATATAATTAGAGTAAAAATAGTTTGATTGCATCTTTAACATATTATGATAAATGTATAGAAAGTTATAATGTTATGGCTTTTAAATATCGTGATATGGTTGTGAGTAATATAATATGTTTAGAAAGTTATCATTATTAAGTTGTTAGAAAAATAATTATTTTTCGGTCAACAATACTCAAATTTATAATTGCGATAAACATTGATATGTTAACAGTAACTATAATATTGTTAATATTAAATAAAAATAACAATTATTTGTGTACGACAACAATATATTGTTACAATTAACTTAGTGTTGTTGCCGTAACCATGACCAACCATATTTTTTCTCTGCGTGCACTATCGGATTTTCTTATATCGAAACGGGATCACTTTTTGCAGCTGTCATTTGTATGGCTGTATAAATACATATTATTATTTTAAAAAGTTAAATTTTAATAAACCAATTAAACGCCAGTTTTGAGTATAAAATTACTCAAAGCACATTTCTAGTATAAATTATATTTCAGTTGGATTTTTTATTTTAATAATTCTCATTTTTCTTTTTTAAAAATATATGTTATATATTGTTACGTTACTGCCTTTCAATAACGTTTTGGTTTATTTCCTTTATAATAAACCGTTTCGAGTTCTTTTATTGCAATTCAAATAAAACAAATAAACACAACACTTTTGCTACTGTTTACAATTTACACAACTTTATTTAGTACTTAATCACTTTAACAACCGTAGTTTATAGCTCTTATTTACAACCAACTATAATCTTCTTAGCGTGGTACGTTTTTGACAAAGTCAGAACTTAAGCTGGGATCACACGATTGCCGCAAATGCACCAATATGTCACAATATTGATTGTGCTTTATTGACGCACAATAAAGAAATTGCACCAATCAAATATTCTGAAATCACACGATTGCCCTGTTTTATACAAATTTAATTGCTGCTAGTTGATACAAAGTGAAATGTGTACAATAATTGCCGCAGCACCGTCACACGATTGTTCCTACTTGACAACTGAGAAAACAGCTGTTGTGGTAGCTTTTTTATTTGTTTGGAAGTTCTAGTTGGTATGTTCATTAAAAACGAAAAATTTGTTCATATAGGTACCTACTATACATTTTGAATAGTTTTATTTGAAATATATTAACTGCCTATTTCACGATGTCACTCGAAGGTTTACGTTCGCATAAATAACATGTAAACCAAAAACAAATTTTTAAATTTTGTTTTTGTTTTACAGTTGTTTTCGGTTAATTGAGCCCCGCTTAATTGAGTTTTCTGTTTTATTGCACTAAAAATCATGGAGCGAAATCATTCAGTATAATATATGTCTATGTAAAAATACCCATTTAGTTAAGTTTCGTTTAATTGCGTCACCCGCTTAATTATTTCGCAAAATAAGACCGCATTGCGAAAAACAATAGCAAATGTTTCGGTTAAATGTTTTCGTCTACTTAATGTGTTTTTGCCTCCACCTCCACAAACGTAAAAAAAATATTTTCCGGCAAGAAAGATTGTACGATGAACGTACCTGATTTTTATTTTGTTTTAAAAAACCTTAACTATTTTTTAACTTTATAAATAAAGAAATGAGTTTTATTTTCGATCTACACATATGTAGGTGTTTCGCTTTATTGCACATCTTGCTCAATTAAGCGATTTTCGTTTTAATTGTTTCGGCGATTCAATTAACCGAGTACTGTTTAATTGAGTTCCCGTTTAATCGCGTCAAAAGTTGTACATTTTTAGAAACTCAATTAAGCGGAAATAACTGTATATGTTATTTGTGCGAACGTAAACGTTCGAGTGACATCGTGAAATAGGCAGTAAGAAAAATTTATGAAATGCCAAAAATGAACAGTCTGTTCAACAATTTCGAAGATAACGTTTGCTAGAAAATTTTTATGAAATAATAAATTTAAATAAGTTTATTTAAATAACAGTAACTAATTCTGCAACTTTATTAATTTAACTACCGATATCGATTAGTAAAGAAAAATCTCGGATACTTTAACAAATTTTTTATTCTCGTTTTCAAGTTAACAAACATTTTCTTTAAGAAATATCAACGACAAATATCTGTAAAATAAATAATAATTAGTTTTATTTATTAAAATGCATAATAAATAAATACATATTTATCTTCATTACTTGCTAAAGGAAACACAAAAACGTAAAATTTATCAAAAAAAAAGCCAAAAATTGGCGCGTATTGTGTTGTTTGATTTCCGCACAAGAAGACAATAAATATTGGTGCATTTTTGTTATTTTTATTGACGCGCGGTTGCATAGCAAACAGTCACACGATTGCCGCACCAGGGTTGCATTTGATTGGTAAAAGTAAGCACAATATTGTCCTCGATTGGTACATGAGCCAATTGGTTGTGCAGTCACACGATTGGTGTATTTAAAAGTGTGAAAATTGGTGTATTGCGGCAATCGTGTGATCCCAGCTTTAGAATGAATCATGCCATCTCTTGCGATCCTATTTATACTCTAGCCCAGACGGGCAAATGACCATAGAACGTTCGAGTTCTAAAGTCTAGATGGCTCTATAAAGTTCGCCTAATAACGGCTATTTCGTTAATTAAACTTATTCAGCTATTACTATCTATATGGCTGAATTAATTGAGTTATTAGGCATCATAAACTAAGGCATACTTTTAGGCGTTGCCATAAATTGAGATAACTTAATAAAGAACATTCTAGTTTACAGTGGGGTTGAAGTACAATTATGCACAACAATTTTAACATTACATCTGTACATTGATTTTTACACTAGAAGTGTGCATAACTTATACAATAACAATTTTAACTAATAAAATAACTAGCAAATACTTAATAACAAATCAATACATAAATGCATCTAATTTTTTACCAATAATTACAACTAATTCTTAACTAAAGTTACTTTCGTAACAATATATAATACCTTTTGAAAATTCATAAATAAATAAAAAAAAGTATTGTTTATTTAAAAAAATACCTAAAAATCCCGAAATACCGGGAAATCCCGGAATCCAGATATCCCGGAATTTCGAGATTTTGAAATCCCGATCCCGAAATTCCGGGATATTTTCTAAAATCAATCCCGATTGGCATCCTTAGCCTTAGTATAACTGGTTAGAATTAAATGACATACGCCCAGGACTGTGTGACAACATATTTTGCATATTTCTATGCCCTTTTGTTATGACTGTAATTAGTTGTGAAGAGGGTATCCTAAGTTTGTCATTCCGTGTGAAACTCTTTTGTTATTCATCTCAGACCCCATAAAGTATATATATTCTGGGTCCTGGAGTAATTCTTAATCGATTTTGCCATATCCATCTGTCTGTCCGTCTGTTGAAAACACGCTCACTTTCGAAAAACTCTAAAGAAATGAACAAACTTGATGTCAAACTGCTTATAGTTATTCTAGTCAGCTTGCGATTAGAATCTAGCAAAATCGGTTCAGTTGGATCAGACCTATGAAACAAAATGTGAAAACACCACCCTCCTAAGAAATTGATAATTTTGTTACAAAGGCTAACATAAATGGTGGAACAATGTACGGAATGATATAAGATTTTGCAATAATTCGTTTCATTCGACTGGAAATTACACTGTAAAATTTGAAGAACGGTCCGTAATTCACCCTAGGCCCCTTATAAACTCTACTCCCGCAAAACATTTTATTGCGCCTTAAACCGTTACAAATAATGCTATCAGAATAACATTTAATGCTTTACAGTTTCATAGGACTAGAAATCACACTAATAAATTTCGTGATGATCGGTCCATTATTTACTATAGGACTCATATAAAGCCCACTCTAATAAATTAATTAAATACGCCTAAAACCGTAGCAGATATATTTATTGCAGTAAAATTTCTTCCAACTTAGCTTCACATGGTCAGAATAATGTTATGCAATTTTGTGACATACCATCTATAATTTACCTTAGATCCCATATTTAGCAGCCTTCTAAAATTCACTGTAAACCCTAAAACTTATTTCACCGCTGGTTTAAAATTTATTGAAACTTATGTTTTTTAATACTAGAAATCACTCTGCAGAATTTTGGGATGATTGGCTTATAACTTACCATGGCTCCAATATAAACTCCCCTCCTGAAAATCATTTAAGTTCGGCTTAAACTGCTACGAATCATTATATTTTACAGAAGCTAGTTAAAATTGCTAAAAAAAAGCATAAAAAAAGTTTGTTTTAAAATTGTTGATTGCTAATCAATGTGATAAAACTTCATTGTGGCAAACAAGATAAAATAACGATACAAGGTTTGTTGATATTCAGGCACTTTTTCCAAAATTGTCTAAAAATTAAACACTATTATATTGCACTTGATCATAAAGAGGGTATTCACTCGAAAATATTAATTTTTTGGTAATTAAACGGTTGGCTTAAACCATTTTTCATATCCATTTAATATTTTATTAAACATTGTTTTGCTTCAACTGAAAAGTTTTAAGTTTTGATGTTAATATGATATACATATATGTATGATCAAGTGCGATATGAATACATATTTGCTTTTTTTCCAGCAATAATGTAACTTGTAGTGTTTATGTAGAGAAACAATGCTGCTATTTAACGCTTAAACAAACCTATTTGTATACACCAGCCATACATAACCCAACTTTTGTCCACAGTCAATCAAATAAGGATACAGCCACAAACATACAGACATTTTGTTCATCCTAAGGCCTTGTTCATACTATGAAAAATTTGCTGCAGAAACTTAATGTTTTTTTCTTTTTCAAAACTGCATTCGTTTCCATACAGTGGATTTTTTTTTTGCAGTATTTAATGTATTTAATGTTTAGTGCCGATTAACACACATCAATTTTAACTCGTCAAGTCTTGAGCCTTTTTCCCTCTTTTCTAAAACTCAAGACTTGACAAATATAACTTAACGTGTGTGAACCGGCACTTTCATTATATTTTTTTCTCTCTTTCTTCTTTCCCTTCAATCTCGGTTGCAAGATTTAAGAAATAAGTGTCATTATGACGATTTCTGAATCCAAAAATTGGCTTGAGACGGTTTGACGACTTATTTATTTATTTTGCTTTTTGCTACCATTGTAAACATGATAGCTTTTGGTTCGTATTCTGGTAATAAATCAATTTTTTATAAGCAAAAGTTATAACGTTTGTTTTTCAAAACGAAAAAAAGTTTAAACTATACAAATCTGTTAATAAAAAAAAAGAATATATATTTTACTTTATTTTAGAAATAGAAAGAACAAAAAACAAACAATTAATAACACCTAGTGTTATTTTACAATGACGATTTGGGTGATGATATTTTTCTTAAAACTTCAAGATATTTCACCTATTATATCTGGCAATGCTTGTATATGGAACAAAGTTTTTGCTTCATAGTATAAACGGGTACTGAAGTTAATGCTGGTGTGTTTGTATTTATAAGGCCACATACATGCAAGTATGCAATCAAACGCAATTGTTGTCGTTTAAATATTTGTTTGTTTTAGTTTTTATATGAATTTTTTCTCATTGTGCTGTATTGTTGTGGTCTTTGTTTGCTGGTGTGTGTAACAGCGAAAGGATTTTACTGCTTTTCATTGTTGGTTTGTTTCTGCAATAATATTTACAACTCCTGTTGTTATAACAACACACACATTCGTACACAGACATTACGAAAATTGTTCGGTTAGGTGCACTTTTTGGCGACTTTTGTAAAACTCGTACCGATTTCGCATCAAAAATGCGCCCAAAAAATGTAGAAGAGCTTGACAAGAATTCGTTACTCTTTGGGAAAATTGGGAAACTTTTCAGATAAGGAGACCAGAATTCTAAACCTTTTTGTTAAGAAAGTCCCTAAGAACTTTCTGTACAGCATTTTGTGGACTTGTCAGATCTGTATAGTTCTGATCGTAATTTTAATATTACATAATCCAACTGATAACAAAAAAAAAGTTAAGAAGTTATTATTTAAAAACAAGTTAGAGTGCTATATCCGGCTGTGCCCCTCCACCGAAAGTTCAATTATTTCACGAGTGATATCTACATGATATCTATTTAATATTAATTTATATTATAAAAACAGACATCATCATTAAAATTGGTTGCGATTAAGATCTATATTAAATTATTGGCGGGCAATAATAAAGTTTTAAGCTTTTTTTTTAGAAATTTTAACTAGTTTGAGTAAAATATCATGATTCGTAACAGTTTAGGACGAACTTAAATGATTTTCAGGAGGGGAATTTATATTGGAGCCCTGGTAAGCTATGAACCAATCATCCCAAAATTCTGCAAACTGATTTCTGGTATTAAAAACATAAATTTCAATAAACTTCAATACAGCGGTGAAATTAGTTTCAGCGTTTATAGTGAATTTCAGAAGGCTGCTAAATATGGGATCTAAGGTAAATTATAGACCGTATATCACAATATTTTTCTAATGGCGATTTCTTTTCTGAGAAAAATATGTTACAGTCTATACATGTAACATTTTCTTATGTTACCTATAATCACTCGAAGTGTTACATGTTGTGCAATTTCAATAGAACACAATTAGTGCTTTTATTTACAACTGGGTTCACACTATGAAAGTTTTCTTTCAGAAAGTCTGAGTTTATAGGTGAGAGAGGAGAAAAGAAAAGCGTGTTATCTTCCCCTCTCACCAATAAACTCAGACTTTCTGAAAGAAAACTTTCATAGTGTGATTCCAGACTTAATGAGCGATTTTTAAAGCTATTTAAGCGGTTTCTGCACGCTATTAAAGTTTGGAAACAAATATTAACATCACTAATGGCTTATAAAAATTTAACCGATTATAATATAAATAGACTTTTTTTGATTTTAATTTGTAAATATTTTAATATTTTGTTTTATAATAAATTTTTTATAAAATTATGAGCAGTATGAATTATGACAAACAAAATAAAACATTTGTTGTACAAACAAAGTAGTAAGTACCAAAGTTGTAGAACAGGGCAGTATGAACACCTTAAGTTAAAGTAAGGGTAAAATATGCTACATGTTTTGCATGTTTTTCATTAACATATTCACAAAAGAACTTGAACATTTTTCCCACAGTTGTATTTTTTGTACAAACGAACACAAAAATGTAGAACATGTAACATTAATGCAACATTTTTCTCAGAAAAGAAATCGCCATAAGTTGGAAGAAATTTTACCACAATAAATATATCTGCTACGGTTTTAGGCGTATTTAATTAATTTACCAGAGTGGGCTTTATATGGGGCCTAAGGTAAATTATGCACCGATCATCACGAAATTTTACAGTGTGATTTCCAGTCAAATAAAAGGGTATTTTGTAAAATCTTATATCATTCCATGGATGGTTCCACCATTTATGTTACTTTTTTTTACAAAATTATCAATTTTTTTAGGTGGTGGTTCCATATTTTGATTCATAGCTCTGATCCTACTGAACCGATTTTGCTTGATTTCAATCCGAAGCTGCTCACAATTACTACAAGCAATTTGCCACCTGGTTTGCTCATTTATTTTGAGCTTTTCGAAAGTTAGCGCGTTTTCAATAGACGGGCATGCAGACAGACAGACGGACATGACTAAATCGACTTAGAATTACTCAAGGACCCAAATATATATACTTCATGTGGTTTGAGATGAATAATAAAAAAGTTTCACAGGGAATGACAAACTGAGTTTACCCTCTTCACAACAAATTGTGGTGGAGGGTATAACAAAAGAAAGTGTGGCCAAAAATAAAGAAATCAAATACAGTTTTCAATACCAAAAAGTTCTCTGCAGTCATAACATCAATATTAAGACGAAAATGCACTTCTTTAAAAGTTTTGGAGGTATGGACAATAAAAGTCGCAGATGAAAAGAAACTCGAAGTTTTGAATTCTGTAAAGTTCCCTGGTCATATTTTATGTCTAATTCAGAAATTCAGACAAGAATAAGCCGGAAAACAGAATTTGCATAAACAATAAAATGAAGAAAACCAACATATATGGGTCATACTATAAGAAACCCAATATATAAATTGCTACAAAGAAAGAAAAACACTCGGGATAAATAAAGTTTTTTTATACTAGTGTTATTCTAGTACAAATAACACTAAAACGTACTTAAAACAATCCTTAATGAGATTTTTTTTCGGAAATCAATCCCGGAATTTCTTATAAAAAGTACAAAAATCTTAAACCAAGTAAAAAAAAGTTTATACTTTTCTTTGGAAGTGCCACTCTGAAAGTAAAATTGTAAAGTCAGCGTTTTAATACATCAAAGTTTGTCGCAGACACTACAACAACACCACGCAAGTAGTTAAAAAGCGATCTGCTTGTTGTGTGTACAAACAACAAAAACAATAGAACAAGGCGAAAATACGTTATTTTCATGTTAAAAAAGTAAAAAATGAGTTTATATTTTCAGTTATTTATGAACATTAAGGCCCTAATGGCCAATTTTCAGGATTGATATTAAAACACGTTTATGTTAAAAATCGTTTTAAATACAAAATTGTCTTCTTCACTTAGCACTTAAATAAAATTTAGTTCACCGATGTGGTACATTTTAATTCAACTTAAGTTTCCATTGGAATAACGAAGTAACTTGGTGGCCACACGATCAAGTTTTGCCTTTCAATTCCTTTGAATTTGCAATACACTCTCAGCTTTTTACTAACACACTCACACTTTTTAAATTGACCACGAGATGGCTTTCAATTTCACCTTTCCATTTGCTTGGCAATTTACTTTCAATTTAACAGCTGAGTACAAGTTTGTCTCTGTTGTTGTTGACATCTTGGAAGTAAATTGCTTACAAATTGAGTGCAGCCTACGTCACAGCTTTCAATTTATGTTAATTTTGACAAGCAGTATATGTAAAAGACTATCAAGAACAACTTGAACGTGTAGACGCAGGGTAAGGTGGCCTTAATATGACAACAATATAATAACAACAGGCAAATCAATAACATTCACCTGTTTTTTGAGATCACCTTGCAAATAAATAAACTTTTTTATGATATTTTTTTGTATTTAGTAGTAGTGCTACCATACTTTTATCTAATTTAAATAAGACTTTACAAATAAATCTCAAGAAATCAGTCTGTTTTTAAATACGGTTTTATTTTGGCATAATTATGTAAAACTCAACGCCAAAGAATTACATTGAAAGCAAAAACAAAGTCATCAATATTTTGTTATTGCTTTCTTCATCTTTGTCTACAGAAATTTTAGATACTTCAGTTGATTTTCTGATAAAGTTTTAGTTTTATTCTGGCAGCAGACGTTTGGGAAAAATTGTTCTCTGGGAATGTACGTCTATGTATGTATATGAGTTTGTAAAGAACTAATTGTTTGTATTTTTTATTTGTTTTGTGCTCTTTTGATATGATTTTCTTACTGAAATAATTTTGTATACAAATGTATGTTTGTGTTGCTTATTGTTGACCATATGTACATAAGAGTGTATAATTGCTTGTTTACTCTTTCTGTAGAAATGTATTTCTGAAATTTTTTTTCTCCATTTTCCATTTTCTTTTATTTTTGTAAACCATTTTCATTGAGTTTTTCAATGAGTTTCAATTGTTTTGCAAATATTGATTTTTATGTTGCGCGTCATTAGATCTGAATTATTGCAACGATTATCGCATCAATAATGTATTAAATTGTTTTTGATATTTTTCATTGTGTTTTTTTTTTTTATTCACATATAATTTTTAAATGTTACGTGTTTTACTTTATTTTTACGTTTCAACTTTCATATTTTACTGTTTTATTTATTTATTTTTCCAGTTGTTTTCGTTCGTTTCTAGTTGGCTGATCGAAAACCCATTACAATTATTGTTTTGACCATAATCACGTGGGTATGGGTGCTGTCACTCAAGTCATCTAAGTTGACATTGTATGCTTTAAATATTTCTGTAAAAGTCAAATATCGCTTTTCACAAATATATATTTTGCTACTCGATGACATCTTTAAGAGCCTCAAAAAGACAATGAAAACCTGCACGACAGGATACTGGAAACTCCAACCAAACATGCTCGTGAGAACAAACATTTCTACATATGCGGGCGATGTGGTTCATTTAGCAAATACGGTGAATGACGTGCAAAGAAATCTCAACCTCTTTGCCGACGAAATGATCAGCAGAGGATTCCGTGTCGAAAACTACTTAAAATAAATATGGCCTTCATCCGATAATTTTTACGGGTTTCCCCGTATAGTGCTTCATGAAGCAAATCCCGTAAGTTTGCCCATTTGCAGAAATATGGTAATTTTAAACTATTTCATAGGGTCAGTTTCTGTATTTTGTCATTTTAAGTAATTTGGGCAGGCGGTTTTAAATGTGATTTCGATTTAATTAGCTTACTCGTGGAAAATTTTATTAGGATTATAATAATGTGTGACTTTTTAGCTATTATCTTTTTGGCAACACTGGTTTAAACAGCTGACGCACGTTTTGTGTTTTGTTTCACTGTCAAACATCTTCAGTTTGGTCTATAATTTAACCACGAATCGTCTTACAAACGAACATAGCTTGCAAATTATTGAATTTTATTATCAAAATGCGTGCTCTGTTAAGAAGGTTCATCGCGCGCTTTTTGTGTTCAGCGACGAAGCTCATTTTTGGATCAATGGGTACGTTAATAAGCAGAATTGTCGATTTTGGAGTGAAGATCAGCCAGAAGCATTGCAAGAGCTGCCAATGCATTCAAAAAATGTCACAGTTTGGTGCGGTTTATAGGCTGGTGGCATTATTGGGCCGTACTTCTTCAAAGATGATGCGAATCGTAACGTAACTGTGAATGTTGAGCGCTACCGTGAGATGATATCCAACTTTTTTTTGCCCAAAATGCAAGAGCTTGACTTGGACTTGGTTTTATCAAGTAAAAATATTTTTCTGAATAGATTTATATCCAAAGTAAAGTGAGTCATTTAATTGTTATGGTTTTTGGTGTAACAATTATTAGCACAAATCTGCAATAAAGTCCCCATCTTTTGTGCTGAACGATATTGGACATTGTCTTTGTAATTATTGTAAATTATAGCGGTCATCAAATTATTTTTGGCAAGTGTAAAAGTGTCTCTGTATCGCTCTAAAATGTTGGCTAATTTAAAGTGTTTTAATTGTTATTTAAAGTTATCACTGTATTGCAGTTGTCAACTGTCTGTTTATTTACTGGACTGTTATAAATATTTGTTAGCCGGGATAAGTTAAATAAAAACTCTTCGTTTTAATTTAATTTATTATCAATTTGTTTTATATTAATATTAAAAAACTACATTAAAGTTTCTTACCAAAAATACATTTGTGAAAACAACTTTTCAATTTAATAACAATAAATACGACTCTATAAACAGTCATCATTCGTACTCTGAAATACAACTTTACTGGTTTGTGTATTTGATCACGTTATAGCAGCGCCATCTATTGTAATTGAATAAAATTATCACCCAGCAAACAATTTTATGAACATTATAAACTATGGACTCCAATATAAATCAATAATGTCCTTCTCAGATTTCCCTCATATTTTCACATGACTGCTTAGAGCAGCCATTAAGATTTTGTTCGCATTATTTATTGCAGTATTACATAACACTTTAAATGAATGCCCCGAGGTGGCTGTGTGTAATTTTGATCGACATCAAAGTGAAATGAAAAATATAAATTATGGAAATCCCAATTACTTTGGGACATGCATCCATCATGTGAAGGCTTACAGTTTGTAACAATATTATGGGCCTTCGCCACAAGTGGGCGTTGCTTAATAAAAAGGCTGACGAAAGACATTATTACATTATCCAGCCCATTAATGTATGATATAAATAGTTTTGGCATTTATTGAAAATCTATAACTTAAATTGGTTATGTATTTGATTCGAGTGTGTGTGAGTCGGTGTGTGTGTGTGTGTGTGTTCATTGGCGGTAATGTCAAATATGGTTAGTCAATATGTTTAGTCACGATATTAAATGTTTTATTGTTAAGGAGTGTATGAGTTGAAAATCGTTTAAAGCAATTTGTTACTGTAAAATATGAGAAAATAAAAATTAACGACACCACAATTATGGTTAGTTTATAAGTGTGTTCTTTCAGACAAAATTTTTTTAATTTTTCGTGTTCAAGATAAAAACAAGTAAAAGAGCTGTATTGAACTCGACTGTTCTGAATCATTAATACCCTACACCACAAGTTCAAAATCGCTATTTTTTAAGATTTAAGGCGTATTTGTCAGAGTTGGCTGTTTAGAGAGCTGTGCAACAAAATTGCAACGCGAAATGAAAATATAGTACTAGCAGAGCAAATCGGCCAAAGGTTTTTGAAAAGTTAGCTCGGGTTCCCGAAATATGGTCCCCTAAAGTTTTTGAATTTTTTGAAAAGTCGTGTGGTATAAGTCAAAAAATATACTAAATCTGCTTCTGAGCTAAAAATTAATTTTAGATTGCTTCAGTAGAATCGTATAGCGATTCTTTACTTAGAATTTATTAACCCTCTAACTCACATTTTAAGGGGTCAGGGGTCTTCTAAGACCAAAAGTTCATGTGATGTATTTAAAACGGATTTTCGAAATTTCGGGCATTGAAATTTGTGAATTTCTTAAAAAGGCGTTTGGTAGAAGTAAAAAAGAAATACTTAATGTAAAAATAATTTGAGATGTCTTCAGTAGAATCATATGGCGATTCTTTTCTTAGAATTTATTAGCCCTATGTCTCTAGTTCTAAGGGGTAATTTTTGTCCTTTTTCGCAACTCTTACACAAAAGATTACTAAAACGGCACTTAAAATGGTTTAAATGTTCAACGAATATTTTCTGCATCAAATTTCACTATAGGTCTTCTAAGACCAAAAGCTGTTTCGGAAAATTGGCTTTATATATAATAGTAAATAAATATCCCCAAAAAATTATATATAATAAATTTTAATTAATTTAATAAATTTTCCTTCGTAGAAGATGAATTTGGGCAAAATTAAATGACAAGCGGTGAATTTCGGTCCGTATTTATGTATATTTTTTTTTATAACAGAAAGACATATCGTCACCTAAAATACAAAACAACGTATCATCAAAAAATTCAAAACTGACTCTTTGATTAATTTTTGTTCGTTTTATTAAGCTTCGGGTGATTTTTTAGCTATTATCTTTTTGTTTCACTGTCAAACCTCTTCAGTTTGGTCTATAATTTAACCATGAATCGTCTTACAAACGAACAACGCTTGCAAATTATTGAATTTTATTATCAGAATGCGTGCTCTGTTAAGAAAGTTCATCGCGCGCTTCTTGTGTTCAGCGACGAAGCTCATTTTTGGCTCAATGGGTACGTTAATAAGCAGAATTGTCGATTTTGCAGTGAAGATCAGCCAGAAGAAGCCAGAAGCGATTTAACGCCTTTAGACTGTTTTTTGTGGGGCCATGTTAAAGCTCATGTCTATACACACATGCCCGCTTCAATTGACGCATTGGAAGACAACATGGAAGCATTTATTCATGAGATACCGGACGAAATGTTGGAAAGAGTATGCCAAAATTGGCTTAAGCGGATGAAACATTTGGACCGTTCTATCGATTCAAAAAAAGATTTCATGCATTTTTCTGAATGTTATGTGTTTTTTTAAACTTTCCTATGGCTCTTTAAAAATCACCCATTACATGTTCACAAAAAATGTTTGATCCCTGCGATCAAAAATGGCAACTTTATCAAAGATATTCAAATGCCATGTAGACCTTGTTGTTTTTGATATTGCAAAGTTGTTTGCTTCTCCTGTTAACTTATAAAAAGTGTTTTTTTTACGTTATTTTGTATTTTATATATATATAATTTTATATATAATTTATTTTTATTGTTCCACATTTGAGACTATAACTCTTTTCCTACTAAACCAATTTTGCTGGATTTAATTTCCATACTGCTTACGATTACTTTAATCGATTTGACACCAAACTTGTTCATTTTTGTTGAGTCTTCCGAAAAACTGACTTAGAATTACTCCAGGATCCAAAATATCGCATTTCATAAGTGGTAGAGGTAGTAAAAACCATAATTTTGAATGATAAAATAAATTCACAGAACAATAAAACAATCTAACAAAAAAGTTTATGAATGCTGTCGCTTAAAGCCTTATGACACAAAATTTTTATTGCATTCTTCAAGTTTTGGTTAACAGCGCCAATATAATGTTATAGAAAAATTAACCAGTTGCAAATAGTTCAGCTTTATTAAGATTAATAGCAAACTGTCAAAAATTTAAAAAAACTTATCGGAAAAAATGAAGTTATGTCAAAAAAAATGTATAATAGTTCAATTTAGTGCTGGTTCACACTCTTCAAGTTAAAGCCGTCAAGTCTTTAGTTTTAAGAAGAGAAAAGAAATGCCTTTTTTTGACATACCAAGCTTGAAATATTAAAAGTGTTGCTGAATCAGCGGTTTAGGGGCAAATTCAGTGATTTACCGCTTTTTGTTTGTTTTGTTTGTATGTTTCTTGTGATTCTTTCGATGTTCGTTGCGAGTACAAGAATTCGAACTGATTGTTTGAAATGACCTCTAACGGTTAAAATAATTTCTTCTTTTTGAACAAAAACGATTACAAATCGGAGTAAATGATTGGATATAAAAAACCCAAATTTAAATATTAATTGCAGTTCCCTGGTTCCAAACAGGGTATACTCTAGAAAATAAGTTTTAAGTTTTAGACACATCGATTCATGATTAGCCATCGACCTCGGGATACATTTTAGTACGCATAAAATCTTAACGTCAGAGTTTAGTCGGACTGGAAGTCATACTGACAAATTTCGTGAAGATTGGTCCATAATTTCCCATAGGTCCAATATAAAATCTCTTCCTGCAAATTTCTCTTATAGGGTGCCAGCAAAATCACCCAAAGCAGTAAATAAAAAATTGTCCAACAATTTGCCATAAAAATTTGGATGATTCCGCATAGGAAATGTGTTTGTCAACCATTTTAATTGGCGATTTTTTGGAATTATTGGGTAATAATTATCCGAAAAAGCGAAAAATGGTTTTCTTATTTTGATAAATTCTTTAATAAGATTGAAAAAAATAACGGGTGTAAGATTTAAGCTATGTTTACATTATGTATATTTGCCATGTGGATTGTCACTTTTTTATATGTTAAATTTGTACATATCGTCTGAACCCCTTCAAACAATATCATACGTTATTTCTCAGTGTACAGTATACATCAGTGATGCCAACTTAGTGCTTTTGGCACTTTTTATGGTGCTTTTTGATGCCTCAAAACGCCAAAATTTTATCCTTAGTACCAAACTAAGAAAAAGCACTAACTTGGTGCTTTTTAAATTTTTCGTTAGTGCCAATTTATATTTTTTTACTACAATTTTTGAAAACTTCTGTTATATAGAGGGTGATTTAGATGAGATTTGCTATTTGGAGTACAATTTTGAGAAGGCCTGTAAAAATTTTAAGATTTCAAATGATAAAAAAAAAGTGATTACAGAAAGTTGCATTTGTTTTACCAAAAACTTTATTTACGAGGTAAGATCTAGGCTTCCTAGCAATTTGGAAATTTTACAAAACGTTGCACTTTTAAGCGTTTAGTAATCCTTAAAAAAAACGAAGTATTTGTTTTCAATACACATTTTTTTAAAGATGTAGGCACTGTTTCGAAAATAGAAAATGGCTTGGAAAATATTAGGAATTGTAAATGGAAAATAAGCAACGATTTTGAGTCATGTAGAAAAAAACGTATTGCAAAGTTAAAAAACATGTCGGATACCATACAAAAGAACGCAGACTTAAATACAAAAAATAGCCATAACTTGGTATAAGCAAAGGGTTAAATAAACTGCTGACAAAAATGCTTTTATAACGAGCGTTGTGTAACCTGCCATTTTTTATGCGCTTTAGTTTTCAAATGCCCGACACTCGTCTCCAAATATATCAGAGTACAAATATACATGTTTTTTCTATTTTACATCTTATGCGCGTACATTGGTTAAAATAATTGGATAGTATCATACGCCAATTGTTTTATTAAACTTTCCACGATTTTAATTTAGATTTATTTAAACGATAGAACGAAAGAACCCAACCAATTGTAGGGGGATGTAAGAGAAGATAAACTCACTGTTTACTGTTGGCGTTTTGTTTAAGCTTTGATATTTTTACAAGTAAGAGTGTTTATAATTCTTATTCGCTTTAGGGTTTTATTTTTATAACATTTTTGGCTTTTCTAAAATCTTTGGAAAAGGTTTCCTGATGATCTGGCCTAAGCAACCAGTGAAATGCGCATAGAAGCTAGCTTCCCCTCAACAATAAATTTCAGTGTATTTATCAAATATAAAAAATTGGGAATTTAGCACGTCATACAAAAATCTTAATAATAAATTTTGTATTCCCGTAAATAACTTTGTTAAACTATAAGGTTTTTATTAAAATATGGGCTGTCATTAAATTTTATAAGCAATGGTCGGTCATTGCAAATTTTCGGTAATTGCAACAGGCCAGATTTTTTCGAGCTGCTAAAATCGAGCTCGCACTGTATTACTTTAAAACTATTTTATGTCCAATTCAAACTCATATAATGATGAAAAATGATTTGGATGATATTATTATGAAAGTAGTCCCCCATCAACGCCGTGGCCTTTTTTTAAATTTTGGAGGTGTGTAATATTCGGCACAGCCGAATGCAACTTGTTTTGTGTTTAAATTAATTGTAAAAATGGCTTAATACTTTTTTACGCTTTTTTTGTTCGAAATAGTGCTTTTTAGTGCTTTTTTAAATTTTAAAGTGCTTTTTGCTCTCAAAAAGTTGGCATCACTAGTAAAATATATGATATTTTTGATTTAGAACGAGTTCTATTTTCAACTGTCAAAGCATCTGACATCAGCGGTTTTTTATTAACAAAATTGCTTGTGGTGGCAAAAACTAATTGAAATTTTATTAAATATAAATTATAATAGTAAATAAATAATAAAAAAAAAAATAGAAAACACAAATTTATTTATTTTTTTATTTTTGATAGGTTATGTCAAATGTACGTTACATACCAACATGTGAACATATAAATTATAAACCTTACGTTAAACTCAAATTTTGACATACACATGAAATCACATGTGGGCAGAAAAGTGAAATTTCACATGACAAATACACATTATGTGAACATAGCTTTAGTAAAACAATATTTGTTGTGCCTAAGGTTGGCTATAGCAGCTTTAGTTAGCAAAACTGGTGTTTGTTATACCATGTAGAAAATTAACTAAAAAATCATTTTTTACAAAGAAATTCCATTTATTTCTGTTAAATGCATGTCCAATATAAATATTTTTTTAAATTTATTTTCTATTTATCTATAACCTGAAAAAAGAACGATTTTATGCAAGTTTATTTGAATTGTAAATTCAGCTTTATTTTGTACCAGTTTGCGCTGTTATGTTTTAATCGTATTTTTAACAAATATTTTTACATGTTACTCGAAAGAAATATTATTTTGAAAAGAATTCACAAATTTAAAAACATGTGAGCCAAAACATTACAAAATAGATTGTTAAATATTTATGTTGCACAGATTTAGAAATGGCTGAACGATTGTTTTAGGTTGTGAAAAAAGTACGCAGAATAAACTTAAAATAATATGATTTACAATGAAATGAATTCATATACAAAAAATTGCAATCTGTAAAAGGGTGTTTCAAAATTAACGCAAGATTTTATTTTAAAAACGCTTGTCCTATTCACAAGCTCGCATTATCGTCATATTTGTTGTGTAATCGTCTAATTATACAATATTGTATTTTTGTTGTTGTAATGTTCATATATGAGTATGTCAATAGCTAAACTTGTTCGTTACAAAAATAAAATATGAGATGACAATTTATTCTAATTTTTCTTTTGGCGCTTTATGAGAAAAAAACTAATTGTATCAATACATGTCAGTGTATTTCATTTTCTTCTTCTTCTTCTCTGGTACCCATGGGCAATAATGGATCCGCCGGAAAAATATGATGAGGTAAAGATTAATTTTAAAGTTGTTTGTGCGTTAGATTCTTCATCTATATGAGATTTGTATTCCTTTAGTGTCTTAGGAAGGGGGTTTATATAGGACCTATGGTTAATTTTGAACCTACCAACACAACATTTTGACATAGAAGCTATCCTAAAAATTATTGTCGCCAAGTTTTGTCAATAACAATATTTAAAACGAAGTTATGGCATTTAAAGCTATTTTCGGAATTAGTATTTGAATGGTATCTATAAAATTGCTATAAAATAAGTTTGGACCAAGTTTATTTTAACTACCAACATAAGAAGATGGTTTTAATTTACAAAGACTCTATTCTGGAAAGAAACTTGTATGGGGGCTATGTGAAATTGCGGGCCGATTATCGCCATCTTCAGGCACGGTCCTTGTGACAAATGGAACCTATGTACCGAATTTAATCACTCTATCTCTAAAATTGCGACCTTTACAAGGTTTACATGGACTGCCAGCCTGCTAGCCGGATAAACTGGCATCGATACAAATAGTAATTCTGGTTCGATCGGTATACTTACAGTTGTGTCTAGAACAAATATTTGAAGGTGTTGCAAACGCATCCACAATTATGTTTTGGGTATAAAAGGATTTACCTGTGTAAAATTACACGATTCATGCAACCAATTCCACGCATGATCCAGCCTAAAGGTTCAGTTAGGCGAACGTTTCCGTAGCCGTAATGTACCGCACCGTACTGTAAGCAAGTTAAAAACGTGTCATATGCTAGCCGGATAAACCGGCATCGACACAAATAGTAACTCTGGTTCGATCGGTATACTTAAAGCTGTGTCTGGAACAAATATTTGAAGGTGTTGCAAACGCATCCACAATTATGTTTTGGGTATAAAAAGATTTACCTGTGTAAAATTACACGACTCATGCAACCATAACTCCATAGCTATACTGAAAAAAGTTCAAAAAAAAAAGCAAAAATACCCGCATTCAATGTAACATACAAGCCGTTCATCACTGTTTTACAAATCTCACGTAACAACGGTATGAAATTCTATTTTATACAGAATGGTACGTTGCAACTACGGTACATTACATTTCGGTAAGCTTTTGTATTGATTTTCATATAGCAAAAAGCTAACAGCTGATAGATACAGTACAAACACGGTTTGCCTAACTGAACCTTAATACGACAGAAAACAGTAACACGTTTTATATGCATTTGGGTTTTCCAAGCCTTAAAGGCGGTCATTGGGGTTATTATGGCTTTATGGTTAGCTTCGTAACTTAAAAAACTGGTACCAACTTGTTGATGTTTAAAATCACATTAAACAACTCTTTTCATTGTGCATTGTCATTAAATCAGTCAGCCGTCAAATTGTTGTTACGGTTAAAAACATGGCGCTGATAATTGAAATATTATGTTAGTTTTGGGACACCCTTTGTATGGAAGACTTTTCAAAATGTGTTAAAGCTTTTTGAACAGTTTCCACTGGTTTCTTATTGTAATCTAATTTTGTTCCTTTTTTTTCAATAAATAGAAGTACAATTTAAACTTTATTTTATTTAACATTAATAAAACATAAAGTCTTAGAATAAATTTAAAATAAATACCTACAACGTTTTTTTTTAGTTTCATAAACTTAAAATAAGAAACCCCTTAAAATCCTAAACATTGTTCTACACTAACTTCTGAAATGCGAAGACAATTGTAAATAATTCAAAAATATAACTGGTCCTATTATTAATCCTTCAAAAGCCACCTGTCTAGTTATTTATCATAATTTATTACAAATGCAAATTTAATTAAGAAAAGTGCTACAATATTAAAAAAAAATGTTACACATTTTCACACAACAAACAAATCATTTTCACAAGCGTCTTATTCAAATTGTGTCTGACACCATTAAATATACACACTTATACACTCTAATTCAGACACTTTACATACATAAACACCAATAAGCTTTTATAAGCCCAAGCACTTTAAATATTAACTTCTTTTGTTGCAACACTTTAAGGGGGTAATAAAAAAAACCCAAAAAAAGGAAAAAAAATTAAAGAAGCCAAATAAAACTTTGCCATCAAAGAATTTATAATAAATCCACTTGTTCCCACAATCTTGCTGCTACAATCTTAGAACGAGTATATTCAACATATAATAAAATATAAAATACCACGGCAACTACCACTAAAACTCCAACTTACAACACAAAAACTACACCAACAGTATTCAAAGTGTGTATGTTTCAGAAAAAAAGCAAACATTTTTCAACAATTTATGGCTTGTTAAATCCTACAATAATTCTTACATTACATTACAAGGTTAAAAGCTATTATTTTATGGTTACACATATATTTTGTTTATTTATTCGTTTTACACACTCCACTACACAAGTTTTTAATGAGGAAATATCAAGTTTGTCATTCCGTGTCCAACACAAAGAAATAATATATAAAGTATGCATAGTCTGGTTCCTTGAG
This sequence comes from Pollenia angustigena, assembly GCA_930367215.1. Taxonomy (NCBI): domain Eukaryota; kingdom Metazoa; phylum Arthropoda; class Insecta; order Diptera; family Polleniidae; genus Pollenia; species Pollenia angustigena. The sequence continues at coordinate 116,061,398 of OV884057.1, read as the reverse complement.
TCATTATAAGTTGATTAAGCCATGCCCGTCGCCTCCGTAAACTCGCCCACTTCCAGACAGCTCAACAGAAAGCAATGATTTTAATGACAAATTGCTTTTATTTCATCGTTAAAATTTTTGTGAGGATGTTATGACATTAAAAGCTATTTTCGGGAGTATTATTTATATGCGCGCTCGATTCAAATATGAACCGATTCCAACAAAATTTAATTATATGATTTAGATTGCATTAAAATTACTTTAGACCAAATTTAATTTTAATACCAATATAATAAGATGGCTTATGGGCACAAAGACTCAAATTTGGGACGAAGCTTGTATGGGGGCTACGTGAAATTAAGGTCCGATTTCTTCTATTTTTTAATAAGCTTGAAATTTTCCTTATAATTGTGACCTTCACTTTGCGCACGAGGTTTACATACACAGTCAGCCAGCAAGCCAGACGAACGGTAATCGTAAGACCGACTCAGAATGTAATCCTTAGTCGATCTGTATACCTAAATGTGGGTGTAGCAATATTTTTAGGTGTTATAAACATCACCACAATCGCATATAATACCTGCACCACCATGTACAAGGAATTGGTACACAGAAAAAATTATTTTTTCAATTCAAACAAAAAATTTGTAGAATCAAAAAATTTTTTGTCTGAAATCGGCCCTATAAACAAATTCGCACATTAAAACAATTTATTTGCATTTTGTTTATTACACAAAAAAAATTATTGCCGAATTATTTTCAAACAAACGCTTGTTTGAAAATTTTTTTGATTTCTACAAATTTTTTTACTTTGTTTGATTTTTATTTATCCAACAAAATGTTGACAACTTTTTAAAAATATAATACACGCGTTATTGGTTTCAAGTTTTCATAATTTTGTGTGAAATATTTAACGCTTTTTAATGTTGTCGTCTTTTTGCATTTTTTTATTTGATCGTAAGCAACACTTCTTTATGTGAAATATAAGAACTACAACTAAAAACACATGCAGTCTATTTTTGGACGCTTTAAAAAAGTAGAGCAGTAAGAAAAATTATAAAATAGCGTGACGAGGTTTGTAGTAAAAAAACAACGAAAACAATTGCAGGTAAAAAACGTTTCACTCTTTTAAAACAACAGAAACAACAACAACATTATAAGAAACAAAATAAATTTTTGGTTGGTTTCAAAGTTGGTAAAAAAACAAAATCCCGTATTCAATTTTTTCAAACTGTTTACTTAAATACATCAAATGCAAAATAAATAATGTCGAAAAATATATCGTGTCGGTCTGCCGCCGTTTTTGGTTACATTTCTGCTTCATTAACAAAGGAAAGGATACAGGAACAGTGAGTGATGAAGAAAAACATTGTATGTATAAAAAATAAGACTTCGTTCACAAATTATTCCAACAAAAAATGTGTTTCAAAGCCAGCCGGCCGCTCTGCTCTGATCTGCCTTCATCTTCTCCTACAGTGCTTGCTTTTGTGTGCGCGTCATTGATTGTGCAACAACTTTTTTGTTTGATTCAGTAAAATTATTTGTTTGAAATTAATATGAATTTCAGTAAACTTTTTGTTTGATCAGTTAAATTATTTGTTTGAAAAAAATCGGTGTTTTTTTCAATAAATAAAATGCAAATAAATTGTTTGAATATGCGAATTTGTTTAAAGGACCGATTTCAGACACAAAAAGTTTGTTTGGTTCTACAAATTTTTTGTTTGAATTGGAGAAATATTGTTTTCTGTGTAGGGATGGAAAAATTACAATAAGTTTACAAGTTTTGACAATTATTTTTTTAATAAAAATATGCAAAAGGACAAAAATAAATATAAAATTTCAAGTAGGTACTTTCTTTTAAATTTCAAATATATCAATATTATTTCAAATACGGTATACACACGAAAAATAGTACATACGTATCTACTATTCCACGATTGATAAAAATATAAAAAAAGTTGCCGCCAGCATCAAAATTAAAATTATAAGATATAAAAAAACTGACAGTTAAGCTTCGTTCACAATAGGCAGCAACACTTTTTATTATTTGTTTGAACATAATGTTAAAACATTCAAATCTAAATAAATTAATTATAAACGTCATAAAAAATTTTATGCAAATTGTTGCTGAAGTAGAAGTTGACTCAACTTTTTAAAAAAACTTAAGAAGTTACATTTTTGTTTAAAAAATGAAAGAAAATATACGAGATACTTTGGGAAGAAATAAGATTGAAGAAAAAATGAAATTGTTGCTGCCATTGTGTCGAAGCTTTATTGCTGTTAGCTTCTCAATTTTATTAATGATTAAATATCTCTTAAACTAACGCCAAAAATTCAAATTCCCATAAAACATAAATATGGGAGATTTCATGTCAAGTGACTTAATTTTTAAATCGATGTCTTCCGATTTGGGTGAAATTAGCATCAAGCTTAGTCCTATTAAATAGAAGTTTAGACACAGATTTTCAAAAGGATCGGTCAAAAAATTTCTGAGATAAAGGGGGTCAAAGTTTGACATTTTGGCCATACAGGTGTTCTTTCTCATCCATGTAACTTATTACCTATTGGTGATAGCAAAATTTGTCCCAAGTAGTTTCGATTGGGTGGCATGTCATAACGTCCAGTGTCATAGTGTCATAACGTCCATCAAAGAAATGACATAGCGTCCGCGGACGTTATGACACTTTGTAGAGTGTCATAATGTCCACAGCATGCCTACAAACTAAAACAAGTACCGGCTTCGCTAACTAAAGCTTCCCTGCACAGCCGGCCTTTGGCCGGGCGCAAGGTTTTTATCCTCTATGGTATAACAAACACCGGCTTCGCTAACAAAAGCTTCTCTGCATAGCCGGCCTTCGGCCGGGTGTAAGGATTTTCTCCTCTATGGTATAACAAACACCGGCTTCGCTAAGTAAAGCTTCTAAAATCTGCCTTGTTTCCGAACGAAGGCCGACTACGCAGAGAAGCTTTAGTTACCGAAGCCGGGTTTTTTATACCATAGAGGAGAAAATCTTTGGGACCGGCCAAAGGCCGGCTGTACAGAGGAGCTTTAGTTAGCGAAGCCGGTTTTTGTTATACCATAGAGGAGAAACTCCTTGCGCCCGGCCGAAGGCCGGCTATGCCGCGACGCTTTAGTTAGCGAAGCCGGTGTTTGTTATACCATAGAGGAGAAAATTCTTGCGCCCGGCCGAAGGCCTGCTGTGCTGAGAAGCTTTAGTTAGTAGCTGGTATTTGTTATACCATAGAGGAGAAAATCCTTGCGCCCAAAAGTGTTTTCGTTATATATTTAATATATACACCCAGAGCAGCAAAACCATTTTAAAACATTTTTAACCATATTATTTTTAATTTAACCAAATCATTGTCACCGACAACCATATTATGGTTAAATTAGTTTCTTTAAAAATAGTTTTGTTTGTTGCGACCATAATAAAACATGTTTTCTCTGCGCATATGCAGATCTTGTTTTGTATTTAACTTCTTTAGTAATTATGGACACTGTGACACTTTTTGGAGTGTCATAACGTCCATGGACACTATGACACTGGACGTTTTGACATGCCACCTTCGATTGCTATTCGATCAATCTGTTGATCCAAATCGGAAGACATCGATTTAAAAATTGGGTCACTTGACATGAAATCCACCACATGTATAAATATTTTTTATACACAGAAAAAATGTTCACCAAAATTGTTTCAATTAATTCAATAATATTCTTTCAAACAATATTTTTCATTGTTCCAATTAATTTGCATTTATTGAAAAGAAAAATTATAATGTTTGTGTATGTATTTATGCAAACAAACCAACTTAAAAATATTTCAAAGTTTCAAACCATTTTTTAATTGTTTCCATACAGTTAGTGTGACAAAAATCATTGGATTTTGTGATAGGGAAAATCTTAAGACTTGAAGAATAGTGTCAGTTCTATTTAAATTCGAAATTTATTTTTCCAGGGTTTTCTTCAATAAGTTGAATAGTTTAAGTTGCCCATTAACCCCCTTATACACAAAAAAAAATTAAGTTTACATGGGTTAACTAGCACATACATATATGGTATAAGGTATTTACTGAAATTATTTAAAACTGGGTAATGCAGATATGTTCTCAGAAAGCTTAAAAACGTTGCTTAAAATTTTTTGAAAGGCAATAAACACTTGGAATTTAACCAAAATTTATATTGCTAAGAGTCGCGACGGGCAGTCAGCAAAATACTAGGAACTTCAGGAAGATAAGTTTAGTGGCTTCCCTGCAAATAAAATTGGACAACCTGATCCATTTTGATAAAATGGACTACTCTATGGACTGATCTGATGTAATGCAAGCATGGACCATGCCTTTGTTAAAAAGTGTTTGTAGTGAGACGACATGTCTTCGTTTTTTAACGACGTGCTTTTGTTTTTAAAAGACTTCAAAACTAATTATCTTGAGTATACCATGGAGTGGTTTTAATACTACTCCTTTGTAATCCAAAGGTGGGTTTTATGGTACTCCTCAGGACATCGTAATGTCAAATAGACCATGTTTTTTCCATACGTATGGGTTACTTTTGGACTAGTCCTGGTTCCTTGTGGGCTACTCTTTACACGCGTGTTTGGACTGGTTCTATTATTTGCAGGTTAAGCAGTCTATAGGAAACAAGCAAATACTCAAACGCATATTAATTTTTATAAATTTATGCATGTATGTATGTAGAAAATATGGAAATATTTTATTCCTCATTTAATAAATACCCTAAATAGTTTTGAACGACAAATTTTTTGTTAACTTTAAAAAGAATAGGCAAGTTTTATTTTCCTTAAAGAATTGTCAGTAATTTTCTCCAATCATTATTATTTAGATATACGAATATTTTTATGTACTTGAAAGTGTGTTTTTATTAAATTATGTCACATAAAAAACAGTGCAGTTTGTACAACTTGTATGTTATTGTGGCAATTTTGTTGTGTAATGTAAAGAACCTCAACAAGTCCTTATAAAAAAAAATATTTCAACGCAGTAGCGGCTTTTGTCAACTTGGCGCCCTGAGCAAGATGTGTTTAAGCGCCCTCTTGTTAAAAAGAATTGCATTTAGGGTCCTTATAAACTGTGAAACTTCATGTTTTTAAAAAGACGTTGGGATCTAAATATACTGTATTTTGCTATAAACAATAATAGTATCAATAATAATAGATTTTGAATAAAAATAGGTAAAATCGAGCAAAATTATTACAAAGCCCATGAAATGTGCATCCGAAAAAAAATAAAGAGGAGAGATTAGCTTTAATACTTGACATTTTGTACAAATATTTTCTTTAGAAATAGTTTGTATGCCCTTTACCAAAAGCTGTGTGTGATATTAATAACCGGGTACGTAGAAAATTGAGGTAGGTATTTATCGCTTTTAAACAAGACAAGCATATAAAATAACTTTTGAAATAAAACTAAAGTATGTTTATCTTGAGTTCTCTACCGCTCTTTAAAGATTTGAGATCTAATGTCATTAATCTCTCAAACTTTGTCATAGAACTACATTATTTAATAAAACCTTAATAGATTAAAACATGGCGCCCCTAAGAGCTCAGTGTCCAAAGCAATCGCACGTATACATGCACACATATAAATATCTGAAACAGCAACTACACTACCAATGTACCACATATAAGTCAAATTTATTTAATACGCTCTGTGTTTACACAGATAAACACACGTTTATACATATATATCATTAGTAGGGCAACCAAAAACAGCACTAAAAATAGTTTTAAGCTCTTAAAAAAAGCGTTTAAAAACATGAAAATAAGCTGTTAAAATTAAAAAAAAACAATTTTAATTTATTGTTCTTTTTCCACTTTATTCTTTTAATACGTTGATACAGTTAATTATAAATAGATGCGATAAATTTTTGAAAAGAAAACTCTGTCTATTTGGAGTCAGCACGTTCTTATACATAGAAAAAGTTCTTTCTACGCCTACAGATGTAAAGGGAGCATATTTAAAACTAAGTATTTGCTCTGAAGTATATTTAATACGATTGGACTTACAACTCCGCTTGCCTCCCAAAATATCCCCAATATCTTTTAGATCCGAAAATCGTTCATTTTTTAATAAAACTGATTTAAATTTTTTATTAACTTTGTCTCCTATATCCCCTGCACGCAGAGAAAAAATATGGTTGGGCATGGTTACGGCAACAACACTATGTTTAATGTCACAATATACTGTTGTCGTACACAAATAATTGTTATTTTTATTTAATATCAACAATATTATAGTTACTGTAAACATATAAATGTTTATCGCAATTATGAATTTGAGTATTGCTGACCGAAAAATAATTATTTTTCTAACAACTTTATTATGATAACTTTCTTAACATATTATATTTCTCACAACCATATCATGATAATTAATAGCCATAACATCATTACTTTCTATACATTTATCATATTATGTTAAAGATGCAATCAAACTATTTTTACTCTTATCATATCATGTCAGCGCCATTTGTAAAATAATTTTGAAGAAGGTGTGTCGTTTTTTTTATTTGTGAGCGGTTAAACAATTAAAAGATAAAATTCCATAAAAAAATAAGTTTAAAGAAATTAAAAAATTAAAATATTAGCGGAGTTCATTCAAGTATTAGTGATGTAATAGTACAAATGCAAAATATCAGTTTTTTTGTAAAATCCAACAACAAAACATACATAGATTTCGTTATATTTTATAGAAGTGCTACGATATTTCTGTGGTTTTAAAGGGCAACCGCGTATGTCTTAAAACAAATTGTTCAGGAAAGCCGAAAAACCATTCTAGATCAAACTATGGGCTAGGTATTGCACTTTTTAAACTTTGTCATTACGTTAAAAAATCGAAATTGAACCATCTTTTTTCAAAAAAATTTAAAGAGCGTTCAAAATTAGGCAATATGGCATCAACATCTTAAAATCGAAAAAATGGACACACGCGGTTGCCCATGAAAACCACAGATTTTTCATTTGCTCTTTTGCAAGCCTTATACAGAACTCCGCTGTTTGATTAACATTAAGAAAAATTGTAAAAAGCCACAAAATAAAAAATCGATTCAAAAATATTTAAATTTATTTTGTATTTTTATGACAGCTATGAAGGGTGCTGTATTATAATATGATTGCTTCTAAATTTATTATGATTAACATGATGATAATATGATTAATTTCTTAGCTTATTATGATTAACATGACAATAATTTGATTACTTCTTAACTTAGTATGATTAACAGAATAATAATATGATTAAGGGAAAAATATTAGGATGTAATGGTACGAGTATATTTAGTCATAATATGATTCAATAATAATCTTAATATGGTGACTACAATCATAATTGTTATCATAATCTGTTGTTCTAAGCATATGTTTACCACAACCATGTCTTTTCTTTGCGTGTGGAACACCGGATATTTTTCTTACGGTGTCCATAACTTCATTTACTTGGGAAATCAATGAAAGATGTTTTGTTACAACTTCGAGTAAAACCCAAAAATTGCAGAAATCAACAATACTGGGTTCCGCAAATCACTTTCATACCAATATATACAGAGACATTCTTTATAGCTAAAACTATGTGTATTGAAAAATCAAAAAATAAAACGTTACTATACCAAAAACAGAGACAAGGAGAACTAACAGACGCTAATTTACACAAAAACTATATTTAAAAAGATATAAGACGTTATAAATCGTGTTAACCTAAAACCAACAAGCATTTGTATGTATTGTACTGCGAGTCGGAAATAGGAGTTTGTGTGCTTACAATTTCGTGGTTAGAAAACCATTCATAATAACCATTTAGGGAGTTATCATTTGAACTATGTACTGAGAACAATGCTCTGTGACTGCAACGTCGTTTTAGATCTATGGACTTTGGAAAGACGTTACACAGTGAATGCATACATATGTTGGCAAACGTAAGGAACATGACGGAAAATAGATATTACTACACGTAGAAAATATGGTTGGAAGTAACCATATTCTAAGAGCAGCATACGATTGTTGGATTTTCACAATGTTTATATTTGCAGGTTACCATATTATGTTTAAATATGACGAGAGTATGGCTAAAATCGACAAAATTTTTCCCGAAATCAACCATAATATGGCCAAAATTAACCATATTTATGTCAATATCAACCATAATAATGGTTAAAACTAGCCATATTATGGTAAATATTGAACAATTTCGCATAATTTTGACAAAAGTACTCATATTATGGTCAGAATTAACAATAATATGGTCGGTGTTAACCATATTATGGTTATTTGTTTCAACAATTTTTTCAATTTGTTTTATAAAAAAAAAAAATCCCCTTTGATTCATATTTAAGCCTGTGACGACCTTTATTACCATTTTGTCTGTTCTACTAGTTTATTCTTCGTAAATTTATGTATTTTAATCAATAATTAAAATAAAATGAATGAGAATTTTAAGCAAATATTGTAAAATGCAAACGACCAGAATGTTGTTGCTTTTTAAACATATTATTTTAAATTTAAAATAAAACAAACAATTATTAGTATTGTGGTTATTTTATTGAACTATTTATGGTTTTTAATCCAAATTTTTAATATTTTTAATTAGGCTTAAGTTCATTAAATTTAATTTTCATTAAATTATTTTTATGAAGAAAGGAATTTTACAACATGAAAATTAATTAAAATTTATTGATAATTTTTCATTCTTGACTCAATCTGGGCTCGAACCCAGGTTCTAATGACGTCAGCAGTCGTCGATGGCTGCGAGTGTTAAACGGCAAGCCCTCTGAGGAGATTGAGTGGTTGCAATCGAAACATGTCAGGGTAACCTGTCCGTAAACACCTGGGTTCGAGCCCAGATTGAGTCAAGAATGAAAAATTATCAATAAATTTTAATTAATTTTCATGTTGTAAAATTCCTTTCTTCATAAAAATAATTTAATGAAAATTAAATTTAATGAACTTAAGCCTAATTAAAAATATTAAAAATTTGGATTAAAAACCATAAATAGTTCAATAAAATAACCACAATACTAATAATTGTTAAAGCTAAGGCACGAGCTCTATGTTTGCATTTGTCCTTCAAGTTGTGCTGAAAAGGTCAACAAGAATAAGAAAGACAAAAAAATGAAAAAACAAAAAATATGTACTTTGAACTTCAAGAAGAATTCTTGACAAAAGTACGAAAAAACAGAAGTAAAGGAATAACATGTTAAAATGAATTAAAAATAGATAATCATTCAAAGCAAATTTCGATCTACCAAAGGTTGAATACAATTTGGTTTAAGGATTGATGTTTGACTAATGACGTCAGCAGTCGTCGATGGCTGCGAGTATTAAACGGCAAGCCCTCTGAGGAGATTGAGTGGTTGCAATCGAAACATGTCAGGGTAACCTGTCCGTAAACACCTGGGTTCGAGCCCAGATTGAGTCAAGAATGAAAAATTATCAATAAATTTTAATTAATTTTCATGTTGTAAAATTCCTTTCTTCATAAAAATAATTTAATGAAAATTAAATTTAATGAACTTAAGCCTAATTAAAAATATTAAAAATTTGGATTATAAAACAAACAATGTTTTAAAATTTTATAATTTCGAACATATTATTGTTATTAAATATTTACCATAACATGTTTGGAAGCAACCGTAATATGGTTATAGCTTTTGCGTGGATGAATTTAACCATAATATGGTTGCCGTGATAATAATATGGTTAAGGTAAACATAATATGTTTAAGTGTATAGTTGTAGCTTTTTTATTCAAACATTATATTGTTAAATTCAACCGTTTTTAAAGTTTCAAGGGAGGTAAACACTTTATTGTTTAATAGAAACAAAATATTATCAATCGTGAAAAATTTGCAGGGACAATTATATGTTTTTTTTTAAATATACATCAACCATGTTTTTTCTCTGCGGGTAGTCAGAAGGTTAAGCAATAGTAGGTTGGTGTGGGTAATGTTTACTATGATGATAAAAAGGCGTATGAAGCGACTGTGTGACTGAGCAATTTGATAGTTAGAATACAGCTATGGAATTTTCGAGAGAAAAGAACTTAAACAAGCAAATAATAACATACGTTACTAAAATTACTTTATACCAAAAACTTAAACCATAAAAAATATAAACAACAATATAAAAAGTATTTTATAGTACCGCTAATACAGAGTAACATTAAAATTAAGTAAGAAAGTATACTCGGTCAAGCCCTACCATATGATACCCAACACCACAGTATTTAAAAACAAATTTTCAAGAGTTAATGGCTAAATAAATAGAGATCTAAGTATCTATATTTTAATTTTCATTAAATCGGTTGGATAGTTTCTGATAGGCAGAATATGCCCACTATCTTACCCCGTGGTCCTATTTTTTAAAAAATGCATACCTTATGTGTCCATATAAATACGGATCTATCTACATATGTTTTAATTCCATTAAAATTGGAAAGCAGCTTGTATGTGGGATATATGAAATTATTGATAGATTCACCCTTGTGCCAAATGGAATTTATGAACCAAATTCATTAAATCATAAAATTTTTTTCAAAATTGCGACCTGTAATTTGCGCAGAAGGTTAGATGGACAGCTAGCCAGCAGGACGGACATCATTAGATCGACTCAAAAAGTGATTCTGAGTCGATCGGTATATTTAAGGACCATTATTTTAAGAAGTTACACACAGTGTGGGTATATTAACATACAGAGATAATATAGGTTGTTGGGGTGATATTGTACAAGGGAAATACAAAATATTACCATAACGTTGATCGATTTTTTACCCCATAGATTTAACAAAACAAAAAGGGCGGATTTTCTAAAAAAGTTTGCCACATCAGAAAAAAATAATAAGGATTTTTGCAAAAATTATTAAATAAGTTTTTTTCGTACAAAAAAATTAAAAATTATCTTAAAATGGAAAAATACATAAAAGCCGATATTGCAAAAATATGATCAGAATTATTCCTTGTAAACCAAAAAATAAGTATTTGCTTTTTTTTGGTTAGCCTAATATTTATGGTTTTGTTGTTTTATAATAATACCTTAAATTTTATTAGTTTCTTTTTACGTGATATGTCAAAAGATTAAGTTATTTTTGCTACTTAAGGAGCGTATAGACGACATGTTTTTGTCATCTGACATGTCAAATTTCCCACTGCAAAACACATACATGTCGTGTGTTACCTTTTTAACTTTGCTTCTGTTAAAGTCAGACGCAAAGTCATCTGACAAAATTTCAATTAGAGCGTGCTCTATTTTCTTCTGACAAACCATCTGACATCAGAAATCTATTCCGGGAAGAAACTGGCAGCGGCGTCAACTATTGACGGAATCATTAGCCGACTGAAGTTAATATTTTACAATACCAAGATATGTATGCTCATCTCACCATTGAATATAATTTATGTAAATATATACATAAAAACCGTTTCATTTTAAAATTCTACATTGGTATCTTTAACATAAAAGAAAAAAATGTGAAGATGGCTAAATTATTTTACGGCGCAAATAAATATTTTCGTGGCGGCAGCAAGCTATTTTGAAACCGAGAACTACTTTGGTTTCTGCAATAACAACCCAATAAAAAATGGAGCTTTCAGCGAAGCAGGTTTGTAAGGGAGAAACATAAAAGTTTCGCTTACCATAGCGCTTACGGAAGACATGAATTTTATATGGCGAGTTCCCACTTTGAAGCAATACATTTTTGACACAATAAGCACATTATTCAGCGCATATAAAAATTGTTGAATGTAACGATCAGCTTAATACACTGAATGTTTTTTTACAGTTATTTTTGATGCTCTCTCTTACAAACCTGCGTAAGGGAATGCCGTAACACTTTAAATGTTATTTTTTTTTTATTAAAGTTGTTGAGAGTTCTTTCACTTACTTTACTGCATTTCTGTATGTCTTATTGCGTAGCGCATTATTGTGCGCTTATTTTTTTAAATGTGCCATTAGTGCTTCGCAAAATTATAAAATTTTTTATTGGGAATGACAATGTCAGAAGCAAATTACATGTACTTTTGTGACCGAATATTATAAACCTTATGTTAAACAGCAATTTTGACAGACATGAACAATAACATGTGACTTGAAAATTTGACATGTCAGATGACAAATACATGTCGTATACGGGCGCCTTTAACGGCCATTTTTACCAAGTTCGGTTAAGACTAACTTTCAAATTAAGTTCCGGTTACCAATATGTTTTGACAGCTATAACCGATAGTTAATTATAACCGAACTTGGTGAAAATGGCCGTAAAGAGTATAAAATATTGTTTAACAAATCGATAACAATTTCCTTTCGAAATCGATACAAGTCTAATGTTTGTATGTGGCTGTTTACACCAGGTTTTTTATTTTATGGATGTCTTACTACACCAAATGAACATATAAAACCCTTTTTTATGAGTTGAAACATTTGTTACACCTTTTTTTCTAGTAGATTTATTTTATTAATGCACCCACAAACAATAAAAAGAAAAAAAACAATAACATTACCGGCACCAGGCAACAGCACAACAACAAAAACAATATGTATGTATCAGGAATTAAATAGCAACCGAAGCAGCAGTTTTGTACAAAATTATTAAATAAGAACCAGCAGCAACAATATACCAACAATGCTAACAGTAACAACATCACAATAAAAATATTACAATTAAAATAAAAAGAAACAAGTAAGAGTTCTATATTCGGCTGTGTCGAATCTTTAAGACTCTCCACCGAACTATAAATTATCAGGCAATATTTATAAAAACTTAGTTCTCAGTGTTGTTATTCGCCGTGGCTTAAGGCGTATTGAAATTTATTCCAAAAAGTCCTATAAATCCTTATTCGACCTAATTGAAATAAAATATACCGAGTTGTTTCAAAACTATTATAAGTTAATTTTCAAGCTATGAATGCCAAATGATTTTTAATGCTTCGGGTGTAGAGTCATCTACCATAATTGCTAGTTAGAGTTTCCCTCACTTGTCCTAAAACCGAAACTTAGGTTAACCTTTAAAACTTGGATTTTTTACTTTTTATGAATTTAACGCATTATTTTTGTTAACAGCTACAAAATGAATATTTTTATTTATTGGATAGTTATTTTGGGTAGTATTCCTTCTTTTGGATATTTTTGCAATAATACACCGAGAAATAAAAATGGCAATAACACCACTTGGAAGTAAGAAAAATGCTACTGCTAACATTTACCGCGGCACAAATTGTGCTTAATATTATATCTTGCCATTTCACACAGTTGTCAATGACTTCAAAATCTAAAATTCTACGGTAGTGTGGGGCGATCGCATTTTTCGATTACAAGAAAATTAGAAAAATTAAAAAAGTGAACAAATTTAAAAAATGCTTTCTATTCACCTTCATACACATATAACTTTTGAAATAGGATCGTAATCTTCAAGCACCATCGCAGAATTTTAGATATTATAGTCACCAGCAACTATGTTGACTTTCAAGGCAGGTGTTTATACGGCCCAATTTGTGCCTTTAAGCCTATTTTCGGAAAATTTTATTTATTCATTTAAAAAATAAAGTGAATATTAAATAAACGGCTATTTATGCCACTGAAATTAATTATTATTTTGTAATTAAGACCAAAGCCGAAGGAGTTCACAACATTTGTGAAAGATATGCTTTCGTTAACAACTTCTAACTACCAAAACATATGCACCTGCGTTTTCCACGAAATAAGGCAAGATATCTCCATTGAATGCTCAGATATAGCAGAAGGATACGGCCACGAAAAATAACTTGAAAAGAGCAAAACTGAACAAAATCATCAAATTTTTATGAAGTTTAAACTTTTGTTCACTGTAACTCTGTCATTTGTTGACCATCCTTCACAAACGACCCATGGTTATTTTAGTAATTTTATTATCTTTCAGTAAAAAGAAAGAAATACATAACCAGTTTAAAATTTTTGAAGATATTTGCATTTAAGTCACATCATCTTTTTTTAAAAAACAAATAACGGTTATTTTGGAATATCTCAAAAACTTTTAAAAATTCTGACTTCATATTCGGATTCAGCGTACTTAGTACTTAGTACACTTAGTACACAAAAACTGTGATGTAAGCTTAAGAGCTAAATTTTTAAATAAATTCTATATATCCAGGAAGGTCTAGTCAAAATCTTCAAAATGATACCAATATTGGCAATGTTCCTTTAGAAATGTAGTGGAAAAATTACATATTTTTATGAAAACTAAAAACGTCCATAACTCGAAAACTAATCGTTTGCGCCAATTTATTTATTTAATTTTTTCTTCCTTTTTTCAAACTTCTATCACCCTAGGTACTTTTTTTTTATTTGGAGCTGCGTCGGTAAACTAGATTTGTTTCCTAAAATTTTTTGGAAGAAAGATTCTCAATGATATGGCCTTAGCAACCAGTGCGCACAGAAACTAGCTTATCCTGCAACAATAAGTTTCATATTTTTATCAAGAATAAAAATTGGGAAGTAAGTACGACAAACACGATCTTATTAATTAAAAATAAGAATTTTTAAAGAAGGTTGTTCCACGTTTGGTTCCATAACTCTTTTCCTTCTAAACCAAAGACAACGAAGACAACAGAATGAAGCAGTTTGTTCTTTAATTTTGTTTTTTCTTTTAACCCACTTACAACTACAATTCGAGTCGGAAAGAACCCAACCAATTGTAGTGGGGAATGAAAGAAAAAATAAACTCACTGTTTATTGTTGGTATTTTGTTTTAGCTTTGATATCGTTGCAAATAAGACTTTTTGAGTATTTGCAATTCCCATTCACTCTGCAGTTATATTTGCTAATATCTTTGGCTTTTCTAAAATTGGCTTAAATCAAGTTTACCGACGCAGCTTCAAATAAAAAAGTACCTAGGATGATAGAAAATTGAAAAATAAAAAGAAATATTAAATAAAAAAATTGGTGCAAACGTTTAGTTTTCGAGTTATGGACGTTTTTAGTCTTCATAGAAATATGTGATTTGGCTTAAAAAAGAAAAAGAAATTTGCTCACGATTGCAAATATGTATTTTGTTTTTAGGTTTGTATATTATTTTCCTCTTTAGGGTAATTCAAGTATTTTTCAAGTGCAGAAAAGTTTTAGTTATCGAAGCCGGTATTTGTTGTACCATAGAGGCGAAAATGCTTGCGCCATTGTTTACGACATTGATGTTTGTTATTTTATAAAATTTGTATTACACTTTTATTTAAATAAATTATACACTTAGTACACTTGTGCACTTAGTACACTTAGTACACTTAGTACACAAAAACTGTGATGTGAGCTTAAGAGCTAAATTTTTAAATAAATTCTATATATCCAGGAAGCTCTAGTCAAAATCTTCAAAATGATACCAATATTGGCAATGTTCCTTTAGAAATGTAGTGGAAAAATTACATATTTTTATGAAAACTAAAAACGTCCATAACTCGAAAACTAATCGTTTGCGCCAAATTATTTATTTAATTTTTTCTTCCTTTTTTCAATTTTCTATCACCCTAGGTACTTTTTTTATTTGGAGCTGCGTCGGTAAACTAGATTTGTTCCCTAAAATTTTAGGAAAGAAAGATTCTCAATGATGTGGCCTTAGCAACTAGTGCGCACAGAAACTAGCTTATCCTGCAACAATAAGTTTCATATTTTTATCAAGAATAAAAATTGGGAAGTAAGTACGACAAACACAATCTTATTAATTAAAAATAAGAATGTTTAAAGAAGGTTGTTCCACGTTTAGTTCCATAACTCTTTTCCTTCTAAACCAAAGACAACGAAGACAACAGAATGAAGCAGTTTGTTCTTTAATTTTGTTTTTTCTTTTAACCCACTTACAACAACAATTCGAGTCGGAAAGAACCCAACTAATTGTAGGGGGATGTAAGGAAAGATAATCTCACTGTTTATTGTTGGTTTTTTGTTTAAGCTTTGATATTGTTATAAGTAAGAGTGTTTATAATTCTTATTCGCTTTAGGTTTTTATTTGTTTAATATTTTTGGCTTTTCTAGAATCTTTGGAAAAGGTTTCCTGATGAGCTGGCGTTAGCAACCAGTGAAATTAGCATAGAAGCTAGCTTTCCCTCAACAATAAATTTCAGTGTATTTATAAAATATGAAAAATTGGGAGCGTAGCACGTCATACGGATATCGTATTAATAACAAATGTACTGTATTTACAGTCTGAACTGCTTAGGAGAACTAGAAACCATTTGACACCAAATTTGTTGTTTTATGGTGAGTCTTTCGCAAGTGAGCGTGTTTTCAACAGACGGACAGACAGATGTGAACATGAATAAATCGAATTAGAATTACACAAGAACGCAGAATATATGTTTATTCTTTGTGGGGCCTTAAACGAATATTTAAAAGGTGCACATGGATTGACAAACTAAGTAAACTCCCATTTGCCACTAGTGGTGGAAAGTATAATAAAGGAATTTGTTAGATTCATACTGTAAAACTAATCGGAATTGAATGCTCCCTGAAATGAGAAAAAGTTTTGGTAAAATATTTTAACTTAATAAATTCAGTTCAATCGCTTTGAGACATTGCAACATTAAAATGATATCTCGATTGAATTTTTAAAAAGCAATAATGAACTCGTTTGATCTATAGGTTGAATTTGGAATGAGTTTGTAACCAAAATTTCATATATGTAAATATATGCAACTCTTCTACCTTTTTATACCCTCCACCACAATTAGTTGTGAAGAGGGTATATTAAGTTTGTCATTCCGTTTGAAACTTTTGTATTATTCATCTCAGACCCCATAAAGTATATATATTCTGGGTCCTTGAGTAATTCTAAGTCGATTTAGCCATGTCCGTCTGTCTGTCCGTCTGTTAAAACACGCTCACTTTCGAACAACTCAAAACAAATGAACAAACTTGGTGCCAAATTGCTTGTAGTGATCCTAAGCAGTTTGGGATTGAAATCCAGCAAAATCGGTTTTGTAGGACCAGAGCTATGAATCAAAATGTGAAACCACCACCTAAAAAATTGATAATTTTGTTACAAAAAATAACATAACTGCTGGAACAAGGCACGGAATGAGATAAGATTTTGCAAAAATTTGTTTTATTTGACTGGAAATCATGCTGTTAAATTTCGTGAAGATCCGTTTATAATTTACCCTAAGCCCCATATAAACAATACTCTCGGAAAACAGTTTAGTACGCCTAAAACCGTAAAAAATAACGCTAGCGTAACAAAATTTGGAACGTCACAGTTTTTTAGAACTACAAATAACACTGTGAAATTTCGTGACGATCGGTCCATAATTTACCTTAGGCCCCATATAAACCCTACTACAGGAAAACAGTTTAGAACGCCTAAAACCGTAAAAAATAATGGAATTATAACAAATTTTGGCTCGTCGCAGTTTTATAGGA
Organism: Pollenia angustigena; assembly: GCA_930367215.1. Lineage (NCBI taxonomy): Eukaryota > Metazoa > Arthropoda > Insecta > Diptera > Polleniidae > Pollenia > Pollenia angustigena. Next base: position 116,044,036 of record OV884057.1, on the reverse strand, counting down.
CTATAAATGATACTGTGAAATTTCGTGAAGATCGGTACATAATTTACCCTAGGACCCATAGAAACCCAACTCCCGGAAAACAGTTTAGTACACCTAAAACCATAACTACTAATGCAAGCATAACAAAAATTGGTACGTCACAGTTTTAAAGGACTAGAAATGACGCTGTGAAATTTCGTGATGATCGGTCCATAATTTACCCTAGGCCCCATATAAACCCTACTACCGGAAAACAGTTTAGTCGCATAAAACCATAATTAATAACAAATCGTCACAGTTTAAGATAATAATAACATCATACAGATATTACTCCTTAAGCATTTGAACTGTTGGTGGAGGGTATCAAAGATTCGGCACAGCCGAACATAGCACTCTAACTTGTTTTGTTTCTTTTGAGCAATCGTTAGAGAATTTCAACATTTTCAACATATGCGTACAGTTTTTTATATTCCGAAACTGACATATCATCAATAACACAACATTTTCATTAAATATTCGCCACTTTTATAACATTCCTACTAAATTATGTTCAAAACTTTTCTACAAAAAATATTTTTCTTAATTTCTTTGTTACTTCCTTTACATTTCTTAACCTTTATTTAACTATTGTATCTTTCCTTAGAAAACATTCTACCCACATTTTATTTTCTCGGTATAAAAAAACGTTTTTCAGCGGAAAGAAATAATAGGAAACAACAAAAGAGCCATAAACTTGAAAGAAATTGTTAATGTTTTTAAGATATTTTAGCCAAGATTTCTCTAAGATATGACATGGAATTTATGTTTTAACAACATGTTGTACATTGGCATTGTTATTATTATTATTTTGCTATAATTCCGTATTGTGTGGTCTAATGTGTTTTACGCGTTAACTCTGGCAAAGCATAAGGATAGTAATATATACTTCCGGGTTAACATATGTAAACCAATACAGTCACATATAAACACTTGCACAAGTATTGTGTTTGAAAAAAAAGGAAATATATTAACAAATATTTTTAACAATGGTTTTTGTAGATGTATGTTTAGAACACACACACACACATACACATAATGTTTTTTTATTATACACTACTAAAAGGAGAAAAGAGCTTAAATTTTGAGTGGATTAGAATTTTAAGGAATAAAGATCTATTGTGGTTAATAAGATGTCGTTATTCCACTTGAAGTCCGTAAAAAGCCATGTAAATTTGATGAATGTACTTGACCTAACTGCACACTATACAACTAAGCGAAAATTATATGAGGAGCTCCATAACAAAACGGAACAATTCCACTTTAACAATTTTTGGATAAATGAACAAAAAAAAAAAATAAATAAAGTTTAAGGTAAATATGCAAAAAAAAAGAAAAAAATAATAAGTATTTTTTCATCCAAAATCCCATTCATTATGTTAGAAGCATTTCAACGTTATTCAGCAAATAATCCTTTAGTTTGCCCTTGAACTTGGATAAAACAGCAATGTGTTTAAAATAACTTGGCATTTTATTTAACTCTTTCGCTCCAGGATATGTGACCTTCTGTTTGGTTAATTTCAGATGACATCCTATTATAATTAGATCTATTGCCTGCCTTGTGTCTCTATAAATATGCACTGAAGGAAACCTGGCTGCAAGTGTCTCCAAGTCACCAGTTTTGTCGACTATATAGGTGACATTGTCAACGAAGTGTCTACACTACATTACATTTGCCACTATATTTGGCTTTAATACGAAAAAGATTTTATAAATAACAACTAAGAAGTCAAATTCCTATAAAAGTTGAAGAAATAATAAAAAAAAGATTGTTATGATTTCGTATTCTTACAAAAAGTGTAGACTACTTTTACTAAAATGTACTAGCGATTCTCTGGTTTTAATGTCTACATATATTCCTAAAGGAACTACCTAGTCAGTACCTTGTCAGTAGTATCAACGTCAGTAGTAGATTTCCAATGAAACGCACATGTTAAATGTCTATTGTAAATAACATTGCCTGGGGTATAATAAGTCACTAGTAGTGGTGACTGTGTCAATAGTGAATCAGTACAGATTGACTAGTGACATTTCCTGCAGGGTGGTTGATATTAAGACAAAATTAAACTGTGTGAGCTCCACATCCTCTTATACATTTAAAAACATATATTGATCATTTCTGTTTGTACAATCCCCATATAGGGAGTGTAGCTAAACCTTAAAGGTAAGTTAAACTATTTTAAGGCTATATTCTTAGTAGATTGAAGTGTTTTGATTGCAGTTCGATTTTTCCTATCGTAAATCATCGGTAGATATGTAAGATGTGAGTGCATTAATGATTGATATAGCAACAATTTCGTCTCAGTGTTCAATTTGTTTTTAAATTTATACAGCATTCCCATACCAGCTGCTACTTTCTTCTTCAGTATATCTATGCGATTTTCCCAGAAAAAATTATGATTCCAAAATATTTAACGCATTGCGTTCCTCTATTGATTAACGATCGACGTGAATATTCATAGGTTCATCATTCCTTTAAACATAAGGTTTGAATCTAACGAATTTTGTCTTTTCTGCATTCAATACTTATTTAGTGAGCCTAAGAAATTCTGAAAGTATTGCGGCATCGTATTCGATTTGTGTCTCTAGAACTTAAGGGTGTTTATAATTATATAACAGGCAAACATCGTCAGGGTACATAAATAATTTTCCAAAAAACCTGTATGTTTTTCATATCATTTATATAAATTTTAAACAATAGAGGGCCAAGAACGCTGCCTTGGGGAACTCCACAGAACACATCTAACATTCTACTGCTTGATTCACCGACCTGAACAAAAAGGCTCTTGTTTCGTAGATATTCCTTGAATACACCAATTACATTACTAGAAAATCCAAGAAATTACAGCATTTTTTTATCAGTATTTAGTGATCTACCAGATCAAATGCCTTGAACAGATCACATAACACACCTGCAACTCCATTATTTCCATTTTTAAAATATATTTTTCAGTAAAAAAGTTAAAAAGTGGAATTGTTGCGTTTTATTATGGACCTCCTCATATGGAAACTTATTTAACAATAATAAGCATTGTGGTTATTTTTGTTGAACTGTTTATGGTTTATAATCCAAATTTTTGATATATTTAATTATGCACAAGCTCTATGTTTACATTTGTCCTTCAAATTGTGCTGAGCAAAGGTCAACAAGAAAAAGAAAGACAAAAAAAAGAAAAACCAAAAAATGTACTTTGGACTTCGAGAAGAATTCTTGACAAAAAGTACGAAAAAACAGAAGTAAGGAAGAACATGTAATTCAATTAAAATAGATAATCATTCAAAAGTTAAAAAAAAAACGAGTTGGCCTAAAGATTGACGTTTGACTGTAAGAGTCAAGCGGCAAAACCCTCTGAAGAGATCCAGTGGTTACAATTGAAACATGTAATGGTAACATGTCCGTGAAAGCCTCGTTCGAGTCCCGGGGCAGTCAAGAATGAAAAATTATCAATAAATTTTAAATAATTTAATGTTGTAAAATTCCTTTTTTCATAAAAATAATTTATTGAAAATTAAATTTGATGAGCTGTAGCCTTATTAAAATTATCAAAAATTTGGATTAAAAACTTATTTAACTTAATTTAGTATAAGTTTTTATTAATTGGTTAAATTTTTGATTTAATTATAATTATCAATCATAATTTTGATTATTCAGATTGAAAATTAATCGATTTGACCAAAAAGCTTTTATTAAACAGACATTTTTTTATCAATAAGGGGGTACAACAAGATCAAGTTGAACTTGATCAAGGAAAAAATAGCTTTTACGGGGAAGTTCGCAATGCGGCCTTTTTGATCGCATCTGAATTTGAATATCCATGATTTGTTTGGTTATGACGTAATTTTCAGGAAACAAAAAAGTGTTTTATTTACCTCTCTGAAAATAAAGCTTGATATGTTTTATGATGATTGCCAAAATATTTTGGTTGTAGCGTTGACCATCCGTGAGCTAGACCATTTAAAAAAAAGGCATTTTTGCGGTTTTTCGAACTTTTTTGTACTTTACTTCAAGACGACATAAATAAAATTTGGTATCATCGAAAAGAGTTTTTAAAGCAGCAACCAATGGTATATTAAACTTAACCACTTGCGACCTACTAATTGAGACATTTAACTAAATACACATTTTCGTTTCGGGTTTTCATACAAATTCTACGTATGTGGAAATAATGTTCTGCTTTTCAAATTGAATCTGTTTTAAAAAAATATTATTTCGTTTTTATTTTGTAATTATCCCATAAAACGCGAAAATCGCGATATATTTGATCTTTTTTCATATAAAGGCAATATGGGTATCAAATTTTTTAATTTTTCAATTGTAATAAACTGGTGATAAGTAAAACATCAGTTTTCAAACCCTGGATGCTGTGACATAAATTTAATATTTGATTTATCAACTTAGGTTTTTTTTAGTGACCTGTCACAAAGTGCCAAAATGGAGCCAATAAAGCCCCTCCTAGAGCATCACCATGTAAAAGTGACAAGTCCCCTTTATAAAAAGTGTAAGAACTAGAACCGGTCCGTTTCACTTTAGAACAGTGAAGGGCACATTTGCAAATCCTATGTACGCGTGCATAGGAATAAAAATGCTGCTTGTGTGACGTCGACACATGAACACTATAAACTTTTTTGTGTGGTCTATGACAATGTACGTTCGGCTGTTGCTTTGTTGTTATTTCGTCAACACAAGCATATATGTGATAGTATGTATGTGGCCTTTACCGCTGTCCCGTGACAAGTTTGATTTTAGTTACCTTTTCCCTAGAGAAGCTTATCATAACAGATTTCCAAAAACATAACAACAGATATGATTGCAACAAGGCACAATTTAAAAAATTATTTGAATATTGTATAAATAAAAATACTTTTTGTAACAATGTATGCCATATTAATTTAAACAGAGTGTTCGGTAAGAATGAAACCTTATTATAGATTAGAAAAGCTTGTTCTGTAAGATAATTTTATAACTTTGTGGTTACACACGTAAACACTTTCATTGTTAGAAGATTTATAAGCGATTCATAATGATTTATTTGAAAGTTTTCATTTAAATTAGACTTCTTAACTTGCATTATATAATAGACAAGTAATATTATCGCAAGGGATCAATTTTCATTATTAAACAATTTTTTATAAACCTTTTATAATAGTAATCACAACACTTTTCTAAGCTATGATAGTTAGCTTGTTAAAGTTCTTTCTACATAAGTTTGGTTTGTTGAGATGTTGCTAGGTTTGAACAAAAGAGTACGTACTAACGCAAAAGTAAAAGAAAGAACTTTAATTTCCCGTTTGTTCACTTTTTGCCTTTTGACTTTTGACTTTTTTCCCCATTGAAGAATCAAAAATATAAATATTGCAGTGCGAGTCCATAACTTAATACATATGTGTCAATGAATGCGGAAAAATATTTTGTATAAAAGGTACCCTTAAAAGTTCGAATTTAATAAAAGTATCAAATTTATATTTTTAATCCAAATTTTTAATATTTTCAATTAGGCTAAAGTTCATCAAATTTAATTTGCTGTTCTGAATGATTATCCATCTGAAGGGATCGAGTGGTTGCGTCGAAACATGTCATGGTAACCTGCCGGCCAGGGTTCTAGCCCCGGCCACGGTCAAGAATGAAAGATTATCAAAAACAATATTAATTAATTTTCATGTTGTGAAATTCCTTTCTTCATAAAAATAATTTAATGAAAATTAAATTTGATGAATTATTTTTTTGTATTAATTTATTTTGTATCTCTTTTAGTTTAGGAGGTATGTGAATTTTCAGGTACGTAGTAGGCTAGGCTAAAGAGGGTTATGCGCCCAAGGGCACACTTCCACTCGGACACCAATGCGGTTCATTGTGAATCCCTTCAATAAAGAGGGGGTGAGAAAAGGGAGGGAGAGAAGTGAAGAAGAAAATAAATTGCAGATAGCAGGGTTCGCAGTTTTATTTTAAGCTTTATCCCCAAAAATCCCCAAATTGTCTTGAAAATAAAATACATGTTAATAAGACTTCTGTATGACGTGCTTAATTCCCAATTTTTCACATTTGATAAATACACTGAAATTTATTGTTGAGGGAAAGCTAGCATCTATGCGCATTTCACTGGTTGCTTAGTCCAGATCATCAGGAAACCTGTTCCAAAGATTTTAGAAAAGCTAAAAATATTCTAATATAAATAAAACCTTAATGCGAATAAGAATTATAAACACTTGTTGTTTTCTTACGAATACAACGAAATGAAGCAATTTCGTTTTAAATTAAGTTTTTTCTTTTTACCCACTGTAGTTGTACAATACGACTCGGGAAAAAGCCAACCAATTGTAGGGGAATGTAAGAAAAGATAAACTCACTGTTTATTGTTGGTGTTTTGTTTAAGCTTTGATATTGTTACAAGTAAGACTTTGAGTGTTTATAATTCTATAATAAGAAGAAGTAACGCTTTTTGGTACAAAAAGCATATTTAAAACTATTTCAACAAGCTCTTGAATAAGTTTTTAACCGCAAAAAAGATTTGAGTTTGTACCCACATCTCGACCAAATCGGTCTTGGTGTTGCAAAAATGGAAATTATTATAATAAGAAATCCGTAGCGAAAAAAGTGCTTTTCCCCAAAAAATCCCCTGGGGATTTTCACGAAATCCCCAATTATAAAATAAAAACCCCAACTCGGGGATAATTACCCAAAACTGGGAACACTGACAGTTATATAAATAGAATTTATAAAGAACAATTTGATTTTAAGTTGAACTGTTAATTTTTAATTTTTGATATTGATCATTTTTGATATTCATCAAATTTAATTTTCATTAAATTAATTTTCGCTGAAAGATTTTTTGAGAATAGACTGTGGTGATTCTTGAAACGTGTAAAAATCAACCCGGGTTCTAATCCAAGCTCAGCCGAAGAAAAATTTTCAATAAATTCTAATAAAAATTCTAAGTTGTAAAACTCCTTCCTCAGTGAAAAATAATTTAATGAAAATTAATTTTGATGAACTCTCGAGCCTTATTAAAGAATATCAAAAATTAGAATTAATAAAGTTAGTAGGTGCTACGTAAAGACGTACTGCTTAACCTTTTTTATCCCTAAAACATTCGAATTTCCTAAAATCCCGTATTAGTAGATCAATTTGGCGAGAACCAACCTTTGAACCAAATCTTAAATTTTCAGCTTTAGGCTGTACGATAATATATCTTTCAGTAATGTAACAATTGTGTTTTTGCATGTATACATATAAATATCCTTTAACTCCTGGTTATAACACACATTATTTAAAAATAATTAAAATTTTACCAAAACTCGTTAGAATTAAAAAATAGTTTTTCCAAATTAATTTGATAACTGCAAAACACAAACTTCGTTAATACCAGTTTGTATCATATTTTCTTTAAGTGTACGTTAAGTTTATATTTTGTGTGTTTATGTTAGCATAGATAAGTTTGTCTGCGTATTGTATACGAACAGGTACATACCTAATATATGAAGTTTTGTCTGTGCTGATGTATGCAGTAAGAAACTGCATTATAAATACAAAACAAACACATTTTTAAAGAGGTCGGGTCCTATACTAAATAAAAATACATTCCATATAAAATGTTAACAAGGCAAGATTTCGGTAAACATACGTACATACAAACAAAACTTTACACTACCTTTTGTGTATGTGTGCAGCATAGCATCCCAGCAAATAAAATTGGACCACCTGATCCATTTTGATAAAATGGACTACTCCATGGACTGTTCCGATGTAATGCAAGCATGGACCATGTCATTGTTAAAAAGTGTTTGTAGTGAGACGACATGTATTCGTTTTTTAACGACATGCTTTCGTTTTAAACGACTTCAAAACTAATCCTCTTGAGTATACCATGGAGCAGTTTTAAAACTACTCCTTAGTGGTCCAAAGGTGGGTTATATGGTCCTCTCCTAGGACATCGTAATGTTAAATAGACCAGGTTTTTTCTATACGTTTGGGTTACTTTTGGACTAGTCCTGGTCCCTTGTGCACTACTCTTTACACGCGTGTTTGGGCTGGTCCTATTATTTGCAGGGATGTCTATGGGTGTTACATATTTCTATTGTACTCACATATAACTGGCAAGTCTGTAATTTTATTTCATTTCTTTTTATAAATTTTCCTTCTCTCTTTCTTCCACTCTATTGTGTAGAAAACATTTTGTTTGGTACGAACTTTAAAGGAAAGGAAAAAGGGGTTGCCTTTATTATAATAAGTTTATTTGTGTTTGTAATATGCAACTTGTTTGTGTAAGCGTTCAACTTTAAACACATACATTTATGATTGTTGTGTTTATGTTGAACCAAAAAAAAAAAAAAAAACACACACACGTAAATATGCACATACAAGTACGCAGCAAGTTAAAAGCTAAATATCCTTAACAAAAGTCTCTAAATTTCTTAAAATAAGAATAAAAATGAAGATGATGTTAAAGAAGATAAAAAAAAATGGCAAAATAAAATGAAATTTAATAGAAGAAATGAAACTTTTTACCACACAATACGTTCGCATTTTTTGATCCTCAGATTATGGTACTTTCTGCCCATCTCCTTCGCCCTTTTTCACCTGAAAAAACACTCAACGAACAAATAAACATTTTAACAAGTTTAAAACAAACGTTAAAAGTTTCAAACGTAGTTTTTTTGTTATTTTACTCTTGCTGTTTGTTTGCAGTTATTTATTATTATTTTCTTTATTCTTTCTTCTTCAGCCTGCGTCTGTTGCCACTGAGTCTTGGTCCCATGTTCATTTTCGTCATCTACTGCTTTTCATTTCGTTTAAACTTTTAGTTCTTGTCAGTCTTGTAAATGCACTTTAAGGTGACTTTTTATATTTTTGTTGATTTCTTAACAAGATTTTTTAAGTGTTTCTTTTGTTTTTTTAATTTCAATATTTTCCTTCCTCCACTTATTATTCCACCCAACGTAAAATAAAATAAAAAAATAACTCTAACCTGATTTTTATGCCTGTATTATGTATGTAAGAGTATGTATGTGTTACACACATACAGGAACCTATTTACACACAGATATAATAATTGTTGTAAATTGTATTATTTAGTAAACTTTTGAACATTAATGCATTTATGTATACAGGTACAACTCCATGTAGTTTTAGAAGTTTTGTAAATTTAACAGTTGTTGTTATTGCTATTATTATATATGTAGACGTACAATGTACATTTTACATGTGTACTACATATGTATGTATGATTATTAGACCTACTCACTTTGTAATATACCTTGGTTTGTTTTATAAAGATTGCCAAAATTTGTTACGATTTTTAGAAATTTGTTCGTTTTCTCCCAAGATAAAATACGTATGTACGACTTTGTCGCCTTCATGATTGTACATATGAAAGGGTTTGTTAGTAAACAAAATTGTCGCATATGGAGTGAGACCAACCATTAAAAGTCCCTATAGACTCTACTTCATCGAGAAAATTTCGTCGTTTAATATCGTTTACACACTGGTGGCTTATGTATAATCGACATTTTTTCTTAAAAAAATGGTCCAAAATTGGACGTCTGAATATGTTTTGTCAAAAACAATCAAAATCGTTTTAGATGTATTGATCTTTTGAACAAAAGAATTTTTTGACTAAAATTTAATAAGCTGTATTATTTGTTACAAATTTAAGTTTTATGGGACATAAAAAACATTCTTTGTTATTTTGTATCGATCAAAATGGGCTCTACTGCTGTGTCTAGTACACGTCTATTACGAACTTTATTTTTATAATTAACTAGCTGACCCGACAGACGTTGTCCTGTCCAAATTAGGAAAAATTTTTGCGTTCGATTTTTAAAATCCGTTAAAAAGATACGAACATTTGAAAGAAAAATTAGTCAAATCGATGGAGCCGTTTTCTGATTTGAGGTAAATCGAAAAAAGTGGGCGTTAAAGTAGGCGGGGCAAAATTTTGTGTCTGTAAAAACCTAAGTTGGAGCATGGCGATGATTTAAAAAAAAATAGTCCAAATCGGTCAAGCCGTTCTCAAGTTATGGGCTTAATCGAAAAAGTGGGCGTTAAAGTAGGCGTGGTAAATTTTTCTTTCGATGAAAACTTAAAATTAATTAAAACGAATATTTGAAAGAAAAATTTGTCAAATTGATGGAACCGTTTTCTGATTTTAGGTAACTCAAAAAAAGTGGGCGTAAAAGTGGGCGGGGCAAAATTTTCTTTTCGTATAAATCTTAGTTGGACTATGGCGATCATTTTAAAGTAAAAATCGTCCAAATTATATAGATGTCATTGGTGGTGCAATATGAAAATTGGATTTTGCCACGCCCCTCCGCCCGCAGACCGAAAATCAAAAATCAGACTTCACAGTGTCACCCGCCTGAATATTCTGAAGATTCCCAAAAAATCGGCCCAGCCGTTTTGGAGTCCATACGTTACATACATACATACATACATACATACATACATACATACATACATACATACATACATACATACATACACATCCTGTTTTACACATACATAGAAGAAGAAGATAGAAGATAGGAGAATAGATAGTTATCGCGTTGTTTAACTAAATCAATGATTTATTAAACATTTTTATGAAAATATTAGTAAGTTTCTAAAATATATAATATATTTTAAAGTCTTCTTTATTAAAAAAATTAAAGAGCAATTCAGTTGAATTTAATTTTAAAGTCTTGATCGTTGCATAAAATTTGAACTATATTAAAATAAGTTTTACCAAAAAATTGAAAAAATACCTTTTTAACACCGATTAAGGAAATTGAACATATGTACTTAGATTATCTTCTAAACTATCGTGTCACGGTGTTGGTAATTGAACTCCTCCTAAACGGCTTGACCGATTTAGGAGGATATTTTGTATGAGTATTTGTCTATATCTTCTAACTAGTCAACCGGTTTTCTTAAAATTTGGCATGCAGACACTGTGATATCTTAAAGGAAATTGATAGCAGGGCGTGAAATAGGATAAGTGGGGTGAAAGCTCCCCCTCCATATATATTTTTAACTAATCAACCGGTTTTCTTTATATTCGGCACTGTAACATCTAAATGAAAATAGGGAATAAGGCTTGAAATAGGGCAAGGCGAACAGTGTAACATCAGGAAGGTACTATAACCCATAATTTTATTATTTATGGCAGGAAACAATGCAAGAGGGGTAAAAGCTCCCCCTCCCTATATCTTCTTAACTAATCAACATTTTTTCTGATAATTTGGCATGCATACAATGTAACATCTGGAAGAAATATATGGCCTGGGCAGTTAGTAATACATAAAACAAAACAAAGTTATTATACGCATTTTTTTGCTGTTTCCAAAAAACACACACAAAATAAATTTTACTGGCGAAAAAATTATGAGCGTTATTAAAAGATATCTTAAAGAAAATTGGAAAATTGTAGTGATTTACTCCAAATTTCATTCGATTTTACTCTATAAAATGTATACATTTCATTCACTGGATCTAAAATATGTTAAGAATCGTTATAAAACAAACCAGTGAATACAAATCTGATGATGAGAACGAGGTTTTTCTCGAAACAGCTTCAACAAGAATACAAATTATCAATAAATTTAAATTTATTTCATGTTGTAAAATTTAAAAATTTGTTCACTTAAATAATTTAATGAAGATTAAATTTGATGAATTTAATAAACTAAGAACTAAAATAAATAAAATTTGTATTAAAAACCATATAATCCCGCAAAAGTTTTATTTTTGCGGGTGTGACACAATCATATGTATATAAATATTTTTTTTTTTTTGAGTTGGGCTAATAAACACATATTCTCTATATTTTTTACTGTTGCTATGCATATTAGATAAAATTCCATTATTATGAAATAAGACAAAAAAAAAAAACATTTCTATAAGAAAAAAAAGAAAAAATTCTTTTATAAAATTTCTTAAGAAGATTTAAAATTAAAAAAGTTTCTTTTTGAACTAGAAAAAAAGAACAAAAAGAAAAAAAAAACAATATAAATAAAAAACTCATATTTTCAGCACAATAAACGACTCCTGATATTTTAAGAATCCATAAAATTCAGTAAAGTCTTCATAAACAAACCGGCCAGCTCTTTTAACTAAATTATATTAAACATGTTTTTGTTTTGACAGGTGTTCAAAAACGAAAAACTTTATTTTACATACTTAGGTAGGGTGTATGTGCTTGGCGGTGACGAATCTTTGATACCCATCCCCAATATATTTTGAAAATGTTTGGTCTATTTTCTAATTAAAAATAAACATTTAAACCCATCCCCGGTTTGCATCGCTAATTGGGACCGGAAAAACTCGACGCAAACCGAAGCACGATTTTCCATACATTCCTATTGATTTTCATATAGTTGGTTCCGAGATTCATAATTTTAGCTGAACAAATAAATTTAGATTTAATAGACTTTGTTTTTACGGGTTAGACAGGGTAAAAAACACTGAATTTTAGGTTAAGTTCAGTAATATGTAGTATAGGTATGTATTTATTTTATAGTTCAATTTTAATTTTAAGTTTAGCTTTGTTTTCTTTTTACTATTTGTTCACTTGACGTTTAGGGTTTCACAAATTTTAAATATTTTTAATAAATTTCAATTTTATAATTACAAAAACTTTTACTTATTAATAACGGTTTGGGGGTTTTGAATTTAGTTTGTAGCGCACGGTTGAATGTTTCCTTCTTAAGATTAACTTTAGAATGATAATAACAAAAATTACAACAATAACAGTGGATGTTGATTGCAGTTGAGGTGAAAGTTTAGATTGACATCTGGGATGGGAATTTTGAATTGTTCGCTGATGTGAACAGACTTTATAACTGATAATTTTATTTTAGATCTTTAAATAAAGTTGAAGCTCTCTTTTGAATAACAGCAAATGCATTTTATTGTAGAAGGGTCTAGTTCAAGGTATCTTTCAATATCAACAGCCTTATCCCCTTTAGAACGCGTCAAAATGTCCAGATTTTGCTCTAAGCTTATTTGCTTTTTTGACTTGTTGATTCAAAATATTTAAATTTAACTTTACTTCAGCAAATGTAATTTGAAACACAGTTGCAATCAGCGTAAAACCTTCATATTTGCATTAGACTTAAACAGGAAATTAACTTTTTCTGTTCAAGCTTTGTACAAAAATTTTTATATTAACGACGCAAAGTGAAACAAAAACCTCGAAACTACGAAATCACCGAAATTTTAAAAAGACGCAACTTCGAGAACAACGCAAACCCGGGCATGATGTAAATAAAAGGAGCCTATATGGGAATTTTCAACATATTTGAAGCTGGTTCAATGCCCAAATCGTTATTCCGGATGCTATTTGATCTTAGATCTTTCATCGATAGTAAAAGGTTATATACATTTGTCATTCCGTTTGTCATTTCTAAAATATTGATATAACAGCCTATAAAGTATACACTCAAAATATTATAAAGTTAAATTCAAACGAAAATTAATTTTAAGCAACTTAAAATTCGTTTAAAAAACGGATCATTTACATTTCATTTAAAATAAATTAATTGTACATTAATTTTAAGTTAAATTTTTTATCGAAAATGTTAAAAATAAAGTTATTCGTAAAACAAGAATATTTTGATTAAATTTTAACATTAGAGAAAACAAATTTAATAACCCCTGTAATAATTTTATGAGTGTAAATATTCTGGGTCCTTATGAGTAGCGAAGTTGATTTAATAATGTTGAAATCGGGTTTTCGAAGAACCCAGGGATGATGGGGACTTCTGTAACGGACAAACAACTCATCGCAGGTTATCACGGGCTTGCACACTTAGCTCTGCTTTGGTCTTAGCTCAGCGAAATTGGAGTGGGCTGTGATATTATTGAGGGGTAAACACAGTTTAAGCTGAAATTGTGTGAAAAACAAAGAAATATTTATATGTATACTAGCGGTAAGATAAGCTGCAAACTGAAACCAAGCAATGGTAGACTTTTTGACGATGTTCGCAAGGGACAGAGGGAAATGGTGTTAGTTTTCCCTTAGTCATTTATCGCACCCAACCTTATAACTCTTCAGCCCATTAAAATTTTCTCTTACTCTACCACTCTACATTGTATAACCCGTAAAAATTACTTTAGCACAACCTAAAACTAAGTAAGTAGTGGGGATACCCTAACTTTGATTGGCAAAACAAATTTTAAGTATGTTTATAATATTAATTAAAGAGAAAATTTATTTTATTGAAAAAACAATATGCAAAAATTCAATACAGCTTGAAAAGAAGTTTTTTGTTTTTATTTGTTCCTTGTCCCGAAAAAATAAAAATAAATCCCCAAAAATCCCAAAATTAAAAAACAAAACCTTAAAATGTTGAAAATTTTTTTTGTGTTTTTTTCTGACCAACTTTAAAATTTTTTTTATAAATAATAAGATAAATTACAATAAGAAATCCCCGAAAATCCCCAAATAAAAATGTTTAGTAAAAAAAAAATATTTTATTTTGTTTGTACACTGTTAGAAAAATGCATCTTCATATTGATGACAAATAACGATCAAATCGATCTAATGTCAAACGTCATCATATTATTTTGTCATAATTTACGCTTGTCCATGTTAACTACAGTGTCATCAATATATTGTACCTGTTACATGTCTCACTTTAGCTATCCTTTGGTTAGCAATGAAGTATTTTATATGTACAGAAACATTTTCAATTATCGGACACCAGCAAAATGTAATACAGTTTTTTGTCAGCTACGGCCTTCGTCAGCAGTCTTTTTGTCACAGGAAGATACAAGATAGTCTGGTAGTGTTATAGAATCATTCATAAATATATATACTTATCTATAGCTTCACTGTTAACCAAAGGTTGGCATAAGCAAACAAAGTATGTGAAATATTGAAAGAATGAAACTATTACAAAACAAGTAAGAAATTATAGTCGGTCAAACCCGACCACATGATACCCTACCCCACAGTATTTAAAAACACATAATGCTTATGTGCCCATATAAATAAGGTTCTATCTATGTTTTAAATTTCATTCAAATCGGTTTGAGATGCAAAAATTGCCCCTATCTCTCCTCGTGGTCCTATTTTTTAAAAAATGTATCCCTTCTGTGTCCATAAAAATATGGTTCTATCTATGTTTTAAATTTTATTAAAATCGATTTGATTGTTTCTGAGAGGAAGAAATTTCCCCCTATCTCCCCTCGTGGTCCTACGATTTGGCCCATTTTCAATAGGCAAATTATCTCCAAAATTGCGACCTGTACTTTGCGCACAAGGTTACATGGACAGCCAGCCGGAAGGACGTCGTTAGTTCGACTAAGAAAGTGATTCTGAGTCGATCGGTATACTCTAAGGTTGGTCTAGGACCAATATTTTAAGGCGTTACACACATCAGCACAAATGCATAATACCCTCTCCACTATTGTGGTGTGGGGAAAAAAGCCTTATAAAATTGAAATTTACCCTATAGAAATTATTCGAAAAACAAAAATATTTAATATTATAGAAGTTCCCGAAAATGTTTAAAGGGAATATTTCAGGAATTTTCTTAAAAAATCTTTGGCCTCATTTTTTGACATTTAGACTGGGCTATTGCGATCTCTGTTAAAGTAGATTTAGTTAATCTGAAACAGATTTGTGCCGTCTTTACTAAGTTTATATAAACAATTTTGACGGAACAGCTAAGTTTTGCTTAGAATGTTGTCCTTTATAAATAATAAATAAATCACAATTCCGGGTTTCCGACTACGTTAAGAAATTCGAGCTTAATCCACATCTCAAAATCCCAGCCTAATTGGTAGTAAGTCCGAATTAAAATATTATAAAAAAAATTTTTCGGCAAAAGAAAATGATAACGCATCTTAATGCAACTTGATAGGCTGAACTTTGTTTTCATTTGTCAAGACAAGCTTTCAGCATCATTTGAAAAATTCCAATTGTTTAAGCAATTTCTCATGAATGTTGGGATCAATAACGGAAATCATGATGTAATTGTCTGTTATACATTTAAGACTTTGTTAATACCGAGCAGAGCTGTAAATGAATCATTCTTTTTTGATTTTAATCCGTTGCGAATTAGCTAAATTTTTAATTAAGTTACTTCACAGCAGAAAATAATTGAATAAAATTTGAATCAATTCAAACGAGTTTGGCTGAAAGTAATTTCAATTCGTTTTCCAATTCAAATGAATTTGTAGAATGAGTTGCAATTCGTTTCCAATTCAAATGAATTTGTTAAAGTGAATTGTAATTCATTTTACAGATTCATTTGAATTGAATTGATTTTGAATTCATTCAAATGAATTAGAAAAATTAATTGCAATTCAAATCAATGAAATCAAAAATGAGTTGCAATCAATCAAATTCAAGAGCAGATCTAGGGGGAACTACCAAAATTTTCTATTTTTTATTGCAGTTGAAAGTTTTTAATACAAAAAGTTTACAAATTTTCCAATTGTAGTAAAAGTAGAAAGAATTTCGACAAAACGAACACAGCTTTGACAGCAAAAGATGTTGTTGAGATTCAAAGTTGCTAAAATCTTTAAAATTTGATTGACAACACACTTTTAATAATATTTTGGCACTATTTGATAAAAATAAAAATTCAAGTTTCTTTTAGCAAATAAACAAAATTTTTCAATTTTGATAGGATTTTCGCCTATACCTAATAATTTAATTCCTTTTCTGCCGCTACATATGACAATTCCATTCCAATACAAAATCATTTTAAATTTCAATCAATTCAATTCAAATGGGCTGGAAATGAATTGCTAATACTTTTTTCTATTTCATTTTGAATTAATTAAAAATCAAATAGAAACTGGGAATTATTTCCTTCCGAAGGTAACTTTTATATTATATTCAACATTTTTTAAATTTTTCGAATTTATTCTATGAGCTAAATTTCAGTTATGTATTTTATAAAGCTTTTTTGTAATAGTTCTATTCCTACAATTTTTCAGAAATGACTTTATACACTACCAGACTATTATATTGTATTTTCTTTTTTACATTTTACCTTAGCCTTCCGTTGGAAAGCAATGAGGTATATTGAATGTACAGAAAAATTTACAATTTTTAGACACCAGCAGAATGTAATGCATTTTCTGGCCCGCTACGGCCGTCGTCAGCATTCTTTGTGTCTCACTGGAAAATTGTAGGAATAGAACTATTACAAAAAAAGCTTTATAAAATACATTACTGAAATTTAGCTCATAGAATAAATTCGAAAAATTTAAAAAATGTTGAATTTAATTAAAAATCTATTTATTTCAAATGAATCTGTAAAATTAATTGCAATTCACTTTAACAAATTCATTTAAATCGGAAACGAATTGCAATTCATTCCATTCCATTCCATTTGAATTGGAAAACGAATTGAATTTCATTTCTGCCTAATTCATTTGAATTGATTCAAATGTTATTCCATTAATTTTACTGTGTGAAAAGAATTAATTTAAAATTTGCTAATTCAGTGCATGAATGATTCGCGAATTAATTCAAAAATTAATAATTCATTTACAGCTCTGATACCGAGGTACTACCGCAACTTATTTGGTAAATTTAAAATTTTTAAATTTCTAGCAAAAAAAAAAAAATTCATCTCGAATCGCACTTGTTCAACAATACTGTTTCTTGGGCAAAAAAAAAAAAAAATTATTCTTTAAAAAATTTTCAAAAAATTTTTTTTTAAAAAAATCAATTTTCCCCGGACATATTAAAAACGTAGTTGCGAACAAAACAAGCCTTTAATAACTAAAACCAGGGACCGAAAATAACTGTTATGTTTTTATTTCAGAGCAAAAAGGTTAGGCAAAAATGCCCTTTATCTGCAATTGGGAATTTTTAACCATTATCGTGACTTTTATATTATATTGGTTACCGTAACTAATTAATTGAGAATACAAAAATTTTGGTTATAAATAACCATTAAATCAAGCAAAAAAATTTTTTGGTTAAAAATAACCATTATTGAAAAAAATTGATTTTTTTTGGTTATCATGTATGAAAAAATTTCAAAGGTTTATTGTTGTCACCAAGTTTATATATACATGTGTACAAACAAATGTACATTGTATATTGTTTGGATACTAAACTCAAATATACAATATCTTTGCCGTAGTAACCAAAAAAAAAATTTTTTTATAATGGTTATTTTCAACCAAAAAAAATTTTTGGTTGAAGTAATGGTTATCTTCGACCAAAAAATTGGTCGGTTTAAATAACGATTATTTATAACCAAAAAAATATATATCTCATTTCAATTGGTTAAAATAACCAAAATAAAATATATTACTTGTTAATGGTTGGTTATAACCATTTCGTAAATGTATCAGTAATAATTGTTAAATCTGATTTTTTTATCATTTATCTTATAACTGTTACGTCCCTGACTAAAACGACCAGAAATTCTTTATAAAGTTGTGGTCTGGACCTCCTGTACTACATGGAGGCAGCTTAGATAAGTCAAATCTTGGCAATCCCAAATCTATGCTAATGATGGCTGCGATTTCCATGCAAATAAATGTTTTTTTGTCGTTTGTCTAAGAACGATGTCGAATTAATAAATTTATGTTAAAATGGCATCGATTTGAGTCTGCATGTTGTTGCACATTATTGGTGTAATTGCATATTTTTGCATATATTGGTTTTAAGTGCATATTTTTGACATTTTGAAATTTTTGAGAGATTATCTAAATTTCCATATTTTAAAAAATAGTTGTAAAAAAAATTACCATATGCATAGTACACCGGAGAATGTAGATCGCTCTATTGTTAATTTTGACAGTTTTCTAAAACTAGCTGTTCAACATTCCAATATTGCCCCAAAAAAAACGAAAAATATTAAAATATATTCCACAGATGTCGATCGTCTCTTGTCTGAAAAAAGGAGAGCTCGAAGAGAGTGGCAATTGCACAGATCCCCGTAACTTAAGAACTTGCTAAAAGGGTGTACAAAAAGGCTAAGAAAGACTCAGAAAACGGCTTCTTTGGAAAAGTATCTTAAGGAACTTGATGCAACTCCACAATCAGACTACTCATTATGGCGTGCGGCTAGAAATCTTAAAAGGCCTGTTGTCTCTAAACCATCATTAAGAAACTTGAATGGAAGTTGGGCAAGAAATGATGTTGAAAAAGGAAATCTATTTGTTAATCATTTAAAAACGTATTTACCCCAAATATGTATATCTCAAGATATTGCGGTCGAGTTACCACCTGTTGCTGCTAGAGCAGCTGTTCCCCTAATATTTGAGATAAGAGAGATCGAAAAGGCTATTTGCGATTTAAGCCCCAAGAATGCCCCTGGTTTTGATAAGATCAGCAAGAAAATGCTTTTGGAACTACCCAGCATAGCAAAGAAAATGATTTTTTCATTTTTTACGCTATTTTACGTCTGGAATACTATCCTCAAAAGTGAAAGGTTTCCTTAGTCACCATGATACCTAACCCAGGAAAGGATCACACTAAAGTTGAGTCATATAGGCCTATCAGCTTACTTTCTAATATTTCAAAGCTGTTTGAGAAGCTGTAAGTGTCAAAATTAACCCCAATTTTAAATGAAAATAGATGTATTCCTAACCACCAATGCGGCTTTAGAAGAGAACACAGCACAATTGAGCAAACCCTACGAATAGTAAACGCAATAAGAAAAGCCTTTGTAGAAAGAAAATATTGTCTCTTCATCGATGTTTCTCAAGCTTATGATAAAGTCTGGCATGAAGGCTTATAACATAAATTGAAGCTTAAGTTACCAGTAAACACACACAAGCTGTTAGAAAGCTACTTAGTCGGTCGAAAGTTTATTATTAAGGAAGGAAATTTCTTAAGTTCACCTCAGCCAATTGGTGCTGGAGGCCCACAGGGCAGCATCCTGGGCCCTATATTATACTTAATTTATACTTCGGACATGCCAACAAACAACTACACCCAAACTTCAACATTTGCAGACGATACAGCTTTTCTTAGTGTCCACGAAAACCGTTATGAAGGATCTCGTTACTTACAGCAAAATATATTTCAACTGGAAATATGGTTAAGACTATGGAAGATAATGGTCAATTAGCAAAAATGCGTACATATAACATTCACTTTGCGCTGGGAATCTTGCCCCCCTATATAAATCAATAATCAAATAATACCTCAAAATTCGCATGTTAAATATCTCGGTATACATCTGGATCGGCGATTAACGTGGAAATGCCATATAGAGGCAAAATTAACTCAAATGAAACTAAAAGCCATTCAAATTCATTGGCTTATTGGAAGAAATTCTGTCCTTAGTCTCGATTGCAAGCTTCTACTTTACAACTCTATCTTAAAGCCTATCTGGTGCTACGGTATTCAGCTATGGGTCACTGCCTCGGCCTCTAATATCGAAAAATCAAAGACGCCAAAATAAAATTCTCCGAATAATCACAGCCGCTCCCTGGTATGTTAAAAACTCAAACATTTATAAGGATCTCAATGTGCCATTAGTAAAAACTATGATTACAAAATATACAGTAAAATATTTAAAAAGGCTTGAACAACACCCAAATCCACTAGCTCGCAATATTTTAAATCATGGCGGCCACACTCGCTTAAGAAGAAGAGACACTGCAGCACTTATCCATTTAGATGAGCGAGAGTCACCTTTATTTGTGAACGGAACCCGTTGAAGAAAATTTTTGTCTGGCACTGGCAGGACATAAATAAAGTATTTGGATAAGATCTGATTTATTATTGTTAGTTCATAATTATTATATGAAGATTCAATAAAAAATAAATAGAGAAAAAAATGCATATCGCACTTGTTCAACAATACAATACAGTAGAAGCAAAGCACTTTTTTAAAGTTTACATTAAAGGAATATGAAAAAGAATTTTTAAACCAACCGTTTCATTATCACAAATTAGACAAAATAGCACGATGTTTTTACAGCGGGTAGATATGAATCTTTCGTGTCTATTTTTTCCAAAAAGTAAAAAAATACAAATTTTGTGTGAATACACTATTGTTGATCAAGTGCAATATTTTAAATATAACCCTTGATTTCCCTTCCACTAAAGCCATAATTACCAAGATGGGAAACCTATTCAAAAACTTTGAGCAATTCAAATAACATCAGAAGTCAATAAGCATTTGTATTTTCTACCAACATTACTTAACATTAAATAAATTCGAGGGATTTAGCTCCTTAAAAATTTGCTTCATTTGGAAATCTCTTTAGAACGGTCGAAAATTTATCATTAAAGAAGGAGTCCCACAAGGAAAATATTGAGCCCTCTATTATATTTAATAGATACTTCGGATATGCAAGCAAAAAACTACACCCAAACTTCAACATTTGCAGATGATGCATCGCATTGCGTTGAGAAGATGTGCTTGTTAAAAGAGTTCTTTTATTTAATTTAGTGTTGAGGGACTAATACTCACATTGTTTGTGCCAAACTGTTTTCGTCAACTACTGCAAATCCTTTGTGAATTTATTTTTTATTCGTGGTCGTACACAAATGCCCAGCTGTATTAAAAGTATTTAACATCTTTTTAAATATATCAAGATTGTTTTTTATAACTTTTTTTAACGTTTTAAACTATTGAAACTCCGAAGAAAACGGCGTTGGTCTAATAAATTTTATTAAACTAATAAATATGTTTGTATTCTTTCTTTGTTCATCGTGATTTATGAATGTTTTTTTTCTGAAAACCCGATTAATTTTTCAATAAAAGTGAAAACCGAAAGGTCTAGTATTTATGACCATTTGAAAACGTAAAAAATACACAAAGAAAGAAAAAACAAACTGGCGACACATAATAAATCATGTAACGATTTTGTGGTGTATTCAGGCGTTTATTCAAACATGGGGCTAAATTTTAGCAATACAAGCCAACAAACATACAAACATACAAGTAGGTACATATAAATTCATAGATACACAAATTTTGCAATAGAATAGTAAAAGAACAAGCGAGAGTAATATATTTTTTATTAAAAACCAACGTAGAAACATAGAATTAAAAAAAAAAAAAAAATAGAAAAGTCCTGCTGCATAAAGGCTAAACATTTCGACATACATACAAATTTTTTTGTGGATTTTTTACGACTTTGTGCCATTTTTTAACATTTTACTGTAAAGGATTTATTTTTTTATGTAGA
This sequence comes from Pollenia angustigena, assembly GCA_930367215.1. Taxonomy (NCBI): domain Eukaryota; kingdom Metazoa; phylum Arthropoda; class Insecta; order Diptera; family Polleniidae; genus Pollenia; species Pollenia angustigena. The sequence continues at coordinate 116,021,922 of OV884057.1, read as the reverse complement.
AGAATTTGTTTCTCATTTTTATGTGCTCAGCTTCTCAAAAACGCATTAATAAATAAATTCATATCCTGAAAGCAATGATTTATAAACCTGACATATTTTTATTTATTTTTTTTTTGTGTGTATGTGTTCCTCTCTAACAAAACCAATATACTGGAATGCAGACCTCATTTCTATACACTGGCTGACTTGTGTTTTTATTTGTTGTCCGAGTTATGCTGCAGAGGTTTGATATAAAGATATGAAATTTTTGGATTATCCCAGCGATCATATTATAGACATATAACTACACATGACCTAAATAATATTTTGAATTTGTACACATATCAAAAATACGACCAGGAGTTAAGCAATTATGCTTAAAATATATCGAGACCTTTTTGCGATTATGTATATCGTAAGAGACAAGAGGCACATTTTACAGAAGAGGGGTTTTATTTATTTTTTGTTAAGAGGTGCAGCCCATTATTTGGTTTCATATTCTGCATTTATTTTTTCTATAATTATCATACCGCATTCGCTTACGATATAATCGCAAATGATTTAAATTAGTTCAACTTCTTTCTGAAATTTATAGCCAATCTTCAAACAATTGTAACGCAGAAATGTTTGCCTTACTTTTGCAGTTTAACGTGTTTTACAAAAACTAGTGTTACTAGTTATTTTAATTTACATTCAGAAGCCTATTGTGACTATTTTAGAATTACAAATGAATGTTCGCTATGTATTTGGCTTTTAATAAAGTGAATGAATCTCTTTTGGTAAAGAAACTTCAGTTAATGGGGTTTACAGATCTTAGCTTTAAGTGGATTCACTCTAATATATCGATCGAAACAAATATGCCATCAGGAGTACCTTAAGGCAGCCACCTTTATTGTTTTTAAGTGCTCCTATTAGGGTATTCATTTAATCGGTTAATCGCTCGATTAATTAACCGAGGTTTTGGTTTAATCGGTTAATATTGCTATTGATCGGTTAACCGATTATTAAAGTTTTGTTATAAACTAAGTAATTTCAATAAATAAAAATGCAAAAAATATTTATTATTTGGAGTTTATTAGTGAAAAAAAAAAACAATAACATAACAAACAAAACAATTCTTGGACTAAAATGATCAAACAAAGAAAATTCAATACTAATTAATACATATGGGCATTCCCACAGAATGTTCTACCAGCATGAAAGAATAGAATGTTGGTAAGCATCGTCTTTCATTGTTTATTATTATAAAAAAAAGTCTATGTTTTTATAAAAGAATGGTTTTTATAGCATATCTCAGCTGTTTTACTTGAGGAAATTGGGCTGGAAACTGGAAAACTTAATATTTTTTAAAGCTACATCTAAAGACATTTTTATATAATTATTTTATATGCAAAAAAAATGTTAGTTTTGGACTTTTTCTTCACAATCTCTCCATTACAATCAATTGTAAATTGAGTATTAGGTTTTTGTTAAGGAACTTTTAAGATATTTTTGGGAAAATTCATGGTGATAATAATAAAAAAACATATGGAAAAATCGTAAGTTCGCGACCCCGTACGTTCGAAAAATAATTTGGTTTAAATGTTTAGCATTTAAGCGATTATTTTCTTTAGATTTGTTAAATCTTGACTTATAGAAAAATTCTTGCATTTATCGAAGATGTAAGAGAAATCCTGGATTTCTCTAAACATATCAAATCTTCCATTATGCCATTATAGTACTGTTTAAATTTTTTACAATTTTGATCACTTCTAATTGTTTCGGTTACTATCGAGAGTTTCTTCTGTTTTCAGGCCATCATCTGGCATAGCTCAGCACCGCACATTCTGCAAAAAAGTTTATTTACGAATCCCTTAGTTTCGGTTTTTGTACTGTATCTTAAGAATGAAAAAATATTTTCTTATCACATACCTTTTGAATATGAGACGAAACAAATAATAAAAAACCCAAACAAATTTGTTATAATACTACAAAAAATTCAAAATTTTGCTATATCGGTTAATCGGTTAATCGACTGAAATTAACCGGTTTAATCGTTAATCGAAAAAACGCAATTTTAAATTAACCGATCAGTTAATCGGGTAGTAATTAATCGGTTAACGGTTAACCGAATGAATACCCTAGCTCCTATGTATGCTGACGATGTTCCGATTTTTTTTATCTATCAGTGCAACAAAATTCGGGTCATCGCCGCCAGCCTCAATACTTGCAATGTGAAATGAAACTGGACTACTGGTAGAGCAAATCTGCCAAAGGGCTTGGAAAAGTTATCTCGGGTTCCCGAAATATCGGCCTCTAAAGTTTTTTAATTTTTTTAAAAGGCGTTTGGTATAAGTCAAAAAAATATACTAAATGTACTTCTAAGCTAAAATACTATTTCAGATGCCTTTAGTAGAATTGTATGTCGATTCTCTTCTTAGAATATTTTAACCCTCTAATACTGATTTTAAGGGGTCATTTTTGTCCTGTTTTTAGCTTCCACACAAAAGTTTTCGAAAAATTTAGAAAATCCGTTTAACATACATTGCACGAACTTCTTGTCTTAGAAGACGCCTAGTAAAATTTCATGCAGAAAAAATTCGTGGAATATTTTAGCCCTCAAAGTGCCGTTTTAGTATACTTTGTGGGGAAGTTAAAAAAAGTACAAAAATTACCTATTAAAATGAGTGTTAGAGGTTTAATATATTCTAAGAAAAGAATCGACATACAATTCTACTGAAGGCATCTGAAATAGTATTTAAGCTTAGAAGTACATTTTTTTTGACTTAAAACAAACGTCTTTTCAAAATATTCAAAAACTTTAGGGGCCGATATTTCGGGAGCCCGAGCTAACTTTTCAAAACCATTTGATAGATTTTCTCTACCAGTTGTCTAGTTTTATTTCGTATTGCAAGTATTGAGGCTGGTTTTTTTGTTGCACAGTGTTTTCAAAATCATCAAATCCTAGTAGTTTTTGTGAATAGTGTGAAGCAAACTTAATGGAGCTAAATTTAAAGAAGTGTTAATAAATGCGTTTTTCAAGGAATAATGCAGCACCAGTAAATTACTTTCTAGTAGATATTCCTTGAATTTTGAAATTTATGGCCAAGTGCCTAAGCTGAGCTTTAATTGGCAAATTATGTTTATGATAAATAAAGCCTGAGGAACACTTTGGTATATAAAACGCTGGGAAAAAAAGTTCGATGACTCGTATATTTCAAAAACATTATGTATATGTCACTTGTTAGACCGATTCTTGAATATGGATAGATTATATGGGACCCAATAATCGAATCATTAAAGAAACAATTTCGGTTATTCTGTCATCGCGGACTACATTTCAACTCACTTATCTTGCCTTGATGCACAGCTCGAGTGGCTCTGATAAAGCTCACTACTTTAAAAAGTCGTAGAACAAGGATGAATGTGTCGTTTATTATGAACGTTATTAATGGTGGTATCTACGCTGGTTTTTTTTAAATAAGTGGTCTCGTTTAATATGCCTCAACGATCATCCCGAAATTTCATACCAATATTCGTCAAATTTTTTAGAGCTAAATATGGTGATACTGACCCTCTTAGAAGAATGTGTAACCAATTACATAAATTTAATGATTTTTCAAAGGTTTTCTTGGAAGTCAAAAAATTTCACTAATAAGATTTAGATTTAAAGTGCTTCATTCCCAATTCTTAGTATTGATAAACTGAAATTTATTACTTTTTATTAGGCCAGATCAACAGGAAACTTCATCAAAAGATTTAAGAAAAGCTAAACATGTTATTCAAATAAAACTGTAAGCGAATAGGAATTATGAACACTCAAATATCTTACCCGTAATAATATCAGAGCTTTAACAAACCAACAACAACAAACAGACAGTTTATCTTTTCTTACAATCCCTTCACCCACTACAATTGGTTGATATTTTTTTTTTATTTCCCTTTCACTTCAGTTTTTTGCACTACCACTTGCAGATTTGTTATCAACGATTTTCTTGGGAGTCAACATATTTCATTAATAAGATTTGGTTTTAATGTGCTCAATTCCCAATTCTTACTATGATTTTTCATTGTATCCAAAGTCAATAAGTATATTAAGCAATTTTCTTTTTTTTAATTAATACTTAAATTGGTGTTATGTAATCAATTGTTAGTTTATAGTATTTTTTATTTAAGTGTTAATAAAAAATAAAATCGAAATTTTCATATTATTCGAATGTGTATTCTAAGTCAAATTACAATTTGTTTAAAAGCCTTTATATTAGCGAGATAGCTAAAGTAACAGAAATATACAAGCGAAAATTCTGATAGTGTGCATAGAAAATATTCCTCGAAATTGAAGGAATAAGACTATTAAAGTATAAAAGCTTTTGAGGAATGTAATTTGACTTAGAATACACATTCGAATAATATGAAAATTTATGTATATAATAAATGTTACTCACCATGAGAAATAAATTCCCAGATTCTATTTGTTTAGTTTTAAATTAAAATAATAATTAAATAACAAAAAATTATTTCGTTAAAAATAAAATAATTTAAACTTGTGAAATTGTTGTAGGAAGTTGTCAAAATCAATCAACACATTGTTTGTAACGTCGAAGTTTTTTGATCGTTTTTTCAAGGCCCATTGAATAGGTCTGCGCAAGAAGCCTGATGATCATTGTTTATGTTCTTTTTAGTTGTCAAAAGTTGTTTACATTTTGCTTACACACGCAGAGAAAAAATATGGTTGGGCATGTTTACGGCAACAACACTATGTTTAATGTAACAATATATTGTTGTCGTGCACAAATAATTGTTATTTTAATTTAATATCAACAATATTATAGTTACTGTAAACATATCAATGTTTATCGCAATTATGAATTTGAGTATTGTTGACTGAAAAATAATTATTTTTCTAACAACTTTATTATGATAACTTTCTAAACATATTATCTTTCTCACAACCATATCATGATATTTAATAGCCATAACATGATAACTTTCTATACATTTATCATATTATGTTAAAGATGCAATAAAACTATTTTTACTCTAATCATATTATGCTAGCGCCATTTGTAAAATAATTTTGAAGCAGTTGTGTCGTTTTTTATTTGTGAGCATTTAAACAATTAAAAGATAAAATTCCATAAAAAAAAATAAGTTTAAAGAAATTAAAAAATTAAAATATTAGCGGAGTTCATTCGGTATTAGTGATGTAATAGTGCAAATGCAAAATATCATAGTTTTTTTGTAAAATCCAACAACAAAACACACAGAGATTTCGTTATATTTTATAAAAGTGCTACGATATTTCATCAACATCTTAAAATCGAAAAAATGGACACACGCGGTTGCCCATGAAAATCACAGATTTTTTTATTTGCTCTTTTGCAAGCCTTATATTGAACTCCGCTTTTTGATTAACATTAAGAAAAATTGTAAAAAGCCACAAAATAAAAAATCGATGCAAAAATATTTTAATTTATTTTGCATTTTTATGACAGCTATGAAAGGTGCTGTATCATAATATGATTGCTTCTTAATTTATTATGATTAACATGATGATAATATGATTAATTTCTTAGCTTTTTATGATTAACATGACAATAATTTGATTACTTCTTAACTTAGTATGATTAACAGAATAATAATATGATTAAGGGAAAAATATTATGATGTAATAGTACGAGTATATTTAGTCATAATATGATTCAATAATAATCTTAATATGGTGACTACAATCATAATTCTTATCAAAATATGTTGCTCTTAGAATATGTTTACCACAACCATGTTTTCTCTTTGCGTGCATGTGCATGTATATGTTTGTTTACGGTTATTGTTTTTTCCCACACATACGTTTATGGTATGCCACACATACTCGTTTTTTTCCTTTTGCTTTATATATGTGGTAGTAAGTTTTTGACAACTAAAAAGAAATTTTACACAAACAAAATACATGTCGTTTTTTGTTTTTGTTCAAGTAAGCAGACCTGATAGATGGGCCTTGATTTTTTAATTAAAATAAAAATATCATTTATTGCAAAAAAAAAATATTCAAAATATTAAATTTTTACAATTTTTAGTAATCATATATATGTAAAATATAATAAGTTTGGTAATAGGTGTAAACTCAACCAACAAATGGATTGCTTGATTCTATGAATTTGGTATAAATTTGGTGATTAGAGACAATTTTTAATTTTTTTCTTTGCAGCCTAATAATAACATCTATTAGTCAAAATTGCTACTTACTTTTTTGAAAATTAATTCTATTAAGTCACATTTAATGGACAAATTGTACCGCCAGCATGCACAAGTTGCCAATGTTCAGAATGGCCAGAAATATCATTTAGAATTCGGTGACAGCTTACTGATAAAATTAGGATAATCAAATTTTTTAATTTCAAAAACATACAGACCCAGTAAAAACTTCGCCTACTTTTTCAAAATGAATAGCTTCTTTAACTCATTATTTTGTAGCTTTCTTCTATAACTACATCTATAACAACTTCTATAACTACTTTTTTCTGGATGTATGCATGTAAAAAAATAATGACTTACTTTTTAATGCGTTCATTTTCGGACATCCCTTGTTAAATTTATTGGTTCTTTCAGTAGAATTGTAAGTAGTGCTCTTATGTTTTTCTGATTACTCAAAACATTATTTTGTAGGCGAAGTTTTTACTGGGGACTTATTTTGAATTAGTCTTCAAAAACATAAAAATATGCGTGTTCCAAAGACTATTCCGTTAAACTGCTATAAGAAATTTAGAAATATAAGTTAACTTTCTCATAAAGTTCTCATCAGACATATCGACATAAATTGCTTACTGGGTATATACAAATGTTCTACATATGGTTGTTTAAGCGTGTATGCATAATACTTTTTTATAATACCTAGAATATATGGTCATAAATTTTAACTGGTCTAAGTGGAAAATATTGTCACGGGTATACCGGATACATATGCATATATGTATGTATGTATGTAAGACACTCTTAATATTGTAACATAAATAACTGAATGTACAACGTATAATTTACACAAGGTATTTATGTGTGGCACGTAGTTATAGAATACCACTTACCTATACACACACATAGCTTTACTTATATTATAGCCATATCTATAAGTATGTATATCTATCTATTCATCGGTATATTTAAGTTTATACGGAGAAAACAATTTCACTTAACTGTATTAGTGTCGGATGCTTAAGTATCATGTGAGTTATGTATATTTAAGTATATGCATATGTATGTAACAATGATAAAATATGGTGAATGGTCTTATTATATTCAATGTATGTGGATGTTACCTATTCTAGATCTACAGAAGTTAGAGTGTGTTATTTGGTTTTAATATTTCCTGCAAATACAAACGGGTTTTCTTACAAAAAAGCTCTATTGTCTTTTTCCCTCGATTAGACGCAAGTTGGCAGTAATATGACACACTCAGTTCTGAAATAAATATAAATATATTTTTTTTAACCTGCCTGAACCCACCCTTTAGGCCAACAAAAAGTTGATTTTCTTAAGGCTTAAATTTTCAACAAAATTCCTTTTGTTAATTCAGAAATGTGAGTGTGTGTGTGTGTGCGTGTTGCTAAGTTAACATTATAAGAACATAAGCTTGAAATTAATAGCGTATCATGAATTCCGAAATTTTATGTAACATACTTAAACAAACAAATTATGTTTACTCTTTACGAGGGTCGTGTGAACTGTTAGAAAATTAAGTTTTATATTAAGCTGCAAATCCGGCACTTATAAACACAACTTGGTGCAAAATTATACTCATAAAATACAACATTTAGTTAATTTAAGGCCCAAAATGGCTTCCTATGAATGACGAAAAATAAAACTAAATAAATATTACACCAACGTGTTTTCCATTTAAATATAATTTTTTTTACAACAACTATTCGGGAATACAAAGTTTATTATTAATACGATATCCGTATGACGTGCTAAATTCCCAGTTTTTCATATTTGATAAATACACTGAAATTTATTGTTGAGGGAAAGCTAGCTTCTATGCGCATTTCGCCGGTTGCTTAGACCAGCTCATCAGGAAACCTTTTCCAAAGATTTCAGAAAAGCCAAACATTTTAAACAAATAAAACCCTAAAGCGAATAAGAGTTATAAACACTGTAAGTCTTACTTGTAACAATATCAAAGCTTAAACAAAACACCAATAATGAACAGTGAGTTTATCTTTTCTTACATCCCCCTAGAATTGGTTGGGTTCTTTCCGACTCGAATTGTAGTTGTAAGTGGGTTAAAAGAAAAGGTTAATTTTTTGATTCATATCCATAATGTTAATCTTCGACAAAATTTATGTTTTTTAATTATTTAAAATTATGATCACACCTAATAAATATTCGCAAAACTGCTTTGAAAGTATCGGCTTCAGTAATGAATGTGTAGAGAGTTCGATAACTTGTGGAGGAGGCTTATCAGTAATTTCGAGCCCAAAGAGTTCCATGTCAGTGGTTTTGCGGTAAAAGGGATAGGTTAACGTTAAATAAACGCTTAACAGCCATACCCAAACAACTGAGGAAAGCGTTTTCTAGTTGTCAAAAATTGCCATGCCCATAAAAATTGTATGAAGCATCCCTAAATATTGCGGCGTCAACGCTTTGCAACTGGAAAATCCGACTTTGACAGTGCGTTTAGTAGTGCACTTGGCCGCTATTATTAATAAATAATAGCAATTTAGCAATTTTTTGGTCAATCTAGCGTTTTTATCTCCATTTTGTATTTCTATTTTGTGGGTTTTTATTACACAAGAAAGTTAGCACTACTATTCGTAACACAACGTTGACGCTCTTGTTTAGGTATGGGATATCAATGCAAAGGCTAAGTGAAAGAAAATGTGTCGCCTTCCGCTCTTGTGTAGGTATTGCTGTAAGAAATATTAGACGCCCTACACGTAGCCATAATTTTCTTCAAGGTTTTGTTTGCTTTTACATAATGTTTACTAACACAAATGGTTAATAAAACTAGTAGTCCCGTTTGTTTTAGATCGTTTCGCCAAATATTTGTTAAATGTGAACACATCTTAAATCTTTTTTTAAACTTTCAAAACTTGAAGGAAATTTTGCAAAATAAAAACGGTAAAAAAACACTCGTGGTAACACAAGATGAAAAATAGCTTAATCTAGTCACCAAATCGGTAACTTGCCAACAATAAGTCTTTAAGCCATTTATGTTTATAAACACCTGCCCTGACCCTCGAGTTTTAAATAAATATTTACATTTACAAAAACATCTTCTAACAAAATCTTTTTAATTTCAAAGGAAAAAAAAAAAAAAATTAAACAAAATATAACAACGTTTATAATTGTTTTCTTAAAATAAATGATATGGTTTTCGAAGAAATCCTTTTACTTCCCATTAAAAAACGCAAACACGTGTTTTCCTTTCTCTTTAACGAAAACGGGTTCAATTGCTCTTGTGGGGAATCTCTTTAGTATGTTTGTCTAAAAGTATTTGTGTGTTCTTTTCTTAAAAACCACAATCTTTTTGACATTAAAAACATCCAGATTTAGGTTTAGAATATTAGAAATTGTATTAAGACTGTTTACGAACGTGCGAGAGTAGATAAATTAGATTTTCGCTGGGACAGAACACGGTACTAAGAGCTCTTTAAGAATTTGAAAATGTTTAATTACTCGTATTAAGAAAATATTGCTGTTTGTATGTATTAGTGTTGTCAATTATTCGGGTTTTATAATCGTTCGAATAAACCTTAATGAATTTTTTCTCTTGTTCGAACAGTCGAATAACTTTAAACTTTTGTTCGAATATTTGAACGAATCAAGAATAAATAATTCCATTCGAATAACTTTGGAAAAAAGAAAAAACGACATACAACTTTAATTTAATTTTCTTTAATGAACTGTAAGAAAACCATCCACAAAAGATATTTAAAACTTTCTTTTTGCCTTCAGTGATACTGAGCTAATTAAGAAATAGCGCTAAGCGTTTTTTTTTTTTAAAACAATTATATTGCCAATCCATTTCCAATCAAACAAAAATCGGAAAAATGTGAAACCGCGGTTTCGGTCTTAAAATGATTTCGGTTCGGTTTTCGGTTTTGAAATTATCAAAGTTAAGGCCCAACTATAATGTGCATAAGCTTGCTTAAGCTTCTGTCAAAAATTAACAAAATAATTTTAAAAAAACATTTAAAAAAACAAAAATAAAATCCAAAAATATTTTCTTCTGTACGGAAAGTGCGATAAAAATGAATTAGAATACTTTCTTAAAAATAAACAAATTGATGTCATGATGATTTCTGAAACTCATTTGACCTCAAGAAATACGTTTAAAATCAATGGTTATATACTATATGATACCAAGGACCCTCGAGATAGAGCTTGTGGAGGTTCTGCCATCTTAATAAAAACTCGAGTCAAACACTACATTATGTGTGATCACCGTGAAGACTATCTGCAAGCAACGACTATTTGTGTTGAGGAGCTAAATCGAAACATAGTAATTTCTTCTTTATACTCTCCACCTAGATTTTCCATATCAGAAGGCCAATATTATAAATATTATAAATCATTAGGACCCTGTTTTCTGGCCGCTGGCGATTATAACGCTAAACATACCTTCTGGGGGTCACGACTTATAACACCAAAAGGTCGTGTTTTGTTTAATACAATCTCTAAAATGGGTTTAAATGTGGTCGCGAGCGGGCAACCAACATATTGGCCTACTGATCAGCAAAAAATTCCAGATGTTATCGACTTTGGCGTGGTTAAAAACATCCCCACAGAAATGATTCATGTTGAAGCTTCCCTAGAATTATCATCCGACCACACACCTACAATTGTTACTATATCGAACCCAAATAGAATTGTATTTCCGTCAGGTTACTTAGCGACGCCAGCCACACAAATAAATTGGTTAAAATATAAAAAATTTCTCAGTGCCCATTGCACAGAAAATATTCCGCTTAGTACACCGGAGAATGTGGATCTCTCTCTTGTTAACTTTGACAGTTATCTTAAACTAGCTGTTCAACACTCCAGCGTTACCCCCAAAAAAATTAAAAATAATAAAATATGTTCTTCAGATGTCGAGCGGCTCTTGACTGAAAAAAGGAGAGTTCGAAGAGAGTGGCAACTTTACAGATCCCCGCAACTTAAGATTTTATTAAAAGAATGCACAAAAAGGCTAAGAAAGTTGCTACAGAATCAGAAAACGGCTTCTCTAGAAAAATATCTTAAGGAACTTGATGCAACTCCACAATCTGACTACTCATTATGGCGTGCAGCTAGAAATCTAAAAAGGCCAGTTATATCTAAGCCACCATTAAGAAACTTGAATGGTAGTTGGGCAAGAAATGATAATGAAAAAGGAAACCTGTTTGTAAATCATTTGAAAAACGTATTTACACCAAATATATCTCACAATATTGCGGTCGAGTTACCACCTGTTGCTGCTAGAGCAGCTATTCCCCTCAGATTTGAGATAAGAGAAATCGAAAAGGCTATTTGTGACTTAAACACTAAGAAGGCACCTGGTATTGATAAAATCAGTAATAAAATGCTTTTGGAGCTACCTCGCATAGCAAAGAAAATTATTCTTTTTATTTTTAATGCTATTTTACGCCTTGAATACTATCCTGAAAAATGGAAGGTTTCCTTAGTTACCATGATACCAAAGCCAGGTAAAGATCATACAAAAGTTGAGTCTTATAGACCTATTAGCTTATTATCAAATATGTCAAAGCTGTTTGAGAAATTATTAGTTTCAAAATTAACACCAATTTTAAGTGAAAATAGATGTATTCCAAACCATCAGTTCGGATTTAGAAGAAAACACAGCACAATCGAGCAGACTCATCGAATAGTAAATGTCATAAGAAAAGCATTTGAAGAAAAGAAATATTGCTCAGCACTCTTCATCGATGTTTCGCAAGCTTTTGACAAAGTCTGGCATGAAGGCTTATTACACAAATTGAAGCAAAATTTACCAGCAAACACTCACAAGCTGCTAGAAAGCTACTTAGTCGGTCGTCAATTTATTATTAAAGAAGGAAATTTCTTAAGTTCACCTCAGCCCATTGCCGCTGGAGTCCCACAAGGCAGCATCCTGGGCCCCCTATTATACTTAATTTATACTTCGGACATGCCAACAAGCAACTACACACAAACTTCAACATTTGCAGACGATACAGCTTTTCTAAGCGTCCACGAAAATCGTTATGAAGCATCGCGTTACTTACAGCATCATATATTTCAACTAGAAATATGGTTAAGACAATGGAGGATAATGGTCAATGAGCAAAAATGTGTACATATAACATTCACTTTGCGCCGGGAATCTTGCCCCCCTATTACAATCAATAATCAAATAATTCCTCAACATTCGCATGTTAAATATCTCGGTATACATCTGGATCGGCGATTAACGTGGAAATGCCATATAGAGGCAAAATTAACTCAAATGAAACTAAAAGCCATTCAAATTCATTGGCTTATTGGAAGAAATTCTGTCCTTAGTCTCGATTGCAAGCTTCTACTTTACAACTCTATCTTAAAGCCTATCTGGTGCTACGGTATTCAACTATGGGGCACTGCCTCGGCCTCTAATATCGACAAAATTCAAAGGCGCCAAAATAAACTTCTTCGAATAATCACAGCCGCTCCCTGGTATGTTAAAAACTCAAACATTCATAAGGATCTCAATGTGCCATTAGTGAAATCTATGATTACAAAATATGCAATAAAATATTTAAAAAGGCTTGAACAACACCCAAATCCACTAGCTCGAAATATTTTAAATCATGGCGGCCACACTCGCTTAAGAAGAAGAGACACTGCAGCACTTACCCAATTAGATGAGCGATAAACACCTATAAAAGTGAACATAACCCGTGATGAAGAAAATTTTGTCTGGCACTGGCAGGAGATAAAATAACGTATTAGGTTAAGATTTGATTAATTATTGTTAGTTCATATTTAATATATGAAGATTCAATAAAAAAATAATGACAAAAAAAAAAAGTGCGATCTGATCCGCACCTTGCTTAAGCAAATGCCAGTTTCATAAAATTAACCAAAAAGTTTTCTTTAGTTCAATATGGTTCGACACATATGAATCACATGTATTCGCACAATTGCTAAAGCCAACTTATTTATAGTTGGGCCTTTAAAATTCATACATAAACATTAGGGTGGTTCATAAAAAAAAAATTGGATTTTGTTAATGGCCAACCGGAATATATATTAAGCACTGTGAAAAAATTATGCATGATTTTTTTTTAATATTTCTGTTAAGGTTTAGGGGTCGCTACCGGCCCCCGAAACTGTGGTGTTAATAAAAATCGCTGCCCTTATAACTTTTTCTTTATATTTTTCCAGTGTGTGTTTAAATAGTTGAAACAATTTTTTTTAAGACCGTAAATAAGACGATTGCGAGCGTAGTTTTAATATATTTAAAGATTTATTTCATAATTAATCGGGTATTTTGACAAAACATCTTAAGTCGAGATAAGATAGCAAAAAAGTTTTAAAAAAAAACTCGAAGAAAAAATAATTTTCGCAAATAATAAAATAAACCTAAATTAAAGAAAAGTTTTTTTAATGGAAATTAGTATGATTAACAACATTTTTTCAACTTTTTAAATTTGACTTAAGATGTTTTGTCAAAATGCCACAGATACGCATATTAACATTCAAATTTTTAAATAGGTTACATGTTTTTATTGTAACTTAAAATATAAAATATACAAATGTTTAAACGTAAAATAGAAACTTAAAAAAATCTGAAATTTATGGTGATAAACATGAAATATTTTTTTAACCTTTAAAGAATGTTCAAGTTTTGCAAAATAATTATTGGAGAAAAGTTGATTTATTAGAATTTGGGTATTTTTTGTCTATAATCTTATGTAATTTATTATATCCCTCCATCAGTGCTACTCCTCGATATACTATATCGTTCACAACTCTCATAGAACGAGCTACATATGTCTCTACCATTTACGTAACCCTCATCTTCCTCCCAATCTTCAACACTTTTCTTTATGAAATGGGATGAAATGCCCGTTATGCTAAAAAATCTAAGTGTTTTTTTAAACTAAATCTTCTAATTGTTTGCCAATTATTAGAGAGGCGTCTAATGTATGTAATTCGTTTCCGGGCGAATGCAATAAGCTCTTCTGATAAGTACCAAAGATGACCAAAGATTTTTTGATGGCTTCAGTTCCAATCAACTCATTTACTTCTGCATAATATTTTAGGTCCTTTTAAAGCTGCAGATCATTTCTAGGCGCACAAACCGCTGATGGGGTTACAAACCAATATTTAACATAAATTCTTACTGAAAATATACAAACATCTCGAATTGAGGATGCTTCGATTTTAGTTAGCTTGAATTCATTTCTAAATAAGTAAATCTTCAAACAGTAAATGGCTTTAGCCATCCATCTAACCCGGCTATGACTTCCAGGTACTCTAAAACACATTCCAGATTCGGGAATACTTCCTTGGTTAAGTAGTCAATTATAAATTTTAAATAGAAAATTTTAATTTTTTTAAATGGTAATTATTTTATATCAAAATTGAACACAAAAATTCAATCTGTAAAAAGAAAAAGAACAAAAACTGTAGTTTCGGTTCCACAGTCTTAAAAGAACGCGTTTGTGCTTGACATAAAATCGATATGTTAGAGTTTCAGGGGGCGGGCACTTCGGAAAATTGTGAGAGACTAGGTCTCAACACGGACAGATTCTTGCTAATTTCAACCAGATCCATGATATATTAAAAGTATTTGTAGCAAATTTAAACACAATATTTTTATTATTTATAAATTCTAGCTTGTTATTTAATTTAAAATTACAATCGGAAGGACGATCGGACAAAAGTCGCTTAGTCGTCTCAGTAAATGATTCCGAAAAAAATGTTTCCCTCTTTTTGAAAATCTTTATTCATAATAGTGTGCATAAAATTCACTTTTTTAATACACGAGCAAGGCGCTCGCGTTCTATAAACCACACATATGTAAGTAATTTCAATAAATAAAAATTATTTATTATTTGGAGTTTATTAGTTAAAAAAAACAATAACATAACAAATATAACACTTCTTTAACTAAAACGAGCAAACAAAAAAAAAAAAAAATTCATAACTTACATAAATACATATTTTTTTATTAATTAATATCTTTATAAAAAAAAAAAATAAACTGTGAAATCATTTTACTAATTATTTCAACAGTTTAAGGAGAGATATTATAAAATAATGTTTTAGAAAAATTAATTGGCTTTATGTTTAGGATTTAAGCGATTCTTTTCTTAACTTTTGATAAAACTTGACTTGGACAAAATTCTCTCACTTTTCGTAGATGTTGAGAAATCGAAAGCAACCCATAATACAGATTATCTAATTTCTCAATAATTTTCCTGGATTTCTCCAAACATATAAAATCTTCCATTATCCTGCTTTAGTTTTTTAAAAAGTTTAACACTTCTAATTGTTTCCGTAAATTTTTGTCATTTAACTCATCCTGACGAAGCTCAGGACCGAATATTCTGCAAAAAAATTTATTTCTGAAATCCTTAATTTCTGTTTTTGTACTGTATTTTAAGGATGTATTTCTAGAAAAAAATATATTGTATGAAAAATATTTCTAAACACAACATTTTTGGTGCACTTTGGTAACTTTTTTGGTGATCTTTTGTACAGATAACATTGTAAAATTCTACATGGTTGCATTGTGAATATATTTAAAAAGCGAGTTGCTTTGCAGTTGACGATTTGGAACTCAACCATAACTAAAAACACAAAAAAATATGGTTTAATACTACAAAATTTGTAACATCGGTTAACCGACTGAAATTAACGGGTTTAACCGTTAATCGAAAAAAACTAATTTTAAATTAACCGATCAGTTAATCGGATAGTAGTTAAATGGTTAAACGATTAACGGTTAACCAAATGAATACCCTAATACACACCCAAATGGAAGAATATATAAAGGCAGCAAGTTTTTTCAAAAACGCCAAAGTTTAAGGGCTGGTAGCGACCCCTAAATCTTATTAAAAAAATTTAAAAAAAATCATGTGTTATTTTTTCACTGTACTTAATATATATTCCGGTTGGCCCACATTAAAATGCAAAAAAAAAAAAAGTGCCATATAGGAACCAGCCTAATAAACATATATATTTTTATTGTATGCAATATAATTTTTTATTTGTTTCAATTCAGGTACTTTTATTAACCCTTAACCCATTAAGGCCCGAGCCATGATCCCATTGAGCTATAATGATGAAACTTTTACAATTTGATTGTTTATACCTAAATATGAAAGAAAACAAATTTTGGGCAAATCGGATACGTGGGAGCCCAGATAACCCCCGTTGCGAAAACGCAACGTTGGGCCTTATATTTATACAAATTAAGCGCACTTGTAAAAATTTTAAATTAAAATATTTTATTCACGTCTTTGGGTGCACTGCTACGTCACTTTTTCACATTTGTAAATTGATCGGTCCATAATTTACCATAGGACCCATATAAAGCCCACTCTCGAAAAACATTTTAGTACGCCTAAAACCATAACAAATAATTATATTATTATAAATTTTGTTCTCTCACAGTTTTATATGACTAGGAACCACACTGTCAACATTCGTAAAGATCGGTTCATAATTTACCACAGGTTCAATATAATGCCCACTCCTGAAATATCCTAGCTGTCAGTGGATGGTATCCAATATTTGTCATAGCCGAATATAGCACTCTAACTAGTTTTTCTTTAATATCGTGGGAGAGGATAAGTTCACATTACTTGTTCAGTTTTCTATTACTGTAGCTATTGAAGTTACCCTGCTGGAAATTTGTGTCAATTGTTCCTGGATTTGTGAAAATAGAACAAGTTCAAAAAGATAGAACTCATGACCAGTGAAAGGAGAACTAATCATCTAACTGGTATATACAGAACAAGAAGGTAAAAAATGTAATGAATTACGGTACATACTATTTACATTGTATCGAAAAAAATCTTACATTGTTATAACTAACACTAAACACGTTCATTGAGAATAGATGTGTGACTGGTCAAATGGTGTCAATTAACCAATGACAACCCCATGTAAAAGTGATAGGTCTTATTCATATAAACTGTTAGAACTAGAACCGGTCTCTACCCCCAAAGACCTATCACGGGACAACTTTGGTTTAAGGTCGCTTCCCTTTAGGAAAATAACACACATTATATTGTTTTGAATAGCAAGTGATTGTATAATTACTTAATCTTTCAAGCAACTTGAGCTGAATCTATTGATTTCATCTTTAACCCTTGGAATAAATAAATCATTATGTATAGTGTTGTTTGAAACAAACCAAGGCGCATTGACAATCGACCTTAATGTTTTATTTTGGTACCGTTGTAATATTTCAATATTTGATGTACTAGCTGTCCCCCAAAGTTGTATGCCATACGTCCATACTGGCTTAAGAATAGTTTTATATACATTCTTGGGCAAACGCCTTTTCGCAAAGTAAAAACCACGTGTACGGATTTTTCAGTGTTAACTTTTATATTCCACTTATTTAACCAGATTTCAATTTCATTCAGCTCTTTTTGCACAAGATTAGTAGCTTCAGTTGGACATGTGCTCGTCAGCATAAGTTGCAACTAAAATATTATCTGAAGTAGGCATATCTGATGTGAACAGGGTATAAAGTGTTGGCCCTAGAACGCTTCCTTGGGAAACGTCTGCTCTGATGCTATAAATTTGCAATTTTTCATTATTTACTTTTACATAAAATTGTCGTTTGCTCAAATAGGACTTTAGTAGCAAGTGGAATGGAGTTGGAAGTAGTTTTTTAAATTTAAAAAGCAAGCCCGTATGCCAAACTTTGTCAAATGCTTGTTGAACATCTAAGAATACTCCAGAGCAATGTTTATTCTTTTCCAGGGTGATAACAATAATTATGAAAATATTAGCATTATTCATTTGCAATAACTATTATAAATTGTTTACCTCTTTTTAAAAAGTTTTAAAATAAAATAATTAAAACCCAGCGGTAACTAGAATGAGTAAAGAGGCCTAATAGAAGGCCTTATTTAGCAGTCACAAGCAGTCAGAAGCCCTTCTCGTCGTATTCCATACTTATTTATTTTTTACACATGTTGTCATTGGGCGCAAGGCCTTCCACACTTCCTTTAAAAACAACTTCGACCCCTTCCCAAAGAAGGGAGGCCATTAAAAATAAAAAATAAATAAAACTGAACACCTTCCTTTCTCCCTTCTCAAAGAAGGGAGTAGCGAATGTGTACTGAATATTTCAGAAGGTCTTTTAAACAGAAGTTTATACCTTCTAGAAGGCATACTTCTGAAGGTAGGATATCATGCGAAGCGAATCTTTTAGAAAGGAGTATAGAGGCCTTCAAAAAGGCCTGCGACTTGCGGTCTTTTCAATATTTACCACTTGGAAATAATTATACAAACTCAAATGAATGCAAACATACATACTATGAACATACATCCAAAAGGAGCAGGTTTTATGATGAATTCATATCTCAAATCAAATTTAAAAAAATTTAATTTTTATCAAAAAAATTAAAAAAAAATCATTTTAATGTTAATGACATAAAATATAAGGTGGCATGACATAACGTCCATTGTCATAGTGTCCATGGACACTATGACACTTTTGAAAGTGGAATAACAAGTGTGATTGCACCCCCATGTGTCTCAGTTAATGAATGAAAAAGAAGTTATTAAAATAATTAAAAAAAAATTAAAAAAACGTCCATGGACACTATGCCACTTTGCAAATGGACATTATGACACTTTCAAAAGTGTCATTAGGTCCATAATTACTAAAGAAGTTAAATACAAAAAACTGATCTGCATACACGCAGAGAAAAATATGTTTCATTATGGTCCCAACCAACAAAACTATTTTTAAAGAAACTAATTTAACCATAATATGGTTGTCGGTGACAATGATTTGCTTAAATTAAACATAATATGGTACAAATTTTTTTAAAAATGGTTTTGCTGCTTTTTCTCTGGGAGTATATATTAAATATATAACGAAAACACTTTTGGGCTCAAGGATTTTCTCCTCTGTGGTATAACAAATACCGGCTCCGCTAACTAAAGCTTCTCGGCACAGCCGGCCTTCGGCCGGGCGCAAGGATTTTCTCCTCAATGGAATAACAAACACCGGCTTCGCTAACTAAAGCTTCTCTGCATAGTCGGCTTTCGTCCGGAAACAAGGCAGATTTTACAAGCATTACTTAGTGAAACTTTGCAAAGTGTCATAACGTCCGCGGACGCTATGAAATTTCTTTGATGGACGTTATGACAGGCCACCAAATATAACTACACCTGAAGATTTCGGCATATACCGACGAAACGTTGGGAAAATTGTAATTACAAAATATTGTTTTAAGTACAAAGAAATGTGAGGCCTTATTAGCTTAAAAACATCAAAATCTAGAATATCAATTCACTTGGCCAAACAAAAGAAATTCAACTGTATTCACTAATGTTTTGCTTTAACTTGTTTAAATGGCTTTTTTCGTAACTTATTTTCGTAAACCATAATATATAAATTTTTTAAAACCGTCTTCGTTGGCAGCACTAAAATAGCAGCTTTTGGTATATTTAATTATTTATCATTTACTGCTGTATAAGAGCTCTCTTATTGAAGCGCTTGAATTTTTTGCTGAGATATGTACAAATTTGTTTAGTTTTTTTTTAACAATATTGTAAAAGGCTGTTTTATTGTTATATATCAAAAACTTCCAATAAAAAATTAATTTTTTACATACATATATTTAAATAAAAGGACAAATAATGAACTAAATATTATTAATTATAAATCTGTGAACTAATCGTTGATCTCTTTTTAAAAAGTTTTGTATAGAATTTATGAAACTAAAAAAAATTGTTTTATCTACTACAAATGAAAACAAATTTGTTTCGTTTTTTTTAAATGAATATTGTTAAGTTTGATTTTTTTTTTTTTGAAAATTTGAAACTTTAAAAGACAGTTTTATTGTTAATATTTTTGTATTAAAAATATAAAACTTCGTTCACAATAAGCAGCAACATCTTCACTGGTGTTCACAGTAGAGCAACATTTTTTTGTCGCGACCACACATTTTAAATAAAGAAACCGTTTGCAAATTTTTCCCAGAACAATATTACGTATTTATTATTAATTGTTGGAACCTTTTGTTAAAATTTTCATTCAAAACTTAAAAAAATTATTATACACGTCATAAACAATTTCATACAAGTTTTTGCTGAAGTAGAAGTTGACTCAACTTATAAAAAAAGTTGAAAAACGAAAGAAAAATATATGAAATACTATGGAAAGAAATAAGTTTGAAGAAAAAACAAAATTGTTGCTCTGATTGTGAATGAAGCTAAACAATACTTATTTAAAATTAATTTGAAAAAGTATTTTATATAAAAAAAATTCTAACATGGAGCGTTTTTTTTTAAATGTCGGGGTTTTTCTCCAAATTGTTGCGTTTGGAAATTTCAAAGTTGACAAGGCTGATCAACTTCAGCATAGCTATCGAGCTATGCTGACTGATATTTTTTTTTTCAAAAATTAATCAGCTATGGAGCAACTTGCTGTACAGCACACTTAACTATCGATTTATTACAATATCAATTTAGTAACAACTTTATTTCCAGAGTGGTCCTCTACACTGGCACGCTTGTTCGGTCCATTTTACCAATCTGGATTACTTTCTATAGGGCTGTGTTTAGTCAGTGGTTTATGCCGACAAACTTGAAGCATTGGAAGCCAATTTTTAAGCCACCATTGACACCATACTACCAGATTTGAAAAAGTAGTTAGCAAATCGCGGCGGAAAAACAAATGTCATGAAATTATCTACCAATTTAAAAAAAAAACCTTTCCAACAATATTTCTAAGTTTAAGTTTTCATTTATCTATGGTCAAATAATAACATAACAGTGCTTATGTTATTAGGTGACCATATTATGGTTAAATATGACCATAATATGCTTAAAATTAACCCAAATTCGGTCAACATTAGCCGTAATATGCTTAAAATTGTGGAATAAATTGGGTCAGTAATTACATTACTTGTCTTTCCTAAAGATTTTTCAATGTGCTTTCAAGTTGTTAATATATTTTTTTTTAGTATTCTTAAATTGACAGTTAAGTAAATTGCGATTTAATCATTTTCCAGCCCGCGACAGCCTTTATCAGCATTGGTTCGACTTTACTGTGGCCGTATTCTGTAATTCGCTAAAGCTAAATCTCTATCGCTAAAAATCTATAAAGTTGATTTAATGACTTTTGGCTACGAATACAATACTGTAACGTGCATTGCTAGATTTAACAATGCCATACAAATTTAATTCGCAGCAATTTTGGCTTTTAATGTCATTGCTAAAAATTTTAATTTTTGCATTCTCTAAGGCATTTTAGCGATCGAGATTAAGCTTTAGCTAAGCATGTTACAGAATACGGCTGCTGGTCTATACTACCACATTCAGTTTATGTATATAAATAATAGGTTTTTTTGCTTGTACGTACAGTGAAAAAAACCAACCAAACCATCCGTACTTAAATCAATCCGAAGCGGTGTCAATAGTACGGTAAGTATGGATTTCCTCAAGTCAAGTACAGAACGCTTGATTCAAGGACAGATTATTGAAGTGCGAAGTACTTAACTTATCCATGTTTAGTCCCGAATTCGGACATAAAATAATCCGAAAACAGGATTGACTTAACTAAAAGTGAGATAAAATTAATATCAAACTGTGCTTAATTCAGGAATTTCAAAGACGGTTTAATCTCGATTCGTACTTGAAATAATCCGAAAGTGAGAATAGATTTATTCTAACCCACCGAACCAGAGAAAATATTATTATTTAACTTACTCGTTACATATATTAATTTTACTTTTGTTGCATTCCGCCCTTCGTTTACAGAAGAATTCTCAGTTATAAGACACCAGCAGTATGCCCAATATAGTCTTCCTAATCATTCTACTTAAAACAAATTATGTATTTAAAAATAGAATATGGGAATTAATGTGTCTTATTTCAGTTTTTAAACATGAAAACAACATGTAGTGTTGTTGTTGTTTCTATTCAACAAACTTTTACAAAGACACGTGTATGCACGGATATTGGTTTTCGAAAGTTATCCCATTTTGGATTGTTTAAGGGGCATTTAAGTGTTATCCCTACTTAAATTTTTGAATGCGACTCGTACTAAAATAACAAAAAAAAAAGAAAAAACATAAATCTGTACGAGTTTTTTTCTTTCAGTGTAAACATTAAGCTTAAACCGTTCATATTTGTACTGTCCATCCAAACAAATACGGTAACGGATTTTGTAATTATTCAAACAACACATTGAAAAGGAGGCATGTGTTTAAGGCATTACTTTTCAAATTTCTGTACGAAAGCAGGAATAGGAAAACTAGTGGTTCAGTCGGAGTATGAATGAGTCAGTTTGTTGGTTGAAATCATTAAACCACAGGTAATTGTTTACGTGTGGTCAGCAATGTGGAAAAGTCAAAATCATCGAGAACAAAGGCAGAACTGTTGACAGGACTTTGCCCAAAATTTACAATGTGTGACTGTAACACATGTTTTAAAATGCCAAATACATACCAACGCATACCCTATCCTAATGCAACTGTTATTTATGTATGTGTTCATAAAATAAAAGGATATAAATTTAAGTTAATATAATATTTGCACATAAATCTAATCATTTATATTTATACAATTAAGTAACCTGGTGTTTAACCTCTATTCTTCAACTAGACTGACATACAAACAAAGATACACATACACACATATAAGACAAACTCGTTTCTACACAGCCACTACGCACATATGAAAATGGCAAGTAATAATTTTATTTGTGTCATCTAGTGGTACTTCTTGTCTAATTAAATTGGCTAGAAAACTTCCTTTTAAGATTTATAGTTACCTTACAGACATGCTAATAAAACATCTACGGTGGGGTGGGTTCAAGTATTATTGAAGGAAAATATTCATTTGGGTTCTTGAGGGCTGAAAATGCTTGTATTTATTGAATATAGTCATTAGGTTGATGCGAAAACTTATAGTTTCTCTTCAAAAGATGCATGCGGACAAGTCAGAGTGTTTATTCGGCTATGACGAATCCTTGCTACCTTCCACCAATAATAAGAATATTTCCAGAGTAGGCTTGCAATGGGATCTTTAGATAAGCAAAAACATTTTTAAAAACTGACCCTACAGCATTATAATTTGTTGCAGTTTTAGATCTATGATAAATTATCGGTCGACCAAAATAAAGTTTAATCTAGTTTCCAGTTATATAAAAATAAATTTTACCTAATTTTAAAAAACAAATGCATGATTCGTACAAGTATAAGACGTACCTAAGTGGTGTCCGTGGTTGTTCCACATTTGGATTCATAAATCTTTTCCTACTGAAGCTTTTGAGCTAGATTTTTATTTTAAACTGCTAAAGAGAACCGGAATAAATTTGACACCAATATTTTTGCTTTGTTTTAAGAAGTTCAAAAGTGGGCGTGATTTCAACAGTCAGACGGTCCTGGCTAAATTGACTTAGAATCACTCAAGGACCCATAATATATATTAATACTTTATGGAGTTTTAAATACATTTAAAAAAAGTTCAACACGCAATGACAAACTTTGTATATCCTCATTCATAACTTGTGGTGGAGGGTAGAAAATTAGAACAGGGGCCGAATTACCGCATAAGTCAACGAGAAAGCTTTCGTAACGAATAAAATTTCGTCGCGTTTCGAATGGATGGATTATAGCATTCGATAGCTGACGTAACGAAATTTTTGCAAAATGTACTAGATTTGTGTTACGTTGGAATAGAATAAAAACATATCTTTTGTGCATATTATTATCAGCTGAATGACACTAATAAGAAGAATAAGTACATGTTTAATAAAAAATTTAAAACAAAACCAAATTTTCGCGGCTTATTTCAACATTTTCATTGAATTTAAATATTTTTAAAAATGAAAATAAAATTATATAAGGAATGGCTAAATTACTTTCATTGTTCTTATCGTCTTCCGATTCTAAAGTTGATTATAACACAATACGTATCCGAAAAGAAATGAAGAAAATGGCCAAATTATGATGATCGACCATGTACTGCGCCATAAAATATTTTTGTTTTCCATTTATTTTGTTGGTTTTAGTCCTATAAACAATAATCACTTTATTATCTTGTTTTTAAAACTTTAAAAATAATAATAAACTTACATCTTTTTATATTTTTTGCACACAAATTAAAAATTTTATGATTTCGATCAGTACTGAGATGACGAGTAAAATTTAAAAACCTGATACTCGATTACGCCCTCGCTATCGAATGCTATTATCTCAAATTTCGATTGTGCTTGTTCGATAACGAATGCGGTAATCCCAAAGAGAAAAATGACGAACAATCGTATGCGGTAATTCGGGCCCAGAGTTTCATTATGATTTGGCATCAGGGATGTCTTTAAATTTTGTTGGCGAAGGGTTCAGAAGGGTTTATCTAGCCGCATGTATTTTAATTCCCTTCGCCGGCAAAATTCCAAATCACAATCGATAAGATAAGATTGTTAAAACCATTTAAAATGATGCTCAAAAACTGACTGCATGTTCCACAATTTCGAACGTAGACGTTCGTATAGAATTTTACATAGAAAATATTTTCAAAATTTATTGTTTTTTATAGCAATTTCCTATGCAAAATTGTTGAACAGGCAAGGCAGTAAAACAATATCTGTGGCATTTTGACAAAACGTCTTAAGTCAAATTTAAAAGTTGAAAAATTTAATTCAAAAAACATTTTTGTTAACGTTTTTTAAATTATGTATTTTAAACAAAATTTTTCTTTAATTTGGCTTATTTTATTTTTTAATAAAACTTATTTTTTTACAGATCTTTTTTTAAACTTTTTTGCTATTTTGTCTCAACTTAAGATGTTTTGTCAAAGTCAAAATTTTCTTTTAATAATGTGACTCAAAACATTTAATTTAATTCAATATGAAGTCCCGAAAAAATTTTCAGAATTTTTTTTCGACAGGAAACGCTTCACTTTCACTGTATTTGTTGACGTTTCTAATGCAACCTCGTTACTTAAAAACTACTGCTTTTTAGGAGTGACAAAACCAATATGGGCATTTCCGTTCACTTAGATGAACAATCAGACTGCAAATTTGTGCAAACGTTATTTCTTATATGTGAGAATGTTTCATTGTATGTTTTCTTTAATATTTATCTTTCTTAAAAGAGGAGATTAAAAGAGGTGATTATTCCAAAAATATATTTATTTTGTTTTAATCATTATTCCGTTAAATTATTATGGAAAAAATTTCACGTTCGAAATGTCACGTATCGACCTAGATTTTGGCTTAAAAAAAGAAAATACAGAAGATTTTGAAATCAAACCAAGACATTTTAATGTTAGTGCCGGTTCACACACGTCAAGTTTGACCCGTCAAGTCTTAAGCTTTTAGGAGAGAAGGGAAAAGAGGATGCCATTTTTTCCCCCTCTCTCCTAAAAACTCAAGACTTGACGTGTGTGAACCAGCACTTACATTGCTACGTAAAATTCTGAAAGTAGTTTAACTAAAAAATTGTGCCAGGTTTCGCTGAGTTACGCCTTTTTAAACATGGCCACAAAAACTACTTCTGTTTTTTTCAAGTTCGAACCGCGACTTCTTTTGCCATTATCTTTGACCTAGAATCGCGCCCTCCATAAACTTTAGCATAGAAAACAGTGCTTTCTAAGTGCTATAAATTAAGGGTTAAGAAAACGTAAAAATATTTTTTGCTTAAAACGTTATTGCATTTTCGATGCGTACGACCGTCACGTCACACATTGTTGCCAAAAAGATAATAGCTAAAAAATCACCCATTAGTAGTCCACCTGCAAACACCGCTAAGTTAAAAACAAATTAAAATTCTGTAAAATCCGCCATTTTATTTGTTTTTAAATACCTTCCTAAGCCATTATCAATCTCGTTTAAAACTCCGCAAGTTACGCGCAATTTCTTGTTAATTATTCAATACTCCTGCAAAACTCTCTATATGACTTGTCATTTCAAATTTAAAAAACAGTTTTAATCGATTTTCTCATAATATTGTTTTTTTTTTTTTAACTTAGCGGTGTTTGCAAGTGGACTACTCATATTTTAATGAAAGTGAGACGGATGAATTTATCGACAACCTTTCTTTATCTGAAGTATAAGCGTTTCAGTATGATCCAGCTACATCTTGCGATGTTGAAAGAGTCTTTTCTATTTATTGAAGTGTTTAATGCGATAACAGGAGATTATTAATTTTTGGCAATTTGAAGAAACACGTTATTAATATTTTAATATTAATAAAATAATTATTTCTTAAATAACAATAAGTTTATTTTTGCCAGTTTTGCCATTTTTCGTGCTCATCAACCTCACAAAATCTGCATATCGTGGTACTCTTCTCGAGCAGAAGTAGCCTACCTCTTGGAATGTCCATGTGTGAAGGAATTTCTGTTCAGACCACGTTTTTAGCGTCCCCTTAATGTGACCAGCAGGGACGCTCAGGGCCTAGAAACGGACATCGAGCCCAGCTGTTTGCCAATCAGACAGCCCTTTCGGTGCTCACATGGCCCCCATGGCCAGGAACCCAACAAAAATTCAAATCATTGTGCGTCCCCAGGTCGTTTAGAGATGCAAAACCATCAATGACCAACCTGGACTCCACCTCTAACGAAGATAGTGCTCTGAGAGCGGCCTGGCTATCCAACATAAGTATTCTTAAGCCCTTTGTCCTCTTCCCCAAACATTTCCCAACGCATATGAATATAGCGTAGATCCCGCCTGGAAGTTCGTAGGATGTTTGTAAATTAGAAAGGCTCTTTGGAAACCCGGGCCCATCATGCCTGCCCCAGTATCACCGTTCGTCGGTTTCGGACCGTCGGTAAACTAGAGCTATTCCGCATGGCCTCGCTATCAGCATTGGTCTACCAATGGTGGAATAAGCGGGTGTCATCGTTACGGCAACAAATACAACATTACAACAATAATGGAAATTATATCCCTGCTTACGTCAAAAAATACTTTAAACAAAAATCAAAGCGTGCCGATGACGTGATGAAATAAATAAATTGTTAGCCAATTTTTTTTTAAATTATGGTCAATATCTTATTTGTTTTAATTTAAAAGTACCAAAAACTTCAATAAATACAATAATCACAGCACAAAACGTGGACTTTTTGTAAACATAAACAAAACTTTGACAGAAGACAATACAAATAATGCAAGAGCAAAAAATCGTCATCTGGCATAGTGCTGTCACCTTTATTATTTCACCATGGGTCTACCCATTGATCTCTATCAGGTATAAGAACAGTTAAATTCTTAACTTAATTTGAATTAAATTAGGCAAAAAACTTGAGTTTCTTTGATTCAGTGTTAGTGTTTGATCTAGCCAAACGTTTTACCGAAAACAAAAAAAATTTTAAATAAAACTAGTGGCTACGTGTAGGACGTCAAATATTAATTAATAATGTCGTATAAAAATTACACTTAATGAATTTTTTGACGATCGGTCATGAATTTACCATATCGCTCAGTTGCTTTAATTATTTTTCTTTTTTCTTTTCTTTTTTTATTGTGACACTATTGAATTAAATGAGCGTTATCTTTAAAGCCAGAAGCACTTTTAACACTAACAAATTGCATTGCTGTATTAAAATATGGTCCATTTTACATGTTAATACTAGATATCAGTCAACCGCATTTAGTTAAAGTAGACCATAGGTCCAATATAAAACGATTCATGATATTTTATTAAAATTAGGGCCAATTAAGTTAAATATGACTAAAAATAGCATCATTAGCCTTTGTAATAATCATCCCATATACAACGTGCTCTTGGATTCGACTTTAGTATCGGGTTATGATACTGTAAGATCAGGTTTAATAAAGATTGTATATAAAGTTTACTCATGAACTGTCTTTGCTCTCGATAGAAGGTGACAAAGATTCGAATGTAGAACTTTTATTTGTTTTCGACTTAAGTTATAACACCACTTGTAATTTTCACGAGATTTTCTTATTTTTTTTTTCATTTTCCAATCACTCCCAACAATTCCGAAATGCTCATTTAACGTAATTTTTAAAAGGATACGATGGATTAAAAGCATTTCCTACATTATTAATTTTGTTTAGCACTGAAGAATCAAGTGGTGCAAGTGATAAAATAGATTAATTTAAATGATAAGCTTATGATATGCTCACACCAGGGTGTTTAAGCGCGTTTAAGTAAAATGTTGATTACGCTAATCAAAACTCACATTACTTGAGATCATCTTAAGTTGATTAAGAAAAAAAACCAACAAACAATTTTATATTTAATTAAAGCAGTGATAACCACGCCCCGAACTAACCAAGCCCCGAACGCACGCAAACAAAAATATTATGTACTTGGGTGCGGTCGCAGAGACTGATGATAGCCTGATGTTATGAAACGAACAAAGTTGTTGTATACATGTGAATTGCCGACCGTGTCTGTGTGAAAAATACGATTATTAACTTACTCGCGAGCCTATGGAGTGGTTATCACTGATTTAAAGTATTAAAAATGGATAAAAAAAATTTAATAAAGTTATCAGAAGATTATTTTGAACATATTCATGATGAATCGGTTGCACATGTGAGGGGTACACTGAAAAAATTTTCTTCACGTATCCAATGGATTTTGACATTAATCCATTGAAAAATTACAGTAAAATTGAACCTTTGTAACCCTTCATTGGATTAATGAAGAATGTTACGTTAGACTCCCGTTAATAAAATCATTGAAAATTTTGCATTATTTTAATGTCAAACGTTTAAAGAAATTCTTTTATTATTTTAATATAAAAGGTTTATATTTGAATGAAATTTTTAATTTATTTTATCCATTTTTTCAATGTGCGTTTTGAGTTGTTGTGATTTTAATTTTTTTTTTTATTCCTGTTTCAAATCATCAAGTTTTATTAATTTTATTACGTTTACATCCTGTTATGTTCTACGTTCATAAGCTTACCTTTAAGTAAATTGAACTAAATTCATTTTCCAGCCCGCGACGACCTTCATCTGCCTTCTTTCCTTTTTTCTGGCTTGTACTACTGCGTAAATTTTGTATAATTAATTTAACAATTAAAGAAAAAAGAATGTGAGAATTTTGTGCTCTTGTTTTTTCTTCCGCGTCGTTTGTTTTTGAACCTAAAAATTTCTTACATTTAGCTACAATCAGTATTTCGTTATCGTAATGAATATTTTTCATTAATGTTATGAAACATTGAAATTTAAAATTTTGTTCATATATTTTCATGTCTGCCGCTAAAAATTTAATTAAAAAAACGTTTTTATGACAGTTATAAAGTTAAAGTTGAAGAATTTTATCTTGTTTTCATTGATAAATTGATAAATGTCACTATATCATGGAAAATATGAAGTTAAAAAAGATTGCTTTTTTGCATTAACTTAAAAATATCTAAATATTTTAATTAATAGTTCATTTTAATCTTAAAAAAAACTATTAAAATTATGTATACCAATAAAGCTTCGGTCACACTTAATAAATATTTGACCAAATAAGCGTAACCACTACTTTTGTTAATAGTTAGGGAGATTTAACATGGTCTTAATATCACAAAATGAACTAATTATACTACAAGACATCGCAAAAGACTATTCTTTGCAAGATGTGGTAATATAATCCAAATAAATATTGGAATTAAAGGAAATGATTATTTAGTTTGCCTGTTGGTCCCGTTTTTTCCGTCAAATATTTGACAAGTGTGACCATAGCTTAAGTTGAATTTTTCTTTTGAAAGAGATATTAAGTTGTCATTAATTTAATGAAAAATGTTAACGCAATTACGAAACTCAATTGCGTAGCGTGAATGAAATCGTTTCAATATATTTGTAAAATTTAATTTCCGTAATGAAATTTTTCATTGGATTAATGAAAAAATTTAATGAAATTGATTCATTAGATTTATGAAGCATAATTCTTTCAGTGTATGTTCATGGTGGCCGATTCTACATTAGACTCAGTTTGAGGTATGTTCAGTGGATTCTATGTGGTTAATGAAGTGATTTAGTTGTTATCATGCCAATTTGAAGTGATAAACAAATCACGTTCTAGATGCTTAAACGCGCTAAAAAACCCAAGTGTGAACATAGTATTATATTCCTTATTTATCTTTATGTGATAAGAATGAAATCATCAGCTTCTGAATTCATACATCTCCAAGACAATGAATGAAAAATATGACACAATTCTACCATAAGATACGATGTTATGCATGACATATTTTCATCAGTTGAGGTACGAGATAATGTGGAAAAAAATACTGCCAACCAGTTTCTCTTATTAGTTTGCAAATTTGTGAAATACAAAATCGTAAAAAATCGAGTTACGTGGTTGCGTCAGAAAACCCTCGTTATTTTTGTATACCATGAATAAAAGTAAACAGTAGATTAATGTGAACACGTGGTTTACCCTAAAGTCTTTCGCATACTAAAAACTTAGATAAATTTATCACTTTCACCTTAAATATAAATAAGTGAAAACCGTATTTATTACTTTGTTTGGGTTCGATTGCAAAGCAAATAAATGTGCAGGTCAATTTGAGCTAAAGCAAAATATATCTTCAGACTTTTTCATAAATAATTAAAAATATGTGCTTTTTGCGGGCATTAAAAAATGTCTTAGAATATCTTCATTTTAAGCAAAGCATCGACCTTAAGCATTGTAAATTAATCACAAAATTAAACCGTTTTTGAGTTTTTATTTTATTATAAAAAATATTAAAGAAAATACTTCTCAAGTTTCCGATCTAAATAAATCAGAGAAAAATGCAAAAACTTCCCAAAGCAATCACCATATTTTGAATAAAATTTTCAGTTGCTTGTTTAATATTTTTTTACAGTTGTCATAAAAAAGTTCATGTTTCGTAAAATGTTTATTGTTATAAATTGTTAAATTGTCGTTGTGTTTTAACGTTTTTTTTGTTAATTATTTTTTATTCTTAAAATTAACAACAAAGCATTTTATGAAGCATGTAATTACGCAAATTAACTTTAATGACAGTTTGTTGAAACTTAGTTTTTTCTTTGTGCACTTTATGAAAACAGGAATAGATTGTCAACCAAGTGGCCACTGGAAAAGAAAACAAAATGCCAACATCACAGCTAATTACCATCTAATAATATTTGAAGTCTGTAGACACATTTAGTTGTTGTAGCTGTAGCAGCAAATTAGTGAATATATTCTAACATCTTACAATGAAACATAAACGTTAATTTCAGCTTTAACGAAAAATGTTATTACAAGTTTGCGACCTATTAAAATATTTTGAGCAAAAAATGCTTTTTGCGCGCTAATAGTGCAAGGAATATTAAATCTGAGAATTGTGTTTTAAACATTTTGTGGTTGAATGAATCTGATCTGGTCTCTAGACCGCAAAGGCAAAACTTTAACTCACATAGAATTGCCACCTTAAATTTTATTCTTATCAGACCAACCGTTGACAAAATCTAGATTTAATTCTATTTTTTTTTTCTCCAAAAATTAATTACATGGCTACAATATTTTTGAAATCTAAGCACAAAACTGTTGCTTTAATATTTATTAAAAGCTCACAAACGCTTTATTAAAGGCCCACAGAACCAATAAAAGCTATTTATGAAAAGCCATTCCAAATACTACTCTTTTTAATCCATTGCATTAAATACAATAAGGATATTCACAGAAAAAATTAAAAATTGTCTCTAACCACCAAATTAAAACTAAATTCGTTAAATCAAGCAAACAATTTGTTGATTTTGCGCCTATTACCAAAATGATTATGTAGATTACTAAAAATTTAAAATTTTTAATTTTATTCGATTTACAAGATTTTATTAGTCGTGCTTAATTTCCAATTTTTATTCTTGATAAAAATACAGAAATTTATTGTTGATGGGATAAGGTATTCATTCAGTATACGCATTTCACTGGTTGCTTAGGCCCGACCATCAGGAAACTTTATCCAAAGATTTAAGAAAAACTAAAGATATTAAACACGTAAAACTGTTAAGCGAATAAGAATTATAAGCCACAGTTTTACTTGAAACAATATCAAAGCTTAAGCAAAAACAACAACAATAAACAGTGAGTTTATCTTTTCTTACATTCCCCACTACAATTGGTTGGAATTCTTCCAACATTAATTGAAGTTGTAAGTTGGTTACGAAAAAAACAAAATGAAAACTTGCTTTATTGTATTCGCAAAAAATAAAGCATGTTGCCAGTTTAGTTTTTTTAAGCCGTGCACTTGCCAGTTCATTATCAAAGTAATTTTTGTGAATACAAAATTTGTTTCAATTAACAAGATTATCAAAAAACTTTACCGTTTCAAACAATGTGTTAAAGGATTTTAAATCAAAATTATATTTTTAATTCTTTTTCAACACAAAAAAAAAAAAAAAAAATTGGTGCAATTATCACATTAATAAAATTGAAATACTTTTTAAACAATTTTTTTAATTGATAAAAAACTACTGATGATTTTTTTGAAACTGCGAAAAAAATATGAATTGCACTTATCTCGCGCGGAGTTTTAAGCAACAGCTAACCAGTTTTGTGTAATTTAAATTTGTTTTGTTACTGAATTAAAAACAAGTAAGAAAGTATAGTCAGTCAAGCTCGGCCATATGATACCCAACACAACAGTATATAAAACAATTTTTGCTATTGTTACCTATTTGGGACGCATTGGCAATCATGGACCCCCCTAAACAAAATTATGTTATAAGGTTAAGATTCATGTAAAAGTTCTTTGTGACGAATATTATTTAATTATCTTCATCTTTATGAGATTTTAGGATGAGGGTTTATATGGGATTTATGGTTAATTTCGGAACTACCAGGACAACATTTTGTCATGACATATTAACTATCGTAAAAGCTAATATCGGAAATTTTTATGTGAATACCAACATTTATAAGGCAGTTGTGGCATTTAAAGTTTTTTTTTCGGGAGTAGTATTTGGAACTTTAGTCAAATATGGACCGATTCCAAAAATATTTGGTAAGATTATTAGGAGTGCAATACAATGAGTGTGGATCAAATTTAAAATAAATACCAACATAATAACACGGTTTATGGGCACAAAAACCCTATTTTTAATATATAATTCGAGTCGATCGATCGTTATACTTAAAGATGTTACAAAAATCAACACAAAGGCATAATACTTCCTGTTGTGGTGAAGGTATAACAATGGAAAATGTATATAACAAGAGAAAGAAAACGTTTAATTTACACAACCGGTAGCAGTTTTTCTTTCATATTTCACATTCATTTTAATTAAATTTCTATTTCCTATTAAAAAAAATACACTTTTTCAAAGCAAAGTACCAGGCTTTGGTTATGTTGTTGTTATTTGAACGTGACTGAATATGCAACATAAAGTTCCCGGAAAAGCGATAGTTTTATAACAACGTAGATTCCGGTAAAAAAAATTTAAGATATCCCTTGTATATAGGATAAAAACATTACTAAAAAGCCAGTTTTTTTAAACATATAAATCCTGCAAACGTATTTCGCCCTTATTAAAAGTTAAAAAAACTAGTTTAGTACTCTTGGCATTGAATCTTGCCAACAATGAAAAATGCAGTAATCGAAAAAAAAATTTCAGCAACATTAAATCAATTCGATGTTTGGCATGTATTGACATTGTAAATCTCTTTAAACATAAAGCAAAAAAAAAAAAAAAAAACATGAGGAAATTTGTAGGATATAAGTGTTATTTCGAGCTCTTTTTTGGAATACATTCGATTGTGCACAAAAAATTTAAATGTGTACCACTTTTTTAGATGACATCATTCAAAGCAGCGCTTTGCTTTGCATGTCAATTTGTTTCGAAAAAAAATCTTTTTTCTTTAACAGCGGAAGAGAACACTGAAAAGTCAAAAGACTGATAGTGAAAACTATAAAGTAACTGCGAGACCCAGCTAACGGAAAAGGAAAAAAATACAGAAGGACAATGATGCAGTTTTAGTGTTGAAACGACCATTATTCTTTACTAAATTTTTTTTCTCTCAGATTTTCCTAGTTTTTTTTTTTTAATTTGCAAGCAACAGAGTAACATGCTCATTTACACTGGCGCACACTGGGGATTTTTGCATGGAGGTAAGGAAAAAAATTATATTTCAAAAAATCTAGTGATTTCATCAGAAATGTAGTTTAATTTGTATAGTAAAACACAAAAGTCAATATAAAGAAAGTTAGAGAAATAAAAAAAACAGAGTTAAAGGAAAAATATGTAAAATCAATTAAAAATCGGTAGCATGTCATAACGTCCAGTGGCATAGTGTCCATGGAAACTCCAAAAAGTGTAACAGTATCCATGGACAGTATGACACTTTTGAAAATGTCATAATGTCCGTGGGCATTAAGACACTTTGCAAATGGACATAATTACAAAAGACGTTAAATACAAAAAAAGATCCACATACACGCAGAGAAGAACATGTTTTATCATGGTCACAACCAACAAAAATATTTTTAAAGAAACTTATTTAACCATAATATGGTTGTCTGTGACAATGATTTGGTTAAATTAAACATTATATGGTTAAAAAAAATTTTAAAAATGGTTTTGTTGTTTTTTCTCTGGGTGCATATATTAAATATATAACAGAAACACTTTTGGGCGCAAGGATTTTCTCCCCTATGGTGTAACAAATACCGGCATAGCAGGCCTTTGGCCTGGCACAAGGCTTTTCTACTCTATGGTATAACAAAGACCGGCTTCGCTAACTAAAGCTTCTCTGCGCAGACCGACTTTGGGCGGGCGCAAGGATTTTTTTCTTTATGGTACAACAAGTACCGGTTTCGCTAAGTAAAGCTTCTAAAATCTGCCTTGTTTCCGAACGAAGGCCGATTTCGCAAAGAAGCTTTAGTTAGCGAAGTCAGTATTTGTTATACCATAAAGCAGAAAATCCTTGCGCCCGGCCGAAAGCCAGCTATACCGAGAAGCTTTAATACGCGAAGCCGGTGTTTGTTATACCAGAAAGGAGAAAATCCTTGCACCCGGCCGAAGGCCGCCTGTGCAGAGAAGCTTTAGTTAGTGAAGCCGGTACTTGTTTTATCAAAGAGGAGAAAATCCTTGCGCCCGACCGAAGGCCGGCTATGCTTTCGAGTTTGTAAGCATGTTGTACATTATGACACTCTTCAAAGTGTCATAATGTCCACGGACTTTATGACACTGGGCACTTTTTGGAGTGTCATAGTGTGTATGGACACTATGACACTGGACGTTATGACATGCCACCTAAAAATGGATAATAAACCAAAATATATTTTGGTTTAAGGATTGATGTTTGACTATTGACGTGAGCAGTCGTCGATGGCTGCGAGTGTAATACGGCAAATCCCTCTGAGGGGACCGAGTGGTAGCGATCGAAACATGTCAGGGTAACCAGCCGCCTGGGTTCGAATCTCAGGTCAGCCAAGAATGAATGATTATCAATAACAATTTTAATTAATTTTCATGTTGTAAAATTCCTTTCTTCATAAAAATAATTTAATGAAAATTAAATTTGATGAACTTAAGCCTGATTAAAAAAATTATGAACATTTGGGTTAGAAATAAATATAGTCACCTACAATGTAAGAAGTCCCAAATAACAAAAAAATTTGAAATGATATTTTTTAATAATTTCGTGTTTACTTAACTTGTACGAAAATATAAAAATTGTTTTATTAATATTATTATTCTTAGAGAGCCTTAACTTCCTCGCTTATATCACTATGCTTCTTCTGGCTAAACGAAGGACTCAAATGTGAGATCATGGGATCTGATGTTACCAATTTTCGGTGCATAATATCTTCATTCGTGGCAATTCGACTGCATTTTCTGAAGTGTCTGAGGCGATATTTTTTATAGTCTTTGTTACGACTTTTCAATTATATCTCTTGCATATACGAGAATTTTGTGGAGTGAAGATGGCATATTGTACCACTCGCACAGTGCAACAAACTCTTTTGCCGTCTCCAGACAAAAATCACCAATTTTTTTTGGATCTACTACCTCGGTGATTGTTATAGCTTCAAGAACTACTGAAAACCATTTGATAATATCTTTATCCTGGACCCTTGTTTTCGGAAATCTAAGCAGGATTAGCAAAGAGTCTTCGTGACGTTTTTCCTGAATTTATCGACCAGTACCTTGCTTAACAGTATCAACCTGTAATTAAATTTTCTCTTTAAGTTCACGCTTTTTCAACTATATTCGGGCTTCTTTTATCGGACGAGTATGTTGAGATTAGGGTGTTCAATTAACTTTTTTAACTTTTATTCGATTAAGTCGATATTTGGCATTATTAACTTATTCGAATAAACGAATAAAATTTTGAAATTAATCGATTAATCGAATAACTCTAAATCCAGAAATTTCATAAATTACGAAATTTTTATCCGATAATTTTAGAAAAGATTAAAAACATTATTTTTAAAATATAACTTGTCAATAGGAATGGGCAAAAAATATCGATATATCAAAATATCGATATTTAAAAAAAATATC
Organism: Pollenia angustigena; assembly: GCA_930367215.1. Lineage (NCBI taxonomy): Eukaryota > Metazoa > Arthropoda > Insecta > Diptera > Polleniidae > Pollenia > Pollenia angustigena. Next base: position 115,985,342 of record OV884057.1, on the reverse strand, counting down.
TATATATATTGCTGATATTTAAAATACAGATATATCGATGTATCGATATTAAAATACGACTAGCGAACTCGATATTTTTTAAAGTCAGTTTTCATTAAAAACTCAAAATTTTAGCCATTTTTCAAACAATATGTATTTAAAAATTGGCATCACTGCAAGCATCATATGTTTTTTTTAACTAATCTATAACTCCCCGTCTACAACTGACATTGATTCGCTGTTATAACAAGCGTTGTTAAAACATTTGCATTAACAACCGTGTTATAACATGAGAAAACCTCTTACATGATGAGTCTACTTAACACTAAAGGCTCAGTTGGCCGGGAGTAATAGTAACAGTAACCTTACCGTAAAAGAGTAAGACCAATCTATTTCTTACAGGTTGAGACGTAACATCTTACTGCTAACTGTAATCGTTCTAATTGCTTTACATACAACAAAATTTATCAGCTATTTTTCAACGTTACTGTTACTCCCGGCTAACTGAGCCTTAAGTCTGAGTTCATACGGTTCATGTCTTATTGACAAGAATCTTCCTTTTTCTTCTTTGAACATGAATTGGCGTTCAAATGATTCATGTCATGTTGACGACATGTGCTTTTTTGATATTGAAAACAATAACAAAATTAAACAACGAATGAAAAAGCAAAACGTAAAGACAGTAAATGCATCTGTGTACTCGTTTCTTTTCCCCTCTTCCCTCTCGCCTATAAAGTAGCAATCTTGTCAATAAGACATGAGCCGTATGAACTCAGACTTACATCATATTAGTGTTAATATTGAGCATTTCATGTCAGTTGTAGACTGCATGTGTTACAAGAAGAATTAAGAAAGAAGCGAGTTTTTCACCTTGCAGATTTCTTATTAAAACAGTAAAGTCAAACGAACTTGAAAAGATTTATTTTATGCGGTTTTGGAACAATATATCGACCCCTTTGCGAAAATTATCGTACATGCCAATTTTTTTGAAATTGAGTTTTTGATGCAATCTTGTTCTACGTTCAAAGAGACGTCACCTGACAAAATCTTGTAGGCGAATTCCACTTCGTTGCTCCAAAAATTGAATGTATATTTTCATTTTGATATTGCAAGTGATAGCAGAGAAAAGTAGAAAAATGGCTCTCCTGTAAAATTTGGTTTTTGTAACATACGATCATTTCGCGCAAAGGGGTCGATATGTGCCATATATATTTGGAATAATAATAAGATTTGTGCATATATATATATGGGCATTTCCCCAGAATGGTCTACCAGGATGAAAAAATTAAATGTTGATTATCATCGTCTTTTATTGTTTATTATTAGAAAAAAATTCTATGTTCTTATAAAATAATGCTATCTGAGCTGTTTTACTTGAGCAAATTGGTCTGGAAACTGGAAAATTTTATATTTTTCTGTATTTTCTACTTTTAAAGACATTTTTATATACTTATTTTACATGCAAGAAATATGTTATGTTTACACGCTTTCTTCATAATCTCTCCATTACAATTAATTGTAAAAGGAGTATTAAGTTTTTTTGTTAAGCAAATTTTAAGACATTTATGGGAAAATGCGTGGAAATAATAATAAAAAAACATATATGTATGAAGGTAAAAAGTGTCACGTGCGTAATGTCACGTGCGTAATTTACAATTTATTTTTTTCTTCGCCAACCCATGCATAGTTGCTTTTGAACAAAACATGATTATAAAGGCCCATTACTAACCTTTATAAAAACATTTTTTCCGAAATAAAAACCTCCTACAATTCACTTACTTTCGCACTTTTTCTTACGGTCCTAAAAGGCACTTCTATTATTGTCACGTGAGTAAGTCAACTTTGATTGCATGGCATTTGGGTACCCAGTGCTGAATTTACCATTAGATATACTTTTTAGAAAGAACTCATCACAAACAATGTAACGATTCTAGAATTCATTCTAAAATTCCAATCCACTTCTACTTTTTTAATATTCAAACACAATAAAACGCGTACAAATGTCGCGTGCATAACCAGAGAAACACCCATATATATATATATATATATGTATATATTAAATTTTTTAATTTGGTAATACGTTCGATATATCGATACATCGATATTTTTGAAATAATAAATATCGATAATCTTAAAAAATATCGATTCGATATATATCGATATATTTTTTTTAATTTGCCCATCCCTACTTGTCAATGTAGGCTCAAAATTGTTGCTTCACTTTCGGACACTTAGATTTTAAAAGAGTCAATATAACTTTGGATTTGCAGAAACTTTTCCTTTATGCTTCTGCAAATAATTAACTCTACACAGAGAAAAAAATCAAGTTTAAACGTCGAAAACAAGGTTTATTTAAAATTTTTCGGTGGTGATTTGGCTTCATACGTTTTTCATCTTAATTCAACCTGATTTTACAATAACTTGCGAACAACATTTTTTCCTTTTAAAATAACTATAATTCATGTAAATTGAACATGGCAGTAAAGTTATTGCAAAATGTCATTTATATTGAAATAACAATCCGAATCACGTTGAATCAAAGTTATTTCAAGTGGAAACAAAGTGGATTTCATGTAGAATCAAATTGGTTGGAGTGTGATATAACAGTGTGAAGTTAACGTATGCATTTATTTAAGAATAATTCAAAACACTTAACTCTGTAACACATGTTTCACTTATTTTGTATTCCCCTTTGCTAACAGAAGCATCATCAGAATGACCCGATATGGTTTTCGTCATCACTCTACTTTGAAAACTTGATGTACTATTTAACTAAATAATTTTAATTAAAAGAATACGGGAACTTTTTAAAGTAGGTTTTTTTTGATTCAATATTGAATAATGTTATTTTAACAGTGAATAATATTAAATAAACGTGATTTAAGGTTATTTTAATATTTTTCATTTAAAATAAATATGAAATAATGATAAATTGAAATAATTCTCAATCGACATTTCGCCATGTTAACTTTACATTGGTATTTTTTTTGTGTGTAGGGAATCGATCGAAGTATCTTGTTGAAAATATTTATTCATTGGACCTCTTGTAGCCCTTGGTTTGCCAGACGGGCTTGTTTTAGCTTGATTGGTGTCAAGAATCAAGAGCAAATATAATTTGCCAAGATACATCGGAATTTTAAAAAATTCCAATAAATTTTTACGAAAAAATAACCATTATAGATCGTGCTATTTATATTTGGCTTGCAGTTTAAACGAATTGTCGGCAAGAACTATGGCAATTTGTATCCCAAAGAATAGTAGAAGAATGTATTGCAGAAAGATTGTCAATGTCTTATATTGTTTTTCATTTCTTAAATAATCCATTAATTCCAGGTTTCAATTTTAGCTTTAGAAATCAATTTCGGATTTAGATATATTATACGAAATATCTGAACAAAATTAAGGTCTTATATGGAATGGGCGTTACTGTACCGAAACCACACATTCTGGAAAACTAAGTTAGTTATTTGTCTATAACTAGTTAATTTAAAGATCGATTTCCTATTTTCACTACCAGTATTCTACAAATCCCGCTACGTATATTAACATCAGTATTTTTAAAATAACAAACTGAACAAAAATATGAATTTGTTTGTTCATTTAACCGAATTTTTTATTGTCAAGAAAAATTTATCTTTTTCTTTTGAATGTCAAGCTTTATGAAAATTTCGATCTGGCATGCCTATGTAGCCCCCTTTGATGATATAGTCACTGTGTAAGTGGTTAATTAGTGAAGTTGTCGAACAACATTTACGTTAATATATTTTTGGACACCTGTTACAATTAGCATTATTAGATTTATCCTTCGAACAATATTTTTAAACCAAACTCATGCTAAAGAGAGAAACTCATGAACAATTTGAAGTGAATTTAAAATCGAGCAAACTTTAAAAAAGACTCTGTAATGAAAGTTCATAAAAATATTCCCTTTTATCTACTTCATGCTGTAGGTATCTACTATTTTTGCAAGAACAACACTTAAAACCATGAAAAACAATTGTAATTTTGTAAATAGAAATTTAATTTAAATAATCGTTCGATTTCAAATCCACTTTATTTCGATTTCTAGAACATGCTCGATAAATTAATATAAATCTTTGAGTTTGCATATCTTTATCATTTTGTCTTTTGCGAAATGAATTATTACATTGTGTTGAAAAAATGTAAAACATGACAGTTTTTTTTTTTAGTTCCAACGGACACATACATTTGGTTGGTTTATTTGACTTAAAACTTTAAAAAAATTATACAATTAACAGAAATACTATATATTATTGTTATCCGATTAACTTTACATTAGTCGAACAATTAAACGTCTTAAATTGTTCGATTAATCGACCAAGAATTAATCGACTGAACACCCTAGTTGAGATTCCATATTAAAAGCTACATGCAAAAAACACACCATCAGCAAGTGGCAGTTCTAGTGCATTTACAGGCATAGCTTGAACTTCTTCGATTTCATTCATCTTGGATGTTGTGGCTCCCCCAATAAAACAAAAAGATGCTGCTGGTGTTTCTGGTACTGATTGTGCTGTCTTGCCGTTAATCATTGCATAATATTATTCATGTTTTACTAGTTAAAGTTTGTTATTATTTACTGTTAACTCAAACTCTTTGAGTTGCGATATCTCATCGTTGACTGTTCTCTTTTCTTCTCGTATAACTTGAGGTGTCTCTTTAACGTATTCAAACTGTAGTGTTCTGCAGTACTGTGTGGAAAAATATTTATTGTTGTTCCATTGTAATTTGTTTATGTCGTCACTTATGATAATTTAAGTGGTACAACTGATGTCATATAGTCAGATATTTATATCATCTGATAACCTCTGTTGGTATTCGGTTTGACTAGATGCCCCATTTAAAGTATATTGTTCGATTTCCGCTTTATATTTTGGTTTTTTCTTTCTTTACTGACGTGGTCTTTAGTTCTCTTTTTATTCTCTTAGCGGTATGTTCCAACAGATTTTGCAGAGGTACACTGTCTGAACTTTCAGTAATATAAATTCCATATAACTGTTGGTCTCTTCTTTCGTAAATTCTTTGTATGCAGTGATGCCAACTTTTTGAGAGCAAAAAGCACTTTAAAATTTAAAATAAGCACTAAAAAGCACTATTTCGAACAAAAAAAGCGTTAAAAAGCACTAAGCCATTTTTACAATTTAATTAAACACAAAACAAGTTGCATTCGGCTGTGCAAAATATGACATACCTCCAAAATTTAAAAAAAGGCGACGGCTTTGATGAGCGGTTTTCATTTTAAATTTAATAAAAAAAAATATATTTACATTCGTATATAAACATTTTTAAATGTATTATTATTATCTTCAATAAAAATATCATACAAATCACTTGTATCACCATCAGCTGAGTTTGAATTGGCAATAAAACAGTTTCAAAGTAATACAGTGCGAACTAGATTTTCGTAACTCGAAAAAATCGCACCTGTTGCAATTAACGAAAATTTGCAATGACCGACCATTCTTAATAAAAAACCAGATATTTCATCGTTTAAATAATTCTATATTAAAATCGTGCAAAGTTTAATAAAACAATTGGCGTATGATATTGTCCAATTATTTTAACCTATGTACGCTTCTGAATGAAGAACACACATAAGGTGCAAAATAGGAAAACATGTATGTTTGTATTCTGATACTTAGTCAACCTTTTTGCAATAGCACTAGAGGTAGAAGTGTACAACACGCGGTTTATCGGAGACGAGTGTCGTGTGTTTGAAAAAAGCTCATGAAAAATGGCAGGTAAGTGCTGGTTCACACAGGTCAAGTTTGACTCGGAAAGTCTTGACCTTTTAGGAGTAAAGGGAAAAGAGAATGCCATTTCTTTTCCCCTCTCTCCTAAAAACTCAAGACTTGACGAGTCAAACTTGACGTGTGTGAACCGGGACTAACACAACGCTCGTTATAAAAGCATTTTCTGTCAGCCGTTTTTAATTTATTAAACACTTTGCTTTTTTGTTTTTACAATCTTTTCGTCCTTTTTCTATTTTTGAAAAAGTGTCTACATCTTTAAAAATATGTTTACTGAAAACAAATACATCATTTTTATTACGATTGCTTAATATGTTGTCAACGCTAAAAAGTGTGACGTTTTGTAAAATTTCCAAATTGCTAGGAAGCCTAGCTCTAACCTCGTAAATAACCTATCTTTTATCACTTTTTTATCATTTGAAATCTTAAAATCTTTGCAGGCCTTCTTAAAATTGTACCCCAAATAGCAAATCTCATCTAAGTCATCCTCTGTATAATCAAAGTTTTAACAAATTATAGAAAAAAATTAAAATTGTAAAAAGCACTAAAGGCACTAACGAAAAATTGAAAAAGCACCAAGTTAGTGCTTTTTCTTAGTTTGGCACTAAGGATAAAATTTTGGCGTTTTGGGGCATCAAAAAGCACTATAAATAGTGCCAAAAGCACTAAGTTGGCATCGCTGTTTGTATGGTACAAGTATGTTGTACTTTGTAACCAATGCATAAGATATTTGTATTTTTCTTTTGTAAGTTCAAGCTTTGTAAACATCCCCAAAGTTTTTTATGTACAAATATTATGCTTGATTTTGGAAATGCTAGAAGAAAATGCAATTACTTCGTGAGAAAACAGAGCACATACTTCATCCCTCTTGTATCGTTTGGTGCGATCATAGAACACCTCAAACGATTTGCGTGGCCAACCAAGTACAGAACTCGTAGAACTTTTACCCTCAGTAAACAGAATTGTAAATATGCCTTCAAGCCAATTTCCATTCTTTTTTAAAATCACAGCTTCGTACGATTAGAATCCTGACATCTTCGTGTAAATTTAGAGTATCCAAAATTTCACATGCTATATTTGCAAAAACCGTTTTAATATTCTTCCGTCTTTGCCAAATTCCAGAAGCTTCGAGCATTAAACCCCATGTGAAACTTTCCGTTTTCGTTAAATTATTTTAATAACACAACTTCTTTCAACACGTTCTCTTTAAATTCTAAAAATATGAAAATATATACAAGTAAAAGGCTTTTTCATTAGTGACAATAGGTTGAAAAAAAATATAACTTTTATATAACAGGGAAATGTGGTAATGAAAAGTTTTAATCTTTAAGTCACCCTTGTGTGAAAAACAACACAAAAGGAATAATTTTTACACGATAAACAAAAAACGCTAAAGAAACTTTGGTAAAAAAATATTTCAGAGCTTACGTAAGTTACCCTCGTGTGTGGCTTTCCACATATAAGTATGTAGTTTTTTTATGTAATTTGCACTAGAGATAAGATTTCCTATCGGCAAGTGTGAATATTTTTCATATTATTGCGAACTAAATTCAATGTATGCTTTATAATTTGAGTGCTTATATAAAATACACAAAGCTATGTACGGTTTGTTATTGATCACTAACGTTATAAGTACATCATTAATGTTACGTAAATCATGACTTGGATTACTAACGTAATAAAGTAGACAGACATTGCATATGCATGAAAAACCTCAAAATTTGACTTTTTTCCGCGAAATTCCCAGTGTGTGGCGTACAAAAATAAAATTCATTGCACATTCATACAACCATCTATTACTGACTGGCATGCACACAAGGAGTGCCAGTATGAAATTGTTGACCCAAATACGCCGTAAATGAGTTCATAGTTTTGGCAGCTTGCTGCAAGCATATCGAATTTTGCTTTTTCATCTCTTTACAACCTAAAAAGTCAAGTTTGAATACTTCTTTTCAATTTTATACTCTAATTTTAAAGATTTTTTTCAATGTATTTCTTCTGTGCGAAAAATCAGATTGGCACAACTTTAAGTTTCTTTACTGTTTTCCTTTTCCGTTTTGTTTTACCAAAAATAAAAGTTAAAGAAACAAAGATTGCACAGTTTCTTTGGTTCATGATGCTCTCAGAAATGCCAATATTTAATGTTTACAAAAGATCTCAATGGCCCTTTAAGGGCCAACTATTGAGAAAACAAAAGAAAAAGAAAATATTTAAAATACTTAACAAAAAATTAAACTACAATAAAAATGAAAAAGAACGAAAAAACAAATAAAAATAAGTGGCAAGAAGAAACGAATTCTTTAAAATGGTATAAAGTGGCACTTGGAACAAGTGTTTATTTTTAAAACTAATAGTACAACCGGCGAAAGTTCTTAACGTTCTTATGTTTGTATTACATCCCAAGTTAAACCTTGGAAACAGTATTACATTTCAAATATTTTTAAGTTTAAGTTTCTACAAATGGATTTCAATGAAAACACGAGGAGTAGTTTTTCTTACACATGCCACACAGCATGAGCTTAACAAATTTTAATTAAAGACAACAATGAAAAATGTTGTAAAAATACACCAAGTTTTGTGTTTGATCAGCAAAAATTCGAAAAATTTCTTTTTAATAAAATGCTCATGTTTATTCTATTTTTTTCAAGTGTTACGATAAGAACTTTTTATACAGCCCGCGCACCTTCTACTACAACTGTCTCTAAGCCAAGTCATTTGTTACAAACTTAAACAAATTTGCAGTGGTTTGGAAATTTTTCGCTCAAGGCCATTAAGTTTAGCCAATTAATGATCTCATTAATTTCATTTTAGTGCACAGTTTCAGAAAACTAAATGATTATCAATTCATTCATTCATCCGTACACACAAACTGCCATTTGCTGCAATATGTTACGGGTCAGCAATAAGAAAAAAAATTAAGGCTAAAGTTTAAAACTTTAGTTGGGTATCAGAAGAAGAAAAATAAGTGAATTAATGGAACATCTTGTTCGATAACCTAAATTTAGTTAGCAATATGAATTTAGGGGAAAAAAACTTTTTTTTTTTTTTTAACTCACCCTTTTTTGGGAGCAAAATTTTTAAGAAACAGACACAAAATTGCATTTTTTTTAAATAAAATGCCACATTTTTTTGTAGAAAAGAAAACACCATTAAAGATTTGAAAACTAAAGAAAATTTTATATTTTTTTATTAGAAGTTTCCTACCAATAAATTTAAATTTGTCAAATTTAATCGCCAAACTATAATTTGAAATACCAGAAGATACATACGTATATTAGGATTAATAAGGCGGTTACCGAGCCATTATATATTTTAGTTTCAAAACTTGTCCACCAATACAAAAAATCTCCCTGATTTCGCAGGACCAGGTTTAACTCTTTTGAATTTATTTTTATAGCATGTTTGTATTGGCTAAATCACAAAAGGAGCTCAACCGGGGTTGTAGGGATGATCGTAATGATATTACTCCTTTTGGTGTTAAATACTCCAGGGAAAATCAGGTTAAAATCAATGCTCCTCTATGGTATAACAAAGACCGGCTTCGCTAGCTAAAGCTTCTATGTATAGCAGGCCTTCGGCCGGGCGCAAGGATTTTCTCCTCTATGGTATAACAAACACCGGCTTCGCTAACTAAAGCTTCTCTGCTTAGTCGGCCTTGATCGGAAACAAGGCAGTTTTTCGAAGCTTTACTTAGCGAAACCGGTTTTTGTTAGACCATTAAGGAGAAAATCCTTGCGCCCGGCAGAAGGCCGGCTATACATAGAAGCTTTAGCTAGCGAAGGCAGTATTTGTTATACCATAGAAGATGAAATCCTTATTTTGGATATATTAATTTAATATATACACCCGGAGTAAAAGCTATACAAATATTTTATCCATATTATGTTTAATTTAACCAAATCATTGTCACCGACAACCATATTATGGTTAAATTAGTATCTTTAAAAAAATCACTTGAAATTTTAACGGTATTTAAAAAAAAATGTACAAATTTTTGATTATAAGTTAAGTTGCGGACGTTATGACAATTCTTCGATGACATTATGACACTTTTAAAAGTGTCATAAAATCCAAGGACACTACGACACTGGACGTTATGACATGTCACCTAAATTTATATGAATAATAAACACTTTTTTGCAAATTGAGTTATTTTTTTTTTTTTTTTTTTTGGGAAAAAATTCGTTTTTGCTTTTTGGGTCATTTTTCATTTTCTTTTTGGGCCCTTTTTCGTTTTTTTTGGGCCAAATTTCATATTTACCTTTTTGGGTCATTTTTCATGTTCGCTTGGGCGATTCTTCATTTGGGCGATTTTTAATTTTTTTTTTTGGCCATTTTTCTTTGGGCGATATTTCCTACAGCCACAGAAATATTTAATCAGTTAAGGATTAATAATCGCGAAATACTTTACTTATCCATGTTCAATTCCGAATTCGTACTTGAAATAATCCGAAAATGAGATTGATTAATGTAAAACTAAGATTCGATCAATCTCAAAATGCGCTTGATTCAAGAATTATAAAGTTGATTTAATTCCGAACTCGTACTTGAAATAAACCAAAAGTGGAATTAGAAGAAGAATTTATTTATAATTGATTCACTTATGGCTAACTTTCAGGATTGATATTAAACACATTTATGTTTAAAATCGTTTTAAATACAAAATTCTCTTCTTCACTAAACACTTAAATAAAACTTAATTCACCGATGTGGTACATTTAAATTCAACTTAATTTTCCATTGCAATAACTTAGCAAGGTGGCCTTAATATGACAGCAATACAACAACAACAGGCAAAGCAATAAAATTCAACTGTTTTTTTTTAGACTACGACCGCATTTAGACTATGCAATTAACGCCGAGTTTTTTTTCTATTTTCTTTTAAAGTAGTGGCTACGAAACTCTTTTCACATTTACATTTTTATCAAGCATATTTTAAACTTTTTCAACCCCGTTTTCTTCCCTACACCTCTTGCTAACATACAAGAAGTTGCAAGCGAAAGTTGCGACGTTAATTGCATAATGTAAATATGGTCTACCTTGCAAATAAATAATATTTTTAATGATATTTGTTTATACTAAGTAGTGCTACCATACTTTTGTCTTAATTAAATCAGACTTTCAAATAAAACTCAAAAAATCAATCTGTATTTAAATACGATTTAAGTTTATATGAAAATTGACTTAGTACAGATTTAAATACTATCCTGAAAATTGGGAATCACACTTACAACATCGCGTTAAAGTTATCGAATTTTTATATTTTTATCAATGATCTATTGTTATGACGCAGTGAAAATATCGCTTATATTGCAATCCAAGATAAGCTGGCACATGATTAGTTGGTTTGAATAATGCGGTTTAGTAATCGAGCGTCCTGAAAAAAGTGCTCATCGAAATGTACGCCCTGACAGAAACGCGAAAGCTCTTCGGCAGAGTGTTGAAAATTATCCAGCTCGTTGAGAATTGTGCGAAAATTTTAGCAAACCGGGTCTGTAGAAAATGGGAAAACACCTTTACGTACTCGCCCAGTTCTTTTACGGGCTGGCGGCGTCATCGGGCCGTACTTCTTCGAAAATGTGGTCGGCCAAGCAGTTACCGTGAATTTTCGCGTGATGCATAGAGAAGAAATAGATTTCTTTCTCACCGTTCACTTAAACCTCCCCTCAGGCATTTTCTTGTTACGCGACATTGTTATAAAGCACAGGTTTTTGGTTTTGTATCATACATAAGTTTTTTTTATAAAAATCTTTAATTAAAATTTTTAATTTTTCCTGTTTTTTAGGTACTTTTGAAAAAAGTTACAAAAATAAAGAATATTATATATTATTTATTTACTTATCTGAAACTTCTGAAGGAGGAAGCTAACATACGAACATTATTATTTCTACTGAAAAATCCAAACATCGTAGACATTTGAGACTTTTTTTATGATTGGATATATCCGTGATGCGAAAATGCAACACTTTGCCTATATGTACCATATACAAATTACATAAAATTATCAAATAAAATATATTTATACAATCACTTGCTGTTTAAAACAACAAAATAAAAACTTGTTAATTATAAGTTGTTGTTATTTATGTGTGTTGAAATTTTCGATAATTTTTTCACCTTTTTCAAACTAATGGGCAATTTTTAAAATGCAGGTTATTTCGCAGTAGGTAAATTCGCTATGATAATTTTTTTTTTTTTTCTTATGCCCAAAGTGTGTTATTTTCCTAGAGGGAATCAAACTTACACCAAAGTAGTCCCGTGATAGGTCTTTGGTGATAGAGACCGGTTCTAGTTCTAACACTCTATATGAATAAGACCTATTACTTTAACATGGGGTTGTCATTGGTCAATTGACACCATTTTACCACTCTAAAATCTTTTCTCAATGAACGTGTTTAGTGTTAGTTATAACAATGTAGGATTATTTTGATACAATGGAGTATTATTTCAATAAAACAAGTCCCCAGAACTAAATTTAAGAACCAAATTTAAGAAAGTCCAAAAAAAAGTGTCACACCATCGGTGAAGACTGTACTGTTATTCATTACTTTTTTAACCTTTTTGTTCGTAATATACCAGTTAGATGATAAGTTCTCATTTCACTGGTCATGAATTCTATGTTTTTGAACTTGTTCTATTTTCACAAATCCCAGGACCAGCATGTTGGAACAATTGACACAAATTTCCCCCAGGGTTACTTCAATAGGTACAGTAAGAGAAAATCGAACAAGTAGTGTGAAATAATCCTCCTCCAGGATATTAAAGAAAACCAGTAAGAGTGCTATATTCGGCTATGCCAAATATTTGATACCATCCACTGACAGATAGGATATTTCAGTAATGGGCATTATATTGAACCTGTGGTAAATTATGAACCGATCTTTACGAAAGTTTATAGTGTGATTTCTAGTCATATAAAACTGTGACTGTGTTAATGGGTTACTACCATAAAAATTACATTTTATGGGCAGGGGAAGGTACATTTCCAATCACACGCCCCGGAACGACCCTGTTAAAATTTTTGCTAATACTCACAAAATATTAATTTTTAATCTCCTATGTGACTTTTGTGTATTTCATAGCATTTAATTTTATAACTTATTTATAATAGTAACAATAAATTGTATTTAAAATAATAACAACTAATTCATTTTAAATAACTTCTCTTTTGCACTGATGATGATGAGTGCCATGCCATTGTTCTTCTTCCTTTGTTTCATCATAGTTCCCTTCCGTAGCTGAATTCTCTTCAGAGCCAAGAACAGGTGGAAGCATAAAAGAAATTGCTTCTTTCGTAAAAGGAAATAATTTTTTTTTTTTTTGAGTAACTTGTAACTCGGAGTGCTAGTAACAGAGCAAAAGTCTATTTATAATATCTTTGCTACACTGAACCCTGGAAAACTTGCTTTTTTACACTGGTTATATTAGTCTTAGATGTAATAATTTTAATAAAAAACTTCTACGTACAACCAACATTTTGCAAGATGAGCAAAAACAGAAAAAGGTGAAATTTTCAAAAAAAAAATCACCAAATAAATGGCGCTAAAACGCACAACGTTTTTTTTTTTTTTATTTAAAAGTAGAGATTTCAAATTTAATCGTGATGTATAAAATTTTTTAAAATGCAACTAAATTCACTTTCAAAAATAGTTTTTTTTTTTAATTTCGAACGATTTTTTATTATAAAAGTTTAAAATAAAATTTTTCATTTTTGATATTCTTTAATTAGGCTTGAGTTCATCATATTTAATTTTCATTAAATTATTTTCACTGAGGAAGGAATTTTTCAACTTGGAATTTTTATTAAAATTTATTGATAATTTTTCTTGGCTGAGCGTAAATGTATGCAGGTTTTCAAGACAAAGTCTTGTCAGAAAGAATACGAAAAAAAACAGAGGAAAGGAGGCAACATGTAATTTGAAATTTAAGTGATAATAACAGCAAATTTCGAACAACCAGCACTACTGGTTAAAGATTGATGTTTGACTGTTGGCTAATAGCCTTTTTACACTGATCAACATCTAACATCTTCCATCAAAGATGTAGAAAATCTGAAACACTCGTTTACATTGCTCACATCTAACATCAACCATCAAACAAAAATGTCACCATTTTTGAAAAAGAAATTTTAAATAAAAACAGTTTTTTTCTCACAAAAGTTAAAAAATTAAAAAGAAAACAAAAAAAAAAATGTATTTGAAATTCAATTTCTTTAAAAATATAAAAAATACTTAACAATAAAACATTGCAATAAAAAATAAAACTTGACAAATGATAACACTGCTTTCAAAACAAACTTTTTTTTGTCAGTGATGCCACAATAATAATAGAACTTATTGCCACTTTTCTAGTGATGACACTTAAATAATCGAAAGATGTAGAATGGAATAAAATGAGATAGGAACATCTTTTAAAGATGTTGAAAGATGTTGTTGTTAAGTCCTATGTTTTTCTTATGGAAAGATGTTAACATCTTCGAAATTGATGGTAGATGTAAGATGTTGATCAGTGTAAAAAGACTATAACGGGCACCGCAGTGGTGCATTGGGTAGAACTCTAAGATCTTCTGAGGATAGAATGTGGTGATTCTTGAAACATGTAAAGATCAACCCGGGCTCAAATCCCTGCTCAGACAAGAAAAATTATCAATAAATTTTAATAAAAATTCCAAGTTGTAAAACTCCATCCTCAGTGAAAATAATTTGATTAAAATTAAATTTTATGAACTCAAGTCCAATTAAAGAATAACAGAAATTAAAAATTAACAGTTCAACTAAAATCAAAATTGTTAATAAAATTTTTCTAAACATTTTAACTAGTAGCTGTTAACAAGGCAAATTTAGCAGCTGATAAATAACTTTGTGTCAAAATGGTAAACCGTTCTGTGGGTTCTGGGGAATCTTTACTAAATTCTACAATTTAAGCTTAAAATTATAAAATTTTAAATTTTTTTAAGTTAATATATTTAAAAACTCACAATTAAAAATTAAAAACAAAATGAAATATTTGTTTGAATACAAAACGTTAAAATATTAAACAGTGTTGTAACGTTTTAAGATCACCTTGTATGAATTCGCCTTGGCTATTAACAGCCGGTCTTTCACAGAAAAAAATCAATGTGAAATCTTTATTCGTTCACCCATGAAAAAATATATTGTTAACATCTCAAAACTGTAAAAAGTCAAAGAACACACACATTCAATTTACTTAACTTTCCTGAATTTAACAGTCTCCCAAAACCACATATCTCAAGCAAACGACCTGAAAATTCACTACTCATTTACTTGTCTGTCGAGCTGCGTACTTAAATTTTTACATTTTTTTAATTAAATTTTTTGCCTAATGTCCGGCTTGATTGCCAAGAAAGATTGGTTGGACCACCCTTTATTTTCATCTTTATGCTAATTTAAATTTGTGAAATCAATGCGTTTAAAATTTTCTAAATAATGGGTGATTTTTTAAGAGCTAAAGGAAAGTTTAAAGAAAACACATCAAATTCAGAAAAATGCATGAAATCTTTATTTGAATCGATAGTACGGTTCATATAACTTAATGTTTGAAGATTATTTCATGCAAATGTTGACCGTGACTGCGCCTCAAATGGTCCATCCGCTTAGTCCAATTTTGGCATACTCTATCCAACATTTCGGCCGGAATCTCATGAATAAATGCTTTAATGTTGTATAGACATGAGCTTTAACCTAGCCCCACAAAAACAGTCTAAAGGCGTTAAATCGCACGATCTAGGCGGCCAATTGACCGGTCCCGAATGTGAAATAAAATGTTCACCGAACTCGCCTCTCAATAAGTCCATTGTTAAGCGTGCTGTGTCGCATGTGACACCGTCTTGTTGAAAAACATGTCATGCAAGTCAAGCTCTTGCATTTTGGGCAAAAGAAGTTGGATATAATCTCACGATAGCGCTCACCATTCACAGTTACGTTACGATTCGCATCATCCAATGATGCCACCAGCCCATAAACCGCACCAAACTGTGACTTTTTCTGGATGCATTGGTAGCTCTTGCAATGCTTTTGGCTGATCTTCACTCCAAAAGCGACAATTCTGCTTATTAACGTACCCATTGAGCCCGATTAAACTGACCATAAAATGGAAGCAGCGCGCGATGAACTTTCTTAACAGAGCACGCATTTTGATAATAAAATTCAATAATTCGCAAGCGTTGTTCGTTTGTAAGACGCTTTAGGTTTAATTATAGTTAAATTATAAAACTGAAGATGTTTGACAGTGAAACAAAACACGAAACGTGCGTCAGCTGTTTAAACCAGTGTTGCCAAAAAGATAATAGCTAAAAAATCACCCATTAGACTTTAAATTGTTTTATCCTGATGTTGGAAAGTAATTTTAATATATTTCTTTTTTAAATACCTGTTCAGTTTCAATTTCCAATGGATTTCTTTTCACTTACCTGAAAATAGCAAAGAAAGAATTTATTTAGATAAAGCTCAATTAAGATAGTACATTAATAACATTTGTTATGATAGTCCTATGTTTTACCCTTTAATTTTTGTATGATGCTTTAATACCTGTATTTATCGCTTAAAATATATTTGCTGTTTCCAGCCCCTACTTTTAAAAACGTAAATAAACGAAATAAATTTCTTTTAGAGCAGTAAAATGAGAAATATTTTATATTTTTGTTGAATTTTTCTTGCTTACTTTAACACAAAGATGTGTCTGTGTTAGTTTTAGGGCAATTAAACTTAAAAATGTTTACTAAAAACTTCACTTAATTAGCACTTAAATAGCTGAATAGTATAAAGAGAATGAATGAATATAGTGACCCTTGTCAATATTCGTTCACTAAAAAAATTGTAATGTGAAAAAGGGAGTAATAGAAGGCTAAAAAGGGTATAAAACCTTAAATGCTCTAAAGTATACAATGTTTATGTAGCCAGCTTGTAATAGCAGTTCATTTCTTACGATTCGTTATATTTTACCATAAGAATATGTCACAAGTTTATGACAGTTGTTAAGTCACATTGTTACGAGCAAATAGTAGTAAGTAACTAGATGTTGCTTGTAGCAGTTGTTATTCATACTCTTATATACGATAACAAAAAAAAAAAAAAAAAAACTGTGTAGTAGTAGACAAGAAGTTGATTGTCAAATTGAAGCTTATCACAATGTATTTGTACAGAAACAAAGTGTCATTCAAACACTTTACAATGCCAACAACAACAACATCAACGACTACAGCTACACAAATACATACTTGCAGAAGTGGAGCAGGTGTAGCGGAAGTTAAAAAAGTAGTTGTCATTTCACTTACATCTCTAGCAACGTCTGTGATAATGGAAAATCGTTTTAAATTTCCGATCCCTATAAAAATTAAAAACCCCACACAACGAAACGCCACATTAAAGGGAAATTAGTTTTTTATTTTAAAAGCCCCAAATTAAAGTGTATTTAAGAAAATTTCTTCCAATGGAGAATAGAATGTTACAAATTTCAAATAAAATCAGAAACTTTTTAATTTCGCCAAACCCAAAATTTAAACAGCGGGACAGCAAGAAGTGGGGTTGAGCGAAAGGTAATGAAAAATGAAGTAGAAGGAAAACTTTTAACTATTAAAAAAAGTTTTTTTTTTTGTTGTTTTTTGTTTTTAATGAAACTTTGTGCAAAATTATCACTATTTACTTATACAAAGTACTAGTGAGTGTGTGACTTTGTATCTGTGGTTGTGTGTAAATGTTAAAGTTTTTGTTATTTTTCTAGACTTTAAGAAATAAATCATTTATCACTATTTCTATTAGAAATCTAACGAATGAAAATATTAGTAAAACCAAAGGATAAGGCAAGAATAGGTAGAGGAAACATCAGAAAAGTAGCAAGGAAAGAAAAATGAAACTAAGATGAATTAAAATAAGGATGTAAATGGAATAAACCTTACACTAATACTCTCTCACTTACACATATAAAATCAACTAGTTCATACTTAGAAACCACAATATTGCATTTCCGTTTCCTGTACTTAGTTTTAAAGTTTTAATATGCTGTTTGTTAGAGTCTATGTGAGAACGTATTTGTTTGTGAATTGCCTAAGGTTGTGGTTGTGGTGGCCAGTACTTTTACACAGGTGGTTGGTTAGCTGGTTGGTCGGTCGGTTGGTCTAATGATAAACTTTTTTCTAATGATTCTTATGGATTTTGTTTTAATGAATTTATTTTCAAACTTTATGCATTCGAATTCTCTAATAATAAGACCTTTGAGGTGTTTGCGTTTTAACTATCTTCCATAAAAACTTTATAATAAAAAAAAATATTACCAAAGAATATTTCGGGGGCAAAATTTAAATCAACTTAGTAGATTTTGACATGATGTTTGTTTAACAAAAACCACTTTTAAAAATACATGAGTATTTGTTGCAGTTTAGTCAAAACCTTGATGGAAAAAAAACTTTATCGTTTCATATCAAGTAAACCTTTTTAATGGTACGATTAAATGTACAAATAGTTTTTAATCAATAAAATTGAATTGGAATTGAAGTGTTATTCTCAAAATATAAACTTACCAACACCAAAGCCAAAAATAATTGTAAACATTTTAACATGGCGATAAAAATCAAATGTTCTTTACAACTAAGGAAAAATGACATACAAACGGCTCAGCTCGGCTCACTTGTAAAAAAATATAAAATAACTTGTAAGTAAAAATTAATCACTATAAGTTAGAAAGTGATTAAGCAAAAGATATACGGATTTGTTGTATGATCGAAGTGGTACGCCCTCTTCTCCGATCCAAGCCCATCTCTCCGATCCCGCGCATTTTTAAGAAAGTCTGTGTATTGATAATCTAGCTATGTGTACAGAACTACATATGGGCAAATCCTGCGTGATGAACGCTACATTCGCACGCGTTTTCTGATTGAAATATAAACATTTTTTGGTCTTTCAAAAAAGATAGCTTCAACTTATACATATATAGTATTTAGTGACATTAATATGTACTTACGAATGGCATATATCATAATTTCTTAGCAAGTATTTGTTGCGAAATAATTGATCACAAAGTTTTGTGACGCACGCTACAAAAAGTGGAATTAACTTCAAAGATTGAAGTGCGTTTTCCTAATTTTTAGCGAATTTGGCATGATAAGGTATACAAAATCTTATTCCTAAAAGAAAGATGACTATAAGAGAATTCTAAACGCACTTATTCGCAGCCAAAAAATGTTGTGATTTTTTGACAAAAGCCGTGAACCCTTTGTGACGCACGCTACCGTTTTTCCAGTAGTATTTTGTTATTATATTTTATTTATTTTAATAAAACAAATTATATTTTTATGAATTGCATTTCTTAAATTAATGAATATCAACTTTTTTTTTAACGAAATTTATATGTTGATAAGTCTGCTGTAAGTGCTATTTTAAGCACAAATATAACCTAAAATAATGCTAAATTCACGTATAACATTAAGAAATCAGCAGTGGGGTAGGATTTGGTAAAAATTATTGCATTAATGATAATTGAAATACATTTTTTTAATACAAAAATTAAATTATACATCTAGTCTTATATTCCATTAAAAAAAAATTAATTTGAAAAATTTTTGGTTGGTGGACTGTTTCTGGGATTTGCCCATATGTACGTCGATACCACATTTTCACACAATATGACATACAAATGTGTCGTAAAAAGCCGTCGCTAAATAAAACCAATTTTTTTTGTTTTTTCTAATGCTCTCACATATAGACACTTATTCTACCAACAATGCTACCATACTTTCATTAAATTTCATACGTTTTGTAAACCAAAAACAAACAATAAATAAAATAAACTAAGGGCTTTAGGGTTTTTGCCTGAAGTTGAAGACTCAGTTCTGTTTGAATACTTATCGCCTTTATTTTGTCAGATGTTGTATATTGATAATCAAAATTAATGTTACGTCTATTATGTCTTTGGGAAGTGCCACGACCACTTCTCTAATCCCGCCACATTTAGTCGGATGTTGTTTATTGATAACCATGTTGCTTGTACCTAATTTTTGGCTATTGCCGTAATCCAGAAATACAGACATTAGGGTGGGTCGAAAATATTTTTTTCTCTTATCGAGTTCTAATGGCGTAAAAAATGTTTTATTTTTGTCTGCACTAGACCCCTGTAAAATATTATTAATTTATTTTAAGTGTAACAGCCCGCGCATTGACCTTCAATTTTGTGTTAAATTTTAAATATAACAACAATAGAATTGTATTGCAGAAAAGCATATTACTGTATTTTATCGACTTGTAAGGTCGTGACTTGAATCAACAAATGATTTTATTGTTGTCTGTTGTATTAGAACCAAAGTTTTATTTTTTTTAAGTTAAATTCAAAATGATTTCAGTTTTAATTAATAATAATTGATAGTAAATAAAATATTTAAATTTAAAAAATTTACTTTTCGTACATATACTTAATTTTTAGGAGCTCTTGCGCGGGCTGAAGATGCGACTTCTTTTTACTTTTTTTTGCAGTTTTTACTTGTTTTGACGTAAGACCAAAAAATATTGCTATTAGAACATGATTCGAGAACTTTTATTTTTTCTCATACATCACTGACCCACCCTAACAGACATCTATAATGTTAATAATGTTTCTATTCTAGACAACTTTTAACATCAATTTTCAAATCACACTATTTGACACTTTTTTGATGCCAATTTAAGTAAAATATCTATATTTTATAATAATTTAATTTTTTAGACGTAAGCTTAAATATAAATTTGAAGTGCACTTTCATTAAGATTCATAGATTTGGCGCGAACAGAAAATTCATTGCATGTTGCACCCGTCATGGCTTAAAGAGCAAATTTCTTATTATTGGATTATATTTCTCTACGATGTTTGATTTGATAATCATCGTCTGATATCTCATCTTTCACAATAAAAAAGAATAATACAATAAAAGTTTAAAAATTAACAGAGTTTTGTGTTTTTGTGGTATGATCTTATGAAAGTTGACCAATTTGGTTGCACCCGTCATGCACTTTAAAGCTCTCTCGTGGCTATTTGATCGTTTCATATAAATTCTTGTAAATAGATAACAATATATATATCGATACCTTCCCATAACAATATATTAAGCGACCTTTTTTAGAAAATGACTTTTTGATGTGGAACTATACTGGGTTTCGCTGCCCTATCATGGATGCAAAGGAAACTACAG
This sequence comes from Pollenia angustigena, assembly GCA_930367215.1. Classification (NCBI taxonomy): domain Eukaryota; kingdom Metazoa; phylum Arthropoda; class Insecta; order Diptera; family Polleniidae; genus Pollenia; species Pollenia angustigena. Next base: position 115,964,420 of record OV884057.1, on the reverse strand, counting down.
TGAAAATAAAATTGTATCAACCGTCAAGTTTTCTCACTGGAATAATGTTGCAACCTGTAATTTCTATTATCCGCCAAAGAAATTATGCTAAGCCACATTTTTAAATATGTTTTGTATTCTGAAAATCGCTTTCCAAATATGTTCCTTTCAATAAAATACACAAATAAATATTTGAATGAGACGTTTTTCTTCGTTTCCTACACAATTTTAGAAATGTCGCTTAATACATTCTTATGGGAAGGTATCGATATATAAAAATGAAAAATGTTTGTATGTTTGTTTGTTTGTTGGCTTATAGACTCTTAAACTACTGCACCGATTTTCCGAACATTTTTACAGTAACATCACGTGAACCCTAAAAATAAAATAGGCTACTTATTTTTTCGATAGTGGCAGGGGAATGGTATATAAAAAAATGTTACCACTTCTAGAAATAACTAAATTGCAAATGTGCTTCTTTCTATTAGTAAAAGACGTTAAAGCGTCTAAATGTTGCACCCGTCAGAATAGAATCGCCCAATTCGTAACGAAGACTCCACTACTTCAATTTCGTCCATTTTTTTAGAGAGGTTGTGCATTGATAACCCAGCTATGTATACAAAGGTTGGAAAATTATTTCCCTTATCGTACTTAAAGATATAAATAAATCTATTTTGTGCCACGCCCACTTCTCTGCATCATTACACAACATTTTTGGATTTTGTTGCGTTGCAGATCATAAAATTTTTGTGAGGTTTTGTGTCAACATTATTTCATTTCCTTGTAAATTTTGTAGTTTATTTTAGTTTAACCATGAAGATTGTACCGTATTTGGAAGCTTTAGTTCTTGGCGTTCCTCAGATATACAAAAATCTAAAATGTAAGAGAAGTGCCACTCCCACCCCTCCAATCTCGCCCACATTTTGTCGGAAATTGTGTATTGATAACCAAAATGCTTGTACATAATTTCGAAACTTATTTCGAAAATAACAACAACAAGGGATTTATGGGTAAAATTAGAGGCAGTCGTGGTTTTTTTTCGTCATATCTCAGCCATTTATGGACTGATCTTGCTGAATTTCAATAGCAAACTTCAAATGAGTATATCTATATATATAAAAATGAAAAATGTTTGTATGTTTGTTTGCTTGTTTGTTGGCTTATAGACTCCTAAACTACTGAACCGATTTTCCTGAAGTTTTTACAGTAACATCACGTGAGCCCTAAAAATAAAATAGGCTACTTATTTTTTCGATAGGGGCAGGGGAATTGGTACCCCCATTGGATGCCAACATTAAATATCGCATATCTTAAGAGCCGCTACACGCATTTTGTTGAACTTTTGGTAGTATGATCTTCTGAGCACCAAAATTGAAATAAAATATGAGCGGTGGAAGTGGTTCCCCCCGTAGGACGCCAACGTTTAATATTCCATATCTTTAGAATTGTTATAGTGAGAATGTGCAAACTTTGTAGAAGTCACTCTTATGGTATACCACACTTTTGAAAATAAAAATAAAGCGGGTAGGCGCAGGGGGGGAAATACCTCCCATAGGATGCATATGTTAAATATCGTTCAACTGAAGAACAATTAAAGGGAGAGTCTTCAAACGTGGTTAAAGCTACTTATAGTAAGTAAGTAAGTAAGTTAAAGCTGTTATAGTAAGAATGTTCAATCTTTGTAGTAGTCACTCTAATGGTAGCTACGATTTTGAAAATAAAAATAAAGCGGGCGGGCAGGCGCAGGGGGGAAATACCTCCCAGAGGATGCATTTATTATATATCTCTTAACTGAAAAAGTGGTTAAAGCAGTGTAGCGAAGCGCACCGGGTTAAGCTAGTCTGTTATAAAAGTAAGCCAACCAAGTTCCCATTATATCTGGGGTCTTCGGAAACTCTATTTCAGTAGAGGGACGGTCGGGGACAAAGGTCCGGAAACATATACTTTTTAGGATCTAGGATCAATATAGTAAAAGTTACAAACGAAATGACGAAGATAACATACCCTTTTATCTTCGGTGAAGCGTATAAATAGAAAAATTTTTCTTACAAAAATTAGACATGTATTTGTTTGCTATGCAAAAATCAATTTCCTTTGTTTTTCAAGATGACCAGAAGCAAATTAATAATAATTTGAGAGACTTTTGTGTTTTGCTGTTCGTAGAAATGGAATGATAATGGGGGCAAAGTGTTTATTTTATTTTAAAACGAGCATAAACTTTACGACAATTGGGATATTGAGAGCTATTGGTCAATAGTTTTTGAGACAAAAACTGTCCAAGTTAACCTCTAACTTAAGAACTAAGCAAACTCTCTTTTCATTAGGCCAATTTCAAACTGTTCAGTAAAAAGAATTTTCAGCAAATTCAAATTGCACTGCCGAAAATATCGGAAGAACCGTTATCGTCAATTCAGAGTGATATGGCCGTATGAAAACCGACTTTTATTGGCCTGCAATTGAAGATTTTAAACTGGACGATATGTGGTTATAACAAGACGGTGCCGGAGAGATTTAAACGGAAGATGACTCATTCTGCGTGAAACTAATATGGGTATATAAATAAAAAATAATTTAAGATTTTATGAATTTTAAAATTTTTAAGAATTAAAAAAAAATTTTAATTCTCTTGGAAAAATTAGTTCTTCCTTAAACTTTCTCAATATCTCTAAAACAGGAATTTATCAATTTAAAATTTCAACATAAATATTCTTATATTTTATGAAATTTAGTCGTTTCGATGGTTGTTTTCAGCAATAGCGAATTGGGTTTTTTTTATATTTCCCTAAGGAAAGAAACCAGAGTCTCTGGCGGGAATCGAACCCGCAACAACGGCGCTGATAGACTAGCTTACTACCAGCTAGCCTACCGGGGCACTCTATGTGGTACAGCATCCCTAATTTTCGTTATTAATCTATATCTTGATAACCAGAGTCAATTCAAAAAATTTAATTTTAAGGTATTGGACCTGTCCAATTTTTGTTGACCTGAGTTACCCAGCAAAAACTTTGCTTACAAAATAAGCAGAAAAATAATGAGAATTTGATGTGCCGACTACTTACTTTTCTACAAGAAAAAGTACTTATTTTTGTTCGAGATGTCCCAAAAGTAATCCTTTATAATTTGGCCTATTATAACCTAAAAAAAAATATGTTTTTTTTAAACTTAAAATTTATTTAAAAATATATAGTTACAAAAAGAGGCCAAACATAAGCTATTGCAAATTAATTCAAAAAAGTTAAAACACACCAATTATAATTGCTCTAATATGCACGAAAGTGTAAATGTTATGTTGTTCAAAATACATCGTTTGCATTAGATCGATATAACTTCTAGTGTTCTAATAAAAAAATATACTGTGAGGGTAATTTTGGAACAAATTTATGTATACAGTTACATACATTTGATTGATTTTTAGATTTTCAATGGACTAAACATCAAAATTATTGTTAAAATTATGTAGTATTACCGAATGTCTAACAAATATTAACGGAATATACTGCAAATTTACTTAAATATTTATTTAAAATCGTATAATAATAATAATTTTTTTTTGTAATGTATATTTTAGATATAATAATAAAGTTATTATTTAATATATAACTAATAATCAAAAAAGTGGCGAATAAAGCTACAAAGTAATGAATTCTTGAAGTCATTAAAAGTAGGATTGTAAGTAAAGTTTTTGCTGGGTATCCATGATTGCAATTGAAATTGTCGGGTTTGCTTATTCCAATGATTCTGCTTATTCTGCTTTATTTGGACATGGAACTCCAAAGAGTAATATTAACTTTTAATCTAGATTCCTAAACCTGTATAATCAGACAAACCATGAGGACTTCATAATTTGCTTAAACTAAACTTTGCATTTAATATAACAAATAAGTGTCCGCAACAAATTTCGGATTTCTTAAGAAGTTCGCAAAGCGATGAGCGGTGAGAACCTCTGGCTTATACAATTTTTTTTTTAATACCCTACAACACTAGTGGTGAATGCGAGTATAATAAGTTTGACATTCTGTGTGAAACATTTTTCGTGTTCACCTATTTATAAATTAATAAAGTATTTATATTCTAAGTATAAATAAGTGGCTGTAGGAAAAATCGCCCAAAGAAAAATGGCCCAAAAAAATAAATGAAAAATCGCCCAAAAAAATTCCATGTAAAATTGGGCTTAAATTCATATGAAAAGCGACCCAAAATTGTTGGGCTATTTTTCGTTACAATTGGGTGATTTTTCGTTTTTTAAATTTGGTGATTTTTCATAATGAAAATATTATATGAAAAATAGCCCATTCCTAAATGTTATTTATAAAAAATAACGGGACATATTGCAAAAAGGTGGCATGTCATAACGTCCAGTGTCATAGTGTCCGTGGACAAACTCGAAAGCATAGCTTACAAACTTAAAAGCATAGCCTGCCTATGGCCGGGCGCAAGGATTTTCTCCTCTTTGATAAAAACAAGTACCGGCTTTGCTAACTTAAGCTTCTCTGCCCAGCCGGCCTTCGGCCAGGCGCAAGGATTTTCTCCTCTATGGTATAACAAATACTGGCTTCGATAACTAAAGCTTCTCTGCGAAGTCGGTCTTCGTTCGGAAACAAGGAAGATTTTAGAAGCTTACTTAGCGAAAACGGTACTTGTTATACCATAAAGGAAAAAATCCTTGCGCCCGCCCAAAGGCCGTCTGCGCAGAAAAGCTTTAGTTAGCGAAGCCGGTCTTTGTTATATCATAGAGGAGAAAATCCTTGCGCCCGGCCAAAGGCCGCCTTTGCAGAGAAGCTTTAGCTAGCGAAGCCGGTTTTTGTTATACCATAGAGTAGAAAATCCTTGCGCACGGCCAAAGGCCGGCTATGCCGGGACGCTTTAGTAAGCGCTGCCGGTATTTGTTACAACATAGGGGAGAAAAATCATTGCGTCCAAAAGTGTTTTCGTTATATGTTTAATATATGCACCCAGAGAAAAAACAGCAAAACCATTTTTAAAAAAATGTTGACCATATTATGTTTAATTTAACCAAATCATTGTCACCGACAACCACATTATGGTTAAATAAGTTTCTTTAAAAATAGTTTTGTTGGTTGTGACCATAATAAAACATGTTTTTCTCTTACATTTGTAAGTTTCTTAATTTATATGAATAATAAACACTGTTTTGCAAATTGGATAATTTTTAATTTTTTTCTTTGGGAAAAAATTCGTTTTTTCTTTTTGGGTCATTTTTCATTTTTATTTTGGGCTCTTTTTCGTTTCTTTTGGGCAAAATTTCATATTTAACTTTTTGGGTAATTTTTCATGTTCTTTTGGGCGATTCTTCATTTGGGCGATTTTTCATTTATTTTTTTGGGCCATTTTTCTTTGGGCGATATTTCCTACAGCCTAAATAAGTCTGCTGAAATCACGCTTTCTTTCGAACGACTCAGAGGAAAAGCATAGTTTTAAAGTAAAATTATTTGTAGTTTTCCAAAGCAGTTGGGATTGAAATCCTCTACAATCCCTTTAGTAGAAAAAAGTTTGAATCTAAATGTGGACGGTATGAAATAACCCCCCATAATATAATCACCCAAAAAATAAAGAAATGACCCCCCAAAGTGTGGGGCCTTATTTCATATATGCATACATGCAACAAGATTCCAATTTTTTATATATATATACCCAATTTCAAAGATGAAATAAGTAAGACCTCAATGTGTATAACACAATTAATTGTACAGTTTTAGTTTAAAGAATCGTGCGAAAAATATCAGGAATTCGGCCGGGGACAAGCATTTCCTCCTCCATGCTATAACAAACACCGCCTTCGCTAACTAAAGCTGTTATGCATAGCCGGCCTTCGGCTGGGCTCAAGGACTATCTCCTCTATGATACTTAAAATACCGACTCGCCAACTTAAGCTTGTTAAATCAGCTTTGTAACCGACCAAAGTCCGGCTTAGCAGAGAAGCTTAAGTTAGCCAAGCCGTTGTTTGCTATAACATAGAGGATTTCATGTGAAATAATACCCCAATTAAGAAAATGAAATAGCACAGCAAACAAAAAGAAATAACCCCCCAAAAATCGTTGTTGTTGTGATCTGTACAAACTTTTGTGGGGTTATTTCATGCCGCCATTATATCATAGTGATTTTTTGGGCGTTTATTTCATATGAAATAATCCCTTAAATAAATGAAATAACGCCCCAAACAAAATTTAATAACCCCCTAAAAATCGTTGTTGTTGTTCTCTGTACAAAGTTTTGTTGGTTTATTTTATTATTTTTTTGGCGGGTTATATTTTGAGTTTTTTCATGCCGCCCCAAATGTAAAACAATCACTCAAAAAAATTAATATTTGTGTTACAAAAACTAACATCAGTGGTGGCGAAATTCGCCGTTTACACTGGTCGGTATCTAAGTATGAGCCAGAGAACCTCAAAACTCAGTATTTTTGTGCATTTATTCATACGCTAAAATTTACAATAACTCTATACATGCAAAACAAAGTTCAACGTTGGTAATTTTTTTATCCTTTCGTACACATTTGATATTTTCATTTATTCGTTTTTTATTGAAAGTGCTTTATTTGCATTTTTGTTGCTCACGCAATATAACACAACTGAGTAAATTCAAAAGAGCACATTCTCTATACTTTTGTTTACATTAACAACAACAACAATAAACAACGATGAGACGGTTTTTCAAAATTAACAACAATAAAAACAACAATAACAAAAATACATTGTACCTACTACTACTACTACTGTACTTTTTGTTTCTATGGAAATTGTGTGTACCTACATAAGTATGTGTGTTTAGTTTCATTTAAATTTTTTTTTCTTGTACTACATAGTTAATGCTGAATAAATACATGAGTAATGATTGTTTGATTTCTGGCTCTTTCGTTTGTATTTTTTGTTTCTTTACCAAACAATCATTTGCGCTCAGAACACTTAGAATCTTTATAAAAAAAAAACGAAGGCAACGATTGTATAAATAACAAAGCACGATGTGCGTTATTTGAATGACTGCAAACCAGCAGCGAATATTTGCGGTTGCGCGAGTTTGACTGTATGACCGTAAGCGTGTGTATTTGTTGTCGTTAATTAAATGCGATTTTTTTTCAATTGCAAAAAGCTATTCTCTGGTATGAGCACAACAATGTATATGTGGGCTTGATTCATTTCGACGCTCTTAATCTAAATATATAACCAGAATTTAGCTAGAACGTCCCGTTTCGATGCTATGAGCAATTTTTGATTTCATTAGAATTGGTTACCTTTCGATACTGACAGTGGTATTTGTGAAGAAGAAATTAATGCGCGCTTTCCACAGTGCAAATGATTGGACGTGTAGTAAAACCCCGAAGCTAAGATCATTACCAGCAGAGTTTTGGACTAGTTTATTACTGCTTGTTAGGCGTCGAAAATGAGAAATTAAGACTGTGACGCATTTTTGTTTTTGAAAGACAACAACACTACAAAAGATGACAAAAACTGTTTACTACTTTATCGTTGTTTGTTGCAGAAACAACAACAGCACTAAAAAAAAAAAAAACGTACATCTTTGGTTGGCAAATTATTTTTATGTTTAAAAAATAAATACAGGAAATTCCCGCATTTATTTTGTTAAAATTATATAGTTTAATACATCAAACTTCATACAAGGGCGTACTGCACAATATTAATACTGCATTAGGTATAGCAGTAACTATTTAAGTTTAACTGATTACAGAAAAGATTGCAACAGCCAGTAAAATCTTACTGCTTACTGTAAAAGCTTTCAGTAACCAGTTAAATGTTACTGATTTCTGAAAACATTGCAGAATTAAGTAAATTTTGACTGATTACTAAAACAAATCGTATTAATTTTTTAAGACAATTTTAATAAAACTTTAGTTACAATTGTGATAATAATCAGTTCATTTTAAGACAATTTAATGCATTTGTTTCAGTAATAATTAAAAATTATCGGATGACTGCATTATTTCATTAATCATTAAGAAAAAATTTCAGTAAGCTGTACAATTTTATTGAATTTTGAATTTTAAATAAACAGAATAGAAATATCAATTTTAAAGGGAGGTAGGTCTGTATTGACGCTGTTGTTGTCTTCCGTGGAGTCATTTGAAAATGAGCTTGTTCTTAAAACCCACATACATACGGGCAAACAGACGAACGTGGCGTATTCGACTTAGAATTTGACCCAGATGAATATATTTTATGGGGTCTGATATACATTTTTTTGCTGTTACCCACGATATGACAAACTGTGTATACCCTCATCCAACACTTCTGGTGGAGGGTGTAAAAATAATGAAAAAATAAAACTTTCATGCACTAACAAAAAAGGAAAACATCTGCTAAAGATTATAAGATACTTTTTCAATAATATGCTGCAGAAGATGGATGTTTCCATCTACTAGTTGTAAGTAAAAATGTGTTAGCATTTTTCATACAAGATATAATACAATATAAGATAGTAAGTTACTCCGAGTTATCAATGCATGTATAAGTTTGTTTTCATAATGTGTAAGAACATGAAATGTAAAAAGTGTTTGGCAAATACAAACGTAGTAAATGTGTGTGTATCTGTATCCAGTAATAGGAGTATCTAAGTGTATGTAATTTTGGCGTTGTTACGAAAGGATAAATGTAATATTAAATGAAAATAAGTAATAAATGGAAAGAAAACTGTATTAACTTTAATAACAATATCGAATTCTCTTTCAAACGGCAAAATTAATGTAAAATATAATTTATATGAAACGTTCTTTTTCAAAAATTCTGTTGAAACGTTAAATAAATATTAGGTTTAAGAAAGCTGTTATTTAAAGTTACTTAAAATAAGTTCTGGGTAAAAAAAAATAAGTATATAGACGCCAAATAAAATGTCCATCGCTCTGTCGGTTAAAGGCACAAAGACTGAGCAATGTCTATGCGTTTAATAGGCCCACAGCTGTACCTAAACAAAAGTGACACGCGTTTTCTATTAATTGTATTATGTGGGCTTTATTAAACAAAAAAGTTAACATTACTGTTCGTGCCACAACGCCTTCCGACTTCTGCTCTTGTTTAGGTACGGCGTTAAGCATATTCAAATAACATTGAGCGATTTCTTTTCAATTAAAAAAATTTATGACCTTGGCGCTACTTAAATTGCATCTTTATAAAAATATGTATAATTTAAGAAACTTTCCTTTTTTCCCAATGTTGCATACATCGCATTTCAAGCTAGTTTTTGCTGCAAATCCTGTAATAAATATGAAACTGACATTAAGGAATTGAAGCACAGCCGCGAATAACGTTGTAAAAGCCACTTTTTGCAAAAACTGTTTTTTTTTGCAGATAACCGTAAAAATTACTCTCGTACACTGTTTAAACCTCAAATCACCCACAATTATGCACCTTAAAGCCTTTAAAAGGGACATACAAAGAGTCAGCTAGTGGAAGAACGTTGTAAAGTTACTTAAAAATGATACAAAGTAAATGTTTTAAACGTGGAATAACGTTTTAAAAGCTATCAGTCAGTATGGAAGAACGTTTTAAATGACATCGTGATTTTGGATATGAAAAAAGTCATAAACTGTAAATTTGCATGTAATTTAAGTTTTAAATTTGTTGATATTTTGCATAAAAATTTTTATTATCATTATTTTGAATAATCTAAAAAAAAAAATATAAATTTAATAATCTTGCCTGTTAAAAACGTTTTTTTGCTCTCCTGAAAAAGAAAATTATTTTGTATCTTAAAACGTTATTCGCGGCTGTGCTTCAATTGCAAAAGTAGAATAAAGTATGCAGCGATTGCAAAAAAACGAAACGCCCACATGCTCAAACATACACTTTATCAGTCAATGAATTCAATACACAAGTTTTGCAGTTTATCAAGATAAAAACTACAGTGGGAAAAATATAATTTTAAGACTGTGTGTGGCCTTCACTTTGTAACACAGATGATGGAAGCATTTACTCACTGTTTCAAAATAAAAAATAACTGCGGAATGGAGATGCTTGTGATGTTGTAAAATAGGTATGAAGACTAGTAAATACTTCTTGTTGGTGCCTTTTGTTTATGTTTCAATAATTTTGATTAATGGATTTCTTTTTCTTTCATGCATTTATCTATAAATTGGTTATTCTTCAATATCTTTTAGGTTATTGTCGAATCAATATTATTTTCTTGTGTTGCTGTGTGCACAGGAGCTTTTGCTGCTTTTGCAACTGATGTCAGTTAATTTTTATAATGATACCGATGATGATTACGATATAATGGTAATGGTAGTGCTGGTGATGGTTGCCAAAGATACGAACATGCAACTTACGAGAATACAAACAATATTTAATATATTTAAAATAATTTTGCTGACGGGATATATTTGTGAGTGATTATGAATGATTATGGAGATTTTTCGGTTATTGAAGTGTTTGTCAGTAGGTGGGATGGAGTCTGATGAAAGCACCATCTAATGAATCATTTTTAATTTATATCTTTCAATCTGAATTAATATGAAAAGTGATTGAAATTCATACCACTTTTGTAGTTAAAAGTACAATACTAGATTTGAAGTTTTATTATTCCATAATAATAAAGCAAAAAGGTTACAATTACACTATGCAACAAGAAAAATTAAGAGGAGTGAAACTATATTTGGCTGGTAAGAATCGTGTTAACAACAATGAGCCAAAATAGATGGGATATCACCTCGCCTTGGAGTGTACCCCTTCTAACGCTCCTTGACTTAGCGCTGTTACCAAGACATGATATAACGGTCCCTGTTCTCAACATGCACACTAACCATCTATTGATGTTCTCCTGTACAGCCAGATCAGTTAGAGCTTGTACGATCGCAGTGATCGTGACGTTGCTAAAGCCAATATCGAGGTAAGCGGGCATTGTATACTGTTTATAGAGGTTAATTTGTGTTTCATACACTGAATTAATTTATAAGGATTTTTTGGTTCCAAATACTGAAATTTAAATATAAATAAAATCAACATTTGTAAGCGTTTTATGAGTATTAAAGTGATTTAAATTAGAGGCTATTGAACAGAAACTATTGTAAATTATGGGCCGATCATAGTGAAAGTTATAATTTCTAGTCACATGAACAAGAACTGACTATAAATTGCAGACTTAGTTTCCTAACTGCATACTTTCTAAAATAAATTATATATTTTGTATGCATTCTACAGTAAACATTGCAAAACCCTCTATCCATGCAAATATAAAACCATTTAGTTTCTTTGCAATTTTACAGTAAGTTTTTTTATGAGCACATTATTTTTCAAATACGCGTTTGTTTTAACGAAATATGTATTTGAATTAAAATTTTAATAATTAATTTTGTTCTCCACACAGTTATTTCACTTCCTTTTTGTTCTAATGCAAAACCAAAACATCCACTAAATACACTTTCTTACTCCTGCTTAAAAACAAATAAATTCATGTATTTCTGAGTGTGAATGTGTGTGGCATAAAATGCTTATGTAAGTGTGCATTTTATATTTAGTGGGTGTGTGCGTATGTGTGTGTGTTTGTTTTCTTTTTATATAATTAATAATAAAAGCCACATTAAACTAATAAGAAATCTAATTAAAACATACAATAATAGAAGAAACTTAAATGTCTAGCGGCAAAATTATTTGCGATTTTCCAACAGTTGTTTTAATCAAATTTATTTTTCACTTTATGCGAAGTGCTTGCTTGCGGAGACCAACTAAACTTCCATGAGTTCGCTATAAATATCCTTGCCTTAATGTAGAAATGAGTTTATGTATCTGTGTGTAAGTATGTGCATTTGTGCTAGTATACAAGTCTCTTATGTATGTATCTCTATATCAAAATTTTGGTTGGTTCTCTTTTTCTTTATTTTTTGTGAGGCTTTTGAGTATTTTTTAATGAATAATTAAATTAAAACTAACATTAAGCAAAATGAATGACTGCATACGAGTAAAAAACACTTAAACGCACACTATCACAGCCACACGAATATTTAAAGCACTGACACAACGACTCGTTTCCTTACGAATTTATCTCTGTACAAGTCATATTGCATGATAAGCATTTGTCTGCGGGTACACATTTAGACGCACAAAATAGAAGTCTGTGTTAAAGCAAATTGAATGCTGTCAAGATAATTTACCATATTCACAGGTGTAATAAACTAAATACTAATGAAGCACACATATTCACCCAACCCACACAATAACTCATTCACACTACAAAATCAAACCATTCATAATGCTAAATGTTTTTTTTTACACAAATAGTAGAGAAAGGAAAGCAGTTTTGTTTTAAAGTTTTAGTGGCCTTAAGCAGTCATTTGATTAGAGAGAAGCGAATTTATTTCCAAAAACAAAAACTAATTAAATGTTGAATGGAAAAATATTCTATGAATTTTATTTGCGGGAATGTGTGTGCGTATGTGCAGCTGATTTCTTGTTTATCAAAACAATCATTTAATTAATAAATATGTATTAAAAAAAACATTTAAGCTTTTCCTAAGAGGTTGTAGGAGAATATTAAAACTGTGGTCCACTGTTTTGTGTTACATCATCTGCGGAAATCAGATGCTGCTAATACATGGAATCTCCCAGATTTAAAATTGACAGATGTCTTGAGATCGTGGCTGACAGTACTGCTGGTGGCATGCCAGAATCTTCGGGGTCACGTGGTGGTTGTGATTTGTATTAAAAGTGGCGGGAAGGAAGATACTTAAAAACATTCCTCGAAAGCGGATTTTTTGCCACTTGTGGGAAAGGATCTCCTTAGCTGATGTTGATAATCAGCAGTCCTGCCACTATTATCATGCAACGTAAGCTATAAAGCTCCAGCTCCTAAGCGAGAAGGAGCGATTGTAGAATTTTGTCAGATTTTACACTCAAAATTGCATACTGCGTGTGCTGTTTGTTCTCACACACAAGTGCTTACCAACCACACCTGTGTCACCCAGTGGTAGAGACCACCATAGAACGAGGCCAACATGGCAGGTGTACATGTTAATCTGTTCTTCTCATACTCTGCATCATGGTAGTAAAAAGGTTATTTTTATAGTTTTAAATCTTTTTATCCCTTTTGTTTTGTATTTAAAAAATTCTTTATTTTTAAAACAGGATATTTTTTCGAAATATATCTGCTAAAATCGGGCCGTAGAATTTTATTCAAAATGCTTTGCAAGTAATATATATTTAGGGCTTATACTAAATTTCTATACATTAAGCTTTAAGGTTTTTTGGTTCAAATTTTGAAATATTTTCGGTGTTTTTTTTTAACACTGTGACTCTTATTTTGGTACTGTATTCATGTTAATGCCTTTATTTTGGCAGGACATTTCTAGGGACTAGGTAAAATAAAGGACATAGAAAGCCTGTTTTCAACACTAAAAAAATTCGGTCAAGCCCGATCGTTTGATACCATACACTACAGCAAATGCAAACACATTTTCTACAGCAGCCATGGGCATTTATGGATCCGGCAAACCCGAATTTCGGTATGTTTCAAATAATAGATCTTTAACATTCATATAATAGATCTTTTTGACAAATTATATCTAGATATCAAAAGCAATATGAGGTATTTTTGTCTTTTGAGTTGAAATGATTTTATGGGACCTATGGCCAATGCTGGGCCTTGAATCACGAAATTTTGCCATTAAATAAAAGCGACTATAAAATAGGAAATCATTTATAACACAGAGCAATTCGGGTCATCGCAGCCAGCCTCAACACTTGCAACGTGGAATGAATGTAGACTACTAGTAGAGCAAATCTGCCAGAGGGTTTTGAAAAATTGGCTCGGGTTCCTGAAATATGGGCCCCTAAAGTTTTTGAATTTTTTGAAAAGGCGTTTGGTATAAGTAAAACAAATATACTAAACGTACTTCTGAGCTAAAAATAATTTCAGATGTCTTCAGAAGAATCGTATGGCGATTCTTTTCTTTGAATTTATTAACCGTCTAACTTTCATTTTAAGGCGTAATTTATGTCCTTTTTGCTATTTCTTACACAAAAGTATATTAAAACGGCACTTTAAAGCGTTAAAATGTTCTATGAATATTTTTTGCATCAAATTGCACTAGGGGTCTTCTAAGACCATAAGTTCGTATGATGTCTTTTAAACGGATTTTCGAAATTTCGGGCTTTGAAAGGCTTTGTGCCACTTCGTCGGTTGATAAATTAATTGTCGAAAGACTTACGCCAAATGAAAGATCAGGTCGGAAAACCTAAGGAATCGATCTTAACTCGAAACCGCAAAAAATCCACATACGACAATTAAATTATCAACCTACGACTTGTAAAAGTTTATAGATGTTTGGAAAGATATTCTTGTCAATAGATATTCTTGTCAAAAAATAATAAATCGGATATTGAAAACACCGAAACCAAAGCGAATTCATAGAAGGTGTCCTTGGCTTGCTATGTAAGCAACAGCTGATAACTAACCTTTTGTCAAAATGATATGCCGTTACTTTTTTAGACATTCTATTTAAATGTTTATCTGTAAGCGAAATTCAAATAAAACTTCAAGATTTATTTGTTTTTATAAATTATAAATAAAAATGTTTGCGTGCTGTTTGAAAAAAACAAACTAATACAGGAAAAGGAACTTTGCTCCGTCCCAGCTATTATTTTAGGAGTATATTGACGACGAGCTCATTTTTTAATTGTTGACGATTCCTAGCACGGGAGAAAGTGTTACACGTGCTGATTCGTATGAGAGATTCATCTATAACGCAGCGAAAGACGCTTATATTAATCGTAAAGGGAATCGTTTGTGATGTATGTAGAGATTATCTAATGAGTCTTTTAAAAAGCATGCCAAGAGTCGTATGAGACTCATGTAGGGACTATTTTACAACTCGTGAAATGCTCAGCCGTATAACTGAGCTACATAAAAAGAGGCATCACGCCTCTTTTTCATGTTAAAACTTCTAATTTTCATACAATTTACATGAAGCAAACTTTTAAGGTTGCGAAAGCAACATTATCCTGTCGGAAAATCCGTTTTCTACAGATCCTTAGGTCGGTTTGTTTTATTGAAATTGTATTGACAATAGAATTTTCATATTTCAAAAACGCTCTTATTTAGTAATTGTTATATGACAATTACAGAGAGTCGCAAAAGGTTCATTCCAAGATTAAAAGACGAGCGTGTCAAAAAATTTATAAAAAAGTAATAAATAAAAAAAAAAAGATTTTTTTTGTTTTTGTTAATCGTCAGATAATCATCAGAAGATTCTTTTAGGAGTCGTATATTAAACATAATCGTCTAATAAACAGCCTATGCTAGCTGGGGTGTACCTATAAGGCATTTGTGCCGATGTTTGTAACACTTAAAAATGTTGGTCCTCGACCCAACTTGGTCCTAGACTAACTTTCTGAGTCAAACGTCCGTTGTCATTTGTGTTAGATGAAATTTGGTACATATACACTGTTCTAATTGTTCTAATTGGTACAAGGAACAGGCCTTTGAAAATGGGGTGAATGGGTCTATGATTTCACATAGATCACATATAAGTTTCTTTTCGGACAAGCCTTTGTGCCCATTAACGATCTTATTCGGGCATGTTCTATAAATCGAAATGAAGTGGATTTAAAATACAACAAATTTTGAAAACGTGTCTGTAAAGAACGTTCATAATACTATTCCTCTTTATATACTTCATACCTTGGGTATTTATATAAAATGTGGTCCAAACTTTTTTGATTACAGTTATGGCATTAAAAGCTATTAAATGAACTAGTATTTGTATGGGAGCTATAGTCAAATATGGCCCGATTCCAATAAAATTTGGTAAGATGATTTAGATTGCAATAAAATATGTTCGCTTCAAAGTTAATCATAATACCAACATAATAAGATGGTTTACGGTTACAAAAACTATATTCCAGAAATAAGCTTGTATGGGCTATGTGCAATTATAGACCGATTCGCTCCATTTTCAATAGGTTTGGTCCTTGTGCCAATTAGAACTTATGCACCATATTACGACAAATTATCAACAAAACTAAGACCTTTACCAAAGTTATTTCCGGGAATACAAAATTTACTATTAAGATTTTTGTATGACGTGCTAAATTCCCAATTTTTCATAGGTGATAAATACACTGAAATTTATTGTTGAGGGAAAGCTAGCTTCTTTGCGCATTTTACTGGTTGCTTCATCAGGAAACCTTTTCCAAAGATTTTAGAAAAGCTAAAAATATTATACAAATAAAACCCTAAAGCGAATAAGAATTCCAAACAATCAAAGTCTTACTTGTAACAATATCAAAGCTCAAACGAAACACCAACAATAAACAGTGAGTTTATCTTTTCTTACATCTACTTTACGCACAAGGTTTACATGGACAGCGAACCAGACGAACATCGTCAATTCGACTCAGAAAGTGATTCTAAGCCGATCGGTATACTTAAATATTTTCAGGTGTTTCAAGTATCAGCACAAATGAACAATATCCTTTCAAATATTGTGGTACGGGTATAAATACTATGTGTATTGTTGCAGATGGAAGTTTGACGGGTACAATCTTGGTAGCGACTTTCAAATCTGGTATTTATTTTCACCACTTAGCAAAACATTTAAAAAAAAGATCTTAAAAATGCAAATAAAAGAAAGATATTTGTTAATTAATATTGCTAATAAGAAGCATAAAATATGACAAAAAGTTTCTTCCTCTTCAAAGTGTTGGCAAAGTTTTGACCGTTTAGGAATAAAACTTCCGTCTTCCCATTCTTCCCAGGGTTTTCCTAGTTGTTGCTATTTTGCTTTTGGTTATTTTGTTAATTTTCACTTAGAATTATGAAATTTTTAAACGTTTTAAAATTATTACATTTCAAAACATACAATTTGAAATTAAGAACAAAATAAAATATGACAGCATATATTTTTGACACACAGATAATTTGTTTACTACAGTGTTGTAGTATTTCGACACAACGTAAAAGTATTTTACAGTGTTGTATCCGTTTTTAAAATATGTCCACCTTGTATGAATTCGCCTTGATCGAAACATTTACAAAAAATATGAAACGAAAGAAGCAGTTTAAAAAAGAAAAAAGTCTGGGGGTTGGCAGTAGCAGGTCTAGGTCTACGCCAATGGCCTACAGCTACTTCACCCACGTACTAAGTTTAATTGATTTACGAAAAGAAATAACAAAGGGTTAGTGGTTTGGCCGAAATCTTCCACTCCGCAATACTTTAAATTCTTTAGCAATAAAAATGTTAAAGCAATTTATTAAATTATACGTTAGTAATAAATACAGAATGTAGGAATGCTTAAAAAAACTTTCCTTTTCCTATTAACTCAATTGAGATTTAAGGTTTCTCAGGGAGCATATCCCCATAATTGCTTTTAAATTTCAAGTGGCTTCAAACATACTCAAGACTATGATGAAGATTTTGATTTTGTTTTGCGTTTTTAGTTGGCATTACAAGACGGCACTTAATCGCTGCTGCAAATCCCTTAAGACCTTTTTTCCTTGCACAAAAATAAAAAAGTATTTTAAAATGTAATTGCCTTTGTTTCTTCTTTCTGTGTGCTATTTTTGCAAAATATTAAAAATATAATATATCTAAAGGCAATTGGATTTTGTTACGTTAATTTTGTACCCTCCATAACTACAAGTTGCTGATGAGGGTATATTAGGTTTGTTATTCCTTGTGCAACACCAAGAAATACAGGGTGGGCCAAAAGTCATTGAACATCTGTTAATAGAGCGATACATTTTTCACGATATCTTAAGCCGGTTGCAAAGTCTTGCGGCAAAATTTCATGTACCTCTATATCGTTTTTTAATTTTAAGCAGAGTGGCACGTTTGCGAATCGATGTTTCAGGGTTCTCATTTACGCTCTCCCGAACTCGTTAGATAATATCTTAGTCTCGTTCTTCAAGCGGTCTTCTTCTCAGAGATAAGTTACGACTAGATTGCGTACTAGATGGTGCATTTCTTGTGTTAAAAAACAGTTAGAAATTTTCTTTGGGTTTGAAATCTCAAAATTTTTGCTCGTTCCTCAACCCTACCAAACGTTGTTTCTTATACTAAAAAATAACAAAGAAAAAATTTCAAAATGAAAAAAAAATTGTTCAGTGAAATGGCCCACCCTGTATATATATAAGCATAAAAATACATATTTTTGTTCTTTTGGTAAACTTAAGTCGTACACATTCTAAATTCCGAACCCCTTAAAAACCAATTGTCTCTAGTTTACCTAAACAATTCGATTCTTAAATCGGGAACAATCCCTAAAGTTGGACAAATTGTTGTTTATTCAAATGTGGAACATCCTCTTTAAAAAATTAAAAGTTTACACAGTGTTTGCTATTTAGAACCAGTGTCGTTTTAACTAATCTCGGCAACGTCTTCTTTTTCTTTTATTTGCTTATCCGTTGTTCGGATATTAGAGATCATACGATAATAAGTATAATATTATAATTACTTTATTGTTTTCTTTTTATAATCCAGAAAAGTCCAGTTCTCTATTTTTTTTCAGCCAGGAAACTTCTCTTCTACCTCTAGCGCGCATACCTTGAATTTTTAATTTCAGATTTGCCTGCAGAAATTTGTCGTTTCTCACCAGGTGTCCCCAGTTTTACGGTTTTTAATAGTTTCAACTAGTTGTAGATCCATATTTATTCTACTCAGTACCATAGTAATTGGGGCGTGATCATTCCATGGTATCTTCAATAAACGTCAAAAGCTTTCCATCTTTCATGATTTTTTTGAATTGCTCATTCTTCTACCGCAAATAATTAAACGGACCTGACTAAGCATTTTATAAATCGTGACTTTGTCGCAAGATTTATGCTATAGGAGGTCAATCCCTGTGTTTGAAAAATGCGTCCCTCGAAATCTCTTTCCGACAACATAAATCCTTCGACCATTTTTTCAAAACATCTTAATTTTTAAAATTCTTCGCCCGTTCAATTTCCAATTTTAAAATTTTTTTATTCTAAGTGTCTTGGTGCTTGGTCTTTCGAATGTTAATTTTCAAACCATATGTTTCATTACATAAGTAAGTTTGTCTAGCAACGTTTGTAGAACTGATATACTGCTTGCCTGCAAAAAAAGTGTCGTCGGCATATGTTATGCTTTTAATAAGCCATTCGTTTATTTTATGCCTATTGCTTTTCCCTCAACTGTTTCTAAATTATTCTAGACTAAGGGCGATAGTACACACCCTTGTCTGATACTTTTTGATGTGGCAGTCTTATTCGTTAGTTCTCCATTTATTTCAACACGTGCTACTGGTTCCAAAATAGGGGCTTTATGCATCGCATTTCATTCTCATCTATTCTAATGGACGTTAAAGTCTCCATCAGTTTATCATGTTGGACGGTTTCAAAGGCTTTCTCATAATCAATAAAGCACAGGAACACATCTTTCTAGACATCCCGGCAATTTTGAATTAGTGCCTGAACACTTAGTAGGCTTCTCGTGTTTTTATTGATTCCTTTAAACCAAGATGTGATTCTCCCAAAGCAGCATTTAGCATATATTTACTTTAGGTACATTTTGCTAATTACGAATGGGTCAATTACGAATGCGCTCATGTTGAAACATACACAATAAATTTCTATTTTATATTTCAATATGTGCGGCGTTGCTGGCAACTTAACTTCAGTTCAGTTGCCATCCGTAACAGGCCCTTTAGTCTATATTCACCGCAGTTTTTGTATATTATTTTTATTTCGTATTATGATAAATGTTGAGAGGCGTGTTATTACCATTTATTAGTTTTAAAAATTGAGAAAGGATTTCATCTGGTCGTGTTGCTTTTTTGTCCTTCAGCGAGTTTATAGCCTACTCCAACATATCCTATTATCACCCAAATTTTGTTTTCATGTTTCCGAGAAATTGTTATAAAATTAAGCATAAATTCGTTTTTTTCACCAAATTTCATTATGATTTGTTAGTAATTCACCCAATAGGTCCCCAAAACGCTTGTGAATAAAGATATTGTTATGTTATTAGGGGCAATCTAGTTCAATATAAGATTAAATTATACTGCCAATGATCGGGATGATCGGACCCAAATCCACCTGACTTTCGAAAAAAAGTCTTTAATACGCCTAAAAGAATAATTAAAATTCTTTTGGCATGCATTTTTGTGACTTGAAATTGTATTGTCCGATCTTATGAAGACCGTTCTCGAAACCATTTGCTTTTTGGCTGAGGGTATCAAAGATTCGACACTGCCGTATGTAGCATTTTTATTTCTTTTCTATCCCATCAACATAATTGTTTTCCCATTACTCGTATATACTTAATAATATTCAGGGGCGAAACTCACATGGGGTTCATGAACATATTTTGTTCTTATTTCTTATTTACTTAAATACTCAAATTCACTTGCACAAATGAGTAAATACACAGAGTTAAAAGGAAATTAATACAAAATTTAAGTTGTTTTTGAAATTAAATAAAATGAAATTACATAATCATCTTAGTTAAGTTATTTTTGATGTTAATAATGACGACCATGATGATGACAAATTGTAATTCTTTTAAGAGATTAATTTAAGAGTTATGTGTTTTTTATTGTCTCACATTGTGTGAATTCAATTCACGTACATTAAATTATCTGAAGTCTAGACATGCTTCGTCATATGTGGCGACATTGTTTTGGAAGCAAATAGAAAAAAATGTTAACAAAAGCCTAAAATATGCCTTCAATAGCACAAGTATTGTGTTCACTAGTGTAAATTAAATGAAATATGACTAAATAGATCATTGTTTAAATAGTCTCCAATGCCATCAACCCTATTGATGGAAAGAAAATTCTTTATTTTATTTTTAATTTCATCCAGAATTGCTCTCTCACCTTAATTTTTTTTTCCTTTTTTTGTAATTGAAATTAAGGCGTAACATCTAATTACGTCCATGGTTTAAAATATTTCTGATTATCGTTAGTAAAGGCTATTTTATTTTAATAGCAAATTGCGAAGTAAATAAAGAAGAAGTATTCACAGAAAAATAGTATACATATACCAACCGGTATGTGATGGAAATCGATTTTAAAACAAAAAAACCGAAAAAATCGTTTTCAGTTTCTTTTAAAATGGATTTTAAATACATATTCCTCTTATGTTCAGTCTTATGGCCATTTTCTCATTAGGCGATTATCTTTTTTCCCAACGAAAAACTGCACATTGAAGAAATTTGGTTTTCTCAATGTCTCATTTGATTTGTTTTAATCGCAAAGCTAACCGGCACTCATCTGCCAATTATTTATTTTCCTTTTATTTGCACTGAAAGAATTTTCTTCGCAATACCAATGAATTTTGACATTAATCCCATGAAAAATTGCATTAAAAAGGAACCTATGCAGCGCTTCGTTGGATCGATGAAACCTGTTTCATTAAAAGGATTTAATGCAACATTACATTAGATCTATGAATATTATTCATTGGATGAATACTTTAAATAAAGTAAAAAATTTTTTTTTTTTAATTATTTTATTTTTTTTAATTATTTTTTTCATTATTTTTTTTTATCTTTTCTTTTTTTTATTTTACTTTATTTTATTTTTAATTTTTTTTCTGTCTCTGGCGGGATTCGATCGCTCAACCTCGGTGCTGATAGACTAGCTCGCTACCAGCTAGTCTACCGGGGCAGTGTAGTTTTTATATTAAAAAACAATGTTTTTTACTCAATTAAGAGCGTAAATATGAGATTAAATTGTCCATAATGACAATAACAACGTTGATTGAAAGTGGATTGAAAGTTTTTGTTTCATAACTATAATGACATTTTTATTGTCATAATGAAAATTTAAATTTATGAAGGCAATTATTGAAATATGTTGCTTTTATAAAAAAAATTTTTGATTTCATAAATTCAGTGGCATAAATGTAACATTCGATGTATGAAATTATTAAATCTGACATTTTTTAATTAACAATTAAACATTTTTTTAAGGAAACTATAATTTTGTGTTAATTTTTGAATATAGTTATGTTTGTATATTGTTTTTTTATGTTCCCAATTAAAATTTTTTTTTTAACTTGGACAAACTTAAGTTTTCATATATCCAATGAAAATGTTTAACGTTATTACGAAATCCAATGAAGCGATTTTAACGAAAATACTTCATTATAACTATGAAATTCCATTTAGACAATGAACGTTTTCATTTACCCAAGGAAAGTTTTTTTATGAAAATGATTCATTAAATATATGAAGCATTTTTCTTTCAGTGTGCCGTACAGATAAATTCAATCAGCTGACTTCAATCTTTTACATGTATTTTGAGTGGCGTTGCCAGCTGAAAACTTTGTTTTTTGTCGGTATATTGAGAAACCCAAAATCGTTAACGGACAGTTTATCGGTCCAATAAATTTATGTTGACATTAAGTAACAGACAGTTTGTCGATACATTGAGAAAATTGCCATTAATCTTTTAACTTCCTCTTCATATATTTTCAAACGAACAGTTCGATCGCTTAATTTACATTTAAAACAAAAACAAATAAAAAAATATTGTTTTTGTTTTACATGTAAGCTAAGCGAACCAAGTGTTTGTTCGAAAATAGATGAACAGGCAGTAAATTTGTTATACCATACGTTAACTAAACTGTACTCTGAACGAAAATTTAAGACTGTAATTCAGAAATGGATTTTGAAATCACTCGAATTTCATGACACCTTTCGAAATCGTTCCATTTTCATCACATACCTGTATATTCAAATTAAATTGTTATAAAAAACAAGTAAATAAATAAGCGCGAACAGGTCATAGTGGGCGCCGAGCTGGTCAGAGCGCAAAGCTGAGTGGATGCGAGAAAACAGCTCTAAAGCGAATTTCAGCGCCGAAAACATTGTTTATGTTATGTTGTTAAGATTTCAACTTGTTCGGAAAACATTTAAAAAAAACTAAAAACAAAAATTTTAGACAAAGTAAAATAAATAATAAATAAAAATTAATCAAAGAAATAAAGATTCAAATAAATAATACAAATTAAATAAAATTATACAATTATAAAAAAAATAAAAAATACATATAAACATACATAAAACACAAATAATAGATAAAATATTGTAACGTGGAAATAGAAATAAGACCCAATAACTAGTTATTTCTATCTCCTCGTACATTATAATAATTTGCATAATTTTAATATTTCATATTTTTATGGTGAATACCCCTACTGTAACCAAACACACGGTGAATACCCCTACTGTAACAAACACACCCACACACTACACAAGTTACCATGATAATTCTCATTTGGTTCAGTTGTGAATTGGGATAAGTAGAAAGGGTTTGGTTACATTCGGGGCGATTCTCACAAGACAAGAAAACCGCCCACCAAGCTCTGAAGTTATATTTATTATAAACTGACGAGTAGACTAAGGCTACAATCGTAGAATTAGTTAACCTTTATGCCGATAAATTTTCACAAGTGGCTTCGTGTCGCCTGTTCTCACAAGTGGCTTCGTGTCGCCTGTTCTCACAAGTGGCCTCGTGTCGCCTGTTCTCACAAGTGGCTTCGTGTCGCCTGTTCTCACAAGTGGCTTCGTGTCGCCTGTTCTCACAAGTGGCCTCGTGTCGCCTGTTCTCACAAGTGGCTTCGTGTCGCCTGTTCTCACAAGTGGCTTCGTGTCGCCTGTTCTCACTAGTATTACTGTTATCGTAGGAATTCGTATACTAAGTAGTTTTCTAAGGTTTATGTAGTAGTAGCTATTAGTTGTAAGATCCATTTGTATGTATTATATATAACATTAGTACGACGAACGCATTAATCCGAAGCAGCAGCCGAGGAAAGAGCCAGGAACGAACCGATCACTGCCGACAACCGACCCTGCCGAAGGCCGTGATACGCAACCGCCGAGCGTCTCATAACCCCGAACCGTACCCGACCGCCGACCTGAACCTGCCGAACACTAACCCTATACTCTGGTGTCGACGAGCTGATCAACACGAATTCCCGCCAGCCGAAGAATCCATCCTAAAGCTGTGGTAGTTTGTCGTATTTCATGAATTGTTAAAATTAAATTAATAAAAGCTAATAAAGAAAAGATTTATCTAACCCCAGTAAGGGTAAACATATCGTCTTCTCACTCAAGGTTAGTGGATCCGTAAGTAAACCCTGGACTGGTCTGAGTTACTTCAGCCGATGAATAAAACCATGTTACAATATCAGCGCTGATTCTCGCATCCACTATGCACACTCAAACTTGTTTCTCGCATTAACAAATCCTCCCAACAACCCCCCACTCTGTACGCACCCTAAGAGTTCTATATTCGTATTTGCCGAATCTTTGATACCCTCTACCACAGTTCAGGCGTGGGCCCTATATATCAAATTTTACATATCATAGCTAAAATGTCCTTAAATATTAAAAAACACCACATTTCTTTTTCACTGCCTTAAAAAAGTTCCCGCACCAGACGAGATGATACCCCCCGCCGAAAGTTAGAATATTAAGGCGTAGGCCCTATATAGGTATATAAATTATAAAGTAATCTTTATAAAAACGGACTCAACAACTAACATTTTTCTAACTTTACAGGAGAAGGAAAAGACTTAATGAAAATTGTAGTATCGTAGCTGCAATTTTTTTTTAAACGCAGTTTTTTATTAAATTGTTTAGAGAGTTTAATAAAAAACTGCGTTTAAAAAAAATCGCGACTACAAGACTATAATTTTTATTAAGTTTTTTCCTTCTCCTGTAAAGTAAGGAAAATGTTAGTTAGGGCTTTTCTATATAAAAGTAACGATATGTTAATTTATTGACCGAATATCAGAAAGCTTTATACTTTTATTTCTAGTCATATAAAAGTTAATTTTAACAAAAAGGGGAATTTATATTGGATCAAAAATTTCCGAAATGTTTCTGGCAACAATTTTAAATAATGTAAGCTGAACTTATTTCACGTGGGATTTTGAGCAAAAGCAAAAAAGCAAAATTAAATATAAAAATTAAAATAACACGACCGGTAACAGTTTTTTTTTCATATTTACTTTCTTTTTTATTAAATTGTTTATTAAAAAATTATTTTTAGTAAAATACATGTTGTTTTGTTTACATAAACAAAACAATGTCGCATAATTTGAAAGAATAACAACGTCAGATTGTGCAAACTCGCAAGATAGGTAACATTAAAACATGTCAAAATTTTTGTGTGAAATAAACACTAGTGCTCAACATTTTTAGCGCGATTTCTACATTTGGAGTCATAACTCATATATTTGTCATCCTTTTTTGCTGAATTTAAATTCCAAGCTGTTTACAATCACTAGAAACAATTTTACACTAAAATTGTTTCTTTCTTTTGAGCTGTTCAAAAGCGTTGAAATACGCATTTTTTATTTGATGCAACAGAGAATTACAGAGGAATGTTCTATTTGCATAAAGACAACTTACAGCATTAAATTTCGATCGAAATACGTAGTTTTAAATAATTTAATTCGTTTGATTTGTTAAGTTGTTTCTTTCTGAGAAACACGAGCCGCATTTTGTAGAATATTTTATGTTCTTCAAAAATGTTTTTTTTTTTATTTGTCATCAATTCATTTGATTTTGAGAGATTTACAATTTTTTAATTTAAATCATTTAAATAAATAAATTTCAATAATTTTAAGTATATAAATATTAAGCAAAACTACCTTAATTGATCATAACTCTTTTTTTAAAGCTGAAACAGCCATTGAATTAAATTTAAAGCAATAAATTGTAAGTGCACTTAAAAGTAGCATTTCAAGTGTAATTGTACATTTTAATGACTTTTCCACAAAATGTCATTGTGTGGCAATGACTGAAGGCCATTATCTTAAACTGCTGCTGTTGTTGTCATTGTATGTTGTCGTCATTCATTCATACGTTGTTTACATTTTCAGTTAAAAACAATACAACGAGCGCTGCAACCATTAAGTATTTCAAAGAATCAAGTGAATACTAGAGTAAGAGGTACAAATGACAATTTCACAACCGCTTTCTCATATTCGGCTCTGTTTGTTGGTTTTTACTGGTTTTAATACAATAAAATAAAAGTCAGCAGCCATTTTTTTGTTGGTGGTGGCAGTGACATTTCATCTGCATTTAATGTTAATAAGACCACCATATAACGGAGTGTACTTCATTTACTGAAGTTTTTCCTGCGGGTTAAATATACCACTTATTTTACGCATTCAAATATTGGAATTGAATGGTAACAACAATTGCCATGTGTAGAACAAAACAGTGACAACTTTACAAGGGCTGTGTTTTGAATTATTAATATAGTTAAGTATATATGTTTGTATTTAGAAGCAGCAGAGGCAACATAAATGCATTTACAGCACACCACTAATATTTGGGGTCTGATGACGACAACGCTGATGGCGTCCCGTTGACTTTTCTGCTATTACAAGAAGGAGTGACTGGTTGTGTATTTAAAAGCATGTGGGCAGATATAAAGTTGTGCAAAACAATAGAAGAAAAGGAAGATTTTAAAATATTATAACGAATTAAAGTTAAAATATAAATGAATGCGAATTATGCAACCGTTGTCTTTCATTTTTATGAAGAAAGCAATAAAAAAACAAGTTAGAATGATACCCATCACCGCAGAATTTAAAAACAAATTTTCGATAGTTAACGCGGTTGGAACCCATGGGTAATTATGGAGCCACCAGCACAAAATTATGCTATGAGGTAAAGATTCATATCTGTGAATTTTCATGCAATAAACATTTTTGCTTAAGTTTTAAAAATATTGTATTATACACGAAATTTTTTTTTATTTTTGTTTTTTTTTTATTATTATTTAATAAAAATGATTTTTTCATCGAGTTTAATTAAAAAACTTGTTTGCTATCGTATCTCGAGTTTAGATGTTTTATGAAAGTGCCACAGGTATAAAAGTTCTTTGTGCCGAATATTATTTAGATTTATTCATCTACAGTTAATTTTAAGATTGGTGTTTATATGGGATCTGTAGTAAATTTTGTGCCTACCAACACAACATTTGGCATGACAAAGTAGCTATCGTAAAAGTTATTATTCATACCTCCAACAACATTGTTTTTAAAGAAAATTTAAAACATACTATGTTTTATTTAATCATATTATAGTCACCGACAACCATATTATGGTCAAAATAGTCCTCCATCAAGAAGCCACAACGATCTTATGGTTGCATCCGAGCATGTTATGGTTAAAAATAACTAAAATATGTTTAACACTTATAAAAGCATGGTTGGTTTTAACCATATCATGTGGCCCTTGAAAAAGAGGAAAATACTATTGTTAATTTAAAATCAAATTATTATCATATTAAACCATAACATATTTAGAGGTAACCATAATATGATTATGGCTTCTAGATGGAGGAATATTTAACCATAATATGGCTATCGGTGGCAATAATATGGTTAAATAAAACATGATATGTTAAATATTTTCTTTAAAAATTGTTTTTTTTTTTTTGGAGGTGACCATATTTAAACATGTTTTTTCTCTGCGTGTATCGTTCTCTGGTTTATTGGGTATGAATATAACCTTGATAGTCGAAAAGTAAAATTCTGCATTAGAAAGTCAATTTAATTAAAAACACAATTTGTTCGACAAATTCAGTTTTGTTATTACCAATGTAAAGTACCTATTTGTAAGCGAATGTGGTAAAGACTTATTAAACTCCCTATTTGTAAGAGAATGTGGTAAGTACTTGCCTCCAATGACATCAACTTGTTAAAATAATGCGTGAAATGCCAATGTATAAGTAGTGAAGAGTAGTTACATAAGCTTTTTAACTCATTACATTTTAATATAAGTTTTTGCTGGATATTAATAGTGCAATTTATAAAGTAACTCGATAACGTTTTTCTGTGTGCCTGATACAATATTGTATATTTGAATATAAAGCTGGCCACACACTTGTGATTTGTAAGCGTACCATTTCTCCACACACACCGAACAAATCCCAATAACCTTAAACTTCAAAAAGACAACATGGAATGTGAAGCTAATGATGCAATTGCACTTTTGATAACTTATGAGTGTACCAGAGAAAGCCAAAAAGTTATATTTTTAATACTTGTAACCTATTCATACGCCACATAGCACGAGTACATACAGGTATGAATACCAATAAGTATGAACAAAAACAAGTTTGTATAGCAACCGGTACGAGTATGAACCGTGGCACACATCTATTCTTAATGAATATGTTCAGCGTTTGTTACTACAATGTAGCATTATTTCAATACAATGTTGTATTATTTCAATAAAACAAGTCCTGGAACTAAATTTAAGAAGCAAATCTTTGAAAGTCTACCTTTTTGTTCTGCATATACCAGTTAAATGATTGGTTCTCCTTTCTCTAGACATGAGTTCTTTCTTTTTAAACTTGTTCTATTTTCACAAATCCCAGGACCAGTCTGTTGAAACAATTGACACAAATTTATCGTAGGGGAAACATTACAGACGGAATCTGTTTACCAAAGTTCATCAAACTATCTCAAAAATTGCTATTTGTACTTTGCGTAAAAATGAACTATTTCCGCAATTATTTATAATATAAAAATAAGTTGTCCTATGTTCGTGATCTTAAACGGGAACCACTCAACCGATTTTCAAACGAGTACATGAGTTGGAAAGGTCTACTTTCACTAATGGTATATAATCAATCCGGCAATCTTTCAGTTGGGGAAGCCAGTTTTTTTGCTAAAATACTTGGTATTGTTACGAAAATTATTTTGAACTTTTTTTTTATCAAATTTTATATCCATTACTTTCTTATAAACATGGATGTTTATTATAGGAAACAACAGAAGTATATATTTATGTATATGTATGTATTACAACCTGCATCCTCAACAATATCGACAAATTAAAAGAATGAACGGGGGGTGCTTGAAAGCCTTGTGAGATTTATTGCTCAATTTAATGGGAGATAAAGCCATAATGGCCTTATTGTCCATTCATTGAGAGGTAAGGCCATATTTAAAATTTTCGAAATGGGACATAAAGCCATATTTTTTTTTCGCAAATGAGAGGTAAAGCCATATTTTTTTAGAATATTGTTATGCATGGTGTAAACATTCTGTAAAAGGGAAAATCCTTAGTTATCATTGAAAAACATTTGTTTATTCTTGTGACGCATACAATAAATCTTTATTCAGCGAAGCCACCTGCCGCGGAGGAAAAAACCCCTAAGCACGGCCGCAGGCTGCCACACAGAAAAACTTTAGTATGCGAACCCAGATTTCATACTTAACTTTAGTGTCTCCGGAACTGAAATGAGAGATAAAGCCATTTTCTAATATTGCTAATGTGAGCTAAGACCATGATGGCTTTATCTCCCATTCAAACAAAACATAGGCTTTATCTCCCTATTTAAGAAGAGTAAAGCCATCATGGCCTTATCTCACATTATATTAAAGCACCCCCCGAATGAACGCACACACGCATTTTATTACGTGTAAGAAACACCCACGCTTATTAGAGAGTAATGGACCGTACAATTTTGGAAAAACCTTAATTGCCTAAAAATCCGACGCACAATAATAGACCTGCTGTTTCTTAAAATTAAAATGTTCTTTTGGAACTTATATTGAAAACAAAAACAAATTTTAGTTTTTAATTGTCGTTTCAATGTAAATTACCAAATGTTTATTCTACTTTCAAAAATATCTTCTTTATGATGGCGTTTTGCACGTTTTATTAAAACCCACGATTATGAGAAAGTAAAGGACTCATATTCAGTATCTAAAACTTGGCTTCAGGCACAAAAGGGATATACCGTACGGTATACCGAGATATAGACCTCTTAAAATATAGAAAAGGTGATAAAAATCCAGCTGGAGCAAAAAAAATTCGTATGGCGATTAAATTATTAATGCAGCCAACTTGTCAAAACTAATGATGCAGAGTTTCTTATATTTGGGGTACTTTCACATGTAATTGTCAGAATTGAGTCCCAAAATCATACTGTGTAAATTAACTTCGCTCCTCAAAAGGTATAAATTACAAACGGAATGACAAACATGGGGCGTCATCCAAAGCACACGTATGCCAATGCCTTTCAATTAAGGCACGAAAACAATTAATAAGCATGTCTCTATACCGCTCAGCCTTGACTGTAATGCTCTGACCATCGTTTTTTGTGACGACTAGTGGATCAATACCAATGACTCCTGTAGTGAAGGGTATAAAAACATTATGAACTGATATCATAAGAAGACGTGTAGGGTATTAAATAATTGGACTTTACTATTGTGTTTTTGATTTTAAAAGTAGACATTGGGCTTTGTTGTTGCAAAGGCATAAAGTTCTGTTACTTGTATTTTTCACTACACCGTTAATTACACGCAAATAAATGTGTTTGAAACAATTCTTCATTAGAGTGGTGACCAGTTGAAGTTCACGTTTGTTTGTTTGTTTCTTTAACTGAATTAGAAATTGGAATATTAAAATTTTTTTCGACGTTTTTGTAATTAGAAAGCAAATTGCTTCTTACCACCGACAGTGTGGGTATATCTGTACATATATACGTAGTTAAATATTTGACCATGTGTTTGAAAATTGAAAAAAAAAAAAACATCTCTTAACATTTTAAGAATCTTTAAAAAACTTAATTTCGTAAACCGAAAATCTTTCAGGATATTTTACTAAATTAAATAAGTATAGATGGTTTTAAGTTTATCTGCCATTTACGATTCAGAAATTAAACCTCAAAGTTAAATTTGTTTAATTTTATAAACGAATAAAGAATTAAAGAATAAATTTAAGAATTCTAATTTGAAATAATTTGAAATAAAAAAGTAATACAAGGATCTTGTAAAAAAATGAAGCCCGTTTAAGAGTTTATTTTTGCAAAGACTTCTTTAAAATTTGACAAAGCTTTAAATCTTTCAAAAAGTTTAACTTTTTTTTGAATATCGAATAGAAAGTAAAAATAAATTTTGCTTTTCAGTGACAGATAAAGCTATAAGAAAAAGAAAATTTTGTTATAATCTTATGACTGTGATGTGTGTGAAGTTGTACAGACGTATTTAAGTCTGTAGCAATAAATAAATTCAAATATTTCTGATTATAGATAATTGATTTAACTAATTTCAGTTTTCTTTAGAATGCTGTCCCAAAATAAATACAAAATTCAAATAACTTGCAAATGTATCAATACTTATATTTATTTTGCCTTTGATTCCGTATACACATTGGCACTGCGTACAGTGGGGATTATGAGCAAAAATTAGTAAGTCCTTAGTTGAGTTTTAATTCTGTGTTTGTCGTATAACTTATTTTTGGTAAAGTGTCGGTTCCACATGTTCTTAAAATATGGTGACTGTTATACCAACTACTTTCAGAAGGATTTCAGTTTCGGCACAGCAAATAGTGAAATATCTTTCTCAGTGAAACTTTTTGTCGATTGTTTAAACAAATAAAAAATCAGAAAGTTTTTAGTAATTAATTAAAAATCCGAAAAGACATAGTTTTTCGTAAGAAATTGGTGTTTTTTTTTTTTTTAATTAGGGAGAGCATAAAATTAACAGAACAAACTGTCTCTGCTATTTTGAGGTTAGTTTGGTTTGGATACTAATCATGTCCAGACATGGCAGAGCCATGGTTCAAGTTTATTTTAAAAATCATGGCTAATAAAATAGGCTCCTTATACGAACAATGTGAGTATATGTATGTATATATGTGTAATAACCCAATAAAAAATGGAGCTTCCAACGAAGCAGGTTTGTAAGGGAGAAACATAAGGGCTTCGCTTACCATTGCGCTTA
The DNA here is from genome assembly GCA_930367215.1 of Pollenia angustigena. Taxonomy (NCBI): domain Eukaryota; kingdom Metazoa; phylum Arthropoda; class Insecta; order Diptera; family Polleniidae; genus Pollenia; species Pollenia angustigena. The sequence goes on along the minus strand of OV884057.1, from coordinate 115,932,749 downwards.
CGGAAGACATGAATTTTATATGGCGAGTTCCCACTTTGAAGCAATACATTTTTGATACATAAAGCGCATTATTCAGCGCACATAAACATTGTTGGATGTAGCGATCATTTTTACACACTGAATGTTTTGATACAGTTATTTTTTAGTATTCTCCCTTACAAACCTGCTTCGTAGTAAGGGAATGCCGTAGCACTTGAAATGTTATTTTTTTTTTATAAAAGTTATTGAGAGTTCTTTCACTTACTTTACTGCATTTCTTTATGTCTTATTGCGTAGCGCATAATTGTGCGCTTATTTTTTTAAATGTACCTTTAGTGCTTCGCAAAATGGCAAAAATTTTTATTGGGAAGTTTGTCGCCGAGTGGAATAATTGGAAAGGAGTTAAGATAAAAATAAAACAAAATGTATTTAAGTATTTACTAAGCACTTCTGCCGCTTTTTGTCGAGCATTTAAATGCACGAATTTTCTTTGAGAAGAAAAACAAGTCAATTAGTGAGTTGAATTAATTCTGATTTTATTGTACAATTATAATGGTTTATATACTAAAATATTCTATTAGTCGGCATTTCTTATGAATAAATTGATATTTGGCGACAATGCCATCAATCCAAATTCTCACGCTAAAAATACAATTTATTGAATAGAATTTTCTTTAAACATTAACAAATATTTCTGTTGCGACAACTTCTGCTGACACAACATAAATTTCTTTTATTTAAATTAAATTTAACAATTTTGCTTTTAGGGTCTTATGTTACATGTAGTACAGTGATGTGCATAAGTGTGCATACACTACATATGTATGTATATGGCTAATAGTCCACAATTTAATTTTTAAGTTTTGTTCGATTATCAAGCACACTTCTATTAAATTGTATGTGTATGTCGATAAAGCTGGTATGATACTTGCTATTTCTTGTATTTTTTCTATATTGGAGAACAGTGCAAATATATTTGCATAGAAAAACTGACTAAGTGTAAAGAGTATGATTATATCATAAAAAATCTTGAACTGTCAAACAAATATACATGTGTTATCGATAAATAATCTAAGACTGTCTAAAAAAATATAAAAATGTTTAACTTAAAATTGACATTTCCAGATTAATTGTTAGCAATGTTGCCAATTATTATAGTTTTTTATCGAAAGTAGCGGTTTTTAACTTTTTTTACAATTTTTAGCTTTTTTGACGGGTTTTTGTGGAAAAAAAACGTGGGCAATATTGTTTGTTTTGTTTACATTTTTTTTTTGGAATCGCAAACAATTTTTTTTTATATACAATAAAATTATATGCAAATAATGTAAAACATTACGAATTACTTCGGGGTATATTCTTTAATTGAAAATTTATGATTTGAAATCCCATATGAAGGGCACCTACTTCATATCACTTATCAAAAACAAAGCCAAAGAAAAAAATAAACATGGAAATGTCAATCAGAAAAAAGGGTTTGTTTATCAAATTGTATTTCTTGTTCTTTCTCGCATTTGTTGTTTCATTCAGTCAATCCTAAAAAAATCCAATACAATAAATAGCAAGTATCATAACACATTAAGCCGTATTAACGCATTTGGCACGATGATAATCGTCAAAGCATTGGCGAAACTTCCCGTTTGAGTCATTGATCCACTTGTCGTCACAAAAAACGATTGTCAGAGCATTACAGTCAAGGCCTTCTAATTGTTTTCGTGCCTAAAATGAAAGGCATTGGCATACGTGTTCTTTGGATGACGCCACATGTTACACTGCGTTTAATACAATTAATTTACTGAGAGAAATCTTTGGATTTATTCGATTGTTTTGTCTAAAGTTAACGTGCAGATCAAAAAAAAAAAAAAAAAAAAAAAAACGATTGACCACATAAGAGCGAATATTTGACGCGTTATTGCCGAAGCACAGTCTGATTAAGAGCAAATTGAAATTCAAGGTTAAACCACATGCACGAAGTCTATTTAAGCTTAAGTGGCATAAAATTATAATTAATAAAGCGAATTGGATGGATATAAAAAATCATTTGCTATTTTATTTCAATCTTATGTACTCCGCCTTTTAAAGTCTGCAAACTTATTTCCCCCAATTTTTTCAAAATCTCCCACTGTACGATGTTTATTTGGTATTCAAATTAATCCAGAACTTAGTTTAAGATATTGTTTTCTAAATATTCATACATAAATGTATCTTTTATTTATTTCTGTTATCCAACTAAATTTAAATGGTAATGAGGCCACAAATAACAACAACTCTAATAAAGATAATGATCAGAAGAAATGATATGTTTTTCGTATAAATTCATTTAAAACCTCAAATGTGTATTTGTTTTCTATTCAAGAATACTTGTACGTACGATTTCATCTTGTTAGTTTAAAGAACAATATACAAAATAAGTATTGATTGTGTTTAAAATTCATTTTGTAATGTTTGTATTTCAATTTCTGTTTGTTATTTCATTTATTCTGTTTATCATTTTCAGTTTTATTCGAAAAATAAGAGTATTTTTTTTTATTGTAAGAGAAATTCAATCAGCATGATGGACACACATCATGTATTGTTTATTGTGTTTCTTGGGGCAAGAGTTGGTTGTTAGATTTTGCAACAAAATGTTTCAAAATTTACCATACATTAATATAAATGATATTTTTTTTTTTTCTTACACTCCCATACATATTGATTGTAAATACATATTTGAATTTTTCAACAGTGTTGTTGTTCATTTTGCTTGTTATACCCTTCACTACTAGTTGTTAGGAGGGCATAATAAGTTAGTCGTTCCGCAGGAAATCTTTAAAAATTTCTTCGATCCTTGAGTAATTCTAATTCTTGGAGTGTTTGTTTGTTTTTTTGTTTGTTTGTTTGTTTGTTTGTTTGTTTGTTTGTTTGTTTGTTTTTTTGTTTGTTTGTTTGTTTGTTTGTTTGTTTGTTTGTTTGTTTGTTTGTTTGTTTGTTTGTTTGTTTGTTTGTTTGTTTGTTTGTTTGTTTGTTTGTTTGTTTGTTTGTTTGCTTGTTTGTTTGTTTGTGTGTTTGTTTGTTGTTTTGTAGAAATAGATCTAAGAACCCAAATGAACCAGCCTAAAAATTATAGCTCAGTTGCAGAAACTATCAAAAAAATGGTGGCGAAATGCACAGATTGTTATTGAATTTTGTACAAACTGGTGTTGTATGACATAAGTCATAAATATGTTTATAAAGCGTACTTTTGGAAGAGACTGTACTATGCCTAAGTCCGCAACGATTTATAATATGAGCTTTATAAACACTAATTTATAATTTATAGAGCCCATTTAAAGTCCCATCCGTATATATTCTTAGTATCGGTAGAGTGTATCAAATATTCGGCACTTAGCACTTTGACTTGTTTCATCATGTTTTTACCCAGTGATCATTTTAAAAATGTATATATTAATGCAATTTGAAAATCTTTTAACAAGATTTTTTTTAAATACATACACACACATACATACATACATATAAATATGCTTACATTTAAAAATTAAATGGGCTTTTTGATAAAAACTCATCTTTGTATTAAAAACTTTATGCTAATCGCCTGACTTTCGTAGACAATCAGAAGAGGAGGAAAAAATTAGCAAACATTTTGTGAATAATTTGGTATTTAGAATTGTCATTTGATTTTGCTTAATGACAAGTATTAAAAATATAAAAGAAATTGTCATAACCAAGGCAAGTTGTTAAGCCTTTACACGAATTTCTTAGGAAATTTTTTACTTTTGATGTCTAGGTGTGAGCTTTCTTCTTGATTGCTGACAAACACCAATCGCCGTATTCCACTGGCTGCTTTAGATGTAAAAAATTTTATACCCACAATCAAACACGGCGGTGGAAGTGTAATGCTATTGGATGCTATAGCAGCCAGAGGAGTAGGACGATCGATGTTTGTTGGTAGTGTTATGGATCAGCGTCAATAAAGCAAATATTGGAAGGTAATTTCAGGGATTTTGCAGATGCTTTAGGTCTTGGCGTACGTTAGGTACTTCAACAGTATAATGACCCCAAACATACGGCACGTTCAGCAAAGGAGTGGTTGCTTTATTATGCACCAATGCAATTGAATCCGCTTCGCAATTACTGACCAGAACCTACCGAGCACTATGGGGATCTTTTAAAACGTTAAGTTGGTAAAAGGAACGCTCTAAGCAAGAATGAACGCAAAGTTGCATTGAACAAAAAATTTACAACGGTCAATACCCAGATGGCTGCAGACCATTATTAATGCGAACGGAGTCTTATGGAAGGAGATTATGCTAAATTGCACCACAAAAACATTATTCGTTACGCATCTAGCCATACTTACATGATTTACAAGAGTGGTCTTAACATGGTTCCGTAGGTAAATAATGAAAACACCTTCACGAAATTTGGTGACATATAAAACTTTTTTGTTGAAATTAATTTACGATCATTGCATTTCGCCAATAACTTATGCCAGTTTTTGTCAAGTTTTTAGGGAGGTTGTTCCACATTTGGGTGAATAACTCTTTTTCTACTGATGCGATTCTGTTGGAATATCCTAGCCGAATTAAGACCACAATACTTTCCTTCTAATTATGCAAATGAGCTCTGAGTATAAAATTAACTCGTGTATTGATTTCTAAGATCCTATTGGCATCAAAAATAACCTCTTAAGGGCTTATAAATCAGAGCATGTTAGACTATCTTTTTAAAACAAACTGTTTTAAAACAAACAAATTTATAAGTAAGCAAACATTAAAACCATCTCTTAACGCATAAAAGTGGGCGTTTTACCTACCAATACTGACCATATGAATTTGGCAACATTTATCGCAGTGCTGCAACATGCTATTATTTTAACGGCTTCATGAAAAGCCCCCCAATGAAATAACGACCAAACGAGAAATGAAATATTCCCCAATTTTTTTCCATAAATTTTTGGGTGTTATTTCATATGAAATAACTCCCAATTTTTTTGGGCCGTTTTTCATTTTTTTTTTGGGCATTATTTCATTCCTCATTTGGGTTTTTCAAATTATGAAATAATCTCCAATGAAATAACACCCAACAAATTTTTAAAATTCGGGGCTTGGTTCATAGCGTGCTTAATTTGGGTGTTATTTCATTTTTTTTTCGGGGGTTATTTTATTTTTAAAGCTGTTTGTTTTTGGGGGGGTTTATTTCATTTGCTTAGTTTGATCTTTTTCCTTTTTTTTTGAGAATATTCAAGTAACTGTTTTTTTGAATAACAGTGTCAACATATGAGTACAATCTGCCTTGCATGTTGAGTTGAGTTGTTGTAAAACATAAAATATTTTCAGTTGTGCATCGAAGTTCGGACGCTTGACATCATCTCGTGTTAATATTTAAAAAAATGGAATTCGAAATTGTTGGTGGAAAACGAAGAAATAGTTATTTGCTATATTCTTTAAGTGAAAAACAATTATATTTAAACAGTGGAGGTAGTTGTGTAAAGGCCAAACGTAAAAGGCAAATTGTCTTCCGAACTGCAAAAAAAGAGCAGGGCTACAAGGATATACGGGTGGGTAAAATAACTGCAGCAATATTTTTGAACCAAATATATCCTTATTTTGAAGAAGACCCCTGCGGGCCTCCACACGAACCATTTCAATAATTTGGCGACTTTGCTGTTGGTCCATATTGACTTAATGAAATCCTTGGTGAACTGACTCTTTTATGAATTTTGGTTATAATTTCATTTTTGTTGCTGATGGGGTTTATTTCATTGGGGGTTATTTCATTTTCTTCATTGGGTGTTATTTCATATTTAATAACTTCCAAATATTGGGGGTTGTTTCGTTTTCGATTTGGGGCTTATTGAATTATTTTTCGATGTTATTTCATTCACTGCTTTTGGGTGTTATTTCCTATTTTTTGGGGTTTATTTCATTTGGGTTTATTTCCTGGGCGTTATTTCTTCGGGGTGCTTTTCGTGGAGCCATTTTAACTAAGTATAATACATAGTGCGCTGATTAACTGCTGTTGAGCTTGAACTTAATACCCAGTAAAAACTTCGCCTTCTTTTTCAAAATGAATAGATTCTTTAACTTATTATTTAGTAGCTTTCTTCTATAACTATGTCTATAACAACTTCTGTAACTACTTTATTCTGGATGTAATTAAGTAAAAAATAATGACTTACTTTAAAATGAGTTCATTTTGGGGCATCCCTTGTAAAATTCATTGGTTTTTTCAGTACACTCAAAATATTATTACAGTAACGGACTGTAGTTTATTTAAGAAATATTCCGTTCAGTCATTTTTAAATAAATAAACATTTAAAATTCCAAGCAAATTTATTTTTAACTGATTCTAACAGTTAGTCAAAAAACTAAGTGCATATTAATACTGATTTTCAGTTGCAGTTAATATTGCCCGTTGATTGAGTTAAATTCTTCTTTATGATAAATTAAATAAAAATGTAATTTAAAGCAACGAAAAGTTCATTTAATTTTTACTGTCAAAAATTCAACCACGAATTCCGTAAAACCAAATGAATTTTCAGTTATCTTATATAAATTAATTGTCAAAAATTAACTACATATTCCGTAAATACAAATAAATATGCAGTTATTTTATAAAATTTTACTGTCAAAAATTCAACACCATATTCAGTAAAAACAATTAAATATTCAGTTATTTTATATAATTTAACTACCAAAAATTAATTTTTACTTATTCATAAAAAATGAATTGCTTGTTTTGTGTAAGAAATTCCCATTTTCTATTTGTTAATATAATTTAGTTAAATACATCAAATTTTAAAAGTAAAATAATTGCGAAGCCATATCGGTCATGCTGCTGGTGTCTTCATATTGAGAGTTATTCTGTAAACAACGTGGTCAGTACAACAAAAGTAAAACAAACGTGTGTATCAGGGTAAGTAAATAATAATATTCTCCCTCTCTCGCTTATAAGAAAAACAAGCGGACAGGTGTCTGTCTGGTATTTTTTAGAAATTCGGCTCTTTTGTGGAGTAAACGAAAGTTTAATGAAATAACTGAATATTTTATTGTTTTTACTGAATATGGGGTCAATTTTTTGACAGTAAAATTTTAAAAAATAAGTGAATATTTAATTGTTTTTACTGAATATGGTGTTGAATTTTTGACGGTAAAATTTTACAAAATAACTGAATATTTATTTGATATTACGGAATATGGTGCTGAATTTTTGACAGTAAAAATTAAATGAACTTTTTGTTAAAAATAAATGAAAAATAAGTACCCGGTTTTTAATTGAAGTTTCATTTATTTTATATTACAATTTCAGTTAATTTTACGTACAGAATATTGTGAGTGTAGAATTGTAAGTAGTGCCATCATGTTTTTCTGATTACTCAACACATTATTTTGTAGGCGAAGTTTTTACTGGGTATAAATTAAAGTTTAGTTCAACTAAACCAGCTTTCAAGCATGAATAACATGAATCTTCAGTTTTTTGTTTTGTTTATATTGTATAATAGATTTTATTATTTTACTCATACTAGCCAGTACCCAATAAAAAATTGTGCTTCGAGCGAAACAGGGAGAAATGTAAGAGCTTTGCTTATCATCTCGCTTACGGAAGGCATAAATTATATATGGTGAGTAACCATTTTGAAGCAATAAATTTTTGGCACAAAAAGCGCTTTGTTCAACGCATATAAAAACTGGTGAGTGTAGCTATTAGATATACCCACTGAATGTTTTTTACAGTTATTTTTTAGTATTCTCCCTTACAAACCTGCTTCGTGGTAAGGGAATGCCGTGGCACTTGAAATTTCATTTTTTTTTTATAAAACTTGTTAAGAGTTCGTTCACTTACTTTACTGCATCTCTGTATGTCTTATTGCGTAGCGCTTTGTACCATTAATGCTTCGCAAAACGATAAAAATTTTTATTGGGTCAGAAATATTAGTTTCTTTGGAAAAATAAGTTAATAAATAACTAAAAAATTTTGGGTGGAAGTCTCGGGATCCTGGAAATATGATTTTTATTTCACGCTTTCCCGGGAATCCAAAAAGTGGAGGTAAAATAAAACTCTAATTTGTATAGAAAATTCACAAATACTTTTGTCTTTTAGAATTTTACTATATTTTGTTTGTTTTTTAATATATTGAATTGTTTTAATTTTTTTTAATTGAAACAATAATTTTTGATTAACAAAACTGCATTTAATTTTTTATATAATTTTAAGAATATGTATATGCAATGCAATATATACTGTTATTAAATTTAAAACATATATAGATTTCTATTGATATGGACACATTAGCTATACATTGCTTCAAAAATAGGATCAAGGGGAGAGGTACGGGGAAATTTCTGGCTCTCCAAAACAAATCAATCGATCTTAGAGAAATTTTATGATATGATATGACTGCGACAAGGAGGAAACGTAGAGCATAAAATTTGCGAAAAATTTTGTTTGGTGCTACGGTAGTCAACTATGGGGCACTGCCTCGGCCTCTAGTACCGCAAAAATTCAAAGGCGCCAAAATAAACTTCTTCGAATACAAGCAAAACGAAACGTTTGCTTTCGTTTTGTTTTGTTCTTTGCAGTGAGTAAAACAAAAACAAAACCAAAACAATGAGAACGATTGTGCCATTTTGTTTTTTATTATTTTTGCTCGTGAGCGCAAATTGTACATTAATATAAACGTACACCGCTAGAAAAGAAACGAGTAAGAACAATATTGAAACATTCAGAGAAAAAACGTTTGACAAACGTTTGGTAATTGATTTACTCACTACTATTGTTACTAAGTGAAATAAAAAGAGAGGTTTTTAGGTTTGTTTTGTTTTTATTAATGCTTATTTTGACTACCATAGTAATTAAAAAAAAAAAACAAATTAAATTAAATAAAAAGTAATTCAAAGAAAAAAGAATAAAAAAAAAATATTTTTTTTGGAGGCATTGTGGATTTTACTTTTGTTATGCCACTACAAAAACCAAACAAGAACTAAATCATCAAAGTTATTTACGGGAATACAAAATTTATTAGTAAGATTTTTGTATGACGTGCAAAATTCCCAATTTTCCATATTGATAAATACACTGAAATTTATTGTTGAGGGAAAGCTAGCTTCTATGCGCACTTCACTGGTTGCTTAGGCCAGATCATCAGGAAACCTTTTCCAAAGATTTTAGAAAAGCTAAAAATATTATACAAATAAAACCTTAAAGCGAATAAGAATTTCAAACACTCAAAGTCTTACTTGTAACAATATCAAAGATCAAACAAAACACCAACAATAAACAGTGAGTTTATCTTTTCTTACATCCCCCTACAATTGGTTGGGTTCTTTCCGACTCGAATTGTAGTTGTAAGTGGATAAAAAGAAAAAACAAAATTAAAAAACAAATTGTTTCATTCTATTGTCTTCGCAAGAAAACAACAAAAAAAAAACCAATTTGGCAATTCAGTTTTCTGCACGGGCACATGCAAGTGTATTATCAAAGTTATTTACGGGAATACAAAATTTATTATTAAGATTAGACAAAACAATTCTCTATCTGTTTTGTACTCAGATGTGCGATTGTAACGGTAAATTAAATAATGCAGATGAGTGGAAAGCCAATTGTTTTGTTTTCTCTCTTTGACACTTGAAAAGTTTTTGTTTTGGTTTTGATCATGTTCAATACAATTTAAAAATTTTGAATAGTTTTGTACATTTTGCAAACGTTTGCGAAATGTTTTGTTTGTTTTCATACTCTAATCACAGCCGCTCCCTGGTATGTTAAAAACTCAAACATTCATAAGGATCTCAATGTGCCATTATTAAAACTATGATTACAAAATATGCAGTAAAATATTTAAAAAGGCCAAAACAACACCCAAATCCACTAGCTCGAAATATTTTAAATCATGGCGGCCACACTCCCTTAAGAAGAAGAGACACTGCAGCACTTACCCAATTAGATGAGCGATAAACACATACATATATAAATGTGAACAGAACCCATGATGAGGAAAATTTTTGTCAGGCACTGGCAGGACATAAATAAAGTATAAGCATAAGATTTGATTAATTATTGTTAGTTCATATTTAATATATTAAGTATCAATAAATAAATAATGAGAAAAAAAAATTTTTTTTGGGTTGCACTTTATTAAAAGAATCGCATTTTGATATTGGCTTCTCACAAATAAACCACAAAACAGCCATTATTTTTGAAAATGTACATTGCCGAGATCAGGGCCATCTTTCTTAAAACTACAAGTACCAAATGCTTTAAAAAAGCAACAATTAAACAATTTTTGTTTCAAATCTATTTTACTTGTAGATTTGTTACTTGTGGGTTTGAGGAACAGTTCCCAAAAACAAAGAGAAATTCAGTTAATATAAAATGTTCCCTCGATATTAAATAATACAAATTATTTATTGTAAATGATTAATAAGTTTATACAAGGTATTATTTACTTACATTCACTGTTTACCTGTTGGCGTTACAGTGAGTATGGCTGAGCGCTGCGGGCTCTCTGTCTCTGAAAATTTTGCACCGCCCACTTTTTTCGATTTACCTAAAATCAAAAAACGGCTCCATCGATTTGACTAATTTTTCTTTCAAATGTTCGTATCTTTTTAACGGATTTTTAAAATCGAACGCAAACATTTTTCCTAATTTGGACAGGACAACGTCTATCGGGTCAGCTAGTACATGCATTAATTTACCAAACTATACAAACCGAGTAAATTGCCAAAAACTGATTTTGTGACTATTGAGACAACTTTTCGAACACTAACATGAAGGTGTACAGAAGTTTACTGCTTATTATCTCTCATTTCGAAGTGAAACCACTAATATCACTGGGCTAATTCGACTACAAATATATGTATGTATGTATGTATGTATGTATGTATGTAGGTATGTATGTATGTATGTATGTATGTATGTATGTATGTATGTATATATGTATATGTACTGAACCCTTATTTAATTTACATTTTCCAAAACAAAAACTGTTATACATTATTACATCGGAACTTTTTTACTTATTTGACATAAAAAAATAAGAATACAAAGAGCATCATAATTTTGTTTATTAAACCATCAATTTCCATTTGAAAGTAAAAAAGTGCGCATACATACGCACATTACAATTTTATTTATTTAAATAAATAAATCACATGTCATTTAACAATAAATATGAATTAAAAAACTTAATTGTAAATATGTGATTTACAATCAGGGCATATTATAAAAACGATAATATTGCCACTTATCTCCTTGAAAAGCAAAAAATTTATTAATTTGTTTAACAGAATTTAACATTTGTGACAAATAGGTCAAATACATGTTACAAATAAAAGTACGCATACATTAATAAACAGTTTAAAGTGGAGTTAATAAAAGAACTGTTACCCTACATTAAGAGGGGCTTGAAATGCCACTAATAACGTTTAGTTCAATTAAAATATTCCAGATTTTTATTCAGTTATTTTCTGGTTCAAATGTTAAAATGCAATGAAATTGCAAAAATGCCACGTAAACAGTAAGTCAAAGTGCATCGTTATACCCTACAGGCTTCATGTAACGTTCCAACATGTAAATTTTCGCTTCCCCGACAATTTGGTCTTTTCTCCGGGTCGACCCGGGTCTCAATCGGCCAAAAATAAGCAATTTAGCAATCGCTGTATAAACCGAAAGTGTTTTCCTCTGGAAACAAATCCACTGATATGTTCGAATGCCGGTTGCGGAGCTTACAAATTTAATAAGTCAACCAACCTTCGCTTTTATGCATTTAACTTACTACATTGATTATAATTTGATTGACAGATAGCATGCGAAAAAATGTCGTGATGTAGACTTCTAGATTAATAAAAGTAAGAATCGGAATGAGCAGAGAGAGAGAGAGAGAGAGCCAATTTCAAACAATGAGTGTGTCGTCTTAACGCAAATAGAATTTTGTAGCCAGAGTACTCGTACTGAACAATTTAACTGATTGATAAATTAAGGATTTAATAAAATTACAAAAGGCATGTGGTGTGGTGTGCATGAAGAATGGGTCTTAAAAATATATGTATGTATTTTCAATTATCAAGACTTTATTCTTAACAATCAATGCATCAAAAGCACAATAGCATAACCATAACAGAAGATCTTAAAATAACCAATTATTCTCTTAACATCATCCTTTGGCGAAACTTTAATTAACAAATTGAAAAAAAAAACTTTCCTGCACATTTAAATATCCAAGACTATAATAGCAGTGGCAGTTTTATTTGTTTTTCTAAACTTTATTCAAATTAATTTGCATTCAAAATATCCAACTTGGAAAATCTTTTCCTAAAAGAAAATTCCAACTCTTGGTTAATAATAAAACGAAGGTACAAACAAAACATTGAATATTTTTCAATTTACTTTTTCAACGAAAACAAAGAGAAGAAAACTAAATGAAAAAACCTAAAGAAATGGAAATTTGTTTTTGAATACACACATATTTTTTGTGAATAAAAACTATGGAAAAATGCAAAAGTGAAGATGTAAAAACAATGCCACAATAATAAAGCGAGATTATTATTCTTTTGCTATTATTCCTGTGTCTAATTCGGAGAATGTTAGAAAATAATAGATGCCTGTTAAGAAAGCAAATCACGTCTTACACTTTCTCAGCACATTTTGTTGTTGCACATCAGTGCATCACGAACTTCTTCAGTGCCGCCACAAAAACCAGCCTCCAACCGCATTTGAGCAACAGCAGCAGCAGTGAAATAAGTCGGCAGGCGGCATTTTAATTATGATTATGATGACGATGCTGCTGCTATTTTTTTTTTTTAAGTGACAAGAACGAATACTTTTTGTCTTATTAAACACGTTTTCTACAAAGCTCTGGGCTGTATTTCTTTTTGCAAACTCCATTCCTTATTCTGTTTTGCATCACTACAATAATTGCAAATAGATTGATTACACCTCTCGACATTTTTACCGTTTTTATTATTTTCACTGCTTTAATTTAAGATTTTTTCTGTTGTAGCATTTTATTAAGTGTAAAGTACTCAGGGGTTTAGCAGGCGCCAAGTTACTTATTTAAAAACGAATTAGATTCTTATTTTTATTATTTTTCGCTTTTAGTTAAGAATGCAAGTAGTATGCCGTTCCAGAGAAAAGCGGGATCATCCAAATGGTCAGGAAAAATATGGGATTCGTTATTTCAGAGGAACTAGACGGTGTCAGGGCATAAACTCATAACAATAAACAAGTAAAATGCTAGTTATAGTCGGCTTTGCCGAAACTTTCATACCCTTCACCGAGAGTAAGAATTTTTCAGGAGTGTGCTTTTTTATGGGATCTTTATATTATGAACCAGTCTTTATGAAACCTGGCCTGACCTCATAGTACTATATTCCGTTGTGTTTTTTGGCGTATTAAAGTCTATTCTAAAGGTTTATCTCTATGTACGAGTTTTGGTGAATGATGAAACGATCAGTACAATATTTGTTCCAGTTATTTCTAGTTTTAAAATATCTAAGCTAGATAAAGTGATTTTCGGAAGGTCATTTGTATGGGCCTGTAGTCGCCCATATAAATATGGCCACACTATCTTCTATGAGATCCGGATATATGTTTTTTTCTTCAAATGCACTCTTTAAGAATATCTTTACAATAAAGTTCATTAGGCAAATAGTTTTTAAAATTGTTAGCAAATTGAAATCAATTAGAACTTTAGAAAAATAATAGAAGGTGGAGCAAAAGTAACCCCCCTATCAGAAAATGCTATAAATTTTGCGATTGGCCCCTAATGTCAGTTCTGTTTTGACATTTGTGTAGTAAACACATGCGAAATACACGTTAATAAACAATGCTACGCTACACTGGTCCAGAATATTGGTGACTATTTATTTGACCAATAATCGGTCGGTGACTTTGGCACAACGTGAATTTCGCCGCAGATTTCCTAGCCGTCCAACGCCTACTGGTGAAACACTGCGACGTTTAGCCGCTCGCCTCGAAGAGACTGGCACAACACGAGATGCTGGCGTGGCAGACCCCGGAGTAGCCGTTCTGCAGAGAATATTGCTGCTGTAGCCGAGGATGTCATGGAAGCGCCGTCGACATCGACCAGACGACGTACCACGCACATGGGTATCAGTCGACGGTCTTTACAGCGAATTATGAATTGGGATTGGAAAACATGTGGTTCCAACAGGACGGTGCAACGGCACACACTGCACGTGCCACAACCGATATGCTGAAGGATGCATTTCCCGGGCGCCTAATCTCCCGTTTTGGCGATTTGCACTGGCCAGCAAGATCGCCTGACTGAAAATGAAGTCGCTTAAGCCCTTATGACACTACATTTTTAATGCATCGTTCAAGTTTTGGTGAACAGTGCAAATATAAGGTAATATAAAAATTTACCAAGTGCGAAGGGTTCAGCTGTATTGAGATAAATGGCAAACTGTCAAAAATTGTACTTAAGTTATCGATAAATAATGAAGTTATGTAAAAAAAAATGTAAAATTGTTCAACTTTAAATTGATATTTCATTTTTTATAGTTTGCTCTTTATAGCATTTAGTGTTTCTTTCTGTCAATTCTATATCAATTAATGAATAAAAAATGTAGTGTCATGAGGGCTTTAAGCTATTTTTGCGGTAAAGGCTCGATATAATTTTTCAAATATTAATTAATGCATTTGGATTATAATCTATTAATATAATTGTATAATTTTTGTATGTGCTACTTTTTAAAAGTAAATAAACAAGGTGAATTTATAATAAAATGGAGGTAATTCAGTACCAAACACCAACATGTTGTTTTTGCTCCTTGAAAATGTCGAAGTTAGCAGATTTTCCCATACTATTTTGACTGTTTGACAGCTTCAGGGCTGAAACAACTATAACCAGCTGATTCACTGACTACACCTTAAAATGAATTCGCCTTGAACAGAAAGATATTTCTAAACAAAAAACTTAGAAAAGAGCATTTTTTTTTTTTATAAATATTACAAAATATGACAAAAAATGTGAATTTATAACAAAAAATATGACGAAAAATATGCATTTATATCAAAATATGCAAAAACATGCATTAAAAGCATAATATGCAAAAATATGCACTAACAAATTGATGCCATTTTACTGGAAATATTGTGATTCGCAAAGATATTAACTTTAGAAGGGTCTCAGAGTACCGACAACAAACATGCATTTGCATGAAGTCCCTTGCCCTGATCATAATCAATCAAAAAGTCGATTTTGAATTTTTTGGTTGCTACGCCCTTTTGCATTTCAGGTGTATGTAATGCAAACCCAACTGAAATGAATAATATTGAAATTTTTTTACAAAAAAAAGTTCAAAAATATCACTACGAATTTGAATTGTCACTTTTACACGCTGATCGTTATCCAAAACTAGTGATTGACAATTAAAAAATACATCGATGCAATGAATCGCATAAAGGCATCGATATTTCCCAAAATACATCGATGTTTTTTATACATCGATTGTTTTTTGTAACACAATAAATAAAATTATTAAAAAATAATTGATTTTATTGACCTTTTCTTAGTTTTATACATTGAACTATAATCTGGCTGGAGGAAAAAGTATTGAAACCAAAACACAATTTTAGTTATATTTATATGTTTCGTTTTTGTATTTTCTTTGTATTCCAATTTTTCGATTATAATTACATAAATATGGCTTTTAGATTAAAAAAAAAGAATATTATATATCCCAATACTTTTTATTATACTTTGTAAAAAAGATAAGCTTGCCTAGTATTTTCCCTTCCATCTGTTTCTTTGGCCGTAATTATATAAAAGGCAACGCAACGCCAAAGAATAACATTGAAAGCATACAACAAAGTCATATATATTTTGTAATTTTGTTGTTGCTTTCTACAGAAAATGTTCAGGGGTCTTCTAAGACCAAAAAAATCATGTATTGTATGTAAAACGGATTTTCGAAGACTAGAATGACACCAAAAAATGAGATTTAGAGGGTTAATCAAAGAAAAGAAGCGACGTACGATTCTACTGAAGACATCTGAAATCATTATTTTTTTTTAGCTCAGAAGTACATTTAGTATATTGTTTTTGGCTTATATCAAACGCCTTCTTAAAAAATTCAAAAAATTTAGGGGCCCATATTTCGGGAACCCGAGCTAACTTTTCAAAACCCTTTCGGAGATTTGCTCTACTAGTAGTCTACTTTTATTTTCGCTTTGCAAGTGTTGAGGCTGGCTGCGATGACTCGTATTTTTTTGCACTGTGTAATCAATTAGCCTTTATCTAAAGGGAATGGTTCTTTTAAAAGTGGAAACACGGCACGAGAGTTCTTCAAAAATCCTGGCTTGTCAGTTAGAATAACTGGCCTTAATAAAGATTTGGTGGAGAAATGTGCAACATTGTTGCAAGCCCTGTGTTGACAAACAAAGGAAGTTTGCGACTTCCACCTCAGATGTTAATGAGTATGATATGATATCAACTGAAGAACTGTCTGAAGAAGCTGCTTAGTCTAGTAACAAAGACATAGAAAAATATTGACACCATCTCACTCGTTAAACTTCACTCATTTTAACAAATACTATGATCCTTTTATAACAGCAAAAATCGATTTTATTCAAATCTATTTTTTGATTATTCGAATAATATAATATTTCAATTTAAATTTAACTGCCTTAAATTGTTCAGTTACATGGGGAGGAAGTGGGTTTTAAATAGGGTATTCATTTAATCGTGCTTTTGCTTTAATCGGCTAATCGCTCGATTAATTAAGCCGAGGTTTTGATTTAATCGGTTAATTTTGTTATTGATCGGTAAACCGATTACTCTCGAGCAAACAAACCAATAATTCATAAATATGTATGTACATTTTAATTAATATATACGGGCATGTTCTAGAAATCGAAATAAAGAGGAATTGAAACTGAACGAGATTTTGATTTTAAATTTTTACAAAACGACTGTAGATTTCCAGTTTTTAAGAGTTGTTATTGTAAAGTTATTGGTACTCAAAGTGTGAAGTGTATTAAAAGCAATATTTAAATGAATTTTCTTTACAGGCTCGTTTTCAAAATTTGTTCGATATTAAAACCCAATCATTTTGATTTCTAGAACATACCCGATAATATGTATTTATTAAAAAATGGAATGTGACATCATTTTATTTTATAAAATCATTTTTGAAATGTTTAGGATTTAAGCGATTCTTTTCTTTAGTTTTGCCAAACTTGACTTAAAATAAATTTTTTGGATTATCGATTATTAAATGATTGAAAGGTGATTTGTATATTAAAATGTGAGTTAAGTACAAGTTTTTCTGCGTGAAAACATTTCGTGAAAAAATTATTTAATTCGAAACAATTTATTGTTATTTATATTTCTCTGTCTGTGTCTGTGTCTCAGATTTTACTCAAAATTAATTCGAGTAAAAACCTCTTAGATAAAGCAGCGCTACCCAATGTAATAAATTAATATTCTATGTAACGAAATTGAGCAGTCAGCAAAGCAACAGTCTAGCCAATTCAAGAACAGTGCTGGTGTTAATAAAGATAATTAAACTTCTAAGGCCGTATGGTAAGTCCAAAGGATATCAAGTTTGTGTGTTAAAACAATGAAAAGCATTCGTTGTTATCTGTACAACAACTTTCAAGGCTATTAAATTAATATCTACGTCGGACAACTTGTCATTGTATTAAGTTGCTGTGAATGATGTTTATTTATTGTTGGTATTGTTGCCACAGTGGAACAATAAAACAGCACAACTATACAATGACAGCAAAAAAAATTCTAAACAATGGCGCTGCACCGTTGCACTTTAGAAAAATAATGAAAAAGTAAAAAGGTAGAGAAGTAATTGAAAGAAAGGTGTAATTTACAGCACTTACCGTAAGATGACAAAATATTAACAACAAAAACTAAAAAGGCATGAACATGAACTCCCATTCTTGAAAAAGAATCTTCTTATGAATATAAATTGTGTTCAACATCTTCAAGTGACAAAAATCACCTGGCAGAAATGTGCAAAGACAATAAAGGTTGCATGTTGCTACGTTGCCTTGGAACGGCAGAAGCAGCTTCAGTAAATAATGAAAATAATAACAACAAAAGATAAATTATAACAAAAAAATAAAAAAAGCTCAAACAGAAACTTTAGAGATTAAAAAGTGTAATTAAAAAGGAAGAATAAAACAACCAAAAATCTTAAGACTTTTTCCCCATTTTTTTTTTTTTTTTTTTTTTTTTGTTTCTCTAACACTTTATTCGGTATTTTTTGTAGCAAGAAGCCTTAAACATTTCTTAATTTTCTTACACGAATAATAATAATTTTTATCTCAAAGTTGTTGTGCAGTTAAAGCCACATACCGCACTGGTTCCTTTAAAGGGAGTCAACACAACATTTTTACTTTTTGCAAAAAAACGATAAACAGTGGTCATATCTACCCACTGTAAGAATTTAGATCAATGTCTCTAGTATTTTGCAAGAAAAAAAAAAAAAACAGTTGTATGATATAAGAGTATACTCTTAAACGAAATGTATAAATATAAAAAGAAAACGTGTTTTATATCTAATGAAAATTTATAAGTCTTAAGTTGACTTCCTTTAGAATTTTCAATTCTTGGATGATGAGCTTAATTATTTTACATACATTTTTCCATATGAAAATTACTGGGTATGACTTTCAAACAATGTAATGGGAATAAATACTTTAGAAACTATTAGATTTCATATTATAGGATGCATTAAAGATAAAGGGAACCCAACAAATACGAGTCAAACCTTTATGACTTTATCATTTGGCATCAAATACAATTTTCAAACGATTTTCAAACGTTTTTCAAATGTTTGATTTTAACATTTTAATTCAAATTGATAATGATTTGAAAACAAACATTTGATATCAAATGTTTTATTAATTTGATGTCAAATTGGTATCAAAGGTTAAATACAACTCAAAACTAAACTTGGCCATACTGAAGCGAAAAATGAATGTTCATATTTCAAATGGCATTAAAGTTAAATTTTTACTTCGTGGTTAAATGGTTTTTACAAGTGAACGATTTATTTCTTGTGAAAAATAAAAATTATTTGTGAGTAATTACAATTAAGAAAAATTAAGAAAAATAAAACGGGAAAGTGAAAATTATAAGTTTGTTGTGTGATCACTGTGCTACAATCCTCAAAACAAAAAGCAGCAAAGTATTTTGTCTTTCGAAGAATCAGAGAACGGAAAGAACACTATTTCATTTTTAATCTATATGGCCGAATGTTTATCTCACAGTTTATTTAAATAAATAATAAACTTGATAAAAAAAACTGAAATTTATTGTTGATGGGATAAGCTATTCCTACACTCAAAATATTATGTAGTTAAATTCAAACGAAAATTCATTTGAAACAAATTAAAATTCATTTAAAAAACGGATCATTTACATTTCATTTAAAACAAATGATTTTTTCAGTAATTTCTAAGTTTTTTATTTATTGAACATCATATTCGTTAAAATTGAATAGTTTTTACTTTTAAAAAATATATTTTAACCGATAAAAATCAAACAAATTAACAAAATAAAATACGGAAAACATTATTTTTTGGTAGTTTGTTTTTTTAATAACAAACATAAATGTTGAAAAATAAATTTATTCGTAAAATAACTATATTTTTATTCAATTTTAACAGTACCGAAAACGAATTTAATAACCTACAATCAGTTACTGTAATAATTTTATGAGTGTATGCGCATTTCACTGGTTGCTTAGGCCAGATCGTCAGGAAACTTCATCCATAAAGATTTAAGAAAAACTAAAGATACTAAACTAAATAAAACTGTTAAACGTATAAGAATTATAAGCAACAGTTCTACTTGTAACAATATTAAATTTAAACAAAAACATCAACAATAAACAGTGAGTTTATCTCTTCTTACATTCCCCACTACAATTGATTGGAATTCTGCCAACATTAATTGTAGTTGTAAGTATGTTAGTTTTTCTAATATCTT
The DNA here is from genome assembly GCA_930367215.1 of Pollenia angustigena. Taxonomy (NCBI): domain Eukaryota; kingdom Metazoa; phylum Arthropoda; class Insecta; order Diptera; family Polleniidae; genus Pollenia; species Pollenia angustigena. The sequence goes on along the minus strand of OV884057.1, from coordinate 115,912,822 downwards.
TATAGATTAAGTTTCCTGACGATCTGGCATGCAACCAGCTAATCCCATCAACAATAAATTCAGTGCTTTTATCAAGAAAAAAATTGGAAATTAAGCACGAATAACAAAATCTTTTAAATTAAAATTTTGTTTTCCCAAAAATTTCTTTGATAAAAATAATAAACTTAAATGAAAACCAAAATATTTTTATTTGTGTTCCACATTGTATTATCATCCACATTTGAAAAACATTTGAGAATAACGTTTGAAAGCAAGTTGCAAATTAAGGCATTTTTCAATTGGAAAATACTTTCCCCTTTTTGCTGAGAATGCTATGATTTTCAAATCAATATCAAACGTTTGTCGTTTGTGAAAACGTTTGATTTCAAATCATTTTCAATTTTAAATCAAACTTCCGTGTTCGTTAGGAAGACGAACATCATATCCCATAAATGGATTGAGTTTTTTTTTTTTTTGAATTCTCTTTTTGTGAATTCAATTCTTCTGAAAATCAGTTCAACACTGCATCTTCTTTCAGAAAACACTGCGAATTTCGATAAAAATTGTAGAAATGTATACCCCGAAATACCTAAATAAAATTTAGCCTGGGTTTTGGTTTTTCGTTCAAAATTATTATTTTGATATAACAGTGCAATATTTCAGGGAATAACACAAAATTGGATACTAATAAGAAAATAAAACAAGATAGGACATCATTTATAAACAAAAATCTTCCCTGCATGTGCCCAGTAGCCAGTCTTCTATTGCGCAGCCAGGTCATTCACATTACGAAGCCCTTAACATTCTCAAGCCCGCATCCCGAGATATCTTCCAATTCACCTAATAATCTACTACCATCCACCTCTGACTGCTGTTCTGAAGCCTGGGACACTGGCACAGAAGGTTTTAACTGTTTTCAGGTCCTTCCGGTCCTCACACAAGCCGCACGTATCCGACAAGACACATTCTAATCTCATCACCATCCTACCTATCCTACAGTGGTCCGTGGTAATACTTATCATGGTTTCAAAGCGGACCCTACTCCTGCCCATCAGCGTATCCGAATCGGACTTCCTAAGCACCGGCCACAGCGCACGCGATACCCGACGGTATGTCTAAGATCAATTATTCTTGGTAATACGAAACATAATCCAAAACTTCTTTCCTACATCCATATGCAGACATAAAACTGCTTAAGTGATTTCCAAGATTTATCAGGATGTCAGCTTAAATTGACTAAAGCAAGTCTGGTGTTAGTATAGCAGATAATTTGTTGAGTGTTCCACCGACGATGAACAAGAATTTTAGAATTTTCCAAGTGATATTAAATTTGATTATGTACGGCAGATCGTTGACCGGAGAAGTCTTTATACTTTGATTTAATTAACTTACAGACAGAACTATTCAAATTTTAGGAAAAGTAATCGATGTGGACTGCTGGCCGCATAAAAATTTAACACTGTGGATTTTAGAAATGACATTTATTTCATTGAAAACTTGAAATAACCAAAGAGTTGGATTATTTGTTTTGGAGCTTTATAATTGTTATTTCTTGAATAGACCAAAGCCATTGATAAAAATGTATTTTTTGTCTAAAAGGTGTTATGATACTTGCTATTTTTTTATTGGATTTTTTTAGGATTGACTGAATGAAACAACAAATGCGAGAAAGAACAAGAAATACAATTTGATAAACAACCCCTTTTTTCTGATTGACATTTCTCATGTCTATTTTTTTCTTTGACTAGAACAAAAAAAATGGTAAAAGCTTGGGCAGATGAAACTATTTTGTTTTTGATAAGTGAAATGAAGCAGCTGCCCTTCATATGGGATTTCAAATAATAAATATTCAATTAAAGAATATATCCCGATGTAATTCGTAATATTTTACATTATTTGCATTAAATTTTATTGTTTATAAAAAAAAATTGTTTGTGATTCCAAAATAAAATGTAAACAAAACAAACAATACTGCCAACGTTTTTTCCCCACAAAAACCCGTCAAAAAAGATAAAAACGCAAGTAAATGTTAAAAACCGCTACTTTCGATCAAAAACTAAAAAAAATTGGCAACAGTGCTAACAATTAATCTGGAAGTGTCAATTTTAAGTTAAAAATTTCTATATATTTTATGACAGTCTTAGATTATTTATCGATAACACATGTATATATGTTTGACATTTCAAGATTTTTTATGATATAATCATACTCTTTACACTTAGTCAGTTTTCCTATGCAAATATATTTGCACTGTTCTCCAATATAAAAAAAAACACAAAAAATAGCAAGTATCATAACAGCTTAAAGGTCATTTGCACGGGCACCAACAAATTTATTATCAAAGTTATTTTCGGGAATACTAAATTTTGTTTTCATTAATTAAGATGGTTAAATTCCCAATTTGCATTCTGGATAAATACACTGAAATTTATTTTATGGGGATAAGCTAGTTCCAAGGCGAATTAAACTACAGGTGGTGTCGGAACTACAACAATCAAAAAAACAACAGAAACAACAAATGGCTTTTTGCATTGCATTGTTACTGCTTTAAGCTCGAAATGTCAAGCATTCTTAGCAAAAGACTTACAAATCAAAACAAATAAGCTCGAAATGTCAAAATCAGATGCCGTTTCGACACCACCTGTAGTTAATTCACCTTGGCTAGTTCCTATACGCATTTCACTGGTTGCTTAGGCCAGATCATGCTTAATCCTTTTTCCAATGGCTTCGGAATAGCTGAAGATATCATACAAATAAAACTGTAAAGTGAATGAGAATTACAAGCACTCAAGTCTTATTTGCAACAAAATCAAAGCTTAGACAAAACACTTGCAATTAACAATTTTCTTACATTCCCCTACAATTGGTTGGCTTTTTTGGACTTGAAAAGTAGTTGCAAGTTTGGGAAAAACACAATAAAAAACAAATTGCTTCTCTTTATTGTTTTCGTTAGAAAATCAAAATAAATAAATTTGCTAGCTCAGTTTTTTTTTTGCACGGGCAATTGCAAATTTATTTATTTATAGTTTTTGCTTTATTGACCGCAAAATTTTCAGGCTGCCAGCAAAAACAAATGCTCTTAAGAAAAATTGATCAAAAATGTTCCAAGCAATTTCGGGTATTGAGGTCTTTATCTAAATAAATAAATAATACCAAATTTCAGAATTCTGAATTCTGCTTTCAAATCCTCTAGGTAGCGAAACCTGTGGTTTTTATACCATAGAGGAGAAAGTCATTGCGGCCGACCAAATATGCAACCTTGCTATCTATAGCGCGATTTTCAAAGCCAAAACTGTTAAATTTTTTCGGATATTAATATTCAGGATTTAAAATTCGGAATTTTTAATTCGGGAATTTAAGTTTCGGGACTATGACCACAACCCGAACTTGTAACATATATTTCTTTTTGTTTTTTTAAATAAATATTCATTCAAAAATTCAAAACTTTAAGGTTATTTTTCATAAAGAAGAAGGAGTATCAAGGGTATGATTTAGTTGCATATTTAATATTTTTAGGGCTATTTTGTCACTTTCCATAAAAATGCATCAAGAACTTTTGCTTCAACAAGATTTGTATTACGAAACATGCAATGCTTACAAACTGTTATTTCTTAATACTCTGCAGACTTTAAGGCACGTGGAATCAGTTATTTTTGTAAAATGTGGGTATCTTCAGTTTCTTTTTCTTTTTACATGGTATTCGAAAATTCTAAATTAAATTGAAAAAGTATTTTAATTTCCTTACTTTTTGCATTTAAATTGTTTATTTGAGTACATGTTACCAATTGCATTCTTGGCAGATCGCGTGACTTTCATAGAATATTTTAAAAGAATGTCAAAAAGGTCAATTATATGAAAAGTATGCTACAGTTTTATAGCACTTAATTTGCGCTTAAGAGCTTAATGGTTACCTATGAGTTATTTATACGTTTATTTTGCAATGTTAGTCATACGCCGCGATGTTTAAAAAGCTGCAGTTGAGATAGTAAAAGTCATAAAATTATGCTATAACTTCGACGTTTTCATTTGTCATTGCACAAAAATAAACTGTTGCCTTAACTTCTGATTCATTCTAAAAGAAAACAGTCGCAGTCCATGCAAAAGCAAAAAACGAAAAGATGTTCACAACAAAGACCATCGACAGTCGACATGTTCGGAAGTGTTTGGTTAGACAGACTGAAACTTTTAAAAAGTCGCGTACGTTGTGTTTGAGTTTTTGTTTTCCTTTTTTTTTATTTTAAATTTAAGTGCCGTATTTATAAAAAAATAAAATGAATTTCAAATGTATTTTAAGAAAATTTTGCCTTAAAACACATTTAAAACTTATTTTATTTTTTATGAATACGTATATGTGTACATAAAAACATACATATCGATGGCTTAATATAAATAAAGGCGTAACTCGATTGCTTGTTAGTTTACAAGAGAAGAAAATCGGGCGATTTTTTAGCTATTATCTTTTTGGCAACACTGGTTTAAACAGCTGACGCAAGTTTCGTGTTTTGTTTCATTGTCAAACATCTTCAGTTTGGTCTATAAATTAACCATGAATCGTCTTACAAACGAACAACGCTTGCAAATTATTGAATTTTATTATCAAAATGCGTGCTCTGTTAAGAAAGTTCTACGCGCGCTTCTTCCATTTTATGGTCAGTTTAATGAACCCACTGAAGCGGATATTAGGTACGTTAATAAGCAGAATTGTCGATTTTGGAGTGAAGATCAGCCAGAAGCTTTGCAAGAGCTACCAATGCATCCAGAAAAAGTCACAGTTTGGTGCGGTTTATGGGCTGGTGGCATCATTGGACCGTACTTCTTCAAAGATGATGCGAATCGTAACGTAACTGTGAATGGTGAGCGCTACCGTGAGATGATATCCAACTTTTTTTGCCCAAAATGGAAGAGCTTGACTTGCATGACATGTGGTTTCAACAAGACGGTGCCACATGCCACACATGCCACACATCACGCTTAACAATGGACTTATTGAGAGGCGAGTTCGGTGAACATTTTATTTCATGTTCAGGACCGGTCAATTGGCCGCCTAGATCGTGCGATTTAATGCCTTTAGACTATTTTTTGTGGGGCTATGTTAAAGCTCATGTCTATACATACATGCCCGCTTCAATTGACGCATTGAAAGACAACATTGAAGTATTTATTCATGACATACCGGCCGAAATGTTGGAAAGAGTATGCCATAATTGGACTAAGCGGATGTACCATTTGAGGCGCAGTCACGGTCAACATTTGCATGAAGTAATATTCAAACATTAACTTATATGGACCGTACTATCGATTCAAATAAAGATTTCATGAATTTTTCTGAATTTTATGTGTTTTTTTAAACTTTCCTATAGCTCTTAAAAAATCACCTATTATATAAAAAATAATTAATGAAAAGATTCAACAAATTTTATTCTAAAGCCCCCTGAAATCTTATGGCAAGGTGCTTTTGGCATTTATCTACAAGAATAAACCAAAAAATCTTTTTTGGAAAAAATTTAGTTACGCCTTTTTTATATTAAAACAGCGATATGTATTTATTTGAATGCTTAACAATCTTTTTAATTTTTGAAGTTAAATAAAACTTTTAATAACATTATCGTTTTCATATAAATATTATTTGGTTTATAAGGTTTGTATTTTAAAAGTTCTCTGAATTTTAATAAAGTCTATTTAATTTCACTAACAAAAGAATTTTTTGTATACAAAAATAACAGCAAAACAAACAAAAAATACACATAAAAACATACATAAATCTAAAAACAATTTCTTTTTTTCTTCCAACAACCGATTAAAGACATAATAAGAAAACGCATTGGAAATCCCGGGAACAAAACTTCCGCTGAAAATAATGAGAATTAAATTCACTTATTTCGCATAAAAAGGCTCACCTGGAATAAAATCTTTTAACACGGTTGACAACACACATGAGACGTGCATAGTGAAATTTTCGCGAAAGAATGCTAATTTGCTAAGTTAATTCCTTGTTTTTCCGAATCGTTTGGTAGAATGACAAAAGATTTTCTAAGAAAGCGAATTGGTTATTAAAACTGGTAATTGGTCCTAGTAATGGGCATACAATATCGATATATCAAAATATCGATGTTTTAAAAATAATAATCGATATATATAGCCGATATTTAAAATACCGATATTAAAATGCGACTATCGAATTCGATATATTTTGAAGTCAGTTTTCACTAAAAACTCAAACTTTTAGCCATTTTTCAAACAATATGTATTTAAAAATTGGCATCACTGCAAGCATCATATGTTTTTTTTTTTTTAACTAATACGAAGATCTATAACTCTCCGTCTACAACTGACATGATTTGCGTTGTTAAAACATTTGCATTAACAACCGTGTTATAACATGAGAAAACCTCTTACATGATGAGTCTATACTTAACACTAACACCATATTAGTGTTAATATTAAGCATTTCATGTCAGTTGTAGACTGCATGTAACGGAAGAAGAATTAAGAAAGAAGCGGGGTTTTCACCTTGAAGATTTCTAATTAAAACAGAAAAGTCAAACGAACTTGAAAAGATTTATTTTATGCGGTTTTGGAACAATATATGTGCCTATATATATTTGGAATAATAATAAGACTTGTGCATATATGTATATATCGAGCCCTAATAGCAAAAATGATGTAACCAACAAAAATAAAATTTTACAGGAGAAGGTTTTGTATACCCTTCACCGAAGGTAAGAGGGTATATATAACTTTGTCATTCCGTTTGTACACAGAAAAAAATAATTTTCATATTTGAATACGAAAATCGCATATTTGATAAAAATAATTTTTGAATTTTCTGCAATGACGATTTTTGCGGTATTGATAAAAAAGTTTGTAGGTATAGTTGTTGAATTTTTAGTCAACAAACAAATTTATTGAGTCAATAAAAAAAGTTGTTGCCCAAAATAATTTTTTTTAACAATATGTTGACGTGATTTGTTAAAACAAATTGTTAAGGATGTTGAAATAATCAAACAAAATGTTTATCGAATTAATGAAATTTTTTGTTGAATTTTTTGCAATAATTGATAACAAAAATTGTTGAAAGTGTACACATATTTAACAAAACTCTGTGTTGATTCTAATTTAACATCAACATTTTTATTAAATACTTTTTAAAAGAAAACTCAATTTTTTTTTATATTTTTTTTTGATACTTTTTATTATTTTTAAAAGGAACGTTTGTTATAATTCAGTCTTTAAAGCTATGTTTACAAGTATTCAATATTTGACTTCCTACACGTAACCTCTAGTTTTATTAAAAAAAATACGTTTGGTTAGATGAACGAACCATCATTCAGAAGTTTCTAAATTAAATTATACAATTATCTTTTTACAAATAAATCAATTGGAATTGTTAAAATTAAAGCCAAAGTTTGATCAATTTACTGTTCACGCTTTTTTGTGTTTTTTGTTCGTCAAATACTTGTTAGATCTAAACATAGCATAATAATTGTACATATATGTATACAAATAAATCAATAAATAATTACATATTAATATAATAACAAAAAAATTGGGATTGTATATTATATTCAACATTTTTCATTTTTCGAATTTATTCTATGAGAATGCTGACGACGGCCGTAGCGGGCCAGAAAATGCATTACATTCTGCTGGTGTCTAATAATTGTAAATTTTTCTGTACATTCAATATACCTCATTGCTTTACAACGGAAGGCTAAGGTAAAATGTAAAAAGAAAATACAATATAATAGTCTGGTAGTGTATAAAGTCATTTCTGAAAAATTGTAGGAATAGAACTATTACAAAAAAGCTTTATAAAATACATAACTGAAATTTAGCTCATAGAATAAATTCGAAAAATGAAATATGTTGAATATAATATAAAGTTACCTTCGGAAGGAAACAATTTCCAGTTTCTGATTGTATATTATGTAAATTTAGAAGTGCCATTGTTTTAAATTTCGTCAGTTGTTTTGGACTCCTCTATTTGTTTGAATATAAAGTTGGCACATTTTTCCAATATAAATAAATTAAATGCGTCTGCTGACACATTTCCGGTCCGGAGTATTTGCAAAGCAGAAATTGCATCCGATTCTTAAAAATAAGTTAAAAATACATAATGATGTAAGGAAAGCAATATTAGTAATGATATGTAAGTATAATTGTATTAAAACTTACTGAATCCAGTATCATGCTCATTTGTAGATTGTAATGTAATTGTATTACAAATTTGTTTGCCGAATTAATGACTTCTTGTAATCTATGATTAAAGATGGATGGAGCAATATGACGCATGTCATTAATGTTTTGACATACACTTGCTTCATGGGTTTCTTGAATGACATGTTCAGGAATATTAGAAAAATTATAAATTTGTGTTTCTCCTTCTACTGGAATACTTTTTTAAAATATCGCACTCCTATAGGTAGTTTTAAATGAACAAAGAAACGCTCTGGGGGAAAAAATGCTCTTTAAATATAAAACAATTTATAAAACTTTCCATTTAAATAAAACTTATAATTTTTTTATTTATAGCTATTGCATTTTATTTTTTTAAACATGAATTTGACCACATCACTAAATAAATTTTACCGCAATACAAAATAAATTTTACCATTAACAAATAACCACGACGAAGAACAAAAAGCAATTAAAGAAACTTGAACGCATAGACAATGCCTGTACTTATAAGTACAAATGTTAAAGTAAACACAAGAAACAAATTGCAACTGCCACTCATTCGCTAATGAGAAGGTGGGAGCTGTAACACAGCTGATCGCAGAGTTTTCTTAGTGTTTACTAGCAACTTAATGACTGTTGTGTTTTCTTCTGTTGCATTGTTGAAGAACTGAGGTCACCTTATAAATACTTTTTGCTGCCCCTTGAACATAAGAAGAACAAAAATAAGCAATGATGTTACTACGTCATAAAAAATGGATAATGCAAAACAATTCATGCTGTAGTTTAAATAAACGACCAAAAATAATAACAACAGAAACGCACACAAACAGTAAAAATTCTGATTATCTACATATTGAATATAAAGGAATATTTAACTATTTCTTTATTGAATATGTTTTATTGAGTGCTATTTTGCAAAGTGTAAATTTGATAAATTTTTTCATTGAATCAAACACAAATTCTGTTGACCTAAAATTTTATTTTTAACAAACTGTGTTGTTAAAAATTTTCTTGGGATATTTTTTTCTGTGTATGTTCCACAATATTGATCCTACACCTTAACGAAATAATTTTAACAAATAGAAACTAGGAATTTTTGTGTTTTTTTGCTACTTAAAAACTCCCCAAAAAAACATAAAAGAAAACAAACAAACACGCATACATGGCACAAACTATTTTTGTTGTTATTTGTAATTTTTGTATTATGGTTTACAACTTTGCTATTGCGGTGAACCAAAACATCAAAAGTAATTACAACTCAACTGTGTTGATTTTTGATATGTTTAATTAGGCTCAAGTTCATCAAATTTAATTTTCATTAAATTTATTGATTTACAGACAGTTTACCCTAACCTGTTTCAATTGTAACCACTCAATCTCTTTAGAGGGTTTGCCGTTTAACACTCACAGACATCTTTAAACCAAATTGTAGTTAACCATTGGCAGATCGAAATTTGCTTTGAATGATTGTCTATTTGAATTGATTTACATGTTATTCCTTACTTCAATTAAAATAGATAATCATTCAAAGCTTATTTCGATCTACCAAAGGTTAATTACAATTCGAATCTTTGATATTGTTGCAAGTAAAACTGTTGCTTGTCTTATATATAAATACGGGAACAATTTTTTTGATGTTGATTTTTAAGTATCTTATCGTCCACCGAATGAGACATATATCGTTTTAAAGGTATGTTTGTGTAGATATGCACAATAATATTATTTTATAAATTATTTTTCTAAATTTTCAGAATTAAAGGGTTTAAAAAGCGTTTTAAATTTGCTTGCAAACACAAGCACATACATGTATAAAAAGTGGTTGAGTTTTTTGTTATTCTCCCAAAAAGCGTTTTTGTGCAGAGTTCCCAGTTTTATTTTAAGCCTTATCCCCAATTTGCGATTTTTCATCCCCAAAAATCCCCAAAATAGCCATTTTCTTATCCCCAAAAATCTTCAAATTTTCTTAAAAATAACATACATAATATTATGTCAATGGAAAAATATGCATACATCCATTTATTTAAATAAATCCATTTGTGTAATATATTATTAAAACTGATGTTATTTATTTTTTGAGTTCTACGTATCTATGTACAAGGGTAACGTAAAATCGCAAAAGAAAACTAATTATGCGTCAATACATATTTATCATTTCCAAAACTAGGGAATCATAATCTTCTAATTCATAAGCCAATGCAATTTTGTGTTACATGTTGTTTGTTTAAACAGTGCATTTCAGATTATTGAATAAATTTGTCACAGCAAGCTGCATTATTTTAAAGTGTGTATTTATTCTAAGAAGAGCTCCTAAAAACTCATATTGCATTCTGTTGCAAATATTGATTTTGGTTGTATTCACTACAGAAAAAAGCTAGTTCAACAGAAGCAACGCTAGTTGGTACAAAAAACATATGTAAAACTATTTCAACAAGTTCTTGAAATAGTTTTAAGCCGCAAAAAAGACTAAAATTTGTACCCACATCTTGACCAAATCGGTCTTGCCATTGCAAAAATGAAATTTATAATAATATATTATCCCCAAAAATCCCCAGCGAAAAAAGTGCTTTTCCCCAAAAAAATTCTCTGGTTATTTTCACGAAATTGTTATCCCCAATTACAAAAAATCCCCAATTTGGGGATAAATCCCCAAAACTGGGAGCACTGTTTTTGTGTTCATTTTGCACTTGCAATCACACATGTATAAACGTATAATGACAGGGTTACCGTTAGAAATTTTGAAAAATAAAGTCGCTCAAAAACGGCGTTTAAGAAAATAAAAGTTGGAAACTTTTTAATTGCTTTTAACGAAGATATCTATTTTTTACTTTGATAATATTTCATTAAAATCTTATAAATTAAATTCGGGTATATGCACAATATTTCATTAAAATCTTATAAATTAAATTCGGGTATATGCACAATATATATATATATTTCTTTTTTTTATTTTTGGAATTAAAGTATTTGAAAAGCGTTGAAATTTATCCTCTTAAAATGTGTACGTTTTTATTGTATAAATCACAGGTTCTCTCGAAAGTAAATGTCAAGTGGTCGAATTTCGGCCACCTTAGTAATATCTTTAGTTTTGCTAAAATCCTTGGATGAAGTTTTCTGATGATCTGGCCAAAGCAACCAGTGAAATGCGCATAGTAATAGCTTATCCCATCAACAATAAATTTCAGTGTTTTTATCATGAATAAAAATTGGGAATTAAGCACGACAAACAAAATCTCGTTCTATAATCAGTGTTGCCAATTTAGCCATTTAGTGGCTTGATTTAGCCATTTTTCACCCTGTTTAGCCATTAAAAATGAGTTTAGCCATTAGCCATTTTTTTTTTAGCCATTTTTCAACTTGTTTAGCCATAAAATGTTTTTTGCCGTTTTTCTTTTAAACGAATAATTTTTATTTTATTATAAAAATTTATAAAAGGACAATTAATATTTTGAACAATTAAAACGTCTTTAAAATTGAAAATCGCTATAAACTATGACGCTGAAACATCTTTGAAAATAGAGGAACAGTATTCCACTATTAAATTTATAAAATGGATCAACACAAACATCGCTGTTTCTTTCTGATTGCAAGTATTTTAATAAAGGGATGCAGGCGGTAACAAAATTGTTTTAGAAATTTCAGAATTGACTATAAAGTTGCTCTCACTTCCATGGGCTAATGCTGAAGTAGAGAGGGTAATATAGCCAAGTAAACATTGTTAAAAGTAATTTGAGAAAAAAGGTTACATTTAGCAACCGTTAATTCGATTTTATCCATTAGGTAAATATTTTTAACCATAACAATACAATAGTGGTATTCACACCGAGCTTGTTAGTTTGTTAGTCGTTAATCGTTACTTTTTTACACGCATTTTGTTTTTGTATATTTAACGCGCTACCAGATTAACATATAACAAATTAACGACACGGCACCCCTGATAAAATAGTTGTTAGTTGGTAACTCACAATCAGCTGTTGCAATTTCTAAATAAATATAATAAAAAAGTCATTTTTGATACATTTCTAAAAAAATATTTGTGTTTTGGCAATTTTCGTGTACATTGAGAGTAAGTATGAAAATTAATTGATTTTTTTTTTATTTTAAAGTAACCAGACTAACAAAGTTTTAAAAAGGCGGTCGTTCACAGTTGGTAACTTTAACAAATTAACAAACTACCGAGTAACAAATTAACAAGTTCGGTGTGAATACCACTAATATTTATACCACCACCACAATAGTGGAGAGGCAAAATGCGTTTGTGCTGATGTCTGTAACACCTTAAAATATTGGTCCTTAGCCCAACTTTACGTATACCGATTAACTCAGAATCACTTTCTGAGTCGAATTAACGATGTTTGTCCGGCTGGCTGGCTGTCCATGTAAACCTTGCGCGCAAAGTACAGGTCGCAATTTAGAGATTAATTGATAACATTTTAGTACAAAGGTTCTAAAGTGGTGTAGAGTATCATAAAGTCGGGTTTAACCGACTATACTTTCTTACTTGTTTTTTATTGTAGATATGGACCCAAAAGGTTGGGTAAATGTTGTCGTGATTATGATTTACCTTCAAATTATTTAAAGCTTATGATTATTTGAAACTAGTGAGTGATTCCTATGAGATGAACAATAACGACATCGAATTTTTCAGTGATTTAATTTTTTAATATTAATTTATTTTAATATTAATTTACGTTTATTCTTATTTAACAAATTGATCTTAACTCACAATTTTATCGTAAACAACTTTAAATGAATTATTTCTGTTTTGTTATTGAATTTTAATGTGTTTTTATTTAAAAAGCTTTTAGCCATTTTTTAGCATTTTTTTTTCTGTAAATTTAGCCATTTTTGGTCACCAAGTTTTGGCAACACTGTCTTTAATTATAGGTGTTGATCGACCTTTTTTGATTACTCTAAATAGTTTTTATAGTTTTCTATATACAGGCTTTAATTGTATTTCCAAAAATTACTTTGATTATTCCCATACTTTGAACGAATGTGAGTACGAATGCGATAAGGGAAAAGTTCGCAAATTCTATCCGGAATATTGGTGGCCCCTTAATTATTTATTAGGGGGCGACGAACATTTACGCACATGGTTTTGGCAATTGTTGAAGATTGCCAGGCTTGTAGGACTCAGAGTATAGTGTTTCTGTTTAACCGTACGATGCATACCCAACTATTTCTACGTGGACAAGCACTCGGGATACCTTTGTACCTACTAGCTTATTTTGGCCTTTTCTTATGTTTAAATGGTCAAATTGAATTTATATATTTTGTTTTTAAAGCGTAAATAAATATTTAAAAAATGTTTTAGTTTTGTTTCATGCAAATAATCTACATGGTTCAAAAGATATAAGCAAAAGAGTGCATGCAGGCAACTATTATTCAAGTGATTAACAAGTGTTTGTAGTATTTGGATATTCTAACGGTGGCTTTTTGATGTTGTTGTTCATTCGCCATTATTTAGCTGATCACCAATACCGAGTGCACAATATGCAACAATAATTAATAATTTTAATTTTTCAAATAAAATTATATAATTTAAACACACTATAAAATGGTGTTTGCCTTTTATTTTGATAGGAACTGGTGTGGCATAAACGTATCCCCGGTGTGTGTTTACGTAGGTGTCGATTTTCGAATCTCGTAGCTTCTGAACCCCTTATCCGAATTGTATCAAATAACTTTTAGACAATTAGAAACACAAAATTAGAAATTACTTATGTTTCCTAGATCCAAAATCTCTATTCCTTAAGTTAAGCCGTTCCTGAGTTACAGCCCCGCAAAGTTGCCAGCGGATACATTTGTACCCGGGTGTGTGTTCTAGGGTTAAAAATACTACATTTGTACTTAGATGTTTTTGTACATGAAAAATTTTAACATTTCAATGAAAATAAGACGAATATTTCCGTATTTTTACAAAATATATTGAATATTAGATAATATTTGGAAAATTCCGTGCATTTGCCTTAAAAAGAATCTATCCTTTTTTCCCTACGCTTGTAATTTTCCGAAAAATTAATACAAAAAGGGAAAATTCCTTATGACTGGCATCACTGTTTGACGGAGTTAATCACACCCAAAGCTCATACTGCCGAACAGTAGTAGCAGACACAATTAGCGTCTTTATCTAAATAAAAAGGGACAGTATTAAAATCGCGACAACAAAAATCGATACAATTTTTAAATCTTTTGCATACCTTCGTAGATTCAGAGCTTTAAAAAACTTAACTACTATCCCAATTTTATTAAACCGAAGTTAAAAATCATAAAGTTAAAAATCCCGATATTAAATTCCGAATTTAGTAAGCGAAGTCTGTGTTTGTTATACCATAGAGGAGAAAATCATTGCACCTAACCACCGAATGCCGGCTATGTAAAGACGGCAATGATTTGGGATTTTTAAATTCGGGGTTTTGAGTTAAGGACATATGACACCATCCCGAATAAGTATGCATAAAACTACTTTGTAAGAATTCTTAAATATAAATTTAAAAATTGGGTTACTTTTATTTATTTTTGGGCCTTTTTCACCATTTTTTGATATACATAATTTCCATTTTTTTGTTTTTTTGGGCGATTTTTCGCACATTGCTTTGGTCGATTTTGCTTAAGGCTATTTTGCTGGCAGCCCAATTTTCTTTTGGCCATATATGCTGGAGCTACTTTTCTTAGCACCAAGAATTATTTAAGTTTATTAGAACAAGCGATCGTTGTTTTCTTCTTATTGGCGAAATGCCATTTAATCTTATTTTATACATAATTTTTGGGTTTTTTTTTTTTGGTAAAATAATGTTTCAAAAAAGTATTTCTTGAGATACACATATTTATATGTGCACAAATAAAATATGTTAGACATGTAAATAAATATTAAAATACTGTTTGCTTACAAAAACGGTATGTAAAATTTAACAAATGCTTAATAAAAAAGTGGTCGGTGTGAAGCGTTAAATATTTGTTACTTGTGACTATAACTTTACAAATGCATGTTCATGATGTTGATTTTTCATTTCTATAACTAAAAGTTAGTTGACAACACATTGATTGATGTGATTGTCTGAAGCAGGAAAATTATGCGTGAGTATGGCAACAAAATATAAATTAACAATCCAAAAAAAAAAAAAAAAAAATAAACAAGACTGACAACATCTATTTCGTGTATACAAATATATGAAGAAACGTGCATGTTTATGAAAAAGCGTAATTAGTATAAAACCAATTATATGGATAAAAATAAATTATGCATGCTGAATATTAAAAGTAACATTTGGCTTAGGTTTTGTTGATATAGAAAACGGTTTCTTAAAAAAAAAATTATTTTCTTATGAAATAGCGAACACTCCTAATGTTTGTCTATACAATTCATCATTTCACACATACATTTATGTTTATCATGTACATTATTTTCTGCGTGTTAACCTTTTTGCAATACAAAAAATGGAAAATCATTAAGAATCTTAATTTTGATTGTCCAGTAGGTGGTTAATTGTAAATACATCAACGATTTTGATTGTAGTATGTCTTAAATGGAAAAAAAACTCTTATGCCCACAATAAGCCATCACTCAATTGTCTGTTTAACATAGGCAATCGTGTATGCATGTTTAGTTGCATAGTCTGTTATTGAGATATGCAAAACCAAAGAGATTATATTTTATCCGTAGATTTTTGCAATTTCCAACTTAAACCAAAAGTTTTAGAATGGAAGTAACATATCGAGAAAAGCACTCGGGGTAAATCAAGTCTTTTATGATTACTTTAAGTACGAGTCGTACTCAAAAATTCAAGTACGAATAACGCTAAAACGTACTCAAACCAATCCTAAATGGGATTACTTTCGAAAATCAATCCCGGAATTTCTTAAAATAAGAATACAATTCTTAAATCAAGCAAAAAAAGATTGAACTTCTCGTTGTGTTTAACCTTCCGGCTTACGCATGTTCTGATTTTCTATACACATTGAAAAAAGGTCTGGCCAGACTCATGACTCTCACAAACTTTCAAACCAATTTTAATGAAGTTTATAAACATAGAAAAATCCATATTTATATGGACACATAAGCATGATGTGTTTTTAAATACTGTGGTGTAGGGTATCATATGGTCGGGGTTTACCGACTATACTTTCTTACTTGTTTTTTCTTAAATATTCTAATAACATCAACTTTATAATACTTGAATCAAGCTCATTTTGAGTTTGATTCAATCTTAGTTTTACTTAAATCAATCTCATTTCCGGATTGTTTCAAGTACGAAATTGGGATTGAATAAAGGTAATTTAAGTATTTTGCAATTGAAAATCCGTACTTGAATCAATCTTTCTATACTTGATTCAAGAAAATTCGTACTCACCGTACTTTTAATACGGCTTCGGATTGATTTGAGTACGGATGGATTGATTTTTCTTTTGAGTATACCGCAAAAAATCTTAAGCGGCAAAAGCACAGATTTACAGAAGAAAGTTTTTTTTTCATTTTATTTAATAAACATTTTGTATGAAGGTTGGCGCTTAAGCTAAAATTGTTTTTTTGCATTTAAATCGTAATGGTCTCTTATGTGACCATGACATATTTATAAGGAGATTATGCAATTGGCACAACAAATAAATTCATTTATTAAAAAGAAACCGAAAATTGAAAATGATGTCGTTTATGCTTTTTTTGCAGTAACGACTCGATATGTGGTCTTAAATATCAACGCTTTGGCCAGAAAAGCTGTTTTGCCTTATATTAATTAAATTAATGAATAAATTAGAAATCGACATTAAAGAATCTTCGATGATAACTTAAGTGCACTTTAAACAGATAGACAAAATTTTATACTTTATCCTTCTTTTCCAGATAATAAGTAGTGTTACCTTTAGAAACAAAAAAAAGTAGTTTTCTTATGATTGAAATATTATCTTTAATAGTTTCAATGATATACGTATGTTAAATTTTGACACTCCCACAAGGGGTGGCATCTATAAAAGCTTTAATTTAGTTGTAATTCTGCAACAAATTAAACAGAGCTTTTGGGAGGTCAAATACTGCCCCAGCATCTTTCTCTTTTATTATTTGTTTTTTAAAATCGGTTAATAATTTTACTCCGACTTAATAAAAAATTTACTTACTGCCTGGCCCACAATATCGACAAGAAAATTTCTTTTGTATATTTATATTGAAAACAAAAAAATTTAATTAAATGTGTTTTTAATTTATAATGGAAAAATTTAGGCCCTATTAGCTTACTTATATATCTCAAACTTCAAAACAAATTTAGTTGTTTATTATTGCGTTCAACATAAATATGCGAAATTGTCGATATTGTGAGCCAGGCCATTAGTTTTTTCGCCATTTAGTAGTTAAACATTTAACTTGAACATAAAAAAGTTTCCCATAAAATATTTATAAATTACTTTTGTAAACTTTAAATTGATTTTATTTAAGTCCTTTAACAGAAGCAAACCTCACCCATCTTCGACACTAAACATAGCATTTTTAATAAATTTTTTCTTATGTTAATAATTTTAGCTGACCAAAAAAAAAAAAAAAATAAAAAATACTCAAAATAACAGAGAAGAAAATTATAATATTTAATTTGAATGAAAAGTTAAACGAAAGAAAAACGTCCCTTAATCCTTTAACAGTCATGATGTAATTATCTTTATGTACACAGTTCTCGTTTAAATCTAAGAAATTTTTAATTGAAATGAACAAAAAATTAAAAAATAGACTACATATATTCTTACATACAAAAAAATCTTTGTTCACCAATTATGTGAGATATGCAAAAATCTCCTAAGGAACAGCAAAAAAAGAAAAAATAGTACTCAGTAGCCAGAAGCAGCAACAGCGACAACAAAAAAATGTTTAATTTTTTGGAAAACTTTTCCAACTTCTTAGCATGCTATACACTATGCTGTGCTGCTAAACGGCATGACCCAAAGTGACCTAAATATCATTAACAAAAAAGTATAGAAATAAAAAATTTTATATGTGTGTATGTATCTAGCAATGGAAAGAAGAAGCATTTTAAGGATAAAAAACCGAATGGTTAAAGAATAACAGAACGGAAAAGAGGAAATACACATAAAATTTATGAAAAATTCATAACACATAGTGAGTGGCAGAAGCAGTGCGAGTGAGTGTCAACTTAAGGTTTATTTTCGCCGACAAAATACCGGAAAAACAGACATTTTACGAAAAGAGTGCGTGGCATGCTTATGCAAAGTATGTGTGAAAACATATACAAGGTTACTTCAAGTATAAGTATATATTTTAACCCAACGGTAAAAAGAATTAGTAAGCAGGCCTCTTGGAAGCCCTTATTTCTCAGACACAAGGCCTTACTACCTTATTCCATACTCATATCTTTTTTCAACACGCCAAGGCCTTCTGCTTCCCCTTCTTCAGCAGGTCTGATTGTAAGAAATACTCACAACACACAACCGCTTCGTCACAGAATTTAAGAAGAACAAATTTTGTAGTTTTGTCTTTGGACAAACGTAGTAGGCGCACAAAATGAATGTATACCGAAAATTTAAAAGTAATTAAAAGCTGATTATTTTACGATATTGTTATAGAGATATATTTAGATTTTGCTAATTTTATAAATTTACTCATATTTTGTTCACTTTGATGAACAATCAGACTGCAAAGTTGTGCAAACGTAATTTCTTATATGGGAGAATGTTTTATTGTATGTTTTCTTTAATATTTACCTCTCTTAAAAGAGGTGATATTTGATAAAAATTATTCCAAAAAAATTTTCTTACATGGTCTGTAATCTAAGGAAGAGTCCAAAGAGAAATATGTTATTCGGATTAACGATAAATTTTTATTTTATTTTGATCATTATTCAGTTAAATAATTACGGAAAAAATTTCACGTTCGAAATGTCACGTATCGACCCAGATTTTGGCTTAAAAAAAAGAAAATACAGAAGATTTTGGAATCAAACCAAGATATTTTAATGTAACATTGCTACGTAAAATTCTGAGAGTAGTTTGACTAAAAAATTGTGCCAGGTTTCGCTGAGTTACGCCTTTTTATACATGGCTAAAAAAACTACTTCTGTTTTTTTGCGTTCAAACCGCTACTTCTTTTGTCATTATCTTTGACCTAGAATCGCGCCCTGCATAAACTTTAGCATAGATAACAGTGCTTTCTTAGTGCTATAATTTAATGGTTAAGAAAACGTGAAAATATTTTTTGCTTTAAACGTTATTGCATTTTCGATGCGTACGACTGTCACGTTCAACACTTTGGAATTACCCATATAGGGGATTCACAAGTTGTCATAAAGTCATATCTCTTAAAATAATAACATGAAAAAATACGTCTGTTGTGAACAGTTCCTCATAATTCAGTGTGCTATTTTGAATTTAAATCAGCTGACTTAAAACAAATATTAAAAAATAAATATTTGCCAAAAATAAAAATATTTTTTTAATTCTAATCCATGAATAAATAAATTAAATTAGATTTTTAAATTAGAATGTTTTCAATTTTTCAGACGCAAATCACTAATAAATTTTATTTTGTTCATTTACCAAATAGCAGAGTCCTAAGCCGATCTAATTTGATGTTAGCCGGATAAAATTATACCATCAACGGCGAAAGCTTACAAAAACTAATGCGGCTCGGCGCATCCGCTCAGCGCATGTCTCTTCTGATTAGTTACTACAGCACAGTAAACACAGCGAGCAAAGTTCTATTAATTAAAGACACCTTTTGTTTACAAGCTACAACAATTTTTTTAAGCCATTGTAAAATGTTAGAGCATTATGACAATATAACATGATAGCACACCTTGAATACCCCAATAATAAAAAATAACCTATGTATGTAGAAGGGTATAGGTAGGCCTTCAATAAGACCTTCCTAAGAAGGCAAGCAGGCATGAGTACTGGATCTTAAAAAGATCTAGAAAGGTATTTCAGAAGGCCTTATATATGAAGGCCTCCCAAAGTTTACCACTGGGTAGTAGTATGAAGTCCATATATATAAATATTTGTGTAAACATATATATGTTCACTTATTACCCATACTACTATAGTCAGCAGACCTCTTCATACTTTACCTGCATAAACTTTAGTTAAAGAAAAACACAAACTACAACTAGAAAAAAAACTAAACTGACATTTGGAAGTTGTGACGACGGGACAAGACAGGTAAAATGAGTTAGGAAAAACGGATAGACGCTAATTAAAATGTAATAATACGCCTTTCCATTTATTTGTACATACACAGTCATTCAAGTGTAATATACATATATACTTTTATATGTGCGTGTGTATGTGTATAAGACTGTAAATATCAACTTGTATAATAATAAAATTAAGAAAATGACAGGAAAAAGAAACGAATCCTCAAACAAATAAAAAAAGCACTTGACTCCTTCTTTTCTCTGGTCCTTAAACACTTTCATTTCAAACTTTAAAGTTGCAAATAGAAAATAAATCTTTCTTTTGTACCCTACATCATTTTGTAAAAGCTAGACTTTATGAAATACAGTCTCCAACATTTTGGTTTCTTTAAACGGAATGGAGAAATTAAAGCTCCGTGTTAAACAGAAAAAAAATATTAAAGCCATCATCGAATCCGTAGAAGAGGTGGAAATAAAAAGTGATTTTTGCATCGAACTTTAATTTAAGGATGAAAACAGATCCGAAGCTTTAATATTGTATGTGGATCCAATGGCCAAAATTTATACAAAATATTGTTACGTTTTACCTTTAATAAACGCGTTTCGGTTTACTCCCTTTATAATAAACCGTTGAGTTCTTTTAATTGCAAGTCAAAACAAATACACACACTTATTCAACTTTACAAACTTTATTAGAATTACTTTGTTCACAACTGTAACACGCAGAGAAAAAATATGGTTGGGCATGGTTACGGCAACAACACTATGTTTTATGTAACAATATACTGTTTTCGTACACAAATAATTGTAATTTTTATTAAATATAAGCAATTATATAGTTACTGTAAACTAGGGTGCCCCATTCAAAAAAAAATTTTGGGGATCATTGTTAATTTGAATACTCATAAGGCTAAGAATTTTTGAGATTTTTCTCCGATTTTTCGGAGGTGGTTTAGAGGTCGCGCAAATTGATTTTGTACCAAAAATCGACCTTTTTGGGCTTTTTTTGAATTTTGGTTGAAAATTGGTAAAAAATAGATATTTCTTCAGTTTCTGAGTCAATATTCTTAAAGAAAATTTTCTGATCTTTAATTTAATGTGCATAAATAATAAGTTACGTCAGGGATTTTCCACATTTTGATACATTATATAACAGTTTTTCGTAAATTTTCAGCAAATATGAAAAAAATGCTTTATAACTTTTAAAATTTGTATGAAGACTAAAAAAACTAATGATGCAGTTTAAAAGATTATGAAGTTTTAAATAAATTAGCATAAAAAAAAATTAATTTTCTCTCACCGTTCTCGAGTAATACCTTTTAAAGCTTTATACACATTGTATGAAATGTATAATACTACAAGGTGTGAACTAGGTTTGCATTGCTTTAAACTTTAAATAATTGGATTTAGAAAATGTTTTTTGCTAATTTATTTAAAACTTCATAATCTTTTAAACTACATCATTAGTTTTTTTAGTCTTCATACAAATTTTAAAAATTATAAAGCATTTTTTTCATATTTGCTGAAAATGTACGAAAAACTGTTATATAATGTATCAAAATGTGGAAAATCCCTGACGAAAGTTATTATTTATGCACATAAAATTAAAGATCGGAAAATTTTCTTCAAGAATATTTACTCAGAAGCCGAAAAAATACCGATTGTTTTAGCAATTTTCAATAATAATTCAATAAAAGTCAAAAACGCTAGATTTTTGGTACAAAATCAGTTTGCGCGACCTCTAAAGCACTTCCGAAAAATCTGATAAAATTCTCAAAAATACTTTACCTTATGAGTATCCAAATTAGGAAAGATCTTCCGAGAAAATCCAAATTTTTATTTTTTTTGGGACAACCTACTGTAAACGTATGAATGTTTATCGCAATTATAAATTTGAGTATTGTTGACTGAAAAATAATTATTTTTTAAACAACTAAATTATGATAACTTTCAAAACATATTATATTACTCACAATCATATGATGATATCTAATAGCCATAACATGATAACATTCTACACATTTATCATATATTGTTTAAGATGCAATCAAACTATTTTTACTCTAATAATATTGTGTAAAATAATTTTGAATCAGTTGTGTCGTTTATTTTATATGTGAGCGGTTAAACAATTTAAAGATAAATTTAATAGTGCAAATGCAAAATATCGTATTTTTTTTTAAATCCAATTACAAAACACACAGAGATTTCGTTATATTTTATAAAAGTGTTACGATATTTCTGTGGTTTTCATGGGCAGCCGCGTATGTCTTAAAACAAATTTTTCAGGAGAGCCGAAAACCCATTCTAGATCAAACTATGGGCTAGGTATTGCACTTTTTAAACTTTGTTATTACTTCAAAAAATTTGGAATTGATCCATATTTTTTCAAAAATTTTATGAAACATGTAAAGAGCGCTTAAAATTAGGCTATATGGCATCAACGTCTCAAAATCGGAAAAATGGACTTACGCGGTTGCCCATGAAAACTACAGATTTTGCATTTGCTCTTTTGCAAGCCTTATATTGAACTTCGCTATTTCATTTACATAAGGAACAATTTTAAAAAGCCACAAAATAAAAAATCGACGAAAAAAAATTTTAATTTATTTTATTTTTTTATGCCAGTTATGAAATGTATCATAATATGATTGCTTCTAAATTAATTATGAATAATCTGATGATAATATGATTACTTCTTAGCTTATTATGATTAAAATAACAATAATTTGATTACTTCAAAGCTAAGTATGATCAACAGATTAATAATATGATTAATGAAAAAATATTATGATGTGATATTACGAGTATATTTAGTCATAATATAATTCAATAATAATCTTAATATGGTGACTACAATCATGAATCTTATCATAATATGTTGCTCTTTGCGTGCAGTTACGAACAGAACCGTTTCACAAAACAAACTCATCTAACTATTCATGAGTCACATCATTTTATATTTCATAACTATTTCTAGACTTTTCCCGATCCTCCATTTAATAACAATTTATGATGTTCCAAAACCATTTCTAGAAATGACTGGGAAATTCAGGTAGAAACTGTTATAATCTAAATCATTGATGGCCAAGGTAGTATTGGTGAGAGGGACGAAATGACACTGGAAGAAATCAATTTGCTATTCATTTTATTTAGTCGTCAACGAGATTGCGAAGAAAGCACATGTGTGGCGGGTGTTGTCATTTTTTTTTGTTTCTTTGTTTAACAAAAGGGAAATGTAAAATTAATGAATGTACATATT
This sequence comes from Pollenia angustigena, assembly GCA_930367215.1. Taxonomy (NCBI): domain Eukaryota; kingdom Metazoa; phylum Arthropoda; class Insecta; order Diptera; family Polleniidae; genus Pollenia; species Pollenia angustigena. The sequence continues at coordinate 115,889,275 of OV884057.1, read as the reverse complement.
TTAGTAATACTCTTGATGAATGTATTTATTTTAGTAATACTTTTGATGAATGTATTGATAGGTATATATATATATATATCTATAATACATACATATATAATTTATATATGCGGATACTGGATAGTATGATATATGTATTTCGAAATAAAAAGATTCTTCGAAGTGTTTATAAATTTTCCCTCAATTAATCAATACAGAATGAAAAAAATTCGCAATTTTTTAATTTTTCCCTTAATACCGATTCCACAATAGCACCCAAATATAGAGAACGCCGGGTTATACTATTGCGGGACGTCTTCAAAATGTTTTTTAAATTATATTTCTTAGTTTTTTTTAATGTCTTATGACAAATAAGACATTGTATGTCATCAAAAGCATTTTGTAACATAAAAAAATTTTCGACTGACATCATTAATATATCGCAATAATTTCCATTTATGCAGTCTCGATGACGATTAACATGTAAAATAAGACACAGAAGCTCTGCAAGTGTAGTTTGTCTCTCCCACTCAACATGCTGATTTCCTATTGGTTGATTGACGATCAAACAAAAGAGCGTAAGTATACGTGTGAGTTTAATTTGCTGATATCAGCCACTACTGGGCATCTTTGATCTAAATACACTTTTAGGCGGTGAAACAGTTGTGTTGAGAATTATAAAGGGTGGTTAAATTGTAAGGGCCGATGTTGAATGTGAACCACACCTAAACGCCAAGTTTTTTTCCGAATTTTATTTGACATTTCTCTATTTCAGACTTACTCAATTTGAACTATGGAGAGATACACAATCCAACAACGTGTTAAAGTTATCCAGACTTATTATGAAAATGGGCGTTCAAATCAAAATGCATATCGTGCACTTCGTGATTCAGTGTGCGGCACATTTTCCCCTCAGAGTATTCGTCAATAAGCAGAATTGCCGCATTTGGGCGAATGAGAATCCAAGAGTGATTGTTGAAAAACCAATGCACCCACAAAGAGTGACTGTTTGGTGCGGTTTATGGGCTGGCGGCATCATCGGGCCGTATTTTTTCCAAAATGAGGCCGGTCAGGCAGTTACTGTGAATGGTGTTCGCTATCGTGAGATGATAACGAACTTTTTATGGCCCGAATTGGAAGATATGGATGTGGACGATATGTGGTTTCAGCAGGACAGTGCCACTTGCCACACAGCTAACGAAACAATGGCTCTTTTGCGCAACAAGTTCAATGGCCGTGTTATCTCACGTAATGGCGATGTCAATTGGCCGCCAAGATCATGTGATTTGACACCGTTGGACTTTTTTCTTTGGGGTTATTTTAAAGAAATGGTGTACGTCGATAAGCCAGCAACAATTCAAGAGCTAAAGGATGAGATAATTCGGCACATTAACGGCATAGAACCTCCATTATGCCTCAGGGTCATCGAAAATTTGGACCATCAGATGGAGGTGTGCCGCCGTGGTCGCGGCGCTCATTTGGCCGATATTTTGTTCCATACATAATTGAGTAATACCAATATATCATAATAAAATAAAATTACAATAATTTCCTAAATAGTTTGTGTTTAATTCAAAATCAACATCGGCCCTTGAAATTTAACCACCCTTTACATGACAATTTTAAGTAACGAATATGACATAAAACTATGTATAACTTACAAGATAACTTATAACTATAACTATAAATAATTCTTAGATAATTTAGCTTTCGTAACAATATTAAAATGCACTTTCTAATATTTTTACTTTAGACAGTAAGAGACAACAAAAATTTATCCTGAGAAAAAAGCTCTGAAGCTTAAAGCAGTATTTTTTTTCGTTATTTTAGCGACAATAATTTACGACATGCTTATTGAATCGTTAAGGTATATTGTCTGTTTAACGTGACATTCGCGTATTTTAACATTTTGTAGACAGAAATGCCATGTAATAAAAAATTAGGTGAACACAAAAATACAGCTGCATAACGTATCGTAAAAAGTTACAGAATCACACTATCGTTACTGAAGGCGAATATCTATGATGACAAATACAACGATTGTCGGTTCGTTAAAAGGTAGTAAATCGCACTACTGGTGTAGTAAATTTTTTGTATACATATTAAGATTTGTATTTGTAAACAAAAATCACTTTTTAACTTTGTACTAAGTGAGTACGTGGATTAGAGAGTAAGATTCACAACTAACAATAAAAAACATTTTTTGTGACAGCCTGAGTTCGAATCTCGTCCCTGCCAAATTGTTTTTTTCAGCCACTAATCGGGCGATCGTGCTGAATTTGTATAGCAAACATTAAAGGAGTATATATATCTGATATAAATATTGAACTAGTTCCCACAATTTCTGTGGTCTTTGAAAACCCCATTTCAACATACACACGTTTAGACGGTCAGACTGATATCGTTGAATCAACTTCACTCCCACAAGAATCCAGAATACATATACTTTATTAGGTCTACGATCAATTTTGTAGAAATTATAGACTTATATAACTATTCCCTTTCAATCTGTGGTATGGTTCCATAATGAGTTTTTATACAAGCAAAGGAAAAACATGTTTAAATATTGTCACCTCCAACGAAATTATTATGAAATTATGTTATATTTAACCATATTTTAGTCACCTACACCCATGTTTTGGTTAAATTAGTCCTAAATCAGGAAGCCATAACCATATTATGGCTGCCTCTGAACATGTTATGGTTAACTATGACAACAATTTGTTCCAAGAGCAACATGCTATGGGTGAAAACCAAAACTATTAAAATAGTTTCGTTGGAGGTGATCATATTAAAACCTGGCGTGTTGTTATTGCATAAAATGTTATTAATACCAAAAGAATTTGATTGTTACTATCATTTATATCACAAATTTTTTAATTGAAATCAATTTTCAAAGACGTCAAAGCCTGAGGCAACAGTTTTTCCCAATATACAACTTTTCATCGTAGTGCATCTTGCAGTCACTATGTTCTATAAAATGAAGCTCCGCCATTTCCATTGTTTTTAATTTTCTTTAACTGAAAACAAAACAAAAAAAAAATTAATACTTAAGTCCCTTTGCAAAAACGTAAGTGTTGCTCTGCAAATTATGTTGCAACACAACTTCCTTTTTTATGTTTTCATTCATACACTTTGTTGCATTTTCATGTTTTATTTCATTTCGTTTTTTTTTGCAGCAGTTTCCTAAGAAACTTTGACGTCAACACAAAAGTTTTTGTGTGCTTAGAAATAAAGTTCTATGAAGTTTTTTCAGCTGATACTTCTTTTTGACTTGAACTTTTATAAAATGTACACTTTTACACTGGCTCGTTCATACACTACTCGTACTTTCACTGCACTCAGACGCATTCACACAAACATAAACTTACATACCCACTCATACACTCAACGAGCCACAGTTGTTAAAATATTTAATTTCTTAACAGTTGAATTCCTTATGCTGGGAATAAATAATTCTTCAACGGACCCATGACAGTTGAAACAAACTTTAAGGATTATATTCAGTTGAAAGTGATTTGCTGAATTTGATATATTGATTTTTTAATTTCTAAGTTTTGAAATATGTGTTGGCTTATTTAAATCTTAATCAAAATTCAATTTATTCTCGCATTTATTCTTAATAAAATTTTAATTTTTTTTAATTTATAAATTATTATATTTCCTATTGATTTCAGTTTGGAACTTACAGTACTTAAAAATAATATGAAATTTCGATAAAGTTTTTCGTTTTTTTTTTGAAACGTTATTGTTTTTTTTTTTTTTTTTTGCTAATTTAACCATAAAAGTGAATCTCCGTTTTTTCAACTGCTCTAGTTTTTAAAACATTGCGTTACGTAAAAAATAAAGGCATTTCACCACATAACTTGAGAAGGATTTCCGCTATTTAGTAAAAGAAATATCCAAAATTCGACAACAAATTTATCTTTATGTCTTTATTTTTTTCTAAATTTGCTGTTAAAAAAATTAAATTTTTATAAAAAATTTTAAATTATTGTTTTAAAGAATGCATACAAGAAATATGATAAAAGATGATATATTGAAACTGATGGAGGAACGCCGCAAGCATAAAAATTCAAAATATGAGCTCTATTATGAATTAAAATGAGAGATTCAAACAGAAACACGCATAAGAAAGAACAAACACGTTAATAGTCAATGTCAGGAGATCGAAAGATTTAAAGAATTACATGATGACTTTAATCTCCATAAAAAAACTTAAGAAAGCCGCTGGGATATACCGCAAAATAGCAACGAAAATAAGGTTATTTGGAATGAGTACATTGCAGAAATTTTTACTGATAACAATCAAGTTTTGAAACAGAGGAACAACAAATACTTACAGGAACTTCGATCTGTAATTAAGAAGTGGAGTCAGCAATTATGTCTATAAGAGACAAAGAGGCATATGGCCCTTATGAGATTTCTTATGAAATATTGAAATTAGTAGCTGAGGAAACATCCTACTTCTTAAAGAGTTGTTTAACTTTATTTACGACCCAGGCCAATTCCAAAAAGGCTGGATTAAATCGACCTTTTTAACAATTATAGACTAATTAGCCTAATGCGCCATGTCCTCAAAATATTCCTCAAAATTTAAATGATTTTGTTATTCGTGCTTAATTCCCAATTTTATTCTTGATACGATCACAAAATTTATTGTTGATGGTATTCCTAGCTATGCGCATTTCACTGGTTGTTAGACCAGATCGTCAGGAAACTTCATCCATAAAAACTTTAGAAAAACTAAAGATATTAAACCAAATAAAACTGTTAAACGTATAAGAATTATAAGCAAAAGTTCTACTTGTAACAATATCAAAGTTTAAAAAAAAACATCAACAATAAACGGTGAGTTTATTTCTAATTCTAATTTGAATAATAATTCACTTTAGAATTTATGAAAAATGCAAAAATTAAATGGGCGAATCTCAGTTTTTGCTATACAGATATTGGTACAAACGGACATTTTCTAACGCTTCATTGCTTATGAAAAAGCTTTCGATACTGTACAGCATGATAAATTCATGAAAATTCTTAACGGCCAAATACACTTGTCATATGCTTGTCCAGCAGGCGAATTCACTCGTGTACGTGTGCTGGACGTAATATTCGCCGTCATACCTAAATTTTTTGATTTTCCATCCAGCATCGTCGGTGTGACACACGCAAACACATTTTCACTAATACTACCACACAGTTTGATGAGTATTTTCATCAGTGTATTTGGGCCTTTATGTCCATTGGTATAGACGAAGTCGAAATCCGATGTATTAGAAGTCTATATTGAAATCAAACTGCACAAGTAAGTGTCAATGGGGAGATGACTGAAGGTATCTTAATTTCTAAAGTAGTGAGACATGGCTGTTCCAAAATAATTTTCCAAGAATCCATCAGCAATATTAGAAAATACATATTTTTCAACAATATAAGTTATGCTGATGACACTACTTTAATATCTGATGGAAAGTCTGGACTCCAATATCTAGAAGACAAACTGCACAGAAAAAAATTTTTTAAAAACTAAAATCAGTTTTAATCTAAAATTTAATAAAAAGAATTAAACGTTTAATCAAGTGAATTAAACGTTTCATCATTTTAATTAAACGTTTAATTGATACTATTGTTTGTTTACTGGTGCAAATTAAAAGAATCAAGTAAACGTTTGAGATATGCATTTTTTATATATAAAAAAGTTTTTACCAACCATTAAATTAATCTGAAAACGAAAATACGTTTCATCAAAGCTTTCATATGGTCTGTTCTAATAAAGGCAGTGGAGGCATAAACCATAAAAGCAGTAGATATCAAGAAGCTTGTAGCCTCTAAAATGAGAATTTATTGTCGAATTCTAAAGATACCTTGGGTTCTTTTTGATTGAACAATAAAGTTTTGATGCAAATACACTGCAGTAGAGAGCTCCTAGCCATTATAAAAAAACGAAAAACTGCATATTTGGTTCACGTTCTTATTTTTTTTTCTTAATTTCCTATAAGCTTATTCCCGCGAAGCTCTACGCTTGTCTGCAAGAAAGAAACCACAGTCTCTGACGGGAATCGAACCCGCAACTCCGGCACTGATAGACTAGCTCACAACCAGCTAGCCTACCGGGGTGGAACAAAAAATACAAACTACTTCAAATGATAACGCGAGCAAATATTGAAGGAAGGCCAGCTAAAGGAAGAAAAGAAATAACATGGCTTAATAATATACAGAAGTTGAATGGTATTCGTGAAGTAGGCATTATTTTGAGCGAGGAGAGAAAAAGAGAAGCTTTTGCCGAGATCGTTAAAAATGTATGAACTTATATCAAATATTAAAAGAAATATTACTTCGTAAAAACTTCGCCTACAAAATAGTATGTTGAGTATTCAGAAAAAAATTAAAATACCATAAAAAAAGAAAAAAGAGTTTATCCAGGAGCTATGAAATGCAACGAGTAACAGCAAAGGGGACGTCTTGTAGATCTTGATTATGCGAAAGACAAATGTTTTCTAACGTATTGTAACTCATATATGATGGAAAGCCTCAATATGGTAGAGACTGAAGCGGCAAAGGCAGGTCTTACGATAAATATCCCTTAGACAACGGTGATGCGAATAAACACCACATGCAATCCATTCTTTATTCAAGACATCCAACTCTAGGATGTACAAAATTTTTGTTACCTGAGTACCAAAATAACACCAAATGGGGGATCTTCGAATGATGTCGCTAACCGTACCAAGAAAGCCCGAAGAGCATTTGTTCAACTAAGCGCGATATGGAAATGCACCCCAGCCCGCACACAAATTAATATATTTTTATACCCACACCACAATAGTGGTGAGGGTATTATGCATTTGTGCTGATGCCTTAAAATAGTGGTCCTAGATCCACCTTTAAGTATACCGATCTACTCAGAATCACTTTATGAGTCGAACTAACGATGTCCGTCCACCTGGCTGGCAGGCTGGCTGCGCAAAGTACAGATCGCTATTTTGAAGATAATTTGATCAAATTTGGGTAATAGGTTCTTACTAGATGACCCGTGCGAATATTTCGCACCGTTAGTTGTCATTTTGTAACATAAAATGAAAATTATTAATAGAAATTTTAGCAACTTCAATACATTTTATTAAAAGTATAAAAATATTAGAAATCATAATATATATTATACATATTTACATACATACATATGTTTAAATGCTTTTATAATACTTATTTGAATACAATGTAAAAGGTAATGACATGATCATCGTTAACTTTTTGCCCGTACGAATCCTTTATCAATGAAAATATTAATTTTTCAATTTCTTATTATTTTTCGTCATTAGTGTTAGAAATAAGCATTAAAATGAGATATCATTCATTAAATTTGATGCGGTGGTATGGGAGATTTTTGCAACCGACAAAAAAAAGTGCTTTAGAAATAATATATATGATTGGCACAATGACCAAGCCTATTGAAAATGGGCCGAATCGTGGGACCACGAGGGAAGATAGGGGGAAATTTCTTGCTCTCAGAAACTATCAAACCGATTTTAATGAAATTTAAAACATAGATAGAAACATATCTAAAGGGCCACATTAGCTATACAGTTTTTAAAAAATAGGACCACAAGGGGAGGCAGGGGGCAGTTTCTGCCTCTCACAAACTTTCAAACCGATTTTCATGAAGTTTATAAACATAGATAAATCCATATTTACATGGACACGTAAGCATGATGTGTTTTTAAATATACTGTGGTGTAGGGTATCATATGCTCGGGCTTGACCGACTATACTTTCTTACTTGTTGTATATGGGTGTGAAACGTGGAATATGGCTTCCATAGATACACCAACATATGCTTAAGAGGGATTCTAAAAAATTTCTAGCCCAACAGGATTTCAAATACATGACTCTGGAAACGCACACATCAAAGCCAAATACAAACAGAATTTGTTAAAAGAAAATGGAGTTGGATCGGTCATGCATTGCGAAGGCTACCGGGCGATGCCACTCGCAAGGCAATAGAATAGAAACCTCAAGGTAGCAGAAGAAGAGGACGGCCTGCCCACACTTAGCATCAAATAAAGACGATTGGAGAAATTTCTTTGAAGTCCTTTGCTCCTTATAGGAACCAATATATAATATAACTTTTTAGGCGCACTTAGCTGTTTTCCGAGAGTATGATTCTTATAGTCATAAATAACGAATTTTTGCGAAATCTTGTGTCAATTCGTGGAGTCCCCCACCATTTATTCTTGTTTTTGTAATAAAATTATCAATTTTCTACTAATGAAGGGATTTTTCTGGTTTTTTATGCCAAACTGCTTAGGACAACTAGAAAGAATTTGATACAAATACTGTTCTTTTCTTTCGAAGGTGAGCGTGACGGGCAGGGCTAAATCGACTTGGAATTTCTCAAGGACCCAGAGTGAACACTAGACTGTTCGCAATTTTTTTTTTTTTTTTTTAATTTAATTGTTTGCGCTGCTTAAAATATGAGGTTTGGTGTAAGAAATCATGATCTTATTTTTCAGGTCAATCCGACGGTGCCTAGCCGTGCCGGGTGAGGCCCAAAGTTCCCCATATTATAAAAAAAACATATTTTCTATCAGATCTTTATAGTTATACTAGTTGAAAAGCCGAAAATCAAAAATATGGATTCGTTACTATCTTCCTCAGAGAAAGTACCAAAAAGTGCCAAGTTTCAGCTTCCTATGTCATCAGATGGCTTCAGAAAGTTGCGGAAAGAATAGGACATACATGCAAACATCCTGACATACTAAGAAATTATATATTGTATAGATAGATTAACATATGTTCACGTAACTCAAAAACGCTTTAGTTTATTGAAAAACTAAAATAAAAGAAATTCCGCAATAAAATTTACTTTAAGAAAGTTGAAACTTTTTTCTTTATGTTGGCTTTGATTTTCAAGATATACCGTTATTTCGAAAATTTAGGAGGTTGCACAACATATGTTCGCGTAACTCAAAAACGCTTTAGTCTATTGTAAAACTAAATAAAATCAAAATTCCGCAATAAAATTTACTTTCAGAAAGGTAAAACGTTTTTCTTATATGTGCAGTCGTTTTAGAAACATAAGTCGTTTTAGAAACATTTTCTGGAAAAAAAAATAATTTTTTTATTAAAATTTCGGAATTTTTGTTTTTAAAAAATCATAAAAAATTGAAAAATGCAGCTATGCTTCTAATTTTATGCAGACATATAAAAAACAACATTGCAAACAAAACAAGCTATAAATGATTGAAATCTGTAAACAACTTTTGATTTTATGTATTCACAGAAGACGAAAAATTTTAATTAATTTAAGAATTTTATTAAACCGCCACATCTTTTATGAATACATGAAATCAAAAGTTGTTTACAGATTTTAATCATTTATAACTTGTTTTGTTTGCAATGTTGTTTTTTATATGTCTGCATAAAATTAGAAGCATAGCTGCATTTTTAAATTTTTTATGAATTTTTAAAAACAAAAATTCCGAAATTTTAATAAAAAAATTATTTTTTTTCCAGAAAAAAAATTATGTTTCTAAAACGACTGCGCATATAAGAAAAACGTTTTACCTTTCTTAAAATAAATTTTATTGCGTAATTTCGGTTTTTTTAGTTTTTCAATAAGCTAAAGCTATTCTTTCCGCAACTTTCTGAAGCCATCTGATGACGTAGGAAGCTGAAATTTGGCACACTTGAAGTACTTTCTCTGCGGAAGATCGTAAGGAAGCCATATTTTTGATTTTCGGCTTTTCAACTAGTATAACTATAAAGATCTGATAGAGAAGATGTTTTTTTTTTATAATATGGGGAACTTTGGGCCCCACCCGGCACGGCTAGGCACCGTCGGATTGACCTGAAAATTTTGATCATGATTTCATCACTTTCAAATAAATAAATAATTATTAAATTATATACAAGTATTTATATATTAAGTACCTGTTAATAGTTTGTTTTTATGTTTGTATAAACCCTGGATTATTAAAAAAGATGCGAGTAAAATTTATGTTTTCGCCCAGACACAAAACGTACGGGTTAAGCTGAGTTCACACCATCACATCAAACATTTTACGTGCTACATGTAACCACTAGTTTTATATAAAAATAAATTTGCTTTTGCAAAGCATTTGATAGATCAAATATCCTTCAACAGTTTCTAAATTACATTATACAATCATTATCATCTTTTATAAATAAAGTTAAGTAAATCAACAACAATTTGTTAAAAATAAACCTTAAGATTGATCAATTTACTGGTCACGCTTATTTTAGATTTTTTCGTCAATTATTTGTTAGGTTTGAACATACATACCTTTTGAGTTTAGGTTTTACATTAGAATTTGTATGCTTAAACTTTTAATGCCCTCTAGTTCATTAAGTGGTGATATATCCTATTATTATACATATAATATAATATAATTATAAATAAATTAGTCACTCGTTTTACCCTTTTTCTCGTATAAAGAGATAACTTATCAATTAAGTTTTTCAAACTGTGTTCACAGGCTTACTGCCACTTTTCTATACCTTTGTGGACAAACAGGGGATTAAAGCAAGGCTATGGGAATTATGATCATAAAGAGTAGTCAAATCTATGTTTATATTAACAACGATACTTTCCATTTTAGGAACGTTTTCTTTTATCAAAAAAAAAAAAAAAAAAAAAACACAACCAAATTTTATAAATAAAGGGAATTTTTTTTATAGAGTGTCAGAACTATGAGTTGGCATCACTGCTTTACTGGAGCACATATTTAACAGCTGATAGTTGCTTTTTGTTTAGTTTGCTTTGAAATTTCATTATGAATCTACTAACACCAGATCAACGCGTGCAAATTGTTGAAATATTTACTCAAAATAATTGTTTAATTCTAAATTTTAAACATTAAAAATTTTTTTCCGATGAAGCCCATTTCGTAAATAAGCAGAATTGTCGCATTAAGAGTGAGGAGAATCCACAAGCTTTTGTCGAAACATCATTATATCCACAGAAAATTAGTGTTTGGTGCGCTTTATTTGCTGGCGGAATCATTGACCCATATGGTCAGATAGTCAGAATGTTACTGTAACTCAATTACGTGTCTTTAATTTTGCTGATATGTGGTTCCAACAGGACGGAACCACATGCCACACAGCGGGCGCTACAATTGATTTACTTAATGAAACTTTTGATGAAAAAGTTATTTCACGTAATGGCCCAATTAATTCGCCACCAAGATCGTGTAATTTAACCCCATTGGGTTATTTTCTTTGGGGTTATGTTAAGTTACTTGTCTACGTCAATTAATCACAAACAATTGAACACTTGGAAACTAATAATCGAAGAGTTATCGGCGAAATACGGCCACAAATGCTGCGAAAATTTGTTGAAAATTTATCTTCCAGATTGCGCTTTGTACGCGCCAATAAAGCCCGTTTAATTGATATTGAAAATATATTTCCTGTTTTTTTTATGATTTAAGCTTGTGTCACTCTATAAAAAACACCCTTTAATTAAAACCAAAAATGGTTTTTAAAGTTAACTGTTACGTTTCAGAAAGTCAACTAAACAGAGTACGCTTCTGATAAAAAATATACTGCTTTTTTAAAGAACTACCGGTCATCAAAGACATGTTCTTTTGCTATTGATATTTTTGTTGATATGTTCCTTTGATTTACTTCCGTTATTGTATTTTTTAATCGATGTAACACCCAAAGGACATTTTGTTGAATTTGTGGCTTATGCAGTTGTGTGTGAGAAGACATCTGTTTCATTTCTTGATACATTTTTGTATACATTTTTACGAAATGTTTGATTCAGCAAAACCCAGATCTTATAAGTATTTCTTTTGAAACGAGTGGTTGTCTGTATGCACAGGAAATAGGTATACAACAATCGCACACATGCATGTCAGTACTTATATCGTTGTACTCATTTTGTATTTGTACATGTGTCAGATTCAATGATAATATTCGAAAATTATTTGTTTGGTATGTGGTTTGCGTATTTCTTATTTCATTGCTGCGAACGTTCGTTTGATTGTCTGAAAGTACCTTCAAAAACACAAAAGTATGTACTCGAACACATACAATACATATTTGTACATACATACAATCAATAAATACAATTTGGTAAAAGTAATTTTAGGGAAAAATCGTTTAAATGCGTCTGTGTGCGTAAATGCTTTAGAGTGTGTCTGTGTGTGTGTGTGTGTTTTGATTCTTAAAAAGAATTGGTATTTAAGCTTCAGTGATGTGATGTGTTTCCCAAGTGGATTATATTTTCATGTACAATTACTGATACACACACGCATACAAACACACACATCCTTAAGTTTTCATACAAACACTGTATTTTTGCAGGTGTGAGAACTGAGATTTAAGTCTACTACAGCATACGTATATCCATATGTACATACATACATATGTAGAGTATTTTATAAAATATAAATGAAAAATCCCAGAACGATTTTATCAACTGCTGATTTGCTGTCATTTGACAACTAAATACTTTTTAATTTGAAAGGTTCCAACCAAAAACACAACTGCAGTTTAGAAAATATTTACTTTTTGCCAATCACAAATAAACCAAACTGAAAATTGTTAAAAAAAATTTTAAACTGTGCTTAAACAAGTAAGAGTGCTATATTCGGCTATGCCGAATCTTATTTACCCTTCACCATGATGAGATAAGAACAGAAAGTAACACATATACATAAATAACGTTCCTTAGATAGGTATAAATAAATATTGATTGAGCCACGCCAACTTTTCATTTCGTCATGCCGAAGAATATAAAAAAAACAAAAAATTTATATATGTACCTAAGCCCGTTTCCTCTTTTGCCAAAGTTGATGTTTGAAATTCGTTTTATAGTCTTAAAATCGTTTTTAAGAACATAAAATTAAAAAAATTAAATAAAAAAAATGAAAAAACTTATTTTTGGGATTCCAACTGGCAATATCTTCAGTCTCAGGAGAGAACTTAACAACTCGGCTACGAATGCTTTTACTGAAGAAGCGTTAGATTAAAATATGTTGAGTCTATGAGTTTGTTTCTTTATATGAGCGGCATATCATATACATGCATTAATGTGTATGTGTATGCGTAAAATTACCACATTACCAACACTGTATTACCATAGCCACTGTATGACCGTAGGAAATAAAATTGAATTGGTTTGTTTGGTATGTTTGTGTCGTTTTGGTTATACAGTGTTGGTATGGTAATTTCAAGTCTAATTGGACCTTTAAAGGAAAAAATTTGAGGCAGTCGTGGTTTTTTACTCATATCTCAGCCATTTGTGGACCGATCTTGCTGAATTTCAATAGCAAACAATTCCGGACCATATGTGACATAAACGTATAATAACCTGGCCCGCATGGGGTCTTCGGAAAATCCATTTCAACGGACAGACGGACATCGTTAAATCAACTTCGCTCCTCATAAGGACCCAGAATATATATACTTTATAGGGTCTAACATCAATATTATAGAAATTACAAACGGAATGACAAACTTATATACGTATACCCTTTTCACCACATGTGGTGAAGGGTATAAAAAGAGTTTAGCTGTGTTCAACTGAGAACCTACAAACACTCATACATTTTTAACAGGGACCCTAACAGTTATAAGATTAAGGACGACAATTATTGATGAATTTCAGATAATTATTTTAATCAATAATTATAATATAATAAATTTTATTTTAGTTTTCCTTAAGTAAGAAGTTTCTTTTTGTTTTTAATAAAAGTAGGCCAACCAAAAAATAAGCATTTGCTTTTTTTTTGGTTTACAAGATAGAATATTTTCGATTGAAAACAAATACCGATCATAAATAACAAAAAAAAGAGCTAAATTTGTGCCGTCCTTTTACCATCATAGTTTGTAACGTCATTGTTCTTTTTAAATATAGTTTTTGTATGAAGTAACGTCTGTTGGTTTTTTTTTGGCTTTTTTAATTGTTTTTAGCTATTAAGAATTTCTCTGTATATATTAGAATGAAAGTGATTTGCGGAACCAAATATTGTTTATTTCGGCAAATTTTGGGTTTTTACACGAGGTTGTAACAAAATTAGAAACAAAAAATCTTTCATTGCTTTCCCAAGTGAATAAAGTAATGGACACCGTAAGAAAAATATCCGGTGTTCCAGGGGATATAGCAGACAAAGTTAATAAAAAATTTATTAAACAATGAATGATATTCGGATCTAAAAGATATTGGGGATATTTTGAGAGGCATACGGAATTGTAAGTCCAATCGTATAAAATATACTTCAGAGCAAATACTAAGTTTTAAATATGCTCCCTTAACATCTGTGTTGAGGTAGAAAGAAATTTTTCTATGTATAAGAATGTTCTGACTCCAAATAGACCGAGTTTCCTTTTCGAAAATTTATCGCATAAATTTATAATTTACTGTAACGTATTAAACGAATAAAGTGGAAAATAAACAATAAATTTAAATTGCTTTTTTTAATTTTGACTACTTATTTTCATGTTTTTAAGAAAAGAGCTTTAATTTTTTAGTGTTAACCTTTTACGCAAAGCAGTTCGCAATTTAAAAATTTTCGATGATACAAATTTTCAATGACCTTGAGACATAATTGAGGTGCAATGTCGTTAATGTGTCGAAATATCTTATCCTTAAGCTCTTGAATTGTTCTTGGGTTATTGCTATACCCTTTTTCCTTTAAATATCCCCAAAGGAAGAAGTTCAACGGTGTCATATCACATGATCGTGACGACCAGTAAACCTCGCAACGACGGCAGCTCAAACGGCCATGGAATTTCATGCACTAAAGAGCTTTTGTTTCCTTGGCACCATCCTGTTAGAACCACATATCGTCCACGTCCATATCCTCAATTTCTGGCCACAAGAAGTCCGTTATCATATATGTTTTCACGGGTATTTTCACATTTCCTACAGACCCGTTTCGCTAAAACTTTCGCAAAATTCTCACGATTGTTTTAACATTCGTTCGGTCATGCTGACAAAAAATATAACAGTCGAATATTTTAAAATGTCTATATTTCGAATATCGAATTAACCGGTTATTTTGGTAAAATAAACCGGTTATCTTAGTAATGTGTCATTTATATACATTTTTCTTTCTTTTGTTATAAATGCAACCATTATTTTAATATTTTTCTAATTGAATATTGGGAAAACTTGAACTTTTTATGAAGAATGTCAAAACAAAATGTAACTTAAGGCAAAAAACATTACGAGCAATGTAAATACAGTACTCTAAATATTCTATATATTATAGATTTTTCATATTATTCGAATGTGTATTCCAAGTCAAATTACAACGTATTAAAGCTTTTGAGGATTGTAATTTGGCTTACAATACACATTCGAATAATATGGAAAATGTATAAAATAAATGTAACTCACCATGAGAAATAAAATTCTTAGATTCTATTTGTTATTGTATATATTTTTTTAAAGATGTCAACTCTGGTTCGAACTGATTTAAAAGACAATGGGGCTTAAAAGGCCCTAAAATTATAAGTTGCAAGGGTTCTTCAACGTCATAACCTATTAATCACCAGGGAAACCAGAAATATGCTCTAAAAAATGAGTTTTATTCGCATTAAATATGTAGCGAAAATTCGAAAATATGCCCTTAAAATCGTTAAAAATATGCCCCAAAAAAATTAAAATTTGCTCATTTAAAAACCAAATATTCAACATTTGCATTTTAAACACACAATACTAAAGCATACACGCAGAGAAAAAACATGTTTAAATATGGTCACCTCCAATAAAAATATTTTTAGAGGAAATTTTAAACATAGTATGTGTAATTTAACCACATTATTGTCAGCATCAACCATATTATGTTTGAATTAGTCTTCCATTAAGAAACCACAATCATATTATGCTTGCCTATAAACATGTTATGGTTAAATATGACAATAGTTTGCTTTTACATTAACAATAGTATTTTCCTCTTTTCCAAGAGCAACATGCTTTGGTTGAAAACCAACCATGCTATTATAAATGTTAAACATATTTTAGTTATTTTTAACCATAACATGTTCGGAGGCAACCATAATATGGTTGTGGTTTCCTGATGAAGGACTAATTCAACCATAATATGGTTGTTGGTGGCAATAACATGGTTAAATGAAACATAATATGTTTAAAATTTCCTCTAAAAATAGTTTTTTTTGGAGGGATCATATTTAATCATGTTTTTTCTCTGGGTGTAGTATTTACAGACCAATTCGAAAAGAATTTAATCTGCTGTAACATATATTTTGGGCGAATTTAATCAAGCTTACAAGAGGCATTTAAAAAAATCGAATTTGTATCAAAATATGCCTTAAAAAGGCAAAATATGCGCTAAAAACTTAAAAAATGCTGCAAAAATGCTCTTTTAACTAAATTATGTAAAAATATGCTCCAAACGGTGAAATATTCCAAAATATGCACTAACAAATCGATGCTAAAATTCATAAAAAGCTCTAAAACGGATAGATATATTATTTCTGCCTTCATTAGTCGCGCAAGGAAAAACATGCAATTGCATATTTGTGGTTTCCCTGTTAATCACCTTTAATTAGTCCACAAACTTGACATTAATATACGCCAAGTAAAATTTGACTTTGTTTTCAGTGTTTTCAAAAGACTGCAATCATTGGGTGAAATATTAGCCTGTTGTATTGCCAAGGACGGAATGCCCTTTAAGGCACTAAAAAACCCTTAAGCAATTCTAGCATATCTTCATGCTCAAAACTACAACATACCGACGGAATCAACGATATGGGAAAATTCATCAGTTTTATTTATTAAAACAACAAGAACTTAAAACAAAATTGAAGGAATCAAAAAATGTCATGAAAGGTTTTAAATTGTGATCGACGAATTGACAGATATTGTGTACAAAAAGCATGTTCATATTACTATTCGTTTCTATAATAATATTGTTTCATATCATTTGATATATCATCCTGGCTAAGAGGTTATATTTGTTACTTTTCAAAAATATGGTTGAAGTCTACTGATGAATATAGACATGCTTAACCACCAACAAATTAAAACTCATTTATAATAAATTTATTAAATTCCTTAAACCAAATTCCTCTTTAAAGCTAAGATCCCACTATCGGCTCAAATAGCACAATGTGTGACGATTTCTATCGTGCTATATCGGCGCACATTATAAAACATTGCACAATTTATTCTTGGGTGGTCCTATTATCGTCGCACATTGTGACAATTTTTTTCGGTTCATATCGGCCAAAACTTAATTGCGACAATAATCGGTACAATGCGGTCACACTATCGTGCTATTTGGGCAAATTAAATCAAATGTTTTTGTTTATTTACTTGTTGGCAGACATAATTTTACTTTAGAAATTCGCAAAATTCTACGTCCGAATATTAAATTATGTTTCCTAACCATTTTAAATAATATATTTAAACTTACTGCCAAGGTATATTCACACATACCTTACATACTGCACTTGTTCTTTTTTTTTTTTTGTAATTGTTGTTTCGTAAACAGATGTTTACAAACCAGGGATGGCAACATCTATACAACTGCAATATTTTGGTTAGAGCGAATTGTTTTCTTTCATTTAGCAGTACAAATGTACTATTTAACGTTTCAATACATAAATAATAGATAAAACAAATGTAATTTTGGTACAATTAAGCTCAAAAAAATAAAATTTTAGTAGCCAGTTGGTGCAATTTAAAAATTTCGTTTTGCCATCCCTTGTATCGGCGCTGATTGGCGACTGTGATCGGCACACAAGTGGCCGATAAAAATCGGTACATATTAAACAATTTAATTGCTTCACATTGTGCAAAACAGTCAGCACAATTTCGGCACAGATTGTCGTATATTAAAACATTTTGATCGTTCACACTATCGGCACATGAAATACGCCAAGAATTGGTACATTGCGCCGATAGTGGGATCTTAGCTTAAAACCAAAATTTTTAAAACCTCTAAACATATGTTCACACCTATTAAATATTTGACTTCCTTCACGTAACCACTAGTTTTCCTAAAGAGTTGTTTGCTTTGGCAACACGTTTGGCTAGAGCAAACATCATTTAACAGTTTATAAATAACATTATACAATTATAATCTTAGAAATAAAGCTTAGTAAATAAATATAATTGTTAAAAAAAAAGCTTAAGTTTGATCAATTTGCTGGTCACTTTTTTTTTGGATTTTATCATCAAATATTCGTTAGGTCTGAACATACCTTAATAAGTAATGTGTTTTGTTGGTTATTAACTTATTGAAACGTTTTGTTTTTATTAAAATTAACTTTTTATTACAAAAACTAATTTGATTTTTGTATTTGAATGTATTCGAATTTAAACAGGTTAACCAGTTTGTTCACGTCTAAACTGAAGGCAACGATGTTTCCAGCCCTTGGCTCTAATTATATTGAACTTTGACATCTCGCGGCGCCACCGTCAGCAAGAAGTTTATTTTAAGTTCATATTTCATCTTTTTTGTGTATTTTCGTTAAGTTTTATTATACTAATTTTGAGAAAATGAAGTTGTTCTAGAAGAATTTTCGTTTAGTCATTGTACACCCGCCATAGCAAAAAGTAGTTACTTTCTTGCGTGAGAAACTCAACATTATTAAATTTCAATAAAACTTTAAGTTTATAACGTGTTAAGTCGAAGAAGGAAAGTGTTTTCATTTGAAAGAAACGTTTTTAACTGGGGTAAAATCACCTTTTCATCTCTCTCTATTTTCTTTTTTTTTCGATTTCGATCGCTATTTTTGAAGCAGGCACCAAGTGCTTGGGTATCTGGTGTTATCGTAACAAAGGCGAATCTACCACTGAATACAGTCCATATCCTTAGCGGAACACATTGACGTTTTTATTTGGTCCTTCGAGCCGGATCTGGTAAAGTTTTTGGATTTGTTGGAGAAAAAGGTGATATTGGTTTATTTATTTTCATATTTTTATTGTTGTTGTAACATTTTGTTGCGAGATACACAAAATTTTTCAAGAACAATTTTAATTTAAAAAAGAAAAAGGAAAAACCTTTGCATTTTAACCAGTATTTTGTGCTGGATAAAATAAAAAGGTTTGTGTCGTGGCTGCAAGGGTACGCTATTACCGACGTACAACTCTTAACGGCCTTACCTAAATTACATGCGGTTGATTTTTAACTACTCTGTTTTTTGTTAACAGACGTCAGTCTTGTTTTTGACAGTCATTGTTTTTTTTCTGTCAAAACAAAGAGCCATTTTATTGTGTAAATTATTTTCTTATAATTTGTGATTTTTATAATGTGTTGAATAACATTTAGTTTTTTAATTAATTTTTGCAAGAAGTTTGTACACATAAATGTTTAATTAAAGGAAAAAGAGCGACACAACGACAAAATACAATGCGTATGTGTTAATTTATAATTCATTGTGTGGTGCTACAAAAGGCAAGGAATTATTATTAAGAAATAACAAATTTAAGAAAATGATTAAACTCGTTGCTTTTGGTGTTGTAAATTAAAAAAGAAAAACAACGTATTTATTAATGCACGATAGAATTAAACCTCAAAAAATATAAAAGGGCCTGACTTGGGCAAACGTGTTACGGGCAAAAATCTTACATATAAGAATACTAGTTTAATTAATATTCAACTAATGTGCAGCAAGACGAATTAAAGGATTGTTAAAGAAGACCACAACAGACGTCCTAGTGGATTCCTCGTTAAAGCCAACCACCAAAAACCCTGCCGGGAAACAAAAAACAAACAAAAAATTCTGTTTACAATAAAGTCAGCCACGATAGGGTCAAAGAATATAAACAACAATCGTGCTTTATTGAGTATTATTAAATTTGGCAAACGGCATTATAGTGTAAGGTATTTCAAATACAGAGCAACAGAAAAATACTACATACCGAGTTATTTTGCCATATTTATATCTACAATCAACAAGATCATCAGTAGCCTCACACCTACAACCACAGCTGAAATAAAAACAACAGTGCTGGAAGAAACAACTATTGATAAGACAAGCTGTCGTAAAAGGTATGTTTGCTTTTGGGTTTTTGTGAACATTTTTTTTTTTTATTTATCGATTTTTAATAAAACTATATTGTTGATTTTAATTTCAATTAAATCCAATATAACAAAGTTATTTTCGGAATACAAAGTTTTTTATTAATACGATTTCCGTATGACTTGCTAACTTCCCAATTTTTCATATTTGATAAATACTCTAAAATTTATTGTTGAGGAAATATAATATACTATCTTCTTATATTATTTCGGATCAGATAATTTGTTTTGTGCGATTGGGGAATTTATTGTGGAGTTTTTTTTGAAGTTTTTTATAGGAGATCATTTTGTTTGTGTCTTAGTAGAAGTGTGTTTTTATTCTGCTCGGAGAATTCTTGGCATCATAGAATTTGAAGTTATTATTTGCTTATTACGAACATTGTGATCAGTAGTGGTAGATTCGGAGGTTTAATTCACTTTGTGAGTTTAGTGGTTTTTCTTGTAAAAAGATTTTTTATATATTTTTGTGTGTTTTGACTTGGGTTTTTGCGACTTTTGTAAATAATACAATTCACATCTTAATTGTTGTTTGATTTTGAGTTTGTAGGTCGGTGTTGATAATTATAGATCGGAGATGAGTAAATCCGACAATTTAAACAGATTTGAAACGCTTGCTGCGTTATTCCTTGAATTTGAAAGGGACTATGATGATATGCCGCAGGAGAATCGAAACTCTTTTATGATCGAAATACAAAAGGAGGAGTTTAAATCATTATGGGAGAAGGTAAAGGGTGCATATGAGGTTTTTGTCACCAATAAGCCCATAGTGGTTTCTGATGACGATCGCGATCAGGCAAAGCAACTTTATAAAGAATGTAGATTAGCCTATATTACTGTTGCTGCTCAAATGGGTGAGCTATCACAGTCATTTATAAATAGACCTATTCCTACCTCCACTCAATTTGGGCCAGGGACTGGAGAAGCTTCAACTACTGTGGTGAACTATAGAACCAGTCACCATATGAAATTGCCACCATGTACGATGGATGTTTTTAAAGGTGATTACAAATCTTGGCCATCGTTTAGGGATATGTTTACCGCGGTTTACATTAATTGTGGGGATTTAACCGGTGTGGAAAAATTATTTTATTTACGGCAATTTACTTCTGATGAAGCTCAGGAGATTGTCAAAGATTCCCCATTAACAAATCAGGGGTTTGCAAATGCGTGGAACAATTTAAGTGAGGCTTATGAAAATAAGAGGATTTTGGTGAATAGCCAACTTAAGATTTTGTTTAGTCTGGTGCCCGTTAAAGTTGAGTCTGCAAAGGAAATAAAAAGGTTGCAAAGGGATATAAATAATTGTATTTCGGTTTTGAATTTGCATGGTGTTGAAATTTCAACATGGGACCCAATTTTTGTATACCTTTGTTCCACTAATCTGCCAGTTCTTACACTGTCGTTATGGGAACAGAATGTGAAGAACAAGAAGGAAATACCTAAATGGTGTCAAATGGACACATTTTTAACTGAAAGGTTTCAATCTTTGGAAACAGTTTTTGACATTAGGAATTGTGGTCAAATGAGGGCAGATTCAGAGGAGTCGGGGCAATCAGCCAGGAATAAATGGTCAAAGAGCGATAAGCTTAGTGAAAATAATAAATCTAGTTCCACAAATAATGGATTTTCTGGTGGAAGAGTTAAAACCTTTCAAGCTAAGGTTCAAAAGCAAACCTGTGTGCTGTGTTCAAAGAACCATTGGTTAAGATTGTGCCCAAAATTTATGGATATGAATCCAGGGGAAAGATATGTGGTGGTGAAAAGATACAATCTTTGTATGAATTGCTTGGGTAGTGGCCATAAGTGGGATAGTTGCGGAAGTCAATATGGCTGTTTAACATGCAAATTAAAACATAATACCATGTTACACAGGGACATAACGGACTCATCGGATAATACTGATGGCCGGAATGGTGCAGGTACCAGTCGGGCAGTGACGCAGGGTCAAACAGTACAAAATTGTTTTGCAACGACCAGTCAACAGGTTTTATTAGGAACAGCTATGGTACAGGTAATATTTTGTGGTGAAGTTTTTTCTGCTAGAGCCCTGACTGATTCTGGTTCTCAGGCTACTTTCATTTCGGAAAGACTGCAGAAACGACTTAATCTGCCTATGGATGGCATTAGCGCTAGAGTGTCGGGATTGAACGGAGCTTTGGCGGGGTCAGTTCAAGGACAATGTTCGTTTGTTCTAGGCTCTAATAGTGATCCAAGTTTTAGGTTGAGGGTAAAGGGCCTTGTACTGCCAAAATTAACGGGAAAACTGCCGGGTAACTCAGTTGACGTGTCTAAGCTTTCCCTATCGGATTTGAAACTAGCCGACCCAAATTTTGCGAAGAGTTGCCAGATTGATATTTTGATTGGTGGTGATAATTACCCGGGTATTATGCTTAATGGTGTTAGGAAAAACGTACTGGGGAATTTAATGGCTCAAGAAACTGCGTTTGGATGGATTTTGACGGGTCCACTGTCTGATCCTAGACAGAATGTTTATACCACAACCGTGTCCTATTATACGGATGTCAGGCTGGACGAACAGCTGGAGAAGTTTTGGACTTTGGAAGAGCCACCACAAATTTCTTCGAGTACACCGGAGGATGAGTACTGTGAAGAACATTTTAAGAGGAATGTCAAGAGAATGCCAGATGGACGTTATATGGTGTCATTACCTTTTAAACCACAGTACTCGGTGGAGCGAGGTTTGGGGCATTCGCGTGAAAAGGCCAGGAGACAATTTTTGCGGAATGAAGTTTCCTTGGGTAAAAATCTTGGGTTAAAGGAAATATATGATGACGTTTTATCCGAATATAAAGTTTTAGGTCATATGATAGAAACTGAATTTGTTGGGTCAGAATTTTCTGAATGTTTTTATTTACCACACCATGCGGTTTTTAAACCCGAAAGCATTTCGACGAAGGTGAGAGTGGTTTTTAATGCTTCGGCTCGCAGTTCCACTGGCTTGGGTCTTAATGACATTTTGTACCCGGGGCCAATTTTACAGAACGATTTAATGTTGTTGATAACAAGATGGCGGTTTTATCGGTATGTTTTCAATGGTGATATCGAGAAAATGTATCGCCAAATTTTAGTGGATCCTAATGAAACGAAGTTGCAAAGGATTGTGTTCCGAAGAAACTCGTGCGAGGAGTTGAAAGAGTACGAGCTAAAAACAGTTACTTTCGGTGTAAATTGTGCCCCGTTTTTGGCGATTAGGACCTTGTTGCAATTAGCGGAAGATGTCGAACATAAATGGCCGTTAGCGTCGAAGATTTTGCGACACATGATGTATGTGGATGATGCTTTGATAGGGGCGCATGAAATTTCTTTGGGCATAAAAGCTCGAGACCAACTTATTTCAGCTTTGACATCCGCTGGTTTTTCTATGAAAAAATGGACGTCAAATGAGAAACAAATTCTACAAGGCATTTCAAAGGATGATCTTTTGAATGAGAATTTTTTGGAAATTAGCGATGAAAGTGTAGCTAAAACGTTAGGTATACGGTGGAACGCGAAAACGGATAGATTTTATTTCACCACCTGTCCAATCCCTTCAAAGGAACGGTATACTAAAAGGGAGGTCTTGTCCACTATTGCTCGCTTGTTTGATCCAGCTGGGTGGCTGGGTCCAATTGTTGTAATAGCAAAGATACTGATGCAGCAGATTTGGAGTGAGGAAACATCATGGGATGAAAATATATCAGAATCCGCGCTAAATAAATGGACTCAATTCCTTGGTGATTATGCAGCTATTAACGATATTAAGATTTTTCGCTGGATTGGTTTCAAGCCTTCTACCACCCTTGAAGTGCACGGATTCTGTGATGCTTCGGAGAGGGCCTATGGGGCCTGTGTTTATGTACGGGTTAATGATGGTGAAAACGGAATACAGTCAAATTTACTGGTGGCCAAATCTAGGGTCGCGCCACTTAAGACTGTTTCATTACCCCGCCTTGAACTTTGTGGCGCTCTTTTATTGGCAGACTTGTTGGAAGTTGTTCGCCGAGATTTTGATTTGGACAAAAATCAAACAAAATTTTATACTTGGAGTGATTCGATGATTGTTTTAGCTTGGCTACAAAAACCTCCTAATTCGTGCACAACTTTTGTGGCAAATAGAGTTGCGAAGATTATTACCAAAACTGGGAAAGAATGTTGGAGGCATGTGAACTCGAAAGATAACCCCGCCGATTTAATAAGTCGTGGTGTTCGTCCACAGGACTTAGTTGAGAATTCCCTTCGGTGGAATGGGCCCGCGTGGCTATGTTCTCAACAGGATTTTTGGTTATCCCCAGCATCGGTAGATTTTGGTACAAGGGAAGAACAACGTGTACATAAGGTTTTTTTTCGTATTTTGAATCGCATACGGACCTCTTGGAGAAGTTTTCATCGTACGCAAGGGCCCTTAGGGTAATGGCCTACGTCTATAGGGGTATTTCAAAATTTTTGAAAGTTGACGATCATGTATTCAAGACTTTTGAGGTGTCGTTTGAGGAATTAAATTCTGTTAGAAAGAAGTTAATTATAATTTCACAGAAAGTGGAGTTTGCGCATGAATATCATGAACTTTCGTGCGGGAAGTCTTTAGTCAATGGTAAACTATTGAATTTGAACCCTTTTTTGGACGAAAAAAGGCATTATCAGGGTAGGAGGTCGATTGGCAAATACGCCAAACTTGACCTATGATGAAAAATTTCCTATTTTGTTACCGTCTAATTGTCATTTTGCTAAGCTGTTTGTAAAATTTGTTCATGATATTATCCTGCACGGAGGTAATCAATTGATGTTAAGGGTAATACGCACCCACTTCTTCATACCTCGGGCCAAAAATTTGATAAAGACAGTGATAGGTCGGTGTAAAACGTGTACCATTTGGAGAAAACAGACACATAGTCAGATTATGGCGGCGCTTCCCACGGCTCGTACGGTTATCTCTCGTCCCTTCACAACAACAGGCGTGGACTTTACTGGCCCTTTTGAGATTAAGAATTATACGGGCAGAGCTTGTCTAATTACAAAGGGGTATGTCTGTTTATTTGTTTGCTTTGCTACGAAGGCAATCCATTTAGAAGCCGTGAGCAGCTTGGGGACTCCTGCGTTTTTGGGAGCGTTTGCTAGATTTGTGTCTCGACGAGGATGTCCGAGTAATATGTACTCAGATAATGGGACCAATTTTGTTGGTGCTTCGAGAGTGCTGAAGGCCGAATTTCGTGGGTTTTTGCGTGATATAGGTTCGGAAGTAAATGCCAGGTATGCACACCAAGGTGTTAGGTGGCACTTTAATCCTGCTAGCGCTCCTCATATGGGAGGGTTATGGGAGTCCGGAGTCAAAAGTTTTAAACATCATTTTCGAAGAATTGCCGGTGGCTTAAAGTATACCTTTGAGGAATTCTCCACGTTGCTAGCTAGGATTGAATCATGTCTTAATTCAAGACCTTTGTGCCCCTTGTCGGATAGTGTTGAATGCATAGATTGCTTGACTCCAGGCCATTTTCTGACTGGCGGCCCATTACTTGCCCCTCCGGAGGTTGAGATTTCGGAGAGCCCAATGTCGATTGTAAATCGTTGGCAAAGGGTCAAGGCGTTAAATCAGAGGTTGTGCGCCAGATGGAAGGATGAATATTTGAAGGATCTCCAGAAGCGCAATAAATGGAAGTTTGCGCGTAAAGACTTACAAGTCGGTGACATGGTGGTTATTAAAGAGGATAACCTGCCGACAAACGAATGGCGTTTAGGTCGTGTCGAAAATTTACACATGGGTAAGGATGGCCACGTTAGAGTTGTAGAGGTAAAAACGGCACGGGGATCGGTAATAAGACCAGTTGTGAAGCTTGTAGTGCTTCCGACTTATTAGGGTTTTTCTATTTTTTCTATTTACTTTATAGGAACATGGTCGGAGCGAAAAAATATACTGATGGGCGTCCCTCTACCAACCAGATGGTGTGCCGGGTTTGCCTGAAAGACCACCCGCTGCGCTTCTGCAAGAAATTCTTACAGGTGAATTACGAAGAGAGAATGCAACTTGTGTCTATTTATCGGTATTGTGCTGGCTGCTTGAGTCATGACCATACCTGGCGTACGTGTGAGAGTACAGGCAAGTGCAAACGCTGTGGTGACATGCATCACACGCTGTTACACAAAGAGAGCAGGCGGACTACCTCGTCAAAGGGGGCCAGAACCAAGCGTTTGCAGGGGGGACCTCGTTCGTCCAATTGCGAGAGCATAATAGACCTAGTTCGTCTAATAGCTCCGCCAGGGGACCTCGTTCGTCCGATGGTCATGAGAGTGAGAGACCTAGTTCGTCTGAAGCTCTGGTTCTGAGCACTGGGAGGAACCGAAATACTCGCCGCCGCCGCCGACAAAGACACGCTCATAAGGTGAGGCAGGAGTCGGCTGAAAATACTCAACTGCAACCCTCGTATCAAGTGAGAGAGTCGATTTTGATCAGGGCAACTGCCATCGTAAAACTTGATGCGAATGGACGGTTTCTTGAGGAGCGGGCTGTCATAGATGCCAGCTCTGCATGCTCGGTGATATCGGATAGTGTGGTCCGAAGGATTGGTGGGCGTAAAATTCGATTTGGCAGTAAAGAGAAATGTGCCCTTAGGGTGGGTGGTAATTACGGTGACAGTACGGTGCTCGAATTTTATGCTGAAGTAAAAAAAGATTTTAAGATTGTGACGCCGACTCAATCGTTGGAAGCGAGGATTGTGGATGAGTTTCCTGGGCTGCAGTTGGCAGATCCCCGGTTTCACGTCTCGGCTCCCGCAAGCTTGTTGTTGGGTGGTGATATTTATAGCCGAATCATTAAAAATGGGGTATATGGCGGCACGTTTGGCAAACCACTGGCACAATTTTCGGTCTTTGGATGTATAGTCTCTGGATCCTGTTCCCCGTAATGATCAGGTGGATGGAAGACATTTTTGTTTTGGTTTTCTAGTTCCCCTAATGACGGAAATATTTAAAATATAATGTTCTATCTTTTTTTTTGTTTTAGTTCTAATTTCTAGTTGTTGGATGAAGGGTTCCCGACTATGGAGTGCTCGAGAAGATTCATCACGTTTTATTATGATTTTTTGATATTGAATTCTGGCAATAAATGGAGATTTGAAGTTCATGTTCTGATGGATTTGTGTTTTTTATAATATTTTTTCTCTTTTTATATTATATAGATTTTCAGGGGACCTTGTGGGTTGCTGTACAGTAAGGCCGGCGGAATGTTCACGTCTAAACTGAAGGCAACGATGTTTCCAGCCCTGGGCTCTAATTATATTGAACTTTGACATCTCGCGGCGCCACCGTCAGCAAGAAGTTTATTTTAAGTTCATATTTCATTTTTTTTGTGTATTTTCGTTACGTTTTATTATATTAATTTTGAGAAAATGAAGTTGTTCTAGAAGAATTTTCGTTTAGTCATTGTACACCCGCCATAGCAAAAAGTAGTTACTTTCTTGCGTGAGAAACTCAACATTATTAAATTTCAATAAAACTTTAAGTTTATAACGTGTTAAGTCGAAGAAGGAAAGTGTTTTCATTTGAAAGAAACGTTTTTAACTGGGGTAAAATCACCTTTTCATCTCTCTCTATTTTCTTTTTTTTCGATTTCGATCGCTATTTTTGAAGCAGGCACCAAGTGCTTGGGTATCTGGTGTTATCGTAACAAAGGCGAATCTACCACTGAATACAGTCCATATCCTTAGCGGAACACATTGACGTTTTTACAGTTATTTTAAAAATGCTTAACCGAAACCCGGTTTTTTTAAAATAGTTACTATTCGGAATATACGAAAACCGGTCATTGAAAAAGTCTAATAATCGATCTCCCTAGTATCCATATTTTTGGATACCGAATGTAATTTATTTTTTCTTTTGCATTTATAACAAAATCCTCCTAGTCCTCGTACTTTTTTGCCGGGTTAATAAAGCTTTGAGTGTTAGAAGTCAACCTGTATTTTGAAACTTCTTGAATCTTGACGTAAAAAAAACTGATCTCAGAGCGCAATTCCTATTTCAATTAATGACAAGTACTTTTTCACAAACGTTACTTTCTTCTGTGCAATGTCAAACAGTTACGAAAATTAAACATTGAATTTTTTAAATTTTACGAAAAATTTAACCAAACGGCATCATTGCCTTCTGAGTCGATCTAACGATGTCCTTCCGTTCAGCTGGCTGCTTGTCTGTCCATATAACCTTTTGCGCAAAGTACACGGCGTAATTGCGAAGATGATTTGATGAAATTTCGTACATACGTTTTAGTTGTGATGAGAACAAAGCTTATGAAAATAGTGAGAATCGATCCATACAAAGTTTCCATACAAGTACCACTTCCAAAAAATGGCTTTAAAAGCCATGGCATACTTATTCATGTTGGCATTGATATAAGATGAAGCGATGAAAACTTTTAAAACAAGCTTCTATGTCATGGCAAAGTTTTGTACAAGAAGGACAAAATCGATCATTGGTACCGTATTTACCCCCTCTCTAATACCGCTTTAAGATGAACAAATTTTTTTTATTTTTTTTTTTTTGTTGTACATGTTAGCCGGGTCCATTGCTTACATAAGTCTCGAAAATCTTTCTGTATATACTAGGTAGGGTATTAAATGGTTGAACTTGGCTACACTTTTTTAAATGTTTTTTTATATCGTTGTCGTTGCTCAGCTGTTTTTTTTTTTTTTTTGTGAAATATATTTTACTGTAAATAACTAAAAATTTTTTAACAAAAAAAGGACTTAATGAATTTTTTTTATTTATCACTAGCAATAATTAAAAGTTTGTTTTTTATTGTTTTTATTTTAATTTATTTGGCAATATTGTTGTCTTGAAGAAACAATTTTTAAACGTTTCATTCTAATTTTACTCCGGCATACAAAAACAATTATTAAACTTTGAACTTGCTTTGTAAGTCTTTATTAAATTTTAAACGATTTAATGAATACAGGCATTATTAGTCTTTGTAATAAAATGTTATTGAAATTGTATATTGCTTTGAAAACATTTCGATAATTGAGCAATTTTGTTGTTTTGTTTTTGGACATTTGAAACCGAAATCTATTTTATAATTAAATGTCTGAGTGAATCGTACGTATTTTCATTTTAAATTGTTTGTATTGATATGTATATCAATGAAAAATTTGTAATTAAAGAAATAACAAAAATAAAATCTAGCAAATATCATGCATCAATGACTTATTTTTTAAACGTGTTGTGTAAATGGAGCATCCTTGAGAGACAGACAATAAAAACAACTTTTTCTTTATTTACTTATATAAAATTTTTTTATGGCCGATTCGCTCTCTATAAGCACTTTTGTCATTTTACCGAACGGTTTGGAAAAATAAGGAATAAACTTGGCAAATTTATATTCTTCCGCGAAAATTTGTGAATTTAGGACTGATTTTCATTGTTTTCTGCAGCTTTTGTATCTGTACTCAAATGATCAAATTATCAGTGGGAGTTTTGGACAAACGCTAATTTAAGTTAATGTGCTGGAAATCTAAAACGTAAAGCGCAAGAGTTTTAAAAGTGATTGTTTAAAAATATTTCTGCAATAAAAGAATTTAATGACAAATATAAAAAAAATGTTTCTCTATTTAACTGATTTTTATAATTTTAAATTATAAAAATTAGATTGAAAGTGTATTAAAAACAATTTTCAAATTCTTGCGTTTTACGTTTTCGATATCGTCCAAACACCACGGCGTATGATTAACATTGCAACATAAACGTATACATACCTCATACGTAACTATTAAGCACTTAAGCGCAAATTAAGTGTTATAAAACTGTAGCATACTTTTCATATAATTGACATTTTTGACATTCGTTTAAAATATACCATGAAAGTCATGCGATCTGCCAAGAATTCAAATGGTAACATGTACTCAAATAAACAATTTAAATGCAAAAACTAAAGAAATTAAAATACTTTTTCAATTTTAATTTAGAATTATCGCATACCATGTAAAAAGAAAAAGAAACTGAAGATACCCACTTTTGACAAAAATAACTAATTCCATGTGCCTGAATGTCTGCAGAGTATTAAGAAATATAATATTGTAAACATTGCATGTTTCGTAATACAAATCTTGTTAAAGCACAAGTTCTTAAAACAATTTTATGGAAAGTGAAAACGTTGAATGTTTAAATGTTTATACACTTGTAAATGCAATATGGTAAAGCAACCATATTATTCGCGTTTTTCTCGCACTTAACTCACAGTATAATGTACTCAAATGTATGTGGACGGACGAACAAAATGCCACATTAGTCTCAATTTGTGTTGAATTTCAAATAATCTTGAATTGGTATTTATTCGTTTAACACTTCTGTATGTATATAAATCTAACTATTGTCATGCAGAGGCACGCTTGCACGCATACAAATGCGAACACGTTAGTTATACACTAGTCCAGAACTGTCGTACTTGAGTAAATTTTTAGTTGCATTTACATACATATGAGCATATCGCTAATTTACTAACAGAACGTCATAACTCGCAGTTGAAGTTGTTTATTTGCTCTAATCACTTAATAAATATAACGACAAATTCCCGTAAACTGGGGAAAGTATAAAATATACAATTTTTGATGAATTTTATACACAATATAAAGCAAAACAAAAGCTTCAGAGTTAACCACAAATCGTAAATAGGCTTAAAAACTACATTAAAGTTGGATTCATCGATGCGTTCCGAACAATATTTTTGTCCGGAGAATGTTTTTTAACCGTACGATTCATAACCAGCAAAACTCCTTTAATTTCATAACCAGGTACCCGGGTACCCGAAGTAGGTTGTTTTGCGTTTATTGAAATAAAATAATATTTTCCTGTAAATATTTTTGTTGTTGATTATATTTTGCGTTCTCAACTGTACAAATTTGATATTTGGAAAAAAAACTGGTTTCTGTTCGTATATAAGTACCTAAAGCGACACAAGTAGGCAGAAACTGGTTTTATGTAAGGGTTGTTTATTTGCTTATTTTGCTTATTTTCGGTACCTACTTGCTTAATTGCTTTTGAATTAGGTAGCAGATGTTCATTTGTGTCGTAAAATTGAAATATTTCATTTGCTTCGCCAGTCTGTGTTGAATATTTGAACAGTGAAGTTGGTGAAAAATGAGCCGCAACGACCGATATTTGTCTACAAGGGAATACTGGAATTTGAGTGATGAAGCAAGAAGCACATATATTCAACGTTTATTTGAGGAAGTGACTCAAGATGAGGACCTTGAAGTGGACCCTGTGGAAGACCAAAATGTGGCCTATACTGGCGAAGCTTCGGAATCAGAGAATGAAGATTTGAATGTTGACAACGCAAACGAAAGGAAATTTTCTTTGATGATGAAAGTGAAGATGATGATATGCAAGAAGATGCACCAACAACAAACCCAGAGTGGGTTTTGCAGAACGATACACCAAATTCGAATAATTTGTCCGGGAAAACAATGCTACCACATGGTTAACAGATGCACACAGAAAAAAATACCAATGTTAAAACAACATGGCGAAATGTTGATTGAGAATCATGGTAAATTTTTGCAAAAGTATGCCCTTTATTTAAATTTATCATTATTTCATATTACTTTTAAATGAAAAATATTAAAATAACCTTAAATCACGTTTATTTAATATTATTCACTGTTAAAATAACATTGTTCAATATTGAATCCATAAAAACCTGTTTTATATTAAAATCAAAAGTTTATCTTGTTAAATTAACATGCAAACATACTTAAGTATGTACATTTTATTATTTTCAAGTTTGAAATATGTTATAAAAAGAAGACAATTCCCGTATTCTTTTAATTAAAATTATTTAGTTAAATAGTACATGAAGTTTTCAAAGTAGAATGATGACGAAAACCATATCGGGCCATTCTGCTGATGCTTCTGTTAGCAAAGGAGATACAAAATAAGTGAAACATGTGTTACAGGGGTAAGTGTTTTAAATTATTCTTTAATAAATGCATATGTTGTCTTCACACTGTTATATCACACACCAACCAATTTGATTCTACATGAAATTCACGTTGTTTCAACTTGAAATAACTTTCATTTAACGTGATTCGGATAGTTATTTTAATATAAATGACATTTTGTTCTAACTTTACTGCAATGTTAAATTAACATGAATAATAGTTATTTTAAAAGGAAAAAATGTTGTTTGCAAGTTATTGTAAAATCATGTTAAATTAACATGAAACAACAATGAAGCAAAATCACTACTGACAAATTTAAAATCAACCTTGTTTTGAACGAATTTACATTGATTTTTTTCTGTGTGTGTAAACAATATTATTAAAAAATTCCAAATTTATTCTAATTTTTGTTTATTTTTCTTTCCTTTTATTTTATTATCAAATATTCAATTTTAAAACATAAAAATTATTTTCTATGACAATACGGTCGTTATGTCGACGTACGACGTAGATACGCTTTAACGTCTACGCAAGTTATTGTGTACTTTTGTATAAAATTTCATACAAAATTTCGTACGCTACTACGTTCATACGGCGCAATTGTGTTCCAACGTTTACGACGGCATTCTGTGTGATTGAAACGTATTTCTAAAAACTTAAGCTGTTACGTCCTACTTCAATACGATGTACGACTCAATTGTGTTCCTAGCAAGAAGGTTCATGTAGTCGTACTCTAGAAAATAAGCTTTTTAAAATTGAAACAAAAGCTTTTGGCTAAATATTTATAGCTATCCCAGCAAAAACATTTCTTACCTTGTAAGTTAGCAAGTAATGTTGGAAAAAAGTAAACACTACTTATTTTTCGGCTGAATATCTACTTATTTTTTTTTCGATGAGTCCACAGAATTCAGTACTTACAATACACTTACTAGAAGTCAAAATATATCTAGGTATTATTTAACTACGAGTAAGTTGAATTGTAAGTTTTTACAATATACATACTAGAAGCCAAAAAATTACTAGTTAATAGACCTAATAAGTAGTTATGCAGTACGTTACTAGTAAGTAAATATTCAGTACTGAAAACATCACAACCAATAAGTAGTTATTGAGCTGATTGTTAGTAAGCAAATATTCAGTAGTGAAAATAATAGAAGTAATAAGTAGTTGCTGAGGTCATTTCTAGTAAGTACTTACCAGGTAACTTATGAGATAACTTCCACTTTAACTAAATATCAAAAAGTTTTTTCTGGGCATACTCCCAGCGGCTAAAATCCACTTCGGAACATTTTGGTCTCCCCCACTTATCAATCTGAGTTTAAACTAGTTCTCCACCAGGACATCGTCTGAGTTTTATTTTGTTCTCCAAAAAGTCACATTTAGTTATCTATTAACCAGAAAAACATTTAAGAAAGCTCAGATTAAAAACCATTGCATATGGTTAATGTTCAAAAACCGCTAAAAACGTAAAGAAAATGCGAGACACAACGTAGAACGCACAAAAAGCTGACAAAAAAGTCGGCCTGTTTGCCTTTAAAAAATAACGACAAAGACTCGCGAGCAGTTTGATGAATGTAGAATTTAGCTTAAACTTAAAATTGGTGTAGACTATCGAGCTGACCTGATCGACTAAATTTTTTTTACTGGCTTCAAATAAAACCAAATGAGACTTATGTATCTTTTGTTCACTACCGGTGGTATGAAGATTCAAAAAATTTAGAGTTATCCATTCTTCGGTTTCAAAAGTCAAGCTCAATAAAACAAACATAAAGCTATGATTTTGACGAAACTTTTATTTCTTTATAAAGCTTGAACCTTGCCATTGCGTACGAAATACAATTTCATTTAAACGACCACCTCAAGATTGGTTTCAGCAGCCGCTTGAGGTAGTTTTCGACCACTTTTTCGCACATTTCAGCGGTAGATACGTTCTTTAACGTAGCTCTACAAAAAAATCTAACGGTGTCAAATCTCATGCTTTAGGTGGCCAACGTTTAATTAAGCGGTCTAGAAACTTCCCATGCTATAAAGTCGAATTCGGTCGTGTTGTGTGGCACTTGGCACCGTTTTGTTGAAACCACATATCATTTAGTTCTTAATCATAAATTGCAGGCCAAACAAGAAAGTAGGATATCATTAGGCCACAGCGATTTGTATAATCCGCCACCACACCTTCACTAACATAAGCGATATTTTCGGCAATGCGCACACAGCGATGAAGTCGCATCTCCATTTTAGAAGTTTTAAGCAGGATAGGAAAAAATTCAACTCGTCAGCACAACGAGTCAATTCTCCAGTTTTAAAATTTGTTCTCGCGAGTTTTATTTTTAACCTTCATAAAGTCTTCGGGTCAAATCTGACCCATTTTGAAATAAAAGTTAACTTTTTCCTAAGAGTGAGTGATTTTTATTTTTTTTATATTTTATGACTTTTATTTAATTTTAAATGCCAACAACTACGATAGGGTTTCGGAAAAAATATTGGCGAAAAAAAAATTTATAAAATTTTTTGCACTTAAGGTCTTTGGGTCATAATTGACCTGAATCAAAATTCTTGAATTTTCGTTAGAGATTTTCAGTTGTTAAATATTTGTTTTCACCTCCAGTGACATGCATTATTTTGAAGTTTACTAATAATTGGTATTGATTTGGTTGAAGTTGGCCACATCAAAATTTCGCATTTATTGGTTCTCTAGTTAGCTGAATTGTATAGATCAAATAATGAAAGTACAGACAGTTTGTGGGATGTTGTGGAAGGAAAACCTATATCGAGAGTACTAAGATTTGACAACAAGGATATTCACAGTGAACACCAAATTTAAGAGAAGTTTGCACCGGTACGTGAGCTATTAAATCTATGGGTTGATTAGCTATGCCTGGAATATAAAACCATATACAGACAAATAAATAAAAGCATTTCCTGAAATAAATATGTATATGTATGTATGCTAGTAGTTCTTGATTTGACAGGTGGTTTAAATGTCGGAGTGTGACTGCAGACAATTGTTTTACATCGTACTAATTAGGACAAAAATTGCTAAAGAATAAAATTACTTTAGCAGGAAATATATGAACAAAAATGGAATTTCCACCAGGGCTTTTGCCAACTAAAAGCTATTATAAAGATCAGCTTAACATGGCTAGAATCAAAACTGTTTTGACAAACGTCGACATTTCTTAGAAAATGTATATTTTCAACTCGCCGCGCCCTAAATCAATCTTTCAAAAACATTACCCGAAGACTAATTTTCACGAAAAATTGCAAAAAGTGCATGAAGTAGCTGAGCGGGAACAGCACCCGTCATCTTCAACCAAAACCTACGAAAAATAGGTTTACCAGTCAAAAATATGTCAAAAATAAGTTAGCTAATTATTTCACAAAACATATACAACCACTTTATGTTAAATGTACTTTTTTATTCGCAATACATGTAAACAATTAGTACAGCTTTAATATACTGAATATAGAAATAAAATATCAACTTTTAAAGCATACTTAATTGAAAAAGGTAAGTTTTTATATAAAATTTTCTATTTGGGTCAAATTTCACCCGAAGACCGTTAACGTCAGCAAATTTGAAGACCTAATGAAGGTTAAACTGACTAGCACAAACGAAAGAATAGACTTGAATTGTTCTGGCAAGCAGAATTGTTTTCTACTCTGCTTAAAACTCCAAAAATACCCAATAAAAAATTTTATCATTTTGCGAAGCACTAAAGGTACATTAAAAAAAACTAAGCGCACAAATATGCGCTACGCAATAAGACATACAGAAATGCAGTAAAGTAAGTGAAAGAACTCTCAACAACTTTTATTATATTTATTATATTATAAAAAAATAACATTTCAAGTGCTACGGCATTCCCTTACCACGAAGCAGGTTTGTAAGGGAGAATACTAAAAAACTAGTGTGTAAAAACGTTCAGTGTGTAAAGCTGATCGTTACATCCAACAATTTTTATGTGCGCTGAATAATGCGCGTTATACGTCAAATATGTATTGCTTCAAAGTGGGAACTCGCCATATAAAATGCATGTCTTCCGTAAGCGCAATGGTAAGCGAAACTTTTATGTTTCTCCCTTACAAACCTGCTTCGTTGGAAGCTCCATTTTTTTATTCTTTATGACTTTCTTTCTTAGGAGGGCAGCACAGGCCTCATCACATCTGTAATGCGTCCTGTCTCTTCAACTTTTTTAATATTCTTGCCAAGGCTTTGAACAATAAGTCAATTATTACGACAATAATCACCCAGTAATGCTCGAAAAGTTGTCACGTTCGAACCATTATAATTGTAGTAAATTTTAACTTTTTTTACGTGTTCTTCGGTTGATAAACGATCCATATTCGTAAACGGCAGACCTTTCACTAAATAAATGACACTTCAAATGTGAGATATTTAACAGCCGACAGCCTTGCCATGCCAGCGATGTTTAAATCACTAAATTGATCCAGTATTAAAAAATATTTCTTTGAATATAGGAAAAAAGTTTGGAATAAGCCATTTTTGACAGCTTATTTTAACTAATTAATAAGAGTCCTGTTGATGAGAAAACACTTTCCCTTTCAACGATAATAACTAAATAACTAATAAACTAAAGCGTTTTTGAGTTACGCGAACATATGTTGTGCAACCTCCTTAATTTTCGAAATAACGGTATATCTCGAAAACCAAAGCCAACATAAAGAAAAAAGTTTTAACTTTCTTAAAGTAAATTTTATTGCGGAATTTCGGTTTTTTTTTAGTTTTTCAATAAGCTAAAGCGTTTTTGAGTTGCGCGAACATATATTTGAGGGATTCACAAGGTGTCGTAAAGTCATAAGTCTTAAAATAATAAAATGAAAAAATACGACTCTTGTGAACAACCCCTCATAATTTAGTGTGCTATTTTGAATTTAAATCAGGTGATTTAAAGCAAATATAAAAAAAATAAATATTTACGTAAAATCAATGTATTTTTTTATTCTAATCCATGAATAAATAAATTAAATTAGATCTTACCTGACTATTTTCCATTTTTTAGACGCAAATCACAAATTAATTTTATTTTGTTTGTTTACCAAACATCACAGTCCTAACCCGATATAATTTGACGCCGCAAGTGTTTTGTTGCAAAAATTACTAGCCGCAGGTCAAATTTGGATATTAGCCGGATAAAACTATTCCATCAACGGCGACGGCTACAAAAACTAAAGCGGTTCGGCTCAGCCGCTCAGCGCAGGTCTCTTCTGATTAATTACGACATCACAATAAACATAGCAAGCAAAGTTCTATTAATTTAAGACACTTTTTGTT
Source organism: Pollenia angustigena (assembly GCA_930367215.1). Taxonomy (NCBI): domain Eukaryota; kingdom Metazoa; phylum Arthropoda; class Insecta; order Diptera; family Polleniidae; genus Pollenia; species Pollenia angustigena. Next base: position 115,852,058 of record OV884057.1, on the reverse strand, counting down.
TACAAAGCAACAACAATATTTTTAAACCATTGTAAAATGTTAGAACATTATGACAATATAACATGATAGCACACCTTGTGAATACCCCAATTAATCTTTCTTTGCAATATATAATTTCTTACTATGTCAGGATGTTTGCATGTATGCCCTATTCTTTCTGCAACTTTCTGAAGCCATCTGATGACATAGGAAGCTGAAATTTGGCACACTTGAAGTACTTTCTCTGCGGAAGATCGTAACGAAGCCATATTTTTGATTTTCGGCTTTTCAACTAGTATAACTATAAAGATCTGATAGAAAAGATGTTTTTTTTATAATATGGGGAACTTTGGGCCCCACCCGGCACGGCTAGGCACCGTCGGATTGACCTGAAAAATTAGATCATGATTTCTTACACCAAACCTCATATTTTAAGCAGCGCAAACAATTAAATTTAAAAAAATATGCAGTTGCTCTTCTTAGGAAATCATTAAATTTTTTTAGGAAAGTGCGAACTATATTTTCTTGTTTTTATAAAATAAGTTTTTAAAAAAGTTTTAAACTGTATACTTTTTTACTTCATTTAATTAACGTCTATTTGTTAGTAAATTTACCATAATTAATTTAAAAAAATTCCGTGAATTCCCGTTGAAATTAACCGGAATGTTTTTCCAGAAAATGTGCGGGATCCTGGATTTTTTTTTAAATTACAATTTCAACTATTTAACGATAGAATTTCATTTATATTAAAATAAATGTACAGCGTGTATGCTCTGCAAATGGTGTAAGTGTGCGTACCATTCATAAGTAAATATTTGCTAATTAATTTACTTCCTCCTCCTTGAAGCAGATTAATAAATCTTAACTTTATACGGATGAGTGTCCATATTAAATGTTCGTTCGAATATGTAAACTGGCTAGTTGTATGGGTTTGTTTTATTTATAAAATAAATAATAAAAATACACATTACAAACAACTAAATAATACTCGAACAACTACGGATTGGCAATACAAAAAGAATAGAATAGAACCAGTCATCACATACTGTCCAGTGATAACCTCAAACAATTGCCACTGAATAAATAAGGGCTTCAATAAAAAAAAAAAAAAAAAACAACCAGTATGAATAAATGAATAAATAAAATTAAAACAACAGCAGTAACAACAACAACAACCATAGTGGCTACTAAACTGCGTCAGTCTATATTTGACTTACATTTATTCGTGGGATGACTAACGTTTTTAAACCAATACACTAAAAATGGCGTTTATAATTGAATACTGGTACTGAGATTTAATTTCCAATAGCACAAGTGTTAAGCATGTTCAATTGTTTCTACTTTGCAAAATTTATATATTTATTTATTTTTAATATTTTAGACAACTTCCCTTTAATGATTCTGTCTGCCATCCAGTTCGCTTAGACCTCTTTTATATTTTTATACCCTCCACCACAATTATTGTGAACAGAGTATACTAAGTTTGTCATTCCGTGTAAAGCTTTTTTATTATTCATCTCAGACCCCATAAAGTGTATATATTCTGGGTCCTCGAGGAATTCTAAGTCGATTTTTTTGTAAAAAAAAACCAAAATTTTTCCCAACAACAAAATACATACATATCAGAGAACCTCAAAATTCAATTGAAAAAAAATCGCATTTAATTAACAGCAACAAATACACTCGCTTGCGGTCATACAATGAAATTTCCTCAACCGCAAATATTCGCTGCTGGTTTGCAGTCATTCAAATAACGCACATCGTGCTTTGTTATTTATACAATCGTTAGCTTCGTTTTTTAATAAAGATGTTTTTGTGTTCGGTTCGAAAATGATTGTTTTGGTACAAACAAAAAAAAAAATACAAACAAAAAAGCCAGAAATCAAGCAATCTTACTCATGGATTTATTCAGCATTAACTATGTAGTACAAGAAAAAAAATTGAAATCAAACTAAACACACATACATATGTAGGTACACACAATTTCCATAGAAACAGACTTTTTTTCATTTTAAAAAGTACAGTAGTAGTAGTAGTAGGTATGTACAATGTATTTTTGTTATTGTTGTTTTTATTGTTATTAATTTGGAAAAAGCGGTTCATCGAGTGGTTTATTGTTGTTGTAAATGTAAACAAAAGTATAAGAATGTGTTCTTCTGAATTTACTCAGTTGTGTTATATTGCGTAAGCAACAAAAATGCAAATAAAGTACTTTCAATAAAAAACGAATAAATGCAAAAATAAAATGTGTACGAAAGGATGTAAAAATTACCAACGTTGAACTTTGTTTTGCATGTATAGAGTTATTGTAAATTTTAGCGTATGAATAAATGCACAAAAATAGTGAGTTTTGAGGTTCTCTGATACATATACAAAAAAAAAAAAAAAAAACAGAAAGTCAGCGAAAAAATTTACACAAACAAAACAACTTCACAATACAAACGTAAGCTTAACGTGCTGTAGTCGTTGCTTAAATTATTTTGTTTGCTCATTTCTTTATCTATGTAAAAAAAGCAGGCAGTAAAAATAATGTTTTTCTACAGAATCACTACAATTGTTCTTTTTTATAACGAAGAACGGAACACTAAATAATGTTCGTTACTTTCTTGAAAATAGTTACGAACGCTATTGAAGCTTGTGTTCGTATACGAAAACACTAAAAAAAATAGATATCGTTTCTGGGTGTGTGAGCCGCACATTAAATAATGTTCTGTTTATTTTCGAACACTTTTTCCTTTGAATTTTCATATGAATGTATATTAGATATGAAATAATAAAGGGTGTTTTTTTAGAGTGGAACAGCTTTGTGTTGGCATCACTGTTTTACTTGAGCACCCATTTAACATCTGATAGTTGCTTTTTGTTTGGTTTGCTTTGAAATTTCACTTATCGACTTACACCAGAGCAACTTGTGCAAACTGTTGAAGTTTTTAATCAAATAATTCGAACAATGGGCGAAGCACAAATTGATATTGATTGCATTTTCATTTTCCGATGAAGCCCATTTCTGGTTGAGTGTAATAACCATTACATTCACAGAAAATTACTGTTTGGTGCGCTTTATGGGCTGGCGGAGTCATTGGCCCAAATGTGAAAATTGGTGTTCCAGATTGCGCCTTCTTTCCAATAAAACCCGTTTCATGGATATTTAAAAGATATTGCCTTGTTTTATTATGTTTAAACTTGTATCACGCTATATTAAACACCCTTTACTGATAAATCAAATCGTATTCCTAAGCTTATATTCTGCCAGTGCCGGAGAAAAATTTCCCAATCGCGGGTTTTGTTCACGTATGTAGGTTTTCGTCGTCCTAAGGAATCTCTTCTCCTTAGGCGGGCTTATATATTTTTTTCGACCTAAATGATTTCGGTGGAATTTGAGCCTGTTTAAAAATTTTATTAATACTTCGTGATCATAAATTTTACTGATGGCAAACTTTTCTTGTAAATATTCGTCTCTAATAATTGTTTGTGTATTTTACTTTGTGTACAGGGCGCCGTCAAAGTTTAAAATTTTGCTTATAACAGCACAAAGATGAAAAAAAATCAAAAATATTTTTTTCATGTTTACGTTGATGTATCAAGAAAGAAAAAAAATATGCGTATACTGCACTTCTATTGCAATATCGACGTACATATGTAAGTACAATTTTCCTAAATGTTGTGGAATCACGTTTAATGTTTTATTGCATATTAAGATTAAGAGTCGCAAATATATCTAACTATTCTGTTAGTTAGAATTTATATCATTATTCTTTATATTTTGCACCTCGTTTTATGAGCTTTTTAAGGGTTTGAAGAGCCTCAGTGGCTTTCATTCATTCCGTATGCTTGAAATTTTCGATAGCTGAGATTTTAATACAAGAAATTATCTGGCATTTATATTATTATTTCCCTTAGATTTACATTAATTTACTTAACCTTTAAATCACCCTTGTGTGAAAAACCAGAAAAAAGGAATCAATTTTACACAGTAAACAAAAAATTGTTGAGGTTCACTAAATAAACTTCTTGACTTTGCTAAAATCAATTAAGTACACAAAACACTTTTTTTTTATTAAAAAATATTTTTTTGTAACGAAATATTTCAGAACTTACGTAAGCTACCCTCGTGTGTGGTTTTCCACACATATGTAGTTTCTACGTAATTTGCACTGGAGACAAATTTTGCTATCCGCAAGTGTGAATATTTTTCATAATTTTGCGAACTGCATGCATTGTTATGTTTTATAAAGTGAGTGCTTATAGAAAATAACTTAAGTTTTTTGAGGGTTATTTGCGGGTTAATAATGCAAAACTGAATATTTTGGACTGGTCTCATTGAAAAACTTTGTCATTTGAGATTTTGTGGCGCGCAAAATACTTATTTGTGGTTTCTTTTAGCTGCAAGCAAAGATACACTTTGGTCGTAAAAACGATATAAAATAATATTTGAGAAATCATAAAAAATAAATCAATTTCGGAAAAACTTGCACTTACGTCGATATTGCAATAAAGGTGCTGTATATTTTAATGGTTATAATGGAACCAATTTTATAACTATTTTAAAATACTGATGTGTACTTGTTTATCACGATTTCGTTGTTGACAAAGAAATATTATAATAGTATTTTTTTTAGAAAAAGTCCAAAAAGCGTGTTATTTTATCCAATTTAATTATATATGACTAGAAATAATATATTTACGCTCTGTAATGACCGATTCATAATTTAGAATAAAAAACACACTCTCGATTACTTTGCTAAAGGAGCGTATAGACGACATGTTTTTGTCATCTGACATGTCAAATTTCCCACTGCAAAACACATACATGTCGTGTGTTACCTTTTTTTTGCTTCTGTAAAAGTCAGACGCAAAGTCATCTGACAAAATTTCAATTAGAGCGTGCTCTATTTTCTTCTGACAAACCATCTGACATCAGAAATCTATGCCAGGAAGAAACTGGCAGCGGCGTCAACTATTGACGGAATCATTAGCCGGCTGAAGTTAATATTTTACAATACCAAGATATGTATGCTCATCTCACCATTGAATATAATTTATGTAAATATATACATAAAACCCGTTTCATTTTAAAATTCTAAATTGGTATCTTTAACATAAAAGAAAAAAATGTTAAGATGGCTAAATTATTTTACGGCGCAAATAAATATTTTCGTGGCGGCAGCAAGCTATTTTGAAACCGAGAACTACTTTGGTTTCTGCAATAACAATGCGAAAAAAAAACAGAGACAATGTCAGAAGCAAATTACATGTACGTTTGTGACCGAATATTATAAACCTTATGTAAAACAGCAATTTTGACAGACATGAACAATTACATGTGACTTGAAAATTTGACATGTCAGATGACAAATACATGTCGTGTACGGGCGCCTTAATAAAATGGCAAGTGTACGGCTTAAAAAAAACTAAGCTTCCAGCATGCTTTGTGTTTTGCGAAAACAATTAAGCAATTTTTTCTTAACCTACTTAACTTAACCAATTGTAGTGGGGAATGTAAGAAAAGATAAGCTCACTGTTTATTGTTGTTGTTTTTGTTTAAGCTTTGATATTGTTACAAGTAAAGCTGTTGCTTATAATTCTTATACGCCTAACAGTTTTATTTGGTTTAATATCTTTAGTTTTTTTTAAATCCTTGGATGAAGTTTCCTGACGATCTGACTTAAGCAACCATTAAAATTCGCATAGGAATAGCTTATCCAATCAACATTAAATTTCAGTGTTTTTATCAAGAATAAAATTTGAGAATTAAGCACCCCAATAAAAAAAGGAGCTTCCAACGAAGCAGGTTCGTAAGGAAGAAACATAAACGTTTCGCTTACCATTGCGCCTACGAAAGACATGAATTTTATATGGCGAGTTCCAACTTTGAAGCAATACATTTTTGACACAACAGCGCATTATTCAGCGCATATAAAAAATGGTTGGATATAACGATCAGTCTTACACACTGAATATTTTGATACAGTTATTTTTGAGTATTCTCCCTTACAAACCTGCTTCGTTGTAAGGGAATGCCGTAGCACTTGAAATGTTATTTTTTTTATAAAAGTTGTTGAGAGTTGTTTCACTTACTTTACTGCATTTCTGTATATCTTATTGCGTAGCGCATAATTGTGCGCTTATTTTTTTAAATGTACCGTTAGTGCTTTGCAAAATGGTAAAAATTTTTATTGGGACGACAAACAAAATCTGGTTAATTGAAAAATTTTGTATTCCCAAAAATTACTTTAATAAAATATTTATTATTTAAAAAAAAAACTTAAATAAGGATCTAAGAAAAAGATTTAATAATTAAACTGCTTTCGTCCTCATTATTGAAAATTTAGTGATATAGAGTTACATACCCAGTAAAAACTTCGCCTACAAAATAATGTGTTGAGTAATCAGAAAAACTTAAGAGCACTACTTACGATTCTACTGAAGGAACCAATGAATTTTACAAGGGATGTCCCAAAATGAACGCATTAAAAAGTTAGTCATTATTTTTTTTACCTGCATTTATCCAGAAAAAAGTAGTTATGGAAGTTGTTATAGATGTAGTTATAGAAGAAAGCTACAAAATAATGAGTTAAAGAAGCTATTCATTTTGAAAAAGTAGGCGAAGTTTTTACTGGGTATTATGTCTTATAATTGAAGATTTTTAAGAAAACAAATTAGAAAATAATTTAAAAAAATCTTAATCCTTAAGGGATTTGTTAAGCAAATTTATGCTCTTTCATATTTTAAATCCGTTATATTAAGCAAGTTCGTTGTAATTGAACAATATAATATAACGGTGCATAATAGATAAAATGAACACCTTTACATATCTACTACAAACACATACGAAATAATACAAATACACATTTTACAGCATTATAAATAAGCCCCTATAGAGATCATGAACTTACACGCACACATGCACGTTCACACTATAAGGGCACATCTGGGCCAAGTTAAATAATAATAAAAGGAAAATAAACACCAAAAAAAGAGCAAAGATTTCTTTGTAATAAAATATGTACATATTTCTCGTCTTCGCAAGTCAGTTAAGAAAATGATCCCCAGTTTTATGGGGTCACGCATAAACGTTTCATTTCCTTTTAATACCAGGTGAGTACTTGGGCGCACAAACACTCTCATTATAAAATTAACTACTATTAAGGTATAAATGAACTTGGTTGCTTGTGGTTGTTGTTCAAAAAGCAGTTGAAAACGCTCCAATAAAGGCAAAATGTCAAACATACAGGGAAAAACACACAGCACAAATAAACATTCATATAAATAGTATTAAATTACATCTATGCTTGTATTTGTGTTTATAAATAACAATTTGTGTGTTCATGTATTTGGCCATTTAAATATTCACGTAAATATTATGAAAACAATATAAACGAAAAAACAAATCTACATTAAACAAAACAATGTTGTCAACGTCTGCGCGTAAAACAAAGAACACGCAAATTTTTACAATAAAACTAAATTTAAGCGTGATACGATTTTTGTATTGGCTATTTTGAAAACAATAAAATTCACATTTCACGAGTAATTTAGGGAAAAGGGTAAACAGTAAAAAAAATGTACATACGCAAACTCTATGATTGACTTAATAAAGCTTTTGAGCTACCAAGTAACATTTTTACAAGGTAGACTCATAACAAAAATACAGGACTCAAAATTGTATACATTAAAACACAAAAAAATTTAACGCACACGTGCACATATTTAGGCTCATACATACGAATTTGACGATTGGGGCTTAAGTCGGTCCGCTTATAAGTCTGCCTTGTGTTAATGTACCTTGGAAGCTACTTATAAATTTGCTAGGAAATTCGATTCATTTAGAGCAGCGGTCATCACAAAGAGAGTCAGTTAAAAATGTGTATGTAGTGATGAGTGCAAAGAGAGGAAAATAAATTTACTCGTTTGAGACATTAACTATGTGATTTGTTCTTGTTTTTTGAAATTATGGCTTTTTACAATTGTCGGCCCCCGGGGGCATAGCGTGATGATCGTTGATTTAGAGTGTTCAAAAATTGAGGTGTCATTTTAATGTTAATAAAAAATACAAAGAGTTTCAATATTTAATAATATTTTTATTCAGTTTTATAGAAATAGGTTTCAGTTAAAAATTTAAAATTATTAGGTCAAGTGGCCCCTACTGGCTCCGCAGACTTTTTATCTTTTACCAAAATTCTCAATAAAGTTTTTCAATAAACTGTTGTCAACTGTTGTTAGCTCTTGAACTGTTGTAGGATTATTGCTGTACACTTTCGATTTCCAAAAACCGCAAAAAAATAGTCTTTAGTTGCCAAATCGCACGAAATTGGTGGCTATTTCACTCGTCCTCTACGAGAGAGATCCATTGTTTTCCTTGCTGTGTGGCAAGAGGCACAATCCACTTCAAACCAAATATTCTCTTCGTCTAAATAATCAATTTTCCGCCACGAAAATCTTCCGATATTCTCCCTGTAGCGATTTCTATTGACCGGTGATACCTCAAATTTGGACACCCCTTGCTTTGACAAGCGATTTTATTAGCGATCAGAATTCCGAACTTGTGTATAAATGTTGTATAGCAAGAAGAGGTATCTTCAAAAATGTTAGTTTGTATAGCAGTGCTATTGAGTGTTGAATGCCAAATCATCGCATTCGTGATCGAATGACTGTAATCGAAATTTTAGTTTTTGAGAACGCCGTACTCGACATCAACAAACATGTGTCACAATTTAAGATCTTGACTGACTTCAGAAACGCAGTGTTGTAATGCAACACAACACTGAAAGGCATAGCTTTATAACACCCAGTATACAGCTGACATGAAATGCTTAACATTAACACCAACATGATGTTAGTGTAAAGTACAGGCTCATCATGTTAGAGGTTTCTTCATGTTTTAACACGGTTGTTTACCGTAATATCACCCTTGTGTGAAAAACCATAGTAAAGGAATCATTTTACACGATAAACAAAAAAATTGTTGAGTAACACTAAAGAAACTTCTTGACCATGTTAGCAATATCAATTAAGTACTGAAAACACTTTTTCTTATTATAAAATATTTTTATTAACGGAATATATCAGAACTTATGTAAGTTACCCTGGTGTGTGGTTTTCCACACATATGTAGTTTCTTTGCAATTTGCACTAGAGACAAAATTTTCTGTCGGCAAGTGTAAATATTTTTAATATTGTCGCGAACTGCATGCAATGTATGTTGCATAAAGTGAGTTCTTATACATATAAACTACACACAAGCCTTTTATGGTTTTTTGTTGATCACAAACGTGATGAATACATCATGTTACGTAAATCATGACCTTAATTAATCTATCAACAATATCAAAACAAAAGAAAAATTTTTTTTTACATATTTTTATAGTTTGCTCTTTTCAACATTTACTGTTTCTTTCTATCAATTCAATGACTAAAAAATTTAGTGTCATAAGGGCTTAAGAAAAGGTTTATAAAAATGTACCTCTTTACCTAAATAAATCAGGGGACAAATTACGACATTCAATATCGATCAGATTTCCATTTAAATTGTATAATTATTTCGATTGATATCGAATGCCGTAATTTGCCCCCAGGACTTTTTTATTTAATTTTTTAATATTCCGAAAACCTTGGGAATATTGGACTGAAGTAAACACAAATTAAGAGAAGCTACATTGTCAACTGCAAACAGTTGAAAGCCTTGGGGTCAAATAACAAATTTCCAAGATTTGTGCTGCTTTTTTTTCTAAAATTTGTTAGTGTTTATATTTGTTTTTATATATTGTTTTCAGTTTTTAGGTAAAAAAAAAATAAAGATTTAATTGTTAAAATAATATGAAAATAAACTCACCGATACTAAACAGCTTTATCGTCGCCATGTTGGCTGCTTCTTTGTTGAATGTTGATAAACAAATTAAGTGTTGGTTATATGAACAGCGACCGTGGGACAATTGTGCCCAGAAGAATTATGCCGGCAATACCAATTAAATGTTTTCCATATGTATACAAACACACGAGGATATTATTACAACATTTTTTAATTATTTGTTTTTGTGTTATTCAGTTAAGTCAAAATACCTCGAACACTTCTTTACTTTATTTTTTGTTATTATTCTTTTTTTTAATCAATTAATTTGTTTTAAAATATCGTTTTATTTGATGATTCTTTTTTTAGTGAAATTGGCTGTTGCTTTATGTAGACTACAACTGTTTTAATTGATTAATGTTCTTATTCGCAAATATTTATCATTAATTTGTAAATAATTAAAATGCACTCAAATGCTTGTTAAGTATAAATATGCTTTTACTAAATATTAATTTTTGTTGTTGTTTAACCTTTAGAAGGTGTGTGGGAGTGGATGAATCTGTATGTGATAATTCAATTATAGAATTTAAAATACACGCAAATTCATGCAAACATTTTAATTGGGATTATAGTTTAACACACACACACAATCACATATTTTTTTGTTATTATTACTTTATTTCTTTTGTTAACGCACACGCATTTATAGATGCAAAAAGTAGATTTATTCACAAATTACTATGAGGAGAACGAACAGTTATTTTTGTTGTTTTTTTTTAATTTTCATTTACATTTTTGCGTTTTTATTATTTTGTTTATAATGTGCATAATAAATTTGTCAATTTAATTTCTCTGTAGAATTTACTTGTTTTTTATTCAAAGCTTATTTTTTTTATTTTATACATTTTAATTTGTCGTAATTAAATGAAAATTTTATTTTCCACTCATGATATTGTATTATTAAACCATTGTAATGTGATGAACATAATTTCCACATAAAAAGTTTATTTAATTCAATTGAAGTTTTTCTGATTTTTTTAACATTTTTTGTCGTTATTGCTGATGATATTGTTGTTGTTGTTCTTCTGCGTTAAATCACTACTTCTTTTTGTAATTGGAGTTTTGTTGGTATAATTTTTGTAACTGCTGTTATTGTTCTTCGTGTAAAAAATGATTAAATAATTCTCTCTTTACAATAGTTTCATCATTTTCAAGTAGAGACATCTACAACATCTATATTAATAAGGGGAGTATGCAAAAATAAAAAATAAAAGTAAGTATCTGTGTAGCGTAATTCATTTACATTTTATTTTATTTATTAAATTTGTTTCATTTAAATAATAACTTTTGAAAGTTTCAATTAGGGAGATCGAACGAATAGCATTCGACCGGTTTTAACCGGTTATTTTAGTTTTGCCCAAGTCGAATATTTTGAAATGTAAATTTTTCGAATATCGAATAAACCGGTATTTTGAAAAAATAAACCGGTTAGTTTTGTAATGTGTAATTTTGTTTACGTTTTCCTTACTTTTGTTATAAATGTACCAATAATTTAAGTATTTTTCTAATTTAATATTAGCCAAACTTAAAAGTTCGATAAAGAATGTCAAAACAAAATTTAATAAAAGTCATAAAACAAATCGCTAATATAAGCTTCATGTTCTTGTAACAAAAACCAAAAAAAAAATCAAAATTCTACAAAAAAATGTTCAGCTTAAAAAGTTATAAGCAATTTGGCAATATTCTTAATATTAAATAATTAGTATTGTGGTTATTTTTGTCGAACTATTTATAGCTTCTTAATCCAAATTTTTAATATTTATAATCAGGCTTAAGTTCATCAAATTAAATTTTTCATTAAATTATTTTTATGCAGAAAGGAATTTTACAACATGAAAATTAATTAAAAGTGTTATTGTTAATTTTTCATTCTTGACTGACCTGAGATTCGAACACAGGCGGCTGGCCTGAGATTCGAACCCAGGCGGCTGGTTACCCTGACATGTTTCGATCATAACCACCTGATCTCTTTAGAGGGATTTGCCGTCTTATAATTTAATGAAAAATTAAATTTGATGAACTTAAGCCTGATTAAAAATATCAAAAATTTGGATTTTGTTAATATTATATGATATTTCGAACTGATTAAAAAGGCAATGGTGCTTAAAGGGCCATTAAATGGTAAGTTGCAAACATTCTTCAACATTACGACTTATATATCACCTTTAAATAGTCCACAAGCTTGACATAAATATACCCCAAGTAAAGCTTGACTCTTTTGCATGTACCCAGCAAAATCTTTACTTACCCTGGTAAGTTAGCAAGTAATGTTGGAGAAAAATAAACACTACTGAGAATAACTACTTTTGTTTTTTTGTTCGAGGTGTCCACAGAATTCAGTACTTACAATACACTTACTAGAAGTCAAAAAATATCAAGTTATTATTTGACTACAAGTAAGTTGAATTGTAAGTATGTTCTTACAATATACATCCCAATAAAAAATGGAGCTTCCAACGAAGCAGGTTTGTAAGGGAGAAACATCAACGTTTCGCTTACCATTGCGCTTACGGAATTTTATATGGCGAGTTCCAACTTTGAAGCAATACATTTTTGGTACATAGAGCGCATTATTCAGCGCACATAAAAATTGTTGGATGTAACGATCAGCCTTACACACTGAATGTTTTGATACAGTTATTTTTTAGTATTCTCCCTTACAAACCTGCTTCGTAGCAAGGGAATGCCGTAGCACTTGAATTTTTTTTTTTTTTTTTATAAAAGTTGTTGAGAGTTGTTTCACTTATTTTACTGCATTTTTGTATGTCTTATTGCGTAGCGCATCATTGTGCGCTTATTTTTTTAAATGTACCATAAGTGCTTCGCAAAATGATAAAAATTTTTATTGGGATACTAGAAGCCAAAAAATCACTAGTTAATAGACCTAATAAGTTGTTATTGAGTATGTTACCAGGAAGTAATTATTCAGTACTGAAAACAACACAACTAATAAGCAGTTATTGAGCGGATTATTAGTAAGCAAGTGTACAGTAGTGAAAAAAAATAGAAGTAATAAGTATTGGCTGAGGTCATTACTAGTAAGTACTTATTGAAGTTTTCAGAATAATGGCAATTGCAAAGACAACTTCTTACCAGGTAACGTATGAAATAGCTGCCATATATTACTAAAAATCAAAACTGCAAATAATACTTTAGCAAAATATGCTGCCAAAAATTAATGAAAAACTCTTAAGTAGTTTTATCGTATCTTCATGCTTTAAACTTAACATACCGGAGGAATCAACGATATGGGAAAATTCATCAGTTTTATTTATTTAAATCACCAAGAAAATCTGACAATGTCATCGAAGGTTTTTAATTGTGATCGATGAATTAACAGATAATTCATACACAAAGCATTCGTTCCTATAATGCTGAAACAAAATAATTTGAAAAAAATTATCCTGGCTAAGAGGTTTTGTGTGCCACTTTTAAAAAATATGATTTTAGTCTACTGATTCATATAGACATGATTAGCCACCAACAAATTAAAACTCATTTAAAATAAATTTTTGAGAATATCTCAAATAATAAATTTATCAAATTCCTATAATGTTTTAAAACCAAAGTTTTTCAAAAATTCTAAAGTTATGTTTAATATTTGACGTCCTACACGAAACCACTAGTTTTCTTAAAGAATAGTTTACTTTTGCAAAACGTTTGGCTACAGCAAACATTATGTAACAGTTTCTAAATTACATTATACAATTAACATCTTAGAAATAAAGTTTAGTAAATAAATAGAAATTATTAAAAATACAGGTTAAGTTGAGCAATTTACTGGTCACGCTTTTTTTGAATTTCATCGTCAAATATTTTTCAGGTCTTGCCTTCGTGAATTGTTTTCGTTTTATTCATATTAATATTTTTATTATAAAAACTAATTTGATTTTCGTATTTGTATGTATTCGAATTAGAACCGGCTTAACCCAAAACCGGTCGAATAATCGATCTCCCTTGTTTCAATACGATTGTTCCGTAGATGGCTGATCGAGATGATGATTAAATTGCATCAATTTTAATATTAATATGGCAAATTAGACATACTTTCGCAAAGATACTTAAGGCTCAGTTAGGCGAACGTTGCTGTACCGTATCTGTACTGTATCAATCAGCTGTTCGCTTTTTGTTATATGAAAACCAATATAAAAGCTTACCGAAATGCAATGTACCGTAGTTGCAACGTACCAATCTGTAGAAAATAGAATTTCATGCCGTTGTTAGTTGACATTTGTAAGATAGTGATGGGCGCCTTGTATGTTACAATGAATGCGGGTATTTTTGCTCTTTTTTTTGTACTTTTTTCAGTATAGCTAAGGAATTGAGTGAATCCATGTCAAACCGTTAAGTCGTTCGGCATCATCACCTCCGATTTGAATGAAATTCAACACAAATGTTGACTGTTATTGGACTTTAACAAAACATAAATTTTCAGACCCCAGATTCTTTCGGCTTCCGAAATATGACGTCATAAAAGATGAGAAAAATGTGAAAAAACATCAAAAGTCTCCTTACAAAAGGGGATAGAACTCTTGAACTACGCAAGATAATTTAGTTTTATTAGTATCGTTTTAAAGGTGAAAGTGCACCCTTTAAAATGATATGCATATTGTGTTTTTCTAAGAAAAGGTCAAAGCTCAATTATTGGGGTCTTGAGTTCAAAGCTCCATATCTAGAAAAGTATATTTTTTAAAATTCTTAAAAAAATAATATTGCAAACAAAACAAGCTATAAATGATTAAAATCTGTTCACAACTTTTGATTTTATTAAATTTTATTTAAAATTTTTCGTCTTTTGTGAATACATAAAATCAAAAGTTGTGAACAGATTTTAATCATTTATAGCTTGTTTTGTTTGCAATATTGTTTTTTATATGACTCTATAAAATTAGAAGCATAGCTCCATTTTTCAATTTTTTATGAATTTTTAAAAACAAAAATTCCGAAATTTTATTAAAAAAATTATTTTTTTTTTCCAGAAAAAAAATTATGTTTCTAAAACGACTGCGCATATATGAAAATCGTTTTAGCTTTCTTAAAGTAAATTTTATTGCGGAATTTCGGTTTTTTTTTGTTTTTCAATAAACTAAAGCGTTTTTGAGTTACGCGAATATATGTTGTGCAACCTCCCTAATTTTCGAAATAACGGTATATCTCGAAAACCAAAGCCATATAAAGAAAAAAGTTTTAACTTTCTTAAAGTAAATTTTATTGCCGAATTTCGGGTTTTTTTAGTTTTTCAATAAACCAAAGCGTTTTTGAGTTACGCGAATATATGTTGTGCAACCTCCTTAATTTTCGAAATAACGGTATATCTCGAAAACTAAAGCTAACCTAAAAAAAACGGCTAGCACCACTGGATTCAGCGACCCCGAATTAGTTAAAAATCTTTCGTTCGTATCATACTAAAATATTAAACTGCAAATACTTTAATCTATCTGTACAATATATAATTTCTTAGTATGTCAGGATGTTTGCATGTATGTCCTATTCTTTCCGCAACTTTCTGAAGCCATCTGATGACATAGGAAGCTGAAATTTGGCACACTTGAAGTACTTTCTCTGCCGAAGATCGTAGCGTAGTCATATTTTTGATTTTCGGCTTTTCAACTAGTATTACTATAAAGATCTGATAGAAAAGATGTTTTTTTTTATCATATGGGGAACTTTGGGCCCCACTTGGCACGACTAGGCACCGTCGGATTGAGCTGAAAAATTAGGACTTGATTTCTTACACCAAACCTCATATTTAAAGCAGCGCAAACATTTAAATTTAAAAAAAAAAAAAAAATCCCATACAAGATGCGACCAGTCTAGTGTGTATTGATAACTAAAATTTGTGTACTAAATTTGGAAACTTTGGCTCTTGCCGTTCTCCTGATATACTGAAAAAAATAATTAAAATACAACAACAACAAGGGATTTTTGAACACAAAACATACTTAGAATCACGTTCTGGTATATAACTCTGACACCAATCGAGTCTCCACCATTAAATTTTCTGCAAATGTTGAAGAGGGTATAATACTTAACATATATTTTTTTAAGAATTTTAAAAAATATACTTTTCTAGATATGGACCTTTGAACTCAAGACCCCATAAATTTACCTTTGACCTATTCTTAGAAAAACACAATATGCATATCATTTTAAAGGGTGCACTTTCACCTTTAAAACGATACCAAAAAAACTAAATTATCTTGCGTAGTTCAAGAGTTCTATCCCCTTTTGTAAGGAGACTTTTGTGTTTTTTTAAACATTTTTCACATTTTTATGACGTCATATTTCGGATGCCGAAAGAATGTGGGGTCTGAAATTTATGTTTTGTTTAAGTCCAATTACATATAACATTTGTGTTGAATTTCATTCAAATCGGAGGTGCTGATGCCGAAAATGCCATTTTTTCGTGATGGTTTGACGTGTTTTAACTCAATTGCGACAAAAAAACTTACAATACAACATATTTCCATTTATACAAATTTTCATATGCTTAGAAGTAATAAATTATCAAATGCATATACGCATATAATGGAAATGAGAAACATATAAAAGGCTATGAATGGTATCAAAACCTTGGTTGGTGTATGCATATTTACAATATAAGTATGCTAAAAATATATATGTATACTAAAATACTAATTTGGTTATTGTAGGTCTATAAAGTAAATATTATTTATTAACGTTTTTTACATACACAAAATACTTTTTTAATACCATTTAAATCACTTGGTACTTTTTCTGCACAGCGGCCAACATTGAAACATATTTGATTCCCACCACTGTGTGTATTGTTTTATGTATACTATTGCTTTTCGTTTATGCATGGAAAAAAAACATATGACACGTTTTAAATGTTCTATAAGTGCACCAACGTGCTTACAGTACGGTGCGGTACATTACGGGTACAGCAACGTTCGCCTAACTGGGCCTTTACACGTAGAAAAAATTTTTTATTTTTTCTTAAAGTAATTATGTATATTAATATCTATTTTATAATGTTTTGTTGCTGCAAAGAAGCGTAAATAATCAATTGCATTTTAATGTAGGCAAAAAAAAAAAAAAAATAATAGAACAAATTTATTCGTTTTGGGATCTTTTTATGAATTTTAGCTAAAATAGCATTTTTGCAGAATTTTTTTAAGTTTATAGAGCATATTTTGTTCAATTTAATTTTTGCAAATGCATAGCGCTGTGATACTTAAGTACCTATTTGACCCTTTTTTGACGATGTTGATACCTGACCATAATAACTAATAATATGACCATAATTTTAAATAAGTCTTTTGTATCAGTTATAACTATTTCATGCCACTTTTTGACCCTTTTTTAGTATGTACATTAGAGTGTCGCTTATTTTAAAAATTTTGGGATTTTTGACACGGTACCCGCAAATTTTTTTTCGACCATACCTTCCCTAACCGACGAGGCTTCAAAGAAAAGAATATGCGTTTTTTCATGATCGGTCTCTTCTTGGACCCAAACATTTTTATTTTGTTAATTTTTGTTGTTAATAAAAGGAATTTCAAATAAACAGGAAACCCAAATTTTAATCATATGCCATATTTGTTGCAGCATATTTTCTCTTTATATCACTTTTGAACAATTGGGATATATTTTATGATTATTATCGCTTTTTAGGGAAACAAAGTCATGCATTTTTTGATCTGTACGAAACGAAGTAGCAAATAATATTAAATAATTAAATAATAATATTAAACGGAATTTGTATTTCTTTTTTTTATGAACGATAATAAAACTACTGAAGTAACCGTGAGTGGCTTGTAAAAATTGGTCAATAAATAACAGAGTTACAGTAGGCAAAATTTCAAACGTGATGAAATATTTTATAATATTTTGCAATTTTACTCTTTTCAAGCTTTTTTTTGTAAACCAAACGATTAAAGATTTTAATCTTTTATTACATAGGACACTAGTGTGTCCCTATATTCTAGATTCTATTATGCACAAAATGTCTGTATTAAAATAAACTAACGCCATGGCGCCGTAAATTATAAAACTTGAAAAATGTTTTTGATTGGCTTAAAAAAAAAAGAAAAGAGCAAAATTGCAAAAAAAAAATTAAAATGTTTGTGAAATTGGTCCCCTGGGACTCAGTGATTTCTTTAACAATACTTACAAACGATACGCGGTTGTTTTAGCAATTTTATTGTCTTTTAAAAAAAAGGAATACAAATCTAGTTCATATTTTTGAAGATACTTTTCTTAAAGTGACAACATCTTTTTTAAAAACGCAAATAATGGTAATAGATGCAATATTTCGAAAATTGTTCTATTTTTCACCATTCTGACTTCATATTCGAAATCAGCTGACAATTTTACATACATTTTTAGGTGTCAGATTCATTTAGTCAGGACTCTGAAACTTTGTGTTATCGTCATAAAAATTTAACATAAGTTTACGTTATTTTTATCTAATTATCTTAACAAGACGGCCTTGTTTTCACTATTTTTGTCGATAACTAAAGTCTGAATAATCATATATAAAAAAAAAACAAGTAAGAGTGCTACATTCGGCTGTGCCGAATCTTATATACCATTCACCAATGTGCGAGCAGAATACAGAGCAACTAGACAAAAACTAAATAAAACTGGTAAATATTTTTTTTAAATCGTTTTTAGAACATACAAATTAAAAAAAAAATTCTCTTTGAAAAACCAAGATTTGAACTAGAGGACTAACAGTTTCTAAACTCAACCCCCTAGATGACTGAACCATAAACAAACGTTGTTTGAACATCATTTAAATGAAATATGGCCCGAATAAGAGACAACCGGTTTTGAACTTCGCTTTTCATAAGGACCCAAAATAATATACTTTATAGGGTGTAGGATCAATATTGTAGAAATTACAAACAGAATGACAAAGTTATATATACCATTTTTACCTTCGGTTAAGGATATAAGAAGAGTTATTTTTGGGAATTCAGTATTTCGGGTTTAACTCAGGCATTTTTTAATTTTGGTCATAACTTTTTTGTATCTGAACCGATTTTTCCGAGTTTTTTATAAAATATGTTCTACTAAAAATGTCCGATATTTTGGTATATAAGTCATATCCATAGGACATATGGCAGCCCTAAAATTTAGGTTTTTATACAATTTTTAATTGTTTTTGTACGGGAGGTACCACGCCCACTTCTCCAATCCCGCCCACATTTTGTAGGATGGTGTGTATTGGCAACCTAAATGTGTGTACCTAATTTGGACACTTTGGCTTTTGCCGTTCCCCAGATATACAGCAAAAAGTAATAGAAATACAACAACCACAAGGGATTTTTGGAAAAATTAGAGGTAGTCGTGGTTTTTTGCTCATATCTGAGCAATTTGTGGACCGATCTTGCTGAATTTCAATAGCAAACAATTCCGGACCATATGTGACATAAATGTAAAATAACCTGGCCCCTATCATATATGGGGTCTTCGGAAAATCCATTTCAACGGACAGACGGACATGGTTAAATCAACTTCGCTCCTCATAATGACCCAGAATATATATACTTTATAGGGTCTTAGATCAATATTGTAGAAATTACAAACGGAATGACAAACTTATATATACCCTTTCTTACTTCGCTGAAGTGTATAATAAATGCCTTAAGAAAACCCTAACTGACAATTGTTTTTTAATTAATTATATTTACATACATATATGTATATTATACTAGCTGTTTGGTCCCGGCGCTAGAGAATTTTGTTAATAACTTGATCCCAGCGCTATCTACCATCAATAAAAAAATTTAAATGTCACGACAACAGCGCCACAACGACAAATTGTCTGCGCCCCATGGTATATACGTAATGATATTTTCCACAGAGATCTCAACGTCCCCACTATCCAGGAGGAAATTAAAAAATATTCAATTAGCTACATAGATAAACTAATGGCCCAACCTAACTTCTTCGCTCGGGGTCAGCTTCAGTTCAAAGGTCACCAGAGGCTAAAAAGAACCGATACTTCGAGCCTAACTAAAAGACATTTTTAAAATTTTAATACAGCAGTAACTGGTTACATTGGCAACAACTAATAAACAACAAGTAGAATTAAGATTTGAATACATATTGTAAATTTCGATAAGAAAGATTCAATAATAAAAATAAATTAAAAAAAAAACAAAAATTTGAATCGGAGATAAAGCCATCATGGCCTTAAGGCGCCCGTACACGACATGTATTTGTCATCTGACATGTCAAATTTTCAAGTCACATGTAATTGCTCATGTCTGTCAAAATTGCTGTTTTACATAAGGTTTATAATATTCGGTCACAAACGTACATGTAATTTGCTTCTGACATTGTCCTGTTTTTTTTTCGCATTGTTATTGCAGAAACCAAAGTAGTTCTCGGTTTCAAAATTGCTTGCTGCCGCCACGAAAATATTTATTTGCGCCGTAAAATAATTTAGCCATCTTAACATTTTTTCTTTTATTTTAAAGATACCACTTTAGAATTTTATAATTAAACGGTTTTTATATATATATTTACATAAATTCTATTCAATGGTGAGATGAGCATACATATCTTGGTATTGTAAAATATTAACTTCAGCCGGCTAATGATTCCGTCAATAGTTGACGCCGCTGCCAGTTTCTTCCCGGCATAGATTTCTGATGTCAGATGGTTTGTCAGAAGAAAATAGAGCACGCTCTAATTGAAATTTTGTCAGATGACTTTGCGTCATTTCAGTACCGGAGACACTAAAGTTAAGTATTGAAATCTGGCTTCGCATACTAAAGTTTTTCTGCGTAGCGGCCTGCGGCCGCGCTTACGGGTTTTCTCCTCCAGAAGGACACGGCAGGTGGCTTCGCTGAATTAAGTTTTCCTGCGTGCGTCACAAGAATAAAAAAATTTTTTTAAATGATAACTAAGGATTTTCCCTTTTACAGAATGTTAACACCATGCATAACAATATTCTGAACAACATGGCTTTATCTCTCATTTGCGAAAAAAAAATATGGCTATATCTCTCTTTCCGCAAAATTTTAAATATGACCTATCTCTAAATGAATGGGCAAGAAACAATATATTTATCCGTTTTAGAGCTTTTTATGAATTTTGACATCGATTTGTTAGTGCATATTTTACCGTTTGCAGCATTTTATTAAGTTTTTAGCGCATATTTTGCCTTTTTGAGGCATATTTTGATGCATGTTAATTTTTTTAGATGCCTACAAGAGATTTCGCAGCAAATAAATTTTTTTTTTTTGAATTTTTCGCTTTACTGCATTCCTTTAAATTTGAAATCTCTCTTTTGTATGTCGAAGTTATGTTGGGTCATAAGCAATTGGAATCATAACAGAAAAAAAAGAGGCAACTAAGTGAGCAAGACTTTATTTTGTTTTTACTAAACATACTTCCTTAAAATAAAAACAACTTATTTTCTATCTTATAGTGAGTATATTGTAAGTACAGTAGAATACCGATAATTCGTAATCGCAAGGGACCGTCCATTTCTTACGAATTATAGGGGTTTTCGATTAAGCGGGGTTTCGATTTAACGGGGTTAAAATAAAATAAATACGAATAAACGGGGTTTTTCAATTTATTTACTAAAACGATAAAAAAAAACATAAAAAACAATTGTTAAAAATAAAATATATAAATATTAAACATAAAAATCATGCATGTAACAAACTGATCTTAAGAAAATAAATCCACACAGAAGCAAAAACCCACGCAAAAATAAAATAGTGGTAAACAAAAAATCATTCTTTCCATGTTTTTGTTGTTTTTATTACGAATTATAAGTGGTAGTTAGCAAACAATTACGATTTATAAGAGGTAAGGAAGATTTTATTTGAAAAAAAAATTACGAATTATCGAGGGGACCAAAATGTATGGTAATTTTACGAATTAACGAGATTTTTTCAAGGGACCGACAGTTTATTACGAATTATCGGGAATTACGATTTATCGGGGTACGAATTATCGGGATTTGACTGTAATTACATTTCAACTTACTGGCAGTTAAATAATAACTTGGTATTTTTGACTTCCAGTAAGTGTATTCATTGTAATTACTGAATTCTTGGACAACTCGAAACAAATACGTAGTTATTCAGCCGAAAAATAAGTAGTGCTTATATGTCTCCAACATTACTTGCTAACTTAACAGGTAAGTAAAGTTTTTTCTGGGAAGCACCTTTTCTGTGTAATATTTTGTATTTTGCGAAAAATAAAGAATTTTAGAGGGGTCTCAATTAGAGAGATCGAAAGGTTGTCATTCGAACGGTTTTTTAGTTGGCTTAAGCCGATTATTTGAAATGTCTATTTTCCGAATATCGAATAAACCGTTTTTTTTTTTTTTTTTGTATAATAAACGAAAAAGTAAAACTAAAAACAATTCAAATTAGGAAAAAATTCTACTCGCGAGCACAAATTTTGTAAGATTCATAAGAGTTGTTTTAAAATTTGTGCTAACGAGTTTAATTTTTACACTCGTAAGTGCATTGTACATTTCATTTTTACTCCAAAATCTAAATGTTATTTTAAACTTTAGAATTATATATATGCGGGCATTTTCTGACAATCACAAAACGCTTAACTATCTAATTCTGTATTCAAAATGCAAAAAATATGTTCAGTAAATCGCAATCGCAAGAAGTTTTTCGACTTTAATCGCAAAATATGCTGAAGGAAACTAGAAGAAACTATGGCAATTCGCAAGCAGAACGCACGGGTTTTACAACATCGTAAAATAAATCTGTCGTTTTGCGATTTCAAATCGTGCGATTGTCAGAACATGGCCGATAACCAAAAATCAATTGTATATGTCTTTGGCAATGTGTGTCATACATATAAATCTGGACATAGATGTTAATTTTGTGCGCATAGTAAACGCTGCAATCTTGTAGATAATCTAATAAAAATTTGGTAAATATACTTTAATTGTACTAAGAACATAGACTGGTGAAAAAAGGTCTATAACTTTACATATTCCCCCTTTAAACTTCCTCCAAATTTGACTCTTTGTGTCCGTAAACCATCTTATTGTGTTGGTATTTAGATTTTATTCGCCCCAAAAATATTTTACTGTAAATTAAATTCTTTTCGAATCAGTTCACATTTGCCCAAAGTTTACATCTATAGATAGCTTGAACTTCCTTTTAAATGTTAACATTAATAAACAATTTGGCGACCGTCAATAAAATCCCTTTAAGACAAAAAATCTCAAGTGGATGTTAATATCTAGATAATATTCGGCACAAATAACTCTTATATAAATTTTCACCTCTTAACATAACTTTGTTTTTTTTCGAGCCGGTGACTGCTCATCGTTTCCAAATGGGGTAAAATCTCGAAAATTCTTCTATAAATACTATAGTTTTTGGGCTTCACCGGTTTTTATTTTAGGATTGTTTTAATTAAATCGAACTGTTATTAAATTGTTGAATATTTTGTTTTCAAATTAGCAATTTTTTAATTTTTTGGGGCACATTGTGTTCAATTTTCAGGGCATATTTTCAAGTTTGTACTGCATATTTAATGCGCATAAAACTCGTTTTTTAGACATATATATCTGGTGTCCTCGGTTATAACCAAATGAGTTAAATTAAAATAAAATGTATCAGCAAAATTAAAAGATTCTGACTCTTATTAGTCTGCCATCGCACTAGTCAAAACCCTACGTTTTGAAAAGATAATAATCGAAAATATGTCTCATTTTCAATATAAAATAAAGGTAGCATAAAAAGAATATTTAAGCCAAATTTAACCATTATATTTGTTATAGCTCCCATTTTATAGATTGGCCAAGGTTTTTCCTCCTAGCCTTACATGGTGTTGCACCTGTCACGCAAAATATTTATTTCAAAAGAAATAAAGGGAGTAATTTGTCTTACATCAACATTGAAGAAATTGCAAACGGAATAACAAACCTAAATGCACCCTTTTGACATGTGACGAAGAGTATACAAATTCATTTTTTTTAACGACAATTTAAATTAAAAGGATTTTGTTAGTCGTGCTTAATTCCCAATTTGTATTCTTGATAAAAACACTGAAATTTATTGTTGAAGGGATAAGCTATTCCTATACCCATTTCAATGGTTGCTTAGGCCAGATCGTCAGGAAACTTCATCCAAAGATTTCAGAAAAATTACAGATATTTAACAAGCAAAACTGTTAAGTGAATAAGAATTATAAGCAACAGCTTTACTTGTAACAATATTAAAGCTTAAACAAAAACAAACACAATAAACAGTGAGCTTATCTCTTCTTACATTCCCCACTACAATTGGTTGGAATTCTTCCAACGTTAAATGTAGTTTAAAGTAGAAAAAACTAAATGAAAACAAACAACTTGCTTTATTGCTCTCGCAAAAATAAAGCATGCTGCCAGAGTTAAGTTTTTTAAGCCGTGTACTTGCCAGTTTATTATCAAAGTAGTTTTTGTGAATACAAAATTTAATTTAATTCCCAATTTATATTTTTGATAAAAATACTGAAAGTTATTGTTGAAGGGATAAGCTATTCCTATGCGCATTTCACTGGTTGCTTAGGCCAGATCGTCATGAATCTTTTTTATTCCCAAAAATTACTTTGATAATAAACTGACAAGTGCACGGCTTAGAAAAACTTAACTAGCAACATGCTTTTGCAAGTTATTTTTGTCTGCATCTTGTTTTTTCTTAACCCACTTACAACTACAATTAACGTTGGAAGAATTCCAACCCCTGATGGGATTTGTGGTACAATTGTACAAATTTGGTACAATCGAAACTTCATTGGTACAATGGTACAATTCATGGACTCAAAATTAAATCCCCTTCCTAAAATCAC
The DNA here is from genome assembly GCA_930367215.1 of Pollenia angustigena. Classification (NCBI taxonomy): domain Eukaryota; kingdom Metazoa; phylum Arthropoda; class Insecta; order Diptera; family Polleniidae; genus Pollenia; species Pollenia angustigena. The sequence goes on along the minus strand of OV884057.1, from coordinate 115,827,433 downwards.
TTAAAGGCAAACAAACCTCATATGGATGAAGATATCTTAATAATAGTCGACAAAAAACTTTCACATAAATCTTAACCTCATAACATAATTGCCCATTGGCCTCACTCTCGAAAGTTTGTCTGCATATACTGTGGAGAACCAAATGCTCGTTCTTGAAGGACTATTATTTCTTACTTGTCTTATTTTTGTTTTTACATATTAAATAAAAAAAGTGTTATGCGTTTATTTTAATTTGGTACGACTTTGCCATTGAGACGGTACAATTTAAGAATTGTCAGGTCCCAACAGTGATTCCAACCAATTGTAGTGGGGAATGTAAGAAGAGATAAACTCACTGTTTGGTTTTTGTTTAAGCTTTGATATTGTTACATATAAAGCTGTTGCTTATAATTCTTATACGCTTAACAGTTTTATTTGGTTTAATATCTTTCGTTTTTTCTAAAATCTTTTTGGATGAAGTTTCCAGACATTCTGGCCTAAGCAACCAGTGAAATGCGCATAGGAATAGCTTATCCCTTCAACAATAAATTTCAGTGTTTATGTCAAGAATAAAAATTGGAAATTAAGCACGACTAACACAATCTTGTAAATTAAAATTTTGTATCCCCAAAAATTACTTATATATATCTTAAATTACACTGCTTTAAAAATTTATAATTTGGAAAAATACCAAGAACCCGACATGCCTAGATAACTTAATTTGGACCTCTTGAACACGAAAAACGCTGTAAATTTTTTTTCTAAGTACCGTTTTTTAGATAACGGTACTTTTGTGTTTTTCGGTGTATGGTCGCACTCAAACCCTTGTGGAGTTACCTAAAAAACGGTACTTAGAAAAAAAAAATACAACGTTTTTCGCGTTCAGGAGGTCCCAATTAACTTATCTAGGCATGTGGCATTCTTGTTATTTTTTGACTGTAAACCACCCAATAAAAATGTTTACCATTTTGCGAAGCACTAAAGGTACATTTAAAAAAATAAGCGCACAAATATGCGCTACGCAATAAGACATACAGAAATGCAGTAAAGTACACAGAAAAAAATATTTTTCCAATTTAAACAAAAAATTTGTAGAATCAAACAAATTTTTGTCTGAAATCGGTCCTATAACAAATTTGCATATTCAGACAATTTATTTGCATTTTGTTTGAAAAAATGATTTTTTCAAACAAATAATTTAATTGAATCAAACAAAAAGTTTACTGAAATTCATATACTAAATTTCAAAATAAAAAAAGAAAAAGTTTTTGCACAAGCAATGACGCGCACACAAGTAAGCACTGTATGAGAAGATGACGGCAGAGCAGAGCCGCCGGCTGGCTTTGAGACACATTTTTTTTTGTTGGAATAATTTTTGAACGAAGTCTTTTTTATACGTACAACACAATGTTTTTCTTTATCTCTCTCTGTTGCTGTATCCTTTCCTTTGCTAAAGAAGAAATGTTACCAAAAACGGCAGCAGACCGACTCGATATGTTTTTCGCCATCATTCTATTTTTGTATTTGATGTATTTAAGTAAACAGTTTAAAAAAAATTGAATACGGGATTTTGTTTCTTGTAATGTTGTTTCTGCTATTGTTTTTCTTATAGTTGCACTTTTTTAAGGCGTCCAAGAATAGACTGTGTGTGTTTTTTGTTGTTGTTCTTATATTTCACATAAAGAAGTGTTGCTTACGATCAAATAAAAAAATGCAAAAAGACGACAACATTAAAGAGCGTTAAATATTTCATACAAAATTATGAAAATTTGACACGAATAACGCGATTATTATATTTTTGAAGAGTTGTCCACATTTTTGTTGGTTAAATAAAAATCAAACAAAAATATTGTTTGAATCAGTAAAAAAATTTATAGAAATTTAAAAAAATTTTCAAAACAAGCTCCATTTTTTATTGGGCAGTGTTATTAATGAAACCTAAAAACATTACAATCCAAAATCTTGAAATAGTTTTTGGTTCTACATACTGGAAAATATCCATTAAGTTACTTTTGTTGCTTTGGTTAGAATTCAGCGGAAGACTTAATATAAATCGCGTTTATTTACTTTCACTTACATATTACAAAATTGGAGTTTGAAAATATTAAAAGAAAGAAATAAAACTTTTTCCATTTTGAAAAAAACACGTTTTCCCTTTTATTGGCACAATCAAAGGATTAATACATGTACATTAGGGTCGCTCCGAAAAGTAAAACATTATTGTTATTATTAATATGAAAATTAAATTTTGCTCAAAAATATTCTAAAGTAAATTTAATTACTTTACCTAATTTTATTGGTATTGGCACAGTAAAATATTACAGCCGTAAAAAGATTTTAATGCCATAACTTAATTATTAATGTTGATATGAATATAGAATTTGGCGACAAGAACTTAAATAATTGCTACACTGAGAAAATTAAAAGCTTTAAAATCAAAGAAAAAACGTCTTTGTAAAATTGTAACGATATAGTATCTTTGTTAGAAGGAAAACCTCCTTGCATCCATGATTTATTCTTTAAACAAGCAAATGGTGCGTCTTCAACACAAACGACTAAAATTCTTTGAAGCTTAATCAAAGAAATTATCTTTTCCGTGCTACAACGATTAATAAGGGATTGAAAATCGTATTTAAAATTAAAGACTTTTCTTTGTTTTTTTAAAGCTAAGCATCCTTGCTACAAAGAAAAAAGTCTGTAACTTTAAAGAATTTTGTCTTCAATGCATAAGTGAACATGTTTGCTTTTTCACACATGTTTGCTTGCAACGGTAAACAAGAGCGGTTAAAAAAATAAAGATAAAGTCTGTATCTTTAGGCTGAGTTTTTGAGATCTCAGTTAAACTAGGTTTAGTTAATCTGAAAACAGATTTGTGCCACCATTACCAAGTTTGTATACAAAATTTTGACGGAACAGCTTTGTTTTGCTTAAAATGTTCGTCTTTAATAAAAAATTAAAAAAGAAAAATCATTTCGCCGAAAATATCCGAGTTTCAGACTACGTTAAACTTAGTTTAAACTTAATCCACATCTCAAAAACCCGGCCTTAAAGAATTTAGTCTTCAAAGTTAAATTTGTATACGAATGCATAACGAAACAATTGTAGCCGATTGATTACAATATATGTAAAAAATAAAAAGAATTGTTTTCGTGGTTGTCATTAATTGTAAGTCAGTCGATAGGAAGGCTCAATTGTGCATGTGCGCCTTGTCTTTGTCTTTTTTTTCTTTTTCGTTGAATTTAATTGCGTTTCTTTGTAATAATGCTATAATTACGTCTTTGTTACAAAGAAAATTGTACCTAAAATCAAAACTTCAAGTCTTAAGACTAACGAATGTAAGTCTTTGTGCCAAAATACGTTTTCCTTAATTTAAGGACTTTTTTCATGTGTTTCCAAAGACTTACATCCTTGCCATAAGATTTTATTTATTTATTTTTTTTATTTAGTCTTTGATTTTAAGTATGTATATATTTCATGGGAATCTAAAGATCTTTGCGCCTTTCCGGTAAAGATGTTTTGTCTTTGGGCACAATCTGACCAATAAAAAACTTTGCAACAAAGTGTATTTTCTTTGATTTTACGATTTAATTTTCTCAGTGTACTATGCCTTAAACAAAACGTGACCATAGGTCCAAAATAGCACAAGTCCCATATAACACCCGTAGGGTGGTTTCATGAATGCCCATTGGTTCCATATATGGTAAACTCGTAGAAATTAGTCTTTTAATACTGTGACTATGAACATCATATGATAGGACTTGATTTACTAAACTCTCTCACTTGTGGTTTCTTTAGCTTTGTATTATCGTGAAAACCAAACAGGGAATACAATAATCTATTTCTGAGCCACACTTGTTTTCTTGTATTTAAAAAAAAAAATTGTCTGAAAAAGTTCAAGGCAGGTAAATGCAAACATAATTTCGTATACGTATCTTGTGTATGCATTTGTATAAACAAGAAACATTAATATAAAATGGATTTAAAAATATAACAACGTGTTTTATATTTTTTTTATGTTTAAATATCCAGAGTTTGGAAGCCGTAACCCAAAATGTTGGCTCGTGTATTTGTTTGCCGTAAATACTCATACAAGTTTTTTTTTCAATATTCTGTTATAGCAAATAAATATCCAACTAGATTATTATTTAAATGTACTGAGGCCATTGTGTGTTTCTATGTGAGTAAATTCTATAACCAAAAAAATCTCAGGCAGTTATGAGTAAGCCAAGTCATTCGTTTTCACATAAATATAAGTGGAATTAATTTAAAAGTGTCATTTACTACTTTTGAAATATTTACATGCCTACTAACAGAAAAAGAAAACAATTCTTTAATAGCAAACATAATGACTACTTTTTTGGGCCTGTCTTAACTTTGTAGTGCATCGTGTGTGTTAGGCAAAAAATCCTACTTTTAAGCAAAAAAAAAAAAATTGCTCCAATTTACTTCAAAAAGGCACCTATCTTGTGTCCCTTTAAAAGTTTTCTCTTTTCACTACAAACATCTACGCGATTTTTTATCACCCTATTAGTTTCCAGTTTGGGTTGCCAGATGGGTATGATTTGGCTTGATTGTCAAGCTTTTTAAATGCGTGTCAAGAATCAAGAAAAAACGTAATTTTTCACGCAAAACCGGAATTTGTAATATTTTTCCATACAATTGGCAAGAGAAATCAAGAAAAAAATAACCATTTTTGATTGTGTAATTTAATTTTGGCCTGCATTTATTATATATTTTTTAAAAAGACGGAAAAAGAATTGTCGGAACGAGCCATAAGAAATTGTATCTCAAAGAATGTAAGATTTTGAATTGTTAAAAGAAGAAAGAAAGAAAAGAGAACTATTATTGGATTAACAAAGTTTAATGACCAGATTCCTGCAATCAATCGTTTCTTCGCTACTTATAGTCACTAATGAAATTCAACTGCTCGTATTTATAAGTCAATATCATTCTCATACCTCAGCTTGATTTATAATTTAAGAAAAATACTTATACCACAATTCATCATTCATCTACCTTTTTAACGCAACAGAGTAAACACACAACCTCGTAACATGGGTGCCAGATAAATTCGCAATAAATCGCTAACTTCAAACATACAACATGAAGAAAATGTTATAGTCAAATCGTCACGCCACATTGCTTCTGCAGGGACAAATCTGGTAGCCGTGCTTATAATGAGTTTGTATGCGAATCATATTATGATTCGGGGTTTGCATACCATTGAATTAAGTTGAATCGAAATCCACTTCGTCATAAAGTATCCCAGTAAAAACTTCGCCTACAAAATAATGTGTTGAGTAATCAGAAAAACATAAGAGCACTACTTACAATTTTACTGAAAGAACCAATGAATTTTACAAGGGATGTCCCAAAATGAACGCATTAAAATGTAAGTCATTATTTTTATACCCTCCACCACAATTAGTTGTGAAGAGGGTATATTCAGTTTGTCATTCCGTGTGAAACTTTTTTACTATTCATCTCAGACCCTATAAAGTATATATATTCTGGGTCCTTGAGTAATTTTAAGTCGATTTAGCCATGTCCGTCTGTCTGTCCGTCTGTCCGTCTGTTGAAAACACGCTCACTTTCGAAAAACTCAAAAGAAATCAACAAACTTGGTGTCAAATTGCTTGTAGTTATCCTAAGCAGTTTGGGATTGAAATTCAGCAAAATCGGTTCAATAGGATCTGAGCTATGAATCAAAATGTGGAACCACCACCTAAAAAAAATTGATAATTTTGTTACAAAAACTAACATAAATGGTGGAAAAATGCACAGAATGATATAAGATTTCGCAACAATTCGTTTTATTCAACTGGAAATCACGCTGTGAAATTTCGTGAAGATCCGTCAATAATTTACCCTAGGCCCCATATAAGCCCTACTCCCGGAAAACAGTATATTAAGCCTAAAACCCTAACTAACAACGCTATCATTACAAATTTTGGCAAGTCACAGTTACATAGGACTAGAAATTAAACTGTTAAGTTTCGTGAAAATCGGTCCATAATTTACCATAGGCCCCATATAAAACCTACTTCCGGAAAACAACTTAGTACGCCTAAAAACGTAAAAAATAATGCTATCATAACAAAATTTGGTACATCAAAGTTTTATAGAACTAAAAATTAATCTTTGAAATTTCGTGAAGATCGGTTCATAATTTACCATAGGCCCCATATAAACTTTACTCCCGGAAAACAACTTAGTACGCCTAAAAACGTAAAATATAATGCTATCATAACAAAATTTGGTACATCAAAGTTCTATTGGACAAGAAATAAAATTGTGTTATTTCGTGAAGATCGGTCCATAACTTACCCTGGGCCCCATATAAACCTTACTCCCGGAAAACAGTTTAGTACGCCTAAGTCCGTAAAAAATAATGCTATCATAACAAAATTTGGTACATCAAAGTTTTATAGAACTGGGAAAAAGACTGTGAAATTTCGTGAAGATCGGTCCATAATTTAATCTAGGCCCCATATAAAACCTACTACCGGAAAACAGTTTAGTCGCCTAAATCCATAATTAATAACAAATCGTCAAAGTTTAAGATAATAATAACATCATACAGATATTACTCCTTAAACATTCGAACTGTCGGTGGAGGGTATCAAAGATTCGGCACAGCCGAATATAGCACTCTAACTTGTTTTTACCTGCATACATCCAGAAAAAAGTAGTTATAGAAGTTGTTATAGATGTACATATAGAAGAAAGCTACAAAATAATGAGTTAAAGAAGCTATTCATTTTGAAAAAGTAGGCGAAGTTTTTACTGGGATGGGATTAAGTATGAGTATGATGAGTTGCACTAAATACCCAGTAACAACTTCGCTTCTTTCACTCATTTGGGGTATTCACAAGGTGTGATATCGTGTTGTATTGTCATAATGTTATAACATTTTACAATGGTTTAAAAATATAACTGTCGTAATAAATCAGAAGAGACTTGCCCTGAGTGGCTGAGCCGAGCGGATATGATTTTGTAGCCGTCGCCGTTGATGGTATAGTTTTATCCGGCTAACATCCGTATTTAACCTGCGGCTAGCAATTTTTGCAACAATACACTTGCGGCGTCAAATAAGATCGGCTTAGTACTCTGATGTTTGGTAAACAAACGAAATAAAATTTATTTGTGGTTTGCGTCTGAAAAATGGAAAATATGTAGTCAGGAAAGCTCTAATTTAATTTATTACCCAGTAAAAACTTCGCTTACTTTTTCAAAATGAATAGCTTCTTTAACTCATTATTTAGTAGCTTTGCTCTATAACTACATCTAAAACAACTTCTATAACTACTTTTTTCTAGATGTATGTAGGCAAAAAAAAATAATGACTTTCTTTTGAATGCCTTCATTTTGGGACATCCCTTGTAAAATTCATTGGTTCTTTCAGTAGAATTGTAAGTAGTGCTCTTGTGTTTTTCTGATTACTCAACACATTATTTTGTAGGCGAAGTTTTTACTGGGTATGAATAAGTATAAGTACAAACAAGTAAGAGTACTATATTCGGCTATGCCGAATCTTATATACCTTTACAAGGGTGCGATACTAACGAAAATTTATTTAACTGCCGTTCTTTAGATGTAAATAAATCAATTTTGTGCCACGCCCACTTGGAATTTATCGGATGTTTTGTTTTAATAACCAAAATGCTTTTATCTTATAAGGAAACTTTGGCACCTGCCGTCCTCCAGACATACATAGAAATAAAATAAATACAACAACAAGGGCTTTTTGGGTAAAATTGGAGGCAGACGTGATTTTTTGCTAATATCTCAGCCATTTGGGGTACCATCAGGCTGAGTTTCAATAGCAAACAATTCCGGACAATATGTGACGTAAGTAAATTTATAACTACCAAGTCCCCATCATATCGACCCCTTTGCGCGAAATTATCGTATGTTACAAAAACCAAATTTTACAGGACAGAAATTTTTCTACTTTTCTCTGCTTTCGCTTGCAATATCAAAATGAAAATATACATTAAATTTTTGGAGCAACGAAGTGGAATTCGCCTACAATATTTTGTCAGGCGACGTCTCTTTGAATGTAGAATAAGATTGCATCAATAACTCAATTTCAAAAAAATTGGCATATACGATAATTTCGCGCAAAGGAGTCGATATATATATATCTGGAGAACGGCAAGAACCAAAGCACACTGGGAAATTCCGGCCAAAAATGATTTTATTTTTTTTTAATTTTAATAAAGTTATGATGACAGATTATAGCGAACACTTCAAAACATACAGCTCATTTCTTATTTTGGCTCTTAGATAACTATTTTACTGTTAATAGTGGAGCAAAGTAGATAATTTTTTTCTTATAAATTTAAGGTTTTTAAGTTGATTTTTGTGCTTTGAAATAAAAGTAAGCTATGCTTTTTTCTTTTAAGTATTCTTTGAAAATAAGCATGTTAAGTTTAAACCGTATTAGTAATTAATCATTCCATGTGATAATTGTGATTTTGTGCGCGTTATTTTTTTGGATAAGTGAAGTGATTGTGATTTACTTTAAAAATAAATAAAACCTAAGGTAAGCCAAATTTAAAGAGACCATAACAAAAAAGGTGGGGCTAGGGGAGGTTAATTGATAATTAGATCTAGTACTGTTAAGTATCAAAAGAAAGTTCTATACATTTCAGCTGCCACCACCTGCCACCCTAGTCACCAGATCTTTTTTAGTAATTTCCGATATTTGTATAAGATTAGCGTGACTGACTGGGTGATCATCGCCCAGCCCAAACAACTTAAGCCAAACACCTGAAATATTGTATGTAAACTCCCCTCCCAATGTGTCAATAAAAACGGTAGAGACTTTTGGAAATTAAATTCATAAGGGATTAGAAATGGGTAAAATCAGCAACGATATATCTCGTGATCTAACAGAGGTAGACGTAAAATTAAAAAAATACCATTATTGAATCGAAAATTGAATTATCATGTGTTGGGTACTTTTTTGAAATTTGCACTATTTGGGTATAAAAAAGGGCAACAATAAAATTTTGGTACTTTTTTGGTAAACAATGTATCTTCTTAAAGTAATAAAGTTAAAAATAAAGTTAAATTGTGTTGTCTTCTCTTAAAAAGCTCTTATACAAATTTTGGTACCTTTTGGAAATTCGAATATATAAATATCGTTGGCACTTTTTATACTGAATGTATGCCCAATATTTAAATGCCAAATTTCAGCTTTTTATTGAAAGAACAGATATTTTTTATATATATGTAGTTATGCAGTCACGAGTACACCATCTCAACCCCCACCCACCTTAAACGGAAAAATATATACCCTTCCTATGATCTTTCCAAATGAAATTTTGCAAAATGGTATGTTTCAGTTGAAGGTTCCTAAACAATCCCACCGTCACCCATCCCACAGGAACTCAAGTCGGATCCACGTCTGAGTAATGTTAAGATAAATATACATATGTTTATGTATTTATATAATCACATAAGTTCACATATTATATTATAACCATATATGATCATCAGGTAGGCAAAAAGATGGGGACAGGAGATGAGCATATATAGATATTCCACAAACTACTAATATAATCGCTACAAATGATCATATTTTATTACACCTCCAAAGCCTTTTTTAATTTTGTTCGATGCTTTTGGGTTATCAATGATCTGGCCAACCCCTGTATGTACGTGTCTTAAATTTTACCTAGGGATCAAACATGATATTCTTAAGTTGGATACCAAATTTCAGCCATTTACGTAAAGAATTAAAGAAGTTATGGATTTTGGGCCGGAATTTCCCAGTGTGCAAAGTTTCTAAATTAAGTACAAGAATCTTGGTTATCAATTCAAAGCATCCGACCAAACGTAGTAGGGATCGGAAAAGTGGGCGTGACACAGATTAGATTTATTTATATCTAAAGTACGGTATTAATACAACTTTTCGCCTAAAGAAGAGGGGTATTTAACATTCGGCATAGCCCTTTAGAACTCTTGTCAAATTTCATTCACGTATGGGAAGTAGATAATTGCAACTACATATTAACAAATTGTTAGAAAATTAAAGCAATAGAAAACATGAAATATTGTTTTGCTTACATCAAATTGTACGTAAAAAAGCATAGTCAATTATTTAATCAATATCACATTCTTTCCAAAAAAATCATTCCTAATTTTTTTACTTTTATCAATACAAAGCCAAGGTTAACAGATTTAAACAGATAAAATCTACGGATGGGATATAAACTCTTTGTCTTTGCAAATCTGAATAATAGACTGAATAGCACACCTATACAACTTAACATGAATACGTGAGTGCCTATGTTAAATGGACAAATGAGTGATGGGTAAATGTGGGAATGAGAATTTTTCTTTGTCGTTTTTTTTCATTCAACCATGCTACAGTAAAAATCGTTGATGTATAAGCAGTTTCCCCCTACAGGACAGATAAAATTAAGCAAAAAGCTTAACACGCAGAAAATTATGTACATGATAAGTATGAATAAATATGTGAAATGATGAATAGTAAAGACAAATGTTTACGAGGGTTCGCTACTTCCCGAAAAAATAAAGTTTTTTTAAGTAACCGGTTTACATAGAATAAAAAAAAGACCTGGCGCATGATTTTTTTAAGCCTTAGCCGAATATTCCTTATAATAGGAAGCATATAAAATAAAACGTCATTCCGGCAACTTCCCATAATAGCACATCTTCCCACGACAAAGTTTTTCAAATGTTGCATTAAAATAACGATAAGCAAAAGAATAATTCTTGGAATTTATGTTTTAATCTTCCCACGACAACACTTGCTGAAACATTGTTATAAGAGAGTCATAAGCAAATTGTAAAAAACTAGAGTTGAGAATTGTAGCAAGTAAGAAAAATATAATAATAAAATATAAATAAAATATATTTGTTTGATTTAAATGGACTTTACTTTACTTATACAATTTACTTATATCCCTACAATTGGTTCCACCCTATTAAGGCTTTTTCATAAAAATGCTCGTTTAAATGTATAAATGTCTGGCTTATTTTATTTAAATTCAGTTGTACCGCAAGGCTCTGTTCTTTCTCCCAAACTTTTTCTTATTTTTCTTAACTACCTCCTTTGTCTAACTTCCAATCCAATCTATTCTTTCGCAGATGACAGCAGCATTTGTCATTCATTTTCCTTTGATCATAGACCAAGCTTTACTAAGGTTGAAGCTATGAGACGGAATATGAATGGCACACTCAATCTTGACCTTGCGACAATCTCCGAGTGTGGTCTTGCGAACAGTGTCGATTTTAATGCTCGTAAGACTCAATGTTCCATGTTGACCCACAGACGTCTTGTGGAGTCAGCGTCATCTGTATCAATGGGAGGTATAGCTATTGAGGAATCAGACACTCTTGATGTTTTAGACATGAAAATTCAATGTGAAATTCGTTGGAACCAACTTGTCTTTCAAGTGTGGAAAGAAGCATTCAAGTGTCTTGGTTTCTTAAAACGGTGCAAGAGCTACTTCACTCCGTCTGATCTCTTCACTATTTATACCGCCTATATCCGACCGAAAATGGAATACAACTCCCATTTCTGGGCAGGTGCTTCAAGGTCTATCTTGAAGGTTCTGGATCGGTTGCAAAGGAGTGCGTTGAAGCTCATAAATGACAGTAGCGTATCCAGCTCTATTGTCTCTTTGGAGCATCGTCGGAATGTGGGTAGTGCGGCATTGTTCTATCGATATTACCACGGAAGATGTTTAGCAGAGATAGGTGAACTCATCCCAAAGACGCGGGTCCATGCCCGCAGTACTCGCCTTACCAGCAGATCACATCCGATTGTTGTCGATTGTCTAATGTATCGCACAACGCATTACAGAGTAAATTCGTTTCTTGGTTGAACTGGCCGTATGTGGAATAGGCATAGTTGGCTACAATTTGGAAAAATTCAAATTAAATGTCCAGAACACTACTCCCTCTTTCCTTCTCCCCATAACCTATTTTCCTAATTCCAACACAATGCATTGCATTAGTAGGGGGCATCCCCTGAGTGTTGGCTCAAAGGAAAAAAAAATACCCTTTACCGAAGGTAAAAGGGCGTGCAAGTGGGCGTGGTACCTCCAGTTCAAGGCTGTAGGAAATATCGCCCAAAGAAAAATGGCCCAAAAAAAAAATGAAAAATCGCCCAAATGAAGAATCGCCCAAGCGAACATGAAAAATGACCCAAAAAGGTAAATATGAAATTTAGCCCAAAAAAAAACGAAAAAGGGCCCAAAAAGAAAATGAAAAATGACCCAAAAAGCAAAAACGAATTTTTTCCCAAAAAAAAAAAAAAAAATTACTCAATGGTATAACAAATACTGGCTTCGCTAACTAAACCTTCTCGGTATAGCCGGCCTTCGGCCGGGCGCAAGGATTTTCTCCTCTATGGTATAGCAAAGACCGGCTTCGCTAACTAAAGCTTCTATGTATAGCCGGCCTTCGGACGGGTGCAAAGATTTTCTCCTTTATGGTCTAACAAAAACCGGTTTCGCTAAGTAAAGCTTCGAAAAACTGCCTTGTTTACGAACAAGGCCGACTACGCAGAGAAGCTTTAGTTAGCGAAGCCAGTCTTTGTTATACCATAGAGGAGAAAATCCTTGCGCCCGGCCGAAGGCCGGCTATACAGAGAAGCTTTAGTTAGCGAAGCCAGTATTTGTTATACCATAGAAGAGAAAATCCTTATTTTCGATATATATATATTTAATATATACACCCAGAGAAAAAGCTACAAAACCATTTTTAAAAAAATTCTACCCATATTATGTTTAATTTAACCAAATCATTGTCGCCGACAACCATATTATGGTTAAATTAGTTTCTTGAAAAATAGTTTTGTTGTTTGCAACCATAATAAAACATAGTTTTCTCTGCTATGTAAGATTATGGTAGAATTTTAAAAATGAAAAATGGCCCAAAAAAATGGGCTATTTTTCATATGAAAAATCACCCAAATTTAAAAAACGAAAAATCACCCAACAATAACGAAAAAAAGCCCAAAAATTTTGGGCCATTTTTCATATGAAATCAGGCCCAATTTTACATGCAATTTTTTTGGGCGATTTTTCATTTTTTTTTTGGGCGATTTTTCTTTGGGCGATATTTCCTACAGCCCCAGTTCAAAGATATTATAGATTTTTGAGTACCTGAAGAACAACAAGAGCCAAAGCTTCCAAATTAGGTACATGCATCTTGGTTATCTATACACAATATCCGACAAAATGTGGGCGTGATATAAATAAATCTATTTAGTGCAGGAAATTATATAAATACCGCTCTTTAAATACATTTATTTATTTATTTCTGCTTTTATCGCACCATGATGAATAATATAAAAGCCTGTTAGAACTCTGACACAGAATGAAAAACACTCAGGACAAATTAGGTTTAAATTAATTCAGCGCAGAAAGTTATATAAATAACGCTCTTTAAATATATTTAAAATTACAAAGTGAGCGTTTGTAGTCTCTCAGCATTACATTCATAGGTAAATAATCACAAAATTGCATGACATTTTTTCTGGCCATATGAAGCCAAGTTGAAAGAAATGTTACCGCAATATCTATATCTGCTACGGTTTTAGGCGTATTTAATTAATGAATCAGAGTGGGTTTATACGTGTCCTATAGTAAATTATGGACCGATCATCACGAAATTTATTAGTATATTTCTAGTCCTATAAAATTGTGAAATACAACACTTAAATCTCATAGCATTATTTATTACGGTTTTAGGCGTACTAAACTGTTTTGCGGGAGAATGGTTTATATTGGCCCCAGGGTAAATAATGCATTTTTAATCATGGTTTTAGGCGTACTAAAGTGTTTTCCAAGATTAGGATATGGGGCATAGAGAAAATTATGCACCGATCTTCACGAAATTTTACAGCGTCATTTCTAGTCCTTTTTAACTGTGACGTGCCAAAATTTGTAATGATAGCATTGTTAATTAGGGTTTCAGGTGTACTATACTGTTTTCCGTGAGTAGGGCTTATATGGGGCCTAGCGTCAATTATGGAAGAATCTTCACGAAATTTTACAGCGTGTTTATGTTAGTTTTTGTAACAATATTATTAATTTTTTTTGGTGGTCGCTCCATATTTTGATTCACAGCTCTGATCCACACAATCGATTTTGCTAGATTTCAATCCCAAACTGCTTAGAATAACTAGAAACAATTTGACACCTTTCTTTTGAGTTTTTCGAAAATGAGCGTGTTTTCAACAGACGGACAGACGGAGCCAGAATATATATATACTTCATGGGGTCTGAGATGCATAATAAAGAAGTTTCACAAACGTGGTGGAAGGTTTAAAAAAAAAATTTTGCAAAAATAATAGCTTAAGTTGTTTAAACTGACAGCTTAAGCGAATGAGAAAATCTAACTCTTTAAATCAATTTGATATTGTTTTAAACTTAAATAATATTGAGATATTATATTTAACATAATATATAAATGTTTGCTTTTTTAAAAGTGCGAAAAGTAGTGTATTACAAATTTCATGAAATTGTCTTTAAACTTGTCACATCCACACGGTTCATAAAAACAGTTACCCAGAATAATCGCCCATGTTCTGAAAATCACACTTCGCAAAAAAACTTAGAGAACTGCTTGGAGTCACTAAATTGGTGTGTTGGAATTCGCAATCACTAAAAATTTTGTTATTTCAATTCGCAAGAACAGAAGACAAAAGTGAATTGTAAGACGTGATGCCAAAAAATATTTCAAAAACTCCAAACGTGTCTTAAAAAAAACCTTTTTTTTTAACATTTTGTAAATATGTATTATAATCAAAGAAGAAAAAAACATACAAAAATTCAAGTTTAAAAATAACACTGTGTGACAAATTGAAATTGTTTCTTTTTGGCAGAAACACCTCTATATATCCCTTAATCTAGAGATAAAATAGCCAAACTTCGTATTTAATTTTTTATTTCCTCATCTTTTGTCATCAAAGTGATTTTTGGGAATACAAAATTTTGTCCTTTTCAAAGAGCTTTATAATTTTCAAGAATATTAATTTTTGAATATATGAAAGTACCTCTGACAATGGTATCGTTTGAATTCGCTTAGTTTAGTAGGTGTGCTGGTTTTGTTACAAATTAGTTTCTACGTAGAAATTTCATTCATTAGATATTCGCATACATTTTAGCGAATATGAGTACGAATGCAAATAGCAAAAATAAGAGAACAGTTCGCAAACGCGAATATTCGTAGCCTCTTATTATATATTAGGGGCGCCACGAATATTCGGGTACGCGGTTTTGGCAATTGTTGAAGATTGCCAGGCTTTTAGGAAAAATAGCATAGGTTTTCCGTTGAAAATTCTACATTTGTATTTAAATGCTATTGTTTTTAAAACATTAGTATTGTGGATATATTTGTTGAACTATTTATGGTTTTTAATCCAAATCTTAATTTTTTTAATTAGGCTAAAGTTCATCAAATTTAAGCTTCATTAAATAAATTTTTATGAAGAAGGCAATTTTACAACATAAAAATGAATTAAAATTGTTATTGATAATTTTTCATTCTTGACTGCGGCTGGTTCTCGAAGCCAGGCTTTATACGGACAGGTTACCCTTACATGTTTCTATCGCAACCACTCAATCTTTTCAAAGGGATGGCGGTGAGTGTTAAACAGCAAATTTGTTTGCGGTATATCAATATCTATATGAGATATCTACATCTATATGAGATTTTTTCGTCTTAAGTTATTTTGGGGAGGGGGTTCGTATGTGACCTCTGGTCAATTCTGGATATATACGCAGAATAATTTGACACGATACACTATCTATCGTTGAAATTATTCTCGTAAAATGTCATGTTAACGACAGTATTTTTAAGGAAATAATGGCAATAAAAGCTTTTATGGAAGATATGGTCGATTCCAATATAATTTGTTGAAATGATTTGGGTCAGCGTTGGCTTCGCACCGTTTGTAGTGCTTTTTAAAATATTCTACGCGAAAAAATCTTTGGTAGCTACTTCCCTTTTCTTTTTAAAGGAAACTAACACCAAACTTCTCACGTGACAGTTCTAAAGTGGTCGGAACCTTTTCTAGTTCTGACGTTTTACATGACGGGGTTAATTTGCACCTTTTTAAAAATAACCAAAATTGACACATTCAATTTCGGTTAAAATAATGTCTGTGGCAATAGCCCTGAGTAAACCATGTAATTATGATAGATCAACACTTCATATAAAGTAATATGACACTCGATTTGTGTCAACTACCTTTCCTCTGGAATAACTACACTTTAAACACATTATCACCAATTAAGTGATATGTCATGTTTTCACCTACACAATTCGTTCCTTTTTATTATAATATTTTATTAACTGGTCACGGGATAAGTGCTTTAAAAACAATTTCCCACAGGGAGGCGCGCGGTGCTTTTTGAATCTTTCAGTGCTCTTTCTATTTTCGGTGCCACCAAATCCAATTTAATCCAAAATTTCTTGAAGTGCAACAAAAATGTTTTTGTACATAAAAATTTAACCGTTTTAATACCATTTGCTTCGACTCTGCAAAGTTTTAACCCTTCATATACAGCATGGTCATCAAGTTAATAGATAAGGAGGCCTCAGTATTGCAACAACTGGTATTTTGTGTGTTTTTCATATGCATAACACACATAAAACAACATTCTTATTTAAAAAATAGTTAAACTTGACAGTGAGTTCTTTTCTAACAGGAGTCATTGATACCTCACCTGGAAACGATTGTTGTTTGGATAAAAGATTTGAAGAATATTGCATGTGGAACAAACGGTATCAATAAACTCCAACCAATTTACAAAAAAATTAGTTGAAGAGGCTTCCAATTTTAAAATTTTACGCAAGAAAAATATTAAGGGTATTCACGTCACAAGTTGCACCCTTGAAAAAAAGCAAAACTGCAAAAATAAAACAACAACCACACAGACAATTAGTTGTGCGTAAATAATTGTCTTTGTGGTTGTTGTTATATTTTTGCACTTTTGCTTTTTTGCAAGGGTGCAACTTGTGACGTGAATACCCTTATTATAAATGTAAAAAATGCTCTTCCCCATTTTAAAGCGGGTGCTATTTTAGGTATAAAATTTGCTTCCGATGCGGACAATCTTATCAAGTATTTCAAATTTATGGCGAATTATTCACCTTATGCAATGAAAAAAAAAACTTTATTGACAGAAGCTGTACAAAATTTATCCATTTGAGGAATTAGCGACTATTGCGTTTAAAATTGTGTCACTTCCATAGTCAAATGCAGAAATGGAATTTGTTTAACTCCAAAATTACTACATATTAAAAATGGGTTTGACGAGAAAGTTGTAAAACATAACAAACCACCTGATAGTGTAAATGTTAATACATATCAATGAACATGATGATTTTAAAACATAGGAAATGTATTATGGCCTGGTGATGATAATAATAATGAAAAAAATATTAGGGGTGTGCTGGAAATCGAAAACGCAAACCCCAAGAATTTTATAAGTCGTTTTTTAACAAGATTTTTGTAATAAAAGAATTGTATGGCAAATATTATACAAATATTTGTCTATTAAACAGAATTTTATAAAAAAAATTGTAAAAATTTGATTAAAAGTGTATTTAAAACAACTTCCAAATTCTTGCGTTTTGCGTTTTCGATTTCCAGCACACCCCTGCATGAGTTTTATGAATTTTGATATGCAATATTTTGATCTCCTTAGAAGTATTTATAAGTTATTGTTTATGTTTTAATTACACTGGTCTACAAACTTGTAAAAAAATTGATTGCAGAAACGAAGCATGTTTTTAAACTAATCTGGGTGCGCTGAATTCGAATCTGGCATACAAATTGGGCCATTAAGTCTTCTTCATTTTTTATTGCATGTTGGCAATACTGTAAAACAGTCAATACTGTCACTACAATTTCACAATTATTAATTTGACAGAAGCCCATATTTATTCTTAATCTTTATAATAGTAGCATTTAAGCGAGTCAGGGAGATCGTGTGTTACTGATTCAAGCTATTTTTGCTTTGTGTGTGTGGTGAATATTTGTTTAAAAAAAAGGATATGCAATATCGGAATCATTAAAATAAGCTTATTTACATTATTTTGGTTTTGCAGTCAGAAACTTGTTTTGCATTTTCTTCATTCGGTGCAGTGAGCGACGAACCAGGATGTAGGATGTAATGAAAATTGAAATAAATTATCAAAGTATTTCAGCCAAAAGCATGCTGGGAACTGAACCAACAAAATAAAAACGACGTTTGAAAATTCATTGATTTTAAAATAAACTAGTGATTTTTCATGTAAAAAATTAATAAAAAATTAATAAAAACAAGTTTGTGTATCTCGAAAACTTGACGTGATAGAGAAAAACCAATTACAGATTCGAATTCAGCCCACCAAATTATCCTAGGAAAGATCTTTGATTGCTCCAGTCCAAAACCTTGTTGACTAGTGTTTTTTATAGTTTGCATTTTTATACCCTCCACCACAATTAGTTGTGAAGAGGGTATATTCAGTTTGTCATTCCGTGTGAAACTTTTTTACTATTCATCTCAGACCCTATAAAGTATATATATTCTGGGTCCTTGAGTAATTTTAAGTCGATTTAGCCATGTCCGTCTGTCTGTCCGTCTGTCCGTCTGTTGAAAACACGCTCACTTTCGAAAAACTCAAAAGAAATCAACAAACTTGGTGTCAAATTGCTTGTAGTTATCCTAAGCAGTTTGGGATTGAAATTCAGCAAAATCGGTTCAATAGGATCTGAGCTATGAATCAAAATGTGGAACCACCACCTAAAAAAAATTGATAATTTTGTTACAAAAACTAACATAAATGGTGGAAAAATGCACAGAATGATATAAGATTTCGCAACAATTCGTTTTATTCAACTGGAAATCACGCTATGAAATTTCGTGAAGATCCGTCAATAATTTACCCTAGGCCCCATATAAGCCCTACTCCCGGGAAACAGTATATTAAGCCTAAAACCCTAACTAACAATGCTATCATTACAGGTCACAGTTACATAGGACTAGAAATTAAACTGTTAATTTTCGTGAAGATCGGTTCATAATTTACCATAGACCCCATATAAAACCTACTTCCGGAAAACAACTTAGTACGCCTAAAAACGTAAAAAATAATGCTAGCATAACAAAATTTGGTACATCAAAGTTTTATTGGACAAGAAATAAAATTGTGTTATTTCGTGAAGATCGGTCCATAACTTACCCTAGGCCCCATATAAACCCTACTACCGGAAAACAGTTTAGTCGCCTAGATCCATAATTAATAACAAATCGTCACAGTTTATGCTAATAATAACATCATACAGATATTACTCCTTAAACATTCGAACTGTCGGTGGAGGGTATCAAAGATTCGGCACAGCCGAATATAGCACTCTAACTTGTTTTATTTGGTTTTGTTGATTTTTTTGTTTCAAAAACTTGAACTGGAAAAGACTTTCTTCTGTTTTGTTTTGTTAATGTTTTTGTTTTAAATGTTAAAACCGGTGTTCGAAATAAACAATATATACTGTTCTTTAGTGGTCGGTACAGTAGAAATATAAAATGCACACACAAAACGTTTCTCTGCTTGTGTTCTCGTATGCAATAAAATTACTGTACTAATCTACCTAAAAATGCAGTTTAAAACATTTCATTTTCTTCGGGGTTTCGTTAAAAAACACAAAACTCGTTGAATTCTGTTTGGCACATTAATATTCATTAATTTCAGTTGTGCTCAGCGCTCTATTGCCTGGCAAACACAATTTTTTTTACAAAAACAAACATTAAAAAAACTGGGAATTAAGCACGACAAAAAAAATCTTGTTAATTGAAAATTTTGTATTCCCAAAAATTATTTTGATAATAAACTGGCAAGTGCACGGCTTAAAAAGAAACTTAAACTGGCAACATGCTTTTGCAAGTTGTTTTTGTTTTCATTTTATTTTTTCTTAACCTACTTACAAGTACAATTAATGTTAGAAGGCTTCCAACCAATTGTAGTGGGGATTGTAAGAAAAGATAAACTCACTGTTTATTGTTGTTGTTTTTGTTTTAGCTTTGATATTGTTACAAGTAAAACTGTTGCTTATAATTCTTATTCGCTTAACAGTTTTATTTGTAAAATCTCTTTAGGTTTTCTAAAATCTTTGGCTGAAGTTTCCTGATGATCTGGCATTAGCAACCATTGAAATGCGCATGGGAATAGCTTATCCCATCAACAATAAATTGCAGTGTTTTTATCAAGAATAAAAATTGGGAATTAAGCAAGACAAACAAAATCTTGTATATTGAAAATTTTGTATACCAAAAAATTAATTTGTAGTAAAGAACAATAAAATATGCTTTCCTGCTTTATAACAGAAAACAGAGCACTACTACATACTGTTTGTTACTTTCGTAAAAAAAATTATGAACGTAATTACGGGTTGTATACTCATACACATACACTTAAAAAAATAGATATCGTTTTTGGGTGTGTTCTTATCGAACACTGGCTAAAATGTCTTTAAAAAAAAACATATATTTTAAAATGAATTTCAACTAAAAATAAAAATTTTTTATTTAGTGCTTTTTAAGAAAAACGCGTTTTTCCCTATTTAGATGTGTTTTGAAATTTAAAATTTGACAGCGCTCTATACGATTTAATAGAATATTTTTGGGCAAAATTTAATCTATAGACAGACATAATAAGTTGGTTTATGGGCACAAAGACTATTTCTGAATAAAGTTTGTGTGGAGGGTATGTGAAATTATGGACCGATTCTCGTAATTTTCAATAAGATCCGCCCTAGTGGCAATTAGAAGCTATGAACCACATTTTATCGAATTATCTCTAAAACTGCAAACTTTACTTTGCGCAAAAGGTTAATATGAACAGACAACCAGCCAAGTAGCCGGACGGAAAGAAGCATATTGTTAGATCGATTTAGAAAGTGATTCTTAATCGATCGATATATAGTAAATAGTGGGTCTTAAACCGAAATTTTTATATGTGTAACACACTCTCTACTATGGTGGTGTGAGTATAAAAATACACACACATTTGCTATGGAATTTGCATAGTTAATATCTTTACACTCAAAATATTATGTAGTTAAATTCAAATGAAAATTCCTTTTAAACAACTAAAAATTCATTTAAAAACGAATCATTTACATTTCATTACAAATAAATGAATATGGGTAAATCCAAAGTGTTGAACGTGACAGTCGTACGCATCAAAAATGCAATAACATTTTAAACAACAAATATTTTTACGTTCTCTTAACCCTTAAATAATAGCACTAAGAAAGCACTGTTATCAGTTTATGGAGGGCGCGATTCTAGGTCAAAGATAATGGTAAAAGAAGTAGCGGTTCGAACGTGAAAGAAATAGAAGTAGTTTTTGTGGCCATGCATAAAAAGGCGTAATTAAGCGAAACCTGGCACAATTTTTTAGTCAAACTACTTTCAGAATTTGACGTAGCAATGTAACATTAAAATGTCTTTGATTTGATTCCAAAATCTTCCGTATTTTCTTTTTTTTTAAGCCAAAATCTGGGTCGATACGTGACATTTCGCACGTGAAATTTTTTCCATAATAATTGAACTGAGTAATGATTAAGACAAAATAAAAATTTAAAAATATCATGTATAAGGGCAGAGCATATAAAGGCTATCGATTAATGGGATCTATTTTTTTTTGGAATAATTTTCATCAAATATCACCTCTTTTCAGGAAGATAATATTAAAGAAAATATACAATAAAACATTCTCACAAATAAGAAATTACGTTTGCACAACTTAACAGTCTGATTGTTCATCTTTAAACAGTTCAGTTTAAACAGTACGGAAAACGAATTTAATAACCCACAATCAGTTACTGTAATAATTTTTTGAGTAAAGCTTTTCTAAAGTTTTTGGGAAAAGGTTCACTGATGATTTGGCCTAAAGCGCATAGAAATCTCAATTTTCAGTGTATTTATTAGGGAGATCGATTATTCGACTTTTTTCAAAAATCGGTTTTCGAATATACCGAATAGCTGCTATTTAAAAAAAACCGGATTTCGGTGAAGCATTTCAAAAATAACCGGTTAACCGGTTCTAATTCGAATAAATAAAAGCACGAAAATCAAATTAGTTTTTATAATTAAAAGTTAATTTAAATAAAAAGAAAACAATTCACGACGGCAAGGAACCAACAAAATACATATTTATGACTTAAGGTATGTTCAGACCTGACAAATATTTGACGATAAAATCCAAAAAAAGCGTGACCAGTTAATTGATCAAACTTAAGCTTTATTTTTAATAATTTCTATTTATTTACTAAGCTTTATTTCTAAGATGATAATTGTATAATGTAATTTAGAAACTCTTCAATAATGTTTGCTGTAGCCAAACGTTTCGCAAAAGAAAACTATTCTTTAAGAAAACTAGTGGCTTCGTGTAGGACGTCAAATATTAAACATAACTTTAGAATTTTTGAAAAACTTTGGTTTTAAAACATTATAGGAATTTGATAAATTTATTATTTGAGATATTCTTAAAAATTTATTTTAAATGAGTTTTAATTTGTTGGTGGCTAATCATGTCTATATGAATCAGTAGACTTCAACCATATTTTTTAAAAGTGGCACACCAAACCTCTTAGCCAGGATTATTTTTTTCAAATTATTTTGTTTCAGCATTGTATAAACGAACAGTTAAATGAACATTAGGGGTATAACCAATTTTTTGGCATAGTACCATGAGGTCAACCATGTTCTAGTAACCACGAAAATCATAATCTTTTGTATTTTTTCTCAAAAAAGTTCACGCACTAATTGGTTTTAATAAACCAGTGATAACCAAGCCCCGAACTAAGAAAGCCCCGAACGCACGCACACATATTATGTGCTTGTGTGCGGTCGCAGAGACTGATCATTGTCTGATGTTTTGAAACGAACAAAGTTGTAATATACATGTGAATTGCCGACCGTGTCTGTGTGAAAAATACGATTATTGACTGGCTCTTGAGTCTCTGGAGTGGTTATCACTGTTCTAAACCAGTGCTGATCAAAATTGAAATGCTTGTGTATTGGTGAGAATATGAGACAAATTTTGAAATACAGTACAACAAAAAAGTAAATGAAAATATTTTTATAAAAATGTAATCGTAAAAATTGTTTTGGTTTTAAAAATCGGTTTAGTACTTCAATACACAATTAATTTGCTATTTGGTAAAACAAAATATGTTTCCTTATATTTTAAAGGTAAAAAAAAAAACAAAACAAAATGCAGTATTTATCATAAAAAATTTTCGTAATGGTACGAAAATTTTTTTTACGCACTATTTTTTAAAATCAACCAAAGCATCTGCCAAGCATGTGCACTATTTGCCGTCTGAAAGATAACTGAAATAAAAGAGCATAAAAAAGTGATGGGTGGAGCCAAAAAGCAATTGCTCTATGAAATGATCACCACTGTTCTAAACCAATGCAATATTGAATATTCATAATTTTATTCGGTGTTTTGTATACTTTTTTAATTTGTTTTTGTTAAAAAAAGGTAAAAGATACGTTTTAGTTTGTGGACGTAAACATTTAAATGTTTACCATCTCTAAATGATAATAAAATATTATTAATTTTTCTTAACCAAAAAGAAAATTAAATATTTTCAAAACTTCATCGCGGTTGGTGCGTGAACTTTTTTGAATTTAGCGAAAAAATAAATATACGTTCCCTTATAAGTAGTTGCTTATGCTCTATCGGACTGTGCTATACCAATTGTGATATTTTAAAAAATTGTTAAAAAGTTATATCCCTAATGAACATGCTTTGTGTATGAAATATCTGTTAATTCAGCGATCACGATTAAAAACCTTTCATGACATTGTCTGATTTTTAAGTTCTTGGTGATTTAAATAAATAAAACTGATAAATTTTCTGATATTGTTGATTCCTCCGGTTTGTTGTGGTTTAAAGCATGAAGATATGCTAGAACTACTTAAGAGTTTTTCAATAATTTTTGGCAGCATATTAACCTAAAGTTTTATTTGCAGTCTCTTAAGAACAGAGTCAAGTTTTACTTGGCGTATATTTATATCAACCTTGTTGACTAATTAAAGGTGATAAATAACTCGTAACGTTGATAGACGTTTGCAACTTATCATTTTAGGAACCTTTAAGCACCATTGCCTTTTAAATCAGTTCGAAATATTACCAGAGATAACGTCTTTATAAATATATATGTAATATTAAGAATACTGCCAAATTGCTTACTACCTTTTAAGCTGAATATTTTTTTGTAGTAATTTGAACTGTTTTTGGTTGTTGTAACAAGAACAAGAATCTTATATTAGCGATTTGTTTTTTGACTTTTGTTCCATTTTGTTTTGACATTCTTCATTAAAAGTTTAAGTTTGGCTAATATTCAATTAGAAAAATGCTTAAATTGCGGATACATTTATAACAAAAGTAAGGAAAATGTATTTAAATTACAAATTGCAAAAATAACCGGTTTATATTCATAGATAAAATGCGCCTCAACTTCGGTTGACTTTGAGAGATAATTTTCCATGTACAAAAGCTTTTTAACAGACAAATTCTTACTTTTGAAAATATAAAAAAGTATTTCTTTGGCTATGCAATTTAAATGATGTAGCTATTTCCGAACGAAGATTTCGTTCGCATAACTTACATTTAAAACAAAAACATATTATAAAACAGGGGTAAGTTCTAAAAAATATTATACCTTTGAATAACAATAGAATAAAAACAACAATAGAATTTTTTATTTTGTTTCAAATAAAATTAAAAAAAACAAACCTTTTTTATTAAAAATGGTCAAGTTTTTAGTGCATATTTTTTATTTTTTTAATGCATATTTTTGAATTTTTAGTGCATGTTTTATGCGCATATTTTCGATTTTTTAGTGCATGAAAATCTCATCCCTAATTATAAGTATTGAATTTTAAAGGTGTTGTGTTGTTGTTTAAGAAAATTAAGACTGATGAAAATGTTCTAAAAAAAAAACTGTAATAGACGAATGGAAATAACTACGATAATATTGCTATTATAATTACGACCAATTTTCATTACCAAGAGTTTAGCGATAAAAGCATGACAACTTTTTTAGAGAAGATAGTGGAAAGCGATGTTAATGGTTTCATTTCACGACAGATGATTTTGGTTTAGAATATGTTTGAGTTAAACTTACACCTAATTTATAGTATGGCAATGGTAGGAAAGCTCTAAGAAGGATGGAAACTTATGTAGGCTGTAATCTGTACGTAAACCAAATCATAAGAAATCAATACAATGCATTATCAAAAAAAGAAATAGTACCAATTTTTTTTTAATTTTACCTTTTTAAATGTGCCCTGTATTTTCATTTGGGCTATATGCTCTAACTCTTTTTATTTATTTATTTAATTACAAAAATTACAACAAGACTTTCAATCTTATATAATAGTACTGCTGATACAATGGCAGATTTATTTGAAGTTACTTAGAGATTAAAGAAATTATTGATATTAATAATAAGTAAAAGTAGACAAAAAATTTTATATAAGTTACAAAATTTTAAGCAAAATGAGAAAGTATTGCAATGTTAAAGTGCTTAGCATTGCCTAGGACTTGTATATTAGATGGGAGTTCATTCCAGAGACGGATGGCATTAACGAAGAAGTGTCTTTCTGATATTAGTTTACGGTATCGAATGGAGTTTATTTTGTATCCTCTATTGGATCTTGAAAACGTTATTCTTTTGTGAAGATACGCAGGTTGTTTGCTATAAATAATTTTGTGCGAAAATAGTAGATTACGGCATTTTAGTAGGTTTTCAAAAGGTACATTAACGATTTGGTAAGAAAACTGTGATATTCTACTGTATCTACTAGTTCACACAGAAAAAAATCAAGTTAAAAACGTCGAAAACAAGGTTGATTTAAATTTTTTCGGTGGTGATTTTGCTTCATACGGGTTTCATGTTAATTCAACCTGATTTTACAATAACTGCGAACAACATTTTTTTCTTTTGATATAACTATAATTCATGTTAATTTAACATTGCAGTAAAGTTAGAGCAAAATGTAATTTATATTGAAATAGCAATCGGAATCACGTTGAATGAAAGTTATTTCCAGTTGAAACAACGTGAATTTCATGTAGAATCAAATGGGTTTGAGTGTATTTTAACAGTGTGAAGAAGCTTCAGACAACATTTGCATTTATGTAAGAATAATTCAAAACCCTGTAACACATGTTTCACTTATTTTGTATTCTCCTTTGTTAACAGAAGCATCAGCAGAATCGCCCGATATGGTCATCATTCTACTTTGAAAACTTGATGTGCTATTTAAATAAACAATTTTAATTAAAAGAATACGGGAATTGTCTTCTTTTTATAACATATTTTAAAAGTGAAAATAAAAAATGTACATAATTAAGTAGGTATGCATGTTAATTTAACAAGATAAACTTTTGATTTTAATACAAAACAGGTTTTTATGGGTTCAATATTGAATCCAGATTTATTTATATTTTAATATTATTTTTTTTTATTTTTTTAACAGTGAATAATATCAAATAAACGTAAGTTAAGGTTATTTTGATATTTTTTAATTAAAAATTAATATGAAATAATGATAAATTTAAGTAAAGGGCATAATTTTTCTGAAATTTAACTTGATTCTCAATCAACATTTTTCCATGTTAATTTTACATGGGTATTTTTTTCTGTGTGTTCTACCATAAATATATCTTGCAATATTATTAAATGTAACTTTGAGCTTAGTCTGGCATAGTGAATTGCAGCTAGAAAAATTTCGCAACCATAAAGAAGTGTCGGCAGTAAAAATGTCCTGGCAAGAAGCATGCGTATATCAAATGGAGTGAAATATTGCGTGGTCCAAAGATTTCTTAGCATGGAGTTAGTTTTTCCACAAATGAAGTTTACGTGACTTGACCAGGTTAGTTTATTATTAATTACAATTCCAAGTTTTTTTGCAGTATCAACTATGTCAATTACGGATTGCCCAACGAGTATTGGTGGTAGATTTGAGTGTACATTGCTGCTTTTGCTTATCAATATTGCCTATGATTTTTTTGCGTTTAAGCAAAGACCATTTATTAAGGCCCATCTATAAACTTTATCAAGATCATGGTTTAACTTTTCGATGCATTCATTGATACTAGATGGCGAACAGCTAATGTAAAGCTGTACATCATCAGCGTTCATGTAAATTCCACAATAGCTGACTCTAGACGGTAGGTCATTGGAATAAATTGAATATAGAAGAGAACCCAGAATTGAGCTCTTGAAGTCAAACAAATGTTAGATTTTTCAGAACCTGAGCATACAAATTGAGTTCTGTTATAAAGATATGACGAAATTAATTTAACAGCAGTGTTTGAGAAATGGCACATGTGTTTTGATCTTTAGGAAATTTCTCTAAAAGAGAAATTGTAAAAAAGGTAAAACAGTACCAAAATTAACAGCTTTTTCTCAATTTAGGCCCCTATAAAGTATACCAAACTTATCGTAGAGAAAAAAGTACAAAATTTTCCCGTTTTCGAACCTTAAAAAGAACCAATGTTATCCCGTTTCTAACCCTTAAAAAGTACCCTATATTTTATTTTGGACCATATGCAATATGTATACCAGATTTTTTCAAAAAAGAGTAATAGTACCAACTTGTTCCCGTTTCTACCCCTTTAAAAGTACCCTATATTTTACATACATATTTTACGTACATATGCAATATGTATACCAAATTTGTCAAAAAGAGTAAAAGTACCAAAAGTACAAATTTTTCCCCGTTTCTACCCATTAAAAAGTAGCCTTTATTGTAATCTGGGCTATATTCAATATGTATACCATATTGTTCAAAATTAGTAAAAGTGCCCAAAGTATCAATTATATCCCGTGTCTTTCCCTAAAAAGTACGCCATATTATTATCTGGACCATATGCAATCAGTATAACAAATTTATCAAAAAGAGAAAAAGTCCCATTTTTTTGAGTGTTTCTACCCCTTAAAAAGTACCTATATTTTAATCTGGGCTAAATTCAATCTGTATAACAAACTTTTCAAAAAGAGTAAAAGTACCAATTTTCCCCGTTTCTATCAAATTTCTTTCAAACCCGTTAAGCGGTTTCCGCGTGATTGACTCACAAACTTTCAAATTTATAATATAAGTAGGAGTAGGAAGCGTAAAATAGCGGTCCAAAGTTTTACAATATATTGTGAAGTACCGGCGCTAAAAATATTTTTCTAATAAAAAAAAATAATTAAGAACTTAAAATTTCTTACAAACATTTAAATTGTTTGGGTTACGGAAATATTTGAATAACTGTTGCTTTAAAATAAAAAGCATTTAAAATGCAATATTTTCCATGCTCAACATTTTAAAATTGTGTTTATCATTATTATTTTACTTGGTTTTATTTTAAACGTTTTTAAAATTCATTACTTTTTGATAACATGTCTTATGTAGACCAAGTCTGACTCTTAAAGGGTTTAATTAAACAACAAGACTTTTTTTCCAACAATACTTTGAAACGTAGCACAAGTTTAAATTACTGTTTAGTATTAGTATAAACTTTGGCTCTCTTTACACCGGTTCTTATACTACATAAATAATTTTCAATTTTCTTTCTAAAAATTTTTTCACGTTAAACTTTGACATAAACTTTGTTGTTCGTTATTAAATTGTTCACCAATTTTTGTACACAATTTCGTAGTATTTTAGAAAAAACCAAAAACACACGCATACAGATACTATACGAAGATTGTAGCCGTACAAAAAACACACGTTTGGCTCATAAATATTCATTAAAATTTATTTTGCATAAAAATGAAACACACTCACAGGACAAAGACACTTGGAGATGTTCCGTAAACGAATATATGCATGTATATACACACATGCAGAGACACACATTCATCAGGAGTAAGATCCTCTCAGAGGTGCCGTTACAGACAACCAACACAATTATCACTAGTTGCACATGTTTTTATTGTAGTTGTTGCTGCTATTGTTGATGTTGTCGTTGTTATTGTTGTTATTAGTATGAGTTTCAGATAAATTTATGTTTTTACACTTTTATATTAATGTACGTGTTTGTTGGTATGAATATAACGGTATATGTTAGAGTGTAAATATGTTATTGTTGTAATTTTAATGACAACGAACGGGTAGCTAAAGCATAAAGCGGATACCTTTTTAGAAGTAGCATTATATGACTTTAAGTGTATGATGGTGGTACTGATGTCAACCCGTTTGTTTTTGCTTCTGTTGTTCGTTTGACATTTTGTACCATTTGTCAAATGAACTTGACAGCATTTGTTTTATACTTTAACCGTTCGTTATTTAAGCAGCTTTTAATAAAACACTTACACACACTAACTAGTAAATTTCTTGTATTTAACAATAAAAAATCCTTAGTTTTATTTTGTAATGCAAACGTGTTTTAGTATTTGTGCGAGTGTGTTAAGTTATTGCAAGCTCAAAACCGGATTTTATTATTAAATCAAATTTGCATCCTATTAAACATTTGAAGCTTTTTACAAATAAAAATAATTTTTTTAATTTTTAGTGTATATCTTTAAATATGTTTTTTACCTAAAAGTATTCTTTATTTTTGCAAGGTTTAATTAAAAATTATTCATACGCCCAGTTTGCTTTTCATTTTAAGACTGTTGATTGATTCAACTTTTCATTTTCTCACTTTAAACATATTGAAGTTTTTATTATTTCACTACTTTGTTTCTTTATTTATTTTTTTTTTTTTTTATTATTTATTTGTTTATTTTTGTTTATTTATTTTGTTAAGAAACAAACTTCAACACTTTCATGTAATGCTATTGTTTATTTGGTGTAAATTAAGTTAAAATATGCCGACCTTTATGCCCGTAGCTAAAGGACTCTTATTGACAACTAAACGCCGACTAAGTTTTGTAACTGTTTATGAATTGTGCCTTTCGCCACTACGACCTAACAAACAAGAACATTTTTAGCATAAAAATATACAAATTTATATGAAGTGCGACAACAAATGGCAGCAGCATAATTCTGTATGCGAATTCGCCGCAACATGTTCGCGCGTTTCGCAATTTTTTTTTTTAATATTCGTAATGCCGAATGTCATAAATATTCTATTACAATCTATACTATACTAGTGAGAGAGTTAAAGAGAACGAACAGAGCAGGCGCTTCACACAAAAATCTTGACTTTTACACAGTCGAGTAGGTAAATGTAGTTATTTGTAAATTATTTAAAGCTTAACATAGACGCAAACTTTTAACTCTTAGGCTAATACTTCTCTCTTTTAGTAAAACCAAAGAGAGTTTTAAGTCTCATTATTAATTAAGTTCGTTGTCTTTCCTTAAGAGTTCTAATTAATTGTCTAAGGTTAGTTCCATATGTTATAAAAAAAGTAAGTAAATGCTTAGAGATTTGTTTAGAAATTGTCAGCAAAATGAAAAACAAGTAAATGACAAGCAAAAGCATAAAAGAGAAATTGTTAATAGAAAAAGGTCAATTGTTACTTTTCATTGATAACCAACCTAAAAAATTCAAATTGATTAAAGCAATAAATAAAAAAACCTTAAAGAACTTACCACAAATAAAATCTAGATATGAAATATGTAATTCAATTCATCTTAAATCGCATTGATTACAAAAGCAGACAACCTGATTTAATTTTTATTTCTACTACTGTCGTCCATACGTCCACAATAAAGCGTAGGTTTTTTTCATTGAATAAAAGTTCGTCACTTTGTTCCAACTAAACAAATACAGAATAAAACAACCAACTTACAAACACACATTTTTCACTACAAGTTTATTTGTTACGTTTCCCAATGAGAACTGGGTCATTCAATTCTGTTTACATTCGTTTTACACAGTAATCACAAGGCTTTTAGTACGTTCACATGTGTTACACTTTTAATTTCTGTTTTCTTTTGATTTTTTTCATTTAGGCCAAAATTTGTTTCCCTTCCTTTCATTATTTTTACACCAAAAAAAAAAAATTATATTATGGCCAACATTGTTGTTTTTTATATGCTTCATTGTTTTACGAGTATTAATATTATGAATATGTTTTATTCTATAGAAATTGTATATTCTCTCTTTTCTTCCTGTCCTGTTTCTCTTAAAAAAAATCAACTCTTAAAATTATAACTTACACGTGATTCAGTTTTTTTAACCTGTTTTATAGCAACATGTAACTGGATAAGGACTTGCAGCAAATGTTGATTTTTTGGAAACATCATCATCCAATGAAAACCCAAATGAAATGGACTTTCACTTTTAGTCGATGCCAAAAGTTTAATTTAGAATCTAAAGCTCAGATGCAAAATTATTTATTGCTTATCTTCTTTGGAAACATCAACTGGAGTTAAATTAACTTTTATGATTTCTATTGATTTTACAATTAGTTGTAAAAGTATGTGTATTAACTCGGGATGAGATTTTCATGCACAAAATTTTAAATATGGACTAAAAAATAAATTATATGGGCATATCCGTCAAAAGGTCCACCGTGACCGAAAATTAAAAAGATATTAAAAGCTGATTATTTTACGACATTGTTATAGAGAAATATTTAGATTTTACTAATTTTATAAATTTACCAATAAATTTGTTCGCTTAGATGAACAATCAGACTGCAAAGTTGTGCAAAAGTAATTTCTTATTTGTGAGAATGTTTTATTGTATATTTTCTTAAATATTATATTCCTTAAAAGAGGTGATATTTGATAAAAATTTTCTTACATTGTCTGTAATCTAAAGCTCAAATTAGGCATGACATAACCATAATAACACAGCCGTAACGGCGAATTTAGAAACCAAAATTTAATTGGTTTGTATGGTATGTTTATGTCGTTTCGGTAATGCAATAGCTATGGTAATACAGTTCTGGTATGGATATGTCACGTCTAATTGGACCTTAAGGAAGAGTTAAAGAGCAATATGTTATTCTTATTAACGGTAAAATTTTATTTTGTTTTCATCATTATTCTGTTCAATTATTATGGAAAAAATTTGACGTTCGAAATGTCACGTATCGACCCAGATTTTGGCTTAAAAAAAATGCAGAAGAGTTAGGAATTGAACCAGAGACATTTTAATTTTACATTGCTACGCTAAGTTTGACTAAAAAATTGTGCCAGGTTTTGCTGAATTACGCATTTTTATACATGGCCACAAAAACTACTTCTATTTTGTTCACGTTCGAACCGCCACTTCTTTTGCCATTATCTTTGACCTAGAATCGCGCCCTCCATAAACTTTTGCATAGATAACAATACTTACTTAGTGCTATTATTTAAGGGTTAAGAGAACGTAAAAATATTTGTTGTTTAAAATATTATTGCATTTTTAATGCGAACGACTGTCACGTTCAACACTTTGGATTTACCCATATGCACTAAAAACTTTTTTATTAAAAAAAAAATATAAAAAATTCAGTCTATTGTTAGTCAAATA
The DNA here is from genome assembly GCA_930367215.1 of Pollenia angustigena. Lineage (NCBI taxonomy): Eukaryota > Metazoa > Arthropoda > Insecta > Diptera > Polleniidae > Pollenia > Pollenia angustigena. The sequence goes on along the minus strand of OV884057.1, from coordinate 115,794,994 downwards.
TCTTTAAGGGCCATTATTACAACTTGAAGTTAGCTAAAGTTAAGATTAAATTGACAGATAATAATGTGTTATCTGTCAAAAAGCGTCTGTTAACTGTCGGATAGCAGCTAACGCCAAGTTATAATAATGGCCCAAGAAACTTAAAAAACTAATTAAAATAATTGTTTGCATAAGCAAATAAGTACTGTTTTATCAAATGTAAAACTTTCTCTTGTACTTGAAGAATGCATTTAAAAAAAAATTGATTTTCAGATCCCACTTTGATCAGATCAAAAATATTTGAAATTTATTTTATTTTTTGGAATCATTAATGTTTTATTTTTTTTTTGCACAGAGTTTTAGATTTTTTTTTTAATTTGTCGCGCTTTTATTCTTCCTTATCAATTTCAATTAATTTTACTTGAGTATTAAGTGGACTGAAGTTATTTTTTCACCAATATATTCGTAATTGAAGAATACAAATGCTCATTGACTTCTGATGTTATTTTAATTTAATTTATACTTTACTTTTTTAATTTCACAGTCATCGCTATCAAAAGCTCTTCTAATTTCCTTAATGACTCAACGTTTTTTGAATTGAATCCTGGCTGTGGTGAAAGGGGAATCAAGGGATATATTACATTAAAAAGTGCAATCTTATCGAAATGGCTTTTAATTTGCAACGCGGTATAACCCATGTGCCAAGCAAGTAACTTGTAAACAGTTTTGAATAAAATATTTAAATCCATTAGAAGACGTAACCATGTAAAGTGCTACATCGGTTGAAAGTAGAAGCATCTTTTGAAGAAATCTTGAAAATTTTGTATTTAAATAAAAGCCCCAAAAGAATTTATTTATTAAAATTTTTAATATTTTTAATTAGGCTTAAGTTCATGAAATTTAATTTTTATTAAATTATTTTTATGAAGAAAGGAATTTTACAACATGAAAATCAATTAAAATTGTTATTGATAATCTTTTATTCTTGACGTGGCTCGGGCTCGAACCCGAAAGCAAATTTCGATCTACCAAATGTTAAAATACAATTTGGTTTAAGGATTGATGTTTGACTAGTGACGTCAGCAGTCGTCGATGGCTGCGAGTGTAAGACGGCAAATCCATCTGAGGAGATCGAGTGGTTGCGATCGAAATATGTCATGGTAACCTGCCGGCCAGGGTTCGAGCCCGAGCCACGTCAAGAATGAAAGATTATCAATAACAATTTTAATTGATTTTCATGTTGTAAAATTTCTTTCTTCATAAAAATAATTTAATAAAAATTAAATTTCATGAACTTAAGCCTAATTAAGAATATTAAAAATTTGGATTGAAAACCATAAATAGTTCAACAAAATAACCACAATACTAATTATTTATTTATTAATTTAAAAAAATGTTTAAGAATTTTTTTATAATCAGCCGAAAATTTCAAAATATGCACTAAAAATCTAAATATGCAAAAATATGCATTTTTACCAAAATATGCAAGAATATGCAAAAACAAATCGATGCCATTTAAACGCAAATTTAATGAATCGGAAAGATATTTGGCCGACATCGTTCTTAGACTATCGACAAAAAACATGCATTTGCATGGAAATCGCATCCCTAGTAATAACGAACAAGTTTGGTCCTGGCTTATCTGGCAAAAATATTTTTTCTATTTGGTAAAATAACGGGCCTATATATTGCATATTAAACACCTAACAAAATTTATATAAAGAATCGAATAACTTATTTTAATTGGGCACAATCGCCTTAAGTTAATTGAACATGTATTTATATTGAAAATATCCCAAAAAATTAGCTAATTTATCATCAAAATCAAAATGTTAAGCAATTTAAAATTATAAACCAATAACATATTTTTATGGGATATAGTTGAATTTATAAACAAAACGGGCCCATTTAAAAATCGCAAACTTTTCACGAACATTTTATAACGAACCATACTTTTTATTGCCTCAGATAGGCCTACACACATTCAAATAATGGAACATTTTTCAAACTCTTTACTGTGGTGTCGCTGTGTGAACAAATGAGAAGCGTGTATTAAATATACTCTCAAAAATTAAAAAGCGAATGCAAAATACACACAATAATTTTTTTTTTTTTTTTTTATGTGGTTTTGGGATATGGTCCCAACAGGAAATAAAAAATGGCAGGACTAATTTCTAGAATACTTCTAGAAGTTAAAGATTTATTTTAAAAATACTTTCCACCAGTACACATTTTTCACCCTCTTCTTAAAAGAGTGAGAAGCGAGGTTGTTCAGTTAAATATTTGTTTTTTTGTGACATTCCTTACCCCTTTCTTTAGGAAGGGAAAGAAGTGGTTCTATTTTTTATTATTTTTTTCGCGTAGTAACTCTACCGTAAACGAATATGCTGCCGATCAGCTAATCCGTTTTGCTTACCAAGCTAATGTAAAATGCTGATGTTAAATAAAATCATAAATAAATTCTGTACGGTGTAAAACGTGTTAGTAAATCAATCACAATAAAATGCTCCTTATGGTTTTACTTTTGGTTTATTTCAAGTACGAATTCGTTATTAAATCAACTTTGTAATATTTGAATCAAGCGCATTTTGAGATTGATTTAATCTTAGTTTTACTTAAATCAATCTTATTTTTGGATTATCTCAAGTACGAAGTCAGTATTGAATATGGATAAGTTTAGTATTTCGCGATTGAAAATCCGTACTTGAATCAATTTTTCTGCAGTTGGTTCAAAAAAATCCTTTCTTACCGTACTTTTAATACGGCTTCGGATTGATTTGAGTATGGATGGATTGGTTTTTTTTCTGAGTGCAGCACCTACCCAAGCAAAATTATGTATAATGTAAAGGATTAAATGAGTTGTTCCGAATATTAAATAGATATCAACATCTGTACAGACCTTTTTCGTATTAAAGTCATTTTCAAAATGCTCAAAAGTAGAAAAGTATTCGGGATATTCCAAAATAACCGTTATTAGCGGTTTTTAAAAAGATGATGGCACTTTAATAAAAGTATCTTCAAAAACGGATTATGTATTTTTTTAACTGCAAGATAATAAAATTACTAAAATAACAATGGATCGCTAGTGAAGATTGGTCAAGAAATGACATTGTACATAAAGTCTAGATGTCAAATACATTTGGTCAAATAACTGTCAAATAGTGTAATAAAACCTTTTGTTTACCTTCAATTCTTGACCCTCGATACAATGCTCCAACATTTCAAAGAAACGAATTCAATGTTATAGAAAAAAAGTTTTAATAATCTACTAAACATGTCTCTGCAACTCGGAAAGTGTTCTAGACATGGTAACCCCTTCAGCTAGTACAAGTACTGGCAAGTCTGCAACAGGTGGTCGTTGGAGCGGTTGTGTTAAAAATTTACGTATATGAAAATTCGAGGAGGCTGAGCTTCTTTCCATCCTATGATGTGATTCTACTTTCTTTGCTTATCAAGGGCCAATTTCACAAAGTTCAGTTATTACCAGCTATTACTTTAACTTCCAGTTAACAAAATGTTTTTGACAGCTATATCTGATAGCTTATTATAATTGAACTTGGTGAAATTGGCCGTAAATCTAATTAATACCCAGAAAAAACTTCGCCTACACTACTTACAGTTCAACTGAAACAACCAATGAATTTTACAGGGCATGTCCCAAAATGAACGCATTTAAAAGTAAGTCATTATTTTTTTACTTAAATACATCCAGAAAAAAGTAGTTATAGAAGTTGTTATACATGTAGTTATAGAAGAAAGCTACTAAATAATAAGTTAAAGAAGCTATTCGTTTTGAAAAAGTAAGCGAAGTTTTTACTGGGAATGTATTTTAAATACTAATAATCTCTTACACCATAATACTATAAAACACTTACCCTACTTGAGTTTTGTTAAGTTTAGCTTAATTTTAATTCAATATGCGTATCGGTATCGATATCAGCGATATTTTATTTTGAGTATCGGTATCGCATCGGCAAAATGGTGTATCGCTACATACCTCTTAATTATAAACCAGTTGTCACCATCTTCAATCGACTTTATGCTTGTCACAATACAAAAAAAAAGTTGAGCCAGTCACTTCCTAGGATCAAAGATAAGTTAAAAAGAGTTCCAGAAAAATTTCTTTTAATTTTTTTTCATGCCTCTGGGCGTACCCTTTTAGTTTTTTGTATTAATATTATCATTAAAATCGGTTGAGTAGTTATCATGGAATTTTAGGGCAAAGTGGAACTTAAGATTTTTTTAACTTAAGCGTGAAATATGGTTTTTTTTTATTTATTTTAATTATGTATTTAAAAATGTTATTTTTGGATTTTAAGACTGGAAAACCGCACTTGGGCCAAAAACACACATGAAAAATTAAACGCTTTCGCGGGCCACCTTGAGAAAGTTTTCACGCCACATGATGCACATACTTGTTCCTGTTGTCCAATCATTCCTCATAAGGTAAACCATCCATTAAAATTTAACATGATTCAAGTAAAATCTGCAATAGAAAAAGTGAATATTAGAAAATCTCCCGGACTTGACCGTATCACAGGGTCAATGATAAGAAACTTACCATCGTCTGCTTCCAGAATCTTGCTACTCATTTTTAACGCTATATTAAGAGTGGGATACTTCCCATCCTCATGGAAGAGGTCTACAATTGTTATGATTCCCAAGCCAGGAAAAAATGCTAGCCAGGTTGCGTCGTACAGACCGATAAGCTTATTATCAATCCTATCGAAGCTTTTCAAAAAAATATTCATTTTAAGTATAACTCCTCATCTAAATGAACACGACATTATCCCGGATCACCAGTTAGGATTCAGAGCGAAACATGGTACAATAGAACAAGTGCATAGATTTGTCACCCTTATTAGATCGGCGTTTGAGAAAAAGCAATACTGCTCAGCCCTGTTTATAGACATTTCCCAAGCTTTTGACAAAGTTTGGCATGATGGGCTACTCATCAAAATAACACGAATGCTTCCTCAAAACACTCACAAGCTTCTGGAGAGCTATCTAACAGGCAGAACATTCATAGTAAGGTCGCAAGATAAATACTCCCCCCTCAAGAAAATTACTTCTGGTGTTCCCCAAGGCAGCATATTAGGACCGCTTCTATATATAATATACACAGCGGATATGCCAACAAACCTGAGCACGCATATCTCTACATTTGCAGACGACACAGCATTTATTAGCGTTAACCATGACCCAAAAGTCGCATCGCAAAATCTGCAGTCCCACATCAATGAACTAGAGTCATGGCTAGAAAAATGGAGAATAAAGGTTAACCCGGCTAAATGTGCTCACTTAACTTTCACGCTCAGAAGACAAACGTGCCCAGCAGTAAAAATAAATAACATCACTGTTCCGGTAGAAAACCATGTTAAGTACTTGGGAATTCATATAGATAGACGCTTGACCTGGTCGCGTCATATTGAAGCGAAAATAACGGCTATGAAACTTAAAGCAGCTCAACTACATTGGCTTCTCGGTCGAAACTCAAAATTGTCCTTAGACAACAAAATTCTCTTATACAAGTCCATCATAAAACCAATATGGACATATGGCATCCAATTATGGGGTACTGCATGCGCATCTAACATTCAAAAGCTTCAAAGAAGACAGTCTAGAATATTACGACAAATTGTCTGCGCCCCATGGTAAATACGTAATGATATTATCCACAGAGATCTCAACGTCCCCACTATCCAGGAGGAAATTAAAAAATATTCAATAAGCTACATCGATAAACTAATGGTCCACCCTAACTACCTCGCTCGGGGTTTGCTTCAGTTCGAAGGTCACCAGAGGCTAAAAAGAACCGATACTTTGAGCCTAACTAGAAGACAGTCTTAAAATTTGAATACAGCAGTTAGTGGTTACACTGGTAACAACTAATAAACAACAAGTAGAATTAAGATTTGAATACATATTGTAAATTTCGATAAGAAAGATTCGATAATAAAAAATAAATTTAATTTAAAAAAAAAAAAAAAATTTTTGGATTTAAATAATAATCCCCAGTAAAAACTTCGCCTACAAAATAATGAGTTGAGTAATCAGAAAAACATAACAGCACTACTTACAATTCTACTGAAAGAACCAATGAATTTTACAAGGGATGTCCCAAAATGAACGCATTAAAAAGTAAGTCATTATATTTTTTACCTGCATACATCCAGAAAAAAGTAGTTATAGAAGTTGTTATAAATGTAGTTATAGAAGAAAGCTACTAAATAATGAGTTAAAGAAGCTATTCATTTTGAAAAAGTAGGCGAAGTTTTTACTGGGTCATTAACATTTTTTGTAATAATGGGACACTCCAAAAAAAAATTAAATGTTTACACTATAAAAAAAATTAACATTTAAATAAAATAGTAAAATCAACTGGAAATTTTGCTATTATTTCTGAAAAATTAACAATTTTTTGCTTTCAAATTTGTTCACACTTAAAAAAAACTTTAGAAATATTCTCTAAAATCTTGCTATTACTACAGAAGAATCTATTATTTTTTGCTGTAAAATTTGTTAATATTAGCAGAATAAATCCGCTGAATTATGATTTTTTTTTTAAATTTTAATACGAAAATATAGGTATTTATTTTTTGAATATTTCTTATTTATTAAAACATTTTATACATATGTGGATAATAACAAGTTAGAGTGCTATATTGTGCCGAATCTTTGATACCCTCCACCGACAGTTCGAATGTTTTAGGAGAGTTTATCTTTATAAAAACAGACATCAGCATTAAAATTGGTTGCGGTTAAGACATATATTAAACTATTGACCGACAATCAGAAAGTTGTATGACTTTTTTTAAATTTTTAGTAGATTGAGTAAAATATCATGATTCGTTATAGTTTAAGCCGAACTTAAATGATTTTCAGGATGGGGGGTAAGCTATGAACCAATCATCCCAAAATACTGCAAAGTGATTTTTGGTAATAAAAAAAAATATAAATCTCAAAACAGCGGAGAAATTAGTTTTAGCGTTTGCAGAGAATTTCATAAGGCTGCTTAAAATGGGACCTAAGTTAAATTATTGACCGTATTTCACAAAATTGCATAACATTTTTTCTGGCAATATGAAGCTAAGCTGGAAGAAAGTTTACCGCAATATCTGTATCTACTACGGTTAAAGGCGTATTTAATTATTTTACCAGAGTGGACTTTATATGGGGCCTATATTAAATTGTGGAACGATCATCACGAAATTTCACAGTGTCATTTCTAGTCCTATAAAACTGTGAAGTATTTAATTTTATTTTATTCTGATTATTTTGAACGGTTTTAGGCGTTCTAAACTGTTTCGAGGGAGTAGAGTTCATATGGGGCCTAGGGTAAATTATGCACCGATCTTCACGAAATTTTGTAGCGTTATTTCTAGTCCCATTAAAAAAATTTGTTATGATAGCATCATTAATTATGGTTTTAAGCGCAATTTTACTGTTTTCCGGGAATAGGGCTTATATGGGGCCCAGGGTAAATTATGGATGGATCACCCCGAAATTTTGAAACGTGATTTTCAGTCGAATGAAACTAATATTTGCAAAATCTTATATCATTCCGCGCATTGTTCCACGAGTTGTGTTAGTTTATGAAACAAAATTATCAATTTTTTTAGGTGGTGGTTCCACATTTTGATTCATAGCTCTGATCCTACTAAACCGATTTAGCTGGATTTCAATCCCAAACTGCTTAGGATAACTACAAGCAATTTGACACCAAGTTTGTTTATTTCTTTTGAGTATTGCGAAAGTGAGCGTGTTTTCAACAGACGGACAGACGGAAAGACAGACGGTCATGGCTAAATCGACTTAGAATTACTCATGGATTCAGAATATATATACTTTATGGGGTCTGAGATGAATAATAAAAAAGTTTCTCACGGAATGACAAACTTAGTATACCCTCTTCACAACTAATTGTTGTGGAGGGTATAAAAACCTTTAAAAAATAAAAGCAGCAATAGATTTTAATAGCTTTTGTTATAATGTGCGTTTCTGTTTCTTATTTTTTTTTTTACTAATACAATGTCGGTCTTAGATCTAATGAATTATAATTATTGTTAATTTAATTGAAAGATTGATTGCAAATATTCCATATTCTGTTCTGTGTTATTTCTGTTCTTTAGTAGTTTTTTGACTTCTTCATCTTAATCCTGATGTTCCACTTTCCATTGATTTCGAATACTGGAGATGAACGGATCTGACGCTGCCAATAATATATTAAATAGATCTTCATTAGTGGAATTTCGTGAAATTTTTCTAGTATTGTGCTCTCTATAAAATCTGTAATCCTTATTCTTTTTTTCCTGAGCTTCCTCTGATAAAACTCCAAGTGGCACCAACTGATATTAAATGACATCTTCTACATGATAAAGGATTTTGAGAACTGTAGCAGACATATTTCTTCATGGGTACTTGGTTGTATATATTTTTTCAGTTTCCTTAGCAAATCTTCAAATTTTCTAGAGTCAATTTCTGCATTGCACGCAAGTACTTCTAGGATTATTTTAAATCTAAAAATGAGGTTAAAAACAACACCTGTTATTTCAGATCTGAAAAGAATCTTCTTGCGGTATTGCCATCATTTGTATTGCCTGACCCTTGTTTGGGCTGATCTATAATCAACCCAAATTTGCGATTTTCATCTTAAACATGTGTCCTTTTTTAACTTCTTAACTCCTTGTTGGCTTTGTTGTTTCTTATTTATCGTGAAGATCCGAAATCCAAATCATAACTGATTTTTAATATGCTTTCCATAAGTCGTATTCTTGCATGCAGTGGTGATAATCCAAATTCATATGCATCAGTACTATCTAATGATTCTGTCGGGACTTGGTTTAATTAGCTTGATGTTGAATGGCATATGATGCAGCCTTCGTGTTAGTCAAAGCCTGGCCTATTTTTTCATCTATCATTGTTAGCACTAGTTGGTAACTTCAATTTGCTGCCCCTCTAAATCTTATTGTAATGGCTGCAGTATTGCAATTTGGGCCTTGATATCACTAACTTCTTTGTTAATGGCATCATAAGTTTCTTTTTTGTATTCAAATTTAATAGGCCTGCAGTATTTCGTAGAAGATGGTGTCTCATTTTTCCAAATATCCTTTGTTTGCGTTGTACTAGTCGAAGGCTCTTAATCTTCCAAAATACTTTTTAATCGCAATGGTAAAAATGATACCATGAACATATCTGAGTCCGAAATATTTTCACATCCTACTTGTTTGTATTGTTTTTGTCCGGTAGAACCATCACATCCCCATTTACAAAAAAGAATTAACTTTGTGTTTCCATATTTCTTTAACTCATTTCCTTTTATTGATTGTTGCAAGCGTTCGGTTGTGTGATCAACTAGAGATTGTAGTTGTAGCTCTGCCGAAATTGATGTGATTCTAATAGTGTCCTTTAATGGCAAACAGTCCATTTTAGCAGCTGTTATGGGATGATATGCTGGATACAGATTGGAGCCTTTTTCAATCGCACGCAATCTGAGCTGAATATGCAAATTTCAAATCCAGAAATAATGCTAATGCCTTCTCATTTGTGAATTGTTTAGCATCGCTCGGAGTTGGTATACTTTTCCGTTTTGTTCTCAATGGACTAGATTTAACAACTTTTTCAATGATATCCACTTTTGTCAATTGTTTCTTTGATCGTAATTGATGTAGGAAAGTATCTTGAATATTTTCATATCCGATTTCTTCATTGATATCCTTAAGCTTCCGCCTCTTAGATCTATCGCTACAGTTATCCAGCGATTTTTGTGGTCTCCCACGTGTCTTTTGATTTGAAGTTTCTGAAGCGATCTGGACAACAAGTTCGTTCTCTAACCAGTTTGCAAAGCCCATATATTTATTTTAGCTGTTATCAACTTTCCTGTATCGCTGTTTTAAATTTTTGATGAAAAAAGATAATTTATTTTCTAAGTCCAATTGTATTTCAGTGCTATAGGAATTTAAGTTTCCTTTTTTTCGAATGTAATTTTTAACATCTTCCTCGTTTTTGTTTCTAAAATACTCTCCGGCCAATTCTTTATAGCTGAAGCTCTCCATGTTTATGAAAAACGTTGTTATTGCTCAGATATATTATATCCACTGAGTTTGCATCCGAATGTCACTTGTTTTTAAACCTTTTCGTACTTTTTTGCATACCAAATACAGGTAGAATAAAAATGATTAAAAACCTTAAAATACCTGACACAAATTTAACAACGCATTGCATAGCTATAGGGTCCTGGACTATTATTAGAGTCATAAAAACAGATAAAATGTTTAGCGTAAACGCGTGTCTAAGTTTTTTATTCTACTATAAAATACGCTAGTGTGAACGTAGTGTAACGGATAAGGATGAATCAGGGTAACTATACGTTTTTCTGATTGTGTAACATTAATAAAAAAATTTCATATGTACTACCTGTATTCTGTTTGATCACGATCAATATTCCCTATATCATAAAATTTTTTTTGAAGGCAATAGCACATTATTTCTGTTACTTCTACAAAAATTTTTGCGGAAAAAAAAAATTCAAACAAAAAAAAATATTTTTGGAGTAATTTCTTTAAAATTAAAAAAGTGTTAAACAGGCGGGTCCGGGCGGGTACAAGAGTATATGCACGGTTAAAGAAAACACTTTCACCTTTCTATCAGTGGTTTTACCTTCTTAAAAGAGAACTGCAAAATCACTATTTTTCTTGATTTATTCATACGCTCAAATTTACATTCACTCTTTACTTGCAAAACAAAGTTCAACGTTGGTAATTTTTACATCGTTTCGTACACATTTGATTTTTGCATGTATTCGTTTTTTATTGAAAGTGCTTTGTTTGCATTTTTGTTGCGCACGCAATATAACACAACTGTGTAAATTCAAAAGGAACACATTCTTATACTTTTGCATTCAAGTAGTCATTGTCCACTCGATGAGACGCTTTGTTAACATTAACAATAACAACAACAATAAACCACTCGATGAAACGCTTTGTTAAAATTAACAACAACTAAAACAACAATAGCAAGAATACATTGTACATAGGTACAGAACTACTGTACTTTTTAAGATGATAAAAAAAGTCTACTGTTCCTATGGAAATTGTTTGTACCTACATACATATGTGCGTTTAGTTTCATTTAAAATTTTTTTTTTCTCTTGTACTACATAGCAATTGCTGAATGAATACATGAGTAATGATTGCTTGATTTCTGGATTTTATGTTTGTATTTTTTTTTTTCTTTACCAAAACAATCATTGTCGCACCGAACACACAAACATCGTTATTAAAAAACGAAGCTACCCTGCAAATAATAGGACTAGTCCAAACACGCGTGTAAAGAGTAGTCCACAAGGGACCAGGACTAGTCCAAAAGTAACCCAAACGTATGGAAAAAACTGGTCTATTTAACATTACGATGTCCTAGGATAGGACCATATAACCCATCTTTGGACCACTAAGGAGTAGTTGCATTACATCGGACCAGTCCATGGAGTAGTCCATATTATCAAAATGAATCAGCTGGTCCAATTTTATTTGTAGGGTAACGATGGTATAAATAGCAAAGCACGATGTGCATTATTTGAATGACTGCAAACCAGCAGCGAATGTTTGCGGTTGCGCAAGTTTGATTGTATGACCGCAAGCAAGTGTATTTGTTGCTGTTCATTTAATGCGATTTTTTTCAATTGCACAAAGCCGTTCTCTGCTTCTTAATCCCTTTTGATCCGCAAAAGTTCTATTCTACTAAAGTTGAAATTTGACAAACATATAGTGGTTTAGAAAATATTTCTTAACATCTCAAATATAAATTACACAACACAGAAAAAATTATTTTTCCAATTCAAACAAAAAAGTTGTAGAATCAAACAATTTTTTGGCTGCAATCGGTCCTATAAACAAATTCACATATTCAAACAATTTATTTGCATTTTGTTTATTGAAAAAAAACACCGATTTTTTTAACCAAATAATTTAACTGAATCAAACAAAAAGTTTACTGAAATTCATATAAATTTCAAACAAATAATTTTGCTGAATCAAACTAAAAAGTTTTTTTGCACAAGCAATGATGCGCACACAAGCAAGAACCACAGGTAGAGAAGATGAAGGCAGAGCTGAGCGGCAGGCTGGCTTTGAGACACATTTTTTTTTTTTTTTTTTTGAATAATTTTTGAACGAAGTCTTATTTATACACACAATGTTTTTCTTCATCCCTCACTGTTGCTGTATCCTTTCCTTTGCTAAAGAAGAAGAAATGTAACAAAAAACGGCGGTGACCAAATCGATATGTTTTTCGTCATCACTCTATTTTTGTATTTGATGTATTTTACTAAACGGTTTGAAAAAATTGAATACGGGATTTTGTTTTTTTTTTACCAACTTTGAAACCAACCAAAAATTTATTTTGTTTCTTATAATGTTGTTGTTGTTTCTGTTTTTTAAAAAGAGTGAGACGTTTTTTTACCTGCTATTTTTTACTACAAACCTCTTCATGCTATTTTATCATCTTTCTTATTGTTGTACTTTTTTAAAGTGTCTAAAAATAGACTGTTTGTGTATTTTGTTGTAGTTCTTTTACATATTTCACATAAGAGTTGCTTACGATAAAAATAAAAATAAAAAAATAAAAATAAAAAAATACAAAAAGACGACAACATTAAAAAGCGTTAAATATTTCATACAAAATTATAAAAACTTGAAACCAATAACGCGTATATATTGTATTTTTGAATAGTTGTCCACATTTTTGTTGGATAAATAAAAATCAAACAAAAATATTAATTGATTCAGTAAAAAAATTTGTAGAAATAAAATAAATTTTCAAACAAGCGTTTGTTTGAAAATAATTAGGCAATAATTTTTTCTGTGAATAGTTGCACATATTACTTTTTTAAAGATAACAAGACTACCAACCTAGCAAAAAAGCTAGCAGGGCATTATCGGTGATAGTTTTTGAGCAATTACAATTTCTTTCGGACTAAATATAAAAAAAATCACTTTTTTCTGAATTAAAAAAAAGTTGTTTTTAACAACATGGCACAACCACAATTTCCAAAATGTTGACCTAATTTTTTGGCTACCTTAGTTTTAATATGTGAACTGTTAAATAAAATTAAAATTTTTGAAATCGGTGACAAACAAAAATTGGACTTTAGGCCAATGAAATAAAATTCTCAGCCACTGTGCGTCGCCTTTAAAGGTCGGATCATAACACATTGCATGACAGTTTAATCCGACAGCAAATTCTGGGCGCCACTTATGTTATCTAGGTTATCTTAATGTCCAATTTTTTGCACATAGCAAAAACCCCTTCTAAAACTTTATACTTCTAGCTTTGAATGCATTCACTTTTATGCCACGTCCCGAAATTAGGCCCCCTTTCGGATCGGACCTTAAATGCCGATGCTGTATACAAAAAACTAAAAAGGCGGTATCCAGAGGCGTGGAATTCTTTTCTACTAATCTTTAATCCTAGGGGGTGACTGGCTCAACTTTTTTTCGAACTACCTTTATGTGCCAAATACATTAAATTATTTTCAAAATTGCGACTTTGCGCACAAGGTTTACACGGAGTGCTAACCATACAGCAATTAAGCCGGACAGATGGATGAATATCATCGATCCAGAATATTATTCTTACTGCATATTTCCGATGTGTGAAAGAATTCTTTCTACAAATACAATTAAAACAAGTAAGAAAGTTTATTCGGCCAAAACCGACGATATGATACCCTACACCACAGTATTTAAAAACAAAATTTTGAGAGTTTGATAGTTTCTGAGAGGCAAATATTGTCCCCTATCTCCCCTAGACTATCTATAAGTCGATCTATTGCAATTCTAAGTTGTGGGTTTAGAACCAATATATTTTCGTGTTACACACATCAGCACAAAATCATAATATCCTCTCCACTTTTGATGGCGTGGATAAACATTTGTGTAAACATGTAATTAGTTTACAACAAACAAAAAGTATGTTCCCTAAACAAATGAATTTAACCGTTTGACTTAATTGCCGTTTGATGTTAAACTTAAATAAGTATTACACAATAGATTCCTATTGGAATGTTTAACGTACCGAAAAAATATAAAAACACCAATTAAATTTCAAAGTTTTACAACACAGAACCGCCTCCCTAATAGTTAATAAGTGTAATATTTATTTCGGGAACACCCATTGAAATTTGATTTAAAACGATGCATTTCAACGTGCTGTAAACATTAATTGTTTGATTGTGCTACAGCTGACATTAAACGGGTGATAAAATGTTACCGAAATTTCTAACACAACGTTATTCGCTGGACAAGCACTTATTTTTAATACCACGATTTGCCTTGAGCCTTATTGGAAACTATCCGGAAACAGAGAGGACTACAAAGATACAACTTTGGGCATTCTTTAATATCGCTATACTGGGTTATGGATGCTATGCCGAAGTTCATTATGGCATCCATTACATAAACATCGACATAAGCACGGCCTTGGATGCTCTTTGTCCAGTGGCTTCAAGTATAATGTCGTTTATGAAAATATTTTTCTTGTGGTGGTATCGAAAGGAGTATAAAAATCTTATAGAAAAGGTACGCCAACTAACAGCCGAGCAGAATTCGAGGGGTAAAATGCAAACGAAAGAAAAGTATTTTACGTTGGCAACACGATTGAGTGCTTTGGTACTATTTTTTGGTATTTGTACCAGCACTGCATATACAATACGCCCGATTATTACCAATACGCTTTTATATTTGAATGGCAAAGACATAATTTATGAGACTCCTTTTAAAATGATGCAAGTTGGGCGACTTTCAAAATAAAAGTGGGAAATTTTTAATTTATAAAATTTTTTTTAAGGTTTCCTGAAAATCTTTTATTAATGCCAGTCTACCCTCTAACATTCATACTGGTCCATTGGCATGGGTACATAACAGTTTTTGGATTTGTTGGTGCTGATGGTTTCTTTTTAGGATTTTGCATATATTTTGCTACACTTTTAAAAGCACTACAGCTGGATCTGCAAACTATATTAGCAGACATTGGAAAGAAAGGAAATGGTATATATGATACGGAGGAAAAGGTGTACTTGGCTCTGAAAAGCGTTATTAATCGTCAAAATGAAATTGCTGAGTTGGCTGACAATTTCTCCTCGATTATGGTTGAAATAACTTTGTGTCATTTCATAACTTCAAGTATAATTATTGCAGTTAGCATTGTTGATCTCTTACTGGTGAGTTACTTAAATTAATATTATATTAACATTTTTAATAAAACTAATTAATATTTTAATGCTTCTGAAACACAGCTCTCCGGTTACGGTATTGTAGTTTATGTCGTTCATACTTGTGCTGTATTGACAGAAATTTGTCTCTACTGTTTAGGTGGGAATATTGTAATGACAAGCGTAAGTCTCCATCTCAATGTTTTTATGTGGTAATTTTAATAGCGATGTTATTTTCTCAGAGTGAGAACTTGGCCTTCGCAGCCTACTGCACCGATTGGTATACATACAGTACGAAAATTCAAAAAATGGTTTTGATAATAATCGCACGTTCACAGCGTCCAATCGTTATAAAGGTGCCATTCTTCGCTCCTTCTTTACGAGCATTAGCTGCGGTAACTACTTAAAATAATTTTGCTGAAATAAAAGTTCCAAAACTTGTAACTTCTTTCAGATTTTACGGTTTACTGGCTCTGTGGTAACTTTGGTTAAATCAGTGATATAAATGTTTAATAAGCCCTTTGTATAAAGAATTTGTTTGTAAGTACTGACTGTGTTCGGGCTTGACGGACTATACTTTTCAGCGTCGTCAAACTAACTTGTCTGTATTTAAAAGTTTTTCTAAGCATCAAGCCGTTTTAAACTCTTATGTTAAAAAAAAAAAATTTTATTTTGTAAATTGTGCAGATTTTGCAGATTTTGCAGTTTTTACTTCAAACATTTACTTTAAGCTTCGTTATATTTATTAATCCAAATTTTGATGTTTTTATTAGGCTAAAGTTCATCAAATTTAATTTCAATTAAATTACTTTTATAAAGAAAGGAATTTTCCAACATGAAATTAATTAAAATTTATTGATAATTTTTCTTTCTTGAATGCTGCGGGAATCGAACCCAGGCTTTCACGGCGAGGTTACCCTTAAATGTTTCAACAAAAATCCAAAAAACAGAAGTGAGAAGGAACATGTGTAAATCTATTAAAATAGATAACACTGTGCTCAATATTGACACTTTTTTTAGACAAGCATATGGCGTTTTAACATAATTCGGATACGCTGAATCCAATGGTGAAATTACTAAAAAAAACCGAAAAGTTAAACTTTTTTTAATATGAGCAGTCGTTTTAGAAACATAATTTTGTTTTTAGGAAAAAAAAATATTTTTTTTATCAAAATTTCGAAATTTTATTATTAATAAGATTTCTGTATGACGTGCTAAATTCCCATTTTTTCATATTTGATAAATACACTGAGATGTATTGTTGAGAGAAAGCTAGCTTCTATGCGCATTTCACTGGTTGCTATGGCCAGCTCATCAGGAAACCTTTTCCAAAGATTTTAGAAAAGCCAAAAATATTATACAAATAAAACCCTAAAAGCGAATAAGTCTTACTTGTACCAATATCAAAGCTTTCTGTTTTTTAAAAATTCATAAAAAATTGGAAAATGCAGCTAGGCTTCTAATTTTTTGCAGACATATAAAAAGCTGCAAACAAAACAAGCCATGAATGATTAAAATCTGTTTACAACTTTTGATTTTCTTCACAAAAGTCGATAAATTTTAATTAATTAAAGAATTTCATAAAACGTAATATTTGTATGGGAGCGCCCCTAAGGAGAGGAATTTAAGAATTTCAACCATACAAATATGGCGGTGAAATACTTAACTTTTCTTTAAGGAAATTTTATTGCGGTTTTTAACCGCTTTTGAGTTACGCGAATATATGTTGTGCAACCTCCTCCATTTTCGAAATAAAGGTATATCTCGAAAACAAGAGCTAACCTAAAAAAACGGTGGGCAACATTGGATTCAGCGTACCCGAATTAAGCCTGGGTTCGATTCCCGCGGCAGTCAAGAATAAAAAATTATCAACAAATTTTAATTATTTCATAAAAATAATTTAATGAAAATTCAATTTGATGAACTTAATCCTAATCAAAATATCAAAAATTTGGACTAAAAACCATAAACAGTTCAAAAAAATAACCACAATACTAATTTTTGTTATTTGTTATTAAAAATTGATATTAATGAGATTTAAAGAACAACGAATTAAAGTTTAATTCATTGCAAACTTGCAAAAAGGTAAATTACTGTTTAAACAAAAAATGTGTAAGAGATTATTATTTAAAATTAATATTAATGAGATTTTTGTTTTCGTATTTTGCAAATCGGTTTACAGCAGATCTTCAGTGCAAAATAGTCTCTCAGATGCGACAGAATTCATTTCTGTGCCATGTTCTTAAGTTTTGTCTATAACATTTCATTCTGTCAGTAAATAAGCGGAACTGCCTCTTTAGAAAAATAAGAAAATCTAAAGGCCTAACCAGAATGTGCATAAACAAACTTAAGCTACTGTCAAAAATAAACGAAAACGCCTCTCAAATACATTTAAAAAAAAAACTAAAAAACTTTTGATTCCGTACGGAATTTGCGATTAGTTTCGCACTTTGCTTAAGCAAATAACAGTTTAATAAAATTGAACAAAAAGTTCCCTTAAGTTCAACATGGCTTTACACATATGATTTACATGTATTCGCTCAGTTGCTTAAGCCACGTTATTCACATTCTGGTTAGGCCTTAAAGGTCGAAGTACATAACACGCGTTAGTTCGTCGACGAGTATCGTGCGTTTAAAAACTTTAGCGCGTAAAAAATTGCAAGTTACACAACACGCATTACAAAAGCTACACAGAAAAAATTATTGCCGAATTATTTTCAAACAAACGCTTGTTTGAAAATTTTTTTAATTTCTACAAATTTTTTTACTGATTCAATTAAAATTTTTGTTTGATTTTTATTTAACCAACAAAAATGTTGACAACCATTCAAAAATATAATACACGCGATATTGGTTTCAAGTTTTCCTAATTTTGTATGAAATATTTAACGCTTTTTAATGTTGTCGTCTTTTTGCATTTTTTTATTTGATCGTAAGCAACACTTCCTAATGTGAAATATAAGAACTACAACAAACAACACATACAGTCTATTTTTGGACACTTTAAAAAAGTACAACAGTAAGAAGAAAAGAGGTTTGAAGTAAAAAAAAAAAAAAACAAAAAAATAACAGGTAAAAAAATGTTTCACTCTTTTTAAACAACAGAAACAACAACAACATTATAAGAAACAAAATAAATTTTTGGTTGGTTTCAAAGTTGGTAAAAAAAAACAAAATCCCGTATTCAATTTGTTTAAACGGTTTAGTTAAATACATCAAATACAACCATAGAGTGATGACGAAAAACATATCGAGTCGGTCTGTCGCCGTTTTTGGGTTACATTTCTTCTTCATTAGCAAAGGAAAGGATACAGCTACAGTGAGTGATGACGAAAAACATTGCGTGTTTAAAAAAAGAACTTCGTTCAAAAATTATTCCAACAAAAAAATGTGTCTCAAAGCCAGCCGGCCGCTCTGCTCTCTCTGCCATCATCTTATAATACAGTGCCTGCTTGTGTGCGCATCATTGCTTGTGCAAAAACTTTTTTTTTTTTTTGATTTTGAAATTTAGTATATGAATTTCAGTAAACTTTTTGTTTGATTCAGTTAAATTATTTGTTTGGAAAAATCAGTGTTTTTTTTCAATAAACAAAATGCAAATAAATTGTTTGAATATGCGAATTTGTTTATAGGACCGATTTCAGACAAAAAATTTTTTGATTCTACAAATTTTTTGTTTGAATTGGAAAAATAATTTTTTCTGTGTATTCCTGTCAGCTGGTTTTTATTTGTTCCACAGATAGGATTAAAAACGGGTTCGAAAGTATATCAAGATTTTGTTATTTTATTGAATTTATTTTTTTTATGTTAATATTGTATGTTTTTTAAGCTCTTTAATAAATTTTTCTTTCATGATTCACAAATTTGTTAAGTTATTCTTTTTATTGTCAGCTGATTACTTGTCAAAAATACACAACGCGTTAAAAAGTTCAAAGTTAACCAACTTTCTGGCGCAAACGCGTCAAAATATTTAGCATGTAGCTTGTTCTATGAAAATACACTAGTTTAACTTTTTTCGACAGAAGACGACAGAGCGCGCGCGCACTACCGCGTGTTATGTACTTCCAACTTAAGGTATCTTTAGAATTCTTCTTTAGCTGAATGCCAGATGGTTGGAGCATAAATCCCTCTCGAAATTTTCTTAAAAGATTTTCACAAACGCTCCAAAGTTCAGTTCTTGTAGACTTATCAGAACTTTTACTAGGCGTAGGGGTGACCGTGTCTTCTTCACTTTCGGAATGCTGAGTTATGTTAAGTTGCTCAATAAGACGTTTTTCCAATCTATTGTCTTTGAAATTTTCAAGATTTGTGTCTTAAATCGTTCATCCCTTAAAATTGGCGACTAAATGATTCGCCAGTTTTTTGGTTCTGAACTATTCTACATCTCAGTTTATTCTTTTATCGTATTTTCTTATATTGTTCGAAGACTGTTAACTTGCTGAATTTAAAATACGTGTGCAACTGTTTGGTAATAGATTAAAGGAAATAAGTTTATGTTCTCTTTTATCTATCCAAACAGTCGCAGGCGTATTTTAAATTTGGCAACCACGATAAGGGTGATTGTAGCAGTGGCTTTGCCTATGGATTTTGTGGTCTCTTCGAAGTTACCCAAAATTTGTGGAAAAATGATTTTTATTTGTTAAGCAAATAATTTTAAAACGTACAAATACATACTAAAGCCCTGCACGAATGCCGTTTCAAGACATTCGTTTGTTTTTTAAATGCTGATTGTCGATTGGCATTTGCTCTTTGCTAACGAATCAAATACTATGTTTTGAAAAACATATAAAGCACAAAAAAAAATAAACACACAAATGCAAATGAATTTAAATTAGTTTGCTATAAACGACGGAATATACTCCACACAACAACGAAACAAACAAATCGCACTAAGGCCCGTTTTCACAATTAACCGATAGTAAAAGGTAGGATTTTATCGTCCGTATAAAAAGTGTTCCATTATTACAACTTTACTTAAACCTACCAGGTAGGATCAGGCTTAATATACTTTATCGCTCACTTTAGGTTAAAGAAAAGTTTTAATAATGGAACACTTTTTATAAGGCCGGTTAAAGTCTACTTTTAGCTATCGGTAAGTTGTGAAAACGGGCCTAACTATACTTAATGACACCAATGGAACAAACAACAGTAACTGCTTACTTCTACAACAAGACAAAAAAAAAACTACAGTCATTTTGTTTGTGTAAAATTCCTCGCCGTTGTCAATATCTTACTACAAAATAGGCGAAACAAAAGGAAAAATGTGTTTTGTGTGCATGCATGTGTGGCAGATCACACAGTTTGTATTGAAAAGTTGACCGTACATAACTGTGTTATAGACTTAAAATAAATTTCAGTGTATTTATCAAATATGAAAAACTGGGAATTTAGCACGTCATACGGAAATCGTATTAATAATAAACTTTGTATTCCCGAAAAAAACTTTGATAATATAATTGCATGTGCCCGTGCATGGAACTGAATTGGCAAATTGGTTTTTTTTTTTCGTTGTTTTCTTACGAAGACAATAGAATGAAGCGGTTTGTTTTTTACAGCCAGTTCATGGATTTCGAACGTCATCGTTCGCATAGAAAATTACATCAAAAACAAAAACAAACTTCGAACAATGTCAGAATTTTGTTTTTGCTTTAAATGCAATTTTCTATGCGAACGATGACGTTCGATATCGTTAAACAGGCAGTTAATTTTGTTTTTTCTTTTAACCCACTAACAACTACAAATCGAGTCGGAAAGAACCCAACCAATTGTAGGGGGATGTAAGAAATGATAAACTCACTGTTTATTGTTGGTGTTTTGTTTAAGCTTTGATATTGTTACAAGTAAGACTTAGAGTGTTTATAACTCTTATTCGCTTTAGGGTTTTATTTGTTTAAAATGTTTGGCTTTTCTAAAATCTTTGGAAAAGGTTTCCTGATAAGCTGGTCTAAGCAACCGGCGAAATGCGCATAGAATCTAGCTTTCCCTCAACAATAAATTTCAGTGTATTTATCAAATATGAAAAACTGGGAACTTAGCACGTCATACGGAAATCGTATTAATATTAAAATTGTTGTGTTTTGTGTTTTCGTATACATCAAATTATACGTTGAGTTGATCTGTTTAAATCAAACTACTGCTTAACACCGAGTTGTTTGAAACCAACTACTGTTTTAACATTGAATCCGTTTTTCGTACTGTATCATTCGAACTGATTTAAAACAAGTAAGAGTGCTTTATTCGGCTGTGCCGAATCTTATATACCCTTCACCATAGTGCGAGCAGAATACAGAGCAACTAGACAAAAACTAAATAAAACTGGTAAATATTTTTTTAAAATAAGAGACAACCGGTTTTTCATAAGGGCCCAGAATATATATACTTTATAGGGTGTAGGATCAATATTGTAGAAATTACAGTTATATATACCTTTTTTACCTTCGGTGAAGGGTATAAAAAGAGTAATTTTTGGGAATTCAGGGGTATAATCACCGCATTCGATACTATCGTATCGAATAAACTATTGAATTTTTTTGCATACGATAGACACTGGCGTATCGAATGAAAACTCGATAAATGTAGTGTCGAGTTACTCGATGTCGAATGCTATTATTTCAAATTCAATACATTTCATTCGATATCAAGTTTCAAGATACCAAAATAAAAAATTTCGATCAATTTTGCTCGATATCGTATGCGGTGATAAGACCCCAGTATTTCGGTTATAACTCATAAAAATTTCCGATATTTTGGTATATAAGTCATATCCATAAGACATATGGCAGCCCTAAAATTTAGGTTTTTATACAATTTTTAATTTTTTTTGCACGGGAGGTACCACGCCCACTACTCCAATTCCGCCCACATTATGTAGGATGATGTGTATTGGCAACCTAAATATGTGTACCTAATTTGGAAACTTTGGCTTTTGCCGTTCCGCAGATATACAGCAAAAAGTAATAAAAATACAACAACCACAAGGGATACTTGTATCTAATCTAACAAGCTTTTTGATATTTAATGACGAAAGTCATTTAAATTAAATTAATTTTATTGACAGTTAATGATTGCTATACCCAGTAAAAACTTCGCCTACAAAATAATGTGTTGAGTAATCAGAAAAACTTAAAAGCACTACTTACAATTCTACTGAAAGAACAAATGAGTTTTACAAGGGATGTCCGAAAATGAACGCATTCAAAAGCAAGTCATTATATTTTTACAAGCATGCATCCAGAAATAAGTAGTTATAGAAATTGTTATAGAAGCAGTTAAAGAAGAAAACTACTAAATAATGAGTGAAAGAAGCAATTCATTTTGAAAAAGTAAGCGAAGTTTTTACTGGGTATGAATTTGTGTTTTATAAATACCCAAAAAATGAATATAAGTTAATGGCATTTACCCGGTACTTGCTCCGACATCAGGTAAATACCCGGTAGAATCCCATTTATAAGAATATAAGTAGTAGAGGTAAATTTTTTAAAGCAAAACTAATGCTATTTTTGTTTTAAAAAATTAAGAAAAAAATTACAAGAACAAAACTTTTACATACATATATGAATATAATCTATTGGAAAGCTATAAGTATAAAATGAATAAAATAAGCCATTAACCAGGAAAATAATTATTCTATTCAGAATTCATTGGAATTTTTATTTACGATACGTATACAGAAATTTCATGAAAGTAGTGTAAATGCAGTGTTACATAAAAAATAAAATTTTGCGATTTAATGCGCATTCTTCTTATGGCGTTTTCTTTTCTAAAAAACAAGTGTTGCATAAGTGTTACATGTGAATTGGCAGCATTTTTAAATTCTCCCCTAATTTTTAAAAAGTGCTTCATATTTTACGTTTACAAACCAACACAAATTTCGGCATTAAACAATAAAGTACAATTAGCGCAAGGTAAATTCAATAACAGGTGGTGGCAAGACTACAACAATCCAAAGCCAACAGAAACAACAGATGTTTTTTGTATTGTATTGTCAGGGTTTAGGGCTCGAAACTTGCCACCACCTTGTGCTGAATTCGCCTTGATCTAGTGCTGCACTCATGCCCCTTTATTTAAAATGAGAGTTGAACATGTAGCATTTTTTTAATTTTAAAGGGAACATCATCAGAAAATAACGCTTAACACTTTTAAAAACACACATGTTTTTCAAAAAAGAACATAAAAAATGTAAAAGGCAGAATATATGCAGAATTTTACTCAGAAAAGAAAATGCCATTAAGAAAACTAAGTTTTGCGAATTGGCAACGAAGATAAAAAAATCTGGCAACCCTGATTAATACAGATATAGTATACGCATTTAAACAAGAGCCACTTTCCAAGTGCACTTGCCTGCGATTATGTACATGTTTACATAATTTATTCGCAATAAATACATAAGCTAACCACGCATTACAAGAAAAAAGGTTTCATATAAGCTTGCTTACACATTTATGTAACTTGTGTTAAGGCTGGGATTTTAATAAAACAGAAAGTAAAAAAACTTTTCTCTACATTTAGTAAAACTATCAAAAAACTTTATTTAACATTTAATAAAAGTATCAAAAAAGTGGCAAGAATTGCAAAAAGTATTACATTTGGGTGCATTTTGTTAAATTAGCAAAATAGTATCCAAGCAGTCGAAAAAGTGGCAAATTGTTACTAAAGTAGCACCAACGGTAACGCTGCTTCCAACGTAGCAGTTTTTAAGGGTGTTTCGCTTACCATCTCGCTTACGAAAGGCCTGAGTTATATAGTCAGTGCCCACTTTGAAGCAATACATTTTTGACACAAAAACCGCTTTATTCTAAGCATATAAAAACTGGTGAGTGTAGCTATCAGCTTCCCACACTGACAAGCTGCTTCGTAGTAAGTGAATGGCGTGGCACTTGATATATTTTTTTTTTATAAAACTTGCTTAGAGTTCGTTCACTTTCTTTACCGCATCTCTGTTTATCATATTGTCTAGCGCATAAATGTGAGCTTATTTTTTTAAATGTACCATTAGTGCTTTGTAAAATAATAAAATGTTATATTGGGTACAAGACTTATCAATGAGAGAGCATTTAAGTAGTATGTTTAGAGGGGTTCTAATGCACTTTTTTCATACAAAGTTCGGTGCATGCACCCTACGCCGGCATTTAAGTTCATCGATTGATACTCTACACTGAACCGTCATGGAAATTTTATTTTCACCCTACGCTGGCATTTAAGTTCATCGATTGCTACTCTACACTGAAACGTCATTGCTCACCCTACAGTCGGTTGGTTTACTTAATAAGATATTCGTTAGGTTCGCAGCATTGGAGAGATAATATTTTTTATA
The DNA here is from genome assembly GCA_930367215.1 of Pollenia angustigena. Taxonomy (NCBI): domain Eukaryota; kingdom Metazoa; phylum Arthropoda; class Insecta; order Diptera; family Polleniidae; genus Pollenia; species Pollenia angustigena. Next base: position 115,770,494 of record OV884057.1, on the reverse strand, counting down.
TAAACATATATTGTATATATATATTTTTAAACCCTTTACAAAGTTTCGTTAACAAATGGTTAACATTATCATTTGATTTTGTTAGTTCAATTACCATTCATATAAATCCAACCCTAACAATCGTTATTCCAAATCTTTACATATTGAATACTCTTCCACAAGAATACCCGTTTTGATAGCTATAATATATAGGTAATTCACTTTTTATGTAATAAATTAAAAAATTAACATATAACATACATTTAAAGTCGCTTATGCCAACTAAATAATGAATCTAATTCAAGGATTTTAAAAATTTTGTGAATAAAATACCAACAAAATGGGTATTTCGAGTGTATTTAAGGGTTGATTTGAATATTTATTTAAGATTTTAATAAGTTTGTGAATAAAATAACAGCAAAATGGGTATTTCGAGGGTATTTAAGGGTTGATTTGAATATTTATTTAAGATTTTAATAAGTTTGTGAAGAAATTACCAACAAAATGGGTATTTTGAGGGTATTTAAGCGTTGATTTCAATATTTATTTAGGATTTTAATAATTTTGTGAATAAAATACCAGCAAAATGGATATTTTGAGGGTATTTAAGGGTTGATTTTAATATTTATTTAAGATTTGAATAAGTTTGTGAACAAAATACAAGCAAAATGGGTATTTCGAGGGTATTTAAGGGTTGATTTGAATATTTATTTAGGATTTTAATAATTTTGTGAATAAAATACCAACAAAATGGGTATTTCGAGGGTATTTAAGGGTTGATTTGAATATTTATTTAAGATTTTAATAAGTTTGTGAAGAAAATACCAACAAAATTGATATTTTGAGGGTATTTAAGCGTTGATTTCAATATTTATTTAGGATTTTAATAAGTTTGTGAAGAAAATACCAATAAAATGGATATTTCGAGGGTATTTAAGCGTTGATTTCAATATTTATTTAGGATTTTAATAAGTTTGTGAAGAAAATACCAATAAAATGGATATTTCGAGGGTATTTAAGCGTTGATTTGAATATTTATTTAGGATTTTAAAAATTTTGTGAAGAAAATACCAATAAAATGGGTATTTTGAGAGGATTTAAGCGTTGATTTGAATATAAATTAAAAAATTAACGTTTAACATAAATTTAAAGTCGCTTATACCAACTAAATAATTAATCTGATACATTTTTAACTTTTTTCTTTGATATACGTATGTATATTAATATACGTATGTATTATATTAACGAACTCGTAGTGTTTAATTAATACATATATAGTTAATTTGATATTCTACAATATAAGTTTAGTGAAGAATTTAATTCGATCTATGCTTATATTACATATATACCTTTAACCTGTTGATATAGTATAGATTTAAACCTTATACATGTTGATGCAATAAAATTTATATTTAAATAACCATAGAATATGGTTTATTTAATGATTTGATAACATTTAGTAAAAGTTTATATATGATATAAACTTGAAGTTGACTATACCATTAGAATTAAATATTATTGAGAAAAAACTAAAATCATATAACAAAATCAATAAAGATGTTTTAAAAAAGAGGATAACATAGGGTTTTTGAATGCTTGATAAGGAAAAACCTAAAATATATGCGCATAATGTATTATTATAACCACTTTATATTTTTTTTTATAGTTTAATAATAAACCATAAACCCATTACATAACAATCCATAGAATATTATACAATACCAACTATTTATATAATTAAAAACCACAAAAAACAAAATCGCAAACTATTCTTATGTATATAATTCACTTTTTATATTATATATTAAAAAATTAATGTAAACCATAAACTTTAAGTCGCTTATGCCAACTAAAAATTTAATCTGATACTTTTTAAACTTTTTTTCTTTGATTTATATGTGTGCGTTGCTAAAAAATTTCATTTGTTTGTATTAACTAACTCGTAGTGTTTGTTTAATATATCGTATTACATTTCTTCAAAAATTAAAATTATACAAACTGGATATTTATAATTATATATAATCAATTAATCCAACAATTGTTTATATATGTATGTATGTAACGCTGAATTCGCATTATTTTTAAAGTTTTTTGTTTTATTGTTACTTTATTTAAAGATTTCACATTATGATGAAATTCTTATAACCCTTAATAATAATCCTTATCTACAGCAACTTAACATATACATTAATAAAGATGACTCAACTAACCAAACCAAACAAAACCAAACCAAACATGTTTGGTTTTCTAAAATTCTTTTATTCTACTGAAATAAGCCCCGCCCCTTATTTATAAGTTTAAGGCTAAACAATAATAACGTGACTGCATCAAATATGATTAGTTGCGAAAAATTTTAGTATAAATACCGCTGCTATTTCTCAATTGAAATCAGTCTTGTTTGACAATTCATCCAGTGTACATTTGATTTTTATTAAATAAAAAAAAAAAATAAAATTATAAAATAAAATGGCCTTTTATATTTGCGAATATTGTAAAAAAGAATTTACACAAAACAGAAGTTTAAATCGTCACATTAGATTGTATCATGATGGTCCGTCCTCATCATGGAAGTGTTTAACATGCAGCTTAAAATTTTCAAATCGCAAAGAGTTTTCAAAACATGCACATCTTACAGAACACATTAAAGAAATGGATAAAGCTAATGATGTTTATTGCGATGCATGTAATAAACATATTCCAAAATTAAATTATCATTATCATTTGAGGACAAATGACCATAAATTTTATTGTGACAAATCTACTGATACTAATAGTGTGAAATGTATTAAATCAGCCTTAAAAAATCGCATCGCTACATATATATTAGAGAATGATAACAAAGGAAACTTAATACCAGAAACATATTTATGTGAACAGAAATCCAAAATAGGCCAATTGTTGATGAATATTATTCAAAAATATTCATCAATAAAATTCAACATTGAACTATTTTGTGAATATATATTGGTAAAGGAAGAAGAAGACTCGTGCACTATCGAAGTAAAGTCTCATCAAACGAAAATGGTCATCCTAAGTACAGCAACAACAATAGATGAGATTCACCAGATTTATGATAACCATTGTAATATCGTTGTGAAAAAGATGAGCGAATTTCAAGAGCGTGATAGTGGATGGGCGTTAATTAAGATTTCTCATCTCGAAATCAATATTAACCAATATAATTCCATCAAAGGATCGCAATACATTCCTTTACCAGCATCAATAATGAAGAAAAAAGCATGTGTCAACGTACAAAATCGAGATGAGTACTGCTTCAAGTGGGCAATCATATCTGCGATTTCTCCAGTTAATATTGATACACAAAGATGTTCATCATACAAAATTATAGATATTGAAGAGGACGTAATTGTATTGAATAATGGAATCAAATTAAATTTCACCAATTTAAATTTTCCTCTATCGGTCAACAAAATTAGAGATTTTGAGCTAATGAATCCTGAAATTAGTGTAAATGTGTTTGGATTAGAAGATGATATTATAGTGGGACCATACTACTTCACCAAAGAAGAAAAGTCCAAACACATCAACTTAATGCTGCTAGAGGATGGAGAAAGATTCCATTATATATGGATTAAAAATATTTCAAGGTATGTTAATAATATTTATAAACTTTTTATATATCCAAAAATTATATTAATTTAAATCATTTTCCTGTTTTCACTTAATTGTAGATTGATACGTAGTCAACTGACGAATTCTAAAAATCAAGTTTATATCTGTAATACCTGCCTCATACATTTTCATACTGAGTCATCATTAAAACAGCACCAAGATGAATGCAATAAAATGGTGACAAGGATGCCTTCTTTAGATAAAAGTATTGTAAGCTATAAAAATTTTAAAAAGCAAATGGATGTGCCTTTTGTTGTATACGCTGATTTTGAATGTATACTGGAAACAGTTAACATTCAAAATTCTACGTACGTAACATCAACACAAAAACATATTCCATTTGCTTATAGTTATTACATTAAATGTTCGTTTGACTCAAGTTTAGATATATTTAGAATTTATAGTGGTGATAATTCACCAAGTCATTTTTTCACTAGTTTAGTTAAGGATAGCATAGACATTTACAATAATTATTTAAGTATAGTCAAGCCAATGAATTCTTTGACAATACTGCAACAGATAAGACAAAATGAAGATATAAATTGTCATATTTGTAACGAATTTTTAACTGTTGAAGATAGAGTAGCTGATCATTGTCATCTAACTGGCGATTATAGAGGTCCTGCTCATAATAAATGTAATTTAGAGTATCAAATCGCCAGTTTCATCCCAATATTTTTTCATAATCTCTCGTCATATGATTGTCATTTGTTTGTACGAGAACTGTCATCTATTGAAGGAGATATAAATATAATTCCTTTAAATAAGGAATTATACATTTCAATATCAAAAAAAATATCGGTCAATGAAAAGAAAACCATTGAATTGCGTTTTCTTGATTCGTTTAGATTTATGTCATCTAGTTTAGACAAATTATCGAGCTATTTAACCGATGATGATTTAAATATTATAAAATCGAATTATACCAATGACAATGAATTTAGTTTAATGAAACGTAAAGGTGTCTTTCCGTATGACTATTTGAATTCTGTGAATCGTCTCCAAGAGACTCAATTACCGCCCCTTTCAGTATTTTTCAATAAGCTTACTAATGAATCGTGTAGTGAGGATGATTATAAACATGCCGAAATGGTTTGGTCTACATTTCAATGTAAAACCTTAATGGATTATTTGCTTTTATATTTAAAAGTAGATGTTCTCTTGTTATGTGATATTTTTGAAAATTTCCGTAAAGTTTGTAAAACCATATATAATTTAGACCCTTGTCAATATTATACAATCCCTGGTCTATCATGGGATGCAATGTTAAAAACAACTAAAATTGGGTTGGAATTGCTAACTGATATTAACATGTATAATTTTGTTTTCCGGGGTATAAGGGGAGGTATTGTACAATGCAGTAAACGTCATTCTATTGCTAACAATAAATATATTAGTGATTATGATTCCACCAAGGAATCAAATTATCTTATGTATTTAGATGTAAATAATTTATATGGATATGCAATGTCTCAATATCTCCCTTATAAAAATTTTAAATGGGTTGAAGACATAGAAAATTTTAATATCAATAACATTAAAGAAGATTCCGATTTAGGATATATATTAGAAGTAGATTTAGAATATCCATCCACATTACACGATTATCATAATGATTTACCGTTTTGTGTTGAAAATAAAAAAATAGAAACAATGAAACAAATAAAATTAATTGCAGACTTAAATAACAAAACAAACTACATAATACATTACAGAACATTACAACAATGTATTCAACATGGATTGATTTTAAAGAAAATTCATAGAATTCTTCAATTTAATCAATCCAATTGGTTGAAGATATACATTGACTTAAATAACAACCATAGAACGTTAGCAAAAAACACTTTTCAACAAAATTTCTTTAAATTATTAAATAACGCCGTATACGGTAAAACTATGGAAAACGTTGATAAACGTAAAGATATTAAAATAGTATGTGAATGGGAAAGCAGGGGTAAGAGATTAGGTGCTAGAGCTCTTATAGCTAAACCCAATTTTCATAGTTCCCTTACAATTCACGAGGATATGGTTGCTATTGAGTTGGGAAGAGTAAAGACTGTATATAATAAACCAATTTACATCGGATTTTCGGTCTTAGAATTATCAAAATGGAAAATGTATAATTTCCATTATGACTATATGAAACCGAAATATCTCGATAATATTAGTTTGAACTACATGGATACCGATTCCTTTATTTATGACGTTACAACAAATGACATGTATGATGACATTCGAAATGATATAAGAACCCATTTCGATACATCAGCATATCCGCGAGATAATGCTTTTAACATACCATTGTTAAATAAAAAAGTATTGGGTATGATGAAGGATGAGTGCAATGGTAAAGCTATAAAGGAATTCATTGGCTTAAGAGCAAAAATGTATTCAGTTAAAATAGATAAGGATGATAAAGAAATTAAAAGAATAAAAGGTGTTAAACACTCAGTAACTAATAAATTAAATATAAGTGATTTTAGGGAATGTTTAGTTGATAAGAAATTAATTTATGATTATATGTATGTATTTAAATCTAAAATACATGAAATTTATACACAGCATATTAAAAAGTTAGTTTTAAGTTACTTAGATGATAAGCGTTTCATAAGAGAAGGTGGTGTTGATACATATGCATGGGGACATTATCAAATAAATAAACCGTCATCATCATCATCATTACAATTATCTACAAATTTAAGGTTGCAGAAGGAAAATATGGAATATGTTAATTATAATAGTATTCGACTTAATGAAGATTATCCCCCATCAATATCAACATCATTAAATATTTATAATGAAATGATGGAAGTTGATAATTAAATTGTATAAATATAAATTAAGTAGTTTATAAGAAACATAGAAAAAGTAGTTTTAAAGAGTCAAATAAACATTTAATGTAAATGAAATAGTTTATAAGAAATTAACCATTGTAATTTAGATTATAAGTATATAAATGTATATTAAATAGTGTTTAAGATTCAACCATTGTTATTTAGACTATAAGATTGTTATATGAAAAAAAAAACAAAACAAAAAAAAATAAATAAATAAATAAATAAAATTTTAAATATAAAAATTAAAACAGGCAATTTTTATTTAATAAGACAGATAAATTGTAAGAATACATATTATATAAATAGATAGAGGTTTCATAATTGAATAAATAGATAGAGGTTTCATAATTGAATAAATAGATAGAGGTTTCATAATTGAATAATAATAATATTTTTGTTTATTGCAAGACTTTTTTATTTATACATATTAAAATAAATTTTTATTTTAAAAATATATATATATGATTAGATCTTAATACATTTATTCTTATATACTAACCATTAAAATATAAATATTCATGTATTAATTAGTTTCTTAAAAATAATGTTGTTATAACTATAATTAAATCAATAATAATTAAATTTTAGGAAAAAAATAATTAATAAAGTTAAAATATAGGATTTTAAAAATCAAAAATTTTAAAAAATTATTATTCTTATTTTAAATTACATTTTCTCTTTAAACATTTTTATCTTATGAGGATATTGATAAATATCCCTATGGAGAAATTTATATTAATTTTTGTTATAGATCCTGGGATTGGTAAAAATAGAATAAGTATAAAAAGGATAAATTTATAATTAGTCAAAAGAGAATCAATCATTCAACTGGTTTATTAAGAATATAAAAAAAATATATATATATATAAAATATATAAAATTTTATTTTTTATAGCTTTGGGATTGTCATATAAATCCACAACTAAATATGTCTACTAATCATGTGTGGAATGCAATCAAAACAAAACGAGGGCGTTCTCTATTCGCTGCCAGCTTAACATTCCACACATGATTAGTAGACATATTTAGTTGTGGATTTATATGACAATCCCAAAGCTATAAAAAATAAAATTTTATATATTTTATATATATATATATTTTTTTTATATTCTTAATAAACCAGTTGAATGATTGATTCTCTTTTGACTAATTATAAATTTATCCTTTTTATACTTATTCTATTTTTACAAATCCCAGGATCTATAACAAAAATTAATATAAATTTCTCCATAGGGATATTTATCAATATCCTCATAAGATAAAAATGTTTAAAGAGAAAATCTAATTTAAAATAAGAATAATAATTTTTTAAAATTTTTGATTTTTAAAATCCTATATTTTAACTTTATTAATTATTTTTTTCCTAAAATTTAATTATTATTGATTTAATTATAGTTATAACAACATTATTTTTAAGAAACTAATTAATACATGAATATTTATATTTTAATGGTTAGTATATAAGAATAAATGTATTAAGATCTAATCATATATATATATTTTTAAAATAAAAATTTATTTTAATATGTATAAATAAAAAAGTCTTGCAATAAACAAAAATATTATTATTATTCAATTATGAAACCTCTATCTATTTATTCAATTATGAAACCTCTATCTATTTATTCAATTATGAAACCTCTATCTATTTATATAATATGTATTCTTACAATTTATCTGTCTTATTAAATAAAAATTGCCTGTTTTAATTTTTATATTTAAAATTTTATTTATTTATTTATTTATTTTTTTTTGTTTTGTTTTTTTTTTTCATATAACAATCTTATAGTCTAAATAACAATGGTTGAATCTTAAACACTATTTAATATACATTTATATACTTATAATCTAAATTACAATGGTTAATTTCTTATAAACTATTTCATTTACATTAAATGTTTATTTGACTCTTTAAAACTACTTTTTCTATGTTTCTTATAAACTACTTAATTTATATTTATACAATTTAATTATCAACTTCCATCATTTCATTATAAATATTTAATGATGTTGATATTGATGGGGGATAATCTTCATTAAGTCGAATACTATTATAATTAACATATTCCATATTTTCCTTCTGCAACCTTAAATTTGTAGATAATTGTAATGATGATGATGATGACGGTTTATTTATTTGATAATGTCCCCATGCATATGTATCAACACCACCTTCTCTTATGAAACGCTTATCATCTAAGTAACTTAAAACTAACTTTTTAATATGCTGTGTATAAATTTCATGTATTTTAGATTTAAATACATACATATAATCATAAATTAATTTCTTATCAACTAAACATTCCCTAAAATCACTTATATTTAATTTATTAGTTACTGAGTGTTTAACACCTTTTATTCTTTTAATTTCTTTATCATCCTTATCTATTTTAACTGAATACATTTTTGCTCTTAAGCCAATGAATTCCTTTATAGCTTTACCATTGCACTCATCCTTCATCATACCCAATACTTTTTTATTTAACAATGGTATGTTAAAAGCATTATCTCGCGGATATGCTGATGTATCGAAATGGGTTCTTATATCATTTCGAATGTCATCATACATGTCATTTGTTGTAACGTCATAAATAAAGGAATCGGTATCCATGTAGTTCAAACTAATATTATCGAGATATTTCGGTTTCATATAGTCATAATGGAAATTATACATTTTCCATTTTGATAATTCTAAGACCGAAAATCCGATGTAAATTGGTTTATTATATACAGTCTTTACTCTTCCCAACTCAATAGCAACCATATCCTCGTGAATTGTAAGGGAACTATGAAAATTGGGTTTAGCTATAAGAGCTCTAGCACCTAATCTCTTACCCCTGCTTTCCCATTCACATACTATTTTAATATCTTTACGTTTATCAACGTTTTCCATAGTTTTACCGTATACGGCGTTATTTAATAATTTAAAGAAATTTTGTTGAAAAGTGTTTTTTGCTAACGTTCTATGGTTGTTATTTAAGTCAATGTATATCTTCAACCAATTGGATTGATTAAATTGAAGAATTCTATGAATTTTCTTTAAAATCAATCCATGTTGAATACATTGTTGTAATGTTCTGTAATGTATTATGTAGTTTGTTTTGTTATTTAAGTCTGCAATTAATTTTATTTGTTTCATTGTTTCTATTTTTTTATTTTCAACACAAAACGGTAAATCATTATGATAATCGTGTAATGTGGATGGATATTCTAAATCTACTTCTAATATATATCCTAAATCGGAATCTTCTTTAATGTTATTGATATTAAAATTTTCTATGTCTTCAACCCATTTAAAATTTTTATAAGGGAGATATTGAGACATTGCATATCCATATAAATTATTTACATCTAAATACATAAGATAATTTGATTCCTTGGTGGAATCATAATCACTAATATATTTATTGTTAGCAATAGAATGACGTTTACTGCATTGTACAATACCTCCCCTTATACCCCGGAAAACAAAATTATACATGTTAATATCAGTTAGCAATTCCAACTCAATTTTAGTTGTTTTTAACATTGCATCCCATGATAGACCAGGGATTGTATAATATTGACAAGGGTCTAAATTATATATGGTTTTACAAACTTTACGGAAATTTTCAAAAATATCACATAACAAGAGAACATCTACTTTTAAATATAAAAGCAAATAATCCATTAAGGTTTTACATTGAAATGTAGACCAAACCATTTCGGCATGTTTATAATCATCCTCACTACACGATTCATTAGTAAGCTTATTGAAAAATACTGAAAGGGGCGGTAATTGAGTCTCTTGGAGACGATTCACAGAATTCAAATAGTCATACGGAAAGACACCTTTACGTTTCATTAAACTAAATTCATTGTCATTGGTATAATTCGATTTTATAATATTTAAATCATCATCGGTTAAATAGCTCGATAATTTGTCTAAACTAGATGACATAAATCTAAACGAATCAAGAAAACGCAATTCAATGGTTTTCTTTTCATTGACCGATATTTTTTTTGATATTGAAATGTATAATTCCTTATTTAAAGGAATTATATTTATATCTCCTTCAATAGATGACAGTTCTCGTACAAACAAATGACAATCATATGACGAGAGATTATGAAAAAATATTGGGATGAAACTGGCGATTTGATACTCTAAATTACATTTATTATGAGCAGGACCTCTATAATCGCCAGTTAGATGACAATGATCAGCTACTCTATCTTCAACAGTTAAAAATTCGTTACAAATATGACAATTTATATCTTCATTTTGTCTTATCTGTTGCAGTATTGTCAAAGAATTCATTGGCTTGACTATACTTAAATAATTATTGTAAATGTCTATGCTATCCTTAACTAAACTAGTGAAAAAATGACTTGGTGAATTATCACCACTATAAATTCTAAATATATCTAAACTTGAGTCAAACGAACATTTAATGTAATAACTATAAGCAAATGGAATATGTTTTTGTGTTGATGTTACGTACGTAGAATTTTGAATGTTAACTGTTTCCAGTATACATTCAAAATCAGCGTATACAACAAAAGGCACATCCATTTGCTTTTTAAAATTTTTATAGCTTACAATACTTTTATCTAAAGAAGGCATCCTTGTCACCATTTTATTGCATTCATCTTGGTGCTGTTTTAATGATGACTCAGTATGAAAATGTATGAGGCAGGTATTACAGATATAAACTTGATTTTTAGAATTCGTCAGTTGACTACGTATCAATCTACAATTAAGTGAAAACAGGAAAATGATTTAAATTAATATAATTTTTGGATATATAAAAAGTTTATAAATATTATTAACATACCTTGAAATATTTTTAATCCATATATAATGGAATCTTTCTCCATCCTCTAGCAGCATTAAGTTGATGTGTTTGGACTTTTCTTCTTTGGTGAAGTAGTATGGTCCCACTATAATATCATCTTCTAATCCAAACACATTTACACTAATTTCAGGATTCATTAGCTCAAAATCTCTAATTTTGTTGACCGATAGAGGAAAATTTAAATTGGTGAAATTTAATTTGATTCCATTATTCAATACAATTACGTCCTCTTCAATATCTATAATTTTGTATGATGAACATCTTTGTGTATCAATATTAACTGGAGAAATCGCAGATATGATTGCCCACTTGAAGCAGTACTCATCTCGATTTTGTACGTTGACACATGCTTTTTTCTTCATTATTGATGCTGGTAAAGGAATGTATTGCGATCCTTTGATGGAATTATATTGGTTAATATTGATTTCGAGATGAGAAATCTTAATTAACGCCCATCCACTATCACGCTCTTGAAATTCGCTCATCTTTTTCACAACGATATTACAATGGTTATCATAAATCTGGTGAATCTCATCTATTGTTGTTGCTGTACTTAGGATGACCATTTTCGTTTGATGAGACTTTACTTCGATAGTGCACGAGTCTTCTTCTTCCTTTACCAATATATATTCACAAAATAGTTCAATGTTGAATTTTATTGATGAATATTTTTGAATAATATTCATCAACAATTGGCCTATTTTGGATTTCTGTTCACATAAATATGTTTCTGGTATTAAGTTTCCTTTGTTATCATTCTCTAATATATATGTAGCGATGCGATTTTTTAAGGCTGATTTAATACATTTCACACTATTAGTATCAGTAGATTTGTCACAATAAAATTTATGGTCATTTGTCCTCAAATGATAATGATAATTTAATTTTGGAATATGTTTATTACATGCATCGCAATAAACATCATTAGCTTTATCCATTTCTTTAATGTGTTCTGTAAGATGTGCATGTTTTGAAAACTCTTTGCGATTTGAAAATTTTAAGCTGCATGTTAAACACTTCCATGATGAGGACGGACCATCATGATACAATCTAATGTGACGATTTAAACTTCTGTTTTGTGTAAATTCTTTTTTACAATATTCGCAAATATAAAGGGCCATTTTATTTTATAATTTTATTTTTTTTTTTTTATTTAATAAAAATCAAATGTACACTGGATGAATTGTCAAACAAGACTGATTTCAATTGAGAAATAGCAGCGGTATTTATACTAAAATTTTTCGCAACTAATCATATTTGATGCAGTCACGTTATTATTGTTTAGCCTTAAACTTATAAATAAGGGGCGGGGCTTATTTCAGTAGAATAAAAGAATTTTAGAAAACCAAACATGTTTGGTTTGGTTTTGTTTGGTTTGGTTAGTTGAGTCATCTTTATTAATGTATATGTTAAGTTGCTGTAGATAAGGATTATTATTAAGGGTTATAAGAATTTCATCATAATGTGAAATCTTTAAATAAAGTAACAATAAAACAAAAAACTTTAAAAATAATGCGAATTCAGCGTTACATACATACATATATAAACAATTGTTGGATTAATTGATTATATATAATTATAAATATCCAGTTTGTATAATTTTAATTTTTGAAGAAATGTAATACGATATATTAAACAAACACTACGAGTTAGTTAATACAAACAAATGAAATTTTTTAGCAACGCACACATATAAATCAAAGAAAAAAAGTTTAAAAAGTATCAGATTAAATTTTTAGTTGGCATAAGCGACTTAAAGTTTATGGTTTACATTAATTTTTTAATATATAATATAAAAAGTGAATTATATACATAAGAATAGTTTGCGATTTTGTTTTTTGTGGTTTTTAATTATATAAATAGTTGGTATTGTATAATATTCTATGGATTGTTATGTAATGGGTTTATGGTTTATTATTAAACTATAAAAAAAAATATAAAGTGGTTATAATAATACATTATGCGCATATATTTTAGGTTTTTCCTTATCAAGCATTCAAAAACCCTATGTTATCCTCTTTTTTAAAACATCTTTATTGATTTTGTTATATGATTTTAGTTTTTTCTCAATAATATTTAATTCTAATGGTATAGTCAACTTCAAGTTTATATCATATATAAACTTTTACTAAATGTTATCAAATCATTAAATAAACCATATTCTATGGTTATTTAAATATAAATTTTATTGCATCAACATGTATAAGGTTTAAATCTATACTATATCAACAGGTTAAAGGTATATATGTAATATAAGCATAGATCGAATTAAATTCTTCACTAAACTTATATTGTAGAATATCAAATTAACTATATATGTATTAATTAAACACTACGAGTTCGTTAATATAATACATACGTATATTAATATACATACGTATATCAAAGAAAAAAGTTAAAAATGTATCAGATTAATTATTTAGTTGGTATAAGCGACTTTAAATTTATGTTAAACGTTAATTTTTTAATTTATATTCAAATCAACGCTTAAATCCTCTCAAAATACCCATTTTATTGGTATTTTCTTCACAAAATTTTTAAAATCCTAAATAAATATTCAAATCAACGCTTAAATACCCTCGAAATATCCATTTTATTGGTATTTTCTTCACAAACTTATTAAAATCCTAAATAAATATTGAAATCAACGCTTAAATACCCTCGAAATATCCATTTTATTGGTATTTTCTTCACAAACTTATTAAAATCCTAAATAAATATTGAAATCAACGCTTAAATACCCTCAAAATATCAATTTTGTTGGTATTTTCTTCACAAACTTATTAAAATCTTAAATAAATATTCAAATCAACCCTTAAATACCCTCGAAATACCCATTTTGTTGGTATTTTATTCACAAAATTATTAAAATCCTAAATAAATATTCAAATCAACCCTTAAATACCCTCGAAATACCCATTTTGCTGGTATTTTGTTCACAAACTTATTCAAATCTTAAATAAATATTAAAATCAACCCTTAAATACCCTCAAAATATCCATTTTGCTGGTATTTTATTCACAAAATTATTAAAATCCTAAATAAATATTGAAATCAACGCTTAAATACCCTCAAAATACCCATTTTGTTGGTAATTTCTTCACAAACTTATTAAAATCTTAAATAAATATTCAAATCAACCCTTAAATACCCTCGAAATACCCATTTTGCTGTTATTTTATTCACAAACTTATTAAAATCTTAAATAAATATTCAAATCAACCCTTAAATACACTCGAAATACCCATTTTGTTGGTATTTTATTCACAAAATTTTTAAAATCCTTGAATTAGATTCATTATTTAGTTGGCATAAGCGACTTTAAATGTATGTTATATGTTAATTTTTTAATTTATTACATAAAAAGTGAATTACCTATATATTATAGCTATCAAAACGGGTATTCTTGTGGAAGAGTATTCAATATGTAAAGATTTGGAATAACGATTGTTAGGGTTGGATTTATATGAATGGTAATTGAACTAACAAAATCAAATGATAATGTTAACCATTTGTTAACGAAACTTTGTAAAGGGTTTAAAAATATATATATACAATATATGTTTATATAAAAAATATTATCTCTCCAATGCTGCGAACCTAACGAATATCTTATTAAGTAAACCAACCGACTGTAGGGTGAGCAATGACGTTTCAGTGTAGAGTAGCAATCGATGAACTTAAATGCCAGCGTAGGGTGAAAATAAAATTTCCATGACGGTTCAGTGTAGAGTATCAATCGATGAACTTAAATGCCGGCGTAGGGTGCATGCACCGAACTTTGTATGAAAAAAGTGCATTAGAACCCCTCTAAACATACTACTCATTTACTAAATGTTATGGTACAAAGCAAAACGGCTGAAGCTACCGGTCCATAGCAAGCATTCAATGGGTTTATGCATATGTCCAAAAAGTAGTATTGTAAAATCGTGTTGACAAGTTACATAGCAAAGGCATAGAATATATGTATATACATACGTATCGAAAGCATGAAGTGGGATTACTTTCTCAAAAGGGTCAAAAAAGACACACACATAGAACGCGTGGTTTGCACCTCCAGCCTAAGAATTAAAGAACACCATTTATTATTCTGTGTGTTGTTATGTTCGGCTTTTAATTTTCTAATTTGTTCTTAGCTGTTATGCAAAATCCGAAGTATCCCCGCTTTATCAGTATCGGTATTCGTTACATCCATACTAAATACATACTTGTATAACAATGGCAAACTCTTAAGGCCAAATACACTACACAAATGGCTTGCCCAACACACACTTTCCGTCCACAAATAAACATCTCAAACTTGTTAAATTTTCAAGTAATTCTAATAAAAAAAACGGTTTTTCCCTGAAAATTTTTTATATTTTTTCTTATTTTACTTCCTTCACTGTGAAAAATATTCAAAATCAATAAAACAAAACATAATTATTATACAGGCTGACAAAGGAAATAAGACGGTAGCTATGTATAAAAATGAGTATGAGGGGAAAATGCAAGCACTTATAGGAGACGAAAACACCTACAGAATTTCAAGCGCAGATCCAACTGACAAACTTCAGAAACAAAACAATACCATTATTTCTGATCTCTACAAAAATAATAATATTAATATAGGGGAAAAACGTAAACTTCTTTGTTCTGCGGCTACAGCACCTACGGGTAAAGGAGCAACTGAGCGGCGTGAAAATTAACATTAATGAAACTATGATATCGTTTGACGTGATTTCACTATTCACGAACATCCCAATTCAGACGGCAATAAACACAATCATGCAAAAATGGAATATTATTAAAAATCATAATAAGATGTCCAGCTCACAATTTTTAAGAATATTCAAATTTTGTCTAAATGACAATAATTATTTTATGTTTGGTGAAAATATTTATACTCAAATCTTTGGTATGCCAATGGGGAACCCACTATAGCGGATATCATACTAGACAACCTACTTGACGATGCAATTACAGAACTAGAAAATGAAAATATTTACATTAAATATATCGCCAAATATGTAGACGACATTTTGGCGATAACTCGCATAGAAGACAAGCACACAATTCTGTCAACTTTTAACAAACAACACCCTAAAATACAATTTACTACTGAGATTGAGAAAAACGGAGAAATCGCGTATTTAGACTTAAAAATTATACGCAAAAATAATATGATTCTGTTTGATTGGTACACTAAAGAAACATCTACAGGAAGGTTAATGAGTTACAACGCTACACAACCCAAAAATCAACTTATAAACACATCAAAAAATTTTATTTCTAGGCTTTACAACATAAGTGATACACAATTTCATAATAAAAACAAGCATATTATAACAAACATTTTAAAAAACAATAGCTTCCCCACCAAAATCACATCTACATTGATAGACAATACGATTAAACAATTGGATAAGGACAGAAATAACCACAACAAATCTGCAAACATAGAAAAAGAAGAGAACAAATTTTACAGTGTAAAATACATACCTGGGTTAACCGAAAACAATAACATACGGTCGTCAATAAAAACAAAAAACATCTGTTTTGCATACAAACCCAATTTGACGGAACATTGTATACGAATTACAATGTGAAGGAAATGACAAACAGAAATGCGAGCTAATTTATATAGGAACAACAAAACGTACACTGGAGACAAGAATGGGAGAACACAAGATGGACATAATGCGGAGAAAAGAGACAACAGCACTAGCACAACACATCCTACATACTGGTCACACAATTAAGTTCGATCATGTAAAAATTCTAGATATAGAAAATAAAAAAAGAAAGAGGTACACAATTGAAAGCCTAAGAATCCAGCAACAAATGAAGAAAACAATGAATTTAAAAGAAGACACGAACAACATGAATGCGAGTCATATTGTTGCCATTACTTGAGCTGTGATATATTTAAAGTTTAAAGTAATATGTATTTAAATATTAAAATTTTGTTTTATATTTGTATGATCCTGAGTACATCTAAAACTTTTTAATGTGATTAAATTTCATATTGTAAATCTTTATTGTTTATGTGTTACATTATTGTGCTTATTTTATTGTTTTTATAATTTTTAAATAGACAATCCCTTGAAAAAGTCGACAAACAATCGACGAAACGTCCGGAAACAAAATATTGTAATTATAAGTTGAATTTTATTTACATTGAAGAAATTAAGGCCTTATTAGCTTGACAAAAATTACATTCACAAACATTTTCGATTTTGACTTGTAAGTCAAACAATTAAAAACCCTAAACGTACAATTTTGATATGTTTTCAAACAACCCGTTTGCGTAGTCTATTTGGTTTTTATTTTTGAAAATGAATTTTGTCGCCGATTTTTTTTTATCTTTCTTATTTATTTATTTATTTTTTGCAGTAATTTTTTCACTTATGTACACCGTCGTATGACTATTTTTAAACGTGATTTCTGGAGTTCACTTCAGGTGAAAAAATTACTGCAAAAAATAAATAAATAAATAAGAAAGATAAAAAAAAAAATCGGCGACAAAATTCATTTTCAAAAATAAAAACCAAATAGACTACGCAAACGGGTTGTTTAAAAACATATCAAAACTGTACGTTTGGGTAATTTGGTTTCTTTATATATGCAAACATTGAATACGAAGATTGGTGCCGATTGGATAAAGAAAAGTTGAGGCGGGAATCGATTGAACAATTGAAGCACAGCCGCGAATAACGTTTTAAGTTACAAAATAATAATTTTTCAGGAGAGCAAAAAAACGTTTTTTGACCAGGCAGCATTATTTGTTTTAAAAATTTTATTTTTTCTATTATTAAAAATAATGATAATAAAAACTTTAATGCAAAAGGCTTTTAAAACATTATTCCGCACTGCAAAACCATTTCGGTTTCATCATTTTGTTAGTAACTTGCAATGTTCTTCCACTGGCTGACACTTTGTACGCCATTTTGAAGGCGTTAAGGTGCATAGTTTTGGTTGATTTGATGTTTAAACTATGTAAGAGAGTAAGGTTAACGGTTATCCGCAAAAAAACAGGTTTTGCAAAATGTGGCGTTTACAACGTTATTCGCGGCTGTGCTTCAATTGAATAATGAATATAAGGCGAAAAAGTCACTTTTTAAGTTTTCTTAAAAAATTTTAAATGACGTAAAGTTTTATTCTATAAATTAATTATAAATTAATCGAAATAAAAGGTCGAATTAAACGAAATATAAGATTTATTAATCGAAATATTTATAAAAAATTATGGTTTTTTAAAAAGGTATATAACAACCCAAAGTCGGTTAAAACCATCGCTTAAAAAACTGCAGTAGAAAGTAGAAAAACTGCTATTTCTTTCACGTCTTTATTTGTCATTGGCCTAAAAAAACAAATGCTTTACTTCTGATTCAAAAAGTGTAAACAATCGACGCCATTCCAACACAAAAAGTGAAAAGTTGTACACAAATTTTGGTTTTTTGTTTGACAGTTTTTGGTTTCGACTGCAGTTTTTTAAACCCTGTTGAAAACTAGCCCCAGACCATTAATGTGCCTAATTATTACTTAACAGAGAATTTTGAGCACACGTCTTGGGCATTTTTGAAATTAATTTCTGCAATAAAATTTTTTTGTGCAACAGACTTAGAATTGTGAGATATCGAAATGCAGGCAAAAACGGAAAATTATTTTGGGTTGTTTTTCAAATCTCCAATTCAAAATTTTAAAAAATTTTCTTGACGAAAACTTTCTGCTACTTTCATATTTGTTTGTTTTTTATGTAGAACTTTTGTTCAACATAAAGTTTTTAAAGTGTTTCAACATTGAATGCAAAAACTCCCAGCTTTAAAATAATAACGTAATAAAAAAATCAGTTTTAAACAAATAATTAAAGACTATATAAATTTGTAAAGATAACAGTTTTAAGTACTTTGGACTAAAGATATATGAGTTTTCACTGGAAACAACTAACGTAATATACACCTTGGGGTGGGAACGGTTTAAGGATGTTTGTAAGTTAAGTAGTTTATGCCGAAAATATCAGTAAATTTGTTCATTATTTGTTTAACACTGGATGCTCATTTACACTTTATCATATTACTTTTTTATTACAAATTACGCTATTTTTTCAACAACATATTTCTTAAAGCTTTTGTTAGCTGACGGCAAAAAAATTAATTTTAAAACATAAAAGAGAGTTTAAATTTTGAAAGAGAAAAAGAGCTTTTATTTTCTATGGTTAATTTAATTTTTTTTATAAAATGCATATTTTTTGTTGATTTTTTTACTTTAAAAATAGTTCTGATAAAACTTTTTTTAAAATTGTTCGCCAATTCGACGAAGAGTAATCTAAATGTTCCAAGATAAAGAGTAACCTTCCAGGGTTAATTGAATATCAACTCCTGAATTTGCACCTTGAAATAAATAACAACTGTAAAGTTTAAAGAATTTTATAAAAACAAATTGCCGATACTGCCACTTTTACAGGTCTGCAAAAAACGTGCAAAAATTAATAAAATTATAAGAGAAAATGAAACAATGTTCGGGGCTGCACTTTAATTTGTATCTTATTTTACGAATATTTTAATTAAATCTTATAATTTGATGCTGCTACTGATTCTACCTTCGTCTATGGTTAGCTCTAGTTGTGAGTGTGTTTGTGTGTGTGTGTGTTTGTTTTTACAATTTGCCATTGTTCTTATAAATTTTTTTTATTTTTATTTGCAATATGGCTACTAAAGAGTAATTGCAACAAATACCAGTTCAAAAGGATACGAGAATACTAAAATTATTAAATATTAATTTTATACTTTATGTAAAGATTTAATTAAAACCAGCTGTTACATAGTTGGTTTGTAGAAATACTGTAGACATACATGTTTATTAAAAGTGTTGGCATTAAAAAGTATAAACAAAACACATCTTCAGATTATACTACGATCTACGGTTGTAAATTTATAAGTTCTATTTTATGTGTTTCAAAAATTACAATGCAGAAGACAATTAAATGGGAAGTTTCCAAAATGTACAAATCAAAAACTCAAGTTGATCCAGTAAGAATTTTCAATAGATTTTGACGTGTATAATGAATGTACAATTTATTATTGTTGTATTCTTGGGTTATTGCCCATTTCGATGTTTTTTTCGGTATGCAAATTTAACATATTGATACGTTTGTTACATGTTTGTACATTATATTATACTTGCATTACCAACCATCCAACCCTAATGCACGATGTTAATTGTGACTCGCTTGACTCATTACCGCCCTTTTAGTTTTTTGTTCACTGTGACGCCATTTTTAGTCCGATCATAACATTTTGTACATCAGTATTAATGGCTCTGTAAGGGCTACATTTTTGTATTTAATAGTTTTTTTATACCACGCAAATTCTAGTCATGTCTTTCAAAAGCTAAATATTTTTGAACAAAAATGAAGCTGTGTTATTTTGATACAACTTCTGTATAAAAAAACTATTAAAGACAGAAATGTAGCCCTTACAGAGCCATGAACACCGATATACAAAATGTTATGATCGGACTAAAAATGGCGACACAGTGAACAAAAAACTAAGACGGCGGTATTACTAGGCGTGGCAAAAAAATAAAAAAATAATTTTTGGAATTGTTTTTACATTATCTTTAATTATAGGGGGGACTGACAAAAAATTTTTTTTTCGAACGACTTTAGTGCACAAGTCATTTCAGTGAACGTCGTGACCAAATGAATCTGACAGCTTCAGAAGTCAGAATATGAAGTCAGAATTGTCAAAAGTAGAACAGTTTTTGAGATACTCCAAAAAAACCGTTATTTGTGTTTTTAAAAAAGATGATGTGACTGAAATTTAAATATCTGCAAAAATTTTAAACGGATTATGTTATTCTTTCTTTCTACTGAAAGGTAATACAATTTCTAAAATAACCATGGATTGCTAGGGAATATTGGTAAAGAAATGACAGAGTTACAGGGGACAAAAGTTCAAGCTTCATTGAAAATTTTATGATTTTTTTCAACTTTGCTCTTTTCAAGTTATTTTTTTTTTAAGCCAATGATTTAAAAATCCTAATGTGTTATTGAATGCGACATTAGATTATTGTAATATGAACATTTTGCGCCCAACAAGACAAGTTTTAAGCAATTTTTAATATTTATTTTTACTAAAAATTTAGCTTTTTATATTTATTTGTTGTGGGTTAATTCAATTAATCTTCTGTAACGTTGTCATTTTTGCACCGATCAGGATCATATAGCGGTTATTTTGGAATATCTCAAAAACTGTTCTACTTTTGACAATTCTGACTTCATATTCGGATTTTACATAAAGATTAGGTGTCAAATTCATTTGGTAAAAAAATTGTCACGTAGTGTAATCAAAAAATAATTATTTTAAGTGAACATAGCCATCAGGTGTTAAACGCCAGCAGAAGCAGAAAACAATAAAAAAGTCAACTGTGAATGCATTTATCGTCCAATTAGTTATATTAAAGTGGTTAGTAACTTTCAATTCATTATTCGTAGAGCGTACATCAATAGCCCGTCATTTCGTGAACGTGTTTATTAAATGATTTTATTGATGAAATTCTTTTTTACGACAAGAAATAATAAAGTAACCCCAAATATTATACTATTGACAAAGTCAGGTCGCATTTAAACTGGCCGCTGTATAAGCAAGTTTTGCATTATTTGAAAACGTCATTTCGTGAACGGTCATTTCGGGAACGTTTCCGTATATTATGGCACGTTCCCGAAATGACTGTTGCGTTCTCGGAATGATAATTATTGTTTCCTAGGGCGATTCTCTTACAATTTTTTATGGATAAGATGACTGAACAACAGAAGGAGCTTAAATGGCAACATCTCTTCGTCAGCAGAATAAACTATTGCTTTAAAAAAAGGATTTTTTTTTTTATGATTTTTTTTTTTGTTTTGTATTTTTAAATATTTTTTTGCTAACTTATCGTCTAAATAAAAAACTTTAATATTTAAACCGTTGCTTACAATTCAAATATTTACTTACTTATGATATCAATATCATCATTTCGGTAACAGTTTTGTCATTCCGGGAACGATTTATCATTTCCGGGAACATTAATATATTTTAATAAAATACGCATAAATTGAGCTTTTTTTTAGAAAATACATAGTTTATTTTATAACAGAACTTTTATCTGTTCATATAACGTTAATTAGATCATAAGAGTTCTGAATATTTTGATTTTTCTAAAATTTTATGCACGATAATAGCAACTTCTTTAATTTTTGGCGTATTTTGCTTGAAAAGGATTTTGTATGTATTGTTTTTGCTAATGTTTATATAATATATAGTCATAATAAACCCGTGTTATTAAACGATGCTTAAATTATGTATGTTCGGTTTGTGCTTTGTTGTGATACAGACGTGTATTTTAGCCCCGCATACGATTTGAACTATTAATTAATCACATTTGATTTTGTAATATAAGCAGCGAATGGACGCTTAAAAAAAATAATATACGTATTTTGTTATTTAAATTATTTAACATAATAGTGAACAATTTAAAACGATTAAATTAAATAAAATAAAACAGTAAAAATAAATACGTATGTATGAATGTTCATACATGTGTATACATATTCTGAACAAAAACATTAAAATTTCTTGTTTTTTTTTTGTTGTTGTAAAATACAATAAATAATAAAAATATTAAAGCAAAGCAAAACGGTGAAAAACAAAAACAACTCTTTGCATGTGTACGAACAGTGAAACAACACTAAGACAAAATGAAAGAAACGTTTACGTTTTAGTTCAATCAAACGAAAATAATGCGGAAATAAATAAAACTAAACAAAATAATATAAACTATTTAACGGCTAAGCCAATTACTAGAACACGTTCCCTATCACCCTCGGTGTTTACAAAAACAGTGGATAGTGACTCATTAAAAAAACTACAACTAGATTTGGTGACAAGTGTTGCCAGGCCAGCAAGTATTGCCGTGACGTCAAAAACAAATTTAGTGGGAAATGAAACCATGAACTTAAACACAAATGCAATGGAAAACCCCCCTGTAAAAAGCTGCCAAAAGCCTACAATACAAGTTGGTATGGACAGGTACATAACAGTGCTTAAACGGGGACGCAGCCCTACCTCTGCAGCAGTTGCTTCGGCCTCAAAAGTACCATCTTTTGATAAAATAAATACACAAAATCGTTTTGCGATTCTGGAGGATGAATCCTCTGAAGCACCAAACGTCATTAAATCGTCTAAGCCACCCCCGATATACCTTAGAGAGCAAAACTCTAATGAGTTAATAAAAAGTTTAATTTCGGTGATAGGTGAAAATTCCTTTTATGTAGCTGCAATAAAGCGCGGTATCATTAACGAGACTAAAATACAGGTGAATCACGAGGATGATTTTCGAAAGGTAATTACAGTATTTGAGACTCTGAATAAAAACTTTTATACTTATCAACTGAAGAGCAGTAAAGGTCTTCAGGTAGTAATCAAGGGCATTGACTCATGCGTAGACCCAGAAGAGGTTAAAACATTCTTAGAAGAAAAAGGCTTCAAGGTAAAGCATGTAGTAAATATTAAAAATAGAGAAAAAATTCCCCAACCACTCTTTCGAGTTGAGTTTGAACCCGGCGACGTAAAACTTAAAAAAAACGAAACACATCCTATTTACAATTTAAAACATATTCTCTACAGAAGAATAACTATAGAAGAGCCGCACAAAAAAAATGGACCTGTTCAGTGCTTAAACTGCCAAGAATTTGGCCATACCAAGGCATACTGCTACTTACCCCCTGTCTGCGTAGTATGTGGTGAACTACACGGTACAGTTTCTTGCGATAAGTCTAAAACCGACCCCAACGTAAAAAAATGTAGCAACTGTGGCGGTTATCACACTGCCAATTATAGAGGATGCCCTGTATATAATATCGTCAAGCAGACGGTTGGACCAAAAACGAATACCCCTCAAATGCAGGTTGCAAATCAAGTAAACACAAATGCAATTCAAGCCCCCCAGCCTAGTAATAACAGAACCTCTTACGCTAACGTCCTAAAATCAAACCATGAGCCAATGCAAGGTGCCTCGCCAAGTAATGATGAAACTCAATTTTCTAATTTAAGTCGTTTAGAAAAAACCATGGAAACATTAGTGCAAACAGTAAATAATTTTTCGAACACAATGGGTAATATGATGCAGGAAATGCTTAGAATGCAATCGATGTTATTGCAAGCTGTACTTAACAAACCATGAACTGTTTAAAAATTTGTTTTTAGAACGCAAACGGCATCCGCCAACATAAAAATGAATTAGAATACTTTCTTAAAAATAAACAAATTGATGTCATGATGATTTCTGAAACTCATTTGACCTCAAGAAATACGTTTAAAATAAATGGTTATATACTATATGATACCAAGGACCCTCGAGATAGAGCTTGTGGAGGTTCTGCCATTTTAATAAAAACCCGAGTGAAACACTACCTAATGTGTGATCATCGTGAAGATTATCTCCAAGCAACGAACATTTGCGTTGAGGAATTAAATAGAAACCTAGTAATTTCATCGTTATACTCCCCGCCTAGATTTTCAATATCGGAGGACCAATATTATAAATATTTTAAATCATTAGGACCGTGTTTCCTAGCCGCTGGCGATTATAACGCTAAACATACCTTCTGGGGGTCGCGACTTATAACACCAAAGGGTCGTGTTTTATTTAACACAATTTCTAAAATGGATTTAAATGTGGTAGCGAGCGGACAACCAACATATTGGCCCACTGATCATCAAAAAATTCCAGATGTCATCGATTTCGGCGTGGTTAAAAACATTCCCATAGAAACGATTCATGTTGAAGCCTCCCTAGATTTATCTTCCGACCACACACCTACAATTGTTACTATAATGAACCCCAATAGAATTGTACCTCCGACGACAGCTACGCAAATTAATTGGTTAAAATATAAAAAATATCTCAGTACCCATTGCACAGAAAATATTCCGCTCAGTACACCGGATTATGTAGATCGCTCTATTGACAATTTTGACAGTTTTCTGAAACTAGCTGTTCAACATTCCAATATTGTCCCCAAAAAAACAAAAACTATTAAAATATATTCCACAGATGTCGAGCATCTTTTGTCTGAAAAAAGGAGGGCTCGAAGAGATTGGCAATTGCACAGATCCCCTCAACTTAAGAACTTACTTAAAGAGTGTACAAAAAAACTTAGAAAGTTACTGCAGACTAAGAAAACGGCTTCTCTGGAAAAATATCTTGAGGAACTTGATGCAACCCCACAATCAAACTACTCATTATGGCGCGCAGCTAGAAATCTCAAAAGGCCAGTTGTCTCTAAACCACCATTAAGAAACTTGAATGGAAGTTGGGCAAGAAATGATGTTGAAAAAGGAAATCTGTATGTCAATCATTTAAAAAACGTATTTACCCCAAATATATCTCACGATATTGCGGTCGAGTTACCACCTGTTGCTGCTAGAGCAGCTGTTCCGCTAAGATTTGAGATAAGAGAAATCGAAAAGGCTATTTGTGATTTAAACCCCAAGAAGGCTCCTGGTTTTGATAAGATCAGCAACAAAATGCTTTTGGAGCTACCCAGCATAGCAAAGAAAAGTATTCTTTTAATTTTTAATGCTATTTTACGCCTTGAATACTATCCTCAAAAGTGGAAGGTCTCCTTAGTCACCATGATACCTAAACCGGGAAAGGATCACACAAAAGTTGAGTCATATAGGCCTATAAGCTTACTTTCTAATATATCAAAGCTGTTTGAGAAGCTGTTAGCGTCAAAATTAACCCCAATTTTAAATGATAATAGATGTATTCCTAACCACCAATTCGGCTTTAGAAGAGAACACAGCACAATTGAGCAAACCCATCGTATAGTAAACGCAATAAGAAAAGCCTTTGAAGAAAAAAAATATTGCTCCGCTCTCTTCATCGATGTTTCTCAAGCTTTTGATAAAGTCTGGCATGAAGGCTTATTACATAAATTGAAGCTCAACTTACCAGTAAACACACACAAGCTGTTAGAAAGCTACTTAGTCGGTCGAAAATTTATTATTAAAGAAGGTGATTATTTAAGCTCTCCTCAGCAAATTGACGCTGGAGTCCCTCAGGGAAGCATCCTGGGCCCACTTTTATACTTAATATATACCTCGGACATGCCAACAAACAACTACACACAAACTTCAACATTTGCTGATGATACAGCTTTTTTGAGCGTGCACGAAAACCGTCAAGAAGCATCTCGATACCTACAGGATCATATATTTCAACTCGAACTATGGTTAAAGCAATGGAGGATAGAGGTCAATGAGCAAAAATGCGTACATATAACATTCACCTTGCGTCGGGAATCATGCCCCCCTATTGAAATCAATAATCAAATAATACCTCAAAATTCGCATGTAAAATACCTCGGTATTCATCTAGATCGCCGTTTAACGTGGAAAAGCCATATAGAGGCAAAATTAACTCAAATGAAACTAAAAGCCATCCAAATTCATTGGCTTATTGGAAGAAACTCTGTCCTTAGTCTCGACTGCAAACTTCTTCTTTACAACTCCATCTTAAAGCCAATCTGGTGCTATGGTATTCAGTTATGGGGCACTGCCTCGGCCTCTAATATCGAAAAAATTCAAAGGCGCCAAAATAAACTACTTCGAATAATCACAGCTGCCCCTTGGTATGTTAAAAACTCAAATATTCACAAGGATCTTAATGTTCCATTAGTTAAAACTATGATTACGAAATATGCAGTAAAATACTTAAAAAGGCTCGAATCGCACCCAAACCCACTAGCACGAAATATATTAAATGATAGCGGCCACACTCGCTTAAGAAGAAGAGACACTGCAGCATTTATCCAATTAGATGAGCGATAAACACCTATAAAAGTGAACAGAACCCGCGATGAAGAAAATTTTTGTCTGGCACTGGCAGGACAAAAAATAACGTATTAGGTTAAGATTTGATTAATTATTGTTAGTTCATATTTAATATATGAAGATTCAATAAATAAATAATGAGAAAAAAAAAAAAAAAAAAAAAAAAAAAATTATGTACTATGTTTAGTTTTTGATAATTTAACCATACTTAGAAAAACGTTCCCGAAATGATGATTTTCTGAAAGATATTCACTAAAAAGCAGTTTTATAAAAAAAGTTTAGAATTGTGTGCGCTGCCCTGTCAAAGTTTATTAGTATACAAATTTTGCAAAGGTATAAACTGAGAGCCATCATTAAGCCTTAACATTTTTTCTGGCATAAAATCAATCTTGAAATTTACAACCGTGGTGATTTTGAGCCATATAATTTAATTCTCAAAGAAATGAATTTAACTTGTCTTGTATTGTTCTGGATGTCATATTTACGTGGTATATACTACAAAAGTTTAAGAATCTAGAACTAGAGACGTGACTTTAAAAATAATGTTAATCATTCATAAAAAAGTAAAATTGGGTGACACATGCACTGAACACCGATTTTACTCATCAAAAATTATGTTTCAGAGCTTAAAAAATGTTTGATAAGTGGATCGATTACCAGAATCCCATTATTATATTTATATTTGTTTTATAAGTTGCGTTCACGGTACAATTTCTGTCAACCAAATAAACGAAAGTATCCAAGAAAGTAGTTGAAAATACGAAACAATATTCAAAATTTTTTAAATTAGTACAACATTTGTCATTTTAAAAATTGCCAAATTTAGGGTATACATCGTTAAATCGGCAATGGGTCATTTTTGGACCCCAAAATCATCACAGTAACGATAAATCGTCCAATCTGTCAGCCATTGTTGTAATAAAAGAGTATTTAAAGGAATTTTTGGTAATGAAAAAATATTATTTTTTTGCGAATTTTTGGGGATAAAATTTAAAATTTTGGGATAAAAATTTAAAAACTAAATTAGCGCTTTTAACAAAAATCGAAAAACATGTAATTTTTCAAATTACGCGATTTACGGAGTACGTATTACTTGTGTTACACAACAAATGCAATAAAACCAAGTTAGAGAGCAATATTCGGCTGTGCCGAATCTTTGATACCCTCTACCGAAAATTCGAATATATCTGGAGTGGGCTCTATATGATAAATAGATAACACAGTACAACAGCCAATCTGGGGGGTGAGAAATTCCAAGTCAGGGTGATGGTACTAGGTCAGTATAGTAAAACCCTCAAAGGGTTTGGCGTTCGTATGTGTCAGTTTTTTTTTTTTTTTATGACATTTTAAATTTTTTCCTTATCTTGATGTTTTTTTGTTTAACATAACTCGAGAACCACTTGTCCGATTTTGCTAAAACAAACTCAAAAAAATTTAGAATTACAATTTCTTTAATCCGTTCATATAACGTTTTTCCTTATAATCAACAGTTTTGCCGGTAAAAATAAATTTGTGGAGAATTATAATTGATAAGTGCAAAAAAATGTTCAAGCCTGGATGTATGCAGCGGAGTTTATCACAAACCTGCACTGCAATTTTTGTGACTTTTTTTAAGCGATCGGTGAAAATCGTCGGACTTTTGTTTGTGATTTGAAAGAATACACCTACATTCAGTGATGCCAACAGTAGGGGATTTCCCCTTTTCTAGGGATTTTTTTTCGGAAAATTTCAACCGTAGGGGACACAATTTTTTATTTTAGGGCATATTTATTTATTTATTTATTTAATCAATGGATATTATCCTTACTGACTAATAACAATATTGACTTAAAATTAATGAATAACAATATGCATTTTAAAATATACTACAAATTTACAGAATATACGTAGTACATAAAAATTTACGAATAAAGAAAAACAATAAGAAAAATCAACAAATTGTGACATAGAATTAAATTGTCTACATAACCTCGAAAAAGGATCAGCAATAGCGAAATTTTCTCTAAAAAAAGTTAACAAAAAGCAGATTATAATGACGCGTATTGCGACAAGGTATATTAAATTTAGCAGACTCTACAGAAAATCACAACAAACATTACCATTAATAAGATTAACCATAAAAGAAACATTTAACATTGTACGACGACTTTTGAGCGATGATAATTTTATAAATGCCAGTCTTCTAGCATAGGAAGGAAAGTTTGTCGAGTAACTCCAATGAAGATCACGTAAACAGAATAATAAAAATTTTTTTTGGACCGATTCAATACGAGAATTGTGAATGTTGTAAAATGGATCCCAAATGATTGACCCATATTCTAAGATTGGTCTAACGAGTGATACGTAAAGTTGCTTCGTTATGTATGGATCGGTGAATTTTTAACCCAGCGCTTAATAAAGCCAAGAACGCCTCGAGCTTTATTAACAGTTAATGTAATATGAGAAACAAAGTTTAATTTAGGATCCAGTAAGACTCCAATATCAAGAAACGAATCAACCAACTCCAGTTGATGACCACCAAAAGCATAATTAACTGCAATACTGTTATTTCTATAAAAACGCATGCTTTTGCATTTCACAAGATTCAGCTCCATCATATTATGATTACACCATAAAAAGAAGTTATTAAGATCCGATTGAAGATAAAAATGATCCGAAAAAAATCCCTAGAAAAGGGGAAATCCCCTACTGTTGGCATCACTGAATGTGGGTGTATTCTTTCAAATAACAAACAAAAGTCGCTTAAATAAAGTCACAAAAATTGCAGCGCAGGTTTGTGATAAAATCTGCTGCATACATCCAGGCTTGAACATTTTTTTGCACTTATCAATTATAATTCTCCACAAATTTATTTTTACCGGCAAAACTGTTGATTATAAAGAAAAACGTTAAAATGTCATAAAAAAAACTGACACATACGAACGCCAAACCCTTTGAGGGTTTTACTATACTGACCTCCCTGACTTGGAATTTCTCACCCCCCAGACAATAATCCCAAAAATGTTCCATAGTGTAATTTATCTCAGATCCCATACTAAGTAGCGCTCTGAAATTCACTGTAAACTCGAAAACTAATTTCACTGTTTTTTATCACCTGCAATCACTCTACAGAATTTTGGGCTGATTGGTTCATAATTTACTATGGGTCCAATACAAATTCACCTCCTGAAAATAATTTAAATCGGTTAAAACTGTTGTTACTAGTCATGATATTTTACTCAAGCTAATTCCAATTTATAATATCTAGATATCATGTAGAGCGAAATGATTCAGCATAGCCGAATTTAGCACTCTTACTTATTTTTATTAGAATATTTTATAAACATATATTAATATTAAATTTAAAACTGTATTAAAAAAATTTGTTGAAAATAATGATTGCATGACTAAATCTATTTTTTTAATAAGAATAAAATTTTACATAAGTGCACATTATGCAGGTAAGTGAATTCTTTTAGAAGCATTATTTATGCTGCTAAGTGAATACTGCGTAAGAGAATATTTTGCGTACCTGCACGAATTTTCGTGCAAACTTGAATGTGCAGCTAAACGAAAGATACTGTATATACTTTATG
Organism: Pollenia angustigena; assembly: GCA_930367215.1. Classification (NCBI taxonomy): domain Eukaryota; kingdom Metazoa; phylum Arthropoda; class Insecta; order Diptera; family Polleniidae; genus Pollenia; species Pollenia angustigena. The sequence goes on along the minus strand of OV884057.1, from coordinate 115,739,769 downwards.
GGGTTTGAGATGAATAATAAAAAAGTTTCACACGGAATGACAAACTTAATATACCCTCTTCACAACTAATTGTGGTGGAGGGTATAAAAAGAAACATAACAATTAAAAGGCTACGCATTCTCTTACTACGAAGCATGTTTTAAGGGGGAATATTTAGGAATAACTGTAACAACAAAACATTTTGTCGCTATACTAAACAATTTATTGTATGCGTTGAATAGGTCGCATTTTGTGTTAAAAACAGAGCTGCTGCTTCTGGTTATTTCTTTGATTTCAATTTCAATGCGAACATGCTAATATTTTTTTTTATTTTGGTTACTTTTTATACCCTACACCACAATTAGTTGTGAAGAGGGTATACTTAGTATGGCATTCCGCGTGAAACTTTTTGATTATTCATCTCAGATAAAGTATATATGTGTAGTCTGGGTACTTGAGTAATTCTAACTCGATTTAGCCATGTCCGTCTGTCTGTCCGTCAGACCGTCTGTCCGTCAGACCGTCTGTCCGTCTATTGAAAACATGCTCACTTTCGAAAAATTCAAAAGAAATAAACAAAGTTGATGTCAAATTGCTTGCAGTTATCCTAAGCAGCTTGCGATTGAAATCCATCAAGGTCGGTTCAGTTGGCTCAGAGCCATGAATCAAAATGTGGAACCACCACCTTAAAAAATTAATAAATTTGTTACAAAAACTAACATAAATGGTGGAACAATGCACGGATTGATTTTGGAAAAATTTGTTTTAATCGACGGAAAATCATGCTGTAAAATTTCATGAAGACCCGTTCATAATTAACCCTACGCCCCATATAAACCCTACTCCCAGAAAACATTTTAGTACGCCTAAAACCGTTATAAATAATGCTATCATAATAGAATTTGATACGTCACAGTTTCATAGGAATAAAAATGACATTATGAAATTTCTTGAACATCAGTGCATGATTTATCCTAGGCCCCATATAAAATCTACTACCGGAAAACAGTTTAGTACGCCTAAAACCGTTCAAAATAATGCTATCAGAATAAATTTTTATACTCCACAATTTTATATGACTAGAAATCACACAAATTATTTTTGTGATGATCGGTCCATATAAAGCCCACACTGGTAAATTACCGTAGGTCCCATTTTTAGCAGCCTTCTGAAATTTACTGTAAACGCTTATTAATTTATATTAATGTTTTTAATATATAATCACTCTGCTGAATTTTGGGATGATTGGCTTATAACTTACCATGACTCCAATATACATAAATTTCCCTCCTGAAAATCATTTAAGTTCGGCTTAAACTGTTACGAATCAAGATATTTTACTCAAGCTAGTTAAAACGGCAAAAGAAAAGCATAAAACTTTCTGGTTGTCGGTCAAGAGTTTAATATATGTCTAAAACGTAACCAATTTTAATGCCAAAGTCTGTTTTTATAAAGAAAAATTATTGATTACACTATAGAACATTTTTGGAATTATTGTCTGGGGGGTGAGAAATTCCAAGTCAGGGTGATGGTACTAGGTCAGTATAGTAAAACCCTCAAAGGGTTTGGCGTTCGTATGTGTCAGTTTTTTTTTATGACATTTTAAATTTTTTCCTTATCTTGATGTTTTTTCGCTTAGTTGTAACATTTTGGCAAAAACGTAGTTTAACATAACTCGAACTCGAGAACCACTTGTCCAATTTTGCTAAAACAAACTCAAAAAAATTAAGAATTACAATTTCTTTAATCCGTTCATATAACGTTTTTCTTTATAATCAACAGTTTTGCCGGTAAAAATAAATTTGTGGAGAAAAAAAAATATTTTTTTGCCTAAAAATTAAAATTTTTTTTTTTTAAATTCATAAAAAATCCAAAACGGAAAAAAGGATCAAGTGTTATAAATTTCATGTAAAGTCACATAACCTATAAACAAAATGCGACATAGATCATAGAAATCGATTTACGCGTTCTGCTTTTATTTACAATTAAGTGAAGGTATCCCATTTTGACAAGAATATTGATATTTGTTTTTATTCAAAAAAGGGTCATTTATCGCCTTTTTTATAAATTTTCCCCAATAACTCCAGCCTTCTGGCCATAAACTACCAAAAAAAATTAAGTAAACATTTTTATAATTTTTTATTTTTATTTTATTTATTTATTTTAATAAATATTGCCTAGACTTTTTCGATGGTGGTTGTTCGGGACTAGTGGCATCGCATTCATCGCTATCATCAGTTTCTGAACCACACATAATGTCAATGTGTGACTCCACTGTTGGCCCTTCTGCATCTCCTGAAAATTCTTTATCATCAAGATCATCCTTGTCTTGCCACACAAGCTTACTCCACCAGCAAATTTCCGCAATTATTGCACTCGGCGACTTTTTGCCTCTATATCTGTAAGTTTTTGTTTTATTAAAATGAGTTTGAAAAAATTAAAATCAGTATTACCTCATTTCAAATGGCATTGCAACTTGATGATAGCGTTCACCTTGTTCATCAGATACGGTAGCCAATTGTTTGCTGAAGTAGTCCAGATGATGATGTAAATAATGGATTTTCAAGGACATGTGGACACCAATTTCCGAGAAAGCTCTTAACATCCTTGCGACAGAAACATCGTAGTTGTTAGAACGATGCTTTCCCAACAAGCCTTCTATTACTTCTTTGATTGCCTGCCATGCATTCAATTCAGCGTCAATCAAAATATTGTTGAATGCGTCACTTTTAATCAGCTTTCGTATATCTGGACCATTTAGTACGCCTGATTGGAAAAAATTAATTTGTTAAGATGGAAAATCATGGGAAATGAATGTGATATTATAACTTACCTTCTTTAATTTTACTTTCGCTGAGTCTCGGGTAAATTAGTTTCAAACACAAGAAAACTTCATCTCTTTTGGCGACAGTTTTGATAAAATTCTTAACAATTCCAAGTTTAATATGCAGTGGAGGCAGCAATATCTTCTCCTTCGGCACTAGAGGCTCACGAATAATATTGGCCGTTTGTAACCTGGTGTGCTCTCTGAGTTTCCATCCGTGGCATGCATATTAGTCACCGGAAAATCGTGTGTCCCAATCGCACATATATTTTATATAGCCGCTTTGAAGACCGCAAAGCATTGCTACAACTTTTAAATCGCAGCATATGCGCCACATATGTTTGGCGTAGTTAACCATTTTTAAAATATTTTCCAGTGCATCATATGTTTCTTTCGTTTCTGTACTATAGGCGATTGGTACTGAATGTTTTTTATTGGCCTTATGCAGTAAAACCGCCTTCAAGCTGATTTTTGAACTGTCAATAAATAATATCCAGTCATCTGCTTCATATTTTATTTCCATTGCGTCCATCAATTTTCCTACATCCGGGCAATATGCAGAAGTTTTTTCATCATTCACAAGGAATAAACTTTGGAGTGTTGCCTGACGACTTCGATAAGCTGTGACTTTCACACCGGGTGCCAACAAATTGTTTGATTTCAAAATGGAAGCCAGCTCTTCCGATTTATGCTGTGTTAATTCCAACTTGGCAACAATTGAATCAAGCTTATTTTGATTTATTAAAATTGGCTCATTGGATACTGATGGCTCATATGGGGGATCATCACGTGCATGATATGTCGGAGCAGTCGTAGAAGAGAAAATATCTGTGCTAGAAGCTTTTGGCACAGGAATGTGGTCCGAATGAGGCAATGGTGTTGCGGCACTTGCAACACCAACGTAATTATACGATTTTCTTATCCTTTTTGCGGCTCCTTTATTCGCACATGCATAGCAATTCAATGGATTGTGACCTTCGCCAGGATTAGTCCAAGTCATTGGGATACCGAATGGCATACTTTCACGTCTTCTATTTTTCCAATCCATTAGACGGTTGTAGCAGCTTTTACACACTATATTTGGTACCCAATTTTCGTTCACTATAACATTTTGGTTGAAGTACATCTCGTATGTTTGAACAAAATCAGTACTGAAATTTCCCCTTTTTTTATGTGTTGAGACATATTGACCACAGCAGTAGCAAAAGCTATTTATATCTGGCTTGCACAGTTCCATATTCTGTTCTCTTTTGTTCACTTTTAAAAAAACTGGAGAAAAATCACTTTTACTGTTCGCGTTCGTCGGCACTTGTTGAATGACAAAAACCGATAAATGAACACCTATAAATACTACGTATTTTTCAATATTTTACTGACAGGTACGTTCCAAAACATGAGCACTAATAGATGTGGGTGGAATTTCTGTAAAAAAATCATACAGGTAGCCAACGGAAAACCCCAAATAATTAAAAAAGTGCACTTTCCTTTTTTCCTTTCAATTGTCCACGCACATTTATTACCGCTTATTACTTTGCTACCGTAATCATAAAAATCAAATAACCTTTTGTTTATTACTTTTTTTTTTAATTCTAAGAATCATAAAAAAAGTCATAAATGTTTTTGCAAAGAATTTTGTGCATATCTCGAGCAAATTTTTTAAATGCATACCTTCACTTAATTGCTAATAAAAGCGAAACGCGTTCATCATTTATTTCATAGGTTATGCGACTTTACGTGAAAGTAATACGACTTGAAACTTTTTTTTACTGTTTTGAATTTTTTATGAATTAAAAATAAAAAATTTAAATTTTTTGGGCAAAGAATATTTTTTTTCTTCATACATTCATTTTTAACTTCGAAAGTGTTGCACATATAGGAAAACGGTATAGAAACAGATTAGAGAAATTGTAATTCTTAATTTTTCTAAATTTGTTTCATCAAAATCGGACAAGTGGTTCTCGAGTTATGTTAAACTACGTTTTTGCCAAAATGTTACAACTAAGCGAAAAAACATCAAGATAAGGAAAAAATTTAAAATGTCATAAAAAAACTGACACATACGAACGCCAAACCCTTTGAGGGTTTTACTATACTGACCTAGTACCATCACCCTGACTTGGAATTTCTCACCCCCCAGATTGGCTGTTGTACTATGTAATAAGATTGGAGATTGCTGTGTTTGTTCTAATCAAATGAAAATTGCTGCTTTTTTAGCATGGGCAAGTACTTAAAAAAATCAGGAGTTATAAAATTCTTAAACTTAACGAAGGCTTAGTTTTTTCTTGATTGATTTGGAGGAACTTCATAACAACTTAGCTCCATAGTTACGACTTATGACAAATTTATAAAATGAACAATAAAACAAACTGCTTTATATAAAAAAAAAATTTTATATTTTTATTTCTTTTTTTAGTTTTGTTTTGCAAAAAGGAAACAAAATAAAACAAGTAAGAGTGCTATATTCGGCTGTGCCGAATCTTATATACCCTTCACCATAGTGCGAGCAGAATACAGAGCAACTAGACAAAAACTAAATAAAACTGGTAAATATTTTTTTTTTTTTTAATAAGAGACAACCGGTTTTGAACTTCGCTTTTCATAAGGTCCCAGAATATATGTTCTTTATAGGGTGTAGGATCAATATTGTATATACCTTTTTACCTTCGGTGAAGGGTATAAAAAGAGTAATTTTCGGGAATTCAGGATTCTAATCACTGCATTCGATACTATCGTATCGAATAAACTATTGATTTTTTTTGCATACGATAGACACTGGCGTATCGAATGAAAACTCGATAAATGTAATGTCGAGTTACTCGATGTCGAATGCTATTATTTCAAATTCAATACATTTCATTCGATATCGAGTTTCAAGATACCAAAATAAATAATTTCGATGAATTTTGCTCGATATCGTATGCGGTGATTAGACCCCAGTATTTATCTTATAACTCATACAAATTTCCGACATCATATCCATAGGACGTATAGCAGCCCTAAAATTTAGGTTTTTATAAAAATTTTGATGTTTTTTAGCCCATTTTTTGAGTATTTTGCTCATGAATTACCCATTGTCTAACCGATTTGATAGTTTTATATACCGACGTGTTAAGGAAGAATTTTACCATTTACTTAAGTTATATTTATATATAAACATTTATATAAACTTGTAAATATATATTTTAACAAAGTTAATTATAAAATAGAGTAATTTTTGTGGATTCAGTATTTCGGTTATAACTCTGCCATTTTTTAACCGATTTGGCAGATTTATATACCGACGTGTTGAATAAGAAATTTACCATTTACTTTAGTTATAAACCTTGGACTCGGGGAGATCTATGGTTCCCGAAAGTTGGGTATTTAAAAAAAAAATTTAATTTTGGTCATAACTTTTTTGTATCTGAACCGATTTTCCCGAGTTTTTTATAAAATATGTTCTACTAAAAATTTTCGATATTTTGATATATAAGTCATATCCATAGGACATATGGCAGCCCTTAAATTTAGGTTTTTATAAAATGTTTAATTTTTTTTGTACGGGAGGTACCACGCCCACTTCTCCAATCCCGCCCACATTTTGAAGGATGGTGTGTATTGGCAACCTAAATGTGTGTACCTAATTTGGAAACTTTGGCTCTTGCCGGTCTCAAGATATACAGAAATAAAAAAAATACAACAACAAGGGATTTTTGGAAAAATTTAGAGGTAGTCGTGGTTTTTTGCTCATATCTTCGTCATTTTTGGACCGATCTGGCTGAATTTTAATAGCAAACTTCAACGGAGTATATGTGACATCAATATACATCAACCTAGTCCACATCATTTCTGGGGTTTTCGGAAAACCCATTTCAACATACACACGGACAGACGGACAGACGGACAACCGGATTTGAACTTCGCTTTTCATAAGGACCCAGAATATATATACTTTATAGGGTGTAGGATCAATATTGTGGAACATACAAACGGAATGACAAAGTTATATATACCCTCTTACCTTCGGTGAAGGGTATAAAAATTGCATGCATTTTCGAAAATAGTTGAGAGAAAAAGAGCTTAACAAACTGTGATCATTGCAAAAACGTTTTTGCATCAATTCTTAATTATTGAACATACTTTTTTATGAGATAAAAGTGTTTCTGGTAATGTAATATTCACTAGTTGGAAGCATTCAATAAATACAACTAAGAGGTATTTTTGGTTACGTTAATGAAAAAAGTGGACTTTGCAGTTTTTGCATCTAAGCCCCTCATATATAAAAAACAAAATTATAAAATTCGGAACCTTGTTGTCCAAATTATCGGGCAAAATAAGTGCATATCGTACGTGACATAAAACGGAAGTGATATTGGGCTGAATGTAAAAAAATACGAATATCTGCGAATTGTGGGAAGTTTTTCTCCTTTTTTTAATTTTTTACATTTTTATTTATAACCTGTAATTGGAAAAAAATATTTTTTTTTTGGATGGTTTTATAATGAACATAATGTAATATCGTTCGTGACATACCGTACGTGACAGGTTTTTCTCTTATAATATTTACAAGTTATAAAATATATTTTTTGTAAATTAATGTATATAAAAACTTAAAACAAACAAGTAAGAAAGTATAGTCCATATGATACCCTACACCATAATAATTTAAAAAAATTTTGAGAAGGTACCCTATTTGGGTCCCACGGCCAATCAAGGTCGCCAGAACAGAATTATGTTATGAGGTTAAGAATTATATAAAAGTTATTAGTGCCGAATATTATCTAGTTATCTTCATCTATATTAGATTTGCTTACCCCTAACCGATATTTGGGACCTATGAAAAGGCGTCATAACGCTGATGTATTTTGACATCAGTACTATGACAAGTGTCTTAGTTTTTGGCCCCATGACACTTTTCATCATGGTGATGTCAACCTTAACATCACTTGGCCAAAGTGTTATCAGGTTCAAAATAAAATTATGTCATCAATAGAATAACAAATCGGCATCACAGAAATGATGAACATGTCCTCAGTCCGATGACGAGTTAAAACATCGGAGAAAGGACACATTAGCATTAATTTAATGACAGTTTGTCATCAAGCCAAAGTCATTGGAATTGATTTAAATCAAAGAGAGAATATTATTGTTAACTTACCCGCTACATATGTTTGTTTCACGTTTGTTGAATTACGACCTTTGTTTACAGCAGAACTCTCAATAATAAGACACCACCTATATGGTTTTCGTAATCATTCTACTTTAAAAATTTGATGTATTTAACTAATTAATTTAAAAAAATAGAATATAGGAATTTTTGCTTCTTATAATACATTGTAATCATGAAAATAATGTTAATAATATACGTTAGTCACTGGATTGATGTTACTTTTTCATCATTGATGCCATTTGTAGTAACATTGATGTCACAATTCTGATGTTAGGGCATCAGATTGTAATTGTATAGTGTAGTACTTGTATGGGAGCTTTGGTCAAATATGGACCGATTCCAATAAAATTTGGTAAGATGATGTTGATTGTAATAAAATAAGATTTGACAAAATTTAAACTGAATACCAACATAATAAGCTTATACAATTTTTATTATTCTAATTTAAAAAAAAAATTCGATCAATATTTTTTTGCCACAAATATCTTGCTTTGAACTTTTATTTTGAAACACCTGATACTGATCAATTTCAAATGACAAAGACAAATTATGTTTTTGCACCACGTACGTGACTTTAGAATACCATCCGAAATAAACACAAAAACATACCGATAATCGAACTATATATTTGATCTTTCCTCGTGGATCTTGTTCATTGTCGTTGTAACGTTAATTTCAAAGCATAATTCCAGGGTTGCCAGTATCTGTATTTATTCGGCAGATTATTGAAAATTGTTAATTGCAGTTACTAAAAATGAATCAATGAGAAAGTGAGTTTAAACTTTTATTTTTTTCTTTATAAAAAAACGTAATAATAATAATTGTAGTAAAGTTTGGGGGTTTTTTTTTAACCTACTACCTTATTTGAAAAAAAGTTTCAAGCGTTTTGATTTTTTGAGTCGGGGTTTACATTCTCATGGAAATGTCCCTATGCCACTCGCCGCCCAATAAGCGACCAAAATTATCTTAAAGGAAAAAAAATAAGCTTTCTTTTGAGCAAAAAATATATATGAAAAAAAAACATTTTAATTAAAAAACAAGTAAGAGTGCTATATTCGGCTATGCCGAATCTTATATGCCCTTCACCATGATGAGATAAGAACAAAAAGTTATATACATAAATAACGTTCTTTAGATAGGTATAAATAAATATTAATTGAGCCACGCCGAAGAATACAAAAAAAACAAAAAATGTATATATGTACCTAAGCCCGTTTCTTCGTTTGCCAAAGTTGATGTTTGAAATTCGTTTTATAATCTAAAAATCGTTTTTTAGAACATAAAAAACTTAAATAAAAAAAAATTCTTTTTGGGATTCGAACTGCCAATATCATCAGTCTCAGGAGAGAACTTAACAACTCGGCTACGAATGCTTTTACTGAAGAAGCGTTAAATTAAAATATGTTGAGTCTATGAGTTTGTTTCTTTATTTGAGCGGCATATCATATAAATGCATTAATGTGTATGTGTATGCGTAAAATTAAACACATTACGAATAAAATCCACCCCTTGTAGTGAAGCGTATAAAAAAACACATTACCAACACTTTATTGCCATTGCCACTGTATGACGGTAGAAACCAATATTGAATTTGTTTGCATGGTATGTTTTTTTCGTTTTGGTAATACAGTGTTGGTGTGGTAATGTCACGTCAATTGGACCTTTAAAGGAAAAAATTTGAGGCAGTCGTGGTTTTTAGTCATATCTCAGCCATTTGTGGACCGATCTTGCTGAATTTCAAAAGCAAACAAATCCGGACCATATGTGACATAAATGTACAATAACCTGGCCCCATCATATATGGGGTCTTCGGAAAATCCATTTCAACGGACAGACGGACATCGTTAAATCAACTTCGCTCCTCATAAGGACCCAGAATATATTTACTTTATAGGGCCTTACATCAATATTATAGAAATTACAAACGAAATGACAAAGGTGAAGGGTATAAAAAAATATTATAGCTCTGGTGCCGCGGAGCCAGTATCCCCCTGTGAGTCTGACTATCGTTTGAGGCCACCGTTAGCATGTTTCAGAGTTAGCGCTCTTTTTCGCGAATACAAATTTTAAAGAAGATTTAATTTCTGTTTAATGTAAACTTTTTTTTTCGCAAAATTTTGTTTGTTTTTACTAGAGGTGTAACGAATACCGATAGCGATTTATCGGTGATACATCGGATTTTCCGATATATCGGTATCGGCGATACTTTGCTGTCGATACGACGATACTTTATATTTATATTTTAGTATTTTTGAACAAACACTTTAATTTAACACGCTAATTTTTTGCATAGAATAATGCAATTATTTCTTTTAACATACACACAGAAAAAAAATACCAATATAACATTAACATAGCGAAATGTTGTATGCAAAAAAAGGCATTGAAAATTAAATTTTATGTGTGAAAAAAAATTTAGAAGTATCGTAGTATCTACAGTAACATTTGGCCGAATTCGATATATCGGAAAATCCTAAGTATCGCTGATACATCGGATACCTTCCTAACTTTATTTTAAAATACAACTGACCACATTAAGATGCTAATTGTTCGTTCAGGTCATCTGGTCTGATATTAAATTTATTGTATAGAAATACGAATTGTTCAAAATTCACGTATTAAGAGTTCAACACTTTAGTATTTGGCACATGTGTGTGTAACTAGAAAATGTTTTCTTAGTTTTCTTTTTTCAATATTTGGCAGCAAATGGCACTCAGTATAAAGCAGTTTCTTTTTTGATTTAACAGGTAAGAACAACCCGAATCGAATTACTCTGGGAACACCAAACGTTATATGGGAAAATATGAATCCGAGTGTACATCACGACTTTTTTTAAGTTTCTTAAATTTTCCCGACAAATTAATCAATTATCCAAGAGCTCAGTACGTTTAATTTTTTCTTAAGTTTTAAAAGAAATGCCGCAATTACTTTCTTGAATAATTCTTAAAAAACAAACATCTAATTGTAAAATTTACATTTTTTGGCATCTTTAAAACGGCATTGAAGACATTTGCCTTTTTTTAAGTTATTTATTAAGAAGTTTATTTTGTAAATTAATTTCAATTCAAAATAAATGATTCAAAACATTTTGTGTACTATTGAATATTGATAAAAACTTAGTATTGTCAAAATGCTTGTAAAGTGTGTTTTATGAAGAATGTTATTCTTTTATGCACTATTTTTTCAACACATTTTAAAACCTGCTCAGTAGGCACGCATTGATGTACATTCGAAGACAGTAAATTTTATACAACAATCATATTGATATTATTTAATCCTTAAATTTTTTATCAGCATCAAAAAGAATGAGAGCAAAAAGAGTAAATTATAAAAAAAGCATACACGTGTGTTTGTAAAAGATAGTTGTAGAAACAACAGCAACACTACAAAAGAAGGTAAAAGCGATTTGCTTGTTTTGTGTGGAAACAACAAAACAAAAGTGAAACAAACATTTATAACGGGTGAGTAAATTATGATATTCTCTTACTTTGACTTAACCCATTAGATCCCAAGCTTCTTTTAAATAAAAAATTCACACGTTTTTCTATTAAATCGAGCGTAAAGTTAAGTTCCGTTAAGGAAAAAAAATAATTTTGAAGAGTGTTTTTTGACCTGTACTCGTACGAGTACAATGGGGCAATGGGGTGTATAAAAAATTAGATCTAAAAGATCACAGCATTTTGGACAGCGGTCTAATTTTCGCTATTCTATCACTCAAATCCAATCGAGAGTTTTCAGCAAGATGTAAGTAGCGTTTAATTACCTGGAAACGATTTCTAGACATGTTATTGGAAAAAAAGGTAAGTGCGTATCCTCGTCTAACTGCCAATACATGCGCTCTCTTGGTAAGGAGTGATAACCGCTGTAGAGAAGAATGCCAATAAATACCTTTAGCTCTTCCAGAGTAATGTTTAACTTATGCATGGTGTATTGTGAGGCGTTTTTCATAGTTTGGTCAATGATTAGATGCACAACATCATTATCAACAACTGTTTCAAATACTTCTACAGGAGATTTGCATTCAAGTGCAGTGTTCATATTACTCCTAAAAGTTTCAAAAGAGCTCGGCATATCTTTATTCATGGGTCTCTTCCTCCATTTTATTGCCGATGGCCCTAACATCGATTTCCTTAACTCTGAGAGTGGAACATCATTATCATCACTGTCGTTATCTCCAAGAAATTCTAACTCCCCTGGAATGTGGAAAATCATTACGTACCAAATTTCCTTCGTCAATTTCTTCTTCATCCGTTTCGTGATCGGCATTTGGAGGAATTATGGTAAAGCCAAAATTCGTGTGACTATTACTTCACCTTAATCAAATGCAGCAGCAATTTTTTCAAATTGCATACCATAAAACATGTTAACGTACATCGCAAAATAACTACAATTATTATATGAAAATTATAACATGCATTATTCCATTGTACTCATACGTGTACAGCAATAATAATGCTTACCAAAAAACACTTTTAACCACTTTATCAACAAATTTTAATAATTATACTTAAATTTAGTTAGATTAGCTTTAAATTTCAAGCCATCTTCTCCGCGCCAAGCTCAACACTAGCAAAATATAAAAAAAATAAGCAATGACAAGTGCAAAATACTGAAAAACGGGGAATCACCTTTTTAAGAATATTAGAATATTAGTTCACTCTTAGACATGTTTAGTTTCTTTTGATACAGATTTACTCTCCACACTCTAAAGTAATATTTTAAGCGAACAGTTCTTCAAAAAAGATAATAACGATATTGTTACGAGGGCACAAAATTCGGTAATTTTCTGTACTCAAGCGAGTACAGTGGGATCTAATGGGTTAAGTCAATAACAAACTGTCATTCAATTGAGCGTAGTGAGTCCTTTCTTCGATGTTACTGAGTCATCGCACTGATGACATTTTTTATTACACTTACTTCGATTAGTCATTTCTTTGATGCCGATGTGTCGTTCCATTGATGACATAATTTCACTTTATGGCCCTAATGACAATTTGGTGATGTTAAAGCTGACATCACAATGATGAAGAGTGTCATGGGTTCAAAAACGAAGCAATTGTCGTAGTACTGATATCAAAATACAAGAGCGTTACGACATATTTTCTATTAGTATACCACTATATTTTGATAGTAGGCGTAAAAGAAACATAATACAAACCTCTTTCAAAATGTATATCCAGAGTTTTAGGGATGTAAGCAAAACAGTATATTAGAAATAATAAAACATTTTAGAAATAGTTTTTATATATTTTTTATATTTTAAATAGGTTTTCCTTATGGTTTATAAAAAAAAGCAGAGCTGGAGCCGACTAGTTTTGTTTGGAATGAGGATAAGGGAGCAAAGAAACAGCTTTCATTAATATGGGAAACAAATTTAAAATCTTGATAAACGTTTTCATTGTGCATTTTCTTCAATGGCTATTTTCTTACTTTTATTTTATTATACCCACACCAAAATAGTGGAGAAGACATTATGCATTTGTGCTGATGTTTGTGACACCTTTAAGTATCGATTGACACAGAATTACTTTCTGAGTCGATCTAATGATGTCCGTCAGGCTGGCTGGCAGGCAGTCCAAGTAAACCTTGTGCGAAAAACAATTTAGGAGATAATTCGATGTAATTTGTTACATATTGAAAATGAGGTCCATAATTTCACATAGATCCCATACAAGCATCTTTCCGGAATAGGGTGATTGTGCCCATCAGCCATCTTATTATGTTGATATTAAGATATAATCATAAGCTCAATGACAAGGGTCCATGATTGCCCATGCGTCCCAAATAGGGTAGACTTGAAAAAATGTTTTCTTATATACTGGCCATATACCCTATACCCTATAATATGGCAAGGCTTAAAAAAAAGTTGTGCCTGTCACCACCTAGAATGAAAAAGGGGAATGTAAGAAGAGATTTATTGTTGGTGTATTGTATAAGCTTCGATATTGTTACAAGTAACACTTTGCGTGCTTACAATTCTTATTTGCTTTACAGTTTTATTTGTATAATATCTTTAGTTTTGGAAAAAGGTTCCCTGATGATCTGGCCTAACAAACCAGCGAAATGCGCTTAGAAACTAGCTTTCCCTCAAAAATAAAATTCAGTGAATTTATCAAAAATAAAATTGGGAATTAAGTGTAGAAAAATCTTGTTAACAATAAAAACTACGTTGATGAAGTTTTTGAAACAGGAAACATTTTTGCCTCGTCCTTTAAAAAAAGCACTTTTTGTCGATCATTTATAGCGTCGCTATTTAAAGTACGGTTAAGTCATAATGTAGACCCACTATACTGTACGTATCTGGTTTTAAAATTTTATAAAAATGTTGTGTGTTAGTTGGAGAAACCGATATTTCCACTTTGATATATTCCATACTTGATTTAACCTGCGCTGACTATGGAAGACATAAAAGCAATTTTGTTCAACCAACTTTAGATTTGCCAGTACTGCTAAAGTGTACAACATTTCATATGAGTGGAAAAACAAGTGCCACTAAAGATAAAAATTTCATGTTTTTTTCACTTTAACTTTAACTAGTAAAACAGTTGAAAATGGAAAATATTTGTAAATATATGCACAATGTTTTACCAAGAAATTTTAAGAAATACATATAAAGTTTCACTTTGATACAAATTTTCACACTTTTCTAACGCAAAACGTGGTGTGAAGAGCTCGAAAAGCCAATGAAAATAAAAAAAACTTAAAAATAAAAAGGATCTAAAAGGAAACCATTCACCTGGTGGTGAATTTTCTGTTTTATTGTTGTTTCTTCTAATAGCAACATCCTCGTCATCACATGATACTTCTTGTACGGCTTTGAAATTATTAGGGAAATAAAGTAAAATACAGCCAACATGTACGTAAAACGTCTTCATAACAATCAAGAAATAAAAAAAAAACAATAGAAGTTTAAAATGTTCAAAGTACTTTTTTCTTTAAATAAACAACATTTTTTTTATAACATTAATGGATAGCTTGTGTAAGAAAAGCAAATAAAACATAAGCAACAATAACATACGCGGATCCAGCTGTACCGTTTGAGGAGTGGGGGAACCTTTTTAGAATTTTATTTAAATGAAAACAATCTAATTTTAATACGGCCAGTTAATAAGTATATGAAATAAAATAAAAAAAATCGAAAATGGGCAATAAAAATCAGATTAAACCAAATATGGAGCTAATTTAAGTTAATATTAAATTAGAGACAAGAATATAATTCATAATTATTTTAAAAAACAAGTAATTTTAAATATTTGTGTATAAACATAAGTCTTAGATATTTAAAGCATAATTTTTTTTAAATAAACGTTTTTAGTCATCGTCAACCCACCCCCTCTTATAACCACGACTGAACAATAACAATAAAAGCGTTAAAAAGAAAAAAGTTGGAGAAATAATCCGGCCTAAAAACGGTTAAAAAAAACACAAATATTCTTTTATGACAACTCAATTTTACAACAAAAGAAGTCTTTAAAACACGCACACGTGCGAATTTTATAAATACCCAGAAAACAATTTTTGCCGCCTATGTCTGAAACTATAAGAAACTAAAGCGAAACAGAATGTCCCAACATTTTAGCATGAGCTGTTTCTTAGTCCACTTCAAAACGATTTAACAGAAAGGATAGTGTTAAATTATTTCACATTCCCCTACAAATTGAAATCCAGCAAAATCTGTTCAGTAAAAAAAGATTATGGACCCAAATGTGAACCAGCCTCCATAAAAATTTATATTTCAACATTGCATATTAAATTTTTAATGGTACATTTGGGGGATTCAAGGTGGTGTGGGATTTTATAATTAAGGACTTAAAATTTTGGGAAGTTTGGTACTTTTTTGTTTAATCTTTCATCGCAGAGCTTGGCTATAGTAGAACCAATAGCTTATTGATTATAACTCACCAAAAAGTTTCGGGGGGGGGGGGGGGGGGGGGGTGCTTTAAAAACCATGGTAGATAAGGCCATGATGGCATTATTGCTCAATTGAATGGGAGATAAAGCCATAACGGTCTTATTGCCCAATCATTGAGAGGAAAGGTCATATTTAAACATTTGCGAAATGAGAGATATGTATAGCCATATTTTTTTCGCTAATGAGAGATAAAGCCATATTTTTCCAGAAAATTGTTATGCATGGTGCAAACATTCTGTAAAAGGGAAAATCCTTAGTTATCATTGAAAACATTTTTTTATTCTTGTGACGCACGCAGGAAAACTTTATTCAGCGAAGCCACCTGCCGCGTCCTACTGGAGGAAAAAACCCCTAAGCACGCAGAAAAACTTTAGTATGCGAAGCCAGATTTCCATACTTAACTTTATTGCCTCCGGAACTGAGATGAGAGATAAAGCCATTTTCTAATATTGCTTATGTGAGCTAAGGCCATGATGGCTTTATCTCCCATTCAAATTTAAAAAAAAAAAAAAACAAAAAAGACCTTCTCTCCCTATTGAATGAGAGATAAAGCCATCATGGCCTTATCTACCATGGTATTACAGCACCGCCACCCCCCAAGTTTCATCATATCCATAGCCCATATGACACTCTCTTCATGGACATTATGACACTTTTTGGGGTATCATAAAGACCATGGAAGTTTCTACATTGGGCACGCCACCGGATTCATATGTTTTACATACTCACAAAATTCTGTACGTAAAATTAACTAAAATTGTAATACAAAATAAATGAAAACTCAGTTAAAAGCCTGTCTACTTAATTTTAATTTTTTTTTTAACGAAAAGTAAGTTTAATGTCTGCTGTCAAAAATTCAATCCCATATTCCGTAATTCAATCCCATATTCCATAAAACATAAAATTTTTGTGTGACGTGCTAAGTTGCCAATTTTTCATATTTGATAAATACACTGAGATGTATTGTTGAGGGAAAGCTAGCTTCTATGCGCATTTCACTGTATGAAGGATTTTCATTTATTTTATATAATTAAACTGTCAAAAAATTAACTACTTATTCCGTTAGAAACTAAGGAATATTCAGTTGTTTTATGTCATTCAGTAATTTTATATGATGAGAGAGAGAAAGAATATTTACTAACCCCTTTCCACATGTTTGTTTTACTATTGTTGTACTGACCCCTTGGATTCGCAATTGTTTGACTTTAAAAATTTGATGCATTTAACTTAATTATTTTAACAAATAGAAAATGGGAATTTTTTACACAAAACAAGCAAATCATTTTTGAAGATAACTAAAAATAGAAACTGGGAATTATTTCCTTCCGAAGGTAACTTTATATTATATTCAACATTTTTAATTTTCGAATTTATTCTATGAGCTTAATTTCAGTTATGTATTTTATAAAGCTTTTTTGTAATAGTTCTATTCCTTCATTTTACCTTAGCCTTCCTTTGGAAAGCAATGAGGTATATTATATTTACAGAAAAATTTCCAATTATTAGACACCAGCAGAATGTAATGCATTTTCTGGCCCGCTACGGCCTTCGTCAGCATTCTTTGTGTCTCACTGGATAGTGTTACTTTATAAATTGAATGTATTTAACTCAACTATTTTAACAAATAGAAACTGGGAATTATTTCCTTCCGAAGGTAACTTTATATTATATTCAACATTTTTAATTTTCGAATTTATTCTATGAGCTAAATTTCAGTTATGTATTTTATAAAGCTTTTTTGTAATAGTTCTATTCCTTCAATTTTAATATATTATACCTATATAATATCAATATAATATATTATAATATACCTCATTGCTTTCCAAAGGAAGGCTAAGGTAAAATGTAATAAGAAAATACAATATAATAGTCTGGCAGTGTATAAAGTCATTTCTGAAAAATTGAAGGAATAGAACTATTACAAAAATGCTTTATAAAATACATAACTGAAATTTAGCTCATAGAATAAATTCGAAAATTAAAAATGTTGAATATGATAACTAAAAATTTTAAATTTTAAAAAATAACTGAATATTTCTTTGTTTTTCGGAATGTTTGGTTAATTTTTTGATAGTTAATTTTTATAAAATAACTAAATATCCCATTGTTTTTACGGAATTTTCAGTTAATTTTTTGATAGTTAAACTACATAAAATAACTGAAAATTAATTTAATTTTACGGAATATGCGGTTGAAGTTTTGACAAAGGGGTTTAACTTAATCAACGGACAATATTAACTGCAATTGAAAATCTGTATTAATGTGCACTTAGTTTTTTGAATAACTGTTAGAATCAGTTAAAAAGAAATTAGTTTGGAATTTGAAATGTTAATTTATTTAAAAATTACTGAACGGAATTCTTCTGAGATAAACTATAATAAAGTAAATTACTGTAATAGTATCATGTATATGCACATTAGTCCTATTTTTCGTGTTATTACTTTAAGACATATGACTTTGTGACTACGGTTTATCCCCCAATTATGATTTATACACTCACAATATTATAACAGTAATTTCAAGCAAATTAATTTTTAACTGATTCTAACATTTATTCAAAAAACTAAGTGCACATTAATACGGATTGTCCGTTGATTAAGTTAAATTCTTCTTTATGTAAAATTAAATGAAAATGTTATTTAAAGTAACGAAAAGTTCATTTAATTTTTACTGTCAAAAATTCAACAGTGAATTCCATAAGAACAAAGGAATATTCAGTTATTTTATATAATTTAACTACCAAAAATAAATTTTTAGTTATCTCTAAAAACAAATTGCTTGTTTTGTGTAAAAAATTCCCATTTTCTATTTGTTAAAATAATTTAGTTAAATACATAAAATTTGAAAAGTAAAATAATTGCGAAGCCATATCGGACATGCCGCTGGTGTCATGTAATTAAAACAAACGTGTGTAAAGCCTGGTACTCCGTTCAACATTTCACGTGAAATGCTGTCAAAACGCATAAACTTGTACGGAATATATATGAAATAATGTTGATAGAGTTGTACTCTATGAAAAAGTTCCGAAATGTTTCTGGCAACATTTTTTACAACTACGAAATAATGCAAGCTACACTTACATATTTCGCTTGGAATTTTAAGCAAAAGCAAAAAAGTATGTACTGATTATTAAATACGAAATAAAAAATTAAAATAACACAACCGGTAACAGTTTCTTATCCATATTTACTTTCTTTTTTATTAATAAAAATTATTTTTAGTAAAATACATGTGGGGTTTGTTTACATACGCAAAACAGTGTTGCATACTTTGCTAGAATAAAAACTTCAAATTGTACAAAATCGCATGATTGATACATGTCAAAATTTTCGTGTAAAAGGAAGGCCATGCGAGGGTTGACACAGTACCCTCATGAGGTAGCGTGTTCAGTGCAAGACCCGTGTCTGGCAAATATTGAGAGCACCTTGCGACTCGCTACTTTTTATTGACCGGTTTCTCCCCTGCTTACCGAAGTCCAAGAATGCTACAAACGCCATCCCGGGCAGTATCAAACCAAATCGTTGTTCCAGGACTACCATCAATTCGTACCGCACTGGGCTTGATCTTAATGCCTTTCGGCAGGGATTGTTTCGGGTATGTTTCATATTCAAATCCATTTTCCTGAAATACCATAACCTGAACCGGACTGGGCTTGATCATGATGCCAATCGGCGGAACGACTTGGGAAACAAAGGAGTTGTCAACCCCCTAACAACACCTCTTTTGGGTACCCCTGTGGCTTGATACCTACTTCTGGCCCTGCCGCTCTCGGTCGTGAATTACTAATCTATCACAGCTAACTTACCTATATGTAAGGCGTTCAGCTATCCGCCACCCGCTGACCCCAATAGTAGCTAGAGCTTGGCTCTATGTGCTTGTATGTATGTGACAAATCTTTTATCTTGTTATTTGTTATTTAAAAACTAACATTTATAAGGAAGTTATGTTATTAAGCTATTTTCTGGAGCAGTATTTGTATGGTCGCTATGGTCAAATGTGAACCGATTGTAATAAAATTAGTTTAAACAAAATTTAATCTTAATATCAGTGTTGCTAATTTGGATATTTGGTGGCTAGTTTTAGCAATTTTCCATTTCGTTTGAATGCATGATAAAAATCAATTTAGCTATTAGGCATTTTTATACGGTCATATTTTTTTAGATTTTATAAATTTTTAAACCAAAAAATTTCTAAATGCAGCAGAAGTTGTGCTGTAACGTTGAATTTTTCAATTAGTTGACGCAAATGACTGTACAAAATCTATTTAACTGA
This sequence comes from Pollenia angustigena, assembly GCA_930367215.1. Taxonomy (NCBI): domain Eukaryota; kingdom Metazoa; phylum Arthropoda; class Insecta; order Diptera; family Polleniidae; genus Pollenia; species Pollenia angustigena. Next base: position 115,719,633 of record OV884057.1, on the reverse strand, counting down.
TTACTAGAGCTTTTTATTAATCAAATATTTTTCTTATGTTCAGTTCATTGTTTAATAAAAATTTTTAAATACAGACAAAAAAATCTCTGATGTGCAATTTCAGTACAGTAAGTACATTTTGTAAGTTTTGTATTAATATTGATGCGTCTTTTTTAATAAAATCTTGTTCAGCCATTTTTGTATTAAATATGATACAGATTTGCCACATATTCAATAGTCTTGGTCCTTCTATCAATTTGAACGTATCTTCCAAATTACATAAAATTAACTTCAAATTGCGATGTACACTTTGTGCACACGGTTTACATGGACAGCCAGCCAACCAGCCGGACGGACCAGAAAGATTGTGAGTCGGTCGGTATACTAAAAGGTATAGGACCAATATTTTAAGGTGTTACAAACATCAGTACAAATGCATACCCTCTCGACTATTGTGGTGTGTGTATAGAGAAACTTAAAACAAACAAAATAAAAACAAAAACAATGTGAGTAATAATGAATTAATATCATTTGTTAAACACTTTTTCAAAACGCATATCGCATTAGGTTCTCAAAAGAAAATCGTTAATTTATGAATGAATATTCTTATTAGTTTATATTTACGAACCCAACAATTTGGATAACTTTGCTACCCACAAATCTTTCTTCAACTAAGCCCAAAACAATAAGTGGAAAGGAAAACTAATGAACGCATCTGACAATCAAAACAAATACAATAAAAACAAAATATTGTTTGTACTCGTAAACGAAAATACAATTATTAAAATACTCGTAACATAATCAAATATGGAAAACAAGGATACAATCCAATGAAAATAACAATCATAAACATGATGGTATTTAACGCTAACATCAGAGGCATTCATTATAAAATGACTAAAATATATAAATTTTGTTTTGGCAAACAAACTTTGCAAGTCGTTACATAGTGACAAACACAAAAAGTCAAATTTGCAGATTTAAATTTAAAAGAAGGCGTTGAAATTGTTTGGGAAAACAACTTCAAAAATATTCTAACACCTCAATGAAGGCTGTTAATGTTTGGCACTAACGCAATTAGAAATCAACTATTGTTTCTATATTAAGTTATTATGTATGCTCAGGGAAGCCAGATACATTTTTTATTCTCCCCAAATTAAAAAAAAAATTCCCCAAATATCCCTTATGAAATGTAATATAACTCGGTAGACATCTGGATTGGAGTTTTACATGGAAATGACGCATAGAAGCAAAATTTACTCAAATGAAACAAGAAGCAATTTAAATTAATTGGCTTTTATATTGTAAACTTGATTTCTAATTTTTCAGCCACATGATGCATGGAAAGAGCTAAGCATGTGACATGTAACATTTTCCGTTAAAATACTTTTAAAAAATATCCAGTCTTAACCAGGTATGGCGCTGCATCATCCAAGTAGTGTAAATTTTTACTTTTGTTAAAGTCTTCTCCTAAAAGCTAAATTAAATTAATAAAACTCGATTTATTGAAGGATGATCCACCATTTGCAATTGTAAAATATTTACCAAAAAAAAATTTTTTTTTAATTTTACGATAAAAATGCATTTATAACAATATAAAAAAAAATTGAATTCAAAGAAAAATATGCACTAACAAATTTATGGCATTTTATTGGAAATTGGAATGATATTAGCTTAAGGGGGGTCAGAGTTGCCTCGGTAATTATAAATTTATATGGGATTATATCTATGCCAATATGGAATATTGCAGTTTCGAGATATCCTCAGTTTTGTTGAAATTTTATTCGAAAAGCTTATTGCTTTAAGTCTGAACATTATCGTATTACTAACAACTTTAAAGGCTCAGTTAGGCGAACGTTGCTGTACCCGTAATGTACCGCACCGTACTGTAAGCACGTTGTTGCACTTATAGAACGTTTACATACATAAACAAAAAGCAATAGTACACATAAAACAAAACACACAGTGATGGGAATCAAAAATGTTCAAATGGTGACCGTTGTGCAGAAAAGGTACCACGTGATTTAAATGGTATTAAAACAGTGTATTGTGTGTGTAAAAAATGTTAATAATTTAATATTTTTATTATAGATTCACAATAAATAAATTTGTATTTTAGCATATATAAATTTTTAGCATACATATATTGTAAATGTGCATACACCAAACAAGGTTTTGATACCATTTAAAGTCTTTTATATGTTTCACATTTCCATTGTATGTGTATATGCATTTGTTTATTTTAAACATGTATATTTGGAAATATGTTGTATTGTAAGTTGTTTTGTCGCAATTCCATAGATAATCTGAAAAAAGTACCAAAAAAAAGAGCAAAATGACCCGCATTCAATGTAACATACAAGCCGCCCATCACTGTCTAACAAATGTCACGTAACAACGGCATGAAATTCTATTTTATACAGATTGGTACATTGCAACTACGGTACATTGCATTTCGGTAAGCTTTTGTATTGGTTTTCATACAACAAAAAGCGAACAGCTGATGTATACAGTACAGATACGGTATAGCAACGTTCGCCTAACTGAGCCTTTATAGACTGCTTCAAACTTAAATAAAAAACGTAAGAGCATTGAACGAAAGAATGGAAATACGGATTTAATTTTTTAAAGAGTATGTCATCCAGATATCTTCCATCAAGTTGAACACTATGTTTAAAAAGGAGCCTTGTGTTCTACGCCACACGCTGCAGTAAGCTTGGTTCAATTGAGCTGATTTCTCGAAGAATATTTTCCTTTAAAGCCACAACAGATTGGGGATTGTCATTATAAACCATCTCTTTGAGCTAGCCCCATAAAAAAAATCCCTGGAAGTTAAATCGGGGGACCTCGTTGGCCATGGGATGTCCCCAATGCAACTGATCAGTTTTTAGAGGAAATTTTCCCAAAGCAAATACATCGAAGCTCTAGCTGTGTGTGCAGTCGCCCCATCCTGTTGAAACTACGTGTGTTAAGAGTACGATGGATGAGGTCGCAGGTTTGGCAAAAAGAACTCCGTAATCATTCGAGAATTTTCGAATAAAAAACGTCCAATTATCTCATGCGTGGATGAGGCACACCAAACAGTTACTCTGGTCAAATGCAATGGCTTTTGATGTTTCAATCGAGGGTTGCGAGTTGCGGGACCAGTAAAGGCAGTTTTGCTTGTTGACGTGGCCGTCAACATGCGAAAAACGCTCCAACATCGTCACTTTCTTTCAGTTCTTGAACGATTTGAATTTTAAAAGGATGGAACTTCAGATCTTTTTTTTAAAATTAATGAATTAAAGCTCTTGGAAGTCCCAGTGAGGCTGCTCTTTTCCGTATCAAAAGTCGCGGATTTTTACGTAATTTGCTTTCAACCAGTTCAATGTTTTCGGGAGTCCTTGAAGATTGACTGGACCCTGGCCGTGGGACATCATTACTCTTAAAAAATGTTTCCACAGCGAACACGTGATGCTCACTCGATCACTGCAACATCGTAACTGACAAATCCGCACAATTGATAATTGAAACGGCGCCACCCTCTCTCCGCACCTTTTATTACATATTGAAATAATAGTATTTAAAAATATAAATTTGCCAACAGAAACCCTGTAGTATAGAAGATGTAACACATTTTATACCTAAGCACCTTTGCCTTTTAAGGTAATCTAACATTTAGCTTATGTTAATCTTAGTCATGTCTGATTGCTGTATTTTATATGTACATTACATGTTTTGATTAATGTACTATTTGTTCAAAAGACCACACCCTTTTTAACCCTTTTGTGGTAACTGGGTACTTTTGGCGTTTTCAACCAAAAGTTTTTCATTGAAATTAATAATCCTTATGTTCGAAACTTCTTGAGAACTACTGACTTTTGAAAAAAAAACTTAGTATTTTTGCAGCCGTGCAGCTTAAATTAATTTCTTATTTGCGTGAGAATCCAATTCATTCTTAACATCCTTAAGCGTGCAGCAAGGTACTCGGGCACCTGTACGTGTTTTATATGAGAATGGGCCACAGTAAGTATATTTTCTGAAGTTGTTAGTAGCTCTGCATGGACTAATGAAAGTCTAAATATCGTCAGCTTATTATTGGTTTGACCTACCGACGAATTTTTAAAAAAATTGTGTTCAGTGAAGTTTATATATTTTGAATACCCCCTTTCTGAATCTAAAACCTCTTTCGGGAAATTGTTTATGGTTATTATTGTTTTGCTCTAAACGTCACTGTTTGGCGATTTCTCCAAATTCTTTATCCCATTATTGGCCGCTACCATAAAACGCAGGAATTTTTTGCGAGTTCAATTAAGAATATTTTTCCCAAAATTTTATCTCCCGATTTGTAGTTCTCTTTATATGGACTGGTCGAAAAATCGACCAATGGCCGAAGACATTAAAAAAAAAGTTATTTTATTTTTTTGTAAGAAATATTTTTTTATGCTTAAATTTTTTTTTTTATAAATCTTAATGGAAGCCTTTGTAAATGAGGCTATCAGCGCAGAAGTGATGTAACCCCAGACTACTTATTATGAGATAATGAGGAGTTAACACTACTCTTGCACTATAGTACTTGGTTGTAACGGCCCGTGCAACAGTTGGCTTACTCGACTATTGCACTGTAGAGAATAGTGCAAAGAACATATCTAATACCAGAGCCGTACCCAAATTATATTGTGGATTACACTACTTCTGCGCTGATAGCCTCAAATATATGAATTTTTGCATGTAAATATACAAAGTATGTGTCTAAAAATTGAGTTGATTATGGCGAACTAAGGAGTATGAGTAAATCAGACTTACGTAAGCACCACTATGCGACAAATAGTGCGTTTACCAGCCTCTGAAGCCAACTTTTTTAGGTCTCCCTTCTTGTGACTTTAAGTATAAACCAATGGTCAGACCGGAGTCTGATTGCAGGGGTACCAGATAGGTCTCTGGTCAGCCGCGATCTGAAGAAATATGTTAACTTTTAACTATGCCGACTACCCGGTTTGCCCAGAGGAAGTAACACAACATGATGGCATATCCTTCAAATGTTTTCACATACCCTTTGGGGATTTAGGAACATATAAAAACGCTAAATGTTAAACTGTATTGTGACTTCAGGTCGAAAATCAATTTATGAAAGAGCGACATTGTCATGAAAGCTGACACCATCCATATCATGATTATACTCCTGAATGGAGTATAACTATGTATATGACAATCGGGATCAGATACGTTAATTATCCAGTAACAACAGAACAGTTTGAGCCACCATATAAAATACTGAAGAATAAATCTTCACTTTCGCAGCATATCCAGAAAGGATTGGTTTTGTCATAAACTGCATTCAATTGTCATTGGGAACATCAACAAGTTGGCGAACTTTGACAAAACAATATGTTGTACCTTAGCGACTATTATCTGATAGATGATAATACCTTTTAGATGATCTAAACCGATTGCCAATTAGTGATAAGCTATTGTAGTGCTTCCGGCCAGTGGTCGATTTTTCGACCACCAAAGATTATGGGCATTTATAAGTCAGAAAACTTATCAACTTCAAATTGATTTTTGTCGATTCTTATAATATATTATTTATGCTTTAAAAATAATGAAATGTGTCAAAAATGGGCTTTTTTAATCCTTTTACCAAAATATTTTATTAAGTCTTTAAAAAATCAATTTATTTTTGTGAAAACAGATCAAAAAAATTAAAGTAAACTTTAAAGATATACGCTAATAAAGGTACTGGTCGAAAAATCGACCGGTGGCATAAGATGGGTTATACAATAACAAATATACAAATAAATATATCGCTTGCTTTGCTTCATTGCTGTAAGAAAAAATGAGTAAAAGCAAAAGCATGGCCCAATCAGTACGTCTACGAAGAACGCATGCTGATTTTTTTGACTTCTTTATCATGTTCTACACAAACAAAATGTCTGTTGCTTTTCTATTGTTGTATTTCTGCTTATACCTATTAATTGGACCATGAGCGAAATAAAATGACAGCAAGAAAAAAAAATTTTGTTGGATATTATTTAATTAAATAATAAACACGTGTTAATAAATATTAAACATTTATTAAATTAAAATACATATTAAAAAATATTAAAATTTATTAAATTAACCCCCAATTTCACCAAGTTCAGTTATAATAAACTATCAGTTATAGCTGTCAAAACACAGTGTTAATTGTAAGTTAAAGTAGTAGTTTGTTTTAACTAAACTTGGTAAAACTGGGGATAAATATGGAAGATGTTATCGAGTATATTTTGAGAAATCTTCATGTAAACAAAATTGTCTTTTTTCTCCCCTCCAATTTTTTGGCATATGCGCCAAGCAAATAATGAGCTGACGATATTTAGAGGGTGGTTAAAACTAAATAACCCCAAAGAAAGATGTCCAACGGTGTCAAATCACATGATCTTGGCGGCCAATGGACATAGCCACCACGTGAGATAACACGGCCATTGAATTTGTCGTGCAAAAGAGCCATTGTTTCGTTAGCTGTGTGGCAAGTGGCACTGTCTTCCAACTCGAGCCATGAAAAGTTCGTTATCAATTCACGATAGCGAACACCACTCACAGTAACTGCCTGACCGGTCTCATTTTAGAAAAAATACGGCCCGATGATGCCGCCAGCCCATAAACCAAACAGTCACTCTTTGTGGGTGCATTGGTTTTTCGACAATCACTCTTGGATTATCATTAGCCCAAATGCGGCAATTCTGCTTATTGACGAATTCAGTGAGGTGAAAATGTGCCTCATAACTGCAAATGATTTTTTTCGAAAATGTATCATCCACTGTAGCCATTTCTTACAACCATTCTGACCATTGACGACGTTTGGAATGGTCAAGAAGCTTTAGTTCTGGAGTTCATTGCACCTGGTAAGCATATAAATGCAAGTCTTTATGCAAAGTGTTCATCAACGACAAGCATGAGAGGTGCAATTGGGTGGACGGATCTTCAGCCAGACTATCGCAAACAGCAGCAATATTTTCTTCAGTACGATCATGCACTTGTGTTTTCATATCTCCTACACCCCCAGTTTGCTCAAATTTTTGCACCATTTTTCCGATTGTACGCACATTTGGACGATTAAATTGACCCAAAAAATCACGAAGAGCACGATATGCATTTTGATTTGAACGCCCATTTTCATAATAAGCCTGAATAACTTTAACGCGTTGCTCAAACTTGACGATACGGATCGGCCCTTAAAATTTCACCATGTAAAATGCAATGCAATTCAACATATCTGCGGCATTTTGACAAAACATCTTAAGTCGAGATAAGATACCAAAAATGTTTTTTAAAAAACTCGGTGAAAAATCATGTTTATCAAATAATAAAATAGAAAGAAAAATTTCGTTTATAATCAAACATTTTCATAACGTAAACAAAAATGCCTTTTTAAAGAAAATTCGTCTGATTTAACAAAATTTTTTTCAACTTTTTATACATATATGACTTAAGATATTTTGTCAAAATGCCACAGAGAAACAGAAATATAAAAAAATTCAATAAACAATTAGAAATACAATTTTATTACAGATTTTTCGAGCAGTTTGTACACATTGGACGATTAATGGAAAGCTTAATAATATAATATTTGTATGTATCTGTTGTCTGGTCAAGGTCACATTTCTGCAAAACTGTTGTTTCGCTGTAGGAAGTACAATTGGAACTGTAACTTATGAAAAAATTGCTGAAATTAAAGGGCAACGCTGAAGACAAAAGTTATACGCCCCTCGCTTAGGCAGGTTATATTATCATGACATTATGGCAATATGACTTGATAGTACACCTTGTGAATTCCCCAATTATCTGTATGAGATTTACACCACTGTGAACATTGTTAGACGCAAAACAATACCACAATTGCGCTTACTGCAGCTCATCGGAAGAAGGAACTCGGATATACATTTGCGAATCTATGTGACGGAAAACGTAAACGAGGAAGACATAAAAGTCCCTGCTGAATCTAACTGCAGCCAAGCCTACTATTTTTTTTTTTTTTCAGTTTTAAACTACATATTTTGTGCGAAAATGCTTGTTTTCTACTTATCTTCCATGTAAGTACCAGGGTACCTTTCGTAATAAACTATATTTTGTGCGAAAATGCTTGATTTCTACTTATCTTCCATGTAAGTACCTTTCGTAATATAAGGTGATTTTTGCCGCGCTCCTAAGGACTACAAAAGAAGATTTTTTCTAATCTTTTGTGAAGCTCCCAATGTAATAATTTAATTCTGCCTCATATCGACTTAAGCTACTCTTCCATATGACCACAGTTATAAACAGTACGAAATAATTTAATAGAATACTGCTCGTAATTATAATTTAATAGTTATATTGACCAGGAACAGGATCTCGAATATTCGTAATTCCTTCCTGGATTAAGAAAGCATTTTCACCAATAGAGCTTTCTTACTGTCGCATTCAACTTAACTACCGTTCTAGCCGGGAAATGTACACATAAAGTGTTAAATGGAAAATTGTATTTCTTTATTTAATTATGAATTCAATTATTTGTTTTAATATATTTTCCTTCCCTGAACTTAAGAAAAACCAAATCATGAACATGGAAAACGTACCAAAAAAAGAAAAACGCGTGTTTATTGTATTCCAGCAAGGAGTTTTGTATTCATTTACTTAATACTGGCGGAATGTTAATCAGGAGTGCGTTGTTTATTTGTATTTCAAAATTTCTAACTTTTCAACATTTATTAATTAGACGAAAACTTACAAATGTATTTATATAAGGATTTCGTGCTTAATTTATTAAAATTCTTTGGCATCTTTGAAGAAAAGTTGAAGCAAGTTATTAAATGAAAGCCAGACATGACTATAACTTTTAAGAGAATTTCGATATTGTTTGTCTAGCAAATTAACAAAAACAATAATCTTTCTATAATGTTTCTTTTCCAAATCAAATAATTGAGCTTTGCATTGTTTTGCAAAGTATGTCCATTGATATTATTAAATTATTTTGCGATTTCCATAAAGTCTATTAAAATTTGCCTTTTCTTTTGTAAATACATAATAACAACATATTGAATTTAAAATTTGTTTTAAAAAGTTGGCCAAATTTCTTATTTGCCTTCTTCTCAACACTCTACATAGTAGGGTGTTCAGTCGATTAAATTTTTTTCGATTAATCGAAGAATTTTAGACGATTAATTGTTCGAATAATTTAAAATTGCTAATTTAGATAAGATAATTATTCGAAGAATTTATACCGGTTAATCGAACATTATTTCTGTTAAATGTATAATTTTCTTAAAGTTTTTAGTCGAATAAACCACCCAAATTTATGTGTCAGTTGGAATTAAAAAAAAACTTTCATTTTTAGCTTATATTTTTGTTAAATTATTTCGACACAATATAATCAGCCTGATTACGGTTGGTGTTGGCGTAAACGCCTGAGTCGTTTTTTGTAATAGATTAAAGTAGCACACAACCTTTGTTCTTTAATCTCCAACAAAAAACGAGTCTGGCGTATACGCCAACGCCAACCGTAATCAGGCTGAACAATTTATTTCACAAAAGAAAAAACGACAAAGGTATTTTAACTCAAAGATTTATATTAATTTATCGGGTATGTTCTGGAAATTGAAATGATGTGAAATTAAAATCGAACGATAATATAAATTTAATTATTTACAAAACGGCCGTAGTTTTTCGAGCTTTTTAGTGTTGTTTTTGCAAAAATAAAAGTTACTTTAAGAATAAAGTAGATAAAATGGAATATTTTTATGAACTGTCATTACCGGGTCGTTTTTAAAATTTGATCGATTTTAAATCCACTTTATTTCGATTTCTAGAACACGCCTGTATTTTTTAACAAAAAAAATCATGCGTTTCTCTCTTTAGAATGAGCTGTTTTATTTAAAAACATTGTACGAAGGATAAATGAAATAATGCTAAATATAACAGGTGTTCAAAAATGTATTAACGTAAATGTTCTTCAACAACTTCACAGTGACTATAACACAGTAAAACAAAGTCAAAAGAGGCTACAAATATTTTAAACGAGATACTTCGATCAATTCTCTAGAGAAAATTATTTGCAGAAGCATAGCAGAGGATGGATGGAATGTCCGTGAAAAGTTTAAAAAAATCCAAAGTGATATTAACAGCCAATCCCACGATGTCACACGTTAACGTTCGCATAGAAAATTACATTTAAAACAAAAACAATTTCTAAAATTTGTTTTTGTTTTAAATGTTATTTTCTATGCGAACGTTAACGTGTGACATCGTGGGACTGGCTGTAACTGTTTTAAAATCTAAGTGCCCAAAAGGGAAGCAACAATATGAAGCTACTTTGACAAGTGTTATTTAAAACACAATGTTTATTTACTAATTTTTTCTTAAATTATCAAAAAAAAAATCTCGTAGAGTATAAAATTTCTGGATTTAGAATTATTTGATTAATCGATTAATTTTAAATTTTTTTCCGTTTAATCGAATAAGTTAAAAATTCCAAATATCGATTAATCGAAGAAAAATAAACCCCGATTAATTGAACACCCTGCTACATAGACAGTTATAATTTATTCCATAATAAAATCCACTGTGCCTTTGAAATGTTTCCTTTGGAAATTATGCAGTCTACAGATACAACAACTTATCAGTCCACTTATAATTTGTCTTTTAAAAGTAGAAATTTTACAAAAAAAAAAAGAAAAAAACTGCACATAAAATAGAATAAATAAATATAAATTAGGCTAACAAATTTCATTAATATCAATACGAAAATTGGCAAGAGATTGAAAAAACGAAACTCACACTCACACATTTCTCTTAAATATATTTCCGCCAATAGAAAATTCATATATTGATGGCTTAATACAACAAATGCGCAACCTTATTGTTTTCATAATAGCGTTTTTTTTGTTCATTATAGTAGACAAGTGCCAAATACAATTTGCTTTGAAATAGCTGCAAATTACGAAATTATAATTGTTTCGGAAACTGTAAAAAGAATAATTAGTATTGTGGTAATTTTGTTGAACTATTTATGGTTTTTAATCCAAGTTTTCAATAGTTTTCATCAGGCTTAAATTCATCAAATTTAATTTTCATTAAATTACTAGCGGGCCCGTTGCCTGCTTCGCACGGCAAAACAAAATAAGAAAAGAAACACACTTGTTTTTAATAAAGTTGGTTTTCCTGCGGCAAAAATACACTCACTTCACATACGCACCGCACACACATCCGTTATCGGATTTCAACCAAACTTCATATAAACCATATATGGGCCACTGCCTACGTAGTGTATAAGTTTGGTTGAAATCGCACGACGCGTTTATGAGTAGTTCGGCGACGTACATATACGGACTTATTTTTATATTTATAGATTTTTATGAACAAAGGAATTTTACAACATGAAAATTAATTGAAATTGTTATTGATAATCATTCATTCTTGACTGACCTGAGATTCGAAACCTGGCGGCTGGTTACCCTGGCATGTTTCGATCGCTACCACTCGATCTCCTCAGAGGGATTTGCCATCTTACACTCGGAGCCATCGACGACTGCTGACGTCAATAGTCAAACATCAATCCTTAAACCAAATTGTATTTTAACCTTTTGTAGATCGAAATTTGCTTTTTTGAAAGAATATCAATTTTAATTGATTTTACATGTTCTTCCTTACTTCTGTTTTTTCGTTCTTTTTGTCAAGAAGTTTGTTAATGTTTGACAATTGACGTCAGCAGTCATCGATGGCTGCGAGTGTAAGACGGAAAATCCCTCTGAAGAGATCAAGTGGTTGTGATCGAAACATGTCAGGGTAACCAGCCGCCTGGGTTCGAATCTCAGCTCAGTCAAGAATGAAAAATTTTCAATAACAATTTTAATTAATTTTTATGTTGTAAAATTCCTTTCTTCATAAAAATAATCAAATGAAAATTTAATTTGATGAACTTAAGCCTAATTAAAAATATTAAAAATTTGGATTAAAATTTAAGAATTTCATAAAACGCAATATTTGTATGGGAGCCCCCTAAAAAGTGATGATAAGGGTAGGCTTGCCATTTCTAATTGGAGATAAAGAGGACGCGAACATAAAAATGTAGGACATTTTCTCGAAAAAAGAGGACACTTTTAAACAACCTAATTTAAATAAAATTAACGACGACATAAAAATTAACAACCAAAATTTTATTATACAAAAAAACTTATTTTACAAAAATAAAATCTTAACAAAACACTACAAATCATTCTGATTTAATGGTACAAAACAAAAACTTAAAAATAAAAAAGAAAAACAAAAATTATTTGCATAAATTAAGGGGAATGTACATTTTTAAAAATTTAATTAAACCGGCATTATTTGTTTCAAAAGTTTCAAATATAATTTTCAACACTTCCGATTTGAGCCAATATATTACCGTCGCCCTAACATCAGAATTGTGACATCAATGTTACTACAAATGGCATCAATATGCAAAAAATAACATCAATCCCATGACTAACGTATTCGTACAATTTTGTCAGTTTTAACGTGTCATCTATTTTATGACTAAAGTGACGTCAATTCGATGCCACATTTTGTATATTATTAACATTATTTTCATGATTACAATGTATTATAAGAAGCAAAAATTCCAATATTCTATTTTTTTAATTATTTAGTTAAATACATCAAGTTTTTAAAGTAGAATGATTACGAAAACCATATAGGGCATGGTGCTGGTGTCTTATTATTGAGAGTTCTGCTCTAAACAAAGGTCGTAATTCAACAAACGTGAAACAAACACATGTAACGGGTAAGTAAATAATAATATTCTCTCACTTTGACTTAAATCAATTCCAATAACTTTGACTTAATGACAAACTGTCATTAAATTGATGCTAATGTGTCCTTTCTCCGAAGTTACAAACACATGTAACGGGTAAGTAAATAATAATATTCTCTCACTTTGACTTAAATCAATTCCAATATCTTTGACTTAATGACAAACTGTCATTAAATTGATGCTAATGTGTCCTTTCTCCGAAGCGACTGCGTCATTGCACTGAGGACATGTTCGTCATATCTGTGACGCCGATGTGTCATCCCATTGATGACATAATTTCATTTTGACCCTGATGACACTTTGGGCAATTGATGTTATCGATAATATCAATAGTCTATCGATAGTTTACCAGCAATACATAGTACTGATGTCAAAATACTTCAGCGGTTTGACGCCTTATCTATCAGTGTAGCACCAAACTGTAGTTTTATAAAGAAAAATATTTCAATGAAGGCGTAAAAAGCCGAACAACCACGGACACTTGTTGAAACAGAAGTAGGACAGCCCCGGATGCTCAAAAAAGAGGACGGTGTCCGGGGAAAAGAGGACGGATGGTAACCCTAGATAAGGGGCAAGTATGTTTAAAGAAAATGTAGGAACAAAAAACTAATGGAGGTCGGTCATATATTTTATCCCCCTTAGCGGCGATTTCTTGGCAGTTATGGGGCTTTTTTTTAATATATTTGGAGAATGGAGATAGCGGGTAGGTATGTCAGAAATAAGTGATTAAGATGAAAAATAAAGTGGGGTTGGTCATACATTTTCTGTATAAAATCAAATCAGTTGGTAACAGATTTAAATCATTTAAGGCTTGTTTTGTTTGCAGCTTCGTTTTTTATATGTCTGCAAAAAATTAGAAGCCTAGCTGCATTTTTTAAGTTTTTATAAATTTATAATATTTTTAATTAGGCTTGAGTTCATGAAATTTAATTTTCATTAAATTATTTTTATGAAGAAAGGAATTTTACAATATGAAAATTAATTAAAATTGTTATTGATAATCTTTCATTCTTGACATGGCTCGGGCTCGAACCCTGGCCGGCAGGTTACCATGACATGTTTCGATCGCAACCACTCGATCTCCTCAGATGGATTTGCCGTCTTACACTCGCAGCCATCGACGACTGCTGACGTCAATAGTCAAACATCAATCCTTAAACCAATTTGTATTTTAACATTTGGTAGATCGAAATTTGCTTTCCTGAATGATTATCCATTTTAATTGATTTTACACGTTTTTTCCTTACTTCTGTTTTTTTCGAAAAAACATGTAAAATCAATTAAAATGGATAATCATTCAGGAAAGCAAATTTCGATCTAAATTAAATTTCATGAACTTAAGCCTAATTAAAAATATTAAAAATTTGGATTAAAAACCATAAATAGTTCAACAAAATAACCACAATACTAATTAGTTTTTATGAATTTTTAAAAAGCAAAAATTTCAAAATTTTGGAAAAAAACTTATTTTTCAAAAACGACTGCTCATATTAGAAAAAAAAATTTAGGTTTTTTAAAGGAAATTTTTTTTTGTGACTTTCACCAGCTGTCGCTGATATTTTTGTATTGTTCATCTATACATATGCATTGTTAAATGTTTAAGCAGTTAGCTGCCTATTTTTGCCTAAACACTTTCTGTCGTATCTTTAGGTTGCAATGTTTATCACTAAATGGGGTTTCTTCAATGTTTTGTACTCTGAAAAAGACCAGTAGAAATAAAAATAACGCTGTCATACTAAACAGTTTTTGAGTTACGCGAATATTTGTTGTGCAACCTCCTCAATTTTCGAAATAACAGTATATCTCGAAAACCAGAGCCAATCTAAAAAAACCGAGACCACCACTGGACTCAGCGTACCCGAATTATGTTAAATCGCCATGTGCCCGGCTTGTCAGTTTCAACTTCGCATTCGTGTGAAATAAATATATAACAAATTTTTAAAACGTTCCTGTGTTGAAAGTTCAAAAAAATATTTCCTTTTTTATACCTCGTACTTCGAGGACCACTTATAGCTATAAACCAGAACGTCTTATAAAACTTCTATCTATTTGATATTCCAGAATATTGGCCGTATATTTTGAAAGGAACTGTTACATCTTTTTCTCTCAAAAATACATTAAAAAAAGTAAAAAGTGTGTTTGAAGATTTTTAAATCTTGGCGCAGAATTTGCAGATTTTTTGATGAAAAATTATGGTGTTTTGCTGATTTTACCTCTAAAAGTTCTGGCAACGCTGGTGCAAGTGTCTCCAAGTCACCAGTTTTTCGACTATTTTGGTGACATTGTCAACGAGGTGTCTACACTACACTACACTTGGCTTTAATGCGAAAAAATGTTATCCCAAAAAAAGTTGAAGAAAGAATAAAGAAAAGATTGTTAAAAAGATTCGTATTCATACCAAAAGTGAAGACTAGATTAACTTAAATGTACTAGTGATTATCTGGTTCCAATGTCTACATTTGTTCCCAAAAGAACTACCTAGTCGATTGTAGCAACGTCAGTAGTAGATATTCAATGACACGCACATGTTAAATGTCTATAATAAATAACATTGTCTAGGGTATAATAAGTCACTGTGTCAGTAGTGAATCAGTTCGGTTTCACTTTTGACATTTCCTGCTTAAACAAGAATGCAGTTCAGGATATTATGTATGTGTTAAGTATTTTTTATTATCCAATTATATTTAATTATCCAATGCCCTTCTTGATGTTTTTGCATTCTTTTTTTAGTATCTTTACTATTCCATCTGTAATACGTCAGTTTTGAAGTTGTTTGTACAGTGCTTTGCATTGTCCATTTCTTTGCAGCGACAGTTTTACCTATCTACAAAGACTACACTGGATTCAGTGTACCTGAATTAGGTTATAGTGTCAACAGTGCACAGTGGTCTCACTGACAAA
This sequence comes from Pollenia angustigena, assembly GCA_930367215.1. Taxonomy (NCBI): domain Eukaryota; kingdom Metazoa; phylum Arthropoda; class Insecta; order Diptera; family Polleniidae; genus Pollenia; species Pollenia angustigena. The sequence continues at coordinate 115,703,966 of OV884057.1, read as the reverse complement.
GTTAGAGCGAAGAAACTCATTTTTTCGAATGGTGCCAGGTAAAAATTTTGTTGATTTTTTTAATGACAGGACCCAACCTTGTGCAGCATATATTTTTTTGGAATATTATCACTGCTCCATTGATTTAAACATCAGTAATTGCTAAGTTTAATTTTTAATAACAGATTAGTTGATAATTGTATGTGGTTTCGAGAGCAAATAAAATAAAGTGAAAACGTTTTCTGATATATTTGTTGGTTTTATTTATACAATAGAGGTACATATATATTTTTTTAATTTAAAATGTTCCGCTGATTTGCCATTCCGTTTAGAAAAATATGTATGCAAATTAAAATGTATTCATTAATTGTGGAATTTAATATGTATTGTAAATTCGGATAAACTTTTAAATGTGACTTTCACCAGCTGTCGCTGCTATTTTTGTATTGTTATCATCTATAACATATGCATTGTTAAATGTTTAAGCAATTAGCTGCCTATTTTTGCCTAAACACTTTCTGTCGTATCTTTAGGTTGCAATGTCTATCACTAAATGGGGTTTCTTCAATGTTTGGTACTCTGAAAAAGACCAGCAGAAATAAAAATAACGCTGTGATACATTACATTTTCATGAAAAGTGGTATTTAAAATGATGAAGATGATGACCATAAGCATAAAGTAATCAGCTCAAAATTTTCTTAGTTGGATGAATCTTTTCTCTTTCCCAGTTTGGAAGAAGACTCGGAGGAAGGACCATCAAGACCCGAACGACTATCCAAATCGTTTTAAGAAGGAGGGAAAGATCAAAACAGTTGAAAATTAAGTCTCTTGTGAACACTTGTTCCCAAGAAGAGATATCTCTAAAACTACTGGTCGAATGTAAAACCAATGTAAGCACGGCCTTAAGATAATATTGTTGACGAATTTTGATTTTTTTTTTGGTAACTGAATATGGTGACTCATTTTCAAGTTATTCCTTTATATGCAGCGGAAGTGCCTTAACTTTGGCCATAACGGTATATCACAAAAATTCGAGCTTATATGAAAAACCTTGTTCCATTGTACTAAGAAATGATTTTGTTGGTTTTATGTCAGTTAATTTTATATAGAACTAGCCTAACCCGGTGCGCTTCGCTACACTTCTTTAACCAGTTCTTCAGTTGAGAGATATTTAATATATGCATCCTATGGGAGGTGTTTCCCTCCTGCGCCTACCCGCTTTTTTTTATTTTCAAAAGTGTAGTATACCATAAAAGTGACTTCTACGAAGTTTTAACATGCTTACTATAACAGTTCCTAAGATATGCGATATTAAACATTGGCGTCCTATGGGGGGTAACATTTCCTCGCTGCTATTTTATTTCAATTTTGGGGTTCAGAAGATCATACTACAAAAAGTTCAACAAAATGAGTGCAGCGGCTCTAAATTATATTTCTATCTATGAGGGGTACTGCTCCACCTCTGTCTACCCCGCCCATTTCTATATAGTAGCTTTAACCACGTTTGAAGACTTTCCCTTTAATAGTTCTTCAGTTGAGCGATATTTAATGTATGCATCCTAGGAAGGAATTTCCCCCCCTGCGCCTACCCGCTTTATTTTTATTTTCAAAAGTGTAGTATACCATCAGTGTGACTTCTACAAAGTTTGAACATTCTCACTATAACAGTTTTTAAGATATCCGATATTAAACATTGGTGTCCTATGGGGGGTAACACTTCCCCCGCTGCTGTTTTGTTTCAATTTTGGGGCTCAGAAGATCCTACTACCAAAAGTTCAACACATTGCTTGCAGCGGCTCTTATTAATATTTCTATTTATGAGGGGTACTGCTCCTCCTCTGGCTACCCCGCCCATTTCTATATTGAAATTTATAGTTTACCATAATAGTAGCTTTAACCACGTTTGAAGACTATCCCTTAAATAGTTCTTCAGTTGAGCGATATTTAATAAATATATGAATCCTATGGGAGTGTTATTTCCCCGCTTTATTTCTATTTTCGAAAGTGTAGTATACCATAAGAGTGACTTCTGCAAATTTTGAACATTCTCACTATAACAGTTCTTAAGATATGCGATATTTAACATTGGCGTCCTATGGTGGGTAACACTTCCCCCGCTGCTATTTTATTTCAATTTTGGGGCTCAGAAGATCCTGCTACCAAAAGTTCAACAAAATGCGTGCAGCGGCTCTTATTAATATTTCTATCTATGAGGGGAGCTGCGCCCCCTCTGTCCACCCCGCCCATTACTATATTGAAATTTAAAGTTTGCTATAATAGTAGCTTTAACCACGTTTGAAGACTCTCCCTTTAATAGTTCTTCAGTTGAGCGATATTTAAAATATGCATCCTATGAGAGGTATTTCCCCCCCTGCGCCTACCCGCTTTATTTTTATTTTCAATAGTGAAGTATACCATAAGAGTGACTTCTACAAAGTTTGAACATTCTCACTATAACAGTTCTTAAGATATGCGATATTAAACATTGGCGTCCTATGGGGGAAACCACTTCCCTCGCTGCTACTTTATTTCAATTCTGGGGCTCAGAAGATTTTACTACCAAAACTTCAACAAAGTGCGTGAAGCGGCTCTTAAGATATGCTATATTTAATATTGGCATCCAATGGGGGTACCAATTCCCCTGCATCTATCGAAAAAATAAGTAGCCTATTTTATTTTTAGGGCTCGCGTGATGCTACTGTACAAATTTCAGCAAAATCGGTTCAGTAGTTTAGGAGTCTATAAGCCAACATACAAACAAACAAACATACAAACATTTTTCATTTTTATATATATAGAAAAGCGCCACACCAACGCAATTAAATCCGTCAATTTTTGGCGTAAGATCGTACTATACCAAGGCAATTGTTCGTACAAATTTTTGCCCTTATATGCACTTATAAAAAAGAGTTATGCGTTTTTTTCGCTCTAAATTTGTCATTGGGATCACTGTGCAGTGTTATTAAAATATGTACTTTCGTTTTCAATACAATATTTACGTAAAACTTAAAAAAAACGAAACACATCCTATTTACAATTTAAAATATATTCTCTACAGAAGAATAACTATAGAAGAGCCGCACAAAAGAAATGGTCCCGTTCAATGTTTAAACTGTCAAGAGTATGGTCATACTAAGGCATATTGCTATTTACCCCCTGTCTGCGTAGTATGAGGTGAACTACACGGTACAGTTTCTTGCGATAAGTCTAAAACCGACCCCAACGTAAAAAAATGTAGCAACTGTGGCGGTAATCACACTGCCAATTATAGAGGATGCCCTGTATATAATATCGTCAAGCAGACGGTTGGACCAAAAACGAATACCCCTCAAATGCAGGTTGCAAATCAAGTAAACACAAATGCAATTCAAGCCCCCAGCCTAGTAATAACAGAACCTCTTACGCTAACGTCCTAAAATCAAACCATCAGCCAATGCAAGGTGCTTCGCCAAGTAATGATGAAACTCCAGTTTCTAATTTAAGTCGCTTAGAAAAAACCATGGAAACATTAGTGCAAACGGTAAATAATTTTACGAACACAATGGGTAATATGATGCAGGAAATGCTTAGAATGCAATCGATGTTATTGCAAGCTGTACTTAATAAACCATGAACTGTTTAAAAATTTGTTTTTGGAACGCAAACGGCATCCGCCAACATAAAAATGAATTAGAATACTTTCTTAAAAATAAATAAATTGATGTCATGATGATTTCTGAAACTCATTTGACCTCAAGAAATACGTTTAAAATAAATATAAATATTATTATATATATAAAATAAAGTCTGCAGTACGACGATAGCGATAAACCCAACCTTACGGCGTTACTTCCCAGTAACATCAGCGCAGTTAAAAGGATGCGATCCGGTCGGTCTGAATATATTTATATGCTATAATGTGCAACTACAATATAACTTTGGAGCTGAAAAATGTTCTTGTGAAATCAACTTATTCAACAATATAACCATACCAAAGTGTCCTCTAAAGAATTTCCCGACTAACGTAACTTGGACTCCTTTAACTCACAAAAATAAATGGTTGTACTCATCTTCATCTCTTACACATGCTGTGGCCGTTTGCAGGAAAGAAATTATACCAATAAACCTAGTCGGATCAGGTGTTCTAACCATCAATCCAGAATGCATTCTTAAGCATGATTCCATCCACATATATGGACAACAATCAATATCAACAAATATCTCTTCATCCTACACTAGCCTGGGAAATATTTCAGAATTATCCGATCAATACACGTCTAGAATTAACCACATCAATGGCACTACCGCTTTACCAAGCCCAGACCAAATCGCACAACAACTCATCAAATTGACAGCTGCGCAACAGAAACTAGAAGCCCTGAACGCGTCCAAGCTGCAATCTCACCCATCCTCAAAACACAACACCCAATTGCATACTCTGCGTTAATCATCAGTGCAATATCCATCATTTACCTCTTAATTAGAGCATGGTTACGCAAAAGGTCAAATCCTACCAAAATTCCAGAAATACCTCAAACATCTAACAACATTCAAGCTCCGTCGCCAGCCCCTCGACAGAAATTTACTATCCAAGTTTGAAGATAAATGCTAATTGAGCGTAGCGTCAACGGGGGGTGCATGTTCATACATTCACAGTTCATCTTTACAATAAATATAGTTAATAATATAGTCTTTGTTTATTGCATCAATTATTTTTAATATTTTAACTTTTTTATTGTATCAATTATTTTTTATCACATTGTATTTTGCTGATTTATATTTTTGTTTGATTATTTAGTTCTATTTGTTTGTCTGCTGCACCCTTCTGCTGAACAAGCAGAACTGATCGTTGCATGCAATGACCCACATAACGACATAAATACCTGTTCAGCAAGATACAATGTTTTTAGAGTTTATTAACTTTTCTGTTTTTAGAGTTTGTTATTTTTTTTAATTCAACATTTTTTTTGTAACTTGATACTTTATTGCAAGGTTGAAATTACTCAGCACTTTAAATTGTTCTTTTTGTTTTTAATTTTAATGTTTTTTTTTTTTGTTTGCAAGTTTTAGTAATTAATTAATTAGTATATAAGACAAAAAATCTAAATAAAGAAATGAGAAGGTTTTTAATAAGCAACCAAAACTAACATTTGTGATTACTTTCTCCTCGCCATTTGTAACCAAGTTCCAAGTGCTTGAGTTACTAAATCTAATTGTCCTGGTGTTACTGCCGGAACAATTCTCCAAACGCTACTCGGCTCATTGCCCTGTAGAATAGGCTCAACAAACAAAATAAGGTTAAACAAACTAGTTTAACCCAATTCAGTATCCGCTGAATTAAACATTGGTGACCCCGACGTGATCTTTTTCTTCTGTTTGACAACTAGCCCTGCAGAAGTTGTAACCAAGTCCAAGTACTTGTGTTATACGTTGAAAAACTCGTCCTGGTGGCACTACCTGGACAAGTCTGTTACAAAATTCAAACAACGATCAGCAACTCAGCTGACCAGTTCAACAAATTCCTTTTATAGGATCATACATCAATTTAGATAAAACCTCACTACACTTTGTGAACACCACAATGACCACCCCGATGGATCAACTCGCTACAGCCCAGCACACGACAGGAGAAGTCATACAAAACATCATCAGGAACTTCAAAAAGGATCCTGCTTCAAGGAAAACCTTGCATTACTATGAAGAGCGACTCAACCGACTGGATGCAGCATGGGCGGAGTTTGAAATCGGCGACAACAAAATACGATGCCTCGAGCAGCCGCCACTAGACCACGAATATTTCACTGAAGGTTATTACGATAAAATATCGAATCTAACAACCAGCTACCGGGAAATATTTGAAGCAGCTATGATGGAAGCTCCGAAGGCGTCAACAAAGGACACTGATCAACAGGTAACCATCAGTGCTCCTTTACCACCAGCTAGATCAGCGACGTCTAAAGGCGGCGCATCTACCACCTCTAATTCATTAGTTAGACGGCAAAACGCTATGATGGCATCCCTTAAACGGCTACTCAGCAGGGACCCATCAGCAACAAATATGCAGCTTAAAGAAAAACTTTGGGCACAAATTCAAGAGTTGCATTTCGCAATTTGGGAGGCCAGCGATGATCCACTACAAGAAGGATACAACATGGAAACCTACATTGATCTGGAAAAATTAATAATTGAAAACTTTAAGCTGTCGTCACAAGGATCACAGCAAGGTAGCGAGTTCGCGCAACCTAACGTTCTTCCGCTTCCAAAGGTGACAATTCCAAAGTTCAGTGGGGATTATGTAAAGTGGAGAGCTTTTTTGACCTATTCTCGCAACTAGTGGATAATCAACAACTCCCAAAGGCACAACAAATGTGGTATCTGAAGTCAAATTTGGGAGGCGAGGCTGAAAAACTAATCAGCCATCTTTCAGCAACAGCAGATAACTACACCACTGCTTGGAGGCTATTAAAAGAACGCTATGATAATCATCGCATTATTGTAACAACCACAATGCAACAGCTATTGGATCAACCCAATGCAGGACCTTCTGCGTCATCAATAAAACAATTACATGACACCACGAAGGAATGTTTACACGCATTGAACAATATCGGAATTGATACTGCATCTTGGGACCCAATGCTTCTCCACATATTGATAAAAAAACTGGATCGAAGCACACACGTTCTATATGAGAGGTCAATTGTGAACCCGAAGGAGCTACCACAAATAACACATTTCTTGGCGTTTCTTGAAACGCGCTTTCAATCTTTGGAAGCAATGAGCTACAAGGAGAAACCCTCAAAGGTGTCCGTATCGGCGGCCTCAACTCAACAAGGTACAGGTACCTGCTCACTGTGTAAAACAGGCCATCATCCACTTTATCGCTGTAAAAAATTCCAAGAGTTATCCCCGTCAAGGCGCCTTACTCACGTTCAAAACCAAAAGCTTTGTGTAAACTGTTTAAGGGCAGGGCACTCAGCCATATCTTGCACGTCAGGATCATGCACCAAATGCAAGAAAAAACATAATTCACTACTGCATTTGGAAAACAATAATCACCAAACTAGAACAAGTAAGAGCAGCTCAGAGATGACAGCATCAGCGACGACAACTGAAGTTGAGCCAGCAGCAAATCAGTTATCTGACGCAGCTTCACTAGCAACAGCACACAACCAATTAAATAATTCATATGTCCTACTCAGCACAGCAATGGTAAAAATTAAAAATGAAGGAACCGAAATTGAATGTCGCGCTTTGCTTGATTCAGGCTCTCAAGTAAACTTAATTACAGAACGTTTAGTACAACGGCTCCGCATTTCAAAACAGCCATCATATATCAACATCAATGGCATCGGTAATACTAACACCAAAACTCAACATCGCGTAAATGTTTCCCTGCACTCTCGACTCAACGGCTTCTCAACCCGCCTGGAGGCACTTGTTCTACCTCGTATCATTGCACCTCAACCATCACAGTTCATTGATATTGAGGACTGGCCACTACCGAAGAACCTGATGTTAGCAGATCCCGGTTTTAACCGATCAAACAAAATCGATCTCTTACTAGGCGCGGAGCATTACCACCAGCTACTGGCAATCGGACAAATAAAGTTGTCTGAAAAGCTTCCAATCCTACAAAACACTGTACTGGGTTGGATTGTAGCAGGAAGAATACACGACGAACATCCATCTAATGCAACATGCGGAATACTAACATCAGATGAAGATCTTGAAGCATCAATCGCTCGGCTCTGGGAATTAGAGGATATTACAACTACTGAAAAACCGTTATCGATACTAGAAAGGTTATGCGAAGAACATTTTGAAGGAAATACAACAAGAAATAATCAAAATCAGTTTGTAGTACGAATACCATTTTGCAAAAATCCTAATGCTCTAGGCGAGTCTCACGTTATTGCGCTTAATCGATTTCTTGCTCTTGAGCGCCGGCTACAGAAAAATCCTGAATTGAAGACCAAATATACCGAATTCATGAACGAATACGAGTCACTGGGGCATATGACAAAATGGATACCAACATCCACAGCTTCCCCAGCCTACTACATCCCACATCATTGTGTCTTGAGGCCCGAAAGTTCAACCACTAAGCTTAGGGTGGTATTTGATGCCTCGGCTAAAACCTCATCAGGATACTCGTTAAACGATCTGATGTACACAGGGCCAACATTGCAAAGTGAGTTACTGTCCATCTTACTAAGATTTCGAATGCCAAGATTCGTGTTTACCACGGACATTGCAAAAATGTACAGACAGATCTTAGTAGCTCCCGACGATCGCCAGTACCAACTTATTATTTGGAGGAAGAACAATACGGACCCTATCACATATTACAAACTCAACACAGTGACATATGGCACCAGAGCTGCTCCATATTTGGCAACTAAATGCCTCCAGCATATAGCCAAAGAAAATGCTATCAGATTCCCTCTCGCTTCCAAGTTTCTCCAAGAGAATTTTTACGTAGATGACGGCCTGGGTGAAGCTGATAGCCTAGCAACCGCACTCCAAATACAAGAACAACTTGTGCAAATTCTGAAGGAAAGTGGCTTCACTTTGCGTAAATGGTGCGCCAATCACCCAAAATTGCTCCACAATGTACCACAAGGAGACGTAGAAGTCAATCTAGACTTCGAGAGTAACAAGATGGACTCGATAACCACGTTAGGGATTATTTGGCTACCAAAAGATGATAAGTTAGGAATAAAGGTAAACATAACCGACATAAAAAGAATCACCAAGCGTTCCGTCACATCGGATCTTGCAAAAATCTTTGACCCCTTAGGCCTACTATCGCCTATAGCCGTTACCGCCAAGATATTCATTCAAGAATTGTGGAAACTAAAACTCGATTGGGATCAATCACTCCCTGAACACATGCATACTAAATGGATCAGTTTCCGCACAGAATTAAATGAGTTAAAGACATTGCAGCTACCAAGACATATCTTCAATGGAGGAATTCCCGAATTCCAACTACATATTTTCACAGATGCTTCAGAAAAGGCATATGGAGCAGCGGCTTACATTCGATCCACTGAGAAAAACGGTTCAATTATAACACGATTACTGTGCGCGAAATCCCGGGTCGCTCCACTTAAAACTCAAACCATACCTCGACTGGAGCTTTGCGCTGCGGCATTAGGAGCACAGCTAGCCGCAAGAATCACAAGGGACCTTCAACTAACAAGCCAAGTGTGGTACTGGACAGACTCAGAAATTGTATTATCATGGATAAATTCACCAGCATCACTCAACACCTTTGTAGCCAATCGAGTGTCAAGCATTTTACAAACAACGCAAGCAACACAATGGCGACACGTCAGCACAAAAATCAATCCCGCAGACATCTTATCACGGGGGATCGCACCCAGACGCCTCAAAGACTGTTCTTTATGGTTCTTTGGCCCCCTATTTTTACATGGCCAAGAACTAGCTTGGCCTCCCAAATATAATCCAGCCCATGCTATTTCAACGGATCTGGAAAGAAAGGTTAAACAGTCGCTAACAATGACGTCAACGGACGCAGAATTTATATACAAAATAAACCACAAGAACTCCTTCAGGCGCCTTCAGCACATCCTTGGATACGTTCTGCGCTTCATCACTCAAACCAGATGCAAGAAAGGCTTAAGGCATAGTAAAGAATCATTAACAACAACTGAGTTAAACAATGCTCTAAAATTGATCATAAAGCAAATGCAAGCAATGGATTTTAAACAAGAAATCCATCAACTTACTAAATACAAAGAGCTACGCGGAACAAGCAACCTAAGTAACCTGTCACCTTTTTTGGATACAGATGGTTTAATCCGTGTAGGAGGTCGACTTGAAGCCTCTCCATTCGACTATGACTCAAAACACCAATATCTGATCCCGTACAATGATCCAATTGCAAAACTTTTATTTGAAATGACTCATAAGGACAACAAACATTGTGGGGCACAAACACTGCTAGGAACAGTGAGACAACGATTTTGGCCAATTAAAGGGAAAATCATGGCAAGAGCAACAATTCATCAATGCACAACCTGCACTAGGGCCAAGCCAGCTCTGCTTCAGCAAGTCATGGGAAACCTGCCATCCACCCGAGTAACGCCAGCAAGACCGTTCATTAACTCTGGAGTAGACTATTGCGGTCCAATCATAGTTAACTACAAGGGGAGGGGCAAACGGCCACACAAGGCATACATTGCTGTCTTTTGTTGTTTTGCGACGAAGGCAGTACATTTGGAGCTGGTAAGCGATCTAACCACCGACGCATTCATCGGAGCCATCAAACGATTTGTCGGTCGACGTGGACATTGCCAAAATCTTTACTGCGATAATGCCACAAACTTTGTAGGGGCAAGAAATAAATTGCCTGAACTATCATCCGCAATTTACTCAAATGAAGCAAAGGCAGCAATTGAGAATGCATGCAGTAAAAAGGGCATACAATTTCAGTTCATACCACCCAGAGCGCCACATTTTGGAGGACTGTGGGAAGCTGCAGTTAAATCTGCCAAACACTTGTTAATCAGAAGCCTCGCTAATGCATCATTAACTTACGAAGAGCTAGAAACACTGGTCATCGAGGTCGAAGCTATATTAAATTCCAGACCAATTTCACCAATGTCAAATGATCCTTATGACATAGGTGCACTGACTCCAGGCCATTTTTTGATTGGCGAACCTCTAACGGCGCAAGTTGATACTAATGCAATATCGGAAAGGGCAAATTTAGCTACTCGTTGGAAATTAGTATCTGCCCTCAAACACAACTTCTGGGGAAGGTGGTCCCGAGACTACATCAATGAATTGCAATACCGCAACAAGTGGAAGGAACAATCAAGAAATCTACAACCCGGAACTATCGTCATCCTCAAGGAAGATAACAGCCCAGTGATGAAATGGCCCTTAGGCCGAGTAATCAAAACCTACAAGGGAGACGATGGCATTGTCAGAGTGGCAGATGTCAAAACTACGTCAGGTATACTCAAAAGAGCAGTCCAGTATCTAGCACCACTCCCCCGAGAACCGATCGAAGACAAAAATGAAAGCAATTCTGAAGAGGAATCCTCTGAGCCTAAACCCAAAAGATTACGGCTACCAGCTAGCAATCTAGGCCTTACATTGTTGGCGCTATTTCTGATATTCCCAATGATACTAGGAGGACCAATCAATCATGTACAATTTGGGTCCAAGCTAGGAATTCATTTCGAGGAAATGGGCTCGACTTACATATCAACAAGTCAGTGGAAGCTGGTGGTGTACTATAATCTATCATCATACTGGACTGACATGGGATTCTTAGGACAAGGAATCCACTCCTTGAACACACTATGTGACAAAATGGAACACAATACATCATGCCGCAACACATTAGAACATCTTCGACACGTTGAAACAGAGCTGCGATTGGACAACAGATTACTTCACAAATCAAGACAGAGAAAGAGGTGCTGTTGATGTAATCGGGAACATTGCTCATTCATTGTTCGGGGTACTTGACTCTGAATACGCAGAAAAAATGTCCGCAACAATCTCAAACCTGCAAGAAAACGACTCACACATCTAAAACCTGATAAAACAACCCACATCCATAATCAATTCAACCATGAATATTGTGAAGCAAGGTCTAACAGCCTTAAGGTTCAAGTTTGACCAGATTGTATCAAAAATAAATGAAATCATGAAATCCGAAGATACATTAACGCAAGAGCTATGTCAATTGAAGCTAGCGCAGCTGTTCAGCACGGGCATGATGCAACTTTTGCTTATTGCCAACAATTTGCAAAGAATACAAACCTACATTCTGGATGCACTGACTGACACTCACTACGGAAAAATTCATCCTTTACTGCTTACCCCACCGCAACTAGAAACTGAAATACAAAAAATCAAAACCCACATACCTCAGTCATTGAAGCTGCCAGCACCAGAATATGACCTACTAGAGTTCTACAAATTAATGAAAATACAGGGTGTTCTCACTCGGGAACTTGCTGTGTTTAAGATAACTCTACCATTAATAGAACATGAAAGATTTAAACTGTACAACTTAGTCCCTGTCCCGACTGCTATAAATCATACTATGCTAACAATTGACGTCTGCAGTACGACGATAGCGATAAACCCAACCTTACGGCGTTACTTCCCAGTAACATCAGCGCAGTTAAAAGGATGCGATCCGGTCGGTCTGAATATATTTATATGCTATAATGTGCAACTACAATATAACTTTGGAGCTGAAAAATGTTCTTGTGAAATCAACTTATTCAACAATATAACCATACCAAAGTGTCCTCTAAAGAATTTCCCGACTAACGTAACTTGGACTCCTTTAACTCACAAAAATAAATGGTTGTACTCATCTTCATCTCTTACACATGCTGTGGCCGTTTGCAGGAAAGAAATTATACCAATAAACCTAGTCGGATCAGGTGTTCTAACCATCAATCCAGAATGCATTCTTAAGCATGATTCCATCCACATATATGGACAACAATCAATATCAACAAATATCTCTTCATCCTACACTAGCCTGGGAAATATTTCAGAATTATCCGATCAATACACGTCTAGAATTAACCACATCAATGGCACTACCGCTTTACCAAGCCCAGACCAAATCGCACAACAACTCATCAAATTGACAGCTGCGCAACAGAAACTAGAAGCCCTGAACGCGTCCAAGCTGCAATCTCACCCATCCTCAAAACACAACACCCAATTGCATACTCTGCGTTAATCATCAGTGCAATATCCATCATTTACCTCTTAATTAGAGCATGGTTACGCAAAAGGTCAAATCCTACCAAAATTCCAGAAATACCTCAAACATCTAACAACATTCAAGCTCCGTCGCCAGCCCCTCGACAGAAATTTACTATCCAAGTTTGAAGATAAATGCTAATTGAGCGTAGCGTCAACGGGGGGTGCATGTTCATACATTCACAGTTCATCTTTACAATAAATATAGTTAATAATATAGTCTTTGTTTATTGCATCAATTATTTTTAATATTTTAACTTTTTTATTGTATCAATTATTTTTTATCACATTGTATTTTGCTGATTTATATTTTTGTTTGATTATTTAGTTCTATTTGTTTGTCTGCTAGAGTTCTTTGCACCCTTCTGCTGAACAAGCAGAACTGATCGTTGCATGCAATGACCCACATAACGACATAAATACCTGGTCAGCAAGATACAATGTTTTTAGAGTTTATTAACTTTTCTGTTTTTAGAGTTTGTTATTTTTTTAATTCAACATTTTTTTTGTAACTTGATACTTTATTGCAAGGTTGAAATTACTCAGCACTTTAAATTGTTCTTTTTGTTTTTAATTTTAATGTTTTTTTTTTTTTGCTTGCAAGTTTTAGTAATTAATTAATTAGTATATAAGACAAAAAATCTAAATAAAGAAATGAGAAGGTTTTTAATAAGCAACCAAAACTAACATTTGTGATTACTTTCTCCTCGCCATTTGTAACCAAGTTCCAAGTGCTTGAGTTACTAAATCTAATTGTCCTGGTGTTACTGCCGGAACAATTCTCCAAACGCTACTCGGCTCATTGCCCTGTAGAATAGGCTCAACAAACAAAATAAGGTTAAACAAACTAGTTTAACCCAATTCAGTATCCGCTGAATTAAACATATACTATATGATACCAAGGACCCTCGAGATAGAGCTTGTGGAGGTTCTGCCATTTTAATAAAAACCCGAGTAAAACACTACCTAATGTGTGATCATCGTGAAGATTATCTCCAAGTAGGGTAGCCAGATTTTAAATGCGGAAAAACAGTACATTGAATACAAAAAAACAGTACAGTTAAGAAAAAAACAGTACATTTTTTTGACGAAAACATAACTAGTTATTTTAATTATTAAAAATATTTTAAACTTTTGATTGAATATACAACAACAATTATATAAAAAAATGCATGTGTAACGTCAAAGGTATGACTTATATTTTATGGCATTTCATAAATATACGAAATTACTCCATTTACCTTTAAAAAGCAAACACCACAAACGAAGCATTTGGCCTAAACGTTCTTTTTTTTTTTAATGTGAAGACAGGAAAATCATAACATTGCTGTAAGCCATATAAGAAAGAAGAAAAGCCTAACTTACCTTAAAACAACTAACTCATTGATTATGTTACTACGATTTTTTTTTAAACATTTTCGGCCAATTTTACCGTATATAATTAACTATCACTATGTATAACAATAGGTTTTTTTGACATTTATAATGATAGTTAATTATACCTGAACTTGATGAAATTGGCCATTAATCTATAAAATCCAAATAAATAGTTTGGTTTATTTTGATTTCACAAAATCTGAAAATTGTAAAAAAAAGATTTTAACAAAATTTAACACAAAACTTTCTCTCAGTAAAACAATCAAAAGCAATTGAAAATGATGAAGATTTTCAATAAAATATGTATAAAAACTAACAAAGCTTTTCCCTATTTCAAAAATAGTTAAGGTAAATAAAAGTGGTCCTCAAAGGTATTGGGTATTTTTATAAATTTTGAACACGGAGAATTCGGTGATTTCGATTTCCAGAACATGCCCGAAAATTAAAAAAGTTCTAAAAGCTAAAGATAATTGTGTTGGAATAAGTATTTATTTAGTATTTAAAAAATATTAAATTGAAAAAAAATTGATTTTGTTTTTGTCTTTCTCAGGTGTGGAAAGGGAAATACTATTGGTAGATGTAGCCATAAAATCATATGTCTTCAAAAAACAACATGAAAATATACTACTGCTGCAAGCCACCCATTATAATTATATTTCTACTGTTTATTTATGAGAAAACAATAACCACAGCGTAAAAAATCTTATTATTTTAGAACTTTTTTGTTTGGTACACAAGAACAATTTTTTAAGCTATGTACTGTTAAATATTAGGATATTATGAAAACATGTTTTTAGCAGTGTTTTTCTAAATATCTTGATTTTATGTAGACTGGACCAAAAAAACAGTACAAAAAACAGTACAAAGTGTAAAAAACAGTACATTTGCGTACTGTTTCGGGAGTTGTGCATAAAACAGTACAGTTTCAAAAAATCAGTACATGTACTGCTTAAAACAGTACGTATGGCAACCCTATCTCCAAGCAACGAACATTTGCGTTGAGGCATTAAATAGAAACCTAGTAATTTCATCGTTATACTCCCCGCCTAGATTTTCAATATCGGAGGACCAATATTATAAATATTTTAAATCATTAGGACCGTGTTTCCTAGCCGCTGGCGATTATAACGCTAAACATACCTTCTGGGGGTCGCGACTTATAACACCAACGGGTCGTGTTTTATTTAACACAATTTCTAAAATGGATTTAAATGTGGTAGCGAGCGGACAACCAACATATTGGCCCACTGATCATCAAAAAATTCCAGATGTCATCGATTTCGGCGTGGTTAAAAACATTCCCATAGAAACGATTCATGTTGAAGCCTCCCTAGATTTGTCTTCCGACCACACACCTACAATTGTTACTATAATGAACCCCAATAGAATTGTACCTCCGACGACAGCTACGCAAATTCATTGGTTAAAATATAAAAAATATCTCAGTACCCATTGCACAGAAAATATTCCGCTCAGTACACCGGATTATGTAGATCGCTCTATTGACAATTTTGACAGTTTTCTGAAACTAGCTGTTCAACATTCCAATATTGCCCCCAAAAAAACAAAAACTATTAAAATATATTCCACAGATGTCGAGCATCTTTTGTCTGAAAAAAGGAGGGCTCGAAGAGATTGGCAATTGCACAGATCCCCTCAACTTAAGAACTTACTTAAAGAGTGTGCAAAAAGACTTAGAAAGTTCTTGCAGACTAAGAAAACGGCTTCTCTGGAAAAATATCTTGAGGAACTTGATGCAACCCCACAATCAAACTACTCATTATGGCGCGCAGCTAGAAATCTCAAAAGGCCAGTTGTCTCTAAACCACCATTAAGAAACTTGAATGGAAGTTGGGCAAGAAATTATGTTGAAAAAGGAAATCTGTATGTCAATCATTTAAAAAACGTATTTACCCCAAATATATCTCACGATATTGCGGTCGAGTTACCACCTGTTGCTGCTAGAGCAGCTGTTCCGCTAAGATTTGAGATAAGAGAAATCGAAAAGGCTATTTGTGATTTAAACCCCAAGAAGGCTCCTGGTTTTGATAAGATCAGCAACAAAATGCTTTTGGAGCTACCCAGAATAGCAAAGAAAATTATTCTTTTAATTTTTAATGCTATTTTACGCCTTGAATACTATCCTCAAAAGTGGAAGATCTCCTTAGTCACCATGATACCTAAACATGGAAAGGATCACACAAAAGTTGAGTCATATAGGCCTATAAGCTTACTTTCTAATATATCAAAGCTGTTTGAGAAGCTGTTAGCGTCAAAATTAACCCCAATTTTAAATGAAAATAGATGTATTCCTAACCACCAATTCGGCTTTAGAAGAGAACACAGCACAATTGAGCAAACCCATCGTATAGTAAACGCAATAAGAGAAGCCTTTGAAGAAAAAAATATTGCTCCGCTCTCTTCATCGATGTTTCTCAAGCTTTTGATAAAGTCTGGCATGAAGGCTTATTACATAAATTGAAGCTCAACTTACCAGTAAACACACACAAGCTGTTAGAAAGCTACTTAGTCGGTCGAAAATTTATTATTAAAGAAGGTGATTATTTAAGCTCTCCTCAGCAAATTGACGCTGGAGTCCCTCAGGGAAGCATCCTGGGCCCACTTTTATACTTAATATATACCTCGGACATGCCAACAAACAACTACACACAAACTTCAACATTTGCTGATGATACAGCTTTTTTGAGCGTGCACGAAAACCGCCAAGAAGCATCTCGATACCTACAGGATCATATATTTCAACTCGAACTATGGTTAAAGCAATGAAGGATAGAGGTCAATGAGCAAAAATGCGTACATATAACATTCACCTTGCGTCGGGAATCATGCCCCCCTATTAAAATCAATAATCAAATAATACCTCAAAATTCGCATGTAAAATACCTCGGTATTCATCTAGATCGCCGTTTAACGTGGAAAAGCCATATAGAGGCAAAATTAACTCAAATGAAACTAAAAGCCATCCAAATTCATTGGCTTATTGGAAGAAACTCTGTCCTTAGTCTCGACTGCAAACTTCTTCTTTACAACTCCATCTTAAAGCCAATCTGGTGCTATGGTATTCAGTTATGGGGCACTGCCTCGGCCTCTAATATCGAAAAAATTCAAAGGCGCCAAAATAAACTACTTCGAATAATCACAGCTGCCCCTTGGTATGTTAAAAACTCAAATATTCACAAGGATCTCAATGTTCCATTAGTTAAAACTATGATTACGAAATATGCAGTAAAATACTTAAAAAGGCTCGAATCGCACCCGAACCCACTAGCACGAAATATTTTAAATGATAGCGGCCACACTCGCTTAAGAAGAAGAGACACTGCAGCATTTATCCAATTAGATGAGCGATAAACACCTATAAAAGTGAACAGAACCCGCGATGAAGAAAATTTTTGTCTGGCACTGGCAGGACAAAAAATAACGTATTAGGTTAAGATTTGATTAATTATTGTTAGTTCATATTTAATATATGAAGATTCAATAAATAATGAGAAAAAAAAAAAAAAAAAAAAAAAAAAAAATATTTTATTCACAATCACTATTTAAGAGTTAGAAAAAGTATTTTTCAATTGTAATTTTGGAAAATTATGACTTGAAATGTTAAGATTTTTAAGGATATATAAGTATTTTGCGTTAATGAACGTTTTCACTGACTGACATTTAACATAGAAATTTAGTATAAAATAAAACATTTGTTACTTCGAGAACTTTTCAAGCAAATAATGATGAAGAAGTAAAATAAGTGAATAATCTTAGGAAATAATGTTATTATATGTTATATGCATTTAAATGGTAAGTTGATCCACTGTTAATATAAATATACTGTTAGAAAATGCATCCATGTTATTTATTATCAAAATTGTTATCTCTAACTATGTGCCAACACACAAACCGTACTAGTAAAAGGGCTGAGGTCGTAATTTATATTTGCAAATAAAAAATTTAAGTTTAAATAAAAAAATTCAAATTCAAATAGAGGAGAAAATTGTTAAATGTTCATTACAAAGTTATAGCCTACCTTTTACCCAATTAAGCTACATAACACGTTGTAGCATTAACAAGGACAAGTGTGAATTATTTGACACAAAAATAAAAATATCACTTTTATATATTTCTTTTTTTTATATTTTGCTAATTAATAAATTAATATAAAGTATTTTATATAAATGAAAGGAAACCTAGGTACTTGTGTAATGCTCTAATAATTTTAAAATAAAAATAATATTTTCAATTTGCTACCATTCAAAAACATTGAAATCTTATAATATTGTATGTATGTATTTAATGAGTTTGTGTTTATATATTTTAATTATTCATAATTCGATTCATTGCAACAAGATACTTTCGTATGATAAATTCAATATTAGCACTTAACACGTAAAAAAGAAATATTCGACTCCGCCGAATCATTGATACCCTTCACCAAGTATATGGGAGCTTAGGGAGGTTATTAGCTATATCGAACAATTTTTTTCCTGATTTTTGCATACTCTCGTACCCCAAATCGATTGGTATATGGGAAAAACTGTCCTAAAAAAAATTTTAGACGAATCAGTTTGGATTACGGCGAGTCGCCACGCTCCCAATGTTTGAAAAAATGTTTTTTTTTATATATGTATGTCTCATAATTTAATAAATATTAATTTTATTACAACATAGCTCTAAACGACTTTTCTGTAAATCGTATATTTAGAAAATAAACTAGAAATTATCGAAAAAAGCCCTATACTTCATATTAAATTGTTCATAAAATGCCCATTTGTTTCACAAACAGTGTTCTTAAAATTTTCCTAAAGCCAAGCAACAGAGAAGCACTGCATATTCTTATTGCGACAGTTGAAGCGTTAGAACTAGATCCACAAAATTATTTTATAAATAGAAGTTCCATCCGAAATGCAAGATAAAGACTGCGAAAAGAGCACGTTTTAGTTCAGAAAGAACAATTCGAAGCCAGGACACTAGATGCTCTATGCTTGCATTGGGATGGAAAGCTATTACCCGCTTTATAATTATTTCAAGCGGATGCAATGAGCAGTTGCTTCAAGTTCCTTCCTTAGAAGGTGAACCGGAAAACAACAAGTATTAGCGGTTTGCAATGTCATTCAAGAATGTAACTTTCAGGACCACATAAAAGCCATGGTATTTGACACAACAGCCATCAGCACCGGTCGTATAAATGGGACCTGCGCTTTCATTAGACATTTTTTAGAAAAATCACTTTTATGGTTACCATGAAGATACCATATCTATGAAATTATTTTGCGAAGTATTTTGAAGAGAAGTTAGTAAAAAAAAAGGAAGTCCGAATGTGGACATTTTCGAACAATTTAAGAATGCATGGCCAAAATTTTATTTACAAAACTTTCGTTCTGGAATTGAAGACAAAACGGCATTCCGACATTTAAAAAATTCCAGCAGTCGTGTTGTAAGTTTTGTTGAGCCGATGCTCACAGAAAAACAGCCACGAGACGACTATAAGGAACTTCTAGAACTCACTTTAATATTGTTAGGGAAAACATCAAAAAACCCCAACACCTTAAAGTTTCGAGCACCGGGTGCAGTTCATCACGCTAGGTGGATGTCAAAAGCTATTAACAGCCTAAAAATGTTTGTGTTTCGCGAAGAGTTTTAATTTCCGAAACAAGAAAAAACTGACTTGCGAACAATTTTTATTTTTATAGTAACAATATACGTCGAAGCTGGGTTTTCATGTAACTTACCAATTCATGCCCCCTATAATGATTTTTCGTTCTTGCAAAACGCACACTATTTTAAAAGGCTTGTCAAGAGTTGCCATTAAAAAAAATGCAAAGCCATTAGTGGTATTTAAATCCTGAAAACGGTGCCCTAGCATTTTTTGATTCAAGAGTACCGAACAGTACTAAAGCAAAAATGGTTGAAACATTTAAGAATGTTGGTGACGTTGCTCAAAATAAAAAGCGACCCATTATTGCTAATCAAAATATTTCAACCATCATAGACAATGGAATGCAACAATTTTTGTCCATGGAAATAAAACTTTTTTCCAAAAGATTCCTTATAGATCAAGAGTTCTTAAAATCAAATTCTAAAGAAATTATTGGGCAATTAAGGGTAGTCAACGACACTGGGAAAGGGGAGTGAAACTAATGGAAGAATATAATTCATTATTGACAAAAAACGAAGAGTAAAAACAATATGTATTACAAGTTGTCCAAGATTATAGACGCAAATATCCCTGATGTATTAAAAAATCAATAACAAACTAACATGAACACAAAATTATAATATTTAGTAAAAGAAAAATAAAAATAATAATAATGAGCTTTGATATTGTTACAAGTAAGACTTAGAGTGTTTTTAATTCTAATTTGCTTTAGGTTTTTATTTGTTTAATATTTTTGGCTTTTCTAAAATCTTTGGAAAAGGTTTCTTGATGAGCTGGCCTTAGCCACTAGTGAAATGCGCATAGAAGCTAGCTTTCACTCAACAATAAATTTCAGTGTATTTGTCATATATGAAAAATTGGGAATTTCGCACGTTAAACGAAAATCGTTTTATTAAAGTATAAACAATTGAATTTAAATTTATGTAAAATCAATATCAATATTGATATTTTTGTTAGTTAGGGCGTTTCGCTTATTGGGTGACGTAATGTTTATGCAGGTTATGTCAAAAAGCCATTTTAAACCAAAAATATATTTTTTATGAATATAGAAGTAAATATTTATTAACGTTTAATTTTTGAAATTTTAGCCAAAAATTAAGGATTTTCTCAAACTTCGGATGGACCTAAAATTTTTTTGTAATAGTTTTACCCTAATGGGAGCTATTATAAATTATAAATCTATATTCATGAGCTTTGGTGGTTTAACTTCTAGTTTTTTGAAACTATGATACACTAAATTTTACTTTAACTGCATTTTTTGTTATGTTTTTAGAAGTGCCTGGGGTTTATAGTTGATTACACAAGGGAAAAAGGTTTTTGTTTATTAAGAACTGAATGTTGTTTTTGAGAAAATTTGGTTAGTTTTTTTTTTTCTATCAGCTCGACTGTTCGAGATATACCCTTATGTTCCAAATTAACCCTTCGTCTTACTCATGAGTCTGTCCAGACCTTTTTCGATTTTAAATTTTATTTTAGTATATTTAAAACACAGGTAGAGACTTGAAATTTCAGGTACCCGTCTAGAATTTAGTTAACAATAAAAAGCTGTCAAAATATATCCTGGAAAGGATATATAAAGAAACTTATTCGAATATTTTACAGCACACATCACATACGTAACACATGTGGTCTGGCCAGACCCATATATATTTTGTATAGAAGATGCCGTATTTTTAACTTTCTTTCTTGTTGTTTTTAATTATTTTTTGTTAAATTATCTGTTATTTAGTTAATTTTATTAAACACACAAACTAGTAGCTCCATCTAGTTCTCGATTTGAAAAAAAAACCCAATAAGCACAGTAACTAGTAACTCGCGTTCAGAAGCTTATTTTTACATGTGAAGAGTAGAGGCTAATGACTTAGAACATAATAAAGCTGCTGAGGAAGGTTATGAAACTCAACCGTTCACAGATGAACAGAATGATGATGTGGATTACGTTCCAAATAAGAACGATTCATCCGGTTCTAAAAATAATTTGTTCATAAAACCAAATGAATCGTTTGCTTCTAAGGACGATGAAGAATAACCACATGTACAAACTTGTCAACAATACTCTGCCCATCATATATTTATGGTAAAGATTGACCAAAATGGAATAAGCAGCAACTTAATGTTGGTATATGCTGCGTCAAAATAATATGCGTTTTGTATTCGTGTATTTGCTTGAAAAGGAACGATGTTTGAAAATTTGCAAACGAATTGGTTCTATTTAATATGTATTGAAAATGGAATATTCATATACTCCAAAAAATTTTTGTTCAAAGTGTTCAGATTGTCAGCAACATTCTAAATTTAAAATTACATGTTTCAGTTGCTACGGAAATCCATAGTGCTTATACATGTATGTATTTTATTTCTCTTTTTTATTACAACCCTGAAAATAATAGGACCAGTTCAAACACGCGAGTAAATAGTTGCCCACAAGGGACTAGGACTAGTCCAAAAGCAACCCAATCGCATTTTAAAAACATGGTCTATTTAACATTACGATGTCTTAGGGCAGGATCATATAAACCACCTTTGCACTACAAAGGAGTAGTTTTAAAACTACTCCATGGTATAATCAAGAAGATTAGTTTTAAGTCGATTAAAAACGAAAGCATGTCGTCTCACTACAAACACTTTTTAACAATGACATGGTTCATGCTTGTATTACATCGGACCAGTCCATTGAGTAGTCCATTTTATCAAAATGGATCAGGTGGTCCAATATTATTTGCAGGGAAATAAAATCGTATTGCATATTATAAACATGTTATATAAATTTTATGAAATAAAACGATCTTATTTTTCAGTTTTAAGAAATATTTTGATAGGTCAAAATATGTTAATTTGTGTATTATATACAAAAATAATATGAATATGTACGCATAATATTTCACATAATGAATTTCATATTTTATTTAAATTATAAATTTGTATAATATAACTTTTAGTTAAAAAAAATTTGGTTTTATTTATTCAAAAGTTGGTTGGGTCTGGCTAGACTCATGCGTTACGAATGTGAAAACAAAAACATGTGTAAGACCGAGGGTTAAGGCACTTCCGCTACGTATATTAAAATAACTTGAAAACGGTTCACTATATTCAATTTAAAATAAAATTCGAAATTCGTCAACAATATTATATTTAAGCCATTCTTAAATTGGTTTTTAATTTGTCCAGTAGTGGGATTCTGTAACTTTTAACAATAACAACAGTTGTTATAATTGTCAACATGTTTTGTTGTTTGCACTAACGATTATGTGATTCTGTAAATTGTTGTTAACAACATAGATACAAATTAACGTCAAGTGGCAGCACCGTCAAAAAAATGGCAAAATATCGAAAAACACAAAGAGGAATAAAAAAAAAACAAATAAAATTATTAAAACTAAACAGATTTTTTTTTTAGTTTTTTTGTTTTTTTAAGAAGATAAGCCAAACATTTTACTATTAAATTAAATACAAATTATTTAATTGCCATTTTCAAGTTATATTATTTCTTTTAACTAAATATTTTTTATTTTTTCAACATTTAACAATAAATAAACAACACTAAAAAAGTTGTCGTTTACTTAACACAAGCAGCTGACTAAACGATAACAAGTGCTGTTTAAAATGTTACAGAATAGCAGGCGCGGATCCAGCTTGAGGCTTACGGGGGGGAAAATTTGTATGATACAAAAAAGTCAAAAATTAACAAAAAGGTTAAATAAAATATAAGATCAGTTTAATATACATTAGTCTTTTTAAATAAGCAATTTATGATTTCCTTGTGAGGCAAATTTAGACAGTACAGTATATCTTCTGTCATTGTTGTGACAATGACACTGAGAAATTTCGTTAGAGATTTCATAAAAAAAAACAAAAAAAACCTTGCTGCGATTTCCAAAAATTTTGTTTATTAAAAAAAATATTATTTGGGTATTCTTGTATTATCGAAATTAACAAAACATATATTTATAATTTACGGGGGGGAAATTTCCTTATTCCCCCCCCTCCTCCCTGAATCCGCGCCTGCAGAATAGCAAAATCGTTAATTTGCTTGTTAATTTTTTTAACAATGACAACTATTGTTAAAATTAATTACAGAATCGCACTACAGTACTTTAACAGATATCGTTGAAGTTTTGAAATAAAAAACAATTTAAAAAAAATAAAAATTTTTGTTCTTTAAAAATTCGTAAAAAAAAATAAAAATATGACAAAAATCATAGTTTTGATTTAAAAACATATTTCGATTAAAATGAGCTTTATTTCATTATACTCGGCTTCCAACTTTTGATATCGTTCACAATTTACTGAGAAAACTCAATTGAGCAAAAATTTCCATACAAAAATAAAATTTTTTTAACATGTGTGTGTTGCTGCTGTTTTGTTTACCCAACAAACACAGAGGTTTGATTTCAAATTGAAAATGATTTGAAATTATTTTCAAATTTAAAAATGCCTTTATTTTCAACTTGCTTTCAAACGTAATTCTCAAATGTTTTTCAAATGTGGATTATAATGCAATGTGGAATATAAATAAAAATATTTTATTTTTTTAAATTAGATTTATTATTTATTAAAATAAACTGTGAGATAAACATTCGGCACCATTGCTAAAAGATGAAATAATGTTCTTTCCGTTCTCTAATTCTTGGAAAGACAAACTACTTGACACCCTTTTATTTTGAGGATTGTAGCACCGCGATCGTTCAACAAACTTTCTTCACTTTCCCGGGGTATGGCTTTGCATATCCAGTGCGTAATTTTTGTAATTTTCCTCTTTTTCGTATTTTTAATCATTGTAATTACTCACAAATAATTTTTATTTTTCACACGAAATAAGCTGTTCACTTTATATTAAAATTTATTTTTAATAGTAAACACATGTAACCACAAAGTAAAAATGTAACTTTAGTCGCCATTTTTAATGATTACATTTATTTTTCGCTTAAGTATTGCCAAGTTTATTTTTGATTTGAATTTAACATTTGACATCAAATTGATAAAACATTTGATATCAAATGTTTATTTTCAAATCATTATCAATTTGAATTTAAATGTTAAATCAAACAATTGAAAAGCGTTTGAGAATTGTGTTTGATGTCAAATGATAAAGTCATTTCATATTAAAGGTTTGACTTCGTGTTTGTTGGGCATGTACGATTTTTCCTTCACTTTATTGTGAATAGAATTAAAACGCGTTCATAGATTTTTATGATCTATGGCTTAATTTGTTCATATGTATGTTATGTGACTTAACATGAAAGTAATAAGACTCAAATTTTTCCCGTTTTGGATTGGTTATAATTTTTTTAAATTCAAAAAAAATGTTAACGTAAACAACCAATATTTAGCAATTTTTTTGGTGACTTTCAAAAATTTGATTGTTTTTCAAAGCTTAAACTTTTTTTGGAAATCGCTTAGTGATTTTTTGAACCTGTTACTAAGAAATGCCAGCTGATGGAGAAAAATGGCGATTAGATTTACAATCAGCGAGCTCATATTAGTTTAAAATTTCTTCAAACTTCCAATCAACACAAAAAAGATCAGTTTTGTTCCCTTGTGTTATAGACCGATCTTAATGAAGTTAAAAAGTATGAGTCCTAGTCATACAAAACAAATTTAATTAATTGACATTTGGTGCATTCCTTGATGAATTTGTCTTAGTTTTTGTAATAAAAATATTATGTTTTAAGGGAGGCTGCTCCACATCAATATCAAACTTCTTAGGATAATTAGAACCCATTTGACACCAAAATTGTTCTTTTCTATTGATTTTTTCGAACGTGAGCATGTTTTTAATAGACCGACATGGTTAAAACTACTAAGAATTAGATGAATAATAAAAAGTTTCACACGGAATAACAAACTTAGTATACCGCCTTATAATTAGTGCAATACAAATTTTAGCAAAGTAACTGGTTACCGAACTTATAACTAAGTACTTCAAAATGCTCTCGCTTTTCATATCAGAATATTTATGCTCAATAATGTTTTGATACGTTCTTTTTTCGTACGTATCTTTACTAACATATAATATCATTTAATGAAAGCAAAAATAAATAAAGAGATTTTTTTTTAACATTATTTTAATTGCAATCTCTCAGTACATAGTAGGGTATTCCAACGATTAACCGTTGTTCGATTAATTGATTAATTTTGGGCGATTAAATGTTTGAATGATTTAAAATTGCTTATTTTCGATTAACGACCCAATAAAAAATGGAGCTTCCAACGAAGCAGGTTTGTAAGGGAGAAACATAAGGGTTTCGCTTACCATTGCGCTTACGGAAGACATGAATTTTATATGGCGAGTTCCCACTTTGAAGCAATACATTTGTGACACATAAAGCGCATTATTCAGCGCACATAAACATTGTTGGATGTAACGATCATCTTTAAACACTGAATGTTTTGATACAGTTATTTTTTAGTATTCTCCCTTACAAACCTGCTTCGTAGTAAGGGAATGCCGTAGCACTTGAAATTTTATTTTTTTTTTATAAAAGTTGTTGAGAGTTCTTTCACTTACTTTACTGCATTTCTGTATGTCTTATTGCGTAGCGCATAATTGTGCGCTTATTTTTTAAATGTACCTTTAGTGCTTCGCAAAATGATAAAATTTTTTATTGGGGAATAATTCGAATAATAAAATTAGCTTTTTTCTTTTATGTAGAAAACAAGGAACATTTCCTTCGAGTAAAAATTTTTCAAAATATGGTAGAAAGACTAAAAACAAAGAGTTTGGGAAAAATTGACTTTTAGAAATGTTTAGACAGACTTTTATCACAATGATTTAGATGCAGAAGATGATTGCTTTGAGACGAACGAAAACAACCTTCTACCAGACCCTAACAAGACTATTACAATTGTTAAAAAAAGAGATTCAAGTGGTATAATGGAAGACTACCAATTTTTAGAAAAGACGAGAAAAAGAACAGAGACATTGGATATGCTCTAAAACGCTTTACTTTCAATATTTCCCACGTCAACAAAGTGAAAGAATCTTTTCTAAATCATTTAAATTTATATTCTTTATTAATTTATAATAAGGGTCTTCATGATATCGCTTAAAATTGCCTTTTGTGCAAATGGGTAAACTTGCGCGACTCGTTTCATGAAGATCCTTTTTAATTTTTGTGTAATTTTAAACAATTACTGTCATTTCAAACTGAAACGTCAATAAAAAATATATTAAAAAAAATAATCAAAAATATAATAAAAAAGTTGAAATTTGTGAATAATAAATGAAATTTGTTTTTAAACATGCATAAAGAAAGCCAAAACACTAATATGCTTATGTTATTACAAGAATTTATTGTTTGTGATTTATTAACACTTGAAGTTTTCATTGAAAGCGGCGGTAAGCATTAAAAAAATTTGTTTGTATAAATGCACAATTGAAGAGCGCAAGCTTACGAGTCATAATTGTTGGGCAAATAACACTGAAACGTCGCCGGAAAGTAGAGTGCCTAGTGGTACCGTCACATCACCATTTAAATATTGCTTTTATGCAATCGTTACTCTTGCCTACAGTCATGACATCCTCAAAAGCTGTTGAAAATCCTTGTATTATACGTTAAACAGTTTGATGTAAGACCCATCTTCAGCTGAACGTTCTGTTACGTGTTTGCCACTGGGGTAACACTCCGTTCTAGTTTTAGCCAAAATATCGTAGCTTGGAATAATATTGCAGTTTCGTTCTTTAGCACCATATTGCATTAATATGTATGACCTGTTTGAATCCACCATCAATATAAAAAGCCAAACCTTCCTCAGGTGTATATGGAATAGGGGTTTTTGTTCAGAGTCTACAGATTTAAGCATTTTTGAAGTTATTGTAGATTCTTAACATAACTTTGAAACAACCTGTGACGCGCTTCTTTTTCCAGTTTTGTAAAGAATCACGCTACCATTAATCTTGGTTCGGGAAAATAAAATAAGGAAAATAATGTCTTCATTATTTGATTTTGGGACGTCTTTTCCACATTAATCATCAGTCAACAGAAATTTTTCTTTTGTAAAAGCAAATTTGGGAATACAAATTTTTAAATAACGATTTTTATTCTTGATAAAAACACTGAAATTTACTGTTGACGGGATAAGCTATTACAATGCGCATTTCACTGGTTGCTTGGGCCAGATCCTCAGGAAACTTCCTTTAAGTAGAAACCATTTATAATTGAATTAATATCACACGCAGGATTCCTTATTAACATACAGTACATAGCAATTTACATTTGAAGTGTTGCATAATTTAATTTCAAGTTTTCTTAAGGGTCAAAAGAAAAGGCATTGAATTTGCAGTAACAAAGTTATTTAATGAATAAAAAGTTGTGATAAAATTTTATCATTTCCTACTTTGTATAAAGAATACGTTACATAAACAATTATATAAGAGAAGAAATAAACCACAGGACAACACCACCTTGCAAATATTTAATACAAATTAAATCAAACATGAAGTTCTGTTGTCATGCCAGCCTCACGTAAAGCAATAATGCTGACACTTTTACAGCTGAATGCACTGATTAAACGAATATTTACTCCTCGTGTTTCTTTGTACACTTTATCAGTTTTTTTACTACGTGTGCTTAAAGTTTATTCACAATCAGCGTTGCCAAATGTGCAGATTTATCAGCATTTTGCAGTTTTACAGATTATTTTTGTAGTTTTTTTTTTTGTGTGCATTTGTGCTGATGTTTGTAACATCTTAAAATATTGGTCCTGGATCCAACTTTTTAATCGTTCTAAGGATGGCCGTCCGTCCGGTTGGCTGGCTGTCCATGTAAACTTTATGCGCAAAGTGCAGGTCGCAATTTTGGAGATAAGTTTTAATATGTCGTCCATAGGTTCTGCTTGTTTCAAGGAACTAGGCTAAAAAAATAGTTAGAACCGCTCTTACTGGAACAGAGTCTTTTTGCACATCATATTGTAATCTTAATCCTCCCACAAAATTTTATTAGAATCTGTCCATAGTTGATCATATGTCCCATACAAACACTTATTCCGAAAAAAGCTTTTAATGTCATTACATCTATGTAAATGTTGGTATTGACATAAGGATTCGCAACAATAACTTTTACGATAACAACTATTGTGCTAGTCTGTTCAAAATTAACCCATATAAACCCCTTCCTTAAATCACTTAAGGGCAAACAAATCACATATAGATAGGAATATCTAAATAATGCTCAGCACAAAGAACTTTTACGTGAATCTTAACCTCAAAGCATAATTTTGCTCTGGCGGGTCTTTGATTGCTCATGGGTCCCAAATAGGATATGCCTTCCAAAATCCGTTTTAAGTATGTGGTGTAGGGTATCATTTATGCTTTTTTTTTTTGTTCTATATAAATCAGGCATTTCAAATGTCTTCTTAAAAGATCTAATATTATTGAATTATACATAAAATTTGGGTATCCAGAAGGCTAGTTTGTAGTAAACTTTTCTGTTTAACTACAACGGACTGAAGGTTTAAGTTAATTTTGCTCGGTTAATTAAGCTAGAATATAATTATACCCACACCACAATAGTGAAAGGGGAATTATGCATTTGTAATGATGTTTGTAACTCCTTAAAATATTGTTCCTAGACTTTAAGTATACCGATCGACCCAGAATACGTTTCTAAGTTGATCTAACGATATCCGTCCATCCTTCTGATTTGCAGGAAGGCCGGCCAACTGGCTGTGCATGTGAACCTTGTGCGCAAGGTAAAGGTCGCATTTTTTTTTGGAGAATTTGATGAAATTTGGCACAAAGGTTCGAAATTGGCACAAGGACCAAACCTATTGAAAATTGGGACGAATCTGTCCAAGATTTCTTTGTGCCCATAAACCATCTTATTTTGTCGGTATTCAGATTAAATTTGGTCAAAACTTATTCCACTGCAAACAACATCATCTTACCCAATTTTATTGGAATCGGTCCATATTTGACCGTATTTTCCACGAAAATAGCTTTAACCTTTAAACCACCCTTGTGTTAAAAGCCACACAAAAGCAATAATTTGTACACTATAAACAAATTGTTGAGGTACACTAAACAAACTTCTTGACATTGTGAGCAATATCAATTAAGTGTTGAAAATACATTTTTGTGTGTGGTTTCCCACACATATTTAGTTTCTATGTAATTTGTACTAGAGACAAAATTTGCTATCCGCAAGTGTGAACATTTTTCATATTTTTGCGAACTGAATGCAATGTATGTTTTATAAAGTAAGTGGATCACCGACATGATGAATACATTATTAATGTTACGTAAATCATGACTTTAATTACAAACGAACAATGGCGCCACAGCAAAGTAGGCGGACATTGCAACTGAAAAATCACACACGAGGGCTACTAACGTAAGTTTTTTTTAAGGTTGATTTGAGGTTAAATTCTATAACTTCCTTATAAATGGTGGTCATAAAATACAAATTGGCGATAACACAGCCCGACAAAATTAAAAAAGATTTTTGCTTCTTTGAATTTATCAACTGATTCTAGTTAATTTGGGTGCGCTGAATTCAAAACTGTAATCAGTTTGTCTCTATCAGCTCTAGTTTTCATGATAAAGCTTTTTTATACCCTCCACTTATGACCTTCAATTACACCCATTACCCAAATTTTTTTTCCAAAATTTTTTTTTTTATTAAAATTTTTTATTTACTGTTATAGTTATTGCCAAAAAAAAAAAAAAAAAACTCCCAAATTTTTTTAAGTAGTTTTTTTTATTTTAATAAATCTGTATGAAACAGTTTTACTTCTTTTTATTTTTTTAAATTCCTATGGAAAAGTTTTACTTTCTAAATACTTAAAAAAATTTGGTAGCTTTTTTTTTGGCAATAACTATAACAGTAAATAAAAAATTTTGATAAAAAAAAAAAAAAATTTGGAAAAAAAATTTCGGTAATTGGTGTAATTGGAGGTCATAAGTGGAGGGTATAAAAAGTTATATCATGAAAACTAGAGCTGATCGAGACAAACTGATAACAGTTTTGAATTCAGCACACCCAAATTAACGGAATCAGTTGATAAATGCAAAGAAGCAAATTGAGTGTTGGCCTGTGTAATTACTTTAAGGTCCAAAATTAACCATATATTATGAACCCCCATGCTAAAATCTTATGTAGATGACGATATCTAAATAATATTCAGCAAAAGGAACTTTAACATGAATCTGAACCACATAACATAGTTTTAGGCTAATGAAATTTTTCTGCCAACCGTAAAATAGTTTTTCCTTAATACAATGAGTCATACATTTGAAACGTGTTTTGGTTCTTGTTTATTTTTTTTTTTTTTTTTTTTGTTAAATAACCTTAAATAACAATATTTGTTAATTATATTGAACATATTTAATATTTTTATTACAATCAAAATTTATATGAATATGAAAAAGGTTATTTATTTTTTTGTCATTTAAATGGGCAGTTTTTTGACGTAAAAATCAGATTCCTTTTTTGTTAATTTACAGTCTTTTCCAAAAAAAAACTTCATGGCAACGCTGGTCACAATAGACAAAGCAAATAGCATAAAAACATTTCTATAAACAATATAAATACATACTTATAAAATATAAAAAGGAAGTTAAGTGAGTTCGAAATAAAAAAAATACTTCTTTTTAGAGATTTGCTATCTAAAGCTGATAGTACCACTACGGTTTGAGAGATATTTATTTCTTTAATTTAAAATTATTAAAATTATATTTTATATACTAACCTGATCATAGCAACTCAGTTTCCACTAAACGATTTCCATCAAACTTCTTTCTTTCTGTACGCCGTTATAATTATGTAGATGCATTTTTAAATAATCGAATTGAATATGGCATACCTCTGGTAAAAGTACTTTACACTATCATGCAAGTCTTAAGTTTTTTTTGCTTCCCTGATCTTATTATTTTTTGAAAATTAAAAAAAAACAATAACAGTTTATCATGACAGGGTTGTATTTGCCTTAAAACACGTAACACAACGTTTCCACATACAAGCAATTACTTGCAAGTGGTGTATACGTATTATCAACGAAAAATCGAGGAAATAGCCGATTGGCTGAACCCAGCTAGCATTTTAAACCATCTAGGAGTCTACTGGGAATCTCAGAAAGAGTGTTTTGATCGTCGACGAGCTCATTTCTTAATTGAAGACGATTCCTAGCATGAGAGAAACTGTTACACGTGCTGATTCGTATGAGAGATTCTTCCATTTTTTTTTTTTTCATTATTTATGTATTGAATCTTCATATATTAAATATGAACTAACAATAATTAATCAAATCTTAACCTAATACGTTATTTTATGTCCTGCCAGTGCCAGACAAAAATTTTCTTCATCGCGGGTTCTGCTCACTAATATAGGTGTTTATCGCTCATCTAATTGGATAAGTGCTGCAGTGTCTCTTCTTCTTAAGCGAGTGTGGCCGCTATCATTTAAAATATTTCGTGCTAGTGGGTGCGGGTGCAATTCGAGCCTTTTTAAGTATTTTACTGCATAATTCGTAATCATAGTTTTAACTAATGGAACATTGAGATCCTTGTGAATATTTGAGTTTTTAACATACCAAGGGGCAACTGTGATTATTCGAAGTAGTTTATTTTGGCGCCTTTGAATTTTTTCGGTATAAGAGGCCGAGGCAGTGCCCCATAACTGTATACCATAGCACCAGATTGGCTTTAAGATGGAGTTGTAAAGAAGAAGTTTGCAGTCGAGACTAAGGACAGAGTTTCTTCCAATAAGCCAATGAATTTGGATGGCTTTTAGTTTCATTTGAGTTAATTTTGCCTCTATATGGCTTTTCCACGTTAAACGGCGATCTAGATGAATACCGAGGTATTTTACATGCGAATTTTGAGGTATTATTTGATTATTGATTTTAATAGGGGGGCATGATTCCCGACGCAAGGTGAATGTTATATGTACGCATTTTTGATCATTGACCTTTATCCTCCATTGCTTTAACCATAGTTCGAGTTCAAATATATGATCCTGTAGGTATCGAGATGCTTCTTGACTGTTTTCGTGCACGCTTAGAAAAGCTGTATCATCAGCAAATGTTGAAGTTTGGGTGTAGTTGTTTGTTGGCATATCCGAGGTATATATTAACCATAAAAGTGGGCCCAGGATGCTTCCCTGAGGGACTCCAGCGTCAATTGCAGAGGAGAGCTTAAATAATCACCTTCTTTAATAATAAACTTTCGACCGACTTAGTAGCTTTCTAGCAGCTTGTGTGTGTTTACTGGTAAGTTTAGCTTCAATTTATGTAATAAGCCTTCATGCCAGACTTTATCAAAAGCTTGATGAAGAGAGCGGAACCATATTTTCTTTCTTCAAAGGCTTTTTTTATTGCGTTTACTATACGATGGGTTTGCTCAATTGTGCTGTGTTCTCTTCTAAAGCCGAATTGGTGGTTAGGAATACATCTATTTTCATTTAAAATTGGGGTAAATTTTGACGCTAACAGCTTCTCAAATAGCTGTGATATATTAGAAAGTAAGCCTGCATGACTCAAATTTTGTGTGATCCTTTCCTGGTTTAGGTATCATGGTGACTAAGGAAACCTTCCACTTTTGAGGATAGTATTCAAGGCGTAAAAAAGCATTAAAAATGAAAAGAATCATTTTCTTTGCTATGCTGGGTAGCTCCAAAAGCATTTTGTTGCTGATCTTATCGAATCCAGGAGCCATCTTGGGGCTTAAATCACAAATAGCCTTTTCGATTTCTCTTAACTCAAATCTTAGGGAAACAGCTGCTCTAACTGCAACAGGTGGTAACTCGACCGCAATATCGTGAGATATATTTGGGGTAAATACGTTTTTTAAATGATTGACAAATAGATTTATTTTTTCAACATCATTTCTTGCCAAACTTCCATTCAAGTTTCTTAATGGTTGTTTAGAGACAACTGGCCTTTTGAGATTTCTAGCTGCACGCCATAATGAGTAGTTTGATTGTGGGGTTGCATCAAGTTCCTCAAGATATTTTTCCAGAGAAGCCGTTTTCTTAGTCTGCAGTAACTTTCTTAGTCTTTGTGTACACTCTTTAAGTAAGTTCTTAAGTTGAGGGGATCTGTGCAATTGCCACTCTTTTCGAGCCCTCCTTTTTTCAGACAAAAGATGCTCAACATCTGTGGAATATATTTTAATAGTTTTTGTTTTTTGGGGGCAATATTGGAATGTTGACCAGCTAGTTTGAGAAAACTGTCAAAATTGTCAACAGAGCGATCTACATAATCCGGTGTACTGAGCGGAATATTTTCTGTGCAATGTGTACTGAGATATTTTTTATATTTTAACCAATTAATTTGCGTAGCTGTCGTCGCTAAGTAACCAGTCGGAGGTACAATTCTATTGGGGTTCATTATAGTAACAATTGTAGGTGTGTGGTCGGAAGATAATTCTAGGGAAGCTTCAACATGAATCGTTTCTATGGAAATGTTTTTAACCACGCCGAAATCGATGGCATCTGGAATTTTTCATGATCAGTGGGCCAATATGCTACCACATTTAAATCCATTTTGGAAATTGTGTTAAATAAAACACGACCCTTTGGTGTTATAAGTCGCGACCCCCAGAAGGTATGTTTAGCGTTATAATCGCCAGCAGCTAGGAAACACGGTCCTAATGATTTAAAATATTTATAATATTGGTCCTCCGATATTGAAAATCTAGGCAGGGAGTATAACGATGAAATTACTAGGTTTCTTTTTAATTCCTCAACGCAAATGTTCGTTGCTTGGAGATAATCTTCACGATGATCACACTTTAGGTAGTGCTTGACTCGGGTTTTTATTAAAATGGCAGAACCTCCACAAACTCTATCTCGCGGGTCATTGGTATCATATAGTATATAACCATTGATTTTAAACGTATTTCTTGAGGTCAAATGAGTTTCAGAAATCATCATGACATCAATTTGTTTATTTTTAAGAAAGTATTCTAATTCATTTTTATGTTGGCGGATGCCGTTTGCGTTCCAAAAACAAATTTTTAAACAGTTCATGGTTTGTTAAGTACAGCTTGCAATAACATCGATTGCATTCTAAGCATTTCCTGCATCATATTACCCATTGTGTTCGTAAAATTATTTACTGTTTGCACTAATGTTTCCATGCTTTTTTCTAAACGACTTAAATTAGAAACTGGAGTTTCATCATTACTTGGCGAGGCACCTTGCATTGGCTCATAGTTTGATTTTAGGACGTTAGCGTAAGAGGTTCTGTTATTACTAGGCTGGGGGGCTTGAATTGCATTTGTGTTTACTTGAATTGCAACCTGCATTTGAGGGGTATT
Source organism: Pollenia angustigena (assembly GCA_930367215.1). NCBI lineage: Eukaryota > Metazoa > Arthropoda > Insecta > Diptera > Polleniidae > Pollenia > Pollenia angustigena. Next base: position 115,668,933 of record OV884057.1, on the reverse strand, counting down.
TGTTTTCAGTCCAACCGTCTGCTTGACGATATTATATACAGGGCATCCTCTATAATTGGCAGTGTGATTACCACCACAGTTGCTACATTTTTTTACGTTGGGGTCAGTTTTAGACTTATCGCAAGAAACTGTACCGTGCAGTTCACCACATACTACGCAGACAGGAGTCTGCCTTGGTATGGCCAAATTCTTGGCAGTTTAAGCACTGAACAGGTCCATTTTTTTTGTGCGGCTCCTCAATTGTGATTTTTCTGTATAGAATATATTTCAAACTATAAATGGGATGCGTTTCGTTTTTTTTAACTTAATGTCGCCGGGCTCTAACTCTACTCGAAAAAGTGGGTGTGGGTTTTTGTCCCTATTTCTAATATTTACCACATGTTTTATCTTGAAGCCTTTTTTCCAAGAAAGTTTTAATTTCCTCTGGGTCTACGCATGAAGAGATTCTTCCATGACGAAGGAAAAGACGCTTCTATTAATCATAAAGGGAATCGTTTATGATGTATAAAGAGATAATCTAACAAAAAGCATGAAAAGAGTCGTAGGCGACTCATGTAGGGACTATTTTACAACTCGTGAAATGCTCAGCCGTATAACTGAGCTACCTAAAACGGGGCATCAAGCATATTTTTCATTTCAAAAAAATTTATATGAAACAAACCTTAAGGTCGCAAAATCAGCACCATCCTGTCGGAAAATCCTTTTTTATAGATCCTTAAGTCGGTTTGTTTTTTTTAAATTGTATTGACAATAGAATTTTTATATTTCAAAAACGTTCTTATTTAGGCAGCTCAGTAATTATTGTATGACTCTAACAGAGAGTCGCAAAAGGTTCACTCCAAGAATAAAAGACGAGCGTGTCAAAAAATTTATAAAAAAGTAATAAATAAAAATTAAATTAGATGTTTTTGTTTTTTGTTACTCGTCCGATTATCATCAGACGATTCTTTTGGGAGTTGTATATTAAACAAAATCGTGCAACAAACAGTCTATGCTAGCAGGGAATGTACAAAAAGTGTGAGTGTATTGAGTTTTTCGAACTTGCACTTGCATGTGGAAACGGGTGGTAAGTCATGTCTGGTAATGTTAAGTACCCTTAAAGACTAGTTTACACGATCACACAAGTCTTACGTATTCACAATACTTTATGAGATAGAAATCTAATGAGTTTTGTTGCGACTATGAAAAAATCTAATGTAGCATAACAGTTTGTAGTCACACGATCATACATGAGCGTGCTTTTGTTAAAATGCAACCCTGATCAAATGAAAAGTATTTTTGTTTTGAAAAATTTCAAAAACGAAGAAGTCAAATTTTTTCCGTAATACTTGTCATTTTCGTGACACATTGCATTCACACTATCACATTATTACATATTACTTGGGTTTTTGACATGTATTAATACAAAGTATTAAGCATCTGTCTAATGTAAACGGTTATCGATCGGTCCAACACCAATTAACTTTTATTTAGATACCCTTAAAATTTTAGTTTTATCGAGTAGAAGTTAATAGCCAAATTTTTTTAATTTTCACAATGTATTACATTTAGTAAGATAAGCTAATTAAATTTCACTACCAGCTGTAGTGGTCTTTAGCAGAAATAAAATTACAACTAAGAACTCACAATTTACTAATTGGATTAACAATAAATACACTTTGACAGCAACTACATCTTGAGCATGTAATCAAGCCCTATAACAAAAAATGTAATAATATATGTAAATAGATGTGGGTGACAAAATCCAAATCAAAATTCTCGCCTCACAAACACAATTTAATTGTCGTTGAATGAAACCCTCTGTAATGGTACTTGTGTAGACGTGAAGGTGTTAAAGGCGATGTAACACAAATTGACGACTAACGCCTCCAATGTTCAATTATGTGAAAATAAATGGGTATGGTCACCTAAAAAATCTACAATTATATAAACTGCTGTTTATATTTGACTTACATATAAGTGTAGGTTTGCAAGTTTGTATGAGTGTGAGGCTTAATGAATACTATTTTGGAATTTAGTTCAATAATACAGCACAACTGCTCAAAACACCAGTTCAAAGGTAAGTAGAACAAAAAGTCAATCCAGACTGGGATTTGCTTGTGTACACCTGTTTAAGTTCATTTGTGCCTTTTATTCGTTTTGTCTTTGAATTTACATTTCCGCTACAAATTACTGCCTAAATGCAATACCACTTAGACATGTCATCTCCCCCTTTATTCACACTCACTCGTTTTCAAAGTCCCATGAATATTTTATTTATTTGCGCTTTATGTCTGTAATCAGTCTAACAAACAGAGTTGTAAGATTTAGGGATTTAACCCTGAATTGGGAATTTTATTTTCGAGCAGGGAATAAACAATTAAAATTTGGAATTTTTGTTTTAATTTTGGGGAATTTTAATTTTATAATTTCACTAAATAATGAAATTTAAGTCTATTTAACAATTCTCTTAAAAAAATAGTGTTTGTTATGACAAAAAATTTTGTTGCAACAAATGTTAAATCGTTTCCCACCAAATCGGAACTCTTCAAGACTTATAAAAAAGTGGAAGAGTTTAATTTCCGCTTAATTATGAAAATTGTTTAACCAGTTATAGATATCAATGTTTAAAAAAATTTACGAATTGCAAAGGAGAAAACAGCCGTTCCTCAAATAGAAGGCTTTAAATGAAGTATAAATATTTAATAATTTTATTTTATTTTAAACAGAAGTTTATATTCAGCCAGAGACTAAAATTAAAATTCACACCTAAAATTTTTAGTTTAAGAAAACTAAAGATTTTCCGAAAATTTGTAGTATGCAGTTTTATTTCTTTTCATTGATAGGGTGTGTGTGAAACGGTAGCAAAGTACTCATGGAAGTAAAATTTTGTCACTGTTAAGGTAAATAAAATTGCACTCGCCCTGGGGACTAGTATAAATTTTGACATTAGCATAGAAATACCTGACAATTTTTATTCACCATAGAACTTTGCTACCGTTTCACATACACATAATAAAATAATATAAAAAAAATATTTGACCTTATTGTATACATATCGGACAAAGTTTAAATACGAAAAAATGCATCTCTGGAATAATAAAAAAGCTTGCAACCCTCGAAGCATTGACCACACAAAATTCTTCGATTCAAAAGTCGTCATTTCTGAGCAGACATTTTGAAGAGCACATTTTAGCGATTCCTTCTAGTTAGTTATTCGTTTCTTATTTGTATCCTCATTCAGGGTCAATGGGTTGGGGAGGACTAATAGCAGGGAGTATAATAAAGCAGCCACAGCTTCATTGAAAGTGCAGTATGCTTCCGGTCGTTATCTTGCTAGAAGATCCAATGTGGGCCAAGGTCTAGCAACAGAGTACGCAGAGGCGACACAAGAAGGAAGATCTTTTATGCCGCATTTCATTGAATGAAAATTTATTGTTATGAGTTTTATTTTCAAAACTGTTGTAAAAATTAACTTTTAAGTAAATCAATAACATTACAAAATACAGCTTTTTGCACAAACCAAATCTTTTTTTGTTTGTTTCTGATTATAGCGGGCTGTTTTTACACATTGCCACTTCACTATCAAAAAAACTACTTCTGTCTCTTTGTTCGAAAGCTGTGCTCGCAACAGATTTGGGCGTTTTTCACACTTTACCTTTTTCACCCCTGCTGTATTTTGTAGGGTAGCTTGTTGACCGACAATTGCAAACTATTTTCTTTTATGCTTCCGTATTGTTCTTGATCCATTATGCCGTCATAGAACACTAAATTACCAAAACCTCCAAGCCATTACGTTTCCACCTTCATGCTTCACATTATAATTAAATTTTTTGTCTGGAGAGAAGTATTATGTTTTTGACAGACTCTTCCTAGCATGTTAAATTAACATTTATCTGTATAAATAACTGTTTGCCAAAATTCCAGGTTTTTATTTTTATATCTTTTGGCAAACTTCAACCTCAGCCTTCTATTTTTCTCACTTATGAGTAGTTTTTCCGTGGAACTCTGCTACTAAACCCGTTCTCCCGTAATGCTCTTTGAACTGTTTTAGATGGGCATGTTTATTCAAAGATTTAGCGATATCATCAGCTATCTGTCTGCCGTTTCTAGGCATACTTTACACGGAAGCTGTTTGGTTTTATTTTCTAACGATGTTCTGGACCCTGCCAAATGGTAAATTCAATAACTTTTCTATTTCTTGATAGGACTTACAATCTTGAAAATGTTTAATATTAAAGATTTAACGCCGAATTATATCACTTTTACTATTCTCATGGTTTCCGTTAGAGTTTAGAAATATGCAACAAAAAAGTAGCTTAAAGCAATAAATGGACGGAGAACAATAAATTTGACTGAAGAGCAAAAGTTAGCGGGAACTTAGAAGGAAGAAATGGTAATAAAGTTAATAAACTTTAATGCGGAGTTGAGGCCCTTCAAAACTGGTGGTGCACTATTTAAAATGTCGATTTGAAGTTTGAACAGAACAATTTTCTTGCTATGTTTAACCATTTAAAAGGTACTGCATTTAGAAAGAGAGTTTAAAGTCAAATAAGTACCAGTCTCATATTCATTTAGCATAAATGAAAGAGTAGGAGTCGTAGAATTAAAAAATGTCCGCGGTTGGAGTCAGAGTTAGAACTATTTTTTTACTGCACCACAGCCCTGCCTTGATACAATGAAGTTAATATTTTTTTATTATAAATAAAGAAAAATTAAGCTGCATGCTACAAATTTCCAAAAATAATTTTGTTTTTCTAAAACTCCGAATTTCGTTGTGTATTTAACTTTTGTCTCTGTGATAGTTATTTACATGAGCACCTGCATTATGGCCTAATCTTATGGTATATCTCAGCCACTTGGTGATTTTATTTATGTATTTACCAAGTGTCCCCACGTATGGAAAAATCGTGTTTTATAAAAAGATTGCAATTTAAGAGTTTGACCGGCTAAATCATAATCTCACCCTTATTTAGGAGCTGGAGCAATCTTATCTCCACTTCTAATCTGATTCAAGGCAGTTTTCGCACTGATAGCAATAGAAACTTAGTGCTATTTAAACATCGCAGCAGGTGCCAACTCAACATAGCCCTATAAAAAATGAAACCCCGCCACCTCGTGCTTTTTGAAAGTATTTCTTCAAGGAAGGACAAGATCATCTTTGGAGTCGTCGAGATTCGGGAAGTAGTTTTCGTTAAACATACTAGCGGAGACCACACCAATACTTAGACCAGTTTGCTAGGTCGGGGGCTACAGACTCCCGAGACACAATCAGTTGAGTACTGAGATACAACTTGGGTTTCCTTGGAATCATTTGAACCCAAAGAGCCCTTTCATTTGGGATATCTGCCGCATCCTTGTAATGCATTCAAATTTAAACGTTAGATAAAATATAAGTAGAACTTTTTTTAACAATAAAACGCAACAAATTCAATGGAATGACCAAAAATTTGGCTTTATATGCTCACAAATTTCAGTTCATTTAATATTTAAAAATAAGTTATGGCACATGATTTTCGCGACTGCGCCTCTGAACGCCATCGTGTTGCTCCAACTTTGCACCATTTTTTGAGCATCCCCGGTCTTATTTCGGCAATAGTGCTACGAATGTTGTCTTCTAAATGATCAAACGTTGCTTATCAGCATTGACAACAGATTGGACGTTACCCCGCAAAAAGAAGTGCCCGATTCACAGGTCCGTTTCTTGAATTAAATCGGTGATAGTTTTAGACGCTTTATGGCATGTTGTTCAGCCTTGTTGGAACCCTTTTTCTGCAAATGACATGCAATGACATAAGAAATACAAAAAATCGAGAGTCATTTGCCTGTAATGTTGAAACAGGCTTCAAATTTAAAGCCAAATGTGCCGGTGACGTCTTTGGCATGTAAACCCCACCAAACAGTGATTTTTTTCAAGATGTAATGGAGTCTCCAGAGTCTCATAAGGATTGTGCTCTCTTTCTAAACACAACAATTCTGATTGTTTACATACCCATTTAGCCAGAAATAAGCCTCATCGTTTACGTTGATTTGTCGATACAAATCTGGTTCAACGTCTACTTGATTCTCATCCAATTAATCGACAACACGACGCAATTGATGTTCCGCTGGCCTTAATTCTTGATCCAGTTAGATCCTATATAGATGTTCGCCATGATATTTCCTCCAAAAGTTTCAAGTAATTACGAGTCCTTTGCAATACTCACGTCTACGGTGGCGATGGCTTCTTTACTTCGGACTCGATCTGGATGAATATTATCCAAAAGAGTTAACGTGGTCATGAATCGATCCATAGTATACCATATTAGCTGCTCAGATGAGAGTTATACGCACCGTAAAGTTGACGAAGTGTTCTACAAGTCCGGCGAATAGAGCGCGAATTTCATAAATAAATTTTCACGATTTGTAAACGTTGTTTTGGTGTGAGTCTTTGTAAGATAATTGGCCAAAGTATACTATTTGCAGAAAGGTTAAAGTGAAATTTTCCAAATACGGAACAAATAGTTTAATTATTATTACAACACATTTCTCAAAAATCAAGAGGAACTAGAAAACTAAGCATGGGACCTCCAATACAAAGACAATGAAAATTGCTTTGTTATCAATACAAGAGATCTGTTTTATATAAATTTTACTAATTTTGTTTTAATGGGTGCAGCAAAGCGCACCAGGTTAAGCTGGTTTAAAATAAAATTTAATTCAAAGTTAAGGGTCTTTAGTGGGGATTTTTCCGAATGAAAAAAAATATTTTTGGGGATTTTTAGAGATACAAATTTACAATTTTGGGATAACATTTTAAAAAGAACTGACCACCCGGCTACCAACAACTGCTACGTTTTCATTCGTTAATATGTATGTGTGCATGTAAAAATACATACATACGTCACAAGAAATTCTCAAATATTTTTATTCTTAATGGGCTGCCGTGACTTGAGCTACGTCGGTTTGCTTTGTGTACAGTTTGTCCAAAAATATACCAGACTGGTTGTGGCATATTGCACTATTACAAATTCAAATTATAGACAAAAGAGAAATCAGAAAACGAATAATTAACCATCTTAGAATTCCAAAAAATTTAACAAATAACAAAGAAGGTGTCAACAAATATTCAAATCGAAATGCAAATTTGACATTTCTAATTCAACGAAATATGTTTGCAAAAGACCAGGTATTTAATATACATACATTTCTTATGGCATCGACATTCCTTTAAATCAGCTAATGGCGATAATAATTTGAAATTATGTGTACTTTAAAGAATTGTCTTACTACCTGTTTTTATAAAACGTACACAAGTGAGTGAGTGAGAATTTATATTGAAAACAACAATACAAAACGAAAATTTGTTTTTGTTTTCAATATAATTTCTCACTCACTCACTTGCATACGTTTTCTAAAAACAGGCAGTTAAATGTATTTTCACGCTCAGGTAAATTAATCATAAATATAAAATTTTAAAAGATTTTATTTGTTGTGTCTGAACTATTAGCACTCAATAGTTGCATTGTACAGAAATAATATATAAAAAAAATATGTACATACCCAATAAAAAATGTTCTTGTTTTGCGAAACAGTGGGAGTAAATTTTAAAAAGTAACCGCACATTTATGTGTTCCACAATATGCAAAGTTAAGTGAACGAATTCTTAGCGAAACTTTAATGTTTCTCCCTTACAAACCTGCTTCGTTGTAAGCTCCATTTTTGGTTATTTACTGGATTCCCTGAAATCTGAAATCTATCTTTTGTATGTCGAAGTAACGTTAGGTCATAAGCAATTGGAATCATAACAAAAAATCTAAAAAGTCTGTGTTCATACGGCTCATGTCTTATTGACAAAATTGCTACTTTATAGGCGAGAGGGACGAGGGGAAAGAAACGAGTACACAGATGCATGTAGTCACCTAAAATGCAAAATAACGTAACAACACTTTTTATAAGTTTACAGGAGAAACAAAAAACTTTACAAAATCAATAACAACAATGTGTACTTGGCGTTTGAATTTCTTAAATTTAGTCGCCATTTTTGATCGCAGGGATCAAAAATTTTTTGAGAACATGTAGTTTAATAAAACGAACTATAATCAATCAAAAAGTCAATTTCGAATTTTTTGATGATACGTTGTTTTGCATTTTAGGTGACGATGTACTTACTGTCTTTACGTTTTGCTTTCTTATTCGTTGTTTAATTTTGTTTTTGTTTTCAATATCAAATAAAACAAATTTTTCTCGGTAGCACCTTTTCTGTGTAATATTTTGTATTTTCACTTGTTTTGAATTTTGATAATATAACTTAATGCTTTTGACGAAAAGTAAAGTATTTTAAGTTCTTATGACACTACATTTCTTATTCATTGAATTGATATAGAACTGATAGAAAGAAACAGTGAATTTTAGAAACAGCAAACTATAAAAAATGTAAACATAGTTTTTTTTTTCTTTTTTGACAGTTTGCCATTTATCTTAATACAGCTTAACTCTTTGCACTTGGTAAATTTTTCTATTACGTTATATTTGTACTTTTCAGCAAAACTTGAAAAATGCATTAAAAATGTAGTGTCATAAGGGCTTAAGGAGAGTATCATTTAGAGAGATCGAACGGTTGTTATTCGACCGGTTTTTTAGTTTGGCTTAAGCCGATTATTTGAAATGTCTACTTTCCGAAGGTGGCATGAAATAACCCCCAAAAATATTACCCCCCGAAAAATTATGAAATAACCCCCCAAGTGTGGGGCCTTATTTCATATGCAATAAGCCCCAATTTTGAATATGAAATAAACCCCCAACGAAATGAAACCAAAGACAAATGAAATAATACCCTTTTTAGGGGCTTGTTTCGGTGTTTTTTATACCGTGGAAGAGAAAGTCCTTGCGCAAAAAACGTTTTCGTAATAAATTTAATAATTAAATAATCTCCAAAAAAATATATTGGGGCTTTATTACATAATGATTTTTTAGGAATTATTTCATATGAAGTATTTTTATACCCACACCACAATAGTGGAGAGGGTATTATGCATTTGTGCTGATGTGTGTAACGCCTTACAATATTGGTCCTAGACCCACCTTAAAGTATACCGATCGTCTTCGAATCACTTTCTGAGTCGAACTAACGATGTCCGTCCGGCTGGCTGGCTGGCTGGCTGGCTGGCTGGCTGTCCATGTAACCTTGTGCGCAAAGTACAGGTCGCAATTTTGGAGATAATTTGATGAAATTTGGGTCATAGGTTCCCTATTGAAATTGGGCTGAATCGTAGGACCACGAGGGAAGATAGGGGGAAATTTCATCCTCTCAGAAACTATCAAACCGATTTCAATGAAATTTAAAACATAGATAGATCCATATCTATATGGACACATTACCTATACAGTTTTTAAAAAATAGCACCACAAGGGGAGGCAGGGGCAATTTCTGCCTCTCACAAACTTTCAAACCGTTTTTCATGAAGTTTATAAACAGGTTGCATGTGTGGCATTGTATTGGTTTGTTTACGTTTGCATTTGTTGGTTTTATGCTCTTTTGCTCTTTGCATTGAAAAAAATGTTTTGTATGTACACATCGTTCGCTCTTTTTGCATTTTCATTTTGCATTTGCCCATACATGTTTATAAACATAGATAAATCTTTATTTATTTGGACATATAAGCATGATGTGTTTTTAAATACTGTGGTGTAGGGTATCATATGGTCGAGCTTGACCGACTATACTTTCTTACTTGTTCTAATTGTAGTATTGGACAACCGTGATCTTTTTATAAAGAATTCTTAAACAAAATATAGCAAAATTCAATAAACTTTATAAAGGATTTAAACACAAATCGCTATAAAAGCGAAAAGTAAAACTAAAAACAATTCAAAATACTTCATAAAAAGTGTTCAGTAAAAAGGCTAAATAGCTGGTTAGGAAAAAATTCTACTCGCGAGCACAAATTCTTTACGATTCATAAGATTTTTGTGCTCGACGCGAGTTGTTTTAAAATTTGTGCTAACTAGTTTTATTTTTACACTCGTAAGTGCTTTCTAAGTATTTACTAAATAGTAATTTGTGTAAAGCGGCTCATACACTTGCAATATAATTGTTCAATTTTTCGCCAATATGTATGTGATATTCAATGATGGCACAATATATTGGGAAGAATCAAAGTTTATCTTATTGCACAACGAAAAGAAGTGCAATATACTGTGAAATGTGTTGGCAACAATGTATGACGTTGTTTTACTTTAAAGGTTATTATTTGTTTTTAATAAGAGTTCCGCCATATTTTTATTAAAACCATTGTGCCACTTATTGAATAATATAGGGCAATATAGAAAAAATATGGCGAATAACATATACAATAATATTGTAAGTGGATGGGGCGCTTGTTGCGGATGGGGTACCCACCCCAGATGCAGCGAAAAAAATTTTTTGGCGTGGACGATCTTTAGAAAATCTGTCGGGATGCGGCTGTAAAAGCCCGGCTAAGTCATCCCTTATTTATAATTTTTCAGGGGGAGGTGATTTTTTGTTGGAGCCACCACTCCTGCCGATACCCCGATGGATTTTGTGACATGGAGGGGCAATATACTTTGGAGCCACTACTCCTGCCCTTGTCCAGTGGTTTTACATATTGGGAGAGGGGCTTGCGGCCAATGGAGACACTACCTTTTGCCCGAGTCTCAGTGGAATCAATTTTTGTTGCAGATTGTGGTGTTAGTAGTTTGTGTTAGTTGTAGTAAGTTTTTTTTTGTTTTTTTTGTGGTTAGATTAGGGTTAGTATTTGTTAATTAAGGTCCTGTTGTTGTTGTTGTTTTTTTTTTTTTTTGTTAGCTGGAAAAAAGGAAGAATTAAACATTAATTGTATGGAAATATATATAGATTTTTGTAAGGAACGATACATTTCAATACTTACATGAGTGTCCTGGTTAAGTTCCTTGAAAATTAGCCGTAAAACCTGAAAAAAAGAAGGAAAAATGGAAAAATTTTAATTTTTAATGTACTAACATGTGGATTTGATGATGACAGGCGAATAATGAAAAGATAAGATGAGTATCTAAGTATGTGTGTATAAGTGTAGTGTAGAAACGGTAGTACAAAATACTCACATTGAGTTGGCAACCCCTGCAAATTTTAATTTATCATGATTTTAATTTAACATCAAAATATTTGAAATTATTAGGGAATTATTTCTTTGAGATGAACAGTAACGACAACGAACTTATCGATGATTTTAAAATGCTAAAATATTAATTTACGTTTATTTTTAATTGATCTTAACTTACAATATTATTAAAAACAATTTTTGATAAATTATTCCTGTTTTATTATTGAATTTTAAGTTTTTAGATTTAAAAAAGCTTTTAGCCAATTTTTTGCCATTTTTTCCTTAAATTTAGCCACTTTTGGTCACCAAGTTTTGACAACACTGGTGAGTCGGAGGATCCTTCTGCCTAAGGCTCAGAGATATGCTTCGATCGGCAAAAATAAGGCCATGAGAAGTACTTCTCACATGGCCAACAGCCAAAAGTCTGTTTAGACTGAGGGAACTGGGACTGCTAGAAAATTTCGTAAAAGGTCAATCGCTGATCTTGGATGAGATTGGAATTGCTGGTTATTGCCGTGTCCCGCCCGAGCCCACTGATAACGTGGTCACTAGAGTCAATTTTGGGCATTTGCCGTAGGTGGACTTTACGTCTAGGGAGAGCCAGTCAGGTCATAGAAGATTGCATGAGGTAAAGGGGTAGGGGCCTTCCTTGAGGGTATATACAGTTAAGGACAAAATTGTTCACAAAATTAGTGTTATTGGCAAAATAGGCTATAAATTTTTGTTTTATTTATAATTATTTAATTTTTTTTAAACTATATGATATGTAGAGCATTTAAAGAACTTAAAAATAAAAACTTTTTAAAAAAATATGTGTTCATAATATATTGCACGGTATTAGTATTAAGTTCTGAGTGTGAACAATTATGACCGCTGTTAGAGATTATTGTTGTATTTGGGTCCTAGCGTTTGGTGTGTTGTCTCTTTACTCTTTTAAGCTACCTTAATCCTTTTTAACATACTTATATAAAAGTTTTTAGCATTTTCGGCTTTATTTTTCCAAGCTTTTACGGCAAGTTCCCAAAACTTATATGCACTGTTAGGCGAGTTCCTCTGAGCAAAAAAATTTGGTGTTTTGGAACGGACCAGAGGTACTCAATTGGGTACAACTCTGGCGACTAATTAGGTAAATTTATTTTCGAATTTTTATTTTCTTCAAACTAACTTTTAGCTATTTCTGAAGTATGCTTAAGATCTTTGTCCTGCATAACGATATCACCCTGTCGTGATTCTAAGCCGAATATGGCTAATCTTGGAATGTACGGGTCTTAAATTATGGCTATGTAGTACTTGGAAAAAATTTTTCTTCTAAATAAGCGAGGCTGGTTCCCGCGAAAACAATCTCAAGTCATTTATGAGATCATCAAAATTTTAATATTTGGAATTATTCCGCTCTTTTACGCTATCACGTTTACGCCAGCCATGTTTACTGCCGTTCGACTGGCTCCAATCTCATAATTCTTGTCCGATCTAAGCATGTTACACGCATTGAATCTTTAAAACTGAATTTTTCTAACTCTTTTGCAAACTTCAGCCGTTTTTAGCTTTTATTTTTGCTAAAAGGTAGGTTGTCGCTCTTTATTCTAGCTACTAATCTATTTCAACTTAAGCAACTTTGTACGATTTTAGTGCTTACATCTAAATTGTACTCAATGCTCAGTATTTGCCGGAACTTAACTTAAATAGCTATATTGGCTATACCAGTAACAATAAGTCGCTTTGAGTCTCGAAAATCTTTTGGCGAAAGTTTTTTTTGGGCGACCAGCTTTGTTGCTTTTGGTACCCAAACTGCACTTTTTTTATTTTACTCTGTTTTAAAAGTGTAAAGACTTACCGTTCTTTAAAAAACTAGGAAAAATTTAATTGCTTAAATTTTTTTCAAATTTTAAAAAAAAATTAATATTAAGAATTAATTTACTCACTTTAAAATCAAATTCCACAGATAAAACTTGAAATTTTTTTGGAATTGTTATGAAAGATTCACAAAGGGTCAATATTGTTCACATATATGGTTTGGATGTTAACTTAGTATAAATATAAAAACTAACGGTACTTTTGAAAATAAGTTTACATATTGCAATTAATAGTTTTCATGATAAAGGTACATACATTTTTATAATTTCGTGAACAATTTTGTCCCTAACTGTGTATCAGAAGTTCATATGTTTAAGCTTCCTGATGACTGCAGTGTTTTTCCCCCCTTTTTTCATCACGTTAATTGAGCACTTAATTTAATAAAAAAAATTTTATTAAAATACACAAACTAAAAAAAAAAGATATGAAATTCGGTATGCTTTTCTTAAAAGATTCGAACAAAAACTGCAAAAGCTTAAAATGTAGTTTAATAATTTGCAAAAGAATATTAGATTAATCTTATTTAACTTGCTTTAATTCAGTTTTTAACCACCACCGTTCTTTTTCTAAAAAATAATTGAATTTAGCACGTGGTTGTTTGCAGTAATACTAAATTTTAAAAAGCAAACGCACATTTATGCGCTAAGCAATAAGACATATGAAACACAATTACAATAAAAAGTAAATCAGTGTGATTTGTATAAAATAAATCCCATATTTATGACAATTTGATTCTCTTGATTTTTTTTATTTCTACTTAAATTTGTTTAATTTTATTTCAATACAGTATTTTAAAAATATTAATTTATATGTAAATACGTATTTTTAATTTTGTATTTCAAAATAGTTTTGTTAAAATACTATTTTCTATTTTTATTTCAAAAGAAAAAAATAAAAAAGTATTTGTATTTTTAGTTTAATTATTTAAAACACTTTTTTTCCTCAACTCTGCTCAGAACATAATTTTGTTCTGGTGGATTTCTGCCCGCCCATGCCCCACATAGAGAACGCTCACTAAAGTTTGTCTGTAAATGCTGCGGTAAAGAAACCCTATAATATTGTCCAGCTTTACCAACTATACTTTTTTTACTTGTTTACTATATGCAACCATAATTAAATTTTTGCCGCATATTTAATGCACATAAAACATCTATTTTAGAACATATTTCTGGTGTCCCTGGTCATCATGAATGCAGCTATTGTATCGATTGAACAAATCGATTACGGTGGCCAAATTTTAAGTTTCAGTTGGTTAAATATTCTCTCCAAGACGCATTGGAATATTGAAGTATAAATATTAAACAAATTAAATTTTTTAACAATGGTTCATTCATGAATAAAGTACTTTTCAAAGTATTACTTCCTTCTTCTTTGTTAAGTAACGAAAATTTGGCCGAATATAACAAAATTATACCTGTTACGTTGGGGCTTCAAAAGGTACAAAAAACTTAACAAAGTTAACCAAATGACATCACTGATCCATACAAATGTATGTATGTACTCGTTTCTAAATTATGTTGTAGTATATTCCATGTTTTAATAAGTGAATGCCAACTATTTGTTGCTTTAAGAACGTTATTTCAAAATTTGTTATGCTGAATACTTAAAAAAGATCTACATAAAACTTTATGTACAAATATTCTTATAAGTATGTATATAAAGAATACATGTTTAAATGGTTGTGTGTCTTCTCGTAACAATATTTCACTTTCAAACTTAATTCAAGTCAGTTGATGGAATGCAACTACATATATTTAGTACTTTATCGTTCTCTTCGATTCATTGTGAAGCTAATCATCAACATCATTATCATCATGATTGAAAGCAGCTAATAATAATAACATTTGTTCGTGTTTAGGCGCATTGGGTCACATTTCCTTTTTTGCATGTCGTGAGCAATTTGGCACATTTCAACCGATATGCAAATTAAGTTGTTGCACTAAATGCCACCTTCATCACTATTTCATATAAATCTTACACATACTTTCATAAATATTGTACACCATAAATACAACTATGTATGTGCAGGTAAAGTACATATTTATAGGGAAATTCCATTCAAAAATCACATGAAAATTATACAAAAAATCATATAACCGTTGCGAAATTCAACAAAATTTGGTAGGCATGATCATCCTAAATATATAGGCAATTTTAGCCATATAGCTCGATATTTCTCTTCACTCCACTTTTTCTGCAGATTTCAACGTCCCATTGTTATTTGCCGCTTCCAGGTGTGAGCAGGCCTGTCTCATATGCATTCCTGCGTATCATAATTTTAGGATTTCTTTGCTATGTCTTTCTGTAGTTTTCCAAGGGTTCGGGCCTATCAAGCTCCATTTATGATTTCTTGAAACGTGTGTAAGATCTCGAGAAGGCATATATCTACCCTAGTCCATTTCTCGTATCCATTCAGCAGTGCAGACTTTATTTTTAACAAAATATGTTATATAAAGCCAAGGCCCCGCAATGAGCTGCTTAGCGGTGAGCGGCAAAATATAAAAACATATGAAATACTACTGAAGTGGCCACGCAATGAGCGGCTAAGCGGTGTCGCTTAGGAACAAAATTTGTTATAATTTTTCGTTGTGTTCTGAGCGGCAAAGAATAAATATGGCAAAAGTGACTGCATGAGCTTATAATTTAATCTGTACAAAGCCGCAAAACAGATTACCAAATTTTAAAAATAACAAGTAAGAAAGTATAGTCGGTCAAGCCCGACCATATGATACCCTACACAGTATTTAAAAACACATCATGCTTATGTGTCCATATAAATATAGATTTATCTATGTTTATAAACTTCATGAAAATCGGTTTGAAAGTTTGTGAGAGGCAGAAATTGCCCCCTGCCTCCCCTTGTGGTCCTATTTTTTAAAAACTGTATAGCTAATGTGTCCCTATAGATATGAATCTATCTATGTCTTAAATTTCATAAAAATCAGTTTGAGAGGCAGAAATTGCCCTATCTCCCCTCGTGGTCCTATTTTTTTTAAAAATGCATACATTTTGTGTCCATATAGATATGGTTCTATCTATGTTTTAAATTTCATTGAAATCGGTTTGATAGTTTCTGAGAGGAAGAAATTTCCCCCTATCTTCCCTCGTGGTACAACGATTCAGCCCATTTTTAATAGGCTTGGTCCTTGTGCCAATAAGAACCTATGACCCAAATTTCATCAAATTATCTCCAAAATTGCGACCTGTACTTTGCGCACAAGGTTACATAAACAGCCAGCCAGCCAGCCAGTGCCAGCCGGACGGACATCGTTAGTTCGACTCAGAAAGTGATTCTAAGACGATCGGTTTACTTTAAGGTGGGTCAAGGACCAATATTTTAAGGCTTTACACACATCAGCACAAATGCATTATACCCTCTCCACTATTGTGGTGTGGGTATAAAAATATAACCGAGAAATAATTTTTGGTTTTGTCAATCTAGTGTTTACTTTTCGCAACAGCAAATCAAAGGATTTTACAAACATACGGCAGTATTGTATTGGGTAGATTTGTATATAAATGGTTAAACTCGCTGTAATGTCGCCTTGCTTGATTTATAGGATGAACACCAAGACCTGTTCGTCGATTTCGATATATTTATATATGTTTTATAATTTATTTTTGTTTTAAATGTAAGTTAAGCGTCGCTCGAAATCGACGAACATGCCGCAATTTTATTTTTTTTTTCTCATTTTAGCAACTAACCGCTCACAAATGACGCCCACTAGAGCGCCAATTGCCGCTCAAACCTGCCGGTTTGCCGCTCAGAGGCTCATTGCGTGACCTCGGCCTAAAGGTTAATAAGTTTTGTTTCTTGTTTTTAGTGCTGGATGTGCCCGTATCATTACCACCAGTTGTATTAATTATGCTTCCCAGATAACAAAAATACTTAACGTCTTCGATATCATTATCATGTATTAATACAAACTGAACTGTATTACCCTTGATCCATAGTAATATAGTTATGTATTAGCTCTTAAAGTTAAGTTTGTTGTGTTCGTGTCAAAATAATCGTTTTACTTTTGACAGATTGCAGTCGGTAGTCTATTCTCATCTATGTGTTCATTTAATCACATGCGAAACGAATTGATTTACATTTGATTTAAAAGCATGATAAAAACAAGTAAGAAAGTATAGTCGGTCAAGCCCGACCATAGGATACCCTACATCACAGTATTAAAAAACACATCATGCTTATATGTTCATATAAATATGGATTTATCTATGTTTATAAAAGTCATTAAAATCGGTTTAAAAGTTTGTATGAGGCAGAAATTGCCCCCTACCTCCCCTTGTGGTCCTATTTTTGAAAAACTATATAGCTTATGTGTCCATATAGATATGGATGTTCCTATGTTTTGAATTTCATTTAAATCGGTTTGAGATGCAGAAATTGGCCCTATCTCCCCTCGTGGTCCTATTTTTTTAAAAAATGCATCCCTTTTGTGTTCATAAAGATATTGTTCTATGTATGTTTTAAATTTCATTAAAATCGGTTTGATAGTTTCTGAGATGAAGACATTTCCCCCTATCTTCCCTCGTGGTCGTACGATTTGGCCCATTTTCAATAGGCTTGGTCCTTGTGTCAATAAGAACCTATGTCCTAAATTTTATCAAATTATCTTCAAAATTGCGACCTGTACTTTGCGAACAAGGTTACATGGACAGCCAGCCAGCCAGCCAGCCGGACGGACATCGTAAGTTCGACTCAGAAAGTGATTCTGAGTCGATCGGTATACTTTAAGGTGGGTCTAGGACCAATATTTTAAGGCGTTACACACATCAGCACAAATGCATAATACCCTCTCCACTATTGTGGTGTGGGTATAATAAACAAGCTTATTTTCTTTTTATTTTGCTGTCATTCTAACGTTGCGGCAAGTTTTAAATAGTAAGGTGACGGTAAAAGCACAGCTGTTTCAGATAGTTAGGACTGCAGTTATTATACCCACACTACAACAGTGGAGAGGGTATTATGCATTTGTGCTGATGTTTGGCTCCAGCCCAACTTTAACTATACCGATCGACTTAGAATCATTTTCTTAATAATACTCCCGAAATTGTCTTTATGCCCAATAGGGTACACTTGCAAAAATTTGTTCATTTGTTCCCTCTAGCTTTCCCTCAAAAATAAATTTCAGTGTATTTGTGAAAAGTAATAATTGGGAATTTAGCACGTCATACAGAAATCTTATTACTTATAAATTTTGTATTCCCAAAAATAGCACTGATGGTAAAGGTAACATTGTTTTATAAGCCGATTCATCCCCAAAATGTTGCAAAACGGGGATAATATTCTCCTGACATAAACTTTCAAAATACCTATCTATAAACTTGCTATTTTTCAAAAACAAAACGGTTACAGTATTCAAAACTTAAAACCTTTTTTAACTTTTGCAATCGCAATTTATAGTTTATTCAAACAATTTTGGCTTAAAATGGAATTACCTCAAAGTTATTACAGTACATTTACTCACTTGCTGTTGTACGTATGTATGTATTTGAGTACAAATTTTAAACGTGGCCGCCACCACCAATAAGTTTTGACAGGGACCACAAACTCACACACAAACCTTTATTCACTTTATGTTTTTCCACACACGTACATTTAAACGTGTTAAACCCAGGAAACTATTTCATACTTAAACTCATTTATTCGACTGTACTAAATATTTAATAGTTAAATCTGTAAAACAAAATAGTTTAAGGCACGAATATCGGTTTTATATACTTAGTTAAAAACTTAACACATCCCCACAACAAAACTATTTGTGTCTGACCGAACGAACTTTTACAGTCCAAACTCTTTTATTGAATAGAAACACTTTTAACTTTTGTGATTTATTTATTATTTAATATAGACAAAATCAACAAATTAATGGTATTAAAAAGTTTTTGTACCTTTAATGTGATTGTATAACTAAAAATAAATCACGTACTAATGTATGTATGACCGACCATATGATACCCTGCAGCACAGTATCTAGAGACAAATTTTTTCGCGTGCACCTTATTACGGACTCATGGGCAATCGTGAGGTTAAGCTTCATGTAAAAAAAAGTTATTTGTGCCGAATATTATTTTTATGAGATTTGTTTGTCATTTGGTGATTTTTGGGACGACATATCGTAAAAGTTATCGTAAAAGTAACTGTCGCCAAATTTTTTGCCAATACCAACGTTTATAAGAAAGTTGTTTTTAAAAACTACTTTAGTAGTGTATGGAAGCTATGGCAAATATAATCCGATTCAATAAAATTTGGACCAAATTTAATCTAAATACCAACATAATAAGTTGGTTTATGTGCACAAAGACTCTAATGCGGAAAGAAGCTCGTATGTATTGAGGTATTGTGAAACAAAGAACCGATTCTCACCATTTTTAATAGGATACGTACTTGTGACAGTTTGAACTTATGTAGCAAATTTTATCGAAATATCTCTAAAATTGCGTCCTGTATTTTAGGCACAATTATCATAATGACGCAGCCTTGAAATAATGTTGAGAACCGGTCATAATTTTCCATATCCCTCTTACGAATTTCTTCCAGGAATAGAATTTGTGCACCCCTAAAGCATCTAGTTATGTTGGTATTTGCTGCGAATTTAATCATGTGATAAAGTTTGATTAGAAGCGTTCCATATTTGACCTAAGGTCCAGTACAAATATCAGTTCCGAAAATTCTTATTTGGTATTGATATAAAACATGGTGACTTTAACTGCTAAAACAGCTAAAACAGCTAAGCCATGAAAAGTTTTGTGACGGTATTTCTAGAATGGATTATAAGTATAAGGGACGGGGCCCTTAAATCATTTTGATGCGATAATATACAGCAAAAAGAACTTTTATATCTGTGGCATTTTGACAAAACATCTTAAGTCGAGATAAGATAGCAAAAAAAGTTTTAAAAAAAATTCGGTCAAAAAATCATTTTTATCAAATAATAAAATTAACCGAAATTAAAGAAAAATTTTGTTTATAATTCAAAATTTTAAAATCGTAAACAAAAATGGTTTTTGAAGGAAAATTCGTATAATTAACAGCATTTCAACTTTTTAAATTTGACTTAAGATGTTTTGTCAAAAGGCCACAGATATGAATTTTAACCTAAAAAATTCTGACAAAATAGCTTTACATAACCATGTTAAGTTAGATCAATGAAAAGGATTGCATTGAGCTTCTGTGGTGGCGCAGAAGGGTCCTCTGAAGTAAATCGTTTACATAGGATCGTGTTCTCGAGCCCTATTGCCACAGAATTCATCTAGAAATCGGATGGTTTCTGGACTATCAATAGTCAGGAAACCCTTAAAGTATTTATGTCCGAAATTTCTACAAAAATTAATCTAGCTGTTTCGAAAGATTTTGCTATTCGTGCTTAATTCCCAGTTTTTATTATTGATAAAAACATTTGAAATTTATTGTTGATGGGATAAGCTATTCCTATGCGCATTTCACTGGTTGCTTAGGCCAGATCATCAGGAAACTTCATCCATAAAGATTTTAGAAAAAGTAAAAATAATAAAACTGATAATAAATCTAGCTTTGTTTTGAAATCTATGGTGTAACAGCTGTCATATTTTAAATGAAGTTAGGTGCGAACACGACCAGCTTTCTCTTTGTAGAAATTACAGGCATTATTGATACTTATTTTCCCGGCAACTCTCAAGTTGCGGAATCTTAGTTGTCTGTTAGAGCATATTTTTATGTTTATTCTAAGAGAATATGATAGAATTAAATGGGCTCATGATGGTGTTATCACTTTTGAATCTTCGTTCCTACACGGTATAAACCCTGCGGTCTTCCAGAGAAATGCGATCGTAATTATACACTGGCTTATGGTTATAAACGGAATGTATATGAACATGTGTAAAGGGAAATTTATCTCTTAGGGAAATTGCATCTCCTTGCTTCTTAAGACCAGTGCCCATGATCTGTTACTCTCGCGTCGAGAAACTTTTCGGTTGAAATGTGAGAAATGAAACAAAAATGTCAAAAATTGAAAAAAATAACTGTTTTTCTCACTTAACTGCGTCTGTAAAATTTTTGGCGAGTAATAGCTCTCACGTAAAGAAATTACTCGCAAATGTATAGAAAAAGTGTGCCTGTAAAATTTCTGTGAGAAAGTTCTAGCTTTGAACTGTCAATTAAACTCACGAATAAAAACGGAGCGAGAAAAAATTTTAACAAAAAAAATAATTTTAAAAATGCAAAATACAAAGAATAATAATAATAACATTTTGTTCTTGGCACATTTTTTCATTGCTTAGTTATTTTGCTTTTAACATTTTTATAAAATATACGAATGTTGTCAAAGCTCGTTGGCAAGCAATAAACATTAAAGTCGCTGTTTACATTATTTGGTTTAGCCGACGGAAGTATTTCCGCCGCCGTCGTTAAAACATTTTCAAGTTTAGTAAATGTTGGTCAGCGTCAACGATATGTGCGATTGGCGTTCTCAACGTCTGTTATGTTACTCCGGTTTCGAGTAAAATGCTTTAACATTTATAACGTAACGACGTAATCTCTTTTGATAGTTTTCGACATAGACACACTTTTTCACTTTTCGAGAAACGATGGAATATTTTGTTGCAAATCTTTTCGATGCGAGAAGTTCTCACCAGTGATGTTAACCGTACGGTAATTACCCTTTTTTACGGTAATTTTGAGCCCCAAAAGGTAGCAAGGTAATTTCATTTAAAATACGGAAATATCAAGATTTGGGTTTTTAATATTCATATACATACTTAAATATGAAGGCTTTATGACTTTAACTTTTGAGAGGTTATTTTCAACGGTAATTTTAAAAATAGATGAGTGTTACACAAAAAATTAAGAATGTTATGTTTCTGCAAATGCTTAGGTTACAGTGATGAGTGTAAAATATGAAAAATTAAATAACTCTTTATATATTATTAATTTTATTTTAAACTTTTTGTTTGTTTCAAAACCAAAAACTTTTTAGGCACCTAAAATAGCTATAATGTGATGCATTTAACTATAGTAAATATTAAAACTTTTCAGTAGAAGCAAAGCTATTAAATATTAATTTTGTATTTAAGGCGTATGAAAAAGAACTTTCCCAATAAAAAATGGAGCTTCGCTTACCATTGCGCTTACGAAAGACATGAATTTTATATGGTGAGTTTCCACTTTGAAGCAATACATTTTTGACACATAAAGCGCATTATTCTGCGAATATAAACATTATTGGATGTAACGATAAGCCTTACATATTGAATGTTTCGATACAGTTATTACCAACCTGCTTCGTAGTAAAGGAATGACGTAGCACTTGAAATATTATTTTTTTATAAAAGTTGTTGAGAGTTTTTTCACTTACTTTACTGCATTTCTGTAAGTCTGATTGCGTTGCTCATAATTGTGCGCTTATTTTTTTAAATGTACCATTAGTGCTTCGCAAACTGATACAATTTTTTATTGGGTTTAAACCAATCGTTTCATCATAAGAAGAAGACAAAATAGCACTATATTTTACAGCGGGTGGATATGAATATTGCGTGAAAATTTTTGCCAAAACGAGAGACCAACCTCCGGTCCAAATTTAAACTTTTTAGTTTCAGTCGTTTAGGCTGTGCGATGATGAAGCAGTCTGACAGTAACGTTAGAATTTTATTTATATGATGTTTTTACTTTTGTATTGATAAAAATACAATAGCTTTGGTTTAAAATGTATTTTAAAACAAAGATTTTCATTAAAATTTTTCATAAACACATTTAAAATTTAAGTAAATTTTTTTTAAATACAGCTGTGAATGTTAAAATTAAAAAACTTTTGCGTACGGTAATTTCTTCTCAAAATCGGTAATTTTAAGAGTACGGTAATGAAAAAATAAAAGTTAACATCACTGGTTCTCACTAAAGTTACAGAACATTGGTACAGACTAAATAACATGAAGTAAAGGTACTAAACACCTAGAGCTTATTATGTGTATTGGGAACTAATTCCGCAAAATGGGAACCGGTACTATTTATGGATTGTAAACTTTAAGCTTTAAACTTCCAAGCTTTTCAATCACTCGATTCTGTCTGGTATGTCAACTTTCGCATACTGAACCTTTTTTGGTGCACAATAAACAGTGCATACGGCTTATAGGAAAAAGTTGCCCTTTGAGATGCCTTTTCAAGAATTAACCTTAAGACTTTATACTGATGTTTAGAAAAAGGTAGTAAAATTGGAGAGCGTTCCTACAAAAAGAAACTTGGGTTAAAGTGTGATGGTGTGTTCAGCAGGCGGAAATCTTTTCAAAAATGTGGGCGGCTTACTGACTAAGGTATTATCGTACATCGAGTTATATGTGTACATACAAAATCTAGGCTAACTACAAAATTTCAAATATTTCTAAATGATATTCCGAAGCATTTGAAAGTAAAGGCTGCTTCAAAATTGTGTTAGTTACTTTTTCTGTAGCAACTTATCAGCCATTTATCACAAATTTATTAGTTTTGCACCGTCCATTGTTTCATTTCAATCACTTTAATGCAAATAAATTTGAAGAAATTAAATTTTATGTATTCTTAAAATCAAAAAATAGTTTATTTCAACATAAATATATATTTTTTATTATTTTTTTTGCTGTCACTTACAATAACTTAACAATTTTTTGATTTTAACAAACTGAACCGCAACAGAACAGAAAAACTAATCAATTTCACAGGTTTCTTTAATAACAAAAACAAATCAGCTGATTCGTAACTGAATAGAAAGTTAAGACTAACTGAGCCTTAACTGAGCCTTTCGAAAAACTAATCAATTTCACTAACAGAACAGAAAGTAAAGACTAACTGAGCCTTAACACTCATTTGGATACCAGAGCAACTGGATTGCTGGTGTAATCAAATAGCGGAAGAGCTTGCCACACAAGATGTTCGTTTGTATGATAGATTTGTGGAACACTTCGTTGGCTTTGTACTGTAAGTCCCTTATTAAGCGCGAGTTTTATGGATTTGCACAGTTGGGTTGCAAATGGGTCCACATGCTCCTTAGCCAGAGCTAAATGGCATGGCTTTAATAGACGGACGAAAGATAAAGACAGCAATTTCCGTAATAACTGGGCACAAGACGATAGTCCGAGTAGAATGGGTCTGAAATTAAATGACTTCTGCACAAGCTGGCGTCACGAGGAGCTTGTGAAACGTGTGCTTAATTTTCTGTGCTACCTGGAATTCGGGATATTAAAGGGAGATGCCTAAGAAAACCAGTGTTTTTCTGTTTAGTTGTACTAACTAGAATGGAACTAAGGTAATTTCTTCTTTTCATTAGGGCAACGAATTTTTTGAGATCTGCCGAGACACCTATGAAAAAGCTACTCTTTAGGATTCATGAAACCCACATACGGTCATTTTGGCAATTGACAAAGTCATCTAGGCTGACCATATTTTGTGTGAAATTTTCGAACTGGGGCTGTCGAATTTTTTTGCAATATGTTGAAATTAGGGATTGCTGTTCGGTTTTAACCGAAACCGAAACCGCGGCTTTAAATGCCTAAAAACCGAAACCGAAAACCGACAAAAAAACCTCGGTTTTAGCTTTAACTTTAACAATGTATTTATGCTTTAAGAAATTGCAAATTAAACATCATACTCGTACTTAATATACAAAAACTTTATACATAACAGCCTTCAACAATGACAAGGTATTTCAAAATTCTTAAAATTAGACCTAAAATTGTGAGATATGGAAAAAGTACTTTTTATGGCTCTATCCTTTCTTCAGGTGATGTCTTCAACGGACGACATTTTTAGGGTGTTTTTAAAACTCTAAAAAAGCATTTACACGTGAAAGTAAATTTCTTGAAAGGCGCAATACACTCACACTTTTTTACTAACACACACATCATTTTGTTACTTTCAGCCAATCGGCTGTTTCTTCGATTTTTCGTTGATAATAGGTATACTCTACTTGCAAGAAAGTACTTTCACGTGTAAAGGCCAGGTAATCTCAAATTTTAAAAAATGTTCTTCAACAAAACTGCTTTTTTAACGTAAAAAAAGTATTGGGTAATTTTTGGCCCTTAAGTGCATAAAAGGTTTAATTTCGATTATTTTCTTTCGGCACCTTTTACTTGGTTAGCGATGCCGGTGTTTGTTATACTATAGAGTAGAAAATCCTTGTGCACGGTAGAAAGCCGGCAATGCAGGGAAGCTTAAATAAGCGAAGTCGGTGTTTATTATACCATAGAGAAAAAATTCTTTGCATAGCAAACACAGGCTTCGTGGATCTTATGATACTTTTTTGTGTGTCATAATGTCCTTGAACGTTATGAAATGTAGGGATTGCTGTTCGGTTTTAACCGAAACCGCGGTTTTAAATGCCTAAAAACCGAAACCGAAAACCGACAAAAAAACCTCGGTTTTAGCTTTAACTTTAACAATGTATTTATGCTTTAAGAAATTGCAAATTAAACATCATACTCGTACTTAATATACAAAAACTTTATACATAACAGCCTTCAACAATGACAAGGTATTTCAAAATTCTTAAAATTCAAAATAAGTACTAAGAAGAACAAATGTTATCTTTATAACTCTTAAGTACACACCTTATGGCTGTAGAAAAAAACTCACACTAACGAACCCCTGGGCAAGGCTGGGAGTTTTATGGCTATAGCAGGAACATTTTGTTGGAAAATAAAATAATTTTTCGAAAAAGCAGAAAAGGAAGAATTCTTATGTGTTGTGTATGCTTTTTGAAACGTTTCATTATGATTTTATTTACTGCAGTACATATATTATAGGGAAGGGCCTGACCAGGCCCAAGTGGATACAATATGCACAAAATGTTCATTTGGCCAATTGCGGAATTGAGGAATACATAAAGTTTCGTTCTAATATACTTACTGCCTAATTTATAAAAAATAAAACGGATTTTCATACGAAATCCATTTAATAAACCCTTTATAAACCGGTTTTATTTTTTATAAATTAGGCCGTTAATATTTATATTAAAAAAACTAGAAAAAAATCAAAAAATGCCTGGCCCAGGTATATACTTAAGGGCGAATAGAGTTACATGAATTGAAACAAATAAAAAACTTGCAAAAAAATATATATGTTTATGTATGAATTTAACTTTGATATTTTCAAAACCGAACCGAAACCGGCCGGTTTTAATCATTTTAAAACCGAAACCGCGGTTTTACATTTTTACGGTTTTTAGCAAACTCTAGTTGAAATAACACTTTGTGTACGCTTTATTCTAACTTTTCTTAAACTGTCAGCTGCCGTGTGTTTTTTAAGGGTTGCGTTAATTTTTCTTTACTAATGGCAATAATTTCCAATCGTGCGTTTATATTGGGAAACCCTCTATAGCAATAAAATAACTGTAAAATTAGTATACCGCATTAGTATACTTCGCCCATTTGTTTTAATTACCGTTCAATGTTAAACTTAAATGAGCATTAAATTATAAACTACTTATCGAATGTAAAACAGTCCGAAAAAATACTAAAACACTTGTTAAATTTCAAAGCTTAAAAGCAAAGAAACGCCTCCGTAAAAGTTTAATAGTTAAATATTCATTGTTTTAAACACCCACAAAAATTTAATTTAAAAGGATGCATTTCAACGTGCTGTCAACATTAAGTGTTCGTAGTGCTAGAGCTGACATTTAACGGATGATAAAATGTTACCGACATTCTTAACACAACGCTATTCACTGGACAAGCACTTATTTTTTATACCACGATTTGCCTTGAGGCTCATTGGATACTACCCAGAAACAGAGAGGACTACAAAGATAAAACTTTGGGCATTCGTTAATTTCGCCATTTTAGGCTATGGATGCTATGCGGAATTTTATTATGGTATCCATTACTTGAACATTGATGTATCCTCGGCTTTGGATGCTCTTTGTCCAGTGGGTTCAAGTATAATGACTTTTATTAAATTATTTTTCATCTGGTGGTATCGAGAAGGATTTAAAAATCTTATAGAAAGAGTACACCAACTAACAGCCGACCAGAACTCCAGCGGAAAAGAGAAAATGAAAAAGCTATATTTTACGTTGGCAACACGATTGAGTGCTTTGGTACTATTTTTTGGTATTTGTACCAGCACTGCATATACAATACGTCCGATTATTACCAATACGCTTCTGTATTTGAATGGCAAAGACATAATTTATGAGACTCCTTTTAAAATGAGGCAAGCCGGAGACTGACTCTCCAAATGAAAGTGTGAAATTTTTTGTATTAATAAGTTTTATTTTAAAGGTTCCCTGAATATCTTTTATCGATGCCACTGTATCCTCTTACATATATATTGGTCCATTGGCATGGGTACATAACAGTTTTGGGATTTGTTGGTGCTGATGGTTTCTTTTTAGGGTTCTGCATTTATTTTGCTACACTTTTAAAAGCACTACAGCAGGATCTGCAAGCTATATTGATAGATATTGGAGATAAACAAAATAGGCGATATGATACTGAGAAAAAGGTGTGTTTGGCTTTGGAAAGCGTTATAGCGCGTCAAAATGAAATTGCTGAGTTGGCTGACAATTTCTCCTCGATTATGGTTGAAATAACTTTGTGTCATTTCATAACTTCAAGTATAATTATTGCAGCCTGCATTGTTGATCTCTTACTGGTGAGTAACTTTTATTAATATTTTATTAACATTTTAAAAAAAAAAAACTTTTTAATATCTTACAGCTCTCCGGTTACGGTATCATGGTCTATGTCGTTCATACTTGTGCTGTTTCGACAGAAATTTCTCTCTACTGTTTGGGTGGGAATATCGTTATGACAAGCGTAAGTATCATTTGAATGTTTTTATGTGGTAATTTTAATAGCGATGTTATTTTCTCAGAGTGAGGACTTGGCCACCACAGCCTACAGCACACAGTGGTATTCATACAGTATTAAAATACAAAAAATGGTTTTACTAATAATATTACGATCACAACGTTCAATCGTTGTTAAGGTGCCATTCTTTGCTCCATCTTTGCCAGCGTTAGCTGCAGTAACTATTAAAAAGTATTTTGCTAAAATAAATTTGCTAAAGTTGAAAATGTGTTTCAGATTTTGCGGTTTACTGGCTCTGTGATTGCTTTGGCTAAATCAGTGATTTGAATTTTACAATAAAACACTTTGTCTAATCAAGTTTAAAACTATTTTGCATCATTATAAAACTTACTTTTTAGTTTTTTTGTTAATTAAAAAAAAAATCATAAGAGATTGCTATTTTGGGCACTCGTAACGGTTTTCTATCTATAACGATTATTTTATTTCCTAGTTAGCTAAACTTAAAATTGAATTAATCTATTTTAAAATATAAAAAGGAACAATTTAATATGCCATGTTCGGCGGTACCCAATTTTAAATTTTCTTCACCGAGAGCGAGAGCAATTCAGAGGAGGGCTTTAAATAGGATCTATAAATTATCAAAACTGACCTCACAGTATAATAATTAGTTGGTAAATTCTGGACCGATTGTCTGGAAATTTGGCAGTGTAACTTTAATCTTTGCCGGCTGTTTTGGTGCTGCCAAATCCTGGAAAGTTTTTGCACTATTTTTGCATGAGCGGCGCCACGCCACCTGGAATATTTACACATGTTTATAGCCAATATTAAGCATCACACAATCAGAAAGGTACTGTGAAAACTTCAGGACAATCGGTTCAGTAGTTAAGAAGTCAATAGGAAACAAATTAACAAACGCACATACACAAACAGACGCATTTCCATTCTTTTATATAAAGGGAGTTTTTATTAGACGAATAGAACTTCAGTTAGAGCTTCCTGTAAAATTAGCTGTTATACTAGAAAAGTGTGTTGGACTTTTTTCACTACACTTTGGCAAATCAGTATAATAAGACCTCCACCAGAACTGGAGGGTTTTTCTAATTTCCTTTTACTATCATTTTAAATTTTGCTACTATGTTTTATTTTTATTCCCTCCACCACAATAAGTTGTTAAGAGGGTAAACTAAGTTTGTCATTCCGTGTAAAACGTTTATGTTATTCATCTCAGACACCGTAAAGTATGGCTCCTTGTACCATGTTCACACGGACAGCAATATTCGTGTTTCGCTCTCTTACTCCTGTTTCGCGCCCCAACATGATTGAAACGATTTGTTTCCACACACAAAATTTTGAGAGCGAAACAGGTCGTTTCATTTTGAAACAGGCTGCGAAACAGGAAAAATGTTCTATCATCTCCAATTTTGATAACATTTATCGTTAGTTTATCTGAACTAGCTCTCAAAAAAATCAAAACAAAGAAAAAAACAAAATAAAAATTGATGTTTAATAAAATAAAGTGATAAATATAACATAATAATATTAATAAAAGTATTAAATAATATATTTTTAAGTTTTATTTACTTTTTTATCTATTTAAAAAAAAATCACACTAACAACACAAAAAAAAATTAAAAATTAAACAAGAATGAATCGTATGAACAGCATGTTTGGCAAACTACCCAGGCAGAAATAACGACTCTTCTAAATATTATGTACCGCCACAACCCTGTAAATACAAAATTGTGACTCTACCAAAAATATGGTACCATTACAACACTGTAGATACAAAATTACAACCATGGTTTTTTAATACCGTTTTTAAATAAGATTCAACACCGGTACAACACCCTAAATACAAATATACGACTTAAGTTTTTTAAAGTCGTATTTACCATATAACTATACTGCTACATCACTGTATATCAGAGAAAGCCAATGAGTATAAAAAAAATTAAAGTACTCTAGCACATATCGACAATTTTCAATACGTGTGCGTACTCGTATCTGTTTATTCTCATACTTGTGTATATCCATGCGCATTTGATTTCATTCATGTATGTTATCATACTTATTGTGTTTCTTGCTCGCACATATTCAGACACACCCATAGTTATAGCATTGACTTCAAACATTTTTTTTTTTTTGTTAAATTTTTTCATAAATGTTGCCAGAATTTTTTTTCCAAATTGCTGAATCACAAATAAATACGTTTTTTCAAAATCGTTTGAGTACAATTCAACAAAATTTTTTTGAAAAACGATTGTTGACTTTAAAAAAATTTATGTGATATAAAGATTTGCGTTCTTATTTAAGAAAATCTAAAAAAATGACTAAATGGATGCAAATTAAAATACGTCGTGTCATTTTAATCGTTCTTAATAAAAACAGAAAAAGTTACCTTAATCCAAAAAAAAAATCGAATATTCATATTGGCAGTTAAGAAATAAGATATCACAGGTAAATACATTCATTTATATTATGAGTTTGAGTAGTTTATCTGTTGCCAGTTGCATTTTTAAGACGTTAAAAAATGGTTTAAAATTTAATTGCTGAAGTCAATCAGTATGCCAACGAAAATGTTAGCCTTAAAGAAGACTTCGACATCATGCTATGGTGGAAAAACAACTCCACAAGGTATCCACGGTTGTCTTAATAAGAATCAAGAATTTTATGAAATTTCCTGCCTACAGCGCAGCTTTAGATTAAGATTTCTCTTTAGCTGGAAACATAAAAAAGAAACAGGAAAGATCCCAAAATAGTTGATAGCCTCCTCTTTTAATTATTTTTATAAAAAACCTCTTTCGTAAAATAGATTATAATTTATTATAGCTTTAGAAGCATTATTTTAATTTGATAGCAAATATTTATGTTTTAATATAACTCTAACATAAATTTTTAGGTCGTGGCAACACTGCTTGCTTTAAAATAACCATACAAAATGTTGAAGTTACTTGTCGATACTTACGATACATGCCTTTACTCATACGCATTCAAAGGATTACCCATAAGCATGCATGTTTGTTCATACTCATACTTATTGGTAGTCATACCTGCCTGTACTCGTGCTCGGTGGCGTATGAATAGGTTATAAGTATTAAAAATATAACTTTTTGGCTTTCTCTGCTGTATATACAAAAATTAAACCTTAATTTTCTAATACCGTGTTGATAATAGTTCTATACCGCTACAACGCTGTATATACAAAAATTTAGTCTTATTCACCCCTATCGTTAAAAATTTTTCCCTCGTAATTTTTCCCCTTTTCACATATTTGCGATCATGAACAACTCCCATGAAAAAATGTGATTCAAAGGAGAACAATAACGTGGAAAAATGTTCACGGCAAAAAATTCCCTTTATCGTGAAAAATTTTTTCCCTCGTAATTTGTTGACATTTCCCTTAGATTTTCTCACTTTATTTTTGCTAGGGAACAGAACATGTATGTTAGAAGCTCCTCCTTTATATCGAATTTTAAGGGTTAATAAAGTTAAAAAGGCACAAACCGATATATTGCTCAACAAAATGCAAAGCAACAGGTAGATTGCCTGCGGATTTGTGAAACTTTCGATTGACTTAGTGGCAGAATTTTGGAAAATATTTTACTCAACATTTTTCATTGCTTTCCAACGGAAGGCTAAGGCAAAATGTAAAAAGAAAATACAATATAATAGTCTGGTAGTGTATAAAGTCATTTCTGAAAAGTTGTACGAATAGAACTATTACAAAAAAGCTTTATAAAATACATAACTGAAATTTAGCTCATAGAATAAATTCGAAAAATAAAAAATGTTGAGTATAATATAAAGTTACCTTCGGAAGGAAATAATTCCCAGTTTCTATTTGTGAAAATATTTTACTATATTAAATTTAAAAAAAGCAAAAAACTAACGTTGTAATCAAACTATCCCTCCAATACTAAATATTTTGCTTTATTATTTTAACTTTTCTTTAAAATATATGTATACATACTTGAATATTTTTGATCAAAAATGTCATTGATTTTTAATTTTTTTAATATTTCTTCTTTTTTTACATTCACTGGAACTGATAGCGTGAAAAATTTTTCACATGAGATTCACGATTGCTTTTTCCCCTTCGAGGGAAATGAAAATTTCATGGGAACAAAAATTGCACTTGTTATTCACGATAGGGGTGATTAATTTAATAGTGTCGTATTAAAATGAAAACACAAAAACTATTTTAGGTTTGAAAATAAACAAATTTTTGCTTGTTTATTAGCGAATTTATATTTGTAACAATATTGAAAATAAGAGTCGGAAGATGGTTGTGACTACGTTGTAAATTCGTGAATCCAACATTGTAAATTTAAATTTACAGTACTGTGATAACACTAAAAAGAAGAGTTGGAAGACGCACATATGGCGTTATCATTCTAATATTGTGACAACATTGTAAATTTGGTAAACAGTGCGTTGTATTGATGTTGATAGTACCCCCTGCAACGTCGGCACAGCGTCGTGGTGATTGTCTTTTTCTACCTGGGTAGCTTCAAAGAGTGAAACGAGTGGTTTATAACGTCGTATAAACATAGCATTAAGTAATTCGAAGTCGACTTAGCCATGTCAGTCTTTCCGTCTAATGAAAACTCACTCACTTGGTGTCAAATTACTTGTAGTTATCCTAAGCAGTTTGGGATTGAAATCCAGCAAAATCGGTTCAGTAGGCTCAGAGCTATTAATCAAAATGTGGAACCATCACCTTTAAAAATTGATAATTTTGTTGCAAAAACTAACATAAATGGTGCAACAATGCACGGATTGATTTAAGATTCGTTTTATTCAACTAGAAATCACGCTGTAAAATTTCGTGAAATCTGTCCATAATTTACTTTAGGGCCATATAAACCCTTCTCCCGAAAAACAGTTTATTACGGCTAAAACCGTAACAAATAATGCTATCAGAATAAAATTGAATATTTCACAGTTTAATAGGACTAGAAATCACCTTGTAAAATTTCGTGATGATCGGTCCATAATTTACTTTAGGCACCATATAAAGCCCACTCTGGTAAATTAATTATATGCGCCTAAAACCGTAGCAGATATAGATATTACGGTAAATTTTCTACCAACTTAGCTGCATTTGGCCGGAAAAAATATGTTGAAAATGTATGATATATGGTCCATAACTTACCTTTGATCCCATTCTTAGCAGACTTCTGAAATTCACTGTAAACACCAAAACTAAATTATTCAAATTTATGTTTTTTAATACCAGAAATCACTCTGCAGAATTCTGGGATGATTGGTCCATAGCTTACCATGGCTCCAATATAAATCCCCCTGCTGAAAATCATTTAAGTTCGGCTTAAACTGTTACGAATCATGATATTTTACTCAAGCTAGTAAAAGTTGCTAAAAAAGCATAAAACTTTCTAATTAATATAGTTCTAAGCCGCAACCGATTTTAATGCTGATGTCTATTTTTATAAAGATAAATTAAAAATTAATAGATATCATGTAGATATCATGTAGATATCACTCCTGAAGTAATAGAACTGTCGGTGGAGGGTGTAGGGAATAGCGCTCTAACTTGTTTTTATTAGTTTTTTCGATTTTTGAAACCAAAATGTAGGAAAAAGACATGTCTCAAAAGTCATCATGCAAAAAAGATTTTGGGAGCAGATTTTAAGGATATGAAAAAAAGACATGTTTTAAAAGTTATCGTTTAAATGTCAACTTTTGATAAATTAAAAATAAATTTCGGGTTTATTACATTATTATGGAATTTTTTTTTAAGTGCAAAAAAGAGATAAAAAATATTTATTTAAGTTAAAAACCTAAAATGTTTAACAAAAAATTAAGATACAACTATTGCCTTAAAAAGATTTTTCATTCTTTTATAATTAATCATTGTTTTGGATTCTTGACACTAAAAGTGCTCTGAAGTTCTGCGTTTAAGTACGGATATATCAATATATTTTTAGAAAAACTAGAAAGTTAAATAAATACATTGTTGCTAATTAAATTTCAAATTCATTTGAAACAAAGTTTTTAAATTGTTGCTTTTGTAATGTATTTTACTTGTTGATTTGTAACTTGTAGCTTTGAGAAACAGGGTCCTGTACTATCATTGTTTTTTCATTCGCAAGTCTTCTAATTTTTAGGACAGTTTAAATACCCTGCGGGAAAATTGTGTCAATTGGTTTTAAGGCACTTATCCCGTGACAAGTGAAAGCAGTTTTATAATAAAAAGGAACGAACTGTGATAGGTTAAAACAGAACATATAACTTAACTGGTGAGAATGTGCTAAAAGAGTAGTTAATCCAGAAGGTAATTGACAAACAACTTGTCATGTAACTGGATTTTGTGTGGGTAATGACTGATTGATTCTACCTGGTTCAATTACTTTAAATGAAGGTGATCCGCCCTAATAACATGGTTCATTTGGGACAATATTTGCGACAGGCATTATTTTAACTGAAATTGAATGTGTCCATATAGGTGGTTTATGTGACCTGTTACAAAGCGTCAAAAATGTGCCAATTAACCCCCTCGTAGGACATCGCCATGTTAAAGTGACAAGTCCCCTTCATATACAGTGTTAGGGGTAATTCGACACTGCCGAAACAACAAAAATATTATCATACAGAACTCAAAGTAACAAGTTAAGGTGCTATATACAACTTGTCTTATATAGCCTTCTTTCCCAATGGTTGGATAAGAACAGAGGCTTATTTATTTTTATATATACAAGCTTAACCCGGTGCGCTTCGCTTCTCCCATTGAAATTAAATTAGTCAACTTTTAAAACTGATCTTGAGTATCGATAACGAAGCAAATAGTACCAAATTTAGATACATTTACTATTTCCGTTCTACTGAAATACAGAAACCTATATTGTGCTTATATGGAAGGTGTCATGACCGTTTCTCCAATCCAGTCATCTTTTAATAGATATTTTGTAAAGAAAAGCAAACAATTTGTTGCAAATTTAAAACCTTTAAATTCTTTAACTATTCTCCAGATATAAAGAAATCTAAATTGTCTTTGTATGGGAGCTATCACGCCACGCCTACTTCTCAAATCTAGCTCACTTTTCGATAAATGTTGTGTATTCATAACCAACCTAAAAATTTGTACAAACTCCCACTTCTCCAATCCAGTCCGCTTTTTGGCAGATGTTGTGTATTGTTAACAAAGTTATTTGTTTTAAATTTGAAGACTTTTCTGTAACCGTTCTCCAGATATGGAGTTATTCATACTGTCTTTGTTTGAAAGGTGCCACGCCCACTTATAATTTTACAAAAATTTATAGCCTCTGTTAAGCCTATTAGGCTATTTTTACATGCATATTTCACACTCTAAATATTTAAATTTCCAGATATATATTTTCTGTGGATCTATTCGTTGGTAGACCAAATTTCATATCTCTTACTTCAGCCATTTTGATTGCGCGATGATGAACAGTCACTTTACTTAGTCATAAATTTGACTCAACAGTTGCGTCCTACGGGGGTACTGCTCCCCTGCCCCTATCGGCAATATAAGTAGTCTATTTAATTTTTGGGGCTCACAGGATGCTTTTGTAAAAATATATTGCTGCCCCTGCACCTACCGCCTTTATTTTTATTTTGAAAATTGTAGACCTTAGAGTGTATCCTTCAAAGCTTGAAGGCTTTTTTCTTCAGATATGCGTTATTTAATGTCTTCGTTCTATGGGAGGTACACCTCATCCTTCGTCTAACCCACCCATTTTTATTTTGCAATTTTTTGTTAACCATAATAGTGGCCTTAACCACGCTTGAAGACACCCGCTATAATAGTTCTACAGTTACGCGATATTTTCCCTTTATTAGGATTTTCAAAGGTTAAACCTTTACACCTTTTCACCATAAGAGTGACTCCTACCAAGTTTGAACATCCTCACTTAAACAGTTCTAAAGATATGCGATATTTAACATTGTCGTGCTATTGGGGTACCACTTCCCCTGCCCCTATGGAAAAATTAAGTAGCTTATTTTATTTTCGGTGCTCACATTATGTAAAGCCTGGTACTCTGTTCAACATTTCACGCGAAAGGCTGTCAAAACTCGTATGAAAAGAACTTGTTCGGAATATCTATGATGGAATATCTGAATTTCAACGTTACGGTAGTATTTTGTGTTTCCCTTGTACAATATCATCCCAACATCCTATATTATCTCTCTATGTTATTAATCCCACACCACAAGAGTAGAGAGGGGACATAAAAGGCGCTCAAAATTCATTTTTTTTATATTAGCACTACACCCTTTTTACTGTTATTTTTTAAAAGTCAGGTAACCCCTCGAAACAATAGAACCAGCATGGCTCGCTTCAACATTTCAGCAGCTGCATAAAGTCAGTCGGAAGTTACCATTCGGTTTGTTCGATACGCTCAAAACTTAAGTGCCTTTAAATATTCATTTTATGGTGATAAAGTAGATTTTGTGTTAGTTCAATCAGGTATGTGCTTTATATAAAACTTAAGTTTTACATTGATTCAAAGTATTAACTAGTTTTTTGCCCTTAATGGTTAAGCTCTACAAATGCAAAAAAAAGAACACACACATCTTCTTATATCACAGAGGTTTCAAACTATTTCATTCATTTCATTCATGTTCATTTCTGAGCTTTAAATTTGGTTGTATTTTGTAGAATAGATCCTGCAGAAATTTAAGAAGTAAAAAACATTTTTAGCGATTTTTTTAGTACATGGGCTTTAAAAACTAGGTTAATCAATAATTTCAATAAAATGTCATTTTTTTCGAGACCAACATTGTTGGACATACCGAAGGCAACACTAATGATGGGAATACCGGTTGCCGCTATTTTGAAGAACACGAAAGATCAGCAGAGATATCTGGGAATGACAAAAATTTAATATACCGGTTATATATAATAATTGATGCCATGTGCTTTGGTATTAAAATTAAGGATACTGCTGAATTTTATGATTCCCTTTATCAATTTCACTCTGTGGCACCGACCTTGCACAAGGTGTTGCGCCATGGAGCAACCGTAAAAAGGGAGGCGATTCTGCCAATTGGTCAACTCTCACGTAATAAATATGTTCGCACATACAGGCTGGATAATTCTAGAAAATTTTCAAGAATAGAATGCAGCCAAGATGTGCTAAACAGGTTGCTTTTGACATCAGGCCCTGTTCTGACAGGAATGAGGAAAACCAAATCGAAAAAGAAGATTGAAGTCTTAAATTTACTCGAAGAAAACAGCATTTGCAACGTTAATATTGAAAATAAATACGATACTGTAATAAATGACGAATAAATAAGATTTATAATAATGTTTTTTGCCTTTTTCTACACTGAAATACTCTAATCTACATTAAATCCAATAAAGTACTAATATAAAATTTTAAATGAAAAAAAAATACTTTTGGGCGACTTTTAGGGCCAAATACCTGTCTGTGCGACGGTTCAACCCAGTGGTAGCTCAAGGATGAAAATGTATCTTTAATTAATAAAATTTAGTTTTAATGTGCTAAATTCCAATTCTTACTATTGATAAACTGAAATTTATTGCTGGTGGAACTAGCATTCCTGGTTGCTTGGGCCAGATCATCAGGGAACTTTATCCAAAGATTTTGAAAAACTAAAGATATAATACAAATAAAACTGTTAAACGAATAAGAATTATTAGCAACAGTTTTACTTGTAACAATATCAAAGCTTATACAAAAACAGACAGTGAGTTTATCTTTTCTTACAATCCCGACTACAATTGGTTGATATTTTGTCAACTCGAATTAGTTGAATACCGTAGCACCATATTGGCTTTAAAATAGAGTTGTAACGTAGTAGTTTGCAATCGAGACTAAGAACAGAATTTCGTCCAATAAGCCAATTAATTTGAATTGCTTTAAGTTTCATTTGGGTTAATTTTGCTTCTATATCGCAGTTTTATGTTAAACGCCGATCTAGATGAATACCGAGATATTTGACATGCGATTGTTAAGGCACTAGTTGATTATTGATTTCAATAGGGGGCATGTTTCCCGACGCAAGGTGAATGTAATATGTACGCGTTTTTGCTCATTGACCTTTATTCTCCATTGTTTTAACCACAGTTCTAGTTGAAATATATGATCCTACGGGTATCAAGGTGCTTCACGACTGTTCTCGTGTACGCTTAGAAAAGCTGTATCATCAGCAAAAGTTGAGGTTAGGGTGTAATTGTTTGTTGGCATGTCCGAGGTATATATGAGGTAAAAAAGTGGGCCCAGGATGCTTCCCTGAGTGACTCCGGCTTCAATTGGCTTAGGAGAACTTAAAAAATCACCTTCTTTCATAATACATTTTTGACCGACCAAGTAGCTTTCTAACAGCTTGTGTGTGTTAACCGGTAGGTTTAGCTTCAATTTATGTAATAAGCCTTCATGCTAGACTTTATCAAAAGCTTGAGAAACATCGATGAAGAGAGCGGAGCAATATTTTCTTTCTTCAAAGGCTTTTCTTATGGCGTTTACTATCCGATGGGTTTGTTCAATTGTGCTATGTTCTCTTCTGAAACCGAATTGATGGTTAGGTATACACCCATTGTCATTTAAAATTGGGTTTTATTTTGATATATTAGATAATAAGCTGAAAGGTCTATATAACTCAACTTTTGTGTGATCTTTTCCTGGCTTTTGTATCATCGTAACTAAGGAGACCTTCCATTCTTGAGGGTAGTATTCAAGGCGTCTAATAGCGTTAAAAATTTAAACAATCATTTTCTTTGCTATGCTGGATAGCTTCAGAGGCATTTTGTTGCTGATCTTATCAAAACCAGCAGCCTTCTTGGGGCTTAAATCACAAATAGCATTTTCGATTTCTCTTATCTCCAACTTTAGGGGAACAGCTGCTCTAGCAGCAACTCGGTAACTCGCCCGCAATATCGTGAGATATGTTTGGGGTTAATACGTTTTTTAAGCGCTTAACAAACAGATTTCCTTTTTCAATATCATTTCTTGCCCAACTTCCATTCAAGTTTCTTAATGGTGGTTTAGAGACAACTGGCCTTTTGAGATTTCTAGATGCACGCCATAATGAGTAGTCTGATTGTGGGGTTGCATCAAGTTCCTTAAGATATTTTTCCAGAGAAGACGTTTTCGGAGTCTGCAGTAACTTTCTAAGCTTTTTTGTACACTCTTTTAGTAAGTTCTTAAGTAGCAATTGCCACTCTCTTCGAGCCCTCATTTTTCAGACAAGAGACGCTCGCCATCTGTGGAATATATTTAATATTTTTTGTTTTTTTTTTTTTTTGGGGCAAAACTGGAATATTGAACAGCTAGTTTCAGAAAAAGTCAAAATTGCGATCTACATGCTCCGGTGTATTAAGCGGAATATTTTCTGTGCAATGGGTACTGAGGTATTTTCTATATTTTAACCAATTAATTTGTGTAGCTGTCGTCGCTAAATGACCAGTCGGAGATACAATTCTATTGGGGTTCATTATAGTAACAATTGTTGGTGTGTGGTCGGAAGATAATTCTAAGGAAGCTTCAACATGAATCGTTTCTATGGGGATGTTTTTAACAACGCCGAAATCGATGGCATCTGGAATTTTTTGATGATCAGTAGGCCAATATGTTGGTTGACCACATTAAAATCCATTTTAGAAATTGTGTTAAATAAGACACGACCCCCAGAAGGTATGTTTAGCGTTAGGATCGCCAGCAGCCAGGAAACAGGGTCCAAGTGATTTATAATATTTACAATATTGGCTTTCTGATATTGAAAAACAAGGCGGGGAGTATAACGATAAAATTACTAGGTTCCTATTTAATTCCTCAACGCAAATGTTCGTTGCTTGGAGATAATCTTCACGATGATCACACATTAGGAAGGGTTTTATTCAAAATGGCTGAACCTCCACAAGCTCTATCTCGAGGGTCCTTAGTATTATGTAGTATATAACCATTGATTTTAAACGTATTTTTTGAGGTCAAATGAGTTTCAGAAATCATCATGACATCAATTTGTTTATTTTTAAGAAAGTATTCTAATTCATTTTTATGTTGGCGGATGCCGTTTGCGTTCCAAAAACAAATTTTTAAACTGTTCATGGCTTGTTAAGTACAGCTTGCAATAACATCGATTGCATTCTTAGAATTTCCTGTAACATATAACCCATTGTGTTTGTAAAATTATTAACTGTTTGCACTAATGTTTCCATGGTTTTTTCTAGACGACTTAAATTAGAAACTGGAGTTTCATCATTACTTGGCGAAGCACCTTGCATTGGCACATGGTTTGATTTTAGGACGTTAGCGTGAGAGGAGGCTGGGGAGCCTAAATGTCATTAGTGTTTACTTGATTTGGTACCTGGATTTGTGGGGTATTAGTTTCCGGTCCAGCCGACTGCTTGACGATAATTGTAGGGGAAAACAAAAATAGAAAAAAAAATAACAAATGACTTTGTTTCATTGTTGCCAGTTCAGTTTATTGCACTGCCACTTGCATATTTAGCATAATTAATATATTAAGATTTGGAGTAAAAACAAAATAACCACAATACGAATTATTAAAAAAATAATTTAAATTGTTGTTTTATGTTATATTTTGCGTACTTGAATTTTCATTTCCTCTTCTTTTGACCATCATTTTTTAATTGACTTATTATTTTTCAGGAATCCTTATTTTGAATAATTTCTTTATTAATATAAGTAGATAATATTTTTTTTTTTTTATTTACTTCAGTTCCGCTGAACAAAAATAAAAAAAATACTTCCTCATAAGGATGTTGGGTTTTTAAACGCGTTTAAGCAAAATGTTTATTTAGCTAATCAAAGCCGTTCACATTACATTTGAGATGATTAAGATGACAGATGATTAAGAAAACAAACACACAACAAACACACAAAAAAACAACAAACAAATTTATGTTTCTTTAAAGTATTAAAAATGGATAAAAACACTTTTATAAAGTTATCAGAAAATTATTTTAATCATTTTAATGATGAAATTGTGAAAATTTAAGAATTATTTAAGGAAAAAAATAAAAACATTAAGCAGAAATCTTGGCTGGTTGTACAGGATCATGTTGGCAATTCTACGTTTGAGGTAGGTTCAGTGGATTCTATGTGGTTTATGAAGTGGTTTAGTTATAATCATGTCAATTTGAAGTGATTTGTTAATTAATGTATGGGTAATCATCTCGATTTTGAAGTGATTAGAGCTTAATCACGTTCGTGCTGCTTAAACGCGTTTAAGAACCCAAGTGTGAACATAGTATAAAACACACTCAAGATTTCGAAATTTAATTATAGAAAAAGGAAAAATTTGTCACACAGTGCAACTAAATTAAAAATGGTATGTGTTTTTCTTAAATCTAGAAACAATAGCAATGTGCAAATAGTTTAAAGCTATTAAATGAAATTGACGATATTTTATTTTGTTCATTGGGATATATTTGAAGTTAGTGCATTAATCCAAAAAACAAAATACATTTTATGCACATACATACAAAAATATACACATATAATTACCAATACATCCACATCTATCAGAAAAAAAATTATTATTTCTTTGTGTGTCGGTGTGACGGGTTGGCTGGCGGAGTATTTCTCTAACTTGCTTCTAGTAAATTTTCATAAATTTCCTGATGTGTCGAGATTGATGGTATGAAGTTTCACTTTTGATGTACAGTGTGTGAAATGTGTCAGAGTAACAAATAGAAAAATGTCGGCAGGCACACTTTTCAATTTCTCGTAAATGATAAGTGGGTTGTTGTGCAACTCATGCTTCTATTCCAGAGTATTATAAATGAGTTGTAATAAACTCTTTTATAAACCCTTCACCGAAGGTAAAGGGAATAATAAACTTGTCATTCCATTTGTAATTCCTATAATATTGATCTAAGACCCTATATAGTTGATTTAACGATGTCCGGCTGTCCGTTGAAATGGGTTTTCTGAAGACCCCAGACATGATTTATGTTTCTGTCACATCTGCTCCTTATAATTTTGCTATTGACATTCAGCCAGATCGGTCCATAAATGAGCAATAAAAAAAAAAAACCACTGCCTTTCATGTTTTTCATAAAATCCCATGTTGTTGTTGTTTTTGTATATATGTATATATATACGTTTTATTACACATAACGAATACATACATGAACAGCGCAGTTAAAGGAGCGTATAGACGACATGTTTTTGTCATCTGACATGTCAAATTTCCCACTGCAAAACACATACATGTCGTGTGTTACCTTTTTAACTTTGCTTCTGTAAAAGTCAGACGTAAAGTCATCTGACAAAATTTCAATTAGAGCGTGCTCTATTTTCTTCTGACAAACCATCTGACATCAGAAATCTATGCCGGGAAGAAACTGGCAGCGGCGACAACTATTGACGGAATCATTAGCCGGCTGAAGTTAATATTTTACAATACCAAGATATGTATGCTCATCTTACCATTGAATATAATTTATGTAAATATATACATAAAAACCGTTTCATTATAAAATTCTAAATTGGTATCTTTAAAATAAAAGAAAAAAATGTTAAGATGGCTAAATTATTTTACGGCGCAAATAAATATTTTCGTGGCGGCAGCAAGCTATTTTGAAACCGAGAACTACTTTGGTTTCTGCAATAACATTGCGAAAAAAAACAGAGACAATGTCAGAAGCAAATTACATGTACGTTTGTGACCGAATATTATAAACCTTATGTAAAACAGCAATTTTGACAGACATGAACAATTACATGTGACTTGAAAATTTGACATGTCAGATGACAAATACATGTCGTGTACGGGTGCCTTAAACGATATCCGTTTGTACGTCTGCTCTTCTATACATCTGGAGAACGGAAAGAGCAAAAGTTTCCAAATAAGGTACAATCATCTTGGTGATCAATACACAATATCCGACAACACGTGGGCGGGATTGGTGATGTGGGCGTGGCACAAAATCAATTTATTTTTATCTACGGTATTTACAAAACTTTCTGTTCTTATCTTACCAATTTGAAGGGTACAACAAATTCGGCATAGCCGAATAAAGCACTTCTGCTTGTTTTATATTACATACTCCGAAATAAAGCAGTTCTGTTCAAATGGTTTTTACATCTGAAGAAGGAGAGAGCATTTAAAACTTATTGCTAATAGCTTTTACTTATGGTGTGGTAGAATGCAATAAATATTTATTTCGTGTACATGAATTTATGTACAAATTGTACAGAATTTGTTTTATTTATTAAATTGCATAAAATTAAAGCTTAATAACAATTATTAAAGATTGCTTTTATTTAAATAGGATATTTGAAAGATTTGCTATCTAACAGTTAATATGAAAAGGATTCCTATATACACAGAAAAATTTATTGCCGAATTATTTTCAAACAAACGCTTGTTTGAAAATTTTTTTGATTTCTACAAATTTTTTTACTGATTCAATCAATATTTTTGTTTGATTTTTATTTAACCAACAAAAATGTGGACAACTCTTCAAAAATTTAATAAGCGCGCTATTGGTTTGAAGTTTTCATAATTTTGTATGAAATATTTAACGCTCTTTAATGTTGTCGTCTTTTTGCATTTTTTTATTGATTGCAAGCAACACTTCTTTATGTGAAATATAAGAACTACAACAAAAAACACATGCAGTCTATTTTTGGACGCTTTAAAAAAGTACAGCTAAAATAGCGTGACGAGGTTTGTAGTAAAAAAAACATCAAAAACAATAGCAGGTAAAAAAAACGTTTCATTTTTTTTAAACAACAGAAAAAACACATTATAAGAAACAAAATAAGTTTTTGGTTGGTTTCAAAGTTGTTAAAAAAAAACAAAATCCCGTATTCAATTTTTTCAAATAGTTTGTTTAAATATATCAAATACAAAAATAGAATGATGGCGGAAAACATATCGAGTCGGTCTGCCGCCGTTTTTGGTTACATTACTTCTTCATTAGCAAAGGAAAGGATAAAGCAACAGTGAGTGATGAAGAAAAACACTGTGAGTATAAATATGACTTCGTTCAAAAATTATTCCAACAAAAAATGTGTCTCAAAGCCAGCCGGCCGCTCTGCTCTGCTTCATCTTCGCCAACAGTGCTTGCTTGTGCCAAAACTTTTTTGTTTGATTCAGTAAAATTATTTGTTTGAAATTTATATGAATTTCAGTAAACTTTTTGT
The DNA here is from genome assembly GCA_930367215.1 of Pollenia angustigena. Lineage (NCBI taxonomy): Eukaryota > Metazoa > Arthropoda > Insecta > Diptera > Polleniidae > Pollenia > Pollenia angustigena. The sequence goes on along the minus strand of OV884057.1, from coordinate 115,625,132 downwards.
TTGATTCTGTAAAATTATCTGTTTGAAAAAATCGGCGTTTTTTTCAATAAACAAAATGCAAATAAATTGTTTGAATATGCGAATTTGTTTGTAGGACCGATTTTAGACAAAAAATTTTTTGATTCTACAAATTTTTTGTTTGAATTGGAAAAATAATTTTTTCTGTGTACGAAACATGTTTTTTTCTTCAAATGTATTGTATATTATTTTCTTTACAAGGTTCTATTTTAAATTTACGCTTATGTGTCGTAAGGTAAGCTTATCTTTAACAAAATGCATTTTTAAAATTTATTTCCTTAAGTCTTAAAGATCAAAGTCATTCTTTGCAATTGGTTAAAGGTTTTTCGAGTTTTCCTTTGCATTAGACAAATCATAATCTTTAATGATGCCATTAAACACACACACTCTTTGCCAAATTGTATATTAACATTTGTTTTTTGTTGTTCGTTGAATATTTCAAATTCTTAAGCTGGAGGTCCTTACCACGCGTTCCATGCGTTTGATACTTTATTGATATTTTTTTAAGACGCATACGACACATGCAAAAGTAGAAGGTAATCCTACTTCATGCATTCGATGCGTTTATGCTTTTCAGGCGTGTGCTACGTAACTTGTCAATACAATTTTACACTGCATCTACTTTTTTGAGAGATGCATAACGCGTGTTGTAGACCTTCAGCTTTAAACCTGGTACTCTGTTCAAATTTGTAAAAAATGTTGAACAACATTTGTTATTTTATAGGAAGAGTTTGCATTAATAAATGTTTCCTATATCGCGCGATTTTGGAATTTGACATATTTATTCATCCAAAGTGTGCGACATTGTTTTGCGTATGCTAACAAAACCCATATTTCTAAAGTAAATTTTTTTCATAAGAATAAATTAAATGTCAATCCTTCCATTTTTTTTTTTCAATTTTATCACAAAACCAATTTAAACTTCACAAAAGTGATGGGCTGATATCCAGACCACTTTTAGCTGAATCCTTCTCTATCTTCTTATAGACAGTAGTTACATCCAGCATGTTTCTTTCAATAATGGGAATATCATTCTTTTATTTAGGACAGGTTTACTCCATAAAAAACGTTTTCCATATCTCAATTTTGAGTCTTGTAAATAAAACGATTATATTGCAGAAATTAATTTTAAAAAAATGTTTAAGGTATTTGCTAAAATTTCTTGGTCAAGAATGGCAAATTATTTTTTACTAGAATTCAACTCTTACGACACTTAAAAAATTTGACAGAAACTAAAAAAGAGACTTTTTCACCTTGTAGACCATCCATTTAATTTATTTTTTTAACGCCTCTAATATGCTCTCGTTTTAAACTTAACATTATTACAATAATTAGTATTGTGGTTATTTTGTTGAACTTTTTATGGTTTTTAATCCAAATTTTTAATATTTTTAATTAGGCTTAAGTTCATGAAATTTAATTTTGCATTAAATTATTTTTATGAAGAAAGGAATTTTACAACATGAAAATCAATCAAAATTGTTATTGATAATCCTTCATTCTTGACGTGGCTGGGGCTCGAACCCCGGCCGGCAGGTTACCATGACATGTTTCGATTGCAACCACTCAATCTCCTCAGATGGATTTGCCGTCTTACACTCGCAGCCATCGACGACTGCTGACGTCAATAGTCAAACATCAATCCTTAAACCATATTGTATTCTAACATTTGGTAGATCGAAATTTGCTTTCCTGAATGATTATCCATTTTAATTGATTTGACATGTTTTTTCCTTACTTCTGTTTTTTCGTACTTTTGTCAAGAATTTTTCTTGAAGTCCAAGTACATTTTTTGTTTTTTTTTTTTTTTTTTTCATTTTGTCTTTTTCTTTTCTGTTGACCTTTTTCAGCACAACTTGAAGGACAAATGTACACATAGAGCTCGTGCCTTAGCTTTAACAATAATTAGTATTGTGGTTATTTTGTTGAACTTTTTATGGTTTTTAATCCAAATTTTTAATATTTTTAATTAGGCTTAAGTTCATGAAATTTAATTTTTCATTAAATTATTTTTATGAAGAAATGAATTTTACAACATGAAAATCAATCAAAATTGTTATTGATAATCCTTCATTCTTGGCGTGGCTGGGGCTCGAACCCCGGCCGGCAGGTTACCATGACATGTTTCGACTGCAACCACTCAATCTCCTCAGATGGATTTGCCGTCTTACACTCGCAGCCATCTACGACATTATTACTCTGACTTGGTGGATAAGCATTTACTTGAGGGTTACACGATCAAGTTTTGCCTATCAAGTTTTAATACACTCACATTTTTTTACCAATACACTCATACTTTTAAAAATTGATACGAACTTGCCTTTAAAATTCTCTTTTCAGTGAGTGTTTCAATTTACGTTCAAGAAAACAGCTGATTTCAAGGTTAGTGAGCAAATTTTTCGTTTATCTTTATAAATTGTTTTCTTAAAGACATCTTGAAAGTAACTTGTTCAAAAATTGAATTCAGACTACGTCACAGCTTTCAATTTATGTAAATTTTGACAAGCAGTATATGTAAAAGACTATCAAGAAATACTTGACCGTGTGGCCGTGGGGTTAGAAACAAGAAGAATTACTGGTAGAGTAACAATCAAAACTCAGTTTGATAACTGGTGGAGACCGCAACACTAGGACCGGATTGTGAAGGTTTTCGCTATCCTGTTCGAAGATTAGAGACGACCCAGGACTGTTAGAAAAGCCTTCTTAATAACTACGTGCAATACGAACGCACACCCTGGCGACTTGAGATCAAAAATCTCAGCAATATAATCTTAAAGCACAGGTAAAATAAACAAAAGAAGGAGGCGTTAAATTATAAGTAAATCTACAAAAATAATAACGCCAGTATTTTTATACGTTTTAGATTTTAGCCTAAACGCATAATAACTACTTATCTAAAATGGTGTCCTCTAAGATGTGTGTTTTAAGAATCAAATAAATTTGATTCATAACAATAACAAATTTTAAACTTCTATAAAAAAAACCCGCTTTAGATCAATTGCCTTAAATTCAAAATGGAATAATAAAAACATATTTTATAGTGTTGGTTCATAAAATTGTTTGTGTGTCCCAAGTTTCAAAATTCACTTAAGTGTAACTCAACTTTGTCAGGCTCATGTATAACAGTCATAACTATATCGTCTACATTTTGCATTTTCAATTTGAAAAAAAAATAGCTAAAATGAATATAATATTCAGCAAAATCAAATAAAAAAAAAACTAAAACTACAGCATTGACACAATTTTGATGAGTTGGATGCCTTTGTAAGTTTCTCAAACTTGCTTACTCGTACACACACATAGGACCCACAAATATTATTGCAATTGAGTATCCTCCAAGCATTTGTTGAAGTATATTTTTATTGTCTTCTAAAATTTCTCTATTTAGTAACATTAAGTAGTTAAACGAAAGTTTGTTTTTTAGATTTTACAAACACAAAATACGTAAGAATCGTATTTGGTTATTTTAAAATTTATTTTTTTGTCACTTTAAAAAATTTTAGAAATACTAACGATAAATATCAATAAAAACATAAGAACGCTCCAATTAAATATTTTTTTTCAATTTATCAAAAATATAAAAACATGAATAAAAGCGTGTAAAGGTACGTTCAGACTAATGAAATATTTGACAAAAATATTTGTTCTGATATTTGCTTCAAACTGTGTGAAACAAAAAAAATTTTTTATTATTAATACGATATCATTATGACGTGCTAAATTCCCAATTTTTCATATGGGCAAATCCCAGAAACAGTCCACCAGCCAAAAATTTTTCAAATGAATTTTTTTTAATGGAATATAAGACTAGATGTATAATTTCATTTTTATTTAAAAAAATTTGTATTTCAATGATCATTATGCAATAATTTTTACCAAATCCTACCCCACTGCTGATTTCTTAATGTAATACGTGAATTTAGCATTATTTTAGGTGATTTTGTGCTTCAAATAGCACTTACAGCAGACTTATCAAAATATAAATTTCGTTAAAAAAAAAGTTGATATTCATTAGCTAAGAAATTAGTTTAAGAAATGCAATTCATAAAAATATAATTTGTTTTGTTAAAATAAATAAAATATAATAATAAAATTCTAGTGGAAAAACTGTAGCGTGCGTAATGTAGTGTGCGTCACAAAGGGTCCACGGCTTTTGTCAAAAAATCACAAAATTTTTTGGCTGCGAATAAGTGCGTTTAGAATTCTCTTATAGTCATCTTTCTTTTAGGAATTATATTTTGTATACCTTATCATGCCAAATTCGCTAAAAATTAGGAAAACGCAGTTCAACGTTTGAAGTTACTTCCACTTTTTGTAGCGTGCGTCACAAAACTTTGTGATCAATTATTTCGCAACAAATACTTGCTAAGAAATTATGATATATGCCATTCGTAAGTAAATATAAACGTCAGTAAATACTATATATAAGTTGAAGCTATCTTTTTTGAAAGACCACAAAATGTTTATATTTCAATCAGAAAACGCGTGCGAATGTAGCGTTCGTATATGATAAATACACTGAAATTTATTGTTGAGGGAAAGCTAGCTTCTATGCGCTGGTTGCTTATGCCAGCTCATCAGGAAACCATTTCCAAAGATTTTAGAAAAGCCAAAAATATTAAACAAATAAAACCCTAAAGCGAATAAGAATTATAAACACTCTTAAGTCTTACTTGTAACAATATCAAAGCTTAAACAAAACACCAACAATAAACAGTGAGTTTATCTTTTCTTACAACCCCCTAAAATTGGTTGGGTTCTTTCCGACTCGAATTGTAGTTGTAAGTGGGTTAAAAGAAAAAACAAAATTAAAAAACAAACTGCTTCATTCTGTTGTCTTCGTTAGAAAACAACAAAAAAACTAATTTGCCAATTCAGTTTTATGCACGGGCACATGCAATTATATTATCAAAGTTATTTTCGGGAATACAAAGTTTATTATTAATACGATATCCGTATGACGTGCTAAATTCCCAATGTTTCATAGTTGATAAATACACTGAACCAATTGTAGGGGGATGTAAGAAAAGATAAACTCACTATTTAGTGTTGGTGTTTTGTTTAAGCTTTGATATTGTTACAAGTAAGACTTAGAGTGTAAACAATTCTTATTCGCTTTAGAGTTTTATTTGTTTAATATTTTTGGCTTTTCTAAAATCTTTGGAAAAGGTTTCCTGATGAGCTGGCCTTAGCCACCAGTGAAATGCGCATTGAAGCTAGGGATGAAACGATACCCCTAAGGTATCGATACTTTTACTCAATGTGGTATTACTCGTAAAGTATCGATACCTACTTAGTATCGAAAAAAAGTATCGATACTTACTTGTATCGGTACTTGTATCGTTTGTATGATAGGTTAGGTTAGGTTAGGTTAAATGGGTAGCCGTCACGAAGACGACTCACTTGGGTCCTTATAGCGGTCCCTTTGTGATACCCCTAGCCAGTGACAAGGGCCAGCCAGTATCCACCAGACTATTCCCCAGAGGTCACCGCAGTCTCGAACCACCCCGATTCCCTGCAGAACAGGGAGATCGATTTCAGTCCCGCATTGGACAAATCGTCCAGACATGGCAATTCCGGTCTCCCAAAATGCCTCAACCTAACGCCCGCCAGACCGGGGCATTGACAGAGGAAGTGAAACACCGTCTCCTCCTCCTCCTCATCATGACAACTCCTGCAGTAGTCATTATACTCAAGACCCATCCTCCTAGCATGAGTCCCTATCACCCAGTGACCCGTGATAACCGATATCACTGTCCTTATCCGGTCCCTGCCGAGACCGAGTAGTACGCGCGTTTTCGCCGCGTCATAGCCAGGCCATAGAGTCCTGGCCATCAAACAGGTATGCTCGCCCTGCCATCTCCCCTGAGCCCTTCTGTACGACTCCCGTCTGATGAGAGTCCTGCAGCGGGCCATTGAAGTGCCAATTAGGCCGTCGACGAACATGTCGTCCAAGAGACAGCCTTGTTTGGCCAGACTGTCCGCAGTATGGTTGCCCAGGAGCCCACTGTGTCCTGGTACCCATGTCAGCGTTACACTGGAATGTTTCGCGATCTCATTTAGAGACATCCGGCATTCCACTGTCAACATAGATGTCGTAAAGACACCAGCCAGAGCTGCAATGGCAGCCTTGCTGTCCGTAAATATACATATATCCCTCGATATACGATAGTACTTCAGCCAGTTTGCCGCCCGCTTTATGGCAGAGATTTCCGCCTGCAGCACACTACTGCCATCTGGCAGCCTAAAAGAGACCCTGATGTCCAATTCTTCGATGAAGAAACCTCCACCCACTCTGTCGCCCATCCTGGAACCATCGGTGTAGACCCGCAGGGTCGGCTCCAGAGATCGCGTATTATCGAGCAGCTCATCATAGCTACCATGATGAACCGTGAACAAAGCACCGAAAAAGGGTTCCGGAGTGCAATAGTCCAGCCCCGCCAGGTCGTATGACGCGTGAAGCGTGACCCTGGCATGACCATAGTTCCGCGTAGACCACAGGCCCACCGCCCCCAGTCTCATAGCGGAAGTCAAGGCCTGTTGTTCGGCCATGATATCAATCGGCAACCAGTCTAGCATAGTAAACAGTGCCTTCGTCGGTGTCGAGCGGAGTGATCCCGTGATCATCAGCGCAGCCAACCTATATACTTTCTCAAGCATCCTGCAGTACCGTCCCCTTTCCACGGCAGGCCACCACACTATGACCCCATAGAAGAGAATCGGTTTTACCACCGCTTCAAAGATCCATTCGACACCCCTGGGGCCCAGGCCCCAGCTCCTGCCCAAGGATCTCTTGCAGGTGTATAAGGCCACAATAGCCCTATCAACCCTCGTCCGAACGTTGAGTTCCCATGATAGTTTGCTATCGAGAATTACGCCCAAATATTTGGCACTGTTCGAGAGCCTCAGCTCCGTGCCGTTTAGCCTAGGAAGCCTAAAGTTGCCAACCTTGTACTTCCTGGTAAAGAGTACCAACTCAGTTTTCTGTGGATTGACACCAAGTCCACAGGAAATGCTCCAAGAGCTTAGAATCTGCAATGCAGATTCCATACAATGGGACAGTGTGTCCAGGTGTTTACCCGCGACCGCCACCGCCACGTCATCCGCATACGCGACGGTTTTTATCCCTAATCTGTCGAACCGACCCAGCAAAGTGTTCACCGTCAGGTTCCACAGTAGAGGGGAGAGAAGCCCACCTTGCGGGGTGCCCCTGTGCACAAATCTGCAAACATTAGTAGCACCCATTGTGGATTCAATGATCCTATTATCGAGTAGATTACCAATAAATCTACAAATTACATCGTCAACCCCAACCTCCCTCATCGACTCCAAGATGGAGTTGGGTTTGACATTATTGAAAGCTCCCTCAATGTCCAGAAAGGCCACAAGTGAGTATTCCCGAAATTCAAGGGATTTCTCAATGTAGCCGACCAGTGAGTGGAGCGCCGTCTCTACAGACTTGCCCTTGGTGTAGGCATGCTGCGATGAAGAGAGCAAATGTCTAGGAATAGACATCCTCAGATGAATATCAATGACCCTTTCAAGGGTCTTGAGAAGAAATGACGACAGGCTAATTGGCCTGTAGTCCTTAGGTCTGGTGTGGGATGCTTTACCTCCCTTTGGGATGAAAACAACCCTACATCTAGTCCATCGGATGGGAACGTACGAGAATCTAATACATTCCGTATAAATAGCGGACAGCCAAGGAACCAGAAGCCCCGCGTTCTTTTGAAGGTCGGCCGGAATAATACCGTCCGGACCAGGAGCCTTAAAGGAGTCGAAGCTCCTTATCGCCCAATTGAGCCTATCATAGCACAGAGAAATGGACACGGGTCCAGGCTCTGATAGGCAGTTGATCTTCCGTGGTGTTGGAAGGGAATTGCCAGGAAAGTGCGTGTCAATTAACACCTCCAGCGTCTCCTGACTATTCGTAGTCCAGCTACCATCAGCTTTCTGAATGTAGCTAGGGACAGTCGGGCAAGAAGCCATTATTTTGCGCAACCGGTTTGTCTCAGAGGAGCCTTCCACGCCGCTGCAGAAGTTCCTCCAGGCATTCCGTTTCGCCGATCTAACCAAATTCTTGAACCTATTCAATGCCGACTTATAATCCGCCCAGTTTCCCAGTCGTTTAGCCATATTGAATTACCTACGACAGTCTCTGCGAGACTGTGCAATCTCAGGGCTCCACCATGGTGGCTTGCCCCCCTTTTTCCTAACCACTGGCCTACAGGCCAGTGCCGTTGCCTGACGCAGTGCCCCCGATAGGAATTCCACTGCCATTTCAGTCTCCGTAATGCCACTAATGACAGGGACTGAGCCCAGAGAATCAGCGAGTAGACTAGCCTGATAGTCCCACCTCGTTCTCCTCCTATTCACAAAAGTACACACCCCCAAGGGGGGTGGACCTAATTGAAACTCAACATACCTGTGGTCCGAAAAAGAACAGTCATTTGAGACCGCCCAGTTACTTATTAAGTCGGAGTGTTCCGAGCTGACCAATGTCACATCAAGAACCTCCTGCCTATTAGCTACAATGAACGTAGGTTCCGCGCCTATGTTTGCTATTTCCAAATTACTGCTACAGATAAAAGAAAATAGCGACTCACCTCTAGAGTTGGTGTTGGTGCTGCCCCACGTGATGTGGTGCGCATTAGCGTCAGCACAGATAACCACCGGGGTACCCATGGAGCCGGCTTTGGCTACCAAGCCGCGAACAAGCCCATTAGGTGGCCCATTGTCCTGGTCATGCGCCATATAGCCCGAGACGATCCAGATCGGCATGTCGCCCATCTCTAGGGCCGCTGAAGTTGTGTCTTCATCACTGAAATCAGAAAGAATGAAGATATCCAGCGTGTTTTTAGCCAAAATACAAGATCTAATTTTACCTGTTGCCTTGGCATATAGGAGCTTATAGCCCTTGAGGTTTAATCCGCAAACCCGATCCTTGTGGATCCATGGCTCTTGGATCATTATTAGCTCCTCCTCTCTCTCTACCACCCGGAGGAGCAGTGCAGCGGATGCTGCCTTAGAGTGGTGAAGGTTTATCTGTGTCACCTTCACCATGTCCAGTATTAACGACCGTGACATTGGCGTCCTCCTGATCTGATTCCAGGAGGGCGTCCTCATCAGCCAATTCACCCATGCGTTCAAAGAGGTCACCCAGCATGTCAGAGACGGACGGGGTGTCTTCTTTGTCACATGAATGAACGGAAGCGTCATTCGTGCAGTCCGCAGACTGCGTAGGCTCCACAACCTTCGGAGCGGGATCGCCCTTGTCATCACCTCGGTAGACACGGAGCAAGATGGTACTGAAACCATAGTAAATCTTGCCCTGTTTCTCCCTCAGTGGCTTCAAGGAGTCCTGATTCAGGACTACGATCGCCGTTCTTGAGGATCCTTCAGCTGCTGAAACCTTGACAACTTTCCAGTTATGAGTGGGAAGTTGGGGGTTGCAGCACTGAATAATCTTCAAGATTTCCTCCGGTGCAGAGGGTTCCGCTGGGATGGTGACGATGGATCTAGGTCTCCGTGGTATCTCACTCATCAAAACCACGTCGAGCCTAGCACCTTCCCATATTTCGCCAATCGCTCCAATGGCAAGCTTCAGCAGAAGTGCAGAGCGCTCGTCCACACACGCCATCAGCTTAACGTGACCCTGGTACCAGCCAGCATCGTCGCATTGCGGGGGTGCTCCTGGATTCTCACTAAGGATCTTCCAAAAGACACCCATCATTTGCTGCTTCACCAAGTCCCACCTAGAGTGGGAGATGGATCCATCAGCAGCACTTCTGTCTATAATAGCCCTAACAAGATGGTCTTTCGCCACCTCGCTGTAGGACCTATTAGTCGACTTTGGTGCGTACTTGGGACGTTTTGTCCCTGGTTGCTGTCTAACGGCTGTCGCTTCTTCCTCCGAACGTTGCCGTTTAGGCATTGCCTTTGCAGGGGCGGGAGGTGAAACGCTTTGAAGCCCAGCAGTAAGGGCCTTAGCCCATGCCAATGAAGCTTCCTGTTCTGCAGAAAGCTCATTGGCATCTTTGGAGCCGAATAGCTCGATAACACGCAAGGCAGCTCGCCTTGAGTTAGATGCCCTCTTAGAAGGATTTTTATGCCGAGGTGTCTTCTTAGTGACGCCGGACTTGGCGGGGGGAGGTGCAGAAGTGGGACAGGATGTAATCATCTCCGTCCCTCTTTGCACAATAGGCATATGGGAGGCTGCTTTGTTGGACGACTTTGTCACTTCCAACTTTGCAGTACCCGAAGCATGGGCTTTATCCGCTCTGGCGGAAAGGGCTGATGCGGCTTTTGATGTACTTGGCGCGAAAGACAGAGGTACATCGCCGCTGTTAGGTGTCGAGGCTGATACAGCCACCGACGGGATCGTCTTCGTCTCATTGTCCTTATCATTGGTCCTTTTCGTGTCCTGTTCCGTGCCATTGTTAGTTTGTTGTTTGTTTTGTTTTTGATATGTTTTAAAAGGAGTTGTCATTTTGTTTTTGGTCCCACGAGTGTAGGGGATCTGGAGGTCCGCCACGTCATAGCCCCCGATAACGCGGTAAGGGCGTAGTCTATTTGCTGAGGTGCCCAGGTATCAGCAAAGCTCCGTGATAATACAGTCGGTAACCCCTGACTGCAAACCAACCGATAGGCACGGGTCGCATAACACCTCGGTTTAGGGGATGGATAACCTTTCGTTGCCAAGGCCTTTAAGTTCACTGCCCTCATCTCGGGAATCACCAGATGCTGGCAAAATGCCCGGATCAAGACACGAACCACAGCCAAGACGTAAGCCACCACATCGCTTCAAGATTGTTATCCATAATAGTGGTGGATCGTTTGTATGATAAAAGAATAGACAAATGCCGTTGTTTCGAAAATGGAGGAGGTTACACACCATATGTTCGTGTAACTCAAAAACGCTTTAGCTTATTGAAAAAACTAAAAAAACCGAAATGCCAAAATAAAATTATAAAATAACTTCTTTCTGATTGAGGTCGGTAATACATCATATCCCAGTAGAGGCGACTCCTGGGCATTTATCGAACTTTTTCTTCAATATATTTCTAGTCTGCATTGAACATTTTGCCCCCTTAAGGAATAGAGATAGCGGGTAGGTATGTTAAATGATTGAGATGAAAAATAAGGTGGGGTCGGTCATACATTTGACCCATCTAGGGAAATTCTAGGCGCTGCAGGGGCCAAATTTAAGAATTTCATTAACCGGCCATATTTGTATGCGAGCCCCCCTAAGGGGTGGAGATATATGGCAAGTATGTTTTAAAAAAAGTTAAGAACAAAAAACTAATGGAGGTCGGACATACATTTTATCCCCCTTGGGGCGATTCCTTTGTAGTTATGGGGCTCTTTCTTCAATATATTTCTAGTCTGTATTGACTATTTTGTATGGGAGCCCCCTTAAGGACTAAAGATAGCGGATAGGTATGTTAGAAATAAAAAATTGAGATGAAAAATAAAGTGGGGTTGGTCATATATTTGACCCATCTAGGGGCAACCTTAGCGCCGCAGGGGCCAAATTCAAGAATATGTATATGGCGGTTTAATAAAATTCTTAAACTTGGCGCCTGAAGCGCCTATTATGCCCCTAGATGGGTCAAATGCATGACAAACAATTAGGTTAAAACGTCAGGTGCCCAGCTTGTCTCAAAAGAATAGTGTCAATTTCTTGCAGAGTGTAATTGATACCTTATTTTATTGCAAACATATGCTGCCGACGAAACCAATGTTCGCATTCAACACTTCTGGTTATCGTTAATAAACAGCTACATATGTATATGCTATATGACAATATTTAATTTATTTTATTTCAAATATATATGCAATAGTGTGACCGCAAGTTATATGGGCAATTTTTTTTCGTATTTTCACTTGGCAAACCCCTTAAAATGATTCCAAATTAGAAAAAAAAACATAAATAAAAATTTTTAGATCGTTTGCATAGTTATTAGCCGTTCCTTGAGCCCACAAAGTTTGCTAAAATGCTATTTTTTTCACTATGGGTCGTTTTAATTGTTGATAACTTCCGTAATATTTATTTTAGAGAAAAACCTCATTTACAAATATTCTAGGGCTAAATCTTATTAACAATGTTGCTCTGTGTTAGTTTTCTTTAACATGAATATTTTATCCAGAAAAAAACAAATTAAAAAATAACACCGAAATTTTCACATATCTTCGCATTATTTCCCTGGTGATTACAATACGAGACAAATTTTCAATATAGTCGTGACCAAATGACAGCTATCTTTATGTAAAACTTTCCTGCTTGTCTGCAGGAAAGAAACCAGAGTCTCTGTCGGGAATCGAACCCGCAACCCCGGTGCTGATAGACTAGCTCGCTACCAGCTAGCCTGCCGGGGCAGAATTGTCAAAAGTATAACGGTTTTTGAGATATTCCAAAATAACCGTTATTTGTGTTTAAAAAAAAAAGATGATGTGACTGAAATGCAAATATCTTTAACAATTTTGAACGGACTATGTATTTCTTTCTTTTTATTGAGTGGTTATAAAATTTATTAAATAACCATGGGTCGTTTGAAGAGATGAGGGATAAGATGGCAGAGTTATAGTGGACAAAACTTCAAACTTCATTATAAATTTTATAATTTTGCTCTTTTCAAGCTATTGTTTTTAAACAAATAATTTAAAAATCCTAATGTCTTATTGCATGCGACATTAGATTATTTTAATATGAACAATTTGCGCCCAACAAAACAAAGATTGGTACAAAAATGACAAAGCTACATTTATAACCTCTCAATAAAAAGAAAGAAATACATAGTCCGTTCAAAATTGTTGAAGATATTTGCATTTCGGTCACATCATCTTTTTTAAAACACAAATAACGGTTATTTTGGAATATCTCAAAAACTGTTATACTTTTGACAATTCTGCCCCGGCAGGCTAGCTGGTAGCGAGCTAGTCTATCAGCACCGGGGTTGCGGGTTCGATTCCCGACAGAGACTCTGATTTCTTTCCTGCAGACAAGCGTAGAGCTTTGCGGGATTGGCTTAGGAAATTAAAAAAAAAATATTCGGATTCAGGGGAAAGTTTTACATAAAGATAGCTGTCATTTGGTCACGACTATATTGAAAATTTGTCTCGTATTGTAATCACCAGGGAAATAATGCGAAGATATGTGAAAATTTCGGTGTTATTTTTTAATGACTTTATATTCGGATTCAGGGGAAAGTTTTACATAAAGATAGCTGTCAGAATCATTTGGTCACGACATGTTGAAAATTTGTCACGTAGTGTAATCACCAGGCAAAGAATGCGAAGATATGTGAAAATTTTCGGTGTTATTTTTTAATTTGGTTTTTTCTGGATTAAATATTCATGTTAAAGAAAACTAATACAGAGCAACATTGTTCATAAGATATAGCCCTAGAATATTTGTAAATAAGGTTTTTCTCTAAAATAAATATTAAGGAACACACAGAAAAAAATCAAGTTAAAAACGTCGAAAGCAAGGTTGAGATAACATTTTTCGGTGGTGATTTTGCTTCATACGTTTTTCATGTTAATTCAACCTGATTTTACTATAACTGCGAACAACATTTTTTCTTTTGAAATAACTATAATTCATGTTAATTTAACATTGCAGTAAAGTTAGAGCAAAATGTAATTTATATTGAAATAACAATCGGAATCACGTTGAATGAAAGTTATTTTAAGTTGAAACAACGTGAATTTCATGTAGAATCAAATGGGTTTGAGTGTATTTTAACAGTGTGAAAAAGCTTCAGAGACAACATTTGCATTTATGTTAGAATAATTCAAAACACTTACCCTGTAACACATGTTTAAATTATTTTGTATTCTCCTTTGTTAACAGAAGCATCAGCAGAATCGCCCGATATGGTCATCATTCTACTTTGAAAACTTGATGTACTATTTAACTAAACAATTTTAATTATAAGAATACGGGAATTGTCTTCTTTTTATAACATATTTTAAAAATGAAAATAAAAAATGTACATACTTAAGTATGTATGCATGTTAATTTAACAAGATACACTTTTGATTTTAATATAAAACAGGTTTTTATGGATTCAATATTGAACAATGTTATTTTAACAGTGAATAATATTAAATAAACGTGATGTAAGGTTATTTTAATATTTTTTATTTAAAATTAATATGAAATAATGATAAATTTAAATAAAGGGCATACTTTTGCATAAATTTACTATGATTCTCAATCAACATTTTTCCATGTTAATTTTACATTTTTTTTTTCTGTGTGAAGTTATCAGCAATTAAAGCGACCCATAGTGAGAAAAATAGCATTTTAGCAAACTTTGTGGGCTCAAGGCACGGCTAATAACTATGCAAACGATCTAAAATTTTATATATATATTTTTTTCTAATTTTGAATCATTCTAAGGGGGTTGCCAAGTGAAAATACGAACAAAAAAAATAACGGTCACCCTAATATGCAAGTATTAATTTAATAATATAAACTTAAACAAATATGTGTCCAAAGACCTTTTGTAGAACCCCCTAAAGTTTATAACACCTTTTTGCACAACTTGCATCTTGCGTGCGCAGTTCTATTATCGTTAATTTAGAAAAAAGACCCCACATTCTTATTTTGTTTTTGTGGTACAAAATGCATTGCATGTATGTGACATTTATTCACTTGTGACTTTTTTGTAACCAGTTAAAAATTAGGTTCATGGCCAGTATGATTTAATATTAAATTTTTTAATTTTTACTAAGCCCAAAATCTCGGGATTCGGGACTTAAATTATTAGAATAGTCCCGGGATTTCGATACGCGGGACCGGCATCCCCAGTGTTTGATGGTCAAACGGTTTCTTCCCAGCAAAAACTTTACTTACCTGGTAAGTTAGCAAATAATGTTGGAGAAAATAAACACTACTTATTTTTCGGCTGAATAACTACTTATTTTTGTTTGAGGTGTCCAAAGAATTCAGTACTTACAAAATACACTTACTAGAAGTCAAAAAATACCTAGTTATTATTTAACTACTAGTAAGTTGAATTGTAAGTACTTACAATATACTTACCAGAAGCCAAAAAATCACTAGTTAATAGACCTAATAAGTAGTTATTGAGTACGTTACCAGTAAGCAAATATTCAGTAGTGAAAATAACAGAAGTAATAAGTAGTTGCTTAGGTCATTACTAATAAGTACTTATTGAAGTTTTCAGAATAATGACAATTGTAATGACAACTACTTACCAGGTAATGTCTGAAATAACTACCACCTATTACTAAAAATCAAAAAGTTTTTCCTGGGTTAGTACCGTTACTGCTGCTCCAGCTTTGGTAAATAAACAAAAATTTAAGATTAATTTCAATACCAAAGTAAAACGATTACATTTGACCGATACCGAGTATTTTTTTACCGATACTACTTGGTACTCGGTTGATAAGTATCGATTACAAAAATACTTGGTACTTATATAAAAGTATCGAATATGTACTTGTATTTACTCGTATCGTTTCATACCTAATTGAAGCTACCTTTCCCACACCAATAAATCTCAGTGTATTTATCAAATATGAAACATTGGAAATTTAGCACGTCATACGGATATCGTATTAATAATAAACTTTGTATTCCCGAAAATAACTTTGATAAAAAATATTTTGTTTAATGTTCACACTAAGCTCAAATATTTCACAATTTTTGTTTGTTAAAACAGTTGGCAAATAGTGTCAATTAAAATAAAGGAAATCATGTTTGCCATGCGTTCATTTGCATCAAAGAATTATTTAATGAAAGTGTTCAAAAATTAAAATATATTTCACAAATAGTAAAAATTGCCAAATTATTGGAAATTTGCAAAATTTTGCTAATAGCGGTATTATGGCAAAGCCTAATAGTTATTCAAAATCGTTAGAGCTGTAAAGATTCACAGGGAAAAATCGCTTCTTCACGAGCCTGGCTAAAATTCGCGAAAAATTGAAAGCTTGGAAACAAACCCTAAAATTTATTTGAAATCGTTAAAAAAAACAAATTTTCGGCAAATAGCATAAAGAATGTTTTTTGCAAAATAAGCGAAAATTCGCAAAAATTTTTAAAATTTTAAACAAGCCATAATTATTAAAAGTCCCTAAAAGTATAAGGAATGGCAAGAATTCGGTAAAAATTGCTAAATTAGCGGAAATTTGCAAAAATTTGCTAATAGCGGCATGATAGGAAAGCTAAGCAGTTATTAAAAATCGTTAAATCTGCAAATAATCACAGAAAGAAATCGCTTCTATCACGAACATGGCTAAAATTCGCGAAAAAATGCAAATTTTAAAAAAAATCTTAAAATTTATTTGAAATCGCTTAATCGGTAAAAAAAATACAAAATGTCGGGTAAAACCAACAAAAAAAAAAAAATTTGCAAAAATAGGGAAAATTCGCGAACAGTTTTAAGATTTCAAACAAAACCATAAAATAAATTAACAGTGCCTAAAACTATAAGGAATGGCAAAAATTCTATAAAAATTGTTAAATTAGCGGAAATTCGCAAAAATTTGCCAATAGCGGTATGATAGCAAAGTCTTTTAATTAAAAAAAAATATTTTAAAACTGTAAAGAATCCGAAAACTTACAAGAAAAATTGCTTCTATAGGTAACATGGCTAAAATTATTTGTCGTTGTTTGCTCTTACAATTTGTTTGTAATATCAAATAAATATTTGCTCAAAAACTACTAAAATATTTGATTTTTTGTGTTTACATTATGTTCACATTGGACAAATATTTGTTTGCCGGCAAATACTTTTATTTGCTCAAAATCAGCTGTTATTTTATTTGACACTCAAAAATATTTTGTGTTCACACAACGTTAGTAAAATATTTGATGTTTGCTATCAAATATTTCATCAGTATGAACGTACCTTTAGTTAAATGAGTAACTTTTGTGCTCGCGTTCTAAAAAACATCATAGTACACAGAAAAAATGTGCACCAAAATTTGTTCAATTAATTCAATAATGCTGTTTCAAACACTGTTTTAATTGCTCCAATTAATTTGCCTTAATTGAAAATAAAAATTATAATGTTTGTTTGTATATTTGTAAATATGAAAACATACACAAAAATTTCAAAATGTTTAAAGTTTCAAACAATTTTTTAATTGTTTTAATTAACTGTGTTGATTTTGCTTGCAGGCGGAAAATCAGTACAGAATTCAATTAATAGAATTCAATTAATAAAAAATACGTAAATTGAACTTGGGTTTAAATTTTTTCTGTGTAGTTTTAAATCTTTACAAGGTGCCCGAGCCGCTCTAGCACAACACAGGGTTGTCAGATTTATTTGGACCTTTTTCACCACATTCAATTTCAAAAATCGCCAAAATCGCCATCCCTTTAATGTTTTAATTTAATGTCTGATTATCACTGGTTCTATTATTTTATATGAGGGAATCTATCATATAAACATGGTTAATTTGGAAAAAAATCTGAGATAGGAATTATCAAGGCCCATTGAAAAGGTCTGCGCAAGAAGCCTGATGATCATTGTTTATATTCTTTTTAGTTGTCAAAAGTTGTTTACATTTTGCGTACATGTGCATGTATACGTTTGTTTACGTTTATGGTATGCCACACATACACTTTTTTTCCTTTTGCTTTGTATATGTGGTAGTAAATTTTTGAAAACTAAAAAGAATCGTGTTTTGTTTTTGTACAAGTAAGCAGACCTGATAGATGGGCCTTGGGAATTATTTTAACTAAAATTGAACGTGTCCATTGATTATTTCAGTGAACTTTTACGAAGTGCCAAAATTGTGCCAACTAACCCCGTCGTAGTATATCGCCATCTTAAAGTGACAAGTCCGCTTCATATAAAGTGTTCGAACTCCAACCGGTCCCTACCGCTTTTGCACTGTCACGTGACAAGTTTAGTGTTACTTTCCTTTCCTCTAAGCATTTGAAAAGAGTGTCTAGGATTTAGACCCACCTTTTAGTATACCTGTGCCCATGCTCTGTAACTCTCGCATCGAGAAACTTTTCGATTGCAGATTTTGATATGAAACAAAATGCCATATATTGACACAAACATCTGTCTGTAACGTTTTTTGGCGAGTACTAGCTGTCACCTAAGGAAATTACTCGCCAATTTACAGAAAAAGTGTGTCTGTAACATTTTTGTGAGAAAAGTTCCCACTTTGAACTTTCAAATAAATTCACGAAAAAAATGGAGCGAGAAAAAATGTTAACACTAAAAACAATTAAAAATGCAAAAAAAAGTGTAATAATATTAATATTTTGTTCTTGGCACATTTTTCATTGTTTTATTATTTTGCTTTTAACATTTGAATTAAATATACGAATGTCTTCAAAGCTCGTTTGTAAACAACAAACATTAAAGTCGCTCTTTACACAATTTGGTATAGCCGACGGTTGTGTTTTCGCCGCCGTCGTTGAAAAATTTTCAATTTAAGTAAATTTTGGTCGCCGTCAACGATATGTGTTACTGGCGTTCTGAACGTCTGCAATGTCACATCGGCTTCGAGTGCAATATTATGACATTTATAACGTAACGACGTAATCTCTTTTGAAAGTTTTCGACATGAGTTACAGACACACATTTCTCTCACTTTTCGGGAAACGATGGAATATTTTGTTTCACATCTTTTCGATGCAAAAAGTTCTCACTAAGGTTACAGAACATCGGTACAGATGACTAAAAGTTTTTTCGTTACACATACAAGCACAAAAAGAAATATACATTAAACATATTTGCATTGCCTCTTATTAATAATCAACGATTTTTATTTTATCAATATTATTCGTCTTTTTTATTTTTTTACAATCTTTTTAAAACTTTTTTGTTTTTTTTTTTTTTTATTAAAAGTCATTTTTTCTTGTGCACGGACGTATTTTTTAGTTATATATATTAGAGTTTCCCGGGTAATTTTTTCCGGGAATTTCAAATTTAATTTTTTAACATTTTAATTTGTTAGCATCGTTAAAATCAAAAATGAGCAATAAAAATATATTGTATACCAAAATTACTAAAAACTACCTGCAAATCGGACTATTTTTCCTACGCCAATAAATCAATGGTCTTTTTAATTTCTGGTGAAATGTCTAAAAAGCTTCTTGAAGTAGAAAATGAAAATGTACACGATACACCACCACCAACACCAGATGATGAACCATCTACAAATTCTAAAAAATAAATCTAAAGAAAATACAAAAGCCTGAAAATATCTTAAAAAAAAAGAATTTGACGTCTATGAAGTCACGGGTGACAGGCCAACAAATTTAAAATCTTTGTATGATGCGCTTCTTACTATAAAACCAACGTCTGTAGAAAGTGAGAGCACGTTTTCGGTAGCTTGCAATATACATACATATCAACAAGGATTATAAATAGATCTGATGAGCTTTTAAATGCTTTAATAATACCAAAAAATTTTGCTTAAAAGAAAATTAATTTTACCAAGTTGCTATTAATAATAACTACTAAAGATTAATAAGTTTTAATAATTCGTGATCTCCAAAAAAAATATATATATACATACATACATATATAATTTATTTGGGTTTTTGTGCAATTAATAATGCTAATTTTTTTGGGCTGTTATATAAAAACTTTTGCCTTGAACTCATGTAATTAAATCATTGTTTTATTCAAAGAATCCCGGGATTCCCGGGAATAAGATTTTTTTTTTTGTTTCGTTTCCCGGGAATAGAAAAAGTCCGGGAAATTAGAAACCCTATTCTATATTGAAAAAACCATAGTTGCATCATTAAGTCACGAAGAAGAATTTGTTTTGTATGGGAAATCTAGTCAAAAACAACTAGATTTGGCTCGAAATTTCGTAAGTCCTAGATTCTGCGTAGTTGGAAATGTAGTATAATTTTTTATTAAGTTTTTAAGAATTATTTTCAAGACTCGCAAGATTGCATTCGAACAGTCATTCGCTATCGACTGATGCTATAAGAAATTTCGATACATATTATTCGATATCGACACAATCCTAAAAGTAAATAAATGTTAACGTTCGACAGCGCTCAGGTCACAATTTTGGAATTATTTTGATCAAATTTGGCACAAACATATTTTTTTATTGTCACAAGGAAGAAGAACCCTATTGAAAATGCTAAGAATTGGCTCATAACTTTACATATCCTACGTACAAAGTTCTTTCCGGAATAGTGTATTTGTGCCCATAAACCATTTAATTTTTATAATATTTAAACCATAATTATCATTAAAGAACTATTTTTGTGTCGTTACCTGCTGATATTGTTTACCGCGAAAAAATTTTAAAATTGCACTACAGAATAGCTCTTAACGAAAATTATCGTTAACTATCGATTTTTGATTACGTTGTGTAAAATTTTTTGTCGGTAAAAAGTGAGAGAATTCATTATTACAACCGATTATTTTTGATAGAAAATGCTTGTAAGGTAAAATTTTACTTATACGTACTTACATTGACGCATCGCATGAAAGTACAGCATTAACTTTATCTATCTTATCGTCTTCCTTATCTTCTTGTTTTCAATAAAGAAAGTTTTTCATTTTCTGTGTGGACTTAATTCGCTTTTTTTGTCGCAAGTGTTTTATGAATTTGTTACTTAACTACCACCAGCCAGCAGTGGCATCATAACCACCATCTTTGCATCATCATCTGCCACACTACTGCCTCTTCATACTTTGCCATCGTTTAGTTTGATGTCTAGAGGAAATGCGTTTTTTAGTTGCGCATTCATATTTGCTGAATTATCGTTATTTTTTCTAATGTAGTTTTTGGCTTTTCCATGTTTTTATTTTGGGTGTTTTGCTTTTTATTTCTTCTTTATAAATATTTAAAATTTCATAGTGCTTTCATTCATTTGACAGTTATCGATTTACTTTTGTAGATATTTTTTTATGTTTATTTTTTTCTTATTTAAGTTTTTATGTTGCTGTTTTTATAACGTATGGAAATGATGTACTATTATTTGTAATATTTCCGTTGTTGGTTAAAAATATTTGGAATAATATTATCGTTACATTAGGTATATAACTATTTACATACAATAAAATTTTAAGCTGTATTCAAATGCTACACCGACTACCAATTTTATTGTCTGCTACTGTTGGCTTCTTCTTTTTCCAAAAATATTCTCTAACGTACACAGAAAAAAAATTAAATACCAACTTCAATTAACATATTAGTTAGAAATGTGTACTATTAATTATATTCCGTACTGATTTTCCGCCTGCAAACAAATTGATCATATCAATGAAAACATTTGAAAGTTTGAGTTTTTCATGCTGTTGAGTTTTAATCAATAGGTTGAATTAAAATGTGACCACCAGCAGAAGAGGCTATATAAAACGTAAGCACATATCAGAATATTTCTTTCAATCAACACAGTTAATTAAAACAATTAAAAAATTGTTTGAAACCTTAAAATGTTTTGAAGTTTGTGTGTATGTTTTCATATTTGCAAATATACACACAAAACATTATAATTTTTATTTTCAATTTAGGCAAATTAATTAAAACAATTAAAAAAAATTTTTTGAAACAGCATTACTTGATAATTGAAGCACAGCCGCGAATAACGTTGTAAACGCCACATTTTGCAAAAACGGTTTTCTTGCAGATAACCGTTAACCTTACTCTCTTACACAGTTTAAACATCAAATCAACCAAAACTATGCACCTTAACGCCTTCAAAATGGCATACAAAGTGTCAGCCAGTGGAAGAACATTGCAAGTTTCTTACAAAATGATGAAACCGAAATGGTTTTGCAGTGCGGAATAATGTTTTAAAAGCTTTTTGCATAAAAGTTTTTATTATCATTATTTTTAATAATAGGAAAAAAATATTTTTTAAAACAAATAATGCTGCCTGTCAAAAAACGTTTTTTTGCTCTCCTTAAAAATTATTATTTTGTAACTTAAAACGTTATTCGCGGCTGTGCTTCAATTGTTGAAGCCTTTTATGGAAATCTGCGTTCAAAATAATCTTCAGCGACGAGACACACTTTCATCTCAGTGGATTTGTTAACAAGTAGAATTCCACGAGTGCATTCTCAAAGCGTGGCTAATTGATGCGGTTTATGGGCTGGCATCGTCGTATATCATTTGTGACTTCTTTCTTTGGGTGTTTTAAAAGAAAAAAGTGAACGTCAATGAGCGTAGAACAAAGTAAGAGCTAAAAGATGAGATAATTCGGCACAATAAGGACATTTAATCTCAATTAGATAGAGGATAGAGGTGTGCCACTGAGGCCGTGGCGAGCATTTGGCCCATATTTAGTTTCACACATAATTTTAATAGATATTTCTATCATAATAGGAAATATTAAGGTAATTCTCAGAAAATTCTTTTCTTTGAAACAATAAAAACATACAATAAGGATGAAACAAAAGTTTTAAAGTTTCCTCGTCGATTCATAATTGTTTTAGTGAATTTCCAACCAGTTAGTTTAAATAATTTCGTGTTAACGCTAAAACTTTATTATATCCACACCACCAAAGTGGAAATGGAGATGTGCTGATGTTTGTAACAGCTAAAAATGTTGGTCCTTTACCCACATTTTAGTATACCGATGGACTTAGAACCACTTTTTAAGTCGATCTAACGATGTAAGTCCATGCTGCCTTCTGGCTACCCATGTGCACGAAATAATGGTCATAATTTTGAAGATGGATTAATGAAGTTTGTTACATAAGTTCTAATTGTTACAAGGACGTATTAAAAATAGTCAGAATTGGTCCATAATTTCAAATAGCCCCGTAGGTATATCATTGACTTCAAACATTTTTTATTTATTAAATTTGTTCATAAGTGTTACCAGAATTTTTTTTTTTTTTTGTTATTACTGAATCACTAATAAATTTTTTTTTTAAATCGTTTGATTAAAATTCAACAAAATTGTATTGAAAAAGAATTGTTGACTTTACAAAAATCTTGGGAATGTAAAGGTCTACGTTCTTATCTAAATAGAAAAAACTAATTTTAAGAAAATCGAACAAACAGAAAAAATGAATGCAAATTAAAATACGTCGTTTTATTTAAATCGTTCTTAATAAAAACACAAAAAGTTGCCGAATACCAAAAAAATATATTAATCGAATACTCGGAATTAAGAAATGAGATATCACAGGTAAATACATGCTGTTGGCAGTTGCATTTCTAAGACGTTTAAAATTGTTTGAAATTTAAAGGCTAAAGTCGGTCAGTATGCCAACGAAAATGTTAGCCTTACAGAAGACTACAACATCACGCTATGTTGGAAAAACAACTCCACAAGATATCCACGGTTGTCTATATAAAAATAAAGAATTAATTCAATTCCTGCAGCACAGCATCAAAACGAGTTTTATCTTTAGCTGGAAACGAAACAGAATAGATTTCAAAATAATTGATAGCCTTCTTTTTTTAATTCTTTTTATAAAGAAAACTTTTGTAAAAAAGATTATGTTTTATTATTGTTAATAGAAACAAAATTAGGGGTGGGAGGGGTGGTGGGGGGGTGTTTTAAAACCATGTGAAATAAGCCCATGATGGCCTTATTGCTCAATTTAATGGGAGATAAAGCCATAATCGCCTTATTGCCCAATCATTGAGAGGTAAGGTCATATTTACAATTTTGCGAAATGAGAGATACAGCCATATTTTTTTCGCAAATGAGAGATAAAGCCATATTTTTCAGAATATTCTTATGCAAGGTGTAAACATTCTGTAAAAGGGAAAATCATTAGTTATCATTGAAAAATATGCGCATGGGAATAGCTTATCCCATCGACAATAAATTGCAAGTGTTTTTATCAAGAATAAAAACCGGGAATTAAGCACGAATAACAGAATCTTTTAAAATAAAAATTTTGTATTCCCAGAAATTGAAATTACTTTTTGATAATAAACAGGCAAGTGCACGGCCTAAAGAAAACACTTAATTGACAACATGCTTTTGTAAGTTGTTGTTGTTTTCATTTTGTTTTTCTTAACCTACTTACAACTACAATTAATGTTAAGAGAATTTCAAATAATTGTAGTGGGGAATGTAAGATGGCATAAACCCACTGTTTATTGTTGATGTGTTTTGTTTAAACTTTGATATTTTTGGAACTGTTGCTTATAAGTCTTATACGTTTAACACTTTTATTTGGTTTAAATATCTTTAGTTTTTCTAAAATCTTTATGGATGAAGTTTCGTGATGATCTGGCCTATGCAACCAGTGAAATGCGCATGGGAATAGCTTATCCCATCGACAATAAATTTCAAGTGTTTTTATCAAGAATTAAAATATTTATGTTTTTTTAGCTTTTACATAAATTAATTTAGTCTTATTTAATCAGTGCTATATTGGTTTTGGTGGCTTTGGAAAATACTTTAAATATAATTATCTTTTCTGTATCAAAAATTTTTAGGTCCTGGCTACACTGCTTGCTTTACAATAACCATACGAATTGTTGATGGTACTTGTCGATACTCATCGATACATGCTTATACTCAAGCGCATTCATACGAATATCCATACGCATGCCTGTTTGTTCATACTCATACCGGTCGCTATACAAACTTATTTATGTTCATACTTATTGGCACTGTTGCCAGAAGTGCAGATTTCTCTGCATTTTGCAGATTTTTTCGTTGCCAAAATAGCAAAGTGAGATTTGCAGATTTTTGCTGTCAAATTGCAGGTTTTTTAAATTAATTGTGTAGACATCACTTTTCTTTATTTTCCTTTTCGTTTATTCATACATATGTATATATATATGTACATACATACACTTTTGGAAATATATATGTGAAATTAAAAGTTTTGACTCAAGACTTTTATTCCCAAAAATTTGCCTTTTTATTCAAAAAATATTTGTTTTGTCATATTCATCAGCTAATGTGGAACGAATATTTAGCCAAGTAAATATTAATAAAACAAAGCAAAGAAATCGTTTAGATAAAGAATCGCTTGAAGGAATTTTGTACACAAAAGACTTTCTTAAATTAAATAAATCAAATTGTTTTAATATTCCGATACAAAATAAAATTTTACGGCAAATTACTTCTGAAATTTAAAATAAATAAATGCATAAATTATTTAAAATACAATATATGAACAATGTATTTGGATATACATTTTTATGTTTTATGTAAAAAATTATAAATATTCAGGTATGTGATTAAAATTGATCGATTTCAAAACGATGGTTTTTAAAAGTTGTGATGAATTGCGACCAATTTTTAATTTCATTTCTGAATAAGTCTTTATTTTTTGTTCAAAATTTATCTAACAAGAATATACAAAGAAAGTAAGAGAAAAATTTATTATAAATAATTTTTAAAAGATACAGAAAACGATGTTATCGGATTTAAATCGTTTTATTTTAAAAATAGTTTTCCATCAAATACCTGATCGTTTATATACTTATATAATGTTTTTCTTTTGTATATACTAAATTTTTATTTTAACGTACCAAAATGTTAAATACACCTTTTAGTTTGTTGTATGAATTCGAAAATAAGAAAAATCAATCCCAAAATAAAGTATTTTAATTTCCCAGATTTTTTGCAGATTTTTACATTTTTTTTTTTGCAGATTTTCGAGATTTTTTGACCCAATTTTGAAGACTTTTTGGATACATTTTCTGGCAACAGTGCTTATTGGTATTCATACCTGTCCGTACTCGTGCTCGGTGGCGTATGAATAGGTTACAAGTATTAAAAATATAACTTTTTGGCTTTCTGTGGTACTTACCAGACAACGGCTTTCTGCGATTGCAAAAAAATCGCAGTTAATGAACACCAACAAAAACACTCGCTTGCGGTCATACCATCAAACTTGCGTGCTTTGTTATTTATTCCATCGTTAAGCTTCGTTTGTCAATTAAGATGTGTGTGTGTTTGGTCCGACAATGATTGTTTTGGCAAAGAAAAAAAATATGCAAACAAAAAAGCCAGAAATCAAGCAATTATTACTCATGTTGGCATTCAGCAGTTACTATGTAGTACAAGAAAAAAAAATGAAACTAAACGCACATATGTAGGTACAAACAATTTCCATAGAAACAGAAGAGTTTTTTTATCATCTTAAAAAGTACAGTAGTTCTGTATGTACAATGTATTCTGGTTTTATTGTTGTTAATTTTAACAAAGCGTCTCATCGACTGGTTTATTGTTGTTATTGTTGTTAATGTTAACAAAGCGTCTCATCGAGTGGACAATGACTACTTGAATGCAAAAGTATAAGAATGTGTGCCTTTTGACTTTACACAAATAAGTTATATTGCTTGCGCAACAAAAATGCAAACAAAGCACTTTCAATAAAAAACGCACACATTCAAAAATAAAATGTGTACGAAACGATGTAAAAATTACCAACGTTGAACCTTGTTTTGCAGGCAAAGAGTGAATGTAAAGTTGAGCGTATGAATACAACTATGTTTTTTTTCAATATAGCAGTAAAAAATACTTCCCTGCAAAACAAAAAATGGGCGGCATGAAATAACCTCCCAAAATATAACCCCCCAAAAAAATAATGAAATATCCCCCCAAAGCGTGGGGCCTTATTTCATATGCAATATAGCCCCAATTTTGAAAATGAAATTATCCCCCAACGAAATGAAATAATGCCCCAAACATTAATGATATAATTCCCTAATTTTTTGTGGCTTATTTCATATGAAATAAAACCCCACAGTCTGAAATGAAATAAGAGCCCAATGTATGTAATACAATTAATTATACAGTTTTGCTTTAAAAAATTACGCGATAGCAGGCGCGGATTCAGGGGGGGGGGGAAATAAGGAAATTTCCCCCCCGTAAATTATAAAAATATGTTTTGTTTATTTCGATAATACAAGAATTCCCAATAATATTATTTTTTTTTAATGTACAAAATTTTTTGAAATACCAGAAAGGTTTTTTTTATTGAATCTCTAACCAAATTTTCAATAAGTATCGAAATCTTAATCCTAATAGTTATTTATTAGATAAACATTTTTTTTCATTTTTCGAATTTATTCTATGAGTTAAATTTCAGTTATGTATTTTGTAAAGCTTTTTTGTAATAGTTATATTCCTTTAATTTTTCAGAAATGACTTTATACACTACCAGACTATTATATTGTATTTTCTTATTACATTTTACCTTAGCCTTCCTTTGGAAAGCAATGAATAAATTCGAAAAATGAAAAAAAATGTTTTTAATAATATAAAGTAACCTTCACAAGGAAATAATTCCCAATTTCTAATTGTTAAAATAGTTGAGTTAAATACATTCAATTTATAAAGTAACACTATCCAGTGAGACACAAAGAATGCTGACGAAGGCCGTAGCGGGCCAGAAAATGCATTACATTCTGCTGGTGTCTAATAATTGTAAATTTTTCTGAACATTCAATATACCTCATTGCTTTCCAAAGGAAGGCTAAGGTAAAATGTAAAAAGAAAATACAATATAATAGCCTGGTAGTGTATAAAGTCATTTCTGAAAAATTAAAGGAATAGAACTATTACAAAAAAGCTTTACAAAATACATAACTGAAATTTAACTCATAGAATAAATTCGAAAAATGAAAAAAATGTTTATAATAATATAAAGTAACCTTCACAAGGAAATAATTCCCAATTTCTATTTATTAGATATTTTCAATGAAACATCTAGTTTACTGTATTCAAATACTTATTATTCTACATTCAATCCCAGCAGATGGCATCTATGTATAACCAAAGGTTGAATTATTAAAAAGCCTTAGTATTTGCAATATTTATGTTTATATGAATCAAAATTCTATTCGATAATTTTTGACGAAAGCACGGATTTGTCGGGGAAAAGCCAGATTTCCTTATCTTTAAAATATTTCAACATACAACAAAAATTTGAAGAGGCTTCAAAGGATATGGATGACGTTGATGTGTCAAGTGATGCGAAGGCACTATCATCAATAGTTCTTAAAGCTTTGACAAATTTTGGTCTTAACATAAAAAATTGTGTAGGAGTTGGAACAAATGGGTGTCCAATGCTGTCAGCAATGAAGTTATTAAAAAAGTCTAATTCCTAAAAGAAAGATGAATATAAGTGAACTCTAAAATCACTTATTCGCAGCTTAAAAATTTTGTAATTTTTTGATAAAAGTCGTGAACCCTTTGTGACGCACACCTTACAACGCATGCTACAGTTTTTCAGTACTATATAATAAACCCAATTTTATTTATTTTAACAAAACAAATTACATATATAAACTAATTTTGTGATCATTAATGAATGTACGAATGAATATCAATCTTTTTTTTTGAACGAAATTTATATTGTGATGAGTCTGCTGTAAGTGCTATTTTAAGCTCAAAAAGCACCTAAAATAATAATTAATTCGTGTATAACATTAAGAGATCAGGGGTGGGGTGGTATTTGGTAAAAGTTATTGTAGTAATGATCGTCGAAATACATATTTTTTAATATAAAAATTAAATTATACATCTAGTCTTATATTCCATTAAAAAAAATTAATTTGGAACATTTTTAGTTTGTGGACTGGTTTTGAGATTAGCCCATATACCATTTATTTTAAAACCACAACTAGCTGATGAGCTGATTATGTTTGATAAACGAGATTAATACATTTTAACTTGAGCCTGAACTGTTGCATTGACAACAAACATGGAAAATATCTGAAAATCCATCAGATAACGTTGTAGTTGCTTTAATTAACTGTGATGAAGATATCTACCCAAATCTAAGAAAAATATTTCAACTTTTCGTGTCAATGCTCGTCAGTAATGCAACGAGCGAGGGGTCATTTCCTACCTTTCGTCGAATAAAAACATGGCTCAGATCAACAATGACCGAAGATAGACTGTACTATCTCAATTTGCCTCACAAGGAAATCACAATTTACTTATTTAAAAAGATTAATTTATTTTAATTTATATTGAACGGATCTTATATTTTATTTACCCCTATTGATTTGTTTTAATTATATACAGTCATGTCACAGAGTACAATTCCGTTCGGAAACGGAATTCATTCCGTATTTTGGTGCTTCAGAAAATGACGAAAAAATGTTTCGGAATGAAACCATTTTTGTTTTCATAACCGGTATAGGAGTTGTCTGTATCTGAAAGGCCATAAAACTATCAAAATACACTTTCCATCAACAAACAAATATGTTTTCTCCAATTCCGAAAGGAATCATTCCGAACGGAATTGTACTCTGTGACATGGCCCATAATATACACATATTGTAAAGCTCGAGCTGGATCCGCGCCTGCGCGATAGATACCATGATATGATAAACCAAACACAAGCTTCGCCAACTAAGGCTTTTCTGCATAGCCGGCCTTCGGCCGGTCGCAATGACTTTCCTCTATGGTATAACAAACATCGGCTTCGCAAACTAAAGTTTCTCTGCATAGCGCCAGGATTTTCTCCTCTATAGTATAAAAATACCGACTCGACCCAGCTACGCAGAGAAGCTTTAGTTAGCGAAGCCGGTGTTTGGTATACCGTAGAGGAAAAAGTCATTGCGCCCGGCCGAAGGCCGGTTATGCAGGGTAGCTTCATTTATTGAAGCCGGTGTTCTGTATACCAAAGTGGATAAATCCTTGCGCCCAAAAACGTTTTCATTATAACTGTGAAAATAAACTAATCCCCCAAAAAATATATTGGGGCTTTATTTCATAATGATTTTTTGGGAGATAATTTTAAATGAAATAATACCCCAATTAAAAAAATGAAATTACACCCCAAACAAAATGGAACAACCCCCCAAAAATCGTTTTTGTTTTTCTCTGTACAAACTTTTGGAGGGTTATTTCATTATTTTTTTGGGGAGTTATATTTTGGGGGGTTATTTCATGCCGCCCAAAAAATTACATATCAAAAAAAAACAAAACAAAAATTGTTAAAAAAAAATTAAAAATTTTAAAAAAATAAAAATAAAACAAATAATATTGATAAAAGAAATATCGTTGATCTATATATATAAAATTGTAACGTTACTGACTGACTGACTGACTGACTCACTGATTCATCATCGCACAGCTAAAACGCCTGAAGCTAAGCACTTGAAATTTGGACCAGAGATTGGTCACTCCCCAAATCGATCCACTAAGACGGGATTTTTGGAAATTCAAATGTTTAAGGGGTAAAAAGGGTAAAAACGGGAAAATGCGGTAACCTTATATTTCCAAAACTAAAAGAGATACAAACAAAATGTAATACTTATCGTTGTTCTTTAGAAAAATAAGCGGACAGGTGTCTGGTACTTTTTTGAAATTTGGCCCTATTAGGGAGTAAAAGGGTAAAACCTGAATTTTAGTACTTTTTTGACACCCAATCTAACTTTTGGACCAATAATTATAGAAACAAAGTGTATACCACATTCGAAACTTATCAAAAAAATACGAATACGAATTTGGTACTTTTTCGAAATTCGAACATTTAAGGGGTGAAAATCGTGACTAATTTTGGTACTTTTTTTACAAAACATTTTTCTCCATTCATTGACATATTCGTACCTAATTATGGGCTCCCACCACAATACTGAAATTTTTGATACTTTGATGGGGGGAAAAAATCGTACCAAAAAAAGGATATACGGAAATTTGATATTGTTCTTAAGGTTTTGGTTATACAACTGTTATTTTTTTAACTATCGTTAATAACGGACCAAGAAACATAACATTCAAGATGCAATTTCCTGAGTGGATAAGAATCCATAATGGGAAGTTTTTGGTACTTTTCTGTTCATTAACCGGTACTTTTTGAATTTTAATTAGTATTGGAATATTAAAAATAAAATTAAACTTACAATGTCCTGAATGGATGAGAATCTATTTGAGTGAACTTTTTAGTACCTTTTTTTTCATTAACTGGTACTTTTTGAATTTCCGTTAGTATTGGACCTAGAAACATAAAATAAATCCTGCAAGGTCTTGAGTGAATGACAATCTGTTAGAGGGATCTTTTTGGTACTTTTTCGTATTTTAACTGGTACTTTTATTAAATTTTCGCTAATATTGGTCTTATGAACATAAAATTAAACCTGCAAGGTCCTGAGTGAATGAGAATATCTGAAAGGGCTTATTGGTACTTTTTGAATATCCGTTAATATTGGACTTAGAAACATAAAATTAAACATGCAAGGTCCTGACTGAATGAGAATCTATAAGAGGGCTTTTTGGAACTTTTTTTATTATTCAACCGGTACTTTTTGAATTTCCGTTAATATTGAACGTAGAATAATAAAATTCAACATGCAATGTCCTGAGTGGATGAGAATCTTTAAGAGGGAATTTTTTGGTACTGTTTTATTCTTTAACAGGTACTTTTTGATTTTCCGCTAGTATTGGACCCAGAAAGATAAAACTAAACATACAAGGTCCTGAGTGAATGAGAATCTGTAAGAGGGCTTTTGGTAATATTTTGTTCTTTAACTGGTACCTCTTTAATTTCCGCATTTAATGGATCTAGAATCATAAAATAAATATGCAAGGTACTTTTTCGTTCTCTAACTGGTACTTTTTTATAAACCGATACTTTTTTTAATTTAATATTTATTTTTGTGCAACAAATAAAAAAAGTAAATAATTGTCTGGTACTTTTACGAAATTCGGCCGTTTTAATAAAAATTATACAACATTTGTAACATATCTAAAAAATACAAATGCATTTTTGGTACTTTTTCGAAATTCGAACGTTTAAGGGATGAAACTTATACCTATGTTTGTTACTTTTTCAAAAGATTTTTTCTCCATCTATTTATCTTTCATCGCAGAGCCAAAACGTCTGAAGCTTAAAGGTTGAGAGGGGCTGGCCTCTCGCCAAACGATCCTGCTAACCTCATACCTCCTAAACTAAAAAAGATGAAAAACATTAACACTTATTGTTGTTCGTTAGAAAAATTCGCTAACCTCATATCTCCTTAACTAAAAGAGATACAAAAATTGAATACTTATTATAGTTCATTAAAAAAAAATGGACAGGTTTCTGGTACCTTTGTGAGGTACAGCCTTTTTGGGGAGTAGAAGGGTAAATAAAAATTTTATCACATTCGTAGCTTATCTAAAAAATACAAAACAGATTTGGACCTGTTTTGAAATTCAAACGTTTAAGGTGTGAAAATCGTTCTTAATTTTTTTACTTTTTTCACAACATTTTCTTAAAACTGGTAAGTTACTGACTGACACATCCTTAGATCCTGAAGCTAAAAAGCTGACAGTTGGACCGGAGGCTGGCCTCTCGCCAACTCGATCCCGCTAACCTCAAAAATCCAAAACAAGAGATACAAAAAATTTAACACTTAATGTTGTTCATTAAAAAAATAAGACGACAGGTGTCTGGTACTTTTTCGAAATTTGGTCCTTTTGGGGAGTAAACGCCTAAAACCTGTACATATTTTGGAACCTTTTTGTCACGCCACCACTGTATGTACATTAGAGACACAACTTTTCTTGACATCATTGCTCCAAGGGACTATATCTTATGGGCAATATGGGATAATAAAATACATTTTCAGTTCAATTTAAGCCAAAAAAAATTTTTTGCTCAATTGGCGAAGTCCCCCACGCCCACCAAACATTTTTTCATCCTATGACAAAAACTTACCAAACCTTAGGCGCCAACTACAACATTGAAATTTTGAATACATAAATGAGGAGAAAAAAGTATCAAAAAGGATAATACGGGAAATTAACTTTCTTTTTGCTATTGCGTTCTACGAGTCGTACTTTTTGAATTTTCTATATTGAACTTAGAAGCACTATAGAAAAAATATAGGTGCAAAATCCTGTGTCAATATCAACCTATTAGATGAAAAATTTGGCACTATTTTGCTAAAACCTATTTACATATACTTTGGCATATAAATACATACGTTCATGAAAGAAAAGGCCTGATTACAAAGTAGCGGGTTAAATGCTAGAATTTAAACAAATTTAAACCTAGAAAAATAAGCTTTGGCATACAAATATGTCCACGAAGGAAAAGGAAACAAATTTAAGAAATTGTTTTTGTTTAAAATGTAATTTTCTATGCGAACGTTAACGAGTGACATCGTGGGCCTGGCTGTTAATGTATATATCTTTTTCTGTTTCTATGTGTAACGAAAAAACTTTTAGTCAGTTGTTTTGTTATAAAAACAAAATCTCGCTAATGTCGAAAAAGTATAATGTAAACGCACTAGATTTCGAAGAAGATTTTAAATCAATTCTACAAGATTTCGGCCTAATGTAAATTTAGTATAATTAAAAAAAGTAAAACAAACGAAAAAAATCACAATGTAACACAAATTGTACGCAAACACAAGAAAAAAGTTAATGAAAAAACTTGCTTGCATAAAAAAGTACTTTACGCAGGTGCAAAAAAGGGTATTACCTCACAATCAATTATAACTGGGGGTAAGAAATGGAACAAATTTGCCATTAATTTTGCAACATATTTAGAGAGGAAAACAAGAACTTTTCATATTTTAGCATATATTTTTAGATTAGAACAATAACCCGCACGATTGGTAGTATACATGGAACATTATTGTCAGAAAACAAGACACCATAAGTGTACAAAAAATAGCACGTTCAATGCATCTGCTCAAGTCTGTTGAAATAACAAACAAAAGGGCTTTATATAAATGAAAGATTAGACTAAATTGACAGTGCTAAGGAAAATATTAAGGATGTCAGTAAAAAAAATTTGCTGAAAAGTTTAAACAAAGTTTTAGATCGTTTTACTGGACTACAAGATTAATTAAAATAAGAAACGATATATGTGAGTTATCAAAGTTTTTCTTGGGATTCAACAATAAATTATCAAGGTTTCGTTATAATGTGCTAAATTCCCACTTCATACTATTGACAAACTGAAGTTTATTGTTGATTGGATAAGCTATTCCTATGCGCATTTCACTGGTTGCTTAGGCCAGATCGTCAGGAAACTTCATCCAAAAATTTTAGAAAAACTAAAGATATTATACAAATAAAACTGTTAAGCGAATAAGAATTATAAGCTCCAGTTTTACTTGTAACAATATCAAAGCTTTTATTTCATCTCGCATTTATGGACTTTGAAAAGACTTTCGATATTCTGACACACAAGACATTAGACAGTGTTGCCAAAACTTGGTGACCAAAAATGGCTAAATTTACGAGAAAAAATGGTTAAAAATGGGCTAAAAAATGGCTAAAAGCTTTTTTGAGTAAAAACACATTAAAATTCAATAACAAAACAGAAATAATTCACTTAAAGTTGTTTACGATGAAATTTTGAATTAAGATCAATATGTTAAATAATAATAAACGTAAATTAATATTAAAAAATTAAATCATCGAAATAGTTGATGTCGTTATTGTTCATCTCCTAGGAATCACTCATTAGTTTAAAATAATCATAAGTTTATAATAATTTGAAGGTTAATAACACTAAAAAAAAATAAAAAAGTATAGTCGGTTAAACCCGACTTTATGATACTCTACCCCACCACATTAGACCCTTTGTACCAAAACGTTAAATAATGTACTGTTTATTTTCGAACACTGTTTGAAAGACCGTTCGCAAAAATCTGACAGAATAAAATAGAAAATCGTGTAATTTGTGCAAAAAATATATGACACTTTATCTTTAAAATTTTCAGCAGATGCAAATACATAAGGATTAGAAATTTTTATTCAGGAAACTTATAAAAAGAAACATGTCTTATTATGGAATTAAACTTTCAGAAGACACACATAATTTATGCTTACAATCGTATTCACATTCATCGAATGATGGTGTAGTTACTTATAATTACACCATGGCTGCTCGCATTTTTAAACTTATCAACCCAATTATGAATTTAAATTCACCGGGAGTTTTTTTCCTTTCCCCATTTTCCTTTATTTATTCAATTGTTAAAAATGGAAAAAGGGAAAACAGTTTTTACTCAGTGACTTCGTTTACTTAAAAATTAGAGCAAGATTTAAGGAAATGGGCTTTTGTTAAAAAAAAATTAGGACATTAATTTTATGTAGTTTTCTATATCTTTCCTTATTTTATGTTTAAATATTTCTATAAAGAAACTGGGAATTATTTCTTTTCGTAAGCTACTTTATTATATTCAACATTTTTTATTTTTCGAATTTATTCTATGAGCTAAATTTCAGTTTTGTATTTTATAAAGCTTTTTTGTAATACATAGTCCTATTTCTTCAGTTTTTAGGAATTACTTTATACAAGATAATAGTCTGGTAGTGTGAGATAGAAATCAGAGATCGGCTTTGTGCAATTGCAAAAAAATCGCATTAAATGAACAGCAACAAACACACTCGCTTGCGGTCATACAATCAAACTTGCGCAACCGCAAACATTCGCTGCTGGTTTGCAGTCATTCAAATAATGCACATCGTGCTTTGTTATTTATACCATCGTTTGCTTCGTTTTTTAATAAAGATGTGTGTGTGTTCGGTGCGACAATGATTGTTTTGGTAAAAAAAAGGCAGAAATCAAGCAATTATTACTCATGAACACATTCAGCATTAACTATGTAGTACAAGAAAAAAAAATTTAAATGAAACTAAACGCACATATGTAGGTACATACAAACAATTTCCATAAAAACAGATTTTTTTCATCTTACAAAGTACAGTAGTTCTGTAGATAGGTACAATGTATTCTTGTTATTGTTTTTATTGTTGTTAATTTTAACAAAGCGTTTCATCGAGTGGTTTATTGTTGTTATTGTAGTTAATGTTAACATAGCGTCTCATCGAGTGGACAATGACTACTTGAATGCAAAAGTATAAGGGCTCAGTTAGCCGGGAGTAATAGTAACAGTAACCTTACCGTAAAAAAGTAAGACCAATCTATTTCTTACAGATTGAGACGTAACATCTTACTGCTAACTGTAATCGTTCTAATTGCTTTACATACAACAAAATTAATCAGCTGATTTTCAACGTTTCTGTTACTCCCGGCTAACTGAGCCTTAAGAATGTGTGCCATTTGAATTTACACAATCGTGTTATATTGCGTGCGCAACAAAAATGCAAACATATCAAATAATCTCTAAATTGCGACCTGTACTTTGCGCACAAGGTTTACATGGACAGCCAGCCAGCCATACAAACATCGTTAATTCGACTCAGAAAGTGATTCTGAGTCAATTGGTACACGTAAAGGTGAGTTAAGGACCAATATTTTAAGGTGATACAGACAGCATAGTAACCTCTCCACTATTGTGGTGGTGGTATAAATATTACTGGTATTCACACCAAACTTGTTAATTTGTTACTCGGAAGTTTGTTATTTTGTTAAAGTAACCAACTGTGAACGACCCCCTTTTTAAAACTTTGTTAGTCTGGTAACTTTCGTAGTAAAACAACTGATTTATTGTTCTGACACAATATGTTATTCCGGAAAAAATAAAACATGCCACGAAAAAGTGTAAAAAAAAAAATTGTTAACCATTTAATTACTCATGCTTTGACACAAATAACGTTTGCTGACGGTAAGTAGTGAGCAACCAACTAACAACTATTTTATCAGGGTTGTCGTGTCGTTAATTTGTTAAATGTTAATCCGGTGCTTGTTAAATATACAAAAACAAAATGCGTGTAAAAAAGTAACGATTACACAGAAAAAAATATCTCAAGAAAATTTTTAACAACACAGTTTGTTAAAAATATAATTTTTGTTCAACAAACTTTTTGTTTGATTCAATGAAAAAATTTATCATATATACACTTTTCAAAATAGCACTCAATAAAACATATTTAATAATGAAATATTTAAATATTTCTTGATATTCAATAAAACAAATATTTGAATCAACGTTTACACAGTATTTTTACAACTCTTGTCCATTTTATAATAGGTCATAATTCTCATTCGCTTAACAGTTTAATTTAGTTAAATATCTTTAGTTTTGCCAAAGTCTTTAGAAAAAGGTTTCCTGATGATCTCGCTTAAGCAACCAGCGAAATGCACATAGGAACTAGCTTATTCCTCCATAATACATTTTTTATTTATTATTTATTTAAAAAGGAAAAAAATTGGGAATTAGGCACGTCATAATTAATAAATAAAGATTTGATAAACATTTTATTTGATTTAGTCAACATTTTCAACAATTTATTTTGACAAATCATGCAAACATTTTGTTGAAAAAAATTATTTTGGGCAACAACTTTTTTTATTGATTCAATAAACTTGGTTGTTGACTAAAAATTCAATAACTATACCTACAAACTTTTTTATCAATAATGCAAAAATCGTCATCGCAGAAAATTCAAAAATTTTGTTCATCAAATATGCGATTTTCGTATTCAAATTTGAAAATTATTTTTTTCTGTGTAACGACTAACAAGCTCGGTGTGAATACCGCTATTGTATTGTTATGGTAAAAATATTTACCTAATTGATAAAATCGAATTAACGGTTGCCTAATGTAACCTATTTCTCAACTTTTTTTTTAACGCTGTTTACTTGGCTAAACACCCTCTCTACTTCACTACTACAGACCATGGAAGTGAGAGCAACTTTATAGTCAATTCTGAAATTCCTAAAACAGATTTGTTACCGCCTGCATCACTTTATTGAAATACTTGCAACCAGAAAGACACAGCGATGTTTGTGCTGATTAGAGTTTTTTTTTTCCCGGAGTTTTTCGATTCCCGGGAAAGCGGGAAAAATTTTTAAATTTCCCGGGATCCCGGGATCCCGCTCCATACAAATAATACAAGGTAAACTTGGTTTTATTAATGAAAAAAACATTTATAAACAAACGTGAGGGAACTTGTTTACAAAGTAAGTAAACTAAATGCTTACATACTACAAAAATTAATTGAAGATTGAAAGCGGAACTTGAATTATTATTACCTTTGGCTATTATAAGTCAATTCCGTATTATGATGATCAAGTACAAGATAAAATAAACATAACAATTGAGGTACTCAAGATATGAGATCAAAAAGTAAATTCATAAAATATATAAAATATTTTAATAAATATATTAACATTTTTTAACGGCGTAGGAAATTACTTTCTGACACACTCAAAGCGTTTAGTGAGTCGCCAAAGAGTATATTTCTGATTTTGTTTACTAATTACCATGTTTCCGAAAAATTTCGTTTACTTTTTTACCGAGGTTGGACAAATAATTAAAAGTGCACCGTTGTTGCATGCTTCTGATGTCAAGGTTGATGCAAAAAATAGCATCATCCGGACTACTTCTTACAAACTATTTCTTTTCATTAGGTCCATCTGTAATCTTTAGGACAATGTGTTTTTCAAATTGTATGTTTTAGTAACTTACACGAGTTTCATTATTTTTTCCCCGCACTTCCCGGATATATTACCAAGCTCGATTTTTTTTTTTTTTTTTGTAGATACGACTATGTTGCAATAACGGAGCGATATGTTTATGTATATCCTATTTTTAAGACTTGTCCATGGACAATGAGAATTTACTGCCTGCATCTTATTTTGAATTTATGTTCTTTATCAATTCATCACTTCACTAAATTTATTAATTATCAACTGTTGCACTGCCCATTCTGCTTTTAATAGATTTATTGCCGCAGGAGACATTAATTTACGT
Organism: Pollenia angustigena; assembly: GCA_930367215.1. Lineage (NCBI taxonomy): Eukaryota > Metazoa > Arthropoda > Insecta > Diptera > Polleniidae > Pollenia > Pollenia angustigena. The sequence continues at coordinate 115,586,600 of OV884057.1, read as the reverse complement.
TTGTACACATTTCTTATAATTGATCTAATCGACAACCCATCCACAGATGCTAATTTTTAGAGAAAAGAAAACCAAATTTCAGAGTAAAAATAGCTGTTTTCTGAAACTATGAAGAACTTTTTATTTCCCGGGATCCCGCAAGAAAAATCCCGGGAAAACGGGAAATATAATAAGTGAAATTCCCGGGACGGGAAATCCCGGGAAAAAACCCTAGTGCTGATCCATTTTATAAATTTAATAGTGGAATACTGTTCCTTTATTTTGAAAGATGTTTCAGCGTCATAGTTTATAGCGATTTTCAATTTTAAAGGCGTTTTAATTGTTCAAAATATTTATTGTCCTTTTATAAATTTTTATAATGAAATAAAAATTATTCTTTTAAAAGAAAAGCGGTAAAAAATGTGTATGGCTAAACAAGTTAAAAAATAGCTAATGGCTAAACAGGATGAAAAATGGCTAAATCAAGCCACTAAATGGCTAAATTGGCAACACTGACAGTAGAGGAGGCATGAAGACCGCACGAAAAATCTTAACGACGTTGTAGTGAGTGTGAAGAAGGGTTTCTAGATGCGTGATATTGCCGCTGTTGCCCAACAGCTTCCCTTACAGTATTATGGCAAGGGCAAAGCAGCTCAACAGAGGTATTTTATGGGTCCTTCAGAGCCGATTAGCAGATCTGGATTACGTGGATGACTTTTGCCTACTCGCCCACACATTCAACGACATGCGAAACGAAATAGGTAAGGTCTAGACGATGGCCGATAAGGTATGACTGAAAATAAACGCCCCTAAGACATTGCCGACAAACGCAACTAGCTGTAAAACTTGTGTACCGCTCTCTTGAAGACGTTGAGTCCTTTAGAATAAATTGTTAAGGTCAAGCATGCGTATGACTCGCTCAGCTCGCTCAGCGTTATGGCACTCCACGCAACTCTCTAATAGAACGAAGAAACAAATTTTATCAGCAATGTCAAATCTGTACTCCCATGTATATGGATGCGAATTGAATGCCAAAATAATAAGATAGTTTATAGGCACAAACACTATTCCGGAAAGAAGTTTGTTTGTTGGCCTTGTGGACCGATTATCAAAATGTTGTCAGATAGATATTTAAACAGCTTGCTCTAGAACCAATATTTGTATGTGTTAAATAAACACATCAGCACAAACGCTTGAAACCCTCTTCAATATTGTGGTATGGGCATAATTATCAAAGGTTTGATCTATTTTACACACTGTTATATTAAACATTCATTTTACTTGAAATAAATTAATTCTGATCTGGCGAAATAAATAAAACATCAACAAAGAAACGTTATTTTAGTGCTGATTCAAATAAGAAAAAAAAAACACTTTAGATTTATAACCAGGGAAACCATAAATATGTAATTGCATGTTTTTCCTGGTGCGACCAAAGAAGGCAGAAACTATATATTTTTCCGTTTTAGAGCTTTGTATGAATTTTTGCATCGATTTGTTAGTGCATATTTTTGCATATTTTACCGTTTGCAGCATTTTTTGCATAATTTGGGTAAAAGCGCTTTTTCGCAGCATTTTTTTAAGTTTATAGCGCATATTTTGCCTTTTTAAGGCATATTTGGATACATTTAAATGTTTTTTTGGTGCCCACAAGAGTGTTCGCAATAAATAAAATTTGTTTTGCGAAATTCTGTTTTAAATATCTATCTAAACGCCAACGTGTTGCTTCAATTTCTCCAGGACTTTTTAAAGTGATCTAACGATGTTCATCCGCCCGTCTGGCTGGTTATCTGTCTATGTTGACCTTGTGCGCGAAGTACAAATTGCAATCTTGTAGATAATTTGAGCAAATTCGGTAAATACATTTTAATTGTACTAAGGACGATGTCTATGTAAATGGTGAGAATCGGTCTATAATTTCACATATTCCCCATAAAAACTTCTTTCCAAATAAGACTCTTTGTGTTTGTTAACCATTTTATTATGATGTTATTTAGATTGAATTCGCCCCAAAAATCTTAAAAAATCGTCTGTAAATACTATGGTGTTTGGGCTTTACCGATAATAATTTTAGGATTGTTTTTATTAAATGGAACTATTAATAAATTGTTGAATATTTTGTTTTAAAATTAGCAATTTTAAATTTGTTGGGGCATATTTTTAAAAGTTTTCAGGGCATATTTTAAAGTTTTAACTGCATATTTAATGCGCATAAAACGCTTTTTTAGAGCATATTTCTGGTTTCCCTGTTTATAACATTTGAATGTTAAAGTACTAAAATATTACAAACAATTTTACCACCCTAATAAATATTGAAAGTTAAACTACACAAAGTACATGAATTTTTTTTTATAGTTGCAAAATTTTGACATTGACTGTCAATGCAATATTTATGAAATACAAAAATGTGTTTTCGAAACTTTTTGGCAAAATTAAACCCGACACACACAATTCTCTTGTACTAAATAAAGTCGTTTTTGTAAGTTTGCATTAAAAAGAAAAGATATTCAATATTTTATGTGCTTAAGTATCTTTCAATATATAAAAAGCATTTGACGGTTTCACACGTTTCAAAACTATTAAATTTCTTATATACTTATGTATAGATGGATTATCAACGAATGTCAAAAGCCGGAAATAGTTATTACAAATTGAAAATTGGAAAAAGTAAATGGTAAAAGTAATTTTATACATTATGCTACAAAATTAAGCATCAAATAATCTTCTTGTTTTTCTCTAGCACTTTAAATTTACAATAAATTTTATTGAAACAAGTTTAATTAAGAAATTTCTTATATGAAACTTCTTGGATAGTTGGTAGATTTTAACAATAAATATTGTGAGGCTTAATGAAGACAACGCATTTAATAGACCTCTCTAAAGTCTTTAGTTCTTGACTCCATTGCTTGCTCTGAAACCATTCCAATGGTTAAAAATACTGATTTTTTTTATATAAACAACATGAATTAAGATTTAATTTAGGCTGGAAGGCATGTTGCACCAAGGCTATAAATAAAATATAGCTGCGTTGTTTCACTAGTAGGTTTTCTGAATTCTTCTGTTTTAACTTCATAACCACGATCCATGGTTCTTAGAATATTGTTTTTATTTTGCAAAAGATTTTCGTCAACTCCTGTTATTTACTAGGCTAAAAATAAAAACTCTGTCAGTTTTACCAGCATTAGCGGTTCCAAGCCCTGGTTTGTGTATATCAACAACCCTAGAGGGAAGCAAACTGACAGCAAAGTAGTCCCGTGATAGGTCTTTGGTGGTAGAGACCGGTTCTAGTTTTAACACTTTCTATGAATAAGACCGATCGATTTTACATGGGGCTGCCATTGGAGGGGGTCAACTGACACCATTTGGACAGTCACACATCTATTCTCCATGGACGTGTTTACTGACAGTTACTACAATGTAGTATTATTTCAATACAATGTAGTTTAATAAAACAGGTCCAAAAATTAAATTCAAGAACCAAATTTTAGAAAGTCCAAAAAAATGTTTCACACCACCGAAGAAGACTGTATTGTAATTCATTACTTTTTCTAACTTTTTAGTCTTCATAAACCAATTACATGATTGGTTTTCCTTTCACTGGTCATGTGATCTTTCTTTTTGTACATGTTTTTTCACAACTCCCAGGACCAGTCTGTTGGACCAATTGGCACAAATATCCCACAGGGAAGGTACTGCATCTGTCTCCTCAATCATCAGTTAAACAACGTTATTTAAAAAAAATGTGCAAACTGATATAAAAGTCGCATCCGCAAGTCTCCACAACTTATAGTTGAAACAATATTACTTTTTAATATCTTTTTAATGTGCCGCAATTTCAAAAATTTCAGGTATACTTTTTTGTCAAAGAATTTAAAAAAATGTCTGGGTTCAAGTAGTATGAAATATTCTTTACGATCTATTCCCATACTGAGTCATCGTCCAAACTAACAATTTTTGTTGCAGCAATTGTTGAGTTTATAGGTGAGAGGGTAAGAAGATTATGGTAGGCTACTAAGTTTCATTCACTCTGCAATTCTGCTTTGTTTTGTAGTTCTCACAATTTTTAACTTGAAGTTGGCTGTAGGTGTATTTGCATTTATATACAAAAAATTAAAAGGCGAAGAGGAAAGACAAGATGAAAATATAAAAATTACAAAACTAAAATTTCATAATCTAGACCCTAATGCAATTTCAAAGCAGAATTTTAAAAATTGCAAGTTTCGACGATGACTAACCAAATATACATAAACAATTTTACAAATATTGGTTGAGCCCTTTCTGGAGTGTTTAAACACAAACATCGGGACACAAGAATTTTAATATACAGTTAGGGACAAAATTGTTCACAAATTTAGTGTTATTGGCAAAATAGGCTATAAATTTTTGTTTTATTTAACATTATTTAAAATTTTTTAACTACATCAAAAGTAGAACATTTCAAGAACTTAAAAATAAAAACTTTTCCAAAAAAATATGTGTTCATAATATTTTACACGGTTGGATGTGAACAATTATGACCCTAGTTAGAGATTAGTGTTGTTTTTGGGTCCTAGCGTTTGGTATGTTGTCCATTTTCTCTTTTAAGCTGCCTTAATCCTTTTTTCTATTATTTTACAAAAGTTTTTAGCTGTTTTTGGCTTTATTTTTTCCAAGCTTTAACGGCAAGCTCGCAAAGCTTATATACAGTGTTAGGCTGGTACCTCTGAGCAAAAAAAGGAAAATAAAAATGGTCTTTAGGAATGGCGACTAATTAGGTAAAATTATTTTCGAATATTTATTTTCTTCAAACTAACTCTTAGCTATTTCTGAAGTATGCTTAAGATCGTTGTCCTGCATAATGGTATGACCCTGTCGTTGTTCTAGCCGAATATGGCTTATCTTGGAATCAACGTGTCTTTAAGGATGATTATAGAGTGCTTGGCACACATTTTTCTTCAGAATTAGCGGAGTGCTCGAAGCTGGTTCCCGCGAAAACAATCTCAAGTCATTTTTGAGATCATAAAAATTTTAACATTTGGAAAATTTCCACTCTTTTACGCTAGCACTTTTACGACAGACATGTTAATTCCCGTCCGACTGCCTACAATCTCATAATTTTGGTCCGATCTAAGCATGTTACACGCATTGAATCTTTAAAACTGAATTTTTCTTAATTTTTTTGCAAACTTCAGCCGTTTTCAGCTTTTATTTTTGCTAAGAGGTGGGTTGTTTCTCTTTATTCTAGCTACGTATCTACTAAAACTTAAGCAACTTCGTATGATTTTAGCGCTTACATCAAAATTGTACTCTATGCTCAGTATTTGCCGGACCTTAATAGCTATACTACTTCACCAGTAACAATAAGTCGCTTTGATTCACGAAATTCATTTGGTGAAAGTTTTTTTTGGGCGACTAGCTTTGTTGCTTTTGGTATCCAAACTACACTTTTTTTATTTAACATTCAAATCTCTCTTATATGTTGTATTTTTTTTTTTTTTTTTTTGATCTTGCGATGTGAGACTCCTTTTTTTAAATTTTTCACAATGCTTTGCTTTAAAAGGGCCGCTTTTGACTCACCGTTCTTGAAGAAACTAGGCAAAATTTAATTGCTCAAATTTTAAAAAAATTATATGTATATTAGTATTGTGGTTATTTTTGTCGAACCATTTATGGTTTTTTAATCCAAATTTTAATATTTTTAATCAGGCTTAAGTTCATCAAATTTAATTTTTCATTATATTATTTTTATGAAGAAAGGAATTTTACAACATGAAAATGAATTAAGATTGTTATTGGTAATTTTTCATTATTGACTGACCTGAGATTCGAACACAGGCGGCTGGCCTGAGATTCGAACCCAGGCGGCTGGTTACCCTGACTTGTTTCGATCATAACCACTAATTAATTAAATATTAATGAATTAATTTACTAATTTAAAAGCAAATCCCACTAATAAAACTTGGATTTTTTTTCGAATTTTTCTGAAAGATTCACACAGGGTCAATATTGTTCACACATATAGTTTGGATGTTGGCTTAGTATAAATATAAATACTAACGGTACGTTTGAAAATAAGTTTACGTAGTTTTATTTTGAAATGTAGAAAGCCATACAATAGTTTTAGAAAGTTTCCGAGTTGAAACTTTAATATTTTCATGATATACATAAATTATTTGTAATTTCGTGAACAATTTTGTCCCTAACTATATATTTATTTATTTATTTATTTATTTAATTTGTGTTTCTGTGCTACAAGATTTAGAATCTTATTATTATCGCACAGAATTGTTACAATGATAATTAGCATAATTATTAGAGTAAAAAAAATAATATTACATAATTTAAAATAATTTTATTATAAGTAACAAAAAATTATAAAAAATTTATAAAAAATTATGAAAAAAACTACATTGGCAGGAACAATACAAGCATACTTCATACAATTATAAGACAAATCAAAAACAATTATAATTAATTGTAATGTTTAAAAATTTCTTTTTTGAATTGCAAAGCGTTACTAATAAATTGTAGATTTGGCGGTAGCTCGTTCCAAAGACGTATAGCAAAAATATAAAAATGATGTTCAGAGAAAGAGGTTCTATATCTGATTTGTATCAAATCATTATATCTTCTAGATCGAGTAGGGACTAATCTGTTAAATAAGTATTTTGGTTCACTTGTGAAAAGAATTTTATGAAAAAGTAGCAAAGTTCTTATCTCAAAAAGATCAATAATGTTAACCCCAAAAAGACGTTTCTCAAATGCTGAGATGTGATCATATTTTCTTAAGTTGAAAACATATCTTAATATGGAGTTATAAGTCACGGTAAGTTTTTTCTTAGTAGTAGAATCAAGGTTGGCAAACACTTCACATCCATACAACAAAGTAGGTATAAGATAGGTTTTGGCAAGCAAAATACGAATATTGAGTGGGGTAAGGTATTGAGTAGTCCAAAGTGTACGTATCATGGAGTAGGTTTTTCCGGCTGCGGCATTTATATGATCAGACCAAGAAAGAGTATTATTAAAGATGATACCCAAATTTTTGGTTGAGTTTACAAATTGAATTGGTTGATTATTAATAGATACTGTTGGTTCAGTAATCAAGTTTACTGACTTACGGGTTATAATTAGGCATTTCGATTTAGATGGATTAATGCATAGTCCATTAGCCGTTGCCCAAGTGTATACATTAGCCAGATCTACATTCAATTTATCCACGCAAGTAGTAATTTTCTCTATTTTACTATTTATATATATCTGCACATCGTCAGCATACAAATGAATTCTGCAGTATGATAGGTGTTTAACTAGATCATTAATATAGATCGAAAAAAGAAGTGGACCCAGAATTGAGCCTTGAGGCACACCCTTAATCACAGGCAAAGCACGTGAATTTTGGTTATTAGAAAACACAGATTGGAGACGTCCAGATAAGTAAGACGATATGAGTTTGGTTGACGAGGATGAAAAATTAAACATTGTTAATAGTTTCGTGCATAGAATATTGTGGTCGACCGTCTCAAATGCTTTAGAGTGATCTAAAAGAACAAGAAAACATATATCACCATCATCAATACTTTCACGTATATCTTCCGACACATCAATAAGGGCGGTAACGCAACTGTGCTTACTACGAAAACCTGATTGTCTATCAGTTAGCAAAGTATTATCATGTAGGTATTTGTTCATTTGTTGGTAAAGCAGCTTTTCATACACCTTCGATAAATATGGTAAAATTGCAACAGGCCTGAAATCATTATTGGAATAATTTTGGCATATTTCCAATTTTTTGGAAATTCACTTTTCATAATTATTGTGTTAAAAATATATGTTAGATAAGGTAACACTGCAGGCAACATAGCTTTAACAAATTTGGGATGCAATCCATCATATCCAACAGCATTCGATTTTACAGCACAACAGCTTGAGAGTACATCTAACTGCGTTACACAATTGAAGTAAAACCTGTTTTTATCTGGTGTGGGATTGTGAATGTCATTATAGAAATTATAATTTGCGGGAACATTAGGAGTATTTATAAACGACTCGTTAAGCATTTCCACATCTAGTGGAAGTATTTGGTTGAGTTTTTCCAACACCTATTTCACGAATAGTCTTCCAAGTTTTTGAGGATCCTACAGCAGAATTAAAACGATGGTAATAATACGCAGCTTTAGCACATCGTATCTTTTTGTTGACTTCTGTTCTCATCTTACAATACTCTTCATGTAAATACGATGTTTTAAATCGCTTCCAGCTTTTGAATGCAAAATCCCAGCGAGAAATCATTCGTTTTATATCCATATTAAACCATGGTTTGTTTTTAAAATTTTTATTAATATTTTTCACAGGCACAGACATATTAAAAATGTGCAACAAATTGTGTTCGAAAAAGTTTAATTGGTCTTCAACAAGTGGCATATAATAGATCGAATCCCAATCAATTTTATAAAATTCGTTAGAAATTGTATTAAAGTCCATGTGCTTAAAATCGTAGTATGTTACTATATCATCAACTGTTTGCAGTTTAAAATCATACGTTAGAAATATCAGATCGTGTTTTGAAAAGCAAGGTACCGATAGTTGTTCATAAAGTAAGACTATATAAAATATTTTGAACAAGATTCTATTCTATATTTTTTGTTTGCTGCTTTGTATTTTATTTGTTTGTAGCACAGAGTTGTATTTGTATGGCTTAATTTAAATTTTTTGTCGAATTTTATTTTCAAACTAGCTTTTAATTTGTGGAACTGTTGGTGTGGCAATATAGTTATTTGTATATAAATAGATGTATGTACAGTAGAATCGCGTAAAAGTTAACTTTCGGAAAAGTCAACCGAATTAAAGCCTTTTAATAAAAAAAAAAACCTCGCTAATGAGTAGAAAGCAAAGAGTTTGAACAAAATTAATAAAGATATTCAAGAAAAACTATTAGCTTTGGATTATGGATCTTAAAAAAAGGAAAAAAATTTGTGAAATTCTCGTGGCAGTCGCGAATACACATGAACAATTTAAGTTTCTTTTTTGTTATGATGAAAACTATACCATTTGAATAAGTTTAGTATGCTATTTCCGAAAGATCCATGTTTATTATTGTATATTTTTCAAATTTAAGCCCCCTTATAAAAGTTAATAGTTCGAAAAAGTTAACAATTCTTGGGACATTTTGTTTAAATTTTTCGCGATTGTACTGTATTACGTTAGAAACGTTGAACCTTTTGACTGACAAAACGATAGTTGGTGCGGTGCTTATAAGAACTATAATGAGTGACTTGTTGTAGCTCGCTTAAGTTGTCGTTCGACATTGTGGGCCAGGCTAGTAATCGTTTAAACCTAATTTACACCACATTTCTTAAATTATAAAAAAATATCGAAAAACCGGTTATCCAAACCGAATTTAAATAAAAAAACCCCGAAAACAGTGTTTTAAAAATTACGATTTTTTTAATTTTTCAAAACCAGTTTTTTGTATATGTCGAATATTTGATAACTCTAGAACAGGAGTTTGATCCTCAAAACTCAAACGCATTCTTTATATTCGCTTTAAACAAAGTAACGAGTAACAAGAACGATAGATTCAAGAACCTTCTACATTTTAAAGTTTTAAGATAAAAATACGGCTCAACGATAGCCAGGGCTGCCAGATGAATTTGTGAGAAAATCGTCAGTTTCCTGAGAAAAAATAAAAAAATCGTCTTTATCGTTTCGAAAAATCGTCAAAAAAATCGGACAACCTAAAATTTAGATTTTAAAGCAAAAGCTTTGAGCAAAAGCTCGATTTTTATAAAAAAAAAACACTCAAACAAAAACATAATTACTTCATACCCAGCAAGCATTTTCAATCGTGTAAGAGCTACTGAGAGTCTCAAGAAGAGCGTCTTTGATCTTCGATGACCGCGTTTTTTAATCGTAGAACGTAACTCGAGTGAGATTCTTCCATTGCACAGCGAAAGACGCTTCTTCAACCGTTGTGAGAACCGTTTAAGAATTGGGTGAAGATAATCTAACGAGACTTTCATGTCAAGAATCGTATGAGACTCATGTAGATATTCTCTTATAACTCGTGAAATGCTTGCCGTATAATTGTTGAAAATATGATTTAATCAGCGAGCCGTAAAAGGTTCATTCGGTGATGGTTTGACGAAAGATAAACAAAGTGTAACATTGTTATTTTGTCCTCTGAAAATAATCAAAGATTTTCTTGCATATGACAGCCGTACATAAACAAAAGCGGTGTTTCCTAGCTTTTGGATAGAGCGGCCTGAACGATTTTGACAGCTCGTTTGGTAGTGAAGTTTGCCGCTATTGTTAAATAATAATGGCAATTTAGCTGTTTTTTTGGCCAATCTAGCGTTTTTATTTCTATTTTTATTCCTAAAAAAGCTATAACCACTGTTCATGACACAACGTTGACGCTCTTGCTTAGGTTTAGCATGTCAGCGTAAAAGCTAAGCGAAAGAAAACGTTCCGCCTTCCGCTCTTGTTAAGGTACGGCTGATTAACAATCCAAGATTAAAAAATGAAATTGTCAGAAAATGTAATGTTTTATTCAGAAAACTGGAGACTGAAAAATCGTCACTTTTTAGAAAAAAATAAGCAAATCGGCACTTTGCTAATTTCGGAACAAAAAATCGTCAAAATGACGATAAATCGTCAAATCTGACAGCGCTGACGATAGCGTACGCTTTCATTTGCACTAATAAATACACTTAAAACAAAACAAAGATTTCGGAATTCATTTTTGCTTAAAATGTAGTTGTTTAAAAGCAAGAGCTCTTCTGCATTTCGTAAAATAAGCAGTAAATTCACCAAATTACTCGAAATAAAATTTCCGGGGGAATCACAAAAATATTTTTCACGGAAACTATTAGCATTTAATAAAACACGAAAACGTTTTTAAATAAAGTTTAAATTAGCCTAATATTTGATTTCTTTTGCTGATACTCTCATTTTTTTATAAAAAATTAAACTGAAAATTAATTTCCATCTGTGTTTTCAAAATGTTTTTGCTTGACTAAATATCGTAATATTTGTTTGAGTGGAATTTAATGAGTGATGAAGAAAATAAAACATCAAACTCGTTACTAACGAAAGTTATAGTTTTAATATATTTTTTTTTAACATGCAGATGCACATTCATTTATAGTGTGTAGGTATTTCTCAAAGAATTTATGTATTTGGTTTCTAGAACATCTGTGGATTTCTGTTGATTAACTTTCATACTCCCAAGAATAATATAGTTTATAAATGTACCCAGATTCTTCAAGTATTCGTGTGTGGAATTATCGTATTGTATTTCTTTTGGAGTGTGTCAAGTTTTAATGTATTGGTGTAATAAAACAAATACAGAGTGGCCCAGAATGAGCTATAAGGTTTTAAGAAAGGTTATTTATGTATGCAACTACTTTTAGTTTCTTTTTTAAAAGCTTCGAAAAGTTATAAGCTACACAAAATAACTATTATTTCATGGGATAAGCTGGATAACGTCGTATCAAATTTTTATGCTGTATTACATCACTGCTTTTTGGAAACTGTTGCTAAGCAAATAATTCTTATAATATTGGCCCTCAATGGAATAATCGTTATTTATCAAAATTGAAAAACAGAAAATCAAACTTTTAAAAAAATATAAGATATCCGGCTCTTCTGTTGATTTTACGAATTATTGTACTATACGATCTAATTACAACAGGGCTAGTAAACTAGCATACAAAAGTTATTTAAGGCATATGAAAATTAAAATGAAAACAAGATTCCGACCGTTCTACAATTTTATCAACATCAAGCGTCGTGCAAGTGCTTATCCTAATTTAAAATACGGATCTCGGAGTGCTAATGATATGCATTAGTTGCTCAGCACTCCAGCATACTCATGTATGCTGATGATGTAAAAATTTTTAATTCATTTAATAATATTATTGATCAATCCTCTTTGAGGGCTCAAATTGAACTTTTCTCTCAATGGTGTAATTACAACTTATTGGATGAAAAAAAGTAAGCACATGCCATTTTCCGCTTATTAAAACTTGATACATACTAGTTATTATTTAAATGGAACATTACTGGAAAAAGTTCACAATATTGTTGATCTCGGTATTCTATTACATCATAAACCAAAATTCTGTTGTCACATTTCATTGATCGTTAATAAAGCTAATGGGGTACTTGGCTTTATGAAACGTTGGCCGAAAGAATTTTCTGATCCAGATAACATCTGTATACGTCTGTGATTTGCCCTATTCTGGAATATGGGTCAATTGTATGAGATCCTTACTTTAATATATATATCAACAGCATTGAAACTGAACAGAAACAGTTCCTTTTATTTTGCATAAGAGGTCTTGGCTGAAATTCGTTTGTCTTACCTTTATATGAAAGCAAACTTGAGGCTCAACCATAATATGCATAGACTTGCTTAATCTATTGTCAAAAATTAACAAATTCAATTCAATTTATTTCATATTTAATCTCAATTTTATATTATTAGTTGTGAGGAGTTTAAGATAAGTATCTGTATTCTGCTTAATTATAATACATTTCATATATATTGACAAAATTATATTGGAGGTACAAATTTAGCAAAAACCTATTAAAGCTCCTTTTTCATTTTATTTTTTTTCGATTTTCTATTTTTATAACAAGTAAGAGTGCTATATTCGGCTGTGCCGAATCGTTGATACCCTCCACCGACTGTTCGAATGTTTAAAGAGTAATATCTATATGATGTCAATTAATTACTAATCTATCTTTATAAAGACAGACATGTGCATTAATTTGTTTTGCATTAGTTGCGGTTTGGACATTCTGATATTAAATTATTGACCGACAATCAGAAAGTTTTATGCTTTTTTTTGCAATTTTAAATAGCTTGAGTAAAATATCATGATTCGTAACAGTTTAAGGCTGCTTAAAATGGATCTAAGGTTTATTATGAACCGTATATCACAAAATTGCATAACATTTTTTCTAGCCATATGAAGCTAAGTTGGAAGAAAGTTTACCGCAATATACATATCTGCAACGGTTTTAGGCGTATTCAATTATTTTGCCAGAGTGGGCTTTATATTAAGCCTATAGTAAATTATGGACTGATCATCACAAAATTTATTAGTGCGATTTCTAGTCATATAAAACTTTGAAGTATTTAATTTTTTTCTGAAAGCATTATCTAGTACGGTTTTAGGCATACTAAACTGTTTTCCGGGAGTTGGGTTTATATTAGGCCTAGCGTAAACTATGGACCGATCACGAAACTACACAGTGTCAGTGCAAGTCCCATAAAACTCTGACGCACCAATTTCTATTATGAAAACATTGTTAATTACGGTTTTAGGCGCACTAAACTGTTTTCCGTGTGAAGGGTTTATATGGGACCTAGGGTAAATTATGGACCGATTCTTACGAAATTCCACAGTGTTATTTGTAGTCCTTTAAAACTGTGACAGCCAAAATTTGTTATGATAGCATTATTAATTATGGTTTTAGGCGTACTAAACGGTTTCCCGGAGTAGGGTTTATATAGGACCCAGGGTAAATTATGAATAGATCTTTACGAAATTGTACAGTCTTGTTTCTGGTCCTATAAAACTGTGGTGTACCAAATTTTGTTATGATAGCATTACTAATTATGGTTTTAGGCGTACTAAACGGTTTCCCGGAGTAGGATTTATATGGGACCTATGGTAAACTATGGACCGATCTTCACGAAATTTTACAGTGTTATTGCTAGTCCTGAAGAACTGTGACGTACTTATTTATATTATGATAGCATTGTTAATTACGGTTTTAGGCGTACTAAACTGTTTTTCGGGATAAATTAATCTTTTTATACTTACTTTAATCACGAATCGTACTTAAAACATCAAGTACGAATAACACTAAAACGTACTTAAATCAATCCTAAATGGGATTACTTTAAAAAATCAATCCCGATATTTCTTGAAATAAGTATAAAATTCTTAAATCAAGTACAAAATAGATTAAACTTTTCGTTGATAGCGCCACTCTGAGAGTAAAATAACGAAATGAGGGTTTTAATCAGAGTTGCCAATTTAGCGCCTTTGGCGCTAGATTAAGCGCTTTTTAACTGTCGAAAAGGCGCATATTTTTTCCTTAGCGCTTTTTTTAAAAAGAGCGCTAAATTAGCGCTTTTATTGATACCCAACATTTTTGTACTTTTATTTGCATACATTAAAATCAAGACACATTAAACCAAAATTTGTTTCCGTTTTGAAAATACTTTACTCTGAAAAGCATTCTATACAAGGAAAGAAGTTTATTTTCTAAAGAAATCCATTTCGTTTCTTAAAACAAGAAAATTCAAAACTAAATAACTGATTTTAACTTATTTTGTTCGTATTAAGTAAAAGTTTCTTAAATAAAGAAACATTTTCTCATGATTAAAAAATTCACGTTTTTGGTATATGATCAAAAATTTCAAGAAGCATTTATTTAATATTAGTCTGATTTTAAAATAGAATCAAGAAACAAAGATTTTTTTTTATAAACTAACTAGTGCTATACGTTTTTATGGAAACATTTTAGGCTTTTCTTCTGATTTTGTAAAATAAAAAGCAAAGAAAACTTGATTTAAGAACTATTCTATAGTTGAATGAATTTTTTAGCCGTATTTTAGTAAATTTTAGTTCGCTTTGAGTCACTACTTTTGCTTATGTTTATATACAATAAGAAATTTTTGGCTTGGACGAGAATAGTGCAAAATTTTCGTGGTTCAAGACATATTTTCTGGTGAATTAGTAAATAATTCTTTCCGTGTATAGTTGAAATTATATTACTTTAATCTTCCTTAAATATCAGAAAAGGCTTTCTAGGGAACTAGAGAACTTGATTATGATTTTAATTCACTTTAGCGTGCTAAATGCAAATAGTTTATTCAAACACGTCTAGTTAACATTTTGTTTACTGATTTCTTGCTTTTTTTATTCATAATATACCTGGATTTCTGATAAATGATAAAAATACTAATTTGCATGGAAAAATATAATATAAAATAATTATTTGTAAAATATCAATATCGTTCGTTGATAAAATATATGTAGCATAAATGCCTTATTTCGGTCAAAATATAAGTCTAGCCCATAAAAGAACAAGACATGATAGAAACAACTGAAAACGGATTTGAATTTAGCGCAGTAGTATCTTTGTTTTTCATAAATTTTTATTTAAAACGATTTTTTTTGACGGCCAGTGTTATTAATAAAACTTGGATCTTAAACATGTCATAAAGTTTTTTATTTAAATTTTATTTAGCGCTTTTTAGCGCTTTTTGATTGGAGACACGGCGCTTTTTGATTAGAAATAGTTCACAACCCTGGTTTTAATCTCATAAAATTTATTAGTCACATCTCTCACCATTGCATTCTTTTATGTGCGCGCACGTGTGTGTTTTTCAAAATTTATTGTACAACAACACAACACAAGTTCGAACAAAACGATTTGCTTTTTGTTTGTAGTAACCAGGGCTGTCAGATATGGCGATTTCTCGCCAAACGTGGCGATTTTGAAACGTGTTTGGCGATGGGATTTCCCATTTGGCGACTGGCGACTTTTATGGCGATTTCTGATATAACTGGCGATTAACTTGGCTATTTTGAGTATTTATATTATTTCGGCGATTTTGTTTAACAACTTGTCATTTTTTGTTATCATTACTAATATAAAAAAACATATTAAGTGAATTTTATATTCAGTCACTATTTAATTCTATAAGTATGTAAGTCAAAACTCCAGTAATGAAATCGGTGAGGCTGAAGTGTACGATATTATAGACTTGTGTACTTAATTTAAGTTTTTAGCTGAATACATATGAATATAATCTCCATTTTATTTAATTTAAAAAAAAAAAAAATTACAGAAACAAAACAAAATTTACTTCGGCGACTTTTTTGTATTTTTTCTTAGTTTTTGGCGATTTTTGACTGAAAAATGTACTAGCGTTTTTTGTACGCAAAATTTAATTAAAAAAAAAGAAAATTTTACAAAAACTGAACATAATCGACGTTTGGCGATTTTTGGCGTTTCTGACATCCGGTTTGGCGATGGAGCTCAAAAAAATCTGACAACCCTGGTAGTAACAACAAAAACAACAGAACAATAAGAAAAACATATACATATATAAGTATCAACACTGTTGCCAATTTAGAGATTTTCCCGCTAAATCTAGCGTTTTTGAAATGTCAATCGCGGGAAAAAATACGTTTTAGCGGTAAGCGGGAAATCTAGCGATTTTCAAAGAACTCTCAGCGGCTCATTTTCGCTACAAAAACCTTTCTAAAATTAAAAATTTACAGATTTTTTTCTGGCTAAAAACTTCTGGTTTATGTTCACGGTTTTAATTACTTTTATACAGGGGTGTTCTTGAAATCGAAAACGCAAAACGCATGAATTTAAAACGTCGTTTTTTAATAAGATTTCTGTGATAAATGAATTTTATGACAAATATTTCTCTATTAAACAGAATTTCATAACAAAAATTATAAAAATTTGATTAAAAGTGTATTAAAAATAAATACCAAATTCTTGAATTTTGCGTTTTCGATTTCCAGAACACCCCTGATATTTTTAGTGAACTGAAGATTGTATATGACATTTTTTTTTTCGATTTTTAGTTAGTATTTCGTTAATTCTGTATGTAACAATTCACAACTTTAAGCAAGCATTAAGGCATCTCCGTCTGTCTATGCGTCTGTTGTCACTTTCAAACGACTCAAAAGGGAATATAAATATTGGCATCAAATTGTTTAGAATTCACCTAAGCAGTTTGGGATTGCAGTCCAGCACAATCGGTTCAGTAGGAAAAGTGCTATAAATAAAAATGTGGAACAACCACGCTAAAAACTAACATAACTAGTGGCGGAATGCACATATTGGTACAAGATTATGCACAAATTCGTTCCATATGACTAAAAATCATACTGTTAAATCGGTCCATAATTATCGATAGGGAAAAACCTCTAGTGTTCCTAAAAACGTAACAAATAATGCTATTGTAATAAATTTGGTCCGCCACAGTTTAATATGGCTAGAAATCACGCTGTCAATTTTCGTGATTATCAGTCCATATTTTACCATAGGCTCTATATAAAACATTCTCTTGGAAAACAGAACGTCTAAAGCCCTAAAAAATAATGCTATTTTTTAAATTTTGGTTTGTCACAGTTTTATATGACTGGAACTTACACTGTCAACTATCGTGCAGATCAATCCTTAACTTACCATAGGCCCCATATAAAGCATACTCTCGAAAAAAGCTATAGAACGCGTAGAACCGTAAAGCTTTCAATCTATGTTCTATTATAATAACATTTGGTCAGTCAAAGTTTTATAAGACTATAAATTACTTGTTCCAATTTTGTGAAGATCAGCCCGTAATTTACCATATGTCCCATATAAACCCACTTCGGAAATATTCTAACTGTAGGTGGAGGGTATCAAAGATTCGCATAGATGAATATATAACTCTAACTTATTTTCTTTTAAGAATAAAATGACTAGGGAAGTTGGAAACCATAGTATGTAACGTAATTGAGAGTCATATATATTTAAAAAAGCAGCCTTTATCTTGATTTATATAAAACTTTAAAAAATGTTTAGGTTTTAGCGGTATTTTTAAAAAAATTCCCGCTAAATTAAATATTTAGCGGTTTCTAGCGGTTTTGACGGGAAATGCTCAAAAAAAGTTGGCAACAGTGTGTATGAATTATTTTCATGTTTAACCCTCCGGCTTACGCATGTTTTGATTATCTATATACATTTAACAAAGGTCTCGCCAGACTCATGTGTACCACGAAGGGTTAAAAAGTAAATTTGAAATTTGCGTCCCATTTAGTTTATATTTTTAGTTAAATATGTACATACGATTTTTAAAGTAAAAACCATTATTAGCTCAGTTAGTCCTTAAGGCAGAGTTAGCCGAACGTTCACGTCCCCTAATGGAACGTCTGATTCGTTTTGTCATTTGCAAACAATGCAAATGCTTACTGAATTTAAATGTCACGTTGACGGAACGTCTCGATCTGTATTAAACAGATTTGTATGCCGTTGTTACGTGACAGTTGTAAAGCAGTGATGGGCTGCTTGTATATTAAATTGAATGCGGGTATTTTTGCTCGTTTTTGGTACTTTTTTCAGTTAAGCTATGAAATTGAGACAAAACAACTTAATATACAACATATTTCCATATAAACAGATATATTTATGTTTAGATGTACAATACATATAAACAAATGCATATACACATACAATGGAAATGTGAAAATAATAAAAGGCTTTAAATGGTAGCAAAACCTTGTTTGGTGCATACACCACAATACAATATATCTATTGTTATAATATATTTATATGCTAAAATACAAATTTGTTTATTGAAAATCTATAATATAAACATTAAACTATTAACGTTTTTTACATACACAAAATACTTTTTTAATACCATTTAAATCACTTGGTACTTTTTAAAACATTTTTGATTCCCATCACTGTGTGATTTGCTTTATGTATACTATTGTTTTTTGTTTATGTATAGAAAAAACATAAACCACGTTTTTAAATGTTCTATAAGTGCACCAACGTGCTTACAGTACGGTGCGGTACATTACGGGTACAGCAACGTTCGCCTAACTAGGCCTTTACTTTCTGTTTCTGTTCTGTTCCGTGCCGTTCTGTTACGAAATTGTAATAGTTACTTTTTCTGTAGTAACTTATCAGCCATTTATGACTAATTTATTAGTTTTACACCGTTCATTGTTTTAATTCAATAACTTTAATGCACATAAATTTGAAGAAATTTAATTTTATGAATTCTTAAAATCAAAAACAGTTTATTTCAATATAAATATGTATTTTTTATTGTTTTTTTTGCTGTCACTTACAATTACTTAACAAGTTTTTGATTTTAACAAACTGAACCGCAACAGAACAGAAAAACTAATTAATTTCACAGGTTTTTTAATAACAAAAACAAATCAGCTGATTCGTAACAGAACGGAAAGTAAAGACTAATTCTGCCTTTAAAGGGCATGATGTTGGTGTTTTATCATATCATAAGGTGTAAAACGGGTAAGTAAATCAATCATATTTATTTTTTCTTTCTAATTTCTTTTTTGGTTTTATTCAAGCACAAATTGGAGATAAAATCAACTTTATCATACTTGAATCAAGCGCGTTTTGAGATTGATTTAATCTTAGTTTTACTTAAATCAATCTCATTTTTGGATTATTTTAAGTACGAGTTCGGATTAAAACGAAATCGGGATTGAATATGGATATTTAAAGTATTTTGGGATTACAAATCCGTACTTGAATCAATCTTTCTGTACAGGGTTGCCGTTTGAAAAATTTTTATCCGACCAAAATTGTCTGCAAAACCTACCAAAATCTTTTGAAAAAGACCAAATTTTTTAAATATATAAAAACAATTATATCGTCATATAAATGCAAAAGGGCCTATCATAACTTTTAAAAAAATTTCAGTAGCGATACGATTGAGATTACAAGAACAGTTTTTCAGGATTGTGTTAATCATGCGTAATGGTTAACGATATTAACCAGAAAACGCCGTTGTTATAATCACAATAGGTGCCTTTTTATTAAGTTATCTCAATTTTTCTTCAAATGAACATAGGCTCTTTTTCATTTTATATGAACATATGTATGTTTATGTATTTTTGATAAAAAGGGTGTGTGTGAAACGGTAGCAAAGTACTCATGGAAGTAAAATTTTGACACTATTGAGGTGAATAAAATTTCACTAGCCCTAGGGGCTAGTATAAATTTTGACATTAGCGTAGAAATTTTTGACAACCACAAAATTATTTTTTTTCATCAAATTTGTTTATACAAAATAAAAAATAATATGGAAGCAGGGCCAGTGGCAAAAAAAAATTGAAAAGAATTATACAAGATTTAAATATGTATAAGCATTTTTGCCCAAACTTTTTGTAAAAATTGTTAATATATCAGAACGAATTCATCAAATAGTTGGGACGATCTCATTTCTAACATAATTGAAATGATTATTGGTAAACGTTAGTTTAATTTATTCATTTTCACAAAACTATTTGTAATTGTTTTTTTCTTTATGTCAAAATTTTACGTTGTCAAAAATGTTACAATTTCACGCAGCACAAATATGAACATTTTCTACCACAAACAAATTTCATTTCACCATAGAACTTTGCTACCGTTTCACACACACCCAAAGTATAATTTTTATTGGATAAAGCTATAAATCTACATTTTATTTTTTTTTTTTTGCAATTATAGTAAAAACAAAAAAGTAAGCCTATGTTCACACCTATTAAATATTTAACGTCCTACACGTAACCCCTAGTTTTATTAAAAGTTTATTTGCTGGTAATGATTAACTTTAATAAAATGTATTTATACAAATTCATTTAATAATGCTTATAAACTAGAATAATTCATTGATCGTGTGCAATAACACATAAAGACCACCAATAAAATATGAATCAAAATTTATTAACTTAAGTTTGCACAATTTAAAAAAAAAGTATTAAACTTTATAAGACATAGGCTGAGTTCCAATACATCCTAATACCTTGCAGACAACGTACAAAATGTATCAAAGAGTTTTACCATGCATAGTTGGCTTATTGTATACGCGTTGATAACTTGCTATGTTTTGGAACTCATCCATACTTTCTGCAAGTTCTGCGGCTCTTATACCATTGCCTTTATTAAACTATGTTTCAAAATACAGTATCAAAGCATCCCACTGTTCTACGATTCTTACAACATCTTTCTTTTAGAAGTCCATCTTGTATAAGAAACACCTATTACAGAACAGAATTCCTGAAATTCTTTTAGGACTATGTGAAAAAACTTAAAATATTGCTAAGTAAGATTAACTGCCTGTTCATATATTTCTGAACGAAGACTTCGTTCGCTTAACTTACATTTAAAACAAAAACAAATTATTCAATATTGTAATTTAAGCGAACGAAGTCTGCGTTCGACTTCGATGGATAGGCTTTAAGCTTACCAACAGTTCCAGTCATGGCGTAAGCGCCGTTTGTTGCCAATCCGATAAAATTTTGTACATATAGGAATATTGTTTGTTGATAAAAAGTTTTTTATAAGAAGAAAAATTTAAACGGCATCTGACTTGGTAAGCTCGAATAAGATGACAAAACTATCCTTTATAAAACTAGCACCGTCAAAGTACTTAACTTGCTCCTAACGTAATATCAATGCCATATCCATAGTTTCATCAACAATCAAAAAAAAAATGTTTGTGTTTGGTAAAAAAGCTATGAGATTTTTAATTGTCTGCTATCCGTCCAATTTTCTAAAACCGACCAAAATTAGGTTTGGCCTACCATCCGACCAAACCAAAAACCTCCGACCAAATTTGGTCGGAAAAGACCATGTTCGGCAACCCTGTTTCTGTACTTGATTCAAGAAAATCCGTACTCACCGTACTATCAATCCCGCTTCGGATTGATTTGAGTACGTTTGGATTGATTTTTCTTCTGAGTGTAGGGCCTAGGGTAAATTATGAACCGATCTTCACGAAATTTCACAGTCTTATTTTAAGTCCTAGAAAACTGTGATGTACCAAATTTTGTTATGATAGCAATATTTATTACGGTTTAAGGCGTACTATATTGTTTTCCGGGAGTAGTGCTTGTATCGGGCATATGGTAAATTACACTGGTTTACAGCCAAAAATTACCAAGAACGCCACGTGCCTAGATAAGTTAATTTTGACCTCCTGAACACGAAAAACGCTGTAATTTTATTTTCAAAAGTACAGTTTTTTAGATAACGGTACTTTTGTGTTTTTCGGTGTATGGTCCCACTCAAACACTTGTGGAGCCCAACCGAAAAGTCCGATCGAGATAAATGGCATATCGTTGGAAAGGTAATTGAATGCCTTTTCCGTCGATGTGCTAAAAATTTAAATACGTTAAAACTGATGGTTAAAAAAAGTCGGAATTTTATATGGGATGAAAAATATTGTCGTTCGACAAAATCCTTAATAAAAACTTTATTTTTCATCCGATTTTTTTCAAATTGCGCTTAAAACGTTGGTAATCAAATATACTATTTGGTTAAAACATAAAACATTCCAGATTCCAGATGAGTGGGACCATACACCGAAAAACACAAAAGTACCGTTATCTAAAAAACTGTACTTGTGAAAAAAAAATTACAGCGTTTTTCGTGTTCAGGAGGTCAAAATTAACTTATCTAGGCACGTGGCGTTCTTGGTAATTTTCCAAATTAAAAATTTGTAAAGCAGTGTTATGGACCGATCTTCACGAAATTTTAGAGCGTGATTTCCAGTTGAATAAAACGAATTTTCGCAACATCTTATATCTTTCCGTGCATTGTTCCACCATTTATGTTAGTTTTTGTAACAAAATTATCAATTTTTTTTAGGTGGTGGTTCCACATTTTGATTCATAGCTCTGATCCTACTGAACCGATTTAGCTAGATCTCAATCCCAAATTGCTAAGGATAACTACAAGCAATTTGACATCAAGTTTGTTTATTTCTTTTGAGTTTTTCGAAAGTGATCGTATTTTCAACAGACGGACAGACAGAGGGACATGGCTAAATCGACTTAGAATATCTCAAAGACACAGGACTTTATGGGGTCTAAAATGAATAATAAAAAAATTTCACATGGAATGACAAACTTAGTATGCCCTCTTCACAACTAATTGTGGTGGAGGGTATAAAAACACCAATTCTAAATCTTAACTAAGTAAGTTGATCTAGCTCATTAATATGATTATGAGACGAGTTTTGGCACCTGGTATTACAATTTTCATTTATAGCCAACCCACGATGTCGCACGTTAACGTTCGAATAGAAAATTACATTTAAAACAAAAACAATTTCTAAAAATTGTTTTGTTTAAATGTAATTTTCTATGCGACCGTTAACGTGTGACATTTCTAAAATTTGTTTTTGTTTTAAATGTAATTTTCTATGCGAACGTTAACGTGTGACATCGTGGGCCTGGCTGTTAGTCTTGAGAGTCTATCTTTAACTAATTCTATGTCTGCAAGAGAATGGAGGCTAGCTGTTGAATAAAACCAAGGGAGGTTATATATTAGCTTTAATAATTTATTCTGCCATATTTGTAACTTGTTTAAGTGATAGTTAGCACTGTTCGACCAAACAGGAGCTGCGTAGTAAATAACGGCGTGAAATATTGATTTCAGTATTAACATTTTATTGCTAATGCTTAAGGCAGAATTTATATGTATTTATAAAAGGGTATAGCATGCGTGTGAGTACATTTACTTTATTTATTATATAATGAATGTGGTCTTTGAATTTTATTTTGGAGACCAGTATCACTCCAAGATATTTAACTTTCTTTTCCCATTGAATAGAGCAATTATTAAATATAATGCTTAATGCTTCCTGGAAAATATATTGCCTGTGTTTTGTCAGAATTTAACATTATTTATCACTTGTTAAAATAACATTGTAATTCTCTTTAAACCCTTTGCAGGTTAGTTAATACATCTATCGAGAGTATTTCGGAGCTGAGCACCGCTGTGTCATCTGCAAAGACTGACACAGTGCAGTAATCTAATTGGGGAAATCTGAAGTGTACAAGTTATAACGAGTTGGAGACAAACAAGAGCCTTGCGGACAACCTGCTGTAATAGAATACGAATTAGAAGAAGTCGAACCAATATAGACTTTAAAAGAGCGTGATTTAAGAAAACTTTGAATTACCTTTGTAAGTTCAGCTGAGTCAATAGCATACCAGTTGATTTTTGAGCATTAAAATTTTCTTTAACTAAGTCTCTTATTCTAATCAGTGGATAGGCAGCATTGTGTTCTCGACGAAAGCCAAATTGCTGAGGAGGGGTTATATTATTTATTTTCAAAATGTTCACTAACTTCTCTTATATAATTTTTTATAATCTTTTATAACAGAGTATAGTAAGTAGGCTTATAGGTCAGTACGATGAAGGAATATCGCACCTTGCTTAAGCAAATGACAGTCTCATTAAACTTAGCAAAAAGTTTTCTTAAGTTCAATATGGTTTGCCTCATATAATTAACATGTATTCGCACATTTGCTAAAGCCAACTTAAGAACATTTTGGTTGGGACTTATTAAGTAACCGACGTTAAAAAGTCGAAGAGCAATGCTTAATATTTTTTTAATGGGAATAATACGCGGTGATATCGATTACTTGTTGAGTAAAATTAGCTTAAATGTTCCAGCTTGACCAACACGAAACTTTCAGCTGTTAAATTGAAGGTATTATCTATCTGGTTACGCTAAAAACGGCTCCTTCGTCAAATTTGCGTGAAATTTAATAGTACATATCATCAAAAGAAAAATTATTGTTTATTTAAAGAAATTAATAAAATAATTTCTTTATTTATTGTACTCTTATTTTAGCACTTATGTCTGTTAGGATTTTTAATCAATAGACTGATATAAATAAATGTTTTCCATAACTTTTTTTAAAATTTCGGATGTGATGGTCATGATTTCTTTTCGAATGTAAAAAAAACTATTCTCGTGAAAATGCCCCCTAGATTACCCAAGTATATATTACAACAAAGAAAAATAATAATAAAATCTTAAAAATAATTTAAACCATATAGACCATTTTGAGCCACCCTGTAAATAGTTTTTACCCTGCAAGCATCATTTGTTCTACTTTTATGTATGACTAGCTTAACCCGGTGCGCTTCGCTACACTGCTTAAACCACTTCTTCAGTTGAGAGATATTTAATATATGCTTTATTTTTATTTTCAAAAGTGTAGTATACCATAGGAGTGACTTCTACTAAGTTTGAATATTCTTACTATAACAGTTCTTAAGATATGTGATATTAAACATTGGCGTCCTATGGGGGGTAACATTTCCTTGCTGCTATTTTATTTCAATTTTGGGGTTCAGAAGATCATACTACAATAAGTTTAATAAAATGAGTCTAAATTCTATTTCTATCTATGAGGGGTACTGCTTCTCCTCTGTCTACGCCGCCCATTTCTATATTGAAATTTAAAGTTTGCCATAATAGTAGCTTTAACCACCTTTGAAGACTCTCCCTTTAATAGTTCTTCAGTTGAGAGATATTTAATATATTCATCCTATGGAAGGTATTTCCCCCCTGCGAATGCCCGCTTTATTTTTATTTTCAAAAGTGTAGTACACCATAAGTGTGACTTCTACAAAGTTTGAACATTATAACTTTAATATTTTTTAAGATATCCGATATTAAACATTGGCGTCCTATGGGGGTAACACTTCCCCCGCTGCTATTTTCTTTAAATTTTGGGGCTCAGAAGATCCTACTACCAAAAGTTCAACAAATTGCTTGCAGCGGCTCTTATTAATATTGCTATCTATGAGGGGTACTGCTCCTCCTCTGTCTACCCCGCCCATTTTTATATTGAAATTTATAGTTTACCATAGTAGTAGCTGTAACCACGTTTGAAGAATGTCCCTTTAATAGTTCTTCAATTGAGCGATACTTAATATATGCATCCTATGGGAGGTATTTCCCCCCTGCGCCTACCGCTTTATTTTTATTCTCAATAGAGTAGTATACCATAAGAGTGACTTCTACAAAGTTTGAACATTCTCACTATAACAGTTCTTAAGATATGCTATATTAAACATTGGCGTCCTATGGGGGGAACCACTTCCTCCGCTTGAGGGACGACTTAGCCTTCGCCGATCGTCCTAAAAATTTTTTTGAGTTGTTTTTTTATCAATACCCACCGAATTGGGGGGTTAGAGCATGGAAAAATAGAAAAAAAATTTGATCCATACAGTTAACGACCACCCTAACCCAGCGTTTCCACATGCAAGTAATTACTTGCAAGTAGTGTATACGTATTATCAACGAAAAATCGAGGAAACAGCCGATTGGCTGAATGAACAAAAATGGTGCGAATGTTAGTGAAAAAGTGTGAGTGTATTGAGTTTTTCGAACTTGTACTTGCATGTGGAAACGCCAGGTAACATACATATATAGATGGAAAAAATTGTTTTTATTTGCCAAAAGCAAAATACGTTGCTATCGTCTGATTGAATTCATCTTATGCAATATTCTTCGATACTCCTAGACGACAATAGAAAGAGATAGAATATTGTCCATAGAATGAAAACGTATTATTAAAGGAAGCGTTCGTTTAAAAAAAAACAATTAAAAAAAATATTAAACTGTTTCGATATTATATTTACAAAAATCTTTACATATCTAAAATAACCATTTCTTTGACAAAAAATAAAATATATTTTTTGCAAAACATGAAAAAAACCTTAAACCTTGTCGAAAATTACAATAAGTATTCAAAGATTAATCCTAATTCTTATTTGTATTTGTTAGCCGTTACCAATTAATTAATTAATTGCATTCAAGTGTCAAAAAAGCTGCTAAGCTCAAAGTGTCGGATCTTTTCAGCCTCCGGTGACCTTCGAACTTTATTAGATACCGAGCGAGGTAGTTGGAATGGACCATTAGTTTATGTATGTATTTGACTGAATACTTTTTAATTTCTTCCTGGATGGTAGCGATGTTAAGATCTCTGTGGATAATGTCATTACGTTTATATCATGGGGCGCAGACAATTTGCCTAATATCCTAGACTGTCTTCTTTGTAGCTTCTGGATGTTTGATGCGCATGCAGTACCCCATACTTGGATACCATATGTCCATATTGGTTTTATGATAGACTTGTATAAGAGTACTTTGTTGTCTAAGGATAAGTTTGAGTTTCGACCGATTAGCCAATGAAGTTTCATAGCGTCTATCTATATGAATTCCCAAGTATTTAACATGGCTTTCTACCGGAACAGTGATGTTATTTATTTTTACAGCAGGGCTTGTTTGTCTTCTGAGCGTGAAAGTTAAGTGAGCACATTTAGCCGGGTTAATCTTTATTTTCTTTGGGTCCTGATTAACACTAATAAATGCTGTGTCGTCTGCAAACGTAGAAGTATGTGTGCTCGGGCTTGTTGGCATATCAGCTGTATATATAATATACAGTAACGGCGCAAATATGCTGCCTTGAGGGACACCAGCAGATATTTTCTTGATGGGGGAGTATTGGTTTTTTGATCTAACCATGAATGTTCTGCCAGTTAAGTAGCTCCCAAGGAGTTTGTTTGTGTTTTGTGGAAGCATTCGTGTCATGCCAAACTTTGTCGAATGCTTGGGAAATGTAATTTGACTTAGAATTAGGGTTTTTTCCCGGGAATTCCCGCTTTCCCGGGATTTTTCATGCGGGATACCGGGAAATAAAAAATTCCTCATAGTTTAAGAAAACAGCTATTTATACTTGTAAATATAATTTTCTATTCTCTTAAAATTAGCATCTGTGGATGGGTTGTCGATTAGATCAATTACAAGAAGTGAGTACATACGTAAATCAATGTCTCCTGATGCAATAAATCTACTTAAAGCAGAATAAGCAGTGCAACAGTTGATAATTAATAAATTTAGTGAAGTGAAAAGTTAATAAAGAACATTAATTCAAAATAAGATGCAGGTAGTAAAGTTTAATTGTCCATGGACAAGTCTTAAAAATAGCAGATACCTAAACATATAGCTCCTTTATTGCAACATAGTCATATCTACAAAAACAAATGAACTTGGCAAAATGCGATTAAAGTTTTCAAAATGTACCGATTTAAAGATATATTTTGCTATAACTTCGGTTCAGTTTGAGATAAAATACGAGAAGGCATGAAGGAACACTTTGCTTAAATAACTTACAATTTTTGATTTTTTGAGATATGACTATGTTGCAATGAAGGAGCGATATGTTTATTAGGTGATAAACACAAATTTTTTTCAATTTGTGTTGGTTTATATACCCTTGAAGTGCGGGGAAACCGAAATAAAAAAAAATTTGGAAACTCGTGTAAGATACTACAACATACAATTTGAAAAACACATTGTCCTAAAGATTACAGATAGACCTAATGAAATGAAAAGGTTTGTAAGAGGTTTGTAACGTAAGGAAATTACTCGCCAAAAGTGTTACAGTAACAGTTAAGTGAGAAAAACATGTTTGTTTCAATTTATGGTATTTTTGTTTCTTTTCTCACATTTCAATCGAAAAGTTTCTCAACGCGGGAGTTACAGAACATGGGCACAAAATACCAAAGTTGCCAAAAACGGAGAAAATTTCGATTTGAAACGAAACGCAGAATAGGGGTGATTATTTTCTTCAATAAATCCACTCTTTTTAAACAAAAGAAAAGTTTATTTAAAACATAACCAAATATTGATTTATTTTAAATAAATAGTTAAAACAAAAATCTTTTTTATTAATTAATTCAAACTAGTGTTCGCCTAATGGTCAAAATTCGACCATAAAGTTTTTTTTTGTAAATATGAAGAAAACATAATTCATCTTAGTATATATGAATTTATATTTATTTCGAGCATTTATTTTTTCCTTCAGAGTGGATCGATTTGGCGAGGGACCAACCTCCGGTTCATATTTCATCTTCTACGTGAGTTAATTTAATTTTGTAAGTTCAGTATAAAAAATACTAATTGAAAAACAAAAAAGTATTAAAAAGTCTCCTTTATATATATTTTCATCCGCTCAGGACGTTGCACGTTTAATTTTATGTTTCTATTTCTAATATTACCGAAAATTAATCAAAGTACCAGCTGTTGAACGAAAAAGTACCAAAAATCTCCCCTTACATGTTCTTATTCACCCAATTTAATGTATAATTTTATCTTTATGGGTCGAATGTTAACGAAAATTCAAAAAGTTCCAGATGAAGAACAAAAAATACCAGCATTTTTTATCTTATAGGTTATCACTCACTCAGGATCCTACACCTATAATATTATGTTTCTAAGTTCAATATTATAGAAAATTTAACAATTATCAAATGAAGCACAGAAAAGTAAAAAAAAAATTTAGTTTCCCATATTTCCCCTTTTTTCTCCCCATAGAGGTTCGGTTGACAAACAAAGGAAGAAAGCGTTCTTAACTGTTCTTCCTGGTCTGATTTATATGGTCGAAATATACGAAAACCTGTTTCCGAAAAATGTCGAATAAACAATCACCCTAATTTTTTATTAATCGATAATTGAAAATAAATTTTTATTTATTTATTTTGCATTTGTATTAGTTACAATTTTGAACGCTTATATACATTGTGCACTTCTCTGAGTAAATACCTGTTAAATGGTGTATATTTTGTTCAAATCGGTTGACATACGGAGGAGGAAAGTGTTCTGTTTTGCCTTAGCCGATTTATATATAGATGCTTCATTTTAAACAACATAAATATCAATTTCATAGGATCTTTACATGGGGTCTTCACCTGACAATTTTTTGTTTTAGCAAACGTCAAAGTCTATATAAAAAAACTCTAATATTTTTATTAGCGTTTTTTTTATGAAGTTGGACGTTTATTTCACAAAAACTTGTCATACGAAGACACCATGTCATGAAATATAAACTGCGAAATTTGGCATTTATAATAGTTACCAGAAAGGTAAATTTAAACATGTTGCCAGTTGATTAAAAACACAGTACTTTTCGTTCATAGTCCACTACTATAGTTGCACAACATTTGTGGACTATAAGCGAATTTTGATTATAACCGATTTTTTTTAAGCCATTTTATAGATAATAAGTGAAACCTTGTAAAATCCACATTTTAGATTATATAAAAATGATTCTCTTCAATAAAACCACTCTTTTTAAACAAAAGAAAAGTATATTTAAAACATAATCAAATATTGATTTATTTTAAATAAATAGTTAAAACAAAAATCTTTTTTATTAATAATTCAAATGCTTTAAAAGATTTCAATATAAACAAATGAGTTTGAGATTCATTTTAATTCTTTGGATGGCGAAATCAAACACAACATAAATATCAAATTCATAGGGTTTTTACCTGACAATTTTTTGTTATACCAAACGTCAAAGTCTATATGAAAAAACTCTAATATTTTTATTAGCGTTTTTTTCTATGAAGTTTGACTGTTGCCAGTTGATTATAAAAATTTTAGAAAACAGAGTGGACTATAAGCGAACATTTTTGCATGAATAATTATATACGCATGCTAAGAAAATGTGGCTTTTAAACGAAAATGGACTACAAGCGAAATGGACCTTAAAACAAATAATTTGTATGAAATTCGAAAAAATCTGCGTGTGAATAGGACAGTTTTGGCTTATATCCGTTTTTGGCCTTTAAGCGGAATGGACTATAAGCGAAAATTACTGTCGTAAGATTTTTGTTTAAAAAAAAAACAAAGTATTCTTAACATTTGCGGAGATAGACGATTTCAGAAGCCCGTTGTCACCAGACCTGAACTAATTTGAAAACTTAAGAATGTCTGCCCCTTAAGTTTGGGTATAACATGTCATTGCGGGCGTAAACATGTGGATCTGCGTTTCTGGAAAAAGTAGAATATCAAAGGCATCTTTCGAATATTTCTATAGTAGAATCACAGCAAAGGATGCAAAGAGGCTCATCCTCCTCAGATTCTCTTTTAAATATTTCACAAGCGCTCCTAAGGCCAGTTCTCTTAGACTTATTAGAACTTGGGGTGAGTAGCTTAATAAGACGGTTTTGATATGATTGAAGTCGATTGTCTTTGATATATTCGAGCATTGTATCGGGGGTCAGGAATTGTAGATAAATAAGAGGTTTCATTATTTTCTTAAGTCTCAAATCTTTTATTTATAGCTAAAGCTAATTCAGTCGCTAAATTTTAAGAAAATTTTCCATCTCCGTTTATTCATTTATTGCATGAAAAATTTTTTTTTTTTTATTATTCAGTTTTGATTTTATGCTCTTCTTTTTAATGTGTCATTTCTCTTAGTTGCTGGTTTTATATTCCAATCATATTTATTCTTCCCACTCCTTAGAACAAGTGTTGTAAATAACATTATTATTAACTTAATATGTTAAATCTAACTTGTTTTTATTTCTTGCAAAATGTATACATATTTTATCAAAAAAGGTAATACCGGAATAGTATCTGTATTAGTGAAAACGGTATCAGTACTTTACGCAAACAATGGGCCGCGTGAATAAAAAGGTAGCTTTAGCTAATACTTGAAATTTTGAAGTTTAAACTAGCTTTGAGGTGAATAAAAATTTGAGTTAAAGCTAGTACTTTATACTGACTAGTAAAAACTAGTTTTCCTAGTGTTGACTCAAAAAATGTGTGAATAAAAACGAGTGAATGCTTAAAAAGACTAGTTTTTGCTTAATTTTTTTAAGCTTATGATTGGGGTGCTTGAAGTATGTATTTTACAACAATATTTAAAAAAAATTTATTTTTTTGTTTAATTTTATGAACGTTGGCCAAAGAAAAGAATATCTCCTAAGAGCAGATTTTCATTCAGAAGTTTATTTAAAATTATTTATTTTTCGGAAAAATATCTAAAATGGTAAAATCTCTGTAAATGTCACATATACATTTAAATATGTACATATCCCTGCAGGAAATGTCACTAGTGAATTTCTACTGATTCACTGTTGACACAGTCACCAGTACTAGTGACATATTATACCCCAGGCAATGTTATTTACAATAGACATTTAACATGTGCGTGGCATAGGAAATCTACTACTGGCGTTGGTACTACTGACTAGATAGTTCCATTGGGAACATATGTAGACATTGAAACCAGAGAATCGCTAGTACATTTTAGTAAAAGTAGTTTACACTTTTTGTAAGAATACGAAGTCATAACAATCTTTTTTTTATCATTTCTTCAGCTTTTATAGGAATTGTACTTCTCAGTTGTTATTGATAAAATCTTTTTCGTATTAAATCCAAATATAGTGGCAAATGTAATGTAGTGTAGACACTTCGTTGACAATGTCACCAATATAGTCGACAAAACTGGTGACTTGGAGACACTTGCACCCAGGTTTCCTTCAGGGATGTTGCAGTTTACCACATCAAAAGAATTACTTGAAAGCAAAAATAAAGTCATAAATATATTTTATTTTTGTTGTTGCTTTCTACAGAAATTCACTTTTTTGTAGATTCAATTTTTTTGCAGATTCAATTTTTTTGTAGAAAACAATTTTATAATTAGGGCCTTTATTTTTATAAATTTTTTTAAAACAAGTTACACAATAATAAATAACAATCATTGATAAAGGTCGGTACAGACTTTTGCCATAGAAAGTCTGTGTTGCATTTTTTAAATAAAATAAAAACAATTTTTGAAAAGGAAAAAATGAAATAAAAATATCAATACACAGTACTTGTTAACGCTTCAAGACATAAAAAAAGAAATAAAAATTGTTTGTACTTATATTCTGTTTTATACATTAATATTTTTGAAAATAAGTTTAAAAAAATTTTAATTTTTGACATTTTTGCACTTTGTAATTAATTTAATTTAATAGTCACATTTTCCAGCGTTTGCTTCCCCTTTTAAGCACTAGCTATCTAGCACTAGCAAAGAGTTATTCACACTTTTTGTAGTTTAAACTTTTCAGCATAGCTAGTACTGAAAAGTAAAAGCTAGTGCTAGTACTTAGTACTAGCTAGTATAAGCTACATTTTTATTCACTCGACCCAATAATTTCGGTTTTGGTGTCATTACCAGTATTTAATTTTAAAAGGTACTTAAGCAGTATTGATAGCGGTATCGGCTGCCCACCTTAGGTTAGGTTAGGAAGGGTTATGAGTCCAAGGGCACATCTCCACTAGGAGACCAATGCGGTCCATTGTGAATCCCTTTAATGTGGAGAAAGAAAGAGAAGAAAAGAATTAACATATATATTTGAGAGAGAGTAGAAAAAAGAAAAAACAAAACTATCCCTACAGTCCCCCTTTCAGAAATAACTGTCCCGTTTCCCTGAGGAACCCCAGTAGATCGACTAGATTACATCCAGCGATACACCCCAGTTCGTCGTGAAATCTACTTCCTAGACATTTCTGCCTGAGACCCTGCATTCTAGGACAATGACACAGTACACGCTCAATCGTTTCTAGCTCATCAGCGTCTCCTATCTAATCCTAAAAGAACACTGGTTGCCCCTGCGTCCAATCCGGGCCATGATGCCCTAGACACCCCGCAAATCGTTATATTCCTCTAGGATCGGTTAACAGTATCGCGGAATCTATTCCGTATTACCTCATAGTAGCTGCCAATTATACTTTCATCGAATAAATTTATAGCAGGAGCATTTTGTATGATAGCAAAGCCTATTAAAATAATTTACAATATATTGGTTTATTTTTACCTTTACTTGTGAATAACCTCATTCGTACGAAAGGATGAAGCGAAACCAGAGTTGCTGGCTGAATGATCTCATGTATTAAAACTTCGTTTTACAGACTTAATTCCGATCTAGCTATAAGTAACCAATCAGTTACTTATACTTGAAGTGAAAGAAAGTTAAAAAGTATGAAAAACAGCATGATTTTTTATAGGTTTTAAAATAGTGGGGAACAATTTTTTTTTAGAAGACACATTTTAACGATTCCGATTTAATACTTTTCGGGTCCTTTTTAAAGAAACTTGAAAGTGTCTAAAGAAAGTTTTCTCTTAGAGTCGCCTTTGAAATGAGATTCTTTTCGAACTTCCGGAATAGCAAATACTTGTTGGATAATGCATATTTGTATTAGTAAATTGTAAATGTATTCACAAAAACCTGGAAATCCAAAAAAGAATTCAACTGTTTTTTGCTTGTTTATAAATGCACAAAATGAATACAACCAACCATTTGCCATTAAAAATGAAATAAAAATATTTTAAAAAATTATTCCCAGTAGCACGTTTTTCCATTTTCGAATACACACGTATATTAACATATTGTTAATAAAAAATTCTCATATAAAACCATACGTAACACTCATTTTCCTTAAAATATACAAGTTTTTGTGACTAAAATTTTATGCCTTGACAATTTGTCACTTTTAAGTGGATGTATAACAGAAAGTGTCCTACGAACACACTTGTAATATAAAAATATCTAGAAAAGAAGATTCAAACATACATATGCATGTATGTATATTAAGGTTAACCCAGCAAACACGGAGGCATGATTTCAAATTGAAATTGATTTGAAATCAAACCTTGTCTCAAACGACAAATATTTGATAATGATTTAAAACTCGTTTGAAAATCATAGCATTCTCAACAAAAGGGGGAAATTATGATCAAATTGAAAAATGCCTTTATTTTCAACTTGATTTCAAACGTTATTCTCAAATTTTTCAATTGTGGATTTTAATACAATGTGGAACATAAATAAAAATATTTTTTTTAATTTAAATTCATTATTGATTTAATATTTATTTAATAATAAACTTTTTGTTTTAAGGATTGTCATGAAATAGCACCGCGATCGCAATAAACTTATATTTTCTTCACTTTCCCGTTTTAGTTTTATTCATATTCTTTCACTTTGTAATTTATTTTTTACATACAAATAATTCTTTTTTTTTACCAAGAACTCAAGGTTTTTTAAAGGCGAATTCACTTCACGTAATATGTAACATTCCTTTAATTGCCCGAATATAAATTTGTTATAATTTTGCGAAGCACTAATGGTACATTTACAAATGTAAGCGCACAATTATGCGCTACGCAATAAGACATACAGAGTAAGTAAACGAACTCATCAAATTTGGCATTCCCTTACTACGAATCAGGTTTGTAAGGGAGAATACTAAAAAATAACTGTAACAAAACACTCAGTTGTTGAATAAAGCGCTTTTTGTGTCAAAAATATATTGCTTCAAAGTTCATGCCTTCAGTAAGTGAAACTCTTACACATCTCCCTGTCAAACCCGCTTCATTTGAAGCACAATTTTTTATTTGGGTGTAACACATTTAACTTCAATCGCCATTTTTTGCGTTTACATTCATTTTTGCTTCAGCTCTGCCAAGTTATTTTTTTATTTGAGAATATCATTTGATAACAATTTTACATCACATTGATAGAACATTGTATGTCGAATGTTTATATACAAATCATAAAACAAGGCAAAAAAATTTAATTTTTTTTGTGCGGCCTGGAACGTTGATGCAAACTTTTACAAATTTGAGATCGCTGATTTCAAATCTAATCTTGATTTGTCTTTATCAGCTCTACTTTTCGAGATATACCGTTATCTCGATTATTAAGGCACTTTCACTACATACCTTGAAATAACTTAAAAACGGTTGACCATAGTCAGTTAAAAAAAATCCGATACTTAGATTAGATTTGAAATCAGCGACCTTAAATTAGTGAAACTTGCAATCAAATTCCAGACCGCAAAATTAATCTTCCGCAGTGGGTTATCAATTTGAATTCAAATGTTTTAGTCAAAAACTAAAAAGGTTTGAAATTTGTGTATGATGTCAAATGATAAATATACATTTCATATCAAGGGTTTGACTTCGTGTTTGTTGGGCATTTGCATATAGTTGTGAATGTGTGCGTTTAAATCCATGATGTGGAGTTTCATTCTAATCGTACATTTCAAATATAATTTATTGTATGTAAAAATGATATATATTTTTATTTATGTTTCTATTTGTTGCTGCCTTTGATGCTGATGCTGTTTTGGAAAAAATTACAAATGTTTTAAAATACTCAAACAAAGTATAGTTAAATAAATAAAAAAGTAGGCTAAAACATATTTATCGGGCTTGTTCTGGAAATCGTGTGCTTTTGAAATCACACGTGTGACTTTGTGGTGTTCTGACAGTCATACCGTTTACGTGTTTCTCGGTGTGCTTTCTGCAATTGAAGATCACACCAAAACACACAAAAACGGGTCGCTAAAATATCACACGTGTGATTTTAGTAGGAACATGTGATTTGAAATCACGTGATTTGAGTTAAAGTGATTTTCAGAACAGGCCTGTAAATAAATGTTTGCTGCAAAAATTTTCATTTAATTAATAATATTAACAACAGGTTTCCAATGGCGCCACAGTCGTCAATGATGTTTGCCCGACTTGTACCCAATCTTTTAAGTGGGAGAGTATAAGTCACATTATCTTTTAAGTTGTAGTGTATAAAAAGCTATTGACGACAAAATTTTCTTCTGCCGTATTTGAATACTTTTCAAACATTTGGCTTGGTTTGCTTTTTTTACATTCTTTTTTTAATTTTTGGTTAAAATACCTACATAAAATTTATAAATTTTTTTCTTTTATCTAACTTATACTTTGAGGATCACCTATTTTTACCAGAACTATTCTTAAAATTATAAAATGCCAGGTTGATTTTGATTTTCAATTTCGAGAACATAGCTGATTATCTTGTTTATGGTCGTTGACTGAATTTTTAAAGATATTGGCGCTTATCTGATCTTGCGTGCCTTCGCCGCCACTTATGTGAAAATTTCGTCGACGATTGTATGTATTGCGTCTACCTTAATCTTGTAACTATCGTTAAATATGTTTTAAATGCGTGGCCAACTGGGGTTCTTCAATATTTATATGACACATATCGAGCCATAACCGCAAAAAAAAGCTTAAGCGACAAAAACTAAATTTTGCAGGAAAAGGTTTTATATATTTTATTTCATAAAAATTTTGTATGAACGTTGTCGCTTGAGCTAAAATTGTTTTTGCTATAAAATCGTAACGGTACTTTATGACATCGTGATATTTTGGGAGATGATGCAAGTGTTGCCAGTAAAGTCAGTTATTTAAAAAAAAATCTCCGACAAGGGCTCGATATTTGCCATATGCCAGTCAGCATTCGATTCCCCTATTGAAATAATATTATTTAGTTTTTAAAAACCGATCTGAATTAAGATACTTTAACTTTCACCGTTTTCCAAATATACACCTTTCCAATCTAGAAAACCAAACTATTTGTTCTGAATAAAAAACTTTCTGTAACCGTTTTCCTGATATTCCGATATTTATAGTCTTTTTTTATGGAAGGTGTCACGCCTGCCTCTTCAATCCAACCCATTTTTCGACAGATGTTTTGTATTAATACTAGTTATTCCAAATTTGAAAACGTTTGCTTTAGCCGAAATCCAGATATACTCTATTTTGTTTTGGTCTTTTTGTGGCAGTTGCAACCTACACCCGATTTACCAATTGAGCCCAGTTTCATTATGTATAAATTAAATATTCTCAAGTAAAATTATTATAAATTTGTAAAGTATATATAACACCCATATCAACACAGTTATGTAATCAATATATTTGTATATAATATAAATACTAGACTGGTCGCATCTTGTATGGGATTTTTTTTTTTTAAATTTACATGTTTGCGCTGCTTAAAATATGAGGTTTGGTGTAAGAAATCAAGTCCTAATTTTTCAGCTCAATCCGACGGTGCCTAGTCGTGCCAAGTGGGGCCCAAAGTTCCCCATATGATAAAAAAAACATCTATTCAATCAGATACTAGATGAAAAGCCGGTCTTAAAGACCGAAAATCGCAAATCTGGCTTCCGCAGAGAAAATGCTTTAAGTATGCCAAATTTCAGCTTCCTGTGTCATCAGATGGCTTCAGAAAGTTGCGGAAAGAATAGGACATACATGCAAACATCCTTACATACTAAGAAATTATATATTGTATAGATAGATTAAAGTATTTGCAGTTTAATATTTTAGTATGATACGAACGAAAGATTTTTAACTAATTTTAACTAATTCGTGGTCGCTGAATCCAGTGGTGCTAGCTGTTTTTTTAGGTTAGCTTTAGTTTTCGAGATATACCGTTATTTCAAAAATTAAGGATGTTGCACAACATATGTTCGCGCAACTCAAAAACGCTTTAGCTTATTGAAAAACTAAAAAAATCGAAATTCGGCAATAACATTTACTTTAAGAAAGTTAAAACTTTTTTCTTCATATTGGCTCTGGTTTTCGGGATATACCGTTATTTCAAAAATTAAGGATGTTGCACAACATATGTTCGCGTAACTCAAAAACGCTTTAGTTTATTGAAAAACAAAAAAAAACCGAAATTCCGCAATAAAATTTACTTTAAGAAAGTTAAAACTTTTTTCTTCATATTGGCTTTGGTTTTCGAGATATACCGTTATTTCGAAAATTAAGGAGGTTGCACAACATATGTTCGCGTAACTCAAAAACGCTTTAGCTTATTGAAAAACTAAAAAAAACCGAAATTCCGCAATAAAATTTACTTTAAGAAAGGTAAAACGTTTTTCTTATATGCGTTTTTCTGGAAAAAAAAATAATTTTTTTATTAAAATTTCGGAATTTTTGTTTTTAAAAATTCAAAAAAAAAATTGAAAAATGGAGCTATGCTTCTGATTTTATAGAGTCATATAGAAAACAATATTGCAAACAAAACAAGCTATAAATGATTAAAATCTGTTCACAACTTTTGATTTTATGTATTCACAAAAGACGAAAAATTTTAATTAATTTAAGAATTTTATTAAACCGCCATATGTGTATAATTGAAATTCTTATATTTGGCCCGTGTATGACTCCAGTCATACATTTGACCCTTCTTGAGGCATCCTAGGCACTACACGGGCCAAATATAAGAATTTCAATTATACACATATGGCGGTTTAATAAAATTCTTAAATTAATTAAAATTTTTCGTTTTTTTTCGGTTTTTTTTAGTTTTTCAATAAGCTAAAGCGTTTTTGAGTTGCGCGAACATATGTTGTGCAACCTCCTTAATTTTCGAAATAACGGTATATCTCGATAACTAAAGCTAACCTAAAAAAACGGCTAGCACCACTGGACTCAGCGACCCCGAATTAGTTAAAATTAGTTAAAAATCTTTCGTTCGTATCATACTAAAATATTAAACTGCAAATACTTTAATCTATCTATACAATATATAATTTCTTAGTATGTAAGGATGTTTGCATGTATGTCCTATTCTTGCATGTATGTCCTATTCTGAAGCCATCTGATGACATAGGAAGCTGAAATTTGGCACACTTAAAGTATTTTCTCTGCGGAAGATCGTAACGAAGCCAGATTTTCGATTTTCGGTCTTTAAGACCGACTTTTCATCTAGTATCTGATTGAATAGATGTTTTTTTTATCATATGGGGAACTTTGGGCCCCACTTGGCACGACTAGGCACCGTCGGATTGAGCTGAAAAATTAGGACTTGATTTCTTACACCAAACCTCATATTTTAAGCAGCGCAAACATGTAAATTTAAAAAAATAAAAAAATTGCGACCAGTCTAATAAATACTTTTACTGCTACCGTTACCCACATATATTTATGGCAGGTACCACTCCCACTTCTCTAAACAAGCCCATTTTTTGACAGATGTTTTGTACAGATAGCTAAACTATTCATTCCAAATTTAAGAACATTTATTTTAACCATTCTCGAGGTATATGCTACATTCATTAAATTTGAAAGTATCTGTTACTGTTCTCCCGAAATTCTGTAATTTATATTGTCTTTATTTGGCATATTCCACCCCACTTATGCAATTGAGTCCAGTTGTTATGCATACCAGATTTGTAAACTGCTGCCTTTGCCGTTCACCAGACAAACAGAAAAGGAAATTGTATTTCTATGGCAGCTGCCACGACCACTTAAAACTTTACAAATATATAAAGCCTGTATTAAGCAGCGAGTAATCCGAAAATTACTGTGAAAGTTGCAGGAATCTGTCGTGGAGTTAGGGAGTCTATAGGAAACAAGCAGACGTATTTTAAATTTTATATGTATGTATTTTCTAACCAAGTAAGAAAGTACTTACGTATGCGGAATAAAATATGGACTGACGTATTAGCAGTAATAAAAAAATTTAATCAGGTTAAAAGACCCCAAATCCTCTTGAATCACCTTTGTGTGTATTTTCCTTGGTTCCTATTGCTTTTTATAGATATTTCTTTTTAAATTCACCTAAAATGTTTAAATTGTTGTTCATTCATTCATGACCTTCTGTTCTAAAGTAGTTCCCATCATAAATGATAGAATTCATGGAGAGCCTGCAGCAAAGCATTTTTTTTAAAAAGTTCGTATAAACTAGATGTTTGATGATAACTGACTGTTGTTCTGAACGGCTTTCTTTGCTTATTTGACTACTCTCATATGTGCAACGTATTTTTCTTCCATTTTATATTCAAAGCTGCATTTATTTGCCAACTGTGTTTGCCTGTTTTATCGTTATTACAATGGGATGTGTTCTGATTAAATTAGAGATCCGGTTCCCGAAGCCCGTACGTTTGGTCAAAATACACGTTTTTCCTTAAGAATCTATTATTTTGTGGTCGATTAGCCGGTGCATCGTACAACGTATAAAAGGGTTAATTCTTTTATTGGCCGGGCTGTTCGTATGTGGAATAACCTGCTGAAGTCTTTCCTCTTACTTTCAACATGCGTAAGTTCAAGTCGAATGTTCACAAACACTACTCCCTCTATGCACCTTCATATAATCTATTCTCCTAGTTCCGACACAATGCAAAAAAAGTAGAAGTCATTCCCTTAGTGCTGGCCCTAACACAAAAAAAAAAACACGATACGATTTTGCAGTACATCCGGCATTTTCTGCCTTCAACATAGCTGGAGTTTGTCAAAGTTATTTTCGGGAATACAAAGTTTAGTATTAATACAATATCCGTATGACGTGCTAAATTCCCAATTTGTCATATTTGATAAATACACCAAAATTTATTGTTGAGGGAAAGCTAGCTTCTATGCGCATTTCACTGGTGGCTAAGGCCAGCTCATAAGGTAACCTTTTCCAAAGATTTAAGAAAAGCCAAAAATATTAAACAAATGAAACCCTAAAGCGAATAAGAATTATAAACACTATAAGTCTTACTTGTAACAATATCAAAGTTTAAACAAAACACCAACAATAAACAGTAAGTTTATCTTTTCTTACATCCCCCTACAATTGGTTGGGTTCTTTCCGACTCGAATTGTAGTTGTAAGTTTGGTTGCATTGTATCACATACTTTTACCGGGTCGTCGTTTTCTATTAAACGGGTTTCCACAGGCATTTATTATCTTTTAAGTTAAAGAGTTTTTAATTTGGATTTCAGAAAAGAGACGAATACTTTCTTCTTTTCTTTTATTAGGTTTATTTGCACAAAATTGCTGGAAGTGAGCTAATTTATCAGTGCCGGGGTTGCGCGTTCCATTCCCGCCAGAGGCTCTGCTTTCCTGCAGACAAGCGTAGAGCTTCGCGGGATCAGCTTAGGGGGAATAACGTTTAATGATATTTTCTACTTATTATCATCAATTTATTGACCTAATCTCTAGCCAAATAATTAGAAGGATAATATTGTTACAGTTTTCATATTTATTTTTATGTGTTTATTTTATATTTTCTTTTACTTTTGCACTGATGGTAATAGTAAATCCATATTTCATGTCGCATACGTTATTGCATTAACAGAAAAATTTTCGAGAGAGTACCCTTTTTGGGATCCATGAGCAACAATGGAACCGGCAATGGTTCCGAACTTTAACTAAATATCTACTTCAAAAAGAGAATTTTTCATAATAAATGATTTAAGGGAGACAGTTTAAATCGGACCTATACCTCTTTTTCAAGTTGTCGTCGTTAAATTTTATATTTTCGGCTGGTGTAATGTAGATAGAAAAACTTAATTTAAATAGCAAGATAATGAAATAGTTTAGGGGCACAAAGATTGTATTGTGAAAAGAAGTTTGTATGTAGACTATGTGAGGTTATGAACCGATTCTCATCACTTTTTAGAGGTTTGTCCTATTACACCCACCATAATTATAAGTCGATCTTACGATGTCCGTCAATCCGTTCGACCGGCTGTTCATGTAAACTTATTGCGCAAATTACAGGTCACAACTTCTACTTCATATATAATAATTATCCTAAGAACGAAGCCTAACGAAAATGGATGAAATCAGATAATAAATTTACATTGCACTTATACAAACTTCTTTCCTCAAAAGAGTCTTTGTGGCCATTAAGCATTTTATTATTTCAGTATTTAGTTTAAGCGGAACCCAATTTAATTAAAATCGGTCCATGTTTGACCGTGGCTCCCATGCTAATACTTCTCCCTATATTCAGGAGATAGGAATATGATTTCAAACATAGATATTAAAAAATTTTGGTGGCTCACTAAATAACTCCCACTTTTTCGTTTTATTTTCTGACTATTACTTTTACTTATTTTTTTTTTTTTTTGTGTTATATTAGAGTTAAAACACGTCAAACCATCACGAAAAAATGGCATTTTCGGCATCAGCACCTCCGATTTGAATGAAATTCAACACAAATGTTATATGTAATTGGACTTAAACAAAACATAAATTTTCAGACCCCAGATTATTTCGGCTTCCGAAAAATGACGTCATAAAAGATGAGAAAAATGTGAAAAAACCTCAAAAGTCTCCTTACAAAAGGGGATAGAACTCTTGAACTACGCAAGATAATTTAGTTTTATTGGTATCGTTTTAAAGGTGAAAGTGCACCCTTTAAAATGATATGCATATTGTGTTTTTCTAAGAAAAGGTCAAAGCTCAATTATTGGGGTCTTGAGTTCAAAGCTCCATATCTAGAAAAGTATATTTTTTAAAATTCTTAAAAAAATATATGTTAAGTATTATACCCTCTTCAACATTTGCAGAAAATTTAAAGGTGGAGACTCGATTGGTGTTAGAGTTATATACCAGAACGTGATTCTAAGTATGTTTTGTGTTCAAAAATCCCTTGTTGTTGTTGTATTTTAATTATTTTTTTCAGTATATCTGGAGAACGGCAAGAGCCAAAGTTTCCAAATTTAGTACACAAATTTTAGTTATCAATACACACCATCCCACAAAATGTGGGCGGGACTGGAGAAGTGGGCGTGGTACCTCCCGTACAAAAAATATCAAAAATTTTTTGTATCTGAACCGATTTTTCCGAGTTTTTCAGAGAATATTTCCTACTAAAGATTTCCGATCTTTTGATATATACGGCGTAACCATAGATCATATGACAGTCCAAAGATTCAGGTTTTTATACAATTTTTGATATTTCTTGTACGGGAGGTACCACGCCCACTTCTCCAATCCCGACCACATTTCGTGGGATGGTGTGTATTGATAACTTAAGAGCGAAAAAATCCCATTAAGATGAATATATATAGATAAAACCCGGCACAAATATATCTGACAACTCATCTGATTCTAAAGCTGTTATTCATAAGATTTTATATCTTGTTGCTTTAGAAAGGCAATAATTAATAATAAATACAAATACAGAGAACTCTTATATGTATTCTTACTTCGTAACATAATAAAGTTTTGGCAGGGCCTTGATTGCCCTGGCTCTCAAATCGGAAGCACTGCTAAAACTTTTTCTGAAAATACATAAATAAATGGCCACAAAATAAAATCTTGCATTGTGATTGGGACACCCTTAATTTCAATAAATTTAACTGTAAAATGCGTATACAACAAAGAAATTTAATTTTATAAACAAATGACTTTGGCCATTCGATTTAATTACCGTTTAGTTTAATTTAAAACTGAGCATTAAATTATAAATTACTAATCGAATGCTTAACATTCCGGAAAAAGTATAAAAATTCTAGGTTAATTTTAAACTTTTA
Organism: Pollenia angustigena; assembly: GCA_930367215.1. Taxonomy (NCBI): domain Eukaryota; kingdom Metazoa; phylum Arthropoda; class Insecta; order Diptera; family Polleniidae; genus Pollenia; species Pollenia angustigena. Next base: position 115,543,132 of record OV884057.1, on the reverse strand, counting down.
CAGCATAGAAACGCCTTCGTAATAGTTAAATGCTTACCTTTGAAAACACCCACAAAAATTTGATTTTAAGGAATACATAAAAACTGGTTGTCAACATTAAATGTTTAATAGTTATAGAGTTGTCTTCAACGGGTGACAAAATGTTACCGAGCTTTTTAACACAACGCTATCCACTTGATAAGCACTTATTTTTAGTACCACGATTTGCCTTGAAAATCATTGGATACTATCCGGAAACAGAGAGGACTAAAAAGATAAAATTTTGGGCATTGTTTAATATCGCCATTTTGGGTTACGGGTGCTATGCGGAATTTTATTATGGGGTTCATTACTTAAACATCGATGTAATCCAGGCCCTGGATGCGCTTTGCCCTGTCGTTTCAAGTATAATGGCGTTTGTGAAAATGTTTTACATTTGGTGGTATCGAGAGCAATTTAAAAATCTTATAGAAAGAGTACGCCAACTAGCGGCTGAGCAGGACACCAGCGGCAAAATACAGATAAAAAGAAAATATTTTGTATTGGCAACACGTTTAACTGCCGTGTCACTATTTTTTTCTTTTTGTACCGGCACTTCATATTCATTACGCCCAATTATTACCAATACTATTCTGTATTTTACTGGGAGAGACATAGTTTATGATACTCCTTATAAAATGAGGTAAGCCGGACGGACGACTATCGACATGAAACTGTCAAATTTTTTAATCTTTTAGTTTTATTTTGAAGGTTTCCTGAATCTCTTTTATCTATGCCACTCTATCCTCTTACATATTTATTTGTCCATTGGCATGGGTACATAACAGCTTTGGGATTAGTTGGTGGTAATGGTTTCTTTTTAGGGTTCTGCCTTTATTTTGCTGCACTTTTAAAAGCAATACAGCATGATCTGCAAACTACATTGGTGGATATTGGAGATAAACAAAATAGGCGATATGATACTGAGGAAAAGGTGTGTTTGGCTTTGGAAGACGTTATAGCACGTCAAAATGAAATTGCTGAGATGGCGGCCAGTTTCTCCTCGATTATAGTTGGAATAACGTTGGGTCATTTCATTACTTCAAGTATAATTATTGCAGCCAGTGTTGTTGATCTCTTCTTGGTTAGTATTTTTTCTTTGACATAAAATCAAATTTGTTTTTTCAACTATTAAATATCCAACTGCTTCTGAAACACAGCTCTCCGGTGTCGGTATTTTGGTCTATGTCGTTCATACTTGTTCTGTTTTGACCGAAATTTTTCTCTACTGTTTGGGCGGGAATATCTTAATGGAAAGTGTGAGTATCTACTTGAATATTTTTATATATTAATTTTTTTTAATAGTGATTTTAATTTTTCAGAGTGAAGACGTGGCCACCGCAGCCTACTGCACCCAGTGGTATTCATACAGTGTTAAAATACAAAAAATGGTTTTAATTATTATAATACGTTCTCAACGTTCAATCGTTGTTAAAGTGCCATTTTTTGCGCCATCTTTACCAGCGTTGACTTCGGTAACTACTAAAAAGAACTTTGTTAAAAAATAAATGCTTAACCACAAAACTTGTTTCAGATCTTACAATTTACCGGGTCAGTAATTACTTTGGCTAAATCAGTGCTATAAACTTTGCAACTAAACACTTTGTCTAATCACAATTATATTATTTATTTCGAATAATCACGCCGCTCGCTCACTATATTATTTTTCTTAGCTAAAAATAAAAAAGTCCACAAAATAATATTGTTAACGCCTATTAAATAAGCTTATAAACGCATTAAAAGTTTATATTTAATGCAAAGCCAAAAGTTAAATTTTATAAAAAAAAATATTACAAAATTGTTCTTTGAAAATAGGATTTTATTACAAAATAAGCTTTTGTAATTTTAATCAAGAAGAGTCCTGTCAATTAGAAAACACATCTCCTTTCTCAAAAAGTGTGATCTTAGATCTTAAAATGTTTTACAGCATTAGACATTAGCAAAAAATGATAAAAATAGTGCTAATTTTTTTTTAAATTAATAATACAAATAGTTGCATTATGATTGCATCCGAACACGTTATGGTTAAAAATAACAAAAATAGATGTACAATTTAAAAGTATAGTTGTTTTTCAGCCATAGTATGTTGCAATTAGAAATGAGGAAATAACTATTGTTAATTTAAAAACAAATTATTGCCATATTTAACCATAAAATGTTTAGAGGCAACCTTTACACGGTTGTGAATTCGTGATGGAGAACTAATTTAACCATACTATGGCAGCGGCTGACAATAGATATCTTAACCAACAGTTTAAAAGTAGAAACTTGTAGAAACATAAAACGTAAAGGTTATACATATATATGTATGTATATAAAGTATGCATATGCAAACACATTATTTACAATCAATAAAATGTAAAATTAATACACAAAACTGCATTTAAACACATTTTAACTAGTTATTTCTCAGCTATTTATATCGTTTAAATTGTTTATTCCTTTTTGTTTTGTGTTATTTTTTTAGATTTAACATCGTCTTACTAAAGATTTTTATGTACATCGTGAGAACGAGTTATCGTCACACAATTTTTTTTCGGTTTTTTTATACCTTTCACCTCAGGTGGAAAAGGGTATATAAAAGTTTGTCATTCCGTTTGTAATTTCTACAATATTAATCTAAGACCCTATAAAGTATATATATATTCTTGGTCTTTATGGGTCAGAAAGATCGGTTCACAAATGGCTGAGATATGAGCAAAAAACTACGACTACCTCTAATTTTTTCCAAAAATCCCTTGTTGTTTTAGTCTTTTTATTACTTTTTTCTGAATATCTTGAGAACGGCAAGAGCCAAAGCTTTCAAATAAGGTACACACATTAAGGTTAACAATACGCAGCATCCCACAAAATGTGGGCGCGATCGGAGAAGTGGGCGTGGTATCTCCCGTACAAAAAATATCAAAAATTTTATAAAAACCTGATTTTTTGGACTGTTATATGACCTATGGATATCCCCTGCATATCAAAAGTTCGGAAATAACAAATATTTTCTGAAAAACTCGGAAAAATCGGTTCAGATACGAAAAAGTTATGGCCAAAATAATAATTTTTTTTTTAAATACCCACTTTCGGGAACCATAGATCTTCCAAGATTAATAACCCAACTAACTGGCAAATTTCTTCTTAAACACGTCGGTATATAAATCTGTCAAATCGGTTAAAAAATGGCTGAGTTATGATCCAAATACTAAAATCCCAAAAATTTCTCTTTTTATACACTTCACCTCAGGTGGAAAAGGTTAAGTTTGTCATTCCGTTTGTAATTTCTACAATATTAATCTAAGACCCTATAGAGTATATATATTCTGGGTCCTTATGAGGAGAGAACTTGATTTAACCATGTGATGTCCCTCTGCCCCCCCCCCCTCCCCCTTTCAATTGTTTACTTATACTAGCATAATGCCCAATATGGTTTTCGTTATCACCCTTCTTTATTATTTCATCTATTTAACGAAATAATTTAAACAAATAGAAACTAGGAATTTTTGTGTTTTTTGCTACTTAAAAACTCGCCAAAAAAAAAATAAAAGAAACCAAACAAACACACATACATGGCACAAACTATTTTGGTGAATATATTTCCCTATTTCGGTTCACAACTCAAATAAGTTGATTTGTAATTTTTTTATTATGGTTTACAACTTTGCTATTGCGGTGAATACAATAATCAAAAGTAATTACAACTCAACTGTGTTGAATTTTGTGAACAGTAAACGTGCCATATTTCAGTTTTAATGATAGTCAATTAACGTTCCTTCATGGTTCTGTTGTCTAGGGGGTGTGTTAAGTTAGAAACTGATAGTTCCCTGGTTCGAATCTTGGCTTTTTTTAAAAAGAAAATTTTTTTTTAATATTTTTATTTTGTTATGTTCTAAAAACGATTTAAAAAAAATATCTACCAGTTTTCGCTTTTTAAATTTTATTTATAATGAAGTTTTAAGCATTGTAAATATGTATGTCTAGTTGCTCTGTATTCTGCTCGCACAATTGTGAAGGGTATATAACATTCGGCAGAGCCGAATATAGCACTCTTACTTGTTTTAAGAAGTTTTCGTTTTGTTCTTTAAACAAAAACAATTAATTCTGTAAGTAAAAATTTCTTTTTAACTGAAGCAAACTTAACAGAGTTATTAAAGAAATAAAACCGAAATTTCAGCCGGGTGGGTATTTGAAAGGCTTAAGTAATTAAAATTTTAAAAAAAGTGTGGGACTTGAAAAAACGACTTTTTTGTGACTTTTTGTTTTAAAACGACTTTTTGTGCGACTTTTTCAAAATTCTCAACGGAAACCCTGAATTATGGAAGAATAAGTCTGCTTTCACATGTTTCATCTCTTGATGCTCAACTCTTGTGTTTTTAGGAGAGAGAAGAGAGAAGAAATGGGACTGGCACGGAGATGCTTGTACTCGGTCAGTACGCTTTGTGTTTTTATTCGTAGGTATATGCAGGGTTTAAAAGCACCCATCAGCTGGCTGCTTCTTATTTTTGCTTTTGCCACTGCTTTTGAAATTTTTAATTATTTTTCCACTAGCCAATGTTTTGTTTTTCGTTTGTGCAAAAAAGCAAATCTCCTATTTTGAATATTTTTATTTTCTGACAACTGCTTTTTTACCAGCCAGCGACAAAAATGGACAACCACATAAAAAGCAAAAGCTAAAAAAAATTATTTCGCCTTTTGCTTTTTTACTTTTTCCTGAAAGAAGAGCTAGTAAAAAAAGGCAAACCAAAAAAAAAACTAAAATTCAAAGAACAAAAATTCGTCTCTGGCTGGTAATAACAAAAAGCCGCTGAAGTGTGTGCTAAAAGCAGTCTGAGCAGAGCTATTAGCTCTGCAAAAGGCAGATTACAACGAAAAAATACTGATCAGTGTACAAGCAACATGGTTTTTTTTTCATGGTGGTGAGGAAAAATAAATTTTTGCCTTTCTTCAGTAATGTTGTTGTTGCTCGACAGTTTGCATGACTATCAGAGCTGCCGTTTTTGGTTATTTCTAACCAAAATTGGTTATATTTTTTTCAATGTGGAGATGTGAATATTCTTTTCATTTTGGTTACTTTTTTCTTAAATAATCCTACGCACGAATATGTTTTTCTTGATACAATTACACTATGGAACATTTTTGGGATTATTGTCTGGGGGGTGAGAAATTCCAAGTCAGGGTGATGGTACTAGGTCAGTATAGTAAAACCCTCAAAGGGTTTGGCGTTTGTATGTGTCAGTTTTTATTATGACATTTTAAATTTTTTCCTTATCTTGATGTTTTTTTGTTTAACATAACTCGAGAACCACTTGTCCGATTTTGCTAAAACAAACTCAAAAAAATTTAGAATTACAATTTCTTTAATCCGTTCATATAACGTTTTTCTTTATAATCAACAGTTTTGCCGGTAAAAATAAATTTGTGGAGAATTATAATTGATAAGTGCAAACAAATGTTCAAGCCTGGATGTATGCAGTAGATTTTATCACAAACCTGCACTGAAATTTTTGTGACTTTTTTTAAGCGATCGGTGAAAATCGTCGGACTTTTGTTTGTTATTTGAAAGAATACACCCACATTCAGTGATGCCAACAGTAGGGGATTTCCCCTTTTCTAGGGATTTTTTTTTCGGATCATTTTTATCTTCAATCGGATCTTAATAACTTCTTTTTATGGTGTAATCATAATATGATGGAGCTGAATCTTGTGAAATGCAAAAGCATGCGTTTTTAAAGAAATAACTGTATTGCTGTTAATTATGCTTTTGGTGGTCATCAACTGGAGTTGGTTGATTCGTTTCTTGATATTGGAGTCTTACTGGATCCTAAATTAAACTTTGTTTCTCATATTACATTAACTGTTAATAAAGCTCGAGGCGTTCTTGGCTTTATTAAGCGCTGGGTTAAAAATTCACCGATCCATACATAACGAAGCAACTTTTCGTATCACTCGTTAGACCAATCTTAGAATATGGGTCAATCCTTTGGGATCCATTTTACAACATTCACAATTCTCGTATTAAATCGGTCCAAAAACAATTTTTATTATTCTGTTTACGTGATCTTCATTGGAGTTACTCGACAAACTTTCCTTCCTATGCTAGAAGACTGGCATTAATAAAATTACCATCGCTCAAAAGTCGTCGTACAATGTTAAATGTTTCTTTTATGGTTAATCTTATTAATGGTAATGTTTGTTGTGATTTTCTGTAGAGTCTGCTAAATTTAATATACCTTGTCGCAATACGCGTCATTATAATCTGCTATTTGTTAAATTTTTTTAGAGAAAATTACGCTATTGCTGATCCTTTTTCGAGGTTATGTAGACAATTTAATTCTATGTCACAATTTGTTGATTTTTCTTATTGTTTTTCTTTATTCGTAAATTTTTATGTACTACATATATTCTGTAAATTTGTAGTATATTTTAAAATGCATATTGTTATTCATTAATTTTAAGTCAATATTGTTATTAGTCAGTAAGGATAATATCCATTGATTAAATAAATAAATAAATAAATATGCCCTAAAATAAAAAAATTGTGTCCTCTTTTCCCTACGGTTGAAATTTTCCGAAAAAAAAAAAATCCCTAGAAAAGGGGAAATCCCCTACTGTTGGCATCACTGAATGTGGGTGTATTCTTTCAAATAACAAAAATCCGACGATTTTCACCGATCGCTTAAAAAAAGTCACAAAAATTGCAGTGCAGGTTTGTGATAAAATCTGCTGCATACATCCAGGCTTTAACATTTTTTTGCACTTATCAATTATAATTCTCCACAAATTTATTTTTACCGGCAAAACTGTTGATTATAAAGAAAAACGTTATATGAACGGATTAAAGAAATTGTAATTCTAAATTTTTTTGAGTTTGTTTTAGCAAAATCGGAGAAGTGGTTCTCGAGTTATGTTAAACAAAAAAACATCAAGATAAGGAAAAAATTTAAAATGTCATAAAAAAAAACTGACACATACGAACGCCAAACCCTTTGAGGGTTTTAGTATACTGACCTAGTACCATCACCCTGACTTGGAATTTCTCACCCCCCAGATTGGCTGTCGTACTGTGTTATCTACGAGCTCGAATAATTTGTACTGTGTGTTAAGATTTTGTCATTATTTGTTACCAATGAACGGAAGTTTTGTATACTCTATCGAAAACAAAAAAATCCTTTCAAAACAGCAACCAAATAATATTTTAAGATTTTTGTTAAGAAAATATTGCCATTTGTAATTTTTATATTAAAAACGCCATGTTCCGAAATCGAAAACAAATGAAGTTTTAATCAATGGAGATTTTCAATAATTTTTTTTTTTTATATGAACGTAGTTTTTCTCGATTTTAAGATTAGTAAAGATAAGTAGTACTTAAAGAAAGATGTGCATAAAATCATACGGAATTAAAAACTAAAAACTTGAAAATAAGTTTAACGGTCAAAACTTCGGTTATTTCCAGAGGTATATTTAAATTCATATTTGAAATTAACATAGGAATTTTAAAGATTTTTCAAAAATACATTGATTTATCAATATAGTTTTAAAATTTATGGAATTTTCTTTGAATTATGGCTGTAAGTTTAAGAATGTTGAAATTTGACTGTTTATAACTTGTCGGCATGTACATTTATTAAATGTTTTTTAAGATAATTATTTGGTAAAAAAAGCTACAAAATAATGTGTTGAGTAATCAGAAAAAAGTAGTTATGGAAGTTGTTATAGATGTAGTTATAGAAGAAAGCTACAAAATAATGAGTTAAAGGAGCTATTCATTTTGAAAAAGTAGGCGAAGTTTTTACTGGGATACTTTTTCCCCATTGAATCCCAGTAAAAACTTCGCCTACTTTTTCAAAATTAACAGCTTCTTTAACTCATTATTTTGTAGCTTTCTTCTATAACTACATCTATAACAACTTCTATAACAACTTTTTTCTGGATGTATACAGGTAAAAAAATAATGACTTACTTTTTAATGCGTTCATTTTGGGACATCCCTTGTAAAATTCATCGGTTCTTTCAGTAGAATTGTAAGTAGTCCTCTTATGTTTTTCTGATTACTCAACACATTATTTTGTAGGCTAAGTTTTTACTGGGATGTACGTTACAAAATGCTAATTTGTTTATATTCGCCATAATATTTTACAATGATACACAAAATATATCAAATAGAACAATTTTGAAACAGTAATTTATAATAAGAATTATAAATTTGAAATAAAATTTACAAACAAGAGAAATAAGTTTTTATAATAAAATTAGAAAATATTTACATAAAATTCATTTCGCATATTGCCAATCGTTTTCGTTTTCGCCAAAATAATCGCCATATCGCCAAACGTTTATAAATTTATAACTGGCATTTAATAAAATATTCAATTTATTAACTTTCAATATACTGAATTTTACGGGCTTAACTCTTGTAAAATAAAAATATTTTTAAAATGAAAAAGAATTACATTTCTTGTTTTGTTTTCTTGATTTATAATTATTATTTTACTATAAAGTGCAAATAACCTTAGTATTACAATGCAACTTAAAATAAATTTGAACTATTTTCTCAATTAAAAAGAGGCATTTTAAATTTGGTTATATTTTTTTACATTTGGTAACTTTTTCCAAAATTTTGGTTATAAAAATTGTATTGGTTGTGGCAGCACTGATGACTATAGCACGAAATGTGTGTGTGTGTATTTCGGTTTTTTTTAAATATTTTTAGTAAAGGCAACCAGCCAAAGTGTCTGTTGGATTTTTTATTGTATAGAAACAAATTCTTGTTGTATTTGTTTTGCATGAAAAATATCACTTGTCTTCGTCGATCATGTGTCTTTCAGCTACCTTTGCGCTGCTTTTATCTCCTATTTTGAGGCTATTAGCATGCAGTGGTTTTTGATTTGGCGGCTGTTTGACAGAATCTTTTTGTTTCATTCTCTTTCCTACATATTTTCTCCTACAACAGAAAAGTTATTGCCGTTGCTTTTTGAGTTCCATCAAATAAGAAATTTTTGCTATTGTTAAAAAAGCAATAGTTGGAAAAAGCAGTGTCCATTAAAAGGTTACTTTTCAAAAACAGTGTGTTTATTTTGCTGCTGCTTTTGAAAAGTGTGGGCTTTTTTAGCAGTGGAACTTGTCGGCTTTTTATTTTTGATTTTTTTTTTAATAGGAAAAAGGCAAAATTTGGCTGCTTTTGCTAATATGGCGATAGCATTTTAAACCCTGGGTATTGCACAACGATGGCTGCATGAAAATTTGTTCTTTTCTTTTTCTCTTTGATTCGTGTGAACAAAATTGTTGTTGTTTTGAACCGAAAAAGTTTAAAACAGATTGCTGCGTGTGATTATATTGACATTTTCAAAAGGGAATTAAAAAGAAGTTGATCATCAAAAGATGAAACTTGTAAATTCAGACTAATAGAAAACTTAATGTGACGATTCGCCCATTAATATCTTGTAGGGTCGTTACTTACATAATCTCAACTAGAAATATGGTTAAAACAATGGAGGATAATGGTCATTGAGCAAAAATGCGTACCTATAACATCCCAGTAAAAACTTCGCCTCTAAAATAATGTGTTGAGTTGTCCCAAAATGAACGCATTTTAAAGTAAGTCATTATTTTTTTACTTAAATACATCCAGAAAAAAGTAGTTATAGAAGTTGTTATAGCTGTAGTTATAGAAGAAAGCTACTAAATAATTAGTTAAAGAAGCTATTCATTTTGAAAAAGTTAGCGAAATTTTTACCGGGATTCTCCTTGCGTCGGGAATCATGCCCCTCTGTTAAAATCAAAAATCAAATAGTACCTCAACATTCGCATGTAAAGTATCTTGGTATACATCGCGATCGGCGATTAACGTGGAAAAGCCATATAGAGGCAAAACTAACTCAAGTTAAACTAAAAACCATTCAAATTAATTGACTAATTGGAAGAAACTCTGTCTTTGGTCTCGATTGCAAGCTTCTACTTTACAACTCTATCTTAAAGACAATCTGGTGCTATAGTATTCAGTTATGGGGCACTGCCTTGGCCTCTAATATCGAAAAAAAATCAAAGGCGCCAAAATAAACTTCTTCGAATAATCACTGACGCTCCACAGTGGGGTGAAACATATGCAAAACGAGGATTAATTCCGGGAAGCCTTTAATTTATGACAACTTTTTTTTTTTTTTTTTATATTGAATAATAAAAAAAAAACTTTTGTTGTAAAATTTTAGTGAAATTTTTATTTTGTTTTATTAAATAAATTAAAAACTTAAAAAAATCAATGTAATTTTTTCGAACATTATATTTTTTTTGAAACAAGGAACATTCATTGCTAAATTATGGAATTAAAAATCATCTTCATAATTATCTTCACCTTCATCAAGATCATAATCTTTATATCGTCGCAGGATTTAAAGAACGCTGTAACTGAAAAAAAAATCTAAAATAAGTTTTTTTGCATCATTTTTATCAGAAAAAATACTGCGTCGATTGGTCCAGTTCCCATATTTGTATGATGTAGAAAAAAAAAATTCACTTACGCAAAACAAAAATTATACGTTTTAAAAATCGTGTTCCTAAGTTGTATAGTTCTTGTGATATAAACTATTTTTCTACTTTCTTTCATAAAGGTTTTTTGGCTCTGGTGAACATTTTATGTTTTGTCAGTTACAGCGTTCTTTAATTCCTGCGACGATGTTATCATCATCAGCATCGGAAATATTTAGCAAAATAAGAAAATCAAGTGCTGTTTGTAATAAATTTAAATTATGTAGTTTTTTATCATAAATTACTAAATCTTCTGTAGCTTTTTCATTTTTGTACCAATCTATGTATTGTTGGACGCAAAATGTTCATATTCAAATAATCTATGTCGCACTCAATCAAATAGAAAAAATAACTTGAAATGAGCAAAATTGAACAAAATCGTAAAATTTTCAATGAAGCTTGAACTTTTGTCCCCTGTAACTCTGTCATTTCTTGACCAATCTTCACTAGCAATGCATGGTTATTTTTTAAATTTTATAACCTTTCATAAAAAAGGAAGAAATACATAATCTGTTTTTGAAGATATTTGCATTTCAGTCACATCATCTTTTTTAAAATCACGAATAACGGTATTATGTCTCTACACAAATGAAATGATATTTGTTGTTTGATTTAATAATGGCTTTCAAAATTCTACCATGTGCTTTATTGAAATGTAAAAAATCAAGTGACATTTACATAAATATAAAGGTTGTGTGTGTGTGTTAGTGGAGATACCAAATACCAGAGTAATTGTTGACGGTTACTTGGTATTCAAACATATCAAACGGTTATTTTGGAATATGTCAAAAACTGTTTTACTTTTGACAACTCTGACCTCATATTCGGATTCAGGGGAAAATTAGATTAGCTGTTAGATTTATTTGGTCACGACTTTGTTGAAATTTTGTGACGTAGTGTAATTATTTAAACGAAACAAAACAGAAAAAACAAGTTCTGAAATATTTTCAAACGATTATGCAAGTTGAAATACCATATTTTAAGAATATTTAAAAAGTTTTGCCCAAGTATTCCCACAAACATTTTGAAAATCTACATTTCTTCAAAAAAAACTCATTTTTTTTGACCAATTTAAACAAGTTAGAGTGCTATATTCTGCAATGCCGAATCTTTGATACCCCCACCGACAATTCGAATGTTTTAGGAATAATATCTGTATGATGTCTATTTATAATTAACTTTATATAGGCTTACACCTATAATAAATTATTGACCGACAATTAGAAAGTTTAATTCTTTTTTTAGCAATTTTAAATAGCTTGAGGTAGTAGTCGTAGTAGTAGTAGTCGTTCCAAGTCCAATGAGTGGGTAGCGCTGTGGTCAATTTTAAGGTGTTACAGACATTAACACAAACGCATAGTACCCTCTCCACTATTGTGGTGGTGTATAAATATTGTATTGTTATGGTAAAAATATTTACCTAATCGATAAAATCGAATTAACGGTTGCTAAATGTAACCTATTTCTCAAATTACTTTTAACACGATCTTGGTATGACGTGCTAAATTCCCAGTTTTTCATATTTGATAAATACACTGAAATTTATTGTTGAGGGAAAGCAAGCCTCTATGCGCATTTCGCCGGTTGCTTACACCAGCTCATCAGGAAACCTTTTCCAAAGATTTTAGAAAATCCAAAAATATTAAACAAATAAAACCTTAAGCGAATAAGAGTTATAAACACTCTAAGTCTTACCTGTAACAATATCAAAGCTTAAACAAAACACCAACAATAAACAGTGAGTTTATCTTTTCTTACATCCCCCTACAATTGGTTGGGTTCTTTCCGACTCGAATTGTAGTTGTAAGTGGGTTAAAAGAAAAAATAAAATTAAAAAACAAACCGCTTCATTCTATTGTCTTCGTAAGAAAACAACGAACTAAACCAATTTGCCAATTCAGTTTTATGCACGGGCACATGCAATTATATTATCAAAGTTATTTTCGGGAATACAAAGTTTATTATTAATACGATCTTCGTATGACGTGCTAAATTCCCAGTTTTTCATTTTTGATAAATACACTGAAATTTATTATTGAGGGAAAGCAAGCCTCTATGCGCATTTCGCCGGTTACTTACACCAGCTCATCAGGAAACCTTTTCCAAAGATTTTAGAAAAGCCAAAAATATTAAACAAATAAAACCTTAAGCTTTCCCTCAACAATAAATTTCAGTGTATTTATCAAATATGAAAAACTGGGAATTTAGCACGTCATACGAAGATCGTATTAATAATTAACTTTGTATTCCCGAAAATAACTTTGATAACTTTTAACGATGTTTACTAGGCTAAACACCCTCTCTACTTCAGCATTATACCATGGAAGTGAGTGCAACTTTATAGGCAATTCTGAAATTTCTAAAACAATTTTGTTACCGCCTGCGTCCCTTTATTGAAATACTTGCAACCAGAAAGAAACAGCGATGTTTGTGTTGATCCATTTTATAAATTTAATAGTGGAATACTGTTCCTTTATTTTGAAAGATGTTTCAGCGTCATAGTTTATAGCGATTTTCAATATTTGTAAATGTTGTGATTAAAATTAAAGGCGTTTTAATTGTTCAAAATGATTATTTTACTTTTATAAAGTTGTATAATAAAATAAAAATTATTCTTTTAAAAGAAAAACGGCAAAAAAAATTTTATGGCTAAAATGGCTAAAAAAAAAAATGGCTAATGGCTAGGCTGTCCATTACATCTCTTTTAAAGAGAACATGTTCTCTTTTTGTGTTCGTATCTTTTTGTTCACTCTCTTTTTTTGGTGCGGTAGTTTTTTGTCCAACAGTGCTCTTTATGAACTCTATTTCAAAAAAAAAATCCTAGATTGATGGAATTTTATTTATTTAGTAGGAATTCGCCACAGAAATCGGAGCTATGGACTTTTTCTCGGCATTTCGATAACACGCTCTAATTGTTTACTGGGTTAAATCTGTTGACAAGTTAAATCTGTCATTCTGTCAAAAGCAAACCGTTTGCTGTCAAATCAAATACAAATTGTTTATTGTTATTTGCAAAGAGTAACAAGAGAAGACGAAAATGATTGATGAAAAAGAGAAAATCAGCTGTTTCATACAAACTCGTATAAAACTCGTCTAATTATGATAACCTACTAAAGGAGTGCAGCAATAAAAAAAGCACTGAAATTGGACTAATGTTCTGTCTCTTTTCATTAAGTTGTCAATCGGTGTCGCCTCTTGTTACTCTTTGGTTATTTGTTTTTCCACGCTGCAGCGTGGTTGCTTTGTGTAAAGCCTTAAAGTTAATGGTTTAGCTAGTTTAATAAGCAATAAGGTAATCTATTTTTTTAACTTTGATTATTATTTTATATTTATATAAAAACTTTTTTCGTAGCCTAGAGATGAGCAAAAGAAAATGTGTTTTTAACCATGATTTACAAACAAAATACAAATCGTTCATTGCCAAACCAGAACTTGCAAAACATGAAGCATTCTGCACGATTTGCAACACCAAAATCTCGATTGCAAATAAAGGACGATATGATTTGGAGCAACATATTGGTTCGCAAAGGCACAAACAATCATTTCAGGCAGGTGAAGGTTCGAGTAGTTTGACCCAGTTTTTTATACCAAAATATACAAAGCTGGATGACAAGGTAGCTGCTGCAGAAGGTACCATACTCTTAAACACCATTTCAGTTTCCGTTCCACCGACTGCAGTTCAAGTTTATTTAAAGAAATATTTGAAGATTCCCAAATTGCAAAACTGGTTAGGTCTGCGCATACAAAAACCAGGGCAATTGCAAAAAATGTAATAACACCTTTTTGTATTGAAAATATTAAAAAGGAAATTTCCGAAATTCCATATATATCTGTTTCTACAGATGGAAGCAACCATGGTTCAATTAAAATGTTTCCATTATTAATCCAATACTTCAATGCAAAAACTGGAATTCAAACGAAAATGTTACATCTGAATAATTTACAAGATGAAAAATCCGAAACCATAGCGAATTATATAATAAAATATTTAACAAAATTTAATTTGTTAGAAAAGTGTATTGCATTTTCCTCAGATAACTGCAATACGAATTTCGGTGGAATAAAGAGAGCTGGCGAAAATAATGTTTATTGCAAATTGAAATCAAAACTGGAAAAGGATTTAATTGGAATCGGATGCCCAGTTCACATTACTGCTAACTCAGCCAAAACTGGTTTTGATTCGTTTCCTGTTGATGTAGAATTGATTTGTTTAAAAATCTTTAATTTTTTTTTCAATTTACACAGTAAGAACCGAATGTTTAAAGGAATTTTGCAGCTTCACTGTAATAGAATATAAAAATTTGCTAGGACATTCAGGCACACGATGGCTATCATTATTTCCCGCAGTGAATCGAATTCTAGAAGTTTTTCCAGCTCTAAAATCTTATTTTTTATCTATTAATAACTGTCCAGTTATTCTGGAACGATTTTTTAAGTCAAACTTAAGTGAGGCGTTTTTGTACTTTGTACATTCATTGCAATATGTATTTCACGAAAGAAGTAAAGAGATGGAAATGGAAACAAATTCAATCTTGGAGGTATCGTCAATCGTGAAATCTTTGAAAACCACTTTAAAGTGCAGAATTGATCAGAACTTTTTGCCAATTTCCACAAATACAATATTACTTGAATTAATCAGGAACGGATTTGAAACTGAAGTTAATTCTTTTAAAAATGATTGTATGAAGTGCTACCGAAAATCATTGGAATACCTCGAAAAATGGACAATTCACTTGGATGAGTTCAGTTGCTTCAATTGGATGAAATTGGACGAAGTACCTGAGTGGACATCAGTTGAACTTACGGTCAAATATATATCTTCGAAAGGTGTCGAATTAAGTTTCAATGATTCAAAAGGTTTTGACCAGTTTTGTAACTTAAAAAATTTTGTGGCCGCGAAACTATCTGATACCGATGATGAATTTAAAAAACTAATATCAAGTGCAAAATGGTTAAAGTTTTTTGAAAATAATAATAATTCAGAGTATTATTCGGAACTCCTAAAAATTTGTCAATTTTTTTTTTTTTGCATACCAGGACAAAATGCAAATGTCGAAAGAATATTTTCTTTAATTGGGGCACAATGGACGAAAGAGCGGAACAAACTCAAAATTTCAACCATCAGATCGATTCTCACGGTTGTATACAATCTTAAGGATTTAAAATGTAAATCTTTTAAAGATTTAATTATTAACGATAAAAAATACTTAGCCCTAATAAGTAGCTCAAAAAAGTATAATTCCGATTCATCAGAATCAGAATCAGATATTGATCTCAATTAATTTTTATATATTAATTTATTTTGTTTATGTTTTTTTTAAGAAAATGTGATTTTTGAATTTATTTTGTTTATTTTTTTAAGAAAATGTGATTCTTTTTGTTTTTTATTGTTTTATTATATATGGGGGATTTCATGTCAAGTGACCCAATTTTGAAATCGATGTCTTCCGATTTGGATGAAATTTGCACCAAGGTTAGTCCTATTGGATAGTAGTTTAGACACAAATTTTCAACAAGATCCGTCTAAAAGTTTCTGAATTAGTGGGGGTCAAAATTTGACATTTTGGCCATACAGGTGTTCTTTCTTATCCATGTTACTTATTACCTATTGGTGTTAGCAAAATTTGTCCCAAGTAGCTTCGATAGCTAGTTGATCAATCTTTTGAAAAAAAATTTTTTTTTTTTTTAAAAAATTTTTTTTTTATTTTTTTTTTTAAATTTAAAAATTTTTTTTATTTCTTTTTTAGCGGGAATGTTTTTTTTTTTTTTCGCTCAAAAGAAAGCTTATGTCTTTTCCTTTAAGGTAGTTTTGGTCGCTTTTTGGGATGCGAGTGGCTTATGTATAAAAAAAAATTATTTCTAACATGGTTTTTCAATGTTTAGCATATGCACTATTTTGAATTTTTTCCTATTTGTGTTTAAGTGTTTCTAAAGCCTTAAAAATAAAACGTATGCCAAGAAACTAGACAAATTAACCTTTCCGACGGTATGTTACAAACCCAATTATTATTTTATACTTTCGATACTGTAATGCCCACAATATGTTAATCCCAGGAATAAAATCACTTTTTTTCTGTAGAAATGTTGACAAACAATTCTTTTTTTAATTTTTCCTACATAAAAAATATACAGTTTTTAGCGCACGTAATACTGAATGTGATTTTTGTTGTCAAAATATCAGGTACCCCAGAGACAAGTGTTTAAATCAGGTGGAAATATTCTATGGCCATTCTCCGAAATACGAAAATTAACTGGTATTTCGGAGAATGGAAAAGAAAGGAAAAGACATCAGCTTTCTTTTGAGCAAAAAAAAAAAAAAAAAACATTCCGAATTAAAAAAAAAAAAAATTTTACATTAAAAAAAAAATTTTAAATTTAAAAAAAAAGTTTTAAAAAATTTTTTAAAAAAACAAAAATTTTATTTTTCAAAATATTGATCAAATTGCTATCGAAGTTACTTGGGACAAATTTTGCTAACACCAATACGTAATAAGTTACATGGATGGGAAAGAACACTGCATATGCTAAAAATTGAAAAACCCTTGTCTAGAGTTAGAAATTATTTTTTTTTTATACATAAGCCACTCGCATCCCAAAAAGCGACCAAAACTACCTTAAAGGAAAAGACATAAGCTTTCTTTTGAGCAAAAAAAAAAAAAAAAACATTCCCGCTAAAAAAAAAATAAAAAAAATTTTTAAATTTAAAAAAAAAAATAAAAAAAAAATTTTTAAAAAAACAAAAAAATTTTTTTTCAAAAGATGGATCAACTAGCTATCGAAGCTACTTGGGACAAATTTTGCTAACACCAATAGGTAATAAGTAACATGGATAAGAAAGAACACCTGTATGGCCAAAATGTCAAATTTTGACCCCCACTAACTCAGAAACTTTTAGACCGATCTTGTTGAAAATTTGTGTCTAAAATAGGACTAACCTTGGTGCAAATTTCATCCAAATCGGAAGACATCGATTTCAAAATTGGGTCACTTGACATGAAATCCCCCATATTTATTTCGTTGTTTCTATCATTAATAATAATTAATTAATTAATTAACTATAACATCAATAAAATTATTAATTATTTAATAAATAATTTTTTTATTGTAAACTCTTTTTTAGTTAAAATGTTCTCTTTTTTTAGAACGAAAGTTCTCTTTTGAAAATAAGTCATATGGGAACCCTACTAATGGCTAAACTCATTTTTTAATGGCTAAACAGGGTGAAAAATGGCTAAATCTAGCCACTAAATCGATAAATTGGCAACACTGTTTATGAAACACATGAAAAAAATTACAGTTTGTTAATTGAAGAGATCAGTTTTGGTCAAAATGTTATAGCTATACGGCAGGTACATACAATTGTAAAGAACTTGCTTTGGCTTTTCTATATATGCTGGTAAGTCCGACTAGTAATGCCTGTGATGAGAGAGTATTTTCAATAATAAACCTCGCCTTCGAAATAGAATGCATTCAAACTTCTTGACACGTTATTACGAGCTATAATTTTATGAATGTGAATAGTATGTGCATCAGAAAAAGGCTTTGTGCGATTGCAAAAAATTCGCATTAAATCAACAACATCAAATACAGTCATTTGTGTTCATGCAATCAAACTTTCTCAGCCACACACACATTTAAAATTCATTCAAGTCATGCACAGCGTATTGGCTTTGCCATTCATACCATGTTTAGCTTCGTTCGTCAATAATTGTTTTGGTAAAAAACATATACAAAGAAAAATACACAAAAATCATTGCTCTGATGACTATTCAGCAGCTTAAACAATTTCCATAGAAACAGAAGACGTTTTTATTTTTTATCATTTCTTAAAAAATACAGTAGTTCTGTGTGTACAATGTATTGTTGGTTTTGTTGTTAATGTTGCTTGTTACGCTTTTAAAAAAATACCCTGCAAATAATAGGACTAGTCCAAACACGCGTGTAAAATGTAGCCCACAAAGGACTAGGACTAGTCCAAAAGTAACCCAAACGTCTGGAAAAAACATGGTATATTTAACATAACGATGTGCTAGGGCAGGACCATATAACCTTGCTTTGGATTACAAAGGAGTAGTATTAAAACTACTCCATGGTATACTCAAGAGGATTAGTTTTGAAGTCGTTTAAAAACGAACACATTGCGTTAAAAAACGAAGACATGTCGTCTCACTACAAACTCTTTTTAACAATGACATGGTCCATGCTTGATCAAAATCAGGTGGTCTAATATTATTTGCAGGGTAAACACAAAAACAAATTGGACAATACAACTAGTTTATTTGAACTTATGCCTACAACAATCATACCAACAAAGCGACTCATACCAATTTACATTCGTCGTTGTGTTATCGAGTGGACAATGACTACTTAAAAGCAAAAGAATCAATGCCGTCCCTGCAAATAAAATTGGACCACCTAATCCATTTTGATAAAATGGACTACTCCATGGACTAGTCCGATGTAATGCAAGCATGGACCATGTCATTGTTAAAAAGTGTTTGTAGTGAGACGACATGTCTTTGTTTTTTAACGACATGTTTTCGTTTTTAAACGGCTTCAAAACTAATCCTCTTGAGTAGACCATGGAGTAGTTTTAAAACTACTCCTTAGTGGTCCAAATGTGGGTTATATGGTCCTCTCCTAGGACATCGTAATGTTAAATAGACCAGGTTTTTTCCATACGTTTGGGTTAGTTTTGGACTAGTCCTGGTCCCTTGTGGACTACTCTTTACACGCGTGTTTGGACTGGTCCTATTATTTGCAGGGGTTTGACTTTAAGAAATTGTGTTATTGCGTGCGCAACAATAAATGCAAAGAAAGCACTTCCCTGCAAATAATAGGACCAGTCCAAACACGCGTGTAAAGAGTAGTCCACAAGGGACCAGGACTAGTCCACAAGTAACCCAAACGTATGGAAAAAACCTGGTCTATTTAACATTACGATGTCCTAGGAGAGGACCATATAACCCACCTTTGGACCACTAAGGAGTACTTTTAAAACTACTCCATGGTATATAACCCACCTTTGGACCAGTAAGGAGTAGTTTTAAAACTACTCCATGGTATACTCAAGAGGATTAGTTTTGAAGTCGTTTAAACACGAAAGCATGTCGTTAAAAAACGAAGACATGTCGTCTCACTACAAACACTTTTTAACAATGACATGGTCCATGCTTGCATTACATCGGACTAGTCCATGGAGTAGTCCATTTTATAAAAATGGGTCAGGTGGTCCAATTTTATCTGAAGGGTTTCAATAAAAAACTCACACATGCACAAATCAAATGTGTACAAAACGATGTCAAAATTACCAACGTTGAACTTGGTTTTGCAGGCATAGAGTTAATGTAAATTATAGCGTATGAGTAAATCAACAAAAATAGTGGATTTTGCAGTTCTCTGATGTACATGTTGCACCTTTTTGTACCTTCGTGGATATTTTATAGAACTTTTACAGTTGAGTTGTAATAAATACAACTGGTTGTGATCAGTTGTAATTTTTGTTATGTTTTTGTTCACCGCAATTTAGCAAAGTTGTAGTCCATAATACAAAAATTATGAAATTAAAACTCAACTGAGTTGAGCTGTAAAACGTAATAGGGGCCTACTACCATCAAAAATTATTTTTTTGCTTTGCTCTAAATAAAAATTAAACACTTTTTTAATTTTTGGCGTATTTTTACGATTCCGAACAAATTTATTTTTTAGTATTTATAAAAAATATTTTAAATAATTTAAAGAATATGTATATGTACATATGTTTTATTGTCAAAACCTAAAAAATAAAATCTTTTTCGATTTCTGACATTTAAAATTTTTTTTTTTGTTGTAAAAGTCATTTCGTTTAACTAATTGAGAAAAATTCAACGTTTCTACACAACTAATGCTAGGAACACAACTGGGACGAACGACGAATTTCGATGAAAAAAAATTTATTAAAAAAACACAAACATTAACAAAAACACAATTAAAAACTACCCAGCCAGCAAAATAATCCGACGTCGCACAGTGGCGCCATTTGAGTTTTTTCGTTGCAAAAATCATATCTTTTGAACCGAATAAGATAATTGAACAGTTTAAACAGCATATGATAGATAACTGTTCAGCCTATGAAATGAGCGTTTGGAAAGGGTGCTACGCTCTGTAGGGGCCTAATTATGGGTTATCAAAGTTAAAATTAGTAGAAAAATCAATTTTATGGTAACTAAAAAAAATTATTTTTACATTTTTAGATTGTTTTTATTTTTTTTCTTTAGGTTTTTATGTTTTAAATTATTACCCAACAAATTAAAAAAAAAATTATTTTTTTTTAAATTTATTTTTTCAATTTTCTGTAAAATATTCATCACAGTTCGTAAGAGAAGGTATATCTAAAAGACTAACCATTTCTAAACTATAATTATTTTCTAACTCTATTCGTGACTTCACATGCCGCAGGGAAGATATAAGTGGATCGGAAGATGCTGCCAACATGTTGAAGAGGTCCTCATTTTGCCTTACCCTTGATGCTTTGAATGTGTTCTGCAATCTATATTTTTTATAAAATTTGTTAAGAGACTCCTGTGCTTCTTCAGAAAGCTCTCCAATTGGCAAAGACTGGTACTCAATTATATCTTTGCCATGCGCCAATATTTTATGGACGGTCGGGGTCAACTTCTTCTGTGGATACATTTCTGCTAAAAGAGATGCAGTTTTCGACGCATATTCTCCATATTTTGTAGAATTGACATTTTCTTTGCAGTTTAAAACATCCAAGATCGTTCCCAATCTTTTCACGATTTGATTGTCAATTCCAGTGATTCTAGTTACTGCCTCATCATTTTCAAAAAATCTCCTAGAAGTGTTTCCATCGTTTGAGTTACCGTATCCGTGCTTGGGACAGTCTACTTTTAGTCCAACTTGTTTAAAAAAAGCATCCTGTATTTGCTTCTTTCTGATCTTTTCCTTATCCTTTATTGATGTATTTTCATCGAAGTTTTCCTCCTCTTGTGGTAGGGTATACGCCAGTTTTAGCAAGAATTCCATACACCTTATCCTTGCGTGCAATGGTGACATTCCATATTCGTAATTCTCCTCATTTGTAGAATCGTTTAAATTACCAAAGTTCTTCTGACTCTTTTTGCAAATCGGGCATGACATTGTTGAGGTTGTTCCTGTCAGTTCGTTTACGACTTTTCCGTCAACCATGGTCAGATGGAACTCGTAATTGCATTCAATATATTTTCCTTCTCCAATTTGCAGCTTTGTAGGCTTAATCTTGCTTATTTGTTCTTCAATGTCCTTCACCGTGGTCCTTATGAGTTCTGCCGATTCCCTTGCAAACTGAAACATTATTGGTCGGCAATAATGCACTGATGACGGACGTGGATTTTTCCAGTGAAGGGAAACATCCGATTTAAGCCGCAAAGGAACAACAGATGCCATAAACATATTTCCGTCCGATATTGTAGCGTCATCGGAAGATATCCTTTGCTTATAAACGCTTTGTCCGGATGATCCATCGCAGCCCCATTTGCTGATCAATGTCAACTTCTCAGGAAGAATTTTCACCTCATTTTCAGGAAGACTCTCCAACAACCGTTTTGCTGTATGGCCCATGAGATCCTGCAGATTGGCTTTCGCAGAGACTTCCGTAAATTCCGTATGCAGTGGTCGTGAATTTATTTTGGCTTGCGTAATATGCTTGTATCCGGGTAAAACGTCAGCGCCGTGTCGCGTTAAAGATGCCCGTAGTTTCTCATATTTCTCTTTGGAAAGTTCTAAGTCCATAAACAAGGCCAAGGCTTCTTCGGAACCATACTTTTTAATGTGTGCGTTTGTGGGCGTGGGAATGCTTTCCTTAATCCTTTTTAGTCGCAGTGGGCTTGCATCAGCAACAGATTTGGTTATGTGCGACCTAACTCTTTCACTATCCTTTGTAAATTTAATAGACAGCGCTTCCGATAATTGCTTCGTGGTCAAGTCATTGGTGGCATCGGCAAGTTTCCTCTTTCTTGTGAAAATTGAACACTCCTCAATACTTTTTTTTGGCCTTCCTTTTGCTCCTCTGGTTGATGTGGTGGGTTTATCTACTGCCAATATATCCAGGATGGTATCTTCATTAAGCCAGTCCTCGTATTTGGAGTTGAAGTTCTGAATGGTTCGATTAGATTTCACCCATTTTGCCTTAATATTTGCATATATCAGATAAAAATTATTTTTTATAATTTCGCTTCTCTCAATATTTCCGTATAAGCTATCAAGTTCTTCTAAAGCAGCTTCCGTGAAAAAATTTGGTGTGGTTGACTTTCTAAACAGTTCAAATAATTTAAAATTGTTCAACGCCATGTTTTCAGTACTTAAATTGTTTAATGGTTTCAGTAATTGTTGCGCCAACTTTCAGTCGTAGACTAATCCAGGCATTATGCTTATTTTGCAATATATAGGCTTATGCTACCATGCCGAAAAATGTACCTGTTCCCTACATACATATGGATTTAGGCTGAATAATGCATTTTTATATTATGCACGTGTCCAAATAAGATTTGTGCCTACCTGTAGTCAATATTGTTCTTGACCATTTGCAATATATAGGCTTATGCTACCATGCCGAAAAATTTACCTGTTCCCTGCATACAAATGGAATTAGGCTGAATAATGCAATTTTGATATTATGCACGTGTCCAAATAAGATTTGTGCCTACCTGTAGTCAATATTGTTCTTGACCATTTGTACGCCAAAGTATTGTTTAAGTGAGGTACGTACCTGCTAATTTCAATGAGTAGTTTTTTTAGATTTTAGATCAAACTACTGTCATACAATTTCTGCAACCATGTCTTTTTAACCTTTTTTACCTCTAGAAGCCAAACGGGCACGTACGGGCAGATAAAATTTTTGAATTATGTAAAGAAATAATCAAAGAACAGATTTTGCAAATATGGCAAATATAGAAAAATATAGATTTTTGTTATTTTCCGTCAAAGTTGAAAAATAGTGAAAAAACGGATAGTTTTTAAATAGTGATTTACCAGGAGAAACACAAAGCAAACAGTTCATTTTTTTTTTATCATTACACATTTAATAAATGCATCAATCAATACAAACAAAAAATAAGGCGATTCGTTACCTATTTTTCGTGATATTACACCTGAAATCGCAACAAATTTACTAAAAATTGTGTGTTTTTTTGAAAACCGAAAGTCGGTCAACTTTGAACGGCTATATCTTCTAAACTAAAAATGTGATATTATTAAGAGTGGCAGATTTGAAATCGTTGAAAAGTTTCCTATAACATGAGTTTATTCAAAACTTCGTCGGTGCTCATGAAAATTTTGATTTTTGCAACCTCGTTTGCTCTACGGGCGCTACTGTGCGTCGTTCAGATATCTGAGAGAAACGTCGGCAAAAAAGTCGGAATCGTATACGAATTCTGTCAGATTTCTGACCCAAAAACGTATGAAGTGGTTGACACGAATTCTGACAGACATGTCGTGGGAAATTTTGCTTTTTTGTCGGCATTTCTGATAGACATCTAACAGAAATCTAATGAAAAAGGCATGGGAAGTTCTGATGTGTTAGCCGAGATTTTTTTTGCTTTCGAACTAATAGCTGAAAAAAATAATTTTATTGCAAAATATGTACATAATTATAAATTTTACACGTACGTACCTTTTTTATGCTTTTTATCTTGAACAAATAAACCAAAATTTAAATTATTTCCAACTGAATGACAATTGTCATTATTTTAAAAAAATAATAAGTTTCTTTAGACAAATCTGAATGAATTCCGTCGGAATTCTATTGGACATATCTGTACATAAATTTCCCCCGATATATCCATACGAAATCGATCAGAAATCGGCCAGACAATAAGTATATTCAATGTCTTACAGAAATCTGAACGAAATCTCTAAGAATGAAGTCAGACATTTGCACGAAATGTCTGATTCCGACAATGTCGAAGTAGTTTGCTGGCTGGGTATTCTTATAGTTATCTGCTTTGTATATTTTTATTTTAAAAGCGATAAAAGAATAAAAAAAACAATTATAAAAGTAACTTTATAAAATACTTGAAAACTAAAATCCAACATGGTCACCTGGTACTTATTTGTTCGTCGTTCGCCGGCGTATGAAATAGAAATAAATTTATTGCAAAGTCGCCACGTGTGACGAATTTCGGCCGACGCCTTGATTGTGTGTATTTTCATATTCACAAATATGTTTTAAATGTTATTTATTCTTATTTGACCTTTATTTTTATAATAACTTTTTAATTATTTAAGCTTGAGGTCTTTTTTTATAAAATATTATATTTATTATTTTCAATATTTCGCTAACCTTTGGTTAGCATCTTCAGGAAATTAACAAAGTTTAATAAAAACAAAAAACGATAACAAAATGTTAATTTCCTGAAGATGCTAACCAAAGGTTAGCGAAATATTGAAAATAATAAATATAATATTTTATAAAAAAAGACCTCAAGCTTAAATAATTAAAAAGTTATTTCAAATATGTTTTATTTTTGTCGACGAATATTCGCGGCCAAAAATTCGTCGTTCGTCCCAGTTGTATTCCTCGCATAATGCAGTATTTATAAAATGTTTTTGGCTTAAACATTTTCAAAAGTTGAAGGAATTTTTACTAAATACAAATGGAGATAAAAAAAATGGCTAAATCCAAGCACTAATTGGCTAAAATGGCAGCACTGATTAGCAGGATTGTTAAAATAATAAAAAAGCGTTTGAAAATTTAGTCATAATAATTTCAAGCTGGATTTTGAGAACGTGATAACAAATGGAGTAATGCAAGGCTGATCAAAAAGAGTTAGAGCATTTTTTAAGGAAGTTATAAAAATCCAACAACTATCAATCCCTATATTTTCAAACACCAAAAAAAAAAACTTTAACGTAATTTTTATTAAAGCTTTGCTTATATTTGTGTTAATTTTTAAATGTTCTGTGTTCAAAATACAAAGAGATATAAAATAAGTAGAATTTAGTCGCTTAGAATACAAATAAAGAATTTAATGGCACATAAATTGTTAAAAGAACAAAGTAAACCACAGACCTGTAAAGTTAACATACCCTTTTTACAAACACAGAAGACAGGTAAAATAAACGGCTGACAGACGAAAATGTATGCCATACAAAAAAACTATACTATATATTAAGTCCCAACTAGTAAAAACACATTGAAAAAGCACTGTTTTGTAAGTCATAATAGAAATTAAAATTACCAGAAGAACAATTAAAAGTGTGAAAATACAAAAAATATGAAATTAATTCACAAAATATGTTTGTACATCATGTACTTTTACAGCAACTACCTTTTTGAATTCATGCACTTTTACCCAGCCAACATTTAAAAAATATATTTTTTTTTTTTAAATTAATGAACTGATTCTTCTTCGAGTACTTTTGGTTGCATGTAAAAAGTACAAAAATCGCAAAATGACCATAAAGGTGACACTTTTGAACGACAAAAATTATTACAAAAACTGACTGTAGAATTTTTAAGATGCATAAATTGTGTTAAAAAGAATTCAAAAAATAAAATGGTTGAGGCTGTGTCTTGGAGGAAAAAAAATTAGAAAGTGTGAAATGCAAAATATTGAGGGATTGTAGCCACCGTTGGAACTCCAAGAGTCAGCGTAACTTTTTTGACATGAAATTTTATTACCACTTTGGCTTTGATGACAAACAAGGCGGCTATTCGAACGCTATTGAATGTTGTTAAAAAACACAAAGTAAAAAGACCCTGAGTACAATACAAGAGAGCATAAATTTCATATCGTCAGGATATAAACCATCAACGATACCTAGGTCTATTCCTGAAATATTTTTCCCCTAATTTGGCTTAAAATTTTGTTTTTTTTTATACACTTTAGTATTTTTTATATGTGCATAAGCAAACGTATTCCATTTTACTAACTTTGTGCGCTAATCTTTATAAAACGAAAATTTCAAATAGTACGAAACCCGTTACATACAGAACAGTTATTTCCGCTTAATTGAGTTTATACAAATGCACGACTTTTGACGCAATTAAACGGGAACTCATTAAACAGTGCAAATATATTTGCATAGGAAAACTGACTAAGTGTAAAGAGTATGATTATATAATAAAAAATCTTGAAAAGTCAAACAATTATACATGTGTTATCGATAAATAATCTAAGACTGTCAAAAAAAATATACAATTTTTTAACTTAAAACTGACATTTCCAGATTAATTGTTAGCACTGTTGCCAATTTTTGTAGTTTTTGATCGAAAGAAACGGTTTTTAACTTTTTTTTTTGTTGCGATTTTTAGCTTTTATGACGGTTTTTTGTGGGGAAAAAACGTGGGCAGTATTGTTTGTTTTGTTTACCTTTTATCAAATTGTATTTCTTGTTCTTTCTCGCATTTGTTGTTTCATTCAGTCAATCCTAAAAAAATCCAATACAAAAAATAGCAAGTATCATAACACCTTAAGCAGTACTCGGTAAACTGAATCGCCGACACAATTAAAACGAAAATCGCTTAATTGAGCAAGATGTGATATAAAGCGATACACCCATGTGAAGATAGAAAATAAAACTCAGTTCTTTATTTATTTCATATAACATTTATTTATATAACAAAAACATGACTTTCCTGCCGCAAAATATTATTTTTTACGTTTGTGGAGCAAAAAGACATTAAGTAGACGGAAAGAATTAACCGAAACATTTGCACTTGTTTTTCGCAATGCGGTCTTATTTTGCGAAATAACTAAGCGGGTGACGCAATTAAACGGAACTTAATTAAGCGGGTATTTTTACATAGACAGTTATACTGAATGATTTCGTTCCATGATTTTGAAAACAACTGTACAAATTGTTTGCACTCCTTAATTATTTTTTCGAATCAAAATACGCGGTAGCCCCCGATACCGATACGGATTTTAATGAAGAAACCAGTTAAGATGAACGATTACATTAATTTCTGTAAATATTTTAGTTCGATCGGTGAGAAAATGTTGTTCTTAATCACCTTATCGAGTAATTCATATTGTTTGCATTTATGTTTTAAAAGGTGAAGTAAAGTATAATAAAGAGAGTTTCATCTTGCAGGACATTTGGGACATAAAACCTTGTGCCCAAGACATCTTCGGCTGACTTGGGTCTTCAAAAAACTATCAAAAAGAAAGAACACTTAACTAATTATTAATTTATATGAAATTATTCATGTCGGTAGTGGCCAAAGAACTTAAACTATGAGACAATTTATTTTTTATTTTTGTGAATATGTATTATAGGGCCATGAGTACAGAGAAAAAATTGTTTTTCCAATTCAAACAAACAAATTTGTAGAATCAAAAAATTTTTTGTCTGAAATCGGTCCTATAAGCAAATTCGCATATTCAAACAACTTATTTGCTATTTGTTTATTGAAAAAAACACCGATTTTTTCAAACAAATAATTTAACTGAATCAAACAAAAAGTTTACTGAAATTCATATAAATTTCAAACACATAATTTTTCTGAATCAAACAAAAAAGTTTTTGCACAAGCAATGACGCCTTGTGTGCGCGCACTGTTGGAGAAGATGAAGCAGAGCGGCCGGCTGGCTTTGAGACACATTTTTTTGTTGGAATACTTTTTGAACGAAGTCTTATTTATACAAACAATGTTTTTCTTCATCACTCACTGTTGCTGCATCCTTTCCTTTGGTAATGAAGAAGAAATGTTTTTTGTCATCATTCTATTTTTGTATTTGATGTATTTAAGTAAACAGTTTGAAAAAATTGAATACGGGATTTTGTTTTTTTACTTTGAAACCAACCAAAAATTTATTTTGTTTCTTATAATGTTGTTGTTGTTTCTGTTGTTTAAAAAGAGTGAAACGTTTTTTTACCTGTTATTATTTTTGTTGTTTTATTACTACAAACCTCGTCACGCTATTTTATCATATTTCTTATTGCTGTAACGTCCAAAAATAAAATGCATGTGTTTTTTGTTGTAGTTCTTATATTTCACATAAAGAAGTGTTGCTTACGATCAAATAAAATATGCAAAAAAACGACAACATTAAGGAGCGTTAAATATTTCTTACAAAATTGTGAAAACTTGAAACCAATAACGCGTAGGTATTTTAAATTTGTAGAAATCAAAAAAATTTTCAAACAAGCGTTTGTTTGAAAATAATTCAGCAATAAGTTTTTCTGTGTATTTGAAATAGAATGTACTTAAGCGAAAAGTATTTAAAATACAAAATACATTTGGGAATGCATTTAAAAAACAAAGACATACGTATTTCAAATACGTATTTCTCCTTTTTTGAGAGGAGTAGAAGTTACAATTTGATTATTTTAATCAAGCAAAGAAGTCGCATAGATTCTCTTTTAATGTTTGCTGGGTATTTTCCCTTTTCCTAGGAGCCCACCGTTAGTATTGTAAAACATATTTTTTTAGTATAAAAACACCAAATAATACAATCACTTACAGGTACTAGCTAAAAAACTAAGAGATGTAGTAAATAGCAAAATCACATACCAAAGACAACGAACGAATATTTAAATTTTAAAACAAGGATTTCCCAGAAACAAGACCTTATGAATGGAAAAATAGAAAAACACACACATATAAAATTAAAACAAAAGGCTTTGAAATAACCAGCAGACCAATTATTCACTATTGCAGTTTCAATTGTGCTTAAAATACAAACAACTTTAACTCATACACTACACTACAAACTACAACAACTTATCAAGGTGTAACCTATTTAAGCCACAGTTTATGATTAACCCGCTTCTCTGGTCATGTCCAATTGCCAACGAAAGAGAATTTGCGGAAAACGTTATATTGTACCCGTTTAATGTTCGAAGTGTTCTTATAAAGTCCTAAATTAAACATGCAAACTTCTAATTCACGCGATTCAAATGCAATAAACACTAGTTAAATGTAGAAATTGTCGGAAACACCTTGTTTTTCCATTTACAATACAGTGTGGTGAATTTTCAAAAGAAGAAGGTCATACGAAAATATTTTAAAACAATATTGGAAAATTTACATGTATATAATTGGAGTGTACTCCCCTAATAACGATATTTATGTCATCGTCAGTAATGGAAAACGGGGCACTTGCAGATTAAACCGTTCAGTTCTTTTTTCAATTTCTCCAACTTTTTTTTGTTGCAATTAAAGTACATTGATTATTAAAGGCTAAGAAAAAAAAGTACACATTATCGGTCTAATTCATAAAAATTTCTTGTTTCAGCTTTAATGAATACAATAGTTATCAAACACTAAATTTTTAATATTTTTAATTAGGCTTAAGTTCATCAAATTTAATTTTCATTAAATTATTTTTATGAAGAAAGGAATTTTACAACATGAAAATTAATTAAAATTTACTGATAATTTTTCATTCTTGACTCAATCTGGGCTCGAACCCAGGCGTTTTTACGGACAGGTTACCCTGACATGTTTCGATTGCAACCACTCAATCTCCTCAGAGGGCTTGCCGTTTAACACTCGCAGCCATCGACGACTGCTGACGTCAATAGTCAAACATCAATCCTTAAACCAAATTGTATTTACCTTTGGTAGATCGAAATTTGCTTTGAATGATTATCTATTTTAATTTTTTTTACATGTTCTTCCTTTACTTCTGTTTTTTCGTACTTTTGTCAAGAATTCTTCTTGAAGTTCAAAGTACATATTTTGTTTTGTTTTTTTTTTAATGTTTTTTTGTCTTTCTTTTTCTTGTTGACCTTTTCAGCACAACTTGAAGGACAAATGCAAACATAGAGCTCGTGCCTTAGCTTTAACAATAAGTAGTATTGTGGTTATTTTGTTGAACTATTTATGGTTTTTAATCCAAATTTTTAATATTTTTAATTAGGCTTAAGTTCATCAAATTTAATTTTTATTAAATTATTTTTATGAAGAAAGGAATTTTACAACATGAAAATCAATTAAAATTGTTATTGATAATCTTTCATTCTTGACGTGGCTCGGGCTCGAATCCTGGCCGGCAGGTTACCATGAATAAACGTTTACTTTTGTATTTTTATGTTGGCAGCAACATGTTGTTTTAATTGAAATTTTTGTAATAGTGATGAAACGATACGAGTAAATGATGAAACAGAACTGGGGCTGAACGATGTTTTTCATACAGTTTGACATAAAATTATGCCAGAGAATGCGGTCGAGAAATAAAATCAATTTTATTTTGAGGACGTTTTTTCTAATGCTCTCACATATAGACACTTATTCTCTTAACAATGCTACCATACTTTCATTCAATTTCATACATTTTGTAAACAAAGAAAAAAAGAACAAAAGAAAATGAAAGAAATGAGAGAGAATTTGAAGTTACTGGCGACGATTTAATTATGGGCTTTAAAATGTTTGCCTGAATTTGAAGACTCAATTCTGTTTCATCATTAAATAAAAATATCATACAACGAACGAATTTAAGTGAATTTCTGTTTGTTTTCAATTTAAAATGAATTTCTGTTTTTTAAAACGATATATTTGAATTATTTTTATGTTTTTTTTTTTTTTTTGTTAATAAAATACATACTATTGAAATAGAAGCGAAATATGTAAATCATATTTCAATATCAAATTTTTACTGCTTTAACTCTGTATGTTCCAAAAGAGATTATACAGCTTTATGTTTAATGAATAATTTAACCAATTTTAACCAGATGTTTAGAAAATAAGACTCCCTAGGTTTTAACAAAACATTTTTAGCCACATATAACGGCCAAAATATTTTAAGTTCAAATGTTTTCATTTACCTGAACATTCAGGGTATAGTAACCCTTGCTGTTTATATAATATTGGGCAAAATTCCCGCCGTTTTTTTTTTTTTTTGATAGTTATGTGCGTACCAATAACGTGTCGGAAATTTTTTAATGTCTTAAATTCTCTCATTAGGATTGCTTCCTCTATAAGAGATGAAGGCATTTTAATTTTTCTATTGCCCCAGCGAGTTAAGGCACGAGCCACTCTGGCTGAAATTCTCCATACTGTTGCTTGAGAGAACCCATGAAGATCGGCTGCATCATCCTTAAGCTACAAATTGTTTTTTAACTTTAATTTAATTTGTTATTATCGCTTTTTAGGTAATTGCTAAAATTAGTTTTTAAATTTCTGGCAGGCACATTTTTACAAAAATATAGTTTTAAATCAATTCTATATAATAATAATGACACCCTTTTTTAACATTTAATACCTAAATATATTCGAGACATCGAATTCTAGCATTGCCTGACATCCTTAATTTTACATTTCTCATTGTTTTGCTTCATTTGTAACTTTTTGTGCTATGAATCAAATTTTCGATGCAAAAGTTAAAATATTCAAAGCATGTAGACATGTTTGTTCCGTGCGTCAAACCAGTAACCAACAGACGATATACTATGCGGTTTCTACCTTGTGTTTGCTTTAACAATTACTCTATACCTATTTAAAATACATTTTAAAATATAAGTGTAATTTATGGTAAAAAAGAGGCATACATTCTTTGAAATAAATCTTAATAGCTTTTTATATTTTATGCACAAAGCTATAACGTTATTTTTAACAAAAAAATCCATCGAGCAGCTTATATTTAAAATTAATTCAAAAATTAGTTATCGTTTTTCTAGAAAAAAAAATTTGTATGCGTATTAAACTTTTTATTAACATAAATAAGAAGACAAAAATTTTTAATTTTTCATGCAATTATTAAAATTTTATTTTAACAAACATTGAAATATCACTTTATTAAACGCTTAAAGTAGGGTAAAGGCTACAATTAATATTTCAAATTTATGAAACGTTTATTAATCGTTTAATAGGCTATTAAACATTTATAAATACTCTTTTTTCAACTTTTGCTTATTAATGACTTATAAAGCTGCAATGATGCGTTTATGAATTAGACTGTATAAATATAAAGTACAATAAATTTCTTTTTATTGTAATATTTAAAAACGCTTTTTTATTGCTTTTCGCAAGTTTTATCAAACAATCACACTGTGATAGAATCTGACACTTTTTTTTGAGACAAACCGGGCAACTGGCGCTTTAACCTAATTCGGGTACCCTGAATCCAATACCGGTTCAAAAACGGTTCAGTTTATTGAAATTACTAAAACAAATAAACGAAAATCTGCAGTAAAATTTAATTTAAACGTTAAATTTTTTCTAACATGCGCAGTCGTGTTAGAAACATATTTTTTCGAAATTTTTGTTTGTTAAAAATCTATAAAAAATTACAGCTATGCTTCTAATATTTTCCAGACATATAAAAACCAAAGCTTCAAACAAAACAAGCTATAAATGATTAAAATCTGTTAACAACTTTTGAAAAATTTTAATTAATTTCAAAATTTCATAGAACGCAATATTTCTATGGGAGCCCCCTTAAGAAGTGGTGATAAGGGGAAAGTATGTATGTATCGAGAAATTGTTAAGGCGACTCCTTGGCTGTTATGGTACGTTTTCTTCAATTTATTGCTAGTCTGTATTAAGTCTGAGTTTATACGGCTCATGTCTTATTGACAAGACTCTTCCTTTTTCTTCTTTGAACATGAATTGGCGTTCAAATGATTCATGTCATGTTGACGACATGTGCTTTTTGATATTGAAAACAATAACAAAATTAAACAATGAATGAAAAAGCAAAACGTAAGGACAGTACATGCATCTGTGTACTCGTTTCTTTTCCCCTCGTCCCACTCGCCTATAAAGTAGCAATCTTGTCAATAAGACAAGAGCCGTATGAACACAGACTAAGCATTATGTATGGGAGCCACCTTAAGGAATGGACATTTTGTTTTAAATGATAGTTAAACGAGTCAATTTTGTGCTAGCGATATAAAAGCAGACAGTTATTGAACTCAAACAAAACAAACAAGTGAAATGAAATGAAATTATTATTTGGTTTCGAAAATCGTCCTGCCAATATAAAGAAAAAAACATCAACAAATGGCCCTGACTAATATAAATTAGTTGTTCTTTAGTTTTTCTAAAAAAAAATCTTGTACAATAAGTATTATAATTTTATGACTAATAAAACCCTGACTAATAAAACCTGGCAAGCCTATTTCGAACATTTCTTTGATTTACAAACAACACTAGCTGTTACAGCCCGGCGCACAGTGCTTTGTCCCCATATAACGAAGGGACATAAATAGAAGGAGTTGTCAGAAATTTAGTACACTACCATAAAATAGCTTAGTTAAGAAAAATATGAATTTTTGGAGAAATCGGTCCAAGGACACGCCTACCTCCCATGTGTCCTGAAATGGAAAAATGTAATTTTAGCTTCAATAATGCCCACAAAACTACAAAGAATGGTCATGCTGATACACACACAACTAGCAACGTGTGTGTAAATTTTCATTTAAATCTGAACAAGGACTCAAGGTTCTGCCAAATATACTTTTTCTTAAAAATGCTATAACACTTACAAAAATTATCCAATCGTAATAAAATTTGGTATGAATTTTGGTAGAATCGGATTATAATATGAAAAATACAAAAAGAAAGTATAATCGGTACAGAACAAAATTATGTTATGAGGTTAAGATTCGTTTAAAAGTTCCTTCTGCCGAATATTATTTAGATATCTTCATCTACATATATGAGTTTTTTGGATGAGGGTTTATATGGAACCTATGGTTTATTTTGGACCTACCTCGAAAACATTTTGTCATGACATAGTAGCTATAGTAAAAGTCATTGTCGCCAATTTGTATGCAAATACTAATATTTTTAAGGAAGCTGGCTGGAGTGCCCCGGTAGACTAGCTGGTAGAGAGCTTGTCTATCAGCGCCGGGGTTGCGGGTTCGATTCCCGCCAGAGA
Source organism: Pollenia angustigena (assembly GCA_930367215.1). Lineage (NCBI taxonomy): Eukaryota > Metazoa > Arthropoda > Insecta > Diptera > Polleniidae > Pollenia > Pollenia angustigena. The sequence continues at coordinate 115,508,801 of OV884057.1, read as the reverse complement.
CTCTGGTTTCTTTCCTGCAGACAAGCGTAGAGCTTCGCGGGATTAGCGTAGGGAAATTAAAAAAAAAAAAAAAAAAGCTATTTTCGGGAGAATGATTTGTATGGGAGCTATGCTCAAAAAAAAAAAGATTCCAATAAAATTTGATAAGCTGATTTTGATTGCAATAAAATTAGTTTGGTTTGGACCAAATATAATCTTGCCGATGTAATAAGATGGTTTTTGTAAAATAATGGACCGATTCGTTCCATTTTCAGTAGGCTTGGTCCTTGTACCAGTCAGAGCCTCTGTAACAAATTTCATCAAATTGTCTCCGAATTTGCGATCTGTATGCACAAGGTTGCATTGACAGCCAGCCGGCCGGACGGACATCGTTAGATCGACTCAGAAAGTGGTTCTGAGCCGATATTCCTAATTACTTTTCTTTAAACTAATTTATTTATTACATTTACATACATATGATAATTTTTTTTAATTACAATGAATCATCTTCAGTACTGGATTCTTCCAAAAACAATATTGCCGAACGAAAGATGACGAAACAAATGCGTCATCTTTAGCTGGTTCATCAACATTTTCTCTCAGAATATATTTCTCAATTTCTTCAAAAAATATATTTTTTTAGTCTTTGGATTCCTTTTTGAAGATAACAACGGATCTGAGGAAAGTATTAAATGAGTCATTAAATCTTTATGAGTGTCGTCGTGACGTTTTTCTCGTATGGGACAGTCTGGTTTTTCTCACGATTTTGTGGTTGGCTTCCAATGCTTCTTCGGACAAGCACCCTGAAATTTATTTTAGTTATTAGTTACGTGTCATTATAATTAAATAAAGCCACTTTAATACCTTTATATTTCTTATTATGTTCCTAGTTTATTTTTTTTTTAACTAATTCAATCTATGAAAAGTTGAGCAAAAATCACGAAAATAGCATTTTTTTCAAGTTGTGGTAAAATTTTTTCAATTTTTTTTCTTGTAGTTATTAGAAAACAGTCTAAATATTCGAAATCAGAAAAAGACCCATAGACTATATTTTTCTTTTTTTTTTAATATTCCATCAAAGTTAAGAAATTTTTAAAGCCACCTCGGCCCCGCCTCATCGCGCCTTGACCATGACCCTTACTTTCAAAATTTACTTCAAATTTAAATTCAAACAACCAAAAATTTCTGATCAAGGATCTCAAAATTATTTGAAAAAAATCACGTTTACAAAATGTACCAAAGTTCCTATTTTTGCCCGGTTTTGTCCTCATGCAAACCTATGTCCGTGGTTAAGGTTTAAACGTAAAAAAATAACCTTTTTGCTTGTTAAGTCTAAATTTGGATGGTAAAAAAGTAGCCGAAATGCCAACTTTTTTACCCCCTAAAGGAACAATTTTAAAAATTTACTTATTTGTGACTTCACTATAGAAATTCTAAAAAATTATTTTAATATTTTTAATTAGGCTTAAGTTCATGAAATTTAATTTTTATTAAATTATTTTTGTGAAGAAAGTACGAAAAAACAGAAGTAAAGGAAATAACATGTAAAATCGATTAAAATGGATAATCATTCAGGAAAGCAAATTTCGATCTACCAAAATTTGACTAGTGACGTCAGCAGTCGTCGATGGCTGCGAGTGTAAGACGGCAAATCCATCTGAGGAGATCGAGTGGTTGCGATCGAAACATGTCATGGTAACCTGCCGGCCAGGGTTCGAGCCCGAGCCACGTCAAGAATGAAAGATTATCAATAACAATTTTAATTAATTTTCATGTTGTAAAATTCCTTTCTTCACAAAAATAATTTAATAAAAATTAAATTTCATGAACTTAAGCCTAATTAAAAATATTAAAAATTTGGATTAAAAACCATAAATAGTTCAACAAAATAACCACAATACTTATTATTGTTAAAGCTAAGGCACGAGCTCTATGTGTACATTTGTCCTTCAAGTTGTGCTGAAAAAGGTCAACAGAAAAGAGAAAGACAAAGTGAAAAAACAAAAAATGTACTTGGACTTCAAGAAAAATTCTTGACGAAAGTACGAAAAAACAGAAGTAAAGGAAATAACATGTAAAATCGATTAAAATGGATAATCATTCAGGAAAGCAAATTTCGATCTACCAAATGTTAAAATACAATTTGGTTTAAGGATTGATGTTTGACTAGTGACGTCAGCAGTCGTCGATGGCTGCGAGTGTAAGACGGCAAATCCATCTGAGGAGATCGAGTGGTTGCGATCGAAACATGTCATGGTAACCTGCCGGCCAGGGTTCGAGCCCGAGCCACGTCAAGAATGAAAGATTATCAATAACAATTTTAATTAATTTTCATGTTGTAAAATTCCTTTCTTCACAAAAATAATTTAATAAAAATTAAATTTCATGAACTTAAGCCTAATTAAAAATATTAAAAATTTGGATTAAAAACCATAAATAGTTCAACAAAATAACCACAATACTAATTAAAATTATTTTAATTCAGAATGAAAGGTTATATAAAATGAAATTAACCCTATAAAAGGAATTTGTTCCTTTTAAATCCCAATTAGGCCCAACACACAAAAAACCCAAATGCATCACCGATCATCCCACTTGGGAAATGAGTTTAAAATTGCTTTTACAAAATATTCATCCTCTGTCTACAAATATACGAGTATATACCAAAGTACCGAGACGTTCACTCATTTTTCAGTCATGAGCGAACTTGAAACATTTTTAATTTTACTGCTTTTTCATCCCCATGAGGGTGAGGATAAAAACTATTTTGAATTTCCTCATTCATGAAGAATGAGTAAACACCTAAATTCATATGTTATTCGTTTACTCATTCGTCTGTGCCGCATCTTTAAACCCTCCACCGACAGTTCGAATTTTTTAGGAATAATATCTATATGATTTCTCGGATTATTAATGTATCTTTATAAAAATAGACATCTTCATTTAAATTGGTTGCGGCTTAGACATATATTAAATTATTGTCCGAAAATCAGAAAGATTTATGATTTATTAGCAATTTTAAATAGCTTGAGTAAAATATCATGATTCGAAACAGTTTAAGCCGAACGTAAATGATTTTCAGGAGGGAAATTTATATTGGAGCCATGGTAAGCTATGAACTAATAATCCTTCTGCAGAGTTCTATATCATTTCGTGCATTGTTCCACCATTTATGTTAGTTTCTGTAACAAAATTATCAATTTTTTTTAGGTGGTGGTTCCAGATTTTGATTAATAGCTCTGATCCTACTGAACCAATTTTACTGGATTTCAATCCCAAACTGCTTGGGATAACTACAGACCATATAATAGTATGTATAGAAGGCCATTTTGATGATATTAAGTTTTCCATTCGTATTCCAACTGTATTTCTAATTTACACAGTGTGTAATTGGAGATAGTGCTGGGATACTATAGATATTTTCTGCTATCGATATTTATCGATAGTTCAAATTTCACTATCGATAGTTTTCTAACTAGTTTTCTTATCAGGCTACAGTTCGTTGCTTTTATCACTTTATTGAACGTATGTATGTACGCACGTTATTTCAGATGACAGTTTTTTTAAAAATTATGATGCTGATAAGCACCTTTCTGAAGGAACCAAAGTAAGAGGGACTCTAAGATTTGTTATTGCAACTTAAGATAATGTTCTAAATTGGATTTGATTCTCAACCCAAAAGGTAATCAATCTAGCAAACTTTTCCTCTAATGGTCGTTTATTGATTTATCCTAAGCTCGCAATTGCAATTGCATTTTGATTTGATTTTTTTTACAACATCATAAAACTATCTGACATTTCAGTCCCTATGTAAACATATAAAAATTTCGGCATAAAGGCCTTAAGTTAGTAGTAAAAAAGCACAGCTAAGCAACCTATACCACCTGCCATTCTTGTAGTTTGTATTCAATGCCGTAATTCTGCGCGAATTAATAGTATGTAGCCAGTTTAAACTTGCGGCAAAAAACTGTGTGTGTATAGCTGTAGTACAAAAAAAAATTACAAGGCCCGGCCTATAAATTTTGATAAAGGAGACCAAAAAAAAGAGACACGTGTATCGGCGTTTTAAAAGTTTATATATGAATTTCATTTGAAGGGGGGTTAAAGTTTCCCAGCTCTGGCACATTGTTATTGTTAATCGGCATAAGAAACCATGTGACCCTTACATTTTAGGTATGGAATGTGTTCAGCAAGTTTATGTAGAATGTTACGGAAAACATTTTTGTAGAATATTTTAACCCTCTAACTCCTCAAGGTATGGGTCTTTTTTGTCTTTCTTTTAAAATAGAGCAAAAACACCATTAAAACAGGGATTTGAGAGGTTAAAATCAGCAATTTTAGCCTGGTGTCAATGTTACCAGCTTTCCTAAGCGTCAAGACAGCTTTCGGCCGTTCTTTTCAGTAAACGATGATAACACGTTTGCTTATTGCAACGATATTAAAGGAATAATGAATGCAATGAATTTTGAGTATAACCACGAGGACTCCCGTATATTTATTGATTCTTCTAAGAAGAGTTTAAAAGCTATACTTCTGTATTACGGTAATACCAAAAATCCTATTCCAATTGCCTATGGAATGAATATTTAAGAAAGCTATGATTCTAAAAAATTAATACTGGACTCCGTAAGATATGAACCCCATAAGTGGCGGATCTGTTGTGACTTAAAAGTCGTTAGTTTCCTTTCAGGTATGCAGGCTGGATACGTTAAGTAGGGAGAGCACAATATCGTTCATCGAGCATGTGTACCAACTGAAAAAATTCTCTAACCCCCATTGCATATCAAACTTGGTGTGGTAAAAAACGTTGTTAAATGTCTGAATACAAACTAAACAGCATTAAATATTCTGAAAACAATGTTTCCAAAATTAAGAAAAGCAAAGATTAAAGAAGGTACATATGTATATGTTCTTCAAGTCGTTGTTATTGTTGAAAGCCATAAAATTTATTTTAATATCAACAGCTGTTTTTGTTGGTCCAGATATAAGAAAGCTGATGCAAAACGCTTACTTCGACGAAATGCTCTCACCAATTGAGCTGGATACGTGGAAAAGCATTAAGAGAGTGATATACAATGTCTTAGGCAAAAATCGTTCTCCTACTGCTAGAATATTTTTGAAAAACCAGGCGTTCATATGTCAACAAAAATTCATTTTTTAAATTCTCATATGGATTACTTTAAAAACCAGTTGTCAACAGAATCTGATGAGCGTGGTGAAAAATTTCATTAGACATGCGCATCCATTTAAGAACGCTTTAAAGGCAAAAGCATTCATTCGCTTATCTCTGGAATATGCTGGACATTGTATGATAATGAAGTGGAATTGCCAAGAGCTTAAAAAAATGTAATTAATGAATACATCCTATCCAAGGCAACATAATAGAGTTATTAGTGATTTTTAGTTTTTTTCATGCTTAATTTTTTGGGTAAAAGAAAATTCTTAATAAATTCAAAATTAGCCCTAAGCTCTCTTTTGTGTCTTATTTCTGACTTTCTGGTTGAATTTTCCGTTTTGGTGTATTCAAGGACTTATAGTAAAATTTAACGGATAATATTTTTGCGGAACATTTTAAACCCTTAAATCCCTGTTTTAGTGGTGTTTTTCTTAAGTTTGAAGACAAATACCCAAACCTTGAGGAGTTAGAGGGTTAACATATTCTACAAGAATGTTCTCCGTAATATTCTCCATAAATTTGCTCAACACATTTTATACCTAAAATGTAAGGGTCACATCGGTTCTTATAACGATTAACAATAAGAATGTGCCAAGGCTGGGAAACTTTAACCCCCCACTCAAATAAAATTCAGATTTAAACTTTTAAAACGCCGATACATGTGTCTTTTTTTTGTCTTCTCTATCAAAATTTATAGGCCGGACCTTGTAATTTTGGAAAAAAATTGATTTTGTTGTACAGTGTAATAATAATATCGATATTGATATTTTTCCTATCGATATTTTCGATATATAGTTTACGACTATCGATAGTTTCCCAGCACTAATTGGAGACCAAAGCCTTGGCTTCTTGCATCTACTTTAAAGGCCTTCTAAAAATAATTAAGAATAAAGCTTTATCCAAGTGTAATTGTTGTTGCTAATAATGCGAAGTGAGTAAACCTGCTACACATTCCAACATAACTACTAATAAAATGATTACGACAGGCCTTATAGTAATAACCTCTAGAACATTTGTTATACATATAAAACTTTAACTTACCCAGCGGGAAAAAGAAGGAGTACGGAGGCCTTCCAGAAGGCCTCTGTACCCCTTCTTTTAGATAAACAAGGCCTTCTCGCTCGCTTGCGGAGAAGGCCTTCCGCTTTCCTTTCTTCCCCAGAGCTTCTTAAAGGCCTTCAAGTAAATGGCTCTTAGAAGGCTTTCCAGAGAATGACTTTCAAAAGGCCTTAGCAAAAAGGTTATCTTGAAGGGTTTTTAAGAAAGGTATGTTAAAAGGCCTTTCAATTAATGGCTCTTAAAAGGCCTTTCAGACCATTCACTACAAATGAATTAAAGGTTATATTGAAGGGCTATCAGTCTAAAATATCAAGGAATATTTCCTTGCAAATGAAATTAGAAACGTATGTTAATATATTTTATACCTATTTTTTTTATTGAAATAATAAAATTTGCTAAATATTGTAAAATAGATTGTAAATAAAAGTATACCTATAACAAAAAAAAAAAAAACTTTTAAGCACAAGTAGGTATCTATCTTCGTTAATGGACAAAACTCAACTAAAATGATTTACATTATTGTTTTTATTTTGTATATTAATATGCACCTACTTTGTTACTTTGTTTTTATAACGGGATCTGAATTCTTTCGCTTTGGCGAAAAAAACAACACAAAAAATTTTACTCTTTCTCTTTTCCACTTCAACTAAAATGATTTACAACATATGTTACTTTGTTTTTGTAAAGGGATCGGAATTCTTTTGCTTTTGCTTGTGCAAAAAAAAAAAACAAAACAAAAAATGTTACTCCTTCTTTTCTCGCTTCTCATACCAAAGAGCCGAGGCCTTCTATGAGGCATTCTTTAGCAGTTACGTAAGAATAGTAATTAAATCAAAAAATTTTTTAAGCAGGCCTTTAAAAAGGCCTGAAGTAAGAAGGTCTTCTGAGTTTTCCCGCTGGGTATTTTTATTTTTTTCTTGTATTAAGCTTGTGTGACAGTTTGTTTCCAAACATTGCATACATACATACATACATACATACATACATACATACATACATACATACATACATACATATTTTTAATTTCTTTCCACTTAACAAAGTCGAAATTAAAATCAAAATTCTTGCGTTTTGCGTTTTTGATTTCCAGAACACCCCTGTATGTAAAATATTCCAAAGAAATTTAAATAGAACAATAAACTCTTGCTTAAATCAATATCCTACAATTTAAGCAAGTACAGTATTTATCGGATATAAGAACATCTCATATAAGAACAAAACGCTTTTAAGAAACATTTTCAAAAACACTATGTCTTTTTAGTGATTTTTCTAACAAAAAAGGTTTCATATAAGAAAAACGCTTATAAGAAAAAAACTGATTAAAGAACATTTTTCTTAAACACCAAAACCACAAAATGTATGAAAAAGAATTTATATAAGAAACTTCCAACGGCAACACAGAATTTATGTAGTTTGCATGGACAACGCTGTTTTCTGACAGTTTTACAACAAGAACAAAGTTTTTTTTTACTTTTAGTTTTAGATGAGCGAGCTGGTACTCATGAGAAGCTTTGTGTTTTTTACCAATAAAAACCAAAGTTAAAATTTTTAAAGAAATGCAAAACGGTATAAAAAGAAGCGAAATTACAAAAACATCTAAAATAGTGAAAAACTCAAAAGACATAGAAAATAATTATTTAAAAGTTAGAAATGTTAACAAAAACGAGACAGAAAACCAAAATATGAAAGTCTTATTGCTATAGCTACTTATATAAGAAATAAGTTTCTTATATAAAATAATTGTATATAAGAAAGAAACGCTTATAAGAAACTTTTTTCGTGGATTTTTTAAGTTTCTTATATCCGATAAATACTGTACATTAAACCCTAATTATTAAGAAACATTTGTTTTCTTTTTATTGATTGATTTTTCCAAAGAATTTTAAGTGGAACAATTTAAATAAACTCTTGCCTAAATCAATACTGACCATTTAAACAAGAGTAATACAAATTTATTTTTAATTTTCTAAAGAATTTTAAGTGGAACAATTAACTCTTGCCTAAGTCAATGTTCACAATTTAAGCAAACGTAATGAAAATGTATTATTAAGCAATATTTTACTTTCCAAATTCTGTAAGATTGATTTTAAATTTGAATAAACAATTTTTATCTGAACCTTAAACTAAAAATACGTGTTTTTTTTAATTTGAATTTGTAAAAATTAATAAAAAGCCATTCTAAAAGCCCTGCTCAAATAAGGCAAACTGAAATTAGTAAAATTTTGTTAAAAATACAGTCACGATAGCCTGTGCGTGTTTTGTAAAATTATTTGTTGGTTGCACGCACAGAAAAAACATGTTTAAATATGGTCATCTCCAACAATACTATGTTTAAGTAAATTTTCACTATATAATGGTTAATTTAACCATATTTATTAACATTTTTTATTTTATTTATTTATTTAATTATTTCTTTTTTGCACGCCAATGCTACAAGACCAAGTCTCTTTAACAGCATTGGGAAAATATTGTTAATAAATACTTATGTACATACATAGTTTCAATTAAATAAAAAATAATTATAGAGAATAAATTAAACAACTAATGACAGAAATAACAATTCAAATTTTTAACAAAAAATAAATTTAAATTTGAGCAATTGTAACAGGCATATTTATGCTAATTTTAAATGTTTGTTTGTTGTTCAGTATTACTATAAAATCATTGAAAGTGTCAATTAAGTTTAATATTTAAATAAAATAAAATTAAATCATCTTTGTTACGAATAATACTTCAAAATCTCACATTTAAAGTGCTTTGCATTGCTTGTTGTTTGAAAGTTATGAGGTAAATGGTTCCAGAGACTAATTGTGTGAATTAAAAAGTGTTTCTTAGATTGCTCATCGCGATGTTGGATACTGGTTATCTTTTTCCCCCTATTTGATCTAAAGAAATTTAGTTTACGATACAAGTAATAAGGCTGCTTTGTGTATATAATCTTGTGTAGTAAAATTAACGAACAGCACTTTAACAGGTTATCAAATGTATATTTGTGTCACCGACAACCATATTATGGTTAAATTAGTCTCCTATCAAGAAGCCACAACCATATTATGGTTGCCTCTAAACATGTTATGTTTAAATATGACAATTATATGTTTTTAAATTAAAAAAAGTATTTTTCTCTTTTTCAAGAGCAGCATGTTATGGTTGATAATCAACCATGCTATTATAAGTTTTAAACTTATTTTAATTATTATTAACCATAATATGTTTGGAGGCAACCATAATATGGTTGTGGCTTCTTGATGGAGGACTATTTTAACCATAACATGGTTGTCGTTGACAATAATATGGTTAAATTTAACATATTGTGGTTAAAATGTTCTTTATGTTGGAGAATTGTTGGAGGTGACCATATTTAAACATGTTTTTTCTCTGGGTGTGGTAATCTAAAATATGTTTTGGTTTGATGCCTCGAAAAGGGTCAGTTTTTTTTTATTTAAAAGACATAAAGGCAAAAATTATTGAAAACAAATTACTACCTGCAAGAACTGAAGTTATGCATTTTGGTCTTGTGAACAAATTTTGGATTCTGGACCGACCGCAACGGTGTTGAAAACACTAAATTGAATTTACAAAAACTGGCATAATTTGGGGTGAAACAATAAAGTTTAATTAAAACAACAGCAATACACATCTTCTTACCTATCAACTATACTTATTGTCGCCTATTGACGCGATTGATACAGAAACTTAAATATTTTAACAAACAAACAAAAATACCAACAAGTTTTTGTTGCTATTTTTTGTTTTCTCAATAATTTCTGCCTGTAGGTACCCTGCAAATAATATTGGACTACCTGATCCATTTTGATCAAAAGGACTATTCCTTGGACTGGTTAAATGTAATGCAAGCATAGACCATGTCATTGTTAAAAAGAGTTTGTAGTGAAACGACATGTCTTCGTTTTTTATCGACATGGTTTCGTTTTTAAACAACTTCAAAACTTATCCTCTGGAGTATACCATGGAGTAGGTTTAAGACTACTCCTTTATAATGCAAAGCTGGGTTATATGGTCCTGCCCTAGGACATCGTAATGTTAAATATACTACCATGTTTTTTCTATACATTGGGATTACTTAGGACTAGTCCTAGTCCATTATGGACTACATTTTACATTTGTGTATGGACTAGTCGCATTATTTGCAGGGTATGTCTCTTACACGAAAGAAAAAGTGACCCTTTTAAAGGCATCAAAGAACTTTTTACATAAACAAAACACATATCGTTAGCTTAAATGCAAAACAATGTAGGTATTATTGGAAAATTTGAAATTGACTTGTTTTGTTGATTACGGTTCACGTTCAGTGATGTTAACCGTACGGTAATAAGCCTTTTTTAGGGTAATTTTGGGCCGTATAAGGTTGCAAGGTAATTCTATTTTAAATACGGTCATATAAAAAAAATTGGATTTTTGGTAACATATGTAGGGTTTATAATTTTAACCTGACTTCAGAGGTGATTTGCAATTTAAAAATACATAGATTAATGTTATAACAAAAAAATTAAAAACTTTATGTTCTGTAAACGTTTGTGGCTGTAGCAATTCAAAAATTATTATAGTACATACATATTTATTTTTATTTTTATACCCTCCACCACAATTAGTTGTGAAGAGGGTATATTCAGTTTGTCATTCCGTGTGAAACTTTTTTACTATTCATCTCAGACCCTATAAAGTATATATATTCTCGGTCCTTGAGTAATTTTAAGTCGATTTAGCCATGTCCGTCTGTCCGTCTGTTGAAAACACGCTCACTTTCGAAAAACTCAAAAGAAATCAACAAGCTTGGTGTCAAATTGCTCGTAGTTATCCTAAGCAGTTTGGGATTGAAATTCAGCAAAATCGGTTCAATAGGATCTGAGCTATGAATCAAAATGTGGAACCACCACCTAAAAAAAATTGATAATTTTGTTACAAAAACTAACATAAATAGTGGAAAAATGCACAGAATGATAAAAGATTTCGCAACAATTCGTTTTATTCAACTGGAAATCGCGCTGTGAAATTTCGTGAAGATCCGTCAATAATTTACCCTAGGCCCCATATAAGCCCTACTCCCGGAAAACAGTATATTAAGCCTAAAACCCTAACTAACAATGCTATCATTACAAATTTTGGCAAGTCACAGTTGCATAGGACTAGAAATTAAACTGTTAAGTTTCGTGAAGATCGGTCCATAATTTACCACAGGCCCCATATAAAACCTACTTCCGGAAAACAACTTAGTACGCCTAAAAACGTAAAAAATAATGCTATCATAACAAAATTTGGTACATCAAAGTTTTATAGAACTAAAAATAAATCTTTGAAATTTCGTGAAGATCGGTTCATAATTTACCATAGGCCCCATATAAACTTTACTCCCGGAAAACAACTTAGTACGCCTAAAAACGTAAAAAATAATGCTATCATAGCAAAATTTGGTACATCAAAGTTTTATTGGACAAGAAATAAAATTGTGTTATTTCGTGAAGATCGGTCCATAACTTACCCTGGACCCCATATAAACCTTACTCCCGGAAAACAGTTTAGTACGCCTAAATCCGTAAAAAATAATGCTATCATAACAAAATTTGGTAGATCAAAGTTTTATAGGACAAGAAATAAAACTGTGTAATTTCGTGAAGATCGGTCCATAATTTACCCTGGGCCCCATATAAACCCTACTCCCGGAAAACAGTTTAGTACGCCTAAAACCGTAAAAAATAACGCTAGCGTAACAAAATTTGGTACGTCACAGTTTTTTAGGACAAGAAATAACACTGTGAAATTTTGTGACGATCGGTCCATAATTTACCTTGGGCTCCATATAAACCCTACTACCGGAAAACAGTTTAGTACGCCTAAAACCGTAAAAAATAATGCAATCATAACAAATTTTGGCCCGTCACAGTTTTATAGGACTATAAATGATACTGTGAAATTTCGTGAAGATCGGTACATAATTTACCCTAGGCCCCATAGAAACCCTACTCCCGGAAAACAGTTCAGTACACCTAAAACCATAATTAATAATGCTATCATAACAGAAATTGGTACGTCACAGTTTTAAAGGACTAGAAATGACGCTGTGAAATTTCGTGATGATCGGTCCATAATTTATCCTAGGCCCCATATAAACCCTTCTACCGGAAAACAGTTTGGTTGCCTTAAACCATAATTAATAACAAATCGTCACAGTTTAAGATTATAATAACATCATACAGATATTACTCCTTAAACATTCGAACTGTCGGTGGAGGGTATCAAAGATTCGGCACAGCCGAATATAGCACTCTAACTTGTTTTTAATGTATTTGATTAAATGAATTAAACAATACATTATTTTTTAACGTTTATCACATACAAAATGTGTGTACGCTTAGCGTATTAAATAAAAATCTTTTGAGTTTAATGAATATACATATTCATATATGAATGTACCTATTTTATTAAAAATTATTTTAATACGTTATTCATAAAAAAATACAATGATTTTGGTTAAAATGTATTTTAAGACAAAAATTTCCATTCAGATTTTTCTTAAAATACATACAAAAGTAAATTTTATTCCACAATCAATGGCCTGTCATTTGGAAACAGCTCATTAATGTTTTGATTAAAAATCTTTGCGTAAGGTAATTTTTTATGTTATGCTTTCTATACGTTTGTTTTAGAAAGTTAAAACAAAGGACAAAAGCTTGGGTTTTAAAAACAAGTTTGACTGTGATGCAATTTTAAAATAAATGATAAAAGTTCAGTGTCCGAAAGGAAAAACTTGACTGTCAAAAGCGAATGAAAAATTAAAACTCAAAGTAAAATTACATGAAATTTATTACAGACAATATGTGTAATTACACATGGATTGGCAACACTGGTTTCCACCTAGTACCAATTTCCTCTTCGCAAAATCTTTTTTATCTTAGGAAACAAAATTTTATGGAACGTTCAGGATATCAACCTTCATTCACGTTTTATTCAGAAAATCAACAATGTCACTATGTATTTATTTTAAATGTAAATATGCTTTTTTATTTTTGACAAATTCAACCATGTAGAAGGTACACAATTGAGAAGCGCGTTAAGATTGTTAAATCCTTCTACGAAAATGGGCGTTCAATCAGAATGCATTTCGTGCACATCGTGATTTTTTTGGTAAGCATAATCGACCAAATGTTTCCACAATCGAAAGAATTGTGCGCATCTCGCAATGCGAGATGATAACGAACAATTATGTGATTTTTCACAGTTGGACCTCTTTCTTTGAGGATATTTAGAAGATAAAGTATGCGTTCATAAGCCAAGAACAATTCAAGAGCTAAGGGATGAGATAATTGGGCACATTAACGACATTGAACCTCAATTATGTCTCAAAGTCATTGAAAATATGTGTCATCCAATAGGGGGTATGCCACCGAAGCCGTGGCGGGCATATACCCGATATTTTGTCATAGATCCGTCTATTGTAATAAAAAATATCAAGACAATTATCTGAAAACTTTTTATTTAAAATTAACATCGTGCGTTTTTGTTGTACAACCCTTTATATATATAAGCAGGGAAACCATAAATATGCAACTGCATGTTTTTCCTAGCTCGACCAATGAAAGCAGAAACAATATATTTACCCGTTTTAAAGCCATTTATGATTTTTGGCATCGATATTTTAGTGCATATTTTTGAATATTTTACCGTTTGCAGCATTTTTTTGCATAATTTAGCTAAAAGAGCGTTTTTGTAGCATTTTTTAAGTTTATAGTGCTTATTTTTCCTTTTTAAGGCATAATTCGCCTTTAATCGGTTAACCGATTAATTACTACATGATTAACTGATTTAAAATTGCCTTTTTCGATTAACGATTAAACCGGTTAATTTCAGTCGATTAACCGATGTAACATAAATTTCAAGTTTTTGTAGTATTAAATCATATTTTTTGTGTTTTTAATCAGTGTTCGAAAATAAACAGTACATTATTTAACGTTCGGCACACACACCCAAGAACGATACCTTTCTTTTTAGTGATTGTATAGACATACATAACCCCTAATACCGTTCGTAACTATTTTCAAGAAAGAATCGAACATAATGTTCGGTTCTTCGTTAAAAAAAAAAAACAGAACAATTGTAGTGATACTGTAGACAAACATTATATTTTAATGTTCTATAATGTTTTTTCCGTGTGTGTATTTTGTTTTTGTAAAAACTGTTTGGTTTTTTTTTACCAGCTAAAAGGAAGGAAGAACATTAGTGAGCCGAACCGAACACATTGAAGTTTGTGGAATTTCGAAAAAAAACCGAACGGAATTAAATGTTCACATCTTTTGTTGAGTTTGATAAAAACAGTAATATTTTTGTGTTCGAAAGATGACTTACAGGGAAACGTTATTTTTTAATGATTTTCTACACAAACACTATTAGCGTTTGTGTTTTCCACAAATCTACCGAACCGAACATTAAGAAACGATATTAAGTGTTTATTTTCGAACACTGTTTTAAATTATGGGTGAGTTCCAAAAGGTTAGTTGCAAGGCAACTCGCTTTCTACAATCATGTAGAATTTTACAATCTTATCTGTACCAAAGTTCACCAAAAGAGTTAACAAAGTACATTAAAAAAGTTGTATTTAGAAATATTTTTTCATACAATATATTTCTTCTTGAAATACATTCTTAAAATACGGTACAAAACAGAATTTAAGGAATTCGGAATAAACTTTTTTGCAGAATGTTCGGTTCTGAGCTTTGTCAGGATGAATTAGATGATGACCGTCGACAGAATTAACCGAAACAATTAGAAGTGTTAAGCATATAAAAACTTAAAACAGGACTCTAATGGCATAATGGAAGACTAAAATCATTAAAGGAAAATGACTGAGAAATTACATAATCTCATCCAAACTAAAGAATAGAATCGGTTAAAGCCAATTTATTTTTCTAAAACATTATTTTATAAGATCTCCTTAAACTATTGATATGATTAATAAAATGATCTCGCAGTTTATTTTTTAATAAATGCACAATATGTATTAATTAAAAAAATATGTATTAGTATTAATTTTTTCTCGTTTTAGTTCAAGAATTGTTTACTATTTTTCTCCATATAATAAATAATTTTTAATTTTTGTTTATTGAAATTATTTAATTTAGAAAAACCCCTTCTTAACCGGTTAACCGATTAACTACAAAATTAACCGATTATTAACCGACTAAGCCTAAAATGAATACCCTACTCTATACCCAATGTTTTGCTTCAATTTCGCCATCTACATTTAATTTTTACTCTAAAATTTTAAGGCAAAGCAGGTTGTCATTAAAGATATATGTTATTTTAAGCTTTCCCATTTTATATAAAAGCAAAAATTAAGAAAAAAGCAATTATATAAGTTTTTGGCGATGTGTGTAATATATAAAAATCTGCGAAAATCTTTTAGTATACAGATCGTCTCAGAATCTCTTTTTAAAGTGATCTTACTATGTCCGTCCGTCTATCTGGCTGGTTGTCTGTCCATGTTAACCTTGTGCGCAAACTTTAAGTTGCAATTTTGTAGATAATTTGATCGAATAAGGACGAAATCTACGTTACTTCCTCATTGAAGCTTCTTTCCAAATTAGACTCTTTGTACCCGTAAACCATCTAGTTTTTATTAACCCCACACATATTTTACTGTAAATTAAATTTTTTTCGAACCGGATTACATTTGCCCAAAACTTCCATCTTTTTAAATGTTAACATTAATAAACAATTAAGCGACCGTACCTGGTATCCCTTTAAGACAAAAAGTTTCATATAGATGTTAATGAATCCATATGAATTTTAACCTCGAAACATAACTTTGTTTTTGTGAGCCCATGACTGTCCATAGTTTCCAAATAGGATAAGATCTCGAAAATTTCGTAATACTATGGTGTATCTACCGATTATAATGTTAGGATTGTTTTTTTAATGCAAATTTTATAAAATTGTTCAATATTTTGTTTTTAAATTAGCAATTTTGAGAAAAGACCACAACCGGATTTGAACTTCGCTTTTCATAAGGACCCAGAATATATACACTTTATAGGGTGTAGGACCTTCGGTGAAGGGTATAAAAACAAACTGAATTACAAAAAGGGTAATTTTTGGTCATAACTCTGCTATTTCTTAACCGATTTGACAGATTTATATACCGATGTGTTCAAGAAGAAATTTGCCAGTTATTTCGGTTATAAAACTTGGACTCCGGAAGATCTATGGTTCCCGAAAATGGATATTTTTCAAATAAAATTAATATTTTGGTCATAACTTTTTGGTATCTGAACGGATTTTCACGAGTTTTTCAGAAAATATTTTCCGATCTTTTTATATATAAGGCGTAACCATAGGTCATATTACAGTCAAAAAATTCAGGGTTTTATACAATTTTTGATATTTTTTGTATGGGAGGTACCACACCCACTTCTCCAATCACGCCTACATTGTGTGGGATGGTGTGTATTTATAAACTAAACGTTTGTACCTAACTTGGAAACTTTGGCTCTTGCCGTTCTCCATATATACAGAAAAAAGTAACAAAAATAAAACAACAAGGGATTTTTGGGAAAAATTATAGGAAGTCGTGGTTTTTTGGTCTTGCTGAATTTCAATAGCAAGAAATCGTGGACTATATGTAGCATACAGTAAAACGGACAGACGGACGTACGGACGGATATCGTTAAATCAACTTCTCTCCTCATAAGGACCCAGAATATATATACTTTATAGGGTCTTAGATCAATATTGTAGAAATTACAAACGGAATGACAAACTTATATATGGCCTTTTCCACCTGTGGTGAAGGGTAAAAAAAGGCGATTTTAATTTTGAGATTTTTGGGAAATTCAAAATTTTAATTGGGGATATGAGCCAAAAACTGAAAAAATTCGTTACATAAACTTCTTATAAACCTGTGTTATTTTGTCTGGAGAAAAAGTTAAGGACAAAAAACTAATTGAGGTCGGTCATAAATTAAACATTACTAGGGGCGACTCCTGGGTGCTAATGGGACAATTACAAAAAATTCTATTCTAACTTAACTAACCAAGCAATAGTAACGTAGACCTTCAGCCCGCTATAGTGAAACAGAATCGAACCCTCAACCCTCGCGCAGATAGACCAGAACTCTACAAACGAGCCTACCGGAGCACCCCTACAAAATTATAACTTTGCACATTGTTGCTGCCTGAACGCTTTAAACATTTAACAGATTGCAGCTTTTACTTGCCCATCCTCTAAATTACTTAAGCTGTGGACACACTTAACAAATATTTGACGCAAAACACGTTACCACTATTATTTTAAAACATTTATTTTATTTCATAGAACGTTTGCTAGAACAAACATCAATGAACTGCTTATACGATACGTGTCACTACAATTTCCTTTGGGAATAAAGTTTAGTAAAATCCAAAAGAATTGTGGTCACGTTTTTCGTTTAACATTTGTTAAATGTGAACCTTTTCCTACACATTTTCTTAAAAGGATATCAATGTAAATTTATGTGATAAATTAACTTCGCCAGAATTACTCAAAACTTTGCAAACAATTAAACGGGTGTTAACACATTTTCACAATCACTACCAACAACATGCAGGAACCCAGCCTACTTTGTTAATACCCAGTTGGCCAGATTACCGGTGACGAAATTGTCATCCATGATGTATGCAGGAGTTGTCTTCGATCAAACTCTTTGTGGGACAATAAAAGCGGCATTTTCTTATAAGTTGTCTCGTAAAAAAAGCTATTGACAACAATAGCTTGACAAAAAGCACTTGGAAAAATTGTCTTAAATAAATAACCATATAATAATTTTTATCGTGGACGGTAAAATAGACGACATTGTCATGTATGGGGTTTTGCATTGATCATGCTTATAGTAATCTTGCTGAAAACATTGCTATTGACTCAGTGGAGTGTAGTTTGTCGGATCATAACATTATTTGCTGCAAATTAAAGTATAATACGGAATTTAATAATTATTATGAAACGAGTAAAGTTGTTTGTAACCTTGAAAATGTTAAAACTTATTTAGACCAAAATAAGTCTTATATGTTTAACAGTTTTATTTGGTTTAATATCTTTAGTTTGTCTAAAATCTTTATGGATGAAGTTTCCTGATGATCTGGCCTAAGCAACCAGTGAAATGCATAGGAATAGCTTATCCCATCAACAATAAATTTCAAGTGTTTTTATCAAGAATAAAAACTGGGAATTAAGCACGAAAAAAAAAAATATTTTGAAATTATAATACGGAAGTTAATAATTATTATGAAACGAGTAAAGTTGTTTGTAACCTTGAAAATGTTAAAACTTATTTAGACCAAAATCTACCATTATTACCTTACTCTAATAACCCGTCGGAATTGACATCCAATTTTATAAGAGTTTTAAATGAGGCTAGTTTTAGGAGTTCAACTTCATCAAGTCAACATAAAAGTAAAAAGGCAGATATAGCTCCGTGGATAAACAAAAATTTGTGGTCTTTAATTGAAACAAAGAAAAAACTATTAAAAAAGAGGAGAAAGAATAAAGATGACAATGGAACTTTATATTGCTTAAAGAGGATAAGTAAAATTATAAATAAATCTGTGAAAGAATCTATAAACTACTATTATGAGAATAAAATATTGGGCTTTAATGGCGATTTAAAGAAATGTTGGAAATTTTTAAACAATGAAACCGGTCGTTCTCAGAAGAAAATTATTAATATTATTGATTCGAAAGGACTATGCGTAGAAAATAACAGAGTTAAAGCCAACACTTTTAATAATTACTTTACAAAAATTTTAGATGATTTAAAAAATGACATTGTTAAATACTCTAATGATAACTGTAATAACTTAAGAACGTTAAGACGACATCCAGTCTGCTTTTCGTTAAACAAAGTTTCAACACATGATGTTGAAAATATAATATTAGGTTTAAAACCTACGTACAGTAGCGGCCAGGACCATATTTCATCGAAACTATTAAAATATTGTTATCAAGCAGTTTCACCTTTTATATCCTATATTTTTAATAGTATGATAAATACATCCATATATCCGGATGTTTTAAAGGTACACAAAGTTGTGCCTATCCCGAAGGAGGTACACGCAAACACGGTTGAAAATTATAGGCCAATAGCGCTTCTTTCAACAATTGATAAAATGTTTGAAAAAATAATTCATTCGCAGTTAAGTGCATATTTAGAACGTGAATCTTTGTTACACAAAAATCAGTATGGGTTTGTAAAAGGAAGTGGAACAGATGAAGCTCTTGTTGATGTAGTAAATACAATATGTACAGGGCTGGATAATGGATTTAATGGAGTTGCAGGAGTATTCTATGATTTTAGTAAAGCTTTTGATCTGGTGGATCACAAAATCTTGTTGGAAAAGTTATCGTACTATGGTATTATTGGTTCTGAACTTAAACTAATTGAAAGTTTCTTAATAAAAAGATCACAGTATGTTGAAATTGAGGGAGAAAAAAGTGATATAATTCCTGTAAATTACGGAGCACCACAGGGAAGTGTTTTAGGACACTTGCTGTTTATGATCTACCTTAATGATTTAAATAATATTGGACTAAATGGTAAAATTGTAATGTTTGCTGATGACATATCTCTTTTTTATCCATATAAGCAGGACTTAGTACTCAAAATTCAAATGGAAAGAGACTCGGCACTTTTATTTGAGTTCGCGAGATTAAACAGATTGATTTTAAATCCAAACAAAACCAAGTTAATATGTTTTCAACCTTATTCTCCAGCTTTAAACAACAATTTTTCTATTCTTGTTGATGGTAAAGTTATAAATGAAGGAGTAGAAATTAAATATTTGGGAGTAATGCTGAAAAGCAATCTGTCATGGGATGGACATATTAAATACTTAAAAGCAAATATAGCTTCAGCTTGTGGTATATTATTTAAGCTAAAAAGAAAATTGGCCACTAAGACAAAAATGTTGATATATCAATCAATCATACACAGTAGACTTGAGTATCTCGCAACTATCTATGGTTACAAAAAGACTTGCGAGTTAAAATCGTTACAAACATCTCAAAACAAAATATTAAAATGTTTTTTTTAATTTAAATATAAGACACAATACATTATCGTTATATAAAGATTTTGCTAAAACAGTTTTGCCAATATATGGTCTATATGTTAAACAACTTTTATATTACGTTTACAAATCTTTAAATAACATTGGATATCGAGCAATTAAGTTTAATATCAGACAAAATAGTTTTAACACAAGAAGTGGTGGAAATCTTTGGATAGCTAGATGTAGACTTGAAAAAACTAAACAAAGAATAGAATATGCTGGTAGCTTAAAGTTTAATAATTTGCCAGAAAACATTAAAAACTGCAATCGATTATCCGTTTTTAAGAAAAGTTTAAAAAGTTATCTACTTAATAATATTGAAATGCTTCTTGGATAGTTTTTTTATTTTCTTTGCTTTTTTCTTTTTTTTATATTTTAAAGTTTTTTAATTGTATTTTTATAATTTCTAATTTGTAATGTTATAATTTCTATAACTGAAATAAATTTTTTGCCAACTCGTCTCACAAAGCCAATATTAGGCGCGAGACAAACTTTACCTTTTTATAACGTATATTGAAATAAATAAAAAAAAAAAAAAAAGTAGGAGTTATTGTCTTGTACATAGTTTTCGGCGAAATTATTACAGAAAATGTAATTTTTAAACGCCAACAACAAGATTAGCATCAATGTCGCTTAAGATGAGCATCAATGTCGCTCTTCTTGTGTGACGACTTGTATTGAGCTGTTCTTTATATGCCTTCTACGACTTACTTTTGTCTTGTACACGTCGTGAAAGATGCCTTTATGACGTGACCAACTGGGTAGATAGTAGTATCTATTTATATACGCGAGTTTATTACCTAACTGCCATTGCAACGAGTTGCATCGAAAGGAAAAGATACGAATACGAATTATTGTTGTGTGGAAAGTAAAACCTCAGCACCACTAGCCCCACTGGATTGTAATACAAGCAATTCGTTTTAATTGCCTAAGTTAGTTTGAAAAACTACTGAGAATGTTAATTAATTTTAATTAATTTTGCTAAAATACAAAAACAAATATTATTTTATAGAGCGATTCTTTAACTAATTTTAAGACACTTAGCTTCGGAAAAATTTAATCAATTCGGTTCCAGAGATGGTAATTATAACGTGATTCGAATTTTAGCTAATCGGCATCCGGGCTTTAAAACTATTCATATAAATGCGCAAAGTCTTTTACCGAAAATCGATGAATTCCGTTTTCTTTTTGAAAATTCGTGCATTGATGTAATATGTATTTCAGAAACATGGCTTGTACCTGAAATTTATGACAGTGTCTACAAGATAGATGGTTATCGTATTTTTAGATCAGATAGGCGTAACAATGGCGGAGGTGTGGCAATTTACATAAGGAACACCATCTCATGTAAACTTATTTGTTCATATAATGAACCTGGTGATGTTGAATTTATTTTTATTGAGGTTAACTATTGTGAGAACAATATGCTACTAGGCTGTGTCTATAGACCAGATAGGTATATGCAATTGGACACACTTGTTGATAAATTAGAAAATATTTCTGTAATGTACTCTGAAGTTTTTATAACTGGTGACTTTAATTGCAATTTGCTTGAAAATGAAAATCTAACTACTATCATGTCTACACTAAATTTATCCGCTGTTAATACTTTTAGGCCTACGCACTTCTCGACCACAAATAGTACATTACTCGATTTATTTTTTGTAAGCAATGGACAAAATGTGTTACTATATGAGCAGTTAGATGTACCTTCTTTTCCAAACATGATTTAATTTTTATGTGCTATAAATTTACAGTGGAGACAGGAGTTAGAACGTTTAGTGTTCGAGATTTTAAAAGTATTGATTTAGAAAACTTATATCGTGATCTCATTAACTCTGAATGGGATCGAATTTTCTATTTACCTACGGCTGATGAGCAAGTTACCGTTCTCAACACATTAATACTTCGGATTTATGACAATCACGTACCGGTAAAAATTAAGACGGTTAAAAATAGAGCTAAGCCGTGGTTCACAAATGAAACTAAATTGTTAATAAAAAAGCGTGATGACCTATACCACATGTGGAAACGATTCAGAACACCTGAACTGCATAATGAATTTTGCGTAGCGCGAAAAGCCGTTGTTTCAAAAATCAGACATGATAAGTCTTCATACTATTTTAATAAATTTAATTCGGCAGTTTACACTAAAAGTAAATGGAAACATATACGAGATATTAGCGTTAGTAAGTCAGTTGAACGTTCATTAGAAGTTGATGTTAATATGATTAATAAAAGCTTTATGAATATTCCTTTTCCAACAGTCCTGTTCGACTTTTACGATAGAAATACACATTTAGTTTCGTGCAACCAGCTAAAATTTCAATGCGTAAATGTATCTGATGTTGCTAACGCTTTCAATGCAATTAAATCCAATGCAATAGGATTAGACAATATTGATCCTAGGTTTGTTAAAATTATTCTGCCATAGATTATTCGATATATCACCCACCTTTTTAACACTATAATAACCACCAATAGATTCCCAAATGGAGTGGAAACATGCCAAAATTATTCCAATACCTAAAACCGGATCTGAATAATGTCCAATTGCAATTCTGCCATATCTCTCTAAAGTTTTTGAAAATTTATTGCATAAACAAATTTATGAGCATGTCAATGCGAACAATTTATTTACTGATCGCCAATCTGGATTTAGACCACAACGTAGCTGTATTACTGTACTAACTGATGTAATAGAGGAAATTCGAAATAGTTTAGATGATAATAAATTAACGTTCCTTGTGTTATTAGACCATTCAAAAGCATTTGATACTGTACACCACTCAATGTTATGCATGAAATTGTTGAAATTATTTAATTTTTCAACACTAGCAGTGGAATTAATATCGCCGTATCTTTCAAATAGATCTCAATCAGTTGCAAGCAATGATTCCTTATCACGAGCTTTACAGGTAACAAGAGGTATCCCTCAAGGCTCTATTCTTGGACGCCTTCTATACTCGTTATATGCTAACGATCTTCCAAAACAAATCAAATATTCCAAAATACAAATGTATGCTGACGACGCGCCATAATAATAAAATCTAAGTTTTGTTACATGTGAAGCAAAACAGGAAAGTGTTTTTATATGGTAAGAAGTACGTTCTTTCGTTTAAATATTTGTGCCTTTTTCCAGCTCTCTTTCCAGCCTTTATAATATCACTAAGTTGGTTGATATTTTAACGCTAAATCCCGAAGCCACCCTATACACTCCATAAACCCAGAAACGCAATCGGCGTTCTCTGGAGAATATACCAATGTGTTTGGATCCTTGGCTGGTATTCTGGAGCTGTAGCCCAAATCCACTCCTATATACAGTCCACACTCCACGAAACGTATCGGCGTTTCGTCCGGACCACTATAAGACTTAATCGACTTTTTTACAATGGAAAACAAAGTTCAATGAACAAAAATCAATAACGAAATTATACCTTAACATTTTCATGTTGAGGAAAGGTGCAAAATTAACTGAAATGAGCCTAAAAGCAATTTAAATAAGTTGGCTCGCTAGAAGAAATTCTGTCCTTTGTATTTTACTTGTAAACTACTTATAATTAAAGCCAATCAGCTGCTATGGTACTCAATTCCAATCCAGAAAAAACCCAAAGGCCCAAAACAAAATTCTTCGAATTATCACATACGCTTCCTGCAGCCATATTCTGTAATTCGCTAAAGCTCAATCTCTATCGCTAAAAATCCATAAAGATGATTCAGCTATTTTTGGCTACGAATGCAATGCGGAAAAGTGCATTGCTAAATTTGGCAATGCCACAACTTTAATTCGCCGCAATTTTAGCTGTTCATGCCATCGCTTAAATTTTTAAATTTTGTATTTTCTAAGGCATTTTAGCGATCGAGATTAAGCTTTAGCTAATCGAATTGCAGAATACGGCTGCTGTATGTAAAAAACACGAACTCACAAAGACCTCAATATGCCACCAGTAAAAACTATGCTGCCCGAGGGTTGTACGGAGTATCTAAATTACATTACACCTTTTGAAGTAACATCCTCTGGGGTAGATCAGGTTGAAGTCATTCCTTGTTCAGCAAGGTGGCAATTGACCATTCTGCCTTGATTATTTACTTAACCTTAACTGGGTTGCATCAAACTTCCAAAAGATACAGTTCCTTGGGGTACTATGGACTTCATTGAGTTCGAAGTTGTACTTCCTTAGCCGAACGCAAACTAATGTACTGTTTATTTTCGAACACTGATTAAGATAAATTCAATAAGTTCTATTTATAAGCCAATAGACATTTTAATTTACTTTGATTTGTATGAATGTACATGCAAGAGGTATCCGAAATTTAGAATAATATCTTAACAGATCGTTGTGCTGTGCAACATAATATTTTTTTTAAATTTATTTTAATAAAAATTAAATTTTCCATTCTCTTGAATCCCCTGCTTTAGGAGTTTCTTTTTAACTGTCTTGTTTATTTGACAGTTATAGTCGTTGCTGCAGCTTGGTAGCTTGGTGGTGGACGATCATAAATTATGGTCTGGGAGACTAGTTGTGGTGGTAGTTGGGAAGGTGCTATAATTGTGACAACCGGATTCTTCATAGCACGTCTACAGGCGCGACATGGTCTGCTTTCTCTCCATGGCATCACCAACGAAAGGACACTAATGCCACGATGTGTGCACTCACAATGCAATTGCACTTTGTATTCCGTTGACATTTTCTTTTTCTTCCAAATTTAACAACTAAAAATTCAATCTCCGAGTTAGACTGTGATGTGTTAATTAGAACTGGTTGTTATTTAATAAGCAAAATTAATAAAAATGTAAAGTTATAAATAATTTGAGGTAAATTAAGCAAATTAAACAATATTCTTATATTAATAAGGAAAAAAATAATTTGCCTTTTTGACTCCACTCGCTATCTAATCATTTGTACTAGATATTGACAATTTTATATTAATCACCTAAAGCTCACTTTGCTCAACAAATTCAATTAAAGTGTTGTATGCACTTAAACAAATTACAATACAAAACGCTAATTTTTTTTTTTTTTGTCATGGACTTATTATTTATTTACTTATTGGCCCATAATCATAGTCAAAAATAAAGTCGACTTTGTCTAAAGCATACTTTAGAACTGCAATCATCAAAACCAAGGAGCCACATTAAAGAGAATTTGACAATATTAACAACAACATATTCCAGCGGGAAAGGCCTGCTTAAAAATGGTTTTGATTCAATTACTATTCGTATCCAACTGCTAAATGATGCCTAATAGAAGGCCTCTGCTCTTTGGAATAAAAGATAAGATACACACTCCACGTTCGCTTCTTTGAGAAGGGAGTAGAGAAGTAGTAGCATTTTTTGTTATGTTTTTTGCTCAAGCAAAAGCAGATCTAGTTACCTTTTTAATGTACCTGCTAAAGAAGCGAGAACGGAAGATATTGACAAGGAGCATAGAGGCCTTCTTAAAGGAGTCCGTACACCTTTTTCCCGCTGGGATGGTGTTAACATTCCCTAAAAGCCGGTTCTATTAAATTTTGGAACTTTTGGATTTAGGAACAAGAGCATAAAATATTAATATCTGACCTATGTGCATAAAAACAACTAAATTGGGTGAAAATTTACAAAAAAAAAAAAAACAACAACAAAGTTTAATCTGTCCTCATCCATATCATGAAACACTTGCTGCAAAAACTTTCTTTAATTCTCTTTTGAAACTGCATTCGTGTCCATAGAATACAAATTTGGTTTTCCAGCATTGAGTAATTTTCTATGCCTTCTCTCTTTCTTTCAATAACAAACTTCCAAAAACTGCTTGTACATGAAACAAATTACACTTTTCCATTCATCTTTCCCCTTTTATCAACAAATCAACTCAAAAGGTTCGCAGCAAATGTTTCATAATATGAATTTGACATACATGAATTAAAAAAAATAATTTTATACTCTTGACAAACACATGATTTCTACACTATTGATCTTGAACACTATAAAGACTAAAGATTTTCTTGATATAAGTAGGAAACTTAACTAAACGATTTCCGTATGTCCGTATGGCTGTTTAATTTGGGTTTTTGAAGACTCCAGATAAGCGGGGGTCTAGGGTGTTATTTATCCTATTACATATAGTTCCGAGACTCGCATTTTTTTACAATACTAAAAATTAACCAAGTCGGTGCATTTGTATAGGACACCAATACAAAGGTTCCCTTGAAATTATAATTTTGGCACGGTGCCGAATATTATCTAGATACACTTTATATCGAGCTCTATTTGCTATTATATCGTAAGCGACATTTTACCGAAATTTTGTTTTTTATTGCAAATGGATTGTAAGTACTCGTTTGGTTTTGCCTTAAAAGGGTTTTGGGGACGGACACTAAATTTAATATTAATACATCCTAGTAGGGCATTCATTCATTCATTAATAACTACCCGATTAACTTATTAATTAATTGGCTATTTTCGATTGACGATTAAACTGGTTAATTTCAGTCGGTTAACCGATTAATTATTAATTAATAATATTTAATTTTTTGTAGTGTCATAATATTTTTTTTGTATTTTTAATTATTTGTTTCATCTCATATACAAAAGCTATGTGGTTAGAAAATATTCTTTCATACAATATATTTCCTACATTGTGAAGAAAGGAATTTTACAACATGAAAATTAATTAAAATTGTTATTGATAATCTTTCATTCTTGACGTGGCTGGGGCTCGAACCCCGGTCGGCAGGTTACCATGACATGTTTCGGATATACATCCAGGGGCCTGATTCTGGCAGTCGTGATCGAGTATTTTCTCGATTTGAAAGCAATTTAATATCTTATTATTTCAGTCAATACTGAACGCTTCAGAATTATTTTTTCAGTGTTGTAAAGCATTAATTTCAGTTTTTCAATACTGAAAAAATAATTTTGATTCGTTCAGTATCGACTGAAATAAAATTGCTTTCGAATCGAGAAAATACTCGATCACGACTGACAGAATTAGGCCCCAGATAATGTTAAGTGCGACTTTGTTTTAGTTAGTTAGGCTTGAGTCAATCACATTTAATTTTCGTTAAATTATATATGTACTTAAAGAAGGCAAAATGTGCTGCAGAAATGCTCTTTAAACTATATTATGCAGAAAACTGATGCAAAGGGTACAACATGCTAAAATATGCGCTACCAAATCAAAGCCAAAATTCGTAAATAGATTTAAAATGGATAAAAATACTATTTTTGTCTTTATTGGTCCCACAAGTAAAAACAGGCAATTGCATATCAACGATTTCCCAGGCAATAAGAATGGACCCAATAGATTCATTACATCATATAAATATCTTTCTAAGTACCAATTTGTTCCAACAAACCGTCTATTAGAATATTTTGCGATATTCTACTTGTTTAAAACAAAAAAATTATGTTTTGTTTTTTATTTTTCTTTCTTTCTGTGTAAATAAAAACAATATTAAATTTTATTTAAATTCACAATTTTAAATACATATGAACATACATATATAAAAACAAACAGAACTACAATTTCTAAATTGTAATACTTCACTGAGTCATCATCTTAAAAAATATACATACATACATATGGGGGATTTCATGTCAAGTGACCCAATTTTTAAATCGATGTCTTCCGATTTGGGTGAAATTAGCACCGAGCTTACTCCTATTAAAAAGTAGCTTAGGCACAAATTTTCAAAAAGATCGGTCGAAAAGTTTCTGAGATAAAGGGGGTCAAAATTTGACATTTTGTCCATACAGGTTTTCTTTCTCATTCAAGTAACTTATTACCAGAGCAAGGGACTTCATGCAAATGCATGTTTGTTGTCGGTACTCTGAGACTCACCTAAAGTTAATATCTTTGCGAATCACAATATTTCCAGTAAAATGGCATCAATTTGTTAGTTCATATTTTGCTTTAAATGCATGTTTTTGCATATTTTGATATAAATGCATATTTTTCGTCATATTTTCTTATAAATTCACATTTTTCGTCATATTTTGTAATATTTATAAAAAAAATTGCTCTTTTCTTAGTTTTTTGTTTAGAAATATCTTTTTGTTCAAGGCGAATTCATTATAAGGTGTAGTCAGTGAATCAGCTGGTTATAGTTGTTTCAGCCCTGAAGCTGTCAAACAGTCAAAATAGTATGGGAAAAATCTGCTAACTTCGACATTTTCAAGGAGCAAAAACAACATGTTGGTGTTTGGTACTGAATTACCTACATTTAATTATAAATTCTCCTTGTTTCTTTTACTTTTAAAAAGTAGCACATACAAAAATTATACAATTTGTATAATTGTGCACATAATTGAGAAGTAACAATAAAACAGTTTTTGACATTTCATTTCGTTCGCGGTTTTTTTACTTGAAGAAGCAGCAAATAAAAATAATGTTCGGCGAAGAAAAAATAGAACTCAACACAATATTTTTGATTTACTGTGTAATAAGTATGGCCTAAAATCCAAAAAGTATTAATAAAATAAATTGTTTTTAAGGAAAAAAAAAAAAAATATATAAAAAAATAATCTTTTAAATAAGTGTGTTTTTGAGTCTTCAAAATTGAGGGAAAAGTACTTTTTTGCAAAGTTTACAAAAAGGTGTTTCATTTAAAAATTTCAAGTAAATCAGCACCTTTAAAGCCAGAAACACAAAGATTTATGATTTATGAAAACGTTTCGCAAACTTTAATTTCAAGAAATCAGCTTTTGGGGATAAGACCAGCAAATTTAGTTTTGAATTGTATAATGCTCTGGTGTCTGCAGATATACCTCTATGTTAGCTAATCAACAAAAATTATGGATTTTTTTTAACAAATATAACAATGAAACCATTCCTACGGAAACAACCATTATAAAAACTTATATCGCCAAGTTGTACACTAAACAACTATGTGACATTGTTGAAAGAATTAAGTGACATAATTTGTGGCTGTCTATTGACGAAGCAATGGACACTGAAGGACGTTTCGTTGTCTACGTAATTGGGATCTTGAATGCAGAAGAAGATCTTGAATGCAAAAGAAGAACAGAGTAAACACAAATGTTTGTTTAATATTGTAAAGTTGGAAAAGATCATGCTTCAATAGCTCGAAATTTCAAAGATTCAATTTCTCTTTTAGAATCCTTTAATATAAATAAAATGTTTCTCTATTTGGCCTTTTCTTTAAGATATCTTACTCAAAAATGTTACATGTCACATGCTAAGCTCATGCCATGCATGAAAGTTTTTAAAGTCACCTTTGCGTTTCAACCATGTATAACAAGATGGGGTACCTGGTTGCAGGCAGTTAAGTATTATTCCAACAATTTTGAAGAATTTAAAGATGTGGTAAATAATTTTAACGAAAATAATGCAGTCGCGATAAAAAAGTAAACAATATTTTAAATGTACCTAATATAAAGGCTCAATTAGAATTTATACCAGTGTTCGAAAATAAACACTAAATATCGTGTTTTAATGTTCGGTAGATTTGTGGAAAACACAAACGCTAATAGTGTTTGTGTAGAAAATCATTAAAAAAATAACGTTTCCCTGTTAGTCATCTTTCAAACACAAAATTATTACTGTTTTTATTAAACTCAACAAAAGATGTGAACATTTTATTCCGTTCGGTTTTTTTTTTGAAAATCCACAAACTTCAATGTGTTCGGTTCGGCTCGTTAATTTTCGTCTCTTTTGGCTGGTAAAAAAAACATTTTTACAAAAACAAAATACACACACGAAAAAAACATTATAGAACATTAAAATAGAAACTGGGAATTATTTCCTTCCGAAGGT
The DNA here is from genome assembly GCA_930367215.1 of Pollenia angustigena. NCBI lineage: Eukaryota > Metazoa > Arthropoda > Insecta > Diptera > Polleniidae > Pollenia > Pollenia angustigena. The sequence continues at coordinate 115,478,739 of OV884057.1, read as the reverse complement.
TACTTTATATTATGTATATTCAACATTTTTCATTTTCCTGGGCGTGTGAGCCAAACGTTTAATAATGTACTGTTTATTTTCGAACACTGATTTATACACTCAAATAATGGGTTTCTAGTCGAGACAATAACCGAACTTCAGGGGCTTAAATCATTGAACACCTCGGTTAAACTCGTTGATGACGCTGTCATTAAAATAAGAAAAGTAGAAGGTCAAATCGGCGAAAAAATAAAAGCCAAAATTTATGCAGTTTTAAAAAAGAATGCCGGATTTAAAAAAGTTAAAGAAATTGGTAATATTTTTAATTTACCTTCCAGTAAAGAAAAAATTGTAGACAATGAATATTCTACAAAGGAGTTGACCACTTTTAAATATCCACCTATTACATCCGTTGATGTCGAACGAACACTTTCAATGCTTAAAACTGTTTTAAGACCAAATAGAATGAGTTTTACATTTGATAACTTAAAAAAAAACTTATTTATTTATATATCTTTATCTACTACTATTTTTTAAACTATGTTTTAAGTTTTTAAAACTGAATGAAATGTATTTATGTTTTTTTTTTTTTTGTTAAATATGGTTAAATAAATATATTTTTAATGCATATTTTTTACTTTTATTTTTGCATATTTTACGATTTTTAGTGCATGTTTTATGCGCATATTTTGCGATTTTAAGTGCATGAACTTCCTTCCCCTGCTTATTGCCTTTTAGTGTTAGACAAATTTGTCCCAAGTAGCTTCGATAGCTATTTAATCAATCTTTTTAAAAAAAATATTTTTGTTTTTTTTTAAATTTTTTTAAATTTTTTAAAATTTTTTTTTATTTTTTTTAGCGGGAATGTTTTTTTTTTTTTTGCTTGAAAGAAAGCTTATGTCATTTCCTTTAGGGTAGTTTTGGTCGCTTTTTGGGATACGAGTGGGTTATGTATACAAAAAAAATTTTTAATTTTTAGCATATGCAGTGCTCTTTCTCAGCCATGTAACTTATTACCTATTGGTGTTAGCAAAATTTGTCCCAAGTAGCTTCGATAGCTATTTTATCAATCTTTTTAAAAAAAATATTTTTAACATAAGCTTTATTTTGAGCAAAAAAAAAAAAAAACATTCCCGCTAAAAAAAAAAAAAAAAAAGTTTTAAATTTAAGAAAAAAACTTTTAAAAAATTAAAAAAAAACAAAAATATTTTTTTAAAAAGATTGATCAAAGAGCTATCTTAGCTACTTGGGACAAATTTGTCTAACACCAAAAGGTTATTAACCAGGCAGAAAAAGACAATCACCACGACGCTGTGCCGACTTTGCAAGGGGTACTATCAACATCAATACAACGTACTGTTTTCCAAATTTAAAATGTTGTCACAATATTAAAATGATAACGGCAAATGTGCGTCTTCCGACTCTTCTTTTAAGTGTTGTCACAGTACTGTAAATTTAAATTTACAATGTTGGATTCACGAATTTACAACGTAGTCACAACCGTCTTCCGACTCTTATTTTCAATATTGTTACAAATATAAATTCGCAAAGCAAAAATTTGTATATTTTCTTACCTAATACCGTGTTCAGGTATACCTTTTTTATTGAGTCAATATTCGGTTAATTGACATAATTATCTTTCTGTTCACATATACACAATTTAGCTAACTCAATTTATATTACTACTACATACAACATTCAACGTAAACAATGTACATGTATAAGAAAATGTAAAAAACTTTTGACATCTTTAAGGAATAAACATCTGGTTTTTGCGCAGACCAAATTGATGGGCCTTTTTTTGTTGTAATTTCAATTGCCAAATGTCACAACACTGTTTAGTAAGTTGTGTTTTGCTTAATAAACATACTCGTTACAGTGTCTCATTTTAATTTTACTCTATATATTTATAACAATTTCGCATTAATTGAGCAATAACTAAATTGCAATTTTGTATGGATAATTGAGCTCAATAATGGCATTTATTGCGTAACTCAATTAAGGTGCATATCTGAACACGGTATAAAATAGATTTAAATTCGACTCTATGTAATTAATAGGACTAAATTTGTGTATATACAGCGTTGTAGCGGTATATAATTATTATAAATACGGTATTAAGAAATATACAGTGATGTAGCGGTATAGTTATATGGTAAATACGACTTTAAAAAACTAAAGTCGTATATTTGTATTTAGGGTGTTGTACCGGTGTTGAATCTTATTTGTTTTCAAATAAGTGATGGTACCATGATAGAGTCAGAATTTTGTATTAACAGGGTTGTGGCGGTACATAGTATTTTAAAGAGTCGTAATTTCTGCCTGGAAAGTTACATGGATGAGAAAGAACACCTGTATGGACAAAATGCCAAACTTTGGCCCCCTCTAACTCAGAAACTTGTTGAAAATTTTTGTGTATAAACTACTATTTAATAGGACTAGCTTGGTGCTAATTTCACCCAAATCGGAAGACATCGATTTAAATATTGGGTCACCTGACATGAAATCCCCTATATGTATATTCATAACAAAACTATATGAAGTAATATTTTTTGTAAAATACCTGTATGAGTAATACAAAATAGTCAAATCTTTAAACCTTATTGCGCTTCATAAACATGGCACGGAATACCTACCGAAAATTTTGTTAAATTCTACAAATTTTTAAGATTCCTAAAAGAAAATTCTAAAGAAATTTTCTAGGAAAATGCATACATAATGAAAATTCCCCAATTTAAATTACCTAAAAATCTGAAAACTAATTTATTTGTAAACCAGTAAAAACTTCGCTTACTTTTTCAAAACGAATAGCTTCTTTAACTCATTATTTAGTAGCTTTCTTCTATAACTACATGTATAACAACTTCTATAACTACTTTTTTCTGGATGTATTTAAGTAAAAAAATAATGACTTACTTTTAAATGCGTTCATTTTGGGACATGCCTTGTAAAATTCATTGGTTCTTTCAGTAGAATTGTAAGTAGTGCCTTCATGTTTTTCTGATTACTCAACACATTATTTTGTAGGCGAAGTTTTTACTGGGATGTTTGTTTCCTATACCATTTAGCATTTTCTGATTAGACGGCGCTTTACTAAGGCAACAAATATTTGTAAAATTCCAAGTAGGCATGGCAGCTCCCATATAAAGACAATATTAAATAGCTTACATCTGGAGAACGGTTACAGTCAAAGTCTTAAAACTTTAATAAAATAACTTGGTAAGCACTACACAACTTCTGCCAAAAAGTGTGCTGGATTGGAGAAGTGGGCGTGGCATCTCCCATACAAAGACACTATATTATTCTGCACTTGGGAACAATAAGTTTTATTTTCTATACTATCTGTCATATCTGCCAAAAAGTTGGCTGGATTGGAGAAGTGGTCATGGCAACCTCAATATGTATAAACAAAATTTAGATTTCTATATCCAGAGATTGGTAAGAGTAAAAGTATATATACTTGGTACAAATAACTTCGATGCCAATATACAAAATCGGTTCTTAAATTTTTTTTTTAATAATTTAATATCAATTAGGGAAGGGAAGCGCACCGAGTTAAGCTAGAATGGTATAAAATTAACTTAGCGCAAGGGCTGAATAGAAGTTACATATTTCCTATAAATTTAGGTACAATTTTGTTAAAATAACTTAAAACTACTGATGAAAGCAAATTATTTTAAAATTTTGTGTTAAGTAAGAAAATAAATTGTGTACCTTTTATAAGTTCTGGTACACGATTTGTATGCAAAAAATCTTTATGAAAAGTTTTTGCTTAAACAACTATTTTTGTATTTTATTTGTTACGGGAATGTATTAAAAAAAAATATTATATAAATGGCCTTCCAGCGAGACCGAAGACTAACAGGACATTTGTCTTTCGCAGTACGCATTACATTTATAGGAAAATTATCCATTGCTTGAATAAGGGCACGCTTAAGGGATCCCTAATTTCGATGACGCTTAGCGTAGATCATTCTTTCTAAAACCGATACCTTTTTTTAGCCGATGGCATTCATATCATGGTTTCCAGAAGGGCAAGGGAAGGGTAAATGAAATAAAATTAAAACATATTTTTAAGCACAAATGTATGGTGTTTGCTTTATACGCTGGCGCAGAGTCCTTTTGAAAGGTCCTTTCTTCAAAACATCACATTGATACACCGCTGCAGAGGTTTTCACTCCTCTTTCGAAAAAATGCATTTTTGTTCGTGGACCCCGACAATGTTTTGCAAAAAAAAACTAGGTGCAGTGAGCGCGAACAAGGGGAACGTGCTCACCAAGATTTAATGAACGTTGAATGAATTTATCAAGGATTTTGAGACAAAAGTATGCTGGGAGACCTAACGTGATAAAAAAAAACAAATTACAGATTTGAATTCAGCCCACCAAATTACCCTAGGAAAGATTTTTGGTTGCTCCAGTCCAAAACCTTGTTGGCTAGTGTAATTATAGATTATCGGGCATGTTCTACAAATCGAAATGAAGTGGAATTGAAATCGAACGAGATTTTAATTTCAATTATTTACAAAATTACTGTAGTTTTTCCTCTTTTTAAGAGCTGTTCTTGTAAATATAATTGGTACTCAAAATACATATAAAGTATATTAAAAAGAATATTTTTATGAACTTTCTTTACAGGCTCGTTTTCCAAATTTGTTCGGTTTTAAATCCACTTCATTTCGGTTTACAGAACATACCCGTATGTGTTATATTGGTTTAAAATTTTTTCTTAGGTCAATTATTATGAGTATTTCTCAATATTAAAATATTTACATTTGAAATTATATTAATCATAAATTTCTCAAAAACTTTTTTCACTACCCTGTAGATAATAATGGACTACGGGATCCATTTTGTTCAAATGAACTACTCCCTGGACTGGTCCAATGTTATGCAAGCATGGATCATGTCATTGTTAAAAAGAGTTTGTAGTAAAACGAAATGTCTTCGTTTTTAAACGAAATGTTAAAACTAATCCTCTGGAGTATACCATGGAGTAGTTTCAAAACTAATCCTCCAGAAGTATGTATGAACTTTAAAGAGTTTTAAGCCTACTCTGTTATAATGCAAAACTGGGTTATATGGTCTACTCCTAGGACATCGTAATATTAATTCGACCACCTTCCAACCATATATTTGGAGCAGTCTTGGAGCACTCCAACTCCTTTATCTGCAGGGTAGTCTCATTAATATTCAGTTTAGGATAGAAATTATTCTTCAAAACATAAAGAAATAAACTTCAATCGAAACATACAACTGGATGAAGTCTAAAATTAGAAAATTTGAAATATATATTTGTGTTTAAGGCAGGTGAAATTACCATTGGCAAATAAATCTCAAGAAAAATCTAAAACAATTTTAATTTGGCGATTTTCATTACACAAATTGGCGACATATGTTGAAAAAATCCGACAACACTGTTAACTATCTAATTTTCATTTGACATGATAAAACATGACAAATTGTTAAGTCCATTCACTTTATTAGTTAAGCGATATCAGCGATAAAACAAACAAAAAACAACCCAGCTTAATTACTTATTTAAATTGATATCGGTGCTAACGAAAAGTCACAGTTAAGTTGCGGACATCATTGCATTAAAAACTAATTGCGGAATCAGTTGAAAAATTATTAATTATTTTAACATTCGTCTATTAAAAGAAATTTATTAAAATTTAACAAATGGCACCACACTGGGATGAACCTTATCACCATCACCATCATCATCATCACCATCCAAATCGTCCTCTAATTGAAGTAGATATTGTAAGTCCTTTTGCTCGCCCACCGCCACCACCACGTGTTACCACTGAAGTAATTATCGCTCCACAACCCAGACCAGCAGAAATTGTTTATGTGACACCACCGCAGCCACGTCCACCACCTAGTGAAGTTGTTATGGTAGTTCAAGGGTCTCGACCACCTCCAGAGCACTGGGACAATCGTCCTCGTTGGTAATTGACTTTTTGGTGCTAAAAAAATACTTAATGTATAAGTGTGTATCATTTAAAGTTAAAAATTATTTAAACTTAATTTAAAAAACCTTAAGAATTAAGAACGTTGTGAAAATTATATATGCTTTAAATAAATTTGTGTTTATATATCGTTGTGCAAAGTTATAAATACACACCTCAATTGTAGAGAGGGTATTATACGTTTTTTCTGATGATTTTAACCCTTTAAAATATGAGTTCTAGAACGACAATTATGTATACCCAGGCTGGCTGTCAATATTAACCTTGGGCGCAGAGAACAGGTCGCTATTTTAGATATAATTAAATGAAATTTGGTCATAAGGATTATGATCAGCGTTGCCATTTGCCAAGATTCCGTCTTTTTGCGTTGCAAAGAAGTTTTTAATTCATATTAAGTTTTATAACTTCTAAATACGAGTTTTTCCTATTCTTGACAGTTTAAATTAGTTGTCGGACCTTGTTCATTTTTCTCTTTCTCAAGTTTTGTCACGTTTTTAAAAATGCATGATTAAAAGCTTCTATTATTGCAGCAGTGTTTAATTCTGTTCACTGCTTCCTTCCTTCCTTTAATATAAATAATATATAATTTTTAGGTGCTGAAGTAGATTTATATAGTTATCTGAAGATGATGAAATGGACAGACTTTAAAGTTCATTATTTGATTTTGTTTTATATGACTATTTTGCAAAGGTTTTTGGAAATTTCACCTACATTTATTGAACTTAATTACAAATAATTGATACGCTAACTTCAGAAAGGTAACTACCGACATTTTTGGACTTAACGTCCCCACCATTCAGGAAGAAATTTAAAAGCATTTAGTCAAATATGTACATACATAAACTAATGGTCCATCCCAACTACCTCGCTCGGGATCTGATACAGTTTGAAGGTCACCAGAGGCTAAAAAGAACAGACACTTTGAGCCCAGCAGGCTATTTTTGAATGCAGTTTTATTGGTAATAACTAAAAAATAACAATTAGGATTAAGCTTTGAATAAATTAGCCATTTTTTCGGGAGTTGGTTCCATATTTTGATTCATATGATCCTACTTAACCAATTTTGCTCGATTTCAATCCCAAACTGCTTAAGAAAACCACAAACAATTTGACACCAAGTTTGTTCATTGTCTGTTCAGACGGACAGACAGACGGACATGGCTAAACCGACTTAGAATTACTAAAGGAGCTAGAATAGAATAGAACTTAGTATACCCTCTTCACAACTAATTTTGGTGAAGGGTATAACAAGTAAAAATGCGTTTAGGTCAATTAGTTATCGGGCATGTTCTGACAATCGCAAAACGCTTAACATGCTGACTTGAAATCGAATAAAAGATGTTCTGTAAATCGCAATCGCACGCAGTATGGCTACTTAAAATTGCATAATATGCTCAAGGGAACTGGAATATTTTGAAAAAACTACGGCAGATCGCAAGCAAAGTGCAAATATTTCAGAATACCACAAAGTAAATCTGGCGATTTGCGATTTCAAATCGTGCGATTGTTAACACATGGCCGTGACCACATTGAGTAGGGTGTTTGCTTTAATACACAGTTGTCTATTTAAACGGGAAATTATGTATATATGATATGTGTAAAAAATGCAAAAAAAAATTCGCCACATTAAAATAAAAAAAAATGAAAAAACAACAACAAAGGATTTTAAAAGTAAGAATCTGGGATTTTGTGCCGTACCTCAGCTATTTATGGACCGATCTAGCTGAATTTCAATAGAAAACTCAAACGGAGTGTATGTAAAATAAATATAGAATAACAACCTAGTCCCCATCCTTTCTGGAGTTTCGGAACCTCCTTTCAGCATACACACGGACAGACGGACATCGTTAAATGACCTTCGCTACACATAAGGTTCCAGAATATATTTACTCTGTCAAAGTTCAATATCCCAGCAAGCCCGAAGTCAAACCTTTGATTTTACACAGCATGTCTCTGACGGTTTGTACCCTTTCCACCTGTGTTGAAGGGTAAAAAATGGAAAAATAACTTTTTTTTCAAGTAAAATATAACAATCTTGCAATATTAAAAACTTTAATCAGTAACAATGACAAGTGATTTTACCAGACAATGAAAATCTATTAAGACCAAAATTCGTTATATATTTTGTGAGTTGATTATATTCCGAGTTAATTCTGAATTCGCAAATACAATTGAATTTTATATGATTTATTTAAAATTTTTTTTCATTAATGTCTTCTTTTCACAAGGTTAATGTCCCTTAAAAATGATCAGTGTATGATAGAAAAAAACTGAAACAAACAGATTTTGATTTTTGCAGACTGTATGGGCTTTAAAAATAATATACAGCTTTAAACATACAAGTAATTTAACATATTTATTAATTTGTTTAAAAACTATAATTAAATAAATACACAATAAATTAATTCTACTTTACAATTTTTTGTTTCTTTTTTTGCTTAAATTTTCAGCTCCAACTTTTGTTACCAACGAGGATAAGGTGGGTTGTTGTAACATCCACTATTATATGCTTCATTATAAGTGTAGCATGCATCATTATTATAATATTGACCTTGGCAGGGGTTGCCGGGATAAGTGACCGCAGGTGTTACGACCACCACCTCAGGGCGTGGCGCGGGAGCTGGAGGATAGTATGGACGATTCCAACTAGGAACAATATCAATCTCGATACCTGGACGGTGATGATGGTGATGGCAATGTGGATCCTCATAGCAATATGGTGGCGGCATAGCGAATGTTTTAACAAAATAAAATCCGAATGAATATAGATTTTTTGTTAATCTTCAACTGTATTTAACGTTACGATGATTCGAAATGTTAAAAACGTACTGTCTTATAATTTTATATTTTTACTGGTGTTTACCAGACATTATTTCTTTTTTTATGGTTACCAATAGTTCGCTTTCAGTGTTTATACACTCACAATATTATGTACGTAAAATTAACTGAAATTGTTAACTGAAATTGTTATAAAATAAATGAAAATTCAATTAAAAACCGGTCTACTTATTTTACATTTATTTTTAACAAAAAGTTCATTTAATTTTTACTGTCAAAAATTCAACACCATATTCCGTAAAATCAAATAAATATTCAGTTGTTTTGTAAAATTTTACTGTCAAAAATTCAACACCATATTCCGTAAAAACAATTAAATATTCAGTTATTTTTTAAAATTTTACTGTCAAAAAATTGACCCCATATTCAGTAAAAACAATTAAATATACAGTTATTTTATTAAATTCAGTAATTTTCGTTTACTACACAAAAGAGCCGAATTTCTAAAAAATACCAGACAGACACCTGTCCGCTTGTTTTTCCTATAAGCGAGAGAGGGAGAATATTATTATTTACTTACCCTGTTACACACGTTTGTTTTACTTTTGTTGTACTGACCACGTTGTTTACAGAAGAACTCTCAATTATAAGACACCAGCAGCATGACCGATATGGATTCGCAATTATTTTACTTTTATAATTTGATGTATTTAACTAAATTATATTAACAAATAGAAAATGGGAACTGCTTACACAAAACAAGCAATTCATTTTTTATAAATAAGTAAAAATTAATTTTTGGTGTACAATTATATAATATGTATAACTGAATATTTAATTGTTTTTACTGAATATGGTGTTGAATTTTGAACAGTAAAATTGTATAAAATAACTGCATATTTATTTGTTTTTATGGAATATGTAGTTAATTTTTTGACAATTAATTTATATAAGATAACTGAATATTTATTTGTTTTTACGGAATTCGCGGTTGAATTTTTGACAGTAAAAATTAAATTACATTTTTATTTAATTTAACATAAAGAAGAATTTAACTCAATCAACGGACAATATTAACTGCAACTGAAAACCAGTATTAACATGTACTTAGTTTTTTGAATAACTGTTAGAATCAGTTAAAAATAAATTTGCTTGGAATTTTAAATGTTTATTTATATAAATGACTGAACGGAATATTTCTTAAACAAACTACAGTCCGTTACTGTAATAATATTGTGAGTGTATGTATTAAATTTATCGATCGATAATATATTTCGAATGAAGTGATAAGCCTCATTATGTTTTTGCTTGTTTAAAATGACTCACGATAAAAAAAAAGAAAAACAACAAATAATATTTTAAATGTTTTTGCGTTTAGATAAGAAACTAAAAGTGATTTTTGGCAATGATTCAAAAAAAAAAAACAGCTTAATCAATATAAAAAAGTTTTTTTCAATTTATCTAATCAAAAAATAAAAAAGGAACCCTTTGATATCTAGAAATTAAACTTAATACTCGAAGATCATAGGAATGCCTTCGGCCTAGGTTAAATGTGTAAAATATTCTGCAGAATGTGAGTAATGAATTAGGTTGTGACGATATTTACGATATCGCACTGTTTCGATAGATCGATATGATCAATGCATCGATCGAAAACTGCTTATTGGACTGTACTTTAGAAGTCCTTACAAGAAAACGTGTAGATAGTCGGTTTATGATTTATTTTTGCCATTTCTTTTCTTATGAGTAGCGAAGTTGATTTAACGATGTCCGTCCATCACACTCTCCGAGTGTTCTTTTTAATGGGTTTTTTGAACGCCCCAGATATGATGGGGACTAGGTTGGTTTATATATACAGTCGAACTTCCCTATAATGAATCTCCACGGGGAAAGACAATTATTTCACTATATAGAAACTTCATTATAAAGAAATTTTTTTTTTTTTTTTTATTTATTTAAAATAATCAGGTATTTTTGTTTCAACTACATTTTTCCATTTTTCTTTATCAATAAAAGCTTCAATTACATTAAGACATTTAAATACATTTGTCAAAACGTTGCTCTCCATCTCCAAAAAATTTCGTAGTACATCAAGTGAAGAGGAAACGTGTTCTAATGTAGGTGACGTTTGATCAATATTTGCTAACAATAATATATGGGCATTTCCGTCAAAAGGTCCACCGTTGCCGAAAATTTAAAAGTTATTAAAAGCTGATTATTTTACGATATTTTTATAGAGAAATATTTACATTTTACTAATTTTATAAATTTACTCTTAAATTTGTTCACTTAGATGAACAATCAGACTGCAAAGTTGCAAAGTTGCAAACGTAATTTCTTATATGTGAGAATGTTTTATTGCATGTTTTCTTTAATATTTATCTTTCTTTAAAGAGGTGGTATTTGATAAAAATTATTCCAAAAAAATTTTCTTATATGGTCTGTAATCTAAAGAAGAGTTCAAAGAGCAACATGTTATTGGGATTAACGGTAAATTTTTATTTTATTTTAATCACTATTCAGTTCAATTGTTACGGAAAAAATTTCAAGTTCGAAATGTCACGTATCGACCCAGATTTTGGCTTAAAAAAAAGAAAATACAAATGATTTTGGAATCAAACCAAGACATTTTAATGTTACATTGCTACGTAAAATTCTGAAAGTAGTTTGACTAAAAAATTGTGCCAGGTTTCTCTGAATTGCGCCTTTTTATACATGGAAAAAAAAACTACTTCTGTTTTTTCACGTTCGAACCGCTACTTCTTTTGCCATTATCTTCTTTGACCTAGAATCGCGCCCTCCATAAACCTTAGCATAGATAACAGTGCTTTCTTAGTGCTATAATTTAAGGGTTAAGAAAACGTAAAAATATTTGTTGCTTAAAATGTTATTGCATTTTTGATGCGTACGACTGTCACGTTCAACACTTTGGAATTACCCATATGTGAACAAGTGTAAAATAAAGCTGCAAAAATAGTTCACTATATGGAGACAAAAACACACGTAAAATGTATTTTTGGTTCCAAAAGTTTGTTCATTGTAAAGAAAAATTCACTTTATGGAAATTCATTATACGGAGATCAAAATACATTGAAAGTGGAACGAAAAGGTTGTGTTCTTGATTTAAGTTCATAATAAGGAGAACTTCATTGTATAGAAGTTCACTATAAGGAAGTTCGACTGTATATATTTATCACATATAATCCATTAAAGTTAACTATTAAAATTCTGTCCGATCGGTCCACAAATCGCTGATATATGAAAAAAACCACGACTGCCCGTAATAAATCCCTTGTTGTTGTTTTTTATGTATATCTGGAGAACGGCAAGAACCAAAGTTTCCAAATTAGGTACAAGCATCTTTGTTATTAATACACAACATCTAACAAAATATGGGCTGGATTGAGGAAGAGGTCGTGGCACAAAATAAAACCGGGTTTTAAAGTGCGATTTTACGGGAAGTACACGCAAAGAAAAAACATGGTTGTGGTAAACAAATTTTAAGAGCAACATATGATAAGATGATTGTAGTCACCATATAACGATTATTATTAAATCATATTGTGACCAAATATATTCGATATATTTCACCATTATATTTTTCCCTTAAGCATATTAGTGTCATCTTAATCATAATAAGTTAAGAAGTTATCAAATTTTTGTCATGTTAATCATAACAAAGTTAGAAGTAATCATATTGTGATACATTAAGTGGTGCTGTCACAACATTAAAAATAATTATATCTTTTTTGCATAGATTTTTTAATTTGTGGGGCTTCACATTTTTTTAATGTTTTTACAATTTCTTTATTTTTTTTAATTTCTTTAAACTGGTTTTTTAATGGATTTTTTTAACCCTTGAACCACTCACTAACAAATAATTCGATAGGCATATTTAAAACAAGCAAAACAGCTGATGCAAAATTATTTTACAAATGCCGATAACAAAATATTATTAGCGTAAAGATATTTTAATTGCATCTTTAACATGTTATTAGAACACGTATAGGAAGTTGTATCATGTTATGGCTTTTAAATATCCTAAAAATGGTTGTGAGTTATATAATATGTTTTTAAAAGTTTCCATTATTTAGTTGTTAGAATAATGATTTTTTTTCGGTCAACAATACTCAAATTTATACTCAAATTTATAATTGCGATAAGCATTAAAATGTTTACAGTAACTATAATATTGCTGATATTAAATAAAAATAGAAAATATTTGGCGTCATGAAATAACCCCCCAAAAAAATAATGAAATAACCTCCCAAAGTATGGGGCCTTATTTCGTATGCAATAAATCCTTAATTTTGAAAATGAAATAAACCTCCAACGAAGTAAAATAACGACCCAAGCAGAAATGAAATAATACCCGAATTTTTGGGGACTTATTTCATAAGAAATAAGACCCTAATTTCTGAAATGAAACACGACCGCAGTATGTACACGCAGAGAAAAAATATGTTTAAATATGGTCACCTCCAACAAAAGTATTTTTAAAGAAAATTTTAAACATATTATGTTTAGCTAAACCATATTATTGTCATTATTGTCACCGACAACCATATTATTGTCACCGACAACCATATTATTGTCACCAACAATTATATTATTGTTAAATTAGTCATCCAAAAAGAATCCACAACCATATTATGGTTGCGTCTTTACATGTTATGGTTAAATATGTCCATAATTTGTTTTTAAATTAACAATAGTATTTGCCTCTCTTCCAAGAGCAACATGTTATGGTTGAAAACCAACCATGCTATTATAAGTGGGCGCAAGACCAAATTTAGGAGCTTTACTTAGCGAAGATGGTCTTGGTATACCGTACAGGAGAAAATTCTATCGCACGGCCAAAGGCCGGCTATGCAAAGAAGCTTTTGTTAACAAAGCCGGTGTTTGTTTTACCATAGAGGAGAAAGTCCTTGCGCCAAAAAACGTTTTCGTAAATAAATTTAAAAATAAAATAATCCCCAAAAAATGTATTGGGGCTTTATTTCATAATGAAAATGAAATAACACCAAACAAAATTAAATAAACCCATAAAAATCGTTTTTGTTGTCCTCTTTACAAACTTTTGGGGGGTTATTCCATTATTTTTTGGGGGGTTATATTTGGGAGGCTATTTAATGCCGCCCAAATATTTGTGTACGACAATAATATATTGTTACAACAAACTTAATGTAGTTGCCGTAACCATGCCCAACCATATTATTTCAGAAACCCGTCAACTAAAATTTTTTTCGAAAATGATGTTATTATAGATTATGAATTGCCTACTTTAGTCACACGGTATTGTGCAGGAAATCGTCAACTGTCACCCTTTCCAATGGGTTTTATTTGGTTTTGAAATTTCTGTTAATGCAGAAACCCGTCAAGTAAAATCACATGGCGGCTTTCTGCAGTAAATTTTGGCAACCCTGCTGATCTACAGTTATTTTGGTTAATGTTATTGATTAGTGTTTTAACTTTGTGTTTTATAATTTTTTGGTTTTAAAAATGTATAGTGAAAGTTCTGATGATGAGCCTGAAATAAAAAGAAAACGAGGTGTTGTAAATGAAGATACGTATAAACGTAATGTCATTAGAAAAGCAAGAAAGAGTAAAAGGTGAGGAATACACAAACTTCAAAGGTGATCTTGTTTCTGGTAAATCTATCCCTGATGAACTGGTGTGTAACTGTCCCCGAAAATGCGTTTCGCGTATTGATAATGAAGCGAAAATTGCAATTTGGAAGAGTTTTTATCTATTGGAAACTAAAAATGAACAAGATTTACATTTACAAACATTAATAGAAGCTATGGAAGTTAAGCGTAGAAAAAAGAAAAGCTCAGATAATAATGATTATGGTACTGCTTCATGTTCAACACAAACCCCACAAACCAAAAGTAAAACATTTGTGTACAACCTGAAAATCAATGGTAAGTTCATTCTAGTTTGCAAAAAGATGTTACATGGTGTTTTTCAAGATCGTGTTGCAAGGTTATGTAGCCTAATAGTAGAGAATCGAACACCTGTCGATATGAGAGGCAAAAATCGTATTGGAAATGCGATTGATGGCAGTATATATGTGGTAATCCATGAACAAATTTCAAAATTTGAAGTGAGGGAAACACATTATGGTTCTAGTAAAAAGCAATATTTGGATGCACAGTTGAATATTTCCAAAATGTTTGAATTGTTTCAAATGGACCACCTAGAGCTGAGAGATAAAGTAAAATATAGTTTTTACTACAGATACCTTAAAGAAAACTTTAATTTATCATTCGGACGGCCTTAAGTTGATGTTTGCAGCTAGCGTGAAAATTTTAAATCAAAATTAAGAGACCCTTTTCTAAGTGACAATGAAAAGCGCAACATGGTTGCTGAACAAATGATACATAAGCGCAGAGCCAAGAAGTTTTATACAAAACAAAAGGAGATGATTCAGAACGGTGATGAAAATACAGTAGTGCTTTGTTTTGACTTCATGCAAAATTTGCCACTTCCAAATATACCTGGTGTTCTATTTGCGCCAGCTTTGGTTAAATGTATTTTGTGTACATAACATGAAGAAAAAAAAAGCTTAAATGTACATTTACCATGAAGGCGAGGCAAAGAAATCCCCAGAGGAGGTTTGCTCCATGATACTACATTATTTGAAAACTGAAGTTCGTAGTGGAACTAAGAATCTAATTCTTTTCAGTGATGGTCCTTCAGGGCAAAACAAAAATCATTGTATGGTGCGATTCCTAATGAACCTTTGTGATAGAGAAATATTTGAAACTGTTCGTCACTACTTTCCAGTCAGGGGTCACTCGTACTTACCCTGTGATCGTGATTTTGGCTGCATCAAACGTCTTGTTCGACGAGTTGACAGAGTTAACAAACCAAATCAGTATGCTGAGATGATTATTAAATTAAGTAAATCAGGGCGCTTTACTGTTCACCAAGTAACAAACGACATTATCTATGCTTTTAATACTTGGTGGCCACATTTTTACAAGAAGACCGTTAACTCAGATGAAACTTCTGGGAGGGGAGTTCGAAAAGAAAACAGCATTCCTTTTAAGGTATCCGCTTACAAAGAGTTTTATTACAACAAAGCTTACCAAGGAAAAGTAGTTGCTAAGCACTTTATTGGCAGTTTGACCTCCTCAACGTTCACACTAAAAAAATATTCTGCAGTTCCAGATCTCCCATCAGTGATCGCATGTTCAAAAAAAAATCAATGACCTGAAGAAGGTGGCCAAGTATACTACAAGCTATGAATATTTTTTTGATGAAATCCTCTAGTGGCCTACGACCGAAGCAAACTCCAACATCGACGTAGTATATGACGATGAGTAGAATAAAATCTCAAAAAATAGGCTGGTTACATATGTATAGACGAAAAGGTTTGTGTTATTATGTTTGATTTTATCTCTGTTTAAATGGTTTATTTCTTTATTTTATGTTCTTAGTTTAACGGATATTTCAACTTTTTTTTAATAAATTTAAAAAGAAAGATATTATATATAGGACCTCAAGCCAAAATAATAAAACAAAAAAGAGATATTATTTTTTTTTTTTATTTATATCCTACAACTATTTTTAGCGATAAATATAAAGACCAAATTTTTTTTAAACAATAGCTTTATTTTATTGCCCTGCCCGTCAAGTACAAAAATTTTAAAAATTTTTTGCAAAAAAAATAAAATTTTTAAAATTAACCCCATGCATTATTTGTTTTTGAAATACAATAGGAAATACTTAATTTTTTTTTTCAAGGCAAAACCTGTACTAATTTAAAAATTAGGATGTTTTTTTATTTTTCCGATAATTTAAAAAGTGAACTTGACGGGTTTCTGAAATAAACGATTCATTTGTGTCTGCGTGTAGCGGTGTAAAATCCCTTGTTATTTCTTTTATTTGAATTTACTGTTCGTTTTATTTAAAATTAAATTTTAAAAAAGGTACATTAATTTATTTATGAACGTTGACCAAGAACTTTACAAGATTTAAAGAGGCTTCAACAAAATATCATGATATTAAAATAAAATAAAAATTTCTAAAACTTGCGGAAGTTTTAGAAATTGCCTTCGGTGCATGAATTTTTGTTTCCAGCAACATTTCGATGAAAAAATTTTAAAAAACATCCAGCCTGCAGTACAGCTAGTGTAGAGAATATTGCAGCTGCAGTAGAGAATGTGGGTGAGAACATAACAAACAGTTAGTGGCGAGCGCTACCGTCCCATGTAAACGGTTTTTTGTTAACATGAAATGGATGATCGCTATGACGGCAACATTAAGGACCTAAATTTGTAAAACGCAACGCAATCCCAAAAATAACATTGAAAGCAAAAACAATGTCAACAATTTTTCAAAATTTTATTGTTGCTTTCTACAGAAATACATATTGCGTTTTAAAATTATCAACGCCACAAGATATGCAGCGTTTAAAATTTAAAAATTCAATATACATTTCTATAGAAAACAACAACAAAATTATGAAATATTTTCGATTTTGTTTTTGCTTTCAATATAATTGTTGGCGTTGCGTGTGCGTTTTACAAATTTAGGGCCTTAATGTGAGAAAGACGGTGCTATGGAACACACGGCACAATGGCTTTATTAAGAAATAATTTTGCTAATTTCGCGATTCGGACCTGCGTATGAATTTTTTTTTTGGGGTTATGTGAAGTCAAAAAACTACGTCGCCATCTACGGTTCAAAACTTAAAAACTTACATTTCCGAATGCACAAATTACAGCGTAGTCGCGGGTACCATTCGAATGAAATTGTTTTTAAGAAGTAAATGTCAACAACTGTTCCTTCGGGCAATAATTAAGATTCCGATATCCAGTTCTATTTTAAGTATTTTATTTAAAATTAAAAAAAGATCTAGATAAATAATTTTTTAGGTATCCTAAGAAGTTTCGGACAAAAACAAATTTTGTTTTTGTTTTAAATGTTAGTTAAACGAGTCACTTTTGGGCTCGCGTTCTTAAAACAGGCAGTAATTTACTTTACAATGATTTCGAGAAATTTACTTTATTTCCAAAATTTCTATGTGTTTATTATTCTTTTAAAGTTTACTAATAAAATATAAAGATAAACTATAGCACATTAACTTTTCGATATCGGTTCATAATTTATCATCAATATCTTATTAAGCCAGCTGTTCAATAAAAATACTGTAAATACTATACTGGCAGTAATAATGCATGTCTCTTTAGTCCATGTTTTATTATGAAAAGTTAATATAAAAAAAAAAAATATCTAAACTTAGAAGGTTTTAATTTAACCCTACATACTTATATCTTGCAAATCAGAGTCTAGAAATTTTGTATATTTATTACCAATTTATAATTCTACACCACTGTGCGGGGCAAAATATAAGGCAATTTATTCTGATTCATTGTACATTTAATGAATCATTATGTTTAATAACCACGATAGTCTTCATTTGTTAATTCCAATTTCGCTTTAGAATTTTAAAATTTATATTATTCAAAATACGCATTAAAACAGTTTTGTTCTTTAGTGTTTATTCATTTAGGGTTTCATTTTTTAAAGTTATCGAAAATTTATAATTAGACAAAAAATTTAAATTCGTATATTATTTATATATTTTAAGCAAACATTTAATAATTGGGATTGTGGTAATGTGTTGGTGGAGGTCCGGGTGGAACATAGTAACTTGCTGGTTGGCTCTGGGAATATGCCGGTGGAGCATTGTGTCCTGGTGGAACAACAACCACCACCTGTGAAGCAGTTGGTGGAGGTGGTGGACAATGATGATGGTGACGACGCCAAGGAGGTATAATTTCCACTTTTATTGCAGGACGATGATGATGATGGTGGGTTGGAGGTTCGCATGGTGTTGGTAGTGGTGGTACTCCCCATGGTGTAGGTTGACATGGTGGTGGTGGTGGTACCATATTATTTTTTTTTTTTTTTTTTAATTTGAAAAACACAAATTTTGAATTTGAACTTAAATGCTTTCAATTTTCGAACAAGTATTAAAGTCTTAACTGTTGCTCGTCTGCCAAAATACTATTAAGCTTACGAGCATTGATTTCGAAAAGTATTGTAACAATTTAAATGATAAACAATAAATATTAAATTCTGTATATAATGTTGAAAATAGTCTGATAGTAACGTGGCTTAACAACTCTTATCAATTTCGGCGATAATAAACCTACAACGATAATAATTTTAGATTTGATAAGAAAATAAAATTGTACTAAAGCAAAATAATGGGACAAATTTTATAAATAAATAAATATTATAAATTTATTTTTCGAATATAAGAGTAGGGCAGGGTTCCCAGTTTTGTTTTAAGTCTTATCCCCAATTTTCGATTTTTCATCCCCAAAATAGCAATTTTCTTGTCCCCAAAAATCCCCACATTTTCTACAAAATATCGATACCTTCCCGCAAGAATGTATTAAGCAACACTTTTTTCAAAATGACTTTTTTACGTGGAACTATACTAGAAGTTAAGCGCCACATTTTGGCTTGGTTTCGCTGCCCTATCAAGGATGCAAAGGAAACTAGAAAGAAAAGAAAATTGTATCAACCGTAAAGTTTTCTCATTGGAATAGAGTTGCTCCCTGAAATTTGTATTATCCGCCAAAGAAATTGTGCTAAGCCACATTTTTAAAAATGTAATTGTCGTACGCAACAAAAGGTCCACACAAAAATGTTGTTAGATGTTGCTTGGTTTAACCGGAATTGTCGCTTAGCACACTCATCCAACTAAAACTTGATCCATTTTTGTCGCTTATAACGCTATAGATTATGATTGTCCTTGAGTTTAAAAAATTTTTCTATTCTTCAAAACTGCCAGTATCAGGCCGAAACGAAAGGATTTAAAGAGTCTGCTCAAAAGAAAGTTTATTCCTGAACGATACATACAAGAATACGAGGATATTATAAAAAATACATTTGGTGAGAAAGAAGACGAATTGGAAAAGACAGACGAAGAAGATGATTTGTCTGACAATCGAAATGATCTAAAAAATTTCCGTTTTGATCACTAAGTGTAATTTTTGAATTTTTGTTTTGAAATAAATGTTTTGTTACTTTTTATATAGATTTTGATTTATTGTATTGTACAGAACAAATAAAAAATGAATTAAACGACATTTACCATTGTATCAAGCGCCAATGTCTCGACCACGAAAATGTACTAAGCGACAGAAACTTTTTATCTGACTAAAATTTTGGTTTTGCAATGATGTCAAGTTTTGTATTCTGAAAATCGCTTTCCAAATATGTTCCTTTCAATAAAATATACAAATAAATAACTAAATGAGACGTTTTTTTTTCGTTTCCTACACAATTTTAGAAATGTCGCTTAATACATTCTTGCGGGAAGGCATCGATATTATGTCAATGGAAAAATATGCATACATCGATTTATATAAATAAATCCATTTGTGTAATATTATTAAAACTAATTTTATTTATTCTTTGAGTTCTACGTATCTATTATGTACACTAGGGATATAACTTTTTAACAATTTTTTAAAATATCAAAATTGGCATAGCACAGGCCGATAGAGCATAAACAACTATAAGGGAACGTACATTTATTTTTTCGCTAAGTTTCGCGATGAAGTTTTGAAAATTTTTAATTTTCTTTTTGGTTAAGAAAAATTAATAATATGTTTATTTAAAACAAAAAATAGCTCAAATATGAAATTTCATTAATATTTGGAGATGGTAAGAGATTTTTCCGCAAAACTTAAACGTATCTTTAACCTTTTTTAACAAAAAAAAAAATTAAAAAAGAATAAAAAACACAGTATAAAATTATGAATATTCAATATTACATTGGTTTAGAAAAACCAATTGGTGCGTGAACTTTCTTGAGAAAAATTACAAAAGATGGTACAATGCCAAAAAATTGGTTATACCCCTAATGAACACATGTATAGTAAATAACAAGGGTAACGTTTAAACGCAAAAGAAAAATAATTCCGCGCCACTATTTATCATTTCAAAAACTAGGGAATCAAAATCCTCCGAATCTTCAGCCAGCGCAATTTTGTTTTACATGTTGTTTGTTTAAAAAGTGCATTGGAGATGAGTGAATAAATTTGTCACAGCAAACTGCATTATTTTTAAGTGTGTATTTATTCTTATTAATTCTAATAACTTATAAATAAAAACTTCGCTTACACATAGAAAAAAATCAAGTTAAAAACGTCGAAAACAAGGTTGGTTTAAATTTTTTCGGTGGTGACTTTGCTTCATACGGGTTTCATGTTAATTCAACCTGATTTTACAATAACTGCGAACAACATTTTTTTCTTTTGATATAACTATAATTCATGTTAATTTAACATTGCAGTAAAGTTAGAGCAAAATGTAATTTATATTGAAATAACAATCGGAATCACGTTGAATGAAAGTTATTTCCAGTTGAAACAACGTGAATTTCATGTAGAATCAAATGGGTTTGAGTGTATTTTAACAGTGTGAAGAAGCTTCAGACAACATTTGCATTTATGTAAGAATAATTCAAAACCCTGTAACACATGTTTCACTTATTTTGTATTCTCCTTTGTTAACAGAAGCATCAGCAGAATCGCCCGATATGGTCATCATTCTACTTTGAAAACTTGATGTACTATTTAAATAAACAATGTTAATTAAAAGAATACGGGAATTGTCTTCTTTTTATAACATATTTTAAAAGTGAAAATAAAAAATGTACATAATTAAGTAGGTATGCATGTTAATTTAACAAGATAAACTTTTGATTTTAATACAAACCAGGTTTTTATGGGTTCAATATTGAATCCAGATTTATTTATATATTAATATTTTTTTTTTTTTTATTTTTTTAAAAGTGAATAATATTAAATAAACGTAATTTAAGCTTATTTGGATATTTTTTATTAAAAATTAATATGAAATAATGATAAATTTAAGTAAAGGGCATAATTTTTCTGAAATTTAACATGATTCTCAATCAACATTTTTCCATGTTAATTTTACATGGGTATTTTTTTCTGTGTGTACTTTTTCAAAATGAATAGCTTCTTTAACTCATTATTTAGTAGCTTTCTTCTATAACTACATGTATAACAACTTCTATAACTACTTTTTCCTGGATGTATTTAAGTTAAGAAATAATGACTTTCTTTTAAATGCGTTCATTTTGGGGCATGCCTTGTAAAATTCATTGGTTCTTTCAGCAGAATTGTAAGTAGTGCTCTTATGTTTTTCTGATTACCCAAAACATTATTTTGTAGGCGAAGTTTTTACTGTGTATATTGCATTCTGTTTCAAATATTGATTTTAGTTGTATTCATTACAGAAAAAGATTAGTTCAACAGAAGTAACGCTAGTTGGTACAAAACCATATTTAAAACTATTTCAACAAGTTCTTGAAAAAGTTTAACACCACAAAAAAGACTCAAATTTGAGCCCAAATCTTGACCAAATCGGTCTTGCCATTGCAAAAGAGGAATTTATAATAATAAACTATCCACAAATATCCCCAGCGAAAAAAGTGCTTTTCCCCTAAAAAAATCCCCCGGGGATTTTTAAGAAATTTGTATCCCCAATTTGGGGATAAATCCCCAAGACTGGGAACACTGGAGTAGGGAAACAATAATTATTTGTAATTATTTTACAGAAGTAAAGCTCTTTTCAACAGTAGAAAGTTGTGCCAATTGTTTATTATTGACACAAGCACAATATGTCTTGTGAAATTCCAAAATGTATACCCGAAAAATTGTTGGTTTACCCTACGTACTTTTTTTTATTTGGAGCTGCGTTGGTAAACTGGACTTGTTCCAAATTTATATAAACTAAGAATTTTTATTTTGTCACTTTTCGCGAAAAATCCTTTGCTGTATTGGCTGAAATAATATAGAGATATCTATATAATATTTCTATATCTATATAATATAGTGTGAAACCTTTTTTGTTCAATTGAACCGTTCTCGCAATAAACAAAAACACTAAAATAACAAAAAAATTATTTTGCGCGAAATTGTTTTTTTTTTTAAGTTATGATCAAAAGTTTGGGAATGTAAAAATTGGCCTCACAACTTCATCTGAAATATGACCTTTTATTTAAAAAAAATAGTAGATAATTTGAGTGTAATGAGTTACAACAATTATAAAATAATTTACAATGTTGAATCATATGATGTTTCACAAATTGATCGATTTAATCTCATTTTCAAAATATTAATGCTGCGGTAGATGGCTAAAAGTTGGTTCCACTATTTTTCTCATAATGCATGGTGCCATTCTAAATTTAAATTTGCAAAATTATTTTGGGGCTCTGCCCTAATGCACATAACAGGGGTACAGAAAAACAAAAACCTACAAGTTCAAAGGTTCATTGGCATTATGGTATTTTACTATTATTGGCACGTACCAATTAGAGGGAGATATAAAGCAAGTTTGAAGATAATCCACTTCAAGGTTTAGAAGTTAAATAAAAAATTGTAGATTGATGTGTTTGATGTGTTTGATTTAATCAATGGGCATTACTAGTCGAATATGAATAAGATTTTGGTATTTTGAATTAATTTGTACCTAAATTCCTGTACTGATTACTGGCGAATTTACAAACACTTCTCCTTACTGTTAATGGAAACAGATGAACAATAACGTAACTTCAAGCGAAAATTAAGAATAAATAATCATGTTTTAATATTTATTAAAAAATGTTATTTTATCAACTTCACCATTGTAATTCCACGGATTTGGGATTTTTCGGGATATCCGGATTCCGGATTTTTTTTAAATAAAAAAATAAATGCTTTTTATAGATGTCTAAAAATTTTACTGTTCAGTTAATATTACAAATACAACTAACTTGTGTATTTTACACATATAAGAATTTATATTGTAAAAAACAAAAGTCATTTCATCAGCTCATTATTGGTTTCGCGCATATGCCAAAAACTCGTGGCAGAGAAAAACGACAATAAAGGTTTACATGAAGTTTTCTGAAAATGTACCCGATAGAATTATTTTTATTTCCCCCACTTTTAGCATATGTTTTGAAGAAAATGTTAATCTGTGTAAACGTTCATTAACGAACTTAGAAGTAAGTATTTTATTGAAAGTGAAAACCATTGTTGTGTGCCGCATACGCCACTTTTATTAATTTATTTCTGAAAAGTAGCTTTTTATGCTACATGCCAGGCCTCTAGATTCGTCAAGAAATATTTCTAACTCGGACTCCAACTCCATCCACTTAAATTTTTGAAGTACGACTCCGACTCCAACTCCAACTGCGACTACTATTCTAAACTTGATGCTAAATGTATATGAGACTGGTCGTAATTTGACTACAAAATTTACAAAATAGCAAGAAAATGATTCTGTAAAAATTTCGATCGATATTTTAATACAATTAATTTGTGCCACATTGAGCTTTAATATGGTTATATACCCAGTAAAAAATTCGTTTACTTTTTCAAAACAAGCTATTCGTTGTAAAATTCATTGGTTCTTTCAGTTGAAATGTAAGTGGTGCTCCTATGTTTTTCTGATTACTCAACACATTACTTTGTAGGCGAACTACTTACTGGGTACATACATATACAATCCCAGTAAAAACTTCGCCTACAAAATAATGTGTTGAGTAAGCAGAAAAACACAAGAGCACTACTTACAATTCTACTGAAAGAACCAATGAATTTTACAAGGGATGTCCCAAAATTAACGCATTTAAAAGTAAGTCATTATTTTTTTGCTTAAAAACATCCAAAAAAAGTAGTTCTAGATGTTGTTACACATGTAGTTATAGAAGAAAGCTACCAAATAATGAGTTAAAGAAGCTATTCTTTTTTAAAAAGGAAACGAAGTTTTTACTGGTATGTAAACTGGTCTTTATTTTCTGACTTCAAAATTTTTAAAGCAGACCCTATTGACATTTTTTTTATTTTAGAAAATATAAAAAAATTCTTTATGCCGAAACATTTTGGAGTCGAGGCCGCGAGTTTTTGTGGGTACTTTGACTCCGTTAAAAAACCTCAACTCCGACTTCACAGCCCTGCTGCATACGTATACTTACAGATGTGTATTGAGTTGTTGACATTTAAATTTGCTCTTGCTTATACTTCTTTTGTTCTTGCGGCAATAAAGCGAAGCCAAAGTGATATTTATTTTGTACGTTTTTGTATGAGGAATTTGCAGCATTCGCCCAACAGTGGTGTGTAGTGCAAAACAATAATTAATAGACTTTAAAATAGTTGATATGGAACAAGATTAATGCTTAATATCTTAAAAACCCTTAAAATTTCGTGAAACAGGTCTTGGACTTAGCAAGGCGATATTTAAAACATATGAACCCCATACCTTTTAAAAAAATGGTCTGTAGGTCAAAACAATAATGAGCTGAGGATATGAAGTACATAGAAAAAATTAAAAAGCGATTTTAATCACCAAATTCGTTGAATCATGCAAATTATTTGTCAACAAAATGATTATGTTGATTTTATAAATTTCAAACAATATGTTAATAGATTGAATTAAAAAAATAATTAACATTCAATCTATATTTTCTTCAATTAACTCAGTTGATTCAAAATAAATAAAACAAATTTAAATTTCAAAAGATTATGTTATTCGTGCTTAATTCCCAGTTTTTATTCTTGACAAAAACACTTGAAATTTATTGTTGATGGGATAAGCTATTCCTATGCGCATTTCACTGGTTGCTTAGGCCAGATCATCAGGAAACTTCATCCATAAAGATTTTAGAAAAACTAAAGATATTAAACCAAATAAAACTGTTAAACGTATAAGAATTATAGCAACAGTTCTACCTGTAACAATATCAAAGTTTAAACAAAACACATCAACAATAAACAACAGTGGGTTTATCTCATCTTACGTTCCCCACTACAATCAGTTGAAATTCTCTCAACATTAATTGTAGTTGTAAGTAGGTTAAGAAAAACAAAATAAAAACAAAAACTTACAAAAGATGTTATCAATTAAGTAAGTGATAAAACAAATTTATTAAAATATCAAGTATTAATAAATTTGCGAGCTTGAGGTCTTTTTATAAAAAGCTTTAAACGTGTATTTATATCGTAATTGGATTGATCAAACTACTGAGTAGTGGATTTGTAAGATTTCACAAATTTTGTTATTAAATTGAGATGAATAAATGAAATGAATTTAAAATTAATAAGCAAAATAATTTGTTGTAGTTAACCTTAAAAATCCTACTAAAACACAACATTGTTTAT
Organism: Pollenia angustigena; assembly: GCA_930367215.1. Taxonomy (NCBI): domain Eukaryota; kingdom Metazoa; phylum Arthropoda; class Insecta; order Diptera; family Polleniidae; genus Pollenia; species Pollenia angustigena. Next base: position 115,452,804 of record OV884057.1, on the reverse strand, counting down.
TTAAGTTATGCTAAATGGAATCGATTTATGACTTACTGTAGGTCCCATGTCTACCCACGAAAAAGGTCTAAGATACGTCTAAGTCAATAACGTGTCAAGTTTGCTTTTGGCATTTAGTGCAGTATTTCAATCAATTAGAAAACAAACCACACAGATCTTTGGATTTGCTTTTCAATGACAGCCTAACCAGGGTTAATCAAATAAATATGTATGTATAAAAAATCAATATTAGTTAGGGGAAGTCATGGGGGAAGTCATGATGAGATTGTTTTTATATAAACAAGTTTTTTTCGCTGCCTTTATTTCTTAACCCCTCATTTAAGATATCAGTGCGAAAATCAAAATATTTTATTATAAATATAAATATTTATATCTATAAACGTTGATGATTTACAAATATTATATATGGATTTAATTTCATTTTATAACACGTTGCTTAAAGATTTAATGCACTATAAACAATAAAAAGTGTAATATTAACTTTAATGGATTGAAGTTGTATTCATTACTGTTAATTAAGGCCAACATTCATTAGTTTATTACCGAATGGGCGACAAATCATACACACACTCTCACACTTAAACATTATTATTGATGCACTGATGCACTTTCACAAACAGACAGACCCACTGACAGAGTTGTGTAAATGCAACATCGTGCATTTAGCACTGAATTTTAATTATATTTAAATTAGATTTTCAATTGATTTTGCGTGGAAGAGCAAATAAATAAATAAATCCATTCATTCACTTTGAGGTGAGATGGTTATTTTTTTTAATATGAGTGAAATGTTTTCACTTTTTGGTAGAAAAGTGTGCACACACGTTATATTCATGCAAATAATTAATGATATTTATAGCCTCTTTTATCACTAGTGGTACATGAGGATATACTAAGTCAGTCATTCCGTGTGAAACTTTTTATTATACATCTAAAGGTCGGTCCATAATTTACCCTACTCTTAAACCGTAATAAGCAATGCTATCAAAAACAAATTTGGTATGTCACACTTTTATGGGACTAAAAATCACACTTTCAAATTTTGTAATGTATTCTAGGCCCCATATAAACGCTACTCCCGGAATGCAGTTTTTACGCCTAAAACCGTAACAAATAACGCTATCGCACTCAAATTAAGTACGTCATAGTTTTATCAGACAAGAAATCACATTTCCAGTATTTGCATATAACGTTCCGTAATTTCCCATAGGCCCCATATAAGTCAATTTATTAAATACTCCTAAGACCATAGCAAATACATATATTTATTGTGGTAAAATTTTTTCATTTAGTTTCATATGGCCAGAAAAAATGTTATGAAATCTTGTGATATGGGTAAATCCAAAGTGTTGAACGTGACAGTCGTACGCATCAAAAATGCAATAACATTTTTAACAACAAATATTTTTACGTTCTCTTAACCCTTAAATTATAGCACTGTTATCTATGCTAAAGTTTATCGAGGGCGCGATTCTAGGCCAAAGATAATGGCAAAAGAAGTAGCGGTTCGAACGTGAAAAAATAGAAGTAGTTTTTGTGGCCATTTATAAAAAGGCGTAATAAAGCGAAACCTGGCACATTTTTTTAGTCAAACTACTTTGGGAATTTTACGTAGCAATGTAACATTCAAATGACTTTGGTTTGATTCCAAAATCTTCAGTATTTTCTTTTTTTTAAGCCAAAATCTGGGTCGATACGTGACACTTCGAACGTGAAATTTTTTCCACAATAATTGAAGTGAATAATGATTGAAACAAAATAAAAATTTACCTTTAATCCGAATGCTTGAAAAAAATGTAAATGTAAATGTGAAAAGAGTTTCGTAGAAACTACTTTAAAAGAAAATAAAAAAAAACTCGGCGTTAATTGCATAGATGTAAATGCGGTCTTACATATTGCTTTTTGAACTCTTCCTTAGATAACAGACCATGTAAGAAAATTTGTTTGGAATAGTTTTTATCAAATATCACCCACCTCTTATCAGGAAGATAATATTAAAGAAAACATTAAATAAGAAATTACGTTTGCACAACTTTGCAGTCTGATTGTTCATCTAAGGCCCAGAACAGACGGTGAAACGCAACTGTAACTTCTAGTTATTTTCGAGTTTCATTTGAGTTTATGCCATAGACTCCTTTGAGGGACCACACACGACGCGACCATTTTGAGACCGGTTTGAAATGCATTGGAAATCAGTTGCATTGAAACCGGCGTGCAGGAAACTCGTGTTTGCGTTTCATCTGTTTTCAAAAAAATTCGAAATCATTGTGATAATTTTATTATATTCTGGTACAATTTAGGTTGCAGGGTGTGTGGACAATGATTGAACTGGTTTCAAAATAATAATTTTTAAAGGGTTTCGTTGCAGTTGCGTTTTACGGTCTGTGCTGGGCCTAAGTGAACAAATTTATGGGTAAATTTATAAAATTAGTAAATCTAAATATTTCTCTATAATAACATCGTGTAATAATCAGCTTTTAATAACTTTTAAATTTTCGGTCACGGTGGACCTTTTGACAGATATGACCATATACGGTCCATTATTTACCTTATTGTGTTTTCTTTTCTGACAATAATGTTCCATATATGCTACCATTCGTGCGGGTTTTTGTTCCATTCTAAAAATATATGAAAAAATGTGAGAAGTTGTCGTTTTTCCTTCTAAACATGTTGCAACAATAAATGGCAAATTTGTTTCATTTCTTACCCACAGTTATAACTGAGTCTGAGTTCATACGGCTCATGTCTTATTGACAAGATTCTTCCTTTTTCTTCTTTGAACTTGAATTGGCGTTCAAATGATTCATGTCATGTTGACGACATGTGCTTTTTTGATATTGAAAACAATAACAAAACAAAACGAGCATCTGTGTACTCTCGCCTATAAAGTAGCAATCATGTCAATAAGACAAGAGCCGTAAGAACACAAATTAAGTGTCAGATAATACCCTTTTTTGCATCTGCGTAAAGTACTTTTTTATGCAAGCAAGTCTTTTTTTTCTTGTGTTTGCGGACAATTTGCGTTATATTGTGATGGATATAAAAACTTTTTGTTTTTCGTTTGTTTTACTTTTATTACATAGCGTCTTCACCTGACAATTTTTTGTCATACCAAACGTCAAACTTCATATTAAAAAAAGCTGACAAAAATTTTCGAGTTTTTTTTTATATAGACTTTGACGTTTGGTATGACAAAAAATTGTCAGGTGAAGGCGCTATGTTATATTTTTTTTGTCGCAAAATTTTTACTGCCCGTCTATACCAGAGATAATTATTGCGACATATATTGCAGTAAATATCAAAATTATGTTATCTTTAATGTAGACAGCAATTTTTTGTACATATTTATTGCCGACAATTTATGTTGCAATTATTGTTAGTCCATTTTCGTCGACAATTATTGCTTACATAAAACGTAAAATTTGGTTGTCGATTAAGAAAAAAGAAAAAAATAAAAGCAAATTGTGTGAGAACGAAATTAAATTTGTGAAATGGTAGCAAATTATAATTGTAGTAAAAGAATTAAATTAATGAATTTAAAAACTACTAAAATAAAATTACAAAAATCTTTTGAAATTAAAATTTTGTATTCCCAAAAATTGAAATTACTTTTTGATAATAAACAGGCAAGTGCACTGCCTAAAAAACACTTAATTGACAACATCTTTTGTAAGTTGTTGTTGTTTTTATTTTGTTTTTCTTAACCTACTTACAACTACAATTAATGTTGAGAGAATTTCAACTAATTGTAGTGGGGAATGTAAGATGATATAATAAACCCACTGTTGTTTATTGTTGATATGTTTTGTTTAAGCTTTGATATTGTTACAAGTAGAACTGTTGCTTATAAGTCTCATACGTTTAACAGTTTTATTTGGTTTAATATATTTAGTTTTTCTAAAATCTTTATGGATAAAGTTTCCTGATGATCTGGCCTAAGCAACCAGTGAAATGCGCATAGGAATAGCTTATCCCATCAACAATAAATTTCAAGTGTTTTTGTCAAGAATAAAAACTGGGAATTAAGCACGAATAACAAAATCTTTTGAAATTAAAATTTTGTATTCCCAAAAATTGAAATTACTTTTTGACAAAAACTATTTTTATTAATATAATTTTTTTTCTTATTCGACCTTTATTATTTAAATATATATTAATTTGTTTACGTTTGAGTTCTTTTTTATATAAAAATATTAATTTTATTAATTTTTTTTTTTTTTTTTTTTTTGTTAAAGTAAAATTAATATTTTTATATAAAAAAAGACCTTAAGCTTAAACAAATTAATAAACATTTTAAAAAAAGAAAAGAAAACACCATTAGATCCCATATTAGGCAGCCTTTTTGAATGCAAACACTACAACTAATTTCTCTGCTGTATTGAAACTTATTTTAATTTATGTTTTTTGATACCAGAAATCACTCCAGAGAATTTTGGGATGATTGGTCCATAATTTACCATGTATCCAATATTAATTCCCCTCCTGTTACGAATCATAATCAGTGCTGCCAGTGAAATTTCGAGAAAGATAAATTTTAGTTTCCAAAAAGGTACACTTTTTCCAATTCTGAAAAAAATTTGAAAATCAATTTTTAAGCTTTATTCACAATCAGAGCAACAATTTCGTTTTTTCTTCTATCTTATTTTTTGCCAAAGTTTGTCTGTCCGAGTTTAGACGAGCGAACATTTGGAAGGAAAACATCTGGAATTCTCTTTTGTTTTTTCATTTGCGGTCACACAGACGAACATGTTGCCGGAAATATTCTGTTAATATTGTTCAAAAAGCAAACAAAATATCAACAAAGAAAATGAGAACAAAGCGAGTCGACGAGTAACGAACACAAAAACCATTCTCTCTTCCCCACCCTTAATTTGCTACCAAACAAAATGTTTCCCTTCCAAATGTTTGCCTGTCTAAATGGGCACTATGACATTGTTTCTGAAGTTAAAAATATTTTTTTTTAGTTTTGAATGAACAAACAAAATGTTGTAAAAATAATAATAAATGCATACTATTGCTGTGGCTAAAATTTGCAAACGGTTTCTTAACGCAAAATGTGTGTGGTTGCAAAAGAAATTGTTGCTCTATTATGAAAACCAAGTGAAAATGTTTCTTTGATTGTGAACGAAGTTTTAACGTTAACATTTCTTTTTTCATATTTAATGAATATTGTTAAGAAAATTATATCATATAAATTAATTTTTATATATATTGAGGTCATAAATATTAGGTATCTGTTTGAATGTTATCAAAACAAACTAATTTTTGTGAAAATCAAGCCATACACAAGAATAAGCAGACGACAGAAGAACTTATGGTGTTTTCTTTTCTACAAAAAAGGGTGACATTTCATTTAAAAAATGCAATTTAGTGTCTGTCAAGGCGAATTCATACAAAGTGGTCCTATTTTGACAACGTTTCACAACACTGTTAAACATTTTAACGTTGTGTCAAAAATTCAAAGAAATATTTAATTTTGTTTTTGTATTAAATTGTGTTTGTTTGAAATTTTATAACTTAAAAAAATTTTAAATTTCACAATTTTAATCGAAAATTAAAGAATTTAGTTAAGATTCCCCAGAACCAACAGGACGGTATGTCACATGTCACATTTATTGTAGAAAAAAAAACACCATTAGAAAACCTAACAACAAAATACATGTTATTCTTGTATTAAGTTGTCACTGTTTTTTAGTATTCATAAGTGTTCGTCCATATTATGAAACATTTGCTACGAAACATTTGAGTTGGATTATGAAAGGGAAAAGACGAATGGAAAAGTGTACTTTGTTTCATGTACAAGCAGTTTTTGTGAGTTTGTTATTGGAAGAAAGAGAGAAGGCATACGATTAAATGTTGCAAAACAAAAGTTTTATTCTATGGACACGAATGCAGTTTCAACAGAGAATTGAAGACAGTGTATGCATCAAATGTTTTATAATGTGGACGAGGACTAACGAAATAATAACTTAAAGAAACTTTGTCAGAGACGGAAAGTGTTATATTTTATTTCTGTACATTTTGCGTACAGATTCAAAAGATACGATCCTTATGAATGTTTGAGTTTTTAACATACCAGGGAGCTGCTGTGATTATTCGAAGAAGTTTATTTCGGCGCCTTTGAATTTTGTCGATATATGGCAGTGCCCCATAGTTGAATACCGTAGCACCAGATAGGCTTTAAGATAGAAGACTAAGGATAGAATTTCTTCCAATAAGCATGAATTTGAATGGCTTTTAGTTTCATTTGAGTTAATTTTGCCTCTGTATGGCATTTCCACGTTAATCGCCGATCCAGATGTATACCGAGATATTTTACATGCGAATGTTGAGGAATTATTTGATTATTGATTGTAATAGGGGGCAAGATTCCCGGCGCAAGGTTAATGTAACATGTACGCATTTTTGCTCATTGACCATTATCCTCCATTGTCTTATCCATATTTCCAGTTGAAATATATGATGCTATAAGTAATGAGATGCTCCATAACGGTTTTCGTGGACGCTTAGAAAAGCTGTATCGTCTGCAAATGTTGAAGTTTGGGTGAAGTTGTTTGTTGGCATGTCCGAAGTATGAATCAAGTATAATAGAGGGCACAGGGTGCTGCCTTGTGGGAAATTTCCTTCTTTAATAATAAATTGACGATCGACTAAGTAGCTTTCTAGCAGCTTGTGTGTGTTTGCTGGTAAATTTTGCTTTAATTTATGTAATAAGCCATCCTGCCAGACTTTATCAAAAGCTTGCGAAACATCGATGAAGATTGCTAAGCAATATTTTTTTTCTTCAAATGCTTTTCTTATGACATTTACTATTTACTTAGATGAACAATGTTTTCTTCATATTTACGTAAAAATTAATGGTCGAATTTTGACCATTGGGCGAACACTGGTATTAATTATTAGGTGTTAAATTATTTAATTTGTTCATTACAATTGGGTCAATTGTAACGTTCGAATTCTCAATCCAAGCACCATAATATTGGACCTAGAACAAGCCAGTCCCATTTATGTTACAATTTGACTGTTACATCTTAATATATATCCCTTTAATCTAGATTAGGATTAGGATAATAATTTTGATATGATACAACAACAAAACCAAAAAAAATAATAATTTGCTTTACAACTGAGAACCATCCTAATGTACAATCAATGTACATACATACATGCATATATGTAAACGTTTGACCATTGTATACATATGTTTAAACATACTCAATTTGGGTCATCGATTTTTATTGCTCCAAAACACAATTGTTGTGGCGGTATTTATTCGGCACACAACCGAGTTCAACTAATTAAAGTGTGTGATTGTGTGTAGATTTTTTGTTCGAAACAATATAATACAGCCATGAAAAACTGTTCAACAATAAATCAAGAAAGTTTTGAAGGAATATAAATTCCTATAAAATATTTAAACATAACCAGTACCCATGTTCTGTAACTATAGTGAGAACTTCTTGCAACGAAAAGATGTGAAACAAAATATTCCATCGTTTCTCGAAAAGTGAGAAAAAAATGTGTCTGTAACTCATGTCGAAAACTATTAAAAGAGATTACGCCGTTACGTTGTAAATGTCATAACATAGCCTTCGAAGCCGATGCAACATTGCAGACGGTAAGAGCGCCAGTCACACATATCGTTGACGGCGACCAAAATTTACTAAAATTTAAAATTTTTAACTACGGCGGCGAAAACACAACAGTCGGCTATAATAACAAATAAATTAAAGTGCGACTTTAATGTTTGTTGTTAGCAAAACGAGCTTTGAAAACATTCAAATATTTTATAAAAATGTTAAAAGCAAAATAAATTAACAATAAAAAATGAGTCAAGAACAAAATATTATTATTATTCTTTGCATTTTTAATTGCTTTTAAGTGCTAAAATTATTTCTCGCCCCGTTTTTATTCGTGAGTTTATTTGACAGTTCAAAGCGGGAACTTACTCGCAGAAATTTAAAAAAAAAAACTTTTTCCGTAAATTGGCGAGTAATTTCCTTACGTGATAGTTAGTACTCGCCAAAGAAAGTTACGGACACAGTTTAGTGAAAAACAGCTGTTTATTTAAATTTATTAGTTTTATTTCTCACATTTCAATCGAAAATTCTCGAGGCGAGAGTTATAGAACATGGGCGCAGGGAAATCCTTAAAATTTTGCTGATGTGTGTGAAACATTAGTACGCCGATCGACTCAGAAAAACTTTTTGGATCGATCTTAAGATGTCTGTTCCTCCGACTGGCTGGTTGAATGTCCACGTTAACCTTAAAACGGCGAGAAGCGGTCCATAATTTCAGGTAATAATCTTTGTGGCCATAAACCATCACATTAAGTCGGCATATAGATTAAAATTGCAATCTTAACCATCTTACGAATTTTTATTAGATCGTAGCTCCCATACATGAGCCCCTCCCGAAAATAAGTTCCAATCCCATAACTTCCTAAGAAATATAAATATTTATATGAAATTTGGCTTCATGTCACGGCAATATTTAATGGTAGATCCAGAATTAGTGCAACTAAACCTAGATCCCTTTAACCTTCACGTTACCAAAGTCTTTTATGTACATCGTTTACCAATACTAAGCCGGGTGCTACTGCCCGGTGGCGTTTATGAGCGACATTGTCATTATGACATTTTCATCGATGAATAATCGCACTAGAGTCAGTAACAAGTTGATATTTAGGGAGTTATGCATTACAACGGCTTTGCAATGTCACTGTTCCCTTAATAGGAAAAACTTAGCGGAATTGTCTGTTATGAATAGATCACGCAGTGAGCGCTGCAGGACTTTATCTGCTACATGTCTCCGTCAATGAATAAATCAGAAAATAACGGACCATTTCTTTTTTAAGTTTGTTCTGTTCTGCTCTGTTCTGTTTTCCTTGCCACTCTACCTGAAAAAATTCACTTATGAAAGTTGATGATATTGTTTGTTAGGAATTACAAACAAATGGACGCCTACAAGACAAAATCGACATTGGTCATCTATGACAGTTTGGACTAATACTTTAAAAATTCATACATGCCACCAAAGTAAAATCAACACTTGTCATCGATGATTTAATATTATCAGCGTTTGTCACGCTGAATCACTATGACATTCGCCACCGCACTGAAAGAATTTTCTTCACAATACCAATGAATTTTGACATTAATCCCATGAAAAATTGCATTAAAAAGGAACCTATGCTGCGCTTCGATGGATCGATGAAACCTGTTTCATTAAAAAGATTAAATAAAACATTACATTAGATCTATGAATAGTATTCACTGGATGAATACTTTCAGTAAAGTTAAAATTTTTTTATTTTTTTTAATATTTTTTATTTTTTTTAATTATTATTTTTTTTTTATTTTTTTTAATTATTTTTTTTTATTTTTTCTTATTTTATTTTACTTTATTTTATTTTTTTTCTGTCTCTGGCGGGATTCGATCGCGCAACCTCGGTGCTGATAGACTAGCTCGCTACCAGCTAGTCTACCGGGGCAGTGTAGTTTTTGTATTAAAAAACTATGTTTCTTACTCAATTAAGAGCGTAAATATGAGATTAAATTGGCCATAACAACAATAACAACGTTGATTGAAAGTTTTTGTTTCATTACTATAATGACATTTTTATTGTCATAATAAAAATTTATGAAGAAATTATTGAAATATGTTGCTTTTATAAAACATTTTTTTGATTTCATAAATTTAATGGCATACATGTAACATTCGATATATGAAATTATTAAATCTTACATTTTTTAATTAACAATTAAACATTTTTTAAGGAAACTATAATTTTGCATAAATATAATGAATATAGTTATGTTTGTATATTGTTTTTTTATGTTCCCAATGACAATTTTTTGTTTAACTTGGACAAACTTAAGTTTTCATATATCCAATAAAAATTTTTAACGTAATTGCGAAATCCAATGGAGCGATTTTAACGAAAATATATCATTATAACTATGAAATTCCATTAAGACAATGAACATTTTCATTTACCCAAGGAAAGTTTTTTTATGAATATGATTCATTAAATATATGAAGCATTTTTCTTTCAGTGCGGGTGCACATATATCCTTATAGGCAATGAGCAAGTATTTGTTGACCAATTTCTTTTTCTTGTTTGTCAGTTTTTTTAAGAACTTAACAATTTGTTTAGTGAGGCAAAGTTAAATCAGTTATTAAATAAATAAAACGGGTAAAACGAAGGGTTAAGACGAAAAAATCATATGTAGGTGTTTATATCAAGATACTATTTGCCCCAAATAACACTTACGTAAATTTAAACCCCATAAAATACAGCCATGTCACAGAGTACAATTCCAAGCGAAAAAAGTTTTTGGAATGAAACGATTTTTGTTTTCAAATATGTTTTCTTCAATTCCGAAAGGAATTGTACTCTGTGGCATGGCCCTTAATGTTGTTCTGGAGAGACCGTTATCATACTTAATACATTTTTCTAAGTCAATTAAGAATTTAATGGCGTGTTCTAATCAGAAACTGAGTCAAAATTCTTTGCGATAAGAAATTCATTTTAGGTAACTATTTTAAAAGTATTTTTTTTAATGAAGTACTTAAAAATATTTTTACTGCAAACTCCTTTATTCTTTGAGGGTAAATGTTTATTAGGAACAAAGGCATTTAAAGTAAGTGCTCGAATCCATTAACAAAGATTGTATTTGTTTTTGTTGATAATTAGCATTTTAAACATTAAAAATAATCATTAGAATAGACTCAATAGACAGATAAAACCAAACGCTCAATACCAAAAACAGTGTACAACAAAAATCTATTAAACAAATTGTTGTTCAATTACAAACTGTATTGTAATTTTGTAATTTCCTTTTTGACCAAAAATAAAATGACAAAATCAAACGACATCAAGGACTTTTAGTTTTTATCAAAAATTAAAAAAAAGAAATAAAAAAGGAGAAGGAACACGAGAGGGGGAGATAAAATGTAATAATCTTCAAGGACAATTAACCTCATTTTATGATTTTTATTTCATACTTGTATTTTCATTTTTAGGGTAAATTTGCGGTTAATAGGCTTCATTTAACACAATCTTTACCACTTTCAAAAGATAAACTGACAATGGCCATAAGTGACAGTAGCCTATATTTGTGTGTGTTCGAGTTTGTGATTGCGTGTGTATTTGTGAAAGTGTAGATGTAAGTGTCCCAGTTAACAATTCCCTGTTGGCCAAACTGCCGTCGACGACATTTTCGTCAACAATTTATGCAGACATGTCTTCTATCACTTAGGATTTCTGGAAGACAATTTTGAGCAAAATGTCGTGGATGACAAAATACTCGACATTGTCTAGTGCACTGTCTTTTGAAAAAGTTAATAAACGACGACATGACCGACATTGTCTTTCAAGTTGTCTTTTGTTAAAACTTATCCACGACAACATGACAGACATTTTCTTGTAAGTGATCCTCTATCAACAACTATACACGACAGTATGAGCGACAGTGTCTTGCAAGCTTTCCTGTATTAAAGTGTATGCACGACAAGATGACCGACAGTGCCTTGTAAGGTGTCCTTTATCAACTTCTAAGCACGACAATATGAGCGACATTGTCTTGTAAGCTGTCTTCTTAACCAACAAAAATAAGTTGTTCCCAATAAAAAATAAAAATAACTGTAAAATAACGATAATAATAAAAAAACAACCAAAGCAAAGTGAAGAAAATCAGTCAGTCAAGTCTGAGAACTCAAAGACTAAGGTTTGATTTTAAAAACATATACATATGCGCTACTGTATATTTTTCTTTATTCAAATAGATTTATAGGCGACATTGTCGTGTAAGCTGTTACTCCTGCAACTTCATCGACATTGTCCTTTACGCAGTCGTTGACGTCAAAGTAGAAACCATTGTCGTCTATATAGTCATCAAAGACAATACAAGCGACAATGCCTTTCATGTGGTCATTAACGACTATATGGACGACAATGTCGTGCATGTGGTCATCAACGACAGGCTGAGCGACATTGTCTCTCTTTGTGTGGTGCACGATTTACGCGACACTTATTTGAAAATGTCATCGACGATTTGCATTAGTTGTCCCTTACGTGTCGTGCAGGAATTAACATTGTCGTGCACGATTCATCAATGATTCTTGCACGACATAGCCAACTGGGTTGTTGCTGACTTTTCCATCAGCCATTTAACAGAATTTCCTAACAGAATGTCTTAGAAGTTTCTCCACATATTCCGAAGTTTAAAGAAAATTCTAAGATTATTCTTGATTATTTTTTTTTTTCTACATACATTAGAAAATGATAATCAGCCGTATACTGTCCATAAAGTGTATTTTTACTTTTAATATTTAATGTTTGTAATAGAAAGTCTGTATATTTTTAAAACATTATACAGACTTTCATTCAAAAACTCTGCACGTCATAGAATTTTGTTCGTTTATTCAGGTATAAACACAAGTAGAAGTGCTTTATTCGAGAATAAAATAAAGGGTGGTCCAACTGTAATGCACGATGTCACACCTTAACGTCAAGTGTTTTGCACTACTGAATTTGGCATTAATTTGGTTTAGTGCTTGGAAAATTCAACCATAGAGAGGTGGCTGGCGGCGTCATCGGGTCGCTGTATTTTGTGATAGTCTAAATCTAAATTTATAATTTATAAAAAACAAATAATGATATTTTATTGAATTCAGGTATAACTAAGTTTTATCTAAGAAAAAAATAGAGCTTACTGGTAAGCAGGTTTGTAAGGGAGGGAAGTACAATTCCCCGTTACAAGCCTGTTTGCAAGAGTCATGATTTTTATATGGCTAATTCCCACTTGGGAGCACTACTTTTTTCCTCTCTGCTAAAAAACAATTGGACGACAAATTGCGTTATAAAAAAATTTTATTTCTATGGTCGGTAATATTTCGGAAATAATCGTAAACACATTTCAAAATTATTGCAATACAACCTGCTTCCATGTAAGGGAATAACCGAAGCACTTAGAGCATTGTTCGTGAAATGTTTCTTTAAAATAATGATTTTAATTATTCACTTACAACCTGCTTACTTATAAGGGATAATGCGAAGTTATTCAATCATTTTTATTTACTTTAATTAAAAATTTACTTCAATGGATTTTGCCTCTTTTCTTGCTTCCAGAAGCCTTAAAATTTTCACTGGGATATGACAAAAATTATAAATCTGTATAATAATCGTCCTTTTGTTTAACATATTTATGTCCCACAGAAGCAATAGTTAATTGCTTTCAGAATTTAACTGAATACGACTAAAACATACACAGAAAAAATTATTGCCGAATTATTTTCAAACAAACGCTTTTTTGATTTCTACAAATTTATTTACTGATTCAATTAATATTTTTGCTTGATTTTTATTTAACCAACAAAAATGTTGACAACTACTCAAAAATATAATATACGCGTTATTGGTTTCAAGTTTTCATAATTTTGTATGAAATACTTAACGCTTTTTAATGTTGTCGTCTTTTTGCATTTATTTATTTGATCGGAAGCACCACTTCTTCTTGTGAAATAGGTATAAGAACAACAACAAAAAACACATACAGTCTATTATTGGACGCTTTAAAAAAGTACAACAATAAGAATGATGATAAAATAGCAAGGCGAGGTTTGAAGTAAAAAAAAAAAAAAAATTTAAGGTAAAAAACGTTTCACTCTTTTTAAACAACAGAAACAACAACAACATTATAAGAAACAAAATAAATTTTTGGTTGGTTTCAAAGTTGGTAAAAAAAAACAAAATCCCGTATTCAATTTTTCAAACTGTTTAGTTAAATACATCAAATACAAGAATAGATTGATGACGAAAACATATCGAGTCGGTCTGCCGCCGTTTTTGGTGGCATTTCTTCTTCTTTAGCAAAGGAAAGGATAGTTACAGCAACAGTGAGTGATGAAGAAAAACATTGTGTGTATAAATAAGACTTCGTTCAAAAATTATTCTAACAAAAAAATGTGTCTCATAGCCAGCCGATCGCTCTGCTCTGCCTTCATCTTATCCTACAGTGCTTGCTTCGTCATTAATTGTGCAAAAACTTTTTTGTTTGATTCAGTAAAATTATTTATATGAAATTTATATGAATTTCAGCAAACTTTTTGTTTAATTCAGTTAAATTATTTGTTTGAAAAAATCAATGTTTTTTTTCAATAAACAAAATACAAATAAATTGTTTGAATATGCGAATTTGTTTATAGGACCGATTTCAGACAAAAAATTGTTTGATTCTACAAATTTTTTGTTTGAATTGGAAAATAAATTATTTCTGTGTAATTGTCATAGATCCCATTTATAGCCTTTTGAAATATTTAAACTCTCGATGCTGGGTATCAAAGATTCGGAAAATCCAAATATAGCCCTTTAACTTTTTTTTCAGTGTGACCAAATTAGCTATTTAGTGGCTAGATTAAACCATTTTTCATATATTCTTATTTAAAATTTTTCTAAATTGATATATAAAAACGAATAATATGATGGAAATAATCCAGTTTAACCATGATTTGTTTTTTGTTGGTTTTAAAAATTTTACTCATATTAATGTCACTGTTATAAAAAATCGTTGGGTATAAAATTCCGATGTCTTCTTTGAAATTTTTTTTATATTTAATATTTAACTTAACTGAAGTTTTATAAGCTTTTTGTACAACAACAATCCGTCGTGCAGAAAAATCCTTTATAATTTCCCTAGGAAATTTCTTGAAAAATTCGTAGGAATTATGTTTGGCAAAGTTTTCCAATTTTCACTAACAAAGAGTTCTGAAACGTTTTCAGATTCTATGCAATTCTCGCGGTACTTTTCGGCCAGACCTGTTATGTGAAATCTACAAATTTTATCGGTACGTATTCTGGCAAAAGCCGACAAAAATGCTCACGGGGTACGCACTTGTGTGAATATGAGTAAAAGTATTTCTCTGTGAATGTCCACAGTTGTAAGTGTAGATGTAAAGCATTGATTCTTAATTCTTAAATAAAATTAAAATTTAGTGTAAATATTAAATTTAGATTAGTTTTCATAAAAATCTAAGATTTAGGAAAGCTAAAGTAATTTGTTCACTCATTTTGTATATTTAATAAAAGATTTTGTGTAATTATTAGAAAATCAGGAAATAGTTTTCTTTTTATGGCACAACAAATTTTGTTCCCTTCAAATAGGGGTGGAG
Source organism: Pollenia angustigena (assembly GCA_930367215.1). Classification (NCBI taxonomy): domain Eukaryota; kingdom Metazoa; phylum Arthropoda; class Insecta; order Diptera; family Polleniidae; genus Pollenia; species Pollenia angustigena. The sequence goes on along the minus strand of OV884057.1, from coordinate 115,437,630 downwards.
GCAACAATTTAAAATTTTACTTAAGCTGAATAGCAATTAAAGGACATGAAAATATAAAGTTTTCATAAGTGGTATCTAATTATAAATTCAAATTCTAAGTAGCTCATGTGTCCTAGTGAGCTAACAAAATAGTAAGAAATGTTCTACTTTGACTTTAGTTTAACATAATAGAATTCTAGGGGATTTTGTAACTCATACTATCTTATCAAATTATTTTAACACACATATATTAAACCATTTCTTCCCAGCGATTTTTTTCCGGGTAACTTTCTAAAACTTGGTGGTTGGTACATAATTTGGAACTAGAAAACACGAATCTGAAGTCCAAATTTTTTTTAGTTTTTTTGTTTTTAAGAAACTGGTGTTCGATTAATCAAACATTGGGCACTATTTGAGCATTTTGTTTTATTGCTTCTTTAGATTGTGCAACTGAAACTAATTCATTTTATTTAATTAAAGAAAAATAGAACAACGCATTTATTCAAATTAAAAATATACAGTTGAACCTCGATCTTCCGGCTCGCAGAGGAGCGGGCTGAGCATGGATAATAAACAAATGGTTAATAGATAAATCGGTTGATTCATCGTGAGGTTTAAATTATAATAAAAAATAAAACACATTAATTTTGAAAGTGAACTTAAAATTTTCATTATCGGTTAAAATAACAATTTATGGCCTTAACCGTATGAAAATGATGTCATGGAAATGTTGGCCATGACTTCGTCTGAGGTGATCCATTCGAAGGGTCCAAATTTGGGCGACCCGTTCGAGCGAAGCGACTGGTATCTCGCGAATAACACGAGTAATGCTAGCTTCCAAAGCGTCAATCGTAGCTGACTTATTCCTGGAGACTCCCAGACTTTACATGTCCCCAGAGAAAATAGTCTAAGGTATGAAGCCGCACGATCTAGGGGCCAATTTACCATAGAAAAACAAAAAATTAAGAGCTCCCCAAAATGTATGGCTCGTAGTGCCGTCTTAATGAAACCAGTTCTCACCTAGACAAAGCGCTTCATTTTCAGGTTGCTCTACTGGAGACCTACTGACCCTGTTATCGAAAAAATGGTGTTGTTCAATTTACCATTTTGACGAAAGTCAGGTAATTGCTTAAGATATTTCCAAGGCATTTGAAAGAGTCTGGCATGGTACACTCTTGTCTTAGCTTGTTGCATTTGGTGTCGGTGATAATGTCTCTCTACTTATATCGAGTTTTCTCAGAGATCGCACTATACGAGTTGTTATAAATGGGGTTTCGTCAAACGAGCACAAAATTCTTTCAGGGTTGCCGCAAAGCTCTATTCATTATCCTACTATTTATATTTCTTTTTTTGTAAATGACCTCCTATGTCAAACTTTCAACCCTACCCAGTAAAAAACGTGCTCCAAAAGGAGCAGGTTTTTTGTATGAATTCGTACCTCAAATCGGTTCAAACCTGCTGATGGGATGCCTGATTTTTGTATAAGGTGTTCCCGGTTTGGAGTAGGGAATGGTAAATCGATTTCAATTCCAATCGATAATCGATTTTGTTGTGAAAAAAAATCGACTTTTTGCAATCGAATTTACGTATGCGATTTTATACTGAAATCGATTATTGGGCTTTTAAAATCGATTCTTTTATTTTTATCAATATTTTGGCAATTTTTATTTTAATCTTAATTAAATCGATAAATTATGGGCATACACAATAAAACTTTATCTTTTGTGCGTACATACGTCCAAGGTAACGTTGTAGTTTTACGTATTTATCTATTAGTGCCCTTAACATACTGCCAACTTTAATATAAGGGCTCTTGTTATTCAGAAATTAAAGTCATCAATGGACAGCGAACAAAACAGTTCTAAACATATCGTACCGAACCAAACACTGCAAGTCAGCTTCGTGAAAATCAACATATTATAGAAACACAGGTGAATTAAGCCATGGCATTCCTGTGCAAGTATGCTAATACTCAAACAGACCAGTGTGTGGGCGATATTTAAATCTAGTTATAAGTAGAGTGAAAAAAACAAAAAGTATGTAGTTTATCCTATCAAAAACGAAATTATAAGAAAATATCTCTGCATCTTTCTGACATCAACGACATGCAAACATTTGTTTTCTAAAACTAACTTAATAAAAACTTAGCAAATAAACAGTCGGCACCGATCAGGAACTATTGTCATTATCCTTTGAAATAGGTACCTATTTCAAAGAATGTATGGATGGATCCACACATTCAGACTTGCCACAGAAATCAATTCCGATCAAAATTGATTTCGTTTTATGTGAAGCAAGATACGAAATCACTTCCACTTTCGATCGGAATTAATTTATGTGACAGGCCTGACTGACTATACAAGAATACAATTTTAATATGTGAAATGTACATGCACTTGTTCCTCTAAAGGACATCTCAAAATTTACACATTTTCACTTTTTCCTCGAAATATATAAAAAGTAGTCATATCTACCCACTGTTAAAATCTCAGTTTAATTTCTCAGTAGTTTGCCAAACAAATGCTGGTGTATCCCCCTTTGTGATATAAGGTATAAGTTTGCAAATTAATCCATTTTGAGGTTCGATTAATCGATTTAAAAAACCGAAATAAAAAAAAGTCGATCGAAAAATCGAAAATCGATTTTGGAATTCATTTACCATTCCCTAGTTTGGAGGACTATTTTCTGCTGACAATAAGTGCTTCTTTTAACATGCAAACAAATCGCTCCTAGAGTGCTTTTTTAAGGGCTAACTATATTAAAATATTCATTAATGTTTTGCTTTTACTTGTTTAAATGCCTTTTTTCAATCATTTTTGTAAACCATAATATATTTTTTTCGCTTAAAAACCCTCTTCGTTGTCAGCACAAAAATAGGAGCTTTTTTGTATGTTTTATTCGTTATTATTAACTGCTTTATAAGAGCTATCTTATTGAAGCGCTTGAGTATGCGCATTTTCTCTGTAGTGCTTCAAAAAACCCAAATTTTTTTTACTGGGTATCTACAGTTTTGCAAATGACAGCGACCTGTGCCATTTGTTATCATTTGATTATAGAGCAAGCTATCCGATAATGGTTATATGAGTCAGAACATGAATGATACGCTTGACCGAGACCGAAACCCGTATGTTTGTTCGTAATACACGTTTTTCCTCAAGAGCCCATCCTTTTGTGGCCGATTGGCCTGTAAATCGAACAACGCATTGCAGGGAAATTTGTTTTTTGGCCGGAATATTCATATGTGGAATAACCTTCCTGTTGAAGTCTTCCCTCTCACTGTCAACATGAATAAGTTCAAGTCTAATGCTCACAGGCACAACTACCTCTTCTCACCTTCCCATAACCTATTATCCTAGTACCAACCTAATACAATGCATTAGTAGGTGTCATCCTCACTCAGCACTCAGGCTGCTGCTAACAAAAAAAAAAAAAACATGTTGCGAGGTTACCATTAACGGTAACATTCTCAATTTTGCAAAAAATGGTCCACTGACTGCACCCTCAGCTACAGCTGCTATATTCACTTCACTACGTGCTGGATGTGGTCTAACCGGTCGAGTGTCATCCACTAATGTAAACTGGGACTATTAGCGTTTGTGTTTTCCACAAATCTACCGAACCGAAAATTAAGAAACGATATTTATATTTTCGAACACTGTTTCAGAGTTTATAAAATTAAATCTTTTGGATATGTCAGATACACAGAAATATAATTTAACGTAACATTGAAAACAGCCATAATCCATTTGTTCTTTAAAAGATTTTGCTTTAAAAACAGAAACCAATAATGACTATAACAATCTTTCGCAATGCTATCGAAAACAAACTAAATTCATTAATAATTTCAGTTTAAACTGCGATTCTATTGAAAAAGTTTTTAGCATCAGCAATTCTCTGTATAATCACCAATATACGGTGCAAATATATTTTTAAATTTGGAGCTTATTTGGAAAAAATTTAATACGATTACAATGGATATGTGCCATTTGAGAGTTCGAGGATATATTAAAACAAACAAGGCTACAGATTTATCAATAAAAATCTTGAAGTGTTTAAACATTTTGCCTTTTATTTCAACCCGACACACTTAATGCCTCCCACACATTTTTCGCATTGCCTTGTTCTTAGATTTTTGTTTTTCACCCATACAATCTCCATTAGATTTGTGTCGTTGTGCATTTGACCAACTCTCATTTCATTTTAAAAAGGACCTTAATACATTTTATCGATATTAATATTTTTGCTATTTTTAATAGTACTTTTCTCTTTTGCTTTTTCCGTCTACTACTTGCAAGTCCATTAAATATTATGACTATTGGGAATTCGCTTAGAGATTTTCTTTTACGATTTTGCAAACAAACATGAAAGTCATGGGCTTAAATTTTTATTGGGAACATTTTTAAATTTGTGCTTCAATATTTCTTGAATATTAAATAAAAAATGAAGAGTTGTGATTTTTAAAACTTTACAAAAATTTCTTTAATATTGCAAATAAACAATAAAAATAAATATTTTGGCTTTGTGGGGGAAAGAAAATTAAATAAAATTTAAAAAAAATCAAGATTGCTTTTCTATTTAAAAATCTTTTTTATTTACTATGTTTAATTAAATTGGGTTTCTCTGCGGGAAAGGTTTCTCGGAAATTTACGCAGATATATTTCAAAAATTCTTTGGATTATAATAACGGAAAAATTTTCAAATTTTTCTAAAAAAAAACTTTTGGCTTTTATGATGTTGTGACATTAGGTCTATTCATTTTGTTTACTAGCACACGGAAAAAAATATGATTGGAGGTAACCATATTTTAAGAGCAACATATGTATGTACTATGGTTCCATTTTAACAATGTTTATGTTTGTAGGTTCCCATATTATGGTTAAATATGTCCATAATATGGTTAAAATCAAAAAATTTTTGCCAGGAATCAACCATAATATGGTCTAAATACAACCCATTTTGGTCAATATTAACTATATTAATGGTTAAAATTAACCAAGTTATGGTTAATTTTTAACATAATTTTCCAGAATTTAGACAAAAGTAACGATATTATGGCCAGAAAATTAAAATGTTAATCATTTATTAGTGTTAATCAGGACCCAAAAGTTGCATCGCAGCATTTACAGTCCCACATCAATGAACTAGAAGCCTGGCTAGAAAAATGGAAAATAAAGGATAACCCGGCTAAATGTGCTCACTTAACTTTCACGCTCAGAAGACAAACGTGCCCTGCTGTTAAAATAAATAACATCACTGTTCCGGTAGAAAGCCATGTTAATTACCTGGGAATTCATATAGATAGACGCCTGACTTGGTCTCGTCATATTGAAGCGAAAATAACGGCTATGGAGCTTAAAGCAGCTCAACTTCATTGGCTTCTCGGTCGAAACTCAAAATTGTCCTTAGACAACAAAATTCTCTTATACAAGTCCATCATAAAACCAATATGGACATATGGCATCCAATTATGGGGTACTGCATGCGCATCTAACATCCAAAAGCTTCAAAGAAGACAGTCTAGAATATTACGACAAATTGTCTGCGCCCCATGGTATATACGTAATGATATTATCCACAGAGATCTCAACGTCCCCACTATCCAGGAGGAAATTAAAAAATATTCAATAAGTTACATCGATAAACTAATGGCCCACCCTAACTACCTCGCTCGGGGTCTGCTTCAGTTCGAAGGTCACCAGAGGCTAAAAAGAACCGATACTTTGAGCCTAACTAGAAGACACCAGTTAATAATTTAGATGACTTTAATAATTATTTTAATGTGCATAAGGAATTCCAATGATAATTACACACTAAAATAAAAATTTAAAGTCAACTAAATTATTAAATCACGTACATTTATTTAGAGAATAACTTTTATTTTTGCTCGAAAAAATAAAAATGAAAAAATAACAGTTATTTTTGTTCAAAAAAATAAAAATCAAAAAATAACTGTTAAGTTTGATCGAAAATATAAAAATCAAAATTATAAAAATCAATATATTTTATCATTGACAAGTGCATGAGGAACAATATGGTATACTTGAATCAGTTTTTCAACATTTAATTCTATATGCTTTTTTTGTTTTAAAATTCCAATATAACTGTTATTTTCGGTCCCTGAAATTAACTAAAAATTGTTTCTACAAGCATACTCATAACGTGTTCTTTCCAAAAATATAAACATTTTTATTTATTTCTGGAGAAAATAGTGTTTTATCAGCGAAAGAAAATAGCCATCTTTTGGTGAAATAGTAAAAACATATGAACATATCGCTCATTTGCTGCAAGACCGGCATAACTCAAAAAATTAAACATTCGCCTCGAATGTACAACTATATATATAGAAAATATAAAAAATGTTAAACCCACTATTGATAACAGTCTGATATTAAACATAATCCACCCGATTAAAAAACTAGAAAAATTGTTAAAATATCAACCCGAAAAATCCGTTTTATCAGAATATCTCTTGAGGCAAAGGAGATAACTTAATAGTAAAGCATATTTTTTGTAGGTCAGCTTTAGTCAAATTTTTTTTTTTGCAATTCATAAATACATAAATACATATGTATATTTTTCGCAACTTTTTTAAAAACTTAAATATCAGAGGCTTCCAATTTAAGAGGACCACAAGTCACTCTCACGACCTTCTATGGAACTGTGTTTTTATTCCCTTCACCACAGGTGTAAAAGGGTATATATAAGTTTGTCATAACGTTTGTAATTTCCACAATATTGATTTTAGACCCCATAAAGTATATATATTCTAGGTCCATATGAGAAGAGAAGTTGATTTAACGATGTGCGTCTGCCCGTCTGCCCGTCTGACCGTCTGTCCGTCTTACGTTTGATATGTGTTTTCCGGATAATCCAGACATGATAGCGACTAGGTTCTTTTACATTTATGTTGCATGCAGTCCACCATTTCTTGCTATTGAAATTCAGCCAGATCGGTCCAAAAATGACGTAGATATGAGCAAAAAACCACGACTACCTCTAAATTTTTCCAAAAATCCCTTGTTGTTGTTGTATTTTTTTTATTTCTGTATATCTTCAGAACGGCAAGAGCCAAAGTTTCCAAATTAGGTACACACATTTAGGTTGACAATACACACCATCCTACAAAAAGTGGGCGGGATTGGAGAAGCGTGGTACCTCCCGTACAAAAAAAATTAAAAATTTTATAAAAACCTAAATTTAAGGGCTGCCATATGTCCTATGGATATAATTTATATATCAAAATTTTTAGTAGAACATATTTTATAAAAAACTCGGGAAAATCGGTTCAGATACAAAAAAGTTATGACCAAAATTAAATTTTTTTTAAATACCCAACTTTCGGGAACCATAGATCTCCCCGAGTCCAAGCTTTATAACTAAAGTAAATGGTAAATTTCTTCTTCAACACGTCGGTATATAAATCTGCCAAATCGTTAAAAAAAATGGCAGAGGTATAACCGAAATTCTGAATCCACAAAAATTACTCTTTTTTATAATTAACTTTGTTAAAATATATATTTACAAGTTTATATAAATGTTTATATATAAATATAACTTAAGTAAATGGTAAAATTCTTCCTTAACACGTCGGTATATAAAACTATCAAATCGGTTAGGCAATGGGTAATTTATGAGCAAAATACTCAACCTAAATTTTAGGGCTGCTATACGTCCTATGGATATGACTTATATATCAAAATGTCGGAAATTTGTATGAGTTATAACAGAAATACTGGGGTCTAATCACCGCATACGATATCGAGCAAAATTCATCGAAATTATTTATTTTGGTATCTTGAAACTCGATATCGAATGAAATGTATTGAATTTGAAATAATAGCATTCGACATCGAGTTACTCGACATTACATATATCGAGTTTTCATTCGATACGCCAGTGTTTATCGTATGCAAAAAAATTCAATAGTTTATTCGATACGATAGTATCGAATGCAGTGATTAGAACCCTGAATTCCCGAAAATTACTCTTTTTATACTCTTCACCGAAGGTAAAAAGGTATATACAATATTGATCCTACACCCTATTAAGTACATATATTCTGGGCCCTTATGAAAAGCGAAGTTCAAAACCGGTTGTCTCTTATTAAAAAAAAAAAAAATATTTACCAGTTTTATTTAGTTTTTGTCTAGTTGCTCTGTATTCTGCTCGCACAATGGCGAAGGGTATATAAGATTCGGCACAGCCGAATATAGCACTCTAACTTGTTTCAAATCAACTCAAAATCTGCCCGGCTACCCTCTAAAGTGCCGTTTTAGTATACTTTTTTAAGAAAAGTTAAGAAAAGTACAAAAATGACCCCTTAAAATGAGTGTTAGAGGGTTAATAAATTCTAAGCAAAGCATCGCCATACAATTCTACTGAAGACATCTGAAATTTTATTTTAGCTCAGAAGTACATTTAGTAAATTTTTTTGACTTGTGCCAAACGCCTTTTCAAAAAATTCAAAAATGTAGGTGCCGATATTTCGGGAACCCGTGCTAACTTTTGAAACCCTTTGGCAGATTTGCTCTGCCAATAGTCTAGTTTCATGTCGCTAGCAAGTATTGGGGCTGGCGGCGATGACCCGAATTTTGTTGGCACTGTATAAAAAATTACAGCAAATTTCGATATTCAAATACCATTGCTTAAAGATTAATGTCTGTTCTTTTGAAATTAAAATTTTGTATTCCCAAAAATTTAAATTACTTTTTGATAATAAACAGGCAAGTGCACGGCCTAAAAAACACTTAATTGACAACATCTTTTGTAAGTTGTTGTTGTTGTTTTTATTTTGTTTTTCTTAACCTACTTACAACTACAATTAATGTTGAGGGAATTTCAACTAATTGTAGTGGGGAATATAAGATGAGATAAACCCACTGTTGTTTATTGTTGATGTGTTTTGTTTAAGCTTTGATATTATAACAAGTAGAACTGTTGCTATAATTCTTATACGTTTAACAGTTTTATTTGGTTTAATATCTTTAGTTTTTCTAAAATCTTTATGGATGAAGTTTCCTGATGATCTGGCCTAAGCAACCAGTGAAATGCGCATAGGAATAGCTTATCCCATCAACAATAAATTTCAAGTGTTTTTGTCAAGAATAAAAACTGGGAATTAAGCACGAATAACAAAATCTTTTGAAATTAAAATTTTGTATTCCCAAAAATTGAAATTACTTTTTGATAATTAATGTCTGACTATAAACTGGCAGGCGCCGCAGTGACGCAAACGGTAGAGCGGCAAAGAATTCTGATGGTGCGAATGTGGTTAATCTCGAAACATTTAAATTCGAACAGTGTTAATCCATTGTTCAGTCAAGAATAAAATTATCAGCCAAAAATTTTGTAAGAGCTCTTTGTTCTAAATAATATCTAGATAACTAAATACATATACTTTCTATTAGAGTTGATTTCGTCTTTAATTAATTTTAGGGAGGAGGCTTAAATTGGGCATAAGGTAAATTCGGGACCAATCATCCCTTAATTTTGCCATGTCATAGTAGATAACGTAAAAGCTATCGTCGGCAATTGTCAAAAGTGGTATTTGTATGAGATCTATGGTCAAATATGGATCGATTCAAATGATATTAAGAAGGATGAATCTAAATACCAACATAATAAGAACTTAACAAGCACAAAGATTCAATTCCGGAAAGAAGTTCGTATGTGAAATTATCACTTTTTTTGATAGGGATCGTCCTTATAACACTTTAAACGAACAAACCAAATTTTATCACATTACGACCGAAATTGCGTGCTTAACTTGGCGCGTGATGTTTACATGGACAGCAAGTCGGAAGGATGAACGGATATCGATAGGTCCATTGGTCGATATGTATACTAAAAGATGGGTCTAGGACCAATATTTTTAAGTGTTACACACATCAGCACAAAGGCATAATGCCATCTATTTCTATTCTATTTTCTTGTGTGTACACTATTTTTCGTTTAGCTGCATTTCACTTAACTGCATTTTTTGCCTATCTACACAAAATACAAAGCATTGCGAATGACACTAAATTTTGTAAGAAAAAAATCGTGTTCGTGCATTTTGCTTAAGTGCATATTTTGGATAACAGCATTCGATTTTTGGTCAACAATTTTTAGTTTTAATACAAAATATTATTTTTAAATGCCTCATAAAAAAAAATGTATCATATCGCTATTTTATGAAAAAGATAGGCAAAATATTTAATTATGAAATAAAAATTTAAATTGAAAATACATTTGATCTGGCAGCTGTGTTTGTGTGTGCACCCTCCATCACCAATAGTGGTGAATGAGCGTGTACTTAGTTTGTAATTCCGTATGAAATTAGCCATCTCAGACCCCATAAAGTATATATATTCTGGCTCCTTGAGTAATTCTAAGTCTATTTAGCCATGTCCGTCTGTCTGTTCGTCTGTTGAAAAGACGCTAACTTTCGAAAAACTCAATAGAAAAGAACAAATTTGGTGTCAAATTGCTTGAAGTTATCCTATACAGAAAAAACCAAAACAATTTGTTGAGTTTGTACCTAATACCAACATGATTATAATTTTAATTAAAAAAATTATCAAAAAACTTTGCCGTTTTAAACAATGTGTTAATTGATTTAATCTATCTATCTATATATATAAAACAGGATGTGTGTATGTATGTAACGTATGGACTCCAAAACGGCTGGGCCGATTTTGATGAAATTTTTAGGGATATTCAGCATATTCAGGCGGGTGACAGTGTGAAGTCTGATTTTTGATTTTCGGTCTGCGGGCGGAGGCAAAATCTAATTTTCATATTGCACCACCAATGAGATCTATATAGTAATTTGGACGATTTTTTCTTTAAAATTATCGACATGGTCCAACTTAGATTTATACGAAAAAAAATTTTAGCCCGCCTACTTTTACGCCCACTTTTTTCGAATTACCTAAAATCAGAAAACGGCTCCATCGATTTGACAAATTTTTCTTTCAAATGTTCGTATTAGTCCATTTTAAGTTTTCATCGAAAGAAAAATGTACCACGCCTAATTTTACGCCCACTTTTTATATTTAGATCATAACTTAGGAACAGCTTGACCGATTAGGACGATTTTTTTCTTTAAAATCATCGCCATGGTCCAACTTAGGTTTTTACGGAAAGAAAATTTTGCTCCATCGATTTAACTAATTTTTCTTTCAAATGTTCGTATCTTTTTAACGGATTTTTAAAGTCGAACGCAAACATTTTCCTAATTTGGACAGGACAACATCTGTCGGGTCTAGTTAATTATAGCTCAGGCTTTGATAATTCCCAACAACACATCTACAAGTTTAAATTATTTTATTTTAAACGAAAAAAAAACTAAAATGTTAATTAACTAAAATGTTAATTAAATCAAAATTTTAAATTTTTTTTCAACAAAAAAATAATTGATTCCTTTATCACATTATTTAAATTGCAATACTTTTTAAACAATTTTTTTAATTGATTTTGGGATTGAAAGCCAGCAAAATCGGTTTCGTAGGATCAGAGCTGAGAATCAAAATGTGGAACCACCACCCTAAAAATATGAGTATTTCGTTACAAAAACTAACATAAATGGTGGCATAATGCACGCAATAATATAAGATTTAGCGCAAATTCATTTTATACGATTGGAAATTTTACTGTTAAATTTCGTAAAGATCGGTCCATAATTTACCATAGGCCCCATATACATCCTATTCTGGGAAATTAATTAAATGCGCCTTAAACCGTAGCAGATATAGATATTGCGGTAAAATTTCTTCCAACTTAGCTTCAAATTACCAGAAAAAATGTCATGCAATTTTGTGATATACGGTCCATAATTTACCTCAGATCACATACTAAGTAGCTCTCTGAAATTCACTGTAAACTCGAAAACTAATTTCACTATGTTTTTTATCACCTGCAATCACCCTACAGAATTTTGAGATGATTGGTTCATAATTTACCATGGGTCCAATACAAATTCCCCTCCTGAAAATAATTTTAAATTGGTTAAAACTGCTGTTATTGGTCATGATATTTTACTCAAGCTGGTTCTAATTTCTAAAAAAGCATATAACTTTCTGATTGCCAGTCAATAATTTATCAAAGGTCTAAGCCGCGAAATTGTTTTATAAACATATATTAATATTAAATTTAAAACTGTATTAAAAAAATTTGTTGAAAATAATGATTGCATGACTAATGCCCAATTTTTAGGATAGTATTTAAATCAATATTAAGTTAATTTTCATAACAAACTTAAATCGTATATAAAACAGATTGGTTTTTGAGTTTTATTTGAAAGGTCTTATTTAATTAAGATAAAAGTATGGTAGCACTGCTATATAAAAAAAAAATATATATAAAAAAGTGTATTTATTTACAAGGTGGTCTGAAAAAACAGCTGACTGTTAATGCTTTGCCTGTTGTTGTTGTATTCTTGTGATATTGAGGCCACCTTGCTAAAATATTATGCTGGGTACACACAATGCAACCTAAATGCAATCTGTTTCAATGCAACCTCAAAATATCAAAGCGTTTTGATGTTGATGCAATCTAGAATGAATGAAAATGAATTTAATTCACTAGATTGCGTAAACGCGTTGTACACACAGCATTACAATAGAAACTTAAGTTGAAATTAAGTGTACCACATCGGTGACTTAAGTTTCACTTAAGTTTTTAGTGAAGAAGAGAATTTTGTATTTAAAACGATTTTAAAAATAACTGTGTTTAATATCAATCCTGAAAATTGGCCATTAATCTATTTTTGTAATAAGGAAAAAATTTTACATAAGTTCACATTTATGCAGGTATGTGAATTCTTTTAAAAGCATTATTTATGCTGCTAAGTGAATACGGCGTAAGAGAATATTTTGCGCACCTGCACGAATTTTCGTGCAAACTTGAATGTCCAGCTAAACGAAAAATACTGTATATATATAATTAATCTTTAAGATGCAATTTAAATCATTAACTTTATTAACCAACTTTTTGACAAATTACACGGAAACCAACACAATGTGTTTTAAGCCTGCAGATTTTGCAGAGTTGATTTAATAACAGCGAATTGTCAAAATATCTGGAAGCCAACAAATTTGCTGACCACCCAACCCATCAGTAAACAGCCACTGGACACACACAAGTAGGTACACTCATTTGGACATGTGGTCACACGTGTTTGTGTTTAAAATTTCTTATTGTATGTATTCTATTTAATATTTATAAACAATTCTGTTGTAGAAACCAAAAGTTAATAATACGAAAAAGCTAAAATATACACACGCTTGAGTATTATTAATTTTAATATTTTTTTTTTTTTAACTGTTTTCTATATACAGTACCTTATGGGCGAGTATGATCATCATATTTGATGTGATTTTCTAATACAAAATTAAATACGACACACATGAGTGTTTGAATTTGTGATGCGGTGTCAGGTATGCGGATGTTTTAACTATACATTGGTTTGCATTTCCAATAGTTTCGATTAATATACAAACAATGTACATTGTACATATTCATAACTTTTTTCAGATAAGTATGCACGTAAAATATATGTTTTAGTTATATAATAATACAGCATGTATATCGAAGAAAACACGCTGCCACTTGTAAGTTTAAAAATAAAACTTTTACAAAATATTTTCTTAATAATTTTTATCAAGGTTGGCAACCGAAACGAAATTCGATATCAGTATTATGCTAGAAACACAACTGGGACGAACGACAAATTATTCGCAACGAATGTTGTTCCTCAGCAAAAAGACACATTGGTGGATATTAAAATCAGTGATGCCAATAGAAAGTTAAAAAAATCCCTACGTGTCCAAAAAAAATCCCTTTCTTCCTACAACCAAGAAAAAGTTCCCTACACTTTGCCCTACGTTAAAAATGTATTGTTTTAGCAACAAGCAAACAAACATATACTTTGTTAACATTTTTTAAATATTATTATTAAAGGATTTATTAACATTTATATACTTAAACCATTTTTGAACCACCAATACCATTGGTTAAAGATCGATGTTTGACTGTGGATGGCAGCCACCGCAGTGGTGCAGAGGGTGAAACGCAAAGAATTCTGATGATGAAAATGTGTTTATTATCGAAAAGTAAATTAAACCCAATTTCGAGCCTCAGCTCAGCCAAGAATAAAAATTATCAATAAATTTTAATTAATTTCATTTTGTAAAATTCCTTCCTGCAGTAAAAATAATTTATTGAAAATTGAATTTGATAAACTCAAGCCTAACTAAATATCAAAATTTCGAATTAAAAATCGACAGCTCAACTAAAAAACAAGTAAGAAAGTTTAGTCGGTCAAGCCCGACCATATGATACCCTACACCACAGTATTTAAAAACACATCATGCTTATGTGTCCACATAAATATAGATTTATCTATGCTTATAAACTTCATGAAAATCGGTTTGAATGTTTGTGAGAGGCAGAAATTGCCCCCTACCTCCCCTTGTGGTCCTATTTTTGAAAAACTATATAGCTAATGTGTCCATATAGATATGAATCTATCTATGTTTTAAATTTCATTAAAATCGGTTTGTGAGGCAGAAATTGCCCCTATCTCCCCTCGTGGTCCTATTTTTTAAATTTATGTTTTAAATTTCATTCAAATCGGTTTGATAGTTTCTGAGAGGAAGAAATTTCCCCCTATCTTCCCTCGTGGTCCTACGATTCGGCCCATTTTCAATAAGCTTGGTCCATTTGCCAATAAGAACCTATGACCCAAATTTCATCAAATTATCTCAAAAATTGCGACCTGTACTTTGCGCACAAGGTTACATGGACAGCCAGCCAGCCTGCCAGCCGGACGGACATCGTTAGTTCGACTCAGAAAGTGATTCTAAGACGATCGGTATACTTTAAGGTGGGTCTAGGACCAATATTTTAAGGCGTTACACACATCAGCACAAATGCATAATACCCTCTCCACTATTGTGGTGTGGGTATAAAAATTACAATTGTGTAATTTTTTAACAACGAGAAAAAACCAAAGCAATTATGTACATTAGGGTGACCGTTAAAATCAAAAGTTCGATTTATTTAGGTCTCACTCGCCAATTTGGGGGGTATTGATAATAAAACAACTTCAAAAATTTTTTAGGACGATCGGCGAAGGCTAAGCCGTCCCTCAAGCCCGCCAAAATTTGAGATAAATTGTAAAGTCCGACTTGTATGACTTATATTTAGGAAAACGTAATTTTACATAAAAATCTTTTTCTAAGAAGTTGTTGTTAGTAAAGTTTCCAACAACTTTTGCCTTAACAAGTTTTCTCTAAAACTCATATTGAGCAAAACCTAATTAAAATAAAAAGGAAACAGCAGCATTGATGCGAATTTTTTCTTAAGAACTGTTTTTTCTTACACACGTCAATTCAGCTTTAATATTTGTGTTTGTGTGCGTATGCTTAAAAAAAAAATAGTCAAACGAATATCATTTGTTTCTAACGTACCACGGTTGATAAAGTTGGTGCAATTGTACTTTGTTGATAGAATTCAAAGCCAAAAAGTACGGTGGTACCACCGTGACTCATTTGGTACTATTTCCAAATTTTTCAAACCTAAATATTTATAATTGATATAAAATGGCAACTCGTATTTACTGTCCAATGAATATAAACGGATTTCAGTGTTTGGCGCAAATGGTTTTGCCAAAGTGCAAATGCAAAATTTCGTAGCGTTTTTATGAAATCTGAAATAAACTCTGTGTATGTTGTTGTTGGATTTAACAAAACAGCTATGATATTGTGCATTTGCTCTTTGCAAGACCATTTGCACCAAACACTAAACTTCGCTATTGTGAATAGATTTTTGCACTTGATCATTGGACGATTGCATATGCCACATTCTAAATCAAGTATCAGCGGCAGCATATAAGGCTTCATGGCAAAATATTATAAAAACAAAGGAACGAAATAGACCGTATGTACCAATGGTTTCAAGTGTAACCGAAACAAAAGTCTTTTTCTTTTATAAAAAAAAAATTTGAAATTACTATTGGGGTCGAAAAAGCACGATTTTAGAAGTTCGTAAGTACATACCTGCACGCTTTCTTTATTCTCTAAGGGGGCTCTCATATAAAATTGTCAACACAGACTAGAAATATATTGAAGAAAAAGCCCCAAAACTGCCAAGGAATCGCCCCATGGGGGATTAAATATATGACGGACCTTCATTAGTTTTTTGTGCTTAACATTTTCTTAAAAAATACTTGCCTTATATCTCTACCCTTTAGGGGGGCTCCCATACAAATATGCCGCTTTAATATAATTCTTAAATTTGGCCACGGCATCGCCAAGATTGTCCTTAGTTGGGTCAAATGTATGACCAACCTCACATAATTTGTTTTATCCCCATTGCCAAAAAAAAAATTTGGTTTCTAAAACGACTACGCATATTAGAAAAACTTATAACAATTGTTAAAGGTAATATTATTGTGGAATTTCGTTTTTTTTAGTTTATTTTGTAAACTAAACCGTTTTTGAGTTACGCTGTGCAACCTCCTCCGTTTTCGAAATTTTGAAAACAAGAGCTAACCTAAAAAACGGTTAGCACCACTGAATTCAGCGTACCCAAATTAGGGTAAAACGCCAGGTGCCCGGCTGGTCGGTTTTTTTTAAATAAATAATAAAAATGTTTTTCAACAAAACTAATTCATAGAAAATCCGTTTCTTTAATGGATTAAAAATTAGATTTTTTAGTGGCTTATTCGATATTTTCAGTTTATTTTGTTTAATAAGAGATAGAGAAAAACTTTTAACAAAATTTCTACAAAATTAATATTTTCTAAGTTATTAAACATAAAAGTCAGATTTCATGTAAAATTATAATTTTTCTCAAACTTTGGTGGGCTTGAGGGACGACTCAGCCTTCGCCGATCGTCCTAAACATTTTTTTAAAGTTGTTTTTTTTTATCAATACCCACCAAATTGGCGAGTGAGTCCTAAATAAATCCAACTTTTGATTTTAACGGTCACCCTAGGGTACCACCGTACTTTTTGGCTTTGAATTGTATCAAAAAAGTACAATTGCACCAACTTAATCAACCGTGGTACGTTAGAAACAAATGATATGCGTTTGACTATTTTTTTTTTAAGCAAACGCACACAACCTCAAATATTTAAGCTGAATTGACGTGTGTAAGAAAAAACAGTTCTAAAGAAAAAATTCGCATCAATGCTGCTGTTTACTTTTTATTTTAATTAGGTTTTGTTCAATATGTGTTTTAGAGAAAACTTGTTAAGGCAAAAGTTGTTGGAAACTTTACCAACAACAACTTTTTAGAAAACGATTTTTATGTAAGATTAAAACTTTCCTAAATATAAGTCATACAATTCGGACTTTACGATTTTTCTCAAACTTTGGCGGGCTTGAGGGACGGCTTGGCCTTCACCGATCGTCCTTAAAATTTTTTGAAGTGGTTTTTTTTATCAATACCCACCGAATTGGGGGGTTAGAGCATGGAAAAATAGAAAAAAAATTTGATCCATACAGTTAACGACCACCCTAATGTACATGCTTCACACACAAATATTACAATTCAATTTCAAAACCAACACCGTGTGACAAGTTTAAATTAAAATAAATAAATATAAAAGGGAAGGCTCTGTAGAATTTTAAATAATTTTTGCTTCAAAACTTACTTTAAAAAAAATCATTCCACATCCTTTAAAGTTTTCAATAAAATTCGAAATTGTATGATTTTATTTCTCTTAGTTTAGAAGGTGTAATTTTTTCCGTACAAAATTAATTTCTACGTAGAAACTTTATTTATTAGATATAACAATTTAATATTCGCATACATTTTAGCGGGTGTAAGTGCGAATGCAAATAGCAAAAATAAGAGAATAGTTCGCAAATGCGAACTTGTCGCTCGCTTATATACGTACATGGTTTTGTCACATGTTGAAGATTGCCTGTTATTCCTGTTAAAAAAATACTACATGCTATTTTATATGAACATTTTAATTTTTAAATAAAATTAATACTAATTAAGTTTGTCGTGTTTAGTTCCCAACTTTTATTCTTGATAAAACACTGAAATTTTATGTTAGTCCAACGAAAATTTCTTTGTTAATAACAAGTGCACGGCTAAAAAAACTAAACTGGCAACTGGCGATAACAATAAAGCAAGTTGTTTTTGTTTTCATTTTGTTTTTTCTTAATCTACTTACAACTGCAATTAATGTTGGATGTATTCTAACCAATTGTAGAGGGGAATGTTTATTTTTGTTGTTTATGTTTAAGCTTTGATATTGTTACAGGTAAAACTGTTCTTATAACTGTTATTCGGTTAACAGTTTTATTTGTTTAATATCTTTAGTTTTTCTAAAATCTTTAGATAAAGTTTCCTGACGATCTGGCCTTATCAACCAGTGAAATGCGCATGGGAATAGCTTATACCATCAACAATATATTTCACTGTTTTTATCAAGAATAAAAATTCCCACGAAAATTACTTTGTTAATAGCAATATTTACGTAATTTACAACAATATATTGAAAATGAATTAATTTTTTGAAAATTTCCTACATTTGCCTTAAAATAAAATATCATTTTTTCCCCATGCTTAAAATTATCGGAGAAAATCCCCAAAAAGGGAAATGGCAAAACAGGGAATATTGGCATCACTGATGAATAGTCTTAAGGCCCAACTATAATATGCTTAAGTTGGCTTAAGCAATTGTGAGAATACATGTGATTCATATGTGATTAAGCAAAGTGCGATCGCACTTTCCGTACGGAATAAAATACTTTTTATTTTATTTTTGTTTTTTAAATTCTTTTGAGAGGCTTTTTGTTAATTTTTGACAGTAGCTTAAGCCAGCTTATGCATATTATAGTTGGGGGTTTATTCCTTCAATATTTTTCAGAAAAATTTTCTTTGCACTATCAGAATTTTTTGATTGCATATTTCTGTAACCTGACATTGAAAATATTCCAGAAAAATATTGAAGGAAAAAGACTATTCAAGTATGAAAGTTTTATAAATTGTAATTTGACTTAGAATACACATTCGAATTAATATAAAAATTTATATAATAAAATGTTACTCACCATGAGAAATCGATTCCCAGACTCTATTTTGCTAGTGCTTTAGGAAAAAATATTAATTTTTCTTTTAAAACAGCTTTCAATTTATACATATGTTTTATACAAACCGTATAAATTAAACTACCACTTTTATAATTTTTTGTCAATATTTCTTTTTATACCCTTCACCGAAGGTAAAAGGGTATATATAACTTTGTCATTCCGTTTGTAATTTCTACAATATTGATCCTACACCCTATAAAGTATATATATTCTGGGTCCTTATGAAAAGCGAAGTTCAAATCCGGTTGTCCGTCTGTCCCTTGTTTCTAAATTAGGAACACACATTTAGGTTCCCAATACATACCATCCTACAAAATGTGGGCGGGATTGGAAAAGTGGGCGTGGTACTTCCCGTACAAAAAAAAACATTTAAAATTGTATAAAAACCTAAATTTTAAGGATATGATTTATATATAGCAAAATATCGGAAATTTTCAGTAGAACATTTTTTATAAAAAACTCGGGAAAATCGGTTCAGATAAAAAAAGTTATGACCAAAATTTTTTTTTTTTTTTTAAATACCCACTTTCGGGAACCATAGATCTCCCCGAGTCCAAGCTTTATAATAATTTCTACAATATTGGTCCTACACCCTATAAAGTATATATATTCTGGATCCTTATGAAAAGCGAAGTTCAAATCCGGTTGGCCGTCTCTCCCCCCCCCCCCCCCACCCCCTTCACATTTGTTTACATATACTAGCATAATGCTCAATATGATTTTCGTTATCATCCTTCATTATTATTTCATCTATTTAACGAAATTATTTAAGCAAATAGAAACTAGGTATTTTTGTGTTTTTTTGCTACTTAAAAACTCCCCAAACAGATAAAAGAAAACAAATACGCATACTTACATGCCACAAACTATTTTGGTGAATATATTTCCATATTTCGGTTCACAACTGAAATAAGTTTTATGGTTTACAACTTTGCTATTGTGGTGAACAAAAACATCAAAAGAAATTACAACTCAACACAGTGAACATTAAACGGGCCATATTTCATTTTAATGATACTCAAACAACGTTCCTTCATGGTTTAGTTGTCTAGAGGGTGTGTCAAAATAGAAACTGTGAGTTCTCTGGTTCGAATCTTGTTTTTTTTTTTAAAGAAAAATTTTTTTTAAATTTTTATTTTTTTTATTTTCTAAAAACGATTTAAAAAAAATATTTACCAGTTTTCGCTTTTTAAATTTAATTTATAATGAAGTTAAAAGTATTATAAATATGTATGTATACATATGTAAAAATTATTTAGTTTTTGTCTAGTTGCTCTGTATTCTGCTCCCACAATGGCGAAGGGTATATAAGATTCGGCACAGCCGAATATAGCACTCTTACTTGTTTTAATTAGTATTTTTTTTTTTTTTTGCTGAAATTCAAATAACTTAAAAAACGTTAAATAAAATTTAGTGCTATTTAAAAAAGAATAAAATTAATATATATCAGTGAAACAAATAAAAAAAAATACTTATAAAATCTAACGTGCAAAGGATTGATTTTCAGGGTTTAAAAAACTGCAGTCGAAACCAAAAACTGTCGAACAAAAAACGAAAATTATACACAAATTTCGCTTTTTGAGTTGGTTTGATAGCGAATGTTTACATTTAATGAATCAGAAGTAAAAGCAACATTTTTTTTTTTTTTTGGCTGATGACAAATGAAGAAGTGGAAGAAATGGCAGTTTTCTACTTTGACTGCAGTTTTTTAAACGCTGTTGATTTTTAACAAGGTTACGTTATAATGTGCTAAATTCCCATTTCTTACTACATATTGACAAACTGAAGCTTATTGTTGATGGGTTAAGCTATTCCTATGCGCATTTCACTGGTTGCTTAGGCCAGATCGTCAGGAAACTTCATCCAAAGATTTTAGAAAAACAAAAGATATTAAACAAAAATGGTTTTGTTGTTTTTTCTCTGGGTGCATATATTAAACATATAACGAAAACACTTTTGGGCGCAAGGATTTTCTCCCCTATGGTGTAACAAATACCGGCAGCGCTTACTAAAGCGTCTCGGCATATCTGTTAAGCGAATAAGAATTATAAGTCCCAGTTTTACTTGTAACAATATCAAAGCTTAAACAACAACAATAAACAGTGAGTTTATCTTTTCTTACAATCCCTACCACAATTGGTTGACTTTTTGTCAACTCTAAATGTAGTTGTAAGTGGGTAAAGAAAAAACAAAAATAAAACCATTTCTTTATTTTATTATGCCAGTTCAGTTTTATTTACACTGCCACATGCATATTAGTTATCAAAGTTTTTCTTGGGATTCATTTTTATCAATCAATAAAATTTTAAATGACATTAATACCTGTCCCTCACGCACTTATACTGTCTCATTTGACTAATTTACGCAACGAATTCCTGCCGAAGAATGTTATTTCTGTATTGGTATCAGTATCGGGATTAAATTTTGAACGGTAATTAAGGAATATTGGTATTATTAACGGTATCGGCTGCCAGCCCTTGTTATTATCATGCAACATGACAACTTTAAGATGAAGATTATAGCCAGGATAGAATAATTATTTATTTTTTTGTGTAAAAATTAAGATAAGAACAAATAAGAATGTGATTTCTAGTCCTATTAAACTGTGAAGTATTAAATTTTATTTTGATGGCATTATCTTTTACGGCTATAGGCGTAATAAACTGTTAAAATTGGGGCTTGTCCTATTAAACTGTGACGTTCCAAACTTTATTATGATAGCCTTATTAATTATGGTCTTAGGCGTACTTTACTGTTTTCTGGGAGTAGGTTTTATATGGGGCTTATGGTAAATTATGGACGGCTCTTCAGGAAATTTTACAACATGATTTCCTGTCAAAAAAAAAACGAACTTACCATTTATGTTAGTTTTTGTAACAAAATTATAAATTTGCAAAGGTGGTGATTCCTAGCTCTGATCCTACTGAGCCGACCTTTATGGATTTCAATCCCAAACTGCTTAGGATAACTTCAATCAATTTGACACCAAGTTTGTTTATTTCTTTTGAGTTTGCGAAAGTACACTCACAATATTCTGTACGTAAAATTAACTGAAATTGTAATATAAAATAAATGAAACTTCAATTAAAAACCGGTCTACTTATTTTTCATTTATTTTTAACAAAAAGTTCATTTAATTTTTACTGTCAAAAATTCAACACCATATTCCGTAATATCAAATAAATATTCAGTAATTTTGTAAAATTTTACTGTCAAAACTTCAACACCGTATTCAGTAAAAACAATTAAATATTCAGTAATTTTATTAAATTTTACTGTCAAAAAATTTACCCCATATTCAGTAAAAAAATAAAATATTCAGTTATTTCATTAAATTTTCGTTTACTCCACAAAAGAGCCGAATTTCTAAAAAATACCAGACAGACACCTGTCCGCTTGTTTTTCTTATAAGCGAGATAGGAAGAATATTATTATTTACTTACCCTGTTACACACGTTTGTTTTACTTTTGTTGTACTGACCACGTTGTTTACAGAAGAACTCTCAATTATAAGACACCAGCAGCATGACCGATATGGCTTCGCAATTATTTTACTTTTAAACTTTGATGTATTTAACTAAATTTTATTAACAAATAGAAAATGGGAATTGCTTACACAAAACAAGAAATTAATTTTTTATAGATAAGTAAAAATTAATTTTTGGTAGTACAATTATATAAAATAACTGAATATTTAATTGTTTTTACTGAATATGGTGTTGAATTTTTGACATTTTTATAAAATTTTTGACAATTAATTTTTATAAGATAACTGAAAATTCATTTGGTTTTACGGAATTCGTGGTTGAATTTTTGACAGTAAAAATTAAATGAACTTTTCGTTGCTTTAAATTACATTTTTATTTAATTTAACATAAAGAAGAATTTAACTCAATCAACCGACAATATTAACTGCAACTGAAAATCCGTATTAATATGCACTTAGTTTTTTGAATAACTGTTAGAATCAGTTAAAAATAAATTTGCTTGGAATTTTAAATGTTTATTTATTTAAAAATGACTGAACGGAATATTTCTTAAATAAACTACAGTCCGTTACTGTAATAATATTGTGAGTGTAAGCGTGTTTCCAACAGACGGACATACGGACAGACAGACGGACATGGCTAAGTGGAGGGTATGTAAGCTAAGATAAATTTTAAAAAATTAGTGGAAATGAACTAAGATAACATGAATAGCGCCCAGAGTTTAACGTCTGGTTAAAACGCCACCAAAGGCAAAAATAGAGCCATGAACAATTTTTTGAACAATGATTTGCGACATAATATGATCGGACGTTAAATGGCAGCGGTATATATAAAAAACAAAAAGCACCATAACGTATATATATCTGGATCCTTGAGTAATTCTAAGTCGATTAAGCCATTTCCGTCTGTCTTACGCTCATTTTCGAACGATTTAAAAGAAAATAACAATATTGCTGTCAACTTGTTCCTAGTTCTTCTGAGCAGTTTGGGATTGAAACCCTGCAACATGGGTTAAGTAGGATAATAGTTATGAACAGTGTTCGCAAATAAGCAAAACATTATTTAGCGTTGGGCTCAAACACTCAAGCTTCGTACAGACGATGGTCAGATCTTACAATGTTGTCTTTAAAATTGCCTAAAAATGCCTTGCAACTGTCTGAACATTGTAAGCGCATTTTCATTTGGCAGATGTGTAACATTAATGCATCTAACAATGGCGCCATTGTCAGAAAAATTACAATATTGTAATATCTGACCATCGTCTGTACGAAGCTTCAGGAATGATGTCTATTTTTTCAGTTTTTGTGGAGACGAACACAACCCTTAATACCATTCGTAACTAAGAAGATTTTTTTGTTCTTCGTTAAAAAAAAAAAAATAGAACAATTTTAGTAAAACTATAGACAAACATTATATTTTAATGTTCTATAATGTTTCTTTTTTACATTGATAAAGAAATAAACACACAAAATATTTTAGCAACGACCGCACGAACAGCTTGGGTGTGTATTGTGTATATGTTTCGTTTGCGTAAAATAATTTGGCTGGCTTTTTGTTTTATTTTCTTATGTGTATTTTGTTTTTGTAAAAATTGTTTGGTTTTTTTAACAAGCCAAAAGGGCGCACAACAAAAACGAACGAACATTAATGAGCTGAACCAAACACAATGAAGTTTGCGTTTGTGGTTTTGAAAAAATAATCGAACGGAGTTAAATATCCTCATCTTTTAGTTTAGTTCGATAAGAACAGTACTATTTTCGAGTTTGAAAGATGACAAGCAGGGAAACGTTATTTTTTAAAGATTTTCTGCACAAACACTTTTAGCGTCTGAATCTTCCACAAATCTACCGAAAACTTAGGAGCGATATTTAGTGTTTATTTTCGAACACTGGTTATGAAAAAAAATTTGGACAACCACCCTAAAAAATTAACAATTTTGTTACAAAAACTGGCATGAATAATGGCGGAATAAAGATATTGATATGATATTCGTCCTATATGACTACAAATAATACTGGCCCTGCAGAACAAATTTGAACTTTTCTGTGCGGTCTGGCATTTAATCGCAAATTTTTCCTAATCTAATCTCCATTTTTCTCCTTCAGCTCTACTTTTCGAGATATACCATTATGTCCAAAATTAACGCCCTTTCACTACATATATTGGAATAACTTAACCACGGTTGACCATTTTCAGCTAACAAAAAAATCCGAAACTCGGCAACAGCAGTGCTTATATTGTTTTTAAATTTGCCCTGTAGTTTCAGTGATATCGTTGAATTTTTTAATAAAAAAGAAAATTTTGAAAAAAAACAAATTTTTTGTTCTTTAAAAATTCATAAAAAATAAAAACGCGACAAAAAACACAGTTTTGGTCAAAAACAGTTAGCTTCACATATTTTGAATGAAATGAATATCGATTTCCATACAAAAATAACATTTAAAATATGTGCGTTTCCTGAACGTTTTTTCCTTTTTGCATGGAAATCGATATTTTGTTTTCTCAGTAAATTGTGAATAATATCAAAAGTTTTTTATGACTAAAATATGTTTAACATTTGTAATAGCATGGTTGGTTTTCAACCATAGCATGTTGCTCCTGGAAAAGAGAAAAATACTATTGTTAATATAAAACCAAATAATTGTCACATTTAACCATAACATGTTTAGAAACAACCATAATATGGTCGTGGCTTCTGGAGTGAGGGCTAATTTAACCATAACAAAGTTGTCTGTAACTATCATATGGCTAAATTAAACATAATATGTTTGAAATTTTCTTTGAAAATAGTTTGGTTTGAGGTGACCATATTAAAACAAGATGTTTCTCTGCGTGTATAGCCGAATTTCATAGTTATAATACAAATTCATTGACTAAAGCTATGTTCACGCCTTTTAAATATTTGACGTCCTACACGTAACCCTACTTTTACTAAAAAATTATTTGCTTTTAAATTACATTATACAATTATCTTCATACTAATTAAGTTAATTGATCAATAGAAATTGTTAAAAGTAAAGCTAAAGTTTGCTCAATTTATTGGTCAATATTTTTTGGATTTTTTCGTTAAATATTTGTTAGGCCTGAACACGACTTAAGGAAATAAATTTTATTTAACTAACATTTTTGGAAATTATGGCAGCTAGCGGCACAAAATTTAAACACAAGTAAGCCTTCCATTCCATCTTTGAACGCTTATCTTAATCTAAAAGTAAGAGCACTCTGTTTTAATCAGGATACAGCTAAATAACCTGTCAAAAGATATTAAGATTTTAATTTTAGCTTTTACAGTACATTTGAGGAGGTCCATAACAGAGAACGGCTTTGTGCGATTGCAAAACAATCGCATTAAATGAACACCAACAAATACACTCGCTTGCGGTCATCAAATCAAACTTGCGCAACCGCAGACATTCGCTGCTGGTTTGCAGTCATTCAAATAATGCACATCGTGCTTTGTTATTGATACCATCGTTAGCTTCGTTTTTTAATAAAGATGTTTGTGTGTTCGGTGCGACAATGATTGTTTTGGTAAAGAAAAAAAAATACAAACAAAAAAGCCAGAAATCAAGCAATCATTACTCATGTAGGCATTCAGCAGTTGCTATGTAGTACAAGAAAATAAATTGAAGAAAAACAACAACAAACAATTTCCATAGAAATAGAAGACAATGTATTGTTGTTGTTAAGCTGGAAGTCCATACCACGCGTTTTCGCTTCCACGCAGCGCATGCTTTTCTAACCTTACTTGCGTTCTTCTTTTCAAGTTACATGCAACGCTTTTTATGCAGCAGCAGCACAAGTAAAAATAAAATTTTATTTGTCAAAATCAGCTGATTTGTTCGAACGCTGCTTGTGACGCTTACAAAAGTAGAAAGTAAACCTACTTTTCGCCTCAAGGCATCTACGCTTTTGTGCATGTAACTTACTACACTCACAATATTCTGTACGTAAAATTAACTGAAATTGTAATATAAAATAAATGAAAATTCAATTAAAAACCGGTCTACTTATTTTTCTTGTATTTTTTACAAAAAGTTCATTTAATTTTTACTGTCAAAAATTCAACACCATATTCCGTAATATCAAATAAATATTCAGTTATTTTGTAAAATTTTACTGTCAAAAATTCAACACCACATTCAGTAAAAACACTTAAATAGGTATTCTCTTATTATTTAAAATTTTACTGTCAAAAAATTGACCCCATATTCAGTAAAAACAATTAAATATACAGTTATTTTATTAAATTCAGTAATTTTCGTTTACTACACAAAAGAGCCGAATTTCTAAAAAATACCAGACAGACACCTGTCCGCTTGTTTTTCCTATAAGCGAGAGAGGGAGAATATTATAATTTACTTACCCTGTTACACACGTTTGTTTTACTTTTGTTGTACTGACCACGTTGTTTACAGAAGAACTCTCAATTATAAGACACCAGCAGCATGACCGATATGGATTCGCAATTATTTTACTTTTAAAATTTGATGTATTTAACTAAATTATATTAACAAATAGAAAATGGGAACTGCTTACACAAAACAAGCAATTCATTTTTTATAAATAAGTAAAAATTAATTTTTGGTGTACAATTATATAATATAACTGAATATTTAATTGTTTTTACTGAATATGGTGTTGAATTTTTGACAGTAAAATTTTATAAAATAACTGCATATTTATTTGTATTCACGGAATATGTAGTTAATTTTTTGACAATTAATTTATAAAAGATAACTGAATAATTAGTATTGTGGTTATTTTGTTGAACTATTTATGGTTTTTAATCCAAATTTTTAATATTTTTAATTAGGCTTAAGTTCATGAAATTTAATTTTCATTAAATTATTTTTGTGAAGAATATAACTGAATATTTATTTGTTTTTACGGAATTCGCGGTTGAATTTTTGACCGTAAAAATTAAATGAACTTTTCGTTGCTTTAAATTACATTTTTATTTAATTTAACATAAAGAAGAATTTAACTCAATCAACCGACAATATTAACTGCAACTGAAAATCCGTATTAATATGCACTTAGTTTTTTGAATAACTGTTAGAATCAGTTAAAAATAAATTTGCTTGGAATTTTAAATGTTTATTTATTTAAAAATGACTGAACGGAATATTTCTTAAATAAATTTACAGTCCGTTACTGTAATAATATTGTGAGTGTACGTATAACTATACATATTCTACTTTTTTGACAGCTGCGTATGCTGCGAAAAAGCGAGTAACGCGTGGTGTGGACCTCCAGCTTTATAGTTATTATTGCTTTTAATGTAACAAAGCGACTCGTACTTATACCAATTTAGTTCGTCGTTGGCTTATCGAGTGGACAATGACTACTTGAATGCAAAAGCATAAAGGCCTAACCAGAATGTGAATATCGTGGCTTAAGCAACTGAGCGAATACATGTAAATCATATGTGTAAAACATGTTGAACTTAAGGGAACTTTTTGTTAAATTTTATGAATCGGTAATTTGCTTAAGCAAAGTGCGAAACGAATTGCACATTCCGTACGGAATCAAATGTTTTTTATTTTGTTTTTGTTCTTTTTAAATGCATTTGAAAGGCTTTTTCCTTTATTTTTTAAGTCCATTGGCCGTATTCTGTAATTCGCTAAAGCTAAATATCTATCGCTAAAAATCTTTAAAGTTGATTTAGCGATTTTTGGCTACGAATGCAGTACTGTAACGTGCATTTCTAAATTTGGCAATGTCATAACAATTTAATTCACCGCAATTTATGTTTTACTGTCATCACAAAAAGTTTTTAACTTTGTACTCTCTAAGGCATTTTAGCGATAGAGATTTAGCTTTAGCTAAGCGAATTACGGAATACGGGTGCATGTCAGATAAAACTTTTGCTTCGCTTTGCGTTAGAGATTCGCTTTGACATCTAATATAAAATATACATACTCATACGAAAGATGTCACATAAAGTACTTTTAACGCAGAGTGAAGCGAAAAGTTAGACAACTCTCATCTTTTTGCGTGCTTTGACAATCTACTAGTATACATTTTTTTTTGTTTATTTTTTTTAACATAATGCGTGAGTGTTGTCAAAGTGTTTATTGTGACATACACCTTTTGCGTTACGCTTTTCAGTCAAAGTTAGAAACGTAACGCAAAGCGATGAAGTTTTATCTGACATGTCCTTTACAGTAGCTTAAGTTTGTCTATGCATATTCTGGATGGGCCTTAAGAATTTATGCCTTTTGACTTTGGGTATTTGTGTTGTTGCGTGCGCAACAATTAATGCAAACAAAGCACTTTCAATAAAAAACTCACACATGCACAAATCAAATGTGTACAAAACGATGTCAAAATTACCAACGTTGAACTTTGTGATTTTGATAGTGATTTTGCAGTTCTCTGGTTCATAACAAAACGCAATAATTACACCGTAACATTTTTTGGGTTAACGACAAAATGTAATTTAAGTAAGTAGCACATAATTTTATTTAAAAACAATTATTGAGGCATTATTGTCTACAAAAAATAATATAAATCACAAAATAATTATTTTATCTGAAACTTTGTTTTAAAGTTATTTAGATAACAAATTTGGAATTATTGCGTTTTGGTCCGAATCATAGTATTTATTTAATTTTGCTTTGAAATGTATGTAGTTAGGGTTGGTGAAAGTGAGCCGAATCGACTTTTATTCTAATACTAGCTGACCCGACAGACGTTGTCCTGTCCAAATTAGGAAAAATGTTTGCGTTTGATTTTTAAAGTCCTTTAAAAAGATACGAACATTTGAAAGACAAATTAGTCAAATCAATGGAGCCGTTTTCTGATTTTAGGTAAATCGAAAAAAGTGGGCGGGGCAAAATTGTCTTTCCGTAAAAACCTAAGTTGGACCATGGCGATGATTTTAAAGAAAAAATCGTCCAAATCGGTCAAGCCGTTCTCAAGATATGCGCTTAATAGAAAAAGTTGGCGTAAAAATAGGCGTGGTAAAGTTTTCTTTCGATGAAAACTTTAAATGGATCAATGTGAACATTTGAAAGAAAAATTTGTCAAATCGATGGAGCCGTTTTCTGATTTTAGGTAATTCGAAAAAAAGTGGGCGGGGCAAAATTTTCACAGTGTCACCCGCCTGAATATTCTGAAGATTCCCTGAAAATGTCATCGAAATCGGCCCAGCCGTTTTGGAGTCCATACGTTACGTACATACATACACACATCCTGTTTTATATGTAGGTTTTTGAAGGTCTCTATACTCCTTTCTAAAAGATTCGCTTCGCATGATATCCTGCCTTCAGAAGTATGCCTTCTGGAAGGTATAAACTTCTTTTTAAAAGACCTTCTGAAATATTCAGTACACATTCGCTACTCCCTTCTTTGAGAAGGGAGAAAGGAAGGTGTTCAGTTTTATTTACTTTTTATTTTTAGTGACCTTCCTTACTCCCTTCTTTAGGAGTTGTTTTTAAAGGAAGTGTGGAAGGCCTTGCGACCAATGACAACCTGTGTAAAAAATAAATAAGTATGGAATGCGGCGAGAAGGGCTTCTGACTGCTTGTGACTGTTAAATAAGGCCTTCTATTAGGCCTTTTTACTCATTCTAGTTACCGCTGGGATGTGATAACATTTTAAACAAAAAAAATTTTGTTTTTAGTTTAAAGTGTTGTTTATCCAATTTATTTAAAAATATATCGTTACCCAAAACGCAAAAGGACCTAACTAACCCAAAATTTAAAATCGACTTTTTCATTGATTTGATTGCAAAAGTATTAACTAAACAAAAATTCCTTGCGTTTTACAGTTATTTAAGAGTTACCTCCAGAGTATTATTTATTTATAAAGTTGACTTTTTTAAATTTCTTTTGCATTTTTCTCTGAAATAATTCATTTGAAATTGATTTACAGTGTAGTTATTTAGTTTTGGAATGTTTTTTAATAAAGGTAATACAGATTTCAATGTGCAGATTAGGATTTAATTAAAAAAATAAAAAAACTTAAAAAATGTAATTATTGCGTTTTGTTATGGACCTCCTCATTTGTTCTCATTCGAATAACTTGCAGTGTTAAATATTTTATATATTTTTCTTTTAAAGATTTTTGTGTAAATGCCCTGAAGGAAACCTGGGTATATTGTAGACTTTTTGGCGACATTGTCAACGAAGTGTCTACACTTTTATATATGTCTTTAATAACAAGAATATTTTTTTACAAATTTATCTTAACTTTTTTTCCATAGTGATTCTCTGGTTACAATGTCTACATATGGTCCCAAAAGAACTACCAAGTCAATAGTACCAACGTCAGTAGTAGATTTCCAATGACACGCACATGTTAAATGTCTATAGTAAATAACATTGTCTGGGGTATAATAAATCACTAGTACTGGTGACTGTGTCAGTAGTGAATCAGTACAGATTCACTAGTGACATTTCCTACAGGGTGTGTATTTGCTTTATACAGCAACAGCAACAAAGTATACATATAAAGCACATACGAATAAACATTTAATCACATATATACATATTTATTTTAACTAATTACACTTTTTATACTAATGTATTAAATACATTAATAATAGCCTCTTTCCTGGCCCCACAAATAAGTGAAGTGTAATAAAAGTGCTGAACAAAATTTTTATTTATTATAATTTATTACAATTGTCGTTGTCGCCTACTTTTAAGAAAGTTCTCTTATAGTTGCCCTTTATAATATTTCTCCTTCTGTCCTAAGTTGGCTATCCATAAGTTTGTATGTTATTTGTACACCCTTCACCACTGCTGGAAAGGGTATATATAAGTTTGTCATTCCGTTTGAAATTTTTACAATATTTAAGGTAGACGCTACATAAAGTATATAAATTCTAGGTGGGTATGAGTGACAAAGTTGATTTAACGATTGTTCCTAAAAGTTTGCAATTTAAATTCAGCCAGTTCGGTCCACAAATGGCTTAGACGACTGCCTCTAATTTTTGTTTTTTTTTTTTGTAAATCAGGAGAACGAAAAGATCGTAAGCTGACAAATAAGGTACAAACATCTTGTGTGGGTCGGATTGGTGAGGTGGTCGTGGAACTTTCCATACAAAGACAATATAGATTTCTGTATATCAATTATTAGTATTGTGGTTATTTTATTGAACTATTTATGGTTTTTAATCCAAATTTTTAATATTTTTAATTAGGCTTAAGTTCATTAAATTTAATTTTCATTAAATTATTTTTATGAAGAAAGGAATTTACAACATGAAAATTAATTAAAATTTATTGATAATTTTTCATTCTTGACTCAATCTGGGCTCGAACCCAGGTGTTTACGGACAGGTTACCCTGACATGTTTCGATTGCAACCACTCAATCTCCTCAGAGGGCTTGCCGTTTAACACTCGCAGCCATCGACGACTGCTGACGTCATTAGTCAAACATCAATCCTTAAACCAAATTGTATTCAACCTTTGGTAGATCGAAATTTGCTTTGAATGATTATCTATTTTAATTCATTTAAACATGTTATTCCTTTACTTCTGTTTTCTCGTACTTTTGTCAAGAATTCTTCTTGAAGTTCAAAGTACATATTTTTTGTTTCTTCATTTTTTGTCTTTCTTATTCTTGTTGACCTTTTCAGCACAACTTGAAGGACAAATGCAAACATAGAGCTCGTGCCTTAGCTTTAACAATTATTAGTATTGTGGTTATTTTATTGAACTATTTATGGTTTTTAATCCAAATTTTTAATATTTTTAATTAGGCTTAAGTTCATTAAATTTAATTTTCATTAAATTATTTTTATGAAGAAAGGAATTTACAACATGAAAATTAATTAAAATTTATTGATAATTTTTCATTCTTGACTCAATCTGGGCTCGAACCCAGGTGTTTACGGACAGGTTACCCTGACATGTTTCGATTGCAACCACTCAATCTCCTCAGAGGGCTTGCCGTTTAACACTCGCAGCCATCGACGACTGCTGACGTCATTAGTCAAACATCAATCCTTAAACCAAATTGTATTCAACCTTTGGTAGATCGAAATTTGCTTTGAATGATTATCTATTTTAATTCATTTAAACATGTTATTCCTTTACTTCTGTTTTCTCGTACTTTTGTCAAGAATTCTTCTTGAAGTTCAAAGTACATATTTTTTGTTTCTTAATTTTTTGTCTTTCTTATTCTTGTTGACCTTTTCAGCACAACTTGAAGGACAAATGCAAACATAGAGCTCGTGCCTTAGCTTTAACAATTATTAGTATTGTGGTTATTTTATTGAACTATTTATGGTTTTTAATCCAAATTTTTAATATTTTTAATTAGGCTTAAGTTCATTAAATTTAATTTTCATTAAATTATTTTTATGAAGAAAGGAATTTACAACATGAAAATTAATTAAAATTTATTGATAATTTTTCATTCTTGACTCAATCTGGGCTCGAACCCAGGTGTTTACGGACAGGTTACCCTGACATGTTTCGATTGCAACCACTCAATCTCCTCAGAGGGCTTGCCGTTTAACACTCGCAGCCATCGACGACTGCTGACGTCATTAGTCAAACATCAATCCTTAAACCAAATTGTATTCAACCTTTGGTAGATCGAAATTTGCTTTGAATGATTATCTATTTTAATTCATTTAAACATGTTACTCCTTTACTTCTGTTTTCTCGTACTTTTGTCAAGAATTCTTCTTGAAGTTCAAAGTACATATTTTTTGTTTCTTCATTTTTTGTCTTTCTTATTCTTGTTGACCTTTTCAGCACAACTTGAAGGACAAATGCAAACATAGAGCTCGTGCCTTAGCTTTAACAATTATTAGTATTGTGGTTATTTTATTGAACTATTTATGGTTTTTAATCCAAATTTTTAATATTTTTAATTAGGCTTAAGTTCATTAAATTTAATTTTCATTAAATTATTTTTATGAAGAAAGGAATTTACAACATGAAAATTAATTAAAATTTATTGATAATTTTTCATTCTTGACTCAATCTGGGCTCGAACCCAGGTGTTTACGGACAGGTTACCCTGACATGTTTCGATTGCAACCACTCAATCTCCTCAGAGGGCTTGCCGTTTAACACTCGCAGCCATCGACGACTGCTGACGTCATTAGTCAAACATCAATCCTTAAACCAAATTGTATTCAACCTTTGGTAGATCGAAATTTGCTTTGAATGATTATCTATTTTAATTCATTTAAACATGTTATTCCTTTACTTCTGTTTTCTCGTACTTTTGTCAAGAATTCTTCTTAAAGTTCAAAGTACATATTTTTTGTTTCTTCATTTTTTGTCTTTCTTATTCTTGTTGACCTTTTCAGCACAACTTGAAGGACAAATGCAAACATAGAGCTCGTGCCTTAGCTTTAACAATTATTAGTATTGTGGTTATTTTATTGAACTATTTATGGTTTTTAATCCAAATTTTTAATATTTTTAATTAGGCTTAAGTTCATTAAATTTAATTTTCATTAAATTATTTTTATGAAGAAAGGAATTTACAACATGAAAATTAATTAAAATTTATTGATAATTTTTCATTCTTGACTCAATCTGGGCTCGAACCCAGGTGTTTACGGACAGGTTACCCTGACATGTTTCGATTGCAACCACTCAATCTCCTCAGAGGGCTTGCCGTTTAACACTCGCAGCCATCGACGACTGCTGACGTCATTAGTCAAACATCAATCCTTAAACCAAATTGTATTCAACCTTTGGTAGATCGAAATTTGCTTTGAATGATTATCTATTTTAATTCATTTAAACATGTTATTCCTTTACTTCTGTTTTCTCGTACTTTTGTCAAGAATTCTTCTTGAAGTTCAAAGTACATATTTTTTGTTTCTTCATTTTTTGTCTTTCTTATTCTTGTTGACCTTTTCAGCACAACTTGAAGGACAAATGCAAACATAGAGCTCGTGCCTTAGCTTTAACAATTATTAGTATTGTGGTTATTTTATTGAACTATTTATGGTTTTTAATCCAAATTTTTAATATTTTTAATTAGGCTTAAGTTCATTAAATTTAATTTTCATTAAATTATTTTTATGAAGAAAGGAATTTACAACATGAAAATTAATTAAAATTTATTGATAATTTTTCATTCTTGACTCAATCTGGGCTCGAACCCAGGTGTTTACGGACAGGTTACCCTGACATGTTTCGATTGCAACCACTCAATCTCCTCAGAGGGCTTGCCGTTTAACACTCGCAGCCATCGACGACTGCTGACGTCATTAGTCAAACATCAATCCTTAAACCAAATTGTATTCAACCTTTGGTAGATCGAAATTTGCTTTGAATGATTATCTATTTTAATTCATTTAAACATGTTATTCCTTTACTTCTGTTTTCTCGTACTTTTGTCAAGAATTCTTCTTGAAGTTCAAAGTACATATTTTTTGTTTCTTCATTTTTTGTCTTTCTTATTCTTGTTGACCTTTTCAGCACAACTTGAAGGACAAATGCAAACATAGAGCTCGTGCCTTAGCTTTAACAATTATTAGTATTGTGGTTATTTTATTGAACTATTTATGGTTTTTAATCCAAATTTTTAATATTTTTAATTAGGCTTAAGTTCATTAAATTTAATTTTCATTAAATTATTTTTATGAAGAAAGGAATTTACAACATGAAAATTAATTAAAATTTATTGATAATTTTTCATTCTTGACTCAATCTGGGCTCGAACCCAGGTGTTTACGGACAGGTTACCCTGACATGTTTCGATTGCAACCACTCAATCTCCTCAGAGGGCTTGCCGTTTAACACTCGCAGCCATCGACGACTGCTGACGTCATTAGTCAAACATCAATCCTTAAACCAAATTGTATTCAACCTTTGGTAGATCGAAATTTGCTTTGAATGATTATCTATTTTAATTCATTTAAACATGTTATTCCTTTACTTCTGTTTTCTCGTACTTTTGTCAAGAATTCTTCTTGAAGTTCAAAGTACATATTTTTTGTTTCTTCATTTTTTGTCTTTCTTATTCTTGTTGACCTTTTCAGCACAACTTGAAGGACAAATGCAAACATAGAGCTCGTGCCTTAGCTTTAACAATTATTAGTATTGTGGTTATTTTATTGGACTATTTATGGTTTTTAATCCAAATTTTTAATATTTTTAATTAGGCTTAAGTTCATTAAATTTAATTTTCATTAAATTATTTTTATGAAGAAAGGAATTTACAACATGAAAATTAATTAAAATTTATTGATAATTTTTCATTCTTGACTCAATCTGGGCTCGAACCCAGGTGTTTACGGACAGGTTACCCTGACATGTTTCGATTGCAACCACTCAATCTCCTCAGAGGGCTTGCCGTTTAACACTCGCAGCCATCGACGACTGCTGACGTCATTAGTCAAACATCAATCCTTAAACCAAATTGTATTCAACCTTTGGTAGATCGAAATTTGCTTTGAATGATTATCTATTTTAATTCATTTAAACATGTTATTCCTTTACTTCTGTTTTCTCGTACTTTTGTCAAGAATTCTTCTTGAAGTTCAAAGTACATATTTTTTGTTTCTTCATTTTTTGTCTTTCTTATTCTTGTTGACCTTTTCAGCACAACTTGAAGGACAAATGCAAACATAGAGCTCGTGCCTTAGCTTTAACAATTATTAGTATTGTGGTTATTTTATTGAACTATTTATGGTTTTTAATCCAAATTTTTAATATTTTTAATTAGGCTTAAGTTCATTAAATTTAATTTTCATTAAATTATTTTTATGAAGAAAGGAATTTACAACATGAAAATTAATTAAAATTTATTGATAATTTTTCATTCTTGACTCAATCTGGGCTCGAACCCAGGTGTTTACGGACAGGTTACCCTGACATGTTTCGATTGCAACCACTCAATCTCCTCAGAGGGCTTGCCGTTTAACACTCGCAGCCATCGACGACTGCTGACGTCATTAGTCAAACATCAATCCTTAAACCAAATTGTATTCAACCTTTGGTAGATCGAAATTTGCTTTGAATGATTATCTATTTTAATTCATTTAAACATGTTATTCCTTTACTTCTGTTTTCTCGTACTTTTGTCAAGAATTCTTCTTGAAGTTCAAAGTACATATTTTTTGTTTCTTCATTTTTTGTCTTTCTTATTCTTGTTGACCTTTTCAGCACAACTTGAAGGACAAATGCAAACATAGAGCTCGTGCCTTAGCTTTAACAATTATTAGTATTGTGGTTATTTTATTGAACTATTTATGGTTTTTAATCCAAATTTTTAATATTTTTAATTAGGCTTAAGTTCATTAAATTTAATTTTCATTAAATTATTTTTATGAAGAAAGGAATTTACAACATGAAAATTAATTAAAATTTATTGATAATTTTTCATTCTTGACTCAATCTGGGCTCGAACCCAGGTGTTTACGGACAGGTTACCCTGACATGTTTCGATTGCAACCACTCAATCTCCTCAGAGGGCTTGCCGTTTAACACTCGCAGCCATCGACGACTGCTGACGTCATTAGTCAAACATCAATCCTTAAACCAAATTGTATTCAACCTTTGGTAGATCGAAATTTGCTTTGAATGATTATCTATTTTAATTCATTTAAACATGTTATTCCTTTACTTCTGTTTTCTCAAACAAAAGTACGAGAAAACAGAAGTAAAGGAATAACATGTTTAAATGAATTAAAATAGATAATCATTCAAAGCAAATTTCGATCTACCAAAGGTTGAATACAATTTGGTTTAAGGATTGATGTTTGACTAATGACGTCAGCAGTCGTCGATGGCTGCGAGTGTTAAACGGCAAGCCCTCTGAGGAGATTGAGTGGTTGCAATCGAAACATGTCAGGGTAACCTGTCCGTAAACACCTGGGTTCGAGCCCAGATTGAGTCAAGAATGAAAAATTATCAATAAATTTTAATTAATTTTCATGTTGTAAATTCCTTTCTTCATAAAAATAATTTAATGAAAATTAAATTTAATGAACCTAAGCCTAATTAAAAATATTAAAGATTTCTGTATATCTTGAGAACAGAAAGAGCCAAAGTTTCGAAATTAGCATCAAGCATCTTGGTTATCAATAGACAACATCCAACAAAATTTGAGAGACAGTAAAAAGTGGGTGTGGCGCAAAATCGATTTATGTACAGTGACGGGCTAAATTATTTTGCACAGAATGCACTTTCAACTTTACGATTGCTTAAAAAGCTTTGTTAGAGTTATATTGGGTGATTTTTTAGCTATTATCTTTTAGGCAACACTGGCTTAAGCAGCTGTTAAACATCTTCAGTTTGGACCATAATTTAACCTTGAATCATCTAACAAACGAACAACGCTTGCAAATTATTGAATTTTATTATCAAAATGCGTGCTCTGTTAAGAAAGTTCATTGCGCGCTTCTTGTGTTCAGCGACGAAGCTCATTTTTGGCTCAATGGGTACGTTAATAAGCAGAATTGTCGATTTTGGAGTGAAGATCAGCCAGAAGCATTGCAAGAGCTACAAATGCGTCCACAAAAATTCACAGA
Organism: Pollenia angustigena; assembly: GCA_930367215.1. Classification (NCBI taxonomy): domain Eukaryota; kingdom Metazoa; phylum Arthropoda; class Insecta; order Diptera; family Polleniidae; genus Pollenia; species Pollenia angustigena. The sequence goes on along the minus strand of OV884057.1, from coordinate 115,399,603 downwards.
TTGGCTGGTTTATGGGCTGGTGGCATCATTGGAGCATACTTCTTCAAAGATGATGCGAATCGTAACGTAACTGTGAATGGTGGGCGCTACCGTGGGATGATATCCAACTTTGTTTTGACCAAAATGCCACAGGTGCCACAGGCCACACAGCACGCTTGACAATGGACTTATTGAGAGGCGAGTTCGGTGAACATTTAATTTCACGTTTGGGGCCGGTCAATTGGCCGCCTAGATCGTGCGATTTAACGCCTTTAGACTATTTTTTGTGGGGCTATGTTAAAGCTCATGTCTATACACACATGCCCGCTTCAATTGACGCATTGGAAGACAACATTGAAGCATGTATTCATGAGATACCGGCCGATATGCTGGAAACAACTACTACTTTTTCTGACTGTACGTCAGTACGTAGGTACTCCATAATTTTGAAGTTTTCACAGGTAAAAGTTCGAATGTCAGTGTGATTTAAATTTTCAAAAAAATTTATTAATTTTATTAAAAATTGGTAACAAACAAAGAGACACCACAGCATCTCACCGAAAAATTATTCTATATTTGCACTTAACACGCGTTCTTTAATAAGTGTTGAAACAGTGTTAGAATTGTATAATGAGCAAAACTTAAAATATATAGTATTTCAAAAATGGCAAATGTAGCCCAAGGTAAGTAGTTTTATTCTTATTAATATTGTGATTGTGTAATCTCAACATTACCTCTAAATTCTGTGGACCAAAAGTTGTGTTTGGACATGAACGTTTTATTTAACTTTACACTGGTTACAGAATTTTCAGATCTTGGAATACTTTTGAATTCTAAATTAAATCTCAAGAAACACATATATATATATATATATATATATATATATATGATGGTAGACAAAGCTCGCGGTGTGTTGGCTTTTATAAAACGATGGGCTAAGGAGTTTACTGAACCAATCATTACTAAACGGTTATATACATCTTTAGTCAGACCAATCTTGGAATATGGATCTGTTATTATCTCAAAAACATTATAGAATCAGTCCAAAAACAATTCCTTCTTTTTTGCTTGGGTAATTCAACATGGAATCCTTACGTCATTATCCCTCCTTATACTACAAGGCTTGCATTAATAAAATTACCAATGTTGGAGAGCAGAAGAACTATGCTTAGCGTTTCATTTTTATTCAACCAAATAAATGGTGCCATCTGTTTCTTCTTCCTACTCAGCAACATAAATTTTTATGTTCCTCATCGATCAACTCGTATCCAAATTCCAATCTATTTACAAGTTTTCCAAACTAATTATGCTAATTCTGATCCTCTAAGAAAATTGTGTAAACATTATAATGATTTTTATTTTCTTATTGATTTTTCGGTTATTGTTAATGTCATTAAACGTAATAATATTTTGTACCTTATTCAGTATAATTAAATGGATGTCTAAATCGTTTTTTATTTTGTGTATTATATAAATTTTTTATAATGGGTCTGGAAGGATTTATTCAATGTGGAAGTGTTCGTCAAAGTGTGCGTTTATATCTCGCCAATATTGTATTGCAATATTGCAAAATCCCACAATTGTCATTTAATTTAAGCACAATTTTTAATCACCGTACACCCAAAGAAAAAACTTGTTTTAATATGGTCACCTCCAACAAAACAATTTTTAAAAAACATTTTAAATATATTATGTTTAACTTAACCGTATTATTGTCACCGACAACCATATTATTGTTAAAATAGTCCTCCTCGCAAGATGCATATTTGGAAAATACTATTTTTAATTTAAAAACTAATTTTTGTCATATTTTTTTTTTTTTTTTTAATTTCTTAAGCTAATCCCGCGAAGCTCTATGCTTGTCTGCAGGAAAGAAACCAGAGTCTCTGGCGGGAATCGAACCCGCAACCTCGGCGCTGATAGACTAGCTCGCTACCAGCTAGCCAGCAACCATAATATGGTTATGACTACGTGATGGAGATCTAATTTAACCATAATATGGTTGTCAGTGACAATAATATGGTTAAACTAATCAATGGAGGTGAGTGTCTATTAGATTTCATAAATACTAACAAACTTACCATCTGTAACTCCGGTTCGAAACCAAGATTTAGATATCCTAGCTCGGGTAATTTCAACGATAGGTCTAATTTATCAGTTGATTTTATTTATCTTCTCGGACGACAACTGAATACTCTTCGGTATTGGACACATGGGTAATACGAAGAATTTATGCTCAAAGGTGTGCCAGTTCTTCAACATTCAATTTCTCGATGGGGTGGAAGAGACCTTTAGTGCGAGGAAGAGCTTCACCCCCTGGTGGAATTCGGAGCTCTCGGCTCTTAGAAAAGAAGACAGTAGGGCTTTTAACAGTGGTTATGCCACCAAGTCGTGCATGAGTACAGCTTAAAATAGAGGAACCTGCATACCATGATTCGTTCTTCGAGATTGACGAATATATCATTTTTGGGGAAAGAATCCTATATAAATATGCATGTAATTTGAATACTTGCCTGAGACGTTAAGATGTACTTTAACCATTCAGGCTACATGACCCAAGTGAATGACAGTCAGAAAACTTTCCGCAATTCGTGCACCTATGCTGAAAGTCCAATGTCCTATGGGCGATCGAAATCATTTTTCCTAAAATGCTGCATAACGCAGGGAACCTGGAACGAAGGAACGGCATTTCATCTTCTATGTGATTGCCAAGCGTTAAATTCAACACGAGATGGATTATCTGGGAATTACTTTCTACAAGGACTCTCTACAAGACTTTCTACAAGGACTTGCTGAAATATCTCAACGTAACGGGCTGGCTGTAGCCACCTCAGTATTGCCCTGAGGTCAAGCTTGATCGGGCGTTCCAAAACGGAGTCACTATCGACTCTATGTGCAGCACGTTCTGGACGTTAACCAACCAAACATAATATGTTAAACATGTTCTTCAAACATAGTTTTGTTGGAGGTGACCATAATCAAACATGTTTTTTCTCTGTGTGTACCGGAACGCTTTTGGCTTGGAAAACAAACGGGCACAAAAATTATGTACTAATAGAGTGGGTTCTTCAAAAAAATCAATTAAATCTGAATATAGAAAAAAATTAAATAAAACAAAATGTAAACGTAAATATAAACTTACTGACCAGAACACATAACTTCCCTTCTCAGTGAAACCGATCTGTTATGATTGTCACTATTAAGCAGTACATACGTTGTTGTTAGACAAATCAAAAAGTGGTAATTTTTGACCCCAAGTTAAACACTTAAAAACTGGACGGCTTCCAATAAGCTCGATCAGGTTGATCTTATTTTATTTTCTCTATCATCTGTGTAAATTTTAAAGAAATCATAAATTTCAATTCATTATTTTCGATTACAACTGATTATTTTTTTTGGTCTTTTAATTTATTTATATGCCATGGCCAATAAATGTGCAGAAATTAAAAGTTCTGACATGATTATTTTAACCCTTATGTGAATGTCAAAAAAAAAACACCTTTAACAGCATTGCAAGGTACCGGGGTACCTATATGAAGTTAGTATTGGAAACTAAAATTTGTTGTCGAAATATATATGAATAATAACAGGAAATAACTCTGAGACTTAAAAAGATGTTCATTTGCAGTAAATTTTAATTTTTGTATACGCACTGGGCTATGCAACGCACTAATGCTTAGATATGCAAGTATGAAATTTAATGTAAATTTTTTTATGTATATCAAAGTCAGCAAATGTGAAACAAAAAACTGGTTAATATTACTCTGGTGATTACCATTATTGCTAAGATGGAATAGTTGAATGTTTTTATGTGTATTGTTTTAGTCTCTCTAAGATTTTGACCGAGTATAAGTACCCGGGTATCTTGCTGTACCGTTAAGTGTGTAAGATGAAAACTGCTTCACCACCCCTCTTGAAAATAATTTTAAGGGTAAAAATAATTATAACTTAAAGTTTTTTAATAGTTAAGAGTTCTCAAGAAGTTTTAGATATGTGGGCCATCTTTTTATTTAAAAAAAATTAAGTTGAAAATGCCAAAAGTATCCGGGTACCTTGCCATTCACATAAGGGTTGATGTATGCAAAAAAAAAATCGATTTAGAACGTGCTGGAGTGGCCAATAAGTTTTTCCAGCTAAAGTGTGTATAATTGTTGTATCCTTTTTTTTTTTTGATATCTAATCAAAATTTGGAAAAGAATCAAAGTGAATTTCATTGGAAATTCTTTACATAAAAAATTCACTTTAACAAGGCTCTTAATTCAATCGTGAAGTTAAAAGTGCTGTCTGTGTCAATAATTTAGGCCATCCCTGTATTTCTAAGGTTTTCCAAATTTGTTGCACATAGCTGGGTTATTAATACACAACCTCTCTGGATTGGAGAAGTGGGCTAGAAACCTCTTGTACAAACCCATTATCGATTTATGTATATCTGGAGAACGCCAATATCCGAAGCTCCTAAATTAAGTAACATTGCACAACATCCGACAAAATGTGGAAAGGACTATAGAAGTGGGCGTGGCGCAAAAAACATTTATTTATGTCTAAAGAACGGTATTTATATAACTTTCTTTTTTGAGCGCACTATGGTGAAGGGTATGTAAGATTCGGCATAGCAGAATATAAGATATTTTGTTTTTTTTTTATACAGTTTTATTGTTTTTCACTCCCCTTAAAGTTGATAAAGTTGAAAATGTCATTATGATTGTTACAATGTATATTTCGGTATGTGTGTGTTAAACTCGCATTTAAGTTAGTGAAAGTGATGAGAAAAAGGTGTGGAATTATATGAAATATCATGTTTTTTATCAAACGTTTAAATATAAATGACTTCAACTGAATTAAAAAATTGTTATTTTTATTCTGCAAAGTCGGCAATTGATATCTGTCTACTTTTGATCATGTATCGCAAAATATTATGAAAAAAATAACAGCATAAGTAATTTTTAAAGATTTTGCAAGATATTCTCATATTTGCAGAGCTTATCAAATATAATGGCTCTTATTTTATAAACTTTTTAAAAGGCGGAATTGCTGTAGCTCTATTGTAAAACCGAATCTCGGAAAATACTTTACCCAGCAAAAATTTTGCTTACAAAATAATCAGAAAAATAATGAGAATTTGGCGAGACGACTACTTACTTTTCTGCTAGAAAAAGTACTTATTTTTGTTCGAGATGTCCCATAAGTAATCCCTTATAATTTGGCCTATAATAACCTAAAAAATAATATGTTTTTTTTATACTTAAAATTTTTATAAAAATATATAGTAAAAAAAAGAGGCCAAAAATAAGTGATTTCAAATTAATTCAAAAATGTTAATTTTAATTAAATTTGCTCTAATATGGATTTTTTTTTTAAATTAATTTTTTATTATTGAATCTTTCTTATCGAAATTTACAATATGTATTCAAATCTTAATTCTATTTGTATAACTGCTGTATTCAAATTTTAAAAATGTCTTCTAGTTAGGCTCAAAGTATCGGTTCTTTTTAGCCTCTGGTGACCTTCGAACTGAAGCAGACCCCGAGCGAGGTAGTTAGGGTGGGCCATTAGTTTATCGATGTAACTTATTGAATATTTTTTAATTTCCTCCTGGATAGTGGGGACGTTGAGATCTCTGTGGATAATATCATTACGTATATACCATGGGGCGCAGACAATTGGTCGTAATATTCTAGACTGTCTTCTTTGAAGCTTTTGGATGTTAGATGCGCATGCAGTACCCCATAATTGGATGCCATATGTCCATATTGGTTTTATGATGGACTTGTATAAAAGAATTTTGTTGTCTAAAGACAAGTTTAAGATTCCATCGAGAAGCCAATGTAGTTGAGCTGCTTTAAGTTTCATAGCCTTTATTTTCGTTTCAATATGACGAGACCAGGTCAAGCGTCTATCTATATGAATTCCCAAGTACTTAACATGGTTTTCTATCGGAACAGTGATGTTATTTATTTTTACAGCTGGGCACGTTTGTCTTCTGAGCGTTAAAGTTAAGTGAGCACATTTAGCCGGGTTAACCTTTATTCTCCATTTTTCTAGCCAGGCCTCTAGTTCATTGATGTGGGACTGCAGATTTTGCGATGAGACTTTTGGATCATGGTTAACGCTAATAAATGCTGTGTCGTCTGCAAATGTAGAGGTATGCGTGCTCAGGTTTGTTGGCATATCCGCTGTGTATATTATATATAGAAGCGGTCCTAATATGCTGCCTTGGGGGACACCAGCAGTAATTTTCTTGGGGGGAGTATTTATCTTGCGACCTTACTATGAATGTTCTGCCTGTTAGATAGCTCTCCAGAAGCTTGTGAGTGTTTTAAGGAAGCATTCGTGTTATTTTGATGAGTAGCCCATCATGCCAAACTTTGTCAAATGCTTGGGAAATGTCTATAAACAGGGCTGAGCAGTATTGCTTTTTCTCAAACGCCGATCTAATAAGGGTGACAATTCTATGCACTTGTTCTATTGTACCATGTTTCGCTCTGAATCCGAACTGGTGATGCGGGATGATGTCGTGTTCATTTAGATGAGGAGTTATACTTAAAACGAATATTTTTTCGAAAAGCTTCGATAGGATTGACAATAAGCTTATCGGTCTGTACGACGCAACCTGGCTAGCATCTTTTCCTGGCTTGGGAATCATAACAATTATAGACCTCTTCCATGAGGATGGGAAGTATCCGACTCTTAATATAGCGTTAAAAATGAGCAGCAAGATTCTGGAAGCAGACGATGGTAGGTTTCTTATCATTGACCCTGTGATGCGGTCAGGTCCGGGAGATTTTCTAATATACACTTTTTCTATTGCAGATTTTACTTGAATTATGTTAAATTTTAATGGATGGTTTACCTTATCAGGAATGATTGGACGACAGGAACAAGTATGGGCATCATGTGGCGTAAAAACTTACTCAAGGTGGCCCGCGAAAGCGTTTAATTTTTCATGTGTGTTTTTGGCCCAAGTGCGGTTTTCCAACCTTAATGGAGATTCATGGGTTATAGGGCATTTCATATTCCGTACAGCCTTCCATAAGCTATAATTGGAGTTTTTTGTGGCGTCTAGGCTGTTTAGATAGCCTTCTATTGCAGACTCGTGGTTCTGTCTCAATTTGTTGCGAAGAGTGCTCAGGCATAATTGTAGTTGGGCCTTAGTGGGTGGGGAACGACTGTTTTCCTTCTTCCTTTTTTCTCTGATAAGGGTCTCTATATCCGTCGATGTATTGTAAGGAGCACTTTTAATTGTCCGCTTGATTGGGGTTGCATTTCTTGCTGCAGTATCCAAGACTTCTGTAAATCGGTCGACAGCTATTTGGATGTAAGATGAATTTTTTAGGGGAATGCACTGTGATAGGTGAGAGCTCACATACATTTTATACTTTAACCAATTTGTGTTTTTGTTTGGATAGGAAATAAAGTTTGCAGCTGCGGCGTCAGAGTTACCTTTTAAAATGAGGATTGAGGGTGAATGATCAGACGAAAGATCATATGAGGAACTAACTAGTACCTGATCGCGCTTGATGTTTTTAATTACAGCAAAGTCAATAAGGTCTGGTAGCTTATTGAAGTCGGTTGGCCAATAGGTAGGCTCACCACTCCATACCACATCAAAATTATTTGCAGTTACGGTATTGTATAGCTGATTACCTCTAGGACTTATAAGTCTGGAGCCCCAATATGTATGTTTAGCGTTGTAGTCGCCAGCAGCAATGAATTTCTGGCCCAATGTGGAGAAGAAGTTGAGAAATTTATCGTGTACAATTTTGTGCCTCGGGGGACAATAAACGGATGTTAACGTTAGTTTGAAATCAGTAAGATTTATAGATGTGGCCTGGATACAATCTTCTTCGAACTCTGGCAATGGTAAGTGTCTGATGTGTTTGTGCACAATTATGGCTGTGCCACCACAAGCCCGTCCGCTGGGATGTTTTGTGTCATACGTAAGGTATCCATTTACCCTAAAGCAGTTTTTATGAGTAAAGTGTGTTTCAGAGACAAGAAGTACGTCGATTTCATGCCTATGAAGAAAGTTCGCAACTTCGTGTTTATGTTGGGATAACCCGTTTGCATTCCAGAAACAAATGTTTAACTGGTTCATTTTTTGTTGAGTAGAACTTGCAGGAGCATGTTCTGGTTTTGCATCATTTCCTGAAACATGTTCTGCATAGTGGCCATGAAGTTATTCATAGTTTGAATTAAATTTTCAATTGAGGTAGGCATATTTCCAGAAGGCATTTGTAGACCTTCCCTAGGAACATTAGTGTATGGAGGTTGCTTTGCGTTAGAAGTAATATGCATGAAATACTAAACTTTTCGAAATGTAAGAAAACATTTAATAGGGAGTGTTTTGCTGCACAAAATCATTTATAACACACACTGGAATACAAATGCGTGTTATGTAAATGTTATGTTGTTCAAAATACATCGTTTACATAAGATCGATATAACTACTAGTGTTCTAATTACAAATATATACTAAAAGGGTAATTTTGGAACACATTTATGTATATATGTAGTTACATACATTTGATTGATTTTTAGATTTTCCATGGATTTAACATTAAAATTATTGTTAAAATTATATAGTATTACCAAATGTCTAACAAATATTAACGGAATATACTGCAAATTGACTTAAATAATATTATTTTTTTTTTGTAATGTATGTATATTGAAGATATAATAATAAAGTTATTATTTAATATATAACTAATAATCCAAAAAGTGGCGAATAAAGCTACAAAGTAATGAATTCTTGAAGTCATTAAAAGTGGGATTCTAAGTAAAGTTTTTGCTGGGTAGTACGCGTAAAACCATTATTGTAGTTAAGTTAGGTCTATCATATTTTTATACGATTAAGAAATGCTCTACCAGATTATGTGAAGATAGGTCCATAACTTACCATAGTCCCCACGAAATACCTTCTCTGGGAAAACGCAACAAATATCGATATTGTGGTGAAATTTGGTCCAATTTAGATTCATATGGCTAGAAATAACACCTATTACCAGCTATTTTGTGAATTAAGTTTTATATGACTATGTGGAATAGACATTGAAACGCCCAAGCCTGCAGCGAATTAAAATACTATGAGGTCAGTTCTTATAAAGATTGGTTTATAATTTTAAGATCCCAGAATCCTGAAATTTTCAAACTCTCGTTGGAGGGTATCCAAGACTCTTGCTTGCTTATACTCATATTATAAATGCTTGAAATTTCACCCCTTCGTTTGTTTCCTTTAATGTGTGCGGATTCGTTAAATACTTAACCCTGTAATGGCCACTTGTCAAGCTTAAGAGGCTAAGCGAAAATACAAAAGTCATTAAAAACTTCATAAGAAAAAATAATAACAATATTAAAAGGAAAATAATTCTGATTAAAAGGGATGACTTTTCCAGAATTATACTAGACCGGCAATAAAATGATGACAATAGTAACAACAACAAAATATTTATGATAATGCTTGTTGATTATTGTCTGACGAAACATGGCATTGTCATGAATATTATGTCTAATTCGTTCTCGTTTTCGTTCCCTATTATCATCATCATCATATTCATCTTACTCGCATTTTCGTTTTCATTGTTATTTTATATTGTTTTGTACTTTATTTTATTCATAAACGAAAATGAAGTGTATTTTTTTATTTTTTATTTTGTATGAATTGCTGTATCTATTATCCGCAAAAACACTTTGAATTCTATGAAACTGCCTTATAATGTTTTAATATCGTAATAAAACGAATAATTGTCATATTTTATTATTAGAATAAAGTTCAAGAACTCTTTATGAAACTTAATAATTTTAAATAAAATTTTATAAAAGTGTAGAAAATCTTGTGCAATGGGGCACGTACAACATTCGAAGTGTACTAACCCGTGTTGAGAATCGTTTACGCAGAGAAAAACATGCTTAAAGTATGATGAATCTATGGTTGTTTTTAACGTTAACATTTAAAGAAAATTTTAAACCAAGGACCCTAAATAATAACTATTCTAATTTTTCAGGTACCAAAAAATTTACCACTTTTAAGAAATATTCTAAAAAAATTGCCCATAATTATTATGTATAATGAAAATAAATATTTGTTAAACATAACTATTATATCCAATTAATATCTTTTAACATTACTATTTTACATAACTAATAAAAATAATTAGTAATACATCTATCGAATAGTAATAGTTATGTTTGAGAAATACTTTTATTTGGTACCCATAATAGTTAATAATTAATAAATAAAATATAAATTTTTTCGTAATTAGTATTCGCAATTTTTACCGAATAAAAGTTATAACTATTAAGTCCTTGTTTTAAACATACATACATGACATTTAAGTGAAACGTGATTTTTTCGGAGCTAATTTATAAAAACGTTATAAACCTTATAGATATTAAGTTTTAAAATTTAAACTAAGACAGTGTCATTTTGAACATGGGATTTTAAAAATTTCAGTAACAGTTTTTTATAGGCATTTGCCAAAAACAAAAATTGCCGAATTCACCATTTTTCAACACAGAATAACAAAAACGACGATTTGTTAATGTTTTAAAATGCATTTCATAAGTAGGCTTTATATGGGACAGATGGTACATTATGGACTACATATTCCCACATATTGACAGGTATTGTTTGTAACGATTTTAGGTCTACTTTGGCATTTTTGAAACTTAAAGTCTTATAAGACTTTGGACCACATTTTTGCTATACAAGCAATAATCTTTCATTGCGGCAAATGTTGTTGACTAGAAGAGCTAAAATATTGCCGTATATCATATTCTTGTAAAATGATATTCTAAGAGATAGTCATATGCAAACAAATTACATTTGTATAAATGGGCATGAAGGCAAACTATGAGTGGCGGACGCCCCAAAGTGACTGAAAATTTTATTTCATTGGCCAAAAGTCCAATTTTTGCTTGTCACCGATTTCAAAAATTTTAATTTTATTTAATAGTAAACATATTAAAACAAAGGTAGCCAAAAAATTAGGTCAAAATATTGGTAATTGTGGTTGGTTTAATTCAGAAAAAGTGTTTTTTTTTTAATATTTAATCCGAAAGAAATTATCATTGCACAAAAACTATCAGCGATAATGACCTACTAGGTTGGTAGTCTTGTTATCTTTAAATAGGTAATATTTGCGACTTTTGTGTTATTTATATTTGAGATGTTAGGACATATTTTCTAAACTATTATATTTTTGTCAAATTTCAACTTTAGTAGAATAGAACTTTTGCGGATCAAAAGGGATTAAGAAGGTAAAACCACTGATAGAAAGATAATTTTAATGAAATCACTCAAAAAAAAAAATTTTTTTTTGAAATTGTTTTTTTTATAATTTTTTTTTTTTTTTTTATTCCGCAAAAATGTTTGCAGAAGTAACAGAAATCTTGTGCTATTGTCTTCAAAAAAAAATTTATGATATAGGGAATATTGATCGTGATCAAACAGAATACAGGTAGTACATATACAATTTTTTTATTAACGTTACACAAACAGAAAAACGTATAGTAACCTTGATTCATCCTTATCCGTTACACTACGTTCACACTAGCGTATTTTATAGTAGAATAAAGAACTGAGACACGCGTTTACGCTGAACATGTATATTGGGAATCCCAGCTTAGGTGGGATTTTTTAATTTTTTTGGTCTTTTTATTTTATCTGTTTTTATGACTCTAATAATATTCCATGACCCTATAGCTATGCAATGCGTCGTTAAATTTGTGTCAGGTATTTTAAGGTTTTGAATCCTTTTTATTCTACCTGTATTTGGTATGCAAAAAAGTATGAAAAGGTTTAAAAACAAGTGACATTCGGATGCAAACTCAGTGGATATAATATATCTGAGCAATAACAACGTTTTTCATAAACATGGAGAGCTTCAGTTGTAAAGAATTGGCCGGAGAGTATTTAAGAAACAAAAACGAGGAAGATGTTAAAATTTACATTCGACAAAAAGCAAACTTAAATTCCTATAGCACTGAAATACAATTGGACTTAGAAAATAAATTATCTGTTTTCATAAAGAATTTAAAACAGCGATACAGGAAAGTTGATTACATCAAAGATAGATTTTATAAGAGCTTTGCAGACTGGTTAGAGAACGAACTTTCTGTCCAGATCCCTTCAGAAACCTCAAATCGAAATACACGTGGGAGACCACAAAAATCGCTGGATAAGGATATAAATGAAGAAATCAGATATGAAAATATTCAAGATACGAAATTGGATATCATTGAAAAAGTTATTTCTGGATTTGAAATTAACAAAAAAGCAATATATTCAGCTCAGATTGCGTGCGATTGAAAAAGGCTCCAATCTGTATCCAGCATACATATCATCCCATAACACCTGCTAAAATGGACTGTTTGCCATTAAAGGACTCTATTACAATCACATCAATTTCGGCAGAGGTACAACTACAATCTCTACTTGATCACACAGCCGAACGCTTGCTACAATCAATAAAAAGAAATGAGTTAAAGAAATATGGAAACACAAAGTTAATTCTTTTTTGTAAATGGGGATGTGATAGTTCTTCCGGACAAAAACAATACAAACAAGTAGGATGTGAAAATATTTCGGACTCAGATATGCTCATGGTATCATTTGTACCATTGCGATTAAAAAAGATTTTGGAAGATTCAGAGCATTCGACTAGTACAAATTGCAATACTACAGCAATTACAGTTAGATTTAGATTGGCAGCACATTGAAGTTAGCTACCAATTAGTGCTAACAATGATAGATGGAAAAGTAGGTCAGGCTTTGACTAAAACGAAGGCTGATTCAGCTGCATCATATGTCATGCACCATCAAGGCAATTAAACCAATTCCCGACAAAATCATTAGATAATACTGATGCATATGAATTTGGATTATCACCACTCCATGCACTCCATGAAAACATATTTAAAATCAGCTATGATTTGGATTTTGGATCTTCACGATCAATAAAAAACAACAAAACCAACACGGAGTTAAGAAGATCAAAAAGGAAACATGTTCAAGATGAATTATAGTTTATAGATCAGCCGAAACAAGGGTCAGGCAATACAAATCATGGCAATACCGCAAGAAGATTCTTTTCAGATCCAGGATTAGCATCTGAAATAACAGGTGTTGATATTAACCTCATTTTTAGATTTAAAATAATCCTAGAAGTACTTGCGTGCAAGGAAGAAATTGACTCTACAAAATTTGGGGATTTTGCTAAGGAAACTGCAAAAATATATACAACCAAGTACCCATGGAGAAATATGTCTGCTACAGTTCACAAAATCCTTTATCATGGAGAAGATGTCATTAAATATCAGTTGTTGCCACTTGGAGATTTATCAGAGGAAGCTCAGGAAAAAAGGAATAAGGATAACAGATTTTATAGAGAGCACAAATAGCCCATTTTTCAGGCCATTTTTCATTTTTAAAATTTCGTCAAAATCTTACGTACTATTTGTCTAAATCAGTGATAACCACTCCATAGACTCGCGAGCCAGACAATAATCGTATTTTTCACACAGACACGGTCGGCAATTCACATGTATATTACAACTTTGTTCGTTTCAAAACATCAGACTATCATCAGTCTCTGCGACCGCACACAAGCACATAATATCTTTGTGTGCGTGCGTTCGGGGCTTTCTTAGTTCGGGGCTTGGTTATCACTGGTCTTAATCATTCATTATTACTATACGTCGAATTCCTAAATGTTATTTATAAAATGAACGGGACATATTGTCAAAAGGTGGCATGTCATAACGTCCAGTGTCATAGTGTCCGTGGACAAGCTCGAAAGCATAGCCGGCCTTAGGCCGGGCGAAAGGATTTTCTCCTCTTGGTAAAAAAAGTACCGGCTTCGGTAGCTAAAGCTTCTCTGCATAGCCGGCCTTCGGCCGGGCGCAAGGATTTTCTCCTCTATGGTATAACAAAGACCGGCTTTGCTAACTAAAGCATCTCCGCGCAGACGGCCTTTGGGCGGCCGCAAGGATTTTCTCATCTATGGTATAACAAACACTGGCTTCGCTAACTTAAGCTTATCTGCGAAGTCGGCCTTCGTTCGGAAACAAAGCAGATTTTAGAAGATTTACTTAGCGAAACCGGTACTTGTTATACCATAAAGGAAAAAATCCTTGCGCCCGCCCAAAGGCCGTCTGCGCATAGAAGCTTTAGTTAGCGAAGCCGGTCTTTGTTATACCATAGAGGAGAAAATCCTTGCGCCCGGCCGAAGGCCGTCTATACAGAGAAGCTTTAGTTAGCGAAGCCGGTTTTTGTTATACCATAGAGTAGAAAATTCTTGCGCCCGGCCGAAGGCCGGCTATGCCGAGACGCTTTAGTAAGCGCTGCCGGTATTTGTTACACCATAGGGGAGAAAATCCTTGCGCCCAAACGTGTTTTAGTAATGTGTTTAAGATATGCACCCTAGTTTTTTCAATATTACACGCTTTGAAATGCATTTTTTTTATAAGCATACATATATGTTAAAGTTAGAGTTCTTATAGATATGATATTTACGCGATATGATATTTACGCTCCCGAACTACAAATATTTCTTCGTAACAAAAATAATCGTCACTTTTACAGTTATAAATTTCTGTTTGTTTTTTGTGTTTTATATACATACATATGTATATTCGTATAAAATTTCAAAACTTTTCCTTCATTCAAATAAAAGAAAACGCCATCTTTGTCAAAAGTGTTGCCATATTTCAAAACACGTTAAGTATTTCTTTTAACTCCTGTAACTTCTTTGTTTATGAATAAAAATAAATAGCTTCAATACAGAAGTTATATCAAAATAACACAGCTTCATTTTAGTTCAAAAATATTTAGCGTTTTGGGAGGGTATAAACAGAGCTTTCGAATGACATGACTCGAATTTGCGTGGTATAAAAAAACTATTAAGGACACAAATGTAGCCCTTACAGAGCCATGAACACTGATATACAAAATGTTATGATCGGACTAAAAATGGCGACACAGTGAACAAAAAACTAAAAGGGCGGTATTTCTAGGCGTGGCAAAAAAATAAAAAAAATATTTTTGGAATTGTTTTTACATTATCTTTAATCCTAGGGGGGGACTGACAAAAAAAATTTTTTTCGAACCACTCTAATGCACCCAGCGAAAAAACAAAACCATTTTAAAAAAAATTATGACCATATTATGTTTAATTTAACCAAATCATTGTCACCGACAACCATATTATGGTGAAATAAGTTTCTTTAAAAATAGTTTTGTTGGTTGTGACCATAATAAACATGTTTTTCTCTGCGTGTATGTAGATCTTTTTTATATTTAACATCTTTAGTGATTATGGACCTTATGCCATTTTTAAAAATGACATAATGTTAATTTGCAAAGTGTCTTAATACCCACGGACGTTATGACATTTTCAAAAGTGTCACAGTGTCCATGGACACAACGACACTGGACTTTATGACATGCCACCTTGCAAAAAGCTATATTCTGTTTTGAGTAATTGATTATAACTATGCAGTGATTAATTAATATTTAACTATTGAAGAGTGCACAAAGTTTGGCGGAGGGCTCAAATAAGTATTACTGTCCATACTGCCGAGCAGCTGTTGAAGATACAATGCAATTTTTTACATAAAACTTACATTTGTATGTAACTTAATTTATATGAATAATAAACACTTGTTTGCAAATTGGGTAATTTTTCATTTTTTTTTTTTTGGAAAAAAATTCGTTATTGGTTTTAGGGCCATTTTTCTTTTTTTTGGGCCTCTTTTGTTTTTTTTTTTTGGCAAAATTTCATATTTAACTTTTTGGGTAATTTTTCATGTTCTTTTGGGCGATTTTTCATTTGTTTTTTTGGTCGATTTTTCCTACAGCCAGTCGGGGTTTTTCGCTCATATCTTAGCCATTTATCAACCGATCTTGCTGAATTTTAAAAGCAAGCAATTCCGAACTAGATGTGACATACAATCTCAAAGAACATAATAATCTAATTACCGAGTCCCCATCACATCTGGCGACTTCGGAAAACGAATTTCAACGGACAGACAGATGGTCAATCTGATTTGAACATCTCTTCTCATAAGGATCTAAAATATATAAACATACTTTATAGGCTCTAGGATCAATATTGTGGAAGCTACAAACGGACTGACAAACTTAGGGTATACATAAGTTAACTTCGGAGAAGGGTATAAAAAAAAGAATTAAGAATTTTCATGAAGCAGTTTTACAAAGATGTACACCACCATTCGTACACCCATATACGATTATTCATGCACTCGCAATACAATCGAATACAATTTAGTTGTAAGTATTTTTTCGGACAATTGTCCATTTACAATTTGTAACAAATGTTGCATCTGTTAGCTTCTGATTATAGTTGTTGCTGTTACAGCTGATGGGGGTTTGTTTAGTTGCATTGTTACAGATAAAGATATTTAACTGTCTTTGTTGTATCATCAAAAAAAAAAATGTTTGGACACTGATACTTGTAAATACTTGAACAGATATTTACAATATAAAAAACTTCACTCGAAATGAAAATCTTTCGAGGTTGCTGCTGATGATGATGACGGGTAATAGTAGTGGTCGTGTTGTTTCTACTTTTTTACTTAAATTTTATTGTGTTTCCCTTTTTTTGATATTCCAGTCAAAGTCGTTGTTATTCTGGTTGTCGTTTTTCTTTTTCTGCTTATTGATGATGCTGACAACAAGTTTGAATTGATGCAATGACCACTTGAGATAAAAATATTTTTTTTTTATATTTGCTTGTAAATATATATGTTTTTTTTGTTGTTGCATTTTCCAACAACAATTTTAGTTGTTTGAAATACAAAATGA
This sequence comes from Pollenia angustigena, assembly GCA_930367215.1. NCBI lineage: Eukaryota > Metazoa > Arthropoda > Insecta > Diptera > Polleniidae > Pollenia > Pollenia angustigena. The sequence continues at coordinate 115,382,799 of OV884057.1, read as the reverse complement.
ATAAATGATTTATTTCTTGTGCAATTGATTCAGTGCTGTTTTTCTAAAATCTATTATGAGAATTATCGTCAATAAAGATAAATAATAATCAATAATCTTATTTCATTTGAAATATAAAGGACAACAATAAATGGAAGCCTTTATTCGATCAGGATATAAATAAATACTTTCTTACAATTTTTTAAGTCATTGTTTTAATCGGATAAGCATACTTAAGCCAAAAGATAAATTATGATTCCCTTAAATTTGCGCCAATTGTTCTTTAAGCACTTATTCCGTCACCAGTAAACATAATACTATAGTAAAAAGGAACGAATTGTGATAGGTGAAAACATGACATATCACACAAAACTAGTCATGTGATTGGATTTTGTGCGGGTAGTGGCTGATTTTAATAGGTTCTATTACTTTATATGAAGTGGATTTTTATATTAAAATGGTTTACTCGGTACAATATCTGCGACAAGCATTATTTTAACAGTTTCATGTCAGGTGTTAGAACTAGAACCAGTCCCGACCACTTTACAACTATCACGTGACAAGATTGGTGTTAGTTGCCTTTCCCCAAGGACATAAAGATAAAATGTCAGATACATTTGGTCAAAAAACTATCGCGTAGTGTTATTTGTGATAGAAGCAATACTACAGTGGAAACATTGCAAATATACCAAAAAAATGTGTACCGTTGTGGACGGTGGGGGCTTGTCATTAAAAAATGAACCAATGCACTCTGAATAATCTTAGCAAATTTTATTGGAATCGATTCATATTTGACCATAGCTCCCATCCAAATACCACTCCCGAAAATAGCAATGAATTACATAACTTCCTTATTAATATTTTTACTGATATAAAATTTGGCGACGAAAACTTGTATAATAGCTAATTTGTCATGTCGTTTTGTGGTAGGACCAGAATTAATTATAGATCCCATATACAGTGAACAAAAAAAAAACTTATACACTTGTTAAATTAAAACACAGAGATTAAAGATAACCATAAGGAAGGGAAAGCACTAAATCTACGAATCCACAGATTTACGTCCATCACTTCCAAATATATATATTGAATCTGTATGGAGAAAGAAAGGGGAAGCACTTAACCCACGAAATATTTTTCATACTGTTAAGCACGGTGGCGGCAATATTATGGTTTGGGGGTGTATGAGTGCTAATGGAGTAGGTAACCTTGTGTGAATCGAGGGAATCATGAATAAAATAGATTATTTAAATATCCTGAAAAATAATTTGCCCTAATCTACCAAAAAAAAATGGGTTTAGAGAATGATTTTGTTTTCATGCAAGATAATGATCCAAAGCATTCGGCCGTTATCGTAACAAAATTAATAGATTACCACATATCCGGAAAATAATCCTTAAAAAACGCTCTCAAAGATATCTGGAGTTCTATCCCCCAAGAAGTTACAAAAAATCTAGTCCATTTGATGCCAGATATTATCGACTTTGGCGTGGTTAAAAACATCCCCACAGAAACGATTCATGTTGAAGCTTCCTTAGAATTATCATCCGACCACACACCTACAATTGTTACTATATCGAACCCAAATAGAATTGTATTTCCGTCAGGTGCATGTAATTTGTTTCTTTTCTTTTTCTCTTTGGTTCGCTATTAATAAAATTGTTGTTATTTTGAACCGAAAAAAGTTGAAACCGATTGCTGCGTGTGATTATATTGGCATCTTTAAAAGGGAATTGGAAAGAAGTTGAGCATCAAAAGATGAAACGTGTAAATTTAGACTTAGCGACGCCAGCCACACAAATAAATTGGTTAAAATATAAAAAATTTCTTAGTGCCCATTGCACAGAAAATATTCCGCTTAGTACACCGGAGAATGTAGATCTCTCTCTTGTTAACTTTGACAGTTATCTTAAACTAGCTGTTCAACACTCCAGCGTTACCCCCAAAAAAATTAAAAATAATAAAATATGTTCTTCAGATGTCGAGCGGCTCTTGACTGAAAAAAGGAGAGTTCGAAGAGAGTGGCAACTTTACAGATCCCCGCAACTTAAGATTTTATTAAAAGAATGCACAAAAAGGCTAAGAAAGTTACTACAGAATCAGAAAACGGCTTCTCTAGAAAAATATCTTAAGGAACTTGATGCAACTCCAAAATCTGACTACTCATTATGGCGTGCAGCTAGAAATCTAAAAAGGCCAGTTATATCTAAGCCACCATTAAGAAACTTAAATGGTAGTTGGGCAAGAAACGATATTGAAAAAGGAAATATGTTTGTTAGTCACTTGAAACACTTATTTACACCAAATATATATCACAATATTGCGGTCAAGTTACCACCTGTTGCTGCTAGAGCAGCGATTCCCCTCAGATTTGAGATAAGAGAAATTGAAAAGGCTATTAGTGTCTAAAACAGAGAAGACACCTGGTATTGATAAAATCAGTAATAAAATGCTTTTGGAGCTACCTCGCATAGCAAAGAAAATTATTGTTTTTATTTTTAATGCTATTTTACGCCTTGAATACTATGCTCAAAAATGGAAGGTTTCCTTAGTTACCATGATACCAAAGCCAGGTAAAGATCATACAAAAGTTGAGTCTTATAGGCCTATTAGCTTATTATCAAATATGTCAAAGCTGTTTGAAAAATTATACGTTTAAAAATGAACACCGGTTTTAAGTGAAAATAGATGTATTCCAAACCATCAGTTCGGATTTAGAAGAAAACACAACACAATCGAACAGACTCATCGAATAGTAAATGTCATAAGAAAAGCATTTGAAGAAAAGAAATATTGCTCAGCACTCTTCATCGATGTTTCGCAAGCTTTTGATAAAGTCTGGCATGAAGGCTTATTACATAAATTGAAGCAAAATTTATCAGCAAACACACACAAGCTGCTAGAAAGCTACTTAGTCGGTCGTCAATTTATTATTAAAGAAGGAAATTTCTTAAGTTCACCTCAGCCCATTGGCGCTGGAGTCCGACAAGGCAGCATCCTGGGCCCTCTATAATACTTAATTTATACTTCGGACATGCCAACAAGCAACTACACCCATACTTCAACATTTGCAGACGATACAGCTTTTCTAAGCGTCCACGAAAACCGTTATGAAGCATCGCGTTATTTACAGCATCATATATTTCAACTAGAAATATGGTTAAGACAATGGAGGATAATGGTCAATGAGCAAAAATGCGTACATATAACATTCACTTTGCGCCGGGAATCTTGCCCCTCTATTACAATCAATAATCAAATAATTCCTCAACATTCGCATGTAAAATATCTCGGTATACATCTGGATTGGCGATTAACGTGGAAATGCTATATAGAGGCAAAATTAACTCAAATGAAACTAAAAGCCATTCAAATTCATTGGCTTATTGGAGATATTCTGTCCTTAGTCTCGATTGCAAGCTTCTACTTTACAACTCTATCTTAAAGCCTATCTGGTGCTACCATCAAAAAATAGTCCTTTTAAGTATAACTCCCTGTTTTAATTAACACGCAATCATTACGGATCATCAGTTCGGATTCCGAGCAAGGCATGGTACAATCGAACAAGTGTATAGACTTGTTACCCAAATTAGATCAGCGTTTGAGAGAAAGGAATATTGCTCAGCACTGTTTATAGACATTTCCCAAGCATTTGGCATGATGGGCTGATCTTTAAAATAACACGAATTCTTTTACAAAACACTCAAAAATTCCTTGAGAGCTATTTAACTGGCAGAACATTAATGGTTAGATCAAAAAACCAATACTGCCCCACCAAGAAAATATCTGCTGGTGTCCCTCAAGGCAGCATATTAGGGCCATTACTGTATATAATATATACAGCTGATATGCCAACAAGCCCGAGCACACATACTTCTACGCTTGCAGACGACACAGCATTTATTAGTGTTAATCAGGACCCAAAAGTTGCATAGCAGCATTTACAGTCCCACATCAATGAACTAGAAGCCTGGCTAGAAAAATGGAAAATAAAGATTAACCCGGCTAAATGTGCTCACTTAACTTTCACGCTCAGAAGACAAACGTGCCCTGCTGTAAAAATAAATAACATCACTGTTCCGGTAGAAAGCCATGTTAAATACTTGGGAATTCATCTAGATAGACGCTTGACCTGGTCTCGTCATATTGAAGCGAAAATAACGGCTATGACACTAAAAGCAGCTCAACTACATTGGCTAATCGGTCGAAACTCAAACTTAGACAACAAAGTACTCTTATACAAGTCTATCATAAAAACAATATGCGCATGCATCAAACATCCAGAAGCTACAAAGAAGACAGTCTGGGATATTACGGCAAATTGTCTGCGCCCCATGGTATAAACGTAATGACATTATCCACAGAGATCTTAACATCGCTACCATCCAGGAAGAAATTAAAAAGTATTGAGTCAAATACATAGATAAACTAATGGTCCATCCCAGCTCCCTCGCTATGGATCTACTAAAGTTCGAAGGTCACCGGAGGCTGAAAAGATCCGACGCTTTGAGCCTGACACTTGAATGCAACTAATTAGCGGTTACATTGGTAACGGCTAACAAATACAAATAAAAATTATTATTATGCTTTGAATACATATTGTAATTTTCGACAAGAAAGATTCAATAAAAAAAAAAAAAAATCTTGGTTATCAGTTCACAACATATGATTAAATGTGGGCGAGATTTGACAAGTGGGCATGTAAGTTCCCATACAGGGACATTATAGATTTCTGTATATCTGGAGAGCGGCCAGAGCCAAAGCTTCCAAATTAGGTTCAAGCATCTTCTTTATCAATTCACAACATCCGCCAAAATTTTTTATATTTAAAGGTTCGCTTATTTTTTTTGCTCATTTGGGTCCGCTTAGTAACATTTTTTTGTAAATTTAGCATAAATTTGAAAATTAATGCTTCTTAACTTTTAAAATTTATATTGAAGTTAAAAAAAGTAATGATTCAGTTGAAAAGATAGATAAATTTTGATTCCTTTATTTTCATTTTTCTGGATCTGTTTGTAAAAAATCAACAGATATGTTGGTGGCTTGAAAAAAGGCTAGGCTGGCTTCGGATATAAAATCTTGAATTTGTTTGTTTTGAAGGATGTTTTCTGATAATTCAGCTTTTACTAATTCTTTGCTGTTACTTGGTGTGTGTGTAGATTTTGGACCATTAAACGCAAAATTTTGGTGTCGATACGTTCATCAAAAAACGCTAAGGGAGCCAACTTACCGGATAGGTACCACTGATGCCGCAGAAAAGTTTTCAACGTGGCGCGTGCGATTGATTCGTTTAAACTTTTGTAGACATCCAATTGCTTCAAGAAACTTAAATCATTAAGAGGAGCGTATCTAGGGCATTGTCATAGGTACCACTTTTTTAAGTATATTCTCAAAATAAATTAATCAATTTCAAGCAAGGCGTCAATTTTTGAAGCGTTTATGAAGGATTGCAGCTGGTTTTGAAAAATGCATATTTTTAAAGAATATATAATTTTCATCATCCAGCGTGCCCGATTGATGGCTCCAGGCTCCAGATCCAGAAAAATGGCATACAAACAAATCATTTAATGAAGCAAAGAACAAAGTTCAGCAATTGCACGTCGTACATGATGTCGCAGAACGCGGCGTAGCCTTGGCTAATACTTACATTAATCTAACAACCTCTGAAACAGACTTTCAGAATTTATTGCAGAGCATAGAGCTTCATCGTAAAAGCTCTAATAAATAATTGAAAGCTAAAAAAAATAGTTTTTTAATTTTTTTTTGGGTATTTTTATTTTCACAAAATGGGTACAAAACTTAAAAAGGGTATAACTTTGGAACAGTAAGAGCAAATTCAATTATTTTTTTTTTAAATGAATCAAAGTTTATCTATCTTTTCAACTGAATCATTACTTTTTTTAACTTCAATATAAATTTTAAAAGTTAAGAAGCATTACTTTTCAAATTTATGCTTAATTTACAAAAAAATGTTACGAAGCGGACCCAAATGAGCAAAAAAATAAGCGAATCTTATAATATCTGCACAGAGAAGTAAAGTTTGAGAAGTTTTCATTAAAAAAATTGACTTAGTAACAAAGAAAATCGTGCTAATGGGCCGAGTAATGACAAAAATTCAAAGAAAGTCCAGAAAACTCGATTTTTGGGTTAAATTCGATTTTAGCGACCTCTAAACCTCTTCCGAAAAATCTGAAAAAATCACAAAAATACTTTATCCTATAAGCTTTCAAAAAACGGTGGGGCATAACATAATATTTTTTTTTGGGACACACTAATGTATATGTTTAAAATTATTCAAACATATTTTGGATGATATACAAATTTTTTAAATTTTCGCTTTAAGCCTGCACTGAAGCATTTAATTCTACGGTTAAACTTTTGATGAAATACAGAGTGTATTAAGGGTTAGATAAACATTTTGTTAAATTCTGCCTGTCTCTGGAGACCTTTAAAAGTAAGTACTTGTAATAACTTTTTGCCATATTTTTTGTTAAGCAGTGTACATTTCAATATTTGGAGAACATTTTAAGTGTGATTATGGCCATACACACTTATTGTTCGCAGATGATTTATTACGGCCATTTTCTATGCAAGCAATTTTGATTTAATAATGAAACAATACTTTTTTCTTATAATGGAAGAAATGAAAGTTGTTGCGAACAATAACTAAGCAAATAAAAATCTGCGCATTCATACTGAAACTCGTAAATAGGGAATCATGTAAAAATATAAAATACATAATGGAAAACACATTCGCATACTTGTCCGCACAACAACAGAGCAGCACAGCACGGTGATGATATTGGGATGAGAATAGGTTTAATGTGTTTCTTTTTTATTTTCACCCAGAAATGAAATTCATAAAAATAATAAGCGGAAACAAACAGGGAGCGCAAACGAAAAGTAATCAGTTTTTGCACAAAGCAGATTGTTTTTTTTTTTTTATTGTAATCAGCGTTGCCACAACCAAAAAAATAGTAAACAAAATGTAAAAAAGAATAAACAAATGAAAAAAAATTAACCAAAATTTGCATGTAAAATATATTAAAAATCAACATACCTACATTCATATATATAGCCGAAACTGTGCTTAATTTTACGTTGTAGACGCCCTACTCTCGGACCGATTTTTATAAAATGTTGGCAGTATATTAATATATTAAAGTCTGGAAAACAGATTATGCTATATTACTTATCTAACAAAGTAAACATTTATTTTTGTCTATGAAGGAGCAAGACCTTTTAAACTTTCTAAGAATCCATTGACTGTCAGTCTAAACTACCCGGTTTCATATTGCCTAGGTAGAAGCAGTGAAAAAGTTACCGCCTACTAAGTTAATTATTATTGTTTACTTAGATAAGTATAAAAAATAACTTTTCAAACTAAATTAGTACTTTTAAGGTTTTAATCTACATCACATTGATTAAAAATGTTGCACTTAAAAAGAGATGATATGAGAGATTTTTCAAACTTTTTGGCATTAATTGCAGTGCGAAGTTTAAGAATTTAACTAGAAATGAGTGGGATAACTACATCTTAAGGTTAATTACATACAAAGGGAACGTGATTTTCCAGAAAACAGTTACAGCTGGATTGTTTAAATTTGTGGTATTCCTTATTTTAAAAAAAGTTAAAATACGAGGTGTAATAAAAGTCAAATAATTAAAATGTTAATTAGTCTTTAGTATAAAGATCATTTACCGTTAGAACTTTTTAAATCCCGCTATATTATTATGATATCAACATGCAAAATTAGGGTATACTATACGGTTTTACAGATACACGCTTTAAAATCAGATTGGGATCGCAGTGGAAAATGCCTGTCATCTCAATTTTTATCTTCATTAGTGTTTCAGTTAGACCTATGAAGCATATGAAGTAGCATACGATGACCATCTATACTTCAGAGTATAAACATTATCTAGTTAAGTTGATAGTCTGTAACAGTTAAAACCAGAGAATAGCTTTTTGCAATTGAAAAAAAATCGCATTTAATTAACGACAACAAATACACACGCTTACGGTCATACAGTCAAACTCGCGCAACCGCAAATATTCGCTGCTGGTTTGCAGTCATTCAAATAACGCACATCGTGCTTTGTTATTTATACAATCGTTGCCTTCGTTTTTTTTATAAAGATTCTAAGTGTTCTGAGCGCAAATGATTGTTTGGTAAAGAAACAAAAAATACAAACGAAAGAGCCAGAAATGAAACAATCATTACTCATGTATTTATGCAGCATTAACTATGTAGTACAAGAAAAAAAAAATTTAAATGAAACTAAACACACATACTTATGTAGGTACACACAATTTCCATAGAAACAAAAAGTACAGTAGTAGTAGTAGTAGGTACAATGTATTTTTGTTATTGTTGTTTTTATTGTTGTTAATTTTGAAAAAGCGTCTCATCGTTGTTTATTGTTGTTGTTGTTAATGTAAACAAAAGTATAGAGAATGTGCTATTTTGAATTTACTCAGTTGTGTTATATTGCGTGAGCAACAAAAATGCAAATAAAGCACTTTCAATAAAAAACGAATAAATGAAAATATCAAATGTGTACGAAAGGAAAAAAAAATTACCAACGTTGAACTTTGTTTTGCATGTATAGAGTTATTGTAAATTTTAGCGTATGAATAAATGCACAAAAATAGTGCGTTTTGAGGTTCTCTGGTTAAAACATCTGAAAAAAATCGTTCTGAAGTAAATGAAAAAAAGTATTCAGACCTAGAAAAGCGGAGCGGGTAATTGGTTATTTTTATGTTCGAAAAAAGTAACCAAAATAAAAAAAGTGCATAGAAAAACAAGTTAGAGTGCTATATTCGGCTGTGCCGAATCTTTAATACCCTCCACCGACAGTGCGAATATTTCAGCTGTGATATCTACATGATATCCATTTATTAATTACACTGCTTTACAAATTTTTAGTTTGGAAAAATACCAAGAACGCCACATACCTAGATAAGTTAATTGGGACCTCTTGAACACGGAAAACGCTTTAATTTTTTTTCCTAAGTACCGTTTTTTAGATAACGGTACTTTTGTGTTTTTCGGTGTATGGTCGCACTCAAACCCTTGTGGAGCCCAACCGAAAAGTCCGATCGAAACAATTGGCACATCGGTGGAAAGGTAATTGAATGTCATTTCGTCGATATGCTGAAAATTTCTATCTGATAAGAAAATTTGCCTATTTTTTTCGTTTTTTTTTTCATTTTTATTTCGTTTTTTTCTACGTTATATTAATTACACTACGTGACAATTTTTTGACCAAATAAATTTGACGCCTAATCTTTATGTAAAATTTTCCGTTGAATCTGAATATGAAGTCAGAATTGTCAAAAGTAGAACAGTTTTTGAGATATTCCAAAATAACCGTTATTTGTGTTTTTAAAAAAGATGCTGTGACTGACATGCAAACATCCAAAAAATAAAATTTTAGCCTATTTCAATACGAACATTTTGTGCCCAATAGGATCCGGATCGGTGCAAAAATGACAAAGTTACAGAAGATTAATTGAACTGACCCATAACAAATTAATATACAAAGCTAAATTTTTAGTAACAATAAATATTAAAAATTGCTTAAAAGTATTGAATTTCTATGTGGATTAATTTACTAAATCTTCTGTAGCTTTGTCATTTTTGTACCAATCTATGTCTTGTTTGGCGCAAAATGTTCACATTAAAATAATCTAATGTCGCATGCAATAAAACATTAGAATTTTATCAAAGTTATTTACGGGAATACAAAATTTATTATTAAGATTTTTGTATGACGTGCTAAATTCCCAAGTTTTCATATTTGATAAATACACTGAAATTTATTGTTGAGGGAAAGCTAGCTTCTATGCGCATTTCACTGGTTGCTTAGGCCAGATCATCAGGAAACCTTTTCCAAAGATTTTAGAAAAGCTAAAAATATTATACAAATAAAACCCTAAAGCGAATAAGAATTTTAAACACTCAAAGTCTTACTTGTAACAATATCAAAGCTTAAACAAAACACCAACAATAAACAGTGAGTGTATCTTTTCTTACATTTTTAAATCATTGGTTTAAAAAAAATAACTTGAATAGAGCAAAATTGAACAAAATCATAAAATTTTCAATGAAGCTTGAACTTTTGTCCCTTGTAACTCTGTCATTTCTTGACCAATCTTCACAAGCTATCCACGGTTATTTTAGACATTTTATAACCTTTCACTAGAAAGAAAGAATTACATACCCCGTTTAAAATTTTTGAAGATATTTGCATTTCAGTCACATCATCTTTTTTAAAAAACTGTTCCACTTTTGACAATTCTGACTTCATATTCGGATTCAGCGGAAAATTTTCCATAATGATTAGCTTTGTTAAAATTTTTGTCACGTAGTGTTATCTGGAATATTTTATTTTTTAACCAAATAGTATATTTAATTACCAACATTTTAAGCGTAATTTGAAAAAATCGGATGAAAAATAAAGTTTTTTTTACGGATTTTGTGGAACGACAACATTTTTATCTTCATTGCTCACACACTATATTCGGCGTCCATCAGTTTTAACGTATTTAAAAAAAACGGAATTTTATATGAGAGGAAAATATTGTCGTTCCACAAAATCGTTAATAAAAACCCCACTCAAAACAAGGGGTTGAGTGGGACCATACATTGAAAAACACAAAAGTACCGTTATCTAAAAAACGATACTCAGGAAAAAAAATTACAGCGTTTATCGTGTTCAGGAGGTCCCAATTAACTTATCTAGGCATGTGGCGTTCTTGGTATTTTTTGGCTGTAAACCAGTGTTATTTATCTTTATAAAAACAGATATCAGCATTAAAATTGGTTGCGGTTTAAGCCTATATTAAATTTTTGACCAACAATCAGAAAGTTTTACGCCTTTTTAGCTTTTTAACTAGCTTGAGTAAAATATCATTTAACAGTTTAAGCCGAACTTAAATGATTTACAGGAGGTAGATTTTTATTGGAGACATGGTTAGTTATGGACCAAACATCCCAAAACTCTGCCGAGTGATTTCTGGTATTAAAAAACATAAATTTGAATAAATTTCAATACAGTGGTGAAATTAGTTTCAGCGTTTACAGTGAATTTCAGATTTGACAAAATTTGACCCAATTTTGGTTTTCAAACGCAAAATTTGTCCCTTTTAATATAAGATATGGACGTGAAACTTCAATTTATCCATTACAGGGACAAAAATTTAAATGAAAATAATAAAATTTTAGTTTTTCCTTCCCCCTCCAAAAAACACGATTTACACACATTTAATATCCTTTGGGTCAATATGACCCAACATGCGATATTGCAAGTTTAATTCCACTTTAAAATTTGTTTTCTATTGAATTGAGTTCATCTTCATTCAGAATCATCGATAAATAATTTTTTCGGTCAAATAATCAATAGAATCGCTTTTGGTTTTATTTCACTTAAATATGAAATGCTGTTAACATTTTATTGTTGGGTCATATTGACCCAAAGGATCATAGGAAGGGCACATATCCAACGGATGCAGAAGGGTTAATATGAAATTATTTTAACGCTGCCAAAAAATATAATAAATATGCAGGCATACAAAACACACTAAACAACGATTTTGAAGAATAATTACAGAAAATATTTTTTTGGGCATTTAAGTCAAAGTGCAGCTAACTTTGATTTTTTGTATGAAAATTATTTTAAAATGGCAAACATTTTGGACATATACATATCTTAAATGGGCAAGTATAGAAAGAGCACTTAAAAATGAAATTTGTATGGGCTTTAAAAGAATAATGACAAATATTATACATTTTGTGCAGTTAGGTCAAAAGTACACTTAATCAAAAGGCAATTAAGTAAACACTACTGTATCTATATCTGCTAAGGTTTTCGGCGTATTTAATTAATTAACCAGAGTGAGTTTTATATGGGTCTTATAGTAAATTATTGACTGATCTTCAAGAAATTTCACAGTTCTAGTCCTATAAAATTTTGACCTTTAAATTGTATTATGAAAGCATTATTAATTACGGTTTTACGCGCACTGAACTGTTTTCCGATCTACAAAAAAATTTAATAGTGCAATTTCTAATCGATTAAAATTAATTTGTGCAAAATCTTATATCATTCCCTACATTATTCCACCATATATAATAGTTTTTGTAACAAAATAACCAATTTTTTAAGGTGGTGGTTCCACATTTTGATTCATAGCTCTATTCCTACTGACACAATTTTGCTGGATTTCAATCCCAAATTGCTTAAGATAACTACAAAGTCTTTTGAAAGTGAACGTGTTTTCAACAGACGGCCAGACGGGCATGGCTAAATCGACTTAGAATTACTCAAGGAGCCAAAATATATATTCTTTATGGGGTCTTACATGTATAATAAAAAAGTTTCACAAGGAATGACAAACTTAATAAACCACCACTGGTGTTGGTGGAGTGTATAAAAAGTACAACACTTCGGTTAAAAAACGGCAACGCTGAAAAAGTAAGTGTGTGTGATTGTTTGAAAGAATATATGAATGTTTTATAATGGCATCCGTAAAAATATGCTTTACTCTCGATAATGAATAATAAACGATCGAATGAATGATTAAACAAAGATGGAGAAAATTTTATTGTGTGCTTTTAGGATGAACAAAAAATATTCTGCTGCCCATGCCTGCAGACAACCACCAACTAAACAAAGACACAAACCAACAAGACATCCATCTCAATGTAATTTTATTCGGGCACAACAGTAGAATTTTGTATGTGCGATGTGATGATATCACTTCGTTTCAAAGCAACTCTTATACACAATACAATACATTGCATGTAACCAAAACTCCTAAATATTCACTAAACATTGTACATTGAATAACATTTATACAAATGTACCATTGCGTACCAGTGATGCCATTAGGATACGAAAGATAAATTTTTCGTATATTTTGATGGCTACAGGTACCATGGATAAGAGCAGCTTAAATAATGGTGAAAGAAAACATTAAGGAAGATTCAACATACGAACTACCTAAATCGAAGATTACTAGTAGTCAGAAGTTGTTCTGAGGAAATGTGAACATCTTTTTTATTTTCAGAAAATTTATATAAACTTTTTGATATAATCGCCTTAACTCATATATAAACTTTTACAAAAATGAATTTGTGTTGATAACATCACAAGATAGTCACGTATCATTAGTTTTAAAGTTTGCTTACTAAATTTTTTTAAAATTAAGTAACTAATATGTATTTGTGACTTAAATATGTATATATAAAAATGAATTTATGTATATGAATCATTTTCTTTGCAATATTCATTAAATATGAAATAAAAATGTTAGATTTATAAATGATAAACGTTAAAAATGTATTTTAAAATTTGCTTCAAAATGTATCTTATTGGGAAAAAGTGTATCTTTTTGGAAACTAAAATGTATCTTTTTTGAAATTTTATTGCCAATACTGGTGCGGACTAGTACTAGTACAAAACTGTGTTGTGCCAGCAGTAATGGTCTAAATGTTAGTGATGTCAAAACTGATATTACATTAAAACAACACGCTTAATCCCAGCCAACATTTAATAAAATTATTTATCATACTGGAGTCTTTTGACTCCCTCGCTCGTTTTAGTATGAACACGCGCGACTCTTCTTAAAGGGTATTTTACGACTCGCGTTTATGATCAATTATGACTCGGTTTCGAGGTAGTTCCCATTTCGATCTTCTGCCTGATAAATTTATGATTCCGCACATTCTATAATTTTTTATTTTAAGCAAGTCATTTCTAAGCATTTTTGAGAATCATTTTCGAGTCTCGCTTTAAGTGCAATACTTATTAATCTTTTTACATTTTTATATACACATATCGCACACTAAATCACCAACAGGTATAATTCAAAATTTATCGAAATCGTTATTTTTTCATAAACCAGTTAACAAATTAAATCTTAAGCGTCCACGAAAATTTCGTTTGCGTCACTGTCTACTTAAAGTTTTTTTCTTTGACATTTTTGAAACTCAATTTTATTACAAAACTGGTTCCATGTTTTTGAAGCCAGTCTTAAATCCCAAATAAATACTACTCTCGAATTTATTGACCCCCAGCTAGCTTGCTTAGCGTTATAATCGCCAGCAGCCAGAAAATTAATATATAAGTATATCCAAAATAAAAGTTCCTTCAATTTAATTACGTTTTGTTTAATTGGTTTACATATCGCTCCAAACTTGGCAAAATGCGAATAAAGTTTTCAAAATGTTCCTTTATAATAGGGAAGTAACAAATACCGATATATCGATGATACGTCAGATTTTTCGATGTATCGTTATCGGCGATATTTTGCTGTTGATACGACATAATTATTTATATTTTTTTTGGAATGTTTTTGAGCAAATAATTTAATTTTATATGCTTGTTTTTTGCATTGCAACTAAGAGAAATAACACACTAAAAAGGAGAGCATAAAATAAAAACAGAATAATGACATTGTACCATATACTAAATGATGCAACGACGATGAAAAATAGTTCGGAGTCTCAAAATTTAGCGGCTAACTTCGCATTAGCTCTAACAAGAAGATTTTAGGCTTTAGAAAATAATGAAACCCATTGTTTATCTACAATCTTTGACCCTCGATACAATGCTCGAATATTCCGAGGACAATTGATCTCAATTGTACCGAAAAAACGTCTTATTGAGCCATTTAACTTATGTGTGCATTCTTCGGTTTGGTTTAAGATACATATAATAAGAATTTTTTTTTGCATATAAAGCAGCCATGAAGAAACACTTTTGCTTAAGTAACTTAAAATTTTTGATTTTTTTAAAATAATTTCGTGTCTATTGACGGGAACCTAACCGGCAACCTCAGCACTGATAGACTAGCTCACTACCAGCTAGCCTACCGGGTTACTCTGACAAGTGCTGATAAGAAGGAAGGGAAAAAATTATCAAATAAGTTTTATTTTGTTAAAAAAGCACTTATTTCCAGCACAAACTAGTCCCCCAAACCGGGAATGATTCAAACTATTAAGCGATTAAAATAGCAACAGAGGTAAGACTGAACAAAGGGAATATAATTGTATACATGAAAATACAAACAAATACTTTCAAAGAAATGAATTACAAAAAAGAAATAATATGTCTTTAAACATAGCGCTTTTAGCCACACAAAGAGTCTGTAAAATGAATAGAAAAATTCTTTTTTCCCCGTTTCAAATAAAAGAAACAGTAGTCGATGAAACATTAACTATGGAAAAACGATAAATGCACATAAGAATACGAAGAACAGAAAGCTCCCAAAAAACAAAGGTAAAATAAAACTTAACTGTAAATTTTTTTATCAAAGTAATTTTTTGGGAATACAAAATTTTTAATTTACAAGTTTTTGTTTGTCGCGCTTAATTCCCAGTTTTCATTCTTGATAAAAACACTGAAATTTATTTGTATGATTTTTATAGTTGACCTTTTTGCGATATATGTATATAAATTATTAGTTGTTTTTGTTTGGCTATAGTTCCACGTAAATAAATAAAATAAAAAATAAAAATTCGTGATATTATCGTTTTTTATATTTTTATTATTTTCGCAATATTTCGGTAAGCATCGCTAACCATCTTCAGGGGTCTGAATAAATAAATACAATAATAATTATTATCAACATTAAACAAAAAACAAAACATAATATTACAAAGATAATTACATGTAAACAATTAAAAACTATAATAACACAAAACTTCACAATAACACTTGCGCCACTACTTATTAGATTTTCTTAACTAAATCTAGTTTCTCGATCGTCTGTTTTTGTTTATTAATTGTCTGTATATGTGTGTAGGGATGAAACGATACCTCTAAGGTATCGATACTTTTACTCGATGTGGTATCGCTCGTAAAGTATCGATATCTACTTAGTATCGAAAAAAAAGTATCGATACTTACTTGTATCGGTTTGTATCATAAAATAATAGAAAACAGCATTTAAAAACGTTATTATTATTAGCCAGATATCAAAAGTCAAATAACTGGACAATAGAAAAAATTGACCTGGATTTTATTGACCTGGATTTTAAAAAAATAACTGGACAATTTGAAAAAATATAAAATTTTACTCCAGATTTTATTTTGTAATAAAAAATTAAAAAGCAAAGAAACGTAAAACTTTAAATTCAGTCTTATATCATATTACAACATTATAATCAGGGCGAATTTGCTACAAGTGGCAGCGAAAAGTTCGAACCAATTTGTTTTGGTTTCATAATATATTATTTATAAATAGTTGACATTTCGAGACGTTAACTCAGCTGTTTCTGTGGTTTTTGTTTTGTTGTAGTATTGCTGCCACCGTTTATATGAGTTCAACTTGGTATATATTAAATTAAATCAAATAAAAAAGTACATAAACAGCCATGTTACGAATCGAGTGAAATTCAAATCAATAGAGATTTCCAGTTAAATTTTTGTTTAAATTACCGTCGTTTTTTTATTTTGAGGTAAGTTCTAATAAAGATAAGATGTACTCATAGTATAAAATATATAAAACAAAATAATTTAATGAACTTTAACCTCTGGATCGTTTTTAAAGTTTGTTCGATTTTGCTTTCACTCGAATTCGAATTTTTTTTTGTATTGTTATTTGGAGAATTTAATAACTCTATTACTTAAGTTGTAAGGAGAAATGTTTGAAACATTTTGAAAGTTTCATCAAAATTTAGTATTATTAAAATTGTAGCCTTTATTCGGTCATATGAATGGATTCTTGTGAATAAAGAATATCAAGTGGATGGCATGACTAACAAAAGAGATCATTTTAAATAACTTTTGTACGTTATTTTTATCGCATTTTTTGAAAAACTGGACCTCTATCTTTTTAATTGGAATGTTTGTCGACAAAATAGAAATTGTTTCCTTACAATTTTTTCTTAGTATATGATTTTGTTCTAAACAATAAGAAAAATAAATAAAAAAGTTATTTTTCAAAATTAAATAAAGTTTTTTAACTGGACAAATGGTCAATCCAGGCCTTCTGGCAACCCTAACTACGACCCATTAGAATTTTTGTACAAAACACAAAGTGTAAAGT
The DNA here is from genome assembly GCA_930367215.1 of Pollenia angustigena. Lineage (NCBI taxonomy): Eukaryota > Metazoa > Arthropoda > Insecta > Diptera > Polleniidae > Pollenia > Pollenia angustigena. The sequence continues at coordinate 115,365,761 of OV884057.1, read as the reverse complement.
TTGAGACCACTTAAATTTACCACCAAGTTAAAATTTCCTTTCGAAAAATCTTTTTTATCTTAGGAAACAAAATTTTATAGAACGTTCAGGATAACAACCTTTTATTTACCTTTTATTCCAGAAATGAACAATGTTACTATGAGTTTATTTTAAATGTAAATATGTATTTTATTTTTAAATTGATAAATATATAATGAAGGGTGGTTAAACCATAATCCACGATAATTGTGAGCCACCTTAACGTCAAGTTTTTTGCGCAACTTAAATTGACCTTTCTTTGTTTCAGTATTTATGAACTTCTATCATTGAGAGGTATTGTGCGCAAATTTCAGCAAACCGGGTCTGTAGGTAATGGGAAAACATATGTGCATGCTCGCCCACTTAGTTCTGCGGCTGGCAGTGTTATCGGTCCGTCTTTCTTCGAAAATGAGGTCGGCCAAGCAACTATCGTGAATGGTGTTCGCTATCGCGACATGATAACGGACTTCCTATAGCAAGTAATTGAGGAAATGGACCTAGACGATATGTGGTTTACTGGTCAAACGGTTTCTTGATACCGTTACTGGTGCTCCAGCTTTGGAAAATAATCAAAAATTTAAGATTAATGTCAATACCAAAGTGAAACGATTACTTTTGACCGATACCGAGTATTTTTTTACAGCTTCTACTTGGTAGTCGGTAGCTAAGTATTGATTACAAAAATAATTGGTACTTATATAAAAGTATCGAATATGTACTTGTATTTACTGGTATCGTTTCATCCCTATATGTGTGCCCAATTTTCTGTGTCTTGTCGGTAATTGAGACGAAGCTGTGGATCAGTGTTGCCGAACATGGGTTTTTCCGACCAAATTTGGTCGGATATTTTTGGTTTCGTCGGATGGTAGGCCAAACCTAATTTTGGTCGGTTTTATAAACTTTTAGAAAATGTTACCAAACAAAAAAATTGTTTTATTGTTGATGTAACTATGGATATGACATTGATATTACGTTAGGAGCAAGTTACTTTGACGGTGTTAGTTTTATAAAAAATAGTTTTGTCATCTTATTCGAGCTTACCAAGTCAGATTTCGTTAAAATGTTTCTTCTTATAAAAAACTCTTATCAAAAAACAATATTCCTATACAAAATTTGATCGGATTGACAACAAAAGGCGCACACGCCATGACTGGAACAGTTGGTAAGCTTATAGCCTATTCATCAATGTCGAACGTAGACTTCGTTCGCGGAAATTGCATGTAAAACAAAGACAATATTGTTTAATTTGTTTTCTTTTTAAATTCCAGTTAAGCGAACGAAGTCTTCGTTCAGAAATAGATAAACAGGCAGTTAATCTTACTTAGCAATGGAAAAAATTTTAAGGTTATTTGTGGTAATATATTAAGTTTTTTTCACATAGTCCTAAAAGAATAACATAAATAAAAGAATTTCAGGAATTCTGTTCTGTATTAGGTGTTTCTTATATGTCAAGATGGACTTCTTAAAGGAAGATGTTGTAAGAATCGTAGAACAGTGTGATGCTTTGATACTGTATTTTGAAACATAGTTTTATAAATCCAATGGTATAAAAACTGCAGAACTTGCAGAAAGTTCCAAAACAGAACAAGTTATCAACGCGTATACAATAAGCCAACTATACATTGTAAAACTGGTTTCATAGCATATCTCAGCTGTTTTACTTGAGGAAATTGGGCTGGAAACTGGAAAATTTTATATTATTCTGTATTTTCTACTTCTAAAGACATTTTTATATACTTATTTTACATTTATTTATTTATTTATTTGAAAAATAAGCAGTACAACAAGACTTAATCTTATTTAATAGTACTGGGGAGATAAAGGCACATTAGATTATAAAATTTACAAAGGTTTATCTTAAAACTAAAAACAATATAAAAACAAATTAAATAGTTATGAGTTGCAGATTTTTATATAAAAGAAAAGTAATAATTATAACAATAAAAAATTTTTAGTTATGTATGTGATTTTTCGTTAACCCAAGAGGGTAAATATTTCGCATCTAAAGTGCTTTGCATTGCTTATTATCTGTATATTAGGAGGAAGTTCATTCCAGAGGCGGATGGCATTAACGAGAAAGTGTCTTTCAGATATTTGCTTAAGGTATCTTTTGGAGTTTATTCTATTGCCCCGATTCGATCTTGAAATGTCATTCTTTTGTAGAGATAAGTAGGTTGTCTATTAAATATAAGTTTATGTAAAAATATGAGTGTTCGGCATTTCAATAGATTTTCAAAAGATATATTATAGATTTGGTTTGAAAACTGAGTTATACTACTATATCTTGTAGGTCCATATATATATCTGGCAATGTTGTTGTAGGTCACTTTGAGCTTATTCTTGCTTATTGAATCGCAACTGGAAAATAATTCACATCCATACATTAAAGTGGGTAGTAGATATGTCTTAGCGAGTAGCATGCGGATATTAATTGGCGTAAAATACTGTGTCATCCAAAGATTTCTTAACATAACATAGGTTTTTCCACATATGGCATTTATATGATTTGACCAGGTGAGATCGTTGTTAAAAATAACGCCAAGGTTTTTGGCACTTTTCACGATTCAATAGTAGAATGTCCAATTTGGATTGGCGGCAAGCTAGACGGTAAAAATTTTGTTTTGCCTATAAGCATTGCCTTCGATTTTTTCGCATTGAGGCAAAGGCTATTCACTGACGCCCATCTTAATACGTTATCAAGATCGTGATTTAATTTGCTGATACAATCAATAATACCTGATGGGGAACAGCTGAACATCATCTGCATACATCTATATACCACAGTAGTTGAGTCTAGACGGCAAGTCGATGCAAGAAATATGTTATGTTTTCACTCTTTCTTCATAATCTCTCCATTACGATCAATTGGAAAAGGAGTATTAAGTTTTGTTGTTAAGGAAATTTGAAGACATTTATGGGAAAATACGTGGTGTTAATAATAAAAAAACATATGGAAAATTCGTACGTTCGCGACCGGTACATAAGCCAATTAAACAAAAACCAAGAGATATATTTTATTTTGTAAATACCGGATGGAGACCTACATTTATACACTTTTAAAATAAAATAATCACTTTTGAATATTCCGTTCCATTGTGCAGAATTTTACATTTCACTACTGTCAGCCAAAATTGACTTCTATTTTGCGTATGTTCGTGACCACACGTTTATAACTCTAATTATCAAAACTTAAGCTCGATGAAATCCATCTTTTGCACTAAAGATAGAGCTACCCAAATGCTATCGAGTCGAAAAAAAAAACAAAAAATGCTAGGAAAAGTTTTGTTTTCTATATTATTTGTACATCAAAAGCGTACGAAAGTACGTTCGTGACCCCAGGAAATGCCCATATACATTTTGTTAAAGTTAAACGTTACCAAATATGGAAATAAACTTTTAATAAAACTAGGGGTTACGTGTAGGGCGTTAAATATTTAATAGGTGTGAACATAGGCTTACTTTTTTGTTTTTACTATAATTGCAAATTACAAAAAAAAAAAATATAAAAAATATGTAGATATATAGCTTTATGCAATAAAAATTATGCTTTTTACCAAAAATACATATACATACATATCGTCATATAAAATGCAAAATCATTTTAAGAAAAAGAGAGATAAAAACTTAATAAAAAGGCAGCTTTTTTGATTATAACAACGGGGTTTTCTGGTTAATATCGTTAACACAATACGCATGATTGACACTTTCCTGAAAAACTGTTTTTGTAATCTCAGTCGTATCGCTGCTGCAAATTTTTTAAAAATTATGATAGGTCCTTTTGCATTTTTATTACGATATACATAATTGTTTTTAAATATTTCAAAAATTTGGTCGGTTTTAAAGGATTTTGGTAGGTTTTGCAGACAATTTTGGTTGGATAAAATTTTTTCAAACGGCAACCGTGCTGTGGATTAACATCAATAATATGCAGCATCTCCAATGTAAACCTTCTTGAATAATTTCTCTCTTCATGTAATATTTTTACTCCTTCAAAATGTGGTTTGTGATTTTTCAACGTACAGTGGGCTGCTAGTGCAGTTTTTTGTTCAATAGGTTTGTCAATAGCTTTATGGTCAGATTTATGCGAAGATATTCTTGTCTTAGGTTTTGTTTTAGTCGTCCCAACGTATACTTTATCGCATATATTGAGCCCGTCACCACTACAGGGAATTTTATATAACACATTTGACTTGTCTTCCTTTTTAATTTTTGATTTGGTTTTGCTAAATAACATTGTTGTCCGTTCTAAATGCTAGTTCAAATTTTCCTTCGTCATAAATATCTGAGTTTTTCCATCTTTCCGAGAGTCCAGAAACATATGATAGGCTTTTATATCTTTTTGGTTCTCTTATCACCTGTTGCCTGTTGTTTTTTGCACGTTTTATAAGATTTTTAATTGTCCTTGTTGGGAAGTCATTAATGGTTAAAATATTTGTTATTTTTGTTATATTGTTTTTATGGAATTCCGTATCACTTATTTAAAGAACTCGTCGTATGAAATTCGATGCTGTATTTATAATAATTATTCTGGGATGCTTAGAATAAAAATATATCAATCGTCCCGAGGCTGTTGGATTTTGATACCAATTAACTTTTAAATTGTTTCCTTTTCTAATAGCAATTGCGTCTAAGTATGGCAGTTGGTTGTCATTTTCTTCTTCCATGGTAAACTGTATTTGTCCATTAAATGAATTTAGTTTTTCGATGGTGTCATTTATTCTGTCCTTTTTTACTATTGCGAATAAATCATCCACATATTTTATAATTTTCTGGGTTTTACGTCCATTTTAGCCAATGATATGTCAAGAAGTTGTTCCATAATTATATCAGCTATGACTGGTGAGGCTGGAGAGCCCATCGGCATTCCTTTTCTCTGTTCATAGATTTTGTCATAATACATTAAATATCTACTCTCTTTGATACAAAACCTCAAAATGTCCAAAAACAAATCCTTAGGTATATTTGTATGTGCCTCTAAAAATTTCCATTTTTCTTCAATTGTCCTTAGTGCTAAATTAATCGGAATGCTTGGAAATAATGAAACCACGTCAAATGAAATAAGAACTTCGTCATCGGCGCTGTAAGTGTTATTTAATCTTGAACTAAATTCTACAGCATCATTAATATTATATATCGAATTTTGCGTCAAGTGTTTTAATAAGTCTACCATGTATTTGCAGAGTCCATAAGAGCATATTATATATCCTAGGAGCTATCGCAGTCTTTATGGTCAATTTGTGCTTCTCATATACATCAATTAACCCAAGATTGTATAATTTTTCCACAAATATGTTGTTTTTAGTTTGTAAACCAGATTTCGGATCTCTCCTTAAACGACGATATGTGCAGAAATCTTGTAAAATTATTTTCATCTTCTCCTCATATTCATTTTTGTCCATCGCTACTGTTTTACTTCCCTTATCAGCGTTTAAAATAAATTTATTGTTGAAGGGATAAGCTACTCCTATGCGCATTTCACTGGTTGCTTAGGCCAGATCGTCAGGAAACTTTATCCAACGATTTTAGAAAAACGAAAGATATTAACCGAATAAAACCGTTAAGCGAATAAGAATTATACGCAACAGTTTTACTTGTAACAATTTCACTGGTTGCTTAGGCCAGATCGTCAGGAAACTTTATCCAACGATTTTAGAAAAACTACAGATATTAAACAAATAAAACCGTTAAGCGATGGGTATCAAAATTTTTTACATACCATAAAAAAACATAGAATTTATAAAAAAATCTTTTCGCGATTCTATCTTTGTATAAAGTTTGCACGTTTCCATTTTGTTTGCAATATGACCAGGGGGCAAATTATGGCATTCGTGATCGAATACTTTTTCGATTCGAAAGCAATTTTATTTCTGATTCTCTCTGTCTATACTGAACGGATCGAAATTATTTTTTTAGTATTGTAAAGCATTTATTTTAGTTTTCACAACACTGAAAAAATAATAACGATTCGTTCAGTATCAACTGAAATAACATTGCCTTCGAATCGATAACGACTGCCATAATTTGCCCCCTGGTCGATTACTTCAAATTGAAAAGCAGAGCCTTATTTCTACATACGTAGAATTTGTATGAAAACCCGAAACGAAAATATGTATTTAGTTAAAGATCTCAATTAGTATGTCGCAAGTGGTAATATTTTATTTATGTCGTCTTGGACAAAGTACAAAAAACAAAAAAAAAAAAAAATAAACTGAAAAAAGACCTTTTTTAAAAATGGTCCAGCTGACGTATGGTCAACGCTAAAACCAAAATATTTTGGGAGTTACAATAAATTTTAATTTTTCTATAGTGTGATTTGTACACATGTCTTTTGATTGTTTAAAAAATATCTTAAAATACACTCACAATATTATTACAGTAACGGACTGTAGTTTATTTAAGAAATATTCCGTTCAGTCAGTTTTAAATAAATAAACATTTAAAATTCCAAGCTAATTTATTTTTAACTGATTCTAACAGTTATTCAAAAAACTAAGTTCATATTAATACGGATATTGTATGTTGATTGAGGTAAATTCTTCTTTATGTTAAATTAAATAAAAATGTAATTTAAAGCAACGAAAAGTTAATTTAATTTTTACTGTCAAAAATTCAACCGCGAATTCCGTAAAAACAAATGAATATTCAGTTATCTTATATAAATTAATTGTCAAAAAATTAACTACATATTCCGTAAAAACAAATAAATATGCAGTTATTTTATAAAATTTTATTGTCAAAAATTCAACACCGTATTAAGTAAAAACAATTAAATATTCAGTTATTTTATATAATTTTACTACCAAAAATTAATTTTTACTTATCTATAAAAAATGATTTGCTTGTTTTGTGTAAGTAATTCCCATTTTCTATTTGTTAAAATAATTTAGTTAAATACATCAAGTTTTAAAAGTAAAATAATTGCGAAGCCATATCGGTCATGCTGCTGGTGTCTTTAATTGAGAGTTCTTCTGTAAACAACGTGGTCAGTACCAGTGATGCCAACTTAGTGCTTCTGGCACCATTTATGGTGCTTTTTGATGCCTCAAAACGCCAACATTTTATCCATAGTGCCAAAACAAGAAAAAGCACTAACTTGGTGCTTTTTCAATTTTTCATTAGTGCCTTTAGTGCTTTTTACAATTTCAATTTTTTTCTACCATTTTTTAAAACTACGATTATTTAGAGGATGATTAAACTTTGCTATTTGGGGTACAATTTTACAATTTAGAGCTAGGCTTTTGGAAATTTTACGAAACGTTGCAATTTTTAGCGTTGACAACATATTTAGTAATCTTAATAAAAACGATGTATTTCGGTAAACATTTTTTTAAAAATGCTAGCACTGTTTCAAAAATAGAATATGGATTGGAAAATATTAGGAATTGTTAAAAAACATGCAGTCGGAAACGAAAAAAAAGAGCCGTAGCTTGGTATATGCAAAATGTTAAACAAATTAAAAATGGCTGAAAGAAAATACTTATATAATGAGCCATTTTTCATGCGCTTTGGCTTTCCACGTGTTGTGCACTTCTACCTCAAGTGCTATTGAAAAACGGTTTGACTAAGTAGCAGAATGCAAACATACATGTTTTTTTCTATATTACACCTTATGTGTGTTCTTTATTCAGAAGCGTACATATATTTAAATAATTGGATAATATCATAAGCCAATTGTTTGATTAAACTTTGCACGATTTTAATTTAGATTTTAGATTTTCGTTTAGATTTTAACGGTAAAATACAAGGATGTTTATTCAAATATATGCTGTCATTAAGTCTTATAAACAATGATTTTTTCGAGTTACCAAAATCGAGCATAAAACGGTTTTATGGCCAATTTAAACTCCAAATGATTTGGATGATATTAGTTTTATTGAAGATAATAATAATACATTAAAATATGTTTATATACAAATATAAATTTATTTATGTATTATTATTATTCTTAGTAATTACAGTCCTTTATGGACCAATACTTCTGCGACTATCGTTCTCCATTTATCTCTGTCAATGGCCTTTTGTTTATAGTTTTCAACTTTGATTACTTGTAAATCTTCTTCAACATCATCTTTCAACCTTTTTCTTGGCCGTCCTTTTTTTCTAATATCTTCTGGGTGTTGTTCAAAAACTTTCTTCACTGTCATGCAGTCGTTCATTCGTAAAACATGTCCAAGCCAGCGTATTCGCTGTGCTTTTATAAAACGTATAATATTTTGATTTTCATTAAGTATCTCTAACTCATCATTGTACCGGGATCTGTACAACCCTTCTTCAATTTCAATTGGGCCAAAGATTTTAGGTAGAATTTTTCTTTCAAAACAAAGTAGTTGATGTATGTCTGATGTTTTTAGTGTCCAAATTTCACTCCCATACGATAGGACTGGTCTTATAAGTGCTCTATATAGATTAAGTTTCAGCTTCTTAGATAACAAGGAGGATCTAAAGAGTTTTAGATGAAGAAACCAGGTTCTATTCGCAGATTGGATGCGATCTTGTATTGCTACAGTGGTGTCCCCATGTGAACTTAGATTGATTCCAAGATATTTAAATTCTTTAACAGATTCGTACACATTATTAGATATAACAAGGTCTGGTGAGTCTTGCTGTATGTGTGAACGGAGCATATATTTTGTTTTTGTTCTGTTAATCATCAGTCCTGTAGTCTGCGCTGCTTCTTCTAATTGTTTAAAAGTATCTTTCAGTATGTTTCTACTTCTGGAAATTATCAAAATATCATCTGCGTAAGCGCAAATTTGAGTAGATTTATTGTAAATGGTGCCTTTTTGATCTATTTCTTCTACTACTGAATGTAAAACTAGATTGAAGACGAGAGAGGACAACGCATCTCCTTGTTTTACTCCGGAAACAACGTCGAATGTGTTTGAGAATTCGCCTTGTATTATTACACTGGCGTTTGTATTTGTTAATGTCATATTTACTAAATTTACAAGTTTGCGCGGTATTCCCATTTCCAAAAGACGTAGTGAAATTACGGTTCTATCTAGGCTATCAAATGCTTGTTTAAAATCTACAAATAGGCAATGTATATCGATCATGTATTCATAACATTTTTCAAAAATCTGAGTTATGCCAAACCCTTGATCTGTTGTAGATCTGTTTTTTCTGAAGCCACATTGGTAATCGCCTAATATATTTTCTGCATAATCATTTAGACGTTCATAAAGTATATTGGTGAAAATTTTATATCCACAGTTAAGAAGTGAAATACCACGATAATTGTTGCAGTTTGTCTTATCTCCTTTTTTGTGGATAGGCACGATTATGCTTGTCAGCCATTCGGTCGGGAGAGTTTCATTATGCCAGATACTAGGAGGATTTGATGTATGTAGTTATGACATTTATCTCCAGCGTATTTTAATAATTCGGCAACTATGCCATCTTCACCGCTGCTTTTATAATTCTTCAATTTGTTCAATGCTATTTTTGTGACTTCTAACGTTGGTTCTCCAACATCTATTTCATTTATATTCGGCAATGACTCCTCGTGGTTAATATTAGGTTTATTTAAAAGTTCATTGAAATATTCTCTCCATCGGTTTACAATTTCATTTTTATCACTAATTGGGGTTCCGTTTTTGTCTTTACAAATATTCGTTCTTGGTTGAAATTTCTTGGTTTGTCGCTTTATATTTAGATACATATTCCTAGACGCCTTCTGACCATAGTTGTTTTTTATCTCTTTAACTTTCTCTTTCATACATGCTTTTTTCTATTTTTTATTAGCTTCTTAGCTGCTTTTCTCTTTTCATTATAATTTAGCTCATTTTCACGAGTATTATTTGCCAACCATTGCCTTCTTGCTTCATTTTTCTCATCATTTGCTTTTCTGCAGTATTCGTCAAACCATTCATTGACGATTTTGTTTTTTGTGCCTATGGTATTTGTGGCGACGTCGTTAATGCAATCTTTTAAATTGTTCCATCGTTGGGATAGTTCACCTTCTTCACTAAGGTTATTGATTTTAAGGGCGAGGGTATTTATGTATTATTTAATCTTAAATGAAAATGGTCCCCATCAACGCTGTCACCTTTTTTTAATTTTGAAGGTATATAATATTCGGCACAACCGAAAAGCAACTTGTTTTGTGTTTGAATTAATTGTTAAAATGGCTAAGTGCTTTTTTACGCTTCTTTTGCTCGAAATAGTGCATTTTAGTGCTTCTTTTAAATTTTAAAGTGCTTTTTGCTCTCAAAAAGTTGGCATCACTGGTCAGTACAACAAAAGTTAAGCAAACGTGTGTACCAGGGTAAGTAAATAATAATATTCTCCCTCTCTCGCTTATAAGAAAAACAAGCGGACAGGTGTCTGTCTGGTATTTTTTAGAAATTCGGCTCTTTTGTGTAGTAAACGAAAATTACTGAATTTAATAAAATAACTGTATATTTAATTGTTTTTACTGAATATGGGGTCAATTTTTTGACAGTAAAATTTTAAAAAATAACTGAATATTTACTTGTTTTTACGGAATATGGTGTTGAATTTTTGACAGTAAAATTTTACAAAATAACTGAATATTTATTTGATTTTACGGAATATGGTGTTGAATTTTGGACAGTTAAAATTAAATGAACTTTGTGTTAAAAATAAATGAAAAATAAGTAGACCGGGTTTTAATTGAATTTTCATTTATTTTATATAACAATTTCAGTTAATTTTACGTACAGAATATTGTGAGTGTATATTTGTGAATAAAAAAAAAACAAAATATTGAAATCTTTAAATCAAGTCCATAACGATAATTCAGATGATAAAGATGATGAGAAGGATATTGAAGAAGAACACTCTCAAGATGAAGTCGAAGATAATATGACGAGTGCGAGGAAGGCGAAGAAGAAGATGGGGATGATGAAGGTGACAAAGTTGAAGATCATGAAGATTTCGTAAATGATAAGGAGAAAATTCCCATTAATGCAGCTAAAGAGGTTATTTAACGACAGTTATTTAAAGAAGACCATCAAAAAGCACTCTATGCAAAAATTGATAGACGATGCCATAATACAACTCAACGAAAAACGTGGTTAATTGTTGTAGGTTTTCTTGGCTGTAAGAAAGGCAACGTTATTGCATATATGTACTAGATTATAATTATATAAAAATAACATACCTGTTTCAATAAACTTAATTATTTTGTAAGATTTGCATCGCAGCATGACCTTTCTCTCCCCGAAAAACTTCTTAATTATTTTGAAATCATTCATGTTTGCCGATTAGCTGATGCTCGCGGACGGAAAATTTTTTTTTCTTTATAAACACACACGTTTGGTTTTAACAATAAATAATTGCTCATTTAGACCAAATTTTAGAGAATGTATCTTAAAGCAGACAAAAAATATGGTATTAAACATACCTTTTGTGTGAAACTAGTATTGCGATTTTAAGTATAATTGAAAATATAAACATATATAAAAATGCACAGATTTTATTTTTCTAAGAAAGTTATTAACAGAATTTCCACATAATACCAATTAAACGTCTCATAAATTGTTGCTGGGTGTTAATTTTCAAGTATTTTGTTAAAAATCGTTAAAATCTATAAATATAAATGGCCTATAAATTTTCTTTTTAATTTTACCTTAATGGAATATGATAGTGGTTCACCTATTAACATAAATCGGTTGATGTGTGACCAAGTTGTAGACAAACAACTACATTTTGTCCGAAATAGGGGTTTTGATACAACAGCGCCAATGGACAAAATTCGGATCAAATATTTCCTTTATATAAAGAGTATTAAGCCTTAAAAATCAGCCAAATCGGTACATGTAGCCTCCGATCAGTGATACCAACTTAACCCTCTATTTAACGTGAAAAAATTTACATTGTTGAGATTGTGAGTACTTTTAGTGTCATACATTTATTTAAGAATAAAATGTATTTGAAGACATTTAATTCCTTTTAAAATCAAACGATATAACCGTTGTTGTTCAAGATACGTATACGTACACATAAACAGTGTTCAAAGAAATTAAATCGAATTCTAAAATCAAAGAATGGGCTAATTTAGTTTCATTGAATAATAAAAAGTCGATGCGGAAATCGATTGAAAATTTTAATATTGAATAAAGAGCGATCAAATTACCTTTTTTAGTTTTTGTTAAATTTTTTCAATGTCGCACCGATTTTTTAATAGATGATTAAATAATCGATATGTAGATACAATTATGTTCCCAAAAAGGTATAAAAACCCAAAATCTGTTAAGCTGGAGGTCCACACCACGCGTTACTCGCTTTTTCGCAGCATACGCAGCTGTCAAAAAAGTAGAATCTGTGTAGTTATACGTAGTAAGTTACACAGAAAAAATTATTGCCGAATTATTGTTTGAATTTTTTTTTGATTTCTACAAATTTTTTTACTGATTCAATTAATATTTTTGTTTGATTTTTATTTAACCAACAAACATGTTGACAACTATTCAAAATTGTAATATACGCGTTTTTCAAACTGTTAACTTAAATACATCAAATACAAAAATATAATGATGACGAAAAACATATCGAGTCGGTCTGCCGCCGTTTTTGGTTACATTTCTTCTTCACTAGCAAAGGAAAGAATGCAGCAACAGTGAGTGATGAAGAAAAACATTGTGTGTATGTATAAATAAGACTTCCAACAAAAAAATGTGCCTTAAAGCCAACCGGCCGCTCTGCTCTGCTTCATCTTCTCCAACAGTGCTTTCTTGTCTGCGCGTCATTGCAAAATTATTTGTTTGAAATTTATATTAATTTCAGTAAACTTGTTTGATTCAGTTAAATTATTTGTTTGAAAAAATCGGTGTTTTTTTCAATAAAAAAAATGCAAATAAATTGTTTGAATATGCGAATTTGTTTATAGGACCGATTTCAGACAAAAAAATTGTTTGATTCTACAAATTTTTTGTTTGAATTGGAAAAATAATTTTTTCTGTGTACATGCACAAAAGCGTAGATGCCTTGAGGCGAAAAGTAGGTATACTTTCTATTTTCGTAAGCGTCACAAGCAGCGTTCGAACAAATCAGCTGATTTTGACAAAAACTTGAAACGTAGAACGCAAGTAAGGTTATAAAAGCATGCGCTGCGTGGAGGCGAAAACGCGTGGTATGGACCTCCAGCTTTAAGAAGTAACAAATAATGCTCCAGACCACTTATGTGGCAATTATTACTTGACAGAGAAATTGGAACAACGTTGCAAATCGGCTGCTTTATTTTGTTTTATGTATAATTTAATAAAAAGATTAAGCTACTGTTTCTCCCGGCTTCTGTTTCGCCCGGCTTACTGAGCCTTTTAACCTTTTTGAACTGATTTCTTCAATTTAATTTTTTTATTCAAAAGAATTTGTAAGATGTGGAAAAAATATTTTTCCTGTCCTCAGGTGGTGTAAAAAACGGACAACATTTGTTTCAAAAATGTTTTCAACAATATCGAACAAATTGCGATTTGCGCTCAAGGGACTTATTTAAAACATCTCTGAGAATGAAAATAGAAAATTTTAAAAATACCTAAAAGTATACCAGGTAGACTCGGGTAGGCCAACGATTCGATTTTTACGGATTTCGAGGATTGTTTTTTTTGTACACAAGTTATCAATTCATCTGTGTTTATTAAGTTCTATTAAAGGCTATTCAAAGTTTTTGAATTTTTTCTTTTGAAACATTAATAACACTGTAATAGAAATTTACATTTTTTTAGACAAGCTGGGCACCTAATTCGGGTACGCTGAATCCAGTGGTGCTAGCCGTTTTTTTAGGTTAGCTCTGGTTTTCGAGATGTACCATTATTTCAAAAATGGAGGAGGTTGCACAACATATGTTCGCGTAACTCAAAAACGCTTTATCTTATTGAAAAAAATAAAAACTAAAATTTTTTTCTTATATGCGCAATAGTTTTAGAAACATATTTATTTTTTTTTTTTTTGAAAAAAAATAATTTTTTAATCAAAATTTCGAAATATTGCGGTTTATTAAAATTCTTAAGTGTGGCGGCTGCAGTGCCTAGGATGCCCCTGCATGGGTCAAATGTATAACCAACCCCACTTTATTTTTCATCTCAATCATTTATTTCTAACATACCTACCCGTTATCTCTATTCCTGAAGGGGGCTCCCATACACGATGTTCAATACAGAGTAGAAATATATTGAAAAAAAGTCCCATTAATGCCTACTAGTCGTTTCTCGTGGGATAAAATGCATGACCGGTATCATTTTTTTTTTTTTTTATAAAATTCTTAAACTAATTAAAATTTTTTTGGCTTTTGTGAAAAAAAGTTGCTAACAGATTTTAATCATTTATGGCTTGTTTTATTTGCAATTTCGTTTTTTATACGTCTACAAAAAATTAGAAGCATAGCGGCATTTTCCAATTTTTTATGATTTTTTAAAAAACAAAAATTTTCCCAAAAAAAATATGTTTCTAAAACGACTGCGCATATTAGAAAAAAGTTTTATATATCTTAAAGATAATTTTATTGCGGAATTTGGGGTTTTTTAAGTAATTTTAAGAAACTAAACCTAAACAAACGGCTAGCACCATTGTATTCAGCGTGCCCGGCTTGTCTATTTTTCCAACTAGCACAGTGTTACAAATTACACAAAATATGAATATATGGCCCACGATATTTCGTTATCAATTTCATAAAATATTAACAATTTCCATAAAAATTTACATTAGGCCTTGTTATTTGACATTTGGCGTAGTTTGATTTTGACCAACTTTTCAGAAAACACTCCTTGTAACTTGTGTCATAAAACTCTGAATAGCAATAATTTGAACCAAATAATAATAAAAATTCCAATTTGGACATGTATTAAGAAAGTTAGTCTGAGTTCATACGGCTCATGTCTTATTGACAAGATTCTTCCTTTTTCTTCTTTGAACATGAATTGGCGTTCAAATGATTCATGTCATGTTGACGACATGTGCTTTTTTGATATTGAAAACAATAACAAAATTAAACAAACGAATGAAAAAGCAAAACGTAAAGACAGTACATGCATCTGTGTACTCGTTTCATTTCCCCTCGTCCCTCTCGCCTATAAAGTAACAATCTTGTCAATAAGACAAGAGCCGTATCAAGGCCCATCTATCAGGTCTGCTTACTTGTACAAAAACGAAAAACTTTTTCTTTTAAGCTGTCAAAAACTTACTACCACATATACAAAGCAAAAGGAAAAAACGTGTATGTCAACAACTTTTGAAAGCTCAAAAGAACGAAAACAATGATCATCAGGATTCTTGCGCAGATCTTTTCAATGGGCCTTGAGCCGTATGAACTCAGACTTATGAACAAAAATCTAAAAAAGAGTCTACTGAAGGAGTAATAAAAAAAAAAAATGTCAAAAATGTACTAACAATTATCACAAAATTGGGGAAATAAAAAAAATCTTTTAAATCATCCGATTTGAGGTGGAATGTCCCATATACATATTAGAAATTTAATGTCAAGTGACCCATCTTTTGAAAATGATGTCTTCCTAGTTTGGACACAACTTTTCAACAAGATCGGCCAAGAACACTCTGAGTTACAGTGGGTCAAAATTTGACATTTTGGACAAAGAGGTGTTTTTTCGCATTCATGTAACTTCTTACCTATTATTCTAAGCAAAGTTTTTCTCAAATTGTTTAGATAGATATTTCTTCAATCTTTTGAAAAAAAAGATAGTGTCTCAGTAAAAGATTTATTTTTAAGGATTTAGAAACACTCACAGTCAAATAGGAAAAAAAAACAAAATAGTAAATAACAAAACATTAATTTTGATAGATATCCCACTCGCATCCCACTTAGCGAAAAAAGGGCCCGTTTTGAAAAAAACAAATTTTTTTTTGCAATATTTTGCCTTGATTAGTAAAACTTTCTCAAATTTTGCTATTTAAAATCAGCCAAATCACCTAATAAGAGCTACGAAATTCAATTTAACATAAATTATTTTTAGCTTCTTGTCATTTCTTACTCATATAAATATGTAAATGTTAAAATAAACTAAACTCCTACTAGTGCTAAAGTATAAAATAAAAAATTTCTGTTCACATTAACATTGAATTTGATTCTAAAGCTTTCAACTTAATATATTCCCAATAAAATTTTAGTATTACTTCCGTGGCTAAAAGTACTTGGTACACTGAAGACAAGTTATATAGTTGAATGAAAGGAAATCTAGATGAAAAGTTATTTATAAAATTTACCCCCCACCACTAGTTGTGAATATGAGTGAACTGAGTTTGTCGTTCGGTGTGAAACTTTCTTCATATTCATCTTAGACCACAAAAAATATATATGTATATATTCTAGGTCCTAGAATATTTCTAAGTCGATTTAGCCATCTCCATCTGTCTGTATGTCCTTGTGCCAAATCATCACGTTTACTTTCAAACGACTTAAGAGAAACAGCGCAATCGAGTCATTAAAAAAATTGTTATGGATCCAAATGTAGAACAACCTCGGACTACACAAATTTGCTAAAAATTACTAGAAAACATTCTACTAAGCTTTGTGATAATCGGGCATCCAACTCTCCGAAAACATTAAGCGCGTCTGAAACCGTAACGAACTATGCTTTTGTGATAAAATTAAAAGTATTTTAGTTTCAAAAGACTACAAATTTTACCACCAAATTTTGTGAAGATTGGTCCACATATGAACATAGGTCTTATATAAAAACTATTCTGTGGAAACACCCTAATGCGTCTAAAACTGCAAAAAAATGATAATGAAATTGGGTAAACTTTAATTTTATGGGAGAAAAATTCAACTACGAGAACTTTGATGGCCAGTCTAGAATTTACCATCAAATTTGAAAACTCCTTCTAAAAACCACTTAAGTATACCTAAAACCGAAACGAATTTTAATGATATTTTATTGAAATTAGACCCAATTAAGTTTCATATGACTCATAAAACTTTGTGATGACAGTCCAACACTTAAGTACGCCTAATACCGTAACAAAACTATTATAAAACAGTGAGGTCAGGTTTTATAACTCATCTTAGGTCCTATTTGAAATCAATTTATAAAATACTCTAGCTCTCGGTGGAAGGTATCACAGATTCGGTACAGTCGAATATAAAATTTTTACCTGTTTCTTAAAACAAACTGTTATTACTACTATTATTTTATACTCAATTGTCTAGACTAGGGTTATTGATTATCTGGACGTTTCCCATTTTCGGGAACGCACAAAATATTTTGCTTATTTCATGGCCCAATTAGTAGGTCTGCCGCAACTACAACACGCATTTTGTTAGTGTAAAAATGATAAAGATGTCAAGAGTAAAAGCATTTGTTTGTGTAAAAAATGACAGAAACTTATCAAAACAAATCGCGATCGAAATCACGAGGAATTTATTTTTAAAAGGATTCGAAATTAAATCTTTTAGCACTGCATCAAATTTAGATATTGCGTTCCAATTTAGATTTATATGGCTAGAAATTTTGAAATTTGGTTTTCTCAATGTCCCATTTGTTTCTATTCTGTCGCAAAGCTAACTGGCATTCATGAGCCAATTATTTAAAATCGTTAACGGATATTTTATAGGTCTTATGCATTTATATCGACACTAGCATTTAACCCGCTACTTCGTTAGCGTCTCCTTTTCCTTCGTGGACATATTTGTATGACAAAGCTTATTTTTCTAGGTTTAAATTTGTTTAAATTCTAGCATTTAACCCGCTACTTTGTAATCAGGCCTTTTCTTTCATGAACGTATGTATTTATATCCCAAAGTATATGTAAATAGGTTTTAGCAAAATAGTGCCAAATTTTTCGTCTCATACCCAACAAACACGAAGTCAAACCTTTGATATTAAATGACTTTGTCATTTGACATCAAACACAATTCTCAAACGTTTTTCAATTATTTGATTTAACATTTAAATTCAAATTGATAATGATTTGAAAATAAACATTTGATATCAAATGTTTTATCAATTTGATGTCAAATGTTTGTCAAATGTTAAATCAAATCAAAAATAAACTTGGCAATACTAAAGCGCAAAATAAATGTAATCATTAAAATTGGCGATTAAAGTTACATTTTTTACTTTGCGGTTACATGTGTTTTACTATTAAAAATAAATTTTAATATAAAGTGAACAGCTTATTTCTTGTGAAAAATAAAAATTATTTGTGAGTAATTTCAATGATTAAAAATACGAAAAAAAGGAAAATAAAACGGGAAAGTGAAGAAAGTTTGTTGAACGATCGCGGTGCTACAATCCTCAAAATAAAAGGGAGCCAAGTAGTTTGTCTTTCCAAGAATTAGAGGACATTATTTAATCTTTAAGCTATGGTGCCGAATGTTTATCTCACAGTTTATTTAAATAAATAATAAATTTATATTAAAAAAAAATAAAATATTTTTATTTATATTCCACATTGTATTATAATCCACATTTGAAAAACAATTGAGAATTACGTTTGAAAGCAAGTTGAAAATAAAGGCATTTTTCAATTTGAAAATAATTTCCCCTTTTTGTTGAGAACGAATGATTTAGGAATAATATCTATATGATGGCTATTTATTACTAATTTATCTTTATTAAAACAGACATCTGAATTAAAATTGGTTGCGGCTTAGACATATATTTAATAATTGACTGACAATCAGAAAGTTTTATGACTTTTTTTTTTAGCAATTTTTACTAGCTTGAGTAAGATATCATGATTCGTAACAGTTTAAGCCGAACTTAAATGATTTTCAGGAGGGGAATTTATATTGGAGCCATGGTAAGTTATGAACCAATCATCCCAAAATTCGGCAGAGCTATTTCTGGTATTAGAAACATAAATTTCAATACAGCGGTGAAATTAGTTTGAGAGTTTACAGTGAATTGCAGAAGGCTGCTTAATATGGGATCTAAGGTAAATTATGGACCGTATATCACAAAGTTAAATAATATTTTTTCTTGTCATATGAAGCTAAGTTGGAAGAAATTTTACCGCAATATCTATATCTGCAGCGGTTTTAGGCGTATTTAATTATTTTACCAGAGTGGGCTTTATATGAGGCCTATATTAAGTTATGGACCGGTCATCACGGAATTAATTAGTGTGATTTCTAGTCATATAAGACTCTGAAGTGTTCAATTTTATTCTGATAGCATTATTTTTAAAATAAACTGTTTTCCGGGAGCAGGGTTTATATGGGGCCTAGGGTAAATTATGGACCGTTTATTCCTATAAAACTGTGATGTAACAAATTTTGTAATGATAGCATTATTTTTTACGGTTTTATGCGTACTAAACTGTTTTCCGGGAGTAGGGCTTATGTATATGGGGCCTAGGGTAAATTATAGACGGATCTTCGCGAAATCTTACAGCGTAATTTCCAGTCGAATAAAACGGATTTTCGCATAATCTTATATCATTTCGTGAATTGTTCCACCATTTATGTAATTCTTTGTAAGAAAATTATCAATGTTTTTTAGGTGGTGGTTCCACATTTTGATTCATAACTCTAATCCTACTGAACCGATTCTGCTGGATTTTAAGCCCAAAGTGCTTAGGATAACGACATGCAATTTGACACCAAGTTTGTTTATTTCTTTTGAGTTTTTCAAAAGTGAGCGTGTTTTCAGCAGACGGACAGATGGTCAGAAGAACAGACAGACGGACATGGCTAAATTACTCAAGGAGCCAGAATATACTGTCAGCGTCAAAATAAAGTGTACAACTGGTTTTCCAATTAAAAAAATACTTCAAAATTGTAGAAGTTTATTATCATTTACAAAACTTTGGACAATGTTATGTATTACAATTTAAAATTTGAAATACTTCAAAAACAACAAAAACAGTACAATAAAAAACTAATATACTCTGTTTTAAACGCGTCAAAAAACGACGGACAGACGGACGGATATCGTTAAATCAACTTCTCTCCTCATAAGGACACAGAATATATATACTTTATAGGGTCTAAGGTCAATATTGTAGAAGTTACAAACGAAATGACAAACTTATATATACCCTTTTCCACCTGTGGTGAAGGGTATAAAAACACATAAAGTTCAGAAAAATGCATGAAATCTTTATTTGAATCGATAGTAAGGTCCATATAACTCAATGTTTGAAGATTATTTCATGCAAATGTTGACCGTGACTACACCTCAAATGGTCCATCCGCTTAGTCCAATTTTGGCATACTCTTTCCAACATTTCGGCCGGTATCTCATGAATAAATGCTTCAATGTTTTCTCCAATGCGTCAATCGAAGCGGGCATGTATGTATAGACATGAGCTTTAACATAGCCCCACAAAAAATAGTCTAAATCGCACGATCTAGGCGGCCAATTGACCGGCCCCAAACGTGAAATAAAATGTTCACCGAACTCGCCTCTCAAAAAGTTCATTGTTAAGCGTGCTGTGTGGCATGTGGCACCGTCTTGTTGAAACCGCATGTCATGCAAGTCAAGCTCTTGCATTTTGGGCAAAAAAAGTTGGATATCATCTCACGGTAGCGCTCACCATTCACAGTTACGTTACGATTCGCATCATCTTTAAAGAAGTACGATCCAATGTTGCCACCAGCCCCTAAACCGCACCAAACTGTGAATTTTTCTGGATACATTGGTAGCTCTTGCAATGCTTCTGGCTGATCTTCACTCCAAAATCGACAATTCTGCTTATTAACGTACCCATTGAGCCAAAAATTAGCTTCGTCGCTGAACACAAGAAGCGCGCAATGAACTTTGTTAACAGAGCACGCATTTTGATAATAAAATTCAATAATTTGCAAGCGTTGTTCTTTTGTAAGAAATGGTTAAATTATAGACCAAACTGAAGATGTTTGACAGTGAAACAAAACACGAAACATGAGTCAGCTGTTTAAACCAGTGTTGCCAAAAAGATAATAGCTAAAAAATCAGCCGATAGAATATGTCTACCACCCCACTGTGCATTGTATTATTATGGCCATTTTCTCATTGTATTGACAAACTGCCTATTATTTAATCTATATATATAAAATTGTAACGTTACTGACTGACTCACTGATTCATCATCGCACAGCCTAAACGCCTGAAGCTAAGCACTTGAAATTTGGACCAGAGTTTGGTCACTCCCCAAATCGATCCACTAAGACAGGATTTTTGGAAATTCAAATGTTTAAGGGGTAAAAACGGGAAAATGTTGTAACCTTATATCTCCAAAACTAAAAGAGATACAATCAAAATGTAATACTTATCGTTGTTCTTTAGAAAAATAAGCGGACAGGTGTCTGGTACTTTTTTGAAATTTGACCCTATTAGGGAGTAAAAGGGTAAACCCTGAATTTTAGTACTTTTTTGACACCCCATCTATCTTTTGAACCAATAAATATAGAAACAAAGTGTATACCACATTCGAAACTTATCAAAAAAATACGAATACAATTTTGGTACTTTTTCGAAATTCAAACATTTAAGGGGTGAAAATCGTGACTAATTTTGGTACTTTTTTTGCAAAACATTTTTCTCCATTCATTGACATATTCGTACTTAATTATGGGCTGCCACCACAATACTGAAATTTTTGATACTTTGATGGGGGGAAAAATCGTACCAAAAAAAGGATATACGGAAATTTGATATTTTTCTTAAGCTTTTTGGTTATAAAACTGTTATTTTTTTAACTATCGTTAATAACGGACCAAGAAACATAACATTCAAGATGCAATTTCCTGAGTGGATAAGAATCCATAAGGGGAAGTTTTTGGTACTTTTGTGTTCATTAACCGGTACTCTTTGAATTTTAATTAGTATTGGGATTTTAAAAATGAAATTAAACATGCAATGTCCTGAATGGATGAGAATCTATAAGAGTGAGCTTTTTGGTACCTTTTTGTTCATTAACTGGTATTTTTTGAATTTCCGTTAGTATTGGATCTAGAAATATAAAATTAATCCTGCAAGGTCTTGAGTGAATGACAATCTGTTAGAGGGATCTTTTTGGTACTTTTTCGTATTTTAACTGGTACTTTTATTAAGTTTTCGCTAATATTGGTCTTATGAACATAAAATTAAACCTGCAAGGTCCTGAGTGAATGAGAATCTCTGAAAGGGCTTATTGGTACTTTTTAGTTCGTGAACTGGTTCTTTTTGAATATCCGTTAATATTGGACTTAGAAACATAAAATTCAAGATGCAATGCCCTGAGTGGATAAGAATGAATAAGAATGAAGTTTTCGGTACTTTTTTGTTGTCTAACTGGTACTTTTTGAATTTCGGTTAGTATTGGACTTAGAAACATAAAATGAAACATGCAAGGTCCTGACTGAATGAGAATCTATAAGAGGGCTTTTTGGTACTTTTTTGTTCTTCAACCGGTACTTATTGAATTTCCGTTATTATTGAACGTAGAATAATAACATTCAACATGCAATGTCCTGAGAGGATGACAATCTATAAGAGGGAATTTTTTGGTACTTTTTTATTCATTAACAGGTACTTTTTGATTTTCCGTTAGTATTGGACCCAGAAAGATAAAATTAAACATACAAGGTCCTGAGTGAATGAGAATCTGTAAGAGGGCTTTTGGTAACATTTTGTTCTTTAACTGGTACCTTTTTAATTTCCGCACTTAATGGATCTAGAATCATAAAATAAATATGCAAGGTACTTTTTCGTTCTCTAACTGGTACTTTTTTATAAACTGATATAAATAAAAAAAAGTAAATAATTGTCTGGTACTTTTACGAAATTCGGCCGTTTTAATAAAAATTATACAACATTTGTAACTTATCTAAAAACTACAAATGCATTTTTGGTACTTTTTTGAAATTCGAAAGTTTAAGGGATGAAAATTGTACCTATGTTTGTTACTTTTTCAAAAGATTTTTTCTCCATCTATTTATCTTTCATCGCAGAGCCAAAGCGTCTGAAGCTAAAAGGTTGAGAGGGGCTGGCCACTCGCCAAACGATCCTGCTAACCTCATACCTCCTAAACTAAAAAAGATGAAAAACATTAACACTTATTGTTGTTCATTAGAAAAATTCGCTAACCTCATATCTCCTTAACTAAAAGAGATACAAAAATTGAATACTTATTATTGTTCATTAAAAAAAAAATGGACAGGTTTCTGGTACCTTTGTGAGGTACGGCATTTTTGGGGAGTAGAAGGGTAAATAAAAATGTTATCACATTCGTAGCTTATCTAAAAAATACAAAACAGATTTGGACCTGTTTTGAAATTCAAACCTTTAAGGTGTGAAAATCGGTCTTAATTTTGTTACTTTTTTCACAACATTTTCTCCATCTATCTATATAATATAAAACTGGTAAGTTACTGACTGACACATCCTTAGATCCTGAAGCTAAAAAGCTGACAGTTGGAACGGAGGCTGGCCTCTCGCCAACTCGATCCCGCTAACCTCAAAAATCCAAAACTAAAAGAGATACAAAAAATTTAACACTTAATGATGTTCATTAAAAAAATAAGAGGACAGGCGTCTGGAACTTTTTCGAAATTTGGTCCTTTTGGGGAGTAAACGCCTAAAACCTGTACATATTTGTCACGTCACCACTGTATGTACATTAGAGACACAACTTTTCTAGACATCATTGCTCCAATGGACTATATCTTATGGGCAATATGGGATAATAAAATACATTTTTCAGTTCAATTAAAGCCAAAAAAATATTTTTGTTCAATTGGCGATTGGTGGGCGTGAGGCCACCAAAGATTTTTTCATCCTATGACAAAAACGTACCAAACCTTAGGCTCCAACTGCAACATTGAAATTTTTAATACATAAATGAGGAGAAAAAAGTATAAAAAAGGATAATACGGGAAATTAACTTTCTTTTTGCTTTTGCGTTCTACGAGTCGTACTTTTTGAATTTTCTATATTGAACTTAGAAGCACAAAATATAGGTGCAAAATCCTGTGTCAATATCAACCTATCCCAACAAAGTAAAAAATGTAACTTTAATCGCCATCAAATCGATATCAAATGTTTTATCAATTTGATGTCAAATGTTTGTCAAATGTTAAATCAAATCAAAAATAAACTTGGCAATACTAAAGCGCAAAATAAATGTAATCATTAAAAATGGCGATTAAAGTTACATTTTTTACTTTGCGGTTACATGTGTTTTACTATTAAAAATAAATTTTAATATAAAGTGAACAGCTTATTTCTTGTGAAAAATAAAAATTATTTGTGAGTAATTTCAATGATTAAAAATACGAAAAAAAGGAAAATAAAACGGGAAAGTGAAGAAAGTTTGTTGAACGATCGCGGTGCTACAATCCTCAAAATAAAAGGGAGCCAAGTAGTTTGTCTTTCCAAGAATTAGAGGACATTATTTAATCTTTAAGCTATGGTGCCGAATGTTTATCTCACAGTTTATTTAAATAAATAATAAATTTATATTAAAAAAAAATAAAATATTTTTATTTATATTCCACATTGTATTATAATCCACATTTGAAAAACAATTGAGAATTACGTTTGAAAGCAAGTTGAAAATAAAGGCATTTTGCAATTTGAAAATAATTTCCCCTTTTTGTTGAGAACGCTATGATTTTCAATTCATTATCAAACGTTTGTCGTTTGAGAAAACGTTTGATTTCAAATCATTTTCAATTTGAAATCAAACCTTCGTGTTTGTTGGGATAGGTTGATATTGACACAGGATTTTGCACCTATATTTTGTGCTTCTAAGTTCAATATAGAAAATTCAAAAAGTACGACTCGTAGAACGCAAAAGCAAAAAGAAAGTTAATTTCCCGTATTATCCTTTTTTATACTTTTTTCTCCTCATTTATGTATTAAAAATTTCAATGTTGCAGTTGGAGCCTAAGGTTTGGTACGTTTTTGTCATAGGATGAAAAAATCTTTGGTGGCCTCACGTCCACCAATCGCCAATTGAACAAAAATATTTTTTTGGCTTTAATTGAACTGAAAAATGTATTTTATTATCCCATATTGCCCATAAGATATAGTCCCTTGGAGCAATGATGTCTAGAAAAGTTGTGTCTCTAATGTACATACAGTGGTGACGTGACAAATATGTACAGGTTTTAGGCGTTTACTCCCCAAAAGGACCAAATTTCGAAAAAGTTCCAGACGCCTGTCCTCTTATTTTTTTAATGAACATCATTAAGTGTTAAATTTTTTGTATCTCTTTTAGTTTTGGATTTTTGAGGTTAGCGGGATCGAGTTGGCGAGAGGCCAGCCTCCGTTCCAACTGTCAGCTTTTTAGCTTCAGGATCTTAGGATGTGTCAGTCAGTAACTTACCAGTTTTATATTATATAGATAGATGGAGAAAATGTTGTGAAAAAAGTAACAAAATTAAGACCGATTTTCACACCTTAAACGTTTGAATTTCAAAACAGGTCCAAATCTGTTTTGTATTTTTTAGATAAGCTACGAATGTGATAAAATTTTTATTTACCCTTCTACTCCCCAAAAATGCCGTACCACACAAAGGTACCAGAAACCTGTCCATTTTTTTTTTAATGAACAATAATAAGTATTCAATTTTTGTATCTCTTTTAGTTAAGGAGATATGAGGTTAGCGAATTTTTCTAATGAACAACAATAAGTGTTAATGTTTTTCATCTTTTTTAGTTTAGGAGGTATGAGGTTAGCAGGATCGTTTGGCGAGTGGCCAGCCCCTCTCAACCTTTTAGCTTCAGACGCTTTGGCTCTGCGATGAAAGATAAATAGATGGAGAAAAAATCTTTTGAAAAAGTAACAAACATAGGTACAATTTTCATCCCTTAAACTTTCGAATTTCAAAAAAGTACCAAAAATGCATTTGTAGTTTTTAGATAAGTTACAAATGTTGTATAATTTTTATTAAAACGGCCGAATTTCGTAAAAGTACCAGACAATTACTTACTTTTTTTATTTATATCAGTTTATAAAAAAGTACCAGTTAGAGAACGAAAAAGTACCTTGCATATTTATTTTATGATTCTAGATCCATTAAGTGCGGAAATTAAAAAGGTACCAGTTAAAGAACAAAATGTTACCAAAAGCCCTCTTACAGATTCTCATTCACTCAGGACCTTGTATGTTTAATTTTATCTTTCTGGGTCCAATACTAACGGAAAATCAAAAAGTACCTGTTAATGAATAAAAAAGTACCAAAAAATTCCCTCTTATAGATTGTCATCCTCTCAGGACATTGCATGTTGAATTTTACTATTCTACGTTCAATAATAACGGAAATTCAATAAGTACCGGTTGAAGAACAAAAAAGTACCAAAAAGCCCTCTTATAGATTCTCATTCAGTCAGGACCTTGCATGTTTCATTTTATGTTTCTAAGTCCAATACTAACCGAAATTCAAAAAGTACCAGTTAGACAACAAAAAAGTACCGAAAACTTCATTCTTATTCATTCTTATCCACTCAGGGCATTGCATCTTGAATTTTATGTTTCTAAGTCCAATATTAACGGATATTCAAAAAGAACCAGTTCACGAACTAAAAAGTACCAATAAGCCCTTTCAGAGATTCTCATTCACTCAGGACCTTGCAGGTTTAATTTTATGTTCATAAGACCAATATTAGCGAAAACTTAATAAAAGTACCAGTTAAAATACGAAAAAGTACCAAAAAGATCCCTCTAACAGATTGTCATTCACTCAAGACCTTGCAGGATTAATTTTATATTTCTAGATCCAATACTAACGGAAATTCAAAAAATACCAGTTAATGAACAAAAAGGTACCAAAAAGCTCACTCTTATAGATTCTCATCCATTCAGGACATTGCATGTTTAATTTCATTTTTAAAATCCCAATACTAATTAAAATTCAAAGAGTACCGGTTAATGAACACAAAAGTACCAAAAACTTCCCCTTATGGATTCTTATCCACTCAGGAAATTGCATCTTGAATGTTATGTTTCTTGGTCCGTTATTAACGATAGTTAAAAAAATAACAGTTTTATAACCAAAAAGCTTAAGAAAAATATCAAATTTCCGTATATCCTTTTTTTGGTACGATTTTTCCCCCCATCAAAGTATCAAAAATTTCAGTATTGTGGTGGCAGCCCATAATTAAGTACGAATATGTCAATGAATGGAGAAAAATGTTTTGCAAAAAAAGTACCAAAATTAGTCACGATTTTCACCCCTTAAATGTTTGAATTTCGAAAAAGTACCAAAATTGTATTCGTATTTTTTTGATAAGTTTCGAATGTGGTATACACTTTGTTTCTATATTTATTGGTTCAAAAGATAGATGGGGTGTCAAAAAAGTACTAAAATTCAGGGTTTACCCTTTTACTCCCTAATAGGGTCAAATTTCAAAAAAGTACCAGACACCTGTCCGCTTATTTTTCTAAAGAACAACGATAAGTATTACATTTTGATTGTATCTCTTTTAGTTTTGGAGATATAAGGTTACAACATTTTCCCGTTTTTACCCCTTAAACATTTGAATTTCCAAAAATCCTGTCTTAGTGGATCGATTTGGGGAGTGACCAAACTCTGGTCCAAATTTCAAGTGCTTAGCTTCAGGCGTTTAGGCTGTGCGATGATGAATCAGTGAGTCAGTCAGTAACGTTACAATTTTATATATATAGATTAAATAATAGGCAGTTTGTCAATACAATGAGAAAATGGCCATAATAATACAATGCACAGTGGGGTGGTAGACATATTCTATCGGCTGATTTTTTAGCTATTATCTTTTTGGCAACACTGGTTTAAACAGCTGACTCATTTTTCGTGTTTTGTTTCACTGTCAAACATCTTCAGTTTGGTCTATAATTTAACCATGAATCGTCTTACAAAAGAACAACGCTTGCAAATTATTGAATTTTATTATCAAAATGCGTGCTCTGTTAACAAAGTTCATTGCGCGCTTCTTGTGTTCAGCGACGAAGCTAATTTTTGGCTCAATGGGTACGTTAATAAGCAGAATTGTCGATTTTGGAGTGAAGATCAGCCAGAAGCATTGCAAGAGCTACCAATGTATCCAGAAAAATTCACAGTTTGGTGCGGTTTAGGGGCTGGTGGCAACATTGGATCGTACTTCTTTAAAGATGATGCGAATCGTAACGTAACTGTGAATGGTGAGCGCTACCGTGAGATGATATCCAACTTTTTTTGCCCAAAATGCAAGAGCTTGACTTGCATGACATGCGGTTTCAACAAGACGGTGCCACATGCCACACAGCACGCTTAACAATGAACTTTTTGAGAGGCGAGTTCGGTGAACATTTTATTTCATGTTTGGGGCCGGTCAATTGGCCGCCTAGATCGTGCGATTTAGACTATTTTTTGTGGGGCTATGTTAAAGCTCATGTCTATACATACATGCCCGCTTCGATTGACGCATTGGAGAAAACATTGAAGCATTTATTCATGAGATACCGGCCGAAATGTTGGAAAGAGTATGCCAAAATTGGACTAAGCGGATGGACCATTTGAGGTGTAGTCACGGTCAACATTTGCATGAAATAATCTTCAAACATTGAGTTATATGGACCTTACTATCGATTCAAATAAAGATTTCATGCATTTTTCTGAACTTTATGTGTTTTTATACCCTTCACCACAGGTGGAAAAGGGTATATATAAGTTTGTCATTTCGTTTGTAACTTCTACAATATTGACCTTAGACCCTATAAAGTATATATATTCTGTGTCCTTATGAGGAGAGAAGTTGATTTAACGATATCCGTCCGTCTGTCCGTCGTTTTTTGACGCGTTTAAAACAGAGTATATTAGTTTTTTATTGTACTGTTTTTGTTGTTTTTGAAGTATTTCAAATTTTAAATTGTAATACATAACATTGTCCAAAGTTTTGTAAATGATAATAAACTTCTACAATTTTGAAGTATTTTTTTAATTGGAAAACCAGTTGTACACTTTATTTTGACGCTGACAGTATATTCTGGCTCCTTGAGTAATTTAGCCATGTCCGTCTGTCTGTTCTTCTGACCATCTGTCCGTCTGCTGAAAACACGCTCACTTTTGAAAAACTCAAAAGAAATAAACAAACTTGGTGTCAAATTGCATGTCGTTATCCTTAGCACTTTGGGCTTGAAATCCAGCAGAATCGGTTCAGTAGGATTAGAGTTATGAATCAAAATGTGGAACCACCACCTAAAAAACATTGATAATTTTCTTACAAAGAATTACATAAATGGTGGAACAATTCACGAAATGATATAAGATTATGCGAAAATCCGTTTTATTCGACTGGAAATTACGCTGTAAGATTTCGCGAAGATCCGTCTATAATTTACCCTAGGCCCCATATACATAAGCCCTACTCCCGGAAAACAGTTTAGTACGCATAAAACCGTAAAAAATAATGCTATCATTACAAAATTTGTTACATCACAGTTTTATAGGAATAAACGGTCCATAATTTACCCTAGGCCCCATATAAACCCTGCTCCCGGAAAACAGTTTAGTTTAAAACCGTAAAAAATAATGCTATCAGAATAAAATGGAACACTTCAGAGTCTTATATGACTAGAAATCACACTAATTAATTCCGTGATGACCGGTCCATAACTTAATATAGGCCTCATATAAAGCCCACTCTGGTAAAATAATTAAATACGCCTAAAACCGCTGCAGATATAGATATTGCGGTAAAATTTCTTCCAACTTAGCTTCATATGACAAGAAAAAATATTATTTAACTTTGTGATATACGGTCCATAATTTACCTTAGATCCCATATTAAGCAGCCTTCTGCAATTCACTGTAAACTCTCAAACTAATTTCACCGCTGTATTGAAATTCATGTTTCTAATACCATAAATAGCTCTGCCGAATTTTGGGATGATTGGGCATAACTTACCATGGCTCCAATATAAATTCCCCTCCTGAAAATCATTTAAGTTCGGCTTAAACTGTTACGAATCATGATATCTTACTCAAGCTAGTAAAAATTGCTAAAAAAAAGTCATAAAACTTTCTGATTGTCAGTCAATTATTAAATATATGTCTAAGCCGCAACCAATTTTAATTCAGATGTCTGTTTTAATAAAGATAAATTAGTAATAAATAGCCATCATATAGATATTATTCCTAAATCATTCGAACTGTCGGTGGAAGGCATCAAAGATTCGGCACAGCCGAATATATCACCCTAACTTGTTTATTTATGAAATTAAACTTCATTAGATAATATTATATACAGTACTTTTCGTTTATATTCACTACCGTTTATAGTCATATTAGCGATATAGTCCATGTTATGTTTTTTTGCCGTAAAAGTAAATATTAACGTTATAGCCCATTTAGCGATATAAGCACATTTGCCGTATATGCCATCGGACATCAAAGGGAAAATTAAGGGGTATTATTTGCGTTATATGTAGTCACATTAGCAACATTTACTAAGTTTTTTTTTAGTTTTCGAAACCACAATCCATTAAAAGAACTAAGAATTGGAGGGTTCAAAGCTGAACCGAACCAAGTCATAACATAAAATGCATAGTATATGTATTTCAAAACTGGTGTGAAATTCTTCGCAAAGTTCTATCTATCTATTCTATCGAGTTCTGTAACGGACTCAATCAAAGAGTTTTTTTTCCAAAGGTAACGGTAACAAACCCATGTCAATGGCTCCAGAAATTAATGGAAATTCACTTACTCAAACTCAAAATATTATCGAATTTTCATTTTTGACTTGGTTCGCTTCAGCTTTGAGCCCTCCAATTAACTGCCTCTTTTTCATAATAAAAGAAAAATTTTCGCTTAGGAAAATTGAAACAACAATAAAAAAATCAAATTTGTTTTTGTTTTCAATATAAATTTCTGGACGAATATTTTTTTTAGTTTGAAAAAGAGGCTGTAAATAATTAAATTTTTGCTATCAACTCTCTACTCGTAAAAAATTAGTTTTTGCCGTTGGTATCAGTTATGAAATATTTTATTATTGTTTCAACAATTTTTTTTTATACAGAATGCAACTCTGTTGTAAAACCATAAGACTGCTGTCATTGAAATTTATATGAATTTTTTATTTTCTATGTTCACATAACTAGATAATATTCGAATTCGGTTATATGCCTTATAGTGGCGTATAAGTGAATAAGCCTTATAGTCACATTAGCGCTATAGTCAACGTTTGTCTGCGACAAATGGAGATAAGCGAAAAGTACTGTAATAAAACTCCGCAACTATATAGATTTTTCAATGCCTGATTAAAGCCAGCTAAAATTTCTTAAAAAATGTTTAAAAGAGTTCCACAACTCCCAAATTACTTTCAAGAATCTTCAAAAATTAGTTTTTTCCTCTAACAAGCTTTTGGGTTTCAGGATTCCCATTATGCAATTATTTAACACGCATTGGGTCATGCACATAGTTTAAAAAATTGTTTCTAGCTAACAGCGATTGGAGAAAATGTGGCATAAAGTACCTAGAATTTGTAAGAAATAGGTATATTTCCGGAGCGCCTGGTGCCCATGGTAATTGAAATATTTAAACTTCTTTGCATAGCGACATTAAAAAGTATTAACAAGATTCAGCCGGATTACGGTTGACGTATACGCCTGGATCGTTTTTTGTACAAGATTAAAGTTACACACATCCTGTGTTCTTAAATCTACTACAAAAAACGACTCAGGCGTATTCGCCAACCGTAATCAAGCTGATTATGTAAATTTTTTTTTAATAAAATAGAATGAAAATACATTTTGTTACAATAAAATGGCATAAAAGCGAATTATAACTTGAAATAAATTTTTTATTGCAAAAAATTTTAAACACAATTCTTTCTCGCTCGTTTAAAAATTAACGGGAAATTCGGAGAATACTTCTCTTCAATGGGAACCCTAGTCTAGGTGTTTTATTAGTCTCTGTGCATGTGCCCAAGAACTTGCAATCAGTCTTATTCATCCTAATATTTGAAATCTATTAGTATGTGCATATATTTTGTTTTATGTCTAAAGAGAGTTTGATTGTATGCAAGTGTATGGATTTTACATTTTTCTAATGATGTGAGCTTTTAATGCTTATTTTAGAGTGATTTTATATCTGGGATTGTATGTATTCGTACGTCTGTGTGCGTGTATTTGAATGCACATGAGTTGCCAAACACATGCATGAAAGAATAAAAAATAAATCTGTCTAAGCTGGCTGCATGACACCCTACACTATTCCCGAAAATAAAACAAGTAGCATATTACACACTTTTGTTGCCCAATTAACAAACAAGTTCTTTTTGCAAAGTCAAAGTTTTCAATTGCACCAGCCATTTTTAAAATTAACCGGGAAAGCAAAAAACAGCTGATGATAAAGCACTTTTCAAAGTTCAGATTTGTGTTTGAATAAATTGCAATTAATTGCGTTAAACGACTAAAGGGAACTAAAAGAAATCTTCTTCACCAATACATTTTCGAACAATTAAACATTTTTCAACAGCTTGTGCGTTATTTTTTATGTGGTCGTTACTGGCATCGATATAATTTTAAGCATTGGAAACTTATATGAAAGGTAGCTCCAAAAGCATTTTATTACCGAATTTATCAATACAAGCGGCTTTCTGCAGATTATATATGGGCATTTCCTGGAGTCACTTTTGATGTACAAATAATATAGAAAACAAAACTTTTCCTACACTGATAGAAAAGGCGTCATAACGCTGATGTATTTTGACATCAGTACTATGACAAGTGTCTTCGTTTTTGACCCCATGACACTTTTCATCATGGTGATGTCAACCTTAACATCACTTGGCTAAAGTTTATCAGGGTCAAAATGAAATTATGTCATCAATTGGATGACACATCGGCATCATAGAAATGACGAACATGTCGTCAGTGCGATGACGCAGTAACATCGGAGAATGGACACATTAGCATCAATTTAATGACAGTTTGTCATTAAGTCGAAGTCATTGGAATTGACTTAAGTCAAAGTGAGAGAATATTATTATTGACTTACCCGTTACATATGTTTGTTTCACGTTGTTGAATTTGTTTACAGCAGAACTCTCAATAATAAGACACCAGCACCATGCCCCATATGGTTTTCGTAATCATTCTACTTTTAAAATTTGATGTATTTAACTAAATAATTTAAAATAGTAGTATATAGGAATTTTTGCTTCTTAAAATACATTGTAATCATGAAAATAATGTTAATAATATACAAAATTCGGTACCGAATGGATGTCACTATAGTCGTAGATTACACGTTAAAAATTACAAAATTGTACGAAGACGTTAGTCATTGGGTTGATGTTACTTTTTGCATCATTGATGCCAGATGTAGTATCATTTATGACACAATTCTGATGTTAGGGCATCATCAATATGAAGATGCATTTTTCTATCAGTGTAGCATTTTTTTTTTGCGATTCGATAGTATTTGGATAGCTCTATGTTTAGTGCATAAGATGGATTTCATCGAGTTTAAGTTTTCATAATAAGAGTTATAAACATGTGGTCACGAACGTACGCAAAATAGAAGTCAACTTTGACTGACAGTAGTTAAATGTAAAAATCTGCGTAATGGAACGGAATATTTAAAAGTGATTTATTTATTTTAAAAGTGTATGAATGTAGGTCTCCATCCACTCACTATTCACAAAAAAAAAAAAATATCTCTCTAGGTTTTTGTTTAAGTGGCTTATGCACCGGTCGCGAACGAACGGGTCGCGAACGTACGAATTTTCCATATGTTTTTCTATTACCATGCAATTTCCATAAATATCTTCAAATTTCCTTAACAAAATAACTTAATACTCCTTTTACAATTGATTGTAATGGAGAGATAATGAAGAAAGAGTGGAAACATCACATATTTTTTGCATATAAAAATGTCTTTAGAAGTGGCTTAAAAAGAAAATATAAAATTTTTCAGTTTCCAGCGGAATTTCCTCAAGTTAAACAGCTGAGATATGCTATGAAACCATTATTTTATAAAAACATAGTTTTTTTTATAATAATTAACAATAAAAGACGATGATTATCAACATATTATTTTTTCATCCTGGTAGACCATTCGGGGGAAATGCCCATATCTCTTATCATACTTCTTAGTGGTACAGTACTTTTCGCTTATAGTCACATCCTTTAGTTGCAACTATAACGTGGACTATATCGCTAATGTGACTATAAGGCAAATTCACATATATGCCACTATGACGCATATAACCGAATTCGAATATAATCAAGCTATGTGAATAAAGGAAATTCAAAATGCATATAAATTACACCGACATCAGGCTTATGGTTTTACAACAGAGTTACATACTGTATAAAAATAGTTAAAATATTAACAATATATTTCCTAACTGATACCAACGGCAAAAACTAATGTTTTACGAGTAGAAAGTTGATGACAAAAATTAAATGATTTAATTCATTCTTTTTTTGGATAGATTTTTTATTCAAAAACTAAAAAGAACTTGGTCAATTTTGCTTATGTGATTATAACGCCATTAATTTGCTTTTCTTATCCCTTTGATGACTGTTGATGGATGGCATATATGGCAAATGTGCTTATATCGCTAAATGGACTATAACGTTAATATTTTATATTAAATTAACTTATAGCCGCAAAATAAACAGATAAAATGGACTATATCGCCAATGTGACTATAGGCGTTGTGACTATAAACGAAAAGTACTGTATAGCTGTTCCAACAACGACAGGTAGAAACTCGATTTCTATCTCATAGATATATTGGGGGTGAATGCTTTTTTCGAATGTTTGACAAACAGTTTTTTTTTGAAGGATACCTGTCACTGTCGGTTATTAGATTAAAATTTACCCAAAAAAATATGTTATGACGACCTGTAATATATTACCAAAAAGCTTCGAATGCCATAACTGTTGTTAGGGTACACTCTCGAAAATTTGTTTATATGTAAAATCAAAGGTGTAGGTTATCATATTGTCCGGCTTGACCGACTGTACTTTCCTATTTTGTGCGGAATTTTTCCAATATTCATCTTAGACCCCTTAAAGTATATATATTCTGCATCCTTGGGTAATTCTTAGTCGATTTATCCATGTCCGTCTGTTGAAATCACGCTCGCTTTCGAACCACTCAAAAGAAAATAACAGCATTGGTATCAAATTGTTTTTAGTTATCCTAAGCAGTTTGAGATTGCAGTCTAGCCAAATCGGTTAAGTAGGATAAGAGTAATGAATCGAAGTGTGAAACCACCACCCTAAAACATTTTATAATTTGGTTACAAAAAGTAACATTACTAGTCGGAATGCACATTTTCGTTTGCATAAATTCGTTTTATATGACTGATATCATGCCACAAAATTTGTGAAGCTTTTCGTGAAGATCAGTTTATAATTTACCAAAGCTCACTGAAACCGTAACGAATAATGCTTTTTTAATAATTTTGGTTTGCCACTATTTCATATGACTATAAATTACCCTAAATCCTCAAATAGAGCCATTCCTGAAATATTCTAGCTGTCCGTAGAGGGTATTAAGGATACGGCACAGCTGCATATAGCACTCTAACTTGGTAACGAAAATTTTCCAAATGTTAATTACATCGGTCGGCAAAAAAATTGTTTAAAAAAAATATATGGAATATAATGATTTTAAGGAGCCCAATTCAAATTGGTATACTAGCTTGTCGTTCCGTTTGTAATTTATACAGTACTGATCTTAGGCCCTACAAAGTGTACATGGATATTTTGGGACCTTATGAGTAGCGAAGTTGATTAAATCATGTCCGTCTGTTTATGTTAAAATGGGTTTTCGAAAACGCCAGGAATTATGGGGACTAGGCTGTTCTATATTTATGTTACATTTACTCCATTTAAGTTTGAGGTATCGCTTTAATTTTAATAAAAAAACAAACAGTTTTTTTGAGATATTAAAAATACTTTTATTTCAGTTTATTTCAAATACGAAGGTATTGTGTGCCGAGCCCTTAATTTCTCCCACTCTTTTACCAAAACTCTCTATCACGTTTATCAATAATTTCGTTGATATCTGCTCGATAATGTTGCTTTAAGTTCTTAACTGTTGTGGGATTATTTCTGTATACTTTCAAATTCAGAAACCCCATAAAAAATAGTTTAAAGGTGTTAAATCGCACGATCACCACTCCGAGAAATAATGCGATTTTTGAACTCTTCTATCAAGAGATCCACATATTGGCTACGTCTAAATCATAAATTGTCCGCCACAAAAAAGCTTTAGATCATCTCACCGAAGCGATTTCCATTTTAGACGCTCTTTATATCTGGAGAACGGCAACATTCAAAGTTGCCAAATCAGGTACAAGCATCTTGGCTTTCAATTGACAACATTTGCCAAAATGGGGACCGGTTTAAATGAGTTGGCGTGGCACGAAATATATTAATTTATACCTAAAAACGGTTTTTAATAGCTTTATTACCGCACCATGGTGAAGGTTATATAAGATTCGTGATAGAGCTCTTACTTTTTAGGTACAAAATTTGAGTCATCCCAATAACATTTTTTATATTTTCTACTGTTTTAAAGTTATTCAGACATAAGTGGCGATTATTTTTTTCAGTTTTTATTTTCAAAAATTCATAAAAAATTATAGGGAAGAAAATTTTACCTTTTTATCATAAGCCATAGATCATGAAAATCGGTGGTCAAATATTTAAATATATCTTCTACTCGATTCAGTAAAGACAGCTTTGTGACAAACACAGTTCTAAATCGCTTAATATAAAACGCAATGTGGGGATAGAAATTAACCATATTATGGCTTAATACATCCATCCAACAGCCGTAACCATATTATTGTTGTGTCCAGACATGTTATGGTTAATAATTACAATAATATGTTTTAAACAATAAGATTTGAAAACATTGTATCTTAAATTTAAAATAGTATGTTTAAAAGCAACAACATTATGGTTGTTTTGCTCCCCACAATATTTGAATGCTTTTTAACAACATACTTACTTGGTTTGCTTAAAATTCTCATTCATTTTATTTTAATTATTGACTAAAATACAAAAATTTACTTTGTAGTATTCATTTAAAGTAGAAAATGATTTAATGGGATTTTTTATAAAAGTAAAATAAATTATAACTTGACACTTAGTAAACAAATTAAAGGAAATGGATGATATAAATATTTATATTATGCTTGACATTAAGCATTTTATTGCTAATTCTGACCATAATATAGTTAATTTTTCCCCAATTCTGGAAAATATTTACTATATTATGGTTAATTTTGAACATAAAAAATCTGTATTACGATAATGCCAAAAATTCTATTCCAATTGCCTATGAAATTAGCATTAGAGAAAATTATGATTCTGTAAAATTAATACTGGACTCCTTAAAATATGAAGACCATAAGCGGCGGATTTGTTGTGACTTAAAAGTCGTCGGTTTCCTTTCAGGTATGTAGGCCGGATACGTTTAGTACGGATGATTTTTATGCACTTGGGATAGCAGATGGAAGGGCGATCAATATTCCAAAAAACAATGGAAATTGAGAGCTGAGGGAACATTAGGAGGGCAGAATATCGTTCATCAAGCGTTGGTACCCATTGCATATGGAGCACCGCAGTATTTTAGATGTTATAGTCATCAACCACTATGTTGACTTTCAAGGCATAATATTCAGCCCAATTTGTGCCGTATAGAAAACATTTAAGCCTATTTTCGGAAAATGGTATTTATTTATTTAAAAAATGTAGTGCATATTCAAAAAAACGGGCATTTATGCTACTGGAATGAACTATTCATAAGTAATTACCACCAACGCCGAAGGAGTTCACAACATCTTTGAAAGACCAACTGGAAGTATGGAAACAGCATTATTCCAATATGCTTTCGTTAACAACTTTTAACTGCCAAAACATATGCACCGGCGTTTCCCACGAAATAAAGCAAGATATCTCCATTGAATGCCCAGATATGGCAAAAGTTATGGATGCAGTAAATCACCTAAAAACAAATAAAGCCCCTGAAGCCGACAACATATCGCCCGACCCCCTAAAGCCGACCCCCATACTACAGGGAAGATATTGCTTCCCCTTATCCAGAACTTCTGGCTCATACACTAACTTGATTCCAACTTAAAAGAAGGTTTTATAGTAAATATCCCCAAAAAGGTTAACCTACCAAACTGTAAGAACTGGCGAGGCATAACCATCCTTAGTGCAGTAAATAAGATCATAGCGCAAATCATTAACCGGAGAATATCCGGGCTCTTAGGCCCGAACAAGCTGGCTTGCGGCCCCAAAAATCCTGTGTAGACCACATCAATAGTCTAAGAATTATTAAAGAGCAACCCACAGAACTTTGCTCTCCGCTTTACCTGTTGTTTATCGATTCTGAAAAAGCATTTGATACCCTGAACCAAAACGCAATATGGAGCGCTCTTGCTTGCAAAGGGGTCCCACCCAAAATCATAAGCCTTACACAAACTCTATACCCTGATGTTAAATGTCGTGTTGTCTACAATACCTAAATAATTGCTGAATATACAAACAAATTATTGGCGCTAGATGGCGCAAAATTAATTTTTATTGAAAAATCCATTAAAACACCCTGTATTTGCAAATATTATGAGTTCAAATGTTCAGCAAAAATACTCGCTTAAGGATTTTGTACAAAATTGCCAAACATCACTTGGCCGAATTCTTGAAATTTAAAGGTCGAAATTTAGATTTTCTTCAATAACTTAAAAATCTCGGTAATTTTGTAAATAACGGAATTATGAATAAGTCGCAGAACAAGAGTTGCTGCTGAAGTTCTAAGAACCATTTTCAGCAATAGAAAAAGTTCTTTTTTGCAAAAAGTCGATTTTGGCATATTGCTAAATTTATTAAAACTTTAAATATGTCCACTTAAAAAAAGAATTCAAAGCACAAATGCATTTCAGATCCATTTTATTTACTCTAAAACTTTTCTAAGCAAACAGATTCGAACCTAATTGTGATCTACGACGGTGTAGCGAACATTAAAAATAACTTATTTTATATTAAAGCTCAACAAAAACTCGTATGTTTTATTTCTTTAAAAACCTTTTTTCGAACATATTCAGACCCCCTTAGACTCATTCACACACACACACACACACATCACATCACACATTTAAGCCAAAAGTAGCTAATGGATTCTATTTTACTTTTACTGACTGCTAATGGATTTTTCTTGACCCCAAATAAAAACGCAAAAATCTTTTGAAAACAAAAAAAAAAAAATAAATAAACAATAAAAAAATAGAAACATTAAAGAAAATATATTCCTAAAAAGAGTCAACAAAAACAACATGCTGGTTTTGTTGTTTTGGCTCAAAAAAGGTAAAATGTTCGTGCAACATATAACAACTTAACTTGGTTTTTAATTTCAGTTTCATCTTTTAACATTTTTATTTATTTGTAATATCGTCTAACGTGTGCATGTGCGTGTATCCGTCTGTTATTGTGGATGTCTAAAACATTCCTTTATTCATACATTCTCTGTTTCTGATGAACTGAATGATTAGTTTTTTCTAAACAATTACTGCAAAATCCATTTAAAAATACAACAAGTTTTGTTATTGTTGTGTATGTGTTATAAACGTTGTTTTGTAAAGTATAAAGGGCAATATTCCTGCTAATTTTTTTTTTTTAATACAATCGTATTTAAGTTAGATTTCAAGAGGAGAAAATGTCTCTGAAATGTTAATAAATTTTAGACAAATTTTCCAAGAAAATTGTACAAAATTAGATCATTATAATTTTCCAAAGCAGATACTTGAATGAGGATAAGGTTTACTATATACTTATGTATATCAGCTGGCAGTCACTTTCTCACTCTTTACGCGGACAACAGTTAATGGACAAAAATTATTGCATATTACACAGGGCTAGAAAACAAATAAGAAAGTATAGTCAGTTAAACCTGGCCATTAGCCTAAGACACAGTTATATATACATATATATATATATATATATATATATATATATATATATATATATATTTGCAGAGAGTGTATTTCGGGCACGTGAAATTTTTTCACTTTTTTTAACGGAATCTACAAAATTTTTGAAAATCGGGCATATAGATTCAAATATTTTGCCCTTATTCTTAGAAAAATCGGAGGAAAGTCGTTTTTATCATAAAGCGTATTTTTAGGGTACATTGCTCTACATTGTGTACATTTAAAGGACGAGTGCCGAATCTGTACACTATGCATATGAAAATTTTTGTTGCCACATATTTCATAAAAAACTGCGTTTTTTATTCCGCCATCATGTTTTTCATTATTGAAAAACAGTGCTACCGCTGTGATTATTGGAAAACAATGTTACCGTTGTGATACTTAAGTATCGATTTTTGTTTTTTTGTTAATTTCTTTATTGGTTTTTTTTGTTTATTTGTTGATTTGTTTATTTATTTGTTTTTTTGCCTATTTGTTTATTGGTTTATTTGTTAATTTGTTAATTTGTTTATTTGTTAATTTGTTAATTTGTTTATTTGTTTTTTTGTTTATTTGTTAATTTGTTTGTTTGTTTATTTGTTAATTTCTTTATTTGGGTATTTGTTTATTTGTTAATTTGTTTATTTGTTTGTTTGTTTATTTGTTAATTTCTTTATTTGGGTATTTGTTTATTTTTTAATTTGTTTGTTTGTTAATTTGTTTATTTGTTAATTTGTTTATTTGGGTATTTGTTTATATGTTTATTTGTTTATTTAGTAATTTGTTAATTTGTTAATTTGTTATTTTTTTATTTGTTAATTTGTTTATTTGTTAATTTGTTAATTTGTTATTTTTTTTATTTGCTTTTTTGTTTATTTGTTAGTTTGTTTGTGTGTTAATTTGTTTATTTGTAAATTTGTTTATTTGTTTATTTTTAAATTTGTTTATTCGTTTATTTGTTTATTTGT
Organism: Pollenia angustigena; assembly: GCA_930367215.1. Classification (NCBI taxonomy): domain Eukaryota; kingdom Metazoa; phylum Arthropoda; class Insecta; order Diptera; family Polleniidae; genus Pollenia; species Pollenia angustigena. Next base: position 115,324,992 of record OV884057.1, on the reverse strand, counting down.
TAATTTGCTTATTTGTTTATTTGTTAATTTGTTTATTCGTTTATTCATTTGTTCGTTTATTTGTTAATTGGTTAATTTGTTTATTTATTAATTTGTTTATTAGTTTGTTCGTTTATATGTTAATTGGTTAATTTGTTAATTTGTTTATTTGTTTGTTTATATGTTTTTTTGTTTATTGGTTTATTTGTTAATTTGTTTATTTGGGTATTTGTTTATTTGTGTATTTGTTAATTTGTTTATTTGGGTATTTGTTTATTTGTTAATTTGTTTATTTGTTAATTTGTTTATTTTTAAATTTGTTAATATGTTTATTTGGGTATTTGTTTATTAAGTAATTTGTTAATTTGCTTATTTGTTTATTTTTTTATTTGTTAATTTGTTTGTTCGTTTATTTGTTAATTTGTTAATTTGCTTGTTTGTTAATTTGTTTATTCGTTTGTTCGTTTATTTGTTAATTTGCTTTTTTGTTTATTTGTTAATTTTTTAAATTGTTAATTTGTTTATTTGCTTATTTTTTAATTTGTTTATTCGTTTGTTCGTGTATTTGTTAATTGGTTTATTTGTTGATTTGTTAATTTGTTAATTTGTTAATTTGCTTATTTGTTTATTTGTTTATTTGCTTAGTTATTTATCTGTTTATTTGTTTTTTTGTTAGTTTGTTTATTTGCTTGTTTGTTTTTTTGTTTATTTGCTTATTTGTTGATTTGTTTATTTGCTTATTTGTTTATTTGCTTATTTGTTTGTTTGCAACATATGTTTTTCATAAATTTCACGAATTTCCGATAAAAAATACAACTGAAAACTGTGACAAAATGCATTTTCTAGGAATGATATATGAGGAATTATGCATTAGAGACTATTTTTTCTGAAGATTACCGTGTGGCAGCTACAGGCCAAAAATGGTGCAAAAAAATATATAAATTAAAATTGTTCTACATTTTAGCATTTTTGAGGCATTAGATGCAATTTTTCGGATTATTTTGTTCTACTTTTTTCTCCTTATATTCTGTAGGCTACAATTGTAGCAAAAATAATTTCTAGCCGAGATTTTGACATGAGAAAAAAAACGCAAAAACTAGCAAAACGCAAAAGGGTTTCGTTGGTTGCGATAAGTGCTTCGAGAAATTCCACACGAGAAAGAGTTTGAAGTCGATATCCTTAAATATTTGGACAATTGACCAAAAATTGTGAAATATTTATAAAAATTTTATATTTTAGCAATTTTAATGCACTAACTACAGTTTTTCATGGCCATTTTTTTTAAAGCTTTCCTTCTCCTAGTTTATAGCTAAGATTATGGCGAAGACAAGAAAACAAAGTTTCTAATTGGTTTTCGAGGTGAAGGGTATATTATATAAAATATAATAAAAAAATTGTTAGAACCAAAATTTATTATTGAATAAAAAGTGCTTAAAGTAGTTAAAAGTAAAACTATAACGTGTTTCATAAGGGCGTTATCAAAATCGAACATTTGAACAGAACATTACATAATTCAACATAAGACTTTGACGAGTTAACTCTAAAATCGATTTCATCATCTTTAGATACTTTAGCACCTAAAAGAATATAAGTAATTGGGATCTTTAAGGTATGAAGTATATATGGAGTAAACAAAATTAAACAACTTAACAGTAATAAAGGACAGATACTATCTAAGATTGCATCCTTTCATCTAATATACTGCAAATTTTAGTTTATTATTATATATGAAAATCTATATAAAAATTTTAAACATTTTTTACGTCTAAAAATACTTATAAAAAAAATAACATGACAAATGGTAACGCTGGTAATATGCAACTCTGTGTGTTCTTTCTACACTGCTGCTAATTTAGCTATTTTCTCGTCAAATCCAGCGATTTTTAATAAAATTTTACTGGAATAAATAATTTTATTTAAAAAATATGGTTTTTAGCAATTTATAGCTTAATTAACTTATTATTTAAAAAATTTTGCTATTTTAATTGTCTTTGTTTTATAATATTTCAATAATTTTATTTCAAAAAGGGTGGTTTTTAGAGATTTATAGCTAAATTTAACTTTTATTTAAAAAATTTAGCTATTTTTGCTTGTTTGTTTTATAATATTCCAATAATTTTATTTCAAAAAGGTTGGTTTTCAGCTATTCATGGCTAAATTTAACTTTTATTTAAAAAATTTAGCTATTTTTGCTTGTTTGTTTTATAATATTCCAATAATTTTATTTCAAAAAGGGTGGTTTTTAAAGATTTAGAGCTAAATTTACCTATTATTTAAAAAATTTAGCTATTTTAGCTTATTTGTTTTATAATATTTCAATATTTTTATTTCAAAAAGGGTGGTTTTCAGCGATTTATAGCTAAATTTACCAATTATTTTAAAAATTTAGCTATTTTTGCTTGTTTGTTTTATAATATTTCAATATTTTTATTTCAAAAAGGGTGGTTTTTAACGATTTATAGCTAAATTTACCAATTATTTAAAAAATGTAGCTATTTTTGCTTGTTTGTTTTATAATATTTCAATAATTTTATTTCAAAAAGGGTGGCTTTCAGCGATTTATAGCCAAATTTACCTATTTTTAAAAAAATTTAGCTATTTTTACTTGTTTGGTTTTTAATATTTCAATAATTTTATTTCAAAAAGGGTGGTTTTCAGCGATTTATAGCTCAATTTACCTATTATTAAAAAAATTTAGCTATTTTTACTTGTTTGTTTTATAATATTTCAATAATTTCATTTCAAAAAGGGTGGTTTTCAGCGATTTATAGCTAAATTTACCTATTGTTAAAAAAATTTAGCTATTTTTGCTGTTTGTTTTTTAATATTTCAATAATTTTATTTCAAAAAGGGTGGTTTTTAACGATTTATAGCTAAATTTACCTATTATTATAAAAATTTAGCTATTTTTGTTTGTTTGTTTTATAATATTTCAATAATTTTATTTCAAAAAGGGTGGTTTTCAGCGATTTATAGCTAAATTTACCTATTATTATAAAAATTTAGCTATTTTTGTTTGTTTGTTTTATAATATTTCAATAATTTTATTTCAAAAAGGGTGGTTTTCAGCGATTTATAGCTAAATTTACCTATTGTTAAAAAAATTTAGCTATTTTTGCTTGTTTGCTTTATAATATTTTAATAATTTTATTTCAAAAAGGGTGGTGTTTTTCAGCGATTTTTAGCTAAATTTACCTATTATTAAAAAAATGTAGCCATTTTTGCTTGTTTGTTTTATAATATTTCATTAATTTTATTTCAAAAAGGGTGGTTTTCAGCGATTTATAGCTAAATTTACCTATTGTTAAAAAAATTTAGCTATTTTTGCTTGTTTGCTTTATAATATTTTAATAATTTTATTTCAAAAAGGGTGGTGTTTTTCAGCGATTTTTAGCTAAATTTACCTATAATTAAAAAATGTAGCTATGTTTGCTTGTTTGTTTTATAATATTTCAATAATTTTATTTCAAAAAGGGTGGTTTTCAGCGATTTATAGCCAAATTTAACTATTATTTAAAAAATTTAGCTATTTTAGCTTATTTGTTTTATAATATTTCAATATTTTTATTTCAAAAAGGGTGGTTGTTTTTCAGCGATTTTTAGCTAAATTTACCTATTATTAAAAAAATGTAGCCATTTTTGCTTGTTTGTTTTATAATATTTCAATAATTTTATTTCAAAAAGGGTGGTTTTCAGCGATTTATAGCTAAATTTACCTATTGTTAAAAAAATTTAGCTATTTTTGCTTGTTTGCTTTATAATATTTTAATAATTTTATTTCAAAAAGGGTGGTGTTTTTCAGCGATTTTTAGCTAAATTTACCTATAATTAAAAAATGTAGCTATGTTTGCTTGTTTGTTTTATAATATTTCAATAATTTTATTTCAAAAAGGGTGGTTTTCAGCGATTTATAGCCAAATTTAACTATTATTTAAAAAATTTAGCTATTTTAGCTTATTTGTTTTATAATATTTCAATATTTTTATTTCAAAAAGGGTGGTTGTTTTTCAGCGATTTTTAGCTAAATTTACCTATTATTAAAAAAATGTAGCCATTTTTGCTTGTTTGTTTTATAATATTTCAATAATTTTATTTCAAAAAGGGTGGTTTTCAGCGATTTATAGCTAAATTTACCTATTGTTAAAAAAATTTAGCTATTTTTGCTTGTTTGCTTTATAATATTTTAATAATTTTATTTCAAAAAGGGTGGTGTTTTTCAGCGATTTTTAGCTAAATTTACCTATAATTAAAAAATGTAGCTATGTTTGCTTGTTTGTTTTATAATATTTCAATAATTTTATTTCAAAAAGGGTGGTTTTCAGCGATTTATAGCCAAATTTAACTATTATTTAAAAAATTTAGCTATTTTAGCTTATTTGTTTTATAATATTTCAATATTTTTATTTCAAAAAGGGTGGTTGTTTTTCAGCGATTTTTAGCTAAATTTACCTATTATTAAAAAAATGTAGCCATTTTTGCTTGTTTGTTTTATAATATTTCAATAATTTTATTTCAAAAAGGGTGGTTTTCAGCGATTTATAGCTAAATTTACCTATTGTTAAAAAATTTTAGCTTTTTTTGCTTGTTTGCTTTATAATATTTTAATAATTTTATTTCAAAAAGGGTGGTGTTTTTCAGCGATTTTTAGCTAAATTTACCTATTATTAAAAAAATGTAGCTATTTTTGCTTGTTTGTTTTATAATATTTCAATAATTTTATTTCAAAGAGGGTGGTTTTCAGCGATTTATAGCTAAATTTACCTATTATTAAAAAATTTTAGCTATTTTTACTTGTTTGGTTTTAAATATTTCAATAATTTTATTTCAAAAAGGGTGGTTTTCAGCGATTTATAGCTAAATTTACCTATTGTTAAAAAAATTTAGCTATTTTTGCTTGTTTGTGTTATAATATTTCAATAATTTCATTTCAAAAAGGGTGGTTTTCAGCGATTGATAACTAAATTTAACTATTATTTAAAATATTGAGCTATTTTATATTTAGTTATAAACCAATTAAAACCAACCTTTTTGAAAAGAAATAATTGAAATATTATAACACAAACACAAAATTTGTGTTATACACAATATAAAATAGCTCAATATTTTAAATAGAAAGTATATTAGGACATAAATCGCTAAAGATCACGCTTTTTAAAAAGAAATTATTGAAATATTATAAAACAAACACAATAAAAAATAGCTCAAAATTTTTAAATGGAAAGTATATTTAGACATAAATCGCTAAAATCGCTCTTTTTAAAAAGAAATTATTGAAATATTATAACACAAACACAATATAAAATAGCACAATATTTTAAATATAAAGTATATTTAGTCATAAATCGTTAAAAACCACCCTTTTTGAAAAGAAATTATTGAATTATTATTAATGAAACACAATAAAAAATAGCTCAAAATTTTAAATGGAAAGTATATTTAGACATAAATCGCTAAAATCGACCTTTTTAAAAAGAAATTATTGAAATATTATAACACAAACACAATATAAAATAGCACAATATTTTAAATAGAAAGTATATTTAGTCATAAATCGCTAAAAACCACCCTTTTTGAAAAGAAATTATTGAATTATTATTAATGAAACACAATAAAAAATAGCTCAAAATTTTAAATGGAAAGTATATTTAGACATAAATCGCCAAAATCGACCTTTTTAAAAAGAAATTATTGAAATATTATAACACAAACACAATATAAAATAGCACAATATTTTAAATAGAAAGTATATTTAGTCATAAATCGCTAAAAACCACCCTTTTTGAAAATAAATTATTGAATTATTATTAATGAAACACAATAAAAAATAGCTCAAAATTTTAAATGGAAAGTATATTTAGACATAAATCGCTAAAATCGACCTTTTTAAAAAGAAATTATTGAAATATTATAACACAATATAAAATGGCACAATATTTTAAATAGAAAGTATATTTAGACATAAATCGCTAAAATCGCCATTTTTAAAAAGTAATTATTGATATATTATAACACAAACACAATATAAAATAGCACAATATTTTAAATAGAAAGTATATTTAGTCATAAATCGCTAAAAACCACCCTTTTTGAAAATAAATTATTGAATTATTATTAATGAAACACAATAAAAAATAGGTCAAAATTTTAAATGGAATGTATATTTAGACATAAATCGATAAAATCGCTCTTTTTAGAAAGAAATTATTGAAATATTATAACACAATATAAAATGGCACAATATTTTAAATAGAAAGAATATTTAGTCATAAATCGCTAAAAACCACCCTTTTTGAAAATAAATTATTGAATTATTATTAATGAAACACAATAAAAAATAGCTCAAAATTTTAAATGGAAAGTATATTTAGACATAAATCGCTAAAATCGACCTTTTTAAAAAGAAATTATTGAAATATTATAACACAATATAAAATGGCACAATATTTTAAATAGAAAGTATATTTAGACATAAATCGCTAAAATCGCCATTTTTAAAAAGTAATTATTGATATATTATAACACAAACACAATATAAAATAGCACAATATTTTAAATAGAAAGTATATTTAGACATAAATCGCTAAAATCGCCATTTTTAAAAAGTAATTATTGATATATTATAACACAAACACAATATAAAATAGCACAATATTTTAAATAGAAAGTATATTTAGTCATAAATCGCTAAAAACCACCCTTTTTGAAAATAAATTATTGAATTATTATTAATGAAACACAATAAAAAATAGCTCAAAATTTTAAATGAAAAGTATATTTAGACATAAATCGCTAAAATCGACCTTTTTAAAAAGAAATTATTGAAATATTATAACACAATATAAAATGGCACAATATTTTAAATAGAAAGTATATTTAGACATAAATCGCTAAAATCGCCATTTTTAAAAAGTAATTATTGATATATTATAACACAAACACAATATGTGTTATAATAGCTCAAAATTTTAAATGGAAAGTATATTTAGACATAAATCGCTAAAATCGCCCTTTTTAAAAAGTAATTATTGATATATTATAACACAAACACAATATAAAATAGCACAATATTTTAAATAGAAAGTATATTTAGTCATAAATCGCTAAAAACCACCCTTTTTGAAAATAAATTATTGAATTATTATTAATGAAACACAATAAAAAATAGCTCAAAATTTTAAATGAAAAGTATATTTAGACATAAATCGCTAAAATCTACCTTTTTAAAAAGAAATTATTGAAATATTATAACACAATATAAAATGGCACAATATTTTAAATAGAAAGTATATTTAGACATAAATCGCTAAAATCGCCATTTTTAAAAAGTAATTATTGATATATTATAACACAAACACAATATAAAATAGCACAATATTTTAAATAGAAAGTATATTTAGTCATAAATCGCTAAAAACCACCCTTTTTGAAAATAAATTATTGAATTATTATTAATGAAACACAATAAAAAATAGCTCAAAATTTTAAATGGAAAGTATATTTAGACATAAATCGCTAAAATCGACCTTTTTAAAAAGAAATTATTGAAATATTATAACACAAACACAATATAAAATAGCACAATATTTTAAATAGAAAGTATATTTAGTCATAAATCGCTAAAAACCACCCTTTTTGAAAATAAATTATTGAATTATTATTAATGAAACACAATAAAAAATAGCTCAAAATTTTAAATGAAAAGTATATTTAGACATAAATCGCTAAAATCGACCTTTTTAAAAAGAAATTATTGAAATATTATAACACAATATAAAATGGCACAATATTTTAAATAGAAAGTATATTTAGACATAAATCGCTAAAATCGCCATTTTTAAAAAGTAATTATTGATATATTATAACACAAACACAATATAAAATAGCACAATATTTTAAATAGAAAGTATATTTAGACATAAATCGCTAAAATCGCCATTTTTAAAAAGTAATTATTGATATATTATAACACAAACACAATATAAAATAGCACAATATTTTAAATAGAAAGTATATTTAGTCATAAATCGCTAAAAACCACCCTTTTTGAAAATAAATTATTGAATTATTATTAATGAAACACAATAAAAAATAGCTCAAAATTTTAAATGAAAAGTATATTTAGACATAAATCGCTAAAATCGACCTTTTTAAAAAGAAATTATTGAAATATTATAACACAATATAAAATGGCACAATATTTTAAATAGAAAGTATATTTAGACATAAATCGCTAAAATCGCCATTTTTAAAAAGTAATTATTGATATATTATAACACAAACACAATATAAAATAGCACAATATTTTAAATAGAAAGTATATTTAGTCATAAATCGCTAAAAACCACCCTTTTTGAAAATAAATTATTGAATTATTATTAATGAAACACAATAAAAAATAGCTCAAAATTTTAAATGGAAAGTATATTTAGACATAAATCGCTAAAATCGACCTTTTTAAAAAGAAATTATTGAAATATTATAACACAAACACAATATAAAATAGCACAATATTTTAAATAGAAAGTATATTTAGACATAAATCGCTAAAATCGCCATTTTTAAAAAGTAATTATTGATATATTATAACACAAACACAATATAAAATAGCACAATATTTTAAATAGAAAGTATATTTAGTCATAAATCGCTAAAAACCACCCTTTTTGAAAATAAATTATTGAATTATTATTAATGAAACACAATAAAAAATAGCTCAAAATTTTAAATGAAAAGTATATTTAGACATAAATCGCTAAAATCGACCTTTTTAAAAAGAAATTATTGAAATATTATAACACAATATAAAATGGCACAATATTTTAAATAGAAAGTATATTTAGACATAAATCGCTAAAATCGCCATTTTTAAAAAGTAATTATTGATATATTATAACACAAACACAATATAAAATAGCACAATATTTTAAATAGAAAGTATATTTAGACATAAATCGCTAAAATCGCCCTTTTTAAAAAGTAATTATTGATATATTATAACACAAACACAATATAAAATAGCACAATATTTTAAATAGAAAGTATATTTAGTCATAAATCGCTAAAAACCACCCTTTTTGAAAATAAATTATTGAATTATTATTAATGAAACACAATAAAAAATAGCTCAAAATTTTAAATGAAAAGTATATTTAGACATAAATCGCTAAAATCGACCTTTTTAAAAAGAAATTATTGAAATATTATAACACAATATAAAATGGCACAATATTTTAAATAGAAAGTATATTTAGACATAAATCGCTAAAATCGCCATTTTTAAAAAGTAATTATTGATATATTATAACACAAACACAATATAAAATAGCACAATATTTTAAATAGAAAGTATATTTAGTCATAAATCGCTAAAAACCACCCTTTTTGAAAATAAATTATTGAATTATTATTAATGAAACACAATAAAAAATAGGTCAAAATTTTAAATGGAATGTATATTTAGACATAAATCGATAAAATCGCTCTTTTTAGAAAGAAATTATTGAAATATTATAACACAATATAAAATGGCACAATATTTTAAATAGAAAGTATATTTAGACATAAATCGCTAAAATCGCCCTTTTTAAAAAGTAATTATTGAAATATTATTAATGAAACACAATAAAAAATAGCTCAAAATTTTAAATGGAAAGTATATTTAGACATAAATCGCTAAAATCGCTCTTTTTAGAAAGAAATTATTGAAACATTATAACACATTATAAAATGGCACAATATTTTAAATAGAAAGTATATTTAGACATAAATCGCTAAAATCGCCCTTTTTAAAAAGTAATTATTGATATATTATAACACAAACACAATATAAAATAGCACAATATTTTAAATAGAAAGTATATTTAGTCATAAATCGCTAAAAACCACCCTTTTTGAAAATAAATTATTGAATTATTATTAATGAAACACAATAAAAAATAGCTCAAAATTTTAAATGGAAAGTATATTTAGACATAAATCGCTAAAATCGACCTTTTTAAAAAGAAATTATTGAAATATTATAACACAAACACAATATAAAATAGCACAATATTTTAAATAGAAAGTATGTTTAGTCATAAATCGCTAAAAACCACCCTTTTTGAAAATAAATTATTGAATTAATATTAATGAAACACAATAAAAAATAGCTCAAAATTTTAAATGGAATGTATATTTAGACATAAATCGCTAAAATCGCTCTTTTTAAAAAGAAATTATTGAAATATTATAACACAATATAAAATGGCACAATATTTTAAATAGAAAGTATATTTAGTCATAAATCGCTAAAAACCACCCTATTTGAAAAGAAATTATTGAATTATTATTAATGAAACACAATAAAAAATAGCTCAAAATTTTAAATGGAAAGTATATTTAGACATAAATCGCTAAAATCGACCTTTTTAAAAAGAAATTATTGAAATATTATAACACAAACACAATATAAAATAGCACAATATTTTAAATAGAAAGTATATTTAGTCATAAATCGCTAAAAACCACCCTTTTTGAAAAGAAATTATTGAATTATTATTAATGAAACACAATAAAAAATAGCTCAAAATTTTAAATGGAAAGTATATTTAGACATAAATCGCTAAAATCGACCTTTTTAAAAAGAAATTATTGAAATATTATAACACAAACACAATATAAAATAGCACAATATTTTAAATAGAAAGTATATTTAGTCATAAATCGCTAAAAACCACCCTATTTGAAAAGAAATTATTGAATAATTATTAATGAAACACAATAAAAAATAGCTCAAAATTTTAAATGGAAAGTATATTTAGACATAAATCGCTAAAATCGACCTTTTTAAAAAGAAATTATTGAAATATTATAACACAAACACAATATAAAATAGCACAATATTTTAAATAGAAAGTATATTTAGTCATAAATCGCTAAAAACCACCCTATTTGAAAAGAAATTATTGAATTATTATTAATGAAACAATAAAAAATAGCTCAAAATTTTAAATGGAAAGTATATTTAGACATAAATTGCTAAAATCGACCTTTTTAAAAATAAATTATTGAAATATTATAACACAAACACAATATAAAATAGCACAATATTTTAAATAGAAAGTATATTTAGACATAAATCCCTAAAATCGCCCTTTTTGAAAAGAAATTATTGAAATATGGTAAAACAAACACAAAAAAAATAGCTCAATATTTTAAATAGAAAGTATTTTTAGTCATAAATCGCTAAAAAGCACCCTTTTTGAAATAAAATTATTGAATTATTATTAATGAAACACAATAAAAAATAGCTCAAAATTTTAAATAGAAAGTATATTTAGTTATAAACCAATAAAAACCGCCCTTTTTGAAAAGAAATAATTGAAATATTATAACACAAACACTATATAAAATAGCTCAATATTTTAAATAGAAAGTATATTTAGTCATAAATCCCTAAAATCGCCCTTTTTGAAAAGAAATTATTGAAATATGGTAAAACAAACACAATAAAAAATAGCTCAATATTTTAAATAGAAAGTATATTTTGTTATAAACCAATAAATACCACCCTTTTTGAAAAAATGATTGAAATAATATAACAGAAACGCAATAAAAAATAGCTCAATATTTTAAATAGAAATTATATTTAGTTATAAATCGCTAAAAACCACCCTTTTTGAAAAGAAATTATTGAAATTTTATATAATTTAGCGATAAAACGCCAAAAAGTTTTACTCATAAATTTTATTTAAATTCGCTGGTTTTGACAAGAAAATTGCTACATTAGCAGCAGTGTAGAAATAATCACACAGAGTTGCACTTGAACAGCGTTGCCATTTGTCATATTTTCCCTTTTTTTTAAATATTGTTAGACGTACACATGTTTAAAATTTGTATAAAGATTTTTGTCAATATATAATCTAATCTTTGCAGTATATTAGACGAAAACGTTAAGTGAAGTTAAGTGCAACAAATCTATCTTAGATTCTATCTGCTTTATTACTGTAACGTTGTTTAATTTTGTTTACTCCTTCAATACTTCATACCTTAACGATCACAAATGTATTCTTTAAGGTGCTGAAGTATCTAAAAATGATGAAATCGACTTTAGTGTTCACTGTTCAAAGTCTTATATTGAATTATGCAATGTTCTGTTCAAAAGTTAAATTTTAATAACGACCGTCTGTAACAAGTTGTAGTTTTACTTTTTATTACTTTAAGCACTTTTTATTCTATAATGAATTGGCTCTAAAAAATTTTTATTGTATTTCATTATTAATAAAAATGTACCAAGGTTTTTTTATGCACCTGTTACATGCTCTTTATCTCGGAAACCATTTAGCATTTTGTTTTCTTGTCTTCACCATAATCTTAGCTATAAACTGGGAGAAGGAAAGCTTAAAACAAAATAAGCGTAAAAACAGTATTTAGTGAATTAAAATTGCTAAAATATTAAATTTTTAAATATTTTGCACTATTTTTGGCCCATAGTCCAATTTTTCAAACTCTTTCTCGTGTGGAATTTCTCGAAGTACTTTTCGTAACCAACGAAACTTTTGCGTTTTGCTAGTTTTTATTTTATTTTTCTCATGTCTTAATCTCGGAAAGCAATTATTTTCGCCATAATTGTAGCTATAGACTCTTAGAAAATAAGTAGAACAAAATAATCCGAAAAAATTTATCTAAAGCCTCAAAAACATTTTTGGCCCGTAGCTGCCAAACGGTAATCTTCAGAAAAAATACTCCTTTTACTCTAATTCATAATTCCTCATATATAGTTACTGAAAAATGCATTTTTTCACATTTTTCAGTTGTATTTTTTATCGGAAATTCGTGAAATTTATGAAATACATTGCAAAAGGTAAAAACGTAAATTATCCAATAATAATTTTTTACACATATTTCGAATTTTCGATATAAATACAGCTGAAAAATGTAAAAAAAGAATTATGATGTTCTAAAGAATTTTGAATTATATTATAAGAATTATTTTTTCTGAATAGAACTTTACTAAAGAATCCACAGTTTGGCCGCGGCGGGCCATGAATGTTAAAAAAATAAATTAAAATTTGTCGACATTTTAGCAATTCTATGGCGCTAGCTGCAGCTTTTTTGCGTTAGTTCGTTATACAATTTTTGTCTCCTAGTGTAAAGCTGCAATTATTAAAACAAAATCATAATTGGTTTCTGAAAAATATGCCTGTTTAAAAAATAAAAAATTAAGGGTTAGCCAAAATTTTCAAAAAGTACAAATTTGTAACAGCTTTCTCTTCAGATGTACTATATTTGTTTGCTGTCTCTATGATAAGGAACACAATTGCACCGTATGAACGTAGTAGTCTACGACGTAGATACGATGTCAAATTAATATGTATACTATTGTATACAAAGGCACACAATAGCTGGCGCAAATCTAAAAGCGTATCTACGTCGTACGTCGACTTACAGAAAATTCAGACGGGGGCTTTTACAACTTCTCTTTTGGTTTGGTGGCTAACGGTTAAGTGAAGATAGAGGGGTAAACAAAAATACTTGGTTTGTGTTTTTCATGACTTTTTCTCAGATTTATTTTTCAACTTATTTATTTTCTTATCGTTACGTTTTATAAATTGAAAATACAGTAAGTCCTCGATCATCCATAGCAACAATTTTGAGTTGTTTTTTGTGTGTTTCTAATTAAGTTACAAACGAATAGTGTTGCATCTGCCGGTTAATCGAATGACAGATAATCGAGGCGCTTCTGCAAATAAAAAATACGTAACTTTAAATCATCGTATAAACACAAAGGATTTTTGAAAGTTGCTGGAGAAGGGAAATAAAAATTGAAAATTTAATTTAAATTATTTTTGTGTTCTCAAATTGAATATTTGATAACAACATAAACCAAGGAAAAAATTAACAAAAATTTAGATTTTTTTAAGATTATTTTCAAAAGAAAACTCGATTTGTGTACGACGGAATTGTAAGTAAATAGATCGTGTTTTAAAAAATGTACGACCGTTAACTTACGTTCTTAAGTGGCTCATACACTTGCAATAAAATTGTTAAATTTTAAGTATTGTACAATTATATCGATGTGTATGTGATATTCGAAGGTAACACATTATATTGGCAACAATCAAAAGACATTTGATTTGTATTGCACAACGAAAAGAAACTGAAATTTGTTGCTAACATTGTACAATGCTGTTGATGTTATTCATAAAGGTTATGTATGTACACCTTTTTTTTAATGAAAGTTGAGCAATATTTAAATTTAAACCATTGTGCGACTTATTGCATAATTTACGACAAAATGGAAATAATATGGCGAATATCATATACAATAATATTGCAAGTGTATGGGCCGCTTTACAACGTATCGTAAAGAACATAGGTTTCAATTTTAAGCAAAATTGTTAAAAACAAGTGTTTACAAAAAGTACCCAAAAGTAGGACTTTTTACACCTGTTTTATCTTCTTGTCTTTTTCCTAAACCTTTGCGTAGCAATTACAAATAAACACACAGAGGGAAGTCAAAAAAACCACATAAAAAGATATAAGAAAATTAAATAAAAAAAATATATTTTTATTTTAAAAAAATTGATAACAAGAAACTATTTACAGTCAAATCTCGATAAGTCGTACCCCGGTAAATCGTTATTCCCGATAACTGTCGGTCCTTTGAAAAAATCTCGTTATTTCGTAAAATTTCCATACATTTTGGTCCCCTCGCTAATTATAAATTTTTTTTCAAATAAAATCTTCTTTATCTCTTATAAATCGTAATTGTTTGCTAACTACCACTTATCATTCATAATAAAAACAACAGAAACATGGAAAGAATAATTTTTTGTTTACCGCTTTGTTTTTTGTGGGTTTTTGCTTGTGTGTGTGTTTATTTTCTTAATATCAGTTTGTTACATGTATAATTTTTATATACTTTATTTTCAACAATTGTTTTTTATGTTTTTTTTTATCGTTTTAGTAAATAAATTGAAAAACCCCTTTAATTCGTATTTTTTTTATTTTAACCCCGTTAAATCGAAAGCCCGCTAAATCAAAAGCCCCTATAATTCGTAGGAAATTGCTGGTCCCTTGCGATTACGAATTATCGGGATTCTACTGTATTTCAAAAATAAAAACATAATTCATATAAGCAGATCTTTAAAATGACACATATCGCTTTTGTTCAACAATAGTGTATTAATCCAACATTTCTGTTTAAATTCATATTTGGTATAGATTTGGTAACGACAAAATATATATTATGGAAAAAATTCAGACTCATCGTAATATCTTACTTTGGAGACGCAAAAATTTCCAATATTTTGCTCTTTCCATTAAATATGTTCCTTAAAGTTTAAACGTAGTAGGTCAATCCACTCACTAAGTGTGAGTTAATTGGTAAAAAAGTGCGAGTGTATTAAAACTTGATCGCGCAACCCTTAATTAAGACATTAAGGGGTACACATTAAGTCCCAATTCACACGTTGCAAGTCTTATTGATCAGCCTGCTACTCTATAACGAGAGTGAAGAGAGGAAAATAAACGTTTCTCTCTCACTCTCTCTCGCCTATAAGGTAGCAAGCTGGTCAATAAGACTTGCAACGTGTGAATTGGCACTAAGGGGTACACAAAACTCAAAAACGTTGCACTAATAAAGGACAGATAAAATATAAGATCGGTCAAAAGCAAAAAATCATCATATAATAGTCATCCAATATACAGCAAATTTAATTGTATCAGCCGTTTAAAAAAATAAAATAAGTTTAAAATAGGTTTTAAGGCAGAATGTTCATGCGCTGTAATTCACAGTAATTTTTTATGAATACGGCAGGATATTTTTAAAAACCTTCTTTAACTTTAAAACTTCGTAAATAAAAAAAGAGGGACAATTTTTCACAATGGCAACGCTGATGTAATGCAACTCTGTGTGCAATTTTGTACACTAACACATTCTTACATTAATATGTATTACAGTGTTACCAGTGAAATTTCGAGAAAGATACATTTTAGTTTCCAAAATGATACCCTTTTTCCCAAATAGATAAATTTTGAAAAAAATTTGAATATCCATTTCTAACGTTTAACTTTTATTAACATAACATTTTTATTTTATATTTAATGACTATTTTTAAGATAATGATATCATATAAATTCATTTTTATATCTATTTAAGTCATAAATATAGGGTACCTATGTAATTTTTAAGCAAACATTAAAATAATTTAAATGTAACTATCTTTGGATGTTATTAAAACAAATTGGATGTTATTAATTTATAAAAATTAACATATAAACAAGAATAAGCAGACGACAGAAGAACTTAGAAAACTTAACAGCAAAATAAAACAATTTAGTTGTCACTGTTTTTTAGTATTCATAACAAAATATCTTTGAAAAACTTTGCCAGAAACGTAGGGTGCTCCTAGACGGGTAAAATGTATGACCAACCTTACTTTATTTTTAATCTCCATTATTTATTTCTAACATACCTAACCGCTATCTCCTTTCCTTAAGGGGGCTCCCATATAAAATTTTCAATACAGTCTAGAAATATATTGAAGAAAAAGACCCATAACTGGCCAGGAATCGTCCCTAGGTGGATAACATGTATGACCGACTTCTATTAGTTTTTTGGCCTTAACATTTTCTTTAAATATACTTGCACCTTATCTGCACCCCGTAGGTAGGCTCCCATACAAATATGGTGGTTAAGTGAAATTCTAAAAGTGGCCTCTGCAGAGTGTAGGGTGCTCCTAGACGGGTAAAATCTATGACCAACCTTACCTTATTTTTCATCTCTATCATTTATTTCTTACATACCTAACCGCTATCTCCATTCCTTAAGGGGGCTCCCATATAAAATTTGCATTACAGTCTAGAAATATATTGAAGAAAAATATCCATAACTGCCCAGGAATCGCCCTTAGGGGGATAAAATATACGACCGACCTATATTAGTTTTTCGGTTCCAACCTTTTCTTTAAATATACTTGCACCTATCTCAACCCCTTAGGGAGGCTCTCATACAAATATGGCGGTTTAATAAAATTCTTAAAGTTGGCCCCTGCAGAGCGTGGGGTGCTCCTAAACGGGTCAAATCTATGATGGACCTTACTTTATTTTTCTTCTCCATCACTTATTTCTAACATACGTAACCCCTATCTCCATTCCTTAAGGGGGCTCCCATACAAAATGTGCAATACAGCCTAGAAATTTATTGAAGTAAACGTCCCATAACTGCCCAGGAATCGCCACTAGGGGGATAAAATGTATGACCGACCGCTATTAGTTTTTTATCCTCAACATTTTCTTTAAACATACTTGCAACTTTTCTGTACGCCGTAGGGAGGCTCCCATACAAATATGGCGGTTTAATGAAATTCTTAAAGTTGGCCCCTGCAGAGCGTAGGGTGCTCCTAGATGAGTCAAATCTATGACCAACCTCACTTTATTTTTCATCTCCATTATTTATTTCTAACATACCTAACCGCTATCTCCATTCCTTAAGGGGGCTCTTATATAAAATTTTCAATACATTCTAGAAATATATTGAAGAAAAAGACCCATAACTGACCAGGAATCGTCCCTATGGGTAAAAATGTATGACCGACTTCTATTAGTTTTTCGGCCCTAACATTTTTTTAAATATACTTGCACCTTATCTGCACCCCGTAGGTAGGCTCCCATACAAACATGGTGGTTTTTTGAAATTCTTAAAGTGGCATCTGCAGAGCGTAGGGTGCTCCTAGACGGTTCAAATCTATGACGAACCTCACTTTATTTTTCATCTCCATCATTTATTTCTTACATACCTAACCGCTATCTCCATTCCTTAAGGGGGCTTCCCTATAAAATTTTCAATACAGTCTAGAAATTTATTGAAGAAAAATATCCATAACTGCCCAGGAATGGCCCCCAGGGGGATAACATGTATGACCGACCCCTATTAGTTTTTTGGCTCCAACATTTTCTTTAAATATACTTGCACCTTATCTCAACCCCTTAGGGAGGTTCTCATACAAATATGGCGGTTTAATAAAATTATTAAAGTTGGCCCCTGCAGAGCGTAGGGTGCTCCTAGACGGGTCAAATCTATGACGAGCCTTACTTTATTTTTCATCTCCATCATTTATTTCTAACATACATAACCCTTATCTCCATTCCTTAAGGGGGCTCCCATACAAAATGTTCAATACAGCCTAGAAATCTATTGAAGTAAACGTCCCATAACTGCCCAGGAATCGCCCCTAGGGGGATAAAATGTATGACCGACCGCTATTAGTTTTTTATCCTCTACATTTTCTTTAAACATACTTGCAACTTTTCTGTACCCCGTAGTGAGACTCCCATACAAATATGGCGGTTTAATGAAATTATTAAAGTTGGCCCCTGCAGATCGTAGGGTGCTCCTAGATGAGTCAAATCTATGACCAACCTCACTTTATTTTTCATCTCCATCATTTATTTCTAACATACCTTACCGTTATCTCCATTCCTTAATGGGGCTCCCATATAAAATTTTCAATACAGTCTAGAAATATATTGAAGAAATAGACCCATAACTGCCCATGAATCGCCCCTAGAGAGATATAATGTATGACCGGCCTCTATTAGTTTTTTGGCCCCAACATTTTCTTTAAATATACTTGCACCTCATCTCCACCCCTTATGGAGGCTCCTATAAAAATATGGCGGTTTAATGAAATTCTTAAAGTTGGCCCCTTCAGCGCGTAGGATGCTCCTAGACGGGTCAAATGTATGACCAACCCCACTTTATTTTTTATCCCCACAATATGTTTCTAAGATATCTACCCGCTTTCTCCATTCCTTAAGGGGGCTACCATACAGACTAGAAAAATGTTGCAGAAAAGTCCCATAGCTGCCCTGGACGCGCCCTTGGGTGATAAAATATATGGCAAACAAATGTATGACAAACAAACAAATTTATTAAAAACAAACAAACAGATTAATTATTGGTTGTTTTTGTTTGGCTGTAGGTCCAAGTAAAGAAATAAAAATTAAAAACTTGTGATTTTTGTTTTTAAGTTTTTATTTTTAATTCCCAATATTTCGGTTAGCGTCGCTAACCATCTTTAGGGGTATGTAAACAATTAAAAAATAATAACAAAACTTCACAAAAGCAACTGTTTAACTTGCTATAAGATTTTCTTAACTGAATGAAAAAATCAAATAAACAAGCAAACAAACAAACAAACAAACAAACAAACAAACATCCGAACAAACAAACAAACAAACTACAAACAAGCATACGGACAGACTTACAGACATTCAAAAAAATAAACATTACAATATCATTACAACCAACAAACATACGAACAGACAGACAGACATACATACATACAAAAAAAAATAACATTCCAATATATTTATATGTACACATGTATATCTAAAAAAAACGATAATGATTTTCAGTGGTAACACGTTTTGTTTATGCTTTTTGTAAGAAATGCACATGTGTACTTAAAAGGTGGTCTAAGTATTACAACCAATACAACAACAAGCATAGACAAATGGGATTAAAAAGTAAACAGCTGTTTCTTACTACCCACCTTGGATATAATACTTAATCTCTAAAAACAAAGAAAAAACGCAAAAGCACAGAATTAATGGCGTCAAATGTATTAATTTAAAATTGAAAATATGGCAGCACACGAATGGAAAATTTTAAATAAAAATTAAAAATGTAGGCATTTATTTAGAGTCTATAAATTAATGGATACGTTATTTATAAAAAGAATTAAAAGTAAATTAACAATCAAAAAAAAAAAAATTTAAAAAAAAATAGTACTCAAAGTGTTATGTGCCCAAAATCTACTGGTGGTATACGATTTTTTTGGGCACCGTCCTCAAAGAATGCAAATGTTCCCAAAAAATACGGTAGCTCGAAAAAAAGTGCCGAAAAAGCACGCTGTGCATATATATATATATATATATATATATATATATATATATATATATATTAGGGTATTCAATTAATCGAGATATTGTTTTAATCAGTTAAGCGCGCGACATAAGCAGACTACCAACCAGCCAGCCGGACGGACAGACATCGATTTTTCAAATATTGGTCTAAAATTGGTCCTAGAACCAATATTTTTCTGTGTAACTTTCATCAGAACAAACGCATAATACCTATTCCACTATTATGGTGTGGGTATAACAAATACTTGAGCTCCTAAACGTTTTTATGCGAATTAGAGTTTTTTTTCTTTTCGACTTTTTCATTTCCGTGGAAAGCGGGAAATCCCAATTACTAGTTATCCAGTCTACATAGAAAGAAAAAAAAAACGCAAGTTTTTTATGATTTATTTAAGTACGAGTCGTACTCAAAAATTCAAGTACGAATAACACTAAAACGTGCTCAAAACAATCCTAAATGGGATAATGGGTGATTTTTTAAGAGCTATTGGAAAGTTAAAAAAAACACATAAAATTCAGAAAAATTCATGAAATCTTAATTTGAATCGATAGTACGGTCCATATAATTTAATGTTTGACGATTATTTCATGGAAATGTTGACCGTGACTGCGGCTCAAATGGTCCATCCGCTTAGTCCAATTTTGGTATACTCTTTTCAACATTTCGGCCGGTATCTCATGAATAAATGCTTCAATGTTCTCTTCTTAGGCGTCAATTGAAGCTGGCATGTGTGTATTGACATGAGCTTTAATATAGCCGCACAAAAAATAGTCTAAAGGCGTTAAGTCGCACGATCTAGGCGGCCATATGACCGGTCCCGAACGTGAAATAAAATGTTCACCGAACTCGACTCTCAATAAGTCCATTGCTAAGCGTGCTGTGTGGCATGTGGCAAAAAAAAGTTGGATATCATCTCACGGTAGCGCTCACAATTCACAGTTACGTCACGATTCGCACCATCTTTGAAGAAGTACGGTCCAATGATGCCACCAGCCAGTGACTTTTCTGGATGCATTGGTAGCTCTTACAATGCTTCTGGCTCCTCTTCACTCCAAAATCGACAATTCTGCTTATTAACGTAACCATTGAGCCAAAAATGATCTTTGTCGCTGAACACAATGAATTTTCCTAACAAAGCACGCATTTTGATAATAAAATTCAATAATTTGCAAGCGTTGTTCGTTTGTAAGACGATTCATGGTTAAATTATAGACCAAACTGAAGCTGTTTGACAGTTAAACAAAACACGAAACGGGCGTCAGCTGTTTAAACCAGTGTTGCCAAAAAGATAATAGCTAAAAAATCACCAGATATATACATACGATTTCTTAAGTTAAAACTATATCGGGCATGATGTTGGTGTTTTATCATTCTGTAAGGTGTAATACGGGTAAGTAAATTGATCATAATAATTTTTTCTTTCTAATTTTTTTTTAGTTTTTTTCAAGCACGAATTCGGGATAAAATCAACTTTGAATCAAGCGCATTTTGAGATTGATTCAATCTTAGTTTTACCTAAATCAATTTCATTTTGGGATTATTTCAAGAACGAAATCGGTGTTGCATCAGGATAATATAAGTATTTTGCGATTGAAAATCCGTACTTGAATCAATCTTTCTGTAGTTGATTTAAGAAAATCCGTACTCACCTTACTTTTAAAACGTCTTCGGATTGATTTGAGTACGGATGGATTTATTTTTCTTTTGAATGTGGGTTTACTTTTTATCGTGGAGTGTATTGAGTTATTGTATTCGTATATTGCTTAATACAATACAGTGAACTCGCGAAAACGTGAACACTTATTACAATGTTGCATTTTAAAGCCATCCTTTTTTTTTTTTTTTCTGCCAAAATAAAATTGAAAAATTCTGGACGGCCTATGGACGGTGCTTGGAAAGCTTGAATAGCTAAGCTCTTCGGTTGGGGAGGGATCTTGTCCACATCAGTCCAAGAGCAACATTAATAGATATAAGAACTATTTATCTTTCCAAGGCTTATAGTAATTGCGGTGAATATATTATGTTTTTTTTTGTTTTTTTAAGAATTTCTAGTTTTTTTTTTTTTTTTTTTATAAGCGAAAGCTGTTCACATCACTTTAGGCACCTGATTAAAATTCCCACCCATCTCCTTTATTGCACAGTGCCCCTCAATTTCCCGGCAATTGACCCTAAATTTTGTCTAAATTATTTCACACCTTTGCCTGTCAACATTCCAATCTCAATAACTTACTCAAAATTATTCATTGTGGCCAAGTTGGTCCTATTTATTCTCTTCATCATTTTTTTTTTTTTTTAAATACCAATTCTATATATGTAAAAAATTTTTTTTTTTTTTTAATCAAATTCATAAAAATTCCAATTGTTAACTCTAATATACACGTACATATAATCAAAATAAAGGAAAATTACTCCTCGGATTGTTAAAACAAAAAAAAAATGTTCTTTACATAATACGAATGCATGTGATAATGATTGTGAATATTATGACTTACATACGATTTGCTGAGTTAGTACGTATCCAGTAACATCACTTAAATTTCTATTTTTATGCTGTAGTTTGAGCTCAAAACATAGGCAGTTTTCTGTAATTCAAAATTTGTATTAGTGGAATTAATTCAAACTAAGGATACTTGATATAAATCACAATATACAACAATTTTGGTATTAATAGTTAATACCAAACATTATACATGACAAGGTAATTTTAAATTGTTCACTTATACCTGGTGTAAAAATTAAATACATTAATTAACTTAAAAATTATTCTTTTTTTTTTTCTAACT
Source organism: Pollenia angustigena (assembly GCA_930367215.1). NCBI lineage: Eukaryota > Metazoa > Arthropoda > Insecta > Diptera > Polleniidae > Pollenia > Pollenia angustigena. The sequence continues at coordinate 115,302,321 of OV884057.1, read as the reverse complement.
ATTTGCCTACAGTTATGAGTGATACTTTTCACTCAAAGACTAATTAACATTCACCCAATTGTGGCCAAAACAAAAATTGTTTCAGCTTAAAAATTATTCTTTTTTTTTTTTTTTTCTAACTATTTGCCTACAGTTATGAGTGATACTTTTCACTCAAAGACTAATTAACATTCACCCAATTGTGGCCAAAACAAAAATTGTTAGTGAGACAATTTATACTTAGCAAGACTCTCTTATTAAATATAGTGGCGTCATCACATGCAGCTTTTCAAAGTATTTAAATTTTATCTCAATGAGCATATCCTCTGGAATATTGGCCAGGGGCGCGATGCAGTGTCAGCCGTAATGTTACAGGTTACAGGAAATTTAACGTTTCGCCGACACAATGACGAGATTTAAGTTGTAATAAAACTTCCCTTATTTGTCATTCAATTCACACTCCTTAATATTCGAGTAGCTCGGCATCATTCAAACTTTTATTAAAACCCTATACAATTGGATTCATTAAGCATTTACCACGATATAATTTAGGTAATTTTACAAAACTCTTACCAAATCAATTGGGTATCTCTCCCGTATAAGAACGTATTAAGCGCCCGTATGTTAACTTAATTAAACTTTTAAACTTCTCAATTAGTACTTAATTTGAATTAATTACGATAATGCTTTCACTTTACTATTTTGTGATTCTTCTATCCACTAAAAAAATAACGTCTGTTCTAAAAGGAATGTGCCGAGTCCAACAAAATTAATTGACTATACAAGAATTCATCAACCAGAGTTGTTCAATAAAAATGTAACTCTTCCAACTTATAACCAGAGTGACCAATGACAACAACAATAATTGTTGCCGTATATTTTGCCTTGACAAAAATTTGTTGTGTTAAGCTGACACATTTCTATCATGTTATAATCTGCCACAAACCTTCTTGTAGTCAGAGTACACCGCAGACGTAAATAAGGAAACAGATCAAAAGTCCTTCGTGGGGCACGACCACACCCTAATAATATGCTAGCCGGGGAAACTAATTAAAACGCCTTCATATCCTTCGCATGGATAGGCCTATATATTTACCATTAAGATTCTCTAATTCGTAGCATGAGGAACCTACTCTTTTCCTGATTCTACATTTGACGTATTGTGGAAGCAGTTTAGAATTAATACCCTTTTTAAAATCAGATTGTTGAAAATTTTTCCTAAACACTTCCTGTCCCGCCCGGTATGAAACATCTTTGCATCTAGTGTTGTATGCTCCAGTTGCCTTATTGTGTGCTGTAATTAAGTTCTCCTTAATTTTGGAGTGTATGTTTGTCATTTTAATATCATTCGGCACGATGTATTGTTGGCCCTCGGTCAAACACCCTATTTTGTCCAGTATGGCATAAGCCGAACTGTGTTGAATCATATTGTATCCAAATGCACAAAAATAAGGTGAACATTTTATAGCATGATGGTAGTCACCCCTGAGAATGCATGCTATTTTGGACACATGTCGATCCCAATCTTCCTGTTTGTCTTTCAGTAGAACTCGAAGTTTCACCAAGAATTCCCTATTTGTCCTTTCTGAGGCATTAGCCTGTGGGGAGTATAAGGCGGTTTTAATATGTGCAACGCCATAAGCATTCAAGAAGTCAGACATAAGTGTTGAGACAAATTGTTTTCCGTTGTCGGAGTGATTAAATTGTGGGACCCCGAAATGATGAAATATCGACTCTTCCAGAAATTTTATAATAAGACCACTTGTTGCCCTTTTTAAAGGCTTTAAAAATATATACTTTGTAAAATGGTCAATTGCCACAAAAACCATGCAATTACCTAATTTAGTCCTTCGGTAAGGTCCCAACAAGTCCATATAAATGCGTTGGAAAGGTCGCTCTGTTACCATGGCCTTTCCCATTGGTGGTCTTAAAATTCTATTAGGATATTTTACCGCTTTACAAACTTCACAATTTGAAATTAAGTTTTTAATGTCAAGTGACATGTTCGGCCAAAAATACTTTTCACGAATACGATTGAAAGTTTTAGCAAATCCACCGTGACAAGTAACGCAATTCTGATTATTGGCAACTACCTGTTCGCGTAGGCCCTTTGGCAACCAGAGCCGCCATAGACCATCTTCATCCTCGTTTTCGCCTGTTCTAAATTTTACCCGTTGATAAATATAATCCTCCGACACAACTGTGTCTGGAAAGCGCTGTGGACTCTTTAATACCTCTGATCTTATACTTTCATAATCCTCAGATTGGAAAAATTCCGAATTTAAATCTATTTCCGTAGCTATTGGAGGGCTTGGTACATGAATATCGTCCACGCTCAAACGTGACAACGCATCTGGTACCACATTAATGGAGCCTTTTCTATATTCGATCTCAAAATCAAACGATTGAAGTTTTAAACTCCAACGACCTAAACGGCCAGATAAATCATTTTGTGACATTAGCCATCGAAGACTGGAGTGGTCTGTAATAATTTTAAACGGAAGGCCTTCCACAAAAGGACGAAATTTCTTTAAACACACTATTGCGGCTAAGCATTCCAACTCCGTGACTGTATAATTTTTCTGATTATTATTCAATTTCATCGAGACATATGCTATGGGATGCTCTTTTCCCTCCTCATCCGTTTGTGTTAAGACCCCACCAACACCCACGCGTGAAGCATCACACTGGATAGTGAAAGGTTTAGCAAAGTTTGGTTGTACTAGTACGGGGGCTGAAATTAACGCCTCTTTAAGTTTTTTAAAAGATATTTCAGCTTCGGGAGTAATTTTAAAATTTTTAGACCTTTTTAGGCAATCAGTCAGTGGAGCTGCAAGGTCAGCAAAATTGGGTATAAATTGCCTATACCACCCTGTCATTCCTATATATCTTCTTATCTGTTTCGGGCTTTTTGGTAGAGGAAAACTTTCTATCGCCTCAATTTTGGATTTGTCCGTCTTTAAACATCCCTGTCCAACGATATAGCCCAAATACCTGATTTCCTTCTGGCAAAAACGACTTTTCTCTACGTTTATTGTCACCCTGGCTGCCCCTAAACACCTAGAGACCTCCTCCAAAATGTCGACATGAGTCCTAAAAACCGAAGTGCACACCAACAAGTCATCTAAGTAGACAAATACATTCTCCCTGAGACGACTGGGTATTACCTTATCCATGAGCCGACTCATTCTTTGTGCGGCATTGCAGAGCCCGAAAGGCATGACTGTAAAATGATACAGTGGCCGACCAGGGACTGCAAACGCCGTTTTTTCTTTAGATGACTCATCTAAGGGTATTTGCCAAAACGCGTCTTTGAGATCTATACCCGTTATATAATGAGTATCTTGTAGTCTGCTTAGAAGCTCATTTATATGAGGCAAAGGATACGCATCCTTTTTCGTCAACGTATTCAATCTCCGAGAGTCTAAACATAGCCTAATTTTCCCAGGTTTTCTGACTAATACAATCGGACTACAATAAGGGCTAGTGCTTTCCTCTATAACGCCTAATTTTAACATACGATCTAGTTCACGATATGCCTCTTCCTGTCGAGGTGGTGACATTGGGTAATGTTTCATTTTGTAACGACGTGTTCTCCACCTTATGCTGGGGTAGAGCTCGCGGCTCCCAGGGTTCGTTACAAAAATTTATTTAATGACCAGAGAAATGAAACACCGGACTCGCTCTTTTCACAAAACGTTATAAACCGTACGCTTAGTTTATTTATTTCTCTTAGTTTCGTAAGTTAGTACAATAGTCGATAAATTAAATATAACTAATGACGGAACCGACAACGCACACGAGGTTAGCGATGTGACAGACACGCCGTCTGTGACAGAGAGGAACACGTAGCCAAGGGAGAAGCAGACGGCAAGCCAAGAGAATTTAGTCTACACCGCTGTTCTCTTGTCTTGCAGTTGTTTGCGGGCGGTCTACTACACGTCGAGAGAATTTAGTCTACACCGCTGTTCTCTCGAGATGCAGTATCACCCTGCTCTCTACCGCTACCTCACTATAGCCAAACGAATGGATAACAAACCAAGAGAATTTAGTCTACACCGCTGTTCTCTTGCCTTGCGATCTTTTCCGACAACAAGTTGTATTTCACGAAAGAGGTATAACCTCTCTTCGATAATAACTAGATATTATTTAGCTATAGAAGTATAACTTCTCACAGCTAAACAAGATCCCACCTGTTTGCCGGCTGCCGACTGACTGCCTCCTTGATGGTACGTACTCCGCTTTTATACTGTTTGCCGGCGTACATTTACACACACATACTAAAGTACTTATAAATCATGGTTGCTCATAAGTGTATGTTGTCGTGTCCTACTCTTTCCTACTTGCCAACAGATGGCGGAAGCCATCGGTCCGTTAATTTCAAAATTAGTACATAAATTAATTCTTATTTAATACAAACAATAATTAAAGGACTAAGATAATATAAATTATATAGTTACGTTCAACATAATATGAAGGCATTCACCCTTGTTGTGGGTAGAAATAAAACTAAAGGATAATATAAGCTTTGAAATACGGTGTTATACAAAATATAATAATAAATTCAAATAAATATGATTCATCTTGAGCCAGGTTGTTCTGGTGTGGTGGTGTAGTCTAGGGCATGTGACTCAAAAACGAGGGCTCCGACTTTTGGTCGTCACATTGCCTCCGGTTTTCCCCAAAACAAAGATGTAAGCCCTGTCTGGCCTGGATGCGGCCGGAGTTAAGGATGTTGATGAGATCTGTGAAGATGAGATTGGTGATTTTGCAGGTGTGGGTGACACTAATGATTTCGGCGGTGAAAATGATGATGTTGGTGATTTCACCGGTAGAGATGATGAGGATGAATGGTCAATGATGAGTACTGCTACTGCAATACGGATCTTCCTCGTCACTAGGGTTTTCGTCTTTTTTCAAATCACTGCTGGATAGGCAGGTTGCAGCCTTAGCGGGTTGCGGCGCCGTCGGATGAAAACGGCGATCTTTGGCAACAACGGAAGACGGCTACGGACGGCAGCTGAGGCCTGGGATGTCGGCGACGGGTGTGGCGTCAGGCGTCGGTGGCCTGCGGCATCAACGGTCGGCAACGGGTGGCAGCGAAAGCCTGGGGATGTACGCGATGGATGCGGCGTCAGGCGGCGGCGGCAACTTTTGGCGGCGGCGGCCTGTGGCGGCAACGGTTGGCATCGAAAGCCTGGGGATGTACGCGATGGATGCGGCGTCAGGCGGCGGCGGCAACTTTTGGCGGCGGCGGCCTGTGGCGGCAACGGTTGGCATTGAAAGCCTGGGGACGTTGGCGATGGGTGCGGCGGCCTCAGATGACGAAGTGGTAGTGGATGACGATGATGTCGGTAATGACGTGGAGGATATGACGATGAAAATGATTTTGCTGCGTGTCGTTAGGGAGACGTATTTGTACTTGAACATCCGGCTGAAGATTTTACTGTTTCTAGCCATGCCGTTGGCGTAAGGGTCATGATTGGGCTGGACTATTGCCAGTTCTTATCTTCTCATATCTAGTGTTGGTTGTATACAAGTCTCGTCGCCGCAGCTTGTAGTAGCGTTGTTGCTGTAATGGGGTCCTCGTCTATTTTCTTCTTCCTATGGTGGAAATCACTTTCAGCTCTTGGGCCCACTCATGCGGTTGGGGATTATAAGGTTATCATATGCAAGCAGTGACTTCGTCTTAGAAAGCATTTAGTTGTCGAGTTTCTCGTCCTTGATGAGGAACATTGGAGAATATCTTTGCGCTTGCCGAGTTTCTCGTCCCTGGGTAAGGAACATAGGAGAATTACCCGTAGTGATAATATGTTGGCATAGATGACTAACTTAATCTCGGATACGAACTCACTGCATTGGTTGTGTTTAAGGTGATGCTGGTGACACTGCTCACAAATTTGGCCCATCGCTTTCTTAACTCCTACACATTGCCGGTCCAATTGGAACTCCTTCAGGCAGGATAGCAATTCTTCCGTCTTAAGGGAGTACACCCATGATGTCCACAACATTTTACTGTGACGAATCAGGCTGTAGAGGAACCTGGAACTCACTATTACAGTCTCACTTTTTTTTAAATTATCGTTTAATTCTTTCCCGATTTTAAGAAAATTGTTTTTTACTACCGTTACTTTCGATCTTCTTCGCGCTACGAGATTTAGAAGTTGTTTTTTTTTTTTTATTACGCGTCGATTAATTGTACACGCAGAAGGTTTGTTCGCTCCGTTATTTTTTTTCTTCTTCTTGTTACGAAATTCGAAATTGTTTTTGTCCCACGTGTGTCATAACAGTTCTCGCGGTATTTTTTCAAGTTCTTCCCGTTATTTTTTCTTCCTCTTACTAACTAGTTGATTTTTTTCCACGTATTTTTCTTACATATTTTAAAAATTAGTTTTTTTTTTATTTACCGGACAGAATTAATTTTCATTTTTTTCTTCGAGTTCAGTCTATCATTTTATACTATTTTTTCCATTCTTTTTTTTTTCAACTTCTTTTTCTCTTTCCCGTACAAGAGTCGAGAGTGTGGTTTCTCTGGTCTGAGACGATTAGTACAGCTTCGCTGCTAATGTCCCTGCTCGGGCGCCATTGTAACGACGTGTTCTCCACCTTATGCTGGGGTAGAGCTCGCGGCTCCCAGGGTTCGTTACAAAAATTTATTTAATGACCAGAGAAATGAAACACCGGACTCGCTCTTTTCACAAAACGTTATAAACCGTACGCTTAGTTTATTTATTTCTCTTAGTTTCGTAAGTTAGTACAATAGTCGATAAATTAAATATAACTAATGACGGAACCGACAACGCACACGAGGTTAGCGATGTGACAGACACGCCGTCTGTGACAGAGAGGAACACGTAGCCAAGGGAGAAGCAGACGGCAAGCCAAGAGAATTTAGTCTACACCGCTGTTCTCTTGTCTTGCAGTTGTTTGCGGGCGGTCTACTACACGTCGAGAGAATTTAGTCTACACCGCTGTTCTCTCGAGATGCAGTATCACCCTGCTCTCTACCGCTACCTCACTATAGCCAAACGAATGGATAACAAACCAAGAGAATTTAGTCTACACCGCTGTTCTCTTGCCTTGCGATCTTTTCCGACAACAAGTTGTATTTCACGAAAGAGGTATAACCTCTCTTCGATAATAACTAGATATTATTTAGCTATAGAAGTATAACTTCTCACAGCTAAACAAGATCCCACCTGTTTGCCGGCTGCCGACTGACTGCCTCCTTGATGGTACGTACTCCGCTTTTATACTGTTTGCCGGCGTACATTTACACACACATACTAAAGTACTTATAAATCATGGTTGCTCATAAGTGTATGTTGTCGTGTCCTACTCTTTCCTACTTGCCAACAGATGGCGGAAGCCATCGGTCCGTTAATTTCAAAATTAGTACATAAATTAATTCTTATTTAATACAAACAATAATTAAAGGACTAAGATAATATAAATTATATAGTTACGTTCAACATAATATGAAGGCATTCACCCTTGTTGTGGGTAGAAATAAAACTAAAGGATAATATAAGCTTTGAAATACGGTGTTATACAAAATATAATAATAAATTCAAATAAATATGATTCATCTTGAGCCAGGTTGTTCTGGTGTGGTGGTGTAGTCTAGGGCATGTGACTCAAAAACGAGGGCTCCGACTTTTGGTCGTCACAATTTTAAATGGCAAAGCATCTCCCGTATCTATTGTATGTGTCTCAAATGTAGTCCTACCCAGCCCAAGTTTACTAAAAGAGGGGAATTTATCAATTACCTGTTTCAATTCAAAAAGCTGTAAATCACTAAGGTTGTGGATAGCACTATTTCCATTATTAGCAAAAGTCTCACTGTCTAAAGTTATCCCTGAAATAAAAAGTTGCGGGGCTATCTCAAATTCTTTCCAGAAATTTACTCCTAGGTAAACAAATTGACTAAGGTTCGGGGATAGATAAAAAGTTATTTCCTTCGTAATATTCTTATAGGTTACAGGTATCTCCGTGAATCCAATAACCTCCTGTTTCACCCCATCTGCCGTTTTCAGACTACAACGAAAGGGCTTATAATCCATGTGCAATCTACTAAGTGTTCCCAAGCAGTCTTTTCCCAATACGCTGACAGAGGCCCCTGAATCCAGTAAGCCAAAAACTTCAATTGATCCCAATATAACCTTTGCGTACGGCCTGTTGTCATTTGTCTCGTTTATAGTCGTAGATGCCACCACCCTGCGTAAGATCTTACGTTTGCAAAACCTATCCCTACACTTTCTTATCCTCTTCGACAGTCTAGATTCGTAATAAAGTCTCTGTTGCTCCCTAACCGCCTCCAGTTTCCTCCCGTGAAGAAATTCAGATTTACCACATTTCCCTTCATATGTTCCTATGCCCTTACCCATCTTCTGCCTAATATCCCAGTTCAAATTCTTTCCGTTTTCGCAATAGTTCTTACCTATAGAGGGATTTACAATGGAGAACGAGTGACCCTCTTCTACCCGTTCATACCCATGTTTTTCGCATGGTTTTTACATTGCGGTGTTGTAACGCCCTTTTCCCCACATCGAAAACAACACAATGTTCGCATATCCGACGGACAATCATAAAACGAATGTCCAATTAGGCCACAATTCCAACATTTAAAATTTCTAGTGTCTATTTCTTTCCTTGCCCTTTGACCAAACCCCTTATGCTGCAATGCAGCAATCTCACAATCACTTACATCCAAATTTTCTGTTAAAACTTCCCCCGCATGATCAATTTCCGAAACAATTTTCTTTTGTAACTTTACCTGATGTTGTCTTGTCAAATATTTTTCTGCCCTTCTCGCTGCATCTCTTAAATGTTCCAAACTAAACATTTCATTAGAAAATAAAAGAGATCCTAGGGACTCCCTAACATTATTCTTAATTAAATCTATCATCTTATTCTCTGTCATCGGCTGTGACAGACGTGAGTTCAATCCTAACATTTCCGTATAATAATCATCAAATGATTCCTTCTGCAACTGCCTCCTTTCAATCATATGCACTATTCTGTCGCAATCATTCTCAACCTTTCCAAACTGTTTTTCAATAGCCAGCTTAAGCTGATTATACGTGGTGTTCGGATTAAGTCTAAGGTATGACCAGAACCATGTTTCCGCTTTACCCTTCAAAAAGGTATGAAATCCCGCGACAATTTGCTCCGCTGGGCAGTTCCAACGGTCTTTGAGTGTGTCTACCTTAAACAGGAAATCATTAACATCCTGGGACCCATCATATGAAATGTTCCACTTATCAATTCTCATAGAAATATTGGAAGTGTTGCTTCCACCAGAACCGGAATTCATACTACGATTATGAAATGAATTATTAGACAACCTTTGACTGTCATGCTGACGTAAATTATTTGAACCTTGCAAAGCTTGAGGATTACTAACATTGTTAATACTAACATTCTCTACTAAAGTCTGCCGCAGGCTTGACAATTCGTTCATAAAAACGTTATGGTTCATTGTTAGAACCCTTTCCAAGCGATTCGTTAACTCTTCTACATTTACATCATTAGAGTTAGCAGGAGAATTATTGGAAGTACCTGTAGTTCCATTGACTCCATTATCGTCCATGGTTAATGGTGGTTGTTGTGAAAGAGCCAATGCGCGAGAACGCGTTAATCTAGGGCTTGTGTAAATTCTTGGCCTGGTTGCAAATGGATTTTCTAAATCTTCGTCAAAAGTATAATCCACCTGAGAGTCACTGTTAGATGGATCCTCGTTATTATTCAACTGTGAAATTTTCCTTCGTCTGAAGGACATAACAAAAAACTTAAATATAAACAACGGTATTATGTCCGTTTCAATAGTATTTACAAGATTTCCTCTAAAAATTACTTTCTAAACCTAAAATAAAATGAGAACAAAAATATATTCATTTTGGAATGTTAACACAACAAAACTATGAAAATACAGACAAAATTTAACTAGAAAATCTCCCTCCAGAGTATTTAACGGCTATGCATTTAAGTCGCTAATAAAACTATTCTTTCTACAGACTCAGTTCATGACTTACCTACCCACATAACCAATGCTATTGAATCTAATTAAAACCAACTACTAGAACAATGTGCCGCAAAGCTAAAAAAAATACTTTATGTAACTTTTTAACTGACTAACGTTTCATTTAAAGTAAAATTGGAACTTCCCATAACATTTTAAAGCCCCCTTAGGCCACTTAAAGGAAAGTTTAATTATTAAAAGGGGACGTTAGTTGCACTTCACAGTCAAAATTTAATATCGTAAACTGAAAGACTAACTAAACGCACTTAATGCATAAAACACTAGGTTTTATCATCGACATGTTCGTCAAGGTCAAAACTGGCCTTAACGTTGGGCGCCAATCTATTACAATGTTGCATTTTAAAGCCATCCTTTTTTTTTTTTTTTCTGCCAAAAAAAAATTGAAAAATTCTGGACGGCCTATGGACGGTGCTTGGAAAGCTTGAATAGCTAAGCTCTTCGGTTGGGGAGGGATCTTGTCCACATCAGTCCAAGAGCAACATTAATAGATATAAGAACTATTTATCTTTCCAAGGCTTATAGTAATTGCGGTGAATATATTATGTTTTTTTTTGTTTTTTTAAGAATTTCTAGTTTTTTTTTTTTTTTTTTTATAAGCGAAAGCTGTTCACATCACTTTAGGCACCTGATTAAAATTCCCACCCATCTCCTTTATTGCACAGTGCCCCTCAATTTCCCGGCAATTGACCCTAAATTTTGTCTAAATTATTTCACACCTTTGCCTGTCAACATTCCAATCTCAATAACTTACTCAAAATTATTCATTGTGGCCAAGTTGGTCCTATTTATTCTCTTCATCATTTTTTTTTTTTTTAAATACCAATTCTATATATGTAAAAAATTTTTTTTTTTTTTTAATCAAATTCATAAAAATTCCAATTGTTAACTCTAATATACACGTACATATAATCAAAATAAAGGAAATTACTCCTCGGATTGTTAAAACAAAAAAAAAATGTTCTTTACATAATACGAATGCATGTGATAATGATTGTGAATATTATGACTTACATACGATTTGCTGAGTTAGTACGTATCCAGTAACATCACTTAAATTTCTATTTTTATGCTGTAGTTTGAGCTCAAAACATAGGCAGTTTTCTGTAATTCAAAATTTGTATTAGTGGAATTAATTCAAACTAAGGATACTTGATATAAATCACAATATACAACAATTTTGGTATTAATAGTTAATACCAAACATTATACATGACAAGGTAATTTTAAATTGTTCACTTATACCTGGTGTAAAAATTAAATACATTAATTAACTTAAAAATTATTCTTTTTTTTTTTCTAACTATTTGCCTACAGTTATGAGTGATACTTTTCACTCAAAGACTAATTAACATTCACCCAATTGTGGCCAAAACAAAAATTGTTTCAGCTTAAAAATTATTCTTTTTTTTTTTTTTTTCTAACTATTTGCCTACAGTTATGAGTGATACTTTTCACTCAAAGACTAATTAACATTCACCCAATTGTGGCCAAAACAAAAATTGTTAGTGAGACAATTTATACTTAGCAAGACTCTCTTATTAAATATAGTGGCGTCATCACATGCAGCTTTTCAAAGTATTTAAATTTTATCTCAATGAGCATATCCTCTGGAATATTGGCCAGGGGCGCGATGCAGTGTCAGCCGTAATGTTACAGGTTACAGGAAATTTAACGTTTCGCCGACACAATGACGAGATTTAAGTTGTAATAAAACTTCCCTTATTTGTCATTCAATTCACACTCCTTAATATTCGAGTAGCTCGGCATCATTCAAACTTTTATTAAAACCCTATACAATTGGATTCATTAAGCATTTACCACGATATAATTTAGGTAATTTTACAAAACTCTTACCAAATCAATTGGGTATCTCTCCCGTATAAGAACGTATTAAGCGCCCGTATGTTAACTTAATTAAACTTTTAAACTTCTCAATTAGTACTTAATTTGAATTAATTACGATAATGCTTTCACTTTACTATTTTGTGATTCTTCTATCCACTAAAAAAATAACGTCTGTTCTAAAAGGAATGTGCCGAGTCCAACAAAATTAATTGACTATACAAGAATTCATCAACCAGAGTTGTTCAATAAAAATGTAACTCTTCCAACTTATAACCAGAGTGACCAATGACAACAACAATAATTGTTGCCGTATATTTTGCCTTGACAAAAATTTGTTGTGTTAAGCTGACACATTTCTATCATGTTATAATCTGCCACAAACCTTCTTGTAGTCAGAGTACACCGCAGACGTAAATAAGGAAACAGATCAAAAGTCCTTCGTGGGGCACGACCACACCCTAATAATATGCTAGCCGGGGAAACTAATTAAAACGCCTTCATATCCTTCGCATGGATAGGCCTATATATTTACCATTAAGATTCTCTAATTCGTAGCATGAGGAACCTACTCTTTTCCTGATTCTACATTTGACGTATTGTGGAAGCAGTTTAGAATTAATACCCTTTTTAAAATCAGATTGTTGAAAATTTTTCCTAAACACTTCCTGTCCCGCCCGGTATGAAACATCTTTGCATCTAGTGTTGTATGCTCCAGTTGCCTTATTGTGTGCTGTAATTAAGTTCTCCTTAATTTTGGAGTGTATGTTTGTCATTTTAATATCATTCGGCACGATGTATTGTTGGCCCTCGGTCAAACACCCTATTTTGTCCAGTATGGCATAAGCCGAACTGTGTTGAATCATATTGTATCCAAATGCACAAAAATAAGGTGAACATTTTATAGCATGATGGTAGTCACCCCTGAGAATGCATGCTATTTTGGACACATGTCGATCCCAATCTTCCTGTTTGTCTTTCAGTAGAACTCGAAGTTTCACCAAGAATTCCCTATTTGTCCTTTCTGAGGCATTAGCCTGTGGGGAGTATAAGGCGGTTTTAATATGTGCAACGCCATAAGCATTCAAGAAGTCAGACATAAGTGTTGAGACAAATTGTTTTCCGTTGTCGGAGTGATTAAATTGTGGGACCCCGAAATGATGAAATATCGACTCTTCCAGAAATTTTATAATAAGACCACTTGTTGCCCTTTTTAAAGGCTTTAAAAATATATACTTTGTAAAATGGTCAATTGCCACAAAAACCATGCAATTACCTAATTTAGTCCTTCGGTAAGGTCCCAACAAGTCCATATAAATGCGTTGGAAAGGTCGCTCTGTTACCATGGCCTTTCCCATTGGTGGTCTTAAAATTCTATTAGGATATTTTACCGCTTTACAAACTTCACAATTTGAAATTAAGTTTTTAATGTCAAGTGACATGTTCGGCCAAAAATACTTTTCACGAATACGATTGAAAGTTTTAGCAAATCCACCGTGACAAGTAACGCAATTGTGATTATTGGCAACTACCTGTTCGCGTAGGCCCTTTGGCAACCAGAGCCGCCATAGACCATCTTCATCCTCGTTTTCGCCTGTTCTAAATTTTACCCGTTGATAAATATAATCCTCCGACACAACTGTGTCTGGAAAGCGCTGTGGACTCTTTAATACCTCTGATCTTATACTTTCATAATCCTCAGATTGGAAAAATTCCGAATTTAAATCTATTTCCGTAGCTATTGGAGGGCTTGGTACATGAATATCGTCCACGCTCAAACGTGACAACGCATCTGGTACCACATTAATGGAGCCTTTTCTATATTCGATCTCAAAATCAAACGATTGAAGTTTTAAACTCCAACGACCTAAACGGCCAGATAAATCATTTTGTGACATTAGCCATCGAAGACTGGAGTGGTCTGTAATAATTTTAAACGGAAGGCCTTCCACAAAAGGACGAAATTTCTTTAAACACACTATTGCGGCTAAGCATTCCAACTCCGTGACTGTATAATTTTTCTGATTATTATTCAATTTCATCGAGACATATGCTATGGGATGCTCTTTTCCCTCCTCATCCGTTTGTGTTAAGACCCCACCAACACCCACGCGTGAAGCATCACACTGGATAGTGAAAGGTTTAGCAAAGTTTGGTTGTACTAGTACGGGGGCTGAAATTAACGCCTCTTTAAGTTTTTTAAAAGATATTTCAGCTTCGGGAGTAATTTTAAAATTTTTAGACCTTTTTAGGCAATCAGTCAGTGGAGCTGCAAGGTCAGCAAAATTGGGTATAAATTGCCTATACCACCCTGTCATTCCTATATATCTTCTTATCTGTTTCGGGCTTTTTGGTAGAGGAAAACTTTCTATCGCCTCAATTTTGGATTTGTCCGTCTTTAAACATCCCTGTCCAACGATATAGCCCAAATACCTGATTTCCTTCTGGCAAAAACGACTTTTCTCTACGTTTATTGTCACCCTGGCTGCCCCTAAACACCTAGAGACCTCCTCCAAAATGTCGACATGAGTCCTAAAAACCGAAGTGCACACCAACAAGTCATCTAAGTAGACAAATACATTCTCCCTGAGACGACTGGGTATTACCTTATCCATGAGCCGACTCATTCTTTGTGCGGCATTGCAGAGCCCGAAAGGCATGACTGTAAAATGATACAGTGGCCGACCAGGGACTGCAAACGCCGTTTTTTCTTTAGATGACTCATCTAAGGGTATTTGCCAAAACGCGTCTTTGAGATCTATACCCGTTATATAATGAGTATCTTGTAGTCTGCTTAGAAGCTCATTTATATGAGGCAAAGGATACGCATCCTTTTTCGTCAACGTATTCAATCTCCGAGAGTCTAAACATAGCCTAATTTTCCCAGGTTTTCTGACTAATACAATCGGACTACAATAAGGGCTAGTGCTTTCCTCTATAACGCCTAATTTTAACATACGATCTAGTTCACGATATGCCTCTTCCTGTCGAGGTGGTGACATTGGGTAATGTTTCATTTTAAATGGCAAAGCATCTCCCGTATCTATTGTATGTGTCTCAAATGTAGTCCTACCCAGCCCAAGTTTACTAAAAGAGGGGAATTTATCAATTACCTGTTTCAATTCAAAAAGCTGTAAATCACTAAGGTTGTGGATAGCACTATTTCCATTATTAGCAAAAGTCTCACTGTCTAAAGTTATCCCTGAAATAAAAAGTTGCGGGGCTATCTCAAATTCTTTCCAGAAATTTACTCCTAGGTAAACAAATTGACTAAGGTTCGGGGATAGATAAAAAGTTATTTCCTTCGTAATATTCTTATAGGTTACAGGTATCTCCGTGAATCCAATAACCTCCTGTTTCACCCCATCTGCCGTTTTCAGACTACAACGAAAGGGCTTATAATCCATGTGCAATCTACTAAGTGTTCCCAAGCAGTCTTTTCCCAATACGCTGACAGAGGCCCCTGAATCCAGTAAGCCAAAAACTTCAATTGATCCCAATATAACCTTTGCGTACGGCCTGTTGTCATTTGTCTCGTTTATAGTCGTAGATGCCACCACCCTGCGTAAGATCTTACGTTTGCAAAACCTATCCCTACACTTTCTTATCCTCTTCGACAGTCTAGATTCGTAATAAAGTCTCTGTTGCTCCCTAACCGCCTCCAGTTTCCTCCCGTGAAGAAATTCAGATTTACCACATTTCCCTTCATATGTTCCTATGCCCTTACCCATCTTCTGCCTAATATCCCAGTTCAAATTCTTTCCGTTTTCGCAATAGTTCTTACCTATAGAGGGATTTACAATGGAGAACGAGTGACCCTCTTCTACCCGTTCATACCCATGTTTTTCGCATGGTTTTTACATTGCGGTGTTGTAACGCCCTTTTCCCCACATCGAAAACAACACAATGTTCGCATATCCGACGGACAATCATAAAACGAATGTCCAATTAGGCCACAATTCCAACATTTAAAATTTCTAGTGTCTATTTCTTTCCTTGCCCTTTGACCAAACCCCTTATGCTGCAATGCAGCAATCTCACAATCACTTACATCCAAATTTTCTGTTAAAACTTCCCCCGCATGATCAATTTCCGAAACAATTTTCTTTTGTAACTTTACCTGATGTTGTCTTGTCAAATATTTTTCTGCCCTTCTCGCTGCATCTCTTAAATGTTCCAAACTAAACATTTCATTAGAAAATAAAAGAGATCCTAGGGACTCCCTAACATTATTCTTAATTAAATCTATCATCTTATTCTCTGTCATCGGCTGTGACAGACGTGAGTTCAATCCTAACATTTCCGTATAATAATCATCAAATGATTCCTTCTGCAACTGCCTCCTTTCAATCATATGCACTATTCTGTCGCAATCATTCTCAACCTTTCCAAACTGTTTTTCAATAGCCAGCTTAAGCTGATTATACGTGGTGTTCGGATTAAGTCTAAGGTATGACCAGAACCATGTTTCCGCTTTACCCTTCAAAAAGGTATGAAATCCCGCGACAATTTGCTCCGCTGGGCAGTTCCAACGGTCTTTGAGTGTGTCTACCTTAAACAGGAAATCATTAACATCCTGGGACCCATCATATGAAATGTTCCACTTATCAATTCTCATAGAAATATTGGAAGTGTTGCTTCCACCAGAACCGGAATTCATACTACGATTATGAAATGAATTATTAGACAACCTTTGACTGTCATGCTGACGTAAATTATTTGAACCTTGCAAAGCTTGAGGATTACTAACATTGTTAATACTAACATTCTCTACTAAAGTCTGCCGCAGGCTTGACAATTCGTTCATAAAAACGTTATGGTTCATTGTTAGAACCCTTTCCAAGCGATTCGTTAACTCTTCTACATTTACATCATTAGAGTTAGCAGGAGAATTATTGGAAGTACCTGTAGTTCCATTGACTCCATTATCGTCCATGGTTAATGGTGGTTGTTGTGAAAGAGCCAATGCGCGAGAACGCGTTAATCTAGGGCTTGTGTAAATTCTTGGCCTGGTTGCAAATGGATTTTCTAAATCTTCGTCAAAAGTATAATCCACCTGAGAGTCACTGTTAGATGGATCCTCGTTATTATTCAACTGTGAAATTTTCCTTCGTCTGAAGGACATAACAAAAAACTTAAATATAAACAACGGTATTATGTCCGTTTCAATAGTATTTACAAGATTTCCTCTAAAAATTACTTTCTAAACCTAAAATAAAATGAGAACAAAAATATATTCATTTTGGAATGTTAACACAACAAAACTATGAAAATACAGACAAAATTTAACTAGAAAATCTCCCTCCAGAGTATTTAACGGCTATGCATTTAAGTCGCTAATAAAACTATTCTTTCTACAGACTCAGTTCATGACTTACCTACCCACATAACCAATGCTATTGAATCTAATTAAAACCAACTACTAGAACAATGTGCCGCAAAGCTAAAAAAAATACTTTATGTAACTTTTTAACTGACTAACGTTTCATTTAAAGTAAAATTGGAACTTCCCATAACATTTTAAAGCCCCCTTAGGCCACTTAAAGGAAAGTTTAATTATTAAAAGGGGACGTTAGTTGCACTTCACAGTCAAAATTTAATATCGTAAACTGAAAGACTAACTAAACGCACTTAATGCATAAAACACTAGGTTTTATCATCGACATGTTCGTCAAGGTCAAAACTGGCCTTAACGTTGGGCGCCAATCTATTACAATGTTGCATTTTAAAGCCATCCTTTTTTTTTTTTTTCTGCCAAAAAAAAATTGAAAAATTCTGGACGGCCTATGGACGGTGCTTGGAAAGCTTGAATAGCTAAGCTCTTCGGTTGGGGAGGGATCTTGTCCACATCAGTCCAAGAGCAACATTAATAGATATAAGAACTATTTATCTTTCCAAGGCTTATAGTAATTGCGGTGAATATATTATGTTTTTTTTTGTTTTTTTAAGAATTTCTAGTTTTTTTTTTTTTTTTTTTATAAGCGAAAGCTGTTCACATCACTTTAGGCACCTGATTAAAATTCCCACCCATCTCCTTTATTGCACAGTGCCCCTCAATTTCCCGGCAATTGACCCTAAATTTTGTCTAAATTATTTCACACCTTTGCCTGTCAACATTCCAATCTCAATAACTTACTCAAAATTATTCATTGTGGCCAAGTTGGTCCTATTTATTCTCTTCATCATTTTTTTTTTTTTTTAAATACCAATTCTATATATGTAAAAAATTTTTTTTTTTTTTTAATCAAATTCATAAAAATTCCAATTGTTAACTCTAATATACACGTACATATAATCAAAATAAAGGAAAATTACTCCTCGGATTGTTAAAACAAAAAAAAAATGTTCTTTACATAATACGAATGCATGTGATAATGATTGTGAATATTATGACTTACATACGATTTGCTGAGTTAGTACGTATCCAGTAACATCACTTAAATTTCTATTTTTAGGCAGTTTTCTGTAATTCAAAATTTGTATTAGTGGAATTAATTCAAACTAAGGATACAATTTTGGTATTAATAGTTAATACCAAACATTATACATGACAAGGTAATTTTAAATTGTTCACTTATACCTGGTGTAAAAATTAAATACATTAATTAACTTAAAAATTATTCTTTTTTTTTTTTTTCTAACTATTTGCCTACAGTTATGAGTGATACTTTTCACTCAAAGACTAATTAACATTCACTCAATTGTGGCCAAAACAAAAATTGTTTCAGCTAGTGAGACAATTTATACTTAGCAAGACTCTCTTATTAAATATAGTGGCGTCATCATGCAGCTTTTCAAAGTATTTAAATTTTATCTCAATGAGCATATCCTCTGGAATATTGGCCAGGGGCGCGATGCAGTGTCAGCAGTAATGTTACAGGTATTGCGTAGAAGGTTGATTAATGTCCCATTGATACTAATTTGCTAAAGCTTGATTGTAGGAAATTTAACGTTTCGCCGACACAATGACGAGATTTAAGTTGTAGTAAAACTTCCCTTATTTGTCATTCAATTCACACTCCTTTATATTCGAGTAGCTCGGCATCATTCAAACTTTTATTAAAACCCTATACAATTGGATTCATTAAGCATTTACCACGATATAATTTAGGTAATTTTACAAAACTCTTGCCAAATCAATTGGGTATCTCTCCCGTATAAGAACGTATTAAGCGCCCGTATGGTAACTTAATTAAACTTTTAAACTTCTCAATTAGTACTTAATTTGAATTAATTACGATAATGCTTTCACTTTACTATTTTGTGATTCTTCTATCCACTAAAAAAATAACGTCTGTTCTAAAAGGAATGTGCCGAGTCCAACAAAATTAATTGACTATACAAGAATTCATCAACCAGAGTTGTTCAATAAAAATGTAACTCTTCCAACTTATAACCAGAGTGACCAATGACAACAACAATAATTGTTGCCGTATATTTTGCCTTGACAAAAATTTGTTGTGTTAAGCTGACACATTTCTATCATGTTATAATCTGCCACACACTCAATAGGGTGAACGTCTCAGAAACGTGAACCAATTTATTTTTACACAGGCTATTCTAAAACGTGAACAAAATCTGGAAGCTCTAAAACGTGAACGTGTTTACTTTTTAACATGTTTTTTGAATTGGGAAATCCCCGAATTGAGTTCACTTATTGGTTGATGTTACAGCGTTCTTTTTTCTTAATTGCATCCATGTATGTAATACACTGACATGTTAGCTGTTTTTTAACATCGCTACGATATTCGTTATTCGTGAAAGTGAAAAATGTCATTAAAAACCCCGAAAGTGTTATCTTTGAAAGATAAAGTAAATATTCTTGAATTATTGCAAAAGGTTTATAGTGTCAGTGGCTTGGTTAGAAAATATGGTGTTGCTAAATCAGCAGTTTGTTCCATTTAGAGGCAAAAATAGGAAATAGAAGCTCTTATAAGGCTTTAATATTGGCTAAAAATGAGATGGCCGACCAAATTGAAATCAGTGTGTTAAGAAAACTTAAAGAAAAAGCTTTGTTAAAGATGATCAAACAAAAAACTTATAAAAAAGATTACCTTTTTTTCCTGTGTATTTTTCCCCTTTTAAACATTCTTCAAACAAAAAAATATTTCTTTTCGTTTTTGTTATTTTTAAGTGTATTTTTTATGATATTCATAAGAAATATATTTTTTTAATGTATCAACTGAATTATTGCACATACATATATTTTTTGTTATTAAAAATGAATAAAATATTCGTTTAAAATACATATGTACTTGTTTATCTATTTATTTTTAAATAGGGGTATTATTTTTTAAATTTTTGGCATTCGATAACGTGAACAATCTCGAAAACGTGAAACGCCATGGTAAAAATTAGTTCACGTTATCGCGAGTTCACTGTAGTTCTGAAAATGCCAATTGTCCATTTTCGTTTTTTAGCCAACGCATAACTTCTGAAAGTGTAGAGTGAAACCTCTCAATCTCTCCATTAACGCTACTGCTGTAAGGTGGAACTAAAAACCTTTCTATTGTTTTCATTTTTAGGGGCTTGATTTTGAGTGTTCAGGACCGGAGGCCTGACCAAATTATTAGAATTAGGCATTATTTGTTGTATAGGGGTTTACGATTTAAGTCTCAAGTCAACTCGCTTTTCTACTAGAATTTAAAAAAAATAAGAAAAAATTTTCCTTTAATTTTTAAACTTCACTTATTCGCTTAATTTTAACTGTTTTCGCATTTCTTGCAATTATTATTTTAATTATCCTTTTACAAAACTTTTGTTATACACCTCCATAAAACGTTCAAAATTTAAAAAATATTTCATATATTTACGCTAACTTCTTTAAAATTTGCATTTAATAATTATTTTCTTTTATTTGAATTTTTATTTTGTATTTATCTTCATTTTATTCAATGACCGGAAAATGTTTTTTTATTTTGTTTCCAAAAAAAATATTTATTGTGCAATTTAAAAAAATTCTACATTTTACAGAAAATAAATAATTTCTAAATAAGTTTTGAAAAAAGGCCGTCGAAAAAAATAAATAAAATAAATTTTTTAAAATCAAACGTTTTCTTAAAAGCATAAAATAAAGTTTTTCAAATAAAACGATATTATATTCACTTTTCCACTTAAATACCTTAATTCTATTTTTACGTGGTCTTACATAAAAGTGGTGTTCATCCTTATCTTATATCTCGATACTAGCGTACCCGCGTCATACACTGGGGTCTCCACATAAAAACGTCCCTGTTTTGTAGATGTTTCACCTTTGCAGCCTATGGGTTGCTTATTAATTTGCTGGATCATTTTTTCGTTGAAGTCTCCTGATTACAGCCGTTGGGCGCCAATTATATTTTTCTTAGTTGTAGATTTTAAAAAATATTTATTTCCGTTTATTAATATGGGTGATTTTTTAGCTATTATCTTTTTGGCAACACTGGTTTAAACAGCTGACTCACGTTTCCGGTTTTATTTTCACTGTCAAACATCTTCAGTTTGGTCTATAATTTAACCATGAATCAATCGTCTTACAAACGAACAGCGCTTGCAAATTATTGTATTTTATTATCAAAATGCGTGCCCTGTTAAGAAAGTTCATTGCGCGCTTCTTACATTTTATGGTCGGCTCATTTTAGGCTCAATGGGCACGTTAATAAGCAGAATTGTCGATTTTTGCGTGAAGATCAGCCAGAAGCATTGCAAGAGCTACCAATGCATCGAGAAAAAGTCACAGTTTGGTGCGGTTTATGGGCTGGTGGCATCATTGGACCGTACTTCTTCAAAGATGATGCGAATCGTAACGTAACTGTGAATGGTGAGCGCTACCGTGAGATGATATCCAACTTTTTTTTGCCCAAAATGCAAGAGCTTGACTTGCATGACATGTGGTTTCGACAAGACCGTGCCACATGCCACACAGCAGGCTTAGCAATGGACTTATTGAGAGTCGAGTTCGGTGAACATTTTATTTCACGTTCGGGACCGGTCACTTGGCCGCCTAGATCGTGCGGTTTAACGCCTTTAGACTATTTTTTGTGGGTCTATGTTAAAGCTCATGTCTGTACACACATGCCCGCTTCAATTGACGCATTGGAAGACAACATTGAAGCATTTATTCATGAGATACCGGCCGAAATGTTGGAAAGAGTATGCCAAAATTGGACTAAGCGGATGGACCATTTGAGGCGCAGTCACGGTCAACATTTGCATGAAATAATCTTCAAACATTATATTATATGGACCGTACTATCGATTCTGAATTTTATGTGTATTTTTTTAACT
Source organism: Pollenia angustigena (assembly GCA_930367215.1). NCBI lineage: Eukaryota > Metazoa > Arthropoda > Insecta > Diptera > Polleniidae > Pollenia > Pollenia angustigena. The sequence continues at coordinate 115,280,192 of OV884057.1, read as the reverse complement.
TTCCTATAGCTCTTAAAAAATCACCCATTACATTTATTTCACTTTTATTAATTACACATTTTATGGATTAAACTAAAATTAAAATTGACTAAAACTAAAAGAAGAACTGTTGATTACATACTAAGTTAAAAATAAAATTGATTATATATTGTGTTACAATATAAATTATAACTAAAATCCGACGCTTAAATCTGCTTTTAAGTCACAGTTACAATTTTATTACTAACGCAATTAAATTAGTTTTCCGTCCGTCTAGACCTGCGTCAGCAATTTCCAATAACCAACGTTGTTGGCTGGAAGTTCAACAAACTGCATTACACAATTCTTATATTTTTGTTTTAGCGTTTTTTATATCAACATATAGCCATACACTTTGTTTTAAAATACTATGGTGTAGAGTATCATATTGTCAGGCTTAACCGACTATACTTTCTTACTTGTCTTGATTGAAAATTTGTGTGTTTGTGAAGAAAATTGTTGTTTTATTGTGAACACCAATTTGTTATGATTATCTTTTCTTTCTATTCAGAAATTGGTATTGCCTAAGAAAAGTGTTTCATATGTATATCCGAGCTTCTACTGCAATATATTTTGGCAACAAGTATAATATTAAATATATGTAAGGTAGACTGGCCCACGCTAGTATAGAAAACTAAAAGTATAGTCCAATACTTTCTCCACAAGCATGATTTTGTTTCTTTTACTAAAATATATGTTTATACCAAAAATTGGATCAATAGAACAAAATTTAGAGGTCGCGATGAATGGCGACTTTTATGTTTCACAGCTTTTACCTATTACATGCATTTACTTTTGGCTTATCATTATTGTACTTGTTTATGTATTGGAGATACTTTTTCACACTTTTCTTTGATCTTTACCAGACTAATATTTTTTAAAATTCAAATATATTCATCCCTCTACATAATTATTTTACTTATTTTGAATGCTGAATTACAAGAAACGAGTTTAGAAGGATTATGTTGAAATTTCTGACAGTGAATCAGATTCATCGCACGAAGAAGTTAAGTTTCGCAAAAAACAAAATACGACTTAACCCAAAAAATGAAAACAGTTTTTTTAAAACGACTTTATTGGATCTATTGGCCGTGTGAGTCTATCTAACCCTGAAAAATTATTTAACTATGGCAATAAATATTGAACGATTGTGCTCAAATTTAGACTGAACATTTTTAGGCACTATTCGAATAGGATCAGCGTTGTGGAGCGCGAATATTCGATACTTTTGTATTTTGGGCGACCCTAATGTAAGGCAACATTTTTGAAACAACATATTAAAGAGACAAGGTCAGTGACGACACCGCAAAAAAGCACTTTAGTGGTTTCTACTTTTAAAATGCATGAATCGGTCATAAACTCTATTTCTATTACCAACTCCCGAATTTTTCCTTGTATAAGATAGGTACGTAAAATAACTTTCTCTCGTAATTACCAAGCTAGAAGACACTCCTAAGCTCTCCTTAAATGCTGCCGATTCGTTAAAAATTAACAGGTATATTCAGCATATTTATTTTTGACCACTGTATTTTTTACTTTTTTATAAAATGTTCTAATGGAAAGCGAAAAACATTCCCAACTGCTTTAAATGCCATATCATTGTATTGTGTGCTTTAGGAAAGGAATTAAATCAAATTAAAATTATTATAGTTCAAAGCTTTTACTTTCCTTCAATATTTCTTTTAAGAACACATAGTTTTATTTCATTGGTATAAAAGGGGGAGATCAGAATGCACAATGTAACTTATGACAAAACCTCAAATGCTTGTGATATTTATTACTTTCATAACATCGATTTGGCAATGCAGTTGATTTATATAGTATCCCGAAATTTATGGAAACAGAGAACAAAATAAAAATTCATTTATGATTTAAAAAGATTTATATCAAATCTTGGGGTAATGGGAAAACATTTATCAAAATCTCTTTAATTATATACATTATATATAGTACACCTTTCAGCCATCATTCAAAAGAAATGAAAAGGATATGAAGCTGTGTAAGGACACAAAACACAATTAACTTAATTGCTGTATTAAGCAAATGAAACCTTTTACTTATAGCAAATGTATGTGTGTATGTATATGGTTGATCTGATGTATGTTGGACATCGAACTTGCAAATGCATGTGCAGTCAGTCTAACTTTAATCTGAGAATAAAATGACCACAATATTTTTTTAAATTTATATTCTCTATTAATTTATGCAAGTACAATCATGATAAAACGTAATGAATATAAAGTTAAAAGATTTTTCCTTATTGTAATAATATAAATTATAGTACATATTTTACTACGAAATCGTTAACAATATAATATTCTTAAAATAGTTTCACATATTAATTGTTTTTTGTTTGCAGGTTAACAATTGATAAGTATAATCTTCTTTTATTAACCCTTGACATTAGTACACACCTTAAATTAATGAGCCCTGTTTTTGATATTTTTAATTGCCAAAAATAAACTACACAGTGCACTACATAAAATGCAAACTATTCATGCAATTTTTTTGCGGCTGTTTATTTTCGAACACTGCTTTATACACAAGGTTTACATGGTGAGCTGCAAAACGACCGAAAGTCGGCCCAATTGATAGGTAACTTAAAAACTAACGATACTATCGCTAGTATCGAAATTTTTTTTATGTGCCACTTCTGTGGACTCAAGGTGGTAAACAGTGAACAAGCTCTAACACTATAGATCAATGATGATAAATTGCATTGCAAAAGTACTTAAGTACTACAATGACATATTTAGTACAATTTTAAATTTCCAAATATCATCAGGTATTCATCTAGATCAACGTTTAACGTGGAAAAGCCATATAGAGGAAAAATTAACTCAAATTAAACTAAAAGCCATCCAAATTTATTTGCTTATTGGAAGTAACTCTGTCCTTAGTCTCGACTGCAAACTTCTTCTTTACAACTCCATCTTAAAGCCAATCTGGTGCTATGGTATTCAGTTATCGGGCACTGCCTCGGCCTCTAATATTGAAAAAATTCAAAGGCGAAAAAATAAACTTCTTCGAATAATCACAGCTGCCCCTTGGGATGTTAAAACTCCAATATTCACAAGAATCTCAATGCTCCATTAGTTAAAACTATGATTAAGAGATATGAAGTAAAATACTTAAAAAGGCTCGAATTGCATCCGAACCCACTAGCTCGAAATATTTTTAATGATAGCGGCCACACTTGCTTAAGGAGAAGAGATACTGCAGCACTTATCCATTTAGATGAGCGATAAACAAAAATTTTGTCTGGCAATGGCAGGACATTAGGCATTAGGTTAAGATTTGATTAATTATTGTTAGTTCATATTTAATAAATAAAGATTCAATAAATAAATAATAAAAAAAAAAGAAATATCATCAGAAAGAAAGGCATATTGTCTATACAACATTCGTCGGCAAACATGGAAAGGATTTTTTTGTAGCAAAATATGATAAAAACAAAGGGAAGAAACCGCATGTTTTTTATTATTGCATCGAATTTAATGCAGACAAAAGATTTACTACAGTCCTATGAATCTTGTTGCTATAGATCAGTGATAACCAAGCCCCGAACTAACTAAGCCCCGAACGCACGCACAGAAAGATATTATGTACTTGTGTGCGGTCGCAGAGACTGATGATAGTCTGATGTTTTCAATCGAACAAAGTTGTTGTATACATGTGAATTGCCGACCGTGTCTGTGTAAAAAATACGATTATTGACTTACTCGCGAGCCTATGGAGTGGCTATCACTGCTATAGATAAACGAAAAAGCTTGACTTCCCAAAATGTTGCGACTTGTTGCACAATTCGATCAAGTTGTTACGTAAGAGGTGTGGTTGGTCATCGGTTGAATAAAAATTCAATTTGATTTGAGCTTTCAAATTGGTCGTTTTCATTCGCAACAGCACACATAGGGGTTTTTTGCCAATCTAGCCGGACATTACTTTTTGTTTTAGCTTATATTGCTTCTTAAAAGTTATTGAGTGCCCCTAGATCGATGAAACTTGGCAGAAATATGTGATATTGTCATAGGCAGGTAAACCTCAAAAATAAATAAAATCGGACCAAGGAGGAAAAGGTTCCCCCTAGAAGAACTAATCCAACCTCTGAAAAATGCAATTTTTTTAAAGTTTTCCCATACTTTTGTTTGGCAAATGCAACTTTTAACGTCGGCAAAAGTTAAAAAACCTAAAATTAGACCCATCAGATCGTAAAATTACACTTTTCGCCCCCGCCCCCTTTTGAGGGCGGTTACATAAAATTAATTTTTAAGATTTTATGTATTTTATGGTTCTTCTTCGACTGCCGAAAATGTTTATTTCGTGCCTCAGACGCTTCTTCTGATAATAGCCCGATAGGCAACAATGCCTCACTCATTACAGTTGCGCCATGTATTATACACTTTTTCAATTTTACTCTCAAAGCTTCAAAATGGTTCTAATAACAATTTTATGCTATAACCACAATATATATTAAAATAAACTAAAAACTAGAGCCCAGATTTGATTTTTTATTATAATTATTTTTGTTGTTAATGATTTTAAAAGTTATGCAAAACAGGTACATTTATTTTGCTCCATAAAATAACGTCATTTAGCGGCCGCACAGGTGGTTAAAACCCGTTACTTTCTGTTTCGCACATCCCTTTTTTACACAGGTAATATTAGTCTTAGATGTAATAATTTAAATAAAAAACATCTACGTACAACCAAAACATTTTATGACTGACGAGATGGTTTCTATCATATTTTCATATGCAAGATGAGCAAAAACAGAAAAAAGGCGAAATTTTCAAAAAATCATAAAAAAAAATGGCGCAACAACGCGCAACGTTTTTTTTTTTTTAATTTAAAAGTAGAGATTTCAAATTTTATCGTGATGTATAACATTTTTAAGAACTTAGCGGGCTTCACCTTCAACAACATTTAAAATTTTTTTTTTTACAAAAAAGTGAACAAAAAAATCGTTTTTTTTTTAATTTCGAACTAATTTTTTTATCATAAAAACTTCTAATAAAATTTTTCTAAAAATTTTCATAACTAGTAAAATCTTTATTCGTTTATCTACAAAAAAATATATTGTAAACCTCCCAAAACCGTAAAAAATCAACTTTCCTGGTTTTAACAGTGTCCCAAAACCACAAATCTCAAGCAAAAATTCACTATACGGTGCAGAACTTTGTTGTCTGTCGAGCTGCGTACTTAAATTTTTCCATTTCTTAAATTTAATTTTTTGATTAATGTCCGGCTAGATTGGCAAAAAACCCCTATGTGCAGCGTGCGAAATAATGAAAATTTTAGAAAACTAATACGAAATTCCAATGCACAATTGGAACCGGAACTATTTATTTTATTTTCTTGCTTCTCTTCTAATCCCACTTCATTTATCGTCGGTAGTGCTAAAAAATCGGTACTCATCTTGACTCTTTTAAAATTATTTCTTAATAAAGCTTAATGAAAAGTGGGTTAAAAATTGTAGCATGTGCTGCGAACGGTCAACTAATCTATTCAACTCAATTGTAAGACCATTTACAACGTGTAGGGGCCGCATTAGGGCCCTCATACAATATCTTTTGGGCTCATTACAGGGTTAAACGTATTTATGCCCTGTTCCACTTTGGCGACCTCTGATCCAGTGGGAGTTAGAGGAATATAAAAAAATAATCTGTTCCACTATCAACTCTTAAAAAGCCATCGTCTAAATTCTTTATTACGTATGAACCTTATGTTTTTTTTTTTTTTTTGTTAATTGCCAAAAGTGTTTTTCAAATACATATCGCTCATTTGCTGCAAGACCGGCATAACTCGAAATATGAAATTTTGGAGTTAGAGATGCAGAATTGTTCGCTTTGTTTTTCTTTATATTGTGTATTAAATTCATCTTTATATCTTTTATACTTTCCCAGTTTGAAGAGAATGTGTCTTCTTTTGTTCTAAGTAGTTAGAGCAAATCAAAAACTTTAAATGCGTTTATCTCGAAATGGATTTTTTTGAGTTATGCCGGTCTTGCAGCAAATGAGCGATATGTATAAAAGTATAGTACAAGTGAATTTTAATGTACATATGTCCGTACATTTTCTGTTATTTTAATAATAAAACTAGTAAAAAATACTTTTAGTACAATTGGGGTCAAAAAAGTAAAAATTTTTTACTTTATAAAGAACAATTTAGAAAATGTAAATAATAATCCCTGCTATAGATACAGAGACGGTAATACGGCAGCACGGTTGTCAATTTTGTTCGACGTCAAAATATTTAACTTAAGTCTAGAAAATAAGAAGGTTATTTTGTAAAACCTTTCACCTTGCGTTGAAAGTGTTTTATATAAAATTTTTTAAATTTTCAAAATTTTGGAAGCGGAAGAAATTTACAAAATAACACAATAAATCGTTTTTTAATTTGGCGAGAAAAGAGGACATCTAACCACCCTGGCTGCTGTTATTTTTTTTTTAATAAATAAGGTAAAATTTGAATTAGTTTAGATTATATAAGGTATATACGATTAACATTATTTTAATATGTTCATACATTATTACAAAATTTTGTGGCAATAAGGAAAAAGTGGTTAAGTCTATGTTTGTTATTCTAAAGGTGGTTTTAAAAATTTGCTTCTATTCTTATATAATCATCACTTCTCTTCAGTTAACGTTTTTTTTTATTATTTTGTATTCCTAAGCATTCCGAATGTCATAGGTCAAAAATAAACATAAAGTTTTTATTCCAAATATAATTGCACATGGAAAAAAATACGCAAAGAGTAACTTTGCCATAACTTCCTGAAAAGTTGAAACTTTGAAAATGTGTACTTTTGAACGTGAACATCTCATAGGCAGCATTGCATCAAATTTAGGTTAAGTCAACTTAAGTACTTTTTTTTTTTTTGCCACAGAATAAAAATATGTAGTTAAATACACTGCTAAAAACTTCGAATGAGTTGTTTTGTTGGCTACATACTAAACAGCTTTGTAGTAGCTTTTAAATTTTCCGATAGTATCGATGGTGATAAAAACTTATTGATAGTCCGCCAAAAATAAAGCTTTCGACATTACAATCGATTGTTTTGCAGCTCCATTAGATGGACAGCCAAATATTTATACTTTAAAGGGAGGGGGGGGGGGGGGGTGCTTTTAAACCATGTGAGATAAAGCCATAATGGATTTATTGCCCAATCATTAACAGGTAAGGTCATATTTAAGATTTTGCGAAATGAGAGATACAGCCATATTTTTTTTCGCAAATGAGAGATAAAGCCATACTTTTTTTATATTTATATTTTATGCATGGTGTAAACATTCTGTAAAAGGGAAAATCCTTAGTTATCATAAAAAACATTTTTTTATTCTTGTGAAGCACGCAAGAAAACTTTATTCAGCGAAGCCACCTGCTGCGCCTACTGGAGGAAAAAACCCCCAAGCACGGCCTCAGGCCGCCACGCAGAAAAACTTTTGTATACGAAGCCAGATTTCAATACTTAACTTAAATGTTTTCGGAACTGAAATGAGAGATAAAGCCATTTTCTAATATTGCTTATGTGAGCTAAAGCCATGATGGCTTTATCTCCCATTCAAATGGACAAAAAACAAGGCTTTATCTCCCTATTGAATGAGAGATAAAGCCATCATGGCCTTATCTCACATGGTATTAAAGCTTCCCCCCCCCCCCCCCCCTTTAAAGTGGGTATACGACCAATATTTTTTTTAGCATATAGTAAAGGAGTCTAATGAATCGCTTGCTCTTAATCATGTTAACTAAGAAAGTCTCTTGTTGACCAAACTATTAATTTTGACCAAATAATCGTTAATTGCGACCAGACAATGGTTTATTACTGTTAAATTAAGATTAAATTTAGCCATATTTCTGTCACTTTTACCATAATAACATTGGCATTGTTCAAAACCAACCATATTATGTTGCTCTTGGAATATGGTTACCTTAAACCATTTCTTTTCTGCGAAACATTTTCGAAATTGTGGAATCAGCAAAAGTCCACGAATACATTGTTTACTTAATCATAAAAATTCGATAAAGTTAAGGCATGTTTAGACTTAACAAAAATTTAAAAAAGTGTGACCATTAAATATATCAAACTCTTGCTTTATTTTCAAAATTTTGTATTGATTTACTAAACATTATTTGAAAGAAGACAATTGTACATATAATGTAACTTTGAAAGTGTTAAATAATGTTTGATCTCGCAAACGTTTTGCAAAAGCAAAAAAAATTCAAGTAAACTATGTAGTAGTTAAGTGTAGGGCGTCAAATATTTGAAAGGTTAAACAAAACTGAAAGAAACGATAAAAAAAATAACTATAGTCACCAGAAACTAGAGCTTTTAAGCGGCTCATTTTAAACAATATCGTGCCTTATAAATGCTCATTGGTAAGTGATTCCGTAAGATCGTCTCCCTCACAAGATGGCTCTAGTAAAGCATAATTTTCTGCTGCGTTCTGAATTTTTGCTTTCAAGTAACGCAAAAAATCAATTGCTCGACAAAATGTTAAACATTTTAATGCTTTGTTGGCTTTTTAACGCTCTTCACACGACAATAAGTTTTCATTCAATTAACCTGTTCAAACTGTTAAATCGAAAAAAATTAGTAAATGAGACGACACCATTATTAACCCTCGACAGTTGGAGTCATTACAGTTCACACACTTGAAACACAATTAAGACAAATATTACAAGCGATCATCAGCATTTTTTGAAGCCAGGGTTGCCAGTATTATGGGTATTATGACGATTTTTGGATCGAGTATTGACGATTTGTCAAAGTGCTAGAAGTTATTTTACTTACTTTTCGGATTGGGGTTTCTTCTTTAGTTAAACTATCCATCGTTAATGGATGCGAAATTTATTTGTATACTTTACTAGCTGACAGGACAAATGTTGTTTTGCCATATAACTTATTTCTAGTGAAAGAAAGTGGAATGAAGCGCTTTATACCATGATCGGCGATGAAAAAAAAACAATAGTCACTTATTTCTTCATTTCTGTTCGTAACATATTCAATAGTTAAACATAAAAATTGATTACGATATTTTTTGTCAGTCCGTCTTTAGCTAACACAAATAAACTCGTTGGCTTACCGACGCGAGAACATGCAACGTATAATTGTCCGTGCGTGGTGTGCCCAAATCTAAGCCGCAAACAGACCGTTTGGCCTTTGCAAATGGCAATCTTAAAGGAAATTGAACGCGTTTGAATTCAATAGTGTCGTGTGTTGGAACCATCGGATTTCGTGGTAGCAAAACGTTTTCGTCACGGAATTTACTTTCAAAATGGTAGCTTCGATAACGTTTTTCATCAATTTTTTAACAATCAATAGTGTACCATTTCACAGTCGTATTTGATTTAAATTCCGAAGTAAAATAACCGGAGAAAAAATTTGTCAAAAAATAATACATACAATTTTCAAGAGAAACGGTTAATTAATTAAGAAGGTATAGAAGCAAGGTGATCTTAACTTTTTGCTGCATTTAACGCCGTAAATGTTAAAATTTATAGCATTTAGTTCCTTCAAGACTTGAAACAATCATCGGATAATTTATTAAGAAGGCATGGGTAGAGGGTGCTTTTATCCGTTTTGCCCTATATTAAGCAATAAATGTTGGAAATTCTTAAAGATGTATATCTTAAAGTTCCTTTAGATGTTTCAGTGTCTAAATGCCAAATGTTAAGAAAACCGGTTGATTAGTTAAGAAGGTATGGGGAGGGAGAGCTTTTACTACTCTTGCCCTATTTCACGTCCCAAATAATAAAAATTAAAAGCCAGGTTTAACACTACTTTCCTGCCTCATTTCAAGAAAATCGGTTGATTATTTAAGAAGATATAAGAAGGGGGAGCTTTTACGCTATTTAACACCCTCTAGAGATATGAAATATACTTGACGACCTATTCCGAATTTCATTGTACACACAAGACATTACGATACATGGAATATGGAAAATGGAGGGCATTTTGTTGATATTTGTATGGAAATATATAGAAAAATCTTAATGCCATATCTGCGAAACACGTTTATATTCTTCGTGATTATATTTTTTTGTTTATTAATTTTGTTCGGCATTAGGTCATGAGTTAAAAAAAATTTTAAATAAAAAATATAAACATATTTTGTTTTAAAAATACAATTTTATTAAATTTCCCAATATTTCGGCCAACTTTGTTGACCATCTTCAGGGGTTCTACCTGTCTGTAAAAATACAAAAAAATATTACACAAATCATTATAAAAAATTCCACAAAACATTTCCAACACAACAATATAACGAATGGATATTTAAATGAAAACGGCAAAAAATGTCCAAGTGCTAAAATATATGATGTTATTTTACAATGATTTTCTTTGTGATAATTTACTAAGCGAATTTTACGACTATAATACTATTTTCCGCAAAACTTTTCGATTTTCCTAATATGTAATTGTATCTGGCAACTTTATTTTAATTATTAACCAAATGAACAAAAACTACCTGCGTATGTGCAGCACAACAGGATTGACATGCCCCGCTGAACAGAAAAATAATTTAAGAATAACAGACATGTCTGAGTAAAAATAAAAAATACTATGATACAGGTTCCCACTTGACCATGGCAATTGTCACAGAAGTTCAACAGCAATTTGTATAGCTTGTACTTTTGAAATGTGTGATTGTGTTCGAACAATTGTCACTTTAAAGGTTGTGTTACGACGGCGCATTGGAATATTATTATTTGTATTTAAACAATGGATTAAAGTGTAAACAGGGAAGATTCTTTGTTATGTGAGTTTTCTGTAATACCAACTGCCACTACCCAAAAGTTTCGCTTACCATTGCGCTTACGGAAGACATGCATTTTGTAGGGCGAGTTCCCACTTTGAAGCAATACATTTTTGACACATAAAGTGCATTATTCAGCGCACATAAAAATTGTTGGATGTAACGATCAGCTTTACACACTGAATGTTTTGATACAGTTATTTTTTAGTATTCTCCCTTACAAACCTGATTCGTGGTAAGGGAATGCCGTAGCACTTGAAATGTTTTTTTTTAATAAAAGTTGTTGAGAATTCTTTCACTTACATTTTCTGTATGTCTTATTGCGTAGCGCATATTTGTGCGCTTATTTTTTTAAATGTACCTTTAGTGCTTCGCAAAATGATAAAATTTTTTATTGGGTACTTAAGGCTAGATTACACTATCTCACAAGTCTTACGTATTCCATAATACTTTGTGAGACAGAAATCTAATGAGTTTTGTTGAGACTGTCAAAAAATCTAAATTAACATGACAGTTTGTGTTCACACTATCACAAAAAGTATAAACACTCAAACCTGGTAGTCTAGCTAGTATTTATTCCATTATTTATTCTCCAAGTGTTATTTATATAATCTGAAAAAAATAAAAAAAATTAATAAACGAAAAAGTTATTAAACCCCATGGTTACTTTTAGCCCACCCTGTATTACTTGAGTTTTTGACATGTATTAATACAAAGTATAATATTGTAAACTAGCCCTTTACTAGAACTTTATATAAAATAGGGGAATTTGTATACACCTGATCACTTTTAATAATATTTGTAAAAAATTTAAAGAAAACAAGAAACGCTACGCCCTCTTGCGGCAGGAATAAAAGTGTCAAAAATACCTTCTCTAAGGAGACTTTTATTTGGAAATTACATAAAATAATATGCTTATTTGCTTTGCAATTAGAATAAATAATGACAATTAGGCTGTTTTTAAGTGACTCTAATGGTTAATCTCTATTTTTTTATTTATATTATGTCGGTTTAATTAAAAAGAAATTGAGAAAATTCCAAATGATATTGAGAAAATTCCAAATGATATTGAAAATTTTAGTTTGAAACTGAAAAAATTCCAAATGAAATTGGGAAATTTTAATTTAAAATTAAGAAAATTTCAAATGATATTGAGAAATTTTAATTTTTCATTGATACAAAAATAAAAAGTACGGTGAAAACAAAGATGAGTATACCGAACGTAATTCCACCCCATGTAGGAGAACAGAGGCTTGCCTTTTTAGAACATGTAATTAATACTTCTAAGATATGTATAACTACTGGAGATTGCAGTAGAGCCATACAACATACTACAACGTTTTATCAATCTGCTCTGGATCTCGAAGATATGCCTGTTGGTCAATAATACTGCGATTTGTATTTATTTTAATTTTTTTCGATCCTTATGTTAGTTATGTATGTTTGTTAAATAAATATAACAAAAATTATATACATAATTCAATTTTATCAATGAAATATTAAAATTTCCCAATTTCATTTGGAATTTTTTCAATTTCATTTGGAATTTTCTCAATTTCAAATTAAAATTTTCCAATTTCATTTGGAATTTTCGCAATTTCAAATTGAAATTCTCAATTTCATTTGGAATTTTCTCAATATCAAATTGAATTTGCCATTTTTAATTGGAATTTTTTCATTTTCAAATTGAAATTCTCAATTTCATTTGGACTTTTCTCAATTTCAAATTGAAATTTTCAATTTTATTTGGAATTTTCTCAATTTCATCTAGAATTTTCTCATTTTAAATGGAAAATGGTGTAGATTTTTTTTTAATTTTAAATGAAAAATGGTGTAGCTTACATAAAATATCATGATTCGAAACAGTTTAACTTGAAACAGTTTGAATGATGGTAAGCTATGAACCAATCATCCCACAATTCTGCAGAAAACACATAAATTTCAATACACCGGAACAATTAGTTTAAACGTTTTCAGTGAATTTCAGAAGGTTGCTAAAATGGGATCTAAGGTAAATCACAAAATTCCATAAAAATTTTTCTGGCCACATAAAGCTAAGCTGGAAGAAAGTTTACCGCAATATCTATATCTGCTACGGTTTTAGGCGTATTTAATTATTTTACCAGAGTGGGCTTTATATGGGGCCTAGGGTAAAATATGAACTGATCTTCACAAAATTTCACAGTCCTATTTCTGGTCCAATATATGTACCAAATTTTGTAATGATAGCCTTATTTTTTTACGTTCTTAGGCGTACTAAACTGTTTTCCGGGAGTAGGTTTTGTATAGGGCTTAGGGTAAATTATGGACCGATCTTCACGAAATTTCACAGTGTCATTTGTAGTTCTATAAAACTGTGAAGTACTAAATTTTGTTATAATAGCATTATTTTTATTTATTAACGTTTTTAGGCGTATAAGCTGTTTTCCAGGAGTAGGGTTTATATGGGGCCTAGGGTAAATTATGGACCGATCATCACGATACTTTACATGGCCATTTCAAGTCCTATTTAACTTTGACGTGCGATAGCATTGTTAATTAGGGTTTAGGCTTTCTGTTTTCCGGGAGTAGGGCTTATATGGGGCGTGATTTCTGTGCATTTTTCACCATTAATGTTAGTTTTTGTAACAAAACTATCAACTTTTTTTAGGAGGTGGTTCCACATTTTGATTCATATCTCTGATCCTACTGAATCATTTTTGCTGTGAGGATAACTACAAATTGCTCAGGATAACTACAAGCAATTTGACACCAAGTGTTTTTATTTCTTTTGAGTTTTTCGAAACTGAGCGTGTTTTCAACAGACGGACAGACAGACGGACATGGCTAAATCGACTTAGAATGACTCAAGGACCCAGAATTTATACACTCAAAATATTATTCAAACGAAAATTCATTTTAAACAAATTAAAATTCATTTAAAAAACGGATCATTTACATTTCATTTAAAACAAATGATTTTTACAGTCACTTTTAAATATTTTATTTATTGAACATCATATTCCTTAAAATTGAATAGTTTTTACCAAGGCGAATTCAACAAGGTAAACTCGTCGCTACAACAATTACAACTCTAACAAAAATAACAGGCATTTTGTTAGTGTAACATATCCGAGTTGTCAAAATAGTTGTTTACAAAAAGTGTGAATAAAAAGTAAACAATAAAATTTTTTATTGATTTTTTTATATTTAAAGTTGTGTGTTTATGAACCGATCTAAACAAAATTTAATGTATTCTGTGTTTTTGAAGATTTAATGTTAAGGGTGCATTCTGCCATGCATTTATATTTGTTTTTTTTTAATCAAAGTGTGTATAAATTTTTAAGGCACGATGTTTCACATTGGGTTTTTTGACTCGTTTCCAACTTAACCAATTGTGTTGGAGTTCAATTCAGAAATGCTTAGGAGAAGTGGAAAGAATTTTACACCAATATTGATCTTTTATTTTGAGTTTTTCGAAAGTGAGAGTGTTTTGAACAGTCGGACATGGCTAAATAGACTAAAAATTGCTCAAGGACTCAGCATATGCATACAAATTAGGAACAAATGTAGCTTACCAACGCAGCTCCAACAAAAAAGGACATAGAGGAATAGAAAATTGAAAAATAAGAACAAATTTCATGGTAAAATTCTACAAAACGCATAGTTTCAGAGTAATGGAATTCTGAAGCTTTCATATGAATTTGCGATTTTCCACTACATTTGTAAACGTATGTGGCCATTATTAGTGTCTTTTGAAAGCTTTTTAACAGATCTTTCTGAAAATGTAAAATTTATTGTTAACTTTTTAACTCTTTACCTCCTAATACAGTTTTTACAAAAATTTATATCAAAACGTCACGGAAGTGCACTAGGAATCAAAAATTTAATCTAATTAACCCCAGCTTCGCTTAATAATCCTTCTCCACATAGCCGGCCTTCGGTTGGACGCAAGGGTTTTCTCATCTATGGTATACCAAACACCGACTTTGCAAAATAAAGGTTCTTCGCATAGCAATTGATATGCTTACTATAATATTTTCGCAAACTCATCGCCGCTCCTTTATGGATTAAGAATTTTTAAATAAAAGCTCTTTAATTATACCAATATTAGCTATATACGTTCAGATATGTAGTGGGAAACCGAAAATTTATATGAAGACTTAAGAGATCTACATATGATTCGGAAACTAAGCGATTCGAGAATTGTGCCATTTTATTTTTTCTTGCTATTTTTTAATTTTCTATTCCCCTTTGTTTTTTTTACTTGGAACTGCGTTGGTTAACTAGAATTAAGCCACAATTAATTTTTTTGTCATAAAATTTCACAAGTTAACACAATCACAATTTTTTTAAACACAACTGTATAAATTCAAAAGGAACACATTCTTATACATACTTTTGTATTCAAGTAGTCATTGTCCACTCGATGAGACGCTTTGTTAACATTAACAACAATAACAAGAAGAAAACATTGTACCTACATACAGAACTACTGTACTTTTTAAGATGAAAAAAAGTCTGTTTCTATGGAAATTGTTTGTACCTACATATGTGCGTTTAGTTTCATTTAATTTTTTTTCTTGTACTACATAGCAAGTGCTGAATGAATACATGAGTAATGATTGCTTGATTTCAGGCTTTTTTGTTTGTATTTTTTTTTTTTTTTTTCTTTACCAAAACAATCATTGTCGCACCGAACACACAAACATCTTTATTTAAAAACGAAGCTAACGATGGTATAAATAACAAAGCACGATGTGCATTATTTGAATGACTGCAAACCAGCAGCGAATATTTGCGGTTGCGCAAGTTTGACTGTATGACCGCAAGTGAGTGTATTTGTTGCTGTTCATTTAATACACGGGTCAGCTGGTGTTCAATAATCTACTTGTTAAAATTGAAATTTTTCAATTATGTTTTTATGTTTTCTTTAAATCAAATTGTATTTACTTTTATGACTTGAGTAGTCCACTTGCAAACACCGCTAAGGTAATAAAAATAAAAATTCTGTAAAAGTCGCCATTTTATTTGTTTTTTAAAATTCCTCCCTAAGCCATTATCAATCTCGTACAAAACTCGATAAGTTACGCGTAATTTCTGGTTAATTTTAAAACCAGTTTTTTAACTTAGTGGTGTTTGCATGTGAATTGCTCATTTCTATATTCATTCATTGAAAACTATTTAACACATAAATTTATTTAATTTTTTTTTGTAAAAAAAAATTTAATCGTGTTATTTATCAAATTATTATTTCTAGGGGATCTTGCCAGAAGCTAGATTACTTTATAAGAATATTTTGGTAAAGCGTTTACGTCTTTCGTGATAGCGGTTAGTTTAAGAACATTAATATTCAAACAACGAGGATTTGGAGAAATCTCTTCACTTATTAAAATCTATTTTTAGAAATCTGTGCTGTAAAACTGTTAAAAATACATTTTTAAACCCTCCACCACAATTAGTTGTGAAGAGGGTATATTAAGTTTGTCATTCCGTGTGAAACTTTTTTATTATTCATCTCAGACCTCATAAAGTATATACATTCTGCTGGGTCCTTGAGTAATTCTAAGTCGATTTAGCCATGTCCGTCTGTCTGTCCGTCTGTTGAAAACACCCTCACTTTCGAAAAACTCAAAAGAACTAAACAAACTGGGTGTCAAATTGCTTGTAGTTATCCTAAGCAGTTTGGGATTGAAATCCAGCAAAATCAGTTCAGGAGGACCAGAGCTATGAATCAAAATGTGGAACCACCACCTAAAAAAATTGATAATTTTGTTACAAAAAATAACATAAATGCTGGAACAAGGCACGGAATGAGATAAGATTTTGCAAAAATTTGTTTTGTTTGACTGGAAATCACGCTGTTAAATTTCGTGAAGATCCGTCCATAATTTACCCTAAGCCCCAAATAAACCCTCCTCCCGGAAAACAGTTTAGTTCGCCTAAAACCGTAAAAAATAACGCTATCGTAACAAAATTTGGTACGTCAAAGTTTTTTTATGACAAGAAATAACACTGTGAAATTTCGTGACGATCAGTCCATAATTTACCTTAGGCCCCATGTAAACCCTACTCCCGGAAAACAGTTTAGTACACCTAAAACCATAATTAATAATGCTATCATAACAGTTTTAAAGGACTAGAAATTACGCTGTGAAATTTCTTGATGATCGGTCCATAATTTACCCTAGGCCCCATATAAACCCTACTACCGGAAAACAGTTTAGTCGCCTAAAACCATAATTAATAACAAATCGTCACAGTTTAAGATAATAATAACATCATTCAGATAGTACTCCTTAAACATTCGAACTGTCGGTGGAGGGTATCAAAGATTCGGCACAGCCGAATATAGCACTCTAACTTGTTAAACTAATAATTGGAAACAAACTAAGATCGTGAAACACAGATGAAGCGCTAATTAGCAAGTAAGCAAGCTAACGGTTATTTTTATACCAAAATTCATAAAAAGAGGTTTGAACACGTTCATATTGATATTGTAGAACCTTTATCTACTCGTATATCAAATGATACCGCTTTATTCTTACAAAAGTAAGTACAACTACTAGATGACCTAAGAAATATTGCCATTAATTCTGAATGTAGAATTGTTGTCCATAATTTTGTTTCAAGATTTGGTGTTGCTCTTCGAATTACTACACTCATAAAACGATAACAGTAACTGATTGTGGGTTATTTAATTCGTTTTCCGTACTGTTAAAATTTGATAAAAAATATAGTTATTTTACGAAAAACTTTACTTTTTAACATTTATGTTTGTTATTCAAAACAAACAACCAACCAAAAAATAATCTTTTTCCGTACTTATTTTGTTATATAGTTTGATTTTTTTACGGAATATGTTGTTTAATAAATAAAAAATTTAAAAATTATTGAAAAATTATTTTATTTTAAAATGAAATGTAAATTATCCGTTTTTTCACAGAATTTAAGTTGTTTGAAATGAATTTTCGTTTGAATTTAACTACTTAATATTTTGAATGTAGTGATAATATCTCAAGAAAATTGTTAACAGCACAGTTTGTAAAGAATAAAACTTAAGGTCAACAAGCTTTTTATTTGATTCAATGGAAAAATTTATCAAAATCGCGGTTTGCAAAATAGCACTCAAAAAAGAAAAAAAAAAACATATCTAATAATGACATAATTTAATTTGTCTATATATTTAATAAAAAAAAATTTGAATCTAAGTAAAGATAGAATTTTTGCAACTGTCCATTTTATATAGCTTTTAAATCGTTTTAAATAAGACTTAAGTGTTTGTAATTCTCATTCGCTTTACAGTTTTATTTTTATACAATCTTCAGTTTTTTCAAGGCCTTTGGAAAAAACACAAGAAACAAAAATAACATAAAAAGCGTTAAAATTCAGTCTCATAGATGTAAGTAAAGCGCAATAAACCCAAAAGTTTAAATAAAGTTAAACACAAAACTACAAAGAAAAACCAAAAGTAAAACAATTAAGTACATAAGGTCACTATACAAAAAATTAATTAAGAACATTATTTTTTTTTTAAATATTTTCAATCAAATTAAAGTTTACTGCCGGTTTTTAAAAAGAAAATTAAACAGAATTGATAGGTGCATAAATATATTTGTGGCCGTATGTAAAAACTAGGTAGCTCCGTTTTTTTTAAAACACGAGTAAAATACACTTACAGTTTTAAACTATTCGCAAATTATTTAATATGAATTTATTTTATGCATGTGCATTAAACAAAACATGATTTTAAATAATTTTAAAGATTTCTGGTTCCATTGAACTCATATTTGGACATTAAAACCGAAAATCAATGTCAGTTATCTTGTTTTTTCGAACAATGAAGTTACCTAGTTTTTCCAAAAAAAAAGTTTTTTTTATTTTTATATTTTACGGAGATTAAGCAATTTTACTATTCATTTGTGGAAAAGCATAAACAAGTTGACTCACCACGTCAATTTAACCGTTTTTTTTTTCGAAAAAATGGAGTTGGAGTTCTTATATACATATATTCTTATATCAAAAATAAACCGAGTTTGTTTGGCAGTCGTATTATATGAATCAAAAACTTGAGAAAAGATATAATAGGCATATAATGAATGCATATATTATATGCGACTATAAAGTAACTTTGTTTTTTTTTTTTTTTTTAAATGCATGTAGTAACCTAGTTCTTACATAAAAATTGCTATTATTCTGATTTTTGTCTGACAGAGTGATAGTAGATGCAACACACTTTCTATTTTTGGTGGTATCTCAATTATTGCAAAAAGTGGAGTTACCTAGTTTTTGCATACGGCCACAGAAATGCTGATAGTTCCTCTATGATATATTAATTTTCACTACGCTGTTTTCGTTAAAATTTAACTTAAATATGCTAGCAGTTTGCTTAAATTCTTTAATTTTTGCTTAAACTTTATCAAGCTTGATAAGAATTGCTTACTACAGTAACCGTCCATATAATACTTATTATTTGTGGGAACATCAATAAACTAAAAATTAAAATTTATTATTGATACTGCATCACCTTTGTTGATTCCTTTCACCACAAAGTTGAATTGGTAAAATTTTTTAGCATAATACAAAATTTCTTTTTACCACGTTCCCCACCTGGTTATAAGAGGCTGTGGAGAAAGACATAAATCGGGATACTTCTCCTTATATGCGGCAACTCGTGTTTTTTTCCAAAAGAAATCAATAAATAAATTTCTTCGAAGTTGGCTCTTTTCTTTTCTGCAACAGGGTGCAATGCAAAATAAGCAATATATGGAAAAATATGCATTAAAAGTAAAATATGCAAAAATATGCACTTACAAATTAATGACATTTTAATGCAAATTTCTTGATTAGCAAAGATATGACCAAAATTCACGCCTGTGTGTATAACTTTTTTTTATTATGAGGGAAACCAGAAATATGCTCTAAAAATCACGTTTCATGCGCATTAAATGTGCAGTAAAATATGCCTTGAAAATTGTTAAACATATGCCCCAAAAAATTCAAAAATTGCTTATTTGAAAACAAAATAATCAACAATCCAATAACCGTTCCAGTTAATAGAAACAATTCTAAAATTATAATCGGTAAAGCCCATACACTAAAGTATTTACAGACGAATTTTCGAGAATTTTGGAAACGATGAGCAGTCCTCGGCTCTCAAAAACAAAGTTATATTAAGATGTTAAAATTCATATAAGAGTTATTTGTATTTATTATTATCTAGATATTAACATCCATATGATATTTTTTGTGTTTTCCATATGATATTTTTTACTTCTACTACATTAGTCCGAAACATTGTAGATTTGATTAAAATCTTCTTCGAAATCTAATGCTTTTACATTATACTTTTTTGACATTAGCGAGATTTTGTTTTTATAACGAAACAACTGACTAAAAAGTTTTTTGTTACATATACAAACACAAAAAGAAATATACATAAAAAAATTTTCATTACCTTTTATTAATAATCAACGATATTTATTTTATAAGCGAGCGAGCGTGAAAAATTTAAAATTTGACTGCTTTTTCACATTCATGAGGGTGAGGAAAAAATATATTTTGAATTTCCTCATTCATGAAAAATGAGCAAACAAAAAAAATCATATGTGAATTTGTCAGATATGAAAAATTTAAAAAATTCACATTCAAATTCCTCATAATGAAAAAAACGCGATTTGCCCGACCATTAACAGCGGGAAAATGAAGTAGTAAAGAGGCCTTATAGAAGGCCTTTTTGCCGATATAAAGTGTTCCAGTCGTATTCCAACTGTATTTCTAATTTACACAGAGTGTCATTAAATACAAAAGCCTTGCCTTCTCGCATCTAAATAATTAAGAATAAAGTTGTATCCAGTGTATTTCGCGACCTTAGGACAACCAGGTTCTATCTAACATGCTGTTTAGGTGCATATGAGCATATCCGTCAAAAGGTCCACCGTGACCGAAAATTTAAAAGTTATTAAAAACTGATTATTTTACGATATTGTTATAGGGAAATATTTAGATTTTACTAATTTTATAAATTTACCCATATATTTGTTCAGACTGCAAAGTTGTGCAAACATAATTTCCTGAAAAGAGGTGGGTGATATTTGGTAAAAATTATTCCAAAAAATTTTATTACATGGTCTGTAATCTAAGGAAGAGTTCAAAGAGCAATATGTTATTCGGATTAACGGTAAATTATGCATAAATATGCTCCAAACGGTAAAATATGCCAAAATATGCACTAAAAAATCGATGCCAAAATTCATAAAAAGCTTTAAAACGGATCAATATACTGTTTGTGTCTTCATTGGTCGCACAATTAAAAACATGCAATTGCATATTTATGGTCTCCCTGTTTTTTATTAAAAAGTTGTTGGGCCAATTGGATGCATATGTAAATTACGTGATAAAATGCGTCGAAGTGGTGTTCTAGAGACGCCCAGTTGTCCAGAACGTCTTCGCGTTGAAGTTTCTGGATATTCTTCAACCCTTGTTCACTTCGTTCTGTACTTGTCTCGGTCTTCCTGATCGTGGCAAGTCTGAGACTACACCTTTTTGTCGGAACTATGCAATTAAACGATTAATTTCGGTTTGGCTAGGTGCACTTCTGGTGTTGAAATAATTTCGATATGCTCGTTGCCCATTGGAAAACTAAAATTCGACCACTTTAGTTCGTTGCTCGGTCGTTAAATGGCTGTGTAACACGGTTCGATGAATAAAATCTAAAAAAAAACAATAAAAAATAATAATTAACAAAAAAGTTATTCAATATTTACACGCAAGCGTGACTTTTGGTCCTCCCTGTATATGGGCATATCCGCCAAAAGGTCAACCGTGACCGAAAATTGAAAAGTTATTAAAAGCTGATTATTTTACTATAGGGAAATATTAAGATTTTACTAATATTATAAATTTACCCATACATTTGTTTACTTACATAAACAATCAGACTGCAAAGTTGTGCAAACATAATTTCTTGTTTGTGAGAATGTTTTATTGTATGTTTTCTTTAATATTATCTTCCTGAAAAGAGGTGGGTGATATTTGATAAAAATTATTCCAAAAAAATTTTCTTATATGGTCTGTAATCTAAGGAAGAGTTCAAAGAGCAATATGTTATTCGGATTAACGGTAAATTTTTATTTTGTTTTAATCATTATTCAGTTCAATTATTATGGAAAAAATTTCACTTTCGAAATGTCACGTATCGACCCAGATTTTGATTTAAAAAAAAGAAAATACAGAAGATTTTGGAATCAAACCAAAGGCATTTTAATGTTACATTGCTACGTAAAATCCTCAAAGTAGTTTGACTAAAAAATTGTGCCAGGTTTCGCTTAATTACGCCTTTTCATACATGGCCACAAAAATTACTTCTATTTTTTTCACGTTCGAACCGCTACTTATTTTGCCATTATCTTTGGCTTCGAATCGCGCACTCCGTCAAATAAAAATATTTTCAGCGAGACAGCTTAACGCATTCCTGAAATAAAATTCCCGGAGCCATAATTCTTTTTTCTAGAAATTTTTTAAAAACCTTCCCACAAAAAAAACTGAAAGGACAACACACCTTAATACGATTGGTTTCGCTTTTTCGTATTATTTAAATCGATTACTTATTTAATTAATTTTAATGTCTTTTGAATATTGTTTCGCAAATTTGTTTTAATTTCCATTATTTAATTTCAATTTGTTTGGCCGTTGATTCTTTTCTTTATACAATTTTCTTAAATTAAATTTTCTTACGAAATGGCGTGGCTTTTGGACGTATTTGGGCAACGAAGCGGAAGTAAATTTATTTTGCTTTATAACAATTTAGCGCATCTAGATCTATCAATTTTCAGTATTATGGGAAAATTTTGCCTTAAAACAATAGCAAATAAACTACTTGTTATTTTTTTAAGAAGAGAAAATATTTTGTTTTATTAACAATATTTTATAACTGCAAAAAAAAAAAGACTGCAAAATATAAAAATATAATAAAAACTATAAAGGAAACTAAGGAAAGAAAGAAGAAGGCGAAGACGAGGATTAAAACAAAAACTAAAGCAAAATATTTTGTTAAGAATCGAATGAAACAATGAAACGTATTGTTGGGTCTGTGTGTCTATGTCTTATTTTTTGTATTAAAAGATTTCAATCTGAAATTGTAGGAATTTTTTGAGACCATTGTTGAGGCTGATGTACAAACATTGTTTCTCTTTGCTGAACATAAGTCAGTTTCTTTGGAGATTTTCATTAATAACATTGTTTAGTATTATGGAAATAATCTGCATTAAATATTCAACAATAGAAAAGAGGAAAAAAATTTGCATAAACACATGTTAGTCTTAAAGAAAAAAAAGAAAAAAAAAAAAAAAAAAAACTTTATAATATTCTTAATTTGCAAGATACGAGTATTAGAAAATGCTGTGGTACAACAGAGATTTTTAAAATATTTTTAATTAAAAATGTTTGGTAATATAAACATGATTTTGGGTCACCTAACATTTATTAAAATTAACTGCCCCTTTTTTTAATACATAATACTAAAAATGTTCGTTAGGGAATTTATATGGAAAACAAAAACAAATTTGAGTTTTTTGTTGTTCAATGTTGTTCAATGTAAATTACCAAACGGAAATGTTTTGAAGATTTTCTTGGGAGTCAAACAAATTATTTTTAAATTAATAAGATTAAGTTTTAATGTGCTAAATTCCCAATTCTAACTATTGTTGAACTGAAATTTATTGTTGGGCATTTCACTGGTTGCTTAGGCCAGCTCATCAGGAAACTTCATCCAAAGATTTTAGAAAAACTTAAGATATTATCAAAATAAAACTGTTAAGCGAATAAGAATTATAAACACTCAAAAGTCTTACCCGTAATAATATCAAAGCTTAAACAAAACACCAACAACAAACAGTGAGTTTATCTTTTCTTACAATCCCGACTACAATTGGTTGACTTTTTGTCAACTCTAATTATAGTTGTAATGTTTTGATTTTTAACTTAAACAGGGAGTTTGAAAAGAACTAGATTTCAAAAACAATTTTGAAGTGTTCTTTAATACTACATTTACATTAAGCCTTCTTCGAAATCTAGTGCGTTTACATTATACTTTTTTGACATTAGCGAGATTTTGTTTTTATAATAAAACAACTGACTAAAAGTTTTTTCATTACACATACAAACACAAAAAGAAATATACATTTAAAAATTTGCACTACCTTTTATTAATAATCAACGATATTTATTTTATCAATATTATTCGTCTTTTTTTATATTTTTACAGTTTTTATTAAACTTTTTAATTTTTTTTAACAATTTTTGTTTTGTTTTTTTTTAAATGTCATTTTTACTTGTGCAGGGAAGTATTTTTTAGTGCTTTATTGAAAAAACCATAGTTGCATCATTAAGTACTACTAGATTTTGAGTAGATTTCGTCGAAATCTAGTCACGAAGTAGATTTTGTTTTGTATGGGAAATCTAGTCAAAAACATCTAGATTTGGCTCGAAATCTCGTAAGTACTAGATTTTGCGTAGTTGTAAATGTAGTATAAGAGTTAAATACAATCTATTTTTTGTTTTTTGGGTGTGTCAAAGAGCAGTAATAACATTTTTTTTTCTGGATTTTGTTCCATTTTTTTATTTAAATCCGATTGATATATTTGTATCCAGACTATGTCAGATGGATTCTATTGGTTAAAATATTTCAAGTCAACATTTGTTTTTTTATAAATTGATTAATTAATATTTTATAGGAGTCTTTTAATTTTACCATTACTATACTACCCTTTTTTAGACAGATAAAGGTATCGCTTATTAATAGTGAGGCGGATACCATGTCGTAAAAAAATAAATTTATGTCTAATTATTGTATGTACTAAAAACCGTTTGGAACCGTAGTATTTTTTTAATGACCAAAGTCATAATTATCAGGGGTGTCATAGAAACCAATATTGGTTTTGCTTATTGTCGGTTTTGAAAACCAATATTGGTTTCATTTGGCGTCACGACTCCAAGTTGGTTTTGTTAATTTCGAATGTAAATAAAACCAATATCGAAACAGCTGTTGTTTACATTTTTATTATTTTTTATTTTACTTTTTTGCAGCAAATTGACAAAATATTATACTTTTTTCATTAAAATATCAGAAAAAGTGTTTTTGATGAAAATAATTGATTTCAAATAAATTAAAATTAAAATGTGATAAGTGCTTATAAATAAAATAAAATGACATCAGCAGTTGTAGCATTTTTGTTATTGGAAGATGAACGCTCAGAAAAGTTGAGACGAATTCTTAGAGATTACAGCAATCCACTTGAACTGCCGAAGACATTTTAAGTACATTTTTTTTACTGTGCGCTTATATTTAAAACTGCTTTGAAGATTTATAGCAACTTATCGGTAAAGCAAGGAATCTTTTCGTATGCTGCTTGACAGTATTGAAGGACACTTGTCGCGTTGTAAAATTCTTCCGGTTTTACAACTTGCTGTTTCTTTGTGATTATTAGCAGAAGGATCTTATCAGAGATCAGTCGGAAACGAGTTATATCAACAATTTTGATGTTGTCAATGTTATGGAGCGGTTCATTTACTCTCATTGGATCCAGCTGGAAATGGACAGCACTGAAAAAAGCAGGTCGAGAGAATATTTCTACAGCAAATATAAAATTCCGTCTGCAATTGGTTGCATTGACGGGACACACGTAAAGATTATGAAGCCCAAAATTGACGAGCATTTCAGGTACGCTCTTTCATTTAAAAATCACTTTCTAGATTTTTTTGATTTTCAAACTTTTGTAATTCCAGACCCAATTGTCTCTTCTTCAATTCATTTCGATATAATCCACGTTTTGTCTGCAACTAAAGGATGTGATTATAAGCGAAAAGTACTGTATAATCTTTATAAAAACAGACATCTGCATTCAAATTGCGCTTTAAGCCTATATTAAATTTTTGACCGACAATCAGAAAGTTTAATGCTTTTTTGTAGCAATTTTAACTACCTTGAGTAAAATGTCACGATTCGTAACAGTTTTTTAAGCCGAACCTAAATGATTTTCAGGAGTGCAATTTATATTGGAGCCATTGTAAGCTATGAACCCATCATCCCAAAATTCTGCAGAGTGATTTCTAGTATTAAAAAACATAAATCTCAAATCAGTGGTGCAATTAGTGTTATCGTTTGCAGTGAATTTCAGAAGGCTGCTAAAATGGGATCTAAGGTAAATTATGGACCGTATATTTGCATAACATTTTTTCTGGCCATATGAAGCTAAGCTGGAAGAAAGTTTACCGCAATATATATATAGGCGCATTTAATTATTTTACCAGAGTTCTCTTTATATGGGGCCTTGGGTAAATTATGGATCAATCTTCACGAAATGTCACAGTGTCATTTCTAGTCCTATAAGACTGTGACGTACCAATTTCTATTATGCATTGTTAATTTCGGTTTTAGGCGTACTAAACTGTTTTCCGAGAGTAGGGCTTATATGGGGCCTAGGGTAAATTATGGACGGATCTTCACGAAATTTTATAGCGTGATTTCCAGTCGAATAAAACGAATTTAAATATCATTCTATTTCTATATCATTCTGTGCATTATTCCACCATTTATGTTAGGTGCTGTAACAAAATTATCAATTTTTTTTAGGTGGTGGTTCCACATTTTGATTCATAGCTCTGATCCTACTGAACCGATTTTGCTGGGTTTCAATCCCAAGCTGCCTAGGATATCTACAAGTATTTTGACACCAAGTTTGTTTATTTATTTTGAACTTTTCGAAAGTGAGCGTGTTTTCAATAGACGGACAGACAGACGGACATGGCTAAATCGACTTAGAATTACTCAAGGTCCCGGAATGTATATACTTTATGGGGTCTGAAATGAATAGTAAAAAAGTTTCACATGACAAACTTAGTATACCCTCTTCACAACTAATTGTGGTGGAGGGTATAAAAATATACTTTTTCTTTGCATGTGAATAGCAAAGTTTCAAGTGGTGGTAAGGCAAAAGTCAGTAGAATTTATTGTTGTAAATAAATAAAATACCGACCTTGCTCTGACCACATCTAATTTTCTGTTCATAACTGAAAACATTTTTTCATAAAAGAGATAAAAAAGGGCATACAAATAA
Source organism: Pollenia angustigena (assembly GCA_930367215.1). Lineage (NCBI taxonomy): Eukaryota > Metazoa > Arthropoda > Insecta > Diptera > Polleniidae > Pollenia > Pollenia angustigena. The sequence continues at coordinate 115,253,323 of OV884057.1, read as the reverse complement.
AAGCATTAATATGAGAAATTATATGTATTTCCGCCTTAAAAAAGAACATCTAGTAACTTTCTTCGTACACACAAGTGCATCTAACAACAAAAGCTACAATAACAAAACATTAAAATATAATTTATCATATAAAATGAAAATAAGAAGGCACTTCTTGTATTTGTAACTTTTTCATCATTTGTGTTACTAATAGTTTCTTGTGTCAGTGTCTATGAGTGCACACTTAAAGACGTTCTTAAATTAGAAAAAAATAATACAATCTGAAAGACACACATCCATCCACTGTATGTATGTATATTCAAACCATAATTTCACACACAAACTCATACTTTCACACACATGCGGCCAATAATGTGGCAGAAAAGATAATTAATGGCAACAACAACGATAACGAAATGAAAAGCAAATAAAAGAGTCCATCGCAACATTCATTCATTAATCTTGGCATTACAATTATTAACTACAAATTCAGATACAAGGAGTATCTGAACAATTGAAAAATTCCCACAGTCTTTTGCATACAGGTCGCGCCCTTTCTACTCCAGATACAACGGAAAACAAAAAGACAGGCGACGAGTCAAGAAAATGAAAATAGTCGTGACGATGAAGAACCTGTTGATATTTTACGCTTCGCTGATCGCCAATTGCGGCAAAAAATTAGACGGAATTCAACTTGACTTTTTAATTTTAATTTAAACTTGTAGACATAAAAATGAAGGGAGGTTTAACAACTTGCATTATATTTTCCCTGTTTTCTTTTAAACAGATGCACTCAAGCCGACAATAACAAAGTCTTGTGTTCGCGGGGGTGAGTAAATTACAATTTTTTAGGGGTTGTTAACCTTTATTTCATCAGGTATATTTCTTATAAGTTACTTACGATATGTGAGTTATTTAAATAATTTATGAAGACGGCTCTTGAATATTGACCAAAACGTGGGAACATTTGTCAGAGGTGAAAATTAAGTAAAAAAATTAAATTTTATTTAATAACTAAAATAAACTATAACTATTAAATATACCTATAATTTCGTCAAGTTATTGAAAATTTTGTTCATATTTGAAAAATGTTCTAATTTCTGTGAAATTTTAGACGGCGAAGTTCCTCTAAAAGTTTTTGTTTAAAATAAAATTTTTTTTAAATGCAATGGCATTAAAAACCTAACGAAAAAAATTCAAGAAAATTTTTTTGGACAGAGAAAATGATAACTCATCTTACTGCATACAATCGTCTTTAATTAAATTAAGCAAGTCCATTGCAGAGAATCAATTAATTTTTTTTTGACAGGGTTGGAAAATTTAGTACTGTTGTCCCTTTTTATTTTTTTAAGATATTAAAAATCGCAGTATTTATTGTCATAAAAAGTACTTTTTGAAGCAATATTTGTGTCAAGATTTGCCAAATTTTTAATGTATATTAAAAATAAACTTACAAAAGCTTTAAAGCTTTATCATTTAGTGCTTTTAAAATCGCCGGTCTGGCAAGGCTGTCAGATATCATCTGAAGTGTCATTTATTTAAAGAAAGGTTTGCCATTCACGAATATAGATCGTTTAACAACCGAAGAACGCGTAAAAATAGTCTTAACTTACTACAATAGTGGTTGTTCAAATGTGGAATTTGCCTCGAAGCGTTCCAGATATATTCATCATCGTGTGCATCATCGCAATGTGCGCACTGCTGAAAATATTGCTTCTGCTAGTGAACGAGTGCCGGATAATCCGAATTCATCGTTTATCGCCATGGTCGTATGATAACCGATTTTTTACGTTACAAAAAGTAGACTTTTCTCTGGAAATATCTTTTAGGAATGGGCAAACTGAACAAATATTTTTTTAAGAGTATCGATATTTCTTATATAAAAAAAATCGATATTTCGATATAATGGGTGATTTTTAAGCTATTATCTTTTTGGCAACACTGGTTTAAACAGCTGACGCACGTTTCGTGTTTTGTTTCACTGTCAAACATCTTCAGTTTGGTCTGTAATTTAACCATGAATCGTCTTACAAACGAACAACGCTTGCAAATTATTGAATTTGATTATCAAAATGCGTGCTCTGTTAAGAAAGTTCATCGCGCGCTTCTTCCATTTTATGGTCAGTTTAATCGACCCACTGAAGCGGCTATTCGGGCTGTTGTGACTAAATTTCGCACCAAATTTACATTGTTGGACATTAAACCACCAACACGCTTACGTAGAGTGCGAAGTGAAGAAAATATCGCAGCTGTATCGGCCAGTGTTAATGATGACCATCAATTATCGATTCGTCGCCGTTCGCAGCAATTGGGCCTCTGTTACTCAACAACGTGAGATGATATCCAACTTTTTTTTTGCCAAAAATGCAAGAGCTTGACTTGCATGACATGTGGTTTCACAAGACGGTGCCATATGCCACACAGCACGCTTAACAATGGACTTATTGAGAGGCGAGTTCGGTGGACATTTTATTTCACGTTCGAGACCGGTCAATTGGCCGCCCAGATCGTGCGATTTAACGCCTTTAGACTATTTTTTGTGGGGCTATTTTAAAGCTCGTGTCTATACACACATGCCCGCTTCAATTGACGCATTGGAAGACAACATTGAAGCATTTATTTATGAGATACCGGCCGAAATGTTGGAAAGAGTATGCCAAAATTGGACTAAGCGGATGGACCATTTGAGGCGCAGTCACGGTCAACATTTGCATAAAATAATCTTCAAACATTAAATTATATGGACCGTACTATCGATTCAAATAAAGATTTCATGAATTAATTTCAAAAGATTTTGTTATTCGTGCTAATTCCCAGTTTTTATTATTGATAAAAACACTTGAAATTTATTGTTGATGGGATAAGCTATTCCTATGCGCATTTCACTGGTTGCTTAGGCCAGATCATCAGGAAACTTCATCCATAAAGATTTTAGAAAAACTAAAGATATTAAACCAAATAAAACTGTTAAACGTATAAGACTTATAAGCAACAGTTCTACTTGTAACAATATCAAAGTTTAAACAAAACACATCAACAATAAACAGTGGGTTTATCTCATCTTACACTCCCCACTACAATTAGTTGAAATTCTCTCAACATTAATTGTAGTTGTAAGTAGGTTAAGAAAAACAAAATAAAAACAATAACAACTTACAAAGGTATGTTGTCAATTAACAACAACAATAAATTTCAAGTGTTTTTATCAAGCATAAAAACTGGGAATTAAGCACGAATAACAAAATCTTTTGAAATTAAAATTTTGTATTCCCAAAAATTTAAATTACTTTTTAATTTATTTTAATTTATAAAAATAAAAGCAAATATTAAAAAATATTAAAAATAAAGAGACAAAGATGACAGATTATGAAAAAAGATGATAAAAGAGGACACAAATATTATATATGACAGCCAGTTTAAATAGATGATTGTCCTCTAAAAAAAAAGAGTACGTATGGTCACCTTATATCACCACCGTTCATCAATTTCTTGTAGAAAGTGAAAATTGAAAAATTTTGTGTTGACTCTCTTTAGAGGAACCAGTAGCCCGTTTCTGTATTTCTCACATCGTAAAACTTTTCGCATGAAACATGTGCATTGCAAGAAAATAGTGTGAAATGAAACAAAAAATGATTTCTCTCACACAAGTGTTTCTGTATCTTTTCTTTGCGAGAATTATCTGTCATTTAAATAATTTTCCAGAAATTATTGGAAGGATGTGAGAAAAAGTGTTTCTGTGACAATATTTTGCGAAAAGTTTCGTACAAGAACTGTCAAAATAAGTCACATTTGAAATTGGTGCGAGAAAAACAAAATGTAGATATTTTAAATTTAAAATATGTTTATATACTATTTTTTTAAAATAAATAAAAAATAGGAGGAATTTAAATGATGAATGCATAATAGGGATATAACCATTTGCATTTTTTTGCAAATATCAAAAAGGACCTATCATAGTGAGATAGTGCATAACAAAATATGAAGAAATGTGCCTTCCTTTTTTCGCGAGCGTTCAAAAAGGTTCGGCACCGATCGCGATGAAGTTTTAGCTTATAATTTTTTTCAGTTTTACAGGAAATCCATAATTCTAACGTCGAAAGCCATGCTGGTCTTTGCATTTCGTGTTTTTTTTATGAAATGGCGATTCCTTGCATTCCAAAAAAAGAAACCAAAAAAACGGTACAAGGGAAGGATACCCACCATAAAAATTTATATTACAATTTATGCGACAAAAAAAAAAAAAAAATGTTTGGTGTTTTAGAAATTGCATTCGGTGCCGAAGGTTTTTGGACCGAAATGACCCCTGATATCGATTTTTAATATCAGTATAACATTGCCCATACCGTAATGATAGGTTCTTATTTTGGTTATACCCCTAATGCATAATTTATATGATAAATATACAAAATACAATTGTTATATTTTGTTATTTAAAATTTTTTTTAGCCTTTCCTTGTTTTGGTTTTATTCAATGCTTCCAGATAAATTTGTGTAAAAATTTTCAAATTCCTGAAAAAAAATTAAGATCGTCTTTTTTGTTTAAAATAATTAAAATTAATTTTGAACAAATTTTGCTCAATTTTTTTAAAACATAATAAAAACGAAAGCATAGTTAATGTTCATGCTTAGCTAGCCTTTTGTATCATAATCTAATCATTTAGGAATCAGCTTTACGAGCAAAATATCCGTATATGAGCTCATCATAAACGATACTCTCGTTGTGAGAAAATGGTACCCTACAGATGAATTGCCTGAAAGAATCATATGTGATACAATTTTTGATCTTTTTAATGTTAGTTTTTAAGCTGAAGGTCACCACCATGCGTTTATGTGTCTGTCCTTTTTATGCATTTGACAAACAAGTTTAATCAGTGTAATTGTATATGACATGTTACACAACAAAATGCAGAGAATGCATAGACGCATCAACGCATGAAAGTAGGTCTACTTTTGTATCCGTCGCATGTGTGGTGAAAAAAGTCAGCTGTTATTGATGGCCATGGATGACAAATCATATTTTATTTTCAATGTTATCGATAAATATGTTTGTGTGGTGGATTACTTTTTACTATGTTTTCGCATTAAAAAAGGTTTTTAATAAGAGAAAAAGCTTTCGTAATAAAGATTGTATAAACTTTAATGAATAAAATACATTAAAATTAATTTTTAGCACAATTTAACAAGAACAAAATTTGCCATTCTAGTTATCGATTACTTTTATCTTCTGAGTGTCATATTTGTTGTGTTTATTATTTTTTTTTTTAAAATACCATGAATTGGACACTTATTGTTACCGTGAAAAATCACGAATAATTTTATAATAAAAGCTTACTCCCCTATGAATTCTATTAAATAAATTCTATTAAAATATTAATTACACTCTCAATTTCTTGCAAAATTGTTTTAATTGTTAAACATATTAGCACAACAGCTGATAAAAAAAAAAAACAAATTTGGCGCATAAGACGCATTGCATGTAACTTGAATTTAGAAACGCACAAAAAGTATCATACGCATCTACGCATGAACGCATGGTGTCGACCTTCAGCTTTATAATCATTATTGAATCGTTTTCGTCTCATTTTTCAATCGTAAATTATATAGATTTTGATTATATTTCATATAATTTCTTCATTGTCATGTTTTTTAATTTTTCTCCAATAAAATCTGCACCATTATGGCTTTTGATTATTCAAGCCAGTTTTATTTTGAGCCAAAAAAAATAAGAAAAGAAACAATTTGCACTAACATTTATGCTAATAAATTGGCGTAAAAGGCGTGACAAAATATCATATTGAACAAAAAATAAAATAAATATTTTTCTAAAAAAAAGCCCAGTCGGTTCATTACTTCACCTGGTCCTCATACAAGCAAGTATCCTCTCGAAATTAAGACTTTGGTGCGATTTTTAATGCTATGGTGAAGGGTACATACGATTTACCATAGCCGAATATAGCACTCTAAATTGTTTTATTTAAGTCATCTTGACTCAAACTTTTTTCTATATTGACTGAAAAATGGGGTAATGGTTTAATGTTTTGAACACGAACAATTGTATTAAATAATCACGGGAATAAAAAGCAAACACTTTTCCCTCGCAATTTTGCTTTTGCCAATATATTTTTTAGGGAAGAGACAAACAATTTCGAGGACAATTTTCACAATAGGGATAAATATGAAAATTAAGGCTGCCTTGTTTCTAAAGATATCTTTTTTTGTAATGCCTAGTAACCAAACATATAAAAAGATTTAAAATTGTCTTATTTCAAACACTTAATAATATCGTTCCTTTTTAGAAAAAAATCAGCAAAGCGGCACTTTGCTAATTTCGGGACAAGAAAATTGTCAAAATGACTATAAATCGTCAAATCTGGCAGCCCTGTTTTTATTATATTTATTTCTTTTGTTGACGTTTCGCTTTTATTTGACACTTAATTACTGGAAATATTCCAGTCAAGGCGAATTTATTACAGGTGGTCTTAAAAGCCCTGCTGATATTAGCTAAAATCACTATTGGATGTCAAAATTTTGTTTATTATCTTTTATTATCTTTGTTGCTGTTTTGTTTTATTTCTGTTTTTGACATTGTACAATGATTTTACAAAAACAAATTGCTTGTGGTTTTTGTACGAGTTGTACTTGTTGTAGTACCGAGATTACCTGGGATGAATTCGCCTTGATTCCAGTTAAAACAGAATCTGTGTTGTCTGCTTTCGCATTCAAATACAGAAACACTTTTTTCTCACAAATCGAGAAACGATGGAATTTTTTGTTTCACACTTCATGAGAGAAATTTTACGATGCGAGAAATACAGAAACGAGCTACAGTGCAATATTATGCAATTCTTAAAAAAAACAGTGCTATTGTTAGCAGATGCTTAATTTTCTTAAAAAAGTTCTTAAAGATATCGAATATTATAGTCGTAATACAATATCGAAACATGGGAATTTTTAATATCGGCGAAATATATCGATTATTTTTTTAAATATCGGTATTTATTGCCCATTCCTGATGCCCATATAGAAGTTTGACATTCCGTTTGTTATTCCTACAATATTGATGGTAGACCCTTCAAGGCATACATATTCTGGGTCCTTATGTGTGTCCGTTGAAATGGGTTTTTCGAAGACCCCACTAGCGATGGCGACTAGGTTCTTATATATTTACATAATATATTATCTCCAAAAGTTTGCTATCGAAATTCAGCAAGATACGTCTAGTCTACAATTGGCTGAGATATAAAAAACCACAACTACCTCGAATTTTACCCACAAATCACTTGTTGATTTTTTCTGTATATCTAAAGACTGCCAAGATCAAAAGTTTCCAAATTTGGTACAAGCATATTGGTTAACAATAAACAACATCCGACAAACTGTGGACGGAATTGGACAAGTGAGCGTGGCACAAGCAATATTTATTTATATCTAAAGAAAGTTATTTATATAACTTTCTGTTTTTATTGCAGCTTGGTGAAGGGTGCATAAGATTCGACTTAGCCGAATATAGCACTCTTCCTTGTTAAATAAAGTTTTGACCATGTACAATGTACAATGTAAATTGTACATATATAAAATTCACCAGATTAAAGAATTTTTAAGGATTCACTTAAAAAAGTTTATATAATGTACCTTTAAAGTTTGCAATTCGAAATTTTTTAAAATAAGCAATTGAACAAAATCCCTACAATTCAACAGAAGTAAGAAATATTTCCCCTTTTTCCCTTCATGTTAAATTTTTGATATGACATTATTGCTGGAAAAATCGTTGTTTTTGATTGAACTTTTCTAATAATAAACTAATATTTAAATGCTAAAATGTTGTCGCTTATTTAATTAAAATGTTTATTTTGAAAGTAAAATTGTTTGTATTGTTTTCTCCTTTTCTCTCTATTTGAATTTTTTGTTAATCGAACGCACTGCACTGCTGGTTGTTTATTTGGTCTACCACACGTTCTACCTCCTTCCACTCTGCTGTTTTATGCTCATTTTCGGTTTTTTGGCTGTTTGGTTCAGTGCAGTTTTTGTTTCATGACAAGAGGGTGAGCAGCGTTGCCGTTGAAAGATTTCAAAAAGGGGCACAAAAAAGGGATTTTGCAAAAAAAGAGTGTTTTAAGAAAAAAATAGGGCCAAGTTTTTAAAAACAAACAAAAATGGATTTTTTTCAGTTTGGTTCAAGAAATAGAATCCAAGCATTTTATTAAGTACACAAGAAACCAAACTTAGCTTATTTTAAATATATTTTTTTTTATATTCAACATTTCTTATTTTTCGAATTTATTCTATGAGCTAAATTTCAGTTATGAATTTTATAAAGCTTTTTTTTTTTTGTAATAGTCCTATTCCTTAATTTGTTAAGTAATGAATCTAGTTCGACAATTTTTCAAAAACAATTTAATTTGTTTATTAATATTTGAAATACGTTCAGTCTTCTTGATACAATGTATACACTTTTGTGACATAATTTTCAAAAGGGTCAAAAAGTAACATGAATTCATTTCAAATGATACAAAACTGTACATTAAAAGAGGGACATAATAAGTGGCAAGGGCCGCTAAAAAGCTTTAAATTGCCACTTAAGGGTCACAACAGCAACGCCCAAATTGAAGTAAATAATTTGAAAGGCAGTAGTATTGCATTTGATGTACATGGTTCAACTTTTTGTTTTTAGTTTTTTGTATTTTTTCCTCTTTGTTGCTTTTATTTCTGCAGTAGAAGTTATTTTTTCTGATGTTGGAATTGGCATTTGAATTGAAATCCATTAGTTCTTGTTGCATTTTTAATTTGAAATGTAAATTTTGTAATTTTGTACTTTTTTCTTTTTTAAACCACAACACCATTCATCTAAACCAAAAAAAAAAAAAAAAGGAAAGGAAAAAGTTTTATAATTGATTTTTGAGTAAACTTTAGAATACAACGTTATATACTTATGTATACATGCATACTAGATATTTGGGAGGAAATAAAACTGTTGGATATTAAATGTTAAACAAATACTTATTAAAAAAATAGATTTCTTCGTTTAAATAGTACAAATCTTGTTTCGAGTCTACTACATGTCTGATGTTTAAAGTTAATGTGAACTTCAAAACAAATATTTTTATATTTACATTACATTTATATTCACATCAGTGATGCCAGGAGAAATTTCAACAAAATCCCTACGTGTTTAAAAAAAATCCCTTTTTTCCCTACAATCAAAAAAAAATCCCTACACTTTTCCCTACGTTAAAAATGTATTCCCTACAGATAATATTGGACTTCGTCGTCCATTGTGGCTTAAATGGACTACTTACAACATGGTCCAATGTACTGTAGTATGGACCATGTTATAAGAAATTAACATGCAGTGCTGCCAATAACTGTATGATGTATACTTTTCAATACTTACCTGTATTACACATTGGTAGCCCTGATGGTGTCCATTATTAATTGTTAATTTAAAAGTGAAAGTTTGTGAAATTTGTGGCAATACCAAGTAAATATATTTAATAAAAGCAATAATAGACTACAGAACACACCATAAAAGGCGATAAGTAAAAATGAAAAAGAAAAATGCTTAAACTACCCCTTAAGTGTACTCCATACTGTAGTAACATGGAGTTCTTTTAATACTAACCCACTTTAGTAATCCATGGAGTAGCTAGGGACTACGCCGGTGGGTCCCCTCCTAGGACATCGTAATATTAAATGGACCATTTTTTACCCATATATTTGGAGTAGTTTTGGAGTGCTCCTACTCCTTTATGGACTACTCTTTACATGCATGTATGGACTAGTCTCGTTATCTGCAGGGTTGTTTTTAGCAACAGGCAAATAAAAAAATACATGTTTTCTTAACATTTGTTAACAAAATATTATAATAAAAGCATTAATTAACAAAAAGAAAAAAACCAAATAAATACGTAATTGCCATACGCACACATATAAAAATGCAATTTCAAAAATAACACTGTGTGACAAATTTAATTTTTTTTTCTTTTTAGCAGAAACGCCTCTATGTATCCTTTAATCTTGAGACAAAACATAATCACTTTCCAATGTTTTGTCCTTTTGAAGAGCTTAATATTTTTCAAAAATACCTATTTTAAATAATTTTTTTTTTAATATACATAAGTATCTAATAATTTTTAGTAAACTTGGTATCAAATAAAAGGGAATGTCCTGTTAAATTTTAGAAAATATTTTCTTCAGTTCGCCTGTACTAAAATATAAAACAAAATTCGTTAAAAAATATATCCTTCCTTATCCTCAAAAGTTTTCATTAAAAACTTTCATAATTATATATAAGGGGGGCGACGAATACTCGGTTATTTGATTTTGCCAAGTGTTGGAGGTTGCCAGGCTGTATATGATTTCTGTGGAAAATACAAAGTTTCAACTAACATACTATTGCAAGTATATAAAAAAAATTAATCCTTAAATTAAAATAACACGAATATTAACGTAGAGAATATATTGAAAATCAGATATTATTCTGAAAATTCCCTACATTTGCCTCAGAATAAAAAATCTGTCCTTTTTTCCCTAAGCGTGAAATTTCCAAAAAAAAAACCCTACAAAAAGGGAAAATTCCCTTCAATTGGCATCACTGATTCACATATACAATAACGAGAAATCATAATTGTGTATTTATAAATTCACTTTTCATTATAAACTTCCACTTTACAACTCTGTTTTGAAGCCAATCTGTTTATATGGTTTTCTGTTACAAGGCACTGCTTCGACCTCCAATATATAAAAAACCCAAAGGCGGCAAAACAGAACTTTTCAAACATTCACCAATACCTTAATGTGCCATAAGGTGGGTCGAAAAAAAGTTGTGCCAGTCATCCCCTAGAATGAAAGATATGTCAATGAAGTTTCTAAAACAGGAAAAATTTTCTTATTGCCACTTCCTAAAGAACGTCCCTTTCGGGTTTTAATATGTAGCGCTGCAACTAAAAGTCCGATCTAATCATATCGGATATCGTTGTTCATGGATTGACAGTGGCTTTTTGGCTTTGGTGACTTTTTAGCACGAGCTCGAATTCTGGGTGCCACCTATGCCATCTCGGATCCTTTCCCCAAATGTCAAATTTGTTCACGTGCCAAGAGAGCCCTTCTAAAAATTAATATGTATAGCTTTTAATATGCTCACCTATTTATGATACGCCTATAAATTAAGCCCTTTTTTCTTCTTCACATACATATTACTGTGGAAGCGATGTCCATGCAAATGCATGTTTTTTTGTCGATAGTCTAAGATCGTTGTCGTCCAATTATATTTCCGAATCATAAAATTTGCGTTAAAATTACATCGATTTGTTTTTGCATACTGTTGCATATTTTGGCAAAAATGCATATTTTTGCATATATTGATTTCAAAAGCATATTTTAAAATTTTTGAGTGATATATTTTTTAAATTTCCATATTATAAAAAAAGTTTTTCAAAAAATTTCAAAATTGTATACAAAAAAATCTTCCAAACAAATTTTTTTAAATCAATATATAAATTGTTTTGGATCTCTGTTTAAATAAAAAGATTTCGACGAAAAAATACTTGGTTTATTAGGGCTGCCAATTTGCCTTAAACAATTTATCCAATTTATCTCTCTTTCTTGGCACAAGGGTTTCACCGATTTCATACAGAGTTGCAAATATGTAATAAAATGAACCCCTTGGTACCCTTGGCACCGTAGCCGGTATTTACAAGAAGGGGAACCTGGCTATATACTTTAGAACTTTGAGCGATTTAAGAATGTTATTGAACAATTTGTTGCTAACAGATAACAGAAAGTAAAACTAAAAATGGGGAAGGAAGAATAAAAAGCCCGACAAATTAAAAAAATATCCAAAAGGTCTTGCAAAATAATAGGGGCATTCAAAATATAAAACAAATTTCAATTATTGATCTGGAATCCTATGTGGGATCTGAATTAGAAAATTAATATTCTCCAAATGAATTGGCATCCTTCAAGAATGCTTTAACTTCGGTCGACGGTGAGAGATCATTTTCCATGCACAAACGCTTTTTAGCTGACTCAGGTTTACTTTTGATGATATAGAAAATATTTATTTAATTATGCATAAATTACGTTTTAAAAATATTATACCTATGAATAACAATAGAAAAAAAAAACAACAATAACATTTTTTATTTATTTTTTTGTTTTTTTAAATAAAATTTAAAAAGCAAACGCTTTTCTATTGAAAATGTTCAAGTTTTTAGTGCATATTTTTATTTTTTTAATGCATGTTTTGGAGTTTTTAGTGCATATTTTATGCTCAAATTTTCGATTTTTTAGTGCATGAAAAACTCATTCCTACATATTACATTAAATAAGGTAGAAGCCAATACAAACCAAAAAAATGTTCATCAGTCACGCCCTAGAATTAAAGGTGTATTTATTAAGTTGGAAGAACTGTAAAAAATTGTCGCCATTAAAAGTTCAATTTCATCGAATCGCTTATAATTGCTAATGGCTAGAATATGGCTTAATTTCTGTATTTAATGCTTCAAATTCTAGATGACATTTATGAAATATTGGATCCTTTCCCTCTTATGTCCAATATTTCATAACTAGAAAAGAATTCCTTCTAAAACTTTATAAGGTTGGGTCCAGGGTAAATTATGTACCGATCTTCACGAAATTTCACAGTGTCATTTCGAGTTCTAATAAACTGTGATGTACCAAATTTTGTTATGACATGGTTCATATGGGGCCTAGGTAAATTATGCACGGATCTTCACGAAATTCTACAGTCTTATTTCTAGTCCAATAGAACTTTGATAACCAAATTTTGTTATGATAGCGTTATTTTTAACAGTTTGAGGCGTACTAAACTGTTTTCCGGAAGTAGTGTTTATATGACGCCTAGGGTAAATTATAGACCGATCTTCACGAAACTTCACAGTGTAATTTCTAGTCCTATTTAACTGTGACCAGCCAAATTTTGTTATGATAGCATTATTAATTATGGTCTTAGGCGCACTAAGCTCTTTTGCGGGAGTAGGGTTTATATGGGGCCTAGGGTAAATTATAGACCGATCTTCATGAAACTTTACAGTGTCATTTCTTTTCCTATTTAACTGTGACGTGCTAAAATTTGTTATGATAGTATTGTTGTTTAGGGTTTTAGGCGTACTATACTGTTTTCCGGGAGTAGGGCTTATATGGGGCCTAGGGTAAATAATGTACGGATCTTTACGAAATTTTACAGCATGATTTCCAGTCGAATAAAACGAATTTTTGCAGAATCTTATATCATTCTGTGCATTATTCCACCATTTATGTTAGTTTTTGTAACAAAATTATCAATTTTTTTAGGTGGTGGTTCCACATTTTGATTCATAGCTCAGATCTTATTGAACCGATTTTGCTGGATTTCAATCCCAAACTGCTTAGGATAACTACAAGCAATTTGACACCAAGTTTGTTTATTTCTTTTGAATTTTTCGAAAGTGAGCATGTTTTTTTTAACAGACGGGCATGGCTAAATCGACTTAAAATTACTCAAGGACCCAGAATATATAAACTTTATGGGGTCTGAGATGAATAATAAAAAAGTTTCACATGGAATGACACACTTAGTGTTCCCTCTTCACAACTAATTAGGGTGGAGGGTATAAAAAGCAAAAAAAAAAAAAAACGTTACTATCCCAAAAACAAAGAGATGGCGATCTAAAAGACGTTACTTTATACAAAAACTATCAGCCGTATTCATAATGAAAATTTGGCATAAAGTTAGCAAAAAGTTTATTCATAATACACTAACCAAACTCTGGCTAACGATTTGCTAAACTCTTGTTAACGAGCTGCCAAACGTTTGCCAACTTGAGAAACACAGCCGTTTAATGTCAAACAATTTTGTAGGTGTTTTTAATTGACTGTTTTTTTTTTTAATTTACTGTCTTTTACTTAATTTATTTTAATTTTAAAATTATAAAAATTGACTATTATTCGACCTTTACAAAATTTTATTAGAAGGCCCACAATGGAGTGCCGAAATATTGGATTAAATAAATTTAATTTGTTTTATAAAAAAAGAGACCTCAAGCTTAATTAAATAATAATACTAATATAATTTTAAAATTTTTATATGTGAAGGGAAAACAAAAAAAAAAAAAAAATAACAAATTCAGCGATGATTAATGCAAAACGTGTTACATTTTTGAGTAATACAATGTGGCATCATACCAATTCAGAGTTGATTTATTAAAAGTTGGCAGATGGAGTAAAGTTCGTTATGAATTAACTCTGTGCCAACAAGCTGCTAAGCTTAATCGGCATTCTAGTTAGCAGCTCGTTGTACGTAGTGTACAAACTGTGGCTAACTTTTTGTTATGAATGCGGCTGTATATTTATAAAGAAATAAGACGTTACAAACTATGATGGTAAAAATACGTTATAGAAATAGTATTATTGTATGAAGTAACTGAGGAATTTGATCGTTAGAAAGCAGCTATGGTATTTTCAAGAGTAAAGAACTTAAACAAGCAAAAAAACAAAATACGTTGATAAAAAGGCTAAATACTAAAAACTTAAACACATAAAAAATATATACAACAATTTAAAAGGTACGTTACAGTACCGCTAAGACAGAGTAACATAAAAATGAAGTAAGAAAGAATAGTCGGCCAAGCCCGACCATATGATACCCAATTTACGAGAGTGTATGGCTTTGTGAATAGGGATGTATTGTAACGATTCTGAACTACTTTTGGGAACGGGCTACCTAATAATTCGGCTGTGCTCGTCGTTGGGTGGGGTGTGAGTGTTCCCTTTTGAAAATAATTGTTAGTTTTATTTATTAAGCATCTTACGAGATATTACTTTAGGTAGCTATAAACAAACAAACCATACAGCAAAAAAAAATATAAGTGTTGATGATGAATGGAAGGTAGCTTATGATGAAATTTGCCACACTAGACCTATGCCCACCCACCATGCTGACAAAATATCACTTTCGTTGTCAGCCCAATCACAAAACTAAAATAAGAAGTTAAACTATCCCATAACCTACCAGCAGTTTCACCTTTCGTATTCAAAAATTAATTAAAAATTAATTTAACATGTTCCAAAAACTATTCCAATATTTATTATTATGTATTTGTATAAAAAAAAATATATATAAATTAATTCAAACAAATCAATTAAAGAAAT
Organism: Pollenia angustigena; assembly: GCA_930367215.1. Classification (NCBI taxonomy): domain Eukaryota; kingdom Metazoa; phylum Arthropoda; class Insecta; order Diptera; family Polleniidae; genus Pollenia; species Pollenia angustigena. Next base: position 115,238,197 of record OV884057.1, on the reverse strand, counting down.
TTTCCATCATTAACGACAATACGGTATACCAAAATGTAATGAAATTCTAATAAGGTTGTTGCTTATTAACATTAACAAAATTATTATATATCGTTTAAAAGATTTATTTTATCTTTACAAATACTTAATAAAGAAATGAAATTATTATATGGCCACCTTAATTGCCAAATTTAAAATGCAAATAAAAATTGATTTGAATTCAATATTAACTCATAAAAATATTAAAATGTCCTTAATAAAAAAAAAATGTGTTAGATGATAGTTTTGAGTGAAAGATAATAGTTTTAAATATATGTATATTAAATGAAATTGGCAACTTACATTTTTATCTCCAACGAAGTCAGCAGGCGCCAGTTGACAGTTGCATGTTGCTTATTTATATTATTAATTTATTATGAAGAGTGTTTGAGTCAAAATGCAAGTTGTAAGCCGCGTGGATTCTGTGATTACCCCACAAAAATTATTCCCGTAATAACAAAACATACTCAACTTAAGAGAATTATGAGTGTTTATGTGTGCATGTTCTTTAAAATGACATATTTAAATTGCAAAATAAAAAAAAAATAGAATCAGATATTTTAATTTAGGTGACTATATATAAAAAAAAACTAATAAACAAAAACAAATTTAATAATTATTTGGAAAATTAGTTGAAGTTAATTGTAACTAATAAACATTGAAAATTAATGAAAATCTAGTTAGAAAGACGATAATGTAGTTTGAACTAATGGATATTTACATCACAAAAAAAAACAAATTTAAGAATAATAGTTAAAGTGGTAATAGTTATTTAAAATTTTTTTTTTAACGCATCTGGTCACCCCCAGATGCCCAAAAGGCAGTCAAACAAAAAAGATTGCTATTAACCGATACTCAAATTCCGAATACTAAATGTTATGTATATAAAACAAAATAAAAATTGGTTATTGGAAACCTGATGGTCACCCCCTATTTGGTGGGAAGTATTGTTAATCTGGGTAAAAGGACACCCAAAAAATATAGTTGTTTCTTATCTGGACTCCTGGATTTGATTTTCATCCAAATTTTCCTAATTCCAGGAAAATTTCAAAGAACAGAAATGTCCTGAGTTGCTCTCCAAAAATCCGGAACTGTAAGCAATTTGCCTAACAACCGCCAAACTAGTGTATACACCAACAGTCCTGCGACAAAATCCGTGGAAATCAGTAATAAGTTCAAAATCTTAAATTAACCTCATTGCTTACCACTTATATTCTAGCTTGAGTATAATTCCAAACGAATTTGAATCCTCTCTGCCCAATTAGTTTCACAAATTTGCAAAGCAAAAGAAAAAATTCGAGTACACAACCAAACACAACGAATGTAATAATTTAAATGTGATAAAAAATTTTCCAAATGAATTTTTAAAATTTCAAAGCTAATTAAAAATTTAAAAATTATAAAACCCAAATATATTCAAAGTAAAAATTTGTACACTCATACCAAAATGTCGGTAAAAACAATCGAATTAGTTTGGAATTAAAACTTATTACCGGAACTAAAATTGTCGCCATCACAGTATCTATGTCTTAAATATCAATAAAACCGGTTTGATAGTTTTTAATAGACAGAAATTGCCTAGTCATATAAATGTGGATCCGTCTACACACCAAAAAAATCAAGTTAAAAACGTCGAACACAAGGTTGATTTAAAATTTTTCTGTGGTGATTTTGCTTCATACGTTTTTCATATTAATTCAACCTGATTTACAATAACTTGCGAACAACATTTTTTTCTCTTAAAATAACTATAGTTCATGTTAATTTAACATTGCAGTAAAGTTAGAGCAAACTGTCATTCATGTTGAAATAACAATCCGAATAACGTTGAATGAAAGTTATTTCAAGTTGGAGCAACGTGAATTTCATGTAGAATCAAATTTGCTTGAGTGTGAAACATCAGTGTGAAGAAGCTTCAGAGACAACATATGCATTTATTTAAGAATAATTCAAAACACTTACCCCTACTTATTTGGTATCTCCTTTGTCAACAGAAGCATCAGCAGAATGGCCCGATATGGTTTTCGTCAACATTCTACTTTGAAAACTTGATGTACTATTTAACTAAATAATTTTAATTAAAAGAATACGGGCATTGTCTTCTGTTTATAACATATTTTAAACATGAAAATAAAAAAATGTACATACTTAAGTATGTATGCATGTAAATTTAACAAGATAAACTTTTGATTTTAATATAAAACAGGTTTTTATGGATTCAATATTGAACAATGTTATTTTAACAGTGAATAATATTAAATAAACGTGATGTAAGGTTATTTTAATATTTTTTATTTAAAATTAATATGAAATAATGATAAATTTAAATAAAGGGCATACTTTTGCATAAATTTACTATGATTCTCAATCAACATTTCGCCATGTCAATTTTACATTGGTATTTTTTTCTGCGTGTACATATGAGGGGCTTAAAGCACAAGGGGTTCAAGTGACTTTTATTAAATAATGAGAAAAAAGCGGTTAAATTTAAATTGCAATAAAAAATGTAAGATGCTATCTGGAATATAACTTTTTGATTAGTAGCGATCCTGAGATATATTTGAATCTTACAAGATTTTTAAATACCGTCTTTTGCATACTCAAATACCCAAAAATTACCTTTGAAGTAAGGAAAGTCGCACTTATACCCCTTGTGCTTTGACTTTTTGTAAATTTTCTCAACAAATTAACTTAGCTCAAAAAATGTTAGTTGTACATAATAAGAAAATTGCATAGACGAAAGTTTTTAATTGACATTTTATTAAGAAAAGCTTTTATGGTTCTTTGATACTCAGAAATCCAATAGGACTAACCTTGGTGCAAATTTTATTCAAATCGGAAGACATCGATTTTAAAATTGGGTCACTTGACTTGAAATCCCCCATGTGTGTATAATGCCTTATGTATATGTTCCTCTTTTGTTATCTATTCGGCGCTTTTCGAAGCCCACTGATGGGCTTAAAAGCTGAAAGTTGACATGCGGAGATATTTTCTTTCAGACTGGCAGGGACAGGCTTAACAGCTTATTCAATTATAAATTCCTCTGTATGGAATTGTTATTATAATTGACTTTTTTATATTTATATACAACATCATTCCTTACAAATTTTAAAAATAGCAGTTGTAAGCAGTGCTGCCAGATTCGGGGTCCTAACGCCAAAAAATTACTAAATCTACTAATAAATCACAAATTTTTTTCATCATGAAACTCAGTAGCCATATATTCCTTGGCCTTCGGTGAAGCAGATTTCTTTATTTTCGAGTTTAACAATTTATAGAAAGATCTTGGATTATGTTTCATGATCATTTTAATTGTCTATAAACAAAATAAATGATTCAAATGTTATTTGACACGTTAAATTAAATATGTTCGTTAGAATATCCCTAATCACATGCACTTGTCATTCCCTAGATTTGTGTTGCTCACATGCTTCAAAATATGTATAAACTTAACAGAACTGAATTTATACTAAATGAACTGTACCATTACTTCTGCAACATTAACTTGGAAAGGGCTTTTGAATTAATAAATAGTGGAAATGATAGGATTAAATATACAAATTTAATGCAATAACAATTGTTACGCGTAAAAAATTAAATAAAATGTTACCCTTTTTTAAATTTGATAAATGAGTATTTCAAAACTGTCCAGTTATTTTTCCAAAAACCAGGTGCATTTTTTATATTGTCCAGTTATTTGAATTGGTTTCTGGCAACTCTAGCCGATAGCAATTAAAAACAAAGTGTGAGCAAAAGTTTCCAACTGGGTTTAATCAAAAACACTACAATGGTACTACACACATACGCACACTCTGTCCATGAACTTGGCTGTAAAAGCATGTGGGTTAATTCCAAGTCAATAATGGGCTTTTACCAACATGTTTCTTTTATGATTCTATAAATATCGATCATTTTTAAGGGTAAAATTTTCATCGAATTTATTTTATGTTGCTGCTGGTTTTATTGGTTGTTTTTAACAAGAATTCTCTTTTAATCTTTATTATTTCAGTTTTAAGCTGTTACTTTCTCTGTTTCACCAAAAAAAAAAAAATATAATTAAGAACGCCAAAGAAAAATATGAAAAGAAAAAAAAAAGGAATATTTGAAAGTTTATGTTTGTTAATTAAAGCCGAATGTGCACCCATATATTTTTCTCTATACATGAATAACATGCATTACATTTATATATGTATGTGGGAATGGGTGGAGTCGCATCCTCCTATATGTGACTCTTATGGTGCAGTAGTTTCGATGAAATATCCATAAAAATTATTATTAATTAAAAGTGTACATGATGAAAATATGATAACACAATCATAAGATGTGCTACATATTTACACAACCAAATATTGTACATTTACCTAACAGATAAACGAGGGTTCTCAGAGAATATTTCGAAAGCACTAAACACTTCTGCGGCCGTATGGAAAAACTCCATTTTTTGAAAACACGAGAAAAACACATTTAAAGTTTTAAACATATTTCGCTAATTATTTCATTAAATTTATGTTATTATGCATGCGCATTAAACAAAACAATATTTTAGATTCAGTTAAAGATTTCTGGTACTAACTTTTGGACATTAAAACCGAAAATCAATGTCACTTATCTTGTTTTTTCGAAAAATGGAGTTATCTAGTTTTTCCGAAAAAAATTTGTTTTCTTAAATTATATTAGTTTTTTATGGAATTAAGGCAACTTAAGTAATGATTTGTGGAAAAACATTAACTTTTTGACTCAACACGTTAATTTACCCGTTTTTTCTACGAACAAATGGAGTTATCCAGTTTTTTCAAAAAATATTTTTTTTCTCTTTATGCTTATACATCAAAAAATAAGCTGAGTTTTAAAAGGTTTATCCTTCTTAATTTTATGAAATGAATTGGCCAGTTTTAAGGACGTTGATTAACGTTATAATCGGTTTAACATAGGTTGAACCTGAAAAAGAGCTATTGACTTTGTGGTTAATTTTATTTTAATACATTTTGTTATTCGTGCTTAATTCCCAGTTTTTATTCTTGATAAAAACACTTGAAATTTATTGTTGATGGGATAAGCTATTCCTATGCGCATTTCACTGGTTGCTTAGGCCAGATCATCAGGAAACTTCATCCATAAAGATTTTAGAAAAACTAAAAATATTAAACCAAATAAAACTGTTAAACGTATAAGACTTATAGCAACAGTTCTACTTGTAATAATATCAAAGTTTAAACAAAACACATCAACAATAAACAGTGGGTTTATCTCATCTTACATTCCCTACTAACAAAACAAAACTTTTGAAATTAAAATTTTGTATTCCCAAAAGTTGAAATTATTTTTTGACAGGCAAGTGCACGGCCTAAAAAAAACACTTAATTGACAACATCTTTTGTAAGTTGTTGTTGTTGTTTTTATTTTGTTTTTCTTAACCTACTTACAACTACGATTAATGTTGAGAGAATTTCAACTAATTGTAGTGGGGAATGTAAGATGAGATAAACCCACTGTTTATTGTTGATGTGTTTAAACTTTGATATTATTACAAGTAGAACTGTTGCTATAAGTCTTATGGCCATTTTCTCAATGTATCGACAAACTGTCTGTTACTTAATGTCTACCTAAATTTATTGGAACGATAAACTGTCCGTTAACGATTTTGGGTTTCTCAATATACCGACAAAAAACATTGTTTTCAGCTGGCAACGCCACTCAAAATACATGTAAAAGTTGGGAGTCAGCTGATTGAATTTATCTGTACGGCAAATAAATAATTGGCAGATGAGTGCCGGTTAGCTTTGCGATAAAATCGAAGCAAATGAGACATTGAGAAAATCAAATTTCTTTAATGTGCCGTTTTTCGTTGGGAAAAAAGATAATTGCCTAATGAGAAAATGGCCATTATACGTTTTACAGTTTTATTTGGTTTAATATGTTTAGTTTTTTTAAAATCTTTAAGGCCGCTTTAGCCGACCGTAAATGCAATTAAATGCAATGTAAAGTACCGTAACGTACTGTAAGCTCGTTTGTGCATTTATAGAACATGTAAGAACGTGTCAGCTGTTTTTCACAACCAAAAGCAAAAAAGCATTAGTATACATAAAACAATACACACAGTGATGAGAATTAAAAATGTTGAAATGGTGACCGCTTTGCAGAAAAAGTACCAAGTGATTTAAATAGTATTAAAACTGTATTTCTTGCATGTATAAATAAATAAATAATTTAATATTTGATATTAATATTACTGATTTACAAAAAACAAATATTTATTATATCATATTCGTACACATGTTCTTACATTAATTTCAAAATGTGCATACACCTATGGAAACAAGGTGTATGCACAGTAGGATCTTCTGAGCCCCGAAATTGAAATAAAATAGCAGCGGGGGTATTGGAATCCCCCATAGGACGCCAATGTTTAACATCGCATATCTTAAGAACTGTAATAGCGAGAATGTTCAAACTTTCTAGGGGCAGGGGAATTGGTACCCCCCATAGAATGCCAATATTAATTATCGCATATCTTAAGAGCCGCTGGACGCATTTTGCTGAACTTTTTGTAGTAGGATCTTCTGAGCCCCGAAATTGAAATAAAATAGCAGCGGGGGTATTGGAATCCCCCATAGGACGCCAATGTTTAACATCGCATATCTTAAGAACTGTAATAGCGAGAATGTTCAAACTTTCTAGAAGTCACTCTTATGGTATACTACACTTTTGAAAATAAAAATAAAGCGGGTAGGCGCAGGGGAATTGGTACCCCCCATAGAATGCCAATATTAATTATCGCATATCTTAAGAGCCGCTGGACGCATTTTGCTGAACTTTTTGTAGTAGGATCTTCTGAGCCCCGAAATTGAAATAAAATAGCAGCGGGGGTATTGGAATCCCCCATAGGACGCCAATGTTTAACATCGCATATCTTAAGAACTGTAATAGCGAGAATGTTCAAACTTTCTAGAAGTCACTCTTATGGTATACTACACTTTTGAAAATAAAAATAAAGCGGGTAGGGGCAGGGGAATTGGTACCCCCCATAGAATGCCAATATTAATTATCGCATATCTTAAGAGCCGCTGGACGCATTTTGCTGAACTTTTTGTAGTAGGATCTTCTGAGCCCCGAAATTGAAATAAAATAGCAGCGGGGGTATTGGAATCCCCCATAGGACGCCAATGTTTAACATCGCATATCTTAAGAACTGTAATAGCGAGAATGTTCAAACTTTCTAGAAGTCACTCTTATGGTATACTACACTTTTGAAAATAAAAATAAAGCGGGTAGGCGCAGGGGGGGAAATCCCTCCCATAGGATGCATACATTAAATATCGATCAACTGAAGAACTTTTAAATAAATAAAGCGGGTAGGGGCAGGGGAATTGGTACCCCCCATAGAATGCCAATATTAATTATCGCATATCTTAAGAGCCGCTGGACGCATTTTGCTGAACTTTTTGTAGTAGGATCTTCTGAGCCCCGAAATTGAAATAAAATAGCAGCGGGGGTATTGGAATCCCCCATAGGACGCCAATGTTTAACATCGCATATCTTAAGAACTGTAATAGCGAGAATGTTCAAACTTTCTAGAAGTCACTCTTATGGTATACTACACTTTTGAAAATAAAAATAAAGCGGGTAGGCGCAGGGGGGGAAATCCCTCCCATAGGATGCATACATTAAATATCGATCAACTGAAGAACTTTTAAATAAATAAAGCGGGTAGGGGCAGGGGAATTGGTACCCCCCATAGAATGCCAATATTAATTATCGCATATCTTAAGAGCCGCTGGACGCATTTTGCTGAACTTTTTGTAGTAGGATCTTCTGAGCCCCGAAATTGAAATAAAATAGCAGCGGGGGTATTGGAATCCCCCATAGGACGCCAATGTTTAACATCGCATATCTTAAGAACTGTAATAGCGAGAATGTTCAAACTTTCTAGAAGTCACTCTTATGGTATACTACACTTTTGAAAATAAAAATAAAGCGGGTAGGCGCAGGGGGGGAAATCCCTCCCATAGGATGCATACATTAAATATCGATCAACTGAAGAACTTTTAAAGGGAGAGTCTTCAAACGTGGTTAAAGCTACTATTATAGTAAACTATAAATTTCAATATAAAAATGGGCGGGAGAGACAGGGGAGGAGCAGTACCCCTCATAGATAGAAATATTAATAAGAGCGAGCCACTGCACGCATTTTGTTGAAATTTTGGTAGTAGGATCTTCTGAGTCCCAAAATTGAAATAAAGTAGCAGTGGGGGAAGTGGTTTTCCCCATAGGACGCCAATGTTTAATATCGCATATCTTAAGAACTGTTATAGGGAGAATGTTCAAACTTTGTAGAAGTCACTAATATGGTATACTACACTATTGAAAATAAAAATAAAGCGGGTAGGCGCAGGGGGGAATACCTCTCATAGGATGTATATATTAAATATCGCTCAACTGAAGAACTATTAAATGGCGAGTCTTCAAACGTAGTTAAAACTACTATTATGGCAAACTTTAAATTTCAATATAGTAATGGGCGGGGTAGAAAGAGGAGGAGCAGTTCCCCTCATAGATAGAAATATTAATAAGAGCCGCTGCAAGCATTTTGTTGAACTTTTGGTAGTAGGATCCTCTGAGTCCCAAAATTTAAATAGCAGCGGGGGAAGTGTTACACTCCATAGGACGCCAATGTTTAATATCGGATATCCTAAAAACTGTTAAAGTGATAATGTTCAAACTTTGTAGAAGTCACTCTTATGGTATACTACACTTTTAAATATAAAAATAAAGCGGGTAGGCGCAGGGGAGAAATACCTTCCATAGGATGCATATATTAAATATCTCTCAATCGATAAAGTGGTTAAAGCAGTGTTGCGAAGCGCACCGGGTTAAGCTATCTATATATATAAAAAGAAGTGTACATTTTGATTGTCACTCCATAACTCGAGAACGGCTCGACCGATTGCCATAAAATTTTTAGGGAAGGTACAGGGAGCAGTGATGATGGTTAGTTGATTTTGAAATCCAAAATCGGTCTATCTGGGGGCGGAGGGGCGTGGCAAAATCCATAACTTGAGAACGGCTTGACCGATTTGAACGATTTTTTCTTTAAAATTATCGCCATGGTCCAACTTAGGTTTTTGCGGAAAGAAAATTTTTCCCCGCCTACTTTTACGCCCACTTTTTTCAATTTACCTAAAATCAGAAAACGGCTCCATCGAGTTGACTAATTTTTCTTTCAAATGTTCGTAGTAATCAACTTTAACTTTTCATCGAAAGAAAAATTTACCACGCCTACTTTTACGCCCACTTTTTCTATTAAGCGCATTACTGGCGAACGGCTTGACCGATTTGAACGATTTTTTCTTTAAAACTATCGCTATGGTCTAACTAAGGTTTTGCGGAAAGAAAATGTTGCCCCGCCCACTTTTACGCCCACTTTTTTCGAATTACCTTAAATCAGAAAACGGCTCCATCGATTTGACAAATTTTTCTTTCAAATGTTCGCATTAATCCATTTTAAGTTTTAATCGAAAGAAAAATTTATCACGCCTTCTTTTACGCCCACTTTTTCTATTAGGCGCATAAGTTGAGAACGGCTTGACCGATTTAAACGATTTTTTCTTTAAAATGATTACCATGGTTCAACTTAGGTTTTTACGGAAAGAAAAGTTTGCCCCGCACACTTTTTTCGATTTACCTGAAATCAAAAACCGGCTCCATCGATTTGACAAATTTTTCTTTTAAATGTTCGTATTACTCCATTTTTCGTTTTCATCGAAAGAAAAATGTATCACGCCTATTTTTACGCCCACTTTTTCTATTAAGCGCATAACTTGAGAACGGCTTGACCGATTTGGATGATTTTTTCTTTAAAATCGTCTCTTAGGTTTTTACGGAAGGAAAATTTTAAAGGCCGTAAATTTCGTTTAAAGCTAAAATTAAATCGTCTGGTAATAATGTTTGCTTAGGGCCAGCAACGCGGACCTATGTCTACATTTGTTAATTTTATACATCTAAACATATGAAAATATGTATGGATTGTAACTTATTTTGTCAAAAGTCCACAGATTTTATAACTGAAAAAGTACCAAGCAAAAAGAGTGATTTTACCCGCATTGCATTTAAAATATAAGCAGCCCATCACTATCTACAACTGTCACGTAACCTCGTAATGAAATTCTATTTTCTACAGGTTGGCACGTTACGGTTTAGTGACATTACAGTCAGTTAAGCATTTGCATTGCTTTCCATATAACAGAAACGATCAGCTGTTTACATTACATTTACATTTCTACATTTACGGTCGGCTAATGGGACCTGTATGGATGAAGTTTCCTGATGATCTGGCCTAAGCAACCAGTGAAATGCGCATAGGAATAGCTTATCCCATCAACAATAAATTTCAAGTGTTTTTATCAATAATAAAAACTGGGAATTAAGCACGAATAACAAAATCTTTTGAAATTAAAATTTTGTATTCCCAAAAATTTAAATTACTTTTTGATAATTTTAATACATATTAAAATTTTAAACAAAAGGTGTTCCGTAAAATTTTTATACTTAACTTGGTAATAAGATCGTTTTTAGCTTTTGAGTTTAAAAACAATGTCTTACGCTTCTACTTTGTTTTTTATGTTTTTGATAAAAATAAACGTAATAGTTACACGTGCGTGCAAAAAATATAAAAATCAACACAAGAAAATCAACAATGCGACCGACTAACATAAACTTAGATCCAGACATTGACCTCATGCAAATACAGACTAAGTTGGAGGAAATTATTCCACAAGGCAGCACGGAAGAAAATAAAAGAAAGCAAAATGTGATCGGACAAAGAACTCGTAAATTTAGAAATAAATACTTCAGAAAACAAACTGAAATCAAGTCGGAAAAAGCTCAAGAGAAGTTTTATTGAGGAACATTAAACATTGAGAAGATCGTCAAGGTTGCAGAAAAAAATAATTTTATAATATTAAAATTTTATTAGTATTAAATATCGTAAAGTGCAAAAAATATAAATATGTTCTTGGATTAATTTAAAAATAAAGAAATTTACAACCAGGCTCACAATGTCGATAAGAACATTTCTTTCGCATATTTATATTTAAAACAATAATAGAAAACTAAAATTTTTTTTGTTTTCAATATAAATATACGAAAGAAATGTTCTTGTCGACATCTTGGGCCAGGCAGTTAATTTGTTCTTATTTTAAGAAAACTGTGGCCGTATATACATAAAAACTAGGTAAATCCATTTTTTAGTAAAGTTTGTTTGTCTTCCAGATTCAAAAAAGTTATTCTTAGAAAAAAAAACTGGATAAAAATAGTTTTTATTATTTTTGTACGTAAAAACACCTTATTATTTATTATCTTTGCAACAGAAACAACTAAAAATAAGTATGTTAAAACGTTTTTCAAAGTTGCTGTACCACAAAGGGTACGGTAGATCTATATGGGCTACAAACTATTACTCGGAAGGATTTCGGGTACAAAAGATGCAATATGCACATAAAGAATACATAAATATATTCTTCGAATTCTCTAGAGTTGGAATTTTTAGGCTCAACATTTTGACCCGAATTTGTTCTATATCGCTCTTTGTCTCTTAGTTTTCGAGACAACACATTTTAAAACTTCTAATTTTTCTGTTCTCTAAGAGACTATGGAGTTAACTTGTTTTTTTTTTAATGCATGGAGTTATCTAGTGTTTACATAAAAATTGATATTTTTCTGATTTTTGTTTTTCAAATAACTATTAAATGAGAAACCATATCAAAATTTCGATCTGACAGAGTGATAGTAAATGAAACTCGCTTTATATTTTTGGTGTTATCTTAATTTTCGCAAAAAGTGGAGTTAACTAGTTTTTCCATACGGCCACAGACTTGAAATTTTAAAATTAATAATTTTTTTTTTTTTTTTGAGGTACATCCAGACAGTTTTTTATGTATTTTTTTGCAAAAATAACCCATACCACTGGGTTATTTTTGCGTACTAGATCTAGTCCCACCACAATTTACCTTATATGATTTTGAGTGGCGTATTTAACATGGTACTGTCTTCGGAGGTGACAGTTACATAAGCATTACCTACCTTAGCTAGGCTAGCTTCTTATTTTACAAAGCGTACTGGCAAAATGCAAACAATGATCGTTACATTTTGTTGTTGTTTTATTACCCAGTAAAACCTTCGCCTACAAAATAATGTGTTAAATTAACAGGAAAAAGTTAAATACTACTCCCAATTCTACTGAAAGAGCCAATGAATTTTGCAAGGGATGCCCCAAAATGAACGCATTTAAATATAATTCATTATTTTTTACCCACAAACATTTGAAAAATAAGTACCCTAGAGGGAAGCGAATTGACACCAAAGTAGTCCTGTGATAGGTCTTTGGTGGTAGAGACCGGTTATAGTTTTAACACTTTCTATGAATAAGACCTATCACTTTAACATGGGGTTGTCATGGGAGGGGGTCAATTGACACTATTTGACCAGTCGCAAATCTATTCTCAATGGACGTGTTTAGTGACAGTTACTAAACTTGTAGTATTATTTCAATACGATGTAGTATTATTTCCATAAAACAAGTCCTAGAATTAAATTCAAGAGCCAAATTTTAGAAAGTCCCAAAAAATGTATCACTACACCGGTGAAGACTGTACTGTAATTCATTACTTTTTCTACCTTTTTGTTCTCCATAAACCAGTTACATGATGTGTTCTCCTTTCACTGGTCATGAGTTCTTTCTTTTTGTACCTGTTCTATTTTCACAACTCCCAGGACCAGTCTGTGGGACCAATTGACACAAATTTCCCGCAGCGTAGTTATAGAAGTAGTTGTACAAAAGAAAGCTACTAAATAATGAGTGAAAAAAGCTATTAATTTTAAAAAAGTAGGCCAAGTTTTAGCTGGGTAACGAGATCTCTTTAGCATACACATTTTTTTGGCTTGCTGTTAAAAAAAAACTACTTTTCTGCATTACTTTGAGCTTTAGAATAAGGTAGTGTAACGGGGGTACCTATTTAAACTTGTTAACAGTAGGCAGTGGTGTCTAGAGAAAAAGTGAAGATGCTAACTATTTGGCCTGTCATTGGTGGCAATTGCTTCTTTTTAATGCCACTGGTAACTGATTGGTTCACTACTTGTGACTGAATGCATTCAGAAGCGGAGTTGTGCTAGGTGTACTTAACAAATGTCATTCTGCTCAAAATTTAAATGTAGCCTTGAAGGAAACATTTTTGTACGTTTTTTGTTTTTTAATTGACTCAAGCTTAAAACGATACTAAATTATAATTTTTTTAAAAGCAATTTTTAAATGATATTATTTTGTTATTCGAAATTGCCGAGCATGTACATAAGCGAATTGCTAATGTATTGAACAATTTGATATTCTTTAAGGCGTGCAATGCCCACAACGGGTGTGCATAGCTGCGATAAACACTGTAGGTTTAAAGTTTTAAAAGGACTCGGAAGAAAGCATTTTTTTTATTCTTGTGTTGAGGATTTAGTTGCAAAAGGCCAGAACGCACACAGAGGAAGTTTGGTGTTAAAAATCCCATTTTTCATCCACTCAATTTAAAAAGTCAATGATGCAGTTGTGTAAACAATAGGGTATTCATTCGGTTAACCGTCAACCGGTTAACCGATTAATTACTACCCGATTAACTGATCGGTTAATTTCAAATTGGTTTTTTTCGATTAACGATTAAACCGGTTAATTTCAGTCGATTAACCGATTAACCGAATACAAAATGTATTTGTTTAGTAAATATTTTTTCATACAAACAAAGAAGGTGTTCAGTTATCTTAATTTTAACCCATTTTCCGCCAACCGATGACTAAAATTACAATATTTTTTTATCTTCATCATCGATCAACAGGAATGTGGCGAAAAATGGGTTAAATATTTGATTGACAACACCTTTTTTTGTTTCACATACTTTTTATATGTATGTGTTTAGTTATTTGTTTCTTCTCATATCAGTCTTTTAACAGAATTAACCGAAACAATTAGAGGGTTAAAAATTTAAAACAACTTTAATGGCATAATGGAGTATTTTATATGTTAAGAGAAATCCTGGAAAAGGACTGAAAAATTAGAAATTCATCTTCGATAAGTGAAATAATATTTTCCAAGTCAAATTTTGTTAAACTAAAGAAAAGAGTCGCCTTAATCCTAAACATTTAAAATAAAAAACTTTTCTTAAAGATCATTTTATAAGATCTCCTTTAACGATTGAAATAACTAATAAAATTATCTCAGTTTATTTTTGTATAAATATGTAAATATTTGGGGGATTCACAAGGTAGTCATAAAGTATTATGCCTTAAAATAATTACAGGAAATATATATCGTCGGCTTAATATTCAAAGCGGCTAAATCCACTTTTTATGTAAATTGAGATTTTGATGCCGTGTGCTAGAGAAAAATACGCCTCGTCGATCAGCATGTAGTTTTTCTTCTATTTAAGTCTTGAAGTGTGTAAAACTGACTGTAATTTTAATTTTCTATCAAGCTTCAAATAGGAAAAATAAAAAGTTTATTTTCTTTCCTGTAAAATGTGCTGAAAGTGAGTTAGCAGGTTTGCATATTAAGCCAACGATATGGCCGAGGCCACGCAATGAGCGGCTAAGCGTCAAGCGGCTGTGCGATGAGCGTCAAAGCGTCAAGTTTAAGCGGCAAGTGGCTTATTACTTTAACGGTTAGTTGTTAAAATGCCATTGTGAAGAGTGGCTTGTTCAATGTTATTACGCGAAAATCGTATTCATAAAAATGTAATGCGTTTTTTAAGAAAAAAAATTGCAGCCTGTTCGTCGATTTCGAGCGAAGTCTTCGGTCGCTTAACTTACATCTAAAACAAAAACAAATTATAAACAAGTAAGAAAGTATAGTCGGTCAAACCCGACCATATGGCACCCTACAACACAGTATTAATAAACACATCATGCTAATGTGCCCATATTTATCAAGCAAGGGGAATTTAACCATTTATATACAAATCTACCCAAGACAATACTGCCGTATGTATGTGAAATGCTTTGATTTGCTGTTGCTAAAAGTTAACACCAAATTGACAAAACAAAAAAATAATTTCTCGGTCATATTTTTATTTTTAAAATTTTATAATCTGTCTTGCCATTATTCGGTCGGCTTTGTACGGATGAAATCATAAGCTCCACATTAAATTTTGCCGTGTTTTTTTTTTTGACGCTCAGAAAACAACTAAAAATTGGAACAAGTTTTATTCCTGAGCGACGCCGCTTAGCCGCTCAAAAATTTCGCTCGCATGCCGCTCATTTCATGGCCACTTCAATAGTATTTCATATGTTTTAATTTTTTGACGCTGATCGCTCAACCGCTTGACGCTTAGCCGCTCATTGCGTGGCCTCGGCCATATGACTGTTGTAAGCTACAGCTTATAATTTAGTTTTCTACTATACAGTTATGACGAATCAATGAACGCAGCATTACAATTTTTATTTTGTTTGAAACACAACAATATTTACTTTAAACAATTTTAAATTTTATTTAGGATATTATGACGATATGACTTGATACAACACCTTGTGCATTAATTGGAAAATGCATATTACATATTTATGAATTGTTTTTTTTTTGCTTGCTCGTTTTAGTTCAAGAATTGTTATGTTTGGTATGTTATTGTTTTTTTTTTTTGCTTATAAACTCCAAATAATAAGCAATTAATGCAGTTTTATGTATTGAAATTACTTAATTTATAAAAAAAAACTTTATTAATCGGTTAACCAATCAAAAACTAAATTAACCGATTATTAACCGGTTAAACCAAAACCTCGGTTAATTAATCGAGCGATTAACCGATTAAAGCAAAAGGTCGATTAAATGAATACCCTAACCGATTCTCACCATATTTAATAGGCCTCATCGTTATGATGTATATACCGAATTTGATTAAATTAGGACATGGAGAGACACAAAAAAACATCAGCACAAACGCATAATACCCTCTCCACCTTATTATACCCACATATTGTAGTTGGGTATAATTATGCTTTTGAAAAAAAAAACAACACAACGAATTGATGAAATTATTAAGGCCCAACCACAATATGCATAGCCTTGCTTAGCCTACTTTCAAAAATTAACAAAAAGTCTCTCAAATGTTTTTAAAATACAAAAAAAAATCAAAAAATATTTGATTTCGTACGGAATCACAGAACAAAATAATTTTCATATTTGAATACGAAAATCGCATATTTGATTAAAAAAAATTTTTGAATTTTCTGCGATGACGATTTTTGCATTATTGATAAAAAAGTTTGTAGGTATAGTTATTTAATTTTTAGTCAACAACCAAGTTTATTGAATCAATAAAAAAAATTGTTGCCCAAAATAATTTTTTTCAACAAAATGTTTACGTGATTTTTGATAAAATAAATTGTTGGAAATGTTGAATCAATCAAACAAAATGTTTATCGAATCTTTATTTATTTATTTATTAATGATGATGTGCTTAATTCCCAATTTTTATTTACTGATAAATACACTTAAATTTATTATTGGGGGATCTAGTTCCTATCCGCATTTCGCTGGTTGCTTAGGCCAAATCATCAGGAAACCTTTTTCTAAAGACTTTGGCAAAACTAAAGATATTTAACCAAATAAAAATGTTAAGCGAATGAGAATTATGACCTATTATAAAATGGACAAGAGTAGTAAAAATACTGTTTTAACGTTGATTTAAATATTTGTTTAATTGAATATCAAGAAATATTTAAATATTTCATTATTAAATATGTTTTGTTGAGTGCTATTTTGCAAATTGTATATTTGATAAATTTTTTCATTGAATCAAACAAAAAGTTTGTTAAACAAAAGTTATATTTTTAACAAACTGTGTTGTTAAAAATTTCCTTGAGATATTTTTTTCTGTGATGGTGCGATCAGTTTCGCCCTTTACCTAGGCAAATTACAGTTTCTTAAAATTAAAGAAAAAGTTTCCTTTAGGTTCAATATGATTTGTTTGTAATATACATGTACTCACACATTTGCTTAAGCAAAACTCAAAACTACTAAAATGGAGGGCAGGCAGTATACAAATGAAACTGTAAAACGAGGGACTATTTATCTCTTACAAGTAAGACTTGAATTTTTGTAATTCTCCCTCGTTTTACAGTTTTATTTGTATACTGCCCTCCATTTTAGGAGTTTTGAGCCATGAATCAAAGAAACAAGATTGTTTACTCAACCGTACAAAAAAATTATCAACCGCGCAGAGACTGCAAATGAGTGTTTGTTGTAAAAACTGTAAGGCATACACAAGTTCTTTTTAATCGTCTCATAAAAAAATATAACGGAACTGCGTTACTTTGTTTCTTTTAATTGTGGTTTTGAGCAGGGTAGCAAAAAATTCTCCTCGTGAGCACAATTCGAGTCAATTTTCTCGATTTAAAATTGGTGCTCGCCAGTTTTATTGTTTAAGTCGCCAGCAGTGTGACCACAACTAAAAAAAAATTGGATGCTAAATGGGGATTAAAACAATGCTAAAAATGCTAAAAATAAAATTTGAAAATGCTAAAAAAAAATGCTAAATTTTCTTAAATGATTGCATCATTTTAATGAATGAATTATACATTAATTTACCTGAAAATATTATATTTCTTTAAAATAAAATGAAGTTTATATACTAAATACTAAAATTATATACATACATAGATGTATTTAATAAAACCAATTTAGTAGTTTGACAAAAGTTAGCGATTTTTTAACCAAAAAACAAAAGGACCTATCCACAAAATATTACATGACAAACGCTTAAAGCCCTAACCTACAGTTTGCAAAATATGTAAAATTGTCAACTCTCAAAAAAACTGTTAAGGTGCAACCATAATGTGCTTAAGTTGGCTAAAGCAAATCTGCGAATACATGTAAATCATATGAGGCAAACTATATTGAACTTAAAGACCATTTTTGTTAAGTTTTATGAAACTGGCATTTGCTTAAGCAAAGTGCGAAACTGATTGCACATTCCGTACGTAATCAAAAGTTTTTTGATTTTGTTTTCTTTTTAATACTTTTGAGAGACTTTTTGTTAATTTTTGACAGTAGGTTAAGCAAAGCTATGCATATTATGGTTGGGCCTTTAGGTTTAACAAGAAAAGTAGAAGACAAATAAATTATAAACAGTTTAAGGCGATTAATAAATTTATTATTTTAAATTTTTTTAATCCAAATTTTTAATATTTTTTAATTAGGCTTAAGTTCATTAAATTTAATTTTCATTAAATTATTTTTATGAAGAAAGGAATTTTACAACATGAAAATTAATTAAAATTTATTGATAATTTTTCATTCTTGCCTCAATCTGGGCTCGAACCCAGGTGTTTACGGACAGGTTACCCTGACATGTTTCGATTGCAGCCACTCAATCTTGCCCTCTGAGGAGAGTCAAGAATGAAGAGTCAAGAATGAAAAATTATCAATAAATTTTAATTAATTTTCATGTTGTAAAATTCCTTTCTTCATAAACATAATTTAATGAAAATTAAATTTAATGAACTTAAGCCTAATTAAAAAATATTAAAAATTTGGAATAAAAACCATAAATAGTTCAATAAAATAACCACAATACTAAAAATTGTTAAAGCTAAGGCACGAGCTCTATGTTTGCATTTGTCCTTCAAGTTGTGCTGAAAAGGTCAACAAGAATAAGAAAGACCAAAAATGAAAAAACAAAAAATATGTACTTTGAACTTCAAGAAGAATTCTTGACAAAAGTAGGAAAAAACAGAAGTAAAGGAATAACATGTTAAAATAAATTAAAATAGATAATCATTCAAAGCAAATTTCGATGTACCAAAGGTTGAATACAATTTGGTTTAAGGATTGATGTTTGACTAATGACGTCAGCAGTCGTCGATGGCTGCGAGTGTTGAACGGCAAGCCCTCTGAGAAGATTGATTGGTTGCAATCGAAACATGTCAGGGTAACCTGTCCGTAAACACCTGGGTTCGAGCCCAGATTGAGCCAAGAATGAAAAATTATCAATAAATTTTAATTAATTTTCATGTTGTAAAATTCCTTTCTTCATAAAAATAATTTAATGAAAATTAAATTTAATGAACTTAAGCCTAATTAAAAAATATTAAAAATTTGGATTAAAAACCATAAATAGTTCAATAAAATAACCACAATACTAAAAAAAAAAAAAAAAAAAAAAAAATTATTTTAAATATTTTTTTGTAAAATTTTCAAAATGTTAGATAGGGGTTTTTGCGTTTTAGGTAACGATAAACATACGTATCTGTGGCAATAAATAATAATGGCTTAAGTCGAAATTTCGTGTTTTGAGATATTAAGGGTTTTGTCTAAAATGAATTGTGTGTTGTATTGTGAAAGTTAAAATATTAATGCGTATAGTTTTATTAATAATGACATTTTATACTTGAAATTTAGCTGCGTCATAGATCTTGAAGAAGGGAATAAGAATATGTAATAAAATTAAAAAAACTTAAGTCAACTTAAGCCATTATTAGTTATTGCCACAGATATATATTATTAAATACAAAATCTAAGTAAAAACAAAAATTATCAGTAAGTTTAATTACACATTAAACACACCATTATATGAATAGTTTTCCTTAATTTCCAAAGTGTTGGTCAAAATACCATTAGAATATGACCTGTTTACATCATATTCTAAACACCTTTCCAATATTCAATAGTTGAACTTTGGTTCATCAATTCGTATGCATTCAGCTTTTGCCATTGCCGTTCTAAAACCGTTATTTCTTCTGTAGTAAAATCTACCATTTCTGCTTTAATTTTTTTTTTGGTGTTTACAGGGTTGCTATTATTATACATTTGTATAGACGTATAAATTACAAAATACAATTATAGAGATTGACAGAAGTTATAAGTCATATTGTGAAATAGCAATATATAAAATTTTTAAGACTAAAAAATGCTAAATAATGCTAAAAAATCTTTCAAAAATGCTGAAAATAATGCTAAATGCTATTTGAAAAATTCGCTGCTAAATCTAAATATATAATGCTAAATTTAACAGTGAAAATGCTAAAAGGGTCACACTGGTTGCCAGCACAAATTTTAATACGAGAGAATTGACTAGATTTGTGCTCGCGAGTAGAATTTTTTCCTACCCTACTCAAAACTACTAAAATGGAGATGTGACTTTCTTTCTTAGGAGGGCAGTATAAACAAATTTAGCTGTTTCAAAGTCTTTGGAAAAAATATTTCCTGATGATCTAGCCTAAAGCCCTTATGACACTACATTTTTTATTCATTAATTGATATAGAATTGATAGAAAGAAACAGTAAATGCTAGAAAGCGCAAACTATAAAAAATGTTAACAACGTTTTTTAGTTTTTTTTCTCTTGTTATGGTTTTGTTTTAGGGATGGCGATGAGAATTTTTAAAATTGTACCATCAACCTTTAAAAATTGTACTTTTTTACACTAATTGTACTAAAAGATTTTTTTAGTTAAAACTAATTTTAGTTATTAGGTATCAAGGTTTCGTTATAATGTGCTAAATTTCATTTCATACTATTGACAAACTAAAGTTTATTGTTGATGGGATAAGTAATTACTATGCGCTTTTCACTGGTGGCTTAGGCCAGATCGTCAGGAAACTTCATCCAAAGATTTTATTGAGTTTATCTTTTCTTACAATCCCGACCACAATTGGTTGATTTTTTGTCAACTCGTAATGTACAACTAGTCGGTAAAGAAAAAACAAAAATAAAACAAATTTCTTTATTTTATTTTGCCAGTTCATGTTTTTAAAAAAACCTAAAAACAAAAGGCGCAAAATCGCTGAATTTGCCTATAAACCGCTGATTTAGCAACACTTTTAATATTTCAAGCCTGAAATGTCAACTTTAAGTTCAACAATTTTACATATTTTTTTTGACATAACTTAATTTTTTATCGATAACTTTAGTAAAATGTTTGACAGCTTGCCATTTATCTTAATATAGCACAACCCTTCTCACTTGGTAAATTTTTTTATTACTTTATATTGCCCCATACCATTTGGGTAACAGATTCTCTGTACTATCCATACCTGACGATGAAGAAGCAGAATCAGCTAATGGGACAGCCACTAAAGAAGTTAAACCGCCACCTATCTATCTGCGGGAGCAAACATCAAATAGCATAGTCAATATGTTGACTCAACGTGTAGGTAAGAAAAATTTCTAAGTCGTTTCTATACGACGCGGGCAAATTCAAGAGACCAAAATTGAAGCCAGTACAGAAACGAACTTTCGTATTATATCAAGACACCTGGACGCAGAAAATAAAAGTTACTATATATACCAATTAACAAGTGCTAAGGGATTGATTATTGTCATAAAAGGCATAGATAGTTCTGTTCCTACAGAGGATATAAAATCTGCCGTAGAGCAAGAGGGGAAAGGGTCCCTCCCAATGCACAAACTGTCAGGAATATGGGCACACAAAATCATATTGTAAATTGCCTCACGTATGTGTGGTTTGTGGCGACGCTCATAAAACCGCCGAATGTAATCGTTCTAAAGCTGACCCGAATGTTAAGAAATGCAGCTACTGTGGCGAAAATCACACGGCAAACTATAGGGGTTGTAAAGTCTTCTTGCATTTATTAAAACCTACTTTAGTTCAAAAATATACTCACTCCCAATATGGTCCGTCACATGCGCCCAGCCAAGCCGCTGGCTCAATTGCTAGTACTACACAAACAAACAAACAAAACCAATCATATGCCCAAGTCCTAAAAGGAAACCCTTATGCGAAAAATCCCCCGAGAACTTCCAACGCAAAGCAACCTCCGTACGCTAATGTTCCTAGGGAAGGTCTACAAATGCCTACCTCAATTGAAAATTTAATTCAAACTATGAAAAACTTCATGGCCACTATGCAGAACATGTTTCAGGAAATGATGCGAAACCAGAACATGCTCCTGCAAGTTCTACTCAACAAAAAACGAACCAGTTAAAAATATGTTTCTGGAATGCAAACGGGTTATCCCAACATTAACACGAAGTGGCAAACTTTCTTCATAAGCATGAAATCGACGTACTTCTTGTCTCTGAAACACACTTCACTCATAAAAACTGCTTTAGGGTAAATGGATACCTTACGTATGACACAAAACATCCCAGCGGACGAGCTTGTGGTGGCACAGCCATAATTGTGCACAAAAACATCAGACACTTACCATTGCTAGAGTTCGAAGAAGATTGTATCCAGGCCACATCTATACATCTTACTGATTTCAATCTAACGTTAACATCCGTTTATTGTCCCCCGAGGCACAAAATTGTAAACGATAAATTTCTCAACTTCTTCTCCACATTGGGCCAGAAATTCATTGCTGCTGGCGACTACAACGCTAAACATACATATTGGGGATCCAGACTTATTAGTCCTAGAGGTAATCAGCTATACAATACCGTAACTGCAAATAATTTTGATGTGGTATCGAGTGGTGAGCCTACCTATTGGCCAACCGACTTCAATAAGCTACCAGACCTTATTGACTTTGCTGTAATTAAAAACATCAAGCGCGATCAGGTACTTGTTAGTTCCTCCTATGATCTTTCGTCTGATCATTCACCTTCAATCCTCATTTTAAAAGGTAACTCTGACGCTGCAGCTGCAAACTTTATTTTCTATCCAAACAGAAACACAAATTGGTTAAAGTATAAAATGTATGTGAGCTCTCACCTATCACAGTGCATTCCCCTAAAAAATTCATCTGACATCCAAATAGCTGTCGACCGATTAACAGAAGTCTTGGATACTGCAGCAAGAAATGCAACCCCAATCAAGCGGACAATTAAACGTGCTCCTTACAATACATCGACGGATATAGAGACCCTTATCAGAGAAAAAAGGAAGTTAAGAAGACAATGGGAAAACAGTCGTTCCCCAACCACTAAGGCCCAACTAAAATTATGCCTGACCACTCTTCGCAACAAATTGAGACAGAACCACGAGTCTGCAATAGAAGGCTATCTAAACAGCCTAGATGCCACAAAAAACTCCAATTATAGCTTATGGAAGGCTGTACGGCATATGAAATGCCCTATAACCCAAGAATCTCCATTAAGACTGGAAAACCGCACTTGGGCCAAAAACACAGATGAAAAATTAAACGCTTTCGCGGGCCACCTTGAGAAAGTTTTCACGCCACATGATACACATACTTGTTCCTGTCGTCCAATCATTCCTGATAAGGTAAACCATCCATTAAAATTTAACATTACTCATGTAAAATCTGCAATAGAAAAAGTGAATATTAGAAAATCTCCCGGACTTGACCGTATCACAGGGTCAATGATAAGCAACTTACCATCGTCTGCTTCCAGAATCTTGCTACTCATTTTTAACGCTATATTAAGAGTCGGATACTTCCCATCCTCATGGAAGAGGTCTATAATTGTTATGATTCCCAAGCCAGGAAAAGATGCTAGCCAGGTTGCGTCGTACAGACCGATAAGCTTATTGTCAATCCTATCGAAGCTTTTCGAAAAAATATTCGTTTTAAGTATAACTCCTCATCTAAATTAACACGACATCATCCCGCATCACCAGTTCGGATTCAGAGCGAAACATGGTACAATAGAACAAGTGCATAGAATTGTCACCCTTATTAGATCGGCGTTTGAGAAAAAGCAATACTGCTCAGCCCTGTTTATAGACATTTCCCAAGCATTTGACAAAGTTTGGCATGATGGGCTACTCATCAAAATAACACGAATGCTTCCTCAAAACACTCACAAGCTTCTGGAGAGCTATCTAACAGGCAGAACATTCATAGTAAGTTCGCAAGATAAATACTCCCCCCTCAAGAAAATTACTGCTGGTGTCCCCCAAGGCAGCATATTAGGACCGCTTCTATATATAATATACACAGCGGATATGCCAACAAACCTGAGAACGCATACCTCTACATTTGCAGACGACACAGCATTTATTAGCGTTAACCATGATCCAAAAGTCGCATCGCAAAATCTGCAGTCCCACATCAATTAACTAGAGGCCTGGCTAGAAAAATGGAGAATAAAGGTTAACCCGGCTAAATGTGCTCACTTAACTTTCACGCTCAGAAGACAAACGTGCCCAGCTGTAAAAATAAATAACATCACTGTTCCGGTAGAAAACCATGTAAAGTACTTGGGAATTCATATAGATAGACGCTTGACCTGGTCTCGTCATATCGAAGCGAAAATAACGGCTATGAAACTTAAAGCAGCTCAACTACATTGGCTTCTCGGTGGAAACTCAAACTCGTCTTTAGACAACAAAATTCTTCTATACAAGTCCATCATAAAACCAATATGGACATATGGCATCCAATTATGGGGTACTGCATGCGCATCTAACATCCAAAAGCTTCAAAGAAGACAGTCTAGAATATTACGACAAATTGTCTGCGCCCCATGGTATATACGTAATGATATTATCCACAGAGATCTCAACGTCCCACCTATCCAGGAGGAAATTAAAAAATATTCAATAAGCTACATCGATAAACTAATGGTCCACCCTAACTACTTCGCTCGGGGTTTGCTTCAGTTCGAAGGTCACCAGAGGCTAAAAAGAACCGATACTTTGAGCCTAACTGGAAGACATTTTTAAAATTTGAATACAGCAGTTAGTGGTTACACTGGTAACAACTAATAAACAACAAGTATAATTAAGATTTGAATACATATTGTAAATTTCGATAAGAAAGATTCAATAATAAAAAAATAAATTAAAAAAAAAAAAAAGACTTTATATTTGCACTGTTCACCAAAACTTGAACAATGCATTAAAAATGTAGTGTCATAAGGGCTTAAGCAACCAGTGAAATACGCCTAGGAACTAGCTTTCCTCCAACAACAAATTTTAGTACATGGGCATTTCCCAAGAATAGTCTACCAGGATGAAAAAATAAAATGTTGATTGCACTATGGAACATTTTTGGGATTATTGTCTGGGGGGTGAGAAATTCCAAGTCAGGGTGATGATACTAGGTCAGTATAGTAAAACCCTCAAAGGGTTTGGCGTTCGTATGTGTCAGTTTTTTTTTTATGACATTTTAAATTTTTTCCTTATCTTGATGTTTTTTTGTTTAACATAACTCGAGAACCACTTGTCCGATTTTGCTAAAACAAACTCAAAAAAATTTAGAATTACAATTTCTTTAATCCGTTCATATAAAGTTTTTCTTTATAATCAACAGTTTTGCCGGTAAAAATAAATTTGTGGAGAATTATAATTGATAAGTGCAAAAAAATGTTCAAGCCTGGATGTATGCAGCAGATTTTATCACAAACCTGCACTGCAATTTTTGTGACTTTTTTTAAGCGATCGGTGAAAATCGTCGGACTTTTGTTTGAAAAAATACACCCACATTCAGTGATGCCAATAGTAGGGGATTTGTGAATGTTGTTGAAATGATTGACCCATATTCTAAGATTGGTCTAACGAGTGATCCGATTGAAGATAAAAATGATCCGAAAAAAATCCCTAGAAAAGGGGAAATCCCCTACTGTTGGCATCACTGAATGTGGGTGTATTCTTTCAAATAACAAACAAAAGTCCGACGATTTTCACCGATCGCTTAAAAAAAGTCACAAAAATTGCAGTGCAGGTTTGTGATAAAATCTGCTGCATACATCCAGGCTTGAACATTTTTTTGCACTTATCAATTATAATTCTCCACAAATTTATTTTTACCGGCAAAACTGGTGATTATAAAGAAAAACGTTATATGAACGGATTAAAGAAATTGTAATTCTAAATTTTTTTGAGTTTGTTTTAGCAAAATCGGACAAGTGGTTCTCGAGTTATGTTAAACAAAAAAACATCAAGATAAGGAAAAAATTTAAAATGTCATAAAAAAAAACTGACACATACGAACGCCAAACCCTTTGAGGGTTTTACTATACTGACCTAGTACCATCACCCTGACTTGGAATTTCTCACCCCCCAGATTGGCTGTTGTACTGTGTTATTATAAAAAAAAGTCTGTTCTTATAAAATAATGGTTTCAAAGCATATCTCAGCTGTTTTACTTGAGGAAATTGGGCTGGAAACTGGAAAATTTTATAATTTTCTGTATTTTCTACTCCTAAAGACATTTTTATATACTTATTTTACATGCAAGAAATATGTTATTTGTACACTCTTTCTTCATAATCTCTCCATTACAATCAATTGTAAAAGGAGTATTAGTGTTTTTTTGTTAAGGAAATTTGAAGACATTTATTGGAAAATGCGTGGTGATAATAATAAAAAAACATATGGAAAAATCGTACGTTCGCGATCCGTACCAGGGCTGTCAGACTTGGGGATTTATCCCCAAAGTTGGGGATTTTATGCGAGCAAAAAGGACAAAGAAAGTCATTTGGGGATTGGGGATTTTTTTTGGGATTTAAAAAAAAATTCGGGGATTTTTTGGGGATTTTACACTTTTTAAATATATTTTCCCTTTTATTATTTATGCTTATTTTTCTTTGTCTCGTATTAAAAATATGAAAAAAAGTAGCAAAACTTTTATCTTACTCTTATCAACAACTTATACGGTGTAAAAGGTCCTTATTAAGATTACCATTTTAGTTAAAAGGTAGTGTTTAAGGTACTTTATAAATTAATGTTATTTTTCCTTCAGGGTACAAACAAAATAAAATGATTTTTTTCCAAAAATTTTTATTTGGGGAGTTTTGGGGATTTCTAATTAAAATTTTTCTCAATATTTTTACTTTTTAAAAAAAAAATTTTAAATTTGGTCAGAAAAAAAAGAAACAGAAAAATATTTACTTATTAAGGTTTTTTTTTCTTAATTTGGGGATTTTTGGGGATATTTTTTTAATTTTTTGGGGACAAGGAAAAATAGTACCTGGCAGCCCTGATCCGTACGTACGCGACGGGTAAATAAGCCAATAAAATAAAAACCAAGGGAGATATTTTATTTTATAAATACTGGATGGAGACCTACATTTATACACTTTTAAAATAAATTAATCACTTTTGAATATTCCGTTCCATTGCGCAGCTTTTTACATTTCACTACTGTCAGCCAAAGTTGACTTCTATTTTGCGTACGTTCGCGACCACACGTTTATAACACTCATTATGAAAACTTAAATTCGATTATATCCATCTTTTGCACTAAACATAGAGCTACCCAAATGCTATCGAGTCGGAAATAAAATGCTAGGCAAAGTTTTGTTTTCTATATTATTTGTACATCAAAATCGTACGAACGTACGTTCGTGACCCCAGGAAATGCCCACATCAAAAATAACAATTGGGAATTAGCACGTCATGACGTGCGTCATCGAGAAATCTTATTAATAATCAGTTTTATTCCCCAAAATAACTTTGATTATTAATTTGTAGTGGCTGGATAATAGGGTTGGTGGCTGCCTAACGTGTTGCTACAGATGATGTTGTTGTAGGCGGCCTAACGTCGTTGTTGTAAAGGTGAGTTCGTTGCTGCTGCTATGCCAAGGTGTTGCTGTTGTTCGGCAAAGGTATAACTAAATCCCTGGCTCTTACTTTACCTTTGCCCGGGTGCCACTGTTGCTGTTACTGTGGGCTAGAGTGGGTTTGGTGGTTATCGCCTAGGCTGACGTTGATGCCCCGGCTAAAGCTGCGATGGCTTTTGCAGTGGCCTGGTAGAGGTGGTCACACCTTTGCTGTTGTTGTAGTGGTCGTGCAATGGTTGTGGTTCTGATTGATAGTGGTGGTGATTGTTTTGCTGACTGTGCTATGGCTGTTGTGCTGTCTGACTTGTAGGTGTTGTGGTCAGAAAGAGCTGCGGTCGTTTTTGGTGGATAAGTCTCGGGTGTTGCGCCTTTCACAATTACAGGTTTTCTTCCTACTTTTAAACACTTCGAAAAGGTGGTTGGCAATTTCCCAACTTTTCTTGGCTATGGTGGCATTAGCCCGTTAATACGCCATACGGCTTGCCTTTGGTTGGGCGGCTACCCTCAACTTCATGAAACAGAAATTGCCAATAACGATGATGGTGTTGGGGCCAAAGACTGCGTTCACTGCCAGTGTTGGTATGGGTGAGGTTGCATCTAAGGCTGCTGAGGGCCTATTGCTTGCCCTGGTTGATTTGTTTTACTTTTTTCTGTTTGCCCGTAGGCCGGGGAATAGCAACTAACCCTACTTTGGCACTCCTCTTCCGGGCTTACTCAATCCGGCTGTTCAACTTTTTCTACGTTCTCCTTTCAGTCACCACTATCAAAAAAACTTCCTAACGAACAAACTTTTGGCTAAACTTCAAATAATTATTATTTCGCACCGCAACCGAATTTCCGTTCAGTTTTTTTTTCTTGTTTAAGTTAACGAAATGCACTACCGGCTTTCAATGCTTTTTTTTTCTGGCATTCTAACAATTAATCCCAGAAAGGTTTTTGTTAAAAAAATTTATTTTTTTCACTCGCGCCACTTTACCCGACACAGCTCTTGCACCAACAATCAAAAAAATCAAAATCACCTCACTTTTCGTAGAGTTTTTCCTTTTATAGTGGCTTGCGCCATTTTGTTTTTCTTTTTCCACATACTATGGCGCGTGCCTAGCGCGGGTTAAATTCTTTTCCAATAGAGCTGCATTTTATAGGCATCGAAACACAACCTTGATTTCAGCCACTTTGCTAAAGCAGGGAGGTATAAAAAAAAAACGCTAAAATATTTACTCAATTATGTCTTGACATGACGAGCGACAGGTGTACCACCACAAATTAGTTTTTATGTCGCAAGAGTAACAACACCATTTTGAAAAAGGATTTTGTATTGTTAATGATGAAGCAGAACTGGGGCTGAACGATGTTTTTCATACAGTTTGACATAAAATTATGCCAGAGAATGCGGTCGAGAAATAAAATCAATTTTATTTTGAGGACGTTTTTTCTAATGCTCTCACATAAATACAATTATTCTCTTAACAATGCTACCATACTTTCATGTAATTTCATACATTTTGTAAACAAAGAAAAATAAGAACAAAAGAAAATGAAAGAAATGAGAGAGAATTTGAAGTTACTGCCGACGTTTTAATTATGGGCTTTTAAATTTTTGCTTGAAGTTGAAGACTCAGTTCTGTTTCATCATTAACACTCATAGAATCAGATTTTATATTGACGTCCCCCGCATTAATATACTAACAAGCATTTGCACATGTAGGAAATAAAATATTTTGTAAAATATAAGTGCAAAATTTAATGCCTTTTAGCGCAGCAGATAAAGATTCGCATATGGGGCAACTAACAAAAACCCAAACAGAATGCGACAACGTATATGAAATTATTATGAGTATGAATGTAAATACATATCCATAAATATAGCACCCATTTAGCAGCAGTAGAGCTCGGTATTTAATGTCAAGAACCAAGATACCTGTACAAATCATATCGAAAAGCATGGACATAATCTTATACATAATTAGCTGACATACACACAATATCGGTGTTGCCAGGAAGTTTCTGGTTTATATCTCCAATTAAAAGCTCAAAGTCCCCTATTTTAAATTTTTGCATTTGTTTAATATTGTTTGAACTGACACAATTTTATCGATATATATGTAAATTTCAAAATTAAATTTTGGGCAATCATGGACCCGGCAAAACAAACTACGCGTTTTCGCCTCAAGTTACGTTTTAAGTTACATGCAACCACAAGAAAAAATTAAATTTTATCTGTCAAAATCAGCGGTTTTGTTCGAACGCTGCTTGTAACGCTTCCGAAAGTGGAATGTAAGCCTACTTTTCGCATTCAATTCCTCAACGCAGCCTACGCTTTTGCGCATGTGACTTGCAACGTAAAACAACATAGATTACCCTTTTTTGACAGCTGCGTTTTAAATTGATTAAGAGTGGAGGTTTCTATTGGACCTATGGTCAATTCTATACTCTCTTTCACAAAACTTTGCCATGACAAAAAAGCTATCATAAAAGTTATCTTCTCCAAATTGTACATCAATAGCCACATTTACAAGGATGTTATGACATAAGAAGCTATTTTCGAGAGTGTTGTTAGCGCGGGAAATGGTAAAATATGGAGCAAGTCCGATAAGTAAGATGATTTAAGCTGTATATCTTAATACAAACCTAATATCCCTACCACCGATAAGTTGTCTCTAAATAATTGTAAAAGCCCATATTCGCGGACCAATCCACTTATCTGGCAACACTGGACATTGCATAAACCCACTTTACACCTTAATAAAAGCAACGTGTACAATGTAAATCAGGACGATGATGATGATGTTGATAAAGGCAATGATGATCAGGAAAATACCAGAACGGAGAACAGAAAGAAAAAATTATTTTTCCAAAAAATTTAATAAAAAAATCATGATGGGAGAAAAGTTTTGGGCTGTTGCATTAATTGTGAATGTACGCGGTATAGACTGTAAACTGAAATATTCTTGGAAAATGTGTATAAAGTACGACGCATTAATCGCCAAAGACACATTGCATACGTTTGCATGAAGTAAACTAAGTTAAAAAAAAATCAAGTTTAGCACAAATAATTGCCGCGTCTGACATTGTGAAAATTTGGTTGCAAAAAAAGAAAACAAAATTCATATGTGGGTTTATTACAGATATCCCTCAACTAGCAGAGATGCAAAAAAAAACGAAAATATATCTATGCATCAATTGGGAGTAAGAAATGTTATCTTTCAAATGTTTGTTTCATAGCAATTTTCATTGAAAGCCTTTTCGGAACAAGATTTAAGTTTTCTAAAAAACATTATTTTAACAAATAGAATCTGGAAATTTAGTTCTCATGAGTAACATTTATTACATATATAAAATATCATATTAAATCGAATGTGTATTCTGGAAGGAATAAAACACATTTTCGAAATTCCTTCATGAACATCGGTTTTCTTAATCTACTCTTAAAATCAAGAATTTTTGTGTATAACACCTAAATTTTGATGAACGGGAAACGGTCACTCGAATCGTTCAAAAAGCACTGTAATCTATATATCGTTAGCTAAAATGCAAAAAGACGTAACTAACAAAAAATTCAAAATCGAGTTTTTGATTGATTATTATGAATGCTATTAAACTACATGTCTTGACAAAATTTTACACTTCTGCGGTCAAAAATTTCGCTTTTATTAACAAAAAACAAAGGGACGTAACTACAAGTTTTTTTGTTTGATGTATGCAAAACGACGTAATTACACATTTTTTTCTAAGAAAATATAATGAAATGGTTTTCTTTGAAAATTGGTTGAAGAATTCCATGGACGACTTATCAATGCATGTTTTTCTGACATGTTTATAGTTTTCACTTTACAAAGTTTTTTGCTTTTCCTGGAAAATTATATTTTTGTTAGTTACGTCTTTTTGCATTTTAGCTAACGATATGTATGTAAATAAAATTGTAATGTTACTGATTCATCATGGCACAGTCTAAACTCCTGAAGCTAAAAACTTGAAATTTGGACCAGAGATTGGTTATTCCCCAAATCGATCCACTAAGACGGGATTTTTGGAAATTCGAAAGTTTAGGGGGAAAAAGGGTAAAAACGGGAAAATTCGGTAACCATATATCTCTTAAACTAAAAGAGATACAAAAAACTGTAATGCTTATCGTTGTTCTTTAGAAAAATAAGCGGAAAGGTGTCTGGTACTTTTTTGAAATTCGGCTTTTTTAGGGAGAAAACGGGTAAAATTTTGGTACTTTTTTGTCACCACATCTATTTTTTGAGCCAATAAACCTAAAAATAAAGTTTATAACACATTCGAAACTTATCAACAAAATACGAATATGAATTTGGTACTTTTTTGTAATTGGAACGTTTAAGGGATGAAAATCGTAACTATTTGTGGTACTTTTTTTACAAAACAATTTTTTCCGTTCATTGACATATTCGTACTAAATTATGGACCCCCACTACATTACTACAATTTTTGATTCTTTTATGGGTGGAAAAAATAGTACTAAAATTAAAAATACGGGTTCTACAACTGGTATTTTTTTAATTATCGTTAATATTGGACCTTAAAACATAAAATTCAACATGAAATGTCCTGAGTGGATACGAATCTATGAGGGAACTTTTTGGTACTTTTTTGTTCTTAACCTGGTACTTTTTGAAAATCCGTGGTCTTAGACGTAGAAACATAATATTTAACATGCAAGTGGGAATGAGAATCTGTAAGAGGGATTTTTTGATACTTTTTTTGTTCTCTAACAGGTACTTTTTTTTATTAAATTTTGACTTTTTTTAATTTAATACTTATTGTTGTTCATTAAATACAAAAGAGCATGCATGTTGCCGGTACTTTTTTGACATTCGGCCGTTTGAGGTAGTAAACGTGTAAAACCTGTATTTTGGAACTTTTTTGTCCACCATCTAGCTTGTTATCAATACGCATAGAAATAAATATTATATAACATTCGTAACTTATCTAAAAACTACACATGCATTTATAGTACTTTTTCGAAATTCGAACGATTAAGGGGTGCAAATTTTTCCTACGTTTGTTATTTTTTTACCAAGGATTTTTTCACCATCTATTTATCTTTCATCGCACATACCTCATACCTCCTTAACTAAAAGAAATACAAAACATTAACGCTTATTGTTGTTTATAAAAAAAATATGCGGTATAAACAGGTAAATTCGCTAGCCTCATATCTCATAAACTAGAAGAGATACAAAATAATTTTAAATTTAATTTCATAAAAAGAGGACAGGTGTCTGGTACATCCTGTTTGTGATGTACACGAGTAAATAAAAATTAAGTCACATTCGTAGCTTATCAAAAAAATACAAATACAGATTTGGTACTTTTTCGAAATTCGAATGTTTAAGGTGTGAAAATCTTTCCTAATTTTGTTACTTTTTTCAAAATCATTTTTCTCCATCTATCTATATGATATAAAATTGTAAAGTTACTGACTGATTCATCATCGCACATCCTAAACTCCTGAAGCTAAAAAGCTGACTTTAGGACCGAGGCTGGTCCCTCGCCAAATCGATCCCGCTGACCTCAAAAATACAAAACTAAAAGAGATCCAAAAAATTTAACACTTAAAATAAGTTGACAGGTGTCTGGTACGTTTTTGAAATTTTGTCCTCTTGGAAAGTAAATGCGTAAAACCTGTACATATTTTGGAAATTTTTTGTCATGCCATTTGAAACCAAAACAGTTTCCCCATTCATTGACATATACGTAAATGGGGAGAAAAAAGTATCAAAACCTGGTTAAAACCTAGGAACATAAAGTTTGGCATATAAATATGTTCATTAAAGAAATGGCGCGTTTACAAAGAAGCGGGCTAAATGCTAGAATTTAAATAAGTTAAAACCTAGAAAAATAAGCTTTGGCATACAGATATGTTCACGAAGAGAATGGAGACGCTAACGAAGTAGTGGGTTGAATGCTAGTGTATTTATGAATATAAAGCAAATTTAAAGATAAACAACTTTAGTCATTTCATGATTTCAACTAAAACTGCAGTTTTTCTTAACAGAATGCTACTGTTATTTACACCAAAATTTACACTGTTATTATCACCTGAATTCTACCATACTGCATTTACAGAATGTAAAAATTTTGCCTCGTTAAATTTTTATAAAAGAAAAGGTAAGCAAAAATGAAATAAAATTATAAGTTCGTATTTGAAAATCTGAATTTGTAATGCTATGAATAAAAAACCATCGAACAAAATGACATAATGCATGTAATTGGTTCAAATCCGTTAAGAGCTGCTTGAGTTAAATGCAAACTACTGAAGCAAGATTTTTTCATTTTTTGGAAAAACGGCATTTTGCATAAAAAACGATTTGAGAGCCCACTTCCCGTTCATCAAAATTTAAGTGTTATACACCAAAATTCTTGGTTTTTAGAGTAGATTAAGAAATCGATGTTCATGTAATTCGATTCGATTTAATATGAAAATTTATATATAAAATATTACGGTAATACTAAACCCAATAAGAACTGTTCTTTCTTCCGAACCACTAAACGAAGCTCACATTTATGCGCTACACAATAACACACAGAGATTTAGTAAGAAAAGTGAAGGACTCCTTAACAAATTTGATAAAAAAAAAAAAAAAAAACATAAAAATTAAAAGGCTACGCATTCTCTTACTACGAAGCAGGTTTTAAGGGGGAATATTTAGGAATAACTGTAACAACAAAACATTTGGTCGCTATACTAAACAATTTTTTGTATGCGTTGAATAGGGCGCTTTTTGTGTTACAAACAGAGCTGCTGCTTCTGGTTATTTCTTTGATTAAATTGGTGATTTTTATTTTCAATGAGAACATGCATATATTTTTTTTTTTATTTTGGTTACTTTTTATACTCTACACCACAATTAGTTGTGAAGAGGGTATACTTAGTATGGCATTCCATGTGAAACTATTTTATTATTCATCTCAGATAAAGTATATATGTGTATTCTGGGTCCTTGAGTAATTCTAAGTCGATTTAGCCTGCCCGTCTGTTTGTCCGTCAGACCGTCTGTCCGTCTGTTAAAACATGCTCACTTTCCAAACATTCAAAAGAAATAAACAAAGTTGATGTCAAATTGCTTGCGGTTATCCTAAGCAGCTTGGGATTGAAATCCATCAAGGTCAGTTCAGTTGGCTCAGAGCTATGAATCAAAATGTGGAACCACCACCTTAAAAAAATTGATAATTTTGTTACAAAAACTAACATAAATGGTGGAACAATGCACGGATTGATATAAGATTTTGGAAAAATTCGTTTGTAAATTTACTGTAAACGCTAATTAATTTAAATTACTGTTTATATTATATAATCACTCTGCGGAATTTTGGGATGATTGGCTCATAACCATTATACCAATATAAATGAAAATCATTTAAGTTCGGCTTTAACTATTACGAATCAAGATATTTTACTCAAGC
This sequence comes from Pollenia angustigena, assembly GCA_930367215.1. Classification (NCBI taxonomy): domain Eukaryota; kingdom Metazoa; phylum Arthropoda; class Insecta; order Diptera; family Polleniidae; genus Pollenia; species Pollenia angustigena. The sequence continues at coordinate 115,203,295 of OV884057.1, read as the reverse complement.
TCGTTAAAACGGCAAAAGAAAAGCATAAAACTTTCTGGTTGTCGGTCAAGAGTTTAATATATGTCTAAAACGTAACCAATTTTAATGCCAAAGTCTGTTTTTATAAAGAAAAATTATTGATAAATAGATATCATATATACCCAAAAATTCACAAAAAAAAACAATTATATTCGTTACCAAAAATTCCTTTAAATACTCTTTTATTACTACAATGGCTACCAGATTGGACGATTAATCGTTATTTAGATGATTTTTGGGGTCCAAAAATTGCCCATTGACGATTTGACGATGTATACCCTAAATTTGACAATTTTTAAAATGATAAATTTTTACTAATTTACAAAAATTTTGAATATTGTTTCGTATTTTCAACTAATTTCTTGGATACTTTCGTTTATTTGGTTGGCAGTAATTGTACCGTGAACGCAACTTATAAAACAAATATAAATATAATAATGGGATTCTGGTAATCGATCCACTTCTCAAACATTTTTTAAGCTCTGAAACATAATTTCTGATGAGTAAAATCGGTGTTCGATATCTTTCAGTGCAGTGTCACCCAATTTTACTTTTTTATGAATGATTAAATTTATTTTTCCAGTCACGTCTCTAGTTCTAGATTCTTAAGCTTTTGTAGCATATACTACGTAAATATGACATCCAGAACAATACATGACAAGTTAAATTCATTTGTTTGAGAATTAACTTATATGTACTAGCAAAATGTTTTTCAAATATTTTCCAGTTTTGGACTTTTTTATTAAGACACTAATTTTCAGCAAGATCGGTCAAAGAGTTTCTGAATGAGAGGGGGTCAAAGTTTTACATTTTGGGCAAACAGGTGTTCTTTCTCATCCATTTGTTAGCAAAATATGTCCCAAGTAGCATAGATAGCTGTTTAATCAATCTTGCTTACAAATTGTAGCATTTCATGTGTACATTTTGTTTTATTTGATATTTAAGTTATACGTCAACTCAATAAATGTAAATTTCATTAACAAAGTCAAAGTTTATAACCAAATTTACCAGCCTGTTTTCATTTCCTGGGATGGTTTAAAAGTGTCGCAAAAAGTTGAATTAATAGAAGATTCCTCACACGGGAAAAACTGTAACACGAGTGAGATTATTCCATAGCACATAGCTTTTCAATTGTTTAAGACGTTGGTAAAGATAAAGACTTTCATGCTAAGAATCGTTTTAGACTTATTTAGATATTCTCTTACAACTCGTGACATACTCGCCGTATAGTTGTTGCAAAAAGGTTCATTCGATGATGTTTTGACCAAAGGTAAACAAAGTGTAATAATGTTGTTTTTGTACTCTGAAAATAATCAAAGATTTTCTTCAGACTTGCATATTACAGCCGTACCTAGACAAAAGCGGCACGCATTTTCTAGTTTTTGAATAGAGCGGCCTCAACGCTTTGCAATTGGAAATCCCGATTTTGCCAGCTCGTTTAATAGTGAAGTTTGCCGCTATTATTTTTTAATAAAGGCAATTAAGCTATTTTTTGGTCAATCTAGCGCTTCTATACCCTCCACCACAATTAGTTGTAAAGAGGGTATACTAAGTTTGTCATTCCGTGTGAAACTTTTTTATTATCCATCTCAGACCCCATAAAGTACATATATTCTGGCTCCTTGAGTAATTCTAAGTCGATTAAGCCATGTCTGTCCGTCTGTTGAAAACACGCTCACTTTCGAAAAACTCAAAATAATAAACAAACTTGGTGCCAAATTGCTTGTAGTTGCCTAAGCAGCTTGGGATTGAAATCCAGCATTATCGGTTTAGTACGATCAGAGCTATGAATCAATGTGGAACCACCACCTAAAAAAAATTTATAATTTTGTTACAAAAACTAATAGCACAGAATGATATAAGATTTTGCAAAAATTCGGTTTATTTCGTGAAGACCCGTCCCATATAAGCCCTACTCCCGGAAGACAGTTTAGTACACCTAAAACCATAATTAATAATGATATCATAACAAAATTTGGCTCGTCACAGTTTAATAGAACTAGAAATGACACTGTGAAATTTCGTGAAGATCGGAACATAATTTACCCTAGGCCCCATAAAAAGCCCACTCTGGTAAAATAATTAAATACGTCTATAACTGTAGCAGATATATTTATTGTGGTAAACTTTCTTCCAGCTTAGCTTCATATGGCCAGAAGAAATTTTATGCAAATTTGTAATATACGGTCCATAATTTACCTTAGATCCCATTTATGTTTTTAATACCAGAAATCATAGCTTACCATGGCTTCAATATAAATTGCCTTCCTGAAAATTATTCAGGTTCGGCTTAAACTGTTACGAATCATGATATTTTACTCAAGCTATTTAAAATTGCTAAAAAAGCATACAACTTTCTGATTGTCGGTCAATAACTTAATATATGTCTAAACCGCAACCAATTTTAATGCTGATGTCTGTTTTTATAAAGATTTAATTAATAATATAGACGTCATACAGATATTACCCCTAAAACATTCGAACTGTCGGTGGAGGGTTTCAAGGAAAGGGTATCAAGAAAATGTTCCGTCTTCCGCTCTTGTTAAGGTACAGCTGTGGGAGACTGAAAAAAATCGCCACTTTTTAGAAACAAAATCAGCATATTGGCACTTTGTTAATTTCGGAACAAAAAATCGTCATAATGACGATAAATAGTCAATTCTGGCAGCCCTGTAACTTTAGTGAAATTGAGAAAAAGTGTGTCTGTAAGTCCCAATTCACACGTTGCAAGTCTTATTGATCAGCTTGCTACTTTATAACGAGAGTGAAGAGAGGAAAATAAACGTTTCTCTCTCACTCTCTCTCGCCTATAAGGTAGCAAGCTGATCAATAAGACTTGCAACATGTGAATTGGCACTAACTCATGTCGAAAACTATCAAAAGAGATTACGTCGTTACGTTATAAAGTGCCAGTTCAAACACGTCAAGTTTGACTCGTCAAGTCTTAAACTTTTAGGAGAGAAGGGAAAAGAGAATGCAATTTTTTCCCCCTTTCTCCTAAATACTCAAGACTTGACGAGTCAAACTTGACGTGTGTGAACCGGCACAAATGTCATAACTTTGCACTCGCAGCCGATGTGACATTGCAGACGTTGAGAACGCCAGTCACACAAATCGTTGAAGTCGACCAAAATTTACTAAAATTAAAACGGCGGCAAAGATACAACCGTCGGCTTTACCTAATGATGTAAAGTGCGACTTTAATGTTTGCTGTTTGCAAACTTACTTTGAAAGCATTCGTATATTTTATAAAAATGTTAAAAGAAAAAAATTTTAACAATTAAAAATTGTGCCAAGAACAAAATGTTATTATTTTTATTCTTTGCATTTTGCATTTTTAATATGTTTTTAGTGTTAATATTTGTTCTAACCCCGTTTTTATTCGTGAGATTATTTGACAATTCAAAACGTGAACTTTCTCACAGAAATTTTACAGACTTTTTCTGTAAATTTGCAGACGCAGTTAAGTGAGAAAAACAGTTTTTTGTTTAAATTTATGGCATTTTCGAAAATTTTCTCGACGCTGAAGAAACAGAGCAAGGCGAATTCAACAAGGTAAACTCTTTAGAACATCTGTTCGTCAGCTGTATTATCCGAGTTGTCAATAAATTGTATTTTTTAATTATTTTTATTTTTCATTTAAAAAAAATTGTGTTAATTTGTGAAATTTTATGACAAACAAATTAATTGTGGCTTAATTCTAGTTAACCAACGCAGTTCCAATAAAAAAACAAAGGGGAATAGAAAATAAAAAAATAGCAAGAAAAAATAAAATGGCACAATTCTCGGAAACGCATAGCCCCCTTTCACACTCGGCAAGTTACTTGCGCACTGTACAAATTTTTTTTAAATTTGTTTTTTCCTTACAGACTTTGTTGTTGTCGGCAAGTAACTTGCGCAAGTAACTTGCCGAGTGTGAAAGGGGGCTTAGTTTCCGATGCCCGTAATTTCTACAAAAAGATATCTAGTCGTGTTCGTACCTAACAGTTATCTTTACCTATCCGGTACCATTTTTTTGGTAATTCAAAAGGTAATGTTACCTACGTGAATTAACTATCGAAAATCGGTGGTGTAAAATACATTACACTTTAACCCGTAAGTAAGAAATACGTTTTAAAAATTTGAAAATCATAGATACCTATGCACAGCTAGATATCTATTTGTTGAAATTACGGGCACGAGTCATATATCTCTTAAGTCTTCATATAAATTTGCGGTTTCCCACTACATATCTGAACGTATATAGCTAATATTGGTATAATTAAAGAGCTTTTATTTAAAAATTCTTAATCCATAAAGGAGCGGCGATGAGTTTGCGAAAATATTATAGTAAGCATATCAATTGCTATGCGAAGAACCTTTATTTTGCAAAGTCGGTGTTTGGTATACCATAGATGAGAAAACCCTTGCGTCCAACCGAAGGCCGGCTATGTGGAGAAGGTTTATTAAACGAAGCTGGGGTTTATTTGATTAAATTTTTGATTCCTAGAGCACTTCCGTGACGTTTTGATATAAATTTTTGTAAAAACTGTATTAGGAGGTAAAGAGTTAAAAAGTTAACAATAAATTTTACATTTTCAGAAATATCTGTTTAAAAGCTTTCAAAAGGCACTAATAATGGCCACATACGTTTACAAATGTAGTGGAAAATCGTAAATTCATATGAAAGCTTCAGAATTCCATTACTCTGAAACTATGCGTTTTGTAGAATTTTACCATGAAATTTGTTCTTCTTATTTTTCAATTTTCTATTCCTCTATGTCCTTTTTTGTTGGAGCTGCGTTGGTAAGCTACATTTGTTTCTAATTTTTATGCATATGCTGGGTCCTTGAGCAATTTTTAGTCTATTTAGCCATGTCCGACTGTTCAAAACACTCTCACTTTCGAAAAAACTCAAAATAAAAGAACAATATTGGGGTAAAATTCTTTCCACTTCTAAGCATTTCTGAATTGAACTCCAACACAATTGGTTTAGTTGGAAACGAGTCAAAAAACCCAATGTGAAACATCGTGCCTTAAAAATTTATACACACTTTGATTAAAAAAAAACAAATATAAATGCATGGCAGAATGCACCCTTAACATTAAATCTTCAAAAACACAGAATACATTAAATTTTGTTTAGATCGGTTCATAAACACACAACTTTAAATATAAAAAAATCAATAAAAAATTTTATTGTTTACTTTTTATTCACACTTTTTGTAAACAATAATTAGTATTGTGGTTATTTTGTTGAACTATTTATGGTTTTTAATCCAAATTTTTAATATTTTTAATTAGGCTTAAGTTCATGAAATTTAATTTTTCATTAAATTATTTTTTTATGAAGAAAGGAATTTTACAACATGAACATTAATTAAAATTGTTATTGATAATCTTTAATTCTTGACGTGGCTGGGGCTCGAACCCCGGCCGGCAGGTTACCATGACATGTTTCGATCGCAACCACTCAATCTCCTCAGATGGATTTGCCGTCTTACACTAGCAGCCATCGACGACTGCTGACATCAAACATCAATCCTTAAACCAAATTGTATTCTAACATTTGGTAGATCGAAATTTGATTTTCCTGAATGATTATCCATTTTAATTGATTTTACATGTTTTTTCCAAATTTTTTTAATCCAAATTTTTAATATTTTTAATTAGGCTTAAGTTCATGAAATTAAATTTTTTTTGTAAACAACTATTTTGACAACTCGGATATGTTACACTAACAAAATGCCTGTTATTTTTGTTAGAGTTGTAATTGTTGTAGCGACGAGTTTACCTTGTTGAATTCGCCTTGAAACAGGGCATGGGCACAGGATTGTGAAATCTTTTGTTTATAAATAAATGAAATGTTTTTACGATTTGTTTTCTGAAATATTTTGTGATGCGATGAGCGAATTTGAAGACGACGCCAATCAAGCGTTTTTTTCATATCAGCCTTTACAAAAAAATTTCGGGAATGAAAAACAATGCTTTTAGTTTCCCTGCAATGTAATAAAAACACCGGGAAATTAGAAAGCCTTGTCTAAAGTCACAATATTTTATTTTTCTTATATACTTTTTTTGTTTCCAACTGGGAACATAATTTTGATGGACCATGTTTTACCAAAAAGGGAATATTGTACGATATATATGTATGCACATATTCATATGTGTGAGTATATTCATATACGTGTGTGTGTATATATATTTTTAAATGAACACGAAGAGTGCCTGCATATGTGCAGTTAAAATTCAAAACTGCTGTGGTAACAGTAAAATGAACTAGTGGCGGTGGCAGTCGTCGTAGTTTGCCGTTACATGACCTCATATCCGAACGTACGCACTCTTGCAAATATTTTGAAAATAACTGGCTGCATTTGTCAACCAAACATGTTTTAAATACGACACACGGCCATTGAATCAGTTGCTTAATTTACGAGTGTGTAAGTGTTTGTGTGGAAATGTGTGATTTTATAAGATTTTGCAAAAAAATAAAAAAGAACCCGTTTGTACGCATCTTTAAAAATTTTTATATTTTTTACTGGGTGGGTTGCAAGTTGCAAATAGCCAGACCACAAAAACCATATTGGTCTGTTGTTGCATTGATTATGGCCCAGAAAACTTAAGTGAAAGATTAAACTTGCAGCTTTATGCAAAATGTGCATATGCAAAGGCTGTTGCTTAAATCCCCATATGAGTTTGGTTGCGTGTAATTTCGGTTTGTTGCGATGGAAATTTATCGCTTAATCATTATCATGTTCCTTTAATTTCTATGAGAAAACAAGTCTACTTAAGTATATCTTGGATAAGTGGCAGGATTGCCACTTGGTTTAATGACGCTGTGTTTGCTTAAAAGCAATTGTAAAACTTCAACTTATATGTGGTTTTTCTCGTTATGTTTGCATTAATTTGAAAGACAAACATGAAGAGAGTAGCTTATATCAACCGGAGAATGTATTTTTTTAACGAAAATTAACTGGGGAATTACGGCCTGTTTGTCAATATCGAAAAAACATTTTCTTTCGTATATTCCCTTTAAAAACAAAATTTAAAAATATTGTTTTGGTTTTGAGTGCAAGTTAAACGAAGGAAAATTTGTTCATTATCGACAAACAAGCAGAAAAAGTAATGCGAGGGAACTCTAACTGTCACGTGCAGCTCAAACTGAAAGAATGCATTTAAATTTTTCTAAAAGAAAAAAATATAACAAAAACTCTTATTTAAAAGAGTTGAATTGATTTAAGTTAAACACTGATCCCAAAAGTATAATAATATCGTTTTAGTACATTGCTGTTAAAAATTGTAAACGCGAATATCGCGAATGCAAACGCTATCTTCTAAAAATGACTAGCACCATTGAATTCAGCTCACTCAAATTAGCTTTATTGGTAGGTTGCCCAGCTTGTTAAAAAAAATTTCAAATTCGTGTACAGTGTTACTAATCGTTATGTTGTTTGACAATTTTTATTTTAAATGAAAAGTAGTTAAATCAATACTATTACTTTAAGGGCTAAAAAATCAGAGCAACTCTCTTTTAGGTTTAAAATGTGTTTAAATAAACAAATCTATAAATCACTTAACATGTAAACCATCTTTAAACGCATAAAATTGGGCGTTTAAACTACCAATGCAGACCATATAAATTTGATAAGATTTATCGTAGTGCTGCCACATGTTATTTTTGTAACTACATGTGACACTGATTTATAGTTGCTGAGTTTAAACTACATCTAAGATCAAGTTTAGTTCAACTAAACCAGCGTTTTAACCATCAGCGATTTATAAGCCATAAGTCGTGCTCGATTTCGAATTAATTATGATAACTAGTGATGAGATTTTCATGCACTAAAAAATCGAACATTGGCGCATAAAATATGCACTTAAAACTTAAACATTTTCAATAAAAAAGCGTTTTTTTTAATTTTATTTAAAAGGTACAATATTTTTTAAAACTTAATTGCAATTACTAATTTAAACATAAACGAATAAACACTTTTTTTATGAAAAATAAATACATGAAAAATAAACTTTCAACGTCAACCGATGTTAAAGGAGCATACTTGAAGGATGCTAATTAATTTTTAGACAAGTAAGAAAGTATAGTCGGTCAATCCCGACCATGTGATACCCTACACCCCAGTATTTAAAAACACATCATGCTTATGTGTCCATACCCAGTAAAAACTTCGCCTACAAAATAATGTGTTGAGTAATCAGAAAAACATGAACGCACTACTTACAATTCTACTGAAAGAACCAATGAATTTTACAAGGGAAGTCCCAAAATGAACGCATTTTAAAGTAAGTAATTATTTTTTAACTTAAACACATCCAGAAAAAAGTAGTTATACACAGAAAGAAAAACACTCCGGATAAATTAATCTTTTTATACTTACTTCAATCACGAATCGTAATTAAAAATCAAGTACGATTAACACTAAAATGTACTTAAATCAATCTTTAATGGGATTACTTTAAAAAATCAATCCCGATATTTATTGAAATAAGTATAAAATGCTTAAATCAAGTACAAAAAAGATTAAACTTTTTGTTGAAAGTGCCACTCTGAGAGTAAAATTACAAAATGAGGGTTTTATCTCATAAAACTTATTAGTCTCATCTCTCAGCATTGCATTTTTTATGCGTGCTTACGTGTGTGTTTTTCAAAATTTGTTGTACAATTATTTTGTTTGTTGTAACAACAAAAACAACAGAACAAGAAGAAAAACATATACATATATATGTATGTATTATTTTTATGTTTAACCCTCCGGCTTACGCATGCTTTGATTATCTATACACATTAAACAAAGGCCCGGCCAGACTCATGTGTACCACGAACGGTTAAAAAGTAAATTTGAAATTTGCGTCTCATTTAGTTTATATTTTTAGTTAAATATGTATATAAGATTTTTAAAGTAAAAACCATATCGGGCATGATGTTGGTGTTTTATCATTCTTTAATGTGTAAAACGGGTAAGTAAATCAATCATAATAATTTTTTCTGTCTAATCTCTTTTTTGGTTTTTTTCAAGAACAAATTGGAGATAAAATCAACTTTATAATACTTGAATCAAGCGCATTTTGAGATTGATTCAATCTTAGTTTTACTAAAATCAATCTCATTTTCGGATTATATTAAGTACAAGTTCGGATTAAAACAATTTTATAATTCTTGAATCAAGCGCATTTTGAGATTGATTCAATCTTAGTTTTACTTAAGTCAATCTCATTTTCGGATTACTTTAAGTAGGAAATCGGGATTGAATATGGATTATTTTATGGAGTATTTTGGGATTGAAAATCCGTACTTGAATCAATCTTTCTGTACTTGATTCAAGAAAATCCGTACTCACCGTACTATCAATACCGCTTCGGATTGATTTGAGTACGTTTGGATTGATTTTTTTTTTGAGTGTAGAAGTTGTTATAGACATAGTTATAGATGAAAGCTACTAAATAATGAGTTAAAGAATCTATTCATTTTGAAAAAGTAGGCGAAGTTTTTACTGGGTATAAATATAGATTTATCTATGTTTCTAAACTTCATTAAAATCCGTTTGAAAGTTTGTGAGAGGCAGAAATTGAACCCAACCAGGGGAGGTGGACCTATTTTTGAAAAACTGTATAGCTTAACTTTCCATATGGATATGGATCTATCTATTCTTGAAATATCATTAAAATCGGTTTTAAAAGCAGAAATTGCCCCTATCTCCCCACGTGGTCCTTTTTTTTTAAAAAATGCATACCTTTTGTGTCCATATAGATATGGTTCTATCTATGTTTTAAATTTCATTCAAATAGGTTTGATAGTTTCTGAGAGGAAGAGAATTCCTCCTTTCTTCCCTCGTGGTCCTGCGATAGGCTTGGTCCTTGTGCCAATAAGAACCTATGTCCCAAATTTTATCAAGCTATCTCCAAAATTGCGACCTGTAATTTGCGCACAAGATTACATGGGCAGCCAGCCAGCTGGCCGGACATTCTGAGTGATTCTGAGTCGATCGGACCAATATTTTAATGTGTTACACACATCAGCACCAATGCATAATACCCTCTCCACTATTGTGGTGTGGGTATAAATATACATATATTTTCTCATTCAGATCCCATATTTTATTCCAGATCTAAAGTGGTTGAAATTTGTTTTTATTTTTTTTAAAACCTATATTTTTTGGCAAAACGTTTTGGAGTTTTTTTTTTTTTAATTTGTTGTGATATTCTCAATCGATTTGAGCTGGCTATTAAGTGAACTAAATTCCTCCAATTTAGTTATTGTTTCACCAATATATCCGTAATTGGAAAAATCAAATGCCAATTGATCTTTTACTTTTTTAGTTGCTTAAGTATCGGTAGCAACAAGTTCTTTAATAACATTCTTATATTGCTCAAAGTTTTTTGAATAGTATTCTACAGCATCTAGCCAGGTTCCCCATCTTGTTAATACTGGTTGCAGTGGTAACGGTACCAAAAGATACATTTCATTTAAAATTGTAAATCGTGGAGGAGCCTTTAAAAATATTTTTTCCTGTATGAAATCAATATTATCGAATTAGACTCTAATTTCCTCTGCAACTCGGTGTAACTCATGTGCCAATCATGTAACATGTACCAGTTTGTATAAAATACTTCAAACCCATCAGCAGCATTATCTATTAAAGGTGCTGCATTTATTAAAAATAGAAGGATCTTTTGTCGAATCTTGAAAATCTTGTTGTTTGGAGTGATATTTTTTGAAAAGTTTTTTATAATATGTAAGTATGTAAATTAAAAGATATATCACTCAAAAAGGTTAAAATATGCAAAAATATGCATTTAAAAGCAAAATAGGCATTTTAACCAAAATATGCAACAATATGCAAAAACAAATCGATGCCATTTTAACCCAAATTTAATGATTCGGAAAAATATTTGGTCAACTTCGATCTTAGACTATCGACAAAAAACATGCATATGCATGGAAATTACTTATATTTGGAAAAAAAAGATAACTGTTAAACAAGTAAGAGTGCTATATTCGGCTTTCCCGAATCTTATATACCCTTCACTTAAATACCCTTCACTATATTCACTAGACAAAAACTAAATAATGTTTACATATACATACATACTAACAATACTAAAAACTTCATTATTAATTAAATTTTAAAAACGAAAAAATCTAAAATCGTTTTTAGAACATAAAAATTAAAAAAAGTTTTTTTAATCAAAGTCATTTTCGGGAATACAAAGTTTATTATCAATACGATTTCCATATGTCGTGCTTAATTCCCAGTTTTTCATATTTGATAAATACACTGAAATTCATTGTTGAGGGAAAGCTAGCTTCTATGCGCATTTCGCCGGTTGCTTAGACCAGCTCATCAGGAAACCTTTTCCAAAGATTTTAGAAAAGCCAAAAATATTAAACCAATAAAACCCTAAAGCGAATAAGAGTTATAAACACTCTAAGTCTTACTCGTAACAATATCAAAGCTTAAACAAAACACCAACAGTAAACAGTAAACAGTGAGTTCATCTTTTCTTACATTTTTTGAAAAAACCAAGATTTAAACCATGAGAGTCCACAGTTTCTTACATTAACAAACACTCTCGACAACTGAACCATGAAGGAACGTTGTTTGAATATCATTAAAAGGGAATATGGCCTGATTTTCGGTCCACAACTAAATTAGATGTGATGAGTTGTAATTTATTTTTGATGTTTTTGTTCACCGCAATATAGCAAAGTTGTAAACCATAAGCCAAAATTAGGAAATTTAGTTGTGAACCGTAATAGGGGCAGTTTTTTATAGAAGTTGCAAAAAGGAACAAAAATTCTCAGTTTCTATTAGTTAAAACTATTTCGTTAAATAGATTAAAAAATAAAGAAGAGTGCTAACGAAAATCATATTGGGCATTATGCTAGCATATGTAAACAATTACAAAGGGGGGTGGGGGTAAAGAACAGGGACAGCACATCGTTAAATCAACTTCGCTTTTTATAAGGACCCAGAATATATGTATATACTTGATAGGGTCCAAGATCAAAATTGTAGAAATCACAAACGGAATGACAAACTTATATAAAACTTTTCCAACTTCGGCTCCTTCTGTGGTGTATTGGAGCTTGAGGTTCGGTTGATATCTTTGTTTAAAAAAAAACGTCTATATGCCGACCGGATGCAAGGATATACCCATTTGTCTTGATTTTTCCGGTAAATGTCAGCTAAGTTCACCAAAAAATAACAGGTGGGTAACGCGTCCATTCCAGATCATAGTAGTTTCGTACCTTAATGTATTCCTTTTCTTATTTGTCCACAAACGTAGAAACTCAACGCACGTTTTACATTCACGGAAAGAATTATTTACTTAATTTAGCTTGATTCCCTCCCAAGCTTAGATTACAAGATCTCACAAGTCTTACATATTCCATAATATTTTGTGAGATAGAAATCTAATCAGTTTTGTTGCGACTGTCAAAAAATCTAATATAACATGACAGTTTGTGTTCACACCATCACACAAAGTATAAACACTCACACATGAAACAAAATGCAACCCTGATCCAATGAAAAGTATTATTGTTTAGAAATTTTTCAAAAAACAATGAAGTCGTATGGGATGTCAAACTTTTTTCATAATACTTGTCATTTTCATCACACATGCTTTCACACTATGTCATATTACTTGGGTTTTTGACATGTATTAATACGAAGTAAAATAGTGTAATCTAGCCTTAACCAGGCAATCAAATGGAATCCCAAGGAAAGCAGGCATTGAGGACGAGCTCCTCAGACATGGAACTGTCACATTGATGTGGAATTAACTAGAGTTCGTAAAAGCTGAAGGGAATCTTAAGCCAATGCATCCGCCAGATCCGAATAGAATTAGTTATGGCCCTACGCTCCTAATAGCAACAACAGGAATTAATAATTTGTTCCATACATAATGGCATCGATAGGCCTTTCTAACAAATAAAAAATTTCAATAATATTTCACACTTTAATTGTTTTTTTTTTTCAATTAAAGATACGAAGTGCTTAATAAAATATCCTTTCACCAAATTTATTACATATGATACCTTCCTAATGACCATAAGCATACGTACATACATAGTTAGCCATAATGAATATAAGCTCTTACAGAAACGCACATAATCACTATGGCTCATTGATTTGCATACAAGTTTATATAATTAATTTAACGCTACTATGATTGCAATTAGTTCTAACTTATCGGTAGCACTCTCCGTGCATGCATTCATTGAAGTGCTGGCATTTTAATGTTAGACATGCAACATTTATGATGTTTTACTAAAATGTAAAATCAAATTCAAAAATAGCTACGAGCTTTCTTCAGTTTATGTTGTTTATAATAATTTAGCAAAATGTATTGAGGAACTGATGTACGTTTTTGTTACACATGCGGATACGTAAGCACATGTTTTTGTCGTAAATAATAATATTTTAAATTAGAATTTATTAAATACTCTCATCAAATTCTTTTGAAAAATGAGCACACACTTGGGTTTCTAAACGCGTTTAAGCAAAATGTTGATTAAGTTAATCAAAGCCGTTCACATTACATTTGAGATGACAGTTTTTTTTTCATTATTAATTTATTGAATCTTCATCTATATATATAAAATTGTAACGTTACTGACTGACTGACTCACTGACTGACTCACTGATTCATCATCGCACAGCCTAAACGCCTGAAGCTAGACACTTGAAATTTGGACCAGAGATTGGTCACTCCCCATATCGATCCACTAAGACGGGATTTTTGGAAATTCGAATGTTTAGGGGGAAAAAAAGGGTAAAAACGGGAAAATTCGGTAACCTTATATCTCCAAAACTAAAAGAGATACAAAAAAAATTTAATACCTATCGTAGTTCTTTAGAAAAATAAGCGGACAGGTGTCTGGTACTTTTTTGAAATTCGGCCCTATTTGGGAGTAAACGTGTAAAATCTGAATTTTAGTACTTTTTTGACACCCCATCTATCTTTTGAACCAATAAACATAGAAACAAAGTTAATACCGCATTCGAAACTTATCAAAAAAATACGAATATAAATTTGGTACTTTTTCGAAATTCGAACATTTAAGGGGTAAAAATCGTAATTATTTTTGGTACTTTTTTTAAAAAACATTTTTTGAAATATTCGTACTAAATTATGGGCTGCCACTATAATACTGAAATTTTTTATACTTTAATGGGGTGAAAAATAGTACCAAAAAGGGAGAATACAGGAAATTTGATATTTTACTTAACTTTTTGGTATTTTTTAAATTATCGTTATGTTGGACCTAAAAACATAAGATTCAACATGCAATGTCGTGAGTGGATAAGAATCTATGACGGAACTTTTTGGTACTTTTTTATTCGTTAGCTGGTACTTTTTGAATTTCCGTTAGTATTGGACCCAGAAACATGCAATTCAACATGAAAGGTCTTGAGTGAATGACAATCTGTTAGAGAGATCTTTTTGGTACTTTTTCGTTTTTTAACTGGTCCTTTTTTTAAATTTTCGCTAATGTTGGTATAATGAAAATAAAATTAAACCTGCATGGTCCTGAGTGAATGAGAATCTCTAAAAGCGCTTATAGGTACTGTTTAGTTATTAAACTGGTACTTTTTGAATATCCGTTGTTATTGGACTTAGAAACATTAAATTCAAGATGTAATGCCCTAAGTGGATAAGAATATATAAGAGGTAAGTTTTTGGTACTTCTTTGTTCTGTAACTGGTACTTTTTGAATTTCCGTTAGTATTGGACCTAGAAACATAAAATTAAACATGCAAGGTCCTGAGTGAATGAAAATCTGTAAGAGGGCTTTTGGTACTATTTTCTTCTTTAACTGGTACCTTTTATATATCCGTATTTATTGGTTCTAGAAACATAAAATTAATTATGCAAGCTCCTGAGTGAATGAGAATCTGTAAGAGGGATTTTTTGCTACTTTTTCGTTCTCTAACTGGTACTTATTCTTGTTTATTAGAAAAATTCGCTAACCGTATATTTCCTAAACAAAAAGAAATACAAAAAATTTAATACTAATTATTGTTCATTAAAAAAAATAAACGGAGAGGTGTCTGGTACTTTTTTGAAGGAAGGCCTTTTTGGGGTGTAAAAGGGTAAATAAATATTGTATCACATTTTTAGCTTATCTAAAAAATACAAAACAGGTTTGGACCTTTTTTTGAAATTCAAACGTTTAAGGTGTGAAAATCGTTCCTAATTTTGTTACTGTTTTCTCAACATTTTTCTCCATCTCTATATAATATAAATTTGTAAAGTAACTGACGGATTCATCATCGCACATCCTAAGCTCTTGAAGCTAAAAAGCTGACTTTTGGACCGAAGGGTGGCCTCTCGCCAAATCGATTCCGCTAACCTTAAAAATCCAAAATTAAAGAGATCCAAAAAATTTAACACTTATTGTTGTTTGTTAAATAAAAATAAGGGGAAAGGTGCCTGGTACTTTTTTGAAAATAAACTTTGGCATAAAAATATGTCCACGAAGAAAAAGGAGACGCTAACGAAGTAGCGGGTTAAATGCTAGTATATTATATATGAACTAACAATAATGTCCTGCCAGTGCCAGTCAAAAATGTTCTTCATTACGGGTTCTGTTCACATATATAGGTGTTTATCGTTCACCTAAATGGATAATTGCGGCAGTGGGTTCGGATGCAATTCGAGCCTTTTTAAGTATTTTACTGCATATTTCTTATGAATGTTTGAGTTTTTAACATACCAGGGAGCGGCTGTGATAATTCGAATAAGTTTATTTTGGCCGAGGCCGAGGCAGTGCCCCATAACTGAATATCGTAGCACCATATTGGCTTTAAAATAGAGTTGTAAAGTAGTAGTTTGCAATCGAGACTAAGAACAGAGTTTCTTCCAAAAAGCCATTAAATTTGGATGGCTTTTAGTTTCATTTGAGTTAACTTTGCCTCTATACGGCTTTTCCACGTTAAACGGCGATCTTAATGTATACCGAGATATTTTACTTGCGAATTTTGAGGTATTACTTGATTCCCGACGCAAGGTGAATGTTATATGTACGCATTTTTGCTCATTGACCTTTATCCTCCATTGCTTTAACCACAGTTCGATTTGAAATATATGGTCCTGTAAGTAACGTGATGCTTTATGACGGTTTTCGTGCACGCTTAGAAAAGCTGTGTCGTACGCAAATGTTGAAGTTTGTGTGTAGTTGTTTGTTGGCATGTCCGAAGCATAAATTAAGTATAATAGAGGGCCCAGGATGCTGCCTTGTGGGACTCCAGCTCCAATTGGCTGAGGTGAACTTAAGAAATTTCCTTCTTTAATAATAAATTGACGACCGACTAAGTAGTTTTCTAACAGCTTGTGTGTGTTTGCTGGTAAATTTTGCTTCAGTTTATGTAATAAGCCTTCATGCCAGACTTTATCAAAAGCTTGAGAAACATCGATGAAGATAGCGGAACAATTTTTCTTTCTGCAAAAGCTTTTCTTGTAGCGCTTACTATTCGATGGGTTTGTTCAATTGTGCTGTGTTCACTTCTAAAGCCGAATTGGTGGTTAAAATGGTTACGAAACACAAAAAACCAATTAATATTTCTTTAAAGTATTTAAAATTTATAAAAATAAATTTAATAAATATCTCAGAAGATTTTTTACAAACATTTAATTGTGAAAATTTGTGAATTATTTAAGGACCAAATAAAAACTTTAAGAAGAGAAAATGGTCTTTTGTACACGTGAGTGGTACCTTCATGGTGGCCGATTTTGCGTTATACTCAGCTTGATGTATGTTCGGTGAATTTATGTGATACATGAAGTGATCTAGTTGTAATCATGTCAATTTGAAGCGATTAACAATTAGTGCTTAAACGCGTTTAAGAACCCAAGGGTAAACACTGTAAAACAAATCAAAATTAGTTCGATTACATACTTAGCTTATAAAAAATTAAACTGATTTTGTTTAAACAATATTTTAACTGGCGCTTGGATTTTGGTCTTGAGTAAAGATTATGTTTATTCAATTCGCAGAATAAATTTAACAAGTCTGCGGTTTTAAACAAGCTTAACGTGAACTAAAGTATTAACTTTTTCTTCTTTATATTTTAAATACAATATACATTTACATCTTTTATTTCGTTGCTATAAAAGCACTACAAATGGGCAACTTAATATTCCCAAAAAAAAAGATTAAAATAAAACGAAAACTGTGTGTGTCACTTGCAATATATTTGTGTGCTGTATTGTGAAGAGAAAGAGGAGCCAAAAAAGTTGTGGCAACCTTTTTAATAGAAATGATATTGAAAATAATACCGAAAATAATTTCACTTCTAACAATTATAACCACCAACTCCGGGACTACATATTTATGTTTGCACAGCTTGGATGTTGACTCTGTTCATGTTGCACAAACAGCACGAACATTAAGTATTAGTTTGGGTGTGAATAGACAGCCAAGCATTTATGGAACTCCCAGTAGCATCTCTGCAGCCGCTGACTCGTACTTGTAGTAACAATTAAATAGAAATCGACAAAATAAAATGTTTTAAAGTTGGAAAATACTGTTCTACCACCAACAACAAAAAAAAAAAAAAAAGAAACAACCTTCCAAAGCAATTGGTACTTGTTGGTTTAAGTGTATGTGTTGGCGAGAATTTTTAAGTATGAGTGAAAATAATAGTTAAAATTAAATAAAAACGAATAGCATTCAATAGTTATTTAGAGTGAAAGCATAAGGGAATAAGTACTTATAGAGAACGCGAATACCCCACAAGAAAAGTATCCGCACAATCATTATGTTGGTTTCACTTAAAAGACAGGAAAATACACGTAAAGAAATAAAAGTTAAATTACTACTTTTATAAATAACAAAATGTAAAATAGTTCTAAGCCAATTTAGGGTTAGGATTTAATTGTTCTTGTCCGAAATCAAATCAAATAATAATCAAATAATAATCCAATGTTTTACTCTTCACACTTACCAAACAATATTAAACCCACGTTCAGATATATGAAGTCTAACGAATCCTAACATTAGATCATGTCCAGATTGCTTAAGCGCTGAGAGAACTTATCAATTACGTTTCTTTAGATTTGTATCTAAGAAACATCAACAGAAAGAATTGTGCGTAAACCCAGAGAGTCAAGAAATCTAAAAACCAGATAAATATAATCTGCTTAACATTAAAACATTTGTGAAGTCTACTTTTGCCAACCCCAGAAAAATATCTGTCGGAGACAAAAAACAAGAAAGTAGAACGGGATTGGCGGTCTGCTTATAAAACCAGCTATTGAATTCAAATACCTCTTCTCGTATATAAAATATAATTCAGATGGCGGTCTGAATGTCTTAACTAGGGAAATAAAACAACAACAGTAAAGCCCACAGTGGGCTTATAGGCAGCGAACGAGCAAAAATTAGATATCTGGAGCAGCACTGCCAAGCATTTAAAAAAAAAAAAATTAAATTTGGGAAATAAAATCGTCAAGATTTAAAAAAAAAAAAAAAATTAAGAGTGCTACATTCGGCAGTGCCGAATCTTTGATACCCTCCACAGAAATTTCGAATATTTCAGGAGTTTTATTTATATGACATATATTTATTATTAATTTATCTTTATAAAAACAAACATCAGCATTAAAATTGGTTGCAGTTTAGACACCAAGTTTATTCATTTCTTCTGAGTTTTTCGATAGTGAGCGTGTTTTCAACAGACAGATGGACATGGCTTAATCGACTTAGAATTTCTCAAGGAGTCAGAATAAATGTACTTAATAGGGTCTGAGATGAACAAAATAAAAGTGTAACACGGAATGACAAACTTAGTATACCCTCTTCAGAACTAAATGTGGTGGAGGTTATGAAAAAATCGTCACACAAAAGATCAACTGCTTTTTTTTTTTAAACACAGTAGTATTGTATATAAATAATTATATTGAGCTCTAACTGCGTAAATAACGTAAGCGCCAAAAATCAAATTTTACTGGAGAGAGTTTTTTTTACTTGATTTCATAAACGATAAAAATGTTCTTGCTATAAAATTGTAACTGTACCTAATGTGACCATGACATTTTGGGAGATGATGCAATTGTTGCCAATAAAGTTATTATTAAAAGAAAAAAAAACCAAACTTGAAAATGATGTCGCTAACGTTTTTTTTCGCGGTTAGCACTCGATATATTTTATCTTTTAATTAAAAATCCTATACAATCGGCAAGGACAAAACTCTGTTTTTCAACCGATTTAAGCAATAATACATCATTTGAAAAGTATTTACTGACAGAAGTGCACAACATATATTTTCTTAATAATATAAATCTGAGGAGGTAATAAAGGATAAATTCGGTAACTTCATATCACCAAAGCTAAAAGTGATACAAACAAATTTAATATTTATCGTTGTTCATTAGAAAAATAAGCGGACAGGTGTCGGCTGCCGCATTTCCGAAATTCGGTCCTTTTGTTGAGTAAACGGGTATAACCTGTATTTTGGAACTTCGTTGATTCCTCAATTATCTTTTAAGCCAATAAACATAGATATAAAGGTTATACAAAATTCGTTATTTATCTTAAAAAAATATCAACAAAAACTTGGTACTTTTTCGAAATTCGGACGTTTAAGGTGGGAAAATAGCACCTACTTTTGTACTTTTTTTACAAAAAATATTGAGTTTAAAATTTAATCTATCGATATACATATATAAAATTTTAATGTTACTGACTGATTCATTAACGTACAGCCTAAGCGCCTTAAGCTAAAAACTTAAAGTTTGGAGAGGAGTTTGGTCTCCCCCAAATCGATCCACCAAGACGTGATTTTTTTAAAATTCGAATTTTAGGGAGTAAAAAGGATAAAAATGCGTAAATTCGGTAACCGTATATCTCCAGAACTAAACGATATACATACAAAAAAGGGAATAACCTAAAAACATAAAGTTTATATCACATTCGAAAATTATCTAAGAAGTACAAACACTAATTTGGTACTTTTTCGAAATTCGAACGTTTAAGGGGCGAAAGTCTTAACTATTTTTGTCACTTTTTTTACAAAACATTTTTCTCCATTCATTTACATATACTTATTTATTTATGGGCTCCCACTACAATATTGAAGTTCTTGCTACTTTAATGTGGAGGAAAAAGTACCAAAAAAGGGAAATACGCGAAATTAAATTCCTTTCTTCAGCTTTTACCTTTTTACCTATAAACATAAAATTAAACATGCAAGATCCTCAATGAATGTGGATCTGTAAGAGGGATCTTTTTGGCAGCGTTTAAAAAACTGCAGTCAAGTGGAAAAACTGCCATTTCTTCCACTTCTTCATTTGTCATTGGCCAAAAAAAAAACTATTGCTTTTATTTCTGATTCATTAAATGTAAACAGTCGATGTCAAACCAATTCAAAAATTTAAAAGTTGTATACCAATTTTCGTTTTTCGTTCGGCAGTTTTTGGTTTCTACCGCAGTTTTTTAAACCCATGTAATATATCTGTGGCTTGGTGCTAAAAGGGCCAATGGCAAAACTTTGCTGTTTTGAGTTAATCGTTTCATAATGTGTATTATTTTACTCTCTTTTATTTTTCTGTATCAACCAATGTCTTAGTTAACCCAGAACAGTTAAATGAGGTTTTTTAGACATTGGCTGATACAAAAAAATAAAACTGAGTAAAATAATACACATAATGAAACGATTAACTCAAAACAGCAAAGTATTGACATTGGCCCTTTTAGCACCAAGCCACAGATATATTACATGCAATATCCTCAGCGGATGAGAATAAATGTTTGGTACATTTTTTGCTCCAAAACTTTTTTAATCTAGAAACATAAACTTTGCCACGAAAAAATGGGAGACGCTCACGAAGTACCGGAATTAATGCTAGTATTTTACAAAATAGCCAAAGTTAATTAAAAAAGCAACATATATTTAATTATTATATTTTATCCTAAATTAAAATTTTAATAGAAATTCAAGCACCTTCCATTCGTGTGTAAAGGTGGCATAAAGTCATATGTCTTAAAATAATAACATGAAAAAATACGACTGTGAACAACCCCTCATAATTCAGTTTGCTATTTTAAATCAGCTGATTTAAAACAAATATAAAAAATAAATATTTGCCAAAAATAAAAATATTTTTTAATTCTAATCCATGAATTAATAAATTAACTTAAATCTACGTGACTATTTTCGGTTTTTCAGACGTAAATCAGATACAAATTTTAGTTTGTTGGTATACCAAACAGCAGAGTTCTAAGCCGATCTAATTTGACGCCGCAAGTGATTTGTTGTAAAATTGCTAGCCGAAGGATAAATTCGAATGTTAGCTGGATAAAATTTTACCATCAACGGCAACGGCTTACAAAAACTAACGCGGCTCAGCTCAGCCGTTCAGCGCAGGTCTCTTCGGATTAATTACGACAGCACAATAAACATAGCAAGCAAAGTTCTATTAATTTAAGACACTTTTTGTTTATAAAGCAACAACAATATTTTTAAACCATTGTAAAATGTTGGAACATAATGACCAGGGCAAGGGACTTCATGCAAATGCATGTTTGTTGTCGGTACTCTGAGACCCACCTAAAGTTAATATCTTTGCGAATCACAATATTTCCAGGCATCAATTTGTTAGTGCATATTTTTGCATATTTTGCTTTAAATGCATGTTTTTGCATATTTTGATATAAATGCATATTTTTCGTCATATTTTGTTATAAATTCACATTTTTCGTCATATTTTGTAATATTTATAAAAAAAAATTGATGTTTTCTTAGTTTTTTTGTTAAAAATATCTTTCTGTTCAAGGCAAATTCATTATAAGGTATAGTCAGTGAATCAGCTGGTTAACTTCGACATTTTCAAGGAGCAAAAACAACATGTTGGTGTTTGGTACTGAATTACCTACATTTTATTATAAATTCACCTTGTTTCTTCTACTTTTAAAAAGTAGCACATACAAAAATTATACAATTTGTATAATTGTGCACATAATTGTAGAAGTAACAATAAAACAGTTTTTGACATTTCATTTTGTTCGCGGTTTTTATACCCACGTCACAATAGTGGAGAGGGTATTATGCATTTGTGCTGATGTGTGTAACGCCTTAAAATATTGCTCCTAGACCCACCTTAAAGTATACCGATCGTCTTAGAATCACTTTCTGAGTCGAACTTACGATGTCCGTCCGGCTGGCAGGCTGGCTGGCTGTCCATGTATACTTGTGCGCAAAGTACAGGTCGCAATTTTGGAGATAATTTGATGAAATTTGGGTCGTAGGTTCTTATTGGCACAAGGACCAAGCCTATTGAAAATGGGCCGAATCGTAGGACCACGAGGGAAGATAGGGGGAAATTTCTTCCTCTTAGAAACTATCAAACCGATTTCAATGAATTTTAATCATAGATAAAACCATATCGTTATGGACACAAAATGTATGCATTTTTAAAAATATAGGACCACGAGGGGAGTTAGGGGCAATTTCTGCCTCTCAACCCGATTTTAATGAAATTTAAAACATAGATAGATCCATATCTATATGGACACATTAGCTATACAGTTTTTCAAAAATAGGACCACAACGGGAGGTAGGGGGCAATTCTGCCTCTCACACACTTTCAAACCGATTTTCATGAAGTTTATAAACATAGATAAATCTATATTTATATGGACACATAAGCATGATGTGTTTTTAAATACTGTGGTGTAGGGTATCATATGGTCGGGCTTGACCGACTTTACTTTCTTACTTGTTTTTACTTGAAGAAGCAGCAAATAAAAATAATGTTCGGCGAAGAAAAAATAGAACTCAACATAATATTTTAGATTTACGGTGTAAGAAGTATGACCTAAAATCCAAAAAGTATTAATAAAATAAATTGTGTTTAAGGAAAAAAATGCCAAAAGAAAAAATATCAAAAAATAATCTTTTAAATAAGTGTGTTTTTGAGTCTTCAAAATAGAGGGAAAAGTACTTTTTTGCAAAGTTTACAAAAAGGTGTTTCATTTAAAAATTTCAGGTAATTCAGCACCTTCAAAGCCAGAAACACAAAGATTTATGATTTATGAAAACGTTGCGCAAACTTTAATTTCAAGAAAATCAACTTTTGGGGATAAGACTAGCAAATTTTGTTTTGAATTGTCTGCAGATATAAATCTATATTAGCTAATCAATCAAAATTATAGAATTTTTTAAACAAATATAACAATAACAAATATAACAAATATAAATATAACAATGAAACCATTCCTACGGAAACAACCCTTATAAAAACTTATATCGCCAAGTTGTACACTATACAACTATGTGATATTGTTGAAAGAATTAAGTGACATAATTTGTGGCTGTCTATTGACGAAGCAATGGACACTGAAGGACGTTTCGTTGTCTACGTAATTGGGATCTTGAATGCAGTAGAAGATCTTGAATGCAGTAGAAGATCTTGAATGCAGAAGAAGAACAGAGTAAACACAAATTTTTGTTAAATATTGTAAAGTTGGAAAAGGTGGATCATGCTTCAATAGCTTGAACTTTCAAAGATTCAATTTCTCTTTTAAAATCCTTTAATAAAAATAAAATTTGGCTCTACTTGCCCTTTTTTTAAGATATTATACTCAAAAATGTTACATGTCACATGCTAAGCTCATGCCATGCATGAAAGTTTTTAAAGTCACCTTTGCGTTTCAACAATGTACCTGGTTGCAGGCAGTTGAGTATTATGCCAAAAATTTTGAAGAATATAAAGATGTGGTAAATAATTTTAACGAAAATAATGCAGTCGCGATAAAAAAGTAAACAATATTTTAAATATACCTAATATAAAGGCTCAATTAGAATTTATACACTCAAATAATGGGTTTCTAGTCGAGACAATAACCGAACTTCAGGGGCATAAATCATTGAACACCTCGGTTAAACTCGTTGATGACGCTGTCATTAAAATAAGAAAAGTAGAAGGTCAAATCGGCGAAAAAATAAAAGCCAAAATTTATGCAGTATTAAAAAAGAATGCCGGATTTAAAAAAGTTAAAGAAATTGGTAATATTTTTAATTTACCTTCCAGTAAAGAAAAAATTGTAGACAATGAATATTCTACAAAGGAGTTGACCACTTTTATATATCCACCTATTACATCCGTTGATGTCGAACGAACATTTTCAATGCTTAAAACTGTTTTAAGACCAAATAGAATGAGTTTTACATTTGATAACTTAAAAAAAAAACTTATTTATTTATATATGTAAATATATCTTTATCTACTACTACTTTTTAAACTATGTTTTAGGTTTTTAAAACTGAATGAAATGTATTTATGTTTTTTTTTTTTTTTTGTTAAATATGGCTAAATAAATATATTTTTAATGCATATTTTTTACTTTTATTTTTGCATATTTTACGATTTTTATTGCATGTTTTATGCGCATATTTTGCGATTTTAAGTGCATGAACTTCCTTGCCCTGATAATGACAATATAACATGATAGCACACCTTTGAATACTCCAAATATGTAGTACGAAAATAAGGACCGTCATGATATTGCTTTTAATCGGCTTATCAATAAGACTTCTTTCTATCTATACTTATATTATGTTTTTTGATAAAATTTTTTATAATGTTAACATTGTTACATTCCGAGAAACTTTTTTTTATGTAATACTTTGAAAACAGAATCCCTTGAAGGGGTTTGTTTCTAATAAATTTCTTATCTTGATTTTATTATGATTATTTTTGCTAAATATTCTTTTAACATTGGCTGATGAGATTGGCAAAGGGTTTTTTACAAGTTCACATAAATTTGTAAAAGTAAGTTTATTGTTTGGTAATTTGGTAAAAACTTCACTTGCCAGATTTAAATTTAGTAAACAAATGATTCCACATTTCATTTAACATGGTGTCTACACTTTACAAATTCACATCATAATAAATGTCAAACTCTGTATGCAAATAAAAAACCAGTATTAAAATATTTTTTTCTATCGAGTTCGGTATGATATAAATTTGTCTACACGTAGAGTCGACATTAAGAAAA
The DNA here is from genome assembly GCA_930367215.1 of Pollenia angustigena. Taxonomy (NCBI): domain Eukaryota; kingdom Metazoa; phylum Arthropoda; class Insecta; order Diptera; family Polleniidae; genus Pollenia; species Pollenia angustigena. Next base: position 115,178,277 of record OV884057.1, on the reverse strand, counting down.
AAGTAGTGATGTCAACAAATCGTAAAATTATAAGTGGAACTGAAAAAAAAATCACGTTTAGCACCCCTAATTGATTTGGCTTGGGAGCTTATAATAAGCTTATTATGGACTCTAATACTACGTTCCTAAATAATTAATTCCTGCAACCAAATCCATCCATTCGAAAACCCCTTAGCATTCTCCACAACAAAAATCAATTATTAAAAAATTTCTTTTAGTGTAAATGCAATTCTGCTATAACAACAAACATTAGCATTACTATTACAATTACGGAAACTACTACTCATAAGACGTAACGAATGCCACAGCGTCAAGAATGGCTAACTGCCGTGCACCTTCTAACCTCAATCGTTTCTATGTACAAGTGAAGCAGTCGAAGTCAAAATCCATTTTATATACAACTGAAGTTGACTTTGAATGTTGAGAGCTCTAAAGGAAGTTGGCTTTCTTAATTAATTTCGATGGAGTACTAATGGCAATAAGCAATATTCTAGTCAGTTAAATGGGATGGCAAAAAAACAAAATATTCTTGAATGTGTTTTTTTTTTGCAAGTGAGATGAATCGCCATTAGTATAAAATTTTAATTATTATTAATTTTATATCGATTGAAGTGTTATGACATGTCTCGTTATAAAAATGAATGAATAAAGTGATATAAGCTGCTAAAAGCTTAGCTTTTTAAAAACTTTGTTACTCAATGCAAAAATGTTAATAATGTGGTTATCTAAAATGCTCTTTAGTACTACAGATTCTTTATATGCTTTTAATTTAACCAACGTTAGCATAGTTTTAGGAGCTGAATTGATTGTCATAGTGCCAGTTTTTAACCTAAAGATCAGCGACGGAATTAAGATTTAAAATTCGTTTTTGGGTAGCCGATTATTTCATTACGTTTGCTAGTTTAAACGCCCAAAGTTAGCCTTTTAAAAGGAAACATTACTTATGAATATAAGTACATACATAAGAAAAAACTATTGTAGAAACTTAATAAAAAGAAAGTGTTTAAAATATTTGAACATTTAAATACTAGAATTTTTTATAAGCTAAGGGCAATAAGAATAGGCTCAAGTCCTTTTTGTTTATTTAATGACAAAGAATTTGTTTAAAAAAATTCCGATTGACCAATCATTAATGTTCATTATGGTGCGCCTTATTTTTCATATTTGGGACCGTAATACCGTGTTCAGATATGCACCTTAATTGAGTTTTACGCAATAAATGCCATTATTGAGCTCAATTATCCATACAAAATTGCAATTTAGTTATTGCTCAATTAATACGAAATTGTTATAAATATTGAGTAAAATTAAAATGCAACACTGTCACAAGTGTGTTTAGTGAGTAAAACCCAACTCACTAAACAAAGTTTTTTGACATTTTTGCCAACAACAAAAACAAAGGTCCATCCAATAGGTCTACGCAAAAGCCAGATGTTTATTTTGTTTTTTCTTTAAAGATGTCAAATGTTGTTTACATTTTGCTAATTTAATTGCCAATTGCTTATTGAGTAAGCTAAATTGTGTATGATTGAACAGAAAGATAATTGTGTCAATAAACCGAATATTGACACAATAAAAAAGGTATCTCTGAACACGGTATAAGTAGCCCTAAAAATGTTATTCATATCAAAAACTATGTTTTGCAAAAAATTACGCTGATCACATATCGGGAAGACGCAGCGCTTCGGATCTTAGGTTTGAAAGCGCATTTATTAGGGAAAAAACAATTTTTTCCGTTTGTAACCTTTTTCAAATTAAACGAAGCCTTTTCCATATTAAATTAAACTTTTTTCAAAATAAACGAAACTTTATTCAAAAAAAATTAAACTTAATTCAAATTAAATTAAACATTTTTCAAATTTTTAATGAAGCTTGGATTTTTGCTTAACATTATTGATTAATCAGGAGCTTGTCCACTCGCCACTTTAGGAATTTGGCTGATAATGTCCGTAACATAGTTCACATAATTACACTAACTATGTTACGCTCATTAGTAATATCAATTAATAATGATCAGGCATGAAATTTTAATTCAGAAAACGCATTCTGTATCGGGCTCAGCATAGAAGAATAAGGTGGTAAAAATTTTATTGTACACTCACTATTGTAATGAGTTTTGTAGCTCTGGGCTACTTTCAATTTTATCTAAGAGCTCCCGAAGAAATACTTGGAAACGGGCCGAATCCACAGTGGAAAGAGAAAAAACTTTATGGTTTACAACGCCAGCTTTATTTATCGCAGCAATAAGAGTCACGTTCCTGCCCCTTATGAGCTCTCACATCATCTTTAGCAAAAAAAAAAAAAAAAAAAATCCTGCAAAATTTTTGAAATGGCTTAATATAATTTGAAAAATGTTTAACTGTATTTGAATAAAGTTTCATTTATTTTGAATAAAGTTTCGTTTATTTTGAAAAAGCTTTTATTAAACTGAAAATGCTATACAAATTTTGGTAAAAAAATTTTAACGTCACTAAAATTTCCCCAGGCCATTAACGCGTCTCAGGCTACTAGGGACAGTTACAGTACAATTTAGCAAATGTGAAAAATGAGGCGCACCCTAATGTTCATGTTTTCATGCCTCTTCTCACCTCGTTAGATAAAATATTATTTGATAGTTTTGTTTATTTTTGGATTTTATGTACTTATAACTCAATACAAAATGTTCTTTTCTTCTTCTCTATCACGTTGCGAACAATATAATGATGACATTTTCTGACAGACAGTTGTTTTAAACTGCTATACTTATACATTGAACAATCAAATTGCATTCGAATCGAAAAAGCACTTGATCACGACTCCTAGAATTAGGCTCCTGGTATAATTCTTCAGTCAAAAACTCACTCTTCGTTTGTATAAATTTTAAAAAGTCATTGGATTAAAGCAAATAATAAATAATTAAAGCAGGAGGCAATGAAAGCTGCTAAATTAAGCAATCCATATGCACGATGTTTGAAATTATATATGTATGTACATAAGTACGTTTAAAGATATTTAACATAAAAGGTCTATAGTTGCTATAATTTCGAAATATTGTTTTAAACTTTTTCGACTGAAGTTTCAGTTTTTAACAATATTTGAATCAACGACATTTGCTAAAAGTTTCTCATTTTTCATTTTATTTTACATATTTATTACAATTTTTATACATTATATCATATTTAATAAGACTAATTTCCAATTTCACTAATTCTTTTTAAATATCAGTTCATATTTAGATCAGTTTTTCATATAATTTTATTATTATTTGACATGAAAAGCGAATTTAAAACATAAATTGATATTTAAATAAATTGGTGAAATCGGTAAAAGGTTATATTAAGTTTGTCATTCCCCAATAAAAATTTTTATCATTTTGCGAAGCACTAATGGTACATTTAAAAAAATAAGCGCACAATTATGCGCTACGCAATAAGACATACAGAAATGCAGTAAAGTAAGTGAAATAACTCTCAACAATTTTTATAAAAAAAAATAAAATTTGAAGTGCTACGGCATTCCCTTACTACGAAGCAGGTTTGTAAGGGAGAGTACTAAAAAATAACTGTAAAAAAACATTCAGTGTGTAAAGCTGATCGTTACATCCAACAATTTTTTTATGCGCTGAATAATGCGCTTTATGTGTCAAAAATGTATTGCTTCAAAGTGGGAACTCGCCATATAAAATTCATGTCTTCCGTAAGCGCAATGGTAAGCGAAACTCTTACATTTCTCCCTTACAAACCTGCTTCGCTCGAAGCACAATTTTTTATTGGGTCCCTATTAAACTTTTTCAATGTCCGTCTAAGACAGCATAAAGAACATTTTTTCTAGGAATTCTTATTCAATTAGCCCATGTCCGTCTGACTCAACACAAACGATCAATGTTGAAGTCAAATTGTTTATATCCAGCACAATCGGTTCAGTAGGAAAATAGTTTTAGATTCAAATGTAAAATAGCCAACCTAAAACACTTTGAAATGAACAAACATTATTTGGGCACGGAAGGCTTCGGTTTTCATAAAATGTTGCACCAAATAGTTTTATATGACAAGAAATGATGCAATTAAATTTCGTGAAGATTGGACATTATTTTACCGTTAGCCTTATATAAAGCCCACTCTCGGAGAACACTTGCATATGCCTTAAACCATTACAAACATTTGGTGAACACTGAGAAAATTTGCATGTGTAATAGTTTTATTACAAATATTTGATGTGTCATAGTTCTAAAAAAAAAGGTCGTTAAAATCAGTCAATAATTTACGATTAGCCTCAATTCAAGCCATTTCTCGAAAACGTACTTTTGGCAAACGCCTAAAGCCGCAACTAATTTCAAAACTGTGATATTCCCCAACAAAAAATTGAGCTTCCAACGAAGCAGGTTTGTAAGGGAGAAACATAAACGTTTCGCTTACCATTGCGCTTACGGAAGACATGAATTTTATATGGCGAGTTCCCACTTTGAAGCAATACATTTTTGATACATAGAGCGCATTATTCAGCGCATATAAAAATTGTTGGATGTAACGATCAGCCTTACACACTGTATGTTGTGATACAGTTATTTTTTAATATTCTCCCTTACAAACCTGCTTCGTAGTAAGGGAATGCCGTAGCACTTGAAATGTTATTTTTTTTTATAAAAGTTGTTGAGAGTTCTTTCACTTACTTTACTGCATTTCTGTATGTCTTATTGCGTAGCGCATAAGTGTGCGCTTATTTTTTTAAATGTACCATTAGTGCTTCGCAAAATGATAAAATTTTTTATTGGGTTGGGTCTTCGGAAAACCCATTTCAACGGACAGACGGACATCGTTAAATCAACTTCGCTCCTCATAAGGCCGCAGAATATATATACTTTATAGGGTCTAACATCAATATTATAGAAATTACAAACGGAATGACAAACTTATATATGTATACCCTTTTCACCACCTGTGGTGAAGGGTATAATAAGCAGAAAAATATTAAAACGAACAAATACTCGTACATACAAGTTTAAGCAATGAGAGAACTTTTCACTACAATGCACAGTAAGAGATCTCGGCCAAAACCCTATATTTTCTGTTATTTCTTTTCGTAAAGCAATAAAATATAGTCCGTGGATGAAGTAGCTGAAGTTCACTTCAGTAGCGTTTTAAAGTTTTTTTTATTGGAATTTGCTCGATATTTTCAATAATAACTATTACGATTTTATAATTTTTTTATTTTGATGTGCTTATCTCCACACACTACAAAGTTTTAGATTCGTAACATTTGGGTGCACCAAAAATGTAATAGGTAATTTAAAAACTTGGACTTATTTTTCCTTTATACTACTTCGTGGTAAGGCCCTTCAGCCTCAAAATGATCCTTAAAAATCCACAGCTTACCAAACTTTGTGTTTTTTTTTAATTGTGGTTATATTTTATACAGGGCTTAAAAAACTGCAGTCGAAACTAAAAACTGTCAAACAAAAAACGAAAATTTGTGTACATTTTTGCTTTTTTGAGTTGGTTTGACAGCGAGTGTACAGTCGCTGGTTTAGTAAACCAGAAGAAGAGATGGAAGAAATGGTAGTTTTTATAGTTTGACTGCAGATATTTAATATGAACGATGCAGTAAAAATTATCAAAAATAATGCGGTTGACTTAAAATAGCGTCAGTTTTCAAAGACCGAAAAATATTTAATTTATATGGAAAATATCACAATTTATGCTTCCCCGATTTCGTTGTTGAAAAAGCGAAATAAACGAATTAAAAACTTATAACGGAAATGCTAACTTTCCGGCACGTCTACCCTGAAAGAATTTTCTTCACAGATCCAATAAATTTTGACATTAATCCAATGAAAAATTACATTTAAAGTCAACCTATGTAACCCTTCATTGGATTAATGAAGTATGTTACATTAGCTCCCCGTTAATGAAATGTTTCATAAAATCAATGAAAATTTTGCAATTTTTTAATGTCAAACGCTTAAAGAATTTTTTTTTATTAATTTAATATAAATATTTTTATTTTTGAATCAAATATTTAATTTATTTTTTCCATTTTTTCAATGTGCGTTTTGAGTTGTTTTTTTATTCCTGTTTCAAATCATCAAGTTTTATAAATTTTATTTCGTTTACATCATGTTATGTTCTACTTTCATAAGCTAACCTTTAAGTAAATTGTACTCAATTCATTTTCCAGCCCGCGACGACCTTCATCTGCCTTCTTTGAATTTTTCTGACTTGTACTACTGCGTAAATTTTGAGGATTTGAATTAACAATTAAAGAAAAAAGAATGTGAGAATTTGTTGCTCTTGGTTTTTTTTGCGTTGTTTGGTTTTGAACCTAAATATTTCTTACATTTAGGTAAAATCAGTATTTCGTTATTGTAATGATTTTTTTTTTATTACTGTTATGAAACATTAATATTTAAAATTTGTTCATATATTTTCATGTTTTCTGCTTAATATTGAATAAAAAAAAAACGTTTTTACAATAATTATAGGAAGAACATTTGATAGTTATAAGTATTTTGAAGTTGAATTTTTCTTTTGAAGGAGATATTAAGTTGTCAGAAATTTAATGCAAAATGTTAACGAAATTACGAAAATCAATTTCATAGTGTTACTGAAATCTTTTCATTATATTTTTTCATATAATTTTTCCATTGGATTAATGAAAAAAACCATCGAAATATGCAATTACTTGTTTTAAAGTGTAAGCACTATAATTGCATCTTTATTTTTTTTTTTAATAAAAAAATAAGGTTTTGGACGAAATATACCTCTGTGCTATGATGCAAAACGTTTAAGAATGAATAGAAAGAATTTCTTTATTTAGTTTTGATTTTATGCTCTGCTCCTTAATCTTTTATTTCGCTATTAATTGTTGTGCAGAAAACCCTCAAAAAAATTCTTAAAAGTATCGCCGTATCGAAAGTTAAATATCGTTATCGGTATTCGTTACATTCCTAAATTAAACTTTAAACAAAAACCATGTTCGTATTATTAACCCTTTACCAAGTTTTTGTAGTGAACGCTTCATAGTTCAAACTTTAAATACTGCTATGGAGACTTTTTTTTAGCTTTTGGCACAATAAAAAATCAGTCTTCTTTAAACTCGTAAATGGAAAAAGACATTAGCTCTTCAAAACACTTAATTACTACAGGAAATGTTTTGGTTATGCCTTTAAACAATTTCGAAATATTGAATAAACATCACTAAGCAGAATAAATATCAAATGACCAACTAATGATTGTGCCAACTGCAACCCAGATTTGTCTGAATAAGATCAATATGTACTAAATAATAAACACTCTCTTTGGTGCATTTAACGTCTTAAGGGAAGCCAATACGTCTTGATACATCATAAAATTAACAAACCTTATTGTATGATGTTTATACATATCGCACACTAAATCATAAACAGTTACAATTTAAAATTTATCAAAATAGTTATTTTTTTTATAACCCAGTTCTCAAATTAAGTCTATAGCGATAACGAAAATTGTCATGGTAACCTGCCGGCCAGGGTTCGAGCCCGAGCCACGTCAAGAATGAAAGATTATCAATAACAATTTTAATTAATTTTCATGTTGTAAAATTCCTTTCTTCATAAAAATAATTTAATAAAAATTAAATTTCATGAACTTAAGCCTAATTAAAAATATTAAAAATTTGGATTAAAAACCATAAATAGTTCAACAAAATAACCACAATACTAATTATTGTTAAAGCTAAGGCACGAGCTCTATGTGTACATTTGTCCTTCAAGTTGTGCTGAAAAAGATCAAGGGAAAAGAGAAAGACAAAGTGAAAAAACAAAAAATGTACTTGGACTTCAAGAAAAATTCTTGACGAAAGTACGAAAAAACAGAAGTAAAGGAAAAAACATGTAAAATCAATTAAAATGGATAATCATTCAGGAAAGCAAATTTCGATCTATCAAATATTAGAATACAATTTGGTTTAAGGATTGATGTTTGACTATTGACGTCAGCAGTCGTCGATGGCTGCGAGTGTAAGACGGCAAATCCATCTGAGGAGATTGAGTGGTTGCAATCGAAACATGTCATGGTAACCTGCCGGCCGGGGTTCGAGCCCCAGCCACGTCAAGAATGAAAGATTATCAATAACAATTTTAATTAATTTTCATGTTGTAAAATTCCTTTCTTCATAAAAATAATTTAATAAAAATTAAATTTCATGAACTTAAGCCTAATTAAAAATATTAAAAATTTGGATTGAAAATTTCGTTTGCTTCGTTGTTCTCTTTAAATTTTCTTCTTTAACATTTGTGTATCTCGCTTTGATTAAAAAATTGCTACCATGTTTTTGAAGTCAGAATTTTGCCTCTCCTGAACATTTTTCAATTTTGAGTTTTGACTGTTTATGATTTAGTGTGCGATATCCACTACAAGAAAGTACATCAATACAACAAAACATAGGTAAATAGTACTCAGAAACACGAACACATTCTCTTCAACACAAACACTCCTGCACACAGATACACATCATGCATTAAAATCAACATCATCAACTTTGAGTCGACTTCATCAAAAACATATTAGGTTTCAAATTAAACAACAGGTAAGAAAGTACACGAAAAAAAACGCATGAAAAAAAAACTAAATACAAAAGTGAAGTGAATTGGAAATAAAAGAAAATTAAGTGGAAGTAAAGGGAAACAAAAGGGTTGGAACGGAATGAACATTAATATGAAGAGGAACCTCATGGGACTTCAGGGCAAGACAATCAACCACAAATGGTAAAAAACAAAAGAATACTCAAGTTAGAACCAGTAATTGTAAATACTAAAAGGAACTTAAAGACTGAAGATGTAAAGAAAGAAAAAGTTCGAAAGAGTCAAAAGAAAATGCAACACACAGAACAGTGCAAAAATAGCACTTCAAAAACAGCCCTTTACTTTATTCAAATGTTCGATTTGAGGCATATAACAGCAGCAACTAAATTAAAATTAGATTAATTCCCTTAGTGGGCTGCATAAATGTTTGTTAACGAGCTTCTTTAAGTCAAGCTGAGGGCAGCATGCGAAAAATCCTCGAAAAATAAATTTTTCTTAAAATTTCGTTTATTTTCTTTTTGATAAAAATGATTTTTTTCACCGAGTTTTTTTTAAAAACTTTTTGCAATTTTTTTTTTCACTTTGATCCAACACTCAGGGGATGCCCCCTACTAATGCAATGTATTATGTTTTAAGTTTGAAATCTTCACTGAAAATCAGGTGACGGATTTTTTTTTTGGAAAACTTTGTTACGGATTCCAAAAAATAGTTGTTTATTCTCGTATTGAAAAGATATTACCGAAAAACACACATAGGCTCTTATGAATTGTTGAACGAAAGAAAGTCAAAAAGTTAAAGATGAGTTAGGCTATTATTCCAGATAAAATAAAAATTGACATAAATTATTATTCTATGCAAACCTTTTTCAGATGATCATGTTGAGTTAGGCTATTATTCCAGATAAAATAAAAATTGACATAAATTATTATTCTATGCAAACCTTTTTCAGATGATCATGTTGAGTTAGGTTGTTATTCCGATATATTGGCGGTTATGCCAAAACAGTCATTTAGAAAAATAACTTAAGCTTTTAGGTTTTTTTGGGGTTAATTGCCTTCCTATAACAGACACAAAAATGAAAAATTTATAGCAAATAGATTTAGACACGCTGAATTGTGTCCTAACTCTAGTTAGGCCTTGAAATTTTTGAATTTTTCGAAAATCCATTTTACATTGCACGAACTTTTGGTCTTAGAAGACCCCAAGTAAAATTTGATGCAGAAAATATTCATGGAACATTTTAACCCTCCAAAGTGGCGTTTTAGTATACTTTTGTGGGTAAGTAAAAAAAGACGAAAATAACCCTTAAAAATGAGTTTTAGAGGGTTAATATATTCTAAGAAAATAATCGCCATAAACTTTTAGCTCAGAAGTACATTTGGTATATTTTTTGTTAGACTTACACCAAACGCCTTATCGAAAAATTCAAAAACGTTAAGGGCCGATATTTCGGGAACGCGAGCTAACTTTTCAAAACCCTTTGGCAGATTTGCTCTAAAAATGGTCCAGTTTAATTTCGCATTGCAAGTATTTAGGCTGTTTTTTTTTTTTTGTTGCACAGTGTAATTAAATAAAATTTGGTAAATTTGGAATAAAGGGACCAGTTATTGGTTCCGTTCTTAAAATTTCTTTATGGTTATGATAAAAAGGTACCGCTATATTTTTGCTCGCATTTTTCTTTCACATTAAAATGCAATTTAAAAATGTTCTAATTTTAAAAATAGTATTTGTTTGTAATGTTGTCTTGTTTAAATAGTCCATGTTTTTATTTACGCACCAAATTGATATTTGTATGTTCATGTAACCAGCCAACATTACATCATGTAAATATATCAAAAAAAAAAAAAAAAAAGAATTGACGCATTACATTATGTAATATAACATCTTTATGAATCTTCAATTTTTAAAACTAGTTCCGCAATGGCCTCTCTTTTAGTCAAAATGTTTAACCACTAAGTTGGAATGTCAATAAGGGAAACTTGTGGTCATGTAATCTTTCCTACTTCAAAAGTAGGGAATTTAAAACAGGAATCATTGTTTTCTCAACTATCATAAATTTGTTTGTGATAAACACATTCATGGTTGCAATAACCATTAAGTTGAAATACGAAGGACTGTTTCAATTCCAATATGATTGTGGTGATACCGTTATACCGAGATCTTCGTAAGCTTATACGTGTACACAGAAAGAAAAACACTCAGAATAAATCAAATATATTATGATTACTTTAAGTACGAGTCGTACTCAGAAATTCAAATACGAATTACACTTAAAAGATTAAACTTTTCGTTGTGTTTAACCCTCTGGCTTTTGCATGTTTTGATTTTCTATACACATTGAAAAAAGGTCTGGCCAGACTCATGTGTACCACGAAGGGGAAAAAGTAAATCTGAACTCTTGTGATCTTATTTAGTTTATATTTTTGGTTTAATATGCACATAAGCTTTCTATAGTAAAAACCATATCGGGCATGATGTTGGTGTTTTATCAGTCTGTAAGGTGTTATACGGGTAGGTAATCAATCATAATAGTTTTTTCTTTTTAATTCGGGATAAAATCAACTTTATAATACTTGAATCAAGTAAAACTAAGATTGAATCAATCTCAAGATTCAATCTTAGTTTTACTTTATTTCAAGTACCAAATCGGTAGTGAATATGGATAAGTTAAGTATTTCGAGATCCGTAATTGAATCAATCTTTCTGTACTCTGTACTTGATTTTTCTTTTGAGTTTAAGGTATAAAATGTTTATAACGAATTTGTATATGGCAATAAACTTAACAAGGCGAAACTCTAATATTTTAGTTACAGCTACAATTAAACCTTAATACTTATAAAAGCACATTTTCTATCCCGGGAACGTATACAATTTTGATTCATTCGAGGGTTTTTTGTTTGAAGAATAGAAAATATGAAGTTTGAAAAACCGATTTCTCCATTAATTGTACATATTAAGAATAAAAGGTAAGTGATTTCTATTGTTCGAGATTTCTTTCCTTCTGTTCATTAAATGTACTTTATCACAATTTTAGAAAAAAAGAAGAGCGAGCGCGTTATTTGGCTATGACGAATCTTGTACACCCTTCACCACTGTGCGATACCAAGTTTGGACCATGTTTCTCTTACCGTTCTTTAGATAAAAATGAATCTATTGTGTGCCACTTCTCCAATTCCGCCAGCATTTTGTCGGATGTTGTATATTGATAACAAAGATGCTTATTATGAATATTATTTTTGTCAAGCTAATAGGGCCTAAATTTCTTCAATGTAAATAAAATTCAATTTTTAATTACAATATTTTGGAACAATTTATTTACATTGAAGAAAAAAATTTAGGCCCTATTAGCTTGACAAAAATAATATTCATAAATTCATCACTCTGGCCAAAGAAACAACTACAACAAAGATGCTTATTCTTATTTGGTATCTTTGGCTTTTGCCGCTTTCCAAATATACAGAAATCGATAACGTTTTTGTATGGGAAGTGGCTCCTGCCGTTCTCCAGATATTTAAAAAATAACAAGAACAAACCTACACGGAGTATATGTGACATACATGTAGAACAACCATCTCTGCGGCCTTTGGAAGACCCATTTGAAAATACACACAGAGAAATGGACAGACGGAAATCGTAAAATCCACTTCGGTACTCATAAGAACCCAGAATATACAAAGGGAGTGTTAGGTCCGTTTTCACAACTTACCGATAGTTAAAGGTAGGATTTTATCGGACGTATAAAACGTGTTCCATTCTTGCAGCTTTACTTTTACCCACCAGGTAGGATGGACCTTAATTTACTTTATCGCTCACTTAAGGTTAAAGAAACGTTTTAATTATGGAATACTTTTTATAAGGCCGGTTAAAGTCTACTTTAAGCTATCGGGAAGTTGTGAAAACGGGCCTTAAACTTATAAAAAACCAACTTACATACGGGTACATGTACATGTTGCCAATGCTCATCATAGCCAATGGGGGAGTGCAGACATAAACAAAAGGGGTGAGTTAATGTTTGATTTTATAACTACTAACAATCTTATTATCTGTAATATGGGTAACACGCCGACGTTCAGAAATAAATATAGGGCGGTGCGCAAAATGACCCCAGGAAATATGGCCCCAAGAGGAAAATGAAAAACGGCCCCAAAATTTTACATGAGACACAACAACACGAAATTCTGGCGCAATTTTTTTGTTTTTTTTTTTGGGGTTATTTTTCATTTTTTCGTTAGGGTGTTTTTGCATTTTAAGTGGAATGAAAAATTACCCCAATATCAAGGATTGAAAAATGGCCCCAAATAAAATCACAATTTTTACTTTGGGGCTATTTTTCATCTACTAATAAAAAATGCAAATTTAAAGAAATGAAAAATCACCCCAAACATTTTTACACAAATTTTATAAAATTCTATGTAAAAGATTCTAGGGATAACATAAAAAACCAAAATTCTTATACCAAAGTAGAGAAAATCCTTGCCGGTTATGCAGAGATGCTTTAGTTAGCGAAGCCGGTGTTTGTTATACCATAGAGGAAAAAATCCTTGAGCCCTGCCGAAGGCCGGCTATTACGAGAAGAGTTCGTTATACCATAGAAAAGAAAATCCTTGCGCCCGGCCGAAGGCCGGCTATGCAGTGAAGCTTTAGTGAGCGAAGCCAGTGTTCGTTATACCAAAGAGAAGGAAATCATTTCACCCGGCCGAAGGCCGGCTATACAGAGAAGCTTTAGTTAGCGAAGCCAGTGTTCGTTATACCATAGAGAAAAAAATTCTTGCGCCCGGCCGAAGGCCGGCTATAACGTAGAGCTTTAGTAAACAAAGCCAGTGTTCGTTATACCATAGAGAAAAAAATCCTTGTACATGGCCGAAAGCCCAACCGTGCTATCAATCGTACGATTTTTAAAACCAAAACTGTATAATTATCCGGATTTTGAAATCGGGATTCTAAATTTGGGATTTTTAGTTTTGGGCATATGAACTCCACCGAAAATGTTTAATGTCACTTTCTTTGTGTTCTTTGTTGGGGTTAAAATTCATTATAAATTTTGAGGTGATTTTTCATTTTTTTGGGGTAATTTTTCATTAAAAAAATGGGGCTATATTGCAATATGAAAAATAGCCCCAAATTTGGGGTCAATTTTCCTTTATTTTTTGGTGCCATATTTCCTGGGGCCATATTTCGCAGCGCCTAAAGATAGGCAGGCAGTGATAGATCTGACATTAGTGAACCGTGACGAGCAACTTGTTGTTGATTGGAGCGTGGCAACGGACTGTACATTTTCAGACCATAGTCGTCTTAACTTCACATTGAATTTTGACCCACCTGGGGTTGCTCCATTTAGGAATCCGAGGGGGACAAAATGGGACTCCTTTAAGGAAAGAGTCCGAATTGGGTTGGCGCAAAGGGCCTTGGGCGACTTGCTGCCGACTGATCTGGAGGGTGTTGTGAACAAGTTCACTCATCTTCTAAGGGAAAGCTATGAGCAGTCCTGCCCGGTTACATTTCCGGGTAGGCGTAAACAGCCCAAATGGTGGACCAGGGAACTTCACGTTCAAAGGTCTACGGTTAGGAAACTGTTTAACAGGGCCATGCTTACCAGAGCACCAGAGGATTGGAACAATCACAGGGTGCAGTGCAACAGGTATAAGGCGGATCTGAAGAGGGCTAAGCGACTATCATGGAGGCAGTTTTGTGCATCCATTGATAATGCCAACGAGTTGTCAAGATGCCGACGGATTTTATCCAAGGACCCTAAGGCCCTTGGTTACATCCAAAGGAATGACAGCTCATGGACTGAGTCTAGCTCTGAGACCCTAACCTTACTAATGGAGACGCACTTTCCCGGGTGCAGGGATACCGGAGGTACGGACGACGGTCAATGGGACGTGATGTCCGTGACATCGGATTATACTTCCGCCTGCGTCGAGGAAATGGTCACAAGGGAGAAGCTAGCGTGGGCGGTCAATATTTTCGACCCATATAAATCACCGGGTCCGAATGGCATTTTTCCGGCTATGCTCTGCAACATTCCAGACGATGCATCATTTTTGCTGGTGAACATATTCAAGAAAAGCCTCAGTAGGAGGTATCTGCCTAGGGGGTGGAGAGAGGTTAGGGTGATTTTTATACCCAAGGCTGGTAAAGCAGGCCACTCGAAACCGGGGGATTTTAGACCTATTAGTTTGTCTTCATTTTTGTTGAACACTCTTGAGAGGCTAATAGATTTCTATCTCAGGAGTAATGTTGAGACCCGTCTTATTAGCAACGCTCAACATGCTTACCTGAAGGGTAAATCTGTTGAGAGCGCGTTACATGAGGTGGTGGGTTGTATTGAGCACGGTCTGAGGCATAAGGAATATACTCTCGCCGCATTTCTGGATATAGAGGGAGACTTTATTAACATTAGGATTGAGGCGATTAGGGATTCTTTGCTGAAGTTGGGAGTTGAGGACTTTCTGGTGGAGTGGATAATCTGCATGCTTGGCAGTAGGATTATAAACTCGAGCCTGAGGGATCATGTGATAAGGAGGAGGGTTACCAGGGGGACACCACAAGGGGGGGGGGGGGTTCTATCACCTCTATTGAGGTTGCTTGCGGTTAACGGGATTCTTGGGTAATTTGATTCCATGGGCAGGAAAGTTGTTGCCTATGCGGACGACATAGTTTTGCTAGTCAGGGGAAAATTTCTGTCCACGATCGGGGAAATTATGCAGGTGATGCTAGGCGAACTCTCGGCATGGGCAAAGGATAGGGGACTGGGTGTTAACCCTGCGAAGACTGAGCTGGTGCTATTTACCAGAAGGTATAGGATAGAGGGATTTAGGGGGCCAGTGCTAGATTGCGTCGAGTTGCCTCTATCGGACGGAGCAAAGTACTTGGGTAACTTTCTGGACTGCAAACTGTCTTGGAAGAGAAATACTCAGGAGAGGATGAGAAGGGGACTCAATGCATACTACACATGCAGGAACTCCATTGGTAAGAACTGGGGTCTTAGGCCTGATATGGTTAACTGGATTTACACATCGGTTGTTAGGCCTATCCTTACCTATGGATGCACTATTTGGTGGGGTGCGTTGGGAGTGCATAGCTATAGGAAGATGCTCAGCAAGGTTCAAAGAAGTGCATCTCTTGGCAACACAGGCGCAAGGAGAAGCATTCCGCAGGCAGCGCTGGACATCCTACTATATCTATCCCCTATTGAGCATTATGTGAGGAGTGTGGCAGCTAGGAACTTACTTAGACTTTACGAGTCTTCTTTAGTTAGACCTAGGCGGGATGATCACACGAGAATTTTGTACGAAATGGGTCTGCTTGATCAGGGTATTTTTCTCGAGGGAATTTCGGATCATAAGACTATGACCCTGGACTTCGGTGCAACACCACCAGTGGAGTTTCCGGATAGGGAAATTTGGAGTGGATCCAATGGACTGTTTGAGGGGTGGGCAGTATTTACGGATGGATCCAAAATGGAAACCGGCACTGGTGCCGGTGTATATATCGCGGACACCGAGGTGAGAAGGTCGTTCAGACTCCCCGATGAGTGCAGTGTCTTCCAGGCTGAGATCCTAGCGATCTGGAGGGCGACGGAGGTAATACTGGAACACAACGTGGGTGGTTCTGTGGTGACAATTTACGTCGATAGTCAGGCGGAGCTGAGGGCATTGACAAATTATACGGTGCGATCGTGCCTGGTCGCTCGGTGTAGGAATGCTCTTGGTGAACTCATGGAGGCATGAGGCAACCAGGGTTCTACTGGGATTGGATAGGGGTAGTCTCAGAACGCTTATAGGGTTCTTGACGGGTCTTTGTCCTGTTAGGGCTTTAGCGGGCAGATGGGACAACGCCATACCGGACTTCTGCAGATTGTGCGATGATTCAGAGGAGCTGGAGACGATCGAGCATGTACTGTACCATTATCCCAGGATGCAGGGCCTCAGACAGAAATGGCTAGGAGATAGGTTTCACGACGAACCGGGGTGCATCGCTGGATGTAGTCCGGCGGATCTACTGGGGTTTGTCAGGGAAATAGTGCGGTTGTTTCTGTTGAGGGGACTGTAGAGGGGTCAATAGTTCTACGCGGGATCTAACAACTTACTAACTTTCTATCTTTCTTGATTCTATCCATCTTATACTTATTTTCTTTACTGTATTCTCTTTTTTCTCTTATTGAAGGGATTCACAATGGACCATATTGGTCTCCGAGTGGAGGTGTGCTCTTGGGCGCATAACCCTTCTTAACCTAACCTAACCTACGGGTATATGTATGTATATTAGGGTTATGAATTTCTAAATCTTTTTCAAACATCAAATTGAACATGCCGTAGCCAAAATGTATATAAAAAATATTAAAAAACGCCGTCTTTCTTTTTCGCTGCTTTAAAAAAGTTTTCGCACGATTTTTTGCAATTGGTCTTTCCGAACTCCGCTAATGTAAAAAAAAAATATCTGTAAATTTTTCTGCCAAAATGATATGAAAAAATTTATCAAATATACACTTTGGAAAATAGCACTCTGTAAAACATATTTAATAATGAAATATTTTAATATTTCTTGATGTTCAATAAAACAAATATTTGAATCAACGTCAAAACAGTATTTTTACAACTCTTGTCCATTTTTTAATAGGTCATAATTCTCATTCGCTTAACAGTTTTTTTTGGTTAAATATCTTTAGTTTTGCCAAAGTGTTTAGAAAAAGGTTTCCTGATGATCTGGCCTAAGCAACCAGCGAAATGCGGATAGGAACTAGATCCCCCAATAATAAATTTAAGTGTATTTATCAGTAAATAAAAATTAGGAATTAAGCACATCATCATTAATAAATAAATAAATAAAGATTCAATAAACATTTTGTTTGATTTATTCAACATTTTCAACAATTTATTTTAACAAATCCCGTAAACATATTGTTGAAAAAAATTATTTTGGGCAAGAACTTTTTTTATTGATTCAATAAACTTGGTTGTTGACTAAAAATTCACTATACTATACTATACCTACAAACTTTTTTATCAATAATGCAAAAATCGTCATCGCAGAAAATTCAAAATTTTTTTTTATCAAATATGCGGTTTTCGTATTCAAATATGAAAAAATTTTTTTTCTGTGTTTAAGAAACTTCGTTGAGATATCTTTCATTCCAGGGGGTGACTGGCACAACTTTTTGTTCGACCCACCTTAGGCCGAGGCCACGCAATGAGCGGCTAAGCGTCAAGCGGCTGAGCGATGAGCGTCAAAAAATTAAAACATATGAAATACTACTGAAGTGGCCACGAAATGAGCGGCATGTGAGCGAAATTTTTGAGCGGCTAAGCGGTGTCGCTCAGGAATAAAACTTGTTCTAATTTTTAGTTGTTTTCTGAGCGTCAAAAAAAAAACATGGCGAAAGTGAATATGGAGCTTATAATTTCATCCGTACAAAGCCGACCGAATTATGGGAAGACAGATTACCAAATTTTAAAAATAAAAATATGACCGAGAAATTATTTTTTTGTTTTGTCAATTTGGTGTTAACTTTTTGCAACAGTAAATCAAAGGATTTCACAGACATACATCAGTTTTGTATTGGGTAGATTTGTATATAAATGGTTTAATTCCCCTTGCTTGATTTATAGGATGAAACCAAACTACCCAATACAATACATTTATACTCACACCACAATAGTGGAGAGGGTATTATGCATTTGTGCCGATGTGTGTAACGCCTTAAAATATTGGTCCTAGACCAATCGACTTAGAATCTCTTTTTTCCCCATTTCATTTGTAATGTTTTTTAAATTTCTTTTGTTAAATGATAATGTGTGTGTATGGCAACGTCTACTTCACGCGACTTAAAACAAAAGTTAAAAAAATTCAACTTTGCCGCGCGGCATCTTTTCCAAGTAATACCAAGTCTTAATTTTTGTGATGTCTTTTTTTTTTTTTGTATGAACATTTTTGTCAACAATGCTAACATTTCTACAAGGGCAATGCTATTATCGCCCGCAGCCGCATGCCGCGTACATTGGCCTTCCACTATTATACTGTATATCAACAATCAATAGTTTTAACGAAAGAAGAGGAAACAATTTTCAAGTCGAGAGGCGCGGATTAGGATTTATTTTAGACCCATGGTTTCTTCGGAAAATTTTCTTAGAATTTTATGTAGATTACGCTTGTGCTATACGATTTTTAAAGAAAAAAATCGACCCGCACTAATGTTTATATGTGTATGTATGAACAATGTAAATTTGTCTGCCCGTGTGTATGTTGAAATGGATTTACAGAAGGCCATAGATATGATGGGCACTAGAATGCTATACATTTGTTTCACATAAAGTCCGAAATAGATTGCAAGTTCAACTACTTCGACCCACAAATAGCTAAAGGCCCAAATACATTGATCAAAATTCTTATCAAGCATTGTGGTAGTATTAGAGAAAATATGAGTGTATGTGTCACACCGACGATGCTGGATGGAATATCGAATAATTTAAATATGATGGCGAATATTACGTCAAGCACACGTACACGATGAATTCGCCGGCTGGACAAGCATTTGACAAGTGTATTTGGGCCTTAAGAAAACAGCAACAACTGCCTCTAATTTTCATCAATAAAATCTTAGTTTTTACCTATAAGACGTTAGTTTTTAAGATCTTCATATTTTATATAATTTTTTTTCTTTCTCACCTAAAATAAACATAGTGGAATACCTGACCCATGCTCTATAACTTTGGTGTGAACTTCTTGCGTCGATATTATGTAAAACAAAATTTTCAATCGTTTCTCGAAGATTAAAGGGCATAATAAACCACACAAAATGCTTGGCAAACACCCATATTGTTTCCGTTTGGTGTTTGCCAATAAACAACACAACGAAACATTAATTTTCATTTTTGTTTTGTTTTCAATGATAGTGCTGCGGCATTTTGTTGCTTTTTGCTTAAAACCAAGAAGAAATATAAAATAAAATTGTCCAAACAGCAAACACTCCAATTAAAAATACAAAATATTTGCACAGACATAAAATTTTGACATATTTGCCAAGCCATTTGTGTGATTTATTATGCCCTTAAGAAAAAAACGTTTCTGTAACTCATGACGAAAACTATCAAATTAGATCACGTCGCGACGCGTCGTAACGTTAGGTTAGGTTAGGTTCCATGGGCAGCCATCAAAAGACAGCTCACTTGGGTCCTTCAGTGGTCCCTTTGTGATACCCGGCGCCAATGCCCATCCCCCAGATCAGTCATCCAGATGGCGTCACTGCAGGTTCCAACCACTTCGTCTTCCTAATGAAGAGAAGGAGCGATTTCAGTTCTGTCATGGACAGATCCCCCAAACAGGAAAACATCGGTTCCCCAAGGTATTTTTCCCTGATGCCCCGTAGTCCAGGGCAATGACAAAGGAAGTGAAGAACAGTCTCCTCTTCCTCCTCGTTCTGACAACTCCTACAGTAGTCATTAAATTCCAGACCCATCCTCGCAGCATGAGTCCCCACCGGCCAGTGTCCAGTTAAAACCGATATCACCGTCCTAATCTGGTTCCTATTGAAACCAAGTAGAGCTCTAGTTCTCCGTTCATCATATCCAGGCCAAAGGATCCTGGATATCAAACAGGTGGATTCACAGGTCCACCGCATCTGCGCAACTCTATACGACTCGCGCCTGATGAGTAATTTACAGTGAGCCATTGGAAGACCGACAAATTGATCGATGAATACGTCATCCATGCGACCACCTTGTCTGGCCAGCCCATCTGCCATTAGATTACCCGGGCACTCCGAGTGACCCGGTATCCATATAAGCGTTACCCTTGAATGTTTCGCAATCTCATCCAAAGACATCCGACATTCTACAGTTAACCTAGATGTCGTGTAGACACCCGCTAGGGAAGCAAGGGCAGCCTTGCTGTCAGTAAATATACGTATATCTCCCGATATGCGATGATACCTCAGCCAGTTTGCCGCCCACCTTATAGCCGAGATTTCCGCCTGCAGGACACTGCATCCGTCCGGCAGACGAAAGTAAACCTTCACATCCAGTTCCTCTATGAAGAAACCTCCGCCAACTCTCTCGCCCTTCCTCGAACCATCAGTATAAACCCCTAGGGTAGGTTCTCGGAAGGAATCCGACAGCACGTTGCCGTGCGCCACTTGTGTCACGAACCCCGCACCAAAGAACGGCACCGGGGTGCAGTAATCCACACCGTCAGGGACAATCGTACTTCCGATAATCCTGGCGTGTCTATAGTCACAGGTCGACCAGCCGTTCGTTGCGTGCAGCCGTGTCGCCGAGCAAAGAGCCAACTGTTTGGCCGTTATGTCCACCGGGAGCCAGTTCAATAACGTAAACAGCGCCTTCGTAGGAGTAGATCGCATTGATCCCGTGATCATCAACGCGACAAGTCTGTATACTTTCTCAAGCATTGCGCGGTGTGTGCTCCTATCCAATGCAGTCCACCATACAACGAGTCCATAGTACAGGGTCGGCTTTACTACAGCTTCAAAGATCCAGTTGACACACTTTGGGTTCATACCCCAGTTTCTGCCAATTGCACCCCTACACGCATAAATGGCAACTATTGCCTTTTCCACTCTCATCCGGACATTAAGTCCCCATGACAGCCTGCTATCCAAAACCACGCCCAGATACTTGGCACTTTGAGATATCTGAAGCTCAGTTCCATTTAACCTTGGAAGTCTAAAGTCCTCGGTCTTATACTTCCTCGTAAAGAGTACCAGTTCCGTCTTAGACGGATTTACACCCAGTCCACACGATGCACTCCAGGTGCTGAGTACCTTCAAGGCAGCCTCCATACACTGGGACATAACTCCCAAATGCATCCCTGTGATGGCCACTGAGACATCATCAGCATACGCCACTACTTTGATCCTCATGTTGTCCATCTTTGTCAACATGGTGTTCATAGTCTTTGTCAACATGGTGTTCATAGTCAGGTTCCACAATAGTGGGGATAGAACTCCCCCTTGGGGAGTACCCCTATTCACCAGCCTCTGAACACTGGTTTCACCTATCGTAGAGCAAATGACCCTGTTCCTCAATAGATTGTCCACAAATCTACATATGCCAACATCGATCCCCAGACTCATCATGGACGTCACGATAGAGTCCGGGTTGACATTGTTGAAGGCTCCCTCAATATCGAGGAAGGCCACTAGTGTGTACTCCTTGAATTCGAGCGATCTCTCAATAGTTCCTACTAGAGAGTGAAGAGCCGTCTCAACAGACTTGCCCTTTGTGTAGGCATGTTGAGAGGCAGAGAGCAGACCTCTTGGGATAGTCATCCTCAAGTGCACATCGATAACCCTCTCAAGAGTCTTTAGAAGAAAGGATGCAAGACTGATCGGTCTGTAGTCCTTCGGCTCGGTGTGAGAAGCCTTACCCCCTTTGGGTATAAAGACCACTCTACACAGGGACCATTTCACAGGAAGATACGAAAATCTAGCGCATCCCCTGTATATGGCCAGCAACCAGGGTATTATCAGGGCCGAGTTCCTCTGCAGGTCCGCCGGAATTATACCATCCATACCCGGAGATTTATATGGGCTAAAGCTATCGATAGCCCATTTAATCCTGTCATAGTCCAATTGAATGGACATAGGAATGGGAGTCGCCTCCCACGCTTGATCCCGCATACCCCATTGGGAGTTACCAGGAAAGTGAGTATCAATTAACACCTCTAGTGTTTCTTGACTATTTGTAGTCCAACTACCATCCGTTTTCCGGACGTAGGTCGGAACCATCGGGCTCGAGGCCATTATCTTACGTAAACGGTTCGTCTCAGAGGATCCTTCCACGCCGCTACAGAAGTTCCTCCAAGCAGTCCTTTTCGCTGATCTTACCAAGTTTCTAAACTTATTCAATGATGACTTGTAGTCCGCCCAGTTGCCTTGGCGCTTCGCCACATTGAACAGCCTACGACAATCAGTTCTCGCCTGCGCAATGTCAGGATCCCACCATGGTGGCCGGTTCCTACCCCTACGCACCCTTGGCTTACACGCCAAGGACGTCGCCAACTGCAGTGAGTTCGAAAGCAGATCCACTGCCGCATCGATCCCCCCGATATCATAAACCCTAGGAGGGTCAGATAGAGACCGGATCAGAGAAGAGTGTTGAATCCCCCAGTTCGTCCGTCTCCTGTTCAATATAGCCATCGATCCCGAAGACCTAAGCCCTAAACTAAATTCCACATATCTGTGATCAGAGAGTGAACAGTCATTCGATACCATCCAACCCTCGATCAAATTGATGTGGTTTATACTAACTAGCGTGACATCAAGAACCTCACACCTATTTGCAACCACAAACGTAGGCTCACAGCCCCTATTTACTACTCCTAAATTATAATTAATAATAAAGGAGAAAAGCGACTCACCTCTTACATTTGTGTCCGTACTACCCCATATAGTGTGGTGCGCATTAGCATCGGCACAGATTACAATCGGCGTTCCAGTGCCCGCAGCCTTTATTACGGCATCACGGATAAGCCCGTTGGGAGGGTCCTGCCCGTGGTCATGCGCCATATACGCCGAGACCGTCCGGTGTCTCAAGAGCAACAGTAGAAGTATCTTCATCACTGTAATCAGAAAGAATGAAGATATTCAAAGAGTTTTTAGCTAAGACACAAGATCTTATGTTACCTGTACCTTTCGCAAACAATAGCTTGTATCCTTTTAGGTTTAGTCCGCAAACCCGATTCTTATGAATCCAGGGTTCTTGGACCATCACGAGCTCCTCCCCTCTTTCCACCACACGGAGGAGCAGTGCAGCAGATGCTGCTTTAGAGTGGTGGAGGTTTATCTGTAGCACCTTCACCATGATCCATTTTGGCGACCACTGTGATGTTGACGTCCTCCTGGTCAGATTCCAGCAGCACGTCCTCATCAACCATGTCACCCAAGTGATCAAAGAAGTCACCCACCAATCCTGAGACAGACTGGGTATCCTCTTTGTCACTTGAGCCCACGGCATCGTCGCAAGCCATGCTTTCCTCAGGTTGCTTGGCCTCACTTACCGACGGAGCCGGATTGCCCTTGTTGTCACTTCGGTAGACACGGAGCAAGATCGTACTAAAACCATAGTAGAGCTTGCCCTGCCTCTCCCTCAGTGGCTCCAAGGATTGCTGGTTAATAACCACAATCGCCGTCCTTGAGGACCCCTCAGCAGCTGAAACCTTCACTACTTTCCAGTCCTGTGTGGGCAGTTGAGGGTTGCAGCACTGAATGATCCTCAAGATCTCCTCAGGTTCAGATGGTTCGGCGGGGATGGTGGCGATCGATCTCGGCCTCCGTGGTATCTCTCCAACTAACACCACGTCAAGCCTGGCACCTTCCCAAACCTCTCCTAGTAGTTCAATGGCCCGCTTTAGAAGCAGCGCTGAGCGCTCATCTGCGCAAGCCATCAGCTTCACGTGACCCTGGTACCAGCCAGCGTCATCGCATTGAGGGGGTGGCCCTGGATTTTCCCTGAGGATCGTCCAGAACACACCCATAAGTTTTTGTTTTACCAGATCCCACTTAGTATGAGAAATGGCACCATTATCAACGCTTCTGTCGATGATAGCTCGTACAAGGTGACCTTTGGCCACCTCGCTAAAAGATTTGTTCATCGGTTTCGATGAAATTTTGGGACGTTTCGTCCCTGGTTGCTGTTTAACGGCTGTAGCTTCCTCCTCCGAACGTTGCCGTTTAGGCATTGTCACCTTTCCAGGGACTGGAGGAGTAGCACTTGGCAGCTCAGCTATGTGGGCTTTTGCCCATGCCAATGAAGCTTTCTGCTCATTGGTGAGGTCTTCGGCTTTCTTGGAGCCGAGAATGTCGATGAAACGCAAGGCAGCACGCCTTGTGTTCGAAGCCCTCTTTGTAGGGTTTTTGTGCCAAGGGGACTTTCTGCGGTCGCCGAGTTTGGCGGGGGGTGGTGCAACTTTGGGATAGGATGTTGTCATCGCCATCCCTCCTTGCACAATAGACACATGGGAAGCTGCTTTGTTAGGCGACTTAGTCATACCCAACTTTGCAGCACCCGAAGCAGGGGTTTTATCCGTTCCAATGACGGAAAGGGCTTGAGCGGTTTTTGAGGTACTTGGAGCGAAGTTCAGGGGTACCTCGCCGCAGTTTTTGGAACAGCCGCCTTCTGGTCGAGCTGCCTTACCACTTCCGATCAGCTTGGGCCGATCTTCACTGGTTGCCTGGGCTGTTACAGCTCCTGGCTTTTTCGTCTCGCTGTCAATCGTTGTCCTTTTCCTTGCCTGTCCGTCATCAGTTATCGTTAATTGTTTTTTTTGTGTTTGTTTTTGTTGTTTTTGTTTTTGTTGTGCTTGTTCTGGTTGTGTTTGTTTTTCGAAATTGTTGTTCATTTTTGGTCCCACGAGTGTAGGGGAATTGAAAGGTCCACCACGTCATAGCCCCCATTAACGTGGTAAGGGCGTGGTCTATTTGCTGAGGTGCCCAGGTATCAGCAAAGCTCCGTACTAATACAGTCGGTAACCCCTGACTGCAAACCAACCGATAGGCACGGGTCGCATAACACCTCGGTTTAGGGGATGGATAACTTTTCGTCGCCAAAGCCTTTAAGTTCCTTGCCTTCGCCTCGGGAATCACCAGTTGCTGGCAAAATGCCCGGGCCAAGACACAAACCACAGCCAAGACTTAAGCCACCACATCGCTTCAAGATTGTTATCCATAATAGTGGTTAGAAATGTCATAATATACAACTCGAAGCGAATGTGAAATTGCAGACGCTGAGAACGCATATGAGAATTATCGTTGACGGCGACCAAAATTAACAAAACTTGAAAAATGTTCAACAACGGCGGCGAAAATACAACCATCGGCTATACCAAAAAAATGTATAGTGCGGCGTTAATGTTTCTTGTTAACAAAAAAAAGCTTTGAAAACATTCGTATATTTTTTTAAATGACTAAACCAAAATAGGTTAACAATAAAAATACACTTAAGAACAAAATACTAACCTTTTCCGTGTCATTATTAATTGCATTTTGAATATACTTTTTATTTTTCATATTTGATCTCAATGCTTTTTATTTGTGAGTTTATTTGACAGTTCAAAGCGGTAACTTTTCTAATAAAAATGTTACAGACACACTTTTTCTGCAAGCTGGCGGCGAGTAAGTTCCTTACGTGACAGTTTAGTAAGCAAAACAGCAGTTTGTTTCAATTAAGGCATTTTTGTTTCATTTCAAACATTCCAGACCAAGAGTTTCTCGGCGCGGGAGTTAAAGATCACTGGGCACTGGTAGTGAAAATTAACAAAATTTGATTACAAACGACTTAGCTATGGACAAATGACTTCATTGTTCTTCCTGAAATTCAACTGGCCCTCATACAAGTATAATCCCGGATTTATATAAGAACATAAGTATGTATGTAAGTGTATGCAGAAGTAAACATATGTCTTATTATCTAAAATTGGGTAAGTGTTATAACGCGCTTCTTTAAGTTAGTGTACGTAGTCGAATTGTGGTACTTCTTAAGACAACGAATGTATGTCAATGTGAAATTTCGTATTTAAGCAGACTTTTAAGATAATGTGGTTAACAATAAATGGTACAAACATCTTCTCAGAATGGCTTATGTATATGTACACGCATGTACAAAAAAAAAAAAAAAATACATACATAGATATCGCTCATTTACTTTAATAGTGACATAACTCAAAAATACTATTTAGAGATAAACGCGTTTAATGTTTTTAATTTGCTTCAACTGAGAAAAAATAACGATACATTCTCTTCAAATGAGGAAAGTATAAAAGATATAAAGATAAATATATACAATATAACGAAAAACAAAGCGAAAAAGTCTGCATTACTCAATTGAATTTTTTTGAGTTTTGAGTTATGTCACTATTGAAGTAAATGAAATTTATGTATGTATAAGTATGTACCAATTTTCCTGACACACGTGTTCAATAAACAAAATTTAAAAAACCACAAGAAATGTTTTAAGTACCTTCGGGCAAAAAAAAAAAAAAAACTAAAAACGAAATGAAAATTACCAGAACATGCCAGTGTTGCCACTTTGTGGGTAATTACCCGAATTTGGTATAATTTTTACGGTCGTGGGTAAAGCGTGGGTAATTTCTCTTAGGTGTTATTCAGGTGTAATTTGAAATTGTTACTTCAGATGCCCTAATAAAATCAAGATTCGATTTCAGTGATGACATTTACTTCTTTTAAAATATTATTGCTAAGAAATGCACACCCTTTTTAACCAAAGTCTCGGTTTCTTTTTAAGAAACGACTTCAATCATTAAAGATACATATGTATATTTTCAAATGTTTAGTAATGAATGTCGCAAGATGGACCCTTAGATTTGGATAAAGATGCCTATCTTAGTGATTTAGAACCTGAAGTTTATTGAAAAAAGTTATTCAAACTAAAAACTTGCCTGGGGGAAGATATGTTTCCAATATTGCAACATATAATTAATTTTATTTCTATCTTGCTACGTTTTAATGTTTTAGTTTAAAGAATATTTAACGCCTTCTACAGTTGTAAAACTGAATTACGAAAGGGACAGTTGTATAGCATTTTGTTAACTAAATAAGGTATAAAGGGTATTTTTTAACACCATGAAACTTAAAATGGTAGGCAACACAAATAAAAAATTAATTTTAATCGCAGATTGATACACGGCATTACCACTTGAAACTGATTTAAAACAAATAGACACCGCGCCTGTCCTTGACGAAACGCATTGCAGACGTCCAATTTAGTTTATCTTTTTCGAATAAAATGAACAATGTTGACCTCCAAGACACCGATTGTTGCTGGTTTATCAGCATTAACCACTGACTTCACAGCCCTACGGAAAACAATCAATAAGTGTCACATCGCACGGCCTTGAAGTCTAATTGACAGTTTATTTTCTCTAAATCAACACATCGCCTTCATTTGTGAAAAAAGATGCGTTATTTAAATCATGAAGTCACCTTTAAGTTGCGAAAATCTCGCTGATTTCAAAGTATATTTGGATAATTTGCTGTCGTTGTTCAAGCATGAATCTATTCATGATGATGCGCCTGCTCCAAAAGTGAAAACAGTATGGCAGTTCGTTTGACAGCTAACCTTTCGTAAGCTCTATAGGGCTAAAAAGCATCCATTATAAAGCAATGGCAAGGAACATTTTAAACCTTCCCAAGATATATCAACCAAATGTGGTAGTTAAACTCATTATTTTAGCAGTTTTATTTTATGTTTTATTAATGTTTTTTAACAGCCGTATTTATAATGAAAATTTGGCATGAAGTTAGCACAAAGTTTATTTATAATACACTTACCAAACTCTGGCTAACGACTTGCTAAACTCTTGTTAACGAGCTGCCAACTTGTGAAAAACAGCTGTTAAATGTACAACAATTTTGTTGGTTTTATTTAAATTATTACTGTTTCGTTTTATATTTATATCTTTTTTTTTATTTTAATTTAAAAACCTTTAAAATTGTTAAATGTGGAGAAAAAAACAAAAAAAAATTACAAAAAAATGACAAACCAGCGATGTTTAATGCAAACGAGTTGCATTTTTAAGTAATACAAAGTGGCATCATAAAAATTCAGAGTTGATTTATTAAAAGTTGGCAGATGGAGAAAAGTTCGTTATGAATTAACTCTGTGCCAACAAGCTGCTTAGCTTAATCGGCATTCTAGTTAGCAGCTCGTTGTTCATAGTGTACAAACTGTGGCTAACTTTTTGTTATGAATACGGCTGTAAGTCTTTAATGTTATTTTTGTTAATTTAAATAAAATTAACAGCTTGACCAATATTGATCTTGTTTTAATGAGTTGGTTGTGTTTTTGCTTCTTTGTAAACGTCTTTTTATTTAATAAAACTTCAATTTTATATCAGGTGTTATTTCATTTAAATCGGGTAATTTTGCTTCATCTCAAGTGTAATTTTGAATTTTGCTGGTGGTAACACTGGAACATGCAACAAAACAAGAAAAAGAAATGAAGCACGAATGATTTAAAGTTCTTGGTGGCCTGTGTACGCGACTCAGTGTCGGTCATGTTGCCTGACCATGTACGGATTGATGGATGGACGAAGATGATCAAATGTGAGTATGCCTGTTGTAAGTATTACACTATATTGCAACATGCCAGACAATATTTAATGGTCGTAATTTGTTGTTTTAACCTTCTGGTATATAGAGAACAATTGTTGTAAATATTTAAAAATTTCTTGTATTTTAACTGTATCGTATATGCAATTATTGACCAGAAGTAAAACTTTTGCTTAAACAACATTTTCAATGTTGACTTTAAAATCGAGTTTTACGATTACACACAGTTTAATTGATAGCCTTTGTTTTCAGAATTGGCTGGATAATATTGTTTATAGTTAGACACGGAAAAAATGTTTTTTCCCCAAAACCAGTTGAGGTTATTTAATCTTAACCGCAAACAGATGTATTAAATAAATTAACTTACATTCCACAACTAAACATCTAAATTTAAATGAAATTAAAAAAAAATTTTTAATATTAATACGATTTCCGTATGACGTGCTAAATTCCCAATTTTTCATATTTAATAAATACACTGAAATTTATTGTTGAGGGAAAGCTAGCTTCTATGCGCATTTCACTGGTTGCTTAGGCCAGATCATCAGGAAACCTTTTCCAAAGGTTTTAGAACAGCTAAAATTATTTTATACAAATAAAACCCTAAAGCGAATAAAAATTTTAAACACTCAAAGTCTTACTTGTAACAATATCAAGGCTTAAACAAAACACCAACAATAAACAGTGAGTTTATCTTTTCTTACATGCCCCCACAATTGGTTGGGTTCTTTCCGACTCGAATTGTAGTTGTAAGTGGGTTACTGTCTTAAGGCGGTACTGCCTAAAGAATAAATATGTACTTACATAGAAAAAACATATTGCGAGATTTTTCCGTAGTTGGATTCATGTGAATTTTTACGAATAGTTTTCCTATTGTTAAGTTGTTGTCAATGCCTACTTTTCACTACGTGGACTATATAAAACCGTTTTCTGTATCAATCTGTATACGTTCGCGCCCAGATCTTTTTCTCCAGGACACTTTATGATATTCTTTGTTTTGGAAATACAGAGGCACTTATGTTGAGCTTGTTGATCAGACATGTTTCTATGAGGTTCATGTTTCTTATGAGGTTTTGGTATTGTAATCACACCTTCTTATTATAAAGCCTCAAGCAGCACACTACTTGATACATAAAGTTTTTGTCTGCGCCCGCTGTTATTCGAGATAGGATTTAATATGTTTGTGCTATAACTTTTTATTAGATCGGAAAAATCTTTCATATACAAATAGACAATAACTTAAATTATAATTTATTTGAAGTAAACTGTGTGCAAATAAATTGGGAATGAATATATCACAAGACTTCTATTGATGAGCAGCTGCCTTTTAATAACAATGTTCTTCAGCTTTAAGCTGGAGATCTACACCATGCATTATATGCGTTGTTCCTTTTTATGCAGCTGTCAAAAAGTAGAATCACTGTTATTGTATGTGACAAGTTGCACAGCAAAACGCATAGAATGCATATACTTATCCATCGTTGCCAGAAGCTTTGGGGAGAAAATCATCATTTGGCGAAAAAAATCATAATTTGAAGAGAAAAATCAAATTTTTTATAACAAGAGCATAAAAGTTAAAATTATTTAAATTTTTAATATAATTGGGGGATTCACAAGGTCTCATAAAGTCATATGTCTTAATATAATAACGTGAAAAATACGACTGTTGTGAACAACCCCTCATAATTTAGGGTGCTATTTTGAATTTAAATCAGCCGATTTAAAGCAAATATAAAAAAAAATATTTACCTAAAATAAAAATATTTTTTAGTTCTAATCCATGAATTAATAAATTTAATTCGATCTTAAGCCCTTATGACACTACATTTTTAATGCATAGTTCAAGTTTTGGTGAACAGTGCAAATATAAAGTAATAGACAAATTTACCAAGCTGTCAAACATTTTACTAAAGTTATCGATAAAAAATGAAGTTATGTCAAAAAAAAAAAAAATGCAAAATTGTTAAACTTAAAATTGACATTTTAAGCTTGAAATATTAACAGCCGTATTCATAAAAAAATCATAATTCAGGTTTTAGATGAATTTTAGTTAAAAAACATTTTAAGCCTAAAAAAGCTTTTTTTTAAATTCGTATTCATAATCAGCATTTTAACTAATAAACGTTTTACCGTCTTTTTTAATTTGATGGTGGCAACGCTATCTCTTTTATTTGTCACATGAATCATAATGATGTAAAACAGTGGTTATTAATTCATACTCGTATTCGTATCTAAAATTTTTTTTTGTCGTGTGTGAGAAAAAAATTGTTTTTTATATATGAATAGTTGTCTCTTATATTTAAAAAAATAAAGAGTTCAAACAAAACAAAACAAAGTGCAATTTAGATGATGATTTTATTGCTGATATCAAAAAGTATTCAAATAACGAGTTTTATTTTATTTGTTTTGATCGTTTACACATCACTAGTTCATAATGTACAATTAATAATTTTTTGAGATTTAATTTGTGAAATTGAAAAATATATTAATAATATACATTTTTCATACATACATATTTTTGAATTTCATTTTATTTTTAATGTTTAAATACATAATAATATATTGTCTTAAAATTTCTCGCAAAACTGTTCAAAATGACCATAAACACACAGCAAAAAGCAAAAATGTCATTTTAAAATAGGTTTAAACAAGGGTCGAACCAATTTTAAAATTCGCTTATTTACACAAGGTTTAAAATAGGGTTTTTAAGGTAATATTCGTTTATGAATAAAATTTTAACGATTTATGCTTAAAACAGATTTGAAATGGAGTTTAAAATGTTTATGAATACGGCTGTAAAAGTTTTGCTGAATCAGCGGTTTATGGACAGATTCAGCGATTTACCGCTTTCTGTTTTTAGGCTTCTTAAAAACAAAAAGTTGGCAACATTTAATAAAATTAACAGAACAGGGATGGCTAAGTTGTTTCAGTTGTACTTTTTTGTTGATACTTTTTAAACTAAGATTTATAATAACTTTTTGTGGTGTTTTTTTATGAACATAAATAAAATTAATTTCAACTTAAAAATCTTTTAGTACAATTAGGGTAAAAAAGTATAATTTTTAAAGGTTGTTGGTACAATTTTAAAAATTCTCAACGCCATCCCTGAAACAAAACCATAACAAGAGAAACAAAAACTAAAAAAGTTTGTTTACATTTTTTATAGTTTGTTCTTTCTAGCATTTACTGTTTCTTTCTATCAATAAATGAATAAAAAATGTAGTTTCATAAGGGCTTTACCTGACTATATTCCATTTTTCAGACGCAAATCACAAATAAATTTTATTTTGTTTGTTTACCAAACAGCAGAGTCCAAAGCCGATCTTATTTAACGCCGCAAGTGAATTGTTGCAAAAATTGCTAGCCGCAGGTAAAATACGGATGTTAGCCGGATAAAACCATACCATCAACGGCGACGGCTACAAAAACTAACGCGGCACTCAGCCGCTCAGCGCTGGTCTGTTCTATACTATTTCATATATCGTTGTTATATCGAAGGCATTTTGAGAAAATTGCATTAAAAAAATGCATTGATAAGATATGGATTTTCCCTAAAGGTTCGTTATAGGATAGTTTTTAAAATAATGTTCGAATGTTTCGAATTTTGTTTTTGTGTTCAGTATAATTTTTCACGCGAAATTTTGTTCTCATTTTCTAAAACCAGGCAGTAAGTCTTCAATTCAAATTTAACTATTCAATTTCAAATAAATTTACGAAGCATATTAAGACATTAGTAGTCGTGATCGACTTCTTTTTCAATCCGAAAGCAATTTTATTTTTAATTGTTTCAGTAGATTTTGTTAACCCCGCAAGCATCTCTACTTTGTAAAAAAAATCGTTCTCTTTCATGAAATAATTTGTTTTGACATGTCGTATAGTCTGAATCAGGTTTCATATTTCAAAACTACTAATAATAACGATTTTGGTATTTTAATAAAAGTATGTACTATTCATATTTGGGATATTTAAAAATAAAAAATAGAACATATTTTTAAAACCAGACCTGGCAGTTTCCAAGAACATTTCAATTAACAATTATATGAAATTGAAATTGAATATTACTACAGTAGTTTTGACTTAAGTGCCTTTTGTTTACGTGCACTTTTGACTTAACTGCACAAAATTGATAATTTTTGGAATTATTCTTTATAATTTCATAAAAATTCCTTTTTAAGTGCACTTTCTATACCTGCACATTTAAGATAAATGCACAAAATTTTTGGATATTTTTCATATTTTTGGGCAGCTTTGAAATATTTTCATACAAAACATCAAAGTTAGCTGTACAAAGATTTACCCTTTATGGTTTACCCAAAGACAAAAAATATATTTATAGTCTTTGGTTTGCCATTCTTGATTTTATGAAATTCATCGCACATTTTTTCAGACGTGGATTAACGTAATACTATTCAGTTCGCCATAGGTTGAAACTGAAAAACAGGGGTCTAATCACCGCATTCGATACTATCGTATCGAATAAACTATCTAATGTTTTTGCATACGACAGACACTGACGTATCAAATGAAAACCCGATAAATTTAATGTCGAGTTACTAGATAACGAATGCTATTATTTCAAATTTCATAATTTTCATTCGATATAGAGTTTCATGATACCAAAATAAATAATTTCGATCAATTTTGCTCGATATCGTATGCGGTGATTAGACCCCAGCTATTGACTTTGCGGTTTATTTTATTTCAATAAATATCAAAATTTTAAACAAACGGTGTTCCATTAAATTTTTATACTAAACTTGGCAATAAATTTTTTTTTAATTTTTAGTTTAGCTGACCAAAAACACTGTCTTATCGAGCCCTGATAGCAAAAATGATGTAACCAACAACATTTTAGATTTTTGTTTTATGATGAAAATCGATCATTTTTGATAATTCGCATCATCTCTAAAAATCTCATATCTCTGGGAAGTACCGTTACGAAATAAGAGCAAAAGCAATTTCAAACAAACCTCTAGACTTGAAGCAAAAATATTCAAAAAAAACCTTCTCCTGTAACATTTTATTTTTGTTGGTTACATCATTTTTGCTATAAGGGCTCGTTATCTTTGCAACAGAAATAATAAAATAATTATTATTATTGGGTAAGTCGAAAGATTTTTCAAAGTTACTGTACCACACAGGGTACGATAGATCTATATGGGTTAAAAACTATTAGTCGGAAAGAATTCGGGTATTTGGCAGACGTATTCTATAAGTCAAGAACTTCATAAATAATATAATATGCATATAAAGAATGCATATATTATTCTTCGAATTCTCGGGAGCTGCAATTTTTAGGTTCAACATTTTGACCCAAAGAGCTTGTGGCCCGAATTTTTTCTATTTCGCTGTTTCTCTCTGTTAGTTTTCAACACAACTTCGTTTAAAAGTTCTAATTTTTCTGTTTTTTTTAAAACACTATAGAGTTACCTTGTTTTTTCAAAATATACATAAAGATTGGAATTTTTCTGATTTTTTCTTTTTCAAATAACTTTTAAATGAGAAACTACATATATAAAAATTTCGATCTGACAGAGTGATAGTAAATGAAACACGCTTTCTATTTTCTTACACAAAAAGTGGAGTTAACTAGTTTTTCCACACGGCCACAGAATTTTCCTATATAAAAAGAAAACCACATTGAATCGTCCAACATTCTCACATTTTTTATTTAAACTTTTCTTCATAAATAATTTCTTTTATCGGGACGTTGGTCCTTTGTTTACTTTTTGTAAATATTTAAATTGCATTTTCCAATTTTTTTTTTTTTTTTTTTTTTTTTGTTTATATTTATGAAATTGTATTTGGTAGTTTTTTTTTACGATGTTGCCATAAAACATTACTCAGCAACAAAAGACTATTCGATATCAAGCCTAAACATTCAATTCCATTGCTTCCCGAAACGTATTAAAAAAAAACAACGAATACAAAAATTGTTAGAAGAATTAAAAAATAAACCGTTTTTTCACTTGGGGATTTTGGAGAATTTTTTAAGCCTCTTATTTTTCAACACCAAAATAAAAAGAAAAACAATTGTTTGTATTATTGTTTTCTTTTATTGTTTTTGTGCGTTCTGGTGGATTGTTTTAGAGCATTTTGTTTATTTGTTTGTGTTTGTTGCTTTATGGATTTGTTGTTTGATGGCTGGCTGTCAAATTAAAGTGGACCTCAACTCGACATGTATATTTATATGAACAATGTACATACAAACGTACATCAAACACTTGTGGGTATTATTCTTAGTTGTATGCATTTCAAAAGTACGAGGGTGGGCTTCAAACGTTTTATGTAAAATGTTTTAGGAAATAATGAAAAATTATTCACGTCACTAGTGGTGAATGAGGGAATACGTACTAAATTTGTCATTCCGTCTGGACTTTTTTAATATTCATCTAAGACCCCATAAAGTACAAATAATGGGTCCTTGAGTTATTCTAGGCCGATTAAGCCATGCCCGTTTGTCTGTCCGTCTGTGTTTAAAACGCGCTTACTTTCGAAAGACTTAAAAAAAAACAATATAATGACAAATTCTTTTTGTTTCTCCTAAGCAGTTAGAATTGCAATCAAGAACAATGGGTTCAGTTGGAAAAGATTTATGAACCACAAAGAAGAAAAATCTCACTAACAAATTTTTATTTTTGTTTCAAAAACTAACGTTAATTGGTAACATAATGCACCGATTCACAAAATGACGTGCAGATCGGTCCATAACTAACCATATGCCTCATATAATGCAAACTCTTGAAATACACTTAAGCACGCTTAAAACCATAACGAATTATGCCATTGCAGTGAAATTCGGCCTGCCATAGTTTTATGAGATTGGAATTCATTCTGTATAGTTAAGTTATGATTGGTCCATAATTTACCATATGCCCATATGAAACCCACCCTCGGTAAACACTTTTTTGTTGATTTTTTAAAAAATTCTCGAATATCAGTAAATGTTATATTTATTTATATGAAAATTAAGTTTTTAGCCTTTAAATAATAATTATGTACTTATTTTAAGAGTCACTGTTTTTGTTATTGGGCTCCCTAATCACGCATACTCCATCCACTCTCTACATGAAATGAAGCGTGCAACATGTACAACACTTTGTGGAAGGGTGCATAAACCATCCATCCATCCATATGTATGTATATCACAACACTTAAAACTTGAGTAATTGCCCACAATTAGAAGACAGAGAAATCAAATTATTTGTTTATGTTTTTATGACCAAATAAAAAAAATTTGTTACATGAGAACTTGTACATGAGCGGTTGTGTGCGTTTGTATCAAATAAACAAAAATATTTTTGTTTATAACCATAAAATATTTTGAACTAATAAAAATATTGAAATATGTTTTGTGTAAGAATAATATAGTAAATAGTTAGACAATAAAAACAAATTTTATTTGACTGCTAAAAAAGCAAGAAAAATTCATAATAAATAAATAAATGAATAAACCAGCAACAAATAACAACATTCCATTTAGAAACAATGTTTTTAACACATTTGAAGCCATTTTCATTTTCGGTCTATAAATTTTATTTACTTACTGTCTGTCATAAACAAAATATCATTTAAACATTCGTATTAAACCCCTTTCGCCATTTAGCAGTCTGTCATATAAATTTATGGCTTATACGAACCATAATATTAAAATGGATTACAAAAATAAACAAATGAATTTAGAGTGATGCTAAATCAATTTAAGGATCATTTTTCTAGCACTGTTAACTTTTAAATTAAAAAAAAGCTATTTGATTAGAAATTCAAAAAGAAGAAGCCCACAAAATATTCCGCGTAACTTGAACGCATTCGCTCAGTTTCTCTTTATTTTGGGCATAGAACAGTGATGGAAAATTGAGTACTATGGTACTTTTTTCAATACTTTTTCATTGCAAAAATACCACGGTACCCCCACGTCAGTTTTAGTACTTTCCTCTTGTTATGCTTCTTTGTTGAGAAGTTTAGCGTTTCTATTTTTTCTAACATTGACAACATTGCCTACACAAAACTTATTGTTCTTTTTCCGTTTATGTTTTTTGATGTAAAAATGTTGATCAGCTTTTTTAGGTTTCTGCAAAATCGTTTTACTTAAAACTTTTGCGACACACTTAGAACAAATTTTAATTTCAACAATAAAACTTTAATTATGATTAACGACTTTGCGCCCGAAAATGTCATTTCTAAGACCATTAACATACTCCTTTTATTATTAAATTTATTTCCAAATGAGAAACACAAATTTAAAGCGATCAGTTTCTTAATTCGTGCGTTGGTGGATCTCCCAGAAATAAAACATTAAAAAAGGAAGATATTTCGATTTTTTGGAAAATTATAAGCCAAATTAAGAACAAAAGTTGAGCGCACGTTTTAAATTCAAAATTATACAAAAACGAAAAAAGAAATCGTTTGCAAATACAAAAGCTTTCAAATTTAATCAAAACTAAAGATTTATTAACATCAAATGGTTCTTGTTGTTACAATTATAATATTACTAATGATCGCATTAAGTAAATTAAGCAAAGTGCCTAACAGCCTTACTGCCTGTTTAACCATGAACAAAAAATTAAATAATTTAAGTTTAATTAGTATTGTGGTTATTTTGTTGAACTATTTATGGTTTTAAATCCAAATTTTTAATATTTTTAATATTTTCAATTAGGCCTAAGTTCATCAAATTTAATTTTTCATTAAATAATTTTTATGAAGAAAGGAATTTTACAACATGAAATTAATTAAAATTTACTAATAATTTTTGATTCTTGACTGAAGCTGGGCTCGAACCCAAGCGTTTTTACGGACAGGTTACCCTTACATGTTTCGATTGCAACCACTCAATCTCTTCAGAGGGCTTACCGGGTTCGAGCCCAGCTTCAGTCAAGAATGAAAAATTATTAGTAAATTTTAATTCATTTCATGTTGTAAAATTCCTTTCTTCATAAAAATAATTTAATGAAAAATTAAATTTGATGAACTTAGGCCTAATTGAAAATATTAAAAATTTGAATTTAAGTTTCCTAACCAAAATATTATATATTTTTTATTAAAATTAATTTGTTTTTTAATTTTATGTATTTTTGTTTTAACTGTTTCAAAAAAAAAACATGTTTAAAAAAA
This sequence comes from Pollenia angustigena, assembly GCA_930367215.1. Lineage (NCBI taxonomy): Eukaryota > Metazoa > Arthropoda > Insecta > Diptera > Polleniidae > Pollenia > Pollenia angustigena. The sequence continues at coordinate 115,140,544 of OV884057.1, read as the reverse complement.
GTACCAAAATATTGAAAAAAATACTCGTTTGCTTGGTGGTCAGTACCATCCCGATTTTTCAATTTTCCATCACTGGCATAGAATAGGCATTTGAAAGTAAACGAAAATCCCTCTCAAAATAGGTTATAAATTAACGAAAGTATGCTAAGGTGATTAGGTTCTATTGGCATCCGCTAGCTAGAGCAGCTCAGGTGGGTCCAGTAATTCGATTCCGTTGTGTTACCATCTGCACTGTCTCCCAGACGTTATAAATTACCTGGCTGCTACCATTTCTTCTCTGCCAACCGTATTATTCAATGCAGGACTGACTTTGGCTTAAAATGTTTTCAAACCAGGAAATCTATAAATCTGTAAATATATGTATAAACCACGTCTAAGCTACTTATTTATCGCAGTGTTGCCACAATATTATTTGTATACCCTCCAACAAAATTATTTATGAAGAGGGTATACTTAGTTTGTCATTCCGTGTGAAACTTTTTTATTATTCATCTCAGACCCCATAAATTATATATATTCTGGCTCCTTGAGTAATTCTAAGTCGATTAAGCCATGTCCGTCTGTCTGTCTGTCCGTCTGTTGAAAACACGCTGACTTTCGAAAAACTCAAAAGAAATGAACAAACTTGATGTCAAAGTCTTTGTAGTTATCCTAAGCAGTTTGGGATTGAAATCAAGCCAAATCGGCTCAGTAGGATCAGAGCTATGAATCAAAATGGAGAACCACCACTTTAAAAATTGATAATTTTGTTACAAAAACTAACATAAATGGTGGAACAATGCACGGAATGACAAACGATTTGGCAAAATTTCGTTTTATTAGACTAGAAATCACGCTGTAAAATTGCGTGAAGATCGGTCCATAATTTACTCTAGGCCCCATATAAACCCTACTCCCGGAAAAAAGTTTAGTACGCCTAAAGCCGTAATTAATAATGCTATCATAACAAAATTTGGAACGTTACAGTTTTATAGAAATGCCAGTGTGAAATATCGTGAAGATCTGTCCATAATTAACCCTAGGCCCCATATAAACCCTTCTTCCGGAATATAGCTTAGTACGCATAAAACCGTAACAAATAATGATATCAGAATAAAATTTAATACTTCACTACTCACACTAATAAATTTCGTGATAATCAGTCCATAATTTACTATAGGCCCCATATAAAGCCCACTCTGGTTAGTTAATTAAATACTCCTAAAATCGTAGCAAATATATTTATTGTGGTAAAATTTCTTCCAACTTAGTTTCATCTGGCCAGAAAAAATTTTATAAATTTTTTGATATACGGTCCATAATTTACCTCAGATCCCATATTTAGCAGCCTTCTAAAATTCACTGTAAACGCTAAAACAAATTTCACCGCTGTTTTGAAATATATTGAAATGTATGTTTTTAATACCAGAAATCACTCTGCAGAATCTTAGGATGATTGGTTCATAACTTACCATTATAATTTCCCCTCCTGAAAATCTTTTAAGTTCGGCTTAAACTGTTACGAATCATGATATTTTACTCAAGCTAGTTAAAATTGCTAAAAAAAAGCATACAACTTTCTGATTGTCGGTCAATATTTTAATATGTGTAGGTCTAAACCCCAACCAATTTTAATGCTGATGTCTGTTTTTATAAAAAAATTGATAATTAATAGATATCATGTAGATATCACTCCTGAAATAATTGAACTGTCGGTGGAGGGTATCAAAGATTCGGCACAGCCGAATATAGCACTCTAACTTGTTTTTATTAAAAATGATATTAATGTTCAGTGGTGGACTTACGCCTAGGCCCGTGAGGCACTTGCCGAAAGTGGCAAAAAATTCACTTGCAAGCAAATTCTCTTGCAAGTTGAGCTGCAAGCACTAAAAATGTGATGGTGTTAGTAAAAAAGTGTGAGTGTATTGAGTTTTTCGAACTTGCAGTTGCTTCCCTGCAGGAAATGTCACTAGTGAATCTGTACTGATTCACTATTGACACAGTCACCAGTACTAGTGACTTATTATATCCCAAGCAATGTTATTTACAATAGACATTTAACATATGGGCGTCATTGGAAATCTACTACTGACGTTGGAACTACTGACTAGGTAATGACTAGGTAGTTCCTTTGGGAACATATATAGACATTGGAACCAGAGAATCGCTAGTACATTTTAGTAAAAGTATTCTACACTTTTTGTAAGAATACAAAAACATAAAAATTTTTTTTATTTTGTCTTCAACTATTATAGGAATTGTACTTCTCAATTGTTATTGATAAAATCTTTTTCATATTAAAGCCAAATATAGTGGCAAATGTTAACGAGTCGTAGGAGTTGTATGAGCAAACAGTCCGAGGTCCCCGAATTCCGGACAATGACAGAGATTTATTCCGTTGGCTCCTCTTCAAGCTTGTCATCGCAACTTGTAAAAATATCATTGTAAGAGTCTGAACACAATGCAGCGATAATTTATTGCGGTGCTGTTTTTCATATGATTTTGAAGTAAAAAATCGCAGTGCGGAACGGCATAAATGTAAAAGCTGTTTTATTTTCATTGCGGACTTTCTTTCACTCTCAATTTTTGATACTCGTTCTCTTTCTGATGTTGTCATAGTTTTTGAATAATTGGCGGTATTCACAACATTATTGTTAACAAAAAACATGATAAAAATGTATGCACAAATAAATTAATAACAAGTAAGAAAGTATAGTCGGTCAAGCCCGACCATATGATACCCTACACCACAGTTTTTAAAAACACATCATGCTTATATGTCCATGTAAATATGGATTTATCTATGTTTATAAAATTCATGAAAATCGGCTTGAAAGTTTGTGAGAGGCAAAAATTGCCCCCTGCCTCCCCTTGTGGTCATATTTTTTAAAAACTATATAGCTAATGTGTCCCTAAAGATATGGATCTATCTATGTTTTAAATTTCATTAAAATCGGTTTGAGAGGCAGAAATCGCCCCTATCTCCCCTCTAGGTCCGATTTTTTTTAAAATTTATACATTTTGTGTCCATATAGATATGGTTCTATCTATGTTTTAAATTTCCTTAAATTCGGTTTGATAGTTTCTGAGAGGAAGAAATTTTCTTCTATCTTCCCTCGTGGTCCTACGATTCGGCCCATTTTCAATAGGCTTGGTCCTTGTGCCAATAAGAACCTATGACCCAAATTTGATCAAATTATCTCCAAAATTGCGACCTGTACTTTGCGCACAAGGTTACATGGACAGCCAGCCAGCCAGCCGGACGGACATCGTTAGTTCGACTCAGAAAGTGATTCTGAGTAGATCGGACCACTATTTTTAGGCGTTACACACATCAGCACAAATGCATAATACCCTCTCCACTATTGTGGTGTGGGTATAAAAATGTAAACAAAAAAAGACAACTATTGCCGTTGCCGTCTTCCGTTGTACTACATGCAGTCTACAACTGACATGAAATGCTTAACTTTAACACTAATATGATGTTAGTGTTAAGTATAGACTCATCATGTTGGAAGTTTTCTCATGTTATAACACGGTTGTTAATGTAAATGTTTTAACAACGCTTTTATAACATCAAGTTATAACAGCCAATCATGTCAGTTGTAGACGGCCAGTTATGTTTATGTTTCTCTCCCGCAACGAGAAATCGCACCGCACCGCAAGCATTGTGTTTAGAGTCTAAGCCTGCAGCCACACGATTAACTTTTTCTTGATAGTATTTTACATATACTTTTTGTCAAAATTTACATAAATTGAAAGCTGTGACTTAGGCTCCATTCAATTTTTAAGCAATTCCCTTTAAGTTGTCATCAAGAAAATAACTTATAAAGACAAAATTGCAATCAGCTGTTAAATTGAACGTTAAATTGCCAAACAAATGGAAAAGTAAAATTTAAAGCAATGTCGTGGTTAGTTTAAAAAGTGTGATTGTGTTAGTTAAAAAAAGTGAGAGTGTATTGCATATTGAAAGGTAAAACTTGATCGTGTGGTCTCCAAGTAAGTGATTCCTATTAGGTCAGTGGCCAGTTGTAACCGAAATTAGGTTTCTGAGTTGATGTCTGGATAGCTTTAACGCCCGCTGAACCGAACATAGCACGCTTAAGGTGTTATGATACTTGCTATTTTTTGTATTGGATTTTTTTAGGATTGACTGAATGAAACAACAAATGCGAGAAAGAACAAGAAATACAATTTGATAAAATGTAAACAAAACAAACAATACTGTCCACGTTTTTCCCCCACAAAAAACCGTCATAAAAGCTAAAAATCGCAAAAAAAAAAGTTAAAAACCGTTTCTTTCGATCAAAAACTAAAAAAATTGGCAACAGTGCTTACAATTAATCTGGAAATGTCGATTTTAAGTTAAAAAATTTTATATTTTTTTTGACAGTCTTAGATTATTTATCGATAACACATGTATATTTGTTTGACTTTTCAAGATTTTTTATGATATAATCATACTCTTTACACTTAGTCAGTTTTCCTATGCAAATATATTTGCACTGTTCTCCAATATAGAAAAAATACAAAAAATAGCAAATATCATAACAGCTTTAGGTACTTGTTTTATTTTAACAAAGAGTTGGATTATTAAGGATTTCAGATATTTTTAGGGATTAAATTGTAGCTGTAAGATGCGTTTAAAGGTAGTAAAATATCGGCTATTGTTTGTTTAGGGATAATTGTTTGTGGTAATGCAAATTATTATTCATTAAATCTTTTAACAGTTAATTTTAAGGTTTTCAATATATTCTAATAAACGTTTCAGTTAAAAGTACGCCATTACTTTAAGTGTCAATCGGCTCGAAAAGTTATTTTATTTATTTAATTTATATTTTATAAGGGTTAATAAACTTAATGACTACCGTCATTTGGAACATCGTTTTCAATTAGTTTTAAAAAACCTTAAAAAAATATCTAAAAATTCTATGGCCAGTTTTTTGAGTCTTTCGAAAACTCGTTGAGATGGGTTTATTTAAAATTCATAACAAAATGAAACTGTAAATTAAAAACACCTGTCGCATTAAACAAGATAGCCAGACAGTCAGCCGTTTGGCATGGCAAAATAATTATACTCAATTTTAACCCATCTTCAATAAGCAACAGTCTTTCTGTCTGTCTGTCTGTCTATCAGAATTACAAGCAAATAATGCCAGCAACAGCATGATGATGAACAATCTTCGAAAAGTCAATATTACTTAGTAACTGAGCAGAGAAATTTGTTTTTCAGTATCTGGCAGTTATTTTAGTACTGAGTATGTGCGTGTGTGTGAAGGAAATACGGGTTCCATGTTAAGGTATTCTTCGGCGTTCCTGGTGTTTTGTATTTATTCTCTTGTTTTTCTTATTTGAATGATGGTTAGTTATTAACACTTAAGACATGACCATTATTAGTATTCATAAAGTAGACAGCCACTGTTTGTTGTATTAACGTAAGGCAATGTTTAGTTCACAGTCGTCCAACCACGCCAACAAACTCTTTCAATCCAATTCACTGCCAGCGTCAGTAAGACGACCAAGAACTAAAACCAGTAGAAAACACAAAGGCAAAGGCGCTAAATCAAAATGTCGTTAAAAAAAAAAACAAAATAAAATTAAAATTGAAATTAAAAGAAAGAAAAAAGAAACTACGAATAATGATTTTGAGTATGATCAAGATGCGTGCCATAAACAAATTATTCAAAACACGTTACAATTCTGGCGATTGGACTTGTAGTGGGTTTGTTAAAATATTAAGTTTTAGTTTGTCAAATACAGAAACGAATACTTGTTAAATTCAAGGTACAATAACAACACCGTTTGTAATATACATAATTAAGAAACGCAATAAGAATATTATTAATTTACAGAAACTGTTACGTTGTTTAAAAGCCATGTTAACCTTTTTAAATATAAATTCAAGGTTAGATTAACAAAATGTTAGAAGATCTAAGGTATTTCTAGACTTCTTCTTTAGCTGAACTGCAGCGTAGGATGGACAGAGAACAATCGCTTTCGAAATTTTTTTTTTATAAGATTTTTATAACGTTCCAAAAGTTAGTTCTTGTATACTAATCAGAACTTTTACTAAGTGTAGGGGTGACCACATCTTTAATACTTTCGGGATGCAGAGTCATGTTAAGAAGCTCAATAAGATATTTTTCGATCTATTGTCTTTGAAATTTTCAAGCTTTGGATCTCAAATCTTTAATTCATTGAAATTGGCGACTAAGTAAGTCGGAAATTTTTGGGACCCTATTCTGCATCTCAGTTTATTCATTTATAACTAGCGCAATAGTGTCACAATGTAGCAGTGGCTTTGCTTATGGATTTTGTGGTCTGTTCGAAGTGACCCAAAATTTGTAGTAAAATGATTCTTTTTCTTACAAAAATCCTTAAAAATAAGCAGAAAAATCTTTAATTGTACAAATACATACAAAATTTACCAATGAAAGAACATTGCACTACTATGGTGCATAGAAAAACGGCTAAAGCTGCAGGTCCACAAAAAGCATTCAATTGACAAGTTACACAACAGCCGCGTAAAAAACATATACATACGTATAGAAAGCATCCCAGCGGGTAAACTTAGAAGACCTTCTTACTTCAGGCCTTTTTAAAGGCCTGCTTAGAAAATTTTTTGATTCATTTACTATTCTTATCTAACTGCTAAATAATGCCTCATAGAAGGCCCTGGCTCTTTCGTACAAAAGATAAGATACACCTTCCTCTCTCGCTTCCATGAGAAGGGAGTAGTGAAGGAGTTAAATTGTTTTATTGTTATTTTTGGTCCCGTTACCATTCTTATATACCTGCCAAAGAAGCGAGAGCGGAAGACCTTCGCCGGAATGACAACGTGTGTAAAAAAGATATGAGTATGAAATGGACTCTTTTTCCTGCTGGGATGAAGGCTGATTACTTTCTACTTTTGCATTCGTCTTAAAAATGGTTAAACAAGAAAAGTACACATTAAACACGTGGTCCACTCCAGCCTAAGCATTAAAAGAAACTATTTATTATTATTTTTTTTTTATCATATATCATAAATTTCTTATTCTGTTTTATTTTTTGCTCTGCTATCGAATGTGTTATTGTTCTTAGTTGTTATGGAATGGAAAAGCTAAACATTGAAAATTTAATTTTATTTTTTAAAGAAAACTATAAAAAAAATGTATCGTCTCATCGCCATACCGAAGTATCGGCAAACACGAAGTATCGCTGATATATCGGTATTCGTTCTACCATGTTCACACGGACAGCAATATTCGTGTTTCGCTCTCTTATTCCTGTTTCGCGCCCCAAACATGATTGAAACGACTTGTTTCCCCATACAAAATTTTGAGAGCGAAACAGGTCGTTTCATTTTGAAACAGGCGTTAGTTTATCTGAACTAGCTCTCAAAAAAATCAAAACAAAGAAAACAACAAAATAAAAATTGATGTTTAATAAAATAAAGTGATAGTAATAACATAATAATATTAATAAAAGTATTAAATAATATATTTTTTTAAGTTTTGTTTGTTTTTCTATCTATTTTAAAAAGAATCACACTAACAACACAAAAAACAATGTCAAAATGAAACAAGAACGAATCGTATGAACAGCATGTTTGGCAAACTAGTTTCAGAGAGCGAAACCAGTGGTTTATATCGTCGTATGAACATAGCTTACTCCCCAGTATTAACCACTTGGTGACTTATGCTATGTTCGCACGGCATCTTGCATTGCGTTGTTCGCTTTTGAATTACGAATACGAATTGCGCTGTTCATACGGCATCTTCTTAATGCCAGAACTCTTCAACGTTTTTTCGTAATTATCTCTCTTATTCGTGATTCACAGCCCAATTATGATCCAAATTACATAATTCGCCATACAAAATCTTGAGAGCGATTTATCTCTTTTGTACGAAATTCATTTTGAATTACCATGCTAACTACAAACAAATCATTGTCATCACTAATTTTTATTGAAGGCTGTAAAAAAACAAAAGAAATAAGAAAATATACATGAAACCAAGGCGAATTCATGCAAAATAAATTTGCCTTGCATAAAATGTAAAAAAGTTGTTTTTTTGTGAAATTTAAAACAACAAATAGAGAAACAAAATAGGAATTGTAAAAAACGAGATATTTGAAATTGTTGCTTGCTCTTGTATTGTTTTTCAAAGCAAAACTGTTTTCATAAATGTAAGAAGAAGAGTTCTTATATTAAAAAGATGCCATATGAGCAGCGTAATTCACAAAGCGAACAACGTAATTCAAGATGCCGTGCGAACATAGAATTATTTAGTATAACCGTTTAGATTAGAGCTGTGCACGTGAGTGTTTTTACACTCACGACATGCTCGCTCACGATTGGAATAATTTTGGTATGAAATATCCGTCAATTCGTCGATCACAATTTAAACCCCTTCATGAGATTGTTTGATTCCTTCAATTTTGCTTTAAGTTCTTGGTAATGTAATAAATAAAACTGAAGAATTTTTCCACATCGTTGATTTCGCCGGTATGTTGTAGTTTTAAGCATGAAAATATAAGGCGAAACGTTTTCTTCCGCTTAGCTTTTACGCAGATATGCCATACCTAAACAAGAGCATCAATGTTGTGCATCAAACAGTTGTGTTAACATTCTTGTTTAATAAAACCCACATAATTGAAATAAAAAGCAGAGAAAAAACCGCTAGATTGACGAAAAAATTGCTTAATTGCTAAACTTCACTGTTAAACGCGCTGTCAAAATCTGATTTTCTAATTGTAAAGCGTTGTCGCCGCGCTATTTAGGGATGCTTCATACAAATTGTATGGGCATGAGCATTTTTAACAGGTAGAAGACGCTTTCGGCTCTTTTTTGGTAGGTCTGTAAGAGTTTCTCATTCATTATTGACAGCATATTTTAGTAAATTATTATTTGCAGTCTCTTAAAAAGTTTTACTTGGCGTATGTTTATGGCACGCTTGTGAATTAATTAAAGGTGATTAATAAGTTGTGACGTTGAATAACCTTTGCAAGTTATCATTTTAGGGCTCTTTAAGTACCATTGTCTTTTAAATCAGTTCGATATATCACCAGAGATGACATCTTTATAAAAATCTTTATATTATTTAGAATACTGTCAAATTCCTAATTACTTTTTAAGCTGAACATTTTCTTGTAGCATTTTGAATTGTTTTTGGGGTTTGTTACAAGAACACTCTTATATAAGCGATTTGTATTCCCATTGCTCATAATGTTTTTTTTTTTTACTTTTGTTACATTTTGTTTTGACATCTATCTATCTATCTTCTATATCTATCTACATATATAAAAATGAAAAATGTTTGTATGTTTGTTTGTCTGTTTGTTTGTTGGCTTATAGTCTCCTAAACTACTGAACAGATTTTCCTGAAATTTTTACAGTAACAACACGTGAGCCCTAAAAATAAAATAGGCTACTTATTTTTTCGATGGTTGCAGGGGAATTGGTATGCTAATATTAAATATCGCATATCTTAAGAGCCGCTGCACGCATTTTGTTGAACTTTTGGTAGTAGGATCTTCTGAGCCCCAAAATGTAAATAAAATAGCAGCGGGGGAAGTGGTACCCCCATAGGACGCCAATGTTAAGTATCGCACTTTTGAAAATAAAAATAAAGCGTCTAGACTCAGGGGGGAAATACCTCCCATAGGATGCATATATTAAATATCTCTCAACTGAAGAACTATTAAAGGGAGAGTCTTCAAACGTGGTTAAAGCAGTGTAGCGAAGCGCACCGGGTTAAGCTAGTTCTTTATAAAAAGTTTATGTTTGCCAAATATTCAATTAGAAAAATACTTAAATTACGAGTACATTTAAAGGACATTTAAGGACAACGTATATAAATTACACATTATTAAAACAACCGGTTTATTTTACGCAAATACCAGGTTTATTCGATATTCGAAAAATTGAAATTTTAAAATATTCGACATCTGCAAAACTAAATTAACCGGTTAAAACCGGTCGAATACTATTCGATCGATCTCCCTAGTAATCATAAAAAACTTGATTTATCCCGAGTGTTTTTCTTTCTGTGTAGGACGTCTACTATTGCATACCCAAAGTTGTACGACAGCAGCATAGCGGCAATCGTTGTTCTAAAAATTGAAATGGCTTATGATGTTACTGCACAAAATATTTAAAAAATTGTTGCTTAAATTTATTTTAATAAAAAAAGTATATATTGACAATGTGCCAACATAAATTTGGTCAAAAAGAGCTTCCGATGGCAAATAGTCTAATGTGATCAGGACTTTCAAAATCACATCACGTTAAGGTATAATTGTAATTAATTAATTACGCAACAACATATTTTTCAAATCTACAAGGTGAAATAAAACAAGTAAGAGTGATATATTCGGCTATGCCGAATCTTATATACCCTTCACCGTGTTGAGATAAGAACAAAAAGTTATATACATAAATAGCGTTCTTTAGATAGATAGAAATATTAATTGAGCAACGCCAACTTTTCATTTCGTCATGCCGAAGAATATAAAAAAACAAAAAATTTATATATGTACCTAAGCCCGTTTCCTCTTTTGCCAAAGTTGGTGTTTGAAATTCGCTTTATAATCTTAAAATCGTTTTTTAGAACATAAAAAAATTAAATAAAAAAAATGAAAAAAATTCATTTTGGGATTCGAACTGGCAATATCATCAGTCTCAGTAGAGGACTTAACAACTCGGCTACGAATGCTTTTACTGAAGAAGCGTTAAATTAAAATATATTGAGTCTATGAGTTTGTTTCTTTATTTGAGCGGCATATCATATACATGCATTAATGTGTATGCGTAAAGCTAAACACATTACAAATAAAATCCACCACTTGTAGTGAAGGGTATAAAAAAACAACAAAAAAAAAACCACATTACCAACACTGTATTACCATAGCCACTGTATGACCGTAGAAACCAAAATTGAATTGGTTTGTATGGTATGTTTGTGTCGTTTTGGTTATACAGTGTTGGTATGGTAATTTCAAGTCTAATTGGACCTTTAAAGGAAAAAATTTGAAGCAGTCGTGGTTTTTTACTCATATCTCAGCCATTTGTGGACCGATCTTGCTGAATTTCAATAGCAAACAATTCCGGACCATATGTGATATTAATGTATAATAACCTGGCCCCCATCATATATGGGGTCTTCGGAAAATCCATTTCAACGGACAGACGGACATCGTTAAATCAACTTCGCTCCTCATAAGGACCCAGAATATACATATACTTTATAGGGTCTAACATCAATATTATAAAAATTACAAACGGAATGACAAACTTATATACGTATACCCTTTTCACCACCTGTGGTGAAGGGTATAAAAACGGATTTATTCCATTACGTATTAGGAATAGTGCAATCAAACTTCATACCAGAATTTTATTTAGATTAGCAAATATTGTGTCAAAGGATAATTCAAAACCAACGCTGATAATCTTTTATGATGAGAATGAGAATTTTAAAATGAATGATATTGGTCGCCAAGTATCAACTTTAAATCTATTTTAGGGAGGGCTGAAGTGTACAATTCTAGCATTTCTTTATTTTAATGACACCTTTTAATTGCAATAATCAAGAGTTACATGAACAAATCTTTATTATTAATAAGAGATTTTTTAGTGGCATATATTTGTTTTGTTTGCAAAAGCGAAATCCTTAAAATTTTAAAGCAATAAACATTAGTTTAACAAATTAAAAATATACATATATATTTTTTATTTTTTACGTTTTAATTTTAAAAGTTGCGGGCTTTAAAAGAAACTACCAAAGACAAAAATGTATGTATGTATATGCTTATATGTAAACGATATTAAAATATCTACTAACATGGGGCTAAATCTTACAACTAGTAAGTAGAAAACTTGTTTTTGTAAAAACTAACGAATAAATACAAAAACATAAAAATCAAATCTTAAGAAAAATCCATAATTTAAACGGAAAATATGTGTATGTACATTTTACATAAATACTAGTGTATAAAAAAGGTATAAAACTACCGATATATTTGTATCTTTATACTTTAAAAGCCCAACAACAAAAACAACATTCACATAAAAAGCCACTTCTTACGACTGGTTTATGTATCCATAAGAAACGGGTTAAAAGTAGATCGTCAACTATATAAGATTCCATTTACATGAACATATTGTTTAATGTTTATTTTTTTATTTTTAAGTTTTCTGTTTTCTACATGTTGTGTTGCTTTTAAAAGTTCTTTCGAACACAGCCAGAGCACTGGAAATCCATTTGACTTTACCTTGGTAAAGTATTTACAATCTAAGCAGTTGCTTTTTATTTTTTTCTTTTGCTGTTAAAAAGTATGAAATGTGTTCATGCAAAAACCGGATTTATACGAACGAGTTCAAGCACATATGAAATACATCACGTATGAATGTATGTAGTACATTGTGTGATTGTGGTAGATACAAAGATACTTTTTAAAACTTTGCCCCAGCTTAAAGAAACTTAAACTCACACACAGAATAAGGAAAAAAACATTTACCTGTACATAAAGGTGTTGGTGTGTTTTTTAAGGGGCAACTTGCAAATGGGTAGAGTTTTTAAACGGATAAATTTATGTATCTAAACATTTACACGTTGCTGTGTGTTCTTATAGGAAACATTAGCAAAGACACATGTTTATTTGCAAACACAGAGTTGTTCTATAAATACACATTTTTAATGAATATAAGCATGTCTAAATGTTTAAAATCCAACAACTTGTTGATTCATTTTATTGCTATTAAACATTTGGCATGTTGAAGTTGTGGGGTGTTAATGTGTCTCGTTTATTGGGTGAAATGTTGAATGCTACTATGGGATTTTTGGTTGAAATTTACCGAATGTTTATAGACTTTTATGTGGATTACATATACATATGTATATTTAGATTAAGGAGGAAACATGTTTATTTTTTAACTAGTTTATTGATGGTGTTGGGTTTTAGGCTGATTTATTTGCTAACGGCCTTATTTATAAAAATAAAACAGGTAAATAAAAGCTTTTTGACGAGGATTTTCTATGAAAATTTGTTTAATAAACTCTTTATAAAATGTTTTTATTTTTTATTAATAAGGCGGCTAATATTTAAAACATAAGTGGACTTTCCAAAGAATTAACATAGAACATTTTTACCGGCAATAAAATTACAATGACAAATTTTTGGTTGGATATAAAAATGCATTCAATAAACATATAAGAAACAAAAACATATAAGAAACTGTTGATCGTACTAAAAATCATGACAATTTCCGAAAAATGTTTTTTTTTTTTGTGATGAGAAGACGTTTTAATAATTTATCTGCATACCTACTCTGCTTTTTGTATAAAGTTTTTTATTTAGCAGTTTTCTAGTAATGCTGTTGTAGCGTGCACTACTGAAAAACTCAGAAAATGATTTTTACCGGAATTCTTAGAGATATAATTAATAATTTAAAAAAAAATATAAAAACATTTGTATAAGCTTATACAAAATTGCGGAGAGTACTAGATACGGCTTTTTTTTAGTTTGTGCTAAGATTGTGTAGGAACTACTTTAAGTAGAATGATGTGTAGAATGATGTCTCGTTGGCACTTCCACACAAGCCTTATGTATATTTAGGAAAATACAACACTGTCATGATAAGTTGATATTCTATTTTGAAAATTTTCAAAAAATAATTAGATCAGAGATGCATTTCCGTCAAAATACGTAGGACTTGTGCGATAGTGTAAAACGGCCTTCACCTGTTAACTAAACGTCACACAGTGTATTTTTATACGCACAGCCCAATAGAGAAGGTAGCACCTTAACATATTGGAGCTAGATCTAGACTTTTTAGTATAGAGGTCGACATCGAATAACTTTTTGAATCGATCTAACGATGTCCGTCCGTCCAGCTGGTTGGTTGGATGTTCACGTAAACCTTGCGTATGAAATGAAGTTGCAGTTTTTGAGAAAATCTCATAAAATTTGGTTCGGCACCAAGGCTTTTAAAAATCGTGAGAATCGGTCTTTAATTTCACATAGCTCCCATACATACTCATTTCCGGAAAAGAGTCTTTGTGACCTTCTGATTATGTCGGCATATGGTTAAACTTACTATCTACTTAAATCAATTAAAATCAATTCATATTTGACTATAGCTTCCATACAATCACTACTCCAAAAATAACAGTTAATGCCACAACAACGTTGGTATCGAAATAAATATTGGCGGCACTAACTTTTACAATAGCTACTATGTCATGACAAAATATTGTGCTGGTTGGTCCCATATAAACCTTCCTAACATCACTAAAAGACAAACAAGTCTAGTATAAATAATGATATCTAAATAATATTATGGCAGGTCCATGATTGCCCTTTGGTCGCAAATATGGTACACTAGTGTGGCCGCAAGATATATGGACAATTTTTGTTCGTATTTTCACTTGGCAAACCCCTTAGATTGATTACAAATGAGAAAAAAATATATATAAATAATTTTAGATCTTTTGCATACACTCAAAATATTATGTAGTTAAATTCAAACGAAAATTCATTTTAAACAAATTAAAATTCATTTAAAAAACGGATCATTTACATTTCATTTAAATCAAATGATTTTTACATTCAATTTTTAATTTTTTTATTATTGAACAGCATATTCGTTAAAATTGAATAGTTTTTACTTTAAAAAAATATATTTTAACCGACAAAAATCAAACTACATTACAAAATAAATACGAAAAAACATTATTTTTTGGTAGTTTGTTTTTTGAATAACAAACATAAATGTTAAAAAATAAAATTATTCGTAAAATAACTATGTTTTTATTCAAATTTAACAGTACGGAAAATGAATTTAATAACCCACAATCAGTTACTGTAATAATTTTACATTTTATTTTATAAGTGTATAAGAGCCCACAAAGTTTGCTAAAATGCTATTTTTCTCACTATGGGTCGCTTAAATTGTTGATAACTTCCGTAATATTTATTTTAGAAAAAAACCTTATTCACAAATATTCTAGGGCTATATCTTATGAACAATTTTGTCCTATATTAGTTTTCTTTAACATGAATATTTAAGCCAGAAAAAACCAAATTAAAAAATAACAACGAAATTTTCACATAACTACGCATTCTTTGCCTAGTGGTTTCACTACGTAACAAATTTTCAACAAAGTCGTGACCAAATGAATCCGAATATGAAGTCAGAATTGTCAAAAGTAGAACCGCCATGCAAAAACTTTACTTACAATCCTACTTTTAATGACTTCAAGAATTCATTACTTTGTAGCTTTATTCGGCACTGTTTGGATTATTAGATATATATTAAATAATAACTTTATTATTATATCTTAAATATACAGAAAAATTTTAGTTTTCATTATGACAATAAAAATGTCATTATAGTCATTATAGTCAAAAAACATAGTTTTTTAATACAAAAACTACACTGCCCCGGAAGACTAGCTGGTAGCGAGCTAGTCTATCAGCACCGAGGTTGCGCGATCGAATCCCGCCAGAAACAGAAAAAAAAATAAAAAATAAAATAACCGTTATTTGGGTTTTTAAAAAAGATGATGTGACTGAAATGCAAATATCTTCAACAATTTTAAACGGCCTATGTATTTCTTTTCTCTAATTGAGAGGTTATATAATTTCTTAAATAACCTTGGGTCGTTTGAGAAGATGAGTCATGAAATGGCAGAGTTATAGTGGACAAAACTTCAAACTTCATCATAAATTTTATGATTTTGTTCAATTTTTCACTTTTCAAGTTATTTTTACTTTTGACAATTCTGACTTCATATTCGGATTCAGGGGAAAGTTTTACATAAAGATTAGCTGTCAGATTCATTTGGTCACGACTTTGTTGAAAATTTGTCACGTAGTGTAACCACCCGGCAAAGAATGCGAAGATATGTGAAAATTTCGTTCTTATTTATTAATTTGATTTTTTCTTGATTAAATATTCATGTTAAAGAAAACTAATAAAGGACAACATTGTTCATAAGATATAGCCCTAGAATATTTGTGAATAAAGGTTTTCTCTTAAATATATATTACGGAAGTTATCACCAATTAAAGCGACCCATAGTGAGAGAAATAGCATTTTAGCAAACTTTGTGTGCTCAAGGCACGCCAAATAACTATGCAAACGATCTAAAATTTTCGATATATTTTTTTCTTCTAATTTGGAATCAATCTAAGGGGTTTGCCAAGTGAAAATACGAAAAAAATAACGGCCACACTAATGGTACACTCTCGAACATTTTCATTTAAATACTGTGGTGCAGGGTATTCGTGCTTGACCAGATGTACTACTCTCTTACTTATTTTTTCTAAGCGGTGTTATCAAAATTAGATAAAACATCAAAATCTTTTATCGAATAGTTATTTATAGTTTAAATATTCCTGTAAATGTAGAAATCAAAATGCATTGCTTTCATATAAAATAAAAAATTCATATAGAAATGTATTTTCATTAAAGATTCACAAACTTTGAAGGAAGAATAGTTAATTAAAAGAAAAATTATAAAAAGATTTATTACAGCTTTTGCTTACCATCGAAACGTTTTTGGCCTCTAGAATGTTAAAAATATGCTTAAAATGCATTTATTTAAGTTACTAAGTTTCGTCTTTGAAAACTTGTTAAAGTAGAATTTTTTAAATAAATAATGTTTTCATTTCCTTACAAGCATATTTGTTTCATTTTTGTTACTTGTTTTATTTTTTTTATAATTACTAGAAAATTTCTTTTAAATAAACATTATATTTTAATGTAGTTTAATAATTACAATGTACAGTGGGACGGATGGATTTGAAAACAAAAATAAGAAAAAAGTTGATTATTGAAGATTACTGGAAGAAAAGTATTCAAATTTAAAATTTGGTTTTTAAATTATGGTGTCAACTTAAAATTTCCAAGAAACAACCACAAGTCATTGCAGAAAAACAAGTTTATGACAAGGGCAACCAAAAAAAAAAGCACTAAAAAAAGTTTTAAGCTCTTAGAAATAGCGTTTAAAAACATGAAAATAAGCTGTTAAAATTAAAAAAATCAAAAAAATATTGTTTTTTTTCCACTTTCGTTACAGTAAATTATAAATTAAATGTGATAAATTTTCGAAAAGAAAACTCTGTCTATTTGGAGTCAGAACGTTCTTGTACATAGAAAAATTTCTTTGTACGTCTACAGATGTCATGGGAGCATATTTAAAACTGAGTATTTGTTAGCTCTTAGTACCGAAAATTCTTCATTTTTTAATAAAACTGTTTTAAACTTTTTATTAACTTTGTCTCCTATATCTCCTGGAACAACATATATTTTTATACGGTGACCATAACTATATTCACTTGGGAAACCAATGAAACATTTTTTGTTTCGAATTTTGTTACAACTTCGTGTAAAAACCCAACATTTGCAGAAACGAACAATATTTGGTTCCGCAAATCACTTTCATTCCAATATACATATACAGATAAATTATTAGACACAGTGCAATAAAACCAGAGGAAATAATGTCATATGGCCTTATTTCTCAATCCATTGAGTAATAAGGCCATATGGCTTTATTTCCATAAGGCCATACATGGCCTTATTTCCCATTTAAATATTTTTCTTTTAATATAATTCAAATTTATTAAAAAATTGTTTTGTTGTTTTTTCTCTGGGTGTATATATTAAAAATATAACGAAAACACTTTTGGGCGCAAGGATTTTCTCCTCTATGGTATAACAAACACCGGCTTCGCTAACTAAAGCTTCTCTGCATAGCCAGCCTTCGGCCGGGCGCAAGGATTTTCTTTGGAGTTTATAAATAAGTTGTGGCGGGCCCGCCGAACGCCCATTTAGAAATAAGGCATAAAAATAAAAATAATAAAACGTTACTATACCAAAAACTGTGAGAAGGGGAACTAACAGACGTTACTTAATACACAAACTATATTTAAAAAGAAATAAGACGTTACAAACTATGATGGCAAAAAGACGTCACAGAAAGAGTACTATTGTACGAACTGACTGTGTGAATGAGGAACTTGATCGTTAGAATACAGCTATGGAATTTTTTAGAGAAAAGAACTTAAACAAGCAAATAAAAAGATACGTTGATAAAAAGGCTTAATACTAAAAACTTAACCACAAAAATATATACAACAATATAAAAAGGACGCTACAATACCGCTAAGATAGAGTAACGTAAAAATCAAGTAAGAAAGTATAGTCGGCCAAGCCCGACCATATGATACCCAACACCACAGTATTTAAATCAAATTTTCGAGAGTGTATGGCTTTCGAATAGGGATCCATCTATGTTTTTAATTTCGTTAAAATTGTTTGGATAGTTTCTGCGAGCCAGAAATTGCCCTCTATCTCCCCCCCCCGCGGTCCTATGTTTCAAATTCAAATTCCATATTAAATATGGAAATGTGTACATATGTTTCATTAAAATTGGGTTGATAGTGGGCATAAAGCCCGCAAAGCAGCTTGTGAAGGGGCTATTTGAAATTATGGACCGATTGTGCCAATTAGAACCTATGTACCAAGTTTCATTAAATTATCTTCAAAATTGCGACCCGCACTTTGCGCATAAGGATACATTGACAGCCAGCCAGCCAGCCAGCCGGACGGACATCGTTAGATCGACTCAAAAAGTGATTCTAAAGACGATCGGTATACTTTAGGACCAATCTTTTAAGTTGATACACACATCAGCACAAATACATAATAACCTCTTCACACGTAAATAAAAAATTTTTTTAAATATGGTAAGCTCTAACAAAACTTTTTTTAAAAACAAATTTTAGCATATTTTGTTCAATTTAACCATATTATTATTAAGATTTTCGTATGAAGTGCTAAATTCCCAATTTTTCATATTTGATAAATACACTGAAATTTATTGTTGAGGGAAAGCTAGCTTCTATGCGCATTTCACTGGTTGCTTAGGCCAGATCATCAGGAAACCTTTTCCAAAGATTTTAGAAAAGCTAAAAATATTATACAAATAAAACCCTAAAGCGAATAAGAATTTAAACACTCAAAGTCTTACTTGTAACAATATCAAAGCTTAAACAAAACACCAACAATAAACAGTAACCGAAAACCATAGCTTGGTTAAATTAGTCCTCTATCAAGAAGCCACAACCATATTATGGTTAAATATGACAATATTATGTTTTTAAATTAACAATAGTATTTTCCTCTTTTATAAGAGCAACATGCTCAACCAAAGCCATGCTATTATAAGTTTTAAGGCTGTAGGAAATATCGCCCAAAGAAAAATCGCCAAAAAAAAAAAATGAAAAATCGCCCAAAAAAATTGCATGTAAAATTGGGCCTGATTTCATATGAAAAATTGCCCAAAATTTTTTCTTCTATGGTATAACAAATACTGGCTTCGCTAACTAAAGCTTCTCGGTATAGCCGGCCTTCGGCCGGGCGCAAGGATTTTCTCCTCTATGGTATAACAAAGACCGGCTTCGCTAACTAAAGCTTCTCTGCGTAGTCGGCCTTGTTCGTAAACAAGGCAGTTTTTCGAAGCTTTACTTAGCGAAACCGTTTTTTTGTTAGACCATAAAGGAGAAAATCCTTGCGCCCGGCCGAAGGCCGGCTATACATAGAAGCTTTAGTTAGCGAAGCCGGTCTTTGTAATACCATAGAGGAGAAAATCCTTGCGCCCGGCCGAAGGCCGGCTATACCGAGAAGCTTTAGTTAGCGAAGCCAGTATTTGTTATACCATACAAGATGAAATCCTTATTTTGGATATATATATTTAATATATACACCCGGAGTAAAAGCTATAAAAATATTTTATCCATATTATGTTTAATTTAACCAAATCATTGTCACCGACAACCATATTATGGTTAAATTAGTATCTTTAAAAAAATCACTTGAAATTTTAACGGTATTTTAAAAAATAATTTACACATTTTTGATTATAAGTTAAGTTGCGGACGTTATGACACTTTGCAAAGTGTCATAACGACCACGGACGTTATGACAAGTCTTCGATGGACATTATGACACTTTTAAAAGTGTCATAAAGTCCAAGGACACTACGACACTGGACGTTATGACATGTCACCTAAATTTATATGAATAATAAACACTTTTTTGCAAATTGAGTAATTTTTTTTTTTTTTTTTTTGGGAAAAATTCGTTTTTGCTTATTGGGTCATTTTTCATTTTCTTTTTGGGCCTTTTTTCGTTTTTTTTTTGGGCTAAATTTCATATTTACCTTTTTGGGTCATTTTTCATGTTCGCTTGGGCGATTCTTCATTTGGGCGATTTTTCATTTTTTTTTGGGCCATTTTTCTTTGGGCGATATTTCCTACAGCCAAGTTTTAAACATATTTAGCTATTGTTAACCATAACAAGTTTGGAGGCAACCATAATATGGTTGTGGCTTCTTGATGGAGGACTATTTTTTACCATAATATGGTTGTCGGGTGACAATAATATGGTTAAATTAAACAAAATATGTTTAAATTTTTCCTTAAAAATAGTTTTGTTGGAGGTGACCATATTTAAACATGTTTTTTCTCTGGGTGCACTTTTGTAGTGTGTGTATAATTTAGGTTGATGGGATGATATCGTACCATAACGTTGAACTATTTTTTTTTTAACCAGAGTTGTTACAACACAAAAAGGGGTTTTTTTTGAAGGTCGGCTATGTAGTGACGCTTTAGTTAGCGAAGCCAGTGTTCGTTATACCATAAAGAAAGAAATCCTTTCGCCCAGCCGAAGGCCGTCGATAACGTGAAGCTTTAGTAAGCAAAGCCAGTGTTCGTTATACCATAGAGAAAAAAATACTTGCGCATGTTCGAAAGCCCAACCATACGATTTTTAAAACCAAAACTGTTTAATTTTCCGGATTTTGAAATCGGGATTCTCAATGTGGGATTTTTAGTTTCGAGCATATGAACTCCACACAACATTTGTATGCTCTTTTTAGGGTTAAAATTCATTATAAATTTTGAGGTTATTTTTCATAATGAAGAATTACCCCAAATTTAGGGTCATATTTCATTTTATTTTTAGGGTTATTTTTCATTTTTTTGGGGTAATTTCTCATTAAAAAAATGGGGCCATTTGGGGTCAATTTTCATTTATTTTTTGGGGCCATATTTCGCAGCGCCCATTTTGCGCACCACCATCAAAATCATTCTAGTTATGACGAACACAATTGGGCCGAAAATATTTGTTCGTTATAACAACGGAGATATTTCTAAATTTTTAGTAACTTTGTTAAAAATTTATGGGTTTTATAGAAAATTATAGATTTTTAAACAGAAAAAAATATATTATTAAAGAATACTGCCTTACTCTACTGCTCTAAGATAAGGCATACAATCCTACAATTCTTAAGAAGAGAATCGCGGTTTATTCGTTTTTTGATGATTACATTTTCTACAGCTTTATTGAAGCAGTGAAATAATTTATTCTTTTGATAAAAAATAAAAAAAAATAACTTATTTTACAAAAATCATACACAATTATTATAAAACTATAACTTTTTTGTTCTGAAAAAATATTTAAGATTCATAAAAAAATTTGTATGCGGTTAAATAAAAAATTTTTTCAATGCTTAATTTTTTTTCACTTACTTTATGCATGTTAATCATGTAAATTTTCAAAGCGTGAAATAAGCCTTCTTCAGATCTCTACAGAAGAGCTCCCACGCGAGGAATTCCAAACAAAATCATGTAATATTTCATAAAAGTGTTAGCGCTTCACTCCGAATTCTTCACATTACTGATTTCTAGTAAGCATTAGTTTTGCTGGGATATACTACAACAAAACAAACATAACAGAAACAACAGATTGCATTCTAAGTGTTTACGACGTGTTTCTAACAAATCAAAGTTGGTCGAACTGTCGAAATCAGCATGCTATTTGCTGCCAGCTGTATGAATTCGCCTTAGTTTTAAGGGTAGTTATTAATGGGACATAAGACAAATGTTTGTTATAGATATATCACGTTACATGCCAGTATTACATTAAGATTTTCTATAGCTTTTATTTAAAATACATAGTAAAATTTAACAATTATTTTGCTCCACTGTAAACTGTAATTTTTTATGTCTTAGTTTTAAGACTCAAATACAAACGAAAACTTTTAACAATTTTCCATTATTGGGTGAAGGAAAAAGAATCTTCATCTAGAGAAAATACAAATATCAACTTTTACTAATTGTTTTTTATCTTACGAAAAAAAAAAGAAATTAATTTTCTTCTCTACTTAATAAATAGTTATAAAACAAATTTCAAAAGTAGAAAAGGCTGCAATAGCGCGAACAAGTGCAATATTATTTATTAGCAAAAAGTTAACAACTTAACAACAAACTTCTAACCGCACGTTAACAACTTCTTTCTTGATATAATATGAAAAGCTATTTCTGCTTTTACCATAATAAACGCATTACTTGCACTTTTGCCCTCTAAATTATTAAATCAACAACAACAACAAATTGGATACTACAACTCTAAAGTTTGCACTTTTGCATACATTTGCGTTTGAACTAGGGTTTCTGCATGGAAAAATGTGCCTCTATGAGTCAAATAGAGCTATTGCAAGAAAGCTTTATAAATTGAAATTTGATTCATAGACGCATATCCAAAAGAATGTTTAATATAATTTCCGAGAATTTTTAGAAGGAAATTTTCTCCTGAAAGGTTTTTAATATAAAAAGCCACTAAATGCGAGTTTATTGGAGTAAACAATAAGATCATAGAAAATAATAACGCAAGACAGATCCTAATTTTCAACATCATTCAAACAATTCCAACAGTTAAAACAATTCATTATTATATATAATACTAGCATTTGACCCGCTACTTCGTTAGCGTCAGGCAGTAAGTAGCACCAAAATTAATTTAATGTTAGAACGATGAACAAAAAAGTTCCAAAAACTTCCCTATTATAGATTCTTATCCACTCAGGGCATTGCATCAATAATTTTATGTTTCTAGGTCCAATACTAATGGAAATTCAAAAAGCACCAGTTAAAGAACACAAAAGTACCAAAAAGCCCTCTTACAGATTCTCATTCACTTAGAACCTTGCATGTTTAATTTTATATTTCTAGGTCTAATACTAACGGAAACGGAAAAAGTTCAATCTTATATATTCTCATCCACCCAGGACATTGCATCTTGAATTTTATGTTTCTAGGTCCAATACTGACGGAAATTCAAAAAGTACCAGTTAAAGAACAAAAAAGTACCAAAAAGTTCCCTTATAGATTCGTATCCACTCATGACATTGCATGTTGAATCTTGTGTTTAAAGGTTTAATATTAACCATAATTAAAAAAAAAACAAGTTGTAGAACCAAAAAGCTGAAGAAAGACATTTAATATCCCGTATTTCCCAATTTGGTACTATTTTTTCCCCACATTAAATATTACAAATTGCAGTATTGTAGTGGGGACCCATAATTTAGAACGTATAAGTCCATGAATGGAGAAAAATGTTTTGTAAAAAATAGTAGCAAAAATAGTTACGATTTTCAACCCTTAAACGTTCGAATTTCGAAAAAGTATCAAGTTCGTATTCGTATTTTTTTGATAAGTTTCGAATGCGGTATAAACTTTGTTTCTATGTTTATTGGTTCAAAAGATAGATGGGGTGTCAATAATGTACCAAAATTCAGGTTTTACCCGTTTACTCTTTAATAGGGCCGAATTTCAAAAAAGTACCAGACACCTGTCCGCTTATTTTTCTAAAGAACAACGATAAGTATTACTTTTATTTTGCATCTCTTTTAGTTTTGGAGATATAAGGTTACCGAATTTTCCGATTTTTAAACATTCGAATTTAGGGTATTCATTTAATCGGGCTTTTGATTTAATCGGTTAATCGCTCGATTAATTAACCGAGGTTTTAGTTTAATCGGTTTCTAATCGGTTAATTTTGTAATTCATCGGTTAACCGATTAATAAAGTTTTGTTATAAATTAAGTAATATCAATATATAAAAATGCAAAAATGATTTCTAATATGGTATTTATTAGTAACAAAAACAATGACATAACAAAAAAAAAAACATTCTTGAACAAAATTTGTATGTAAAAAGTAGATAACTCCATGCATTTTTTGACAAAACTAGGTAACTCCATAGTGTCTTAAAAAAAAACAGAAGCATTAGAAGTTTAAAACGACGTTGTTTCGAAAACTAAGTCAGAAAGAGCGAAATAGAAAAATATCCGGTCACAAGCTCTTTAGGTCAAAATGTTAAACCTAAACATTGCAAACTCCCGAGAATTCAGATAATATTATATGCGTTCTTTTCATGAAAGTTTGTTCGAATGTTAATGGGGTAAAAAGGGTAAAAAACGGATAAATTCGGTTATATTATATATCCATAACTAAAAGAGATACAAAAAATGTAATACCTATCGTTGCTCTTAAGAAAAATAAGCGGACACGTGTCTGGTACTTTTTAGAATTTCGGCCTTTTTAGGAAGTAAACGGCTGAAACCTGTAATTTGGGAAATTTTTTGTCACCCCATCTTTCTTTTAAACCAATAAACATATAAATAAAGTAAATATCACATTCGAAACTAATCTAAAAAATCCAAATACGAATTCGGTACTTTTTCGAAATTCGAACGTTAATTGTCAGGCTCCCAATGCAATATTGCAATTTCTAATACTTTAATGGGGAGAAAAAAGTACCAAAAAGGGGGAATATGGGAAACTTAATTCCTTTCCGTAGATTTTTTTTACAATGGTACTTTCTTTATTTAAAGTTAATATTTAACCTATAAACATAAGCGTCCTGAGTGGATAAGAATTGTTTGTTATTTAACTTGTATTTTTTTATTTGAATTTCGGTTAGTATTGGACCTAAGGTCCTCAGACCTGCAAGGTCCTCAGTGAATGAGAGTCTGTATGAGGTGTCTTTTTGGTACTTTTTGTCCGTTACTGGTAATTTTTTCAATTGTCATTAATATTGCACCTATAAAAATAATTTAACATGGAATGTCATGAGCGGATGAGAATAACTTTTGGTACTTTTTTGTTTTTCAACTGGTTGTTTTTTTTTATCTGTAAACATAAACTTTGGCATAGAAGTACATATGTTCACGAATGAAAGGGAGATCTCGAAAGCAATCCTTAATGCAGCTTATCTTATTTCTCAATTCTTTTCCAGTATTTCTCTAAACATTTAAAATACTCCTTTATGACATAATTAGAATTCAGTTTTAATTTTAAACATTTTAAACACTTCAAATTGCTTCGGTTAATTAATTAACCGAATTCTGATAAAAGATTGTTTGTGTTACAATCGAGAGTTTTTTTATTGTCAGTCCATCATCTGACTCATCCTGGCAAAGCTCAGCACCGAACATACTCTTATCTTGTACTGTATTTAAAGAATGTATTGCAAGAAGGAAAAATATTTTACTATACAAATACATTTTTGTAAAACACAAAAATATATGTTAAAATACTACAAAAAAATTTAAAATTTTATTACTTCGGTTAATCGGTTAATCGACTGAAATTAACCGGTTTAATCGTTAATCGAAAAAAGCCAATTTTAAATTAACCGATCAGTTAATCGGGTAGTAATTAACCGGTTAACCGATTAACGGTTAACCGAATGAATACCCTAATATAGATAGATAAATTCTAGTTTTACAAATGAAACTGTGAATGATTACAAGATTCCATTTTGTGTTGATGTCCGAACCTTATGTGGCATCGAGGTCTATAATATAGACTCTATATATGGTTTGCTTAAATAAGGTTTATTGGTTTTTGTGATGTGACTTTTAATCAATTTTACCAAGAAAAATTAAAAAAATTAAGTTTTAATTGCATCTTTTATTTAAATTTAGTTACCACCCAAATATTTTGTTAATATGACAATTTTGTAACAAAAATGTATGTACATTTAATTGCTAACAAATATTTTTATTAATATAACAAACTCATTGTTAAAAATATTTGTTGGGTTTTAGCAATTGTTATTAACAAAATAATTTTTTGTATTAAAAAATTAAGTCGCTGGTGCCTTTTCAATTAAAAAGTTAATTGTATTGACGAATATGGTATTCAATATGACAATTGATTTGTCGTTATTTTTTTCTGTGTAATATGATTAGGGTTGAAAAATCATTGTACAGTTGTAGTTGTAGTTTTTTTTTTTTTTTTTTGGCCGCGAATTTAAATACAAAAGTGAACTTAAATTATAAAGAACTTTATTGGTAACTGGCAAATCTTGAAACAGCATTGACATTTAATCTTGAAACTATATTGTAAATATGTTTACATGGAAGCATTAAAAAGCGCTTTGGTTACACTTTTAAGGCAATACGATCTCAATAAATGTAGGGTACTATCTGATGTGATATAAATTAAAACCAAAAAAGAGTCAATTATTTTCTCTAAGTACCAAGTTGTACGTGTTGCAGATGAGTAATACGTTTTGTTTTCAGAAATTTAAAATGTTTGCTTTCCATACCACATTCGCACAGCGAACGTGAGAACCCACTCCCATTGTAGAACCTAAAATATGTTAAGCCTTTACAAATAATTTAATCTTGCTTTTTAAAATTTAAACCAAGTAATAAAGTATAGTCGGTCAAGCTTGACCATATGATACCCTACACCACAGAATTGTTACGAAAGTAACTTTAGTTAAGAATTAGTTGTAATTATTGGTTAAGAATTAGATTAATTTATGTGTTATCTTGTATTGATTAGTTATTAAGTATTTGTTAGTTATTTTATTAGTTAAAATTGTTATTTTATAAGTTAAGCACACTTCTAGTGTAAAAATCAATGTACAGATGTAATGTTAAAATTGTTGTGCATAATTGTACTTCAACCCCACTGTAAATACTCGAATGCTCGTTATTAAGTTATCTCAATTTATGGTAACGCCTAAAAGTATGCCTTGCCAGCCGCTTGCGGCGGCTGGCATAATCAGATAATTCTAAGTTCAGACTTTATCAATAACCTATCACGCTGAGAAAATTATAGTTGGTTGTGAACAAAAGCTATAAATTACGGTTTTTAAAGTGACTAAGTACTAAATAAATTGTGTAAATTTAAACGGTACTTAGAAAAAAAAAAATTACAGCGTTTTTCGTGTTCAGGAGGTCCCAATTAACTTATCTAGGCATGTGGCGTTCTTGGTATTTTTCCAAATTAAAAATTTGCAAAGCAGTGTAATGGGCAATCATGGACCCGCTAGAACAAAATTATGTAATTGACTTAAAGATTCAAATAAAAGTTCTTTGTGCCGAATATTAAATATTTAGAAAACTTCATCTTTATGAAATTTGTTTGCCTTTAAGTGATTTTAAGAAGGAGATTTATATGGGAAATATTTTAAATTTTGGACCCACCATTACAACAGTTTTTCATGTCATAGTAGCAATCGTAAAAGTCATTGTCTGCAATTTTTAAAAGCTGTTTTCGGGAGAAGTTGTTGTATGGTAGCTATGGTCAAATATGGACCGATTTCAATAACACTTGGTAAGATGATTTTGTTTGCAAAAAGATAAATTTGGACCAAATTGAATCTTATTACCAACATAATAAGATGGTTTATGAGCACAACCAACTTGCAAGTTGCTATGTGAAATCATATACCGATTTGCCCTATTTTCAATAGGCATGGTTTTTGTGCCAATTTCATCCAATTATCTCCAACATCGCGACCTGTACTTTTCGCACATCAATAAAAAAATTATTTAATAGCTGATACGTAAAAACGCCGAAAAATTTTAATTTTGTTAGGTTCATCCGCATCGCAACGTCGCGTTTAGGTACGCAAGAGTACACGTTTATACATAAGCTTGGTATGGAGTGCGAAACAGCTGATCTGCATTATTTTCGTAAGACCAACGAGGCTTTAATGTCTGAATTGAATTTTAAACAAATCACTGAATTCAGTTTTCCCTGGTTAAACATAGTTTATTGCACAAGGTTACCATTGGTTGTCAATGCTTGATTATATCTTAAATGTTATATATTATTTTCTCAAAAAAAAAAATCCCGGAAACGGAAAAAGTGCTGCGAATTAGAAACCCTAGTTTGAACTTTACCGCAATAAAAGTGGTTACTACCAGCAACAATCATTTTCTTAAAATTGTATCATCACAATTTCCAAGTTATGAAAAATCTTCTCTCGTCTATAATGTTTTAAAGGTAAATATTTTTGTTTAAATAAATCTGAAAGATTTTTCATAAATTGCGATTATCGCTTTTGTAGAATACCACCAACAACCCACACTCTTATGGATGTTCGGATGGGAGTGTGATATTAAGGAAATATTTACAAAATTAAAGAATTACAATTGTAATATGCTAAAAAAGTTAAAGTTCGCATTAGTTAACCTACACATTAAGCCCGCAAAATTGAAAGGGGTTTTTATGTGTTGGTTAACTAATGCGAACATGGTCTTAAAAGTCATGTTTATTTGAAGTGATTTACAAACCACTTCAGTGTATCGTTAATCATCTCGATTTTTATGTGATTAGGGCTTAATCGCGTTCGAGGTGCTTAAACGCGTTTAAAACCCAAGTGTGAACATGGTATAAGGCCTTTTCCAATAATCTAAAACTATCAAAACATTTATGCGATGCCTTAAATAGTTGTTCACGGAAGAAGGATTATTAGGTTATATGGTTATATAGTTATATCAACAGCAACAACATGTATTTAAAAAAAATAAATAAATGTATGTTCTTGTTAATATTTATAACTAAGTAACCATATAACCGGATAACCAGCATTCCGTGAACAACCCAACTATGTATTTTTTGTTTTAGTTTTGTACTTATTTTTTGTCAAAGCTCGAATAGAATTTATTTTTTATAACCCCGGTGCTGATTGACTAGCTCACTACCAGCTAGCCTACCGGAGCAATATTGCGTAGGGATTTTTGTAGGGGAAATTTTTTCAACATGTAGGGAAAAATCGGATTTTTTTTGGCATGTGTAGGTATTTTTTCGATAAATCCACTAGCAACACTGGGTGTGGGTATAATTATAAAATTTTGCACAATTTTACCAGCAACATTTGTTGCTTGACTTTGTCAATTTTTTGGAGACTTATTTAACCCAAACAAAATTCTTTAAAATGTTGCCGTAAACAAAAGAAACTGCCCGAATGCATTATAAGAGATAAAATTTACTCTCTTTTAACATTTTAATGTTATTTATTTTGCTCTGTTGAAATAATCACTCTTTAAAAATGTACGACGCATTTTTAAGAGTAACGGGGTCTCTCGAAACAAAAATTTTATAAAAAAATTTCAGTTGTGCTTTGGGAAAATGTTAACGAAACATCAACAAATAATAAATAAAAGTTTGCTTCGAAGTTCGAACCATTAACCAAAATTTTAATGTTTATATCACAAACACACATATCACTGAAAGTATCTGTTACGAGGGTGCAAACAACAGCAGCTGTGGAAGGACAAAACAAAACAACATATAATTATAAACATTAAAAGAGACTGCAAGTGAGAGAATTAGTTTTAAACTCTTCGCATGATAAAAATGTTTAGCTACCTTTAGTTAAGCGAAAGATCTCTGTTGCAACGGACTGACGTTACGGATGGCAACGGTATTTGCGTACGATTTTCATGGATTAATTATATGAATTTTTTGTTTCTGTAGTTTCCATCTACAAAAAATGTATAAGTGTAATTGCTTAATTTTCTTAACAAGTTTATAATTAGTTAGAAATGTCATAAAAACAACAATAACAAAAAAAAAATAAGAAAACTAATTTTTGTAATTTTAATGTAAATGAAAATCAAAGAAAGAAGCAATAAAAGTCAGTGATACAAATTTTTAAAGAAATGGATACAACAAATATCAAGAGGATTAATAAACCGTTAAGTTTTTCGTAAAACAACAACAATTAGTGTGTGCGGGTTTTAGCAGTTAAAGCAGTTAAAAATAATAAATTTTAAAAGGTATTACCTACGTAAAAAAATTTTAATAAAAAATTAAAAAAGAAATTTTATTTAAAAAAAAAAAAAAACTCATTTTGTTATTCGAATTGTCTAAAGTAAAATGTTAACACCAATACTATCATAGAGTACATACACATGTTTTAAATAAAGTGCAATTATCACACCAATACAAGTGTCTCAAGAAATTGCTTTCATTGCAACAGTTGCCCTCTACTTTCCATTTGGATTATTTTATTTACTAAGAAACAGAAATTATATTCTTTAAATTTGTCTGTCTTCAACGAAACAGATTTTGAAGAAAAAGGAAATCCAGGGAAACAGACGGACAGACAAACAATTCAGTGGCAGTAAGTGTTTGTGTGTTGTTTAAATCAAATCCAGCATCCGAGAAGAGTTGGATAACATGTTTATACACATTTGCACTCATACACTCTTACGAAACCAAAAACCTTTTTATATGGGTTTCTACAGTTATCCATCCATCCATCTATCTAAAGAAGCAGTGAACTCCACTATCAAACCAGTCAGCCTTTTGGCAACAAAAACAACAGCAGTATCACCGTAAACTCTGAAAATTAAGTCCCCTCTAAAGATAGCAACAACTAGAAATCATATAAATATCAAAGAAACAAAACAAAAAGAAACAAGTTAAAGTAAACGAACGTAAAAATATGCTTAAATCGGCGTTTTATAATTTTTTTTTTTTTTTATAATTTTTACCTGTTAAACTGGTTCTTCAATATCACTCTATAAAATGAACTTCTCCTCTTGTTTCTTTTTCTCCTCTCTTTCCAAATAATAATAATAATTACTACTATTTGTTGTTGCTGTTGTTGTTGTTTGTCATCATCATCGTCGTTGTCGCAGTCGTCATCATTGGGTTGTAGTTGTGATTGTTGTATTGCCATAGAATAATAATAAAATAAAGCAGCAACAAAACAATCTTGGTTTAAAGTTTTAATCGTTTCTTGAGAAACGTACGAACGTGTAAAAGAAAATCACAAAAAAACCAAAAACTACACTGGAATCGAAAACGAGTTTTTCATATTGTTTTTCTTCTTGTTACGTTCGTTATTGTTTTTTTTTTTTTTTTTGTTTTAATGGCCAAGAGTGACGCTTTGAAAAGAGAGTATGTAGTAGAGTAAGTAGTTAAATGAGCAAGAGTTTGATCTGTACACTGAGAGAAATAATATTTGTATATTCTTGGCTAAAATAACCAAAACAAAGCACACAAATAAAAAAAATTAAATGTTGAAAAAGCTGTAAAGAATGATATTAGAATCATTCATAGCAGAAATATTTTTACAACACTGTTCACAAATATTCCAAAATTATTTTAAATCGTATGAGTAGTTTTCGAAAAAATTTGCGTTGCTAATGATTTATAAACAGTGGGTGAGTTGTAAAACGGCAGTTGCAAAGCAACTAAAATGCAACCGTTTAATGTGGGTGAATATAAAACCGAAATGGATTACAATTGTATGTCATATGCTGTAAGGTCTTCCAGTTTGTCCACAATTTCCAAATATCCCTCAGAGAATCTGCATTTTTAATAAATTTAT
The DNA here is from genome assembly GCA_930367215.1 of Pollenia angustigena. NCBI lineage: Eukaryota > Metazoa > Arthropoda > Insecta > Diptera > Polleniidae > Pollenia > Pollenia angustigena. The sequence continues at coordinate 115,109,082 of OV884057.1, read as the reverse complement.
TAATTTCTTTTGAATTTCATTAAATATGTAACAAATACGAAGATATTTAATAATTTGATATTTTAAATATGTCACAAATACGAAAACATATTTAATAGTTTGTCATAAATATTAAAACATATTTGGAAAATTGTCCCAAATACGAAAAACATATTTTAAATATGTGAAGACGTAAGATGTTACGTCAAAACATATTTAGTTCGACATATTTATCTTCACCCACATAACCGTTTAGAGTTTTACAACGTTATCTGTCCCAAAGAACAAGAAAAAGGTATTCGATGCGTACACAATAAAAAGTGTTTAAAAAAAAACACAAGTTGGGCTCTTTTACACCATCAAGGGACTTTATCGTAATATGAATGTTGTTCATATGAAAAATAAAATCCTCAAAGGGGGTTTCAAAATTAAAATCGAATTTTAAGTTGCTCTTGAAGTTTGACTTAAATTGTCTCCGTCGTTTTGCGAAAAAAACCTCACGGAGGGAAGCAAATTTCTAAAACCTTTCAAGAAATTTTGAATCGCGATGAATTGTAAACCGTAAGAACATTTTTAAATCTAAAGCAGTGGATAAATTCCAAAATAGCATTTAAGTTATACGTATAGGAATATATACAAATATCAGGTGTATATTTGTTAAATTTCCGTTAGATAAAAATGGTTGTTCTCAAACTTCAACCCGATCCCTGCGTGAACTTTTTTTAACAATCCGAAAAAATTATCATATATTTTATTAATCACTATTAATGCTCTACACGACTATACTATGCCGTTTTTGATATTCGCTAAAATTGTGAAAAAGTTTTAGCCCTAATGTAACTAGTTCTTACATCGCTTGTTATAATCAATTCGGTGACATTTCATTACTTCCAATTACATAATGTCAAACCAAAATGAGCCATATTGTCCATGAACTGTGCGACACACAGAACAGTGGCAGTATTCCTTCAAATAAACATGACATAGTGTCTATGGATATTACTACTTTTTTGATAGAGTCTCAAAGTCCGTGGAAAATAAATACAGTGGATTACAGTGAAACTGGTCCACCTGTGAGTTAGAATTTTAAAATAGGAAAATTCTACTAAATGACACGCTAAAGAAACATAAAAGGGCTTGATTCGTTACTTAAGTTAAATATAGAAAAAAAGGTTATAAAGTTCCATAACATTTAGCGAAAAATTTTTATTAAGCAAAGTAAAAGAAAATGTATGGCACAATGAAAATGCTCGCCGATTAAAATTCATAAAAAATTATGCATATTTTATTTCTAACTATTTACTATGTGACTCATTAGAGCAAACGGCAATTGCAAGAGTAGCTTAATTTAACATTTTAAAATGGGGCGCCTACAACACTCGAAATTAGGAATTTAATAAATGACCATTGTATAAGTTGAAAAGTCGGAGAGAAATTTCAAAAATTATTAAGAAACGTTGCACTACGATAGCAAATATCGTTTGTTGTTTTAAAAATTAGGGACGAATAAAAAAACCAAAAAGTAGCCACAAAAGCTATTAACAGAGCGCCAAAAGAGATGGTTTGTCAATAAAATAAAGATTCAACCAAGGATGAGAGCACACAACATATGGGATAGAGTCGAACAACATCTTAATATAAACTGCAACCCTGAAACCATCCGAAAAATTTTTCGAAAGAATGCATTTAACAGTAAGAAGCCGCTTTAAAGTGAAAAATATTACACTGCAGTTTGCCCACAGTTTCGCTGGGAAATACTTTTCATTCTGAAAACATGTTTTATTCATTAATGAAAGTAAATATAAACTTTTCGAGTCAGACGGAAGAGTAAACGTCTGGAAAAAACCTATTGAGAAACTAATCCGAAGCGTTTGCGCCCGACAGTTAAGTCTGAGTTCATACGGCTCATGTCTTATTGACAATATTCTTCCTTTTTCTTCTTTGAACATGAATTGGCGTTCAAATGATTCACGTCATGTTGATGACATGTGCTTTTTTGATATTGAAAACAATAACAAAATTAAACAACGAATGAAAAAGCAAAACGTAAAGACAGTATATTCATCTGTGTACTCGGTTCTTTTCCCCTCGTCCCTCTCGCCAATAAAGTAGCAATCATGTCAATAAGACATGAGCCGTTTGAACACAGACTAATTATGGTGTTCTGGGGTACTTGTTCGCCTGCTGGTGTTGCTAAATTGAAGTTTATTAAGGGCAATATGAGCAAAATATATAAATATAAAAAAAAAACTTAAGCAAAGACAGAAAAACTTTGAATTTAAGATATTTTTCATCTGTATCAAGACAATTATCCAACAAATACTATTAGAGTTGTTAAGGAATTGTATATTGTATAATTCTCCTCGAGTACTCTTAACTCCACTCCAATCAGCAGACTTGAATGTAATAGAAAAACTTGTGGCAAAAACTGGAAACTGAAATAAGAAAACATCAGATTTCAAGCCAAACTGAGCTTAAAGGCGTTCTTTTGAATGAATGGAGTAAAATAACCCCGGAATATGAAAAAAAAATTGCAGAATCTTTTCCAAAGTATAAAATAGTATAATAAAATATGCAATTTGTTTACTAACTTATTTAACATACGCAATTTCAAGCGCATCATTTTCATTGGGACTTAAAAGTGCTTAAAGATTTCCTATATAAGCTAAAAAGGCCTAATTAGGCTTGAAGGTAATGCATACAGGAAGCTGTTGCATAGTTTGTTGTTATTAAAATGCACCTTGAGACTTCGCTGCGAAAATATTTTTAAAAATTGTATTCTGCTTTTCAGCTGACTTAATTTTGAAATCTTTTAAAATGCAAGAAGTACATTTTCAGTTGGTAGAATACGGATGTACCGAAGTTTTATTAAAATACTGGGCAATGTTTTAAAGATGGAAATCGAGTGAAATTTAAATCGATAGAGATTTTTAGTTAGAGTGGTTGTGGTAATCGCAAGCAGTACTCCCAGAAAGAAGTTAATTAAACGGAATATTTTTATGAACTTTACAAACAGGATCGTTTTAAAATTAGTTTGAATTCAATTACACTAGAATTCGATTTGACTATTTGAAAAAAAAAACATTACCAAATTATATTGCCATTCGTAGGGGAGTTTAAATATGATATAATCTTGTAATCTCCAATTTTCTATTTATCTATACATTTATTTGCTTTGATATCAGTGTTAATTTTACATGATCATATAGAAAAGAAATGATTAATGGAAAATATATATAGCGGGGTTCAGTGTTTGGTGTTGCGAAAGAGCAAATATTGAATAAAATTGAAAGACCAATTACAAAAAATAGTAAATAGCGCCAAACACTGAACTCCGCTGATTTGAGTATATACTTTTCTTTTTTTAAATTAAAAGTAATGCCATCAATATTTTCTAAAAAAGAGCCCAATATGTTTGTACGAATATTTTTTTTTTTATTTAAATATTTTCAATGTTCAGCTGTGAAGGGCCTTAAACTTTTTGCAGAAATTTTGAATTATCCAAAACTGAAATTTTCGTATTTGTTAATAAAAAAAAAACATTAAAATTAATATACAATTAAACTAAATTTTCTGTTTTAGAATTGTAAATAGTTCATAATAAAACAATAACAAAAGACTATTACGATTTATTATTACTATAGAATGTTTTCTTAATTAATTAATAATAAATTTTCATCTTAATGGGGAATTAATTATTCAAAAACACTTCAATAATTTCGAAAACAATAAAGTTTTTTGGTGCTTTTAAAAAACACTTTGTTTTTGTATATTTTGTTATTCTTGTAATAATTATTCTTTTAATTATTAATATCTTCCTACTTGGTCTATTGTACTCCTTGTTTAAACAGTAAAAATGCTGTTGACCTAATAAAAAACAAAGTCGTCTTCTTTTTTATCAGTGTAACTATTGGAAAAGATTCAAAGAGTAGCCAAGAATGAAAGCAATACACTGATAAATTGTTAAACTGCAAACGATTCTTTCAACTTGGTACGGGTACGATGAAGGCAACATGGAGAAACTTTAAGTTTCTTAAAAAATATTATTTTTTTTTAGAATTTGCTTTGTATGTGTGGTTTTATTGGAATTGTATTTATTTTAAATGTTTTTGTGGCTGTTGTATTTTAAACTGTTGAAGCCTTTCAAGGGCAAGCAGACAATCGGCAACTAGCAGCAGCAGCAGCAGAGAATGGAACAAACCAGCTAACAACTCTCGAATCTCTAGTCAACACATTAAACCCTAAAACAACAACACTAACAATTCCTTATTGCTGACGGCTTCTTTTTATAATGGGTTTAAATTGTATCTGTGTAAATGTTTATGTGTAAATTTGAAGTTTATGTAGTTGTGTTAGTAAACAAGCCCTAAATTGCTCGTTGTAGTGTTTGTTTACTTGCCAAGTTGTTAAAAATTTTAAAAAAGAAAAAGATTTTACCTGTTTCTTTTGTGTTGTTCTTAACGTTTTTTTCACTCTCTCAACCTTTAAAGTGAAAAGTAACAATAACAAAAATATTCTTGGTTTTCCAGTATAATGTTTCCATTTATTTTTTTTTTCTGTTAAAATTTAATCAGATGCTTAAAGGAATTTATTCGAAATCACATTAGGTAGGTACACTGTTTTCAATACAATATTGTTCTTGTTTTTAGGGCTAACTAAAGTCTAATGGATTTCACATATTGCAATTTTCGTTCTTCGAAAGTTCTTCATACTTTCATATTAAAATTTTTGATTTATTTATCTAAATTAGTCTAATCATCTGACGATGCATTGCGAACATTAAGTTTAGGTGGCATAAGCAGAGCAATTGTTTTAGGTTTGTTATTCTTCTTCTTACGTCATTCAGGCTACTTCAGTAAAAAGCGGCTTACTAGAAATGTCTTTATTGCAAATCTTCAATAGAACATTTTTGCACAATGTCTTAAGGAAGGTTTACATGGTACAGTAAGAAAACAAAAAACGCTTTTAAGAAAGTAGTTCAAAATCGCCGTGTCTTGTCAATATAAAAAGTGTAAGAAAATTAAAAAAAAAAGCGGATACAGAAATATTTTGCCATGCATCAGTAAGAAAAATTCGTACAAAAATAGTTTTTATAAGAAATTTTTTTTACAGAAATAAATTTCATTTAAAAAATAATTGCTTAAATTAAAAAAAAAACGTTTATACCCTGTAAAAACTTCGCTTACTTTTCCAAAATGAATAGCTTCTTTAACTCATTATTTAGTAGCTTTCTTTCATAACTTCTAATATAACAACTTCTATAGCTACTTTCTGCTGGATGTATTCAAGTAAAGAAATAATGACTTACTTTTGAATGCGTTCATTTTGGGACTTCCAAAAGAATTGGTTCTTTCAGTAGAAATGTAAGTAGAGCTCTTATGTTTTTCTGATTACTTAATACATTATTTTTTTTATGCGAAGTTTTTACTGCGTAAGAAAGATTTTGTAGTTTTGTTTAAATTTTTTGTATCCGTTACCTACAATTTACATATAACGTCACATCAAAAAATTATGTACGTTTTTTATCATGTAAAAGCAAAATGTATTGAGTACGAGAGAATACGGATACAAAATTTGACAATCGATCAGTAATTGTTTATTGTCTAAACCACTTTAGTAACTTATGCATTCTTATCACACCAGGGATGAATTTTGAAGTAAACATTGACAGCATTTAGCTTAAGGCTACTTGCTATTGCTAATATAATTATTTTTAGCAAATACATTTATGTATCATGTTGTTTTTGTAAATATTGTAGAACGGCAAACATCAGCTTTTTTAGAATTAACTCAGCTGTTTAATATCTTTGATTTTAATTATACCATCCGTGTCAACATGAGAAATACTTGCAACAGACTTTTAATTTCTGTGTTTAAGCACGTAGAGAACTTCATTATATTATCATGTTAACTAGCCTTTAATGGTATAGCCTTAAATGTCTTTTATTCTCCCAATCGGTTCCTAATTGGTGCCACATCATATTCCACGACGAGAATTGTTGTCAACTGCCTTAATTTGACTTTCATCAATGACTTTGAGGAACAGCAATGGGGTAAGACACAGCCTTGCCTCACGACAGACTTTACAGTTATAGTGAAGACAGTTTATTACATTGCATTCAATACGCTGGTCTTGCCAGGAACGCAAGGTAGAGCAACTCTTTCAATTATAATAATAATACAGGTGGCCTTCCAGGTCAAAGTAGTAGCGTTCGACCGTTTTTGCGAAATACGTCTTTTTTTTCTTATGAGCTTTTGGCCATTTCTGCTGATTGTTCGATATAAAGTATGCAAAATTGCTTTTGAAACTCTCAATAATGCCTTCTGTTTGACTTTCATACGATATCAGTTGATCTTAAAAAAAAAAGATTAAAATCTTAGCTCGGCATTCGATTAAATATTGTTACCGGTTCATGATTCTTCATTCCGAAGCACCTTGTGAGCTTACAGTTAAAATATTTTGTTTTAGAACTCTTTTTATGATAATTTATTTTTGTTGTTATATAAATTAGATGGAAAACAGTTCCAAGTAAAAGGTGGGGCAAAAGCAATCACCAAATGCTCTTTTTTTAATTAAAAAGCTTTGGTTCCGCTTGTGAAATTTGTTTATTAAATCCATTAGAATTTATTCCATAAAATTGAGAAAAGATATCGGCCAAGTGGCCGCCGCCAGAGTTGATGACTATACGCGCTCGTTTTATGGCATTTTCCAACACTCTTGGTAGAACTTCGGGCGACAGGTTCTCGCATTTCGGGCGATTATTCTCTACAGGGCTTCAAGAATCTGAGGCTTGTTGACATAAACCCGCGACTTTAAAAAACCCCTTAAAAAGAAGTCTCGAACGGTTAAATCGGGTGATTTGGCAAATAACCAAAACGAAAGATTAAGCGAACCGGAAATGCTTTCTTCAGAATATCAAGCAGTGTGCGGAGTAAAGCTATTCATGGCTTGTCGATTTGTGTTCTCCATTTGTTTACTTTGGCGCCATTTGCAAAAGTTGTAGCGTTTTCCAATATGGTGTTTACTTTTGCTCCACCTTGAGCCTCGAAAATGAGTTTTCCCTACTTATGGCTTGAAACTTCCAACTACGACGAGATTTAAAAGGAAACTAGAAAACTAGCTTTTTTTAATTTAACTCTAATATGAAGATGCCTTAAACTGCATTGACCTCTTTTGGAGTATTTCTCTTTTGCATCAAAGAAAAATATTTTTTAATTTGTTAATGTTGAACAAATTCGTGTATGTGCGCGGAATTCAAAAAATAATACCTACTTGTTTTAAGGCAGAGACTATATTATTTGATTCAATTTTTAAAATATCTCAATTTAATGAATTGACTCCTTTAAATATTTAGCATGTTGTAGCCATCAAATCTAAATGATTACTTAAATGTTTTTTCACAATTTTTTCTTTTTTCCCTTTACAGATCACTAGAAAAGGTTTCATATTGAAACAAATACAATACGAAAGGAGTAGAGTGGAATTTTGAATAACAAAGAAATAGAGAAAAAAAACAACATAAAATAATAAATAGAAAAAATAAGAATAAAATATAAATAAAAATGTAAACATAAAAAATAAGAGAATGAAATAAAAGACGACAACGACCAGAAATAAATAAAAAAGTGCATTTAAGAAGAAAGAAAAAAATAAATAAAAAAAAAAAACAAGTCAACAAGTTTAAGACCAGTTTAAATAAAGTGAAACGTGAATAAAAAAAGGGGTTTAGACCTCTTAATATAGGAAAGTGTGTTTGTGTGAGTGTATCGGAGTATTTTTTACGATATTTTTTTACATATACATACATACATACAAATATTTTTTTTTGTTCAATTAAATATCAGAAGCCATTTTGTTATTTTCCCAACGAGAAGAAAATACATGAAAACAAAATTTATGGAATTGAGTTTCTTTTGTGTCTAAAGAAACTAAAAACATGACCTAAAAATAATAATAAAATTGAAAAAAAGGATAGTAAATAATTTACAAAAAAGGTTTAAAATGTCACCAAAACTTAGCAGAGTTGTGATTTTAATAAAAAAACAAACTAATTGCGTAAATCTGATGGATTAATAACTAAATTAATTAAATTTTGTGCAATAAATTTTGTAGAAATAGTAACCACTATCGCATTAGCACTAAGTGTTTTAAATCGACTGTTTTGAATGTTTCAAACAATCTTAATAATAAAAAGCTTTAATTTTTTATTAAAACGCAAGTATCATTTTGATTTTAATTTGTTAAAAGGTTTTTCTTTTAACGAAGAATCGTTTTAATTTTTTTTTTTGTGTTTCTATAATTCCGTCGTTTTGCAAGTTGTGTCATTGATCTATACAAAATTCTACTACAACTGCAAATTATCTCTTGCTCTAACGGTCTATCATCTGTTGTTACTGAACTGAACTAAAAAATAAAATTTTAAAAACAATTTAGCAGTAATAACCCCCAAAATACGGACTGTCGAAAAAGCCAGCAATCCTCGTCATCACTATCAGCCACATAAACTAATCTCGGCTGCATCGTCGTTGGTCAACACCAGCATTGTTTGACAATATACAATTTCACACTTTTTGAAACCAAAACCACAGTAATTTGCTTCAAACTGCAACTGCTCTATTTACGACAACAACACCTTCAACATTTCAAAGCTCGCAACAACATAATGGCAACTTGGAAATACTTTTTGATTGGTGAGTTTATTACAATAAAAAAAAAAATTAAAAATATTAAAAACAAAATTGTTATGTCGAAAGCATCTCTAACAGCTTAATGTTGCTGTTAGAAAATTGTTAGTTACCATCATAAACTACATGTGTATCTTTTCACTCACTTTCCCATAGATACACAGAAACAGTCCAGCAAACACTGCAATATGAAAGTTATCCACCATTATCAGAACAAAAATCTAACTCGTATTGCGAAAAATTCTTACTACGGGAAACTGTGTGCGAAGCGATTCTTTTAAATCCAAAATTTTTAATGTTGCCACAATTTTTCTCAATAAAATATCTTACAATTGTTTGCTGGGTATTCTTTACAGCTTTATAAAAGTCTTTTTCGATTTTTTATTGATTGTGTTGTTGTAAGCATGATTTTTATAATAGAACGAACCTCTTTTAGGAACGTGAGTTGAAATTTTTAACAGAAGTTCTTTAGTTGTGTGTGTGTAAGTGTTTTTCTGTACGACTTGCTATTTTTTTTTTATTTCTTCCTTTTTCATTTTTATTTGCCAATCGATGTCAGGAGAAAGTTTCCGTTTTATATGTTTTTTCTTTCTTTTTTTATATCTAAAATATTAATTTCAAAATACATAGAATAATTCCATTATTGAGGGCCAAAAAAAAGTTAGCCACTCTTTCTTTTAATGTTTTTGATTTTGAAAAGAAGTCTTTGTAGAGCTAAAGCTTTTTGACAAAACTAAAAGTTTTTAGCCTAGCAAAATTTGAAAAAAGTAGACACCCTGGGACTAACGTATACTTCTCTAAATATTTAAGTTGCGCTGAATCCGAATATGTACTCTGCGTTTAAAGTTATTCAAGACGTTATAACAGCGCGAATAAATCTTTGTTTAAAAACCTGTTATGTCGCCTTAAACTCCTTTCAAGTGCCTTTAAAAAAATGTTTACCATTTGTTATATCTTGTTTCTACTCTGAGATATCTTAACCTGAAGTTGGAATGATATTTCGTTATATTCGTGTTATTTTCGTTTTTCAGATTGTTACAAAAGTACATGTTAATTGCTTCTGAGTAGTATCTGTTTTTTCGCATAGTTTTGCAAAAACCAAATTCGCTCTCGGTTTCCAAATGGCGTGTTGACGCCTCAAAGATATTTGTTTGCGTAAAAGAGTTCAGCTGTCTTAAAGATTTTTACTTTACATTGAAAGATACCAATTAAGGATTTAATTTTGAAACGTTATTTATATATATTTTAACATAATTGCTATTAAATGCTTAAAAGAACAAACATATATCGGTATTGTAAAATATCAACTACAGCCGGCTAATTCTTCCATCGATAGTAGATCGCAGCTGTCTATCTCCCCGCGGCATGGATTTCTGACGACAAATTTATTAATAATAAAAACAGTTGCTGTCAGATGACTTGTCAGTACAAAATAGTGCACGCTCTAATTGAAACATTATCAGACGACCTGGCTTTATTAAGAATTTTTAATTTTTTTTTTCAAATTTTTGGCAAAACCAGTCGAAGTGCACCTTCAGCCAAGAATGCATTGCTTTCTTTTACTTTTCTAGACTTTTTCATTACAATGATTCAAATATTTGTCTTGGGAAAACCTTTTAAATTTAATCAGGATGAACCACACAATATCAAGTTATAAGTTCGAAAAAGATGTTATGAAAAATTATAAATAAATATTCTTTGTCCTAAACGTTTGTTTATTAAAACCTTTTCTTTAGCTTCACTTCGGAAAATCAAATATTGTAACGTTAATTTAACCGCCTTATACTCAATGCAAACGGATGAAACTTTGCAGGCATACATAATCCCGATGACAGTACACGAATACATGGGCGTAGCCAGGATAAACTCTAGGGGGGCGGGCAAAATTTTTTTTAAATATTCTTTTTTAAGAAAAGCGTTTCTTAAAAATTTTTTTTAAATGTTCTTATTTTAAAAAAATAAAAAAAAAATATTTTCTACCTGGCCTCTGATTTCTTTAAAACGATAAAAATTTAATTTAACCTTTACAAAAACTAATTAAGTATAAATATTTATAAAATAATTAAATTAATTCGTTTCTGCTACATTTTGCAAAATATTTTCATAAACTTTATGTTTAGAATAAAAAATTATCTTTTAGATATCGCATGTGTGTGAGTTTGTATAAAAATTTAATTTAATTTTGTATTCATCTCTCGGATTATTTAATTAAAAATGTCACATGTTTTACTTTAATTAATATTTTACATGCTAATCTTGCTAAAGCGAAGAGAGAAGTTATTATACAACAAACAAGTACAAGAAAAACAACACATACCAAAAAAAATCAGTGTTTATTACAACATTTAAGCCACTTTGTTACAATTACATTTCATATCTTTTCTAAAGACTTTGTTGCAATTTTATTTATAAATAATAAATTATATCTTTTAGTATGACATTTCTCAGGAATCCATTAAATCCTTAGCGTGATCCTTCTTGGCAAATAAAAAAAATGAATAACTGCGAAAATAAAAGGCAAAAAAGTTTAAGGAAAACGTTCACCATAAAACATACGACACACAATACTTAAAATCATTGTAAAATGAAATATGCAAAATAAATTATAAAGGCAAGAGCAACATGTACAACATCACAGCAAGGACAACATTTGAATCTAAACACTCTATTCCATTCGCACGAGTCACATAAAACTGACTTGCAAACATTTATAACGCATACACACATTTATTCTCTCACTCCCTTACTGACTCAATACCGCACACACACATGCACTTACACACATAATAATAATTTTGATTTTTGCATAATTCATGTTTCAAATTTGCCAAGTAGCTTGTTCTAACATCTCATACATACAAATTTCCATCATCGTGTCCTTTCGTTCAGCCAACATCAGCCCGCTTCACACATCCTCAAATGAACAGCACATACAGCGTAATAAAATACTATAAACGAAACGACTGAGAATATCTGCAGTGAATATAATATTATTATTTTTTTTACTTCCATGAAAATTATTGTGTTTTAAATATAATTGTTATAAATTACTTTTATTGAAATCTTTTAAAAACTGTTTAAGCGTTTTTTAAACACTTATGTCAACAGTAGAGATTTTAATAAATTTTATTAATAAATATAATGCGCATTAATGCAAACAATAGCAAAGCTGCAAAAAAGAAAGAAAACAAAAAAATAAAAATTAAACGATACATTTAAGATCGACTCCCGGTACTAATTTTAACTTTTTTTAGTATAAAATTTAATACCTAGCGCAGTTATTCAATAGGCGTCACTGCAGAATTGAACCGATTCGTCTCTCTAATGAATAGAAGAAGCTCGCTTAGTTCTATCTTAGAAAGATCATCTAAAAAGACAAACACTGGTTTTCCTAGGCATCTCTCCCTAATGGGTCTCCCTAATTCCAGGACGCTGATACAGTTAATGAAACACAGTTTCCTCTTCCTCCTCCTCATGACGACTTCTGAATTCTAGACCCATTATTTTCGCATGAGTCCCTACCGCCCAGTGCCCACTGAGATAACTGTTCTTATCTGTTCCCTATTGAACCTAAGTAGAGAAAATGTCCTTCGTTCATCATAGTCTAGCCCAACTGTGCAAGTCTATAAGACTCGGCCTTAATGAAAGACTTACAGGGAGCCATTGAAAAGCAATCAGCTCATTTCGGAGGCTCATCTGCTTTTTGGTTATCCCTACAGTTCGCATGTTCTGATATCCACATTAGCATTACTTTCAATGCTTCGCAAGCTTATTTAAATACTTCCGAAATTCTGCAGCTAACCACGGTGTAGTATAGACATCCGCTGGGAATGCAGCGCAGCTATCAGATAATATACATACATTTATCCATCGATATGCCTTAGCCAGTTAGCCGCCCGTTTTATAGTAAAGATTTCCGCCTGAAGGATACTACTGTCATCCGGCAGTTCCTTTATAAAAGAAACTCCGCCAATGGTCTGCCCAGTTTTACAACATATCAGATTTCGAAAGCCTAATTTTCAAAAAGTTATTTTATATAATTTTGTTTATAAACCTTATTTGATATCGATTTAATCGTAACATTACTCCAATTATTGACTCAAATGATTTACGTGCTCACTTATAAATACTTAGCTTTATAATAATTTTACATCTATATAGCCGATCCAGCTATCAAGGTCGAAAAAGTATCGAATCAAGCCATTACTTTATTGTGTTTTTATGAAATTTATATGAAATCATGTTAATAAATTTTGCTCTTTGAACGACTAAACAGTTCAAAAGTGATATTAAAATTAGGTAAGTAACGATACACCTTTTAACTCGAGTTAGAATTAACAACACTCAAATAGAGTAACACCCAATTTTCACGATGATTTAAAAGACATGTCGTTTTTGTAGTTCTTTTTTAAAGAAACTACCAAAAACTTGTTAAATTTTCACAATGTTTCTTTTTTGTTGATTTTTTTTCTGTTTCTGTGTAGCCGGGCCGAGTCGGTATTTTTATACCATAGAGGAGAAAATCCTGGCGCTATGCAGAAAAGCTTAAGTTAGCGAAGCCGGTGCTAGGTATACCATAGAGTAAAAAGTCATTGCGCCCGGCCGAAGGCCGGCTATGCAGAAAAGCCTTAGTTGGCGAAGCTTGTGTTTGGTGTATCATATCATGATATCTATCGCGTGATTCTTTAAAGCAAAACTGTATAATTAATTGAATTACATATATTGGGCTCCTGTTTCATTTCAGAAATTGGGGTTTTATTTCATATGAAATAAGCCCCCAAAAATTAGGGAATTATTTCATTTATGTTTGGGGCGTTTTTTCATTTCATTGGGGGCTAATTTCAAAATTGGGGCTTTATTGCATATGAAATAAGGTCCCACGCTTTGAGGGGTTATTTCATTATTTTTTTTGGGGGTTATATTTTGGGGGGTTATTTCATGCCGCCGAATTTTTTTCAATTAAATTTGCGAATATTTCTATATTTTAATAAGCAATTATCACTTTGAAATAAAACATAAATTAAATGCAAAGAGGAATGTCAGAAAAAAACACAGACAATACGGTTCTCAGTGAATGTGAAATAGAAGAAAGATTAAAAAAAATAAAAATCTATGAAACTTTTGTTCGAAAATATACACGTTAAAAAAGTTAAGAAAACAAAACAAAATTTTTAGTACTGGTGCAATAGTTTTAGTTTTTTGCACTTTTAAAATTTTATATAGTAAAATATTTTCCAAAATTCTGCTACCACGTCTTTCGAAACCTTTACAAACCCGCAGGTAATCGACCCGTTGCTTTGCATTTTGTTGTGCAATATATCGGTTTGTACCTTATTTATGGATGTAGCCCTTAATTTTCGATTTATAGGACAAACTCCTTTCATACATGTTCTGTTCCCTAGCAAAAATAAAGTGTGAAAATCTAAGGAAAACGGGAACAAAAAGCTCTTCACGATTTTTTCCCGTGAACATTTTTTAACGTTATTATTCCCCTTTAAATTAAATTTTATTCATGGGAGTTTTTCATGATCGCAAAATTGTGAAAACGGAACAAAATACAATGGAAAAATTCAAGATAGGGGTAAATATTTCATGTTAGGTACAAAGTAAATTTCTTACATACATTCAATTTTTGACTTTAGGTATGTTTAAATTTTAAGAACCGATTTCACCAAATTCGTTTATTAATTAACTATTACTATAACTGCCAGTTAACAATATGTTTTTGACAGTTATAGTAATAACTTATTATAACTGAACTTGATGAAATTGACCATAAGTAATTCTAAAAACATCAATTCAATTTTACAGGCACTTACGTTTTTCCAACTCTGTATAAATTAATGTGTATATCTATGTATGTACCCCGTAAATAATATTGGACTACCTGATCCATTTTGTTCAAATGGACTACTTCCTGGACTGGTCTAATGTACTACTACTACTCCTTAGTAGTCCAAAGCTGGGTTATATGGTCCTGCCCTAGGACATCGTAATGTTAAATATACCATGTTTTTCCATACGTTTGGGTTACTTTTGGACTAGTCCTAGTCCCTTGTGGGCTACATTTTACACGCGTGTTTGGACTAGTCCTATTATTTGCAGGGTAATTTAAAAAGCTTATTTGAATACACTCATATGTTTACTACTGCCATTACAAATTTTTAGAAGGATTCGCATTCCACTGACCATGTGTGCCTGTTTACTTTGTATTGTATAATTTAACAATTTGAATATTGTATTTATATGAGTATTTGAATATACGTATTTGTTGTCGAACCAATACCAATTTAGGGCACTAAAGCAGTGTTACCCTTATATCCATTCAGTGAATAGAGTTAGCCAGTTAATTTAGTAAAATTCTCTGAAAGTTTGTCCAGAAAATTGGCGGAAAACAAAATCTATTGATTATTTGAATTTTTAGATTAAAAAAAAGGTATGTTTTTTTCTAATTTGTTCATTCTTTTAAATTGTTGTTTAGCCAAATTTTGCCATTCTTTAGAATTCTTTAGTTGGTAACACTGCACTGACTTGGCAAAACAAAAAACTGTAACTCATAAATTTTATGTTAATTTTACGTTTTTACATACATTTTCATTTAAATTTGTTTTTACCGCTACTAAAATGATGGGATATATTAAGTTCAACATAAAGTTGGTTAAGAACATTGTAATCAAATGAACTAGCGTGTAACAATCGCTCTGTTTAAGAATTCTCTCTGCAAAAAAATAATAATTCCAACTGGTTTTGTATGATTTGGGATGATTTGAGATGATGTGATCATTTTTTATCTTTGCAACTATAATATGATCTGCAATAATAAATTTACTACGATTTCGTGTAACCCATTTGTTGAAATATGATTATTTCGGACAACCAGTCATCACGCGTATACGACAGTAAATGTGTTTCAATGTCGCCTAATTCACTGTTTGCATTCCAGGCCAAATAGTTTCTTGCCTGGTTCTTCTTAACTTCAACATTGTATCAGACTCGTAAAATGTTTATATTAAATGTAAAAAATGCCATAATACAAGAAAATTAACTACACACACGCATATTTCGTACTCACACTCTGCTACCGACCAACGCACGCATAAAAGCTCACCCAAAATTAACATAAACATACTGAAATCCATCAAATAAATATACATACATTAAAAAAAAAGAAATAAAAATAAGTATATAAAAAAATTTTATAATAAATTTATGAAAATAAAGTCTGATACAACGAGAAACCAGAAAAAACTTTTATTGAAGTTCTAACAGAAAACTTGAAACCTCTTAAGGTAGATTTGCATAAACAGCACCAATAACAAATGAAACTTAAAGGATTGAATTTAATTTGTAAAACAAAAACCGGGGACCACAAGAAAAAGTTATCCAGAAAATTTTAAATTCAAAACTATCCATGCCAGAGTCAATGAATGACAGTATCGACAATAGATTCGTTATGATGTGTCTTTTCAGGATCGTATGGTGATCCTAAAAAAACGATCTTAACTCCACTGATAATCTGGCCTTTACAAATGCAAGTCCAAAAACTCAATACTTTTACACTTTTATAGTGACACACTAACAATTTTTGTACTTTCAAGACATTTCTGAAGACATTCACCCTTATTCCGGTTGTCGTTGTCGTAATCGATCAAGTCGTTTTTTGTAAGAGATTAAAGTAACACACAACCAGTGTTCTTTAATCTCTTACAAAAAACGACTTAATTGATTACGACAACGACAACCGGAATAAGGCTGAATGACTTTTTACTAATTTTGCCTGATTGCGGAAACAATAATTATAGTTTTAACCACAGATTACTAAACATATACGTAAAAAGTGACGTGTTAAACAATTCTTAAAGGAGCTTTTTATTATAACTGTTTTTGAGTTACGCGAATATATCGAGCGCTAACCGCGAAAAAAACGTAAGCGACATGATTTTCAATTTTCGTTTTTTTTAATAAATGACTTTATTGGCAACACTTGCATCATCTCCTTAAATATCATGGTCACATAAGGTACCGTTACGATTTTATAGCAAACCAATTTTAATGTAAGCGACAAATTTCATACAAAATTTATATGAAATAAAAAAAGAAAACTCTCCTGTAAAATTTGATTTTTGACATTCATGCAACTTACATGGCATTAGACTATTTCTTTGATATTTTCGATGCTAATACGTATACTCACGGTTGATAAAGTTGGTACAATTGTACTGTTTTTGGTAAAAAGTACGCTGGTACCCCCGTGACTCATTTTATACTAATATTTCCAAATTTTTCAAACCATTTGTTAATTGATCTAAAATGGCAAATCGTTAACTGTCCAATGAATTTGCTCCAAAGTTCGCCATTGTGAATAGATTTTTGAACTTGTTCATTGGGCGATTGCATTGGCCACATTCTAAATTTAGCATCAGCGGCGGTATATAATAGCGTGCATTTGCTGATGATATTGACAAATTTTGAAAATATATGTATATAGACAACCACTTCTTCAAAAGTTCTAGTATAAGAGACGACTTCCTCTTATTTCAAGATTATTTTGAAATGGAAACTCATAATATTTTGAAATTTGTCACTTCAAGAAGTCATTAACAGAATTTTTGAACAGTGGTAGCCACTTCAGAATTATTTTACTCTGAATGATTTTGAAGGAGATGTAAAAAGCGCAAAATTAAATTGTTTTTATATCCAGAATTTCTACTCCAGCTTATGCCTTTCCTCTTTCTGCAGTACATATTGTAAACCCAATAAAATTGAAAATGCACATATTTTTAGAACGCTAACAATTTTTATTTCGTCAAATGGAGCGCAATTATTTGACAAATTAACGATACTTATATATCGTTCATATGTATTTATATATCCATAATAGGGTGGTCCAAAATCCAAGATCCGCTATCTCCAACCCTTCATATGGTCCCCATACGAAAAATTTTATTTTCTCGAAAACCGACTCTAGACAGACGGACGGACAGCCAGACGGACATGAAGTCCAAGATTAAAAAATAGAACCAACTAGGACGTAATCCACTCCAATTTCGTTTTTTTAATCTTGGGCTTCATGTTCGTCTGGCTGTCCGTCCGTCTGTTCTAGAGTCGGTTTTCGAGAAAATTTAATTTTTCGTATGGGGACCATATGAAGTGTTGAAGATAGAGGATAATTTTGTTCTAGAGAAATATTGGGGATGTCAAAATAATGGGGGCTACTTATACATTTTAAATCTCTAGGGCTGACTTCTCAGTAGTTACGGGCGTTTTTCTCTCCATTTAGCCTGAATTCCATTCTCACAGATTTTAATGTGCGTGCGGCACAGCAATTTTCAACCGATCGAGCTCATATTTTTACCAAATTTTTTTTTACCGTAACCTAACACAAAACTGGTCTACTTTTTTTTGAAACAGATAACTTTTTTAATTATCCCTTCATTGATGGTACACTTTAATCCATAAATAACATTAACCCCCGATTTCACCACGTTCAGTTATAATAAACTATCAGTTATAGCTATCAAAACATATTGTTAATTGGAAGTTAAAGTAATACTAGTTAATTTTAACTGAACTTTTCGAAATTGGGGGTAAAAATGGTATAGATAAGGATTTAAAAAAAATGTTAATGAATACTATGTATATAACAACTAGCGAAGCTTTAAGAAATAAAGTTGACTTCGGCGACGAAATTTTAAGCTGGCTAGCAAACTTTGCTCATGAAAATGTGATTTAAGTAAAAAGCACCAGTATAGTACAGCTTTTATTAAAAATTTTTCCAAATGAAAGTGCAAATTATGATACCATTTATAAAGAGTTTCGAGCTTTGGCTATAGATGATTTACCAAACATTCTATTTTTCACAATGAAACATGAATTAGATCAGTTAATTTTTGTTGTATTAAATTTTTGTTTATAAAATTAAAATAAAAAAAAAAAATATAAAAAAAATTATTCAGTACTATTGGGATCGAAATAGTACGATTTTAAAAGTCCGTTAGTTTTCTTATTTATCAAATCTGCGTATACTCTACTTGCAAATTATTACTTGCGTGTGTAAAAGCAAGGTTAAAGTTATGTTTCAACGAAAATATAAAAGATCGAATTAAGGCGAATTCACTTTCCAGCTACTCCTTAAATAAGTTTTATTTCACGACGGCAAAGAACAACTCTCTTTTGAAGAGTTTCATCCGACCTTTTTTACGTTGAAAAAAAAATCAATCACAAGATAACTGTTACAAGAGAACTTTTTTGAAATCACTTATAACTTTTGCGTTCCCTTAAAAAAACAATTTACAGATTAAGTTTTTTGTAGTTAAAAAATAAAATTTCAATGAACTTAAAAACACCAAAAGAAACATTGAAATAATACATTAATCAATTATTTAGACATGCTTTTTATTTTTTTCTTTTTGGTAGACAGTGGTTTTGTTACAAGGATTAAGGACAACATCCTTTTTAATCTCTGTTTTTTATTTTTTCGATGCTGGCATTGAACCCAGTTACTTTTGTGTATAATTTTTTTTGAAGCATCTTTTTTTGGCTCATTGATCAAATTTCTATTTGAATTTGAATGAATGCATAATATTTGTATACAAACATATATTTAAGACTGTTTTGTTGTTATTGTTGTTTTGGCTGCTATTTGCTCAAATTTGTATTCGCAAAACTTCAAATAGAACAATTCATCAACATCATCATCAGTTTCAGCAACAACTTTCCCATTTTTTTCTTGTTGTTTTTTTTATTCACATTTTTATATTAAATTTAAGAATTTTAGTATTTTAAATTGTTTCGGAAATTGTTTCAATTTGAAACTTGTTAAGTATTTCAAACTTACATTTCACTTCAGCCTAGGATACACGAAATGTGGGAAACCCCATGCACAAGTAGTGCTGACGTCATTACAAAGCTACACTGGCCATAATGTGAAGTGTGAGGACGTCGAAATTACTTAAGAATCACACGCGCATGTGGATTTTCACATTCCGTGTACTCGAGGCTTTAGGAACAAACAAGAAAGTTTCTCTTTAAACTGGGAATTTAAGTAACTAATTCAATTGCCAACAATATAATATTTCTTTTCAAATAGAAAATTGATTCCTGTTCTAACTTTCCCAGTACTTAATATAAAAAATTCCATTCCATTTATTTCCCTGCGGGAAATTTGTGTCAATTGGTCCAACAGACTCTGGTCCTGGGATTTGTGAAAATGGAACAAGTACAAAAAGAAAGGACTCATGACCAGTGAATGAAGAACCAATCCCTTAACTGGTTTATGAAGAACAAAAGGGTAGAAAAAGTAATGAATTACAGTACAGTTTTCACCGGTGCTGTGACACATTTTTTGGTACTTTCTAAAATTTGGTTCTTGAATTTAATACAAGGATTTATTTTATTGAAATAGTACAACACTGTATTCAAATTCTGCTACATTTAAGTAACTGACACCACGTTCATTTAGAATAGATGTGTGACTGGTCAAATGGTATCAATTGACCCCCTCCAATGATAACCCCATGTAAAAGTGATAGGTCTTATTCATATAAAGTGTTAAAACTAGAACCGGTCTCTTCCACCAAAGACCTATCACGCGACTACTTTGGTGTCAGTTCGCTTCCCTCTAGGGTTATTTATTATTTTGTGTTTTTTTTTTTAAATTGATTGCTTTTTTTTTTGCTTCAAAATAAGTTTTGATCAACTTTTTCGATACATTTATTTTCATATTAATAACATTTAAAGCTAATGATTTTGCTAGAGAATTAGCTGCTCAAGTTTTTAATAAATAACACGTTTCATAATGAACATTCAAGTAATATAAATATGAGTTTCAAAAATAAAATACTGGCTGTTTTTCAAAATAAAATAAAAATTTTCGCCATAAAAAAACTCAAATTTGTTTTTGTTTTGGATATAAATTTCTAATCGAATATTTTTATTTTAGTTTGAAAAACATGCAGATAAAAAATTTGATTAAAAAATATTAAACAAATTGTATAACTCATAAATTAAAAACATAATTTTAATATTTTTTAAATTGCTTTAATTTATTACCCAGTAAAAACTTCGCCTACAAAATAATGTGTTGAGTAATCAGAAAAACATAAGAGCACTTCTTACAATTCTAAAAACCAATGAATTTTACAATGGATGTCCCAAAATTAACGCATTCAAAAGTAAGTCATTATTTTCTTTACCTGCATACATCCAGAAAAAAGTAGTTATATTTAGATGTGGTTATAGAAGAAAGCTACAAAATAATGAGTTAAAGAAACTATTCATTTTGAAAAAGTAGGCGAAGTTTTTACTGGGTATTTCTTATGCCAATATCGAAAGTTGTCCCAATCTTTATTCTTGATAAAAACACGCAAAACTCAAAAAATTAACTTTACCTAATTTTACTGGAATTGGTCGTAAGCGGTGGTGATACGTTTTTGTGCAGGTCCCACCCCCTAAAATTGCCTTCAATGTCACTTCGCTCAGTTATTCAAACAAAATGAGAGCTCAAGTGAACTAAATTTAAGAAAAACGATTTTTACTGTGCCAACTGCTTTCATTATTTACACTGCTTTCATTATTTATGGGCACCGCTAACAAGAAAGTTTGTAATCAAAAATGTTAAACAAATTATGGTTACTTCAACCATATTTTTGTCACCTACAAACATATTAGGAATAAGAAAGCCACAATCAAATTAAAGGTGCTCCCGGGATAATATTTTGCTTAACAATCACATTAATTAATTTACCAAAAATTTTGAATAGATTTATTTTCATTTTGTAAGAGCACCATGTTTTGGCTCATAAACAACCATACTATGATTAATTGTAAATATAATAATGTTGGTATAAACAACAACAAAATGATCGGAAACCATAGTATAGGTTTCATGACTGATTTAATCATGAAATGGTTGCTGTAAACATAATATGTTTTAAAATGTTTGCTTATAGAAGTTTTGTTAGCGGCGGCCATATTCAAATTATTTCAGGCTTTAGCAATTGAAATATAGAACATATTATATTAAGTTCTGTAGTATTTATTTTAAAATTGTTGTTTATTTTGTTTGTATAGATAAAGGCTCAGTTAGCCTGGAGTAACAGTAACGTTGCAAATCAGCTGCTTAATTTTGTTGTATGTAAAGCAACTAGTTAGAACGATTATAGTTAGCATTAAGATGCTACGTCTCAATATATAAGAAATAGATTGGTCTTACTCTTTTACGGTAAGGTTACCGTTACTGCTACTCCCGGCTAACTGTGCCTTAACACTTAGCGAAATGTCTCTAAAGTACGGGATTTACTTTGCTACGCAATCGTAATCAAAGATCTGACAGAATTCCATCTGACATAAAAAATGTCTGCAAAATCTGTTGTCAATGCCACACTATCTCACAAAAAAATGTGGAAATCATATGACTCTACTTTACAAGAAAATGGAACTCTGTTCTTATAGAATTTTCCAGTCAGACAGACTTGTCAACAAATCTGTCACTCAATTTCATTTTTAGGTCCCACTATAATTCTTCTTGAGCACATGCGATAAATGGGCTTAATTTTTTTTATTGAATTCAAGATAAACCGAAATCTTGTTAGCCCTTATAGAAGGCTTTTTCTCTAAAAACGATTTCAATCTCCAAGTTCATTTAAAAACATACTTTTAACAGTAGAGTTCAAGTGCCGAAGTAAAAAAAATTTCTTAAAAAATGTTTCAAGGGCTAGTCCAAAATTGTTCATAGTTACCGTCCGAGAAATAAACGTAAATGTGTGATATAAAACAAAAGTGCCAAACAAACAGCTGTTTTTCTAACTAACTATCTTTGGATGTATCAAAACAAATTTACTTTTGTAACAATTAATATACGAGTTAAGGCGATCAAAAAATTCATATAAACTTCCTGAAAATAAACATGTTCATATTTCCTCCGAACAACTTCGCACTACTTGTAATCCTCGATTTAGGTGAATCGTATGTTGAAATAACCTTAATGTTTTTTCACCATTATGAGAGCTGCTATTGTATAAGTATTGAGGCGGTTACGATGATCAGTCTTAATAAGTTTTAGAATATTTTGAATACAGATTCAAAAGATACGAAAAATGTCAGGATTATACATGGTACGTGAAGCCATCAAAAGATACGAAAAATGTATCTTTCGTATCCTAATGGCAACACTGGTTTGTAGAATTTTTGTGAGAAAAGTTCCTGCTTTGAACCGTTAAATATATTGGCGAATAAAAATAGTATGAGAAAAATTGTAAACACTATAGAATATATTAAAAATGCAGTGAATAATAACATGTCAAAGTCGGGCTTTACATTTTTGGTATAGCCGAAGGTCGTATTTTTTTACCGCCACGGCGCGCCGTCGTTGAAAATTTTTTAATTTAAGTAAATTCAACGATATTCGTGATTAGCGTTCTGAACGTCTGCAATTTTCCACTGGCTGGCAGTGGATTATTATGACATTTTTAAAATTTCTTACATTTCGAGAAACGATGGAATATTTCGTTTCACATCTTTTCGATGCGACAAGTTCTCACCAAAGCAATAAGAGTCAAAAAGAAGCATCTTTTATTACCTATTCCCTTTATTTTTATTTTATTTATCACCATTATCATATTTAAATTTTCTTTATTTAAGTCGTCTGACATAATCACTTTTACTTTGGTTTTTGTTTTCAAACACATCATGTGTATCAATCAGAGTGTATCAAACAAACATTAAATGCGTTTTTAATTATGGTTTAAATTTGTTTATTTCTATAACCTTTTAAAATACAAGCAACAAAAACAACAACAACAAATACTAAAACCATAAAAAACTATTAGAAGAGAAGGTTCGTATTTAACATAAATACTTCACACTAACTGCGTATGTAGACTACTATAAATAATTTGTTTGAAAAAAATTTATAAAGATCGGTTTTGTTGGCATTATCGTGCAGTTTCTAACTTTAAACTTCCCTTCTAGGCTTTTTCTTTGTCAACATTTAAATGACTAGACAAATTCCATTTTATATATCTACACTTGACGCATTTGCTGCATGCAACATTTGTATCTATAATTTATATTGATGGTTGCATTAGATGTGTGTGAGTGTGTGTTTGGGAGGTTTGTGTTAAAGGCTTTTTAATTACACATTTTTTCTAACATTTAATTTGAATTTCAATACCAATCGAGTTCAATAAGTGCTTAATGATTGGGTTGAACAGATAATGACAAACTGTAATTATAAATTGAATAACATCATCATCATCATTTTGTTTGAATATGGTAAATCTTTTTTTTTTTTTTTTGAAGAGAGCGTGTATTTCATTTTGTGGTTGTCTTTGCAGAATGGTATAAATTAAAAGTTAATTTTATGTTTAAATAGACAACGTAACTAATGTTAGTGATGCGAGATTGTTTGCCTTCAAAAAACCATCCCTGCAAGAAATTAATGAGCGAATAAATATTTTTCAGGAATGATATAAAATCATCTATCATTTCTCCCATCATTTTCTTAACGCCAACGTGAAAAATATGATGATTCCCTTATACATTTCTTGTAGGGACACAGGGCTGTCAGACTTGGGGATTTATCCCCAAAGTAAGTTGGGGATTTCATGTGAGCAAAGAGGACAAAGAAAGTCATTTGGGGATTTTTTAGGGGATTTAAAAAAAAAAGTCCGGCATTTTACACTTTTTTAGGGGATTTAAAAAAAAAGTCCGGGATTTTACACGTTTTTAATATATTTCCCTCTTTTGTTATTTACGCTTATTTTTCATTGTTTCGTATATAAAATATGAAAAAAAGTTGCAAAAATTTTACCTTTTACTCTTATACAGGGTAAAGGGTCCTAATTAAGATTACCATTTTTGTTAAGTGTGTAAAAGGTACTTTATAAACTAATGCTATTTTTCTGAGTGAATGTTAAAAAAAGAAGAATTTTAAAATAGAATTTAGATTCTAAAACCATTCACAACACATAACATTTTTGATTTTTTAAAGACAATTTTCAAGCAAATATGTGTGTCTTCCCCAAAAATAAGTAAATATGAAAGACAATATCATAAAGTTTGGAAGAAAGAATGGTGGGCTATTGGTAAGTGGCTATGATGCATCGAAGTATTAAATAAACGACGGATATATGTATTTTTATTGTTGATTTTAAGGATGGCTAAAACCGATTGAACAAGCTCCAAATTCATAAAAATTGGCTCATTTGTCTTCAATGACAGCATATTGTTCTGCTTATACTTCCCCACTGGAATCGCTTAATATGTACTTAAAAGATATGCCGAAACCAGTCGCTACAAACAAAATAAAATAATTTTTTTGCCAAAAAATTTTGAATTGGTGATTTTTGGGGATTTCTTATACAAATTTTTCTCACTGTTTTTTAAAAAATATTTAAAATTTGGTCAGAAAAAAAAAATATTAACTTTTTAAGGTTTTGTTTTTTAATTTGGCGATATTTGTTTAATATTTTTGGGCACAAGGAAAAAAGTAACTGTAGGGACATCAAAAACAAAATTTTACATGAATATCGCTATCAAAATGAGTGAATGAGAGAATGTTTTAAAATTACGTGGACCCCTTTCACACTCGGCAAGTTACTTGCCGACAACAACAAAGTCTGTACAAATTTTTTTTTCCTTACCCCGACCTTACCGCTGACATCTACAAACCAAGAGTTGCGCAAGAGACTTGCTCATGTAACTTGTCATGGCGTTTTTGTTGGCTTTTATTAAGGTTCAGAAATTTGGTTATATGTAATATGCGTAATAACGAAATGAGATCTTGCTAATTTTTGATCATGTAATTGAATTTTTGCTTTTTCAACAAATTTTAAAATTCCTCTTAGGATCTGAAGCGAAACTATTGGCGATTTATTTTCCGAGAAATATATTACCAGGTTCTGCATTTTGTGTTTGTTTGTACAAAAAATACAACTGTGGGGAAATTTTTCAATTTCTCTTGTTAATATGTTGCATAAAAAACATGTAAACAAGCTGCTTATGTTACCCTGACTATTATTAAAGGTTTTCATAGTGCCATTTTTTACAACTGACGTACCTACTCGTTTCTTTATTCAACCAAACATTTATTTCATTTTACAAAAATCGATGCTTGTATCATTAAAACATTAAAAAGTAATACATTTATATAATCTAACATATTTTTCTCAGAAAAGAAATCATCATATGTTTAAATGTAGATCGATGACTCTCAAATCAGCCCGTGTGCGGAACTTAATCTACACAGATGAATCACTTAAGGGAGCTAAGAACTAGACAGCTTGAAACATCTGTCTACGAACAAAATAATTTCCCAAAATATTCCATAATGAAATAATAATACCCCAATTTTAGGCGACTTCTTTCATTTCAATATTGATGAGTTAATTTTTAGAAAACTATTTACTGCTGCCAAACATTATTATGGATATTCATTATGTCATGGATCATGGCCAAATGAAGCTATAACTTCTATGTTAGAGATATACTTAATTTATATTACAACTCCCTTCTGTGGCACATGTACGATATTTAAACCAGAAATAGTTTTAGCAATAACATTAAATTCGATATTCATTAAATATTGTGAAAATGAACACAATGCCTATGTTTTTTTATTCCACTAGATTAGGGCTGCCAGAAGTTTGAACCTATCAACCAGGACACATAGAAAAAATGGATAAAAAATTAGGCCAACAAAAAAGTTTTTTTTAATGCACATGCATGTATGTATATGTAAAAACCATCCAGTTTTTATTTTTAAATCCAACAGTATATGAGGCTATCAGCGCTGAAGTGGTTACTTGGTTACGGTTCTGGTGAAAGATATGTTCTTTGCACTGTTCTTAACAGTGCGATAGTCGAGTAAGTCAACTGTTTGTATCCAAAACAGATGGCGCTAAAAACATAGTTTTTGGATAGGCCGTTGCAACCAAGTACTATAGTGCAAGAGTAGTGTTAACTCCTCATAATCTCATAATTAGTCTGGGATTACACCACTTCTCATATATAAAAAAAATTAACTTGTACTTCATTTACATAAAAACCATGAAAAATAATGAAAAGCTGAGCTTTAAATGTTCTAAACTATAATACTTTTCAGAAGATTACACTTTTTCTAGAACTTCATTTTAGCCTTTGATATAGTTACTTATATTGAATATTACTCTCCAGTGTCTCAGTCTTCAACGAGTTTCTTTCTTTAGTCCATAGAGCAGACTTGCAAAATCAAAATCTTTTGATTTTTCTTCAACCAACTTGACAACTGTCAAACTAATCAATTGACAAAGCCATACACGCTTTGATTTGGACAATAACCGACTCAGTTGACAATTGAATTGAAACGTGTATTGGATATTTTAAAGAAAGTAATTTGTTATCGGTTTTCGATTACTTATAAAAGTTGTTAACACGGTATAACTTTTTAAAGCAACTAGTTGAAACAAAATTTGGAAGAGAATTGACTCTCATCTAATATTATTCAAAGCTTTTAGTTAAACGACGTTAACACCAGATAACAGTTGAATTAAATTAAAGTTGTTTATACAATTGCCTTATGTTAGCAGTGTTATAACAGAAATCTTAACCTTTGCTAACAACTAAAACCAGCAAAAAGCAAATTTTCTATCTTGACCTGTAAAAAAACCAGGACAATTTCATAGTGGACCAGGACACCAGGACAAGTAGTCAAAAACCAGGACAATCCTGGAAAACCAGGAAGTATGGCAGGCCTACACTAGATGCAATTGTTTAACGAGTTCAAAACATAATGATGAATTAAAAACTTATATATCGTTACTTTAAACGCAAAAGGCCCAATGTTACATTAACAAAAAATACAGGGGAAGCAAAGAACAATTAAAAATGATAAATTGCTTAAACTGTTTATAATTTATTTTTCTATTAATTATGTTGCATATCATGCAAACTGTTTGTTCGGTCTTAAAGCGTTAATCATATGATTTTTTGTAGACAGGGCCTTTTGTTTTTTGTTAATAAAACAGCAGGATCCGTGTAGATGTTATTTATTTGGTACTTGCGCCCTCTTGCGTTTTAGGTTATACTTTATTATAATATTGAGCGGAAAAAATATAAGAAGTTTTTGCGGTTTTAAATGTTTTAAAAATATCCCAAACTATTTTCAATAGATGAAAAAGAAAAAATCGGAAATAACTTAAATATAGTTTAAATTGTTGAATAAAATTTAAATTTTTTTTTAGATTTAAAAATAAATAAACTATTTTTATTATAATTAAAACCATTTAAACCAATTGCATTTACAAAAAACTTAAATACGATGATTTGATTAAAAAAAATTCATTTTTATTTCGCCATAATTAAAAGGGAAAATCATAAAGACTTAAACCTGACAATAAATCCAGCTGATTAAATTTCTATCAAATTTACCGTCAAATGTTTTTAAATTTTCATTTGGTTGTCCTGGCAAAAAGCTTAAACCTTTTATTAGTTTTTCTTTTACTTTTTATCTATGTATGTATGTTTGTTAATAGTTTTTTTTTTTATTGTACATATTTATTTTGTAAAAATTTTATTATTACATATAAAATGCCTTTGGCGGTCGTTCAAATACAAATGGCATTTGGTGTTTTAAAATGTTTTTTTATTTCTCTGTTTTTAACTAATATAAAACTAATAAACAAAAAAAAAAAAGAATAAAATTTTAATAATGCTTTTACGCGGTTCACTGAAACAATAACAACGTTCATTCTACCAAACAATTTTTAATTTTTAAAATGAGGTTTAAGACAAATCAAATACTAGGGAACATGCGGAGATACTAGTTATTATCTGATCGCAAGTTTAAGAAATTTTACCGTCTCCAGGTCTCCAATTATTCCATTCGCTGGCATTTTTGGATATATCCAAATTGGGTCTTCTTAGTATATATGCCTAACTAGCGTTTTAAAAATTGCAGTCAAAGTCCAAAAACGGCCATTTCTTCCCCTTCTTCATTTGTCATTGGCCAAAACAAAGAGCTGCTTTTACTTCTGATTCATTAAATATAAACAGTCGCTGTCAAACCCACTCAAAGAGCGAAAAGTTGAACACAAATGTTCGTTTTTTGTTCGACAGTTTTTGGCTTCTACTGCAGTATTTAAAACCCTGTGCCTAACACACTTCCATTTCAGGTAAGCAATTTCCAGGCGAATTGGAGTCTCACCAGTTCTTTGCTATAGTTCTTCGTTCAAGATAGCATTTACAAGCAAAATTACCCTAAGCAAAATCGCCCAAAGCATTGTGGGAAAACTGGCCAAACGAAAAATCGAAAAAAAAATTGAAATTATTTTTTTTTTTTTTTTTTGATATTCTTTAATTAGGCTTGAGTTCATCAAATTTAATTTTCATTAAATTGTTTTTACTGAGAGAAGGAATTCTACAACTTGGAATTTTCATTAAAATTTACTGATAACTTTTCCTGGCTGAGCTGGGATTTGAACCCGGGTTAATCCTTACATGTTTCAAGAAACACCACTTTCTATCGTCAGAAGATCTTTGAGTTCTACCCACTGCACCACTGCGGTGCCCGTTAGTCAACAGTCAAACATCAATCTTTAACCAGTAGTACTGGTGGTTCGAAATTTGCTGTTATTATCACTTAAATTTCAAATTACATGTTGCCTCCTTTTTCCTCTGTTTTTTCGTATTCTTTCTGTCAAGACTTTGTCTTGAAAACCTGAATACATTTGTTTTTTATGTTTTTTTGTCCACTTTCGTCGACATTTTATTTGTACAAATTAAAGTACAAATGCCAACATTAGAGCTCGTGCCATAGCTATTTTTTAAGAACAATTTTGATTTTTTCAGTTGAACTGTTAATTTTTAATTTTTTTTATATTCTTTAATTAGGCTTGAGTTCATCAAATTTAATTTTCATTAAATTGTTTTTACTGAGGGAAGGAATTCTACAACTTGGAATTTTCATTAAAATCCTTCCCTCAGTAAAAACAATTTAATGAAAATTAAATTTGATGAACTCAAGCCTAATTAAAGAATATCAAAAAAATTAAAAATTAACAGTTCAACTGAAAAAATCAAAATTGTATTTAAATTATATTAAAAAAAAGGCCCACAAATTATGAGACATTTTTATATTAAAATCTTTATGTAATAATTCTAGCAAAGTAGGAGTTTTAAACATTTACACTTATTTGGGTTCGGGCCCAGATAACCGAAACTTAAAATCCCGAATTTTAAAATCCAGAATCGATAATTAAAACTTCTCTGCATTGCTGACCTTCGGCTGGGCGTAAGGATCTTCTCCGCTATGGAAACACAAACACCAGCTTCGCTAACTAAAGCAGCTTTACATAACGGTTTTTTTTTTTATTAAAAGAGGGTATTTTTTATATAAAAGGGGAAAAAATCCTTCCGCCCGTGTGAAGGCCGACTTTGAACACAAGCTTTGGTTAGCAATACGGGATTTTTAAATTCGGGATTTTGATGAATAATAACATACCAATTCCTGAAAATAAAAGTTACAGCCGTTATTTTTACTCTCATTAAAGAATTTGTCAAAACGTTTCTAAACTATGGTAAAATTGATTTATCACCCACAAATCGAGAAATGGCCCAAACACAGGGTTGTCACCCTTATCGTGGTTAACGTAGGCGTATTTAGAAGAAAATTTTTACTTATACGCCGTCATAATTAAAAAAATTTAACGACAGTTCTTCCAACAATAAACTTTTTTGAAAAGATTTGAAAACAGTTTCGTATTTGTTGTCGTTTTTGCTAACTACGATAAGATTTTCACCCAAAATGTGTATTTTTGGGCGATTTTTCACACATTGACCATTTGCTTGCAGTCAGTTACCAATTGGTAGCATTCCAATATTTATATTCCAATATTAACACCGATATAGTAACGTTGACTTGAAATTTGCTGAATTTGTGATGTTAATTAAAAAACTAATTCAATTTGCACCAGTAAAAAAATTAGTAGTTTCAATATACGTTTAATTCACTTGATTAAATTTGTAATTAAAACTAATTTTATTTTTGATTTATGCCTTAATTGGTGAACAATTTTGGAAAATGTGTCTATGTTCTTTTCTAAAGATGGTGGTCTCCAAACGTTTTGCGGTGCTACGAAGGTTTATTTAGACTTTTAAATTCAGTTAGAGACATGTGCGCCTGTGCCACCGGAGTTTGTTATCATACTGGTATCAAAAAGATTAGACATTTTCTAACTCAGCACTATCTATTAAGAGATTGGAGATGTTTTTGGTGTTTAGCCGCAGTATTTTTCCCTTTAATGTGCTTAAGTGAAGTCGAACATTCGAGGATAATTCCTTATTGACAAAGCAACAGAAAACATACATACATACATACTCCAAGCGTTTTTACACAACCTTTTTTCCTGTTGCCATGTGCACATCTATATCCATTATTCTGTTGAATAGTAGTGGATACAACATACATCCTTGACGTCCACTTGTTTTCATGGCCTTGGTCTTTGCTAGCTGTTTTTTGTACAGAACTCCACACGCATAGTTGTCGTAGAGAGTTTTAAGAAGGCCTATACACAGAAAAAAAAATTGATTTCAATTAAAAAATTTGTTGAATTAATTAAAAAATTAACTACATTTGCATCAGTAAACAAAATAATAGTACCAATTAAACGTTAAATTCACTGGATAACCTTTTCAATTAAAACTGATTTAAGTTTCTTTTACTTTTTATCTATGTATGTTTGTTAATAGTTTTTTTTTTGTAAAAATTTTATTATTACATATAAAATGCCTTTGGCGGTCGTTCAAATACAAATGGCATTTGGTGTTTTAAAATGTTTTTTTATTTCTCTGTTTTTAACTAATATAAAACTAATAAACAAAAAAAAAAAATAAGAAATAGAACAACATTTTAATAATGTTTTACGCGGTTCACTGAAACAATAACAACGTTCATTCTACCAAACAATTTTTAATTTTTAAAATGAGGTTTAAGACAAATCAAATACTAGGGAACATGCGGAGATACTAGTTATTATCTGATCGCAAGTTTAAGAAATTTTACCGTCTCCAGGTCTCCAATTATTCCATTCGCTGGCATTTTTGGATATATCCAAATTGGGTCTTCTTAGTATATATGCCTAACTAGCGTTTTAAAACCTGCAGTCAAAGTAGAAAAACGGCCATTTCTTCCCTTCTTCATTTGTCATTGGCCAAAACAAAGAGCTGCTTTTACTTCTGATTCATTAAATATAAACAGTCGCTGTCAAACCCACTCAAAAAGCGAAAAGTTGAACACAAATGTTCGTTTTTTGTTCGACAGTTTTTGGCTTCGACTGCAGTATTTAAAACCCTGTGCCTAACACACTTCCATTTCAGGTAAGCAATATCCAGGCGAATTGGAGTCTCACCAGTTCTTTGCTATAGTTCTTCGTTCAAGACAGCATTTACAAGCAAAATTACCCTAAGCAAAATCGCCCAAAGCATTGTGGGAAAACTGGCCAAACGAAAAATCGAAAAAAAAAAATTTTAATTATTTTTTTGTGGTTATTTTGTTGAACTATTTATGGTTTTTAATCCAAATTTTTAATATTTTTAATAAGGCTAAGTTCATCAAATTTAATTTTCATTAAATTATTTTTATGAAGAAAGGAATTTTACAACATGAAAATTAATTAAAATTTACTGATAATTTTTCATTCTTGACTCAATCTGGGCTCGAACCCAGGCGTTTTTACGGACAGGTTACCCTGACATGTTTCGATTGCAACCACTCAATCTCCTCAGATGGCTTGCCGTTTAACACTCGCAGCCATCGACGACTGCTGACGTCATTAGTCAAACATCAATCCTTAAACCAAATTGTATTTAACCTTTGGTAGATCGAAATTTGCTTTGAATGATTATCTATTTTAATTTATTTTACATGTTCTTCCTTTACTTCTGTTTTTTCGTACTTTTCTCAAGAATTCTTCTTGAAGTTCAAAGTACATATTTTGTTTTGTTTTTTAATTTTTTTGTCTTTCTTTTTTTTTTTTTTTTTTTTTTTTGATATTCTTTAATAAGGCTTGAGTTCATCAAATTTAATTTTCATTAAATTGTTTTTACTGTGGGAAGGAATTCTACAACTTGGAATTTTCATTAAAGTTTACTGATAATTTTTCCTGGCTGAGCTGGGATTTGAACCCGGGTTGATCTTTACATGTTTCAAGAAACACCACTTTCTATCGTCAGAAGATCTTTGAGTTCTACCCACTGCACCACTGCGGTGCCCGTTAGCCAACAGTCAAACATCAATCTTTAACCAGTAGTACTGGTGGTTCGAAATTTGCTGTTATTATCACTTAAATTTCAAATTACATGTTGCCTCCTTATTCCTCTGTTTTTTCGTATTCTTTCTGTCAAGACTTTGTCTTGAAAACCTGAATACATTTGTTTATTATGTTTTTCTGTCCACTTTCGTAGACATTTTATTTGTACAAATTAAAGTACAAATGCAAACATTAGAGCTCGTGCCATAGCTATTTTTTAAGAACAATTTTGATTTTTTCAGTTGAACTGTTAATTTTTAATTTTTTTTTTTTTTTTTGATATTCTTTAATTAGGCTTGAGTTCATCAAATTTAATTTTCATTAAATTGTTTTTACTGAGGGAAGGAATTCTACAACTTGGAATTTTCAATAAAATCCTTCCCTCAGTAAAAACAATTTAATGAAAATTAAATTTGATGAACTCAAGCCTAATTAAAGAATATCAAAAAAATTAAAAATTAACAGTTCAACTGAAAAAATCAAAATTGTATTTAAATTATATTAAAAAAAAGGGCCACAAATTATGAGACATTTTTATATTAAAATCTTTATGTAATAATTCTAGCAAAGTAGGAGTTTTAAACATTTACACATATTTGGGTTCGGGCCCAGATAACCGAAACTTAAAATCCCGAATTTTAAAATCCAGAATCGATAATTAAAACTTCTCTGCATTGCTGACCTTCGGCTGGGCGTAAGGATCTTCTCCGCTATGGTAACACAAACACCAGCTTCGCTAACTAAATCAGCTTTACATAACGGTTTTTTTTTTATATAAAAGAGGGTATTTTTTATATAAAAGGGGAAAAAATCCTTCCGCCCGTGTGAAGGCCGGCTTTGAACACAAGCTTTGGTTAGCAATACGGGATTTTTAAATTCGGGATTTTGATGAATAATAACATACCAATTCCTGAAAATAAAAGTTACAGCCGTTATTTTTACTCTCATTGAAGAATTTGTCAAAATGTTTCTAAACTATGGTAAAATTGATTTATCACCCACAAATCGAGAAATGGCCCAAACACAGGGTTGTCACCCTTATCGTGGTTAACGCAGGCGTATTTAGAAGAAAATTTTTACTTATACGCCGTCATAATTAAAAAAATTTAACGACAGTTCTTCCAACAATAAACTTTTTTGAAAAGATTTGAAAACAGTTTCGTATTTGTTGTCGTTTTTGCTAACTACGATAAGATTTTCATCCAAAATGTGTATTTTTGGGTGATTTTTCACACATTGACCATTTGCTTGCAGTCAGTTACCAATTGGTAGCATTCCAATATTTATATTCCAATATTAACACCGATATAGTAACGTTGACTTGAAATTTGCATAATTTGTGATGTTAATTAAAAAACTAATAAAATTTGCACCAGTAAACAAATTAGTAGTTTCAATATACGTTTAATCCACTTGATTAAATTTGTAATTAAAACTAATTTTATTTTTGATTTATGCCTTAATTGGTGAACAGTTTTGGAAAATGTGTCTATGTTCTTTTCTAAAGATTTGAATATGTGGTGGTCTCCAAACGTTTTGCGGTGCTACGAAGGTTTATTTAGACTTTTAAATTCAGGTAGAGACATGTGCGCCTGTGCCACCGGAGTTAGTTGTCATACTGGTATCAAAAAGATTAGACATTTTTTAACTCAGCACTATCTATTAAGAGATTGGAGATGTTTTCGGTGTTTAGCCGCAGTATTTTTCCCTTTAATGTGCTTAAGTGAAGTCGAACATTCGAGGATAATTCCTTATTGACAAAGCAACAGAAAACATACATACATACATAGATACATACATACTCCAAGCGTTTTTACACAACCTTTTTTCCTGTTGCCATGTGCACATCTATATCCATTATTCTGTTGAATAGTAGTGGATACAACATACATCCTTGACGTCCACTTGTTTTCATGGCCTTGGGCTTTGCTAGCTGTTTTTTCTACAGAACTCCACACGCATAGTTGTCGTAGAGAGTTTTAAAAAGGCCTATACACAGAAAAAAAATTGATTTCAATTAAAAAATTTGTTGAATTAATTAAAAAATTAACTACATTTGCATCAGTATTCACTGGATAACCCTTTCAATTAAAACTGATTTAAGTTGTGATTAATGCTTAATTTGTTGAACAATTTTGAAGAGTTTTTTCTGTATAATATCAGCTGGCGTATCAAAGGCCATCGCATAGTCTTTGAATATCAGGTTACGAAGTAACTGAGTTTTTCTAAGCCTTTAAAATTTTTGCAGAAAAAAAAACAACCTGTGAAGAAAAGAGCTTTAACCCTCTAATGCCACATTTTTTGTTTGCCTTAAAAAAATCATACTTAGATAATTTTAGGGTGAGAAACATGAATCTGACTTCAGTTTTTTCCTTTGAGTACTCGCTGACCTGTAAGGGGTCAAACTGTAAAGTCCGCCTTGAGGCGGAGTTGGGCATTATTGAAAAATTTTAAGATACGTTTTTCATTAACATCCCGGCATTTTCTGTGTAATTCCCCAGTCCGCCTCCAGACGGGCTCAGTAAAAACATCCATATCCAGCAGCGATTATATTTTTCAAAATGAAAACTTAATATACATTTCAATTGAACGTTTAGATACGCACCAGTAATTTTTTCGGCTCGATCTAAAGCTTTGAAGTATAATTTTCCGATGCACAATGTTAACTTTTTTCACAAAGAATAAAAAATGACCGTTTCCGCTCAAATTCAAGATGACAATGTATTTTTTGCTAAACTCGTGAGAGTGTTGCCAAAGAATGAAAAGGTTTTGATAAAATAAGCCTTGATTTACATCTAGAATTATTTATTACCCAATAAAAAATTTTATCATATTGCGAAGCACTAATGGTACATTTAAAAAAATAAGCGCAGAATTATGCGATACGCAATAAGACATACAGAAATGATGTAAAGTAAGTGATAAAACTCTCAACAACTTTTATAAAAAAAAAATAACATTTCAAGTGCTACGGCATTCCCTTACTAAGAAGCAGGTTTGTAAGGGAGAATACTAAAAAATAACTGTATCAAAACATTCAGTGTGTAAAGCTGATCGTTACATCCAACATTTTTTATGCGCTGAATAATGCGCTTCATGTGTCAAAAATGTATTGCTTCAAAGTGGGAACTCGCCATATAAAATTCATGTCTTCCGTATGCGCAATGGTAAGCGCAACTCTTATGTTTCTCCCTTATAAACCTGCTTCGTTGGAAGCTCCATTTTTTATTGGGTAATGAAACATTGTCAAAAATAAAAATTTTATGACGGTTATGACGGACTTAAGCATTAGAGGGCTAACAACTTGCTTAGAAACTTAAGCTACGGTCGCACTGGGCAATTATTTGACGAAAAAAATTTAACCACCAGGTAAACTTGAATACAATTAAAATATTTATTTTGGCTATGATACCACATCTTACAAAAAAATAGTGAGATAGTTTTTTGCTTTGCCTACCAGTATAAATAGTTTTACTTTGTGACACTAAGCCAATGTTAAATCACTGTTTACAAAAGTATTGGATACGCTTATTTGGTCAAATATTTAATAAGTGTGAAAACAGGTTAAGATAACACTATGGAACATTTTTGGGATTATTGTCTGGGGGGTGAGAAATTCCAAGTCAGGGTGATGGTACTAGGTCAGTATAGTAAAACCCTCAAAGGGTTTGGCGTTCGTATGTGTCAGTTTTTTTTTATGACATTTTAAATTTTTTCCTTATCTTGATGTTTTTTTGTTTAACATAACTCGAGAACCACTTGTCCGATTTTGCTAAAACAAACTCAAAAAAATTTAGAATTACAATTTCTTTAATCCGTTCATATAACGTTTTTCTTTATAATCAACAGTTTTGCCGGTAAAAATAAATTTGTGGAGAATTATAATTGATAAGTGCAAAAAAATGTTCAAGCCTGGATGTATGCAGCAGATTTTATCAAAAACCTGCACTGCAATTTTTGTGACTTTTTTTAAGAAAAGGGGAAATCCCCTACTGTTGGCATCACTGAATGTGGCTGTATTCTTTTAAATAACAAACAAAAGTCCGACGATTTTCACCGATCGCTTAAAAAAAATCACAAAAATTGCAGTGCAGGTTTGTGATAAAATCTGCTGCATACATCCAGGCTTGAACAATATTTTGCACTTATCAATTATAATTCTCCACAAATTTATTTTTACCGGCAAAACTTTTGATTATAAAGAAAAACCTTATATGAACGGATTAAAGAAATTGTAATTCTAAATTTTTTTGAGTTTGTTTTAGCAAAATCGGACAAGTGGTTCTCGAGTTATGTTAAACAAAAAAACATCAAGATAAGGAAAAAATTTAAAATGTCATAAAAAAAAACTGACACATACGAACGCCAAACCCTTTGAGGGTTTTACTATACTGACCTAGTACCATCACCCTGACTTGGAATTTCTCACCCCCCAGATTGGCTGTTGTACTGTGTAATTAACAAAGTTATATGAAATGCTTACTTATGAGTAACCAGCGAAGCGACCCTTTCTTACCTTAAGCCTGGTCCTCTGTTCAACATTTCACGTGAAATTATGTCAAACACATATGCAAAATCTTGTGTGCAATATTTGTTAAAAACTTTTGATATACACCCCTATCGCAAATGTTATGGGAATATGATACATGGGATCAAACAAATCGGTATCGCAAATATTTTGGGAGTAAAAATTTATTTTGTGAATTATTTTTCAGTGCTTTGTTAACAAAAGTCTCTATTGTGAGTAACTTGTCAGGGCCTGTATTGTGAAAGAAAAATATACAAAATAAAATACTAATAAAAATATGATAAAATAACTAATGAATAGTGTTTATCTGCATTTTCTTTATGTGCACTCCTTCAATAAGAGGAAAAAGTAATTTAATTTAGTCCTACTTTAGAATACAAATTAAATTTTCATGTTCCCTTCTCGTTCACATCAACACTTGTTGGGAATTTATTTATTAAAAAAATTCGCGCGAGTAAACATTGGTGATGCCAAATTTTTTAAGTTTGGGAATTCATTCCCAAAAATTTTTTTATGGGAATCATTCACAATACGAAATAAAAAAATATGGGAATATTTTCATGGGAGTAGTTGTTTGCGATAGGGGTGATAGAGTTGTACTCTGTTCGATTTGTGCAAAACTTACGAAAATTTTCTGGTTGTATTTTTAACAGCCACGAGATAATACGAATTGCACTTATTTTTATTCAGTTTTGTGTATGTATTTTAAATAAGTTTCGTGATACAATTTCCCTTTAATAAAACACCTTTTTTTAAAACGACAATATAATAAAATATACGGCTTGTGCTGACTTTGGAAGTATAAAAACGGACATTTGTGCAAACTTGAACAAATTTGAACAAAAAACCAGGCTTCAAGTGTGAATATCCCTATTGCAAAATTCGATAACATTTAAAACTAACTAAAACATAATAAAATATGTTTATATCGTAGTTACTTTAACAACAATAAATTTATTAAAACAAAATGCGAAAAAAACAAAAACTACTAAAAAAATTTACATGTATTTAATAATAAAAACTCAATAACAAAGTGAAAAAAGTAATAAATTGTTTATTGGATTTTTAGAGTTGGTTTTCTAAATTCAACAAAAAATTAAACACTGAGAAAAAATACACACACACACCTCCTCATACACAAAACAGTAGCAAAAAAAATTTTAGCCAGCAGTTTTGAAGCAATAAAACCATAAACTATGAGTCAAATTTCTGTAGAGGAAGAGTTTTATTACAGATTTATTTTGGGGGATACTCCTCATACACTCAAACATTTATTTATATACCATGAATACAAAAAGCAACAACAAAGATATTAAACAATAACAAAATACCAAATCGAAACTTTTTAACATATTGTTGCTGCTATAGTTTTGTTATTATTGCTATTTGTAGTCAGTCAGCTATTTATTTCGTATGGTTACAAACTCTACTCCTGCAAGGAAAAAAAACTTGAAAAGAAAACTATGCAAACAATTTATTGGCTATAGCAACAACAAATATAATTTATTATAAAATTTAAAGAGCAAAAAAACATAGTTTCTCAAAATGCTATAAAAAACGCTATAAAAATTTTTCATATTTATAGAGATTTCTAAGGGGAACAGATGACGGGGTACCAAACAGAACTGTTGCGCCTTTTTCAAATCACTATTGTCGTTCAAGTAAAATTTTTAATTTTTCTTTCCCAACTTTTTTCAGCTTTGTTTTGAACCATTTGCGTGAAATATACAGGGTGGCTTAAAAGCCTTTATTAATGAATAAGGGAACTTTGTTAATAAAGACAATCATATAGAAAAATAATGTTCCGCCTAATCTTAGCTTCGCATTGCTGCTTTTTTTCTATGACGTTTTTTATAACTTATTGTCAAGATTTCTGGAGTAATGGCCTAATAAAAAATGGAGCTTCCAACGATGCAGGTTTGTAAAGGAGAAACAAAGAAGTTTCGCTTACCATTGCGCTTACGGAAGACATGAATTTTAGGGGGGGGGGGGGGGGGGGTGCTTTAAAACCATGGAAGATAAGGCCATGATGGCTTTATTGCTCAATTGAATGGGAGATAAAGCCATAATGGCCTTATTGCCCAATCATTGAGAGATAAGGTCATATTTAAAATTTTGCGAAATGAGAGATACAGCCATATTTTTTTCGCAAATGAGAGATAAAGCCATATTTTTCAAGAATATTGTTATGCATGGTGTAAACATTCTGTAAAAGGGAAAATCCTTAGTTA
Organism: Pollenia angustigena; assembly: GCA_930367215.1. Classification (NCBI taxonomy): domain Eukaryota; kingdom Metazoa; phylum Arthropoda; class Insecta; order Diptera; family Polleniidae; genus Pollenia; species Pollenia angustigena. The sequence continues at coordinate 115,069,375 of OV884057.1, read as the reverse complement.
TCATTGAAAAACATTTTTTTATTCTTGTGACGCACGCAGGAAAACTTAATTCAGCGAAGCCACCTGCCGCGTCCTACTGGAAGAGAAAACCCAGAAAAACTTTAGTATGCGAAGCCAGATTTCAATATTTAACTTTAGTGTCTCCGGAACTGAAATGAGAGATAAAGCCATTTTCTAGTATTGCTAATGTGAGCTAAGGCCATGATGGCTTTATCTCCCATTCAAATGAAAAAAAAAATAAAAAGCTTTATCTCCCTATTGAATGAGAGATTAAGCCATCATGGCCTTATCTACCATGGTTTTTTATTGGGGAGGTATGTTCTTTGACTCATTTTTACGTGCACACGTTCTTTCAAATACTCTTTTACAGAGATACTTAAACAAAAGCTAAAGGCGGAACGTGTTTTTTCGGCTTAGCTCTTTCGCTGAAATGCCACACGGCTATACAATGTATTACGACATTTCGAATTTTTTTTTTTTTTTGTCATTATTTTTTATTGAATCTTCATATATTAAATATGAACTAACAATAATTAATCAAATCTTAACCTAATACGTTATTTTATGTCCTGCCAGTGCCAGACAAAATTTTCTTCATCACGGGTTCTGTTCACTTATATATTTCGCTCATAAATAAACTTATGTTTATCGCTCATCTAATTGGGTAAGTGCTGCAGTGTCTCTTCTTTTTAAGCGAGTGTGGCCGCCATGATTTAAAATAATTCGAGCTAGTGGATTTGGGTGTTGTTCAAGCCTTTTTAAATATTTTATTGCATATTTTGTAATCATAGTTTTAACTAATGGCACATTGAGATCCTTATGAATGTTTGAGTTTTTAACATACCAGGGAGCTGCTGTGATTATTCGAAGAAGTTTATTTTGGCGCCTTTGAATTTTGTCGATATTAGAGGCCGAGGCAGTGCCCCATAGTTGAATACCGTAGCACCAGATAGGCTTTAAGATAGAGTTGTAAAGTAGAAGCTTGCAATCGAGACTAAGGACAGAATTTCTTCCAATAAGCCAATGAATTTGAATGGCTTTTAGTTTCATTTGAGTTAATTTTGCCTCTATATGGCATTTCCACGTTAATCGCCGATCCAGATGTATACCGAGATATTTAACATGCGAATGTTGAGGAATTATTTGATTATTGATTGTAATAGGGGGGCAAGATTCCCGGCGCAAAGTGAATGTTATATGTACACATTTTTGCTCATTGACCATTATCCTCCATTGTCTTAACCATATTTCTAGTTGAAATATATGATGCTGTAAGTAACGCGATGCTTCATAACGATTTTCGTGGACGCTTAGAAAAGCTGTATCGTCTGCAAATGTTGAAGTTTGTGTGTAGTTGCTTGTTGGCATGTCCGAAGTATAAATTAAGTATAATAGGGGGCCCAGGATGCTGCCTTGTGGGACTCCAGCGGCAATGGGCTGAGGTGAACTAAATAAATTTCCCTCTTTAATAATAAATTGACGACCGACTAAGTAGCTTTCTAGCAGCTTGTGTTTGTTGGTAAATTTTGCTTCAATTTGTGTAATAAGCCTTCATGCCAGACTTTGTCAAAAGCTTGCGAAACATCGATGAAGAGTGCTGAGCAATATTTCTTTTCTTCAAATGCTTTTCTTATGACATTTACTATTCGATGAGTCTGCTCGATTGTGCTGTGTTTTCTTCTAAATCCGAACTGATGGTTTGGAATACATCTATTTTCACTTAAAATTGGTGTTAATTTTGAAACTAATAATTTCTCAAACAGCTTTGACATATTTGATAATAAGCTAATAGGTCTATAAGACTCAACTTTTGTATGATCTTTACCTGGCTTTGGTATCATGGTAACTAAGGAAACCTTCCATTTTTCAGGATAGTATTCAAGGCGTAAAATAGCATTAAAAATAAAAAGAATAATTTTCTTTGCTATGCGAGGTAGCTCCAAAAGCATTTTATTACTGATTTTATCAATACCAGGTGCCTTCTTAGTGTTTAAGTCACAAATAGCCTTTTCGATTTCTCTTATCTCAAATCTGAGGGGAATAGCTGCTCTAGCATCAACAGGTGGTAACTCGACCGCAATATTGTGAGATATATTTGGTGTAAATACGTTTTTCAAATGATTTACAAACAGGTTTTCTTTTTCATTATCATTTCTTGCCCAACTACCATTCAAGTTTCTTAATGGTGGCTTAGATATAACTGGCCTTTTTAGATTTCTAGCTGCACGCCATAATGAGTAGTCAGATTGTGGAGTTGCATCAAGTTCCTTAAGATATTTTTCTAGAGAAGCCGTTTTCTGATTCTGTAGTAACTTTCTTAGCCTTTTTGTGCATTCTTTTAATAAAATCTTAAGTTGCGGGGATCTGTAAAGTTGCCACTCTCTTCGAACTCTCCTTTTTTCAGTCAAGAGCCGCTCGACATCTGAAGAACATATTTTATTATTTTTAATTTTTTTGGGGGTAACGCTGGAGTGTTGAACAGCTAGTTTAAGATAACTGTCAAAGTTAACAAGAGAGAGATCCACATTCTCCGGTGTACTAAGCGGAATATTTTCTGTGCAATGGGCACTGAGAAATTTTTTATATTTTAACCAATTTATTTGTGTGGCTGGCGTCGCTATGTAACCTGACGGAAATAAAATTCTATTTGGGTTCGATATAGTAACAATTGTAGGTGTGTGGTCGGATGATAATTCTAAGGAAGCTTCAACATGAATCGTTTCTGTGGGGATGTTTTTAACCACGCCGAAATCGATGACATCTGGAATTTTTTGATGATCAGTGGGCCAATATGTTGGTTGTCCGCTCGCTACCACATTTAAATCCATTTTAGAAATTGTGTTAAATAAAACACGACCCTTTGGTGTTATAAGTCGCGACCCCTAGAAGGTATGCTTAGCGTTATAATCGCCAGCGGCTAGAAAACACAGTCCTAATGATTTAAAATATTTATAATATTGGTCCTCCGATATTGAAAATCTAGGCGGGGAGTATAACGAAGAAATTACTAGTTTTATATTTAATTCCTCAACGCAAATGTTCGTTGCTTGGAAATAATCTTCACGATGATCACACATTAGGTAGTGTTTGACTCGGGTTTTTATTAAAATGGCAGAACCTCCACAAGCTCTATCTCGAGGGTCCTTGGTATCATATAGTATATAACCATTTATTTTAAACGTATTTCTTGAGGTCAAATGAGTTTCAGAAATCATCATTACATCAATTTGTTTATTTTTAAGAAAGTATGTCCCAATTTACATTATACGATTTTTGTCGTTGCGATTATTGTCGTTTCTTCTTTGAAGTCGGTCTGATATTTACATTGTACGATTTTTGTCGTTAAAACTTTTTCTGTGCAACCGAACTTCAATACATTTTTCGTCAAATGAGAGCACAATGAGAGAACGAATGAGCGAACAAAATGAATCGAAGAGTATACTCGCTTGTGTACCCCTTTTAATTCCGCTCTCCCCTCTCGCCTATAAGGGAAGAATCGCAACGACAAAAATCGTTTAATGTAAAAGCAGACTATTCTAGTTCATTTTTATGTTGGCGGATGCCGTTTGCGTTCCAAAAATAAATTTCGAAAAATGATGTAAAATAAAAAAATATTATAGCAAAATGTATTGAGTAAGAGAGAGATACGGATACAAAATTTGACAAGCGGTCGGTAATTTTTTATTTTCTAAACCATTTTAGAAACTTGTATTTTTTCAGCGTTTAAAAACTGCAGTCAAAGTAGAAGAACTACAGTTTCTTCCACTTCTCCATTTGTCATTGGCCAAAAAAATACTGTTGCTTTTACTTCTGATTCATTAAATATAAACAGTCGCTGTCAAACCCACTCATGAAGCGAAAAGTTGTACACAAATTTTAGGTTTTTATTATACAGTTTTTGGTTTCGACTGCTGTTTTATAAACCCAGTATTTTAACAGCATATTGAATATGGTTACATATTTATACAATTGCAAAAACAACCAAAATCAATTCAAACAATTTTCATGTTGCTTTTGTTAAATTGTAACCACCTGCTTTTTTGTTATTAACTCAGCTGTTTATTATCTTTACTTTGATTTTAGTTATACCATCCGTGTAAACATGAAAAATACTTACAACAGACTTTTATTATTTTTTTATACGGAGAGAATATCATAATATTTAGTTTCTACAAAGTCGTAATACTTTGTTTCACTGTGTAAACTAGCCTCTAATTACCCCTCATAATTGATATACAAAATGGAGATAAAACCGCTGTTTTCACCTAAACACATTTAAATTGTCATTATTAAAGAACACTAGCGGCCAACTTCACTATAAAACGCGCTGTCTACATACAAATTGTATGGACATGAGCATTTTTGACAGCTTGAAAACGCTTTCCGCTCTCATTTAGGTATGGCTGTAAGAAACAAATTACAAATTTCATATTGTGTGAAATATCCAGATTTTCTATTGCTATTTTTCTCAATGAAGCCGAAAAATCAAGTCGCTGCTGGTCCGTTTGTTCTAGTTTGTGGAAATTGTATTCGAATAATGAACTTATAACTCATTTAAACCCATTATTTTGGGCCACACTGTTTTTAAAATACATACATTATTTTCTTAAAGTTGAAAAATGAACAATGTAGGTATATTTCGTTTTCTTTAAGTTTTAAAAACAATTGTTCAAATAACACTAATACATACTTGCATACTTAAGTAAATATTCAATGAATAAAAATGGTAATTTAAAAAAAAAATAAATAAATAAATAGTATTGAATGAATGGCAATGTATTGTTGGAAAGACTAACTAATCGTTAGGTTGCATAGTAAATAATACAATTCGAAACACATCATGTCTATGGAGTATATGCCAACCAGTGAGTTCACATTGCCAAATTAGGGTGGTACCCATAAACCTGCAAACAACTGGGGAATAGTTTATAGGCAGAGGCCGATGTCGAGTAAAAATTTTCAAAATATGTATAAGACAATTATTTTCCAATTTATATTAGTGCAGCTTTTATTAAAAAGAAAAATTCAATCTTGATAAAGGCTAAAAAATGCAAAAAAAAAAAAAAAAAATTAATAAGCAAAACAATTGGATTAAATCTTTTTTCTTTAAGATTCACAACAATTTTGCCTTAGTTTAACGTGAAATATACCTTATTAAAGCAATGGTTGCAGTAGTTTCATGTTGTCGACAAAAAGTTGCTGTTTTTTAATAGTACCTGGGTTTAACCACTTCTCTTCTCATTTACACAATTTCCAGCAAACCTAAACGTTTGTTAAGATGATGACGAAGTGGCCGGAAGCACAAATTGTATAGTTTTGAAATGTTAAAGTAAATTTTTTTGTGAAATATTTTTGAAGAACACTTTACACTTTCCTTTTTGAAATCGGAAAATCTGCAAAGCTTTACATAGAAAAAAAAAAAAATTAAAATTGATTTCAATTAAAAAATGTAATTAAATTTGCAGCTGTAAACAAATTTGATTAAATTTTTAATTAAGGCCCCTATTACGGTTTACAACACAACTCAGTTGAGGGGCCTAAAACTTATATTATTTTTAGTGAACAATCAGGTATGTGCTGGAAATCGGTTTTTAAAACGAAACGTTTTGAAACGGAAAGTATCGTTTTCGGTATCTTTGAAAATGGATTTTATGTAGATATTCCTTTTATTTTCAGTCTGTATTCTTTCAAATTTTATATTATATACGTTACCTGAAGTGTATTCTGAACGAAAATTTAAGACTATAATTCAGAAATAAATTTTAAAATCCTTCGAAATTCATCACACCTTTTAAAAACGTTCGTTTTGAAATCGATCGATTTTCATCACATACCTGAATTTTGGAGAATTTTTCTGTGTAGAGTTTTCATTATTGCTGTATTAATTCAAGTGCCACGGAAAATAATAGATGTTGCCAAAGTAAAATCGATTTCAGACTTGCCATATATTTCTCTCTTAAGCACATGAGATAACCTATCTAAAATCTGACTTTATTTTTTATTTCTATAGTTTTAATGCAATTTGTTTTCTATATGCGTTTTCCCGCAAAAAAACAGGAAGAAAAACAGGAAGAAAAACTAAAGAAGGCCAAAGGTTTTTGCCGACAAAAGCCGCAAGATTCGGCGGTGGCTCAAGCTAGTGGAAAATATTCGGTAATAGATGTGAGAAGGCTCTAAGACGCCCGACTTCGCCCTCTGTTCCGAGGTTTTCTATGACAACTAATACCCAGACATATTTATGTATGCTGTGTTAATTAAGTAGTTCAGCTGGAAATGGGTATCGATCACTCGTAGCATGTGCGATAATAACTCATTTTTATAAAACCCTAAAATAAAAAAAAATTTTTTACAGATATTTTTGGGCAATTTTGCATGTTTCAAAGGTTTACATCGACTTCACAATATTATTAAGTACTTTTTTGATATTGTCCTATTGTGTTATTATTGTCCTTATGCTCCACTCTATTCAATAAGTTGCGTAATATAAAAAAAATTATATGGCGGAATTTTCAATTCAATGTATGCAAAAGTTTAAATTGTTGTTATCATAGTTTAGGAGCAACATAATATGGATTATGTGGTTGAAGTAAATTATACTATGGTCATAGGTATGGTTCTAAGTATTATGCTCTTTCTAAAACAATCATAATATTGGATTTTTTAAACATTATCTATACACCCATAGTGTGTTCCTATTTTACCATGTCATAAACAAAATTTATAAGTATATTATGATCAAATACATGCTTTTAATACACATATACATTTAATAATTATTATTAAATACTTCGAAAATATTATTTGTTCTGTATAACAAAAATTACTGTCGAGTCGAGTACCCCCTCTATCACTGTAATATGTGCCAGCCTATTGCAGCATATGTATGTTTTTGTTGTAATGCATAAAAGGGGCACGTGTTGCAATAAAAGAAGTTTTGAATTGTGCATTGTTTGGTTTTAAAAAGGCAAACTGTAAAATAAAATCCATTGGACGCAACAAATTAAAATGTATATTGTGCTTTGTAAAAAATATTACAAAAAATTAATACCATTTTTGTAAAACTTAAAGGCAGTTTAGCAAATAATACAAACTAAAATTATTTATTAAAACAAAGTTGCCACCCTGCAGATAATGTATACATATATTAAATTATTGGTCTTAATAAATGATCAGTTTCCATTCATGTTAACCCTCTTCCATATTATAAAACATTTGCTGCACAAATCTCTTGACTCAAACTCAATGTTTTGCAGCAAATGTTTTCTAAAGTTTTCCCAACAGATGCATAATGTTGGATTTCAAATCGGATTCTACAAATTGTTTTTTAAGTTACAAATGTATTTAAAGTGAAGTTAACAAAATTCTCTGCCTGGCACAAGTCTTACCTATTTTCACGAAAATGCATCTCTGGGCAAATTATTGTTTGAACATTTTCAAAAAACATTAACAACTTATCCTTGCAGGGTGCGTACAGAGTGGCCGCTTGTTGCCGAGCCGAGCCGAGCCGAGCCGACTGACGCTTATTGCGAGAACTTGTTCATGCGAGAAACAAGTTTGAGTGTGCATAGTGGATGCGAGAATCAGCGCTGATATTTTATCTATTATGTTTTTTAATTTTACTTATTAACGCAGTTCTTCAATTATTTTTGAAATGTTTATTGCATTTTTTTAAAAATTTTGTTTATAAGTTTTTTTTTAATTTTTTTATAATTGTTATAATTTTATTCAATTTTTATTTTTTTGTTTAATTTTTTAAATTTTATTATTTTTTCAATTTTTTGATTGCATGTTTTATTAACTTTTTCTTAAATTTTGGTTCTTAATTTTTTAAAATGTTTCCAAACAAGTTGAAATCATAACAACATAACAAAAACAATGTTTTCGGCGCTGAAACACACTTGGGAACTGTTTTCTCGCATTCCATCAGATTTGCGCTCTGCCAGCTCGGCGCCCACTATGACATGTTCGCGCTTATTTGTACTAACTTGTATAGTACCAGTTTTCTCGCATTGGTTCTCGCAATAAGCGTCAGTCGGCTCGGCTCGGCAACAAGCGGCCACTCTGTACGCACCCTAAGACTTGTGTAAAGCAGCTATAAGTATAAGTTTTGCGTCTAGTTTAAACGTGCTCGCTTTTGTTCTACTTTAAGTCAAATTTTAAAACTTTGTGTAATTATTCGCGGTTTTAAGAGTGCACGGAAAAAAATTTTGCACCACTAAAAGCATAATTCAAAAATAAAATCAGTTTTAATTAAAAACTTAATCAAGTGAATTAAACGTTTAAACAAGTGAATTAAACTTTTAATCAAGTGTATTCAACGTTCAATTGACAATATTAATTTACACAAGCAAACATATTAATAATATCAATTAAACATTTAATTAACTTGATTAAATTTTTAATTAAAACTAATTTTTTTTTGGAATTATGCTTTTACTGGTGCAAAATTTTTTTCTGTGTGGCTTCTGTTAGTATGTGTCTGGTTTTTGTAGGTACATAAACAAACGATAAGTTTATACTATAAGTTGTGTAAGTTTATAAAAATCTGTGGCATTTTGACAAAACATTTTAAATCAAATTTAAAAAGTTAAAAAAAAATGTTGTTCACCATACGAATTTTCATTCAAAAAATATTTTTGCTAACGTTTTTAAAATTTTTCCTTAATTTTGGGGTACATATTTTGTTATTTGACAAAAATTATTTTTTCACCGAGTGTTTTTTTTTTAATATTCTTCTAACTCAGCATTTTTTTTTTAAATTTTTTTCTTTATATTTAAAAAAAAAAAATCGAAAAACAGAACTGCAGTACAACAAAGTACAATAATAATTTGGGTCAAATGAAATCAAGTAGAAAAGTGTTTAAGTGCATTAAATGACTTTATTTTTATATTTTGTAATCAAAAAATACAACAACAGCTCGAAAAACAGGGCAAAAAATTAACTTTAGTTAAACTTTTGTAAATTGTTGTAGCCCTCTTCATATTGCATACAGTTCTTGTGGCAGCATTCATTTAGCAGCACACAAAAGAAATCTTCAATATTTATAGAATTTGCTATTCCTTTGCTTCTGGTATGCAAATAAATTTGAAGTGTATTTTCGTAATAAATTGATTGTTTTTAGCTTCTCCTCAAGAAAATAGTAAATTTGTTTAAGAAAATAAGGCAAAAAAATTGTTTAAGTAACAAGAAAAAGAAGGCAAGAAAAGTAATGAAAATATGCATAAAAAAGAAATAACTAAATGAAAAGAACGCACAGTAAAAACGTTTTATTGTTTCTTTCATACAAATTGTACGAGTATTAAATGAAATTTAAATAAAATTCCAGACACGCATTTTTTTTTCTTTCAACAATTCTCCTCGTACTCGTATGAACAACGAACAAAACGTGCAAATATTTGTTAGCAACAACTCATTTGTAAAGACTCTATTAAAAATCACACTCACTTGTTAACCAATGTCTTACCCTTTTACACTAACTGAAGTTAACTTGGTTGGTTTTACTGCCAAATAATAATGTATTACTTGTTAAGAAGAGAAAATAAAAACGTTTAAAGAAAAAAAAAAACCGAACTACTGGGTAAACTGTACTACTCACTAACAAACATCGCACCCAAGCTTGAAGCGAACCGCAACTCCTGCTTAGGGTTTGCAATACTGCATTTCAGAATACCAAAATCGTCAAAATTCAAGTCCTTTTTATAAGTTCGAAATATCCGATATATCACGATATCGATTTCGGCACTTCGTATATTTTCTTCGTTCGTAAAATGTGATTTTTTAAATTTTAGAAAAATGCGTTTTGAATACATTAGACTTTTTTTAAAAATGCATAAATTAAGTTTCATAATATGAAAACTATAGAATATTCTCTTGATGTACTTCAAAAGTTCTAAAATTCGAAATACTCAAAACTTCTAAGGATTTTGATTACAGTAGTTCCCGCTTAAATGAGCAACGAAAAATCTTCAGTTTTCTACGTATTTAAACGGGGAATCATTTAACCGATAACCCGGATAAATGCGCAATCAACGCATTTATAAAAACCTCGCTTAAAAAACTCAATAATAATTTAAAAGCACCTTATCGAAGTTATTTTTGGGAATACAAAACTTATAGTTAATAAGATTTCTGTATGACGTGCTTAATTCCCAATTTTTTGATATTTGATAAATACACCGAAATTTATTGTTTATTGTAAAGTACTTTATTAGTTATGTATAAGGGAAAATAAAATTTATAATAGTTACCTAGTTCTCATACGAAATTAAATATATACAGTCAGCGTCAAAAGAAAGTGTACACCGAACAGTTCCATATTTATAAGACCGTAGATGATAAAAGGGAGAGAGTACAAAAAATCTATTTTTATGTTTTTGAAGTGTATTCAGTACTTGTTTATTTTAATAAAAAAAATTTGTCATTTATTTCTTCTTCATGTTCAAATTAACATTAATCTCAGAAAACGCCTTATTTTACGCGTCAAAAAAAAAAAAATGTACAATCTCATATTATTTCCATGTTCCTTCGTCATAAAGGTAATTTGACCCCTAGTTTTTTGTTTTTTTCTTCTTAAAATCATATAACGGATGTTTAATTATCTTTTCTATCTATACTGATCAATTAAAAGTCATGTTAACTTTAGTTTGTAAATAATAGTTAACATGGGTAAGCAGACTACAGTAGAAACTCGTAATTTAGTGGTAAAATTGGCATCTGAAGGCAAATCTTTGAGAGAAATTAGCAGTACTACTGGCAGATGTCATAATTATGTGAAAACAATTATAAGGTTAGTACAAAAATGTGAAAAATGTTAAAGAACTTCCACCCTCTAGCAGACCTAAAACTTTGTCCGACGTGGAGAAGAGGACAAAAGTGCGAAGAGTAAAGGCTAATCCCTGGCGCAGTACAGTAAATATAGCAGAGGGACGAGCAATAACATTAGGAGCAAGTGTTACCGACAGTACTGTTCGCCAAGCACTACATGAACATGGGATATATCGTAGTGTTCCCAGAAAAAAGCCACTTGTATCTGTAAAATTCAAAAAAATCGTCTGGGGTATGCGAAAAAGCATAAAAACGAAGATAAATAAATATTTTTTGTCCCATAAAGAAAAAATAATTTTGTTGTGTTGCTTTTTCGCATATTCCAGACGATTTTTTTGAATTTTACAGATACAAGTGGCTTTTTTCTGGACGAAATAATGACAAAACTGAATACACTTCAAAAACATAAAAACAGATTTTTTGTACTCTCCCCCTTTTAACTTCTACGGACTTATAAATGTGGAACTGTTCGGTGTACACTTTCTTTTGACGCTGAGTGTATATTAATTAAAAACTTTAAATGTTTATTCGAACCAATATTTCGGCACTTCTCACAATTTGTGAATTTCTAACATAAGAAAAAAAAAAACCCTGAAGAAGGCACTCAAAGAAGTGCCGACATATTGGTTCGAAGAAACTTTTAAAGTTAAAAAAAAGATATCAAGCTCGACAATTTATTAATACTTGATAAATATGTTTTTTATTAACAGCGTTTAAAAAAATCGGTAATTTTTTATTGAATATAACACGTCGTTAATATTTGCCAGTACATACTGTAAATACAGTATGAACCAGTGTTCGAAAATAAACAGTACATTATTTAGCGTCCGGCTCTCTCACCCAAGAACGATATCTATTTTTTTAGGGATTGTTCATAATTTTGTTCTGTTCTTCGTTAAAAAACAGAACAATTGTAGTGATACTGTAGACAAACATTATATTTTAATGTTCTATAATGTTTCTTTTTTTACATTGTGCATGTCTTGCCATTACTGGCAAACGTTTACGCCGTGTTAATATTATTAAAACCATTTATTATGTCTTCCTTCCATGGTTTCAATTTCATTGGTGCATTTATTTTGTTGCACTTAAAACTTGTGAATAAGTTGGAGCTTCAATTATTTCCTCTTCTTCATCATCGGAAGATTCCGATAACTCTTTAAAGTTATGCTCTATGATATTCGAAATTGAAGAGAAATTTACTTTTCACTTCAACTGCCGTTTTAAATATTTGTGTTGCCATACATATAACAAAAAAACTTTATAAATGCCTTGCCGGATTAAAAAAAAACGCATTTTTTGGTTACGCCTTCAAGCGATTTATTTTGTTCAAATTTATCAAATTTCGGACAAAAATAATGAATCATTAAAACGGGGAACCCATTGAAGCGAGATTTTGTTCATGTAATTATGTGAAAATTTTGCTTGCCACCACATATTGCGCATGTAAGAGGGGTAATAATTTAAGCGGGGTGCATTTAAGCGGGAACTACTGTATTAAGAACTTTTAATAGTTTATTAATACGAAAATATCGTTATTTTAAACAATTCAAATTTGAAATAAATATTTCACAATATTGGCTAGTTGTTGCAAACCCTACAGTTGATTATGTCTACATTACGACGCATTTGCACGGACTCATTAAGGCTTTTATAAGTTTGATTTTCATACAAAGCTTTTTTAAAGAGGTTACGTATAAATCCATTTAAAATCATTTAAATTAAAGTTTTTATTCTTTACTTTAACTTTTAATTTAAGACTTCAAATTCAGTAGTTTTTGTTTTAATTAATGAGAACTGAAGAAAATTGAAGTAGGTCGTTGCTCTATAGAGCAATTTTAAATTCTACTATAACGAAAATGTGTACACATGCGACTTAGACGATTTTCCAAGAAAATGTTTATCTGTCTGCTCAATATCAGTATTTTATTGACAAACAAGACGTGATAGAGTCAATCTGTGAACAGATTTGGATTCAACACGCTAAAGTTAATTAATATCACACAACAACGGTCTTGCTGACCAGTGCTTTTATACAAAATTTTCTTGTACTTTTAATTTTTATAGAAATTTTTTCTATAACACTAATTTCTATAGCAATTATACATAACAACGAATTTATATAGAAATGTTTCTGTATAAGATTTACTTCTATGTCTGTATAAGAAAATAGAAATTTTGATGTCTAAAATTAAGTTCTAGAATACAACTTTTGTAATTAAATTGACTTATTTTGATATTTTAATTAGGCTTAACTTCATCAAATTTATAATTATAAGTGTTGATATTCATTAAATTGTTTTAATGAAGAAAGGAATTTTACAACATGAAATTAATTAAAATTTATTGATAATCTTTCGGGCTTTCACGGACAGGTTGTTACTCTTACATGTTTCGATTGCAACCACTCAATCTCTTCAGAGGGTTTTGCCGTTTAACACTCACAGCCATTGACGACTGCTGGCAGTCAATAGTTAAGCATCCATCTTTAAACCAAATTGTATTTAACCCTTTGGTAGATCGAAATTTGCTTTGAATGATTATCTATATTAATTGATTTACATGTTCTTCCTTACTTCTGTTTAAAAACCAGAAACAGTTCAACAAAAAAACCACAATACTAATTAAGTTGATTTATTTTTAGCAGAGTTTGAAACTTTTCGTGTATGAACGCTAAAAACATACGCAATTTAATATTTGTGAATATGAAAAATAAAAAACATTCTGCTTGTTTTTCATTCATGTATGAGCTGAATAAGTTGCATCGACTTTAATAAATTTTCATAATAAGTCTTGTTAACGATGTCCTTCCGGCTGGATGCCCATGCAAAGCTTGTGCGCAAAATACAAGTCGCAATTTTGAAAATAATTTAATGAAATGTAGTGCAAGGGCCTAGCCTTTTGCAAATGTTGATAAGCGCTCTATAATTTAATATAGGCCCCGGAATATCTTTTTTCCGGAACATGGTATTCGTGCCCATAAACCATCTTATTATGTTGGTATTTAGATACAATTTGATTTAAACTTATTTGATTGTAATCTTAATCATCTTCAAGTTTTTTAAAACACTTTGTTGGAAATGGCCAGGCCCTAAGGCTCACGAATCAAATTTCTATGGAAAATAGGAGTGATCATAGATTTTCGCTATTTTGGCTCTAGCTCTTCTAGTTTACAAGAAAAACGCAATTAAAGTTTGTCATACAAAAATCCTAAGAAAATCAATTTTCCATGAAAATAGAAGTGATCACAGATTTTCGTTATTTTGGCTCTAGCTCTTATAGTTTATAAAAAAAACGCATTTATAGTTTTTCATAAAAAAATCGTAAAAAAATCAATTTTCTATAAAAATGTCTGCAAGTTAAACGAGCTGCTAAATCCCAGAGATCAGCAATGAGTAGTGAAAAAGTGAGTAGAGCTAAATCATGACTCATAAATTCTTGTACTTATACGCACTCATACTTATTCCAATGTTATTCAAACTCATATTCACTCAAAAGTTTCACTTTACTCATCGTACTCATACTTAAGGCCATTTTAGACTATAATACTTTGTGTTAAGACATGTCAAAAACTTACAAATAATTCATAATGTATAATAGTGTAAAAACATTTTGTAATGAAATGTCAAAAAATACGTAAAGAAATTTTGCAGTCGTATGGTTCTCTCTATTTTTTGAAATTTTTCTAAACGATTAGATTTTTCATTTTATCAGAATTGTGTTTTTACAAAAGCACAAGAAGAAAATCAGGGATGGAAAATTAAAATTTTGTGCAGAAATATTCACTATTATTTTTTCTAATAAAAAATTGCAAAACGATAAAAAAAAATATAAAATTTCAAATGAATTCTTTTAAAATTTAAATAAATCACAAATATTTGTTGTAAAAAATCGTTAAATACGGTACACAGACGAAAAAAAAAATAAAAAAATATGATTGTATCAACTTTTCCACCCTAGAAGAAAATAAAAAAACAGCTGTTGAATAATTTGCCGGCCACGTCAAAATAAAAATTATTAAATATTAAAGAAATATTAAAAATAAAGCAAAAATATATCTGAGGACCAAGGTGCAAGTTTAAATGTGCAAGTTAGTGAATAATACGCCAGCTAACAATGTTCCAATGCTTAATAAAATGTTTTTTCGTCTTTATTTTGTAATCTAAAGTGGATCTCATAAATCACAAAGATTTTACTTTTTATTTGAAGTGTGATAGTGTAGAAGCAAAATGTAATGGAAAAAAATTTCTCTTTGATTTTTTGACAATCAGACCAAAAATCATTTCATTTTGTAAGACCAAAAGTCTTAAGACTTGTGTGATAGTGTAAAACAGCCTTTAGCAACATTTGTAGTGTTTGGTTTAGAATCTACTCAACTCAATGTGTATAGGCGAAGCAAAATGCGAGGCTGCCAGATTTGTCCCAGAAATAGCAAAGTGACGATTTGGCAATTACAGTTTACTAAAGTAACATGTATGAAGTAGACGATTTTTCGGCAAATTTATCTGGCAGCGCTGATTATTAAGTTGTGTGTTTTCTCTGTTGTGTTAAAACGGTAAATGGATGAGCTAAATGATTTGAATAATTGTGAGTATTGTAAGTATTTTCTTGAAATTATAAATCAAGCTGAGGTCATTTATGAGTATGCGTATAATGTCGACGTCGCACTCATAAATATTTCTCTTGTGAGTATGAGTGAATCAGAGTAGTTTAGTTTAAATGATTTCTACGCACTTATACTTACAATTGCATGAGTCAGTATGAGTAGCGAAAAAACGATTCATTGCTGATCTCTGCTAAATCCACAAGTAAACAACAAGTACCTTAAGTTTGTCAGCTTAAAATTATTAGCCAATAGGAATGCTGTTCGCGTGATATTAACTGTGCGAACGTGCGTAGAGGATTTCAACTTTGTTATTGGGATCGCGTAATCTCCTTTCATTCTTGCGTGTGCACAATACATACATAAACAATTTTTGTAAGAAGCGTTTTTCGCGTTCTTATAAACTTTCATAATCATTCGTGAAGAAACTTTTCGGAATTCAGATATTTAGTGACCCTTGAAATCCCACAAAAAGGAGAACAAATCATAACTTGAACGAATATCTTTGTGTTTTGTATAACATTTTAATTATCACATTAATTCAGACATAAAGATAATGTGCGCTTAGTTATTCTGTACACCTAGAAAAAATCAATGCAAATTTGTTCAAAACATGGTTGATTTTACATTTTTCAGTAGTGATTTTGCTTCATTGTTGTTTCATGTTAATTTAACATGATTTTACAATAACTTGCGAACAATTTCAGGGATTAACAAATCAGTGATTTTTCCCAACCAAAAGTTTTGGCGAAAAAATCTACATATTAAGAATTTCCTCCTTAATTCTGGCAACACTGAATAACACCCAAATAAATATTAAGAATTCATATAATGAACTATTAAGTGCAGATGTTTACACAAATCCTTTGTTATTCAAATGTACAGTTATACACAAATGTGTATAAATTATTGTTTTCATATTGCTCGGCTCACAAAGTTGACCGGCTTATCAAACTGTCTGTAAACTTAAAGCTGTATTTTGTAATAATTTCGACCACTGCTGCTTATAAATGTCTATAAAATAACTACAATTAACAGTAGTTATAAGGAGAACAAAATTATATTGTAATATTAATTATTTGGCAAACTTTCAGCCCTAAATCAGCCCATACACGACTACAGCTTGTTTGCGCAATCAACGGTAAGTGCCATGGCTTTGTTCGCTTTGCTGTAGCGATGTCAACAGATTTTGAGATTTTGCTGATGGTACCAGCTTGTGATATTGTGTATGGTGTAGTTAGCTCGGTTGAGAAAAGTTGTCGAAGAGAATTATGCATTAAAATTTGTTTCTGATTTGATGATTGTTTTTCAAACTAATCTCCTTTTTAAATTTTTTATTATAGAAATAATGACAGTGTCACTATTTCTTTAATTTCCATATCTAAAATGATATAAATAACAAACCAACAGACCATTCCACAAGCAAAATGTAAACGAGTTGTAGAATAAGCTTAACATAAGAGATTTCCTACAACATGACAACAAATACTTAAGGTTGCAAATGACTTGCTGTCGACGTATTAGTTTTGTAAGTTTTTTTGAAACCGATGTCGTCTAAGTCAACGCGTGCCTAATACAACAAAATATTAGCTAAAGTTTTCAGTATTTGTGTTTTGTTCGAAGCTAAAAGTATTTTAAACAATGCACAATTTAAAAAAGTAATTAAATATTCTATGAGTGAAAAACGTTTTGTAAATATGCCATATAAATTTACATAAATAGAGTGTTTGTAAATAATGTTATCTTATTATAAACATGATTAGAAAAGTATTTTTCTGTTAGCTGACTCTATAATTAATCTTCTAAGCTTACATTATATTATAGAGAAGCTATATTATCGCAAGGGTTCAGTTTCCATTATTAAACAATTTTTAATAAGTAATCACAACACTTTTCTAAGCTTAAGGTTTATGTTAGTAAAGGCCGTTTTACACTTTCATACAAGTCTTAAGTATTTTGAAGAAAATGCTTCCCTGATCGAATTATTGTTTGAACATTTTCTAAAAACAATGAAAACTTATAAGCACAGTGTTGCATTTTTTGTCAAAATGCGTAAGACTTGTTTGAAAATGTAAAGTTCTCTTAAGCTTGCTACAAGTTCTTTCGAAATTGTTTTGTTTTGTTGGGATGCGTTCAACATCACTTGTTTGTGCCAGTATGCTGGAGCATCCCAGCAAAAACTTTACTTACAATCCTACTTTTAATGACTTCAAGAATTCATTACTTTGTAGCTTTATTCGCCACTTTTTGGATTATTAGTTATATATTAAATAATAACTTTATTATTATATCTTAAATATACAGAAAAATTTAAATTTTCATTATGACAATAAAAATGTCATTATATTCAAAAAACATAGTTTTTTAATACAAAAACTACACTGCCACGGTAGACTAGCTGTTAGCGAGCTAGTCTATCAGCACCGAGGTTGCGCGATCGAGTCCCGCCAGAGGCAGAAAAGAAAAATAAAAAATAATATAAAGTAAAATAAAATAAGAAAAAATAAAAAATAAAATAAAAATGTTTACTATATTGACTTTCTGTAACTATATATTTTTATAAACATTTTAAGTATAAAAAAAACATATTATTTTTTAGATTATAATAGGCTAAATTATAAAGGATTACTTTTGGGACATCTCGAACAAAAATAAGTACTTTTTCTAGTAGAAAAGTTAGTAGTCGGCTCGTCAAATTCTCATTATTTTTCTGCTTATTTTGTAAGCAAAGTTTTTGCTGGGATTAGTAGCTTAATTGGCATTCGTGTTAAGTTAGAGTAAAATAATCCTTTCTTTGCTTCAGACCTGAAATTTACTTACTTCTGATTAACACTCTGAATTAAATTTTGTATTCTATTTCGTTACTAACTGTAAAAATCATTAAGTACAAAAATTAAATCCCACACCAAATTAAATACACACAAAAACTAAATGATCATTGCAATTTATTATTGTTAGAAACTTTTTGGTTTGGCCCCCAATCAACGTTTTTAAACAAAAACTAAAAAAAAATCCAACAATTCTAAAAGAACAGAAGCAAAATCAAATGAAGAGTCAATCAGTATATTGACCGCAAAACAATTTTAATACAAATAAAATATTTTTTGTCTGAATAGACCAATAACAATAACAAATAAAAAAGCATAAAATCAGTAGCTGTAGTAACAACATCCATCGTGTACATCATCTTGTACAATAAAAATACATAACTAGTAGATACACATTAAGTATCTGTGTGCATGTTGGATCCGTTCTGTTGTTTGATAAGCTTTTCGTGATACGAATTCAAAATTAGTTAAAACAAAACAACAAAAAAGTTATAAACCCTTAAAAAGAATTTAAACATTAAAAAAAAATTAAATTTGTTTTCTTATAAAATGTTTTTGTTTGGTTTTAGTAAATTTTTTTAATGTTTTTTGTTAAATTTTTTTTTTTTTGTTTTGCTTTCGCATTTCTGTTGGCGTTTAACATGTGCCACATATGGTTTCTTCTTTTGAATAAAGATATTATTTGTTGTATTTTCTTGATTCCCGAGTATGATTTATTAAATATTCCCTCAAGATATTTCGAAAAAAAAACCGAAATAATCGTATGCCTTATGAAAATTATATGAAGCAGCTATAAAGTAGACTTTTCATACGCATGCATATGTACTTAAAAGAGTTTTTATAGGCACTAATTCTTAAGGTCATTGGGATCATGCCTATAAATTGTAATTAACTTTATATAGATGATTTTATTAAGTCATGATAACAATTCTTTAAATATAAACTTTATATTTAGTCTTCGTCGTCGCTGGCAAAAATTTTTTTGTTACAGCAGGAAATTGTTTAAAATTCTTTGTGCTAAATTTTTTGCACTTTAAAACAAAAGAACGGACAGACAGTCTGATGGGTACATGTAAGTTAGTCATTAATTTAGCAAATTTTAACGCCAACACTTTATTAACTTTATGTTAAACTAAATGCATTTGAAGTTTATTATTCTAATTCAAGTACCCGCAGCTTAAGTTTAATTAGGTTAATTGAGGTTAGTTAGAAAATCCGGAGGAATCTTCCCATTAAAAAATTAAGCATCAAACGAAGCAGGTTTGTAAGGGAGAAATGTAAGAGTTTCGCTTACCATCTCGCTTACGGAAGGCATGCATTTTATATAGAGAGTTCCCACTTTGAAGTAATACATTTTTGACACAAAAAGCGCTTTATTCAATGCATATAAAAACTGGTGACTGTATAAATAGTTATATTACAAAAATTTAAAAAACCTAGAAAAAAAGTTATTAAGAATATGCAACTAAGCTTACTAGGGGCCTGTTGAATAAGCAATCCGACGTAGTGGTTGTTTCATTTTTCAAAAAAAAAAAAGAAAAAAAAAATTAATTAAACTAAACGAACTCGGCTCTAAATATAAGTGTTTCAAGAAGACTCGAAATTGTCTTCATATAAAAAAAGAAAATTGAACGCACACATGCAAATTTTGGGGTCATACATACGAAATAATAGCTACCCTGCAAATAATATTGGTCCACCTTATCCATTTTGTTAAAATGGACTACTCCATGGACTGGTCCGACGTAATGCAAGCATAGACCATGTCATTATTAAAAAGTGTTTGTAGTCAGACGACATGTCTTCGTTTTTTAACGACGTGCTTTCGTTTTTAAACGCCTTCAAAACTAATCCTCTTGAGTATACCATGGAGTAGTTTTAAAGCTACTCCTTTGTAATCCAAAGCTGGGTTATATGGTCCTGCCCTAGGACATCGTAATGTTAAATAGACCATGCTTTTTCCATACGTTTGGGTTACTTTTTGACTAGCCCTGGTCCCTTGTGGGCTACTCTTTATACGCGTGTTTGGACTGGTCCTATTATTTGCAGGGTATGGCATTAAGGCTTAGCCGTTAACACACACACACACACTATTGGGAAATTACTTAGTATGTCGAAAATCTATTATTAAATAAGAAGATTTTTTAAGTTCACCCCAACCGACGACTAATGCTGGTATCTTACAGGGAAGTAACTAAGGGCCTCCTGTGTATTAGATATACATAAACTTCTAACCAACAACTTCACCCACACATCGACTTTTGCTGATGATAAAGCCTTTCCAAGCATCCACGAAAACCGCTATAAAGCATCTCGATAATAACAGGACCATATCGAACCATTATTTTAATGTATTTTATTTGTAGGGTGTTCCACTTTTGCCGACCTGTGTTCTTATGTATGAGTTTTTATTTATTCAAATTATAAAAATTGCAGATCATTTCTAACGCGTCTTTTTTTCCACAGAAATTTATACCTTTAACAATAGTAATAAGTTGATTGATTTTGTTTTGTGAACACCACTTAATGAACAGTACAGTTATGATGATTTTTTGAACTTTTAATTTTTGTAAAAGGTCAAAAATACGATTAGTACCTCTAATTAAAAAATGCGAGCTGATGGAGAAAAGCGGAGATTGGATTTGAAATCAGCGACCACAACTTAGTAAAAAATTGCATTAAACTTCCAATCAACACAAACAAAGTTGTTCCCTTGTGTAATTAATGACACATTTATTTTATTTTTTAACTTATTAAAAAAGAAATGTCTAAAAATCGGTATAAAAAACCGGGATAGCAATTTGTATTACAATCGAATCTTTTAGCAATAAGATTAAAAAACAAAATAACCAAATATGACTTAATTTTTAGTTCATAAATGATACTCTCGTTGTGAGAAAGTGGTAGCCTACCGATGAATCACCTCAATTGTGATACAATTTTCTGATTTCTTTTTGAGCATATGTTTATCCTCTTTCAATCGGTCAATCAGTTGTGAACCATCGAAAATGATCTGAAAAGATTAATTTAGGCGATTTTTACAAAAAAAAAAAAAAAAAAAAAATGCTAACCCAAATGCTTGATGGGAAAAAGGGTACTCCAGTTGATATACCAGGTATCGTGAGGGAGATCCCACACTCTCAGATAAGTATTACCAATTTTTTTTAAAATTTTGTTAATACTTCTGATAAATAAATGTTGATGCGCCACTAATTGGTATAGATATCTCAATAAAAATAGAATTTGCTGATACAAATTACAATAATAAAAATAAAGTATATTAAGAAATTACAATTAAAAATTAAAAAAAACTACTTTGTCAATCATTTTTTGTTATTTCTGCTTTCATTTTAATTCCCCAAAAACAATCAGCCATAAATGTTCAGGGCATCATTTGTAAATTATTATTTTTATTCCCTCATATTACTATTAATTAAAAGCAATAAATTTAAAAACAGAAAAAATATCATCAAAAATGAATAATTTGTTCATTCACACTGGTAAAAAACATAAAAAATTAAATTAAAATCAACCAGAACAATGAAAGCAAGAAAAAAATATATTTTTTGCATCCCTGGCTGGCACTTGTGCCACACTAGCAACAAATAGCAACTCCATTTAAAAATGTTTGATATTAAAAAAAAAAAAAAAAATAGAAATATTATATTAAATAATAAAACAAATGGAAATCATTTCAAGTATATTAATCCAATGTACAGCGAAATGCATATAATTTTTAATTAATTACAAAAATTGTAAAAAAAAAAATAGCTCAAGTGGTTGCAGTCATCATCAGCCATAAAACAGGCGATAGAGAGAGAGAGAGAGAGAGTGTGATTGAATGGAAAAAAATCTTAATAATTTTTTTTTTTTTTTTTTTTTTTTTAATAAAATAACGAACCACTTTTAAAATCATCATCACAGTGGTATTTTGTTTAATAAAAAGTTGAGAATGTTGGGGTGGCTGCTGGCTGTTCGGAAGCTTTAACAAAAATATTTAAGAAAAAAGCTGGCTTTCTTTTTTTGTGGATTTTTATAATGATTCTACTTAAATTTTAAGTGGATGAGGGTGATGATGATGGAGATTTATTTGTGTTCACAATGTTGCATAAAAGCTGTGTGTGGTTGTGGATGGTGGTTGTAAACTGTTGCAAAAGGTTTTTGAATTTTTAAAATAAAATTTAAATTAAACACATTTTAAACATGTGTTTAGAAATTAATTGTTTTGGTTTTTTTTTCCTTTAAAAACAGGATCTAAAATGAAAATTTAAATACAAAAAAATACATTGTGAACTTTAACTGCCGTATTTAGTAAAAACCAAATCGGATTTGGATTCTACATATGTTCAGTTGCACTGCCATTCGACAAACATAAAAACTTAGGGGTCGATTACGGATGGCAACTAAGCCGAAGTTGAGTTTCCAACAAAGAAAATTTTTTTTATTTTATATTTCAACATCAGCGACGTTGCCTGATTTTGCTGCTGGCAGCACAACTTCCGTTGTTTCCATCCTTAATCGACCCATTAAATTAGATATTTAAGACAACTTTT
This sequence comes from Pollenia angustigena, assembly GCA_930367215.1. Lineage (NCBI taxonomy): Eukaryota > Metazoa > Arthropoda > Insecta > Diptera > Polleniidae > Pollenia > Pollenia angustigena. The sequence continues at coordinate 115,046,566 of OV884057.1, read as the reverse complement.
AACAGTGGACAGATCGGCAACCGAAAAAATGTAGACAGTTAAGTGAATTTAAGGAAAAAAGAAATTTATCTATTTCTTATCCTCTAGAAACACCATCTTTAAACGAATTTTCTTGCTGTACGGCATATTTTAGTCGTCTTAAGCACTATTATTTATTTATTCCTTTTTACGCCTGAGCATAGCATAGGGCCACTACAAAATTCTCCCGTTCAGATCAATTTAACGCTAAATAACTCATTTCACTGCAGCTTCGGTCCATACTTGCTGCTTCCGCCTCCATTGACCTTCTCTTCAATGGCGTCCTTTCGGGGTTCATTCAACTGCCTGTCTGGCAATATTGTCTCTTTATCCTCTCTTATTTCGTGGCTAACAGGCTTCTGTTTAGTTGCGATTCATAACGGTACATTTAAAATTACATTGGACCTGAATATCCTGATGATTCTTTGCAGACGCGTGCCTATAAAAACGATTCGTCAACACTACGGAATGACAAACTTGATATTAAAATTAAAAATCTGCAGATTTGTCTGCATTGAGATTAACAGAGAGCACCTGATAAGCGATACCCTGTTAAAATCACAAATCTCCCAGATCAATGGCATTAAGCGGAAACGATCTTCATTGACCCTAACGCAAGCTTTGGCTTAATTTTTGAACAAATAAGGTCCAATTATGGCATCAACTGCTCCAAACGATGCTTTTTTCTGGATGTATTGGAGTTCTGTCGGTCATAAAAAACCTTTATTTGGTCAGATTTTGACAGTTGTATTCTGATGTTTGCCAAAAGACCTTCATACTTAAACATTCATACAAAGCAAAAACCTTATAAATGTTGTAAATAATATACTTATACAAAAAGAATGTAAAAACATTTTGTAAATGATTTAAAACGTTATTTTTAGTTTTTATTTTCTTATCTTTTTTGATGGTATCTTTATTTATAAATAAATTTATTCTGCAAACGCACAATGGGTTTGAGCACAATAGACTGAGATAAAAAAAGCAAATATTTTAAAAGTTGTTGCGATCATTTTGGAAAAAAGAAATAAAAGCAGTTAATTTAACAATACAAATATTACTTGAAGCGCTTATACAGCAAACATATTATGATTGCTTCATAGATAGATTTATTATACCCTCTCCTAAGGTGGAAAAGGGTATGTATAAGTTTGTCATTCCGTTTGTAATTTCTACAATATTGATCTAAGACCCCATAAAGTATATATATTCTGGGTCCTTATGAGGAGAGAAGTTGCTTTAACCATGTGATGTCCCTCTTACCGCCCGCCCCCGTGGTCTTTATTATTTAATCTATTTAACGAAATTATTTTAACAAATAGAAACTGGGAATTTTTGTTTCTATTTGTTACTTAAAAACTCTCCAAAAAAGACAAATCTACGGTATGACAACACTGCCTATACTAAAAGAAAACAAACAAATACACATACGTGGTACAAACCATTTTGGTGAATATAGGCCCCTATTACGGTTCACAACTCAAATAAGTTGATTTGTAATTTTTGTATTATGGTTCACAACTTTGCTATATTGTGCTGAACAAAAACATCAAAAATAATAACAACTCAAATGAGTTGTTTCAGTTTGAGTTTTGATCCAGTTATTTGATAGTATTCTCTCTTACAAACCTGCTTCGTAGTAAGGCAATGCTGTGGCACTGGAAATTTTATTTTTTATAGAAGTTGTTGAAAGTTGACTGCATTTCTGTATGTCTTATTGCGTAGCGCGTAATTGAGCGCTTACATTTTTAAATGTAAGCTTAGTGCTTCGCAAAATGATAAACAATTTTATTGGGAAGCCTATCAAAGCAACCTGTGTTATTTAATACAAGCTGTTAAAATCTGGCTGTATCTGGAGTCAAATTGTCATGGACTTCATAAATTTATAAATAATTAATTCTATTTTTTTTTATTTGTTTTTAATGAAGTCCCATCGATAGATGTTATCGAAAGTTGATAATAGTATAAGTGGTCAATATCGATAGTTTACGATCACTGCTCAACACAGTAGCCTACTAGTTTTCGGAAAGTATGTTTTTGCTGACGCTTTGTTTCAAATCCCACTAAAATTTTTGGATGTTTTTATTCCTGTTTCCTTGAATTGTGTAAATCAAGAATTTTCTGAAATCTTGTATGGCTTGGTATAATAGTTTGCTCTGACAATTATACAACAACAAGTTATAGGATGTTTTCAAACAGGTCTATCAGTTCTTCTTTAGCTACTGTGTTAGTACGGATCTGTTGTCTACAAAGCTCTCATGTGAAAGTCTGACCAGTTTTTGACCCTCCTAAACCAATAAAAATCGTGATGTTGCAAAGAACACAATTTTCATGTTGTTTAAAAACAACTTTTTACTAAATAACAAGAGCCTTTGTTTTTCTTTAACGAGCCCATAGTGCAGGGTATATTTAAAATCATATGTATTTGGCATTTGAATTTTAGAAACATAAACTGACACTCATTTAAAATACTACAAAACTCATTGCAGTTGTAGTATTTTATAAAACAAATGCATTTGTGTCACTTTATTTCCAAAGGATTTATTTTAGATTTAGAAAATGCAAATGTATTTTGTTTAAATCCATTGTGATTTTGAAAATTAAATAGATCTGTAAAGTATAAGTTCTGTTCTGCTCACGAAAAAAACGTAACCACGAAACACACGTAACCACTTCGTTTTCTCAGAGTTAGTGCAATTTAAATCGGTCCTTCTATCACAAAATAAAATTAGTTGTGGTTGGAAATAATAAAAAAAAACTATTTTCATTATGAATATTATTTTTGTCAAGCTAATAGGGCCTAAATTTCTTCAATGTAAATAAAATTCAATTTTTAATTACAATATTTTGTTCCCGACGTTTCGTCGATTGTTTGTCGACTTTTTATTGAATGTTAGGTTGGGTTCAATAGGCAGCCGACACGACATGGGACCATTTGGGTACATATTGCGGTCCCTTTGCGATATCCTGCGCCAGTGACCAGAGTCAAGCCAGGGTTAACCAGATTAGTCTCCATACATCACCGTTGAGAGATCGACCTTAGCCCTTTAAGAATAGATAGAGTATCCAAGCACGGATATTCTGGTCTCCCGGAATGTCAGATCATAATAACCCCGAAACCAAGGCATTGGCAGAATAAGTGAAACACAGTTATCGCCTACTTCTGATCATAGCAGCTTCTGCAGTAGTTATTATAAGCTCGCCTCATCCTCTTTGCATAGGCTTCTATAAACCAGTGACCAGTGATGAACGATATCACCGTCTTAATCTGGTCCCTAGAAAATCCAAGTATCATGCAGGTTTCCCCGCATCACAGCCAGGCCATAGAGTCCTGGCCATTTGCAGACAAGCTTAAAGCTTCGTGGGCTTTATTGCTAAAATTTTGTATATAAGAAATTTTTAATAAGGAAGAGCAAGGAATTCTCACCTTGCCAACTCTCCTGAGTCTTTTTATTATCAGATATTTGCCAACGGGAAGGTTTTTAAAAAATATCTAAAATGAAAAGAAAACTTCTTCACAAAAAAAAAAACTATATTAAGAACAATTTTGATTTTTAGTTGAACTGTTAATTTTTAATTTTCTTTTTGATATTCTTTAATTAGGCTTGAGTTCATCAAATTCAATTTTCATTAAATTATTTTCACTGAAATGTCGACGAAAGTGGACAAAAAAACCTAAAAAAAAGGTATTCAGGTTTTCAAGACAAAGTCTTGACAGAAAGAATACGAAAAAACAGAGGAAAAAGGAGGCAACATGTAATTTGAAATTTGAGTGATAATAACAGCAAATTTCGAACCACCAGTACTACTGGTTAAAGATTGATGTTTGACTGTTGGCTAACGGGCACCGCAGTGGTGCAGTGGGTAGAACTCAAAGATCTTCCGACGATAGAAATTGGTGTTTCTTGAAACATGTTAAGATCAACCCGGGTTCAAATCCCAGCTCAGCCAAGAAAAATTATCAATAAATTTTAATAAAAATTCCAAGTTGTAAAATTCCTTCCCTCAGTGAAAATAATTTAATGAAAATTAAATTTGATGAACTCAAGCCTAATTAAAGAATATCAAAAAGAAAATTAAAAAACTATATTTTCTAAATCTGGTCTTCATAATTAAAGCTCGACCTACGCAAATGGATTTAATTAAATTCATAGAAATAAGTTTGCCACATTTACAGACACAATCCTACATTTTCTCAATGCGCTTGTCACATGTTTGTAAATATGTATGTACGAATGTATAAATTGCAGATAAAATATCTATGTCCGGGTGAATGTATCTGTATCTATGTGTATATATCTACCTACGCAGGATATAACATTATTTTTGTTGTTGTATTCATTTGTTACGGCATTATTTACACCAGACTGCATTTTAAGCAACGTCTTTTTTTATACTAACTTTTTTGTTATTGCAATTTTGTTTTATTTTGTTTTAATTTTCTCTCAATTTAAATTTGGTTTTGTGTCTGTACAATTAAATCTGTGTTTTTGTTCGTTTATACTGTCTGTCTGTCTGTCTGTCTGCACATATGCTTAGCAAGGAAGAATTGCTCGCAAAACATGAATAGAGTAAAATAGAAAAATATTTTTTTTTGTTTTTGGTTTGTTTATGTATGTATAACATGATGATTTTAGTTTCATTTTAACTTTTTATAAACATGAACAGATTTATATATTTTCTCAATTTTATTTGTTAGATATTTTGATTTTTGGGAATTTTTAATACCTAAGAGTCGTCCTGTCAATGTGTGTGTGTCTGTGTTTAATTTTTTTTTTTTTTTTGTCGGCCAGTATAAAAGATACAAATTTTTAAAACAATTTCAATTGAATTTTCTTTTAAATACACTCAAATGCACATAAATGAGATAAATAAATGGTCTTTGATAGTTTGAATTTCGAATTGGAAAAATGTGTCTGAATTTTTGTGTTGCATTGTATTTCATTTTGTCCAGTTATCTTGTAATTTTCGATTAGTTTTTATTTGCTTGTAGATACGAAAGTCTCAATTGTCTAAAAGATTTGCTTATTTTTGGGAAAGCAGGCGGAAATAGGGAAGAGAAAACTCATACAAATTGTTGCCTAAAAGTTGCCAAAATAATTGTTATGCTTAAATTGTTATTATTATTAGCATTTTGTTTGTAACATGTTAATGGTGTGTAAGACAACAAGAATTCTTTTAAGATGTTTTTCTTCCCTTTCTAGTTTAGCATTTTAATAGCAATCGCTTTAAGTTCAAGCGTTAAATTTTATTTGCAATTATTTCACACACACACACCCACTTACCCTCTTGTTTATTTTTGGTTAAGTGTATGTTAGCTTGCGCGTAAATGCTTAGCGGGAAAACTCAGAAGACCCTCTTACTTCAGGCCTGATTAAAGGCCTGCTTAATATTTTTTTTGATTCAATTACAATTCTTATTTAACTGCTAAAGAATGCCTCATAGAAGTCCTCGGCTTTTTCGTATACATACATTCCAATCTATGAGAAGGGAGAAGAGAAGGAGTCATATTTTTATGGAGTGGAGCGAGCAGAACTTGCACATCCAACAGAAGGAGGCCTTCTAGAAGGCATCCGTACTTCTTCTTTTTCCCGCTGGGTGTATTTAAAAATGGTTACAATTAAACAAGCATTCTATTGATATCGCTCCGAGCTTTGTAAGTCATATTTTGTTTTTTGCTTGCAATTGTTGTCAAAGAAAGGATAATCACCAAATACTACCCTAAGAGCAATTTTTTCGCCTGAAAACAACAAAATCTAAACACGTGCAATCCGGATTTCTTCATCACTTACTACTCAGTTCTTTTTTAAACAAGCAATATTTTTAAATTCATCCATTTATAAAATGTAACTTCTTTGAAAAGGGGTGGAAATTTTTTTAAATTTTTTACGGTTTAAAAAAAAAGATCTCTCTCACAAACACATGTTTGGTCACATTTACCCATAACAGTTCCTCACTGATTTAATATGTGACTTTGAATAGGTTTTTACATGGTTTTTTTTTTTAATTACCGCAGTTGGTATGAAAGTGAAATGAAAATCGAGTAAATGCGCTTTTTATGCATAAAAAATACCCCTGTATTAGATCTGGGATTATACAGCGTTTGTTCAACTGTCAAAGGATACCATTGTCAGCCAGCTTTTGTTTCTTGCAATTAATACGTTTTATGTCAGCACCCTTTTAACTCTCTGCCGTTTGTTACTGCGTTTCTTTGTTGTTTTGTGACATTTTGGCTTTTTTTTGTTTGACAAAGAATATAAGTTGCTACCGTTTCTTGTATTTTCATTGCCATACGCAGTCATGTCATGTGTTACCGGCAAGGAATACTTTGCCATTAGAGTTTACGCTTCACACAGGAGCAAGTAGTTTTTCCAGTTGTCTTTGGCGTTTTGTTATAAAATGGGCGTGTTAAATTGTCAGACAAACGTGAAATGTATTTTTATGTAAATTTTTGTAATTTTTCAAATATGTTTAAATTGTTTTATGTGTTTTTTTTTTATTTATTTAGAAATTACTTAAATTGTCAGCATCCCTTAAATATTGTTGTTAAATATTTCTTAAATTTTCCTTCATTTTGAGATAAAAAGTTTTATTTAAAATTTAGGAAATTCTTACCAAATAAGAAACATTAAAATAAATAAATCAAATAAAGTAAAAGCATTACAAAAGTCTTTAGAATTCTCTTAAAAAATATCATTCCTAAAAAGTGTTAAAGAACAGTAAGAGAAAGTATTAGAGCACCCATTAACAGCGGTGGACTTATATACAAATGTATGTTGTCTTTTAACGCTGAAGTACTTAGATGGATAGAAAACGTCAAATATTCATCAATGACAAAAGAAAGGGGGGGGGGGGGGGGTTAATTTCTTTTTGGAAGTAAAGAGAAAAAATAGCTGTGGTAGTAGGTATAAGGAGTACCTGTAAGGCTGCCTTAGATATTATTTTATACTTATAGACTGATCTTATATAGAATACTAAATATACTAAAAAAATACTATTATAAAGATAACAAAAATGGAATAAGGCACCCTGGCTGTGGTCTACGTCCTAGGAACTAATATCCGAATGTCGTACAGCTTAATGGACAAAGGCGGAAATTGCAAATGCTCTTAACGGAGTTGGAGATTAATGTAAATCTATATATGGCGGGGTTCTTGACAATGAATTCAAGCTGGGTTACGTATGTAAAAGAGCTTCTAATTAGGTTAGTAAACGCTACCAATACTCCGAAAAACACTATTTTACAATATGGCAACCCCCAGCAAAACTATTTTTAACGGAAATGATTGAACATATTGTGAATTATTTAATCATATTATTGCTACAGGCAATTGTATTATGGTTCAATTAATACTTCATAAAGAAGCCCCAAACATATTATGGTTGCCTCTAAACATGCCTTTTTGGGATGCACAAGGTAGTAATTAAGTCATATGCCTTAAAATAAAAACACGAACAAATATGACTGCTGTGAACAACTCCTTATAATTGAAAAAACCCATTATTAATATTTAATGGCAGAATAGCAACAACAAGCGAAAAATTACAAATATTTGATCTCAGAACGCCAAAAAAAATCTTATGCTTACCTTAAACAAACAACAAAAATTAATAACATTTTGCTTGTCAAGCTTAAATCCCAATTTCTATTCTTAATAAAAATACTGACATTTTTTGTTGGAGGATAAGCTAGTTTTTAAGCGTATTTTACTGGTTGCTTAGGCCAGATCATCAGGAAACCGTTTCCCAAAAACTTTACAACAGCTAAAGATATTAGATGTGCAAATAAAACTTTAAAGTGAATGAGAATTACAAACAATTTCATTTTCAACACACAATAACATTTGATTTTGAAATGGTTGTATTTTCCTCAAAATACGTAAGACTTGTGTGAAGTACACTTACGTATTTCTGTTTGCTCAATTGCACTGCATCAAAAATTAAACTATCAATAAATGTGGAATGAATGAACGTAATGATTTGCTTACAAAAACTTGTTCTGTTTTGCTATGAAACCAACAAAATATTAAATATAGCCTTTCTGTTGGCCTGTACATTCATACTATACTGTTGTAAGGAATAACTTTCTTATAAGAAATAAAACTTTAAATAAAAACACGCTTATAAGAAAAACGTTCATAAAATTTTATGATTTTCTTATGTCCGTTATGTACAGCATACCTTTAATACTTTATCTTTTCCTTTTTGAGCGGTCTTAACTAGGGTGTTCAATTGATCGGGTTTTATTATTGTTCCATTAAACGAATAATCGACATTTGGCATTTTTCACTTATTCGATTAAACGAATAAAATTTTAAAATTAATCGATTAATCGAATAATTCTAAATTCAGAAATTTTAAAATTTACGAGATTTGTTTTCGATAATTTTAGAAAAAGTGAGTACTTGAGTAAATAAACATTGTTTTTTAAATAAAACTTGTCAATGTAGCTTTAAATTGTTGCTTCACTTTCAAGCACTTAAATTTTAAAAGAGTCAATATAACTTTGGATTTTTTGAAACTTTTCACAGACATTCCATCCTCTATGCCACTATCCGATATGCTTCTACAAATAACTTCCTCTAGAGAAACGAAGTGGATTTCAAATCGAGCAAATTTTAAGAACGACCCTGTTATGAAAGTTCCTAAAAATATTCCATTTTATCTACTTCATTCTTTAAGTATCTATTTTTTTTTGCAAGAACAACACTTAAAACCACGATAAACTATGGTCAGTTTTATAATAAATAATTGAATTTAAATTATCGTTCGATTTCATTTTCACTTCATTTCGATGTCTAGAACATACCCGATAAATTTATATAAATCTTTAAGTTAAAATGAAATGAATTATTAAATTGTGTTGAAAAATGTAACGGAAATATAAGCTAAGGTCCTAATTATGTAAACCGGACAAATACATTTTGTTTGTTTATTCGACTTAAAACTTAAAAAAAATTATACATTTAACAAAAATATTATATATAATTATTATTCGATTAATTGGTGTAAATTCTTCGATTAATCCTTTAATCGAAATAAGCCATTTTAAATTATTCGAACAATTAATCGTCTAAAATGGTTCGATTAATCGAACAATAATAAGTCGATTGAACACCCTAGTCTTAACATCAAATTTTAAGTGGTTTACGGATGAAAAATGCATAAAAATCCCGTTCCCTCTCATTTATCATATGTAGTAAAAAAATCTCACTTTCAAGAATTTTTTAAATTTAATAATAGTTTTAAATAAAAAAAAAATGTTCGAGTTTATTTATCCATATACTCTTTTTTTATTTGCAACTACATACAGTTTTTTAATTACTCAAGCAAACACCTGCCTTCAAAACTCAAACATTTAGTTTTAGTTTTAACTGAATTAATGCATCAGCTCATGATTATTTATTTCGCATTTGTAATTTAATATATAAAATTTAAATTTCAATGGTAAACATTTTTTATTGTTTAGAAAAGTTTCACAAAAAACTAAATGCATACAGAATGTACAAATTAACTAAATGCAAAATATTTTCATGATGAATAGTTGTCAGTTTATCATCATTTTTGCAAATAATAATAATAAACAAATATATACATAGTCATATTTATGAACAAAGTAAAATTTCGTATGAAATTTGTGCAACAAATAAATTTAGACTACAAATACATTCTGAAATTTTATACAATAGACTCACTTCTTTTTTTTAATAAAATTAAAACTTTTGTTTATATGTTTATTAATATTATTTGGTAGTTATTATTTTTAATTTTCATACATATTATTAACAAAACATATTTAGTATATTTGTAACTGATTCTAGTTTTTCAATTTATTTTCTTTGTAGGTAAGTTCCAATAAAGTGATTGTTAAAAGATAATTTATATCAACCTCAGTAAGTAAAAACTTCTAAACCGGCGTACATACATACATACATTTTTAATTTAAACTTTATGAATTTTACGAATAATTACGAATAATTAATTAAGGCCGACAATTAGAATAACTGGACACGCGATCGTTATGCATACGGTCCATATAATTTAATGTTTGAAGATTATTTCATGCAAATGTTGACCGTGACTGTGCCGCAAATGGTCCATCCGCTTAGTCCAATTTTGGCATACTCTTTCCAACATTTCGGCCGGTATCTCATGAATAAATGCTTCAATGTTGTCTTTCAATGCGTCAATTGAAGCGGGCAGGTGTGTATAGACATGAGCTTTAACATAGCCCCATATAAAATAGTCTAAAGGCGTTAAATCGCACGATCTAGGCGGCCAATTGACCGGTTCTGAACGTGAAATAAAATGTTCACGGAACTCGCCTCTCAATAAGTCCATTGTTAAGCGTGCTGTGTGGCAGCACTTCTTGTTGAAAGCACATGTCATGCAAGTCAAGCTCTTGCATTTTGGACGAAAAAAAGTTGGATATCATCTCACGGTAGCGCTCACCATTCACAGTTACGTTACGATTCGCATCATCTTTGAAGAAGTACGGTCCAGTGATGCCACCAGCCCATAAACCGCACCAAACTGTGACTTTTTCTGGATGTATTGGTAGCTCTTGCAATGCTTCTGGCTGATCTTCACTCCAAAATCGACAATTCTGCTTATTAACGTACCCATTGAGCCAAGAATGAGTTCCGTCGCTAAACACAAGAAGCGCGCCATGAACTTTCTTAACAGAGCACGCATTTTGATAATAAAATTCAATAATTTGCAAGCGTTGTTCGTTTGTAAGATGATTCATGGTTAAATTATAGACCAAACTGAAGATATTTAACAGTGAAACAAAACACGAAACGTGCGTCAGCTGTTTAAACCAGTGTTGCCAAAAAGATAATAGCTAAAAAATCACCCTATACTATCATCTTTAAAGTTCTAAGCGGTTAGCTTAGCCCAGAACCAATTAGAGTTTGCATTTAAATGATTTTTTTGTTTTTCGTTAATGGCTTTTATCGCTAAGGGTAATTGCGTATTTCACTAAATACGAAAGAACTCTTTCTTTCGCACAACCAGTGTTGCCAGAAGTAGGGTAAAATCCCTACATGAAGGTATTTTTGAAACTTAAATAGAAGCGTAGGGAAAACCGGACAGATTTTTCATAATCTCCGAAATGTAGGGACTTTTCGTCATATCGTATTATTTATAAAAAAACTTTTTTAATGATATTTTTTTGTTGAAAACGGTTGAAAAAAAATTTTTTCCCCTAAACTGGACGTGATAGTAAAAACGGAATTGGATTCAGTACGCAGAAGTCAATTTAAATGAAATAAAAAAGTTCCTGCTCCCGATTTTTTTTTTTTTTTTTTGTTTTTTTCAGTCGATCCTTAACGAATCGTAATTATTTTTTCAGTGTTGTGAAAACTCAAATAAACGCTTTTCAACACTAAAAAAAATAATTTCGATCCGTTCGGTATGGACAGAAAGAATTAGAAATAAAATTGCTTTCGAATCGAAAAAGTATTCGTTCACGACTGCCATAATTTGCCCCCAGTGTTATTAATCACCAAATACCAATTACACGTATTTGGACCTGTAATTAATTATAAAATATAATTAGCAACGCCCAATATTAATATTTTACTAAATTAAGGAAAAAATAATATTTGTTAAAGTTCTTATAATTTCACTACAGTTTAGTTTAAAATTTCTCAAAATAATAAGAAAAATACTTTCAAAGAGATAAATTTGCTAGAAATTTACTAGTTTTAATCACATTAAAAATCAAATGAAGCTGTTGGCAAAGACTTTGAGTTTGAAATTCATTAGAAGAACTCATTGCAAAGTTTTGCTTGAAAAAAATTTTTTTTTTTTTTTGTGGATCTTGACTTTGGAATTAAAAAACTTTGCTATTTTCTGAATTTTACAAAGAACAACAAAACAAAAATGCCTTCAAATTGAAGGAATTTACAATTTCCAACGAACTACTCTGCATTTGGAGCACAAACAGCAAACGAAATTATTCACATTTCATTTTGTTTGTTTACAAATGATGTTTCAATAAATATTGAAGAAGAAGCAAACCCAGAGAAATAATTTGTAGTACTCTTCAGTGCTGCTGTCTAATCATAATGATGGTTTTATTTTTGGAAAACACCTTTAAGTCTGCATATTCCATGCTTAATGTGCCTCTGTTGGAAATTTACAGAACTAAAAAGTTAATAAAGCATATCATACCGTTTAGGGTATTTAAAAGTTTAAAAGAGAAAAACAAATAAAATTGCAATAAAAAAACAACAGCATAATAAAATTGTTTTGTGTGCTGCAAAGTTGTTGGTTAGGTGGCAGGATTTTGGCAAGAATTTATGTTCATACTCAAAAAAGAAGGGGTTGATTTTTTTTTTTTTTTTTTTTTTGAAGAGTGGAAACTATTAAAACTCAAACACATATAGAGAGCAAGATAAATGTGTATACACAAGCTTTGTTAGTTAACCCTCTTTTAAATCTCTCAGTCACTTAAACGTCAGCTTTGTTACCCTAATCGAAGTGTTAAAGCTAATCAGACAAAGAGGCACCCAACTGCAGCAGAACCACCACTCATCGACCAGTTGTAAAGAAATCAAATCAAATATTTATTATTTAACAACTGACTGCTTTAAAAATCCCCAAAATGGCTGTTAAACTGCTGTAAAAAAATAAAAATCAAATACTAAATTTGAAACACTGGTTACAAGTGAAACAAGTGTTGAAAGAAGGTATCAATTAAATACCAATCAATACACTGAAAATAATTAATGCTGCATTTTACAAAAAAAAAACTTTTGTCAATACATTTTTTTTTTCGAAAAGAATTCACTGGTTTATTTTGAAATTCTAAGAAACTTGCACCTTTGCTTGTTTTTTTTTTAATATTAAGAATTTTTTTTTTGTTTTTACAAAGAAAAGTTGTTTAAAACCTTTAAATTAAAGAATATATTTTTCTTTTACAGAAAAAAAGTTTGAATATAAATCGTATGAATTGTTTTTGTTGATTATAATTTCTTCATTCATAATTTTTATTCTAACAAGTAAGAAAGTGTAGTCAGCTCAGTCCGATCCCGTGATACCTTAAACCACAGTGTTTCAAAACAAAATTTCGAGAGTTTACACTATTTGGGACTCATGAGCGATAAAAGTCCCGCCTGAGCAAAATTATGTTATGGAGTTAAGATTCTTGTTAAAGTTCTTTGTGCTGAATATTATTTAAATATCTGCATCTATATGGGGGTTTAAGATGGTTAATTTTGCACCAACCTGCACAAAATTTTATCATGACAAAGTAGCTATCTTAAAAGCTATTGTAGCCAATTTGTATGACTGCACAAACACATTAAAGGAAGTTATAGCATTAAAAGCTATTTTCGTGAGTAGTATTTCTGTGGGTGCTGTGGTCAAATCGGTCCATATTCGGACCTAGTTATTTGAAAATTTGGTGAGTTTGGACCAAATTTTGATATAAAATACCAGCCTAATAAGATGGTTTATGGGCACAAATACCAATTTCCGGAAAGAAGCTTTTATGGGGGCCATGTGTAATAATGGACCGATTTACGGAGAATGTGCTTAGTGTCAAAGAACATTAAACTGTGAAGTGAGGTCTTTTGTTTTAAATACAGGTTAATTAAAACATTGCCATTTTGGTTTTATTTTATTTATTTAGTCTAATATTTCGAGTCGAAATTTTCGACCAACTTTGTTAGTCATTTTTAATCATTATTAAGGATATCATCGACATAAAAAAACATATTAGAGTCATATAAAATATTGGGACGAAGGCAAATAGAAGCATTTGTGATTTTAATTATGTTTTTGCGGTCTGCTGTAAAGTTTTAAAAATGTGGCTCAAAATAGCTTATCTCACACCTGCAGAGTTAAAAAATATGCATTTTTAAACAAATAAATTGAAATCTTTTTCTTAAGTGTACTCGCCATAGTTTTTTCCGCTCTATAATCAATATTATTATTGTCAAAGACCGAAATATAAAATTGCAAGTGTTTATTTTCTTCCAGTTTCCCCCACATTGACGGGTTAATACCCGGATAAATATCATTTAATTTACCAGAGTTCTTTGCTTTATTTTGCTATTACCATTCACATTGAAGGTTGTAATTCAAAATGTAGTATTACTGTTTTTGGCGCACTTCAAACAGAAAGGACAGATTAGTGAATCAGCGAGCTTCGTACTTAAAGTCTATAATTCTTAAGCCTTTTAGTGTTCTGGTGAAAATCTTAAAAATAATTCAATAATTAATAAAAATTCCTCTAAAACACGCTAAAAATGGCGTCATGATATATTTAATAATACAGTGCAACTCTGAAATAACGAATCTGAAGGGGATCGTAAAATGCTTCGTAATAACTATTAAATTGTTGTACATATGCATTTGTAAAAATGTATATAACCTAATTTGAAGTATTACAAAAGAAATCGTTTTTTCTTTTTTTGACAGCTATCAAAACTAAACTGACTTCATTTGTGACTCTTTACATATGCACTGAAAGAAGTCCGCAGTTTTCCTTTATTCTGACTTCGTAGTATAGCAGAATTTGCATAAAAACTTCACTATATAGAGGCTTTTTAGGTCAGAATTCCTTCGTTGTATCTACATGGAATTTGTTTATGAACAACTCTGCAATAAAGAGGAGACTTAGCCAAATATTTGTTAAATAAAGTTTCTAGTTATAACGAAGTTCGTTATATCGACGTTTCACTTTAATGTTCGGAGCAATTAAATTTAATTCTGTTTAAGATTTCTTTCACATTGTTAGCACATTTTAATATTATTTGAAAATATTCGTTCTCTATTCTCAATTGTGAAGTGGAAAAGTTAAATATAAATTCTTGAAAATACTGATTAAAAAGAAAATCTAAAACATTTCCTAAATTTTTAAAACACAACACAAACGTTTTCATTTATATTATTTTCGGTGTATACAAAAGTTATTGAATTGAACGCAAATTAAATAACATCTGGATTTTTGCTACAAACAAGTGATAAAGGGAAAGTACAGAGGACAAGGGTGCAAAAAAAAAATAGAAGAAAGAAACTAATGACCATTTAATATTAATTGCTGAAATCACACGTTGTTCTTATCCTGATTTTTATATTTGCACTTAAAAAAAGAAAGATAAATGGCAAAAACTAGATAAAACTTCATTAAACAAGAAAAGTTAAATAAAGAGACCCTAATTGACAGTTATTGATTTAACTTGGTGCTATTTGAGATTTGACTGCGAGACAATGTAATTTAAGTTAAAAAGTTTATCTAAAGTAACATTAATTTTACAATTTAAAACCCTCATTTATGGATTTTCACTTAAAAAGTTGTTCTCTTCTTTGGCAATCAACTTAACAAATCTATACTTTTTAGTTACTTTTAGGTCTAAAGTCATCAATAGACCAGCAAACATTTCGTAATGAAGTATTATGAGGGGATTAAAATTCAAAAAATTTAAATTCAGAGAGAAATAAGTCTAGTGATTTTAAAATTGCATGATGGGTTTTCACTTTTGAAAACAAGTTTTACTTTTTATGCGTTAATAACATTTAAAATTTATTATAGTCTACTTTTAGGCTATGTAGACGTTTCTTTATTTTACTGTAATAAAATTTTTATATTTAAAAAGCCGCCTTTTCCTTTTAGTATTTCCATACCAAACGTTCTTAGATCATAAAAAAAGAAAAACACAATCGTAATAATAAAGGAAAAAAACGATTTTTCCTTAAAGTATACAGTAATTTCGAATTAAAATAAAGATTTACGTATACAATTTTAAATGTTTTTTTCTTTTAGAATTAAAAGATCGAAATATAAACGTGCACATGGGAAACAAGTCCTTTTAACTATAGAAATCCATTAAGAAATAAAATACAACTTAAAGTATGTTAGAAATTACGATAGAAGTTTAAAAACTAAAAGGAAATATTTTAAAATGTGTAGTGACAAAAAAGATTATCGTCTTTAGCAATGTTGTCAGATTAGGGAGACTAAAGTTTTCCCCTCAATATGGAATTGGTTGGAGTTATTTGGAATGTTTTGTGGATGTTTTCACGTTAATTTTTGATATTTTAGGGTTTAATGAAATCACAATAGAGGAGGAGAATCCTGGTGCTACTTTTGTAAAAAAATTACTGTGGTTTCAAGGTCCTGATCACAGTCATGAGACAGATCCCACAGCCTCACTGTAGCACTTTACTTGGCCAAATAATCCCCCGATAAGCCTATTAGATGCATTACATTATTGGTGTACCCCAACCGCAAACCTTGTGTGTACCTAATAACAACTCCTATCTTACATCTACTTAAGTGCCCCGGTAGGCTAGCTAGTAGTGAGCTAGTCTATCAAACCCGGGGTTGCGGGTTCGATTCCCGTTAGAGACTCTGGTTTATTTCCTGCAGACAAGCGTCAAGCTTCGCGGGGATTAGCATAGGGAATTAAAAAAAAAATTGACCTCTGCGATGACCGCTTTAAACTACTTCCCTTTGACCACCTCCTCATTGACTATATCTCGATCAGAAATTTTTAAAGTCGGACAATCACCCTTATTGTGTTTGGCGTATTTAAAATACGCCTACGACTGTTTGGTAATAGATTAAAGGAAAAAAGTTCACTTTCTCTTTAATCTATTACCAAACAGTCGTAGGCGTTTTTTAAATACGCCAAACACGATAAGGGTGAATATTTCCATGTTGGAGAGTGCTAATAAGAAAAAAGTACTTTTTACGTCGTGGTTTTACGACAGTATTATCTATCTTAAAAAGCACTTCAAAAGGTACAATGATACTCAAGTTTCCATGCCTGAATATTTTTTAAACAAGCAAAAACGCAGAGATCTTTTTTCTTCAGAGCAAATGTACTAATTGAAAAAGTTCTTTTTATCTTAAAACATTCTGAAAAAAGTACAACAGAGTAAAAAATTGAGAGCATTTATTTACAGCCACAGAAAAATGTTAGTAATATATTTAATAAGTTGTTATTTCATAAGTTAAATATCACAAGGGAACAAAATTAAACATTTCTTGTGTTGATATACAATTTGTAGCAGTTCTTTACCAATTCAATGTCGCTGATTTTAAAACTGCACTTTTTTTTGGATGTTAGCAAAAGCATTTTTGACCGCACAATATTTTTTGAGTGTCATCATAAAGTTTTATTCTGTTAAGCTGAAACTAGCTTCCGCTAGACATGTACACTTGTCAAAGTCACATCTACGACTGAATTGAAGAGCATAAAAATATGTGTTAGTAGCAGGGTTGTTAGATGTGACGAATTTTCGTCATTTTGACGATTTTGTTTGGGAAATACAGTAAAATGACGATTGGCGATTTTTTTGAATAAAAGTAATAGTGTTATGACGATTTTCTGGCATCCATAAAACACTTACAAGAAATATTTACAATTATATTGGGAACAGTCCAACACGTAAAACTCAATTTTTCGAAATACAAAATTTTTCTAAAATTAACAAAAAAAGAAAATTCTTCCCCCATCACAAACCAGGTGGCTTTCATTAGAAGCATTAGTAATTCGAATTCTACAATTATATGAATGCCAACGATACTTCAAAAAATATACACTAGAGCCTCGATTTGCGTTGGTCCTATTTGCGTCGCTTTTAAAAAATTGGTTACATTCGCTTTGCGTTTTTATGATTTCGATTTGCGTCGCTACATGTGATTGGATTTTTTGACTGAAGTCATAATCACATGTGAATAATTTTTTCTATTTGCGTGTAAAAAGACGAATTCCGATTTAATTCTGTTAGGTAAGTTATTCTATGTATAGTTGCGTCTTAGGAAGTAAGAAGTTAGTTCGTAATAAGAAGTTGTGTAGAAAAATTAGTGCAAAGAGAAGAATATGCATTAGTCTGTGTTCATAAAGCTCATGTCTTATTGACAAGATTGCTACTTTTTAGGCGAGAGGGACGAGGGGAAAAGAAACGAGTACACAGATGCATGAACTGTCTTTACGTTTTCCTTTCTTATTCGTTGTATAATTTTGTTTTTGTTTTCAATATCAAATAAAACAAAATAAAAAACATGTCGTCAACATGACATGAATGATTTGAACGACAATTCATGTTCAAAGAAGAAAAAGAAAGAATCTTGTCAATAAGACATGAGCCGTATGAACTCAAACTTACTGCCTGTTTGTAGAACACGAGCACAAATGTGACTCGCTTAACTTACATTTAAAACAAAAACAAATTTTGAAATTTTGTTTTTGTTTTAAATGTAAGTTGAACGAGTCACTTTTGCGCTCGCGTTCTACAAACAGGCAGTTAGTTTGGAACTAAAATTGGACGTAATAAAAGGTTCAAGTCGGCTGAAAAGGCTGTTGATATAGAGAGAACCCTTGGCTAAGCACCTTCAGCAGTTAAAACAATTTGCAATAGTGATAGCGCTAAAAATTAATCATTTAAAGATAGCTCGATTTAAAAGCAAATGAGATTTTATTTAATGTTTTTGTTAATATCGATAAATGACATAAATAAATTCTTGTTATTTTTTTATGAAAATACATATATTTTTTCTTATGTATTTCTTTTAAAATGATTGATATCTTTCAGCGCACTTGTTGAAATTAACAGAATAAACCTTAACCATATCACTTTCTTTATCATAAATAGAATTTCTTGCTAAAAATTTATAGTTTTCGACTTAACAATGCAATAAATTGTCTCTGATTTGCTAAATTTTTTTTTTTTGTTAAACGTTCGTGACGATTTTGACGAATTTTTTAAAACTTTTGACGATTTTTTAAGAAAAAAGCCTAACAACCCTGGTTAGTAGTGGTATACACAATTGTGCAATGAAATGGAAATCCCTGTTCTAGAAACTATTTTTTTTTTAATTCCCTATGCTTATCCCCGCGAAACCAGAGTCTCTGGTGGGAATCGATAGACTAGCTATTTACTAGCTAGCCTACATTAGGCAATAACTTTTTTACATATCAAAATAGTCGAATAGACCACTGAAAATTATTAAAAAAAAGGTATTAATTTTTCGCGGTTGTTCAAAAAGTTCACCAAAAAAAGCGCTAAAGTTTGGAAACCAATGCCCATGTTCATTGAAATGCGTGAAATGAAACAAAAATACCATAAATTGAAACAAACAGCTGTTTTTCTCACTTAACTGTGTCTGTAACTTTTTTTGGCGAGTGCAAGCTGTCACGTAAGGAAATTACCCGCCAATTTACAGGAAAAGTGTGTCTGTAACATTTTGGTGAGAAAAGTTCCCGCTTTGAACTGTCAAATAAACTCACGAATAAAAATGGGGCGAGAAAAAATTTTAACACTAAAAAACAATTAAAAATGCAAAAAATAATAATAATAATATTTTGTTCTTTTTCATTGCTTTATTATTTTGCTTTTAACATTTTCATAAAATATACGAATGCCTTCAAAGCTCGTTTGCAAACAACAAACATTAAAGTCGCTCTTTACACAATTTGGCATAGCCGACGGTTGTGTTTTCGCCGCCGTCGTTGAAAAATTTTCAATTTAAGTAAATTTTGGTCGCCGTCAACGATGTGTGTGACTGGCGTTTTCAACGCTTGCAATGTCACATCGGCTTCGAGTGCAATATTATGACATTTATTACGTAACGACGTAATCTCTTTTGATAGTTTTCGACATGAAATACAGACACACATTTTTCTCACTTTTCGAGAAACGATGGGATATTTTGTTTCACATCTTTTCGATGCAAGAAGTTCTCACTAAAGTTACAGAACATGGGTACATATTTTTAATTTTTTTACCAAAAAAACGCAAATACTTTTTTCAATCAATAAGTTAAGTTAAACAACAGTTTTTACTTTGATGTTTTAGTTGTTAATAAAAATTTTTATTTAAAATTAATTTACTTTTTTTTTGGAAGATATTACAAAATCGTTTTTGTGGGTTTGGGTTTTATTCCAAAATGACCCGTACAAAACACAGCATTCGCTATCGTGTGGCACTGGGGATTATATTCCTAATACACATATGTACTATTTTTCCATAAAGTCATCAATCTATTCTTATCAATGCCAAAATGCCTCATTTTTAATTTAAACATTCTTCTGGATTTAATATCATTATTACGATACAAAAAAAAAAAAAATAGAACACCAGAATAACTAAAAACAAAAATTTCTAGGCCAATTTCCCTTGTTTGAGATTTACAACGAGCAAAAATAAAAATGTTAAACTGCCAATCATTGCGTTTGTTTTTAAACATTCCTATTTTCATTGTCAACTTGTTAAAATAGCTAGAATTACGAAGAAGCAGAAACTGGAAATGGGGCCAAAAAGAGTAAATGGGCGCCTTCTTGTAACACCCAACATTAACAACTGTTAAAAAACAAACTTTTCCCTTCCCTATTTTCAACAGTTTCTTTTCCTTGAAAAAAAATCTAAAAGATTTTATTTTTATTTTTTCTTCCTTCAACTACATTCACAAACAGGTTGTAGGAACAAGGTATGTACGTCATAAGCTTTTCTTTTACGTTTTTCTTTTTGATACGATATTTGACATGTATTTAAAGGTTGAAAGGTAACTGTACTGAAATTTTGGAAAAAGAAATATTATTAGTTCCGTTTGTTAATGCTATCTAAAATTAATTAAATACTTTTCTTTGTACATATTTAAGATTCCTTAAAAAGTTTGTTTGGTAAGCTTTTATTTTTTTCTAGACTTCAGCTACCATAAGGGACACATTTAGGTACATTGAAGTCTAAAAGACAACTTAAGCTTTTCTATACAGTTTTTTATTAAACATTTTTTCAAAAACTTTTCAAGCGAAAACTAAGAAGAATTTCTAATTACAAGAAGTAGGTAGCAGCTGTTTTTGTTATCAGCTTGAAATAAAATGGAAATTTAAACAATTAGAACTAGTTCGGTATTTATATACACACCACAATAGTGGAGAGAGTATAATCGGCCCATAATCTCATCGTCCCCGTATAAGCTTATTTCCGGAATAGAGTATTTGTGCCCAAACACCATCTTATTATGTTTTAGTTAAAATTTAGTTCAAACTTATTTTATTGCAATCTTAATCATCTTACAAAATCTAATTAGAATCGGTACATATTTGATCATAGTTCCCATAAAAATACTACTCTTGAAAATAACTTTTACGATAGCTACCAGCGATGGAAAATTGAAAAATTGAGATGGTACTGACCACCAAGCAAAAGAGTACTTTTTTCAATATTTTGGTACTTTTTTCAAACATATTTTTTTTTTTAATTTCAAAAGATTTTGTTATTCGTGCTTAATTCCCAGTTTTTATTCTTGATAAAAACACTTGAAATTTATTGTTGATGGGATAAGCTATTCCTATGCGTATTTCACTGGTTGCTTAGGCCAGATCATCAGGAAACTTCATCCATAAAGATTTTAGAAAAACTAAAGATATTAAACCAAATAAAACTGTTAAACGTATAAGACTTATAGCAACAGTTCTACTTGTAATAATATCAAAGTTTAAACAAAACACATCAACAATAAACAGTGGGTTTATCTCATCTTACATTCCCCACTACAATTAGTTGAAATTCTCTCCACATAAATTGTAGTTGTAAGTAGGTTAAGAAAATCAAAATAAAAACAACAACAACTTATAAAAGATGTTGTCAATTAAGTGTTTTTTTTAGGCCGTGCACTTGCCTGCTTATTATCAAAAAGTAATTTCAATTTTTGGGAATACAAAATTTTAATTTCAAAAGATTTTGTTATTCGTGCTTAATTCCCAGTTTTTATTCTTCTTTTCTAAAATCTTTATGGATGAAGTTTCCTGATGATCTGGCCTAAGCAACCAGTGAAATCCGCATAGGAATAGCTTATCCCATCAACAATAAATTTCAAGTATTTTTATCAAGAATAAAAACTGGGAATTAAGCACGAATAACAAAATCTTTTGAAATTAAAATTTTGTATTCCCAAAAATTGAAATTACTTTTTGATATTTTTTTTTTTTTTTTTTTTGGAAAATAAACTTAAAAAGAAAAGCTAAAATACATAATTTATTTTGCTCTTATCTCCGCCATTAATGGACATAGCTGGCTAAATTTCAACAGCAAAATTCATATTCATATGAGGATATCTGGCATTAAAATATACCAACAAGCAAATATACTTTTGATAAAAATAAATTTTGTGCAGGCAATGCTGTCAAGAGGGCTGTGGAGTCGGAGTTGAGGTTTTTGTAACGGAGTCGAAGTACCCACAAAAAATTCGTGACTCTGACTCCAAAATTTTTCGGCATAACAAATTAAAAATAAAAATCTAATACATAATTTCCAAAATAAAAATACTTTGGATTTGGCGATGCAATATTTAAATATTTGTTTGATATTTTTACTAAATCCATTTATTGCTACATTTAACTTTGTAAAAGGTCCTGCATTAAAAAAAGAGTTTAAAGTCAAATAAGGACCTTAAGGCTAGGTTAAGAGTCGGAGTTGGAATTTTAGTGGTTGGAGACGGAGTTAGTACTTTTTGTTGACGACTCCACAGCCCTGGTTGTTAATGTTAAAAAAAATATAAACGCTTAATTCCTAAACAAAGTAGCATAACAAGGAAGAGTACTAAAACGTTCGTGGGGGTACCGAGGTATTTTTGAAAGGAAACAGCACTGAAAATAGTACCATAGTACTGAACTTTCCATCACTGATAACTACTATGTCGTGACAATATTATGTGCTGCTTGCAGGGCTGTCAGATATGGCGATTTCTAGTCAAACGTGGAAATTTTAAAACGTGTTTGGCGGTGGCGTTTTTTTTGTTTTTTTTTTTTTGGCGATTTTTGATATATCTGGCGATTTGCTTGGCTATTTTTACCATTTATATTATTTTAGTGATTTTCTTAACAGTTTGTCATTTTTTGTTATCATTACTAATTTAAAAAAAAAAATCTGGCAACATTTTTTTCACATAATTTTTGCTTTGTTATCATTTTAAGTGAATTTTATATTCAGTCACTATTTAATTCTTAAGCTGGAGGTCCAACACGCGTTTTCGCCTCCACACAGCGCATGCTTTTATAACCTTACTTGCGTTCTACGTTTCAAGGTACATGCAACGCTTTTTATGCAGCAGCAGCACAAGTAAAAATAAAATTTAATTTGTCAAAATTTTTTTTTTTTTTTTTTTGTCATTATTTTTTTATTGAATCTTCATATATTAAATATGAACTAACAATAATTAATCAAATCTTAACCTAATACGTTATTTTATCTCCTGCCAGTGCCAGACAAAATTTTCTTCATCACGGGTTATGTTCACTTTTATAGGTGTTTATCGCTCATCTAATTGGGTAAGTGCGGCAGTGTCTCTCCTTCTTAAGCGAGTGTGGCCGCCATGATTTAAAATATTTCGAGCTAGTGGATTTGGGTGTTGTTCAAGCCTTTTTAAATATTTTATTGCATATTTTGTAATCATAGATTTCACTAATGGCACATTGAGATCCTTATGAATGTTTGAGTTTTTAACATACCAGGGAGCGGCTGTGATTATTCGAAGAAGTTTATTTTGGCGCCTTTGAATTTTGTCGATATTAGAGGCTGAGGCAGTGCCCCATAGTTGAATACCGTAGCACCAGATAGGCTTTAAGATAGAGTTGTAAAGTAGAAGCTTGCAATCGAGACTAAGGACAGAATTTCTTCCAATTAGCCAATGAATTTGAATGGCTTTTAGTTTCATTTGAGTTAATTTTGCCTCTATATGGCATTTCCACGTTAATCGCCGATCCAGATGTATACCGAGATATTTAACATGCGAATGTTGAGGAATTATTTGATTATTGATTGTAATAGGGGGGCAAGATTCCCGGCGCAAAGTGAATGTTATATGTACACATTTTTGCTCATTGACCATTATCCTCCATTGTCTTAACCATATTTCTAGTTGCTTCATAACGATTTTCGTGGACGCTTAGAAAAGCTGTATCGTCTGCAAATGTTGAAGTTTGTGTATAGTTGCTTGTTGGCATGTCCGAAGTATAAATTAAGTATAATAGGGGGCCCAGGATGCTGCCTTGTGGGACTCCAGCGGCAATGGGCTGAGGTGAACTAAATAAATTTCCCTCTTTAATAATAAATTGACGACCGACTAAGTAGCTTTCTAGCAGCTTGTGTGTGTTTGCTGGTAAATTTTGCTTCAATTTGTGTAATAAGCCTTCATGCCAGACTTTGTCAAAAGCTTGCGAAACATCAATGAAGAGTGCTGAGCAATATTTCTTTTCTTCAAATGCTTTTCTTATGACATTTACTATTCGATGAGTCTGCTCGATTGTGCTGTGTTTTCTTCTAAATCCGAACTGATGGTTTGGAATACATCTATTTTCACTTAAAATTGGTGTTAATTTTGAAACTAATAATTTCTCAAACAGCTTTGACATATTTGATAATAAGCTAATAGGTCTATAAGACTCAACTTTTGTATGATCTTTACCTGGCTTTGGTATCATGGTAACTAAGGAAACCTTCCATTTTTCAGGATAGTATTCAAGGCGTAAAATAGCATTAAAAATAAAAAGAATAATTTTCTTTGCTATGCGAGGTAGCTCCAAAAGCATTTTATTACTGATTTTATCAATTCCAGGTGCCTTCTTAGTGTTTAAGTCACAAATAGCCTTTTCGATTTCTCTTATCTCAAATCTGAAGGGAATAGCTGCTCTAGCATCAACAGGTGGTAACTCGACCGCAATATTGTGAGATATATTTGGTGTAAATACGTTTTTCAAATGATTTACAAACAGGTTTCCTTTTTCATTATCATTTCTTGCCCAACTACCATTCAAGTTTCTTAATGGTGGCTTAGATATAACTGGCCTTTTTAGATTTCTAGCTGCACGCCATAATGAGTAGTCAGATTGTGGAGTTGCATCAAGTTCCTTAAGATATTTTTCTAGAGAAGCCGTTTTCTGATTCTGTAGTAACTTTCTTAGCCTTTTTGTGCATTCTTTTAATAAAATCTTAAGTTGCGGGGATCTGTAAAGTTGCCACTCTCTTCGAACTCTCCTTTTTTCAGTCAAGAGCCGCTCGACATCTGAAGAACATATTTTATTATTTTTAATTTTTTTGGGGGTAACGCTGGAGTGTTGAACAGCTAGTTTAAGATAACTGTCAAAGTTAACAAGAGAGAGATCCACATTCTCCGGTGTACTAAGCGGAATATTTCCTGTGCAATGGGCACTGAGAAATTTTTTATATTTTAACCAATTTATTTGTGTGGCTGGCGTCGCTAAGTAACCTGACGGAAATACAATTCTATTTGGGTTCGATATAGTAACAATTGTAGGTGTGTGGTCGGATGATAATTCTAAGGAAGCTTCAACATGAATCGTTTCTGTGGGGATGTTTTTAACCACGCCAAAGTCGATAACATCTGGAATTTTTTGCTGATCAGTAGGCCAATATGTTGGTTGCCCGCTCGCGACCACATTTAAACCCATTTTAGAGATTGTGTTAAACAAAACACGACCTTTTGGTGTTATAAGTCGTGACACCCAGAAGGTATGTTTAGCGTTATAATCGCCAGCGGCCAGAAAACAGGGTCCTAATGATTTATAATATTTATAATATTGGCCTTCTGATATGGAAAATCTAGGTGGAGAGTATAAAGAAGAAATTACTATGTTTCGATTTAGCTCCTCAACACAAATAGTCGTTGCTTGCAGATAGTCTTTACGGTGATCACACATAATGTAGTGTTTGACTCGACTTTTTATTAAGATGGCAGAACCTCCACAAGCTCTATCTCGAGGGTCCTTGGTATCATATAGTATATAACCATTGATTTTAAACGTATTTCTTGAGGTCAAATGAGTTTCAGAAATCATCATGACATCAATTTGTTTATTTTTAAGAAAGTATTCTACTTCATTTTTATGTTGGCGGATGCCGTTTGCGTTCCAAAAACAAATTTTTAAACAGTTCATGGTTTGTTAAGTACAGCTTGCAATAACATCGATTGCATTCTAAGCATTTCCTGCATCATATTACCCATTGTGTTCGTAAAATTATTTACTGTTTGCACTAATGTTTCCATGGTTTTTTCTAAACGACTTAAATTAGAAACCAGAGTTTCATCATTACTTGGCGAGGCACCTTGCATTGGCTGATGGTTTTGATTTTAGGACGTTAGCGTAAGAGGTTCTGTTATTACTAGGCTGGGGGGCTTGAATTGCATTTGTGTTTACCTGATTTGCAACCTGCATTTGAGGGGTATTTGTTTTCGGTCCAACCGTCTGCTTGACAATATTATATACTGGGCATCCTCTATAATTGGCAGTGTGATTACCGCCACAGTTGCTACATTTTTTTACGTTGGGGTCGGTTTTAGACTTATCGCAAGAAACTGTACCGTGTAGTTCACCACATACTACGCAGACAGGGGGTAAGTAGCAGTATGCCTTGGTATGGCCAAATTCTTGGCAGTTTAAGCACTGAACAGGTCCATTTTTTTTGTGCGGCTCTTCTATAGTTATTCTTCTGTAGAGAATATATTTTAAATTGTAAATAGGATGTGTTTCGTTTTTTTTAAGTTTTACGTCGCCGGGTTCAAACTCCACTCGAAAAAGTGGTTGGGAAATTTTTTCTCTATTTGTAATATTTACTACATGTTTTACCTTGAAGCCTTTTTCTTCTAGGAATGTATTAACCTCTTCTGGGTCCACACATGAGTCAATACCCTTAATCACTACCTGTAGACCTTTACTGCTTTTCAGTTGGTAGGTATAAAAGTTTTTTTTAAGCGTTTCAAAGTTGTTTACTATTTTGCGAAAATCATTCTCATTATTGACTTGTATTTTTGTCTCGTTTATACTTCCACGCTTTATAGCCGCTACGTAAAACGAATTTTCACCTATCACCGATATCAAACTCTTTATGAGCTCATTTGAATTTTGCTCCCTTAGATATATCGGGGGAGGCTTGGATGGTTTAATGACGTTTGGTGCTTCAGAGGATTCATCCTCCAGAATTGCAAAACGATTTTGAGTATTTATTTTATCAAAAGATGGTACTTTTGAGGCCGAAGCAACTGCTGCAGAGGTAGGGCTGCGTCCCCGTTTAAGCACTGTTATGTACCTGTCCATACCAACTTGTACTGTAGGCTTTTGACAACTTTTTACAGGGGGGTTTTCCATTGCATTTGTGTTTGAGTTCATGGTATCATTTCCCACTAAATTTGTTTTTGACGTCACGGCAATACTTGCTGGGCTGGCAACACTTGTCACCAAATCTAGTTGTAGTTTTTTTAATGAGTCACTATCCACTGTTTTCGTAAACACCGAGGGTGATAGGGAACGTGTTCGAATAATTGGCTTAGCCGTTAAATAGTTTATATTGTTTTGTTTTGTTTTATTTATTTCTACATTATTTTCGTTTGCCTGAACTAAAACGTAAACGTTTCTTTCATTTTGTCTTAGTGTTGTTTCACTGTTCGTACTCATGCAAAGAGTTGTTTTTGTTTTTCACCGTTTTGCTTTGCTTTAATATTTTTATTATTTATTGTATTTTACAACAACAAAAAAAAAACAAGAAATTTAAATGTTTTTGTTCAGAATATGTATACACATGTATGAACATTCATACGTATGTACATACATATATATTTTTACTGTTTTATTTTATTTAATTTTATCGTTTTAAATTGTTCACTATTATGTTAAGTAATTTAAATAACAAAATATATTATTTGTCAAAATCAGCTGATTTGTTCGAACGCTGCTTGTGACGCTTACAAAAGTAGAAAGTAAACCTACTTTTCGCATCAAGGCATCTACGCGTTTGTGCATGTAACGTACTACGTATAACTTATTTTTAGTTTTTTAATTGAATATTTGAACTCCATTTTATGTTATTTATCCAAAATAGCAGAAACTAAACGAAATTTACTTTCGGCGACGATTTTTGACTGAAATATTTATTATACCAGGGGGCAAATTATGGCTGTCGTGATCGAATACTTTTTCGATTCGAAAGAAATTTTATTTCTAATTCTTTCTGTCCATACTGAACGGATTGAAATTAGTTTTTAAGTGTTGTAAAGCATTTGTTGGAGTTTTTACAATGCTGAAAAAATAATTACGATTCATTTATTATTGACTGAAATAAAACTGCTTTCGAATCGAAAAAGTATTCGATCACGTCTGCCATAATTTGCCCCCAGCTTTTTATACCCACACCACAATAGTGGAGAGGGTATTATGCATTTGTGCTGATGTGTGTAACGCCTTAAAATATTGGTCCTAGACCCACCTTAAAGTATACCGATCGTCTTAGAATCACTTTCTGAGTCGAACTAACGATGTCCGTCCGGCTGGCAGGCTGGCTGGCTGGCTGGCTGGCTGGCTGGCTGTCCATGTAACCTTGTGCGCAAAGTACAGGTCGCAATTTTGGAGATAATTTGATAATTTGATGATTTGGGTCATAGGTTCTTATTGGCACAAGGTCCAAGCCTATTGAAAATGGGCCGAATCGTAGGACCACGAGGGAAGATAGGGGGAAATTTCTTCCTCTCAGAAACTATCAAACCGATTTTAATGAAATTTAAAACATAGATAGATCCATATCTATATGGACACATTAGCTATACAGTTTTTCAAAAATAGGACCACAAGGGGAGGTAGGGGGCAATTTCTGCCTCTCACAAACTTTCAAACCGATTTTCATGAAGTTTATAAACATAGATGAATCTATATTTATATGGACACATAAGCATGATGTGTTTTTAAATACTGTGGTGTATGGTATCATATTGTCGGGCTTGACCGACTATACTTTCTTACTTGTTTTGTATGCAAAATTTAATTTAAAAAAAAAATTAAATCTAAACAAAACTTAGTTTGGCGATTTCTAACATCCGGTTTGGCGATGGAGCTTAAAAAAATCTAACAACCCCGGCTGGTAGGTCCTAAATGAACCATATATATAAAATCACTTAAAGGTAAACAAATCTCACACAGATACAGATAACTGAATAATATTCATCGAACAAAGACGTTTTACGTGATTCTTAACGTTATAACATAATTTTGTTCTGGCGGGCCCATGAGCACTCATGGGTAGGTACACTCTTCAAAATAAGTTTTTTAATAAGGTTGGGCTTGACTGTCTATATTAATTTACCTATTTTTTAAAACCAAATATTTATTTAAATTTTAAAAGTTTAAATTTGACAAAAATATCCTTAAACTTATTTTTCTATTGCGAAAAAACACTTAAAAGTTTCTTTGAATCCAGGAAGTAAAAAAGTCAATTTATTCCTTTAAGCTTTATTTGCTACAAATTTTGCGGGTTTTAATAAATATTTATGTTATTGACATCCCGAAGTTCCTTTCAAACGAAAAGCAGCTGAAAAACTGTTATTTACAAAATATTGGGAGAAAACCCACAATTCTGGTGAAACTATAACATTTTGTTAAGATATTTCTTTCCTTTTTTTATTGTTGCTGCTGGGATGTCTCCTTTTTCTTAACCGTATAGAGCGCCATGTTCATAAGATCTTAGTTTTGTCTTTGCTGTAGTTTTTTTTTTAATGTTTTGCTGTTTAAACTGTCGTAGATGTCAAATGAATACACCAGCAATGTTAGCAGCAACTAACGTAAAAAGCAACACAAAATTGTCCAACTCTGGGGTTTGGTTTTTTCTTTTATCAATTTTAAAAATAAAATATTTTTTCTTTAACTGATTGGTTTTCTTAAATTTTTGTCTCTATATTTTATAGTACAAACAACTTTTTTCTATTTATTATTTTTTTATACTCTTCTTTTAAGTCATCGTTTATCAAATTGCTGTTAGAAAATACAAATTCCAAAAAAAATTGCTACTCTAACATCACAGAGAAAGAAAAATGACACATCAAAATAGATTCCGGAAAAAAGACAGCCTGGAAAAAATTTTAAATATTTTGTATGAGAAGTGAGATACTAAAAAATATTAGAAAAGGAAATTTAATTTCTCAGGACACATGGTGTATTTTCCAATAGTGAAAGTAATTAAGTATCTTCTAATTTTGGGTGTCTCCATAAAATACACAATACACAAATAAACGCTTTAGCATAATACAAGAAGCAAAATAGAAAAAAAAACAAAATTGTTTTGGCTACAAAACTTTAACACCTGATGGTTCAGTATGAAAGTTTTGGAAACTCACAAGAAAATTATGAAATTTTCTTTTATTAAAAATGACTATGGCAATTTATTTTTAGGCAAGTCATAGTGAATGACTGACTTATTTGATTTGTTCTCCTTTTTATTAAAATATGAATAAAGGAATTACCTACCGCATGAGTTCTAGATATTAGCATTATTTTAGCCACAAAGTATTCAATGTCTATGTGTTGTTTTACAAAATTGCTCAGTTGCTAAGCAATTGCACGGTAACGATTTGTAAAATATATTTTGAAGTGTCAACGCATTGCATGACTTTCACACCTTACTAGCGTTCAAATAACGTGCAACGCATTTTACGCAGCATCACCACAAGTCTAAATAAAATTTTATTTGTCAAAATCAGCTGATTTGTAGTGCTGGGAAACTATTGATAGTACTATCGACACTATCGTAAACTATCGAAAATACCGATAGGAACAATATCAATATCGATAGTATTATTATTATTTTAAATACAGATATGAAGACATGTAACAGCAGCTATACACACACAGCTTTTTGCCGCAAGTTTTTACTTGATATTATTAATTCGGGCCGAATTACAGCAATGAATACAAACAACTAATGGGTGATGTTTTAAGAGCTATAAGAAAGTTAAAAAAAAACACATAAAATTGAGAAAAATGCATGAAATCTTTATTTGAATCGATAGTAGGGTCCATATAATTTAATGTTTGAAGATTATTCATGCAAATGTTGACCGTGACTGCGCCTCAAATGGTCCATCCGCTTAGTCCAATTTTGGCATACTCTTTCAAACATTTCGGCCGGTATCTCATGAATAAATGCTTCAATGTTGTCTTCCAATGCGTCAATTGAAGCGGGCATGTGTGTATAGGCATGCGCTATAACATAAATATAATAAAATGTTCACCGAACAAGCCTCTCAATAAGTCCATTTTTAAGCGTGCTGTGTGGCATGTGGCACCGTCTTGTTGAAACCACATGTCATGCAAGTCAAGCTCTTGCATTTTAGGCAAAAAAAGTTGGATATCATCTCACGGTAGCGCTCACCATTCACAGTTACGTTACGATTCGCATCATCTTTGAAGAAGTACGGTCCAATGATGCCACCAGCCCATAAACCGCACCAAACTGTGACTTTTTCTGGATGCATTGGTAGCTCTTGCAATGCTTCTGGCTGATCTTCACTCCAAAATCGACAATTCTGCTTATTAACGCACCCATTGAGCCAAAAATGAGCTTCGTCGCTGAACACTAGAAGCGTGCGATGACCTCTCTTAACAGAGCACGCATTTTGATAATAAAATTCAATAATTTGCAAGCGTTGTTCGGTTTTAAGACGATTCATGGTTAAATTATAGACCAAACTGAAGATGTTTGACAGTGAAACAAAACACGAAACCCAGTGTTGCCAAAAAGATAATAGCTAAAAAATCACCCATAGAGTGGCAGGTTGTATGGATTGCTTAGCTGTGCTTTTTTCTACTAAGTTAAGGCCTTTATGCTGAAATTATTATATGTTTATATAGGGACTGAAATGTCAGATATTTTTATGAACATTATCTTAAGTTGCAATAAAATATCGTATAGTCCCTGTTACTTTGGTTCCTTCAGAAATCAGCATTACAATTTTTAAAAACTGTCATCTAAAATAACATGCATACATGCATACGTCTCTTACGTTCAATAAAAAGATAAAAACAACGAACTGAAATCTGAACTATCGATAAATATCGATAGTAGAAAACATCGATAGTATCCCAGCACTACTGATTTGTGACGCTTACAATAGACGGCAGAAAACGTAAACGGAATTCGACGCGTTTGCACATGTACTTAACTACGTTTAACTTTACAGATTCAATTTTTTTGATGGATGCGTAGGATTGGAAAAAGCCGTTAACAATATTTTAAAAGTCCACAGGCCCTGGAATGAACAATATTTTTTTTTTTTTTTTTCATTGTAAATTAAATTTTAATTTTAAGAAGCATCACAAATAGGGGTGCCATTCGTGCTGGCTTTCCAGTATTTGTCTTGGTTTTAGGTAAATCTTCCTGGTGTCCTAGTCCAATTTTAAATTGTGCTGCTTTTTTGATACCTGCAGAAAAAAATTGCTCAGTTTTTGTTATGCTTAGGTTTTCCTTTATAAGGCTGTTTACATTCCACCAATTGTTGCCTGGGTAAAACGTCTTTTAACTAATTGATTTTAATAAAATTAAGTTGAAGTTTAAATGAATTAATTGATAAGATTTTGTTTGTCGTGCTTAATTCCCAATATTTATTTTTGATAAATACACTGAAATTTATTGTCAAAGTAATTTATGGGAATACAGTAGTTTTGACTTAACTGCCCTTTTTTTGTGTGTGACACAATAAAAGCTTTGACAACACTCACCCATTGTTTGTTAAACAAAAACATAAAAAAAATAAGCTAGCAGATTGTCAAAGCGCGCAAAAAGATGAGAGTAGCCTAAATTTTTGCTTCGCTCTGCTTTTAAAGTACAACATGTTTCGTATAAGTATAAATATTTCCTCTTTGATGTCAAAGCCAATCTGTAACGCAACGCAAAGCTAAAGTTTTCTCTGAAATGGCATTTAGGCCAGATCATCAGGAAACATTCTCCCAAAAAATTTTGAAAAGCCAAAGATATTAGCAAACAAAACTGCAGAGTGAATGAGAATTGCAAACACTCAAAACGTAATATTTGCAACGATATCAAAGCTTAAGCAAAATACCAACAATAAAAATGTATTGGAATTCTCACTATTAAGTGACTAAACAAACGCTATAGTAAATTGTAACCAAAAATGCTACAATGAACGCTTTCATATCTTTTTAAAAAGAGGCGTTCATAAGCATATAATTTGAGTGGTCAAAACTTTATGTACCTACTACAGTCATCCTTCAAATTTCAAATCGGGAAGCCATTATGTTTCTATTTTAAAACAATACAAAAGCCAGCTCTTGGAAAAGAGCCTAGTAGGTCTAAAACCGTAAGAAATAATGCTACTTACCTGGTAAGTAAGCAAGCAATGTTGGAGAAAAATAAACACTACTTATTTTTGTTTGAGGTGTCCACATAATTCGGTACTTACAAAACACTTAATAGAAGTCAAAAAATATCTAGTTATTATTTAACTACGAGTAAGTTGAATTGTAAGTACTTACAATATACTTACTAAAAGTCAAAAAATATATAGTTTATAGACCTAATAAGTAGTTATTGAGTACGTTACAGGTAAGTAAATATTCAGTACTAAAAACAACACAACTAATAAGTGGTTATTGAACTGATTATAAGTAAGCAAATGTTCAGTAGTAAAAATAAGAGAAGTAATAAGTAGTTGCTGAGGTCATTACTACTAAGTACTTATTGAAATTTTCAGAGTAATGACAACTACTTACCAGGGCCCAAGTTCTGTATCTTCAGCGTCGAGAAAATTTTCGAAAATGCCATAAATTGAAACAAACAGCTGTTGTTCTCACTAAGCTGTGTATGTAACTTTTTTAGCGAGTACTAGCTGCCACGTAAGGAAATAACTCGCCATTTTACAGAAAAAAAGTGTGTCTGTAAAATTTCTGAGAGAAAGTTCTCGCTTTGATCTGTCAAATAAACTCACGAATAAAAATAGGGCGACAAAAAATTTTAAAACTAAAAAACAATTAAAAATGCAAAATGCGAAGAGTAATAATAATATTTTGTTCTAGGCACATTTTTTAATTTTTTCATTGTTTAATTATTTTGCTTTTAACATTTTTATAAAATAATACGAATGATTGCAAAGCTCGCTTGCAAACAACAAACATAAATGTCGCATTATTTGGTATAGCCGACGGTTGTATTTTAGCCGGCGTCGTTGAAAATTTTTCAATTTTAGTAAATTTCGGTCGCCGTCAACGATGTGTGTAACTGGCGTTTTCAACGCCATGACATTTATAACGTAACCACGTAGTATAATAATTCTCCTTTATGATATGTAAACAAAAATGATTCCACCATTAAACTGGAGCCACAATTAACCGCAAACGTACGATGTTCTGTCTTCAGCTTTGCTTCTAATATAAATAAGAGTTTTTCTGCATCAATAATTTATTTCTAAAACTCTAGAACGGAGAACGCTGATGAAAATCTGACAATATACTTCACAAATAACCACTCATAATTAAATAGAAAAAGGGGTGGATGGAGTTTAAAAGCTGGCATGTGTGGGGTTTACGCCTCCTTAAATTTTGGAATTACAATTATTTAAAATAATTAAACAAAGAAAAAATACACAACAAAACAAAAAATAATTTTAAGGAATTAAAACATAAATACTAAAGATAAATATAACTACCATAACGAACACAATACATACGTAAACGTTGCATAGATACCAAGAAACGTGCATAATCTTGTACGAATAGACATATACATACATACGCATGAATAATTTTTCATTAAAATGATTGGGTTAATAAGATAAATATGTGTGTATACATAATTATATTTGACGTTAACAAACAATTTAATTAAAAAATATGCAAGAAAGTTTATGCGAAAGCCGCCGTAATATACCCACACCACAATATTTACAGAAAAATGTTCGAGAGTGTAACATATTTGACAGCCATGGGCAATCATGGATCTACTAGATCGAAATTGTGTTATGAAGTTAAGGTTCTTCAAACAGTTATTTGTGGCGAATATTATCAAAGAATGAACTTCTACTTAAGATTTTTCTGGGTGATATTAGAGACGGGGGCTTATTTGGAACTAGTGGTCAACTCTGGTCCTACCATCGGCACATACAAGCTACCCGTTTTATGGAAGTAATGCTGGGTACACACTATGCAACACGTTTACGCAATCCAGTGAATTAAATTCATTTTCATTCCTTCCAGATTGCATCAACATCAAAACGCTTTGATATTTTGAGGTTGCATTGAAACAGATTGCATGTAGATTGCACTGTGTGTACCCAGCATAATAGCACTGAAAGCTTTTTTCGGTAGTGGCGAATAAAAACTTTTAGTATACTCTCAGCTTATCACATTAACGACTAAAGAAGAGTTAATTTTCCAAAAAAAAATCATAGACACTCTTATACGAAAGGTTTTTTTAAAAAAACTTTATTTGCATACAAGTTCATTATTCTCAAGCCAAGTTTACGACTACATTTTGATCTTTGGAGTTTGTCATAAAAGTTTTCGGTACGCAAATTCATATCTTTTAGCATATTTCTCTGTATTTTTATTCCTTTTTTTCTTTCGCTTGTAATCATATATACTGCCTTGACTGTATTCAAAAACATTTCGGTTGCCTACAAAGAGGGCATATAATTAATGTGCATATCTCTTAAAACAAACAACATTAAAATTTTTCTTTATTTTTCTTATTGTATTTAGCGTTTAACGTCTGCTATAATTATTAATTTATGCAATTCGCTCAAAGTTTATGCAAACAATTCTAATTTGTTTACACAATGAAAAACCAATCAAGTATGTAAATTATTTATATTTATATTATTGTTTTCGCTGTATTAGAGGAAAACAAAGGCAATAAATTTTCTGATAAACTCCCTGCCTTTGCCTCCTCTAATTCCTAACCAAATTGTTGATATAAATATAAACAAAATACCAATTTTTTTCGTTTAGTTTTTTTATTTCGCCTTATATTGGCTCTCAGACGTATTTTATGACTTATATATTTATAAAGCTTAACGATATAATAAGAAAATGAACAGCAACAACAACAATTTTGAGTTAAATAGTGGCACATTTAATTATAAACAAAATTTAAATGGCTTTAAACTTCGGAATGTGGATATACTTTAATGTAGACCACACGAAGAATAAGAATATGGTTGAAGTACGGTTAAAAAAATACGATATTATGGTGTTCACAATGCCCATAACTTAACTATTGTTGTTTTTAAACTTTACTTTTGTCACGTTTACTTGACCATCAAATGTTAACAAAATTATAGTTGTTTTGTTCTCTGCAGTAGTTGAATAGTTTTCAGTCAATTGCGAGGTTGTTTAAAATTCTCGAATTCTTTTTCATTTATTTGAGAATTTAATTTCATGAATTGAAGAAGATACTTAGGGCTGAAATATGAATTAAATGCTTTTAACAGGAATAAACCACAAAATAAAATTGATTAGAA
The DNA here is from genome assembly GCA_930367215.1 of Pollenia angustigena. NCBI lineage: Eukaryota > Metazoa > Arthropoda > Insecta > Diptera > Polleniidae > Pollenia > Pollenia angustigena. The sequence goes on along the minus strand of OV884057.1, from coordinate 115,010,277 downwards.
AAATCCCATTGAACAAATGGCTAAATAAATAACCATATTATGAGCAATATTGACCATATAATTGTTAATTTAGGCCAAATTATGGTTAATTATTATGGTAATATTTTACCATAAAACGATTACCTGTAAACATAAGCATTGTTAAATCGAAGCCATTCATTTTTTTCTGCGTTCCGGTACAATTTAAAATAGTAAAATCTGCAGCCCTGACATTAAATTGTTTAGATAACTAAAAAAATTTAAAAATGGTTTAATTATTTTCTTTTACCAACTATTAAAAATTGTTTAACATTCTCGAATAAACTAAAGTAAAAAATTTTATAATTCAATATATTTAAAATTTACCCCAATTAATTAAAAGTAAATTTTATACAGACAAAAAACAACAATTAAAATTATTCCAGAAATCAAAAACATAACTGCCGCATTTAAAAATTAACAATATCAGTTATATGTATGCACATATTTATTTGTGGAGGATTTAATTAAATATTTATTTATTGTTTTAAAACATGTTATCAATAAATAAATACGTTTCTAAAGAAATTAACGTTGTATAAACAAATAAAATACCATTTTATTAAACATATTTCAAACGGTAAACAACTTAATTTATAAATATAAAATTACATTTGTTTTAATCTGGAACACTCTATGATTGGCATGTTCCATTCACCATTGCGGTTCTTTAAATATCGGATTTTATAATTTACGGCAAAAAAAAAACCACTGCAAGTCATATTTGAAGCTTTAAAATTAGATTTTGTTAAAAATGTTTGATTTGTGTGCTCAAATTAATTTTTAATTTTATACGGAGCGATTTTATAGCATTTTCTGTTTAATTTTGTATGAAAACAACACCATCTATTCTCTTTTAATCGAATACGACATGGATATATCGATAAATTCCCGTTGATGCTATAAGGAGCATAGGGCTTTCACAAATAATCTCTTTTGTGAATTACCTGATGACATATTCTTAATTCCAGCCCAGCTTTTCCGGCCATCGCTACTTCCTTTTCTATCTGCCTTCTTCATGTATGTGCAGCGTTTCTGGCAATGTTATCATAAGTTTTTCGAAGGATGTACCCAATCCAATTTTATTTTCGCCTCCGTATTTCAAGATCGATTAGGGTTTGCTATGAGATTGCCCATAGTCTGGAGTTAAAGATGGTATTCGGCCAGAATTAGGATTCTTCGCAAACATCTATTTACGAGAACTTGCATTAAGTCATTGTCGCAATGGGGGATACTGTCGTTGACTTCACACGTTGTCAAGACGACCTAAGGCCAGCTTAGCAGTTTTAATTTTATTTTTTAAGTTCGCCCTAGACCCTCTGCACTGATAGAAAAATGCATCTTCATATTGTTGATGCCCTAACATCAGAATTGTGACATCAATGTTACTACAAATGACATTAATGATGCAAAAAGTAACATCAATCCAATGACTAACGTCTTCGTACAATATTGTCATTTTTTACGTGTCATCTATTTTATGACTATAGTGACATCAATTTGATGCCACATTTTGTATATTATTAACATTAGTTTCATGATTACAATGTATTATAAGAAGCAAAAAATTTCTATATTCCATTTTTTTAAATTATTTAGTTAAATACATCAAATTTTTAAAGTAGAATGATTACGAAAACCATATGGGGCATGGTGCTGGTGTCTTATTTTTGAGAGTTCTGCTGTAAACAAAGGTCGTAATTCAACAAACGTCAAACAAGCAAATGTAACGGGTAAGTAAATAATAATATTCTCTCGCTTTGACTTAAGTCAATTCCAATGACTTTGATTTAAGGACAAACTGTCATTAAATTGATGCAAATGTGTCCTTTCTCCGATGCTACTGCGTCATCGCACTGATTGCATGTTTGTCATTTCTGTGATGCCCATGTGTCATCCCATTGATGACATAATTTAATTTTTACCCTGATGACACTTTGGCCATGTGATGTTACGGTTGACATCACCACGATAAAAAGTGTCTTGGGGTCAAAAACGAAGACACTTGTCATAGTACTGATGGCAAAATACATCAATACTACCTAAATAGTAAAAAGAATCCAAAATCCTCAACGACTCTTTTCTGAACTCTGAATTCTTATGCTGTACCCGAATTGACGCGCAAAACCTTGGTTTTGGACACATTTACTCTAAGACCGGGTTCTGCTGTTGAATTAAAAATCACTTCCAGCTTGGTGTTCATGTCTGTAAAACTACGTTATAACAGGCAGATGTTATGCAGCAGAAATTTTGGGAGGTCATTTGTAATAAACTTTAGATAAAATAATGGACCTTTTGGCCCCATTGCGAATAAAAAGATTAGTTAAATATATATCAAGAATTTCTGAGCAAAATTTTTACATTTAAGCTCCTATTTTCTAACTGTTAAATTCGAAATCTCTTGAACTAGGTAAAATTATTGGATAATTTTGAATATTAAACATTATTCCGGAAGACATTCGTGTGGCGGCCCAGTGAAATAATGGACCGATAAGGTTAATGTTTAGTATTATAATGCTTGACAGTGCAACTCCCATGCCTAAACCAATTGTATGAAACCAGCCCAATGCTTTACAATTGAAAAAAATACGATTTTGACAGCGCGCTTACAAGTGAAGAAAACATTACGCTTGGCAGCTGGCTTTGGTTGTTGGTCTGTTATGCACAGGACTTTTTATTGTATAAGTGCAACAAAAAGGTAAATCAAGTCAAAAGGGACTTAAACGAATTAAGTTTTGTATGTAGAAATTTAAGGTAATTGAAGTTGTTTGCTCATATTTCACCCACTTATGGACCTATCTGGCAATTTATTCTAAACTTTCTCTTATATAAACATAAAACGACGTAAGTTCCAATTTATCTGAGGTCAGCGGAAATTTTTTTTGTAACAGGTAGACGGCCATCCTAATATTGTAGAAAGTACAAACCGAAAGACAAACTTATATATGCATACCATTTCCAATTATGGTGAAGAGTATACAAAATATTTTAATCACAGAAAATTTACTAGAACAGAATGCGTGCTAAATCACCAAACTTAGCTGCCAAAAAACCTAACTCTATGATTGGGTTAAGGTGCAATTACACATGACTTTAACGTAATGACACATCCGTAACGATGACCATAGTAACAAAAATTCAATTGGTGTGCATGGTCTTGGTTATGTCGTGATGACAGGTCACCTAATTTCAAATTCATTGTTGCCCATTAGGTTGGTTCATACAGATGTTTTGTATGGTTATGGTTATGTCACTTTACTGTTTCCGTTCTAGTCAGTCTTCTACAGGCGCGGATCCAGCTTGAGCTTTTCGGGGGGGAAATTTTGTATGATACAAAAAGTAAAAAATTTGATTTTTTAAAGTTTATTAAAAACAATCAACCGTATTCAAAACGAAAATTTGTGTACTCCGACTATACTCCGTTCATCGAGTGATTAACTAAAATGCTATTTAAGCTTAATCACCATTTGGTCATGAGTTTATTCAAAACACTTTGAAATCGCCCGATTAAGAAAAATTTTGACATCTCTGTTTTAGCAAAATTCAATTGAAAAAAGCAAATTGACAGCAGGTGATTAGGAGTTGAAAAGTCTTTGATCATTCGATAATCATAGTTTATTAAAAAGTGTTTTGAATAAGAAATCCTTAATCAGGAGATATGCAGTAACTAAATTTTTGTTTTGAATATGGGTGATAATGTGTATATTATATTAAAAAAAACTCAACAAAAAGGTTAAATAAAATATAAGATCAGTTCAATATACATTAATATTTTTAAATAAGCAATTTTTGATTTTCTTGTGAGGCAAATTTAGACAATACAGTATGTCTTCTGTCATTGTTGATCTGAGTCATGTTTTTTATTCGACGAAGGGTAGGAAATGACCTCCCGCTCGTAGCTTTACTGACGAGCATTGAAACGAACATTTGAAATATTTTTCTTAGATTTGGGTAGATATAGGTGTTTATCTCTTTTATCAAATATAATCAGCTCATCAGCTAGTTGTGGTTTTAACAGTTTTATATCTGTATATGACTTGATTACACTTTGAGGTATAAGTTTAGGTATGTTCACTATTGGGAAAGGTGTTTTGAGATCTTCTAAAATAAATTCAATAAGAGGAATGTAACAACTCGGTAGTAATCTTCAACATTTGGGATGTGATTATTTCGTTAAAATCTTGTCTTTTCGATTGGAACCTCAATTTGAATGCAAATAACTTAAACTTTTTCAAAAATCGCTTTAAAATATTCTTTTGTTTTATTTCTGTTCCCTTCAAGGCTCATGATTAAAGTTTTGATAAGGCTTGATCCTTTTTGAAGATCTATATCTCGCTTTTGTAAAATGATACTAAGTGGCTGTGTTACATCAAGTATCACACTTAATATGTATATTCCGCAAATAAATTCAAAAGTACTAAGTGAGTTACTTTTTCCACTCAGATATTTTTCCAAAGCTTCTACTATATGATGTACACTTGTTGCAAAGTGTTAAATTGAGTCGTGATTTGCTAAAACTGTGTTTCGCTTGGGATGATTATATTTAAAAAATTTTGTCGTTTCTTTAACAAATGATACAAATGTATTAATGGCAATTTATTGCTTTTAGAAATTGAGTTTCTTGATTTATGGGAATAGCAAGGCGTTTGTTTCGCATTTGTCGTGGTTTCCAGAGTGTTTTAACAGCTCCATTTTCTGCTGACATTAGAAGATACCCATCTGTTCCATCTCCTACACAATTTTTTAGGTCAAGACCAAAATTTGTCAAAGCTTTAAGCACTATTGATGGGTGGCATGTCATAATATCCAGTATCATAGTGTCCATGGACGGTTTCGCTAAGTTAAGCTTCTAAAATATGCCTTGTTTCTGAACGAAGGCCGACTACGCAGAGAAGCTTTACTTAGCGAAGCCGGTTTTTGTTATACCATAGAGGAGAAATACCTTGCGCCCGGCCGAAGGCCGTCTATGCAGTGAAGCTTTAGTTAGCGAAGCCGGTTTTGTTATACCATAGAGGAGAAAATCCATGATTCCGGCCAATAATCATGTTTGTTATAACATAGAGGAGAAAATCCTTTATGGTACTTGTCCATGGACACTATGACACTGGACGTTATGACATGCCACCTATTGATGATAGTGCCTTCGCATCAATTGACACATCAACAATATCATTTGAAGCCTCTTCAAATGCGATTACAATCAAGCCAATAAATTCATCCCTATAAACTTTTTGTTGCATGTTGAAATATCTTAAAGATAAGGAAATCTGGCTTTTCCCTGACAAATTCGTGCTTTCGTCAAAAATTATCGAATAGAATTTTGATTCATATAACACATACATACATAAATATTGCATGTACTAGGGCTTATTAATAATTCAACCGCACGCATTATCAAGTCAAACGTTTAGTCTTCGAATATAGATGGCACCTGCTGGGATTGAATGTAGAATAGTAAGTATTTGAATACGGTAAACTAGATTTTTCATTTGAAATATCTATTAAATAACTATTAGGATTATGGAAAATTTCGTTAGAACTTCCATAAAAAAAAACAAAAAAACCTTGCTGGGATTTCCAAAAATTTTGAACATTAAAAAAAATATTATTATTGGGAATTATTCTATTATCGAAATTAACAAAACATATTTTAATAATTTACGGGGGGGGGGGGGGGGAAATTTCCTTATTTCCCCCCGTTTCCTTATTTCCCCCCCCCCCTGAATCCGCGCCTGGTCTTCTATGATTGAAGTGCTTTACGGGAAACTGAAACTTTTTTTGTACTCTCTAGTTCTCTCTCTCTCTCTCTCTCTCTCTTGCTTAATGGCAGGATTTCAATCGATAATTGAAATTATGATGGCATATCTTAGGGCTATTTATATTAATTAGAATTGTTGCAGTAACGAATATTATTTCCTCGTATTGTTAAGGTTTATTTCATTAAATTCTTATTTTTATGTTTAATTAACCTAGATTTGAATAAAAGTTATGAAACAGACTACAAAAGCTTGTTTAATAATTACGAAGGGAGATAATTTTCTAATGGTGTGAACATAGTTTTAATTTTGACTTTCCTTTCCAATAAATTAAATAAATACATTATTAAGTCGACTTCAGTTGCTATTGAAATTTTAAAAGTTTTGTTACAATTTGTATTGTAATTAACAAATATTGTTTATTGTATTTATGTGGATCAATGTGTGTTATTATTTCATGTTATATAAAATGTTTATTAAACAGTCTTTTTTTGCCTGAAAAATTCATAAATAAATAATTAGTTAACTAATTATATAGAAATAATTTATTAATTCCGCATTAAACTTACCAGCACTTGTAGCAAGCATGAGTGTTAATATTGACTTAGTATTTATGTAATTTGGTAAATATTTATATTTTATCTTATTTGCTTTATTATGCCCTTTATCACAGTTGGAAGGGGCTGATATGAGTTTGTCATTCCGTTTGTAATTTCTACAATATTGATCTCAGACCCTATAAAGTATTCTGGGAGAGAACTTGATTTAACCATGTCCGTCTGTCCGTCCGTCTGTCCATCCGTCCGTCTTACGTTTGATATGTGTTTTTCGGAGACTCCAGACATGATAGCGGCTAGGCTGTTTATGTCACATATAGTCCATCATTTCTTGCTATTAAAATTCAGCCAGATAGGTTCAAAAATGGCTGAGAAATGAGCTAAAAACCACAACTACCTCTAATTTTTTCCAAAAATCCCTTGTTGTTGTATTTTTATTACTTTTTTCTGTATATCTTGAGAACGGCAAGAGTCATACTTTACAAATTAGGTACACACATTTAGGTTATCAATACTTTTTTGTTTGTGTCTAGTTGATCTGTATTCTGCTTGCAAAATGGTGAAGGGTATATAAGATTCGGCATAGCCGAATAAAGCAGTCTTACTTGTTTTTTTACACATAACTTTGGAATTAAACTAGAGAAATGTGGTTAAATCGAAAAATTGCACTCCACATATTTAATTTTGTCTTCATTTTGAATTCTGTTTTATACTGTGTGTTAGCGGGCGCGTGGTCTTGGATGCTGCATTACTTTAAGTGAAGGTTATTACAGATTCAGCACAACCGAATATATACAATCTTGCCTCTTTTTTTATGTGGTTAAATCGAAAAATTGCACTCCACATATTTCATTTTGTCTTCTTTTTGAATTCTGTTTGATAATGTGTGTTAGCGGGCGAGTGGTTTAGGATGCTGCATTAATTTAAGTGAAGGGTATTACAGATTCAGCACAACCGAATATATACAATCTTGCCTCTTTTTTTAAGGTCTGTTGAGTCTGTTTTCCCCTTTTTTTTGATTTGAAGTCAATTGCAGTTCTTTTCCACTTTAATTAAGTGATAACAAGTTGCTGGCAATAAATTTTAATTATATTTTTTTTAGTAACATTTATGTTTTATTAGTTCTATTTTAATTTGCAATTTTCAAACTAAAATGTGTCAGTTTTGTTTTTATTAAATTAAAGATTTAAGAGAATTTAATTAAATTAATTTCATTAAATGTTTTTAGTTTTGAAAACCGTTGGCGCTTTAGTTGTCACAAAAATTATAAAAAAGGACCTTGACTTAATATACACACATATATTCAGGATAAATCTCGTTTGGGTTTTCAAAAACATAAATTTTTATTTAATTTAAAGAGAAATAAATTCTTTGGCTTAGTTTAAACTGTTGGCAATAAAAATAAATAATATTTTATTACAGTGACAATGTGATGAGAATGGAAGTCATTATGAAAAAAATTTGTTATCATACAAGCAAAATTAAAAAAAATGGAATGCTCTAAAAATATATTTAAATTCCAGCAGGAAAAATCTAAGTAAATGAATGTTACAAATAATGAAAAAAATGAATCGGGAATGAAAATAAATACGAAACAAACTGTGCAGGGAACTGCATGAAAGATGTTGATGATAATGACAGTGGTGATGTATGTTGTTGATAATATTAAAATTGTTACTGTTATTGTTATTTCAGTGCTGTTGGGCTTGCATAATAAACCTCACTGATTTACTAGCATGTATGCAACCAGTGTATACACAGAAGAAAAACACAAATATTAGCGGCAAATAAAAACCAGCAAAATACAGCATGAGGCAGACAGTGACTGTGAATGAAACTTCAAATAAATGAGAAATAACAGCCACAATTTGTAACATTAAGTGCACACAATTACAAAAATACATACATACGAGCGCAGTTTGAAAATTATATAAAAACAAGTATGAGTGTTGTATTCGGTGCGATAAGAGCAGCAAGTTCAGGGCTACCAGGTACTTTTTTCCTTGTCCCCAAAAAATTACAAAAATATCCCCAAAAATCCCCAAATTAAGAAAAAAAAACCTTAATAAGTAAATATTTTTCTGTTTGTTTTTTTTTTCTGACCAAATTTAAAATTTTTTTTTAAAAAAGTAAAAATAGTAAGAAAAATTTTAATTAGAAATCCCCAAAAATCCCCAAATAAAAATTTTTTTAAAAAAAATTATTTTATTTTGTTTGTACCCTGAAGGAAAAATAACATAAATTTATAAAGTACCTTTAACACTACCTTTTAACTAAAATGGTAATCTTAATAAGGACCTTTTACAACGTATAAGTTGTTGATAAGAGCAAGATACAAGTTTTGCTACTTTTTTTTCACATTTTTAATACGAGTCAAAGAAAAATAAGCATAAATAATAAAAGGGAAAATATATTAAAAGAGTGTAAAATCCCCAAAAAATCCCTGAATTTTTTTTTTAAATCCCCAAAAAAATCCCAATGACTTTCTTTGTCCTTTTTGCTCGCATAAAATCCCCAACTTTGGGGATAAATCCCCAAGTCTGACAGCCCTGAGCAAGTTATTTAAATACCGTTCTCTTAATATAAATAAATAAATTTTTTTTTGCCACGCCCACTTCTCCAATCCGGCTTACATTTTATCGGATGTTGTGTATTGTTAGAAAAGATGCTTGTACATTTTGACATTAATCCCATGAAAAATTGCATTAAAAAGCAACCTATGCAGCACTTAGCTGGATCAATGAAACCTGTTTCATTAAAATGTATATAATGAAACATTACATTAGATCTATGAATATTATTCATTGGATGAATACTTTCAATAAAGTAAATTTTTTTTTTTTTAAATTTTATTTTTTCTTATTTTATTTTTTATTTTTTTCTGCCTTTGGCGGGAATCGATCGCGCAACCTCGGTGCTGATAGAATAGCTCACTACAAGCTTGTCTACCGGGGCAGCGTAGTTTTTGGTTAAAAAAGCTATGTTTTTTACTAAATTAAGAGCGTAAATATGAGATTAAATTGTCCAAAACATCAATAAAACGTTGATTGAAAGTTTTTGGTTCATTACTATAATGACATTTTTCATTGTCATAATGAAAATTTTAATTATTTTTTTTTTTCATTATTTATTTATTGAATCTTCATATATTAAATATGAACTAACAATAATTAATCAAATCTTAACCTAATACGTTATTTTATGTCCTGCCAGTGTCAGACAAAAATTTTCTTCATCACGGGTTCTGTTCACAATTATATGTATATGTGTTTATCGCTCATCTTAATGGGTAAGTGCTGCAGTGTCTCTTCTTTTTAAGCGAGAGTGGCCGCTATCATTTAAAATATTTCGAGCTAGTGGATTTGGGTGCAACTCTAGCCTTTTCAAATATTTTACCGCATACTACAGTGGCACATTGAGATCCTTGTGGATATTTGAGTTTTTTTTTTTTTTTTTTTTAATTCCTTATGCTAAGCCCCGCGAAGCTTGACGCTTGTCTGCAGGAAAGATACCAGAGTCTCTGGCGGGAATCGAACCCGCAACCCCGGGGTTGCTCACTACTAGCTAGTCTACCAAGAGGCAGCTGTAATTATTCGAAGAAGTTTATTTTGGCGCCTTTGAATTTGTTCGATATTTGAGGCCGAGGCAGTGCCTCATAGTTGAATACCGTAGCACCATATTGGCTTTCAAATAGCGTTGTAAAGTAGTATTTTGCAATCGACACTAAGAACAGAATTTCTTCCAATAAGCCAGTTAATTTGAATTGCTTTTAGTTTCATTTGGGTTAATTTTGCTTCTATATGGCATTTCCATGTTAAACGTCGATCTAGATGAATACCGAGCTATTTGACTTGCGATTGTTGAGGCACTAGTTGATTATTGATTTTAATAGGGGGGCATGTTTCCCGACGCAAGGTGAATGTTATATGTACGCATTTTTGCTCATTGACCTTTATTCTCCATTGTTTAAACCACAGCTCTAGTTGAAATATATTATCCTGCAGGTATCGAGAGGCTTCACGACTGTTCTCGTGTACGCTTAGAAAAGCTGTATCATCAGCAAAAGTTGAGGTTAGGGTGTGATTGTTTGTTGGCATGTCCGAGGTATATATAAGGTAAAAAAGTGGGCCCAGGATGCTTCCCTAAGGGACTCCAGCTTCAATTGGCTGAGGAGAACTTAAAAAATCACCTTCTTTAATAATAAATTTTTGACCGACCAGGTAGCTTTCTAACAGCTTGTGTGTATTATCCGGTAGGTTTAGCTTCAATTTATGTAACAAGCCTACATGCCAGACTTTGTCAAAAGCTTGAGAAACATCAATGAAAAGAGCGGAGCAATATTTTCTTTCTTCAAAGGCTTTTCTTATGGCGTTTACTATCCGATGGGTTTGTTCAATTGTGCTATGCTCTCTTCTGAAGCCGAATTGATGATTAGCTATACACCCATTGTCATTTAAAATTGGGTTTAATTTGTACGCTAAGAGCTTCTCAAACAGCTTTAATATATTAGATAATAAGCTAATAGGCCTATATGACTCAACTTTTGTGTGATCTTTTCCTGGCTTTGGTATCATCGTAACCAAGGAGACTTTCCATTCTTGAGGGTAGTATCCAAGGCGTAAAATAGCATTAAAAATATAAAGAATAACTTTCTTTGCTATGCGAGGAAGCTCCAAAAGTATTTTGTTACTGATCTTATCAAAACCAGGTGCCTTCTTGGTGTTTAATTCACAAATAGCCCTTTCTATTTCCCTTATCTCAAATCTTAGGGGGATAGCTGCTCTAACATAAACAGGCGGCAACTCGTCCGCTATATCGTCAGGTATATTTGGGGTAAATACGTTTTTCAAATGATTTACAAACAGGTTTCCTTTTTCATTATCATTTCTTGCCCAACTTCCATTCGGGGTTCTTAATGGTGGTTTCGAGATAACTGGTCTTATGAGTTTTCTAGCTGCACGCCATAATGAGAAGCCTGATTGTGGAGTTGCATCCAAGTCCTTAAGATATTTTTTTACGGAAGCCGTTTTCTGAGTCTGCAGTAATTTTCTTAGTCTTTTTGTACACTCTTTTAACTCATTTTTAAGTTGAGGGGATCTGTGCAATTGCCATTCTCTTCGCACTCTCTTTTTTTCATTCAAGAGGCGCTCGACATCTGTAAAATATATTTTATTATAATTGGTTTTTTTTAGGGGTTTGCTGGAATGTTGAACAGCTAGTTTAAGATAACTGTCAAAATTGACAATAGAGAGATCCACATTTTCCGGTGTGCTAAGCGCTATATTTTCTGTGCAATGGGTACTGAGATATTTTTTATATTTTAACCAATTTATTTGTGAAGCTGACGTCGCTATGTAGCCAGAGGGAGATACCATTCTATTGGTGTTTGTTATAGTAACTATTGTAGGTGTGTGTGTTCAGAGGATAATTCTAACGAAGCTTCAACGTGAATCGTTTCTGTGGGGCTGTTTTGAACCACGCCGAAATCGATGACATCTGGAATTTTTTGCGGATCAGCAGGCCAATATGTTGGTTGTCCGCTCGCGACAACATTTAAATTCATTTTAGAGATTGTATTATACAAAACACGACCCTTTGGTGTTATTAGTCGTGACCCCAGAAGGTATGTTTAGCGTTTTAATCGCCAGCAGCCAGGAAACAGGGCCCCAATGACTTATTATATTTATAATATTGGCTTTCTGGTATTGCAAATCTAGGTGGTGAGTATAAGGATGAGATTACTATGTTTCGATTCAGTTCTTCTACACAAATGTTCGTTGCTTGGAGATAATCTTCACGATGATCACACATTAGGTAGTGTTTGATTCGGGTTTTTATCAAAATGGCAGAACCTCAACAAGCTCTATCTCGAGGGTCCTTGGTATCATATAGTGTATAACCATTGATTTTAAACGTATTTTAATTATGTTGCTTTTATAAAAAAATGTTTGATTTCATAAATTTAATGGCTTATTACATTAGATGTATGAAATAATTAAATCTTACATTTTTTGATTAGCAATTAAACATTTTTTTAAGGAAACTATAATTCTGTATATTTTATATTTTATGAATATAGTTATGTTTGTATATTGTTTTTTTATGTTCCCGATTAAAATTTTTTGTTTAACTTGGACAAACTTAAGTTTACATATATCCAATTAAAAATTTTTAACGTAATTACGAAATCCAATGAAGCGATTTTAAAGAAAATACTTCATTATAACTATGAAATTCCATTTAGACAATGAAAATTTTCATTTAGACAATGAAAATTTTCATTTACCCAAGGAAAATTTTTTTTATGAAAATGATTCATTAAATATATGAAGCATTTTTCTTTCAGTGTAATTTGGAAACAGAAATGCTTAAAAAATAAAAAAGCAATATTAAAGGATTTGTGGGTAAAATAAGAGGTAACTGTGGTTTTTTGCTCATATCTCAGCCATTTGTGGATCCATCAGGCTGAGTTTCAATAGCAAACAATTCCAGATTATAGGTTACAAAAATACATTACAACCCCGTCCCAATAATTTCTGGGCTCTTCGCAAAACCCATTTCAACGTACAGAAGTACATTGTTAAATAAACTTCGGTTTTCATACGGACCCAGAATATATCTATTTTATAGGTTCTATCATCGATATTTTAATCATTTCAAATGGAATGGCAAACTTTTTCTCGGAATTTTTTTCTCTTTTCCCTAAAAAATTAAGAGGGAAAAGCACAATTTCAAGCGAAAAATCTGTTTTATTTTTAGATATTTTCATGTTGCCTAAAATTTTTGGTATTTATGCTCTTCTGTACTTTTTCTGCATAGTTGTAACTATTTCTTTATTTATGAGTTTTTTTTTTTTTGTTGCATACTTAAAGCTTGTTTTCGTATAAAGTCCTTTAAAATGAGTTATCATCATGGAAACCTTAGAATTGCAGAATATTCAATCAACTGCTTTTAGATGAATGCTGGAACATATAATCATAGTTGCGGCAGTCAAAAAATGTTAGGTAACCATAACAGTGGTAGCAGTTTTCATTTACTTTTACACTTTTCAAAGACTTTAAAGACAACCTTCCTATTTCGACACCAAAATATCAACATTTATGGAACCATAGAACATACAAACTCATATCCAAATAAATGTCATAAATGTGATTTGGTGATTGTGTTGTGCATGAGCTGTGATTGTTAATGTGTAGTTTAGAAATAACAAATAAAAATTGCACAAAAGTATATCGTATATTTTGGCAGAAAAAGCAACAGCTACTAAAATGTCACGATAAAAAAAAGAACAGAAAATAAATAGGGAGAGAAACTGAAGGACTATAAAGTGGTAGTGTTACAAATATTTACATACAATAAAACTAAAGGGAGCACAACCACTTTGTGCAATAAACACTTACGCTCATACTCACAGGCAAACAGTCAGTCAGCCAGCCATTCGTTCGAAGGAAATCTATGGATGTGAACATCATGAACATGACTCATGTTGTACGAGTGTAATGTACTGTCTATATGTTGCAAATGTTTATATTTTTAAAATAACGTTAATGCTTTTGCAGCTCATCATGATTTCTTGCAACGATGATAATGATGGTGATGACGACAATGTTTATATTTTTGTTTACTGCTGCCACTTAAGCAGAGCTACTGATGTTGTAGCTTCATTTTTGCTAATGGCATATAAAATTAAACAATGCCAGAGCATTTTAATTTTTTTTTTTTTTTTACACAAAAACAACAACAAAATTATCAAAAAAAAGCAGCATAAAAAGGGAACAGTTTGCAGCAAAATAAAAACATAAAGCAATATGTGTACGTAAAACTATATATTCAAAGAGAAATATACAAAATAAAAAAAAAAACACACACAAAAAATGAACTTTGAGAAGAGGGAGTGCATAACAAAAATCACAAAAAAAAAATCGAGATTCAAAAACGATACGTTTTTTTATGCCGTTTATGTTTTTATGCCTGATGAGTTTTTACCACATTTTTGAAAACAACCATGAATGTTTTCAAATGCCATTAAGGACAAAATATGTGTAAACACCCATACAAACTCATTCCAACACACATTCGCTATCATCATATTCCCTCTTCCTCTCTACAATCAAACACATACATTTTGCTTGAATGCATAGAACGATAGTGAGAAATAAAGCCTCTAGTGGCAGAAATACAAAAACGGACGGGAAAAAATAATGGTAAAAATAACAAATAGATCTTTAATACTACATACAAACACTCCAAAATAAAAACACACACATGCACACAATCTACCAAACGAAAGGACATTTCTGAAGCGGTGAATGTGTCGCCAGAATAAATTTGTGTATTTTTGCGATGAGTGAATATTGACTTCATTGTTCTGTGTTTGAGGGTTGTGTGTTTTAAGGATTTTTTTTTTTTTTTTGATTATTCTGCTGGAATTTGTTGATATGAGTAGTATTCTTTTTAAGTACCCCTAGTCCAAGTGTGTGACTAGTTTTTATTCTCTATTGTCTTTGTTTAAAGTGCATAAACACACAAACTAAGAAATAAAGAACCCAAATAAATATATGTTGAATGCTTTTACTTTTAAATCGTTAACAAAATTAAAACAAAGCCTCATTTTTATTTTGAAATAGTGAAAAATATAACAAGGCAACAGAAAAAAAATTTAATAAATTTTGGTTAGAAAATTTAAATTTGGATTTACTTAAGCCAAACCAAAAATTCTAAAATTAAATGTGAGCAATTACATCAACCTATAATTTAACCATGAATCGTCTTACAAACGGACAACGCTTGCAAATTATTGAAATTTATTATCAAAATGCGTGCTCTGTTAAGAAAGTTCATCGCGCGCTTCTTCCATTTTATGGTCAGCTCATTTTTGGCTGATTGAGTACGTTTGTAACAGAATTGCCGATTTTGGAGTGAAGATCAGCCAGAAGTAGAGTTTTTTTTCCCCGGGGTTTTTCGATTCCCGGGAAAGCGGGAAATTTTTTTGAATTTACCGGGATCCCGGGATCCCGGGATCCCGCTCCATATAAATAATACACAGTAAATTAAATAAAAGAAATCCTTAAATACTACAAAATTAAATGAAGATTAAAAGAGGAACTTGAATTATTATTACCTTACGGTTTTATATGTAAATTCCGTATTATTATTATGCTCTAGATACAAGATAAAAAATAAAGATAAACATAACAATTTAATTCATAAAACAATAATAAAAACAAACACAAATTGAGGTACTCAAGATATGAGATCAAAAAGTTAATTCATTAAATAGATAATATATTTTAAATAAATATATTAACATTTTTTAACGGCTTAGGAAATAACTTTCTGACACATTCAAAGCGCTTAGTTAGTCGTCAAAAAGTATATTGATTATTTTATTTACTAATTACCATGTTTCCGAAAAATTTCGTTCATTTTTTTTACCGAGGTTGGATAAATAGTTAAAAGTGCACCGTTGTAGAAGGCTTTTGATTCACAATAAGAAGCATTTTTTTTTAATAAACAACGTCTATATCAGTCAAATGTATGTCAAGGTTCATGCAAAAAATAGCATCAACATCTTACAAACCTTTTCATTTCATTAGGTCTATCTGTAATTAGGGATGAAACGATACGAGTAAATACAAGTACATATTCGATACTTTTATATAAGTACCAAGTATTTTTGTAATCGATACTTAGCTACCGACTACCAAGTAGTATCGGTAAAAAAATACTCGGTATCGGTCAAAAGTAATCGTTTCACTTTGTTATTGACTTTAATCTTAAGTTTTTGATTATTTTCCAAAGCCAGTAACGTTATCAAGAAACCGTTTGACTAGTAAACACCTATAAACCACATATCATCTAGGTCCATTTCCTCAATTTCTGGCTATAGGAAGTCCGTTTCACGCCATTCACGGTAATTGCTGAACTAACACTGCCAGCCGCAGAACTAAGTGGGCGAGCATGCACATATGTTTTCCCATTACCCACAGACCCGGTTTGCTGAAATTAGAGCATAATTCTCCTGATTGAGGAAACATTTGGTCGATTATGCTGACCAAAAAAATCACGATGTGCACGAAATGCATTTTGATTGAACGCCCATTTTCGAAAAAGGCTTTAACAATCTTGTGTACCTCTCAATGACAGAAGTTCTTAAATACTGAAACAAAGAAAAGTCTATTTAAGTTGCGCAAAAAACTTGACGTTAAGGTGACTCACAATTACCGTGGATTATGGTTTAACCACCCTTTATTATATATTTATCAATTTAAAAATAAAATACATATTTACATTGAAAATAAATTCATAGTAACATTGTTCATTTCTGGAATAAAAGGTAAATAAAAGGTTGTTATCCTGAACGTTCTATAAAATTTTGTTTCCTAAGATAAAAAAGATTTTTCGAAAGGAAATTGATACTTGGTGGTAAATTAAAGTGGCTTCAAACTTTACACTTAGTGTTTTGCACAAAAATTCTAATGGGTCGTAGTTAGGGTTGCCAGACGGCCTGGATTGACCATTTGTCCCATTAATTTAATTTTGAAAAATAATTTTTTTATTTATTTTTATTATTGTTTAGAACAAAATCATATACTAAGAAAAAATTGTAAGGAAACAATTTCTAATTTGCCGACAGACATTCCAATTAATGAGATAGAGAGAGGTCCAGTTTTTCAAAAATGGGATAAAAATAACGTACAAAACTTATTTAAATTGATCTCGTTTGTTAGTCATGCCAACTAGCAATACTTTTTGTGCAAGGACTTAAGGTATTTCTGATAATCTTTATTCACAAGAATCCATTCATATGACCGAATAAAGGCTTCAATTTAATAATACTAAATTTTGATGAAAGTTGCAAAATTTTTCAAAAATGTTTGCTTACAACTTAGGTAATAGAGTTGTTAAATTCTTCAAATAACAATACAAAAAAAAAATTCGAATTCGAGTGAAATCAAAATCAAACAAACTTTAAAAACGATCCAGTGTTTAAAGTTCATTAAATAATTTTGTTTTATATATTTTATACTATGAGTACATCTTATCTTTATTAGAACTTACCTCAAAATAAAAAAACGACGCTTATTTAAACAAACATTTAACTGGAAATCTCTATTGATTTGAATTTCACTCGATTCGTAACATGGCTGTTTATCTACTTTTTTATTTGATTTAATTTAACATATACCAAGTTGAATTTATATAAACGGTGGCAGCAGTACTACAACAAAACAAAAACCACAAAAACAGCTGATGTTAACGTCTCGAAATGTCAACTATTTATAAATAATATATGTATTATGAAACCAAAACAAATTGTTTCGAACTGTCGAAGTCAGCAGACTTTTCGCTGCCACTTGTAGCAAATTCGCCCTGATTATAATATTGTAATATGATATAAGAATGAATTTAAAGTGTTACTTTTCTATGCTTTTTAAAATTTTTTTTTATTGCAAAATAAAATCTGAAGTAAAATTTTATATTTTCTTATAGTTAAGTACTTTTTCAAATTGTCCAGTTATTTTTTAAAAATCCAGGTGAATTTTTTATATTGTCCAGTTATTTGACTTTTGATATATGGCAACCCAAGTCGTAGTTCTTATTGTATTTTATAGCACTAAAACACTAATAAGAACGTTTTTAAATGCTGCTTTCTATTGTTTTATGATACAAACCGATACAAGTAAGTATCGATACTTTTTTTTCGATATTAAGTAGGTATCGATACTTTACGAGCGATACCACATCGAGTAAAAGTATCGATACCTTAGAGGTATCGTTTCATCCCTATCTGTTATCTTTAGGATAATGTGTTTTTCAAATTGTATGTTGTAGTATCTTACACGAGTTTCCAAATTTTTTTTTATTTCGGTTTCCCCGCACTTCAAGGGTATATAAACCAACACAAATTGAAAAAAAATTGTGTTTATCACCTAATAAACATATCGCTCCTTCATTGCAACATAGTCATATCTCAAAAAATCAAAAATTGTAAGTTATTTAAGCAAAGAGTTCCTTCATGCCTTCTCGTATTTTATCTCAAACTGAACCGAAGTTATAGCAAAATATATCTTTAAATCGGTACATTTTGAAAACTTTAATCGCATTTTGCCAAGTTCATTTGTTTTTGTATATATGACTATGTTACAATACAGGAGCTATATGTTTAGGTATCTGCTATTTTTAAGACTTGTCCATGGACAATTAAACTTTACTACCTGCATCTTATTTTGAATTAATGTTCTTTATTAACTTTTCACTTCACTAAATTTATTAATTATCAACTGTTGCACTGCCTATTCTGCTTTAAGTAGATTTATTGCATCAGGAGACATTGATTTACGTATGTACTCACTTCTTGTAATTGATCTAATCGACAACCCATCCACAGATGCTTATTTTAAGAGAATAGACAACTAAATTTCAAAGTATAAATAGCCGTTTTCTTAAACTATGAGGAATTTTTTATTTCCCGGGATCCCGCATTAAAAATCCCGGGAAAGCGGGAAATATAATTATTGACGGGAACGGGAAATCCCGGGAAAAAACCCTAGCCAGAAGCATTGCAAGAGCTACCAATGCATCCAGAAAAAGTCACAGTTTGGTGCGGCTTGTGGGCTGGTGGCATCATTGGACCGTACTTGTTCAAAGATGATGCGAATCGTAACGTAACTGTGAATGGTGAGCGCCACCGTGGGATGATATCCAACTTTGTTTTGACCAAAATGCAAGAGCTTGACTAGCATGACATGTGGTTTCAACAAGACGGTGCCACATGCCACACAGCACGCTTAACAATGGACTTATTGAGAGGCGAGTTCGGTGAACATTTTATTTCACGTTCAGGACCGGTCAATTGGCCGCATAGGTCGTGCGATTTAACGCCTTTAGACTATTTTTTGTAGGTCTATGTTAAAGCTCATGTCTATACATACATGCCCGCTTCTATTGGCGCATTGGAAGACAACATGGAAGCATTTATTCATGAGATACCGGCCGAAATGTTGGAAAGAGTATGCCAAAATTGGACTAAGCGGATGGACCATTTGAGGCGCAGTCACGGTCAACATTTGCATGAAATAATCTTTAAACATTAAATAATATGGACAGTACCATCGATTCAAATAAAGATTTCATGAATTTTTCTGAATTTTATGTGTTTTTTTCTTTAAAACTTTCCTATAGCTCTTAAAAAATCACCCATTATTTAAGGTGTCGAAAGAGGTATTCGGTTTTTAAAACGGTGTGAGATATTCTTCATTCCATCTGATCTCGTTGCTATTTATACCATCTTTATCCGACCACGAATGGAGTACAACTGTCATGTGTGCTTTGAAGTCGAAAGCGAAGGTTCTCATTGGTGGTAGTAGGGTATCCAATTCTATTGACTCCCTTGATCACCGTCAACAATCTGGGCTGTATTTGCATGTTTTATTTTCTGATAAAATTAGGGATCTGGTTTCCCAAACCCGTACGTTTTTCGTAATAAGCGTTTTTCCTCAAGAGCCCATTACAAGGAAAATTCATTTTTTGGCCGGACTGTTCTTATTTGGCATAATCTTCCTGCTGAAGTCTTTCCATAACCTCTAGTTCCAACACAATGCCATGCGTTAGTAGAAGTAAAAAAGCGATAGCTCAACTTAATCTACCTTTTAAGAATACCGTTTTAAATCCATCTTACATCCATCAGCTTTCCCTGCTAAACGTGCAAATGGCACTACCGAAAGTAACTTTAAATTAAGGAAGTAACGATACGCTACTACAAAAGAAATATCGGCGATACCGACTCCGATACGGTTAAGGAATTTTAGTTCAAGTTAAAATTAACAAAACTTAACTAAAGACCTTATGACACTTAGGTCCGTTTTCACAACTTACCGATAGCTAAAGTTAGGATTTTATCGGCCGTATAAAAAGTGTTCCATTGTTACATCTTTACTTTTGTTTAGGTATCTTAAATAGTTGTTAGGCAAAAAATAAGCCCTACAAATTTATGTGTAGTTTATAGAACAAGAGCGCCTTACTCGTCCGTTCGAATTTTAAAGTGTCGTCGTATAGACTGAAAAATGTCGCCGACATCGATATATCGGAGGCAAGCCTTAACTAACGGCGGTATATCGGTGTCGGTTTTCGTTGCGTCCCTACTTTAAATGTCATCCAAAATATCCTTGTTAAGTTTGTTTTGAAATATATGAAAATGTCGTAGCAACTTTGTGATAGAAGGTCCACAATTCTCCATAGGTCCCATGCAAACCAAGTCCATAAAAAAATGACTGCTCGTGGATTCCAAATACGGTACGCTCTTAAAAATGTGTCTGTTAATACTGTGATGTGGAGTATCACATGGTCGGGCTTGACCGACTAAACTTTCTTACATGTTTCATATAACGTTGAGGTTGTAATGAATTTGAATAGAAACAAAAAAGATGGAAATAATTTTTCATACATTCCAAGCATTATGCAACTAAATGATTATTTTTTTTTTTTTTTTTTTTGTTGAGGTTAAGTACTTGAATAAATAGTTTCATAATTAACAAACATTTGTGATGTTAATACAAAAGACCGGCTATTAGAATAAAAAAACATAATCAATTTTTTAAAACATTTTTAAGGAATTGACAGAAATGAAACAGTTGTTGTAATTAAACAGTGAAATGCTAAATTGAAAAAATAACAAATCCTAAATCAAGAATAATTATTTTTACTGTTTTAAAAACGTTTTCGTACTTCTTAAACAAACATTTTAAATTAAATTTAAAAAAAAGTTATTTCATGAATTTAAATTTAAACAAACAACTTATTTTCAACATAAAATCACAGTAAAAATAAACAGTAAATTGTTTTTGAAATTAAGAAGAATGATAAAACATTTAATGTAGGTCAACGGAAATTTCGATCGTAAAAATAAATTAAGTCGGTACTTTTTATATGAAATCACTTGGAAACAACTTGGTGTTGTTTTTCATTCCAAGTATCTGTTAGCTAAATGTGAGCAAATAAGATATGAAAGCAAAGCCATCTAGTATAAATAAATTCAAAAGAGCAGTGAAGAAAAAAAGCTTCTGAAATGTTGAATAGTTAAAAATTGAATCATAGGCTAGAAATATTTTATAAAGTTATTTTTAAACGGCTTTACGTGAGTCATGACCCCTAAAAAAAGCTACTAACTTCACACCTAGATTTTTTTATATATAATTTTTTTTTAATTAAAAGATCATCTTTATCTTAGATTTGAATGATTTAAAATGAATTAACACACAAATTTAAATGCTAAAGGTAGTAAAGCAGCTTTAGATTTCAAAGTGCAAAAAATAGTAGCAAAAAAATATAATAAAATCTTTAAATAAAAAGGTTTGATCAAACATTTCATGCCATTCAACTCATATAGTGTTGGAAAAAAATTGTTTGATATTAATTTGTTAATTTATTTGAAATGAGGTCACTTCAAAAACAAATATCATAAAAAACACTTGTTTCAGCAATTTGAATTGCATTTCTTTTTCTTGCTCAGCAAATTTGCAGCAAGAAAAAATGTCAGCCAAACATACTTTAGTCACTCACTCAAAACTTAAGTAAAATCTTCTTTCTTGTTCTTGTTCAAGTGCTTTGAAAAATCATTTTATGACATTGAAATTAAATTGTCTGTAACAAACGGAACTAAAAAGATTTCTAACATACGCACGCACACACACACACACACATACACTTAGTTATTTACATTTCTGCAACAACAAGCACATCTATCCATTCCTACACGCAGAAAAAAACATGGTTAGAGGTAACCACATTCTAGGAGTAACATATCGGGAAATTTTTTTAAGAGCTATAGGAAAGTTTAAAAAAAAAACACATAAAATTCAGAAAAATTCATGAAATCTTTATTTGAATCGATAGTACGGTCCATATAATTTAGTGTTTAAAGATTATTTCATGTAAATGCTGACCGTGACTGCGCCTCAAATCGTCCATCCGCTTAGTCCAATTTTGGCACACTCTTTCTTACATTTCGGCCGGTATCTCATGAATAAATGCCTCAATGTTGTCTTCCAATGCGTCAATTGAAGCGGGCATGTGTGTATAGACATGAGCTTTAACATAGACCCACAACAAATAGTCTAAAGGCGTTAAAACGCACGATCTAGGCGGCCAATTTACCGGTCCCGAACGTGAAATAAAATGTTCACCGAACTCGCCTCTCAATAAGTCCAGTGTTAAGCGTGCTGTGTGGCATGTGGCACCGTCTTGTTGAAACCACATGTCATGCAAGTCAAGTTCTTGCATTTTGGGCAAAAAAAAGTTGGATATCATCTCACGGTAGCGCTCACCATTCACAGTTACGTTACGATTCGCCTCATCTTTGAAGAAGTACGGTCCAATGATGCCACCAGCCCATAAACTGAACCAAACTGTGACTTTTTTTGGATGCATTGGTAGCTCTTGCAATGCTTCTGGCTGGTCTTCCCTCCATTGAGCCAAAAATGAGCTGACCATAAAATGGAAGAAGCGTGCGATGAACTTTCTTAACAGAGCACGCATTTTGATAAAAAAATTCAATAATTTGCAAGCGTTGTTCGTTTGTAAGACGATTCATGGTTAAAATATAGACCAAAATGAAGATGTTTAACAGTGAAACAAAACACGAAACGTGCGTCAGCTGTTTAAACCAGTGTTGCCAAAAAGATAATAGCTAAAAAATCACCCGATACTATGGTTGGTACTATTTTTCAACCAAAGTTAACCATAACTTCGTTAAAATGAACGATAATATGATCAACATTTTCCAGAATTTGGTCAAAAGTATCCATATTATGGTCAGAATTAATAATAGTATGATCAATGTTATGTTTGTTTATGTAAGCAATTTTTCAATTTGCTTAAAAAGGCTGGGTTTTTGAGATCTCAGCTAAGCTAGGTTTAGTTAATCTGAAAACGGATTTGTGCCTTGCCGTCAATTACCAAGTTTGAACACGAAATGTTGACGGAACTGCTTAATTTTGATTAAAATCTCATTTTGCCGGACAAATCCGAGTTTCACACTACGTTAAACTAAGTTTAATCTTAATCCGCATCTCAAAAACCCGGCCTAAGTCTGTGATGTAATTTTTTGTAGTCGTTTTTGTTTTATCATGTCACAAGTCAAGTTATACACGGACATGTGCTGACAATCGCAAAACACTAAACATTTGCGATTTTACTTGAAATTGCATAATGCATTTACTGTAAATCGTAATTGAAAGAAATTTGTTGACTTCAAGCCTCAAGGGAACTTTAAGAAACTATGGCAGATCGCAAACAAAACGCACGAGTTTCAGAACACCATAAAATAAATCTGGCGTTTTGCGATTTAAAATCGTGCTATTGTCAGAACATGGCTCATAATTTAAATCGGTTTTACATGTTTAGTTTCATTCCATATAAGGTTTTCTGTAATTCATTTTCCAGCCCATGATAACCTTCGTTAGCTCACTTTTATTTTGGCTGGTTTGTACTACTACGTAAAGTAATGGATTGAAATCAATAATTTAATGAAAAAGAGTTCGAGAATTTTAAGCAAACAAAGCAACTGATTATAAAGCGTTCCACTACTTAACAAAAAAAACTAAATAACCATTAAAAAAGGTTTACAAAACAAATTTTGTATGAAAATTCACCTCAATAAACGTTTGTTAAATTTAATAATCGTTTATAAATACGGGGGACAATGTTTTAAAATACATATTAGAATTGCAATTGGAGACAACCATATTTGGGTGGAGGGCTAAGTTAACCATAGTTGCGGCTGCCAATAATATGGTTAAAGTAGCCATAATCTGTTTAAGTGGTTGGTTGCTGCTCAACTTAATTAAAACAATATATTGTTAAATTCAACTATATTTAAAGTTTCAAAAGGGGTAGACCTTATTTTGATAAATAGAAACTAAATTTTTATTAATGGAGAAAATAGTGATGTTGATAACAACAAAAGTTTGTTTGTTGCCATTGCGAGGGCCATGATAGGTTTTTTTTTACTATACTTTAACCATGTTTATTTCTCTGTGTGTAAATACAATGTTTTAGGATCGATTAAAGAAGGAAGTTAAAGTAAATGAGAGGGGCTAAGTGAAAGATGGTGAGGAAAGTGAAAAGAAAAGAAATGAAAATTGTATATGAATACCAAAGTGCATTAAATGAAACAGATGTCGGAATGCATTTGAATTTGAAATTTGAGTGCACATTCATTTAATATTTTTTTAAAGTCATCATTGGAATTAACATCATCATCATCATCTTCTACATCACCATAACCTTGTTACAGTTGCTGTCATTGCTGTGTTGCACTGCAAGCAGCATGTTGATTTCTGTCAGACACAAAAAAGCAACAACAGCAAAAGAAACAAGAACTTCTAACAACATGTATTTAAGTTGTCACACTTGTACTTTTAAAATTGTCAACACATAAATACAAAAATCATTTAAAGTTCAGGGTGATTAAAACAAGGAATACAACAAACAAGAGCCATAGCAATTTCAATGAGGGCAATACGTTTGAAGGGTGTCGTGTAGGACACCGTTTTAAAAGTGTTTTTTTTTAATTCGAAGAATAGTTTTCCAAAAGTTTTTCCAACACTTATAAAATTAAAAAACAAAAAGAAAAAAAAATCAAGGGCATATGAACGATATCAAATTGAAGATTTATCCTTAATTTTGAAAACTTAAAAGGATTTAGAAGAGATTTGGGAAAATACTCCCAAGTCACAAATTAATTAAACACCATTTGATTTGTTAGGGAAAGTTTGACTCTGTCGATTTTATTTTATAGTTAACGACAAGAATATTGTCTTGTGAATGTGCGTTTTCAATTGAAAGCGCACAAGAACTTTTGTTTACCTTTTTTTTAACCTATTTGTTAAGGCACAAGAATATAAAAACAACAAGTAAGAAAGTACCGTCGGTTAATCCTACACCACAGCATAAAAATGCAAATTTCAGAGAGTGTACCCCATTTGTCCAATCATGGAGGCAGCAACACAAAATTATGTTATAAGGTTAAACTGCATATAAGAGTTATCATGGCCGAATAAAATCTTTATCAGTTTTCTTCATCTTGAAGCGATTTCTGTTCTGTTTTCTGTACAAATTTTTGTCATGACATATTTGCTACTATAAAAGTTATCGTCGGCAATATTTATATACAAGCGCACATTTATAAAGGTGGAAGTACATAACACGCGTTAGTTCGTCGACAAGTAACGTGCGTTTATAAACTTTAGCGCGTCAAAAACTGCAAGTTTCACAACACGCGTTACAAAAGCCATTCCTGTCAGCTGTTTTTTATTTGTTTACTTATTTGTGCATTAAAAACGGGTTCGAAAGTATATCAAGATTTTGTTATTTTATGTTATATATGTTTTTTAAGCTCTTCAATAAGTTTTTCTTTCATGATTCACAAATTTGTTAAATTATTCCTTTTGTTGTCAGCTGATTACTTGTCAAAAACACACAACGCGTTAAAAAGTTCAAAGTTAACCAACTTTCTGGCGCAAACGCGCCAAATTTTGTGCATGTAGCTTTTTCTATGAAAACACACTAGCTTAACTTTTTTTGACAGAAGACGACAGAGCGCGCATGCACTAACGTGTGTAATGTACTTCTACCTTAAGGAAGTTATGAAATTTTAAGCTATTTTCAAATATTTTTAAGTAAAGTTTTGTTTAAATATTAACATAAAAATATAGTTTATGGGCACGAAGACTATGTCGGAAAGAAGTTTAATCGATTCTCAACATTTTTAATAGGCCTCGTCCTTATGACAATTTCTTCAAAATTGCGACGTAACCTATGGGCACAACGTTAGGTGGACAGACAACCAGCCAGCCGGACGAAAGGACCTCGCGAGATCGGTATACTAAAAGGTGGCTATAGAACCAATATTGTTAAAAGTTTCTCAAACCAGAAGAAAGGCATACCGTCGCCTCAATTGTGGTGTGGCTAGAAAGACCAAAGCATGTTGGAATAAGCAGGTGGCATCGTTACGGCAACAAATACAACATTACAACAAAAATGGAAGGTACATCACCGTTTACGTCAAAAAATACTTTAAACAAAAATCAAAGCGTCCGCTGAACGTGATGAAATAAATAAATTTTTAACCAATTTTTTTTGTTAATTATGGGTAATATCTAGTGTTTGGGGTCCGGGATTTCCCGGGTCTGATTTCCCGGGAATTCCCGGAAAATTTCTGACGGCAATTCCCGGGAAATTTTTTTATTTTTCCCGGGAAATCCGGGAATTTCATAAAAAAGCAATTTTACATAAAAAACGTTAATTTTAATTTAATTTAATTCTGTTTTTTTTTTTATTTATAAAAAATATTATATCTTGATAAAGAATAAAAACTGGGAATTAAGCACGAATAACAAAATCTTTTGAAATTAAAATTTTGTAGTCCCAAAAATTGAAATTACTTTTTGATAATAAAAAATATTTTAAACAAAACTTCAGTTGCTCAAAGTGATTTGTTTTATTTTTTTTACTCGCAGAAATAGATTTTTGCTTTGATACGCGTTTTAAATTTAAATTGTTGACATTACTGTAAAAAGACATAAAAAACAGCAGTTTACAAACATCAAATATTTTTAAATGTAATTCCAAGGCGAAATTAAATTATTTGAAAACAAATAATTACATTTTGGATTCGGCTATATCGAAAAGTTGTATAAAAATATATGCAGAAAATATATATAGACGACTTTTTATGAGCTGTTCTTCAGATGCTGAAGAATCTAGTAGTGATGGTGATATCACAGAAATAGTTGATGCTACTTTCAAAAAAAAAATTGGAAAATGCTATCACTAATGTGAAAGCAACGCCAAAATATCGGAAAATTAATAATCTAAACTGCTTTAAAAAAGAGTTTAATATGTATGAAGTAATCAATAATTGAACAAGGAATATGTATTGAAAACCTGTATAATGCTCTTTTAACTATAAAACCAACTTCGGTGGAAAGTGAAAGGGTTTTTTCTCTTGCTGTTCACTTTGGAACGAAGTAGAGAAATAGAATGACCAGTGACTTTCTCAACGCATTAGTAGTCTTAAAAAAAAAAAAAAATATGTTATTTTTTTAAATTTGGTAATAAAGATCTCTAGTTTTTTTAATTTTTAATTGTGTTTTTTGTGTTTTGTATATTTAATTAGTTTTACACAAGCAAATTTGTGATACACATATTGTTCATTTTTAATAAAACTGTTTTAAATATAAATTTTGTTACATTTTAATGACTTTTTTATGATTTTTTTTGATAAAAAAAATTTCCCGGGATTCCCGGTTTTCCTGGGAAATAAAAATTTTTTTTCCCGTTTCCCGGGAAATGAAAAAGTCCGGGAATTCCCAAACACTAGTAATATCTTATTTATTTTAATTTAAAGTTATCAAAAACTTCAATAAAATACAATAATCACAGCACAAAACGTGGACTTTTTGTAAACACAAACAAAACTTTGCCATAAACCTAGACAAACAATGCAAGAGCAAAAGATCGTCATCTGGCGTAGTGCTGCCACCTGTTTATTTCACGATGGACCAAAGCAAAAGAAAAACCAAAAACAGAGACACCAACAAGTTTATTCATATGGACTAACTGACAAAAAAAAAACATTATGAACGACTGACTATAGCACAACACAATATTTGCTGTAGTTTTCAGTATTTTTTCTTTTTTTTCATAAAAAAAGTGTAGTGTAATCATGCGTAAAACTTAATATAAGACATGTCTTCTTTTGTGTTAGTATCTGTGTGTAAAGCAAACTCTTGCACTTATGTGTTTAAGTATGTGTTTCTTGCTTACAAGACTCAAGGCAAAATTGTCTTTTATATTGCTACGTCTTCCTCTTTTCCATCATCAAATGATATTTTCAATTTATTTCTTACAGAAACATAGTCGTAAACAAGTGCTGAATACAACTTTTGATACGGATATTGCTATAAATATACTCAACTTACACCGAAGCCTCTGAATAACAGGATTTAGTAGATATTTTTTGATAAAGTTCCTTTCAGATGTTACAGAGTCTGCATGCCAAATTTTAAGAAATCCGGTTAATAAGTTAATAAGATATAGGGAGGGGGAACTTTTACCCGTCTTGCCCTATTTTACGCCCTCTAGCGATATGAAATAAACTATGTATCGGTCAAGCCGTTTTAGAGGAGTTTTCACATAGAAATTAAGTTTGCTTAAGGTTTCATCTGTATTTTTCCTTCTAAATATAACTTATATAACACTGGTCTTCATTGCAAGGGCGAATCCAGCCTTTAGATCAGGGGGAGACACATAGTGGAGATTCAATGAGCGCTAGCTCAAAAGCCAATTTATGATTTCAGGTTACCAGTTGCCGACTAGACTAGGGAGGGTGGCCTACATCGCCACGTTTGATCATTTGTCGGACGCTAAACACATTTTTGAAAATAAAAGTCCAGATGTTTAAGTTTTCGATAAGCCAGAAAACATAAAACTTAAAGGTTGTGCAAATTTAGATTTTCGCTAGAATTTTTTACATCAAAGAACATGTTTTGTAGCCTTCAGCTTAAGTCTAACAGTCGAAAGTTTTCCTGTGTCAAATGAACAACCAGACTAAGCGGCCTAACTCCATGCCAAGGACAGAATTCTCTTATTACCAGTTCATTAACAAGCAGCTTAGCGGATCATAATGCAAAGTATCTAAGAATTATCTTAGCGCAATCGATATTTTGTTTTGACGTTGATCCTATGAAAAATATTTTCATTTGAAGAGCTCAAGACGAAATTCTCACATCTATTATTGACTAGTCCTGGGTGCTGAGATTTTCTTTTTTTGTCTTGACGTTGCGCTCTATGAAATCGGGTTATTTAAAGCTCTCAGCTGACCAGACTCTTATCTGGTACCAGTGGCACCGGTAGCATCCAGGGTATAAACTGGTACCTGAACTAGTGGTTGGTGAGGGGGTTTCATGTATCCTTTGGTGGCTGCAGCTTAAATCCAAAATTACAGGTAGGGAGATCTTAAAAATGCCGTATTAGGGACTGATTTTTGGATAGGTTGGACTACGGTGGGTTGCTTTTTCCTGCATGTAAGAGGGCACCAGCTAATAAAAAGAGTTGTGTCTATAATCCAGGCTGGTCTGTTCTGCAATTGCAACCTGTGTTTGCTAGATCAGGTGCGTTGGTAGACGAATTATTTCACCCTGTGCAAGGACTACTCATAGATTAGGTCTATTATGGTAGGTACCCATATTAAGCATGAACACATTCAAAATTGTCGTTTGATATCTCTCGGCTTTGGGTTATATGGCATCTAATTTTTCTGCTTGGATTGAATTACAATGTGTTTAAACAAACGGAAATTTTTGGTTGAATTACTTAAATGATTTCGCAAAGACTTTGACATGGATCTTTATCGAGTAATTTAATTTTTGTTGCAAGATTAAATGATTATTTGCAAATTTTATCGGGCATATGATTCCAACTATCTCTCTTTTCTAATAATGTTTTTGTATTAAAAAAAACCTTCTTGTAAAGTATACTTTAAAATGCTACAAAACAGCATAGACTGTTGCCTATTACCAGGCTGAATATTTAGTTATCAGTGTTTTTCTTTTTTGGAATTTTTTACATTTCTTGTTTTTTTCTTTCAATGTATGGCTTTAATTTGTATTATGTTTGTTGCAAACGCATGAAAGGCCATTCGATATTGTGGGTTTCAGTCATACAAACATGCCTTCTTTTGCAAAGATAAATCTGAGGTAAATATCTAGTCAGCACCTTGTGTTTGAGTTAACACTCATACATCTTTAATATGAACTTAACTAAAAAATGAAAACCTCTTGTCAAGAATTAAAATATTGTAACACGATTTGTATGCTTTTAATACAAAAAAAATGTCATTCCATTTACTTTCATTTTGCTTGGGTTTCATTTGTCATGGATAAATTATCCATACAATTGAATTTAAACAAATATTTTAAGATGAAATAAATTAAAAGATCATAAATAACGAAATACGAAACAAATAGCTGAAGAAATTCAATACAAAGTTTCAAATTTGTCGGCGAAATATGGCTGAGTGGAATGTTGCTTGAGTGTAGCATTTCATTGCAAAAAATTATACTTGGGAAGTCAGTGTACTAAAATCAATGAACTATAATGCATAATGAAAGTCATAAATACGTCTTAGAAATAAGAAATAAATATGAAAAATAATTTTTTTAAATACAAAAAAGAAATATGAAAAATGAAAAATGAAAGCAAGCTTTATTCACTGCCAACTCTTTGAAGTCATGAAATATTGCCGCAAATAATTAGCAAGAGATAGATAATGTCATAACATTAAGGGCACTCAATTTTTTATTTTTTTATAGTTTTATTATAGTTTTTTTTTATGAATACCCCTTTTAATTAGTGTTTTTCATGCATTTCCAAATTAAGGATATTCCTTTTGCAGCTTTACAAAACTTAAATTTTTTAAATGTTTTCTGCTAAATGCAAATGCATTTTTTCTTTGGAATGTTTTTGTAGAAAATATTTTGATTAACTTAATATTTCTGCAACCAACAAACTGTTTTCCTTAAATACTTTTACGGTTTCTTTAATTAGTTCTTGCTGTCGCTACTTGCAACCAACCAACTTTTGGCCACTCCAACAACTTTCAGCAATTTTATTTAATTTGATTTGTTTTTGCTTTTTTCAAAACTATCTCCCACACCGTTTAACCGCAAAAGTATTTGCAAAATTTTTAAACGCACCAGAAACTTTTGAATTCTTACAAGTTCTGCTTGCTTGCTTGCTTGGACGTTGGTAAACATTAGAGGGCTTTAAAGTGACTACTTTATCTTTTTTTTAATGCCAATAAATTTGTTTACTTCCATACTTTGTACAATACAAAAAAAAAAAAAAAAAAAAGAACACACACACACATTTTAAATGATGGCAAATTATTTTTTTAGAACTTTTAGCAACAACTTGAGCACCAGAAATAAATGATGGTCGTCAATATGAAATAATGACGTTAAAGAAAATCTTGGAAAATTTCTTCTTTGACATTATTTCTGGAAGAATTTTAAATAGTAGTTTTCTCTCAAAAATAATTAAGTTACCATAATAATTATGAAAATAAATGAAAACAAAATAATTAATACTTAAATTTGGTAAATGCGAATGTTTAAGGTGTAAAATGAGTCATAGCTAATACAATGGCACACTAAAATATTGCTTAAAGCCGGTGATTCACTATCATATTCAGTCGTACTAATTGTCAAGAAAATCGTGTATGTCTCTCTAGTTTGGGATCTCGCGGGATACCAATTGGCACGAAAGACGTGTTGTCGTATCTAAGATTTGTGTAAAATAGCATAACTAGAAGCAATTTTAGAATATTATCGTGGTTTCAACAGACGGACATGGCTAAATCGACTTAGAATTACTCAAGAAGCCAGAAACTTTAAGGAGTCTGAGATGAATAATACAAAAGTTTCACACGGGCAGACAAACTAAGCTGCTTGTGACCACAGATATGATAGATTATATGCGATCAGAGTTGCATTTTCTTGTAAAGTAGGCTGAGTTTCGCATCTTTTTTGTTTGATAGCGTGGCATTGACAACAGATTTTCGTGTGAGTAAATCATACGATTGTGTAGAATAGTAGCCGGCGAACACATATTTGCACTATTAATACTTATTTTACATCAGTTTATTTAATAAAAGTATGTCGTCCATTCACAGAAAAAAATGTTGCACCAGTAAACGCATTAATAAAATTATAAATTAATAAAATCAGTTTTAATTAAAAATTTAATCAAGTGAATTAAACGTTTAATCAATCGAATAAAACGTTTAATCAAGTGTATTAAACCACCAGTATACAAATTATCAATATCAATTAAACTTTTAATTCACTTGATTAAACGTTTAATTCACTTGATTACATTTTAAATTAGAACTGATTTTTTTTTTTTTTTGATTAATGCGGTTACTGGTGCAAAATTTTTTCTGTGTTGCAAAAACACAAATAGTTTTACCAATCAACACGTGTTTGTGCTTAAGAGCTGTAAATAGAACTCACTTGCAAAAATTTATTTTAATTCATTCGTTTTTTTGCGTCTTACTCATATATAGGAAGTGTTTATTTCGACATTTAATGGGGGAAAAAAATTGTGCAGCAAATTTCATGAATATAAAAAAAATACAAAAAATCCAGTGTAAGTGACTCATTGCGTCACAAAACAATTGCACACTTTTTTTGTAGAGTTCTCAAACAATGCTGTCTTAAGTGTGACACAAATAAATTTGTTTATGGATGATAATATTCAAAGGCTTCTGGTATATTCACACTTAGCAAATATTTTACAAAAAAAAAAAAAAAAAAATCCGTTAATAGCGTAACCACTAAATTGGTCAGCAAGACGCTAAACAATGTCGCATACATTGAAATAAAAAAAACGTCAAATTGTTCAAACATGTCTAATTTTTCTTATGAAATAAAAAATGTTGTTCTACATATGCTGCAAACTGTGGACAGATTACTATGCTTCACAACGAAGTCAAAATTTATATAAATTGAAAAGGTTTTTTTCCTCAACTCAACTTTCCAGATGCAGTTCCGAAAATTCTTTAAGATACTTTAAATTACCTCCAAATGAATGCGATTTTGGGCTTCCATGCTAAATTTTTTACTGAAATATCTACATTATCTGATTATCTACAAAAAGTAAAATTGTCCGACCCGACATATAACACACAAATTACCAAAACCAACACTTCACTTGTATAAATTCATTTCCGAACAACATATTCCTTCTGATATGTTTTTCTCAGTGTAAGCATTAAATATAATTAAATTAATAATGACACTAATAAAAGAAATATTTAACAAGAGAAAGCACTTTATAACAAAAATCAAGAACTAAAACTGAGGTTAAAGAGTGCAACATAGATCAAGCATAATTAGTAAAATGTTTTACAATGATTAAAATGTTTATGAGTCGAAAAATCGCAGTGTGTTTGAGTGTGTTGAAATTGCTTATTATTAACCTACAAACTAAATTACATAGTAATATAACGATAATTAAAAGAATAGAAATAGTGTCCTTGTTAAAAAACATGTAGCACAACAAAAACTCATACAACACACATGCATACATATGTATGTATAAAATGTGGCACAAATCAAATGCATACTTATAACGACAACTCGCTTGGAACATGTGTCGACGAGACACACTTGTACTATAACCGACAACAGCAAAAGCAGCAGCAAGTGGCTGTGTTTCTGAAATTCATATGGTTAATTGATTACCAGCACAAGTATAATGGATGTTTTAGAAGTGGTAAAAGGGGCACTTGGAGTTACAGAGAGAGGAGAGAGAAAATTTAATAGTGATTTTGAGTAGAGAGAACTATATTTGCAGTAAATGCTGAATTTCAAAATGGAGTGTACGAGGTTCGGAAAGAAATGAAAATTATTTTATAGTTTTAAATTAAGTCGGTAATAAATGGATGAGGGTCCCGGCACCCGAACCAACTTCAATGTGAAATATCTCTTAAACAATAAAATGTACAAAGGTTCAGCAATTTTCTAAAGATTTTTATAATTTTAAGCTTTCCTGTTTTGTTTGGGTTGGCTGTGGAGCCACCGAAAGTCAAATAGTCCTAACTCTCTTGATAAGGGTACCTGGGTACCCGTATATAATTTAAAGCATTCTGTTTAGAAAAAAATTGAGATAAGAGTAGTATTTGCTTCTTTTTTTATTTAGAATTAATAACTTATTATATTTTACTTTGTATTGATATCATTGCATAAAATAAACCATATGAAATTAATATTTGAGCAGCGTGGAACAATTATTTTCCTATGCGAGTTGCTCATTGGCCGTTTACAGCCATCACATATTTTGCGATCGGATTTCGAATCAATAGCCACACAAAGCTGGCAACCACCTTACTACTACTACTTACTATTTCCGGTTAAATACCAAGTATTCCCTGGTAATGCGGCTCAGACGTCCGCCTGATTGCAGTAAGAGCGAGAAGGCCGGCAGTTGAGTAGCCTGAATGGCATGCTGAGTATGATGCGTTAAAAGTAATTAGGTTACAGCCACCGAGAAACAGTCACTGAAACTCAATTGCTCTTTTGCCGTTTTACGTCCAGTCTGCCTAGAGGTTGTTGGCAGCCCCAACTCTAGGATCGGATGCTTAGGGTTAATCTTAAACAAAAATGAAAATGATAAACGAAACCTCAACAAATAAGAGGCCCTATAATCCTTGTAGGATATAGTATATAGTTGGCCATGTTATAGAAATCATAATTACAAAATTTGTTCTGGATTTTCAGAACATGTTTTTTCTAGAAACACTTAAAATTCCTCAAGTGAAAAGATTTAAAAGGTATTGTTACCATTCAAATTTAAAATATCAATATAAAAGATTTACAACTGATTTTGTTGCCACCCTCGTTATTTTCATTATAATATGCATATTCTATAAATATGTCGTCATAAGTAGTCGTATATAGTACATGAAGTTGTAAAATTGCCTTTTTTTTAATAAGAAAATATTATAAAATGTCACTGCTTTTTACATGAGTTTGCATGAATGTAAACATAAATGTATGCCTGCCTAAAAATACACTTAGAAAGTAGACATACACTAGACCTTTTGTATATATCCCACACGCAAATTAAAGTGTGTGAGTGTGTATGTATGTATGTGTGTGTTGTTGTTCATATGTGTGCAAATGTTTTTATAACTTCTGGCAACACTTTAATTATTTCTTTAGTGTTGGCTTTTTAATTATTAAATGCACTGAAAGCACATCAACAACATTACAGTGGCAGCAACACGAGCATCATCAGCATACATGCCACGTAACTCATCTTATCATTCTCTACAACAACAATAGATGAAGAAGGAAAAAAACAAAATGACACATATCACAAACAACAAAAATAATAGTAAAAAAAAATTTTTTATAAAACAAATGTAGTTGAAAACAGGATACGTACACCTACAACTACACCTACACAC
This sequence comes from Pollenia angustigena, assembly GCA_930367215.1. Lineage (NCBI taxonomy): Eukaryota > Metazoa > Arthropoda > Insecta > Diptera > Polleniidae > Pollenia > Pollenia angustigena. The sequence goes on along the minus strand of OV884057.1, from coordinate 114,974,911 downwards.
ATTTGAAAGTGAGTGTGTGTAAGAAGATGTGTATGTCCTATATAAGTCTAAGAGAGTGGGCTGTTAGCTTAGTATTTTTGAGTAAATTATAAGTGAGAGCATGTGCTTTATTCTTAGTTTCTGGTTTGCTTCCTGCAACATCATAAGAAATTAGTCCTGTGGCTATAAAAAAAAAAATTATAAGGAAAGAAACAGAAAAAAAGAACATTAAAAACTGTCAACGACACGTTTAAGCTCCCACGATTGAGAAAAGTAACACACTTACACAAATTTTAAAAACCAACACAAATTAAATGTGTGAGAAGACATGAAGTGTATTAAAAAACAAAATATTAAAAACCAAACCAAAATATATTTTTTAAGCGAATGGAGTTTTTCTCCGACTTTAGTGGTCTGGTGTTCATCCTATAGTTTAGCGTTAAGAAAAAATAACAACGTTGACGTTTGGTGATGAAAATGATGCTCATATTTTTGTCAACATCAGCAACCATCTGACACACGTTTAAAAGCACAAAAAAAAAAAATGCTCTATTTATGGGTTTGCTATCACCGCTAAAGAAACTGCGGTAATAAATACTAGCGGCACAAACAGTTTTACCACCAGAAGGTGCTGATGTATTTAAATTTGAATCTGGAATCAACAGTAACAATTCTGTTTTTTTTATTGTAGTTTTTATTCCACTTTGTACTTTTCTGTTTCATCTTCATATTTTCTAGTTGCGTTGCCACATTGTTTTTTATGTGTCGCTCTGTTTGTCCAGCCGTTTGTCTTATGTAGTATGTATGTATGTGTGTATGAATGCCCTGCAAATAAAATTGGACCACCTGATAAATTTTGATAAAATGGACTACTCCATGGACTGGTCCGATGTAATGCAAGCATGGACCATGTAATTGTTAAAAAGTGTTCGTAGTAAGACGAAATGTCTTCCTTTGTTAACGACGTGATTTCGTTTTTAAACTAATCCTCTTGAGTAAACCATGGAGTAGTTTGAAAACTACTCCTTAGTAGTCCAAAGGTGGGTTATATGGTCGTCCCCTAGGACATCGTAATGTTAAATACACCATGTTTTTTCCATACGTTTGGTTTACTTTTGGACTAGTCCTAGTCCCTTGTGGGCTACTCTTTACACGCGTATTTGGACTGGTCCTATTATTTGCAGGGTGTAGTTTCTACATTGTACTTTTACACCGAGTGTGATGAATGTTTAGCCCATAAAATGATTTTGCGACTTTGTGTGCTTTTTTAGTTCTTGTGTCGTCCTGTCTGAAACTCCTAGATGTTTTGTTGTTGTTGCTGTCGCTTGTGCTATTGTCTCAATTGTTTTACAGTAGTTCTTATTGCGTCTCCCTGGAAAGTAAAAGACAGACAATTTACTCTAAATGATTTCAAAGCCATAATGCACACACAAACACTCACTAACATGGCCAACGCTCTCTGTACTTTTGCAACGTTTTCATTTTGTTAAAGTTTTGTACATTTTGTTAGCCATTCAACATTTGTCTTCTATTTGTATGATCCCAGTCAGCATTTACAAATGTTAATATAATGATTTCTAGTGCCCGGTCGAACGTACTTTTTTAAGACCGAACCCGAACTTCGGTAAATATTGCAAAGTTCGGCCTTACTCGAACTTTTTGTCAATAAATCTAAACCAAATTTCAGGAATTTATCATAAAATGTTCAATATACACGCAGAAAAAAAGAAATTGGAAATATAATACGGAAGTTCAATATAAAATACATACATATTACTTATCAAAATAAAATATTTTAATTATAAAATGACTCAGAAGCATTTCTGTATTTATGCTAAATATGTAGATTATTTCGTCAATCTGAATAAAGTTGTCAAGCCGCACTTAATAACTGCTCACTAGCAACTCTGGCGGGTGTTGCTGAAGGGTTCTTACGGGAGTTGAGTTCTATTATTGAAATATATCAGTATTTTGAGGACTGAAAGGTTCAGTCAAATACCGTTTGATTTCTTTTTCAACAACATTTTCGTCCTGCTTTCTATATCTGTTGTTTTCGTGATATTTTCATATACACACTTGATAATAATCATGTAATTTTATAAACAAGTTCGGTGTTTAGTAAAAATTTCGCCGAACGCCGAACTTTGGCCAAACACCACTTGTCGAACTCTGTAACCAAACCCGAAAGCTCGGTCGAACACTAATGATTTCTTTAAACCTTTTCATTATTAAAATATGTAGTAATAAATGAGCTTATTTTATGATCATAAAGAGGTTTTTGTAGGGAGAAAATTGTACGGTATGTGCGATTCTATAACAAAAGTTTCTTCCCAGAAAAAATGGAGCTTATTGGTAAGGGAGAGAAGCACAACTCCCCCTTACAAACCTGCATACAAGAGGCACGATTTTTATATGGCGAATTTCCACTTGGAAGCACTTCATTTTTCCCCTCTGCTAACAAACAAATAATTGACGGATTGCGTTACAAAAAAAAAGTAATTTCTAAGTTCGGAAATATTTCGGGAATGATCAGATTTTAGTATTCGCTTCTCTGCTGCTTTTTAGTTGTGTGTAATAGTCAGCGCATACATCAGTGCTCATGTAGTTTTCGTGCTTCCAGAAACCTTAAATGTTTTTCTGGGTTATTACTCATTTTACAATCTGGTTTGTCATGCTATTCGAGTCACTTTTTGCTCATCTTTAGAAACATTTTAGTATTATTATCGATAACTTAATAATTGAGTCGTATATTTAATCGTTTGTGAGTCCTTTGCCGTAATTTTTCCTTAGTGGTCTTAATCGTCAATTATTTGAATGTTTTTATATCTTTTTAAGTTATTAATTAATTTTATTTTTTGCTAAATTTCTTATCAAATGTTTTAAATTCGCTTAAGCTCGGTATACATTTCTCCATTACAAACAAAAACAAGATCAGTTTAGATCGTCAAGATTAAAAAAAAGTCACATATGACAACTTTACTTTTGTAGGTGCAGTACATTAAAAAAAAAAACAGCATCACAATACTTTCTTTTACATCGCCGAACTTGCGAAATATCATTTTAAAACAACGTTCAAACCTGTCACATTTCAAATGCGATGTGATTTATCAGTTTTTAGTGATCAAAATTATTTAAATGAGACTCATTTTATTAGGGTTTGTCTTAGGCCCCTATTACGATTTACAACTCAACTCAGTTGTGTTGCAATTAAGACAACTGGTTGTGATCAGCTGTGATTTTTGTTATGTTTTTGTTCACCGAAATATAGCAAAGTTGTAAACCATAATACAAAAATTAAGAAATTACAACTCAGTTGAGTTGTAAACCGTAATAGGGGCCATGACTAATTTAAAAAAAAAAAAAACGTACAGCCAGACCTAATAAGTTCTCATGTCCATACAATTTTTATGAAGTGTACCGAAATAGCGCGGCGGCAGCGTTTTGCAAGTGGAAAATCCGATTTTGACAGCGCGTTTAAAAGTGAAGTTGGCCGCGATTGTAAGTAAATAATGGCAATTTAGCTATTTTTGGGTCAATTTGGGGGTTTACCTCCATTTGTTATTTCTATTATGTGAAGAAAGTGAACAGTACTCTTCGTGACACAACGTGGACGCTCTTGTTTAAGTCTGGTATATCAGCGTAAAAGCTAGGCGGAAGAAAACGTTCTGCTTTCCTCTCTGGTTTAGGTACGGCTGTTACTGAAATAAGTCTCTTTCAAATGCTGGCTGAGATATAATTTTGTTGTTGCAACTATCTGTGTGTGTCTCACATGAGTGTGGCAAAACTTATGTTGACAGTAGTATACTTGCAATTAGTTTTAAGCATCTAAATAAAGCAAACACTTTATACCAAACTATCTGTCTTTCATATTCTCTCATTTTACATTTTGCAAAGTCCTTTTTTTATACCTTTGTTGCTGTTGTTTTTGCTTTTTATTTCTATTATTCTCTGACACCCACAAGGGGCATGATTACTATACATGGTTCGCTAAGTTTTGTTTGTTGTTGTTGGTTGTCATTTGCTTATGCCAAGAAGACCATCGCAAGACATTAGAGTTCCTATAAATGTCATTAAAGCTTCGGTGTATCTTTTATAATTTGTAGTTCTTCTGGGAAGGCTTTATTTCCAGCAGATTTAAAGTTTGTTAAAGTTTAAAAATTTAATAGTTCGTGGCTTTAAATAGAACTTGTCATATAACGAGACCAGGAAAGCAAACAAAAACTTTTGCTTCTTTAAGAAATGAAATTGTAATATGGAACAGTAGATATTTCGTCAAGAGTTCCATAACAGAAAGCTGTAATTCCAGTTTATAAGTTATTTTATATATTGAATATTATTCTACATACCAATACGCGAATAAAAAGAAAAACTTTTGCATGACGTTTAATATCAAAAATAATTGTTCAGATCAAAAGGAAATAATTTTATGTTGTACAAGTGTAAGAGATTTATCTCAGAGAAGTTGGATATCGTTAATAAAATGAACAAGTTTGTCATTACTATACGAAACAAATGTCATTTCACTGAACATACATACATATGGAGAGCTCAGATCTAAAGCGAACCAAGTAAAAAAAAAAACGAAAATGTTTTGAGTTTAAGTAAGTGAACTGTAATTTATTACTGGAGCCATTGACTTTGGTTTCTTACCGTTACCTTACGAACGAATCACTTTGTGATTTGGTCCATTACAAACCCGGATAGAGTTTAACTTTGCGGAGAATTTCGCACTAGTATTTTACGACTTGGTTGGGTTCAGCTCTGAGCTCTCTATATGTTGAGGTCGCCTTTATCGAAATCGAAATGAATAAATTTAAACCTGCCCTCCACACGCAGAAAAAAAACATATTTAAATATGGTCACCTCCAACAATACTATGCTTAAAATTTTTGTCACCGACAACCATATTTTCGTTAAATTAGTCCCCTATCAAGAAACCACAACCATATTATGGTTGCCTCTAAACATGTTATGTTTAAATATGACAATAATTTGTTTTTAAATTCACTATAGTATTTTCCTCTTTTTTAAGGGCAACATGCTATGGTTAAAAATCAATCGTGCTGTTATAAGTGTTAACCATATTTTAGTTATTATTAACCATAATGTGTTCGGAGGCAACCATATTATGGTTGTGGCTTCTTGATGGAGGACTATTTTTACCATAATATGGGTGTCATTGACAATAATATAGTTAAATTAAACATAGTATGGTTAAAATTTTCTTTAAACATAGTGTTGTTGGAGGTGACCATATTTAAACATGTTTTTTCTCTGGATGCAGGTACATAAATATAATCTAATTTTTAAAAAATCATTCAGGAAAGCAAATTTCGATCTACCAAAGGTTAAAATACAATTTGGTTTAAGGATGGATGTTTGACTATTGACGTCAACAGTCGTCGATGGCTGCGAGTGTTAGACGGCAAATCCATCTGAGGAGATCGAGTGGTTGCGATCGAAACATGTCATGGTAACCTGCCGGCCAGGGTTCGAGCCCCGTCCACGGTCAAGAATGAAAGATTACCAATAACAATTTCAATTAATTTTCATATTGTAAAATTCCTTTAAATTTGGTGAACTTAAGCCTAATTAAAAATATTAAAAAATTTGGATGAAACCCATAAATAGTTCAACAAAATAACCACAATACTAAAAATATTTATATATTTTTAGGTTAATTAAATATATTTATAAATCACAAAATTGTTTAAGTGCTTTTATTGCGTTTTGTTAGGGAACACACACATCTGCCATAGAATTTTTACATATTTTTTAAAGCGGGCTTAAAAATCAACCTACAAGAGACGAAATAATCGAACATGTCGACCCGACCGCTTTTGCTAGTTTAGCAGCATCATCAGTAATTTTGATGGCTTAAGAACAGACAAAAAAAACCGAGTTACTTGTGCATAGCGGTCCTTAGGACTCCTTAATCTTGTTTGGAAATCTTTCTGCATATCCAACAAGTCAAAAATCAACATATTTAATTCAAACGTAAAGTCCTCCTTTCTGCAAGTTTTCACCAAAGGATGTGACTCCAACTAACAAGTTCTAGGCGGAAGCAAACCGGGACCCTTTAAGTCTGATACACAGATTGGAATCCTAAAGAGCGACAAAGAAGTCTTGGAATGAAATTTAATCACACATTAACATGTGATAGATCTCAATGGAATGTATATATGATGACTCCATGCTTCACACTGGAGCGACGTCAATAGAATAATAATATAAAACCAGCAAAATTGATAATGCAGTGCTGGGTAATTTGAGCTTTAATTAAAATCATATAAGATTGTATGGGATCTGAGCATTTAACTATATTTAAAATAAAACATTTCTGATTTATGTCAGTTTAAATTTATTTACACTTTAAGCCAACATCTTAAATTTATCTGACATATTATTTTTTTCTAATATTTATTTTTTTTTTTTTTTTTGTTAAAGTTTTAATTTAAAACAAAAGAAAATGTCTATAGAAAAGTTCAAAGATCTTTAATTGTAAATTAAACAATTCAATTTAAAATTCATTATTTAATATTTGTTTATTCTAAACTTTATTTATTGTCTATTATTATCTCTTTCTCGCAAACTGAGGATAAATTTTAAAAAAAAACTTTTAGTTATTTTGCAATACAATAACAACACACACCTGCTACTTCAGAAATTTCTGAATTTTTTTGTTTTGTTTATAAATCGAGTTTTACAAATGCAACTGCCTTTTAGAACTAAATATAGTATAAGTGTCAAAAAAAAAAAAAAAAAACACACAGGCTGTGGTCACACAAATAGAAACAATGAACATTATTTTTGATTAAATAAATACGTAGACAAAAGCAAGTTTTTTAAAAGATTATATTATAATTAAAAAAATTCTTGCCCAAAATACTGCCTTGTCCCCACAGAGTTGACCATTCCCTGTTTTTATAAAAGTCATATTAAATATTATTTAATAGAATAGAAGAGAAATTGTTGTTAGATTTATTTATAATCAAATGCTATTTGTCATATTATTTTAAATATGTAGATTTTTTTTTTTTTGTTTATTTAACAAACTAACAAATTAGACAATTTTGTGTTTTATTTTCTATTCAACAAAAGACAACAAACATTTTTGTTACGTAGAAATTTATGCAAATTCAGTAAAATTTTTATTTTATAGCCACAACTGAAGAAGAGTGTATTATGGGGTTGTGCTGATATTTGTAACACCTTAAAATATTAGTCTAAGCCTTACCTTTTACTTTATCACTTTTTTAGACGATCTAACAATGCCGTCCGTCCGTCCGGCTGGCAGACTGGTTGTCCCAAAGTACAGGTTGTAATTTGGGAGATAGTTTGACAGAATTTGGTACATACACAGGTACTTATTATCATAAGGACTTAACCTATTAAAAATGGTGACAGTCTGTTCCCATACAAGCTTCTTTCAGGAATAGAGTCCTTGTGATCAAAAACCATCTTATTATGTTGGGATTAAGATTAAGTTTGGTCCAAGATTATTTAATTTCAACGTTTATCATCTTACCAAATTTAAATGGAATCGGTATATGTAAAAGCTTTGCCTACAAAATATGGTGTTGAGTAATCAAAAAAGCACTACTTACAATTCTACTGAAAGAACCAATGAATTTTACAAGGGATGTCCCAAAATGAACGCATTCAAAAGTAAGTCATTATTTCTTTACTTGAATACATCAAGTAGAAAGTAGCTTTAGAAGTTGTTATATGAGTATTTATAGAAGAAAGCTACTAAATAATGAGTGAAAGAAGCTCTTCATTTTGAAAAAGTAAGCAAAGTTTTACTGGGTTCTTAATATATGTTGATATAACTTTGACGATAGCTACTCTGTTATGTTAAAATATTGTGTTGGTAGGTAAAGAATTAAACATAGATCCTATAAAAACCCCCACCTTAAAACCACTTTATGACAAAAAAATCGCATAAACGCTTCAGCTGTGAGCTCTCCATACCTAAAGCACTTTTCATGAATTTTAACCCCCTCATGGATCCCAAATAGGGTACACTTTCGAAAATTTGTCTCTAAATTATTTGGTGTAGGGGATCATATAGTCGAACTTGATCGACAATACTTTCTTTCTTGTATTTTATTGATAAACCAAAAACGATTACGATACATCCTGAAAATAAAAAACTAATTAATGTTTATAAAAACAATAATGTTATCAATGTCTTAATAAAGGAACTATTATTCTCAGAGCAAGAAAATTTGTATGGATTTCGATCAACTTTAAACACCAATTTGTGTTTAAAACATTTTTAAAAATTTTTTTACTCAAATTTCAAATGATATTTATTCAAGTAGTCATGCTTAAGAAATGTTAAAATAATTAGTTTAGAATACTTGGAGAAAATAAATTCTCAACTCATTTAAATGAAAAAAAAAAAAAAAAATTAAAATTTTACCTCAATAATAAAATAAAAATTTTATTAAGACCATTTAAGGATTTGTAATAGTTCAGTGACTAAAACAGTGAAAGCCTTTCAAGTGATGTTTTGGTTTCCATTCAAAATCTTCCATTTTCCAAAAAGATTTTTGTTTTGAGGTTATGAGTTTTTGTTTCTTTTTTTCATAAGTTAGTTACTTTACTATGTTTGTGTAATACTTATGCAAAAATAATTTACCTTTTGTTTATTATATAATACATTTTAATTTTCTTCAATTTCTATTTATATTTGTAATTAAACTTTTCTAAGGGTTTTAATAAAACTTGTGGCATTTCTTATGGTTTCTTGCTTCAAACAACAGAATAATTATTATTTTATTTGAAAATTCTCGAGTGGAAATAAACCAGAAAAATGTATTGCTTTAAAAAAAAAAAATATTATTAAATGCTGATATGTAATAAAGGAATGCTTTTACTCTCAATGTTGTGCAGTCCCCGTTTACACCATGAACGTTTCATTGAAAAAGAAAAGGGAAACAAAAAATGATTAATGGAAAATCATTTGGTTTTCTCGTTCGTAATCTTGAAACTGAAGTTAGCTGCCAGAAAAATTTAATAGTTTTAACGCAAATAAATGTTTAAAGTTGCGGCAATAATCATAATATAAACGGAGACTTTTGCATTATACTCTGCCTGCAAATTAGATCAAACGTTTCTACACAAAATAAATTGGAAAGTCCCAATTTCCACAATGCAAGTCTTATTGATCAGCTTGCTACTTTGTAGGCGAGAGTGACGAGGGGAAAAGAAACGAGTACTCAGCTTGCTGTACTCGTCATATGCGTTTTGTTTTCTCATTCGTAATTTTCAGCAGGTCTATTTTGACAATTATCTTTCATATTTAATTTCGTTGTACAAAGTTAATTTCGTAGCGTGTGTGATTTTTTGTGTGTGAATGTCAAAACGCACATATACATTCATACAAATGGAATAACAGATAAATAATAAGACTTGACTCGTGAAAACGCCGAAGCTGATTCAAAGAAAAATGTGATAAGTTTATCAATAAGACTTGCATTGTGGAAATTGGGACAAAGTACTTAAATTTTGAAAACGAACAATAAAAAAAAACATTTTATAATGATTTGATAATTTAATACGTATTTAAACAGTCTAATCTTAATTAAGGTATAAACACCCATACATTTTTATTCAAACATTTTATTCTTTTAAAAGTTAAGTGCGAATTAAAATGAGAGATCGATTTTGGAAACTGCAACCCCCGACTATCGCAACACCCCGATTACAGCAACATTTTTTTATTACAATCTTTATAACTGCAAATATTTTTTAAAAATAGTCTCAATAATGCAACATTATTTCGGAAACTTAGTTTTAACAAAGTTAGTGTCGGTTCACACACGTCAAGTTTGACTCGTCTCCTAAAAACTCAAGACTTGATGAGTTAAACTTGACGTGTGTGAACCGGCACTTATTAATTTTTAGTCAAAGAATCCCATTTCAACAAAATTTCTCAACAGTCCGCTTTCCCATTTAGTCGTATGATTTCTCAAAAATCATGTTTCCTTATAAAGTATGATAGTCTGAGCTAAAAATTGAATTGACTAAAAAAAATTTTTTAGCAAGTCTATGAAAATGTTCATAAAATGCTAAATTCCTTGCGGTCAGAGTTGCATTTTCCTATAAATGAGCTGAGTCATACGATTTCATCTCTTTTGTGTGACAGTGTAGCATTGGCAAATTGTGCTAACATTTTTTTATGTCGGAAAATAATTAGATGTTTGTGTAAATGAATCAAGTGGGAAAAACATATTGAAGAGGGTAAAAACATACATGTTCTGTAACTTTAGTGAGAACTTCGTTCAACAAAAAGATAAGAAACAAAATATTCCATCGTTTCTCGAAAATTTAGAAACAAGTGTGTCTGTTACTCGTACCAAAAACTAACCTGCGGGAAATTTGTGTCTATTGGTTCAACAGACTGGTCCTGGGATTTCTAAAAATAGAAAAAATACAAAAAGAAAGAACTCATGATCATTGAAGGGAGAATCAATCATTTAACTGGTATATGAAGAACAAAACGGTAGAGAAAGTAATGAATTACAGTACAGTCTTCACTGTTAGTGTGATACATTTTTTGGGACTTTCTAAAATTTGGTTCTTGAATTTAATTGTAGGACTTGTTTTATTGAAATAATACTTCATCGTATTGAAATAATACTACATTGTAGTAACTGACACTAAACACGTTCATTGAGAATAGATGTGTGACTGGTCAAATGGCATCAATTGACCCCCTGCAATGACAGCCCCATGTAAAAGAGATAGGTCTATTCATATAAAGTGTTAGAACTAGCACCGGTCTCTACCACCAAAGACCTATCACGGGACTACTTTCGTATCAGTTCGCTTCCCTCTAACGTATCAAAAGAGATTACGTCGTTACGTTATAAATGTCATAATATTCCACTCGAAGCCGGCGACCAAAATTAACTAAAATTAAAAAATTGTCAACTGCCGCAGCAAAAATACAACCTTCGGCTCTACCAGTTAATGTAAAGTGTGACTTTTATGTTTGTTGCTTACAAAATGGCTTTGAAAGCATTCGTATATTTTTAAAAAATGTTAAAAGCAAAATAATTAAACAATGAAAAAATTATGTTATTTTTTTATTCATTTTGCATTTTTAATTTATTTTTGAATGTTGAAATTTTTTCTCACCCCGTTTTTATTTTATTTGCCAGTTCAAAGCGGGATCTTTCTCACAAAAATTTTACAGACACACTTTTTCTCTAAATTGGCGAGTAGTTTCCTTGCGTAAAGCAGTTAAGTGAGAAAAACTGTTTTTTTTTTTTCAATTTATGGCATTAATTTCTCACAGTTTAGTCGAAAAGTTTCTCGGCGCGGGAATTACAGAGCATACGAGCCGTTGCTTGGAATTCTTTAAACAAATTTAAACAAATAAATAAGAAAAAAACAGCGGACAGAAAAGGCATTTTTAACGAGAGTTGTGTAACCTGCCATTTTCCATTCACTTAAGTTTTTAAACGCACAATACTCCTCGACGAATGTTATGCACTTCCTACTATCTTTAGTGCTATCACAAACAAAAGCTTTTCACTAAAAAATGGCGGTAACCAAGTATTATAAACAATGGTCGGTCATTGCAACTGTTAGGTAATTGCAACAGGCCATTGCGAAAATCGAGCTCGGACTGTTATTGATTTCTTTAAGATTTTGCGGGTTTATTTATTCCCTAATAGTTTTTTTACACTCGCTCACATCATACATCTTTCATCTTATCGCAAAGATGTTAACATCTTCCCATAAGATGTTCCTATTTCATGTTGTTTCATTCAACATCTTTCGATTATTTTATTTTTCTAGTGATGACTAGAAAAAACAAATAATTTGTTACCATCGCTAGAAAAAATTACAAAAGAGCAGGACAGTAATTTCATTTATTTAGTTTTTATTCACTCTTACACATGAAAATAAATATTTGTATGCTGAAAGATGTTACAGATGTAAACAAGTTTTTTTTATTTTCAACATCTTCCACGCATTCCTATAAGATGTGCTCAAGTGTAAATAGGCTTTAACACTTATTTTTGCAATGTATAAATTTATTTTGAATAAAATTGTTCTATTTTTTTTTTTTTTTTTGTTCTATTTATTTACTCCTTTTATAAAAATATCCCAGTGTTTTTGGGCTTAAGAATACGATAGCAACAAACAGGATTCTTAAAAAGAACACAAATTAAGAAATATTTAGTTTTTTTCTTTTGAATTTTAAGATTCATCTTTTATATACAACACTCATAGGATGCTCTAATATATAGATGGATGTTGTATTCAAACTTTGAAAACAACATCCTTTTTAAAAAAAACAGCAACGCTGCAAACAATAACTTTCTATCAACAGCAGCAGCAGGAGCATTTTTAAGAAATAGTAATAAAAAAATCCTGAAATACTCTTCATTTTTCCTACTTTTTCATTTTTTATGTTCGGAGTATTTGTTAAATTTTTTGTTATTTAAGCTTTTTTTATCTAGATATTTGGGAAAAACAAACAAAAATCAACAACAGCAACAACAAGTAGTCAACGCCTTTATTATGTTCACTCTTTGTATTTGTGGATACAATCGCTAGTGAGTTACAAGTTGTTGTTTGCTCATGGTATGACGACCATAAAGCAACTTGATAAAGAGCGGCTGTTGGGCGAACAAAAGTTGGTTAAAATCCTGTGGAAATTAAATAAAATGAATAAGCGAGTGAATGAATGAATGAGTGTGAGTGCTTAAAGCAACGCAAAAAAAAATGACAGCTGCTTTTGTTCCAAGTTATTTTTATTAAAATATTTGTTCAGCAAATTATTTTCAGGATTTAATTTTTGTTCCGTGTGCTAAATGACAAAAAAAAAAAAAAAAAAAATGGAAACAATTTTTTTCCTTATTATTTTTAATAAAGGCCAACAAAACAACTCAACAAGTTTACACCTGCCGCAACATCACCGTCCACAACTCGCCACTAGGAAGAAGAGGTTTTAAAAGCAGCTGTTTTCAACGGACTTGTATTTAAATGGAGAAAGCAATATAGAAAAAATCGCTGCAAATATAAACAAGAAGAAACTGAATCAAATATTATTTTATTTACGAAATAATGTTTTGCTTTCTCTTAAATCAAAAATGCAGAATATTAAAAATATTTCAAAATAATTCTATTGAAATCTATTTTAGGACATTTTAACCTTGTTAACATCGTATAACTTAGTTAAAATAATTTTAAAAAGAAATATGCTTTCGAAATATAATATAATTGACAAAGTTCCTGCTTTTATCAGAAAAGAAACTAGTTTTATATGTTATCTGTCACAAAACAAAACAACAACAAACAACTTCATGCATTTATATTCATTTATTTTCATGGCATTTATTTTAAATTCGTTCCAAAATCTTTATTTATATTTTTACAAAAAAAAAAAGAACAAATTTTTATATTGTATATAAATTCTTCTTTTTGTGTTTTTATTTAAAGGTAACAAATTAATGATCCTTCCGCAGGGTATCCTACGGAAACTTTGTTACGACTTTTTCTCTACATAATCAAGTTCGATAACTTTTTGCGAAACATCCGTAACACGCAAGGCGTTACAGTGATCACGTTCGGAGATCTCAATAAATCAAGAATGTATCATGTCACTGAATAACTCAATCGTTGGTAGCGACGGGCGGTCTGTACACTAGTGCTGGGAAACTATCGATAGTCTTACAATATCGAAAACATCGATAGGTAAAATATCGATATCGTTATTACTATAATTTAAAATACGTCTATGAAGACATGTAACAGCAGCTATACACACACGGTTTTCCCCGCAAGTTTTTACTTGTTATTATTAATTCGAGCCGAATTACAGCAATGAATAGACAACAAGAATGGCTGGCAGGTGGTATGGATTGCTTAGCTGTGCTTTATAACTGCTAATTTGAGGCCTTTATGTCGTCAAATATTTTTGTAATGTTGTAAAAAAAAAATGAAAATACAAATGCCATTAGACCAGTTACGTCCAGCTCATATGCTCATATGGGCAAACTTTTGCAAAAGAGCTTTTGTGCTTTCACACCGACGAGAGCACAACAGCTAATCAGATCGCGGTGACAACAATGCTTGCTGCTTACTTTGCAAAGAAAGAACAACAAATTTTAAGAGCTTTGAAAGGTTTTCATCGAAAATGCAAATATCAAAGTATGTGTATTTGGAGGTAACTGCATTAGACCATTAGAGGAAAAGTCTTGTAGATGGATTACCTTTTGGGTTGAGAATCAAAACCAACTAAGAACATTATTTTAAATTGCAATTAAATATCTTATAATCCCTGCTACTTTGGTGCCTTCAGAATGGTGCTTATCAGCAGCACAAATTGTTAAGAACTGTCATCCTGAAATAACGTGTGAACATAAGTACATACGTCTAATACGTTCAATAAAGTGATAAAAACAACGAACTGTAGCCTGATAAAAAACTAGTTAAAATGTTCCTGCTCAAGTACAAACATTCAGTCAATAGTAATATCGATAGTGAAACCTGAAATATCGATAAATATGGATAGTAGAAAGTTTCGATAGCATCCCAACACTACTCGTCGGTTGATTATTAAATTGTCGTTTGTGGATACAAATTATATACGACATACGACATACGACAATTTAATAATCAACCGACGTACTGTTCACGGAAAGAATTATTTTCTAAATCATCAGAAAATATGGCTTGAACAAAATCGATTTTGCATTATCTGTTCCAAGCCAAAGCAAAACGCTACTTTATTTAACCCTGTTGTTAGGTTAGAAAAAACTTACGAATGTTAGGTTAATGGACCATTTGGTCCATATAAACAGCTAATGTGAAAAACCAGTATGGAATACACCTTTTTTGTTTTTTTTTTTTTTTAATCAACATAGATTAAATATGTTCAAGACAATTATGGGATGCCCTGTTTTTTATTTTCGTTGTCAAGAAACATAAATATTTGCACTGCTTGGTTCAGTTTGTGCGTTGTTTTCAATAGTTTAGACGTGTTTTATTCAATGCAGGACGTGACTCCGATATGTCAGACTCAGAAATGGATTATATTTTAGAAAA
The DNA here is from genome assembly GCA_930367215.1 of Pollenia angustigena. Taxonomy (NCBI): domain Eukaryota; kingdom Metazoa; phylum Arthropoda; class Insecta; order Diptera; family Polleniidae; genus Pollenia; species Pollenia angustigena. The sequence continues at coordinate 114,959,857 of OV884057.1, read as the reverse complement.
AGGCGAAACAAGTTCTTTTGAAACAGATACTGAACGGGAACCCGTCCTAGCTGCAGCTTACTTTGTTTATCCGTTTTTTATTGCTAAAAATAAAATTTTTTGGAGTGCCAATCCATTATGTCTGCAGATAAATTTCATATGATTAATAGTGTCATCCGCTTCGATGATGTTTTGAGTCGAAGACAAATGCGAGGTTGAGAAAAATTTGCTCCTATTCGTTAACTATGGGACCGTTGGCAACAACTTCTTCCAATGTTTTACAACTGTCACGAATATGTCACCATTGATGAGCAACTTGGTGCATTCCGGGGGGATGTTCTTTTTACAGTTTATGCCATCAACACCAGAAAAATATGATTTGAAATTGTGGAAATCGGAGACTCTTAGTCAGGCTACTTTTGGAAAATGTAACCATACCTTGGTTAGCCTAGAAATGCAGAGCCAGAAAAGAACCAAGGGCAACACGTTGTATTGGACTTGACAGAAGGCTTGAAAGGGCAAAATATAACAAGCGACAATTTGTGTCCACTATTGAGTTGGTAAGAAACTTTAGGAAAGGAAAGATACTGCTGATCAAATGGTTGGTTCCTACAGCCCAAAACGCAAAACAAACCGACGAAACATTTGCAAACATACTTGATATATCCGCTTTGAATGCGTACATACTATTTTCTTTCATTGACGTTTCATGTGCTCCAGCTGATCGGAATCGCAGGAGACCAGATTTTTTGCGGCAACTAGCACTTTTTCTGGTTAAGGCGTATATGATGAAACGGACTAGATAACCTCAAATAGAGTTCTCAGCACAGTTATTGATTGAAATACGATCGACATGCAAAGTTCCAGTGGCTTCTTCCAATAATAATACTTCTAACTCAGGGGCTCAAAAGCGTGGAATTTGTAGTTGCTGTTAGTCTAAGTCTGACATAAAATGCTATATTTGCATCAAGTTTACTTGGAAAACTAACCGAAAAACATTTTGCGTATCATGCAATGACAATTATTATAAATTAAACTAATAAATACTTATTTTATTTTTAAATAAATGTAAAAAAAAACAAAGAAAACCAAAGAAAATATACTATGGACCAAATGGTCCCTTAACCTAAGATCCGTAAATTTATATTTTTCTAAGTTACGCTTTGAGTCAGAACCTTAAATTTTTATAAATAACATTGATTTTTAAAAAGACCACGTGAGCTAAAAAACTAAGCGAGTATATATCACCGTTTAAAAATTACAAAGGAAACAATTAAAAAATTGGACCAAATGGGCTTAACCTAACAGCAGGGTTAACTAAATACGATCGAAATAAGTTATAATCAAGAGTTTTTTTTTTGGATTTTCTTGTTTAAAGAAACGAAATTGACTACTTCAGAAAATAAATTTCTTTCCGTGTACAAAGGGCAGGGATGTAATCAATGCGAGTTAATGACTCACGCTTAGTTAAAATTCCAAGTTCATTTGAACAGTTTCTGTATACAATCCCAAGCATGGAAGTGGTTCAGCGGTTTACCCAGCTTTTTCAGTCTAGGAAGTACACGTTGATATTTTCTTTGTAGCGCGCGAGCTGCCCAAGGCATCTTAGGGGATCACAGACCTGCTGTTGCTTAATGTCAATTTGTCTATTTAATAAGTTAGTGAACGATAAAATAAAAATCGATGCTAAACCGTCTCTTTTCATAAACTTGTGATCGTCACAACACATTAGAAAACAACAACTGACTCTCTTTTAACTGTATTAACAACCACTGTTGCCAACCTTTTTGCAAAGAATATCCCCAAAACAGAATGAAGAAGTAATTCGAAAATAGACAAAAAAAAAACGGAAAAATTAATTCAGGAAGCATGTAAAACATACTAAATAAAAAATAAAATGGCGTAGCCAATGCCAAAAGATTTTTGAGATCTCAGTTAAATAAGGTTTAGTTAATCTGAAAACAAATTTGTGCCGCCATTTCCAAGTGTTTATACAAAATTTTGACGGAACAGCTAAATTTGGCTTAAAATTTTTTAAGAAATTGTTATCAACAATATATATCGAGGGTTATAAAATTGTACGCTAACGTTTATTGAATTAAACTTTATCCACATATTTTAAATTATTGCTTAGTTGAAAAGAACGTGGGTCAGATTGTAAGGGTTTCGCTTCTATTTATATGATCGCTGCACAGTGTGGGAAATTTGGAAAAAAATGGAAATAATTCTATATTTTATAAAGCAGTTTGAAGTTTTTTTTTTTTTTTTTTTTTTGTCATTATTTTTTTTATTGAATCTTCATATATTAAATATGAACTAACAATAATTAATCAAATCTTAACCTAATACGTTATTTTATCTCCTGCCAGTGCCAGACAAAATTTTCTTCATCACGGGCTATGTTCACTTTTATAGGTGTTTATCGCTCATCTAATTGGTTAAGTGCTGCAGTGTCTCTTCTTCTTAAGCGAGTGTGGCCGCCATGATTTAAAATATTTCGAGCTAGTGGATTTGGGTGTTGTTCAAGCCTTTTTAAATATTTTATTGCATATTTTGTAATCATATATTTCACTAATGGCACATTGAGATCCTTATGAATGTTTGAGTTTTTAACATACCAGGGAGCGGCTGTGATTATTCGAAGAAGTTTATTTTGGCGCCTTTGAATTTTGTCGATATTAGAGGCCGAGGCAGTGCCCCATAGTTGAATACCGTAGCACCAGATAGGCTTTAAGATAGAGTTGTAAAGTAGAAGCTTGCAATCGAGACTAAGGACAGAATTTCTTCCAATAAGCCAATGAATTTATATGGCTTTTAGTTTCATTTGAGTTAATTTTGCCTCTATATGGCATTTCCACGTTAATCGCCGATCCAGATGTATACCGAGATATTTAACATGCGAATGTTGAGGAATCATTTGATTATTGATTGTAATAGGGGGGCAAGACTCCCGGCGCAAAGTGAATGTTATATGTACACATTTTTGCTCATTGACCATTATCCTCCATTGTCTTAACCATATTTCTAGTTGAAATATATGACGCTTAGAAAAGCTGTATCGTCTGCAAATGTTGAAGTTTGTGTGTAGTTGCTTGTTGGCATGTCCGAAGTATAAATTAAGTATAATAGGGGGCCCAGGATGCTGCCTTGTGGGACTCCAGCGGCAATGGGCTGAGGTGAACTTAAGAAATTTCCTTCTTTAATAATAAATTGACGACCGACTAAGTAGCTTTCTAGCAGCTTGTGTGTGTTTGCTGGTAAATTTTGCTTCAATTTGTGTAATAAGCCTTCATGCCAGACTTTGTCAAAAGCTTGCGAAACATCAATGAAGAGTGCTGAGCAATATTTCTTTTCTTCAAATGCTTTTCTTATGACATTTACTATTCGATGAGTCTGCTCGATTGTGCTGTGTTTTCTTCTAAATCCGAACTGATGGTTTGGAATACATCTATTTTCACTTAAAATTGGTGTTAATTTTGAAACTAATAATTTCTCAAACAGCTTTGACATATTTGATAATAAGCTAATAGGTCTATAAGACTCAACTTTTGTATGATCTTTACCTGGCTTTGGTATCATGGTAACTAAGGAAACCTTCCATTTTTCAGGATAGTATTCAAGGCGTAAAATAGCATTAAAAATAAAAAGAATAATTTTCTTTGCTATGCGAGGTAGCTCCAAAAGCATTTTATTACTGATTTTATCAATACCAGGTGCCTTCTTAGTGTTTAAGTCACAAATAGCCTTTTCGATTTCTCTTATCTCAAATCTGAAGGGAATAGCTGCTCTAGCATCAACAGGTGGTAACTCGACCGCAATATTGTGAGATATATTTGGTGTAAATACGTTTTTCAAATGATTTACAAAAAGGTTTCCTTTTTCATTATCATTTCTTGCCCAACTACCATTCAAGTTTCTTAATGGTGGCTTAGATATAACTGGCCTTTTTAGATTTCTAGCTGCACGCCATAATGAGTAGTCAGATTGTGGAGTTGCATCAAGTTCCTTAAGATATTTTTCTAGAGAGGCCGTTTTCTGATTCTGTAGCAACTTTCTTAGCCTTTTTGTGCATTCTTTTAATAAAATCTTAAGTTGCGGGGATCTGTAAAGTTGCCACTCTCTTCGAACTCTTCTTTTTTCAGTCAAGAGCCGCTCGACATCTGAAGAACATATTTTATTATTTTTAATTTTTTTGGGGGTAACGCTGGAGTGTTGAACAGCTAGTTTAAGATAACTGTCAAAGTTAACAAGAGAGAGATCCACATTCTCCGGTGTACTAAGCGGAATATTTTCTGTGCAATGGGCACTGAGAAATTTTTTATATTTTAACCAATTTATTTGTGTGGCTGGCGTCGCTAAGTAACCTGACGGAAATACAATTCTATTTGGGTTCGATATAGTAACAATTGTAGGTGTGTGGTCGGATGATAATTCTAGGGAAGCTTCAACATGAATCGTTTCTGTGGGGATGTTTTTAACCACGCCAAAGTCGATAACATCTGGAATTTTTTGCTGATCAGTAGGCCAATATGTTGGTTGCCCGCTCGCGACCACATTTAAACCCATTTTAGAGATTGTGTTAAGCAAAACACGACCTTTTGGTGTTATAAGTCGTGACCCCCAGAAGGTATGTTTAGCGTTATAATCGCCAGCGGCCAGAAAACAGGGTCCTAATGATTTATAATATTTATAATATTGGCCTTCTGATATGGAAAATCTAGGTGGAGAGTATAAAGAAGAAATTACTATGTTTCGATTTAGCTCCTCAATACAAATAGTCGTTACTTGCAGATAATCTTCACGATGATCACACATTAGGTAGTGTTTGACTCGGGTTTTTATTAAAATGGCAGAACCGCCACAAGCTCTATCTCGTGGGTCCTTGGTATCATATAGTATATAACCATTGATTTTAAACGTATTTCTTGAGGTCAAAGTTTAGTTTGAAGTTACAATTTAAATCTTATAGACGAGTTTAAGTCCTGATTTTGAGATCTATAGACTTAGCAGGAGAGGAGTTATAGGTTCCCAAATTAGGACATCTCGGGTGTAACAAAAACTAAAAGCTGTATGCTAAAAATAATCTTTTAGTGAAATTCGCTTACCGAGTTCTTCATAATTTAAAATTGGTTTAGTATTTTGGAAATATAAGACTCAAACTTATCATAATTTGTTTGAAATATTTTTTTGTGAACAAGATTTTGTTTGTCGTGCTTAATTCGCAATTTTTATTTTTGATAAAATCACTGAAATTTATTGTTGGAGGGACAAACTATTCCTGTGCGCATTTAACTGGTTGCTTAGGCCAGATCATCAGAAAACTTCATCCAAAGATTTTAGAAAAACTAAAGATATTATACAAATAAATTTTCTTAACAGTTTTATTTGTATAATATCATGTAAATGTTGGCCAAGACTTCGTCTGAGGTGGTCCATTCGGACGGTCCAATTATGGGCGACTCGTTCGAGTTTGTATGACCCGATATGTTTATAATAATTGTGAAATATTAATGCCAAGACCCGTGCTTGGTAACCATTATATTTCTAATAAACAAATTCGGGAACTTTCGGCTGTTTTTTGGGAATTGTTGGATTCGTTTTGCAAGTTTAATAAAATTTTGAGCTGGTTTGTATTAAGCAATAAAAAATGTATTTACTTGTAAAATGTCATTAAATAATATTAGCTAACAAAGATTGTATTGCATAAATTAAAATTAATATTGTTTACAAAAACTCATAAACAAATTTTTTGCAGTTATTTTGCAAAATTTCTGCAACGAATTTTAAAATTATATTAGTTTATGAAATCTAGACACAATTCCCAACCATTTGATGTATAATATGTCTACTTTGTTATAACAATTTTTATCATTTTATTATGTGAAGTAATATTTTTTATGTAGATAGCACTTTTTTACCAAAAAAAAGCGTTAGTGTTAGATAGCACAAAACAATATTTATAAAAGAAAACTTTTTGGGAAATATTTTTTTCAAATTTAAATGACAGATGACAAGAACAAGAACACTGTTTCCATAAAAAACACATTTCTGAAAAATTGCAAATAGCACTACTTGAAAAATAACCCTCGATATTATTTTCATATTTTTTTTAATAAAAATTATTTTTACATAATTTATTTAAAAAATGTATTGTAAATAAAAACCTTCTGGCTAATAAATCGGTGAATGTTTAAATGCTTGTTTTGTTGAACTAAACTTACATTTATATTTAGTTTAAGCACAACAGCTGTAAATCAGTGCCACATATATCATATGTAGTTTAGGTAATAATATTGTGGCAGCACTATGATATTGTCTGTATTGGTTATTTAAGAAAGAATATTAATTCTCTGGGTGTAAGAAGTTATATTTCTCTCAAAAAAGTATTGCTTATTTTCTACTGAAAAGAATTTATACATTTTACATTTTTATACATTTACATTTCTTTTATTGTTAATTTACTTCCGATTGCAGTTTAGAATATTCATAAATCTTTTTATTGCAATCATAAATTATTTCTCATCTCTGCCGCCTGCCTACTCGTAATAAAGTTGTCAATTTTAAACTTCAGTATCATTTTCTTTCTAAAATTTTTATGGAAATCTTTCCCTGTATAGTTTGAAACAATTTGTCATAATAAACTTTTAATATCAGATCATTTAAAAAAAAGAAGAAAGTTTGTTTGCCCTAAACGAACAAATTTTAGTTGTTTAAATGAAATGTGTGTTTGTAAATGCTGCTATTGCTGTTGCTGCTGCTGCTGGATGCTAACAAACAATTTATCAATACTACAAAATAGTGATGAAAGAAATATATTTTACTACAAAATATTAAAAACTATTTTTAAACTGGAGAGTTTATTTATTTTTGTGTAAGAACATTTTAATTTAATTTCTTAAACAGAAATTTTCGTTATTTAAACCAGTGTTCGAAAATAAACAGTACATTATTTAACGTTCGGCTCACCCACCCAGGAACGATATCTATTTTTTAGTGATTGTGTAGATATACACAACCCTTAATACCGTTCGTAACTATTTTCAAGAAAGAACAGAACATTATATAATGTTCGGTTCTTCGTTAAAAAACAGAATAATTGTAGTTATACTGTAGACAAACATTATATTTTAATGTTCTATAATGTTTTTTTCGTGTGTGTATTTTGTTTTTGTAAAAAATGTTTAGTTTTTTTACCAGACAAAAGGGACGAACATTAACGAGCCGAACCGAACACATTGAAATTTGTGGATTTTCAAAAAAAAAAAACCGAACGGAATTAAATGTTCACATCTTTTGTTGAGTTTGATAAAAACAGTTATATTTTTGTGTTCGAAAGAAGACTAACAGGGAAACGTTATTTTTTTTTAATGATTTTTTACACAAACACTATGAGCGTTTGTGTTTTCCACAAATCTAGAGAACCGAACATTAAGAAACGATATTTAGTGTTTATTTTCGAACACTGATTTAAACTGTTCCCTGTTCAATATTTATGCATGAGGAACAATAAATACATTCAACAGAAGGTGGCACACAAATACTTTTACTATAGAAATGTTAATATGCACTGTATATTATTATTAACCTGAACATACAACCTTTCATTTTTTTAGGATCATTTCGAAAACATTAAAGCTTTTTTTTTGTATCTGGTTGCCTTATGCTGCCGCTGCTTTTGTGTGTCTGGTAGAGAGGAGTGAAAAATTGTTGCTGCTGCCCCTTGTGGCCTTTTTGAATTCAAATTAAACTGTTTCTTATGGCATTTATTTGTATGTGTTGTTGTTTTATTGAAATTAGTATCAGATATTGAAAAACATCTGCTTTTGGTTTTTTGTTTAATTTAGTTTTTTTTTGTTTATGCAACACATTAATTCCGTCCAGCACACGCACAAAGTTTTTAGGTATTTATGAACTGAATGACTTACGAAATGTGTGTTTATGCGGTAGTCTGCCTTTGTTGCTTCTCGCTTCTTAAGCAATTTATATTCTAGGTGTGTGTTTTCTCCATGGTGTTGTTGTATATTTTTAAAGTTGCTGCAACCTGGTTAATGTGTAATGTGATTTTTCAGATGTTTATTATTTAAACAAAAAATTTTAATTTATGCCTACAAAAAAGTCTAAGGAATTTCCGTTTAATCGTTTAAATTAAATGCGGTTCCATAAGAAATAAAAAACTACTTGAAATTGTTTGTAGAAACTGTCAATAATTTACATACCTATTGACTGTTTGGATATTTGTATTTACTTAAAGGAAAAGTGAATTAAAACCTATTCAAATTAGATAAGGAACTTAAAGCATTTCGTTAAATAGAATTAAATTAAAATTAGAATCAAAAAACTCATACTAAGTTGAATTTTTTTCCTATTTGGGACCCATAAGAAATCATGAAACCGCCAGAACAAAATTATGTTATGAGGTTAAGATTCATGTAAAAGTTCTTTGTGATGTCTATTATTTAGATGTAAATCAATTGAAAGTAGTTAATCATGTACAACAACAAATTTTCAATCCACCAAGTAAAAAAAACATTTGGTTTAAAGATTGATGTTTTACTACACTGATAGAAAAATGCATCGTCATATTGATGATGCCCTAACATCAGAATTGTGACATCAATGTTACTACAAATGGCATCAATGATGCAAAAAGTAACACCAATCCAATGACTAACGTCTTCATACAATTTTGTCATTTTTGCGTGTCATCTATTTTATGACTATAGTGACATCAAATCGATGCCATTTACATTTTTTTTCATGTTTAAAAAGTAAAATAAGAAGCAAAAATTCCTATATTCTATTTTTTAAATTATTTAGTTAAATGCACAAAATTTTTCAAGTAGAATGATTACGCAAACCATATGGGCATGGACTTTGACTTAATGACAAACTGTCATTAAATTGATGGTAATGTGTCCCTTCTCCAATGTGACTGCGTCATCGTACTGAGAACATGTTCGTCATTTCTGTGATGCCGATGTGTCACCCCATTGATGACATAATTTCATGTTGACCCTTATGAAACTTTGGATAAGTGATGTTAAGGTAGACATCACCATGATGAAAAGTGTCATGGGGTCAAAAAACGAAGACACTTGTCCTAGTACTGATGTCAAAATACATCAGCGTTATGACGGCCTTTCTATCGGTATATTGACTCCAGCCGTCGTCAATGGCGGTGAGTGTTAAACGGCAAAGATTTCTGAGGAGAGAGTGTGGTTACTATCGAAACATGTCAAATCAACTTGTCCGTGGGGCTAATCCCGAAAATAATAAAATGAAAATACTGAATAAACTTCAAAGTTATGTAGTCGTCGACTTGAGGTGAAAACAACTTTAAACTGACGTCGACAACACTTATATAATAGAGGTGATTCATCTAATCTCTTCATTGCCTCATTTATTTTCTGTCTTACAAATCTTTCCATAGTTGTTTCAACATTTATGCATTTTCCAGTGGAAAGGTTTACTTAAGTCTAAAATTGTGTATACTGAAAATTTTCTCTTAACAAAAAGATAATGCAATCTTAACTTAATTTCATTTATTTTCACATTAAGCACAAATTTTTTGCTGAAGTCTTGAAATAAAAATATATAAAAAAAGAATATTAATTTATAATTCCATGTGAAAAAAAAATATTTAAACAGTCTAAAGAAAAGAAACGAAACATTTCAAAAAGCAAGACTTTTATAATCATGTACAAGTTTTTCAACGTTTTAAACAATGGTGTGAAGTTTTATTTAATTATATTTAATAAGTTAATAACTGCTGTACATATTGAAGAAGTTTATAAGAAAACAAAATCCAAGAAATGAAATAAATATCTTGATGAAAATGATAAAAAGCGTTGGCGGGCGGAAGCTTTAAATGCCAGAGACCGCGTGAGATAAGTGAATCGTTTACTTTGCTGTTTCATTGGCAAAGTTTATCTAAAAACACTTTTATAGATTTTTGAGTGTGAGTTTTAAAATTTCAAAAACATTTACTTAATGAGTTATGAATATTATTTCTAAAGGTCAATTCGAAGGCCTGATATTTTCAAATGCCTTGCAGTTGACTGTCTCATTGCTTTTGCACAATATCAGTTGCATTTATGTTAATGACAACTTGAACAAAAAGTTAATGTCATGTGCTGTTGCTGCTGCTTATATAAATTGTTTTTTTTTACAGACACTGAATATCATTGGAGTTTGAGCAAATGAAGGGACTTTTTACCCACATCTTGTTGTTGCTGAATTCAAAGAAATATTTAAGCAAATTGCCCCATATTAAACCAAGCAACGAAGCAGAAGTGTAGACCGGAAATTGTTTGAAATATAAGAACTTAAACTTTTTTCTTCTGCTTTGTGGCACAGACATTTAACCCATAGTAAAAACCCTCTCATTCTCTTAACGTGATATTAGTGCAATATTAACTGCAAGGTTTATGTTGATGCTGACACTGCTGCTGCTGTTGCTGCTGCTGTTGATAACAATATGGCATTGCTTTTAAAAGTAATCGTATTTATGTATATTGTTCTCATGAAGACAATAGAGGTAGAAGCAGAAGATTCTATAACATGTCCACACATTAAAGAATGGCCACTGATAAAGAGTAAGAACACTTTACATTTAAGATGCAAATGAGCCCAGAAACACAGAATCATTTACATTTTTATATGAAAGTATGTTTGTGTTTTGTAAAATTGCTATAATCATAAACAATACATTTTTATCGTCACGAAAAAATCAAAGTAGGCACTACCATCTTCATTCCTTTTTTTTTCAGTTTAATAAAAGCAAAAGGAGTCGAGTATGTGTGAGTATTGGAGCCCAGCAAAATAATAATAAAAGCCCACAAAAACAAGCCATAACAATGCCATCATGATATTTTAGCAACTAAATACTTTAGGAGCAAAAAAATATATTTAACTCAAACTGAAAATATTTAACAAGCATACAACAGATTTACCTAATTGTGTATGTTCAACATACTTCAACACTTATGAGTACATGATGCAACATGGCCAGATATTGTGAATGGATTAATACCAAAGAAAAAGTTCATCCATTCATAGTAAAATAGTGATTCCTAAACTGTTTTAAAATCTTATGACTTCAGTCTAGTTTTTTAAAATTTCGAAAAATAATCTCCTAGAAGTCTGCTGTACTTTCATAAAACACCTTTATAAACGTGACGCGCAAAATAAGGTAGAAGTACATAACACGCGTTAGTGCGCGCGCGCTCTGTCGTCTTCTGTCAAAATAAGTTAAACTAGTGTATTTTCATAGAACAAGCTACATGCAAAATATTTTGACGCGTTTGCGCCGGAAAGTTGGTTAACTTTGAACTTTTTAACGCGTTGTGTATTTTTGACAAGTAATCAGCTGACAATAAAAAGAATAATTTAACAAATTTGTGAAGCATGAAAGAAAAACTTAAAAACATACAATAAATATAAAAAAAGAATAAATTCAATAAAATAACAAAATCGTGATATACTTTCGAGCCCGTTTTTAATGCACAATTAAGTAAACAAATAAAAAACAGCTGATAGGAATGGCTTTTGTAACGCGTGTTGTGTAACTTGCAATTTTTTACGCGGTAAAGTTTTTAAACGCACGATAATCGAACTAACGAACTAACGCGTGTTATGTACTTCTACCTATAGAAAGGGACCTAAGGGTTTTGTTCAGGAGAGTCATTTTATCTTTGTATCTTTGGTGGACCATCACTGAGCGTGTTGGTATTGGTCTCATTTGAAAGCGACACATCTCAACCTTGTTGGTTAACCTTGAAAACGCGAGTAGGTCGTCCCTACCTCTTGTTTGTGTAGTTGGTTTTTACTGTTCCCTTTTCCTTACTGGTCCCTTTTTCTATGCGCTGTCACATATGCATTATCATTTGGTGAATGCGTTTTTAAAAAAAATAACACAAAAAATTCCACCTAATTTAAAAAAAACTTTTAATCCAAAGATTAAAAAAGAGCATTAACATTTGAAAATTATTTCGGGAAAATGAGCACTGTGACTGTTCTTGACAAAGAGCCTTATGGACGACTTTGGACGACTTTTTCTAGCATTTCTGTCCATAGGTCACCGGAAATAATTGAGAGATGTCGAATCGCACGGTTATTAAGGCCAGTTAACAGTTTAAGTTCTCGAAATTAAATTTTGATTTCAATAATTCAATTTCTGACGAATTAATGTCATCCACATTTTTAAGCATAACACCATTGATCAAGGTGCGGTAGCGATCGCCATTGGGTGTAATGCAGCCTGAAGGTCTGTTGTGGATTGGTCTTGCTCTATATGCGGGAATTTCGTTTATTTACAAACCTAATCAGCCAAAAACTACACAGAATTTATATATTCAAAGCTAATTTAGATAATTTGTTAACGTTGTAATTAGCGTAAATGTATTCATGATAATAATACTGATCATAAATTCCTTTTGTAAGTTCTATCGGTGTTAAAAAGCACCTTTTACAGATTTTTTCTTTCAAATTTGCTGCATTTAGGAAACACTGTTTAGCTACATGAGACTAAAATTGCCTTGGAAAAAACTTAGCATCAGTGAATGTAAAATATGAATTATATTTGTTATTGTGTACGTGTGTGCATAAATGAAATTATAATTTTAATACTGATAAAAATGTAATAACAACAACCACAAACAGCAAAGTAACAATAAGAGTTATACTTAGAATAAAAAACAAAAAAGTTAAAACGTTTTGAGAGTAGAGTACCAGTATCTACTTCGGGTCTAGTACTGGCTTCACCATATTCGAACTGCATATTTCACACAATTTCATGTATTTAACATGGAGCTAGAAAACAAGCACCTTTCCATTGTATGAAGTTGTTTTATTGTGATTATTTAGATCAAAATTATTAACTTGAGATTTTAAAATGTCGACATACACATACAACACAAACACTCCAGGCCATTAAAACATTTATGTGCTCGTAGAACAATGTGCAACGTATGTACGTCTTACGTAGTCCGGAATTATTTAAAAAAGTTATCAAAATGTTATTCTTTTTATTCTCATGCCTGAGTGTTCGTTTGGGGAAGACAATGAAGTAGAAAGCCAGATAATAATAATTGATAATAATGATGATGATAAAGATTGTGTGCTTTAGTTTTTTTTTTTTTTTTTTTTTTTTTAACATTAAATCAAGATTTTCAGTTTAAGATAAAATTAACTAATAAGAACCAAGTTCTTTTATAAAGTTGTAATCTTTACCTAAAAAATGCATTCTGCATTCCTCTCTTATTTTGAAAGAAAAAGCGCCACATCTCTGATGTATTTTGACATCAGTACTATGACAAGCGTCTTCGCTTTTGACCCCATGACACTTTGCATCATTGTGATGTCAGCGTTATCATCACTTGGTCAAATTGTAATGAGGATCATAAATTGAAATTATGTCGCCAATAAGATGACACAATGACTCACTAACATCGTAGAAAAGACTCATTAGGCGCAATAAATGACAAACTGACATTAAATTGACTAATTTGAATTGACTTAAGTCAAAGTGAGAAAATATAATTTATGGTGTTTTCTTTTCTAAAAAAAAAAATGTGACATTTTATTAAAAAATCCAATTTTTAAGAAACAGACACCAAATTGCATTTTTTTAAAATAAAATGTCACATTTTTTGTAGAAAAGAAAACACCATCACAATTTATTTACCCGTTTGTTACACGTGTTTGTTTTACTTTTGTTGTATTCCGCACTTTGTTTACAGAAGAAGTTGCAATATTAGCCACCAGCAACATGCTCGATATGGTTTTCGTAATCATTCTGCTTTGAAAATTATAACTAAATAATTTAAACAAATAATATATGGGAATTTTTTGCTTCTTATTTTACTTTTTAAACATGAAAATAAATACGCAAAATAGACTATAAAAGTGCTTTTCAACAGTTTTGCAGATTATAAATATTTTAAAACTATCTATTTATTTAAATACTTTTCTTATATAAGTATGTACATATCGCTCATTTGCTGCAACGTCGCCATAACTCAACAAATGTAATTTTTCAGGAGACGTATTTTTATCTTTAAAAATGGTTTATCCTTTACAATTTTGAATCAAATTTGAATTTGATTCGATTTCAATTGGCTTAAACGTCGATATGAGGAAGAAGAGCCGACCCAATACGGAAATAGTGTGTGCTGTTAAATAGGACGAAATGCTTCTTGAACGATTTTGTGTGAAGTCTTATTAAAAGCTCGCACACAAGACTTTTTCACTTCACCAGACACCTGATTTAGTATGCATTAGTGGTTTAAAGTCTTAATTTGCCATTTTTGACATATGCCGTTTTTGCAGCAAATGACCGATATATTTAAAATTAATAATCATGAATTTATTTAATAATAATAATTTAATGTTTTTTTTTTTTTTTAGGTAAGTTGAAATGTGCACGGATAATTCTATGAGTACCTGATCAAACTTTTGACTTGTTGTAAGTAAAATATGCAATTTAATTTTATTTTGAAAATTAATTATTATTCTGCAGAACGACATCAACTATCGAAACATAGTTTAAGTGTTAGAGCCTTTAGATATTTAAAACACATTTATTTTTTTTTTGGAAATTCTAGAGGAATGGGAACTAACACCAAACAAGTTGTAAAAAAGAAGGGTTTGGTTCTAGTTCTAACATTTTATATGAAACTTTGTATCAGGCCACTGAAATAATCTCAGTGGCCACATTTACCTAATTTCGGTTAAAATAATGCCTGTCGCAGATATTGTGCCGAGTAAACCATGTTAATATGATAGAGCCCCATTATATAAAGTAATAAAACCGGATAGAATTAGCCACAACCCGCATAAAATCTAGTCACATGACTAGTTTTGTGTCAATTACCATTCCTTTGGCGGAACTATATACAATTTTGACACATCGAGCCTTTGCTGGAATAGAGTCATAACTCAAAAACCAGATTTTTGAGCTAATGTATTTAATTCTTTAATTCACAGTGCAACATAGGGTAGGCTACTAGATAATAATGTGGAGTTAATCGCCATGTAGTTGCTTCATATTGTGTAAAAATTTCATACAAATATTTAACTTGCTCAACTCTAAAGAGAAGAATTAAATTTAAAAAAGTGCTAGAAAACTCAAAGTTGAGTTATGACTATTGCAGCAAAGGCTCGACATTATCACCAGTTAAGCGATATGTCTTGCTTTCACCTATCACAATTCAGTCCTCTTTTATTATAATATTGTATTCACTGTTTACGGGATAAGTGCTTTTAAAACTTTGCTTTGAATTCAGAGTATTAGTGCATTTTCAGATTTTTCCGCTTAGTTACTTATTTTCGATCTGGAAACCATTTACGACCATAGCGCTAGTTCTGGCAGTCGTGATCGAATACTTCTTCGATTCGAAAGCAAAATGAAATATAATTAGAAATAAAATTGCTTTCAAAGCGAAAAATTATTCGATCACGACTACCAGAATAAGCCCCCAGCTTTTCTTACTTTTAGTAGCAGTGTATTCTCACCACAAGCTTCTACAAGCCATTAATAGGCCTCAGCTGAAGTTTTGTAGTGAATTATTTGAACTATAATTGGATATTTTCTGAAGCTTAAAGTCATATGATATGCCGATGCAAAGCTACCATATGCTGTACGCGAGTATCGCGACATTAAAAGTCAGATCTTTCTGTCAAGAAACAATTTCATTCAGCACGATCTTGCTTTATTTTTCGGATAACCCTTATTAAGCTTTGTTTTATTATAAAAACGTATATAAAAAGTAAACATGTATAAAGAATTTTTTAAATTATTTCTTATTAAGTGTTTCAAGCCTTTAAATGCCCAAAGGATAACCTGCATGCTTTTGGATATACAAACTTTAATAAAATAAACATTTGTTTAAAGATTTTGCGTCTTAATCCTAACAATTCGAAATGCATTTTAATATGTAAAAGAGCCTTTCATATAGATTTTGAGTTTAATGTATTTCTTTTTTAATGTTCTTTTTATAAACCTTTACTTTATTTATTTTAGAGTTTGCTAAAAACCGTAAAAAAGTGAAACCGCGGTTTCGGTTTTAAAATGATTAAAACCGGTCGGTTTCGGTTCGGTTTCGGTTTTGAAAATGTCAAAGGTAAACTTCATACATAAAAATATATATTTTTTTTATTTGTTTCAATGCTTTTATTAACTCCTGTATACCTGGGCCTTGCCAGGATTTTTTTTGTCTTTTTCCCAGTTTTTTTTTTATAAATTTTGTTAAGTACACAGAAAAAATGAAAAACGAACTTCAATTAACGTATTTGTTAGAAATTTGTACTATTAGTTAAATTATTTACTGATTTTCCGCCTGCAAACAAATTGATCATATCAATTAACACATTCGTAAGTTTGAGCTTTTCTTGCTGTTAAATTTCAATTAACAGGTTTAATTGAAATTAAACGTAAACTTTAAACAAGTTTTTAATTAAATAAATTAAAATGATAATTGGTTTTTTTTTTTAAGTTTTAACAAATCTATTAATTGCCCCAATTAATCAAATAATTGAGTTTAAAATTTTTTTTAAATAAAATTCGTTAATTGACCCAATTAAAAAAATAATTGTTTTTCTTTTCATTTTCTATTAAATGTGATAATTAATACAATCAAAAATTTAATTGTTTTTTGTGATTTTTATCAATTAAATCTTTAATTGAATCAATTAAAATGTTCGCTTTTTATCAATTAAATTTTTAATTGATTTGATTAAAGAAGTAATTGAAATTTAACCCCCGTTATTAAATTAAAAAAAACTACTTTATAGAAAATTATTTTATTTATATTAGATTTATTTTCCTTTTTAATTTGAATTCAGTATACAATGTACATTATTACACAAATTTTCATAAAAAAATCGTTTTAAAACATTTTATAAACCTGTTTTAGTTTTTATTAATAAGGAGAATTATTTCTTTTTATAATTATAACATTTACCACTTTTGTTTTTCGAATGTGTTCAATGGAAACAATCAAAATTTAATTTATACATTTTTTTGCAATATATTCCCTAAACATTTCACATATGTACTTCTAATTCATAACTTCATAACTTTGGTTAACGTTAAAGGAATAAATATGTACATATACATAGGAATGATTCTATTTACTACCGGAATACATATGTACATTCTATTGGTGTCTTATAATAGTTAACATTTCTGTACATACAATTGACTTCGTTGCTAACCAAAGGCTAGCTGAAATAAAACATGTTACTAGAAGATAAAATATATTCTTGAGGTGTATATAGAATCAATTCTAAGAATATGTACATATTACCTTTAATGTTAACCAAAACATGAATTTGCAAAGAAGTATGTTAAATATTTAGGAAATAGAACTATTGCAAAAAAAAACTTTATAAATCGAAATTTGATTTTTTCCATTGAACATATTCGAAAAATAATAATGGTAAATGTTAAAATTATAAAAATAAATAATTCTCACATTACATTTAAAATAATTAAATAATAAATGAATACAATTAGTATTATATAAATTAATAATATTTAAAAAAAAGGAACAAATTTGAAAAATAACACTAATAAATATAATAATTATAAAAAGAAATAATTCTCGCATTACATTTAAAATAATTTTAATTTGAAAAATAAGTTTTATAATGAATAAAAATTAATAATAATTATTTAAAAAAAGGAACATTGCATTTTGTTAACTATTGTATTAAAAAAAAATATTTGTCCAAACGTTTTCTTGACCAAGGCGAATTAACTACAGGTGGTGTCGAAACAGCATCTGGTTTTGACAGTTCGAGCTCATTTGTTTTGATTTGTTAGTGTTTTGCTAAGAGTGGTTGATATTTCCAGCTATTAACACTAACAATATAATGCAAAAAACCCTATGTTGTTTCTGTTGTTTTTGGATTGTTGTAGTTCCGACACCACCTGTATAATATATATATAATATACAATGAATATATATTTACTTATGTTTATGCATAGCATGCCAAGAAAATGTTTTCACATAGTAAAAAATAAAGTTAGTTTTGATTAATACTTTTTTGTTCTTTTTTTTTAATTTTTTAGCTTGAGTATTTCATGTTTAATTGTATAAGCTCTTAAACATTTTAAGCTGTATAAAATTATAAAATATTTGTGATTCGTCCGGATATTGCACATTAAAATCGAAATATATTTTAAAAAGCACATCAAATGCGCTTAAAACTGAGACAAAGGGGTATTTGACATCGTCGAAATAAACAAAAATTTCTTTAACTTTAAAAATGTCACCTACGACGAGGAGCTTGGGTTGAATGTGCCTGCCTTGTAGTTTCAACAGCTTACGTTTTGTGTTTAGCTCCTCACTACTACCAGCGACGACAGGCAAAAGCCTCCTGCGAATCTAATATGCTGTATTTTTTTCTAATCTTGGCTCCATTTTCGTCAGTGCTGACTTTTAGCTGAGGGGGAAATAAATGATGGTAAAACCACAGCATCATAAAATGTTTGGATTCTGAAAAATAAACGGTAAAATATGTTACAACTACAAAAAGTATTAACCAGAAAAATGTGTGTGAATGATCAAGCTCTTCGCTGTGTACGTTCAAGATTTAAGCTTCGTACAGACAGACGGTGGTCAGATCTTACAATATTGTAATTTTTCTGACAATGGTGCCATTTTACACTCTGCCAAATGAAAATGAGCTTACAATGTTCATACAGTTGCAAGACATTTTTAGGCAATTTTAATAACAACATTGTAAGATCTGACCACCGTCTGTACGAAGCTTTAGTGTAATACTTATAAATAATCTTTTTTTCTGCTGTTTAAACTAAAAGAAAAAAATTTGTTTAAAACAACAATTCAAAAAAAGAATTTGTTTTTGTTTTAAATACACATATCGCACTTGATCAACAAAAGGGTATTAACTCAAAAATGTTATTGTTGATTAAGTGCAATATATAAGTATTAACATAAATGTTTCTTTTAGGTTCAAACGTATGCCACTAAGCTCTGGGGGGTTACCGCGTATTTCGATTTGAAAGAAATCATTTACGAATTCGAACAATTTGTACTGTGTATTACGATTTTCGTAATATTTGTTTCGAATAAACGGACGTTTTTTATACTTTATTGAAAACAAAAAATCACTTTCTTAGAAGCCACTCTATATTACGAACAAAAATTGTTCATCAAATTTCCCATTTTTTAAAAAATACAACCTCTGTCATCGTTTCGAACGATTACGAAAATCGTAATACACAGTACAAATTGTTCGAATCCGTAAATGATTTCTTTCGAATCGAAATACGCGGTAACCCCCTGGTTTATTAACAATTTACTTTCATCAATTCGTTCACTTTAAACCAACTTTTTGGATACATTAGCGCAGGCAACTTTTGTTTTCAAAACTAACATTGCTTCGTCAGTGAAGTACAACCAACGTTCCTTAAAGTTCTTGGCCGCTGGGTATTTTAACACAAAATCAATATCGATCTAGAAAAAAGTAAAAGCAAAAAAGACATTTAAATATATAATAAAATTTTTTTAATACGATGTATTTACCAAAAGATGACCAGAAGGCTTTGCATATTCTGGCCAAAGTTTGAAAATCTCTGCAGTATTTTCGGAGCTTGAGATTTGTTGGAAACGTAAGAGGGCACACTTTCGCCAGTAGATGTTGTACTCGTCTTCGGAAGTTTTTGATGATCTTAAGTACTCGACGGTATGTACCTGTACAGTATCAGTATGTACCTATGTCGATATTTGTACAGTGTTAATAAAAGAAACTATTTTATTTCATAAAATTTCTGCTCAAAACTTCAATTTAATTGTATTTGTACGTGTATACGTAACGGTATATTTATGTATGCCTAGCAACAATAGTTTATCCCTTTATACAAACACTACAATGTTTTGATGAATACATACCAAGGTACAGACACAAGCCTCTGCCGAAAATTATATTTCACAAAAAAAAAAAAAACGCAAAAACACTTAAAAACTTTTTTTTACAGATGCTTCTTTTTAAAACAAAACACAACAATGTTCACCGTACGAGATCACTTTCAATACTGAATAAAGTTTATGCTGTTGTCATTGCCTTTGATTTAGTATTACATGCGTACATAAATACAAATCAAAATATTTTGTTCAATAAACACAGTTAATTGAATCAATTAAAAAATTGTTTGAAACTTTAATAGAACACAAAACATCTTAATGTTTGTTTGTACATACACACTTATGCATGCATATATGCCTATATACATACAAATATTATAATTTTTATTTTCAATTAAACCAAATTAATTGGGTCAATTAAAACAATTGTTTGAAACAGCATTTCTTGATTTAATTGAAAATATTTTGGTACAAATTTTTTCTGTGTATATCAAAACGAAACATTATGTTTTCCTCAATCAAAGTGTTTTTTATTAAGTTTCTTATATAAAGGATTATAAATAGCAACATAAAAAAATTTTAAATCATGGTGGAAAAATTGTCCCGTTTAAAATTTCCCGTTTACAATTTCTTTAACAATTTATTAAAAAAAATGTAATTCATATTTTATTTTGAAATCGAAACCATTTTTAGGGCACATTAGCACGCAACATTTTAAAATTAATCCCAATAAAATATTGTGTCAGGTTTCGCAGAAATCACTGTTTAAACGGTTATTCCTTAAAACCCACTTCCGTTTTTTGTCCCGTTTACAATCACTGGTTTTATGCAATTATCTCGGAAACCACGACGGTAAGCGAAAAATTTCGTTTGCGGAAATTAAAGAGCTAATTGAGAGTTAAAAGAATCATTAATTTAAAAAATTAAAATCAGGTTGTTTTTTACAGTTTTGTCAATATAAACGTGTGCGAATGTCCCGTTTACAATCTTGGAAGTGCCCATATGTACTGTAGTTTATAAAATCAAAATGAAACGTATCAAAAACCATACGCAACACATAAGAATTCTTTCTTTACTGTTTTTTCGAAGAATTATTCCACTTTCCGACAAACTTTTCCTGCTATAGCCATAAAACTCCATACATATAAAAGAAGTCCCAGCCTTGCCCAGGGGTTCGTTAGTGTGGGTTTTTTCTATAGCCACAAAAACTCCATAAAAAATGCTATTGGTCTCAGCTAGGCCCAGGTGGTAGTTTGTGCCACACAAATTAGGCGTCTACTTAACGTTTTAAAAAGGTAACATGTGTTCTTCTTAGTACTTTTTTTGAATTTTAAGAATTTTGAAATATCTTGCCATTGTTGCAAGCTGTTATGTATAAAGTTTTTGTATATGAAGTTCCAGTATTATGTATAATTTGCAATTTCTTAAAGCATAAATATATTGTTAAAGTAAATCCTAAAACCGAGTTTTTTTTTTCGGTTATCGGTTTGGGTTTTTAGGCACTTAAAACCGCGGTTTCGATTTTGGTTAAAACCGAACAGCAATCCCTAATTTATTTTACTCTATTTAAATTTAAATAAAATCTATGTTTTTCTTAGAAAATATTTTCTTTATCAATGTTTACTTCAACTTGTCTGATTCTTTGCTTTAATTTATAAGATACTAGCTGGCCCGACAGACGTTGTCCTGTCCAAATTAGGAAAAATGTTTCCGTTCAATTTATAAGATCCGTTAAAAAAATACGAACATTTGAAAGAAAAATTAGTCAAATCAATGGAGCCGTTTTCCGATTTTAGGTAAATCAAAAAAAGTGGGCGTTAACGTGGGTGGGGCAAAATGTTCTTACCGTAAAAACCTAAGTTGGACCATGGCGATGATTTTAAAGAAAAAATCGTCCAAATCGGTCAAGCCGTTCCCAAGTTATGCGCTTTATAGAAAAAGTGGGCGTAAAAGAAGGCGTGGTACATTTTTCTTTCGATGAAAACTTAAAATGGATTAATGCGAACATTCGAAAGAAAAATTTGTCAAATCGATAGAGCCGTTTTCTGATTTTAGGTAATTCAAAAAAGTGGGCGTAAAAGTGGGCGGGGCAAAATTTTAATTTCGTATAAATCTAAGTTAGACCATGACGATCATTTTAAAGCAAAAATCGTCACAATTATATAGATGTCATTGGTGGTGCAATATGAAAATTGGATTTTGCCACGCCCCTCCGCCCGCAGACTGAAAATCAAAAATCAGACTTCACAGTGTCACCCGCCTGAGTATTCTGAAGATTCCCTGAAAATTTCATCAAAATCGGCCCAGCCGTTTTGGAGTCCATACGTTACATACATACATACATACATACATACATACATACATACATACACACATCCTGTTTTAAATATATATAGATAGAGAGATAGAAGATTGTACCTTGTTGTATTAGAAAATCAAATTATTAAATACAAAATACAAAAAAATTATAATGAATTCTGGCAAATTTTTCCAAATTATAAATTTTATGTTTTTCTATAAACAACTTTCCTTTTTGTACTCCTTCCATTAAAATGCAACACAGTCAAAAACGTTTTCATCTCTTTCTTAACGATACTTTTAAATAACTCTGAAGGTAAGAGATAGAGAAAACAGGAAAAAGTCAAAATGCACTAGAATGTCAGGGGGAGAACGCATTAGAGAAAACTTAAGAAACAATATTTTATGTAAATATATTACAGCACAAATGCAAGCAGTTAGTTGTAAAGTTTATTATTTTAAAGCAATTGTTCAAATTTCTTAGTTGCAATAATAGTGATTTTCTTTCGTTTTTTTTTTGGTTATTGTTTTTCAGTTTAGTTCCTTTGGTATTAGTTACCACCAACTACCAAATAAAATTAAAAGAAAAAAGAGTAAAGTGAATTCATTAAAAAGTTGCTTTTTAAGTTGTTGCACTAATAACAAATACTGCAAGTTGTTGCGAGAATGGATGTTGGTGTTTATGATGCTGCACATTTATTAAGTGAATTTTAAATCTAAGAAAATTTTGCACTTTTATTCTAGTAACTCTCTCTGTCTGTTTCTTTTTGTATTTTTTGTTCTAATATATCAAAAGTATTGTCTGTGCCATGGTACAATGATAGAAGGTAGCTGCAAGCTTTTTATTATTGTTATGTGATCGGAACTCTTAAGCAGCAGTTAAATGAAGGAAAACTTTAAAATAAACAATAAACACAACAGTCATGTAATAGTTGTGTGTGCGTGTTGACAGTTCATATCAAGCAAATAAAACCCTAAGCAGCTGGTTCTTTAAGACTACCTTATATTATTGCATCATGGTCTGTGCTCTACGTTGCAAAAGTAGCAAAGAAATTTGTTTTCTCATGACGCTTTATTCACTCATTTCCATTCTTTCGTGCCACTTACTTTATTTAGTTTTCCAAGAGAAACTGAAACCAATTAAAAAAAATTTTGCAACTTTTTTCTGAGTTGCTTTCTTCTTCTAGCTTTGTTTTCAAACAATTATTTCTCTATTTTTTTCTTAGAACAATATGTTATTGTTTTCATATGGATTTTATGCAAATCACTGTAAACATAAAAAACGGGGAATAAGGAAAAGTTTGCCTGTGAAATTTTTATTTTGAATAATAATAGTTTATGAGATGTTGCTTTTAAATCAGAAGAAAAGGGGAGCTGAAAAAATTTAACGAAAATTCAAAAAAATAATTGGAACAAAACTTTGAGCAGAAAAACCATGAAAAATAAATTATTATAAAATCAGAGATTGGATCTGTGTAAAACGTTTTCAGGTGTTCCTGTAAAAATATACTCGTAGCATACCTAGAGGCTGTTTTAACTTAAAACCAATATTTAACAGCTGATAGTTGCTTTTTGTTTAGTTTGCTTTGAAATTTTATTAAGATCGACATAGACCAGAGCAATGCGGGAAAATTGCTGAAATTTTTAATCAAAATAATTAAAAATGTTATTTGCCGATGAAGCCCATTTCTGGTTGAAAAGGTACGTAAATAAGCAGAATTGTCGCATTTGGAGTGAGGAGGATCCGCAAGCTTTTGTCGAAACCCCATTAAACCCACAGAAAATTTTTGGTGCGCTTTATGGGCTGGTGGAGTCATTGGCCCATATGTCCTCAAAAATGATGTGGTCCCAATGCGAAAAAATTTTGAAAAATGGTGTTCCAAATTGCGCCGTGGCGGCCATATGACAGAAATCATATGGGCATTTTCCCAGAATGGTCTACCAGGATGAAAAAATAAAATGTTGTTTATCATCGTCATTTATTGTTTATTATTAGAAAAAAAAAGTCTATGCTCCTATTTAAAAATGGTTTCCTAGCATATCTGAGCTGTTTTACTTGAGGAATTTGGGCAGGAAACTGGACAATTTTATAATTTTCTGTATTTTCTACTTCTAAATACATTTTTATATACTTATTTTACATGCAAGAAATATGTTATGTTTACACTCTTTCCTCATAATCTCTCCATTACAATCCATTGTAAAAGGAGTATTAAGTTTTTTTGTTAAGGAAATTTTAAGACATTTATGGTAAAGTGCATGGTTATAATAATAAAAAAACATATGGAAAAATCGTACGTTCGCGATCCGTACGTTCGCGACCGGTAAATAAGCCAATTAAACAAAAACCAAGAGAGATATTTTATTTTGTAAATACTGGACGGAGACCTACATTAATACACTTTTAAAATAAATTAGTGTTTGAATATTCCGTTCCATTTTCCAGATTTTTAGATTTCACAACTGTCAGCCAAAGTTGACTTCTATTTTGCGTACGTTCTTGACCACATGTTTATAGCTATTATTATGAGAACTTAAACTCGATGAAATCCATCTTTTGTACTAAAGATAGAGCTACCCAAATGCTATCGAATCGCAAAAAAATAATGCTAGGAAAAGTTTTGTTTTCAAAATTATTTGTACATTAAAAGCGTACGATCGTACGTTCGTGACCCCAGGAAATGCCCATATTTAAACATTAATTTCATAAAATTTTCTTTTTAATAAAGCTCGTTTTATTGATAGTAAAATTTTTAAAAAAGCAAGCTGAACTCGATAAATGAGCATGGAACCTCCCATACAAGGACAATTTAAGACATTAAAATATCCAGAGAATGATAATGATAAAAAAATTTTACTAATTTTATTTCAATGGGGGTAGCGTTGTAACTTTATTAAACGAAATATACCCACATATCTTAAAAGCCATTTCAAGGATAATACCCCTAAATAAACCTGGAAATTCCCAATTTAAAAACAAAACCCTTCATCTGGCAACAATGGCTTCACACGGGCATTAGCGGCAAATTTTATTTCATTGTATTATGCTCAACTAATACACCAACTTTTGGATGCCTTGTAAGCGGTAAGAGAAATTTAAAACCATTAAAAACTGTGCAAGAGCAACAAAAAAACAGGAAAATAGTGAAAGGAAATAAATAAAATAAACATCAACATCAACATCAACAAACGTTTCGCTTAAATTTTTTATTTTGATAAAAAAGAAGGCTTAAAGATTTTTTTTGTTTAGTTTTATTCATTTCCGTGCATACAATTTTGTGCTGTAGATAATTTTTTTTATTTGATTGTAAATGATAAAGATAATGAAATAAAGAATCGTTAAAAATAAACAAACATACAACACCATTTAGTCAGCAACATGTACATACATACATGCACCTAAACACATGTATTCCCAATTTTGACTTATTTGATGTAGGCAAAAAGAACTTAAGAGACATTATGCCATTTTGATATGTGTATGTTATGTTCCCCTCGTTCCTATGAGGAACTTAGAGCCTCAACAAACACGTTCTAACGTGATTTACTTGGGCAGTGAATTTTTTTTCTCCCCAACTTCTGTTCATGGCAGCAGCTTCGAAGTCGCTTTGTCGCCTCACGTATAAGCAGGTCTCCGAATTCAACGGTTACCGGGGGGTTCCAGTCGTTGGCATTTTTGGCTATGTCGTTTCGGACTCTTCTGATAATATGCCCAATCTAGTTCCAGGCTGGTAGGAGTTGTTTTGTTTCCGACCAAAGCCTGCTATTAGAAATAATATTCGCCCAGAATATGCGTATTATTCTGCGGAGCCACTGACTGGTTTACAAATACCTGCAGTTTCTGGGCATCTCGGGATGCAGCATTCCTTGCTTCGCTGCCATATTGCAGGATAGATTTAACGTTCGTTTCAAATATTTTAAGTTTTACCTGACAGGAAAGGACCCGAGAACCCGAAATGGATTATATGCGGCCACAGCTTTGCCTACCTTTAATAATTCGGCTATTAATATCGTCTTTAAAGCCACCCGACTTTGTTACAGTACTACCTAAGTAGCTAAGTAGTGATGTGACATTTGTGCTTCCTTGTGTTTGTGTTTTTGTCTTTCCGATATTCATCTTCAGACCAAGTACTTCTGTAGTATCATCAAGTTTTTGCAACTCAGTCTGAGTTCATACGGCTCATGTCTTATTGACAAGATTCATGAATTGGCGTTCAAATGATTCATGTCATGTTGACGACATGTGCTTTTTTGATATTGAAAACAATAACAAAATTAAACAACGAATGAAAAGCAAAACGTAAAGACAGTACATGCATATGTGTACTCGTTTCTTTTCCCCTCGTCGCTCTCGCATGTAAAGTAGCAATCATGTCAATAAAACAAGAGCCGTATGAACACAGACTAAAGTTGTGCGTCATAATACAGATATCATCTGCATAATCTAGATCACGTAAGCTTCCATTCCGACCCCAATTTTTAACCTCTGCCATCCTTCATTGTTAAAGACACCAAGGTGGACAATGTTAAAGAGATGCGGTGATAAGACACAACCTTGTCGTACTCTAATGCCTACCGAGATTTTCTTGCTCAGTTTCCTTTCACGTAGGATTCGGCAAGTTGCCTGAGGATATAAGCTCTTAATTAGGATAATGATGACCGTTGCACCACAACGCACTCTATATGCCGTTGTGATCCAAAGTGTCAAAAGCTTTTTCAAAGCATACAAAGCAGAGGTGAGGAAATAACAAACAATAAATCAAAATTAAAAAAAATGTTCTCTCTATTACTGGTTTAAAGCTTAACACTTAATGCACAAATCTGTTAGAAACTTTCTTTTTCATATTAAATCTTAAGTCCTTTTAAAATTAACACTCTTAATACTAACAACAAATAATAATAGTAATAAAACTAACAACATGGAAATAAAAAGAAATAAACGAAAAAAACAACAAACAAATATAGTGGCCACAAATGGAAAAGCCACAATTTAGCACAATCAACTTTTTAAATGAATAAAAAAACAAAACATTCAGCATAAAAAACCCTCCAAAAACTGACAACAGCAACAAAAATAAAAAAAAAACAGCATGCTTCATGCATTGAAACAAAAAATCCTAAATATAGGAAACAAGACTTAAACAGTCCTTATCTGCAGTGTACGTACAAATGGCGCAGCAAACACATGCGTTTTTTATACTTTTGGCTCTTTTTCAGTTTTTTCTAATTTTCCTGATTTTCTGTTACAACAAAACGTGACTTGTATTAAAAAAAAATAAAAAAAAAATTAAAATACAATGTATACAATAGTTTGTGAGCAACTTTTCTATACGCCATTTTGTTGAAATGCAGTCTTAGGAGCTGGAATTTGAAAGTGTTTTAAAGCTAGTTTGTAGAAGTTGAATGGAAACTTTGGAAATTTTAAAAGTAAGCAAGTTCTCAGGAATTAAAAAACACGGAGACCAAGACGCAAACGCACTTTCACATACTCGAGCACATTCGCCTACATGCCATAACACACGAATTGAATTTTTCGAAAAATTTGTCTGAGTTTTCTTAAACACACGAACATTAGTGTTTCAAACTACTCAAAAAAAATTTTACTTTTGAAATGACCTTGCAGCTGCTTAAATTGAGAATATTTAAATGGCTTTGAAACTTGCACCTAGAAAAATTTAAGAAGATAAGCACTACATGAGACTGCAAGAAGATATGTGCCAAAACAATTTACACTTGCTCTCTTGCTGGTTTCTAATTATTATGGTTGGTGACGCCGCCAGCTCAAAATCCACACCAAACAGTGTCTTTTTCGGGATGCAATGTACGGTCTTGGATCTAATGTGGATTTGTAATGTCCCAAACTCGAAATTTTTTATTATTAACGTACCCGTTCATACAGAATTTGGTCTTATCGCTAAAGATAATTTTTCGATAAAAATTAACTGCCAGCTCACAAATTTTAAACGTCCAATATGATTTGGTAAAAAAGACTCAATAAATAGGACCTAATTTGACAGATTTAGCTTCAACAACGAGGCCGCTATCAGCTGTTAATTGTCGGAAGTCTCTTTTGGCCGTCCCTTTATTAGTACTTAGTGTTTTTACCAAATTTGGAGCAAAACAATGTTTGACTTTGTACGACGCACAGAGCCTCAGAATTTAAATTCAATGGCAAAAAGTACATTTTTGCCACCCCCTTACAATCTGGCTTACAAGAGGCATGATTTTTATCACTCCGATTTTCCTCTCTGCTAAAAAACAATTTTATGACTGATTGCATAATAAAAAAAAAGTTTAATTTCATGTTCGGTAATATTTCGGGAATAATCGTAAACACATTTTAAAATCATTGTATTACAACCTGCTTTCTTGTTCGTAAATTTTTTCTTTAAACTAATAATTTCAATAGACCACCAGCTTACTTGTAAGGGATACTGCTCAGTTATTAAATCCTTTGTATTTACTTAAATTAACAATTTACAATTTACAAAAAAATGTCGTGCTTAATTCCCAAGTTTTATTCTTGACAAAAACACTAAAATTTGTTGTTGAAGAGGCAAACTGTTCCTATGCGCATTTCACTGGTTGCTTAGGCCAGATCGTCAGGAAACTTCAACCAAATATTTTAGAAAAACTAAAGATATACTACAAATAAAACTGTTAAGCGAATAAGAATTACAAGCAACAATTTTACTTGTAACAATATCAGCGCTTTAACAAAAACAACAACAATAACCATTGGTTGGAATTCTTCCAACATTAGTTGTAGTTGTAAGTAGCTTAAGTAGAAACAAAATGATAACAAAAAGAACTTGATTTGTTGTTTTCGCAAAAAATAAAGCATGTTGTTTAGTTTTTTTAGCCGTGCACTTGCCAGTTTAGTTTTTTTTTCGCCGTGCACTTGCCAGTTTATTATCAAAAAATTTATGTCAATGGTTTTCGTTTCTCTTCTGCTTCTAAGTAGTTTGCAATAGCCAGGCCATACATCAGCGCTCATGTACTTGCTTTCGCACACCTTTAAATTTTTTACTGGGTTGGTAGGATGGTAGTCCTTAAGAAATGGTATGCGGTATCACTGCATCGTTTTTATCTCGTGTTAAATGTTTCTACGGTACAATATTAAAGTAAAATTTAAGCGAATGGAACTTTTGAGGGTCATAACCCCACGTCTCCATGCGCTTTCGATTAGAACATGACATGACCATAACGCCGGCAGAGCAACGGTATTAATTTGTTCATGTTCTTGTATGTGGCGAATACGTGTTGATGTTCATGTTCTGATTGACCACAATTTTTGTTGTTGTGCGATTGGTTGTATACAGATAATACATTGCATAGCCAACATCATGGCGCACATGGATGCTAAGACGAATGTTTAGGCAACGATGGCAGCACATGGACGAAACATGAACATGAAGAGTCTACACGAGTAGAATTCATGTGCGACATGCTGTTCTTACCAAGTTGATGGATGGTGGAGACGGGTAGTAACGGGCTAAAAACCATACTACCTACAGAGAGATGAAAGTGTCCTTTTTAATCCCATATACACTTTGTATCCACCTGTAGAAACTTTTTAATTTTAATGAAACTACCAAAAAAGAATCTCCACTATCTCCACTTTTGTATTATCCGCTTGTGCTAATGTGTGAACCATATAAAAATATTGATTCTATACCCAATTTTGAGTAAACCAATCGACTCAGAATAACTTTCTAGGTCGATCTAACAATGCCCGTCTGTCATGGCTAGCCTGCTGGCTGGTTGTGCGCTGATGTAACCTTGTGCGCAAAGTACAGGGCCCTGTTTCTCAAAACTACAATTTACAAATCTACAAGTAAAATACATTAAAAAAAATCCACAATTTTTGTTTTTGTTTCAAATCTATTTTACTTGTGGTACACACGTTTCAAATGTCAAGCTTGTTAAAAATGGTGCGATTTGGGCGATGACTTCACATGCCCCCCATAAAAACTTCTATCCTGAATAGTCTTTGCACCCATAAACTGTCTTTGTTGTATTAAGACACGCTCGGAGAGTCTGCCCTATTAAGAACTAGGTGACCCTAATTTTTAGGTGTTACAAACATCAGCACAAAAGTATAATGCCCCCTCCACTATGGTGGTATGGGGATAAAAACAGCCAGCATTTTCATACTAAATTCTAAGAATAGTCAAAAGTTCTTTCCTAAGCTTAAATTTCTAACAACTGCTAAACCAATTTGAATGAAATTATAACTAGAGAAAAATTCAAGCAATCATCCCTAAATCAATCAATCAAAATTTCTTCAATATCTCCATCGGTTTAAAAGTAACAGACTTTTGGCCTATGAAAAACTATTCTGTGCCACTGTGCTATTACAATTACACTTTGCTTTCGGTACCACTGTGCATGTCAACAACTTTGCTAAGATAAGTTTGCTTTACCGTTTGTTCTAACTGACACCTAAATAACATTTTTTAAGTTTTTTTTTAATTTCTAACTTTTGTGTGTTGTAACCTTAAAATTTACAACACATTCTTATATAAATATTTATGCAAAACACATAATTTTAATATGATTTTTGTGTTCTTATTTGTATTAATGTTTGTGTTTGTACTTGTTTTTCTATTTATTCTTTTGAGTTATTTCTTAGTAAACAAATAAATTGTAATAAAATGCAAAACAGTACGAGTAACAACTCAGAAAGAATAATAATCTGCGTTTCAAATTAGGGAAAAATAAAAAAAAAAAAAAAAAATATATATAAATAAACAGATACCGAGTGGAGCTACAATTACAATAAAGCTGAAAATAAGTCTAATGTCGTTTTCTTTTCTGAGTGATGTTCCGCATTTACTTTGTCTTTTACATTTATTTATGCTCTTTTCTGAAAATATGTATGTGCTTTATTTCCCTTATGATGTTCCCCCTTAAATTCTACATGTTTAACACTCATTTTTAATAAAAGGGACTCAGCACTAGATTAACAGCTTGTTTTATTTTTCTGAAAAAATAATTTTGTTTTTTTTTAGTTCTTCTCTCGTGATTTGTATATAGTTTTTTTTTTTATTTTTTTTTTGAAGCGGTATTAAAGAGCTTGAAATTTTAAACGCTAAAGCCGGGTTTTAGTTGGTCTCTCGTGATTTTTATATAGTTTTTTTTTCTACTTTTTTTGCAGCGGTATAAAAGAGCTTGAAATTTTAAACGCTAAGGTCCGGTTTTTGAGATGTGGATTAAGTTTAAACTTAGTTCAACGTAATTGTTGAGTAAAAAACCAAGTTTTGGTAGCTAACTGATTCGTCGCTTTAAAATTCTGAAAGCGACATTTTTTTTAATTCAATATCTTAAAATATAATACAAATTTCACCTTAGTTTTCTCAATTTATGTTTAATAAACTTTAATTTGAGGATCACCGCGCTTTTTTACAATTTTATAAATGGCGAAATTACAGCTTTCAATTAAAGAATGTATGTATGTAATTAATTTTAGTACAAGTAAAAAGAATAAATTAAATAGCACAGTTGTAAAAGGGGTTAACATTATATTTACGTAAGTATATAGAAATGGGAAGTGTCGACTATGCCGTTAACTTCAAATAATTGTCGGTAACAGTAATCTAAAACTCGAAATTTCTCGGCGAAATGTGATGTTTTTTTATTATTTCATTTAAGACCAAAATTTTAAGCAAAACTTAGCTGTTCCGTAAAAATGTTGTATACCAACTTGGTAATGGCGGCACAAATCTGTTTTTCAGATTAACTAAACCTAGTTTGACTCAAATCTCCAGCTCAAACCAGCCTATTTGTACTCTTTTGTTTTATGCCGAATCTTGTGTTTTTGTACCTTAAAATATGCAACACTTTTTAAAAATCAGTTTAGCATTGACAAATGTTTCCGAATCACATGTAACACTTATAACACACTTATTTTAGAAACGAAAACGCTATATGGCGAATATAGCGAATCACATGTAACACTTATGACACACTTATTTTAGAAAAGAAAACGCTATATGGCGAATACAAATGTAGTGGAAGTTCAAAAATGGAAACTGATAACCATAGAAACGATCAGATATTGGATTATTTTATATAATATTATAAAACTAAACGTTTGCCGTAAGTAATAAACAACAAACAATGTTTAGTTTTTTTATCATTTGTGTAATGCCAAACGAAGCCATTCAGTTTACAAGGTCATGCATAAAGAAAGTTATGGGAGACAAAAATTTACAGCAAAAAACGAATGAGGTACTTGCATCTTGTTTTTTAAAGTCAGGCTCTTACAAACTAACAACGCTGCAATTTTCACTACAAACTAGATTCCTGGTTAAATCAAAGTAATGTTGAAAGATAGCACTAAGCTTTCAAAGCGAGGCATTGTAGTCAAAACAAAAAGGAAAGATGCACAACTTCCTCTCAATTTATTTTTTTTTCTTTAATGTTTTCGAATTCAAGTAACAATCTTCTTTGTAACGCTGAAAAATATTAGTTTTCGTTAGGTTGAAAAAAAAAACAAATTCAGCAAATAGTTTCATGTCTAGCGTGTTTAAAAGTAGTATATTTTCTTATAACAAGTATTTTGTTTATACAAAGTTTCGTTATTTATTTGCTTAAATTTATTTATATAATACACAATAGTTTCTAGTATTTTTTCCTCCTTTCTTTTTTTATTTTAAATATTCTTTCATTTCTCTACGTGCTCTTTAAAGTTGGCGTATAAGAGACAACATATTGTTGGCTTTGTAAATAAAAGTAAATGTACACAATGTTGACTAATGTTGCATGTATTAGAAAAAAAATGCAAACATATGTATGGTTTTTTGAGAAAAAGAAAACAAAAATTAAAAAGTAAAAATAATGTCTTTTCAAATCGGCATATTATATAGAAATTTTCATACGTAAAACAAGCTGTTCTACTTCCAAGTATTTCGTTCGTTGTAAAAGTAACATGAATTGCAACTTTTACTACAAGTGTGTAGAGTGCGTACAATTTGCAACCAACTTTTAGTTACATGATGATGAGCTACATATCATGAAATATAAAAACTAAATAGAATTTTCCAGCTCATGCTGCCAGGAAGAATGGTGCATATCACAAGTTACAAAAAAATAGTTTGGAGAGACAAAATTTCTACATAATTTAAGGTTTTTGCTTTGTTTGCCAAACTTAACAACAAAATACATGATTAAATATAATAAACATAAAATAAAACTTATAATGTGGTAATAATTTGTAAATATTTACAGTTGACTCTGCTGTATTGTGGCAAAAATTACTTCATGGGAGTCACTTAAATTCATTTGAAATTTCTTAAAGGGACAAGTGTTGTTTGTGAAGTATTTGTTGCATGTAATATAAGAACATACCCAGCATACATTTAGGCGCACTAATAAAGTAAGAGAGTTTAATATTTCTCATAACACAAAGGTCCATATTAGGGTTTCTACACGTGATAAATATGTATATAGGATATAGGCAGGGTTTAAAAGCATCCATCAGCTGGCTGCTTTTTATTTTTGCTTTTGCCACTGATTTTGAAATTTTTAATTTTTTTCCAATAGCCAATGTTTTGTTTTTCGTTTGTGCAAAAAAGCAAATCTCCTATTTTGAATATTTTTATTTTCTGACAACTGCTTTTTTACCAGCCAGCGACAAAAATGGACAACCACATAAAAAGCAAAAGCTAAAAAAAATTATTTCGCCTTTTGCTTTTTTACTTTTTCCTGAAAGAAGAGCTAGTTAAAAAAGACAAACCAAAAAAAAAATCTAAAATTCAAAGAACAAAAATTCTTCTCTGGCTGGTAATAACAAAAAGCCGCTGAAGTGTGTGCTAAAAGCAGTCTGAGCAGAGCTATTAGCTCTGCAAAAAGGCAGATTACAACGAAAAAATACTGATCAGTGTACAAGCAACATGTTTTTTTTTCATGGTGGTGAGGAAAAATAAATGTTTGCCTTTCTTCAGTAATGTTGTAGTAATGTTGTTGTTGCTCGACAGTTTGCATTACTATAGCACGAAATGTGTGTGTGTGTATTTTGGTTTTTTTTAAATATTTTTAGTAAAGGCAACCAGCCAAAGTGTCTGTTGGATTTTTTATTGTATAGAAACAAAAACAAATTCTTGTTGTATTTGTTTTGCATGAAAAATATCACTTGTCTTCGTCGATCATGTGCCTTTCAGCTACCTTTGCGCTGCTTTTATCTCCTATTTTGGGGCTATTAGCATGCAGTGGTTTTTGATTTGGCGGCTGTTTGACAGAATCTTTTTGTTTCATTATCTTTCCTACATATTTTCTCCTACAACAGAAAAGTTATTGCCGTTGCTTTTTGAGTTCCATCAAATAAGAAATTTTTGCTATTGTTAAAAAAGCAATAGTTGGAAAAAGCAGTGTCCATTAAAAGGTTACTTTTTAAAAACAGTGTGTTTATTTTGCTGCTGCTTTTGAAAAGTGTGGGCTTTTTTAGCAGTGGAACTTGTCGGCTTTTTATTTTTGATTTTTTTTTAAATAGGAAAAAGGCAAAATTTGGCTGCTTTTGCTAATATGGCGATAGCATTTTAAACCCTGGATATAGGTATAGGATATATTTTCAAAATAGTTTGATAAATAGTAGGAGATTATGCAATTTATTGTTTATATTAGGGTCAGGGATAAAAATCATGGTATGTACCATTTTTGCTAAATGCTAGACCACAACTTATTTGGTACAATGAAATATTTTTCAATTTCAATAATGTATTTAGGTTAACTTAATATTAAAAAAAGTACAAGTGCTATATTCGGCTAACCTGTATAACATTTACCATGGTGCTATAAGAACAGAAAATCATATAATATATTTATTTAATCCCGCCGACGTTTCGTCGGATGTTGTGTATTGGTTACCATGATGCTGGTACCTAATTTGGTAACATTGGCTCTTGCCGTTCTCCAGATACACAGTAATCTTTGAATAACAAGCACCACGCCCACCTTATCAATCCCACCCACATTTGATCGGCTGTTGTGCATTGACAACCATTATGCATGCTCATTTTTCAGACATTTGTGGACTGATCAGGCTAAGTTTCAATAGAAAAATCTTATGTAGGATTTGTGACATAACTATATATCAACGAAGTGCTCATCATATCTGAAGTCTCCGGAAAACCCATTTCAACAGACGGGCATCGTAAAATCAACTTCGCTACTCACAATGACCCAGAATGTATATTCTTTATAGGGGCTAGCATCAATATTGTAGAAATTTCAAACGAAATGACAAACTTAAATATAACCTTTCCACATCCGGTGAAGGGTATAAATACTTACAATTTATGTAGGACCTTATATAAAATAGTGCAAGAGATACAGGGTTAAGGTTATAAAATCTCAATTTAGAGAACTTGTTCATGTGCTACCCTTTTCCAGATCTTGCAATATTTAAAGCCTTTACAAACAGGCGTAATTCCAAAACATCATAAAACTTTTCAGTCAAACTCAGAAATGTATGTATGTCTGGGTTGACACTATGAAAGTTTTCTTGCAGAAAGTCTATGTTTATTGGTGAGAGAGGAGAGAATAATACGATATTCTCCTTCGCTCTCATTATAATGACATGTTATCTTCCCCTCTCATCAATCATTTTAGAATTTCTGCATGAAAATTTTCATGGTGTGAAGCCAGACTATTGTTAGGCTTAACGATGTACAGTTTGTTTATTGTGTACACATCGATTTTGGTGCACTTTGACAAATTACATTAGCCGTATTCACAATATTGTGCGTTTGTGAATATTTTCTATTGTTTCAAAACACGAAATTTACAATTGGCTGATAAGATATTCGCTGATCTTCAGCTGTTGGTTTAATATTAAATGTTGCATACGTCGAGTTAACAGTTGCTTTTGGATATTGCATATTAACAAAAGAGTAGCAAGTACATTACTGTATATTGTTGGTGTAGAGTAAAAGTATACCTTATCATTTCGCAAATGCTAAAATGGAAAACCGTTTGCACAAGATTGTAAAAAGGGCTTTTGTAAAACTACACACATTTTAAAAAATCGAGTTGCTTTGCAGCTGACGTTTTGGAGCTCACAACAATTTCATTTTGCTTTTTAAAATTTAAGAAAAGTTTGTGGTCGTTGTCGAAAAGTACATTTTGTTTTGAAAGTTAGTAAAAAAAAATCGGCCAGGTAAGCAACTTCTTCTGAAATGCAATGCCAAATGATACAAACAATTATTTAAAAACTTTTAATTGATTGTCAATAATTGATTATATCTTAAACAAATGAAGCAACGCCACATTTTGCAAATACTGTTTTTTAGCATATAACCGTTATTCTTACTCTCTTACACATATTAAACATCAAATCAATCAAAACTATGCACCTTAACGCCTTCAAAATGGCAAATAAAGTGTCAGCCAGTGGAAGAACATTGCAAGTTTCTAACAAAATGATGTACCCGAAATGGTCTTTCAGTGCGGAATAATGTTTTAAAAGCCTTTTGCATAAAAGTTTTTATTATATTTAATTTTTAATAATAGAAAAAAAATTTGTTAAAACAATTAATGATGCCTGTCAAAAAACGTTTTTTTTTTTGCTCTCCTGAAAAATTATTATTTTGTAACTTAAAACGTTATTCGCGGCTGTACTTCAATAATTTGTTCATATTAGTTGTTCTTCACAAAAAATTTCCCACGAATGACTTTTTTGATGTGGGGAATAAAAAGAGTTCGAGGAATTAGAACCCCTAGTCCATATACAAAAATATTTATTTCTTGTTGTTTAGACTCAAAACTTAATTCAAATTAATCTTGCCTTTCAATGTTTGATGGGTTGTTTCAGTTTTATTCCTTGTGTGTGCGTATTAATTTAAAAGTTTTCCTGTGCGTTCAAATATGAAAACAATAAACTTAAAGTTGAAAATATTGCCAGATTGTTTTCATAAAGCAAACACATAGAGGCATGTTGTTGCAACGTTACTTTCCACACAAACGTACTACTACCGACTTATAATCGAGATGCAAGTATTTTTTTGGTTACAAAACTCATAAACTCTTTATATTTAAAAAGGAACTGAGAAGCTGAAAAACAGATCAAAAACAAAGAAAAAACTCAAAATATTAAAACTTTTCAATTTAATATGTAGTTTACAAAAAAAAAAGATACAAAAATCATTAATATTGTTTGTTGCATAGTTTTGTTTATAATACACGTAGAGAAAAAAGGCAATGTTATGGTGATTATTAAGTAAAACGATTTTTACCATTTCAAGGCATTATTAAAATTAAAAGCTATTTATCATTTCAATATGTTTTGAAATCATTGTCATATAGTTATAGAGTTGGACATTTTCTTGTACGGGTTTTCAAGTTACCCGAGGTCATTGCGAACCAGTTTTTTCTGAGTGTATTTAAGTTTTGTGTGAAAGGAAAGAGCACCAGTGGCTGTATAAAAATTTCTCTAGAGACTGTGCTTCTTTCTTACTTATAAATGTGGCTCTCAAAGGGGGTATGAGGTTTATAAGTGCTTTAAATGCAATTTGTACGTGCCTTTTCTAGTCATTTTTTCACATTTTTTTAATGTGCTGAACAGAAACTTTTATCTTTTTCTTTATATGATAGTTTGAAAAAACTATTTCGTTTTGTAAATTAAAAACAAAAAAAAAAATTTTATATTTAGAGTATATCTTTCTCTTTTTGTTTTTGTTACATATGCACATGAGTATGTGCCTGCCTGTTTGTTGCAACTCTTTAGTTTCATGCATCATATTTGTTTATATTAAATTCAATTATGAATTTTCTTCAGTTCCCTGGAAACATGAGAATGACTGTAAATTTTGTAGTTTTTTTATTTGTAAATTTATTTATTTGTTTTTTTTTTTATGAATTTTGTTTGAAACAACTTTTGTTGTGCAACATTTAATTTACTTTTCATTTTATTATTAAAAAAATTTAATTTTCCATTTCTTTTTTTTTTCTTTCTTAAGTTTATCTTTAATTATGTTGTATTTTACTCGTAGTGTATCTTTTTTATTATTATTTTTTATATGAAACATTTAGCTCTTACTTTCTTTCTTTATTGTTATTTTTTTATTATTTTAACTTTATTTTGGTTTCCGCTGTTGCCATCATAAACAATGTTTAACATTCATCTACTACAGCAATTAACGGGTTTACGTGTTTATGTTTTAACTAGCTAATGAGGTATTAGGGGTAATCACTTGCATACTAAAGTTATCATATATAAAAGGTAATGCAAAAAGTAGTTATTAAAGAAATAAAGCAATGCATAATGCAATATAAATGTACATACATATATATGTATATTTATAGACCTCAAAATAATGCAAATAGAAAATTTATTGTTTTATAAGGTATTTTCTCTCTCTAGTAAATACCCCTTCTATCATCATAATTTAGCCAGCAGATAGAAAACTTTCACAATCTTCTATAAACTTACATAAGAACGAAATAATCGTCTATATTATTAACAATAACAGCATCAACAGCAACAACAACAATATAATAATTTTCTTTATGTACAATGAGCAAAATGCACATGATCATGATTAGTAATAGTTATGATAATTTAAATAACTTCTGTTAAGTAGCCACCGACAAACAGACAGAAGGACGGACAGCCAAAAAAACTCATGCATAAGTTTAATAAACATTTTATTATGCAACAATTAAAGTCAGTCATTGAGAGTAAATACCAAATAAAATTTTTTATAGCAACCATGCAAAACGACTTACAAACTTCCATTTCAATGGAACTATAAAAATCGAAAAAATAAAAATGTTATAAAGTGAAAAATGTGCAATTTTTTTAAGTTAACATTTTCCTAATGTCTTGAAATAAAATGTTTAGGGTTATTACCAGGGAAACCATAAATATGCAATTTCATGTTTTTCCTTGTGCGACCAATGAAGGCACAAACAATATATTTATCCGTTTCAGAGCCTTTTATGAATTTCGGCATCGATTCGCTAGTGCATATTTTTGCATATTTTACCGTTTGCAGCATTTTTGTGCATAATTTAGTAAAACAAGCATTTTTGCAGCATATTTTAAGTTTTTAGCGCATATGTTGCCTTTTTGGGGCATATTTTGATACATGTTAAATTTTTTTAGATGCTTATGGAGCTTTCGCAGAAAATAAATTTTTTTCGAAAATCTGTTACTTCAACTTCGCCATCTACATTTAATTTTTACTCTCAAATTGTAAGGCAAAGCAGGTTCTGCGATGTGTATAATACATAGAAATGAAGACCAATCTTTTAGTACACAGATCGACTTAAAATCTGCTTTTAAAGTGATCTAACGATGTCCATCCGTCCGTCTGGCTGTTTGTCTGCCCACGTTAACCTTGTGCGTAAAGTACGAGTTCCAATATTGTAGATAATTTGATCAAATGGTGGGAATCGGTCGATAATTTCACATATTCCTCATTAAAACTTCTTTCCAAATAAGGCTCTTTGTGTCACTAAGCCATCTAATTATGATAGTATTTAAATTAAATTCGTCCCAAAAATATTTCACTTCAAATTAAATTATTTTCGAATCGTTTCACTTCCTTTAAATGTTAAAATTGTTAACAATCGAGCGACCGTACCTAAAATCCCTTTAAGACAAAAACCCATATGGATATTAATATCTAGATAATATTCGGCGCAAACATCTCTTATATGAATTTTAACCTAAAATCGGCTTAAGCGATAATATTTTTAAAATTTTTTTTTTCAAATTTTGTTATTAAAATATTGAATATTTTGTCTTCAAATTAGCATTTTTTGATTTTTAGGGCATATTTTTAACATTTTTCAGGGCATATTTTCCAGTTTTTACTGCATATTTAATGCGCATAAAACGTGTTTTTACAGCATATTTCTGGTTTCTCTGGTTATTACATTTTCGAATAGATATAAGAATATTCTTAAGGAAATCAAAAATTTATAATTTCGAATTTAATTCTTTCGTGTTATGTTTTAAATATTTAGTTTTTCCTAAAAATTATTGCCAATTTATTTGGTTAAAAATATTTTTGCTTTTCTTAAAATAAACAATTTACCTCTCCTTAATTTTATGTATAGAAATTTCCTAAACGTATGGCTTTTTTTATTTTTTTATTTTTTTTTTGGTAGATATTAAATTTTATGCAATGCTGCTTTTGGAATGAAAACATCAGCTGCAACAACAACAAAATCGTATTTAAATAACAAAAATAAACCAAAATAATCTGGGTAAAAACCCTAAAATATTATTAAGTACATTTTTTGCTAAATTTCCTATTTGAATAAGGAGATGTTTGTAGGAATTCCCAGTAAGCAACTTGTTAGAAGTTGTCTTGTTTATTAATGATAAATTCCTAAAAACTGCCAAATTGGCTTGGACTTTTTTGAATCTAACTTGTGCTTAACTACTGACCTCACTTTGCTTTTCTTATATTCTAAGGCATCACAATGGACCCTATTGGTGTCTGGAAGAAGGTGTGGTTGATTAATTTCACACCAGCCTTCCTGAGCACTTAGCTACCTGTACTAAACTATCTAAGTCTGGGATCACACTATGAAAGTTTTCTTTCAGCAAGTCTGAATTTATTGGTGAGAGGAAAGAGAAAAAAAGCCTGCTCTCTTCCTCTCTTACCTATAAAGTCAAACTTTCTGAAAGAAAACTAGAAAAATAGTGTAAACCCAGTCTATTAAAATATTCAAAAAAATACGATTCTTTCACTCTGTAGAACATGGAAATCTAAAAATTGTCGCTTTCGTATGGCTTTTTTTTATCTTAATTGTAATCAGTTTCTTAATTTGTATTAATCTAAGTCACAGTTTTTTATATTTTATTTTAATGCCATCATTCAAATATTGTACCTTACAAAATGTTTGCTGGGTTTTTGTATGCATGTTAAAAAGGAATATGTGTAAGCACATTTTTGTAGTATTATATGGCAAATTTTTCTGACTTCTTAAGATATTAAGACAACGAATAAACGCAACCTATGTGAAGCATCATAATAGCTTTTAAGCAAAAAAATATCTGGTTTTATTTTATCGCTATAAAATTTACTGAACCTAATTTTATTTGTTTAACAGAGTCATCTTTTTTTAAGTAGGAATCTTGCTCGGTTTTCACTACTGTTTCAAATTGGTTCAAACAGAGACAGTCGTTTTTTTTAATTGCATCGAAATTTTGAAATATTTATGGTCTTTGGTTAGATAATTAAATC
Source organism: Pollenia angustigena (assembly GCA_930367215.1). Taxonomy (NCBI): domain Eukaryota; kingdom Metazoa; phylum Arthropoda; class Insecta; order Diptera; family Polleniidae; genus Pollenia; species Pollenia angustigena. The sequence continues at coordinate 114,918,489 of OV884057.1, read as the reverse complement.
TATTATAAACAAGTTATCTACAATAGAAACATTTGTTTAGGAGTTTCTACAGTTAAAAAAAAATAGTTTAAATAGTGCAAAAATGTATATTACCAGGCTTACAAATTGTATCTGTTGATGGAGAATTCAATGTTCTCGTTCCTGATACTGACCAATCAGCATACCAATCAAGGAGGCAAGGGCTTACAAATTTACTGTGGTTGACCGATGGTTCGCAACAGATAAATGAGGGGGATACCGGTGCCGGTATATTTGGTCCAAATTTCCATCAATATTCAAGGCAGAAATTTATGCCCTACCCTCCCCATATGAGCTAGGGAATGTTTGAGCATAAACTCAAGAGGTTTGAGGTTATTTGTAATGGCAAACAAACATGTTCTAAACAAGAATTTACTCGGCAATCGGCGAACATTTCCATGCTACGACAAACCAAAAGATTTGCCACATTATCTCGGGATAAATCAGGTTAATAGATTCTGCTTAAAAAATTTTACTAGAGCCACTTACTGGCCTACGCATTGGGCACTATGCAGACTCTTCGAGATGGCTGATGAAAAGTCTACGTCTACCCTGTATTAGGGACTCATAGACAGAAGTTCCTAGGTGCAAACAAAGACGTTTGTGCCCGAATCAACAAGCCCCGTATTGTTGAAAAAAGTATGGGTATTATCCAATTTAACAACACAACTGAAGACCAAAGTATTTATTTAACACATGTATTAAACCCATGTATGAATTTGAAAATTCGAGGTACCAACGAGCAGCCAATCCAGTACAACATCCTGAAAAGGAAATTTGGCTGGATTGGTCACACACTGAGATCCGATAATAAGATATTCAAGGCAGCGCTGCAGTACAAGCCGAAAGGTTCTCGGCGCCGTTGACGTCCAAAACAACTTGGCGCATCATAACCGTACGTGAGCTGTGAGGTTTTCATAGAACGTGGCATTAAGAACAGCCTACAAGAGATTCCTTTGGAAGTCATTGACTAGGACCGTTTGCTCCCCAGCTGGAGAATAGCGCAACATCACCACCATAAATTGGGTTGATGATAAAAACACAGAATACACAGAACTGTAAAAAGTGACGTGTGAAAAAGGCCCAAATCAGTTGCGAGGGAAGCTTTCGAAGAAAGAGACAGAAAGTTTTTTTTGTTAGTGAAGTGGCAAGGTGTAAAAACAGGCCGCAACAATCAACACAAATGGCGTGATCAAAACAAAAAAACCACGTTCAATAAACGTTGTTTTTTGTGCAAAAAAATGTATTTAGTAATATTGTTTTGTGTTATAATGTTATTTACTTACTTAAATATTATTTACTCGTGTTGTGGTGAACTTAAAAGTTAATTTTTACAACAGTTTTGTTAATAAATCTTAACTAAATAAATTTGTGTTCATTGTATTGCGGCATAGAAGATGATGAAAAGAGAAATGCAAAAGAGCAGCTTTCTTTGAAAGAGACAAAAATAAACGCAAAATCTTCCGTCTCGTGACAGTTCTGTGTATTCTGTGGTTAAAAATACTCATCATTTCTGATTGTAATGCTAATAATCAATTCAAATGTGTAACTCTATTCTAAAAGATATAAATCAATATAAACTCTCAAATTTAAATGACATCTCTTTAGAGTTCTAGAAATCACAGTTCATTTGCTCACTACACGCGAAGAAAAAACATGGTTGAAGTATGTTAAAAAACATTTTATGGTCCCCGCAACGCCAACAAACAAACTGTTATTGTTATTTTTAACATTACTTTTCCCACGATTAATTATATATTGTTTAGCAATAAAGTTTTTACCTCCCTTGAAACTTCAAATATGGTTGAATTTAACAATATAATAATTTAATAAAATAAAGCTACAACCATAAACTCAAACTTACTATGGCTATCTTAATCATATTATTGTAACGTCAACCATATTAAGGTTAAATTCATCGATGCAAAAGCTATAACCATATTATGGTTGTCTCCAAACATGTTATGGTTGTTAGTATGTTATAACAATAAATTTAAAATAATATGTTAAAAACACCAATATGATGATGGTGGTTTTGCTCTCTACAATAGTTGAATGGTTTTCAAATACATAATTGCTTGGTTTCCTTAAAATTCTCATTCATTTTATATTTACTGTTGAATAAAATACATAAATGTAGTACAAAGTATGAGCCAGTAAAACTGAAGGAGTGCTAATGAAGGTCTTCAAAGGCTGGGAATGATTTTAATGGGACTACTTATAAAAGTGGAACCAAACATCTGTTACAGTAAAAAACGAAACTTGACACTTAATTAGCGAATTAAAAAAAGGATGAAATAAATAACCATAAAATGGTTAACTTTGACCATGGTATTGTTATTTCTGACCTTAATATGGTTACTTTTGTACAAATTCTGGAAATTTTTTGACCATATTATGGTTAGTTTTGAACATAATATGATTAATTTTGACCATTATCAGGGTTAATGTTGAACAAAATATGGATAATTTTTAACAAATTATGCTTAAACTTGTGTTAATTTTAACCATATTACGGTCATATTTAACCATAATATGGTAACCTGCAAAAATTAACATTGCAAAAATCCAACCATAGTATGGCGCTCTTAGAATATCTATGGTTTCCTCCAACCATATTTTTTTTCTGCGTGTAGTAACCGAAATCATTGTTATAAATATGTTTTATTGTTATCCAGATTTCAAATGTTTTACATTCCAGTCAGCACTTCTATTGTTGTATTCAAAAATCCTCTCTTTCATTTTGAATAGTAATTATTTCTCCCTTGACCTGGCAAAACAGTTTTTGTCTTTTTTCACTTTTGTCATTTTAATTTATGTAAATATCCTGTTTATTTTTTGTTCATTATCATTTCAAACAAGAAATAATAGCAAAAATATATCTGTAGGTTGTCAAAATAATACAGCTATTAAAAATACAAAAATACTCTCAAAGCAAAAATTTATGCAATTTAAAGTTGGGCTGTCTTTTAAAAGGTGAAAGGTGTTGAACAATTTTCATAATAAAAAATTAAGAATATTTAAGTCAAAAACTCTAAGAAATAATTCTATTAGTAGAAAAATTAAAACGACCTGCTGCCTACAATTTGTTATTTGTTGGAAATAAATATCCAGAGAAGTGATTTAATCAATGTCTAGAAACTTTTCCTACTTGGTAAATAGTTTTGTGAATATTTAAAATATAAATTTCATTAAAGGGAATCGTGAATAAAAATATTCTCAAGGAGAGCACTGGACAATTAATGGGTGATTTTTTAAGAGCTATAGGAAAGTTAAAAAAAAAACACATAAAATTCAGAAAAATGCATGAAATCTTTATTTGAATCGATAGTACGGTCCATATAATTTAATGTTTGAAGATTATTCATGCAAATGTTGACCGTGACTGCGCCTCAAATGGTCCATCCGCTTAGTCCAATTTTGGCATACTCTTTCCAACATTTCGGCCGGTATCTCATGAATTAATACTTCAATGATGTCTTTCAATGCGTCAATTGGAGCGGGCATGTATGTATAGACATGAGCTTTAACATAGCCCCACAAAAAATAGTCTAAAGGCATTAAATCGCACGATCTAGGCGGCCAATTGACCGGTCCTGAACATGAAATAAAATGTTCACCGAACTCGCCTCTCAATAAGTTCATTGTTAAGCGTGCTGTGTGGCATGTGGCACCGTCTTGTTGAAACCGCATGTCATGCAAGTCAAGCTCTTGCATTTTGGGCAAAAAAAGTTGGATATCATCTCACGGTAGCGCTCACCATTCACAGTTACGTTACGATTCACATCATCTTTGAAGAAGTACGGTCCAATGGTGCCACCAGCCCTTAAACCGCACCAAACTGCTTCTGGCTGATCTTCACTCCAAATTCGACAATTCTGCTTATTATTGAGCCAAAAATGAGCTTCACGCTGAACACAAGAAGCGCGCGATGAACTTTCTTAACAGGGCACGCATTTTGATAATAAAATTCAATAATTTGCAAACGTTGTTCATTTGTAAGACGATTCCTGGTTAAAAAGTTTGACAGTGAAACAAAACACGAAACGTGCGTCAGCTGTTTATACCACCCGATATATTAAAAATGGAAATCTTCGTTTAAATGTACCACATCACCTTTGCGAAATAACGGTACATTTGCTGGTTCGTTTGAAATTAGACCGTATTTAAACCAATAACCAGGGAAACCAGTAATATGCTATAAAAAACAAGTTTTATGCGCATTAAATATGCAGTAAAAACTTGAAAATATGCCCTGAAAATTGTTAAAAATATGCCCCAAAAAATTTATGAACTGCTAACTTGAAACAAAGATTGCAAGATTTTGTTTGTCGTGCTTAATTCCCAAGTTTTATTCTTGATAAAAACACTGTAATTTATTGTTGATGGGATAAGCTGAGATAAGATATTTTGTCTTAACCCTAAAACACACACCCGGGTACAAATCTATCCACTTGTAACTTTGCAGTGCTGTAACTCAGGAACGGCTTAACTTGAGGAATAGAGATTTCGGATCTAGGAAACATAAGTAATAATTGTTTAAAGGTTATTTGATGCAATTCGGATCAGTAGTTCAGGAGCTACGAGCTTCCAAAGTCGACACCTACGTAGCACACAATAAAAGGCAACAAACCTTTTTATAGTGTGTTTAAATCATATAATTTTATTTGAAAAATGAAAATTATGAATTATTGTTACATATTGTGTACTCGGTATTGGTGATCAGCTAAATAATGGCGAATGCTCAACAACATCAAAAAGCAACCGTTAGCATATCCAAATACTACAAACACTTGTTTATCACTTGAATAATACTTGCCTGCATGCACTCTTTTGTTTATATCTTTCGAACCATGTAGAATATTTGCATGAAAAAAAACTAAAACATTTTAAAAATATTTATTTACGCTTTAAAAAAAATAAAAATTAATTGGACCATTTAAACATAAGAAAAAGCGAAAATAAGCTAGTAGGTAGAAACGTATCCCGGGTGTGTGTTCTCGTAGAAAAAGTTGGGTATGCATCGTATGGTTAAAGGAATTTTAGGGACGGTCGCAAAATTCTTTATAAATGTTTACATTGGGCAAATGTGAAATGATTTGAAAAAAATTCAATTTGCAGTTAAGTATTTTTGGGGCGAATTTAATCTAAATACCAACATAATTTGATGGTTTACGAACACAAAGAGTCTACTTTGTAAAGAAATTTTGATGGGGAATGTGTTAGTTTATAGTCCGACGCTTACCATTTACATAGAACTCGTCGTACAATTGAAATATATTTACCAGTTTTGATCAAATTATCTACAAGATTGACACTTTGCACGCAAAATTAACATGGACAGGCAATCAGCCAGATAGACGGATGGTTATCTTTAGATCACTTTAAAAAGTGATTCTAAATCGTCCAGATTTCTATGTTCACACACATTGCCAAAACCGTATTTAATTGATATGCCCTTAATTTTTGCTTATTTGTACAATTTTAATAACAACCTACTTCGCCTTACAATTTTCGAGTAAAAATTAAATATAGATGCGAAATCGAAGCAACACGTTGGTTATACAGATAGATATTAAAAAGAGAAAATAAAAATTTCGCAAAAAAAAAAAAATTTTATTTGGGCATCTAAAAAATATGCCTCCAAAATGCAATTTATGGCCTAAAAACTTGAAAAATGCTGCAAAAAGGCTCTTTTAACTAAATTATGCAAAAAAAAATGCTGCAAACGGTAAAATATGCAAAAATATGCACTTACAAATCGATGCCAAAATTCATAAAAAGCTCTAAAACGGATAAATCTATTATTTCTGCCTTCATTGGTCGCACAAGGAAAAATATGCAATTGCATATTTATGGTTTTCCTGCTAATAACAAAGGCGGACTACCCCTTTGACCTTAAAATGGCGTCGTAATATATAAGAAAACAAAAGGAAGGTATTTTCGGGCGTGGCAGAAAACCAACTCTAATAGTACATTAAGAAAAATGTAATTTCCACAATGGCCTGTGTTTGGCATACAATTAATTTACACTGTTTTAACCAGTGTTCGAAAATAAACAGTACATTATTTAGCGTTCGGCTCACACACCGAAGAACGATATCTATTTTTTTAGTGTTTGTGTAAACATACACAAACCTAAATACCGTTCGTAACTATTTTCAAGAAATGTAATGTTAATAATGTTATATAATGTTCGGTTCTTCGTTAAAAACCAGAACAATTGTAGTGATACTGTAGAAAAACATTATATTTTAATGTTCTATAATGTTTTTTTCGTGTGTGTATTTTGTTTTTGTAAAAAATGTTTGGTTTTTTTTTATCGGCAAAAAGCGACGAACATTAACGAGCCGAACCGAACACATTGAAGTTCGTGGATTTTCAAAAAAAAACCGAACGGAATTTAATGTTCTCATCATTTGTTGAGTATGATGAAAACAGCATTATTTTTGTGTTCGAAAGATGACAAACAGGCAAACGTTATTTTTTTTAATGAATTTCTACACAAACACTATTAGCGTTTGTGTTTTCCACAAATCTACCGAACCGAACATTAAAGAACGATATTTAGTGTTTATTTTCGAACACTGGTTTTAACTCTTTAATATTTTTATCTCATTAAAAATAATTTCGTCTCTTATCCATATTGTCTTAAAAATTCGGCAGAACCTGAAGAAATTTATCAAGTTTTCTTGTCTTTGGAGTTTTTATGATTCTGATGAAAGTATGGAACACAATTTATTTTATATTTGTTGTCAATTTCTTAATTTTTCCTTTCCTTAAGAAGTATAGAGATGCGACTAACTTAATATTATTTTCATAATAATTTTGGGTATTCCTCTTTTATTTTGTTCACGTTTCTTTGGAATTAAAATCATGGAATTTATAAAGCATTTTCTCAAGTGTACCCTACATTCAAGTGAAGTTTCTAAATTGTTCCTTTTAAGTGTCAGACATTTAAAATAATAATAGTGAAATTCAAAAGGACATCTTAAAATTTATTTAGCCTGATGGATATTCAAAACTGTTTTTTCGAAGTGGTTCTTATCTAGTATCCAAATATAAAGAGAACTTATTAACACTTGATTGCATTAAAAAGATTTATATATCTTAAAAAAACGTTATACAATTCAACATTGATAGATGGAACAATATTTAACATACTTCTAATGTGTATTCGATTATTTGAAAGTACTGTTTGCTTGGTCCTTGAAGAGTCAAGTAGTGTAAACAAGCATTCGTCTATAATACAACTACTTTTAAACAAGAAATGTGCTTTAACATCTTTTTTATTTTACTTAAAAATTAAGAGTCTTTGTCTTTATTCTACTCCTTCTTCTTGTTTTTTTTTTTTTTTATTAATATTCTGTATCTAAGAAGGATTTAAGGATTATCCTTGAACAAGAGAATATGCTCTTCCTCTTCTACAGTACAAAAGTAAATATTTGAGAGCTCTGATTTGAAAAAAATGTCAGTTGTTTTATTTAAATAATCTTTGAATAAATTTTGCTTTCGTATGCAAAATATTTAAATTTTTGGTGTTTGTTGTTATTTCCTTAATTTATCTCTGGTGTTTTCTCAACTAAACAACACAAGTCGCAGTTGAAAGGAATTTTGTTGATTTATTTTTTTTTTTGGTTTGCTTTTATTCCATTTTGAAATCATTAGAATTTGTATTTCTGGTATTTTAGATCTGGTAGAATTTTGTTTATTGTTTTTAATTAAATCTTCTTTGGATTTCGTCAGTCTCTATTTCTCTTGTTGTTTTTGTTCTATTTTGCGTTTTCACACATAATTTACAACTAATCAATTGCGTATTGTTTATTTATTTATTTGCTGCTCGTATTCATTTTGTTGTTTTGCTTTTGCTGTTGTATTCAGTTCTGGGTGAAACGACAACGTTTTGTGGCAGCATTATTATACCCACGCCACAAAAGTAGAGAGGGTATTATGAGTTTGTACTGATGTTTGTAACACCTTACAATGTTGGTCTTAGACCCAACATTTGGTATACCGATCGACTTGGAATCAATATAAAGATGTCCGTCCGTCCGGCTAGATGTCCATGTAAACATTGCGCGCACAGTACAGTTCGCAATTTAAGAGATACGTATCAAGTCGATTGAAAATTGTGAGAACTTTCATAATTTCCCATAGCCCCCATAAGTACAAGCTTCTTTCTGGACCAGTGCTTGTGCCTATAAAACCCCTAGAGGAAAGCGAACTGACACCAAAGTAGTCTCGTGATAGGTTTTTGGTGGTAGAGACCGGTTCTATTTCTAACACTTTGTATGAATAAGACCTATCACTTTAACATGGGGTTGTCATTGGGGGGTGGGGTCAATTGATACCATTTGACCAGTCACACATTTTTTCTTAATGAACGTGTTTAGTGTCAGTTACTACAATGTAGTATTATTTCAATAAAACAAGTCCAAAAATTAAATTCAAGAACCAAATTTTAGAAAGTCCCAAAAAATTTGTCACACCGCCGGTGATGACTGTAATTCATTACTTATTCTACCTTTTTGTTCTTAATAAACCAGTTAAAGGGTTAGTTCTTCTTTCACTGGTTATAAGTTCTTTCTTTTTGTACTTGTTCTATTTTCACAAATCCCAGGACCAGTCTGTGGGACCAATTGACACAAATTTCCCGCAGGGCCATCTTATTATGTTGGTATTTAGGTAAACTTTGTTCCAAACTTTCTTGTATTTTAATCTAACTCATCTTAACAAATTTTGTTGTAATCGGTCTATATATGGCCATAGCAAATTTGACCCATACAAATACTTCTTCTGAAAATAGCTTCTAATGCCATAACCTTTTTATAAATATTGGATCCTATATTTACCCCCCCTTCCTAAAACCATCTATGACAAACAAATCATATAGAGATGAAGATATCCCAATAATATTCGGCAAAAAGAACTTTAACATGGATCTTAACCTCATAACATAAATTCGTTCTGGGTGTTCCATGATTCCCTATGAACCCAGGTATGGTACACCCTCGAAAGTTTGTCTTTAAACGCTTTGTTGAGTGGTATCATTTGGTCGGGCCTGACCGACTTTACTTTTTTACTTGTTCTAGTCATGCTTTTCTCATCATCATCATCAATTAGAATATGCAAATATTCTTCTTCATCAGTTTAATTTTGTTTAAAGATTCATAAGATTAGAAATTCTTTGAAATCTTTATAGATGTTTATACTTATTCAATTCATTACAAATTTGTGTGTAGGTTGTGTAGGCTTCTGCTTTAAAAGGTTTGTACGATCCTCAAGTTAAGTAAATATACATATATAAATATAGCTATGTTTATAGAAAATTAGCTCAAATTAAAGTAAATTGTAAATACATAAAATGTCTTAGAAGTTTTTAGCATACATAAATTATTTTATTTGAATAAATTCTTAGTGGGTCTGACACAAATAGGCATAAATATTATTAAATTGCTTGAAATTAGGCACTTTCGATAGAGAGCTATGAATCAATTTAATAAAAGCGAATTCTAAACGTCTAATTTTGGGCCACTATGTCACGAATAACACGAATAGTGTTGGCCTAAAAGGCGTTAATTCTTGCTGGCTTATCAACATATACAAGTTATCTGCTTCCATAGCTGCATAGGGAAAAATATGTGTCAAAACGCACGGCGTTTGAGGTCAATTGACATATTCACTTATCGCCAAACCGCACCAAATGGTGAATCATTTTGGATGTATGGAGTCTATAAGGTATCTTCAAGATTGGTTTGACTCTATATGCGGCATTTTTTTCATTCCGTTAAATTCTTACTTGCTCACTAGCATAACTGATGTTTTAGTTTCGGGCACCCCTTTAAAATTGTTTATACTTTTGCAATTTTTAAGGTCCCTCTAAGAACACCGAACCGCAATTAAAAATACTTTTTTACGTTCTTTAAAATTTGTTGTTGTTTTACGCGAAACTTGTGGGAATTTCGGTAATGAAAAACTGTCCCAAAATAAATGCTGAAAATCATTAAATCCCCTTATCTGGCAACACTAATAGCTGTTAATTAACGAAAAGGCACTCTTCTTACTTGATCCGCAAGCCCAGAATTGACAGTTGTGAAGTTAATTTAAAAAGTACCTGTCATTTGGCCTTACTCCAATGTCCATTGTCCATTGACACATTGTAGATAAACTCTGTATGGCGATTTAATTTATACGCGCCTCTTGTGTAAGAGTTGGAGCTATCTAAACTACACTGCTTTCTGCTTCTGTCGAATAGCAACAGCACCAAGGGACAGCCCTTCTTCCGTATAAACTCTCCTACAAGTGGTGAAAAATCGGTCAGCCAAAGGAGGCTTTACAGTTATATCCCTTCCCGCAACTTTGTGTTTGAACCACAAACCCCACGAGATCCCCGAAAGTGTCCTGTCAGCAGACAGGCGAAACTACGTCAAAGATAATCTCTCAGAATAACAGGAAGCATTTCTCGCAGGATGCATTTTAATGGAGGCCTCAACGTTTAGTCAATCAACAGAATCTATAATTGGGTTATTTTCATTCCTAAAATTCGAATAAAATTTTCCATAGATTAAAAGTTTGATAAATATAACACACATTCGAATAAATATGAAAATATATATAATAAATGTTACTCATCATGAGAAATAAATTCTCAGATTCATATTTAAACAATTTTTCAATAATTAGTATTGTTTTGAACTGCTTGTGGTTTTTAATCCCAAATAGAAATACAATTTGGCTTAACGATTGATGTTTGACTATTAATTGCCAGCTATCGTCAATGGCGGTGCGTGTTAGATGGCAAAGATTTCTGAAGAGAAAGTGTGGTTTCTATTTGAACATCGATGGTTTTCTTCCGCAACCTCGTAACTCAAAAACAATTACTTTTTTTACCAAATATTTCAAACTTTTTGCTTTATATTCTTTTATAATCCAAGAATTAGGAAAAATTCCGATATTCCGCCAAACAAAATAATTGCAAAATTGTAAGGCGGTATTTACTGATAACTTTTCCGGTTAAAACAAAAAATCGGAAAAATCGAGTTCCGTGGTTGCGGAAGAAAACCAACGACATGTCAAATCAACCTGTCCGTGAATATGGGTTCAAATCTCCGGTCAGTCAAAAATGAAAAATTATCAATAAATTAAACGTTGTAAAATAACTTCCATCATAAAAATATTTTAATGAAGTTAAATTTAATGAACTTAAGCCTGATTAAAGTCAGAAAATTTGGATTATAAAATATTTTTAATTTAAGTCCCACTAGGGTAAAATAAAAATTAATTTTATACGTATAAAGCAGTGCAGTCTAAGCCAAGTGCACAAATTGCTAGCTTTAACAAACTCCGTGTTCACAATATGAAAGTTTTCTTTTAGAAAGTCTGAGTTTATATGTAAGAGAGTAGAGAAGAAAAGCATGTCTTCCTCTCTCACCAATAAACTCAGACTTTCTGAAAGAAAACTTTCATAGTGTGAACCCAGTCAAAAGAGCTTTCTGCTTTCACACCGACAAGAGCACAGCCAATCCGATCTCGGTTGTTGTTTTATAATTTTTTTTTTGCTTTTTTTAAGAGCAGTTTTTTCCATCAACATTTTTTTTTTGAAATTTACAGGTTTTGATAAAAATAAATTGGCAACACTGCTTACCTTACAAAGAAGCAACGATGAGCAAATGCTTTCAAAGCTGTTTGCAGCAGATGCAAATAGCAAAGTATGTGTGCTTGGACGTAGCTGGTATAATAAAAAACTTTAAACAATTTGTGATCAGTTGGCAAAAAAATATTGCATCTAACATATGGAAAGCATTTTATTATTCTTTTATTTATTACAAATGTAAAGTTTTGTAATATCAAGATAAAAATATTTATGTTTTCTTTAATTACTTAGATTTTAGAGCCAAAATGGTGTTTAAAGTGTTTCGGGAGATAACAACAGCAACAAATTTGGTTATCAATAATAAAAATTATTAATCAAAATCACGAATATTTACATTAATTTCATTAATTGTTGCTTTTAATCTTTTGTCAACTTCCTGTCTGCCAAAAAAAAAAACATTTTTTTGCCCTTAAACAGTTAGCAGCCATCCATCCATATTCAAGCAGAATGTGTACTAAAATTGAATAAACAGTGTTACAGTTCAACTTGAATATTTCATTTGTTTTGTATTTTAAATTCAAATTATATTAAATTGTTGTTATGTCACTTACAAATGTCTGACTTTTATGTAGTGAATATTTACACACATACACCTAGAAGCAGATCCAACCGTATTCTCAAGCTACCCATCAGTTTTAAAGGATACAATTTCACAAGCTATACAACTGCTTCTAGGATACATTACATTTCATTCAAGTCGAATGATGTGCTTAATTTTATAATGAAGAATTTAAATTGGCACCTGCAGCCGTATTCTGTAATTCGCTTAGCTAAAGCTTAATCTCGATCGCTAAAATGCCTTAGAGAATACAAAATTTGAAAATTTTAAGCGATGACATTAAAAGCTTAAATTGCGGCGAATTAGATTTTTGTGGCATTGCAAAATTTAGCAATGGACTTTACACAATTGCATTCGTAGCCATAAATCGCTAAATCAACTTTATAGATTTTTAGCGATAGAGATTTAGCTTTAGCGAATTACAGAATACGGCTGCTGGTTGATCATAAATTACTTAACTGCTCCAAAGTAACACAAATCAGATAATTTGCATTAATTATGTCTCAATCCCAATTAAAATATAAAGTAGCGGTATTCAATGTTTGGTGCGTTTTAGGTTGCAACGATGAGCGGTATTTTAAGCAACTTTGCAATGCTAGATGCAAATTAGATAACAGCTGTTTTACGGAAGTATTGGTCGTGAAAATTTACAAAAAGGTGTTTGATTATTTTGTGAAATTGTTTTAAAATGCCACGAAGCAGTGCAAAAGAAAATATTATCGCAGCATTAGTAGAACTACGCCAATCGTTGGCCTTTTTATAAGATGCCTTAAGGTATCGTACCTTCCACCTTATAATATCCCAGGTTGCATCGATACCACTTTTTTCAATAAATTTCTTTTAAAACATTTGAGCTGTTGGTGTCAAAATAATAATAATAAAGAAATTGCTTTAGAAAAATTACGAACTTCTCTTAAATACTAACCTCTATGTTTTCTGACTGCTCCAAATAATCCAAAACAGTTTTAATTTCATCTGCCGTAAACTTTTTGTTGGGGTTTTCTCTTTTTAATTTTTTATTTAATGTTGTCGGCTCCATATCTTAAATTTTGTTTTACGATTCTAAATTATTGTTTACAAATGTCAGCTGTTCGAGTATCCAAAAAATGCTAAACAGTTTTAGTGTTGCGCAAAAGAAAGATGTGACAATTGCAATTGGATTGCAAACAAAAGCTACAACTTTCAACTTTTATCCAAATTTTTATATTTTAATCAGGCTAAAATTAATTAAGTTAAATATTTATTAAATTATTCTTATGAAGGAAGGAATTTTACAACATGAAATAATATAACTTTCTTTTTGTTAAGTGGCAAAGATTTCTGAGAATAAAGTGTGGTTACTGCCGAAACATTTCAGATCAGTCTATCCGTGAACGTGGGGTTGATTCCCCGGTCAAGAATGAAAAATTATCAGTATGGAATTCTCTTTCAAAATATAAATTTACTTTGAAATCCATTTTGCAAAAGGTACATATTTGTTTTGCTATCGCTGATATCTAAGATCATGTATTATCAAGAGCTGCTGGGTAACTACAACAATCCACTTTTTAAATGGCCTTCTCACTAGAGTGGTAGGAATATCAAGACAAACGATATGCAAAGAGACTGACATGCAATCAGACGACCAAATACACAGACTTTCGTGTTTTAACTCCACTTGTTTTCTTACTTATAGCCAAAATTAAACAAACACTGCCACGATTTTAGATTTTATACACGCAGAGAAATCGATTTGACAAATTTTACTTTCAAATGTTCGTATTAATCCAATTTAAGTTTTCATCGAAAGAAAAATTTACCACGCCTTCTTTTACGCCCACTTTTTCTATTAAGCGCATAAGTTGAGAACAGCTTGACCGATTCAAACGATTTTCTTCTTTAAAATGATTGCCATGGTCCAACTTAGGTTTTTACGGAAAGAAAATTTTGCCCCGCACACTTTTTTGATTTACCTAAAATCAAAAAACGGCTCCATCGATTTGAACAATTTTTTTTTTAAATGTTCGTATTAATCCATTTTACGTTTTCATCGAAAGAAAAATGTATCACGCCTACTTTTTCCATTAAGCGCATAACTTGAGAACGGCTTGACCGATTTGGACGATTTTTTCTTTAAAATCATCGCCATGGTCCAACTTAGGTTTTTACGGAAGGAAAATTTTGCACCGCCCACTTTTTCGATTTATGGATTTTTATTTTAAGGCCATTAATTTCGTTTAAAGCTCAATTTAAATCGTCTGGTAATACAGCACTAATGTTTGCTTAGGGAAAACGAAGAAGGTTTTAATAATTTTTAAAACCTTCTTCGTTGTCAGCACTAAAATAGCAGCTTTGTTGTATATTTTATTCTTAATAATTTACTGCTGTATAAGAGCTCTCTTTGTGAAGCGCTCGATTATGCGCTTGTTTTCTCAAGTGCTTTAAAAAACCAATTTTTTTTTACTGGGATGTGTCTAAATACAAGATTACTTGCTTGTTGGCGTCACATGACATATTAAGTATTTAAAAACACGATTATATGGCGTTTAATAACACTTAAATAAATAGAAAAATCAATTGGGGTTTACAATTCATTGAAATTTTTGCATATTTTCCTAAACGGATCAGCATCAGCATTATTTGTTGAAGCAACTGGAAGGTATAAATGTGAAGAACACCCTTATCGTGAATAAAAAGTCAAAAAAACTATTCACGATAGAGGAAATTTTTCGTCGCAAACATTTTTCAACATTATTCAAAGGAAAATAATATCCTTTGAATTACCTCATGGGAGTTTTTCATGATCGCAAATACGTGAAAAGAAAAAAAATTACGAGGCGAAAATTACTCGCGATAGAGGTGATTAAATGTCGGGTGAAAAGCCGAACAATATTAGCTTTAAAGTCGGCTTAATATGCAAATCTGCTAACTCCCTTTCAGCACATTGTACACGCTCACAATATTCTGTACGTAAAGTTGACACCAGCACATTGACTGATATGGCTTCGCAATTATTTTACTTTTTAAAATTTGATGTATTTAACTTAATTAATTCAACAAATACTTAGAAACTGTGAATTGGGAACAAGCAAATCGTTTTTTACAGATAAGTTAAAATTCATTTTTGTTAGTTAAATTACATAAAAAAACCTAATATTTCTTTGTTTTTAAGGAATTCGCGGTTGAATTTTTGACAGTAAAAATTAAATGAACTTTTCGTTACTTTAAATTCCATTTTCATTAAATTTTACACACAAAAGACTTGAACTTAATCAACGGACAATATTAACTGCAACTGAAAATCCGCATTAATGTGCCCTTAGTTTTTTGAATAACTTTTAAATGTTTATTTATTTAAAAATTACTGTGATAACGTTGTAAGTGCAGGAGAGACAAACAACTTTTTATATATCATATTTGCAGCTTGAGACAAAAACCAAAAATAAAGTTGGTTCAAGACTCAAATTGAAGAAAAACTATATGCTGGTCGACGAGGCGTACTTTTCTCTACCCCACGTCATCAAAATCTCAATTTATTTAAAAAGCAGATTAAGCAGGATTGCATATTAACCGGACGTTATGTGACGTAAAACGAACTCGGAGAAGACGTCGCCATTAATAAAATTTATCAGAAATGCCACATTTAGCAGAGTACTCGGCTTTAAATTAACGATAACCTCGTTGCATTCAAGGGACGAATCCCAGCATAACGATTTAATGGACTTCTCAGGCAGAATAAGAGGAACTGGGGGGCTACTCTCTATTGCGATGCGAAAGAAAATGGTAGCAAATTTAGCGATTGGTACTCTTTAATGCGTTTGCGCATTTGTCTTTCGCATCTATTAATTTGTTTCTATTCGCAAATCAACACTGTTTATTTTATTTAAATTTTCTAATTTCAAATATTTTTACATATTTTAGCATTTCATTACTGTCAATCTGCTCCATCTTTAATTTATATTGCCAGTATTGCTTCATTTTCAAAAAAATTTGCGAAAGTGATACAGAGTACCAAGTTGGCAATTAGCTTTCGCATCGAAATTGCTTTCGCATCGCAATAGAGAGTAGCCCCCCTGTTTCTGAACAGATTCGATTCGGTCTATGTGCATTATAATTTCAGGATCCCAGAAAGTAGAAGATTTGTGTAGCTGCTTTGTTATATTGCAATCTGTAAACTCCATCGTTTTTATAAAACCAGCGTTAAATATCAAAAAGCACACCACGAGCTTGGATTATCTAATTTAGGATCAAGTAGAATAGTAAGATCCAGAAATTCTCCAACTAACTCTTGCTTATACCCGTCCAGCGAATAGTGTAGCATTGCTTGAACTTTTTTGTAGTTTAGCTCCATTTGATTATATTTGCACTATATGCGTAAAAACTATTAAAGTCCTGTTACAAATACGCACCATCTGAAGATAATTTATAGCTGAGAAAAATCATTCAATCATCATCGAACATAAAAAAGTTTTCTTAAAAGCGGCAAATCGTTGATAAAAAGCGAAAGCAGCAAAGGACATAGGTGACTTCCTTGGGGGACACCAGGGCTGACGGAAATTTCCATAACGCGTTGGCTCTTAAAAGATAAAGAAAAAAAGAACCAAATGCTTATGATTCAGCCATAATTTTGTTGCATAAAAAACTTATATGCCATAATATTTTACAGTTTTTTGCAAGAATCCTAAATGAGTTGTGCGTGACTATTTTTTTTCTCTCTGTACGTAGTTTCAACTATCAACATCATTTTTTGTCGACAATTTAAACGTCATTCCTACCACTTTCAGCAACGTTGTCGTTTCGCTGTCCTCATCATCATCAGCAACATCTGCTGGCGGTCGTCAAGGCAGTAACTTGTTCGTAATGATTTTGTGAATGTTATACGAGCATAAAGGTTAAAAAAAAATCTCTTGCAAACTGGGCCTGTGTGTTTAACACACAATTTTTTTAAACTCTATTCCCTTATTAAAGGATTTTAACCTCCTTTTTTTTGTAAGAGTGTGTGTGAGTTTGTTTTCCTAATTTTTCACGGCACAATTAAAGCTTTAAAAGGAGAATTTTTTTTGGCTTTTTTAATTTTTCGTCGATTTCTTTTTCATTGTACCTACTTTAAATAATTTATTTTGTGTGGTGTTTTAAACAAATACCAAAATGTGTTGTAGTTTATTTGGTGTTACACAGGATTATCTCTGTGTGTGTAAACATATACATACATACAAACATGTGTGCATATTTGACAATGATGGATTTCTTAGTAATAAATATTAAATAAGCTTTTATGGTTCAACGCTTAACATTATTTTATTTCAATAATTTCTCTGCTGCCTCTGTTTTCGCATCTATCTAGTAACTATGTACATTAGGGTGGCCGTTATTTACTTTTTTTTTGATTTCTTAATTCTCGCCCCCAAATCGGTTCAGTTTTATGTAAAAAAATACAAAAAAATTTCGTAGCGATAAGTTGTGTTCTGAGTTAGACGGTGTCAAAGTTTGAAATTTTGGCCATACTGGTATTTTTTCTCATCCATGTAACTTATTACCTATTGGTGTTAGCAAAATTTGTCCCTAGTAGCTTCGATAGCTATTTGATCAATCTTTTTAAAAATTTTTTTTTAAAATTAAAAAATTTTTTTATTAAATTTAAAACTTGGCTAAAAAAAATAAAAAAAATTTTTAAGTTTAAAAAAAAAATTTTAAAAAACGAAAATTTTTTTATAAAAGATTGATCAAATAGCTATCGAAGCTACACCAATAGGTAATACGTTACATGGATGAGAAAAAATACCAGTATGGCCAAAATTTCAAACTTTGGCCCCCTCTAACTCAGAAACTTTTTGACCGATCTTGTTGAAAATTTGTGTCTAAACTACTATCCAATAGGACTAACCTTGGCGCAAATTTCATCCTAATCGGAAGACATCGATTTCAAAAGTGGGTCACTTGACATTAAATCCGGCTTTTATATATTTAAAACGTATATAAAAAGTTTGGTATTTTGTTGTTATTTTCTTAATTATTTTCTAAACTATTAATTTTAGCAAACAACTTTCTTCGATTCTAATGTTGTTGACTAGTAGAGGTAAAATATTGCCATATATCATATTCTTGTAGAATGTTGTTTTTAAGAGATAGTAATATGCAAACAAATTACATTTGAATAAATGGCTTGATGCCAAAATTTGAGGGGCGGACGCCCCACCTAAAACACAACTTATCGCTACGAAATTTTTTTGTATTTTTTTACATAAAACTGAACCGATTTGAAAAAAGTTCTCCATACAACTAACGGCCACGCTAATGTAGATATACCGTTGTTGCAACATGTAGCAGAGCTTAAATATTGTAACTTTTTTTTAATATATTGATTTTTTTTGTTTCAAGTTCTCTTTTTTTATGTAAAAAAAATAAAATATTTTTTGTCTATATAAATTTATAGAATTTATCAACCGAAAATTATGTTGAAATATTGTGCATCATATTGAAATAAAAATAAAAATGTAACGTGGATGTAGAAAATATTATACAAAACATTTATTTTTGCTGTTTCTTGTTATACCTATGCCACCAACGTTTATTTATTATGAAACAGAAATTCAATTACGCAACCAATATTGCCAGAATCGATTTCGAAACATATTCCTGCATCTAACACTTATACGGTAATCTTGTGTGGATGTTGCAGCACTGAAACTGTATAGGTATGCAATTTCTGAACGTTTGTTTTACAAACTTTTTTATTTGGAAAAAAGGATTATTATGAAATATTTGTTGGAATTAATTGAAAATGTTGTTCAAGTTGGAATTAGAGACGTTGTTGAACAATGTATCGGTTGTTCCAGTCGTTACATTTACTTGGAAAAACAGCGTAAGTTGTGTAACAAGTTTTATAATATTGCATTTAGCTTGTGTTTTTAGATTACAGAAAATTTTAGCTTAAAGGTGTTTTTTAGAACTTTTCGCGTACAAACATCATTTAAGAATAAATATTTAAGCTTTTGAGCAATTTTAAAATATTGTCCCAGGGGGCACAAAATTATACACAATTATGTCTGATACGAATACATAGTTTGTCTTTAAATTAATAGGGAATGAAATGGGCCCTGTATTTCCATTTCCAAGTTCAAACGTAAAGCGCTTAGAAATTATCTCAATATCAAGTTGAATGTATAAAATTCACTACAAGTTGGTCAATAAATCATAATTGCTGCAAACAAAACAGAAGAGAAATTAAACATCTGAGAACAGTTTTTGGCAGATTTGTTTTTTTTTTTATTATTCTCCTTTGTACTGTCGAAATTCTTTTAAAGTACATTTTTTTATTTATTAAACAATCAATTTGTTCCAAGAGTTACACACAACAATTATAGCGTGCCTCACTATTGAAGATCTGCGAAAAAAGCAATCTTAGCCCCACTGTGCGATGTGAGAAAGGTAAAAGAAAGCGTATAGAGCTTAAACTGCTGTAAAACAAAATTATTCGTTACACAGAACCTGTGTTTCATTCAAAAAGTAATCGACATATTGGCCCGCCCTCATATATCCCCTATAGCACTGATTATACAGAGGTGAAAAAAGTGACGCGTGAGGGGCAGCTTTCGAAGAAAGGAAAAGAAAGCGTTTTTTGGCAGTGAAGTCAACAAACCGCTATAAACATAAAACTTTGTGTTCAAAACAAAAATAATAAAACAAAAACATTCAACAAACGTTTTATTTTGTACAATTTTTTACTATTAATATTAAGGGAAATCACGATGGTTAGTCCAAATTGTGCAAACGATGCAAATGCGTGCAAAAATACACACATTTGCACAACACAACAACAAATGACGTATTTGCAATTTAACTTCGTTAGCACTAAAAAGAACCACGAGCAAAGTTAGTAGTGCATATTTGCTCAATTGCAAACAAATGTAAACAATAACATTTGACATATCAAGCGCCATGTTGTTGTTTTAGGAAACTCATGAATTGAGAATTTTATATAAAATATAAAATAAAGAATTTAAAAAGAAATAAGAACATTTAAAAAAAATTTTTGTAAGAAACGCTTTTCTTAAAAAAGAACATTTAAAAAAAATTTTGCCCGCCCCCCCTAGATTTTATCCCGGCTTCACCCATGTATTCGTGTATTGTCATCGGGAATATGTATACCTGCAAAGTTTGATCCATTTGCATTGAGTATAAGGCGGTTAAATTAACGTTACAAGATTTGATTTTCCGAACTGAAGCTAAAGAAAAGGTTAAAAAAATTAATTTAAATTTGCTTGCGTATAATTTTAAACAAATTTCAGTTTTTTTACAGTGCTGCCAGAAGTTTTTTGTGTTGCCCGAATAAATTTTTAGAAAAATAGAACTTTTTCAAAAAAAGTAAAAATGTTTGTGCTCACGATCAATCATAATCAGTGTTGCCAATTTAGCCATATAGTGGCTAGATTTAGCCATTTTTCATCCTGTTTAGCCATTAAAAAATGAGTTTAGCCATTAGCCATTTTTTTAGCCTTTTTTCAACTTGTTTAGCCATAAAAATTTGTTTGCCCTTTTTCTTTTAAAAGAGTTATTTTTAATTTATTATAAAAATTTATAAAAAATAAAATAAACATTTTTAACAATTAAAACGCCTTTAATTTAAATCACAACTTTTACAAATGTTGAAAATCGCTATAAACTATGATCATAAAACATCTTTCAAAATAAAGGAACAGTATTTCAATATAAAATTTATAAAATGGATTAACACAAACATCGGTGTTTCTTTCTGGTTGCAAGTATTTTAATAAAGAGATGAAGGCGGCAACAAAATTTTTTTAGAAATTTCAGAATTGACTATAAGGTTTCTCTCACTTTCATGGTCTAATGCTGAAGTAGAGAGGTAATAGCCAAGTAAACATCGTTAAAAGTAATTTGAGAAAAAAGGTTACAATTAGCAACCGTAAATTCGATTTTATCAATTAGGTAAATATTTTTACCATAACAATAAAATATTTATACCAACACCACAATATTGGAGAGGGTACTATGCGTTTGTGCTGATGTTTGTAACACCTTAAAATATTGGTCCTAAGCCCACCTTTACGTATACCGATAGGATCAAAATCACTTTCTGAGTCAATTTAACGATGTTTGTCCGGTTGGCTGGCTGTCCATGTAAACATTGTGCCAAAGTACAGGTCGCAAATTTGCAGATAATTTAATAAAATGTGGTACATGGGTTCTAATGTGATTAGGGTTGACCGACTATACTTCCTTACTTGTTTTTTTATTGTAGATCCGGACTCAAAAAGTGTTGGGTAAATGTTGTCGTGATTATGTTTTACCTTCAAATTATTTAAAACTAATAGGCACGCGTGATTCCTATGAGATGAACAATAACGACATTGAATTTATCGATTATTTAATTTTTTAAATATCTATCAACATATTAATTTACGTTTATTCTTATTTAACAAATTGATCTTAACTTACAGTATCATCGTAAACAACTTTAAATGAATTATTTCTGTTTTGTTATTGAATTTTAATGAGTTGTTATTTAAAAAAAACTTTTAGCCATTTTTTAGCCCATTTTTAGCCATTTTTTTCCGTAAATTTAGCCATTTTTGGTCACAAAGTTTTGGCAACACTGATCATAATATGCACTGCAATTTACAAATTGCAAATTTGCACAGTGACCATCGCGATTACCCTTATTGGGTTGTAATGTTATTTACTTACTTACATTTTATTTACTTGTGTTGTAGTTAACTTAAAAGTTCATTTTAGCAAGAGTTTCGCAAGCAAATATCTACTAAATAAATTTTTGCTCATTGTATTGCACGATAAACGCAAAATGGTAGCTTTCGAAGAAAAAATCACAATATCTTCCGTCTCTTGTGTTATCTGTTCACTCTGTGCCTTTAGTCTAACGCACAACAGAGTTTTGCATCCCCCACATTTTATTCCTTCTATTGCTTGTTATTGTTTAATTATTCCCAAGTTTATTTCTCGAAACTGCAAATTTCAAAAAAAAAAAAATAAAATCCTTAAATATCATTCGCTATGGCAACACTATTCCATACTTGTGTATGAATTCATTAATATATCAAAAATTCTGCTAGGTAAGCTTCTTCGTGGAAAGGCATTCAGTGTGTCCGAAAATAAAAAAATTACTCCAAAATATGCCGCAAAAAAGCAAGAACATTTTATACAATAACTACAACCATAAATTGTAATAAAAACAAGAACAAAAAAGTAAAATACTTTAATTGATTTTTATTGAAACAAAAGCAATATCGAAAAAAATCAGCTCCAATTTATACTCTCGTGCAAGAATTTGTATCCAGTCGTACTCAGACCATTATTATTGTTATTATTATTAAACATTATGGTGTATTTATGAG
The DNA here is from genome assembly GCA_930367215.1 of Pollenia angustigena. Taxonomy (NCBI): domain Eukaryota; kingdom Metazoa; phylum Arthropoda; class Insecta; order Diptera; family Polleniidae; genus Pollenia; species Pollenia angustigena. Next base: position 114,895,907 of record OV884057.1, on the reverse strand, counting down.
CCAAGCAACAAAAATTTACAATGATTTATGATTGTAAAAAGAAGAACATTATTTACAAAAGGATGCGAGATGTGCTTCGGCTTTTTTCTTCTTATATCACAGTGCCGGTTACAACAGAGTCGTCTGTTGTGCTTCTTTATTTTTAATTTTTGGCCTCAAAATTAAAGAAAACAAAAACGTTTTTTGTATTTTTCAATTCAACATTTCTTTAATTTATGATCCAACTAAAAAAAGGAAGTAAACCAATTTGTTTAAAAAAAAGGAAAAATAAAAACTGCTCTGTTTAAAATATAAATTTTTTTGCCTCTTTCCCTTTCTAATATTTTCAAGATTTTTTTTTTTTTGTCCTTTGCCTGACATAAAATAATCGTCAAGAAACATCTTGTTGTGCTTTACTTCTCTTCATATTTTTGCCTTCATTTGCTCTTCCAGTTGGATGGCTGCTGGTACGTGTAATAAAATTTCGAAATTTCTGTATGAGAACTTTAAAGTTTATTATTTATACTTAAAATTTTCTTTTGCTCTTTTATTGTGGTTTAGTAAACTTCAAATAAAAAGGACAAACTTCTCAAGCTCATTTCTCTTGTTTTCCTTCAACCACTTGGTTTTTTTTAGCTGGAGGCTACTAAAATAAACAAGTACCAAACCAGTGTATGTTTCAATGGAAAAGATTTAACGAAATGAACAACAAAATAAGACTAAAAACGACATTGGAAATTGCTTAAACAGAAAAAATCTTGAGAAACTTGGGGCTTCACTTAAAAAATTATAGTTAAGGCGACTTTGAAAGACTTTAATTTATCGCTTTCTTTCAAACAATTTTTTTTTTTGAAATTTAGATTTTTTCCTAACACTTTCACAGTGGAATACTAAACGCTGTATAACCACCTTTCTGGTTGCTCGTTGCGAGCTAATAGGCTCGAATTAAGTACATTTCGTTGATCTAATATCGAAAGGCCCTAACTCGAGTTTTTTCGAAATTGTAGTAGCAAATTTACATTTTGATACATACAACTTCTTTTGTGTTTTACTTGCTCATGGTTAGATGCAATCATGTAAGTTAGGGCCTTTCTACATGAGCCCAACGACATGCTTTATTAATAAGGTGCTCCCGAAATGGAGATTTTATTTACTGCCACTGTCTATTATGTACATAAGTCTTGGTATTATTTGTTTTTTCACTTCTTTATTTAGCTACAAGACTATTCTAAATTCTTAAATGATATAATTTTATTTGCGGTTTCCACAATACAACCCTGAAGGAAACCTGGGTGCAAGTGTCTCCAAGTCGCCAGTTTTGTCGACTATATTGGTGACATTGTCAACGAAGTGTATACACATTTACCACTATATTTGGCTTTAATATGAAAACGATTTTATCAGTAACAACTGAGAAGTACAATTCCTATAGAAGTTGAAGAAATAATAAAAAAAGATTATGATTTCGTATTCTTACAAAAATTGTAGACTACTTTTACTAAAATGTACTAGCGATTCTCTGGTTCCAATGTCTACATATGTTCCCAAAGGAACTACCTAGTCGGTAGTACAACGTCAGTAGTAGATTTCCAATGACACGCACATGTTAAATGTCTATTGTAAATAACATTGCCTGGGGTATAATAAGTCACTAGTACTGGTGACTGTGTCAATAGTGAATCAGTGCTGATTCACTAGTGATATTTCCTGCAGGGAAGTGATTGAACATGTAAAAAAAATTATATGAAAAGCACTTAAAAAACTGTTTTACTACACCTTCAGTTACCTGTTATGTAAAAGCCACACATATGTAAATCTGTTTTTTTAGCTAAAATTTCAAAATTTGCCAGGACTTTTCTCTAAGCAAAGATTTAATTAAGTACCTACAAGCAGAGAAAAAACGTATTTATACACGCAGAGAAAAAACATGTTTAAATATGGTCACCTCCAATAATACTATGTTTAGTGTAACCATATTTTTTCACACACAACCATATTATGGTTAAATTAGTCCCCTATCAAGAAGCCACAACCATATTATGGTTGCCTATAAACATGTTATGGTTAAATATGACAATAATTTGCTTTTAAATTAACAATAGTATTTTACTCTTTTTCAAGAGCAACAAGCTATGGATAAAAACCAACCTTGCTGTTATAAGTGTTAAACATATTTAAGTTATTATTAACATAATATGGTTAAAATTTTCTTTAAACAAAGTATTGTTGGAGGTGACCATATTTAAACATGTTTTTTCTCTGGGTGTCTGTTCGCCCCCAACAAAACTATTTTTAAAGACAATTTTAAACATATTATGTTAAATTTAACCATATTTCACCGGCAACAATTTTATGGTAAAATTAGTCTTCCATCAAGAAGCCACAAACTTAGGATAGTTGCCTCTAAACATGTTATGGTTAAATATGACAATATGTAGTTTGTTTTTAAAATAACAATAGTATTTTCCTCATTTCTAAGCACAACATGCGATGATTGAAAAACAACCATGCTATTATAATTGTTAAACATATTTTAGTTATTATTAACCATAATATTTTCGAAGGCAACCATAACATGATTGTGGCTTTTTGATGAGGCAATTTAAGATCAGATGTCGCACACGCGTTTAAATTCAAGAATTTTTAAAAACCCATTGAAAATGTAATTTTGCAATTTCGTAGTGGCGGAAAATTAATTTATTCTGGCCACCATTCAAAACCCCAACTTAACTTTCTTCTCCATGCGTGTTGTCTACCAACAATGTTAAACTACCTAATGTAGAGTATTTAAGAGAAACCACAAAATAGTTTAAACGTTGCAATTCAAATCCGTCCTAAACATACAAATGACAATATGTCGACTCTATAAAAACATCATCATCATTCTTTTAAACAATGAAAATTTCTTTTGAAGCAAAAAAAAAGACAAAAAGCAAAGAAGACAAAAATAAATGCAAAATAGCTAAAAAAAACTTTTAAAACTGGTGTATTTACGCACAAAAAGAAAGAAAATAAAACCTCAAACCACGTTCTGATCAAACTTAGAAGAACATCAAGCCAGTTCGAGGTGAAGAAGCGAGGAAAAACAGCCTCATTTTAATTTTGTTAGATTGGTTGGTATTAAGCTGGTGTGTTGTCCCACTGTCAGTTTATCCCATTGCCGTTTGTTCTGTTCCATTTGCTTTTTGTTGAGTATAAATTTCAAAATTATGCAAAATTTATTTAAACTTAAATGGTTGTTATTATTCTGATGCCATTTATTTTTTTGTTGTTGTTTTAGTCCACAGTACATTTTATCCTCCCTCTTGGGTGGGTTCACATTTTTTTTTGTTGTTCTTGTTTCCTTTTCTATATTTCATCGACGAACGTTTCGTCTAATTGCCAGGGATATTAAAGTGAAAGTAAGCACTTTTTCCCTATCAAGGAGGCGGGTTATCATTTAGTAAAAGTTTAACTCTGCATGTTTGTAGTTGCTTTATAATTTCCTTCGTTTTTTATTGCTGCTGCTGGTTTTCAGCATTACTATAGTTCGCAGTACTTTTTGTAGCTTTTAGCCAACTTTATTGAGAATTTCTTGGAATCTGACCAAGTGTTAGTCTTTAGCTTTAGGGTCGAACATTTATTTAACATAAAAGTGGTTTAGACAATTAAAAAAGCAAAAATTGCAGTCTTTTAAAGACTCGGAAAATATTAAATTTAACATAAATATTTTTATGGTTGTTGGCGAAAAAAAATGCTCATTTTAATTGTCATTTTGTTTTGAAATTTGGACAGAAAAAGGTAAAGTCATGAATTTCAATTTATTTTTACACTTCTGCTGCTAATTTTTTTAAGGAAGCAAGATGGTGTCTATTCTATTTTATTATTTTTTGTACAGTCAGCAATAAAGTAGTATACTTTAAGGGGCTTAAGGTAAACTAACTACCAAATCATAACTTAAGGGTTCTTTATTTAACATAACTTAAATTAAATAAAGTATTGTCGAGTAGTAGAATTTTAAAACAATTAAATAGCCAACTTGTCACTTTAAAATGTCCTTAATTTTTGTACTAACTGCTAGTATTTCTTTAAAAATCCCCGCAGCAACATACTTTCATAAGCATAATTTCAATAAAGTTTTTATTTTTAAGAAAAAAAAAAACACACATTGTTTCCTTTTTTTTATGATGCCCACTGACCTATTTCTTGTTTTTCTGTTAGTTATTGCTGCTTTCCCTGAGAAACGTTAAACCAAGTTTTCTTCTTGGCAGTGCAACAAATGAGGAACAACATGGTAAAAACTAAAGAAAAAATAAATAACACTTTCACTTTCTCGGTGACAGTGAATCCCCACAATCTCTAGGGACACATTAAAAATTGTTGTTTTTTGCATTTTATATTGTTGTATGTTACAGTAGCGGAAAACGACAACATTATAAACATCTATATAAATGAAAAATGTTTGTATGTTTGTTTGTTGGCTTATAGACTCCTAAACTACTGAACCGATTTTCCTGAAATTTTGACAGTAACATTATGTGAGCCCTGAAAATAAAATAGGCTACTTATTTTTTCGGTAGGGGCAGGGTAATTGGCACCCCCTTGGAAGCCAATATTAAATATCGCATATCTTAAGAGCCGCTGCACGCATTTTGTTGAACTTTTGGTAGTAGGATCTTCTGAGCTCCAAAATTGAAATAAAATAGCAGCGGGGGAAGTGGTTCCCCCCATAGGACGCCAATGATTAATATCGCATATATTAAGAACTGTTATAGTGAGAATGTTCAAACTTTGTAGAAGTCACTCTTATGGTATACTACACTATTGAAAATAAAAATAAAGCGGGTAGGTGCAGGGGAGGAAATACCTCCCATAGGTTGCATATATTAAATATCGCTCAGCTGAAGAACTATTCAAGGGAGAGTCTTCAAACGTGGTTAAAGCTATTATTATGGTAAACTATAAATTTCAATTTAGAAATGGGCGGGGTAGACAGAGGAGGAGCAGTACCCCTCATAGATAGAAATATTAATAAGAGCCGCTGCACGCGTTTTGTTGAACTTTTGCTAGTAGGATCTTCTGAGCCCCAAAATTGAAATAAAATAGCAGCGGGGGAAGTGGTTACCCCATAGGACGCCAATGTTTAATATCGCATATATTAAGAACTGTTATAGTGAGAATGTTCAAACTTTGTAGAAGTCACTCTTATGGTATACTACACTATTGAAAATAAAAATAAAGTGGGTAGGTGCAGGGGAGGAAATACCTCCCATAGGTTGCATATATTTAATATCGCTCAGCTGAAGAACTATTAAAGGGAGAGTCTTCAAACGTAGTTAAAGCTGTTATTATGGTAAACTATAAATTTCAATATAGAAATGGGCGGGGTAGACAGAGGAGGAGCAGTACCCCTCATAGATAGAAATATTAATAAGAGCCGCTGCACGCGTTTTGTTGAACTTTTGCTAGTAGGATCTTCTGAGCCCCAAAATTGAAATAAAATAGCAGCGGGGGAAGTGGTTCCCCCATAGGACGCCAATGTTTAATATCGTATATATTAAGAACTGTTATAGTGAGAATGTTCAAACTTTGTAGAAGTCACTTTTATGGTATACTACACTATTGAAAATAAAAATAAAGCGGGTAGGTGCAGGGGAGGAAATACCTCCCATAGGTTGCATATATTAAATATCGCTCAGCTGAAGAACTATTAAAGGGAGAGTCTTCAAACGTGGTTAAAGCTATTATTATGGTAAACTATAAATTTCAATATAGAAATGGGCGGGGTAGACAGAGGAGGAGTAGTACCCCTCATAGATAGAAATATTAATAAGAGCCGCTGCACGCGTTTTGTTGAACTTTTGCTAGTAGGATCTTCTGAGCCCCAAAATTGAAATAAAATAGCAGCGGGGGAAGTGTTACCTCCCATAGGACGCCAATGTTTAATATCGCATATAAATCAAAAAAAGAACAAAAGCATAATATAAAAGAGAATCATCGCAATGCTAGTTTTTTTAATATTACTGCAAACGAAATTGAATTGTCAGGGATTTAAAAGAGTCTGTTGAAGAAATACAATTTGTGTAACAGTATTTAAACACCAGCTATTATACTCTTCCCCACTGGGGGAAAGGATATACATATATAAATATATGTAAGTTCGTTTTTATATAAGTTTGTCATTCCGTCTGTAATTCCTGTAATATAAATCTTTGATCCTATAGGGTACATATAACGGGTTATCCATTTAATGGTTTCAAAACCGGCTGTCTGACAAGGCTATCAGCTGTCAAATATTTATCATCTAAAGTGTCATTTACTTAGTTAAAAGTTGGCCATTTACGAAAATGGTTATTTTAGCTGCCGAAGAACACTTTAAAATAGTTAAAACTTACAACAAATGTGGTGTTTACTTTTTGAGCATTACGGGGAAGATATAGTCGTCATAATCGACCCACTGTGCAAGTAATTGGCAGCATAATAAGAAAGAAGAAACTGGAAGCGTTACAGATGTGAGTTTGGTATTGGAATTCTACTACAATGGTCCGCAAATGGCTGAGCTATGATGAAAAGAACCACAAATCCCTTTAATTTTTACCGATAAGTTTCTAATATTTAGCCACAAACCTTAATATTTTTATTTCATTATTTTAACCTTTGAACTTTTATTTTTACTTTTTACCTGAAATAATTTTTGTACAGATCATAAACAACAGTTTTATTGACAAATATTTCTTTTACAAGTGTACTCTCAATTTAAAGGTTGTTGTACAGCCGAAATTGTTTTATGAGCATCGTTTTAAACTTGTTTCAATTTCGAATCTATCTTAACTAAATTTGCAAACTGTTTATTAAACTTTAAATGTGCATGTGAATCATAATAACACTCGTACTTTAAATGGCACTAAAAATTTTGTTTATGATGTTGATGCAATCAAGTAAGTTTTTCTTTAAGCTCTTTTGATGCATATAAGAGAGTTTTTATAGATGCATTTCAAATTAAGGGCACCAAAATACGTCCAAAAATATAATAAGTAAGTAAAGCCGGATTAACCCATGCGTTCCAAGCAATATTTTTATCCGGAAAATGTTTTTTTTTACTGAGAGCGTTCTGCAGAATAATTCACCCATTTCGGAAAATTTATCTGCAAAAACAAGGCTACCATATGTGCTCACACATAATTTTACAAAGTGGCAACACTGCTAGAAAACTACTGATATATCGTCGGCTCAATATTAGTTTGACCTACCGACCATTTTCAATAAAATTGATTCTTTATGGTTTCTGAGATAATAACCATTAATTTTGTTCCATATCAACTATTTTAAAGTTTATTAAGCATTGTTTGGCTCTACACGCCAGTGTTTGGCGAATGGCAGAAAATTCCTCATACAAAAAGGTACAAAATAAATTTAACTCTTACTTTGCTTCATTGCCTTGGGAAAGCAAAATTAAATGACAGCAAATCAATTCATATCAGTAATTATCCGTATGCAGTACAAAAAGCTACTTTTTAAAAATAAATTTAGAAAAGTGGCGTATGCGGCACAAAACAATAATTTTCGCTTTCAATAAAATTCTATTAACTCCAATGTTCGTTAATGAACGTTCAAGAAAGAAAACTTCATGCAAACCTTCATTGTTTTTCTCCACTACGACTTTTTATCTTATACGCCAAACCAATAATGAGCTAACGACATTTTAAATTGATTTTTAAAAGTGTGTTAAAATGATTTTATTATTTTCAATTGAATTGTATAATTTTAGTTAAGTTTTTAATAAATTATTCAGTAAAAAAACAACCGCAATAATGGGTGAATTTTTAAGAGCTATAGGAAAGTTAAAAAAAACACATAAAATTCAGAAAAAATTATGAAATCTTTATTTAAATCGATAGTACGGTCCATATAATTTAATGTTTGAAGATTATTTCATGCAACTGTTGACCGTGACTGCGCCTCAAATGGTCCATCCGCTAAGTCCAATTTTGACATACGCTTTCCAATATTTCGGCCGGTATCTCAAGAATAAATGCTTCAATGTTGTCTTCCAATGTGTCAATTAAAGCGGGCATGTGTGCATAGACATGATCTTTAACATAGCCCCACAAAAAATAGTCTAAGGGCGTTAAATCGCACTATCTAGGCGGCCAATTGACCGGTCCCGAACGTGAAATAAAATGTTCACCGAACTCGCCTCTCAATAAGTCCATTGTTAAGCGTGCTGTGTGGCATGTGGCACCGTCTTGTTGAAACCACATGTCATTCAAGTCAAGCTCTTGCATTTTGGGCAAAAAAAGTTGGATATCATCTCACATTAGCGCTCACCATTTACAGTTACGTTACGATTCGCATCATCTTTGAAGAAGTACGGTCCAATGATGCCACCAGCCCATAAACCACACCAAACTGTGACTTTTTCTGAAGGCATTGGTAGCTCTTGCAATGCTTCTGATCTTCACTCCAAAATCGACAATTCTGCTTATTATTGAGCCAAAAATGAGCTTCGTCGCTGAACACAAGAAGCGCGCGATGAACTTTCTTAACAGAGCACGCATTTTGATAATAGAATTCAATAATTTGCAAGCGTTGTGCGACGATTCATGGCTAAATTATAGACCAAACTGAAGATCCAAACTGAAGATGTTTGGCTGTTTAAACCAGTGTTGCCAAAAAGATAACAGCTAAAAAATCACCCGATATAAATCAATTAACACTCAATCAAATTTTTATATACAAATTTAAAAAAATTGGCCTCTCAGTTGCACTTGTTCTGAATACGAATTTAAATAAACCTAATTCAAATAAAAAATTGCCAAACAAAATAATTTCTCTCTCTCTCTCTCTCTCTCTCTCTCAAAAATAAGACGTCAAACTCAATATAAAATAATATGTGAATCGAGCTTAAACGATTAATCCTAAACTATACTTTCTTATATGTTTTTATAGTTGCCAAAAAAAGTAAACCGAACGTTTATGGCTAGATGACACTCTGTTTGTTGTTATTGTCGCAGCTCCAGACTTTATAAAGGGTGGTCCAACTATAATAGACGATGTTAATTGTACACTGATAGAAAAATTCATCTTTATTGATGATGCCTTAACATCAGAATTGTGACATCAATGTTACTACAAATGGCATCAATGATGCAAAAAGTAACATCAATCCAATGACTAACGTCTTCGTGCAATTTTGTAATTGTTTACGTCTCATCTATTTTATGACTATAGTGACATCAATTCGATGCCACATTTTGCATATTATTAGCATTATTTTCATGATTACAATGTATTATACGAAGCACAAACTCCTATATTCAATTTTTTTAATTTGTTGAGTTAAATACATCAAATTTTTAAAGAAGAATGATTACGTAAAACCATATGGGGCATGGTGCTGGTGTCTTATTATTGAGAGTTCGTAATTCAACAAACGTGAAACAAACATATGTAACGGGTAAGTAAATAATAATATTCTCTCACTTTGACTTAATGACAAACTGTCATTAAATTGATGCTAATGTCCTTTCTCCGAAGTTACTGCGTCATCGCACTGAGGACATGTTCGTCATTTCTGTGATGGCGATGTGTCATCGCATTGATGACATAATTTGATTTTTACTCTGATGACACTTTGGCCAAGTGATGTTACGGTTGACATCACCATGACGAAAAGTGTCATGGGGTCAAAAACGAAGACACTTGTACTGATGTCAAAATACATCAGCGTTATGGCGCCTTTTCTATCAGTGTAAGTCAAACCTTAACGTCAAGTTTTTTGCCCAATTTAATTTGACATTTCTTTCCTTCAGTATTTCAGAAATGGAGAGGTACGCAAATGAGCAGCGCATTTTGATTGTTGAACCCTTTTACGCAAATGAGCGTTCATATCAAAATGCATCTCGTACACTTGGTGACTTTTTTAGTCAGCATAATCGACCAAATGTGGAGCCAAAATCGGGAAAATTGTGCGCAAATTTCAGCAGACCCGGTAGGAAATGTGAAAAGAACAACTGTGTATGCTCGCTTAGTTTAGGCTGGACTGGTGACGTCATCGGCCATTACTTCTTCGAAAATGAGGTCGGCCAAGCAGTTACTGTGAATGGTGTTCGCTATCGCAAAATGCTAACAGACTTCTTGTTTCCAGAAATTGAGGATATGGACCTGAAAGTTATGTGGTCCCAACAGGATGATGCCACTTGCCACACAGTGTCCCTTTTGTGCAAGAAAGTTAACTGCCGTGTTATCTCACGTCGCGGCGATGTTAATTGGCCGCCACGATCTTGTAACTTGACACCATTGGACTTTTTCTTTGGGATTATTTAAAAGAAAAAGTTTACATCAATAAGCCAAGAACAATTCTAGAGCTAAAGGATGAGATACTTCGGCAAATTAACGACATTGAACCTCAATTATGTCTCTGAGTCATTGAAAATATGGAACATCGGATAGAGGTATGCCACCAAAGCCGTGGCGAGGCGAGCATTGTCCGATATTTTGTTTCACACATAATTGTCATAGATCCTTCTTTGATATAATAATAATTATTAAGATAATTCTCTGAAAACTTTTTGTTTTATTTAATACTAACATCGCGCGTTTTGGTTGGAGCACCCATTACGTTTAGCATGCTGCTGGTATCTTAATATCTTTTCTTATTTTTCCCCTTTCTCTTTATCGTTGTCGTTATGCATACTCTTTTTAAGGTTTTTGGGATACTTTTTCAATTTTGCTGTAGAAGTTGTTGTTTCGTTTTTTCTTACTTGCATGTTTTTTGGTCCTAAAAATATGTGTGTGTGTGTGTGTGTGTGTATGTCAATATTAATAGTTGTTTTCTATGGAGAACAATGACGCTTTATTGTTAAAGAATATTCCATTTTAATATTTTGCTCAAGGATAACATAAATTCTCTTCAATAATTTCTTAGGGTTAGTGCCACTGTTGTTGTCTATGTTGTTAGTTAATTTGGTTTTAATTATAAGTTTACGTGTGTTTATAGTTTGGTTATAAAAAAGTCTGGACAGGATGTAAATAAACTCTTTAGTTTAGACAAATTTTTAAAAGACTTTTTTTTTAAATAATTTAATTGCATCTTTGAGGTGTAGTCTGAAGTATGTAGACCATTTTAAAGATAAAATTCTGAGGATGGGTACATACAGCTACTCCCACTAAAAGTTTACATTCTTTATGTTTATGATTTTTTGTAAGTATGAATTAAAATGCGAGGCTTTTATTTCGTGTTCCAAGCATAGCAACATAAGACTTTTTCTATCTGTTCCTTTTATGGTGTGAGTAACTGTATATAGATGTGTCTGTCTGCATGTTTTTGTAAACCCTTGTCAATAAATGATTTTTAATTTAAACAAAATTTTGGATTACATTTTCTTTTGTTTTAATTTTAACTCATTTGTTAAACAAATTTTAATTTTCAGTCATTAATTAATGTTAATTTTTTTTCTTTCAACATTTGGTTTTCTGTTGTCTTTTGAACCCTTACAACATAATGGGTGGGCGTTTGCAGTTCTTTTTGTTTTAAACTTTTCCGTATTTAACTGGAAATTTGCTGTTGCTGCTTTTCGTTTCCTTTTTTATTTACAGTTTAATGTTGTAAAATAAAATTTTATTCTGGTGGAAATTTTCCTCTAAATATACACATGTACTTACATATTTTGTTGTAATTATTTGCAAACAAAAGAAAAATAAACCATTTATGTTTTTGTTCTCTAGTTGTTGGTTTTATTGTTTTTATTATAATTTTTACCCCAAAAGACAAAGTGTTGATGAAATAATAATTTTTTTTTTGTTTTGTTTGATATTTAGCTTTTCTATTTTAATTTAATTCCTACTTCCCTGCCACATAAAGGAAAAAAATATAATTTTATAATGTGTTCCCTTTTTTTTTAATTTTGGTAAAAAAATTTATTTTTGAAATCCTAAAGAAAAGTTAAAATAAAAGAGAGAAAGAGTTGGTAAATAAAACGTTCATTTAGTTACTACATAATTGTTTTTGTTAACAACATGTAGAATGTATAAGTGTTAGATCGACTAACAGATATGTATGTGAGAGGTTTCCCCTTGAAATGAACCAAGTCTTATCTAAAATAGCATTCCGGGAAAACCAAAATTTTAAAAATACAAATAAATTAAAAATACAAAAATTCCCAATTTTTATTCTTGATAAAAACACTGATATTTATTGTTGGGGGATAAGCTAGTTTCCATGCGCATTTCACTTTAAAAAAAATACCAACCAATTGTAGTAGGGGAATGTAAGTGAAAGTAAACTCACTGTTTAATGTTGGTAATTTGTTTAAGCTTTGTTATCGTTGCAAATAAGACTTTTGACTGTTTGCAATTCTCATTCACTCTGTAGTTTTATTTGCTAATATCTTTGGCTTTTCTAATTTTTTTTGGGAGAATGTTGGGGATCTTTATTGTTCTTGCTTTGAAAAAATAATTTACCTGGAGTTTTAAAGTTTCAAATGTTTTTATGTTTATGTTTTTTTTTTTTTTAACATACAACCATGTATGTGTAAGATCATCAATGGTGTGAAGCAAACCTAAAGGAGCTAAATTTGAAGAAGTGTAAACTAATGCATTTTTCAAGAAATAACGCAGCTACAGTTAACTACACAGAAAAAATTATTTTTCCAATTCAAACAAAAAATTTGTAGAATCAAACAATTTTTTGTCTAAAATCAGTCCTACAAACAAATTTGCATATTCAAGCAATTTATTTGCATTTTGTTTATTGAAAAAAAACGCCGATTTTTTCAAACAAATAATTTTACAGAATCAAACAAAAAGTTTACTGAAATTCATATAAATTTCAAACAAATATTTTTGCTGAATCAAACAAAAAAGTTTTGGCACAAGCAATGACGCGCACACAAGCAAGCACTGTTGGCATGCGGCCCGGCTGGCTTTGAGACACATTTTTTTGTTGGAATAATTTTTGAACGAAGTCATATTTATACTCACAGTGTTTTTCTTTGTCCTTTCCTTTGCTAATGAAGAAGAAATGTAACCAAAAACGGCGGCAGACCGACTCGATATGTTTTCCGCCATCATTCTATTTTTGTATTTGATGTATTTAAACAAACTGTTTGAAAAAATTGAATACGGGATTTTGGTATTTTTTTACCAACTTTGAAACCAACCAAAAATTTATTTTGTTTCTTATAATGTGTTTTTTCTGTTGTTTAAAAAAAATGAAACGTTTTTTTTACCTGATATTGCTTTTGTTGTTTTTTTTACTACAAAAAACTCGTCACGCTATTTTATCATTTTTCTTATTGCTGTACTTTTTTAAAGCGTCCAAAAATAGAATGCATGTGTTTTTTGTTGTAGTTCTTATATTTATCATAAAGAAGTGTTGCTTACAATCAATAAAAAAATGCAAAAAGACGACAACATTAAAGAGCGTTAAATATTTCATACAAAAATAATGAAAACTTCAAACCAATAGCGCGTTTATTAAATTTTTGAATAGTTGTCCACATTTTTGTTGGTTAAATAAAAATCAAACAAAAATATTGATTGAATCATTAAAAAAATTTGTAGAAATCAAAAAAATTTTCAAACAAGCGTTTGTTTGAAAATAATTCGGCAATAATTTTTTCTGTGTACATACTTCCTACGAGGTATTCAGTAGGGCAATTACCAAATTTTTGGCATAGTACTACGGAGTGGTCAATAATGTTTAAGTAATGAAAATACCTGTCTCCCATTGTTTTGCGAAAAAAAACCTCATGCAGGGAAGCAAATTTCTAAAACCTTCCAACAAATTTTGAACCGAAATTTTTAAATCTAAAGCAGTGGGTAAATTTCAAAGTAGCACCCAGCCAGCAAAATACTTCGACATTGTCTGAATCAGACATTTTGTGCAAATGTTTGACTTCATTCGAGAGTGACTTCGTTCAGATTTCTGTCAGACAGTGAATAAACTTACTGTCTGGCCGAGTTCTGATCGATTTCGCATGGATATATGGGGGGAATTCCGACGGAATTCATTCATTCGTTGTCATTCAGTCGAAAATTATTTTAATTTTATTTAATTTGTTCAAGATAAAAAAAGCATAAAAAAGGTACGTACGTGTAAAATTTATAATTATGTATATATTTTGCAATAAAATTATTTCTTTCAGCTATCAGTTAGAAAGCAAAAAAAAAAAAAACGGCTAACACACCAGAACTTTCCATGCCTTTTCATTAGATTTCTGTTAGATATCTATCAGAAATGTCGACAAAAAACCAAAATTTCCCACGACCAGTCTGTCTTTAAACGCTTTTGGGTCAGAAATCTGACAGAATTCGTATACGATTCCGACTTTTTTGCCGACGTTTCTGTCAGATATCTGAACGATGTCGGATTATATTTCTGGCTGCGCATTTAAGTGATGCGTATAGGAATATATACAAATATCAGGTGTATTTTTTTTTTTTAAATTTCCGTGAGATAAAAATGGTTGTTTTTAAACTTCAACCCGATTCCTGCGTGAACTTTTTTAACAATACGAAAAAATTATCATATTTTTTATAAATAACTTTAAATGTTCTACACGACTATACTATGCCGTTTTTAATATTCGCAAAAAGTGTAAAAAAGTTAATGCCCTAGTATTCAGGTTGATATAGTTAAAAACTTCTTTGGGGTTGGAATACTACAAATTAAACTATGTAAGCTTTAATTTGCATATCACGTTTATGATAAATAAAGCTAGAAGAACACTTAGATATATAAAACGCTGGGTAAAAGAGTTTGATGAACCGTATATTACAAACATTTTATATAGTACTAGCTGTCTCGGCAAACGTAGTTTTGCCTTGTAACTTATTTCTTTCAGATTTTAGTGTCTGCTTGGCAAGTTTGAAGAAAATCGGTTGATTAGTTAAGAGGATATAGGGAGGGAGAGATTTTACCCCTTATGCCCTCTTGCTCTATTACCTTTCAGATGTTACAGTGTCTGCATGAAAAATTTTAAGAAAACCGGTTGATTATTTAAGAAGATATAGCGAGGGGGAGCTTTTACCCCTCTTACTTCACGCCCTAAATAATAAAAGCTTTATAACTTTCCAGCTGTAGCACTATATCCCTTCTCTCCTAAAAGCTCAAGACTTGACGGCTAAAACTTGAAGAGTGTGAACCAGCACATTAAAAAATTGCGATTAATGGTAAATTTGGTTTTCAATTAAAGAAAAATTACAAATTAAGTGCAGTGAATTCGCCTTTAGGAAACCTTAATTTCTTGTTAAAAAATATAAATAACAAACAATTAATTACAAAGTTAGGGAATTATAAGTTTGTTGTACGGAGGCGGTGCTACGCTATTTCTACTTTCTTGCAAACTATTTCTACTTTCTGAGAATTTGAGAACAGAAAGAACGCAGTTCACATTTGAAAAAAATTTGCGAATAACGTTTGAAAGCAAGTCGAAAATCAATGCATCTCTCGATTTGAAAATAAATTCCACTTTTTGCTGATAATGCTATAATTTTCAAATCGTTATCAAACGCTTGTCGCTTGAGAAAAGATTTGATATGGTGTGGGAATAATTAGAGGTCGTAGTGGCTTTGGGCTCATATCTCAGCAATTTTTGTATTTAGGGTCTAAGATCAATATTGAAAAAATTGCAAAAGTGACGTCCGCAAGCAAGTAAGCTTCTATTTTGGGCCCATGTTGCCAGAATTTTATACCTTTTGTTTCTAAATGTAGAGCTAGCTGCGCTTTAAACCAAAATATGAGAAAGGAAATTATACATATACAATTTTTGTGAGAAACAATTTGAAAAACTTGCTGACGTTACATTACTTAAAGTAGATTTTCGCTGGAAATACCCATATGTACCTTTTTCACCTGAGGTAAAGGGCAAGTAGTGTACAAGAATAGATATAACGAAAGTGGAGGGAACTGGTTCAGTAAAATTTCCTCTTTTAGCGAAAATAAATTAAAGTTTTCCAACGAAAAGTTTGCCCCCGTATTCATAAAAAATAAAATAAGTTTGAAATGCGTTTTAAGGCAAAAGTTTCATACAAATTTTTCTTAAAATGAATTTCAAATCCATTTTAATTTTTTATGAATACGGCAGTTGATGTTTAGAAAAGAGTTTAAGTTTTTATGATTTTATTTTTGTGTCTTTTGCAACATGAACAAAGATTAAGTTTTCGAAAAGAAAAGGGCGATCAGTGTTGTAGATATTGAGAAAACAAAAAATGTTGATTAGGCACAATCAGTATCTCTCTCTTTTAACAACTAAAAATCGTTTTTGTTTTTTTCTTTTTTTATTAGAAAGTGTGAAAGGAAAAGTAAAATGAAATTGTTTTCGGTAGCAATTAGCACCATAAGATTCACCCAGGCCGCAATTACCGAGGCAAATTCTCCTCTTTGTGCTTCAATTATCCATTATTTCAAACGCGTTTATTCATTCTTCTTCTTTTAACACACTTTATGTAATTTTATTTGCTTTCAACACTTGAAAAAGAATACAACAAAAGACCAGAGAAAGAAAAAAAAGTGAAATTAATTTATTGAATTAAATTTTTATTTTGTTGAATTACTTCTGTGAGATTAGTGACTAAAATTTCGTTATTTTTTATTACTTTTCTTTATTTTTTTTCGAAAACTTTTCTCCAATGCCACAGCCACTCATAAGTAATTTTTGTTGTTGGTCCACTTGGGCCCTGAGACACAGATACAAGTATTTTTGTATTTTTTTTTTCACTTTACTTTTTTGCACACGCTTCTTTTTTTATTTTCGGTGACCATCTTTGGGGAATTTCTTAGCAAATATTTGTGGTGACAATGTTTGTAAGCCGGATATACATAAATTTCATTTCGGGTTTTTATCAAACTTAAGGACTAAAGAATATACTTTGTTTCGCTTGAAATGAAGTATATAAGTACTTGTGTCTCTGTGTATTTAATTTTGTTCAGAAATTGACAATGTCCTTGTGTTGTAGTAAAAGTTCCAATCCCAATCCCCCAGTGTTGAATAAAAAACCAAATAAAAGCAAGTGACCGAATGAACACCAACAACTGAAATAAGAATGAGAGGAAAAAACACAAAGAATTGAACCACAATAAATGGACCACCAACTAATGGAAAGAAGAAAAAAAAAAATACAAAAAATGGAAATTTGTTCATAAAAATATTAAATGAGAAATAAGGCAAAAAAAAAAAAAAAAATTGTAAAATAAAAAGGCATTTAAAAATTTTAATGCATTGCCAGCCATTATGACGTCTGCCAAAAGCCAGCTTAGAAAGAAGTTAAGTTTTTTTTTTATTTGCTGAACATACACTTTAAACAAATTCAGGACTTAAATAGAACAGAATTTATTTATTATTAAAATTGTTCAATAGCTTTCTGAATCTCGGGGCACTTTCAAAAATATATTTATTTTCATATTTACTATTTATTTATTAAGTCTTGATATGTATATAAGATATGAACTAACAATAGTTAATCACATCGTATTTTAATTATATAATTCCTCAATTACGGTTTCTGTTCACATATTTTGGGGTTTAGCACTCTTCTATGAGTCTATTTTTTCCTAGGCGGGTATGTCGGCCATCACTTAAAATATTTCAAGCTAGAGGTTTTGGTTGGATTTCGAGCCTTTTTGGATATTTCGCGATCATAGCGTTTACTAATGCCACATTGTGATCCTTGTGAATATTTCAGTTTTAAAATACCAGGCGTCGGCCGTAATTAGTTAAAGAAGTTTATTTAGGATCCTTTGCATTTTTTCAGCATTAGAGGCATCATAACAGAATATCGTAGCACAAGCATATTTAAAATTTTATCTTTCTTCCATTAATAAACCATCTAGGAAATGAACTCTATTTAGAGATAAACAAGTATAAAAGTATAGTTGGTCAAGAGTGTACATATGATACACATTTTCGAGAGTGTACCCTCTCTGGCAACCATGGACAATAAAATAATGTTATGAGGTTTTGCCGAATATTATTTATATATCTTCATTTTTATGAGATTTGGTTGCCTTTTAGTGATTTTACGAAGGGGGTTTATATCGGAACTATTGTAAATTTGGAGGCGGCATGAAATAACCTTCCACATAATAACAACCAAAAAAATATAAAATAGCTTCTAACATTTGGGGCATTATTTCATATGCAATAAAATTCCAATTTTGAAAATGAAACCTAATAAGGCCCCAAACGGAAATGAGATAATACCCTAATTAAAAACGCCGATACGTCTTGTAAAGGTCCGGACGAAACGCCAATACGTTTCGTCGAGTGTGGACTGTATATATGGGTGGATTTGGGCTACAGCTCCAAAATACCAGCCAAGGATCCAAACACCTTGGTATATTCCCCGAGAGAACGCCGATTGCGTGGACCGGGCGAAACGCCGATACGTTTCTTGGAGTGTATAGGGTGGCTTTGGGATTCAGCGCTAAAATATCCACCAAGTATCCAAGCAACTTGGTGATATTAAAAAGGCTGGAAAGAGAGCTAGAAAAAGGCACAGATATTTAAAACGAAAGAAAAGCACTTCTAACAATATAAAAACACTTTCCTTGTTTTCCGAAACGTTATAAAGGTTCCATTTATTTAATGCAAAAAATACAAAATTTATTATAATATATAAATCTTCTAAACAATTTAAATAATTTAAGTTAAAAACGCGAGTATAAAAAAAAACAGCGGTCCAGTATGGCTTTTAAACAACGATTCGACTTCAGTTACAAGAATAAAAAACTAACAATAAATACATACAAATTAAAAGAAAAATTTAAAAAAAAAATGTTATAGATGATGACAGTGCCGCCTCAAGTTGTCAATTCGTCTTAGGGCACATCATCATTCAAAATAGAAACCAGGGATGGGCAATCCGCTACCTTCGGTTCAGAGGTATAGTTTTGGTTTTAAGAATTGCGCGATAGATAGCAGAGAAGGGTTTCTCCTCTATGGTATAACAAACACTGGCTTCGCAAACTAAAGCTTCTAAATGTTGCCTTGCACCAGGCCGAAGGCCGGCTATGAAAATCAGCTTAAGTTAGCAATTCGAATTTTAAAATTCAGGATTTTGAATTTGGGATTTTAATGAATAGTTATAATCAGGGAAACCATAAATATGCAATTGCATGTTTTTCCTTGTGCGACCTATGAAGGCAGAAACAATATATTTATCCGTTTTAGAGCTTTTTATTAATTTTGGCATCGATTTGTTAGTGCATATTTTTGCATATTTTACCGTTTGCGGCATTTTTTTGCATAATTTAGTTGAAAGAGCCTTTTTGCAGCATTCTTTACGTTTATAGCGCATATTTTGCCTTTTTAAGGCATATTCAGATGCCTACAGTAGCTTTCGCAGCAAATAATTTTTTTTTTCCAAAATCTGTTACTTCAATTTCGACATCTACATTTAATTTCTGCTCTAAGATTGTAAGACAAAGCAGGTTGTATTGTCTTTTAGTATTCCAATCGACTCAGAACCACTTTTTAAATTGTTCTAACGATGTCCATCCTTCCGTCTGGCTGGTTGTCTGTGCATGTTAGCCTGTGCGCAAAGTACAAGTTCCAATTTTTTAGATAATTTCATCAAATATGGACGAAGCCTATGCAATTCGTGAGAATCGGTCTATAATTTCACATCCAAATTATGCTCATTGTGTCCGCAAGCTATCTAATTATGATGGTGTTTAAATTAAATTCGTCCCAAAAATATTTTACAGCAAATTAAATTATTTTCGAATCGGTTCACATTTGCTCAAAGCTCCCATCCTTAAATAGCTTTAACTTCCTTTTAAATGTTAAATTTATTAACAATCGAGCGACCGTACCTAAAATCCCTTTAAGACAAAATCCATAGGGATGTTAATATCTAGATAATATTCGGTGCAAACATCTTTTGTATTAATTTAAACCTAAAATCGGCTTAAGCGATAATATTTTTAAGATTTTTTTTTTCAAATTTTGTTATTAAAATATTGAATATTTTGTCTTCAAATTAGCATTTTTTGATTTTTAGGGCATATTTTTAACATTTTTCAGGGCATATTTTCCAGTTTTTACTGCATATTTAATGCGCATAAAACGTGTTTTTAGAGCATATTTCTGGTTTCCCTGGTTATAATGTATCAACTGCTGAAAACAAAAAATGTTTTACTAGATTTTACGGCTGTAGGAAATATCGCACAAAGAAAAATCGCAAAAAAAAAAAAAATGAAAAATCGCTCAAAAAAATTACATGTAAAATTGGGCCTGATTTCATATGAAAAATGGCCTTCGGCCGGGCGCAAGGATTTTCTCCTCTATGGTATAACAAACACCGGCTTCGCTAACTAAAGCTTCTCTGCGTAGTCGGCATTGTTTTGTTAGACCATAAAGGAGAAAATCCTTGCGCCCGGCTGAAGGCCGGCTATACTGAGAAGCTTTAGTTAGCGAAGCCAGTATTTGTTATACCATAGAAGAGAAAATCCTTATTTTCGATATATATATTTAATATATACACCCGGAGTAAAAGCTATAAAAATATTTTATCCATATTATGTTTAATTTAACCAAATCATTGTCACCGACAACCATATTATGGTTAAATTAGTATCTTTAAAAAAATCACTTGAAATTTAAAAAAAAAATGTACACATTTTTGATTATAAGTTAAGTTGCGGACGTTATGACAATTCTTCGATGGACATTATGACACTATGACCAAGGACACTACGACACTGGACGTTATGACATGTCACTTGAATTTATATGAATAATAAACACTTTTTTGCAAATTGAGTAATTTTTTTTTGGGAAAAAATTCGGTTTTGCTTTTTGGGTCATTTTTCATTTTCTTTTTTGGGCCCTTTTTCATTTATTTTTGGGCAAAATTTCATATTTACCTTTTTGGGTCATTTTTCATGTTCGCTTGGGCGATTCTTCATTTGGGCGAGTTTTCTTTTTTTTTTTGGGCCATTTTTCTTTGGGCGATATTTCCTACAGCCGATTTTACAACCGTTATTTCTTACTATTTCATTGAAGAATTTGTCAAAATAAGAAAGCGAAAAATCGCCCCAAAACATTTTCGTTAAAAATTAAAAAAATTAATGCATACGCAAAAAAAAGGTTGTTATTGTTCTCTGTACTAATTTTTGGGGGGTTATTATATATATATATATATATATATATATTTATTTTTTTTGTTGGTTATTTGAGGCATTTAAAGCTATTTTCGGGAGTATAATTTGTATGGGATCTATGGTCTAATATGGACCGATTGCAACAAAATTTGGTAAGTTTGGACAAACTTAATCTAAATATCAACATAAGATTATTTTTGGCACAAAGACTCTATAAGCTTGTATCGGGGATGTTTGAAATTACAGACGCATGCTCACTATTTTCAACCAGCCTTGTGGTCCTTGTGATAATAAAATGCTATATACCAAATTTCATCAAATTATCTACAAAATTGCGAACTGTTTATACAGACAGACAGCTAACTGGACGGACGGACATCGTTAGATCGGTTCAAAAAGTGATTCTAATGGCTAATAATTCAATGATGTTTTAAAAGCTGGTTTAGTTGAACTAAACTTGAATTTGTATGTAGTTTAAACTCAACAACTCAACATCCGCTTTACCACATTGCAGAAATAAGAATTTGAAAATTTACCTAACATTTTATTTATAAATCATAATTAGTTTTTTTTATCAATATTATTTTTATGCTCCTTTTTATTATGATTTTTTAAAAACGTTAAAATTGTTGCTGCCATATGTTTATGAGAAAACCAAAGTGGCATCACTAAAGTCCCTTTCATATTTTAATGAAGTTTTAAGATTTTTGCTTTCACAATATCAAATAATTTTTGCCCTGATTGTCAAAAAAACCAGGTTACGTTCGCACTAATCACACTTCGAATAAAAAGCAAAACTTTTGCGTTAAAAATTTTGGCATAATTTTAACAGATATTAAAAAAGAAATTAAAGTGTGAAGATAACAACATAAAAAGTCATATTTCTTTAATATTTAATAATTTTTATTTAGATAAAAAAGTAAAAGTAAAATTTGTTAAAAAATTTCAACTTTTCTTCTATAAAATATGCAACTCTGTTAATATGAAAAGTCTACTAGTGGTGAGAGGCAAACAGCTGTCATATTACGTTACGTATATTTCGCCATTTCAAAACAAGTTGTTAGCAAACTATTAAACATTTTGAATTTATTTGAGTTTTTGACATGTCGTAGTACTCAGTATTATAGTCTTAATGGGCCTTAAGTACTACTAGATGTTGAGTATGTTTCGTCAAAATTAAGAAGTAGTTTTCGTTTTGTATAAGAGTTAGCTCCCCTAAGCTAATCCCGCGAATCTGTACGCTTTTCTGCAGGAGACCACCCGCAAGCCTAGCTCACTGTCACTATCAACTAGCCTACCGGGGCATCTAGGAAAAAACAACTATATTTCGGTTAAAATCTCGCAAGTACTAGAATTCGGTGTAATGTCAACGAGCTATAAACTAAATTAGATCTTATAACACTGTGCAACAAAAAAAACCAGCCTCAACACTTGCAACGCGAAATGAAAGTAGACTACTAGTAGACCAAATCTGCCAAAGGGTTTTGAAAAGTTAGCTCGGACTCCCGAAATATGGGCCCATTAAAGTTTTTGAATTTTTTGAAAAGCCGTTTGGTATAAGTCAAAAAAATATACTAAATGAACTTCTAAGTTAAAAAATGGAATTTGTTAACCCTCTAACTGTCATTTTAAGGGGTCATTTTTGTCCTTCTTCCCAACTCTTACACAAAAGTATGCTAAAACGGCATTTTTAAGGGTTAAATTGCTCTACGAATATTTTCTGCATTGAATTTCACTAGGGGTCTTCTAAGACCAAAAGATCGTGCAATGTATCTAAAACGAAGTCTTGAAATTCCGAGCCTTGCATTTTTTTAATTTTTCGAAAACCCGTTTTACATACGCATTTCAAAAAATTCAAAAACTTTAAGGGCCCATATTTCGGGAGCCCGAGCTAACTTTTCAAAACCATTTGGGAGATTTGCTCTACTAGTAGTCTACTTTTATTTCGCGTTGCAAGTGTTGAGGCTGGCGGCGATGACCCCAACTATGCTGCACAGTGTTATCAAAGTCAACAGTTATCCCTGACTTCAGGTCTTTGTAAAAAATCTTTTGATTTTTAAATATAATAATCTGGTTACTCTTTTGTTAACTCTTTTTTTTTTATTAAGATCTCAATTTCCTTCATCGCTTTCATTTAGTTGTACCTTTTTAACAATATTACTTTCTTCATAATTGAAAAGTTATTTTGTTGATTAAGCATTTATTTTTTTATTTCATTACAATTCTTTGATTCTGTATTATTTCTGTTAACCCTACCTTTTATACTATTATTTTTTTTATTTTTTACCTTCACTTCTTTATTTTTGTGTATGATTTATTTTTTCTTTTGTGTTATTTATTTTAAACATTTTTGAGTATTATTTTTACTTATTTTTTATCATCTTTTAATACTGACATTGTAAAACTCATCATAAATCCCATTTTATGACAAATTATTTCAATTCTTTGACTTAAATATGCTTTCCTTCCTTCCTGACTGCCACATTTTAAGGCACTTCCCTCTGAAGAAGAGGCTAACAAAAATAAAATGAGCACAAACAAATGTGATTACAATTTCAACTTGATGAAAAGAAATATTAACTTGAGACTTTATTACAAGTTTTTTTTTTTCTTTTCATAAATCATGGCTTAATTTCAATGTGGTATAGAAGATAATTTGAGCAGAAAATTTGTATATGAAAAAGGCTTATCATTGCAATTAAAGGATTTTTGGTTTCGAATAAATTAAAAAAAAAGGACTTGGGCAACCAGAAGAGTAAAAATATGTATTTACTGGAATAAGTAAAATTGTGTTTTGTTCAATTTTATTATTTACTAAAGCTGCTTGTTTGTACTTTTACCGCAATTTAAATTTTTGTAGAATATAAATCTGAATGAAACTAGAAGTTGGGAAACCAAAAATAAAATCCAAGAGTAATAAAAAATTAAATAAAAGCTTTTTAAATTTTGAATTTTATGTAATAGAACTTTTGTTTGTCAGGCATTTGTTAAGACTTAATCTCAGAAAGCCCAATGAAAAATTTTATCATTTTGCGAAGCACTTATGGTGCATTTAAAAAAATAAGCGCACAATTATGCGCTATGCAATAAGACATACAGAAATGCAGTAAAGTAAGTAAAAAAACTCTCAACAACTTTTATAACAAGTGCTTAGGCATTCCCTTACTACAAAGCAGATTTGTAAGGGAGAATACTAAAAAATAACTGTATCAAAACATTTAGTGTGTAAAGCTGATCGTTACATACAACCATTTTTATATGCTCTTAATAATGCGCTTTTTGTGTCAAAAATGCATTGCTGCAAAGTGTGAACTCGCAATATAAAATTCATGTCTTCCGTAAGCGCAATGGTAAGGGAAACTTTTATGTTTCTCCCTTACAAACGAAGTTGAAGCGTTGGTGTTAAGGTTCTTATACCGGAGTCGGAGTCGAAGTATCCACAAAAACTCGCGACTTCGACTCCAAAATTTTTCGCATAAAACATTTTCAAGAGCGTCTGCTTTAAAAATATTGAAGTCAGACAATAAGGACTACTCTACTTTACATATCGCACCGGTTGCTCTAAAGAGGGATAATAGAAAATTTTTAAAGAGACAAAAGACTGTTTTCGTTTTATATGTATACATTGTCTTATACTATCGGGTGATTTTTTAGCTATTATCTTTTTGGCAACACTGGTTTAAACAGCTGACCCACGTTTCGTGTTTTGTTTCACTGTCAAACATCTTCAGTTTTGTTTATAACTTAACCATGAATCGTCTTACAAACGAACAACGCTTGCAAATTATTGAATTTTATTATCAAAATGTGTGTTCTGTTAAAAAAAGTTCATCGCGCGCTTCTTTCGAAAAATTGTGTTCAGCGACGAAGCTCATTTTTGGCTCAATGGGTACGTTAATAAGCAGAACTGTCGATTTTGGACTGAAGATCAACCAGAAGCATTGCAAGAGCTACCAATGCATCCAGAAAAAGTCACAGTTTGGTGCGGTTTATGGGCTGGTGGCATCATTGGACCGTACTTCTTCAAAGATGATGCGAATCATAACGTAACTGTGAATGGTGAGCGCTACCGTGAGATGATATACAACTTTTTTTTGCCCAAAATGCAAGAGCTTGATTTGCATGACATGTGATTTAACGCCTTTAGACTATTTTTTGTGGGGCTATGTTAAAGCCCTTGTTTATACACACATGCCCGCTTCAATTGACGCATTGGAAGACAACATTGAGGCATTTATTCATGAGATACCGGCCGAAATGTTGGAAAGAGTATGCCAAAATTGGACTAAGCGCAGTCACGGTCAACATTTGCATGAAATAATCCTCAAACATTAAATTATATGGACCGTACTATCGATTCAAATAAAGATTTCATGAATTTTTCTGAATTTTATGTGTTTTTTTCAACTTTCTATAGCTCTTAAAAAATCACCCATTATAAAGGGGGATACAATTGTACAAGAGAAATTGGTCTAAGTTTTTTACAGTGCGTAGATATGACCACTTTACATCGATTTCTTTCAAAAGGTGAAAGCGGCACGTGCTAGAATTAAAATGTACATTTGAAATTTTCACAAAATCGTTTGAAAGTTAAATAAGGACCAGTATCATATACATTTAGGATCATGGAGACGGAGTTGGAGTAGGACCGCGAGGGAAGATAGGGAGAAATTTCTTCCTCTCAGAAACTATCAAACCGATTTTTATGAAATTTAAAACACAGATACAACCATATCTTTATGGACACAAAAGGGATGCATTTTTTTAAAAATAGGACCACGAGGGGAGAAAGGGGCAACTTATGCCTCTCAAACCGATTTTAATGAAACTAAAAACAGAGATAGATCACTATCTATATGGACACATAAGCTATACAGTTTTTCAAAAATAGGAGCACAAACCGATTTTAATGAAGTTTATAAACATAGATAAATCTTTATTTATATGGACATACAAATAAGCATGATGTATATTTTAATACTGTGGTGTAGGGTATCATATGGTCGGGCTTGATCGACTATTCTTTCTTACTTGTTTTTCATTGCAAAAGGCTTTAATATTTAAAAAGAATTGTCTTTTTAAGGAAACGAAAAAATTTTCGTATTAACTACTTTTTAATGTTAAGCTTTTTATTGAAACCATGCTTAAAGTTCTCCGAAAGAGTAAAATTACTTGAGCTAGCTTATTTGTATGGCTTAGGCCTGTTTTCACAACTTACCGATAGCTTAAAGTAGACTTTAAATGGCCTTATAAAAAGTGTTTTATTATAAAAACTTTACTTTAACCTTAAGTGAACGATAAAGTAGATTAAGGTTAATTCTACCTGGTAGGTTAAAGTAAAGTTGTAATAATGTAACACTTTTTATATGGCCGATAAAATCTTACCTTTAGCTATCGGTAAGTTGTGTAAACGGGCCTTAGAATATTAAACTAGAAAGCAATTTTTATTCATTTCATTGAAGTTTTAATATTTAAATTTGATATCATTTTTCCAAAAGAGATGGTTGGTTATTGAACTCAAGCCATGCAGTATTTTTGAATTATTATGAAATTGCCTAAAAACAAAAAAACTAATTCTAAAAAAAAAAATGTTGCATGTCTTAAAATAATAATTTAGAGAAAAAAATTTGTATGCTTTTCAGTGTGTGCTAAAGAATTAAGCAACACTTTAAATACCCCGCAGTTTCAGTAGAGTTGTTATTAATTCGCTTGGTTTATTACAATGCACTACTGAAATTCGACGATTTTTAAAACTGATTTGAAAAGGCATACTAAACGAGTTGTAGCGAATTTAAATGCTATTTTTTAGTTTAGTTTTACTCTGGTTGATAACATTGGTAGATATTTATTTAACTTTTAAGCTGTTTCTTAAGCTTTAAGCTTTTAAGTACAATTGAAACTACAACTTAAATCGCAATGTAACTTTCTGCTGCTTTGCGCTCCAGCCTAAATTAATTTATCCCTTGAACATGAGCTATAAATTGCTATGACTCTGAAGATCTACTATACGATTTGCAGGGCAGACACCAAACTATTTAAACTCTTCTAGGCATATGTAGATACAATTATGTTTTTTTGTAAAATTGTTTTAAAGAGCATTTTATAATAAATGTTTGTCTAAAACAGAGTTTTAAGTACCATAATGATTGTGTATCAGTATCTAGATCATAATTATCTTTATTATACAATGCAGACTGGCAGATTTAATTACAAAATAAAGAAAGTCAGACAAAACTTGTTTTAAAAGAAATTTAGGAAATTAGTACAGTAAAATTGATATAATCTTTGAAGCAGGTATGTATATAATATTATCCTTTGCATGCAATATTAAGGGTATTCATACACTTAAGTTAAGAAAAAAGTCCCATTTAAGTTGAATACTGTAAAAATCTTGTAGTTTATTTCTGGTAGACTTATTTGGTTTAGTTTTAAGTTCTAAAAATCAATTAGAATTTTTTTTTTTTAATTTTAAATCATTTTTTCTAACAGGATTCCCTCTATTGCAAGTGCATTAAGCCTAGTACTCTGTTCAAATTTGTGAAAAATGTTGAACAACATTTATTATTTCACCCGAAAATTTTGACATGTATTGATGTTACCTATCATGCGAGTTTGTACAATTTGCCGATTTTATTCCTGCAAATAATGCGACATTGTTTTGCGTATGTAAACAAACCCCACATGTATTTTACTAAAAATAATTTTTTTTAATAAAAAATTTAATCAACAAGAAAGTAAATTTGGATAAAAAACTGTAACCGGTTGTGTTATATTAATTTTTTATTTGTTTTTAAATAATCAGTTCATCCTTTTTTGATTTTGCTTAAAATTCCACGTGAAATAAGTGCAGCTGCCGTATTCTGTAATTCGCTTAGCTAAAGCTAAATCTCGATCGCTAAAATTCCTTAGAGAAAACAAAATTTAAAATTTTTAGCGATGACACTTAAAGCTAAAATTGCGGCAAATTAAATTTTTATTGCATTGCCAAATTTAGCAATGCACGTTACTGAATTACATTTGTAGCCAAAAATTGCTAAATCAATTTTATAGATATTTAGCGATAGAGATTTAGCTTTAGCGAATTACGGAATACGGCTGCAGCTTACTTTATTTCGCAGTTGAAAAAAATGTTTCGGAACTTTTTCACAAAATGAACAGAGTACAACTCTATCAACATTATTTCATAGAAATTCCGCACAAGTTTTTTACGTATGAGTTTTGACAGCATTACACGTGAAATGTTGAGCAGAGTACCAGGCTTTAAGCGGGGTATACACTATCGAACATGAATGATAGTTTTGCTTAAATTTTCGCTTGCTCGAAAGTCTAGCCGCCAATTTTTACCTGTCAATCAGAAATTATTTTATAGTTAAATAGAAGCTGAGAAATGTATACATTTCAGTATTTTAAAATCAAAAATCAAAGTTTCCTTTCTAAGACTCCTGTTGTTTAGCAAACTTTTTGGCCACATTTATTGTATAAAGATTATAACGGGATGTTGCTTTGGCTTTGAACCAAAAAAAAAAAACCTAAACTTAACAAAGCCAAACAAAAGTTTCCAAAAGTAGCAACACTTTATTCAAAATGAGGCCACTTCTTCTAGAATAGAAAATATTTAAGGCTTCCTTACTGGTTTATCCTCTAAAAACACAAAATTAAGTTTAGTTTTTGTTTGAAAAATTTACCCTAAATTGCATAATTTTACTAAAACAATTCGCAAGTAAAATCAAACCACAACTTTTTAATTGCTTAAAGTATAATTTTCTAAAATTTTTATTATTTTTTGCTTTCCCCTTTCATTACAGGTAAGTTGGCATGAATATTCCCTAAACAACTCGAAATATCGTTTATTTCAACACTCTTTTAATTGCAACGAGAAGCAGCAGCAGCAGCAGCAACATTAACAAAAACTTTGATAAGAAGAAGAACTTAAAGAAATCATGGAAAAGTTTTTCTTTACTCAACTTTTATTTTTTCAACGTATGTGCAGATGATAAGTATACTTTCACAAACACTATTTCAACTCTACTCTCACACACAGATATGAATCATAATTTTTGCAACTGTCTGTCTATCAAATGGTGTCTGTAGGTTTTTGCAACATTAAAAATGTTTTTGAGTTTCTTAAGGAGTCAAGGATATTTTATAATAAAAAAAAAATCCAAACATTTTTTGTTATTATCAATA
Organism: Pollenia angustigena; assembly: GCA_930367215.1. NCBI lineage: Eukaryota > Metazoa > Arthropoda > Insecta > Diptera > Polleniidae > Pollenia > Pollenia angustigena. The sequence continues at coordinate 114,866,656 of OV884057.1, read as the reverse complement.
TGGCTTAGATACATATAGATGTTGCATGTATGTGATAAATAGAAAAAAGTTTGCAACTAAAATTGAAAATTTCTTACAACGACAGCTAGCTGATGTTGTTGTTGGTTGTGTTGTTTTCGTTGTATGATAAAGTGTCATTTCAACACATACTACATATTAAGCAGACAACAAAATATCCCTTAAAACTCTAAATATGAATTTTGTTGCTGTATGCTTTATAGTCAGTGATAGTGATGCGATCGATTGGGATACCAAACGCGTGCAGACATTTGAAGAAACGCACTAAAAAGGACTTAATTGCAAAATATTACGGTTTTACAGTACTTTTCGCTTATAGTCCACTACTCCAGTTGCACAACTTTTGTGGACTATAAGCGAATTTGGACTAGAACCGATTTTTTTTTATAAGCCATTTTATGGATAATAAGTAATCTATGATAATCCACATTTTGGACTATATAAATGTTATTTTCTTCAATTAAACCATTATTTTTAAACAAAAGAAAAGTTTATTTAAAACATAACCAAATATTGATTTAATTGAAATAAATTGTTAAAAATAATACTTGCGAGAAAGGTAAATAAAAACATGTTGCCTGTTGATTAAAAAATATTATAAAATAAAATAAACAGAGTGGACTATAAGCGACCATTTTTGCATAAAGAATTATAAATGCGTGCTAAGAAAATGTGGCTTTTAAACGAAAATGGACTACAAGCGAAATGGACCTTAGAACAAATAATTTGTATGAAATTCGAAAAAATGTGCAAGTGAATATGACAGTTTTGGCTTTAATCCATTTTTGGCCTTTAAGCGAAATGGACTATAAGCGAAAAGTACTGTAGTACATTCTTAAATATCATGACAAAAAAAAAATTTGCGCGAAATTACTAACAAATATTATTGACTATGAGATCATTTTAAATTTAATAAATGTTTTATTAATTCTAACTAAACATACAAATTTTAAAGCGTAACTCTCCAGGTATTTCGTAACTAGAACAATAACGATTATCTTATTTAAGACTAACTAAAATTATTAAGGCTGTTGCAAGTTGAACGAAGCTTTATTTCTATTTTTTTTTTTTTTAATAATTTCATGACACTAAAAGCATTCTCAGCTTCAGCGTTTGATTACAAAAATATGAATTGTTACTGATTTCATTTTCAATCCATAACTTATACGTTCTTTCGGTATTTTTCTAAGTTCTAAATGGAAGTACCAAAACGGGCCGAATTTGAACGTTTTTTAGTTTAGAGCTAAAAATAATACTAAAACTAGCCTGAAAAGGGTAAAGTTGGCATTACTGTTTATAGAGAGTTAAAGAACATTTTTTTGCTTTCAGCCCAAATAAAAAAATAACTAAAAGTAGCTATTTTAAAACTTTTCAAAGTTTTCTTGTTTCAATTCTTTTAATACTTTTAAGAAAAAACTAGAAAAAAACCATGAAACTTTTATTTTTGTTTCCTTCCAAAACAGATTTAAAGTTTTGCTTTCATTTCAGTTTTTTTCGTTTGTTTTGCTTAAATTTTTATTTACACCGCTGTATTTTTGTGGGGTGCAAAATGATTTTATTCCGTTGGTAGATTTATTTGAATAAATCAACAAGTGTTTTATGGCCCGTTTAGTGTTTTTTATTTGTTTTTTTTTCTTCTTGCTCTGTGCTTTTTTTTCTTCTTCTTCTTCTTCTATATGCTGGAACTAGAACACTTTTAGTTTATTTTTGTTTTATTTCCATTCTTCAAGAATCGCATCCTTGAAATATTTGAAACACTAAAACTACTGCTGCCACTGCACTAAGAGTGCAAGTAAATACTTACACTCACTCCAGTCTCTCTTACACACATTCAAACACTCGATTTCTCTTTCTTTAACTGTGTGCACAACCCAGTAAATTAAAAGGGTTAAGGTTCCTTTGGAACTTATACGAAAGTTACTTTAATCGTAAGTGAAATAAACTATAAATTGGATTAAACAAGTTTGAAATCTACAGAAGAAACTTTTTTGCTTTTATTGGAAAATGTGTGGTTTATTTTGCTATATGTACATACATACATTCATACGTATTGACTTAAGTTAATTTAATTTGATTTGATAAAATTTTATTTAATCAATATAGATAAAGAGCGGAAGTATTTAATTAAGATTGGTAGCAAATTTTAATACCTTTTCGTTAAACTCAGAACATCAATCTATATGCATATTGCATTCCTGTTATGGTGTTTCATTACACCCTGCACTATCATTTGTATATTTGTAATAGATAAATAAAAAAAAGTCTTAGCTCTTACCGCAAAAATAGCTTAAGCGACAACATTTTCAATTTTGTTGTTTTTTTATATATTAACAATGGCAACACTTGCATCATCTTCTTTAATGTCATCCCTACAAGAAATGAGTGAGCGATTAGTCACATTTTTCATTTTGGTGTTAAGAAAATGATAGAAAGAAATGACCGAATGTGACCGAAAACTTTATTTCGGTCATTTCTTTCTATCATTTTCTTAACACCAAAATGAAAAATGTGACTAATCGCTCATTCATTTCTTGTAGGGATGGTTACACAGGCACTCGTAATGATTTTATTGCAATAATGGTTTGAGCTTAACAATTAGTTTTTATTTTTTTTTTTTTTTTTTTTTGAAAGAAAAAAACAGAACCCATTTTAAAGAGTTGATGTCTTTACCGTGAAGTGGGAAACGATATTTCTCCACATGGTCACGTCAAACAAAACTAATTTTTTCAGACATTATGGTAACTTGTTATTGTCATGGGCAACTATCAGGAACTAACTACCATATTATGGTTGCCTTCAATCATGTTATAGTTAATAATAACATTCATATGCTTTACACAAAAAAATTTATCGCTATTTATCAACAAAACCAACTTGCTCAATATAACATATTTAACATGTTATAATAGCCACAATATGATTGCAGGCAGCCATAATATGGTTGTAGCATCCTAATGGAGTACTGATTAAACAATTTCACACACACACTTTACAACCATTTTAATAACTCCATTTCACTAACTGAGACACATGGGTCTGCAATCTTGCTAGCCGCTACCACATGGAATGGCCGCTTTCAGAATCAGCTTTATCGATTTGTATGAACTCTAATGAAAAACTCCTCATGAGAAATGCGGCATGGAGACAGAATACGGTCAAGAAGTAGTAAGGTAATGTCAAGGCTTCTCCAATATTACATTTATTTTTAAAGGTTGTTAAGGATTCGTTCCCCAGTAAAAACTTCGCCTACTTTTTCAAAATGAATAGCTTCTTTAACTCATTATTTTGTAGCTTTCTTCTATAACTACATCTATAACAACTTCCATAAATACTTTTTTCTGGATGTATGCAGGTAAAAAAAATAACGACTTACTTTTTAATGCGTTCATTTTGGGACATCCCTTGTAAAATTCATTGGTTCTTTCAGTAGAATTGTAAGTAGTGCTCTATTGTTTTTCTGATTACTCTACACATTAGGCGAAGTTTTTACTGGGTCACTTACCATACTGCAAATCTATACAATTTTTTATTGGGACAGTACAAATACAGTAAATAAAATTAAATACGAACCCAGTTTAGAAGTTTTACTAATAGGCAATTTACATTAAAACGAAATCTAATAGATTTCTTTTGAAATCTTCCACAAAATCTAGTGCGTTTATTTATTTATTTATTTAACCAATAGATATTATCCTTACTGACTAATAACAATATTGACTTAAAATTAATTAATAACATTATGCATATTAAAATATAGTAACCAACTTTACATTATTAATTTTTGACATTAGCGAGATTTTGTTTTTATAACAATACAATTGACAAAAAGAAATAGACATTAAAAAGATTGCGTTACCTTTTATTTATAATCAGCACCATTTATCTTATTAATATTATTTTTCTTCAATTTTCTCAAAATTTTTAATTTTTTTTTAACAGTTTGTGTTTTGTTTTTATTAAAATGTCATTTTTTCTCGTTCAGGGAAGTATTTTTTAGTGCTATATGGAAAAAACCATAGTTGCATCACTAAAGGCTAGATAACACTATTATACTTTGTATTAATACATGTCAAAAACTCAAGTAATATGACAAAGTGTGATAGTGTGAATGCAATGTGTCACGAAAATGACAAGTATTATGAAAAAAGTTTGACATCCCATACGACTTCATCGTTTTTTGAAAAATTTCTAAACAATAATACTTTTCATTGGATCAGGGTTGCATTTTATTTCATGTGTGAGTGTTTATACTTTGTGTGATGGTGTGAACACAAACTGTCATGTTACATTAGATTTTTTGACAGTCGCAACAAAACTCATTAGATTTCTATCTAACAAAGTATTATGGAATACTTAAGACTTGTGAGATAGTGTAATCTAGGCTTAAGTACTACTAGCTTTTGGGTAGATTTCGTTGAAATCTACCCTTCAAGCAGGGACGTTAGATGTGACGATTTTACGTCATTTTGACGATTTTTTTCGATGAAATTACCAAAATGACGATTGACGATTTTTAATGTAGAGTCACTTAGGTTTTGACGATTTAATCCCGTCAATAAATTTATTTTAAACTTTAATCAGGCATCAATTTTATAACACTTCAATCTGGCAAGTAGAACTGAATCCGCTTGAATTGGAATTGAAGGTATGTTGGAATAATGGGAATTCGTGGGATAAGGACTTCCTCTCCTTTGAATTTGCCCTTGATAATTGTCGCCTAAATCACATTGTTCATTAGCTTTTTGACGGACAACCGCGTACCGTTGCACATTTTTGGAGGATTGAGATTCCGCAACATGATTAGGATCGATACCACCTTCAGCTGTAAACTATGCGGCGAAGTTCCTGGTACATCAAGCGAGTTCATTTTCGTCGGTCACGCAGTCAACAGATTTGTACGTATGCATTTGTCCTGCGTTTTGACTTTGAATAATTAAGTTTAAGCTATCGACGTCCTCATTCTTCGCTGCTAGTATTGCCCGTTCACGAATCCAATCGAGATTTTTGTAGTTTTGTTGAATGCCAGGGAACACTTTGCTGATGCTCCTTGGACGATATGAATTCACAAAAACTTTCAGGGAACGATATCAATCCATTCGAAACATCACCAGGAATTTGGCCGTTGCCAAGCTCCAGCAGTTGTCCCGAGAATTTAGCAGCCGATGGGTCGTTCTGCAACGCGACGCTCATGTTTGCGGTCAATCGCAACTTCTGGACATGCCTCCACATATACGACGATTACAGGCACGCGTTAAGTTCATCCGCAGCAGAAGATTTGGGGATGACAGAAAGTGTTTGAAGAAATTCTCCGGAGAGCAACATCAAAGCCCCACCAAATAGTCTTAAGTATTAAAAATTCTATATTTTACGTTTTGTATAATTTTATACTTAATTATATTTTTATGTTTTAATAGAGTAATTAGTCCGTGTTGATAAAAAAACGATTTTTTATATGACGATTTTTTGACGGTTATTTTCAGAACTAATGACGATTATGGCGATTTTTTTTCAGATTTTGACGATAATTCGATAAAAACATCTAACATCAGTGCCTACAAGAAATTAATGAGCGAGTTGTCACATTTTTCATTTTGGTGTTAAGAAAATGATAGAAAGAAATGACCGAATGTGACCGAAAACTTTATTTCGATAATTTCTTTCTATCATTTTCTTAACACCAAAATAAAAAAATGTTACTACTCGCTTATTCATTTCTTGTAGGGTAGTCACTGAGTAGATTTTTGTGTAGGAAATCTAGTCAAAAGTAACTAGATTTGTCTCGAAATCTCGTTAGTATTAGTTTCATTGTAGTGGAAATTGGCTATTAAGAATAATTTACACAGAACAAAGGTCTCAAATACAGATTGTTCTGTATAATACAGAACGGTTGGTCCCGAATATATGTGCAATGCTTCTCGGAATCTTTGGCAAAATCTCATTGGCTGCAAAATAGAATTCGATACGATATTCTCCATAATTGACGAAAGGTCGCATATAAGAGAGAGCTATTTTAAAAATGGCAATTCGATTTTATCTTAAAATTGCCACTTTTATTCTTAAAGGTGTGAATAGTAGAATTCTGTTTATAATTTTTAAAATTCTGCAGTCCATCTGCAGAATGTCTATTGGGTTTACTTAATAAATAAAAACTCATATCCGAGATTTGTATGTATTTGTGTAGCCATATTCATGTATGTGTGAGTTTGCATTTTAAACTATATGAGTAACCGAGCATCTACACATGCACGTCAGATTGTTTTAGTGGCATAGAAAAAGTATGTTAAGAATAAAACTAACATTTACGCATAAAAAAAAATTATAAAAAAATACTCGTAAAAAAACTATAAAATAAAAATGCAACTTAAATATGCCACCAACCATTTGTGCAACAATAAAAAAATAGCTTTTTTTAAGATCCTACCAGCAACTGAGAGCACTTGTTCTCAATTTTTTATTGTTGTGTGCGAGTTTATTTAAGCAATTTTTTTCCTTTTATTGTAATTTTATGACAAAAATTTTGAAAAAAAAAATAAAAACCGTAAATGCATTAAGAAAATTTAATACAAAATTAAATACTAGTTTTTTTGCAGGAAATTTTTAGTATAAAATGAATCTCACCTTAATCGGTAGCTTTTAGAACATCACTGTCACTCCGAGTTAGAAAAATGTTAATAAATCTTTGGCAAAGGAAATATGAAAAGTTTACTTTTGTAAAACATTTAAGCTCTCTATTAGTTGAAATATTTTCATATTAACATTAGACTAGATGGCACATTTTCTTCCAAGAGAAAAATAAAAGGAACTATCCAAAGCAACATGAATATTTTTTAGAACTGAAATCTACAAAAACAAGTTGTTTATAGCCATATGTACGTGAAGGGAGGGAGATAAAAAATGGCTTCACTTTATTGAAATTTCAAGATTTATAGGAAATCCTTCAAACTTTAAAATGATGCTTCAGAAAAAGAGATTTATTTGCCAAGAATATAAGCAGCGTTTACCAGCAATGCTGTCCAAATTTTCCACTATCGATGAATCTTGGAGTTATTTCGTGCAGATAAAAGATAAGTAATAAATGCATGTGTATTTATTTTTGAACATTTATAATGTTTAGATTACATTTATTGTTGTTATAAAAAAGTCCCTGAAAATTCAAATATCAATAAATTTTTTTAGTAAATATTGTAGAAAACATCCACATAAAGTTTGTTATTTTAAGCATATTTCACATATGTATATGCAAGTATATACATTGTTGTCTCATATAGCAATGTGATACGCCTAAATATATGCTTTGTTATTTTGTGTTGTATAACCTTAGTAACACTTAGGCTGGATTTTTGAGATCTCAGTTAAACTAGGTTTAGTAAATCTGAAAACAGACTTGTGCCGCCATTACCAAGTTTGTATACAAAATTTTGACGCAACAGCTTAGTTTTGCTTAGTTTTGCACCTCATGGTCTGGCCAGACCACGATTGAAAACCCCAGCTAAATAAGTAAACTAAACTAAATTTTGTACTTACTTTGTGTTATTTTAAAATAAATCAGTCTTTTTTAATATAATTGTAAAATATATAAGTTATTACGTTAAACAATCATTGCTAATATATGTTTTTGTCTCTCTGCCATGTTGAAGGCACATGGCTTTATTGCAGTTACCGCAGCAAAAATGAGGTTTTCTCTGAGCTCGATTGTGGTTTTACAAATAAAGCACAACGAACGGTAATAAGTTGAACTTGACTGGTACGGTATGGCTTTTACATGTTCGGATCGCGAGTTAGTGTTTTGGTCTTGTAATGTATTTTAAAGGTACCTGTGGTCCAGCCAGGCCATGAGGTGCACTTAGCGAATTATTTCTTGTGGGGAAGGTTTTTGTGCCCTAAATGTGATCCAAATGATTCCAAATATGTTTAGTCGATTCAGGACAACTTACATGTAGAATTCAAAGCCTTCGTTTCTTTAAACTTTTGCTACAAAAAAAGATATTGCATAAGAAAATCAAATATGCTCTGGCCAGACCATGTAGGACATCTAAGGGTTAAAATCAAACAATGGGCACATTCATAAGAAGTAGCTGTTGCGCAACCGTTGGGTGTTTTTGTATGAAAACCAATAAAACCGATATCGTGTATTTATAACGAATAGCATATATACCAAATTTAGAAAATTTTGCTATAATCCTTCTCCATATATTTTGACAATTATATTGTCCTTGTATCAGAAATTTGGTTTTTATTGTTCCCGTACTTTTGTACATTTTTGTCTATTAATGAGAAAAATGTTTTTAAACTCTCATTTTACCCATTAACATTAATACTCTTATAATACTATAATTATAAGATATATTCTTGTTGAGCAGGATTTCAATAAATAAATAAATATAAAAGTACGGGATCACACTTGCTGAATGGTAACTAAGAAAAAACATATACATATCGAGCCTTTGGTGCAAGATCGTAGTAACTCAAAATTTGAATTTTGAGCTGGGTATGCAGAAATGATCTTTGGGAAAATATCTATCTAAAGAAAAAAAGATTATGGTCCTATCTCTAACTGTTCAGATTTTATAGCTAAAAATGTCTTTATTACCTTTAGCTATTTTCAACCATATTTATATTAATATAAAAAAAATATTTAATGTTATTAATAATTTTTCAACTTTTTTTAATTACAAAACATTCCTCTTTATTAAAAAACTTGTAAAAAAACAACTTAAGCAAACGGAACTACTATTAAAATGATGGCTGAAAACTTCAAATGCATTTTTCTCAGTTCACGATTTTTTGAATTACTACGGTATTGCACCAAAGGCTCGATATGTACATATCACTGTCCTCAACTTTTTAAACCACAAACAACTTTGGAAATATATTTTTAAGCTATTTTAGGGGAAAAAATTTTTTTCAACCGTTTTGGCCAATAAAATATCATTAAAAAAACGTTTTTTCGGCATTTATTTTATAAAAAATACGATATGACGAAAAATCCCTACATTTTGGAGGTTATGAAAAATCTGTCCGATTTTCCCTACGCTTCTATTTAAGTATCAAAAATACCTACATGTAGGGATTTTCCCCTACTTCTGGCAACACTGCTCCTAAGCTAAGAGAATTAAAAAAATATGTATACAATTATGAAAACTTTTAAGAATATGAAATGATTTACTTTTAAAAGGAACTTTTTTTATATTAAAGTCCAGGGGAACTGAATAAAACATTTTTTTTAAATTTTACAGAACTCCCTTTTATTTGGTCCCAAGTTTGCTAAAAATTATTAGATACTTATGCTAAATAAATTATTAAAAATTAGTATTCTTGAAAACTATTAAGCTCTTAAAAAATGAACAAAAGATGGGGAAATGATAAATCAAATACGAAGTTTGACTCTGTTTTGTTCTAGATTAAAGGATTTATAGAGACGATTCTGTCAAAAAGAAAAAAATTAAATTTGTCACACGTGTTATTTTTAAAATTAATTGTTTTTTTTTTTTTTTTAATAAATCCATTTTATTATAATAAATATGTACAAAATATTAGCAAAATAAATGTGTATTTGTTTGCTTGTCGCTAAAAACAATAAATTTTTAACGTAGAGAAAAGTGTAGGGAAATTTTATTTTATACTAACGTTGGCCAAATTTTAATAATATTTTATGTTTGAATTTTATCAAGTCAGCTAATTAGGCCTGTATTATTTAATGAAAATAAAAAACTTTTCTTTACCTGTTTTCCAACGTTTCGTCAATTATTTGTTGACTTCATCAGGGTTACGTAAATTTAACAGTAATTTTCACATTAAACTAAATATAAATAAATTTTACAAAAAACAAAGAACATTTAACACAAAAATTAAATTAAAACCACTTTGGTTGTAGGGAAAAAAGGGATTTTTTTTGGACACACGTAGTGATTTTCGAAATTGTTGCTGGCATCACTGGTACAGAGTGGCCGCTTGTTGCCGAGCCTACCTACGTTTATTGCGAGAAACAAGTTTGAGTGTGCATAGTGGATGCGAGAATCAGCGCTGATATTTTATCTATTATTGGTGTTTTATGTATGTTTGTATGCATTTGGGTTTGTTGTTCATTCGAAATTTTTATTACATTTTTTTTAAATTTTGTTTATAAGTTTTTTTGTAATTGTTATAATTTTTTTTTATTTATTTGGATTTTGTAATTTTTACATTAATTTTTATTTTATTTTTTATTTTCTTTTTAATTTTTATTATTTTTATACTCACACCATAGTGGAGAGGGTCCCAGCGGTAACTAGAATGAGTAAAGAGGCCTAATAGAAGGCCTTATTCAGTAGTCACAAGCAGTCAGAAGCCCTTCTCGCCGCAGTCCATACCTATTTATTTTTTACACAGGTTGTCATTGGGCGCAAGGCCTTCCATACTTCCTTTAAAAACAACTTCGATCCCTTCCCAAAGAAGGGAGTAAGGAAGGTCACTAAAAATAAAAAGTAAATAAAACTGAACACCTTCCTTTCTCCCTTCTCAAAGAAAGGATTAGCGAATGTGTACTGAATATTTCAGAAGGTCTTTTAAAAAGAAGTTTATGCCTTCTAGAAGGCATACTTCTGAAGGCAGGATATCATGCAAAGCGAATCTTTTAGAAAGGAATACAGAGGCCTTCAAAAAGGCCTGCCACTTGCGGTCCTTTCAATATTTACCGCTGGGGTATTATGCATTTGGGCTGATGTGTGTAACGCCTTAAAATATTGGTCCTAGACCCACCTTAAAGTATACCGATCGACTCAGAATCACTTTCTGAGTCGAACTAACGATGTCCGTACGGCTGGCTGTCCATGTAACTTTGTGCGCAAAGTACAGGTCGCAATTTTGGAGATAATTTGATAAAATTTGGGACATAAGTTCATATTGGTAAAAGGGCCAAGTCTATTGAAAATGGGCGGAATCGTAGGACCACGTGGGAAGATAGGGCGAAATTTCTTCCTCTCAGAAACTATCAAACCGATTTTATTGAAATTTAAAACATAGATGGACACAAAAGGAATGCATTTTTTAAAAAATAGGACCACGAGGGGAGATAGGGGCAATTTCTGCCTACCACATTTGACTATTGATAATTTGTACAATAAATTTGATGATATTTCAAATGACAAATTTTGTACAAATTTACAAAGGCTCTTAGATGCTTTAATTTATTATATTAGCATTAATAAAATAACTAAGCAGTTCAGTAGAAAGCGTTATCTGGAATACCAATTTTCAACCATTTTTCGCAGCATTTGCGGCCGTATTTCCCCGATAACTCTTCGAATGTTGATTTCCAAGTGTTCAATTGTTTGTGGTTTATCGACGTAGACAAGTGACTTAACATAACCCCAAAGAAAATTAGCCAATGGGGTTCAATCACACGATCTTGGTGGCCAATTAAATGGGCCATTACGTGAAATTATTTTATCATCAAAAGTTTCTTTGAGTAAACCAATTGTAGCGCCCGCTGTGTGTGTGTGGCTCGGTCCTTTTGAAATTACATATCAGCAAGATTAATGCCATGTAATCGAGTGACGAAAAAATTTCGAATCATGTTTCTATACAGTTCGCCATTGACAGTAACATTCTGACAATCATCGTTTTTGAAGACTTATGGGCCAATGACTCCGCCAGCCGAATTGGCGGCGCATACGATGGTCGGTTGGCTTTAATTTTTGTACAAGTTGAATCTTGAAAGATTTTAAGCCAAGACCAAGGACACAACACCAGTTGCAGAGAACGGCGACGAATTGATTGATTAGGATCATCTTCAATGCTTTTCTGTGCAGCGGCTACAGCTTCTTCAGTGCGCATTGTTCGGCGTCTCACGGGATGCAGGTTATCAGTAACAGTAAATGTCCGAAAAAGTTCTATTGTTCTTCGAATTAGTCGCTCTGAAGAACGATTATGTACGCCATAAAATGGAAGAAGTGCATGATGAGTTTGAAGAATTCAACAATTTGCACGCGTTTCTCTGGTATAAGTCGATTCATAATCCCCCCTATCGTGAATAATAATTCCTTGGGAGTTTTTTCCCTTTTTCAATTTTTTCTATGTTAAAATTGGAAAAGGGAAAAAACAACCAAGGACTTTTTATTCACGATATGGGTGAATGAAATTTCAAAGTAAACTTAACAAAAGGCATCTACCAGCTGTTTAATGGGCGCTCAAATAAAGCAGTGATGCCAACGCAAAGTTGTGACACTTAAAAAAACGCTTTATAATGACTCTGAATCTTAATCAAGAAACGTCTCCAGTTATAGTTTCTCAAACCTTTGAAGCTATACCAAATACAAGAAATTCGGAACAGCCGAATAAAGCCGAATGTAAAAAAAATTAAAAATAGTTAAAGAAAAGTTTAAAAGAGTAGCTAGATGAAGATTTGTGATCATAATTGTAATTATGAAGAGTTAAGAACAACTTAAAATTAATTTATATTGTCTATTTTAGAATAAAGCAAGTGAAAGGGCTGTATTCGACTGTGACGAATCTTATATTCCCTTCCCCATGGTGCGATAAGAACAGAAAGTTATAAAAACACTGTTCTTTAGATATAAAAAAAATATATTTTGTGCCACGACAACTTCTCCAATCCCGGCTTCATCTTACGCATGCTGTGTATTGCTAACCAATATACTTGTTCTTAGTTTGGAAGCTTTTACTTTAACCTTTCTCCAGAAATACAGAGAAAACTCTACAAATAAAATATAATATGGCTTAAAATTTGAGACAATTCTTAATTATAAAAAATTACCTCAAAATTTTTAATGAATTTTTACACAAAAAAAGATAAAACAAGAAAAAAAATTAAGATCACGAATTTCAAAATCCCAATTTGAAAAAATTAGAATATCAAAGTCCTGACAATGAACACTGGCTTCGCTAACTAGAGGTTCTCCTCTATTGTATAATAAACACTGGCTTCGCTAGCTAAAGCTTCTATGCATAGCTAGCAAGGAGTTTCTCCTCTTTGGTATGAGAATTCGGGAGTTTGAAACTATCCCTAAACATTTTGATATAAAATTTTATAAATTTTTTCTACTTTATTTGAAGTTCAAAAACCCAAAAACCCTCCAACGAAAGCATTAAAGAAACCGCATAAAACCCCCAAAATTGCGTGTTGTTGTGTTTCATGTAAAATTTTGGGGGATTTCTCTTTTTATTTGTTGGCCATATTTCCTGGCGTCAAGTTTTATTTCAATGTCTAAACTCCTATGAATCCGCGTTAAACTACATGTTTTTGAAAGTATTGCTAGAAATTCATGAGCATTATTTCCCCTCTTTTAAAAGTTTCTCAAGTTTATTTGAAAACCCAACAAAATATTAAGTTGAAACCAATATCGAAAACTAAGTTCAAAGGGTAAGTTAAATTTAGGTTTTTCGTTGATCTTAATACAAATTTCAAAATTGGAAAAAATCCTTAATCATTTGCAAAGATTCTCATTCAGTTATGAACTTAATATTGTGCAAATCTTGATTTTATTTACACATTGCCCGAGTGTTGCAACAGCAATGTATGTATGTCAATATAAAACAACATTTTAAATCGCCTTAAGTAACTGGTAACAAACCAACAACTTATTGTTAATGAGAACAACATATTGGTGAATTAGTGTTTTTAACACGTACAACATTCTTTGGCATAAATAAGTTTAAATGATTTTGCGTTAATTTTCAAAGAATTTTTCAATAACATTTAGCAAAAGCGGAAAATTAAATAAGTAAAACGAAAAAGTTTAAATACATTTTTTTAAATAAAAATTGAGAAAATTAAATATTTTCCATTTCTTATTGTTGCCAGTTTTGCTGAATTCATTGTTGGTTGGTAATTAAGTCTGAAATCCAATTATGAAGCTTATGAAAATGCAAGGAAAGTAGCAACAACAATAACAACTAGAGTACATATTAAGTTCCCTTGTGCCAATTTGCAAGCAAAAGAGAAAAAAGTAGCAACTACATGCATGCACTCTATAAAAGAACAAACGAACCTTCCAAAGAATGAACAATCAAAACAATAATAGAGGCAACAGTAACAGAAGCAACGACAGCAGCAGAAGCAACAGAAATGTTAGTCGTGGTACGAAAAATCAGTAGAAGTTGCAGCTGCACTAAGTAAACCAGCAACTGTAACAACAATCGGTTGTTGAGAGTGATGGGAGGAGGAGAAATGGAAGATATGGGGGTACAGAAACAAAAAAGTGTTATGCAGAATATGCAATTAACAACAATTCCCTCGACTTAAACGACGCCATGTTATTTGCCACCAAACTCACACAATTACATACATACTTGTTGAAATACGTATTATACACGAAAACCCTTATATTTTACATACAAATATTTTACAAGTACTACATTTATTACACAGTTACACAGCTACACACACAAATAAATGTAAGTATGTGCATTGTTCGCACCCATACATGCACACAACTGCAATGGAAGAAGACGAAGAAGAAGTGTATTGAAAATTTTGTTTAATCCAACTTTGTGTTTTTGTTTCTATGTCAAAAACGACTTGAGAATGGAGTTCAAATACAAGTTGTGCTTAAAATATATGCAAAAGTACTTTGCACTAAAGCGTGTATGTGTGTGTGTGTGTGTGTGTGCATATGCACTTGTGCAAAGAAGTTTATTTAAGTTTTGCTAAACTCACTTCCAAGTAGAGACATGGCATCGTATAAAATGTTTTCTCAAAGTTTAAAGTTTTTTACCTACATACATCTGAAAAATATGTAGGTATAGAAGTAATTATAGAAGTTATATAGAAGAAAGCTACTAATGAGTGAAAGAAGCCATTTAAATTAAAAAAGAAGGCAAAGTTTTTACTGGGACATTCGAAAAATAAAAATGGCTAATATAATAACAAGCAAGAGTGCGATATTCGGCTATGCCGGTTCTTATATACCCTTCACCATGGTTGGGAAAGAACAGAAGTTTAAATATACGTATAACTAAATATATGTATATTTATATAGTATTTATGGCTTAATTGCATTTAATTATTTGCACATGTTTGCTTGCTATTAAAAATATTAAAAACAACCTTAATTATAAAAAAAAGGAAAAAGATTAATTATTGGGATTTCAGTATTTTGGTTATAACTCAGCCATTTTTAACCGATTTGAAAGATTTATATACCGACGTGTTTTAGAAGAAATTTACCATTTACTTAGGTTATAAACCTTGGACTCGGGAAGATCTATGATTCCCGAAAATGGGAATTTTTCAAAAAAAAAGAAAAAAATAAAATAAAATAAAAAATAAAAACCATGTTCTTTTGATATATAAGGCGTATTCATATGTCATATGATAGCCCTAAACTACAAATGTTTGTACCTAATTTGGAAACTTTGGGTCCAGATATACAGAAAAAGAAATAAAAAGCTCAGTAGTTTTTGGATCGATCTGGCTGAATTTCAATAGAAAATTTTAATGAGCATACTTATGTACATAAATATATACCAACCAAGCCAAGCCCCCATCATATCTGGGAGCTTCGGAAAACCCACGTCAACAGACAGACGGACAGCCGGATTTGAACTTCCAAATACCCTTTTACCTTCGGTGTAGGGTAGGGTATTCATTTAATCGACCTTTTGCTTTAATCGGTTAATCGCTCGATTAATTAACCGAGGTTTTGGTTTAACCGGTTAATAATCGGTTAATTTAGTTTTTGATCGGTTAACCGATTAATAAAGTTTTTTTTATAAATTAAGTAATTTCAATATATAAAAATGTATTAAATGCTTATTATTTGGAGTTTATAAGTAAAAAAAAACAATAAAATACCAAACATAACAATTCTTGAACTAAAACGAGCAAGCAAAAAAAAACAATTCATAAATATGTAATATGCATTTTCCAATTAATGCACAAGGTGTGGTATCAAGTCATAACGTCATAATATCCTAAATAAAATTAAAAATTTTTTAAAGTAAATATTTCAAACAAAATGAAAATTGTAATGCTGTGTTCATTGATTTGTCACAACTGTATATTTTAATTCAAAATATAAGCAGTAGCTTACAGCAGTCATATCGTTGGCTTAATATGCAAATATGCTAACTCACTTTCAGCACATTTTACAGGAGAGAAAAAAACTTTTTATTTTTCCTATTTGAAGCTTGATAGAAAATTAAAATTACAGTCAGTTTTACACACAGCAAGACTTAAATAGAAGAAAAACTACATGCTGGTCAACGAGGCGTATTTTTCTCTACCACACGGCATCAAAATGTCAATTTACATAAAAAGTGGACTTAGAAGGTTTGCATATTAATCCGACGATATATATTTCCTGTAATTATTTATGACTACCTTGTGAGTCCCCCAAATATTTGCATATTTATACAAAAATAAACTAAGATAATTTTATTAGTTATTTCAATAGTTAACGGAGATCTTATAAAATAATCTTTAAAAAAGTTATTTATTTTAAATGTTTAGGATTAAAGCGACTCTTTTCTTTCATTTAACAAAATTTGACTTGGAAAATATTATTTCCCTTATCGTAGATGAATGTTTAATTTCTCAGTCCTTTTCCAGGATTTCTCTTAACATATAAAATACTTCATTATGCCATTAAAGTTGTTTTAAATTTTTAACCCTCTAATTGTTTCGGTTAATTCTGTTAAAAGACTTATATGAGAAGAAACAAATAACTAAACACATACATATAAAAAGTACGTGAAACAAAAAAAGGTGTTGGCAATCAAATATTTAACCCAATTTTCGCCACATTCATGTTGATCGATGATGAAGATAAAAAAACATTGTAATTTTAGTCATCGATCGGCGGAAAATAGGTTAAAATGAAATGTTTGTATTAAAAAATATTTTCTAAACAAATACATTTTGTATATGAGACGAAACAAATAATTAAAAACACAAAAATTTTGTTACTTCGGTTAATCGGTTAATCGACTGAAATTAACCGGTTTAATCGTTAATCGAAAAAAGCCAATTTGAAATTGACCGATCAGTTAATCGGGTAGTAATTAATCGGTTAACCGGTTGACGGTTATGCTCACATTTTTTGTTTAATAAATTTTTATGTTTAAATGATAAATTAAGGTGCGATGTTTAACTTATGGCGTTTTCTTTACTGTGTAAAATTTTGCATTTATTCTGCCTTTTACATTTTTTTATGTTCTTTTCTGAAAAACATGTGTTATTTTAAAAGTGTAAAGCGTTATTTTCTGATGATGTTCACTTTAAAATTAAAAAAAAATGCTACATGTTCAACACTCATTTTAAATAAAGGGGCATGAGTGCGGCACTAGATCAAGGTGAATTCAGTACAGGATGGTGGCAAGTTTCGAGTGGTAAACTCTAGCAATGCAATACAAAAAACATCTGTTGTTTCTGTTGGCTTTGGATTGTAGTAGTCTTGCCACCACCTGTAATTGAATTTACCTTGCACTAATTGTACTTTATTGTTCAATGCCGAAATTTGTGTTCTTTTGTAAACGTAAAATATGAAGCACTTCTTAAAAATTAGGGAAGCATTTAAAAATTTTGCCAAGTCCCATGTAACACTTATGCAACACTTGTTTTTTAGAAAAGAAAACGTCATTAAAAATTTACAACAGGTGGATTTTATTTGTGTCTTTTATAACTTAAATATACTTTTGAGAGTTAAAATCTTTGTCATTTGTTTTTACTTAATTAATAAACGAAATAGTATAAACCAGTCATAACCACTCCATAGACTCGCGGGCAGTCAATTATTGTATTTTTCACACAGGCACGGTCAGCAATTCACATGCATACAACAACTTTGTTCGGGCCACTCCATATTCTCACAGACACGGTCGGCAATTCATATGTATACAACAACTTTGTTTGTTGCTTGGTTATCACTGGTATAAACAACAAATAATTAAAAAAAAAAAAAACACATTGCTTGCCGAACCGAATATTTTTAAACGATTTTAATGAGCGAAAGATTGTGGTATTTTCTAAAATAGTTTATTTTGACACATAAAGATAAAAACCTCCCTAGTCAGCCAAAAAGCTCGAAAATGATAAATTTAAGGCCTTACCTAATGCGAATATTAGTCAAGTTCAAGAGACATTTGTACCTCCTCCATTACTTTATTCATAACTGGCCAATATTTTAATTTTTTTAAAACCTTTTCTTTAGCTTCACTTCGGAAAATCAAATCTTGTAACGGTAATTTAACCGGCTTATACTCAATGCAAATGGATGAAACTTTGCAGGCATACATATTCCCGATGACAGTACACGAATGCATGGGGCGGGCAAAATTTTTTTTAAATGTACTTTTTTAAGAAAAGCGTTTCTTAAAAAAATTTTTTTTAAATGTTCTTATTATCTAATACACTGTAGCTACAAACGGTATGTTTTAAATAGAAGTTAATACACAATTTAATAAAATTATATTAGTGGTACTGCTTTCTTCTCTCACGATATCTTATTCGTTTTCTGTTGAGTGTTCATGGTGACATATTATTTGACGTGGTCGTGGCATTTTGATTAAATATTTTCGTAATTTAAAACGTATTTGAAACAATCACACTGCAGTCCATTAAACCATTAACAGTTCAATAAATTAAGCACAATAATAATTATTGAAATACTCATATCTAGAAAAACGCCTCTTAAAAGCAATAAAAATCGCGTTCCTTAATTCATTCTATAATGCTACCGTGTCAAATTTCACAATGTTATCTGTCCCAAAGTGCGTTAGCAAACTGTGCATTAGGGTGGGTCACTGATGTAGGAGAAAAAATAAAAGATCTTGAATCATATTCTAATAGCATAATTTTTTTTTCTTACGTTAATATAAATAAAAATTGCTAAAAAGAAATCACATTTTGAGCCCGCACCGGAGCTCCTACGAAAGAGGTATTTTCAAAAAAAAAAACATTTTTTTAAATTTTAATGTTTTATTTACTTAAAATTCTTATTAATTAAAACTGAAAACATATTAAATTACCTACACACTTAAAATAATAAAAATTTGGTTCTTATAAAATATAAAACAATAAAGTCATTTTTTGTTCACAAAATCTTGTTTACTATCAAATATGGACATTTCTCGTCTTGTTTCAAATTTCGTCTAAATTATAGTATGTTCACATTTGGCTTCTTAAACGCGTTTAAGCAGTTCGAACGTGATTAAGCTCTAATCACTTCAAAATCGAGATGATTACCCATACATTGAAGTGATTTGTTAATCACTTCAAATCGACATGATTACAACTAAATCACTTCATAAACCACATAGAATCCACTGAACATACCCTAATAATGTAGAATCGCTCGATTGTGTACAACCGGCCAAGATGTCTGCTTAATATTTTTATTTTTTTTTTCCTTAAATAATTCATAAATTTTCACAATTTCATCATTAAATTGATTAAAATAATCTTCTGATAATTTTATAAAAGTGTTTTTATCCATTTTTAATACTTTAAAGAAATTTAAATTTGTTTGTTGTTTTTTTGTGTGCTTGTGTGTGTGTTTTTTCTTAATCATCTGTCATCTTAATCATCTCAAATGTAATGTGAACGGCTTTGATTAGCTAAATCAACATTTTGCTTAAACGCGTTTAAAAACCCAAATGTGAACATACTATTAAAGGTTTAATTGATTTTTTCTCGCATAGAGTTATGGATTTTTTTTTTTTTTACTATTTTCACGAATTTAAAAGTCGAAAGAAGCCAGAAATGTGCTTTTCTGCCATATAATGTGTTGTTGTTATATTCAAAATTTAACAAAATTGAATATTTTACAGGGGTCCAATGCAGACAAAAATACAACATATTTACGCTATTTGAAATACACCCTACTGTGCATCCTTAAACTTGATGTTACATTTTTGACTTTGACTGCAAAGCATTATAGTGTTTTGGAACGCAGCCATAATTGCAGTACAAGTAGGGACCGATTTTGATCCATAAAATAAACTTGGGCTAACGAATTTTCGCACTCCAAGTCTCGAATAAACTTCTAATAGTGCATTTACACTTGTAATTTTCAAACTAGTTTACGATCGTAAACTACTTTCATAAACTATACCGTTTACATCAGCATTTTTGACAGTTAAGTTGTTTATCTTTGACAAGTTCTTAGCCCCAATAATAAAAAAAAAAAGTTGATGCACATACATACGAACATATAAACAAAGCTTTTATTTCCGTTGACCATTTAAAAGAAAATATGTAAAAAAACTAACATTTCTTTTTAAACATTTTCTTTGTTTATATTATTCTATATATAATATTTCTTACTATTGTTTTGGCTTTTTTTTACAGATAAAAGTAAATTTTTTTTCACTTGATTTTTTTTTATTTTTGAGGAAATGTCAAATATCACTAGCATTGCCAGAACAAAATTTGAAAAACAGAGTTGCATTAATAAAAACTTGTTGTTTGTAACTAGTTTATCTCAAAAGCTAGTTACAAACGTGTTTATAATTTGTATGGATAAACAAGTTTCTAAAACTAGTTTATCATCATAAACAACTTATAACCTGTTTATGGCGTAGGTGTAAATGCACTATAACAGCATTTAAGTGTTATACACATCAAGTCAAAATAAGAAACGGAGAAAAATATTAAGAATAATTTAGATGGTATTTTTAAGTGGATTGAATTTAATAGAATAGATATTAGTGCTGGGAAACTATCGAGAGTACTACACTGATAGAAAAGGCGTCATAACGATGATAAATTTTGACATTAGTACTTTGACAAGTGTCTTCTCGTTTTTGACCACATGACATTTTTCATCATGTTGATGTCAACCTTAACATCACTTGGCCAAAGTGTCATCAGGGTAAAAATTAAATTATGTCATCAATGGGATGACACATCGGCATCACAGAACGCAGTAACATCGGAGAATGGACACATTAGCATCAAATTTAATGACAGTTTGTCATTAAGCCAAAGTCATTGGAATTGACTTTAGTCAAAGTGAGAGAATATTATTATTTACTTACCCGTTACATATGTTTGTTTCACGGTTGTTGAATTACTACCGTTGTTTACAGCAGAACTCTCAATAATAAGACACCAGCATCATGCGCCATATGGTTTTCGAAATCATTCTGCTTTAAAAATTTGATGTATTTAACTAAATAATTTAAAAAAATGGAATATAGAAATTTTTTGCTTCTTATGATACATTGTAATCATGAACATAATGTTAATAATATACAAAATGCGGCATCATATTGATGTCACTATAGTCGTAAAGTAGATGACACGTAAAAATGACAAAATTGTACGAAGACGCTAGTCATGGGATTGACGTTACTTTTTGCATCATTGATGCCATTTGCAGTAACATTGATGCCACAATTCTGATGTTAGGGCATCATCAATATGAAGATGCATTTTTCTATCAGTGTTTCAATACTATCGATAGTCGTAAACTATCGAAAATACCGATAGGAAAATATCAATATCGGTATTATTATTATTTAAAATACAGCTATGAAGACATGTTACATCAGCTATACACACACAGTTTATGCCGCAAGTTTTTACTTGCTATTACAGTATACGCTCAGAAATTCGAATTCTCAGAAATTCGAATTTCCAGAAATTCGAAGCAGTAATTTCATTTCATTTGGCGCTCTAAAATTAGAATCTAAAATTCGAATTTCCGAGTGGTTTTTTTCTTTTTTTTTTTTGACAATTTAGTTTTACCAAATACAAAGTAAAACGGGGAATCACATTTTAAAAGATGATTTACAGATCTAGTTAATGTTGTAATAGTTTAAAAGTCAGTTTTTTGGTGTTTGTATTTCACATACTAAACAAAGTCAAATAAACTGAATTGTTATTTTTTTGTTATATTTCGTTAAGTTTTTTATAGTTTTTATATTAAATAAACTAAAATTAAAGAAAGCATAGTTTTTTATATCTTTATGGTCAAATTTCCCTAAATGTTTGTATAAAAAAACCTTCCAGAAATTCGAATAATTAGGAAATTCAAATCGCCCTAAAAACAAAGTGGTTCGAATTTCCGAGCGTGTACTGTATTAATTCGCGCAGAATTGCAGCAACGAATACAAAAAACAAGAATGGCAGGTGGTATGGATTGCTTAGCTGTGCTTCTTTACTATTAACTTAAGGCCTTTATGCCGAAATTTTTATATGTTTACATAGGGACTGAAATGTCAGATAGTTTTATGATGTTGTAAAAAAAAAAAACAAATAAAAATGCAATTGCAATTGCGAGCATAGGATAAAACAATGAACGACCATTAAAGGTAAAGTCCGCTAGATTGATAACCTTTTGAGTTGAGAATCAAATCCAATTTAGAACATTTTCTTAAGTTGCCATAAAATATCTTATAGTCCCAGTTACTTTGTTTCCTTCAGAGTGCTTATCAGCATCACAATTTTTAAAAACTGTCATCTATAACGTGCATACATACCCAAAATCAAGCGCTTCAATTATAGAGCTCTTATAAAGCAGTAAATAATCAAGAATAAAACATACAAAAAGCTGTTATTTTGGTGCTGACAACGAAGAAGATTTTTAAGCGAAAAATATAAAAATATATTATGGTTTATGAAAATGATTGAAAAAAGGCATTTAAACAAATAAAAGCAAAATATTAATAAATATTAGCCTTAAAAAAAGCACTTTGTATGCATGTTAAAAGAAGCGCTTATTGTCAGCAGAAAAAAGTCCAGCAAACCGGGAACACCCCATACAAAATCAGGCATCCCATCAGCAGGTTTGAAGCGATTTGAGGTATGAATTCATACAAAAAACCTGCACATTTTTTACTGGGTACATACGTCTCTTACGTTCAATAAAGTGATAAAAACAACGAACTGTACCCTGATAAAAAACTAGTTAATGTTTTCCTTCTTAAGTGCAAACATTCAGTCGAGAGTAATATCGATATATCGATAGTGAAATCGGAACTATCGATAAATATCGATAGTTAAAAATATCGATGGTATACTAAAAGATATACGGAAACAGCTCTTTTTCGAAAGCTTGTTCGAAAACAAAGGATTTTCTTTAGAATATTCTATATATAAATCGGCTAAGGCAAAACAGTTAAGAACACTTTCCTCCTCTGTATGTCCACCGATTTGAACAAAATATACACCATTTAAGAGGTATTTACTCAAAGAAGTGCGCAATGTATATTTTATTTAAATCTGTTCAATAATTTCAGAGTTATAAGCGTTCAAAATTGTTACTAACACAAATGCAAAATAAATAAATAAAAATTTATTTTAAATTATCAAATAATAAAAAATTAGGGGGATCGATCATTCGACATTTTTCAGAAACCGGTTTTCGAATATTTCGACTATATAAATCAGACCAGGCAAAACAGTTAAGAACGCTTTCTTCCTTTGTTTGTCAACCGAACCTGTATGGTGAGAAAAAAGGGGAAATATGGGTAACAACATTTTTTTTTTTTTACTTTTCTGTGCTTCATGTGATAATTTTTAAATTTTCTATAATTTTCTAAAAACCATAAATAGTTCAACAAAGTAACCACAATACTAATTATCGTTAAAGCTAAGGCACGAGCTCTATGTGTACATTTGTCCTTCAAGTTGTGCTGAAAAAGGTCAACAGAAAAGAGAAAGACAAAATGAAAAACCAAAAAATATACTTGGACTTCAAGAAAAATTCTTGACAAAAGTACGAAAAAACAGAAGTAAGGAAAAAACATGTAAAATCAATTAAAATGGATAATCATTCAGGAAAGAAAATTTCGATCTACCAAATGTTAAAATACAATTTGGTTTAAGGATTGATGTTTGACTATTGACGTCAGCAGTCGTCGATGGCTGCGAGTGTAAGACGGCAAATCCATCTGAGGAGATTGAGTGGTTGCGATCGAAACATCCCAGTAAAAAATGGTGCTTACTGGTAAGCAGGTTTGTAAGGGAGAGAAGCACAATTCCCCCTTACAAACCTGCTTACAAGAGGCATGATTTTTATATGGCGAATTCCCGCTTGGAAGCACTACTTTTTTGTAAAATCACTGCGTTTTTCATGGCTTACATTATTCCGTGAAGGAATAGCTTCCAAAAACCGCAGCTTTCATACCTTTGATTAATTGCTTCTATACTGTATACAAGAAGCGCAACACAAAAACTTATGCAAAGAACAAAAAGCAAAACAAACACACAACACAGTTAATATGTAATTTTTAAAATAGAACGAAACTGTACGCAAATTAAAAAGAAAACAACAACAAATCTAGTAATTGACCACACAAAAATTTGCTTGCGTCCTCTCTGCTCAAAAACAATTTGCTGACTGATTGCGTAATAAAAAAGAAGTAATTTTAAGCATCTCTTGTTTTCGATTACATGTCGGGAATAATCGTAAACACATTTTGCAATCATTGCAATACAACGTGCTTCCATGTAAGGGATTAACAGAAGCACTTTAAACTTTGGTCGTAAATTTTTTCTTTTAAATAATCATTTCAACTACTCCCTTGCAACCTGCTTACTTATAAGGGATTATGCGAAGCTATTAAATAATTTTCATTTACTTATATTAAAAATTGACTTCAATGGTTTTCGCTTCCCTGTTGCTTCTAAGTAGTATGTAATAGCCAGCGCATATATCAGCGCTCTTGTACTTTTCTTGCTTCCCAAAACCTTAAAATTTTTTACTGGGATGTCATGGTAACCTGCCGGCCAGGGTTCGAGCCCGAGCCACGTCAAGAATGAAAGATTATCAATAACAATTTTAATTAATTTTCATGCTATAAAAATTCCTTTCTTCATAAAAATAATTTAATGAAAATTAAATTTCATGAACTTAGGCCTAATTAAAAATATTAAAAATTTGGATTTTCTATAATATAGAACTTAGAAACATAATATTATAGGTGTAGAATCCTGAGTGAGTGATAACCTATAAGATCAAAATGCTGGTATTTTTTGTTTTTCATCTGGAACTTTTTGCATTTTCGTTAATATTCGACCTATGTATAAATTTAAAGTTATACATTAAACTGGGTGAATAAGAACATGTAAGGGGAGCTGTTTTCGTACTTTTTCGTTCAACATCTGGTAGTGGATGACAATATATAAAGGAGACTTTTTGATACTTGTTTGTTTTTCAATTGGTATTTTTTATATTGAACTTACAAAATTAAATTACGTAGAAGATAAAATATGAACCGGAGGTTGGTCCCTCGCCAAATCGATCCACTTTGAAGGAAAAAATAAATGCTAGAAACAAATAAATTCATACATATGTACTTAGATGAATTATGAACCAACTATTAATTTAACTTTTAGGTAACAATATGTAAGTTTAAGATAAACGTGGTAGTTAATTATAACTAAACTTGTCGAAATTGACCGTAAAACCTTAAACTTCAACAATTTATATTTTATTAAAAAATATAACCAAATATTGTGTAGCATTTGAAGAATACAACAAAAAAACAAATCCAACCCAAATTAATATCTTTTGGGGTAATATTTATTTTTCATTTTACTAAAATCTCAAATGAAATTACACATTTTCTCTAAAGTTAACAATACTGTTTGAAAACTTTTTCAAAACTTTCAGTTGTATTTAAAAATTTCCCATTTAAGCAACTTTGTTCTAATTAAATGTTGCATGTTGCAATGCTGTTTTTAAAGTACAGCTTTAAGAGGCCACAATTAGAAAAAGTTACAAGTGTTTTAAAAAACATTTGCATGTTTACTCGTATATTGTTTATATTGTTTACAAATAATTGCAACAATTATTTTTTGGAAAAAAAAATTCACAAAACTGAATATAAAACTGAAACTTTTGAAGGCACCTTTTGCACTCCACGAAATTACAAAACAGTTGGCTGTAGTTAATAAAAATAAGAACATACTTGAAGATATGTGAAGGTTAAATATAAGGATTAACATCAGCAAGTTTTAAAAAAAGTTATTTTTAATTTAAGCAAACGTTTGCGAAGCAAAAAATAAATTGCATATTGAATTTTTTGTAAATCCTTGTTAATTAAAAGAAAAAAAACGAAATAGAAATTGTTTCATAAATACCAGTGTAAAAACTATAAAAATAAGTTTTTTTTATGTTATTTCCAGTTCGTTATTGTTAATTTAATATTTCAGCTCTTTAACCCTGGATGGCTACTTTTCGAACAATTGACGAAGCTCCTTTACTCGTAAGCATATAATTTTTATAATTATATAATGTGTATTCAAATTTTGCTCTAAGACTGGTTATCACTGTCCATAGCTTCGCGATGCAGTCAATAATCGTATTTTTCACACAGACACGGTCGGCAATTGACATGTATACAACAACTTTGTTCATTTCAAAACATCAGTCTATCAGCGACCGCAGCTTCTGCCCTGCAGATAACGAGACTAGTCCATACATGCATGTAAAGAGTAGTCCATTAAGGAGTAGGAGCACTCTAAAACTGCTCCAAATATATGGGTAAAAGGTGGTCCATTTAACATTACGATGTCCTAGGAGGGGACCATATAACCCACCGAAGTAGTCCCAAAACTACTCCATGGAGTACTAAAGTGGGTTAGTTTTAAAAGTACTCCATGTTACTACAGTATGGAGTACACTTAAGGGGCACTTTAATCATTTTTCCATTTCATTTTGTACTAATCGCCTTTTACTGTACTGAAGTCTATTATTGCTATTATTAAATATATTTACTTGGTATTTATAATTTTTTTTTACCTTTTTCCACAAATTTCACAATCTTTCACTTTTAAATAAACAATTAATAATGGACACCATCAGGGCTACCAATGTGTAATACTGTAAACTATAGAAAAGTGTACGTCATGCAGTTGTTGGCAGCACTGCATGTTAATTTCTTATAACATGGTCCATACTACAGTACATTGGACCATGTTGTAAGTAGTCCATGTAAGCCACAATTGACCACGTATTCCAATATTATCTGTAGGGTGTTTGCGACCGCACACAACTACATAATATCTTTGTGTGCGTGCGTTCGGTGATTGGCTATCACTGCTCCAAGAGTATCGAATTTTCAGACAAAAAAGTACAATTATTTTTTATGGTTTTATTTAGTTTATTTTTTAATAAAATGCTTAGCTAACGTTTTATTGCTCCAGCAAACAAAAAATATTTTATATTAAAATTTAAATCAAATCTGCAAAAATCAACATAATTTTAGATAAATTTTGTTGTTTGTTGGCATTAAAAATGATGTCGAACAAAAACCAAAAGAAAAACTAAAGCAAAAAATTAAGTTGAAACTTCATCTAAAGCGGATGAAAATTACGACCAGTTTAGTTGCTTTTCTTTGTCATTTTTGATTTTCTTCTTCTTTTTGTTATTATAAAGATACAAGTTGCAAGACAAGAAATAAAAAATTAAACAGCAACAACCAAAATATACAATTTTATAAGTCATACAACACCAAATTAAATTGCCATTTCTTATTGTCAATGTTGCAAATATCCATGCCCCTCTGCCCCACCAGTAATCAAGTCAATCTTGATATAGTTGTAGCTGCTGTTGTTGTTGGCTTCTATGCATAAAAGGCAGATTTTTTCTTATTCTTTTAATATTTGTCTTCTGTGCTGTGCTAAAGTAAAATTTATGTTGCAACTTTGTCGCGTCAAAAGATTTAAAGATTTTTAGAATTTCCATCCTTCATTTTGGCGATAAGAAAGAAGTGGTGGGAAGCAAGAAGTAAAAGGAAAAAGTGCAGTTATGTTCAAATGCATATTCGGTATAATAGAGAGTGTGCATGTGGCTGTGTTTTACGCGTGGCATACAACTTTATTCTTTTTAACGGGTTTTTCTTGCTGTTGCAATTTTTGTATTTTTATTATTTTACGATCGTAACCAGCCACTCTATTTAACTGCTACGACTACATTTTCTGCATTGAGTTGACTGAAAGTATAGTAAACTGTAGCAGGCATATATCCCACATACAAGCACACAACCAAGTAGACTATCAGCTACACACAAAAGTATGAAATGTGTAGATGCACAATTGCATGAAACAGCAGATTTTCCTTTTAAGTCTCATTTTTTTTTAGCTTTTCCTTTTTTTTAGTTTTTGATTTTGGTTAAAACTAGCTTAGCTATATAGTCATGAATACACTTATATTGCCACATTATGTTGCAAACCGAAGTTTACACACACACACATACACACACACAATTATACTTACAACTGTTCTCGCTTCTTTATGATGCGAATGACAGTAAAGGATTTAATAGGAAAACTTTTTCCAAATTGGAAAATTATATTTGTACAACACTTTTAAGGCAGAAGATAAGAAGCTGGCGAATATTAAAACAAAAATCATGAAAACGCTGTACAGTGGGTGCCATTTCTTAGCAAAAACTCTATTTACCTAGTAAGCCAGAAAAAAGCATGGCAAAGAGAAAACTGTTCACAACTTATTTTTTGGGTGAAAAGCTTACTTTTGTTTTTTTGAGTGTTTTTATACCCTCCACCACAATTAGTTGTGAAGAGGGTATATTAAGTTTGTCATTCCGTGTGAAACTTTTTTATTATTCATCTCAGACCCCATAAAGTATATATATTCTGGGTCCTTGAGTTATTCTAAATCGATTTAGCCATGTCCATCTGTTGTAAACACGCTCACTTTCGAACAACTCAAAAGAAATGAACAAACTTGGTGCCAAATTGCTTGCAGTTATCCTAAGCAGTTTGGGATTCAAATCCAGCAAAATTGGTTCAGTAGGACCAGAGCTATGAATCAAAATGTGGAACCACCACCTAAAAAAATTGATGATTTTGTTACAAAAAATAACATAAATGTTGGAACAAGGCACGGAATGAGATAAGATTTTGGAAAAATTTGTTTTATTTGACTTGAAATCATGCTGTTAAATTTCGTGAAGATCCGTCTATAATTTACCATAAGCCCCATATAAACACTACTCCCGGAAAACAGTTTAGTACGCCTAAAACCGTAAAAAATAACGCTAGCGTAACCTGATAAAAAACTAGTTAAAGTTTTCCATTCTAAGTACAAACATTCAGTCGATAGTAATATCGATATATCGATAGTGAAATCGGAACTATCGATAAATATCGACAGTAGAAAATATTCCAGCAGCCGTATTCTGTAATTCGCTTAGCTAAAGCTAAATCTCGATCGCTAAAATGCCTTAGAGAATACAAAATTTATAAATTTTAGCGATGACATTAAAAGCCAAAATTGCGGCGAATTAAATTTTTATGGCATATCCAAATTTAGCAATGCACGTTACAGAATTGCATTCGTAGACAAAAATCGCTAAATCAACTTAATAGATTTTGAGCGATAGAGATTTAGCTTTAGCGAGTTACGGAATACGGCTGCAGCACTAATAAAAGCTTACATAAAATTGTCAAAATATATCGAATAAAATCACAATTGAATAGAGCAAAATGTGGAACCACCACCTAAAAAAATTGATAATTTTGTTACAAAAAATAACATAAATGCTGGAACAAGGCACGGAATGAGATAAGATTTTGCAAAAGTTTGTTTTATTTGACTGGAAATCACGCTGTTAAATTTCGTGAAGATCCGTCCACAATTTACCCTAAGCCCCAAATAAACCCTTCTCCCGGAAAACAGTTTAGTACGCCTTAAACCGTAAAAAATAACGCTAGCGTAACAAAATTTGGTACGTCACAGTTTTTTTGGACTAGAAATAACACTGTGAAATTTCGTGAAGATCGGTACATAATTTACCCTAGGCCCCATAGAAACCCTACTACCGGAAAACAGTTTAGTCGCCTAAAACCATAATTAATAACAAAACGTCACAGTTTAAGATAATAATAACATCATACAGATATTACTCCCTAAACATTCGAACTGTCGGTGGAGGGTATCAAAGATTCGGCACAGCCGAATGTAGCACTCTAACTTGTTGTTTATATAAACTTTACTACACGTTTAATCACTTGTGTTGTGAAAACAGCACATAAAGGCTTGTTACAATTAACAAACGCTTATTAATGAATATTTTCATAGAAAACCCTTTATGGAATTTTAAAAGTTTTATTTAAATTAACCGCACAATTGAGCAGCGTAACTTTACGAGAAAAAACTGTTAAGCAAGTTCACGAAGTTTGTGTAAATGAATTTTCATACAGTTCTTTGACAGTTAATTTGCGAGGGCGTAAAAATGCACAGATTTCGGGTTTTTCAACGTTATCATGAATACCCTTAATATGTTTTGGCTAGAAGTTTTAAAAAATGAAATAATAGAATATTTTAATAGCTTGGAAAATGCAGAATAATATGTTTTTTTTCTAAAACTCTCCACTGTGCGCTTCAAAATAAACTAACAATATTTGGGTATTTTATTTTCGTCTTTTACACTCTAAAAAAAAAATGTAAGATAGAAAAAGAAATTTATTTTTCTCTATTATTTTTTCGTTAAGATTTTCTTATTTTCTTTCTATAAGACATGTTTATAAGACACAAACGAAATTATGTAGTTTAAACGACACAGACAGTTACAGATGAAATGCAGATTGTGACATCATGTGGAAAATAAGAAATATTTTTAAAATAAGAATAATAAATGCAAAAAAAAAAATATTTATTTTATTGTTTTAATTGAATATTGATTGGTCTAGGCAGTCACTTTAAAATCCAAAAAAAAAATAATATCAAAACTAAAAATGTGTGCTCAGTGGCTCAAGGCCGTGGCCACACAATGAGTGGAAGAGCGGTGAGCGGCAAAAACTTGAAACATATGACCCAGGGGCGAATTTGTCGATTACAGAAGCGATGATGTAATAGACACGAGTAAGGTAGTAATGCACTTCATCTGAATTACAACCTAGTACACTTTTTCGAATGCATTGCCACATTTGTGGAGTGAACGCCTACCACTTCCACACAAAGTAAGCGGGATAGTGAAGTGTTCATTCAATAAATATAAACTGAGTACTGCTTCACACACATTGTAAGCAGGCAGTATGCAGTCTATACACAATCTCGCTTACTTCGTTGGCAAGTGGAAGGCGTCTTGCACACAACTTCGCACACAATATAAGCAGGCAGTAGACAGTCTATACACAATCTCGATTACTTTGTGGGCAGGCAAAAGGAGACTTGCACACATTGTAAGCCGGCAGCAGACAGTCTATACACAATCTCGCTTACTTCGTGGGCAAGTGGAAGGCGTCTTCCTCACAACTTCGCACACATTGTAAGCAGGCAGTAGACAGTCTATAAACAATCTCGATTACTTCGTGGGCAAGTGGAAGGCGTCTTGCACACTACTTCACACACATTGTAAGCAGGTAGACTTTTTGGATTTTCGCGTTATTTCAGAATGTTAGATTTTCAGGACATTCAGACCGATAAATTTTTAGATTGTTCCTTATTAAAAATAAACTACTTAACAAAGTAGCAAATAAAAAATAACGGGACCCATACAGAATTTATTAGAACATTATAAAAGATGAACGAAATTAATTTTTGTAAATTCCATACACTTCCGTGATACACTTTGTAAGCTAGAATTCATTGAACACGAAGTGATACCCACTTCATTGAAGAGATGTGATGTGGTATGCAAAGTTCGTCGCTGGGGAATACTACTGAAGTGGCCACGCAATGAGCGGCATGTGACCGGCTAGCGGAGCCGCTCAGGAATAAAATTTGTTCTAATTTTTAGTTGTTTTTTGAGCGGTAAAGAATTATCATGGCAAAAGTGTATCTGGAGCCTATAATCTCAGCTGTACAAAGTCTACCGCTGTTATGGCAAGACAAATTACTAAATTTAAAAAAAAATATATATGTTTATATTTGTGTGTCAACATCTGCTTGGAATTTTTAGTTGTTTTCTGAGCGGCAAAAAAAAGATATGGCAAAAGTGAATGTTGAGCTTATAATTTCAACTGAACAAAGCCAACCGCTATTATGGCAAAACAGATTAAGAAATTTTCTGTTAGCTTTTACCCAAATCTGCTTGCAACAGAAAATCGAAGGATTTCACAGACATACGGCAGTATTGCCAAAATCTGTCTGGAAATTTTCTCGATTTATAGGACGAACTCCAAATCTTCTTTTTTTCTTAAACGCATTAAATTCATATTTGAAAACGATTTTTGGTTAATAACAATAGGATGACCTCTCTTGACAATGGAATTTTAACAACTAACCGCTCAGAAATTATGCGCAGAAATAAGCCACTTGCCGCTCACCACTCATTACGTGGCCTCGGCCTTAGGATGCTTAATAATTACGCTGGCGGGCATCTTAGTATTAGCAAAACAAACTATATGTGAAATCGATAGATGTTGACGTGCTTAATCCAAATATATAATAAGAAATTATGTATCTAGCTCGTTCGGATTCAATGCTATTAGCAATTTTGAATAATAAATAATGCTTACTTAATAATAAAAACTGGCATGGAGACTTTTTATTGACTTATCCTGGTATCAGAGTTGCTGCAATATCCGTTTCATAATAAATCAATATTGCTCCATAGAATCTAGTAGTATCACTTTTTTGTGTTACGCTAGTAGGGCGATATACAAAACAGAGGTGCTTCTTATGTGAGTGAGACAGCTCTTAAGATGACATGTGATTTCGGGAAAACATCGCATCCAATTAGCCTTAATAAAAAATTCGGTAAAACTAGGAACAGAAATGAAGAGGCATTTAAAAACCTGAAAAGTATATTTTTATGCGTCAGACAGGCCAAGACATATTTTGGTTCTTAAATCAGACAGAACCTTAAAGGCCAATAGTTCAAATCTACGCTGGTTAATAAAGATAGAAAAGCATGGGTAGTTTTTGAAAATATATGTTGCAATTTTCTTGGAAATTTAAGGGCTGGAAATAACAAAGAACTGGTGCAAGAATTTCTTTTTTAATTTCAACAACTCGGATGCAAAATGTCATTAAAAATACACTGGTTGCACTTGGATTTAGATTTTTTGCCCAAAAATCTTTGTGCCGCGTTTGATGAGCAGGGTGGGAGATTCCACCAAGATATTGCGCACTTGGAAAAATTAAATAACGGCAAGTGGTCGCCGGAAATGTACGCTGATAAATGCTTTTTATGTTTCATATTTTACATTTGAAAAATAAAGCTGCCCCAAAGACGTTTGGTGCGTGAAAGGGTTAATTAACCCTCTAATGCCACATTTTTTGTTTGCCTTAAAAAATCATACTTAGCTAATTTTAGGTTAAGAAACATGAATCTGACTTCAGTTTTTTCCTTTGAGTACTCGTTGACCTGCAAGGGGTCAAACTGTAAAGTCCGCCTCGAGGCGGAGTTGGGCATTATCGTAATAACTTAAGATACGTTTTTTATTAACATCCCGGCATTTTCTGTGTAATTCCCCAGTCCGCCTCCAGATGGGTTCAGAAGAAACATCCATACTCAGCAGCTAATTTTTTTTTTATAATAAAAACTTAATATTTATTTCAATAAAACGTTTAGATACCCACCAGTGATTTTCCGGCTCGATCTAGAGCTTTTAAATATTATTATTTCTATTCACAATATTAATGCACTTCCCGGAATTTTCTATGTTAATGCCAAACCCGCCTCCAGACGGGCTCAGTAAAAACATCCATATCCAGCAGCGATTATATTTTTGAAAATGAAAACTTAAAATACATTTCAATTGAAAGTTTAGATACGCACCAGTAATTTTTTCGGCTCAATCAAAAGCTTTGAAATATTATTTTTTCGATGCACAATAATAACTTTTTTCACAAAGAATAAAAAATTACCGTTTTCGCCCAAATTCAAGATGACAATGTATTTTTTGCTAAACTCGTAAGAGTGTTGCCAAAGAAGGAAAAGTGTTGATAAAATATGCTTTGATTTACATCTAGAACTATTTATTAATGAAATATTGTCAAAAATAAAAATTTTATGACGTTTTTTTGCTACCCCGCCTAGAGGGGGACTTAAGCATTAGAGGGTTAAGGAAATCTCAAAAACAAGACGTGAAAAACCATCTGTGAACTTATTTTCATTCAGCACGCTAAAGTGAATAAAAATCACATAGAAAAGTTGCTGCTTCGGACTTTATTGCCGACTAGTGTTATCTTAAACATGGATATTAATAGGG
Source organism: Pollenia angustigena (assembly GCA_930367215.1). NCBI lineage: Eukaryota > Metazoa > Arthropoda > Insecta > Diptera > Polleniidae > Pollenia > Pollenia angustigena. The sequence continues at coordinate 114,832,566 of OV884057.1, read as the reverse complement.
CTCACACTCTACCAAGATTTATTGTTTCGACAAAACTTTGGTCCGGCGACATAACCTGTGAAAAATTGTTTTCATTTATTTAAAAGAAACTATTTTAAACTTGCATACAATTGTTTAAATTATCTTCCTTCTCCTTCCTCCGTTTCATAATCTTTATTGAAATGTTCGAAAAGATTTTTTAAATTTTTTTCCATTCCATGTTAAATATTTACCTACATTGCAAACATTATCCGATTTATATGTGTTAATCCTTAACCATTTAAAAATTTTGCAACGATAAATAATTAATGTCCTTTTTCAAAGTAAATGTACGTATGTATATCAGGACATTTGCTGGTATTTTCAACATCTGTAAAATAATGACAACTTTAAATGAAGAGACAAAGAAATGAACATTTGAACAGAACAAATAATTGACAGTATTAATTTAATACGCTTAAATAAGAGTACGGCGTTATTTAAGCAGGATAATTAATACAACTGTGTATGCATTTGTAAGGATAATTAATATACAGTGGTTATACACACGTATGTATGTGACTATAGCAAACCTATCCATTTACATAAAATGCAATAATCATTACTTAATATCTTATTAACAGGAACATGCTGTTTTAAATGGTCGTTAAGTAGGTAAAACTGCTGTTACTTTCGTTTTAATAAGAAATATTGTAAATTTAAAATACTTTCAAAATTACTTAATGCAAAAGTCTGAAAAAAAATATTTCCGTCTACGCATAGATTTGTATTCCTGTGTATAAAAGCTTATACTCTTATACTGCCAAAATTAGGTTTAAACTGCAAACACAATTTGGCAAAAAAAAAAAAAAAAGTATTAAGATTGTTAAATTAACGTATGCGGAATGAAATATGGACTGATTTCCAACCATCAGTGCAAAAATACAACAAAATCTAATATAAAAACAAAATGTGGAAAAAGGAATGGCACTTTCCCTACAAATATTTGGCTTGTAATCAGTTCAATAAATTGATAATAAGTAGTAAAAATATCATAAAACGAATAAGAAGGTCGTAAGTTGTAAAAAAAAAGTTTGTAAATTTTGTGAAAATTATCCTCATTTAAGAAAATTTAATTTTTTTTTGGTCACTTTTCTGAAATCCAAATTGAAAAATCATTTATTTATAAGACCCTATAGATCCGGTAAAAATATTTGATACAATGCAACCAAACTCGAGCTTTGTTGAAGGTGTTGTACCATGCGTTGGCAAATAAATGAAGTGTTAAAAATAAGAAGTACGTAGCACATATCAGAGTAGTCAAATACGCAAAGAAAGCCATTCCAGCAGTCTCAAAAAATAGTCAGTTATCATCAAACATCTAATACGGGCTCACCATGAAATGTATCATGGATGATGGGAGCTTCTTTATAATGGACGCTTATGAATGGACACCAATTCAAACATTTTAGAAAAATTCGAAAATAAATTTCAATAAAAAGGGATAGAAACCAAGGAACCTAGACTGTTTTATCACTCAAATTAAATGGGTGGTATAGAAAATGCACACAAAGGGTGCCTCAAAATATGAAAAAAGCTCATTAAAGTCGCTAGATATCTTTTTGTAAAATAAGTTTAAGTTGTGTTTTTAAACAATAGCATATTATCTTTTATTTCCTAAATTAAATTTTGACTTAAAATACTTAAAATTTACTACTTAACGACAAATTTTTAGCGTTAAAAAGTTCCAGTATAACCCCACTGATGCAAATTTACAAAATTGCAAGCTTATCTACGTGTATATGAATATGGCTTGGAAGACCAAATTTGAACAGAATTGGCAGTGTAATATTATGCATTCAAAGAAAAAGCAACATAAGCTTCCTTCAAGTTCCAAAATCTTGACTTCCGTTTCGCTTCTTTAACTAAATTTCAGGTATAAAAGTAGACTTGTCACCGTAACGACCTGCCATCGGTATCATAAGAATACTTCTTAATGTTAGTTCTGATATCCACTCGGATGTTGGTGGGATGAACTGAAGAATATTTCACCTTTTGGGGTTACACTTCGGGGCAATTCAGGTGGAGGTCAATCCTATGATTGATTTATCAAATTTGACCAATTAATGAACAATAGCTGGCAATGATTAACACGCACGTAGAGAAGCCGTCGAGAGGTATCGGAAGATATATCTTTTCTGCTTTATAGTCGGTCTTCTAGTAGTTCTTTGGAACAGAGATATGGTAGCGGGCTAGAGGAAGATTACAGTTAACTGTTATGTCGATATTCTTTTCTCGGACATTGAAAGTCTATGCGGGGGCGATAAGGTGTATGCATACCTAGGATGCGCCAACATCCAAAATGACAGGGCTCTTTGGGGTCTAAAGATTTCAAGGAGTCCAAAATTGGTACCTCGTGAGTCAGTAGCCCTTACTTCCTAACAAACCGGTCTGACTATTGGTGAGGTCCCATTAAGTATAAGTTCCAAGTTATGCTTCCCGAATCCCTAGGACTCAGAAGATTGTCTTCTCCTTCTTCGAAGGAATAATTTCGGAGAGCACGAGGTGGCTGTGGTTATACCAGCAACGCGGGTAAAAACGAGGTATTATTATTCGTTGGGAAGCCCACGTGTAGTGGGCACCTGCTGCGATGTTAAAATATCCCAAGGTTCTAACGCTATCAGTACGGAAACTGCCTTGATTCAGATTAAAACAATAGGTGAATAGTGCATATGCCGATTGTACTTTAAAATTGCAAGCTGTGTATGAATCATGATTCTCGCATACGCAAGAGCGCTTGGTAAATGTTTATATTAATCACCGTTGTGGTTGAGATCCGCCATTCGATTATCCCATAGTGCCGATGCTCGTTTAAATCAATATCACTGTTGTCCCTTCTGACATCAAAATGGGTTTCTATCTGTTGCTGAGATAATTTTTTGCGGTTTTCCATATTCTACCCCTATAAAACAAAGTAAATCTGCAACGTAAAGTACGATCTTGCGTACCTTGGGTCCTCCAAACAAAGAACTTAACAAAACATTGAAAATTAATTAATATTAAAATGCAACTAATAGGTTTTTATAAGTATTTATAATAAAACTCGACTACCTATAGAGAAAAGGGGAGAAAGAAATTATTTTCGAAGTTATTAAAGAAAAACTAATCTTTGGGGGACTAAAAGTCGCCCACTCCGTACTCTAAGGGTTAAATTAGGGTCTTAGTCTTGAGAAGGAACGTGTTGTTGCTCTTTTCATTAGTGGTTTTATTCGATATATTTTGAAAATATTATGTTAGCCTATACACATATGATATATGTCATATATGTAAACTACTTATGAGAAGCTCTTGGCTAATGTTTATGCTAAATATTTATTTTAAATTTCCATGCTTATAAATGGAATATGATCCATTAATTTAAACTTGAAAAAGCGGTATAAACGAATCAGTGGGAAATAAGGATGTAATATGACTACAATATTTTGTTCCCATAATGACGAATGCTTAGGTGAAGCAATGTACTACAACGACAAACACAATAACTGTTTTCTGTTACGCTAGCAATGCACATTTATACTTGCCCTTGAATATTTGTCAAGTTCGAATGAATGCAAGATTTTAATGATATTAGAGATTTCTTAAATTACTTGCAGGCATTTAAAATAATGTAAACATGCTGTATGTGGTTATACTACAATCTAAGTAACTTTGCACTGTTAATTAAGTTGGAATAGAATTTGTAATTGTATCTATAACTCTAAGTAAATAAATAAGCCGCTAGATATAATCCCAACAACTCTATTAAAATCCCATCTACCGAGAAATTTTGTGATACTGCATCTTCTAACGATCCTGAAATATGTGACACGTGTGCTAACTTGTTTTAAACTATTTTTGATGAAATAATAGGTATAAGATACTTTAGAATTTACGGTATATGATGTTTCACTTTAAAACTTCCTATACTCCCGCATACGGTCTGTTAGACCGACGTATGGAACTTAATTTGTTTTGCTAATTTGGAAACTATGGCTCCTACCGTTCTCCAGATATACATAAAAATAAAATAAGAACAAGAACAACAAGGGATTTTTAGGTTTAATTAGAGGAAGTCTTGGTTTTTTGCTCAAATTGCAGCCATTTGTGGACCATTTGTGGGTCTTAAAAAACCTCATTTCAACGGACACACGGACATCGTTTAATCAACTTTGCTCCTTATAAGGACCGACATTATATATATGTGGCACTCTGTGCTCAACTATACCCAATCAGATACTAAATGCTGAATACTTTATACAAGAACCACCATTTTTAATCACACTTTTTTTATTCTCCTAAGATAAATATTGTAGAAATTACAAATGAAATGACCTTCACCTTCGGTACAGACAAATGAACAAATTCTAGATTATTTTATTATTACTTGTGTCACAGTAAATCATAAACAGGCACAACCAAAAATTAAAAAAAAAATTAACAAAAAATTGTTAAGGAGATGCAGAAAACTGGCTTTAAAAACATGGTTGCAATATTTTAATCAAATTGAGTTCCACAAATGTTGAAGAAGAAAAGATACAAAAGACAGTTACGCAAACCCAATTATCGTCGCTATATATTTGATTTATGAAAAAAATCAAAAGAAAATGATTTTGATAAATGATTTAAATGATTACCATCATTGATAAAGGAAGGCAATTTTTCTCAAAATTTGTAATTTAAACATAAGTTTTATATTTTACAATAATAATGTAATATTTTTAAACATTATATGTTCTCTTCAACGCACTGCTTCAGCTGCAATAATACCGTGTGTAAGCACAAATCTAATCAACCCTTTTTTGATTGTTAACCCACTAAATATCTGTTATTTATGCTTTCAATAACACCAACAAAATACATAATGCAAACATTTCAATAAAAAGGCATTTTCTTTTCACTTAAAGCAGTAAAAGTTATTACCAGGGTTAATTCGCCCAAAATTTATTGTGGTATTTACTACTCAAAGTTATTGAAATAATTTGTCAGTATAACTAAGAATAATATAGCGAAAAAACAAGTAATATGGTATAGTCCGACAAGCCCGATCAATTAACACCCTACACCACAGTATATAAAGACAAGTTTTCGAGATTTTTCTTTACTTGGGACCCATGGCCAATCATGAACCCAGTTATGAGGTTAGGTTTTATATAAGAGTTCTTTGTGCCGAATATTATTTAAGTATCAACATCTAAATACGTTTTTTTTGTCTTAAAGCGATTTTGAAGAGGTCAATTTTGGTCCCACCACTGCAAAGTTTTGCCATGACATGGTAGCTATTAAAAAAAGTTATCGTTGCTCAATTTTATATCAATACCAATTTCACCAATTATATTTAATTTCACTTTATATTTAAGTATAGTTTTTCATATAATTTTATTTTTATTTAACATGGTCGTGTCGCACAAAGGGCCAGCGGTAAGTTATAACCGCAATTAACTAGTTTCCTAAGGTGAAGTCTGGAAACCTTTAATGCACGCTGAGTCATTTTTTCATCTGTTATGGGCCAGATTTTTTTGGTTTCCCCACAGGTATTTTCATCAAAGCATTTCCGATTGACAATGAGATGAGAGTTATGTGCAATAAGTTGCTTATTCGAACCATAACGATTCAAGGTTATTCCTGTAAACGCCAACGTATCAGCCATACAGCTTCCATGTATACTCCTTTATCCAGGGACCCCCAATTAAGGGTATCCAATGAATGTCTCGCTATCTCCTCCAGCGACATCCGGCATTCTTGGACAGTTTTTGATGTGATAAACAAACTTTCCAGGAATTTCAATGCCGGCTTACTATTGGTTATATTGTAAATATTCCTACCAGATATATCACCATACCGAATGTGGCCTGAATGACACTGCAATGGTCCGGTAGCTTCAGTTTAACTGCTTGGACTTAATGACAGAACTGATATCATGCAGTGTTTTAGGCCCTACGTTGCATATCTGTATCGCATCCACGGGAATTTGTAGGTCATCATAGTAAACCACTTTATCCAAAATTCTTATGATGAGGCCAGGATTACAAATTGGCTCAGATGTGACTAATCAGCGTCCATGTGCCAGTTAACTCATACAGGATTTCAGTGGTGCTTAGTCGCCGTTTCCGCAACTAACCTTTTCGCTGTGGTAACCACTTCAAGATGTACAGCAGCATCTTCATATTAGCGTGATGGTCCAGTGTTACCCCTTAAAACCAACATAATAAGATGACTTGTGGGCCACAGAAACTTTATTTCGAAAAGAAGGTTGTATTAGGGCTATGTGAAATTATAAACCGATTCTCATCATTTTCAAAATTCTTGGTCCTTGTGATTACAAGAGCTTTTATGTACCAAATTTCACAAAGTGTACAAAGTTTATATCGACTGCCAGCCAGTCGGACGAACGGATATCTTTAGATCGATTCAAAAAGTAATTCTAAGTCGATAGGCGTACTAAAAAGTAAGTCTAGGAGCTAAATTTTAAGGTGTTACAAACATAATCACAAACGCATTTTACCCTCTCCATACTTGTTATATGGGTATAAATATTAAAGTGCGGGTAAAAAGAAAGGTTTACAAACATATAAATTGCAAAATGCAGGAAATGGTTAAAAGGGAAAAGTTTATTTAAAATCACGTCCAAATTGAACATTCTCAAAAATGGACCACATAATAAAAATAATAATAATCAGGGACGTGAGAAAACATGGAGAATAAAGTAAATAACTAACTACTTTATCATAAATAAGAAATACAGTAAAAATTATTTCTTAATACTGTGTGGAAAGTTGTTTTACCCTTTTGTTCAACTTTCTTTCAGTTTGAGTTTTATGTTGTTGCAAAATTTCCCTTATTCTGATTTGAGTTTTCCGGTTTAATCATAAAACGAAAAAGGTTTTTTTGTTTAATGTAATTTTTAAAGACGCGTAGATACTAACAGGTAATTGGAATTCAGAATGCGTAGCAAAATTTTTACGGTCAAAAAAATTTTGCAAGCTGACTAAATAATTTTCTCTAAGTTCGTTTATTTCTTTACTTTTTTTAACCCAGGAAGAATAAAGATATAAAGGACAGAAAGGGTGAAGTCTTAAGGAAAACCATATTGAGAAAAAAATAATATTATTCAATGCCCTCTCTACTCGTTTCTTTAAATTTTCGCTTTGACTCTTTTTACATACATTTTATTTAATTTACATACCGACGGCTTAGAGTGTAAACCTGCTAAATCCACTTTTCAAGTAAATTGAGATTTTAATGCCGTATGGTAGAGAAATATACATACATATGCCTCGTCGACCAGCATGTAGTTTTTCTTCAATTTGAGTCCTGAAGTGTGCCAAATCAACAATATTTTTGGTTTTCTTCTCAAGCAGCAAATAGAAAAAATAAAAAGTTTTTTGTCTCTCCTGTAAAATTTTTTAAAAGGGAGTTAGCAGGTTTACACTCTAAGCCTACGATATGATTATGTTTTCTTATTTTACTTTGTTGTTCGATGTTTGATGAATTGAAAGATTGCCGTTTTAATGGAGTGTTGTAGCGAAAGGTACCCCATAAAACCAGGTTCCAATATATATTTTGATTAAAGCCGTAGCAATCAAAGGAAATATTTGCTGCTTTATTTTCATATGCGTAAAACATTGCTGTCTTTCTTATGTAATGGGTGATTTTTTAAGAGCTATAGGAAAGTTTAAAAAAAAACACATTAAATTCAGAAAAATGCATGACATCTTTATTTGAATCGATAGTACGGTCCATATTATTTAATGTTTGAAGATTATTTCATGCAAATGTTGACCGTGACTGCGCCTGAAATGGTCCATCTGCTTAGTCCAATTTTGGCATACTTTTTCCTAGGTATTGCTGTTCGGTTTTAACCGAAATCGAAACCACGGTTTTAAGTGCTTCAAAACCGAAACCGAAAACCGACAAAAAAAACCTCGGTTTTAGTTTAACAATAAATTTATGTTTGAAGAAATTGCAAAGTATACATTATAATCGTACTTCATTTACAAAAACGTTATAGATAACAGCCTGCAACAATAACAAGTTCTTAAAATTCAAAAAAGTACCAAGAAGAACAAATGTTACCTTTTTAACTCTTAGACACCGAATTTGAGTGGCACAAACTACCACCTGGGCCTGTCTAGCACCACTAGTATTTTGTATGGAGTTTTCGTGACAATAGAAAAAACTCACACTAACGAGCGCCTGGGCAAGGCTGGGACTACTTGCATATGTATGGAGTTTTATGGCTATAGCAGGAACATTTTGTTTGGAAATAGAATAATCCTTCGAAAAAAAACAGAAAAGAAAGAATTATTGTATTGTGTATGCTTATTGAAACGTTTCATTTTGATTTTATTTACTGCAGTACATATATAATAGGCCTGGACCTGGCCAGGCCAAGGTGGATAACACATTCACAAAATTTTCATTTGGCCAATTGCGACGCCCACGGTGTTTAAATTTACACTTTTTTCTCATTTTCTTGTAAAAAGCACTTTGATTGAGGAATACATAAAGTTTCGTTCTAATACTTAATAATTATATAAAAAAAGCACTGAAAAAAAGTATGTTTTTGTATGATGTTTAACTATGATATTTCAAAACCGAAAACCGAACCGAAACCGACCAGTTTTAATCATTTTAAAACCGAAACCGCGGTTTCACATTTTTACGGTTTTTAGCAAACTCTACTTTTTCCAACATTTCGGCCGGTATCTCATGAATAAATGCTTCAGTGTTGTCTTACAATGCGCCAATTGAAGCGGGCATGTGTGTATAGACATGAGTTGTAACATAGCCCCACATAAAATAGTCTAAAGGCGTTAAATCGCACGATCTAGGCGGCCAATTGACCGGTTCAGAACGTGAAATAAAATGTTCACCGAACTCGTCTCTCAATAAGTCCATTGTTAAGCGTGCTGTGTGGCATGTGGCACCGTCTTGTTGAAACCACATGTCATGCAAGTCAAGCGCTTGCATTTGGGGCAAAAAAAGTTGGATATCAACTTACGGTAGCGCTCACCATTCACAGTTACGTTACGATTCGCATCATCTTTGAAAAAGTACGGTCCAATGATGCCACCAGCCCCTAAACCGCACCAAACTGTGACTTTTTCTGGATGCATTGTAGCTCTTGCAATGCTTCTGGCTGATCTTCACTCTAAAATCGACAATTCTGCTTATTAACGTACCCATTGAGCCAAAAATGAGCTTTGTCGCTGAACACAAGAAGCGCGCGATGCACTTTCTTAACAGAGCACGCATTTTTATAATAAAATTCAATAATTTGCAAGCGTTGTTCGTTTGTAAGACGATTCGTGGTTAAATTATAGACAAAACTGAAGATGTTTGACAGTGAAACAAAACACGAAACGTGCGTCAGCTGTTTAAACCAGTGTTGCCAAAAAGATAATAGCTAAAAAATCACCCGATATAACCTGGCGAATAGATATTAACAAGAGTTTTTCTTAGAATATCCTTCTTAATTGGAGAAAAACTTAAGGGCATTTGGATTTTAAAGCTGAATCATGAAAATACTAAAGAGGATTATGAAAATATTTTTGAAATTTTGTAATAATTTTGATCCACATGTTGCAAGGAAAAGTCACATGAAATATTAATTATTTTAAGGCACAAAGTTATTAAATTACAATTTTTTAAGCATCTTACATATTAATTCACAATAGGAAACTATTGCGTTCAGAAGTTTCTTCTAATTGAGCAAAGGTTACGCTATAGGCAAATAAATTTTGATACTCTCGAATTATACTTAAATAGAATGCTGGATTAATTTATTGTAGCATTTGTATTTAAATCGTTCATTAGATTTTTCTTAGTTAAACAATTAAGGATTCCTGTTCTCCTCTTTTAGCTGATAATTCTGTAGAATATATTAAATTGTATTAAATATCTTGCAACAACAGTATACCTTCATCATCATTATCACCTACATACAACATTTTTATCATTAGGACACACACAACATTTTCCATTTGGAACATTAATTGTTAATGTTTTTGCTGTTGCTGTTGAGCTTGTCTAAATAAAGAAAAAATCTTTCACCAAAATAAGCCGAAAAATAGAAAGATAATCAATTCGTTTTGAGAAATTACCGAATAATGTGTTTCTTTTTCTTTCTTCCCATTACCAGCATTAGCTGTTTTTACATTAACACTGGCAGATGAATCTAAAGATACAAGAGAAAATACAGATCTCACATTAAAATGTCGTTTCACAGAACAATACGATGCAGAAGACTTTTCATTTTATTGGGCAAGATGGACGGCGAATCCGGTACAATTTGAAAATGTTGCCATTGGAGATGTGCAATTAAATTCAGGTTATCGGTAAGTTTTAACATACATAATAATATAATTCTTTAAAAGAAATTAAAATATTTCCAAAAAAAATGTACATTTAAATAAGATGATACCAATTTAAGGTTTCTTTAAGATCTTAAAACACTTTACTTCACAATAATTTGAAAGAATGTGAAAGATGAGCGTTTGATTGAAGTTAAACGTGCTCTTGTATGAACTTAGGTATTTAATTTAATTCCAATAGCCTGATGATTTAACAGGGCAACTAGTAAAAGAGCGTTATTCGTTTATTCTTCACCGTCGTATGAAAAATCATACTAAAACCTTAAATTCGGGAGTACCCTTGTAGGGGGGTACCTAGCTCATATGGTATGGGCGCTATAGAAATAGCTAGGATTTTGTCTACAAGTATGTCATTATGAACCGATTTGGCTGATTTTTACTACACTCAAAGGAAATACCAATCCATCCGTACTTAAATCAATCCGAAGCCCTATCAGTTGTACGGCAAGCACGGATTTTCTGGGATCAAGTACAGAAATGTTAGTTCAAGTACGGATTATTGAAGTGCAAAATACTTATCTTAAGCCTTCGTTAGTTCTTACTTCCGGTTGCCGTTCCTTTCTAAATATTTTCCAACTACTTTTTCTGTAAGAGGCATCAGCTGCTTTAAAAAAAAAAAGAGATACATTGAAATTGTGAAAAAACTTTTAAATAAAACAACCCTTTACAGTTTTAAACAAAAAATTACAATTTTCTTACACCACATCAAACTAATACAGACACACTTTGGCCTTAACTTAAAGATGAGTTCTATTTTCAACAGATTTGTCCGCAACAGAACAGAACAAAAAAGGGAAGACAAACCACATATACAGACTTTCAATTGAACGAAAACAAAACAGCTGATTCATAACATAACAGGACAGAACGTACAAACTAAATCACGCATTCGTTCTTGAAATAATCCGAAAAAGAGATTGATTTAAGTAAAACTAAGATTGCATCAATCTCTTAATGCGCTTGATTCAAGTATTTTAAAGTTGATTTAATCTCGGATTCCTATTTCAAAGCAAAATATCATTGATTTTAACCTAAAACACTTATCCCATAGAATCGCAGACAGACAAGGAATATAATTACGATTGATTTACTTACTCGTTTTGCACCTTACAGCATTTCAATTATAAAACACCAGCATCATGCCCGACATGGTTTCTTCTTTAAAAATTTGATGTACATATTAAATTAAAAAAACAAACTAAATAGCAACTTTTGCAATGAAAATAATGTATTTTTTCTTTTTTTCTCTTGTTTCTACACAAAACAAGCAATTCGATTTTTATATGCTTGAGTGGTGTTGTTGTAGTTCTTACAGCAACCTTTGACACACATTCGTATGTACGCATATATAATGCAATGCTGAGAGGTGAGACTAATAAGTTATATGAGATTTAAACGATCAGTTTGTAATTTTACTTTAAGAGTGGCACTACCAATGAAAGTTAAATATTTTTTTGCTTGGTTTAAGAATTTTATACCTATTTTAAGAAATTTCGGGATTGCTTTTCGAATGTAATCCCGAGTGTTTTTCATCCTGTGTACTAGTAGTTTTCCACTTTTTATGTCTCAGGTTTATGGGTGAAAATTAGCGATATCTCAGCCATTTGGCTACCGATCTTTCTAAGTTTAAATAGTAAACTATTCCGGACTATATATGATATAAATATATAACAACTTAGTGAGTTCTTTTTTAAACCTAGTTCAACATATACATAAACAGACGAACATCGTTAAATCTACATCGATACTAAATGAGAGACAAGCTTATGCATACCCTTTCCACCCGGGGGTATGTAGGGAAATATCTTTAGGATATTTCCCCTTTTGGTGGTACATCCTTGGGAGACGTCAGATAAAGACAATACCTGGAATACGTCGTGGGAAGGGATATTATTTAAAGTCGGCGTTAAAGGCTGATTTTCCACCTTGAGGGGAAGTTTGACTGCTGGCGGATCTCCCTGGGTTCTAGTGCTATTTCAGCAGATGCAGCTTGCTTTATATCAGTGGACGGATCTAGCTACAAGTCAAGAGTACATAAGAAGGATAGTAGTGACATCCACTGACAATTCTATGTTCCAACTTTAGTTGAAGTTCCACACAGAATACTGCCGTTTTTTTAACATTAATCAGCAAATTCCCTCATAATCATAAGCTACATAGAACATACCAAGTATACATTGAATCTCCAATTATCTCTGCCCATTGCTATTAAGTACAGTTCACTTCAAGATTTTCCGGATGTTTTGAGGACTGTTGGTCTCCACTTGCTGTTAGGGTTCCTCGGCCTCTAGACCCTTGTCGATTCCATTCAAGAGTTTCATGGCAGATGTCGTTATAGGGCTTCTGGAGTGTGTAACCGATCCATTTATATTTTCTTCTCCGTATTCCGTATTTATAATATATTGATCAGCAATTTGCAATAGTTGCGCGTTTGATATTGTTTAGGGTTACCATATCTTTAGAATGCATCGCAAGCAACTGTTGGGGAAGACTCGTAGCTTTTGTTTTATCATTTCGTTTTTTAGCCAATATGTTTTCACACACGCGGTAAATACTTATATATGTGTATTTTAGCTTTAAAGGTAAGGGATTTAATTACCATTTAAAAAATCCCTGTGTTAGAAAAATGTCAAGTTTTCCAGTTTATATGCGTAGTTTTCATGAAGCTGTCTAAGGTAAGAATGGCAAGTGTTATGCCCAATTTTTAGGAATAATATTTAAACACATTTATGTTTAAAATCGTTTTAAATACAGAATTCTCTTTTTCACTAAGCACTTAAATGTTACTTAATTCACCAAGCTGGTACATTTAAATTCAACTTAAGTTTCCATTGTAATAACTAAGCAAGGTGGCCTTAATTTCACAACAATAAAACAACAACAGGCAAAGCAATAACAGACAGCTGTTTTTTTGAGACCGTCTTGTTAGTAAATAGACACTTTTATAATATTTGTTTGTATTTAGTAGTGCTACCATACTTTTATCTTAATTAAATAAGACTTTTCAAATAAAATTCAAAAAATCAGTCTGTATTTAAATACGATTTAAGTTTATATGAAAATTAACTTAATATTGAGTTAAACACTATCCTGAAAATTGTTCATTAGGAGTGGTTTTAAATTTGTAACTTTATTTCCAAGAGACATTGTCAGGAATTGGCGGAAAAAACTTAGGACGGGTTTTTGAGATGTGGATTAAGTTTAAACTTAATCAAACGTTCTCTGCAAGTCGGATTTTTCCGGTGAAAACTGCGCAGTTCCGGCTACATTTTGTGTACAAATCTGTTTTCAGATTAACTGAACCTAGTTTAACTGAGTTCTGTAAGACCCAGCCTTAAATTAGTGCGTTTTTGATTCAGTTTAAAATCTGCTTTAATAGATTTTCTTTTCAATGTCGTTATAAATGGGTTTCCTACTATTTCAGTCAAATTATTTTAATTTCTAACTATTCCGAGTCCTTATTAAATATTAAAATTCAATATAAACACAGAGCTGTAAAAATATTCAATTTTATTAACTAACATAATATTTATTATGCATAAATAACGGGAAAAATAATAAACATTATAATAGATTCTTGATTTTATTAGAAATTCACCACCACAGTCCATAAACTTTGCTGCTATTAATGGCAAAATGATGATTAAAAGCCCTTAAATATGCTATTCATATATTTTAATAACAATAATAATAAATTTTATGACATTATCGTAAAAATAAATAATAAAAAACCACATTTATAAGCATTTAATTAAGTCTCATGCCAACAGAACTAAAACATTGTGTTACGAACTTAAAATTTAAATTTCCAATGTCATTTTTTTTTTTGCCTGATGTCACGTTATCATTAGAAAAAGAACATTGAATTTTTTTTCGATTTAATTTCATTTTCTTTACTGTCATTTCATGAAAACTTGATAATAAATAATTGATGATAAATTATGCTTCGATTGCGAAACTAACTGCAAAGAGATGCCAAAGCGCAAACCTTTTTATTACATGATGAAATTTTGAGTTTTTATTTTAAATTTTTCTGTTAAATCATGCTAGAAATTATTCAGACCTGTAAACATACAAAATTGAACACGGGAAATTCTTCGAATCAAATAAAATGTTGTGATTAAGCAATTTTTTGAAATTAAAAGGAATTTTTACTTCTTTTGGTTTTAGTGATTAGAATTTTTTTTTAAATAAATGTAGAAAAAAAACTTTTAATTAAAATTAAGTTGTAAAACAATTTAACCACAATCACTACAGCACAGACAAAAACGTCTTTAAAGTCATTAACTTTTACGCAAACTTTGCTGGCTGTTGTTTGTTTGTTAAATGGCTGCTGGACTGAACTGAACTGGCTTAATGGTTGATGTTGGTTGGTTTGGTTGGCAGGTTAAATGCCCGGATAGTTTTGGGTTGAGTTGGCCTAGCATGGCTGGCCAGTTGTTTGTTTGGCTGGTGGCTTAACTTGTAATTTGGCTGGCTCATTTGGCTAGAAGTAGTTGCCATGTCTCTTGCATAAATTGTAACTACACACCGCATTAATATTTCATTTGTAAACTACAACTGCATTTTGAAATTCTTTGTTTTTAAATATATTTCTGTATTTTTTTTTTATTTAAATTTTGCTATTTTATTTACAAGTTTCCTTGGCCAAATGAGTTTTTTACCGTAAATTTTCTTTCATTTGCTTTCATCTTTCTTTTTAATTTGTCGTTGATTGTGTGCAAAAAAATTCTAAAAGCCATAAATTTTCTAAATTATACAACTTGCGGTTTTAGCAAAGTTAAAGATCCAACTAGTACTACTGGTTTATTTATTTCAAATGTATCTCCAAGAAAACCCCTTGCAAAGTTATTTGGGTAGTAAAGAAGTTCATGCTATCAAAGTAAATTAAAAGATAAAATTAAAATTTAATATTTTGATCACATAAATAGTTGTGGTGGATTAAAGCTGTATTATTGTAAATATTTTATGGTTAAATTTATTAAGAACAAGTAAAAGTACTGTGGTTGTGCCAAATCTTTGATACCCTCCAACGAGAGTTTGAGTATTTAAGGAGTTGGTTTTTTATGGGGCTATTGTAAATTATAAACCAATCTTTGTGAAATTTGGCAGAGTAATTTTTAGTCTTAGAGAACCATGACATACCAAATTTTATTACAATTATAAGCGCACTAAAGTGTTTTGGGCCTATGGTTAATAACAGACCGACCATGACTACAAATCAAATTAGCCCCCAATTTTGTCCCTACTGAAACACCACCAGTGGAGTTCCCGAATGGCGAAGTTTGGCGTTGATCTAATGGGCTGTTTGAGGGGGTGGGCAGTATTTATGGACGCGTCCAAGATGGACACCGGTGTTAACATAGCTGACACTGAACTGAAAAGGTTATTCATACTCCCGGACAAGTGCAGTGTCTTCAAGGCTAGGATCCTGGTGATACTGGGTCACAACGGCATGGGGTCTGTGGTGAGAGTTTACGTCGATAGCCCGTCTGCGCTCAAAACATTGGCAGGTTATATGATGCGATGTTGCCTAATCGAACGGTGTTGGAGTGCTCTGAAAGAGCTCATGGGGCTATTCACAATAAGGCTGTGTTGGGTACCCGGTCACTGCAAGGTGGATGGCAATAAAGTTGCGGACGAACTACCGATATAGGGTTCGAACCTAGACCTGGTGGTAAGGGACGGGGAGGTAAAATTCCCTTTGTCACTACCATGGGATGCTCTGGGGTATATTCCGCGATACCCTTAACTGGTCCTGGATGAATAGAACGCATTGCAGCGTCTGTAGGGCGTTATGCCCCGGATTAGATGCAAAGGCGACCAAGGTTCTATTGCGCTTCGATAGCAGTGGCCATTGTTTTATTAGTGCTTTTACAAATAAATATGACAATTCCATACCGGACTTCTGCAGATTATGCGAGGCTGCTCAGAAGCTAGAGAAGTTTAGTACGTACTGTGCCACTGTCTTAGAATGCAGGGTCTCAGACAGAAATGACAACGAACTAATGAGTATCGTTGGATGTTATCCTGTCAATTTACTAGGGATTATCAGGGAAATAAAATAGTTAGGCCAGTTATTTTTGATAAGGGGACTGCAGGGGGAGTATCGTTCACTGATATTTATCTTGACTATATACATATCAATTCTTTGCTGCTCTCTTCTTCTCTTACTCTATATTGAAAGGATTCACAATGGACGTGTTGGTATCCGGAGGAGGTGTGCCCTTGGGTGCATAACCCTTCTTTCCTTATGAAACGATTTCAGCTCAAACTGCTTAGGAGAACGAGAAGGAATTTGCCAAAAATACTGTTCTTATTTTTTTGAGTCAGATAGACAGACAGACAATCAGTTATGGCTAAATCGACTAACATCTACTCAATGACCTAGAATGTCTATACTTTATGGGGTCTAAGATTACTATTAACAAAGTTCCACATGGAATGACAAACTTAGTATGCCCTCATTCACCACTTGGGTTGAAGGTATTAAAAAATAATAAAACCGACAAAACTGCCATTTTAATTGCGAAATAAGAAACTAAGGATTTTCTAATGATGTTTATTTATTAAAACTTTCTGACTAAATAAATATTAATATTTTGGAATCTGAAAATTATTCCTTTTCATAAGTTACTTTTTGGTAATTCCTAAGTATTTAAACATATCTATAACTTCAATGTTAAACCACAGGTTTTCTTAAGAAAAAAAGAGGACTTTTACATAAAAGCTTTATAAAATTAAAATTTACGTCATAGAATACATTCGAAAAATAAAAATGTTGAATATTAATATTTTGTTTTGGCAACCGCTAGATCTTTGTGTGAATATTAAGTTTTCCTTTTAATTTAAACAAACATGATTCATACTTTTTTCACATGCAAAAAATAACCTTAATTTTAATATTTTCAAAAATAATTTTAAGTTTTAAGGTACTTCTTCTTGCAAGAGACACAGCTGTTGTTGTTTATTTTTATTTTTATATTCACAATTTCTCATAAATGCCGTAATCCTAAAAAAAGAACAAGTCCAGTCTTGTTATTGTAGGTATTTATAAGAATATCTTTTATTTATGCATGTATATCCTCAATTGTAGCTAAACAATACTTGGAAAAAAAATTTCAAAAGTAAAATAGTATCAGGGCAAATATAAAAAGCAACAACAAACTAGCCAACACTGGAAAAAAATAACTAAACAAAATAATAATATTTACAAGAAAACCACGATAAAAAAGCGAGAAGCACAGAAGTAACAACTCATACATTTGTAATGCAACAAAAACACACAAAAAAAAAATGATAATCTCTGTAAAACACAACAACTTTATGTAAACAGCAAAGCATCCCAGCGGTAAAGAGAAGTAGTGAACAGGCCTTCTGGAAGCCTTTATTTCTCAGACAGAAGACCTTACTGCCCCATTCCATACTCAGACATTTTTTACACACGTTGTCCTAGCAAGCCAAGGTCTTCAACAGACCTAATTATTTAATAAAATTTGTATAGGTTACCACTTAAAAAAATCACAGAACACAGAAACGCTTCGTCACAATTAGTTGTGAAGAGGGTATATTAAGTTTGTCATTCCGTGTGAAACTTTTTTATTATTCATCTCAGACCCCCTAAAGTATATATATTCTGGGTCCTTGAGTAATTCTAAGTCGATTTAGCCATGTCCGTCTGTCTGTTCGTCTGTTGAAAACACGCTCACTTTCGAACAACTCAAAAGAAATGAACAAACTTGGTGCCAAATTGCTTGAAGTTATCCTAAGCAGTTTGCGATTGAAATCCAGCAAAATCGGTTCAGTAGGACCAGAGCTATGAATCAAAATGTGGAACCACCACCTAAAAAAATTTATATTTTTGTTACAAAAAATAACATAAATGCTGGAACAAGGCACGGAATGAGATAAGATTTTGCAAGAATTTGTTTTATTTGACTGGAAATCACGCTGTTAAATTTCGTGAAGATCCGTCCATAATTTAGCCTAAGCCCAATATAAACACTACTCCCGGAAAACAGTTTAGTACGCCTAAAACCGTAAAAAATAACGCTAGCGTAACAAAATTTGGTACGTCACAATTTTTTAGGACTAGAAATAACACTGTGAAATTTCGTGACCATAGGTCCATAATTTACCTTTGGCCCCATATAAACCCTACTACCGGAAATCAGTTTAGTACGCTTAAACGCGTAAAAAATAATGCAATCATAACAAATTTTGGCTCGTCACAGTTTTATAGGACTATAAATGATACTGTGAAATTTCGTGAAGATCGGTACATAATTTACTCTAGGTCCAATAGAAACCCTACTCCCGGAAAACAGTTTAGTACACCTAAAACCATAATTAATAATGCTATCATAACAGAAATTGGTACGTCACAGTTTTAAAGGACTAGAAATGACGCTGTGAAATTTCGTGATGATCGGTCCATAATTTACCCTAGGCCCCATATAAACCCCACTTCCGGAAAACAGTTTAGTCGCCTAAAACCATAATTAATAACAAATCGTCACCGTTTAAGATAATTATAACATCATACAGACACTCTAATGGCCATTTTGTCAATGTATCCACAAACTGTCTGTTACTTAATGTCAACATAAATTTATTGGACCGATAAACTGTCCGTTAACGATTTTGGGTTTTTCAATACACCGACAAAAAACATTGTTTTTAGCTGGCAACGCCACTCAAAATACATGTAAAAGTTGGGAGTCAGCTGATTGAATTTATCTGTACGGCAAATAAAAGGAAAAGAAATAATTGGCAGATGAGTGCCGGTTAGCTTTGCGATAAAATCAAAGCAAATGAGACATTGAGAAAACCAGATTTCTTTAATGTGCATTTTTTCGTTGGGAAAAAAGATAATCGCCTAATGAGAAAATGGCCATAACTTTTTTATTTAAAGTTTTTGTTGTTTTGTCTGAGAAGGCAAGCGAGCATAAGTATTGGATCTATAAAAAGGTCTTTCAAAAGGCCTTATAAATGAAGGCCTTCACAAGTTTACCACTAGGATACTTTTACAAACATACATGCATGTAAACACAAATACATATACAAAAAAGTCCTTTAGGGATCTTTTGTGTATTAAACTAAACTTAACTAAACTGGGGAAACAAAAAACAAATACAGCAATTGCAGCTTTAAAACAGGAATCATTGCTAGCATCATATTGCTTTGGACTAGTCTTGTAGTGGCCACTGCTACTGCTAATGCAACGGCCACTGCTGCGATTACAAACAACCGAGTGTATATTATGATAAACGTTGCTAAATGAGCATTTTTCCCTTGGCAAAGTCTCGTAGCTTAAACTCCAGTGAATAGATTGTGAGTTTTGTTAGTCTCTATATTTTTTCTGTATTTTTTTTTTTTTTTTTTGTACCGACTATCAACACCAGCAAGCACATTTTCTCTGTGATATTTGGAATACAACATACAAGCATAAAACGATTTTCTAACCCACACAGACACAGTCTAATACACCGACTCTGACATAAATTGCAGTTCTTTTGTATTGAGTGTTAAGAAGTTTTATGAGTAAATAAAATGCTTTAAGTGCAATATTGATATAAAGAAGAAAGTGTATGGAAAAAAGTCTGGATAAAAATACTTTGAAAAAATAAATGAACGTTAAGTTGAACAAGTGTTTAAAAGAGATTTGCTTTAATATTTAATGCCAATACGGGCGATAGAAAGTAAGTTTTTTTTAAGAGAAAAACATTTAAGGTTGACTTTAGAGCTGAACTCGTGGATGCATTTTCAATCACGTTCACAATAAAATTAAACTTGTAATTCTAGCGATTGCGCACTCTGACTAATAAATTGTTTGTTATTAAGCACGCTCATACGCGAATCATTTTCACACTTATGATATACACCAATACTCCGGTTTGCGTCGTTTTCGAAGTTGCGTCTTTTTAAAATTTCTGTGATTTCGAAGTTGCGTCGATTTTGTTTCACTTTGCGTCGCATGGCTTCGAAGTTCGTCGCTAGTATTTGATTTGCGTCGCTAATACAAAAACGTTTGTACAAAGCTGAAACAAAAAAGGGGATTTCCCGTTTAAGTCTAACGCAAATATGTATTGAAAGAAACCTTGAACTAGCCCATTCTACATTAAATCCATTTGTTGTTCCAGTGACGCTGATAAAATTAAGAAATTTCTTGAAACAAGAACATCATTACAAATTAACAGGTTGCAAAAATTAGAAAAACAAATTGAGCCACTTCTTACTATTTGGATTGAAGATTAAAATCAGCTATGAGTGCACTTAAAACAAAAGTTTATTCAAAAGAAAGCTTTAACTTTATTTGAAGATCTAAAATAAAATTATCCGTTATAAAGTCTATCATATCAAAATTAATTTTTGCATCTAAAATTATGAATCTCGGAACCAATTGAATGAAAATCAGTACAAATGTATGGAAAATCGTGCTTCAGTTTGTGTCGTTTCGGCTTGCGTCGAGTTTTTCCGGTCCCAATTAGCGAAGCAAACCGGAGTATTGGTGTATTTTATTAAAAAATCTTCTTTTTAAATGAAACACGTGGCTAAAATATAGTTTTTTTTTGGAATTTGCGGTCAATTTAACCAAGTTTAGTTATAATTGACTATCGCTAGGGCCTGGATTTTCATACATTCATTATTAGAAAATATGCGCATGAATCACGCTTCAAAAAATTCAAAATATGCTTTTAAATTTAATGAAATATTTTAACGAGAAATTTTTGTTTTTTTTTTTGCAATTTTGTCATACATTTCAATGTAATTAAATTACTTTTACTTACAAACGTAACATTTTGAATAGTCAACTTAATTTTTATTGGCTGCGCTAAAAATACAACAACAAAATTAAATAAAATAAGTTAGAGTGCTATATTCGGCTGTGCCGAATCTTTGGTACCCTCCACCGACAGCTCAGTGGGCTTTATATTGGGCCTTCAGTAAATTATGGACCGATCATCACGAAATTTATAAATGCTATTTCTAGTCCTACAATACTGTGAAGTATTCAATTTTATTCTGATAGCATAATTTATTAAGGTTTTAGGCATAAAAAACTGTTTTCCGGGAAAGGGTTTATATGGACCGATTTTCACAGTATCATTTCCAGTCGAATAAAACGAACCTTTGCAAAATCTTATGTCATTCCGTGCAATGTTTCACAATTAGTTTTTGTAATAAAATTATAAATTTTTTTTTAAGGTGTTGGTTCCACATTTTGATTCATAGCTCTGATCCTACTGAACCGATTTTGCTGGATTTCAATCCCAAACTTCTTAGGATAACTACAAGCAATTTGACACCAAGCTTGTTAATTTCTTTTGAGTTTTTCAAAAGTGAGCGTGTTTTCAACAGACAAACAGACGGAGGGACATGGCTAAATCGACTTAGAATTACTCAAGGACCCAGAATATATATACTTTTTGGGGTCTGAGATGAACAATACAAAAGTTTCTCACGGAATGACAAACTTAGTTTGCCAACCTAAATTAGGTGGAGGGTATAACAAATATTTCTCCTAAAAAATTGTTTTGTTAAAAAAAAAATGCTTCAGAAATTCGATCTGTTCTTAAGGAATTTCAAGTTAGGCATTTTTTCTTTCTGGAACCAATTGCAGGTTGTGTATTGACACCTTATAAATTGAGACACCAGATTTTTGTCCAACATACAAAAATCTTGCAAAATCATGAAATACAAAAAATGTGCTTTTTTCAGCAAAAAAAAAAGATATGCTAATTAATATGCATTCTTAAACAGTATATGACCAAAAATGCATTTACGATAAAAATATGCACTAACAAATCAATGCCATTTTTTTTTAGCAAAAATAAAATTCCACGCCCTAATTATCACTTAAACAAATGGTTAACTGGCATTTATAGTAAAAATAAGTTAAAACTGAACTGGGTTATTTATTTATTTTTTAGTTTTTTATTTATTTATTATTAGTTAATAATATATTCATATAGATTCGAATACGCTCTATCTAAAGAAAACAGTTAGAATATGATGCGAAAATTACAACAAATTTTCATTAAGTGCCAAACGGGAGCATCTTCAGCAGTAGACCCCTTCTGCACTTAATCGAATATTTTTGAATTTCATATACTATTCAGTTTCGAACAGATTTTGTAATATTTCCCAAATATCAGGCCAGCCGCCTGGGTTCGAATCTCAGGTCAGTCAAGAATGAAAAATTATCAATAACAATTTTAATTAATTTTCATGTTGTAAAATTCCTTTCTTCATAAAAATAATTTAATGAAAAATTAAATTTGATGAACTTAAGCCTGATTAAAAATATTAAAATTTGGATTAAAAAACCATAAATAGTTCGACAAAATAACCGCAATACTAATTATTATTTTCTAAATCTTTAATCTCAATCACAGCATTTTGCACCTTCTACTCGAAAACAATCAAACCCGGGCATCCACACAGTTTTCATTATTATTAAAGAGTTTAGCTGCAATGACTATTAAATACAGATAAAATAGCCGGTAATCAAAACAAAATCAAAGACGTGAACAAAGTTGAATAATATATTCCCGATGAACACGATTACTTTTATAACGAACTGCTTGAATGGCCTATGACAGAAGCAGAAGGGGATAATTCTCATGAATAGCTTAATATTTAAGCCAATTCTAAACAATAACACAATATTATATGATTATTATAATTATTAAAATGTGTCTGAACATCAAAAATACTATTTCGTTAATGTTATGAACGAATCTTGTATTTGTATAAAGTGTTCTTTGGAGTTTATTGTTATTAAGTGCACTCAAAATATTATGAAGTTAAATTTAAACGAAAATTCATTTAAAAAACGGATCATTTATATTTCATTTTAAATAAATGAATATTAGATTTATTTTTATGTTTTCAAAACGTACTAATACAAAGTTTGTATACAGTTTTAATTCTGTATTTTAACCATGCACATGTACAAAGTACTAAAACAATGCAACTATGTGATGAATGATAGTTATGCAATGCATACTATTAAAATAAATCTGTATTGCTTGCAAATTAAAAAATGTCAAATATCACAAAGCATCAACTTTAAAACCGATGCCCTGATTGCTTTTTTGCTGCGTTACTAATACTAACCATTGATGTTTTGGAAGGGTTTTCATTGCATATATATTGTACTGCGGCGTAATGAAACATTATACTTTGTTATTTTACAAAGCATTTGACGTTTTGGAAGTCAGCCTTAAAAAAATATATTTTAGCCGACAAAAAATTAAACTACATAACGCAATATGTACGGCAAAACATTATTTTTATTGTTTTTTTTTTTGAATAACAAACAAAAATGTAAAAAAAGTTATTCCAAAAATAACTATACATATTTTTATTAAATTTTAACAGTACGTAAACGAATTAATAAAGGCTAGATTACACTATCTCACAAGTCTTACGTATTCCATAATACTTTGTGAGATAGAAATCTAATGAGTTTTGTTGCGACTGTCAAAAAATCTAATTTAACATGACAGTTTGTGTTCACACCATCACACAAAGTATAAACACTCACACATGAAATAAAATACAACCCTGATCCAATGAAAAGTTTATTGTTTAGACATTTTTCAAAAAATGATGAACTCGTATGGGATGTCAAACTTTTTTCATAATACTTGTCATTTTTGTGACACATTGCGTTCACACTATCACACTTTGTCATATTACTTGAGTTTTTGACATGTATTAATACAAAGTATAATAGTGTAATCTGGCCTTAACCCACAATCAGTTACTGTAATAATTTTATGAGTGTGCAGAAAGAGGTTTACTTTATGTTTCTTATTTGAGTATTTCTAAAAACCAGTGCACAAACAGTCATCTTAGACAACTACAACTACGTCTGTTGATCAGAACATGAAACTTGCGTTTGTTATCATCTATATATTTTTTTTTCTGCAATTTATTTACTTTTAATTTTATTTAAATATTATTTAATTTTTATGTACTCGTGCGTGATCTTAAAATTTTCATCAGGCATTCTATTCTATTCTAATGAGTCACGCTCACTCTCTTATACGCAGTTGATATTCTAAGTAACCGCATCACAGTCACGTGTGATTAACGCGTGACCCGAAAAATGTATGCCACATGCACATCTTTAGTTAAATCACATGCACACCTGCAGTTCAATTAAAACAGTACTTAACCTAAAAGTGTGCTTTAAAAAATGTGTTTTTTTTAAATTGCAACTTTCAATATTTAAAATTGTTTAAGTTAAAGTTATCCAAATTCGTCACTTAAATTTAATAAAAACGCCACCACAAATTCAACTTCTTATTAAAAAACATACGTAAAAGTATGTGAACATCGTCACGTTTCTTCTTAAACCACATAAAGCGGCAACAACTAATTTTTCAGAAAACGAAAAAAACTTAAAAACTTTTTAAATATAACTTTTTTTTTAACAAAACATGGCTTTCTCTGAAGGGTGTAGAAATTTCTTTTAAAGAACTTGTTACTTACAAATAACTGCAGCTAAATTTGGCGCACACAGCAATTCACAAATTAAATTAAATTTTGAATTTACCTTTAATTTTATTTTAATTGTTAAACAATTTAATCAGGTACCCAAATTTCTCTGTCTCCAAGATTGTGATTCTTAACCCTCTAATGCCACATTTTTTGTTTGCCTTAAAAAAAATCAAATTATGCTAATTTTAGGGTGAGATACATGAATCTGACTTCAGTTTTTTCCTTTGAGTACTCGTTGACCTGTAAGGGGTCAAATTGTAAAGTCCGCCTTGAGGCGGAGTTGCACGCAAAGAAAAAACATGGTTGTGGTAAACATATTCTAAGAGCAACATATTATGATAAGATTCATGATTGAAGTCACCATATTAAGATTATTTTTGAATCATACTATGACCAAATATATTCGTAATATTACACCATAATATTTTTCTCTTAATCATACTGTTATCCTGTTAATCATAATAAGTTTAGAAGTAATCATACTATTGTCATGTTAATCATAATAAGTGAAGATTTTATCATATTAGTGTCATGCTTATCATTATACGATGAGAACTAATCATATTATTGTCATGTTAATCATAATAATGATAAAGTGGTGCTGTCACAACAATTAAAAATAAATTAAAATATTTTACATCAATTGTTTATTTTGTGGCACAATTTCTTTTAATGTACATACATAAATACAATTTTTTTAATTCTTTTAATTTCACTTGTTTTCTCAATGGGGTTTGGTTTTTTTAATTGTTGTTCAACAGCTAGCCCACTAACAAATAATTCGATATTTAAAACAAACGACACAACAGTTTCAAAATTATTTTACAAATGGCGATAACATAATATTATTAGGGTAAACATATTTTGTTTGCTTCTTAAGCATGCTTTGACTACACGTATAGAAAGTTATCATTTTATGGTTGTAAGAAATTAAGTATGTTTTCAAAGTCACCATTATTTAGTTGTTAGAAAAATAATTATTTTTCAGTCAACAATACTCCAATTTATAATTACGATAAACATATAAATGATAACAGTAACTATAATATTGCTGATATTTTAAAAAAATAACAATTGTTTGTGTACGACAACAATATATTGTTACAATTAACATAGTGTTGTTGTCGTTACCATGCTCAACCATATTTTTTCTCTGCGTGTGGTCATTATCATAATAATTTAAGATACGTTTTTGGTATATATACCAGTATTTTCTGTGTATTTTGTTTTTAAAATGAAAACTTAATCACCCCTATCGTGAATAACAAGTGGAATTTTTGTTCCCATGAAATTTTCATTCCCCTCGAAGGGAAAAAAGCAATCGTGAATCTCATGTGAAAAATTTTTCACGCTATCAGTTTAGTGTATGTAAAAACAAGAAGAAAGATTAAAAAAATTAAAAATCAATGAAATTTTTGTTCAAAAATATACAAGTATATATTTTAAAGAAAAGTTAAAATAATAAAGCAAAATATTTAGTACTGGAGGGATAGTTTGATTACAACGTTAGTTTTTTGCACTTTTTAAATTTAATGTAGTAAAATATTTCCCAAAATTCTGCTACCAAGTCAATAGAAAGCTTCACAAATCCGCAGGCAATCGACCTGTTGCTTTGCATTTTGTTGAGCAATATATCGGTTTGTGCCTTATTAACTTTATTAACCCTTAATATTCGATTTATAGGAGGAGTTACTTACATAAGTGTTCTGTTTCCTAGCAAAAATAAAGTGAGAAAATCTAAGGGAAATGTGAACAAATTTCGAGGGAAAAAATTTTTCACGATAAGGGGAATTTTTTCCCGTGAACATTTTTTCACGTTATTATTCTCCTTTGAATTACATTTTTTCATGGGAGTTGGTCATAATCGCAAATATGTGAAAAGGGGAAAAATTACGAGGGAAAAATTATTCACGATAGGGGTGAATAAATATTTCAATTGAACGTTTAGATACTCACCAGTATTTTTTTCGGCCCGATCTAAAGCTTTCAAATATTATTTTTTCGATGCACAATATCAACTTTCTTCACAAAGAATAAAAAATTACCGTTGCCGTTCAAATTCAAGATGACAATGTACTTTTTGTCAAACTCGTTAGAGTGTTGCCACTGAATGAAAAGCTATTGATAAAATAAGCGTTGATTTACACCTAGAATCAATTATTAATGAAATATTGTCAAATTTAAAATTTTATGACGGGTTTTTTCTACCCCGCTTAGAGGCGGACTTAAGCATTAGAGGGTTAATTTCAAAGAATTTATGGTTTACGTTCGCACCAATTTTAAAAATTAACTTATATTCAACAAATTTCATGGGTTTTCCATACGTTTTATGGGAGCTACTATAAGGAACAGGGCTAGAGCTCTGTATCCTTTACAAGAAATGTTGGTTGCATAAACATATTTGGGGTCGTTCTTAGAAATTAATGCCCTATGAGCACGCGTTAACCTACAAGGGTCCAAATCGAATTTCGGCCCTGAACTGTTTTTACGGGAGTCATATTTTAGATAAAGCTTTGATAGACAAATAATTTCGTTTCATTAAAATAATGGGGACTTCAGAACTATTTGTGTTGTATAGTCTCGTTTTTAACGAAGTGACTGACTTTTAAGCCAAAGGCTGCACCAAAACTTTTCCGATTGGACTGAAACTTTCCAGATTTTTTTTTTTTATCTAAAAAATTTCAAAAACAAAATAAAATTAGCAGGTGAGACCTTAAAATTTTCCGCCTTAAATATAAAAATCAATCTATGTATATTGCATGCATATCAGAGAACTGTAAAATCACAATTTTTCTTGATTTATTCATATGCTCAAATTTACATTCACTCTTTGCCTGCAAAACAAAGTTCAACGTTGATAATTTTTACATCGTTTCGTACACATTTGATTTTTACATGTGTGCGTTTTTTATTGAAAGTGCTTTGTTTGAATTTTTGTTGAGCACGCAATATAACTTAATTGTTTAAATTCAAAAGGTGCACATTCTTATTCTTTTGCATTCAAGTAGTCATTGTCCACTCGATGAAACCAGCAGGGAATGTTTGCGGTTGGGCAATTTTGATTGCGATTTTTTTGCAATCGCAGAAAGCCGTTCTCTGGCGTATATAAATTTGTATGGGGCTAATGCGTTTCTCAAAATAGCTTTTTTTCGTACAAAGTTGGCAAGGCGAGAATGCTATCGGAAGACAAATGTTATTTTCTACCAGAAAAATCAAAACGGTTCAATTCGAAAAATGTACGCTTAAGTGGGTTAAGAAAAGGTATGGGCACCACTACACTGAAAGCTTTGCATGTGTGGTATTGCATTGGTTTGTTTACCCCTGCAAATAAAATTGGTCCACCTGATCCATTTTGATAAAATGGACTAATCCATGGACTGGTCCGATGTAATGCAAGCATGGACCATGTCATTGTTAAAAAGTGTTTGTAGTGAGACGACATGTCTTCGTTTTTTAATGACATGCTTTATTTTTTAAACGACTCCAAAACTAATCCTCTTGTGTGTACCATGGAGTAGTTTTAAAACTACTCCTTAGTAGTCCAAAGGTGGGTTATATGGTCCTGCCCTAGGACAACGTAATATTAAATAGACCATGTTTTTCAATACGTTTGGGTTACTTTTGGACTAGTCCTGTGGTGCGATTCACTAACTTTTAACGATCCGACAATCGTAATATTTGTCGACATTTATATTCGCTTGCAGTAACGATAGTGTGATTCTGTAATTTTTTTTAACGATAGTACACAGCTGTTTTTTTTGTAACATCTCTGTCTACAAAATGTTAAAAAAAAAACGAAAAGCACAAAAGAGAATAAAATAAAAACATATGAAATTGTTCTTAACCCCCCTTGTTACACATATTTTTTTCATTTAAAATGCACTGAAAAAGGTCTGGCCAGACTCATAAGTAAGACGAAGGGTTAATTTGTGGTTTTATACTTTTTTTTGTGAATTTTACATTTAGAATTTTATTTTTGTTTATTTTATTTATTATTTTGTTTTTGTTCATACATATACATACATATGAATATATCTTTGTATGTATGTAAGCTATTTTAAACATAAAAAACATTTTATCGATAAAATAAACACAAACTAAATTTTTGTCGCTAAGATAACGACAAAAAAATTGCTTAAAGTAACAGCTGACTTTAAACGACAGCGAATATCGTTAAAAATTTTACAGAATAGCACATTCGATAAATTTTCGTTATAATTATTTTAACGATTCGATTGTCGTTATAAAAGTTAGTGAATCGCACTACTGGTCCCTTGTGGGCTATTCTTTACACGCGTGTTTGGACTGGTCCTATTAATTGCAGGGACGTTTGCATTTGTTGGTTTTATGCTCTTTTGCTCTTTGCATTTAAAAAACCCAGGGGCGAATTTGTCGATTACAGAAGCGATGATGTAATAGACACAGTAGTAATGCACACCATCTGAATTACAACCTAGTACACTTTGTGGAGTGAACGCCTACCACTTGCACACAAAGTAAGCGGGATAGTGAAGTGTTCATTCAATAAATATAAACTCTTGCACATAACTTCGCACACATTGTAAGCAGGCAGTAGACAGTCTATACAGAATTTTGCTTACTTCTTGGGCAAGTGGAAGGCGTCTTGCATACTATTTCACACACATTGTAAACAGGTAGACTTTTTGGATTTTCGCGTTATTTCAGAATGTAAGATTTTCAGGACATTCAGACCAGACTTTCGTTATAAATTGAAAAAATATATGTTTAACTCGCGATAAATTTTTACCCCCATATTCATAAAAAATATTTTTGTTTTATTGGAGGTTTATCGAACGAATTTCCTATGAAAATGTGTTCAATAAACCTCCAATAAAATAAAAATATTTTTTATGAATATGGGGGTTAGATTGTTCCTTATTAAAAACAAACTACTTAACAAAGTAGCAAATGAAAAATAACGGGACACATACAGAATTTATTAGAACATTAAAAAAGATGAGCGAAATTCATTTTTGTAAATTCCATACACTTCCGTGATACACTTTGTAAGCTAGAATTCATTGAACACGAAGTGATACCCACTTCATTGAAGAGATGTGATGTGGTTTGCAAAGTTCGTCGCTGGGAAATGTTGTGTATGTACACATCGTTCTCTCTTTTTGCATTTGCCCATACATGGTTACGAAGAAATTCGGCGATATACAATGTCGTACAAAATTTAATCTACAAAATCGTACTTTTTCCCAGACTAAATTCGAACCCGAACTTCGGTAAATTTTACAGACCGAATTCAAACTTAAAAAAGGTAAATGATATATGAATGTGTGTAGCATAGATCAAAACCGAAATTCCCTATTGCAAACAATATAATGGCAGAAAAAAATTAATTTTTGCAAATTGTTCCTTCGATTGGAATAAAGTTTGTCAGCAACACTAAATAACTGCTCTTTAATTTAGTCGCTTTTTGATTACTGCCCTAAAGCTTAAAAATTGACTAGAATTCCAGTACAATTCTTTTTAAGTCAATGAACAAGGAAATCTATAAAGGAAATTAAAAAAAAATCTTTTATTTTATTACCCTACTTTTTTAGCTTTTTATACGTAAAAATTATAACAATTATTACAGTACTTCGAAAATGAATTAATTCCATAATCGCCTTATCTTGAAAACTAAAGAAGTTTATGTTTATCACGTATTACCTAAAAACATACTTTAGTTTTTATTCATAGATATGACTCCTTATAAAAGACAATTAAATGTTGAATGCTAATTATCAGGGCAAGTTTTTTATGCTATTTGTATGTTTCTTAGATTTTTCCCAAACAAATACGTTTTTATATATTTTGCAGGTTATATTACACCGGTTGACAGCCGGTTTTAACAAAGAAATGGCTTCTAAGTCAATATGTTGCAATTATGAAATAAAAATATGTATATCGGTCCTTTTCTTTCATATGCATTTCCTAACGTTGAAATTTGTAACAAAAACTGAAAGAAATTACATGAGGTAAAGTTTTTCTAAATTCAATGGTTACTAAACAATTTTAGATGTTTTGTTTTTGATAGTGATTTATTTAATAATGCCAAAAAAGAGAAAACCCTGGAATTTTAGGAGTTTATTGTTCCGTTCAGTTTTGTATGCTGTACATGAAAGAAAAAGTTCAAAATGTTAAAAACGAAATAAATATTGAAACATTTTACAAAGTTTTTAATTAAAATGTTGGTCTTCAAACGTTGACCAAGTTAAAAAATAACATAAATTATAATAAAAGCGACCCCCATGAATATTTTGACGCACTCTCTTGATGTGAACTAATATTATTTAAGAATGCTGTAGTGACACCGACTAGACGACGAACGTATATTCTCAATATATTCTACGATTTTTGTGCGACAGTCAAAAATTACTTAAATTTGAAAACTTGATAGACATTTGTTAAAATAAAACTAATTAAAAATTACAGTTCCGTGTTTATTTGCGCACATATTTGTAAGTTCTTTTTTGCGAATATTTGGAGACATATTTTAGATATTTTTGTGCATATTTAAACTTGCCCTGCTAATTACACATTTCATTTCAAGTAAACCCTTTTTTAATTGAACAAAAAATAATTAAGTTGTTAACCACTTGTGTATGTAAAAGAAGAATTTAAAAAACAAAAGACTAAACAACGACTTCACAAAGGATATAGCAAAAGAAAGAAAAAACAAAGCCCTCTTTACTTGAATAACCTTTAATTTGGTTTGTTGTATTTTGCCATTCATTTTTTGTGTTCTACATTCTCTTATTCATGGCTCATCTCATGTCAGCCGCAAACAATACCCTAAACGTTTCTTATTGTCCATAAGTGAGTTTCTGTTAAAGCGAAAAAAAGTGATCCACACTGGCAATGTACACTCATATAAGAAAAATTTTAAAGCATATATTGAGGCTGCAATTCACTTTAGTGCAATCTTTTTGTTTTTTTTTGCTCTTTTGTGTGTTTTTTTTTTAAATCAAATATATTTTCATATTTTAAATATAAATTTTTCCAGAACATTCTTGATACATGAAGAACATGTATGGGTTTCTTTTGTTAAGAACCAGAGAGAAAAAAGTGAAAAGGGTAAAAAATAATACAACACAATCAAAAAGTTGTTCAAAGCAGCAACTGCAGTAAATCTCATATACAAACAGAATTCAACGTAAAGTATCGGGTGTTTTTTTTTAGCTGCATGAGAACTTTCGATATCGATAACTATGGCTTGACAACTTAAAATTTCAAAATGTGTTGACATTTCTGATTAGTAAGGTTTGGCTTCCTAATTGTCAAAATTGTTCGCAAAGTTCGTATAGCACTTCCTCCATTTTACAAAGCTCATTTCTGGTTAAATGGCAACGTCATTTAGCAAAACTGCCATATTTTGAGCAAGGACAATCCTCAAGCCGTCAACGAATCGCCATTAGATCCATTAAAATTAACTGTTTGGAGCGGCTTGCATACTGAATTTTTGTTTCCAAAAATTAGTCAGCTAAACATCAACGATAATTGGTTTAAGCAAAATAGAGCACCTCGATGATAACTTTATTTCCAGAAGTGCTCTTGTTTACTGGTGGAACGTCTCTACTTTTTACTTTTTATTGGGCTGTGTTGAGCCATTGGCTTATGCCGACAAACAAAGAAATCTTGAAGAATTAAAAGCCAATATTCAATCTACCACTGACGTCCTACAGACAGCGTTATTAAAAAAAGAAATAAAAAATTGGATTGATCGGATGGACCATGTAACTCGTAGCCGCAGCCGCAGCCGTTATACGACGGAAATTGTATGTAAAATAATAAATGTCATGAAATTATCTATCAGATTATAATTTAATAACTTGTCTGCCTTGCATTATCATTTTAGGTTCTCATGCAGCAAAAAAAAAACACCCTTTATCCGTATACAATCGGAAAAACTCTCCTGTATTTGCACACACACACATGCTGTGTGTTTACGCACAAATGAGAATATCAAAATGTAAAGCATGAATGAATAAAAAAAGGAAAAGAAGGACAAGTATTTTAACAAGCTTATGCAAACTTTCATTCACGTATTTCCATACAGAGATGCCATATGGAAAATCCCGACTCTCAGGAATTATTAATTTTAGATAACGAATTTTGTTTATTAAATAGTCACGTACTGTCATGTTTTAATTAAATGGACATTGATGAACTTTCATAACAAAAACAGAAATTTTTATTTTGAAATGTGTATATTAGGGTGATGCGTTTTTGCTATTTTTGTAAATATGCAAGCTCAAAAAATCATATGCGGTATGCATGGGTATAAAACTAGGAACTGCGACCGTTTGCAAATTATTATTTTTTTTTTAAAACATTTTGCTAAAATTTTCATTCAAAACTTAATAAAATTATTATGAAGTAGAAAAAGACTCAATTTTTTAAAAAGCTTTAGTTACATTTTTGTTCGATAAATTAAAGAAAAATATATGAAATACTTTGGGAAACAATAAGAAAGAAGAAAAAACGAAATTGTTGCTCCCATTGTGAACAAAGCTTAAACGTTCAAATCATTTGATTAAATTTTCTAATAAAACTTATTTTAATTTCGATTAATGGTTTTATTGAAAAAAAACAAGTAAGAAAGTAAAGTCGGTCAGAAGCGACCATATGATATCCAGCACCACAGTATTTAAAAACACATTATGCTCATGTGTCCATATAAATATGGATTTATCTATGCTTATAAACTTTATTAAAATCGGTTTGAAAGTTTGTGAGAGGCAGAAATTGTTCCTATCTCCCCTTGTGGTCCTATGTTTGAAAAACTGTATAGCCTATGTATCCATATAAGTAGATATAGATCTATTTATGTTTTAAATTTCATTAATATCAGTTTGAGAGGCAGAAATTGCCCCTATTTCCCCTCGTGGTCCTATTTTTTAAAAAATGCATACCTTTGGCGTCCAGATAGATATGGTTCTATCTGTGTTTTAAATTTCATTAAAATCGGTTTGATAGTTTCTGAGAGGAAGAAATTTGCCCTTATCTTCCCTCGTGTTCCTACGATTCGGCCCAATAGGCTTGGTCCTTGTGCCAATACGAATCTATGTACCAAGTTTTGCCAAATTATATCCACAGCCAGCCAGCCGGACGGACATCGTTAGTTCGACTCAGAAAATGAGTCGATCGGTATACTTAAATACTTAAATAAAATATTTTAAGGCGTTACACACATCAGCACAAATGCATAATACCGTCTCCACTATTGTGGTGTGGGTATAAAAACTGGCAAGAATTTTTTCTCTAAACACTCTAGAAAATTAGTTTTCAAATATTTTGGTTTATCGTATCGTATTTTCGTGCTTGACCGACTATACTGTCTTTCTTGCTTTTATTTCGCAAAAACATAATATTTTTGTGTTAATTAAGGTATTATTTTTCGTGGTTATTAATATCGGTTTTCGGGATTTTTCAAAAACCAGTTTCAACTGGCATCCCTAATCCGTTCATATGTTTGTTCTTATGTAAATATATAAATATTTATTCATGTTTATATGAGTTTTTCATCAATATACTGAAACACTTGCCGTTTTTTATAGTTATGTTTACGTATGGTTGTGTATATTCATATGCTTATACCTTTATTATCCACTCACAATAAAAACATTTTTATATTCTAACAGTATGAGACGATACCCAGGAAGCATTAACTATACCCAGCAAAAACTTTGCTTACAAAATAAGCAGAAAAATAATGAGAACTTGTTCGCGATGTCCCAAAAGTAATCCTTTATTATTTGACTGATTATAATCTAAAATATAATATCTTTCTTTTATACTTAAAAGTTATATAAAAATATGAAGTTACAAAAAGAGACAAAAAATAAGTTGTTACAAATTAACTCTCAAAAAGTTTATATGAAACACACTCATTAAAATCTGTGTTATATGCATGAGAAATCTTGTCGAGCTTTTATTGAGAAAGTGCACACAATAATAAATTTGTTTAGATGTAAGAAAACATTTAATAAAGAGTGTTTTGGCTGTACAAAATCATTTATAGATTTTACACTGTAATACAAATGTGTGTAATGAATGTAAAAATGTTATGTTGTTGTTAAAAAAACATCGCTTACATTTGATCGATATCATTACTAGTGTTCTTATAACAAAAATATAATGTGGGGGTAATTTTAGAACATATTGATGAATATTTTTGCATACATTTGATTGATTTTTGCTTTTCCAAGGATTTCACATCGAAATTATACTTAAAATAATACACTTTTACCGAATGTCAAGCAAATATTAACTGAATATACTGCAAATTGATTTAAACGATTATTTAAAATCGTATATTAAAATCTTATTTAAATCAGTATAGTAAATTATAGTCCTATTTCTTCGACCTTTTTTTTTTATTAAATACTTTAATAAATTCTTCAAGCTTAAGGTCACTTATTTATAAAATTAATTAAAATGTTTTTATTTTCAATATTTCGATTTCCGTTGGAAATCTTCTTCAGGAAATTTTTTTTATTAATTTTATAAATAAGTGACCTTAAGCTTGAAGAATTTATTAAAGTATTTATTAAATCAGTATATTAATTTATTATACCCACACACAGTGCGGCCGATTGCCAAAATTCGAAAATTCAAGTAATTCTAAACTGGAATCTTGGGGGTTTTTGGGGTCGCTGATTAAAAATTTTATGTCAAATGTATGGAAATTCACCCCGACCACCCCCTGGGGTATAATATCATGTATTATTTATTATAATCAAGTTACATCTCGTTTTTAGATCAATGTAGAACTTCCTAGTACTTGGACTAAAGGCACAATTATTAAACTACCGAAAAAAACGATCTAACTGTGTGTGATAATTGGTGAAGTATCACACTGCTTAATACAATATATAAGGTCATTGCGATAATACTAAATAACCGACTGCAGCATGTTGAAAAGGTATTACGAGACGAACAAGCTGGTTTTCGTCCTCATCGTAACTGTGTAGACCAAACCAACACTCTTCGTGTTATAATAGAGCAATTGGTTAAGTGGCGCACATCATTTTATTAAGTTTTTATTGACTTCAAAAAAGCTTTTGATTCCATAAGACGAAGTGCAATATGGGCTGCATTAACAGCAAAAGGGGTACCAGTGAAGTTGATAAACATAATTAAAGCCATGTACAACAACACAACTCTACAAGTTCGGCATAATGGCATGACCAGCGAATCCTTTCAGACAAACGCTGGAGTGAAACAAGGATGCCCACTATCTCCTCTACTATTTGCTGTTGTATTAGATGAAGTCATGTTAAAACTCTGCAGGAGAAAAAGGGGTATCGTATGGGACCTCCAAAGACATCTTGAAGATTTGGATTTCGCTGACGATATTTGCCTCATGTCACAAAATTTTACCGACATGCAGAGCAAAGTGAATGATCTGGGTACACTGGCAAAAGAAGTTGGATTAGAGATAAACATTTCGAAAACACATGCAATGCGAATCAACAACACAACCAACAACCACATTCTAATACAAAACCAACGCATAAAATATGTTAACCAATTCTGCTACTTAGGATGTATAATGTCGATAGACGGCGGCGTGGAAGAAGATGTGACAAACAGGCTGAAAAAGGCAAGATCAGCCTTTGGCCGCTTGAATAGAACTTGGCGGTCACCCCAAATCTCGAAGAAGACAAAGATTCGAATATTTAACGCATGTGTGAAATCTACTCTTCTGTACGGTAGCGAAACCTGGCTGATGACAAGCGTCATAGCACAGAGACTACAGGTCTTTATAAATAAATACCTGCGAATAATTTGTCGCCTCTTTTGGCCGAACACAATAACCAATGCCGATCTTTGGAGATTGACGAACGAGGTACCTATAAATTGCCAAATAACAAAAAGAAATTGGAAATGGATAGGGCACACATTAAGAAAGCCAAACGGTAGCATCACGAGGACTGCTTTAGAATGGAATCCTCAAGGCAGCCGACGCCCCGGTCTTCCAAAGAACTCTTGGCGCAGAACAGTTAACCAAGAACTTAAAATATTAAATAAAACTTTTGATGAAATTAAAAATATATACAGTCAAATCCCGATAATTCGTACCCCGATAAATCGTAATTCCCGATAATTCGTAATAATCTGTAGGTCCCTTAAAAAATCTCGTTAAATCGTAAAATTTTCATACATTTTGGTCCTTTCGCTAATTCGTAATTTTTACTCAAATAAAATCTTCTTTACCTCTTATAAATCGTAATTGTTTGCTAACTTCCACTTATAATTCGTAATAAAAACAACAGAAACATGGAAAGAATGATTTTTTGTTCACCGCAATTTTTTTTTTTGGCGTGGGTTTTTGCTTTTGCTTGTGTGTGTGTTTATTTTCCTAAGATCAATTTTAAGCTTTAATGAATTTGCTGTTTTATTTTATGTACATATTTATTTTGTATTTTACTTTTCACAATTGTTTTTTTTTTTTGGTTTTTTATTGATTTAGTAAATAAATTGAAAAACCCCGTTAATTCGTATTAATTTTATTTTAACCCCGTTAAATCGAAACCTCGCTAAATCGAAAACCCCTATAATTCGTAAGAAATGGCCGGTCCCTTGCGATTACGAATTATCGGGATTCCACTGTATAACGATAGATTAAGTTGGAATAATCTTGTAGAAGCCCTACGTTCCCAAGTGGAATGAATAAAGGGAAACAAAAACATCTCGTTTTTGTGGGGTTTGGCGTCGCTGATTACGAATTTTCTGTCAGAATTATAAAATTCGAAATGGAAAATACAAGATGGCGTCACCCTTGTTTTGTATTAATATTTTTTTATTATGTTTTATCATGTTTTCTTAACTCAACAGTCTTACTCAACCAATCATAATTTTTCATAAATTTTTCTTTAGTCCTATTACTTGAATCTCATCTTGTTTTTATCTTAAACACCAAATCTGATATTTGCCGTTTCTCGTTTTTTGATAAATAATAAGTCGCATTTTGGGCAAATTTTTCAGACAAAACATTTCCAATCCTTTCATAAATCACGCTGGTATCATCCTTCAAAATATATTTTATTACTTGTAATAATTGTAGCCTTGGTAAATCACCAGTAGTGTATAGTTGAGAAAAAATTCTGAAAAACTTCATATGGATTTTTTTAAAAATTAACGAATAGGTTATCGCAAAAATTGTTGAATAATTTTTTGTTTAAACAATTTATTAACAACTTTTGGGCAACATTATTATTGATAATTGTGTTTAAGGCATGCTTAATGTTTCTGAATTTTTTAAATACGGAAATTTCAATAAGATTAAATAAAAATACAGCAGGCAGGAGCGGGCAGCTGACTTTTGGCTTTATCGATAGTTAATACTTTTCCAAGTAACCTCCAAAAGGTTAGAAGACAGAATTTGACGGCGTTTTATTGCCATTTGATTTCAAAACCCAAACTTTATTGGAAAAAAACGAAAAAACGCACCCTTATGATTGTGCTGCTAAAAATTTTCTGTCACACGTTTAAAGGTTTTGCCGATTAACTACACAATATTGCACTTGAAAAAAAAGCCAAACTCCAACTGAAAATATTGAAAGATTTTGGGCTATAGGACGTTACTCTTAACAATTTTTACTACTTATAGGATCCCTCTAGCCAACTGCATGCTAAAATATCTTATCTAGACACTTTTATTTTTCGAGTTTTGGCCAGGTTTTTGGCATTCGCATTTGTGCTGATGTGTGTAACACCTTAAAATATTGGTATTAGACCCACCTTAAAGTTTACCGATCGACTCAGAATCACTCTCTGAATCGATCTAACGATGTCCGTCTGGCTGGCTGGCAGGCTGACTGGCTGTCCATGTAACCTTGTGCGCAAAGAACAGGTCGCAATTTGAAATATAATGAAAATGGGGCGAATATTTATATAGCCCCCATACAAACTGCTTTCCGAAATAGGGTCCTTGTGTGTACTATCAAACCAGTTCTAATGAAATTTTAAACATAGATAGATCCCTCTCGAAAATTTGTTTTTAAATAATGTGGTGTAGGGTACCATATGGTCGAGCTGGACCGACTATACTTTCTTACTTGTTTTATAATGTATAATTATGACTTATTTAAGATATAATAATAAAGTTAATATTTAATATATAACTAATAATCCAAAAAGTGGCGAATAAAGCTACAAATTAATGAATTCAGAAAGTCATTAGAAGTAGGATTGTGAGTATTGCTGGGTAGCTAATATGATTGCCAAATATACAATCAATCTATCATAATTTTAATTTTCTATCGAAAAGGCTTGTTCGCCATGGAAGTGTCGTCCTTAGGAGAGAAAGCTTTTAGAAGACAATTCCAGATTTAATTATTGCAGCTACATAAAAGGTTTTTTTTGGTTGAGATTCGGCAAATGTAATATTAATGTTAGAGATGTTGGCATAAGCAAAAAATTAACATTTAAAAAAAGGAATCATGAGTTCTTAAGGGAAATGGTGAAAATGTTAAAGTCTCCAGAGCTTATAGAAAGTGGAAGTGCTTGTTATTGACAGGACTCTTCTTAAATTAAATAAGAAATAGACTGGCAAACGATTCTGCAAATGCTTATTCTGTACTAAAATCCTATTTTCAAAGAAATATTTTGTAATACTTGGTTTAAATAAAACTGGCCAACAAAAGAAGAAAAATTGTGTGTTTCCTAGGCTTTTTTCCTTGTTTCTATCTCAGTTTGACACGTATTTTTCAAATATGCTAGAAATTTTTCTTTACAGCTTCTATTTTTGAGAAAAAGCTTAACACACTAACATACATACTACGTTTACTTAGATTTTTGTTTTTGTTTGGCAATAAACAATATTTTGTTGTTATTTTAAATATGGATTCGCCAAGAATAAATATCCAGACAGTTTTTGTGATTCATGTGATCATTATATTCTTGCACACACGCAGAGAAAAAATATGTTTAAATAAATCACCTCCAGCAAAACATTTTTAAAGAAAATTTTAAACATATTATGTTTAATTTAACCATATTATTGTCACCGACAACCATATAATGGTTAAATTATTCTTCCGTTCAGAAACCACAACCATACCGACCCCTTTGCCCGAAATTATTGTATGTTACAAAAACCAAATTTTACAGGAGAGCCATTTTTCTACTTTTCTCTGCTATCAGTTGCAGTATCAAAATGAATATATACATTCAATTTTTGGAGCAACGAAGTGGAATTCGCCTACAATATTTTGTCAGGTGACGTCTTTTTGGATGTAGAACAAGATTGCATCTAAAACTCAATTTCAAAAAAAAAATGGCATATACGATAATTTCGCGCAAAGGGGTCGGTCGATATTATGGTTGCCTCCAAACATGTTCTGATTAATTATGACAATAATTTGTTTTAAAGTTAACAATAGTATTTTCCTCTTTTTAAGAGCAACATGCTATGGTTCAAAACTAACCATGCTATTATAAATTGTAAACATATTTTGGTTATTTTTGACCATAACATGTTCGGCGGCAACCATAATATTGCGGTGGCCTCTTGATGGAGGACTAATTTAACTATAATATGGTTGTAGGTGACAATAATATGGTTAAACGAAACATAATATGTTTAAAATTTTCTTTAAGAATGGTTTTGCTGGAGGTGATCATATTTAAACATGTTTTTTCTCTCGTAAATGAATGCTGCATATTCCAGTAATCTTTTAATATTAATATTTCCAATCATAAAGTGGTCGCTAAATAATGTTTGGCAAAACTGTGCTGTATCTTAACAGCAATGGTCAAGTGGGAAAAGTTCCACTCTTAAATTTGCCCCATAATCATCATGACGATTGTTATTTTTAGTACTATTAAGAAGATGTAGCAAACATGGAGAACATAAATCGTAAAGTTGGTTTCTAAACATTTCAGGACACTCCCAATCGATTGAATTTTTTTTTAATAAGAAGAGTTCGGTGGAATGACTGAAAAAGTTTGGATTTTTCAAAGTTTTAAGGACTTACAAAAAAAAAAAAACATAATTTTGGAAATCCTTGCAATTAAAGTTAAATATCCTGATATTCTCATCAATATGATTCTACTTAAATGAAAGAGAATTTTGTATAGATTAACAATCTAAAAAGTATTTATTTAAAGGTTTGTGGGGTCGTTCGTGAAATATTAAGCGTTTAATACAAAAAAATGGCGAAGATTATACAAATATTAAATGTCAGTATATCTTTTGATGTGTTTCCCTTTTTATCGACAAAAAGTGAAGAAAGAAGAAGCATTTGTAAAATGCGTGAAATCGTCTTTTAATCATCTTAAAGTAAGGAAGAAGTGACTAATGGTCGCATATATCTTTGGGGAATCTAATGATTGCATACAAGTTTGCTTGTACACACGAACATTTTCATTTAAGAGAAATCCAATTTTTTTAGTTCAAAACCAACTGTGAACAAGTTGTTTTTCTATTTCAACCAGGTAGGTTTTGTAAGAACTATAAAATTCGTGTCCCGTTAGAACAGACGTCATAAAATACATACAAGCTGCAACTATAACAACATTTACGATGAGTATGAGTATTATGATGCCATGTCCATCCACAATTTAAACTATTCAGTATTACAGGCAACAAAAAAAAAAAAAAGACGAAAAAAACACTTGTTTATAAGGAGATTGAAAGAAATTCTTAAAAAATCTTTGTAAAGTGTATTGAAATTGTTACAATAATTTTAAAGATTAAAAAGTTTTACTGAAAAATCATTCAAATGTGCGTAAAGTTCTCCCACAATGACGACAAATTTAATTACATATTTTCAAGTTGCAATGGCTTCTTTCTAGCAGGATCTTTAATCCTTAAGGTATAACCAATTAAAAATTTATTTATTTTATATTAAATTTAAGTTTGCAAAACAAATTTTTTATAAACATTTTACTTTGTAAAATTTAATAATCCTTTTTTTTTTTTTCAAAAAAGTTTGCAGTTTTTGCTGTAATGAGATTTTTGAAACAATAAAGTAAATGTCGAAGGAATTAATTAATTAACAGCTTAAGGAAAAAGCACAGTTGGCAACTTGCACCGTTATTAACGATGCTGGTTAAAATTTTATACCGGTATAAATTTCGAAATTATTATTTGCTTTCAGTTTTGCAGTTTACTTTATTCTAAAGTATTTAGAATATATTAAGTATTCTGAGTTTTTTCTAGTACTCTTGGTTATTTTGGTTTATGGACATTTGCAGACAAAAGTCTTCTGTATTGTAACGTAACGCCAGCAAGTAATTAAAATTGTGATTCAAAAAATTGTGTATGTACAATTTTCTTTCCTATATTTTTTTTTTGTAAAGCGGAACTAGCTCTACAGTAAATAACAAAAGGGATAACATTTTAATAACGTGGGT
Source organism: Pollenia angustigena (assembly GCA_930367215.1). Lineage (NCBI taxonomy): Eukaryota > Metazoa > Arthropoda > Insecta > Diptera > Polleniidae > Pollenia > Pollenia angustigena. The sequence continues at coordinate 114,790,303 of OV884057.1, read as the reverse complement.
CTGATATACAAGCTTATGTGCTCGTTAGGGTTACGTTACAGCAAGTAGACTAATAATTTTGTTTTAATTCTTGAAAATTGTTAAAGTTTTATACCAAAATTTTAAAATTTCTTGCACTTTCCTAATTAAAATTAATTAAAATTTAAAGTCATGCTTAATATTGAAATTTACAATGAATTTATTTTTCGTTGCGTGAGTGAAGATGAGGTTTTGATGAGTATATATTCAGTTATGTCAAATTGACAACACCGATCCGAGTAACGTAACAATTTAACTTATAAAGATTTAATGTTAAATTTATTAACTATTTTTATTTATTGTTAACTTTCTTTGATAAATAACGTTTAGATTCTCATGCTGTAATTAAAAGATATAAATCTTGTTTTTTTGGGATATTCAAAAAATAAATCAATGAACCAATAAAAAGTTAATAATATTTACATTCGCTAAACATACATTCGCAACCGGCCTATTCTTAAGCACTAGTTAACGCCATAACATTGATTCTTTGACATTTCATTAAATCTTAAATTTAATATTTATTTATTAAATACATATATGAGTATGTGAGTTTCAAAACTCGTTCGCTACAAAATTAAAATACGAGATGACAAATGGTGCTCACGGTTCGTTTGGCGCTTTGTAAGAAGAAATATACTAATTGTTTCAATGCATGTCCTTTGAAAAACATGGATGAGAACATACTTTGATACAATTAGTAAATTTCTTCTCACAAAGTGCCAAAAGAACTGATAGAGACAATTGTCATCTCGTATTTTTAATTTTGTAACGAACGGGTTTTTTCCACTCACCTGCACATATAGAATTAAATAAATTTTTAACATATTCATTTTTAACACATTTTTTTCTTGTAAAAAAACTCTGTAAAAATATTAAAAATTGGTAGATTGTAAATATTTTATAAGAAATAAAAACAAAACAAATTGTTAAGTAAAAAATTTTATTTTTGTTTAAAAAAAGTACAGTTAGTTTCTATTTTTTACAATTTCGTAAAAATAATTTATTGAAAAATGTTATTTCCAATTAGTTCTTAATTTAATGCATATTTTTATATTGTTCTTTAATTTAGAAAGTGTAAATGTTTGTACAAATAAGAATTTATCGGTATAATCAGGTTGTTCCAAAAGTTTTTAGATTAAAAATTTAATTTGAACAAATTTTATGGAAAGTTAACACTCTTCTCTTTGGTATAAATAACATTCCTAAAAGTATGCTTCTCCTTATTAAAAATTTTAAAGAAATTATAAAGTTCAATAAACATGTACTGTAGGAATGCGCAAGAAATATCGATATTTATCGCCGATATTTAAGATACTGATATGTCGATATTGAAATACGACTATCGAATTCGATATTGTTTAAAGTTAGTCTTCATTAAAAACTCAAAATTTTAGCCGTTTTTCAAACAATATGTTTTTTTAGGAATTGACATCACTGCATGCATCATGTGTTTTTGAAACTTATATGAAGATCTAAAATGATTGGCATTTATAAACGGAAGAATTAAGAAAAAACGGGGTTTTCACAGTGCAGCTCTCTAATTAAAACAGTAAAGTCAAACGAAATTGAAAAGATTTATTTTATGCGGTTTTGGAACAATATTTGTGCCTATATATATATGGAATAATAATAAGATTTGTGCATATACAATATATCGACAGCAATTTTTCTACTTTTCTCTGCTTTCGTTTGCAATATCAAAATTTTTGGAGCAACGAAGTGGAATTCGCCTACAATATTTTGTCAGGTGACGTCTCTTTGAATGTAGAACAAGAATGCATCAAAAACTCAATTTCAAAAAAATTGGCATATACGATAATTTCGCAAAAAAGGGGTCGGTATATAAAATTTTTTAATCCAAATTTTAATATTTTTTAATCAGGCTTAAGTTCATCAAATTTAATTTTTCATTAAATTATTTTTATAAAGAAAGGAATTTTTACAACATGAAAATTAATTAAAATTGTTATTGATAATTTTTCATTCTTGACTGACCTGAGCTTCGAACTCGGGAGGCTGGCTCGAGATTCGAACCCAGGCGGCTGGTTACCTTGACATGTTTCGATCACAACCACTTGATCTCTTCGGAGGGATTTACCGTCTTACACTCGCAGCCATCGATGACTGCTGACGTCAATAGTCAAACATCAATCCTTAAACCAAATTGTATTTTAACCTTTGGTAGATCGAAATTTGCTTTTTTGCAAGATTTATCCATTTTAATTGATTTTACATGTTCTTCCTTACTTCTGCTTTTTCGTACTCTTTGTCAAGAATTTTTCTTGAAGTCCAAAGTACCTTTTTGTTTTTCCATTTTGTCTTTCTTTTTCTTTGGTAATAGTTTCAGCAAATACGTTCGATATATCGATACATCGATATTTTTGAAATTATAAATATCGATACTCTTAAAAAAATATCGATTCGATATGTATCGATATATTTTTTTTAATTTGCCCATCCCTAATGCACTGCCGTATTCATAAAACAAATAAACAGTTTAAAATATGGGGGATTTCATGTCAAGTGACCCAATTTTGAAATCGATGTCTTACGATTTGGATGAAATTTGCACCAAGGTTAGTCCTATTGGATAGTAGCTTAGACACAAATTTTCAACAAAATCGGTCTAAAAGTTTCTGAGTTAGTGGGGGTCAAAATTTGACATTTTGGCCATACAGGTGTTCTTTCTTATCAATGTTACTTATTACCTATTGGTGTTAACAAAATTTGTCCCAAGTAGCTTCGATAGCTAGTTGATCCATCTCTTGAAAAAACATTTTTTGGTTTTTTTAAAAATTTTTTTTTTATTTTTTTTTTACCGAAAGTCTTCAGAATGACAATAAATAGTTTTTTTTTAAGATCATATAGGTAGTGCATTCTAATGAAGGTGTCTAATTTTTTTTATAAGGGTGAAGAAGGGCTTAGTGTGGGTTAACCGCATGTTACATAATAAAAATAATAAAGTACCTTTTTCAACCAATTATTACTAATAATAATAAAAATAAGCCACCTGTAAATTTTCACCTTCTAAACATAATATTAAAAAACTACCTGTTAACTTCTATCTCTCCACCCACATTTTTAAGGCAAGTGTCATAAAATAATAAATTAACTGGTATTTCGGAGAATGGCCATAGAATATTTCCACCTGATTTAAACACTTGTCTCTGGGGTACCTGATATTTTGACAACAAAAATCACATTCAGTATTACGTGCGCTAAAAGCTGTATATTTTTTATGTAGGAAAAATTAAAAAAAGAATTGTTTGTCAACATTTCTACAGAAAAAAAGTGATTTTATTCCTGGGATTAACATTATTACAGTATCGAAGGTATAAAATAATAATTGGGTTTGTAACATACCGTCGGAAAGGTTTATTTGTCTAGTTTCTTTGCATACGTTTTATTTTTAAGGCTTTAGAAACACTTAAACACAAATAGGAAAAAATTCAAAATAGTGCATATGCTAAAAATTGAAAAACCCTCGTCTAGAGTTAGAAATTATTTTTTTTTATACATAAGCCACTCGCATCCCAAAAAGCGACCAAAACTACCTTAAAGGAAAAGACATCAGCTTTCTTTTTAGCAAAAAAAAAAAAAAAAAAAAAAACATTCCCGCTAAAAAAAAAATAAAAAAAAGTTTTAAATTTAAAAAAAAAAAAATAAAAATAAAAAATTTTAAAAAAACAAAAAAAATTTTTTTCAAAAGATGGATCAACTAGCTATCGAAACTACTTGGGACAAATTTTGTTAACACCAATAGGTAATAAGTAACATGGATAAGAAAGAACACCTGTATGGCCAAAATGTCAAATTTTGACCCCCACTAACTCAGAAACTTTTAGACCGATTTTGTTGAAAATTTGTGTCTAAACTACTATCCAATAGGACTAACCTTGGTGCAAATTTCATCCAAATCGGAAGACATCGATTTCAAAATTGGGTCACTTGACATGAAATCCCCCATATGTTTTAAGGCAAAATTTTGAAACAAATTTTTCTTAAGAAAAGATAAACTCACTGTTTATTGTTGGTGTTTTTTAAAAGCTTTGATATTGTTACAAGTAAGACTTACAGTGTTTATAATTCTTATTCGCCTTAGGGTTTTTTTGTTTAATATTTGTGGCTTTTCTAAAATCTTTAGAAAAGGTTTCCTGATGATCTGGCCTAAGCAACCAGTGAAATGCGCCTAGAAGCTAGCATTCCCTCAACAATAACTTTCTTTGTATTTATCAAATGTGAAAAATTGGGAATTTAGCACGTCATACGGAAATCGTATTGATAATACATTTCAAATCTATTTCAATTTTTTATGAATACGCCAGGCAGGTGGAGTTCTAAACATTTAAATTAAAATTTTTTTATGTTGTTTCCTTAAGTTAGTTTAATTAACAAAAAGAAAATATTTTAATGACTTGAGAATTAAAATTACATAAACTTCTTTCAAAATTACTTTATTTGAAAATTTTTTAGACGACCCATAAGTTTATTATCTTTTTTCTTTAAAAACTTAAGTCTATAAACATAAATTTTGTTTAAATAAATACTTCTACAGTTGTATGTTTTTGTTTGTTATACATATATTGAAAACTTTTATTCTGAACTAATTGCTATTGGCAAAAACCTACCTGCAAAACAATTATTGGTAAATCACCCTACATTAAGTGTGAAACATCCTTAGGTTCACAGCTTAACTTAAATCCCATGAATTTCTAACCCTGCGGCCACACGTTCAAGTTGTTCTTGATAGTCTTTTACATATACTGCTTGTCAAAATTTACATAAATTGAAAGCTGTGACGTAGACTGCACTTAATTTGTAAGCAATTTACTTCCAAGATGTCAACAACAACAGAGAAAAACTTGTACTCAGCTGTTAAATTGAAAGTAAATTGCCGAACACATGGAAAGGTGAAATTGAAAGCCATCTCGTGGTCAATTTAAAAAGTGTGAGTGTGTTAGTAAAAAATTGAGAGTGTATTGCAAATTGAAAGTTAAGCAGCTGCTTTATTTTATTTTTTATTATTATTTTTATTTATTTTTTTTTATTTATTTATTTATTTATTAAGTTTGCAATTTCGGATAGAACAAGATATAATATCTTATAATTATAGTATCAGAATCCGAAAGTTATATCAATAAAAAATTTCGTAGCTTTAAACATTATGTTGATAAAAAATTATAATGATATGAAATTTAATAATTTAAGATAGAGGGAAAATAGAAACATAAATAAATAAAAATAGATGAAAAAGAAACATAAGAAAAAATACTGTGAGATGTTCATAAAGGTTACTACTGTTTTGAAGCAGATTAAGTTCGGTAAAAATGTTGAAGTAATTGTTTAAATTGAATATTAAAAAAAATCCTAAATACATATTTCGCCATTATTGAATATAAATATAGAATTGTACGGCATACTTGGTCTACTTAGATCGGATAGAATAATAAAAACATAATTCAATGAAATTTGATATTTTACATGAATTTACATAAAATAAATGCCGAAAAGGAAAACAAAATATTTGAACAATAAGACGTAATAAACAATTATTCAAATATTAAATAAATATTCAAAATTTATGCGATGAATAATACATACACATAACACAAACACCCTTAATGTATGCTTTAAAATATATATCAATATTTATTTAACCAAAAACATACAATGCTACAAGCATTTCCCAAAGAATTCTAAACGCACACCTACACAAGACTAAACTTCAAAAGAATACAACGATTACACTACGTAACAAAATTTCAACAAATTCGTGACCAAATGAATCTGACAGCTAATCTTTATGTAAAATTTTCGCGAATCCGAATATGAAGTCAGAATTGTCAAAAGTAGAACAGTTTTTGAGATATTCCAAAATAACCGTTATTTGTGTTTTTAAAAAAGATGATGTGACTGATATGCAAATATCCTAAAAAAATTTAAACGGATTATGTAATTCTTTCTTTAAAGTGAAAGGTTATAAAATTTCTAAAATAACCATGGGTCGTTTGTAATCATTGGTCAAGAAATGACCATATTCGGATTCAGCGGAAAATTTTACATAAAGATTAGGTGTCAAATTCATTTGGTCAAAAAACTGTTACGTAGTGTTATTAGTTTTCAAATCAATTTTTTTTTTTATGTAAATAAAAATGTTTTTAGGCTTATTTAAAAAAATTAAATAAATTTATTTACATGTCCATCATGGTCTTTTCATAAGCATTTTATATTAATTAAATGGAGCAGAACAGACACTTGTCATTTGTGTTTTATCTTTTGATTTTTCTGAATACAATTTTATATTTTTTCTTCTAATTTTCATTTTAATAAAAACCCAAAAAAAGTCGTTCCTTCACAATTGAACATAAAATTATCTAATGATTAGATGGGAGGGGGTGGGGGGGGGGGAAGTTCTTAAGTGTTGAAATTTCCCCCTTCCCTAGTCATTCATTCCATTTAACTAGACATGGGGTACACTGTTGGAAAAGCCAGGAATAAATAGATTTTCTTCATTAACATTGTCGTCTACCTTTGGGAGGTCACTTTAGTAATTTTTGTGCTGACTCTTGAAACTTAATAGAAGAAGAAGACCATTAATGTACTTTCATCCATACATACAAAGTGCTTACACCGATACCATAATAAGTAAAATGGAAGAAAAATTGCTGGAAGAAAATATTGTATCAACATAAAAATTTTCAAGGACACTTTATATTTATAGGCATTAATGTATTCTTATTTTGTGTATGTGTCATTCATTTTTGTGTGTGTGTATATGTGTATACGTACGTTTTCTACGCAATACCTTATGTAGGTGATTCAAGTTTATATAAATTTATTATGGCATTGGCAACTTTGACATAATATTAACTTAACTTTTAGTAGAGAAGAGAATTTTTTTAAAATTCTCATTTGATATAGGTCCTTTCTCACTTTAAATTTTCATTAAGTTATATGTGGTATACGATTTTAGTGAATTACGATTTAAGTGAATGTTCAATATATTTATGTATTATATAAAACTATGTTCACAGAGTTAAACGCACGAGTGTTCCTACCATGTTTGAAGGATTGTCTATGTTAACTACAAACATGATAATGTTTACATAGATATAATTGCTGTAATCATACAAAATTATAATATGATTGTATTGATCCTAAAGTTTATCAAAATGAGCCATCCCTACAAGAAGAGTGACCGTCATTTTACCGGTCATTGATGACAGAATAATGGTCATCTCGTAGAACAAAGTTTATTATCACTTTCTTAAGGCCAACGTGAACAAATTACCTAAACTTTTGTGTACGTGTGATTTTGGAGTAATTGGCGTTGCCACTAGCAAACATTTTTTAACAACAGGAATTCCCAAAATTCCACCACTTTTTATACCCACACCACAATAGTGGAGAGGGTATTATGCATTTGTGCTGATGTGTGTAACGCCTTAAAATATTGGTCGTAGACCCACCTTAAAGTATACCGATCGTCTTAGAATCACTTTCTGAGTCGAACTAACGATGTCTGGCTGGCTGGCTGGCTGTCCATGTAACCTTGTGCGCAAAGTACAGGTAATTTTGGAGATAATTTTATGAAATTTGGGTCATAGGTTCTTATTGGCACAAGGACCAAGCCTATTGAAAATGGGCCGAATCGTAGTACCACGAGGGAAGATAGGGGGAAGTTTCTTCCTCTCAGAAACTATCAAACCGATTTCAATGAAATTTAAAACATAGATAGAACCATATCTATATAGACACAAAATGTATGCATTTTTTCAAAAATAGGACCACAAAGGGCGGTAGGGGGCAATTTCTGCCTCTCACAAACTTTCAAACCGATTTTCATGAAGTGTATAAACATAGATAAATCTATATTTATATGGACACATAAGCATGATGTGTTTTTAAGTACTGTGGTGTAGGGTATCATATGGTCGGGCTTGACCGACTATACTTTCTTACTTGTTTTTAATTAATTAATACAAATTTAGCTAAATACTTATAATAATTAAAATCTATGAAACATATTAACAGATATATTCAACATATTGTTAAGTAAATAAAAATAATTAGTATTGTGGTTATTTTTGTTGAACTATTATGGTTTTAATCCAATGATGGCTGCGAGTGTTAGACGGCAAATCCGTCTGAGGAGATCGAGTGGATTCTATCGAAACATGTCAGGGTAACCTGCCGGCCGGGGTTCGAGCCCCAGCCACAGTCAAGAATGAAAAATTATCAATAACAATTTTAATTAATTTTCATGATGTAAAAAATTCCTTTCTGCATAAAAATTACATTTGATGAACTTAAGCCTAATTAAAAATATAAAAAATTTGGGGTAAATAAAAATATATATAAGAAGAATAAATTAATAAAACTTGGGCTTTGAAAAATATTCCTAATCTTCTTCTATAAATATAAAATAGGATGTGTGTATGTATGTATGTAACGTATGGACTCCAAAACGGCTGGGCCGATTTTGATGAAATTTTCAGGAAGTCTTTAGAATATTCAGGTGGATGACACTGTGATGTCTGATTTTCGGTCTGCGGGTGGAGGGGCGTGGCAAAATCCAATTTTCATATTGCACCACCAATGACATCTACATAATTTGGACGATATTTTCTTTAAAATTATCGTCATGGTCCAACTAAGATTTATACGAAAATAAAATTTTGCCCCGCCCACTTTTTTTAAATTACTTAAAATCAGAAAACGGCTCCATCGATTTGACAAATTTTTCTTTCAAATGTTCCTATTAAGTTTAAGTTTTCATCGAAAGAAAAATTTACCACGCCTACTATTACGCCCACTTTTTCTATTAAGCGCATAACTTGAGAACGGCTTGACCGATTTGGACGATTTTTTCTTTAAAATGATTGCCATGGTCCAACTCAGCGTTTTACGAAAAGAACATTTAGCCCCGCCCACTTTTTTCGATTTACCTAAAATCAAAAAACGGCTCCATCGATTTGACTAATCTTTTTTTTTAAATGTTCGTATTAATCCATTTTACATTTTCATCGAAAGAAAAATGTACCACGCCTACTTTTACGCCCACTTTTTCCATTAAGCGTATTACTTGAGGACGGCTTGACTTATTTGGACGATTTTTTCTATAAAATCATCTATCAACTAAGGCTGTTACGGAAAGAAAATTTTGCCCCGCCCACTTTAACGCCCACTTTTTTCGATTTACCTAAAATCGGAAAATGTTCGTATCTTTTTAGCGGATTTTAAAAATCGAACGCAAACATTTTTCCTAATTTGGACAGGACAAAGTCTGTCGGGTCAGCTAGTTTTTTATACAAACGCAAACGTGTGGCAACGCCAGTTGTAACAATAAAAAAAATTAGTGCGTGTGTATTAGTTTCGGTCATCCATTTCTTGTAGGGATGTGTTGTTTAAGTTTGCAAGTACTTATTCCACATTTATTTTCCTCTCCAAAAATGCTAATATTTTTGGGTAATTATGCGAGGAAAGCATTTAAACAAATACGTTGAAATACTTCATTGAGGTAATTTTACAAATGCGTTAAAATTTCGAGAGAGAAGAAGCGGAATGTAAGAAAAGATAAACTCACTGTTTATTGTTGGTGTTTTGTTTAAGCTTTGATATTTGTATAATATTTTTGGCTTTTCTAAAATCTTTTGAAAAGGCTTCCTGATGAGCTGGTCTAAGCAACCAGTGAAATGCGAATATAATCTAGCTTTCCCTCAAGAATAAATCTCAGTGTTTTTATCAAATATGAAAAATTGGGAACATAGCACGTCATACAGAAATCCTATTACGAAGAACTTTATTTTTTTATGTCTTAGACCGCATTTACATCTATGCAAATAACGCCGAGTTTTTTTTTCTTTTAAATTAGTTTCTACGAAACTCTTTTCACATTTACATTTACATTTACATTTTTTTAAAGCATTTTTTCAACTTTTTCAACCCCGTTTTCTTCCCTACACCTCTTGCTAACAAACAAAAAGTTGCATGCGAAAATTGCGGCAAGTTGCGGCGTTAATTGCATAATGTGAATATGGTGTTAGTCAATTTTTTAATAAAATGCTAATTAAAAAAAATTTTTTGTTGATTTTTGACTTTAAAAATCGTTCCACAAATTTTTGTTTTTTTTTAAGTTCGTCGATTCGACGAAGTACTAAAATGATAGTTAACTTTTTAGGTTTAAATAACCGTACAAGATAAAGTCTCATGGGTAAAAAGTTGAGAGTCATCGACCTAGAGAAATTAAGAGCGCACTTAAAAGTCCCTTTTTCGGAATGCATTGGATGCTTTTCGATCGCTTGTAGATTGGTACCGTCCCAAATTCGACAGTTTTGTTTGTTGGCGTTTCCATTTATCGATATTTTTCGATGAAAATTAAGGTTAAGAAATAAGTCAGAGTCCAGTTTATTATGAAATATTTATGTCTTTTCCGAAAAAGGACTTTTTTGTCGATAACATGAATGCTGGTTAACTTTTAAAACTTTGCAAATTTACATTCTTATGTTTGTCTTCTTATTTATGTAGTTTAAACAAGAATACCAACGCTTAACACCGTAAATTTTAAAAGATTTTTTTTAGTTTGAAGGGGTTCTTTGGTTCGACCACTATTTAGCATTTACTGCCTTTTTCATTTGAGGTAGCGTTACTTTAGTGATTTGCCAGAAGAAGGTGGTATGAGAATTTATATACATTTGGTTTATGGCTCTTAAATTTTAAGAGGGCAAACAAAGCTATCGTTTGCAATAACCTAAATAACAAATATTACGCTTAAGAAGCATAAGCACTTTGATAATATTAATAATTTGTCAATTATTTATTACGATTTGTTGGTTATTGTTACCTCTAGTAATACGACTTAAGGCAGAAAAATGTGAAAATAATGAGGTTTGCTTTTTTCGCTTTGTATATTTGCCAATAGCGGATCATAAATTGAAATGTTTCTAAACATTTATCTTAATTTTGGGGTTGAGCAGTGGCTCAACAACATTTCGTTAAAGGGTACCAGTAAGACCAAAAAACATTTATCGTTGATGTTGTTAAGGAAAGGAATTTACATTTACTGCCTATTTCACGATGTCACTCGAACGTTTACGTTCGCCAAAATTCAAAAATTAGTTATATTAAAATAAAGGATAAAACTGTAAAAAACTCTTCAGTCATATCCCATGTTTCCTGACCTAATACGGTTTTATCTCGTGTTGCTGGTAACGTGTTAATTAAATTAAATTTAACTTCAAGTAATTTGCATTACTTAAAGAATCTCTTAGTAAATCCTCCTCATCGGTGCTTTTATCATTTTTTTCTTATATACATTTTTAACATCAGTTAATGTTGTATAAGAGCTTAAGTTTAAGCAGTTTTCCCATTTCATTTTCTTCTACAGTTTTATGTTTTCAATATTTAAAAAAAAATAATGCTAAATAATTTTTTTTGTTTTATTTAATATTCCTCTGTTTGAAGAGTAGCATTTTATTGGGTCAGACTGTTGTCATTTCGTTTTAATATCTCTGTGATTTTTACAACGATATTATTGAACATAACACATTTAATTTACATACATTTTTTCATTTACTTTATTTACAGGCTTGACTTTCGTCCTAAGAGTGGCATTTACGATTTGCAAATTAAAAATGCTTCATACAATCGCGACAATGGCCGTTTTGAGTGTCGCGTTAAGGCCAAAGGCACAGGTGCTGATGTGCATCAGGAATTTTATAATTTAACCGTACTTACCCCACCGCATCCGCCCGTTATATCGCCTGGAAATATTGCCATTGCTACGGAGGATAAAGCCATGGAATTGACATGCAGTAGTATTGGTGGCTCACCTGATCCCATGATAAGGTATGCAATATTCTTTCGCTCTCTCTGCCCATGTTTATCTTTTTTGTCCCTTTTAACATTCTTCCAGTTTCTCTGCTTGTGATTTTTAAATTTAATTTTGATAAATGTATACTTAAGTAGCCACGTAGGCACACACAAGTGAATTGAAGTTGTATGTCAAACACTTGCGCTGCCATATGCAAGAGAGTGTGTGGCACAAATGGCAATATTAAGTCGTGGTCAATTTTCAAAGTGTAGCAAGAAGCACAACAGTAAAGTGTTTTATAGCTGTATCGTTTGACAGTTGTAAAAACAGTTTCTCTTTTTTCTAAAGCTTTTACTTTATGAAATTTTCATGTATTTTTTATAATTTTTTAAAAGCAATTTTAGTGTTTTTTTCTTTTGTTTTTATATTTAAAAAATGCATTTTCTTACAAACTTCAACACGTGTTGTTTATAATTTCATCTGCAAAGTAAAAATGCAATTAAGTAAATGAATGTACAATATAATAAATAAAAGAAACAAAGGCGGGCAATGAAAAACCTCAACAGAAGACCAATACAAAAATTAACTTGCATAATAAATTTCACTTTTAATTCTCTTATGGTTCGTAGTGAAAAGTGTGATGCGTTATAAAAAATCCATAGACGGACTTTAAAGAGCAAAATAAAAGTTTTAAAAAACAATTTTTTTCACATTAAATCATACGTGCGTGCATACACGCAGAGAAAAAACATGTTTCAAAATGGTCACCTCGAATTAAACCATTAATAAAGAAAATTTTTAACTTATTATGCTTAGTTTAACCTTATTATTAACACCGACAACCATATTATTATTAAACTAGTCCTCCATTCAAAAGCCACCACCATTTTATGGTGGAAATATCCGAGCTGACGAAAACGCTACCAATGGCTAAAATGAAGCGATAGACAGGCCGTAAATAACGACTACAAATGGCGAAGCAGTATACAAAAATCTAAAAGAGCGCTATTCAGAGGCGTGACAAAAATGTAAAAAACTAATTTTTAATCCTACGGGTGACTGGCTCGCCATTTTTATGGGCACCGAACGACATTAATGTCCATATTACACTGATGTCTCTAAAGGGGGTCAACTCAAAAGTTATGGATTTTTTGTTAGAAAACTTTATGCATATTTAGCCACTATACAAATTTTACATAATTTTATTTTTCTTGTCAAAAAAAAAAATACATTTATTTTCCTCTTTGTTACATTTTTGGCTCTACTGAAAACTTATAAGTTTTGAGTTTCTGAGACGAATTAACGATGTCCGTCCGAGCCTGGCGGGCTGTCCATGTAAACTTTATGCACAAAGTACAGGCGGCAATTTTGGAGATAATTTGAAGAAAATTCGGAACTGGGCTCTAATTGGCACAAGGACCAAGCCTATTGAAAATTCGGTCCATAATTTCGCATAGCTCCAATACAAGCTTCTTTCCGGAGGAAGAAATAAACCATCCTTTTATGTTGATATTTCGATTAAATGTGGTCCAAACTTATTTTACTGCATTTAAAACCATCTTACGAAACTTTCAGTTAAAATTGGCGGTAATAACTTTTACGGTAGCTTTTATGTATGTCCTGACAAAATTTCGTCCTGGTAGGTGAAAATTAACCAAAGGTCCTATATAAACCCCCATCCCTAAATCTCATATAGATGAAGACATCTCAAAAATATAATAATATCAGACACAAAGAACTTTAAGATGAATCTTAACTTCATAACATCATTTTTTTTACACTAGCAAAAATTGTTTTTATATACTGTGGTGTAGGGTCTCATATAGTCGGGCTTGACCGACTATCCTTTTTTTTTCTTGATTTGTTATAATTTTAAAACGCTTTATACTGTTTATAAAATACTGTTCCCACAGTTGTTATATTTAAATCTCTTTTCGTAAGTATTAATTGAAAAAGAAAAATTGCCGAAAAAGAATAGACAATAAGGCCAACAAACTTTATCCATTCAGCAATAAAAAATAATTAGATTTATTTACAAAAATAAAAAAACAACTTTGCAATAGAAATTTAAAATTATGTTAAACGGAAGTTGCCAAAAAAAACCTTCATAAATATTTTTCATACATCAGATGCATTTAAGACACCAGGGTAAAGTTAGTATATGCGACTTCAACTCATGAAAGGACTTTTATAAAATCCATGCAGTGAGCCAACATTGATGCAGCATTATTGCATCATTTGGCCGAAAGAAAAACAAAAAAATGTGCATATACATTTTATGCTGGGCTACGAAATCTAGTTCCACTATGGCAACATTTTTGCCATGATATAGACAGGGACATCATGATCAAGGGGGTCAACCAAACAATATTAACTATTTACACCAAAACAAATCAATCAAAACAAAAGCATGAGAGATATTTTTTAACCCGAAATTTGTTACCATTTGTAATCGTTCCGTCAATCATTGAAGACGAAATGAATGTTGACGGTGAAGGGGGTTTTTCGGAAGAAGAAACTAGTGAATAACGAGCCCCAAAAATAAAGAGTTTTTAACACAAGCAATGGCAGGAATTCTTTTATGTTTTTTTTTTTACTCTTGCAATCCTTGCATTTTCAATCCAAATATTTTTTTAAATAACGTTTGTTTTTTGTATTTTGTTTTCCCTTTCTTTTTTGCACTTGTTTCTTTAACTTTATATCCGGATTGGCAACGTGCATTGCTGGTGCAGCTGGTATCGCGAGGGAAACAATGCTTTACTGCAAGCTGCTGTACTTAAAGGAGGCTCAAAGGATCAACCCACCAATGCAACACTATCCATTGTAGCTCGTCGCGAGGATGATGGTGCCAAATATAAATGTGTTGTTTGGAATCGTGCCATGAATGAGGGACAGCGCTTGGAAACCACAGCCACGTTAAATGTTAATTGTAAGTAAACTTGTTGTTTTTCTACTTGTATTTCATTCTTTAATGGGTGCACACACAAACAACTGGCTGTATAGATGTGTATGAGCCTAAGGCATATACATATATACACACATACTCAACCAAACATATACATATGTACATATTTTTTTAAGTTTAAGCCCATCAGTGGCAAATAAATAACTAAATAAATAAAAAAAAGGCGCACAAAAAATATTCAACTTGTTAAACCAGGACATGCATGTAACAATTTGCAAATAACAACAACAATAACAACAAAAATTAAAAGAGCTAACAAACATTGTATGATCGGAATGAAATTGGAAACTAAAAGCCAAATAGGATTATGAAGTAGTACATACCAGTGCCGTTGTTGTTGGTATTAAATAAAAATATTTACGAAACACTAACGCTGTTTTACCCAAAACCCAAACCCCTGGCTCATTTCCATATCCATCTACTACGCTCTTCTTTATTCATCTCTTTGTTTTTCTTTGGCCATTTATTTTGGTTGCTAATTGTATTTATCTTTCCAATAACCTTTTTTTTAAATATCGTTGTGGTCGAATATCAAAATGTCAAACAAATCTACCAGTTTTTTGTTGTCTTTTGCTATTGTTGTTGTCCTTGTGATTTTTGCTTTGTTTGTTCGGGCAACGATTAATTCCGTAATTGTTGTTCATTTTATGAAACACTTGTTGTCTTTAGTTCTTAACCCTCATAATTTTTGCGATAACGTCAAAGTAAATATGAAAATGTTAACAAATTGTATTTTAATTGAGCTGACAGCCAACGGAAAGGACATTGGGCTCAATGTACAGCGTTTATCGACTGTTTTTTTTTTTAAGGGAAAGAGAACAAAATAAGCATATAAACTTTCGAAAATAATATAGCATAATTGCAGGCTTAATAAAATATTTTACAGCTATTATTATTATTGTTTAAGATTTTGAACTGAAAGAACAAAATGCATCGAATAAGTTAATTTAATGAAAATTGTGTAGGAAATAGTTCTAAAATGGCTTTACTTTTAAAGTGCAATATTGTGTGCAGTGTAGACTTTATACTGTCAAAAAATGAAAATTTTTTAATTTGGTGAAATTTTATTAGATATACACATTTGGTCGAGGAATAACCCTCTTAAAGACTGACAGCCGTATTCATAAAAACTTATTAATGATTAATTAACCATATTTAAGAAAAAATTCTTAAGTTGTATTCATAAACGAAAAATAGTCTATTAAATCTTTAATAAATGATTTATAAAATAAGAAAATTTATTGTTAGATTTACCCTTCTTTAAACCAAAAATAAAATCACATTTTGATAAATGTTTGCATTTTATGATATTAGTGTTTTAAAATAATGGAAAAAACGTTTTATTTATTAATATGGAGATGTTTAATACATTTAATTAATTTTTTTTTTATTATTTAGACAACCAATTTAAAGTTATATTGTAAAATATTTTAAACATTTGTTATATCGAGCCTTTGGTGCAATACCGTAGTAATTCAAAAAATCGTGAACTGAGAAAAATGCATTTGAAGTTTTCAGCCATCTTTTTAATAGTAGTTCCGTTTACTTAAGTTATTTCTTACAAGTTTTTTAATAAAGAGGAATGTTTTGTAATTAAAAAAAGGTGAAAAATTATTAATAATATTAAATTTTTTTTTATATTAATATAAATATGGTTGAAAATAGCTAGAGGCAATAAAAACAATTTAAGCTGTAAAATCTGAACAGTTAGAGATAGAATAATAATAATAATCTTTTTTGCTTTAGATAGATATTTGTCCAAAGATCATTTCTGCATACCCAGCTCAAAATTCAAATTTTGAGTTACTACGATATTGCACCAAAGGCTCGATATGATTTAAATGAATGCGTTCAGAGGCAAATGCAGATATTCTCTTTGATTATTTTTAAAATTATTGCAATTAGTTTTTTTTAATGTTTTAAAGAACGAATTGTTCTTCAAAATATGAAAAAATAAGAAAAATAAGCAATCAAAATAATAGTGATGCTAATAAAAAGTAAACAAACTTTTCATTCGAATACTTTCTTATCGTATATTAAAAAAAAGGTTCAAACAAACATTTTTATGATACCTTTCGGCAAAATTTTGTTCAGAAACTAAAATAATATGTATTTTGTTGATATTATAAGAATATATTTTAAGATCCTTAATTATAAAAAAATATATTAATTATAGAATATCATGAGAACCGAATAGAAGTTCCATGCATCACTAGCAATACAATTGCAACAAAACGTAGAAAAAGCTGTCATACTTCAACATAAAAGCGCTACAAAGAGTTAATAGTTAAAAAGCTGTTATTGTACGTTTATGAATACGCCTAGTTATAGTTATTTCATACTTAAAACTTAAAATAAGAACTTTTTATGAGTATGGCCGTGAGTTAATAGCTTAATAACGTGAAATTAGTTATAAATAATTTATCGGCTTACAAAAAATATCCTCTATTTTAACAAAAAAAAAAAAAAAAAAAAAGTGTGGATTATCTTAAGTGAGTCGTTGTATTGTATATTTTGCAGTAAACAGCAGCTAATAACAAATTGTTTATATATTTTAAAGACAATATAATAATAATTTATTTTGATATCATTGAATAAAATATGGTTTTGTCATTAGTATTCGAAATCAATAAATAGTTAATTTAGTCCTCATTATCACCAGCTGTATTTGGAATAATTTGTTTATTACACTGTGAAACAAAATCAATTTTTTTGTTGAACAAAACAAGGTTCCAAAAAGATATTACGTTTATCGGCGTTTTAAAAGTTTACGTCGGGAAGTCATTTAAGGGGGAGTAGACGTTCCCCTGTTTTGACACCTTCTTATAATGAATCGCCGTATTAACAATGTTTTAGTCTTATATTTTAAGGCACACAACTTTCCGATAGCTAAAGGTAAACTAATTTTAATTTTTGGAATATGAAGAACGTATTATTGATATTTTTTATAGGTCACTAGCTTAACCCGGTGCGCTTCGCTACACTGCTGTAACCACTTCTTCAGTTGAGAGATATTTAATATAAGCATCCTATGGGAGGTATTCCCCCCCCCCCTGCGCCTACCCGCTTTATTATTATTTTCAAAAGTGTGGTATACCATAAGAGTGACTTCTACAAAGTTTGAACATTCTCACTACAACAGTTCTTAAGATATGCGATATTAAATATTGGCGTCCTATAGGGGGAACCATTTCCCCCGCTGCTATTTTATTTCAATTTTGGGGCTCAGAAGTTGCTACTACCAAAAGTTCAAAAAATGCGTGCAGCGGCTCTAAAGATATGCGATATTTAATAATGGCATCAAATGGGGGGTACCAATTCCCCTGCTGCTATCGAAAAAATAAGTAGCCTATTTTATTTTTAGGGCTCCCTTGATGCTACAGTAAAAATTTCAGGAAAATCGGTTCAGTAGTTTAACAGTCTACACTGAAAGAATTTTCTTCGCAATACCAATGAATTTTGACATTAATCCCATGAAAAATTGCATTAAAAAGGAACCTATGCAGCACTTCGTTGGATCAATGAAACCTGTTTCATTAAAAGGATTTAATGAAACATTACATTAGATCTATGAATATTATTCATTGGATGAATACTTTCAAAAAATAAAAAAATTTTTTTTTATTATTTTTTTTAATTATTTTTATTTTTTTAATTACATATTTTTTTTTATTTTTTTTTTTTTGTTTTTTTTATGTTGTAAAATTTTTTTTTTCTATCTCTGGCGGGATTCGATCGCGCAACCTCGGTCCTGATAGACTAGCTCACTACCAGCTAGTCTACCGAGGCATTGTAGTTTTTGGATAAAAAACTATGTTTTTTACTCAATTAAGATTGTAAATATGAGATTAAATTGCCCATAATAACAATAACAACGTTGATTGAAAGTGGATTGAAAGTGTTTGTTTCATTACTATAATGACATTTTTATTGTCATAATGAAAATTTAAATTTATGAAGGCAATTATTGAAATATGTTGCTTTTATAAAAAAAATTTTTGATTTCATAAAGTTAATGGCATACATGTAGCCAAGGCGAATTTATTACAGGTGGTCTAAAAAGCCCTGCTGATATTAGCTTAAATCACTGTTGGATGTCAAAATTTTGTTTATTCTCTTTTATTATCTTTGTTTCTGTTTTGTTTTATTTCCGTTTTTGACATTGTACAATGATTTTACAAAAACAAATTGCTTGTGGTTTTTGTACGAGTTGTACTTGTTGTAGTACCGAGATTACCTGGGATGAATTCGCCGTGCATGTAGCATTAGATGTACGAAATTATTAAATCTTAAATTTTTTTATTAACAATTAAACATTTTTTTAAGGAAACTATAATTTTGTATTCATTTATGAGTATAGTTATGTTTGTATATTGTTTTTTATGTTCCCAATTAAAATTTCTTGTTTAACTTGGACAAACTTAAGTTTTCACATATTCAATGAAAATTTTTAACATAATTACGAAATCTAATGAAGCGATTTTAACGAAAATACTTCATTATAACTATGAAATTCCATTTAAACAATGAAAATTTTCAGTTACCCAAGGAAAATTTTTTTATGAAAATGATTCATTAAATATATGAAGCATTTTTCTTTCAGTGTATAAGCCAACAAACAAACATACAAGCAGTTTTTTTTTTTTATATATAGATGTAGAAGCAAATTAATCCATATTGATCTAGACCTAGGTGGGCATGATTAGACCTCGTGTTTCAAAATGAAGGCAGCCTGACTTCCATTGCCAAATTCTAATGAGCCTCTAGTACCTTTTATATACCCTTAAAGGCCTATTTAACATTTTGTTGGCTCTTCATGTTTGAATACAGAAACTTTTCATAATGCTGTGAATATTTAGGAAATGAAGCAGCCCCAAGACTGATATCAATATCGCATGAACTGTTAAATGCATTAGTTTTGAAGCTGAATCTGACTTAATGCATACATTTTAGCTGCAGACTTCATCTCCTTGGCCGTATAGTTAATGTTACTGATTTCTACAAGCATCTGAGAATTGTTTGATAAAAATATAACAATTTTCTGGTGCTAAAAGAAAGAAGTAATAACTTTTTTCAATATGGTAATGTATCTTTTTATTAGTAAATGTTTTGTATAGAGCTTTATTTTGTTTGAAGGTCACTGATTCTCAAGTTTCCTTAAATACACATATGATATTTTTGTGTAAAAACTACTACTGGAACAAAGTAAATTCTTTTAAATTTTTCCAACAAAAATCAAAATGTTTATTATCTTTTAGCATCAATTGTGAAAAAGCATGAAACTAAACCATTAAAAACTTGTTTTCTGTGCTAGTTTGGTATCACATATTTTTGTAGAATATCTAAGCCCATTATATTCCTATTTATTTTACATAAATTTTCTAAAAACATTATAACACCTTAAATCAAGGATAACATTTTTTATGCCGATTCATCATAAGAATATGCCCAAACGCGTGAACTTTAACTACCCTTAAGGTGTTATGATACTTGCTATTTTTTGTATTGGATTTTTTTAGGATTGACTGAATGAAACAACAAATGCGAGAAAAAACAAGAAATACAATTTGATAAAATGTAAACAAAACAAACAATACTGCCCACGTTTTTTCCCCACAAAAAACCGTCATAAAAGCTAAAAATCGCAAAAAAAAAAGTTAAAAACCGTTTCTTTCGATCAAAAACTAAAAAAATTGGCAACAATGCTAACAATTAATCTGGAAATGTCAATTTTAAGTTTAAAAATTTTATATATTTTTTTTGACAGTCTTAGATTATTTATCGATAACACATGTATATTTGTTTGACATTTCAAGATTTTTTATGGTATAATCATACTCTTTACACTTAGTCAGTTTTCCTATGCAAATATATTTGCACTGTTCTCCAATATAGAAAAAATACAAAAAATAGCAAGTATCATAACAGCTTTAAGATAAACACCCAAAGGTAACTTTTAAAATGCCGATACAGGTATATTTATTTTGATCTCCATTATCGGAATATCTCATTAGAGACTTGTATCTTTTAAGTGTTGTACAGTGAAATAGAAGGACCAATTTATATTGGAAATTATTAAGCTTTTAAATCAATTCGAAAATTGACCGATCACATTTTCACAGTCAATTGTCCATGATGCGTAAAAAGTTCGACGGAATATACAATCACTTATCAAAACACAAAAAATAAGAGTTTAGCCCGTAAATGAATTGTAGTTTTCGATTGCATGATAAATTTACTCTATAATTTAAAGACTATTAAACTATTTCAGTTTGTGGTTTTTTTGTTCATTGTCTGCAAAAGTGGGTAATGGCGTTGGTGTCAGTGGCGTTGACTTCGTTAATCGTTTATTTGAGCATAAAAACACCTTTGGGGTTGAAATGGCCAACGGCCTCCAACTTTTAAAAATTTGTTTTTGATTTCGTTTGCGATTAATTTAATCGCTATAATCAAAAATATTTAATTGTTGAAAGATTTTTAACTGCTACTTTTTATTTTTACAAACATATAATCATTTCACCATGTCAATTGTGTTTGAGCTTTTTTCGTACACAAGTTTAGTTCAGAGACCGTAACGATTTTTATTAACATTAAAATTTAAAAATATTTCTATTAACCGATTTCTATGTACTAAGGCAGGGGTTCCCACCAAATAACTGTTCACGGACCTCTTGTAATATTTTTTTTGCGGACTCCCTCTGAAGCCGGGAATGTTCTTTTTTTGTCTTTTAGGTGAAATTAAAAATGCAAAAAATTAAAAAACAAAAAATTTATTTTTTATTTTGACTTAAAACTTTATTATATAAATTTCACACATTATGTACATATCGCTCTGTTTCGTCTAAAAAGAGAGTCAACTAAAAATGTTTTAATTTTCACTTTTTGCAAAAAATCGATGTACAGTGGTCATATCTACGCACTGTAAAAGTCTTAGATCAATTCGTCTAGTATTTTACCAAAAAAGTCCAATTGAATCCCCCTTTGTAGTATACGAGAGTATATATTGAAAATTTATAAATTTTGAGTTAACCCCTTTTAGAGGAAGCATTGCGATATGTATTTAAAAAAAAAAATCAAATGAGCTTTGGTTATTAACAGGGAAACCAGAAATATGCTCTAAAAATACGTTTTATGCGCATTAAATATGCAGTAAAAACTGGAAAATATGCGCTGAAAAATGTTAAAAATATGCCCTAAAAATTAAAATTGCTCATTTGAAGACACAATATTCAACAATTTAATAACAAAATCTAAAAAAAAACCTAAAAAAGGTTAAAATTCATATAAGAGATGTTTGCGCCGAATATTATCTAGATATTAACATCCAATAACAACCTGCTTTGTCTTACAATTTAAGAGTAAAAATTAAATGTAGATGTCGATATTAACGTAACAGATTTTCAAAAAAAAAAATTTTTTTATTTGCTGCGAAAGCTATTGTAGGCATTTAAAAAAAATTGAATATGTATCAAAATATGCATTAAAAAGGCAAAATATGCGCTATAAACCTAAAAAATGCTGCAAAAAGGCTCTTTTAACTAAAATATGCTGCAAATGGTAAAATATGCAAAAATATGCACTAACAAATCGATGCCAAAATTCATAAAAAGCTGTAAAACGGATAAATATTTTGTTTCTGCCTTCATTGGTCGCACAAGGAAAAACATGCAATTGCATATTTCTGGTTTCCCTGGTTATTAAAAAAAATGTTACAAGTTAAAAAAAACGAAACATTAATTTGCACATTGAAAATATTAAAAGAACAGGGGCCAACTTACGGCATTCGATATCGATTGAAATTCCCATTTAAGTTGTATTGTAATTTCGTTCGATATCGAATGCCAAAATTTGGATCCAAAATGAAATTTGAATAAAAGTAAAGGTGTGTTTTTACTAGATTTTTCACTTTTGTGGAAATTTCTGAAAGTGCTTATCTTAATTCGTTTTCCACCTCTAAACGTGATCCACTTTTGCTTTTTATACACTGAAGATCAAAAAGCTTGTTTGACACAAATATATGGATACAAACTGAAATAATGCTTCATTCCCAACTAATTTAGAAAATAGAAACCTATTATTTTTAAAAACACTATTTTTCGCTACTAACGCGAAGCCCTTGGATAGTGTCAGGGTTTTTACTAAAAAGGGAACTAAACAAAGCGATCGAAAGAAGTAATTGGTACTTTCGTAATCTAAGAGGTTAGACAGAGTCAATAGAATTACATTTTTAACAAAAAAAAAAAAAAAAAAACAAAAACCACTAAAGCTGCATGTACACGACATGTTTTTTACATCTGACTTGTCAAATATCCCACTGCAAAATACATACATGTCGTCTGTTACCTTTATAATATTTTTTTTTTTTTTTATTGCTTTTGTAAAAGTCAGGCGCAAAGTAACCCGACAAAATTTCAATTAGAGCGCGCTCTATTTTCTTGTGACAAACCATATGACATTCACCATTAAATAAAAAAAACTTCGCTTACTTTTTCAAAATGAATAGCTTCTTTAACTCATTATTTAGTAGCTTTCTTCTATAACTATGTCTATAACAACTACAATAACTACTTTTTTCTGGATGTATTTAAGTTAAAAAATAATGACTTACTTTAAAATGCGTTCATTTTGGGACATCTCTTGTAAAATTCATTGGTTCTTTCAGTAGAATTGTAAGTAGTGCCTTCATGTTTTTCTGATTACTCAACACATTATTTTGTAGACGAAGTTTTTACTGGGTATAAAAAACAATTCGTTATTATATCCTCAATTGGTATCTTCGAATTTAAAGAAACAAATTTTAAGATGGCTTGACTCTTTTACTGCGCAAATAAAAGCTTTTGAGGCGGCAGCACGCTATTTTGAAATCGAGAACAACTTTGGTTTCTGCAATAACTATACGAAAAAATGGAGACAATGTCAGAAGCAAAGTACATGTACGTTTGTGACCGAATATTACAAAACCTATATTTAACAACGATTTTGACAGACATGCATCTGACTTGAAAAGTTGACAATTTGATGTAAAAAACATGTCGTGTACATGTACCTTAACATAAAAGTGATCTTCAAATTTGAACAAAATCAATTTGGGAACGTCTGCATTTTATGACATTACGAAGGAGGAGAACTAATTAAAGCACCAATTAGTTGACTGTTTTTTTCTCATGTTGCATGTCAACTTTATTGCTGTTGTCATGATCAACAGATTTACCTTGTACTTGCTCTACACACAATCCATAATAACTTTGTACAAAAAAAAAAAAAAAAAAAAAATTAAAAAAATTACTTACAAACAAGTATGAATAAAATGCAAGAGTTATTTGTCCCTCCTTCGTTACTCTCCACATTCTTGCTCGATTCCAATTTACACTTACCGGAACGTGGAGGCTTAAAGGTGTTTTCGACCAAAGAACTTGTAGCACAGGTCGCGTGATTTTATAAACGGTTGATACTACAACAACATTGAATGAAATATAACAAAAAAAAAAATAAATAAATAAAAAAAAATTGTGGGTCGAATAATGGTCACTTTGTATGTGGTCGGGTGGGAAATTAGTAATTCTTGCGTTTAATCGCATCTAAATTTAAACGTAGTCGTTATTGTTGTTGTTGCTGTTACTGTAGATTTGATTGCATGTTTCTCTTCAGCAAAACAGTAATAAAAATTGTGTGTGCGTGAGTGTGTGTTAGCATAATGATATAATTAGGCGTCATATCAACGTCTGTTGGTTATAAATTAATTACGCTTTTAAAGTTGCGTTTTTAACTTTAATACTGAAATACACACATCTAATCGTTTTTTATAACCCTTTTTAATGACAGTTAAAATGTTGTTTGGGGAGTTGTGAATGTGTTTTTTCCTTAAGCTTAGATTTCTAATTATTTTTAGTTTAATCTCTTTCATATTTGCGTGTTGGCTACTTTTAGCACGCAGGATTTTTTGTTTTTGATTTAAACACACATTTTCCATAAATCCTTTATTAATTTTAAAAAAAGTTTTGTTGTACTGTAAACGACAATCAAATTGCATAAAAAATATCCCATTAGATTATTCCAGAAAAAAAGTCAGAATTTAAGCATTGAATACGTTCTTATTGTAACTAAAATTGTATTGGAAATTAGTTGTTCCAACCTCTCGTTCGTATTTAAACTTTCTTAGTATTTTATTTTGTTTTGTATGTATGTGAATTTTTTTAACAAAGAGTCATTTTTTTAACAGCAACTTTAACACCCGCATGTTACTTTTGAGGTTACTTAACTTGTGCTTGCACTTTGTTTGCCAGGTTATTTTAAAAAAAAGTCTTCTGTATATTGATTCATTAAATATTCAACATTTTAAGATGAAACATTAAAAGTACTAAATGCGGTAAAAACACAATGTATTTGCTTGCCTTTTTTTTTAAGAAAAACCCCTATCACGTTGGTCAACCAATCTTGAGGTCTTTTTTATGTGCTCCATATCTGTTTTTGCTACATGAATGTTTTTATAAGGTGTTTTCATTATTTTAAATGTGTTTGTGCATTAATTTTAATTATATACAGCTTAAAGCGTAGCATTACAAGTACCCATACACTCAGCACCCATATGTACATATACACATATAAATACTAAATACCAGAGAAAAGGCCAAAGCTATAAATTTCCTTTTTTATTTTTCTATCCTTTCATTCTCTGTGGTTGGCTGTTCTATAGAAGCTTCTAATATTTGTACTTAACATGTATTTTATGAGGGCTTAAGTAAGACATTTTACATAAAAATTAAATGGTGCCTTTTGTGCGAACCTGCCAAACAAATTGTAACCATGTTCAAACTCTTGCCAACATTTTTTGTGTTTTGGTGCACCAACAATTGTAAAAGGGGGTAAATTGATTGTGGCATTTCGTTTGTAACACATTGACAAGTTTTAAATCGTATAAAAAAATATCTGTATTTTCTTAGGCTCTAAGAAGAGCATTCAATGTCCGTCTTAGTGGTTCTAGGTGGATTAAAATTATAGGAATAGGTTTTATATGACAATTTCGTTAGACTTCTAGTATTAAGAATATTCGATCTATAAATATTTCTAAATCGTTGGCTAAAACATAAAAAGCTCTAACTATCTAAAAATTCAAAATCTACCTTTTCATTGATTCTGATACCTGCATCAACCCAAAAGATAATATGCTACACGCTAAAATGCTTATCCGTAAGTAGTGTTCCTGTGTAATTTCATTGTTCTTCTATTGATGAAGGGTATCTCATACAAAAAAAATTATCCAATATCAGAATAACTTTAAAAGGGTCTTTAAAAGGGAGTCTTCAAAGTAGGTGTACGTTACTTTGAAAACAAATTGCGTTGTCAAGCATAAGGCACAGGCAAGCCTGGCAGACTACGAGTGGGAAGAAGGGTAATCCCTTACAAAAAATTAAACTAAAAACCTCATATACCAAAAAAAAATCCATTAACGATCAGCAAAGTGCACCAATTCTTCATAAGCAGTTCAAAAAAAAAAAAAAAAAAGACATTTGCAAATCACTATTTATTTCCTTTTTGTATTTTAAATACGTTATTAATTACGAAAATATTTAATCAAAATGCATGATCACATCAAAATATCGTGTAAAAAATCATGTAGGAACGTTTCGTTCTTAACAAAATCAAGAGGAATGCGCAACAGTAACGGGAAAACTTTACCAAGCAACAACGCGAAATACAAAATGGAGCACAACGTCTTTAAAGCCCTTATACTAAATTTTTAATGCATTGTTCAAGTTTTGGTGAACAGTGCAAATATAAACTAATAGAAAAATTTACCAAGTGCGAAGAGTTCAGCCGTATTAAGATAAATGGCAAACTGTCAAAAATTTTATTAAAGTTATCGTTAAAAAATGAAATTCTGTCAAAAAAAATTTAAAATTGTTCAACTTAAAATTGACATTTGAAGCTTGATATATCAAAAGTGTTGCTGAATCAGCGGTTTATGGGCAAATTCAGCGATTTACCGCTTTTTGTTTTTAGGTTTTTCATAAACAAAAAGTTGGCAACATTCAATAAAATAAACAGAACAGGGATGGCTAAGTTGTTTAAATTGTACTTTTTTGTTGATACTTTTTAAACTAAGATTTATTATACATTTTTGTGGTGTTTTTTAAGAACATAAATAAAATTATTTTCAACTAAAAAAATCTTTTAGTACAATTAGGGTAAAAAAGTACAATTTTTAAAAGTTGTTGATACAATTTTAAAAATTCTCAACGCCATCCCTGAAACAAAACCATAACAAGAGAAAAAAACTAAAAAAGTTTGTTTACATTTTTTATAGTTTGCTCTTTCTAGCATTTACTGTTTCTTTCTATCAATTCTATATCAATTAGTGAATAAAAAATATAGTGTCATAAGGGCTTAAACGAGGCAAATTGTACTTCTATAATTAAACTTACCGTATAATATTTACCCGTCTAGCAATTAACTACATACATACATCCTTGGCGCTACAGCTAAAGTTCAGCCTTGGCCTTCCAAACAAACAATACTTTTCCATTTGTTTCTATCTCTTGGAAATATCCAGATATAAAAACACATTTATGTGTAAAATAGTTTTAAAAACAAAATTCTTTGCTTTACTTAACACTTAAATGTAACTTAATTCACCGATGTGGAACATTAAAATTCATTTTAAATTTCCATTGGAAAAACTAAGCGAGGTGGTCTCAATATTAAACCAATACAACAACAACAGGCAAAGCAATAGCAGACAGCTGATTTTTAAGGCCACCTTGTTAATAAATACACATTTTTAAGATATTTTTTTTTGTATTTAGTAGTGCTACCATACTTTTATCTTAAATTTATCTTTTATCTTAAAAAAATCAATCTGCATTTAAATACGATTTAAGTTTATATGAAAATTGACTATATTAAAATATTATCCCGAAAATTGGGCATTAGTATTTTATAATCAGCACTGACCCAATCTATCCATCGCGCGTTGGTCGTCCAGCTGCTCTGCTGCCTTCTGGCTTGCCAAAACAGATTCTCTTGATGGTGGAGTTTGTATTCATACGCGCTACATGACCAACCCATCTAATGCTTTGTGATATTATTAGTGCTGAGAAGAATGATCCATTTAGTGCTGCCGGAAGTTCATCATTGGTTCTTATACCGTATAAATTTGTTGGTATTTTTATTGTTCCAAGCATCCGTCTTAGGAATTTTCTCTCAGTGATATCCAAAGAATCCGATTTGGCAATATCTTTCCACTTTAACAACATTCGACGTAAGAAAGTGCAAAAATAATTTTAAAAATCGCTTACCTTGCCTTTTTCTTATGAATACCCATATCAAAACTAAGTCTGATTATGGAAGGCAGAAAGATTCGACGCTGCTTATCATGTCATGCTCGTTTGTTAACCCTCTACAATTTTATTTAGTTCCTTCGTTTTGACATTAGATGGTAATAGTGGGTGTTAATTATATAAATTTTTTTTTAAATATTTCAGCAGATTTTCAAAATTTATTAAAACAATTTGTTTAAATTTTTTAAAAGTTTCTGTTTTTTAATTTTATGAAATTTTAATAGTTAAACCCTTCTTGTTTTAGTTAGTAAGCATTTAAAGATGACAAAGACTGCAAAAAAGCAATAAACAGAACTTGAGGTTTTCTCTCACAGTAGACAAAATGTAAAATTTTTATCGAAATATATTTATATCACTTTCAAATTTAATCTCTACATCAACTGTTCACAAAGTATATATTTCAACCACTTATAATCTCTTTTAGATTTTTTTTTCTCACTAATTTTTTTAATAATTTGATTTATAACCCCTTAAGGACTAATTCCAGATACTAAAAGGCGTATCAAAGCAAATTATACTGCCAATCGAACACCACAACATTTTGCCATTCCCTAAGGGTTTATTTTAATTTTTGTTTGTCAAAAAGGGTGTCTATTTCATTCAACTAATTTTCGTTAATCATGTTAAGTAGACAAAAATTATGGTAAATGAATCCCTAAGGTTTTCCAAGAAACGAACGAAAGTAAAAATGTTTATCAATCCCCTTCTGTATTGACACCAAACAGGGTGATTGTGATTTTAAAAATCCAAAATGGAATTTCCCATAAATTATGGACTTTTTTCTTCTTTATTTTCCCCTATTAGCAAATAAAAAACAACAACAATATTGTCGCTCTGTCTGCCTGCGTTGTGGTTATGACCTGCCAAAATATTTGTACAAAAACACAGGAATCACACAGACACAGTCAATCCACCCACCTGATGAGACAAACGATGGCATATGTTTAATAATCGCAAATAAGTAATTGGTTGATAAAAATCAAAATTGAGGAAAACAAAAATAAAACAAGCAACAAACAAACACACACAAGGTATTAGCAAATTTAGACAGGATATAAACAAGGATACAATAAAATAATGACTTTAAAGGTGGTTAAAAAGCAAAAAAATAAAAAAACTTTAATCCATAAAATGTGTATAAAAATTGTCTAAAGTTAACAAACTATTTATGTATGACAAGTTATAGCAGAAGCTATAATAAAAAATTTGGTTTAGGGAAGGAAAACAAATGAGGAGTTCCATAATAAAACGTTTAAATACAACATTTTTCAGATTTTTTTTTTTTTTGTTAATTTTCATTTGACATAAAAAAAGTCAAACATTTTGCTGTAATTCGATATACAAAAAAAAAAAAGGCTCAGATTATTCGTAAAACATTTTATGCACAGAAAAAAATAAAAATTGATTTCAATTGAAAACTTTGTTATAGTTATTAAAAACATAAATAAATTTGCCCTTGTAAAGTTTAATGCACTTGATTAAGCGTTTGATTCGCTTGCTTAAATTTTTAATTAAAACTTTTTTTTTTTTTTTTTAATATATTTTTTATTATTGAATCTTTCTTATCACAAACAAACAAAACCAATCATATGCCCAAGTCCTAAAAGGAAACCCTAATGCGAAAAATCCCCCGAGTACTTCCAACGCAAAGCAACCTCCATACGCTAATGTTCCTAGGGAAGGTCTACAAATGCCTACCTCAATTGAAAATTTAATTCAAACTATGAATAACTTCATGGCCACTATGCAGAGCATGTTTCAGGAAATGATGCGAAACCAGAACATGCTCCTGCAAGTTCTACTCAACAAAAAATGAACCAGTTAAAAATATGTTTCTGGAATGCAAACGGGTTATCCCAACATAAACACGAAGTTGCAAACTTTCTTCATAGGCATGAAATCGACGTACTTCTTGTCTCTGAAACACACTTTACTCATAAAAACTGCTTTAGGGTAAATGGTTACCTTACGTATGACACAAAACATCCCAGCGGACGAGCTTGTGGTGGCACAGCCATAATTGTGCACAAACACATCAGACACTTACCATTGCCAGAGTTCGAAGAAGATTGTATCCAGGCCACATCTATAAATCTGACTGATTTCAAACTAACGTTAACATCCGTTTATTGTCCCCCGAGGCACAAAATTCTACACGATAAATTTCTCAACTTCTTCTCCACATTGGGCCAGAAATTCATTGCTGCTGGCGACTACAACGCTAAACATACATATTGGGGCTCCAGACTTATTAGTCCTAGAGGTAATCAGCTATATAATACCGTAACTGCAAATAACTTTGATGTGGTATCGAGTGGTGAGCCTACCTATTGGCCAACCGACTTCAACAAGCTACCAGACCTTATTGACTTTGCTGTAATCAAAAACATCAAGCGCGATCAGGTACTAGTTAGTTCCTCCTATGATCTTTCGTCTGATCATTCACCTTCAATCCTCATTTTAAAATGTAACTCTGACGCCGCAGCTGCAAACTGGTTTTCCTATCCAAACAGAAACACAAATTGGTTAAAGTATAAAATGTATGTGAGCTCTCACCTATCACAGTGCATTCCCCTAAAAAATTCATCTGACATCCAAATAGCTGTCGACCGATTTACAGAAGTCTTGGATGCTGCAGCAAGAAATGCAACCCCAATCAAGCGGACAATTAAACGTGCTCCTTACAATACATCGACGGATATAGAGACCCTTATCAGAGAAAAAAGGAAGTTAAGAAGACAATGGCAAAACAGTCGTTCCCCAACCACTAAGGCCCAACTACAATTATGCCTGACAACTCTTCGCAACAAATTGAGACAGAACCACGAGTCTGAAATAGAAGGCTATCTAAACAGCCTAGATGCCACAAAAAACTCCAATTATAGCTTATGGAAGGCTGTACGGCATATGAAATGCCCTATAACCCAAGAATCTCCATTAAGACTGGAAAACCGCACTTGGGCGAAAAACACAGATGAAAAATTAAACGCTTTCGCGGGCCATCTTGAGAAAGTTTTCACGCCACATGATACACATACTTGTTCCTGTCGTCCAACCATTCCTGATAAGGTAAACCATCCATTAAAATTTAACATTACTCAAGTAAAATCTGCAATAGAAAAAGTGAATATTAGAAAATCTCCCGGACTTGACCGTATCACAGGGTCAATGATAAGAAACTTACCTTCGTCTGCTTCCAGAATCTTGCTGTTCATTTTTAACGCTATATTAAGAGTCGGATACTTCCCATCCTCATGGAAGAAGTCTATAATTGTTATGATTCCCAAGCCAGGAAAAGATGCTAGCCAGGTTGCGTCGTACAGACCGATAAGCTTATTATCAATCCTATCAAAGCTTTTCGAAAAAATATTAATTTTAAGTATAACTCCTCATCTAAATGAACACGACATCATCCCGGATCACCAGTTCGGATTCAGAGCGAAACATGGTACAATAGAGCAAGTGCATAGAATTGTCACCCTTATTAGATCGGCGTTTGAGAAAAAGCAATACTGCTCAGCCCTGTTTATAGACATTTCCCAAGCATTTGACAAAGTTTGGCATGATGGGCTACTCATCAAAATAACACGAATGCTTCCTCAAAACACTCACAAGCTTCTGGAGAGCTATCTAACAGGCAGAACATTCATAGTAAGGTCGCAAGATAAATACTCCCCCCTCAAGAAAATTACTGCTGGTGTTCCCCAAGGCAGCATATTAGGACCGCTTCTATATATAATATACACAGCGGATATGCCAACAAACCTGAGCACGCATACCTCTACATTTGCAGACGACACAGCATTTATTAGCGTTAACCATGACCCAAAAGTCGCATCGCAAAATCTGCAGTCCCACATCAATGAACTAGAGGCATGGCTAGAAAAATGGAGAATAAAGGTTAACCCGGCTAAATGTGCTCACTTAACTTTCACGCTCAGAAGACAAACGTGCCCAGCAGTAAAAATAAATAACATCACTGTTCCGGTAGAAAACCATGTAAAGTACTTGGGAGTTCATATAGATAGACGTTTGACCTGGTCTCGTCATATCGAAGCGAAAATAACGGCTATGAAACTTAAAGCAGCTCAACTACATTGGCTTCTCGGTAGAAACTCAAACTTGTCTTTAGACAACAAAGTTCTTCTATACAAGTCCATCATAAAACCAATATGGACATATGGCATCCAATTATGGGGTACTGCATGCGCATCTAACATCCAAAAGCTTCAAAGAAGACAGTCTAGAATATTACGACAAATTGTCTGCGCCCCATGGTATATACGTAATGATATTATCCACAGAGATCTCAACGTCCCCACTATCCAGGAGGAAATTAAAAAATATTTAATAAGCTACATCGATAAACTAATGGTTCACCCTAACTACCTCGCTCGGGGTTTGCTTCAGTTTGAAGGTCACCAGAGGCTAAAAAGAACCGATACTTTGAGCCTTACTAGAAGACAGTCTTAAAAATTTGAATACAGCAGTTAGTGGTTACACAGGTAACAACTAATAAACAACAAGTAGAATTAAGATTTGAATACATATTGTAAATTTCGATAAGAAAGATTCAATAATAAAAATAAATTATTGAATCTTTCTTATCGAAATTTACAATATGTATTCAAATCTTAATTCTACTTGTTGTTTATTAGTTGTTACCAGTGTAACTACTAACTGCTGTATTCAAATTTTAAGAGTGTCAAAGTATCGGTTCTTTTTAGCCTCTGGTGACCTTCGAACTGAAGCAAACCCCGAGCGAGGTAGTTAGGGTGGACCATTAGTTTATCGATGTAGCTTATTGAATATTTTTTAATTTCCTCCTGGATAGTGGGGACATTGAGATCTCTGTGGATAATATCATTACGTATATACAATGGGGCGCAGACAATTTGTCGTAATATTCTAGACTGTCTTCTTTGAAGCTTTTGGATGTTAGATGCGCATGCAGTACCCCATAATTGGATGCCATATGTCCATATTGGTTTTATGATGGACTTGTATAGAAGAATTTTGTTGTCTAAAGACAAGTTTGAGTTTCCACCGAGAAGCCAATGTAGTTGAGCTGCTTTAAGTTTCATAGCCGTTATTTTCGCTTCGATATGACGAGACCAGGTCAAGCGTCTATCTATATGAATTCCCAAGTACTTTACATGGTTTTCTACCGGAACAGTGATGTTATTTATTTTTACTGCTGGGCACGTTTGTCTTCTGAGCGTGAAAGTTAAGTGAGCACATTTAGCCGGGTTAACCTTTATTCTCCATTT
This sequence comes from Pollenia angustigena, assembly GCA_930367215.1. Lineage (NCBI taxonomy): Eukaryota > Metazoa > Arthropoda > Insecta > Diptera > Polleniidae > Pollenia > Pollenia angustigena. Next base: position 114,756,898 of record OV884057.1, on the reverse strand, counting down.
TTCTAGCCATGCCTCTAGTTCATTGATGTGGGACTGCAGATTTTGCGATGCGACTTTTGGGTCATGGTTAACGCTAATAAATGCTGTGTCGTCTGCAAATGTAGAGGTATGCGTGCTCAGGTTTGTTGGCATATCCGCTGTGTATATTATATATAGAAGCGGTCCTAATATGCTGGCTTGGGGAACACCAGCAGTAATTTTCTTGAGGGGGGAGTATTTATCTTGCGACCTTACTGTGAATGTTCTGCCTGTTAGATAGCTCTCCAGAAGCTTGTGAGTGTTTTTAGGAAGCATTCGTGTTATTTTGATGAGTAGCCCATCATGCCAAACTTTGTCAAATGCTTGGGAAATGTCTATAAACAGGGCTGAGCAGTGTTGCTTTTTCTCAAACGCCGATCTAATAACGGTGACAATTCTATGCACTTGTTCTATTGTACCATGTTGCGCTCTGAATCCGAACTGGTGATCCGGGAAAATGTCGTGTTCATTTAGATGAGGAGTTATACTTAAAATGAATATTTTTTCGAAAAGCTTTGATAGGATTGATAATAAGCTTATCGGTCTGTACGACGCAACCTGGCTAGCATCTTTTCCTGGCTTGGGAATCATAACAATTATAGACTTCTTCCATGAGGATGGGAAGTATCCGACTCTTAATATAGCGTTAAAAATGAACAGCAAGATTCTGGAAGCAGACGAAGGTAAGTTTCTTATCATTGACCCTGTGATACGGTCAAGTCCGGGAGATTTTCTAATATTCACTTTTTCTATTGCAGATTTTACTTGAGTAATGTTAAATTTTAATGGATGGTTTACCTTATCAGGAATGATTGGACGACAGGAACAAGTATGTGTATCATGTGGCGTGAAAACTTTCTCAAGGTGGCCCGCGAAAGCGTTCAATTTTTCATCTGTGTTTTTGGCCCAAGTGCGGTTTTCCAGTCTTAATGGAGATTCTTGGGTTATAGGGCATTTCATATGCCGTACAGCCTTCCATAAGCTATAATTGGAGTTTTTTGTGGCATCTAGGCTGTTTAGATAGCCTTCTATTGCAGACTCGTGGTTCTGTCTCAATTTGTTGCGAAGAGTTGTCAGGCATAATTGTAGTTGGGCCTTAGTGGTTGGGGAACGACTGTTTTGCCATTGTCTTCTTAACTTCCTTTATTCTCTGATAAGGGTCTCTATATCCGTCGATGTATTGTAAGGAGCACGTTTAATTGTCCGCTTGATTGGGGTTGCATTTCTTGCTGCAGCATCCAAGACTTCTGTAAATCGGTCGACAGCTATTTGGATGTCAGATGAATTTTTTAGGGGAATGCACTGTGATAGGTGAGATTAAAACTGATTTTATTTTTGATTAATTCTTAAGTTGGTGAGCAATTTTGCGGAATTTTTTTCTGTGTACCTTTTACATTAACATTATTAAAATATAACAAGTAAGATACGCTTCTTCAGTTAGTTAAATACAGTTATTTTGACTTAGCTGCACCATCTCCTTTTCACAATTTCTTGTGGAGATAAATCAAAAGTATCTTAAATGAATTTATCTGCCTTAATGTGCAGGTACACAATCGTGGTTACCTGCTTAAAAGTGCAGCTAAAGTAAAGAAGGATAAAAACGTTTTAATTAATAAATTGATATTTTATTTAAATTTTATAAATTGGATATTTTTGTATGAAAAAGTGGTAACCATATTTTTTCATGTGTGGAGCAAACTTTGATGTTTTATATGAAAATATTTTAAAGCTGCCAAAAAATCTGATGAACATGCAGGTATAAAAAATGCAAGTAAGCAAGGATTTTTAAGAATAATTACAGAAAATATGTATTTTGGGCAGTTAAGTCAAAGTGCAGCTAACTTTAATTTTTTGTATGAAAGTAATTTTAAAATGCGAAAAATGTTGTGCATTAAGCTTAAATGTCCAGGTATAGAAAGTGCACATAAAAAAGGAATTTTTATGGGGTTTTAAACAATAACGACAAAAATTATTAATTTTGTGCAATTTAGTCAAAAGTGCACTTAAACAAAATGCAGTTAAGTCAAAACAACTGTAGTTTATTTATTTAGTTACTCACCAACTGACAAAAGGACTTTATATGACTTAAAAGAGATTTGTTTTCATATTTAACGTAATTTATAGGACTTGTTCCCGTCCATACTATAAAACATATACTGCATAACAATTGAGTTTAATGGTAAAAGATAAGAGACGAATGGAAAAGAGGAATAACAAGTGAGAGTGCTTTATTCGGCTGTGATGAATATTTCATACCCTCCACCGACAGAAGCCTCAATATGGGATCTATTAATTATTAATTAATCTTTGTAAAGACGGACGTCAGTATAACAATTGGTTCGACCTATGTAAATTGTTGGCCAACCACCAGAAAGTTTTATGCTTTTATTTCTAGTCATATAACACCTTTTTTAAACTAATTTGACATTTATATGTGACTCATTGTAAATATTGGATCAAGCACTACAAAATTTAGTAGATTTATTGCCTAAATTTTACCAAGTAAACTTTGTTTTGACGTTTTTTATGATTTAAAGAACTTTTCAGAAGGCTGTATATGGGACCAATAGTAAATTCTGGACTGATTATTACAAAATTGCATGGTAATATTTCTGGCCATATAAAGCTAAATATCAATATTTGCTAAGAGGTAGGCGTATTTAAATGATTTTACAGAGTGGGCTTTTTATGGGGTCTACCGTAAATTATGGGCCGATCATCACGAAATTTGACAATGTGATTTCTAGTCTTATAAAACTGTAACATACCAACTTTAATTGCAATAGCACAATTCGTTACTAAACAGTTTTCCGAGGGATGCTTTATATAAGGACAATGGTTAATTGTAGACCGATCTTCACGAAGTTTTGAAGTGTGATTTTTAGCCATATTTAACGAATTTGTGCAGAATCTTATATCAATCCGTGCATTATGCTAAACAGAAAAGTTTTGCACAAGTAAAAGCATTAATCAAAAATAAAATCAGTTTTTATTAACGGTGTAATCAAGCGAATTAAACGTTTAATCAAGTGAATTAAACTTTTATTCAAGTGTATTAAACGTTTAATTGACAATATTATTTTCAACAGTAAACAAATTAATAATATCAATTAAACTTGATTAAACGCATAATTCACTCGATTAAATTTTTAATAAAAACTGATTTTATTTTTGATTAATGCTTTTACTGGTGCAACATTTTTTTCTGTGTACCATTTATGATGGTTTTTGTAACAGAACTGAATTATTTAGGGTGGTGGTTCCAAATTTGGATTCATAACTCCTAGACTACTAAACCGATTTTGCTGGAGTTGAATTCCAAGCTGCTTTGGATAACTAGAAGGAACTTGACATAAATATTGTTCTTTTGTTTTCAATTGTTTGGAAGTGCGCGAGTTTTCAACAGACGGACGGCAAGGCATACCAAATATTTAAAATACATACAGCAAATTAAAACTTTCATTGTGTGGACATGAATGCAGTTTCTAAAGAGAAAGTTTCTGCAGAAAATGTTTCATAATATGAAAGACGAATCAGGGATTATATGGAATCCATGGTCCATTGAGACCAAGAAGTTGTACAGTTCTGCAAGGTTACATAAAATCAGTGTTCGAAAATAAACATTTAATATCGTTCCTTAGTGTTCGGTTCGGTAGATTTGTAGAAAATACAAACGCTTGTAGTGTTTGTGTAGAAAATCATTAATAAAATCACGTTTCTCTGTTATGATCTTCGAACAATAATACTGTACACCAAAATAATACTGTACTTATCCAATTTAACAAAAAGATGAGAATATTTATTTGCGTTCTGTTTAAAAACAATCTTCGTTGTATTCGGTTCAGCATATTAATGTTAAACAAACAAAGGCTTTCGAAAACATTTTAATCAAACAAAACTTGTGTAAAATACACACACAAGCTATTCGTGCTGTTTTTGTTTTCTCATTTCTGTATCAATGTAAAAAAGAAACAGTAAAGAACAATAAAATATAATGTATGTCGAAGAACAGAACGCTTCATAATATTCGTTAATTTCTTGAAAATAGTTACGAACGGTTTTAAGGATTGTGTTCGTCTACACAAACACTAAAAAAATAGATTTCGTTTATGTGTGTGTGAGCCGAACGCTAAATAATAACACTGCATTAAATTAATAATTGCTGTACCAATATGAGAAGAAAGAATTAGTTTATCATTATCCTTTAAAGCTCTCAACTTAATTTTGGCAAATAAAAGTAAACAAAATTTTATTCACAGCATTATTTATATCAAAACAAAACATTTCTACAGCCGGATCTAAATTTGGTATTAGAATACCTTAAAAGCTCAAAAATTGTTTTCTTTTATATTATTTGTACAGTTCATTTGTTAACTGTTTAACCACAACAAATGTTTTCAAATTGTTAAAATGTATCTTCTTGGAATAATTTAATTTTATTGCTTTACATTTTTTGGAAATCCTCAACTAAGATATTAAAGGATTATATATTTAAAATCCGAAACAATAGCAATAAATTATTGCCTGGCATAAGCATTAGTAACGTAACATATGAAAAAAGATATTAAAGCCTCAAAGTGCTTAAAGTCTGTCTCGCACATTAAGACAGTCTGTGTAGCAAATTATTAATTAAATTTAAGGGTTAATTGCAAATTTAAATATTTTGTGAATGTCATAAACATTTGTGTCATATTTAAGAGGCAACTAAAACTTAAACTTTTCTACTTCCGTTTCCTTCTTCAAAATATTTTTACTGTTATGACAGCAGATTAAATTACTTGAACTAATCCCAATATTGTTTTTAGAAACAAGACTTGAATACATTTTGCAGATTATTGCTAAATAAATTTTCACTTAATTTTCGTTAATAAAAAGAAAAACAAGATATTTGTAATTTAAACTTAGGATTTCAAGTCATGAAAAAACAGTTGAGTTAACCAAATTCACAGAACTTGAACTGCGTTAAAAAGAGTTAGATTTGTGCTGAAAATTTAAATTTATCTCCTATATTTCGTTTGCAGCCTCCAAAAATTGGTTATTATTTACCAGTTCTAGATGTGAGCTGCTCTCCCGACCCGCCTTCTTTCCTGAGAGTTTCAATCTACAAATTTCTTTGCTAGTTATTATATCAGGCTTTCGAAGTGTGGGTGATATCCATTTCTTTTCGGTCTGACTCTATCCATAGTTGATTTATGGATATTGTTAAGAACAAATAAATGCACAAGACCGCACTCGTGGATTAAACATGATAATTAAATATTTCAATACATAAATATTCGACAATTTCCAAACAAAACTTAGCTGAGCAATTGCGTTTGTGTGACATATCCAGGGTCAATTATGGGTAGATTTGCACTCAATTTATATTTATTTAAGTTGGCCTGTATGCAATTGCCAATAGATGAAATCATGAATCTTTTCAGCTAAAAATGCAGGGAATTAAAATGTCCGATGGACTAGAAAATGTAAAGTTAATCTAAACAAGAATATGGGTTAGTTCAAAACCGTCAGTTACTAAGAAACTCGCTTTTTTAAATGAATTATGCAATGCATTAGTGTAGACATTAACAATGTTATCTGTAAGCAATTGCATAAAAATAGTAACCGAAGCGTATTCAATATGCAAACTGTGCAGCGCTTAATTTGATGATACATTTTTGACGTTAGATGCATAGTATTATGATCTGTGGCTTTTAGCTAAAACAGGTTAAATTTAAATTAGTTAAAGTTTTTTTGATGGAAGAGCTCTTAGAGAAATTGGCGAGAAAACCTTTTACAAAAAACAAAAAAAAAAAAAATGATTTTAATTAAAAAGTTTTGTATTCACAAAAATAACTTTGATAATAAATATGCAAGTGCACGTCTTAAAAAAACAAAACTGGCAACTTGCTTTGTTAATGTTGGGAGAATTCCAACTAATTGTAGTGGGGAATGTAAGAAAAGATAAACACTCTGTTTATTGTTGGTATTTTGTTTAAGATTTAATACCGTTGCAAATAAAACTTTTTGAGTGTTTGCAATTCTCATTCACTCTGAAGTTTAGTATGCCAATATCTTTGGCTTTGCTAAAAAAATTTTTTAGAGAATGTTTCCTGATGATCTGGACTAAGACACCAGTGAAATACGCATAGTTTAACCCCCAACAATAAATTTCAGTGTTTTTATTAAGTATAAGAATTGGGAATTCAGCAATGAATGAATGAATGAAGTGATACTAATTAAAAATTTATTAAATTTGCAACAGCAAACAAATTGATAGTTGATTACATTTTTAATTAAAACTGATTTAATTTTTGATTAATACTTTTATTGGTGAACAATTCCGGGGAATTTTTACTGTGTATTAACATATATTTTGATAAATTTTCCAAATAGTTAAGGGAATGCGAACTCTACTAAGACCTACACAGTTTATCTCAATAGAAGATTTAACCGCGAAGTAAAATTTGTTAGTAATAATCTGATTTATAAAATCAATAATTAACCAATTAATAAAGGTGATGCATTTTTGTATATTTATATGTTAATTTTGTAATTTTGTGTATTATCCTGTATTAACTTCCTCTTAATTTAAATTTTTGAATAGTTTTTTTTAATTGTTTCTGTTATTATTGATACATATATACGTTTCATAGTTTCCACCCCTTTTAATTACTGATATTAATTTTCAATTAAAACATAATTATAGCGAAATTTAAAATTTATTAAAGAAAAATGCATACAAAATAGGCAAAGCACACATATTAACATACACAATTGTTTTAAATAAACAAATACACATCTTCATATTACAAAAACCCACAATTCATACATATCGTTAGCTAAAATGCAAAAAGACGTAACTAACAAAAAATTTAAAATCGTGTTTTTGATTGATTATTATAAATTCCATTGAACTACATGTCTACACAAAATTTTACACTTCTGGGATCAAAAATTGCGCTTTTATTAACAAAAAACAAAGGGACGTAACTACAAGTGTGTTTATTTTATTTTTTTTTTTTTTTTTTTCATCATTTATTTATTGAATCTTCATATATTAAATATGAACTAACAATAATTAATCAAATCTTAACCTAATGCTTTATTTTATGTCCTGCCAGTGCCAGACAAAAATTTTCTTCATCACGGGTTCTGTTCAATTTTATAGGTGTTTATCGCTCATCTTAATGGGTAAGTGCTGCAGTGTCTCTTCTTCTTAGGCGAGAGTGGCCGCTATCATTTAAAATATTTCGTGCTAGTGGATTTGGGTGCAACTCTAGCCTTTTCAAATATTTTACCGCATACTTCGTTATAATAGTCCTTACCAGGGGCACATTGAGATCCTTGTGGATATTTGAGTTTTTAACATACCAAGGGGCAGCTGTAATTATTCGAAGAAGTTTATTTTGGCGCCTTTGAATTTTTTCGATATTTGAGGCCGAGGCAGTGCCCCATAGTTGAATACCGTAGCACCATATTGGCTTAAAAATAGCGTTGTAAAGTAGTAGTTTGCAGTCGAGACTAAGAACAGAATTTCTTCCAATAAGCCAGTTAATTTGAATTGCTTTTAGTTTAATTTGGGTTAATTTTGCTTCTATATGGCATTTCCATGTTAAACGCCGATCTAGATGAATACCGAGATATTTGACATGCGATTGTTGAGGCACTAGTTGATTATTGATTTTAATAGGGGGACATGTTTCCCGACGCAAGGTAAATGTTATATGTACGCATTTTTGCTCATTGACCTTTATTCTCCATTGTTTAAACCACAGTTCTAGTTGAAATATATGATTCTGCAGGTATAGAATGCTTCACGACTGTTCTCGTGTACGCTTAGAAAAGCTGTATCATCAGCAAAAGTTGAGGTTAGGGTGTGATTGTTTGTTGGCATGTCCGAGGTATATATAAGGTAAAAAAGTGGGCCCAGGATGCTTCCCTGAGGGACTCCAGCTTCAATTGGCTGAGGAGAACTTAAAAAATCGCCTTCTTTAATAATAAATTTTCGACCGACCAGGTAGCTTTCTAACAGCTTGTGTGTATTAACCGGTAGGTTTAGCTTCAACTTATGTAACAAGCCTACATGCCAGACTTTGTCAAAAGCTTGAGAAACATCTATGAAAAGAGCGGAGCAATATTTTCTTTCTTCAAAGGCTTTTCTTATGGCGTTTACTATCCGATGGGTTTGTTCAATTGTGCTATGCTCTCTTCTGAAGCCGAATTGATGATTGGGTATACACCCACTGTCATTTAAAATTGGGGTTAATTTTGACGCTAAGAGCTTCTCAAACAGCTTTGATATAATAGATAATAAGCTAATAGGCCTATATGACTCAACTTTTGTGTGATCTTTTCCTGGCTTTGGTATCATCGTTATTAAGGAGACCTTCCATTCTTGAGGGTAGTATTCAAGTCGTAAAATAGCATTAAAAATATAAAGAATAATTTTCTTTGCTCTGCGAGGTAGCTCCAAAAGCATTTTGTTACTGATTTTATCAATACCAGGTGCCTTCTTGGTGTTTAATTCACAAATAGCCCTTTCTAATTCCCTTATCTCAAATCTTAGGGGGTTAGCTGCTCTAACATTAACAGGCGGCAACTCGTGCGCTGTATCGTCAGGTATATTTTGGGTAAATACGTTTTTCAAATGATTTACAAACAGGTTTCCTTTTTCATTATCATTTCTTGTTTATTTTATAAATGAGAAACTACGCAATTACTTATTTTTTTTTTTCAACAAAATATAATGAAATGGTTTCCTTTGAAAACTGTTTAAAAAATTCCATGGAAGACCCATTAACGCATGTTTTCTGACATGTTTATAGTTTTCATTTAATAAAGTTTTTTGCTTCTCCTGTAAAATTATATTTTTTTTAGTTACGTCCTTTTGCATTTTAGCTACCGATATACTGCTTGCGTAAACTAAATGTACATATATATATGTATTAGTGAATATTAAAAACATGCGAATTTTAGCTCAGAGATTTGTCAAATACAAACATTAACTTTTAGATAATGCAAACAGACGACATACAATTAAAATACCCCCAAAAGTAATTGATACACATGAAAATGACAGGTTTCAATTACAAAATAACATTAACATGAATAAATATTATTAACGAAAGCATTAAAACATTAACATACACAGACCAACGGAAACGGACACGCACACCGCCACATGCACATGACTGGAATAACATGTTTTACGTTTATGAACATGGCGATTGTCATGTTTACAAACACTTCACAATTTGTATCAGTCTGTCCGTTGCTGTATGTACGTCAGTGTTTGAGACTGAGTGCTTACTTAAGAGACCAACCCAATTGCCCACTAAGAATGGATTGAAAAAAACACAATTGACCAAAACTTTGGAGAAAAGGGAGAAAGCTATAGAGAGGCAAGAAGTAGTTATATAGAGCTGAGGTCATTTACGTCCATATTTGATAAACCTTTTAAAGACTACTTTACTGCTCATTCTCTACTTAATGTGACTGAACACTCTTCGGCTTTTTTATACATGCAAATGTTTATTTGTTTTTGTATAATACAATTTTCTTGTTAGCCATCAATTAAATAACTTTATTTACACATGAATTGATTATAAAACTTTTTTTTACTATAATAATTTTTTGTTTATTTTTTTCTGTTTTATTTACATTTGTGAGAATACAGACATCAACACACAGACTCAGCAACACCAATAGTTTGCTTGCTACCTCTAGTTTGTATGCCACTTTAACCTTTCCATTTATCTTATTTTCTTTTTGTTTTTATTTAAGTTTTTACAACAAAAAAAGTCCACTCTCTCGCTCTTCTGCTACTCTTACCATTTCCGTTTCCTGTTTTTTTCGTTCACATGTGTGTTTTCCAGTTTGAATTTTTTCTACTTTCATTTATTTTTGTTGGTTTTTTATATACATACATACATTTCTATATACAAACATACAAACATTTATTTGTTTGTAAATATTTTTTGTTTTTAATGGCAAACAGCTTTGATAACAAAATACTTAAAAAGGGATTTAGGTTACATGAAAAACCCATAAAAAACTCTTACAGAAATACAAAGTAGTATGAAAACTAGCACAATCTCCCCCTATTTTCTCCTAGCAATGGGGCATACATCTGCATGTAAGTGTATGTGTTTATTCTAATATTTCGAGAAAAAAATAGAAGAAGAAGAAGTTCACACATAAAAGGTGTGAAGCCACAATCCTTTGGACAAATTGTTATCCACAAAATAAACAAACTATCTTTAACTCTTGCATTTACTTATTTTGCAACAATATACAAACAAACTAACTTACTTTCCACATACATATACACATAAATACGTATACGAAGCAATCTTTGCACACATACATACGTACATACAACCAAGGACATCTAGCCGATTTGAATATTCATTTCGTAGATAAATAAGTGTGTACATGTGTTTAAGTGATGAAGGTGTTTGTTAAAAAATTTTTTATTCTTCACTTTCTCTGTTGTCATTTTCTAAAGATTTAGCTGTGTTTTCTTTTCTTTTTTTGCAATACTGCACATAAACTTTTAAATGGTTTGTATAAAATTAAATTAAAAAAACAAAATATTCTTGCTAACAAAAGACAGTTTGGTAGTACTTGTGTTTTTACTTTTTATCTTTCTTTCAAACCCTTTATAAAATTAAATGCATTTGTTGGGAGTTTTTTTTTTTTTTTTTTTTTGCAAAAAATAACACAACAATTTGTTTAGCTTTTTTAAATTTATGTGCATATTTGGTTTAACAGAAAAATGTAAATAGAAAAGTAATTAATTCAGCTGACCCCAGAATTTTTTATCGACCAAAAAGGGGATTTTCAAACAAATGTGATTATTTATTAATATTAAACTTTTCTGTTTAGCTGAAAAGCTCTAAAGTATATTGCCAAGAATACTGGAAGACACCCAAATTATCATGTGTTAGCTAAAGACATAAACAAGTAAGAAAGTAAAGTCGGGGATCCAAATTTTTGTCCCAAAGTGGTTTTAGAGAGGGAAGTTCATATGGACCTACCAGCGCAAAATATCATTACAAAATATCTTTTTTTGCTAAATTATTTATTGATACCAGCATTAATAAGAATGTAATGGCAGTAAAACTATTTTCGGAAGAAGTATTTATATGGGAGATATAATCAAATATGGTCCCATACAAATCATATTTGGGAAAATGATATGTGGAATAAAAGATTAATTCTCGCCGTTTTCAATAGGCTTGTTTCAATTCGACCATATGACAAACGTTCTAAAATTGCCAAATGTACTTTACGCGCAAGGTTATTATAGACACATAAGCACACATAAGCAGAGGGTTACTGCACATAAGGGATTGTGGCTATAAAAATTTTTATTAATTGCTATCAGAGGCTAAAAAGTGTCAAGGAGTTATTTGTCTAAAAAGTCAAAGTATACATAAAATATAAATGTTTGTCAAACATTTTCTAAAATTACAAGTCTCCTTGAAATTTGTGGGAAATATTTACATGAGCACCTGTCATATGGCCTTATCATATGGTGGTTCTTAACCACTGGGTGACAAACCCAGGTAGTAATTTGGATGCAATATCCGGCAAGATAACAACCTCGTCCCTTGCTAAGGCGCTGGAGCGCTCTTACCTCCGCTGCTTAGGGAAATATGCTAGCAGCATCTAAACTACGAGTAGCAACAGCACCAAGGAATGATCTCCTCTTAGGCCAAACTCTCCCACAAGTGGCAACAAATCCGTCCTTGAGTGCGCACATGATCCCCGATAGTTTTTTAACGAAAAAACGAAACTTCTTCAAATTCTGTTTTCTTGAGAGATAAAAAGTATTTCCTGCAGGAAGCACACTAACGAGGCCTTAACGAGTAGTCAGTCGGTCTGGTGCCGTGTCAACAGGGGCTACTAAATCCCGTGGTACCACAAATAATCTCTGTTCAGCGATCACAAGAGATTGTAAATTTCTCAATTTCATTTAAAATCTTTTCATTTAACTTATAATGATTCTTATGAATAAGTTAGGCACTAAAGAAAAAAACTTAGCTTGAAAGTACGAAATACTATAATTTAAAATAATAAACTTAACTAGTTTATATCTAAAGTTCTCATGTTAATCTTTATTATTATATTTCGAAAATCCTCATTCGCCTCTATTTTGACTTTTTGGCTTAAATAACATTTTATTTTATTACTAAAACTCACCACGAAAAAGACAATCAAAAAAAAAAAAAAGAATCTAAAAAAGTGTATACGTGTGTGTTTATAAGAGTTTTTGTTTAGACTTTTAAGCTTCCCGGGAAAGCAGGGGAACGAATTTTTATTCCTGCTCTTAAGAAAATAAAACAATAAATTTATAATTTTTTAAAAAATCTTTATTAATAAGACTTTGTTTGTCGTGCTTAATTCCCAATTTTTATTATGGATTAATACACGGCAATTTATTGTTGGAGGATAAGCTAGTTTTTATGCGCATTTAACTGGTTGCTTAGGCCAGATCATCAGGAAACATTCTCCTAAAAAACCCACTATTTGTTATTGGTATTTTGTTTAGGCTTTAAGATCGTTGCAAAAAATACTTTTTGAGTGTTTGCAATTCTCATTCGCTCTGCAGTTTTGTTCGCTAATATCTTTTGTTTTAAATTAAATTTTTTTGTTAGAATGTTCCTTGATGATCTGGTCTACGCAACCAGTGAAATACGCATAGAAACTAGCTTATCCTCCAACAATAAATGTCAGGGTTTTTATCAAGAATAACAATTGGGAATTAAGCACGACAAACAAAATGTTATTATTTAAATATTTTGTATTCCCAAAAATTACTTTTCAAAGTTTTTGATGATTTTAAAATTTTATTTAAGCTTTTGTATAGAAAATATTCCTTTAAAATATTGAAGGAATAAGACTTTTAAAGTACAAAAGCTTTTAAGGATTGTAACATGGCTTAGAATACACATTCGAATAATATAAAAATTTATATATGTTTCAAAAGATTTTGTTATTCGTGCTTAATTCCCAGTGGAATAAAAGATTAATTCTCACCGTTTTCAATAGGCTTCAACCTTGTTTCAATTCGACCATATGACAAACGTTCTAAAATTGCCAAATGTGCTTTACGCGCAAGGTTATTATAGACACTTAAGCACACATAAGCAGAGGGTTACTGCACATAAGGGATTGTGGCTATAAACATTTTTATTAATTGCTATCAGAGGCTAAAAAGTGTCAAGGAGTTATTTGTCTAAAAAGTCAAAGTATACATAAAATATAAATGTTTGTCAAACATTTTCTAAAATTACAAGTCTCCTTGAAATTTGTGGGAAATATTTACATGAGCACCTGTCATATGGCCTTATCATATGGTGGTTCTTAACCACAGGGTGACAAACCCAGGTAGTAATTTGGATGCAATATTCGGCAAGATAACAACCTCTTCCCTTGCTAAGGCGCTGGAGCGCTCTTACCTCCGCTGCTTAGGGAAATATGCTAGCAGCATCTAAGCTACGATTAGCAACAGCACCAAGGAATGATGGTGCGCACATGATCCCCGATAGTTTTTTTTAAGGAAAAAACGAAACTTCTTCAAATTCTGTGTTCTTGAGAGGTAAAAAGTATTTCCTGCAGGAAGCACACTAACGAGGCCTTAACCAGTAGTCAGTCGGCCTGGTGCCGTGCCAACAGGGGCTACTAACTCCCGTTGTACCACATATAATCTCTGTTCAGCGATCACAAGAGATTGTAAATTTCTCTTGAAATTTATCAATTTCATTTAAAATCTATTCATTTAACTTATAATGATTCTTATGAATAAGTTAGGCGCTAAAGAAAAAAACTTAGCTTGAAAGTACGAAATACTATAATTTAAAATAATAAACTTAACAAGTTTATATCTAAAGTTCTCATGTAAATCTTTATTATTATATTTCGAAAATCCTCTTTCGCCTCTATTTTGACTTTTTGGCTTTAATAACATTTTATTTTATTACTAAAACTCACCACGAAAAAGACAAATCAAAAAAAAAAATCTAAAAAAGTGTATACGTGTGTGTTTATAAGAGTTTTTGTTTAGACTTTTAAGCTTCCCGGGAAAGCAGGGGAACGAATTTGCATTCCTGCTCTTCAGAAAATAAAACAATACATTTATAATTTTTTAAAAAATCTTTATTAATAAGACTTTGTTTGTCGTGCTTAATTCCCAATTTTTATTATGGATTAATACACGGCAATTTATTGTTGGAGGATAAGCTAGTTTTTATGCGCATTTAACTGGTTGCTTAGGCCAGATCATCAGGAAACATTCTCCTAAAAAACCCACTATTTGTTATTGGTATTTTGTTTAAGCTTTAATATCGTTGCAAATAAGACTTTTTGAGTGTTTGCAATTCTAATTCGCTCTGCAGATTTGTTCGCTAATATCTTTTGTTTTCCTAAATTTTTTTGTTAGAATGTTCCTTGATGATCTGCTCTACGCAACCAGTGAAATACGCGTAGAAACTAGCTTATCCTCCAACAATAAATGTCAGGGTTTTTATCAAGAATAACAATGGGGAATTAAGCACGACAAACAAAATGTTATTATTTAAATATTTTGCATTCCCAAAAATTACTTTTTAAAGTTTTTGATGATTTTAAAATTTTATTTAAGCTTTTGTATAGAAAATATTCCTTCAAAATATTGAAGGAATAAGACTTTTAAAGTACAAAAGCTTTTGAGGATTGTAACTTGACTTAGAATACACATTCGAATAATATAAAAATTTATATATGTATTATAAATAATTTAATTTTTATTAAATTACTACCAAATATTCAAATTGGATCTTATTTGTATAGAAAGTGAATCATAATTTGACAAAATTTTGTTCGGTATCGCATTTAATATTATTTCGATATCAAGCGCGTTTTTTGATATGTCATACAGAAAGAAAAACAAGTTTCTTATGAATGCTTTAAGTACGAGTCGTACTCAAAAATTCAAGTACGAAGAACAATAAAACGTACTCAAAACGATCCAAAATGGGATTACTTTCGAAAATCAATCCCGTAACTTCTTGAAATAAGTATAAAATTGTGACTAACCCTCAGCGTAAGCATGTTTTGATTTTCTATACACATTGAAAAAAGGTCTGATCAGACTCATGTGTACCACGAAGGGTTAAGAAGTAAATTTTAGCTCTTGCTTCTCATTTAGTCTATATTTTTGGTTAAATATATACATACGATTTCTTAAGTAAAAACCATATCGGGCATGATGTTGGTGTTTTATCTTTCTGTAGGGTTTAATACGGGTAGTTAATCAATCATAATAGTTTTTTCTTTTTAATTCGGGATAAAATCAACTTTATAATACTTGAATCAAGCGCATTTTGAGATTGATTCAATCTTAGTTTAACATAAATCAATCTCATTTGTGGATTATTTCCAGTACGAAATCGGGACTGAATATGGATAATTGAATTATTTTGCGACTGAAAATCCGTACTTGAATCAATCATTCTGTACTTGATTCAAGAAAATCCGAACTTACCGTACTATTAATACCGCTTCGGATTGATTTGAGTACGGATGGATTGATTTTTCTTTTGAGTGTATGATGGGTAAAATGGTGTCGAAATTTGTTTAAATTTTCTCTTTAAAATCTTTAGAAAATTGTCTGGTGTAAACCTTTTTTAAAATATTTTAGTAAATTTATTCCTATCTAAAAAATTGATTATAAAATTTTAATTTCTGTTCTTAATATGAAAGTTCGTTAAAAGTTGTAAACACTCGATAATTTGCTTTTTATGAATGAAAATATGTTTCTTTAACTTGATACATTTTAGTAAAAAATTAAGTCAAATATTTAAACTCAATTCCTGATGATAGTTAAATATCGACTTAGTACTTTTGTCTTAATAAAAAGCTAATTTTTCGCTCAGTATCTGGGAATCCCCCTGCAATAAATTCCCAGGAAAGCAGGAATTTAAATATAATGACGGGATGAAAATCTAAGAGAAAAACTCTTACGTACGTACATACATATACATATATTTATTAATTTTCTAGGAAAACTGTTTATTTAAAAGAAAAAATTGTTTGCCAAAATTCGATTGATGCAAACGACCTTGTACGCCACGTACTTCTCGTATGTTTGTATGGCTGGGAGTATTTGCGGTGAAGACAAAAAAATTATCTAAAATAATAATTCCATGGGAAGAAAACGAATATAATTGTTAAGGTTCAACAAAAAAAAAAAAAAAAAAAAAAATAATAATACAAAAATCTGTATAAGAAATTCAAGCTAATACAAACAAAAAGAAGTTTAATAAAGGAAATAAACACACGAACAAAGAAAGAAGTTTTTGTTTCCATTCGCCTTGAAACGAAATTGTGATACGAGTATCGTGTGTTTTTCGTTCTTGTATGAAACATAAAAGCAACATGGAATCTTTTAGTCAAGAAAACAAATCAACATCTTGCAGAATTTTTTTCTAAGCATTTAGATACATACACACACTAACGAACATAAATTAAGCTTTATAATGAAAACAAACATAAACGCAACAGACACACTAATGTTTTTTCTAGTGTAACACCAACTAAATTTATTCCGCAGTAGGGGAGTACAAACATTGTGCTTGTGTGAGAGATAGTAGGTTCAGTTAGTATGCATGTTTGAGCATGAGTGCTAAAAGTCTATTTTCGTAGCAATATTAAGGATTCAAAAAGCTTAACCATACATTCTAAATGTATAAAGACGCACATTAAGAAAAACATCTTAAAGGCATCAACTGCGGCATATAAAATGGAATTACATTTAAAACGCTTGACATGCTCAACACAAACACAGATATGTAAGTAAATGTACTTAGTTGTACATACATAGTTATTTAGTATTCACACAAACAGTAGACGCTCAAACATTCGAACTCTCAGAAATTCGAATTTCCAGAAATTCGAATCAGTAGTTTCATTACATTTGGCGCTCTAAAATAAGAATCCAAAATTCGAATTTCCGAGCGGTTTTTTTCTTTTTATTGTAATCACTAAAATTTTTAAATTTTAGTTTAACCAAATACAAAGTAAAAAGGGAAATCCCATTTTAAAAGATGATTTACAGATCTTTTTGATGTTGTTAGAGTTTAAAAGTCTGTTTTTTGGTGTCTGTATTATACATACTAAATAAAGTCAAATGAACTGAATTGTTATTTTTTGTTATATTTCGTTAAATTTTTTATAGTTTTTATGTTAAATAAACTAAAATTAAAAAGAGCATAGTTTTTTATATCTTTTTGTTCAATTTACCTAAATTTTTGTATAAAAAACACGTCCAGAAATTCGAATAATTCGAAAATTCGAATCGCCCTAAAAACAAAGTGGTTCGAATTTCCGAGCGTGTACTGTACAATGTATAAATTCATAAAAGTCAATGTAAGAATGTATGTAGAATATAGAATTCTAGCGGTAGAATGTTTTTTTAAGTTATTCCGGCCTCTAACAGCATTTCCTAATAATAAGTAGCCAAAAAAAAAAAACGAAAAAAGGAAAAAGGAAAAAGCAAGAAGAACAAACAAACGCAAACACTTACTAGTCTCTCACACCCACTCTTTTATACTTGCATTCCACACATATTGCTAAAATATACATTAAATACTAAATGAAAATGTTAACTGATCAGCTACATGTTTACTCACACACTTTCACAAACACATTTACATATTTATGCTTATGTATGTGCATAGAGGAAACGGAAAAAACCTTTTTCTGTTTTAAACCTTTGACTTAAACAAACATAAAAAATTACATTTTTGCTCTTACAAAAATGTGCACACATACACATTTACTCAACTTTTGCACATTGTATTAGAAAATAGTAAAAAAAAGCTGATAAAGAGATGGCTAACATGGACAGCAGATATTAGAGACTTTAAAAAGAAGAAGGGATAAAAGTTACTCAAAGAAAGAAAATGTTCGAAATAAAAACATGCCACAAATAAGCCTAAACCTAAAGGACCATTCTGACACTTGCGAACTTAAGCATTTGTTACTGTTGGTTGAGGAAGGTATGCGTTGAAAGAGAATTCAATTTGTTCAGATTTTGTAACAGAAATGTGCCTAAAATATATTCTTACCTTGAATCCATATGAGCCGAACTTATTGAAATATGTGAAATTTTAAATAGAGAAACATTTTGCTTAAACCAAGCCACACAAATATTTAGAATAATTTTTGGCTTGGACTAGAATCAAGAAAAATTTTCTTGGTTCAAGCCATATTTGGTAAATAATTCTTTACTTGTATATTCAGTGCTAATCTCAAGATATACAAAAATTAATTTTTAAAGTGTATGGTTGTTATTATGACCCCAGTTTAAACACTGTTTACTTTTTAACTTTGATGTTCAACTGTTCACTTCTTAAATAAGGTCAGAAGTTATAATATAGTGCCGTGGTTTGCTAGAGTGGATATACATAAGAAGATAATGTAGAAAAGTACTAAGGGTATACAACTTTACTTATTTTGTCCCTCCCAGCAGTGTTACCACTAGCAAAACTCAAAATTACACTCGAGATGAAGCAAAATTACCCGATTTAAAGGCAATTACACCTGAAATAAAATTGAAGTTTTATTTAATAAAAAGACATTTGAAAGAAGAAAAACACAACAAACTAATTGAAAGAAGATTAATATTAGTCAAACTGTTAAGATTATTATTGTAACTTAAAATAAATAAATTAATTAATTAATGAAGCACAGCAGCCGCGAATAACGTTGTAAAAGCCACCAGTCATGATTCTTTGCGTAGTGGAAGAACGTTTTAAATGACATCGTGATTATGGATATAAAACGTTTTTCCACTAAAAAAAGTTATAAACTGTAAATTTGCATGTAATTTAAATTTAAAATTTGTTGATATTTTGCATAAAATTTTTTATCATCATTATTTATAATAGAGAAAGTTCAAAAAGCTCATTGTCAATCCTTTATAATGGGTGTTTTTTAAGCCCGCTAGAGCTTACTAATAGATTCATGCTTAAACAACGCCACCACATCATACAATTTTACTTTGAAAATCAGCCATCGATTTTTGCAACTTATAGGCGACTTGATTGATGATTTAAATGACGCAGTTTATTTTTTTCTAAAATGAAGGCGATGTGTTGATTTAGAGAAAATAAACTGTCAATTAGACTTCAAGGCCGTGTGAAGTGAAACCTTTTGATTGTTTTCCGTAGGGCTGTGAAGTCACTGGTTAATGCTGATAGGCCAGCAACAATTGACGTCTTGGAGTTCAACATTGTTAATTTAATTAGTGACATGCAGCCAGAAATGCTCGAAAAAGAGGAATAAAATTGGACGTCTGCATTTCGTCAAGAACAGGCGCAGTGCCTATTTGTTTGAAATAAGTTTCAATTGATAAAGCCGTGTATTAATCTGTGATTAAAATTAATTTCTTTGTACTGTCATTTTTAGTTTCATGGTCTTAAAAATATCCTTTATTCCTTATTTAATAAACAAAATGCCTGTAGGGTTTTATACAACTGTCCCTTTTGTAATTCAGTTTTACAACTGTTAAGGGCGTTAAATATTCTTCAAACTAAAGCATTTGAAAGTTTCCAAATAAACATAAATTTAATTATATGTTGGAATATTGGAAACATTCCCCCAGACTAGTTTTTAGTTTGAATAACTTTTTTCAATAGATCTTGGGTTCTAAGCCACTATCGTAGCCATCTTTATCCAAATCTAAGGGTCCATCTTGCGACATTCATTTTTAAACTTTTGAAAATATATATTAAATGATTGACTTTTCTTAAAAAGAAACCGAGACTTTGGCTCAGAAAACTGTGCCTTTTTTATTAATAATATTTAAAAAGAAATAAATGTCATCACTGATATCGACTCTTGATTTTATTTGGGTATCTGAAGTAAGAATTTAAAAATACACCTGAATTACACCTAAGAGAAATTACCCACGCTCTACCCAAGACAGTAATAATTATACCAAATTCGGGTAATTACCCACAAAGTGGCAACACTGCCTCCCAGTCAAGTGGATATACATATATTACTTAAAATATTACTTCTAATGATATTTTCCAGTAAAAATTAACAAACTTTTAAATTTCAATTCTCCACATTATTTATTTTAAAGTAAAGCAGCGTTTAAAAAACTGCAGTCGCAACCGAAAACTGTCGAACAAAAAAAAAAAAGAAAATTTGTGTACAACTTTTCGCTTTTTGAGTTAGTTTGACAGCGACTGTATACATTTTTTTCGCCAATGACAAATTAAGAAGTGGAAGAAATTGCAGTTCTTCTTTTTTGACTGCACTTTTGCAAACACTGATAAAAAGTACTCAATTCAGGGCTGCCAGATAAATTTGTAAAGAAATCGTCAATTTCGTGAGAAAATATTAAAAAAGTCGTCTTTTACGTTTCGAAAAATCGTCAAAAAAAAATCGAATAACTTAAAATTTAGTTTTTTATTTTTGAACAATTTTTGTTCAGTTCTTAAAAAAAAGCATTCCTGCTAGCAGGAAGTCTCATGAAGAGCATCTTTAATCGTCGATGGCCGCATTTTTTAATCGTAGAAGATTCCTCACACGGGAAAAACTGTAACACGACTGAGATTCTTCCATAGCACAGCGAAAGGCGCTTCTTCAATCGTTTAAGACGTGGGCAAAGATTATCTAACGAGTCTTTCATGTCAGGAATCGTATGAGACTCATGTAGATATTATCTTACTACCCGTGAAATATTCGCCGTTTAATTGTGGAAAATATGATTTATACAGAGAGTCGTAAAAGGCTCATAAACAAAGTGTAACATTGTTATTTTTTTACTCTGAAAATAATGATTTAAAGATATTCTTAAGACTTGCACATTACAGCCGTACCTAAACAAAAGCGGCACGCGTTTTCTAGTTTTTGAAAAGAGTGTCCTCAACGCTTTGCAATTGGAAAAACCGATTTTGACAGCTCGTTTAATAGTGAAGTTTGCCGCTATTGTTAATTAATAATGGCAATTAAGCTATTTTTTGGTCAATCTTGCGTTTTTATCTCTATTTTTATTTATAATTTGTGGGTTTTATTAAATAAAAAAGCTACCACTACTGTTCGTGACACAACGTTGACGCCCTTGCTTTGGTATGGCATATCAGCGTTGGAAACGGAAAAAAATCGTCCCTTTTTAAAAAAAATCAACAAAACGGCACTTTGCAAATTCCGAAACAAAAAATCGACAAAATTACAATAAATCGTCAAATCTGGTAGCCATGACCCAAGTAGAAATTTTTAGCCGTTATTATACCCTCCACCACAATTGGTTGTGAAAAGGACATACTCACCCCTATCGTGAATAACAAGTGGGATTTTTATTCCCATGAAATTGTCATTCCCCTCGAAGGGAAAAAAGTAACCGTGAATCTCATGTGAAAAATTTTTCACGCTATCAGTTCCAGTGAATGTAAAAAAAAGAAGAAAGATTAAAAAAATTCAAAATCAATGAAATGATTGTTCAAAAATATACAAGTATATATTTTAAAGAAAAGTTAAAATAATAAGGCAAAATATTTAGTATTGGGAGTATAGTTTGATTACCACGTTAGTTTTTTGCACTTTTTAAATTTAATGTAGTAAAATATTTTCCAAAATTCTGCCACCAAGTCAATCGAAAGCTTCACATATCTGCGGGCAATCGTCCTGTTGTTTTGCATTTTGTTGAGCAATATATAGGTTTGTTGTTGCTATAGGTTTGTGCCTTATTAACTTTATTAACCCTTAATATTCGATTTATAGGAGGAGCTACTTACATACATGTTCTGTTCCCTAGCAAAAATAAAGTGATAAAATCTAAGGGAAATGTGAACAAATTACGACGGAAAAAATTTTTCACGATAAGGGGAATTTTTTCCCGTGAAAATTTTTTCACGTTATTATTCTCCTTTGAATTACATTATTTTATGGGAGTTGTTCCTGATCGCAAATATGTGAAAAGGGGAAAAATTACGAGGGAAAATTTATTCACGATAGGGGTGACTAAGTTTGTTATTCCGCGTGAAACTTTTTTATTGTTCATCTAAGACCCCATAAAGTATATATATACTATCTCCTTGAGTAATTCTAAGTCGATTTAGCCATGCCCATCTGCCTATCCGTCTGTTGAAAACACGCTCACTTTCGAAAAACTCAAAAGATATGAACAAACTTGGTTTCAAATTGCTTGTAGTTATCCTAAGCAGTTTGAGATTGCAATCCAGCAAAATCGGTTCAGTATTATCAGAGGCATTAATCAAAATATGCAACCACAACCCTAAAAAATTAATAATTTTATTACAAAAACTAACAATTGAAAATCCGTAGTTGAATCAATCTTTCTGTACTTGATTCAAGAAAATCCGTACTCACCGTACTATTGATACCACTTCGGATTGATTTGAGTACGGATGGATTGATTTTTCTTTTGAGTGTACAAACAAAAAAATTCTGATAGTGCATAGAAAAATATTCTTGAAAAATATTGATGGAATGGGCCTATTAAAGTATGAAGGCTTTATGGATTGTAATTGGACTTAGAATACACATTCGAATTAATATGAAAATTTATAATTTAAATTTTTTATGTTTATGACATTGTAAGCAACCCATCCTTCAAAGTAATAAATATTCATTTAAAATAATAAATATTTGTCTCTTAAGTTGTTTGTATCCTTTGATGACTTAGTTTTGAAATTTTCATGAAATATAATAAAATTCTTTTGCTAAATATTGCCATTTGGCAACATATTAACCGTCTTGTAACTTGTAACTGTTTACAATAAATCGTTTTTGATTTTTTCATGCCTAATCCTAAAGACATATGTGTCCTCTGAGGAATACCTCCCTTTTGTTAGATACATACTTTAAAGGCCTACACACACCAGGTTATGTGGTACAAACATGCACACATGAGACGACATGAACTTATATTTAGTCATAGATACTCAAAGATAGACAGTTATATAGATGGATAAATTAATGAATGGATAAAATCTGAAATGTTGTCTATTATGGCATGTTAACAAAAATAGAAATAAAGAGGAAAAAAAGTATTTCGTAAAAAGAGCAATAATATGTTTATATTTATTTTTTTATAACTTTTATTTTACTTTGTCTTGGCAAGTGCAAAAGGCCTCCGTCAAATGATAAGATAGAGTGGAGTTTTTTCTCTGTTGATTTATCAAAAAATAAACTTTAGTTAGAGGGTTGGACATAATGGTGTAAGTTTACTTCCCCACTGTTAACAAGTAGTAATATTGTTTGGTCTTAGTCTGATTGATGCTTCCACAGTCGTAACAATCGTTAATACCCTGTTTAGCTTCAATCAAAGAGATAAGTTTTATTGTTAGTTTTTCCCACATTTTCATTTCAAGATTTTTACTACTTGTTTTTCTTTTTTTTTTTAATTTATTGTTTGGCTACCCAGAAATAACTTTCACAATGAATGACACTTTTACCTTGGATTTCTCGTTTATTTTAATAATAATAATAATAAGACTAATGAGTTCATGGGGCACTCTTTTAGGGGCAAAGCTACAGTTCTTCTGAACTTATGTTTTGGGTATTTTAGATAATATTTTTCTGGTTTGTGCTTTAAGATTTTTTTAATGCTACCCAAGCAAAGTAATTGTTGATAATTAATTAAATGAAATCTGCCAGGAAAGGGAACTTAATGTAGATGAAGGTGCAGCAAGTGGATCAAATGTTATAGATATACCGTAATTAAGCTCAGAATTAATGCTATTACAAGTATTTAAATCTTGATTAAAAAAGAAAGGAAAATCCTTATGACAAGTTGACAATCTTACGAAATGAAATAAGAGAATTAAACAATCAACAAAGGGTATTTTTTACCCTCCACCGAGAGTTAGAGTATTTCAGGAGAGGCCTTCAGTGGGATCTATTTAAAATCCTTATTAAATCTGGCCTCGCTGCATTATAATTTTTAACAGTTCTAAACATCTTAATGTCTATTCCAATTGTACGATTCTTTATATGGGATTCATGTTAAATTATAAATGTGGTAAATTATGGACCGATCATCACGAAATTTGGATCAAATTTCAGTACAGCAATGTGATTTTTTGGCATATTAAATTGTTTTTCGGAAAGCGGCTTTATTTGGAAACACTGTTAAATTATGGAACGATTATCCTAAAAATTGAAAACGTGGCCCCAAAAAGCAAATGAACATTAGGGTGGTTTTTCAAAATCGATTTTCGAATTTTAAAGGTGCTCATATCTAGAATTATGCAATTTAGTGTTAAAATACGATTGCGAAAATCTTAGCTCAATCGGACTTTGCTTTCCCGTGCCTAAAGAGCCCCAAAGTTTTAGAAAATGACTGTTTTTCACGAAATAGCGGCATGTTTCTGCTTTAGCTGATGAATGCCATAATTTATTAAAATAAATTTACTATCAAATGAAAGGTAATTTTAATGACTTTACATTAACTTCTAACACACTTTCTTCAAAAATATATAATACAAAGAAAAACAAGTAAGAAAGTATAGTCGGTCAAGCCCGACCATATGATACCCTACACCACAGTACTAAAAAACACATCATGCTTATATGTCCATATAAATATGGATTTATCTATGTTTATAAAACTTATTAAAATCGGGTTAAAAGTTTGTGAGGGGCAGAAATTGCCACCTACCTCCCCTTGTGGTCCCATTTTTGAAAAACTGTATAGCTTATGTGTCCATATAGATATGGATCTATGTTTTGAATTTCATTAAAATCGGTTTGAGAGGCAGAAATTGGCCCTATCTCCCCTCGTGGTCCTATTTTTTAAAAAATACATCCCTTTTGTGTCCATGAAGATATGGTTCTATGTTAGTTTTAAATTTTATTAAAATCGGTTTGATAGTTTCTGAGAGGAAGATATTTCCCCCTATCTTCCCTCGTGGTCTTACGATTTGGCCCATTTTCAATAGGCTTGGTCCTTGAGTCAATAAGAACCTATGTCCCCAATTTTATCAAATTATCTCCAAAATTGCGACCTGTACTTTGCGCACAAGGTTACAGGGACATCCAGCCAGCCAGCCTGCCAGCCAGCCGGACGGACATCGTTAGTTCGACTCAGAACGTGATTCTGAGTCGATCGGTATACTTTAAGGTGGGTCTAGGACCAATATTTTAAGGCGTTACATACATCAGCACAAATGCATAATACCCTCTCCACTATTGTGGTGTGGGTTTAACAAAAAGTTATCAAATTTGTATTTATGTATACTTTGGGGCTCTTTAGGCACGGGAAAGCAACGTCCGATTGAGCTAAAACTTTTACAATTGTATTTTTACACTAAATGGAACATTTTTAGATGTGAGCACTTTGAAATTTCGAAAAAAATTTTTTTGCCATATTCACTAAAACCACCCTAATGAACATTTATCCCAAATTTGGGGCTTTTTTTGCATTATATAATAAAAATTAGATAAAATATGTCCCTAAATTTAAGGTAAAAGTAGAATTAGTTCGTACGTTCTGTTCTGTTATGAATCAGCTGTTTCGTTTCTGTTAAATTGAAAGTAAATATATCCCAACAAAAAAATTTTTAATTTTGCGCAGCACTAATGGTATATTAAAAAAAAATAAGCACACAATTATGCGCTTCGCAATAAGACATTCAGTTAAGTAAGTGAAAGAACTCTTATCAACTTTTATAAAAAAAAAAATAATAACATTTCAAGTGCCAGGGCATACCCTTACTACGCAGCGGCTTTGTAAGGGAGAATACTAAAAAATAGCTGTAACAAAACATTCAGTGTGTAATGCTAGAAACACAACTGGGACGAACGACGAACTATTCGCAACGAATATTCGTCACCAGAAATATAACACATTGGTGTATATAAAAGTTCACACAATCATTGCGTAGACCGAAATTCGTTGTGCGTAACGAACTCTGCGATTGGTTTGTTTATATTTCTTACGCAGACGAACGACGAATATATTGGGAAAGGGACAGCGCAGCATGATAGCAAAGTCTAATATTTATTAAAAATCGTGAAATCTGTAAAGAGATACAGGGACAATTCGCTTCTATTGCGAACTTGGTTAAAATTCGCGAAAAAATTGCAAAATTTTAAACAAACACTTCAATTTATTAGAAATCGCTAAATAAGTGAAAAAAACAAAGTGTCGGAAAATACAAAAAAAAAAAAAAAAAAAAATTTGAAAAATGCCAAAAATTCGCTGATCGTTATATCCTACAATTTTTATATGCGCTGAATAAAGCGCAAACAATGTATTGCTTCAAAGTGGGAACTCGCAATATAAAATTCATGTCTACCGTAAGCGATATGGTAAGCGAAACCTTTACGTTTCTCCCTTACAAACCTGCTTCGTTGGAAGCTCCATTTTTTATTGGGATATGTGGGCCTTGTTTTCCCTTTTTCGTTCTGCTCTGTTGCGTATAAATCAGTTGAAAAAAGAATTCAACGATAAGTTATGGCCAAAGTGCATATTTGTTTGTTGTGATGTAAAAAAATTTTAATTTTTTGTTTAAAGCTAGAAAAATTTATTTAAGTTAATGTTTTTTAAAGAGTGATATATTTTGCCACAAAATGTTAATTTTAACGAAAAGTTTTTAATGTTGTTCTTTTTTAAAGCAGCCGATTCTTTTCACAGAAAAAGTAATTACAAAATATTTGGCACAGGAAGGAACGGCACAGAACGGCAACCGAAAGTAACAAACAATTCTTCTTATAAAAAAGCACCTTAAATTTTTTAATGATTGTTTAACCCAAAAAGTTGATATTAAAAAAAGCATAGAAAGTTTTATTAGAAATTTGGGTTGGGGTACCGAAACTTAAAATCCCGAATTTCAAATTCCCAAATATTGATATTCTGAATTATTGTACAGTTATTTTTTAAAAATCGCGCGATAGACAGTATCGTTGGGTTTTCGGCCGGGCGAAAGCTATAGGACAATAAACAATGGCTGCGCTAACTAAAAGTTTTAATATTAGTAAATGAAAAATAGTGTCAAAATAAAAATTGCAATTTTATGTGGGGTCACTTTTCATTCCACTTCAATTGCTAAAACACCTCAACGAAAGAATGCAAAAGACCCAAATCAAAAACAAAAAATACCCTAAAATTGCATGTTCTTGCAGTCCATGCACATAAAGGTTAAGGGCCATTTCTCATTTAGTAAAAAGCTAAATTTGACCAAGTTTCAGCAGGTGGGCAATTCCTGGGGTCAATAAAGTACGTTCGTACACTTTTGATGTACAAAATATAGAAAACAAAACTTTTCCTAGCTTTTTTTTGCGATTCGATAGCATTTGGGTAGCTCTATGTTTAGTGCAAAAGATGGATTTCATCGAGTTTAAGTTTGCATAATGATCGTTGTAAATATGTATGTGGTCACGAACGTACGCAAAATAGAAGTCAACTTTGGCTGAAAGTAGTGAAATGTAAAAATCTGCGTAATGGAGCGGAATATTCAAAAGTGATTAATTATTTAAAAAGTGTATTAATGTAGGTCTCCATCCAGTATTTACAAAATAAAATATCTCTCTTGGCTTTTGTTTAATTGGCTTATGTACCGGTCGCGAACGTACAGTGTGATCGTATAAAAATATGACGAATCAAATTCTACTACATTATTCCTTACGATTTAATTTGTACTAAAGAGTTTCCCGGTGGTGGGGTTTATAAAGAGCCTCTGGCAAATTATGAACGGATCTAAACAAAATTAAATAAAAATCACATAATACGAATTTATTTTAAATTTAATGACATACGGGACATTCCGCCTCCAATTAATTTAACTTTTCTTAATAGAAACGTCAACTTTTATGGAGGCTGTTTAACATTTAAGTACATAACTCTTCTCCTACTAAAACGATTGCACTGGGTTTCAATCCATAACTGCAAAGGAAAACAAGAAACAAAGAAAGTGCCCATGACCAAGACGGAATTTGCTAAATCGACTAAGAATTACTGAAGAAACCAGAATATATATAACTAGCTGACCCGACATACGTTGTCCTGTCCAAATTAGGAAAAATGTTTGCGTTCGATTTTTAAAATCCTTTAAAAAGATACGAACATTTGAAAGAAAAATTAGTCAAATCGATGGAGCCATTTTCTGATTTTAGGTAAATCGAAAAAAGTGGGCGTTAAAGTGGGTGGGGCAAAATTTTCTTTCCGTAAAAACCTAAGTTGGACCATGGCAATCATTTTAAAGAAAAAATCGTCACAATTATATGAAAATTTGATTTTTCCACACCCCTGCGCCCGCAGACCGAAAATTAAAAATCAGAATTCGCAGTGTCACCCGCCTGAATATTCTGAAGATTCCCTGAAAATTTCATCAAAATCGGCCCAGCCGTTTTGGAATCCATACGTTACATACATACAAACATACATACATACACACATCCTGTTTTATATATATAGAAGAAGAAGATACCCTGCAAGCAATTTGGTAGTCGACTACAAAAATAACGCATTTATAATTAAGTTTTTAACAACTAACTATAAGCTAACTATAAAAAATGCAGAAATTCCCCGAAATCAATGCGAGTGAATTCTGTGCGGCAATTTTTTTTTTATTTTCGTTTGTTTCTTATCTTTGTTTTCTTTTGTTATTCCGATTTTGATTTCAAGAACTGTTTATTGTTTTGTACCAGGGTTACCGTTGGAAATTTTCGAAAAGGGTCACAAAAAGGGGATTTTCCAGAAAAAGGTTCAAAGTTTTTATAAGCAGTATTTCCCATTTTAAAGAAAATAAGACCAAGTTTTTGATAAATAAACAAAAAATTTTTGTTTCAAGTAGGAAGTGTTCAAAAAAAACTTAAATTTTTTATGGAATGCTTTGTTGCACTTTGAGGCAATTGTCGCCGTTTTAAAAATTGCCCCATATATAAACCGAAGTCACCTATTTTACAGGGCACTTTCAACACTGTAGATTTATACGGGGCAAAACGTATAGAAGTAGAATTAAGCATTACCCTTTTGGAGAGCAAAGCATTTTTAAGAAACGAACATCAAATTGCATTTGTTAAATAAACTTTCACAGTTTTTTGTATAAAAGAAAACCCATAAGTTATTAAAAAATAAAAAAAAATAACAAATGTGCACATATTTATATGAGTTATGTTTGCTTTTAGGGAAATTGTATTTCTATTTTTTACTTCACTAACGAAAATCTAGTTTAGAACTTTTTAGGAATGTGCGTTCTATATTCTGTTATAAAATCTTCACTTCAGTCCATTTTTCCATCTCCGATTTGAAAAAATTATGAGAAGAAAGCATGGAATTGTAAGTGTCTACTTTGGGTCTGTTACAAAGTATAGTTTTAAGCAATGCTTGTTTCGAAAACATTTGTTTACCTGAGGCACTCTGTTTAGTGTTGACCAAAAAAAAAATATGAGTGGTATTTCCGAAAAGGGTCAAAAAATGCGACAAAATAGTTTAGTAGATACAAAAGGGTAAACTAAAAACTAAACTAAAAGGGTCATGAAGGGTACCAAGACCGTCGAAAAGGGTCAAATTGATACTTTAGTATCACAATGGTAACGCTGTTTTGTATATGCAAAATTTTAGTGTCGCAGTGACGCCTGCCGATCATTTGTCTCAATTAAGGAAGATACGGACACTAGAAATGCCTTTAAGTATATAAAAAAACGAAAAGAAAGCAGAATACATAAAAAATAGAAGTAAAAATACTTAAAATATTTACATAGCTGAATTCAAAATAAAAAGAAAAATACTAAAATAAAATAAAATAGTTTTTAATAATTAAATATAAAATGTTTTCCTTATTAAGCTTATGGTGTATTAACATAAAGTTAGCTAAAAGCTAACTACTACCTTACTAACTTTTAGCTAGCTACTACCTAACTCACTTTAAGCTAACTAATAAGTAGCTAACTTCCTATGACATGCCAATGTTAAAATAGTCAGTTGGCTCCATTAAAAATAATCCAGGCATCAACCACAACTAGCTTAAAAAAAGTTAATTTAAAGTTAGCTTAAAGTTAACTGAGTTGCTTGCAGGGTAGATAAAATGTCTTTCATCTACATTTAAAAAGTTTCATACGGAATGACAAACTGAGTATAGTCTGTTTAACACTTAAAGGGAATAAAATCAAGACTTTTTGGTCAAAAATAATTAGGTAAACAAATTTCTATAAACGAAAATCTTTTTTAATAATCCTAAATTTTGCACATGTTGTTCTGCAACTTAAACTCCCAAACATGTCCTGTTTTATATTCTTTTATGTCCATCACTTTCTTTATGCCCGTCAGTCAATGTGTTTCATATTTAAATGAAAATCATTTACAGATACATGACAGCAATCGACTATAAATTAATTAATCCTCTCATCAAAATCAGAATAAAATATAGATAATACAAAATAGATGGTTATAAATTTTGTCTATAATTGAGTGAAGATGGAAATTGGAAACAGTTGTTAGTTTTGTGTGTCTTTTAATTTGTAGCAGTGTAACCAATTTGCTTTTATTAAAACCGCTATGATTGGCTAAGGTGTAGTAAAATTGAAGTAAGAAACTTATTATCTGTGTGGTGCAGCCGTCAAAAATCCAAAGTAATTAAAAACTTAAAATTTTCCTAGTTTTTATCCGTTTTAAAAGGGGATATTTTTTGCTTTTTACAATTTTTGATAAGCAACAACTCAGTTCACTACTCTGACACTATAAGAGTCATATAAGCTAGAGCTTGCAAGCCAATTCTTATCTTGCGATTACGAATTCAAGTAAATTAATAAGTCACAATTTGCTAAAAATGTGTCCAAAGTCTCCAATCATAGCAGAAGTTAAAGCAAAAAATTAAATCGTTTCTTTTCCCAACGTTTCCACATGCAAGTAATTACTTGCAAGTAGTGTATAAGTATTATCAACGAAACATCGAGGAAACAGCCGATTGGCTGAAAGTACAAAAATGTTATCGAAAAATTGTGAGTGTATTGCGTTTTTCAAACTTGCACTTGTAATATAACCACCGTATTCATAAACGGTTATTAAATTTAACAAACGTTTATAAAGGAAATATTTCATACAAAATTTGTCTTGTAAACCTTTATTAAATTTAATTTTTTTTATGAATACAGGCATAAAACTTTTAGTCTTGTGGATGGGACAACAACTAAATGAATAAACACTAAACACTTGCATGTGGAAACGGGGGACAAGATGCGACAACTTTTATTGATGTATAAATATTTTGAACATTTAAATCAGTGCCCGAAAATAGACACCAAATATGGCTCCTTAGTGTTCGGTTGATTTGTGGAAAACACAAACGCTAATAGTGTTTGTGTAGAAAATCATTAAAATAATAACGTTTTCCTGTTATTCATACTGTTTTTTATTAAACTCAACAAAAGATGAGAACATTTAGTTCCGTTCGGTTTTTTTTTTAAATCCACAAACTTCTTTGTCTTCGGTTCATCTTGTTAGTCCCTTTTGGCTGGTAAAATAAAACAAACATTTTTTGCAAAAACATGTGTAAAAAACAAGAAGCCAGGAAAATAATTTTACACAAACAAAACATTTACATAATACACACACAAGCTGTTCGTATCACTATAATTGTTCTGTTTATTTTTGAACGAAGAACAGAACACTATATACTGTTCGACTCTTTCTTGAAAATAGTTACGAACGGTATAAAGGGCTGTGTTCGTTGACTCTTTTTTTGAAAATAGTTACGAACGCTATTAAGGATTGTGTTCGTCTACACAAACACTAAAAAAATAAAAATAGATATCGTTCATAGGTGTGTGAGCTAAATAATGTTCTGTTTATTTTCGAACAATGGTTCCAATTATGTTAGTTAGTCGTTTCTACATGAGACCAACAATCCCTTCAATTGTTCTGTTTTTTAAACGAAGAATGTTCTTAAGTTTTTTCATTTTATTCCGCCATTAAACAAGCGGATATGCGTCACTAAAAAAATTAAAAGATCTAAGGTATCTCTAGACCTCTTTAGTTGAACCACAGCGTAGAATGGTCGGAGAATAATCCTTCTCCAAATTTTCTTATAACATTTTCACAAACGCTCTAAAAGTCAGTTCTTGTAGACTTTTCAGAACTTTTACTGGGTGTTGGGGCTAATGCAGAGTCATGTTTAGAAGTTCAATAAGACGTTTTTTCTATTGTCTTTGAAATTTTCAAGATTTGTGTCGCAATACGTTCATTTATTCAAATTGGCGACAAAGTAAGTCTCCAATTTTTGGAACTCTGAACTATCCTGCATCTTTACCATTAATTTATTGTAATTTTTAACAATATTAAAAGTTAACTAGCGGAATAGCGGCAGACATTGTACCAGTGGCTTTGCTTATGGATTTTGTGGTCCCTTCGAAGTAACCCAAAATTTGTAGAAATATGATTTTTATTCTCACACAAATTAATACAAAAAATCAGAAAAATCAAGACTATCCAATGAGGAAACATTTAACTCCTATGGTGCAAAGCAAAATGGCTAAAGTCGTCGATCAAAACCAAGTATATGCGTCTGTACAAAAAGTAGCAGTGTAAAATTCTATTGACAAGTTACACAGCAAACGCGTAGAATGCCCATACGTATTGAAAGCATAGAGAAGAATTGCGTTACATTTTCTTTTATACGTCTAACAAAAAAGAAACATACACATAGAAAGCGTGGTGTGAACCTCCAGGCTAAGAATTAAAAGAAACTATTAATTATTCAGTTTGATTTTGTGCTCTGCTTTTGAATGTTTTGTTGCTCTTAGCGTAATGCAAAAAAAAAACATTAAAAATTTAAATGTTTGTTCAGAAAAACTATTAAAAAAAGTAACATCGTATCGACAGTAAAATATCGCCGATACCGATATATCGGCATATCCAAAGTATAGCCTATATATCGGTATCGGTATTCGTTACATCCCTAAGTTTCATCCAAGATAAGAAACCCTTATGAAGCTTGTCAAAATTAATTCATTAATTAAATTTGTCTATTTTTTCTTTGTTTGATTTTGTTTTTTTTTTAGCAAAATACTTGTCAAATGTGTATGAGCAGAATAACATATACACACACAACCAAGTAGTTACACGCAAACAACCTAACAAACATGTCAATTGCAAATGTCATAACAAGTTAATTAAATGTTTGTGAAATAACGATAAACGATAAACGATATTTTTACATTATTACAATTTACATTGCTAATGTTTCAAAATAAATGTAAATTAACAAGGATTTTATTATTTTTTTTTTTTTATCTGTATTGGGTTTTGTTATTCGACATTGTACAGATTTCAATAAAATTCGATTTATGTACAATGAACATTGTACATGTTTCAATAGTTCAATTTTATACAAATAAATTAAAACAAAAGATGCAAATAAATTACAAACACAAAGGCCAAATATGTATGTGCATAATAGCGAAATCATAATAAAGTTTTAGGAGAAAGTTGACAAATTATGCAAATTAAAATTATGTGAAAAAATTTAAATTATTATGCAAATACGCTGGATAATTATTTTTAAACTGACCAAAAATGTATACATATGAAGAGTATACATGTGAAACCTTTTCCCAGTCATTTTGTGGAAACCCTTTTCCAGTTAGTTACAATAAGTCTTTGTGAGTTTAAATTTTGTGTTACTTGATTGGCTTGTTGGTTAAAGGGTTGATAATAAAAATCATGTATGTATGTGTAACACTACCACTACTACAAAGGCCGTCAGTAAAATGAATAAGTGTGCGTGAGTAGTGGATTTATTTTCATTTTTCTAACCACTAAACCATATTCAAGCGAACATTTTGCACGCCAAATTTGTAATTTTAATAAAGTCAAGCTAAACTAATACAAACACCAAAATACCCGTTGGAAAATAGTTTTCGACCAACAGTACAGTGTTGTTCTCCTAAATTTTAAGCATGTGACATCATGACATCAAAATCGCATTAAGCTTCTTTGGTTAAGGATTACTACAAAATAATTTTCATTTACTCGTCAAACTTTGTTTGGGTTGGTCAGTTTCTTTGACACTTCTTGATTGAATTTAGTCAGGTTGTTGTTTGAACTCAAATTACTTATATAATTCCCATCGGGCTTTTTGTTCGAGAGTTGCTTTCGACTATTTTACTATTTTCGCTTACTTGAATTTCATTTGAGCCCCCATTGGTCAGTTTGGTGTTAATGCATTGGCATGTTTGGTTTTACATTGGCAATCAATCATTTGATTTTTAATTTAGCTAGATATTCCTTGTACATATGTATGCACATAATACTTTTGCCATGCATTTGGTACTTTTACATGAACATTGTGTAGTTATATACATTTATTATTTTTGAATATTACAAAAAATTTGCGGTGTAGTTAAATTTTGCAACAGTTTTCATTAGAATATTTTTGTTTTGCAATCAAATTTGTTTTTTTAAAAACTTGTAAACAGTTTTAATTGACTGAATTTCTATGAAACTTATTCAGCTATTTATTTTAAACGAAAATATTTTGCTTATTTTTGTGACATACAAAACAAAAAGTTAATGTTTAGGAAATTAATTTATAATATCTTGGACAAATAGTTTCTATTTCAATCAGTTTTGCCCGAATTACAAAAAATATTTACTTGGCGAGCTAAATTCTTGCGACATGTCCCTGCAACAGTACTCGTATTTTCTTTTGGTAATCCTTCAAAAACTCGTATAGGTTAACACGTTACATTTTTTGTTGCAAGCAACAAGCTAAAATTCGACTTTTAAGGCTGTGTTGTCAAGATCTCAGTTAAACTAAGTTTAGTTAATCTGAAGATATAATTTTTTACCATGTTTTTATACAAAATTTTGTCGAAAGATCTTAGTTTTGTTTAAAATGTTGCTATTTTATGAAATCATATTTCGCCGGAAAAAGTCACAGTTTCAGACCCCGTTAAACTAAGTTAAAACTTAATTCACATCTCAAAACCCCGTTCCAAGTCTTTAATTCAAATTTGACTATTCAATTTTAAAAATTTTTCTGAAGGTTCGTACCTACATGAAAATGTTGTTTAGTGTTGCAATTTATGCCACATTGCTTATCTCGCAAGCCCCCCTACGTCTTTTTTCAAAATCTCCCGTTTCATGAAATATCGCTGTGGTGCCATGATTTGGAAAAGACAAGTGTTCCTTAGCTTATATGCTATGAGCGCTATCGTGTCAAACTATTTCTGCAGGGAGCATAGGTGAAATAAAACCATAAAAAGCTCATAAAAACGGTGGTTAAATTTTAAGGGCCGATGTTGATTTTGAATAAAACACAAATTATTTAGGAAATTATTGCAATTTCTTTTTATTATGATAATATTAGAATGGAACAAAATATCGGCCAAATGGCCGCCGCAACCTCGGCGGTACACCTCCATCCGATGGTCCGAATTTTCTTTATTACCTTTAGCTCTTGAATTGTTGCTGGCTTATCGACGTATACCTTTTCTTTTAAATAATCCCAAAGAAAGAAGTCCAACGGTGTCAAATCACATGATCTTGGCGGCCAATTGATTGATATCACCACTACGTGAGATAACACGGCTATTGAATCTTTCGCGCAAAAGAGCCATTATTTCGTTAGCTGTGTGGCAAGTGGCACCATCCTGTTGAAACTATATACCGTCCACATCCATATCTTCCAATTCGGGCCATAAAAAAAACAGTAACTGCCTGACCGCCCATAAACCGCACCAATCAGTCACTCTTTGTGGGTGCATTTGTTTTTCGACAATCACTCTTGGATTATTATTCGCCCAAATGCGACAATTCTGCTTACTGACGAGTCCAATGAGGTGAAAATGTGCCTCATCACTGAATCACGAAGTGCACGATATGCATTTTGATTTGAACGAACATTTTCATAATATGCCTGAATAGCTTTAACGCGCTGCTCGATTATGTATCTTTCTATGGTTCAAATTGAGTTAGTCTAAAGTTGAGAAATGTTAAATGAAATGCAGAAAAAGACTTGACGTTTAGGTGTGGTTCACATTTAACATCGGCCCTTAAAAAAAACCACTCTTTATATCAGATTATTTAACCTGTATTTTGGCACGGACCGTATCGTGGCAAAATCCTAAACTCAACACTTGTATTTTAGTCTTAGAGGCAGTCGTTGTTTCTTGCGCAATAGCAAACTATTTCGGACTACATGCAATATAAATATATGACACTCTAGTCCTTTTCTACAGAAACATGAAAATCGTTACAAACATTTACACAGATAACAAACTTATACAACCATATCGTCGCCTTAAATGCAAACAGACGTAACTACACGAAAATTCGAAACTGAGTTTTTTTAATTACAGGTTCACGAAAATTATTAGATACCTGCGATCAAAAATGGCGACTTTATTAAAGAAATTCAAACGCCAAGAGCACCTTGTTGTTATTGATTTTGTAAAGTGTTTTGCATGAAAAAAAAATAAAAATTAACTTTCGTCCGTTTGCATTGAAGGTGAATTGATCCCAACAAATTATGCTTTATCTCTTGCTACAACTGTTGACGACTCGAAACACAAAGATAGAATGGAAATACGCCTACTGATGGCAATTAAAATTAGGCTGGAAGGTAAAATGGCAGAACGATATCAATAATTCTCATTCAGTCAAAATTCGAAAAGCTTTTAATTTAGCTTTCAATAGTGCCAAATTGTTAAAACATTTACTTTAATTGGTATATGTTCATATACATAGTCTGTGTTCATACGGCTCATGTCTTATTGACAAGATTGCTAGTTTATAGGCAAGAGGGACGAGGGGAAAAGAAACGAGTACACAGATGCATGTACTGTCTTTACGTTTTGCTTTCTTATTCGTTGTTTAATTTTGTTTTTGTTTTCAATATCAAATAAAACAAAATAAAAAACATGTCGTCAACATGACATGAATCATTTGAACGCGAATTCATGTTCAAAGAAGAAAAAGGAAGAATCTTGTCAATAAGATATGAGCCGTATGAACTCAGACATACTTATATGTTACTTTTCTAGATATGCAGCACGTGGCAAGTAAACTATGATAAATATAAACAAAATAGAGCTGAAACTTGTAGTAACTACATGTTAAGGATGTAGTTACTTCTATTGCGACTGTTAGTTACCCAACACACATTGGAATATCAAATGAATAAAGATTCCAAACATTTTGCTTTTTTTTAAGAATGAATACATATATAATCGAATATATTATAATCGACAAAAGTGGCGACTTGGAGACACTTAATCTCAGGTTTCCTGCAGGGTAAGTGAGTATATAAGAATGCAGACACATACTGATACATTTGTAAATCTTTCGCATGTGCACAGTATGGAAAGAAATATAAACTAGAGACAAGTCTTATCATAAAATATTGAAAGTTTTTTTTGCCTTTTTCTTTGCAAAAATAATAATTTTTGTTATATATTTCTTTTTTTTTTTTTTGTCAAAAGCAAACAAACAAGCAAACACGTAAATTTGATTTAGAAAATAACACTTGTGCCCTGTATAGTTTTGCATAAATTCGAAACGTTAAACGTTCGTTCACATGTAAATAAAACTAAAATAAATATAAAATCTAGATATTAGAATTGTATATTGTTGAAAGTCTAACATTGGAATACGCTTACAAACTCCCTAGCAGCAGACGCAGCAAAGTATGCAACACATGTTTATTTGTTTGATGATTTTGTATTTCGAACAAAGTAAAATTGTTTTTTTTTTTTTTAAATTGCTCCTGTTGAGTGACCTTTATAATACCACTGGCTTACCGGAAGTTATCTTTTTTTTTTTTTTTTTGATATAAATACAATATTTTTTAATTTAATTTTTCTAGTAACTGCTGTATAAAATTTAAATTAAATTTTTTTAATATTTTTTCTTCTATTTTATTAAAGTATTTTTCTATTTTATTTTTCCTTGTGCTTATTAATATATTTTCTTTTATTAAGCTTTTTTATTACTTTTTCATTTTGTCATCTTTTTTCCAATTAATAAACAACTGACACAAAACTATTTTTATGTATTTATTTCGCCAATTAAAACTTAAATCTATTAGCAGAGCAGTAAAAGCTTGAGAATCAGTCATAAAATTTATTAATTATAGTTCAGGCATTAAATTAAACAAATAAAATAAAATTTCTTTTTATGATGCTCATTAAATTTGACAACAAAACGTTTCGGTTCAATGGAAAAACTATGGATATTTATCATTTCATAACTGTTGTCAAATAGTTAGAGTAACTAAGTCGAAGGAAACTTATTCCAAAATTCGACATTCAAAATTTATAAGATTTTTTTTTATTATGACAATTAAACTATTATTTTTTCTTTTGGTATAAATGTTGCAACAATTAATGCAAATGA
Organism: Pollenia angustigena; assembly: GCA_930367215.1. Taxonomy (NCBI): domain Eukaryota; kingdom Metazoa; phylum Arthropoda; class Insecta; order Diptera; family Polleniidae; genus Pollenia; species Pollenia angustigena. The sequence goes on along the minus strand of OV884057.1, from coordinate 114,718,542 downwards.
AATTAATTACAACCTGAAAACTTTATTTCTTCTGCGAAAATGTTTTAATAGGTTTTTTAATTTAAATATTTCTGTGGCAATAATAAAAAACTGATTAAGTCTATTTTTTAAGGTTGTGGGAGAGCAATTTTAAAGGCGGTTTTCGAAAATTGACATACATTTACATTCTTGGCGCTACAGCTTAAATTCAGCCTTGACCTTCCAAACAATACTTTTCCATTTATTTTTATTTCTCGCAACATTTTTCCAGTCTTGTACATTTATTATTTTCAAATTAGTATTGGCCTGTGAAAGCAATTGGCAAATGGGATAGCGCTTTTGTTTTTGGTCGTCCAACTGCTCTCCTGCCTTCTGGCTTGCCAAAACAGATTCTCTTGATTGTGGAGCTTGTATCCATGACTAACCCATCCAATTCTTCGCGATCTTATTAGTGCTGAGAACGATGATTCATTTAGTGCTACCTGAAGTTCACCATTTGTTCTTATCCTGATTAAATTGTTCTTAAGTTTACTGGTCCCAGGATCCTTCATAGAAATTTTTGCTATGCGATACCCAGAGAGTCAGCGTCTGCTTGGCTCAGTGTCCACGTTTCGCATCCATATCTAAGTACTTGCAACATAAACATCACTTTTTTGCAGTTATATTTCTTTTAAGTTCTTGTTCCTTAATATTCCCAATGTCGCAGATCGAAAGTATGTTGAATGTTAGACCGACCATATGGACTAAAAGTAAAGCAAAGCAAACATTATTGTTGCCCTTGGTGGCATGTACTACAAGCAAGTACACACTACAGTTGTATGAATACATGATTGTCACACTTTCGTTAAAAATGCTCCAAATATTATAGCCTATTAAAAAAGATAAGCAATAAGTAATTTTGCAATAACTTCCTGAAAAAGTAAAACTTTTGAACGTAAAGATCTCAAAGGCGCTATTAACTCAAATTTAGCTTATGCCAACTTAAGCACTTTTTCTTTTTGCCACAGATTTAAAAAAATTTTAACTGTTATACCTACTGGCATAAAAAATACTTCTTAATAATTATAATTTACTAAGAAGCTAAAGTAAGAAGATGGAAAAGTGGAGAAAAAGCAATATAAGCATATATAAATCTCTTCAAATTAAATACTACATATTATCCGAAAATCGTTAGAATATAAAAAATATGCTTTATAAGTATTTTCCAGAAAAAAAACAGACTTATCTTCAGTTCTTCGCTTCCTTGTTTGAAAATAAATTACAAAAACATTTATAATTTCTACAATTTAGAGTACTCCACTCCATTACTTTCCATAAGGAATATGAAAAATAGATACATTTATTTTAATACTTGGCTTGGCCAGCCATATACGTACATACGTACAGACACACACATCAACAAAAAATTTACCAAAAATACTAGTGAAATTGCTTAAACTTCACAGTGTGTGAAGGCGTTTGATCACACACACACGTACACAGACCACTGTAAAATTTTACAGAAGATATACGACAAGAAAAGAACAAATATTAAAAGAAAACATGATTTTTTTATATAGAAGAAGTAAGTTGAGCCACGATAAACACTATTACTACCAATAAATAAATTGCAAAATGAGCAAAAGTATCAAGGCATGCTACAACACTCACTTCGTTCATGCAACCAATGTTTTTCTTTAATTTTACATTAACTTTTTTATATTCTGTTGCGTCCTTTTCTTCAGACTTTTCTCTGGTCTAAGGCAAAAATTATCAAGAATTCAAGACCAAAAAGAAAAAAAGGTTTTATTCGGCCGTGCCGAATCTGGGACACCCACCTCCATTAGGTCCATTAGGTATTTAACTATAGTGCATATTAATGATATATTCAAATTGCAATACAACACATACAAATGCACATTGCTTCAATCAGAATTTCAAAGGAAAGTTTGTATGGGTATTGAAGTATTGCTCTGAATTTTGTGTGGGCATTGTGAAATAAAGTTTTAATTTGCCGCGTTGGAAATATCAAACAACCATTGTTGCATTAGAACATTTTTTTGCTCCTTATCAAATTTGTGGGAACTTTGTATAAAGTAAAAGTAGAAAACTGCCATTTCTTTCACTTCTTCAGTTGTCATTGGCAAAAATTTTTGGTTTTACTTCTGATTCATTAAATAGAAACAGTCGTAGTCACACCAACTCAAAAAGCTAAAAGTTGTACACAAATTATCTTTTGTTTGTTCGACAGTTTTTGGTTTCGACTGCAGTTTTTAAAACCTGGGATCTAATTACCGCATACGATATCGAGCAAAATTGATCGAAATTTTTTATTTTGGTATCATGGCTCTCGATATCGAATGAAATGTATCGTAATATGAGACGATAGCATTCGATATCGAGTAACAAAAGCCATTACAACTCCCTAGTTATCATTCGATACGTCAGTGTCTATCGAATGCATACTCGATACGATAGCCTACTCGATATCGAATGCGGTAATTAGGCCCCTGAGTAATATATCTTTTCAGCCTTGTTTTCACCACCTAAAATTCCTTATATAAAGTTAACATTGATGTCAAATTATAACTAAACCTTTTAGGCTAATATCGCGTCGAAAGCCTTATTCAGGGAAAATATTTTATGGGATCTATGGGAAACGATGGATCGATTTTTGATACTAAACAACCTTAATATAAAGCACGCAATATTGCCATTTCGTTTCTTTCGCGTATCCCGTATTGGCTCTATTATGCGACAGGTCTTAATACGGAGGTACGTTTGTGCATGCTAAAGACATACAGACGGACACACTTTGCTAGATCATCTGAGGCAAGGATTTATAAAAAATATTGATTGATTCGATGTGTTACAAACGAAATGACAAAATCAATATATATCCCTTCTCTTTGTTGGTGTGCATAAAAAATTAAAAGAAATAGAAAAGGAAATACATTAAAAACCAGATGTGCAAGTTTATTGTTGTTTACAACAACATTTTAACTAAATAAATATTGTTTCTTTGCAGCTGTGTTCGTTAGTTGTCTAGTGTATAAGAGTATGTGTGTATATAAGAAGTCAGTAGTTCTTAAGCCGCAGAGTTCTATGCTCGGCCTTTGCGAATCAGGCATAAGTTTTTAGAGTGTTTTTAGATTTACTCCTACTTTTTTTCAATTCCAAACAAAAAATTTTGCTCGAAATGATCTCTTCAAGATGCGCTGGGAGCAATTTAAAAGGAGTTTTTCAATGTACAGAGTTATTTTAATATTGAAAATTTGCCACAGCAACTAAACATTTTGCCTAAACTACCCAGTAAAATCTTCGTCTACTTTTTTAAAATTAATAGCTTCTTTCACTCTTTATTTAGTAGCTTTCTTCTGTATAACTACTACTACACCCAGAGAAAAAACATGTTTAATTAAATATGATAACCTTCAACAACACTATTCTTGAAAAAAATTAATATATTAATTTTAATTTAACCATATTATTGTACCATAACATGTACAGAGGCAACCATAGTATGGTTATGGCTTCATGATGAAGGACTGTTTAGACCATGATATGGTTGTCGGTGATAGTAATATTGTTAATTTAAACATAATATGTTTAAAATTTTCTTTTAAAATAGTTTTGTTGGAGGTTATCTTTTTATTTTTCAGATGTATGAAGGTAAAAATAATGACTTACATTTAAATGCGTTTATTTTGGAAATCCCTTATAAAATTCATTGGTTCTTTCAGTTGAATGGGAAGTAGTATATTTACTTTTTGATGATTACTTAACACATTATTTTGCAGGTAAAGTTTTTAATGGGTATTTCGAAATAAAAAAATGTTTATGATGAATGGACTGGATGTTTTTGTAAGGAACAGAGTTTAGAAAATTTCCATAAATATTGCGCATTCATAGTTGTTGGTTTCTGTAATCATGAGTGTTAAAGATGAATCGGTGATTTGCCATTCGCATCCGATTCTGGTATCGGGATTGGTGGTTGGAGCTTCTAGACTTGCTTTCATTATCTCAACTTTCTATTATCTCCACTAGTTATTGAGGTTGGTTATAAAGTGGCGCTAATTACTCTCCAAGGATCATTAGCAACGCAGGTATTTAAAGGGGCTCCAAAACGAGACTTCTCGGGACTATTCCTCTTAAAACCGCTGAATTGTCCGCGGTTGCTTGTTTTACTCGCAGTATCCCGGCAAAATTAATGAGGTTTTCACTATCGACAACCAGTGGACGCGTTTAATAGCATCCAGCTTTGCTTCCCGCGGCAGCAAGTACTATGTAATATGTGCTAAACGCCACTTGGCTCTTTTTTCTAACTTGAAACCATAGGAATCAATATATAGTTTGCTTGGTTTTGAAAAAGAGTTTAGATTTTTAGGGCGTTCGTCTATTAATCACCTAACTTTAAAGCCACCAGCTAAATGAGTTTTCCATGCAAACAACTTATAACAAAATATTTTTATTTAAAACTCTTTTAAATTCAAAATTGAAAAATTCGCTTTTTAACGATATCTTTAGATTTGAAGGTGCACTTAAAAGTCGAACAGTTCCAACAAAATGTTAAACCTACGATATATAATTTTTAAAGTTTTTAAAATCTCCGTTTTTACACGTACGCATAGTTAAATTATATCTGATATTTTTGTTTTATATTTTTATATATTTTTTTGCTAAAAAGGAAACTCAATGAAACGTTTATAAAGTTGTTTTTCTATTCATCATTCAAACCTTTTAAAGGAAATAGTGTTGTAAATCCCTGAAATACTATATTTAAAAAACAAAACATATAAAATATGTTTGCAGCTTTACACGCTGTAAATATTTGTTGTTGTTAAGGCAGCTAGACTATCTGTCCGTGAGCTTCTCCTGTACGATGGTTTGTTCTTATCAAAAAAAGAAAAGAAAAAGTGACCGTACAACAAAGGCATATGATGTTGTTATAAGAATAAGAACTTTTAACTATTCACTTCTAATGAATTATGAAGATACAGACAAGAAATTATGATGTTGTAAGACTGCTTGTTGTATTACTACAACAACAACAACAGCTCGCCTTTTTGCTTTCATATTTCAATTCTATGTGGCAACAATAAAAACAAGTAGCAACATATATATATTTGTTTTTGCTGTTGTTGTTTTTACTGTTGCTGGAAAAAATGTTTTTTGTTACTACAGCAACATGTACTATTACAAGAAAAGAAAATAAAAGACACATTAAAGATACTTGTATCAAACTTTAATTCTCTATTTAAGATATGTACAAATAGTTTTTTTCTTCTCAACATTAATTTTTGTTAAAGTTGTTAGACCAGGGTCAACAACATTAACCCAATGTGGCAAAAACTTTAATGTTTAAGGACTGAAATGAGAAGTAAAAGAAATTTGTTAAATTAAAAACCAGAGGATTAAGAAGTTAAGCTGACATGCATGTTGCAATCATAAATTTAAGAACGTAATTTTGAAACAGGTTGTAGGTAACTTCATTAAAAAAAATGGTATATTTAATCATAATTAGTTTATTGTCATAATATTTTGAAATGTTTTCCTTATGCCGGCCATACACCACACAAGTGGCCATAATTTTAAAACTAAAATAGAGAACACTTTGATTAGTCAGCCATGAGATTCTTTTTAAAATTGCAGTTCTATGTTTATTGACTTAAAAATTTCGAATTTCAAATAAGAAAATGATTGGTAGTTCTGTCGAAAATATGAAAGATTTTAAAAATTATTTTACATAATGTTCAATCGGTTTTATTTCAAAATTCTTTTAAGCACATTCTTGGAAACTATAAATCAGTTTATATTTTTTTTTTTATTTTAAAATTATTTATTAATTAGTATTGTGGTTATTTTGTTGAACTATAATTATTGTTAAAGCTAAGGCACGAGCTCTATGTGTACATTTATCCTTCAAGTTGTGCTGAAAGAGGTCAACAGAGAAAAGAAAGACAAAAATGACAAAACAAAAAATGTACTTTGGACTTCAAGAAGAATTCTTGACCAAAAGTACGAGAAAACAAGTAAGGAGAAAAACATGTAAAATCAATTAAAATGAATAACCGTTCAGAAAAAGCAAATTTCGATCTACCAAAGGTTAAAATACAATTTGGTTTAAGGATTGATGTTTGACTGTTGACGTCAGCAGTCGCCGATGGCTGCGAGTGTAAGACGGCAAATCCATCTGAGGATATCGAGTGGTAGCGATCGAAACATGTCAGGGTAACCAGCCGCCTGGGTTCGAATCTCAGGACAATCAAGTATGAATGATAATCAATAACAGTTTTAATTAATTTTCATGTTGTAAGAATCCTTTCTTCATAAAAACAATTTAATGAAAATTAAATTTGATGAACTTGAGCTTAATTAAAAATATAAAAAATTTGGATTAAAAATTATTTATTTTTATTTCGTTGGTTTCGAAAAGAGTGTTTATAAATTAGGAATGTTTTCCTTTAAGTTATTTAATCAAACAGAACATTTAATTAAATACAGAATATTTAAATGTTTTTCACTAGAAAAAAATTCACACAGCTTTAAATACAGTAATACAGTAAATATAGTCACGATACATAAAATACGAGTAAGCAATTTTTTATTTCTAATTTATAAGCGAAGACAACATGTGCAAATAAAAAAGGTTTTGATTTTTTAGATTTTTATTTACATTTTCATTAAATTTTCGTAGTATTTGATTTCGCGAGTCTATTCCAAATTTTAATGTGCTCTATTTCAGTCGAATTTATGCAAAATTCTAGGAACCCTGTCTAGTACCCATGTTCTGTAACTATAGTGAGAACTTCTCGCATCGAAAATATATGAAACAAAATCTTCCATCGTTTCTCGAAAAGTTAGAAAAAAGTGTGTCTGTAACTCTTGTCTAAAACTATCAAAAGAGATTACGTCGTAACGTTATAAATGTCATAACATTGCACTCGAAGCCGATGTGGCATTGCAGACGTTGAGAACGCCAGTAGCACATATCGTTGACGGCGACCAATATTTACTAAAATTGAAAAGTTTTCAACGACAGCGGCTAAAATACAACCGTCGACTTTACTAAATACCAAATAATGCTTTATTGTTTGCAAACTTGTTTTGAAAACATTCGTATTATTTTATGAAAATGTTAAAAGCAAAATAACAAAACAATTAGAAAAATGTGCCAAGAACAAAATATTATTATTATTATTCTTTGTAGTTTGCATTTTTAATTTTTTTTTGGTGTTAAAATTCTTGCTCGCCCCATTTTCATTCGTGAGTTCATTTGACAGTTCAAAGCGGGAACAGACTAATTTTTCCGCTCTCATTTTTTGTTGTCAACTATTAAAAAACCGCGAAAGATCTGAACACAAGTACACTGTTCAGTTTAATAAAATTGAGCAAATATCTAACTCGTTTTGATTTTTAATTAGTTAACTGCGTATCCAGCAGAAATAACGCCAAACTCTATACCTTACAGTGTCAGACTTAACCACTGAACTTGTGTAGTGTATGGCCGGCATTATTTACAACTTCTTTCTTTTGAACACATTTCAGAAATATGTAGTATAATTTATGTTTTTTTTTTTTTAATTTGCAAATTCAGAAGAAAATTCCGGTCTTAACATCAATAAAATTTGTTTAAGTACAACTAGGGTTTTTCATACGGGAAGCCCCGGGACCAAAATCCCTCAAATTTTTTCGGGAAAGAATTCCCGGGAAATTCCGAGATGTTTGGTTAATTAAGTCTTAGCGGAAGCTCCCGAGAAATCGGAAAATAAATTCCTCTTTACCGGGAAAAGAAAACCATAAGTATAAGTATAAGAGATTAACTATTCTCATGCTGAAACGTAAAGCTTGGCAATTACCAACGATACAAAAGCTACTTAAAATATTTTTTATTTTTCCATTAAACAACAAATCACTCTTTAATCTATCTGTGCTCTGAAACAATTTAACCTGCTAGTAGTACGAGTAATAAATTTTAAGATTTTCATGTAAAACATGATACATTGAAGTAGAAATACAGAGATTGAAGATTTAATTATAAATTGTATTTCACTCATCTTTATTAGTGATCTTAATTATTATCATTGACATCGACATCGACAGCTACCAGCAAAAGCCAAACAACACAGCAATATTGTAGATACAACATCGAGATTATCTGTAGTATAAAATACATGGTGGTGTTTAGTTCAAATAAGAAATCAAATTATACGCATTCGAGCACAAAATTAAACACATACAAATATTAATTCGCAGTTAACAATATATCAAGTACATACTACATATGTACACGTACATACATTCCTTTACCACCCCTGCGTATTTGAAAATCTTGAAAGATGATGAAGATAACGAAGATTACAAGGATGATTATGATGGTATACGTATGTGTATATCAATGAAATGTTATATAAATGACATTAATTATGGTTGTTTTACTTCAACTTCATACTAACACATACATTCAATGTACTCTTCTCAAAGTACATACATATTGTTGGTCTCATGTAAAAAGGACTAACTCACATAATTGGAACCTGTGTTCTAAAATAAACAAAACATTATTTAGTGTTCGGCTCACACACCCAGGAACGATAAATATTTTTTTAAGTGTTTGTGTAGACGAACACAACCCTTAATACCGTTCGTAACTATTTTCAAGAAAGAGTCGAATATTATATAGTGTTCTGTTCTTCGTTAAAAAAAAAGCAATTGTAGTGATACTGTAGACAAACATTATATTTGAATGATCTATAATGTTTCTTTTTTTACATTGATAAAGACATTGAACATGCAAAAATTGTAGCAAAGACTGCTTCACGAACAGCTTGTGTGGGTATTGTGTATGTGGTTTGTTTGTGTACAATTTTTTTTTTGGTTTTTTGTTTTTGTAAAAAAGGTTTTTTTACCAGCCAAAAGGGCGCTAAGCACAACTGAAGCAAACGAACACTAATGAGCTGAACAGAACACAATGAAGCTTGTGGTTTTAAGAAAAGAAAAAAACGAACAGAATTAAATCTTTTCATTTTTTTGTTGAGTTGGATAAGAACAGCATAATTTTTGGGCTCGAAGATTACAAACAGGGAAACGTTATTTTTTGATGATTTACTATACAAAGACTATTAGCGTTTGTGTTTTCCACAAATCTACCGAGCCGAACATTTATTTAGTATTTAGTATTTATTTCCGAACACTGATTAATAACACATTATAGAAACTTAGGAATCAAATTGTTAAATTTCTTGCAGAATCGTTACTTTTGGTACTATCACATACTATTGTTGCGAGAAGGTGTGAAATGTATTAGAATCACTAAAAAACTCGATTTCGTACAAATGGAATTATAACCTTTTTACATCAGAACAACGTAAGGTATGTACTAAAGTGTACTGTTAGGTATGTTGGTTATATTTTGTATATTTCGAGTGTATTGAGGTTGGTGGGGTTAGTTTTTTATGGTGTAAAGAAAATATCTTTAACTTTGCCTTCAAGATATATTATTATTCTACTCTTGGCTGTATCTTTTTGTTTTTCTTCCTATGTTTATATCCCTTTCAGTATCACGTATTACAAATGTCTGTTTGTCTGGAATCTACGAAATCCTCTTAAGCGAATTTGTTTTTCAAATTATTCGTGTTTGTTTAAATTTTTTTTTTTTTGTCTGTTTATATTTGTAGTGTTGATTTTGTTATAAGGATTGTTTTGCTACGTTTTCTTTTAATTTTCGATTAAATTTGTTCTAAGCCATAGGCAAATTAAAAGTCTCAAAATAATTTTGTTTATTACATCTTCATAGAAACAAATTTATGTATCTATTGCTTTTTTACTTATAACCATGGTAAAAGTAGATTAAAAAAATATGTTTAAAGAAACTCTTAAAGAAAGCCTAAACAGTAAACAAACACTGGCAAAAAGGAAGCAGGAGCTAAACTGTCAAGCCTGTACTCGCACACACGTTAAGTGAACAAAGATAAAGTTGTAAACAAGAATTGTCAGTTTAAAATCTAAAAATAAATTTTATATACTTTATTATTTATGCAAAAGTGTAGTTCTGTGTTTGCAAATGCAAAATATCGGAGCTCTTTTATGAATGATAACGGAAACTATGTGTAATTTGTTGTAAGATTTAATAAAATGGCTGTATGGCCCTATTCACAATCTTTTGCATTTGCGATTGCAAATTTATGCAATTACAAATATTTTCTATCTATTTTAAATAACTTCTTTGGTTTAGATTATAATGCCTGTAGCAAAGCAGAAAATTCACAGCTGATTGAGAATTGTTTCACTAAGCGCAGCTGTCGGTTTGCAATTAAATGTTGCGAAAGTCAAGCAAATATAACCAATTAGTTTTAAGTGTTGCATATGAACAAAAGATTAGCAAGTGCATTGCTGTATATTGTGTTATTGTAGAACAAAAATATATTTTATCATTTTTAAAATGTTACGATGCAAAAGCAATTGCACAAGATTGTGAATAAGGCTAATATTAAGGCACTTTCGCAAGACCACAAGCGAACGAGTGGAATTAAAATCGACAGAGATTTATCTCAAACTAGGTTTTCAGAGTAGTTCTGGTAAGTAGTAATAGTGGTAGTAGTTCTCAAAGTAGTACCCAGCAAAAACTTTGCTTACAAAATAAGCAGAAAAATAATGAGAATTTGACGAGCCGACTACTTACTTTTCTACAAGAAAAAGTACTTATTTTTGTTCGAGATGTCCCAAAAGTAATCCATTATAATTTAGCCTATTATAGTCTAAAAAATAATATGATTTTTTTATACTTAAAATTTTTATAAAAATATATATGTAGTTACACAAAGTCAATAAAGTAAAATTTTTTATATTTTTTTAAATTTTTTTTTTTTTTTAACTATTTTTTTTTCATTTTTTTTAATTATTTAATTTTTTATTTTTTCCTATTTTATTTTACTTTATTTAATTTTTTATTTTTTTTCTGTCTATGGCGGGATTCGATCGCGCAACCTCGGTGCTGATAGACTAGCTCGCTACCAGCTAGTCTACCGGGGCAGTGCAGTTTTTGTATTAAAAAACTATGTTTTTTGACTATAATGACATTTTTATTGTCATAATGAAAATTTAAATTTTTCTGTATATTTAAGATATAATAATAAAGTTATTATTTAATATATAACTAATAATCCAAAAAGTGGCGAATAAAGCTACAAAGTAATGAATTCTTGAAGTCATTAAAAGTAGGATTGTAAGTAAAGTTTTTGCTGGGTAGTAAATAAAAATAAATAATTTTATGAACAGGGTTGTTTTCAAATTTTTTTCGATTTTAATGAAACGCAAATATAATTCCTAGATTCATACAATACCGCAGTAGCAACTAACTATATTTATTGTTAAACTAAAAGCTAAGATCCCACGATAGTAAGAACGGTCACAGTTTTTTAAAATGCCACAATCTGTGCCGAAATTGTGTTGACTGTGGACATTCAAAATTAACCTTTTTGCGCCAAAAATGTGAATATTCTTTTGCACAATGCGTAGCCATCAAATTGTTAAATATGCACCGATCTTTATCGACCACTTGTGCGCCGATCACAGTCGACAATCAAAGACGATACAAGGGATAGCAAAACGAAATTTTGAAATTGCACCAGCCAGTTTAATTTTTTTATCCATAATTGTAGCAAAAATGCATTTGATTTATATATTTTTCTTATATATTAAAAATTAAATAAAAGATTTGTATTGTTGAACAAACTTGAGCTGATAGTGGGATCTTTGCTTAAGGCATATTTTCCAACCAGTGGCGATAAAATTAACATTTGAAATTTTTTTTCAATAATTCAGTGTAATTTAGTCAGTTAATTTCAAAAGCTTTTCTTAATTAACTTGGCGTCAAACATTTCTCGACCTATATTAACTTTTGTTTATTGAATTTAAGGTTCCGTACCAAAAGTAGGGTACCATAAATATCAACCCAACAGGAAGACATAAATTCAATTGCCTTTTTATAGTTGCTCTATCGATATTACCACAATAATCTGTACACAACATGTTTCAATATGTTGAAGAATGTAAAACATTTTAGTGTTTTTTCTGCTCTCAACAAAAATATTTTCATTTTCTCAGTAAATGTTGGAAAATATTACACCAAAACAAAAAAAAAAAAAAAAAAATTTGATAGAATATAGTAGCTGTGATAGTAAATAATAAATGTAGCAACTCTCTATTTGGTTTTGCAACAAACAAAAAAACTTTTAAATAATGTTTTCATTTCATTTACCATGTTTACGTGCTGTGGTTAGATTTAATTTTATAACCAAAATGGGTCCATACTAGGTAAATGTGTGTATGAATGTATATAAGTATTATGATTATTTTTTCAAGCCTCTACTAAATTTAGGTCGGTTTTTTGCTAATAAGAAATTTTTTTCTTTAGTTTTTTTCATTTTCAATAAAATAAAATACAAAACCCAACAAGTAATTCATAAAGGAAATTTAAATATATGTATATAATGTATGCATGTATGTATATATAGCTGATATAGTTTAAAACAATAGATATTATAGCACTATTAAAGAGAATGAAAACAATCCCCATTGAAATTTTAAAATTTTATATTTGTTGTGAGAACGCATCAGCTTTAAAAGAGAGAAAAATAGACTTTAAAGTGATCTTTCACTTAATATTTTATTCTAATGTCAAATATGTACCCACAAAAAAAAATTGATTTCAATTAAAAAATTTGCGACGTTTCACCCATTAAATTTGTTGCAGATCAGTCCATTAAATAACAAAGTTGGCCACAAGCCATAAACTACACAAAATATTATTTAAGTTAAACTTAAAATTAAACACTTAATCAAACTAGATGCAGAAAACTTACTGTTTGGTGCTGCAAAATAAAAGTTTAACTGTATGGACTCGAATGCAGTTACAAAATAGCATTAAAGAAAGGTTTTCCTACAAATGTTTCGTAATATGGATTAGGAATATGCACTACTCGAATCACTAGTCAATATGTCTTCGTAAACAACGATCGTTGGAACGTTTTAGACAATGGTTAGCGGTATAGACAAGTACAAGCTTACTAAATTGTTCGTCAATCAATTGCACACATCTAGGTTTAAGCAGGGATGATGCGAAATTCCACACGGCTCGTGATAAATCAATTCACTGAGAGAAATATTTGCCCAGCAAATAGTATGAACTGAAGCCATTAGATTATTATACCCCCACCACTATCGGTGAATGTGTATTATGCGCTTGTGCTGATCTTCAAATATACCGTTTGACTTAGAAATACTTTCTGAATCGTTCTATCAATGTCCTTCCGGCTGGCCATATGAATCTTGTGAGATACATATAGGTAGGTTGCAATTTCGGAGATAATTTGATAAGAACCAAGTCTAGTGAGTATCTGCTTATAATTTTACAAAGCAGTCATAAAAACTTTTTCCGGAAAATAAGCTTTGTGCCATAAAAAATAAAAATTGATTTTTATTAAAAAATGTGTGATATTAATTAAAAAATTAGTTAAATTTGCACCAGTAAACAAATTGATAGTATCAACTAAACGTTTAATTAACTTGATTAAACATTTAGTTCACTTGATTAAACATTTAATTCACGTGATCAAATTTTTAATTACAACTGATTTTATTTTAATTGGTGCAAAATTTTGGAGAATTTTTTCTGTGTATAAATTTTCTTAAGACATATTTTGGTATACAGATTAATTGCGGTCCAAAAATATGTTGTTGCAATCTCAATCATCTTACTGCAATCGGTCCATAGCTCTCAAAGACCAATCCCAATAATAGTTTTTAACGCCATGATTTTCTTACTAATGTTGATAAAATACTGTCATATCCAAAAACACCAAGTTCAAAAGTGACTCGCCTCAAAAAACTTAATTTTTCACGAATCGAGAAAAACTGTTTTTGAGTTACAAAAAATAGTTAAAAACAAATCGTTGGACCATTTAGTTGAAAATCCATACAGATAGTGATCTAAATAGTTTTTTTTTTAATATTTATGCACACGCAAAGAAAAAACATGGTTGTGGTAAACATATTCTAAGAGCAACATATTATGATAAGAATTATGATTGTAGTCACCATATTAAGATTATTATTGAATCATATTATGACTTAATATACTCGTAATATGTCATCATAATATTTTTCCCTTAATCATATTATTATTCTGTTAATCATATTAAGTTAAGAAGTAATCAAATTATTGTCATGTTAATCATAATAAGATAAGAAATTAATCATATTATTGTCATGTTAATCATAATAAGCTAAGAAGTAATCATATTATCATCATGTTAATCATAATAAATTTAGAAGCAATCATATTATGATACAGCACCTTTCATAGCTGTCATAAAAATATAAAATAAGTTAAAATATTTTTGCATCGATTTTTTATTTTGTGGCTTTTTACAATTTTTCTTAATGTTAATCAAATAGTGGAGTTCAATAAAAGGCTTGCAAAAGAGCAAATGAAAAATCTGTGGTTTTCATGGTCAACAGCGTGTGTCCATTTTTTCGATTTTAAGATGTTGATGAAATATCGTAGCACTTTTATAAAATATAACGAAATCTCTGTGTGTTTTGTTGTTAGATTTTACAAAAAAACTATGATATTTTGCATTTGCACTACTACATTACTAATACTTGAATGAGTTCCGCTAATATTTTAATTTTTTAATTTCTTTAAACTTATTTTTTTTATGGAATTTTATCTTTTAATTGTTTAACCGCTCACAAATTAAAAAACGACACAACTTCTTAAAAATTATTTTACAAATGGCGCTAACATAATATGATTAGAGTAAAAATAGTTTGATTGCATCTTTAACATAATATGATAAATGTATAGAAAGTTATCATGCTATGGCTATTAAATATCATGATATAGTTGTGAGAAATATAATATGTTTAGAAAGTTATCATAATTAAGTTGTTAGAAAAATAATTATTTTTCGGTCAACAATACTCAAATTCATAATTGCGATAAACATTGATATATTTACAGTAACTATAATATTGTTGATATTAAATAAAAATAACAATTATTTGTGTACGACAACAATATATTGTTACATTAAACATAGTGTTGTTGCCGTAACCATGCCCAACCATATTTTTTCTCTGCGTGCACTAATGATAAAGAACAATTCGTAGTTGTAGCATTTTTGATGATGTATTATTTGCACAAGTTACCGAATTATTTTAAGTTATGTCACTTAAGCTGAATTCTTTTTAAAGTTTTGCACTTTGGCCAAATTCTAGATTAACACAAGTCTAATTAAAATTAACTCCTACCAGGACTTATTTTATCAAAAGTGTCACAATTCGAATTAAGACTATAAAGCACTAAGCAAAAGGAATCTACTAACATTACAATTTATGATACAACAAAAAAAAAGTCACTCTGATGAATTGCAACTTTATACCAATTGAAACATAAAGAAAGACATAACAGTTTTTAGCAACAAAATACACTTAAATATTTTTATAGATAAACCAGTGTATTGTGCACAGTTTAAGCATATAATAGTATGTTCACATTTGGCTTCTTAAACGCGTTTAAGCAGTTCGAACGTGATTAAGCTCTAATCACTTCAAAATCGAGATGATTACCCATACATTGAAGTGATTTGTTAATCACTTCAAATCGACATGATTACAGCTAAATCACTTCATAAACCACATAGAATCCACTGAACATACCCTAATAATGTAGAATCGCTCGATTGTGTACAACCGGCCAAGATGTCTGCTTAATGTTTTTATTTTTTTTTTCCTTAAATAATTCATAAATTTTCACAATTTCATCATTAAATTGATTAAAATAATCTTCTGATAACTTTATAAAAGTGTTTTTATCCATTTTTAATACTTTAAAGAAATTTAAATTTGTTTGTTGTTTTTGTGTGTGCTTGTGTGTGTGTTTTTTCTTAATCATCTGTCATCTTAATCATCTCAAATGTAATGTGAACGGCTTTGATTAGCTAAATCAACATTTTGCTTAAACGCGTTTAAAAACCCAAATGTGAACATACTATAAGCCCGAAAAATTACAATTTTGAGTTGAGTCACTTTAGAACTAGGTGTGCGAACTCTTCGGCATAATCTGAACTTCATAGACCAATTTCATTGTGGTGTGTCAATTACAGCCCTTGAAGGCAAAATTAGGAATACCCGAAAAGTTACCTTTAAATTCTGTGTTGTAGAGTATCACATAGTCGTACTTGACTGAATATACTTTTTATGTGTTAAAATATGCAAATATTAAAATTTGCTTAAATGTTTTGCTTTCAGGTAAAGAAATTTAGTTTATTTTTTGGAATAAAACATTTATTAGCGCATTTTTCCGGTTTCCCTGCTCATGACAGTCTTTTAATTAAACAACAAGAGCAAACATGAAATATAAAAAAACATAAATTTTTTACTTATTTCTGCAACTTTCACAAAAAACCTTTAATTGTTGTGTTCATGGGGCAATTGCAGACACAACAAAAATCTATAAAAATAATTGGTTTTAGTTTAATTTTCCAAATTCTTTGACTTAAAACCACAAAAATATAATTAAAATAAATTTTCTATTTCATTACATCATACAAGACTAGTTTGTTTTTTTCCTACTTTTTTTTAATATGTGTTGATGTTTTTCCAGCCATCATTCGAATCAATACTTCTATACAATTCAGCTTGTTTGTTTTCTTTGGTAGACTTAAGAATTTTAAATTGAATAAAAAATCTATCCTAGAGATAAAATAAAAGTCAAACCCTTGGAATTTCTTTATTAAATAAATTAGTGTTTGTTGTTGTTCAGTACTTTTTCCACCCATTGCGAAAACAACAGTGTTGAAATGTAAGACGAAGTAAAAAAGGCGCGTTTTTATTTATTTTTAGGCGCTGCAAATCTCTATTAAATTCATTAACACCCCACTGACTTTTGACAAACATCATTAGCAGAACTTCAACAGAAAGATGTTTAAACTCACTACTAAATGCCCTTATATACATTTCATATTATACCTGTATTTCCGTTGAAAAAAAGAACGCAATTCATAAAAAAAACTTCAGACTGCGGGGTTTTTTTTATTTCAGAATATTGAATAGAGCAGCAAAGAAACCAAAACAACGAAAAAGCGACAGCAAAAGAAAAAAAGTCGTGTTGATTGAAATAATTTGTAAAGGCATGAAAAGAATCAGAATAATTTTCTTATTTTTTACAAGTCTTGAAACGGAAATCTAATATAATTTTTCTTCATTTTCTCTAACATAAAACACGAACAAAACATTTACTGAAAGTGTGAGAGTGTTTTTTTATTTGTTCCCTTAAATTGCTTCGGGTAGCATGTAAAATCATGGCAATCATAAAGCAATTTAAACAAATATTTACTTAATCTAATTTTTTTGTTAAGCTGTTGGTTTCCTTAAAAAATTTTTAAATTAAATTATTAAATAACGAAAGAAAAAAACATAAAAAAAATGTAAAAAGCACAAAGAATTTGCAAGAGCTGGTACTACAGCTGACCCCCTCCCCCTTCGCTGATTCGAATAGAGTTGATTTGTGTTTTATTGACCTTTAAAGAACAAGAACTTTCGAGCAATACAAGTGTTAACAGTACCGAATCACATTTCTTTTGTTTCGTTTTATAAATTACATTTTTTCTGAATTTTATACAAGTTTTAAGAAGGAGTGGTAATAATGAAGAAAAAACGAAATGCATTTATTAAGATCATTTAAAGTACTTACATAAGTGGCAATAAGCTGAAAAGTAAGTACTTTCGGAATTTTAAAACAAGTAAGAAAGTATAGCCGGTCAAGCCCGACCATACGGTAACCTACACCACAGTATTAATAGACATCTTTGGGACACAAGTTAGTTTTGAGGTTAAGGGTCATATAACCTAGCATTTACACATGCCACTGCCAGCCAGTTCGAAAAACTCAATTCACTCACGTTTTTCGTAATGGCAGCTCCAGTGGAAACAAAAATTGCATGCGAGTGGAAATTTGGCACTTGCATGCCACTAAATATCAAAACGAAAAGCAATGTTACCCTTATAAAAGTTTAATGCAAATTTACTGGATTATTGTCAAATGTACAGTTTTAACTATTATAGAGCATTAATATTGTTAAAATAAAGCTTATAAAAATAAATGTAACAGCATAAAAAGATGGTTTATGGGACTATGTGAACTTATGAACCGATTCTCAAAATTCTAAATTTGCTTGGTCTCTATTACAACTAAAACGCATCAAATAATATTCAAACTTACTGTACTTTTCGCACAAGGTTTATATGGACAACCATCAAGCCAGACGAATAGGCAAACATCGTCAAGTCGACTCAGAAACAGATTCTGAGTCAATCTGTATCAGTGTTGAAAAATTCAGTACTTTGGTACTTTTTTCAGTACTTTTTCATATTAAAAATACCGCAGTACCCCCCCGTTGTTTTCAATACTTTTTTATCTTTTGAGCTTTTTAACTCTTAAGTTGTTAACTGTGCTATGATCATTTCGAGCAGGCTTTAATGTGTTTATTGCAAAATTTATGTTGTTGCATTTTAAAAATAATTAACAACTTAATATTGAAATGCAAAGCGTGGACGCCAGGATTTAAATTTTGCTTTCCAGAATGGGATATTTATTCTTACAAGTGGCAAGAAAATTTGTAAAAAGGGATGCATTAGATAATATGCTAGTGGAAAGTTTAAATAAAACCCATATATTTAGAAACATGCAATTTTAAGAAAATGGTTTACAAAGTAAAAGTGTCCAAACACGGTTTGAACACTAATGTTTTTTTATCGCATTAAATATTACCGATAAACTTGACTATAACATTTTGGTTAATTATGTAAATTGCCATATTTGTACATATACCTATGTATATTTCTGAATTTGATTTTAACGGTTAAATGAATTTATTACTCAATATTTTAGGTTAAACGTCAAAAATATTCCTTTGCTATAACTTGAAGTACAACAAAAAGAAAATAATAAATAATATTGTGTTTTTAACGTTAGCTTTGACTAGCGTGTAAAATCTAACTTCACTTGTTTGTTAACCATCAACCAAAGCGGTGAGCATAAACCTAAATAAACGATATTATATTGAATTCCCACCAAACAATTTATTGTGGTTTATTTTTTTATTTCCCTCATATTTGCAATACCAACGCCTAATTTTGTGGAGCAATTGTTCTCTACACAACCTAAACCAACTGTCAGCTGCTTGACCTTTGTACTACATGGTACACATGTAACTAAATTTGAAGGGTAGGCTTCCCTGACGACTACTGACATAGGTCAAGCCTCGTCAGTTTTTACCAAAACACCCAGTGTTTTATGATACAAAAAAAAATTTGTTTTTAAAAGTTTATTAAAAGCAATTTGTGTATATTATATTAAAAAAACTCAACAATAAGGTTAAATAAAATATTCAATATAAATTAAAATAAACTTATCTTTTTAAATAAGCTATTTATGATTTCCTTGTGAGGCAAATTTAGATAGTACAGTCTATGTTCAGTTTGTCATTGTTGATCCGAGCCATGTTTTTATTTGACGAAGGGTAGGAAATGACCTCTCGCTCGTAGCATTACTTACGAGCATTGAAACGAAAATTTGAAATATTTTTCTTAGATTTAGGTAGATATCTTCATCACAGTTTATTAAAGCATATACAACGTTATCTGATAGATTTTCAGATAATTTCCATGTTTGTTGCCAATGCTACAGTTCAGGCTCAAGTTTAGATGTTAGTAGGTGTTTATCTCGAGTTGTGGTTTTAAAACAGTGACGTCCAAAATGTAAATTGTGGTTGTATTGCTTTATATTAGTATTAGTGAAAAAAGAGACAAATATTCTTAGTAAAATTACAAAAAAAACGTAAGCATCCACCGCATGTGCACTCGTCGCTTGATAATCGACGACTAAATTGTGTACTCTCGTGGACTAAATGTAAGAGCGTAAGAATGCGTGTGAAGAATATGTGTGAATTCATTTCCACAATTGTGGTATGGGCTGGACACCAATGTTTTAAAAGTTGTATATCTGTATATGACTTGATTACACTTTGAGTAGAAGTTTTGGTATGTTCAATACATTAAAGATATCTATTGGAAAGGTGTTTTGAGATCTTCTAAAACAATTCAATAAGAGAATGAAACCTACGGCTCGGAAGAAATCTTCAACATTTTGGATGTGATATTTTAGGTTGGAACCTCGATTTGAACGCAAATAACTTTAACTTTTTTAAAAATCACTTTAAATTGTTCTTCGGCTTTATTTCTTTTTTCTTCAAGGCACATGATTAAAGTTTTGATAAGGCTTGATCCTTTTTGAAGATCTATATCGTGCTTTTGTAAAATGATACTAAGCGGCTGTGTTACAATAAGTATCACACTTAATATGTTTATTCCGCAAATAAATTCAAAAGTTCTAAGTGAGTTCCTTGATGAATTATCTCTACCTTTCCACTCAGATATTTTTTCTAAAGCTTCTACTATATGATGTACACTTGTTGCAAAGTGTAAAGCTGAGTCATGACGGTCTACCCATCTTGTCTCGCATAATGTAGAGAGTTTGGCTCCCAAATACTTTACTAAAAACGTGTTTTGCCTGATTTACGGGAAATAGCAAGACGTTTGTTTCGCATTTGTCGCGGTTTCCAGAATTTTTTAACAGCTTCATTTTCTGCTGACATCAAACGACACCCATCAGTTCCAACTCCTATACAATTTTTTAGGTCAAGACTAAAATTTGTCAAAGTTTTAAGAACTGTTGATGATAGTGCCATCGCATCAATTGACACATCAGCGTCATTTTCAATATCCTGTGGAGGCTCTTCAAATGCTTTTACAACAAAGCCAAAACAATTATTGCCTAACAACTTTTTGTTGTATGTTGAAATATTTTAAAGATAAGGAAATCTGGCTTTTCCCCGACAAATCCGTGCGTTCGTCAAAAATTATCGAATAGGATTTTTTTCATATAACACATATATTCATAAATATTGCAAATACTAAGGCTCTTTAATAATTCAACCGCACGCATTTTCAAGTCAAACGTTTACTCTTTGGTTATACATAGATGACGCCTGCTGGGATTGAATGTAGAATAATAAGTATTTGAATACAGTAAACTAGATGTTTCATTGAAAATATCTAATAAATAACTATTAGGATGAAGATTTGGATACTTATTGAAAATTTGGTTAGAGATTCAATAAAAAAACAAAAAAATACTTATTGAAAATTTCGTTAGAGATTCAATAAAAAAACAAAAAAAACCTTGCTGGGATTTCCAAAAATTTTGTACATTTCTTGTATTATCGAAATAAACAAAACATATTTTTATAATTTACGGGGGGGAAATTTCCTTATTTCACCCCCACTGAATCCGCGCCTGATAGACATTGACGTATCTAATGAGAACTCAGTAATTGTAATGTCGAGTTACTCGATATCGAATGATTTCATTTCAAATTCAATACATGTCATTCGATATCGAGTTTTATGATACTAAAATAAATACTTTCGATCAATTTTGCTCGATACCGTATGCGGTGATTAGACCCTGCTTTTGGTATTTTATCGATACCACATTTCTGAGCATCAATTGAACGTACATTTTCAAATGCGAAATGATGTAAAGAGCAAAGGAAGAAATCGTTTACACGTAGAAACTGTTTCAAGTTTCATAAAAACTAAAGATTTAAAACCAACTACTAGTTGCTGTTGTAGTTTTAATATTTCTTATGATCTCTTAAAGTAAATTTGCTTTATCTTATAACACTGAATTAAAAGCTTTTTTTAAACAATAATGTTTTTTTAGAACTACGTTCTTAGTATGAATTATATGTAAAAGTCCAAATAATATAACTTTGCAAAAGTAAAAATATAAATATGTATGAATACCAGTATAAATTTATGTTGACAAAAACAAAATGTTTAATTTATTTACTTATTCATAAATATGTAAATGAACTATTTTAAATATTTTTTTTTAGAAAATACTGAAAAAACGTACCTTAAACGGCTAATACACTTGCAGTATAACTGTTCAATTTTGTCGCCAGTGTGTATGTGATATTCAAGGTGACACAATATATTGGCAAGAATCGAAATCAGAAAAGAAGTGCAATATACTGTGAAATGTGTTTGCAACAATGTACTACGTTGGTTTGCTTTAAAGGCTGTGTTTGTTTTTTAATAAGAGCTGCGCCATATTATAATTGAACCATTATTGAATAATATAGGGCCATATAAAAATAATATGGCGAATAACATATACAATAATATAAGGCGACCAGATTTTGAAAATAAAAATAGAGGACATAAAAAAAAAGTAAAAAAATTTTTTGACTTCAAGATTTTTTTACATATTTTACAGACAAATTTACATTCCCATTAGGGAATGGTAAATGGATTCCAAAATCGATTTTCGATTTTTCGATTGACTTTTTTTATTTCGGTTTTTGAAATTGATTAATCGAACCTCAAATTCGATTTTATAATCGATTTCAAAATCGTTTAAGATTAGAAACTTGATGTCGGAAAGATCCCGATTTTTTTCATTGTAATTTCGTATTTGTTATATAAGTGACATACTTTTTGTTTTTCACTCTGCTTATAACTAGATTTAAATGTCGCTCACACACTGGTCTGTTTGAATACAAGTGTATTGCCACAGTAATGTCATGGTTTAATTCACCTGTTGTGTTTCTATATAGTATGTTGAATTTCACAAAGCTGACTTTCAGTGTTTGGTTGATGGCTTTAATTTCTGAAGAACAAAAGCCCCTATATTAAAGTTTAAAGTATACCCAGGGTATAACACGTAAAACTAAAACTTTAAACTTGGAACACTGCGCTAACATACATACGCACAAACAAATCTCAAGTTTTATTGTGCATGCCCATAATTGATCGATTTAATTAAGATTCCTAAATTTTGATAAAAATAAAAAAATCGATTTTAAAAGCCCAATAATCGATTTCAGTGTAAAATCGCAGACGTAAATTCGATTGCAAAAGTCGATTTTTTTAAACACAAAATCGATTTTCGATTGGAATCGAAATCGATTTACTATTCCCTAATTCCCATATTATAAAATGTAAAGAAAATTTAAAAAGAATTACATATCGTCGGCTTAATATGCAGACCTGCGAAATCCACTTTTTAAGTAAATTGAGATTTGATGCGGTGTGGTAGAGAAATATATGTCTCGTCGACCAGCATGTAGTTATTCTTCAATTTGAGTCTTGAAGTGTTTCAAATCAACTATATTTTTTACTCTCCTCTCAAGCAGTAAATAGGAAAAATAAAAAGTTTTTCCTGTAAAATTTGTTGAAAGGGAGTTAGCAGGTTTGCATATTAAGCCGACGATGTATAAAAATTTACATTTACTTAAGTAAAATTAGTTACAAAAAAAAAACAACTAAACTTTAAAAATCATTGTAAAAAATTATTCAAAATTTTATACTGCAAGTGTATGAGAGTCCAGTAGGAGTATGAACAGAACAAGCATGGCACAACATTTTCCATACGATTGCACAGAAAAAACCGTTGATCACCGTGAAATAAAATTTTTATTTTAATTTATAAAAATAAAAGCAAATATTGGTCATGCTTTTAAAAATAAAGATGACAGATTATGAAAAAAGATGATAAAAAGAGGACACAAATTTTATAGAGGACAGCCAGTTAAAAAAGAGGATTGTCCTCTAAAAAAGAGTACGTATGGTCACCTTAAATAATATTGTAAATGGATGGGGCGCTTGACGCTTATGTATAACAGAAATATTATTTTCATGTGTACCTAAAATATAAATACTCTTTGCTATTAAATACTTAGATAAATGAAATCCAATAAAGTATTTTTTGCTCCTTTTATTTTCATAAATTATGTATTGTTTTTTTTTTTAACAAAAAGTACCATTTGGTGGGAAAAATACTCTTTTAGTTGAAGTTCAGTACCATTTCAAAATTTCAATTTTGCAACACTGATCTGTATACTAAAAGGTGTATAAATGGACCAATATTTTTAAGTGTTACACACATCAGGACAACCGCATAATATCCTCTCCACTATGCTGGGTGGTACTTGCTTAAGTGGGAATCATGGAATCATGGAAAGCCAAATCCAACAAAAAAAAAAACCAAAATTAATGAATGAACGTACGAATCAATGGTATGGATTTTGTAGTTATTAAGTCATTGTCAGTATTTGGCAGGAATAAGGAATCAATGCCAAAGTATTGTATATATTTTTTATTTGTTGGAAATCTTACTACACAAATTTTTTTTTTATAATTTCTTCAGTCCTCGTTCTATAAAAATACAACAAAAATCAATGTTAAACAAACATGAAAAAAACTTGGAAATAAAAATATCCACTTTAGTATTTTTATGCTTTTTATTTGTACTTGTTTTTATGTAAACGCACCAGGATTTTTAATGGATTTTTAATCCTAGAATTTTTTATGGCAAACTTAGAAATAAATTGAATATTTTTCATTTTAACTTTTTTACATTTGTTTATCCAACAAACAAAATGTTAACAGATTTATTCTGGGTGTCCAAAAATAACGCAAGATTTAAAAACAAAATCTTTTGTTAACTGTTTGATAGTTTTAATATTTATTAGTTTTCTAAAATTATTTATAAAATGTGTTTTTTTTTCAATTTTACAATTATAAATTAACAATTAATTTCAGATCAAAGCGGCTTGTTTTCTGGGTTATTTTTCAATTTTTTTTATAAGTTATTTGTATTAAGAGTTCAGGGCTGTTTTATTGTTATATTTTGACGTGTAAACAAGAGACCAACAAAATACATACAATGAAAAGAATCCATGCGACATTTTGCGAAAGAAAATTTCGTACCAACTTTGTTTGTAGAATTTACAAATTTTTCGTCTACCACACGAAAAAAGCATACTCTATAATTTTTAAACTTTAGGAAAGTAATGAATTCATGTGTAGTATATCGTAAAAAGAAACTAAGTAAATATTTTGTAAAATACAAGGATATTTGTTGTACTGTACGAAATAATTTTGTTAGGAGTTTTTATTTAAAAAAACAAGGCATGATGTTATTTTTTTTTTTTATTATTATAATATTAAAATATTTTAAAGCAAAATAATATTTGGGGCTTATTTTGTAAACTTTTTATTTAGAATTTTTATCTCAATATTTTTATAGTGAGGAGATTTTTTTGAGAAAAAACACCCCTTTCACACTCGGCAAGTTTGGAGCTTCCAGCGAAGCAGGTTTGTAAGGGAGAAACATAAAAGATTCGCTTACCATTGCGCTAACGGAAGACATGCATTTTATATGGCGAGTTCCCACTTTGAAGCAATACATTTTTGACACATAAAGCGCATTATTCAGCGCATATAAAAATTGTTGGATGTAACGATCACCTTTACACACTGAATGTTTTGATGCAGTTATTTTTTAGTATTCTCCCTTACAAACCTGCTTCGAAGTAAGGGAATGCCGGTGCACTTGAAATGTTTTTTTTTTATAAAAGTTGTTGAGAGTTCTTTCACTTACTTTACTGCATTTCTGTATGTCTTATTGCGTAGCGAATAATTGTATGCTTATTTGTTTAAATTTACCATTTGTGCTTCGCAAAATAATAAAAAATTTTATTGGGAATTTATAAAAGCAAAATTTACGTAAAAAAAGTTAAAGGATTTAAAATATAAACGTACAATTTTTTATATATAAAAACACAATAGTAGTAGATTCCAATCGAAAATCGATTTTGTGGTAAAAAAAATCGATTTTTTGCAATCGAATTTACGTATGCGATTTTATACTGAAATCGCTTATTGTGTTTTTAAAATCGATTTTTTTATTTTTTATTCTAATTTTGTAAATTTTAAATTTGAATCTTAATTTAATCGATAAATTATGGGCATGCACAATAAAACTTGAAATTTTTTCCCAAGTTTAAAGTAAAAAAACCGTTGTAATTTAACGTATTTACCTATTAGTACCCTTGGTATACTTCCAACTTTAATATAGGTCTTCTTGTTCTTCAGAAATTGAAGTCATCAATGGACACTGAACAAGACAGTCCTAAACTTATCGCACCAAACCAAACACTGAAAGTGAGCGTTGTGAAAATTAACATATTATAGAAACACAACAGGTGAATAAAACCATGGCATTCATGTGGAATTACGCTAATATTCAAACAGACCAGTGTGTGAAAGTGCTGGGAAACTATCGATAGTTTTAAAAAATCGAAAATATCTATAGGAAAAATATCAATATCGATATTATTTTTATTTAATTCGCGCTAAATTACAGAAATGAATACAAACAACAAAGGCATTTAAGTCGAAATTTGTACATACATATTTATATAGGGACTGAAATGTCAAATATTTTTGTAATGATGTAAAATACAAATGCAAATCCAAACACAATTGCGAGCATAGGAAAAAACATTGAACGACCATTAGAGGATAAGTCCGCTAGATTGATTACCCTTTTTAGAGAATTATTTAAAGTTGCAATAGAATATCTTATAGACCCTGTTACTTTAGTTCCTTCAAAATGTACTTATCCATTTTAAAAAAACTGTCATCTAAATAACTTGCGTATATACATACGTCTCATACGTTCAATAAAGTATGAAAACAACGAACTGTAGCCTGATAAAAAACTAGTTAAAGTTTTCCAGCACAAGTCCAACATTCAGTCGTTAGTAATGTCGATATATCGATAGTGATATCTGAACTATCGATAAATATCGACAGTAGAAAATATCGATAGTATCCCAGCACTAGTGTGTGAACGATATTAAAATTTAGTTATCAGCAGAGTGAAAAATCAAAAAGTATGTAATTTATCCTAACAAAAACAAAATTATAAGGAAATAAATCTGCATCTTTCCGACATCAATGACATGCATACGTTTGTTTTCTAAAACTAACTTAATAGTAACTTAGCAAAGAAACAGTCGCCACCGAACAAGAACTATTGTCATAATCATTAGAAATACTATCCATACACTCAGGCCTGTAACATACATCAATTTTGATCGAAAGTGATTTCGTTTAATGAGAAGCAAGATACGAAATCACTTCCACTCTCGATCGGAATTGATTTCTGTGACAGGCCTGACTCACTACACTAGAACACAATTTTAATATGCGAAATATTGCACTTGTTCCTGTAAACGTCATCTAAAAATTAACACATTTTCACTTTTTGCAGGAAAATTATAAACAGTAGTCATATCTATCCACTGTAAAAATCTTAATTCAATTTCTCTAGTATTTTGCCAAAAAAAAAAAAAAAAACCAGGTGTATCCATCCCCCTTTGTGATATACGGTTGCAAATTTATCTTAAACGATTTTGAAATCGATTTTAAAATCGATTTTGAGGCTCTTTTAATCGATTTGAAAAACCGAAATAAAAACAGTCGATCGAAAAATCGAAAATCGATTTTTGAATCCATTTACCATTCCCTATGCTGAATCACTTTTTAAATACGATGTCCGTCCGTCCGGTTGTCTGGTTTTCTGTCCATGCAAACCTTGTGCGCAATTTTAATGATAATTTTATGAAATCTTCTCAAAGTAAGTTTTAACTGTCATATGGACAAAGAAAATATTGAGATTTGGAACCAAAATTTCACATACCCCATAAACAAACATTCTTCTGGTATAGAGTCTTTGTGCACACACGAAGAGAAAAAACATTGAAGAATGGCTAAAAAAAACATATTATGGTCCCCACAATTGGCCACCAAAAAATTATTGTTGTTTTTAACATTCCTTTTATCGCAATTAATAAAATTTTGTTTCTATCTAAAAATAAAATGTTAACCTCCCTTGAAACTTCAAATACGGTTGAATTTAACAATTAATATGTTTTAATAAAATTTATCTAAAACCAAAAACTTAATCAATCTGTATTTAAAGACTATTTAAATTAAAATGAAAATTAACTTAATATAGATGCAAGAGTTGGCATCCCTGATTTTACGTTTTTTTTTTTAATTTGCATCTTTACGAAAGTGTAAATGTGATAAATTCCTGAAATTAGATTTCCTAATCATGTGAACGGTATTGTACATTAAGTGGAAAAATATTTACCAACAAACACATCGGAAAACCTTAACAAAAAAATCTTTTCAACTAACTTTCCATTGAAAAACATTTCAAATTATTTATTAGAGAAATAAAAAAAAGTTTTTTTTACTAGCTACACAAATGGTGACTTGTGGCCAATAAGATGTACTAAGCTTTGCAGAGCTTAAAAGAGTTGCAATGACGCCACTACAACTACAGGGACATACTCAAAGGCAACCAACACACATTCCCATGCAACCCATTCATTCGTTTTTGTAAAGAGGCCTAGACTTTTAAGAATTTTTTCAAATAAATGAACAAAAAAATAAATTCATTGTTAGGCCATACTCGTATTAAGCAAAATTGGACAACAAACTTTGAATATTTTAAAAATATTTACACAATTTCTAATGTTGGTCTGTGTGCCAAAGTTTTTTTTTTTCTTCTAATTTTGTTTTTCATAATGACTACAATTCAATTACAAACATCAGTGTTTGTCCAATTCGGAATTTCAACGGTAGAAAAATTAAAAATTGTTTAATGCAAAACACGCTTTTCAATTTTGCTAACATGTTTAATGTTGTACAACATCAAATAGAATTCTTATTTATTAGACAAGTATAAAATGTAATATGCACTAATAAAAAAAGTTAAATAAATAATTTGTTGTATTTTTGTTTAAATTTTAAATAAGATTTCAACGCAATTACAAAAAAAAAAAGAACTTCACCAATTATTACGTTTTTCAGTTACTTAAATTAAGTACAACGCACATTATACCAAATTTAATGGCGGGGTGCAATAACGCCTTAAGAAATAAGGCCTTTAAGCCTTTATTTCTCAATGGAAAGTGAAATAAGGCCTTTATTTCCAAAAAGGTTTTATTGCACTTTGAAAGTGAAATAAAGTCGTAAAGGGGTTATTACACTTAAATTTCTTTTTAAATGAAGCAATAAAATTTCTTATTCTTATTATATTTTATTGAACAATTATAAAAAATTTCATATTAACAAAAAATAATAGAACATTAATAATTAATAAAAAACAAATGTTAATTTAACTGCAACAATATTGAAAATCTTTGCTTTATAAAGTTTTTCTGCGTGGCGGCCTGTGGCCGCTCTTAGGGGTCTTCTCCTCCATAGGACGCGGCAGGTGGCTTCGCTGAATAAAGTTTCCCTGCGCGCGTCACACTACGGTTGATAATGTGTCGCGCGCAGGAAAACTGTATTCAGCGAAGCCACCTGCCGCGTCCCATGGAGGAGAAAACCCCTAAAAGCGGCCGCAGGCCGCCACGCAGAAAAACTGTATTAAGTGAAGATTTAGGTGGCTTTTTCCTACGTAGTGCATAAAATCCATGGACATTATGTCACTATTCGTGTGTCACAATGTTCATGGACATTATGACATGCCACCGGAAATATATACTTACATGTTCATTATGAGCAATATGTATTATTAGGAGTTGTTTAAAGATATTGGAACTACTAATCGGTCGAAATGCTGCTACCAACAACAACAAAAGTCGATAAATTGAACAGTGTAACAAAAGAATCAAAAAATATAAAATAAAGGCTTTATTGCACCATTGGCTAAATTCCAATAAAGGCTTTATTTCACTTTCAATTGAGCAGTAAAGCCTTTTTCGCAAAAAAGGTCTTATTTCTCAATTGAAAGTGAAATAAATCCTTAAAGGCCTTATTTCTTAAGGCGTTATTGCACCCCGCCAAATTTAATGATGGACTGACTGACTGACTACTAAAAAACTAGAAAATAATGTATTTGCCTTTTTTTCCAAGATTGTTGATCCTTTTAAAGCACTTTACTGGTAGTTAATGGAGGACATAAAAAATATGGTATTAAAAAAGGTTTTATCCCTGTATCGCTGTATAACAGTTTGTTTCTTGTTATAACTCATAAATCTATTCTAGTATGAAAATTCAAGAAGTTTTGCACAATGGGTTAACAATATATTTAATGTTTTTTTCCGCACATTTAATGTTTGTTTATCATGAACTTAATTTATACAATACCAATAAATACGCAAAAAACTTTTTTCACGATAAAATCCCTTTAATAAAAGTAAATATATAAATGTCTGAGTGCCACTGTTGCCTTTGTCGTTGTTGTTCTTACTGCTGCTGCTGCTCCTTTTTAGAATATTAAGAAAAATTGTGAAATAAATAGCGCAAAAAAGAGAAAACTCATAAAATTGTTCATAAAATCGACATTTTAACGACAGACCATTTTAAATTGTAGACCGAAGAGAGAAAAAAAAGGAAAAAGAAAATCATGACATGAACACACGCAAAAATTTAAATTTTATTATCCTCTCTTTCCATTTTATTGGCTAGAGTAAACGCTTTTTGAATTTACTGCTATAAGTAGCAGTTTTTTAGTATTTTTTGTTTTTGCCTGATAAATAGGTGCAGAACCTATAAAAGTTGTTTTGTTAGCTTATTTTTAGGGAATGCGCGTCGTGATTTCTCGGAAGATCAAGTTTTTCTAGGATTCGGGGGAATTTCAAAAGAATTAAAAGTTAATCAATACGGAAACATAGAATGGATTTTTTTTAATAGAAAAGTATGAAACGATTACGAGATATTATATTAGAAGACCTCACAATAACTTTATTCTTTTAAAAATTAATTGGCTGGAAAAAATCTTCTCAAAATATTTTACTTTACAATTTTGTTAAACCCTCATTCTTCATCGAAAACTTCCTAATACAGTAGTTTTGACTTAGCTGCACAATCTCCTTTGCACGATTTTTTGTAAAGGTAAATCAAAAATGCAGTTATCTTAAATGCATTTACCTGCCTTAATGTGCAGGTACACAATTGTGGTTACCTGCACAAAAGTGCAGCTAAAGTAAAGTGTTTAAATTAAAAGTAGAATAAAAAAGTTATTTTATTAAAACATAAATTTATATTTTATTAAAATTTTATTTCAACCCAGCTAGCATTTTCAATCGTCTAGGAGTCTACTCGGAATCTCACAAAGAGTGCTTTTGATCGTCGACGAGCTCATCTTTCAATTGTAAACAATTCCTCGCACGGTAGAAACTGTTACACGTGCTGATTCCTAAGAGAGATTCTTCCATAACGCAGCGAAAAACGCGTATATTAATCGTAAAGGGAATCGTTTATGATGTATGTAGAGATTATCTAACGAGTCTTTCAAAATGCATGCCAAGAGTCGTATGTGACTCATGTAGGTATTATTTTACAACTCGTGAAATGCTCAGCCGTATGACTGAGCTACCTAAATAAGGGTATCAAGTGTATTTTTCATGTCAAAACTTCTAATTTTCATACAATTTCTATAAAACAAACCTTAAGGTCGCGAAATCAACACCATCGGAAAATCCTTTTTTACAGATCCTTAGGCCGGTTTATTTCATTAAAATTGTATTGGCAACAGCATTTTCACACTTCAAAAACGGTCTTATTTAGGTAGCTCAGTAATTGCTATACGACTCTTACAGGGAGTCCCCAAAGGTTCATTCCAAGATTTAAAGACGAGCGTGTCAAAAAATAAATAAATAAATAATAAATTAAAAAAAAGATTTAGCCTGTGCAAGCTGGGAAATAACAGATCATTTAATATATGTACGCATGTTTATTTAATATAAAAGAAATATTAACAAAAACAATGAGAATTCACAAAACAAAATAATTGCGATTTATATTTTTAAAAACAGCTTAAATTGGATATTTATGTGAAAACGTGGCTACCATATATTTTTATGTGTGCAGTTAACTTTGATGTTTTGTATGAAAATATTTTAAAACTGCCCAAAAATATGAAAAATGTGCAGGTATACAAAATGCACGTAAACAACGATTTTGAAGAATAATTCCAGAAAATATGTATTTTGTGCAGTTAAGTCAAAGTGCAGCTAACTTTAATTTTTTGTACGAAAATAACTTTAAAATGCCAAAAATGTTGTGCATTTATCTTAAATGTGCAGGTATAGAAAGTGCACTTAAAAAAGGAATTTGTATGGAATTATAAAGAATAATTCCAAAAATTATCAATTTTGTGCAGTTAAGTCAAAAGTGCAAGTAAACAAAAGGCAGTTAAGTCAAAACTACTGTACCCTCAAAATTAAAAAAAATCAATTTTTTTAGGACTTTCTCGTAAGAAAGAAGTTATACTTGTAGATTTTTTTAAGTTTTCTTTTTACCGATTCATATTTATACACACACCACAATGTGTAACGCCTTAAAATACCGATCGACTCGGAATCACTTTCTGAGTCGAACTAATGATGTCTTTCCGGCTGGCTGGCTGTCAATGTAGATAATTTGATAAAATTTGGGGCTTTGGTTCTTATTGGCACAATGACCAATCCTTTTGAAAATCGGCCGAATTGTAGAACCACGAGAGAATATAGGGGGAAATTTCTTCCTCTCAGAAACTATCAAACCAATTTTAATGAAATTTAAAACACAGATAGAACCATATCTATGTGGACAGAAATGGTATGCTTTTTTTAAAAATAGGACTACGAGGGGAGATAGGAGCAATTTCTGCCTCTCAAACCAATTTTAATGAAATTTAAAACATAGATAGAGACATATCTATATGGACACATAAGCTATATAGTTTTTCAAAATATAAAATAAAAATATTGATCAAAGTTTGAATTTTTCCAAAAAATGTGTAGACAAATTTAAAATCTAATCGATAACATATTTGAACGAAATACTTTCAGAGCACTGCCAAATAAATGTTATTAAAATTTCTAATTGAAACCTGGTCATCCCTATTGCTCATTTAGAGACTACTTTGCAAATGATAATTGAAAAGGTGAATTGCGTATGAAATACGTACGCAAATAATAAATTTCTCTAAATTGGCGACTTTATTAGTGTCATTAAGAAATGTACAAAAGTTATTTGCTTTTATTCCTTGCAACTTTTTTTACCATTCTGTTCTCTTCTATCCCATTATTTTTTGCAATCCCATAGCGACTTGATATAATAGAAATAGAATACATATAAACAAACCATTCATATGTACTCCAATGTTAGACAGACAGACTAACAGATAGTGGAATTATGGTAAAATTGTGTCTATATAAATGTATAGTATTTGTAATTGGAATGTGAGTGGTTTCACCACAATCTACACCTGGTGCACGTAAGAAGGACGCTGTGTTGTGTGTAAATAACTAGTGAATTGAATGAGACCGTACGGTCAGGTGGTGCTGAGTATGCAATTAGAATGAAAACATGAAGACGTAGAAAGACTATCAGCACTGGATCTGACTATTGTTGACAATAGTTATTAAACTATGGTGGTTTTTATGGCTCATGTTGCTGGTTCGCTGATGTTGATAGCAATTGGAACCAGCGGTCATAAAGAAGAAAAAAATGCTTTAATTACTCTTTCCATAAATTCGGAAACAAAGAAAATTTGAAAAAGAAACGACATCAACTCTATCAGTTCATTAACACACAGAAAAAATAAAACTTTAATTCAAATCACAAAATTCCTAGAATCAAGCAAACAAATTGTTTATTTTGCGCCTACCACCAAAATGATTGTTTTGATAACTAAAAATTTTAAAAATTAACAATTTTTTTTTCAATAACTGATATTTTAAATTTAGATTTTTGATATGTTTAAAGAACTGTACGATTTCAATTAAAAACAAATTATGTAATAAAAAAATTCAATTATTAAAATTTTTAATAACCTCAGCTGATTGAAAATATATGAAAACATTATCAGTATAGTAATTGAATTGAACAAAGTAATAATCAAATTTTTAGTAAGATTCAGCTGAAAAATTTTAATTTAAAATTAATTAGAGAGTTATTTTTTGACTAACTATAAAAGTAAAATTAAAAATCTGTACACAGGCTTTTTGGAAAGATCTTGCCCATCTGTTCCGTCATATTCTTAGCTTTGAAAAAATATAAACCCTGGGTGTTTTATTTACCAGGATCTATTTATAATTTCAATTTCATTAAAATCGGTTAGATATTTTTGGCGAAGCAGTAATTCCCCCTTTATCCCCATCTGGGTCCTAGTTTTAAAAATTTGTTCAAAATTTGCTTAGCCAATGAAGCGTAGCAAACACAAAATTCAATTTCGCATTTGGTCCGGTGACGGTCGAGCGGATTAATACACTGAAGGCGGAATGGATGGTGAAGAGCGTACTCACGGAAACTTTAGTTTTTATAGATCTCTTTTAAAACGATAATTAAAAATTTCTGACTGAAGGAGGTTTAGCTACCCTGGACCCTATCCTAAGCACTTAAGTAACACCTGATATAACCTATATCCATAACGAGGTTCCAATGTTTATTTTGTTGAAACAAATTTTTAAAATCGGACGGGCAATTCCGGCGATTATCCCTGACAAACATACACACATAGTATAGATAAACTTTCTCCCTCCACTACGAGTTTAAAATTCTATGTGAACGTTTATCTGAGACCCCCTAAATATATATGTTTTTGGTCCTTGACTTATTCTAAATCGATTTACCCATCTCTGTTTACCGTAACTCTTTAATAAAACTCACTCTCGCAAAACACTGTAATAAGCCATAACGAACAATGTTATTGCGCTAAAATTTGGTCCAATTTCTTGTGATAGGTTCCTATTTTACCACTGGTTCAATAAAAATATCACCAATAGGAAGCACCTAAACACGTAAAAATATTGATGATGTGATAAAATTTGGTCCAACTTAGTTTCGTGTGACTGGAAATCATACTTAAAGTTTTTTGTGATGATCGGACCAGAATTCACTAGAGGTTGTGCATAAAGGCGCCTTTTGAAAAACACTTGAAAACACCTAAGATTTTGTGTTATTTAATTAATATTTTCATAATATATTAATTGCTTAGCAATTAAAATAATAATTGAATTAAAAATGTGTTTTTAATTTTGTTCAATTAAAATAATAATCGATTCAATTACCACATAAATTAAATTAAAATACCTTTCAAAAAATTCATTTAATTAATAAAAAAAAAACTACAGAAATTTTTTTTTGGTGTACTAAATGGGCACGAGTGTCATCAAGTTGTGTTCTTTTTGCCGTCTAGATAACTTTTTCCGTCGTGGTATTAATTAAGATAGTTTGCCCATTTGGTCGCATAATTTTAATTGCTGTTACCTATGACAATGTTGTTCTATCTCCAAGAATATATTTGCCAACATCCACCCCGCTTTTATTGATTATGAACTTCTCGGAAGCGGATTACAACTTTGCAGTTGCCGTGACAATAATAACGAATCATCAGAAAAACAAAATTGCTACTTTCGTAAGATTTATGTGTGTAAATACAATAACACCGAAAACCATCTCTGCTGAGACTTAAATTTTTTTTTTTTTTTTATTGTTGCCGACAATTTTTGGTAATTACGCTCAGATTACAAGAAAGCAATGTGCGTGTCAGCTTGAATTTTAATATGTTCAACCAAGAATGTTCCTCAATGTGGGTACAAAGAGCAAACGTATTTGGCAATAAGAATAAGGAAAGTTAACAAACAATATGGTAACATAAATATTATTATTTATAATTCTGTGACTAACTAGCCAATTATTATTTATAGAATAACAAAGTCAATGTAAGAGTACCACAAAGTAACTCTTAAGAGACTTAAGAGAACACCAAATAGGGATGTGTTTAATTAATACAAAAATTTTTAACTAAAAGTAGAAAAAAATAATGTAAACAAGAGTTGGGGTTATGTTTTTATGTTGATTAATATTTGTCAACAAAATCTGCTGTTAAACATGAATTAATTTTGCTGTGTTTGTTTATTTCATTTTGATTTTTTTGTTTTGTTGCTTATTTTTAGATTATCCACGTGTTGAAGTTGGTCCTGAGAATCCACTGCGGGTGGAACGTGATCGTACTGCTAAATTGGAGTGTAATGTTGATGCCAAACCTAAAGTACCCAATGTGCGTTGGACACGCACTGGTCGGTTTATTAGTTCCAGCCTAACTCACACCATACATCGTGTTAGCACACAAGATGCCGGTAAATATACATGCTCGGCCGACAACAATTTAGGAAAGACAGGAGAACAAGAACTTATACTGGATATACTGTATCCACCCATTGTGGTCATTGAGTCGAAAACACGTGAAGCGGAAGAAGGGGAAACAGTTAATGTGCGTTGTAATGTCACCTCCAATCCTGCACCCATAACAGTGGAATGGCTTAAGGAAGGTTCACCAGAGTTCCGTTATTCGGGAGATGTGTTGACATTATCTTCAGTAAGAGCGGAAAACGCTGGCAATTACATTTGTAGAGCAGTTAATATTATACAGTCTCATGGCCAAGAAAGAAGTGAACGGATTGGAAACTCCACTGTGGCTTTGTTGGTGCGTCATCGTCCCGGCCAAGCATATATTACACCAAACAAGCCAATTGTTCATGTCGGAAATGGTGTTACGCTAACATGCTCAGCTAATCCTCCTGGCTGGCCTGTTCCTCAATATCGCTGGTTCCGTGATATGGATGGGGAATTTTCAGCTACTCAGAAGATCTTGGCTCAAGGTCCTCAATATTCTATACCTAAAGCTCATTTAGGTAACGAAGGTAAATACCATTGTCATGCCGTCAATGAATTAGGTATTGGTAAAATGGCGACTATTGTGTTGGAAATCCATCAGCCTCCTCAGTTCTTGGCCAAACTACAACAACACATGACTCGCCGAGTAGCTGATGCTGATTATGCAGTCACTTGCAGCGCTAAAGGCAAGCCAGCTCCCTCGGTCAAATGGTTAAAAGATGGTGTAGAAATTTTACCCGAATTAAATTTATATGAAGTGGTCACAAATCCTGACCAGGGTCCCAATGGCATGGTAACAGTTCAGAGTATGTTAAAATTCCGAGGCAAAGCCAGACCCAACAGCAACCAGCTAGTGCCCGGTGACAGAGGTCTTTATACTTGCTTATATGAGAATGAAGTTAATTCGGCAAATTCTAGTATGCAGTTGCGTATTGAACATGAACCCATAGTTTTGCATCAATACAACAAAGTGGCTTTCGATATACGTGAAACTGCCGAAGTAGTCTGCAAAGTACAGGCCTATCCTAAACCAGAGTTCCAATGGCAATTTGGAAATAATCCTTCGCCTCTGACCATGTCTTCGGATGGACATTATGAAATTAGCACCACTACCGATAACAATGACATTTATACCTCCGTCCTACGTATTAACTCCTTGACTCATGCCGATTATGGTGAATACACTTGTCGTGTTGTTAATTCGCTAAATACTATTAGGGCTCCAATACGCCTTCAACAGAAGGGTGCTCCAGAGAAACCTACCAACACACGTGCCATAGATGTTGGTTCAAATTATGTTACTTTAGCTTGGGATCCAGGTTTTGATGGTGGTATAAGTAACACAAAATTCTTTGTCAGCTATAGACGAGTACCTATGCCCAGAGAAGAACAACTAATTCCGGACTGTGCCACATTAGCCACTAGCAACACCGAATGGATGGAATTCGATTGCCACCGTGACAATCCCTGCAAAGTAACACCTTTAGATCAACATCAAAGTTATGCCTTTAAAGTAAATGCTCTGAATACCAAAGGCAATTCACCCTATTCTAATGATATTTTAACCACAACTAAAGTAAGCAAGATTCCACCTCCCCTACATGTGACTTATGATCCCAATTCCCGTACGTTGGGCATAAATGTTGGGGCGACTTGCTTATCTTTAATAGCTGTAGTGGAATCGTTGGTTAATAGTGATACTCCAATGGCAGCTTGGGAAGTAATAGATCAAGTGAATTTGCAATTGTCGGGCAACGGTCCTACCTTTAAAGAAACCGTATTAGATCGTTTAATTGCTCCACGTCGAAGTACTGCTGGTAGAGCTCTCGGACACTCTATCAACGAAGGTGAAGATGATGGCATGAATTCTTTGGCTTTGGAAGATGACAATAGCCCTACAGTACGTGTTAAATTGTGTCTTCGTTCGAACCACGAACACTGCGGGGAATACACCGACGCGGAAAGTAAGTACAAACTGATTATTGATAACAATTATTTTTGCGATTTTGCGAATACTTATTTTGTGTTTTACTTATTTGTGCTTTGTCCATACTAGTTGGTCGTTCTTATATTGCCGAAGCCTCTGCTTTGGCCACTCCCACCTTAATCGCCATCATTGTTTCGTGCATTGTGT
Organism: Pollenia angustigena; assembly: GCA_930367215.1. Classification (NCBI taxonomy): domain Eukaryota; kingdom Metazoa; phylum Arthropoda; class Insecta; order Diptera; family Polleniidae; genus Pollenia; species Pollenia angustigena. The sequence goes on along the minus strand of OV884057.1, from coordinate 114,680,285 downwards.
TTGCCCTGTTTGTCGGCTTATTGCTGATGTTCTGTCGTTGCAAACGCAATCAATCGAAAAAGAGTGCTGCTGCCAAGGATTACGAAATGGATTCTGTACGGCCGTCCATTGTTGCTGCTCAACAGAGTCAAGCACCACCACCTTACTACCCGGCAAGTGGTTTGGACAATAAGGCTCTAGAACACTCTATGGACTTAGCATTGAGTATGGAAGAGCAAAAGAGTGCCTTGTACGCAACACAAAATGGTTATAGTTATCATCCCAGCACTGGTGTTGTTGGTGGTGGCATCGGAATACCCGGCCATACGATACCTGGAAATGAATGTAAGTACAAAGCACTTTTATATATTCTTTTCAGAATTGTTATTGGTTTCTTCTATATATTCGTAAATTATGTTCTGCTATTTTTTACTTTTGCGAGAAGTCTTTATTTTGTGGTAAAGTGAGTACAAAAAACCCAAACAAATTAATGCTTCGAAATATTTGCTACTATTTCGTAGTACATTTTTTAAATATTATACACTCAAAAATTTTGGTAACTACATTTAGTAAGTATTATTTGTTGTTATATTTTTTTTTTTTTATTTCTGAATGGTCGCAATACCATTCAATATTTTTTGAGTGTAATTTACTTCAAATACCATTATTAATGACCGACCAATAAAAACATTCATCACAGTATCCGTCCACTGTGTAGACGGTATAGAAGTGATTTTGTCAATTTTTGTTTTTACGGTTTACTGTTTTTTCTTTCATTTGTTTTAATTTCTTCCTTTGGTAAAATTATTGCATGTCCATGTTGTTGCGGTTTTTGCTGAAACAGCAGCTTGGCTTTTACTTGTTAACAAAAAAGGTGTTAGTAACAATATAAAAAACACCACAACTACAAAATGTACGATGTCATTCACTCAATGTCCTTCGTTTACACATTTTTCAAATGCTATTTATTTCATTTACCTTTCCAAATAAAAAAAAAAATCCTTTATGCAACAGCAACTTATTCATGTGAGAAAAAGGAAATATTTAATTTCCTTGGTGTTACACTGAACTAAAAACGAAAAATATATTAATTGTCGCCCACTCAATTTGTTAATTGCGACAATGAATGTCCTTTCTTAAAAACTTTATATTTTAATAATTAAATGAACTGCTCGTTAATATCTACAAAGGTTCATCAATTTCGCGAGCAAAGATCGTCCATTTTATTTTCTGTCAATTGGTATTTAAATGAATGAATTCTTTAATTTAATGAACTTATTTTTAATTCAGTGAACCTTTTCGATGATTTAACAAAATAAATGCATTTTACAAATTCTATGAGTCAACGAATTGTCTCAATGATATATATTTTAAATTTCCCCTCGCAACATTTTAGACCTGCCGGCCTACTCGTAATTCACTACTGTAACGCCCCAAAAAAAAACTTAAAAGACTCATAATTTAATGTTTATTTTTTACAAACATTTTGCAAATTTATAATGTATGGTTTGTTTATAATTTATATAACGTTTTTGTGAGTGTGCAAAGTCTTAGGTTAACACAATACGTTGTTAACCTTGACGAAATAGGGGTACAATGCTCCCGTCTGTATGCCAGAGAAGAAAGAGAAATTTGTTAACAACAAAGTGGCTCTAAGGACTTTTCAATGCTTTTCCTTCATTCTTTTAAATGGTACTCAAATTTTATTTTTTTTTAATATCTGTCAAGTGATACCTTTCAATAACTTTGAATGCTTTTATATCGACTCCTTCTTCCAAAATGGGTACACAGAATTTAAGAATTATATTTTACGCAGATAGCAAATAATTTTACTGAATTTAATTTAACTTAAAAATGCACTTCTTTTATTTTATTTTATTTTATTTTATTTTATTTTATTTTATTTTATTTTATTTTATTTGAGAAAGTGTTTGTTAATTGTACACTGCACTTTTGTATTTATTTAAATATAATTTAAAAAAGAACTATTTTGAATATAAAAAATGGTAAAATTGCAACCAACTTAACAAACGTAACTTTACCCCCATTATACTTTTTTGACTTTAACATACGAGTTCATTGAACCAACAAATCAATTTTAAATTCTTTGCGTAGAAATAATTTTTAATTAAGGTTTAAGGCCCCGTTAGCCGACTGTAAATGTAGAAATGTTAATGTAATGTAAACAGCTGATCGATTATGTTATAGGGAAAGCAATGCAACCAACCTGTAGAAAATAGAATTCCTTTACGAGGTTACGTGACAGTTATAGGTAGTGATGGGCTGCTTATAATTTAAACGCAAAGCAGGTTAAATCACTCGGTTTCTTTGGTACTTTTTTCAGCAATAATATCTGTGGACTTTTGACAAAATAACTTACAATAAATACATATTTTCATTTATACAAATATATGTTTAGATGTATAATAAAAACAAATGCATAGATATACCCAAACAATAAAAAGTCTGGTTTTCAATGGTATCATAACCTTGTTTGTGTATGCACATTTTCAAAATAATGTAAGTACATGTGTATCAATATGCTATAATACATATTTGTTTATTGTTTATCTATAGTATTAATATCAAATATTAAGTTATTTATTTATTTATACATTAAGAAAGACAGTTTAAATACTACTTAATTCATTTGGCACTTTTTCTGCAAAGCGATCACCATTTGAACATTCTTAATTCTCATCACTGTGTGTGTTATTTTATGTAAATTATTGTTTTTTTGTTTATGTTTTTGAAAAACAGCTGACACGTTCTAACATGTTCTATAGGTGCACAAACGAGCTTATAGTACGTTACGGTACGGTACGTTACATTGCATTTCATTACATTTACGGTCGGCTAAAGTGGCCTTTAGTTAACTGAACAAAAAATTTAATCATATTATTGTACGCGTTGGGTATGGCAGCAAACTATTCGTAGAATCTACTCACGTTCATGTAAAAAACACTTGTTAAATTTCTCGTTAGCCAAACGAACACTTAGGCCCATTTTCACAACTTACCGATAGCTAAAAGCAGACCTTAACTGGCCTTATAAAAAGTGTTCCATAATTAAAACTTTATTTTAACCTAAAGTGAGCGATAAAGTAAGTTAAGGTTCATCCTTTCTGGTAGGTTAAAGTAATGTTGTAATGGAACACTTTTTATACGGCCGATAAAATCCTACCTTTAGCAACCGGTTAGTTGTTAAAACGAGTCTTAATTAATTTTAACATACGAGTTGCGTAGGACAACGAATAGTTAATAAAATACACTCTCTTTTTTTTAACAAGACTTAATAAATATTTCGTTAGATCAACAAACATTTTTTTTTTTAGTTAAACGTACATCTTAATTGAGATAACAAATAATAATGCTTATTTCAATTAATAATTCTTATGCCAAAGAAAACTCTTATTAAGTTTTAGTTACATACATTTGTTAATACAACTGATTGTACACTATTCTTTATAAATCCATGTTAACGAAATATTTAATAACTGCATTTTCATTGAGTCAATAAAGGCTATGTAAATTTAAATGCATTGGTAATTTTATTTTTCATTATAAAAACGAATAACTCATTGAGCCAACAAAAATTATTTTAATAAACGTTGTTCGTTAATACTATGAACTAGTGCTGGGATACTATCGATATTTTCTTTATTCTATATATTTCTATATTTATCTATAGCTAAGATTTCACTATCGATATATCGATATTACTATCGGCTGAGTGTTTGTGTAGGAAAACTTTAATTATTTTTTTTATAAGGCTACATTTCGTTGTTTTTATCACTTTATTGAATATATGAGACGTTATTTTAGACGGCAGTTTTTTTTTAAATTGATAAGTACTTTTCTGAAGGAACCGAAGTAACAGGGACTATAAGATATTCCATTGCAACTTTAAAAAATTTTCTAAATTCTAAAACCAAAAATTATCAATCTAGCGGACTTATCCTCTAATGTTCGTTCATTGTTTTGCCTTATGCCTGCAATTGCATTTGCCTTTCCCTTTTTTTTACAACGTTACAAAAATATTTGACATTTCAGTCCCTTTGTAAACATGTACAAATTTCGACTTAAAGGCCTTAAATTAGCAGTAAAATGCACTGCTAATCAATCCATACCACTTGCCATTCTTGTTGTTTGTATTCATTGCTGTAATTCAGCACGAATTAATAGTAGCAAGTAAAAATTTGCGGCAAAAAACTGTGTGTGTATAGCTGCTGTTAGATGTCTTCATAGCTCTATTTTAAATAAAAATATCGATATTTATATTTTTCCTATCGATATTTTCGATATTTTTAGATAGTCTATCGATAGTTTCCCAGCACTACTATGAACACCTTTTGGCTCAGTGTATTAGCAGGAATATAAAGTTGAAGTGTTTGTGAAGATAACTCTAAATCGCCTCCTTCTTTGCAAGCGTTTGCTACTGTGCAACTCTATCAAAATAATCGCCAATCGTACTATCAAATTGGTATCATTATAACCATCCTTCGACTTCGAATAAATCAAAACCATGCAGTATTTAATAAATATATGTTACCTTCTCCGAAAAAAGGGACCTAGTGTGTGAAAATTAAGTTTTGAGAAAAACGCATTTAAAAAGTAAAGTTTTAATGTTTTTCTCATTTTTATCGAATTTCCCAAGTTCGTTTTAGTATGGTTTTATGGGGTAAATAAATTTTTAACAGAAATATAACTCATTTTATCTTATTCTACACCCTTTTAGGTACCAGAATAAAATCTTAAGTCCAAACCCGTTTTTTGACACACTAGATACCTTTTCTCGGAGAAGGTCACATATATTTAATTTATTTTTTTCCAAATTAAGAAAAAGCATCTTGATTGGATATTGCGACATCCGACAATATGTGGGCTTGGGATTGGGAAAGTGGGTGTGGCATTTATTTATATCTAAAGAGCGGTGAGACAAATATTATCCAAATTCGGTGCACAAAGCTGGGTTATCAATACACAACCTGTCTAAAAATATGGGCGGGAATGGAGAAGTGGGCATAATACCTTCCGTACAGAGATTTCTGTATACATACCTATGTACAAGCAATTCCGATGCCAGTAAAATTGCTTTAACTCATTTTTTTTTTGATAATATTAAGCGATTTTTACTATTAGCACTGTATTAAGTGTTGCCACCCATAGTTTATAATACAGTATTGTACGTTATTTCGAATAATTTTACTCTAAATATTTTCTATGAGAACAATGCAGTACGTGAAAATACTTTATTTCGCATGACTTTATTTATAAAGAATTTAAAATTTATATTATTTTAGTTAGGGCGAAACGAACGAGATAAAGGCCCCTTTAACGGTTTACAACTCAAATCAGTTGAGTTGAAATAAAGACAACTGGTTGTTATCAGTTGTAATTTTTATTATGTTTTTGTTCACCGCAATTTAGCAAAGTTGTAACCCATAATACAAAAATTAAGAAATTACAACTCAACAGAGTTGAGTTGTAAACCGTAATAGGGGCCAAAATATTATTTTCCTAATTGCGATTTGTGGACGTTTTTTTATATGACTGACTGATTCTTGATTCTTTCTTATGACCTTTACACCTAACAAGGCAAAATAAACAAAGCGTCTCTGAATCAGATAAAAAATAAGCTAATTTGTTACTTTAAACTATAAAGACGCTGTGCTATGGCTTATCAAAGATAATTATTTGATAAAACTTGCCAAATGCAATAAAATACTTTTTTTATATAACAATAAAGAAAAATAAATTGTACTTTATTTTGATATTGTGTACTTTTTTCTTAACCTTTAATACCCAAATGTACATCATCTGCAAAGAAAAAAGGTGGCAACACTTACTGCATATGCGAGATATCTCGTGTACAAGCACAAAAAGGAATGCACTTAAGCGATGAATATAGTACCAAGATTTAGTTTCCCAAAATTCTTAAAATAAAAATAATGTTTGAGTACGAAATTATCGGCGTTGGGTGCGGTTGGTGGGCATTTTTATAATTTTTATTCTCAGTTCTCAGTGGTACGAACGATTTCGTAGAATGTTACGACCGTTTTGGTACATATAAAGCTGGGATTTTTTTGAGTGTATTTATACAAGAGTTTTTTTAATTTTGTAAATTTCAATCCTGAAAAAATTAACCAAAAAAAAGTTATTGCTATTTTTTTTTTTTTTATTGCAAAGAAGCTAAATTGCAGCAGAAAATATAATTAAATTCATGTAAAGATAAAATGGTGTAGAGTTTTTCAAGCTTTATTTCAGCCGTGGTCTCCACGGGATATGCGTAGCATGTGTGCGTGCGGTTGTATTGTGTTCATAATTATCTTGATTATAATTATAAATACAATTATAATTGCCAATATACAAATCTAATTTTCCTTTCCTTTTATATTAGTTTCTTGTTACAAAAAAAAAAAAAAAAATAATAATAATAATTGTTATTGGTTTTGCCTGGTAATTAAAAATAAACTGAATTGTGGCAATTCGATTGGCCACTTATGAATTGTTCGAAAAAAAAAACAAGAAATAATAATAAAGTAAAAATTAAAGGCGAATGTAAACAAGAGAAATTTTGTTTTTCCGTGTGCATGAATAAAGGCCGTGGAAGATGTCCGTACAATTCTTCCAAAACATAAATAATAAATTATAACTGCCGTATTCATAAAAAATTAATATGGATTTGAAATATATTTTAGGAAAAATTTCGATGAAAATTTTGCATTAAAGCACATTTTTATGAATACGGCAGTAAATGTTTTAAATTTGTAAGATGTATTTTTATATATTTTTTAAATTTATTTTCGTATTGACGTTTCTTACAATCTGTTATTAATTATTTACTACACCGAAATTTAAAAGCGGCTTCATGAAATGCAATTTAAGCTCAGTTTCTAAAAATTGTCGAATCTCATATTAAACGTATGTCTTAGTCAATTATTGTATAATGATATATAAATATATTTTCCATATAACAAATACTGTTTTGTTCCTTGTTGTGTTTGTCTTCTTTAAGTATTAATTCTACTTAGTTCTAATTTGCAACTAATTCATGTATGAATTTTAAGTTCAAATTGTTAACCTTCTTTATACAGCAATAACTATTAGAGCATGATAAATATGTAGAGCACAGTTTTAGGGTTTCCATTTTCAACTAACGTTTAAGTAACCACCATAATTGTTGGTGCGTACTAGAAAGATTTCTTTAAAAAGAACCCCAGGGACATTTTCCAATAAATAGTCTTCCAATTTATTGTCACAACAAATATTTGATTATTGTATTATACAACCACGTAGAAAGCATAACATTATTAGCACCAAGCTTTTTTCCCAACACAATTTCACTTATAAGAAAAACTAAAAAAGGGCGAAGACGGAAAAGAAATGGAAAAATTTTAATGTACTTCACGGCACGGATGGAAATTATGGTACACTTGTACTTTTTTGTACAATATTGGTACAATATAAAAATCTTAATGTTTTGTTATGTGACAAAAATAATTTTTTTTTACTGCCTGTTCAACAATGTTGAACGTTAACGTTTGCCTGGAAAATTTCTATAAAAAAACACTCAGTTTGAAAAATATATATATTTACGTTCAGAACAATTAACAGAATATCAATATTTAAAAAAGATATTAAAGATTTTTTGTATCAAAAGCTTGAAACGTTTTTATAATAAAAAGATTATTTTTTTTAAGTTAGTTTTTGTTAATATCAAAATTTTTCCCAAATTGTCTCAAAAATGCCTTTTTGGCGCTGAGACCAAATAATTTTGTATTATACTTGAACATGAATGGTAAATAAATATAACGAATATTCAATTTCAATTTATTGCAGGTAATATAAAAGCCTCATTAGGCCAATACTAAAAATATTTAAATTTAGAACTTAACTTAAATATAATATAAAAAAAAACTGTTGAAAAATGAGTAATATATGTAAATTAAAATTTTGTTTGTACTACCAGCGAACTCTTAAACAAATTTTTGTTAAGTTCTGTTCTTAATAAACTTATAAAAATGGTACCGTCATGGTCTAACAAAAACTTTTGTTTTCATAGTTGGTACAAAATCATAAAAGCCATTTTCCATCCCTGCTTTATGGAGTAAAATGTAAGCGAATGTAGTGTATTGAAAGGTCCCAGCATGTAGTGAAATGTATTGCAGTGCATCAACAACAACTGCATTAAGCCAATTAGCAAAAGCAAAAATCACTTTAGTGGCATAAAAAGACAAAAAGTGAAAAAAATTTTTACTTTTGCTTTAAAGAACAAAAAAGACACAGTTACGAAGAAAAACTGAAACATGCTGTATCAAATTTAAAATTTTATTGCAGAAAGTTGTATTTTCAATATTTTAGTGCTGAATTGTTTTACAGGTATTCAACCAAATTTTATGTATAAATGGATTTTAAGCCCTTGTACTAAATTAACACTTGGGTTCATAAACGCGCTTAAGAAGCTCGAACGTGATTAAGCTCTAAACACATCAAAATCAAGATGATTAGCCATACATTGAAGTGATTTGTTAATCACAACAACTAAACAACTAAATCACTTCATGAATCCTCTGAGTACAATGTAGAATCGGCCAACATGAACGTGTACAAACGGCCATGATTTCTGCTTAATGTTTTTATTTTTTTCCTTAAATTCATCTTTAATATGTTTAAAATAATCTTCTATAAAAGAATTTTTTTCCATTTTTAATACTTAAAAGAAATAAAAATTAGTTTGTTGTGTTTTTTTCTTAATCATCTGTCCTCTTAATCATCTTAAATGTAATGTGAACGGCTTTGATTAGCTTTATCAATATTTTGCTTAAACGCTTTAATCTTTATCCCCAATGTATGTTAAATTAATAAAATTATAAGCTCTCCCTCATACTATGCTTTATTTAATGCCTCAATTCTTTTCTCTACCTACCTATAAATGTTTTGAACAATCAAAGAAAAACATCAAATTCAAATTTAAAAATTTAATTTAATGCAATTTCTAGGCTATCAATTTTCGATCATGCTTAAAACCTAAAAAAATTGTCGTTCCAAACAAACATTTGTAACAGTTTGTTACTGTATTTTGTCCATTGTATATCTTCAATTTCACAAGAACATACAACAAATGTTTTTGTTCCACTTAAAGTAACAGTAACATTTCCTTTTTTTATAAAATAAATTAGGTTACCAGGATTAGAACAGCCACATTGACCAGTTGTTAATTCAGCCACAACACAAAATCCGCGTAAAGCAAAATTTATGCAAAAGCAGCAACAAAACCACAACAGCAAATTGCAACTCCATTTTAACAAAAAGGCATTATGGGTCTGATTCACACACATATACTTAAGTATGTACATAAACACATGTGCATTGTTAAAGGAGACAGTTTGTTGTTTCGGAATTACCAAGGATAATATTGCATTTGTCAGTTGCAGCATTATTTGAATTAAAACATGATTCATGAGTTTTGTAAACGATCGAATGACAAAATTAAATTCACATAAATCTAAAAACAGATTGTGCAAGATTTCCTGGTTTGTGTTTAAAGGGAAAAGTAGTTAAAGTTGTTATTTTAAATTTTCTATTATTTTCGTGTTATGTTTAGTTTGACAGCATGTTCTTATCTGTTATTATTTTTATTTTTTCATCCAATGAAGTTTTAACAATGTTTTATCCAAAATGACACTAGTAAACCGAAAAATATCCTTAAGGCGTTGTGATGTAGTAAACTTAACAGAGTTGGTTTTTCATTTTTCCTCTTGCACTGTGTTTGCTTCTTTTTCGTTTTTATACTTTAAAATACTTTTTCCTTTTTCTCCGTTTCTTATTTATGTTGGATAAAAATTTCAAGCTGATTCTTTTCGATTGCTAAATTTTTCACTGAAAGTTGTGAAATGTGTAGATAGAAATGCATGTTGTTAAAATGTCGTGGTTGTCTTTAATGCAGTTAAAAGAAAATACTTTTTGAGAATATTTGAAGTTTTAATTTCTTACTCAGTAAAAACTTCGCTTACTTTTTCAAAACGAATAGCTTCTTTCACTCATTATTTAGGAGCTTACTTCTATAACTAGTTCTATAACAATTTCTATAACTACATTTTTCTAGATGTATGTAGGTAAACAAATAATGACTTACTTTTAAATGCGTTAATTTTAGGGCATCCCTTGTAAAATTCATTGGTTCTTTCAGTAGATTTGAATAAGAAGAACTGCAAAGAATAAGAATGTGCTTATTCTCAAAACATATAAATTCTTTTATCCAAGAATAAAATTTATCAACAATTTTGATTTATTTCATGTTGTAAAATTCCTTTGTTTATTAAAAAAAAACAAAACTGCGCCGAGACCACTTTTTTGTATGAAAAAAAAAAATTGACATAAAAATTTGTCTTAGAAAGCCGTTGTGAAATAAAATCTATTTTTTCTTAATCAAATCTTTGGACTGTTAAGTAAAATATCCATACAGATTATGATCTAAAATTTTTTTTTTAATGTTTATACACTATATAATGAACAATTTTTAGTTGTGTAATTTTTGATGATGCTTTATTTGAACAAGATACCGAATTGTTTTAAGTTGTGTCATTTTAGCTGAATTCTCTTAAAGTTTTGTTAAATTTTAAACTTACACAAGTCTTATTAATATAGACTCTAACAAAGATTTTTTATCAAAAGTGGCACAATTCGAATTAAGACTGTTTAGCACTTAGCAGTAGGAATCTACTACCATTATACTTTCTGACACAACTAAAAATAAGTCACTTTTATGAATTATAACTTTATACCAATCGAAACATAAAGAAAGACATAACTGTTTTTAACCAACAGTTAACAACAACAAAATACACTGATATACATTTTATCGAAACAAAAAGTGTATTGTGCATAATTAAGCATATAAACCCGAAAATGAAAATGTTGAGTTGAGTCACTTTTGAACTAGGTGTGCGATATGTATATAAAAAGCGTTTGTTCCCTATAGACTCCTAAAATACTTGAGCGATTTTTCTGAAGTTTTTACAGTAGTTTTTGATTAACCGGCGTCGCGGCATCTTTCATACAAAGACAAAATAAATTTCTGCATATCTGGAGAACGGTTACAGCAAAAGTCTCTAATTTGATACGTTATCAGAGCACACGAGATCTGTTTTAAAATTTTTTTATTTCAAAAGGTTAGTGATGCTTTGAACTGAAATATTTTTATCAAAAGCAAGAAAGTATTTTTTGTGATAATTAAAAAATTCAATGCTTATATTCAAAATCAAAATCTGGTAACATATCAAATCAATTATGGCTTTCTTTAAGCCGAAGAAATAAATATAGTTAAGTTTATCATCAGAATCTATATATGTATATAAAATAGGATGTGTGTATGTATGTACATATGTAACGTATGAACTCCAAATCGGCTGGGCCGATTTTGATGAAATTGTCAGGGAATCTTTAGAATGTTCAGGCTGATTTTCGGTTTGCGGGCGGAGGGGCGTGGCAAAATCCAATTTTCATATTGCACTACCAATGACATTTTATAATTTGGACGATTTTTTCTTTAAAATGATCGCCATGGTCCAACTTAGATTTATACGAAAATAACATTTTTCCCCGCCCACTTTTATGCCCACTTTTTTTGAATTAACAAAAATCAGAAAATCGATTTGACAAATTTTTCTTTCAAATGTTCGTATTAATCCATTTTTTTTATTTATTTATTAAAGTCTATGGAATAATCCTTACAGATTAATTTAAATACAATTTATACAAAACATAATTAAGAAATTACAAATAATTTAACAAAAAAAAAACAAATATAAATGACATTTTTACATATGAAAATTAAAGTATAATAAATTTTTTAGGTATAGATAGAAATTTAAGTGTAATATAATATCTCTTTTCACGATTTCCAAACTTTTATTAAAATGGATACAATAAATTGAATTCATCACAGATTCGAAATGGATCAAAATTAGGATAGTTTGTGCTGTAATATTTTATGCTTAGGATATTATAATTTCTTAATGATCGAACAGGAATATGTAAATTTATTTTGCTAAGAAGAAATTCGGAATGAAGACTACCGTTCATTAATTTTAACAAAAAAGCAACATTTAACATATGTCTACGACTTTTTAATGTCGGCAACTTAATAAGGGCGAGGCGATGTTCGTATGATGGCAACCTTATGTTAGGGTTCCAATGCAAACCACAAAGACAAAACAACAGAAACTGTTTTTGAACTACTCAATTTTGTTTGAGTGTACTTCATATTGAGGGTCCCAAACAACAGATCCATATTCAAGATTTGGTCTAACTAGGGTAGTAAACAATTGCTTTGTTGTATATGGATCGGAAAACTCCTTAGCCCAACGTTTTATGAACCCAAGTACTCCAGCCTTATTGTTTGTTAACAATATATGACTTTTAAAGTCTAATTGTGTATCCAAAAGTACGCCAAGATCATTTTCAACCAAATCTAGAACTATATTATTCATAATATAGCTACCCTTTATTGGACTTGAACTTGTAAAAATCGTATATTTACATTTTTTCGCATTAAGATCCATTAAGTTAATGCTGCACCAGGTAGTTAAATTATTAATATCATTCTGCAAAAGAACTTGCTGATCAGAGTTGTTGAAGCAAATAAATAGTTTTACATCATCTGCATACATTAAAGTTATTGAGTGTTTAATTGCAGAAGGAAGATCATTTATAAATAGTGTAAATAGGAGGGGCCCTAGGTGACTTCCTTGAGTTTAAGTTTTCATCGAAAGAAAAATTTACCACGCCTACTTTTACGCCCATTTTTTCTATTAAGCGCATATGTAACTTGATAACGGCTAGACCGATTTGGACGATTTTTTCTTTAGAATGGTTGCCACTTTTTTCGATTTAGTTAAAGTCAAAAAACGGCTCCATCGATTTGACTAATTTTTCTTTTAAATGTTCGTATTGATCCATTTTACATTTTCATCGTAAGAAAATGTACCACGCCTGCTTTTACGCGCACTTTTTCTATTAGTGCATAACTTGAGAACGGCTTGACTGATTTGGACTATTTTTTCTATTAAATCATCGCCATGGTCCAACTTAGGTTTCTACGGAAAGAAAATTTTGCCCGGCCACTTTAACGCCCACTTTATTCGATTTACCTAAAATCAGAAAACGGATCCATCGATTTGACTAATTTTTCTTTCAAATGTTCGTATCTTTTTAACGGATTTTAAAAATCGAACGCAAACATTTGGACAGGACAACGTCTGTCGGGTCAGCTAGTACATAAATAAAATTCCATTTTTCCGCGCAAATTCATGGATTTTTTTCAGCGGCGATTACGGTGTGTGCGGAAACCCGGTTTAACCTAAAAAAATTCACCCTTGTCCTCATGTTCATTGAGCTTATGTTTTGGAGTGACTGATAAAATTTTCCTGGGTAATTTCAAAGGAAAAAAAAGCTATGAATGTCGTCAACCTGTCAGTAATTGTAACAGCAAAGATGGAAATTAAGCTGGGATAATAATTTATTAAGAGAAAAAGTGAAAATGTGTTTTTTGAATATAAAAAACACTAAAAAAACTTACTAAAGACAAAATTGGTTTTTTTAAATGTTACTTTTTCATTTAAAAAAAAAACACTTTTGTTGTACAGTTTATATTTTACTTTATTTAGCTTTTCCTTATGTTGTTTTCCTGTCTCAAAGACTTTTGAATTCCCCAAGGAAATTTTGTGTCATTTTGTTGTTTCATTATTATCTTTGCTTTCTTTACATTTTGTATTTTGTATTATTGTGGCATATGATGAAGTAAGAAGAACATTAAAGTGTAATTTTTAATGTTGTAAAACTTGCCACATGAAAATAAAGTTTTAAGGAAATAAGAAAACGAAAACAACTTCTGTTTAATGACTTTTGTGGCAAGAACACTTGATTATAACTTTATTTAAAAGGGAAGTTTTTGGTTAAAACGTTTTTACATTTTGCCCCGCTTTTCGTAGTTCCTCTTTCAGGGGGTGCTTTTTTATTAAGCAATTAAGCTATTGAATATGTTAAACTTCACTTAACTTTTATTAGCATAATCCTAAGCATATGCTATAACAATATGCAAAATGTTTTAAATTATGGGCATAACAAACACATTATAAAATATTTACTGTTTCTCCTATCGGCTCATAGTATAGTTTTAGGCGTCAAAATTGTTTATATTACTTGCCATTAGGCCTAATGTTGTTTAGGACTATATTAAGTAAAAAAATAATAAACCAAACTTGCTACAATTGCTATTTAATTTTTAATTCAATTTTCTATTATTTTAATTAAAAATCAAATTTTATAAATTGTAGATTTTTCCGAAGACGCTTAGAAGTATTGAAGAATATTCTTATTGCTAAAATTTTAGGATTTGTTTGTTCTTTTGTTTATTGCTTACAATTATATTATTTGTAATCTTTAACAACAAACAATAAGTGTTAATGATTCTTTAATAGTTTGTTTGTCTTACTACATTTTATGTTTTAATTTCACAATAGCAATTCAATTCCAAACGATTAGTTTTTAGCAAATATGTAAAGTATTTGCTCAACACCACTTATAACAATGGTCCATCTAAAACTAAAATAAACTGAATTTACTTTAGACAATGAAAATAATTAGAATAAATATAAATTAAATTTGCCAAGATTATCAATTAAGTATGTGTACAACTTGTGAATTGCAACAATGAGATGAAATTTTGGCTTTGGAAACGAAATTATTGAAATGTCATCCATTTGATTGCAATTAGAGAAAATGTATCTAGACAACTGTAAGACATAAAGATTATATTTTTTCAGCTCTGTCAATTGTAAAATCTATGCTTTCGTCAATTCAGCAGGGGAATGAAAATTCTTAATTCGCCAGCAAACATTTTTGTAAATTGCTTAATCGAAACATAATTTCGAATAACGAATAATTCGATTAATTTATGTGAGTTAATCAATTGAAATATATTTTATACAAAATTCTACTTTTTATCTAAAGATATTTTTATAAGATTTCTAAATTAATAAGTACCTCAAAACTAGATAATATGTTATTACCTTTTGCTTGTATTTTCATTACACATACTTTTGAACATACCTATATTTTAGTCACGGATAAGATGAGTGTGAATGTTTGAGAAATTATGTTAATCACTTTAAAATTCAAATTCACTACGTAATTTCGTACTTAAATAGCACAAATTTTTCATATTTAGTTTGACGTTAATTGCATTTTTGAAGAAAACTTCACACCAGCCTTTCTACCTACCTACCTTATTGCATTTTTAAATGTGTAATAAATCAGGGTTCGATAATAAACCGAACATTATTAAGCATACGATACACACACACCCATAAACTACGTATATATTATTAGGGTTTGTGTACTAGTACAAAAACATTTTCACGAAAGTAACAAACATTATGTAGTGTTAGGTTTTTCGTAATAAAACCGTACAATTGTAGTGGCTCTGTAGGAATTTTTTTTAATGATCTGTAGTCTAATAAACAAAAAATTTTAGCAACACTTTGTACTAGTATTGTTGTTGCTTGAAATTTGTTTTATTTATTTTGTGTACATGTTTTGTTTTTGTAAAAAATTTTCGTTGGCTTTTTTTTTTTTTTTTTTTTTTTTGTAAAACAAAATGAACGAACACTGATGTACTGAACCGCACACAACGAAGTTTGTGGCTTTTTACGAAAAATATAACGCAATGACATGGTCTCAACTTTATATTGAATTGAATTTAAAAAGTATTTTTGTTGCAAAGATCACAAACAGAGAAACATTTTTATGAGGTACACAAACAATATTTGCGTTTGTGTTTTCCATATTTCTACCGTACAGAACACTAACTATATAGAATATAATATTTATTTTCGAAATATTTCTTTAAATGTTTGTATTCTTTATTAGCTCGTATCTTTCAATCGGATAGACTTCGACATTTAAGATATCGTTAAATTCCGTTTAAAAACCTAAGCGTCATTAAATTAGTGTTTAAAAACAAAATGGCGGATTTTTGGATTTAGAAAGTCAAAACGATATACATAAATAATTAAAAATTAAATGAGCTGAAAGCACGCAGGACACAATTGCAAATTATAAGCCGAAAAGAAACTAATGGGTAATTTTATCTGATCTGATCCCCGAAAATATATTTTTAAAGCAAAACTTTCGCAAAGACAATATTCCTGAATAAGCATTTCCCGTAAAAAGAAAAGTAATGGAGGCCTCTATTAATCGTCAGTCCGGTGAATGCTTTCCGGTTGCTACTGACTTCCGTGGTACCATATATGATATCTGGTCAGCCGAGATCACAGGAGATGGTATTTATTGCATAAAAAACTTTTTTTTTTATTGTTCTACACTATTTTTAATTTATGGTTTTTTCATGTTAACTACTATAATAAAAGTATCCAATTAAATAGACTTCTATGTTTTTTCCATTGGATAAAACTATTTGAATTATTCGAGTTATTCAAATAAATTAATACTCTAATTCGATAATTAGAGCATCATTAAATTTAAAAAATCGTAAATCCTTACTCGAACTAAACCAAAAGTCTAATAATTAGATACTCTAGTAAATGCCCCTGATTTGCTTTCATACTTGTTAGTTTCCTTGGTTTTCTTTGTGCCTGGGTAATAAAATTCTAATACATTAAATAGAGGTGTCACTAAAGTGACCTTTTGTTTGTTTTATACTGCAACCTGAAGCAGCAGTATTAAGAAATTGCTGTAGCACTTATTCCTGTTAAGGAATAAAAACAAAAAGAGATTGTTCAGCAAAATGCTGCGTATTTACAGTACAACGTGAAAATTAAAGTCATGATAATTTTTTCTACGTTTTCTCATGCTCAGCGAAAAATTTTACTACTCTGTGTAATACTTTTAATTAGATGACAAGCATTTACCGACTGTTACTTTTTTCTTGTGTTTTAAAACTACTTCCTGTAAAGGTGTTTATCTTAAAGTCTTTATGTACCTAAACTTACGTAATTTGTAACGAACACTTTGTGTGTTTTAATGTTTTAAGTATTAAATACTTAAGAGCACGACTGATACTTAAGTCAGTTATGTGCATAACAAATAAAGTTTAGTAAATTGAAAACTTTGAAAAGCTGAAAACAAACCTTCTCTGATCGCTTCATCAATTGCACAGGGATTTATGTATGCAATTAATTTCAATGAATATAGTTCCATTTGGGCAAGGACGAGCGAATAAGTTATTTTAAAAATATAATAAAATGCTTCACAGCACAAAGAAAATAATTCAAAAATAATTTAAAAAATTTTATTATTTCGCTTAGCGACGTATTTGACAAGCAAATAATTTGCCAAACGCCAGTCCTAAAATCGCTGCAAGAAACAAGACTTAAGCGAATTAACCCTCAAATCACCCTCTTACTTGCGCTAGTTACCCTCGTGTGTGGTTTTTCCACATATGCAATGTTTGTCTTCTTTGCTGCGGTGTAATAGTTTGTTTGTAATCAAAGTCATGATTTAAATAACGCTCGTGATGTTTTTATCCCGTTGGTAATCAACAACAAACCATAGAAAGCTTGTGTGTATTTTTATAAACAATCACTTTATAAAACATACATTGCATGCAGTTCGCAACAATATCAAAAATATGCACACCTTTCGACAAACAATATTGTCTCTAGTGAAAATTATATAGAAACCACATATGTGTGGAAACCCACACACGGGGGTAACTTACGTAAGTTCTGAAATATTTCGTTACCAAAAAAATTTTTTTAATCAAAACATGTGTTTTCAGTACTTAATTGATATTGCTAACAAAGTTTATTAAGTGGATCTCAACAATTTGTATGTTTAGGGTGTAAAAATGATTCCTTCTGTGTGGTTTTTTACACAAGGGTGATTTAAAGGTTAATCCCTCCTTTCCTTATAAAAGTTTTTTTTTTTTTGGTGCTTTTGCAAAATTAAACATGATGCTTGTGTTAATAACTTAAACCATCACTTTCACTCTTGAAACAACTTCTGTGGATTAAAAAGAAAACTCCCCCCCCCCAAAGTTTGTAGCCAGCAAAAACTCAAAAAAGAAAAGTGTAAAAGAACAAAAGTGGAAATGTCGAAAGACGGGTTACAATTTTGTTCTTTTAAGGGTATTAAGTACAATATTTCATTTTCATTTCTTTCAAGTTTCAATTTCATTTAAAACTTTTTTTTTATTCATTTTTAAGATGAAAAACTATTTAAAGTTTTCTTCGTGTTTTGTAGGTTTTTTGTATGAGATTGCAATTTTGCAGTGGTTATCTTGTTTAGCACTTCAAATGTTTTGCTCCACACCATCTAACATAGATATTCTGACACACACAACAACATTTACTTCTCCATAAAACTCAGCAGGCTTTTAAGATAGATAATACATATGAACATATGGATGTAAGACTAGAGCAGAACGGCTATTGTATCCCCGCAAGTATTTGCTATTGAGAGTTCTTAAACAGTTTTTTTCGGCTAAAGCTTTTCAATTATAAGTCTTATCATGGTGCATTAGAATTAGTGAACTCTAAGTACAAATCTTCTAAATGATAAAGTCTCTAAATCGAATTCGGCAGGTTTTGTTGTTCTTTGTCCAAATTATTAAAGACTATTGGCTGGAGATTAAATTTTCGAAATTTATTATCATATACCAAACTTCAAATTCTCTTCGAACTGTTGTGCAGAAGTGACTAACAAGATATATCTATAATATGCTGGGAGGGTTATAGCTAAACAGGCATTTTAGATGGATAATGCAACTTCTACAAAAATGTTGTATGTAGTACATGTTGTTGCTGTAAAATGGTTTGGTTTTTGCAACGTGCTGTGCAACCGCCATAAGTGTTTGTTTGTATTATGCACTCCCCAAAAATGTTACCGTTGTTGCTACTGCTGTTGGTGGTAATGTTACAGTGAGGTGTAGCTGTTCCTGTCAATGGTGCTGGTGGGACCATCATCATGTTGTTAAGTCATATTGTTTGTGTTGGCTGATTACAATGGCTTTAAACAAAGTTTATTTTTATGCTTTTATTTAAAAAGAAAAGAAACCCTTACGATTTTTTTTTGAATTTGCTTAAAAACTCCGTAAAATATTTAATGAGACAACTAATTTCTTTTTATTATGGTTGTTATTGTTAACGTATGAAATATTTACTTAAGAGCTAAATGCAATTAAAAGACTTAATAAACATTTAAGCGTAAATAGGTGTAAAATAATCCTTTAACAGAAACACATACAAAAATATGTTAATCTTTTAAATAAATACTTTAAAAAAAAAGCTTTCATCTTTCGATAAATTCTTTAGTCAATTTTAATAAAATTTTTTTTCTTTGCATTTACATTTGATTTGTTGTCATCATTAGCTAAGTTCAGTGTTTGGTGCAAATTGTCTGGGGGATTTTTTTTTAGCTCTTTTACCAATACTAAAGCTACGGTCACACTTGGCAAATATTTGAAACGTGACCAACAGGTAAACTAAAACTAAAAATTCCAACATTTATTTGGATTATGATACCAAATCTTACAAAAAAAATATTAAAATAGTGTTTTGCTATGTCTTGCAGTAAAATAAGTTTTCAGTGTTCAAAAATAAACAGAACATTATTAAGCGTTCGGCTCACACCCAGGAAAGATATCTATTTTTTTAATTCCGTTCGTAACTATTTTCAAGAGAGATCCTAACATTATATAGCGTTCTGTTCTTCGTTAAAACGCAGAACAATTGTAGTAGTACTTTAGACAAACATTATATTTTAATGTTCTATAATTGAGGGGTATAGATGCAAAGACTGCAATCTCCACATTTATAGTTTTCGTAATAAATAGTAAAAACCTCTAGCACAAAGTATATTTATAGTTATTTATTGTATGTTATACTATTCAGTAATATGAATATGATAAAGATATGACGCCAGTTTAAACCAAATCGATATAGCGGCTTGCTTGCAATTATAATAATAAAACTGGATATTGCTGTGTTTGCCTTAATCAAAGGGACATTGCTGCTTTTTTAGCATGTGCAATGTACTTAAAAAACTCAGTGCATTATAAAATTCATAAACTTAACAAAGGCTAAGTTTTTTCTTGATTGATTTGGAGGAACTTCATAACAACTTAGCTCCATAATTACGAACAATGACAACGTTATAAAATGAACAATAAAACTAACTGTTTCATATAAAAAATAATTTGTTATATTTTTTCATTTCTTTTTAGTTTTTCTTTGCAAAAAAGAAACAAAATAAAAAAAAATAGCATGCATTTTCGAAAATAGTTGAGAGAAAAAGAGCTAAACAAACTGTGATCATTGCAAAAACGACAATCACCAATGGACATTGCCGTTTTTGCATCAATTCTTAATTTTTGAACATACTTTTTTATGGGACAAAAGTGTATCGGGTAATGTCATATTCACTTATCGGAAGCATTCATTAAATACAACTAACAGGTATTATTAGTTACGTTTGTGAAAAAAGTGGAGATTGCAGCCTTTGCATCTATACCCCCAATTTTTCTTTTTTTACATTGATAAAGAAATGAACAAACAAAAAATTTAACAACTACCGCGGCACTAACAGCTTGTGTGGGTATTGTGTATGAGGTTTGTTTGTGTAAAATGTTTGTGTATTTTGTTTTTGTAAAAAATTTTTGGTTTTTTTTACCAGTCAAAAGGGCGCTAAGCACAACTGAAAAGAACAAGCACTAATGAGCTGAACCGAACACTATGAAGTTTGTGGGTTAATAAAAAAACCGAACGGAATTAACTGTTCTCATCTTTTTGTTGAGTTGGATTAGAACCGAATTATTTTTGTGCTCGAAGATGACAAGCAGGGAAACGTTATTTTTTTAATGATTTACTACCCAAACACTATTAGCGTGTGTGTTTTACACAAATCTACCGAACCGACAACTAAGGAGCGATATTAAATGTTTATTTTCGAACACTGTTGTTTTATAATAAAATAAAACTTTTATTTTGTGATATTGAGACCGTGTTGAATCACACTTACTGTTTACAAAAGTAGTGATTACGCTTATTTACTTTATAAACAAAGTTTTCGATAGATTTTATGAAGGAGCTACGATTTTAACAACATTCATTTAACTGCTTACCTTTATTTCGTAAGATTTACAACAATGTGTCAACGCTATTGCATTATTCGATTTTCTTTCACACTTTTATTTTTTTAGTTCAAAATCCATTCATTTAACACATTCTGCTGGTATTCTACTGAAAACGAAATACCAACCGTCAACTTGACTGACACAAGTACAACAATAGTGAAACAACCAAAGACAACACAAAAACCACAACAACAATTATATTTAGCTGTGACAGCAACAAAACGTAAACTTCGCTATAATCGTCCTTCTTCTATATGGCTGTTTTCCGTTTCTTATCTTACTTCCGTTTACAATAACGGCGCACAGTGTTTTGAGTATGGCCAAAAATGGTTAAATCCAATATATAAAACTGGGTAAAATATTAATAAAATTTACTAACAAAAATATCTATTTATAAAGGGTGGTCCAGCCATAATGCACGATGTTAGCGTCAAGTTTTTTGCGCGACATTATTTAACATTTCATTGTTTCAGTGTTTGAAAAATTCAACCATGGAAAGGTACATAATTGAGCAGTGCGCAAGATTGTTGAAGCCTTTTACGAAAATAGGCGTTCAATTCAAAATGCATTTCGTACAATTCGTGATTTTTTTTCACCTCAGCGGATCCGTTAACAAGCAGAATTGTCGCATTTGGCAAATGAGAATCCACGAGGGATTGTTGAAAAGCCGATGCATCCGCAAAAAGTGACGGCGTCATCGGGTCGTACTTCTTCGAAACTGAGGTCGGCCAATCAGTTACCGTAAATGGTGGATTTGGATGTGGACGATATGTGGTTCCAACAGGATAATGCCACTTGCCACACAGCCAACAAAACAATGGCCCTTTTGCGCGAGAAATTCAATGGCCGTGTTATCTCACGTCGTGGCGATGTTAATTGGCCGTCAATATCCTCTGATTTGACACCGTATGACTTCTTTATTTGGGGATATTTAAAAGAAATAGTGAACGTCAATAAGCCAAGAACAATTCAAAGGCCAAGGGATGAGATAATTATGTCTCAGAGTCATTGAAACTATGGACCATCGGATAGAGGTACGCCACCGAAGTCGTGGCGAGCATTATGCCGATATTTGGTTTTACACATAGATCCTTCTATCATAATACAAATATTAAGATAAGTCTTTACAATTAACATCATGCGTTTTGCTTAGAGCACCCTTTACTAAATTTAATGATAGATAAGCGTATCGTTGCAGCGACTCGAGCTAAACTTTGAATTTTTGTTTTTTTTTTGCAATTTGTAAAATCATTACAGCATTTATTGGCATACGAAAATTTAGGGACACTTGGGGTCAGGGCACGCGAACTAACTTTAATTTTAATTTCAAGGATATATAGAAGGCGTTCTCTTCGAGTTTTTCACAATTTTTTTTACTCCAGTCCTACTCAGTCATTAATGTACGACAACTTCTTCTTGTTTTGGTGACTCGATATAGGAAATGACGACACGCCGTACACGGTTAACAGTTTTTGTCTCTTCCTTGTTGCTCTGAATACAGTGCTGGCTAGAATGTCTTGATTGTACTTTCAGTATCTCTTTGTTGTTTGTTATTTTCTTGTTAAGTGTGTGTATTTATTTATTTGGTTGCAAGGACATTTTTTGTTGTCATTCGACAGTTTGTTCGTTTTGTAACTTCTTGTTAAATCGCTGAATTAAATTTTGTCTTCTTTTATGTTTCTTTTTTTTGTAGATTTGATTTATTTGTTAAATCAAGACGACAGACAATATATTTTTGGTATAACTCGTGTAATTCGTTGCTTGATTTAGTAGAAATAGTTGTAGAAATTTTACAAGAAGTTGCTGTAGTAACAACATTTGTCAATTCATTATTGCCGTTTTTTTTTTGTCTTTTACGAGTTTTTATTTTGTTAGTTTTTTTTCTCCATTTTGTTGTTAAAGGCGTTGTTTGTAGTTTTTTGTTCTTTTAATTTGTCCAGCTTTTTCTCGTGTTTTTGTTGAATGCAATAAACTCTTTGATTTTCTTATTTTTATTATTGTTCTCTTTCTTTTTAAAGCAAGAAATAGTTTTTTATAGGTATCTCCTTTCGGTTTGGTTTTAGTATTTTTTTTTCTCTAGCTCTTTGATTGTGGTCAAATTTTATTTATGACAAAATGGCGTTCGACAATTAGGACAATAAATCCATTTGACTATATACATTTGAACTTTTTATACCCTCCACCACAATTAGTTGTGAATAGGGTATATTAAGTTTGTCATTCCGTGTGAAACTTTTTTATTATTCATTTCAGATCCCATAAAGTATATAAATTCTGGGTCCTTGAGTAATTCTAAGTCGATTTAGCCATGTCCGTCTGTCTGTCCGTCTGTTGAAAATACGCTCACTTTCGAACAACTCAAAAGAAATGAACAAACTTGGTGCCAAATTGCTTGTAGTTATCCTAAGCAGTTTGGGATTGAAATTCAGCAAAATCGGTTAAGTGGGACCAGAGCTATGAATCAAAATGTGGAACAACCACCTAAAAAAATTGATAATTTTGTTACAAAAAATAACATAAATGCTGGAACAAGGCACGGAATGAGATAAGATTTTGCAAAAATTTGTTTTATTTGACTGGAAATCACGCTGTGAAATTTCGTGAAGATCGGTACATAATTTACCCTAGGCCCCATAGAAACCCTACTACCGGAAAACAGTTAAGTCGGTTAAACCATAATTAATAACAAATCGTCACAGTTTAAGATAATAATAACATCATGCAGATTTTACTCCCTCAACATTCGAACTGAAGGTGGAGGGTATCAAAAATTCGACACAGCCGAATATAGCCCTCTAACATGTTTTTTTCTATTGTTTTTCATTTTTAATTTTTAAAGACAATAACAAGGGGAAAAAAAATTGTTAAAGAACTGAAAAATTGTCTTGTTCATTTGTTAAACAGTCGTTCTTCTCTGCAAGCAAAAAGAGAAGATATTGAAGTTTATAAATATCTCGAATGGAAGCAGTTATAGGGAAGAGATACAAGTCCAATATCAAGATCAATTTAAAAAATTTTTTAAAACCATATGTATGTATATAATTTCCTTATTAGTATGTTCCCCTTTTTCCTATCCAAAGCTTTTTGAAACCCACCGATGGGCTAGAAAGCAAAATGGACATGAATAGACTGACGCAGTCGGTATTGGACTACGGGCGGTGAGTTGAGACGAAAAGGTGTTAACAAAACTCTTATATTACATTTAGCTAATTTTGAAGCCCCCTTAAGACAAATGAAGCTAAGAATCACCAAGCATATGGTACTGACGTTGGTTAAAGTTTTTCTTCTTGCCTGGCAGGGGCAATTAAATCTTAAAATAAGTACATTTTTATAAGTTGCTTAAACAATTTTATATTCAGAACTTTAAAAAATTGTTTTTACTAAGTTATTTTTAATTTTTAAAGAAATTGTATTCCAAATTAAATTTCTCCTTTATACACTTTAAATTCAGCACCAAAAAAAAATCTAATATTTCCGCAAGTTCCTGTGTTAAATGAAATAAAGCGATTACAACTTTCTTTCTTGTATGAGATGGGTGTGTATTTCATATATTTCATTACTTTTTTTTCTTTATTCGCAATCCCGAAAAACGCCAGATAAAATCTTAATAACAGTAATGTTGACTTCAGCATTATTTATTTTCTACAATTTTTTTTTATCACAGAAAAAATTAATACGAAAAAACGAAAAATAATTTTATTACATGCACAGTTTGTCGCGATTTTTATGGCGGTGTTTTTATTTATAGAAATATCAAACATGTAACATTCGCTGTCAAGAAATACCTGTACAATTGCAAATTAACACAAACATAAACACCTGGATTTGTTTACTTTGGAGAGGAAAGAACAAAATAACAAAAAAAAAACCAACATTGAAATTACATAAATGTATAAAGTACACTACGACACAAAAGTATGTACGAATAAAAAAAAACATTGAATCGTATAAGAGTAGCATTCAGTAGAAGATTACTTTAGCAAATGATGATCTGAAAAAAGATTTCCTATTTGATAAAACTTAATATGAAATTAAATTATAAACAAAACATTTGTATAAATAAGTTTAATCAAGGATAGAAAAATTCATAAATTTTTACACAAATTAAGTAAATAAATTTTTTTTTGTTCGTCACTGTTTATGTGGTTAGTTACCCAGCGTAGCAAACAAATATGAATGTCAACACGCAATATAAAGTATAACTAATACACTAATAAATGAAGTTATTATACGAATGTACCCTGCAAGCATTTTCTACTGCAACAGTTCGGAAGTTCGGCCAATCATATCAATCGCATAATTCTTCGAAAAAAGAGTAAATAAAGAATTTTCATTGTGTTGCGTGTGCTTTTTTTAAACGTTCTGTTTTGATTCTACTTACTACAGTCTATATATAATATAGTAGGTCCTGGCCAGGCCCTGGCGGTACAAATATAAATTTAAATTTCTTGGCAAAGATTGGCCCACCCACTATTTACATATATAAAAATTTTAGTTTCTCTAAACTTTTCCACTTCAAACACTTCGATTAAGGAGTTCAAAAAAATTTAGTAGAGCCTGTTCTACGTAAAATATTAAAAGAAAGTTAAAAAATGCCTGGACAGGCCCAGGTATCCACTTAAGGGTTAACTTCTTCAGCTGTCTTAAAGCATTGACGCCCGGTCACTTTCATCTTCCAAAGAGTCGGCTAAATGCTTGCAGGGTTATAGTTTAGAATACACACATACAAACATTCAAATAAAATGTTCATTCAGATTAGTAAAAATCCGCACAAGTTTTTTTAAACACCTCTTCAAGTATGTGTTACTTATTATGTTCTCACTTTTGTTACTTTAGATGTTTTTTCACAATAAATTATGAAAAACATTTTTGTAACGAAACCATAAACACACACCAACTCTGGCACAGAAAATATGGATGTAGAAAAATCGTAAGAAACAAACAAGAAATATAAACATTTTATTTTTACAACTGTTTAGCATAATAAATTTTTACAAACCACTTTTATTTCATTTTATACTTGGAAAGCGTGTAAACATTCGTATACACTCAACTTTGGCAGAATTTTGCCACAGAAATTTAAAAGAATTAATTTTTTTTTTTTTAATTTTTGGTCAAACATAAAATTTGTAATTTTTTTAATTCACTGATATTGTTTATTATTCCAATCTATAAATTTTATAATGCAGTACGAGGTTCAACCAGGTCTGTGCAGACCTTTTGCATATAAATGTGTGTATTAATTTTTAGTTTTACGTGTTAGAGATGAGCTCGTCCATGACTTCGTAAAAACGGCTACGGTCTGCACAGACCTGCTTTTGATTTGACCACGGTTTTGATGACAAAACGTTAACCATATGTTGGAACCACTCGCAAAGATAAAGCCTGCATATCGAAGGATATGTTGGATTCAAAACCAGATGCATTCAGCACGTTATTCGGTTACCACAGCTGTGCCAAAAAAGAAAAAGAATGTAGTTCTTATCACTTACACACAATTTTGGACATCCGATTATTTATTTCCATACAATTTAGACCTGGTTGTACCACTTGGTGCAAAAAAATCCTTGAACCTCCTAGGGTTAAACTTGTAAAAAACTTTTATTTTATCGCTTACATTGTTGCATCTAAGTTGTGGTTCACACGCTTCAACTCTTACTTCTCAACTTTTATAGTTTTCGAGAAAGAACGAAGACGGTTGGTACCGAGCTGCTTTTTAATATCACAAAATATTGCAAAAACTTATCTCAGCCGAACTCTTTTCTTGTATAAGTCATCGTCCAGACTTGTAATTTTTGTTGCAGCAATTCTGGAGTTTATTGTTTCATGTACTCTACAATTCTGTTTCGTTTTGTAATTCTCACACTTTTCAACTTGAAGTTGGCTGTAGGTGTATTTGGATTTATATGTTAAATATAAAAAGGAGAAGAGCAAAGACATGATAAAAAAACAAAAATTGCTAGACTTGAATTTCCTAATCCAGACACTAATGCAATTTCAAAGCACAATTCTAAAAAATATCAGAAATTCTAAAAAATATTGCAAGTCTGGACGATAACTTGAAGGAAATGAGTTTATTTTGTTTTTGTAACTTAACAAGTACAAAATTTTTAGAGAATTTCTTATCGTTTTGAGAGAGTT
Organism: Pollenia angustigena; assembly: GCA_930367215.1. Classification (NCBI taxonomy): domain Eukaryota; kingdom Metazoa; phylum Arthropoda; class Insecta; order Diptera; family Polleniidae; genus Pollenia; species Pollenia angustigena. The sequence goes on along the minus strand of OV884057.1, from coordinate 114,653,009 downwards.
TTTTTTCTACACTCAAAAAATCAATGCCATACGGGTAACATAAATTTTACGTTTGTATAAATATTTTGTGTTGTTAGTTGGGGTATATGCTATTTGGACAAATATTGAAGAATGTTTGTAGAAATATTAAACATTTTATTATTCGGCGGACATGTTGGATATTTGTCAAACTTTTAGCAGTGTCTAGGGCTAAATGTAATCATTTCAGCAAAAATTTTGCTGAAATCATTTTCATTCGTAAATTCTAAATTTTTAAGAAGCATTGTTTATCAAAAATCAAACTACTCTTTACACCAAATTCGTTTTAAACAAATAGAAATCAAAATTTCCGCAGCAATTTTGTCGTCTGCATTCATTGAAAACAAACCAAAAATAAGTGCCGGTTCACACACGTCAAGTTTGACTCGTCAAGTCTTGAGCATTTAGGAGAGAAGGGAAAAGAGAATGCCATTTCTTGACGTGTGTGAACCAGCTCTAAATAATTATTGTTTGTACGAAATATTTTTGTGTTGGTTTTCGGATAACACAAAACCGAAACAAAGTGTGTGTTTGCCAAGCCATTTGTGTGGCTTATTTTTCCCTTTTATATGTATAAAAACTGTCTTAGACCGTACGAAATGGTTAGTGATTTGGCACCACGTAATTCTTGTTTTTTTATAATTTAAGAAAACAGATTCGTGTATTTTACGAAATATTTCTGTTTATGCGTTAATAAGAAAATTATTTTGATTATTTTGTTTAGAATTTAAAATCAAATATTTTGTTAAGTTAAAAGAGTTCTTCTTGAAAATGTTGTTCTATAACGATTTTTAAATTATAACAAACTTGCAGAAGGTTAAAACCAACATTTCATAAATTTGCAAGAAATTTCTGATTCAGCCAATGCTATAATTTATATAATTACAATCATATTTTAATCATCTATTAAATAATAAAATTAAGGATTTATTTAATCGAATATTTAGAAGAATTTTGTTAAATTAAGTTTGCTGTGTAGTTTGCTTAAGATTCAAATTATTCATCAATTAAACTTATATTTCCATTTCGATGATCATCACAGACATCTTCACTCTTATATTTTTTAGTGGGTGACTTATATTTTCACTTTCAATAAAATCAACTCTCTTAAATTTCGCAGTTTGTAGTTAGAAAGAAATAAACAAAATAACTTAAAACCTTTTATTTGAATGACAAACTACATGTGAAATAAGGTAAATTATTTTACAAATATAAGTCCAAAAAAATTTTAATCCAAATTGGATTGTTCACGGCAGGCGGCTTATCAAGTTATCTGGTTATATTAACAGGAACAAAATATATTTAAAAAAAAAAGAAGTTAATTGTTGTGAATATAACTAAATAATCATAGAAACTGATAACCGGCTGTTCGTGAACAACCCAAGTTTAACTTATAATCATTCCTTACAAAAAAAAAAAAAAAAAAAAAATAAAAAAAAATTTTTATTTAAAATGCGTTATTTTATGAAAAAAAGCTAATAAAATTATTTCGAACAATACAACTTTTTTTTATTTTAAAGGATTGGCAAATTTTAAGTTAGAAAAAATTGGTTTAAATACACACCTTTTTTAACAAATTCAGATTTTATGATGCCGGTGTAAAGTAGAAATATGGAATTTATAACGAAATATGATGTCAGGAAAATGTACACCTCAAGCAAGTCGGCGGGCGTTCGCTGTTTTCGTAACATTTTGCAGCAAGCTTTTTTTATCTCATCAGTGCAGCGCCCAATTTCATCTTACAGGGCTTCAGTAGTTTGTCTTTTCTTCAAAGTTGTCCAGCATCGTCAAATTACAAGGACGGAGCAATCAGAAATAACTCAGGAAATAACTGAATCGTGGCGCCATCTTGCTGAAACCACAGGAAACTTTTAGCCAATTGCGACAACAAAAAATCAGTCTCAGAAGAAGCCTGATTACGACGTGATCCAGTAAAATTTTCCCCATTTTGATAGTAAATTTCTACAATTAAAACTCGTTGTTCAAGAGTGTAGCGTTCCATGATTAATAGCTTATCCCATCAACAATAAATTTCAGTGTTTTTATATCAAGAATACAAATTGGGAATTAAGCACGAATAACAAAATATTTTAAATTAAAATTTTGTATTCCCAAAAATTACTTTTAAAATTACAAATTTTATTTGTTAACTTACCGTTGACAGAAACTTTCAAAGATCTGATGTTTATTTACTTTGAACAAATGTTAAGTACATTTTTCCGAAAAAAATAAAAAAGACACTTTTTAATTAAATTACAATGCCACTGGCCAAATTTCAAACATTTTTGTTTTTAACCAGAGTATAAAATTAAAATTGAAGGGCGAAACAAATTCTCGCTCTCATATGTTAATTTGTTGGTTAATGTGTTTCTGTAAACAGTAGTACTAACTAGCAGTTGTTGTGGCAGCTTTAGTTGCATTTACTAGCGATAGTGGTAGTCAAACGTCTGAAGTACAATATAATAGAGTGGCATTTCCATGGAAGAAGCAAGGCAGCGACAAGTGGCATGTATTTTAAGCACATGTTCCTGTAGATGTCAAAGTAAAATACATTAACAAAACCTAGTGGCATTTCATAGAATTTTTTATGTTTTTATTTAAACTGACGAATTAAAAAAAAAAAACAATGGAAAAACATGAAATTTTTAATATAATAATAATAAGAGCAAAAATGTTTAATATAATTATAATTTGAAACTGGGAATTATTTCCTTGTGAAGGTTACTTTATATTATATTAAACATTTTTTCATTTTTTCGAATTTATTCTATGAGTTAAATTTCAGGTCTGTATTTTATAAAGCATTTTTGTAATAGTTCTATTCTTTTAATTTTTCAGAAATGACTTTATACACTATCAGACTATTATATTATTTTCAAAAAAGCTTTATAAAATACAGACCTGAAATTTAACTCATAGAATAAATTCGAAAAAATGAAAAAATGTTTAATATAATTATAACACAGTACAACAGCCAATCTGGGGGGTGAGAAATTCCAAGTCAGGGTGATGGTACTAGGTCAGTATAGTAAAACCCTCAAAGGGTTTGGCGTTCGTATGTGTCAGTTTTTTTTTTATGACATTTTAAATTTTTTCCTTATCTTGATGTTTTTTTGTTTAACATAACTCGAGAACCACTTGTCCGATTTTGCTAAAACAAACTCAAAAAAATTTAGAATTACAATTTCTTTAATCCCTTCATATAACGTTTTTCTTTATAATCAACAGTTTTGCCGGTAAAAATAAATTTGTGGAGAATTATAATTGATAAGTGCAAAAAAATTTTCAAGCCTGGATGTATGCAGCAGATTTTATCTCAAACCTGCACTGCAATTTTTGTGACTTTTTTTAAGCGATCGGTGAAAATCGTCGGACTTTTGTTTGTTAGTCCCAATTTACATTATACGATTTTTGTCGTTGCGATTATTGTCGTTTCTTCTTTGAAGTCGGTCTGATATTTACATTGTACGATTTTTGACGTTAAAACTTTTTCTGTGCAATCGAACTTCTATACATTTTTCGTCAAATGAGAGCACAATGAGAGAACGAATGAGCGAACAAAATGAATCGAAGAGTACACTCGCTTGTGTACCCATTTTAATACCTCTCTCCCCTCTCGCCTATAAGGTAAGAATCGCAACGACAAAAATCGTTTAATGTAAAAGCAGACTTATTTGAAAGAATACACCCACATTCAGTGATGCCAACAGTAGGGGATTTCCCCTTTTCTAGGGATTTTTTTTCGGAAAATTTCAACCGTAGGGGACACAATTTTTTATTTTAGGGCATATTTATTAATTTATTTATTTAATCAATGGATATTATCCTTACTGACTAATAACAATATAAACGTTATATGAACGGATTAAAGAAATTGTAATTCTAAATTTTTTTGAGTTTGTTTTAGCAAAATCGGACAAGTGGTTCTCGAGTTATGTTAAACAAAAAAACATCAAGATAAGGAAAAAATTTCAAATGTCATAAAAAAAAACTGACACATACGAACGCCAAACCCTTTGAGGGTTTTACTATACTGACCTAGTACCATCACCCTGACTTGGAATTTCTCACCCCCCAGAAAATAATCCCAAACATGTTCCATAGTGTAATTTATTACTTCGATAAAAGTTTAAGTGTTAAAACTATAAAAGTTGCTAATTGAAATTATTTTTTTCGGGCAGGCTTACCAGATTTGAGGTTCTTTCCCCAAATTAGGGAAAAAATTAAAAAATTTCATTTCATGATTTAAAAAGCCAACTGTTTGTGGTATTTAAATAAAATTTAGCACGCCATACAGAAATCCTATTAATAATGAATTTTGTATTCCCGAAAATAACTATGATAAAAAGAAAATTGTTTGAAATGGTTTATCGTTTATTATATTAACTGTAAATGCATTATTATCCAGAAATGTTTGAAACAATTAACACAATTAAAACTTACTGTGATCAAAGAGACATATTGCCGGATCATGGACACAAATTAATTAGATTTATTGGAATTAACATTCTTTCACAAATTTTCTCCATTTTCGAAGGAGTTCCCGTAAAATTACGTTTGTTTATCTTTCTCACAAACTCTTTTTTATTTTTTAAAATATTTTTGCTCCATAGTAGTGTTGCCAGTGGATTTCTCGAAAAATACCTACACATGCCAAAAAAAAAAATCCGATTTTCCCCACATGTTGAAAAAATTTCCCCTCAAAAATCCCTAAGCATTGTTGTCATTAAAATCGAAGAAACAACATTAGTTATAAAAAATAAATTTTATTCAAATGTGTATATTAAAACTTTCACAAAAAATAAGTACACAACTAAAAAAAATAATACATAGTTGGGTCGTTCACTGAAGGCTGGTTATCCGGTTATTTGGCTATTTAGTTGTAAATATTTACAAGAACAAAATACATTTATTTATTTATTTTAATACATGTTGTTGCTGTTAATATAACTATATAACCCGATACTCCGTCTTCCATGGACAATCCTAGTATGTTTGTAATTTTAATTAAATGCAATTAAATATTTCAGCATTGAATGATATCTTGGAAAAAATATAGACATACATATTAGTGTCGCCAACCATTTTTACAAGAAAAAAACTTTTTCGAATCTGAACCGATTTGTCCGAGTTTTTCGGAAAATATTTTATAGTAAAGATAAATGATCTTTTGATTTATAAGGCGCATCCATAGGTCATAGGACAGCCCAAAAATTCAGGTTTTTTTTATATTTTCTGTACTGGAGGTACCACTAATAATACAACAATAAGGGATTTTTGAAAAAATTAGAGGAAGTCGTGGTTTTTTGCTCATATCTCAGCCAGACCGATCTGGCTGCATTTTAATAGCAAAATAGCAGTGATCATACCAGACATAATAGGTATAGCAACCAAGTCCCCATCATATCTGGGAGCTTTGGAAAACCCATTTCAACAGACGGACAACCGGATTTGAATTTCCCTTCTCTTAAGGATCCAGAATATAAATACTTTATAGGATCTAAGATCAATATTATAGAAATTACGTCATAACGTATTTTGACTTCAGTACTATGACAAGTGTCTTCGTTTTTGACCCCACGACACTTTTCATCATCGTGATGTCAACCTTTACATCACTTGACCAAAGTGTCATCAGGTTCAAAATAAAATTATGTCATCAATGGGATGACACATCGGCATCACAGAAATGACGAACATGTCCTTAGTGCAGTGATAACCAAGCCCCGAACTAAGAACGCCCCGAACGCATGCACACAAAGATATTATGTGCTTGTGTGCGGTCGCAGAGACTGATGATAGTCTGATGTTTCGAAACGAACAAAGTAGTAATATAATGTGAATTGCCGACCGTGCCTGTGTGAAAAATACGATTATTGACTGGCTCTCGGAGTCTATGGAGTGGTTATCACTGATTTAGTGCGATGACGCAGTAACATCCGAGAAATGACACGTTAGCATCAATTTAATGACACTTTGTCATTAAGTCAAAGTCATTGAAATTAACTTAAGTCGAAGTGAAAGAATATTTTTATTGACTTACCCGTAACATCTGTTTGTTGAATTACCACCTTTGTTTAAAGCAGAACTCTCAATAATAAGAAACCAGCACCATGCCCCATATGGTTTTCGTTATCATTCTACTTTAAAAATTTGATGTATTTAACTAAATAATTTAAAAAAATAGAATATAGGAATTTTTGCTTCTTATAATCAGAGTACGAAAACAAACAAAACGAAACGTTTGCTTTCGTTTTGTTTTGTTCTTTGCAGTGTGTAAAACAAAAACAAAACCAAAACAATGATAATTATTGTGCCATTTTGTTTTGTATTATTTTTGCTCGTGAGCGCAAATTGTACTTTAATATTAACGTACACCGCTGGAAAAGAAAAGAGTAAGAACAATATTGGAACATTCAGAGAAAAAACGTTTGACAAACGTTTGGTAATTGATTTACTCCCTACTATTGTTTCTAAGTTTTTTTTTTGTTTTTATTAATGCTTATTTTGACAACCATAGTAATTAAAAAAAAAAAAACAAATTAATTTAAATAAAAAGTAATTCAAAGAAAAAAGAATAAAAAACAAGTTAGAGTGCTATATTCGGCTGTGCCGAATCTTTGATACCCTCCACCGACACTTCGAATGTTTTAGGACTAATATCTGTATGATGTCTATTTATTATTATAATCTTTGTAAAAACAGATATCTGCATTAAAATTTGTTGCGGTTTAGACCTATATAAAATTATTGATCGACAATCAGAATCAATTTTAAAAAGTTTGAGTAGAATATCAGTTTAAGATGAACTTAAATGATTTTCAAGAGAACAAATTATATAAAAGCCATGGTAAGCTATGAACCAATCATCCCAAATTCTGCAGAACGATTTCTGGTATTAAAAAACATAAATTTCAATACAGCGGTGCAATTTGTTTAAGCGTTTGCAGTAAATTTCAAAAGGCTGCTAAAATGGAATATAAGGAAAATTATGGACCGTATATCACAAAATTGCATAACATTTTTTCTGGCCATATGAAGCTAAACTGGAAGAAAGTTTACCGCGTATTTAATTATTTTACCAGAGTGGGCTTTATATGAGGCCTATGGTAAGCTATGCACCGATCTTCACCAAATTTCACAGTGTCATTTCTAGTTCTATAAAACTGTGATGTATCAAATTTTGTTATGATAGCGTTATTTTTTACGTTTTTAGGCGTACTAAGCTGTTTTCCGGGAGTAAGGTTTATATGGGGCCTAGGGTAAATTATGAACTGATCTTCACGAAATTTCACAGTCTTATTTCTAGTCCTGTAAAACTTATATGTTCCAAATTTTGTTATGATAGCATTATTTTTTACGTATTTAGGTTTACTAAGCTGTTTTCCGGGAGTAAGGTTTTTATGGGGCCTATGGTAAATGATGGACCGTTCTTCACAAAATTTTAAAGTCTTATTTCTCGTTCAATAAAACTGTGATGTACCAAATTTTGTTATAATAGCATTCTTTTTTACGTTTTTAGGCGTACTAAGCTGTTTTCCGGGAGTAAGGTTTATATGGGGCCTATGGTAAATTATGGACCGATCTTCACGAAATTTCACAGTCTTATTTTTAGTTCCAAAAAATTTTGATGTACCAAATTTTGTTATGATAGCATTTTTTTTTTACGGATTTAGGCGTACTAAACTGTTTTCTGGAAGTAGGTTTTATATGGGGCCTATGGTAAATTATGGACCGATCTTCACGAAACTTAACAGTTTCATTTCTAGTCTTATTTAACTGTGATGTGCAAAAATTTGTTATGATAGCATTGTTAGTTAGGGTTTTAGGCTTACTATACTGTTTTCCGGGAGTAGAGCTTATATGGGGCCTAGGGTAAATCATGGACGGATCTTCAAGATATTTTAAAGTGTGGTTTCCAGTTAAATAAAACGAACTGTTGCGAAATCTTATATCATTCTGTGCATTTTTCCACCATTTATGTTAGTTTTTGTAACAAAATTATCAATTTTTTTTAGGTAGTGGTTCCACATTTTGATTCGTAGCTCAGATCCTATTGAACCGATTTTGCTGGATTTCAATCCCAAACTGCTTAGGATAACTACAAGCAATTTGACACCAAGTTTGTTTATTTCTTTTGAGTTTTTCGAAAGTGAGCGTGTTTTCAACAGACGGACAGACGGACAGACAGACGGACATGGCTAAATCGACTTAAAATTACTCAAGGACCCAGAATATATATACTTTATAGGGTCTGAGATGAATAATAAAAAAGTTTCACACGGAATGACAAACTTAATATACCCTCTTCACAACTAATTGTGGTGGAGGGTATAACAACGTAACAAATCATTTTTGGACGAGGCATTGTGGATTTTAATCTTGTTATGCCACTACAAAAACCAAAGAAGAACTAAATCAATTACTCAAAACAAAACGTTTCTCTATCTGTTTTGTACTCAGATGTACGATTGCAACGGTAAATTAAATAATGCAGATGAGTGGAAAGCCAATTGTTTCGTTTTCTCTCTTTGACACTTGAAAAGTTTTTGTTTTGGTTTTGCTCATGTACAATACAATTTAAAAATTTTGAATAGTTTTGTACATTTTGCAAACGTTTGCGAAATGTTTTGTTTGTTTTCATACTCTGCTTATAATACATTGTAATCATAAAAATAATGTTAATAATATACAAAATGTGGCATCGAATTGATGTCACTATAGTCATAAAATAGATGACACGTAAAAAATTACAAAATTGTACGAAGACGTTAGTTATTGGATTGATGTTACTTTTTGCATCATTGATGTCATTTGTAGTAACATTGATGTCACAATTCTGATGTAAGGGCATCATCAATATGAAGGTGCATTCTTCTATCAGTGTAGGTATACCCTTTTACCTTCGGTGAAGGGTATAAAAACAAAGAAATTGTATTTATTCACTATTGACCTAGGTGTGCGATATAAATTTAAAAAAAATTTGGTTATAAAAGAAGTCTTGTAAACTGAATTTTATTTTAAACTATTTACAATATTTAATTCAATTTTACAATGTTGTCAATTGAGCTAAAATGTAATACTTATTACAACTACCATTCAGATTTCGTAAATATTTGTATATCTATTCCCTAAAGCAGTGATAACCAAGCCCCGAACTAAGAAAGCGCCGAACGCACGCACACAAAGATATTATGAGCTTGTGTGCGGTCGCAGAAACTGATGATAGTCTGATGTTTCGAAACGAACAAAGTAGTAATATAATGTGAATTGCCGACCGTGTCTGTGTGAAAAATACGATTATTGACCGGCTCGCGAGTCTATGGAGTGGTTATCACTGCCCTAAAGAACAAATATCAATGACGACCTTTACTCTCATTTGAATTTGATGCAAATTCCGATCCTTTTAGGAGAATATGCAAAGATTTTAATGAAGTGTATAATTTTATTGAATTGAATGTAAGTGCCATTAAACGTAGTACATATTATCTTCTTTTTAAATATGTAACCTAAAATTATTGTTCGTAATCTTAGTATATTTAAGGATTTAAGTCAATAGACTTAAATTAGTTTTCAACTGGGTATTTTATAATTATTTTAATAACTTTTATATTGTATTTTGTACTTCCCTTTATAAATTTCTACTGTATTTTTAAACTTTCACGTTTTAACTTTATCACCGTTTTCTTAAACTTAAAGTTGAGAAAAAAGCATAAATATATATTTTTATTTGATCCTTCTTAAACTCTCTTGATAATTTATAAGTATCTACGATAATTGCAGAATACGAGTAGTTTTATTAACTTTGGCAATGCAAAAGGCAAAGAGAAAAGTTTTTAATTTAATTATTTATAAATAAAAATCGACTATTTAAAAGGAAATATTCTACAGCTGGAAACTTTCAAACTCAAACTATTAAGAAGCGAAAAAAGTTAAATCACTGAACAAATCATTAACGTTTGAACAAATTAGCGCAACTTTTAAAATAACTAATTTGTAAAAGAAACTCAAAATAGTTTTTAAAGTTTTTTTTTCTTAAATCTATTTAGAAAGGCAAAATACTTTATAATAATTTTCTAGCAAAAAAAAAGCATAAACTAATTTTTTAATTTAATTTATTTTTGTAGGGGTCAATATGGGTTATATTGAAAACAATTACTCGAACTCCAACAATGGTGGCAGTGTCAATTCACAGGATTCCTTGTGGCAGGTGAAAATGTCCGGTGCGGCAGGTAATCAACAGAATATGATGCCAGTGTCACACAACAATTATGTTGAACAACAGCCCACCTATGGCTATGATCCCTTGACTCATGGGGGTTATGGTGGTGTAGACGATTATGCACCCTACCCGCAGCTGACAGCCACACCCAGCCAACATGGTGATGAATATCATAACTTGCGTAATAGCCAAAATCCATCAAGACAAGATTACTGCAGTGATCCCTACGCATCAGTACAAAAGCCAAAAAAACGTGTTGACCAACATTTAGGTAAGTTTCTTAATACACTCTACACAGGCTCACTCTTAAGATATGTACTTAGATAATGGCTTTGTTATATGAATGTATGTACATATGTAGGTGTATAACTTTATGTTTATGTAGTTGTTTAATGTGTATTTTAGAATTTATGTTTCTTTTTTTTATTTTAATATTTACAAATGCCTTTTTTCCGGTTACCAATGGCAACACTTTGTTGCTTACAACAATGATGCCGATAAGGCTATTTCAGCTGATTCTTTATGTTTGTCTTGTGTTGTTGCCCTTTTATGAAATTTTTCTAGTCGATTGTATTAAAGGGAATAATATAGCATTATTAAATTGCTCTTTTATTTTACAAAGTCAGCATTATATAAATTAAATTGACATTTAATAGAGACTATGGTGATGTTCCTGCCTCTGCCATTGCCCTTTTTCCACTCAATACTAAGTTACCACAGTGGACTGCTTGCAAACAATTATAATTTTATCTTTAGTTTAAAATTTGATGCATATGTGATCATGAAAAATAGAAAAAAAATAAATAAATAAAATAAAAAATTTAAATAAATACAAAAGAAATAGTTTAAACTTAAAAAAACAAAATAGACCAACAATTTTACATATTAAACTAAAAACGCAAATTCCAAAACAAAAATAATAATAAACACAAAACATAACTGAAAATATAAAAAAAAAAACAGAAAAAGAAAAAAACAATAACAACATTCACTTAATAACTGTGGCTTCAATTGGAAATAAAAAAAAAATAAAACAAACAACAAAAACAATAAAACACATTTCAACTCTTTTAAAAATCAAATTTACAATAACAACTAAACAAGTGCACAATCATCTACATAAATAACCCACAACACACATCAAATACACAACCACACAATATCAGGATACATTTACACCTCGATATACGCGATTAACAATATATTTTTTGGCAATGACCAAACGAAGGGCTTTTATGTCCCCGTTTACAGTGTCATTGCTGTTCACTTTTCCCATACCATTATTCAACGAAGTTTAATTGGCATCATGCCAGATTGCTGTTGGTTACTTAATGACAAAGGTATAACACTGCCCATTGAGTAACTTTCTCAATAGCAATTTGGTATTTTTGTCACGTTTATTATCGTAAGGAGTATTGCCTTGAATCATCTTAATTTGTAATGACAGGTAGATTTCGCATAGACTTCTGCAATATACGCGGATTGAGAGCGAATTATTTCTCTTTATATGCTCACATTCGCTTCCATCGGCCGGATGTTTTCGCCTTATGTGAAACCCAGGTGTGTGGGGATGCTGATCCACAGGATTTTCCCATACCTGGGTATCAACTTCTATCACTTTTTTCTCTTCATAGGGGCCTTGCGATGTACATTCGCAACGATGTTGTGTACCAGTACCAGCAACATCTTACATGTGGTGATGCGGACTTTAGTTCCCTCTGGGTTAAATTCCAGATCAGGATACACATGTTGCACTTCGGATTTCTGTATAGAAGTCCAAACATGGAAACGGCGGCTTCTACCATTTCTAGAATCCTGGAAAGTTGTCCGAACAGTGAAATTGTAGTTGCTGGCGATTTTAATGTCCATAACTGTTCCTGGCTTCGCCATTCGAGCCATACAACTCCCGAGAACCAATACGTTGAGTTATTCGCCGCGCATAACCACTTAGCGCAACTAGTGAATGAGCCAACACACAATTCGTGTGTTGTAGGGCAATCTTGGAATACTCTTGACCTTTTTCTCACTTCTCACCCTGAAAAGTACGAAGTGAGAACACTCGATCCTCTCGGGAATTCGGATCACAATACCATTTCTGCCTTTTTTTCATATTCGGCACTTCATAGCGTCTCGAAAACAGCCCCGAAACGCTCGATTTTTATTTATGAAAAGGCTCGTTGGGCCGAGCTTAACGAATTTTACCGGCATTTCAACTGGAAACTTTGTTTCCTTGACGATAATGTTGATGCCGCTGCAAAAATGGTCGTAAATGTAATTTTGCTTGGAATGAAACTTTTTATTCCCTCGAAGCAAAAATGCAGTCAGATCCAGAGAGGAGGCGTTTAGTAGTTGGCGTTTGAATAAAAACGCAACTACTGATCACCTACGAAAGAAGGCAAGATCTGAGTGTGCCAAAGTACTTAGACGAGAAAAATTTCTACACGAACAGCGTCTTCGTGCTAAGGTCCTTGCCGCTCCTCGGGGCAGTAAGACCTTTTGGTCCTTCGTTAAAAGAGTAAGGGACAGTGCTAGTTCTTCTATCCCAGCGCTTTTAAGGGACGACCAAATATTTACTGACCCGATTGATAAAGGCAACCTCTTGGCTGAACAGTTTGCAAGTAATTCGTTCTTGCCGGAAAGCAATCAATCACTGCCCGTTGTCGGAAGAGTATCATGTACTATGCCCAAGATATTTTTCCGATCACGCGCTGTCAAAAGGGTTCTTTGGGATCTTAACGTAAACAAGTCATCGGGGCCGGATGGCATATCAGCACTGGTATTGAAACAGTGCTGTTCGACGTTTGCTCGTCCATTGGCCAACCTTTTCAGCTCTTCGTACCGTGCGGGAATCTTTCCCTCTTGCTGGAAGGTGGCCAATGTTCAGGCAATCCCCAAGAAGGGTGAGGCTACTAACTCTGACAATTACCGCCCAATCGCAATTTGCTCTTCGCTCTCGAAGGTGATGGAGAGCATGGTTAATTACCATCTTGTGAAATATCTGGAGATAAATTCACTTCTCAGTGACAGACAGTATGGTTTTCGTGGTGGCCGATCTACAGGAGACCTGTTAGCGTTTCTTTCAGAACGTTGGAGTCGGTCCATTCACCGCTTTGGTTAATGCAAAGCGGTTGCTCTAGATATTTCCAAGGCGTTTGATCGGGTGCGGCATGGTGCGCTTGTGTCAAAGCTTATTGGTTTTGGTGTCGGTAATGATTTCTCTCGATTTATATCGAGTTTCCTCAGTGATCGCACTGTACATGTTGTTATAGATGGGATTGCATCAAACGAGTTTCAGCTAAATAAAGGGCTACCGCAAGGTTCTGTCCTTTCTCCTAGGCTATTTCTTATGTTTCTTAATGACCTTCTTGGTCAAACTTCAAATCCTATCTACTCTTTTGCAGATGACAGCAACGTTTGTCATTCATATTCCTTGTTGTTGAGATTGGGGGCAAAAGGCAGAATATGAATGACACTCTTAATCAGGACCTAGCTGCAATCTCTGAGTGGGGTCTAGCGAATAGGGTCGAATTTAATGCACGCAAGACCCAATGTTGTATGTTGACCCACAGACGGGCCGTGGGACCAACTATGTCATCTGTATTAATGGGTGGCATTCATATTGAGGAATCGGATACTCTTGATGTTCTGGGCATGAGAATACAGTGCGATGTCCGCTGGAATAAACACGTTTTTAAAGTGTCGAAAGAGGCATTCAAGTGTTTAGGTTTTTTAAAACGGTGCAAGACTTACTTCACTTCATCCGATCTCCTTACTATCTACACCACCTATATCCGACCGAAGATGGAATACAACTCCCATATATGGGCAGGGGCTTCAAAGTCTATTTTGAACCTTCTGGACCGTGTACAAAGGAGGGTGGTGAAGCTCATCAATGACAGTAGGGTATCCAACTCTATTGACTCATTGGAGCATCGTCGGAATGTGGGTTGTGTGACACTTTTCTATCGATATTACCATGGGAGGTGTTCCACTGAGATAAGTGAACTTATTCCACCCGCCCGATTATTTCTTCGTAATACTCGCTCATCCAGTGGATCACATCCGTTTGTAGTCGATTGTCCTGTGTTTCGCACAACGCATTATAGAGAAAATTCGTTTTTCAGTCGAACTATCCGTATGTGGAATAAACTTCCCGCAGAGGTCTTCCCCGGTACTTATAATTTATTATAATTCAGGTCAAATGTCCACAAACACTATTCCCTCTTTCCTTCTACCCAAACCTTATTTTCCCGATCAACACAATGCACTGCATAAATAGGGGGCATCCCCTGAGTGTTGGTTTATCGTTAAAAAAAAAAAATGAAAAGCGCAACATATTGAGGCAAATAGTACAAAATGTAATTGGCTTGTTTTTCCAAAAAGTACAACAGCTATACAAGTAAAAATATCGGGTGAGGTAAACCTCAGAGGTAAATTATTTTGATAAAAGTGAGTTTTTATTTATAGAAAATGCCGAACAGTAAATTACGTATACATTATAGCCTCTCCAATATAATGCTTTGCTTTAGTGAAGTCCTGTTAACAGATTTATTTTTTTGTTTTATATTTTTCAATTCCCCACTGTGTTTTAAGTATGTATTTGGTTATAAAAATATGTTTTAATATAATAATGTCTGCATACATGTACATGTGTTCTAATACATTTCAACTCAAGTGCTTTTAACTAAATCACCTAAGGCCTTTAATAACAAGCATAAGAAGAAGAAAAAAGTAATACTGCGTATAAACGAAAACTTATATTGGACTGCAAAAGAAGATGTTTTCCAACAGCAAGACAAACAAACAATTGTACATATAGATAGCAACATAAATACACCCTTTAGCCTTTTAACAGCTGTGCTAGTGATAATGGTCGTTAATGGCATTGGCAGACTGTAAGTGTTAGTAATTCAAAAAAAAGTAGATCAAAAAAAGCTTGACTTTTACTACTTTGTGCATAAGATTCAATATGTAACATGTCTATCTATTGCCTTTTATATGTGTTTATGAATGTGGTAGTAAAAAAAAGATAATAACATGGCTGCTGTCTATAAAGCCAGCTGCAACACCAGTAACAGAATTGGCGACAGTTATAGCAACTGGCAACAATTTGTGTTTATCCTGATTATCCCTGTATTACAATTGATGATTGTCTTTCTAGTTTTAACTTAAATATTGGAATTATACAAACAACTTCTCACTCATACATACACAAAAGAAACAATAACAAAAATATATTGAATCCTACACATATTCTCTGTTTTACTTAACAAAGACTTCATTTGACTGTTTTAATTCCATTGCACTTTGTTGGTGCGTTTACTTACATTGTAAATTAAATTAAATCTATTAAAAAGAATCATGTAAAAATCTTAGATCAATTTCTCTATTATTTTGCAAAAAAAAAAAATTAAAACATATGAAAAGAAAACAGTTTTTTGAGTTAAACCCCTTTAGAAAAACCTTAACTTAAGGGTTTTCCAACAAGAACTTTGTTTTCTAAAACAAACAATTTAGATAAAGATGATTCAAGTTTTTATTGTATTACGAAGAGAAAAGTTCAGCAGTTATGAATTAAAAATGGTATCTGTCAAATGTCCACTACGAGCACGCTGACAGATGTCGATTCTTTCGTCAAAGTTTTTACTCACTTTTTGGCAAAATGGCGGGTCTATTTCGTTAATCACATCACGGATTTTGAGTTTTAAGGCTGCGATCGATTCGATTGGCTCCGTATAGACTCTGTCCTTAACATATCCCACAATTATGTTGTCCGAAAATATCACGAATTTTACGACACCACAATTTTCATCAGTGGATTTAAATTATTTGAATGCATTATTCGAGCGAAATTGAATTCATTGTAACAATTGCCAGTGGCATCTACTACGATACGTCAAAAAACTAAATGTGGAAACTATCATGTTGTTAATCGATGGTTTGCTTCCGCAGTCTCGTAACTCAAAAACAACTACTTTTCAGGAGAGACAAAATACTTTTTTTTACCAAATATTTGAAACTTTTTGCTATATATTCTTTTAGAATCCAAGAATTAGGAAAAATTCCGATATTCCGCCAAAAAAAAAATGCAAAATTGTAAGGCGGTATTTACTGATTACTTTTCCGGTAAAACAAAAAATAGGAAAAAATCGAGTTACGTGGTTGCAGAAGAAAACCATCGTAATGTAGCCACAAGTAAAAGACATCCCTGCATGTTCTAGATAACAGTTCTATTTACATACATACACGCAATCAATGGCAGAAAATCTAAATAAAGGGTGGTCCAACCAAAACTCACGATGTTAATTGTAAATAATACAAAAGTTGTCAGAGAATTGTCATACTATTTAATATTATGGTAGAAGGATCTATGACAATTATTTTGGAAACAAAATATAGGCCAAATGCTCGCCACGGCTTCTATGGCGTACCTCTATCCGATGGTCCATATTTTCAATGACTCTGAGCTCTTGAATTGCTCTTGGCTTATTGACGTACACTTTTTCTTTTAAACATCCCCAAAGAAAGAAGTCCAACGGTGTCAAATCAGATGATCGTTGCGGTCAATTAACATCGACATGAGATAACACGACCATTGCATTTCTCGCGCAAAAAAAGCAATTTTTTCGTTGGCTGTGTGGCTAGTGGCACCATCCTGTATGAACCACATAATATCCAGGTCAATATGCATAATTTCCGGCCGCGAGAATTTTGTCATCATCTCTCGATAGCGAACACCATTCACGGTAACTGGTTGGTCGATCTCATTTTCGAATAAGTACAGCCCGATGCGATTTACTCTTTGTGAATTCTAATTTGCCCATATGCGGCAATTCTGCTTGTTAACGAATCCACGGAGGTGAAAGTGAGCCTCGTCGCTGACGATGAAGTGCACAAAGGCTTCAAAAATCTTAACGCGTGCTCCATGGTTGACTTTGTCAAACACTGAAACACGGTAATGTCAAATTTAAATGGGCAAAAAACTTGACGTTAAAGTATGACCCACAATTAACATTATGATTGGACCACCCTTTACTTCTAGAGCAATAAGAGTATAGTGCTTGAGGAAATTCAGTTAAAATTAAGATTTTAGATTAGTAATGCCTCTAGTGGATAGGACACACCCTCCGTCGAAATGACACTAATGTATCTAAACAAGCTCTTAGATGGAACCCATTTCAACAAGATGGCAGAGAAAGCGGCAGGCCACGCACAACATGGAGACGTTCAACGGAATCCGAAATGAACCAACTAGGTATATCGTGGAATGAACTTAGGTATATCGCTCAAAACCGGGTGAAATGGAGAACAGCTGTTATTGGCTCCCTATGCTCCAGTGGGAGTTAGAGGAATATATATAATGCTTCTAGGCAGTGAAAAAAATGTAAAAACTTAAGCACACATTAAATGTGTAATTTTTTATTTTGCGCATACATTTCTATAGTATAATTTTAAGTCAAAACACTTCTTAGATCAAACTGAAAGCCTTAACAGATACTAAACGCATCATCTCTTTTTTGAGCTTAATTAATCATTCTGTGGCTCTTATTTCTTTTGGCCTTCTGATTAAATTGTCCAATACATTTGACTAGATTTTCTTTTGATGGCAAATTAGTTACTTTTAGTTTTGTTTATTTATTTGTTGGTTATTATATTATATTAATTTCCAAACACAAGGTTTATTTATCTCTTTCTCGTAAAATGTCAAAAAGTTTATATTAATCAATCATCTATTATGACAGGAGAAGAATGTGTCAGGGAAACGAAAAGGGCAGCTTTAGTAAGCAGTCAGTTGGAAGAGTTAAAGTCCTTAAAAAGGAATGTGTTCTATGATAAATTAATGCTAGCAATCTTAGATTTTTGTAACCATATAAAAGTTAATATTGAGAATTTTGGTTTAACAATGAAATTCAATGGAATAAAACTGTTGCTATTAAAATAATGATGCACCATAAAACTTAATTTAAACAAAAACTTGAAAACAGTCTCTTATAATTTAAATTTTTTAAATATTTCAGTACATTCCGTTCACTATTGAAAACCAATTTCCGCTGACATTTATTGTATAATAAGTTCTATATTTTACATATGCAGGCATGCAAATATGCATTTGTATTTATTTATTTTTTTAATTAATCAAATGTTGAATTAATTACTGCAACCAGCTTCAGCACTCGAGTTCATGGCTAAAAGTCGTTCAAAATAAAAAATATATTAAAAATTTAAATAAATTTAATATTTCTTTTTTTTTTAACAAACATACATATCTCACATGTATGTATGTTTATATGTATATTAGTTTATATATGAAAAAGGGAATAAATTATGCTTAGAAAAAATAAGAAGTAGGACAAAAATAACAAATCTCCAACAGTAACACTTTTTTACATATATATCCCAGTTAACATAAAATAAAGAAAATAAAGTTTATCTTTTTTTGTTTTCCGTCACCGCAGCTAAAAGGATATAAATAACTTGGTCATTATGTTTGTTATTTCTACAATATTGATCATAGACCATATTAAGTATATACATATATTCTGGATAAAAGAGAAGTTCAAATGATGACGTCCGTCAGTCCGTCTGTCTGTTGAAATTGGTTTTCCGATGACCCCAGATATGATGGGGACTAGGTAGTTATACATTTATGTCACATAAAGCCCGAAACAGTTTGCTATTCAAATTCAGCCTCATCGGTCTACAAATGGCCGAGATATGAGCAAAAAATCACGACTGCCTCTGATTTTATCCATAAATCCCTTGGTTTTGTTGTTTTGCTACTTTTTTATGTATATCTCGATAACGGCGAGAGCCATAGTTTCCAAATTAGGTACAAGAATCTTAGTTAGCAATACACAATATCTAACGAAATGTGGGCGGAATGGAGAGGTGGGTGTGGCACAAAATGGATTTATTTATAGCTAAAGAATGGTAGCCGTGGAACAGAACAAGAAGCAAAATAAAAATAGAAAATTAAACACAGACAAATTGTCTATACAACCCACTGCAACTGCATTTATAAGCGAACTTCGTGCAAGAAGTTCCGCACTCATAAACATAGGATGTCATGATCCGCTTCAATATTGGTCGCAAGCTATATCCATGTTGCTAGACACTGGCCAAAAACATCTGGGCTATGTGAAGAAAATCAGAAAGCCATGGATATCGGACTGCACCTGGGAACTTATTGAAAGCCGGAAACAACTAAAAATCGCCCGCGATAACGCAAAAACTCGCGAATTAAAATCGGAGTTGCAAAACAAATATAACGATGCCAACCGGCAGGTCAAACGAAGTGCAAGGCGTGACAAAAGAAAGTGGGCAGTGCGACGATGAGAACAAGAGACTTATATAAGATAACAAAAACACTAACAGACAGCAAACAAGTCAACACCAAACCTTTTAAGAATTCTAGGAATGAGCTGGTGTACTCCAAAGAAGAGCAAGTAAACTGTGGGAAGACCATTACAGAAATATGCTATCTAACGACAATAGCACAACAAACTCGATGATATGCAACTGTACTGTAGCAGAACATTAGGCGCGTATTAAAAATATCGACATAGAGACACCTGACTTTGTAGAGATCCAATCTGCAATTACTTATCTGAAGTGTCATAAAGCTCCAGGCCCCGACTATTTACCACCAGAACTGCTAAAGGTAGATTGCACAACCACAGCCCAGTTACTTTAACCGCTAATAGAGCATTTCTGGGTAAATAAACATCTACCGGATGAACTTAAAGAAGGTCTAATAATTAAGATTCCAAAGAAAGGTAATCTGACCGAGCTGAAAAATTGGAGAGATCTTACACTTTTAAACATGACAAACAAGATCATTGCTCACATAATAAACAAACGCATTTCTGCTTCTATTGAGCCAGAACTTCGCAACGTACAATCTGGTTTAAGGAGAGGTAAATCTTGTATAGACCATATCAGCAGTCTTCGTATAATCAAATTCGAAGAATCAGTCGAGTGGAGGTCTGCATTATATTTGCTTTTTATAGATTTTGAAAGGTCATTTGACACGTTACACCAACCGGCGATATGGCATGCTTTAAGATGTAAAGGGATTCCAGAACACCTGATCCAACTAACCAAATGTTTCTACGATAACGCATCCTGTCGTGTACTACATTTTGGACTTATAAGCAATAAATTTCCAGTTGAAAGAGGAGTACGACAAGGTTGCGTGCTCTCCCCACTTCTTTTTAACATCGTTCTAGATGTTGTAATGGAACAATCGATGAAAGGTAATCTTGGTATAGCTTTTGGGCTGCAGGGTAGACTAGATGATTTATATTCACCCCTATCGTGAATAAAAATTCCTTGGGAGTTTTTCCCCTTTTCCCATTTTTTCAATAGAATTAGCATAGGAAAAATTTAAAAAGGGAAAAAACTCCCAAGGAATTTTTATTCACGATAGGGGTGATTATGCCGACGACATATGTCTTCTGTCACATAACTTCAATAACATGCAAACCAAACTAAATATACTTGTTGAAAATGCATCCAGAGCTGGTCTTAAGGTAAAAATATCTAAGATAAAAACATTGCGTATTAACACCAACAACACCGAGCCTTTAAAAATTTTAGATCACCCACTACTTGATGTAGACAAGTTTTGCTATCTCGTTAGTATAATAACTACATCCGGTGGTAGCAAAGAAGATATAGCTTACCGCATTGCCAAAGCAAATCAATCATTTGGCTCACTAATTAAAGTGTGGAAGTCCAATCGTATAACTATTCGCACGAAAATAAAACTTTTTAATTCAAATGTAAAATCAGTTTTACTTTATGGATGTGAAACATATAACATAACAAGTGAAGACTCAAATGCACTCCAGGTTTTTGTTAACCGTTGTTTGCGAAGAATTTTACGTGTTTTTTGGCCTACAACAATTTCAAATAATGATCTATGGCGAAAAACCCAATAAAATTCAATCATGTAAGATATCCGTTTGAAAAAGTTTAACTGGCTGGGTCATACCTTTAGAAAAAGCCATGACCACGTCACAAGAAAAGCTCTTGATTACCATCCCCAGGGCAGCCGACGTAGAGGAAGACCCGCAAATACATGGAGGCGCCAAATAGAAAATGGGGCTGCTTTCAGCCAGATCTTCATGGAGAGAAGCAAAAAAATTGGCCGAGGATAGAATTCAATGGAAAGCTTTTGTACTGGCCCTTTGTTCCAACTAGGAATCCCAGGAATTTATATAAAGAATGGTATTTATTAGGGTGTTCAATTAATTGGGTTTTATTTTTGTTCGATTAAACGATTAATCGATATTTACCATTTTTAACTTATTCGATTAAACGAATGAAAATTTAAAATGAATCGATTAATCGAATATTTCGTTATCCAGAAATTTTATAAATTACGATATTTTTTTCGATTATTTTAGAAAAAATTAGTACTTGAGTAAATAAACTGTATTTTTTAAATTAAAGTTGTCAAAAACTTGGCACTTAGATTTTAAGACTTTTTGAAAATTTGCACGGACATTTGATGCAAATAATTTCTTCTAGAGAATCGATCGAAGTATCTTGTTTAAAATATTTACTCATAGCCACTGTGTTAGAGGTAAATTATTGGAGTTGTTGAAGAACATTTACGTTAAAACCTTTTTGGACACCTGTTACAGTTTGCATTATTAGATTTATCCTTCGTACAATATTTTTAAACCGAACCCATTCTATTTTGGTAAAAAATACGGGCGTTTTCTAGAAATCGAATTGACGTGGATTTAAAATCAAGCAAATTTTAAAAACGACTCTGTACTTAAAGTTCATAAAAATATTCTATTTTATCTACTTCATTCTTTAATTATACATTTAACAGAAATACTATAAATTATTATTATTCGATTAATGGGTATAAGTCCTTCGATACATCCTTTAATCGAAATTAGCAATTTGAAATTATTCGAACAATTAATCGTTTGAAATTGTTCGATTAATTGAACAAGAATTAATCGACTGAACACCCCAGTATTTATATAATTTTCTGTTCTTTTCGCGCCACGGTGAAGAGTATATACGACTAGGCATATCCGAATATTGCAGTCTAACTTGTTTATTATTGGAATTTGTGTTTGTTGGGTAAAGTGTAAAAATGTATTCGTTTTTGAAGAGCGTATGTGCTGCTGTATAACTTAATCCCCATTTAACACTTTTTAGCATATTTTTGAATTTCAATGAAAATATTCTTAGTAAAAATTTCTAAGCATTTGTAATGGGTTGTTCTCATGTAATTTTATCCAAACTCTATCCCACTTTATGTGTGTGTGTGTTTTTTTTATTGTGAAGAGCCAGTCGGAAAAAAATGTTCAACATCTTTAAGCATGGTCAAGTGGCACTGTAGCATGAAATTGTTAAAATAGTTCAGTCCCACATTTATTCAATCGCTTTAAGTTTTCAGCAGAAAGTCTAAGTTTATCTGAAATTTAGTAATAAACCTTTTTCTATGACTAAAATATCCTTCTAAGCATTCATTCGATTTCGTTACACTATGCTCAATGCCAAATCAATACAATAAATTCTTTTGAATATGTGCCATTTGCAAAGTCTTCTTAAAACGTTCTATTTTGTTCTCCAAATTCGAACATACCTTCCAATAGAAGAACCAAATTATACATTGAAGTGTCCGTATTAGAGGCATTGGTAGAGAAATTTTTTATAAACTTATCCATGAAGTAGTATGCAACAAATCTATTGGGTATTAAATGGCTACTACACTGAAAGAAAAATGCTTCATATATTTAATGAATCATTTTCATAAAAAAAATGTTCCTTGGGTAAATGAAAATTTTCATTGTTAAAATGGAATTTCATAGTTATAATGAAGTATTTTCGTTAAAATCGCTTCATTAGATTTCGTAATTACGTTAAAAATTTTCATTGGATATATGAAAACTTAAGTTTGTCCAAGTTAAACAAAAAAATTTAATTGGGAACATAAAAAAACAATATACAAACATAACTATATTCATAAATTAATACAAAATTATAGTTTCCTTAAAAAAATGTTTAATTGTTAATTAAAAAATTTAAGATTTAATAATTTCATACATCTAATGTTACATGTATGCCATTAACTTTATGAAATCAAAATTTTTTTTTATAAAAGCAACATATTTCAATAATTGCCTTCATATATTTAAATTTTCATTATGACAATAAAAATGTCATTATAGTAATGAAACAAAAACTTTTAATCCACTTTCAATCAACGTTGTTATTGTTATTATGGACAACTTAATCTCATATTTACGCTCTTAATTGAGTAAAAAACATAGTTTTTTTTATCCAAAAACTACACTGCCCCGGTAGGCTAGCTGGTAGTGAGCTAGTCTATCAGCACCGAGGTTGGGGGATCGAATCCCGCCAGAGACAGAAAAAAAATGAAAAATAAAATAAAGTAAAATAAAATAAAAAAAAATAATAAAAAAAAAATTTTATTACTTTATTGAAAGTATTCCTCCAATGAATAATATTCATAGATCTAATGTAATGTTTCATTAAATCCTTTTAATGAAACAGGTTTCATTGATCCAACGAAGCGCTGCATAGGTTCCTTTTTAATGCAATTTTTCATGGGATTAATGTCAAAATTCATTGGTATTGCGAAGAAAATTCTTTCAGTATAGTACTCTTAGCATTAAATATTCCACATTTTAAGGGTAACATTCTGCTTCTTACTATTTTTTATATTATTTTTTTTTAATTCTTTATTTTATTTTACATAAAATGTGTTGCTGGATTTAAAAATGTATGTGTAAGTTTTCTTAAGGAAGTAAAAAAAAAAAAAAAACAAAGTAAATCGAAAACAGTGCTCAATCCATAAAGAAGTAAATCTGTTGTAATAGTTTTAAAAATACATTTCATCAGACACAAAAAAAGGCAAACGTATGAGAGCTGGCATGAGAGCATTAAAGTAGTGCTTATGAATTAAGTATAAAACTCTTACATAAAAAGCTTAAAAATCCTAGAGCATTATTTCAAATACTTTTATATTTGAGTGTTTCGAAGAAATATTTTATATGTCTAGTTTTGAAAGGTTTAAAATTTGAATAGCTTGTTTTGAAATTTAAAAAAAAATTATTGTTTTGTTTTTCTTTTTTGTTGAAAGAATTAGTTTTTTACTATGTTACTAATTCAACAACAAATTATATTCCAACTAAATTAGCCGAATAAGAATAATACGGCCTTCAGCCCATTGCAGTAAAACTAACCAGATTATTGGCGTGAAACCGACCAGAGTATCGGCGAAAATCGAACTCGCAACTCTAACACTAATTTGGAAGGACTATCACCCATGGTGGAACAAGCAGGTGGCATCGTTACGGCAACAAATACAACATTACAACAAAAATGGAAATTATATCACCGTTTACGTCAATAAATACTTGAAACAAAAGTCAAAGCGTGCCGCTGAACGTGATGAAATAAATACATTTTTAGCCAATTTTTATTTAATTATGGTCAATATCCTATTTATTTAAATTTAAAATTATAAAAAACTTTAATAAAATACAATAATCACAGCACTTTTTGTTAACATTAACAAAACAATGACATAAACCTAGACAAACAATGCAAGAGCAAAAAATCGCCATCTGGCGTAGTGCTGCCACATGCTTATTCCACCAAGCTATCACCCTTGTATGATATCAAAATAATATTTTTGAATATTTTGTTTTTAATTTTTTACATAAACACACATCATATATACTTACTATACCCTCCACCCCAATTCATCGCAGACCCCAAAAAGAATATATATTCTGGGTCCTTGAGTATTTCTAAGTCGATTTAGCCATGTCCGTTTGTCTGTCCATTTGTCCGTCTGTCTGTCCGTCTGTTGAAAACATGCTCACTTTCGAAAAACTTAAAAGAAATTAGCAATCTTGGTGTCAACTTGGTTTTAGTTATCCTTAGCAGTAGGATCAGAGCTATGAGTCAAAATGTGGAACCAACACCTTAAAAAATTTATAATTTTGTTACAAAAACTTACATAAATGGTGGAACAATACACGAAATGTTAAAAGATTTTGCAAAAAATTTGATTTATTTGGCTGGAAATCACGCTGTAAAAATGTCATGAAGATCCGTCCATAATTTACCCTAGGTCCCATATAAGCACTACTCTCGGGATGCAGTATAGTACGCCTAAAACCGTTATAAATAAGCTTTTTTCGAATTTTCGAATTTTACCATTTCCCACTTTAAAGCTTTTTTAAGTAATTTTGGCAATTTTCCTTTTTCTACATTAAAGCTTTTTTAAGTCATGTTGGCATTTGACATTTTCCAACTTTAAAGCTTCTTTTTAGTCATTTAGGCATTTTGCCATTTTATACTTTAAAGCTTATTGTTAAGTAATTTTCGCATTAAGCCATTTACGACTTTAAGGCTGTTTTAAAGTCATTCTTTAAAGAATAAAAACTTAAATGTTTATTTTATTTTAATAAATCAAACATTTATATTTAAAAATGCCTGTTTTTACTGATCTGATAACAGTAATATTTTTCACACAGTAGAAGAAGAAACATTTTCTTGCTACTTTTTTTAGTAAGAACCTAAAATTTAGGTGAACAACATAAAAAATTCTTATTTAAGACTTAAAATCTTACATGACATTTTGAAAAAACAATGCTCACCTACCTGCATTGTAATCAAACTCATTTTTAAACTCATTTAGATTTAATCTTTTTTTTTGCAATATAGGCTTTAATAGCAAAACAAAAATGACAAAGGAATATAAAATAAATATGTACATATTTCAAGTTGTAACCCACATTCTTTCATAAAAGTATTTCTTTTAAGAACTAAATTTACTTTGTTTTATATTTTTTTGTATTTATTTATGTAGTTTTGTTAATTCTCGCTGGAGTTTTGTGCAAAAGATACAACAACAACAAAAAAGCGAATAAAAATGCATAAATCTTTTGTTAAGTGGATATTTTTTAACATAGAGAACAAAATCCTTTTAGTCCATGAATTGTCTGTATTTTGTACCCTTTTCAAAACAAAAAATAACACAACTTCAGATAAATATAACAAGAATAACAGTTTTGCTCAAGTATTTGGTTGTGAGAGTGTGTATGTAATTGTGTGTGCAAGTGTGGTGTTATATCTATATTTGAATGTTGTTGTTTTTTTTTTGTACATTTTTCATTTATACAGCAGTATTTTTGCAAGTAAAATGTTGCTCTTTTGAATTGTTTACACAGCGTATTTTACAAAATAACTTGCATAACTTAACTCCTTTAACTCTCTTATATACAGATATACACATACCTACATATTCAAAAAGATATAAATACATTCATTTATTCACATGAAATTTGTATACATTCGTGTTTCTTTTTGGTTTCTTGTTTTTAATTTAGCATTTAAACAAACATTTGTAGTTTTAATACCAACAACACATACATACATATTTACTTTATTTTGTATTTTACTCATAAACAATCTGTACACAATATGCAAACACACACTGGTATACACATACACTCTCACATTTATTCACTCTTATACATAAACTTTTTTCATTTAAAAGCATGTGTTTGCGAGAGGGTTTAAATAATGTAAGAATAATTTGTATGTAAAGTGCAGATATGAATTTAAAATACTTAAAATAAAGACATTAATAAAGTACAATGTTTGATATTGTACGAATAGAGTAGACTTTGTTGACAATACACACTTACTCACACATATAAATGCACACACAAACGAAAGTCACACATCTAAACACATAAATGCATGTTTTTGGTTGGTCAACAAACTACATTGCAAATTGTGCTACAAATATTTACATGCAAACAAAAATTTCATTTCCGGCTAAGCAGTTACAAATTGTATACACTACCGGATGTGTCTGCCATTTTATAACACCTAAATAATCCTTTGGAATTTAATTTGAATTAAATTAAATGTTTATTTTTTGTTTTTGCAATTATTTGTATGTGTGTGTAATTTTTGAGACAATAGTTTTTTTTATTTTAATAATAGATCTGTTTCTTTACTTTGTGGTTAAAGTTCGTGAAAAAGAGAGTAGAGTTCATTTCTCTCATAAAAAGACAAAACTACACGAGCCCAAAAAACCAAATTGTTAACACAAAGTAAAACGTCAACGTATTTTGATAATTTTTTTATTTCATTTGTTTATGTTTTAAATGTAATTTTCTATGCGAACGTTAACGTTAACGAAATCGTTAAACAGGCAGTTAATATAGTTTTTTTACAGCACTTTTTTTAAATTCTCTTTATGAGCTTTTTTGTTTGCCTTTTTACTATTTTTTAAAAAAATCTTGGCTGTCCAGTGCAAGAAAAAGCAGACGAACTTATTCTCTCAAAACCGTCCTCACTTTCACAAGTTTAAAGTGCGGGAACGCTTTTCGTTGTAACCCTACAAACACGAAGTCAAACCTTTCAAATAAACTACTTTAGGTATGTGCACAATTCTCAAACAATTTTAAACGGTTTGATTTTGATAATTAGTTTCAAATTGATAATAACATTAGACAAACCAAACCAATTTGTTATAATATTGTTATCAAGTGTTACTCTCAAATTAAAAAGAAAAATTTGTCAACACTAAAGTCAAACGCCTTTTACAATTAAAGAAAGTTTATTTTTACAAAAATATAAAATAATTTGTCATTAAAAAAGTGTTAGAATGCGAATAAGAAAAGATAAAGTGAAGAAGTTATAAGTTTGTTGCATAATAGCGGTGCTACGCAGAGCCAAGGCAATTCTGGAAATAGAGCGGAGGATTTTGTCGTTCCAAGAACCTAAGGACGGAGCGTGTGTTCATGTGTGATAGTATGAACACAAACTGTAATGTGAAATAAGATTTGTTCACATTCGGAACAAAACTCGTTAGATTTATATCTCACAACGTATTATGGAATACGTTAGACTTGTGTAAAAGTGTTAACTAGACTTTAAGCACGATGGCCACGTATCAAATTGATTTGTCAAACTCAGTTTCTTTTTTGATTTTGTAAGTGAAAAAAATCTCACACGTATATGCTGATGTGACTTTGACGAAAATAAAAACAATTTAGATTTTCACTGCCGCCGCTACTTTGATTTGAAGCGAATTTGATGTGTTGCTGCGAAAAACGTCAAATGGCATTTTTATTCAGTTTTCGCAGCGACAACACCGTACGGCAACAATTTTGTATTTAATCCAAAGTCGCTTTACGCCATATTTTTTTTCTTCTTTCTTTTTTCCTGCATAGGCCAGAGCAATAGCTACATGCAACAATTTTCTATGTCATTCATATTTCAAAAAAAAAAAAAATAATTTGTAAGCATTAAAAATATTTTGCGACCAAATTAACCACACGTTCTTACCTTTTAAAAACTGCTTTGAAATGAAATTTGATGGTTTGAGTTTGATACGTTGCTGTGGTAAGCAAAACCAAATATCACCAATACATGCATATTATTTGTCAAATCAGTTTGAACGTGGCCATCGTGCCTTACACTTGTTTCTGGTGTTTGCAGTTTTGGCTTGACGCCGCGCCGTCCCTATTGTAACTGCAGTTAAAAAAAATCAGCCATCAATTAAATCTTTTTAAACAACCAACCAAAGCTAGAAACAAATTTAATGCAGCATTAATTTCAAAAGTTTTTTACGACTTTACACTCTACTTTTCAAAGTGATTTATTTATTTATAATATTTCAGGGCCTAAAAATATGCTTTTATAAATAAATTATGGTAATTATTTTACCTGTTTTTAAGGCGAGTTTTGGTGTTTTGCATCTGTGTTCGTTATTTTGTCTAGAAATAAAATAATTAAACTATGTTGGCCTTTTAAACAAGCTTGGCACAAACCTAATATACCCCAGCCAACAAATAATATTAAAGTTTCCACAAAAATAAAATATATGTATAATAACCTAGATAAATTTTAATTCCTGATTTTAATGAAAAGGGTAATTAATTATGGCAGATAATTGATAAACACAATATTTTAATTGAGCTCCTTCGTTAACAGTTTTAAATGAATTTTTACAGAACCGCTTGAAAACTAAAGAAGGAAAAAAAAAAATTCGTCCAAGAAAAATTTATTTATTTTATTTGAAAAGAAGTATAGTATAAATATCGCACTTAATCATAAAGAGGTTATAAACTCAAAATTTTAAAATTCTCAGTAGAAACAATACAAGTTTTAATTTAATATTAAGGGCATATGAAAATAAATTTTAACCAAAAAGAAGACAAAGTATCATGACATTTATACAGCAGGTAATACTCTCCTTAGGATCAAGTGCGATATGTTTTTTTTTTTTTGCTAGGACGAAAATAACTTTTGTATGTAATAACAGCGACAGCACCTTTTACAATATCTACTAGGTCATGAGGAATTGTTGTGCTGGTTGGTCCAAAATTAACCATAGGACTCATATAAACTCCCTTCCTTAAATTACTTAAAGGCAAACAAATCTCATATAGATGGAAGATATCTGAATAATATTCGCCACAAATAACTTTTATATAAATCTTAACCTCATAACATAATTTTGTTCTGGACGGGTCCATGATCACTAATGGCTCTCAAATATGGTACACTCTGGTTAATTTGCCTGTAAATACTTTACTATATATTAAGTCCGGATTGACCGTCCATACTATCCACTATGGTGGAGCGGTAACCAGTCCGGAACTATTTGGGGTTCAACTGGTAGTACTTATTGACTACGAAGCTTTATTCAGTACCACGGGAACCGGGATGCCAATGGAATTACGATTCCAACCTGGTTAATGGTGTGGACCCTTCGGGGGAGTAACATGATGGATGTGGTTTGATGCCAAAATCGCAAAATGCAGCGACGGTGAACGCTTTTTATTTCACCCAGTGGCTAGGACCCACCATGAGATTGTGTCATAGTTGCGGGTACTCCTGTAAAACTCGGACCCCCTGACCGTCCATAATTTTTTACAACAACAAATGCATTTAGAGTTATTAAAACAGAAAGAATAATACTTTAAAGATTTTTACAAATTCCACAAAATTTTAAGTGGAAATTGTATCGAGTTAAAACTTTACTGTGACTAAGCCAGCCACTTTTAATTTTCCAATAATAGAATAGATAGATATTGTACAAAATTGTTTTCTAACTTAAGGATTAAGGGACTTATACAATCCACTTTATATATGTATGTATATGTTATCTACTTATATACTACCCACAGTGGGTTGTTTAAGTTAATTTTATGCTATGAAATTTGTGTCCAAAACATTTTCAAAAAAAATTCATATTTAATTAGCAAATTCACAAAGGCTTTTAAGGTGCTTACTACTAAAGTACTTTTTAAGGGGAAATAGCACTTTTGTGTTCAGCCTGTTTTATTATCATATGATATGTTAGTGTTAACGTCAAAATTAAATGACAAAAAAATATAAAAAAATATTTTTGTTATATTACGTGAATTGATATGTAAATAATTAAAGAAAAATAAAGACTTAAAATTATAAACAAATACGAGGTGAAAACATAGTAGACTGAAAAAACATAAGTTACAAATTTATGTATAAGCAATTCACAAAGGGCTCATATGTCATATTGGTTGTATTTGCTTTATTTTTATTAATGTCACATTCATAAAATTAAAGCATATAAAACCGATATGACACAATAGAACAGTTTGTGAATTGTCTAATTGTCCTTTAATATTTTCATATGAAAACTAAATTTAAATGTTTATGACAGGCATCAAATAAAGCAAATACAACCAATATGAATCAATAAAACACTTTGTGAATTGCCTAAATAATTTAAACAGTTATTTTTGGTTTTGACAAAAAAACAAGTTAGAGTGCTATATTCGGCTGTGCCGAATCTTTGATACCCTCCACCGAGAGTTCGAATGTTTAAGGAGTAATATCCGTATGATGTTATTATTATCTTAAACTGTGACGATTTGTTATTAATTATGGTTTTAGGCGACTAAACTGTTTTCCGATAGTAGGGTTTATATGGGGCCTAGGGTAAATAATAGACCGATCTTCACGAAATTTCACAGTATTATTTCTAGTCCTAAAAAACTGTGACGTTCCAAATTTTGTTACGCTAGCGTTATTTTTTACGGTTTTAGGCGTACTAAACTGTTTTCCGGGAGTATTGTTTATATGGGGCTTAGGGTAAATTATGGACGGATCTTCACGAAATTTAACATCGTGATTTCCAGTCAAATGAAACAAATTTTTGCAAAATCTTATCTTCTTCCGTGCCTTATTCCAGCATTTATATTATTTTTTGTAACAAAATTATCAATTTTTTTAGGTGGTGGTTCCACATTTTGATAAATAGCTCTGGTCCTACTGAACCGATTTTCCTGGATTTCAATCCCAATAATAAAAAAGTTTCACACGGAATGACAAACTTAATATACCCTCTTCACAACTAATTATGGTGGAGGGTATAAAAGCAAACAAAAATAAATAAAAGCTTAAGAAGGGTTTTTAAGAGCTTTTCATAAATATATGCACAAATAAGGGTTAATTTACATTTGCTGTTGCAATGTGTAATATATCGCTCCTTTCTTGCAACATAGTCATATCTCAAAAAATCAAAAATTTTAAGTTACTTAAGGAAAAGTGTTTCTTTATACCTTCTTTATTTGTAAAACAAAAATCAGCACTTTATCTCAAACTGAACCAAAGTTATAGCAAAATATATTTTATTAAATCTGTATTAACGGAAAATTTTGAAAACTTTAATCGCCTTTTGCCAAATTAGATTTTTTTTTGAGATATGACTATGTTGCATTAAAGAGGCGATATGTATTTATATATGTAATGCTGCTGCAATTTGCAAGTCGATATTGTTATGTGTGCAGTATTCTTGCGTATTTTAATTCACATATGTACGTAAATGTATATATAAAGTTAAGTAATGGGTGATTTTTTCGCTATTATCTTTTTGGCAACACTGGTTTAAACAGCTGACTGATGTCAAACATCTCCAGTTTGGTCTATAATTTAACCATGAATTGTCTTACAAACGCAAATTATTGATTTTTTTTTAACAAAATGCGTGCTCTGTTAAGAAAGTTAATCACGCGCTTCTTGTGTTCAGCGACGAAGCTCATTTTTGGCTCAATGGGTACGTTAATAAGCAGAATTGCCGATTTTGGAGTGAAGATCAGCCAGAAGCTTGCAAGAGCTACAAATACGTCCACAAAAATTCACAGATTGGCTGGTGGCATCATTGGAGCGTACTTCTTCAAAGATGATGCGAATCGTAACGTAACTGTGAATGGTGAGCGCTACCGTCAGATTATATCCAACTTTTTTTTGCCAAAAATGCAAGAGCTTGACTTGCGTGACATGTGGTTTCAGCAAGACGGTGCCACATGCCACACAACACGCTTAACAATGGACTTATTGAGAGGCGAGTTCGGTGAACATTTTATTTCACGTTCGGGACCGGTCGATTGGCCGCCTAGATCATGCGATTTAACGACTTGAGACTATTTTTTGTGGGGCTATGTTAAAGCTCATGTCTATACACACATGCCCTCTTGGACGCATTGGAAGACAACATTGAAGCATTTATTCATGAGATACCGGCCGAAATGTTGGAAAGAGTATGCCAAAATTGGACTAAGCGGATGGACCATTTGAGGCGCAGTCACAGTCAATATTTGCATGAAATAATCTTCAAACATTAAATTATATGGACTGTACTATCGATTCAAATAAAGATTTCATGCATTTTTCTGAATTTTATGTGTTTTTTTTTTAACTTTCCTATAGCTCTTAAAAAATCACCCATTATATATGTGTGTGTCTCTGTCATTGTAGTAGTGGGTAGTTAATGAAAAACAAATAAACCTTTGAACATTCTGCTAATTGAAAACACATGCCACCAGGTTAATAGCTCCAAAAAATAACAACAAAACCTGCAACAGCTTCAAAAACTGCAATACATAAAATACAAAAATAAAACATTACTGCAACTGAGTGATGTAACAATTTTAATAATGAACGATGATTAAACTCACTCTCTCTTGTACTCTCTATCTCTCTTAGTTAATCTGCTATTTAATGACGTGTGTGACTGCGTCTGTGTATGTAAACATTTAACCGAGTGTGTGATGATCAAGTGGAAATGTATATGTAGCAATTTGTGTGTGTTTTGTATTGTTTTTAGTAGGTAGGCTTTGTTATATGTGCAATCAAATGACGGATGCGGAAATTGTCAATTTCCATAATGTATGTGTGTGTGTATGGGAGTGCCTGTAATGAAATAATATAACAGTTGTATGTTGTAGGTACATACTTTTTGTATAAATGATTGTTAAATGATTAAAAAATATATATTATTTTGCAAAAAAAAAAACAAAATGAAATTATTTCGAAAATACAATAATATATTACTTGTAATTTGCATATGATGTATGAATATAAATACTTGTATACATTGTTGGTTTGTGGCTTTTTCTACTGTATAAGGATGTGTGTATGTATAGTTAACTGTCTTGTATTGGCAACTAGTGAAGTTGAGATTCTGATTAAACTCTTTAAACTGGTGTAAATCTGTGCAATGTGTTCATTCTATGGTGTTCATTGCATTTAATTTAACACATTAAATTGTAAATTTTCTTAGCCAACACTTTTTGAAAAAAAAAACATAACATAAGGGTTATTTTTTACCATTTCAAGTGCGTACTTACCTTTTAAATTATAATTTCAAGCAACAAATTTAAATGTTTTAATTATTTTGCTTTGGTTGAATATAATATTTGTTCATATTTAAAGACCAAAATGAATACTGTTTTAAAATTTTCTTTTGAATTAATCATTTTCTAAGAGGAGGCAAAATACTAAAAGTTCTTTACAAAGAATATGAGTATGGCAAAATTTATCGATTAAGCTGATAAATCTTTTCGATTTTGTTACAACTGATTCTCCTATACAATCATTTATGTTTCAATACAATAATTTACGCAAGATGTGTTGAATAATGACAGAGCATATACCTATAATTGCCTGGGTCAGTTTTCACAAATACATTTGCTTTTTTACAAACTTGAACAGAATTTACCAACAAGCACATAAAGACAGTAAACGCTATTTCAAAGAGACCATTTTATATATTTAAACAACTTTGTCAAGTAAGTTTCTAGTTAGAGATTAAGATTTCTTTAGGGATATTACTCTGTAGTATGTTCATGTCTAAAGTTTAATCCAGGAACTTACAAACATATATATTTGATAAACGACCGTTGGGAAGGTTACAAAAAGGATATTGATGATATATTTTTTTAAGAAAAAAATGAAGACAACATTCATGCGTCAATAAATGTAGAATGAGTAGATTATACATCTGCATACATATGAGCACAGTTTTAAGAAACATACGTACATACATACATATGTTTATGAAGTTTATGAATGCAGTTCGGTATTTTGTATTTTTTGTTGCCTTTGCTGCTGTTGTTATTTATCTTACTAGACATATAGGCAGACACTAAAACTGATGACTAGACGATTGTGGTTTTTGCATCACAACATATGTATGTCGTATGTTTAGGTAAAAGTGCTTTCAAGTTTATTTGTAAATGGAAAATAACCCGTAATACTAAAATATCAATATAAATTCTCTTGGTTGCTCATCTACCCAACACATACATACGTACTTAGAGGCTCCTGCATAAATAATGAAAATCAGTAGAAACCTTCATTTTCAAAGGATTTACTTGTATGGAAATTTACGCAACCATCTATGAACACATATTGGTATATTTTTTCGGTATTTTTGTATACTTTACTTATAGTCAGTGTTACCATATTTTTTAAACAAAAACTTACAATTAAAAATTTAAACTGTTTTTATAAACAAACTGCTCCTTAAAAC
The DNA here is from genome assembly GCA_930367215.1 of Pollenia angustigena. Taxonomy (NCBI): domain Eukaryota; kingdom Metazoa; phylum Arthropoda; class Insecta; order Diptera; family Polleniidae; genus Pollenia; species Pollenia angustigena. Next base: position 114,617,880 of record OV884057.1, on the reverse strand, counting down.
AAATAAAAAAAAAAATTATGAAACCGTTTTTATTACAAAAAAAAAAAAACCCCAAAATATTAAATTATTTTCATCACACATAGATATAACAGTAAATCATTTAATAAAACATATAATTTGTTTTAATTTTATTTATATTTGTGAAAGTTTAAACTCTCAACGTTGGCATTTGAGTCATGTATTGACAAAATTCAATAAATTGATTACACAAGGGAACAAATTCGAACTTTTTTTGTGCAGTCTGAAATTTGACTGCAAATTTTTACTAATTGGAGGTCGCTGATTTCAAATATAATCTCTGTTTTTCTATATCAGCTCTAGTTTTCGAGATATACGTTGTGTCCAAAATTAAGGCCCTTCCACTACATAAATTGGAATAACTTGAAACGGCCATATTCAGTTAAAAAAATCCGAAACTCGGCAACAATATTATCTTTAATCCGTGCTAACATTGTTTTTTAATATGCCCTGTAGTTTCAGAGATCTCATTGAATTTTGGAAGAAAAAATAGGAAAATTTAAAAAAAACGAATTTTTTGTTCCTAAAAAAAGTCATAAAAAATAAAAATGCTTAACATAATTTCGAATGAAATGATTTGAATCACAATTTACTGCGAAAACTGAATATCGAATTCCATACAAAACGGAAAATAACGTTCATGACACCCATATTTAATATGTTATTTTCGTTTTAAATTGGATGGAACACAAATAACTGTTACTTTGACTTCAACTGTTAACATTAAGAAATCAGAAGTAAAAGCAACAGTTTATTTTTGTGCAAAAAAAAAATAAAAAAAATTGAAGAAAAAGCAACCTTTTGATTTTGACTGCAGTTTTTAAGCACTGCTTATAACTGTCACGTTCCATGTAAAAGGCTTTTTTGTTTTAATAAGATCTTCAATACTGTTTTACACTTCAAAAGACAGACAAATCTTCACATTTGGCAACGTTGTTTCTAGTCTACCTTTAAAATAATTTAAACATGAAAATAAATTGTTATTTGGTAGATTATTATAAAGAGAAACGAATCAGAAAGACTTTAAAAAAGATTTCTCTTCAAAACTTTGTTTTTTTTTTAATTTAATGGTTTACAAACTATTTTAGGTCGAAGGGAATTATATTTTAAATGTATCACATCTTACCATTCATTAAAAAAGATTAAATATTTTACTTCGTTTCTCAGTGCAGAACAGAAAGGACAAAAACTAGCCGAAGTTCTAGTTGTAATTACTACTACAATACTTTGTATCACTAAAGAAAGATAATACAGGAATTAACAAATTTAAAGTTTTTTAAGCATTACGGCTACTACAAACGTTTTAAAATAAATTTCCTAAAATAATAAAGCAAATTTTGACAAAATAAAGTAAAAATCATTTAAGTTCTATTGATAACACGGTGCTACAGTGAAAATATACTTGGAAAATGACCTAGTGTAAGTTGAAGGCCTTGTTGAGTAGATCTCAAATCAGTTTTAAAATGTTCGGAAACACCCTCAAATTTCGGAGTTATTCCGAAAAAACCATTTTCGGGTAGGTTCGAGTACTTATCAACACGTAACTCAGTTGATTTTTATCCGATTTTTATTTTTTTAATGGTTTCAGAAAGAAGAGACGTGTGCCTTTCTAAATGTATACACTTTTTGGTATGTGTATACAATTTTTGTAGTGATATTCTTAATTATATCTGATTTTAATTTGATTTTTTCTCAATTTTTCAAGTTTGGTGCCATTTTTTTAAATTAGTTTGCTTAGAAACATACCAATATGTATACACACTATTAAAGCTAATTTAGTTTTGAGTTAAACCAGCTTTCATTTAATAAAATCGAACAAAAAACAAAAAAGTTATTAAGGTTTTTCAAAAGTGAAAAATTTAGCTTTTTCAAATATTGTTCAATAGACCGGGTCAACCTCCATACAAAACAAAAATTATGCCGGTCTCCCCGTAGAATGAAAGATATGTCAATAAAGTTTCTAAAACAGGAAATATTTTTATTTTTTTCTGCTACGCTCACAATTACAGCCCTTTTGGTTTTTTATATATAGCGCTGCCATTTAAAGTCTTATCTCATCAAATCGCATATCGGTGTTCATGGCTTGACAGTGGCTTCATTTTTAATCCGACGGATCCTCACCCCAAATTTTTCAGGTGTCAAAAAAGTCCTTCTAAAACTTAGTATTAAGCCCCTCTTTCTTTTTCACGTACATATTACATTTAACCAGGTAGAAGCCAATACAAACCAAAAATATAACAATTGACATAAAATGCTTACAAAACAAAAAAATTTGGGCTGAGGATCTGAGATGGCATAAGTGGCGCCAAGACTTTCAAGTCGGATTAAAAATGAAGCCACTGTCAAGCCATGAACACCGATATGCGATTTGATGAGATAAGACTTTAAATGGCAGCGCTATATATAAAAAACCAAAAGGGCTGTAATTGTGAGCGTAGCAGAAAAATAGTGTGTATACATATTGGTATGTTTCTAAACAAACTAATTTAAAAAAATGGCACCAAACTTGAAAAATTGAGAAAAAATCAAATTAAAATCAGATATAATTAAGAATATCACTACAAAAATTGTATACACATACCAAAAAGTGTATACATTTAGAAAGGCACATGTCTCTTCTTTCTGAAACCGTTTAAAAAATAAAAATCGGATAATAATCAACTGAGTTACGTATTCATAAGTACTCGAACCTACCCAAAAATGGTTTTTTCGGAATAACTCCGAAATTTGAGGGTGTTTCCGAACTTTTTAAAATTGACTTATGATCTACTCAGTAAGGTCTATAACCTACACTAGGTCGCTTTTCAAGTATAAAAAAAAGTGCTCATTTGTAGCAGCGTGTAATTAAAAAAAAAACTTTTATTGGAAAATAAATTTTACAAATAAAAATAATCAATTTAATTAAACAATGATTAAATTTTCTATCCCAGAGTTTTTTTTATACTCGTTCATGTTCTCAATCAATAATAAATTTATTTTATTTTAAAATTTGTTTCAACAAAATTTGCTAATGACACAATTGCTTTTTAAAAATCCCTCGCATTTATTATTTTAATGTTACCCAAAATCGTAAAGATTAAGCTCCATTCACCATGGTCTCTACAATTTGGTTTTTCTTTATTATTTCCAAATTATTTCAAATATTTTACTTTAATTTATTGAACGAAAATGTAACTTTGGCTGTTTTTTATTTGAATCTGCTTCTATTTCAGCAGCAATTTGTATGAAATTGTAAATGCCGTTTATAATACTTTTTTAAGTTTTGAATGAAAAATTTAACAATATGTTTTAAAAAATATTAACTAAAGCGTAATATTATTGTTCGGGGCAAAATAAGCAAATGTTTTTTTGCCTAACAATGTCTGTCATTAAGAAAAAAATGCTTTCCTTCATTGCGAATAACCAGTTGATTCCGGCTGTAGATACATAAATTTGTATGTATGTATGGTCACAATTCAATCTTAAAACATCAAAGATATTTTAAGTCATTTGTAGACAATTCAATTTAAATCAGTTGCTTTAAACGTCCATTACACTGTGACCCTCTGACTGTGCACTGTTGTATTGGGGCTGCCTCTTCCACTTTTTTTTTACCGGCGGAAATGAATATAAAATGAAAAAAAAATAAATCAAAACAACGATAAAGAAGAAATTAAACATAAAATCGTCTACAACAGAATAACCAAAAAATACACATGTGTGAATCTGTGTGTGTATTGCAGCAGTTGTGTACACATCGACACCAACATTGACGCTAAAAACCAATATTTTTTTATATGTATGTCTGTATATGATTGGTGTATTCAGTTGAATGTTGTCATTGAAGACCCTGGTAACAGGTGCTTAGCACAAAAACAATTATTTTTGTTTGGAGCCTGCGCCATTTTTTGTTTAAAGTAATATTGACGCTACAGACAACAACAAAAACCACACAAAAATATGAAACAATTTTTGTGAATATTTCAAAATATTTACAAACGTACCTGAATATAGGCGACAGCACGGTGCAAATATTTAGACAAATGTAACTAAGAACACAATTGAGACGGCGACCACAATTTGTTTTAAATGATTTTTTGCTTTTTATCTGCGTTCTTACTTTAAATTAAATAATTTCTTCGTTTTAATTTTACATTAAATAAGACCAAAAACGCGACGTTGAATTTTGTTTAAAATATAAAATTTGAAAAGAGTATTGGACGTTAAAGAAATTATTGTTATCTGTAGAAACATTAATTTAAAAATATCTCTGCAAAACCGCTTGCAAGACTCTAATATTTTTACCGGCACTATGACAAATTTAATGCAAAATTGAGAAACAATTTTGTTGTAAATTAAAATCCATAAAGCAAAAGAAACTATGGCAATTTTAATTGTAAAACATTTGTTTGTTTTGGTATACTGCTGGTTTATGTTTTCAGATTGTGTTTAAGCAAAAAAGAAAAAAAAAACTGGACAGGGATTTTCATTTCGTTTGGCTGCAAGTGCGACAATCCGTAGCATTTCCGTTTTCATAACAAAGCTTGCGAACATGTGCACCATAAACACTGATGCCAAATACATAAACACACACAAAAAAACACAGGCTCAAATGAACACCCACGCATACAGAGGGATAGCCATGCCTTTTAGTAGAAGGAGTGGGAAAATGCAAGCACATCACTCGTTTCCGTTTTGTAAGATTTTCAAAGCTTTTATTTCCGTTTCATTTAATAAATTTTTGTTTTGTTTTATTGTAGAGTAGTCAATACAATGTTGCACTGACATACACATGTTGCTCGATTTAAGTAGTGGAATTTAATAAAAGCAACGTTGTTGTTTTTTATATTATTAGTGTAATGCTTTTAAAATTTAGTTGAAAACAGATAATTTCTGAAATAATTTAAACAAATATTTAACTAATTTATTTTGCTTAAATTTTTCTCTTCCAATTTTCTATTTTTTTTTTTTGTAATAATATTTTTTACTTTTTTATTATAAATTTTATTACAATTTATCTTGAAATGCTTACATATTCTATAGCGGATATAATACAGGATGTTACGCTCTAACGGAGCGCTGCTAATGTAAGTAGTGCTAAGAAAGAAAAAAAATACACCAAAAATTACGGTAATCAAAAATAAAAAAAAAAAAACTCTTAAATGAGAAAACAATACAATTCTTTCCACAAAATATAAACTTTTCAGTTGTTATCCCTTGAGATTTGTCTATTTAAATTTCTAGAAGCTAAGAAGTAAAGAAAAGAGTAAAGAACAAATTATTATATTTTAAAAACCAGAAAGAAATATGATTCGAAACTTATTCACGCTGCCAGCAACTTATTTATTCTTTAACGAAAGTTTTAAACTTTGGTTGAAATAAATAATCATTTTATTAACTGTTAAACTGAAATATACTTCCTGGCCCACAATGTAGACAAGAAAATTTCTTTCGAATATTTAAATTGAAAACAAAAACAAATTTTAGTTTTGTATTATTGTCGACATTGTGGGCGAGGCAGTTATTTTCTTTTTTATGCGAACAGGGTCAAAATTCATTAACGTTTTGCTGGCATTGTGAATGTTGCTCAAGTTTAAGTTATAGTACATTTTAAATCCCTTAACGCACGCCTTGCTTTAGAGGACACCCCTTTTTGGACACTATAGCCATGGTCCCATCATCGCTCCATAAAGAGAGCTGTGAAAACAAACTGGGTGAAAACAATATGTTTTCCAACCGCCCCTAAATGTGAGATCACCCAGCGTATCCAGGACGCAATTTGAGTGCATAAATCGGCAAGAGTAAACACTTTTCCTTTGAGTAATCTAAACACCGCGCAGCTGCTTTTGGAAAAATTTTAGCAGCGTCTGTTAAGTATTAACAGAACCTAGGGATAGTCTACCCTCAGGCCGAACTCTCCCACAAGAGGTGAAAAATCAGCCATTTAGTGGGACTTCAGGGTGTAAGGGTCCTCGTATAACAGTTATCTGTTTAATTGTTTATTTAAACTATTATTTTTAAATTATTTGGTCTTTTAATAGCATTTTTATTGATGTTAAATTTGTTAACTTTTTGACCCACTGTTAGTTAACCCTGTATTTTGTTATGAATTTTGTATACACTAACCACTGTAACTTATTTTGGTTATTAGCAGTTGGGTCAGGTGTTTCTATAGTTGTTTGTTGGTTCCCGTTTACCTTCTGCGATTTTTGTCGCTGAGATTCATACTTTATTAGAGAGGGCAGGGAGGAATAAACTATTTAGGGCCATTATTACAAGTTGAAGTAAGCAACATGTTTTATTTTTCGAATTTATTCTATGAGCTAAATTTCCGTTGTGTATTTTATAAAGCTTTTTTGTAATAGTCCTATTACTTCAATTTTTCAGAATTGACTTTATATTTACACTACCAGACTATTATATTGTATTTTCTTGTTACATTTTACCTTAGCTTTCCTTGGACAACAATGAGGTATATTATATGCACAGAAAAATTTACAATTATTAGACACCAGCAGTGTGTAATGCATTTTCTGGCCCTCTACGGCCTTCGAAAGGAAATCATTCCCAGTTTCTATTTGTTAAAATTGTTGAGTTAAATACATCCAATTTATAAAGTATCACTATCCAGTGTGACACAAAGAATGCTGACGAAGGCCTGACTCAAATAAATATTTTTAAGGAAATTCTTTCGCTGTGATTTATTCCGGGCTATGTATCGAAACTTGTTAAATGTTTTTCTGGTCTCGCTGGCAACTGCTTTTCTCCAAGTCGCTCTTGGTCTTCTAACGCCACACTTTCCCTGCAGATTGAATTTTAATGCAGAGTTTGTTATTTCGCTTTTTTTCTGAGCGTAAGCTCATTGGAATAAGTCTAGAACTCGTAAGCTTTCGTTTGACACTGTTTGATGCCACCATATTTTTAAAATGTTACGTAAGCATCTGTTAACAAATGTTTGCAACTTCCGAATAAGTGCCTTGTTAAGGAACCATGTATCGCAGCTGAATAAAAGCTAATATTTAACACAAGACTCAAATATTCGAACCATCGTCGCATTGGAAATAGTGTGATTGATCTCCAGACCTTGGTTAGCATAGCAAAACTGCCCTTTGCTTTCTTCAGCCGTTTCCCTACATCGAGTTTAATTTCGCCATCTGTGCTCAAAATACTACCAAGGTTTTCAAATCTGATATCTTCGATTTCTTGATCGTTTATTGAGAATTTAGGAGCGGTTGTTGCATTAGCTGTCATTGTCTTAGTTTTGAGTATGTTTGCTTTCAGGCCTACTTTCATTGATTCGATTGTGAGATATGACAGAGACGACTGCATATCGGTCTACTTATTACATAAAAAACTATATCGTCAGCATACTCAAGGCGTCGTAGTGTAAGTCATCGTCCAGACTTGCAATTTTTTAAAATACTGCTTTAAAATACAATACAATTTCTCAATCGTTAAGTTTTAGTCTCGTAATTTTTGTATTTTTATTTTGTTATATAAAGACATCTATATCCAGCTTCTAGTTGAAAAGTGTGACAATTGCAAAACAAAACATAATTGCAAAGTATGTACATGAAACTAAGTACCCCTCCCCAATCTTGTCACTCCTCTTACCATTAATTTCAAAAAATTGTTGCAAACAAAATTCCAAGTCTGGACGATGACTAAGCCTTTGATTACGGCTTTCCAGAAACGCTCTTCTGGCACCACGGAGACCAATTGCCCCGACACTTCGACTCTGTTCTGGTTATTGGTGAGACGCCCTTTGAAAACAAGTGTTTTTTATCCAAAATAGCGGGAAAGGAGATCTTTAAACGCAGATTTAACTTATTTTATAATTTGCAGCACTCACTGTTTTTAATTGACAAATAAATCTTAGATGAGTATGTGGTGAGGCTGTGCTGCCGAGTCACTGCAACTTGACATTTGGTAAAAGGCTTATTTCTACCCATTATGGGGCATTTCGGCCTGCTAGCAAATCCCGCTATGGGCTGTTGCTACTCAACAGATGCTGCTTGCTTTTTAGCAGCGGTGGTTAAACAATGCCAGCTCCAAACAATCGACAAGTGTAAGGTTCTACCGCATCATACTCTCAAATTGACATTTGTTGGATTTGGTTGCGCTCACGCTAGGGGGTTAGGTTTACGGGACAGGTAGTCACGTAAATTGAATTCGACTCAATGGTCCCTTCGTTCGGTGTCCAGTTTTTAGAAATGACACTGCACGTTCATTTATAAGTAAAATAGTTCCTAATATCCATTTTTCTATTAATTATTAAAAAAAATATTAATTTTTAAGAACTGCGAAGAGAAACAAATTCTTGAAATACAAAGACGTATATAAAAAAATATAGTTTTGGTCTTTGAATACTCTCTGTATCAGCTTAAAAGCTTTTATTTTTAATTTAAAATTATATTAACTTTCATTCCTATTTTTTTAATTTTTCTTTTTAGATTCACCATATCATGACGTAAGTGGCCTGCCAAATCCATACAATATGGAACACATGGATCAGGATGAAGTAATATCACCACAACAGCATATGTCTCTAAGTTACGATGATAGTTTCGAGGGCGAATACTCATCAACACCAAATTCACGAAATCGTCGTGTTATACGTGAAATTATTGTATAAATTCATTCACCATTTATCATTTCACATATCCACCCTCACACGCATCACAGTAACACAAACACTTACACTTACATTAATTCAATATTCCATCATCATTTTGTTTCATTCATCCATCATACACATTCAATTACTAATAAGTTTTGATATGATTTTCTTTAAATTGGGATTTGTGAAAAAGAACTGTTCTTTTGTGTTTTACAAAAGAACAAGACCTATTTTAAAAAAAAATGCACTTTGGTGATTATTGAAAGAATGTTTCTTCTAATATGAAATCATCAGTTTTTTTTTATTTTTTTTATACTTAAAAATACGGAAGAACAAAAACAAAAAAATAACATTGTGCACTTAATCGTTATGAATTTAGCTAAAGTGAATTGTAAGTGAAATATTGAAAAACTAAACGTCCCTACAAGATAAATTCCCCTCTTTCCGTCAAACTAAAACAAACTTATAATTCACATTTTTGTTAGTAAAACAAAGAACAAATAATTTAAACTAAATTACCCACAGAAAAATGCATTAAAATAATGATTATATTCATTAAAATTACTTAATAACTCTCATATACATACATACATGCAACTTCATCTTAAGAAATACAATTTGTTTTTAAGTCTGTGTTTTTTTTTATGAAAACACTATCTGTCTGTCTCACCCTCTCTTTTATTTATACATAAAATTAATGTATAAGTTCGTAAACGATATCAACGAATTATGAAAATTTTTATTTAAATTTACTTTTTTTATTTTGAAAGTTGCCATTTTTTTTAAATATATTTAACTTTACTTAATTTTTTTTTTTATTAAATTAATTAATATTTTTTGTTAATTACAATTTTATGTATTAGGTTTAATTTTTTTTGTCCATAATTAAACTAATTTACATAAAATATATGAAAACAGTAGAGCAAAATAAAAGAGGAAAAAAACAAATTTATTTTATTTAAGGTTTTTTTTTTTTTTTTTGATCTAAGATATCATTTACCCAGTTAATTTTTTATAATTATATTTAGTTTTATTTTTTTACATATTTCAAAACTTTTTACAAATTGAAATAAGGTGCCGCTAAGGTTTAGTTTAAATTTATATTTATGTGTGTTTTTTTCGTAATTTTTTAAAACTTAATAATTTGCAAAAAAACAAAAACAAAATTTTATTAAATGTTGGGTAGGTAAAATGTGTAAAACTACTTAAGGCTCTTTTACAATATAAAACAAGTCTTACGTATTTTAACTAAAATGCTTCCCTGATCTAAGTATTGTTTGAAAATTTTCAATAATGACTTGTGTGAAAGTGTTATTATTAATAAACAAAATTTTATGACAGTTTTGTGTAACATATTTACTGATTAATTAAGAAGAAGACTGCCATTAAGTAAATCGATCAGATTTTAATAAAAATCAATTTTAATATTTTTTGTAAAAAAAGGAAAAATCAAAATTTTTGTCAAAGAAACTTTTCTTAACCATAATAATTTCGTAAAAAAATTTGTTTGTCTGGGTTTACACTATAAATGTTTTCTTTCAAAAAGTTCTTCTTTTGTGAGAGGGCAGGAGAACATGCTATTCGGCTTTCCCTCTCACCAACAAACTCAGACTTTCTAAAAGAAAACTTTCATATTGTGAACCCGGACTTGGCTAAAGAGTACTTTACGCTATCACACAAGTCTTTCGTATTTTGAGGAAAATACAAACCTGTCATGATAAGTTGTTATTGTTCAAACAATAATTAGATCAGGGATATGTACAACGGCCTTAAACGATTTTAGTATTGACTAATCTTTAAGCACAGAGTTAGTACACATTTTATAAAGATTTAAGTAAAGCGATTAAATCAATTTTATTTGCAGATATGTACAGCCAAAAACTATGAACAACCCCCACTTTAACAAACAATAGAAATTGTCTAGAAGAGAAAGTTGAAAGTAATCCGTTTTTGAAAAAATCTCAATTGATTAATGCTTAAATCATAGTCACAACTCAAAATTCACTTATGTTTACGTGAGGAAAAAAACTGTTTTTAAGAACATGGTAGGGCATGTTTGGAAATGCATCACTCATAAAAGCATCATCTGACATCACTGCAAATGTCAGATGTTCGAAAATATGTACATAACTACCCGTCTCCACCATCCATAAACTTGGTAAGAACAGCATGTCGCACATGAATTCTACTCGTCTAGACTGCTCATGTTCATGTTTCGTCCATATGCTGCCATCGTTGCCTGAACATTCGTCTTAGCATCCATGTGCGCCATGATGTTGGCCATACAATGTATTTTCTGTATACAACCAAACGCACAACAACAAAAAATGTGGTCAATCAGAACATGACATCAACACGTATTCGCCACATACAAGAACGTGAACAAATTAATACCGTTGTCTGCCGGCGTTATGGTCATGTCATGTTCTAATCGAAAGCGCATGGATACGTGGGGTTAGACACCGTCCAGTCTATTCGTTATTATGTGTGCACAGATCAAATTGTAGGCAGAATACTATACTAAGATTAATTGATGTAGAGAAAACGTATGGCAAGACAAAGAAACAAAGCTGAAGGGCCACACCACGCGTAACACGCCTTTTCGCTGCCTACGCAGCTGCTAAGAACGTAGAATCTGCATAGTTATATGCAACAAGTTACATGCACCAAAGCGTAGGATGCATTGAGGCTTTTAATTCGAAAATGAGGTTTACTTTATACTTTTGTAAGCATCACAAGCAGCGTTCCAACAAATCAGAGGATTTTGACAAATTAAATTTTATTTTTATTTGTGGTGATGCCGCATAAAAAGCGTTGCATGTAACTTGAAACGTACAACGCAAGTAAAGTATACAAATCATGAAATGCGTGGAGGCGAAAACGCGTGGTGGGGACCTCTAGCTTAACAATCAAGATGGTGTTTATTTATATAGCATTACTGCAGTGTTGTTGGACATCGTTGTGCAAATTAATTTTTGAACAACGCTGTTAAAACAAGAACAAAACATGGACAACAGCAGTCTTTACGATCCAAACTCATGTGTGCACATGAAATTGTTTGCTGTTTGAACAAAGCGATGGCTAGTCTGGAATGCAATGCGCCTTACAAAAAAAAAAATTGCTGGATGCATTTTGTGTTAAAAAATATAACCAGGCTGCTCAGCAAACATGCATCGGTATCTGCTGATTTGCATGAGTATTGCAAACTAATCACAGATGCACATCAGATGCAATGCAGTGATGCATTTCCAAACAGGTTCGTAGTAGTTTTATAATCAAATTGAGTCCCACAGTAAAAAAAAAATCTCTTGAGATCTCAGTTAGACTAGGTTTAGTTATTCTGAAAATTGATTTGTGCCGGCATTACCAAGTTTGAATACAAAATTTTGACGGAAAAGCTTATTTTTGCATAAAATGTTGGTCTTTAATAAAATAATAAGAAAAAAAAATCGCCGACTACGTTAAACTCAGTTTCAACTTAATCCACATCTCAAAAAACCCTAATTTTTTTCAGTTTTGTGCTGTAATTTTGGAAATAAGGGATAATTTTGAGTTGTAATTTTTTTGGATTTAGGCCCAACTCTAAATGATGAACCACACAACTTAACACTTTTTTCATAAATAGCGTCACAACTCTAGGTAATACTTTTTAGGTGAAAGAAAACTACTCAATTACCCATAAGCCCACTGTCACATTCAAAAATAATTAGTACTTTTAAGTTAATGAATTTAAAGAAACACAGTTTTCGTGGTCATTAGAGATTTTCTTGCGAAAAAAACCTTTTTGATGAATTTTAGGTTGTGGCTAATAATGATTTAGTTTGCGATATGTTCTGTAAGTTCAGGCTGTTTCTCTTAGTATCTTTTCAACTGCATTCTTCTCTTCTAGCTTTTTCTCAGTAGCTGTAAATCAAGCTTGTTGTACTTAAGAGCTGAAAATATTTTACATTTTCTCAGTACGTACATTTATTAAGTTTTATATATGTATTAGAAATTTGTTTGTGTAGTCTTCTGTATGTTGTTTACTTTTTTATATTTTTTATTCTTTTTCTTTAAGTTTTGTTTTGTAATAGAAAATAATATTTTGCTTTTTATATTATCTAATTTATGTTGACAGCTTCCTGTAGTCTCTCCCGGTTTGTTAAGTTTTATGTTAAATTTTTTATTAACAAATTATAATTTTTGTTTAGGAAATGAACATAACGAAATAATCAAGTTTAATTCTTCGCCGTTAGGCAAAAAAGGTCTTGAGTTGAAAAAAGGCATTTTGAGTTTTTGATTGGCTTAAATTCTAGTTTTATTTCTCATTCGTTTGGTTTCAATAACTTAAGTCTAGCACAACTGCTTCTAATCGTAGTTATCTGCTCTTATGAAAAAAGTCTATAAAATACACCAAATAAATAACTTTCAAGTGAACATGACGAAAAACTTCAGTTTCTGACTTAAGACCTTTTTGCCTAACGCCAAAGAATTGTTAACAACCCTTTAAAAAAATTAATTTAAATTCAAAAGTCAGCAGTTTAAATGGACTAAAGAAAATTTGTATTAAACATTAAAAAACTGAAATTTAAATTCCATTTTAAAACATCTTTTCTTTCTTTTTTAAAAAGTACAGGTATGCTCTGGCACTCGCACGATTGTGGCATCGCATGTGAGTTGTAAATCGCCAAGCATATTCTGACACTCACGCGTTTTGCTTGCGCTTGAGTACTTCGTTAAAAATATTCTCAGCATTGCCAACGTTGATTTTTAAAAAACTTATAAGATCAGCTGTTCTACAACGCGTTCTAGGCGTTTGAGACTTTCCCTGCAGATAATGAGACTAGTCCATACATGCATGTAAAGACTAGTCCATAACGGAGTAGGAGTACTCCAAAACTACTCCAAATATATGGGTAAAAGGTGGTCCATTTAACATTACGATGTCCGAGGAGGGGACCATATAACCCACCGAAGTAGTCCCTAAACTACTCCATGGAGTACTAAAGTGGGTTAGTTTTAAAAGTACTCCATGTTACTACAGTATGGAGTACACTTAAGGGGCAGTTTAAGCATTTTTCTTTTTCATTTTTTACTAATCGCCTTTTATGGTGTGTACTGCAGTCTATTATTGCTGTTATTAAAAAGATTTACTTGGTACTTTAAATTTGTTTACCTTTTTCTATAAATTTCACAAGCTTTCACTTTTAAATAAGCAATTAATAATGGACACCATCAGGGCTACCAATGTGTAATACTGTTAACTATAGAAAAGTATACATCATGCAGTTGTTGGCAGCACTGCATGTTAATTTCTTATAACATGGTCCATACTACAGTAATTGGACCATGTTGTAAGTAGTCTATTTAAGCCATAATGGACCACGTAGTCCAATATTATATGTAGGGTTCTTGATCTCTTTTTAAGACACGTGCAAAAGTATAAAGTAATCCCACCTCATGTCTTTGATAATAAGTTGGCAATAAAATTTTACACTGATTCTAATTGTTTTACAAGTGCATCAACGCATTTACCGAGTGGTGTGGACCTCGAGCTTAAAATTTCATTTTTTTAATAGAAATTGTAAGAACATGTTAATACTGTTAATTTAAATAAAAAGAAAACCTAATAAGTCACAAAGTAAGGCCTAAATACGTCAATCACAACAGTATTATCTTGCGATTTAAACTGGCCAACAGTTTTGCAATTTCGTTTCTCAAAACATCTTCCTTGCTCAAGGCATAGATAGATCCAAACGTTTTATATTTGTTGAGGTTGAATTAGTCAGAGAGATTAAAAACGGACAGATGATTGGTCTACGGCATGCTATCCTGGTTCTGGTGCTGCAAGATATATTCCCAGGCCAGCTAACTGCATTCCATAAAAAGGAGGCGCACCTAACATGTTGAACACACGATTTCGAGAAACATTTGTGTAGTGATGTAAGTTCGACGCCCGCTTAAGCCGCTCCTTAGAATGTGTACAGACGCTGGTTTGTTGGTTTTATTTCGGGTTTCCTATTTAATTTCAGTCCTACCTGCTACCGGTTTTCCCCTCTCAACCATCTGGGACCCGTCTAATAGGAGACCAATAACTTCCAGAAAGCACTATGTTATGGAACCACTATTTTGTTTTAAAAATCTGCTTTTGGATTATACGAGTATTTGAAAGAATTACAATTTCTGTTTTTATAACTCTGAATGAATGTTTAATTGAAACCTTTTAGCAAATTCTAACGCGTGTGTTGCAAAATTTTATATACATATTTCGAAACGTATCAAAAATTCTATCACATTTGAATTTATTAACTGAACATGGAGTTTTTCAATTGAATTTAAATTTGTCTCTTATTTTCTGTGATTAATTTGAATATTATTTAAAATTTACACTATTTGAAATGGGTTAAGCTTGAATTTTGGTTCATTTTAAATTCTTCCATTTTAAAAAAATTCAATGAATCTCTGCAATAAAAAAAATCAGTATAAACATTTTGTTGTGTTTTGTTTTACTTCTATTTTAATAAATTGCTTTAAAAAAACGAACAAGAATTATTAAAAATAATTGAAAATTATATATTAATTTTTTACAAATACAGCTAAAGTTTATTTTTATTTCATTAACTTAATTAGTGTTTATTTTAGTTTATTTTCGAATTAAAAAATAGATAATAATTTTGTTAAATTTTTTGTGTTACATTTTTATTAAAATTTCTCTTTTAAAACTTCCATTAGCACTTGTTCAACGAATTAAATTAAACTACTTAATAACAACAACAAAAATTAACGACAAGAAATCTCCCACAATTGTTAAAAACACTAAATAATTTAATAACATGAAAAAAGAAAAAAGATATAAATTAAAAAAAACAAAAAAAGTTATTTGATTAAAGTAAAAAATTTATATATTTAAGACAAAAATAAAAAAGAAGAAAAGAAACAAAAAAAAAACTCTATTTAAGTAAAAAAAAAAAAACACAAAACAAAAAAAATTCAAATAATTAGTTAAGTTATAAAATTTTTAGACACTAAGTTTAAATATTAATTAAGTCCAGAAAAAATCCAATAAAAAGTCCAATTCTATAAAACAAACAAATACTACAGAGAATAAAAAAAAAAACCGAGCAACAAAAAAATAAAAAAACTGCGTTACTTAAGTGTAAATAATGTAATGTAAATGTAAACAAACAAATAAATTAAAATAAAAAGTGTGAAAAAACTAATTATTTTAGTTTGTATCTTTTTATTTTTTTTTCTGCAATTTTTCCATTCAATTGACTTTTAATTAATAAATGCATACTGTAATTAACAAACTAGAACAACAACATACAAACAACCAGAAAAAATGTTAAATAAACATTTAAATTTATTTTTTTAATTTTATCTAATTTAATTAAAAACAAATCGAAAAACAAAAACAAACCCTTAAATGTAGTTAATTAAATTATATACATACAATATATATGTATACATATATTATATATAGTATATACATACAACAAAAAACAAAATCTTTAATAAAAAACAAATACAAAAACTATATAAAATGACAAACCAATGAAGTTTTATTTAATCAAATAAAAGCGTCCGTCAGTATCCGATTTGAAGTTCCTGTAGTTAAAAACATTAAAAACCAACAGTGCTAATTTTTTTATTGAATCTTCATATATTAAATATGAACTAACAATAATTATCCAACAAACACGAAGTCACCCCTTTGATATGAAATGAATTTATCATTTGACATCAAACATAATTTTCAAATGTTTTTTAATTGTTTGATTTTAACATTTGAATTCAAATTGATAATGATTTAAATATAAGCCTACAATGTTTTATCAATTGGATGTTAAATTGTTTCCAAATGTTATACTCAAATCAAAAAATAACCTGGCAGCACTGAAGCGATAAATAAATGTAAACACTAAAAAAATGGCGATTAAAGTAAATTCGGCTTTAAAAAACAGTAATTTCTTGTTAAAAATGTAAATTATTTGAAAGTAAAAAATTAATTACAAATGTGAATAAAAATAAAACGGGAAAATAAAGAAAATATAAGTTTGTTATACGATGGCGGTACTACGTCATGACAATCCTCAAAACAAAAACGAGCCAAGTATTTTTTTTTTTTCTTTCGAACAATTAGAGGACGGAAAGAACACTATTTCATCTTTTAGCTATTGGGCAGAATTTTTATTTAAATAAATAATGAATTTAAAGTAAAAAAGCAATATTTTTATTTATGATCCACATTGTATTAAAATCCTCATTTGCGAATAACATTAGGATGCAAGTGAAAATAATTTCCCCTTTTTGTTGAGAATGTTTTGATATTCAAGTGATTTTCAAATCATTATCAAACGTTTGTCGTTTGAGAAAAGGTTTGATTTTAAATCACTTTTAATTTGAAGTCATTTGTTTGTTGGGTAATTAAATATTATTCTAATACTAACAATTTGTTACTAATTTTGTTTTTTCTTTTTACTCACTTACAACTACAATTCGAGTCGGAAAGAACCCAACCAATTGTAGGGGGATGTAAGAAAAGATAAACTCACTGTTTATTGTTGGTGTTTTGTTTAAGCTTTGATATTGTTACAAGTAAGACTTTGAGTGTTTAAAATTCTTATTCGCTTTAGGGTTTTATTTGTATAATATTTTTAGCTTTTCTAAAATCTTTGGAAAAGGTTTCCTGATGATCTGGCCTAAGCAACCAGTGAAATGCGCATAGAGGCTAGCTTTCCCTCAACAATAAATTTCAGTGTATTTATCAAATATGAAAAATTGGGAATTTAGCACGTCATACAAAAATCTTAATAATAAATTTTGTGTTCCCGTAAATAACTTTGATAACACTTAGTTTTATGTTTTGCCAGTGCCAGACAAGAAAATTTTATCATCACGGTTAATGTTCACATAAGTTGATGTTTACATTCTACTGATTGAAGGAGTGCTGCGGTGTGGCCGCTGCGAGTGTGGCCGCATGATTTGAAATAGGTGTAGGGTGTAGTTAAAGCCTTTTTAGATATTATACTGCATATTTCTTAATCATAGTTTTTACTAATGACACATTGAGATTCTTGTGGATATTTGAGTGTTAAACATACTAGTAAGCGGCTGTGATTATTCGAAGAAGTTTATTTTTGCGCCTTTAAAATCTTTCGATATAAGATTCTGAGGCAGTGCCCCATAACTGTATACATATCGTAGCACCAGATTGGCTTTAAGATAGAGTTGTAAAATATAAGTTTGCAATCGAGACCTAGAACAGAATTTGTTCCAATAAGTTAATTAATTTGAATTGCTTTTAGTTTCATTTGAGTTTATTTTGCTACTAAATGTATGTCATTTCCACTTTAAGCCTGGGGCCAGATTACGGCATTCGATATCGATCGAAATTCCCATTCATATTGTATTGTAATTTCGATCGATATCGAATGCCGTAATTTGGCCCCTGTTCTCTGTTAAACATTTCACGTGAAATGCTGTCGAAACTCATACGAAGAAAAATTGTGCGGAATTTCTATGCAATTATGTTTATAGAGAGTTTTTCGTACGAATTTACTTTCAATTTGTGAAAAAGTTCCGAAATGTTTCAGGCAACATTTTTTTACAACTACGAAATAATAAAGGCTCTACTAGTGCTGGGATACTATCGATATTTTCTTCTATCAATATTTATCGATACTTCAGATTTCACTATCGATATATCGATATTACTATCGACAGAATGTTTGAACTTGTGCAGGAAAACTAATTATTTTTTTATAAGGTTACAGTCCGTTGTTTTTATCACTTTATTGAATGTATGAGACGTATGTATGTATAAACGCACGTTATTTTAGATGTCAGTTTTTTAAAAATTGATAAGTACCTTTCTGAAGGAACCGAAGCAACAGAGACTATAAGATATTCCATTGCAACTTTAAACAATTTTCTAAATTCTAAACCCAAAAAGGTAATCAATTAATTTCAACTAAAAATATCTTTTAGTACCAAAGTTATTTACGGGAATACAAAATTCACTATTAAGATTTTTGTATGACGTTCCAAATTCCCAATTTTTCATATTTGATAAATACACTGAAATTTATTGTTGAGGGAAAGCTAGCCTCTATGCGCATTTCACTGGTTGCTTAGGCCAGATCATCAGGAAACCTTTTCCAAAGATTTTAGAAAAGCTAAAAATATTATACAAATAAAACCCTAAAGCGAATAAGAATTTTAAACACTCAAAGTCTTACTTGTAACAATATCAAAGCTTAAGCAAAACACCAACAATAAACAGTGAGTTTATCTTTTCTTACATCCCCCTACAAATGGTTGGGTTCTTTCCAACTCGAATTGTAGTTGTAAGTGGGTAAAAAGAAAAAACAAAATTAAAAAACAAATTTTTTCATTCTATTGTCTTCGCAAGAAAGCATCAAAAAAGGGTACAATTAGGGTAAAAAAGTGCAATTTTTAAAAGTTGTTGATACAATTTTAAAAATTCTAAACGCCATTCCTGAAACAAAACCCTAACAAGAGAAAAAAAAAACAAAAAAAACTTTGTTTACATTTTTGATAGTTTGCTCTTTCTAGCATTTACTGTTTCTTTCTTAATTAATGAATAAAAAATGTAGTGCCATAAGGGCTTTAAGGCGCCCGTACACGACATGTATTTGTCATCTGACATGTCAAATTTTTAAGTCACATGTAATTGTTCATGTCTGTCAAAATTGCTGTTTTACATAAGGTTTATCATATTCGGTCACAAACGTACATGTAATTTGCTTCTGACATTGTCTCTGTTTTTTTTCGCATTGTTATTGCAGAAACCAAAGTAGTTCTCGGTTTCAAAATAGCTTGCTGCCGCCACGAAAATATTTATTTGCGCCGTAAAATAATTTAGCCATCTTAACATTTTTTTCTTTTATTTTAAAGATACCAATTTAGAATTTTATAATGAAACGGTTTTTATGTATATATTTACATAAATTCTATTCAATGGTAAGATGAGCATACATATCTTGGTATTGTAAAATATTAACTTCAGCCGGCTAACGATTCCGTCAATAGTTGACGCCGATGCCAGTTTCTTCCCGGCATAGATTTCTGATGTCAGATGGTTTGTCAGAAGAAAATAGAGCACGCTCTAATTGAAATTTTGTCAGATGACTTTGCGTCTGACTTTTACAGAAGCAAAGTTAAAAAGGTAACACACGACATGTATGTGTTTTGCAGTGGGAAATTTGACATGTCAGATGACAAAAACATGTCGTCTATACGCTCCTTTAGTAAAATACATGTGGGTTTTGTTAACATTAAGGCGATAGCCAAATTTTTGGCATAGTACCACGGTGCACAGTGGTATTTTTTTGTTTGGCAAAAAGTCAGTTATTTTTTAGAAATCTTATGATGCAATTCTGTAGAGAAATGTTTCATTAGTAGAAAACCATGATTTGTTTTCGAAAAAAATAAAATTTTTTGTAAAAAAGAGTGTGGTAAAGTTATCTAAATATTATACAACGAAAACTGATGAAAATTTTACTACATTTCAGTTGTTTATACAATAAATATGGTTTAACTACGAATAGTTTTAGAACATTATTATTAAAATATAGTATTTTAAATTTAATAGGAAAGAAAAATTATTTAAATTACATATATAGTTTAAGAGATCTGAGCAAATCAAAATGACTCCAAAAAATTTAGCATTTGCAGTTTTCATTAGAAAAAAATAAGTTAGCTCGGTCTACCTCCGTGTTAGTACTACTACTAAATTAAGGTTTGGAATGTTTTCTTTCATTTTATGTAAAAAAATTCTGCGACTTTTTGCGATCGCTGAACAAACTTATAAATTTTGTGATAAAACTCACGTATTTTTTGTGAACATTTACAATAAATTGCAATGCATATTTACAGTAAAAGGTTTTATATACTTTTAGGCTTTTACTTTTACTTTTTAATAACTGATTGACAGCAATATCGAAAAAGTGCATAACAAAAAAATAAAAACAAAACCATATGATTATTTGAAATAATAATATTTGCCAAAAAAAGTTTAAGAAAACTATTAAACCTAACTAATTTTTAAAATGGGTTCCTTTTGTGTTTCATATAGTGAATTGTGCAAGGAACTTATAAATTGCAATAATAATGTGGATTTATTAACTGATTTCATTTTGGGTTCTATGGGCGGTGGGTAGAGGGCGTGGCCAATTTTGATTAGACTTTATATTTTTCTTAATTGAGCTAAATAAATGCTCAGAGCAAAATTTCAAAAACTTTGGGCCAAAAAAAAATTTTGGGTTCTATGGGTGGTGGGTTGAGGGCGTGGCCAATTTTGATGAAACTTTATTTTTTTTATTTAATGGAGCTAAATAAAGGCTCAGAGCAAAATTTCAAAAACTTTGGGCCAAAAATTAATTTTGGGTTCTATGGGCGGTGGGTGGTGGGTGGTGGGCCTGGCGAATTTTGATGAAACTTTATATTTTTCTTAATTAAGCTAACCAAAGGCTCAGAGCAAAATTACAACATTCTACGAGCACTCCTTATATGGACAAATCCCTCTGTGCGGTGTGGCCACGAATGTTTTAGTAAAGGCGCCCGTACACGACATGTATTTGTCATCTGACATGTCAAATTTTCAAGTCACATGTAATTGTTCATGTCTGTCAAAATTGCTGTTATACATAAGGTTTATAATATTCGGTCACAAACGTACATGTTATTTGCTTCTGACATTGTCTCTGTTTTTTTCGCATTTTTATTGCAGAAACCAAAGTAGTTCTCGGTTTCAAAATAGCTTGCTGCCGCCACGAAAATATTTATTTGCGCCGTAAAATAATTTAGCCATCTTAACATGTTTTTTTTTTTATTTTAAAGATACCAAGTTAGAATTTTATTATTAAACGGTTTTTATGTATATATTTACATAAATTCTATTCAGTGGTGAGATGAGCATACATATGTCAGATGGTTTGTCAGAAGAAAATAGAGCACGCTCTAATTGAAATTTTTTCAGATGACTTTGTGTCTGACTTTTACAGAAGCAAAGTTAAAATGGTAACACACGACATGAATGTGTTTTGCAGTGGGAAATTTGACATGTCAGATGACAAAAACATGTCGTCTATATGCTCCTTAATGAAAACACCTATCTCCCGTCGTTTTGCGAAAAAAACCTCACGCAGGGAAGCAAATTTCTAAAACCTTCCAAGAAATTTTTCTTAGAAAATTTTTTTATTATTTTTGTTTTTGTAGTTATACAATATTTATGTATTTATTTATTCTATATTTACATAGTAGTTTTAAATTTATGGGTGAGTTCCAAAACATCAGTTGCAAAGCAACTCGCTTTTTTAAGTGCTTTCTACCAAGCAACCGTGAAAATTTTTACAATGTTATCTGTACCAAAGTTCACTAAAAACAATATCGATGCGTACACAATAATCAAACTAGATATAGTTAAACTCTATGATACTTTTTTGACTTTGACTGCAAAGTATTATGATGTTTAGGAACTCAGCCTATATACTATTTAAATTCATATCCATGGATGAAATAAACTTTAAGTTTTATCTTTCCAATGATTTACCCAGTGGATAAATATCTTGTACAAC
The DNA here is from genome assembly GCA_930367215.1 of Pollenia angustigena. Lineage (NCBI taxonomy): Eukaryota > Metazoa > Arthropoda > Insecta > Diptera > Polleniidae > Pollenia > Pollenia angustigena. Next base: position 114,595,683 of record OV884057.1, on the reverse strand, counting down.
TTTTAATGCTCTCTCTGCACACATATTATTTCTTGTGATTTTTTTTTAATTTTGCATGAATTTCGGTTGGAAATGGTGTATTTTTGAAAACTCCTTTAAAAGATAATAATCTAGGCATTTAGTGATGGTGCCATCTATGAAATTCGGATTATTGCTTATATTTTTATATGGCTTTGAGTTATAGCCCTAGTTTACAGACACAAAACAATGTCGCATACTCTAAAGGAATAAAAACGTCAAATTGCGCAAACTCGCAATATAGGTAACATTGATACATTCTTCAAAATTTTCGTGTGGAATAATCAATGTTGCTCAACATTTTTCACAAATTTGAACAGAGTACTAGGCTAGATGTATACCGATCTAGGTGTATACCGATGTATTTCACTTGTGAGTATTGAGGTATTATTTGATTATTGATTTCAATAGTGGGGGGCCTGCTTCCCGACACAATGTGAATGTTATGTTTCAACCACTTTTTCAGTTTTAATATACGATCCTGTAAGAAGTTTGGGTGTAGTTGCTTGTTGGCTTGTCCGAACTATAAATTAAGTATAATAGAGCATACTGCCTTGTGGGACTCCAGCAAATGCGACACCTTTTTTGTAATATCCGGAGTTGTCAGATTTATCACTGAATTGGGGATTTTATTATTGAAGCGGGAAGAAAAGATTTGAAAAATTTTAGTTTTTTTATTATTTGCAAGTTCATATTAATTCGCTTAAAAGTATTTATAATATAATGTGTGATATAACATATTGTATCTCTTGATTTTATTTAAACTAAAAAGTACGATAAAGATGCGACCCGATCTATATGAAATTTTCAATGATTATAATTGACAAGAAGTTAAGCATTCAATATAACTCTGTACCCATGTTCTGTAACTTTAGTGAGAACTTCTTGCATCGAAAAGATTTGAAACAAAATATTCCATCGTTTTTCGAAAAGTAAGAGAAATGTGTGTCTGTAACTCATGTCGAAAACTATCAAAAGAGATTACGTCGTTACGTTATAAATGTCATAATATTGCACTCGATGCCGATGTGACATTGCAGAAGTTCAGAACACCAGTAGCACATATCGTTGACGGCGACCAAAATTTACCTAAAATTTAAAATTTTTCAACGACGCACACTGGTTCATATTTTGAGAAGGCGGCCAAAATTATTTTTTTTTATGTTCTCCGATTTTAAATTTTTTTTATTCATGTGAAAGTAAATACTAGTGAACCTCGGGAGCCAAAAAATTTCAACCCTATTTCATTGAGAACAGGGTGGTCCGAAATGGACTTTCTCAATATTTGGTTATAGTTTTGAATTTCTGAGCCAATTTTTGAAGTTAAAATGCTCATAACTTTTTTGTTTTTTAAGATTTTTTGACAGAATAAGTTTTGTGTATTAGTTTATTTTATTAGCTATACGTAGTTTAAAGCATTAAACTCTATCTAAACTCTATTTAAAGCATTAAAATCTATACACTCTTGTAGTCCAGAATCTAACCTACATTTCTATACCCCATTGTACACACAAATGGGTACGGTCTTGCGAACTACAGCAATTTCTGTGACCCAAGGTAAGATATTCGGTTCAAAAAATAAGTCCTGCAAGGAAACATTACTGAAATTAAAGAAGGTGAATCTTAAAGAATTTTCGACAAATAAAGCAGTTCAGGCCACATAAGTTATCTAGCACGTCAGGCTATCAATTAATTTGGTAAAGGTATTGCCATTGTTATGAACTTATTGTGGGTGAACGGATGCTGCAAAACGAATAGGCGACATAAATAGACTAACACGTTAGATTTCTGAGTAAGTTAAAAGGTTAAACATAAGTAAATAGCCGCAACATAAACTACATTGTTTAATTACCTGAAAATTGCAACTTAATTTAAAAAAATGGAAGAGCAGGTAAATTGTAAAAAAAAACTGGCACGCAGTTATATTTTACGTGAAAATTACCTACATGTTACCTGTTAATTTATTGCCGGTATGTTATCCTTTTAAAAAGTGTGAAAACAGGGGTTTTTATGTTTCAAAGAAATGCTAATAAAAGATTAAATTTGTATTTAAAAAAGGGTTTTTATGTTTCAAAGAAGTGGTAACAAAAGATCGTTTAAAAAAACATCTATCAAGAGTATAAAAATGCATGCATTCATAATTTTACCTTCATTATTGTTTAAACAATGGCTAAGTTCAGTTGTAAAGTTCTCGCAGATATATATTTTCAACAGAAAGATGAAAAAGATTTTGTGTTACACATAATGAATAATCCATTCTTTAAATTTATATAACGAACAAGAAATCAAAATTCATAAGATAAAAATTAAAAATTTTTCATTTACATTAAGAAAACGGTACCTTAAATGTTCTAGAAACAAGAAAAAGTTTTACTTACGCAACGAAAAATGGCTAACAAATGATCTGATTTTTAAGAAGCTGTCAATAACCGCTAAGGAAACTGGAAAAGTGGGTCGGCCCGCAAAACAAATTGACAATTGCAGTGAAAGATCACTAAGACGCAAGCTTGCAAATATCAATGAAGAAATTTCTCATAGTATGATAAGGGATTCATTTCTGCATCAAATTCAACCAACGCAAAATAAGAAAACAAAAATTGCAATAATTAAAAAAAAAAATTGTTGAAGCGAGCCCTAAACGCACAAAGAGGATTTTAAAAAGTATGCCTACACCAACTGAAGAAATTAAATTTACTCCAGAAGAAGCATTTGCACTATTTTTGGATTTAAAACTGACAAAAATCAGTATACAGAACTGCGAAAGCGAACCAATGAAAAAATTGTGGAATCTTTCCAGCATATCGAGATTTAGTTTCTGTAAAAAAGAGTGCTTACCTTCACAAACGGCTATTAGTGTAACTTCAAGTTCAGCAGAAGTAAAATTGCAGGCTCTTCTCGAACACACTGCAGAACGATTATTAAATACACTTGATACACTTGATGCTGACTGTTTAAAAACACTTAAAAATTGCAGCATCACTTTATTTTCTAAAAGGGGATGTGATGGAAGCTCTGGTCAGAAACAATACAAATAGTTCAACACAATATGCTACCAATTGGAGATCTATCTGAAGAAGCGCAAGAAAAAAGGAACAAAGACTACAGATTCTTCCGCGAGCATAACACAAGAAAAATTTCCAGATGTTGTACTAATGAAGACCTTATTACTGTTTTGTTGTGCACATCAGGTCCATATATGTCCAGTATTCGACAAAAATGGAAATCAACCTCAATCGAATTAGATGAAGAAGCTAAACAACTCCTGGAAAATAAAACCCAAAGCTATTTAGAAGAAATTTTTACTAATATTGTTTAATTTAAAATTGTGTATAGATTCCCAGCGGGAAAAAGAAGGAGTACGGAGGCCTTCCAGAAGGCCTCTGTACCCCTTCTTTTGGATAAACAAGGCCTTCTCGCTCCATTCCATACTCATATCTTTTTTACACGCGTTGTCATTGCGAAGAAGGCCTTCCGCTTTCCTTTCTTCCCCTGAGCTTATTAAAGGCCTTCAAATAAATGGCTCTTAGAAGGCTTTCCAGAGAACGACTTTCAAAAGGCCTTAGCAAAAAGGTTATCTTGAAGGGTTTTTAAGAAAGGTATGTTAAAAGGCCTTTCAATTAATAGCTCTTAAAAGGCCTTTCAGACCATCCTTCTACAAATGCATTAAAGGTCATATTGAAGGGCTATCAGTCTAAAACATTAAGGGCCATTATTACAACTTAAAGTTAGCTAAAGTTAAGATTAAATTGACAGATAATAATGTGTTATCAGTCAAAAAGCGTCTGTTAACTGTCGGATAACAGCTAACGCCAAGTTATAATAATGGCCCTAAAGCATTGGCGTCCAGCCCATACCACAATTGTGGAAATTAATTCACACACATTCTTCACACGCATTCTTACGCTCTTTTATTTAGTCAACGAGAGTACACAATTCAGTCGTCGATTACCAAGCGACGAGTGCACATGTGGCGGATGCTTAAATACTTTTTGTCTAGATTACACTATCTCACAAGTCTTACGTATTCCATAATACTCTGTGAGATAGAAATCTAATGAGTTTTGTTGCGACTGTCAAAAAATCTAATGTAACATGACAGTTTGTGTTCACATCATCACACAAAGTATAAACACTCACACATGAAATAAAATGCAACCCTGATCCAATGAAAAGTATTATTGTTTAGGAATTTTTCAAAAAACGATGAAGTCGTATGGGATGTCAAACTTTTTTCTTAATACTTGTCATTTTCGTGACACATTGCATTCACACTATCACACTTTGTCATATTACTTGAGTTTTTGACATGTATTAATACAAAGTATAATAGTGTAATCTAACCTTAAGGAATATTTCCTTACAAATTAAATTATCAGATCTCCAATACAGAAAATGAACACCTAACTTTTTATATATGTATGTATGTATACCTATGTATTTTACAAACGTTTTTATATATTTTATTAAACTTATTGTAGTTTAATAAAACATGTGATACCTATTTTTTTATTAAAATAATCAAATTTGCTAAATATTGTAAAATAGGTTGCAAATAAAAGTTTATAATAAAATAAAACTTTTAAGCACAAGTACCTACATACATATCTTCCTAAATGAACAAAACTCAAATAAAATGATTTACATTATTGTTTTTATTTTAATATGCACCTACTTTGTTACTTTGTTTTTATAACGGGATCTGAATCAGAGAACCTCAAAATTCACTATTTTTGTGCATTTATTCATACGCTAAAATTTACAATAACTCTATACATGCAAAACAAAGTTCAACGTTGGTAATTTTTACATCCTTTCGTACACATTTTATTTTTGCATTTATTCGTTTTTTATTGAAAGTGCTTTATTTGCATTTTTGTTGCTCACGCAATATAACACAACTGAGTAAATTCAAAAGAACACATTCTTATACTTTTGTTTACATTAACAACAACAATAAACCACTCGATGAGACCAAAGGCTATAAATATATAAAGATGTTGCACTTAGTACATTTGAAACTTTAAAAAATTTTGTGCTTCTTACTGATGAGGGGGGGAAGTAACAAGAAAGCAAAAACTTCGTGCTCACATTCAGAGAACTAAAGAGAGCAAGAAACCACATGCATTAATACATACCAGTGTTGCCACTTTGTGGGTAATTACCCGAATTTCGTATAATTTTTACGGTCGTGGGTAGAGCATGGGTAATTTCTCTTAGGTGTAATTCAGGTGTAATTTGAAATTTTTACTTCAGATGCCCAAATAAAATCAATATTCGAATTCAGTGATGAGATTTATTTCTTTTTAAATATTGTTGCTAAGAAATTCACAGCCTTCTGAACCAAAGTCTCGGTTTCTTTTTAAGAAACGACTTCAATCATTAAACATACATATATTTTCAAATGTTTGGACCCTTAGATTTGGATAAAGATGCCTATCATAGTGATTTAGAACCTGAAGTTTATTGAAAAAAGTTACTGAAACTAAAAACTTGCCTGGGGGAAGATATGTATAATTAATTTTATTTCTATCTTGCTACTTTTTAATGCATTAGTTCAGTGATAACCAAGCCCCGAACGCACGCACACACATATTATGTACTTGTGTGTGGTGGCAGAGACTGATGATAGTCTGATGTTTTGAAACGAACAAAATTTGTTGTGAATTGCCGACCGTGTCTGTGTGAAAAATACGATTATTAACTGACTCGCGAGCCTACGGAGTGGCTATCACTGCTTCAGTTTAAAGAATGTTTAATTCCCTTTACAGTTGTAAAACTGAATTACGAAAGGGACAGTTGTATAAAACTCTGCAGGCATTTTGTTTTCTAAATAATTTTTTAATACCATGAAACTTAAAATGCTAGACAACACAAATAAAATTAATTTAAATCGCAGATTGATGCACGGCATTACGATTTGAAACTGATTTAAAACAAATAGACACCGCGCCTGTCCTTGACAAAACGCATTGCAGACGTCCAACTTTGTTTCTTTTTCGAATAAAATGAATAATGTTGACCTTCAAGACACCGATTGTTGCTGGTTTATCAGCATTAACCACTGACTTCACAGCCCTACGGAAAACAATCAATAAGTGTCACGTCGCATGGCCTTGAAGTCTAATTGACAGTTTATTTTCTCTAAATCAACACATCGCCTTCATTTGTGAAAAAAAGTTTTGTCATTTAAATGATGAAGTCACCTTTAAGTTGCGAAAATCGATGGCTGATATAAGGCTCGGCCAATTCTGTGCAATTATACATTTTGATGATGTGCCTGATCAAAAAGTGAAAATAGTATGACAGTTCGCAAGCTCTATGGGGCTAAAAAGCATCCATTATAAAGCAATGACAAGGAACATTTTAAACCTTCCCAAGATATATCAACCAAATGTGAAAGTTAAACGCATTATTTTAGCAGTTTTATTTTATGTTTTATTAATTTTTTTAAGTCTTTAATGTTATTTTTGTTAATTTAAATAAAATTAACAGTTTGACTAATATTGATCTTGTTTTAATGAGTTTGTTGCGTTTTTGCTTCTTTGTAAATGTCTTTTTATTAAATAAAACTTAAATTTTATATCAGGTGTAATTTCATTTAAATCGGGTAATTTTGCTTCATCTCAAGTGCAATTTTGAATCGTGCTGGTGGCAACACTGATACATACACATGTTTGCTGTTTTTGCCAGCCAAAGTGTGTGTGTTTTTTTTTTTCGTTGAAACCGGTTTTTGGTATTTTTTTTTAATTGATTTCGTTTTGTTTTCAAACAATTTATGTGCAAATAACCTACGTAAGAGCGAATGCGACCAATTGCGTAATTGTAGGGCAGCAGTATGTGTTTTATTTTTGTAAAAAATATACTATATCGATTTGCACCGAATTATAATTCCATTTTTTAGATTATTACCATGTGTGTATGTATACATTAGGGCGAGTTGATTTGTATGGATGAAAAAAAAATTAAAAATCGTATAGCAAAAACGTAATATACATAAAATTCTCCGAAGAAACCATGGGTCTAAAATAAAATCCTAATCCGCGCCTCTCGACTTGAACATTTTTTTACTTGGCTGAAAATTTTTTTTAATGTAAAAAAAATTTTTAGTGTAAAAAAATAAAAAGTGCAAAAGAACTACGTTACTAAACAATTTTATTCAAAAAATTCGATTTCTTTTTGGAAAAAACTATTTTTTAAAAAAAATTTTTTTTTTGCATATAAATTTTCAAGTCAAGAGGCGCGGATTAGGATTTTATTTTAGACCCATGGTTTCTTCGGAGAATTTTCTTAAAATTTTATGTAGATTACGTGTTTGCTATACGATTTAAAAAAAAATCGAACCGCCCTAGTATACATATGGGCAAATCCTGCGTGACGAACGCTACATTCGCACGCGTTTTCTGATTGAAATATTACAATTTTTTGGTCTTTCAAAAAAGATAGCTTCAACTTTTATATAGTATTTAGTGACATTAATATGTAATTACGAATGGCATATATTAAAATTTCTTAGCAAGTATTTGTTGCGAAATAATTGATCACAAAGTTTTGTGACGCACGCTACAAAAAGTGGAAGTAACTTCAAAGGTTGAAGTGCGTTTTCCTAATTTTTTGCGAATTTGGCATGATAAGGTATACAAAATCTAATTCCTAAAAGAAAGATGACTAAAAGAGAATTCTAAACGCACTTATTCGCAGCCAAAAAAGTTGTGATTTTTTGACAAAAGCCGTGAACCCTTTGTGACGCATGCTACGTAACGCACGCTACAGTTTTTCCAGTAGTATTTTATTATTATATTTTATTTATTTTAACAAAACAAATTATATTTTTATGAATTGCATTTCTTAAACTAATTTCTTAACTAATGAATGTCAACTTTTTTTTAACGAAATTTATATTTTGATAAGTCTGCTGTAAGTGCTATTCTAAGCACAAAAATCACCTAAAATAATGCTAAATTCACGTATAACATTAAGAAGTCAGCAGTGGGGTAGGATTTGGTAAAAATTATTGCATTAATGATCATTGAAATACATTTTTTTTAATATAAAAATGAAATTATACATCTAGTCTTATATTCCATTAAAAAAATTCATTTGAAAAATTTTTGGTTAAATTTGCCCATATATCAAACGAATTTAAAAATAAAAAGAGAGTTTTTTTCTTACTATTTACTATGAGTATTTATTAATTTTACGTATGAGCTCTACAAGTTTAATGGTTTAAAATTTTAACTTTTTCAGTACTAAATAATTTGTATTTGTAATAATAATTAGAACTAATGCTTCCGTAATAATAATTAGAACTAGTAAATTAAGCATCTCCATCCTGTGTTTATAACATACGTCATTCTCCCCAAACCAAAAAGAATAAATTGAATTTTTGGTACAACTCACGCATTGCTCAACAATAAATTTTTTTATGCCTTTCATTTCTTTATTTTGTAAAAATATTTTTTCAAAGACCTTTATGTATGTATATGAATTTTACAAACTTCAAAAAATAAGTCAGAGGGGTCACACAAACCTCCAAAGTCGGATTCTTCTTGATAATTTTTTGCATGATTAAACTTTTCTGAAGGATATGACAAAATTTGCGCTGGTTTTATTATATCCATACGACATTTAACGCATGATATTCGTTGTACTAAGTAACCAACAAAATATCGACTCGATGTTAATTCTATTGGCACATTGTTGGATGTAAAAGAATCAGCATCTTCATTAAAATATTCTTCATTTTCATTGTATATACATATCTGCGATTTCTATTTCAGGAGTGTAAGTACTCTCTGATGTACTGCCAGTACTTTGAGTATCTCGATAACTACTTTGACTGTTTTAATAGTAAAAATTTCAATGATCCCAACCCGCTGAAGCGTGGGTTAAGGCTTAATAATAAACTTGGGAAGTACTGCAAGAGCTAGTTTCGTACATACGGCAAGTTGAATATCCCGGTAACAAAATATTCTGCATCAGTGGGCTAATCGAAACCACCAGTGGTATATTATCGTTAACCGAGGAAATGTTACAAGAAAATTCTAATTTACTTACCATTTTAAACAGCCGTTTTAACCAAGACCCATTAGAAAACGTATTTTCATATGTACGCGCCAAAGGTGGCCATTGCAAAAACCCTTCTGTTCACGAATTCAACATCGCAATGGCCAAGCTTTTATCTTTAAAAATAATGCAATTTAGTTCCTCAAATTGTGCAGAAGACTACGCAATATTCGGGGCTAGTTGGTAGTGCTTCTTGCTTTATCTTGTAAAAACATTTTTGCAGACCTTTAAAAGAATTTTACAAACTTCAAAAAGTAAGACGGAGGGAGCACACAAACTTCCAAAGCCTGAATCTGTTGCATAATTTGTTGTAATAATAAATAAAATTGGATTTTTCGGCGGAAACGATTTAATAATTTTTCCAATAATACAATTTTAATAACAATAAAATTGAAAGAAATTACGTTCATACACATCAAACTGGTGGCAAATTTTTATGAAAATTAAAAGTATTTTGATTATCATCAAATTCACATTGAACCATACTTGTGAGTTTTTTATTACAAAATTGTGAGTTTGATGAGGCATGGTAATGTGTGGCCATGTCGCTTTAGAAAATATAAAATATCTTTTATGAACAAAGCAGTTTATTCTTTCAGAAAAATTATTTTCTATATGCCTACAATTGTTTAAATTTAGACAATAACAGCATTTGAACATCGGTGCGAATCGATACAATTTCATCTGTACAACAATAAACCACATATTATTGCCCTACAATTAAAATCTGTCACATTTGGTTTAACGTAGGTTATTTGCACAGAAATGGAATGCAAACAAAACATCTTTTATTATTTAAATGTGTTTTCAACGAGAAAACCAGACTTCTTTTAGTTTGTTTTTATTTTTTTAATGCAATGTATACACATACAAACACGCACACTCGTGTGCACATATATATACGCTGATAAGTGAGAAAAATTCTCTGAGAGTAATAATAAAGACTGTAATTTACTCTCACAAGTGGATTTAGCGGCTAAATCCACCAGAAAAATTAATATAGAGAGAAAAATGCATGAACTTTGTATGGTCGTGCAATATCTTTATAAATCTATAGTCTTTGATGAGACGCTTTTTCCAAATTAACAACAATAAAAACAACAATAACAAAAATACATTGTACATACCTACTACTACTACTACTGTACTTTTTAAAATGAAAAAAAAGTCTGTTTCTATGGAAATTGTGTGTACCTACATATGTATGTGTGTTTAGTTTGATTTCAATTTTATTTCTTGTACTACATAGTTAATGCTGAATAAATCCATGAGTAAGATTGCTTGATTTCTGGCTTTTTTGTTTGTATTTTTTTTTTTCTGTACCAAAACAATCATTTTCGAACCGAACACAAAAACATCTTTATTAAAAAACGAAGCTAACGATTGTATAAATATCAAAGCACGATGTGCGTTATTTGAATGACTGCAAACCAGCAGCGAATATTTGCGGTTGAGGAAATTTCATTTTATGACCGCAAGCGAGTGTATTTGTTGCTGTTAATTAAATGCGATTTTTTTTCAATTGAATTTTGAGGTTCTCTGATCTGAATTCTTTCGCTTTGGCGAAAAAACAAAACAAAAACTTTTACTCTTTCTCTTTTCCACTTCAACTAAAATGATTTACTTTTTTTTTTTTTTTTTTTTTTTTTTGTTTTCCTTTATTTTTGGCCACTTACTTTTATTTATATATGTATATTTGCTTATATATACTTAGCTGGTGAGGCCTAACTCTATTTGTGAAAATAAAAATGCAAAACTTTTTTATTTCATTTTTCCCGACGTTTCGTGAATTTTATGTTCACTCTTCAGGGGATTCGTCTATTAATATAAAATAAAAACATCAACATTTAATAATACAATAAATTGAATGTAACTAACTTACATTAAAAAAACAATTTTGTATTACATTAATAAATTTTTAAATAATGAAAGCCACAGCTAGTGTCGTCATCTACTGTTTTTTAAAACAACTCTGTAACAGGCGCTTAAATTGTCAGTATCTTCTTTTTTATTCATTGTTCTGTTTATTTTCTGTTGAATTCTTAAGCTCTCTGTAGTATATCTTTTTCTCACGTTATTTACCTTATCCAGTATTCTTATGTTGTCAAAATCAGGTTTGTGTTTTGTTTGTAATATGTGTTGTGATAATGCAGTGCTTTCTTTGTTTTTGTTTATGTCTGAGTTGTGTTCTCCCATTCTTGTCTCCAGATTTCTCTTTGTCGTCCCAATGTAAACTAAATCACAGCTGTTGTTGTTGTCTCCCTTGCATGGTATTTCATACACTACATTATTTTGTTGTAGTTTGTTTATTGGCATTTTTGTATTTGTAAATATTGCACTTAATGTTTTGTTTGGTTTGTAAGCAAAGCTCATGTCATTATTGTCTATTGCGTTTTTTATGTTTTTATTGTCCGTGAGGCCCGGTATGTATTTTACACTGTAAAAATATTTTTCTTCCTTATCAATGTTACCATTTGTGTTTGTTATTATATGTTTATAGGTAGATATTAGATTTTTAATTAAATTTGTAGGAAAGGCATTATCTCTAAGTATTTTCGTGATTACATGTTTATTTTTGTTATGGTATTGTTCATCACTAATATCAAGATCTCTACGTATAAATTTTTTTGCAGTATTTACTATTTGAGATTTTTGTTGAGTAGCGTTGAAATTGATAATTCTGCCAGACGATGTATTTTTTGCATACCAATCAAACGTTATTTTATTATCCCCTCTATGTAATTTTGTGTCAAGGTATGCTATTTCTCGGTTCGTTTCAACTTCAAAGGTGAATTTAATTTTCGGGTGATACCCGTTGAGTGCTTTAAGTATATCGTCTTTGTCATTAATATCTATTACAGGCAGTATGTCATCTACGTACTTTGCCACATATTTAATGTTAACGTTCTTGTTGTGTAATTCTGCCAAGGCTACGTCAAGTAAATTATCCAATACAATATCATTTACAACATATGTTACTTTTTTTTTTGTAAAGGGATATGAATTCTTTTGCTTGTGCAAAAAAAAAACAAAACAAAAAATGTTACTCCTTTTTTTCTCGCTTCTCATACCAAAGAGCCGAGGCCTTCTATGAGGCATTCTTTAGCAGTTACGTAAGAATAGTAATTAAGTCAAAAAAATTTTTTAAGCAGGCCTTTAAAAAGGCCTGAAGTAACAAGGTCTTCTGAGTTTTCCCGCTGGGTTATAATTTGTTTTTGATTTAAGTATGTATTTGTACTAATATATAAAAATAAAATACACATACATCTCAAACCAAAAATAAAAGTTGAATTACCTAAAATGTTATCGATAGCCAAGAATGCTATTTGGGCATTTTTCAAAATATTCCTTTTCAGTTTTATTCTTATAACAACTCGTCTCGTCCCAAAAAAGCCAACCTTGTGAATATTGGGACTAAAAAATTTACGGGGGCCAAATATTGGCATTTTCTGACAGGATCTAAGTTCGACAATAAAAAATAAGTATCAGTTGTAAAATACAAGAGAAATAATGATAAATTATAAAAAAATCATATTTGAAATATTCAACTTTTACACCGAAACTCAACAAAAAAAATTAAAATGCATTTTGAACTCCCCATAACTTTTGCTCCTATCGAATTTTACGTTTTATAGCGCAAATTAAAGCCTAACATCGCACCTATCGAGCAAAAAAAATCGCATTAAAAATACCGATCCAGTCAAAAGTTATGGAATTTTGACCGCCTCCTCGTAAAATTTCACACTGTGCAACGGCGGCGTATTTTCGCTATACCAAATTGTGTAAAGAGCAACTTTAATGTTTGTTGTTTGCAAACGAGCTTTGAAGACATTCGTATATTTTATAGGGTATTTATTCGGTTAACCGTCAATCGGTTAACCGATTAATTACTATCCGATTAACTGATCCGTTAGTTTCAAATTGGATTTTTTTCGATTAACAATTAAGCCGGTTAATTTCAGTCGATTAACCGATGTCACAAAAATTTCAATATTTTGGAGTATTTTAACATATTTTTTTGTGTTTTAAATTATTTTCCCAGACGTTATTGGTACGCACATACGCATCAAAAAAAAAAAAACCGGCGGAAATTTTGCCCAATATTATATAAACAGAAAGGGTTACTATACCCTGAATGTTCAGGTAAATGAAAACATTTGAACTTAAAATATTTTGGCAGTTATATGTGGCTAACAATGTTTTGTTAAAACTTAGGAGGTTCTATTTTCAAAACATCTGGTAAAAATTGGTTAAATTATTCATTAAACATAAAGCTGTATAATCTCTTTTGGAACGTACAGAGTTTAAGCAGTTACAATTTGATATTGAAATATGATTTACATAGTTCGCTTCTATTTCAATAGTATGTATTTTATTAACAAAAAAAAAACATAAAATTAATTAAAATATTGCGTTTTAAAAAACAGAAATTAATTTTAAATTGAAAACAAAACAGAGATTCACTTAAAATTCGTTTGTTTTATGATATTTTTATTTACTCGTATCGTTTCATCCCTAGTTGTATGCATCACTATTACAAAAATTACAATTAAAATAACATGTTCTTGCCAACATAAAAATACAAAAGTAAAAAGTAACGTTTAATTGTTAATCCACTCCTATTAAGCGTTTATAAATTAGACTTTTTATTAATGGTTTATAAAACAAAAAGTGTTTGGTAACTATTCATTAAAGCTGAAACAAGAAATTTTTACGAATTAGACCGTTTCTCAAAGATTATTTTATAAGATCTCCTTTAACCATTGAAATAACTAATAAAATTATCCTAGTTTATTTTTTTATAAATACATATTTGGGGGATTCACAAGAAAGTCATAAAGTCTTATGTCTTAAAATAATTACAAGAAATAACTATCGTCGGCTTAATATTCAAAGCGGCTAAATCCACTTTTTATGTAAATTGAGATTTTGATGCCGTGTCGTAGAGAAAGATACGCCTCGTCGACCGGCATGTAGTTTTTCTTCTATTTAAGTCTTGAAGTGTGTAAAACTAACTGTATTTTTAATTATTTATAATTAAGATTTCTACTGTACATGTATGACGAATCAATGAACACAGCATAAATATTTTTATATTGTTTGAAACACAACAATATTTATCTTAAGCAATTGCAAAATATTATTTGGGATATTATGACGATATGACTTGATAGCACACCTTATGTATTAATTGAAAAATGCATATTACATATTTATGTTTTTTGTTTGCTTACTATGTTTGGTATGTTATTCTTTTTTTTTACTAATAAATTCTAAATAATAAGCAATTAATGCATTTTTATATATTGAAATTACTTAATTTATAAAAAAAACTTTATTAATCGGTTAACCGATCAAAAGCAAAATTAACCGATTATTAACCGATTAAACCAAAACGTCGATTAATTAGTCGAGCGATTAACCGATTAAAGCAAAAGGTCGATTAAATGAATACCCTGATATTTTATTAATATGTTACAGTACTTTTCGTTTATACAACGCTTATAGTCACATTAGCGAGATAGTCCATTTTATCTGTTTATTTTGCCGCTGTAAGTTAATTTAATATAAAGTATTAACGTTATAGTCCATTTATCGATATAAGCACATTTGCCATATATGCCATCCATCAACAGCCATCAAAGGGATAAGTAAAGCAAATTAATGCCGTTATAGTCACATTAGCAAAACTTACTAAGTTCTTTTTAGTTATCGAATCAAAAATCTATCCAAAGAATGAACGAATTAAATCATTTAATTTTTGTCATCAACTCTCTACTCGTAAAACATAAGTTTTTGCCGTTGGTATCAGTTATGAAATATATTGTTATTATTTTAACTATTTTTTGTACAGTATGTAACGTTGTTGTAAAACCATAAGCCTGATGTCGGTGTAATTTATATGCATTTTTAATTTCCTTTATTCACATAGCTTAATTTTATTCTAATTAGGTTATATGTGTCATAGTGGCATATATGTGAATTAGCCTTATGGTCACATTAGCGACATAGTCCACGTTATGGTTGCAACTAAAGGATGTGACTATAAGCGAAAAGTACAGTAAAAGCAAAATAATAAAACAATGAAAAATGTGCCAAGAACAAAATAATATTATTATTATTCTTTGCATTTTGCATTTTTAATTGTTTTTTTAGTGTTAAAATTTTTTCTCGCCCCATTTTTATTCGTGAGTTTATTTGACAGTTTAAAGCGGGAACTTTTCTCACCAAAATGTTACATACACTTTTTCTGTAAATTGGTGAGTAATTTCCTTACGTGACAGCTTGTACTCGCCAAAAAAGTTACAGACACAGTTAAGTGAAAAAAGCAGCTGTTTGTTTCAATTTATGGCATTTTTTGTTTCATTTCACACATTTCAATCGAAGACTTTCTCGACGCGGGAGTTACAGAACATGGGCACTGGTCTACAAATTTGGAAAAAAAATTACTGCATAAAAGAAGCATGTTTTTTACTAATCTGGGTCTGGCATACAAATTGGGCTATCACGTCTTGTTCATTTTTTATCGCATGATGGCGAATATGTAAAACAGTCAATACTGATACTACAATTTTACAATTATTAATTTGACAGAAGCCCACATTCATTCTAAATCTTCATGATTCAAGCGATTTTTGATTTGTGTGTGGTGAATATTTGGTTGGAAAAAATTATATGCAATATAAGAATCATTTAAATATGGTTAAATTGGTTTTTAGACATTTAGATTTTTTTCCGCAAAATCTAGGTGCACTGAGCGACGGAAAAGAGGAGCGTGCTCATTAAGATTTAATAAAAATTGAAAAAAATTATCAAGGATTTTGGGGTGCATGCTGGGAGACTATTGCTGGACTCTTATACATGATACCCAACCAACCAAAGACAAAAAAGTTCAAATTACGCCATTCTCTTTTGAAAATTCATTGATTTTTAAATAAACTAGTGATTTTTTTTTGTATCTCGAAAACCTGACGTGATAGAGAAAAACTAATTACACATTCGAATTCAGACTACCGTATTACCCTTGGAAAGATATTTGGTTGCTCCAGTCCAAAAACTTGTCGGCTAGTGTAATTTTAGAGAATTTTTAATTTACTAGGATCTCCCGGAGGCCGAAATTTAACCACTTGATATTTTCTTTCGACAGAACAAAAAAATGTACTCTTTTCACCCATGAGAGTTAAAAATTTAGAAAAAAATGTATGTTGTTCATATCTAGACGCAAATACCTTGAAAACGATATAAAAATTGGTAAACGATAATATGCACTCAAAAGAAAAATCAATCCTTCCATACCCAAATCAATCCGAAGCGGTACTAATAGTACGGTGAGAAGGACAAGTACAGAAAAATTGATTCAAGTAAATTACCCAAATCCAATCCCGATTTCGTACTTGAAATAATCCGGAAATGAGATTGATTTAGGTAAAACTATGATTGAATCAATCTCAAAATGCGCTTGATTCGAGTATTATAAAGTTGATTTTATACCGAATTAGAAAGAAAATTTATTATAATTAATTTACTTACCCGTATTACACCTTATATATATATATATATGTCCTTTATTTATTTAAATATGTACAGTACTTATACCTTAATATAACAAGAACATACTTAAATATAATGTTCACGAGGAACATAGGGCGTTAGTTAGTATTACACCTTACAGAATGATAAAACAATGTAAACTAACTGAGAAGCAAGAGTTAAAATTTACTTCTTAACCCTACGCTGAGGGTTAGTCACAATTTTATACTTATTTCAAGAAATTCCGGGATTAATTTTCGAAAGTAATCCCATTTTGGATTGTTTTGAGTACGTTTTAGTGTTATTCATACTTGAATTTTTGAGTACGACTCGTACTTAAAGTAATCATAAAAAACTTGATTCATCCCGAATGTTTTTCTTTCTGTGTACTTATTTATATATAAAATAAACATTTTGTTTGCAACAACAAAGCCAATGTTTGTGCTTGTCCAGCAGGGACCGAAAATAACAGTTATTTTGAAATTTTACAGCCTGTTCGTCGATCTCGAACGTTAACGTTCGTATAGAAAATTACATTTAAAGCAAAAACCAGTTTTCGAATTTTGTTTTTGTTTTAAATATGTATAATTTTCTATGCGAACGTTAGCGTTCGAAACCGACGAACAGGCTGTTAAAACCAAAAAAGCATATACTAGAAGTCAATGTCGAACAACTGTAGTGCGATTCACTATGCTTTTTAAACCACAATTGTTTCGTTTAAAAATGTTAACCACAAAATTAACCATTTTGCTATTCACTAACACTTTAAACGACATCTGCTGGTGTTTAAGGCCAGCTGTTTGCGTCAGCTGTTATTTTTAACAAAACGAATTGTGGTTTATTAACACCAACATTTTTGGTGTGGTTAAATCCGCTTAGAAAAGTGTTTATTTATAGTCCATAAATAACATGGATTTGAGGTATTTAGCCTACAATTTATCCACTTCTTGCCACACATCAAATAAAATTTAAAAATTTAAAAAAAATTAATTTAATTAAAATTAAATTTATAAAATAATAAAATAAAATAATTAAAAAAAAAATAATAAAAATAAGAAATGCTTTACGCACTTTGTATAATATCATTTAAAATCTATAAATTAAAAGGTTTTTGTTTTGTTTTTTTTTATTCTTCTTTGTTATGTTATCCTATTTTAATTTTTTCCTTGACAGAGTTGCCACGATATATCAATTTGAATAGAGAGAAATATAAAACTTTTTACCGTGGTTATAAATAAGTTAATGAATCACATAGTGGTTAGTGCAAACATCAAACTGTGTGGTTAAAGTAAACACTTCTTAAAGTGTTAAAAGTTAGTGAATTGCACTACTGATCTTAGTATAAAGCAGTTTAAACAAACCCTTTTTTTCAAATTTGTAATTCTGTGTCTTTAATGGCCAATTTTCAGGATTGATATTTAAACACATTTATTTTTAAAATCGTTTTAAATACAAAATTCTCTTCTTCACTAAAAACTTAAGTGAAACTTAAGTCACCGATGTGGTACACTTATGGCAATTTCTTTTCTGAGAAAAATATGTTACAGTATATACATGTTACACAGAAAAAAATTACGACAAATCAATTGTCATATTGAATACCATATTCGTCAATCCAATTAACTTTTCAATTGAAAAGGCACCAACAACCGAATTTGTAAATATAAAAAATAATTTTGTTACTTAGAATTGTTAAAACTCAACAAATATTTTTAACAATGAGTTTGTTATATTGAATAAAATATTTGTTAACATTTAAACATCAATTTTTATTTGGATTGATTTGAACAACAAATGTCATTTAAGAGTTATTTTTATTAATTTTTTAGTAAAATACATTAAAAGTCACATTACATGTAACATTATCAGCTGTTTCACCAACAGACTAATCCCTGGATGCACTAGGAAGTTCCGACATCACCACAAATCGATTTTTTTGCCCCATTGTTGTTAATATTTGAAATACTAGAATATACATATGTACATATGTATATATAAAATACCCGTTAAAATTTCTTTGTGAATCATTAAATAATAGCTTTACTTACCCTGTAGATTGATGCAGCTTCTAAGCAATCGAATATTATTTATTCCTTTTAAGATTTTGAACCAAATATATTTTTATTTATTTTATATTTTAATATTTTTGACACAAAATAATTATTTACTATGATATACAAATTCATTTTTACCAAAAAAAAAAAATACAAATTGTAAATATGACAATTTACAAACACATTAATTAGGAAAATTGTTGAAAATATTAAAAAAGTTTTAATAAATTTTCTTCAATTACTTATTAACTTTAGTTATTTTTTTCTGTGTGTACATTTTCTAATGTTACCTTTAATCACTCGGTGTGTTACATGTTGTGCAATTTCAGTAGAACACAATTAGTGCTTTTATTTACAACTATTACACTTTCATCATTAATGTACTTAATGAGCGATTTTAAAGCTATTTAAGCGGTTTCTGCACGCTCTTTCAGGTTGGAAACAAATATTAACATCACTAATGGCTTATAAAAATTAAAACGATTATAATATAAATAGACTTTTTTTGATTTTAATGTGTAAATATGTTTATATTTTGTTTTAAAACAAATTTTTTACAAAATTAGGAGCGGTATGAATTATGACAAACAAAATAAAGCATTTGTTGTACAAAGAAAGTAGTAAGTACTAAAGTTGTAGAACAGGGCAGTATGAACACCTTTAGTAAAAGTATGGGTAAAATATGCACCATGTTTTGCATGTTTTTATCAACATATTCACAAAAGAACTTGAAAATGTTTCCCACAGTTGTATTTTTTGTACAAACGAACACAAAAATGTAGAACATCTAACATTAATGCAACATTTTTCTCAGAAAAGAAATCGCCATTAATTTCAACTTATACTATGTTCACACTTGAGTTCTTAAACGCGTTAAAGCAGCTCGAACGTGATTAAGCTCTAATCACTTCAAAATCGTGATGATTACCCATACATTGAAGTGATTTGTGATTCACTTCAAATTGACATGACTTCAAAAACCACATAGAATCCACTGAACATACCTATAAATGTAGAATCGCCAACATGTCGTGTACAACCGGCCAAGATTTCTGCTTAATGTTTTTATTTTTTTCCTTAAATAATTCATAAATTTTCACAATTTCATCATTAAAATTATTAAAATAATCTTCTGATAACTTTATAAAAGTGTTTTTATCCATTTTTAATACTTTAAAGAAATATAAATTTGTTTGATTTTTTTTGTGTGTTTGTTGTGTGTTTTTTTTTTCTTAATCATCTGTCATTACATTTGAGATGATTAATCAAATGTAATGTGAACGGCTTTGATAAGCTAAATCAATATTTTGCTTAAACGCGTTTAAAAACCCAAGTGTGAGCTTAGCATTAAGTTTCCATTGTAAATTTTAGCAAGGTGGCCTCAATATAACAACAATACAATAACAACAGGCAGATCATTAACAGTCAGCTGTTTTTTCAGACCACCTTGTAAATAAATACACTTTTTTATTTTTTTTTTTTTTTTTTTTTTTATTTAGTAGTGCTACCATACTTTTATCTTAATTAAATAAGTCTTTTCAAATAAAACTCAAAAAACCAATCTGTTTTTAAATACGATTTAAGTTTGTTATGAAAATTAACTTAATATAGATTTAAATACTATCCTGAAAATTGGGCATAAGTCATACGGAATTCCTAACCAATCTTCTGTTTAAAGCACAGAGGGTAAAATAAATAAGTAAATAGAGTCAATTAGTTATTTCTTTTAAAATGAATTAATGGTAATTGAGTATAATCACCTTTTGGTTTATGGGTTTCCTTTCCAGCACAGCTAAATTGAACAACCGCTAACTTATGTAGCTTTGGTAAGTACAACGTTTATTTATTTTTGTAGGTATTTTTAGGATTAAGTAGGTAAGTATAAGAAATTCAAATAATGGTAAAGCTACGGTCACACTTATCAAATATTTGACGAAAAAACGGGACCAACAAGCACTCTAAATAATCATTTCCTTCAATTCCAATATTTATTTAGATTATAATAACACATCTTACAAATAACAATTTCTTGCTTTGTCTATTTGTATAATTAGTTTATTTTGTGAAATAAAAACCATGTTAAATCTCAATAACTATCAACAATAGTAGCGGTTACGCTTATTACTTAGATCCAGACCTTGACCTCATGCAAATACAGACTAAGTTGAAGGAAATTATTCCACAAGGCAGCACGGAAGAAAATAAAAGGAAGCAAAACGTGATCGAGCACTCGGACAAAGAACTCGTAAATTGAGAAATACATACTTCAGAAAACAAACTGAAATCAAGTCGGAAAAAGCTCAAGAGAAGTTTTATTGATGAACATTTAACATTGAGAAGATCGTCAAGGTTGCAGAAAAAATTAAAATTTTATTAGTATTAAATATCGTAAAGTGCAAAAAATATGAATATGTTCTTAGATTAATTTAAAAATAAAGAAATTTACAACCAGGCTCACAATGTCGATATTTTTAAAACAATAATAGAAAACTAAAATTCTTTTTGTTTTCAATATAAATATACGAAAGAAATGTTCTTGTCGACATCATGGGCCAGGCAGTTAATTTGTTCTTATTTTAAGAAAACTGTGGCCGTATATAAAAACCAGGTAACTAAATTTTTTAGTAAAGTTTGTTTGTCTTCCAGATTCAAAAAATTTATTCTTAGAAAAAAAAACACCTTACTATTTATTATCTTTGCAACAGAAACAAATTAAAATAAGTATGTTAAAACATTTTTCAAAGTTGCTGTACCACTTAGGGTATGGTAGATATTTATGGGCTAAAAACTATTATGTACTCGGAAAGATTTCGGGTAGAAAAGTTATAATATGCATATAGAGAATGCATAAATATATTCTTTGAATTCTCTAGAGTTGCAATTTTTAGGCTCAACATTATGACCCGAATTTGTTCTATATCGCTATTTGTTTCTTAGTTTTCGAGACAACACAGTTTAAAACTTCTAATTTTTCTGTTTTCTAAGAGACTATGGAGTTAACTTGTTTTTTCAAAAAATGCATGGACTTATCTAGTTTTTACATAAGAATTGATATTTTTCTGATTTTTGTTTTTCAAATAACTATTAAATGAGAAACTATATCAAAATTTCGATTTGAAAGAATGATAGTAAATGAAACTCGCTTTCTATTTTTGGTCTTAATTTTCGCAAAAAGTGGAGTTAACTAGTTTTTCCATACGGCCACAGAAATGCAATTTATATTTTTTAGAGTGGACACTAGAGGTCTGCTTTGAATAATTCACTTGTTTGCCTTTATTCAAAGTGCACAACATTTACTCAAATATTAAACATTCAAAAATGAAAGAAAGGAGTAAACCATATACAAAAATAAGAGAGAATTAATTGAATAAAATACTTGTTTACTGTAAAATTTACTGTGTAAATGAATTTGAGAGTCATTCATAAATAACAAAACAGTGGAATGACCCGTTAGAGAGAGCAAGTTTACAAAAAATATTCGAATATTTTTTGAATTATTGAATGTCCATACATTTATTTGAATACATTGACATAATATGTGTGTATGCTTGCAGCTTCTTTTATTTGTATAATGTTTTTGTTTTACATGTAAGCTAAGCAGTGTTGCCAAAACTTGGTGACCAAAAATGGCTAAATTTACGGAAAAAATGGCTAAAAAATGGCTAAAAATGGGTTAAAAAATGGCTAAAAGCTTTTTTAAATAAAACACATTAAAATTTAATAACAAAACAGATATAATTCATTTAAAGTTGTTTACGATGAATTGTGAGTTAAGATCAATTTGTTAAATAAGAATAAACGTAATTAATATTAAAATAAATTACTACTAAAAAATTAAATCATCGAAAAATTCGATGTAGTTATTGCTCATAAGTTTTAAATAATTTGAAGGTAAATCATAATCACGACAACATTTACCCAACCTTTTGAGCCCTGATCTACAATAAAAAACAAGTAAGAAAGTATAGTCGGTTAAACCCTACTTTATGATACCCTTCACCACAATATAACCTTTGTACCAAATTTTATCAAATAATCTCTAAATTGCGACCTGTACTTTGCGGATAAGGTTTACATGGACAGCCAGCCGGACAAACATCGTTAATTCGACTCAGAAAGTGATTCTGTGTTAATCGGTATACGTAAAGGTGGGCTAAGGACTAATATTTTAAGCTGTTACAGACATCAGCACAAACGCATAGTACCCTCTCCACTATTGTGGTGGTGGTATAAATATTGTATTGTTATGTTATATTAACCCAATTGATAAAATCGAATTAACGGTTGCTTAATGTAACCTATTTCTCAAATTATTTTAACGATGTTTACTTGACTAAACACCCTCTCTACTTCAGCATTAGACCATGGAAGTGAGAGCAACTTTATAGTCAATTCTGAACTTTCTAAAACAATTTTGTTACCGCCTGCATCCCTTTATTAAAATACTTGCAACCAGAAAGAAACAGCGATGTTGTGTTGGTCCATTTTATAAATTTTTATAGTGGAATACTGTTCCTTTATTTTGAAAGATGTTTCAGCGTCAAAGTTTATAGCGATTTTCAACATTTGTAAAAGTTGTGATTTAAATTAAAGGCGTTTTAATTGTTCAAAATGTTTATTTTACTTTTACAAATTGTTATAGTTAAATAAAAATTATTCTTTTAAAAGAAAAGCGGCAAAAAAATTGTATGGCTAAACAAGTTGAAAAATGGCTAAAAAAATGGCTAATGGCTAAACTAATTTTTTAATGGCTAAACAGCGTGAAAAATGGCTAAATCTAGCCACTAAATGGCTAAATTGGCAACACTGAAGCTAAGCGAACGAAGTGTTCGTTCGAAAAAAGATGAACAGGCAGTTATTGTTTATTATTTATTTACATGGGACACTGATTTATAGTTGTTGAGTTGAAACTACATATAAATTCAAGTTTAGTTCAACTAAACCAGCGTTAAAAACGTCAGTAATTTATTAGCCATAAGTGTTTTAAAATAACTTTAGTCTTAATTTTTTTCTTTTTTGTTATTTAATAGATACTAGACTTTTAATTATTTTAGGCATACTAACTAGTAAGAAATATAAGTTTCATTGGAGAAATAAGTAAATAATATAAAACAATTTTAGGTGGGAATCCCAGGATCCCAAGAATATGATTTTAATTTCCTGCTTTCCAGGGAATGCAAAAAGTGCAAGGAAAAAGAAACTCTAATGTTGATCCCTGTGTACTTGTCTATGATAAAATATGTACATTATGGATATAAGTTTTTGCAAATATCAAACCATACCACAGCATAGCCGTGAGGGGCATGAACAAATATTAAAAAATATGGTGGTACTTTTCCGCTGTGGTGAAAAAAAGTTTCAGCACCGTAAGCGTTGAAGTTTTGCTTTTTTATCATTATTTAAACAGGTAATCTTGTATTGAATAAGTTATTTTTGCTTTAATTATTTTATGTTCTTTAATACAAAACCATTTTCCATAAGTCTAATGAAATAGCGATATTTTAAGCAGACAAAGCCACATTCCTTAAATTTTGTTTCTTATATGATTTTTAATATAAAATCATCTCCAAAATGCTTTTCTTTTGTTTTCAACCCTCTTATGCAAAAAAAAGTTAAAGTTCACATTAATTAACCAACATATAAAAACCCATACACTTTTGCTGGGCTTAATGTGTTGGTTAAATAATGTGAACTTTACCTTTTCTGCATAACGGGGTAAATGTTAAATTT
Source organism: Pollenia angustigena (assembly GCA_930367215.1). NCBI lineage: Eukaryota > Metazoa > Arthropoda > Insecta > Diptera > Polleniidae > Pollenia > Pollenia angustigena. Next base: position 114,571,288 of record OV884057.1, on the reverse strand, counting down.
TCTAAGGGCCATTATCACAACTTCCAAATAGTTATTTATAGGATGCTATTTGATAGATAAATGATTTTCGGTTATAACAAGTTAATATTAACCTAAAAAGTTACTGGTCAGCTTAAAGCAGGTTTATCCTCATGGTAACTTTACAAAAGAAGTTTAAGGGCCATTTTCACGACTTAACGATAGCTAAATGTAGGAAGTTATCGAACAGATAATGAGTTTTTAATTATCAAAAGTTCCCTTTAGGGTAATAGTATGTTCACATTTGGCTTCTTAAACGCGTTTAAGCAGTTCGAACGTGATTAAGCTCTAATCACTTCAAAATCGAGATGATTACCCATACATTGAAGTGATTTGTTAATCACTTCAAATCGACATGATTACAACTAAATCACTTCATAAACCACATAGAATCCACTGAACATACCCTAATAATGTAGAATCGCTCGATTGTGTACAACCGACCAAGATGTCTGCTTAATATTTTTATTTTTTTTTTCCTTAAATAATTCATAAATTTTCACAATTTCATCATTAAATTGATTAAAATAATCTTCTGATAATTTTATAAAAGTGTTTTTATCCATTTTTAATACTTTAAAGAAATTTAAATTTGTTTGTTGTTTTTTTGTGTGCTTGTGTGTGTGTTTTTTCTTAATCATCTGTCATCTTAATCATCTCAAATGTAATGTGAACGGCTTTGATTAGCTAAATCAACATTTTGCTTAAACGCGTTTAAAAACCCAAATGTGAACATACTATAAGGTAAAGAGAGGAACTTTAACTTTTGTCGTAAGGTTTAGATTTGAGATTGCCATATTATATTCACATATTTTTTATATATGGCAACTCCAAGTATACGTATATTTTGTAAATTAATAACAAACTCGTATTTTGACAAATAAAATTTACAAAATGTTATATTCGCGTGTACGCGGTATTTCATTAATATTTGCCATTATTAAAAAATATTTGTGCACACAAAAATTTAAAATGAGAAAAGTAAAAGAAAGTACGCAGTTGCCAGTTCGTATTTTTATTTTGGCAAAAACAATTGGTATTTACTTTAGTATTGCCACATTTTTAAAAATGTTAAGTTAATTATATACAGAAGTTGTGAAAACGAAAAATAGTTTAAGGTAACTTTATTCCTTACTAGTGCTAAAGGTACCATTAACTATTACGATCTTTAAAGGTAAGTCGTGAAAACGGGCCTAAGAATTTGAAGCTGCAATTTTTTCAGCTGAAGATATGGTAACTTCAATGACAGTTTTATGTCATATTAAATTATTCAATTTAAAAAAAAAACACAATTTAACACAAATACAAAAAAGAAAAACAGAAGTAATTTGTTGCGACCACACGTCGCTCATTTGCTGCAAGACCGGCATAACTCAAAAAAATCCATTTAGAGATAAACGCATTAAAAGTGTTTGATTTGCCCTAACTACTTAGAAAAAAAGAAGACACATTCTCTTCAAACTGGGAAAGTATAAAAGATATAAAGATGAATTTAATACACAATATAAAGAAAAACAAAGCGAAAAATTCTGCATCTCTATCTCCAAAATTTCATTTTTTGAGTTATGCCGGTCTTGCAGCAAATGAGCGACGTATCTTAAACAACCGAAAGTATTCGTTATATACTGCAAAGTTGCCACAGTATATAAATTAAACTTTTAATTTTATCGGAAAGCTGTAATCATGGAGAAAACTTAACAGTCACTTTCTCGTTCCCGATAGCTACGGTTCACGTTAACTATCAGTAACTTTATCATTAGGTTTTAATGGTTCTTATTGTTTTAAATATCTAAGAAACTAGTGAAATGTATGTAGTAATGAATCTAAAATTTTGCTTTTTATCTGTGTTGGTTCTAAAAATGAAGTATAAAAACTCAAAAATCTTGTCATAGAAGTTTACAAAAAATTTGAATTTTTTAAATTTAAATTTAAGCAATCACTTTCGGTGCGCCAAGTTTTTTCACCGAATCAACCTGATAAACGGGGTTTTTTTAAGTACAGCATTCTAAACATGATGTTTTTCACTCAAAAATGTTACATAGTTTTATTAAATTGACAATTGTTACATTTACTGAATACAATACTCAACCATACACAACACAATACAATTCCAGTACAATGTACGAAGGACATTGTTGTACGTATTTATAAATAAATAATTTATGGGGAAAAATAAAGAAATACGATATGTATAGATTAGGGCGATCGAACGGTTATTATTCGGCTAGTTTAAGCAGGTTTTTTAGTTTTGCTCAAGCCGTCTATTTTTTTCGAATATCCAAAAAACCGGTTATTTTAATAATGTGCATACTATTTATGTTTTCCTTTCTTTTGTTGTAAATGTAGCCGTAAGTAAAGTATTATTTTAATTGTTAAATAGGGCGATCTTAAACTTTTATGAAATATGTCAAAACAAAATGTAACAAAGTTTAAGAACATAATGAAAGATGTAAATACAAATCGCATGTAAAAGTGTGTGTTATTAAAAAAAAAACAAAAACAATTCAAAATATATGATATAAAAATAGGTTTTTGTCTGGCAGTATTCTTAATATTAAACCTTTTACTATTAATAAGATTTCTGTATGACGTGCTAAGTTACCAATTTTTCATATTTGATAAATACACTGAGATTTATTGTTGAGGGAAAGCCAGCATCTATGCGCATTTCACTGGTTGCTTAGCCAGCTCATCAGGAAACCTTTTCCAAAGATTTTAAAAAAGCCAAAAATATAATAATAATAATAATAAGACCCTAAAACGAATAAGTCTTACTTGTACCAATAACAAAGCTTAAACAAAACACCAACAATAAACAGTGAGTTTATCTTTTCTTACATTCCCCTACAATTGGTTGGCTTTTTCCAACGCGAATTGTAGTTGTAAGTGGGTAAAAAAAAACAAAACTTTAAAACAAATTGCTTCATTTTATTGTCTTCGTAAGAAAACAACAAAAAAAAAAAACCAATTTGCCAGTTCAGTTTTTTGCACGGGCACATGCAAGTATATTATCAAAGTGATTTTTGGGAATAAAAAATGTATTATTAATAAGATTTCTGTATGACGTGTTTAATTCCCAATTTTTCATGTTTGATAAATACACTGAGATTTATTGTTGAGGGAAAGCTAGCTTCTATGCGCATTTTACTGGTTGCAAATGGTTTGTTTTGTAATTGGGGTGTTTGCTGTTTGAACAAACTTTTGATGAAGAAATATTAAAGAGTTTTAATATTTGGAAAATATGTTGGATATTTGTCAAACTTTTTGTGGTGTCTAGTGCTAAATGTAATCATTTCAGCAACAACTTTCCAGAGCAAAGACATTGATGAAGCAGCATTTAAATCATTTTCAGTCGTGTTCTGGCATTGCTTGCACACAAAACCGATTGTTGCTTACACCACCCTTTACTCCAAATTATTTTCCTTTATTTTAAATTTCTCCTTCGTTTTAAACAAAAATCAACAAAATTGTCGCAGCACTTTCGTCGTCTGAATTCATTAAAAACAAAACAACCCGGTTATTTTTGATGACTTTACCGAAACCCGGTTTTTTTTAATAGATGCTACATATTCGAAAACCGGTTTTTAAAAAAGTCGTCTAATCGATCTCCCTAGTATAGAGTCAAGAAGATAGAATTTAGAGCAAGAGAGGTATGCAGACGGCCTGGGCGGACTAACAAGCAGATGCTTAGACGGCCATATAAGTAAATGTACGTGTGCCGAAGGCAAAATAAGGATAACAACTTTTAATGAAAGAGACTGTCAACAAAATATTAAAACATTTGTTAACCATTCAATATAAATGTTGCACATAGATTAACAGTCTAATTCATAAACACTTCATTGCAGCTTTATAAGTCTTTAATAAGCAAAAGTCGAAAAAAGAGTATTTATAAATGTTTAATAGCCTATTAAACGTTTAATAAACGTTTCATATATTTGAAATATTTATTGTAGCCTTTACCCTACTTTAAGCGTTTAATAAACTGATATTTCAATGTTTGTTAAAATAAAATTTTAATAATTGCATGAAAAATTAAACATTTTTGTCTTCTTATTTATTTTAATAAAAAAGTTGAATACGCATAAAATTTTTTTTTCTAGAAAACGATAACTAATGTTTGAATTAATTTGAAATATAAGCAGCTCGATGGATTTTTTTGTAAAAAATAACGTGGGTCGCGAGATACTTATGTATGTTCTCTGTTAAAACTCAAAGTCGTTATAAGGTTTTTGCATAATATATAAAAAGCTATTAAGATTTATATCAAATAATGTAAACCTCTTTTTTACCATTCATTACACTTATATTTTAAAATGTCTTTCAAATAGGTATAGATAGTATTTGTTAAAGTATACACAAAGTAGAAACCACATAGTATATCGTCTGTTAATTACTGGTTTAGCTTTTGCAACGAAAATTTGATTCATAGCACAAAAAGTGACAAAAGTAGCAAAACAATGAGAACTATAAAATTAAGGATTTCAGGAAATGCTTGAGCTCTAAATATATTCGAGACATCAAAAAAAGTATTAAATGTTAAAAAAGGGTGTTACTATTATTATATAGAATTGATTTAAAACTAAATTTTTGCAAAAATGTGCCTGCCAGAAATTTTAAAACTAATTTTAGCAATTACCAAAAAAGCGATAATAACAAATTAAATTGAAGTTAAAAAAACAATTCGTAGATTTAAGATGATGCAGCCGATCTTCATGGGTTCTCTCAAGCAACAGTGTGTAGTATTTCAGCCAGAGTGGCTCGTGCTTTAGGGCAATAGAAAAATTAAAATATCTTCATCTCTTATAGAGGAAGCAATCCTAATGACAGAATTTAAGACATTTAAAAATTTCCCAAACATTATTAGTACGCAGTGCGTACTACGCACATACATATCAAAAAAAAAAAAAAAAAAAAAACGGCGCAAATTTTGCCCAATATTATATAAACAGAATGTTCAGGTAAATGAAAACATTTGAACTTAAAATATTTTGGCAGTTATATGTGGCTAAAAATGTTTTGTTAAAACCTAGGAGGTCAAAACATCTGGTTAAAATTGGTTAAATTATTCATTAAACATAAAGCTGTATAATCTCTTTTGCAACATAGTGCTGGTTCACACAGGTCAAGTTTGACTCTTCAAGTCTCGAGCTTTTAGGAGAGAGGGGTAAAGAGAATGGAAAGGGGTACATACTTGACCGTACCAGTCAGTTTTGTATTTTTCTTTTTTTTTCATCCGTAATATAATAAAAAGCTACAAAGTTGAAGGAAAAGAAAACAAAAATTAATTTTGTGCATGAACGTGAACGCAAGTTTAAAAGAAAATTTAAATAAAACTGTTCAAGTAAACTTGACCTGAGTGAACCAGCACATACAGAGTTAAAGCAGTAAAAATTTGATATTGAAATATGATTTACATATTTCGCTTCTATTTCAATAATTTGTATTTTATTAACAAAAAAATATAAAATTAATTCAAATATAACGTTTTAAAAAACAGAAATTAATTTTAAATTGAAAACAAAACAGAAATTCACTTAAAATTCATTCGTTGTATGTTATTTTTATTTACTCGTATCGTTTCATCCCTAGTTGTATGCATCACTATTACAAAAATTACAATTAAAATATCATGATGCTGCCAACATAATAATACAAAAGTAATATAAACGTTTAATTGTTAATCCACTCCTATTAAGCGTTTATAAATTAGATTTTTTATTAATGGTTTATAAAACAAAAAGTGTTTGATAACTATTGTATTCATTAAAGCTGAAACAAGAAATTTTTATGAATTAGGCCGTAAATCTATAAATGTATTTGAATTTATTTGTACAATATCCAAAGGCGTACGTACACAAGTGCCCATAAATAGTTTTAGAAAAAGAAATTTTCCGTATTTATAAAAATTTAAAAAGCTTCTCCTAAAACTATGCTACCAAAATTGCGAATAAAGCTTGATCACTACATGCTTGCCATTTTAGCCTTTTTCGAGGTGTATCCAGACATTTTGTTTTTCTTTCTTTTTTCATAAAAATATTAAAAAACAACACGCTGATGGCCATTTACTCAATGTATTGACAAACTGTGTGTTACTTAATGTCAACATAAATTTATTAGACCGATTAACTGTATAAAGATTGTACAGTCTCTATAGCAAAAGAGTAGGGATTTGTATGTGCATTCAACAAAAAAGCGTGGTAGATTTTTAAAAAATATTACTTCAATATTCTTAAATTAAATAATGCTAGAAAATGCTAAATACATAGTTGCTAAAAAAAATGCTAACTGCTAAATGAAAAATTTGCAGCTAAATCAGGCAAAAAAATGCTAAATCTAGCTGCAAAAATGCCAAAATGGCCACGCTGTTCTTATAATACATTGTAATCATGAAAATATTGTTAATAATATACAAAATGTGGGATCGAATTGATGTCACTATAGTCATAAAATAGATGACACGTAAAAATCACAAGACTGTATGATGATGCTCGTCATTGAATTGATGTTACTTTTTGCATCATTGATGCCATTTGTAGTAACATTGATGTCACAATTCTGATTGATGTCATCAATATGAAGATGCATTTTTCTATCAGTGTATATTAGAAAAGCGGTAGTAGTAAAATTATCTAAATTTGGTATTATTTGCTTCGTTATCGATAAGTCCTTGGTTTACATCAAAAACTAAACTGTTAATAGAGCGTCGTGACTTATGCTATGTTCATACGACGTTATAAACCACTCTTTTCGCTCGTTGAAACTAGTTTGCCAAACATGCTGTTCATACGATTCATTCCTGTTTCATTTTAACATTTTTTTGTGTTGTTAGTGTGATTTTTTTTAAATAGATAAAAAAAGTAAATAAAACTTAAACATATATTATTTAACACTTTTATTGATATTATTATGTTATAATTATCACTTTATTTTATTAGGCATCAATTTTTATTTTGTTTTTTCTTTGTTTTGCTTTTTTTTGAGAGATAGTTCAGATAAACTAACGATAAATGTTATCAAAATTGGAGATGATAGTACAATTTTCCTGTTTCGCAGCCTGTTTCAAAATGAAACGACCTGTTTCGCTCACAAAATTTTGTATGGGAAAACAAGTCGTTTCAATCATGTTTGGGGCGCGAAACAGGAATAAGAGAGTGAAACACGAATATTGCTGTCCGTGTGAACATGGTATTACTTTATAACAGGGTTAAAAAACTGCAGTCGAAACCAAAAACTGTCAAAGAAAAAACGAATATTTATGTACAACTTTTCGCTTTTTGAGTTGGTTTGAAAGCGACTGTTTATATTAAATGAATCAGAAGTAAAAGCAACAGTTATTTTTTGGCCAATGACAAATGACGAAGTGAAAGAAATGGCAGTTTTTCTTTTTAGACTGCAGTTTTTTTAAATGCTGCACCCAGAGAAAAAATAATCGCCATCAGAACTATTTTTAAAGGAAATTTTAAGCATATTATATTTATTCGTATTTGCTTCTTTGGCCAACGCTATTAGCAATAACGTAAAAAATTGGGTTCGTGGACCCGTCATAAAGCTTTGTCCAATGGTTGGATCTTCAAAGATACAATGGGCACTCACCAGCACCACTGCACCACTTCATTGTTTAGTTTTTTATATGCTGACCTTTAAAGAAGCCCATACGTGTTGTTATAGTTGGGTTCTCATGAGATGAGTTTTCTTTGTTTTTTCTATTTCACTTTTTTTTAATTTTCTGAACGACTTCTTGGGTCCAACTTCCATTCCTATTTACTGTTTCGCAGATGACAGTAGCTTTTGTCATTCATTTTCCTTTAATCATAGACCAAGCCTTACTAAGGTTAAAGCTATGATGCGGAAAAGGAACGACACACTCAAGCATGACATTACGACGATATACGAGTGGTTCTTGATTCTCGTAAGAACCAATATTGTATGTTGACCCATGGGTTGTATTGAAGATTCATACACTCTTGATCTTGACCTTCTAGGCATGAAAATTTAATGTGTTCGTGGAACCGACATGCTTTGAAGAAAGGGTGCCTGCCGTAGCACTCGCCTTTCCAGCGCAACGCATTATACAAAATATTCGTTTTTCGGTCCCGGCAGGAGCCTTACAAAGGAACGACACACTCAAGCATGACATTACGACGATATACGAGTGGTTCTTGATTCTCGTAAGAACCAATATTGTATGTTGACCCATGGGTTGTATTGAAGATTCATACACTCTTGATCTTGACCTTCTAGGCATGAAAATTTAATGTGTTCGTGGAACCGACATGCTTTTCAAGTGAAGAAAGGGTGCCTGCCGTAGCACTCGCCTTTCCAGCACAACGCATTATACAAAATATTCGTTTTTCGGTCCCGGCAGGAGCCTTACCAGTCTGCTACAATTTCGAAAAATTCAAACTTAACGTCCACAAACGCGGAGTTTCTTCTCATAACCTATTTTCTATACCAAAAGATTGCATTGCATTAATAGGAGGCATCCCCTGAGTGTTGGCTCAAATTAAAAAAAAAACAATTGATTATTTTCATTATCCTTTTACTTTTTAACAAGTTTATGTTCTTATATAGTTTTTTTTTAAATAAAAAAATGTTTAATTTCTAGCTTATGTTTTCTATATATGTATGCTTTGTATTAGTACTTTCGATGAAAAGTACTAACGGCGAAGTGCCCAGTGTATCTTCTAAGATACAACCACCATTTTCTACATAACTTTTAAAAAAATTTTTTTTCGACCAAATTGGTACTCAGTTGAATTTTTCTTTACCATTTTTCGCATCATATATTTTTTTTTTATCAAAATCGGTGTCCTGGGGCATTTAAGGGTTAACGTCCCAGGGTAATACAAAATATTTTTGTTAGTTTTTTAGTCTTAGTCTTAGTTTTTAGTTCATATAAAATGTATAACTTTTAACTCGCTATTGCAATTAGGTAAATTGTATTATTTTCAACGTGTGTATTTATGTATTCAAATCCAAGCGGTTTTTTATTTATCAGATTGCAACTTGACAGTGACAGCGGTTTTGTGACCACCGTTGCTGAGGAAAATGGTTTCCTTGTCCATGATTGCAAATTTTTCCTTGCAAATGAGCTTGTCAACTCCGCTATTCTTATTAACTTTCGTCCCTCATTTGATGATGACATTTTATAATTTTTTTGTTACCAACGTTATTTTATTATTTCACAGTAGTTGCTGTTGTTTATGTGAGCACAAGGTTAGTCAAAAATAAATTAAAATGTCAGCTCCTTGTCGTTTGTCGGCTTTGTCTTAATTTAAATTCAATAAAATTAATACAATTTTTTCTTTAGTTTTTTACTTTATGTTTAGAAAAAATGTCGATGTTTTTATATCTATACCTGCTGATGATGTAGCAACTTAAAATATTGGTCCTAGGCCAATGTGGTTTTCGAATCGTTTTAATTTCTAAAATATTGATGTTAGACCCTTTAAAGTATACATATGTATATGTATGTTCTGTTAGTCTTTCTGTTGAAAAGGGTATTTTTAAGACCCAGGAATTTTTGGGACTTGGTTGTTATATATTTATGTCACATATGATCCGCCAATTTTCGCTGTTAAATTAAAGCCTGATCAGTCCACAAATGGCTGAGTTATGAGCAAAAAACCAAGACTAACTCTAATGTTGACCATATAATGGTTTGTATTGACCAAAATATGGTTATTTTGACTATATTGGTTTAATTTTAAGCAAAATATTGTAACCTGTAAGCAAAAATATTGTTAAAATCAAACCATGGTATGTTGCCCTTATAATAAGGTTACCCTCGTCTATTTTTTTCTTCTGCAAGCATTAATCCCATGTTATTGCCTTTTTGATATATCTGGAGAACGGCAAGAGCTAAGATAGCTTAGAGAAGTGGACCTGGCACAAAATATCGTTATTAATATCTAAGGAACGAAAAGAAAAAATTAGACAAAATTCGGTTCACAAAATCCCTCAAACATAAAGTGTTATTGGATAAGCGCACCGGTTTAAACGAGCACCGGTTTTTATATAAGTTTTTGTTTTTATCGCCCCATGGTGAACGTTATATAAGATTCGGCATAGCCGAAAAAGCACTATTAACTCTTAACATTTAAATTGGTACTTAGTGATGAAACAAAATACATAAGTCTTCAACTTTAAGCAAAATCACTGTAGTTGCATCTCATTGTTTTCATTTCGGATTTTCCCTGTTCAACCCTGAAAGATTACTATTAATGTTAGTATATTAAGGTTACTATTCGTCGAAATGACGAACTATTTAAAAAAAAAACTCTAGTGGAACGATTTTTAGAGAAAAAATTAACAAAACTAAATAATTAAAACAAAAGTTCTTTTTTGTTGAAAAAAGAGTGTGATTTGAACACTCATTAAACAGTTTTATGATATAGAGTAAATGAGCTTCGCCGATTCGTAGAAGAGTAACCATCCAGGGTTAAAAATAATTTGTATTTTCAATGCCTGTGTTAACATTTTGTTTCATATTAAATATTTTTGTTACATTTCGTGTTAAGCCTGGTACTCTGTTCAACATTTCACGTGAAATGCTGTCAAAATGCATATGAAAAAAACTTGTGCGGAATATCTATGAAATAATGTTGATGGAGTTGTACTCTGTTTATTTTGTGAAAAAGTACCGAAATGTTTCTGGCAACATTTTTTTTAAAACTGCGAAATAATGTAAGCTGCCTTTATTTCACGTGGAATTTTAAGCAAAAGCAAAAAAGTATGAACCTAATATTAAAAAAGAAATAAAAAATTAAAATAACACAATCGGTAACAGTTTTTTATCCATATTTACTTTTTTTTATTAAAAAAAAATAATTTTAGTAAAATACATGTGGCGTTTGTTTACATACACGAAACAATGTAGCATACTTTGAAGGAATAAAAACGTCAAATTGTGCAAACTCGCAAGATTGGTAACATTGATAAATGCCAAAATTTTCGTGTGGAATAATTAATGTTGCTCAACATTTTTCACAAATTTGAACAGAGTACTAGGCTTTAAAGGCGAAAGTAGCTACGTAAATGTTGCATGGATTACTTTCCATGTACAGGTTTATGTGTACAAATCTGAAATAAAGGTCCAATTAAACGATAGTTTTCTGGTTTTAAAATGTTTCTTTTTTCCTATTGCGCTTTTCTTGGTGGCAAAGTTGTATAATCCGGTCGACAAACAAAATAACAGCGAACATGTATATGGGCATTTTCTGGGGCCACGAACGTACGTTCGTACGCTTTTGATGTGCAAATAATATTTGAAACAAAACTTTTCCTAGCTTTTTTTGCGATTCGATAGCATTTAAGGTAGCTCTATGTTTAGTGCAGAAGATGGATTTCATCGAGTTTAAGTTTTCATAATGATCTGCGTAATGGAACGGAATATTCAAAAGTGATTTATTTATTTTTAAAGTGTCTTAATGTAGGTCTCCATCTGGTATTTACAAAATAAAATATCTCTCTTGTTTTTTGTTTAATTGGCTTATGTACAGGTTGCGAACGTACGATTTTTCCATAGGTTTTTTTATGCATTTTCCCATAAATATCTTAAAATTTCCTTAACAGAAAAACTTAATACTTCTTTTACAATTGATTGTAATGGAGAGATTATAAAGAAAGAGTGTAATCATAACATATTTTTTGCATGTACAATAAGTATTTAAAAATGTCTTTAGAAGTAGCTTAAAAAGAAAATAAAAAATTTTCCAGTTTCCAGCGCAAATTTCTTAAGTAAAACAGCTGAGATATGCTATGAAACCATTCTTTTATAAAAAAATAGACTTTTCATAACAATTAACAATAAAAGACGATGATTATCAACATTTTATTTTTTCATCTTTGGAGACCATTCTGGGGAAATGCCCATCTCTGAGAATGGAAAACATAATTTCCTTTGTATAACAGAATTTAAAAGTGAGAGCAATATGAATTTTGTCTGGGTATTTTAATAGACTTTTAATTTTATCTCCGTATAATACTACTCATGTGACTGAATTTTGTGCGAGTCGTAGCGGATGCTATCTGATTCTATTACCTTATATGCAGGAGGTATACATTATTATCTAATTATTTTTAGATTTTGGATTGATCACTTTAGAAAATAAGCTATTTTTCGTGTTAGGTCCATTTCATCATCTTCAGATAGTTTATATGCTTCCGATATGTATATCAGCACCTAAAATATATATATTTTCGATCCTTAAGGTAGGAGTAAACACAATTAAACACTGCAGAAATAATAAAGGACAGAGAAAATAAGGGATCGCTTGATAACATAAAAACATCACTTAATATTTTCATCCAATATACAACAAAACAAATTATGTAACTTATAAAAAACTTGAAAAAACTTTTTTTAAATTTAAATTTTTTTTGCATTTCAAAAACCTTGCAAAAAGGGAAAACTTGATAAATAGCAACGCCGCGGCGCGCCGGATATAAATAAAACTTAAAAAATATTGGTCCTATCCGAAACTCGAAGTCGATTTTTTAACCTATCTAACGATGTCTGTCTGTCATGCTGGCTGTTCTCGTATATTTTATGCGCAAAATGCAGGTCGCCATTTTGAAGACAGTTTATTGACATTTTCCGGAATATTGTCTTTGTAGTCATCAATAATCTTGTTATGTTGGTAATTAAATTATATTTGATCCAAACATTTCGAAAATAGCTTTTCTTACTTTTCATAACTTCTTTTTAAATATTGGTATTGACATAAAATCTGGCAACAATTACTTTACCGATAGATACTTCATAAAGGAAAAATGTTGTGGTAGGAGGTCCAGAGTTGGCAGGTCCAGTTTTGAAAAATGCAGTGCAGGGTATCATATGGTCGTACCTGACCGACTATCAGGGGTGTTCTGGAAATCAAAAACGCAAAACACAAGAATCTTAAACGTCGGTTTTTTATAAGATATCTGTAATAAAAGAATTTTATAAAAAATATACAAATTTTTTTTCTATTGAACAGAATTTTTTAACGAAAAATATAAAAATTAGATAAAAACTTTATTAAAAACCACTTCCATATTTTTACATTTTTGATTTTCGGAACACCCCTGTTTACATACTTTCGTACTTGTTTTATTTAAATTAAATTAAACACACAAAAAGTGTGGGCCACCCTACTTCGTATTTTTGATTTAACTGCGGAAAAAATAGAAATACAAAAAACTCGCTAATGCAAAATATTAGTATTAAATTTTATTTTTTATGTCCCTTCTATAACAATTTTATATTCTAAAGGTGTTATGATACTTGCTATTTTTTGTATTGGATTTTTTTAGGATTGACTGAATGAAACAACAAATGCGAGAAAGAACAAGAAATACAATTTGATAAAATGTAAACAAAACAAACAATACTGCCCACGTTTTTTCCCCACAAAAAACCGTCATAAAAGCCAAAAATCGCAAAAAAAAAAGTTAAAACCCGTTTCTTTCGATCAAAAACTAAAGAAATTGGCAACAATGCTAACAATTAATCTGGAAATGTAAATTTTAAGTTAAAAAATTTTATATTTTTTTTGACAGTCTTAGATTATTTATCGATAACACATGTATATTTGTTTGACATTTCAAGATTTTTTATGATATAATCATACTCTTTACACTTAGTCAGTTTTCCTATGCAAATATATTTGCACTGTTCTCCAATATAGAAAAAATACAAAAAATAGCAAGTATCATAACAGCTTAAGGAATTTCTACGCCAATATGGGACATTTTTGCTTTAATTTTTAGTACCAAATTTTTAGGCACCAAATTCAAAAGTGGAAAACATAACGAAATGCTTTTAAGCCGGTTTACATTTGAGTTTTAAACAAACTTCGACCCGTCCAAGAGAAAATTGAGGGCAAGTCTATAATACGCTTTTATAATTTTTTGATAAAATTAGCATTTGTTTGCCTTTTACCACCCAGCAAAAATAAATATAAATAATAAAATTATACTTCGTATAAACTCATAAATAAATTATCTCAACAAGTTTAGTAACTGAATTACACATTCTGATGTTGCACACCGCCAGATACAGTTACCATGACAGTCAGTCGGTAGACAACCAGTCAGAGGTAGTCATTCGTTTATCTACTCACGCAGTTGGGCAGGCATTAGACAAATAAAACATCATCAGATTCAAGTATCTACTCCTGGTATATGGTATGTTAAGTGCCGATACACACGCTTCAGGTTTTAGTCGTCAAGTCTTAAATTTTTAGGATGAAAAGGAAAACAGAATGCCACTGCTTTTTTGAATGGTGCAAGTCAGCACTTACTTACAGTAAGAGTTTTTCTTTTCCGGCACTTTTTCATTTCCCGGGAAAGTGGGATTTATTTTTCAATTTCCCGGGAATTCCCGCTTTATATAATACGGTGCAAGATATAATATAATTTTATATATCAAAAAGTAATTTCAATTTTAGGGAATACATTTGAACAAAACTTAAAATTCATAAGATCTACTAAAAAAGTTTATCAGTGCATTAAACGTTAGTAAAAAATAAAAAATTCCAGTTCTTTACATGCAAAGCCAACAGCATTGGCATAAAACCAAAATAGTTAAATTATTTTAGCAAAATATTTCTTTGAAAGCTTTATATTCATATTTAAATTCAGAACCATTTCACAGCTTATTTCTGATTTTTATTAAGAAGATTCTTCAACAAGAAAACAAGTTTTCTTTTACGGATGTTTGCATTTATAGTCAAAAGGTTGAAAATATAATCGGTAATGCCCATACACCTTGTATTTAAAAAAAAGGTATGTTGGGAGGTTGAAATTCATATGTATAAGTGTGCAGAACATTATCTAGTTACACCATCTATATGAAAATTTTGTCTTTATTGTTTAAAATAAAATATAAATACATATATGGTGGGCTACATGTTAAGTGACCCATCTATTAAAATCTATGTCTCCCGATTTGGATGAAATTTGCATCAAGGTTAGTCCTATTGGAAGTTTCTGAGTTACAGGGTTTCAAAGTTTGACATTTTTACCAAACAGGTGTTCTTTCTCATCCATTTAACTTATTACCTATTTGTTTTAGCAAAATTTGTCCCAAACAATTTAAATAGTTTTTTCTTCTATCTTTCGAAAAAAAAAAATCGAATCAAATGAGGTTTGTTTCATTGTAATCGGTACACAACTTTTGATTTTATTCACAATTTACTGAGAAAACTGAATATCAATTCCATACAAAAATATAATTTTAAATATGTGTGTGCTATGAACGTTTTTTCCTTTTTGTGTGGAAATCGATATTCAGTTTTCTCAGTAAATTGTGAACAAAATCAAAAGTTGTGCACCGATTACAATAAAATAAACCTCATTTCATTCGAAATATGTTTAGCTAAATGTTTTCAACCAAAACTATAATTTTTGTAGCATTTTTAATTTTTATGAATTTTTAAAAAACAACAAATTTATTTTTTTCAAAATGTTCCTCTTTTCAAAACTCTCTGAAACTACTGAGCAAATTTAAAAACAATGTAAGCACCCTTAAAGATAATATTGTTGCCGAGCTTTGGATTTTTATTTTAACTGAATATGGTCAACCGTTTTCACAAAGTAGAGCTGATAGAGAAAAATGGAGATTAGATTTGAAATCTGCGACCTCAAATTTGCAAAAAAAAAAAAAATCCAGACCGCAAAATGACTGTTCCCCAGTTTTATAGACCGTCTCTCACTATTAACATAGAAGTCGTTCTTAGCACAATTCGAACGTATTTACCAAATTATAAAAAATTATCTACAAAATTGGCAACTTGTACTTTGCGAAAGCACTTGTAGGCATATAAAAAAATTTTATATTTATCAAAAAATGCTTTGAACTTAAAAATGCTGCAAAAATGTTCTATTCTCTATATTAAGAAAAAAAAAAAACACTGCAAAGGGGAAAAGCGATGCCAAAAATCCATAAAAAGCTCTAAAACTGATCAATATAAATTGTTGCTGCCTTTATTGGTTTCACAAAAGTAAATGCAGGTGCATATTTACGGTTTCCCTACTAATCACTTTTGTCAACATCTTTAACAGAAATAGTATTAACTACATTTTCAGAATCCAATCCAAAAAATCTTTTATGCAGCTACTCTGCATACAAAATCATTAAATCTCTTAAAAAAAAGTTGGAACAACTGTTCATCGTTTTTATAAAACAAATCTGGGTCTTTAAACAGATTTAAAATTGTGTACATTTTTACACTTCTTCTTTTACTAGTTGGGAATTTCAGAGCATGAAACATTAAAGAACATTATCGGATTTGAATTAAGATTTATTTCTTGATATATGTAACTTATTCACAATTATAGCAGCAGTAAAGTTGCCACTATTAAAAAAAATCCCGGGAATTCTCGCACAGATTTTTGTTCCTGAAAATCCAGTAATCCCGGCAAATCCCTTTTGCAAAACACTACTTATAGTGTATAATATACGATTCATTTAACTACTTCTCTACAAAAATAACCAATCAACCACCACATTAAATGTATTTAACGTTTCACCACTTTTTGCTTATAATGAGCAAATATTTGTCAGTAACATGATGTGAGATTATCACCCAGAGTGTATGGCAAACGATAGACATGGGAACAGGGAAAACCAAAACACAGACGTAGGACTTGCAATAAATTTTTTTTGTGATTGGGATGAAATATTGAATAATGGAAACGTATTGGAATAAAATAAAATTATTTTTAGCTCAGTTCATGCATTCATACATTTATAACTTATTGGTGGAAACCCTTAATCATCTCATACATATGTATATCATTGTTTGAATCCCTTATATCTCCTTTCGGATTTTTCTCACAACTATTGTCTTCTTTCTTTTTGTGTTTGTTAATTATTATGTTCATCCTTATTTTGTCTCAAGTCCCTTAATGTTGCAAAACTGTAAGGAACGTAGAAATTGCGGTTTGTTTCCAATAAGCAACAGCTTAAAATAACAAAAAAACTTCAGGGAAATATTATTTATCTTGAGGTATATTCAGACCTTACAAATATTTGAAGCAAAAATCCAACACAAAACATGATCGGTAAATTGATCAAACTTTGGCTTTATTTTTAGCAACTTCTATTGATTTACTTAACTTTATTTGTAAGAATATTATTGTATAATGTATTTGACAGACTGTTAAATGATGCTTGATCTAGCCAAACGATTTGCAAAAGCGAAGAACTATTTAATAAGACAGTCTCTTTAACTTCAGATACAATGGATAACATTATAAGTATATGGACTAGGGATGCAAATCGGGAGTGATTTTAGAAAATTCCGGGATTTGCTTTTTGGGATGCGAGTTGCTTATGTATAAAAAAATCTTACTCTAGACGAGAGTTTTTCAATTTTTAGCATGGATTGTATTACATAAATGCAATTATTTAACCAAAGCTTAAATATCAATACTACTCCTAGCTGCTACTTTAAATTGTGATGACATTTATACACGACAAAGTTTACTCGCTCACCGATCTCAACAGCTGAGTTTCAAACTGTAACACTATGTCGACATAGTGCAGTACACCTTCAGGTTTCTGATATGGATACATTTTCTGCATTACTGCATAACACCGGTCGACACGACTTTTGGGTCTGACTTCTAAACATCAGTTTTTAGTTTCTTTTATGTTTTAAGTAAAGCGAAAAATAATTTTTTTTGCAAAAGTTTGTTTTTGTGGAAATAAGACCAACTTTTAAATTTTTAAGAAAATGACTGATTTTCTCAAAATTTTATTATAAATTACAAAGAAAAATTTTTGCTGAACTTCATAGTATTTTTAATTAAAGAATAATTACAAATAATAGCTTAGAGATAGAAACTAAGATAAAATCAAGTTCAAAAATTAATATTTTTAGTCATTTTCTTATATACGGACTTTCCCGTATTAAGCCCCAACTGTAGTCTCCCTTCATATTTTCATTACACTGCCCTTGGTAACGCCGCACAGAGGAGTATTTGTTTTTGAATTAAAAGTTTTAGTTTTTTGATAGTTTTAGGTGTAGTATGATATAAAAAGTCTAGTGGCAGATTTTGAAAAAATTACACTGCGCAACAAAAGTACACTGCGCAACAAAAAAATTTTTCTCTACCCTAGAAATAAAAGTATGTGGACTATATGGATTTTGATGCCCTTAATTCAAATCTGTTTTCCGCTTTTCTCTAGTACGTAAGGATTTTTTTTAAAGGCGTGGCATACTTCACCCCCTAAATCGTTGGGTTGCCTTATATATTTTGCCATAACTTGAAAACGTGTTTTCCGATTTTAAAAGCAGGAGGATCAGAAGATGCACCGGAAAATTCTGCTTAAACTAACCGTACACATTTTTTTTATATCTATAACTATTTTGGAGTTATTAAAAATATAATGGCGAAAAAAAATGTACATGCAAAATGCGTAAAATTTTTTGTTTTCAAAATGCAATAAAAAAATTTAAGAACCAAAAAGTTTAAATTTTTAAGATTTTTCTAAAAGCCACATTCCTAAGGAATAAAAGTTGGTATAAATCGCAAAACTCAATTAAAAAATGTTGATTTTAAAGGTTTAAACTCATTCTTGACAGACTGTATGTACATACATACATATGATTTACAGTCTAATTAAAAAAAAAATTACCATCGTGTGTTTAATTTGTGCAATTTTTCCACTACACGGTACTTCGCTTTTCTTTAAAAATTCAATTTGATTATTTATGTGTCCTATTTCTTGCTTCGTGATGTCAGTTGTTTCCTGCACAAAACGGATGCGGATTGGTCTACACAGCCTAGTTGAGGATGGTGTTTGATTTCGCCATATCGTTTTAATTTTTCCATTAGTATTTGTGATTAGTTTAATTGGTACACAACTGCTTTGGAATATATTAGCGTCACTAACATCTTCGTTTTCGAATTTCTGCTTATAACATGATTGGTGCGATCCGTCACAGCCCCATTTGGTTATAAGTTCCAAGAAATTTAGCTCTTCATAGTCTAACTGCTGCAAAACCTCTTCAAGGTATATACATAAACGTGTTGCTGTATGGTCGAGGAGAGCTTGGAGCTTCACTTCCGCTAATGTTTCAGTATCGGTTATGGCATCTTCATTGGGATAACAATTTTTTTTTTGCATTTTTTAGTAACGAGTAACATGGATACACATTTTTATTGGCATTGTATAAAATTTCATATTGCTTTTTCGCGAGCTCTGCATTTACAAAGAGTGCTAAAGCTCCTTCCGCTGAAAGCTTATTCACAGGGTTGACTTCAGAAGTTGTTAATGATCGCTTGCAAATTCTTGCTTTTCTTGGGGATCTCGTTATATCCATTATTAATTGAGCCGCATCATTACGTCTGTCTGCGTACACATATTTTGCGCAAAATGTTGCAAAATGTTGTCTGCGTACTCCAAATCTCTTGCAGCGAGAGAGCCAAAAAGAGAATTTTTTGACAGTTGGAAGTTAGAGAACCCGCAAAATGTTACTGGAGAAATTTCCGCTTGCAAGATTTTGCAAATAGTTTGAACAGCTGTTTAAATGAAATAGTTTTTGTGAAATGAAAATAAAAAATGAAATTTAACAATGGCAGAGGTAAGTAGTTAGAATTGTGTTGATTTTTAACGTTTATAATAAATTATAATAAACAAAACATTTAACTTCATGCTAGAAACGTCCAAATATACAGTGCGACCGTGGCGTAAGTGGAGTGGAGATGGCAGAACCGATAGAACCAGCAGAACTTTGTGGTACAAACTTTGCAATTGAAGAGGCGAGTATTTGGAATTGTGTTCCTGGCAAGCACTTCACATCCAAATTATTTTTCTCCGTTGTGAAGCTGTTGGAGGGCACTGTATTGGGCATTTCATTCTTTTTCCATTGTAAGCCGGCACTATGTTGGGCAATGTAAGCAAAAGAAGTTTAATAAAAAACCCGACAAATAGAACTAAAAACTAAGAAGAAATTGAACTTACCAAATGAATAACAGTGTAATAAACAAGTTTTTTAATTTACAACACTTTTTAAGCTTCACTTTAATTAATAATTTTTTAATTTACCTCGAGAATTAAATTTTGCGTACACATACATACATATGTATGCTAAAATTCTTTTGCTTTGTTATTTCAATTGTTAACACACCGATCAGCTGTTTTCTTGCAAGATTTCACTGGATAGAGTAATATTGGTCTTACTCTCCCAAAAAAATTTACTGAGTATTTGTTACTGGAAAAGTACCCAGACAGACCTATTATGTCCCGCTGCTCTTTGACTAATGGATGCAGCAAATGTGATCTCCTCTGTTGTTAATTGGTGACGAACTTCTTCAGTTTTTCTCCGCTTTGTTCTATCACTAGCTTCATTAAATTCTTTTCGTGGTCGCCCTGAAGACGAACTGCCAAATACTGGTATTGTTACAGTTCCTTCCAGCCATTTAGCGTTTGTGCTTAAAAAGCGGTCCTCTTTTCGTTGTGCCGAAAGCCAATATCTTTTGAAAAAATTTTTGAAATTTTTCAAACACTGTTTCAGTGCTTATATGTCCCCATCCCCTTGACATTTTGAAATTTCGCTCAATTTTCTGACCAACAAATCCAATTTCTCGTCCATGGTTCCAGCATTAGATTTTTTCACTATTTGGAATAGCTGTAATCCTGTGTAAACTTGTTCCATATTGACTCTTGAAGTTGCAAAACGGTTTTGATAAAAAATGGGTGCAATAACCCTTGATAAGTATTTTCAAGCGCATGCTTTTATGCCTTAATTGGATGGTAGCCTGATACCTGGGTGCCCATGTATTTTTTATGTAACTATATTTATTTTTTGTAAACTTATTTTTGTTTTTTAGAGCAGGTATATAAAAATATATTTTATGGGGATGTGTGGGACATTCCCTTAAAACTATTTTGAATAATTAAGAATTTTTGCAATTTATAAATACATATAGGCAGGTATTAATATTGTGAAGTGTTAAAAATGATGTGAATAACAGTTGAAATCAATAATTCAAAATACATAAAAGTTTATGACGATATAAAGGTATAAGAGCAAAATAGAAGAAATGTGAAAATTTAAAAAAATCGTCAAAAATAATGGCGCAAACTTAGGCACACTTTTTTTTGGATTCTAAAATTAGAGATTCCAAATTTTATTGTGGTATCAAACATAATTCGTAGACATGCTAACCTCACCTTAAAAACATCTTCTTTTCCTTTTTTTTGCAAAAAAAAAGTGTATAATTTGTTTTTTTAGCTTTTGAACGAATTGTTTCAACATGAATATTCAACATATTTTAAATTTTTTTTGCTGTTTTAAATAACTTTCAGCGAAAAAAAAATCTTTGTTAAACCTTTATTCGTTTAGCCGCAAAAAAATATCATATAAACATCCAGAAACCGAAAAAAAACATTTAAATCTCATATAATTTTCTTCACTTTCCTGACTTTAGCAGGGTCTCACAGCTACAAATCGCAACTAAAAGTCTTCAAAATTTACAATATAAAGTAAAATGTTGTTGTCTGTCGAGCTGCGTACTTAGTTCTTAAGATTTCTTAAAATTCAGTTTTGCCTTTTTGGGCAGCTTTTCAGGCCAAATACTCCTCTGTGCGCCGTTCAGAGTCCATCACAGCTTGGTGAATACGCTCTCCTTGCTCTTCTGAGTAGGCTCCCATATTAGCCTTAAATTGGTCCAGTTGAGCATTTAGCATAGGAACTTTATGGGACATTCGGAAGCCCAAAACTTTAAAGTTTTCAAGCATAGTTTCAATTAAATCTTTATAATTATCTGTTCTGTTGATTCCGAGAAAACCATCAACTTCCTCTTTAAAACTGTTCCAGGCTTGTTTTCCTATGGTATTGAGTAATATTGCAAATTCATCACTGTTCATTATTTTTTTTATTTCCGGTCCTACGAAAATTGCTGATTTTATCTTCGGTTCAGATAATTTGGAAAATAATCCTTTTTCGAGAGCTTCAGATTTTTGATCCAATGCTTTTACAAATTGTTTTATTAGGCCTTATTTGATATGCAATGGCTACAACATTTGGATTTGGATCTACAACAGGTTCCAATTTGACGTTATGTTTTCCTATATGCAACTCGATCCGAATTTTTGCAGTTAACACAGGCAAAATGAGTTACCAAGTTTTTATCTTGATTTCAAATCTGTAGATTAAAATATGCTACATAAGCTTCACGAAAATATTGCTCCGCTCTCTTCATAGATGTTTCTCAAGTTTTTGACAAAGTCTGGCATGTAGGCTTGTTACATAAATTGAAGCTAAACCTACCGGTTAATACACACAAGCTGTTAGAGAGCTACCTGGTCGGTCGAAAATTTATTGTTAAAGAAGGTGATTTTTTAAATTCTCCTCAGCCAATTGAAGCTGGAGTCCCTCAGGGAAGCATCCTGGGCCCACTTTTTTACCATATTTATACCTCGGACATGCCAACAAACAATTACACCCTAACCTCAACTTTTGCTGATGATACAGCTTTTCTAAGCGTACCTGCAGGATCATATATTTCAACTAGAACTGTTGTTAAAACAATCAATGAGCAAAAGTGCGTACATATAACATTCAACTTGCGTCAGGAAATATGCCTCCCTATTAAAATCAATAATCAACTAGTGGCTCAACAATCGCAAGTCAAATAGCTCGGTATTCATCTAGATCGACGTTTAACATGGAAATGCCATATAGAAGCAAAATTAACCCAAATGAAACTAAAAGCAATTAAAATTAACTGGCTTATTGGAAGAAATTCTGTTCTTAGTGTCGATTGCAAAATACTACTTTACAACGCTATTTTAAAGCCAATATGGTGCTACGGTATTCAAATATGAGGCACTGCCTCGGCCTCAAATATCGAAAAAATTCAAAGGCGCCAAAATAAACTTCTTAGAATAATTATAGCTGCCTCTTAGTATGTTAAAAACTCAAATATCCACAAGGATCTCAATGTACCACTGGTAAGGACTATTATTACGAAGTATGCGGTAAAATATTTAAAAAGGCTAGAGTTGCACCCAAATCCCCTTTCGAAATATTTTTAATGATAGCGGCCACACTCGCTTAAGAAGAGACACTGCAGAACTTACCCATTAAGATGAGTGATAAACACATATATAAATGTGAACAGAACCCGTGATAAAGAAAATTTTTGTCTGGCACTGGCAGGACAGAAAAGAAAGCGTAAGGATAAGATTTGATTAATTATTGTTAGTTCATATTTAATATGTGAGGATTCAATAAATAAATAATAAAAAATAAAAAAAAAATAAGCTCTAGAAATCTTTTAATTTGTAGCTAAAGAAAATTGTTTGCTTGTGCACTAGCCTGTTTATCAAAAAGTAATTTAAATTTTTGGGAATACAAAATTTTAATTTTAAAAGATTTTGTTATTCGTGCTTAATTCCCAGTTTTTATTCTTGACAAAAACACTTGAAATTTATTGTTGATGGGATAAGCTATTCCTATGCATTTCAATTACAATTGTTTATTGTTGATGTGTTTTGTTTAAGCTTTGATATTGTTACAAGTAGAACTGTTGCTATAATTCTTATACGGTTAACAGTTTTATTTGGTTTAATATCTTTAGTTTTTCTAAAATCTTTATGGATGAAGTTTCCTGATGATCTGGCCTAAGCAACCAGTGAAATGCATAGGAATAGCTTATCCCATCAACAATAAATTTCAAGTGTTTTTGTCAAGAAAAAAACTGGGAATTAAGCACGAATAACAAAATCTTTTGAAAAAAAAAGTTTTTATTAAGGATTTTGTGGAACGACAATATTTTCATCTCATATGAAATTCCGTGTTTTTTAAATTCATCAGTTTTAACGTATTAAAAAAACAAGGAATTTTATATGAGATGAAAATATTGTCGTTCCACAAAATCCTTAATAAAAACTTTGTGCCATTACTCAGCCATTTCTTATCAGATAGAAATTTGTAGCACATCAATGGAAAAGGCATTCGATTACCTTTCTAACGATATGCTATTTATTTCGACCGGACTTTTTGGTTGGGCTTCACAAGGGTTTGAGTGGGACCATACACCGAAAAACGCAAAAGTACCGTTATCTAAAAAACGGTACTTAGGAAAAAAAAATTACAGCGATTTTCGTGTTCAGGAGGTCCCAATTAACTTATCTAGGCATGTGGTGTTCTTGGTATTTTTTGGTTGTAAGCCAGTGTAATTCAAGTACGTTTGAAATATATTTTAAAACTAAATTTTCATTCAAATGTTTCTAAAAACCGATTTAAATTTTAAATAATTTTTATACCCTCCACCACAATTAGTTGTGAAGAGGGTATATTAAGTTTGTCATTCCGTGTGAAAAAACTTTTTTATTATTCATCTCAGACCCCAAAAGTAAAAATGTTTAATAGCCTATTAAACGTTTCATATATTTGAAATATTTATTTAGCCTTTACCCTACTTTAAGCGTTTAATAAACTGATATTTCAATGTTTGTTAAAATAAAATTTTAATAATTGCATGAAAAATTAAACATTTTTGTCTTCTTATATATTTTAATAAAAAAGTTTAATACGCACAAAAATTTTGTTTCTAGAAAAACGAAAACTAATGTTTGAATTAATTTGAAATATAAGCAGCTTGATGGATTTTTTTGTAAAAAATAACGTGGGTCGCGAGATACTTATGTATGTTCTCTGTTAAAACTTAAAGTCGTTATAAGTTTTTGCATAATATATAAAAAGCTATTAAGATTTATTTCAAATAATGTAAACCTCTTTTTTACCATTCATTACACTTATATTTTAAAATGTCTTTCAAATAGGTATAGATAGTATTTGTTAAAGTAAACACAAAGTAGAAACCACATAGTATATCGTCTGTTGGTTACTGGTTTAACTTTTGCATCGAAAATTTGATTCATAGCACAAAAAGTGACAAAAGAAGCAAAACAATGAGAACTATAAAATTAAGGATATCAGGAAATGCTTGAGCTAGATATCTCTGAATATATTCGATACATCAAAAAAAGTATTAAATGTTAAAAAAGGGTGTTACTATTATTATATAGAGTTGATTTAAAACTAAATTTTTGCAAAAATGTGCCTGCCAGAAATTTAAAAATTAATTTTAGCAATTACCAAAAAAGCGATAATAACAAATTAAATTGAAGTTAAAAAAACAATTCGTAGATTTAAGATGATGCAGCCGATCTTCATGGGTTCTCTCAAGCAACAGTGTGTAGTATTTCAGCCAGAGTGGCTTGTGCCTTAGAGCAATAGAAAAATTAAAATGTCTTCATCTCTTATAGAGGAAGCAATCCTAATGACAGAATTTAAGACATTTAAAAATTTCCCAAACATTATTAGTACGCAGTGCGTACTACGCACATACATATCAAAAAAAAAAAAAAAAAAAAAAACGGCGCAAATTTTGCCCAATATTATATAAACAGAATGTTCAGGTAAATGAAAACATTTGAACTTAAAATATTTTGGCAGTTATATGTGGCTAAAAATGTTTTGTTAAAACCTAGGAGGTCAAAACATCTGGTTAAAATTGGTTAAATTAGTTTGACTCTTCAAGTCTCGAGCTTTTAGGAGAGAGGGGTAAAGAGAATGGAAAGGGGTACATACTTGACCGTACCAGTCAGTTTTGTATTTTTCTTTTTTTTTCATCCGTAATATAATAAAAAGCTACAAAGTTGAAGGAAAAGAAAACAAAAATTAATTTTGTGCATGAACGTGAACGCAAGTTTAAAAGAAAATTTAAATAAAACTGTTCAAGTAAACTTGACCTGAGTGAACCAGCACATACAGAGTTAAAGCAGTAAAAATTTGATATTGAAATATGATTTACATATTTCGCTTCTATTTCAATAATTTGTATTTTATTAACAAAAAAATATAAAATTAATTCAAATATA
Organism: Pollenia angustigena; assembly: GCA_930367215.1. Lineage (NCBI taxonomy): Eukaryota > Metazoa > Arthropoda > Insecta > Diptera > Polleniidae > Pollenia > Pollenia angustigena. Next base: position 114,545,379 of record OV884057.1, on the reverse strand, counting down.
ACGTTTTAAAAAACAGAAATTAATTTTAAATTGAAAACAAAACAGAAATTCACTTAAAATTCATTCGTTGTATGTTATTTTTATTTACTCGTATCGTTTCATCCCTAGTTGTATGCATCACTATTACAAAAATTACAATTAAAATATCATGATGCTGCCAACATAATAATACAAAAGTAATATAAACGTTTAATTGTTAATCCACTCCTATTAAGCGTTTATAAATTAGATTTTTAATAAATGGTTTATAAAACAAAATGTGTTTGATAACTATTGTATTCATTAAAGCTGAAACAAGAAATTTTTATGAATTAGACCGCAAGTGTTTTTATCAAGAATAAAAACTGGGAATTCAGCACGAATAACAAAATCTTTTGAAATTAAAATTTTGTATTCCCAAAAATTGAAATTACTTTTTGATAATAAACAGGCAAGTGCACGGCCTAAAAAAACTTAATTGACAACATCTTTTGTAAGATGTTGTTGTTTTTATTTTGTTTTTCTTAACATACTTACAACTACAATTAATGTTGGCAGAATTTCAACTTATTGCAGTGGGCAGCGTTACCGTTGTGATACTAAAGTATCAATTTGACCCTTTTTCAACGGTGTTGATACCTTTAATGACCCTTTTTTTAAATTATACTTTTGTATCATTATCACCTATTTTGTGACACTTTTTGACCCTTTTTTGGAAATAGCTCTCACATTTTGTTTTTTGTCAACACTGCGGAACAGAAGTGCTAAACAAATGTTTTCGAAATAAGCATTGCTTGATATGGATCAGACTCAAAGAATAAACTTACATGCTTTCTTCTCCTTGGTTTTTGATAGTAAAGTACAATTTCCCTAAAAGCAAACATAACTCATATACATACATATTTGTTATTTTTTATGATGGTTTCTTTTCCAAACAAAAAGTTGACATTTTATTAAAAAAAATGCAATTTGGTGTTTTGCTCTCCTAAAGAGTAGCATGTTTTATTCAAAAAAATTCACCCTTAATAATGGCAAAAGGTATTGAACTTTTCGACCCCTTTTGAATCGACAGTGTTGAGAGTGCCCTAACAGGAATGAAAACAAGAGGTACAAATTGCTAAATTAGCGGAAATTCCCAAATATTTGGTGACAGCGGTATGATAGCAAAGTCAAATATTTATTAAAAATCGTACAAGCTTAAAAAAATCTGACACTTACAGGGAAAAATCGCTTTAATCGAGAAAATGGTTACAATTCGCGAACGATTGCAAAATTTAAAACAAACACTAAAATTTATTTGACATCGCTAAATAGGAAAATTACATAAAAAGTATTAAAAAATTAGTTATAATGATGAAGAATAAACTTTGTGTCAGGTGTTAAAAACAGGACAGAGCATTCTATTAAAAATTAAGTTTTTTTTGAGCTCTTCCTACCCGAAATATTAGTTTTTTGTTTGCTTATAAAAAAACTTGGTCTTATTATGTTCATTTAAATGGGAAATACTGCTTATAAAAAACTTAACCCTTTTTTTATTGAAATACCCTTTTTTGACCCCTTTCCTGGAAAATCCCCTTTTTGTGACCCTTTTAGAAAATTTCCAACGGTAACCCTGGTAGTGGGGAATGTAAGATGAGATAAACCCACTGTTTATTGTTGATGTGTTTTGTTTAAACTTTGATATTGTTACAAGTAGAACTGTTGCTATAATTCTTATACGGTTAACAGTTTTATTTGGTTTAATATCTTTAGTTTTTCTAAAATCTTTATGGATGAAGTTTCCTGATGATCTGGCCTAAGCAACCCGTGAAATGCATAGGAATAGCTTATCCCATCAACAATAAATTTCAAGTGTTTTTGTCAAGAATAAAAACTGGGAATTAAGCACGAATAACAAAATCTTTTGAAATTAAAATTTTGTATTCTCAAAAATTGAAATTTCTTTTTGATAAACAGGCAATTGCACGGCCTAAAAAAACACTTAATTGACAACATCTTTTGTAAGTTGTTGTGTTGTTTTTTATTTTATTTTTCTTAACCTACTTACAACTACAATTAATGTTGAGAGAATTTCAACTAATTGTAGTGGGGAATGTAAGATGAGATAAACCCTCTGTTGTTTATTGTTGATGTGTTTTGTTTAAGCTTTGATATTGTTACAAGTAGAACTGTTGCTATAAGTCTTATACGTTTAACAGTTTTATTTGGTAATATCTTTAGTTTTTCTAAAATCTTTATGGATGAAGTTTCCTGATGATCTGCAGCTATGCTTTTGTTTTAAGATCCGTTAAATCCAATACTGAGATGTAATATTATTTTCATTATAGTATCTTTATGTATGAAATTTGAGGCATTCATATGTATGGTATGTATGGCATATGAAAGTATGTATGTTCAATTGGCTGATGAAGATAATAAAAATTTTCCAGAAAATTGTTTTTCATATTTAAAAGTGCTCTTGAAAGAATCAATAAATACAATTAAACATACATATATTTAAAGTCTATGTACATTTTTTTATTATATGTATGTGGCAATTTATTATCACAGATACAACACGTTGTTGTTAGTGATATTTTTTAAGATTTTTATGAACTCTTACATACCTTAGGATATTTTTGAAACCCAATGAAAAAATTAGCGTTGGTTAATTGCAAAGATAAATAAGTTTATGCCAAAAGTTTAATGCTGCAACGATACAGTAGTTACGTACAATATGCTGGTAATTATTACAAGTAATGCCTGTGTTTAAGCTATGAACTCCACTTAAAATCGCCTTCGAAGTAGAATGAAATACGAACTTCTAGACGTGTTATTACTAGTTATAATTTTCACTTCTTTTGTGCCATCGTTGAATTAATGCAATTCCCTTACAATGTATTCCAAAAAAGAAGACAAATAGGGAGCTTTACCGGTGAAGCGTTTTAGACTTATAATAAAACTGCAACTATATAAAAATGTATATCCAATATATTCTTAATACTTTTTTTGTTGCTTAAGTAGACTACTATTAACTATTTTACAGTTAACATCGTACCATTTTTGTGATCACTAACTATTTTTACTGTTTTTCTAAATAAAAATTAAGCAAATATATATCTATATGGCGACTTTTTTTTAATTTTTGGCGTATTTTAGCGATACGGAACAATTTAATTTTTAAGGATACATAAAAAATATTTTTTATAAATTAAAAAATATGTATTTTACTGCCAAAAACTTGAAAATAATGACTTTGGCGATTTTGGCGATTTTTGACATTGAATTTGGCGAAAAAGGTCAAACCCTGCAGATCATCAGGGTTGTCAGATTTTTTTGAGCTCCATCGCCAAACCGGATGACAGAAATCGCCAAAAATCGCCAAACGTCGATTTTGTTCAGTTTTTGTAAAATTTTCTTTTTTTTAAATTAAATTTTGCATACAAAAACGCTAGTATAATTTTTCAGTCAAAAATCGCCAAAAACTGAGAAAAAATACAAAAAGTCGCCGAAGTAAATTTTGTTTTGTTTCTGTAATTTTTTTTTATAATAACATAAAATGGAGATCAAATATGTATTCAGCTAAAAACTTAAATTAAGTACACAAGTCTATAAGATCGTACACTTCAGCCTCACCGATTTTATTACTGGAGTTTTGACCTTCATACTATTATAATTACATACATACTATTAGAATTAAAAAGTGACTGAATATAAAATTCACTTAATATGTTTTTTTATATTAGTAATGATAACGAAAAATGACAAGTTGTTAAACAAAATCGCCGAAATATTATAAATGGTAAAAATAGCCAAGTTAATCGCCAGTTATATCAGAAATCGCCATAAAAGTCGCCAGTCGCCAAATGGGAAATCCCATGGCCAAACACGTTTCAAAATCGCCACGTTTGGCGAGAAATCGCCATATCTGACAGCCCTGATGATCTGGCTTAAGCAACCAGTGAAATGCGCATAGGAATAGCTTATCCCATCAACAATAAATTTCAAGTGTTTTTATCAAGAATAAAAACTGGGAATTAAGCACGAATAACAAAATCTTTTAAAACATAATAATTTTTTTTTATCAAAATTTCAAAATGTTTGTTTTTTAAAAATTTATAAAAAATTGTGAAAATACAGCTAGGCTTCTATGTAGACATATAAAAAACGAAGCTCCGAATAAAACAAGCCTTAAATGATGAAAATCTGTTAGCAGCTTTTGATTTTATTCACAAAAGTCTAAGAATTTTAATTAATTTAAGAATTTCATAAAACGCTGAATCCAGTGGTGTTAGCCGTTTTCAAAATGTTCGCGTAACTCAAAAACGCTTTACCTTATTGAAAAAAACTAAAAAAACCGAAATTCCGTAATAAAATTTTCTTTAGAAATAATTAAACTTTAATTCTAATATGCGCATTTATGGAACTTTTTCTGCAATAATTTCTAGTCTGCATTGAACATTTTGTATGGGAGCCCCCTAAGAAGTGGTGATAAGGGGCAAGTATGTCTCGAGAAAATGTTAAGGATAAAAAATTAATTGGGGTCATACATTTAATCCCGCTAGGGGCGACTCCTGGGTAATTATGGGACTTTTTCTTCAATATATATCTAGTCTGCATTGAACATTTTGTATGGAAATTTTACTAAACCGCCATATTTGTATTTTTGAAATTCTTAAATTTAGCCTGCACAGCGCATAGGATGCCCCCAGATGGGTCAAATGTATGACCAACCCCATTTTATTTTTCATCTCAATCATTAATTTCTAACATACCTACCCGCTATCTCCATTCCTTAAGGGGCTCCCATACAAAATGTTCAATGCAGACTAGAAATTATTGCAGAAAAAGTTCCATAAATGCGCATATTAGAATTAAAGTTTAATTTTTTCTAAAGGAAATTTTATTACGGAATTTCGGTTTTTTTAGTTTTTTCAATAAGGTAAAGCGTTTTAGAGTTACGCGAACATTTTGAAAACGGCTAACACCACTGGATTCAGCGTGCCCGAATTAGGTTAAAACGGCAAGTGCCCAGCTTGTCTAAAAAAAGTGTCAATTTCGGCCACAGTGTAATAGTTCCAGATCCTGTTAAAAGGTATCCTACGTAGACAAAAACTCATATACAAGAAAATACGGGTATGTTTTAAGTAAAAATTAGCTCTTATTAAAATATTTCTCCAAATGTGTTCATTTTGATTCTTTCTTTTTTAAAATTTTAAATAGACGCTCCCTTGAAAAAGTCGACAAAAAATCGACGAAACGTCGGGAAAAGTATAATAAAAAATTACTTTTTATTTACATTAACAAACCTTAGGCGCTATTAGCTTGAATAAAAAACAAATCAAAAATTAATGTTTAATTTAATTTTTCGAATAACTTTTATGTACGTAAATACAGATTCTTCTTATATAAGCACACGAACAGGCAGTGGCACACGTAAATATAGTGTATTTTGGTAATTATAGATGACTTTATCAAAATGAATTTCCCACTAAAATGATAAATTCAAATTTAAGTCTCAGGCCTACGTAATGCCTTAAAAATGAAATGGTCACGTGTCATGCTATTGTATTGTTTAAAAGCTTTGTGACTGTAAATTATGATCTGCACATGCATACACACGCGCTAACTCTTATACTCACAGGCTCATCGAAAGTTTTCTATTGCACATGAACTTGCACAAGCATGTCAGTAGTATTAGTGAAATATTGCTGCAATAGAAACAACAACTATAACAGGATGTGCCAATAAGAACTTGTCGATATTGACTGATTATCTACGGGCACTCGCCAAAGAAGGCAAAGGACAAATACAAAAATATACTTACAAACAAACAAACTCAAAACAAAAGGCTAAAATTTCTTTTGCGAGGCAGTTAGCTCCCTGTTACCGGTAGTATTTGATTTTGTAACTAAACTGTCGATGTTTGAACACAGCAGCATTTGAAACTAGAGAAGCAACTAGCAGAAGTAGCAAAACAATCAACCCCTAATGAAAACGGAAATATAAACATTACAACCGCTGTGATTTGGAGATGTTGTATTGATGTTGACAGGAAAACTACAATAAATTTTTCAATTCGATCCATGCGGCGTAATAAAATGTCAATAGTAATGAGGAAGATGATGTCGATGATATCTGGAGATTCGTTTTCCTACCTCCCATCCCCCACTCAAAAATTCTCTTAAAATTTATTGCAACTTCATGAAGAGGAAAAAATATCAAAAAAATTGATTATATTTATTTCATGCCAAATAATATTTTTTTGTTCAATATTGTTTTAACGTATTTTCGGAAATTGCAATTTTAATTTACTACTTGTGTAACTGTTAAATTAACAGTTTGCAAAACTTGTGGGAATCAAAATATAATTGAAAATGAAGTACGTTGATTTTGTGAAAAATTCTGAATAAGTTTTTAGAAGCATGAAGTGAAATATATGAGACAAATTTGGTATATTTAGCTCATAAGATATGGGCGCTATCGTGCCAAAATCGTTATTCCGGGAGCATATTTGAAGCACAGCTGCGAAAAACGTTGTAAAAGCCAATTTTTGCACAATCAGTTTTTTGCAAATTATCGTTTAAACATCATATCATACAAAATAATGCACCTTAACTTCTTCAAAATGCAATACAAAGAGTCAGCCAGTGAAAAAAGTTGTAAGTTAATTAAAAAAATTATACAAACAAAAGCATACACTTGCAATAAAATTGTTCAATATTACGTATTTTATATCGACCCATTTGCCCGAAATTATCGAATATGCCAATTTGTTTGAAATTAAGTTTTTGATGCAATCTTGTTCTACATTCAAAGAGACGTCGCACATAGGGGTTTTTTGCCAATCTAGCCGGACATTAAGCAAAAAAATTTTTTTAAGAAATGGAAAAATTTAAGTACGCAGCTCGACAGACAACAAAGTTCTGCATCGTATAGTGAATTTTCAAGTCTTTTGCTTGAGATTTGTGGTTTTGGGACACTGTTAAAACCAGGAAAGTTGATTAAATTGCATGCGTGTTCATTGACTTTTTACGGTTTTGGGAGGTTTACAATATATTTTTTTGTAGATAAACGAATAAAGATTTTACATTGAATTTTTTTTTCTGTGAAAGACTATATAAACAGCTAATTATGAAAATTTTTAGAAAAATTTTATTTGAATTTTTTATGATAAAAAAATTAGTACGAAATTAAAAAAAACGATTTTTTTGTTCACTTTTTTGTAAAAAAAAAAAATTTAAAAGGTTTTTGAAGGTGAGTTCCGCTGAGTTCTTAAAAATTTTATACATCACGATAAAATTTGAAATCTCTACTTTTAAATTCAAAAAAAAAACGTTGCGCGTTGTTGCGCCATTTTTTTTTATGATTTTTTGAAAATTTCACCTTTTTTCTGTTTTTGCTCATCTTGCATAGGTACATATGATAGAAACCCTTTCGTCAGTCATAAAATGTTTTGGTTGTACGTAGATGGTTTTTATTTAAATTATTACATATAAGCCTAATATTACCTGTGTAAAAAAAGGGATGTGCGAAACAGTAAGTAACGGGTTTTAACCACCTGTGCGGCCGCTAAAGGACGTTATTTAATAGAGCAAAATAAATGTACCTGTTTTGCATAACTTTTAAAATCATTAACAACAAAAATAATATATAATAAAAAATCAAATCTGGGCTCTAGGTACTTAGTTTTTTTAAATATATATTGTGGTTTTTGCATAAAATTGTTATCAGAACCATTTTGAAGCTTCGAGAGTAAAATGGAAAAAGTGTATACGAATTTAGAGTTATTCCAAATTATACAAGAATGTAGTTCTAAACTCGTTGAAGAGAAATTACAATTTTTAGTTAGAAAATTGTGCGAAATTTCAAAATGTCAGGGAGATAGTGACATATCAGTAGTAAATCAATGCTTAAAGAAATTCAAATATTTTTTTAAAATATTTTGGCATTCAGCACAAAGAAAAAAGGATCGATTTGTAAGTATGCATGCCAAATGGCTGGAAGGAACAGTGACAATACCTTTTTTTGGGAGTTCGTCTTCAAAACGACTACAAAAGCCGTTTGTTGAATTGACCGAAAGAAGTAAGAGAAGAAAAACTGAAATCTTGCGAACTCAAACCGATGCTGATTTATTGATGCACGCTACCCAAACACAACTACAAACGTCTGGAAAAAAAGATGCCTCAGGTCTGCTTAAAGAAATTGTGTCTTCTCCGGCAAGAGCTACAAAAATAAAAAAAGCATACAAAGCTGCACAAGAGGATAAAGTAAAACAGCTAACCCCTCTAAAGGCTCTTTCTATATTTGTAGAAGCTGATCTTTCTCGAAAACAATATGAAATAATCCGAAGTGCCGCTAAGAAGGTTTATCCTAGCTACAAAATTCTGCAGAGAGAGAAAAGTGAATGCTATCCTCCAAAAGAATCATTTGAAGTAACGGAAACATGTGCTCAAATAAATCTTCAGGATTTGCTTAATCATACTGCAAGTAGATTACTTACATATTTAAAAGATGTTTTATGTGATTCACAAATAGAAGAATGCAACTCCCTCGAACTAATAAGCAAATGGGGCTGCGATGGATCACACCAGGCACAATTTAAGCAAAAGATGAAAAATGATGCTTCTGATTCTCATATTTTTCAGAGTAGTTTCGTACCGCTTCGACTAATATATGGTGCAAAAAAGGAGAAAATATTATGGCAAAATCCAACTCCTTCATCACCGCGATATTGTAGACCTATTCGCATCAGATTTGTTAAAGAAACTGTAGATGTAATCCAAGAAGAAATTAATTATGTACAAGATGCCATTACTACATTACAAAACACTAATTTTTTAATGGAAGGAAAGTTATATTCCATAAAACATACAATGGTATTTACAATGATAGATGCAAAAGTATGTAATGCCGCAACACAAACTACGTCCACAATGAAGTGCTATATTTGTGGGGCTACTTCAAAAGAATTTAACAATTTGAAAATCAAAAGGGATATAGACGTAGATGCACTTTCTTTCGGATTATCTACTTTGCACGCCAGAATTCGTCTATTTGAGAGCATATTACACCTATCGTATAAACTCACAGTAAAAAAGTGGCAATTAAGATCGGATGAGGACAAAACTATTGTTAATGAGAGGAAAAAAACTATCCAAGAAAAATTTAGAAGTGAATTAGGGCTAATAGTGGATGTACCGAAGACTGGATTTGGAAACAGCAACGATGGTAACACCAGCAGACGATTTTTTTCCAATCCTGAATTAGCTGCAGAAATAACTGGAATTGCATTGGATTTCATCTACCGGATCAAAGTTATTATTGAAGTAATTACAAGTGGTCACAAAATCCATTTGCACGAGTTTGCCAATTATTGCTTAGACACTGCAAAACTTTACGTTACTCTATATCCCTGGCATCCTATGACACCTACAATGCACAAGATTTTAGTACATGGCGCAACTGTAATGAGTGAGGCATTGTTGCCTATCGGGCTATTATCAGAAGAAGCGTCTGAGGCACGAAATAAACATTTTCGGCTTTACAGGCAGAATTTTGCTAGAAAGTTTTCGAGGGTTCAGTGTAACAAAGATGTTATAAATAGACTTTTGCTCAGTTCTGACCCACTGATTACTAGTATAAGACCAACTCCAAAAAAAAAGTCACTACCCTTTACGAAAGAAGCAATTTCTTTTATGCTTCCACCTGTACTTGGCTCTGAAGAGAATTCAGATTCAGAAGAGGATTTTGAAGAAGCAGACGAAGAAGAACCATGGCACTCATCATCATCTTAGTGCAAAAGAGAAGTTATTTTAAATAAATTAGTTGTTATTATTTTAAATAAAATTTGCTGTTACTATTATAAATAAGTTATTATTACGAATATATTAATTATTTTCAGATAAATTAAATACTATAAAATATATAAAAGTCACATAAAATCTTAAAAATTAATATGTTTTGGAAATTAGCAAAAAAAAAAAAAATTTTACAGGGTCGTTCCGGGGGGGGGGGTGTTTGGAGGGATATCTCCCCCTACCCATTAAAGTTCAAAAATTTAATTTTTATAGTATTAAGGCGTTAGTAATCTATTTCTTTTAATATTTACATTTTTTTTAAATATTATTTTATGTAACCGCCCTCAAAAGGGGGCGGGGGGCGAAAAGTGTAATTTTACGATCTCATGGGTCTTATTTTAGGTTTTTTAACTTTCGCCGACGTTAAAAGTTGCATTTGCCAAACAAAAGTATGGGAAAAGTTTAAAAAAAATTGCATTTTTCAGAGGTTGGATTAGATCTTCTAGGGGGAACATTTTCCTCCTTGGTCCGATTTTATTTATTTTTTAGGTTTACCTGCCTATGACAATATCACATATTTCTGCCAAGTTTCATCGATCTAGGGGCACTCAATAACTTTTAAGAAGCAATATAAGCTAAAACAAAAAGTAATGTCCGGCTAGATTGGCAAAAAACCCCTATGTGCGTCGCCTGAAAAAATATTGTAGGCGAATTCCACTTCGTTGCTCCAAAAATTTAATGTATATTTTTATTTTTATAGTGCAAGTGATAGCAGAGAAAAGTAGAAAAATTGCTCTCCTATAAAATTTGGTTTTTGTAACATACGATAATTTCGCGCAAAAGGGTCGATATTATATTCGAAGGTTGCCCAATATATTGGCAACAATATAAAGACTTTTGATTATTATTGCACAACGAAAAGAATGTTGGCAACATTGTACAATGCTGTTTATGTTATTCCTATAGGTTACTAGCTTAACCCGGTGCGCTTCGCTACACTGCTTTAACAACGTTTGAAGACTCTCGCTTTAATAGTTTTTCAGTTGAGAGATATTTTGTATATGCATCCTATAGGAGGTATTTCCCCCCTGCGCATACACGATTTATTTTTATTTTCAAAAGTGTAGTATACCATAAGAGTGACTTCTACTAAGTTTGAACATTCTTACTATAACAGTTCTTAAGATATGCGATATTAAACATTGGCGTTTAATGGCGGGTACTACTTCCCCCGCTTCTATTTTATTTCAATTTTGGGGCTCAAAAGATCCTACTGCCAAAAGTTCAACAAAATGCGTGCAGTGTCTCTTATTAATATTTCTATCTATGAGGACTACTGCTCCTCCCCTGTCTACCCCGCCCATTTTTATATTTAAATTTATATTTTACCATAATAGTAGCTTTAACCACGTTTGAAGACTCTCCCTTTAATAGTTCTTCAGTTGAGCGATATTTAATTTATGCATCCTATTGGAGGTATTTCCCCCCCTGCGCCTACCCGCTTTATTTTTATTTCCAAAAGTTTAGTATACCAGAAAAGTGACTTCTACAAAGTTTGAACATTCTCACTATTACAGTTCTTAAGATATGCGATATTAAACATTGGCGTCCTACGGGGGGTACCACTTCCCCTGCTGCTATTTTATTTCAATTATGCATTCAGAAGACCCTACTACCAAAAATTCAACAAAATTAGTGCAGTGGCTCTTAAGATATGCGATGCTTAATATTGGCATCCTATGGGGGGAAATAGTTCCCCTGCCCCTAAGGAAAAAATAAGTAGTCTATTTTAATTTTAGGGCTCACGTGATGTTACTGTAAAAATTTTAAGAAAATGGGTTCAGTAGTTTAGGAGTCTATAAGCCAACAAACAAACAATCAAACAAACAAACAAACATACAAACATTTTTAATTTTTATATATACAGATGTTCACCTTTTTATTGAATGAATGAAACCATTGTGCGACTTATTGCATAATATAGGACAAAATGGAAATAATATGGCGAATTTGATATACAATAATATTGCAAGTGTATGGGCCGCTTAAAAGCCGCTTGCGTTGTGGGAAAAACGTTTTAAATGCCATCGCCATTGTGGATATGAAACTTTTTATCACTAAAAAAAAAAAAGTTTTTACTATCATTCATTTTGAAAATCAAAAAAAAAAATTTTTTAAATAAGTAATCCTGCCTTTTTTGCTCACTTCAAAAATAATTATTTTGTCACTTACAACGATATTCGCGGCTGTGCTTCATTTGAATGGGTGCTAGTTGAAATAACAGATTGATTCCGATGATTTTGAAAATCAAACAAATCTCATACACTGAGAATATTTTAGCTCAATTATATCAAGCTAGCTTGTTTTGTATGGACCCTAATTTGGTAGGACACTTGTATGGCGGCTAGGTGAAATGGTATGGTATTGGCGCTATTGTCCTAAAACCATTATTTCGAGGAAAAAGGTAGTTTTTTTTGTATACAGATGGGTTATTTATGGACCAATTTTGCTCCTCTCTTTAAGATAAAAGTAAAGAAAATTAAGTTTATCAATTTAATTTAATTATTTTAGATTATTGTGTAAAAATTAGAGACAGTCGTTTCATATTTCAATAACGCACTTTTTGAGACCGAACCCGAACTTCGGTAAATTTTGACAAGTTCGGCCGAACCCGAACCCGAACTTTTTGTTAATAAATCTAAACAATTGTACTTTTTTTAATGTATTTATTTAAAACAAAAGCAAATTTCGGGAAATTATTACATTTACACTTTTGGAAGGATGCAACATGAAAAGATAAATTACACTTTATAGTAGTCAAAACTATTTTATAGTTAAACAAGTAAGAGTGCTATATTCGGCTGTGCCGAATCTTATATACCCTTCACCATTGTGCGAGCAGAATACAGAGCAACTAGACAAAAACTAAATAATTTTTACATATACATACATATTTACAATACTTAAAACTTCATTATAAATAAAATTTAAAAAGCGAAAACTGGTAAATATTTTTTTTAAATCGTTTTTAGAACATAAAAAAATAAAAATATTAAAACAAAAAATTTCTTTTTAAAAAACCAAGATTCAAACCACGGAACTCTCAGTTTCTAACTTAACACACCCCCTAGACAACTGAACCATTAAGGAACGTTAATTGAATATCATTAAAATGAAATATGGCACGTTTACTGTTCACAAAATTCAACACAGTTGAGTTGTAATTACTTTTGATGTTTTTGTTCACCGCAATAGCAAAGTTATTTGAGTTGTGAACCGAAATAGGGAAATATATTCATCAAAATAGTTTGTGCCATGTATGTATGTGTGTTTTGTTTGTTTTCTTTTATCTTTTTTGGCGAGTAGCAAAAAACACAAAAATTCCTAGTTTCCATTTGTTAAAATTATTTCGTTAAATAGATGAAATAATAAAGAAGGGCGATAACGAAAATCATATTGGGCATTATGCTAGTATATGTAAACAATTGAAAGGGAGGGGGGTCGGCAGAGGGACATCACATGGTTAAATCAAGTTCTCTCCTCATAAGGACCCAGATTATATACACTTTATAGGGTCTTAGATCAATATTGTAGAAATTACAAACGGAATGACAAACTTAACCTTATAAAAAGAGAAATTTTTGGGATTTTAGTATTTGGATCATAACTCAGCCATTTTTTAACCGATTTGACAGATTTATATACCGACGTGTTTAAGAAGAAATTTGCCAGTTAGTTGGGTTATTAATCTTGGAAGATCTATGGTTCGTTTCAGTATACTCTGACAAATCATCATGAATAGACTCACGCTTGAACAACGCTACGAAATTATCCAAATTTACTTTGAAAATCAGTCGTCGATTCGCGCAACTTATAGACGACTTCGTCATTTTTATGGCGTACATAATCGTCCATCTGAACAAGCCATTCGTCGAACTGTGGATAGATTTAGTACCACATACTCTCTAGAGGATGCAATAACACCAACACGTCGAAGGAATGTGCGTACTGAAGAGAATATCGCCGCTGTAAACGACCGGACCTTATTTCTTCAAAAATGAGGCCGGAGCTCGCGTTACGGTCAATGGAGATCGTTACCGCACCATGATCAATGATTTTTTGTTTGAAAATATGGATGACATTGATCCGGAGGAGATGTGGTTTCAACAGGATGGCGCTACGTGCCATACGGCGAACGCAACCATCGACTTATTGAAATCAAAATTTGGCGATAAGTTGATTTCGAGAAATGGACCTGTCAATTGGCCACCAAGGTCGTGCGATTTGACACCTCTCGATTATTTCCTGTGGGGCTACGTGAAGTCACTGGTTTATGCTGATAAACCAGCAACAATTGAAGCACAGCCGCGAATAACGTTGTAAACGCCACATTTTGCAATAAGTGTTTTTTTGCATATAACCGTTGACCTTACTTTCACAGTTTAAACATCAAATCAACCAAAACTATGCACCTTAACGCCTTCAAAATGGCGTACAAAGTGTCAGTCAGTGGAAGAACATTACAAGTTACTAACAAAATGATGAAACCGAAATGGTTTTGCAGTGCGGAATAATGTTTTAAAATCCTTTTGCATTAAAGTTTTTATTGTCATTATTTTTAATAATAAAAAAAAAAAAAAATGTTTAAAACAAATAATGATGCCTGTCAAAAAACGTTTTTTTGCTCTCCTGAAAAATTATTATTTTGTAACTTAAAACGTTATTCGCGGCTGAGCTTCAATTGACGCCTTGGAGGCCAGCATTGTTCGTGTTATTCGTGACATACGGCCAGCAGTGCTCGAAAAAGTGGCCCAAAATTGGACGTCCAGAATGCGCTTCGTCAAGAACAGCCGCGGTGCCCATATGCCCGAAATCATTTTCAAATGTTAATGTCACGTATTGATCTTTCGAATAAAAAAAAAATTTTGATTACAATTTAATTTTTTGTGTTATTTTTTACAATTTCAAGTTCTATCGGGCTTAAAAAAACACCCTTTATATACTTTATAGGGTCTTAGATCAATATTGTAGAAATTACAAACGGAATGACAAACTTATATAAACCCTTTTCCACCTGAGGTGAAGGGTATAAAAAGAGTAATTTTTGGGATTTCAGTATTTTGATTATAACTCCACCATTTCTTAAGCGATTTGACAGATTTATATACCGACGTGTTTAAGAAGAAATTTGCCAGTAAGTTTGGTTATAAATCTTGGACTCGGGAAGATCTATGGTTCCCGAAAATGGGTATTAAAAAAAAAATTATTATTTTGGCCATAACTTTTTCGTATCTGAACCGATTTTTCCGAGTTGTTCAGAAAATATTTTTTACTAAAGATTTCAGATTTTTTGATATGCCAGGGATATCCAGAGGTCATATAACAGTCCAAAAAATCAGGTTTGTATACAATTTTTGATATTTTTTTGTACAGGAAATACCACGGCCACTTTTTCCGATCCCGCCCACATTTTGTACGATCGTCATGTTAAAAAACTACAAATATGTCAGAATAAATTACTCAAAATGATATATAATTTGCCAATACATTTTTTAACACATTTAACATTGCACTCTATGTCTAACATAAAATTAGTTAAAAACAAACTTAATATATTGTCTCTAAACTTTAAAAATCGCTGTAGATACTCTAGATATCCACACATCAATCCATTTGTTTGATAACATTCATCCTTCGTTTTTACCCTCTAACTTTATTGCTCTCCTTATGGGTTTTTTTTTTGTTTCTTTTTCCCTAAATAAATACATGATACACTAATTAACTAATATTATAAAAAACCTCGTAGATAATTAAGAAGAAAAATTTATTATTAATTGATCTCTTAAAATTAAAATAAAAATATCAAATTATTGTGAAAATATAAATATTGTTATAACAATAAAATTGGAAAAAAAAATTACTTTTTGAAAATATGATAATTTTTTCGGATTGTTAAGAAAGTTCACGCAGGGATCGGGTTGAAGTTTGAAAACAACCATTTAATCTCACGGAGGGTTTTTTTTGCAAAACGACGGGAGACAGGTGTTTTCATTACTAAAACATTTTTGGTCACTCTGTCGTACTATGCCAATAATTTGGTTATAGTCCTGGTAACATATTAGTACTCAAACCTCTACAATGTATTTTTTGAATTCGTTGGGGTGTATTTTCTCTAAGTGGCGTATAATATTGGCGGTAGGTTATTTGCATGGCAATGAACTCCCCATTGACATTTGTTTGGCGCAACATTTGCATTGAGCGCTTGCTCAATTTAAAAAAAAACTCCAAAATGGATTGGATGACATTTTTATCTGGAAATATGTATTCTATAAAGCAAAACTATGTATAGATTATCTTATACCGTGTTCAGATATGCACCTTAATTTAGTTTTACGCAATAAATGCCATTATTGAGCTCAATTATCCATACAAAACTGCAATTTAGTTATCGCTCAATTAATACGAAATTGTTATAAATATTGAGTAAAATTAAAATGCGACATTGTAACAAGTGTGTTTATTACGCAAAACACAACTAACTAAACAGTGTTTCGACATTTGGCAATTGAAATTACAACAAAAAAAAAGGGCCATCCATTTGGTCTGCGCAAAAACCAGATGTTTATTCCTTAAAGATGTCAAAAGTTGTTTACATTTTCTTATACATGTACATTTTTGTTTACGTTGAATGTTGTATGTAGTAGTAATATAAATTGAATTAGCTAAATTGTGTATATGTGAACAGAAAGATAATTATGTCAATTAACCGAATATTGACTCAATAAAAAAGGTATATCTGAACACGGTACTACCATTCACACATGTTTGTTAAAATGCAACCCTGATAAAATCAAAAGTATTATTGTTTTGAAAATTCAAAAAAATCAAAAAAACGATGAAGTTGTACGGGATGTAATTTTTTTATTGTAATATGTGGGTAATTCCATGTCAAAACAACCAAGAGTGGGACCCAACCCTTCCGATTTTAATGAAATTTGGTGAGAAGGTTCCTTTCATCTTATAAGGAACATATATGAACGAAAAAAAATTAAAAAAATTTTTTTTCAAAAGTTATGTCATATTTAAAATGTCATAATTTCGCCGAATTAGCTGAATGTATTGAACTTATTGCTTCAATATCTCGAAAACTACTTGACATACGAAGATGATATTAATGTCATGTTACAGAGAATACTTGGTGCTACAAACCATACATTGAAAAAAAAATTTATAAACAGACTAAGTCAGACGCCTATTTTTATATTTGGCTGATTTTTTTATATAATACCTCAAACAGATCTTTAAAAATCCTGAAACTTTGAAGGACGTGTTTGTTTTTTAAGATATCGATACCTTCCCGCAAGAATGTATTAAGCGATATTTCTAAAATTGTGTAGGAAACGAAAAATGATTTTCAGAATACAAAACTTGACATCATTGCAAAACCAAAATTTTACTCAGGTAAAAAGTTTTTGTCGCTTAGTACATTTTCGTGGTCAAGACATTGGCGCTTGATACAATGGTAAATGGCGCTTAAAACATTGACATGGACACAAAAAATAAAGGTTTGAAATAAATTGTGTCGTTTAATTCATTTTTTATTTTTTCCGTTTAACAATACAATAAATCAAAATCTATATAAAAAGTAACAAAACATTTATTTCATAACAAAAATTCAAAAATTACACTTAAGGCTCAGTCAAGGCCCATCTACCAGGTCTGCTTACTTGTACAAAAACAAAAAACTTTTTCTTTTAAGCTGTCAAAAACTTACTACCACATGTACAAAGCGATAGGAAAAAACGTGTATGTAAACAACTTTTGAAAGCTCAAAAGAACGAAAACAATGATCATCAGGCTTCTTGCGCAGACCTTTTCAATGGGCCTTGGGCTCAGTTAGTCTTTACTTTCTGTTCTGTTACGAATCAGCTGATTTGTTTTTGTTATTAAAAAAATCTATGAAATTGATTAGTTTTTCTGTTCTGTTGCGGTTCAGTTTGTTAAAATCAAAAATTTGTTAAAGGCTCAGTTAGTCTTTACTTTCTGCTTCTGTTCTGTTCCGTGCCGTTCTGTTACGAAATTGTGGTAGTTACTTTTTCTGTAGTAACTTATCAGCCATTTATGACAAACTTATTAGTTTTGCACCGTTCGTTGTTTATTTCAATAACTTAAATGCACATGAAATTGAAGAAATTAAATTTTATGAATTCTTAAAATCAAAAAACAGTTTATTTCAATAAAAATATGTATTTTTTTATTATTTTTTTTGCTGTCACTTACAAGTTCTTAACAATTTTTTGATTTAAACAACTGAACCAAAACAGAACAGAAAAACTAATCAATTTCATAGGTTTTTTAATAACAAAAAAAAAATCAGCTGATTCGTAACAGAACGGAAAGTCAAGACTAATTCTGCCTTAAGTAATTGTAAGTGACAGCAAAAAAATACATATTTATATTGAAATAAACTGTTTTTTGATTATAAGAATTCATAAAATTTAATTTCTTCAAATTAATGTGCATCTAAATTGTTGAAATAAAACAATGGACGGTGCAAAACTAATAAATTTGTCATAAATGGCTAATAAGTTACTACAGAAAAACTAACTATTACAATTTCGTAACAGAACGGCACGGAACAGAACAGCAACAGAAAGTAAAGACTAACTGAGCCTTTAGAAATCAAAACGGAAATTTTTTAGATTATTAATCATCATTTTGATTGTCAGACAAATCATCTTCTTCGTCTGTCTCTTCCAATTCGTCTTCTTTCTCACCAAATGTATTTTTTATAATATCCTCGTGTTCTTGTATGTATCGTTCAGGAATAAACTTTCTTTTGAGCAGACTCTCTAAATCCTTTCGTTTCGGGCCTGATACTGGCAGTTTTGAAGAATAGAAAAATTTTTTAAACTCAAGAACAATCATAATCTATAGTGTTATAAGCGACAAAATTGGATCAAGTTCTAATTGGATGAGTGTGCTAAGCGACAATTTCGGTTAAACTATGCGACATCTAGCAAAATTTTTGTGTGGACCTTTTGTTGCTTACGACAATTACATTTTTAAAAATGTCGCTTAGCATAATTTCTTTGGCGTATAATACAAATTTCAGGGAGCAACTTTATTCCAATGAGAAAACTTGACGGTTGATACAATTTTATGTTCTCTCTAGTTTCCTTTGCATCCATGATAAGGAGCCGAAGATGTCAATTTGATGTGCCTGGTAAGCCATCAAATTGTCATCGAGTGCCTATGTTCCACCTCCGCGTGGTGGCTCCTGGTAACAGCTGGATATTTCCAGTTGGCTAAGTGAACAGGGTTATTATACAGGTCTGTGTAACAAACTGCCCTTCGAAAAAGAAGGACAGAAAGATACTTTGAGGAATTCACCTCATTGTATAGTGGTTATTGTCCAAGAACAATAGTCTTCGGCTTTTTAAAGAGACGATGGGGTCTGTACTCCATGCGTAGGCAAGCAGAGAAGTATATGATTCAAATTATCACACTACTCTTCTAAGGAAGTTTAGTAAAAATATTTGTGGTGTATTTCAACCCTAGTATAGTGATCATTTGAAAGATTGATGAAGTTGCTTAATTTTGCTTACCCGTCTAGCATGTTGAGTTAGATGGGGAGTCGTTTGAGTCAACATTGAACAGGTTGGAGTTATCCCTGGATCCGTAAGGTGACAATTGACTTGTGAATGGTCTTGGATTTTATCCTTGACCCAGGTGTACTGGCACTCCTAGTGAGTCTCATACGACCTAACAGAGCGTATGCTGCTTGATGGCGTCACTAAAACTATCGAAAGCTAGAGTTCGTTTGGTCTGGATAGACCAAATTCACTCGAGGTCTGACCTAAGGACTTAAACAGTAGGCACTACGGGCATCATCTGCCCCCAGCTTAGGCTGGTTTGACGGTTGGATGAGGTCTCCGGTTAGTTGGGTTTCTGCAAGAAATGCTTCCTGTCTTTCAGGTTGATTGTCTTGCGTGAGCCGATGCCTTTTGGAGAGACGCTAATTTGGAGAGCACGTAGTGGCTGTGGTTTAAACATATTTCGACAGATGCTGCTGGAATTCAATAAAGCAGCGGAGGTTAGATAGCTCCGGTTCTCAAGCAAGGGATGAGTGTTATAGGCTTCGACGGGTTTATACACTCAAAGTTGCCACCTGTGTGTGCAAATGAATTCTAACTCACACGGGGGCATTTGGTAATTGCTTAATATTAACTCACCAAGTGATTTGGTTTGGATCACTGTGAGGTAAGGTCTTAGGACAGATACTCACGTTAATCTATAATCGAATCCTGCATCCATGATAGGGCAGCGAAACCCAAATGTGGCGCTTAACTTCGAGTATAGTTCCACATCAAAAAGTCATTTTATAAAAAAGTTTCGTTTAATACATTCTTGCGGGAAGGTATCGATATGATTTTTTTTTCTTTCGCAACCTTTAAAATAAATAATCTTAAAATTGAATTTTAATATTGTAATTTTGAGCAATAAGCACACTGTGCTAGTTGCAAAAAACAGACCAGCCGCACACCTGCCATTTTTGCCAGTGGTGCTAACCGTTTTTTTTTTTTTAGGTTAGCTCTTGTTTTCAAGATATACCGTTATTTTGAAAATGTAAGAGGTTGCACAGCATATATTCGCGTAACTCAAAAACGGTTTAGTTTATTGAAATTACTAAAAAAAACCGAAATTCGGCAATAAATAATAAAGTGGGGTTGGTCATACATTTAACGCATCTAGGAACATCCTAGATGGCCCCTGCAACGCGTAGGATGCTTCTAGATGGGTCAAATATATGACCAACTCAACTTAATTATTTATTGCCGAATTTCGGGTTTTTTTTAGTAATTTCAATAAATTAACCGTTTTTGAGTTACGCTTATATATCGACCCCTTTGCGCGAAATTATCGTATGTCACAGGAACCAAATTTTACAGTAGAGCCATTTTTAAACTTTTCTCTGCTATCACTTGCAATATAAATATAAAAATATACATTCAATTTTTGGAGCAACGAAGTGGAATTCGCCTACAATATTTTGTCAGGCGACGTCTATTTGAATGTAGAACAAGATTGCATCAAAAACTCAATTTCAAAAAAATTGTCATAAACGATAATTTCGCGCAATTGGGTCTATATGCTGTGCAACCTTTAACATTTTCGAAAGAGGGCCAAAATATAGAGATTTTGAAATTGTACTAAATAATTTCCGAAATGGGACTTAAAATTACTAAACTTGTTCATGTCATTGGTTTAACTTTCAGCATTTGTTTCTAAAAATAGAAACAAAAATAAATCAAAGTTTATATTTTAAATTATCAAGAAATGTATAGGAACTTTATGAATGCAGTATTAAAAATTAAATGAAGTAATAAGAAAATTTTAAGAATAACGTAACGTAAAATTAGTGTTTCATCAAGAGGGTATTTAATCAAAATTATTTTTTTTTTACTTTTTGAAAAAAAAAATTGGCACGCAACATTAATTTTACTTTTCCTGATCATTTTTAAATTTTGAGTTTATAGCCTCTTGTTGACTGAGTTCGAAATGTTTTTTTTTTTAAATAAACACAGTCATACCTTGGTTGACACCGCATAGTTTACGTAGTTAATATTTATGTGGACAAATTGTTTGTACTTTCTTAATTCGATTTGCGACCCAGTAAAAACTTTGCTTACAAAATAAGCCGTAAAATAATGAGAACTTGACAAGAAGACTACTTATTTTTCTACTAGAAAAAATACTTATTTCTGCTTGCGATGTCCCAAGTAATCCTTAATAATTTGGCCAATTATAACCTCAAAAATAAAATTTTTCTTTTGTACTTAAAAGTGTTATAGTAATATGTAGTTACAAAAAGAGTCAAAAAATAAGTAGTTACAATTTAACTTTCAAAAAGCTTAAACACAATAATTTAAATTACTCCTATTTTCATAAGAAATTTCATGGCGTTTCTGTTAAAAAAAGGACACATTAATAATATTTTCGAAGTGTAAGAAGTCAATAATAAAAGAGTGTTTTGGCTGCACAAAATAATTTATAGCTCTAACACTCACATCGAAATTATTCTTAAAATGTTATAGTATTACCGAATCTCTAAAAAAAAATTATTTAATAATAATAATTATTTAAATCATTATATTAAAGTATTTTTTGTAATGTATAATTATGACTTATTATTATTATTTAATATATAACTTATAATCCAAAAAGTGGCGAAGAATGATAAAGAAATAATGAATTCAAGAAGTCATTAAAATTAGGATTGTAAGTAAAGTTTTCGCTGGGGATGCCAATCGACTTACTTCACCTCAACTCGAAATATACGATAAGGTTCTTGGTTCTTAAAAAAAAAACAAAGCATAATAAAATATTAGCTATTTGCCGTTATTGCAAGTACAAAATGGCCTTCTTATCGCCAGCACTATAGGACTTTCGCCGATTGCAGAAAAAAAAGTATTAAAAAATGTATCTTACATTAGTGGTAGTTCGATAGCGGGGCTTGTTCTTTTAAAACTACTATTAAAAGAAGGCCACTTATAATGGAATCAATAAAAACTCCATTGATATTGTGAAGTAAAAGTTTAAAAAAAAAAAATAAATAAATATTCTAATAGCGCCAATTATTCAAAGAAAAGCAAACTACAAGTTTGAATTATACTTTATCTAAGGTTTTTATATGAGTAAAGTGAACTTCCTTAACAATAACTGAAAACTCGAGAATAATCGCGACGTAAATCGAGGGACCACTGTTAAATTCCCGTTGCTAAGCCCTTATCCTAATCAATCCGTAAAGAGTATGAATTTTAGATATTGACAATCAATTTACACTCCACCAGCATAATACATAGGTAGAGAAAGCCACCGAATACATCTGCAGTTTTTATGCCGAATCGCCTTGCCGCATTTTTGTTTTCCAGTGACCATGAATATTGAATCAAACAAAGTATTTTTAGTTGGGCTCATAAAGTAGAGTTGACCACACTACATAGATATGTATATACCCTGTAGGAAATGTCGATAGTGAAACTGCACTTACTCACTGTTTACTTTGTCACCAGTACTATTGACCAATTATAGACCAGACAATGCTTTGTGCTATAGACATTTAGCATGTGCTTGTCATTGAAAATCCACTACTTACGTTAGAACTATTGACTAGGTACCTAATGTGGGACAGTATGGTGATAATGAAAGCAGAGCTTAACCAGTACATTTGAGTTGTTTAAATCTACACTTTTGAAACTGTTTACTCGATTTTCGCGCTAAATTCAAATACGTGAATATATATATTTTTTTTTAAAGCATGTCTAATTTATAAAAATAACTTGCAGTTATTTCATAAGAAAAAACTTTGCATTCTTTTCACTAATTCTAGAATTCAGCTGTCAAAAAACGTGTCTTGTTTCTCATAACCAGACAAAAGTAAAGACGCTTTGTTGACGGTTTTACCAAAAAGTCGCAAATATAATCGACAAAAGTGGCGACATGGAAACATTTGATCCCAGGTTTCCAGCAGGGTATGTTTAGTATTAAATAATTATGTACATACTTTCATAATGGATTTTTATCATAAAATGCATACATTCATACAAACTTTTTGGAAGGCGTGAAGAAAAAAATATCAGCCGACTGGCGAGCGGGCGCTAAGAAAACACAAAAGGAAACTCACTTCAAAACAATAACAACAACAATTTATTTATGAACTATGAAAATAAAACAAAAAATCAAATGTATGCAAAACCACAATTATAACGAACAAAAATATTCAATACTGATAAGAAAATTTTGTCCGAGTTCAAGAGAATTTTTTCTTCAGAACCTCCATATCACAAGTATTTCGAATAAAGTTATCCAAGCGAAAACATTTAACGGAAGCAAGTAAATACTCATATATGTGTTTTTGGTTTTTAATTAAGTCTAAAAAATAGTTATTGAATTTCACATTAAAATAAATATAAAATGATAACTGACAGCAAATGCCGAAGAGCACAGATCATTCTATCATTTTTAATGATCACATTGAGTCTGGTGTCTAAAAATCCTGAGGCGGCCCGCGATCGGGGTGCACGATGTGAAAAGCCTGATTATATACCAAATGGTAGCTATCGTATGAGACGAGATAGAGTAATGAGAATTTCCTGCAATTTAGGTTTTGCATTGCAAGGACCAAAAACTATTGACTGCATTCGGGGGAAATGGGATGGAGAAAAACCTGTATGCGCTAGTATGTACTTTGCGATAAAATTCTCTAAACGATTTTTATAACATGCAGGAAATTTTTATATTTTAAACATATTTAGAAAAAGGATGTTCAAGAGACTTGAAACAACCCGAAAATGGTCGAATTCAAATTGAAAATGATCTTAAAGCTATTTTGTACTGTTCGGATAATTACAATTTGGCTGGAAATCGTCATTCCTATTGCAATGGAAGTCACTGGGATCGTCCAATTGGAAACTGTCGTGGTATGTGCAATTTATCAGTTTTACTTATTTTTATTTAGCACTAATTGTGTAATCGTGTTTTGTAGTTTTTGTTTAAGAAAAATTCTAATAATGTGCGTAAAATGTTTAAACGAAAACCCGTATTAAAACAGGCTAAACATTTTAATAAAATAAAAATAATATTTATTAAAGGGATATTTTTGAGCCATTACCAACTCCATATGTAATACAGATTTTCAATGAATAATTCAAATTTTTTATCAGCTCTAGTTTCGCGATAAAGTGTTATATCAAATATAAAGACACTTGCAGGACATACATATATAAAATATAACTTGAGAAGGCTTAGATCTATTTAGTAAAAAAAAAAATCCAAAATTCGACAACAAAATTATCTTTTAGACGCGTAGGCATTATTTCTAAATCTACACAGTAGCTTCAGAGACATAGTAAAAAATTGAGCCAAATTTTTTTTAAGCATTTTTGTTTTTAAATCTTCATTGAAAGTAAAAATAAAACAACGAGCCATCTCAATATATTCTCAATATAGCTCAATATATTTCAAAGAAATTGAGCGTTTTTCATTGCAATCGGTGGACAACTTTTGATTTTATTATATTATATTTCAGTATTGACTTAAATAAAACACAATTTGTTTGACGATTTCAGTTTTGTTGATACCAATGTAAAGAACCTGTTTGTGAGCGAATGGGGCAATGACTTATTAAACTCCCTATTTGTAAGCAAATGTGGTAATGACTTATTTAACTCTCTATTTGTAACCGAGGGTGGTGAGCACTTGCCTCCAATGACATCACCGCATTAAAATAATAAGTCAAAATGCCAATGTATCGGGCGATTTTTTAAGAGCTATAGGAAAGTTAAAAAAAAACACATAAAATTCAGAAAAATACATGAAATCTTTATTTGAATCGATAGTACGGGCAATATAATTTAATGTTATTAAATGTTTGAATGTTGACCGTGACTGCGCATCAAATGGTCCATCCGCTTAGTCTAATGTTGGCATACTCTTTCCAACATTTCGGCAGGTATCTCATGAATAAATGCTTCAATGTTGTCTTCCAATGCGCCAATTGAAGCGGGCATGTGTGTATAGACATGAGCTTTAACATAGCCCCACAAAAAATAGTCTAAAGGCGTTAAATCGCACGATCTAGGCGGCGAATTGACCGGTCCCGAACGTGAAATAAAATGTTCACTGAACTCGCCTCTCAATAAGTCCATTGTTAAGCGTGCTGTGTGGCACCGTCTTGTTGAAAGCACATGTCATGCAAGTTAAGTCTTGCATTTTGGGCAAAAAAAAGTTGGATATCATCTTACGGTAGCGCTCACTATTCACAGTTACGTTACGATTCGCATCATCTTTGAAGAAGTACGGTCCAATGATGCCACCAAACTGTGACTTTTTCTGGATGCATTCGTAGCTCTTGCAATGCTTCTGGCTGATCTTCGTCGCTGAACACAAGAAGCGCGCGATGAACTTTCTTAACAGAGCACGCATTTTGATAATAAAATTCAATAATTTGCAAGCGTTGTTCGTTTGTAAGACGATTCATGGTTATATTATAGACCTTTGACAGTGAAACAAAACACAAAACATGCGTCATCTAATTAAAACAGCGTTGCCAAAAAGATAATAGCTAAAAAATCACCCGATATAAGAAGTGGAGTTTAGTTATATTAGCTTATTAAATCGTTTCATTGCAATTTAAGTTTTTGCTGGGCGGTTGTGTTATCTCAATTTTTTGATATTAAGATCATCCTTTTTTCTTTTGATAAAAATCCCACGCGTAATAAGTGCAGCTTATATTATATCGCATTAAAAAAAAAAAGGTTGCCAAAAACATTTCGGAACTTTTTCACAAAATGAGCAGAGTACAACTCAATCAACTTGATTGCATAGATATTTCGAATAAATTTTTTCATATGCGTTTTGACAGCATTTCACGTGAAATGTTGTACAAAGTATCAGACTTAATACGTGGATTTTTATAGAATTCTTTATGTCCTTAATGGCCAAACAACTAAATGGTTGTGATTTTGTATTTATTAACAGTAAATGTATTTTGTGAATTCAAAAATTAATTAAATTTGAGCCAGTAAACAAAAAAACTGTAGCACTTAAACGTTTAATTCACTTGTTTACATTTTTAATTAAAACTGATTTTATTTTTGATTTATGCTTTAATTGGTGAACAATGCTGGAAAATTTTTCGTCTACGTATTAAAACAGATGTTTTAATACCCTTCACCGAAGGTAAAAGGGTATATATAAGTTTGTCATTCCGTTTGTAATTTCTACAATACTGATCGTATATCCTATAGAGTAGAACTATATGTTGTGCCTGGGTTCTTATGAGTAGCGAAGTCGATTTAACGAAGAACCCCTATGTGATGGGGACTTGATTGGTATATTATTATGTCACACAGGCTTCGTTAAATTTTTGCTATTGAAATTTAGCTAGATCGGTACATAATTAACTACGACTGCATCTAAAGGCCGGGATTCACTATCCTACACAATCGTACGATTCATTCAAACGAAAAGCTGTCTGAATTATATTCGACATTAAAAAAAATTCTGCAAAATCTGTTGTTAACACCACACTATCCCCCAAAAAATATGGAAACTCATATGACTCTGCAACTCTGATCGCATAGAATCTGTCATATCATAAAATTTTGCAAGTCGGTCAGAATTATCTATCATACTTTATGAGCATCATGATTTTTTTGAAAAATCGTACAATTGAATAGGATGTGTATCGCCGGCTTAATTGTTAAACATAAAGTCTCTAGTTGTTGTTTTTATATCCACCACAACTACAAGTTGTGAAGAGGGTATTAAGTAAAGGTCACCATACACCACATGTGTTTACATCTGACTTGTCTACTTTTAAAGTCACATGTAATTGTGCATGTCGATCAAAATTTTTGTTTTACAGAAGGTTTATAATATTCGCTTTTTTCTTCGCTTAGTTTTTGTAGAAGCCAAAGTTGTTCTCCGATTTCTAAGAGTAGGTTGTTATGCATTTATGTCACATATACTCCGTTAAAATTTGCTATTTAATTCAGCCAGATCGGCTCACAAATTGCTGAAATATTAGCAAAAAACACGACTGACTCTAATTCAGTCATAAAATCCCATGTTCTTGTTGATTTATTCTTATATTTATTTTTTTTTTTTATTTATTTATTTATTTGATTTCCAATACAACAAGATATAAATCTTATAATTATAGTATTGGATTTTTGTATTGTAATTACATTGTTGAGCAAAAAATGATATATTATTATGAAAAATAATTTAATAATTTCTAGAAATAAACAAATAAGTTTAAAATAGTTAAATACAAACATAATAAGAAGGAAACAGTATTAATTTGTGATAAAAAATTTATACAATTCTTTCTCAAAAAGCAAGACGTTGCTAATGGATTTATTTCTAAAGAACGGTATTTGTATAACTTTCTGTTCTTATCGCTCAATGGGGAATGGTATGAAGGATTCGGCATAGCCGAATATATCACTTTCCCTTGATTGATATTGTTATTGTTTTTTTAAAATGCATTTGATGGGCTTTTCGTTATTTGTTGACAGTAACTTAAGCCAGCTTATGCATTTTATGGTTTGGGTTTTAGAATGGTTTAACTGCCATCATACAGAATTACAGTCACAACTCGTGGTAGGGACAGGTAAATGCGTTCCGATACATTTACGATAACAAAGTATTTAAACACTTTAAATTATTAATAAATATTTTTATTTAAAAAAAATTTAATTATTTTCGAACAAATATTGTTTGCTTTTATTTAATTTAAGAACGCAAGAATGTAATACAACATGAATGTGATTTCGAAACTGATGACATCTGTGGTTGGACATATGGTCAAAGAGAGGGCTTGGAATGGAAACGTGTAATGGCAGCAAATGTTTTTACTACATTTAAGACTGGACCGCGGCATGATCACACAACGTTAACAGCAAATGGCGGTCACTACATGCTAATGGAGAGTCTAACAATACTTGATGATGATGTCACACTTACTTCTCCGATATACGATCGCGCTTTGAGCTTAAAAACTGCATGTTGTTTTCAATTCTTCTACTTTATGTATGGCGCCGGTGTTGGCGATCTGTTTGTGGTTGTAAAGCCGATATCGTTGGCTTTAAAAGACTTGATGAAAAAGCGAGAAGAGTAAGAATTTGTTATTTTACTGATAAAAAATAAAAAAGTTTATGACAAATTTTACTATTGAATGATTCTAAAAAAAAAAATTATTCGTGTTTTTAGTTTGATCAAATTTAAAAAATATGGAAATCAAAACAACATCTGGAACGAGGCTCATTTTAATATTGAAGAACTGGAGGAAGATTTTCAAATATTGTTTATAGCCAAATCAGGTCATGGTCAATTGAGTGACATTGCTGTTGATGACGTTAAACTATTAACGGGAGACGATTGCAGAGCGCTTGACAATAAAGAAGACGAAGATCTGTCCAATGAAGAAGACGGCACAACGACATGTAATAATAATGTAAATTGATTCTGAATAAATGTTAATGACAAGTTTCTTTCAGATGAATCAATATTCGAGATGCAGTCTTGTGTAGGGCGCTGCTTTGAATCGTCTGGAAGTGGAATAGTGCACAATCCTAAAAGTGGTCACCTCTTAGGATTGTGTAACTGTGACACCGATTGTGAAGATAGTGACACATGTTGTCCTGATTTTCGAACAGTTTGTTTAATTGGTAAGAAATTTATTAAAGTATATTTTTTTGTTGAAGATTTGTATTCAATAGTTGCAACATTATTTAGATATTAAATAATTGTTACAAATACAATCACAAATTATATTTTAACATAATTTACAGTGGAGTTACTTTTGTCCTTTCAAAATTCATAAAAAAAAATA
The DNA here is from genome assembly GCA_930367215.1 of Pollenia angustigena. Taxonomy (NCBI): domain Eukaryota; kingdom Metazoa; phylum Arthropoda; class Insecta; order Diptera; family Polleniidae; genus Pollenia; species Pollenia angustigena. The sequence goes on along the minus strand of OV884057.1, from coordinate 114,516,219 downwards.
ATTATTTTCGGCCCTGAAAATAATAGGAGGGGTTAATTGGCACCTTTTTGACACTTCCTAACAGGTCATTGAAATTACCTAAATGGACACAATCAATTTCGATTTAAATAATGTATGTCGCGGATATTGTCTGAGTGAACCATGTTAATATTAAGTAATAGAATCAAACAGAAACCGCCACTGCCCACCAGAGGAAAGGTAATTGACACAAAAGAAGTCATGTGAATGAATTTTGTGCAGGTTGTGGCTGATTCTCTCTGGCTCTATTACTTTAAATGTTGGGGATCTATCATATTACCATGGATCGCTCGGGACAATATCAACGACAGACATTATTAAAATTGAAATTGAATGTGTACATTAAGGTTACTTCATATAAAGTGTTAGAACTAGAACCGGTCCCTACCACTGTCAAGTGACAAGTTTGGTGTAAGTTCCTTTTTCCCTAGAGAGGAGTGGGTGAAATTGCTGTTTCGCACATTCCTGTTTTTTCATACATTTACAATTTAAATAAAAAACATCTAAGAACAATTATTAAAAGCGAAAACATTTTATGACTAAAAAAAGGTTTCTTACTTACTATGCAAAAGAAGGTGAAATTTGCGGAAAAAATTAGCAAGGAATTGCGCAAAAACGCGTAATGTTTTCTTTCACGACTAGCTGAAAAAAACCACGATTGTTTACTTAAGAACGAATTTTTTTTACATAAAAATTTAAAATAAAATTTTTTTAACAACTATCTTAAGTAGCTGTTACTACAGTCTGTCACAGAAAAAATCAATGTTCAATCTTTATTCGTTTAGCCACAACAATTTATTTTGTAAACCTCTCAAAAGCCAATTAAAAAGCGCGCACAATTTACTCAACTTTCCTAACTCCAACAGTGTCCCAAAACAACAAATCATAAGCAAAAGAATTGAAAATTCACTATACGATACCGGATTTGCATCACTGATTAACCCTCAAAAGCTATCAGTCAGATAGGACCAATTTGGCCACTGGACTAAATTGAGAGCAAAAGGACGGTACTGACTATGCAATACAGGATTTCTCGTTCTAAATTCTTAAAATGTAATTCATGTTCATTTGTGTTCAAATCCTTAAAAGAATTATTATAAAAAAAACTCTCTAATAAAAAATGTGTTTGGTGTGTTTTGCAACTTTTACCCAACGTAGCTTCAAGCACGCAGGGCATTGAAACCGATATACATACATTGATATTTAAATTCATTAATTTACAAATATTTCTAGTAACAAGCCTAGTCATGCGAAGCCAAAAAGCTTGTCAAGTAATTTTTTGCTGCGCCTTAACTAATTCAGGCATGAAATAAATTATATCGACTTGCTCTTAAAAAATTTATCGGTACTCTTTTAAAAGATCAAAAATTTATAATTTGGAAAGTATCTTAGGGTTCTAACCAAACCCTTTCAGACTTGGCAAGTTAGTTTTTAAATTTCTTTTATTTACTTTTGAAATTACTTTTATGTTCTGTAAGGAACCTCTGGTTACTCCGGGAGCAAATTAAGGCATTCAATATCGATAGAAATTTCCATTTAAATTGTATTGTAATTTCGATCGAAATTGAATGCCGTAATTTGCTGCCTGGGTTTGAAGCTTCTAAGAGCTTCTACTGCCTCCTGAAGCCTTAGTTATAACTAAATCCAGTGCCCTACCACTCTTGCCCTCTACCTCCTTCCCTTTGTTAACCTTGAATGAAAATCCAAGACTTCACTAGGGCCCTCCGATTTCGGTGTAAGCCTATAGCTTAACTTGCTGATTCTGAAAGCGGTCTTACTTATTTCTAAAATTCCTATTTATATTGCAAATCGAGTTTAACTTAAATTGAAATCTAAGGTATCTTATCAGTGTCGTCGATAAAACACTTTCAATTTCAATGTGATAAAATTATAAAAAGTTTTAAACCTCATACTTTGGATGTGCATAATTTTCAATGTCGAATAATGATTTGATTTACGAAAAAGAGTCGGATAAAGATTTAAGCTCCACTCAAATTCGATTAAATGAACATGGGCAATACTAATTTCAAGAGTCTCTTTTTTTATATTATATTAGTATGTAATAGGAAATTAGTTTCGAAATATTATACTTTTATACTTACTTTGATAATATACTTTTGCAAAGTTAAAAAGTAAATTAGAAATATGGATAACTATTCGAGAAATAAATACAAGAAAAACATTCATTTTAACGTTTATGTTCTTAGCCATTTGGGGCTTTTATTTTTCTCTACACAGAAAAAATTTTGCCTCAGTAAACGCATTAATCAAAAATAAAATCAGTTTTAATTAAAAATTTAATCAAGTGAATTAAACGTTTAATCAAGTGAATTAAAAGTTTAATTGATATTATTAATTTGTATACTGGGGCAAATTGATGTTGTCAATTAAACGTTTAATATACTTGATTAAACGTTTAATTCTCTTAATTAAACGTTTAATTCACTTGATAAAATTTTTAATTAAAACTGATTTTATTTTTGATTAATGCGTTTACTGGGGCAATATTTTTTTCTGTGTAAAATAGCAAAAAAAAACTTCAAAGAAAATTTAAACAGAAAATTTTGAAAATTTTTTATGGTAAAAATAAAATTTAAATGATATTATTTAAGCCTTCTACATTTTGTTTGAATTTAAGTATTTATTTGAAATACAACCTTTTTGAACGGTTCATACTGTGTAGAGTTTTTCTCAGTGTATGTATTTAAATGTTAAATTTATATTTGAACAATATTTTTATCCGAATAGAGCTTTTTGCACAGTCTACGCCCGTCTCGGAAGTAGAAGAAACCACTATGAAAATTGAAAGACGCATTACTCCAACAGCAACAACAAGCACAACGATAAAGGCAACTTCCACTACCATTAAAACTACGCCTACAACTACTACTACAACAACTATAACAAAAACAACACCCACAACTATCGTCGTAACGACACCAACTACAATTAAAACTACTCGAATTACAACAACTTCAACAACTCCGAAAACGACAACAATTAAAACAACAAAAGATACAACTAAACCAACAACAACCACACGTAAAACGACACCAATAACAACCACAATTAAGACCACACCAACAACTACTACAATAAAAACCACAACAAAAACTACTCCGAAAACAACTACAACTGTAAAAACAACAACTCCAACTATCATGACAATTCCAACGTTAACAACAACACGCTCCACCACACTATCTAACATAAGACCCCAAGGTTAGTTTACGCATTTCTTTACTTTCTAATACATTCTAATATTAAATTTTAATTTCATTTAGAAGTGACTTCCACACGACAACCGATTCACTCATCCAAATCCATTGAGTATATAATAAATGATAAATCCAAGACGGACTCATCACAGAAAGGGTTCTCCAGTCTAGTGCTAATCTATACATTTATTATAATTGTAGTCTTTATTTTGGCAGCCGTTGTATATAAACATTATGGTGATAAAGCAGTTGCCTGGTATATGATCCGCTTTAAGCAGAACAGCAATGGCGATGAGGATTCATCTTCAATAACGACAAGTTTTAAACGACCACAGGCAAACGGTGGTAATGATGATAGAAATTCAAAATCACACTGGCGTAATAAAATCAAGAAATCATCGAGTGCAAGGAACCCCATGAAAACTCCTTTGGTCAATGATGATGAAGATGATGATGATATTGGAGCAAATGGAAATATTGCCCTAAAAAATAAGATTTATACAGAATTGTAAAAGTTATTTTTTTAATTTTTTTTTTTATTTTGGGCATTTAAAAGAATTTTTAAATACATATTTATAAATACCAATTTCAAAATAATTACTCCATTTTTTCCTTTCCAGCTAGCATTTTGTATCATAATCGAATATTTTAGGAATTATTTATCTTTACGAGCCCAATAACCGCATATACGTTCATTTTTCGTTCATAAATTATACTTTCGTTGTGAGAAAATGGTACCCTACCGATGAATCATATTAAAGAATTATTTGTCATACAATTTTCTGATTCCTTTTTGTGCATATGAATGAATCATATGCGCATCCTTTTTCAATTGCTCTAGTGATAAATCACTTCTAAATTCAAAACAAAAATTAAGAATCATTATTTGAACATATGATTGAATTATATATGATTCTTTTTTCAGTCACTCATGTGATAAATCAGTTTTTAATCATCAAAAGTGATCTCAGAAGACTTAATAAGGTAATCGCTACAAAAAATTATCATCCAAATGCTAGCTGGGTAACTTATATGTTATATGTAAATACAAATACAAATACAACTATAAACTAAACTAATAATTTTTTGTGAAAAATTGTAAAAGTGACCATCAGCCGGTTGCACAGTGAAATGGCTTTACAAATTTTATGCAAAAACTTTAAGCAGTGGTCCTACACCATTGAAAATTGGCATCGTGCCACGTAAGAGTTTCTGCGTTTATCTTTACCAAGTAAAAGTATGTTATGAACGGTGATTTTTAAGTGGCCTAAAAATCAATTCGAAACAGTTCAAAAACTGTACTTGGGAAAGAGAAAACTGTTTCGAATTGATTTTTGGCCACTTTTCAATATTTGTAATATTATTTGAAGAGGTTCTATCAACTCTCTGTCAACTCCGGTGATGTCAGCAACTAGTGCAGGGTTGGAGAAAAACACTTAAAAAGTTTGATTATTTTTATTATTAAACTATCAGCGGGTACTGCATCTTTATGACGGTAAAGTATATTTTGAAAATCGGCTATACAGGGGTAAATGTAGGTAAAAAGATGAATTTTGGATACATTTAATTTAACCCATTAACGCTACCATTTAAAATTCTTTTTTTTTTTTTGCTTATACTATTACCCGTACTCATGTTTTGTAACTTTAGTGAGAACTTCCCGCATCGAAAAGATGTGAAACAAAATGTTCCATTGTTCCTCGAAAAATAATTAAGAAATTTTCTGTAACTCATGTCGAAAACTATAAAAAAAGAGATTACATCGTTACGTTGTAAATGTCATAACTTTTCACTCGAAGCCGATGTGACATTGCAGACGTTGAGAACGCCAGTAACTCATATCGTTGCCAGAGACCACAATTTACTAAAATTTAACATTTTTCAACGACGTTGTCGAAAATACAACCGTCGGCTATACCAAATAATGTTAAGTGCGACTTTAATGTTTGTTGTTTGCAAACGAGCTTTGAAAACATTCGTATATTTTATAGGGTATTCATTCGGTTAACCGTCAATCGGTTGCCCGATTAATTACTACCCGATTAACTGATCGGTTAATTTCAAATTGGATTTTTTCGAATAACGATTAAACCTAAACAGGTATATTGTGAATCCCACCTTAGAAGGAATTTTTAAATTTTGTTTTGTCTTTTTATTTTATTTGTTTTTATGACTCTAATAATATTCCATGATCCTTTAGCTATGCAATGCGTTGTTAAATTTGTGTCACGTATTTTGTAGCATATAAATAAAAGGATTTTAAGTTTTTAATCCTTTTTATTCTACCTTAATTTGGTATGAAAAGGTTTAAAAGCAAGTGAAATTTTAATGCAAACTCAGTTGATATAATATATCTGAGCAATAACAACGTTTTTCATAAACATGGAGAGCTTCAGCTATAAATTATTGGCCGGGGAGTATTTTAGAAACAAAAGCGAGGAAAATGTTAAAAATTACATTCGAAAAAAAGAAACTTAAATTCCTATAGCAGTGAAATAAAACTGGACTTAGAAAATAAATTATCTGTTTTCATTAAAAATTTAAAACAGCGATACAGGAAAGTTGATTACAGCAAAGTTAGATTTTATAAGAGCTTTGCAAACCGGTTAGAGAACGAACTTTCTCTCCAGATCGCTTCAGAAACTTCAAATCAAACACACGTGGGAGACCACAAAAATCGCTGGACAACTGTAGCGATAGATCTAAGAGGCGGATGCTTAAGGATATAAATGAAGAAATCGGATATGAAAATATTCAAGATACTTTCCTACATCAATTACGATCACAGAAACAATTGACAAAAGTGGATATCATTGAAAGAGTTGTTAAAGCTAGTCCATTGAAAACAAAACGGATTCTTAAAAGTATACCAACTCCAAGCGATGCAAAACAATTCACAAATGAGGAGGCATTAGCATTATTTCTGGATTTGAAATTAACAAAACAGCAACAGAAAAAGGCTCAAATATGTATCCAGCATATCATCACATAACAGCTGCTAAAATGGACTGTTTGCCATTAAAGGACAATATTACAATCACATCAATTTCGGCAGAGGTACAACTACAATCTCTACTTGATCACACAGCCAAACGCTTGCTACAATCAATAAAAGGAAATGAGTTAAAGAAATATGGAAACACAAAGTTAATTCTTTTTTGTAAATGGGGATGTGATGGTTCTTCCAGACAAAAACAATACAAACAAGTAGTATGTGGAAATATTTCGGACTCAGATATGTTCATGGTATCATTTGCACGTTTACGATTAAAAAAGATTTTGGAAGATTCAGACCCTTCGACAAGTACAACGCAAACAAAGGATATTTGGAAAAATGAGACACCATCTTCTACGAAATATTGAAGACCTATAAAATTTGAATTCAAAAAAGAAACTCATGATGCCATTAATAAAGAAGTTAGTGATATCAAGGCCCAAATTGCAATGCTACAGCCATTACAGTTAGATTTAGATGGGCAGCAAATTGAAGTTAGCTACCTATTAGTGATTACAGTGATAGGTGGAAAAGAAGGCCAGGCTTTGACTAACACGAAGGCTGCATCCAGCTGCATCGTATGCCATGCAACATCAAGCCAATTAAACCAAGTCCCGACAAAATCATTAGATAATACTGATGCATATGAATTTGGATTGTCACCACTACATGCAAGAATACGACTTATGGAACACATACTTAAAATCAGTTATGATTTGGATTTCGGATCTTCAGGATCAATTAGAAACAACGAAACCAACAAGGAGTTAGGAAGTTCAAAAAGGAAACATGTTCAAGATGAATATCGCAAATTTGGGTTGATTATAGATCAGCCGAAACAAGGGTCAGGCAATACAAATGATGGCAATACCGCAAGAATCTTCTTTTCAGATCCAGAAACAGCATCTGAAATAACAGGTGTTGATTTTAACCTCATTTTTAGATTTAAAATAATCCTAGAAGTACTTGCGTGCAAGGAAGAAATTGACTCACGAAAATTTGGAGATTTTGCTAAGGAAACTGCAAAAATATATACAACCAAGTACCCATGGAGAAATATGTCTGCTACAGTTCACAAAATCCTTTATCATGGAGAAGATGTCATTAAATATCAGTTGGTGCCACTTGGAGATTTATCAGAGGAAGCTCAGGAAAAAAGGAATGAGGATTACAGATTTTATAGAGAGCACAATACTAGAAAAATTTCACGAAATTCCACTAATGAAGATCTATTTAATATATTATTGGCAACGTCAGATCCGTTTATCTCCAGTATTCGAAATCAATGGAAAGTGGAACATCGGGATTTAGATGAAGAAGTCAAAAAACTACTAAAGAACAAAAAAACCACAGAACAGAATATGAAATATTTGCAATCAATCCTTCAATTAAATGTTCAATAATTATAATTCATTAGATCTAAGACAGATATTGTATTAGTAAAAAATAATAATAAACAGAAACTCACATTGTCACAAAAGCTATTAAAATCTGTTGCTGCTATTATTTTTAAAAGGTTTTTTATCCACATATGAATGAAATGTTTGAATAAATAAATAAGAATAAATAAGTGTAAACAAATTTGAAAGCAAAAAATTTTTTATTTTTCAGCAATAATAGCAAAATTTCCAGTGGATTTTGCTATTTTTTTTTTTATGTTAAAATTTTTTTCATAGTGTAAACATTTAATTTTTTGAGTGTCCCATTATTACCAAAAATGTTAATGATTATTATTTAAATCAAAAAATTACAGTTTTAAATAATTAAAAGAATTAAAAAAAAAACATATTGCACCCTAAAGTAAAAAAAAAATTCAAGTTCCACTTTGACCTTAAATTCCTCAATAACTACTCAACCGATGAAATTTAAAGTGGAGAAAGTTTAAGAATCTATCTGTCGATTAAAAAAAATTTCACTGAAATATCTCCTTCGGTTCAAAAGTTACAGATTTTTGGCCAATGAAAAACGATTTTCAGCCACTGTGAGACGCTTTAAACGTCTTTTACTAATGGAAAGAAACACATTTGCAATAAAGTTATTTCTAGAAGGGGTAACATTTTTTTATATAATATTGCTATCTATTTACAAGAATTTATATGAAACGATCAAATAGCCACGAGAGAGCTTTAAAGTACATGACGGGTGCAACCAAACTGGCCCACTTTCATAAGATCATACCACAAAAACACAAAATCCTGTTAATTTTTAAACTTTTATTTTATTATTCTTTTTTATTGTGAAAGATGAGATATCAGACGAAGATTATCAAATTAAACATTGTAGAGAAATATAATCCAATAATAAGAAATTTGCTCTTTAAGCCATGACGGGTGCAACATTCAATGAATTTTCTGTTCGCACCAAATCTATGAGTCTTAACATATTTCAATCGAAAAGTTTCTCGACATGAGAGTTACAGGAAAAGGGCACAGGAACATAAAAAAAATTAACTTAACCCATTACAATATGGAAAATTTTTGGGATTATTGTCTGGGGGGTGAGAAATTCCATGTCAGGGTGATGGTACTAGGTCAGTATAGTAAAAACCTCAAAGGGTTTGGCGTTTGTATGTGTCAGTTTTTTTTTTATGACATTTTACATTTTTTCCTTATCTTGATGTTTTTTCGCTTAGTTGTAACATTTTGGCAAAAACGTAGTTTAACATAACTCGAGAACCACTTGTCCGATTTTGCTAAAACAAACTCAAAAAAATTTAGATTTACAATTTCTTTAATCCGTTCATATAACGTTTTTCTTTCCACAATAAATTTGTGGAGAAAAAAAAATATTTTTTTGCCTAAAAATTAAATTTTTTTTTTGTAAATTCATAAAAAATCCAAAACGGAAAAAAGGATCAAGTGTTATTAGTTTCATGTAAAGTCACATAACCTATAAACAAAATGCGACATAGATCATAGAAATCGATTAACGCGTTCTGCTTTTATTTACAATTAAGTGAAGGTATCCCATTTTGACAAGAATATTGATATTTGTTTTTATTCAAAAAAGTGTCATTTATCGCCTTTTTTATAAATTTTTCCCAATAACTCCAGACTTCTGGCCATAAACTACTAAAAATATTAAGTAAACATTTTTATAATTTTTTATTTTTATTTATTTATTTTTATTTATTTTAATAAATATTGCCTAGACTTTTTCGATGGTGGTTGTTCGGGACTAGTGGCATCGCATTCATCGCTATCATCAGTTTCTGAACCACACATAATGTCAATGTGTGACTCCACTGTTGGCCCTTCTGCATCTCCTGAAAATTCTTTATCATCAAGATCATCCTTGTCTTGCCACACAAGCTTACTCCACCAGCAAATTTCCGCAATTATTGCACTCGCCGACTTTTTGCCTCTATATCTGTAAGTTTTTGTTTTATTAAAATGAGTTTGAAAAAATAAAAAATCAGTATTACCTCATTGCAAATGGCATAGCAACTTGATGATAGCGTTCACCTTGTTCATCAGATTCGGTAGCCAATTGTTTGCTGAAGTAGTCCAGATGATGATGTAAATAATGGATTTTCAAGGACATGTGGACACCAATTTCCGAGAATGCTTTTGACATCCTTGCGACAGAAACATCGTAGTTGTTAAAACGATGCTTTCCCAACAAGCCTTCTATTACTTCTTTGATTGCCTGCCATGCATTCAATTCAGCGTCAATCAAAATATTGTTGAATGCGTCATTTTTAATCAGCTTTCGTATATCTGGACCATTTAGTACCCCTGATTGGAACAAATTAATTTGTTAAGATGGGAAATCATGGGAAATGAATGTGATATTATAACTTACCTTCTTTAATTTTACTTTCGCTGAGTCTCGGGTAAATTAGTTTCAAACACAAGAAAACTTCATCTCTTTTGGCGACAGTTTTGATAAAATACTTAACAATTCCAAGTTTAATATGCAGTGGAGGCAGCAATATATTCTCCTTCGGCACTAGAGGCTCACGAATAATATTGGCCGTTTGTAACCTGCTGTGCTCTCTGAGTTTCCATCCGTGGCATGCATATTGGTCACCGGAAAATCGTGTGTCCCAATCGCACAAAAAGCACATATATTTTCACAAAATATTTTCCAGTGCATCATATGTTTCTTTCGTTTCTGTACTATAGGCGATTGGAACTGAAGGTTTTTTATTGGTCTTATGCAGTAAAACCGCCTTCAAGCTGAGTTTTGAACTGTCAATAAATAATCTTCAGTCATCTGCTTCATTTTTTATTTCCATTGCGTCCATCAATTTTCCTACATCCGGGCAATATGCAGAAGTTTTTTCATCATTCACAAGGAATAAACTTTGGAGTGTTGCCTGACGACTTCGATAAGCTGTGACTTTCACACCGGGTGCCAACAAATTGTTTGATTTCAAAATGGAAGCCAGCTCTTCCGATTTATGCTGTGTTAATTCCAATTTGGCAACAATTGAATCAAGCTTATTTTGATTTATTTAAATTGGCTCATTGGATACTGATGGCTCATATGGGGGATCATCACGTGCATGATATGTCGGAGCAGTCGTAGAAGAGAAAATATCTTGGCTAGAAGCTTTTGGCACAGGAATGTGGTCCGAATGAGGCAATGGTGTTGCGGCACTTGCAACACCAACGTAATTATACGATTTTCTTATCCTTTTTGCGGCTCCTTTATTCGCACATGCATAGCAATTCAATGGATTGTGACCTTCGCCAGGATTAGTTCAAGTCATTGGGATACCGAATGGCATACTTTCACGTCTTCTATTTTTCCAATCCATTAGACGGTTGTAGCAGCTTTTACACACTATATTTGGTACCCAATTTTCGTTCACTATAACATTTTGGTTGAAGTACATCTCGTATGTTTGAACAAAATCAGTACTGAAATTTCCCCTTTTTTATGTGTTTGAGACATATTGACCACAGCAGTAGCAAAAGCTATTTATATCTGGCTTGCACAGTTCCATATTCTGTTCTCTTTTGTTCACTTTTAAAAAACTGGAGAAAAATCACTTTTACTGTTCGCGTTCGTCGGCACTTGTTGAATGACAAAAATCGATAAATGAACACCTATAAATACTACGTATTTTTCAATATTTAACTGACAGGTACGTTCCAAAACATGAGCACTAATAGATGGAATTTCTGTAAAAAAATCATAAAGGTATCCAACGGAAAACCCCAAATAATTAAAAAAGTGCACTTTCCTTTTTTCCTTTCAATTGTCCACGCACATTTATTACCGCTTATTACTTTGCTACCGCAATCATAAAAATCAAATAACCTTTTGTTTATTACTTTTTTTTTTTGAATTCTAAGAATCATAAAAAAAGTCATAAATGTTTTTGCAAAGAATTTTGTGCATATCTCGAGCAAATTTTTGAAATGCATACCTTCACTTAATTGTTAATAAAAGCGAAACGCGTTCATCGATTTTCATGATGTATGTCTTATTTATTTCATAGGTTATGCGACTTCACGTGAAAGTAATAGGACTTGAAACTTTTTTTTACTGTTTCGGATTTTTTATGAATTAAAAATAAAAAATTTTAATTTGTTGGGCAAAAAATATTTTTTTTCTTCATGCATTCATTTTTAACTTTGAAAGTGTTGCACATATAGGAAAACGGTATAGAAACAGATTAGAGAAATTGTAATTCTTAATTTTTCTAAATTTGTTTCATCAAAATCGGACAAGTGGTTCTCGAGTTATGTTAAACTACGTTTTTGCCAAAATGTTACAACTAAGCGAAAAAACATCAAGATAAGGAAAAAATTTTAAATGTCATAAAAAAAAAACTGACACATACGAACGCCAAACCCTTTGAGGATTTTACTATACTGACCTAGTACCATCACCCTGACTTGGAATTTCTCACCCCCCAGATTGGCTGTTGTACTGTGTTATTAACCACTATCATAACAAGCAAGCATTTTTAAGTCCCTTGCAGAGAGGTGCTTTTGAGACTTCAATTAAGAATACAATGGTCGAAAAATCGACCAATGGCCGAAAACAGTAAAAAAATTATTTAATTTTTTTGTAAAAAAATATTGATTTTGGCTTAATTTATGGAAATTTATTAAAAAATGTCTTTATTATAAATCTTAATGGAAGTCTTTGTAAATATTTGTATTTTTGCATGTATGTAAATATACCTACATAGTATGTGTCACATAGAAATTGAATTGATTATGGCGGATAAGGTATTATGAGTTAAAAAATGTACATAAGCACCTGCCGTGTTCGACCAATCGCATGGTGGTTCTAACCACTAAGTGACAAATAGTGCTTTTTGTATAAACCAATAGTCAGACCGGAGCCGTGACCCCGGGGGCTACTGACTTCCGTAGCACCAGAAAGGTTTCTGGTCAGCCGCGATCTGATGAGATATGACAATGTAGAGCTATGCCGACTACCCGATTTGACCAGAGAAAGTATCACAACAAAGTCGCATATGTTTTAAATTCACATACCCTTGGGGATTTAGGACATGTTAAAATCCTCAACGTAAACGCACTGTATTGTGACTTCAGGTCGAAAATCAATTTGTGAAAGAGAGCCATTGTCGTGAAAGTTTAAACCATCCGTATCATGATTCTACTCCCGAATTGCTTTCGGCCGGGCAATACAGTTTAACATAAGCAATTGGTTCGAATGAGGAGTTATCGATAATTATATTGGCTACAGCTGTCATTCCCGCGCTCATTCAGTAGACAGATGAGATGATAGGAAAAATTGTCAAAAAAAAACCACGTATATGGCAATCGGGCTAGTTAATTATCCAGTAAATCCAAAATAGTTTGAGAACCATATAAAATACTGTAGAATACTGTCACTCAACATAGGAACAATTTGGTAGTAAAATTATATAAAATAACTGTATATTTAATTGTTTTTACTGAATATGGTGTTGAATTTTTGACAGTAAAATTTAATAAAATAACTGCATATTTATTTGTTTTTAAGGAATATGCAGTTAATTTATTTGGTTTTACGGAATTCGTGGTTGAATTTTTGACAGTAAAAATTAAATGAACTTTTCGTTGCTTTAAATTACATTTTTATTTAACTTAACATAAAGAAGAATTTAACTCAATCAACGGACAATATTAACTGCAACTGAAAATTCGTTTTAATATGCACTTAGCTTTTTGTATAACTGTTAGAATCAGTTAAAAATAAATTTGCTTGGAATTTTTAATGTTTATTTATTTAAAAATGACTAAACGGAATATTTCGTAATTCGTTTTTGTTTCCGACATTAAGTTTAATTTCTACGGGCAATGATTAACCCTTTCAGGGTCAAAAATAATTTGTGGCGAGATAAAAATCTGAAAATTTGTATATAAGGTAATGTGATGGCGCTAAAGCTGGGAAAAATATTAATTTTCGTCTCAAGTAGCTCCCCTGGTTTTTAGGGAATGTCGAATATATTCGACATTGACCTTCAAGGAAATCTATTGTTACGTATATATGTATGCTTCTTTTTTGTGCAGAAATAAAAGAAAAAATTGATTTTGTACCATTTATCCGTTAAATATTTATTGAAATATGAAAACGGTGTAGCAATTTCACACATGCTGCTGTCTTCTATCAGTGGCACAAAATTAATACCTCCATGGTTTTCGGGTATTCGAACTGTTCACCAACTTATATTGCTTTTAGGAGTCAATACAAGTGGAAACTTCGGAGCTCAGTGGACGTATTGACTTGGCCAATGTATATATCGTCAATATTTTCTTCTGACATAACGTTCTGCTCGCCAGGCACAATATCCTTTGATTGCACTTGAGGGATTTCAAATATGACGTCATCATCATCATCATCAATTACGTCCTCAAAATCCGAATAAGCTTCTAACATGGCCACCATGCCATTATTTAATTTTTCCATTGTCTATGTAAATCCGCAAAAAAAATGTTATGATTTCTAAATAAAATCACTATTTTGTAGTACTTAATAATAAAAAAAATACAACCTCGTAAGGTAAATGTCGATTATATTCGATAACCAAAAATGGTCCACAAAAGAACCTTCAATTTATTTTTGCAATTTTTTTTCAAGAAAACACTTATCTTGCCGATGAAACAAAAAAAAATATTAAAAGTTGTTAATTTTTATACATTAAAAGGGTGTAGAAACAGATTACAATGTAATGTCGAATATATTCGACAAAAACACTGAAAGGGTTAATAACAGGAACATACGCATATTTTCCAATGGCTTAACTGTGTGAACAAGAATTTAACAGCGAATGTTAAAAAAAATGCACACAATGTAATTAACAGGGCATAATACTGAAATTTTAACATCAGCTTGCCAATTGGAAAATATGTACATACATACATAGATATATGCATAGAATTCCTTTTATTAAAATATCACCCATGCAATCAAAATAAAAAAGTATAATTCACTTACTTGTTTCTGCTGGATTCCATAGAAAGATCTCCCCTGGTCCTGGCTTAAGTGGAAAAAAAATGATGGGATGTTTTATGTTTTTTTCTTATTCCATTTTAGGGAGCATATTAATAAAGCGCTGGAATTTGATATGTTATTGCTTTTGTTTTTATATTTTTTCCTTTTTCTTTGTTATTTATTTCTTTAATTTTAAATGCACTACATATTAACTTTTGTTTGTTGTAATATTCTTTTTATTTTTCTTTTATTACTTATTTTTGATTTTTTTTTTTTTTTAATGAACTCATTTTTGCACACCAAAAAAATTTTAATAGATTCAATAAATAATCAATAAAAAAATTTACTTTAAAACCTAAATTTTAAATTTTTATCCAAGAAAACACAAGCAAATATGTATATGAATAGATTTTTAAAGGAATGAGAATAGATAGAATTTTAAAAAACACTCTTATGGTTAATGTTGTTGTTTTAAAATTGATTAAGTTGAATTAACATTTCAAAGGGAACCAAAAAAAAAAACATGGCACTTTGTGATAATAGGCTTTTCATTGTTTTTTTTTTTTTTTTTTTTTTTTGTTTTTTGATGTTAACTAAATTTAATAAATTTATATTTCTTTGTTAATTTAAATTTTGTCTTTATATAATTTTTTTCTTTATTTTCAAAAAAACTTTAATTCGTCACAATAAATTCCCTTCTTTTACCACAACCACAACACAACACTTTCTATTTTGTACTAATTTTTGCTGCTGTAAGGATTTTCCCTCGTTGCCGATAAATGAGTTGCTTTGGCCCCGAGATGAAAAAGGTGAATTTTGGACGGGTTTTGAAGCAGGGTTTCCCGTGCCCTTAAATTCTGCATATATTATCTCTTTAATTTGCTAATAAAAAATTAACAAATTTGTGCCGAAAAATCTATTTTTAGACAGAAAGAAATATGTTAATGGTGTTACATACAAAAACTAGAGTTAACTGCAGAAGGTAGAATAAAAAAATTATAATTTACCTAAATACTTGGTTTCAATCCTAAATTCTTAGGTTTTTCCACCAGTTTATTTCTTCCTTTCTAAAATAATTTTTAGTCCTTTTTCCTCTAAATCCTTTCCTTTTTTTAAGTTGAAGCCTGTACACAAAGTCCTGTTCTTCCTTTTCTTAATTTTTTCCGCTCGTCACAGTTGCTAGGCAGCGATTAAGTAAAATGATTTAATTACCAGAAAAAATCCCGTTTTATACCTTAAGTTTACTTGGAAATTTAACACTATTTCAGCACTTTTTTTTACACTAATACTGATAAAGCGTACTATACATAAGCAACATCTACAACGCCTATTATATAATCCAAAACGCCAACAATTTCCAACCAATAAACTGCATTATCCTTTCCCCTTTCTTTCCTTTTAATTACCCCCCCCCCCCCCCCTTCCCTTCAAAGCCTAGCTTAGATTATGTAGAGGTGAGAATTTAAATGAAATCAAAATGGGTAAATGGGAGGAAAAACGAATTAAAATTTTTACGAAAAAAACGGAAAAAATATTTAAAAAAAATTATAATAACAAATAGTATATATAAAAAAGAATTAAAAAAACAATTTCATATAAGATAATTTTAGATTTCCTCCAGTGAGATTTGAACCTCTGGCAACCAAAACATAAAATGCCAACTGCCTTGTTTTTTCCATTTTACTAATTATTTTAAATAACAGAAAACCCGAACTCCATCCAAACATTTTTCAAGTTGAATGTCTCTATTACCTGTACTGCATTTTTAGGCGAGGTTATTTAATGTTTGCTGACAATATTCTGTAAACATCTCTGAATCCTCGGAAAGGAAATATTTTTAGCTTCATCTTGAGAACTAAAAGATAATGGAATTGAACCGGTAACAGTAAATTATAGATATAAACACTACAAAACTTACGTCTCACAAATTTTACGGAATGAAGATCTTATTGAACTCATTGCAGAGGGATCGCCTCCTAATGTTCCTGCAATGGCAAGTACGCACTTACCATCTGGGTGTACTATTATGGTGTTTTCTTTTCTGACAATAATGTTCCATATATGCTACCATTCGTGCGGGTTTTTGTTCCATTCTAAAAATATATGCAAAAATGTGAGAAGTGGTCGTTTTCCTTTCTAAACATGTTGCAAAAATAAATGGCAAATTTGTTCCACTACTTACCCGCAGTTATAACTGAGTGTGAGATAATACCGTTTTTTGCATCTGCGTAAAGTACTTTTTTATGCAAGCAAGTATTTTTTTTTATTAAGTTTTTATTGTGTTTGCGGACAATTTGCGTTATATTGTAATTTTTAGTTCTATTGTGATGGATATAAAAACTTTTTGTTTTTCGTTTGTTTTACTTTTATTATATTTATTTTGTCGCAAAATTTTTAACAACAGCTGACATTAATTATTGAAAATCAGTGCTGTTAACGCTTATTGGAATTGTAAGAAAATTTAATGTTGAAAATTGCTACAAGCGTGGTGAATATCGCTTTTAGTACAAACTTTGCATTCAATATTTAACACGCTAAATACACATTAGTGTTGAATGTAAAACGTAGCTATTATTTTGTTCCATTGTAATTTAGAAAAATTGATCACTTTGTAAGGGTTCGTGTAACCTAATAAATATATTACACAACTATAATGCATCATTATTTTTTAGAAAAGAAAACACCATTACTCTTGCCTTGCAAGTTTTTACCCTACACTCATATTTATTTATACTATTGTATAACGACTAATTGACATATATTCTGCGTTGTTCTAAAACATATAATAATTGGCTATTTTTTCTATACCCAGCTATAATTTCAAAATTCATTTTTTATTTATAAATTTTATAACAAGAATTTATTTTTTTTTTTTATGAATGGTAAATGCAAGTTGTAAAAATAACGGGACATAATTTGCAATTCTTACTTTCTTCATAAATTTAAAAATGAAATAATCCACCAAAAAATATATTGAAATAACACCCCACAAAACGTTGCTGTTGTTCTCTGTACAAATTTTTGGGGAGTTATTTAATTTTTTGGTTTATTTCATGCCGCCATTTATTTATTTAATAATTTTTTTTTACTTACTTCTTGGAGAATTATTCCATGGCGACGTTATTTTTATTATACAAATATTTTTAATTTACAAATGTGTTCAATGAATCAATTTATTTATATCTGTAGCTTCAACCAAAATTTGGCTTAAGCAAAAAGTATGTGAAATTTTAAAAGAATAGGACTATGGCAAGAAAGCTTTATAAATTAAAATTTGATTCATTAAAGACATTCGAAAAATAAAAATGGTTAATACAACTTTTTTAATAATAAGAAACAATCAAAGGACTTAAAATATTAAAAAGATTTACTTTAATCAAGAATTATAATTGGTGTTTCTACCCGGGAAAGAATTCCCGGGAATCCCGCGACGTTTTTTTTTAAATTAATCCCGGAAAATTTTGTTCAAATTAAATTTTAATTTGTTAGCATCGTTAGAATCAAAAACGAGCAATAAAAATATATTCTTTACTTAAACCACTTAAAGTCCAATTTTTTCCTACGCCAATAAATCAACGGTCTTTTTAATTGCTGATGAAATATCTAAAAAGCTTCTTGAAGTAGAAAATGAAAATGTACATGTACACCATCACCAACACCAGAACCATCTACAAATTCTAAAAAAATAAATGTAAAGAAAATACAAAAGCTTGAAAAAATCTTAAAAAATAATTTGACGTCTATGAAGTCACGGGTAACAGACCAACAAACTTATACAGTATTTTTCGTTTAGCTGCATTTCACTTAACTACATTTTTTGCATATCTGCACTAAATACAAAGCATTGTGTATGATGGCTAAATTTTGTTAGAAAAAAAATCGTGTACGTGCATTTTGCTTAAGTGCATCTTTTGGATAACAGCATTCGATTTTTGGTCAAGAATGTTTATTTTTAATACAAAATATTATTTTTAAGTGCCTCATAAAAAAAAATGAATCATATCGCTATTTTATGAAAAAGAAAGGCAAAAAATTTAAATTGAAAATACAGTTGATCTGGCAGCTGCGATTGGGTGTGCCCATAAAAAAAAAAAAAAATAAAAACATGCATACGTGTTTTGCTAAAAGCTGGTTATACCATCCATCACCACTAGGGGTGAATGACCGTATACTAAGTTTGTCATTCCGTGTGAAACTTTTTTATTATACATCTAAGACCCTATAAAGTATATACTTTCTGGCTCCTTGAGTAATTCTAAGTCGATTTAGCCATGTCCGTCTATTGAAACACGTTCACTTTCGAAAAACTCAAAAGAAAAGAACAAACTTGGTGTCAAATTGCTTGTACCCTGCAAATAATAGGACCAGTCCAAACACGCGTGTAAAGAGTAGCCCACAAGGGACTAGGACTAGTCCAAAAGTAACCCAAACGTATGGAAGAAACATGGTCTATTTAACATGACGATGTCCTAGGGGAGGACCATATAACCCAGCTTTGGACTACTAAGGAGTAGTTTTAAAACTACTCCATGGTATACTCAAGAGGATTAGTTTTGAAGTCGTTGAAAAACGAAAGCACGTCGTTGAAAAACGAAGACATGTCGTCTCACAACAAACACTTTTACATCGGACCAGTCCATTAAAAAAAAAAATTTAACAATCACTTCAAAACACAACATAAAACATTTGTTATAAATACAGCCACAAAACTTTATACAACTACTCGAGGCGAAAATTGCAAATTTATGGCAAAGCAATACAAGTGTTCTCCAGCAATATAATCAGCAATTATTGCTCCATTGTTCTGTCATTGTTATGCCGACGTTATTGCTTGTACTTAGCAATAAAAATTGCTACGTGGAGACCCAGCGTAACTAAAAACTAGTAAGAAGGCAATATTCGGTCATGCCGAATCTGATATACCCTTCACCGTGCTATGAGAATATAATGTCTTGTGCCACGCAAACTTCTCCAAGCCCTCTGAGATTTTGTCGGATGTTGTCTGTTGATAACCAAGATGCTTGTACCATATTTGTACACTTTGGCTCTTTCCGTTCTCCAGGTATCAAAAAAATAAAAAAACAAATGCAAGGAATTCATGAGTTAAATTATAGGCAATCGTGGTTTTTGCTCATGTCTCAGCAATTTGTGCACCGATCGGGCTTAATTTCACGGTACTCAGGTAAGGGGCACTACCTCGACCTCGAGCATTGAAAAAATTCTAAACCGCCAATAGGTGCGTTTGAGAACTTTTACAGTAAAATGCAGTAAATAAGTAAACTAAAAAATGTTCTCTCACAAAAAGCTGTTGTCCAAAAAAGTACGCAAACGCAAAATTTGTAAAAATTCGTAAAATAAAGGCAACAGCAGATGGCAAATAATTGAAGTGTTGAAAAATATTGACACTTTCGACTAATTAACTCGTTTTCTAATCGGTACTCGATTAAATACTTTTTATAACACGAACATTTTTGGAAAATACAAGCAAACTATTTTATGTAATTTTTCATATTTGTTTGTTTTTTATATTATTTGATTTTAATAATATGTAGCGGGTTAAATTATTTAAAAGAACATGAATAATTTTTTTGCTATTGATTACTTTTATAACTCTAAAAAATTAACATAACAAAAAAAATTTCAAAAGTTTGTATTCAGCCAAATAAATGCTTCACAAACAATTTAATTAATTAATATTTATTCACTTTTTGTTTTGGCTTAATTTTTATTTCAACTTTTCTTTTATTTAACAATTTGTTCACAATTTGTAAGCTTTTTATTTGCTGCTTTTGTTTGTTTACCTTTTGAAACAGATGATTTTTTTTGATTTACTAAATTTTACTGCAAAAATTTCTGCAGTAAAAGTTTGTAAATACTCAGAAAAGAATTGTCACTTTTCGCTCTCCATTTATGTTCTCATTTACTGCATTTTGTGTACTGGAACGTAATTTCATAAAATGCAGTAAAGTTTAGTAAAAAATAGTAAAAACTTTTGTGTTCTCGAACGCAACTAATATAAACTACTTAGAATAAACGCAGCCGCCCCCTGGTACGTTAAAAACTCGAATATTTACAAGAATCTCAATGTGCCATTAGTAAAAACTATTATCATAAAAGATTCAGTAAAATATCTAAATCCATTGCTAGAAATGATGCCAGCAACAATCGCTTAAGGAGAAAATCTACTGTTCATATTAATATTTTAATATATGAAGATTCAAAAAATAGATTATGAAAAAAACATATTTATTTAAACAAAGAATGGAGGGTTTAAAACACAACAGGAGTATTAACTTTGACGAATATGTACCCGTAAATTGAAAATTAATATACCTCTCCTTAACTACACTAATAACTTTATTTTTAAAAATATATAAATACATAAAAAAATCCTTATAGCAATTTTTTATTAACCTCAATAAAAATCGCAGTTTGAACATCTACTTTCAGTTTTACATAAATTGGTTTTCAGATTCAAACTAATATAAATTTTAAAAAGTGAAAATAATTTCGTTAGTTTTTTAAATTTTAAGCGCCGATGTTGATTGAATTTGTCGCGCAAAAGAGCCGTTGTTTCGCTGTGTGGCAAGTGACACCGTCATGTTGAAACCACATATCGTCCATGTCCATATCTTCCAATTGAGGGGAACGGCTCTTCAGGCACACTATCGCGAACAGCAGAAATATTTTTTGCAGTACGATTTCACATCTCCTACAGACTTGGTTTGCTCAAATTTTTGCACGATTTTTACGATTGTAAGTAGACTTGGACGATTAAATTGACCGAAAAAATCGCGAAGTGAACGATATGCATTTTGATTTGAACGCCCATTTTCATAATAAGCTTGAATAACTTTAACGCGTTGCTCGATTTCCTATGATTCAAATTGAGAAATGTCAAATGAAATGCAGAAAAGAACTTGACGTTAAGGTGTGGTTCACATTCAACATCGGCCCTTAAAATTTAACCTTTAGGTGGTTCAAAAAACTTGATTTCAAATTGTGACATATAATTTTCTGTATAAAAATTGCAGGTGCTTATTGGTTTTGAGATTTTTTTCATGTTGCGAACAATACCTTAAGAACATCAAAACAGTTCCTCAAAGAAAATATCATAAAACTGTTTTTATTTTCTTGCTTTCCTGCCCAGAAACTAAGCATCAATTTTTACCCCACCAACGCGAACGATTAAAAGGATGCTAAATCCAGTCCTGTTAAGACGATTTCATTTTATAACTGTTTTTGTCGTTAACGTCAATAGGGGTGGTTGCCAACCAAACGAACACACACACCCTGCTCACATATGGCAGACGATGTACACGTGACTTGAGATGTAACCGGTAAAAGTATTCCATCATTTACGTAAATAATGGGCTGTTACAAACAATATTTTCAGCAAATACGTATTAAATACTAAGTAAAATATTTGGCAATTGTAGCTTTTACAAAAAAAAAACCCCCAAAACTTATAAATTTATAATTCTGTTGTCTTAGCAGCACTCAAATAGAAACACTTGAACTCACAGTTGCTTATTTACGAACAATAAATACAATAATACGGTTTTTCACCCCTCTTTTTGCAATGTGCATGGATTATCATCATTGTCAGCATCATCTACACACTTACATTTTCCTTCAGTTTGAATAATGGCATCATTTCTGGTATTTAAAGAGATTTTGAAGAATCAGCGATATTTCCTTATTTATTTAAGCGATTTTCAGCCCGGATTAAGAGCACACCCGTTCATACATATATTCACTGATTTCATTCATTTATTGATACATGTAAGTAAGTATATAAATGTGCTGTGGTGGTGCACTAACTGAAGTTGCTGGTGGTAACATTTTCTTCTAGTGGAAAGTATTCACCCTAAATTACAATTATATTTCGATTTGTTTGAAATTCTTCAAGTTTAATACAATTTTAATTATTTTTCTTTGATTTGAGTGAATTTTATTTGACCAAATTGAATTGATTTTTTCTGGTTGATAGAAAAAACAAGAATGAAAGTATAATCGATCAAGCCCGAGCATAAGACTCTCTACACTTCTTTCGTATATACACGTGAAACCCAAAAAACAACGGGCAATGTCATTGCAATATCAAATTCGTTTAAGGGCAATCTTCAGTTTACCTGTTTTTTGCTATTTGTGTTAGGTTTCGGGCTGTGTGTAGTAAAATGTCACGGCCAGCATTTTTGTGGAACATATGTATCATCCTCGCTCTCACCCTTGGTAGAGGTGTTTTTTTACGATTTTTTTTTGGATAGGTCCGTAAATTACCCTTATAAAGGGGAGTTAGAGAGTAAATTAAACATTATCAGAACCCCATTATTTTCGAAAAACTTCGCAATTGTTGTACAATGTTATTTGTCACAAATCAATTATCTCTGGATAACGCGACTTAAGCGGTATATACAAATAATCTATAATCCTATTTGAACCGATAAAAACAACGTGGTCTTTTTTGTTGACGTAAGAATTATTCCAACTGAATTCTTCTATTTAGTGCAGTGATGTTATACCTAGGAAAAAATCCCTATTCGTAGAGATAGGAGATTTTTTGAAATCATTAACCCTGCCTTTACACATGCAAGTAGTGGCATGCCGCTGTTGTATACATATTATTAGGGATGAGATTTTCATGCACTAAAAAATCGAAAATATGCGCATAAAACATGCACTAAAAATTCCAAAATATGCATTAAAAAAATTAAAAATATGCACTAAAAACTTGACCATTTTCAATAAAAAATTCCTTTGTTGTTTTTATTGTATTGTTATTCAAAGGTATAATATTTTTTAGAACTTACCCCCTGTTCATCGATTTCGAACGAAGATTTCGTTCGCTTAACTTTAATGTAAAACAAAAACAATGTTTTACAATTTGTTTTTGTTTTAAATCTAAGTTATGCGAACGAAATCGTCGTTCGGAAATAGATGAACAGGCAGTTAATTTAAATAAATACATCATTTAAATTGCGTAGTCAAATAAATACTTTTTTATATTATCAAAAGTAAGCCTTTGTCTGTTAAAAAGCTTTTGTACATGGAAAATTATCTCTCAACGTCAACCGAAGTTGAGGCATACTTCAGGGATGCCAATACATTTGAAGAATATTAATTTTCTAATTCAGTGGTGCGATTCACTAACTTTTAACGATCCGACAATCGTAATATTTGTCGACATTTATATTCGCTTGCAGTAACGATAGTGTGATTCTGTAATTTTTTTTAACGATAGTACACAGCTGTTTTTTTGTAACATCTCTGTCTACAAAATGTTAAAAAAAAAAAAAACGAAAAGCACAAAAGAGAATAAAATAAAAACATATGAAATTGTTCTTAACCCCCCTTGTTACACATATTTTTTCATTTAAAATGCACTGAAAAAGGTCTGGCCAGACTCATAAGTAAGACGAAGGGTTAATTTGTGGTTTTATATTTTTTTTTTTTGTGAATTTTACATTTAGAATTTTATTTTTGTTCTTAATTTGCTTTCTTTTTGCAAATTTTAAATTTATTATTTTGTTCATACATATACATATGAATATATCTTTGTATGTATGTAAGCTATTTTAAACATAAAAAACATTTTATCGATAAAATAAACACAAACTAAATTATTGTCGCTAATAGGGTTTTTACACTGATCAACATCTAACATCTGCCATCAAAGATGTAGAAAATGTGAAACACTCGTTTACATTGCTCACATCTAACATCTGCCATCAAACAAAAATGTCACCATATATGAAAAAAAAAATTTATTAAATTAAAAATGTTTTTTCTCACAAAAGTGCAAAGAAAACTCAAAAATGTATTTGAAGTTCAATTTGTTTAAAAATATAAAAAATACTTAACAAAAAAACATAGCATTAAGATAATAAACTTGACAAATGGTAACGCTGATTTCAAAGCAACTTCCATTTTGTCAGTGATGCCACAATAATAATAGAACTTATTGACACTTTTATAGTGATGACACTAAAATAATCGAAAGATGTAGAGTGGAATAAAATGAGATAGGAACATCTTTTAAAGATGTTGAAAGATGTTGTTTTTTAGCCCTATGTATTTCTTATGGAAAGATGTTAACATCTTCGCAAATGGTGGGAAATTGATGGTAGATGTTAGATGTTGATCAGTGTAAAAAGGCTATAAGATAACGACAAAAAAATTGCTTAAAGTAACAGCTGACTTTAAACGACAGCGAATATCGTTAAAAATTTTACAGAATAGCATATTCGATAAATTTTCGTTATACATACTTATTTTAACGATTCGATTATCGTTATAAAAGTAAGTGAATCGCACTACAGATCCCACATTTGATTCTAGCCTCTTCAGACCATGGATACACATATGTGCACCTAAAAATATTACAAGTTTTAAAGACTAGCGACATCGTGTGACCAATAGAAACAGTTTAATTACTTGCTTTAAGCTACTGCGCTTCAAAGCAATATCAAAAGATGGCAGGGTTTAGAAGTTTTAGCCATTATTTTTACATTTGAATTTAACTATTTGAAAAAACCATACTGTTGGGATATTTTTCCTCAATAACTAATCGCTAAGACCTGAAGTACACATATGTGCACCTCTTTTTCTACCAGTTTAAATAAAAAAATTAAAAAAATAATAAAAACCGAAATTTAAATTACACCTCATAAGATAAAACAAATAGTTAATAAGCCCTTTACTTAATCGGTTCAGTCCTGATCTTAAGAAATTAAGAATTTACGTTGAAATTTTTCATATATTAAGACCTGAGGTACAGTTTTTAATTTTTTAAAAAAAAATATACAGTTTTCTTATTTCCTCCCCAAAAGGTGTAAACAATATATAAGAAATGTAAAAATTCAATGGGTTAATGCTCGGGTCTTAAGAGGCTAGATCAAAAATATTTGAAATTTGTTTTATTTTTTGAAATCCTCTATTTTTATTTTTATTTGCAACAGTTTTTGGATTTTTTTTTTAATTTGTCGGGCTATTTTCCATTCAAATGTTAATGTTACTTTCCGCAATATCAATTAATTTGAGTTGACTATTAAGTGAATTAAATCCTGTATGAAACCAACAAATCAATATTATCGAATTGGCTTCTGATTTCTTCTGCAACTCGGTGTAACCCATGTGCCAATCAAGTAGCATGTAACAGTTTTCGATAAATTGTTTTAGGGCAATTGACAGCCTTAACCATGTAAGGTGCTGCATCGGTTAAAAATTTAAGGATCTTTTGTTGAAATCTTGTATTTTATGCAGAGCTCAAAAAAATTAATTAATTGATTTAAAAAAAAAATTTTTTTTGAAGGGTTTTTTATACAATTTGGAAATTTTTCGAAGAACTTTTTTTTATAATATGGAA
Source organism: Pollenia angustigena (assembly GCA_930367215.1). Lineage (NCBI taxonomy): Eukaryota > Metazoa > Arthropoda > Insecta > Diptera > Polleniidae > Pollenia > Pollenia angustigena. The sequence goes on along the minus strand of OV884057.1, from coordinate 114,490,214 downwards.
ATTTAAAAAAATATATCACTCAAAAATGTTAAAATATGCAAAAATATGCATTTAAAGCCAAAATATGCAAAACTATGCATTTTCACCAAAATATGCAACAATATGCAAAAACAAATCAATGCCATTTTAACGCAAATTTAATGATTCGGAAAGATAATTGGTCGACATCGGTTTTAGACTATCGACAAAAAACATGCATTTGCATGGAAATCGCATCCCTACATATTATCAAAGAAAATTTGTTCGAAATAGTCGAATCTCTTGCCATTAACTTTTGTGATTACACATGCCACTGCGAGTTCATTTTCAAAATGTCGTAGAAGCGTCAACTTGAGCAAATTTTTTTACTTCTCGAGTTAATCATGATGGCACAATTTTGGGGAAATTTTTTCATTTATTTATATTAGCATTATTTTAACGATATTATTGCTCTATTATTAACAAACTTGCTTTTATTTATGCGCGTTTTTAAAAAATTAATCATAATAATTCTTAATTAAGTTAAAACAACAATCCAGTAAATGTGAATTAAATTTTGAACAGGGTAACATTGCTTATCGTTTTGATTTGCTGCCACTGGAGCTGCCATTGCGAAAATGTGAGTCTGTGTAAATGCTAGGTAAAATGTGGGGAGTTTTGAATAATGTGGCGAAAATGTATAAATTTTGCAACTTTTTTCGATTTGTGATTGTTAATACGGCAACATTACAAATTGCTTAAATAATTTCTTTGAGTCGTCTCTTGCCGTCATTTCAGCTTTGATTTTAACGTTATATTGAGAAAATCACTTTTAAAAGAATGGAGATCTTTTGAAATCAATTTTCCAGAACAAGAAATATGCAATTTGTAAAAAATGGGTACCAAAAAGTTTTGAATTAAGGTCACCAAAATTAAAAATTTGAATGAAGAATTAGATAACTTTGATTTACACATGCCAATACAAATAGCGAAATGATTTTTTATATCATCACTGATGTGTTGGCACAAAGGAAAGAAACGAGTCATAAGATCTTCAATTTGCATAATCCGCTCTTTTACAAGACGAGTGTAAAAATTGTTTTACCTTCCAGTGTACCAAAACTTATTTAAATCAAAATGGTATCCTTACACCTGTACAAATTGATACGGGAAACCAATTTATTTATCTTGTGTCCACATAAAATCAAAAAGAACATAAATGTGATTTTTAGTGAATGTATATAAATGATACTCTCGTTGTGAATCCGATGAATCACATCAAATAACCATTTGTGATTTTCTTATCCCAATTTAATTGTAGTTTTTATAATTATTTTATTTTCGGTACTATTTCTCAATCCTAGATTATGTATGTACATACTGATGTAGTATTTGATTATATTTTAAATCATTTTTTATCGTCATATTTTTTAATTTTTTCTCTGATAAAAGCAGCATCGTTATGGCTTTTGATGTTTTGAACAAATTTTATTGTAGAACCAAACAAAAGTTATCGGGTTCTCGCAAACAAAAGAATAACTTTCATTAATTGAAAATAATTTTTGGGCTTCTTTTTTAACCAATCTTTTAATTTGTTCGGCAATGAACCCTTTTTCAATCGATCAAGCGATAAATCAGCTTTTAATCATCAAATGTGATCTGAGAAGACTCATTTAGGTTATTTTTACAACAAAGATCGCTCAAATGCTAGCTGGGAAAATTTATATACATTAATACAAATGGTCTTACTTGTATTAATATTTAATCATTTAAAAGTTGTAGGGGTATTTGTAGAGACAAATCTTTTAACGCGTAGGGAAAAATAGGGATTTGTTACGGGATGCGTAAGGAATTTCGAAAAAGTTTATAACATCACTGCTTCAGTGACATTTTTTATACCTTCCACCACTTGAGGTGAATGAGTGAATACAAAGTTTGCCATTCCGTGTAAAACTTTTTCGATATTCAGCAAAGTCCGCAAAAAGTATATATATTCAAGGTCCTAAAGTTATTCTAAGTCGATTTAGCCATGTCCGTCTGTTGAAATTACAAACACTTTCGAACAACTCAACAGGAAAGAATAATTTGGGTTGCAGTACAAAAACAGAACGTTAAATACAATACAGAATGTTTTTGGTTTTTTTTCTTAACAATAATTTACCCAAGAAACAAGCTCTAAAATAGTGTTCCATTTCATATAATACAGAACGGATAGTCACCATAACTATAGACCTATAAGGCTAATGTCGAAGTTCGGCAAAAATTTATGTTTGGCGTTCGGTAAAATTTTCGCCGAACACCAAACTTTTACCAAGCATTCACTCCTTTTATGAAATCAGACGACCACGAAACACCAATTGTGTTTTGTCACTATTGCCAGCCATTTAGTATTTTCCACTGCGCTTTTAAGTCCACCAGTGTCTGAAAATCGCTTTTCATCGGCCAAAACTTTGTAACTTTAGAGCCTATAGAGATATTTTTGCAATTTTTATTCTGCTGGAGAGTATAATTCTTGAGCTTTTCTATGGTTTGTATATTATTAAAGTGAAAAATTAAAAAAAAGGAATATGTACATATAATAACACAAATGAAACACAAAAAACAGAAAACTACACTTCCGAATTAAATAAAATATTTCCGATGGTGATTTTGAATAAAACACAAATAATTTAGGAAATTATATTCATTTCTTCTTATTATGATAATATTGGTATGATTCAATTATGTATAGAACAAAATATCGGCCAAATGGCCGCCGCAACCTCGGCGGCACACCTCCATCCGAGGTTATATGCCGTTAATGTGCCGAATTATCTCATCCTTAGCTCTTGAATTGTTTGCTGGCTTATCGACGTACACCTTTTATTTCAAATAACCCCAAAAAAAAAAAGTCGCTGATAAGAGCCATTGTTTCGTTAGCTATGTGGCAAGTGGCACCGTCCTGTTGAAACCACATATCGTCCACATCCATATCTTCCAATTCGCGATATAAAAAGTTCGTTGTCATCTCACGATAGCGAACACCATTCATAGTAACTGCTTGACCGGCCTCATTTTGGAAACAAATACGGCCCGATGGTGCCGCCAGCCCATAAACCGCACCAAACAGTCACTCCTTGTGGGTGCATTGGTTTTTCGACAATCACTCTTGGATTATCATTCACCAAAATGGGGCAATTCTGCTTATTGCCGAATCCACTAAGGTGAAAATGTGCCAGATCACTGAAGATGATTTTCTTCGAAAATTGATAATCAACTATTGACATTTCTTGCCACCATTCTGACCATTGACGACGTTTAGTTCTTGTAAGCGTGTAAATGCAAGACCCGGTTTGCTAAAATTTTTGCACGATTTTTCCGATTGTATCGGTCATTTATTTTATTTTATTAAGTTCTTACTAACAATAAGTTCACTAAATGTTAAAATACACGTTCTTGGATTTGACGATTAACAAAACAATTGACTTTTGCAAATAAACTATATTTGAATTGCGACTTCGGGCGAGTCTACCAGTTATGAATTTTTTCTGGTTGTCATCATAAAAATTCATCTGTTTTGTTTACATGAACCCGCTACAGAACATGCATACATATCGTCGTGCCGAAGTTATCTTGCCGTATATCACAAAAATTTTTTTTTGGGAAATCGAATCTTAAGGTTTAAATTATTATTCACAAAAATTTACGTGAAAAAAGTCGTCCAATATTTTTGTCAGATATAGTATTTGAAGTTCTTTATCGATTTACGTAAAAATATCCAAGGTCATGGAAAAAAATTTTTAAGTTATAGCCATTATCACGTTTGAAAAAATTTTTCAATTTTGTCGTATACGCCACTTTTTGCGATATATTTTTTAGTTTGTGGGATATAAGTCAAAATAAGGTATTAAAAACCTACATTCACGTGTTTTACCAATATTGAAAATTAAGTTATAATAATTTTCGAAACGAAAATTTATGCAAGTGACAAATATATTAACGTATAGTTATAGTTTTTATATAATCGAATTTCCTTATGTATGAATAATTTTAAGGTTTATTACTACTTAAGGCCGAGGCCACGCAATGAGCGGCTAAGCGTCAAGCGGCTGAGCGATGAGCGTCAAAGCGTCAAGTTTGAGCGGCAAGTGGCTTATTACTGAACGTCACTACTGAGCGGTTAATTGTTAAAATGCCATTGAAAAGAGTGGCTTGTTTAATGTTAATATGCGAAAATCGTATTCATAAAAATTTAATGCGTTTTTGAAGAAACAAAATTGCAGCTTGTTCGTCGATTTCGAGCGAAGATTTCGTTCGCTTAACTTACATTTAAAACAAAGAAATTATAAACAAGTAAGAAAGTACAGTCGGTCAATCCCGACCATATGATACCCTACACCACATTATTTAAAAACACATCATGCTAATGTGTCCATATAAATATGGATTTATCTATGTTTATAAACTCCATTAAAATTGGTTTGAAAATTTGTTAGAGGCAGAAATTTCCCCCTATCTTCCTTCATGGTCCTACGATTCGGCCCATTTTCAATAGGCTTGGTCCTTGTGCCAATAAGAACCTATGTCCCAAATGCTATCAAATTATCTTCAAAATTTCGAGCTGTACTTTGCGCTCAAGGTTACATGGACAGCCAGCAAGCTGGACGGACACCGTTAGTTCGATTCAGAAAGTGATTCTAAGTCGATCAGTATACGTTAAGGTGGGTCTAAGACCAGTTTTTAAAGGCGTTACACACATCAGCACAAATGCATAATACCCTCTTCACTATTGTGGTGTGTGTATAAATATATTGTATTGGGAAGATTTGTATATAACTGGTTTAATTCCCCTTGCATGATTTAAAGGATTGGTGTATATCCTATAAATCAAGTTCCAAAAGAATGTGTCACACGGCCAACGAAACAATGGCTCTTCTGCTCGAGAAATTCAATGGCGATGTTAACTCGCCGTCACGATCATATGATTTGACACCGTTGGCCTTCTTTCTTTGGTGATATTTAAAACAAAAAGTGTACGTCAATAAGACAAGAACAATTCAAGAGCTAAAGGATGAGATAATTTGACACATTAAGGACATTGAACATCAATTAGGTCTCAGAGGCATTGCAAATATGGACCATAGGACAAAGGTATGCTACCGAAGCCGCGACGAGCATTTGGCCGATATTTTGTCTCACACCTTGTTATCATAGATCCTTCTATAATAATAAAAAATTCAGATAATTCTCTAAAAACTTTTTGTTTTATTAACAATTAATATTGTGCACTATGGTTGGACCATCCTGAATATTTAACCTTTAACTGCTTAACAATAAAGAGAATTAGGCAATATTTCATCAATATAAATAGCCGTTGTGTGCTTCGTCCGTAAAATATCTTTACATATAAAAAAAAATGTTAAAAGGTTACAGTAATATTAACAAGATAGTCTCTTTTTTGTAACATGCCTAATATACTTTGTTCACATACAGCAAGATAACGCAAGATTTTGTTAATTGAAAATTTTCATACGTTTTTTGTCGTATATCCACAATTATGCTACATACGATAATATAACGCATTAAATTTTTCGCAAAAGTGGATATACAACAAAATGGCTTCGAAATATCTCATTAACCATAATAGATAGAAACGTGAGGATTGCGCAGATCGATAGATCTGTTAAATTTACCAAAGGAAAAGGTCTTATCTCAATTTTTTCGATTTTGTGATATACGACTAGATAACTCCGGAACGACGATATGTACAACAAATAAAGGAAAGGAATAGCAAATCTTATTGTTACCAATTTGGCCATCTCTTTGTTATCATGGAGTAATTGAAAATCTTTGTTGTAAATATTCATAACAAATGAAAACGAATTTAATAATATATGTATCAATATAGATATACAAATTTGTAACGTTACTGACTCACTAACTGATTCATCATCGTACAGCCTAAGCGTATGAATGTATGATGGCCTCTCCACAGATCGATCCACTAAAACGAGATTTTTGGAAATTCAAATGTTTAGGGAGCAAAATGGATAAAATTGGTGACCTTATATTTCCAAAACTAAAATAGATACAAAAAATTTAATACTTATTGTTGTTCTTTAGAAAAATAAGTGGACTGGTGTCTGGTACTTTTTGAAATTCGGATAAAACCTATATTTTGGTATTTTTTTTTTGTTATCCCATTTTTCTTTTAAGCCAATAAACATAGAAATAAAGGTTATATCACATTCAAAACTTATGCCAAAAACACATATATGAATTTGGTACTTTTTCGAAACTCGTACGCTTAAGGGGCGAAAATAGAAAATATTTTTCTGCATTCATTGACATATGGGCACTTCCAAGATTGTAAACGGGACATTCGCACACGTTTATATTGACAAAACTTTAAAAAACAACCTGATTTTAATTTTTTAAATTAATGATTCTTTTAACTCTCAATTAGCTCTTTAATTTCCGCAAATGAAATTTTTCGCTTACTGTCGTGGTTTCCGAGATAATTGCAAAAAACCAGTGATTGTAAACGGGACAAAAAACGGAAATGGGTTTTAAGGGGTAACCGTTTAAACAGTGATTTCTGCGAAACCGGACACAATATTTTATTGGGATTAATTTTAAAATGTTGCGTACTAATGTGCCCTAAAAATGGTTTCGATTTCAAAATAAAATATGAATTACATTTTTTTAAATAAATTGTTAAAGAAATTGTAAACGGGACATTGTAAACGGGACAATTTTTCCACCATGATTTAAAATTTTTTTATGTTGCTATTTATAATCCTTTATATCGGGTGTTTTTTTTACAGGTTTGTTTTTCGAATAGAGATAAAACTGGCATTTTGTGGTCAAATCTGGCAACTCTAATGTCATTTATGTTCAGTTTGGTTTGCCATTTCATCATGAACAGGTTTACAAAAGAACAACGCTTGCAAATCGTGCAAATTTATTTCGAAAATAACGGTTCAGTTCGCGAAGTTTACCGCAAGCTCCGTCCATTTTATGGTCGACATATTCGTCCATCAGAGCAATTAATTCGGTTAACCATGGATCGTTTTCGCACTACGTTTACTCTATGTGATAATACGCATCCGCAGAGACGTCGAACAGTGCGCACCGAAGAAACAATTGCCGCTGTAGAGCAAAGTGTTGAAGAGGACCCGAATGAATCGATTCGCCACCGTGCACAGCAATTGGAGCTTTGTCCATCAACTTTATAGAAGATTTTGCGCAAAGATCTTGGCTTGCGACCTTACAAGATCCAGCTTGTGCAAGAATTAAAGCCGCGAGACCATGCAATGCGTCGTGATTTTGGTGTATGGGCCGAAAATGAGATTGATCTCGATGCTGATTTTCATCGCAAAATTTTGTTCAGTGATGAGGCTCATTTTTGGTTGAATGGCTACGTCAACAAGCAAAATTGCCACATTTGAAGTGAAGAGAATCCACATGAGACCCTTGAGACGCCATTACATCCACAAAAACTGACTGTTTGGTGTGCTCTATGGGCTGGTGGAGTCATTGGGCCATACTTCTTCCGAAATAATGCTGGAGAGGCAGTTACCGTTAATGGAGACCGGTATAGAGCCATGATAACCGACTATTTTGTTCCCGAATTGGATGGCATGAATGTGGATGAGTTGTGGTTCCAACAAGACGGCGCTACATGCCACACAGTGCACGCCACACTCGATTTATTGAAGAAAACATTCGATGAGCGCATAATTTCGCGGAATGAACCACCAAGATCGTGTGATTTGACACCATTGGATTATTTTCTTTGGGGATATGTGAAGTCGCTCGTCTACGCCAACAAACCAGAAACGTTAGAATTGGAAGCCAACATTCTTGGCGTTATTGCCGACATACGGCCCCATATGCTCGAAAAAGTGGTTGAAAATTGGACCTGTAGAATTGGCTTTATTCGAGCCAGCCGCGTCGGCCACATGCCTGAAATCATATTTAAACATTAATGGCATAAAATTATCCTTCCAATAAAGCCAAATTGATGGTCATTAAAACGATTTTCTTGTGTTTTATTTCAATTCGAAGTTCTATACCACTGAAAAAAACACCCGATATAAGAAACTTAATAAAAAATGTTTTTCAGATCATAAATATGCCTTAGATTAGAGTATTGTTGTTCCAAATGCATATTTTCTAATATACAAAAGTATGTGCAAAAAGTTGTAGTACTTCGTTTGCCATTTATCTTTATTTTCGAATCAATTAATTTATACGCATATATAAAAAAAATATAAGCAATTCTCTAAATAAATCTTGAAAATAAAATTTTTTTTCCATTTTTCGTGGTTGACGTTTTTTTGGAAATAGCCATATACCTACTTAATTATAGGCGGCCACTACAATATTTACATTTTCGATACTTCAATAAGGAGAAAATGTTCCAAAAATTGGAAATAGGTTTTTGGTTGCACAACTGGTAATTTTTTTAATTATCGTTAATATTTGACCTAGAAACATTAAATTGTAATGTCCTGAGTGGATATGAATCTGTAAGAGTCAAGTTTTTGGATTTTTTTTTTGTTCTTTAACTGGTACTTTTTAGTTTCCGATAGTATTGAACTTAGGAACATAAATACAACGTGCAAGGTCCTGAGTGAATGAGAATCTGTAAGTGTTCTTTTTGGAACTTTTTCGTCCTTTAACTTGTAGTTTTTTTATATTTATATTATGAAAATCATTAAGAGGGAAATTTTTTTCAACAGGTTTTATCTGTAAAAGGGATTCTTTCATTCTATAACTTTTACTTTTTTTAATTTAATACCTATTGTTGGTTATTAAATAAAAAAAAGTAAACAGGTATCCGGTACTTTTTTTAAAATTCGGCCCTTTGAGGCATTAACGGGTAAAACCTGTATTTTGGAACTTTTTAGACCCCTATCTACCTTTTAAACCAATAAACATAGAAATAAAGATAAGACCACATTCGTTAAATTTAAAAAATACAGTTATGAATTGGGAACTTTTTTAGATTCGCTTTTTAAGGGGTGAAAATCGTACTTATTATCAAAACATTTTTGTCCATATATATCACTCAATTTACATGATGAATTTTATGACGTCCAATTTTGGACGTCATTTTTTTGTTTCGGAGCAAGCGGTGTAGAGGAGAAATAGGGGTAGAAAAATAGACTAGATTTCTGTTTTCTCTTCCTCTTTCTTCTCTACACCGCTTGCTACCAAACGAAAAATGACGTCTAAAATTGGACGTCATAAAATTCATCATGTAAATTGAGTGTATGTATATCACATTCGTAACATATTTTTTCGATAATCGAAAGTTTAACCCTTTAAGGTTCACATGAGTCTGGTCAGACCTTTTTTAAAGAAAATCAAAACATGTGTGAGCCGTAGGGTTAACGGATTCAAACGTACCTATATTTGGTACTTTCTCCATTTATTGACATATACGTACTAAATGATGGGCTCACTCCACAATATTGACATTTTTGATACTTCAATGGGGGAAAAATATCTATTAAAAAGGATAAAAACAGGAAATAAAATGAATTTCTTTTACTTTTGTCTATGTTGAAACACAAATATCAACCATTAAGATTAAAAATGTTGAAACTTTTTTATTAAAACCTAGAAACATAAGCTTTGGCATACAAATATGTCCACGCAAGAAAAGGGGACGCTAACGAAGTAGCGGGTTAAATGCTAGTGAGTATGTTAATAAAAATTCATAAAACGTTTCTTGATACAGTTATTTCCGCTTAATTGAGTTTCTAAAAATGCACGACTTTTGACGCAATTATACGCGAACTCTATTATGCAGTGCTCGGTTAATTGAATCCCCGACGCAATTGAAACGAAAATCGCTTAATTGAGAAAGATATGCAATAAAGCGAAACGCCCATGTGCAGATAGAAAATAAAACTCATTTCTTTATTTTTTAAGTTAAAAAATGGTTAAGGTTTTTTAAAACAAAATAAAATTCAGGTACGTTCATCGTACAATCTTTCTTGCCACAAAATAATTTTTTTATGTTTGTGGAGGCAAAAGCACATTAAGTAGAGGGAAACAATGAACCGAACCATTTGCTCTTGTTTTTCGCAATGCGGTCTTATTTTGCGAAATAATTAAGCGGGTGACGCAATTAAAGGGAACTCAATTAAACGGGTATTTTTTACATAGACAGTTAAACTGAATCATTTCGTTCCATGATTTTTAGTGCAATAAACAGGGAAACTCAATTAAGCGGGGCTTAATTAACCGAAGACAACTGTATGCGTTTCGACACTTTAGCTGCACGTTTAAGCAGGAAACCACAACTGTGTACCTGTGCCAGGGTTAGTATTTTCTGAACAAATTTTATCGGAAATTTTATAGGTTGGCAGTCCAAACCTGCGATACATTCGAAGTTTCAGATAGGTTGCTTCATTTTTACCTACGGCTTTATTTAAAAACCACTTGCTATAGATAAATCAATATCATTTTGTATTTTTGAATGGTGTGATAATGTTTTCTAATACAGCAATGCAGTTTATAGAACAATGTATCAACAGAAAACCTTTAGTTCCATTTGCGCAGGACAGTATTTGATGACAGTCCCTATATTTTCTTTAACAATACAGGCGTAACCAGCTTATGAAAATGAATAAGATCTAATGGCCGTTTTTTCATTAGGCGATTATGTTTTTTTCCAACAAAAAACTGTACGTTAAAGGAATTTGGAATTCTTAATGTCTCATTTGCCTCTATTCTGTCGCAAAACTTACTGGCACTCATCTGCCAATTATTTATTTTCCTTTTATTTGCGTATAAATTCAATCAGCTGACTCCTTACTTTTACATGTATTTTAAGAGGTGTTGCCAACTGAAAACAATGTTTTTGTCGGTATATTGAGAAACCCAATATCGTTAACGGACCGTTTATTTTTTTTTTTTTTGACAAATTAATGTTGACATTAAGTAACAGGCAGTTTGTCGATACATTGTCATAAGTATGTCATCATATGACATAGATACACTTTTTTATTTGACAACGTATCTACCTCATACGATATTGCGTTCATACGGCAAACTTCAAAAGTTGTTATCTATGTATGTACCTAATTGAAGGCATCTTATAGTAAAATTCAGTTATATTGTAGGATAAAAATTATTTCGGAAATTAAATATTAAAATCAGATAAAAAACATAAATTAAAATTATTTATTTAAATCTTTTTCTGATTATGAATAAAATTTCATAATAGTCCTATACCGAGCATCACGGGGTACGAAAAATCAGTAATTTAAAAAAATGTCCTGTGTTGAAATCTATTAGAAGAAAAATAAATGTTTAATATTTATTACTCTAAATTAATTACTTTTTCAAAAAGTTCTTATAGACTTCCAAAAATTTTCAAGCCACGGTGTTGTCTGTGCGTAGAAATGTTTGAGAAATTTTTTATTAATCATATTTAGACTTAATCTCAAACAATTTGTCTGATTAATTATTTCAAGTTGAGTTTCATTATGTAAATTACACGAAAACTTCTCTCTCATAGTCAGTGCTGCCACAACTAATACAATTTTTACAACCAAAATTTTTGAAAATGTTACCAAATGTGAAAAAATATAACCAAATTTAAAATGCCTTTTATAAATTGAGAAAATCTTTAAAATTTATTTTAAGTTGCATTGTAATACAAAGGTTAGTTAGATTTGTGCACTTTATAGTAAAATAATAATTATAAGTCAGGAAAACAAAACAAATAATTAAATTCTTTTACATATTAAAAAAATAACGAGAAACTTAATTACCCCCCAATTCCACCAAGTTTAACGGAACCAACTATTACTTTAAATTCCAGTTAATAATGTGTTTTGACATCTATAACTGATAGTAAATTATAACTGAACTTGGTGAAATTGGGGGTAAAAGTTTTTATTTATTCGAGACTTTTTTTTCAGTATGCCGGCAATTCCACTCATAAGTCTACTATAAATGGAAAAAATTAATACCTGATTTTGGTAGTTAAAATTCTTAAGTATGGTGGCAACATTATGTTTCTTTTAAGTTTTTATAGTGGCAACAACCCAGTAAAAACTTCGCCTACAAAATAATGTGTTGAGTAATCTGAAAAACATAAAGGCACTACTTACACTTCTACTGAAAGAACCAATGAATTTTACAAGGGATGTTCCAAAATGAACGCATTCAAAAGTAAGTCTTTATTTTTTCACTGTATATATCCAGAAAAAAGTTGTTACAGAAGTTGTTATAAATGTAGTTATAGATGAAAGTTTCTGAAAAATGAATAAAAGAAGCTATTCATCTGCAAATATAGCGAAGTTTTTACTGGAAATTTTTTGATATTTTATTATTATTATTTTTTTAAAGATGTAATAATATTATTATTAAATTAAGCTTGAGGTCTCTTCTTTATGAAAAATATTAAATTTATTTAATCCAATATTTCGGCACTCCGTTGTGTGCCTTCTTCAGGGTTTTGTCTTGAATGTTTGACAAAAATTAGAAATTTTTTGTGATGAAAAAATAAATTTTTCAAGTTTTTGAAACATTTATGTTTCTTATTTCTAAAAAGAGTTTATTTAAATTATTTTAGTTTCAAAGTTGGTTTCTAACTTGATGGTGTTTATATTCAAAAATAGCATTTTAACGAGATCATTAATTGAAGCACAGCCGCGAATAACGTTTTAAGTTACAAAATAATTTTTTTTCAGGAGAGCAAAAAAACGTTTTTAACTGGCAAGATTATTAATTTTTTATTTTTTTTTTAGATAATTAAAAATAATGATAATAAAAATATTTATGCAAAATATCAACAAATTTAAAACTTAAATTACATGCAAATTTACAGTTTATAACTTTTTTTAGTGGAAAAACGTTTCATATCCACACTCACGATGTCATTTAAAACGTTCTTCCACTACACAAAGCATCATGACTGATGGCTTTTAAAACGTTATTCCACGTTTAAAACCGTTTACTTTGTATCATTTTTAAGTAACTTACAACGTTCTTCCACTAGCTGACTCTTTGTATGTAATTTTTAAGGGCTTTAAGGTGCATAATTTTGGGTGATTTGAGGTTTAAACAGTGTACGAGAGTAATGTTAACGGTTATCCGAAAAAAACAGTTTTTGCAAAAAGTGGCGTTTACAACGTTATTCGCGGCTCTGCTTCAATTACATTTTGTATTTTTCAAATAATTTAAGAGTTCCTATTTTATGCGCTGTGATTTCAGTTCTAACGTTTCATGTAAAATTCCATAAATTTTAAAATTATTTTGTTAAATCAATGTATTTTGGAAAAATCTTTAAAATTCCTATTTGTATTTTCAAATATGTATTTAAATATATCTACTTTTGGAAATAACCTAAATTTAGAACATTTAATTTATATTCAAGTTTTAAGAAACAATAAAACGACTTTTGTGTAATTTTTCAGTCATTTTCTCAAATTGATTCCGCATGATTTAATGCACTTTCTACTTTAAGTACTACTAACCTTAAGTATTCTTAAAATCAAAAAAAGCTATACTCATTTAAAAAAAATAATTGAAATCTTCATCGATTAAACTTCATATGTTTTCGAAAATGGCCGTTTTTAATATAAAAATCACAAATGGCAATATTTTTCTTAGCAAATACCTTAAAAAAATTAATTGGTTGCAGTTTTGAAAGGGATTTTTTGTTTTCGATAAAGTACAAAAACTTCCGTTCATTGGTAACAAATAATGAAGAAATCATAGTATGTACACAATACAAATTATTTGAGCTCGTAAAATTTTGTATCAAGAAAATCATATTTGTACGTATTATCATTTTAGAAAAAAAGTAACCAAAACGAAAAAAATATTCACATCTCCACATTGAAAAAAAATATAACCAATTTTGGTTAGAAATAACCAAAAACGGCAGCTCTGCTCATAGTCCCAAATTATAATTCCAACAAACATTTTGGTTGTGCTTCAATACAAATTAATGTTGTTTTTGTTCACTGTTGTTGTTGTTGTGGCTTTTTTACATAAAACTTTTCTCCCCCATAGACATCGTCAATTAATTGTGCCCTGTGGAAGAATGAAGACACAAAAAAACACTATATTATTTTATAAAATATTAAATTTTTTTCTCTTTGTTTACGTCGTTTCTGGGCTTCTTTAAATTTAATGAAAGTTGATTTTAAACATTCATTTTACAAGTGAAGTAAAATTGACAAACAGGAACGAACAAAAAGTATGGACCGATCAAAATGTTAGATGAGTGAAATTAAATTTAGAGACAAAAACTCTAACCATAAAGCAAAATGGAAGGCAACAGGAAGTTTGAAAAAGAGAAAACATATTTTCGTCTGTGTTTGAGATGGTAAGAGGACTGGATGATGGAAGTAGACGACATTACTACTGCTTTAGAGCAATTAATAATTATTCATATTTTTCAAACATTAAATTTAATTAAAAATTATGTTCAACAAAAATATATCCATAAAAACCATAAGGACGGCGATTCATTTTGTTGAACGTTCAATTAACTCGTAACTCGTTTACTGTAGCAGAGTCAGGGAGACGATGAGTGGACCAGTGTGTTTGAATGAAGGTCTAAATTATTTTTTAGTTGTTGGTCTATTAAAAGGATACAATATTGGTGTGGTATCGTTCTACTTGTTCACTATTACTTGCCTTTGAGATGGAATTAAAAGCGAGTTTGTATGTTTTTAAATTAAATAAAATAATTTACAAGTAAATGGGTAAAAGAAAAAAGAACCACTAACAAAATATATTTAAGGCTCCGTGCAATAACTCCCAGGTGCAATAAGTCCCAGTGCAATACCTCCCAATGAATTCAATCCCAAAATAAATGAAATAAGTCCCAAACTGGAAAAAAGAAATAAATCCCAAAAAAAATGAAATAATTTCCAAGTCCTAAATGAAACAAACCCCAACTTTTGGGAGTTATTTCATAATGAAATAACTGCTAAAGACATTAATGAAATAACCTCCACAGTCCATCGAAAAGAAATGAAATAAGACCCAAAAAAAATGAAACAACTTCCAAATAAATTTATTATATATGTATTCGTTTTACTTGAATATTTACATATTAGGTTACCAAAAAACTAACATTGAGTCCTCGACATTTTGACAACAAATTGGGCATTTTATTATATCCTGACCTCCTGCAATGGCAACTGCCTGCAGTTTAAGCACGCCGGGTACAAGGATTACCTCCTCTATGGTATAACAAACATCGGCTTCGCTAACTAAAGCAAACACCGGCTTCGCTAACTAAAGCTTTTCTGCATAGCCGGCCTTTGGCCGGGCGCAAGGATTTTATACTCTATGGTATAACAAACACCGGCTTCGCTAACTAAAGCTTCACTGCATAGCCGGTAACCATAAGACACTGCAATTGCAATTAGCAAAATTTTCTGCTTTGATAAACTTCAGTCATTGTATTCAAATAGTTTGAAATATCCCGTTATAAATACCGTTTAAAACTTTAAACAATTTTAAGAAATTGCAAATAATTGAAAATGAAAAAACTCCCACAAAAAATTAAATAACTCCCACAGCAAATGAAATAACACCGAAAACCAAAATAAAATGAAATAACTTCCACGTTAATTTTTTCGGGGACTTATTTCATTTGGATTTTATTTCATTATGAAATAACTCCCAGGCAAAAAATGAAATAACTTCCAAAAAAATGAAATAAGACCGAGAGGGCTGGGAGCTATTTCATAATGAAATTACTCCCACATTTGTATGAAAATTTTTTTGGTCTAATTTCATTTTTTTATTGGGACTTATTGCACCTGGGAGTTATTGCACGGAGCCATATTTGACACCGTAGGTTTATTTAAACTCTGTATTAGTAAGGCCTATATTACCAAAGAAGTGGAGAATCTCCAGTTCAGCCATTCGTGAGAGTAAATGCTAAATAAAGTTTATTATTTTAATAAATATCGCGTTATTAAAAGTCACTCGTTTATTTATTGTTTATTACTATTTTTACACCCTCCACCACCACAAGTGGTGAATGATGATCGGCTCAGTAGGATCACTGCTATGAATCTATGAAATGTGGAACCACCACCCTAAAAATTTATAAGTTTGTTACAAAAACTAACATAAGTGGTGGAATAATGCACGGAATGATATAAGATTTTTCGTTTTATACGACTAGAAATCGTACTGTTAAATTTCAAAAAGATCAGTCCATAATTTACCATAGGCTCCATATAAGCTCTACTTCCAGAAAACAGTTTAGTATGCCTTAAACCTTAATAAACAACAGTGTTCGAAAACAAACACTAAATATCGCTCCTTAGTTTTCCGTTCGTTAGATTTGTGGTAAACATAAACGCTAATAGTGTTCGCGTAGTAAATTATTAAAACAAATAACGTTTCCCTGTTTGTCATCTTTCGAACACAAAAATAATACTGTTTTAATTCAAATCAACAAAATGTGAGAACATTTAATTCCGGTCGGTTTTTTTTCAAACCACAAACTTAATTGTGTTCGGTTCAGCTCATTAATGTAAGTCTTTTTTGGCTGATAAAAAACCAAACATTTTTTACAAAAACAAAATACACATACGAAAAAAAAAACAAAAAGCCAGCAAAATTATTTTACACCATTGGTGCCCAAAAATGTTTTGCATATGTATTGCGAGAGAATTTTTAAATATAGAGATACGCAAAACTATGCGCACCAGTTTTATTTAAATTTTGTAGAAAGAAATTGTTTTGGTTGTAAAACATTTATAATACTACAGTCAAAACTAAATTTTCTATTTTTTTAGGCTTTTAAAATTGTAACTTGTTAAAAATTTTAAAAAACATTAAGAATTGGAAGTTTTCCAATTTTACTATAAAAAAACTCAGTGTGAACTGCGAGCATATTTGTATAATAAAAGTAAGAATTATATCTAAAAAAACTGCACTAAAATCTTGTACATTTATGCTTTTATGACATTTTCGTAAAAGCATTAAACATTTTTTTTAAATTTTATTTGTTATCCTACACACTGTATTTGAAACAAGATCAACTCATCCTCCGTACATGGTCTGAGTTCATACGGCTCATGTCTTATTGACAAGATTCTTCCTTTTTCTTCTTTGAACATGAATTGGCGTTCAAATGATTCATGTCATGTTGACGACATGTGCTTTTTTGATATTGAAAACAATAACAAAATTGAACAACGTATGAAAAAGCAAAACGTAAAGACAGTACATGCATCTTTGTACTCGTTTATTTTCCCCTTGTCCCTCTCGCCTATAAAGTAGCAATCTTGTCAATAACCCTGCAAATAAAATTGGACCACCTGACCCATTTTGATAAAATGGACTACTCCATGGACTAGTCCGATGTAATGCAAGCATGGACCATGTCACTGTTAAAAAGTGTTTGTAGTGAGACGACATGTCTTCGTTTTTTAACGACATGCTTTCGTTTTTAAACGACTTCAAAACTAATCCTCTTGAGTATACCATGGAGTAGTTTTAAAACTACTCCTTAGTGGTCCAAAGGTGGGTTATATACCATGGAGTAGTTTTAAAACTACTCCTTAGTGGTCCAAAGGTGGGTTATATGGTCCTCTCGTAGGACATCGTAATGTTAAATAGACCAGGTTTTTTCCATACGTTTGGGTTACTTTTGGACTAGTCCTGGTCCCTTGTGGACACCTCTTTACACGCGTGTTTGGACTGGTCCTATTATTTGCAGGGTAAGACATGAGCCGTATGAACTCAGACATTTGCAGCCATGGTGGAATAAGTAGGTGGCATCGTTACGGCAACAAATACAACATTACAACAAAAATGGAAATTATATCACCGTTTACGTCAAAAAATACTTTAAACAAAAATCAAAGCGTGCCGCTGAACGTGATGAAATAAATAAATTTTTAGCCAAGTTTTTATTTAATTATGGTCAATATCTTATTTATTTTAATTTAAAATTATAAAAAACTTTAATAAAATACACTAATCACAGCACTTTTTGTAAACATAAACAAAACTTTGACATAAACCTAGACAAACAGTGCAAGAGCAAAAAATCGTCATCTGGCGTAGTGCTGCCACCTGTTTATTCCACCATGTGTGCAACTAAATTAATGAGCGTAAAAACAAAGGGGTGGGGCTTCTAAACAATTGTTTGCTTGAATGAGCATCGCTGTAAAATTTACACAAACAAAACATATACACAATACACACACATAAGCTGTTGGTGCTGCGGTCGTTGCTAAAAGTGTTTGTTGTTCATATCTTTATCAATGTAAAAAAAGAAATATTTTAGAACATTACAATATAATGTTTGTCTACAGTATAACTACAATTGTTCTGTTTTTTAACGAAGAGCAGAACACTTTATAATGTTCGGCTCTTTCTTGAAAATAGTAACGAACGATATTAAGGGTTGTGGGTAACCAAACTGCGGACAATCTGGCCAAGCAAGGCACAGTGTGATGAAACATATGCAAAACGAGATTTAATTCAGGGAAGCCTGTAACTTATGACTTTGTGTATATTGATTAAAAAAAAAACTTTTGTTGTAAAATTTTTGTGGAATTTTAATTTTGTTTTATTAAATAAACTAAAAACTTAAAAAAAATCAATGTAATTTTTTCGAACAAAATATTTTTTTTGAAACAGGGAACATTCATTGCTAAAATATGGAATTAAAAACCATCTTCATAATTATCTTCACCTTCATCAAAATCTTCATGTTATCATCATCAACATCGAAAATATTTATTAGAATAAGCAAATCAAGTACTGTTTGTAGTAAATTTAAAGTATGTAGTAAATTTAAAGTATGTCATATTAAAATAATCTAATGTCGTTTTCAATAAAAAAAATAAATTTTTTTAATCATTTGTTTAAAAAAATAACTTGAAAAGAGCAGAATTGAACAAAATCATAAAATTTTCAATGAAACTTGAAATTTTGTCCCCTGTAACTCTGTCATTTCTTGACCAATCTTTACAAGCAATCAATGGTTATTTTAGAAATTTTATAACCTTTCAGTAAAAAGAAAGAAATACATAATCCGAAGATATTTGCATATCAGTCACATCATCTTTTTTAAAATCACAAATAACGGTTGTTTTAGAATATCTCAAAAACTCAACTCAACTTTTTTCTAACTTCATATTCGGATTCAGGGGAAAATTTTAGATAAAGATTAGCTGTCAGATTTATTTGGTCACGACTTTGTTGAAATTTTGTGGCGTAGTGAATTCATTTAAACGAAACAAAACAGAAAAAACAAGTTAATGTGTTTCACAAAATCTCAAATATTTTCAAATGGGGCAAAAACGGGCAAGATTTTTTTTTTTGATTATGCAAGTTGAAAAACCATATTTTAAGAATATATAAAAAATTTTGCCCAAGTATTCCCACAAACATTTTGAAAATCTACATTTCCTTGAAAAAAACTCATTTTTTTTGACCAATTAAAAAAAAAATAAAAAAACTTCCTTAATATGTTTCTTTACAAAAATGTATTAATAATGTATTAAAAAATGTATTAATAATAAGTAGCTGAAGTTGGTTGATCCATTTAAAAAAAAAATGTTTTCTAAGATACAATTCTCTCAAATCGCAATTAAAATATCTTGATTTTCACTTTTTAACAAATATTTCCAAATTATAAAATATTGCTCGACTTTGGCAGCGTATGACAAAAAAAGTGAACAACACAGATCCACAATTTTTACAGTTATTCGTGTTGAATTTTATCTACTTTTATATAGTACCAAATACTTATTAGAAAAACTAGCTTTATTTTTGCTACTGTTCACCCCTCTGTGCGACGGCCTGATCGGCATTTCGATGGCCCGCTGCAAGACTCTCATCAGACGAGAGTCATACAAATGGCCTCACTGGCAAGGACTTTATGGTCTGACTATGACGCGGCCAGAAGGCGCGTGCTACTTGGTCTCGGTAGGGACCGGATAAGGACAGCGATATCGGCCATTACGGGTCACTGGGTGATAGGGACTCATGCTAGGTGAATGGGTCTTGATTATAATGACTGAGGAGCAGGAAGAGACGGTGTTTCACTTTCTTTAAGCATTTTCGGAGACCGGAATCACCATGTCTGGACGATATGTCCAATGTGGGACTAAATCGATCTCTCTGTACTGCAGGGAGTCGGTGTGGTTCGACGCTGCAGTGACCTCTGGGGAATAGTCTGGTGAACACTGGCTGAATCTTGTCACTGGCTAGGTGTACCACAAAGGGACCGCTATAAGTACCTAAGTGAGCCGTCGTCGAGACGGCTGCCCATTAAACCTAACTTAACCTTACCTATGTTAAGCCAACTCTGGGAAATGAATTAAATAAGCCTAAAACTGTAGCAGATATAGATATTGCGGCAAAATTTCTTCCAACTTGGCTTCATATGGCCAGAAAAAATATCATGAAATTTTGTGATATACGGTCCATATTTCACCTTAGAGCTCATATTAAGCAGCCTTCTGAAATTTTCTGTTGAAATTAAAATCTTGTATTCCCAAAGAAATTACTTTTTGATAATAAACAGGCAAGTGCACGGCCTAAAAAAACACTTAATTGACAACATGCTTTTGTAAGTTGTTGTTGTTTTCATTTTGTTTTTCATAACCTACAATTAATGTTGGGAGAATTTCAACTAATTGTAGTAGGGAATGTAAGATGAGATAAACTCACTGTTTATTGTTGATGTGTTTTGTTTAAACTTTGATATTATTACAAGTAGAACTGTTGCTTATAAGTCTTATACGTTTAACAGTTTTATTTGATTTAATACCCAGTAAAAACTTCGCCTACTTTTTCAAAACGAATACATTCTTTAACTCATTATTATGTAGCTTTGTTCTATAACTACATCTACAACAACTTCTATAACTACTTTTTTGTGGATGTATGTAGGTAAAAAAAATAATGACTTACTTTTGAATGCGTTCATTTTGGGACATCCCTTGTAAAATTCATTGGTTCTTTCAGTAGAATTATAAGTAGTGCTCTTATGTTTTTCGGATTACTCAACACATTATCTTGTAGGCGAAGTTTTTACTGGGTATCTTTAGTTTTTCTAAAATCTTTATGGATGAAGTTTCCTGATGATATGTCCTAAGTAACCAGTGTAATGCGCATAGGAATAGCTTATCCCATCAACAATAAATTGCAAGTGTTTTTATCGAGAATAAAAACTGGGAATTAAGCACGAATAACAAAATCTTTTGAAATTGTCTGTTAATGCTAAAACTTTTTTCACTGCAGTATTGAAATTTATTCTACAGAATTTTGGACGATTATCTGCAATCAATTTTAATGCTGACGTACATACGTTTTTATAAATATTAATTAATAATACTCTTGAAATATCCTTACGGTCGGTGGAGGTATCAAAGATTCGGTAAAGCCGAATTCAGCACTCTTTCTTGTATTATTATGTTTTTCTATCAGCATGATTTGTTTGCCTTTTTTGATATTTTGATATATTTTTTATTAAGTTTTTAGTGGGCCTGGCACCAGCGTTACCGTTCAAAATTTTCAAAAAGGGGCACAAAAAGGGGATTTTCAAAATAAAAGTGGCACAAAAAGGGGAATTCTGAGAAAAAAAGGGGCAACTTTAAAAATAAGACCATTTTCATTTTTATTAAGTTATTTTCACGGAAAACATAAACGCTACAAAAAATAAGCCTCTTCTTATGTATAAATAAAAGGCCTTACTCCACTTTTCGAAAATTTCTCAATTTTGTTATATTACTATCTAATTATATCTGAACTCTTTGAAAATGATTTGGTTCTTTTATAATTTAAATATGTTTCTTTAAAAAATATGAAAAATTAGTATAGGGTTTTAATCTTATATGATTTTTTCCGAAGCTACCAGCCAGATAAAAGGAAAATATACATGACAAAATAAGGCCATTATATATTGCTTAAATATGAATTGCTTAGCTGCGCGTGTTTGGCAAATTTCTATTTGTAGCATTTTAAATTTTGAAAATCCATTTTTCAAACAATACTAATTTTCTCTAGTCTTTATTTTGTGGAGTAAGGCCTTTTAGCATTTGACACATCCATATATAGTCGAACTTCCCTATATTATACAGAACTAACATTTTTTTTACTATTGTTTATAAAAATTGGTATTTTAGTTCGATTATCTATTAACATTTGCTTTAATAATATCCATATAAGGAACAGTTTGAAGACTTTTGCGTTAAGTGTTTAATTGCTTGTAAGAAATAAAGTGCTGGAAAATATTCTGCTAGGCTACAAAACCTTTTGTGCTGCTTATTTAACTTTTAATGATCAAATTTATTTTAAAAGAAATGCTGCTACATTTTTGTCCACTAAAACGAGCGACTGTTGTTAAAATCGTTATCAAGAAACTAAGATACTGCCATGCTACCTTTGCGCTTAGTTAATTGTATACCATATTTTTAGGAAATTTTACCTATGATTTTTTTTTTTGTGTGTAAGGAGATCAAATTATAATAATTTTTAAATTTGTTCATTATATAGAAAGCTTCATTTTATAGAACTTCACTATAGAGATGTTCGAATGTATATGTATATACACAGTGAAAAAACACGTCTTGTTTGCAAGTTAACGTGTATGAACTGTTGCATATAATTTTACCCTTCACCACAGCTGGAAATATATAAGTTCGTTATTATATAAGTTTGTCGTTCCATTTTTAATTTAACAAAATCGGTTACTAATTGACTTAGTAATAGACTTCTAACCACGTTAATATTCCCAAAATAAGGGCTTTGGCACAATAGCGCCTTTATTATGAGTGATAGGTGGACCAAATTTTGTTCTGATATTTCTTATTAGGAGAAGTTAGTACTGGTACGATTTTTATTAATGCATTACAGTGCTATGCTGTTTCTTTAGTTGTTATATAAGTATCTAATTTCCGAAAATATGCATCTATATATATTTATTAATAAGTTCAACATGGACTGCCGGGTATCAACTTTCAGTCTATTGGACCACTTATTGTTTTATAATGCTAATTTAAAAAAAAAATCCGTTTAGCGGATGCACTTCTATGCGGTAAAGTAAAAACATACAATCATATAAAAGCTGGAAGTTCAAAAAGGGGCAAAAGGGGCACAAAAACATACAAAATGATACAAAAGGGGATTTAAAATAAAGGGGCAAAGAAAGTGGCATGGCATTAAAAAAGGGGCAAAAATGCGACTTTAGTCGCATAACGGTAACGCTGCCTGGCACCTCCCATAGAAAGACAATATAGATTTTTGAGCATGGAAGAGGGGTTCTGCTCTGCTCTGCTTCATCTTCTACAACAGTGCTTGCTTGTGTGCGCGTCATTGCTTTTGCAAAAACTTTTTTGTTTGATTCAGAAAAATTATTTGTTTGAAATTTATATGAATTTCAGTAAACTTTTTGTTTGATTCATTTAAATTATTTGTTTGAAAAAATCGATGTTTTTTTCAATAAACAAAATTCAAATAAATTGTTCGAATATGCGAATTTGTTTATAGGACCGATTTCAGTCAAAAAATTGTTTGATTCTACAAATTTTTTGTTTGAATTGGAAAAATAATTTTTTCTGTGTGATCTATCCGTCTACCAAATTTCATCCAAATTCATTAAGCGGGCTTCGCTTGATTGAACCACAAACCAGCAAAAATCTGAACAGCCAAACATGCAAACTTTCATAATTTTAATCTTAATAGGATTAATGAGTTCGTTTCTATGTGAAATGCTTTTCTTTGCAGCAGGTGATCTATTGTGTTGCCAGTCTATTTTGATATATCGAGCCTTTGGTGCAATACCGTAGTAATTCAAAAAATCGTGAACTGAGAAAAATGCATTTGAAGTTTTCAGCCATCTTTTAAATAGTAGTTCCGTTTACTTAAGTTATTTTTTTACAAGTTTTTTAATAAAGAGGAATGTTTTGTAATTAAAAAAAGGTGAAAAATTATTAATAATATTAAATATTTTTTTATATTAATATAAATATGGTTGAAAATAGCTAGAGGCAATAAAGACATTTTTAGCTGTAAAATCTAAACAGAGATAAAACCATAATCTTTTTTTCTTTAGATAGACATTTTCCCAAAGATCATTTCTGCATACCCAGCATAAAAAATACAAATTTTGAGTTACTACGATCTTGCACCAAAGGCTCGATATGTATCTTTTCAAGAACAAGTTTTTCAATGTTAGAATTAAAAAAAAATATATATTTAAATGTCCTTATAACTATCACTCTTACTTCCTGTTTGTATAACACGAGTATTGCGCTTGCGTTCTAAAAACAGACAGTTAGAGTATTCCAGAGCTGAACCATCAATGATGTTAAGTCATTAACACATTTGTCTATATCTTCCTCTTACTGTTAACAAGGATTTGTGTAAATGTGATGTTTTTTCTATATTTAAGCCAATTAGTTTTAAAAAATACTGAGCTTGGATTACGTATTGTCCCGAAATAACTAGGTAACTGGAATAGTACGAGCGAGCATAAGTCAAATTATATCTCTGTAGATATTGAGCAATTTATGTTTCTTATTGTAGCATGGTATTTAAACGGTTAGTTAGTTGGATCTCCAGGAAATACGAAATCAAGGCAATTATTGCGATTCGCAAAAACTTTAAAAAGTTGTCTTCCTTTAGGGTTTATAAGTTGAGAACCCCAATTGGTTTGTTTTGCCTTATAGTTGGCACCTGCCTGAATACGATCTACAAGCGTGTTAAAGAATTAGCGAACGACAATAAATAGAACTTAAAGTTAAACCGCCATCAGGTCATATAAGATGAATGGATGTTGCTTACATATAGTCTTTTCAGAATTCAGCTAGGGCGTACTCTTTATTCGAGCCTTGATAGTTGGTAAAATTAAGAGAATAAACTGAAATATAAAAGTTATATGCATTGGTGTCCCCGAAACTGACATTACGAAAATTTCAAGCTGCCTCAAACCATTTGCGTTCTTAGAAAGCTCATTTTCTTAAAAAAAGTATTTGAATGAAGAACTTAATACTAAGTTTTCTTTGTAAAAATAATTAAATTTTATTTTTTTTAGGATCTGATAAGTCTAACGTTGCTTGCAAAGGGCTGAATACGCCATCGTCGTGTAAATGACAGGAAACAACTTATTACATTATTTGCATAATTAAACAACAATAAGATGAAAAAATAACAGCAGCTGCAATAATGTTTAAAATTTTATTTACCTTAGTTTTTCTTTTTGTTGTCTTCATAAATAGAAAAAACAACCGCAAGTAAAATAAACAAAAGAATTGAAGGAAATACTCCTTTTTTCAATTTACCTCAGAGCAGAGAGTCGAAGAAACTGTATATTGTTCTTTCAAATAAATATTTATACATCTACATCTACAAATGGGCATTTCCATGTCATTGTACGTGACGAGGTAGCAATTTTGCAAAAATAGTGGTAACTTGAAAATAATTTGATCATTTTGTTTCATTTAGGGGTACTTTATTTGAAAAAAATTCCCATTCGGAACTTTGTTGTCCAAAATATCGTACGTGACATAAAACGGAAGTGATTTAGGGATGAATGTAAATTTATGCAAAAATCTGCGAATTGTGAGGTGTTTTTTTTTTAATTTCTTACACTAATCCATCATTGCCCGTCAGAGGTGGTTTGATGAAAGTGCATGTGGGAAAACTGGGAATAAGACAAGGAGAAGGAGTCAACGAAACATCTTCTTTGTGACTGCCCGTCATACGGAGATTAAATTGTTTGGTCAAATAATTGTTACAGATAAACCCTGTCTCGCTGGCATTGATTTGAACAGGATTAATTTCTTCATTGAATCAACCGGATGGCTGGGTGAGAATAGCAACAGCCAGGTAACGTAGGAACATTGGGATTGCGGCTGCTAGTAGAATGGTATGATATGGTTTTTACTTTAAAAATCTTATATATACATATATTAGGGCGGATGATTTTTTTTTATGAAGCGTATAGCAAAAACGTAATCTATAGGTGATTCTGAGAAATTTTGCTCAAGAGACCATAGCTTTTAGTCGGGTTTGGAGCCCCCACAAAATTTCAAAATAGATATTTTTCCATATTTTAATAAATTCTGAATTTTCTTCGATTTTTTTTACAGATTCAGATAATTTCCAACAACTTTTATTACGATAAATTATTTTGTTTTCGAACTCCTTTTTGTAGGAAAATCGATCGAAAAAATCGAAGAAAAATCCAGAATTTATTAGTTAAAAGTTCATTTTAGGCTATTTTTCGACAAAATATCGGTATCAATACAGATTCTGAAAGGTGATAAAAATTTTTTAAACAAGCCCACATTGAGAAATCTACTATAATTCTATCCGAGTTTATGTCGAATTTAATTGAATTATTCTATGTGTATATGGAAAAATATCTATTTTGAAATTTTGGGGGGCACAAAACCCGACTTAGATATGGTCTCTTGAGCAAAATTTCTCAGAATCATCTATAGATTACGTTTTTGCTATACGCTTCTTCAAAAAAAATCTTTCCATACAATTTGACCCGCCCTAATATATATATATATATATATATATTAGAGCGACTCACCAAAAAAAGTTCTCGATGTACCCTCCTAAAAATGAACCTTGGACTTTTTTAAGACGACATTTTGAATATTTAGGCTCCAGCTTTGACCTCTCGTGAGCTGGACCAGTTTGAAAAGGGTCTATTTTTGCATGTTTTGTTAATTTAAGAATCTGTTTCCTTACCAACATATACAAATTGGGTATCGTAAGAAAGGTTTTTTTAAGGCGCATCCAACTGTGTATACAATTTTCTGTAAAAAAAACGGTTTTTGAATTTTTTGTTCGGGGTTGTTTGTAATAAAAGTGCCAAATTAACATATTTTAATCTTTAGTCGATTCAATTAAATACGTGTCTCAGCTTTTTTTGAAAATCGTGCTAGTTCGCGTTTTGACAAAAATGTAAAGGGGTGGCAACCCTTCGTTTAAAATAGGGCAATATGGGTATCAAATTTTATCTTTTGGCAAGCATATCATCTTTGTATGTAAATATTTTAGATTTTTGCAAATTAGATGCATTTTACACGGTGCTCTGGAATATACATAAATGCAATTTTGTTGTAACTCTAATATGATACCGGATTTAGTTTCTAGATCATGTATGGATGAAAATAGGACTAAAGAATGAAAAAAAGAAATGATCCACGACTTTTTGGCGGCATATTTTTTTCGCAAATTAAAAAAAAATTCAAGTCGTGGATCATTTCTTTTTTTCATTCTTTAGTCCTATTTTCATCCATACATGATCTAGAAACTAAATCCGGTATCATATAAGAGTTACTATTAAATCGACTAAAGATAAAAATATGTTAATTTGGCACTTTTATTACAAAAACCGTTTTTTTTTTACAGAAAATCTATAAAAAAAGGACATGGATGATCGTCCTTGGACAAATTGTATACACAGTTGGACGCGCCTTAAAAAAACCTTTCTTACCATACCCAATTTGTATATGTTGGTAAGGAAACAGATTCTTAAATTAGCAAAACATGCAAAAATAGGCCCTTTTTCATCCTGGTCCAGCTCACGAGAGGTCAAAGCTGGAGCCGAAATATTCAAAATGTCATCTTAAAAAAGCCCAAGGTTCATTTTTAGGAGGGTACATCGAGCACGAATTTTGCTTCCATACAACTTGAGTCGCTCTAATATATATATTAACAAAAATATAAACTAAATGAGAAGCAATAGTTTAAATTTAGTTTTTAACCCCTCGTGGTTCACATAAGTCTGGCCAGACCTTTTTTTTAAATCAAAACATGCGTAAGCCGGAGGGTTAAACACAACGATTTTAGAATTTTATACTTATTTCGAGAAATTCCGGAACTGATTTTCGAAAGTAATCCCATTTAGGATTGTTTTGAGCACGTTTTAGTGTTATAAGTACTTGAATTTTTGAGTACGACTCGTACTTAAAGTAATCGTAAAAAACTTGATTTATACCGAGAGATTTTCTTTCTGTGCAGCAAACTAATCTGCAAAATTTAAATTTTTGTGTTATGTCACTACACGCAGAGAAAAAACATGTTTAAATATGATCACCTCCAACAAAACTATTTTCAAAGAAAATTTTAAACATATTATGTTTAATTAAACAATATTATTGGCACCGACAGTCATATTATGGTAAAATTATGGTTTCCTCTAACAACAGTATTTTTCTCTTTTACAAGAGCAACATGCAATGGTTGAAAACAAACCGTGTTATTATTAGTGTTAAACGTATTTTAGCTATTATTAATCATAACATGATCGGAGGCAACCATAATATGGTTGTGGCGTCTTGATGGAGGACTGTTAAACCATAATATGGTTGCCGATGCCAAGTATATGGTTAAATTAAAAATAATATGTTCAACATTTTCTTTGAAAATAGTGTTGTTGGAGGTGACCACATTAAAACATGTTTTTTCTCTGGCTGTATTGAAGCAAATATACTCATGTATGTATGTAGGTATTTTTTTATTAAATAATCTGATCAGCATCATTTATATCGTTGTTGTTGGGTGCGCTCGTAAATGCATCACTGCGCTGCATCAGAAAAGCAAGTTTTTTATAAAGTCATTAAAAAATAATTATAATTTTTTTTATTGTATGTCTATTATTTTTGTGGAGTATTTCACAATTTTTTGGTTCACATTTACTTCACTGACAAATATATAACGATTTGAAATCACTGATGCAGCGCAGTGATACATTTACGAACGCACCCGTTCTTGGCATAGCTGTCGTTTGAAGAAACTCCCAAAACATTTCGTACAGCAAAATATTCCATATTCCGCAGCAATTTTATCATGATGGTGTATTAAATGCATTAAGATGTGTTTTTATGTGTAACAGCCGATGCTAAGCTTTTTTAATTTGATTAATTAAGCTTATTACAAACTTAACAAAATCCTTCCTGATTTCAAGCTATTTGTGCCGGTTCGCACACTTCAAGTTTGACTTGTCAAGTCTTGAGCTTTTAGAGAAAATGGAAAAGAGAATGACATTTCTTTTCCCCTCTTTCCTAAAAACTCAAGACTGGACGAGTCAACCTTGACGTGTGTAAACCGGCACTTTAATCTTCTTGATATATTAATATTATTTAAGTGCCGGTTTACACACGTTCAAATATTTTAAGCTTCTTTATACAAGTTTCAAATTCGTGTTTCAGACTACATGAGTATGTAATAAAATCACTACAACAACAACTTTATTTTTCAAAAGTTTATATGCTGAGTAGATGAGTTGGATCGATATAATCGCCTAGAAATATTTTGCTCACTGCATGCACCTCGTGCGTAATTGGCTTTAAAATCATTAACGTTCGAAATTACATTTAAAACAAAAACAATTTGACGTTCGAAATCGTTAAGCAGGCAGTAAGGACAAGCGAGTAACATTATCGTACTTAATTTCACTTTTTTTGGCTTATGAAAGTTTTCGTCGACATAGGCTGTTTCAAAACGCAAAACAAATTATAGATAATATGGAGGCTGCAGTATTATTAACATTGACAGCAGCTTGTTTGATTTCCGAAGAGATCGTGTTTGGAGAAATGTGAGTATATTCCAAGTTTTCTTTACTTTCTTTTCACAGTTTTTTAATAATAAAATTTTAGGTCAACAAACTTTTTGTTTGATTCAATGAAAAACTTTATCAAATTTACACTTTAGAAAATGGCACTCAATAAAACATATCGCTGGCTTAACATGTAAAGGCTCTAAGTCCACTTTTTTAAGAAATTGAGATTTTAATGCAGTAATGTGCAATAAGTAAAAATACATTGTTTACAAAGAAAAAATTACATTTATCTAATTTTTTGTTGTTTTTTTGTAGTGATGAGTAAAAGCGCTAAGTCCAATTTATCAATAGAAAAAGCTCTAAGTCCCAATTAAAAGTACAGTTTAACCATTTCTCTCAAATTGTTCCATCACATGTATTAAAAAAATTCACTAACTGTTTTATAATAATTAATGTGCGCTAATTTTTTTTAATGCCAACGTGGTAAATAAATGATTGTTTTTTGTCTCTCCTGTAAAATTTTCAAATATGGACTTAGAGCCTTTACATGTTAAGCCAGCGATATTTAATAATGACATAATTAAATATTTCTACATTTTCAATAAAAAAATATTTGAATCAAAGTAAATACAGTATTTTTACAACTCTTTTCATTTGTGAATTCTCATTCGCTTTACAGTTTTATTTGCATTATATCTTTAGTTTTGCAAATGTCTTTGGAAAAGGGTTTCCTGATGATCTGGCCTAAGCAACCAGCGAAATACACATAGGAACTAACTTAACCCCCCATAATAAATTTTAGTTTTTTTATTTAAAAAGAAAAAAAAACTGGGAATTAATCACATCATCATTAATAAGTAAAGACTCGATAAACATTTTGATTGATTTATTCAACATTTCCAACAATTTATTTTAACAAATCGGGTAAACATTTTGTTGAAAAAAATTATTTAGGGCAACAACTTTTTTATTGACTCAATAAACTTGGTTGTTGACTTAAAACTCAATGACTATTTTTATAAACTTTTTTATCAATACCGCAAAAATCGGCATCGCAGAAAATTCCAAAATTTTTTTTATCAAATATGCGGTTTTCGTATTCAAATATGAAAATTATTTTTTTCTATGTACCGCTAATCTAAATAAATACGTCGCACTGTGGCTGAAAATTGAATTTCATCGGCCAAAAGTCCACTTTTTTGTCATCGTCGATTTCAAAAATGTTAATGCGATTCGATAGAAAACATATTAGAACTACCCAGCAAAAGCTTTACTTACAATCCTACTTTTAATGACTTTAAGAATTCATTACTTTGTAGCTTTATTCACCACTTTTTGGATTATTAGTTATATATTAAATAATAACTTTATTATTATATCTTAAATATACAGAAAAATTTAAATTTTCATTATGACAATAAAAATGCCATTATAGTCATTATAGTCAAAAAACATAGTTTTTTAATACAAAAACTACACTGCCCCGGTAGACTAGCTGGTAGCGAGCTAGTCTATCAGCACCGAGGTTGCGCGATCGAATCCCGCCAGAGACAGAAAAAAAATAAAATAAGAAAAAAAAAATTAAATAAAATTAAAAAAAAAATAGAAACTGGGAATTATTTTCTTGTGAAGGTTACTTTATATTATATTAAACATTTTTTCATTTTTTTCGAATTAATTCTATGAGTTAAATTTCAGGTCTGTATTTTATAAAGCTTTTTTGTAATAGTTCTATTCCTTTAATTTTTCAGAAATGACTTTATACACTATCAGACTATTATATTGTCTTTTCTTTTTACATATTACCTTAGCCTTCCTTTGGACAGCAATAAAGTATATTGAATGTACAGAAAAATTTACAATTATTAGACACCAGCAGACTGTAATGCATTTTCTGGTTAAATACATTCAATTTATAAAGTAACACTATCCAGTGAGACACAAAGAATGCTGACGAAGGCCGTAGCGGGCCAGAAAATGCATTACATTCTGCTGGTGTCTAATAATTGTAAATTTTTCTGTACATTCAATATACCTCATTGCTTTCCAATGGAAGGCTAAGGTAAAATGTAAAAAGAAAATACAATATAATAGTCTGGTAGTGTATAAAGTCATTTCTGAAAAATTAAAGGAATAGAACTATTACAAAAAAGCTTTATTAAATACATAACTTGAATTTAGCTCATAGAATAAATTCGAAAAAAATGAAAAAATGTTTAATATAAAAAAAAAAAATTTAAAAAAAAAAAAAAAATTACTTTATTGACTTTGTGTAACTATATATTTTTATAAAAATTTTAAGTATAAAAAAACATATTATTTTTTAGATTATTCTAGGCTTAATTATAAAGGATTACTTTTGGGACATCTCGAACAAAAATAAGTACCTTTTATGTCCATTATTTTCTAGAAAATTCTGATCAATATCAAGGGGTAAATTGTATTGCCTTTATTGAACAAAAAAAAAATTTAAAGCCGTTTTGCGGGATCGGGAATTCGGGTATTTGTTAATCAAAAATGGGGATGTTTTTCAGTCCACGGTTTTAAGAACTTTTTAGTCTACATAACTGCCAAAATTCATTATGATACCTTTATTCATGTTAGATTTATAGAATGTCAAACATTAAAATTATTATTTATATAGTGTAAATGAATAAAAGGGCTTTCAATATGAGTAAAAAATAATAATTTTAAGGTTTGACATTCTATAAATCTGACATGAACAAAGATATATTAATGAAATTTGGCAGTTATGTAGATTAAAAAGTTCTTAAAACAGTGGGCTGAAAAACGTCCCACTTTTTGAATAAAAAATACCATTATTCTCAATCTCAATCATTAGCATTTTCATACTAAATGCTAAAAAACATCAAAAGTTAAACTTTGACCTTAAATTTCTCAACAACTACTGAACCGATTTTAACAAAATTAAAACGCTAAAAAAGTTCAAGAAGTCTTCTCTCCTGCAAAAAAAAATTATCTCTATCGGTTCAAAAGATTTTTGGCCGATGAAAAACGATTTTCAGCCACTGTGTTGTTGTAACATTCATTTCAAAGTATAATTGTTACCAATATCTTAATTTAATCGCCAGAAAAGTGAAAACAGTTAATTGAAATTTCTTAAAATTAATAAAAGAGATTGCCAGTTTAAACATTTATATTTTGCTCTTTAAAAATTGTAATACGCTACAAGTACCTCTTCATAGTAAAGTTGGAGCGTTTATTTTCCTTTCTTCTATATTTAATAAAAAAAAGTGGTTAACATTCTCATGGAAATGCCCATAAGAATTTTTTTCTGCCACTGATGTGGCTTTGTTAACAACGGTGTTGTCGTTCCTTTTTCTTTGCAACATGTGTTTATTTTGGTTCTAGATGTTCGTTTTGTTTATTTTGAAAATTTATTTATTTTTTGTAAAACAAAATATTCCTTACAACAACAATAGCAGCAATAATAATCCTTGCAATATAAAAGTGGGTTGAACAATAAAATCGTAGTAATCAAAATAATATTGCAGAAAAATAAACATTCGAATTACAAACTCACTCACACACAGTCCTATCACGCTTATGTACACTCAACATTTCACCTGCAGCAAATACTACCGTTATTCTTTTTATTGTTTTAAAAATATTGCACAAACTTCACTAAAAATCATCTAGCAGTAGAAGGGTATTGGAACTCCTCTTTTGAAGAGGTATTAATAAATACTCCATTTCTTTTGCGAAAACAACAATTGAGGATTTCCATAATAAAACAACATTTGTTGTGGTAAAAGATTTGTCAGAAACCATACAAATCATAAAAAAAATCCACGTTCCGGGAGGTCAGTCAGCTAAAAAGTTATTAAAATAACAAATTAATGGCGATTTCTTTTCTGAAAAAAATATGTTACAGTATGTACATGTAACATTTTCTAATGTTACCTATAATCACTGGAAGTGTTACATGTTGTGCAATTTCAATAGAACACAATTAGCTGCTTTTATTTACAACTATTACACTTTCATCATTAATGTACTTCATGAGCGATTTTTAAATCTATTTAAGCGGTTTCTGCACGCAATTATGGCTTGGAACCAAATATTGACATCACTAATGGCTTAAAATTTTTAAATGATTATCATATAAATAGACTTTTTTTTTATTTTAATGTGTAAATATATTTATATTTTGTTTTAAAATAATTTTTTTACAAAATTATGAGCTGTATGAATTATGACAAACAAAATAAAACATTGGTTGTACAAACAAAGTAGTAAGTACCAAAATTGTAAGACAGGGCAGTATGAACACCTTAAGTAAAAGTAAGGGTAAAACATGCAACATGTTTTGCACGTTTTTTATCAACATATTCACAAAAGAACTTGGAAATTTTTCCCACAGTTGTATTTTTTGTACAAACGAACACAAAAATATAGAACATGTAACATTAATGCAACATTTTTCTCAGAAAAGAAATCGCCATAAGATTCGACATATTGCATTTGTTTTTCTTTAATATCAACTATTTCATTAAATAAGGTAAGATTTATATGATTGTGGCGCACTTATTCATCTTATCACCGATAAATATTGCTACGGTTGTGAATAATGCACTTTCTTTACCATGAATATCTTACAAAATTTGTGTTCGTTCACAATTTTTCCCTTAAATGCACAGAAATAATTATTTATTAATTCAGCAGAAAATAAGGCTTGAACCAAGAACATTTTGCACCATTCTTGTCCAAGCCAAAAATTTCTTATTGTAAACATATGTGTGGCTTGTTTTAAGCAAAAAGTTTTGACTCAAACCGAACTAAAATTTACTTAAATACAGCTAAAAAAAAATTAATTTTAATTTTAAAGTTACTTTAATTAAGTTTTCGATGCATATGCCCAATTTCGCCAATTCTTTTTAAGTATCAATTCATATTTAAATATAGTTTTTTCAAATCGACAGGTTTATTCAAATCCTCTATCTTAAAAAACGCAATTGTTCAGTAGAGCCAAAAACCCGTTTATTTTGCTTATATCAAAGAAAATTAAAATTTATCAAAGTTATTTTTGGGAATACAAAATTTTTTTTTAATAAGATTTCCGTATGACATGCTTAATTCCAAATTTTTTCATATTTGATAAATACATACACAGAAATTTATTGTTGACCTAAGCAACCAGTGAAATGCGCATAGAATCTAGCTTTCCCTCAACAATACACTTCAGTATATTTATCAAATATAAAAAAATTGGGAATGTAGCACGTCATACGGAAATCTTATTAATAATAAATTTTTTTATTCCCAAAAATAACTTTGATAATATACTTGCATGTGCCCGCGCAAAAAACTGAACTGGCAAATTGGTTTTTTGTTGTTTTCTTACGAAGACAATAAAATGAAGCAATTGGTTTTTTCTTTTTACCACTTCAACTACAAATCGAGTCGGAAAAAGCCAACCAATTGTAGGGCAAAAGATTAACTCACTGTTTATTGTTGGTGTTTTGTTTAAGCTTTGATATTGTTACAAGTAAGACTTTGAGTGTTTATAATTCTTATTCGCTTTAAAGTTTTGTTGGTATAATAGTTTTAGCTTTTCTTAAATCTTTGGAAAAAGTTTTCCTGATGATCTGGCCTAAGCAACCAGTGAAATTCAAATAGAAACTAGCTTTCCCTCACAATAAATTTCAGTGTATTAAGCAAAAATATAATTGGGAATTTAGCAAGAACAAAATAAGTTTAAATCCTGAAATTATTTTTGAATTTCGAATTTTTTTGTTTTAAGAAACGAAATTGATTTCTTAAGAAAATAAACTTGTTTCCGTGTGTAAATCAATATATGACTACAGAATTTGATATTGGTAGGTCCGCAATTAACCCTTGTGTTCATATAAAGCTAAATTTATAGCATTATTCTCACTATCATATGAATTACAAATAGATAAAGGTACGGCATCATTAGTTTAAGTAGCAATTTGTTACGGGTGATCCATAGTGAACCATAGTAATAAAACAAAATACTTACTTTAGATGGCTTTCTTTCTTTCTGTCTGTAGGTTTCCAATTGGAAATATATTTTATGTCACTTTGCAAATGGACGTTATGACACTTTCAAAAGTGTCATTAGGTCCATAATTAATAAAGAAGTTAAATACAAAAAAATGATCTGCATACACGCAGAGAAAAACATGTTTCATTATGGTCCCAACCAACAAAACTATTTTTGAAGAAACTAATTTAACCATAATATGGTTGTCGGTGACAATCATTTGGTTAAATGATACATAATATGGTAAAAAAAATTTTAAAAATGGTTTTGCTGCTTTTTCTCTGGGTGTATATATTAATATATAACGAAAACACTTTTGGGCGCAAGGATTTTCTCCTCTATGGTATAACAAATACCGGCTTCGCTAACTAAAGCTTCTCTGCACAGCCGGCCTTCTGCCGGGCGCAAGGACTTTCTCCTCTATGGTATAACAAACATCGGCTTTGCTAGCTAAAGCTTCTCTGCACAGCCGGCCTTCGGCCGGGCGCAAGGATTTCTCCTTATGGTATAACAAACACAGGCTTCGCTAACTAAAGCAGATTTTAGAAGCTTTACTTAGCGAAGCCGGTGTTTGTTATACCATAGAGAAGAGAATCCTTGCGCCCGGCCGAAGGCCGGCTATGATCCCAAATTTGTTTACATTTTAATATTTTTCATTATAAGTTAAGTTGTGGACATTATGACACTTTGCAAAGTGTCATAACGTCCGCGGACGCTATGACATTATTTTGATGGACGTTATGACACTTTTGTGTCAAAGTGTCATAACGTCCATGGACACTATGACACTGGACGTTATGATATGCCACCATTTTTTCACAGATGTTTGAAGTTATTGAATTGCAGTAAAAAATGTTTTATTACAAAGGATACATACAAAAATTTTAGTATCCAAAGTTTATTTTAACCAAAAAAAAACTTAAATAGTAGAAATTTGTCTTTTTGTTATGGTACTCCTCTCCACTAGTGTGGTGTGGGTAAAATAAACTCATGGCAAAGCCAATGTAGATATGTACATATATCAATATGACCTTTTTACATAACATCAATTCTTGTGTTCTATATTTTGGTTTTAAAAATATGGTCACCATTACCATACATCGCAGTATTTTAAAACAAATTTTTGAAAGTCTAACCTTTTTGCTACCCATGGGCAATCATGGAGCTAGCAGAACAAAGTTATGTTATGAGGCTTAGATTTATGTAGAAGTTCTTTGTGCCGAATATTAGTTTGATATTTTTATTTATATTTAGTATATGAGATCTATTTGTCTTTAAGTGACATAAGAAGGGGGTTTCCATGGGACAAAAAATTTTGTCACGACAAAGCAGCTTTCATAAAAGTTGTCACCAATCCGTATGTCAATACAAACATTTTTAGAGAAGCTATGGCAGTATAGTATTTGTATGGGAGCTACAGTCAAATATACACCGATTCCAATTGAATTTGGACAGATAATTTATATGTATTGCAATAAAATAGGACCAATTTTAATCAAAATACTAAAATATTTAGATGGTTTATTAGCACAAAGACTGTATTTCTAAGAGAAGCTTGTATAGGGGCTATGTGAAATAATGTACCGATCCTCATAACAGGCGTAGTCCTTTGACAATGAAAACCTATGTACCATATTTCATCAAATGATCTCCAAAATTGTGACATGTTCTTTGCGCAAAAAATTTATATCCTGCCTGCCGGACCGATGGACATCGTAAGATCGATTCAAAGGGTGATTCTAAGTCCCTACACGCTACAAAAATCCTTACGCATTATTGTCAATAAAATAGAAGAAAAAAATTTGGTTATAAAAAATAAATTTTATTCGAATATGTTTATTTAAGCTTTGACAAAAAAATAAGTGCAAAACTTAAAAAAAAATAACACATATCGCACTTGTTCAACAATACTGTATTAACTCAAAATTTTAAAATTTTCAGTAGAAGCAAAACAATTTTTAATATAATATGAAAGGCATAGGAAAAAATATTTTTAAACCCACCATTTCTTTACAAAAAAGTGGACAAAATAGCTCGATATTTTTACAGTGGGTAGATATGAGTAATACCTGTCGACTTTTTCCAAAAAGTGAAAAACTAAAAATTTGGAGTTAATACAGTATTGTTGAATAGGTGCGATATGTATTTACTGTTTGAAATTCAATTAGGTAATATCTTAGAAAAAACATACACATAGATATTAGTGTCGCCCACTTTTTAAGCCATCAACAAATCTGGAAATATATTTTTAAGCGATTTAGGTGAAAATAAGTTTTAGACAATAAAAAAATAAATAATGCGTTATGACGAAAAATCACTACATTTTGGTGATTATACGCTTCAATTTTAGTATCAAAAATACCTACATGTAGGGATTTTCCCCTACTTCTGGCAACACTGGTCTAGGGTCAATATTTTAAGGTTTTGCAAAAGCAGCACAAACACAATACACTCTCCACTATTGTGGTGTGGATGATAAAAAAAGGAACCCGTTTTTTTCTTTATTTTATTTCTATTTTTCCATTCGACTTTCGTGATTCTATTGCTGCTTTCAGTGAGCCATTATTCAGGCGATTCTTTGCATAATTCTTCGAATTATTTATTTTTTCTTTGCTCATTTTTTGTGATCAACTCTTAAAATACGCAACAGAAATTAACGTTTTTTTACATTCACTCACAAGTTCGCTGTATAGTTAAGCAAACTTGAGGTTATTTCAAACTAGTTTTGATTTTTACTCAGTCCACTCCGTAAATAGCAAAAACACCGCCAAACACTACACAAATACACTGTACAGCAGGGGTAAACAAAACTAAAAATGAGGTTGTATTAGCGAGAGAGAATTTCCCAACAACAAAAAGTTAATAATTCCAGATATAATTTATTACCCTTTGCTAATTCAACAGATACTTACGTATTTGTATATATAAATTGCATAAATATGTTATAATAGTAAGAAATAAATATGTTTTAATAGTAAGAAATAGAAACCGAAAAATAGGATGAGTTCATAGGTCATCTAAATGATCCTTTCCTTTCTTACCTTCGAAACTTTTCATGTCACCATGAAAAGAATCGTAATGTCTTTTAAAAACATGTTCCCTATTTTCTTTAAACATTTTGTAACATAGAAGACATTGCATGTTACCAAATGCATTCTTTATCATGAGATATTTTTCACATATCGTTCTGACTTCAAAATGTTCGCTGAAAAAGAATTACTGAAAAAAAACAAGTCACTAGAATGGCAAATTTTGTTAGTGGTAAAATTGTGATAAAAATTAATTTTAATATATTTTATTCTTTAAAATTTATACAATCTTTATTACGAAAGCCTTTTCTTTTATTAAAAACATTTTTTAATGAAAAAAAATATTAAAAAGTAATCCACCACACAAACATATTTATCGATAACATTGAAAATAAAATATGATTTGTCATCCATGGCCATCAATAACAGCTGACTTTTTTTCACCACACATGCGACGGATACAAAAGTAGAAAGTAAAGCTGAAGGTCCACACCATGCGTTCATGCGTAGATGCGTATGATACTTTTTGTGCGTTTCTAAATTCAAGTTACATGCAATGCGTCTTATGCGCCAAATTTGTTTTTTTTTATCAGCTGTTGTGCTAATATGTTTAACAATTAAAAACAATTTTGCAAGAAATTGAGAGTGTAATTGATATTTTAATAGAATTTATTTAATAGAATTCACAGGTGAGTAAGCTTATTATTATAAAAATATTCGTGATTTTTCACGGTATCAATGAGTTTCCAATTCATGGTATTTGTTAAAAAAAAAATAATAAACACAACAAAGATGACACTCAGAAGATTAAAGTAATCGATAACTAGAATGGCAAATTTTGTTCTTGTTAAATTGTGCTAAAAATTAATTTTAATGTATTTTATTCATTAAAGTTTATACAATCTTTATTACGAAAGCTTTTTCTCTTATTAAAAACCTTTTTTAATGCGAAAACATAGTAAAAAGTAATCCACCACACAAACATATTTATCGATAACATTGAAAATAAAGTATGATTTGCCATCCATGGCCATCAATAACAGCTGACTTTTTTTCACCACACATGCGACGGATACAAAAGTAGAAAGTAAACCTACTTTCATGCGTTGATGCGTCTATGCATTCTCTGCATTTTGTTGTGTAACTTGTCATATACAATTACACTGATTCAACTTTTTTGTCAAATGCATAAAAAGGACAGACGCATAAACGCATGGTGTGGACCTTCAGCTTAAACCTACTTGCATGCGTTGATGCGTGTATGCATTGGTGTGTAACTTGTCATATGCATACAATTAAACTGATTCAACTTTTTTGTCAAATGCATAAAAAGGACAGACGCATAAACGCATGGTGTGGACCTTCAGCTTAAGAGAATACGTGTGATTGCTTTAGCACAATTGTGCTATAAAATGTTTAAAGGCCCTACCACAACGTGCTTAAGTTGGCTTAAGCGAATGAGCGAATACATGTTAAATATATGAAGCAAACCATAAGGAAACTTTTTGCTAAGCTTAATTAAACTGTCATTTGCTTAAGCAAGGTGCGAATCTAATCGCACATTCCGTACGGAATAAAATTTTTTTTATTTTGTTTTTGTTTTCTTTAATACATTTGAGAGACTTTTTGTTAATTTTTGACAGTAGGTTAAGCAAGGCTATGCATATTATGGTTGAGCCTTAACTGTGCTGTACAGTGCCTGACTTGAGCACTGAACTTGTGAAGCGTATGACCGGTATCAGTTTTTGCGAGCCATGAAGTAATGTTAAGAAATCATATTATAAGAGAGCTTTCAAGACAGATTGCTTAGGAGCGCTGTTTAAACACAAACATAAGCACTCCACACCCAACACTAAAACAATTTTAGTGGAAATGTTACTAAATTTTTGTCTAGTAAATTTAGAGAGGTAAAGAGAACATTTTTCTACAGAATAGTTTTTAATTAAATTTTTCATTTTATAAAATATTGTCACTGCATATTAGGGTGGCCCAAAATACAAAAGTATCGAATATTCGCGCTCCACAGCGCTGATCCTATTCGAATAGTGCTTAAAAATGTTCAGGCCAAATTTAAGCACAATCGGTCAATATTTAGAGGTTGCGATAGTTAAGTGATTTTTCGGGGTTAGATAGACTTACACGGTCAATAGATCTAATAAAGTCGTTTTAAAAAACAGATTTCATTTTTATTGGCTTAGTTGTATTTTGTTTTTTGCGAAACTTAACTTCTTCGTGCGATGAATCTGACTCACTGTCAGAAATTTCAACATAATCCTTCTAAACTCGTTTCTTGTAATTCTGCATTCAAAATAAGTTAAATAATTATTTAGAGGGATGAATATATTTGAATTTTAACAAATGTAAATCTAGTAATGATCAAAGAAAAGTATGAAAAAGTATATCCAATACATAAACAAGTAAATAATGATAAGCCAAAAGTAGATGCATGTAATAGGTATAAGATGTGAAACATAAAAGTCGCCATTCATCGCGACCTCTAAATATTGTCCCATTGATCCAATTTTTGGTATTTACATATAATTTAGGAAAAGAAACAACATCAAGCTTGTGGAGAAAGTATTGGACTATACTTTTACTTTTCCATACAAGCGTGGGCCAGTCTACTGCATATAGACAAGTTTGTGTTTTTCAAAAGTTACAGATTTGTGGAACCGAATTCATTTTCCTGCCATAAAAAAATGTTCACATGAAGATCGAACTCAGTACTTATTTGATTGTTTAAGGCAAAACTGTAAGTTTATAGAGAACCAAAGCTGCTAGTCTTATAAGCACCACTAACTAAAATCACCCTCAATTTCATACATTTGCAAAGGATATTTATTTAGAGAAACAATTTGCCACAAATTATTTTTAGGCAAGACAAAACATTGTTACAAAGTTTTTAAGCCACAGGTCCATTATAGACAGTAGCTCCCATATAAGACCCACACCAGAAAATCAGCTTTGTGCTCTAAAACAATCTGTTATTCTAATTGTTAACACTTCAGTGGTGCAGGAAATCATACGGTCGGCCCGATTTAAATATTGAAAGTTTAATTTAAAAACATTTATATATTCTATAGCTAAAAAATATTGCGATCTTGTTGTTTAAAATGTTGTAGTTCTTGAGAATCACTCTGGAACACTTCTTAATTTCAAGACAGTAATCGTAACCAGTTTCCCAAGTTCCGAGAAAACTTTGGGAAATTTCCCAAAATTAAAGCAAATTGTATGCACTTCGAAACCGTAGTTTATTTAGTAAAATTTATATTCATTGCACTTCTTCGCAAATGAAATTTGTA
The DNA here is from genome assembly GCA_930367215.1 of Pollenia angustigena. Lineage (NCBI taxonomy): Eukaryota > Metazoa > Arthropoda > Insecta > Diptera > Polleniidae > Pollenia > Pollenia angustigena. The sequence continues at coordinate 114,448,367 of OV884057.1, read as the reverse complement.
TTTCAAAAAATTTTGAATTTCATTTCAACATTTGAAAATCAACGAAATCTTATGCACTAAAACAACATTGATTGAAGGAGTTCAAAGCATATTTTTACTACTTACAATTGAACAACTCACCTACATACATACCTGTACCTGTGGATTTTTACATTATTTGCTTCAGGCAAATGCAAAAATTTTATGGGCATATCGTACGAACATCGAAATATGTATGTATGGAAGAGTGTCAGTGTTGGCATTAGTGTTATGAATGTAGATGTTGTCAAGAATTTCATTAGTTACGCATTTCTAAGAGGCAAACAATGTGAACAATTCTTTTCATTCAGTTCTCTGAGTTTCATTAATGTGAATGTCTGTCTGACGGTTGTAAACGAAATTGTTGCAATTACGCAGTTGCTGTTACACCAGCTCACAATGTGTAGCTGCCTGGGATGAAGGCAAAAAATTCCATTCAAAAGCAGGAAAAGAAAATTTCACAAAAAAATGTTACTACAAAAAAGGGGTTGCCATAAAGTTTAAAGAAAAATAGTATGGTAACTTAATTACATGCTGCTCAAACATACATTTCCGCGAACGTACACTTACGCACAGATACAGCAACACAAGAAATCAAAATGAATACAAAGGATTCAAGGTTTATGAATCAAAAAGGGTGAGTAACTTCAATTTGATTTACGAGTATAGAAATCGAAAGTGGTGGTGGTTTGTCTTGTCAACATTTCAGGACGAACAAAAAGTTAACAACAGCAACAACAAATGTAGATCCATTGTTTCTCTGCAGCATGAATAGATGGACGGATGGCTGGATGGGATGCGTTTATTAAAACCTTATTTTATTCCACAGGAACTTAATTCAATTTATCCAGAACATACGACTAAAATGTACAATATTTATGCATGTTATTAAAATAAAATGACAAAAGATGTCATCAGTAGCAGAAAGCGAATAAAAAGAAAATACATGGGTTTTGGTTTAAAACACGTGCAACATTTTTATACTCCCACTTTGTGAGGATGTATTTTGCTGGATGCCGTATGGGTGGCAACTGTTACTAAACTAAAATTGTGATTGCAATAAAGGGAGTGAGTTCTAACGACACGACAAATAAATGATTCATCAAAAACTGAATGAAACCATGTTTTAATACAATTTGGATTTAAGTGTTTGACAAAATATGTGATTCATAAAAAACCGAGTGACGTAAGAGAAACGAGAATACAAGATTTAAATCAATATATTTACGAGCAGTCATTGTGAAAAATCGTATTTATAATCCAGACTGTCTGCGGAAAAATTTTAATTTAATCTCCATTTAATAGCATTGACAAACGAATATTTTATATTAATTAAAGATTATAACTTCAACTATTATTGCAATTTTGTTGTTTATCATTTATTACTTTTATTCAAATAAAAAAAATTATGTTTTTGTACATACATATGTACATGTCGAGGGCATATATTCAAAAAGTGCTATCTGCAATTTTTTTCGAAAATGGTTTTTATAGCAACCAACGAAATGAATTCCCTACAATCGGTTATACGTCATCTAAAGAAGACGAGTGCGATCTTATAACCGGGTTTTCGTTCAGAATTCGCCTCAGTTATGATTGCAACCAAAAATGTACTTAAACCCTAATGTTGTCTCTTGTCGTAGAAGAAAACGAGTCCGCTTTTCTCTCAATAAAAAAATCCGTGGGAAGGGTCTGCAATATTTATGATTTACAACAGTATAGTTTAATGTAAAATTAATTAAATATAACTTTAAATTCTTAGGGGTTAATATAAACAATTATTAAATTTAACAAACGTTTATTATGGAAAATGTTCATACAAAATTTGTTTTTAAACTTTTATTAAATTTAAAAATTGTTTATGAATACAGACGTTAATATATTACTTTTAGATAATAACGGGTGGCTTAAAACCTTCGTGGAGTATCGCAATGTACGATATTTTTTTGCTTGCAATTGAAGATTATGAACATAACGTTATATGGTTTCAACAAGATTTTTCCACGAGCGACACAATACCACTGATTTTAGATTTATTGCATGGGAAGTTTCCAGAACGCGAAATTATACGTTTTTACGACGTCGATTGACTGCCAAGATTGTGATATTTGACGCCGTTATACTTTTTTTGTGGAGATACTCTAAAAGCCGTGCTTTTTCTTCATGACCATATTTTGGGTTAGAATTAACAGAAGAAACTAGATAGGGGAGATTCTAGCATCCAGGGTGATCAAGTTGGATCTGTGTGGCTCATCGAAGACCATTGAAGCAACCAAAGGTTGCCATCATGGTGGCGTTCTATCACCTCTATTGTGGACCTTGGTTATCGCCGAACTATTGGAGACCCTTTATAACCTGGGCTTCCGAACTTATGGCTATGCTGCCGATCTGGTTATATCTGTGACCGGATTTGATGATGCGACGATTTGGAAAGCGATGCAGCAGTACTGGACTTAGCACTTGGCTGGTGGAGTGAGGGATCTGAATATTAACCACGCGAAAACTATTCTGCTACCATTCACCAGACGTAGAGTTTTGAGACTTAAAGAACCGACACTTAAAGGTTCGGTTATCGGATTCTCTTACGAGGTCAAATATTTGGGAATCCTTCTGGATTGATCCCTTAACTGTAATGCTCAGTTAGCCCATGTCACCAAAAGGGCAATATGTGCCTGCCAAAGACTTTTCGATAAGATGAAACCCATTATGATCCACTTGTCCTTGTTACGATTATTAGACCAATATTAACCTTCGCCACCCGTGGTGGACTATGACCGAACAGGTCAAAGCTAAAGTGATACTCGACAAGGTCTATTGTCTGAGGAACTGCCCCTCTCTGGCTTCAGGAGCTATCCTGTACATTTCTCCGTTGCACATGTCTATAAAGGAGGAAGCTTGCAAGGGTGCTGGCAGGATGCCGCGCAATGCTGAATACAAGGCAGTTGACTTGGTGTGTAACATGCGGATCCTTGTTTATATTAGGAATGATCCATCTATTGTGGTGGGTGACCATATGCTGCCTAGGTTGGTATTGAATATAAAATTTAATGTTCTTATACCTGATAGATACCAATGAGTGGACAAATCCTGGTGGCGTGGTATCGCGGACCATGTCTAGTTCACAGACGGTTCGAAAAAGGCAAATGGTGATACTGGTGCGGGAATCATGTGCCCGGGTTTCCAAAAAGGCTTGCCAATGGGCTGAGGAGGAGGGCAAAGGGCTTGAGATTGTTTATAATATCGAATAGCCAAGCCGCTCTTAAAGCACTTTCTTCTTTAAAGATAAAGTCCAGGCTATTCATGGACTGTTTTACGTCTCTGAACGGGTTAGGGAAGCAAAATAACTTGAATTTGTGTTGGGTGCCCGACCATGAGGGCCATGCGAGCAACAAAAGGGCTGATTAAAATAACAATAATATTGTTGATTTAATCATGTTATTTTAAATTAAAAATTCAATGTTTTTAAATATACAATATGGTTGCCGGTGACAATAATGTGTTTAAGTGTTTGGTTGTAGCTTTACTTTATTAAAACATTATATGGTTAAATTCAACCAAATTTGAAGTTTCAAGGGAGGTAAACACTTTATTGTTAAATAGAAACAAAATATTATTAATCGTGAAAAAATAATGTTAAATATAACAATAGTTTGTTTGTTGCCATTGCGGGACCATAATATGTTTTTTTAACCATACTTTTTTCTCTGCGTGTACTTGCATAATTCGATGATGGTGAAGCATTTAGAAACCAGCATTCGTCAAAATATCGCCGTCGAAAACTACCTCAAAACGATCGACTGCTGCAACGTAATGGTTTTTAATAAAATTAGGGTTTTATCGAAATCATGGCCTTAAGTGTTTTATTTAACTTTTGAAACCGAAAATGGATAAATATTGTTTTCTTTAAAAACTTATTATTTCAATAAAAAAGTTCCTGCTACTTATATTAAAGTCTCAGTTAATCTGATTTCATACGGCTCATGTCTTATTGACATGATTGCTACTTTATAGGCGAGAGGGACGAGGGGAAAAGAAACGAGTACAGAGATGCATGTACTGTCAGTACGCTTTGCTTTTTCATTTGTTGTTTAATTTTGTTTTTGTTTTTAATATCAAAAAGCACACATGCATACGCACGACTATACAAAATAAAAAACTTGTCGTCAACATGACATGAATCATTTGAACGCCAATTCATGTTCAAAGAAGAAAAAGGAAGAATCTTGTCAATAAGACATGAGCCGTATGAACTCAGGTTTAGTTTTCATTATAAAACATTTTTAATGTTGTTTAAAAAGTGCTATCTACCATGGTTGCCAGACTTTTTTCACCTTCATCGCCAAATAGTATACCTAAAATCGCAAAAAATTTATTTTCTTAGATTTCTGCTTAAAAAAATTTTTTTAAAATTAGGAGTTTTATGTAAAAAAAGAGTATGCAAGTATATTTTACCTTAATTTAAATTTTCTATATTTAGCCTTATTCTAAATCGCAAAACTATAAACATTTGTGATTCTGACTTGAAATTGCCTAACACATACTCTGTAAATCGCAATCGCAAGAAGTTTGGCGACTTAATTGCATAAGTTAATGAAATTTTGCAAAAACATTAATGTTATCAAGTATTCAAAATTTTACAAGCCTGATTTTCTATGTGAATAAGTCAGAATATTGAAAAATTGTGTACTCGATTTTCATCGAAGCATAATATTACTTCGGCAAGGAATGAAGTAAAGGATAAACGTCTTAAAAGGTATATTCAAATTGGATATTTGGAATTGAATCGGAATACTTAAAGTCAACTCAGTCTTCTAAACAAATTACATGAATTATTTTAAAAAATTACCTTCAAACCCAGATTCGTTTTTGATTCTACATAAAATCAGGATTTTTAAAAATTTAAAGTCATTTTTTTTCAATTTCAAGAAATTGCAGACGTGTTTCCACACAATATGAGTACAGCTTGCAGTAGTTTGCTTTTTTTACGAATGACAGTATAAAAATGTCTTGTGGCAAAATAAGGTTGGCAGCTGCCATCGCAGCATATTTCATTAAAAAGAAACAAATTAAAAAAAAAAAACAAAAAGAAGTGTTTGGGTGAGAAATTGGGTGCTGCGGCGCGTAGATTTAAGTTTCCAAAATACATTACTTGAAGAATTGCGGACCGAAGACTCCATGCAGCTGAACAATTTCCTGAGAATGTCTAATGATGATTTAGAATAGTTATTGACCAAACTGCGTTCGGAGGTTGTGCAATTTCCTTTTGACCTCTTCTTCGGGTGCGTCTATATTATTGGCTATTGCCTTTAAAGCACTTTGTTTTTTAATTTTATTCTTATAGTATTTTGAGGACGTGCCCCATAATTCAGGATAACTTTCTTGTTTTTTAATTATCAAATGTGTTTTTTCACTACTCCGAACGAATTTATTTTTGTTCATTTTTATAAGTTTTGAAAATAACTAAAAAAAAAAAACACAAAACAAAACTGAAAACAGAAGAGAATACCACAAGCCATTTACTTACGTATACCCGACTTCTTCTGCAAGTCTTCAAAACATTTGTAGTTCACAGCAAGTCGTTCTAGTTACTTCCAGCAAGCAACAAACACGTGTTTCCACATAATTGCTGCAAGTAACTTCTGCAAGCCGTGACTTCTGGAAGTCGACTTCTAATACGTGTTTACACTACAAAAACTTCTGGAAGTCACTTCTGGAAGCAACTTCCGCAAGAAAACTTGGTAGTGGACACACGGCTTTACACTTCCAGTAATTATAGGTAACATAAGAAAGTGTTACATGTATATACAATAACATATTTTTTTCAGAAATAAGCTACGGAAAAACTATTTATATTTTTGATCCCTATTATATCCTCAATAATAAAGTTTAACAAAAGTTTTAAAAACTATTTGTTTTCACTTTTTAAAGGCTTAATAAATTTTTGACTTTATTTCGTAAAAAATCGAGTCAAAATGTAAAAAAAAAATTGCATTTTTACGTTCTGCACTCAACATTGAAAAATACGCTCGATACTTTATATAGAACATGATATCAATGCAACTTTTTTAAAAAATTTTCCGATTTTCTTCCGCTATTTATTCATCTATTTTTGCATACATAGATTATTTATTCAGTTTTTAAAATTTATTTTGCAAAAAAGGTTTTTCGGTAAAGATCCGATGATTGATAACTTCTGATAAGGAGCATGTGCGAAAAACTAAGAAAGTTTAAGTTTTATTCCAAATTTCTATAGCAAAAATTTTTTTATGTTTTCAATGTAATTATCCGGCAATATTAATAGTTTATCAACTAAAACAATCGCATTCGTATTGCGATCTTAAAATTTGTTAAAAATTCAAAAAAAAAAACTCAACCCGAACTCATAAATTTTTCATATTAATATATAAAAAAGATAAAATGCGTTTTAGAAATCGCCAATATAATCCCCAACATTATTTAACATTGCCAAAAAAAAATCGCCATGTCGCCAAACACTAAATTGCATCGCCAATTAGGTTTTTTGCCTTTTTCGCAGCAATTTTCAATTTTGGCTAAGTTCTCATAACAACTCACACATCGCTTTCTTGTTTTTCTGTTTGTACTGTCTCTTGTGTCGAATTCTTTCAATTTGTGTTTTAATGGATTTGAAGTTGACGGCTGCTGGTCAGGTTTTATATCGCAAAGAGCTTCACAAATGGATTGCCTGAACTCGAGGATCGTCATATTTTTAGTACTTTTATAAATTACTAAGGCGTTCACAACTGCTGTTGAAAGCAGATATTCGAACGCAATTTTGTGGTACCATCTAATGGGTTTCCTCAATGGGGTGAAATAACAAGCCATTTGGTCGGATATGTCGATACCTTGTTTTGCATGATTGTAATCTATAATTACCTTCAGCTTCGTTATTTCCTCCCCTTGTCTTGTTTTTTCCCTGTTGGAGCTTGCTCTAGACCATGCTTTGTGCTAAGCATCAGTACTTCACGCTTGTCCTTCCATTTCGATATAACAATAGAAGAATTTTCACGCCCAATGATTTCAGATCTTTTTAGCTTAGCCATGGTAACTTCTTTGGGATTTCCTATTCGGTTTTTTCGTAGAGTTCCTCTTTCGATACCAAATGTTGGAGCTTCGTCAAAAACAAAGGTATTCAAAGATGTTCCACTTACAGGGGTCCACAGGTTTGCTGAACTGAGGGGCATATCAGGTGCATCTGGAATATCTTCTTCAACTGCCGAAGGTTCTGAGTCTCTTGAAAAGTCAGATCCACTTGATTCAACTTCGGATGGAACGTAATCCTCTGAGTCCGATCCCTCAAAATCGACTTCATCAGTGTCGGAGCCTTCGTCCCTATCTCGGTTTCCATAAAAAATGGTTGTATTTATTCCAGAATTGTTGTTTGCCATTATGATTTTCTATCATTTATTCCTGAAATGTGAATGATTAGATCAAAATATATAAGTACCTCGAAAATATTACTGTGACCACCGGTGGGTCACGTGGCAACATGTGCTCTTCTGTAACACTTGAGTGCCGCGTGACCCACCGGTGGTCACACTCTAAAAACACATAAAAAACTACACAAACGTAAAACTGAAGACACAGAACGGTTCACTTACACTTAACATACACTTTTAAACAAAAAAACACTTTTGGCACAGTGGTAACTTTTTTTATAATATACGGCGGCAGCGAATATAATAATATCGCCACGTTTGACGAAAAATGGCCACATCTGACAACCCTGCTATCTGCTTATTTAAATGTTCGAATCGATTAAACTTTAAGTTGTGCTATCAAACAAAAAAGCGCAAATATCTTGTATTCAAAATAAAATTAACATATGTAAAACTTAGACGTCGTTTTAAAATAACGTTGTTAAATGAAATTTAGTTATTATTCTTAGAATAAACAAAACTGATTTTGTGAACTTGAAGATAGAACTTTTTGAATATAAGCCCTAGATATATTACTTATTTAATAAATAATATTTATAGCATGTTTCAAAAAAAAAGTTTTTTTAATTTTGGCATTCACAACATATGAATAAAAAAATTTTTAAGCCTTTTTAAATATTTGTTACAACATAATGATTTCACAAATATTTTTACTAAATAAATTGAAAATAAGTTATTTTGTAACTATTTTAGATTTCTGCTTGAATAAAGTATTTTACATATCGTCAACGCAACGACAAACAAATTGAAGAGAAACAAACAGGTGTAGGGGAAAAAGTTATAAAATGGATCTTACTTGGAATATTGAAACAAAATGTGCAAATCTGGATCACAATGAAACTAGAAATATATATCGGATGAAAATAAATCATTATTTTTATACCGCACACTAAAATTAGTGAAGAGAGTATTAAACGCTTGTGTTTATGAGTTTAACATCTGAATCGATTAACCGCTGTCTGTCCGCCTAGTTGGCTTTTTTTTAGATAATATGTATCATAAAAATTGGTACACATGTACAATGCAGCGAATTCAAGTGCGAATAATAAGTAATATCTTGCAGAAACAGCGCTTGTATGATTTTTAACCTTATACCATGATTTTGATCAGATGGGCTTATAATAACCAATGAGTTCCGAATCGGGTACACCTTTGAAAATGTATCTCTGTAAAATGTTGTCTATCATTAAAGTTTGTGATGATTGGTCCCTCCCGAAAATCACTTTAACCAAAAAAGATATATAAAAGTTGGTTAAATTTTAAGGACCGATGCTGATTTTGAATAAAACACAAATTATTTAGGAAATTATTGTCATTCCTTTTTTTATGATAATATTAGAATGGTTCAATTAAGTATGGAATAAAATATCGGCCAAATAGCCGCCACGACCTCAGCAGCACACCTCCATCCGATGGTCCAAATTTTCGATGACGCTGAGGCATAATTGAGGTTCTATGCCTTTAATGTGCCGAATTATCTCATCCTTAAGCTCTTGAATTGTTGCTGGGTTATCGACGTACACCTTTTCTTTGAAATAACCCGGAAGAAAGAAGTCCGACAGTGTCAAATCACATTATCTTGGCGGCCTACTGATATCGCCACCACGTGAGATAACACGGTCATTGAATTTGTCGCGCAAAAATCAATTGTTTCGTTAGCTGTGTGGACAGTGACACCGTCCTATTGAAACCACATTTCGTCCGCATCCATATCTTCCAATTCGGGCCATAAAAAGTTCGTAATCATGATGACGCCAGCTCATAAGCCGCATTGGTTTTTCATTCGCCCAAATGCGGCAATTCTGCTTATAAAGGGTGGTTAAATTGTAAGGGCCGATGTATAATGTGAACCACACCTAAACGCCAAGTTTTTTTCCGAATTTTATTTGACATTTCTCTATTTCAGACTTACTCAATTTGAACCATGGAGAGATACGCAATCCAACAACGTGCTAAAGTTATCCAGACTTATTATGAAAATGGGCGTTCAAATCAAAATGCATATCGTGCACTTCGTGATTTTTTTGGTCAATTTGATCATCCAAATGTGCGTACAATCGCAAAAATCGTGGAAAAATTCTAGCAAACCGGGTCTGTAGAAGATGTGAGAACACCAGTGCATGCTCGTACAGCTCGTACTGCAGAAAATATTGCTGCTGTTCGCGATAGTGTGGCTGAAGAGCCGTCCACCTCAACTCGTCGTCGTGCCCACCAATTGCACCTCTCACGCTCGTCGTTGATGAACATTATGCATAAAGACTAAATCTCCTACAGGCCCGGTTTGCTCAAATTTTCGCACGATTTTTCCGATTGTACGTACATTGTATCAAAAAGATGTTGCTTAAAAGTGGAAACACTTTTGAGTTTCTCACTTACAAATCTGCTTCGCTCCATTTTTTTATTAGAATGTAAACTCCCGTTAAATTTTTAATTTTAGAGAAGGGGTTCAAAGAATTGTCACAGCCGATTATGCATTCTTACCTGTTTATGTGTTTGTTACGTTAAACAAAATTTTATTAAAAATTTAGTGAAATTACAATTTTTAGTGTCAAAACGTATTTTTCCACAATTATCAGGTGTGTCTCAGCAACCTAATTCTTACAAAAGGAAAAATGAAAACGTTTTTACTTTCCCTAGAAAATACACAATGAATAAAATGTTAATTTGAATTCGTTATACATAAAATAGTAACACGTAATTAATAATTTGAGACCTGTAACATTAAAATTATAGAAAACGGATAGATTTTTTCGCATAGAATTTTGTTATTACATAGTTGTTTTTGTTAGGCTGCAGTTCAACGTAAATAAATAAAATAAAAAATAAAAATTCGTGATTTTCTGTTTTTTATATTTTTTTTTTTTTGTTCCCAATATTTCGGTTAGCATCGCTAACCATCTACAGGGGTTTGTAAACAATTAAAAAATATAATAAACACAAAACTTCACAATAACAGTTGAGACAAAAAAAATTAGACAAAATAAGTGCGTGAACCTAAAATTTTTTTTAATCTAGAAATCCGTTTAGAATCCGAATCCACTCGAAATGGATTACTTCAGCATTTTTGGTGTTCTGCATTTCGATTTTGCGATCTCAAATTAGTTTTTGGGTTTGTGTCAAATTCTGCAATTTTTCGCGAATTTTAGCCTTGTTCGCGATTTGTTCCTGTAAGAAGACTTTGCTATCATGCCGCTGTTAGCAAATTTTTGCGAATTTCCGCAAAATAGCAATTTTTACCGAATTTTAGCCATTCCTTATAGTTTTAGGGACTTTTAATCAATTTAAGCCATTCCTTATAGTTTTAGGGACTTTTAATCAATTTAATGGCTTGTTTGAAATATTAAAAATTTTCGCGAATTTTCACAATTTTTGCAATTTTTTTTTGCCATTTTCCGACATTTTGTTTTTTTTATTTTTTTTAGTCTTTATTTAAAAGTTTGCGAGTTTTATCCAAGTTCGCAATAGAAGCGATTTGTCCCTGTGATTCTTAACAGTTTTCACGATTTATAATAAATAGTACCTTTGCTATCATTCCGCTGTTGGCAAATTTTTGCGAATTTCCGCTAGTTTTGCATTTTTTACCGACTTTTTTCGATTCCTTATAGTTTTAGGGATTTTTAATCAATTTTATGGCAAAAATTTTTTTTTTTTTTATATTCGACATTTTGTATTTTTTTCACTCGCTTAGCGATTTCGTATAAATTTTAGTGTTTGTTTAAAAGTTTGCAATTTTTTCGCGAATTTTAGCCAAGTTCGCAATAGAAGCGAATTGTCCCTGAAATTCTTTACAGATTTCACGATTTTTAATAAATTTTAGACTTTGCTATAATGCTGCGCTGTACCTTTCCCAATTTATTCGTCGTTCGTCTGCCTAAGAAATAGAAATAAACCTATCGCAGAGTTCGTTACGCACGACGAATTTCGGTCTACGCAATGATCGTGTGTACTTTCATATACAGCAATGTGTTCTATTTCTGGAGACGAATATTCACTGCGAATAATACGTCGTTCGTCCCAGTTGTGTTTTTATCATTAACGATCGGTTAATAGTATTGAGGCTCATGTTACTTCATAAGGTGATACATAAAACATTTTTCAATATCCCAAAAAAAAAATTAATAAATAAAAACGCCTGTTAAGTTGCTTTAGGGAAGTTTATACTATCACAGTAATTTTTTGGGAATACAACATTTTTAATTTACAAGATTTTGTTTGTCGTGCTTATTGGGGATTTTTATTCTTGATAAAAACACTGAAATTTATTGTTGAAGGGAACAGCTATTACTATGCGCATTTCACTGGTTGCTTAGACCAGATCGTCAGGAAACTTCATCCAAAGATTTTAGAAAAACTAAAGATATTAAACCAAATAAAACTGTTAAGCGAATAAGAATTTTAAGCAACAGTTTTACTTGTAACAATATCAAAGCTTAAACACCAACAATAAACAGTGAGTTTATCTTTTCTTACATTCCCCACTACAAATTTAAATAATTATTAGATCAGAAATGCAATTTTGTCAAAAAACATAAGACCTACTTGGTAGTGTAAAACTATATTTAAGGCCGGGATTCGCTATCCTACACAATCGTACGATTAATTCACACGAAAATCTGGCAGAATTCTTTCCAACAAAAAAATGTCTGCAAATTCCGTTGTCAATGCCACACTATCACATAGAAAAGATGCAAAATTATACGACTCAGCTACTTTACAAGAAAATACAAAACTTATCGCAAACAATTTATTATTTTATGAACATTTTCATAAGCATTTGCAAGTTAAAAAAAAACTGTTACTCAATTTCTGGCTTTAGCATACAGCTTATCTCGTATTAAAAAATTATCCAATCGGATTATAATTTCACTCAGATTTTCCTACAAATATTCACCAGAAATAACAGCTATTGCCGTAATCGTTGCAATATTTAAGTCTTTTTCAAATTCAAATTCAATAACTTTTGGTCTAAAATAATATAACAATGATAAATACCCTAAACCACCCAAGTTGAGAAGTCTTTGTGCAACAATAAATTTTATTTTGACAGACAACTCTTCGTAGGTAGATTAGAAAGTACTGTATTTACAATTTGCGACACAGAACAACTCAAAGTCGCAGAGCTCTTGCCAAAACAATATATTTTCAAATACAAGCGCACTCTTATCGTCAGCAATAAATCGTATTAATTTATTGTCGTGAAATTTTTCGAAGGAATTTTTGGATGAGGAATTCAACTGCACTCATATTAAAAGCGAATGTCACCACACAACACACATATCGAAGGTAAAGCAAAAACTCTTAAAAAAATTAAACATAAACATACAGGACTTTGGCTATAAGAAATTTCACCTGTCAGACACAACTACTTGTCGAGACAGTCTTACAAATCCCATAAAATATTCATACATAACTGGAAACGTTTGTATTTAAGTACGTACATATGTACGTGTATAAATGTCCACAACTGTAAATACATTTACACATATCCAACTGCTACATACCACAATAGCCACTTCCGTTAAAGTTTTCATCAACATTGTTGCACGAAGATATAGTTTTATTATACCAGTTTTGTGTTGTTTCTTTTCGAGTTTTCCATTTTCTTTCCTTTTTTGCTGCCTACATACAGCCGTAATAAGAAAAAATGGCTTTAAGCCCAGTCTTTTTAAAGTTAATAATATAAAAACTAAATAGAACTGTAGAATTTCTTCAAGCATTTATTAAATTATGCAAATATGTGAATGTTGCAACACCCAAATACAACAACTTCAACACACCTTTAGAACTCATGTTTGTTCGGATATTTAGTTGTAAGTATTCACATCAGTGCACTATAGGAAATTTACCCCCTTTTTTGGCCAAAATTAATTACAGAAAAACGGGTGGACCGATTTGAACAATTTTTTGGAGTTGACTTTTGGTGAACTTTTAAAAGAGAGGGAGTGACCGAAAAAAAATTTTCATAAACTCAGAAAAAAACATATGTAAGTAAATTTAACTAAAAAATTAGTTCTAAGAAGGGGTTACGGGTTAAAGGTTCCCGCATCCAAGATTTTATTAGATCTTTGATAGATAATCTGATTTTCTGAACTGGTTATTTTAATTTTTTCGAGTGTACCTACACTCATGGTGGAATAAGCAGGTGACATCTTTACGGCAACAAATACAACATTACAACAAAAATGGAAATTATATCACCGTTTACGTCAAAAATCAAAGCGTGCCGCTGAACGTGATGAAATATGTAAACTTTTAGCGAATTTTTATTTAATTATGGTCAATATCTTGTTTATTTTAATTAAAAAAATACAATAATCACAGCAAAAAACGTGGACTTTTTGCAAACATAAACAAAACTTCGACATAAACCTAGACAAACAATGCAAGAGCAAAAAATCGTCATCTGGCGTAGTGCTGCCACCTGTTTATTTCACCATGCCTACACTTGCCTTTCGAATATAACAGTAGAAATACATTTTACCAATTTAATGAAGTAACAAACAAGCTCATGTTTAAAAAGGATTTTATTCAACAATTTGATTTTCGAGTTCCAAGCCATCAACTATGTAAATGTAATATACATGGCTTTAAAATGCCACCACTCTCTATGTCTTCGGGATTTTCTGGTCTGCATTTTTTTTACTACATGTAGTATCGTTATTTAGAGGATATATATCGTAATTTCTGATTTTATTTTCATATCTTGTATTGCTCTTTTGAAAAGTTGTTCTCTGAAAGAAAGGCTAGTCCTTCATCAGCAGGTAGCTTAGTTGGCGTTGCTTTTGAAATTATTTTCCGTATTTTCGAAGCTCTAGTTGGAGTACTGACAGCCTCTTTTAAAACCACTGCTAAATCTTATTGGTTACATTTACGAGAAGACGCAGTTGCAGCAAGAATCATGGATTAAACTTCATTATTATAATCTTTAGAGATTTCTGCTGCAACTCGTCGTTTTGTTCTCTCAGATTTTTGCCAAAAAGGTATTTGCGGTCGTCCAGTACCCATGTTCTGTAACTTTCGTGAGAACTTCTTGCATCGAAAAGATGTGAAACAATATATTCCATCGTTTCTCGAAAAGCGAGAGAAATGTGTGTCTGTAACTCATGTCGAAAACTATCAAAAGAGATTACGTCGTTACGTTATAAATGTCATAATATTGCACTCGAAGCCGATGTGACATTGCAGACGTTCAGAACGCCAGTAGCACATATTGTTGACGGCGACCAAAATTTACCAAAAATGGAAAATTTTTCAACGACGGCGGCGAAAATACAACCGTCGGCTATACCAAATTGTGTAAAGAGCGACTTTAATGTTTGTTGTTTGCAAACGAGCTTTGAAGACATTCGTATATTTTATTAAAATGATAAAAGCAAAATTATAAAACAATGAAAAATGTGCCAAGAACAAAATAATATTATTATTATTCTTTGCATTTTTAATTGTTTTTTAGTGCTAACATTTTTCGTGAGTTTATTTGACAGTTCAAAGCGGGAACTTTTCTCACCAAAATGTTACAGACACACTTTTTCTGTAAATTGGAAAGTTATTTCCTTACGTGACAGCTTGTACTCGCCAAAAAAGTTACAGACACAGTTAAGTGAGAAAAACAGCTGTTTGTTTCAATTTATGGCATTTTGGTTTCATTTCACACATTTCAATCGAAAACTTTCTCGACGCGAGAGTTAGTGCCGGTTCACACACATCAAGTTTGACTCGTCAAGTCTTGAGTTTTTAGGACAGAGGGGAAAAGCAATGGCATTCTCTTTTCCCTTCTGTTCTAAAAACTCAAGACTTGACGAGTCAAACTTGACGTGTGTGAACCGGCACTTACGGAACATGGGCACAGGTTTCGATTTAATGAAGACACACTGCGTTTCACGTTTTCTGATCGAAGTACTGGGTTTAAGCCAAACAGCATGATGTTTTTCAAAAACTTTCACATTTCTGGAACTATTACGCCATTTTATATTCATATTTGAACAAAATAATCGTGAATGCTCTTTTAAATACTGTTTTAAGTTTTCGAAACAATCACTCTCAAAAATGTAGAGCAAGAAATGGGCGTAAATAACGGCTCTTTTGTCAATTTCGTTGTGTTTCTCTAGCCATATATTGAATAATTCTGAATTTGGCACGAAGTAGTTAGTTATCTGTAAATTTTTTTTTTAGCTTGCAAAAAATTCGCAGATGAAATATTTTAAATTAAGAAGATAATTGATTGTTCTATAGAACTATTATGATATTATGTCTAACATGTGTTATCATTTTTTTTGCAAGTCTATATAAAATTCTAATACATAATTCCATTAGTTCAATGATGAGTTAACCAAAATTTTGCTATAGAATGTAAAAATACTTACCTTCCGCATTATTTCCCATTTTCTTAATTTTTCATAAAAATAAAGATATCATAAAATTCACTGAACTTAAAGGTTTTCTGATAACTGGCTTAGAAATCGTAATTAAAGCACCTGTTAAATTAACAGAAATAAAATTTTTGGAAAAATTTAAAAAGCTATGTTTACTTTGTTATATTTTTTATTATATTACAGCAAAAAAAAAATAAACTTTGCAAAAACTCAAATTTTTTTACTTTTGGCCAAAAAAAGGGGAAAATTTCCTATAGTGCAGTGTACGGAGTTGAGAGTTATTCGTATTCCAGAATTACATTTTTGTGACGGTTTGGGAATATGCATACACACATTAACATATCGCACTGCTTCCTCTAAAGGGGGTTAACTCAAAATTTATAAATTTCCAATTGAGACAAAAAACTGTTTTCTTTTTATATGTACTCTTACACTATAAACGGGGATACAATTTTATTTTTTTTTGCAAAATACTAAAGAAACTGATCTAAGATTTTTACAGTGCGTTCATATCTACGCGCTGTTCATCGATTTCTTGCAAAAGATGAAAATTCAAAAATCTGGTGTTGACTCTATTAAGAGGAAGCAGGGCGATATGTGTGTGTCATCAACTACAGAATGGTCAGATAAATTATTCCTCAATTAGTTCAATTAAAATGCAGCTTGAAATCTTTTAGTTTAAATTTGAAAAAAATTGTATTCTTCTTAATTTTTTAAGTGGTATTTATTTTATTTAGACTCACCGACATTTGCTTCGAGCCTAGGGGTATGTAGAAAAACATTTAAAGGATATTCTACTTTTTGTAATACATACATGTTTTGGGGAAACAGGTACAGCCATACCTGTAATTCGGCAGAGTTTTCAATTGACAGATATTTTGATAAAGCGGCTCACAGTGGCTGAAAATTTTATTTCACTGGCCAAAAGTTCAATTTTTGTTTGTCACCGATTTCAAAAATTTTAATTTTATTTAATAGTAAACATATTAAAACTAAGGTAGCCAAAAATTAGTTCAAAATATTGGTAATTGTGGTTGTGCCATGTTGTTAAACACAACTTTTTTTTTAATTCAGAAAAAAGTGTGTTTTTTTAATATTTAATCCGAAAGAAATTATCATTGCACAAAAACTATCAGCGATAATGACCTGCTTGCTTTTTTGCTAGGTTGGTAGTCTTGTTAGCTTTAAAAAGGTAATATTTGCGGCTATTGTGTTATTTATATTTGAGATGTTAGGACATATTTTCTAAACTACTATATTTTTGTCAAATTTTAACTTTAGTATAGGTAGAATAGAACTTTTGCAGATCAAAAAGGACCAAGAAGGTGAAACCACTGATAGAAAGGTGAAAGTGTTTTCTTTAGCCCTGTATATACTCTTGTACCCGTTTGGACCCGTCTGCTTAACACCTTTTTAATTTTATTGAAATTACTCAAAAAAAAATTTCTAAACTACTATATTTTTGTCATCTTTCAAGTTTAGTAGAATAGAACTTTTGCGGATCAAAAGGGACCAAGAAGGTGAAACCACTGATAGAAAGGTGAAAGTGTTTTCTTTAGCCCTGTATATACTCTTGTACCCGTTTGGACCCATCTGTTTAACACTTTTTTAATTTTAATGAAATTACTCAAAAAAAATTTCTAAACTGCTATATTTTTGTCAAATTTCAACTTTAGTAGAATAGAACTTTTGCGGATCAAAAGGGATTAAGAAGGTAAAACCTCTGATAGAAAGGTAATTTTAATGAAATTACTCAAAAAAAATTTTTTTTTTGAAATTGTTTTTTTACAATTTTTTTTTTTTATTCCGCAAAAATGTTTGCAGAAGTAACAGAAATCATGTGCTATTGTCTTCAAAAAAAAATTTTATGATATAGGGAAAATTGATCGTGATCGAACATAATACAGGTAGTACATATAAAAATTTTTATTAATGTTACACAATCAGAAAAACGTTTAGCTACCCTGATTCATCCTTATCTGTTACACTACGTTCACACTAGCGTATTCTATAGTAGAATAAAGAGCTTAGACACGCGTTTACGCTAAACAGGTTTATTGTGAATCCCACCTTAGAAGGGATTTTTAAATTTTGTTTGGTCTTTTTATTTTATCTGTTTTTATGTTTTAAAAGTACTTGCTTGCAATGAAGAAATTGACTCTAGAAAATTTGGAGATTTTGCTAAGGAAACTGCAAAAATATATACAACCAAGTACCCATGGAGAAACATGTCTGCTACAGTTCACAAAATCCTTTATCATGGAGAAGATATCAGTTGGTGCCACTTGGAGATTTATCAGAGGAAGCTCAGGAAAAAAGGAATAAGGATTACAGATTTTATAGAGAGCACAATACTAGAAAAATTTCACGAAATTCCACTAATGAAGATCTATTTAATATATTATTGGCAACGTCAGATCCGTTTATCTCCAGTTTTCGAAATCAATAGAAAGTGGAACATCGGGATTTAGATGAAGAAGTCAAAAACTAATAAAGAACAGAAATAACACAGAACAGAATATGAAATATTTGCAATCAATCCTTCAATTAAATGTTCAATAATTATAATTCATTAGATCTAAGACAGACATTGTATTAGTAAAAAATAATAATAAACAGAAACTCACATTGTCACAAAAGCTATTAAAATCTGTTGCTGCTATTATTTTTAAAAGGTTTTTTATCCACATATGAATGAAATGTTGTAATAAATAAATAAGTATAAATAAGTGTAAACAAATTTGAAAGCAAAAAATTTTTTATTTTTCAGCAATAATAGCAAAATTTCCAGTGGATTTTACTATTTTTTTTTATGTTAAAATATTTTTTATAGTGTAAACATTTAATTTTTTTGAGTGTCCCATTATTACAAAAAATGTTAATGATTATTATTTAAATCTAAAAATTACATTTTTAAATAATTAAAAGAAATAAAAAAACCATATTTCACGCTAAAGTAAAAAAAAATCTAAAGTTCCACTTTGCCCTTTAATTCAAAAATAACTACTCAACCTATTTTAATGAAATTTAAAGTGGAGAAAGTTTAAGAATCTATCGGTCGATTAATTTCACTAAAATATCTCCTTCGGTTCAAAAGTTACAGATTTTTGGCCAATGAAAAACGATTTTCAGCCACTGTGCGGCTGACCAGAAATCTTATCTGGTACCACAAGAGACCCGGCTTTGGTCTGACTTTTAGTTGTCCCCTTCGGCGATAACCTGATGGTTGTGGGCTTATATCCAAAGTTGTAGGAAGGGAGATCTTAAAAAGTCAGCTTCATGGACAGATTTTCAACCATTTGTGGGCAAGTTTGGTCTATTGGCAGATTTCCTTAGGTGCTGTTGCTATTTACCAGATGCTACAAGCACATTCCAAAAGCAGTGAAGGTTAGCTTTAGCACCTAAATAAGGGTCGAGTGTATAATGCTGTATTGTTATACACTTAAAATTGCGACTTTTGTTTACCGGTTGCACTTACACACAGGGGCGGTTTGTAAACCCATTATTTGTCATCCAGTGGTTAAGACCACCATAAGGTTAGGACAATACGCAGGTGCTCATGCAAATATTTTCTACGCGCAGAGGAAAAACAACGATATTATTCTCCTCCATCAAGAAGCCACAATCATACTAGGGTTGTCTCTAAGCATATTCCAAGGTAGTCCATAGTAACTTAAAGGGCGATAAGCGAAACATATAGAAGAAAATATAAGCTGATCCTAGCTATATAGTGCAATGAAAACAAATTTTTTTTAATCATAATATGGTTGTGTAAATTTCTGAATGTTTGCAGTGATTATTATTATACCTGTTTTATGTTTCTTCTCAGACATGCAAATATTTAGATGTTATTTTACTGAATGTAATTATTCCTTGGAAAAACATTCCTTTGTCATTATTTTATATGCTCCAACATTTTAACGCAGAACAAGTTCATAAATATAAATATGTGCTTGCAAAGCAAAGCACTGGTCATGTGCACAACTGTTAAAGATCTTAATCATTACTTGTTATGTCCTTAGATATATACGTTATAAAAGTGTGATGTAGGTTTGTTTGTTTGTTTCGAAAGGATAACTTAAAGGCTGTACCGATTTGGAGGAAATTTGGTACACAGAATTTTAAGAGTTTAAACATCAGAGTATAAAATTTATTAAAATTTTGCACTTTCGTACATTTTCGAAAACACATCCTTAAAGCTTGCATGAATAATGTACTTCGTTTGTGGCTTTGTGTGTAACTTTTTTATTATTCAGCTACACTGAAAAGAAACATCAAACCGTTCGTACTTAAATCAAGCCAAAGCGGTGTCAATAGTACGGTAAGTACGGATTTCCTGTCTTATTCTGTCTTTTGTTTGCAGAGGAACTCTTAATTATAAAACACCAACAGCATGCCCCATATGGGTTTAGTAATCATTCTACTTTGAAAATTAAATGTATTTAACTTTATAATTTTAAAGAATAGGATTAAGGAATTATTGCATTGTATTTTACTTTTTACACATGAATTTAATGACGATGAACCTTCAGATCTTTTGTTTTTTTTAACAAAACAATCAGCAAAAGAATAATATTTATAAGAGTGATCCCTAATTTCACCAAGTTCAGTTATAATTAACTATCAGTTATAGCTGTCAAAACATATACGCAGAAAAAATTATTTTTCCAATTCAAACAAAAAATTTGTAGAATCAAACAATTTTTTGTCTGAAATCGGTCCTATATACAAATTCGCATATTTAAACAATTTATTTGCATTTTGTTTATTGAAAAAAAAACACCGATTTTTTTACTGAATCAAACAAAAAGTTTACTGAAATTCATATAAATTTCAAACAAATAATTTTTCTGAATCAAACAAAAAAGTTTTTGTACAAGCAATGACGCGCACACAAGCAAGCACTGTTGGAGAAGATGAAGCAGAGCGGCCGGCTGGCTTTGATACACATTTTTTTGTTGGAATTGTTTTTGAACGTAGTCTTACTTATACACACAATGTTTTTCTTCATCACTTACTGTTGCTGCATCCTTTTCTTCGCTAATGAAAAAGAAATGTAACCAAAAACGGCGGCAGACCGACTCGATATGTTTTCGTCATCATTCTATTTTTGTATTTGATGTATTTAAGTAAACAGTTTGAAAAATTGAATACGGGATTTCGTGTTTATACGCTTTACCTCAGGTGGAAAAGGGTATATATAAGTTTGTCATTCCGTTTGTAATTTCTACAATATTGATCTAAGACCCTATAAAGTATATATATTCTGGGTCCTTATGAAGAGAGAAGTTGATTTAACCATGTCCGTCTGTCCGTCCGTTTTACGTTTGATATGTGTTCTCCGGAGACTCCAGACATGATAGCGGCTAGGTTGTTTTACATTTATGTTCAGCCAGATCGGTCCAAAAATGTCTGAGATATGAGCAAAAAAACACGACTACCTCTAATTTTTTCCAAAAATCCCTTGTTGTTGTATTTTTATTACTTTTTTCTGTATATCTTGAGAACGGCAAGAGCCAAAGTTTTTAAATTAGGTACACACATTTAGGTTATCAATACACAGCATCCCACAAAATGTGGACAGGATCGGAGCAGTGGGCGTGGTATCTCCCGTACAAAAAATATCAAAAATTGTATAAAAACCTAATTTGTTGGACTGTTTTATCCCTTGTATATCAAAAGATCGGAAATCTTTAGTAAAAAATATTTTTTGAAAAACTCGGTTCAGATACGAAAAAGTTATGACCAAAATAATAATTTTTTTAAAGCGTCCAAAAATAGACTGCATGTGTTTTTTGTTGTAGTTCTTATATTTACATAAAGAAGTGTTTCTTACGATCAAATAAAACTATGCAAAAAAACGACAACATTAATGGTGTTTTCTTTTCTGACAATAATGTTCCATATATGCTACCATTCGTGCGGATTTTTGTTCCATTCTAAAAATATATGCAAAAATGTGAGAAGTTGTCGTTTTCCTTTCTTAACATGTTGCAACAATAAATGGCAAATTTGTTCCATTTCTTACCCGCAGTTATAACTGAGTGTGAGATATACCCTTTTTTGCATCTGCGTAAAATACTTTTTTATGCAAGCAAGAATTTTTTTCTTGTGTTTGCGGACAATTTGCGTTATATTGTAATTTTTAGTTCTATTGTGATGGATATAAAAACTTTTTGTTTTTCGTTTGTTTTACTTTTATTATATTTTTTTGTCGCAAAATGTTTAACAACAGCTGACATTAATTATTGAAAATCAGTGCTGTTAACGCTTATTGGAATTGTAAGAAGATTTAATGTTGAAAATTGCTAAAAGCGTGGTGAATATCGCTTTTAGTACAAACTTTGCATTCAATATTTAACACGCTAAATACACATTAGTGTTGAGTGCAAAACGTAGCTATTATTTTGTTCCATTGTAATTTAGAAAAATGTATCGCTTTGTAAGGGTTTGTGTAACCTAATAAATATATTACACAACTATAATGCATCATTATTTTTTAGAAAAGAAAACACCATTAGGAGCGTCAAATATTTCATAAAAAATTATGAAAACTTGAAACCAATATCGCGTATATTATATTTTTAATAGTTGTCAACATTTTTTTTGGTTAAATAAAAATCAAACAAAAATATTAATTGAATCAGTAAAAAATTTGTAGAAATCAAAAAAATTTCCAAACAAGCGTTTGTTTGAAAATAATTCGGCCATAACTTTTTCTGTGTAGCTATGTCACAAGAACTTGGACAGGCGTGCATTGCTAAGTCAACTTCGCTACTCATAAGAACCCATAATATATATATATATATATATATATATATATATATATATATATATATATATATATATATATAAACCCTCTTACCTTTGGTGAATGGTATGCAAATGGGAATTTCATGATTATTTACAATCAAAAACACAGCGATTTGAAATTTGTAGTCGACTGTTTTTAAACCCAAAACGACAGTATCAAATGAAAGCAAGTTGAGTTGAGTTACGAAACATAAAACAAAATAAGAAACACATTACTAGACAAAAATGGTAAATCCAAACACAATCGTTCAGCAAAAATTCAAATGAATAGAAGAGAGTAAAAACACTTCATTATAACTTGACACCGGGCTAGGCCGGGTACTTAAAGAAAGTGTTCTTATAATTTGTAGAAGGCCTCGTGGTAGAGTGCATACAAACATATGTACGTACTTATATGTTTGCAAAGACATTTTAAAATTTTTTGTATTTGTTGAAATTTATTAGCCTGCAATTTCTTTTGTCACACAGATGTCACCTCCTGTATACGATTGATACCATTTATTTTTCTTGCCTGGACTCCATTTGCTCTCAAAGTACGGTATGCCATTTCTTATTATTTTATTTATTATAAAGTGTTAAATATATGTTAATATATAATATTTGAAAATTAAACGTGGAATTGTTTGAAAAACAATTTCCGACTCGAATTGTAGTTGTAAGTGGGTAAGAACCCAGTCGGAAAGAACCCAACCAATTGTAGGGGGATGTAAGAAAAGATAAACTCACTGTTTATTGTTGGTGTTTTGTTTAAGCTTTGATATTGTTACAAGTAAGACTTTGAGTATAATATTTTTAGCTTTTCTAAAATCTTTGGAAAAGGTTTCCTGATGATCTGGCCTAAGCAACCAGTAAAATGCGCATAGAGGCTAGCTTTCCCTCAACAATAAATTTCGGTGTATTTATCAAATATGGAAAATTGGGAATTTAGCACGTCATACAAAAAAAAATACATAGATTTAATTATACTATGATCGCCCGGTGGCCGAAATTCGACCACTCGACATTTACTTTCGAGAAAACCTGTGCGTTATACAACAGAAACCTACACATTTTAAGAGAAGGGCAAAAATGCACTATTCACCCAACTTTGTACGTATGTCTGTAAGATACATTAAAACGCTTTTCAAAAACTTTAATTCAAAAAATTTAGAAAAAAAATATATTGTGCATATCTACACACAAATTCCTTTTAAACGATATATGTTTCATTAAAATCGGTGGACGATAAGATGCTTAAAAATCAACCATAAAAAATGGTTCCCGTATTTATATAAGAAGATATCATAAAACGAAATTATTGTTGTGTTTTTGGTAATGAAATAAGAAGATAGAAACATAATAATTTAATTTAAATTTAATTAAATAAATTTGTAATTTTTAATATTATTTTCAAGAGAAAACAATAGAGATATGTACGTTTACAACGATATTGTGGGGAAGTGAAGCGTCTTACGTCCTACGTTTATACGACGTTCGCCTAAATTATGTTCCCTAGCATTATTTTAAAATATCTTTGATTTTTTTTTAATTTCTGGGCTAGCTAGCTCAAATAGTGGAGCTATCCATCTCATTGTCGTTAAGCAATATTAGCCAATTTTTACCTTAGGCCCTTCATTACACACAAAAAAAATGTGGGTTGAGTATGGTAATAAAAAAGCCACAAACAAACTTTTTAACGTAACAATTTTCACGATTGATACATGAATAAGTTTAAGTCGAATGTTCACAAACACTACTCCCTCCATCCTCCTTCCCATAACCAATTTTCCTAGTTCCAACGCAATGCATTGCATTAGAAGGGGTCATCCCCTGAATCAAATGTGTACAAAACGATGTCAAAATTACCAACGTTGAACTTTGTTTTGCAGGCAAAGGGTAAATGTAAATTTAAGCGTATGAGTAAATCAAGAAAAATAGTGATTTTTTGCAGTTCTCTGATTCGTTAGCAAAGAGCAATTGACAATCAGCATTTAAAAAACAAACTCCCCTGTAGTAAATAAATTAGTCAGTTGCAAAAAACACTAACTATAAATAAATTATTTTTCAAATGACTACAAATTGGTTAAAACTCATTCAGATATCAACCATACATATTCACAGAGGCACACGTAAAACCATGGTATAAGGATTACAAGGTAGTGCCACTCTCTCTTTTATTCTGACATATTGCCTTTTGACAACTATCGTGTTCATATTTGTTCTTAAAAATCCAATTTTCTTCTTTTTTTTTTGTCAAAATAAAACACAAGTTTTTAAATTAAAATTTAAAAAGACTGCAAGAACACAAGGTGCAACTGTAAGCGTTTGGATTACACATTTCTCAAAATACCGCTGTTGCCGTTCACACGTAATGGTAGAACGCTTGCAGGAAGAAGCAGATTTGAAAAAAGAATAATTTGTTTGCTTAATTGATTTCGCTCAAGAAGACCTTCGACTGAATAAACACAATGTAAGGCTTAATACAAATGCCATTCCCTTCCAAAACAGGTAATTTGGTTCATTGCGAACGGATCAGGCATCCAATGCCAAAGAACATCTTTTTTTATAGTTAATTATCGTTAAAAATTATCGTTCAGTCGGCTTAATGAATGTTTTTGGCTCCATTTACGAAATTCCCGTTAGCGAAGAAGAACATTTTGAGGCAAATGTCTTAATATTTCAAACTAAGAACGCTTTTAATTTAATTTTTAGGCTCTAGACAATCAAGAATGCGATGGGTTAGAAAACTTTACAGGATATTTAATATCAAGAATAGGTCTTAAAGAGCTCGGAAGCAAAACGGCAGACAACCAAGAAAAAAATTATTCTTACGTTAATCTTTTATCAGAGGGAGGGTTAATTGAACCAAATGAAGATTTTATGAAATATATGTGGGCTCTTAACACAATTTTTTTGAAGTTTAATCATGAACAATTATCGATAAAAGCAAATTACATGAAAACTTTAACATTTTTCATTTTTCGAATTTATTCTATGAGTTAAATTTCAGTTATGTATTTTATAAAGCTTTTTTGTAATAGTTCTATTCCTTCAATTTTTCAGAAATGAATTTATACACTACCAGACTATAACCAATTGACTACAGTCTATGACATGCCCATGATAAAATAGTGAGTCGTCGACAAGGAAAAAAAGTCACTTAATCAACTAGATGTGGTTATAAAAAACCAGTTTGAAGTTTCTTAAAAATGTGTTTGACATCCTACAGGGTAATGTCTTGAAACGGCATTCAAATGCATTCGTGCAGGGCTTTAGTATATACTGTATGGGGTATTGGAACAATATCGTAGATCTTAGATGTAACAAACTTATATATGCCATTTTCATCTATGCAAATTGAAATATAGATATTAATTTAATTTTCCTCCAAAAATCTCAAACTTTATTTAAATTAACATGTAATTGGATGTTTTGATTAAAAGAAAATAATGTATGGCCAACTATATCATTTTGTTCCAAGTCGAAATGTACAGCAATCCATCATTTAAACATCAAAGAAATTCAGTATCACGAATTACACAAACAAACCCGTAGTTACAAATGTATAATGAAAATACATTTCGATATTGATTCATTATTAAATATTGGAAACAAAGCCAAATAATATGTAATGAAGTACACAACTGTTCAGTAAAGATAAATTCTTCTCTGCCAATTGCTAAATATTCTTTCTGTCATTTACAATGTACGAATTTTACTGTGTCGACAAGAATGATAATAATGATGATGATGCTGATGTTAATGATGATACGAGTAAATAACTAGTGATTGCGGCACGATAAAATTAATACGTCAGCATTCGTAGACAGAGCATTATATTGATTCCTTTAGAACCGAAATAAAAAACAAATAAGCGCAATCGAATAATATAAATGAAATAATGGATGTTTGAAAATGTTTTCTATAAATACTTACTTACACAGGCAAACATAAGCATACTTAGTCATGTACATATATATGTTTTATATTCACCAGTGGCAAGTAGTTTAACAGACAGCCAGGCTGTAAACCGCACATTGATAAATCTTTGGTAAAAGACAAACTAACTTGGCCGGAACTTGAATAGAGCTTTGTCGGAAATTACCAACATTTCATGAGGTGTGAAATGATTTTATTACATCATTACGTGCCTCAGCGGTTCATGCAGCAGTCATACACTTAGAAAACTATACTTTGGAAAGCATATATACAACTGTATGTACATACATATGTATTTATATGTATATGTATATCCCAGTCAACAATTTATGAAATTAATCATCATATGTAAGTGTTTTTTGATAACCCCCACATAATTAAAATAGTCGAACAAAGGTTATTTTCAGTTTAAAAAAGATACTTCTGCCAGAAAGATCGTTTTACGGATGATTGTTGAGTCGGATTTAAATACATTTGTAAGTCTTACCCCCAATGTCATCAAGTTCAGTTAACACTAACTATTATTTTAACTTCCAGTTAACAATATATTTTGACAGCTATAACTGATAGTTAATTCCCTGCAGATAATATTGTACTACGTGATCCATTTTGATCAAATGGACTATTCCCTGGACTGGTCCAATTTTATGCAAGCATGGACCATGTCATTGTTAAAAAGAGTTGGTAGTAAAACGACATGTCTTCGTTTTTTTTAAATGAAGTTAAAACTAATCCTCTGGAGTATACCATGGAGTAGTTTCAAAACTAATCCACATGGAGTAGTTTTAAGACTACTCCGTTGTAATGGAAAACTATATGGTCCTTTTAACAATATATTTGGAGTACTCCTACTCCTTTATGGACTACTCTTTACATGCATGTTTGGACTAGTCCCGTTATCTTCAGGGTTATAACTGAACTTGGTGAAATTATTTTGGTACTTAGAAAAAATTTGGTCCAAACTTTAAGACCCATTGACAATCATGGACCCGCCAGAAAGAATTTATGTTATGCGGTTAGGATTCAAATAATAATTAGTGGTATGTTTTGACATTAACATTTTTAAGAAAGCTACTATGTTTTGGCAAAATATTATGCTGTTAGGACCAAGTTAATCATAAGTCGGTAATAAACTCCACTCCTAAATCACATAGGCCCGTTTTCACAACTTTCCGATAGCTAAAAGTAGACTTTAACCGGCCTTATAAAAAGGGTTCCTTTATTCAAACTTTACTTTAACCTAAAGTTAGCGATAAAGTAATTTATGGTTCATCCTATCTGGTAGATTAAAGTAAAGGTGTAATAATGGAATACTTTTCATACGGCCGATAAAATCCTACATTTAGCTATCGGTAAGTTGTGAAAAGGGGCCTTAAAATACGAAGATATCTAAATAATATTTTACATAAAGATCTTTTATTTGAATCCTAGCCTTATAACATAATTTCGTTCTGGCGGGTCCATGATTCTCAATGGATCCCAAATATGGTACGCTATCGTTTAACTTTTTTTTAATATTGCATTATTTTAAATCATATGGTCGCGCTTGACCGACTTTACTTTCTTCTTTTTTTTTAATTTCTTCACGCGTTTAGTATCCCTAAAGCTGGCATCAATGCCTATATGAATAGATATATGACTGATAAATGGCTATAAAAAGACTCGTAATTAGAAATTTGACTTCTTAACGTCTCGAAACAGACTTACAACATTGTTGCTAGAAGTAGGGGAAAATCCCTACATGTAGGTATTTTTGTTACTTAAATATAAGCGTAGGGAAAATCGGAAAGATTTTTCATAATCTCCAAAATGTAGGGATTTCTCGTCATATCGTATTATTTATTAAACAAATGCTGAAAAAGCGTTTTTTTAATTTTTTTTTTTTTTTTTTTTTTTAATTCCCTACGCTAATCCCGCGAAGCTCTACGCTTGTCTGCAGGAAAGAAACCAGAGTCTCTGGCGGGAATCGAACCCGCAACCCCGGCGCTGATAGACAAGCTCTCTACCAGCTAGTCTACCGGGGCACTCAATGATATTTTATTGTCCAAAACGGTTGAAAAAAATTGTTTCCCCTAAAACAGCTTCAAAATATATTTCCAGAGTTGTTTGTGGTTTAAAAAGTAGGCGACACTAATATGTATGCATGAATATGTTTTTTCTAAGTTATCCCTGCAAAAAATAGGACCAGTCCAAACACGCGTGTATAGAGTAGTCCACAAGGGACCAGGACTAGTCCAAAAGTAACCCAAAGGAATGGAAAAAACATGGTCTAACATTACGATGTCCTAGGGGAGGACCATATAATTGACCTTTGGACTACTAAGAAGTAGTTTTAAAGCTACTCAATGGTATACTCAAGAGGATTAGTTTTGAAGTCGTATAAAAACGAAAGCATGTCGTTTAAAAACGAAGACATGTCGTCTCCCTACAAATACTTTTTAACAATGACATGGTCCATGCTTGCATTACATCGGAACAGTCCATGGAGAAGTCCATTTTATCAAAATGGATCAGGTGGTCCAATTTTATTGGCAGGGAAGTTGTCATTCAATAGGTGTGATCCCGTACTTTTTGGTAAAGCTCGGTATAAAGAGAGTAAACAAAACTTTCTCTCATTAATAGACAAAAATGTACAAAAGTACGGGAACAATAAAAACCAAATTTCTGATCCAAAAGAAAACCTTTATATGAAATATGTTTTAATAAATGCATAAATGACACATAACGTGCATTAAATTGAAATTCAAGCATTTACTTACATATTTCAACATTTTCTATTGTTTATTTTATAATCAAAAATTATATTAATAATTTTGTTTAACTTGCTTGCAGT
Organism: Pollenia angustigena; assembly: GCA_930367215.1. NCBI lineage: Eukaryota > Metazoa > Arthropoda > Insecta > Diptera > Polleniidae > Pollenia > Pollenia angustigena. The sequence goes on along the minus strand of OV884057.1, from coordinate 114,418,956 downwards.
TTTTTATTTAGTTTTGACACAGCAGATTGTTTAACAATTTTATAAATTTTCCCAAAAAAAAGTACGGGCTACTTCGTGCAAGAAGAAGAATATTTTTCTCTTAAAAGCTCCACCATACCAAACTTTGAGTACAGTTCTCGGTAACATAGGGATCCCGCGGGCTCCCAATGTTGAAAGACCTAATTGAATTTAATTAAAAATACATTCACATTATTAGACTGGTCGCAATTTTTTATTTTTTTAAATTTAATTGTTTGCGCTGCTTAAAATATGAGGTTTGCTGTAAGAAATCATGATCTAATTTTACAAGTAAATCCGACGGTGCCTAGCCGTGCCAAGTGGGGCCCAAAGTTCCCCATATTATAAAAAAAAAACATATTTTCTATCAGATCTTTATAGTTGTACTAGTTGAAAAGCCGAAAATAGGTTAAAAATCGTTCGTTCGTATCATACTAAAATATTAAACAGCAAATACTTTAATCTATCTATACAATATATCATTTCTTAGTATGTCAGGATGTTTGCATGTATGTCCTATTCTTTCCGCAACTTTCTGAAGCCATCTGATGACATAGGAAGCTGAAATTTGGCACATTTGAAGTACTTTCTCTGCCATATTTTGATTTTCGGCTTTTCAACTAGTATAACTATAAAGATCTGATAGAAAAGATGTTTTTTATAATATGGGGAACTTTGGGCCCCACTCGGCACGGCTAGGCACCGTCGAATTGACCTGAAAAATTAGATCATGATTTCTTTCGCCAAACCTCATATTTTAAGCAGCGCAAACAATTAAACTAAAAAAAAATCCCATACAAGATGCGACCAGTCTAATACACATTTATTATTTTTTGAAGTTTTGTTCTTATTTTATGTCAAAGCTTTAATATACATATTCGAATAGAATTAATTTTTTAAAAGTAATGTTTTTTCTACTATTTCAATGATAATTATGCGTGGGGATTTTTGTAGGGGAAATTTTTTCAACATTTAGGGAAAAATCGAATTTTTTTAGAATGGGTATTTTTTCGAAAAATCCACTGGCAGCACTGGTCAAAACACTAGTAATGAAATCGATGAGTCTGAAGTGTACGGTCTTATAGACTGGTGTGCTTAATGAATATATGATCTCCTTTTTATGTATTTAAAAAAAATAACAGAAACTAAACAAAATTTACTATCGGCGACTTTTTTGTGTTTTTTCTCAGTTTTTGACGATTTTTGACTAAAATATTAACTAGCTTTTTTTGTATGCAAAATTTAATTTAAAAAAATTTTTGATATCTTAAGTTACGCTTGAGTTCATCAAATTTTATTTTCATTAAATTATTTTACTGAAGGAAGGAATTTTTACAACATGAAATTTTATTAAAATTAATTGATAATTTTCTTGAAAACCTGAATAAATTTGTTTATTATGCTTTTTGTCCACTTTCGTCGACATTTTATTTGTACAACCATGTGCCATTGATAAACTCAAGCCGAACTAAAAATATCAAACATTAAAAATTAACAGTTGAACTAATAATCACAATTGTCCTTAAATACAAAAAATGTTACGAAAACTGAACAAATTTGACGTTTGGCGATTTTTGGCGATTTCTGACATCTGGTTTGGTGATGGAAATCAAAAAAATCTGACACCCTTGTTCTAACGTTTTATGTAAAAATATTGACTGAATGGCATTCTCTTTTCCCTTCTCTCCTAAAAGCTCACGACTTGACAAGTCAAACTTGACGTGTGTGAACCGGTACTAATAATAACAAAAAATTAAAAAAAAAAACAATTAACATCCCAGCGGGAAAACTCAGAAGACCTTCTTACTTTAGGCCTTTTTAAAGGCCTGCTTAAAAAATTTTTTGATTTAATTACTATTCTTACGTAACTGCAAAAGAAGGCCTCATACAAGGCGAATTCATGTAAACGGTGGTGTCGATACTACAACAAGTAACAACACCAAAAACACAACAATGTATTTTGTTGCTGCTTTCGTTGGCCGATATGTCAAAAACACAAGTAACTTTTGACATTCCTCTCTCTAATTTAAAAAAAAAAGTAGCACAGCTGTGCTTTCAACGCCACCTGAAAAATGAATTTGCCTTGGCCTCATAGAAGGCCTCCACACTCGCTTCTATGAGACGCGAGAAAAGAAGGAGTAACATTTTAGCTGGAGGTCCATACCACGCGTTTTCGCCTCCACGCAGCGCATGCTTTTATAACCTTACTTGCGTTCTACGTTTTAAGTTACATGCAACGCTTTTTATGCAGCAGCAACGCAAGTAAAAATAAAATTTAATTTGGCAAAATCAGCTGATTTGTTCGAACGCTGCTTGTGACGCTTACTAAAGTAGAAAGTAAACCTACTTTTCGCCTCAAGGCATCTACGCTTTTGTGCATGTAACTTACTACGTATAACTACACAGATTCTACTTTTTTGACAGCTGCGTATGCTGCGAAAAAGCGAGTAACGCGTGGTGTGGACCTCCAGCTTTTCTGTTTTATTTTTTTGCACAAGCAAAAGCAAAAGAATTCAGATCCCTTTACAAAAACAAAGTAACATATCGATGCCTTATTTTCTCAACCTCGTATCTTAAAAAAATACATCTTTTTAGGAGAGAAAAAAAAAACGTTTTATCTTTGTATACTTCGGTGTTTGGGTTAAAGTTAAAATGTAATTATTAAAGAATTGATTACATCTATGTAAATTGTATTGAAATAATAAGTTATTGCATTGTTAGAACACAAAAATAGCAGTCGTTTGATATGAAAAATTCAAAACCGTATTTTTAAGATACGAGGTTGAGAAAGTAAGGCATCGATATGTTGTAAATCATTTAAGTTGAAGTTGAAAAGAGAAAGAGTAAAATTTTTTGTTTTGTTTTTTTTTCGCCAAAGCGAAAGAATTCAGATCCCGTTATAAAAACAAAGTAACAAAGTAGGTGCATATTAAAATACAAAATAAAAACAATAATGTAAATCATTTTAGTCGAGTTTTGTTCATTAAGGAAGATAGGTACATGTGCTTAAAAGTTTTATTTTATTATAAACTTTTATTTGCAATCTAATCTAATATTTGTAATCTAATCAAAAGCAATCTTTAAAAGTAGTCAAATTATTTTTCGATTACTTCTTATTATTTTTGATTATTTTATCGTAATTTTTATTAATCTTGATTATTTTTCGATTATCTATAATCGTAATCAATTAGAAATCGTGCGAATCTGAAAATAATCGTTATATAATCATGACTTCTTACTTTATTATAAGTAATCATTACTTAACAGTTATGGTTTAAATGATGTCTACGCACTTATACTTACAATTTCAAGAGTCAGTATGTCTGGGATCACACTATGAAAGTTTTCTTTCAGAAAGTTTGAGTTTATTGGAGAGAGGGGAAGAGAACATGCTTTTCATCTCTCCTCTCTCACCCATAAACTCAGACTTTCTGAAAGAAAACTTTCATAGTGTGAACCTAGACTATGAGTAGCGAAAAAACGATTCATTGCTGATCTCTGATCTGTACAGTGTAAGAATATTGTGTCAATATGTTTGCTGGGAAAATTAGTCTGTTAAATTAATACATATAACAGTTAAAAATTTCATAATTTTGGCAAGGCAGTAATTTCACAAAAAGGAAGATATGCGAATTTATGCGTATGTTTAACTGCACAGAAAATATTCTCCAAAATTTTTCACCAATCAAAGCATTTATAAAAAATAAAATCAGCTTTAACTAAAAATGTAATCAAGTAAATTAAACTTTTAATCAAGTGAATTTAACGTTTATTCAAGTAAATTAAACGTTTAGTTGATGCTATTAATTTATTTACTGGTGCAAATTTGCTTAAATTTTTATTAAAAATCACAAATTTTTTAATTGATTATTTTTTTCTGTGTGCTAAAGATTTAAAATTAAGTATACATAACTTTGTGGCATTTTGACAAAACATCTTAAGTCGAGATAATCATTTTTATTAAATATTCAAAATAAACAATATTAAAGAAAAATTTCGTTTGAAATACAAATTTTTAAACACGTAAACAAAAATGTTTTTTGAATGAAAATTCGTATGATTAACAAAATTTTTAAAATTTGCCTTAAGATGTTTTGTCTTAGTGCCACAGAAATATAAATGCAGCTCAAGACGGTGCGCAGTTTGCTAAAACTTTAAGGGGTGGTCCAAGATCATTTAAAGATGACACCGAGCATTATATTGACTGAATTAAGAAAAAATGGAATATCGCCAAAGGCGACCAAGACCATCGCTCGTGCAATCTAGATGGATATTTTCGTATAAAATTGTTTCCTTTTCAAGAAATTACTACATACACTTCCTGGAATGAAAAAAGGCGCATGCTGAGTTTCATAAAAAAAGGAAAAACATAAATAACACAACCGGTGACAGTTTTCATCCACATTTAATTTAAATTTAATTTAAAAAAATACTTTTTAGTAAACATATGGGATAAAAAACCTCAAATAGTGCAAACTCGCGAGATAGTTAATATTGATACATGTAAAATTTTTTGTATGGAATAATAGATGTTGCTACCCATTGTTAACAAACTGAAAGAGAGTACTTAGAGAGGCTTTAGCTTAAAGAAAATTAACTCCATGATAAGAAGGGTAGGATTTTCTTCAACTCTTTCTTGTTGTTTGTGTACCAGAGATCAGCAATGAGTAGTGAAAAAGTGAGTAGAGCTAAATCATGACTCATAAATTCTTGTACTTATACGCACTCATACTTATTCCAATGTGATTCAAACTCATATTCACTCAAAAGTTTCATTTTATTCATCGTACTCATACTTACCAACATTTGTAGTGTTTGATTTAGAATCTACTCAAGTCAATGTGTATAGGCGAAGCAAAATGCGAGGCTGCCAGATTTGTCCCCGAAATAGCAAATTGACGATTTGGCAATTACAGTTTACTAAAGTAACATGTATGAAGTAGACGATTTTTCGGCAAATTTATCTGGCAGCGCTGATTATTAAGTTGTGTGTTTTCTCTGTTGTGTTAAAACCAGGGTTTAAAAAGCTGCAGTCAAAATCAAAAAATTGCTTTTTCTTCCACTTTCTGATTTTTCATTAGACAAAAATAAACCGTTGCTTTTACTTCTGATTCATTAAATGAAAACAGTCGCAGTGAAGGCAAAAGCAAAAAACGAAAAGTTGAACACAACAAAGAACATCGGCAGCCGACATGTTCGAAAGTGTTTGGTTTGTCAGACTGAAACTTTTAATAAATACCGAGGTTAACGAAGATGGGACGTTGTGTTCATTGTATGTATATGAAAGCGATAATGTTATTTAAAGTTTTATTTAATTTCAAAAAATTAAAAAGATTTGTTAAGCTTTAAAATAAATAAATATGTATGTACATATTTATGTACGCATGTATTATTTAAAAAAAAATATGGAAACAAAAACACAAATGCAACGTCCCATCTTCGTTAACTACGGGATTTTTTAAAAGTTTCAGTCGGTCAAACAAAACACTTCCGAACATGTTGACTGCCGATGTTCTTTGTTGTGCACAACATTTCGTTTTCTGCTTTTGCCTTCACTGCGACTGTTTTCATTTAATGAATCAGAAGTAAAGTCAACGGTTTATTTTTGTCCAATGACAAATGAAGATGTCGAAGTTACAGCACAATCTTATGACTTTTACTATCTCAACTGCAGCTTTTTAAACGCTGGTTAAAACGGTAAATGGATGAGCTAAATAATTTGAATCATTGTGAGTATTGTAAGTATTTTCTTGAAATTATAAATCAAGCTGAGGTCATTTATGAGTATGCGTATAATGTCGACGTCGCACTCATAAATATTTCTCTTGTGAGTATGAGTGAATCAGAGTAGTTTAGCTTAAATGATTTCTACGCACTTATACTTACAATTGCATGAGTCAGTATGAGTAGCGAAAAAACGATTTATTGCTGATCTCTGTTGTGTACAACCAGACTTTTTCAAGTTTATTTCTCATTTCTAGTGGGAAATTTTTGCAAAGTAAAATAAATATGTATTACAAAAATATTTTGTATACCCCTAATTCAGCTTTGCTTTCCACTTGCACAGAAGTTTTTGTTTTTCATATTTAATTTTTAAAAAAAATAAAGTTTCCCCAAAGGCGTTTGGTACATGAAACTTTAAAGTATTGATGTTAAAAGTAATCTTTATCACACACATGGTAATATTAAATTAATTTTTGAAGATTTTAACAATTCTTAATTTAATTCTAGTCGTTTTCTGTATTGTAATCATAGAATGTGGGTTACTGTTACAGGGGTTTTCTTAAATTTTGTACACTTAACAAAATGTTTAATATCAAATATTGAAATTAAGAACTGTTATGTTCTTAATTTCAAAAAAATAGTACCAAGAATAAAAAGCAGTACATTAGCATACTGTAAACCAGTACATGTACTACTAAATACAGTACGTCTGGCACCACTTATCTTGGTTATCAATAGGCAAAATCCGTCAAAATGTGGGCAGGATCCTGCCGTATTGGATTTTATAACCTATCAGAATTAAAATTTCTCTACAAATTGGCTTACCACGCTTTATTGTCAAAATTAAAATACAATCATGATAAAAAAATTCCTCGTTTTTTTTTTTGTTGCTTTCTGATATTGCCTTACTTTTATTAGAACGGCAGATTTTAATATCTTATTTATGATAAAATTGTTTAGCGATTTTATACACTGTGTGAGTCGTTTTCTGTAGTAGATTAAAGAGCACAGATTGTGTGTTACTTTAACATCCCAGTAAAAAATAGAGCTTACTGGTAACCCCTTTGTAAGGGAAAGAAGCACAATACCCCTAACAAATATGCTTACAAGAGGCATGATTTTTATGTGGCGAACTCCCACTTGGAAGCACTCCTTTTTCCCTCTTTGCTAAAAAACAATTGGATGACTGAACTATTTTCAAGAAAATAACGAACATTTTATAGAGTACTTTTCTTCGTTATAAAACAGAAAAACTGCAGTGTTACTGTAGACATACATTATATTTGTTAATGTTCTATAGTGGCTCTGTACATTCATAAAGGAATGAGAAAACAAAAAGTTATAGCAACAACCACAGCACGAAAAGCTTGTGTGTGTACATTTTTTTATGGCTTTTTGTTTTTTCGCATCTGCATTTTGTTTTTGTAACGAAATTTGGTTTTCTTTATCAGCCAGAAGGGCGCTAAGCGCAGCTGAAACTATCGAATATTAATAAGCTGAACCGAACACAACCAAGTTTGTGGAACAGAACACCATAAAATGTTCTCATCTTCTTGTTGAATTGGATAAGTACAGTTTCATTTTTGTGTTCGAAGATCACAAACAACGAACAGTTTTAATGATTTACTACACAAACTCCAGTAGCATTTGTGTTTTCTACATACATATCTACGGAACCGAACACTAAAGAACAGTTTATAATGTTTATTTTCGAACACTGGTATAAACAGTAACCCAGCGGTAAATTTGTGTGACCTGTTCTGAAAGCACTTATTTTGGACCTGTGAACACAATATTATAACAAAAAGGAACGAATTGTTATAGGTAAAAACAAGACATATCAATTAACTGGTGATCATTTTAACAGAAGAAAGGTTATTGACACAAATAAACTCATGTGACTGGATTTTGTGCAGGTAGTGGCTGATTCTCTTTGGTTCTATTACTTTTAATGAAGGAAATTTATCATAAAAACAGGTTCACTCGGGACAATATCTGCGACAGTTATTTCAGGTTATTTCAATGACCCGTTAGAAGGTGTCAAAAAGGGGCGAATTAAGACCTACACGCCATGTTAAAGTGACGAGTCCCCTTCATTAAAAAGTGTTTAACTTTAGAAAAGTCACGTGACAAGTTTTGTGTTAGTTCCCTTTCCCTTAGGGAACATAGTTATCCAACAGCCTAATTAAATTATGTTTTAAAGCAGTGATAACCAAGCCCCGAACTCACGCAAACAATTATATTATGTGCTTGTGTGCGGTCGCAGAGATCCAGCGGAAAAACTCAGAAGACTTTATTACTTCAGGCCTTTTAACAGGCCTGCTTAAAAATTGTTTTGATTAAATTACTATTCTGATCTAACTGCTAAAGAATGCCTCATAAAAGGCCTCGGGTCTTTGGTATAAAAAATATGATACACCTTCGCCACACGTTTCTATGAGAAGGGAGTAGAGAAGGAGTAACATTTTTTGTATTGTTTTTTTTTTGCTCATGCAAAAGCAAAACAATTATTTTTTTCATCCCGTTGCCATTCTTACGTACCTGCTAAAGAAGTGAGAGCGGAAGGCCTTCTCCGCAATGACAACGTGTGTAAAAAAGATATGAGTATGGAATGGAGCGAGCAGGCCTTGTTTATCCAAAAAAGGAGTGCAGAGGCCTTCCAGAAGGCATCCGTACTCCTTCTTCTGTCCGCTGGGGAATGATGATAGTCTGATGTTTTGAAAAGAACAAAGTTGTTGTATACATGTGAATTGCCGACCGTGTCTGTGTGAAAAATACGATTATGGACTGCCTCGCGAGGCTATGGAGTGGCTATCACTGTTTTAAAGTGTAATAGTGTTTTCACACCTAAAGTTAAAACCTGGTTTTAACATTAAAACTATTAACAGCTGATTTTGTGTTCACATTACAAGTTTTTTAAATCCGGTTTTAACTCACAGTTTGCCTAATAGTTTTGTGCAAAACAAAATTCATTTCTTGTAGAAATAATTAAATTTGAATAAGAAATGAACGCAGGAAAATGCTTGGAACTCAAACAATTTTATATAAAAAGTGTATTTTTGAATATTTCTAGGTTTGACGTTTCTTATTTTTTTAAATTTTAATTTATTTTTATTGAGTGCCATCCCAGCTAGCATTTGTGTGATAATTTTTTGTAATTATTATCTAAATGGGTCTTCTAAGATCCTATTTGATGAATTTTCAATTAAGCGGTTGAAAAAAGAAATTATATATCGTTACCTAAAACGCAAAGGCCCTTACTAACCAAAAATTGTGTTTTTCGTTGGTTCTGATGTATTGCATCAACAGAAATGTCAGCAATATTTTGAGAAACAAAAAAATCTACAAGACATTAAATGATAAACGCTTAAAGCCAAACTAACCGCGTGCATAATATGCAACATTGTCAATTGTCAAAACAAAACTTGTATGTTTTTTAAAAGAAAACTAAATTATTAACAGTTAAAGGCAACAAAGAAGGAAAACTTTAAACCCTTCAGAAGGCAACGGGAAACCACTGAAGTAATGTCCCTTGAAAACCATACAATTATGACTACACACAATAACAAATGGCCCTCAATCTCATGTAACACGAGGGTGCTAAAACAAAACAAAACTCAATATCGGTACATGGAATGTACGAAGCCTTTATGAAACGGGAAAACTTGCTAATACAATAAAAGAAATGAACAATCTTAAAATCGATATTCTTGGTATAAGTGAAACGTGGTGGCCAGACAGCGGTGAATTTGTTTCTCAGAATGCAAAAATGTACTACTCGGGAAACCTTAATAAAAATCACAGAAACGGAGTGGGCATTATAGTAAAAAATTATATAGCAAAATGTGTCACTGGATTTATCCCAAAATCTGACAGAGTCTTACTCATAAAGTTAGAAGCCAAACCAATAAATATAAATATTATTCAAATATATGCACCCACTGCGGATAAAAGTGATCAAGAAATGGAAGTTTTCTATGAAGAAATTAAAGATGTAATGAAAGCTACGAAACTTCAAGAGATAACTATCATTCAAGGTGATTTTAATGCAAAAGTTGGCGTAGACAAAGTACCTGGTATAACAGGGCAATACGGATTAGGAGAAAGAAATGAAAGAGGCGACAGACTCATCCAATTTTGTCAAGAACACAAAATGAAAATAGCAAACAAGCTCTTCTGCCTTCCGGCAAGACGACTGTATACCTGGAAATCCCCCCAGGATAGAATAGGGAATATCGTAAGAAATCAAATTGATTTCATTTTGATAAACAAACGTTTCTGCTCATTTATTACAAAAACTTCAGCATATCCAGGAGCAGATGTACCTTCGGATCATAATCTTCTAATGGCAAATTTGTGCACAAAACTTACCATAATTACAAAGAAAAAAACATATAGAAAACTTGATATAACGAAACATAACGAACCATCTACTCGCACAAGTGTAAAAGAATGTATTAATAGAGAGTTAAATAATGTTAACGAGAAGATGTTGAAAATATATGGAATTCTGTTAAAAATACTCTAAAATCAATAGCAGACAATTCTCTTGCAAACAACAAGCCGCAGGAATATACCGCAAATCAACTCCAAAATTGTTATACAACAATAACAACGAAGCTGTTTTAGATATTAAAGAAAAAAAAATATTTGGAATGAATATATTAAAGAATTATTTACTGATGGCAATCGATCAAGTTTTGAAACGCAGACACCACAATCACATACAGGAGTTGCGATCACACAAACAGAAGTTGAGGTAGCAATAGCATCCCTGAGAGACAAAAAAGCCTGTGGCCCTGATGAGATTCCTTCTGAAATACTGAAATTGATAGACAGCGATAACATCCATCTTCTTACAAAACTGTTTAATTTTATTTACGATACTGGCCAGTTCCCACAAGATTGGCTTAAATCAATCATTGTAACCATCCCCAAAAAAAGTCACGCAAAACATTGTAATGATTATAGACTCATTAGCCTAATGAGTCACGCTCTCAAAATATTTCTCCGAATAATTCACTCCAGAATTTATGAAAAAGCCGAGAAACATATGGGTGAGTCTCAGTTTGGTTTTAAAGAAGGCATGGGCACCCGTGAAGCACTTTTCTCTATACAGATGTTAGTTCAGAAATGTACAGAAGGATGTTTTCTTATGCTTCATTGATTACGAAAAGGCTTTTGACACTGTGCAACATGATAAACTGATCGAAATTCTAATGTCCATTGGTATAGATAACAAGGAAATCCAATGTATTAGAAGCCTGTATTGGAATCAAACAGCACAAGTTAATGTCGATGGAGAGATGACTGAGAGTACTGCAATCTCTAAAGGAGTCAGACAAGGATGTATACTGTCACCACTACTATTTAATAAACCACTACTATTTAATATCTACTCCGAAAGAATATTCCAAGAATCAATTAACAAGGTTCGAAAAGGTATATATATAAACGGTATATTTCTCAACAATATTAGATATGCTGATGACACCACCATACTGGCCGATAGTATGTCTGGACTCCAACATCTACTAGACAAACTAACGAAATATAGTGAAACATATGGCCTAAAGATTAATATACGGAAAACGAAATATATGATTGTCAGTAAAAAAAATGCCCACAACACAGCTTCTTTGAAGATAAAAAACTCCTACGTTGACAGAGTACATAGTTTTAAATATCTCGGGGTTACAATCAATGACCAGTGGGATAGTTCAAAGGAAATCAGATGCCGTATTGAAATGGCAAGAGATGCATTTTTTAAATATAAAAAAGTTTTTATCAGCCATGATATTAATCTTGAAACCAAAATACGATTCGTTAAGACCTATATATGGTCTGTTCTTCTATATGCAATGGAGGTATGGACCATAAAAGCAGTAGACGTAAAGAAGCTTGAAGCCTTTGAAATATGGATCTATCGAAGAATTCTTAGAATACCATGGACCCACTTTGTATCGAACCGAGAAGTTCTCAGTCAAATGCACCGAAGTAGAGAGCTAATAGTCACCATAAAGAAGCGAAAAACAGCATACCTGGGCCACATTATGAGGAACCCAAAATACAAATTATTACAAATTATCACGCGAACAAATGTTGAAGGACGGCCTTGTAGAGGAAGAAAAGAAATAACTTGGCTTAGTAACATACAAGCGTGGACTGGTATCCGTGATGCAGGCAACCTGTTTAGTGAGGCGAGAAATCGAGAAACTTTTTCAGAGATAGTAAAGAACTTATGATATGTATCATTTAAAATAATCTAAAAAAAAAAAAAAAATTAACCCTTTCAGACATTTTGTCCAATATATTGGACATTTGTTTTTTTCTCTTTGAAGTAATGTAGCTTTGACATACATAAACCGATTTTTAAGGTATTAACCGTTTTAAAAAGTGTGTTTGTTAAACTTTAAACGTATATGTTTTAGAAGTGTTATTTTTAAATAATTCTTGTTAAACTAAGTGGTTTTCAAAAGTATTTTTGCTATTGTGCGATTTAGTATATTCAGTGTTAGTTTAAAGTGATAATAACGTTATTTTACGCTTTGAAAAAAATTTGTAAGTATTACTTAAATAGTTTTTAAGCTATTAGTATGTTAATTCCATTTAATTTTATAATAATAAATTCTTTAGAAGCATTTTAATACACGTCCCTTATATTGGACAAATTTACTTTGTGGTTGCAGTTTTTTGGAATTTGCGAGAACATTTATTTTTTGCCAATACTGGTGTTTTTTTATGAAATGACTTCAAAACGACTACTAAGTGAAGATCTTAAAACTGTTAGAAGAATTGAGGTGTCCACTCTTTCTGAAACTGAATTTACGGCTCTGGGAATTGAACTGACCCACTTGGTGGATTTAGTAGCACAAAACTATTTCGAAAATTCTGAAAGCACCAATTCAATTAAAAAGAATATTGTATGGAAAAATAGGCTCTTGCGAAATCAAGAACTTGTCGCATTTGTTCCGCCAATTGATAACATTATTTTAGAAACTCCATTTCAACATTTCCAAAAATATTTCGATGATAAATTTTTTGAAAACGCCGCATATTACACAAATTTATATGCCGTACAACAAGGCAAGTCGTTTTTTAAACAATCCAACGCTGATGAAATGCGTATATTCTTTTATTATGATGAGTTGTTTAAAGTTTCCTCGAGTGCGTATGTTCTTTGATTAGCGTTGGGGAATCCTATGTTCTATGAACATATGACGGTCAATCGTTTTTTTTTTTATTACGCAACTATCTTCATGTAACAGATATTTCAGTTCGGCCAAAACAATGTCAGGATAGAATGTACAAAATAAGGCCAGTAATTGAACAGGTGCGTCGTCGACTTCACCGATTGGCCTTGGAGGAAAATCTTTGCCCTATGAGTTCATTGTCTACCAAGGTTCTACAACACCACTCAACGAAATATTAGTCAAGACCGTAGGAAGTGGATCAGCAGTCGTATTAGAATTAGCAAATCGTATTCCAATGCAATCTTAAGGTCATAAATTATACTTTGATAATTATTTCCCTTCTTTTCAATTATTTGAAATTCTGCTGGACAGAGGTATTTATGCAGCAGGAACTGTTCGAAGCAATCGATTTAGCAATCCACCTTTGCCGGATCAAAAAGTATTAAGTAAGCGTGGAAGAGGTTCTGCTTCAGAATGCTGTAGTGAAAATGGAAAAGTGATTTTTACAAGGTAGGTTTTAAGTTTCATCCTCATATTTATTTCTGAACGAGTTTATAATTTTTGATTAGGTGGTTTGACAACAAAGTAGTAAACCTAGCTTCGAACTATGTAGGAGTCGGTATATCAGATATGGCGAAGAGATGGGACAAAAAAAAACATTAAAATACGTGGAGGTTAGTCGTCCTGAAGTTGTTCGTTTATACAATGAAAATATGGGTGGAGTGGACCTCCTATATCAAATGCTACAGTACTATCGAATCAACATTCGTACTTCAAAATGGACCGTTCGTGTAATAATGCATTTTGTTGATTTGGCGCTTACAGCTTCGTGGATGGAGTATAAAAAACATGTGACGTGAATGGAGTTCCTCAAAAAGATATTTTGGATTCTTTGAATTTTCGAGCTGATGTAGCAAATGTGTTATTAAAATTGCAGAAAAAAGATAATGACATTGATACACCGCGTAGAGGCAGACCATCTCGAACTTCGACATGTCCGGCAGAAACAACACCAAAAAGCTCCATATCAATCATCGCTACTGAACCGTTACAAAAACCACTGAAGCGCAAAAGAACAAACCAAAGTGCTCCTGCTAAAGAAGTTCAGCACGATGGTCACAACCACTTACCAGAATTTTTGGAAAGTGCAAACGCTGGTCACTGTAATATGGCCGGTTGTTCAAAAAAATCATTTATTATTTGCAAAAAATGTAATGTTTATCTTTGTATAAAACGTGAAAGCAATTGCTTTTCTAAATATCATACAAAATAAATTTTTTTATTACTTCTGTCTCATTTAATTACATGTATTGTCTGAAAGTTTTCTTAGGAGAAATATATCCACCAAGTAATTTTGTCCAATATATTGGACAACACCTTGCGGCCAGGTGAGACTACTTACCTGTAATCTGACTTCAGATTTGGAATCAGCACCCTCAATTTAGCTTATACTGAAAATTTCAGATTTTTATCTCAACTGGTTCTATTTAATGTCTGAAAGGGTTAATTGAAATGGTCGCTTACATTCGGAAAACGAATTGGCAAATAAAGAAGAAGAAAGGCAATTTATCATTTAAAAAAGTTTTTTGCTTCTCTTGTCTTTTCAAAAAGTTAGGTAGAGCCTTTTGCGTTTTAGGTAACGATTAGATCCGTCGATTCGTAATGATTTCTTAACATTTTTAAATATTATGTATTTTTGCCCATTCGTCTCGTGAAATTAAAAGAGAAAAAAAAAAAAATTGGCTAAAAAAGAAGCCCAAAAATTACTGTCAATCAATGAAAATAAGTGTCAGTGCGAATGGTTTTTTTTATTTCCTTTACGAGAACCCAATATCTTTTGTTTTGTTCAAAATAAAGTTGGTTCAAATAATCAAAAGCCATAATCGTGCTGCTTTTATCGGGGAAAAAAAGTCAAAACATGACAATTAAAAAATAATTTGAAATAATAAAAGAACTATATAATTTACGATTAAAAATGAGACGATAAATACTAACTAATGATTAGCAAAAATACCATTAAGTTGCTCAAAAAAGAATCAGGAGGCTTATTCTGAATTGCGATGCGAAAATCAATGCGATGCGAAAATGCATAAATGCGAACAATTGCTATTCTGTATTGCGATATTCGCAAAGTTTTTTTTTAATCGCATTTCAAATGCGAAAAGGTGACAAGTCGGTATTCTACACTGCGAAAATAAATGTCAAATTCGTAAAATTTATTCGACAACAAAATAGCATTCGCAAAGTACAAACATGTTAGTGAAAGATAATGGTGCCTATTATGAACTAAATTCGATTTTCGACAGCAGTCGAATTAGCTGATCGAACGAATTTTCATTTGGTATTATGGCGCGCATTCGATAAAAATTTACTATTGTGATTTTGTTAATTCACAGTAGTACATTTTCGATCAGCTGTCACTTAAAATAAAAAATTTTTGTTTACAAATTTAAAAAATAAAATTACGGCAAATTATGGTTGTTTTCAAATAATTTAGCTTCAGTGGGGTTTCATCCCATTTTTTTACATGCTGAACTTTGCTGCAAATCATTTGGTGAAAAAAGAATTTTGTTCCATAAGGAATATGAGCGCTTCCAGTTGCTGTTAACGACGTTGGACTTGCATAAAATGAACAAAACAGATCAAGAATATTGCATTTGGTATACGAACACCAAAAAATTTACAAATAGTTAAATTTTCAACAAGTTTTTTACATTTATATGCACAGTCGAAAGCAAATTTGTTTTCGTTGAAAAATTCGATGCACAACGAAACTTTCGACAGTGCTGCCAACTCATAATACCAAATTAAGATTCGATAGTCGATGTTCGATAGCCAGCGAAAATCGTTTATCGAATGTAACTCATAATAGGGGCCAATATTTTATTTATTTATTCATCATATATTTATTATTTAATTCAGGGAAGCAAGCAATAAGACCACCAAACCGCATCAATTTGAAATAGTGATGGAATATATGAATAAGCACAGCTAATTGGCAAGAGGCCATTTGAAAACACCAAATGCACACCAGTCGGCAAATACTTTGTGACAAACGTTAACTGAAGAACTAAATGTCAATGCACCACCTATTAGAGAAGCTGCAGGATGGAAAAAGTATGAAATATATAAACCAGTTCAAAAATATTTGACTTTAACTTAAATTTTAATAGGTTTGGGCCGATTTTAAAGTACACACAAAACCTTTTCATTTTCTTCGTCGTCGAACCACAGTGCCACAAAATCCATTTTTATTATATTTTTTTATTACAGAATGTCCTAAATAAATTATTAAAACAATTTTCACAGCCAAACACAAACAGTTTATTTATTTTAAATTTGACGTTTGTTCACACTGACGTTTATTTGAGCAGCGTTGCCATAATTTGAAATAAATTGCGAATGCGATTGCGAAAGCCTAACAGAATACCAATTTTCTTTCGCATCAAGAGTATCGCACAAGAGTATCGTTTATGATCGAAAAATTAGGTCATATGCGGTTATGTGAAACTGATTCCTAAAGTATTGGGTTGTGATATAAAATGCTAGCTGGGATTAAACATTATCAGCTGTTTTCAATCTTTATAACTTGGTAGTACAACAAAAACATGGTTGTATTTCATAAAATCTACTTAAAACCAAATCAAATGAGGTTAAATTTTGATTTGAAGATAAATTTATTTTGTATGGTAAAACCAGGTTTTAATGATTGGTTTTATCGTTAAAACCTAAATGTGTATTAAAACCTTAAGTGTGAAAACACTATAAGCTATAATCTATTATCAACATTTTTTAAAATTTAAAAAAAAAAAATTTTTAGCTGGAATTGGCCAGCGTGCATTGGGAAGGATATTTAAGATTCAGCAGAGCCGAATAAAGCACATTATTTCATGAAATAAATACGAACACGTTTAAGGATGACTTTATTTTTGCTTAGTTCAAACCAGCTCAAAATGTGGCCATTATTAAATCATTTTATATTCTTTATTGATTTCCTTTCGGCGTGTTTGTCTGTCCTTGCATTGACTACAGTAGGTAACAGATATAAGAAATTAAAAAATTACGAAAGTGTTTCTTATAAGCGTTTTTTGTTTACTTTTAAGCAATTATTTTTTGTTTTAAAAAATAATATAAATGAAACGTTTATTTAAATGTTCACACCTGGTTGGATATTTTGCGCAAACAAATAAAGTATTGCCTTTTTATATGCATATTTATCATTGGTACATGGCAAAGTATTGCTTATATAAATTTGTTTCTTATAAAATGTTTTCATATTAGAATACATTTTATATTGGCACCTATTGAAAAAGACACGGCGCTTTTGAAATACTATTTTTCTAATATGAGATGTTCTTATATCCGTTATCTACTGTATTGAATTGATGTTTCATTTTTATCACTATCTACTGTTGCCTTTCGTAACGTTTTCGAAAGCCAATGCCCTTTTAAAGCCAAATAAGCTTTTAACGCAACTAGGGCCACCTACCAACTAAGCATAAGCAGATGTGGCACAATTTATACACTAACTCACACACGCATACAAAAGAATGCTGTTCAACTTAAGGACAAACAACATCTATAGTTATCCATAATTTGTGTTTTTGTGTATGCTGGTGCTGATGGCTTATAAGGCTTTAAACCTTTTCCTTTTACATACACACACACCAATTTCCATTTACTCTGACTCATATCCTGAGTAATATTCACACACACACACCCCTAAACTGGCTCATCTATACAGATTCTTTTATATTGAGGAAAACACATTGTCCATTGTGCAAACTGTTGACTTTTATTGATTTCATTGAATGGATTTCTTTAACGTTTAGACAATTTATTATCGGCACAAATAGAAGAGGATGACGGAGCTAAGAATCGAACGTATATTACTAGAAAATGATTCTAAAGTGTAATGAAAGTGTGTCCTTCGAATCTCTGCAATACATAAACACATGTGTACGTCTGAATGTCGCACATGTCTTGGCATTACGGAAGTAATATTTTAGTGCGCAGTCATTAAACCAAATTCTAACCATAAATAACACCATCACATCGTTATGGCCCGGTATGAATCCATGATTATTTTCTCTTGTCTGTGTATAGACAATGTTATAGGACTTTGATTATAACTTACCAGCCATATCCTTCATTCTTTCGTGTCTTTTTATTTCTCTAACATACTCTTCGTTTCCTTAAAAGTTTCAAGTCAATGAGTATCTTGCTGCAGTAAAAGTTTTGTCATAATGAGAATAATGGAAAATAGTTGCTGTCTTTAATTTTTTACAAAGTGAAAGTGGTCAACTGTGGCAAAATTTCACGACAAATAAAGAGCAATACTTAAAGAATATATGGGTGCATATTGCTTAATATTATTTTCTTAAGTAATCATAGTATGTTTTGAATTTTTTAAACATAATCCTAAAACCCATAAACATATTTATGCAAATGCATGGTTGTTTATTGTGGTCATGATTTCACTGCACATTTTCGTATTTGTATAACCATGTTTGAACAGTTTTTTCGAAAATTTGTATTTAAAATATGTTTTTGAAATACAAATACGTGGCTTGTATTTTAATTACATTTATTTTGTATTTCGAGTATTTTTAATTCGTTTGCTATTAATAAATAAAAAATAAATTGACTACACTTCAACTTTTTACAGTTGACAACGCTAAAATTAAATGTGAAATTCCAGACGAATTAATTTATCAGGTAAATTTCAATTATGTTTGTTGTTATTATTTGTTGGTTAACATTATCCAAATAGAACAAGAAATTTTATTTTTAAAACAATTATGACAGCGAAAGAAATACATTTTGCCAACTTAAGCCAACAAGACATAATATTCAGTTGTCACTTTTGCAACTGTTTCATTTGAATGAAATTACTCGCAACATTTTTTTTTTGCTCTTTTATTTTACCGGTTCATACTCAATAAGTATGTTCGACTGGATTTCCAGTATCCATTTTGCTGGAATATGCTTTTGAATTACAATGTAATTCTAGTACAATTCACGGCTTGAAACTGGAAACTTAGACTGGAATTACACTTGATTTATACTTTATTAACAGGAAAATTGCTTATGAGGTATGACTGAAATATATCACAATGATTTACGCACGCTTTTGAACGACTTAGCTTTTTTTGAATGAAATTTGAAAATTTGAGAAGACGGGGTCCATAAATGTTCGTGAAAATGACTTGTGAACCTCGAAAAAAGGTAACCTCGGATATTTAAACTTTTGCAAAATTTGTTTTTTTTTTAATGCATTTTTGACCGTCTTTTACTCAATGCAAATGCACGAAACTTTGCAGGCATACATATTCCCGATGACAGTACACGAATACATGGGCGAAGCCGGGATAAAATCTAGGGGGGGCCGAATATTTTTTTTAAATATTCTTTTTAAAGAAAAGCGTTTCTTAAAAAAAATTTTTTTTTAAATGTTCTTATTTTAATTAAAATTAAAAATATCATTTATTGAAACAAAAAAATTCAAAATATAAAATTTTTACAATTTTTAGTAATCAATATAATCATTTTGGTTATAGGTGCAAAATCAACAAATGGGTTGCTTGATTCTATGAATTTGGTATAAAATTGGTGATTAGAGACAATTTTTGATTTTTTCTGTGCAATATAAGTTCCAGTCTCGAAAATAAGTTTTGTTCAGCTAAAACAATAACTGTTCTATCGTTTATTCTTTACGCGAGCGCAAAAGTGTAGTTAAACGTAACATTTAAAACAAAAACTAATTTTGAAATGTTATTTTTTTATTTTTATTTTTTTGAACAAAAATAACAGTTATTTTTTGATTTTTATTTAAATAATTTAAATAATCGTACGTGTTTTAATAATTTAGATGACTTTAATAATTATTTTAATGTGCATAAGGAATTCCAGTGATAATTACACACTAAAATAAAAATTTAAAGTCAACTAAATTATTAAATTACGTACATTTATTCAGAGAATAACTTTGAATTTTGCTCGAAAAACAAAAATCAAAAAAAAAACTGATATTTTTGTTCAAAAAAATAAAAATCAAAAAATAACTGTTAAGTTTGATCGAAAATATAAAAATCAAAATTATAAAAGCCATTATAGGTATTTTATCATTGACAAGTGCATGAGGAACAATATGGTATACTTGAATCAGTTTTTCGACATTTATTTCTATATGCTTTTTATGCATTTCACGGGATTCTTAGGACAGTTCATCGGGAAACTTCATCCAAAAATTTTAAGAAAGGCTAAAGATATTTTACAAATAAAACTGTTTAGCAAAAAATAATTGTAAGCGTTAGTTTTACTTGTTTATTATTAAAGTTTAAACAAAAACACCAACAGTAAATTGTGAATTTATTTTTTCTTACATTCCCCAAAATTTTGGACTCCCAAAAAATACTCAGATATTTGAAGCACAGCCGCGAATAACGTTGTAAACGCCACATTTTGCAAAAACTGTTTTTTAGCGGATAACCGTTAACCGTACTCTCTTACACAGTTTAAACATCAAATCACCAAAAATTAATCACATTAACGTCTTCAAAATGGCATACAAAGTGTCAGCCAGTGGAAAACGTTGTAAATTACTATTAAAATGATGTACCCGAAATGGTCTTTCAGTGCGGAATAATGTTTTAAAAGCCTTTTGCATAAAAGTTTTTATTATCATTATTTTTAATAATAGAAAAAGGCGTTTTTAAAACAAATAATCCTGCCTGTCAAAAAACGTTTTTTTGCTCTCCTGAAAAATTATTATTTTGTAACTTAAAACGTTATTCGCGTTAAAATTTTTTAATCAAAATGGGGCGAATGGGCTGAAGCTCAAATTGATATTGATTTGGTATTTCCATCCAAAAATTTATTTTCCGATGAAGCCCATTTCTGGTTGAATGGGTACGTAAATAAGCAGAATTGTCGCATTTGGAGTGAGGAGAATCCACAAGCTTTTGTCGCATCATCATTACATCCACAGAAAATTACTGTTTGGTGCGCTTTATAGGCTGGCGGAGGCATTGGCCCATATGTCTTCAAAAACGATGTTGAAAATTGGTGTTCCAGATTGCGCCTTCTACGTGCCAGCCACATGCCAGAACTCATATTTAAACATAAATCTCATAAAATGTTCTCTTCAATAAAGTTCGTTTCATTGATATTAAAAATATTTTTCCTTGTTTTATTATGATTTTAACTTGTGTCACTCTATATTAAACACCCTTTATTTAGAAAAATTGATTGCGTTTGTTTTTTTTTTCATACCAATTTAGTTAAATTACTTTAAATAGTTTAAATTATTAATACTCAGAAGAAATAAATAGAATGTCCTTCCGAATTTTTAATAACTCTCAATTTTGATGAAAAGATTCAAACATTTTTGTTTACAACTCACACAAGAGTTAGTTAGTTCTGTAAATAACTATAGAAACTACGTAAATTATAGCGTACCCAGCGTTTAAAAAACTACAGTCAAATTAGAAAAGCTGCAATTTCTTCCACTTTCTTATATGTCATTGGCCATAGAAAAACTGTTGCTTTTACTTCTGATTCCTTAAATGTAATCAGTCGCTGTCAAACCAACTCAAAAAGCGAAAAGTTGTACAGAAATTTTCGTTTTTCGTTCGACAGTTTTTGGTTTCGACTGCAGTTTTTAAACCCTGAGCGTACCACGTCACAAGCAAAAAAAGTGCGCCGTACACGCCGAACCCGCCTACCATTTATACTTTATATTAGGGTGTACGAGAACTTTATCTTTCTTTTTTAAAGGTACAATAAAATGTTTAATGTTTAATGATTTTTGATTTTTTTTCTTGTTGTTATTTTTGCCATTTTCGATTTTAGGTTTCGATATGTAGTATGACGTCAGACTTATTTTAATTGTTACATGTAAAAGAAATAAAATAATATTTTACTTTAGTAACTACCGTATAAGTTTTTTTTTTAATTGTCCAGTTATGTTTTCAAAATCCACATGAATTTTTTACATTATACAGCTATTTGAATTTTTGTACTTGGCAACCCTAGACACTTCATGTGGCACTTGAGGTAGCCCAATATGTCCCTGAAACAATACAAATAGTTGGATATTTAAAATATTGCTTAACATATATTTTCTAAAGTTAAGTGCTGTAAACTTCCTTTAACCGATTAAAAATGTTATTTTACAAACAACTTTCCGCTAAATTTGATGCAATTTTGGTTCACAATTTTTAGGATGCGTGTGGCACTAAACACTATAAAAAATTGGCTCAGGCTGTACCGAAAATGCTTTCAGCATTCAACAATCCATGCCTGTGTAGACCGTGTATTTTCGGTTATGAGGTCTGCAAAAACAAAATTTCGCTATAGTATGCAGTATAAACTGTTAGTGGCGGTTAAAAGTACTTGTCGCTTAAATATAAAACAAATATGCTGTCAGAAATTTTTACCAACAAAAGTTATCGCAGACCCTAGAATAAGAAGGTTCTAAAATCAACTGCCTTAAGGTCGCGATAAGCTAAATAGTTTGAGTTCGAAGGTTATGTATATTACACCATTTCAGTAGATTGTGATTTAAGTTATTTGTGGTAATTTGCGTAAATATGAATAAAAACAATACAAAGATACTACAGCTAATCTATTATAAATTTATTATATAAAAATATTCTAATTTAAAGGGATTGCAATGATGGCTGGGGATATTTTGAGGTTTTTGTTTTTTTTTTTTTTTTTGAGAGGAGAAAAAAATCTATCTGGTGACCCTGAGTGGTGGGTGCCAGGAGTTCAATACTGCCTGCCATTCAAATTGGTTAATTGTTAAACTCATTTATTTTATAGTTCTTATTGATAATGTTTTTTTGTTCTGTTGCTGTTATTTCACAATTGTTTTTCCTGTTGCTCTTGCAAATACAGTTTTGGTCTGTGGTCAAATATTGTTTACGATTGCGATGGTGTACGAAATGAAAATAAAAGTGTCAGCACTATTACAGCTCATAACTTTAAGTTTTCACAGCAGTCGACAATTTTTATGAGACTTTAATTGGCCACAAAACGCAGTCTGTATTTGTATGGAAACATGTACTTCAGTGTTCCCCATAGAGGTTTATTTGGAACAGATATTTTGTGTTTGTGTAGGCATGTGTGACATAAAATAAAACATAAAAGTCATAAATTGAAGTAATTTCGATGAAACGTTTATAATTTTGCAACATATAAGGCAATGTGCGTTATTTGTGTAAAAAACAAAGTTGGCACAATGTTTAGCGTAAAAAAGTTATTCTTTATCTTTAGAATCAGTCAAAAGTTAGTGGGTATCAGTTTAAAAAGAAACAAAGGGGTTCAAATTTATTTAAATATTAATGTATGTTTGTTTGTACCTTAACCGCTAGACCAATGGATTTATGAAGTAAACATTACCAATTTTTCAAAACTGCTTAAGAAGGAACACGCAAAATGTATCCTTCGTATAAAGTGAATTATGTCGTTTTTATAGAAAACTATGAAATCTGGAGCTTTCAAACTTTCGGAGTATCAATAGAGTATAAATCTGTTTGATATTGTCGCGATATATACCGGGGCGGTATTCTACATATCGCACTTAATCATAAAGACGGTATTAACTCAAAATTTAAATATTTTTAATTTAATATATTAAAGGCATATAAGTAGACGAAATAATATATTTCTTTTAAAAAGGTCGGATTCGCAGACCAAATATTGCTGTATGTACACACATGTCTTAAGTCATATACTTTGAAGCCACTCTGAGTTGAAGTTTATTAAAAAAGATGCAGCCAAGCTATACGTACCTTTGATTAAGCGAACAAAAATCACAATACTCTTGCGCTCTTCGTTCATAATAAAAAACAATTAAAATTCGATAACTCGGTCTCACAGACCGTATGCGTGTGTATAGAAAGGCTAAAAGATTGGTTATTTAAATGTTTAATGGCTGCAAAACATTTGCAAAAAATATAATATTTGCATTTATTTTTGTGGAAATTCTCCAAAAAAACATGTCTAATATTTTATCCATGTCAATATTTAACCAAATATATTTAGCAATTCTGCCCAGCGAAGGATAATTTGTTGATATCTTTAATAACTAAGACGTTCGCTGATCGATATTTTAAGATTTTTGTTGAAAAATGGAAAGGTCGACACAAAATTATAAAAGTCGCAAAATAAGATGAGCTTAAAATATATTACAATTGCGACTTTAAGCCTCCAAAAAGGGGAGAAATTGGAACTCTAGTCGACGAGCGGTAAAGCTGATGAGATGGAACAAAATAAAGAAAGCACACAATTAAGAAACACTTTTAAAGATAAAGGCCCATAACAATAGTCATAAACGCAGTATACTTTAAGAGTTCTAAAGTAATCATTTATTGAAGTTATGCATCTGTTCACTATAGACCCCTGTTTTATTTTAAGCCTAGCATAAGATTTTTTACCCTCCACGACTAGACACTTTTTTAATATTTATCTTAGACCTTACAAAGTATATATGTAAGTATATTCTGTGTCCTTGAGTAATTCTAACTAAATTTTACATGATTTGGGAGGGGAGACATGACAGCAGAGCCGGGCGTTATTTATGAGCGTAACAATCATTTAAAAACGGCAGTTCAACGGACTTCAACTACTTCACCCACGTATCATATATATTATTTCTAAAGCACTTTTTTTTATCGGTTGCAAATATCTCCCATACCACCGCATCAAATTTAATGAATGATATCTCATTTTAAAGCTTATTTCTAACACTAATGACGAAAAATAATTAGAAATTGAAAAATTAATATTTTCATTGATAAAGGATTCGTACGGGCAAAAAGTTAACGATGATCATATCATTACCTCTAACATTGTATTCAAAGAAGTATTATAAAAGCATTTAAACATATGTATGTATGTATGTAAATATGTATGATGTATATTATGATTTCTAATATTTTTATACTTTTAATAAAATGTATTGAAGTTACTAAAATTTCTATTAATTATTTTCATTTTATGTTACAAAAATGACAACTAACGGTGCGAAATATTCGCACGGGTCATCTAGTCAAGTTTTATTGCTTTACGAAAAAAAGCAAAGTTTTAGGGGTTTGGCCGAAATCTTCCACGGTGCATTGTTGTAAAATATGGTCTGTCAGAGTTTCATAATTTTAGAAAACAAAATTTCAAATTTCGTAAAGAAAATGTTTAAAAAAAATTGCATTACTGTATTAAAATGTGGCGTTATTTAGGTTATTTGAATTCGTGAAATCGCTTTTCCGAATTTTGTTTAAACCTCTTTAAAACGTTTTTCTGAAACAAACCCTGATATTTTATTGAATTTAGGTAAAAGTAAATTTTTGGAATAGAATTAATACATTTAAAACCGCAACGAATTATAATACTGTGAGGTCAGTTTTGGTTATATTAAGCTGTTATATTTGAAAGTGGTATAATTAAATTCTTTCATGTATCGAGATATTTAAGGGTTTGCATTTGAGTTCATTTAAAAATATTTGCGAACGATCTATAAGAGTAATGTTTTTAACACGCTACACCTTTAAATTTTATTTTGAAAAGTTAGTCATTATAATTATTTAGATAAATATTCGATTATTTTAGGTTCGAATGGACTTATACCACTTTCAAAAAAAACATACTATAAGAAACTAGCTTTTTGGTCCCGGCGCTGCTCGGGATTTTCTAAATAATATTAAATACTGCAGAATTTTGTTAATAACTTTAAAAATTCATATTTTTAAAGAATATACAATTTGCTTCATCCAGCGAGCCCGATTAATAGCTCATGCAGCTTTTCTGTTCGTTAGGGTCCAGATATATCGCCCAAAAAGATAAGACTCAGATGAAGCAATTCTTTTAAGTCTTCTCTTGGTTGCATGTATTCATGCTGGCCTTTAGTTAAATTGCTCAAATCTTCACACATTGGTAATGGATAACACTTACATCAATGTCACAACTTCTGAAACCGATTTCACATCGCAAGAATCCCAATACATTATTTTTATTAAAAGCAAAATTAATAATATCATAAACTACGTACATACAAAGCTAAAAGCCGGTATAGCTCAGAAGTGCGATTCTCTATGCTTTTTAAACCACAATTTTTTCGTTTAAAAATGTTAACCACAAAATTAAACATTTTTTTATTCTCTAGCACTTTTAAAGCCAGATGTTTCAGTCAGGTGTTATTTTTAACAAAACAAATCGTGGTTTATTAACACCAACATTAGAATCCGCTTAGAAAAGTGTTTATTTATCGTTGTACCTTTATAGTCGATAAATAATATGGCTTTGAGGTATTTAGCCTGTAATTTATCCACTTCTTGTCACACACCAATTTTCCGTGGAGCTTCCTATTTATTTATCCTAAAAAGCCAACCATTTTACTCAAATAAAATTGAAAAATTAAAAAAATTAATTTAATTAAAATTAAATTAGTAAAATAATAAAATAAAATAATAAAAATTAGTAATGCTTTACGCACTTTGCAAAATATCATTTAAAATCTATGAATTAAAAGGTTTTTGTTTTGCTTTTTTTTATTCTTCTTTGTTATTTTATCCTATTTTGGTGTTTCTCTTGGCAGAGTTGCCACGATATATTAATTTGAATAGAGAGAAATATAAAACTGTTTACCGTGGTTATAAATAAGTAAGTGAATCACATAGTGGTTAGTGCAAACATCAAAATGTGTTAACACTTTTTAAAGTTTTAAAAGTAAGTGAATTGCACTACAGGAACAGTAAGAGCAAATTCGAAAATAGTTTTCCTAAATTATTAGAATTAATTAATCTTGGACATTTTTCTTTTAAATTATTTCCTTGCATAAGAGGGTACCCGTGTGTCCACTAGCAATTTTAAACGTTTCTAGCTGCAAAGCTAATAATAATAGAGTATTGAAACTTCAGTTCAGCGGTTCCAACTATTAGCTTCCAAAGTTGACACCTAACTAGCGTACCCGTGTACCCAATTGTTTTTATATAAAAAAAATGAGCAAGTAACGAGCTGTTTTAAGATTTTTTAATTAAAAACATTAAATAATTTCATTAATTCATTAATATTTAAATACTTTTTGTTAACAGTCTTTAAGTTTAAAATTTGTTTCTGTAAGACTAAATTACTAAAAATTTTAACGAGGTACACGGGTACCCTGGTTATGCGTTTGAGTGTTATTTCTTTGTTATGCGTTTTACGGAGATGAAATTAGGTTTCATCTTAACTTGAGAGTTACACGATCAAGTTTTAATACACTTACACTTTTTTACCAATACACTCATACTTTTAAAAATTGATGCGAACTTGCCTTTAAAATTCTCTTTCCAGTTAGAATTTCAATTTACGTTCAAGAAAACAACTGATTTCAAGGTTAGTGAGCAAATTTTTCGTTTATCTTTATAAATTGTTTTCTTGATGACATCTTGAAGGTAAATTGCTCAAAAATTTAATGCAGCCTACGTCACAGCTTTCAATTTATGTAAATTCTGACAAGCAGTATATGTAAAAGACTATCAAGAACAACTTGACCGTGTGGCCGCAGGGTTATTTATTTGGCATAATTTTTGTTGTAATTATAAAAAAAATAATTTAATTAAATACACTATTTAATTAATTTGCTTTTTGTTTATTTAACGGTATTTAAAATAAATTTTATTTTCTGTGAAGCTGAAAATGATTAAAAATTACAATTGGGTACACGTGTTCCCTGGTTATGCGTTTGTGTGATATTTTTTGGTTATGTTAAAAAAAAGGTTAAAAATGACGAAAATCGTATTTTTTGAAAAAGTTGGGAAGAGACACAAAAAACGGGTAAACTTGATTTTCGGTAAAAATTCGACTTGAGCGACCTCTAAACCTCTTCCGAAAAATCTAAAAAGAAGTCTCAAATATACTTTACGCTTTTGAGTTAAATTAGTGGCAGTCGGTGTTTTTTGCTCATATCTCCGTCATTTATGGACCGATCTGGCTGAATTCATAAATATATAACAACCTAAACCTCATCATTTTACCTTCGGTGAAGGGTATACAAAATCAGCCAAACCGCTCCAGCCGTCCTCACGTGATGCTATTACATGCTTGGAACATATAATTTTTATATATTAAGATAAGTTGGAGTAACATTTTTCCTTAACTCAACAATTCCTTCTATTTATTGTTATATGGGATCAACGAACAATTTTGAAACAGAAAAACAGAAGCCGAGCGATTCCTGCTTGGCACTTTTGTCTGAAACAGATTAAGCCATATTTTATTCCATTGAACGAGCATCGATTATCATTAATTGCATACATCTTTTTGTTTCAGATTTTCCTCAATATTCAGATATTCGATTTCCCTAAATGGCCAACTTTTCCCCTAAAACTAAACTAAACTGTTCCTCAGAGCTCAATAATAATAAATTTTTTTTTTTTTTTTTTTTTTTTGAACAACTTAAATTTGAAATATGTTTGTATGAACATATTTTTTTTTTTTTTGTCTTTTCAACAGCTCAGACAAATCTATAAAGAATTTGCTACCAAAATGTTAAGTAATTTAATAACATAATAACTTGGATATCGTCTACTGAAAAAAATCTTATCACAATATTAATAAATATTGTTATACAATTTTGCCACTTAACAATTTTAGCTTGGTAGAGAATTTTTCTATGTATAAATGTCGTCGTATTGAATGTTTTTTTTTCGGCGACGACATGGATGAATGTCAGTACGTTTGGTTTCAAAACTCAATAATGTCAAGTATAACTTTTATGTGCCATTTTTGCCTCACGTGCGTAAAATGATTCCAAGAGGTTCTATTTTGAACGTGCTCAAGTCACAAAAGTCGTCATAAACTTTCACGTTTTCTAATCTAATACAAGGTCACCAAAGTACCATTAAGTTCAACAAAATATGGCAATGTTCATTATGTGCTTCTGAATTATGAATAAACAGCGAAAAATGTTGATAACAAAAAACCCATTAAAGTTTTAACAAATATATCTATGTATGTATGCAGATTTGTTGTGGCACATAATAACTCGCAGCAAGTGAACATTTATTTAAATATAAATTTGTTACATAAGAAATATTATCTTTAAAGGCTCACTGCTTTTATTCGGATAAGGAGAATATTTTAGCTCAAAATTAAATACATACATTTGTACCATGAATGTGCCAAATTATTGCTATAACTTGACGTCATAATTGGAAATTTATGACAAATTTAAGAATTAATATGTAACTAATAAATTTAAATAGAATGTTTAATTTTCAAATGTTTTGTGGAAAAGCAATAATAACCAGGGTTTCGAACAACTGCTAAAAGCAGTCAAAATTTGCATAAAATTTCATTTATTTTCAGCAACATGCTGGAAAAAAATGAACTGTATTCTATTTTCATCACACTCATACTTAAATCAGTTGAACTGTGTGCGCACAGTTACTGAAAAAACAGTAACACAATTTACTTTTTTTTCAGCAGTCAAAAGAATCAGCAGCCGACTCACTCCATTTTTAACACACAGACTGCTGAACTGGCGACTGAAACACAGAAGCTGATGTGTTTACAGTTGACGTAAACATTTTTTTTTAGTTTACTAAACGACGTAGCTAGAAACTGGCAGTTCGACTGTATAGTCGCGTAACACAAACTGGCTGGTGACTATATTGAGTTCTGTTCACTTAAAAATACATTTGTTTTGTTGTTGAAAAAGAAAAGAGAAATACAATTACATACGTACATATGTATGTATGTATTAATAGAATGAAGAAACTTATTTGTAATGTTTGGAATGTCAGTTATAATACTTTTTATTTAAAAATATTTATTTGTGCTTTATATAGGTACATAGGAATTTAATAAAAAATTAAAAAATTGTTTTTAAGATAAAATGAAAATAAGATTTTCTGTAGAAAAAATAACAAACATACAAATTTTTTCTGTTAGTTTAAAATATTATAAGTTTCCACTAAAATTATTTATTAACTAAAATAAAAAATACCTATGTATAAACAAAACAAAAAAAACTTAGATTATTATAAATAATTTTATACCTATTTAGCTTTTATTTGACCTTTTTTAATTTAATAACTATTTTATTTTTAAATCAAGCTCTAGGTCTTTTTAATATTAAATTATTTATTTTCGATAATAATAAAAAGACCTAGAGCTTGATTTAAAAATAAAACAGTTATTAAATTAAAAAAGGTCAAATAAAAGCTAAATATAAAATTATTTATAATAATCTAAGTTTTTTTTGTTTTGTTTATACATAGGTATTTTAATTATTATATACCTTTTTATATTTATTTATTTATTTACATATGTCTATAGAACATTGTCCCTTGCAGACTATTTAAAGAACTTAAATTAGTTAATTCAAAATAATATATACAATTTTTTAAGTATTATTTACAAGATTTAAATACTATTTACAAAATATTATTATAAAAATTATATTTTAATGTGATTATTTCTCATATTATAAAAAAGAAAAGAATTATAGTTATGTTTTGATGAGCTAAATTCCATTATAAAATGATGCGACAATTTATTAACCCAGCAAAAACTTTACTTGCAATCCTACTTTTAATGACTTCAAGAATTCATTACTTTGTAGCTTTATTCGCCACTTTTTGGATTATTAGTTATATATTAAATAATAACTTTATTATTATATCTTAAATATACAGAAAAATTTAAATTTTCATTATGACAATAAAAATGTCATTATAGTCATTATAGTAAAAAAAACATAGTTTTTTAATACAAAATCTACACTGCCCCGGTAGACTAGCTGGTAGAGAGCTAGTCTATCAGCACCGAGGTTGCGCGATCGAATCCCGCCAGAGACAGAAAAAAAATAAAAAATAAAATAAAGTAAAGTAAAATAAAATAAAATAAGAAAAAAAAAAAATAATAATTAAAAAAAATAAAAATAAAAAAATAATTAAAAAAAAAATAAAAAAAATTTTACTTTATTGACTTTGTGTAACTATATATTTTTATAAAAATTTTAAGTATAAAAAAAACCTTTTATTTTTGGATTATAATAGGCTAAATTATAATGGATTACTTTTGGGACATCTCGAGCAAAAATAAGTACTTTTTCTAGAAGAAAAGTAAGTAGTTGGCTCGTCAAATTCTCATTATTTTTCTGCTTATTTTGTAAGCAAAGTTTTTGCTGGGAAATAGAGTTCAAGCTCTAATGCTGGGTACACACTATGCAACACGTTTACGCAATCCAGTGAATTAAATTCATTTTCATTCATTTCAGATTGCATACACATCAAAACGCTTTGATATTTTGAGGTTGCATTGAAACAGTTTCCATGTAAGTTGCACTGTGTGTACCCAGCATAATAAATGGACTATTGTGTACAAAATTAGAACGTTGCAGTTGAATAAAAAATTTATTATGGACACGAAGATTCCTTCAGGGAACGTTAAAAGCAATTTTAGCCAATGTAAATATTATGTTTTATAAACGCATATGCATCGCGTTTTATAAGCAAAAAAATTACCAAAAAATATAAATATTTGGGCTAAATATTTAAAAAATATGCACTTGAAATTTTTTTTTAATATTTATTAGTGGAAAAAACATGAATAGAACAAGAAAATTGCATAAAAACGTAAAAATTTAGTCTTATAAACGTAAGTAAGGCAAAATAACTTCAAAAACACAAAAATATAAAGAAAAAACAAAAATGAAACAATCATGTTAACAAGTTTAAATATTTGAACCTGCATATAAATTGAATTAAGAACATATTTTTTTTTAATTATTTTCAAAACTAAAGTTCACTGCCTGTGAATAAAAATAGACTTGTGGTGGCCTAAATTATTATAAATTGGCCGCAGATTCTCTTTTCCTTGGGGAACAGGAATCTAGAAGTCTTTGGCCAATGATAATTATAACCGCTCGTCAGAGGATTATAATTATTAGGGGTTAAAGAAAAGAGAGAAAACAGGGAATTAGTTTTCTATTCTTAATGTAGGGGATTTTAATAGTAGGTGCTTACCTTTTAGAGTTGCGGGTTCTCAAATTAAATGAGAAAATGTTGTGGGTTTATTTTTTATAATTAAATTTATTTTCCACCTAGCAATATTGGGGTGGGTTGAGTTATGAGCGTTCGTCTGCTCACTTGAAGTGTTAAGAATGAAGTAAAAAGTAAAGCTTTATTTTAAACTTATTCAACCTCGGCTTTTTATCCACACCGAAGGTTGGATAAGTTTTTTTCCTTTCGTTTACTTTTTGACGTGTACTAAATTGTACACTTAAAGAAATTTACTTGACTATAGTTAACTTCAAGAAGGCATTGAACTCACTTTAACCAAATCAAGTTAACCATTGAAAATTCAAATTCATAAATTAAATAATAAACATAATTATAAAATTAAAGGTTTTATAAAGTACACAATTCAATATAATAATATTAACAATTCCAAAAAATATATAATTCAGGGAAAATAACAAAATAAGAAAATTAAAAATGTAAATGTGTACAATGTAAATTGTACATGCTCCGGCCTCGAGTTAAAACAAAGATACCCTGTACGATGACCTTGATGGTTGGTGCTGTGGGCGTTGGTGTGGTTGGTTGTTGTGGTGACTGCGATTCTGTTATTCGACCTGTGACTACAAAAATGACAAGAGATAAACTGAGATTAGTAACGGTATAAGCTATTATGGGAAATGAAAAAAAATTTGAATTTTAAATTACAGCGGGGAATTTAAAGGGGTAAGTGTACATGAGTACAAATGACAAAAAAAATAAAAAATAGCTATGAGCATGAAAAAATTTATAAGTAAAAAAAAATGTTATGAGTATAAAAAATTGTTAGATGGTAGTATCGAGTAGTCGGGAATCATTCGCAGTTGACCCTTTTTTTAAAGGAACCCTTTCCTCTGTCAATTACTACCCATGGGGGTAGTTCTCCCCCGCCAAAGTAATGTGGCATTGGGAGTAAGTTTAAGTTTAACATTTTATTTACGGCATTAGGTTTCTGGAAAGTTTTAATTAAACGCAATTTTAAGGTAAAAGTTGTATACCGAACTGCTTTTTGTGCTAATGATATTAATTTTCCATTTGCGTTATTTTCTTGTATTTCCGCACAGCTTATCTCGTGATAATTAATAGATTCCTCAATATTTGAGGTTGAGGTTTGTTTTAATTCGGCTTCACTATGAATTGATGAGTTTTGCTCTTGAGTATCTCGGCCATTTATAACATAGTTTTGGTTCTTATCTAGATGAGATATGTAGCCAATACTTAAGTTGTTAACTTCATCCTCTAGTTTGCATAAATGCGTTAAACTTTCCGACCCTTGCTGTTCTTGAGCTATTAGGTCTGTATTTTTGAGAATGCTACTTGATTCTTCTGCTATTGTTTGTGATTTATTCCTGATAGGGGGCTCATCCTGAGTTAACGAGCATTCTCCATTTACAATTAGTTCACTTTTTCCATACTGGGTTGCTAAACACGGATCACCGCTTTGAGCAACGCGCTGTACAGCTAGGGGATAGCGTACAATTTTCTTGAAAGGTAAAGTTCGAACGGGCGTACATGCATACGATTTGATTAAATCGAGGATATGTGCACTATATTGAAAAAATATCTCCCTATGTGCCTTAAAGTTCACCATAGCAGCTTCTTTAAGGTAGGGATATTTCTCCCTTTCTGGGACCAGCATAACGTCCCTATACGACGTTCTCAAATTGCTCCATCTATTATCTAATTGCTTGAACCAGAGTCTTAGGAGCGACTCCGTGTACTTTTCCGGTGGGGTTCCATCAACCCGGTCACATAACTGAATTAAATGATCACAATCAAATGAAAAAAGTACTTCCTGAGTACATGGTAGACTCATCTTGGGGCTATATGGGTTATAGTTCCAGTTTATAACTTTGTGCTTATTCCACGCACTTGACTGCTGCTATAGTGAGTTAGGGGCTATATGGGGTATAGCACTAGATATGGGCATCTAGTTTAACTTGCGTTTATTTCAAACAATTTACTGCTACTATAGTGAGTTAGGGGCTATATGGGGTAATAGCACTAGATATGGGTATCTAGTTTAACTCTGTATGCTTATTCCAAGCAATGTACCGTCACTATAGGAGTTTAGGGGCTATATGGGATATAGCACTAGATATGGTATCTAGTTTAAATAAATGTGTTAACACGTTTTATAATAGATTGATTGCTAGCTTCTGTCGCTATTTTCATTTATGAGTAAGATAAGTTACGAGTTATTTTTGAATTTCAGACGCTTAAAAATGAGAATGAATGGTAATTAGGGGGTTATATGTGCTCTAATAAATGCAAATATTACTATATAGGGCAATTTTAGGTATAGGGTCTTGTCACAATAATCTCAGTGGGGTAATTGACAAGAAAACAAACAAAAAAAAAAAAAACACTTTTCTGTATAATTTAGGGGGTAGGGTAACTATAGATTAGTTAAAACAAGCAATAAAAACAGAAAAGTGGATATAAAAGTGTAAATTTGCATTTATTTTTTAAATGTTATAAAACTTTACCAAATTCTCATTTCCGTAACGTATAGAATGATTAACTTTTATCCATTATGTATCGGCTAACTAATTCAAAATTCATTTAACTGATAACTTTAACTTGTGGCAAATTAATTCCATATTTAATTTGTGGGAAATAATAAAACAAATCCCTTTAATTTGAAAGAATTAAATTTTACTTTAATTTTGGAAAATAACAAATAGTTTCTAATTCCGGAAAAAATCTAAGAACTTTTAAAAATTTAATTAAGTCTGGGTTCAAATTCAAATTTTTCTTTAATTTATGCAAAGGTATTAACTTTTGCTATTTTATTTATGGACAATTAAATTTTTACTTAATTTGGGGAACTAAACTTCTTCTCCATTAGTTTGCAAAAATTAAAAATTCAAGGCAATTTAAATTTTCAATTTTAGTACAAAAAAACATTAATTTTAATTTGATTGCATGGCTTAATTTTTAAGAAATTTTAAATTTGCATTCTGTTTTGGCAAAATAAAATTTTATTGAAAATTTTAAAGTATTATTTAATCTAAGAACATTAACATTCCATTCCACGCGATAAAAGTAAATTTTATGTAAGTTATTAGAATTAACATTTTACTGTAAAGAAAAAACTTTTGGTGAAAATTAAAATTCACTTTATTAGTTCGTTGAACTATAAATTTTCTATTTACTTAAGAATGATATCTTCTCTTATTTTTAAGTAATGCAATAATTGGGGAAACTGATTTCCTACACTTTAATTAATTTAGAAATACATTAATTTGTATCTACTTGGAAATAATAAAACAGGTAAATTGTTGTAAATTTAAAATTTTATTTTTATTTGCTTACTTTGAAAATAATCGAATTTTGAAACTAATTGAAATCTCAATTAATTCAGATAACTTTTAAACTTTAATTTGGGGAGAATTAACTTTGTAACTCATTTAGCGAATTTTATTAAGTCTTATTCATTAATTCCAATTTAATTAATTTTGATATTTTTCGCACTTAAATTTTACTGACTCTCGCAATTAGGGAAATTGCATTTAATATGAAATTTTCTTTTTAGTTTTTAACTATCATCAAGTGTACGTAAATATTTTTAGTGGACTGTATTTTTTATGTTTACTTTGATCACAGTGTTACGACTACTTTTAGTTTTTGCCAACAAATTAAAAGTTCCATTACTTTGTTGTTTTAATGAGCGCAATAATTTCAATTTTATGTTAAACGAGTATAACTTCACCTACGTGTTTGTGTGTATTTTAGGCAAATGAACAAATTAAGAGCATTTGATTACTTTAATTTGTAAGTTCAGAGCACGCAAAGTTTTTCAATAACATTATATACATGTGTGTGTGTGTGTGTGTAGAATTTTAAATCGTCACCAAATTAAGAGAAAATTATTAAATTTTTTTTATGTGTTTGTATGAATGTTTGTTTTTACATGTAGGGTGATGGTGTATGATTGAGAATAAGAGCAAAGTGCAAAAGTGTGATACTAATTTAAATTTTACAATACCTTGTGGTGCTTTAGAATCTAAAGTTTAGATTTTTAATGATGAAGTTTTTGGAAGCTTACTGGGGATTATAGTTTTTTGTCTTCCCTCTCTTTAATTCACTCCTTGTATGACGTCATTCTTTGTAAGCAATTGTTGCACTTTTACTTGTGAAAGGTCACTAATTTATTCCTCTATTTCTTTAATTCACTCCTTGTATGACGTCATTCTTTGTAAGCAATTGTTGCACTTTTACTTGTGAAAGGTCACTAATTTATTCCTCTATTTCTTTCGGTATGTATTTATGTGCCACTTGTATTTTTACATATTAATGCACATACTAATATGGCGATTTTGCCCTTTTTCCTTTTATGTATGTATGTATGTACATAGATACCGCTTTTGTGGTAATATTTTATTTTATGTTTTTCACGCACTTTTTCTTAACTTTTCCTTTATTTTCAAATACGCCAATATGGCGATACTTGCCGAAATTCTTTGATTTTTTTCAAAATTGTTTCCCTTTTAATTTGGATTTTCCTTTATATATGTGTAAATATGTGCCGTATGTATTATGGCGATTTTTCGCGCTTCTTTTTATACTTGCACAAATTTATTCTTTGTATTTTATATTTTCCACACACTTTTCACCGTATTTATATTGCACTATGAATATGCATATTTTACACACTTTTACACATATTACTTTTATTTATTTTATTTGACAATAAATTTAAAAAATTTTAATTTGTATGTACATAGGTACTTACTCTCTTTGTTGCTTTTTAACTTTTGAACTTGTTGATTTGTTTCTTCATTTACCTCCTGTTGTGCTTCTTCGTTTCGCTGAGAGATTTTTTGAACTTTTTTTTTTCTTTGGGGTGACCAGATTTATTTTTCCACTTAGTGGTTTTCCTTGGATCGATAGGACCATGAATAAAAATAGACTTGTGGTGGCCTAAATTATTATAAATTGGCCGCAGATTCTCTTTTCCTTGGGGAACAGGAATCTAGAAGTCTTTGGCCAATGATAATTATAACCGCTCGTCAGAGGATTATAATTATTAGGGGTTAAAGAAAAGAGAGAAAACAGGGAATTAGTTTTCTATTCTTAATGTAGGGGATTTTAATAGTAGGTGCTTACCTTTTAGAGTTGCGGGTTCTCAAATTAAATGAGAAAATGTTGTGGGTTTATTTTTTATAATTAAATTTATTTTCCACCTAGCAATATTGGGGTGGGTTGAGTTATGAGCGTTCGTCTGCTCACTTGAAGTGTTAAGAATGAAGTAAAAAGTAAAGCTTTATTTTAAACTTATTCAACCTCGGCTTTTTATCCACACCGAAGGTTGGATAAGTTTTTTTCCTTTCGTTTACTTTTTGACGTGTACTAAATTGTACACTTAAAGAAATTTACTTGACTATAGTTAACTTCAAGAAGGCATTGAACTCACTTTAACCAAATCAAGTTAACCATTGAAAATTCAAATTCATAAATTAAATAATAAACATAATTATAAAATTAAAGGTTTTATAAAGTACACAATTCAATATAATAATATTAACAATTCCAAAAAATATATAATTCAGGGAAAATAACAAAATAAGAAAATTAAAAATGTAAATGTGTACAATGTAAATTGTACAGCCTGTTTTTCAAAAGAAAATAAAACGGAAGTTTTTAAGCTATTTTCGTAAAAATTTAAAAAAAACAAGCCAGCAGTTTGTTTAATTGTTTTAAGACCTTCAGTTTTTTAAGTTTTATCCAGCTTTTTAGTGTCATAATGAAAATTTAAATTTTTCTGTATATTTAAGATATAATAATAAAGTTATTATTTAATATATAACTAATAATCCAAAAAGTGGCGAATAAAGCTACAAAGTAATGAATTCTTGAAGTCATTAAAAGTAGGATTGCAAGTAAAGTTTTTGCTGGGTTAATAAATTGTCGCATCATTTTATAATGGAATTTAGCTCATCAAAACATAACTATAATTCTTTTCTTTTTTATAATATGAGAAATAATCACATTAAAATATAATTTTTATAATAATATTTTGTAAATAGTATTTAAATCTTGTAAATAATACTTAAAAAATTGTATATATTATTTTGAATTAACTAATTTAAGTTCTTTAAATAGTCTGCAAGGGACAATGTTCTATAGACATATGTAAATAAATAAATAAATATAAAAAGGTATATAATAATTAAAATACCTATGTATAAACAAAACAAAAAAAACTTAGATTATTATAAATAATTTTATATTTAGCTTTTATTTGACCTTTTTTAATTTAATAACTGTTTTATTTTTAAATCAAGCTCTAGGTCTTTTTATTATTATCGAAAATAAATAATTTAATATTAAAAAGACCTAGAGCTTGATTTAAAAATAAAATAGTTATTAAATTAAAAAAGGTCAAATAAAAGCTAAATAGGTATAAAATTATTTATAATAATCTAAGTTTTTTTTGTTTTGTTTATACATAGGTATTTTTTATTTTAGTTAATAAATAATTTTAGTGGAAACTTATAATATTTTAAACTAACAGAAAAAATTTGTATGTTTGTTATTTTTTCTACAGAAAATCTTATTTTCATTTTATCTTAAAAACAATTTTTTAATTTTTTATTAAATTCCTATGTACCTATATAAAGCACAAATAAATATTTTTAAATAAAAAGTATTATAACTGACATTCCAAACATTACAAATAAGTTTCTTCATTCTATTAATACATACATACATATGTACGTATGTAATTGTATTTCTCTTTTCTTTTTCAACAACAAAACAAATGTATTTTTAAGTGAACAGAACTCAATATAGTCACCAGCCAGTTTGTGTTACGCGACTATACAGTCGAACTGCCAGTTTCTAGCTACGTCGTTTAGTAAACTAAAAAAAAATGTTTACGTCAACTGTAAACACATCAGCTTCTGTGTTTCAGTCGCCAGTTCAGCAGTCTGTGTGTTAAAAATGGAGTGAGTCGGCTGCTGATTCTTTTGACTGCTGAAAAAAAAGTAAATTGTGTTACTGTTTTTTCAGTAACTGTGCGCACACAGTTCAACTGATTTAAGTATGAGTGTGGATGAAAATTGATGTGTCGAACTATTTTCAGCATAGTTGCCTGTTAAAAAAAAAAACTGGCGACTGAATTTTAAACACTGATAATAACACCTTTTTAATTTCATATGTTTTAAATAACTTTTATATTTTGATCGAGTAAACAGTTTAGTTTTTTCACTTTTGATAATTCTTATAATTTTTAAAATGAAATAAAGAACTTTTTGTTTGCTTAAACTTTTAACAAATTAATGTGGTTAAATTATTATCACATTTAATTGGTGACCTCGCGTGTTTTAATTTTTTTAATAAATAATAGAAATAGGAGTTCGATTACGGATGGCAACACAGCTTCAGTTGCGTTGTCAAAAAGT
This sequence comes from Pollenia angustigena, assembly GCA_930367215.1. Classification (NCBI taxonomy): domain Eukaryota; kingdom Metazoa; phylum Arthropoda; class Insecta; order Diptera; family Polleniidae; genus Pollenia; species Pollenia angustigena. The sequence continues at coordinate 114,379,566 of OV884057.1, read as the reverse complement.
AACGCAACTGTCATTTAAATTGGTATTAGGTACGGCAACATTGTTCACTTGCCAAAAAGTCTGAGTTCATACGGCTCATGTCTTATTGACAAGATTCTTCCTTTTTCTTCTTTGAACATGAATTGACGTTCAAATGATTCATGTCATGTTGACGACATGTTTTTTATTTTGTTTTATTTGATATTGAAAACAAAAACAAAATTAAACAACGAATAAGAAAGCAAAACGTAAAGACAGTACATACATCTGTGTACTCGTTTCTTTTCCACTCGTTCTCGCCTATAAAATAGCAATCTTGTCAATAAGACATGACAAAGTTATCTATAATGCTTTTTTGACAGTTTGGCAACTAAAAATCAATAAAAAAATTTAATAAAAACGAACAAAATCATTAATAAAATAAAATTAAAAATATGATTAGTTCTGTGGACCAAGAGGAGGCGGTAAACGTGGCATTTATTAGACGCTATATAAGAACATGTATGTACTACTAGAAAGATCGATTTTTCGACTTTTTTCAAAAACCGGATTTCGAATATTCCGAATAGCTGCTATTTTAAAAAACCGATTTAAAAGCATTTTAAAAATAACCGGTTAAAAGATTTTAATTCGAATACATAAAAATACAAAAATCAAATTAGTTTTTAAAATAAAAAGTTAATTTGAATAAAAACAAAACAATTCACGACGGTAAAGAGCCAAACGTTTTGCAAAAGCGAACAATTCTTTAAGAAAATTAGTGGGTGTGTCGGACGTCACATATTTAATAGGTGTGAACACAGCTTTACTTTTTTGTTTTTATTATTACCCTGCAAATAATACGACCAGTCCAAACGCGCGTGTAAATTTAACATTACGATGTCCTAGGGCAGGACCATATAACCCACCTTTGGACTACTAAGGAGAAGTTTTAAAGCTACTCCATGGTATACTCAAGAGGATTAGTTTTGAAGTCGTTTAAAATCGAAAGCATGTCGTTACCCTGCAAATAATAGGACCAGTCCAAGCACGCGTGTAAACAGTAGTCCACAAGGGACCAGGACTAGTCCAAAAGTAACCCAAACGTATGGAAAAAACCTGGTGTATTTAACATTATGATGTCCTAGGAGAGGACCATATAACCCATCTTTGGACCACTAAGGAGTAGTTTTAAAACTACTCCATGGTATACTCAAGGGGATTAGTTTTGAAGTCGTATAAAAACGAAAGCATGTCGTTAAAAAACGAAGACATGTCGTCTCACTACAAATACTTTTTAACAATGACATGGTCCATGCTTGAATTACATCGGACCAGTCCATGGAGTAGTCTATTTTATCAAAATGGATCTGGTGGTCCAATTTTATTTGCAGGGTAATTGCATATTACAACAAAGACTATACAAACATATCGCCATATAAAATGCTAAAGGACCTATCTTAATTTTGAACAAAATTTCAGATACTTAAAAAACTTAATAAAAAGGAAACTATTGTGATTATAACAACTATTTTTTCTGGTTAATATCTTTAACAAATTATGAATTATTGATACTATTCTAAAAACTCATGAACTGTGAATTAAAAGTCCGTAATCTCAATTTTATTCGAACATGAGCTTCAGTGAGTTAATGGTTCAATATTTTTTTGAATAAAGTTGTTCAAGAAGGCCTTTATAGCCCAATCACGGTACTCCTCCCATCGCTGGGTCCGATATCACTTTTTGCCTTTTCGAATATAAAAAATTTACGAAAATCATAAAGTGTCTTTATTAATTTCTTTCGGACAATAAGTTAAAACAAATGAAATTAACTAAACTGTAGAAATATTACAACACGTAATCAGTAGGCTCCCCAATGCCGAGTTGTTGCACATGATGTTGAATATCGATGTCGTGATCTATTCAATACGGGATAAATTCTTTTTTTCCCCACAGTAAACAAATAAATACATTAATTAGTTTGTATTTATTCTGTTTTTAACACTAGTATTTAATATTTATAATAATTATAATTGCAGTTACGTAAACAATTAAAACGAATGGGGGAAAAGAATAAAATAAAAAAAAAATAATTAAAACCAACATGAGTAGTTTTATGTTTATCATTATTTATGGATAGTGTTTGTTGCAACAAATGTTTATGGTGGCGATATCAAATAAATGTTTGTGATGTTTAACCACGAAAATTGGTTTTTTTAACTCTTATCCTTCCTCTTGCGAGTACATCTGCGTTTTTCTTGTTTGTTTATTCGTTTTTTTCCATTGTCATTATAACAATTATTATTTATAACTATGTTTTATTTTCCATTATTAGTTGTATTTGAGTTTGTCATTTATTGTCCTCCATCTCTTTCAGTGTGTCTGCATGAATGTGTAGCACTTGCACTTGCTGTGATAACAGGTTGTTCCCCTTATGCATTATTTTCAGTTAGTCTTCCAACAATAATGCTATTGTATTTGAACTCGTTTGTAGGACTTCACATACCTCAAACTGCGACCGGAATATGTTGTCCACTCCACATGCTTTCAACAGACATTAAAACGTTATTTGTCGGAATTTGTCACGTTAAAGGACAATAGTGGTTCATGGTTGCAGTTAAAAAGTACAAACACATGTTCTATTAAAACTACAGAAACTGTATGAACTCAAACGTATAATATGTACATTAGACTGGTCGCAATTTTTTTTTTTAAATTTAATTGTTTGCGCTGCTTAAAATATGAGGTTTGGTGTAAGAAATCATGATCTAATTTTTCAGGTCAATCCGACGGTGCCTAGCCGTGCCGGGTGGGGCCAAAGTTCCCCATATTATAAAAAAACATCTTTTCTATCAGATCTTTATAGTTATACTAGTTGAAAGGCCGAAAATCAAAAATATGGCTTCGTAACGACCTTCCGCAGAGAAAGTACTTCAAGTGTGCCAAATTTCAGCTTCCTATGTCATCAGATGGCTTCAGAAAGTTGCGGGAAGAATAGGACATACATGCAAACATCCTGACATACTAAGAAATTATATATTGTATAGATGGATTAACATATGTTCGCGCAACTCAAAAACGCTTTAGCTTATTGAAAAACTGAAAAAACCGAAATCATAAAATCAAAAGTTGTTTACAGATTTTAATCATTTATAGCTTGTTTTGTTTGCAATGTTGTTTTTTTATATGTCTGCATAAAATTAGAAGCATAGCTGCATTTTTCAATTTTTTATGAATTTTTAAAAACAAAAATTCCGAAATTTTAATAAAAAAATTATTTTTTTTCCAGAAAAAAAATTATGTTTCTAAAACGACTGCGCATATAAGAAAAACGTTTTACCTTTCTTAAAGTAAATTTTATTGCGTAATTTCGGTTTTTTTAGATTTTCAATAAGCTAAAGCGTTTTTGAGTTGCGCGAACATATGTTAATCCATCTATTCAATATATCGAGGGCTTATATTCAATACCCGCCATACACCAATTATTGGAAAATGACTTTTTGATGGCAAATTGTTCACTGATGCCAGCTTTATCTCTGACAAAAATTTCAGAAAAAAAAAAAATTAACATAAGTTCTTTTTTTTTAATATTTGTGATACCGCTATCAACCGCACGACTTTTTTTTAATGCAATACCCGCCATACGCCACACATTGGTTGAAGTTCATAGAACGAGCGGCAAAAAATAGAAGAAGTTGTTGAAGGATAATGAAACTTGGCACATAGGCATTGGTTTGAATCAAGAAAAAAATGGAAAAATCAAAATGAATCGCCCACTTTTACGCCCACCTCCCATACAAAGTGAAAATTAAATTTTAACCTAGGGCATTGTTTTATGGCACATAGCATTTTTAAGCACTCATAATCATTTGTGTGACATTTAAAAAATATCCGCCCACTTTTACGCCCACCTATGGCATTGTTTTTTGGCACATAGCATTTTGAAACACTCATAATCATTTGATTTCTGCCTTGATTTCTAATACATCAACTCACAAAAAATAAATATTATAATTGTAAAATGGGCTCCTGAAAATATATACCTGATCACGCCCACCTCCCATAGAAAAAACAAATAGAAAAAACATGAATACGTAATTTATTTATTTATTTATTTAATCAATGGATATTATCCTTACTGACTAATAACAATATTGACTTAAAATTAATGAATAACAATAAGCATTTTAAAATATACTACACTTTACAGAATATATGTACATACAAATTTACGAATTAAGAAAAACAATAATTTTATGCTTTATGGAATTTAAACATAAAGAAAAATCAACAAATTGTGACAGAGAATAAAATTGTCTACATAACCTTGAAAAAGGATCAGCAAAAGCATTATTTTCTCTATAAAATTTAACAAAGAGCAGATTATAATGACGCGTATTGCGACTAGGTATATTTAATTTAACAGACTCTAACAAAAAATCACAACAAACATTACCATTAATAAGATTAACCATAAAAGAAACATTTAACATTGTACGACGACTTTTGAGCGATGGTAATTTTATTAATGCCAGTCTACTAGCATATGAAGGAAAGTTTGTCGAGTAACTCCAATGTAGATCACGTAAACAGAATAATAAAAATTGTTTTTGGACCGATTCAATACGAGAATTGTGAATGTTGTAAAATGGGTCCCAAATGATTGACGCATATTCTAAGATTGGTCTAACGAGTGATACGTAAAGTTGCTTCGTTATGTATGGATCGGTGAATTCTTTAGCCCAGCGCTTAATAAAGCCAAGAACACCTCGAGCTTTATTCACAGTTAATGTTATATGAGAAAGTTTAATTTAGGATCCAGTAAGACTCCAAGATCAAGAAACGAATCAACCAACTCCAGTTGATGGCCACCAAAAGCATAATTAACGGCAATACAGTTATTTCTATTAAAACGCATACATTTGCATTTCGCAAGATTCAGCTCCATCATATTATGATTACACCATAAAAAGAAGTTGTTAAGATCCGATTGAAGATAAAAATGATAAGCGAAGCAATTAAAAGAATGGAAAATTTTTACATCGTCAGCATATATCAATATAATGGCGAACTTGATAACGTTGGGCAGATCATTAATAAACAGCGAAAATAAAAGTGGGCCAAGATGACTGCCTTGGGGAACACCGGACGAAACATAAATGTACTTCGATATACAATTATTGAATTGTACTTTTTGCTTTCTTCCAATTAAATAAGAACTTAACCAGCATAAACTTCTACGGGATAAACCTAATAAATCCAATTTAGTAAGAAGAAGGTGATGGTTAACTTTATCAAAAGCTTTACTGAAGTCAGTATAAACAGCATCAGTTTGTTTCTTTTGTGTAAATGCACAATTAATTAAAGTTGTTAAATGAAGTACATTCGTTGTAGTTGAACAGCCTTTTCTAAAACCATGCTGGCAAGCTGCCAGTAAGGACGAGGTGTGATGACTGAGGAAATCAGTAACTAGTTTTTCAAAAAGTTTTGGAATCTCACTCAAATTGGCAATTCCTCTATAGTTTGTTATATATTCAAGCATAGTCTTTTAATAATTTTTTAACATCATTATCGGGTTGCAGAACAGTTAAATTAACAGTTAAATTATATGCATTTGCATACTGCTCATTTACCAATCCAGCCTAGTAAATGAAAACATCTTCAAGATTTGAAGCCGGTTATACCACTAGAATATCATTACTTTTATGATAATTTAGTTCGGATGGAGTCAAAGTAATATGGAGCAATGTGACAATGTCCAATTTGAATTAACTTTTTTAATTATGTTTATTTTTTTGTTATTGTCTTGTTATTGAATTCTTTTATGTTAGAAAAACGTTAAACAAATGCTTAATATAATAAAATTACATATTAGAGCAAAAAACATATTTTTATTACTATGCAAATACCGCTATATGCCATAAAAATATTTGAAGATTTCAGTTGCAATACCCGACATCAACCATATCGCTACGAATAGATTTAAAAGTTCTACTTTTTTTATAAGGGTGACTTAGTAGTCATATTTAAAAAATATTATAGAAGAAAGATTAATTCATACCTTAAGAATTTTCGAAAGAAACAGTTTTTTCTCTCTCCTGAAAAATTGTATTTTGGCGGATGGCGGGTATTGAATATCAGCCGTCGATATAATTTCTTAGTATGTCAGGATGTTTGCATGTATGTCCTATTCTTTCCGCAACTTTCTGAAGCCATCTGATGACATAGGAAGCTGAAATTTGGGACACTTGAAGTACTTTCTCTGCGGAAGGTCGTAACGAAGCCATATTTTTGATTTTCGGCTTTTCAACTAGTATAACTATAAAGATCTGATAGAAAATATGTTTTTTTATAATATGGGGAACTTTGGGCCCCACTCGGCAAGGCTAGGCACCGTCGGATTGACCTGAAAAATTTGATCACGATTTCTTACACCAAACCTCATATTTTAAGCAGCGCAAACAATTATATTTAAAAAAAAAAACAAGTTAGAGTGCTATATTCGGCTGTGCCGAATCTTTGATACCCTCCACCGACAGTTCGAATTTTTAAGGAGTAATATCTTAATATTATCTTAAACTGTGACGATTTGTTATTGATTATAGTTTAGGCGACTAAACTGTTTTCCGGTAGTAGGGTATATATTGGGCCTAGGGTAAATTAGGGACCGATCGTCACGAAATTTCACAGTGTTATTTCTAGTCCCAAAAAACTGTGACGTAGCAAATTTTATTACGCTAGCGTTATTTTTTACGGTTTGAGGCGTACTAAACTGTTTTCCGGGAGTAGTGTTTATATGTGGCTTAGGGTAAATTATGGACGGATCTTCACGAAATTTTACAGCGTGATTTCCAGTCAAATAAAACAAATTTTTCCAAAATCTTATCTCATTCCGTGCCTTGTTCCAGCATTTATGTTATTTTTTGTAACAAAATTATTAATTTTTTTAGGTGGTGGTTCCACATTTTGAATCATAGCTCTGGTCCTACTGAACCGATTTTGCTGAATTTCAATCCCAAACTGCTTAGGATAACTACAACAATTTGGCACCAAGTTTGTTTATTTCTTTTGATTTGTTCAAAAGTGAGCGTGTTTTCAACAGACGGACAGACAGACGGACATGGCTAAATCGACTTAGAATTACTCAAGGACCCAGAATATATATACTTTATGGGGTCTGAGATGAATAATTAAACCAAAATGACATACTTAATATACCCTCTTCACAACTAATTGTGGTGGAGGGTATAGGAATCCCATACAAAATGCGACCAGTCTAATGTACATATAAACCAGTGCTGCCACAAGAGGAAACAAGTCCCCATATACCCACACCACCCAATTTTTTTGGAATCGGTTCATATTGAAACCAGTGTTCGAAATTAAACACTTAATATCGCTCCTTAGGCCGAGGTCACGCAATGAGCGACTAAGCGTTGAGCAGCAAAAAATTAAAACATATGAAATACTACTGAAGTGGCCACTTAATAAGCGGCATGTGAGCGAAATTTCTTAGCGGCTAAGCGGCACCGCTTAGGAATAAAACTTGTTCTACTTTTTAGTTACCTTCTGAGCGGCAAAGAATAAACGTGGCAAAAGATAATGTGGAGCTTATAATTTCATCTGTACAAAGCCGACTGCTATTATGGCGAGACAGATTACCAAATTTTTTGCTAACTTTTAACAACATGTGCTGTTAACTTTTTGCAACAGTAAATTTAAGGATTTCACAGACGAACGGCAGTATTGTCAAAATCTGTCTGGAAATTTGCTTGATTTATAGGATGAACCCCAAATATTTTTTTCCCGCTTAAACGCATTAAATTCTTATTAATATGAAAACGATTTTCGCGTAATATCATCAAACAAACCTCTCTTGACAGTGGCATTTTAGCAACTAACCGCTCAGAAATGACGCTCAGTAATTAGCCACTTGCCGCTCAAACTCGTCGATCTGTCGCACATCGCTTTTCCGCTTGTCGCTTTACCACTCATTGCATGGCCTCGGCCTTAGTGTTCGGTTCGGTAGATTTGTGGAAAACACAATCATTAAAGAAATAACGTTTCCCTGTTTCTCATCTTTCGATCACAAAAATAATCCTTTTTTATCTAACTCAACAAAAGAAGAGAACATTTAATTCCGCTCGGTTTTTTTTAACAACAAACTTTATTGAGTTCGGTTCAGTTCATTAATGTTCGTCGCTTTTGGCTGGTAAAAAAACCAATCATTTTTTACAAACACAAAATACACAAACGAAAAAAAAACAAAAATCCAGCAAAATAATTTTACACAAACAAAACACATACACAATACACACACAAGCTGTTCGTGCTGCGGTCGTTGCAAAAATTTTTTGTTTGTTCATTTCTTTATCAATGCAGAAAAAGAAACATTAAAGAACATTAAAATATAATGTTTATCTACAGCATCACTACAATTGTTCTGTTTTTTAAAGAAGAACAGAACACCATACAATATTCGGTTCTTTTTTAGGTACCTTTTTTGTACTAAAAACGCTATGTTGCATAATTATTTTAAATGTTTAAATTAGCAAATGGAAATTCTCAACAACACGTAATTTTTTATTGAGCTAACATTAAGCTGACGTAGGAAAACACCAACATTTATATGCGTTTTCACAGCACATGTGATCAGTTTTTTGAGGATGAAAACAGCACATTACATATCATAACAAAATTTGGTACATCAAAGTTTTATAGGACAAGAAAAAAAACTGTGTAATTTCGTGAAGATCAGTTCATAATTTACCGTAGGCCCCATATAAACCTTACTCCCGGAAAACAGCTTAGTACGGCTAAAATCGTAAAAATAAACATAACAAAATTTGGTACATCACAGTTTTATTGAACGAGAAATAACGCTTTAAAATTTTGTAAAGAACGGTCCATCTTTTACCATAGGCCCCATATAAACCTTACTCCCGGAAAACAGCTTAGTACGCCTATAAACGTAAAAAATAACGCTATCATAACAAAATTTGGTACATCACAATTTTATAGGAAACTTCATCCATAAAGATTTTAGAAAAACTAAATTTATTGTAGTGGGGAATGGAAGATGAGATAAACTCACTATTTATTGTTGATGTTTTTGTTTAAACTTTGATATTGTTACAAGTAGAACTGTTGCTTATAAGTCTTATACGTTTAACAGTTTTATTTGATTTAATACCCAGTAAAAACTTCGCCTACTTTTTCAAAACGAATACATTCTTTAACTCATTATTATGTAGCTTTGTTCTATAACTACATCTACAACAACTTCTATAACTACTTTTTTGTGGATGTATGTAGGTAAAAAAAATAATGACTTACTTTTGAATGCGTTCATTTTGGGACATCCCTTGTAAAATTCATTGGTTCTTTCAGTAGAATTGTAAGTAGTGCTCTTATGTTTTTCGGATTACTCAACACATTATCTTGTAGGCGAAGTTTTTACTGGGTATCTTTAGTTTTTCTAAAATCTTTATGGATGAAGTTTCCTGATGATCTGTCCTAAGTAACCAGTGAAATGCGCATAGGAATAGCTTATCCCATCAACAATAAATTTCCAGAATTAAAACTGGAAATTAAGCACGAATAGCAAAATCTTTTAAAATTAAAATTTTGTATTCCCAAAAATTATTTTGTTATGCAATTTTGTGATATACGGTCCATAATTTACCTTCGATTCCATTTTAGCAGCCTTCTGAAATTCACTGCAAACGCTTAAACTAATTGCACCGCTTTATAGAAATTTATGTTTTTTAATACCAGAAATCGTTCTGCAGAATTTGGGATGATTGGTTCATAACTTACCATGGCTTCAATATAAATCAGTGTTGCCAGTGAAATTTCGAGAAAGATACATTTTTTCCAAAAAAGATACGTTTTGAAAATCCATTTTTAACGTTTAACATTTATAAACATTACATTTTTATTTCATAATTAATGATATCATAAATTAATTTTTTTATTTCTTTGTTAAGTCATAAATATTACCCAATAAAAAATTTTATCATTTTGCGAAGCACTAAAGGAACATTTAAAAAAATAAGCGCACAATTATGCGCTACGCAATAAGACATACAGAAATGCAGTAAAGTAAGTGAAAGAACTCTCAACAACTTTTATAAAAAAAAATAACATTTCAAGTGCTACGGCATTCCCTTACTACGAAGCAGGTTTGTAAGGGAGAATACTAAAAAATAACTGTATCAAAAAATTCAGTGTGTAAATATGATCGTTACATCCAACAATGTTTATGTGCGCTGAATAATGCGCTTTATGTATCAAAAATGTATTGCTTCAAAGTGGGAACTCGCCATATAAAATTCATGTCTTCCGTAAGCGCAATGGTAAGCGAAACCCTTATGTTTCTCCCTTACAAACCTGCTTCGTTGGAAGCTCCATTTTTTATTGGGTAGGTATGTAATTTTTAAAAATACAGTAAGCAAACTTTAAAACAAATCACACAAATTCATTTTTGTAAAAATTAATATACGAGTTAAGGCTTTTATACCAAGACGATTGTATCAAAAAGTTCATACCCTATAGGAAGTCAAACACATTTTTAAGTAACTTCAAACTGGTTTTTTTTAACCACATCTAGTTGATTAAGTGACTTTTTCCCTTGTCGACGACTCACTATTTTAACATAGGCATGTCATAGGCTGAAGTCAATTGGTTATCTCTGCATGACTTTTAAATTGACTACTAACTACTTATTTTTCAACCAATTAGTAGTTACTTAATAGTATAGTCGGTTTATAATAAATTACTTAAATTTAAAAAAATGTTTGTCAAAAAAATAAATGTAAATATAAACATAGTACATCTATATACATATGTATGTACATTAGACTGGTCCTTATTTTCTGACTTCAAAATTTTTAATGCAGCACCCTCTTAAAATTTTATTTTTAGCAAAAAATATCGTTATGTAAAAGTTTGAAGTTGATATTTTGATATTAACACGTGCCGCATTAGGATTTAAAGGTCGTGCATATGTAAGTCCACCTAACACATGCATTTGGCATATTTTTGTACCAAGACTAATATTTTTGACTTTTTATATAAAAAAAACTCAAATTATAAATTCATACGTCCATACATAGGAACGAGTACATTTATTTATTTATGACAATTCTTATTATTAGCATAGAAGAACATACAATGTTTTACACATGCATATGTAAATAAATGTTTTAAAGCTCAATGCGGCGGCTTGTGTTTGTTTTAAGATATTGACTTGAAAATTTTACAGAATCATATTTTTGCTATAACTAACAATTTAAAAGGGCGCTGCATTAAATATATTACAAAATAAAATGTATGGTCATATAAGGACCAGCCTAACACACATCCTATTTTATATACATATAGACAGCCATATTCATAAAAATTTATTAATGGTTAATTAACCAAATATAAGGCAAAATTGCTAAAGTTGTATTCATTAGCGAAAAATAGTATATTAAACCTTTAATAAACCATTCATAAAGTTAGAAAATTTATTGTTCGATTTACTCTTCTTTAAACCAAAAATAAAATGAAATTTTGATAAGTGTCTGCATTTTATGATATTATTTTTGTGAAATACCTATGTTAAAAAAAATAATGAAAAAAAATGTTTTATTTATTAATATGGACATTAGACTGGCCCTTATATGACCATAAATTTTATTTTGTAATATATTTAATGCAGCGCCCCTTTAAATTGTTAGTTATAGCAAAAATATGACTCTGTAAAATTTTCAAGTCAATATCTTAAAACAAACACAAGCCGCTGCATTGAGCTTTAAAACATTTATTTACATATGCATGTGTAAAACATTGTATGTTCTTCTATGCTAATAATAAGAATTGTCATAAATAAATAAATGTACTCGTACCTATGTATGGACGTATGAATTTATAATTTGAGTTTTTTTTATATAAAAAGTCAAAAATATTAGTCTTGGTACAAAAATATGCCAAATGCATGTGTTAGGTGGACTTACATATTCACGACCTTTAAATCCTAATGCGGCACGTGTTAATAGCAAAATATCAACTTAAAACTTTTACATAACGATCTTTTTTGCTTAAAATAAAATTTTAAGAGGGTGCTGCATTAAAATTTTGAAGTTAGAAAATAAGGACCAGTCTAATGTACATATACATACATATATATTTATATAGAAATAATTATTTAAGCACATTTTGCATCAAATTGCTTCAGTGATGATGTATAATAGTGCTGAAATAAATACGCTACATAATTTCTTGTACATAAACAGATTTGTACTGCTTCAATTTTTAATCATTTTAAATTATTTAAATATGTTTGTATAAATTTTTTTTTTCATTTGACTTCATGGCATGCTTGTTTTATTTATTTTGCTTTTATTTGTGTTTTACGTGTGCCTCTATGAATATTTTTGGTTGATATCTGCATGAGATTTAAACCAATTTGTAGTCATTTGAAAAATAGTTAATTTATAGCTAGTGTTTTTTGCAACTGACTATTTTATTTACTACAGGGTATAAATTTCCTGAAAATAAAAAAATTTTCATATTTCCTCAGAACAATTAGTAATCATCGATTTAGGTGAATCCTATTTTGAAAACTCCTTAATGTTTTCTTTCACCATTTTTAAAGCTGCTATTGTATTAGAATTGAGTCGGTTACGATGATTAGCCTTAATAAGTTTTAGTTGGATAAAAATTCTCTAATATTTAATTTCTATAAATGTTGCGTAAAGATTCAAAAGATACGAAAAATGTCAGGATTATACATGGTACCTGAAGTCATCAAAAGATACGAAAAATTTATCTTTCGTATCCTAATAGCATCACTGATATAAATTGACCTCCTGAAAATCATTTTAGTTCGGCTTAAACTTTTACGAATCATGATATTTCACTCAAGCTTGTTTAAATTGCTAAAAAATAGCATTAAACTTTCTGATTGTTGGTCAATAATTTAATATATGTCTAAACCGCAACCAATTTTAATGCAGATGTCTGTTTTTATAAATATTATAATAATAAATAGACATCATACAGATATTACTCCTAAAACATTCGGTGGAGGGTATCAAAGATTCGGCACCGCCGAATATAGCACTCTAACTTGTTTATTTAAAAAATATGCTATGCAACTGTTTCTAGTTGAACATGTTGTAGAGTTGATACCGTAGAAACCTAACGAAATTATCCTAGCTATTATTAAATACTTATGCATTTTTCCTTATAGCTATAAAATTGAGTGAGTGCTTAACGGCACAAAGCTCTGAAGATATTGAGTGGTTACTATTGGAACATGTAACCTGTCCGTGAAAGCCTGGGGTCGAGCCCTGCGGCAGTCAAGAATGAAAAATGAGCATCACTAGTAAGCCGAAGAAAAATGCTTTACATTGCGTTTTTAGTAAATTTGATTAATTCCTGCTTAATAACGTTAAACTTAACGTTCCTCAGCGATCAACTCGTAATTACATACCATTATATCTTCAGGCCTTTCACACAAACTATGCAAATTCTGATCCGTTTCGGAGAATATGTAAAGATTTTAATGAAATGTATGATTTAGTTGACTTCTCTGTAAGTGCCAGTGTCATTAAACGTAGTATTATCTTGTTTTTAAATGCATAAACTAATAATATTGCTTGTAATTGAAAAAAATAATACAGGTTAGTGATTATATGTTTTCAATATGTGTAAGTTTGAAGATTCCTTGCAGATTCCAAGGACTTTTTGATGGATTCGCAGAAGTTCTTCCACAATCTTCTCTTTTCGACTGCAATGGCTGTCGTATGTTTCTCGCGGTACTCCAACCACGGCTTAATGACATAGCTACTGTTAAAAGCCCTACGGGATTCTTTTTTTTAGAGCCGAGAGCCCTGATTTCCATCGTGGGAGGGAAACTCCTCTTGGCCTTTATTATGGCGCTACTGAAGGTCTCCTCCACCTTACCTGCAGAAATCGAATCTTGAATGCCTGACACTCTTATAAGTCCGTGCTCGAGAATCCCGTTCAACTTTACCCAGTGCGCTCGTCTCGTATTTCTAAAGCACAATTTTCCCATATTGCCTTTGTGCCCAATATCGAGGAGTATCCAGTTGTTGACCGAGAAAGACCATCTGTTCACCTACCAACTCTTAGCCCAAACCTATCGTTCACTAGGGTAATGTCCAGTACCTCTTCCGAGCCATAGAAATTTTCCGTACTAGGAAATCTAAATGTTGGGAATCAGAATTGCAAATGGTTAGTTTTTTTAGTATTAATGAAATCTAATAGACACTCAACTCCATTTTTAATTTCACAATTGTCCCAGATTGTGTACTTAGCGTTGGCATCACATCCCAGGATGATGTTCTCTTTGGCGCCTGAACAGGATAATAGCGCCCATACTTCGTTGTCATGTGACATATAGCAAGAGGCAATCAAAAAGATTGCCACCAAGAGGTTATTGGAAATACACTTTATAGTTTTGTACCTTAATATAAATTGTAATATAAAAATAGTTCATAGAAAAAATAGGTTTTATATGTTTCATATTTTTTTAATGCCTTCACTTTGTTATCAATATTCAGCCAATAAAGATACAAAGAAGATGATCCAAGTGCCCAGGAATTCTAATAACTCCATAAGAAATCTTCTATGTCATGGGCAAAAAAACATAATATCGAGGGCCTATAATCAAAACACTCTATCTTTGCTTTTCACGAAAATTACTTTTTAATGGTAAAATGTTCAGTTAAACAGCCCTCATCTATAGTATAAATTTAATAACAAACATATTTTTTTTTTTTTTTTAAGTTATCGATAAAAAATGAAGTTTTGTCAAACAAAATATAACATTTTTCAATTTAAAATTTACATTTCAAGCTTAAAATATTTAATATCAATTTTAATACAGATCATTTCGATCTACCTTTTCGTATTCAACCTTATACAGGACATATTGAACCGAAACCTCTTAATTCTTAAATAAATCACGTTAAAAACTGAATCAAAATAATTTATTTTTATTAAAATGCAAATTTTCATACATACACATTGAATATTTTTAAGAAACAAAACACTATCTCTGTCATAAAGTTCCCAATAATGCAACATTTTTAAGAACCAATTATATGTGAGGTTCAGTAAGTAGTTGCTTTAAAAAATATTGTAGAAAACCGAATTTAAATAACTCCAGTAATACGCAAAAAAATCCGCTTTTTGGCTCTCCGGAAAAGTTGTTTTTTTAAAGATAGAGGGTTCTGAATATAGGCCCTCGATATAGGTATGACAAACATTATTAGCATGTAAATGTTACATTATAAGGCTGCTTAAGTACACGTTTGTTGTCCAAAAACTTTTTGTTTAAATATTTATTTTAAAACAAATATCAATATTTTGTTTGAAATAAAAGTCAAAATCCTTTCAAGTTCATTGAGCCGGTTTTTACTTACTGATGCTTAAATATAAATATTAAATTTTCTGTTAAAATAAAAACCACTTTAACTTAAAGCAACAAAATTCTCAATAACTGCAAAAAAATAAAACAGAAATAATTGTAGTTTTATTCAAATGACCGCATTTGTCAGTTTTTACATCGAAAACGGCTTAAAATCCAACGAAACGAGAACAATACACTGAAGAATATACAATAAATATGCACAAATACCAAAGCATACAAACTCTGTATACACTGCCAATGGCTTTCTACGCCATTTCGTTCCTTTTATTCAGTTCGCATGTTTTTCCTTTGTTACTTTTTTTGATTTAAATGTTCTGGTCCTTGGCAACTTTAAGAGGTTCTGTTTCATATCTGTCTTGCCTGCTTGCGGATAAACAAAAGAATAAATAAAAATATACTTTTAAACGTAAGAGTGCAAAATATATTTGAGTGTGAAAGAGTTCCAATCCATAAGAGAAGAGAAGAAATATTACCAAAAAAAACAAGTCAGCAAACACGAAGTCAAACATTCCGTTATCGTTTGATATCAACCAAAATCTTTAAACCTTTTTCTAAATTTTTATTAAAACATTGCAATTTTAATTGATTATGATTCAAATATCAGAACACTTGACAAGCAATGTTTTACCAATTAGTTATCGAATTGTTATTCCCAAGAATGAAAGATTATCAATAACAATTTTAATTAATTTTCAAAGTTATTTACGGGAATACAAAATTTATTATTAAGATTTTTGTATGACGTGCTAAATTCCCAATTTTTCATATTTGATAAATACACTGAAATTTATTGTTGAGGGAAAGCTAGCCTCTATGCGCATTTCACTGGTTGCTTAGGCCAGATCATCAGGAAACCTTTTTCAAAGATTTTAGAAAAGCTAAAAATATTATACAAATAAAACCCTAAAGCGAATAAGAATTTTAAACACTCAAAGTCTTACTTGTAACAATATCAAAGATAAAACAAAACACCAACAATAAACAGTGAGTTTATCTTTTCTTACATCCCCCTACAATTGGTTGGGTTCTTTCCGACTCGAAAAGTAGTTGTAAGTGGGTAAAAAGAAAAAACCAAATTAAAAAACAAATTGTTTCATTCTATTGTCAATTTTCATGTTGTAAAATTCCTTTCTTCATAAAAATAATTTAATGAAAATTAAACTTGATGAACTTAAGCCTAATTAAATATAAAAAAAAAAAAATTGGATTAAAAACCATAAATAGTTTAACAAAACAACCACAATACTAATTAAAATATTTTTGCCAACCGGTTTCGAATTTTTTTTTTGCCGAACGTAAACAGGCAACCCTTTTTTTTAAATTTTCAGCCGGATCGTAAATTATGATGTATCATAGTTTTTGTCTCAAGAAGATCAATGTTTTCCTCTCAAAGCCTTTGACCTCAAGTATCCCGTTCTAGTATTTTTTCGTACTAACGTAATGTATTCGTACTAACGTAATGTGTACCCCTAATATTAGAATAGTACAGCTCAAAAAAAAATATTAAACTTTTGCCAACGAACAAATTTACCATATGCCCCGTTTAAGGCCCACACTTACAAAACACTTTAGTATGCGTAAAATCTAACGCTTAACGCTATTGTAAAAAAAATAGGTCTGACACAGTTAAACAAGGCTAATGGCCGTTTTCTCATTCAACGATTATCTTTTTTCCCAACACAAAACCGCAGATTCAAGAAATTTGGTTTTCTCAATGTCTCATTTGCTTCTATTTTTTCGGAAAGCTTACCGGCACACTTCTGCCAATTATTTGTTTTCCTTTTATTAGCCGTACAGATTTTTTTTTTTTTTTTTTTTTTTTTTTTCATTATTTATTTATTGAATCTTCATATATTAAATATGAACTAACAATAATTAATCAAATCTTAACCTTATGCTTTATTTTTTGTCCTGCCAGTGCCAGACAAAAATTTTGTTCATCGCGGGTTCTGTTCACTTTTATAGGTGTTTATCGCTCATCTAATTGGACAAGTGCCGCAGTGTCTCTTCTTCTTAAGCGAGTGTGGCCGCTATCATTTAAAATATTTCGTGCTAGTGGGTTCGGGTGCAATTCGAGCCTTTTTAAGTATTTTACTGCATATTTCGTAATCATAGTTTTAACTAATGGAACATTGAGATCCTTGTGAATATTTGAGTTTTTAACATACCAAGGGGCAGCTGTGATTATTCGAAGTAGTTTATTTTGGCGCCTTTGAATTTTTTCGATATTAGAGGCCGAGGCAGTGCCCCATAACTGAATACCATAGCACCAGATTGGCTTTAAGATGGAGTTGTAAAGAAGAAGTTTGCAGTCGAGACTAAGGACAGAGTTTCTTCCAATAAGCCAATGAATTTGGATGGCTTTTAGTTTCATTTGAGTTAATTTTGCCTCTATATGGCTTTTCCACGTTAAACGGCGATCTAGATGAATACCGAGGTATTTTACATGCGAATTTTGAGGTATTATTTGATTATTGATTTTAATAGGGGGACATGATTCCCGACGCAAGGTGAATGTTATATGTACGCATTTTTGCTCATTGACCTCTATCCTCCATTGCTTTAACCATAGTTCGAGTTGAAATATATGATCCTGTAGGTACCGAGATGCTTCTTGACGGTTTTCGTGCACGCTCAAAAAAGCTGTATCATCAGCAAATGTTGAAGTTTGTGTGTAGTTGTTTGTTGGCATATCCGAGGTATATATTAAGTATAAAAGTGGGCCCAGCATGCTTCCCTGAGGGACTCCAGCGTCAATTTGCTGAGGAGAGCTTAAATAATCACCTTCTTTAATAATAAACTTTCGACCGACTAAGTAGCTTTCTAACAGCTTGTGTATGTTTACTGGTAAGTTTAGCTTCAATTTATGTAATAAGCCTTCATGCCAGACTTTATCGAAAGCTTGAGAAACATCGATGAAGAGAGCGGAACAATATTTTTTTTCTTCAAAGGCTTTTCTTATTGCGTTTACTATACGATGGGTTTGCTCAATTGTGCTGTGTTCTCTTCTAAAGCCGAATTGGTGGTTAGGAATACATCTATTATCATTTAAAATTGGGGTTAATTTTGACGCTAACAGCTTCTCAAACAGCTTTGATATATTAGAAAGTAAGCTTATAGGCCTATATGACTCAACTTTTGTGTGATCCTTTCCAGGTTTAGGTATCATGGTGACTAAGGAGACCTTCCACTTTTGAGGATAGTATTCAAGGCGTAAAATAGCAATAAAAATTAAAAGAATAATTTTCTTTTCTATGCTGGGTAGCTCCAAAAGCATTTTGTTGCTGATCTTGTCAAAACCAGGAGCCTTCTTGGGGTTTAAATCACAAATAGCCTTTTCGATTTCTCTTATCTCAAATCTTAGCGGAACAGCTGCTCTAGCAGCAACAGGTGGTAACTCGACCGCAATATCGTGAGATATATTTGGGGTAAATACGTTTTTTAAATGATTGACAAACAGATTTCCTTTTTCAACATCATTTCTTGCCCAACTTCCATTCAAGTTTCTTAATGGTGGTTTAGAAACAACTGGCCTTTTGAGATTTCTAGCTGCACGCCATAATGAGTAGTCTGATTGTGGGGTTGCATCAAGTTCCTTAAGATATTTTTCCAGAGAAGCCGTTTTCTTAGTCTGCAGTAACTTTCTTAGTCTTTTTGTACACTCTTTAAGTAAGTTCTTAAGTTGAGGTGATATGTGCAATTGCCACTTTCTTCGAGCCCTCCTTTTTTCAGACAAAAGATGCTCGACATCTGTGGAATATATTTTAATAGTTTTTGTTTTTTTGGGGGCAATATTGGAATGTTGAACAGCTAGTTTCAGAAAACTGTCAAAATTGTCAATAGAGCGATCTACATAATCCGGTGTACTGAGCGGAATATTTTCTGTGCAATGGGTACTGAGATATTTTTTACATTTCAACCAATTAATTTGCGTAGCTGTCGTCGGAGGTACAATTCTATTGGGGTTCATTATAGTAACAATTGTAGGTGTGTGGTCGGAAGATAAATCTAGGGAGGCTTCAACTTGAATCGTTTCTATGGGAATGTTTTTAACCACACCGAAATCTATGACATCTGGAATTTTTTGAAGATCAGTGGGCCAATATGTTGGTTGTCCGCTCGCTACCACATTTAAATCCATTTTAGAAATTATGTTAAATAAAACACGACCCTTTTGTGTTATAAGTCGCGACCCCCAGAGGGTATGTTTAGCGTTATAATCGCCAGCGGCTAGGAAACACGGTCCTAATGATTTAAAGTATTTACAATATTGGTCCTCCGATATTGAAAATCTGGGCGGGGAGTATAACGATGAAATTATTAGGTTTCTATTTAATTCCTCAACGCAAATGTTCGTTGCCTGGAGATAATCTTCACGATGATCACACATTAGGTAGTGTTTGACTCGGGCCTTTATTAAAATGGCAGAACCTCCACAAGCTCTATCTCGAGGGTCCTTGGTATCATATAGTATATAACCATTTATTTTAAACGTACTTCTTGAGGTCAAATGAGTTTCAGAAATCATCATGACATCAATTTGTTTATTTTTAAGAAAGTATTCTAATTCATTTTTATGTTGGCGGATGCCGTTTGCGTTCCAAAAACAAATTTTTAAACAGTTCATGGTTTGTTAAGTACAGCTTGCAATAACATCGATTGCATTCTAAGCATTTCCTGCATCATATTACCCATTGTGTTCGTAAAATTATTTACTGTTTGCACTAATGTTTCCATGGTTTTTTCTAAACGACTTAAATTAGAAAATTGAGTTTCATCATTACTTGGCGAGGCACCTTGCATTGGCTCATGGTTTGATTTAAGGACGTTAGCGTAAGAGGTTCTGTTATTACTAGGCTGGGGGGCTTGAATTGCATTTGTGTTAGCCTGATTTGTTACCTGCATTTGAGGGGGATTAGTTTTCGGTCCAGTTGACTGCTTGACGATAGTATATACAGGGCATCCTCTATAATTGGCAGTGTGATTACCGCCACAGTTGCTACATTTTTTTACGTTGGGGTCGGTTTTAGACTTGTCGCAAAGAACTGTTCCATGTAATTCACCACATACTACGCAAACAGGGGCTAAGTAGCAGTATGCCTTAGTATGGCCAAATTCCTGGCAGTTTAGACATTGAACAGGACCATTTCTTTTGTGCGGCTCCTCAATAGTTACCCTTCTGTACAGAATATATTTCAAATTTTAAATTGGATGCGTTTCATTTTTTTTGAGCTTTACGTCGCCGGGTTCAAGCTCCACTCGAAATAGTGGTTGGGGATTTTTTTCCCTATTTTTGATATTTGTAACGTTTTTGATTTTAAAGCCCTTCTCTTCCAAAAAAGTTTTAATATCCCCTGGGTCTACGCATGAGTCTATGCCCTTGATTACTACCTGAAGACCTTTACTGCTCTTCAGTTGATACGTATAAAAGTTTTTATTCAGAGTCTCAAATCTTGTAATTACCTTTCGAAAATCATCCTCGTGATTCACCTGTATTTTAGTCTCGTTAATGATACCGCGCTTTATTGCAGCTACATAAAAGGAATTTTCACCTATCACCGAAATTAAAGTTTTTATTAACTCATTAGAGTTTTGCTCTCTAAGGTATATCGGGGGTGGCTTAGACGATTTAATGACGTTTGGTGCTTCAGAGGATTCATCCTCCAGAATCGCGAAACGATTTTGTGTATTTATTTTATCAAAAGATGGTACTTTTGAGGCCGAAGCAACTGCTGCAGAGGTAGGGCTGCGTCCCCGTTTAAGCACTGTTATGTACCTGTCCATACCAACTTGTACTGTAGGCTTTTGACAACTTTTTACAGGGGGGTTTTCCATTGCATTTGTGTTTAAGTTCATGGTATCATTGCCCACTAAATTTGTTTTTGACGTCACGGCAATACTTGCTGGCCTGGCAACACTTGTCACCAAATCTTGTTGTAGTTTTTTTAATGAGTCACTATCCACCGTTTGTGTAAATACCGAGGGTGAGAGGGAACGTGTTCGAGTAATTGGCTTAGCCGTTAGGTAGTTAATATTGTTTTGTTTTGTTTTATTTATTTCTGCATTATTTTCATTTGCATTAACTAAAACGTAAACGTTTCTTTCATTTTGTCTTAGTGTTGTTTCACTGTTTGTACTCATGCAAAGAGTTGTTTTTGTTTTTCTCCGTTTTGCTTTGCTTTATTATTTTTATTATTTATTGTATTTTACAACAACAAAAGAAAAACCAGAATTTAAATGTTTTGTTCAGAATATGTATACACATGTATGAACATTCATACGTACATATATATTTTTACTGATTTATTTTATTTAATTTGATCGTTTTAAATTGTTCACTATTATGTTAAATAATTTAATTAACAAAATATATTATTTTGTTTTTTTTTTAAGCGTCCATTCGCTGCTTAGATTACAAAATCAAATGTGATTAATTTATAGTTCAAATCGTATGCGGGGCTAAAATACACGTCTGTATCACAACAAAGCACAAACCGAACTGTGATTAGCCGTACAGATAAATTTAATCAGCTGACTACCAACTTTTACATGCAGTTTGAGAGGTGGTGCCAACTGAAAACAATGTTTTCTGTCGGTATATTGAGAAACCTAAATCTAATAAATTTATTTATTTATTATAAATTTTTGTTGACATTAAGTAACCGACAGTTTTTCGAAGCATTGAGAAAATGGCCATAAGAATCACACTATCAAATTTCATTCATAATTTACCATACGCCCAATATAAAGTTAACTCTCGGAAAACATGGAGTACGCTTAAAACCATAACAAATACCGCTATTTTAATAGAATTTGGTCTTATAGTTTCTTAAGGCTCTATATCACACTGAAAAATTTCGTGAAGTCGGTTCATAACTTACTATAGGTCCCATATAAACCCCACTCTTGGAAATCATTTAAATACGCCTAAAACCGTTGGAGATGTATTTATTGTGGTAATATTTTGTCCCGTTTAGCTTAATTTGGTCAGCAATAATCGTATCATGTTGTTTCATAGGTAGGGTGTTTAATTAATCGGGTTTTATTTCTGTTCGATTAATCGATATTTGGCATTTTTAACTTATTCGATTAAACGAATAAAATTTTTAAAATTAATCGATTATTCGAATAATTCTAAATCCAGAAATTTTATAAATAACGAGATTTTTTTTCGATAATTTTAGAAAAAAATTAGTACTTGAGTTAATAAACATTCTTTTTCAAATAAAACTTGTTAATGTAGAATTTTTTTGTTAAAAAATACGGGCGTGTTCTAGAAATGGAAATCAAGTAGATTTAAAATCGAGCAAATTGTAAAAACGACCCTGTAATGAAAGTTCACAAAAATATTCCTTTTTATCTACTTCATTCTTCAAGTATCTTTTATTTTTGCAAGAACAACACTTTAAACCACGAAAAACTACGGTCATCTTGAAAATAGTAATTGAATTTAAATTATCGTTAGATATCTATTTCACTTCATTTCGATTTCTAGAACATACACGATAAATCTTTGTGTTAACGTTCCTTTGTCGTTTTTTCCAACAGACACATACATTTGGTTTGTTTATTTGACTTAAAACTATAAAAACATAATACATTTAACAGAAATACTATAGGGGTTTTCACCCTTTGTATTAAGTGTACAACTCTGGTGTACTTAATACGATTTTATACTACAAAGCGTGGGTGTCTTTTTCGTTAGTATTGTAAATTAAAGAAGTTGCTGAGTGTGGGGGAGAGACAGATATTGTTTCTTCAACTGTTTTATTCTGGGTTATTTGACAAACGTGTTTACTACAGCTTTTTGTTGGATTTTTCAACCACAGCCCAGTAAATTTTAGTCTAATACATTTAGTTGTTGCAGTGTAGTAAATCTTAGTACTTTAACTAAATTAATAAGATTCACAAGCTCTACAAAGGACTTTACTATCAAGGGTGAAAACCGCTTATATATTATTAACATTCGATTATTCGGTATTAATTCTTCGATTAATCCTTTAATCGAAATAAGCAATTTTAAATTATTCGTACAATTAATCGTCTGAACACCTATAAAGCAGCCTCCGGAAAAACAAATTTCACTACTGTATTGAAATTTGGCTCAATTTAGTTTTTTTTTTTTTTTTGTTTGCAAAAGTCACTCTACAGAATATTGTAATAAAATACTATTACTGTCGGTGGATGGTGTCCTAACTGGATGGTATTCTAACTGTCGTGGACGATGTTCGGTACAACCGCAACTCTGGAATTATAGAATTACTTCATTGGCAAAAGCTTAATGTTTTTTGCGAACTTTAGTTTTATGACACTAGAGTGGTAAATTATTTTTGGTCTTATTCAGAAAAAATGCCAAAGAGATAAATAACAACAAGTTTTAAAAGATGATCAAAAAAAAAATTGTTTTAACCGCCTTGCAAAACTTCCTTATAATTGGTGGTGAGCGACCCACTTTTTTCTTTTTGCTTGTAATGTGTGTAAACATTTAAATATGGCGATTAAAGTTTTACAAGTAAAACAAATTACATACACCCGTGCCCATGTTCTGTAACTTCCGCTTCGAGATACTTTTTGATTGCAACGTAAGAAATTAAACAAAAATGCTTTAAATTGAAACAAACAACTATTTTTCTCACTTAAATGTGCATGTCACATTTTTGGCGAGTGAAGTCACGTAAGGAAATTACTCCTCATTTTACAGAAAAAGTGTGTCTGCAAAATTTTTGTGAGAAAGTTCTTACTTTGAACTGTGAAATAAACTTACGAATAAAAATGGGGTGAGAAAAAATTTTGACCCAAAAAAATTATTAAAAAAAGCAAAATGCAATGAATAATTACACGGAAGAAATAAGTATTTTGTTCTTGGTTAATTTTTTTTATTGTTTAATTATTTTGCTTTTAACATTTTTGAAAAATATGCGAATGTTTTCAAAGCTATTTTGTAAACAACAAACATTTAAGTCGCACTTTACATGATTTGGTAAAGCCAATGGTTGTATTTTCGTCGCCGTCTTTGAAAATTTTTCAATTTGAGTTAATTTTGGGCGCTGCGAAATATGGCCCCAGGAAATATGCCCCAAAAAAATAATGAAAATTGACCCCAAATTTGGGGCTATTTTTCATAATGCAATATGCACCCATTTTTTTAATGAAAAATTACCCCAAAAAAATTAAAAATAACCCTAAAAATAAAATGAAATATGACCCTAAATTTGGGGTTATTCTTCATTATGAAAAATCACCTCAAAATTTATAATGAATTTGAACCCCAAAAAAGCACACAAAGAAAGTTACATTACACATTTTCGGTGGAGTTTATATGCCTGAAACTAAAAATCACAAATTTAGAATCCCGATTTCAAAATCCGGATAATTATACAGTTTTGGTTTTAAAAATCGTACGATTAGTAGCATGGTTGGGCTTTCGGCCATGCGCAAGGATTTTTTTCTCTATGGTATAACGAAAACTGGCTTTGCTTACTAAAGCTATACGTTAAAGACGGCCTGCGGCCTGGCGCAAGGACTTTCTCTTCTATGGCATAACGAATACTGGCTTCGCTAACTAAAGCTTCTCTATAAAGCCGGCCTTTGGCCGGGTGAAAGGATTTTCTTTCTTTGGTATAACGAACACTGGCTTCGCTAACTAAAGCTTCACTACATAGCCGGCCTTCAGCCGGGCGCAAGGATTTTCTTTTCTATGGTATAACGAACTCTGGCTTCGCTCAGTAAAGCTTCTCTTAATAGCCGGCGTTCGGCCGGGCTCAAGGATTTTTTCCTCTATGGTATAAAAAACACCGGCTTCACTAACGAAAGCATCTCTGCACAACCGGCAAGGATTTTCTCTACTTTGGTATAAGAATTCGGGTTTTTTATACAATCCCTAGAAACTTTTACATAGAATTTTATAAAATTTGTGTAAAAATGTTTGGGGTGATTTTTCATTTCTTAAAATTTGAATTTTTTATTAGTAGACGAAAAATAGCCCCAAAGTAAAAATTGTGATTTTAGTTGGGGTCATTTTTCATTCCTTGATATTGGGGTCATTTTTCATTCCACTTAAAATGCCAAAACACCCTAACGCAAAAATGAAAAATAACCCAAAAAAAAACAAAAAAATTGCGCCAAAATTGCGTGTTGGTGTGTCTCATGTAAAATTTTGGGGCCGTTTTTCATTTTACTTTTGGGGCCATATTTCCTGGGGTCATTTTGCGCGCCGCCTAATTTTGGTCGCTGTCAACGATATGTGTGACGTTCTCTACGTCTGCAATTTCACGTCGGCTTCGAGTGGGATAGTATGATATGTATAACGTAACGACGTTATCGTTTTTGATTGTTTTCGACATAAGTTTGTTATCCCAGTTACATTACACGATTTTTCTCGTGGTGATTCTTACCTTAGGCGAGAGGGAAGAGAGGAATTAAAAGGGGTACACAAGCGAGTGTACTCTTCGATTCGTTTTGTTCCCTCATTCGTTCTTTCATTTGACAAAAAACTTATTTAAGTTGTTACGATTCTGAATTTGGGTGTACTAAGTTTGGGAACAAGGCTACCTATTAGATTCGGCTGTGCTCGTCGGAGGGGGAGGGTTGGATTATGTTCCCAATTAAATTCATAGAAATATTTTGAATCGAAACCGGAAACTTTACTTTAGGTAGCATGACTTAAATAAATGACCTACACAGTTACAGGGAGGAAAGAGAAGAAGAAAGAAAGAAGTGGTTGCTGATTGTTGGGTAGCTTGAGGAGGCATACACTACCCTGTGACCTATCCCGCCCACCATGCTGACAGTATGCTAATTATTCGTTGTCAGCCCAAAATAACAATAAAAGCAAACGAAAACTAAATTATCTTATATACCCCCATACCCTACTTCACCTTTCGTAATAAAAAGAAATTCCTTAATTCAAAATTTCATTATCAAAATCAAAAATTAATGGCTCAATTTTATTAAAAGAAACTTTAGGTAAAAAAAAAAAATTTAAAAAAAAGTTGTAAAGTATCTCTTTTAAAAAAGTTAGGTCACCATAAACGATTAATATATAAAAAAAAACTAATTATTAAATACCTTAATTATATGATTGGCATTTTGTTAAATAAAAAAAATTATCAGAAATTAGATTACACAAATATTAAAACATGATTTAAACAGTAATAAGGTATGCTGTATAGGGGTGTACGGTGTAGGGTGTCAATTAATTTGTCATATGAAGTATTAAACAACAAAAAATAAAAATTAAAAAGAAAATTAAATGGCAACACTTCGTTGCGTATGAGTTATTTCTATAATTTCAAATATATGCAAAATTAAGTTGAAATATTCATGATTTAAAATAAAAATTATTGGGGTATTCACAAGGTGTGCTATCATGTTATATTCTCATAATGTTCTAACATTTTACAATGGTTTAAAAATATTGTTGTTGCTTTGTAAACAAATAGTGTCTTAAATTAATAAAACGTTGCTTGCTATGTTTATTGTGCTGTCGTAATTAATCAGAAGAGACCAGAGCTGAGCGGCTGAGCCGTATCGCGTTAGTTCTTGTAGCCGTCGCCGTTGATGGTATAATTTTATCCAGTTAACATCAAAATTTGACCCGCGGCTAGCAATTTTTGCAAGAAATCACTTGCGGCGTCAAATAAGATCGGCTTATGACTCTGCTGTTTGGTAAACAAACAAAATAAAATTTATTTCTTATTTGCGTCTGCAAAATGGAAAATAGTCAGGTAAGATCCAATTTAATTTATTAATTCATGTAAAAGAATTTAAAAATATGTTGATGTTAGTTAATTATTTATTTTTTATATTTGTTTTAAATCAGCTGATTAAAATTCA
Organism: Pollenia angustigena; assembly: GCA_930367215.1. Lineage (NCBI taxonomy): Eukaryota > Metazoa > Arthropoda > Insecta > Diptera > Polleniidae > Pollenia > Pollenia angustigena. Next base: position 114,352,325 of record OV884057.1, on the reverse strand, counting down.
AAATAGCATACTAAATTATGAGGGGTTGTTCACAACAGTCGTATTTTTTCATATTATTATTTTAAGACATATGACTTTATGACACCTTGTGAATCCCCCATATGTGTAGAGATGATTTTTATACATGGCGAAAATACTAATAAATAAACTTACTTTTACTTGGTCCAACGTTGTCAGCAGGCGCCGGATGACAATTTCGTCGATTTTATATATATTGCATTGGAAGGTTAAATATGAATATTTAAAAAAAAAAACTGTTAATACAGACGGAATTTTTCTTGCCGTTATTAACAAAAATCACTCAACTCATATATGGTTTATATGTAGAGTATTTTTATTTAATTGTGCATGGTGTGGTTGTTTGTGTGTGTATAAGTTTAACCGTGTATGATTCTAATTTAACGTTTACTTTGTATGTTGTCTGACTGTTAAGTATTTAATGAATGTTTTAAGAATAAATAAAAAAAGTTCACAATACAGTAGGTGACCAAATAAGACTAACGTTAATTGTATTAAAAAAAAAATTTACGTTAATTACGTTCATCAGAAAAAAAAAAAAATATGTAATGGTTGAAGTAATCAAAAGAAACAATTGTCAAAATGTAAGAAAATTATGTTATTGATGTGAAATTCAAAATACTTTGCAAGATTATTGTAATACCAGGATAACGAAAAGAATCACGTTGGGTAAGTTTAACGATAAAAACGAACTGGTCATTTCAATTTGAGAGTACGACATTCAAAAGGTACTTATTTGTTTTTATACGCTGAGAAAAGTTTGTTGTTGTTGATGTATCCATTATATTGCTACTGCCAATCCACTCACCCACACCAACACCACTTCGACCACCAAATGTAATTGATTATCTTCCGTATTCTTGCCAATGATTCTGAGCTCTGTTATATCTGAAATAACTTCGGGTTTGTTAAAATTAATTCGAGAAAATTATCTCTACTCGCCCTAAACCAAAAGCGCCAAATTTTCTTTAAGAAACCAAATCCCAAAGTATGTATTTTGCAAAAATAAAATTTTCTTTAATCCTTTTCTTCCTTTTTTTACAAGGAAAATTCAAAATATTTCCCCCGAACTATGTGTATAACTCTAAAAAATTATAATTTAAATGAAGAAACATTTTAAAAATATTCAAACATAAAATCAAAGGTAATTTAATTGAAAATTTATATTGAAAATTTTAAGGCTAAAGTAAAATGTTTGTTAATTCAGAATAAAACAGTAAATTTAGAATAAAATATATATAAACCCAAAAGTCGCCCTCACAAAGTTCAGCACAGAACAATGTAAATAAAGCGTTTTTCAACAGGGACGCTATAAAAGTAGACTGATATGGACAGCAAACGACGCCATATTTTTGCCGCTCTTTTGCCATTTCTCTTCAGTAAGGTTTGCCATTTCATGATGGAAAGATATACGAGCCAACAACGAGTCGAGATTATTATAAAATTTACTACCGAAATTAGGAGTCAGTGGCCTCAACGCTAAGAGCGATACGTCCAATTTATGGTCGTCATAATTGTCCTACCAGATCAACAATTGAGCGTCTAGTGGAAAAATTTGAATCCACAGGCACAGTAAAAAATGTTCCCTTGCCAGTGAGACAAAGAAGTGCCCGTAGTGCTGAGAATATCACTGCCGCTGAGCGTTGGGCATCTCTGTGACGTCGTTATGGCGAGTTTTACGAAAAGATCTTGGCCTACATCCTTACAAGATCAAATTGACGCAAGAACTGAAGCCGCTTGACCAGCAGCCGCATCGTATGTTCGTGAATTGGGCTGAGCAACAACTTGAAAATGATTCGGATTTTCATCGAAAAATCATCTTCAGCGATGAGGCTCATTTCTGGATGAATGGCTTCGTCAATAAGCAAAATATGCGTTATTGGTTAGACAGCAATCCACACGTACTCCTTCATTGCATACCGAAAAAATTACGGGTTGGTGTGGTTTATGGGCTGGCGGCGTCATTGGGCCGTACTTCTTCGGTGATGAGCAGGACCGGCACATTACTGTGAATGGGAATCGCTACCGTTCAATGATAACAGAATATTTGTGGCCCCAATTGGATGATATGGACTTGGTTCCAACAGGACGGCTCCACAAGCCACACAGCGAATATCACAATCAATTTATTGGAAACCAAGTTTGGAGAACATGCTATCTCACGAAACGGTCCAGTCGATTAGCCGCCTCGTTGGTGCAATTTAACGCCGTTAGACTATTTCCTGTGGGGCTACGTCAAGTCTATGCCAACAAGCCAGCGACGATTGATGAACTTCGTACGAATATCGAACGTACAATTGCAGCAGTATCGGCCGATTTATTTTTGAAAACCGTCGAAAATTGGGTTCAGTGTCTGGACTTCTGCAGGCGTGGCCATGCAAAATAAATCGACTTCCATACATAATGGCATCGAACGTACTTTCACAGGAATAAAGAATTTCATTGATATCCAAAACCGTTTTTGTTTTATTTAAACAAAAACTTTTGTAGCGCTCTTATTGAAAAACCCGATATAAGACCAACTTCAAAGAAGAAACGACAAAAATCGTATAATGTCAATAGGAACTTACAGACACACTTTTTTCACTTTTCGAGAAACGATGGAATATTTTAAAACATGTTTTCGACGCGAGAAGTTTTTATTTCTCTAAATATTCTTCATATGCTTTTTGAATCTTGATTCCATTTGTCTTAATATACATACATATATCTCCCATATTAAGACAAATGGTCAGTTTCAGACTGCTCATGAAAAGCGGCACCTAGATGCCGAATGTCAAGTTTATAGCAATGTGTTCCCTTATCAGTCCAAATTTAAAAAAGTACCAAAACTCATGCAAGATTTTTTTTAGTAGAGAACAATCCAAATTCAATTTTATTCCGATAGAAGATAAATTTCGTAAAAAACTACTAAAATTAGATATTTAGAAGTTCTGCACTTTAAAAGTACAATTCGTCAGCTCATTATTGGATTAAAATTAAAAAAATTTAATTTTAAGTAAAAGTAACGATTTATTGATTTCTAGTAGTTAAATATTTCGAATTGAGTTTTTTTCTAGTGGTAATCAGATAATTAGCACCACTGAATGCAGCCAAAGTTACTTGGCTTTTATTTAACATTTTTAGTTGTTGTTTTTTTTAGCCAAGATGTTGGTGTAGTATTTTTATTGAACTCATGTAAAAATCGTTACTAACAAAAACATAAATGTAAATAAAAGCTTTTGCCTTAAATATCGGTCGCCATTTTAAGGATATGCTTGACACTCAAGTGTAACGTACAAATGGAATATTAACCCTGCAAATAAAATTGGACCACCTGACCCATTTTGATAAAATGGACTACTCCATGGACTAGTCCGATGTAATGCAAGCATGGACCATGCCATTGTTAAAAAGTGTTTGTAGTGAGACGACATGTCTTCGTTTTTAAACGACATGCTTTGGTGTTTAAACGACTTCAAAACTAATCCTCTTGAGTATACCATGGAGTAGTTTTAAAACTACTCCTTACTGGTCCAAAGGTGGGTTATATACCATGGAGTAGTTTTAAAACTACTCCTTAGTGGTCCAAAGGTGGATTATATGGTCCTCTCCTAGGACATCGTAATGTTAAATAGACCAGGTTTTTTCCATACGTTTGGGTTACTTGTGGACTAGTCCTGGTCCCTTGTGGACTACTCTTTACACGCGTGTTTGGACTGGTCCTATTATTTGCAGGGAATGTATAGATGTATTCTTAATATACAAACCTACATATTTATATAAATATACATTGTTTCGTATCTAAATGTTTTTTTTTTTTATATTAAAGTGTTACTTTTAGTTTTATTATGTTTTTTTTTTCTTTTGTTTTCAGAAATTTTAAAAACATTGTAAACATTTTTAAAATACATTTCATTTACAACGAATATATTTACCAATTTTATGGTCCAATCTACTACCGCTTGCATATTTATAAAGGACACATTCCTAAAGACATGTGTAAAAAGGTAAACATTCATATAGAGAACTAATAACAATTTAAATTCTGTTTGTTACTTTAAGCCTAGAACAAAAAAAGACTAGAAGATGAAACACATAAAACACTTTGTTGCACGACATTACAACCCAACACGAATCGATGATACTCAAATACATTTTCGCTTTTATGTATTAGTTTATTATACCCAGTGAACAATTTTCATTCAGTAGTCTCATGCCAAACAAAATCTGAAACTTTAGTAGAAAGTCATCCGAAAAGTCTAAATTTATATTAAGTTCTACAATATTTATCTTCGACCCTATAAAGTGTACATATTTTGGATCCTTATGAGAATAGAAGTTCATTTTACGATTACCGTCTCTCCGCCTGTTGTCAGTCGTTTAAATTAAGTTTTCGGAGCTTCTACTCACTAATGAATGTATGACACATCTTGCGATCTTAAAAGTTTTCGAGAATTTTTCATTTTAAGTCGGCCTTATCGGTTTAAAAATGGCTAACAAATAAGCAAAAGTAAATGGCCGAAAAATTACCAAAAAATACTGCATAAATATGGAAAAAAACATAAAAAATTTAATGAAAACTAATTTCTTTTAGTAATTTAAAGAAAATATAAGCGTCATACCCCATAACCTCTGTTTTGTTTTGCAATTTTTGTTTTTTTTTCTTTAGGTGCAATAATTATGCATAATTCATATGGAGTACAATTTATTAATTTTGAAAAACATCTGTTCCGAATAAAATTGGTGGTATTAATAGTCTCTCCCCAAAACTTTTTCGTACATCCGTGGATTGCCTTTTGGAACAGAGATAACAGTTCCAGTTGCGTCGATATTCTCCCCTCGGAGTTGGGGCACGTATACCAAGGATGCGACAAATTTCCCAAATGATGGGGTTAATGAAGTTTTCGGATTTTTTGTGACTGCGGTGCAAACCAGAGTACCAAATTGTCATCTGTAACTTCGGCAGTAAGTAGCCCCCGGTACTTAGGTACTGGTTTAACCGTTGACTGAGAACTCTGTTAATACGCTTCTTACACGAAATGCTTCCTGATTCAGGAAGATTGCCCTTCTTTGAAAGGATTCGTTCGGCTGTGGTTTAAGCCTAAAATCGCAATGGGGGGCTGATTATTTACACTTGTGAGAAGTTCGGTCTGTGGAGGTTTTTTAGGTGCTGTTGCAATTCAACAGAAGCTGGTGGATTAACTATAGCAGAGGATGTTAGAAAGCTCCGGCCCCTAACAAAGGGGCGAGAGTTTAATTTTTGTCAGATTAGAAATACACAGGGGCATATGGTAAATGCATATATTAACTCACGAAGTGGTTGAGATACACAATGAGGCCATATGTCAGGTGAACATGTAAGTCGAAATCACAACTGTACGAAAGTGCACAAAAAAAGTAAGCGATGCGTACACACGAAGCAAATTGTGCACCGTTTAAATTACTGAAACATTTTAGCCTTTGACTCCGAAGTATTATGATGTTATGAGAGTCATTATGCCTTAAAAATTCAAAAACAACAATTTTCGGGAAACAGAGGTCTTCTTCTTACCGATATCAGTCCGGCTGGCTGTCCATGTAAACCTTGCGCGCAAATTTCAGGTCGCAATTTTCAAGATAATCACCCTTATCGTGTTTGGTGTATTTAAAATACGCCTACGACTGTTTGGTAATAGATTAAAGGAAATAAGTTTACGTTCTCTTTAATCTAGTATGATGAAATTTGGAACATAGTTTTTAAACAAGGACTAAGCCAATTGAAAATAGCGCGAATCGGTCTATAATTTCACATAGACCCATAAAAGCTTCTTTCAGGAATAGGGTCTTTGGGCCCATTAACCATCTCATTATGTTGGTAAGTTTGGTCCAAAATTTTGTCTAACCAAATTTTATTGGCCACAGCTTCCATACAAATACTACTCGCGAAAATAGCTTTTAATTCCATAACTTCCTTGTGTTGGTATTAACAAATAAATGTTGGTATTAACAAATAAATAATGGTGATAATATTTTACGATAGCTACTACATATGTCAAGACAACATGCCCCTTCTTAAATCACTTAGAGCCAGACAAATTTCATATAAATGAAGATTTATAAATAATATTTGGCACAAAGATATTTTATGTGACCCTTAATACGAATTTATCGATCATGTTCAGTTTTAGTGCTATAAGCAATTTTTATTTTCATTCTTTGTTTAAAGGGCTTAACTTTTATACGAATAAAGATTTGCCAAGAAATCGAGTATTCACAAATTTTACACGCCCACAAGGAAACTTTACGTCCACCAAATTTCAATAATACTCACAATATTTTCAGTACTAAATAAAATAACACAATTCTAGACCGAAGATTTTGAAAAGCAAGGTAAAGCTAGCTTCTTTTTTTATTCAAAGTTTATTTATTGAACGTTCATATATTAAAATATGAACAAAAATAATTAATCATACCTTATTCTAATAAATGTCCAACTAATGCCGGACGAAAATTCTTTTAATTAAGGTACTTGTTCATATATGTAGGTGTTAACGCTACTTTGATCAGATAAGTGATGCAGTATCTCTTCTCCTCTAGCGAATGTGGCCGCCATCATTTATAGTTCAAGCCTTTTTAGATATTTTATTGAATATATTGTGATCATAAGGATACTTTATTTTAATTGTCATAATTTTTGTTATAATTGTTTTTATACCCTTCACCGAAAGTAAGAGGGTATATACATGTATTTAGCTTTGTCATTACATTTGTAAGTTACACAATATTGATCCTACACCCTATAAAGTATATATGTATATTCTGGGTCCTTATGAAAAGCGAAGTTGATTTAAAGATATCCCTCTGAGTTGAGTTTTGAACAGTAGAATGGGCCATATTTCATTTTAATGATATTCAAACAACGTTCATTAATGGTTCAGTTGTCTAGGGGGTTTGTTAAGGTTAGAAACTGTGAGTCCCCTGGTTCGAATCTTGGTTTTTCAAAAACAAAATTTTTTTTTAATTTTTATGTTCAAAAAAGATTTTAAAAAATATTTACTCGTTTTCGCTTTTTAAATTTAATTTATAATAAAGTTTTTAGTATTGTAAATATGCATGTATGTATATGTAAAAATTATTTAATTTTTGTTTAGCTGCTCTGTATTCTGCTCGCACAATGGTGAAGGATATATAAGATTCGGCACAGCTTACTTTTAAATTTTCAATAAGTTTTCGGCTAGTCAAATATTATATACGAAATCGGCAACTTGCGTAGACTGTCGGTACGTTTTCTGGCAAAAGTCGACACAAAATGTTTACGGGTTATACTTTCACCTACAACCACACATAAATGTAACTTGTAATAAGTTGTTGTGTGAGAAAGAGAGAGTGAGTGAATGTAAAACGATAAAATTTGTATCAAAGATGATTTGTAAACAGGATGAGTTTGTGTTAAGAAGACGATGCATATGACTTGTAGATACCCAACACACTTTTTAAGTACATAAATTCAATTGATTCGAATGTTGTTTTTTTCTACTTTTAACCCATGTCACATGTATTGCCAATCTCTTTGGCAAACATAATGCAAATATATGCATTAAAAAAAAACGTTTTTAGGCACGAAACTTAGGTACATGTCATATTTCTAAGTCGATATTATCGCTTTCTTTCTTCCCTATTTATTCGCCCATATCGCCGTTCAAACATCCTGCTGTTTTAAGAACTTGCTTGTGAAAAATTGTAATTGAAGTTTACGACATTTTAAACGTTTAGCAAGGCTTAATATGTGGGATCATCAATATGATTGCTAAATGCTTTCATGGTTAGTTGAACGGTTGAATGGTCGGTCGGTTTGTTGCCTGGCACTTGGTTGAATATTTGTTCTACACTGTTACGTGTTTGTCTTGCTTTCAAGCAGCAGAAGAAGCACGAAATAAAACGTAGCAAAAAGTCTTTATAATTTTAAAATGTATCATTTTAAACTCGAAAAATAGGTGTATTTGTGCGATTTTTCTATTATTAATTTTGAAACAAGGGGAAAGAAATCGAACACGTCCCGTTTTATTTAAACGCATATGAAGGTAAGGGCACAAAAGAACTTAAAGAAGACCTCCACTTAATGCTGATCAAACAGATTAAATTTTCTTAATTTTAACCGGATTTAAATGTTTGTACGTCATATGCACGGAAAGAATTTTTTTCACAGATCCAATGGATTTTAACATTAATCCAATGAAAAATTACATTAAAATAATGAAATGTTTTATAAAATCCATGAAAATTTTGCATTATTTTAATTAAAGACGTTTAATGACATTTTTTTTATAACTTTAATATAAATATTTTTATATTTTCACAAAATTTTTAATGTGTTCTCAATGAAATTTAAAATAACTTTGATAATATGCTTACATATGCCCGTGCAAAGAAATTGTTTTTTTGTTGTTGTTGTCTTACGAAGACAATAAAATGAAGCAATTTGTTTTTTTCTTTTTACCCACTTACAACTACAATTCGAGTCGGAGAAAAGCCAACCAATTGTAGGGGAATGTAAGAAAAGATAAACTCACTGTTTATTGTTGGTGTTTTGTTTAAGCTTTGATATTGTTACAAGTAAGACTTATTCGCTTTTAGGGTTTTATTTGAGCTGGCCTAAGCAACCAGTGAAATGCGCATAGATGCTGGCTTTCCCTCAAGAATAAATCTCAATGTATTTATCAAATATCAAAAATTCGGAACTTAGCACGTCATAAAGAAATCTTATAATAATAAATTTTTTTGTGTCTTTTATAAGTTAACGATTGTTTCTGTTATAAATTTATGTTTATTTATTTTATCCATTTTTTCAATGTGCGTTTTGAGTTGTGGTGAATATTATTTTTTTTATTCCTATTCAAATCATCAAGTTTAATTAATTTTATTTCGTTTTTGTACATCTTTTACGTCATGTAATGTTCTACTCTTAAGCTTACCTTTAAGTTTATTGTACTTAATTCATTTTCCAGACCTTCAGTTGCCTTCTTTCCAGTTTTCTGGCTGGTACTATTGCGTAAATTTTGTGTATTTAAAATAAAAATTAAAGAAAAAGGAATGTGAGACTTTTTTGTTCTGTTTTTTTTTTTTTCTTTTGCGTTGTTTGTTTTTGAACCTAAATATTTCTTACATTTGGCATTAATCAGTATTTCGTTATCCTAATGATTTTTATACCCTTCACCTTAGGTGGAAAAGGGTATATATAAGTTTGTCATTCCGTTTATAATTTCTACAATATTGATCTAAGACCCTATAAAGTATATATATTCTGGGTTCTTATGAGGAGAAAAATTGATTTAACCATGTGATGCCCCCCTTTCAGTTGTTTACATATACTAGCATAATGCCCAATATGATTTTCGTTATCACCCTTCTTTATTATTTCATCTATTTAACGAAATAATTTTTACAAATAGAAACTAGGAATTTTTGTGTTTTTTTGCTACTTAAAAAGTCGCCAAAAAGATAAAAGAAAATAAACAAACACACATACATACATGGCACAAACTATTTTGGTGAATATATTTCCCAACTTTGCTATTGCGGTGAACAATAAGAACAAAAGTAATTTCAACTCAACTGTGTTAAATTTTGTGAACAGTAAACGTGCCATATTTAATTTTAATGATATTCGATTAACGTTCCTTCATGGTTCAGTTGTCTAGGGGGTGTGTTAAGTTAGAAACTGAGAGTTCCCTGGTTCGAATCTTGGTTTTTTCCAAAGAAAATTTTTTTTTTAATATTTTTATTTTTTTATGTTCTAAAAACGATTTAAAAAAATATTTACCAGTTTTCGCTTTTTAAATTTTATTTATAATGAAATTTTAAGTATTGTAAATATGTATGTATATGTAACAATTATTTAGTTTTTGTCTAGTGGCTCTGTATTCTGCTCGCACAATGGTGAAGGGTACATAAGATTCGGCACAGCCGAATATAGCACTCTTACTTGTTTTTTATTAATGTAATGAAACATTAAAATTTAAAATTTTTTCATATATTTTCATGTCTATCGTTAAAAATTTAATTAAAAAAAACAACAGTTATAGGAAGAACATGTTTTAGTTTAAAGTATTTTGAAGGTAAAGAATCTTATCTTGTTTTCATTGATTCCTTTTCAAACACTTAAAAATAGTTTTCTTTTGAAAGAGATACTAAGTTGTCATTAATTTAGTGAAAAATGTTTACGTTATTACGAAATTCAATTTTGTAATGTTAATGAAATTGCTTCATTATATAAAATCTTATGAATAACAGCTTTAGAATCAGATGAGTTATCAGATATATTTGTTGCAACTAAATATCCTAATCTTGTGAAATATAACATAAATGAATAATTCCAAACTTTATGCATACTACGTGTTTAACAATATTTTGAATTGCGTTGCTGGTGAGTTAAATATTTGTAGGAAGATGGTTCCAGAGTCATCATTATTAATTTCGGTGGTGTGAACGGTTGACTATACCATAGACTTCTGAGCATACCATATACTTTTCAATTTATTTTCATTTTCAATAGTTTATTGATCAGCATTTGGTGATCTACCGTATCGAAGGCGTTTGAGTGGTCAAGTAAAACCAGAAAGGTAATTTTACTTTCATCCATGCTCTTTCACATATTTTCACTTACTTTAGATAAGGCAGTAGTGCAGCTATGGACTCGTCTGAAACCAGGTAGGCGATCGGTGAGGAGTTTGTGGTCAAGAGTATACTTATAAATCTGGTTATAAATGAGACGCTCAAAAACCTTTGACAGGTATGGAAGGATGGATATTGGGCGATATTCATTATCATTTTTGGGCACTGGTATAACTTTTTCAAGTTTCCAATCAGTTGGATAAGTGCTGGTTGTAACAATAGAGTTGAGTATGTGGCTAATATAATATATTATATATGGTAATATAAGTTTTACAAAGCGTGGATGAATATCGTCAAGTCCAACTGCATTGGATTTTACAGCTCGAAACCCTTCAACAGTATCGCAAATGGTGAAGCATTGAAATCCAAATTTGTTTGCGGAAATACGAGAAGAGTTTTGGTTGTAGAAGTCAAGTAGAACCGGTGGTTTATGAATGTTTGAAAAAGAGAAATTTAGTTTATCAACATCTATAACATTTTTAGCAGTAATTCTTTGAGAACTAACTATGCCAATTTCGCGAATTAGTTTCCATGTTTGTTTAGTGGTCACCAGAAAACTGCAAAATCCACTATTTTTGTTGATTTACTCATACGCCATAATTTACAATAACTCCATGCCTGCAAAACAAAGTTCAACGTTGGTAATTTTGGCATCGTTTTGTACACATTTGATTTGTGCATGTGTGAGTTTTTTATTGAAAGTGTTTTGTTTGCATTTATTGTTGCGCACGCAATAACACAATTTCTTAAAGTCAAACGGCATTTATTCTTTTGCTCTTGCATTTAAATAGTCATTGTCCACTCGATGACACAACGACGAATGTAAATTGGTATGAGTACGATCGCTTTGTTGGTATGATTTTTGTAGGCATAAGTTCAAATAAACTAGTTGTATTGTCCAATTTGTTTTTTTTGTTTACCCTGCAAATAATATTGGACCACCTGATTTTGATCAAGCATGGACCATGTCATTGTTAAAAAGTGTGGCTGAGTTCCTAAACATCATAATACTTTGCAGTCAAAGTCAAAAAAGTATCATAGAGTTTAACTATATCTAGTTTAATTATTGTGTACGCATCGATATTGTTTTTAGTAAACTTTGGTACAGATAACATTGTAAAATTTTTCACGGTTGCTTGGTAGAAAGCACTTAAAAAAGCGAGTTGCTTTGCAATTGATGTTTTGGAACTCACCCTGTTTGTAGTGAGACGGCATGTCTTCTTTTTTTAACGAAATGTGTTCGTTTTTAAACGACTTCAAAACTAATCCTCTTGAGTATACCATGGAGTAGTTTTAATACTACTCCTTTGTAATTCAAAGCTGGGTTATATGGTCCTGCCCTAGGACATCGTAATGTTAAATAGACCATGTTTTTTCCATACGTTTGGGTTACTTTTGGACTAGTCCTAGTCCCTTGTGGGCTACATTTTACACGAGTGTTTGGACTAGTCCTATTATTTGCTGGGTATTTTTTTAAAAGCGTAACAAGCAACAATACATTGTTCATTGTACATACTACTGTACTTTTTAAGAAATGATAAAAAATAAAAACGTCTTCTGTTTCTATGGAAATTGTTTCAGCTGCTGAAAAGTCATCAGAGCAATGATTTTTGTGTATTTTTCTTTGTATATGTTTTTTACCAAAGCAATAATTGGCGAACGAAGCTAAACATGGTATGAATGGCAAAGCCGATACGCTGTGCATGGCTTGAATGAATTTTAAAACCACACCGATGAGTGTGGCTGAGAAAGTTTGATTGCATGAACACAAATGAGTGTATTTGATGTTGTTGATTTAATGCGAATTTTTTGCAATCGCACAAAGCCGTTCTCTGGTGGTCACTGCAGTGCGAAATTTTTCCCCGTAGTAGGTAAATTTATCGTGTCTTTTTTTGATACAACAGCTCTTCTAGCCACTCGAAAATCAATTTTAAGATCGTCAGTTTTGTAGCGTTTCCTTTATAATTCATCCCGACGCACAGTGGCGCCATTTGAGTTTTTTCGTTGCAAAAATCATATCTTTTGAACCGAATAAGATAATTGAACAGTTTAAACAGCATATGATAGATAACTCTTCAGCCTATGAAATGAAAGGAAAGGGTGCTACGCTTTGTAGGGGCCTACTTATGGGTTATCAAAGTTAAAATTAGTAGAAAAATCAATTTTATGGTAACTAAAAAAATAATTTTTACATTTTTAGATTGTTTTTATTTTTTTTCTTTAGGGTTCTATGTTTTAAATTATTACCCAACAAATTAAAAAAAAATATATTTTTTTTTTTAATTTATTTTTTCAATTTTCTGTAAAATATTCATCACAATTCGTAAGAGAAGGTATATCTAAAAGACTAACAATTTCTAAACTATATTTATTTTCTAACTCTATTCGTGACTTCACATGCCGCAGGGAAGAAATAAGTGGATCGGAAGATGCTGCCAACATGTTGAAGAGGTCCTCATTTTGCCTTACCCTTGATGCTTTGAATGTGTTCTGCAATCTATTTTTTTTTTTATAAAATTTGTTAAGAGACTCCTGTGCTTCTTCAGAAAGCTCTCCAATTGGCAAAGACTGGTACTCAATTATATCTTTGCCATGCGCCAATATTTTATGGACAGTCGAGGTCAACTTCTTCTGTGGATACATTTCTGCTAAAAGAGGTGCAGTTTTCGACGCATATTCTCCATATTTTGTAGAATTGACATTTTCTTTGCAGTTTAAAACATCCAAGATCGTTCCCAATCTTTTCACGATTTGATTGTCAATTCCAGTGATTCTAGTTACTGCCTCATCATTTTCAAAAAATCTCCTAGAAGTGTTTCCATCGTTTGAGTAACCGTATCCGTGCTTGGGACAGTCTACTTTTAGTCCAACTTGTTTAAAAAAAGCATCCTGTATTTGCTTCTTTCTGATCTTTTTCTTATCCTTTATTGATGTATTTTCATCGCAGTTTTCCTCCTCTTGTGGTAGGGTATACGCCAGTTTTAGCGTGCGAATGCTTTCCTTAATCCTTTTTAGTCGCAGTGGGCTTGCATCAGCAACAGATTTGGTTGTGACCTAACTCTGTCACTATCCTTTGTATATTTAATAGACAGCGCGTCCGATAAATGCTTCGTGGTCAAGTCATTGGTGGCATCGGCAAGTTTCCTCTTTCTTGTGAAAATTGAACACTCCTCAATACTTTTTTTGGCCTTCCTTTTGCTCCTCTGGTTGATGTGGTGGGTTTATCTACTGCCAATATATCCAGGATGGTGTTTTCATTACGCCAGTCCTCGTATTTGGAGTTGAAGTTCTGAATGGTTCAATTAGATTTCATCCATTTTGCCTTAATATTTTCATATATCAGATAAAAATTATTTTTTATAATTTCGCTTCTCTCAATATTTCCGTATAAGGCATCAAGTTCTTCTAAAGCAGCTTCCGTGAAAAACTTTGGTGTGGTTGACTTTCTAAACAGTTCAAATAATTTTAAATTGTTTTCAGTACTTAAATTGTTTAATGGTTTTAGTAATTGTTGCGCCAACTTTCAGTCGTAGACTAATCCAGGCATTATGCTTATTTTGCAATATATAGGCTTATGCTACCATGCCTAAAAATTTACCTGTTGCCTGCATACATATGGATTTAGGCTGAATAATGCAATTTTGATATTATGCACGTGTCCAAATAAGATTTGTGCCTACCTGTAGGGACCATAAGTCAATATTGTTCTTGACCATTTGTACGCCAAAGTATTGTTTAAGTGAGGTACGTACCTGCTAATTTCAATGAGTAGTTTTTTTCAAACTATTAGATCAGGGATGATAAATGAGAAAGCCAATATCGTACCAACGAGCTATTGAAATTGTACTTTTTCGGTCCCAATAGTACTAAATCTTTTTTTTTTTATTTTTAAAAACAAGTATTAAATACAACAAAAGGTACTTAAAATTTATTTGTTCATTAACTACACTGGTTTACAGCCAAAAAATACCAAGAACGCCACATGCCTAGATAAGTTAATTGGGATCTCCTGAACACGCAAACCGCTGTAATTTTTTTTTCCTAAGTACCGTTTTTCAGATAACGGTACTTTTATGTTTTTCGGTGTATGGTCCCACTCAAACCCTTGTGGAGCCCAACCAAAAAGTCCGATCGAAATAAATTTCATATCGTTGGAAAGGTAATTGAATGCCTGATATGCTGAAAATTTTTATCTGATAAGAAATGGTTTAAAATTTGCCTATTTTTACTTTTTTTTAAAAATTTTTAATTTTTATTTCATTTTTTTTTCTACGTTATATTAAATATCTGGAATGTTTTATTTTTTAGCCAAATAGTTTATTTAATTACCAAAATAAAGTTTGTATTAAGGATTTTGTGGAACGACAATATTTTCATACTCAACAAATGCAAAAAAAAAATCATGAATAAAATTGCTACGATAACTAGCACATGAAAGATCTGAAATGTTTTATTTTTTAACCAAATAGTATATTTAATTACCAACATTTTAAGCGTGATTTGAATAAAATCGGATGAAAAATAAAGTTTTAATTAAGGATTTGGGGAACGACAATATTTTCATCAATTTCTCAGCCATTTCTTATCAGATAAAAATTTTCAGCATATCGACGGAAAAAGCATTGAATTACCTTTCCAACGATATGCCATTTATTTCGATTGGACTGGCTCCACAAGGGTTTGAGTGGGACCATACACCGAAAAACACAAAAGTACCGTTATCTAAAAAACGGTAATTAGGAAAAAAAAAATTACAGCGGTTTTCGTGTTTAGGAGGTCACAATTAACTTATCTAGGCATGTGGCGTTCTTGGTACTTTTCCAAATTAAAAATTTGTAAAGCAGTGTTATACATAATAATAAGGTGGGTAAAATTTTTTCGCGTCAAAAGCACATCGCGATTCTTGTTCTATAAGTCATTCCAAGAAGCTTTGCCAAAGAAACCATAGGTCAAAAATAAATTTCGAGCCCCGGGTTTTTCAAAATAGTAAGATTTTTCAAAATATTCCAGAAAAGAGGCAAACAAATTGTATTTGATCTAGCCAGACCTGTATCATGCGGTTGTTAGAGTCGAGAAATCCATTAATTTTTTTTATTGCCGCCAGAGAACGTTTTCATACACTTTTTAGAATTTATCGTCTTTTTTTGTGGAAAATTGACGAATATTTCTCAAAATGCAATCTCGAATTTTAAACGAAAGCGTTTTAAGCGTTCTAAAAATATGTTCATACGAATTGCATTTTCAAATCTATTGTGTTTACAATTTTCAATTTGTACTGCAGAAACAGAAAAGGAGTAGAAAGTCCGAATATAATAAAATTTAATTTAGCGCTTGTAAAATCTTCTTAAAAATAATTCGGAGTAAAATAATCGAGTGGGCTCCCAGTATTCCGAAATTCTGTTGATTTCTTCTTGACGTGACAACCAACTTGTTGAAGAATATTTTAAAATATAATTGAGAGGAATTCGTCTCTTCTACTATGTTTTGCAGAAGTGGTTTCCTATATCTTTTACAAACTTGTAAATATCATTTGAAAACGCACGCTTATATGCTGCCACTGATACTTAACTTAGAATGTGGCATAAGCTATCGTTCAATCAACAAGTGCAAAAATCTATTTACAGTAGCGGAGTTAAGTGTTTGGTGCAAATGGTCTTGTAAAAGAGCAAATGCGACATATCATAGCTGTTTTGTTAAATCCGACAATAAATTCATTTGACAGTAAATACGAATGGCAATTGTATTTATATCAATTATAAATATGTAGATTTGAAAAATTTGGAAATAGTACCAAATGAGTCACGGGAGTACCAGCGTACTTTTTAGTTTTGAATTGTACCAAAAAAAGTACAATTGTACCAACTTTATCAACCCTGTATTAGATCAAGCTACTGTAAGTCAAAACATATAAGGGATGGACGCCATACAATTTCTGCAACCATGTCTTTTTAACCGTTTTTACCTCTAAAAGCTAAACGGGCACGTACGTACGTGAATTATATAAAGCAATAATCAAAGAACAGGTTTTGCAAATATGGCAAATATAGAAAAATATAGATTTTTTTTTATTTTCCGTCAAAGTTGAAAAATAGTGAAAAAATAGTGATTTACCAGGAGAAACACAAAGCAAACATAAATTTTTTTTATCATTATACATTTAATAAATACATCAATCAATACAAACAAAAAATAAGGCGATTCGTTTCACCTGAAATCGCAACAAATTGACTAAAAATTGTGTGTTTTATTTTGAAAACCGAAAGTCGGTCAACTTTGAACGATTATATCTTCTAAACTAAAAATGTGATATAATTAAGAGTGGCATATTTAAAATTGTTTAAAATTTCCTATAACATGGGTTTATTCAAAACCTCGTTTGCTCTACGGGCGCCACTGTGCGACGTTTAATTAATAATTTTGTTTCTGAAGTGAACTATGAAGTTCTCCTGCCTTTAACTCTTTTGGTTTTCAGAGCTTCATGTTTGTTAAACAAATAAAGAATTTCACGATTTAGAAAATTTACTTTCTCACTAGTTGAAGTTATAAAATAACATGTCATCAAAATAAACATTGATCAGGTGTTCTTCCAGTGATATAAAATTTATATTTTTAAAATCACGGTAAGTGAATTCTTCAGTTTGTAGTACAACTTTAAAATCGTAGTTCGGGAATATAAGTATGTGTTCATACGGCTCATGTCTTATTGACAAGATTGCTACTTTATAGGCGAGAGGGACGAGGGGAAAAGAAACGAGTACACAGGTGCATGTACTGCCTTTTTCATTCGTTGTTTAATTTTGTTATTGTTTTCAATGTCCAAAAAGCACACATGCATTCGCACGACTTTACAAAAAAAATACAACATGTCGTCAACATTACATGAATCATTTGAACGCCAATTCATGTTCAAAGAAGAAAAAGGAAGAATCTTGTCAATAAGACATGAGCCGTATGAACTTAGACTAAGATCGTGTTTTGAAAAAATTGCTACTGCTAACTGATCATGGTATATAATTTTATGGTTTTCAGCTACAAAGAAAAGATCCAGCAAGGTGGCACTAGTTGAAGTGAAATGTATCGGTCTGAAGTTGTTTACTGAGAAAAGATTAAGAGCTTGTGAACAGGTTTGAATTGAAGTCGCCAGATATAATAATATTTGAATAGCTTACAGTTCGAGATTCCAATTCAGCAACAAGCGAATTTAATTTAATATTCTTGTTTGGTCTTTATACGCACCCCAGCAACAATTTGTCATGGCAGGAGTTTAACTCATTTAATATGAACTCAACATCATTTTCCGTGTTAAAAGTGCATATAAGCTTACATGAGACATTGTTTTTTATATGTATCGCCACACCATTACCCTTACGATCCGATCTGTATAGGTTGTTCCCATTTAATCTAACAAGGTTGTCATTGAGTGCGTCGTTAAACCACGTTTCGGAGACACATACAGCGTCTACACCAGCATATTCAAACAGGTAACGAAACTCATCAATTTTGCAATGAAGGCTCTGGGCATTAATGTGGCAAACTTTGAAACCTCGATTTTGATTTCTTAATTGTCATTACCGTAATGAAATTTTTCATTGCATTAATGAAAAAAATTTCATGAAATTGATTCATTAGATTTATGAAGCATAATTCTTTCAGTGTGGTATCTGAATAATCGAGGAAAATTGTTTGTTTGTATTTTTTTTGACAAGTTTTATATGGTCCTTAAAATTGGCTTAGTGTAAGTTCTGCCTGCATGCGAGGTCTTGTGTGGTCACCCCATACATATAATATGTGTTTGAAATCCAAATGGTGACTCAATTTACATACATATGAAAAAATGTCTCAATCATGATGCCATAGAAAATTCAAAAACAAATACGCAAATCTACAAATTATTAATTTTTGGCATTAGAAAGTTTTAAAAAATTTGTTAAGTTGTTTTTTTAAAGTTACATTAAAACTTCATACAGCCTGCTTTAAGTGGTTGATGTAACCACATACCACTACGTCACTTTTGTCGTAACTTAAAAGGTTAACTTGCTAAATTTCTTGGGTGTAGGATTTTAAGTTTGCATTAGGATTTTACGAAATAAAAGTCTTCTTGTGTTTGTATTTGCAGTTGTATGAGTTTAGTGTAAGTTTTTTTTTTTTTGTATGTTTTTCTTTTCTTTTTCTTATGTGAGGTGAATTTCAATAATCCTATTGTCTGCTTTTAGGCTTTCGCACATCACGGTATGGATGCTGGTACAAACATACAAGCAGCCACATAAATACAAATACATGAATGTGTGTGTGCAAAGCTCAATGTGCTTTTCGTTGTCATTTCTGTCGCTTTTCATTTTTCAGTTTCATTTTTTATGTGATTTGCAATTTTCGTTTAAGGAGTTTGAATCACATGCGTTTGGAATTTTGCCGACTTTTACTCAGAGAAGAGGATTTGCAAAATCCCTTTACAGAATTTTAATGTGACTTTTTATTCAGTTTATATACCAAATCTATTCTTCTTTCTTTATTTGTATTTGTTTTTTTATCGTTTTTTGTTTTTCTTTTGATATTTTACCGGATACCTTGTTTATTCTCTGCCTAGCAGTTGTGTGTGGCGCTGCATGAATGGATGTTTCAAGAAGGTTTAATATTAAATAACTCAAATGTCTTCGTTGTTTACAGAATGTTTAGCTTTATTTATCAACATTTAACTTTAAAAGCTTTGCCATTTAAAGTCTATGTCTTTTTGTCTGTTCTCAATTTTTATTAACAAATTCAATTGTTCGGGAAGATGAACTTAATTTGCAAATGAATTTAAATTATTTTGTACAAATTCATTATTTTTAACTTGTACTGAATTTTAATTTTTATTTGTTTCTTTTGTTTTTTAATGATTTATATGATAACAAATAAAAATTACTTGAATTAAAGTAATTTTCTTATTTCATTGCAAAAAAGTTTAAAAATCATATTTTAACTATATGTAGAAATGTTGTGCTCGTATCTAGAAGTATAAATAAAATGTATATGACAATGAGGTTTATCGTTTATCCACCATCAAAAATTCATAATGTATCTAAACAGTTTCCCATCAAACCGATTTTAAAAACTAAGGCCATATTTAAATTTTTCATAAAAATGGTGAATAAGTTCGGTCGAAATGTTTGGCTTATTCAATACCAACACTATCACTTTTTTAACGTTATACAAATCTTAAATAATATCTAAAATAAGATATAGATGATTCTTATACGGTAACTTAGCAAAAATATTTAAAAAAAGAAGTGGAAAAAAAATTCTTAAAAAATTAAAAAAAAATCGGGAGCAACAATTGACTCCAAAATCTATTTACAGACTGGGCTTGTAACGATTTTTTCAGATTTTTGGAAGAGCTTTAGAGGTCGTACAAGTCGAATTCTTATCAAGAAATGGGGTTTACCGGTCTTTTTTTGAGTTTTCTTTATAACTTTGCAAAAACCCACAATTTTATACACTGTGTTTCTCTGCTAATGCCCCAGTCTCGGGGAAAAATATTATGATGTAATAGTACGAGTACATTTAGTCATAATATGATTCAATAATAATCTTAATATGGTGACTACAATCATAATTCTTATCATAATAGAATATGTTTACCACAACCATGTTTTTTCTTTGCGCGTGTAAGAAGTCGTGGTGATTCGAGGCTGTAGTCCCCTCTGGGCCAATTGTCTGGTGAATACTGTTTGGCTCTTGTCACTGGTTAATATCACAAAGGGCCCGCTATAAGGACCCAAGTGAGACGTCTTTTTTTCGGCTGCCCATTGAACATAACCTATTGTTACGTTACTGCCGTTCAATAACGTTTGATTTCCTTTATAATAAACCGTTTAGAGTTCGTTGATTGCAATTCAAATAAAACTAAATAAACTCAACAATTTAATTTATAACACTTATTTATTAAGAACTTATGCCCAATTTTCAGGATAGTATTTAAATCTATATTAAGTTAATTTTCATAACAAACTTAAATCGTTTTTAAATACAGATTGGTTTTCTGAGTTTTATTTGAAAAGTCTTATTTAATTTAGATAAAAGTATGGTAGCACTACTAAATATGTACAAAAAAAAAATATAAAAAAGTGTAATTATTTACAAGGAGGTCTGAAAAACCAGCTGACTGTTAATGCTTTGCCTGTTGTTGTTATATTGAGGCCACCTTGCTAAAATATTACAATGGAAACTTAAGTTGAAATTAAGTGTACCACATCGGTGACTTAAGTTTTACTTAAGTTTTTAGTGAAGAAGAGAATTTTGTATTTAAAACGATTTTAAAAATAAATGTGTTTTAATATCAATCCTGAAAATTTGCCATTAGTCACTTTAACAACCGTAATTTACAGCTTTTATTAACAACTCACTACTGTGATCAAAACACTTCAATGTTTAGAATTTTCTCCGCGTGATGTGTATCAACTTGACAAAGTCTGAACTATCAATGATCTTATGCCATCTCTTTTGATTCTATTTATACTCCAGCCCAGACGGACAAATGACCATAGAACGTTCCAGCACTGACGTCTAGATGGCTCTAGAGCGTACGACCCTCACGTCTATTGTGTTAACTAAACCGCATTATCTATATGGCTGAATTTATTGAGTAATTATGCATCATAGACTAAGGCATACTTTTAGGTGTTACAATTAATTAAAAATAACTTAATAACGAACATTCTGGTATTTACAGTTCGGTTAAACTACAATTATGCACAAAAATTTTAAATTTACATTTGTGCATTGATTTTTAAACTGATGTGTGCATTACTAAAACAATAACAATTTAAACTAATAAAATAACTAACAAATACTAAATAACCAATCAATACAAGATAACTAATAAATTAATCTAATTCTTAACTAAAGTTACTTTCGTAACACTATTATATGTTTCTTCATACATAATTTTTCACAAAAAAATTGTTCAGGAATAGAAAACTACAGAATATTAGAAGCTCTAGTTAATACAAATAAACAAATACCGAAGAACATGTAAATCAATTAAAGTAGATAATCATTCAAAGCAAATTTCCATCTACCAAAGAGGTTAAATACAATTTAGTTTAAAGATTGATGTTTGACTATTTAATGCCAGCCATCGTCAATGGCGGTGAGTGTTAAACGGCAAACCAATCGAGACAATTCAGGCCAACCTAGATTCGATGCACAATTCAATCAAGAATGAAAAATTATTAATAAATTTTAATTAACTTCATGTTGTAAAAATCCTTTCTTCATAAAAATAATTTAATGAAAATTAAATTTAATGAACTTTAGCCAGATTAAATATATTAAAATTTGGATTAAAAAATAAGCCTTTGCTACCTTTATGTGTTCAAAATTTTAACTTTAAAAAAATACAAAGCTAAAAATTTACTAAACGAAAAATTCCTTATCCCTTATGAGGAGGCAAGAAAGCACGTTTTTATAAAACAAATCACATCATCGAAGTGAAAGCATCTTGATTTTTCTTTCTGATCTGTTTGTTTGCAACGTCTGACTAAATAAATGGAGAAAAACGTTCATTTTATATAACATTTATTCTCTATTACATACAGAAGACACATTCACATATACAGATTCCCACACATTTACAAATTATATTTGCATACTTAGTCACATACATAAATAAACAAATAAAGTACCTGGTATTTCATTTTCAACAAATCAATACTCATTTCATTTTAATGTATTGACTTATTGACTGCATTTTATTTGACAATAAATCGCTTACATGAGCTATGGAAACATTATTACCGAAGAATGTCTGTCTGTAGATCTGTGACTACAAGATGAAAATTACAAAGTCACTTACAGAAATCATGTCGAAGTATTTGTACATACTACATAGTACATAGAGTTTCCCATCTTATTCACCGAAATACTGAAGGGAAAGTTTTATTATTATTAACTTAAGTACCAGAATATAAAATTACATTTATTTAAATGTTTTAAAAGATCTATTCCAGAACTACTGTATATTATAACAGGTCTGCTATATACTAAAAGTCTTTGGAAGGTTTAACTTCGGAATTTGTTGACCATTTCCCAATAGTACATACATACAACTATTTAATAATCCGGGCAACTCTAAATAAAGAATTGCCTGCTTATTACTGTGCGACTAATAAAGGCAGAAACAATAGCTCAATTCACAATCTTGTGCAAATGGTCTTGCATCGTAGCATTTGCAAAATGGTATAGTAAATACTGTAGCATACTTTTGGGAGCATTTGCAAAATGGTATAGTATATTTTTACTCTACACCAACAAAATAAACAGCAATGCACTTGCTACTCTTTTGCAAATATGCAACGCCTAAAACCAATAGTTTATATTTACTCGACTTTTGCAACACTTGATTGTAAATCGACAGCTAACACTCTGTGAACCAAGCCAATCAAAAGTATACTACAGTATTTACTATACCATTTTGCAAATGCTACGATGCAAGACCATTTGCACAAGATTGTGAATTGGGCTAATATATTTATATGTTTTATAGCTTTTTATGTCTTTTGGCGTCGATTTGTTAGAGCTTATTTTAACTTGTATTACCCTCCATTTGCAGCATATATTTGTATATCTTGTGCAAACGAGAATTTCTTTAAAGTTAATAGAGCATATTCCTCCTTTTTAAAGTATAGTTTATTGATACTTGATTTATTTTAATGCCTACAAGTTCTTAGCAGAGAAACAAAAAAAACCTTTTTAAATTTTAGTAAACAGATGTCTTTTCTATTCATACCCACCATAGCTGGAGAGGGGTTGAACTGATGCGTGTAACACATACAAATATTGATTTTAGACCCACCTTATAGTCTACCGATTGACGTATAATCACACTCTGAATCGATCTAACGATGCCCCTTTATGCGCCTTGCTTGCTTTCCAGGTAAAAGTTGTGCGCAGAATACACAGGTTACCATTTCAAAGACAATTCAATTAAATTTGATGCAATCGCATTGAAATTGAAAGGCAGACATTTTTCTTATTCTCTTTTGAACTTGCCTAAACCTTTCACAATCACGAAATTAATAGACAGACAGTTATTATTGTTTTCCTTTATCGTTCTTTTTCGTTGTTGACGAATATGAACATTTAACAGGCATTGATACTAAAATTACATTGGTGTGAGAAAAATGATATGAAGCAACAACATCAAAATGCCGAAAAGTGTAAAAGATAAGCAAAAAAATGTCCAGTACAGATAGTCATGTACTACACACTCTACCTCTACAACCCCTCGCCTACGAACTTCGTCTGTCTGCCTTTCATTTGCCACATTGTAAATAGGGACTTAAGAACGAAGCCTGCTGAAAGTGGTCAGAATACAAATTTGATTTTGGAGTAGAGCCTTTGTGATCATTAACCATCTTACAATTTTGTTATTAAGTTAAAATTAGGCCTTAAAATATTCAACTGCCTACTCAACAATTTCGTTAGAATTTTATAAGAAAAATATTTTTAAAACTGAGTGTTTTCTATGCGAACGTTAACGTTCGAAATTGCTGAACAGGCAGTTATTTCAACATAATTAATGGTAACATTGATATACAATTTGGCTGCCATTAATTGTTTTAATAGCTGCTAAGTCATGGCAAAATTTTATAATGTTAAGTCTAGAATGGACCTATACAAATTCCGACCCTAAACGTCCTTTAAGACAAAATAATTTCATATAGATGTTGGTAAACAGACAATATATTACACAAAGAACTCTAAAGGCCTCGTTAATCCTACGGAAATGTTGCGGACACGTAAACGTTGCGGTCGACTTCAACCGTAAACGTGTAATGTGGGACTGAAATGTGTTAAAAAGAAAACAAAAAATCTGTTTATTGCAAACAATGACTTTGCATTAATTTTAGCTTCTGTGATTTGTGCGTTTTGTATAAAAATAAAAAAAGAAAACATTGCATGCTTCGATGGAATGTTCGCTCTGTCAATAAACTTAAGCCAAGGTTGGAAAGTATCTCAAATATGTACTTGTATTTAAAATACTAATACGTATTTTGTATTATAATTACCAGGGAAAACAAAAAAATGCAGTTGCATGTTTTTCCTTCAGCGACCAATGAAGGCAGAAACAATATAATTATCCGTTTTAAAGCTTTTTAGAAATTTTGGCATCGATTTGTTAGTGAATATTTTTGCAGTATTTTTTAAGTTCTCAGCACTTATTTTGCATTTTTTAATCGTTTTTGTTTTAAATATCTGTCTGTATACCCAAGTTGTTGCTTCAATTTCGCCATCTACATTTATTTTTACTCGGAAATTGTATTTAAGTATAGCTTTTTTAAGATTTAAAATTGTATATATGAATAAGCAAATATTAAGGAAAAAGCCATAATATCCGTTCTTGGTGATGTGTGTAATACATAGAAATTTGGACCAATCTTTTAAAGTGATCTAACAATAACCATTTGTCCATCTGGCAAGTTGCCTGTCCATGTTAATCTTGTGCGCAAAGTACAATTTTAATCTTGTAGATTATTTGATCTAATTATCAGCCATGTTATGACAATCGCACGATTTGAAATCGCAAAACGCCAGATTTATTTTACGGTGTTTAGTTTCTTAAAGTTCCCTTTAGCGTTCTTTTGAAATTTTTTTGCGCTTGCGATTTTCAGTAAACGTATTATGCAATTTCAAGTCATATTGCAAATGTTAAGCGTTTTGCGATTATCAGAACATGCCCGTATATCAATACATTTTAATTGTACTAAGGACGAATTCTATGTAAATAGTGAGAATCGGTCTATAATTTTACATACTCCCCATAAAAACTTTTTTCCATATTAGCTCTTTGTATCCGTAATCCATCTAAATGTATTTAGATTAAATTCGCCCCAAAATATTTTACTGCAAATTAAATTTTTTTCGAATCATTTAACATCTATAAATAACTTTAACTTTTGTTTATATGTTAACATCAATAAACAATTTAGCGACATTCCCTAAAATCCCTTTAAGACAAAAAATTGCATATGGATGTTAATATCTAGATAATATGCAGCACAAATGACTTTTATATGAATTTTAACCTCTTAACACAACTCAGTTTTTGTGAGCTGCCCATCGTTTCCAAACAGGGTAAAATCTCGAAAATTCGTCTGAAAATACTATGGAGTTTGGGCTTAACCGACTATAAGTTTAGGATTGTGTTTATTAATTGGAACTGATAATAAATTAATGAATGTTTTACTTTCAAATTAGCAATTTTTGAATTTTTTGGGGCATATTTTAAACAATTTTCAAGTTTTTACTGCATATTTAATGCGCATAAAACAGTTACAATGTATTTTGTATTTTTGCAAAGCCAGCTGATTTACAATTCCGTTTGTTGTTATTGTTTGTTGGTTCACTGTTTAAAATAAATAGAATTGTATTAAAAAGTGTGAGAAATTTTTACAACTTTAGCCAAAAACAAGTAAGAGTGATATATTCGGCTATGCCGAATCTTATATACCCTTCACCATGATGAGATAAGAACAAAAAGTTATATACATAAATAACGTTCTTGAGATAGGTATTAATAAATATTAATTGAGCCACGCCAACTTTTCATTTCGTCATGCCGAAGAATATAAAAAAACAAGAAATTTATATATGTATGTACCTAAGCCCGTTTCCTCTTTTGCCAAAGTTGATGTTTGAAATTCGTTTTATAATCTTAAAATCGTTTTTTAGAACATAAAAAAATTAAATTAAAAAATAAAAAAAAAAAATTTCGGGATTCGAACTGGCAATATCATCAGTCTCAGGAGAGAACTTAACAACTCGGCTACGAATGCTTTTACTAAAGAAGCGTTAAATTAAAATATATTGAGTCTATGAGTTTGTTTCTTTATTTGAGCGGCATATCATATATATGCATTAATGTGTATGTGTATGCGTAAAATTAAACACATTACAAATAAAATCCACCACTTGTAGTGAAGGGTATAAAGAAACCACAAAAAAACCACATTACCAACACTGTATTACCATAGCCACTGTATGACCGTAGAAACCAAAATTGAATTGGTTTGTATGGTATGTTTATGTCGTTTTGGTATAATACAGTGTTGGTATGGCAATGTCACGTCTAGTTGGACCTTTTAAGGAACAAATTTGAGGCAGTCGTGGTTGTTTACTCATATCTCATTTGTGGACCGATCTTGCTGAATTTTTATAGCAAAAAATACCGGCCCATATGTGACATAAATGTATAATAACCTGGCCCCCATCATATATGGGGTCTTCGGAAACCCCATTTCAAGGACCCAGAATATATGTACTTTATAGGGTCTAACATCAATATTATAGAAATTACAAACGGAATGACAAACTTATACATACCCTATTCAGCACCTGTGGTGAAGGGACTAATTATCAGTTGAGGTGTTAAGACCGGCGGTGCGCAAACTGACCCCAGGATATATGAACCCAAAAGTAAAATGAAAAACGGACCCAAAATTTTACATGAGACACAACAACACGCAATTTTGGCGCAATGTTTTTTTTTTTTTTTTTGGTTATTTTTCATTTTTTCGTTAGGGTGTTTTTGCATTTTGTGGAATGAAAAATGACCCCAATATAAAGGAATGAAAAATGGCCCCAAATAAAATCACAATTTTTACTTTGGGGCTATTTTTTGTCTACAATTAAAAAATGCAAAAAAAAATGAAAAATCATCCCAAACATTTTTACACAAATTTTATAAAATTCTATGTAAAAGTTTCTGGGGTCAATTTTCATTTATTTTTTTTTTTTTTGGGCCATATTTCTTAAGGCCATATTTCGCAGCGCCGTTAAGACCATATGGCAACTTAATAAATCTTGGTCAAGCGTCCTGCAAAATCTTGGTCAAGCGTCCTGCAACTGCTAAATTTTTTCTCATACCGTAATGTCTTGCAAAATTGCTCATTAATCAATTTCATTTCTTTTTAATTAAATATTTTCTACAATTTGTAGAGCCTAATTAGGTGCCTAAAACAACTGTTTTACGGATATTTTCGGTTTCCCTGCTAATAATATCTTAATTTAATTTAAAAAAATGTTCCTAAAAATAATTTCTAGCCAGTACCTATGTTCTGTAAATTTAGTGAGAACTTCTTGCATCGAAAAGATGTGAAACAAAATATTCCATCGTTTCTCGAAAAGTGAGACAAATGTGTGTCTGTAACTCATGTCGAAAACAATCAAAAGAGATTACGTCGTTACGTTATAAATGTCATAATATTGCACTCGAAGCCGATGTGACATTGCAGACGTTCAGAACGCCAGTAACACATATCGTTGACGGCGACCAAAATTTACTTAAATTGAAAATTTTTCAACGACGGCGGCGAAAACACAACCGTCGGCTTTGCGAAATTGTGTAAAGAGCGACTTTAATGTTTGTTGTTTGCAAACGAGCTTTGAAGACATTCGTATATTTTATAAAAATGTTAAAAGCAAACTAATAAAACAATGAAAAATGTGCCAAGAATAAAATATTATTATTATTATTCTTTGCATTTTGCATTTTTAATTGTTTTTTAGTGTTAAAATTTTTTCTCGCCCCATTTTTATTCGTGAGTTTTTTTGACAGTTCAAAGTGGGAACTTTTCTCACCAAAATGTTACAGACACACTTTTTCTGTAAATTGGCGAGTAATTTCCTTACGTGACAGTTTGTACTCGCCAAAACAAGTTACAGACACAGTTAAGTGAGAAAAACAGCTGTTTGTTTCAATTTATGGCATTTTTGTTTCATTTCACACATTTCAATCGAAAACTTTCTGGACGCGAGAGTTACAGAACATGGGCACTGGTTATCCCTAAAAGAAACGTATTTAAACTTTTGTAGGTAGATATGAAAAGCGAATCTTGTAATATTTTTAGAAGAAAAATAAGAATACACACACAAACAAGTTTGTATGTGTTCAATGTAATTTTACTTTCAAACTTGTAGGGAGGAAAGAAAATGAAGCGGATTACATTTCAACACACGTTTACATGAAAAAACTCTTCTTGTTCAAGCAAGTGTATCAAAACATTAATACATACTAATATTAACCTTCCAAGCTGGAAAACACAAAAGGCCCTGACTTTTGCATACCCGCTAAAATGTAGTTGCTTCTAAATAACTCAATACTTATTACCGGGGCAAATTTTTATGTGCTCAAATAGTTAAAAAATATGCAAGCAAACGAGCTCAAAACTCGATGTTAAGATGTGACTCACAACTTCCAAAATCTCTTTGCGTTCATGCGATGATTTTTCGTTGCATGTCTTTTCTTTATTTACAGTTTGGCCTTGATTATCTGTTATTCGATTAACCGGCAGCTTCCAGTAATTGAAAAATAAAAAATTTTTTTTGCATTGATTTTAATTACCTCTATTATCCGGCATTACCCCTGTTATCCGAAATTATAAACAAATTATCTTTTTTTCGTTTACTTTTGAACAATCAAATTTAAATAAACGAAGAACGAGAATTTCCTAACGTACTGGAAGCACTTTCTGCCAAAATTACTTTTTTCCTCATATTTACATAAAAAAAGAAACACACCAACAAAATAAATAATCAAGAATGCTGCCGGTCCCGTATATTATCGATAATCGAGATCTCACTGTATTTTCAACCACACACTTCAAAGTAAGAAAAAGAATAAAACGTAAAAAGAAAAAGTTAAAAAAGAAATATAAAAAACGACATGAAAAACACAAAACGAGTCGTTTTGTTTACCCCTCTTTCTTCTCTACACCACTCGCCAACAAACCAAAAGAGACGTCGACAAAGCGACGTCGTAAAAGCCTCCAGGTGAATTGGCTGTAAGCGTTATACATAGTTAAATTTTTCATTTTTGCATGGCTTGATTTTGACCAATTTTCAGAATATAGTGCATGTAGTCATAAAACTCTGAATAGCATTGGAATAAAATAAAAATAGATAAACTTTATCCTATTGATCAATATTGTGCAAAAAAAATCATTTTTCTCGGAATTCATAAAAATCAAATCGGTGCCCTACCCAAGTGCAACGGGGTATTCTTCTAAAATGTTCTTATTTTCATTCTCTACGATGTTTTTAACAAGTCCCTTGAGTGCAGATTTTAATTTTTTCGATCTTTTTGAAAAAATTTTTTTAAATTCGAAATTGGAGATTCGGAAAATGCACCAAAAATTTTTGTCTGTTTTCTAGATCACCTTAGGACAAGTTAACAATTTAAAAATTTATATTAATTTCTCGGTCAAACAATAATTGCAACATAAGTGTTCTGGGTCATTATTTATTACCGGGCTAGTTCTATACCGATTTTGGGTCTTTATAAAGACATAATTGTGCTTACATTTCGATTAATTTATTATCTAGAAAAAAAAGTTTTACGACATATTAAATATTTGACAAAAACTAAAAAAGTGAAAGTTTTGCCGTGTATTCACTATTCAAAATTACAATCAATTTCCGCCTCGACTTGTCTTTATCCAATCGGCACCAGATTTCATATTAAATGTTTTGGTACACAAAGGTACCATTTAATTAAATTGCATACCGTTTTTATGGCTTGTATATGGCTTCATTTTTGCCTTTGCTGACTTTTTAATCCAACATCAAATTATGGGCGCCACTTATGCCATCTCGGATGGTACCCCCCTAATGTCCAATTTTTTGCACGTGGCAATAATTCTTTTCTAATGCTTTGTATGTCTAGGTTTAATTTGGCTCGCTGTTATGCCACGCCCCATTCATTCATTGGCACATAAATATTTTATTAAACCAGGTAGATCAACATACAAAACCAAGAAACCAAGTCAGAATGAAATTTAATGTCAATGAAGTATCTAGAATTGTGTAAAAGTGTTTTTGCCACCCCCTAAAATTTATATGTATATAGTTTTATAATTTAGCATTAAAAATAGAAGTTTGGGTTAATAAGTCTTTCTGTACACATACAATTAGGGAAGCAAACGATACATCGATGATTAGAAAACATCGTTGTATCGTTCATTAACATCGATATTTACATCGATGTTTTGATGGGCGATATATCGGCGATACATCGGCGTCAAAACTAAAAAACATCGACATCGTCCATTTAATATTTTCATTTATTAAAAATTTATTAATAATAGTTTTACCATTTTTAAGTTTAATTTTTTTAACTTAACCTTTATTTTTAAAATATGAAAAGTGTATTTCAAAGCATAACAGTACAAAGTAGGTGCGTACTTATGTACATGCATTGCATAACTATATGTAAGGGGTAACCCCTTTTATAATCTGAAGAAATGTCAAAACAATTTTGGAGACTGTGCAAGTGTGAAGGCCAAACTATAATATTCTTAAGTTGGCTTAAGCCACAGTAATATACATGTAAATCGTATGTGTCAAATCATATTGTACTTAAGAAAACTTTTTGTTACATTTTATGAAACTGTCATTTGCTTAAGCAAAGTGTGAAATTGATTTTGTGTTTTTAAATGCATTTTACAGGTTTTTTGTTAATTTTAAACAGAAGCTTAAGCAAGCTTATGCATATTATAGTTGTGCCTTTAGATTTGCAGTAGCAAAGCAGAAATTAAGCAATCCGTAAGTATAACTGCAAAGTAGATTATAACATTGATGTTGAAACATCGATGCATTGTGTTTTTAACCGATGTTAAAATCGATGTTTTTTAATATCGATGTTTTTTTGAACGATGTTGCATCCCTACATACAATAAGTGCGTGAAAGGGTTAAAATAGGAATTTCTTTCAAATGTTGTTTTAATTTACTTTTTATTAAAATATAATTAAGACCTTTAAACTTTTATATTTATTCCTGCAACAGGCATAAAAACTGAAACTTGGTTTAAACCAAATCATAAGAAGACCTGACTCTCTTGAATCTACTGGTGCTGTGTTATTTTAATACCTAAAACACCAAGATATTGACTTTACAACGGCGAGAGATGCACTGATTTAGTCCATTACAGAACTGAATAGAATTGCGCACCAGTTTTGAAATATTTCATGATGTGTTTTGCAATTAAATAACTATTGACGTCAGCAGTCGTCGATGGCTGCGAGTGTAAGACGGCAAATCCCCTCTGAGGAGATCGAGTGGTTGCGATCGAAACATGTTAGGGTAACCTACCGGCCAGGGTTCAAGCCCGGCTACAGTCAAGAATGAAAAATTATCAATAACAATTTTAATTAATTTTCATGTTGTAAAATTCCATTCTTCATAAAAATAATTTAATGAGAATTAAATTTGATGAACTTATAA
Source organism: Pollenia angustigena (assembly GCA_930367215.1). Taxonomy (NCBI): domain Eukaryota; kingdom Metazoa; phylum Arthropoda; class Insecta; order Diptera; family Polleniidae; genus Pollenia; species Pollenia angustigena. The sequence continues at coordinate 114,320,416 of OV884057.1, read as the reverse complement.
TGTTTTCTTATCGTATTTTTAAAAGTTACATACCTAATATTTATGACTTAAATTAATATAAAAATTAATTTATATGATATCATTTTCTTTACAATTGTATTCATTTAATATGAAATAAAAATGTAATGTTAATAAATGTTAAACGTTGAAAATGGACTTACATTTTTTTTCAAAATGTATCTTTTTGGAAACTAAAATGTGTCTTTCTCGAAATTTTACTGGCAACACTGGCCATAACCTCAAAAATTAGAGGTTTTCAAATCTAAATTGGGACAGCTGAACACGAATATGGCATTTATTTATTATACCCACACCACAATAGTGGTATTTGAATTTGTGCGGATGCTTGTAGCACCTTAAAATATTGGCCCTAGATCCACCTTTAAGTATACCTATTTAGAAAGTGTTTCTGAATCGATCTTACAATTTTAGAGACAATTTAATGAAATTTGTTACATAGCTTCTAAATCGCACAAGGAAAAAAACTTTTTAAAATGGGGCGAATTGGTCTATAATTTTACATAGTCCCCATACAAGCTGCTTTTCGGAAAAGGGTCGTTTTGCCCATAAACCATCTTTTTTTGTTGGTATTAGAATTGAATTTGTTCAAAACTTATTTATATATTTTTTTTTTTGTAATTTGCTTAACCCTTTCAGCCCCACTGTTGCCTATAGGCAATATTGCAATCAAACGCTTATAACTCCCGTTTAATTTTTTCTTATAACGGTTTTCTGTTCTTAGTTAATATGCATCTTAGCAATGTGTGTGCAGAATTTAATACAATAAGCTTTGGTCGTGTTCATTTGCGAACTGTTTGTTTAAGCAGCCACACGTATTACAAATTATATGGAAAAGTGTGTTTTTAAAAAAACTAAAGAAATTGATATTAAAAAAAATATTTGTGTAAAAAATGCAATTTGCTATTTAAAACAGGTTAGTTAATGATATTAAGCAACAAACACACAAAAAAAGTTGTAGCTTTGTCCTCAGTATTTTTTTAAAAACCATGTTGCCTATAGGCAACATTGGCCCATTATGTTCATAATTTACATAAGAGCATTGTGTTCACTAAAAATGAGTGCAAGGGTTTGGCAAAGTGAAAAATTGAAAAAAATTATTATTTTGAAGAATAACTGATGTGGTCTATTGTGACGCCTTAGTAAGTGAAAGAATTCTAGTATGAAACAATACGAGAAGTAAAGAGTGGATGAACAGGAAAAGAGGAAGTAGTGGAAGATAAAAAATCGGACTGCACAATCCAACAACAACCCAACTAAGCAGAAAACTGCCTTACATGTGCCCAGTACCCAGTCTTCAGCCGCGCAGCCAGGTCATTCCCATTACAAATCAGATTCTAGAGCCCGCATCTCGCGCAGGAATCTGCTTCCCAGTCACCGCAGCCTGCTGATCTGTAGCTAGGACAGTGGCACAGAAAGTGCTTACTGTCTCCAACTCCTCCGGGTCCTCACACAACCTACATGTATCCTACAAGTCAGATCCCATTCCCACCGCCATCCTGCATATCATACAGTGGCTTGTGATAAAAGCTATCATGGTCCTGGCGTAGGCCCTACTCTTGCCCAGCAGCGCATCTGAATTTGAACTGCTTAGAACCGGCCACAGCGTGCGCGATACCCGTCAGTCCGTTCGGGTCCGCTACGCCCGGTTAGTCCCGTTTAGCGGCCATTCCCTTATTCTTCCAAAGTATAATCACATTTGAGGCCTTACCGCCTGCAAGCTATCAGGACCCTCCATTTCCGAGCCTAGTTGCAGTGACCCATATTCACCAGCTCTATCATCACTAGATTCCACATCATCACCAACTTCATCACCGACATTGCAAGCTCTTGAAAAAGATATTATGTAGCAGAACCCGTAAACAATTAAATATATGACAAAACTATTCTCTGGGTTAAATAAGGATCAAAAGGACGATGCAGGATAAGTCACACAGGCTTTCCACGTTCGAAGTGCAGAAATGAAGAAATTTTGTATTATATCATACCTAAAATATAAAACAATTGCAATATATAAATTATCAAATATCTTCAACATGCGTTTAGGGTTACAAAGAACTGCCCAATGTTGTCTATAGGCAACATCTTATATATCCTTAACCAGGATAGGTAGAACCTTAAATTTTATTTTATTTTATATCTAGGCAAAAACGAACTTAACTAACTTAAAAAAAATTTTTTGAACCGCTCAAAAAAATTCGGTGATGAAAGGGTTAACAGTTTATTTTCATATTAACAGTTTATTTCAAAACTACTAAAATGTTAATTAAATAAAAATTATTCAATTATCTTACTTTACTTTATGCCAGCTATTTCTGCACCTGGTCGTTCCAACGTAGATCGGGTCGTCCCTTTTACGTTGCCCACCGATGGGTTCTTCTTTGTATCCCTTACGGGCCACACTGTGGCTGAAAATTGAATTTCATCGGCCAAAAGTCCAATTTTTTGTCATCGCCGATTTCAAAAATGTTAATGCGATTCGATAGAAAACATATTAGAACTAAGGTATCCAAAAAACTAGATTAAAATATTGGTAATTGTGGCTGTGGCATGCTGCTGGAAACAAATATTGTATGTTGTATACAAAAAAATTAATTTTTGTAAATTTGATCAGAACTAAATTATGATTTCTCGCAAACCGTTATCAATAATTGGTCGAAATTTTTTTAAGTTATGTATTCTTTAAGAAATAGTTTCTTACATCACTGTATCATTTATACCTGATGTGATATTAAATGTTTCCCCAGGTTCTATATTTTAGTTAAATCCGAAATTTAGAGGAGTAGAACTTGTTAGGGTCAAAAGGGGTTAAAAAGATTTTAGTACCATCAGAAACCTAAAGGTGTCCTCTTTAACCCCATATATACTTGTGCAGCTGTTTGGAACTGTCTGTTGAACACTTTTTTCATTTTAATGAAATTACTCGCAACATTTTTTTTTGCCATTTTTATTTAAGCTGCTCATATGACTGAAATTAAACTTAAGCTGAGTTACAAAAAATATGTTTAAATTGGAGATATTCGGATAAAACGGATTTTTTGGCTTGATTTTATTACGATTTTTCTTTTCTTATGTTTTATGTCAAACTGTTATCAATAGTGGGTTCAACATTTTTTATATTGGTAGTAAAGCTGTCTTTAAACAATGTAATGTTGTATTATTGTACCGATTATACCTGGTGTGTTATTAAATATTTTTTCAGGTTCTATATTTTAGTCAAATTGAAGTTCAGAAGAATAGAATTTATGAGGGTCAAAAGGGGTTAGAGCGATTTTACTAGCTGTAGGAAGGTGAAAGTATCCACTTTAAACTTTAAAAGTTTCTTTCAAGAACTGTCAAAATACATAAGTCACATTTGAAATTGGTGGCGAGAAAAACAAAATGTAGATATTTTGAATTTAAAATATATTAATTAAAATAAATAAAAAAATAGAAGGAATATAAATGATGAATGCATAATTTATATGATGAAAATAAACAAAAAACAATTGTTATATTTTGTTATATTATTTTTTTTTTTTTTTTTGCTTTCTTAAAACTAAAATTTTTTTGGCGAACTAATCATAGTTATATTGCCAGGGTATCACACAAATTTTAGGAGCCTCAACCGCAAAGTCCTCGTTCGACCTAAACCTTCGAATAGGAAGGCGAGAGCTTCCAGAATCCGCTCCAGAGTATATTGGTCTCCACCAGTAATCTTCTGAGTTTTTTTCTTGGTACTCCACCAGTAAAACGTCTGAGTTATATTGGTTCTCCACCAGTCACATGAGTTATAAATGGTTCTCCACCAAACAAAACCTCAAATTGAGGTTAAAAACGATTGCATATAGTAAATGCAGATACCGCAAAAACTGTAACTCGGTACAGTTATACGACGCCGAAACACTAACCAATGCGGGGTGACACCGCAAAACGCAACAAAAGCAGACAAACAAAAACGACCTGTTTGCCCTTAAGAAATAATGACAAAAAGCGCGAGCTGCTTCTCCACTTAGAACAGTTTTACGAGCGTTTTGTTATATTAAATTTTTTTTAGCCTTTTCTTGTTTTGGTTTTAATCACTGTTGCCAGATAAATTTGTGTCAAAATCGTCAATTTCCTGAGAAAAAAATACAAAAGATCGTCTTTTTTGTTTTATGAATCGTGCAATATAAAATCAATTTTAGACAAATTTGTTTCGACTTTTATTATAAAATAATCAAACAAAAACATTGTTAAAGTTCATGGGTATTTAATAATTTCATTAAATTTATATTTATTTTGTTAAGCTGGAGGATTATTTTTTAAAAAATTATTTATTTTTTTTAATCCGATAACAATTTAAAATTGTTATTTTTCCTTGGAGAAGTTACACAAAGGCATGAGAAAATAACATATTAAACAAAAAATAAAATAAATATTTTTACAAAAGCAAAAAGAAACCAAGATTAATAAAATAAACATACATCCTTTTTTAAAATAGATATACATGTACATTAGCGTGGCCGTTAGTTGTATGGAGAACTTTTTTTTTTTGATTTCTTATATTCTCCCCCCCCCAAATCGGTTCAGTTTTATGTAAAAAAAAATACAAAAAAATTTCGTAGCGATAAGTTGTGTTTTAGGGGGGGCGTCGGCCCCTCAAAGTTTGCCATCAAGCCATTTATTCAAATGTAATTTGTTTGCATATGACTATCTCTTAAAAACAACATTTTACAAGAACATGGTATATGGCAATATTTTAGCTCTTCTAGTCAACAACATTAGCCTCGAAGAAAGTTTTTTGCTAAAATTAATATTTAAGAAAATAATTAAGAAAATAACAACAAAATTCCAAACATTTTTTATACGTTTTATATATATAAAAGAGGGATTTAATGTCAAGTGAACTAATTTTGAAATCGAAATCTTTCGATTTGGATGAAATTTGCACCACCGTTAGTCCCATTGAATAGTAGTTCAGACACAAATTTTCAACAAGATCGGTCAAAAAGTTTCTGAGTTTGGGAGGGTCAAAGTTTGAAATTTTGGCCATACAGGTGTTCTTTCACATCCATGTAACTTATTACCAATTGGGGTTAGCAAAATTTATCTCAAGCAGCTTAGATAGCTATTTAATCAATCTTTTTAAAAAAAATTTTTTGGTTTTTTTAAAAAATTTTTTAACATATTTTTTTTATATTTAAAACTTTTTTTTTTTTTTTTTTTTTGCCAAGTTGTAAATTTAAAAAAAAATTTTTAAAAAATTCAAAAAAAAACAAAAAATTTTTTTTAAAAAGATTGATTAAATAGCTATCTAAGCTGCTTGGGACAAATTTTGCTAACCCCAATTGGTAATAAGTTACATGGATGTGAAAGAACACCTATATGGCCAAAATTTCAAACTTTGACCCCCCCAAACTCAGAAACTTTTTGACCGATCTTGTTGAAAATGTGTGTCTAAACTAATATTCAATAGCACTAACGTTGGTGCAAATTTCATCCAAATCGAAAGACATCGATTTCAGAATTAGTTCACTTGACATTAAATCCCTCTTTTATATATATAAAACGTATATAAAATGTTTGGAATTTTGTTGTTATTTTCTTAATTATTTTCTTAAATATTAATTTTAGCAAAAAACTTTCTTCGAGGCTAATGTTGTTGACTAGAAGAGCTAAAATATTGCCATATACCATGTTCTTGTAAAATGTTGTTTTTAAGAGATAGTCATATGCAAACAAATTACATTTGAATAAATGGCTTGATGGCAAACTTTGAGGGGCGGACGCCCCCCCTAAAACACAACTTATCGCTACGAAATTTTTTTGTATTTTTTTTTACATAAAACTGAACCGATTTGGGGGGGGAGAATATAAGAAATCAAAAAAAGGAAAATAACGGCCACCCTAATGTACATATTTACAAAAACCGAGATGAAAATGGAAAATTTTTAAATTAAATCAGCTTTGATAACAGTATTATAAATATTCTGGGTTTTTATGGAATTGATAGTGACAACGTTGTTTTATATTTATATCGTATGTAGTCCGAAATAGTATATTATTGAAATTTAACTATATCGGTTTACAAATGGCTGAGATATATAAATCTTTAATTTACCTATTCCTATAATGTTTTTCTTTTTTACCTGAAATATACTTAGTAGAATACCTGGTAGTTAAAATTAAAAAAATCGGTTCATAAATAAACGGGTTAAAGACCCAGTAAAATCTTCACCTACAAAATAATATGTTAAGTAATCAAAAACACATAAAAGCACTACATACAATTCGACTGAAAAACTAACGAATTTTACAAGGGTTGTGCCAAAATGAACAAATTCAAAAGTAAGTCATTTTTTTATCTAAATATATCCAGAAAAAAGTAGTTATCGAAGTTCTTATGGAAGAAAGCTACTAAATAACGAGCGAAAGAAGCTATCCATTTCGAAAAAGTTTTTACTGGGAGACAAACAAATTTCTTTCTTTCCGGAATAATGGTTTTGGCACAAAAGTGTACATATAAGATAAGAATATCAAATATCAATCATATTTTGTATATGTATATAAGAAGTATTAAATGTTCAAAATAAGCCAAGTCGGTCCATTACTTTCCCTCGAAATTTTACTTTTGCCGATACATTTTTTAGGGAAGAGACAAACAATTTCATGGACAATTTTCACAATAGGGATAAATATAAAAATTTAACCCTTGTTTCTAAAGATATCTTTTTTTCTAATAAACAAACATATAAAAATATTTACAATTATCTTATTTCAAAGACTAAGTGTAAAACGCAACGCCAACAATTTCATTAAAAGCAAAAACAAAATCAAAAATATTTTATAAATTTGTTGTTGCTTTCTACAGACATTCATATTATTTTTTTTTTTCAATTTTCAACGCCACAAAATAGAAGTGTTTGAAATTTAAAAATTCAAGATGAATTTCTATAGAAAGTAACAACAAAATTATAAAATATTTTTGATTTTGTTTTTGCTTTTAATGAAATTGTTGGCGTTGCGTTTTACACTTAGTCTTTGAAATAAGATAATTGTAAATATTTTTATATGTTTGTTTATTAGAAAAAAAGATATCTTTAGAAACAAGGGTTCAATTTTTATATTTATCCCTATTGTGAAAATTGTGACGAAAGCAACTTTTTTAGCAAAAATCATCAAAACGTCACTTTGTTAATATCGGAACAAAAAATCGTCAAAATGACGATAACTCGTCAAATCTGGCAGCCCTGTTTTTATTATATTTATTTCTTTTGTTGACGTTTCGCTTTTATTTGACTGGAAATATTCCAGTATAAACAGAATTTGTTGTGTCTGTTTTCGCATTCAAATACAGAAACACTTTTATCTCATAAATCGAGAAACGATGGAATTTTTTGTTTCACACTTGTTGTAAGAAATTTTACGATGCCAGAAATACAGAAACGAACTACAGGAGCATTATCTACAATCGTGGAATTGTTATCGTCACCACATGTACGTGAGCGTCAAAATAAAGTGTATGTTAAGTTATAAAAAGTTAAATTTCTACTTTGCCAAATTTCAATAGACTTCAAGCTTGCTGTCATCTGTGAAAAATACGTTGCTTCCAAAAATTTACGAAAGCAAGTTGGACAAAAAAAAAGTGATAAAAGTGGAAATAAGAAATTCAACGGAAGAAATACAGTATCTTAAGTGAAGTGTGTTAGGTTTGGCTTTTGTAATACGTCCTTAGACTGATGGATTAGCCCAATAGACGCTCGATATCAACTCAATTAAACATCTGGGAACATTTGGACAGACAAATTAAAAAAAAAAAACATAAGCAGCAAGCACTCTCTGAAGAAAATTCTGCAGGAAGAGTGGCCAAAATTGTCTACTAAGCAAACTTTAAAATGGGTGGAATCAATGCCAAAGAGACTAGAAGCCGTCCTAAAAGCAAAAAAAAATCAAACAAAATATTAGCCACTTCACTTTTCTAAGTATTTTAAAACTGTACACTTTTTTTGACGCGTTAAAAACGGAGTTAATTTGTTTTTTATTGTACTGTTTTTGGAGTATTTCAAATTTTTAATTTTAAACTGTAATAACATTGTCCAAAGTTTTGTAAATGATAATAAACTTTTAAAAATTTGTATTCTTTTTTACTAAAATAACACTTTTTATATTGGAAAACCAGTTGTATGCTATATTTTGACGCTGACAGTATGTAAGAAATGCTCCTTCCACAGCCTCAATGTGCCTTGCGCCGGTTATCAGATCGTTGTCCCTACAGGAAAATGCTCCACATTTAAATGCTTCCATTTGACGCTTGATTTTTGGAAAGAATATCCGGGTTTCATTCCTATCATAGTGCATCTTAATTTCATCACACTCCCGCCTTTCTTGTACTTGTTTTTTTGCGTTTGAACAGGCGTTTCTCGTACTTTTTCTTCTCCCTATATAAAAGGTCAGTAGCATTTTTCTCGCCTTGCTTAGCAAATGGCTGAAGGGTTGCTCGGTATGCACCATTTTTCTCTGCTGTGGCGTTACGACACTCCTGGTAATACCACTGGTTCCTTTGAGGTCGATCGTAACCGAATATCTCTTCGGCAGTAGGGCGGACTGCTTGAGCCATGTGTTTCCATTGTAAGCATATGGTAGGGAGTTGAGCATTTTGTTCTAGCTTTTCGGAGAGCCGAGTATCCCCCGCACGTCTAATAAACTAGATGCACCACATGCATAATTCGTCGAGGCCAGCGTAGAAGCGATCTTTGACACCATCGCCCTTGTCTTCAGTCGCTGCATGAGCACAAATAAGCCTTATGTTGAAAAATTTAGCTTTGATGCGGATTGCGGCAAGTCGTTCATCGATGTCAAGGTAACGTAGTCGTTTGCCGACTACAAAACTGCAACTAAACTCGTGCTTCTCTACGCTGCAGCTATTATAAATATCGCAGGTGGCCCTCTTAGCACATCCTTGGCCTATCCATCTTATTTCCTGGATTACTTTGCTGTCAGCTTTATAGGTTTCGAGTACATTTGCTAGCTGGATAGTTCCTTCTTTCATTGTAATTAACTTTTTATGTGGTGGCTTACAAGGCCAACGCACAACCTCAAGAATACCTACCCAGCAAAAACTTACATTGCAAAGTAATGAGTTAAAAAGCTAATATAACGACTCTTCACTACTTATACATTAGCATTTTAACTCATTATTTTAACACGGTGATGTCATTGGAGGCAAGTACTTACCACCCTCGCTTACAAATAGGGAGTTAAATAAGTCATTACCACATTCGCTTACAAATAGGGACTTAAATAAGTTATTACTCCGATGTCACCAAAATTACTTTAAAAAAATTTTTTTTTTATTATTTTTTTTTTTTCTATTTTTTCTTATTTTATTTTACTTTACTTTATGTTTTTTTTTTCTATTTTTTCTAATTTTATTTTACTTTGTTTTATTTTTTATTATTTTTTCTGTCTCTGGCGGGATTCGATCGCGTAACCTCGGTGCTGATAGACTAGCTCACTACCAGCTAGTCTACCGGGGCAGTGTAGTTTTTGTATAAAAAAGCGATGTTTTTACTCAATTAAGAGCGTAAATATGAGATTAAATTATTGGAGGCAACTACTTACCACCCTCGCTTACAAATAGGCAGTTAAATAAGTCATTACCACATTCGCTTACAAATAGGGACTTAAATAACTTATTACTCCGATGTCGCCAAAATTAAAACTAACATGTCATGACTATAAAATTTCAGTATAGCATAATTTTTCATATTCAAATTTATTACAAATTGTTTTTTATTTATAATAAAAAAAAAAACAAATTGTAAGAACAAATATTTTAAATCAATTTGTATTAGATTTGAAAAAACTTCAACCGTAGATGCATTTTATTACGAATGAATTATAAATTTCGTTAATCAACTCCTACACAAGTACTTAGGTATCAGATTATATGTCAGCCATTACCAAACTTCTTCTATGTAATGCAGATGGTATGATGTAGTCATTGAAAAGTAAGTTGTTCAGTAATGGCAAGTCATTACCAAGTTTTTGCTGGGTAGAGATTCAATTATCACATTAATTAAATTTAAATACTTTTTAAGCAATTTTTTTAATTGATAAAACACTACTAATAATTTTTCCACTATAACAGCTTTTTAGTGTGATTTCTTACCTCAGGAAACTAAATTGGACCAAATTTTACCACCAATCATTTTTTGTTTTAGCTTTAAACGTATTTAAGTGGTTTGAATGATCTGACGTTATTTCTAGACAATCAAAACCAAATTATTTTATTTTTTATTCAAATTTTACATTTTAATTCATTCAATAAAAATTTTTTATTGGTGAATTAAATACATAATTTTAGTTCTTTTTTTTATAGCTTAACCAAATAAGACGTTGTTTGACGTTGTTTCATCAAATTTGAAAATATCATTTATTGAAAAAAATAACAATTTTTAATTTTTGCAATATTTAACAAAATTTTCAACAAATTTGTTTTATTCGTCGAATTTGGTGATTAAAACAAATTTTTAATGGTTTCTGTGCATGCAAGTAACATTTAAAAAAGATCTTTCAATTTGGAGTTGCTTTGGAAAACTTATTTTACTTTATTTCCAAGTTACTTATTCTTCTTAATCTATTACAAATATAAATTAATGAAATATGACTTTTGAATCGAACAACATGATTCTTAATAAACTTTTATTGAACTAAAAAGACAGCATATGAAACCTTTGCGTTACTTAGTTTCATATTGTTGGTTTGAATTCTTCGTGCAGTCTGAAGACGTCACTATGTCCGTCACTTACACATAAATATATGCAATGGTTAGGGTATTAGGCAAAGCAGAATCTAGCCCCCTTGTTTTAAGTTGTAAGAAAGATTAATATGCGCACTTCCACAGAAACCCTTTTTATTTGTCACGTAACGCTACCAAGCGATTAAGCTTCTTTTTTTGGCCCATCGCTTACAAATTTTTTACTCTTTTTTACTTAATGTAATGCTAGTTGCGCTTTACACCAAAATACAAAAAAGTAATCATAAATTAATTATAAAATTTGAGAAATACTTTAAAATGGTTGGTTGCGTAACTGACAAAAATTATGCTCTTCTATGGAAATGCTTTTTATCCGCTTCATAATATTTAGTAAACAACAAACAAAACAGAGCATGATTCTTGTTTTCTTTTGTTTTCGTAAATTAAAACTGTCTGGACTAATAAAAAAACAAAACAACTGCAAATAAATAAAAATAGTTAATCACGCAGATAACCAAATTTATCAGTGACAAATAGATTGGATAAACGCAAATGAATTCAGGATCCCACTGCTCTAAATAATGTGCGAAATCTACATGAATAAATAACCAAAAAGATGGATGACGGGGAATGAGTTTGTGTAAGTATGACAATGTGATTTAGATGTTATTCAAACCACATACAAACGCAGATTCATACACAGAGCGAAAAAAAACGTTAAAAAACTGTCAACCAGTGGTAATAAATTGATAACAAACTGTTGTCAATATTTCGACAACATTTGTTGTTAAATTTTAAACAAAATGTTGTCAAATTGGGCCGCTAGATAAAAAACGTACCATTGTTGTCAAATTGATAACACCCTGTTGTCAAATAGGTATCGCCCTGTTGTCATTATTAACAGCGTATACAAGTTATCCCACAAACAACTTTGGTATTCGAAAGTAAAAAGTGAAAAGTTTCAGTGCTGTGATTAAATTAATAAATAAAAATTTAATAAATAAAATAAAAAAAATTTCTAAAATTTGTTTTTGTTTTCAATTTAATTTTCTATGCGAACGTTAACGTGTGACATCGTGGGCCTGGCTGTAAAAGTGTGAATTTTTTATGTATTTTTTTATAAGTATATTATTTAATGTGAAATAAATTAATAAATTTACATTATTCCATTTTTTTACTTGGGTTCAGAATGGGTTATTAAGTACATACTACAATCAGAACAATGTGTTATCGAAAGGACAACCGAATGTTGTCAATATATTAACGGTGTGTTGTCAAAACTGACAACAGCATGTTGTCGGTATGGTACCATTATGGTGATAATATATAACCAATTTGATGTCATATTGAGAACAAATGGTGACAAACTGACAACGAGGTGGTTAAAAAACATTGATACCATCCGTTATCAAATTGAACACAAACGTAGTTGGCTCACTTTTGACAACGGATGGTGTCAATTTTGGTATTTTTATACCGGATTTTTCCCTCTGTGTACTTTATGCAAAAAAAATAATATGTGTAATGCAAATTAACTGTATAAAATGGCATCCCAGTGGATTAATAAACATATGACTATCGCACTAAAGTTTAATCTAGCAGCCAATACATTTGTTTCACAGCTCCCTTGTTTACACCAATTTGTTCTTAAACAAACACAATTACAAACACACGCAAATATTCTCATAAATTGAATCACGTAACGCCGAGAATTTATCTAATTTATGGATTCCGGTGACACCGTAAGTGTAAAAGGCATTTTACCTTTGTGCGAATTTTATTACCTCAAACTAACACACAAAACGGAAGGATGGCGTACAAAATAATGAGCCGGAGCTGTTAAATCAAAACTTCTCGCTTGTTTCTTCCAAAGTGCTTCACCACTTGTATGTAAATAATTCATTACATTTTACTTTCTCTGCGTAAATTTGTATTGATGTCGCCAATGTGATAGAAAGTTATTTTCATAATGAGGATGGTGAAGAATATGAAATTTATCGTGCCCCAGGGCTTACAAATATGTGTAACAGAGAAGGCAACATTCATCAGAGTTAACAAATCTTTTCATTGGACTTTTGAAACGGTTAAAATTGAGTATAACGTATTTTTTATGTTACAGAAACATGGCATTTTTATACATTTACTGCCGTATTCATAAAATATTTAAATTGATATGAATTGTATATTAGGAAAAATTTGTCTAAAAATGTTGGCTTAAAACACACATGAAACTTATTTTATTTTTTATGAATACGGCAGTTTATATTTATATTAAGCGTTTGTGCATAAATTTTTAATTCACTTCATGACCGTCCGTCTGGTGGGCTGGCTCTCTAACGTCCATTTAAACTTTGAGTACAAGTCGAAATTTTAATTATAATTTGATAGAATTTTGTACATAACTAAATATCTTAGCACCAAATTACCTTTTAGATAGAGCTGTAAGGTAGAAGCTTGCAATAAGCCAATAAATTGGAAATGCTTTCAGTTTCACTGGAGTTGATTTAACCTCTATATGGCATTTCCACGTTAATCGCCGATCTAGATGTATACCGAGATACATATTTTACATGTTAAGGTATTATTTGATTATCGATTTTAATAGGTGGGCATGATTCCCGGCGCAGAGTGAATGTTATTTGTACCCATTTTTGCGCATTGACCTTTATACTCCATTGTTTTAACCATACGCAGAGAAAAAATATGGTTGGGCATGGTGACGGCAACAACACTATGTTTAATGTAACAATATATTGTTGTCGTACACAAATAATTGTAATTTTTATTTAATATCAACAATATTATAGTTACTGTAAACATATCAATCAAGGCGAATTCATACAAGGTGGTCTTATTTTGAAAACGTTTTACAACACTGTAAAGTATTTTAACGTTGTGTCAAAAATTCAAACAAATATTTGATTTTGTTTTTATACTAAATTGTGTTTTTTTGAAATGTTATAATTTAAAAAAAGTTTTAAATTTCACAATTTTAATCGAAAATTATAGAATTTAGTTAAGATTACCCAGAACCAACAGGACGGTAAACCATTTTGACACAAGGTTAGTAATCAGCTGTTGCCTACGTAGCAAGATAAGTTCACCTTGTGTAAATTCGCCTTGATATCAATGTTTATCGCAATTATGAATTTGAGTATTGTTGACCGAAAAATAATTATTTTTCTAACAACTTAATTATGATAACTTTCTAAACATATTATTTTTCTCACAACCATATCATGATATTTAATAGTCATAACATGATAACTTTCTATACATTTATCATATTATGTTAAAGATGCAATCAAACTATTGTTACTCTAATCATATTATGTTAGCGCCATTTGTAAAATAATTTTGAAGAAGTTGTGTCGTTTTTTTTTATTTGTGAGCGGTTAAACAATTAAAAGATAAAATTCTATAAAAAAAATAAGTTTAAAGAAATAAAAAAATTTTAATATTAGCGGAGTTCATTCAGTATTAGTGATGTAATGGTGCAAATGCAAATAATCGTAGTTTTTTTGTTAAATCCAACAACAAAACACACTGAGATTTCGTTATATTTTATAAAAGTGCTACGATATTTCTGTGGTTTTCATGGGCAACCGCGTATGTCTTAAAACAAATTTTTCAGGAAAGCCGAAAAACTATTCTAGATCAAACTATGGGGTAGGTATTGCACTTTTTAAACTTTGTCATTACGTTAAAAAATCGGAATTGATCCATCTATTTTCGAAAAAATGTAAAGAGCGTTCAAAATTAGGCAATATGGCATCAACATCTTAAAATCGAAAAAAAGGAAACACACGGTTGCCCATGAAAACTACAGATTTTTCATTTGCTCTTTTGCAAGCCTTATATTGAACTCCGCTATTTGATTAACATTAAGAAAAATTGTAAAAAGCCACAAAATAAAAAATCGATGCAAAAATATTTTAATTTATTTTGTATTTTTATGACAGCTATAAAAAGTGCTGTATCATAATATGATTGCTTCTAAATTTATTATGATTAACATGATGATAATATGATTAATTTCTTAGCTTATTATGATTAACATGACAATAATTTGATAACTTCTTAACTTAGTATGATTAACAGAATAATAATATGATTAAGGGAAAAATATTATGATGTAATATTACGAGTATATTTAGTCATAATATGATTCAATAATAATGTTAATATGGTGACTTCAATCATAATTCTTATCATAATATGTTGCTCTTAGAATATGTTTACCACAACCATGTTTTTTCTTTGCGTGCACTTTTCCAGTTCAAATATATGATCTTGCTAGTAAGAAGATCTTTCTTGACGGTTTTCATGTACGAAAAATTGTAAACATCTTATGGTTAATTTAACCATATTGTTGTCACCGGCGACTATTATTTGTTAAATAAGCCTTCCATTACGTAGCTACTACCATATTATGGTTGCCTCTAAACATGTTATGTTGCTTAACCAAAGAAATTTTGGAACAAGTCTAGTTTACCAACGCAGCTCCAAATAAAAAAAACGTACATAGGGTAATAGAAAATTGAAATTTATAAGAAGAAAAACAATATGGCAAAATTGTCGGAAACACATAGTTTCCGAGTTATGAACCTCTGAAGTTTTCATATGAATTTGCAATTTCCCACTACATTACTGAACATATATGGCCAATTTGATACCATTTAAAACGTTTTTGAAAAGATCTTCCTGGAAATGTAAAATTTATTTAAAACAATAATCAGTATTGTGGTTATTTTGTTGAACAATTATGGTTTTTTATTCAAATTTTTATAATTAGGCTTAAGTTCATCAAATTTAATTTTCATTAAATTTTTTTTTTTTTATGAAGAAAGGAATTTTACAAACATGAAAATCAATTAAAATTGTTATTGATAATCTTTCATTCTTGACGTGGCTGGGGCTCAAACCCCGGCCGGCAGGTTACCATGACATGTTTCGATCTCCTCAGATGGATTTGCCGTCTTACACTCGCAGCCATCGACGACCGCTGACGTCAATAGTCAAAACAATCCTTAAACCAAATTGTATTTTAACCTTTGGTAGATCGAAATTTGGTTTTCTGAATGATTATCCATTTTTAATT
The DNA here is from genome assembly GCA_930367215.1 of Pollenia angustigena. Lineage (NCBI taxonomy): Eukaryota > Metazoa > Arthropoda > Insecta > Diptera > Polleniidae > Pollenia > Pollenia angustigena. Next base: position 114,304,577 of record OV884057.1, on the reverse strand, counting down.
GATTTTGCGTGTTTTTTTTTTCCTTTACTTCTGTTTTCTCGTACTTTTGTCAAGAATTCTTCTTGAAGTCGAAAGTACATTTGTTTTGTTTTTTCATTTTTGTCGTTCTTTTTTCTGTTGACCTTTTTCAGCACAACTTGAAGGACAAATGAATACATAGAGCTCGTGCCTTCGCTTTAACAATAATCAGTATTGTGGTTATTTTGTTGAACTATTTATGGTTTTTAATCCAAATTTTTATAATTAGGCTTAAGTTCATCAAATTTAATTTTTATTAAATTATTTTTTTTATGAAGAAAGGAATTTTACAAACATGAAAATCAATTAAAATTGTTATTGATAATTTTCCATTCCCGACCGACCTGAGATTCGAATCCAGACGGCTGGCTTGAGTTTCGTGATTATCAATAACAATTTAAAAATACAGTATTTATCGAATATAAGAAACTTAAAAAATCCAGGAAAAAAGTTTCTTATAAGCGTTTCTTTCTTATATACAACTATTTTATATAAGAAACTTTTTTCTTATAAAAGTAGCTATGGCCATAAGACTTTCATATTTTGGTTTTCTGGCTCTTTTTTTGTTACATAGGGTCTTCACCTGACAATTTTTTGTTATAATAAACGTCAAACTTCATATAAAAAAAACGCTGACAAAAATTTTAAAGTTATTTTTATATGGACTTTGACGTTTGGTAGGTATGACAAAAAATTGTCAGGTGAAGACCCCATGTTAACGTTTCTTACTTTTAAATAATTATTGTCTATGTCTTTTGAGTTTTTCACTATTTTAGATAACGTTGAAAGTCCAATATTATATGGAGGGCTCAGAGCTGAAGCGAACCAAGTCAAAAATGAAAATTCGATAATATTTTGAGTTTGAGTAAGTGAATTTCTGGAGCCATTGACATGGGTTTATTACCGTTACCTTTGGAACGAAAAACTCTTTGATTTAGTCCGTTACAGAACTCGATAGAGTTAAACTTTGCGAAGAATTTCACAACAGTTTTGAAATACATATATTAATTTTATTTTATGACTTGGTTCGGTTCAGCTTTGAACCCTCCATATTTTTTTGCAATTTCGCTTCTTTTTATCCCGTTTTGTATTTCTTTTAAAATTTTAACTTTTGTTTTTATTGTCAAAAAACACAAAGCTTAATGAGTACCAGTCGCTCATCTAAAACTAAAAGAAAAAAAAAAAACTTTGTTCTTGTTGTAAAACTGTCAGAAAACAGAGTTGTCCAGGCAAACTACATAAATTCTGTGTTGCCGTTGGAAGTTTCTTATATAAATTCTTTTTCTATACATTGTGTGATTTTGGTGTTTAAGAAAAATGTTCTTTTATCAGTTTTTTTCTTATAAGCGTTTTTCTTATATGAAACCTTTTTTGTTAGAAAAATCGCAAAAAAGACATGGTGTTTTTGAACATTTTTCTTATAAGCGTTTTGTTCTTATATGAGATGTTCTTATATCCGATAAATACTGTATTAAAATTTGGATTAGAAAACCATAAATAATTCGACAAAATAACCACAATACTAATTATTAAAATTATTATTATTATTATTAATGAATAAAATTCAAAACAATTTTTAAAAGTAATGAACCAACAAAATACGTTGATATGACTTAGAAGAACTTTGGTTCTAAAAATTACAGGATTTTAATAAATTTATTATTTGAGATTTTCTCCTAGTTTTATTTTTAAAAAATAAGAATTTATCTGTTGGTCTATATCAGAGAACTGCAAAATCCACTATTTTTGTTGATTTACTCATACGCTATAATTTACATGAGCACTATGCCTGCAAAACAAAGTTCAACGTTGGTAATTTTGACATCGTTTTGTATCGGGTGATTTTTTAGCTATTGTCTTTTTGGCAACACTGGTTTAAACAGCTGACGAATGTTTCGTGTTTTGTTTCACTGTCAAACATCTTCAGTTTGGTGTATTATTTAACCATGAATCGTCTTACAAACGAACAACGCTTGCAAATTATTGAATTGTATTATCAAAAAGTTGGCCGAAGATCCACTTTTTTATCGAAAAATTGTGTTCAGCGACGAAGCTCATTTTTGACTCAATGGGTACGTTAATAAGCAGAATTGGCGATTTTGGAGTGAAGATCAGCCAGAAGCATTGCAAGAGCTACTAATGCATCCAGAAAAAGTTACAGTTTGGTGCGGTTTATGGGCTGGTGGCATCATTGGACCGTACTTCTTTAAAGATGGTGCGAATCGTAACGTAACTGTGAATGGTAAGCGCTACCATGAGATGATTTCCAACTTTTTTTTTTTGTCCAAAATGCAAGAGCTTGATTTGCATGACATGTGGTTTCAACAAGACCGTGCCACATGCCACACAGCACGCTTAACAATGGACTTATTGAGAGCGAGTTCGGTGAACATTTTATTTCACGTTCGGGACCGGTCAATTGGCCGCCTACATCGTGCGATTAAACGCCTTGAGACTATTTTTTGTGGGGCTATGTTAAAGCTCATGTCTATTCACACATGCCCGCTTCAATTGACGCATTGGAAGACAACATTGAAGCATTTATTGATGAGATACCGGCCGAAATGTTGGAAAGAGTATGCCAAAATTGGACTAAGCGGATGAACCATTTGAGGCGCAGTCACGGTCAACATTTCCATGAAATAATCTTCAAACATTAAATTATATGGACCGTACTACCGATTCAAATAAAGATTTCATGCATTTTTCTGAATTTTATGTGTGTTTTTTTTTAGACTTTCCTATAGCTCTTAAAAACTGGAAAGTGCTTTGTTTGCATTTATTGTTGCGCAAGCAATAACACAATTTCTGAAAGTCAAACGGCATTTGTTCTTTTGCTTTTGCATTTTAGTGGTCATTGTCGACTCGATGACACAACGACGAACGTTAATTGGCATGAGTACGAGTCGCATTGTTGGTATGATTGTTGTAGGCATAAGTTCAAATAATCTAGTTGCATTGTCCAATTTGTTTTTGTGTTTACCCTGCAAATAATATTGGACGTCCTGATTTTGATCAAATGGACTACTCATTGGACTAGCCCGATGTACTGCAAGCATGGACCATGTCATTGTTAAAAAGTGTTTGTAGTGAGACGACATGTCTTCGTTTTTTAACGAAATGTGTTCGTTTTTAAGCTACTTCAAAACTAATCCTCTTGAGTATACCATGGAGTAGTTTTAATACTACTCCTTTGTAATCCAAAGCTGGGTTATATGGTCCTGCCCTAGGACATCGTAATGTTAAATAAAACAAGGTTTTTCCATACGTTTGGGTTACTTTTGGACTAGTCCTAGTCCCTTGTGGGCTACATTTTACACCCGTGTTTGGGCTAGTCCTATTATTTGCAGGGTATTTTTTTAAAAGCGTAACAAGCAACAATACATTGTTCATTTTACATACTACTGTACTTTTTAAGAAATTATAAAAAATAAAAACGCCTTCTGTTTCTATGGAAATTGTTTCAGCTGCTGAATAGTCATCAGAGCAATGATTTTTGTGTATTTTTCTTTGTATATGTTTTTTCCCAAAGCAATAATTTGCAAACGAAGCTAAACATGGTATAAATGGCAAAGCCAATACGCTGTGCATGACTTGAATGAATTTTAAAACAACACCGATGTGTGTGGCTGAGAAAGTTTGATATCATGAACACAAACGAGTGTGTTTGATGTTGTTGATTTAATGCGAATTTTTTGAAATCGCACAAAGCCGTTCTCTGGTCTTTATGAAGCATTATACCATATTTTTAAAAAGTTACAAACAAAATCTCTTAGCCAGAATTATACATTAAAAAAAATTTGTTTCCGCATTATGGAAACAAGTAGAAACATGAACATGTCTTTTGTCAACCACGATTTGAAATTTCCATTATATTGTTTGATTTCTTCAATTTTGTTTTTTAGTTCTGGTGAATTTTTTTCCCATATCGTTGATTCCGCCGGAATGTTGTACACAGAAAAAATTATTTTTCCAATTCAAACAAAAAATTTGTAGAATCAAACAATTTTTTGTCTGAAATCGGTCCTATAAACAAATTTGCATATTCCAACAATGTATTTGCATTTTGTTTATTGAAAAAAAAACACTGATTTTTTCAAACAAATAATTTAACTGAATCAAACAAAAAGTTTACTGAAATTCATATACTAAATTTCAAAATAAAAAAAAAAAGTTTTTGCACAAGCAATAACGCGCACACAAGTAAGCACTGTATGAGAAGATGACGGCAAGAGCAGAGCCGCCGGCTGGCTTTGAGACACATTTTTTTGTTGGAATAATTTTTGAACGAAGTCTTATTTATACACACAGCACAATGTTTATCTTTATCACTCTCCGTTGCTGTATCCTTTCCTTTGCTAAAGAAGAAATGTAACCAAAAACGGCAGCAGACCGACTCGATATGTTTTTCGTCATCATTCTATTTTTGTATTTGATGTATTTAACCAAACAGTTTTAAAAAATTGAATACGGGATTTTGTTTCTTGTAATGTTGTTTCTGCTATTGTTTTTCTTATAGTTGCACTTTTTTAAAGCGTCCAAAAATAGATTGTGTGTGTTTTTTGTTGTTGTTCTTATATTTCACATAAAGAAGTGTTGCTTACGATCAAATAAAAAAATGCAAAAAGACGACAACATTAAAGAGCGTTGAATATTTCATACAAAATTATGAAAACTTGACACCAATAACGCGTTTATTATATTTTTGAAGAGTTGTCCACATTTTTGTTGGTTAAATAAAAATCAAACAAAAATATTGTTTGTATGTAAAAAAATTTATAGAAATTAAAAAAATTTTCAAACAAGCATTTGTTTGAAAATAATTCGGCAATAATTTTTTCTTGTAGACTTAGATGTGCCTGAAGTATTTACTAAGGGCCGTTATTACAACTTGCCGATAGTTAAATGTAGAATTTTTTACAACGTATAAAAAGTGGTTCTCTATAACAACTTTGCTTTAAATTCAAGTGAGCAGTTTGTTAAAGGCAAGTTCATCCTACCGGGTAGGTTAAAGTAAAGTTGAAATAATTAATAAAATGTTATACTTCCGACAAAAAAATAATGGGCCCTTAAGATGTTTTAGTGCCTTAATGGGCATTTCGTCCTCGTCTTCTTTTTGGCAGCGTATTTAAGTAATGTATTATTGTATTATCTCTTAAGAACTATTTGGAACGGAGTTAAGTTTTATTTGACTCACATTTGTGTCAAGTTTGTGGACTTGTTAACTCCAATGACATTATCCACAGAGATGTTAACATCCCTACCAACCAGAAATTAAAAAGTATTCAGTCAAATACATAGATAAACTAATAGTCCATCACAAATACCTCGCTCGGGATCTGATACAGTTCGAAGGTCACCAGAGGCTAAACAGCACCGACACTTTGAGCCTGGTAGGCTTTTTTGAAACTTGAATGCAGTCAATTAGCGGTGACATTGGTAATAACTAAAATAATAACAATTAGGAATAAGCTTTGAATACAAATTGTAATTTTCGACAAGAAACATTCAATAAAAAAAAAAAAATTACTAAAATCATAGGCGGAGTAAAGAAAAAAGGATCTTATCAACGAGCACAAACCTACGTACTTCACTTTTAACTAAATAAATAAGAAAATAACCATACTCAACACTATACAATTTTAAATATTTAATAACTCTTAACATAAAAGTGTAACCAGGAGAATAATCAGAAAAGTTACGCTGTTGTTTCAAAAAAGTAATGTTTTTAGTAAAAAGTTACATTTTAAAATATTCCTTATACATTTTTGTGATTTATACAAAATAATTATTTTTTTTCATATTGATGTTTCCTAGTTGAGCAGTGCGTGCTCACGCCATTGTTTGTGAAAAGCGCACTCGTTAACAAAATTTGTTAAATGAGAAAATCTTTTCAAAAAGTCTTTCTGAAGTGATTTAATATTTTAAAAATTTCTTCGCTAGGGACAAATTTACGCCTAATTTGTTATTAAATAAACTTCAATATAAACTAACTGATAATTTTTTTCTTAATATATAAATTTCATCCGGAACTTGTTTCAAATCTTAAGGCGATGTTTGATTTCAGACTCCTAAATAGTTTTTTCTATAGGTAGAAAGTAATTTGAGTTTAAAATTCTGTTTTTAAAAGTTATTTTTGTGTAGTTAAAATCATAATATGTAGTTAATGGCAATGGTTTTTATTAATTTTTCAACCTCGTACTGTAACATATGTAGAAGTGGCTTTTTTGATTGAAATATTTTGTTGAAATCATTTAAAAGCTCTAGAGCATATGACATGAATTCCTGTTCAAGCCGTTGAAAATTTCTTTTGTACCATTGCAATGCGTTGCACAGTGGCGCCATTTGAGTTTTTTCGTTGCAAAAATCATATCTTTTGAACCGAATAAGATAATTGAACAGTTTAAACAGCATATGATAGATAACTGTTCAGCCTATGAAATGAGCGTTTGGAAAGGGTGCTACGCTCTGTAGGGGCCTAATTATGGGTTATCAAAGTTAAAATTAGTAGAAAAATCAATTTTATGGTAACTAAAAAAAATTATTTTTACATTTTTAGATTGTTTTTATTTTTTTTCTTTAGGTTTTTATGTTTTAAATTATTACCCAACAAATTAAAAAAAAAATTATTTTTTTTTAAATTTATTTTTTCAATTTTCTGTAAAATATTCATCACAGTTCGTAAGAGAAGGTATATCTAAAAGACTAACCATTTCTAAACTATAATTATTTTCTAACTCTATTCGTGACTTCACATGCCGCAGGGAAGATATAAGTGGATCGGAAGATGCTGCCAACATGTTGAAGAGGTCCTCATTTTGCCTTACCCTTGATGCTTTGAATGTGTTCTGCAATCTATATTTTTTATAAAATTTGTTAAGAGACTCCTGTGCTTCTTCAGAAAGCTCTCCAATTGGCAAAGACTGGTACTCAATTATATCTTTGCCATGCGCCAATATTTTATGGACGGTCGGGGTCAACTTCTTCTGTGGATACATTTCTGCTAAAAGAGATGCAGTTTTCGACGCATATTCTCCATATTTTGTAGAATTGACATTTTCTTTGCAGTTTAAAACATCCAAGATCGTTCCCAATCTTTTCACGATTTGATTGTCAATTCCAGTGATTCTAGTTACTGCCTCATCATTTTCAAAAAATCTCCTAGAAGTGTTTCCATCGTTTGAGTTACCGTATCCGTGCTTGGGACAGTCTACTTTTAGTCCAACTTGTTTAAAAAAAGCATCCTGTATTTGCTTCTTTCTGATCTTTTCCTTATCCTTTATTGATGTATTTTCATCGAAGTTTTCCTCCTCTTGTGGTAGGGTATACGCCAGTTTTAGCAAGAATTCCATACACCTTATCCTTGCGTGCAATGGTGACATTCCATATTCGTAATTCTCCTCATTTGTAGAATCGTTTAAATTACCAAAGTTCTTCTGACTCTTTTTGCAAATCGGGCATGACATTGTTGAGGTTGTTCCTGTCAGTTCGTTTACGACTTTTCCGTCAACCATGGTCAGATGGAACTCGTAATTGCATTCAATATATTTTCCTTCTCCAATTTGCAGCTTTGTAGGCTTAATCTTGCTTATTTGTTCTTCAATGTCCTTCACCGTGGTCCTTATGAGTTCTGCCGATTCCCTTGCAAACTGAAACATTATTGGTCGGCAATAATGCACTGATGACGGACGTGGATTTTTCCAGTGAAGGGAAACATCCGATTTAAGCCGCAAAGGAACAACAGATGCCATAAACATATTTCCGTCCGATATTGTAGCGTCATCGGAAGATATCCTTTGCTTATAAACGCTTTGTCCGGATGATCCATCGCAGCCCCATTTGCTGATCAATGTCAACTTCTCAGGAAGAATTTTCACCTCATTTTCAGGAAGACTCTCCAACAACCGTTTTGCTGTATGGCCCATGAGATCCTGCAGATTGGCTTTCGCAGAGACTTCCGTAAATTCCGTATGCAGTGGTCGTGAATTTATTTTGGCTTGCGTAATATGCTTGTATCCGGGTAAAACGTCAGCGCCGTGTCGCGTTAAAGATGCCCGTAGTTTCTCATATTTCTCTTTGGAAAGTTCTAAGTCCATAAACAAGGCCAAGGCTTCTTCGGAACCATACTTTTTAATGTGTGCGTTTGTGGGCGTGGGAATGCTTTCCTTAATCCTTTTTAGTCGCAGTGGGCTTGCATCAGCAACAGATTTGGTTATGTGCGACCTAACTCTTTCACTATCCTTTGTAAATTTAATAGACAGCGCTTCCGATAATTGCTTCGTGGTCAAGTCATTGGTGGCATCGGCAAGTTTCCTCTTTCTTGTGAAAATTGAACACTCCTCAATACTTTTTTTTGGCCTTCCTTTTGCTCCTCTGGTTGATGTGGTGGGTTTATCTACTGCCAATATATCCAGGATGGTATCTTCATTAAGCCAGTCCTCGTATTTGGAGTTGAAGTTCTGAATGGTTCGATTAGATTTCACCCATTTTGCCTTAATATTTGCATATATCAGATAAAAATTATTTTTTATAATTTCGCTTCTCTCAATATTTCCGTATAAGCTATCAAGTTCTTCTAAAGCAGCTTCCGTGAAAAAATTTGGTGTGGTTGACTTTCTAAACAGTTCAAATAATTTAAAATTGTTCAACGCCATGTTTTCAGTACTTAAATTGTTTAATGGTTTCAGTAATTGTTGCGCCAACTTTCAGTCGTAGACTAATCCAGGCATTATGCTTATTTTGCAATATATAGGCTTATGCTACCATGCCGAAAAATGTACCTGTTCCCTACATACATATGGATTTAGGCTGAATAATGCATTTTTATATTATGCACGTGTCCAAATAAGATTTGTGCCTACCTGTAGTCAATATTGTTCTTGACCATTTGCAATATATAGGCTTATGCTACCATGCCGAAAAATTTACCTGTTCCCTGCATACAAATGGAATTAGGCTGAATAATGCAATTTTGATATTATGCACGTGTCCAAATAAGATTTGTGCCTACCTGTAGTCAATATTGTTCTTGACCATTTGTACGCCAAAGTATTGTTTAAGTGAGGTACGTACCTGCTAATTTCAATGAGTAGTTTTTTTAGATTTTAGATCAAACTACTGTCATACAATTTCTGCAACCATGTCTTTTTAACCTTTTTTACCTCTAGAAGCCAAACGGGCACGTACGGGCAGATAAAATTTTTGAATTATGTAAAGAAATAATCAAAGAACAGATTTTGCAAATATGGCAAATATAGAAAAATATAGATTTTTGTTATTTTCCGTCAAAGTTGAAAAATAGTGAAAAAACGGATAGTTTTTAAATAGTGATTTACCAGGAGAAACACAAAGCAAACAGTTCATTTTTTTTTTATCATTACACATTTAATAAATGCATCAATCAATACAAACAAAAAATAAGGCGATTCGTTACCTATTTTTCGTGATATTACACCTGAAATCGCAACAAATTTACTAAAAATTGTGTGTTTTTTTGAAAACCGAAAGTCGGTCAACTTTGAACGGCTATATCTTCTAAACTAAAAATGTGATATTATTAAGAGTGGCAGATTTGAAATCGTTGAAAAGTTTCCTATAACATGAGTTTATTCAAAACTTCGTCGGCGCTCATGAAAATTTTGATTTTTGCAACCTCGTTTGTTCTACGGGCGCTACTGTGCGTTGGTAGGAGTTTCGAAAATGTCCAAGCGAAAATAATCTTTTAAAACAGTATATTGTGTCAGAGACGTGCACTTCTAATAATAATTGAACAATTAAGTCCTTTTTTTCCCACACCACAATAGTGGAGAGGGTATTATGCATTTGTGCTGATGTGTGTAACACCTTAAAATATTGGTCCTAGGCCCACCTTAAAGTATACCGATCGACTCAGAATCACTTTCTGAGTTGATCTAACGATGTCCGTCCGGCTGGCTGGCTGTCAATGTAACCTTGTGCGCAAATTACAGGTCGCAATTTTGGCACATAGGTTCTTATTTACGCAAGGATCAAGCCTATTGAAAATGGGCCGAATCGTAGTGCCAAGAGGGGAGATAGGGGGTAATTTCTACCTCTCAGAAAATATCGAACAGATTTTAATGAAATTTAAAGCAAGGATAGATCCCTATTCATAAAGCCATACACTCTCGAAAATGTGTTTTTAAATACTGTGGTGTAGGGTATCATATGGTCGGTCTTGACCGACTATACTTTCTTACTTGTTTAAATATTACTTAGTTCTATGCCATGCACCAAAAGTTACGAAAATATGGCCAAATAAAACAAAATTATACATGGTTACATCGGACCCTCAAAAGTTACGAAAAATTTAACAAATGTAACCAAACGGCATCACTGATTGTAACTTAAAATCATTCTCCGACAAGAAACTTAAGGCGGAGTAAGATTCCAAAGTAAAGTTCCAAAATGGTCAACAAAGACGTCTTTATTCGTGCACCGTCAAAATAAGCTCAAACTAAGAAAAACAATTAATTTGATTAATATCTTTTTATTATAAATGGTATATTTACAAAAATGCGCTTATTAATTTAAACGTACCTATGAGTTATCTTATTGAGTTTTTCGAACTTGCACTTGCATGTGGAAACGGGGGGTTAATGCTGTCAAATCAACTCAAACCCTCCGTTGCCACAAGCAAGTTCAAAAAAATTCAATACACTCACACTTTTCACTAACATTCACACAATTTTTGTACTTTCAGACAATCGTCTGTTTCCTCGATTTTTTGTTGCTAATACGTATACACTACTTGCAAGAAATAACTTGCATGTGGAAACGTAGGGAAAAAGCGAAAAGTTATGCAAAAATTTTTTGGTTTTTTTGTTGGACAGTTTGAAGAACTTTAGGTCGTGACATACATATTTATGGCCAGTGTTGTCAACTTTTAATTTTCAAAACGCACCAAAATCTAGAAAAAACGAGTATATTGGAAAAATAGCGCTAAATTAAAAGTTTTTAATTTTGAAAGAAATTTATATCAAAATAAATATTATTTTCAGAAAAAAGTACATTTTAACATTTAAGGCCGTGTCAGATTCAACTTCTTCGCTTTGCGTGACATTTCGTACTTAGACAGAAAAGCGTAAAGCAAAAGGTGTATGACACAATAAAAACTTTGAAAACACTCACGCATTGTTTGTTTTAAAAAATAATAATAATAAGAGAAATTTTACTAACAAATTGTAATTTCGCTTCGCACTGCGTTAAAAGTACTTTATGTGATATGTTTCGTATAAGTATGAATATTTCATCATAGACGTCAAAGCGAATCTCTAACACAACGAGAAGCAAAAGTTTTGTCTGACTTTTAAATAAAAACTGTGAACAGGAATTATGTTTTATAATTTTATATTATGTTTTATAATTCTTGTTCAAGTTTTTAAAACAGATAAAACACAAGAACAAAAAAAGGTAAAAATAAATCCTTCAAACATAAACACTAACCAAAAGAATTTGTACTCACATAATACTAAATTATACATAATAGGAGATTATAATTAAAAATATCATAAAATATCAAAATATCACAAATAGAAATTTATAAAACCAATATTTTCATCATTATCTGACCATAATAAAGTTTTTATTTTAAATTCTAATATTAAAAAAATATCATTGGTATGTTTTACAACAAGAATTTTATCGTTTTAACCCATTTTTAAACTGTAGTTAAGCATTTTAAGATATTCTGTTACTAATTTCGTACGTAAACAAATTCAACTTCTGCATTTGACAATGGGAGTGACAAGATTTTAAATGCAATATTCGCTTATGCATCAAAATGATTGATATTAAATCATCATTATAACATTTTACTTCAGTCTAAAAATCTAATGCAGAATTAATATTATTCCATTGCATAAGGCGAGTCATACGCCATCAATTTTCAATACTAGATGAAATTTCATCCTCGTGCTCAAATTGTGTAGCTGTTGTGGTAGAACACCATTTTTAAAATGGGATAAAGCATTAAAAATGTGGGCATTCCCACCGAAACGTCCACCGCAACAAAAAAAATTATAAGTTCTTGAAAAGACTTTGTTTTATCATATTTTAACGGAAAAACATTCAAATTTAATAAAAGTAAAGAAATTTTATATTTATTTATAACCCATTTATGAATGCAAAGTGGAACAAGTGAAACTTTTCTTATTTGGATATTTTTATTGTACGTTTTGCTATGATAACAGTTCTTTAAGGGAGACATTATGCATTGACTTTTTCTCTCTAAAACCTTTCGGAAGGTACAAAAAGTCAAAATAGAATGCACAAGAAACTATGCGATTGCAAATAACTGTAATTTTTTTTTTTTGTATTATCTCATATTTCGATGTCATTGCGACATTGAAAAACATCATTTTCTATCAATGCGTCGAAAGTAAAAGAAGAAAGCTCATCAAATTACCAGGCCAAACAGAGATTTTTTATAATATTAAAATAAAAAAAATTTCTGTAAAATAGCAAGATTTGTGATCTTGGTACTTATTAGTGCTGGGAAACTATCGATAGACTATCGATATTATCGATAGTCTTGAAATATCGAAAATATCGATAGACAAAATATCAATATCGATATTATTATTATTTAAAATACAGCTATGAAGACATCTAACAGCAGCTATACACACATATTTTTTTGACGCAAATTTTTACTTGTTTTTATTAATTCGCGCTGAATTACAGAAATGAATACAAACAACAAGAATGGCATGGATTGCTTAGTAGTGCTTTTTACTGCTAATTAAAGGCCTTTAAGTCGAAATTTGTACATGTTTATTAGGGACTGAATTGTCAAATATTTTTGTAATGTTGTAAAAAAAAATGCAAATCCAAATGCAAACGAGCATGGAAAAAAACAATGAACGACAATTAGAGGATAAGTCCGCTAGATTGATTACCTTTTTGGGTTTAGAATTTAGAAAATTTTTTAAAGTTGCAATGGAATATCTTAAAGTCCCTGTTAATTCGGTTCTTTCAGAAAGGTACTTATGCATTTTTAAAAACCTGCCATCTAAAATAACGTCCGTATATACAAACGTCTCATACATTTAATAAAGCGATAAAAAAACCGGACTGTAGCCTTATAAAAAAATAATTAAAGTTTTCCTGCAAAAGTACAAACATTCAGTCGATAGTAATATCGATATATCGATAGTGAAATCTGAACTATCGATAAATATCGATAGTAGAAAATATCGATAGTATCCCGCGCTAGTACTTATATAAAGTTGTTCACGTGCGACATCGTAAGTGTGAAAGTTAATAATTTGAAAATAATTTTTTATATACGTAAATGATTTATTTTTGTTAATATATACATTTCAATCATTTAAATCTAGATGAGCAAAAAATAGCACTTAATTCAAAAATAAAGGCATATTCTAGCCATTAACAATGATATACGATACGATGAGATTAGACTTTAAATGACGATGCTATATATGTATATAAAACAAAAAAGGCTGTAATTTAGGGTGTGGCAAAAACAATTTTTTTAAAGTTTTTCAAACTTAACAAATATACCTTTTATTTTAGGGCGTGACTGATGAAAATATTATTGCTTGTATTGGCTTCTACCTGATTTAATGTAGTATGTGTGTGAAAAAGAAAAAAGGGGCTTAATTTGTAGGCGTGTAATAAAAGTGGGCATATTAAAATCTACACACACGTAGTTTTAGAAGGACTTTCTTGGCACGTAAAAAAATTGCACATTTGGGTTAAGGATCCGAGATGGCATAAGTGGCGCCCAGAATTTGAGGTCGGATTAAAAAGTCACTAAAGACAAAAATGAAGCCACTATCAAGCCATGAAAAACGATATGCAATATGATGAGATCGGACTTTAAATGGCAGCGCTAAACATAAAAAACCAGAAGGGCTGCATTTTGGGGCGTGGGAAAAAAATGTTTCCTGTTTTGGAAACTTCATTGACATATCGTTCATTCTAGGGGGTGCCTGGCACAAATTTTTTTTGTATAGAGGTCAACCCGGTCTAATCAACATATATATCATGATGGAAAAAAAATGTCATGTGCGACAGATCACGTGCGACAGCGATTAAAGCTAAATAAAAAAAAAGTATACATTATTTTTATTTAAAATGACAGCGATATTTAAGAGATATGAGTGCATAACATTCTACAATTTTTTGCATTCAAATATTGCCTCAGGTTTCGCTGAAATCGGCATACGTAAAAATGGCCACAAAAACCACTTCTGTTTTCGTCACGTGCAAATGCCTTGTTTTTTGCAATTTTCTTGAAAACGAAACAATTTATCAAAATGAACAATTGCACTAATTATAGGGCTAATTAATAGCTATAACTTGAATCTATTGCCAAAATAAATAAACGTTTTATTTTGACTTTTTTTTAGCTTTAAATGTGTACGATGGTCACGTTCGACATGATGGAAATGCCCATATTTATTTTTAGCAAAATTTCAAAGTTGGAAGTCATATCGTTTCTCTTCAAATAATTTTCTTGTTAATGAATAGTAGTTTGTTAAAACCTCTCTTCTCGTTCCACCGTCAATGTTCTTAAGCTCTCAAGCTCTTCAAATAGTAAAACAAACAATAATAGCTCCTGTTAAAAAATCTTACGTACTGTCAATTTGAGCTAATTTTGAAATTAAAATTTTATTTTATGTGTATTATGCATAGGAAACTGCATGTGAAAAACACACGAAATAACTCTTGTTGCAAAATTTCATCAAGTAAAAACTGTGTCAAGGTAAATTAATAAACCGCATTGGTCATTATGAAACGCAAAAATTTTGCAGAGTTGAAACTGATGGTATTTTTTTTTATGTAGAAAAAAAAATATTACAAATTTTGTGATAAAATTAGATAATAGAAAATAAAAAAAACAATGAAATTTTTCAAAAACGCACCTCGCATCGACTAAAGAATTGTTCGCGTCGAAAATTTAAAAAAGCACTAAAAGCCGCGCGAAACGCACCGAGTTGACAACGCTTTTTATATCACATATACTCAGTTTTTGTTTGCTATTGAAATAATAGTGGGCGTGGCACAAAATATATTTATTTTTATCTAAAGCCTGGTACTCTGTTCAACATTTCACGTGAAATGCTGTCAAAACGCATATGAAAAAAACTTGTGCGGAATATCTATGAAATAATGTTGATAGAGTTGTACTCTGTTCATTTTGTGAAAAAGTTCCGAAGTGTTTCTGGCAACATTTTTTTTTACAACTAAAAAAAGGATGAACTGATTATTTAATAAGAAATAAAAAAATAATATAACACAACCGGTAACAGTTTTTTATCCATATTTACTTTCTTTTTTATTAAATTTTTTATTAAAAAAAATTATTTTTAGTAAAATACATGTGGGGTATGTTTACATACGCAAAACAATGTTGCATACTTTGCGGGAATAAAAACGTCAAATTGTACAAACTCGCATAATAGGTAACATTGATACATGTCAAAATTTTCGTGTGAAATAATAAATGTTGCTCAAAATTTTTCACAAATTTGAACAGAGTACTAGGCTTAAAGAGCGGTAAGATAAAAATTGGCCAAATTTGGTGCACACAGTTGGTTTTTAGTTTTTTTTTTTTTTTTTTGATAATGTGTGCTAGTGGTTGATTAGTCTAAGGCTAAGCTTTACGTTAGGTGAAGGGTATTTAAGATCCGTCACAGCCGAATATAGCGCGGTTTTGTTTTTAACACTAATGAGATTTTTTAATACGAACAAGATTAAATATTTCAGTTACATTATAAATGTGGTAAAGAACATGTTTTGTTAGTGTTGCATGAAGTATGAAATTGCAACATTAACTTATTGTGCCCAATTAAATAATTATAAACGTAATTTTTTTTTTACTCTGTCCAACAGAACTACGCAAAGGATAATAAGTAAAGAAAAATACGTTAATAATAAATTGCACTCATTTAAGATTGACTCTACTGGTAGTTTATTATTTTAAATGAATAAGAACGGAAACATACGTAAACACCCGCACATACAAAAACACAGAATAATGGTTAAGTCCTGTCTCCTTTTGGCCATCTACAGCAGTGACACACGAACATTAAGACATCATTTATATTTTGTAATTGAACGTGTGCGTGAAGTAGTTATTGTTGCATTTGTAATTGTGCAAACATTGTTATGAAATCCAATTAATTAACTCCATACTAACAACGACGCTAATTAGCATTAACCAAGTAAAACACATTTGTAAGTTGTTGCAAGTTCAACAATACAAATGCACCTAAATGTGCCTTTAAATTTGAGAAAACATGTTAAATGGCTTGTAAGAGTGCATTAAGGTGTTTTATTAGCTGTTGTGTGTTCGAAATTAATTTGAAACATTTCCTAGGTCACAAGTTAGATTGCAGTAAAAGCTCCTTAAGGATTATGTTGTCAGAGGAAATCAAGCTGCAAGTATTAAAACAGTTGTTCTTCTAATATTGATATTTTATGCCAACTATTAATGCACTAAATGGTGGCAGTTCTATGAGTTTTATTACTATTTAATAGAGGAGTACTGAAACTTTTTCCTAATATTTTCCCTTCTAAATTAAAAATTTCAAGTTATCTGCCGTTGAGTATGAAGAGAGGATATATTCAGAATGTTCTAAATAAAATTTTGGGGAAAATGATTGTTTAATGGAAACTAGCTGCATTATGCATTAAAAATCTGTGATAAACATTTCAAACCAAAAAAGTTACTTTCGAAAATTAATGTGACGCTTACAAAAGTAGAAAGTAAACCTACTTTTTGCATTCAACGCCTCAATGCATCCTACGCTTTGTGCATGTAACTTGTTACATAAAACTACACAGATTCTACTTTTTAACAAAACCACACAAGTAGCTAAAAAAAAACGATTCGCTTGTTGTGCGTAGAAACAACAAAAACAACAGAAGAAGACGAAACACATTATTTTCACGTTTAAAAGTAAAATTTTGATCTATTGCTTCCCATTTAGTTTATATTTTCAATTACAATATGTACATTAAGTTTTTAAAGTAAAAACTATATCGGGAATGTTGCTGGTGTTTTATAATTGAAATTCTGTAAGGTGTAAAAAGGGTAAGTAAATCAATCATAATAAAATTTCCCTTCTAATTTCACTTTTGGTTTATTTCAAGTACGAAATTGGGATTGAATCAACTTCATAATTCTTAAATCAAGCGCATTTTAAGATTGGTTCAATCTTGGTTTTACTTAAATCATACTCATTTTGGGATTATTTCAAGTACGAATTCGGGATTAAGCATGTGTAAGTTAAGTATATTTCGACTGAAAATCCTGTAGTTGGATCAAGAAAATCAGCACTCACCGTAACATTAAAACCGCTTCGGGTTAATTTGAGTACGGATGGATTGATTTTACTTTTGAGTGTACCTATGTATATATACTTTATTCCGTTTGTATTTTCTACAATGTGGATATTAGACCTTATCCGTGTGTCCGTTGAAATTGGTTTTTCGAAGACACCAGATACTATGGGCACCAGGTAATTATATGCTATTTAAATGGTATTGAAGTGAATAATTTGGCTACTTTGTATAAAAAAAAATATCAAGTATGAAGGTTGGTGACGCTTGGATAAAGAAAAGTCAAGGCGGAAATCTATTCAAATTTAACTAGAGAATACAAGGGCAAAAAGTCTTATTTTAGTTTTTGTCAAATTGTTAAAATAAACTGTTTAAATTAATCGCAATATAGATGAACAAGTAAGAGTGCTATATTCGGCCGTGCCGAATCTTATATACCCTTCACCATTGTGCGAGCAGAATACAGAGCAACTAGACAAAAACTAAATAGTTTTTACATACATATTTACAATACTTAAAACTTCATTATACATAAATAAAATTTAAAAAGGGAAAACTGGTAAATATTTTTATACCCTCGACCACAATTAGTTGTGAAGAGGGTATATTAAGTTTGTCAAAACTTTTTTATTATTCATCTCAGACCCCATAAAGTATATATATTCTGCGTCCTTGAGTAATTCTAAGTCGATTTAGCCATGTCCGTCTGTCTGTCCGTCTGTTTAAAACACGCTCACTTTCGAAAAACTCCAAAAAAATGAGCAAACTTGAAGCCAAATTGTTTGTAGTTATCCTAAGCAGTTTGGGATTGAAATCCAGCAAAATCGGTTCAGTAGGCCCAGAGCTATGAATCAAAATGTGGAACCACCACCTAAAAAAATTGATAATTTTGTTACAAAAAATAACATAAATGCTGGAACAAGGCACGGAATGAGATAGGATTTTGCAAAAATTTGTTTTATTTGACTGGAAATCACGCTGTTAAATTTCGTGAAGATCCGTCCACAATTTACCGTAGGCCCCATAAAAACTCTACTACCGGAAAACAGTTTAGTACGCCTAAAACCGTAAAAAATAATGCCATCATAACAAATTTTGGCTCGTCACAGTTTTATAGGACTATAAATAATACTGTGAAATTTCGTGAAGATCGGTACATAATTTACCCTAGGCCCCATAGAAACCCTTCTCCCGGAAAACAGTTTAGTACACCTAAAACATAATTAATAATGCTATCATAACGGAAATTGGGGCGTCACAGTTTTAAAGGACTAGAAATGACGCTGTGAAATTTTGTGATGATCGGTCCATAATTTACCCTAGGCCCCATATAAACCCTACTACCGGAAAACAGTTTAGTCGCCTAAAACCATAATAAATAACAAACCGTCTCAGTTTAAGATAATAATAAATAGACATCATACAGATATTACTCCTTAAACATTCGAACTGTCGGTGGAGGGTATCAAAGACTCGGCACAGCCGAATATAGCACTCTAACTTGCTTTTAAATCGTTTTTAGAACATAAAAAAATAAAAATATTAAAAAAAAAAATTTCTTTTTAAAAAACCAAGATTCGAACCAGGGAACTCTCAGTTTCTAACTTAACACACCCCCTAGACAACTGAACCATGAAGGAACGTTAATTGAATATCATTAAAATGAAATATGGCACGTTTACTGTTCACAAAATTCAACACAGTTGAGTTGTAATTACTTTTGATGTTTGTATGTATGCGTGTTTGTTTGTTTTCTTTTATATTTTTTGGCGAGTTTTTAAGTAGCAAAAAACACAAAAATTCCTAGTTTCTATTTGTTAAAATTATTTCGTTAAATATAAAAAATAATAAAGAAGGGTGATAACGAAAATCATATTGGGCATTATGCTAGTATGTATATGTAAACAATTGAATGGGGGGGGGGGGGGGGGCATCACATGGTTAAATCAAGTTCTCTCCTCATAAGGACCCAGAATATATATACTTTATAGGGTCTTAGATCAATATTGTAGAAATTACAAACGGAATGAAAAACTTATATATACCCTTTTCCACCTGAGTAAAGAGTAATTTTTGGGATTTCAGTATTTTGATTATAACTCAGCCATTTTTTAACCAATTTGACAGATTTATATACCGACGTGTTTAAGAAAAAATTTGCCAGTTAGTTGGGTTATAAATGTTGGACTCGGGAAGATCTTAAAAAAAAATATTATTTTGGCCATAACTTTTTCGTAACTGAACCGATTTTTCCGAGTTTTTCAGAAAATATTTTTTACTTAAGTTTTCCGATCTTTTGATATGCCAAGGATATCCATAGGTTATATAACAGTCCAAAAAGTCAGGCTTTTATACAATTTTTGATATTTTTTGTACGGGACATACCACGCCCACTTCTCCGATTCATCAGTTTCGAACCAGCTCTTGAAGAGTACGGACGTGTATCAGAAAAATAAAAAAAAACAATTCGAAGTGAAAAAAAAATAAATAATTAAAAATCATTTAAGTGCAAAAATTGCCAGCGCAACTGGTTTTCCATACAGCAATTTAAGTGCAAGTGTGCCCAACCTGAGGAAGTGTGTTGATCCGACCGTAAATGTGGTTCAAAGTGTGAAGTCGTCTGACCAGAGGAGTAAGAACGAAACACCTGGAACATCACGATTAGCATTAATAAATACAGGAGCTGTTCCAAAAAGTACTAAAGTGCAAACCGGCATGGACAGATATTGGCTCGGTGAAGATTTCGGCTAATGAGTTGAAACTCGTGAGAAATCGCTTATTTTATCTTTCTCAACAAACTCACTTCCCAGGGGAGTTTAACTGTCTTAAAGAGAGTAAGAGAATTGAGTCACGGAGCCCCCTGTTGACACTTACCCCCTTTGTTGATAAAGACAATATTATTCGGTCTAATAGTCGTCTAAGCTCTACTACCTGTCTGTCCTACAATGAAAAGCACCCTATTATCTTGGCGTATGGCAGTAGATTGGCTCGCCTGTATGTTGAATTCGTTCACACTTTAGTCCTTCACGGAGGTCCTCGGCTAGTTTTGAATGTAGTCCGGCAGGAGTGCTGGATCATTCGAGCAAAAAATCTGATAAAAACCGTGGTTCGTAACTGCAAGGTCTGTGTTGTTTATCGAAAAAAGCTGCAAAATCAAATAATGGCTGCTTTGCCCCAAGAAAGAACTACCCTTTGCCGCCCTTTTACGAACACTGGCGTTGATTTTGCTGGCCCGTTCGAGATAAAAAGTTTCACTGGCAGGTATTGTAGAATCTCCAAAGGCTATGTCTGTCTTTTTGTGTGTTTCTCTACCAAGGCGCTGAAGCTGTTAGCGATTTTCTACCCCTGCCTTTCTAGCAGCCTTGGCTCGTTTTGTCGCCCGTCGCGGTTGCCCCAGCTGCATCTATTCTGACAACGGTAGAAACTTCGTTGGCGCCGCTCGAGAAATCGACGCAGATTTTTCCAAGCACGTGAAAGAGCTTCGTGACACGGCTGTAGAAAATTATGGTCACCAGCACTTGTCGTGGCACTTTATCACTGCTGCAGCACCTCACATGGGAGGATTATGGGAGCAGGGGTAAAGAGTACGAAAATGCACCTAAAAAAGTCGGCTGGTCAACTGAAATTCACGTTTGAGGAGTTCTCAACTATTCTGGCAAAAATCGAAGCGTGTCTCAACTCACGCCCTCTTGGACCTATGTCAGAAAACGCTGAAGATTTGTCCGCCCTTACTCCCGGCCACTTTCTGATAGGGACACCGATGCTTACCCCGGCTGAGCCCGAAGAGTTGTCTTCACCCTTAAGTATTGTTAACCGTTGGCGTAAGTTAAAGGCCCTACAGCAAGAGTTCTGTCGCCGGTGGAAGCAGGAGTACCTCAAAGAGTTAAATAAACGCAACAAGTGGCAACACCCTCAGCTAGACTTAAAAGAAGGCGATCTTGTGGCCCTCAAAAGTGAACCAGGCTGTCCAACTGAATGGCGTTTGGGGCGTATTACTAGAATTTACCGGGGCACTGAAAGCAAAGTTCGAGTGGCGGATTTAAGAACGCAGAATGGCGTAATCACTCGACCGGTTCACAAATTAGTGGCGCTACCCTAATATGCACATTTATACATTTATTTTCTGTTTCCCCAAATATCTAATGTAAATTCACTTTCAGACCCATGGCCGCTTTTAACACAAATTTCCGCTGCCCCCTCTGCGATCGGTTCCACGCGGTCAGGCAGTGTTCCCGTTTTATCACCCTCCCGGTAGAGGAAAAGCTGCGAGTCGTGGCCCACAAGGCGCTTTGCTACAACTGTCTGGCCCAATCCCACACCCGAGCCGACTGCAAAAGCATCGATAGGTGTCGCCGCTGCCTCCAGGACCACAACAGTTGGCTTCACCCGATGCCCGAGGGACGGGTGTGGGTAAAGATGACCGCACTCGTGCGCGTGGTGGCCCGCCCGGCCACAGAACGTTTTGGTCACGAGCGCTGTTGGACCCTTCGGTGGCTAAGTCGTCCATAACCCGCAAAGAGGCCGATGACCTGGGGTGTGTCGTAGTCCGAGGCCGTACCACACTTGCCTTCTTCCGCCAGGACGAAGAGGGCCGTAAGCTAGAGGTGGAGTTGTCAGTGGAGGAACGCCCAGCTGGCAAAAGTCCGGTGGCCAGCGTCGAAGCCGAATACCTAGAGCAGGGCGATACCTCATCGGCTGACCGGCACTGGCACCGCAGCCGATCGTACCACATTATATTGGTACGTCCAAGATACCATCTTTGGATTTGCGTACTTTGGGGAAGGTGTAAAGGCAGACCGCTAAGGAGAAAATGACTGCCTGCCGATAGCCCTTTAGGGCGAATTATTGTTATAAATATCCATACATGAATTACTTTTATTTATTTTTTATATACCTACGCTATTTTTAATACATATTTCATGAATTTGTTAAGTTTTGCTCATTTTAATATCCTACATTTTTTTTCTTTCCTTCTTTTTTTTTTTTTTTTGCATTGTTACTAATTGCCAAATTAAATTTGAATTATCCTTTTTTATTTGTTAATTGGACTTATTTTATTTTATTCGAACTTTTTTATATATATTGAAGAGTACGTAGTTCTGTATTTTGTGACATACAAGGTTCTATTATCTTGATGTAGTTATTGATTACTTGAACCATCATTGCAAGGTGGGCGGTATGTTGGCGTCTGTCTCGTCTGAATCAAGCCCCGTGGAAACGTGGAACATGGGGAACATTATTCCGTGTGAGCCACGCTGCATGTGGTGGTGGCATCTGGCAACGTCACATGTAGCGTGGTGAATATGTCAACTGTTTGACTTTGTGGTTTTTTCTTCTCTTGCTAAAAAAAACTTCATACGAGTCAGACGCCGGCAATCGTGTTTTCCTACGAAATAAACTTAAAATCGAGCCAAATTGTAAAATTAAAAGTTAAATTAAAGTGATAATTAAATTGAATTAAAACTAAAGAAAAAGAAGAAAGAAAGTGGTGTGTTTTTTTTTACTTAAAGTAGAAAGAGCCAAGTAAAAGTGTCACTATACCACCAAACAAAGATAAGGGTGGTTTTTCTTTGATAACGTGCAACCACTGTGTGTTCGTGTGCCCACAACTAACCTGCCTCAACCAGAAGAGTATTGAGATCCCCGGACCACAAGTGTACGTCCGCGCCACAGCCCTTGCGCCTTTACGTGCCCGATCAACCACTGCCCATCGTTGGACATTCCCGGCTATTGCCCACCTCCTCTTAGGTAAACGTTTGTACCCCAGCAATAACAATTACTAAGAGAAAGGCTAGCCCTAGGTCCACCCAACAGGAACGCTTGGCCAAACAATACAAAGGCTCTAACGTAGTCTCTTTGCCAACAAGTGGTAACAGATTCTCTGTACTATCCATACCTGACGACGAAGAAGCAGAATCAGCTAATGGAACAGCCACTAAAGAAGTTAAACCGCCACCTATCTATCTGCGGGAGCAAACATCAAATAGCATAGTCAATATGTTGACTCAACTTGTAGGTAAGAATAATTTCTACGTCGTTTCTATAAGACGCGGGCAAATTCAAGAGACCAAAATTCAAGTCAGTACAGAAACGAACTTTCGTATTATATCAAGACACCTGGACGCTGAAAATAAAAGTTACTATACATATCAATTAAAAAGTGCTAAGGGTTTGATTATTGTCATAAAAGGCATAGATAGTTCTGTTCCTACAGAGGAAATAAAATCTGCCGTAGAGCTAGAGGGGTATGAGGTAAAATCTGTTCATAACATTTTGAACAGGAATAAAGTTCCTCAACCAATGCACCGCATTGAGATATCGTTTGATTCATCGGTTCTCAAAACCAAAAATTCAGTTCATCCCATATACAACTTGCGTTACCTACTCAACAGAAGAATAACTGTTGAGGAGCCATTAAAACGAAAGGGTCCCTCCCAATGCACAAGCTGCCAGGAATATGGGAATACGAAATCATATTGTAAATTACCTCACGTATGTGTGGTTTGTGGCGACGCTCATAAAACCGCCGAATGTAATCGTTCTAAAGCTGACCCGAATGTTAAGAAACACTTAGAACTGTGGCGAAAATCACACAGCAAACTATAGGGGTTGTAAAATCTTCTTGCATTTAAAAAAACCTGCTTTAGTTCAAAAATATACTCACTCCCAATATGGTCCGTTATATGCGCCAAGCCAAGCCGCTGGCTCTATTGCTAGTACTACACAAACAAAACCAATCATATGCCCAAGTCTTAAAAGGAAACCCTAATTCGAAAAACCCCCGAGTTCTTCCAACGCAAAGAAGCCTCTATACGCTAATGTTCCTAGGGAAGGTCTTCAAATGCCTTCTGGGAATATGCCTAGCTCAATCGAAAATTTAATTCAAACTATGAATAACTTCATGACCACTATGCAGAACATGTTTCAGGAAATGATGCGAAACCAGAACATGCTTCTGCAAGTTCTACTCATCAAAAAATGAACCAGTTAAAAATATGTTTTTGGAATGCAAACGCGTTATCCCAACATAAACACGAAGTTGCAAACTTTCTTCATAGGCATGAAATCGACGTACTTCTTGTCTCTGAAACACACTTTACTCATAAAAACTGCTTTAGGGTAAATGGATACCTCACGTATGACACAAAACATCCCAGCGGACAAGCTTGTGGTGGCACAGCCATAATTGTGCACAAACACATCAGCCACTAACCATTGCCAGAGTTCGCAGAAGATTGTATCCAGGCCACATCTATAAATCTTACTGATTTCAAACTTACGTTGTCATCCGTTTATTGTCCCCCGAGGCACAAAATTGAACACGATAAATTTCTCAACTTCTTCTCCACATTGGGCCATAAATTCATTGCTGCTGGCGATTACAACGCTAAACATACATATTGGGGCTCCAGACTTATTAGTCCTAGAGGTAATCAGCTATACAATACCGTAACTGCAAATATATTTAATGTCGTATCGAGTGGAGAGTTACCTATTGGCCAACCGACTTCAACAAGCTACCAGACCTTATTGACTTTGCTGTAATTAAAAACATCAAGCGCGATCAGGTACTAGTTAGTTCCTCCTATGATCTATCGTCTGATCATTCACCTTCAATCCTCATTTTAAAAGGCAGCTCTGACGCCGCAGCTGCAAACTTTATTTCCTATCCAAACAGAAACACAAATTGGTTAAAGTATAAAATGTATGTGAGCTCTCACCTATCACAGTGCATTCCCCTAAAAAAATCATCTGACATCTAAATAGCTGTCGACCGATTTACAGAAGTCTTGGATTCTGCAGCAAGAAATGCAACCCCAATCAAGCGGACAATTAAACGTGCTCGGATATAGAGACCCTTATCAGAGAAAAAAGGAAGTTAAGAAGACAATGGCAAAACAGTCGTTCCCCAACCACTAAGGCCCAACTACAATTATGCCTGACAACTCTTCGCAACAAATTGAGACAGAACCACGAGTCTGCAATAGAAGGCTATCTTAACAGCCTAGATGCCACAAAAAACTCCAATTACAGCTTATAGAAGGCTGTACGGCATATAAAATGCCCTATAAACCAAGAATCTCCATTAAGACTGGAAAACCGCACTTGGGCCAAAAACACAAATGAAAAATTAAACGCCTTCGCGGGCCACCTTGAGAAAGTTTTCACGCCACAGGATGCACATACTTGTTCCTTTCTCCGATCATTCCTGATAAGGTAAACCATCCAATAAAATTTAACATAACTCAAGTAAAATCTGCAATAGAAAAAGTGAATATTAGAAAATCTCCCGGACCTGACCGCATCACAGGGTCAATGATAAGAAACTTACCATCGCCTGCTTCTAGAATCTTGCTGCTCATTTTTAACGCGATATTAAGAGTCGAATACTTCCCAGCCTCATGGAAGAGGTCTATAATTGTTACGATTCCCAAGCCAGGAAAATATGCTAGCCAGGTTGCGTCGTACAGACCGAAAAGCTTATTATCAATCCTATCGAAGCTTTTCGAAAAAATATTCGTTTTAAGTATAACTCCTCATCTAAATGAACACGATATCATCCCGGATCACCAGTTCGGATTCAGAGCGAAACATGGTAAAATAGAACAAGTGCATAGAATTGTCACCCTAATTAGATCGGCGTTTGAGAAAAGCAATACTGCTCAGCCCTGTTTATATACATTTCCCAAGCATTTGACAAAGTTTGGCATGATGGGATACTCATCAAAATAACACGAATGCTTCCTCAAAACACTCACAAGCTTCTGGAGAGCTATCTAACAGGCAGAACATTCATAGTAAGGTCGCAAAATAAATGCTCCCCCTTCAAGAAAATTACTGCTGGTGTCCCCCAAGGCAGCACATTAGGACCGCTTCTATATATACTATACACAGCGGATACCTCTACATTTGCAGACGACACAGCATTTATTAGCGTTAACCATGACCCAAAAGTCGCATCGCAAAATCTGCAGTCCCACATCAATGAGCGAGAGGCCTGGCTAGAAAAATGGTTAACCCAGCTAAATGTGCTCACTTAACTTTCACGCTCAGAAGACAATCGTGCCCAGCTGTAAAAATAAATAACATCACTGTTTCGGTAGAAAACTATGTTAAGTACTTGGGAATTCATATAGATAGACGCTTGACCTGGTCTCGTCATATTGAAGCGAAAATAACGGCTATGAAACTTAAAGCAGCTCAACTACATTGGCTTCTCGGTCGAAACTCAAACTTGTCTTTAGACAACAAAATTCTCTTACACAAGTCCATCATAAAACCAATATGAACATATGGCATCCAATAGCTTCAAAGAAGACAGTCTAGAATATTACGACAAATTGTCTGCGCCCCATGGTATATACGTAATGATATTATCCACAGAGATCTCAATGTCCCCACTATCCAGGAGGAAATTAAAAAATATTCAATTAGCTACATCAATAAACTAATGGCCCACCCTAACTACCTCGCTCGGGGTCTGCTTCAGTTCGAAGGTTAAAAAGAACCGATACTTTGAGCCTAACTAGAAGACATTTTTAAAATTTGAATACAGCAGTTAGTGGTTACATTGGTAACAACTAATAAAAAAACAAGTGGAATTAAGATTTGAATACATATTGTAAATTTCGATAAGATAGATTCAATAATATAAATAAATTATTAAAAAAAAAAAAAACTTCTCCGATCCCGCCCACATTTTGTGGGATGCTGTGTATTGATAACCTAAATGTGTGTACCTAATTTGAAAGCTTTGGCTCTTACCGTTCTCTAGATATGCAGAAAAAAGTAATAAAAATACCACAACAACAAGGGATTTTTGGAAAAATTAGAGGTAGTCGTGGTTTTTTGCTCATATCTCAGCCATTTGTGGACCGATCTTTCTGAATTGCAATAGCAAATAATTCCGGACCATATGTGACATAAATGTATAATAACCTGGCCCCCATCATATATGGGGTCTTCGGAAAATCCATTTCAACGGACAGACGGACATGGTTAAATCAAATTCTCTCCTCTTAGATCAATATTGTAGAAATTACAAACGGAATGACAAACTTATATATACCCTTTTCCACCTGAGGTGAAGGGTATAATTATGTTTTCAAAAATGAATAAAAAGAACTACAGTATTCCACGGATAATTACCTCGACAAAAATGCCAATATTTTTGGGTAATTATGCGGGGTAAGCATTTAAACGAATACGCTTAACTACCTCGTTGAGGTAATAATAAGAATACGTTTAACTACCTCTTTGAGGTAATTAAGCGAAGTCGTTTAAATACCTCAGTGAGGTAATTAGACGTTTTTATTTACAAGATAACTTAACATTGATGTATGAAAAAATTTAAGAAAGGAATTTTTACATGTATCAGCTATTATTTGATATAGATTTGGCGTATCTAGATAATATGAATCTTGACCTCATAACATAAATTTTAATGCAAATATTAATTTGTTGAATATTTTGCTTCAAGCCATATTTTGTTTTTTAGGCATATTTTTTAAAAACAAATTTAGTGCATATTTTCAAATTATTAACATGTAAAACTTGGTTGCATTACTTGCTGTGTTTTTGTCAAATAGTACTGAGGCAATTAAACAAATGAAATTTAGGTATAATTTTGTTTTGGGAGTTAAATTTTTAAGGCAATTATCCGAATCGGGTAATAAAGCGTATGGCAATTAAACGTGGACTTTTGTTTAAAAAATGGAAGAAAAACAAGTTAGAGTGCTATATTCGGCTGTGCCGAATCTTTGATACCCTCCACCGACAGTTATTATCTTAAACTGTGACGATTTGTTATAAATTATGGATTTAGGCGACTAAACTGTTTTCCGGTAGTAGGGTTTGTATGGGGCCTAGGGTAAATTATGGACCGATCTTCACGAAATTTCACAGTCTTTTTCCCAGTTCTATAAAACTTTGATGTACTAAATTTTGTTATGATAGCATTATTTTTTACGGATTTAGGCGTACTAAACTGTTTTCCGGGAGTAGGGTTTATATGGGGCCCAGGGTAAATTATGGACCGATCTTCACGAAATTACACAGTTTTATTTCTTGTCCAATAAAACTTTGATGTACCAAATTTTGTTATGATAGCATTATTTTTTACGGATTTAGGCGTACTAAACTGTTTTCCGGGATTAAGGTTTATATGGGGCCCAGGGTAAGTTATGGACCGATCTTCACGAAATAACACAATTTTATTTCTTGTCCAATAAAACTTTGATGTACCAAATTTTGTTATGATAGCATTATTTTTTACGTTTTTAGGCGTACTAAGTTGTTTTCCGGGAGTAAAGTTTATATGGGGCCTATGGTAAATTATGAACCGATCTTCACGAAAATTCAAAGATTTATTTTTAGTTCTATAAAACTTTGATGTACCAAATTTTGTTATGATAGCATTATTTTTTACGTTTTTAGGCGTACTAAGTTGTTTTCCGGAAGTAGGTTTTATATGGGGCCTATGGTAAATTATGGACCGATCTTCACGAAACTTAACAGTTTAATTTTTAGTCCTATTTAACTGTGATTTGCCAAAATTTGTAATGATAGCATTGTTAGTTAGGGTTTTAGGCTTAATATACTGATTTCCGGGAGTAGGGCTTATATGGGGCCTAGGGTAAATTATTGACGGATCTTCACGAAATTTCACAGCGTGATTTCCAGTTGAATAAAACGAATTGTTGCGAAATCTTATATCATTCTGTGCATTTTTCCACCATTTATGTTAGTTTTTGTAACAAAATTATCAATTTCTTTTAGGTGGTGGTTCCACATTTTGATTCATAGCTCAGATCCTATTAAACCGATTTTGCTGAATTTCAATCCCAAACTGCTTAGGATAACTACAAGCAATTTGACACCAAGTTTGTTGATTTCTTTTGAGTTTTTCGAAAGTGAGCGTGTTTTCAACAGACGGACAGACGGACAGACAGACGGACAGACAGACGGACAGACAGACGGACATGGCTAAATCGACTTAAAATTACTCAAGGACCCAGAATATATATACTTTATAGGGTCTGAGATGAATAGTAAAAAAGTTTCACACGGAATGACAAACTGAATATACCCTCTTCACAACTAATTGTGGTGGAGGGTATAAAAACGGGGATTTAAAACTCGAGGTAAATAAGCGTGAAAGGCATTTAAGCGTGGGGTAATTATCCGGGTTATACTGTATCGCAGTAATTAATAATGCCCCATACCACTTATGTGCCAATCATTACTTGCCCTCAAGTGCATAAAAGAGTTAATTTAAATTTTTTCTTGTCTTGACCTTGTCATTTGACCTTTGGCGTGGTTCGATTTTGAAAAAATTTTCAGAATATAGTCCTTGTAGCTTGTGTCGTAAAACTCTGAATAGCATTAATTGAAACTAAATAAAATTGGCTGAAGTTTACTCAATTCATTATACCCAAATGTACCGCGGGATATTTGTAAACTTTTTTCATTCTCAAAGATGTTTCAAACAAATCCCTGGAGTCCAAATCTCAATTTCTTTTATGGAAATTTTTTTAAATTTGAAATTAGATATTTGAAAAAGGACCCAAAAAATTTTTTCGTTTTTGACAACATATGAGGACAGGTTTAACGCCATACAAAAAAACGTTTTCCGCATCTCACAATTTTGAGTCATTTGATTAAAAAAATTATATTGCAGAAATTAATTTCATAAATGTTTTAGGTATCTGCTAGCATTTTTGTTGGTGGAAAAGAAATTTTGAAAAGCGAGTCAATTAAATATCTTGGAGTTTATTTTCAAAATAACGTGCTATGGAATCTGCATATTAAAAATCTTAAAAGTAAAATAGTATGTGCTCTGGGATTGATTAACAAGTTCAAAAATAGGATTGATGGGCAAACGAAACTAATACTATATCAATGTAGTTGTAAGTGGGTAAAGAAAAGATCTCAACAAACACGAAGTCAAACCTTTGATATGAAATGACTTTATCATTTGACATCAAACACAATTCTCAAACGTTTTTCAATTGTTTGATTTAACATTTAAATTCAAATTGATAATGATTTGAAAATAAACATTTGATATCAAATGTTTTATCAATTTGATGTCAAATGTTTGTTAAATGTTAAATTCAAATCAAAATAAACTTGGCAATACTAAAGCGAAAAATGTAAATGTAATCATTAAAAATAGCGATTAAAGTTAAATTTTTTACTTTGTGGTTACATGTAGTTTACTATTAAAAATTAATTTTAATAGGTACAAAGTGAACAGCTTATTTCTTGTGAAAAATAAAAATTATTTGTGAGTAATTGCAATGATTAAAAACACGAAAGAAAGGAAAATAAAACGGGAAAGTAAAGAAAGTTTGTTGAACGATCGCGGTGCTACAATCCTCAAAATAAAAGGGAGCCAAGTAGTTTGTCTTTTCAAGAATAAGAGGACGGAAAGAACATTATTTCATCTTTTAGCTATGGTGCCGAATGTTTATCTCACAGTTTATTTAAATAAGTAATAAATTTAAATTAATAAAAATAAAATATTTTTATTTATATTCCACATTGTATTATAATCCGCATTTGAAAAACATTTGAGAATTACGTTTGAAAGCAAGTTGAAAATACAGGCATTTTTCAATTTGAAAATAATTTCCCCTTTTTGTTGAGAACGCTATGATTTTAAAATGATATTCAAATCATTATCAAACGTTTGTCGTTTGATTTCAAATCATTTTTAATTTAAATTCAAACCTCCGTGTTTATTGGGATAAACTCACTGTTTATTGTTGTTGTTTCTGTTAAAGCTTTGATATTGTTACAAGTCAAACAGCGGCTTATAGTTCTTATTCCCTTAACATTTCTATTTGTATAAAATCGTTAGATTTTCTAAAATCTTTGGATGAAGTTTCCTGACGATCTGGCTTAGGCAAAAAGTGAAACGCGCTTAGGAATATCGTATCCTATTGACAATAAATTTCAGTTTATCAATAATATGAAATGGGAATTTAGCACTTTTAAACGAAACCTTGTTAAATATTTTTAATATCTCAACTCTATTTTTATTAAAATTAAAATGATACTTAAATTTTGGATACCCTTTAAAAAGGAACAAATTACCCCATTCATTCAGTTTCACAAATGGCCATACAACGTTGTACACCTCATATATATGTATGTATATTTTATATATGCACAGGAAGAAAAAACTCGTACTAAATTTAAGTTTTTTCCACGAAAGTACTTTAAAAAATACAAAATAGGATTTCCTTCGAAAGTCAATCTCGAAATTTCCTAAAATAAGAAAAAAGTAAAAAAAGCTTGAACTTTTCGTTGGTCGTGCCACTTCATATTATGTGTATATGCGTGCAAACCTGTGTGTTTGTAAAAGTTTGTTGAAGAAACGACAACAACACGAAAAAAGTAGGAAAAAACGGTTTGTTTTTTTTTTCTGAGAAGCAATAACACTACAAGATTAAAAACATACATTGTTTTTATCTAAAATAAAATGTAAAATAAAAAGCAAAAATTCCCGAATTCCATTTTTTAAACACAAGAAATATGTAATAAAAGAATTTTATGACAAATATTTCTCTATTAAACCGACTTTTTTTACAAAAATTATAATAATTGGTTAAAAGTATATTAAAAACAACTTCCAAATTCTTCCGTTTTCGATTTTCAGCCGATTTTCCTGTTTGTTATATACATCAAATATTTAAAGTAGAATGATTACGAAAACCATATCGGGCATGCTGCTGGTTTCTTATAATTTGGAGTTCTTCTGTTAACAAAGGAAGGTATACAATAGAAATTATATTATATTAATTATTCTCAGCAGCAAGGATTAATGTTACAATTAATCTACTTTCGGACTATTTCAAGTTCAACTTAGAATATATTGAATCAAGCAAAGCTTGAAATAAATTCTGATCTCACTTTTACATAAGTCAATCCGGTTTTCTGATTATTTTAAATACGGGGCATTTGAAGAATCCATACTTGTAACAAGCATTCTGTACTTGATATTAGGATGTCCGTACTAAACGAACTATTGTCTTGATTTAATTACTGATGGATGGATTTTTCTTTTCAGTGTATACACAATTAATGAGTTGTACGATCAATAATGTAGAGGTGACTAACTTATACCATATACATGTTTCTTTTCCACTTGTCAAGAAGGGTATTAAAACAATAACTTAATTTTTTGTCACGAAACATGAGTGATGGCTGCATGTCAAGCTTTCAACGCTCAAACAATTTAATAAACGAACATAGATATCTTTATTCATAAAAATTTGTAAAAACTTTTCACTTCCTTTTACTTTCCAAACGGACACAAATAATTTAAATATTTTGTTTTGACTGCTGGATTATTCCATAAAAATTTAAGATTTAAGTGTTTTATAAAGATAATATATTTTGTGAGTCTGAATGTCCAACATTTGTTGGTACTTTTTAATTTCATTACTGTTACCAAATTTTTGTTGAACATTTTCTTAAAAATCGCACTTTAAAGACAGATAGGAACTACAAAAACGAAAAAAAAATTGTTTCCATTTGCTTTAAAACATTTAATGATTTTTTTATGCAGAACAGCTGTATAAAAGATTTTTCCGATTTAAATCTGAAAATACAGTAATTACTTTTTATGTAAGAGATGATGACAAAAGTGAAAAATTTACAATTTAGGAAATGTTCAATTAAACTCTTTAAAAAACACGTCAGTTCATTTCAATTTGCCTGTCCGGAAGCAAATGTTGTCTTAAGGACCAATTTTGTTGTATGAAATGACACGCTTTTGCTCCGCTGTCACAATCTATCTATTATTTGGAAACTTTGGTTATGTCCATTCTCTAAATATACAGCAAACTATAATGTGTTTGTATCAGAGGTCCCATGCCCAGTTTGTGGTTGAATATTGATAACTTAACTATGTGTTTCAAGTTTTGACACATTTTCTCTTACCGTTCTTTAGATATAAAAAAATCTATTTTGTACCACCCCCATTTCACCAATCCCGCCATCATTTTGCAGGATGTTGCGTTTCGATAGCCAAGATGTTTGCACCAAATTTGAAAACTTTGGCTCTTGTCGTTTTCGAGATAATCGAAAATCTGTAATGTCTTTGTATGACAAGTGCCACGCCCACTTCTCTTCGGATGTTGTGTATTCATAACCAAGATGCTTGTACCTAGTTTGGAAACGATGGTTTCGGAAAACCCATTTCAATATACCTGCACGGACAGACGGTCAACCTAATTGGAACTTCTCTTCTCATAAGGATTCAGAATATATTTACTTTACAAGGTCTAGGATCAATATTGTAGAAGTTGCAAACGGAATGACAAAGTTTTTACCGTCGGTGAAAGGTATAACATTTGATTCCGTACGGAAAAAGCGATCAGTTTCTTAAGCAAATGACTTAATTCATTTGATTCATAAAACTTAACAAATAGATCCCTTAAGTTTAATACGGTTTGAAACATATGATCAACGTGTATTCGCAGAGTTGCCTATGCATATGCATCATAGCTGTAAGATATGAATTAAATACAAAATTAAAATACTTTTTTTTAATTTTAATTTCTATTTTATAAAATAAAATAAAAACAATTTTAGTTTAAGATTTTTTGTTAAAATATTTGTGGTATCAGTTTTTATAAAATCGAATAAAATTCTGATATATTTAGATATTTTTAATTAAAATGTACTATAAAAAAAATTATTCGAACTTTCTAATATTAAGTAAGTTGGATTCTCAAATTTTCTATAATTCTTTTTATATTCAAATATTCTAATACTACATTTACACCTACGCCAAATCTAGTACTTACGAGATTTCGAGCCAAATCCAGTTGTTTTTGACTAGATTTCCCATACAAAACAAAATCTACTTTGTGACTAGATTTCGACGAAATCTACTCAAAATCTAGTAGTACTTAATGATGCAACTATGGGTTTTTCAATAAAGCGCTAAAAAATACTTCCATGCACAAGAAAAAATGACATTTAAAAAAAAAGACAAAACAAAAATTGTTAAAAAAAAATTAAAAAGTTTAATAAAAACTGTAAAAATATAAAAAGGACGAATAATATTGATAAAATAAATATCTTTGACTATTTATAAAAGGTAATGCAAATTTTTAAATGTATATTTCTTTTTGTGTTTGTATGTGTAATGAAAAAACTTTAAGTCAGTTGTTTTGTTATAAAAACAAAATCTCGCTAATTTCAAAAAAGTAAAATGTAAACGCACTAGATTTCGATGGAGATTTTAAATCAAATCTACCAGATTTCGGCCTTATGTAAATGTAGTATAAGCTGAATATATTCAAATCAATTTAATTCAAATAAAAAAAAAAATTGATTTGTAGCTTTAGAATTTTTATTCAACAAAATTGGTTGAAAATAAAAATATTCAAACAAACAAATTTTAAATACAAAAAATTCTATTAATTTTTTTTAAATTTTTTCTTGAAAAATGAGGAAGACAATGTAATAAAATACTGGTATAAAAAAAGTTCAGTTCCATTTTAAAATACAAGCATTAAAAGTAAGACGATATCGTATATGAAAATTTAAAATATTAACGATATTATACAGTTACTGGTTACTTAACTAACACAAGGTACTCTTCCATGGCATTTAGACATAAATTCGGCGGAAAGCTGGCCAGAAACTAAAACCAATATTATATTCCTTGAATTATGGTAAAGTGCTCGAAGCAAATGTATGTAAGACCATGGACTGAGCTTTAAACACTTTGTAAGAAAACTTCCTTACCATTGTGTTCCAAGTAGAAACGTACAGTTATATGCTAGAAATCCATTTAACCCTGCTGTTAGGTTAGAAAAAACTTACGAATGTTAGATTAATGGACCATTTGGTCCATATAAACAGCTTATGTAAAAATCAAGTATGGGATACGCCTTTTTTAATCAATATAGATTAAATATGTAACCCTGCCTTTACACATGCAAGTAATTACTTGCAAGTAGTATATACGTATTATCAACGAAAAAGTGGAAAAAAAAGCCGAAAGTCTTGCAAGTAGCTTGAGTGTTTACACAGTCAGTTGTAAGTTCATTTTTCAAATGTTCTCGGAGCGAAAACATCCTATAAACAAAACTTTGTTTTTTGGTTTAACAACATTACCATGTTAAAAATATTAACAAGTTAGGTATAACAAAATAAATTAAATAATTCCTTCTTTATTTAATTTTCGGTCCATCTTGATGAAAAAATTATGTTTATTTTATAAAATTTCTGACTCCAGTATTGCCGTAGTGGCGATTTCATAATGTTACTGAGAAAATATTTTCATTAACAATTTTTTTTTCAAAATTCTTGAAATTTAAGATAAAATTACCATTGAGATGGATTGTTGTATAGTTGTTCTCTTTTTTACGTGTTATTTTTTATAAATACACAGAAAATCCGCTATAAACATAACTTTTATATTACTAAGCACTAGTAAATTGATACAAAAGTCATCCATGGTAATACTGTTTCTTCATTTGTCATTTTACTTGCTGCAAGTGTCAAAAATTTACTTGCAAGAAAATTCTCTTGCAAGTTGGGCTGCAAGTACGAAAAATGTGATGGTGTTAGTAAAAATGTGTGAGTGTATTGAGTTTTTCGAGCTTGCACTTGCAAGTGTAAACCCTAGGTAAAAGACAATCGTGGGAAACCCCATTTTTTATTTTTGTTGTAAAGAAACACAAATATTTGCACTGCTTTGTTCAGTTTGTGAGTTTTTTTTATAGTTTAGACGTGTTTTACTCAATGTTGAAAGTGAATCCGATATTTCAGACTCGGAAATGGATTATATTTTCAGAAAATGGCGAAACAAGTTCTTCTGAAACAGATACTGAACGGGAACCCGTCCAAGCTGCAGTTAACTCTGTTAATCCGTTTTTTATTGGTAAAAATAAAATAATGTCTGAAGATAAATTTCATATGACTGATAGTGCCATCCGCCTCGTTGATGTTTTCAGTCGACGAAAAATGCGTTTATGATAAAAATTTGCTCCAATTCGTGAACTTTGGGACCGTTTTCACCAACTTCTTTCAATATTTTATAATTGTTACAAATGATGATCAACTTGTTGGAATCAGGGTGCAATGTTCTCTTCGACAGTTTATGCCATCAACACCAGAAAAATATGATTTGAACTTTTGGTAATCAGTGAACTCTAATACCTTGGTTAGCCAAGAAATGCACAGCCTGAAAAGAACCAAGGGCAAAACGTTCATTCTTTACACTTTTGAGTTGGTAAAGGTTTTAAGGTGGCTCATCAAATGGTTAGTGCCTACAGCATAAAGCGCAAAGCTTTCATGGGCTCCAGCTGATCGGAATCGCAGGAGATCTGAGTCTTTGCGGCAACTAGCACTTTCCCTGGCTAAGGAATATATGATGAAACGGACTAGATTACTTAAACAAGAGTTCTCAGCACAGTTACTCACTGAAATGCGATCATCATGCAAAGTTCTAGTGGTCTCTCCGAATAATAATACCTCTAACTCATGGGATCTAAAGCGTGAAATATGTAGTTGCTGTAAGCCTAAGTCTGACATAAAATGCTCCATTTGTAGCCAGTTTATTTGCAAAACTAACCGAAAAACATTTTGATTATCATATTTTTTTTTTAAATAAATGTAAAAAAAATCAAAGAAAATATACCATGGACCAAATGGTCCCTTAACCTAAGATTCGTAAATTTATAATTTTCTCAGTCCTGTTTTGAGTTAGAACCTTGAATTTTTGTAAAAAACATTGTTTTATAAAAAGACCACGTGAGCTAAAAAACTAACTCAGTATATATCACCGTTCAAATTACAAAGGAAACAATTCAAAAATTGGACCAAATGGGCTTAACCTAACAGCAGGGTTAAATACCACTCTTACTTATTATATAAAAGGTAAAAACGTTTATAAAGTTTTTTTAAATTTTGGAATAAAAAAAAACATAATAATTCTAATATCGAAGAACAGATTACACTACGTGACAATTTTTTGACCAAATGAATTTGACACCTAATCTTTATGTAAAATTTTCCGCTGAATCTGAATATGAAGTCAGAATTGTCAAAAGTAGAACAGTTTTTTGAGATATTCCAAAATAACCGTTATTTGTGTTTTTAAAAAAGATGCTGTGACTGACATGCAAATATTCAAAAAATAAAATTTTAGCCTATTTTAATATGAACATTTTGTGCCCAATAGGATCCGGATCGGTGCAAAAATGACACAGTTACAGAAGATTAATTGAACTAACCCATAACAAATTAATATACAAAGCTAAATTTTTAGTAACTATAAATATTAAAAATTGCTTGAAACTATTGAATTTCTATGTGGGTTAATTTACTTAATCTTCTGCAGCTTTGTCATTTTTAATCTAATCTAATGTCGCATGCAATAAAACATTAGGATTTTTAAATCATTGGCTTTAAAAAAAATAACTTGAATAGAGCAAAATTGAACAAAATCATAAAATTTTCAATGAAGCTTGAACTTTTGTCCCTTGTAACTCTCACATTTCTTGACCAATCTTCACAAGCAATCCATGGTTATTTTAGAAATTTTATAACCTTTCACTAGAAAGAAAGAATTACATACCCCGTTTAAAATTGTTGAATATATTTGCATTTCAGTCACATCATCTTTTTTAAAAACACAAATAACGGTTATTTTGGAATATCTCAAAAACTGTTCTACTTTTGACAATTCTGACTTCATATTCGGATTCAGCGGAAATTTTGTCACGTAGTGTTTTTAGTAATTCAAAAAATTTTTGTTGAATTAAAATATTTAGGAATTTTTTTTTTTAAGTTATAAAATTTTTTCATACGAAGTCCGAATTTTTTTTATTCAATATGTTTTATACAAATTTATTTTGTTTGTTTGGGTGTGTGTGAAACGGTAGCAAAGTACTAATGGAAGTAAAATTTTGACACTATTGAGGTGAATAAAATTTCAGTAGCCCCAAGGCGAATTCATAAAGGTGACATTTTCCAGTCATCTGTTTATTGTTTATTTTTTTGTGTGTATACTAAATGTCAAGCTTTGTTTACATTTTGTGAAAAAATTAATTCAAATTTAAAATTCAATAAAAATTTAAATAGTTGAAAAAAAAACTTATTTAAATTATATAAAACAAAAAAAGTGAAAAAATATAAACACAAGAAATTAAAAATGCACAATGAATAAGTGGAGCCACAATTAATTTGGAATTGAGGAGTTTCTTAAGCAATTGTGTATATTTTATTAACAAAAAAATTTCCTTTTTTATATTTTCAACAAATATTTTTGACATTCACTCTAACTTTTTACAAAAACAAAATACATAGTATTTTTCAATAAAAAGGGATAGCTAGTATAACTCTATCTCATGATGCGGTCACCTTTATAAATTCGCCTTGACTAGCCCTGTGGGCTAGTAAAAATTTTGACATTAGTGTAGAAATTTTTAACAACCACAAAATTACTTTTTTTTTCATCAAATTTGTTTAAACAAAATAAAAATAATATGGAAGCAGGACCAGCGGCAAAAAAAAATTAAAAAGAATTATACAAGATGTAAGTATTTACATATGTTTGAGCTTTTTTGTCAACACTTTTTGTAAAAATTGTTAATATATCAGAACGAATTCATCAAATAGTTGGGACGATCTCATTTCCAGCAGAATTGAAATGATTATTGGAAACGTTTGATTTATTTATTCATTTTCACAAAACTACTAGTAATTGTTTTTTCTTTATGTCAAAATGTTACGTTGTCAAAAATGTTACAATTTCACACAACAAAAATAAGAAAATTTTCTACCACAAACAAATTTCATTTCACCATAGAACTTTGCTACCGTTTCACACACACCCTTTCTTTTAAATCAATTTCTTTCAAACAAATTTGTGTGCTTTTCTATTGATTTGAATATATTTTTGAAATATTAATTTGAATAATATAAATTCAAATAATAGTGAATTTAATTTCCAAGAGAAGAAGTAATATTTGAAAGACATTTTCCCAAATTATTTGAAACTGATTCATATTTAATTTAAAGAAGTATTAAATAAATTTAACATATTTTAATTTTTGAAAAACAGTTACAAATTGTAATTCATTTTGAGCCAATATTTAGAAGAAAATTAT
This sequence comes from Pollenia angustigena, assembly GCA_930367215.1. NCBI lineage: Eukaryota > Metazoa > Arthropoda > Insecta > Diptera > Polleniidae > Pollenia > Pollenia angustigena. Next base: position 114,265,086 of record OV884057.1, on the reverse strand, counting down.
TTACAATGAACAGCTATGCTATGCATAGTTATAGTTTGTATTTAAAATATTTATTTTTACTTTTTTTTATTTTATTTCTATTTGTTTTTAAAACTTGAACTGGAAACGATTTATTTCTGACGTTTTGATATTTTTTTTTAATTTAAATGAATCAACTTATAGTGCATTTACACTTGTAATTTTCAAACTAGTTTACGATCGTAAACTACTTTCATAAACTATACCGTTTACATCAGCATTTTTGACAGTTAAGTTGTTTATCTTTGACAAGTTCTTAGCCCCAATAATAAAAAAAAACATTGATGCACATACATACGAACACATAAACAAACCTTTTATTTCCGTTGTTCATCTAAAAGAAAATATGTAAAAAAATTAACATTTCTTATAAATTTGGATTTATTTTCAAACATTTTCTTTGTTTATTTAATCCAAATTTTTAATATTTTTAATTAGGCTGAAAGTTCATGAAATTTAATTTTTCATTAAATTATTTTTATGAAGAAAGGAATTTTACAACATGAAAATTAATTAACATTGTTATTGATAATCGTTCATTCTTGACGTGGCTGGGGCTCGAACCCCGGCCGGCAGGTTACCATGACATGTTTCGATTGCAACCACTCAATCTCCTCAGATGGATTTGCCGTCTTACACTCGCAGCCATCGACGACTGCTGACGTCAATAGTCAAACATCAATCCTTAAACCAAATTGTATTCTAACATTTGGTAGATCGAAATTTACTTTCCTGAATGATTATCCATTTTAATTGATTTTACATGTTTTTTCCTTACTTCTGTTTTTTCGTACTTTTGTCAAGAAATTTTCTTGAAGTCCAAGTACATTTTTTGTTTTCTCTTTTTGTCTTTTTCTTTTCTGTTGATCTTTTTCAGCACAACTTGAAGGACAAATGTACACATAGAGCTCGTGCCTTAGCTTTAACAATAATTAGAATTGTGGTTATTTTGTTGAACTATTTATGGTCTTTAATCCAAATTTTTAATATTTTTAATTCGGCTTAAAGTTCATGAAATTTGATTTTTCATTAAATTATTTTTATGAAGAAAGGAATTTTACAACATGAAAATTAATTAAAATTGTTATTGATAATCTTTCATTCTTTGTTTATTTTATTTTTCTTACTATTTTTTTTACAGATAAAAGTAAATTCTTTTTCACTTGATTTTTTCTATTTTTGAGGAAATGTCAAATATCACTAGCATTGCCAGAACAAAATTTGAAAAACAGAGTTGCATTAACAAAAACTAGTTGTTTGTAACTAGTTTATCTTACAAACGTGTTTATAATTTGTATGGATAAACAAGTTTCTCAAACTAGTTTATCATCAGAAACAAGCTACGGTCACACTTATTAAATATTTGACCAAATAAGCGTAACCACTACTTTTGTTAATAGTAAGGGAAATATAACATGGTCCTAATATGACAAAATAAACTAATTATACTACTAGATATAGCAAAATACAGTTTTTTGTAAGATGTGGTATTATAATCATAATAAATATTTGAATTAAAGTAAACGACTATTCAGTTTGCTTGTTGGTCCCATTTTTTTCGTCAAATATTTGATAAGTGTGACCGTAGCTTTATAACCCGTTTATGGCGTAGGTGTAAATGCACTATTACTTTTTATAAAAAGAGTATTTATTTAAAAAAAATAAATTCAATAAAAAAAAATATAAAATTTGGGTTATTTTGGCAAATTTTGCAATTTCGTAGTGGTACACTGACAATATATTTATTGTGTTGTGATGAAGCTGTGCTTATGTATCTTTTTTTAGCTTATTTGAAAAACTTTTCAGCAATCATGTAGGATGATGAATTATATAATAATCAAGTTTTTTACCGAATTCCTTTTTTTTTTTTTGCATATTTCTATATTGCGCACGGTCTTTTCGATTTCAGGTGACCATATGCATACATACATATATTTTACCGTTAATGAAAACTTGATGAATTATATAATAATAATATTTTTACTGCACTTTTTTTTTTTTTTTGTTTTGCATATTTACATACAGTTTGAAAAACTTTTCAAAAATGTCTCTAAGTGTAAATCAACTAATTTACTCTCTTTTATTCAATGTTCTCTATCTGCCCTTCGCTGCCCAGTGGGAAAATAAGGAATTGATTACATAAATAACTAAAAATATAATGTATTATTTTCGAAAGAATAATAATGCATTCATGGGAATCGAGATGGTAATTTTATTGACACAATAATTACGATTTGATTACCACGTATATTCTCACATTTGCAGAACAAGGAATGTATTGTTTCTGTTAGTAAAAAATTTTCGTGGTTTTTATTCTGTTCTAGACAATTATTCGTATTTTTTGAATTATCTAAGTCAATCATAGTATACATTTAAATAATTTATTACAATCCTAGGACATGTTCTGTGTTAAGAGTAATGAGTTCTGGAATCAAATATTAATCAATATATGTATTGATTAATTGATTACATTTTTCCGCTGTGTGGTTTATAATATAAAGAAAATCAGGTATTAGTCACTATTATCATAAGAACGTGTTAAACTCGGAGAACTTTAACTTCCCTATAAATAAAATCCACCTTTAGAACCCTGTTATATTACCATATAACAGGGTTATATTGCCGTACTGTGTAATTTAAAGTTTTTGACCAGAAATTTATTTTATAAAGATTTTAGTACAAAACAAACATGACAAGTTAATGTTAAGTTGCGATTAAGGCGCTTACACAGCTACATGGACATAATTGTATTAAAAAAATTGTTGTATGTGTTAGTATTAGTGTGCATGTCGTTTTCAATATGTATCATTTATGTTTTTAAACAATTTGCATAAATAAATTGTTTCTTAAATCACTTAACAAAACAATTAAATGGGACATTTGGGTTCAACTGTTGAAGGAGAAATTCTCATTGAAAAATTTATTACAATAGTCGAGCACTTTGTGAACAAATGAGCAAACGAATAGAACTACAAACAATAACTGTAATTTAGTCCAACTGTCATCGTAGTTTTTACTTCCTTTGTTTAATGTTTGACTTCTTTTTTATCTTTAAAAATCACAAGAACAAATCACATTTTGAAATAAAATTCTCACGCTATAAATCGCATTCGAGGATTTCTTCTGTTTAACAAGAACAAAACACGAACTTTTTCCAGAGTCTAAAACACAACACAACTAATCATTCATTTTATTCACTCACCCATATTGTTGGCTGTCGGCCAATTTAACCCTTGAAATTATAATGATTTTTATACCTTCCACCACTATTGGTGAATGAGGGTATACTAAGCTTGTCATTCCGTGTGACACACGCACTATATATATGCTGGCTCCTTGCGTAATTCTAAGGTGATAAAGCCATGTCCACCTGTCTGGCTCAACAGAAAAGAACGATTTCTCTTAAGCAATTTGGGATTGGAAAAAACTTCCTTAAAATTATTTTTTTTGTACCAAAACTTAACATAAATTGGTGATCGAATGCACCGACTCTTAATAAATTTTATACAAATTCGTTTGCTCAGTCTTTAGTTAATACAATTATAAAACTAACTTTTGGAATAGACTTTAATAAGCAACGAATTATAATACAGCGTGTTCATTTTTATTTTTTATAAAGCCCAATCCTGAAATATTCTCACTCCTTGTGTAGGGTGTCAATGATTCGAAACAGCCGAATATATCACTTTTACTTGTTTATATTGCTGTTGCTTTTGCCATTTAAAAGTTACACTTAAAGAAATCCAAAGACAATGTTAAAAAAGTTCAGCATTTAACAAAACCTTACAAATTAAATTTTGTTGTTCGTAGAACAAAAACTGCACATTTATAAATTTTTTGTACAAATAAAAAAGGTTTCTATTTTAATTTACTAGATAAACTTATTAACGGATTTGCTTTTTTTTTTTCTTCGGTACCAAACAAAATCTTTTTGCATCAGTAATAATTCTATTCCAAACCTTCCAGGGGAAATCTTTAACAGATTTGCCCCATATTCCATATCAAACAAGTCTGTTTTTCTATTTATCTAATCCTTTGGTATGATGGCGTTAGGTCAGAACAACCAAGGTCGTTACGCCCAAAACCAAAAATGTCATAACGCCTAAATCTTGTTGTATTGCCCAAAACCCAAAAATAATAATAGCAAAATGCCCAAATGCTAGTTATATCGCCCAAATGACAAAGTTTGGGTGCTGTGACATTTTGCGTTGTAAGCGTTACGACATTTTTTCGAAAAATAGACAGATTTATTTGGGTGTTGTGACATTTTCTTAAATATGAATTTTTTTAGTAACTAGATGACCCGTGCGAATATTTCGCACCGTAATTTTTATCAATGAAAATATTAATTTTTCAATTTCTAGTTATTTTTCGTCATTAGTGTTAGAAATAAGCTTTAAAATGAGATATCATTCATTAAATTTGATGCGGTGGTATGGGAGATATTTGCAACCGACAAAAAAAGTGCTTTAGAAATAATATATGTACTAGATGACCCGCGCGAATATTTCGCACCGTTAGTTGTCATTTTTGTAATATAAAATTAAAATAATTAATAGAAATTTTAGTAACTTCAATACATTTTATTAAAAGTATAAAAATATTAGAAATAATAATATAAGTATATCATACATATTTACATACATACATACATACATATGTTTAAATGCTTTTATAATACTTCTTTGAATACAATGTTAGAGGTAATGACATGATCATCGTTAACTTTTTGCCCGTACGAATCCTTAATACAAACAAAAATATATTTCTAATTATTTTTCGTCATTAGTGTTAGAAATAAGCTTTAAAATGAGATATCATTCATTAAATTTGATGCGGTGGTATGGGAGATATTTGCAACCGACAAAAAAAAGTGCTTTAGAAATAATATATATGATGATTCTATTACTTTTAGTGAAACTGTATAATAAAAACAGTTAGTTTACTTAAAGATTTTGAAACTTCTTTAACAAAACAATCACTATTATTTAGCCTTCACAGAGCGCGGTAGTTAGTAAAAAATTAAACATAATGCAATCGGAAAGTTTGGAACGTGTGTTAAATCACAAAGAATAGAACATACAAATCAACTCCAGGAGGAAGAGATTTACAAAGAGTTGAGGACATTAAAAAACAATGCAGCAATCCTTCTGTTCTTTTGAGTGACGCCAATGCCTCGAGTGGTATAAGAAAAATTATTAAAAGAGTTTGCGAAAGGTAAATCGATTTAGAATATTACCAGGCGCGGGAAGGGGGGCGGGTTGCGTTCGCGTCCGACTTGAACAGAGCGGCACGACGCGGCGCGCTACTTACCACACCGCTACCTATCCAACGCTATACAATAGGGTGGGTCAATTTGTTCGGGTGAGAAAAAACGTGTCAGGCGTACATCAAAATCGAAATTTACACAAAATTCTAAGAAAAATACCCATAGAAAGTATGGGTCTAAAATGAAAACCTAGCTCCCGCTGAGAGGCTTGATTATTAAAAATAAAAAAGTAGTAACTTCTGGTATTTTTTTTTTTTTTTTGACCTATTTATTGCATTTTTTTAAAACCTTATTTGATTACAAATAAATTATTAAGTTCACACATACTATTGGTCAAGATATATGGAACATTGTTGTTGCATCGATGTTATGTTATAATTTTTATACGAATTATGAAGATTTAAAAAGAGAATGATTTTTTTAAGACCCGCTCTTCTCTTTTAAAAATTATAATTTTGTTATCTACTATGAAAGTTATTAGCAAAGAGTAATTAGAATTCAATGTTATTAATAGTTCTAGTTATTGTAGAAATTTACCGTTAATGCATTTTATAACAACGTGGTGTTAAACATTTGTTTTGATTGACTTGTGCACTTGATAGTTAAATTTCAAAAAGTAAGCGTGTGTTAATTTCTTTTTAAAAAACTAACTAACTAACGGTTTTGGTATAATGAAAGTTTATTTTACAAACGATAAGATATACAAGAACTGTTGGGTAATAAACTAATAAGACGACTGCAAGAAAACGACTGACACTGAACTAGAAGGGGGCGACGTATTTAAAGAAAAACAGAATTTACAAAAGAAGTTTGATGGAACATAGGACTTAAATTTTACACTGTTTCCCAACAACATTTTTCCGAACAAAGTGAATTTAGTGGATTAAATTTGCCAAGTTATCGTGAAATTTTAAAGTATTATTTTTTCTTAAGTGAACGCGAAAAAGAAAAATAAAAAAAACAACAATCGTATTCAAGATTTTCTCCGATAATTGAAATTCGGGACGGACGGATAGACGGATGGACGAACGCACGGACAAAGAAGTCTCAGTAATAAGGTTCCACTTTCACTCTTTGAGTACGGAACATTAAAAATGTGTAATTTTTGCATAAAACAGTATATTGCTCTCACTACCTATTATTTTTTTAGTCCACTTTCAAGATTCCATTATGTCTCTCGGCGGGAGCTAGGTTTTGATTTTTGACCCATACTTTCTTAGTCAAGTTTTCTTAGAATTTATTGTAGATTACGTTTTTGCTATACGCCTACTTACAAAAAAAATTGACCCACCCTACTATACAATATAATTTTTTGCTATATTTTAACTTATTTCTTAAATGTATATATATATTTTTTGTAACTGCAGTTATCAGAGTGCTACCCAAAACTCCATTAGATGTCGTTGTATCATTCCAACACGAATTAATTTGGAAAACCTATGGTTAAACAAGGCACCAAATTAAACCTCATCCATTTTATAAAGCGTGCATTTCTGAGCCGGCATTTTCGTATTGCATCTTTATGTCAGAGACAATAATGCAGGGTATCACCGGAAATATACCAGCAGGACAGAGACGGTATTCGATTGACGGAACATTTAACGTGGTTCCAGCAGGCTGTTTCACTCAAGTGCTGGTGATTTATATTCAATATTTAGATGATCAAGTGAGTTTGTTTAAAGTTTCTTATTGGAAAGACACATCGCGCGATTTTTTGTCCAAATTTTTCGCCTGTGGTGCTTCATTCCGATACTACGCAGCAATTTTCTATTTATATATTATAAATATATAAATTTTCATATTATAACTACATATAACTCTTAAAAAGCTTTAATGCTTTAATAAAGAAAATATTCATGGAAAATATTAAAGGTATAAGACTATTATGGCCATTTTCTCATTAGGCGATTATCTTTTTTCCCAACGAAAAACTGCGTATTAAAGAAATTTGGTTTTCTCAATGTCTCATTTGCTTCGATTTTATCGCAAAGCTAACCGGCACTCATCTGCCAATTATTTATTTGCCGTACAGATAAATTCAATCAGCTGACTCCCAACTTTTACATGTATTTTGAGTGGCGTTGCCAGCTGAAAACTTTTTTTGTCGGTATATTGAGAAACCCAAAATCGTTAACGGACAGTTTATCGGTCCAATAAATTTATGTTGACATTAAATAACAGACAGTTTGAAGATACATTGAGAAAATGGTCATTAAAGTATAAAAGCTTTTTAAGATGACAGTTTTTCTTTTAGGCGTTATGACCTAGACTATAACTTGAAAAAAATATTTCGCCCAAATTCAATGTCATATAGCCCAATTGGCAAAACGATTAGATTTTTGGGCGTTATGACAATTTTGGTTTTGGGCGTTACGACCTTGGGCGTTTTGACCAAACGCCGCACAGTGGGAAATTTTACGAGAAGGCGGTCAAAATTCCATAACTTTTGACTGGATCGGTATTTTTTTGCTCGATAGGTGCGATGTTAGGCTTTAATTTGCGCTATAAAACGTAAAATTCGACTGATAGGAGCAAAAGTTATGGGGAGTTCAAAATGCATTTTCATTTTTTTGTTGAGTTTTGGTGTAAAAGTTGAATATTTCAAATAGGTTTTTTTTATAATTTATCATTATTTCTCTTGTATTTTACAACTGATACTTATTTTTTTATTGTCGAACTTAGATCCTGTCAGAAAATGCCAATATTTGGCCCCTGTTAGTTTATTAGTCCCAATATTCACAGGGGCCAAAGGTTGGCATTTTTGGGACGAGACGAGTTGTTATAAGGATAAAACTGAAAAGGAATATTTTGAAAAATGCCCAAATAGCATTCTTGGCTATCGATAACATTTTAGGTAATTCAACTTTTATTTTTGGTTTATATTTATATTTTATATATAAATTATAATCTTTAAACAATATAAGTAAAAATTTCTTCTAAATAGCTTTGGGTTTCATTTTCCAGTAGTTGTTTAGCTTCTTCCTCTGATTCGATTGAGGTTGATTTCCAGTTTTGTCGAATACTGGACATATATGGATCTGATGTGCACAACAAAATAGTAATAAGATCTTTATTAGTACAACATCTGGACATTTTTCTTGTGTTATGCTCGCGGAAGAATCTGTAGTCTTCGTCCTTTTTTCTTGCGCTTCTTTAGATAGATCTCCAATTGGTAGCATATTGTGTTGAACTATTTGTTTCTCATGGTATACAATTTTATGAACTGTGGTTGGCATATGTCTCCAAGAGTATTTTTTGTTATAAAGAATTGCTGTTTCATTTGCATACTGGCCAAATTTTTTTGCATTTATCTTTCTGCTACATGATATAACTTGTAAAATGATCTGGAATCGTCTTATTAATTCAAAATGTACTCCTGTGATAGATGCTGCAGTTTCTGGATCGGAAAAGAATCTCCTTGCAGTGTTTCCATCATTTGAATTTCCTTCTCCTTGTTTTGGCTGATCAATTATCAGGCCTAGGTGAAGGTATTTTTCTTGAATTTGTTTTTTTGCACATTTTCTTTGTTTTTTCTCACTGTTTAGCCTAACGGGCCAAATTCCAAATCATAACCCAATTTAAGAATATGCTCCATAAAACGAATTCTGGTATAAAGACGGGACATTCCAAATTCGTATGCTTCATTGAAACTATTGTCTTGTGATAGGGGTTGGCTTAATTGACTTGATGTCTTTTGGCATATGGTACAGCTTGACGAAGACTTTGTTTCGGTTAATGCTTGTGCAACTTTTCCATCGATCATTGTAAAGAACATTTGAAAATTAATTTCAATGCATTGGTCATCAAATTTAAATATTGCCGGTTGAAGTTCTTTAATTAGATCTTTTATTTTTCGAACTTCTTCAGTTATGACATCTTTAGTTGTCTTTTTGTAAACAAACTTTATTGGTATGTAATACTTTGTTGAAGAGGGATTTTCATTTTTCCATACATCTATTTCTGTAACTCTACTAGTTGACGGCTCTAAGCCAATATAAGTTTTTCTTAAACGTAATGGAACTTAAGATACCATTAATAAGTTAGCATCAGATGAGCTTTCTGAATTACATTGCTTGTATTGTTTCTGGCGAGAGCTTCCATCACATCCCCATTTAGAAAATAAAGTGATGCTGCAATTTTTAAGTTTTTTTAAACAGTCAGCATCAAGTGTATTTAATAATCGTTCTGCAGTGTGTTCGAGAAGAGCCTGCAATTTTACTTCTGCTGAACTTAAAGTTACACTAATAGCCGTTACTGAAGGTAAGCACTCTTTTTTGACAGAAACTAAATCTCGATATGCTGGAAAAATACCACAATTTTTTCATTGGTTCGCTTTCGCAGTACTGTTTACTGATTTTTTGTCAGTTTTAGATCCAAAAATAGTGCAAATGCTTCTTCTGGAGTAAATTTCATTTCTTCAGTTGGTGTAGGCATATTTTTTAAAATCCTCTTTGTGCGTTTAGGGCTCGCTTCAACTATTTTTTCAATTATTGCAATTTTTGTTTTCTTATTTTGCGTTGGTTGAATTTGATGCAGAAATGAATCCCTTATCATATTATGAGAAATTTCTTCATTGATATTGGCAAGCTTGCGTCTTAGTGATCTTTCACTGCAATTGTCAATTTGTTTTGCGTGCCGACCCACTTTTCCAGTTTCCTTAGCGGTTATTGACAGCTTCTTTAAAATCAGATCATTTGTTAGCCATTTTTCGTTGCGTAAGTAAAACGTTTTCTTGTTTCTAGAACATTTAAGGTACCCTTTTCTTAATGTAAATGAAAAATTTTTAATTTTTATTTTTGAATTTTGATTTCTTGTTCGTTGCATAATTTAAAGAATGGATTATTCATTATGTGTAACACAAAATCTTTTTCATCTTTCTGTTGAAAATATATATCTGCGAGAACTTTATAACTGAACTAAGCCATTGTTTAAACAATAATGAAGGTAAAATTATGAATGCATGCATTTTTATACTCTTGATAGAAGTTTTTTAAATGATCTTTTGCTACCACTTCCTTGAAACATAAAAACCGTTTTTTAAATACAAATTAAATCTTATTAAATGATGTAGTTTATGTTGCGGCTATTTACTTATGTTTAACCTTTTAACTTACTCAGAAATCTAACGTGTTAGTCTATTTATGTCGCCTATTCGTTTTGTAGCATCCGTTCACCCACAATAAGTTCATAACAATGGCAACACATTTACCTTCTCCAAATTAATTGATAATCTGACGTGCTAGATAATTTATGTGGCCTGAACTGCTTTATTTGTCGAAAATTCTTTAAGACTCATCTTCTTTAATTTCAGTAATGTTTCCTTGCAGGACTTATTTTTTGAACCGAATATCTTACCTTGGGTCACAGAAATTGCTGTAGTTCGCAAGGCCGTATCCAGATGTGTGTACAATGGAGTATAGAAATGTAGGTTCGATTCTGGACTACAGAGTATAGATTTTTTTTTGACGCGTTTTGACGGGCAGGACTTATGCTCTATAAAGTAGGAAATTTCCGGGAAATTTTGACATAAAAAAAAAAAATATTAAATAGTTCTAGAGGTCGCAGAGTTTAATGCTTTAAACCAAGTGTAGCTAATAAAATAAACTAATTCACAAAACTTATTCTGTCAAAAAATCTTAAAAAACAAAAAAGTTATGAGCATTTCAACTTCAAAAATTGACTCAGAAATTCAAAACTATAACCAAATATTGAGAAAGTCCATTTCGGACCACCCTGTTCTCAATGAAATAGTTGAAATAGGGTTGAAATTTTTTGGCTCCCGAGGTTCACTAGTATTTACTTTCACAAGAATAACAAAATGTTAAAATCGGAGAACATAAAAAAAAAATAATTTTGGCCGCCTTCTCAAAATATGAACCAGTGTGCGCCGGTATGATTGGACAAAACAGTCGGTATAGATTGACTGAGAGAACCCATAATAAACTATACACTATCCCAACAAACACGAAGTCAAACCTTTGATATGAAATGACTTTGTCATTTGACATCAAACACAATTCTCAAACGTTTTTCAATTGTTTGATTTAACATTTAAATTCAAATTGATAATGATTTGAAAATAAACATTTGATATCAAATGTTTTATCAATTTGATGTCAAATGTTTGTCAAATGTTAAATCAAATCAAAAATAAACTTGGCAATACTAAAGCGAAAAATAAATGTAATCATTAAAAATGGCGATTAAAGTTAAATTTTTTACTTTGCGGTTACATGTGTTTTACTATTAAAAATTAATTTTAATAGGTACTTGTGAAAAATAAAAATTATTTGTGAGTAATTGCAATGATTAAAAACACGAAAGAAAGGAAAATAAAACGGGAAAGTAAAGAAAGTTTGTTGAACGATCGCGGTGCTACAATCCTCAAAATAAAAGGGAGCCAAGTAGTTTGTCTTTTCAAGAATAAGAGGACGGAAAGAACATTATTTCATCTTTTAGCTATGGTACCGAAAGTTTATCTCACAGTTTATTTAAATAAATAATAAATTTAAATTAATAAAAATAAAATATTTTTATTTATATTCCACATTGTATTATAATCCGCATTTGAAAAACATTTGAGAATTACGTTTGAAAGCAAGTTGAAAATACAGGCATTTTTTAATTTGAAAATAATTTCCCCTTTTTGTTGAGAACGCTATGATTTTCAAATGATTTTCAAATCATTATCAAACGTTTGTCGTTTGAGAAAACGTTTGATTTGAAATCATTTTCAATTTGAAATCAAACCTTTGTGTTTGTTGGGATGTCACCCAATAGTGCAACCAACAATATTATAAATGTGCAAATATAAATTTGGAAATCTACGAATTGAAAATTTTTTACAAGTGTGCCAGTAAAATGCCATTTGCAAGAACCATTTCACTGACTTGAAAAAAAAGAAATTTCTTCCTTTATTTTTTTTTAAGGTACGAGTGTTTTACAAGTAGCATGACGAATTACTCAGGAACAAAATAATTAAACATAATGACAGAATTATTGCGGGTTTTCGTGCAAACAATTTTTTTCATTCGATTTTTTTTTTTTTTTAATAGACCAACTCTATTTCATAGTTTAATGTTGTAGACAGTCAAACAAAATGAATTAATCGAAAAATGTGCACTGAAGGCAATTTACTAAAGTGTTTGTGACCCATAAAGATCAAAATGCAAAACTTGACAAAAACAAAGAACGAAAGGAAACTTAAAGAAATACTTTGTATTTGTACTGCTTGTACAATCGATGATATGTTCAATTAACCAAGAACTTAAATTTTGTTGTAAGTTGTTATTGGGCTTTAAGTTTACTTCTAGTCCATGTTCACCGATATCATATTCACTTATTTAGTCCCAATAAGCACTCAAAAATAAAATTTCAAGTGCTAAAAATTTAACTATAAATAAACTTAGCTTTAAACGTATTTCAAGTTTTAAAATATTTTACTTATACTCACTTGATGTCAAATTCCCATTTTACTGGAGAAAACTATTGAAATAAAGTGTAAGAAAAGTATATCTTAACTCTTGAAGCTGAAAACTCGAACTTGAATACCAAATGTTTTGCACTTGATTTTCAGCAAAATTGATTATTGGGAATATAAAAATTAATATTTCATTAATTTCCTAAAGTCATTTGAAGAATTTTAAACTTGCTTGAAATATAATTGTTGCACAAAAGCTACTGGCGTTAAATTCCCAAATGGACACTTGTACCTGTTCTATATTCTTCCGGGTAAAAACTCGCAGGAATTTGTTTGAAATTCAACTTAACCAAATCGGACTTTAATTAAAACTACTCCCAATATCAACTATTTATCGAAATAGTTGTTGTAGCACTTTATGGCTTGGAAGGAAGAAAGGTTTCTAAAAGAGAATAAATTTAGAGGAATTCATGTAAAAAATAATTTAAAATTTCCAAAAAATTTTAGACAGGAAGCTTCGGAAAATACCTTCCAAAGTTTTTAACATAAATTTAAGTGTTAGTAACATTGAATGGCATTTATTGCCAGTTTATCGACGTCAAACGAAAAACAAGTGCAACATATCGAGCCCTTTTTGTGATCATATCGTAAGCTACATCGTTAAAGCAATCGTAAACTACAGGTACTATGAAAACTCTCGAATGCGCCAATATAATTTTAAAAATAAATAAATGCATAACATACGCTGCACTACTTAAAAAAGCCCTCTCCTGAAAAATTTGGCTTTTGTCGCTTAAGATATAATCGCAAATATGGCTCGATATATCCAGCTGAGCTAAATATTAAGGTGGGCTCTATATGTTATCTATGATAAATTATGAACCAATGTTTTTAAAATCTGACCTCACTGTATTATAATACGTTGCAATTATAGGCGTATTAAAGTCTATTCGAGTCTATTTAGAGCAATGATGCCAATAGTAGGGAATTTTCCATTTTTGTAGGGATTGTTTTGAAAAAGTTCAAGCTTAAGGAAAAAAGGAAAGGTATTGTATTTTAAGGCAAATATAGGGTGTTTTAATAGTATTACTTCATTTTCAATATGTTTTGTAAAAATACGTAAATATTCGTCTTTTCATAGTTTTTTATGCCGTGCACTGCAAATTTATTATCCAAGTAATATGATATTGTTTATCGTAGAGTTTGCTAAAAATCGTAAAAATGTAAAACCGCGGTTTCGGTTTTAAAATGATTAAAACCGGCCGGTTTCGGTTCGGTTTTCGGTTTTGAAAATATCAAAGTTAAATTCTTACATAAACATATATATTTTTTTTGCAAGTTTTTTAATTGTTTCAATTCAGGTACTTTTATTCGCCCTTAAGTGTATACCTGGACCTGGCCAGGCATTTTTTGACTTTTTTCTAGTTTTTTTTATATAATTATTAAGTATATTAGAACGAAACTTTATGTATTCCTCAATTCCGCAATTGGCCAAATGAAAATTTTGTGCATATTGTATCCACCTGGGGCTGGTCAGGCCCTTCCCTTAAATATATGTACTGCAGTAAATAAAATCAAAATGAAACGTTTCAAAAACATACACAACACATAAGAATTCTTCTTTTTCTGTTTTTAAGAAAAATTATTTTATTTCCCAACAAAATGTTCCTGCTATAGCCATAAAACTCCATACATATAAAAGTAGTCCCAGCCTTGCCCAGGGGTTCGTTAGTGTGAGTTTTTTCTAAAGCCACAATAATCTCCATACAAAATTAGAGTGGCCCAGGTGGCAGTTTATGCCTCACAAATAAGGTGTGTACTTAAGAGTTATAAAGCGAACATTTGTTCTTCTTAGTACTTATTTTGAATTTTAAGAATTTTGAAATACCTTGTCATTGTTGAAGGCTGTTATGTATAAAGTTTTTGTATATTAAGTACGAGTATGAGGTTTAATTTACAATTCTCTTCCAGCATAAATACATTGTTAAAGTTAAAGCTAAAACCGAGGTTTTTTTGCCGGTTTTCGGTTTCGGTTTTTGGGCATTTAAAACCGCGGTTTCGGTTTCGGTTAAAACCGAACAGCAATCCCTAGTTTATCGGGCTTAATTCCCAATTTTAAGGCCAGATGATCAGGAAACATTCTCGCAAAAAATGTTATTTTTGTTTTTTTCAAAAATAAGTAATTGGGAATAAATAAGGCAGGAGAAACAAAATCTTATTAATGTTGGGAGAATTCCAAACAATTGTAGTGGGGAATGTAAGAATAGATAAACACACTGTTTATTGTTGGTATTTTGTTTAAGCTTTGATATCGTTGCAAATAAGACTTTCTAAGACTTTCTACGTGTTTGCAATTCTCATTCACTCTGCAGTTTAATTTGCTAATATCTTTGGCTTTTCTAACCAGTGAAATGCACGAGGAACTAAAAATTGGAAATTAAGCACGACAAACAAAATCTTATTCATTAAAAAAAATTTAAAACAAATATTCTTGAACAATTTTGAGTAAAGTGGTTTTTAAATGTCTACTAAAATCACTGATTAGAGTGTGCTTTATATGGGGTAATTGTTAAATTACAAACCGATCTTTATGAAATTTAATATTCTATTTTTTGGTATATAAAACGAATGAAAAACAAATAGAGTTTGAACCCAAAATCTTTTTTTTCTGTTAAGTCGTCTTCAATCTTTCGAAATTATTTACTTTGTTTTTGCAAAATCAAAAATTTTGTTTCCAAAAAAGTCCTATTTTGCCCAAAAGAAAGCTTGGTTATTTTCCTTTAAGAGGCTTATGGTCGCTTAGTGGGATGCAAGGGGAATTCGGAATAATATCTTATTTGTGATTCTAAACCTTAAAAATAAAACTTAAAGGACTAGTATCAGGCTTGCCAGCTAAGCACTTTTAGTGCTAGATTTAGCACATTTTTTTCTGAATTGGCACTAAGAATTTCGAAAAAAAAACTGCTAAGTGCTGGTTGAGCACATTTTAATAATTATTTAGCATTTTTAACAATTTTTTAAGATGCCAAAACTACTAAAAAACTCTTGATACAATTCTTAAGTGTATCAAGAAAAATACATAAAATTTTTGCAAATAGGAAAAATTGCATAACATAGTCGAATAGAGCATATTTTTTTTCAATCACATAAAAGTTTTCGCATCAAACGCAAATACTTTTTTTATAAGAGCATATCGAGCCGTTGTAGCAAAAATGATGTTAAAATAAAATTTTACAGGAGAAGGATATTTTTTAAATATTTTTGCTTCAAGTCTAAGGTTTCGTTTGAAATTGCTTTTGCTCTTCCCAGAGATTAGGATGATGATCAAAAATTATCGATTTTCATCAAAAAACAAATATCTTAAATGCTGTTGGTTACATCATTTTTGCTATTAGGGCTCGATATTTATTACAATTTGATGTATCATTTAATTTTAATAAATATTATTTGAGAATGTTTAAAATGTTTAAAAAAACTAATGTAAGTATGACATGCTATACTTATATGAATTGGTCAAAGCTTTTACATAAATACATACCTTGAAAAATTATTATTTTTCATATAATGAAATAAGAGCAATGCCCGCACTCAGTAATGCTCGTTGGAATTCTGGCACTTTTGTCTTTTTTACTTATTCTGAAATCAATGTTACAAAACTAGCACTTTTCTTTTTCACTGTAGAAAAATTTAGCACTTTTTTTGTCGACTTAGCACTTTTAATTTGAATTCATCTGGCAAGCCTGACTACTATAAAGGAAATAACCCCCCAAGAATAAGGGTCTTTTTTCATTTCGTCGGAGGCTTATTTCATTTTTGAAATAAGGGTATTATTGCATATGATATAAGGTCCCGCACTTTGGGGGATTATTTAATTATTTTTTTGTGGGGTTATAATGTATATATACATATACACACAGAGAAAAAAATACCAATGTAAAATTAACATGGCGAAATGTTGAGTGAGAATTGGCGCTGCGATATATGGCCCCAGGAAATATGGTCCCAAAAAATAAATGAAAATTAACCCCAAATTTGGGGATATTTTTCATAATGCAATATGGCCCCATTTTTTTTAATGAAAAATTACCCCAAAAAAATGAAAAATAACCCTAAAAATAAAATAAAATATGACCCTAAATTTGGGGTTATTCTTAGATTATGAAAAATCACCTCAAAATTTACAATGATTTTGAACCCCAGACACAAAGAAAGTTACTTTAAACATTTTCGGTGAAGTTCATATGCCCGAAACTAAAAATCCCAAATTAAGAATCCCAATTTCAAAATCCGGATAATTATACAGTTTTGGTTTTAAAAATCGTACGATTGGTAGCATGGTTGGGATTTCGGCCATGCGCAAGGATTTTTTTCTCTATGGTATAACGAACACTGGCTTTGCTTACTAAAGCTTCACGTTATAGCCGGCCTTTGGCCGAGCGCAAGGATTTTCTTCTCTATGGTATAACGAACACTGGCTTCGCTAACTAAAGCTTCTCTGTATAGCCGGCCTTCCGCCGGGTATAAGAATTTTCTTCTCTTTGGTATAACGAACACTTGCTTCGCTGACTAAAGCTTCACTACATATCCGGCCTTCGGCCGGGAGCAAGAATTTTCTTTTCTATGGTATAACGAACTCTGGCTTCGCTCAGTAAAGCTTCTCTTAATAGCCGGCGTTCGGCCGGGCTCGAGGATTTTTTCCTCTATGGTATAACAAACACCGGCTTCGCTAACTAAAGCATCTCTGCATAACCGGCAAGGATTTTCTCTACTATGGTATAAGAATTCGGGTTTTTTATACAATCCCTAGAAACTTTTACATAGAATCTTTTAAAATTTGAGTAAAAATATTTGGGGTGATTTTTCGTTTCTTAAAATTTGCATTTTTTATTAGTAGACGAAAAATAGCCCCAAAGTAAAAATTGTGATTTTATTTGGGATCATTTTTCATTCCTTGATATTGGGGTCATTTTTCATTCCACTTAAAATGCAAAAACACCCTAACGAAAAAATGAAAAATAACCCCAAAAAAACCAACAAATTGCGTGTTGTTGTGTCTCATGTAAAATTTTGGGGCCGTTTTTCATTTTCCTTTTGGGACCATTTTCTAGGGCCATTTCATGTTGATTTAAAATGAAAAATATTAAAATAACCTGAAATCACGTTAATTTAATATTATTCACTGTTAAAATAACATTCTTCAATATTGAATCCATAAAAACCTGTTTTATATTAAAATCAGAAGTTTATCTTGTTAAATTAACATGCATACATACTTAACTATGTATGTACATTTTTTTTATTTTCATGTCTAAAATATGATATAAAAAGAAGACAATTCCCGTATTCTTTAAATTAAAATTATCAAGTTAAATAGTACATCAAGTTTTCAAAGTAGAATAATCATTCAACGGGATTCGGATTGTTATTTCAATATAAATGACATTTTGCTCTAATTTTACTGCAATGTTAAATTAACATGAATTATAATTATTTTAAAAGAAAAAAAATGTTGTTCACAAGTTATTGTAAAATCAGGTTGAATTAACATGAAAAACGTATGAAGCAAAATCACCACCGAAAAATTTTAAATCAACCTTGTTTTCGACGTTTTTAACTTGATTTTTATCTGTGTGTATATCTTTTATCTGGCTTAAAAGTTAAAAATTAATAATTTTTAGTTGTTAGCATTTATAAATGTAAGAAAATTAAAAACTAATTAGTATTGTGGTTATTTTGTTGAACTATTTATGGTTTTAAATCCAAATTTTGAATATTTTTAATCAGGCTTAAGTTCATGAAATTTAATTTTCATTAAATTATTTTTATGAAGAAAGGAATTTTTACAGCATGAAAATCAATTAAAATTGTTATTGATAATCTTTCATTCTTGACGTGGCTCGGGCTCGAACCCTGGCCGGCAGGTTACCATGACATGTTTCGATCGCAACCACTCGATCTCCTCAGATGGATTTGCCGTCTTACACTCGCAGCCATCGACGACTGCTGACGTCAATAGTCAAACATCAATCCTTAAACCAAATTGTATTTTAACATTTGGTAGATCGAAATTTGCCTTCCTGAATGATTATCCATTTTAATTGATTTTACATGTTTTTTTTTTCCTTACTTCTGTTTTTTCGTACTTTTGTCAAGAATTTTTCTTGAAGTCCAAGTACATTTTTTGTTTTTTCATTTTGTCTTTCTCTTTTCTGTTGACCTTTTTCAGCACAACTTGAAGGACAAATGTACACATAGAGCTCGTGCCTTAGCTTTAACAATAATTAGTATTGTGGTTATTTTGTTGAACTATTTATGGTTTTAAATCCAAATTTTTAATATTTTTAATTAGGCTTAACTTCATGAAATTTAATTTTCATTAAATTATTTTTATGAAGAAAGGAATTTTTACAGCATGAAAATCAATTAAAATTGTTATTGATAATCTTTCATTCTTGACGTGGCTCGGGCTCGAACCCTGGCCGGCAGGTTACCATGACATGTTTCGATCGCAACCACTTGATCTCCTCAGATAGATTTGCCGTCTTACACTCGCAGCCATCGACGACTGCTGACGTCAATAGTCAAACATCAATCCTTAAACCAAATTGTATTTTAACATTTGGTAGATCGAAATTTGCCTTCCTGAATGATTATCCATTTTAATTGATTTTACATCTTACTTGTAACAATATCAAAGCTTAAACAAAACACCAACAATAAACAGTGAGTTTATCTTTTCTTGCATCCCCCTACAATTGGTTGGGTTCTTTCCGACTCGAATTGTAGTTGTAAGTGGGTTAAAAGAAAAAACAAACTTAAAAAACAAACCGCTTCATTCTATTGTCTTCGTAAGAAAACAATGAACTAAACCAATTTGCCAATTAAGTTTTATGCACGGGCACATGCAATTATATTATCAAAGTTATTTTCGGGAATACAAAGTTTATTATTAATACGATCTTCGTATGACGTGCTAAATTCCCAGTTACTTTACTTTTAACAATATTTCGTAACCAATCTAGTTTAGTTAAACGTTCAATCTAATTTTGTTACATTTTTTTTGCCCTACACCACCGTACACATGTTCACAATTGCCACTTCAAAGTTCGTATGAAGAAAATTGAACTAGGAATAATATTTTTAAAATACACCAAATTTTAAATACACCAAAATTAAAAAATCCTCGTTCATATTAAAGAGCACAAAGATTTATATAAAAAAAATAAACTTCAAATAGTTAGGCGAAGTTTTTTGCAAATTCTTTTTTTTTTTGCAATAAAAAAAACCACTATTTAAAATAAACCACATCTTTTATAAAAATGAAATAACAAAACGATAAAATTTCATTATGAATAAAATTGAAAGTG
Source organism: Pollenia angustigena (assembly GCA_930367215.1). Classification (NCBI taxonomy): domain Eukaryota; kingdom Metazoa; phylum Arthropoda; class Insecta; order Diptera; family Polleniidae; genus Pollenia; species Pollenia angustigena. Next base: position 114,245,012 of record OV884057.1, on the reverse strand, counting down.
AACATGCGTGTATCGTTTTTCATTGTACAATTAAATACAACTTCATTAACGCAATCAAAAACAGAATGTATATCCGTACGGTCAAGCCCGAACATATTATAACCTACAGCAATAAACTGGTACCCATGCACAATCATGAACCCACTAGAACAAAATAAGGTTTTGAATTCAATAAGAGTTATTGTGCTAAACATTATCTAGATACATATCAACAAATATGTGTATGAAATTGTTTCTTCTTAAACTTGTTATAGGGCTTACTTAGAACTGATAACCAATTCTGGACGTGCCATCACAAAATTTTGCTTAAACAAGCTGTTATCAAGTTTGTCAAATTTTATAAAAATACCAACCTTTATAAGAATGTTATTAGCGTTAAAAGCTAGTTTAGTGATGCTACTTCTATTGTAGAATTGGTCGAATGTGGACCTCTTTCAATCAAATTTAGCAGGATGATGAATTTATTCTAAATACCACAATAATTATATAGAAATTGTGAACCGATTCTAACTATTTTTAAAAGGCTTCGTTCCTAAGATAATTAAAACGCATAAAAGTTGGATCTGTATTTTGCGCACAAAGCCAGACGACCAGCCAGCCGGATGGACGAAAGGACATCGTTGGGTCGATTCAGAAAGCCATTTTAATTCAATCAGTTCACTAAAACCTGGATCTAAAACCAATATCTCTATGTGTTACACCCATCAGCACAAATTCAAAATACACTGCCCACTTATTGTGCTGTAGGGTATAAAAATCGTGATATTAAAACAATTTATTAAGTGCATTTTGTTGACATTTAATTTGAAAACGAGTGCTTTAAGCCGTTAACCTGCGTGACTTCTGAAAATTTATCATAAAACATTTGCTTATGTTTATTCCATTTCCACCGGTCATAATAGTCTGTTATTGTAGCTTTAATGAACAATAAATGAAAATGTCAAAAATACATAATTTATAAATACGTGCAGTAAAAAAGGCCTTGAAAATAATTTGGTCTTTAATAAATATTATTTATTATTATGCCGAATTAATGAAAATAATATTAAATTTAAAATTTTGTGAACATAAAATTGAACCTATCGCTATTTTAAATTATAATGATAGCCTGGAAAAGCGGATCGTAACTCCCATAGAATTCACTGATTCACCGTATACGTTTTACCTGAAAGTTTTGAAAGGATTTACAATTAGTAAAAAGTAACTTAACTTATAATACATATTACAGATGTTTCAAATATTCGTATTCCTATTCGAAATGACGAGCATTCGACTATTGTGTGACATTCGTATTCGTGTTCCCTAAATTCAAGCGGATATGTTACGAATGTTTTGCGAATATGTTAAAAAAAAAAAATACCAAAGTTTAAAAAATCTTCTTTTAGTAAAATTATAAGTGTTAAATACTTAAAAACAGATGTTGTTGAAATATAACAACACCTTCTTATCATACTAATACCTTTGGTTAATACAATTTTAATGTCTTTTTCGCTCTGTGTAGAGGCTACATAATATATGAGCCGTTTATTTTGAAAGTGGCATAAGTCATTTCGTTGTTAAGTCGAGCTATTTAAGGGTTTGCGTTTTAACACGTTTAAAAATATGGATGCTAACTTTCGAGAAGATTCACTTGTATTTGATATATCATGGATAATGATATTTTTCTCAGTATTTATTATTATTATTATTTATTATTATATATTATTAACTCGATTTTTTTGAAAAAGTGACTTATGCCACTTTCAAAATAAACGGCTCATATAAGACCTTGTAAACTATAACTGTGGCATTTGACAAAACATCTTCAGACGAGATAAGATTCAGTATTAAGCGCTTAGCAAAACTTAAATTTGTTTAATTTTCTTTTATTTAAGATAAAAATCACACTTGTAAGTTATCTAATATAAATTTCAAAAGATTTTGCTATTCGTGCTTAATTCCCAGTTTTTATTCTTGACAAAAACACTTGAAATTTATTGTTGATGGGATAAGCTATTCCTATGCATTTCACTGGTTGCTTAGGCCAGATCATCAGGAAACTTCATCCATAAAGATTTTAGACAAACTAAAGATATTAAACCAAATAAAACTGTTAAACGTATAAGACTTATAGCAACAGTTCTACTTGTAACAATATCAAAGCTTGAACAAAACACATCAACAATAAACAACAGTGGGTTTATCTCATCTTACATTCCCCACTACAATTAGTTGAAATTCTCTCAACATTTATTGTAGTTGTAAGTAGGTTAAGAAAAACAAAATAAAAACAACAACAACTTACAAAAGATGTTGTCAATTAAGTGTTTTTTAGGCCGTGCACTTGCCTGTTTATTATCAAAAAGTAATTTCAATTTTTGGGAATACAAAATTTTAATTTCAAAAGATTTTGCTATTCCTGATGATCTGGCCTAAGCAACCAGTGAAATGCATAGGAATAGCTTATCCCATCAACAATAAATTTCAAGTGTTTTTGTCAAGAATAAAAACTGGGAATTAAGCACGAATAGCAAAATCTTTTGAATTTAAAATTTTGTATTCCCAAAAATTGAAATTACTTTTTGATAGTTATCTATATATATTAACAATTTGCACTAAAAATGGATACACTGTGTGCAACTTCCGTAACGGAAAATAGGGTTTTTTAAATTTAACAGAATGAATTTTAATAATTTTGTTTCCCGAACTAGCCTTATAAACAGAGTTTTTTATGCACTTTTACCTTATGAAAAAAAAGAAATATGTACCTTTATTACAGTTTTTTTTTTTAATACAAATGACAAAGTGTGTAAAGTCCGTAACGGCATGAAAATACCCAAAAATTTTAATACAGTGAAATCCCGATAATTCGTACCCCGATAAATCGTAATTCCCGATAATTCGTAATAAACTGTCGGTCCCTTGAAAAAATCTCGATAATTCGTAAAATTTCCATACCTTTTGGTCCCCTCGATAATTCGTAATTTTTTTTTTCAAATAAAATCTTCTTTACCTCTTATAAATCGTAATTGTTTGCTAACTACCACTTATAATTCGTAATAAAAACAACAAAAACATGGAAAGAATGCTTTTTTGCTTACCATTTTTTTATTTTTGTGTGGGTTTTTGCTTGTGTGTGGATTTATTTTCTTAAGATCAGTTTATGTTTATTATTTTTATGTATAATTTTTATATATTTTATTTTTAACAATTGTTTTTTATGTTTTTTTTTATCGTTTTAGTAAATAAATTGAAAAACCCCGTTTATTCGTATTTATTTTATTTTAACCCCGTTAAATCGAAACCCCGCTAAATCGAAAACCCCTATAATTCGTAAGAAATGGCCGGTCCCTTGCGATTACGAATTATCGGGATTCTACTGTATTTATCTGGGCTTAAAATTGCTCCAGGTTTGAAGGAAAAATACTACGTATGAAAATTGGTCTCTTTATGGGTTCTAGCTTGGCTCCCATTTTGGTAGAAAGAGTACTTGAGGATGTTGTTGACCAGACATTACTAAATCTTAATATGTCTCCTTTATTCTGGTATTCGTATGTGGATGATCATATTACTGCAATTTCAAATAAACAAATGCATAATGTATTAAATAAATTAAATGAATATGATGACAAGATTAAGTTTACGGTAGAAGTTGAAGAAAATTTTTTCATATGAAACTTAACACGGCAAAAAATTTTATAAAGAAAGTGTTTTGTATCACATAAAGTTTTTTGGTCTCAAAAGCTTATTAGAATTAAAAATATTCTTATCAAAAATAATTTTCCACATAAGGTTATTAATCGTCTAATTAACATAGTTCAACAACATAAGCGTATTAATAATAATAGTAATTCAAATGAAACACAAATTAGTTACGCGTATCTTTCTTCTAATGAGGAAGATATATTAACCAATAATAAAACAGCATCATCACCAGTTAATTTTGCATCAATGACTTATGTTCCGGTTTTAACTGAACAATTATCTAGAGCATGTAAATATTGCACACCTAATGTTAAACTTGCAATGAAACCACCAATAATAGATAGTACTAAAAAAATTTTCAGGAACCTTAAATATAAACTAAAACCTGGGCAAAAATCTGATGTTGTATATAAAATTAATTGTAAAAATTGTAACATAGTTTATATTGGAGAAACAACTCAAAAATTAATGAAAAGATTGAAACAACATGAGTATGACTGCAAATGTTTAACTGAAAAAGTTAATTTATCAGCATTAGCCAAACATGCTAGATCAAACAAGCATGAGTTTGATTTTGACAATGTAAAAGTTTTAAAACAAGAACAAAATAATTTGAAGTTGCAAGTTCATGAAGTGTATCAAATTGTTAAGTATGAGCAAGTTGCTTGTAATTTCAAAAGTGATAAAAAGGATTACATAAACACATATTGTAATTTAATTACACCTTTAAGAAAGTAAATATTATATACTTATTTATCTATGATGTTTTCAATTTGATTTAAATGTTATTTGAAAAAAATTTTTCATTTGTATTATATTTTTCAATCAATTCAGGTAATTTTTCAATTTTTGTTTAATTTTATAAAAATTATATATATTATAAATAAAACTTTTGTTGTATTTAAAATTGTATAGATCCTGAAGATGAACAGAAGATGTTCGAAATATATTGATCTAATTTATAAAAAAAATACAATAAATTTTTCCTTTGGATTTAAAGAGGCAATCTATATATATAAAATTGGATGTGTGTGTGTATGTATGTAACGTATGGACTCCAAAACGGCTGGGCCGATTTTGATGAAATTTTCAGGGAGTCTTCAGAATATTCAGGCGGGTGACACTGTGAAGTCTGATTTTTGATTTTCGGTCTGGGGGCGGAGGGGCGTGGCAAAATCCATAACTTGAGAACGGCTTGACCGATTTGAACGATTTTTTCTTTAAAATGATAGCCATGGTCCAACTTAGGTTTTTACGGAAAGAAAATTTTACCCCGCCCACTTTTACGCCCACTTTTTACGATTTACCTAAAATCAGAAAACGGCTCCATCGAGTTGACTAATTTTTCTTTCAAATGTTCGTATTAATCAACTTTAAGTTTTCATCGAAAGAAAAATTTACCACGCCTACTTTTACGCCCACTTTTTCTATTAAGCGCATAACTGGAGAACGGCTTGACCGATTTGGGCGATTTTTTCTTTAATATGATCGCCATGGTCCAACTTAGGTTTTGAGGAAAAAAAATGTTGCCCCGCCCACTTTTACGCCCACTTTTTTCGAATTACCTAAAATCAGAAAACGGCTCCATCGAGTTGACTAATTGTCCTTTCAAATGTTCGTATTAATCCATTTTAAGTTTTCATCGAAAGAAAAATCAACCACGCCTACTTTTACGCCCACTTTTTCTATTAAGCGCATAAGTGGAGAACGGCTTGACCGATTCAAACGATTTTTTCTTTAAAATGATTGCCTTGGTCTAACTTAGGTTTTTACGTAAATAAAATTTTGCCCCGCTCACTTTTTTCGATTTACCTAAAATCAAAAAACGGCTACATCGATTTGACTAATTTTTCTTTTAAATGTTCGTATTAACCCATTCTACGTTTTCATCGAAAGAAAAATGTCTCACGCCTACTTTTTCGCCCACTTTTTCTATTAAGCGCATAACTTGAGAACGGCTTGACCGATTTGGACGATTTTTTCTTTAAAATCATCGCCATTAGGTTTTTAAGGAAGGAAAAATTTTAAAGGCCGTAAATTTCGTTTAAAGCTCAATTTAAATCGTCTGGTAATACAACACTAATGTTTGCTTAGGGCCAGCAACGCGGACCGGGTCAGCTAGTACAACATAAAAGCTTAATAATATAATTTGATCCAGCAATACAAAATATTAATCCATATTTAAAAGGAAGTTTAAGCTATTTGAGGATGGGAGCTTTGAGCAAATGTGAACCGATTCGAAAATAATTTAATTAGCAGTAAAATATTTTTGGGACGAATTAAATTTAAATACCATCATAATTAGATAGCTTGCGGACACAAAGAGTCTAATTTGGATGTGAAATTATAGACCGATTCTCACCATTTGCATAGACTTCGTCCACATTTGCTCAAATTATATGCTGGAATAATTGGAACTTTTATTTTGCGCACAAGGCTAACACGGACAGACAATCAGTCCGACGGACGGATGGACATCGTTAGATCTTTTTAAAAAGTGTTTCTGAGTCGATTGGAATACTAAAAGATTGGTCTAGATACAAATTGCATAAAATTTATCCTTAATGACAACCTGCTTTGTCTTACAATTTTAGAGTAACAATTAAATGTAGATGTCGAAATTGAAGTAACAGATTTTCGAAAAAAAAAATTCTGCAAACGGTTAAATATGCAAAAATATGCACCAACAAATCGATGCCAAAATTCATAAAAAGCTCTAAAACGGATAAATATATTGTTTCTGCCTTCATTGGTCGTACAAGGAAAAACATGCAATTGCATATTTTTGGTTTCCCTGTTTATAACAAATAATGCATAAACCCAATTTCATCCGTATTTTGGCTAGGAAATTAAAACATTTAAGACAAAAAACATTAAAAGTGCTCTCCTGTAAAATTTGTTAATATATAGCCCAAAAAAGATTGCTATTGAAACACAGACAGATAAATGGCCCAGATATGAAGGTCATTTTAAAATTTTTAAAATTTCTTTTATTTATCTTTACATTAAACAGTTCTAGTGGAATACTTGTAGTTAAAATGAGCGAAATCGGCTCCTACACAATTCTAGACAAAAATCTACCTTCTTCTTTCTTAAATAACAGCTTTCGCGCAATAGCGCCAATACAATATGAGCAAGGAGGACAAAACACAGTTCAGATATTTCTTATTTATACCGAGTGTTTAATTTTAAAAATGAGCCAAATCGGTCCATTATTTCACCTTGTCCCTATAAAAGTCGCATCTTGAATTTAAGGCTTTGTTTAAATAGCGGCCATACAAAATACGCTATGTTGATGAAATTAAGGTCAAATATTCTTTATATAAAATAATTTTTTGGTCTTTAAAATTAACCAAAATTATTATTTTACCAGTGCCCATGTTCTGTAACTCTCGCGTCGAGAAACTTTTCAATTGAAATGTGTGAAATTAAACAAAATTGCCATAAATTGAAACAAACAGCTGTTTTTCTCACTAAACTGTGTCTGTAAATTTTTTGGCGAGTACAAGCTGTCCCGTAAGGAAACTACTCGCCAATTTACAGATAAATTGTGTTGGTAGTAGTGCTGGGATACTATCGATATTTTCAACTATCGATATTTTCAACTATCGATATTTTCAACTATCGATATTTATCGATAGTTCAGATTTCACTATCGATATATCGATATTACTATCGACTGAATGTTTGTACTTGTGCAGGAAACCTTTAATTGTTTTTTATAAGCCTACAGTTCGTTGTTTTTATCACTTTTTCGAATGTAAGAGACGAGACGTATGTATTAGGGATGCCAATCGGGATTGATTTTAGAAATTCCCGAAATTCCGGGATTTCGGGATTTTTTTTAAACAAGCAACACTTTTTATTTATTTATGAATTTTCAAAAGGTATTATATATAAAACATATATTTTTAAAAAAGAAAATAAGAATTATAAAAATAAAAAATACAACTGATATATAATTTTTAATCATTTTTTTTGTATACAGTATAAAAATTCAATAAAAACGAAAATTTTTGTACACAAAAGTTAATATATTAAAAATCCCGGGATTAATAAAAATAAATCCCGGGATTCGGGATTTGCCGTTTTGCATCCCTAATATGTTTATACGATCGTTATTTTAGAAGGCAGTTTTTTAAAAATTGATAAGTACCTTTCTGATGGAACCGAAGTAACAGGGACAATAAGATATACGATTGCAACTTTAAAAAATTTTCTAAATTCTAAACCCAAACAGGTAATCAATCTAGCGGACTTACCCTCTAATGGTCGTTCATTGTTTTGCTTTATACTTGCAATTGCATTTGGATTTGCATTTTTTTTTACAACATTACAAAAATATTTGACAATTCATTCCCTAATAAACATGAAAAATTTCGACTTAAAGGCCTTAAATTAGCAGTAAGAAGCACTGCTAAGCAATCCATACCACTTGCCATTCTTATTGTTTGTATTCATTGCTGTAATTCAACACGAATTAATAGTAGCAGGTAAAAATTTGCGGCAAAAAACTGTGTGTGTATAGCTGCTGTTAGATGTCTTCATAGCTGTATTTTAAATAATCAAAATATCGATATTTATATTTTTCCTATCGATTTTTTCGATATTTTAAGACTATCGATAGTCTATCGCTAGTTTCCCAGCACTAGTTGGTAGCATTTTTGTGAGAAAAGTTTCCACTTTGAACTGTCAAATAAATTCACGAATAAAAACGGGGCGAGAAAAAATTTAAACACTAATGGTGTTTTCTTTTCTACAAAAAAAAATACCACATTTGAAAAGGTGCATGTATAAAATGTCTTGCCGAACATGTAATAATGCAATTTTTTTCTGGACGAGAACAAAACTCAAAAAAAAAAGGGCCCTGTTTTTAGCAGCGGACAAAAAGTTTGTTTTTCAATATAAAAAAAATATACATTAACCAAGGACCGGAAAAAAAAATTAAAAAAAACTTTTTTTTTGTTGAAAAATATTTCTTAAAACGTTTTTTTTAGAAATTTTTTTTCTATGTATGTATTTAAAAAAAATGTAATATGTATGTATGTTTTCTCAGAAACCTCTTCATAAATTTTATTTAAATTTGTTTCAAGGCGAATTCATAAAGGTGACATTTTCACGTCATCTATTTTTTGTTTATTTTTTTTGTGTGTATACTAAATGTCAAGTTTTGTTTACATTTTGTGAAAAAATTAATTCAAATTTTAAATTCAACAAAAATTTAAATTCTTGAAAAAAAACTTATTTAAATTTTATAAAATAAAAAAAGTGAATCTAAAAGATAAACACAAGGAAATAAAAATGCGTAAGGAATAAGTGGAGTCACCATTAATTTGCAATAGAGGAAAAAGCAATTGTGTATGCATATTTTATAATCAAAAAGTTTCCTTTTTTATATTTTCAACAAATAAATTTGACAGTCACTCTAACTTTTTACAAAAACAAAATACATAGTATTTTTCAAAAAAAAAAAGGGATAGCTAGCATAACTCTATCTCATGATGCGGTCACCTTTATGAATTCGCCTTGACTTGTTTTGAAGAATGAAATTGTTATGGCAATGCTTAAATATAATTATTTTGTTTTTGTTTTTTTATGTTTTTAAGAAAACGTTTTATTTTAAAAACTTTATTTTATGTTTTAAAGAAAACGTTTTGTTTAAAAACTGCTTTTTTTCAAAACTATTTTAGAAATTTCAAAAGATTTTAATTTCAAAAGATTTTGCTATTTTCGAAATTTTTTATTTTCTGTAAAATGTAGAATTTTTTAAACTTGCACAATAAATATTTTTTTAGACACAAAATAAAAAAACATTTTCCGGTCCTTGACATTAACCCAAATTTTATAATAGATTGATATTAAAAAAAAAACAAGTAATAGTCCAATATTCGGCTGTGCCGAATCTTATATACCCTTCACCATTGTGCGAGAAGAATTCAGAGCAACTAGACAAAAACTAAATAATTTTTACATATACATACATTTTTACAATACTTAAGACTTCATTATAAATAAAAAGCGAAAACTTATAAATATTTTTTTAAATCGTTTTTAGAACATAAAAAAAAATCACATGGCTAAATCAAGTTCTCTCCTCATAAGGACCCAGAATATGTATACTTTATAGGGCCTTAGATCAATATTGTAGAAATTACAAACGGAATGACAAACTTATATAAACCCTTTTCCACCTGAGGTGAAGGGTATAATAAACGAATGAAAAACATGAATGACGAAATTCCAATTTCTTTAGTTTGTTCTTCATAAAATATGCAAACAAGAAAATACCTTTGCCAAATTGCCGATTTATTAACATCAAGTTTTTACGATTCCTAGATTTGACGTTTTTATCAAAAACAATTTTATAACATCGAATCATTTAAATGTTATATCACTGACAACCTGCCATTAACAATGTAATGCTTTCTTTTGTTTTTACTATAAAATTAATAAAATTAAAATTTTTATTGTCCTGATTAGAGGCGATTTTTCCCCAACTTCGTCTGATAACCCTATACATAAACAAAAGCCATATTTTTACAGGGCATTATCAACACTCTCGATTTATACGGGGCGTAAAGTCAATGCCTTATGACATTTGAGGGTGAACTTTTTTAGAATAAAACCCTTTTAGAGAGCAAAGCATTTTTAGGAAACTAATAAAATAAAATGGTATTATTTTGCTTTTAACATTTTTATAAAATATACGAATGTTTTCAAAGATCGTTTGCAAACGACTTTAATGCACTTTACATTACATTTGGTATAGCCGACGGTTCTATTTTCGCCGCCGTCGTTGAAAAATGTTCAATTTTAGTAAATTTTGGTCGCCGTCAACGATATGTGTTACTGACGTTATCAACGTCTGCAATGTCACATCGGCTTCGAGTGCAATGTTATGGCATTTATAACTTAACGACGTAATCTCTTTAAATAGTTTTCGACATGAGTTACAGACACACTTTTTCTCACTTTTCGAGAAACGAATCTTACATAGTTACAGAACATGGGTACTGGTCTCCTTAAAAAATTTCCTCCCGAATAAAGGACTTAAGATGAAAACGGTAAGAAAAGTTTCAATGTTCGTTTTACGACTTATATGGTAGTTACAAACGGCCTAATACTTATATCCATTAGTTCACCTCGCCTCCATACAAATACCAATTTTTTTTCAATTAATGGCCTTTCTGAGTTTAAAAAAATATTCCAAAAAAATTTAAAAAATTAGCAAAAATTATCTTATACCACTGACAGACATAAAGTTAACATACCATGGTATGCATACTATGGTTTTATATACTATTTTATATTGACAGACTTGTAGTATACATACTAATATTACTGGTTTCACGTTCGATTATATGTTTATAAAACATGAAAAACGTTGTTATTGTGGTGAACACATCTCAGCTCATTAATGTTGTCATTTCCTGCGTCAGAAATTACAGAAAAATAATTATAACTGTCAAATATCATAGTATTGCCAACAAATTTTTTTGCTAGGTTTGTACAATTCTTACAAAACACATCTAAAAAGCAGTGATTAATACGATGCCACATTTATTCTACGAACATTTTCGTAGTATACACACCAGCAATACCATCAGGGCTACCAATGTATAATAATGTAAACTATAGAAAAGTATACATCATGCAGTTGTTGGCAGCACCGCTGTAAATTTCTTATAACATGGTCCATTGTACCATGTTGTAAGTAGTCCATTTAAGCTACAATGGACCACGTAGTCCAATATTATCTGTAGGGTATTGTTTCATGGTTTAATTGTAGTTATGGTCGACACACATGTATTATACCATGCTAGTGTAGTATACAAATCATGCGTCCGTCAGGGGTATTACTTTTCTATTTTTAAAGCAAAAATTTAAACCAGCGCGCTTGGCTACACTTATTGAAATAAAATAAGTAAACATTTCTTAAAACAGATCTCGTGTCTTTATAACGAAGCTATTCGTGCCATATTTGCATACTTTTACTGTCAACGTTCTCCAGTTATATTGTCTTTGTATTCAAGTCGCAACGCTCACTTCTCCAATCTATTCCACTAACTGGCAGATAATGTGGTGATCGATCATCTTCCGACTACATATTGTACAAATCGTTTCCTTCTTAGTTGATAGGAAAGTGTCAAAAAAACGTATTTTACTTTTTTCTGCTCTCCTACGCCTTATTTAAGGATCCTTTTAGCACAAAATTTGCAGTTTGCACTATAACTCGTGATTTTTTTCCGCTGTTGTCTTCCGACTTAATTAACTTTACAATAATAATTATAACTAAAGAGGCAGTTAAAAGAATAAAATATTTGTTACCAAGAAAATCCAAAAATTTTAAAAATGTTTGGCCCTATTATGAGTTACATTCGATAAACGATTTTCGCTGGCTATCGAACATCGACTATCGAATCTTAATTTGGTATTATGAGTTAGCAGCACTGTCGAAAGTTTCGTTGTGCATCGAATTTTTCAACGAAAACAAATTTGCTTTCGATTGTGCAAATAAATGTAAAAAACTTGTTGAAAATTTAACTATTTGTAAATTTGTTGGTGTTCGTATACCAAATGCAATATTCTTAATATGTTTTATTCATTTTATGCAAGTCCAACGTCGTTAACAGCAATTGGAAGCGCTCATATTCCTTATGGAACAAAATTCTTTTTTCACCAAATGATTTGCAGCAAAGATCAGCATGTAAAAAAATGGGATGAAACCCCACTGAAGCTAAATTATTTGAAAACAACCATAATTCGCCGTAATCACGTTTAACTTTAATTTTATTTTTTAAATTTGTAAACAAAAATTTTTTATATTAAGTGACAGCTGATCGAAAATATACTACTGTGAATTAACAAAATCACAATAGTAAATTTTTATCGAATGCGCGCTATAATACCAAATGAAAATTCGTTCGATCAGCTAATTCGACTGCTGTCGAAAATCGAATTTAGTTCATAATAGGCACCTATTTTTTAAATTCTAGATAGAGCTTAACTTCTATTCAGCTGCTTATAACACCAACAGTTTAGAAAATATTCTCAATCTTTTAATCCTTAATGTCCCAGATTCTTAAAACAAAAAGAATATTTCCCTAATGAATGGGATATTTGCCTCGATTATTATTAGAGTTAAATCTTTTACATCTTGAACTTTCGTTTACTCTGCACGTAAAAGTAGCGAATTTAATAAAATACATTCACATTTGCATTTAACTGTCAACCATTATACTATACTATACTAAATCGTGCATATTTCATCATTCATAAATATTGCGAGCAGTTTATTTCATAAATAATTTCTTTATAGCTTCACACTACATTAATACATCCGGCAAACAAATTGTGCATCAGCCACCCTTGGAACATAATTTTAACGTTCTGCGTTGCTGTTAAAGTCATTAAATATTTTAACAGGCACCGATTCCAACTGGCACACACAATTATTTACTGCCTGTATCTTCGCTGACTTGGGGTCTGTCCAACTTTAATCGATAGACAACTTTCCATATGCTTTGGCTTTAACAAAGTTTTACATTTTTTCTGCTAATTTATTTTTATATATTTAAAATTTATTTAGTCCTTAAAACTAAGAAGTTGACTAACCAAACGGTAACAGCAACTCCAACACGTGGAGTTCAGTGAAAGCCAAGGCTAATAAATATAATTATGTACAATTATTACTTTGTAAACCGGACCAATAACAACATTAAAAAACTGCAACAACATTCGCAACCAACACCACATCCAAATAACATGATAATGATGTTAGATTATTTATAACATTTCATTATCAGTATTATCGTCGTTGCTGTTGCCGTCATCGTATGTACTCACTTCGTCTAAGACGTAGTAAGAGAAATAGAAAGGTGTTACATTGTATCGGTTAATTTCCTTCCGGTCGCTTCCGGCAAACAACAGGCACAACTAGAGTCTGGTAAATAAGATATAAAAACTCATCAATTTGCACTGTTCATCTTTTCTAACCTGTTTAATATTTAACATTTCTTAATACTCATCCTACGAATTTTTCAAGCGGATTATTAGTATTTATGTACTTATTTACTTTGCACCGTTAGCAGTTGTTGCATGGTGAAATGAGCAGTACCAACACAGGTTTAATTTTGTCATAATGCTAACAAATTGAAAACCATTTACGAGAATATTCAGTTATGGCAATTTATGCATTGAATCCAAATAAGTTTATCAATGTTCTTAGAGAGTCTAAGGAAAAAAATTCAAACTGAAATGTAAAAATTGTAACGAATTTGTAATAGTGATAATGAATATTTTAACGAGAGCACGCCAAAACATTCATTTACACCCTTTTACATATTTAATTCAATTTGTGTTCAAATCACCATAATCTTAATTCAGAATTTGTAAATTTTACATTTCATTTCATTAAATCATTCAACCGTTAAAAAAAAACCGCACAAATTATTATTGCTTTAAATTAATTGGGATTTGACTTAATTTAATAGATTCTTAAATAATTAATTATGACCTAAAAACAGTGTCCTTCAGCCCATGGACACCTATCAGTTGTAATTTGCTTTTATAATCAACAAAATCGGTGCACATCAATTTAAGGGTGGTACATACAGTGGCACAGAAAAGTCTACGTACCCGCCACTTAACTTAATTCTGGCAATGAAAATATATTTTTTTGGTACAGTGAAATAACTCCCAAATGAAATAAGTCCAAATGGAAAAATGAAATAAATCCCAAAAAATTCATTATGAAATTCATTTGGGAGTTATCATTGGCACTTATTTCATCGCAGTTCGGACACTATTTTAGCGTTGGGAGTTATTTCATTTCTCTTAAAATTGCATTTTAGTAAATTTTGATGGTTTTGTAATGGTTGTTAAAGCTGTCTTAAAGCAAGTAAATAGTTGCAAAGCAATCAGGTATTCTACTTAATAAAACAGTGTAAACATCATCAGTTCTTGTTAGAATTTTGTTAAGTGATGATCGGTGTTAAAGTGATAAAAAAATGACAACTCTCGCGTTTGAAATAATGAGTGGCAAAAGAAGAAATAGTAAAGTGCTATACATTATAGATGAAAAACAATTTTATTTACAAAAATCTGAAGCCAAAGGAAGGCAATATTATACGTGTTATGAAGAAACACAACTGATTTCATTGAACATAACCATAGACACCAACAGCAACTGTATGATGAGCTAAAAGCCCTCAACGAAATTAAGGATAAATGTTTGGATGTTTCAAGAACTTTGGGCGCAGCTAACGTTGTAAACGGAATACAGGCGAATTTTGGGAACGTTTGCGTAAGGTAAGTAAATAGTGGCGTAAACCATTTTTACTTTCATTGTGTGATTACCAATGCTTTTCTTTAATAAAGCAACCAGGAAGCAACGAAAAATATTGATTTTTACAAAGTCAAACTAGGTCTGCAATATTTGACATCAAAAGTTTTTGCGGCATCTCCGAAGACTCCAACCGATGTTGTCAGTATGTTTCAGAAGGAAA
The DNA here is from genome assembly GCA_930367215.1 of Pollenia angustigena. Lineage (NCBI taxonomy): Eukaryota > Metazoa > Arthropoda > Insecta > Diptera > Polleniidae > Pollenia > Pollenia angustigena. The sequence goes on along the minus strand of OV884057.1, from coordinate 114,229,821 downwards.
ATATCTTTTTTGGACTTACTTTTGGACTTACTTTGCATGAGCGCAAAGAGAAAACAGCTTTTTTTAAAGTGTGCCACGACTCGAAGGACTTTGCATACTGCGTTTTTGGATCCGATAAGATAGTCAAGCTCATTATTGAAAATATTCGCGACAAAAACAATAAAAAGATTTTGATCGATGGCACATTTTCAATTGTAACGCTGGGATGTTTTAAGCAATTGATTTTGCTGCATATCGAATATAATGAAAAGGTTTGTCATCGCTGGGCGGGAGGGAGGGGGCGCGGCCGCGCTCGCGCTCGTGAAAGCAAATCACGCCATAAACTATCCTTTGCCTGCCATGCACATACTGGGTGCATTCGGGAAAATAAAAAAAGACGTAGAAACGCTCGAGCGTCATTTCGAATTTTCGAACTTTTTGGAATACTTCGAAAAGCAATGGTTACAAAAGTTAAATACTTTTAAACAACACTAGTATAAATTATCTTGCACATAATTTCTTATTTGTTTTTTTTTTTTTGTTTTTTTTTTTTTGTTTTTTATTGGTCTCCAGCCTAGATTGGGCCAGACGTACTGTCCCAAAATTTGGGACTTATTTCATTTTTGCCTTTGGAAGTTATTTAACTTTTTTTCAGTTGGGCGTTATTTCATTTTTAATAGGACTTATTTCATTGGGAGTTATTTAATTGGGACTTATTTCATTTGGGAGTTATTTCATTGTTCCTATTTTTTTTTTTTACTAAATAACAAATAAATAGACAGTATATCTGTGCCAAAAAGGAAAAAGTACTTAAGTCGACTTTTGCTGAATTTGGCTTAATAGAACTCGTCAAAAATAAATATCCCAGATAAGTCTTGATGTAGCTAGAGCTTAAAGATATTTTCACATAACCCGCGAAACCTTGTAGAGATCCTTGTAGAGAAATTAAAGGCGGAACAAGAGATGAAATACTGTCTCCTCTGTTCCTACACGCAAAGAAAAACATGGTGGTGGTAAACACCATATTACGATTATTATTGCATGATATTATTAAATATATTCGTAATATTATTATCTAAGGTAAATAATGGACCGGTTATTACAAATCCAAATGGTATTATTTTAGCCATTTGAAGCAGGTTTTACCACAATATATACATTTGCTACGATTTTAGGTTAGGTTAGGTTCTACTGGCAGCCGCAATTAAGCATAGCTTACGTGGGTCCAGTAAGAAGTTTCCGTTGCGTTACCATGTTACAACGTCTCCCAATGTTCCTACGTTACTTGGCTATTGATATTCTCTCCCAGACATCCGGTTGATTCAATAAAGGAACGGATCCTGTTAATATCAATTTCAGAGAGACAGACTTTGCCCTGATGATTCTTTGACCAAACAGCTTGAGTATTAGGTCTCCGAATGCCGGGCAGTGGCAGAGAAGATCTTCCGTTGACTTCTTCTCTTCCTCATCACCGCAACTCCTAAATAGGTCATTGTAAGGGAGCCGCAACCTTTGGGCGTGTTTCCGAATGGACCACTGGCCAGTTATAACCGCAATTAGGTTTCTACGGTGATATCTGGGCAGCCTTAATGCGCGCCGTGTCTTCTTTTCGTCTATAATGGGACTTTTTTCTGGTTTTCCAACATGTAGTTTCATCAAACCACCTCTGTTAAACAATGAGATGAAATTTGTTTGCAATAAGTTGCTTATTATTTGGAAGCGAAACACCTACATCATAGGTCAAGCCGCTACGACTCAAGGTGGTTCCTGCATGTGCCAGCAAATCAGCCATATAGTTTCCATGTTTGCCCCTGTGTCCAGGGACCCACTTCAGGGTAACTTTTGAATGTTTCGCTATCTCCTCCAGAGACATCCGGCATTCTCGGACAATTTTCGATGTGATGAACACATTCTCCAGAGATCTTATGGCCGCTTTACTATCGGTAATATTGTGAATATGCTTGCTACATATCTCACCATACCGAATGTGTCCGGCGGCTGTGTAGATGGCCTTTATCTCGCCCTAAAGGACACTGCAGGGATTCGGCAGCATAAGGGGAAAGCTCCAGTTTAACTGCTGGGAGTAAATGCCAGAACAGACACCATGCAGTGTTTTGGACCCGTCGGTGAATATTCGTATCGCATCCGATGGGGGTTTGTAGGTCATTAGGATGTGACATACTATCCAAGATGCTTACGGTGAAGCCAGGATCAAAGATTGGCTCAGGTGTGACAAATTAATAATATATATATATAATATATAATGTTAAACATATTATTATTCATTTAACCATATTATTGTCACGCACGACCATTACATGGTTAAATTAGTTCTCCATCAAGAAGCCACAACCATATTATGAATGCCTCTAAACATGTTGTGGTTAAATATGACAATAATTTGTTTTAAAATTAATAATAGTGTTTTCCTCTTTTCCAGGAGCAACATGCTATGGTAGAAAATCAACCATGCTATTATAAGTGTAAGAAATTATTTTGTTATTTTTAACCATAACATGTTCGGAGGCAACCATAATATGGTTGTGGCTACTTGATGAAGGACTTATTTAACTATAATATTGTTGCTTGTGACAATAATATGGTTAAATGAAACATAATATGTTTAAAATTTTCTTTTAAAATAGTTATGTTGGAGGTGACCATAATTAAACATGTGTTTTCTCTGGGTGCATAGGCATAACTGCCACGTCCCCCGCATATGCAACAGTTCTGCAGCACGACCCCTCAATGGCCTTAAGCAGGGTATTGATATTAAGATTCCAAAGGAGTGGTGATAGTACCCCTCCTTGTGAGGTGCTACGATTTTAGGCCTATTAAAATAATTTGCCAGAGTGGGCATTATATGGCATTATTAAACTATGAAAGAACAAATCCTGCTACAAAAACATTATTCCTTGCGGTTTTCGGCATATGAAAGTGTTGTGCGACAGTGGGGTCTCGGCCCTTTTTTAACCAATTTGAAAGAATTTAACATTTACTTTTGTAATAAAATTTGGACTCGGGAAGATCTATGGTTTCCGAAAATATTCGGAAAATGATGATATTGGAAAAATGATAGCGCCATCGTTTTAACCGTACAATTTTACTTGGATAGGATATATTTGAAATCGGCGATTTTTTTTTTAATGCCACTAAAAAAACCTTAAAAATAAATTTTTCGACAAAAACTCGTCCAAAACTTCAGAAAAACCCTGTGTTAATATTTAAAACAAAAATTATATCAGCCCGATTTTTTTTTTATTACCTACTAAAAAAAACCTTAAACATTAAAGTTGATTAAAAAAATTTAAATTTGGGTGCCCCGAAAATGATTTTTTTGATAAGTCATACTGAATTTTTTTTCCTCATGCCAAATCGATGGCGCAATATCGACATTTTTTTATCCTTACCAACAGCTATAAAACCTTCTTGAAAACTCGGAATATTCTGATAAATTTACAGAGTTTTCTGAATTGTTTGATAATTTATTCATCAGTTAGTAATCCATAGCATTGCAAATCCCGATCATAATTGACATCTTATTTCAGACTGTATGTCACTGTTGTTACATCAGTTATAGTTTCGTAAACTTCATCTACCAATTAATCCTAAACCGAAAGTAAATAAAAGCAAAAACTTTTAAATGCATATATCTTATTAATGTTACTTTAATATTACAAAGAAATTAACATTACATAAAAAATTTATAATGGTGTCTTCTCTGACCAACCACCAAGCTCGATTTGTATAGTATAAAGCGTCTAGAATTGTTATGGATTTTACGAAGGCCTTTTCCCAATGATATTTTTTTTTTATTTCTTATCCTCATCTGTCGATAATTTGATTTAAATGAAAGAACTATTCCTTGGTCAAGAGGTTGAAGCAGCGCCGTTGTATTTGGTGGTAGAAATTGCACATTTACATTTTGTAAGCCACTTGAGGTTTTATGGCTCGACGCTTTGTCTACTAAAGACCTGCACAGATACATCTGTTTGTACAAGTTTCTGTGTGTTTACTAAAGTGGATGCGTATGGATGATTTGTCTTGTGTTTATGATATAAGTTGAGATTGATATGATTTGTAACAGAGTTGGCATATGACAGTATAGGTCTCCGTTGACTCTATGGAGAGTTTTTAAGCTAAAATTATATGGATAACTCCTTTTTACGGTCCCTGTAATTTACACTTAAGTACAAACTATTCATATACAGGGTGTCTCGTGGCAAATTTATATTTTTAAATACGACTATTTCAAAAAGTAATAAGCAGTGCGGATATCGATTGTTCGGATTTGTCAGTGAGCATCGAGCGTGCGCTGTGGAGACATTTTTTAAGAGTAATGATTCTTACGTAATTGCTCGTCGACAATTTTGTTCAAAGTTCATTTTCACTCAAACGGCCACGTCAACAAGCAAAACTGCCGTTACTGGTCTCCAAGAACCTGCAACCCTCGAATGAAACATCACAAACCTTTACATTGTCCCAGGGCATCTGTTTGGTGTGCATTTTTTAATTCTCGAAAAATCAAGGCTCCGTTTTGAACAAGTCGACGGAAGACACGTGGATTACATATTCCTTAAAAAATTAAATCCGCATTTCCATTTTATCGTAAATTCTTTATTAAGTGTATTATTAAATTTTTTATTTATTTTTTTAATTAACTAAAATTTATTATAAAAGGTTTATTTTTATTTATTTTTTTAAAGCATTAGGTAATAGTTAATTGTTTTGCTTTGTTATTTTTGTCATTAAGAATCTGTTTTATTGGGTTTAAAACAGTAATTTAAATTTGCCGATTTTTTAATTTTATTTCCGATTTGTTTTTGGAAATATGCCGATTTCTTACTAAAACCATCTGGCACCCCTGGTTCAGATCGTTTGCAATAAGAGATCTCTTATTTTCATCAACTCGCCAACAATATTTTTATATACAACAGATAACCACAGATAATGTAGAAATAAGTACTTATGGTGACAACAGATATTAAGTAAGCAAAAAAAAAAAATGTTATGACTTACTCAATCCAAACCCATAAAGCTGTTATGATACTTGCTATTTTTTGTATTTTTTCTATATTGGAGAACAGTGCAAATGACTAAGTGCAAAGAGTATGATTATATCATAAAAAATCTTGAAATGTCAAACAAATATACATGTGTTATCGATAAATAATCTAAGACTGTCAAAAAAATAAAAAAATTTTTAACTTAAAATTGACAATTCCAGATTAATTGTTAGTAGAGTTTTTCACGGGAATTCCCGGGACGGGAATTCCCGGGAATTCCCGTAAGTTTTTGATCCCGAAATCCCGGGAAATAGAGCGGGAATTCCCGGGAATTTTTTAAAAGGGACGAATGGCAACTCTTTTATGGTTTTAAACAGCTCAAGGCGAATTAACTTGAATTCGCCTTGAAACAGCTGTTGATATTTTTAGGTCTATTGACTACTATTTTATTGATTGTTTTAAGGTTTTGTTGAAAAAAATTGGCTGCTTAAGGTAAATAAGCAATTAAGTTGAATTTTGATTATTTGTACTATTACTTTTTGTATTTTTTTAGATGGAAAACTCGTTTGTATGGGAATATTTTATAAAGAAATCCATAGATACTGCTGCGTGCAAATTATGTGCAAAATTAATTTCATGCAAAGGCAAAAGCACAAGCGGTCTTATACGCCACTTAAAAGGAATACATAATAAACAATTGGAAAAAGTGGTACCACAGGAAGAACCTCTAGAAAAGGTCAGAAAAACACAGGGCACATTACATCATTACGCAAGTAGTAAAAAGGATGACATGGGCTTAATCATTTCAAAACTAGCTGCAATTGATGGGTTTTCAATACGGTCAATAACCAGAAGTTCTTTTATTAGAGAATCGATGCTAAATAGAGGTTTTAATCTGCCAAAAACGGAACGTGATGTCCAAAATCTGATTATTCAGCATTTTTTAAAAGTCAAAGGTGAAATAAAAGACGACATTGAAGCTAAACTAAATGATAAATGTAGATTCTCTTTGGTAATGGATGAATGGACGAGTATTAAAAACCGAAGATACTTAAATATATGTTTATATGGAAGTGAAAAAACTTTTCACAACTTAGGGATGGTTTATATATCCGGAAAGTGCGGGGCTTTTGAAATTCGTAATTTAATGGAAACGAGATTATCGGAATATAACATCAATTTCAAAAAAGATATAGTAGCCACCATAACTGATGGTCCAAATGTCATGAAAAAATTTGTAAAAGAAAGCCCTGTCGAAGGCATATTTTGTCTCAACCATGCTTTGCACTTAGCGGTTGTTGATGTGTTTTATAAAAAAACATTAGAAACATCAATTGTTGATTCGGAGTCGAGCGATGAGGATAATTTTAACGATGATGTTGAAGATGTTTTAAATACTAACGAAATTTTTGAAATCAACACCAACTATAAACAAGTATTACAGCAAACACGTAAAATAATAAAATTATTTAAAAAAAGCCCTACAAAAAACTGTGTCTTACAAAAATACGTAGTAGCAGAACATTCAAAAGAAATTTGTCTTGAATTGGATGTTGCTACGAGATGGAACTCAATGGTTCCGATGATGGAGAAATTTTTGTTGTTGAAGAACTCAATTAGGAAAAGCCTAATTGATTTAGATATGGCTGAGCTATGGGTTGAAGATAACATCATTGTATTAAAGAACTTATCAAACATTCTCAACCCAATAAAATTAGCTGTAGAGGCACTTTGTCGTCGTAATATTAATTTACTAACAGCTGATGTTGTAGTAAATACATTATGTAAAGAAGTTGCATCACTTCGTACTACTGTTGGACAATCAATGTTTGAATCCCTCAAAAATAGAATAGAAGAAAGAAGACATTCCAAGCTGTGTACCCTAATTAAGTTTTTGAAAAATCCCGATATCTTTAATGATGAAAATAATGACAACGTGTTCCCAAATGCTTCAAAAAACTCGGTCTTTATATATGCAGAACATCTTTACGGTCGTCTTTTTGGTGAAGAAATCGAGTTGGAAGAAATTGAAAGCAGCGATGATAGTGATATTGTAGAAGAAAAGACATTTGCCGAAAAATTAAATGCTGCAATATGTAACGTTAAAGAAAAAACTAAAGAAAATTCAAAGACATTGATATGTTCCATAAAAAAAGATTTAACATTTTTTGAAAGATCTGGTAAAAAAACTGAAAACATTCAAAAATTCTTTGATGCTCTATTAACAATACGACCCACCTCTGTTGAAAGTGAACGAGTGTTTTCTCTGACTGGAATTTTAGTTACTAAACTTCGAAATAGACTTTCAGACGAATCTATAAATGCTATTTCTGTTTTAAAAACGCATTTTAAAAACAAAGACTAATTGCTTTTTTATATATATTTGAATCTTTATACATTTATTAATGTTATGTATAGGAAAAAGGACTGAATTATTTTATTTTATTTACTGTTTAACGTTTTTTATTAATTTTTTAACACTTTTTGTTTACGTTGTCTAATGTTTATTATATAGTTTGTAGGTATGTATGTTAAAGAACTGAACTGATTTGTTTTTTTTTTAATATGCTTTTTAATCTCATAAATGTGATTTTTTTAATAAAATATAATTACTTAAACAAATTACCATTTTCTCTAACAATTTTTTTTTTGCGGGAATTCCCGGGATCCCGGGAAATTGAAAAATGTATCCCGCTTTCCCGGGAAATGAAAAAGTCCGGGAAAAGAAAAACTCTAATTGTTAGCAATGTTGCCAATTTTTTTAGTTTTTGATCGAAAGTAGCGGGTTTTAACTTTTTTTTTGCGATTTTTAGCTTTTTTGACGGGTTTTTGTGGGCAAAAAACGTGGGCAGTATTTTTTGTTTTGTTTACATTTTATTTTGGAATCACAAACAATTTTTTTTTTTTATAAACAATAAAATTTAATGCAAATAATGTAAAATACTACGAATTACATCGGGGTATTTTCTTAAATTGAAAATTTATGATTTGAAATCCCATAGGAAGGGCACCTGCATTATTTCACTGATCAAAAACAAAATAGTTTCATCTGCCCAAGCTTTTACCATTTTTTTTTTGTTTTCGTCAAAGAAAAAAATAAACATGAGAAATGTCAATCAGAAAAAAGGGTTTGTTTATCAAATTGTATTTCTTGTTCTTTCTCGCAATTGTTGTTTCATTCAGTCAATCCTAAAAAAATCCAATACAAAAAATAGCAAGTACAATAACACCTTAAGCAACTCTTTTTGTTTTTAAGCGGCCCATACACTTGCAATATTATTGTATATGATAATCGCCATATTATTTCCAGGTTGTCCTTTCATTCATTCAATAAAAAGGTGAACATAACCTATAGGAATAACAGAAACAGCATTGTATAAGGTTCCAACACACTTTCTTTACGTTGTGCAATAAAAATCAAAAGTCTTTTGATTGTTGTCAATATATTGTGCCACCTTTGAATATCACATACACATTGGCGATATAACTGTACAATACGTAAGATTGAATAATTTTATTTTCAGTGTATGAGCTGCTTTAAGATATGGTGAGTGGGCAAAAGCAAAACCATACAATATCAGTACTGGTTCACACTTTCCATGTATTTAAAATAGGAATTGTTGGTTTGCCGAATTAAAGTGCCGATAATGCCGATTTTTTTTTTTAAATATGCCGATTTCTTACCAAAATTAACTGGCACCCCTGGTAGTAACAGAGAAATATCTGATGTATCTGTTTCGGCAATACTAACTGATACACTCGTGCAGGTCTTTATTCTTTACAAACAACACCATTTTGCTGTTTTGTGCAATAGTTTCTTTGTCAAATTGTTCCATAATAGTACATAATCCACAACGAGTTTGTCATCTACACATGAAAAATACGGTACTGGCAAATTACTTTTTCCTTTAAAACAACGCGGTTTATTTATTTACCAATTGTAAATAAGTAAAAAATAATAGTGTAATTCGTTGCTTTTAGGACTTACAACCTTTGATTTGGTGTTCTTTTCGAGCTTACGTTCCATTTGGCAGAGCTTTATAAAGAAGGCCACTATCATCAGCATCGATAAAAGATTGCTGCTTTCTAAAAAAAAACATCGAGCGCCTTAATTGCTTTCCCAATGTATTTTTGAGAATTTAATATATTTTCCCTTCTACCACCTCCACAACCAACTGCTGGTTGGTTCGAAATTTAAGTTCATTTTAACAGCAAATCCTTTGTTTCATTCAAGATAATTTGGCTGGAAATTATAGAATTTTGCAAGCGTATTTTTTTTTATGGTTTAACCATATAATGAGAGCCTTTTCTCCATCTGCATGGATAGATTTTCGGTAGAGCTTCAACTCAACATTTTTGTTTGAATCCGCTAAAGCACGAATTTAAGCCTCATTTCTAAAGATTCTGGTAATTATCAAAAAGTAATTTCAATTTTTGGGAATACAAAATTTTAATTTCAGAAGATTTTGTTATTCGTGCTTAATTCCCAGTTTTTATTCTTGACAAAAATAAACCCACTGTTGTTTATTGTTGATGTGTTTTGTTCAAGCTTTGATATTGTTACAAGTAGAACTGTTGCTATAATTCTTATACGTTTAACAGTTTTATTTGGTTTAATATCTTTAGTTTTTCTAAAATCTTTATGGATGAAGTTTCCTGATGATCTGGCCTAAGCAACCAGTGAAATGCGCATAGGAATAGCTTATCCCATCAACAATAAATTTCAAGTGTTTTAGTCAAGAATAAAAACTGGGAATTAAGCACGAATAACAAAATCTTTTGAAATTAAGATTCTGGTAGTTGTTGAAATGGCACACTTAAAATCCATTTTAATTTTTGCTTTATTTTTAAGCCTGTATTCCGTCATGTATTACAGAAATATTCTTGTTCTTTCTTTGAAATAATTAAAACAAAACGGTTAACCAATTAACGGTTAACCGAAAGAATACCCTAATATACATACATACATATGCTTCATTGGGTCTGAGATGATTGTTAATAATGTTCCACTCGCAATGACAAACTTAGTATCCCTCATTCACTACTTGTATATATTGTATATATTCTTAAGGTACATAAAGGGAAAATATTAACAGTTGAAAATCTAGCTCTTTAACAGAATTGAATTTAGACAATTTTCCAAAAATAAAAATTAATTTTCTTTGTGGAAATATTGCCAAGCATAAAAGTATTAATTTACTTGGCTATTATTTGAAGTTTTTCAAGGTTTAAAAGTAATTATGCAATTTTTAATCCAAATTTTTTTTTAAAGCTAAGGCACGAGCTCTATGTGTACATTTGTCCTTCAAGTTGTGCTGAAAAAGGTCAACAGAAAAGAGAAAGACAAAGTGAAAAAACAAAAAAATGTACTTGGACTTCAAGAAAAATTCTTGACGAAAGTAAGAAAAAAAAACAGAAGTAAAGGAAAAAACTACATGTCAATTAATCAATTAAAATGGATAATCATTCAGGAAAGCAAATTTCGATCTATCAAATGTTAAAATACAATTTGGTTTAAGGATTGATGTTTGACTAGTGACGTCAGCGGTCGTCGATGGCTGCGAGTGTAAGACGGCAAATCCATCTGAGGAGATCGAGTGGTTGCGATCGAAACATGTCATGGTAACCTGCCGGCCAGGGTTCGAGCCCGAGCCACGTCAAGAATGAAAGATTATCAATAACAATTTTGATTAATTTTCATGTTGTAAAATTCCTTTCTTCATAAAAATAATTTAATAAAAATTAAATTTCATGAACTTAAGCCTAATTAAAAATATTGAAAATTTGGATTAAAAACCATAAATAGTTCAACAAAAATAACCACAATACTAATTATTGTAATTATGCAATTTTATACCATATTTTGTAGTTTTTATGGCGGGCTCACAGCTAAAGCGAACAAAGTCATAAAATATATTTTAAAGATGAGTTAGTGAACAGTCATTGATTTCTGAAGCCATTGACTTGTGTTTATTACCGGTACCATAGAAACGACCCAATAAAAAAATTTCTTGTTTTGCGAAGCACTAAAAGTAACTTTTAAAAAGTAAGCGCCCATTTATGCGCTACGCAATAAAACATACAGACAAGCAGTAAGGCGAGTGAACGAGTTATTAACAAATTATAAAAATATATAACATTTGAAGAGCCACACATTCCCTTACTACGCAGCAGGTTTGTAAGGGAACATATAAAAAAAACGATAACAACAAACAATTCAGTGTGTGAAGCCGATTGTAACATTTACAAAAATATATTGCTTCAAATTGAGAACTCGCCATAAAAAATTCATGTCATCCGCACAACACTATGTTTAATGGAACAACATATTGTTGTCATACACATATAATTGTAATTTTTATTTAATATTAACAATATTATAGTTACTGTAAGCATATAAATGTTTATCACAATTATATATTTGAGTATTGTTGACCGAAAAATAATAATTTTTCTAACAACTAAATTATGATAACTTTTAAAACATATTATATTACTCACAACCATATCATGATATGTAATAGCCATAACATGATAACTTTCTATACATTTATCATATGATTTTTAAGATGCAACCAAACTACTTTTACTCCAATAATATTATGTTAGCGCCATTTGTAAAATGATTTTGAATCAGTTGTGGCGTTTATTTTATATGTGAGCGGTGAAACAATATAAATATAAAGTCTCATAAAAAATAAGTTTAAAGATATTAAAAAAATTAAAATATTTGCGGAGCTCATTCAGTATAAGTGATTTAATAGCGCAAATGCAAAATATCGTGGAGGTTTTTTGTAAAATCCAACAACAAAACACACAGAGATTTCGTTATATTTTATAAAAGTGTTACGATATTTCTGTGGTTTTCATTGGCCAACGTGTATTTATTTAAACAAATTTTTCAGGAGAGCCGAAAACCCATTAAAGATCAAACTATGGGCTAGGTATTGCACTTTTTAAACTTTGTCACTACGTTAAAAAATCGGAATTGATCCATCTTTTTTCAAAAATTTTTAGAAACATAGAAAAAGCGTTTAAAATTAGGCAATATGGCATCAACATCTCAAAATCGGAAAATCGGTCGCCCATGAAAACCACAGATTTTGCATTTGCTCTTTTGCAAGCCTAATATTGAAGTCCGAAATTTGATTTACATTAAGAAAAATTGTAAAAAGCCACAAAATAAAAAATCGTTGGAAAAAAATTTTAATTTATTTTATATTTTTATGACAGTTATGAAATGTATCATAATATATGATGATAATATGATGACTTCTTAGCTTATTATGATTAACATGACAATAATATGATTAATTTCTTAGCTTATTATGATTTATATGATAGTAGTATGATTGCTTCTTAACTTATTATGATGAACATGCCAATAATATGATAAGTTCTTAACTTAACATGACAATAATTTGATTACTTCTTAAACTAGTGATTAACAGAATAATAATATGATTAAGGGAAAAATATTATGATGTAATATTAGGAGTATATTAAGTCATAATATGATTCAATAATAATCTTATTATGGTGACTACAATCATAAATCTTATCATAATATGTTTCTCTTAAAATATGTTTACCACAACCATTTTTTTTCTTTGCGTGCGTAAGCGATATGGTAAGCGCAACTTTTTCGTATCTCCCTTGCAAACCTGCTTCGTTGGAAGCTTAATTTTTTATTGGTTAAACACTTCTTGATTAAGTCCGTTATAGAAGTGAATAGAGTTTAGCTTTGTGTATGTATTATATCTCATTAATTGATTCGGTTCACATGTGAGCCCTCCATATGTAAACAGAATTGTTATTTTTTTAAGGAAGGCAGGCCAAATATTATTTCATTTCATTTCATTTAAAATTTTTATGACGATTTGGTTATTAAGTTTGAGATGTCCTTAGAATCAAACTTTTAGTTTCTATGTACAATTATAAATGTAAAAGATTTTTTCTCAATGTTGTTTAAAGGTATTTTTCCATTTTCTTATCTTATGTCTTCTTCTTGATGACTTTGACTTCGCCTTCATTTATTGCTCGACTGAATTGTTGTTTATAGGAATGAGTGCAAGTTATTTGCTTGATAAAACAGACTCTACTAGATAGTGCACTTTAAATCCTCTTGAGAATTTCATCATAATCATCGCATCGCAGTCATTAAAAACTGTAATAAAACTTTAGAAAACAAAAAAAAAAGACAAATAAAAATTTTAATTCATCTAACGGCTTCATTTACCCATTGCACGGAACTATTTATAACATTGCCCTACATTATTTCTTTTGCGATTTCCATTAGTTCATCCACTTAGTCAGTACTCTCGAAAAATTGGACAGACAGATCTTTGTATGTTTTGGCAAGTTAGTTGCGCCAGTTACTTGCCGAGTACCACAAAGTCTGTACACAATTTTTGTTTCCTTACCCTCTACGTCTACAAACCAAGAGTTACGCAAGAAACTTGCCGAGTGTGAAAGGGATTTTACGTGACAGTTAAGTGAGAGAAACATTTCTCCCGTTTCAATCGAAAAGTTTCTCAACATGGGAATTACAGAACATGGGCAGAATGAAACACAACTTGTTTTTTTTAAAGATGTTTGCCTAAAATGTAGTCCCTTTATCAGTCCTACATATCAGAAGATTTACAAGTTTTATATGGATAAATGTGAGTCCGAAAAAAAAATAATGGCATGAAATTTTTGGAATCGAATTTTAAAATTTCTAGGTCGAAAAAAGGTCAATATAATTTAAGCGTGTCACATAAAACAAACAAAATATATCAGCTGAAAGTTATACAGGAATAGAAATAGTAAAACTTATTAAGGAAGCACGAACAAAATTCCGCATTATAATTATTTTTTAAACTTTGAAAATACTTCTACGGTGTACCCACCAATTTGTTCAAATTTAACTATTCCACGTTAAACTTGCACTTCCATGTGGCAACGGGGGGTAAATTTTTGACACTTGCAGCAAGTAAAATGACATACGAAGAAACAGTGTTACCGTAGATGAGTTTTGTATCCATTTAATAAAATAAAAATTATGTTGACAGCTGATTTGTATTTATAAAAAATAAAAACCAATAAAATATATTAACAAATAATATGTATATATGTCTGCAGGTAAAGTGAATTATTTAATACTTGGCGGCACTTTGTTAACAATTGAGAAATTTAAGTTTTTCTAGAAGTTTACTTGTTGACGACATTTTAAAAATGAGCTTGCACTGTGCTGTGTAGCCACTCAAAAATTGTTGTGTTCTTTTTTTAACATTTCTCTGATTTTCGTTATTAATACGTATACACTACTTGCAAGTAATTACTTTTTTGTGGCAACGTAGATTTACATTCAAAAGACCTTACTTCAAATTTGTTTTTAAAAATTCAATTACAAAAAGCTCTTTCTAAAATAACTTCCTAAAAACTATAAAAAATAAAAGAAAAAAATAAATAAGCTTTGAATATGAATTTTTCATTATTTTTTTCTTTCGTAGCTAAGATTTCTTTGGTTTTATTCAGTTTTTCCATCTCTTGTTAAGTTACGAAAATCTATAAATGTTATTTTTATATTAAGCCATCGATATGTTGATAGGTAACGGGATTTGGGATATTTTAAGGGAGATGGAATGTACAGCCTAAGGGTTCTTTATACTATCAGACAAATTTTACGTATTTTGAGGAAAATACAACCCTGTCATGATAAGTTGTTTTTGTTTTTTTTAAATTTTCAAAACAATATTTATATTAGGAAAGCATTTTCGCCAAACTACTTAAGAATATTTAAGTGTTAAACGTATTAAAGTGTAAAACTGCCTTTTATAAGTAGCGGTTATCACACAATATTGGCTACAATTTAGGTTTTTTCCCGGAAGATATTAATGAAGTCAATGCAAAATAATAAATCAATTTTTAATTATAAACAAGCCAGCATATCGTGAACTTATATCCAAAACACCGTATCTACTTAAAAGAAACTAACTAAAAATCTAAATGATTAATTAACAGTTTTAGTGCTATATTCGGCTGTGCCGAATCTTTGATACCCTCCACCGACAGTTCGAATGTTTTAGGAGTGATATCTGTATGAGATCTATTTATTATTATCTTAATAAAAACAGACATCTGAATTAAAATTGGTTGCAGTTTAGACCTATATTAAATTATTGACCGACAATCAGAAAGTTTAATGATTTTTTTTAGCAATTTTAACTAGCTAGAAAATCAGACTGTATTTCGATTTTGTTATCTACAATCTAGATTCTAAATAGACCTGGACTTTACATATATGCAGAGAAAACAAGTTAGAAAGTGTATTCGCTTAAGGCCAACTATTCTACACCCTTCACCACAGCATTTACAGACAAATATTTTCTATAACACTTACTGTAGATAATATTCGCCACAAAGAACTCTGATATGAATCTTAACCTCATTGCCAGTTTGACCAGTTTTTAAAATTTTTTGCCGCTAAAAGCATTCGAGTGTCTTTTTTTAACAAACTTTAAATGAATGGTTATATTTAAACAAGTGGAAAAAATTTGGTAAAACAACAGATATAAGTATGTAGCACAGCTAGTTGAGTTACACTTTTAAAATTTAGTCGGCTAAACAAAGTTTTAGTTTTAAAATTATAATTTTTTCTGCAGATAAGAACATAATTTTTTTAGGTATATCGTTGGATTAACACGAAATATTATAATAAAATAACCGGTTATTCGATATTCGAAAAATGGCTTGAGCAAAATTAAAAAACAACTGTTAAACCCGGTCGAATAACAACCGATCAATATTTACATTTAAACATGTATTCAATACTTATATCTTCCAATTTATTTACGAAAAAGTTTGTAAGCTTGTCTATATAATGCTCACCATTGTTTATGATTCCACAAGTCCATAAAACGCACCATACAGTGAGTTTTTCTGGGTGTAATTTAATTAAGTGTATAATATTTGGTTTAAATTAAATAATTTTTGTTGTTTATGGCTTCCCAATAAGTCGATATCATATGGACCGATATTCAACACATTTCACGGAATAAAGCGCTTAAAGGACTTCTTAATGAAGATAAAAGAATATGGAAGCTCAATTTTTACAAATTCCAATTCAAGTTTTTTTTAATGCGTATAAAATTTGATTTGTTTTAAAAAATAAGTAAATAATCCTTTAAAATTTAATTTACAATATTCTTTACTCCTTTATACTTTATTAGTTATTAATATTATTATATTTAATCAATTCATTACGAAACCAAATTAAAGTAGAGTTTTATTGGGTCGTATTGAAAAGTATTCCAATTTAATGTTTGTCGTTTTAACAACCACTTGAATATTTTTGGCCTTTCTATGGCATTTAAAAGATTTTTTTTTTTTATTTAAACATAGTCCAGTTTATGCTTCAGACGTGACTGAAAGATTTGTATTTTAAAACCATTTTTCCGTCTTCAATACACAGAATGACAATGTCATTTTTTATGCATGAGAACAATAATAGCTGGTTGAACTTGTGGTTCGTGTTTGTTCGCAGAGTTTTGTTCTTTATTTCATTTGCCTTTTCCTTACTGATACACTCATGAACATTGCACAGGAACCCATGCAGCATTTTAAGAAATAATTGTTCATAAATAAGTCTTTTTGACTCATCTCCTAGATAAAGATATACACAATTATTTTCTTGTCATAATTAAATTGTTTTAATGTTTATATCCTTCACAGAAGGTATATATCCTTTGACCTTCTGTGAAGGATATAAAGTTTGTCAGTCCGTTTGAAATTTCTACAAGACCCTATAAAGTAAATATATTCTGGGTCCTTATAAATAGCGAAGTTGATTCAATAATGTCCGTCTTCTGACTGTCTGTTGAAACGGTTTTCTGTTACGATGGGGAGTTGGTTGGTATAGACATATTTATGTCCCACATTCTCCGCTAAATTTTTCTATTGAATTGAAGCGTGATCGGTCAACAAATGACTGAGATAGAGAAAAACCTCAACTACCTCTAATTTCACTCATAAGTCCCTTGTTGTTGTTTTTTTTTTTTTTTTTGGAGAACGGCAAAAGCCAAAGATTCCATATTAGATACAAGCATCTTGGTGATCAATAGACATCTGGCAAAATGTGAGAGGAAGTGGAAAAGTGGGCTTGGCACAAAATATAATTATTTATGTCTAAAGAACGGTAATAAAAAAAATATCCAAGTTTGGTACACATGCTGTGTTATCAACAACCTCTCTAGAAAAATAGGTGAAATTGGAAAAGTGGGCGTGGCAGCTCCCTTACAAAGACTTTATATTTCTGCATATTTGGAGAATGGCAAGAGCCAAATTCAGTACAAGCAAATTGGTTATCAACACACAACATCTGACAAAATCAGGGCAGCATTAGAGAGGTGGCCGTGGATAAAAAATAAATTTCTGTTTATATTGCAACATGTTGAATTGAATAAAATCTTCGGCATTGCCGAATATAGTAGTCTTACTTCTTTGCACTTTACTTGTTTTCTTAATGAAATATTTTAACACTTTTCAACTTCCTCATATATTACAAATTTATTGAATGAACTTGCCACCAAACATTTTAACAACATTCGATACTTTTTTTGAAAACAAAGCTAATAATTGTCTTGTTATAATCGAATACAAAAGCAGTTCTCGAACACTAGGTGTGTGAAATATAACTCCAAAAACATTGAAAACGGTCACATTTCCAACATCTGCAGTACAACAATCAGTGTTTTTTTGCATATAACTAAGCGACCTATCATTTTAAAACAACTTTCAAAAGAGTCACATTTACGATTGTTGTACATTTTGTTTTTGTATTTTTTATCGATAAATTTGTATGGGGTTTGCAATCTTTTTCAAACACAATTTGTTTAAAAACTGTATTTCAAATGCTTGTTGGGTAAGAACACAAAATTTACACATGCACACGTACACATCCATACAAATACATACAGTTTTTTAAGGATTCCCATTTTTATGGATCGCTATAAAAATGAACAATTCAAGAAACTTACAACAAGTGCCACTCAAGTACATTTAAATCACACTTAGCGGCCATTTGTGGCAATTTGCGTTCAAATATTTTGGCCAGACACTAAAGGAGCGTTAATCCTTTTTTTATTTAATGGTCTGCCATCATTTCATTTCAATTTAAATTGTTTTATTTAACAGCATTACACATACACATTCGTACAAGGAACACACACAAGACGTTGCTTACACTATAAACTTCTATTTATATGGTTTAATTTCTCTGCTGGACCTTAAATTTGGAATTGCATTTAAATGTATAAATGATGGCAATCCAGATGGCTTGTTGTCTTAGCTAAGATTAAACTTTTCGAAATTTTTCCTTAGTTCTTTTGTACCCAGAAGATTTTTGTGAAAACCAATATTAAAAAGTATATAAGATGTATTTGGTTATTAACAATAAATGGTATTTTTATGCAATTAAATATGCTTTTCATGTTTTAAGCACTACACTGAAAAGAAAAATCAATCCATCGGTACTCTAATCGATCCAAAGCGGTATCAATAGTACGGTTAGTTTGATTCAAGTACGGATCATTCAAGTGTGAAATACTAATCTTATTAAATCGTATTTTAAATAGACCGAAAATGAGATTGATAAAGGTAAAACAAATATTGAATCAATCTCAAATTGCGCTTAATTCAAAATTTATTAAGTTGAATTCATCCCGAATTCGTTCTTTTAATATTCCGCAAGTAAAATAAGATTGATTCCGAATATTATGTTATTTACTTTTAAATTTGATGATCAGATTTAACTAAAAATATAAACTTAATAAGACATTTTACTGTTGATTTTCTTTTTAAACATGAACATAGTGTATGTTTTTCTTTTCCTTCTGTTGTTTCTACACAAAACAAGCGAATCGTTTTTATTTGTTTGCGTGGTGTGGTTGTACTGTCTACAACAAACATTGACCAGCACAAGCGTAAATCCGGGATTAACTTTCGAAAGTAATCCTGCTTAGGATTGTACGTTTTGGTGTTATTCGTACTTTAATTCTTAAGTACGACTCGTACTTAAAGTAATTTATCCAAGTGTTTTTCTTTCTGTGTAGAGTCCAACAGAAAACGATCAGCTAGTCCCAAACTCGTTGCAAAATGCTTAGCATTGTTATCGAACCTCATTATCGCAACATAAGATATTTGCAAAAAAATTTTTTGAGAATTTATTTTAAGAAACATTCCATTTAGAAGATTTGGCATTAATAAGGATTCTGTTTAACAATAAGTCAACCAAATAAGTTGAAATAGTATTCGGATTTTCCTTTTGTCACCTTTATATTGTTGATAAATTACTTAAACTCTAAAAATTTTGAAAATTATATTGAAACCCTTTCTTGACATAGATCGGCTTACAAGCTCCGAAGAAGCATTATCATCCGCTTAACGTTGATTTAAGTCCCAAATGCCACAAACACTTTAATTTATATCGAAAGTTTATAAAAGACATTTTGCAAATTTCCGATCTCAAAATCTCCAGGAATTAACAACAAATATTTCCTCAGGAGTTCCGCGAATTTTAGATAAGGCATTATTGCTCAATTGAATGGGAGATAAAGCCATAATGGCTGTATTGCCCAATCATTGAGAGGTATTTTTTTCGCAAATGAGAGATAAAGCCATATTTTTTCAGAAAATTATTATGCATGGTGTAAACATTCTGTAGAAGGGAAAATCTTTAGTTATCATTGAAAAACATTTTTTTATTCTTGTGATGCAGGCAGGAAAACTTTACTTACCTCTAAGCGCGGCCGCAGGCCGCCACGCAGAAAATTTTTAGTATGCGAAGCCAGATTTCAATACTTAACTTTAGTGTCTCCGGAACTGATATGAGAGATAAAGCCATTTTCTAATATTGCTAATGATGGCTTTATCTCCCATTCAAATAAAAAAAAAAAACAAAAGATGCTTTATCTCCCTATTGCCTTATCTACCATGGTATTAAAGCACCCCCCAAAAATTGTTTATATATAATTAATTTTTTAAAAATGTAACTCAATTCGGTTTGTGCTTTGTTGTGATACAGACGTGTATTTTTAACCCCGCATACGATTAGAACTATTAATTAATCATATTGATTTTGACATATATCAGCAGCGAATGGACGCTTAAAATAAATAATATATTTTGTTATTTAAATTATTTAACATAATTGTGAACAATTAAAACGATAATATTAAATAAAATAAAATAAAAAAGTAAAAATATATACATATACATACGTATGAATGTTCATACATGTATGTATGTAGGTATACCCCAGCGGAAAAACTCAGAAGACCTTCTTACTTCAGGCCTTTTTAAAGGCCTGCTTAAAATTTTTTTTGACTTAATTACTATTCTTACGTAACTGCTAAAGAATGCCTCATAGAAGGCCATGGCTCTTTGGTATGATAAGCGAGAAAAGAAGGAGTAACATTTTTTGTTTTGTTTTTTTGTTGCACAAGCAAAAGAATTCAGATCCCTTTACAAAAACAAAGTAACATATGTTGTAAATCATTTTAGTTGAAGTGGAAAAGAGAATGAGTAAAAGTTTTTGTTTTGTTTTTTTCGCCAAAGCGAAAGAATTCAGATCCCGTTATAAAAACAAAGTAACAAAGTAGGTGCATATTAAAATACAAAATAAAAACAATAATGTAAATCATTTTATTTGAGTTTTGTTCATTTAGGAAGATATGTATGTAGGTACTTGTGCTTAAAAGTTTTATTTTATTATACACTTTTATTTGCAATCTATTTTACAATATTTAGCAAATTTGATTATTTTAATAAAAAAATAGGTATCACATGTTTTATTAAACTACAATAAGTTTAATAAAATATATAAACACATTTGTAAAATACATAGGTATACATACATACATATATAAAAAGTTAAGTGTTCATTTTCTATATTGGAGATCTGATAATTTAATTTGTAAGGAAATATTCCTTAAGGCTAGATTACACTATTATACTTTGTATAAATACATACACATACATGTCAAAAACTCAAGTAATATGACAAAGTGTGATAGTGTGAATGCAATGTGTCACGAAAATGACAAGTATTAAGAAAAAAGTTTGACATCACATACGACTTCATCGTTTTTTGAAAAATTTCTAAACAATAATACTTTTTATTGGATCAGGGTTGCATTTTATTTCATATGTGTGTGCTTATACTTTGTGTGATGATGTGAACACAAACTGTCATGTTACATTAGATTTTTTGACAGTCGCAACAAAACTCATTAGATTTCTATCTCACAGAGTATTATGGAATACGTAAGACTTGTGAGATAGTGTAATCTAGGCTTTAGGGCCATTATTATAACTTGGCGTTAGCTGTTATCCGACAGTTAACAGACGCTTTTTGACAGATAACACATTATTATCTGTCAATTTAATCTTAACTTTAGCTAACTTTAAGTTGTAATAATGGCCCTTAATGTTTTAGACTGATATGAAGGATGGTCTGAAAGGCCTTTTAAGAGCTATTAATTGAAAGGCCTTTTAACATACCTTTCTTAAAAACCCTTCAAGATAACCTTTTTGCTAAGGCCTTTTGAAAGTCGTTCTCTGGAAAGCCTTCTAAGAGCCATTTATTTGAAGGCCTTTAAGAAGCTCAGGGGAAGAAAGGAAAGCGGAAGGCCTTCTCCGCAATGACAACGCGTGTAAAAAAGATATGAGTATGGAATGGAGCGAGAAGGCCTTGTTTATCCAAAAGAAGGGGTACAGAGGCCTTCTGGAAGGCCTCCGTACTCCTTCTTTTTCCCGCTGGGACATATTCTGAACAAAAACATTTATGCCTGTATTCATAAAAAATTTTTAAATTTAATAAAGGTTTAAAGAACAAATTTACTATGAAAATTATCCTTAATAAACGTTTGTTAAATTTAGTAATCGTTTATGAATTCGAGGGTTAAGTTTAAATTTCTTATTTTTTTGTGTTGTTGTAATACAATAAATAATAAAAATATTAAAAGCAAAGCAAAACGGTGAAAAACAAAAACAACTCTGCATGAGTACAATAAGTGAAACAACACTAAGACAAAATGAAAGAAACGTTTACGTTTTAGTTAATGCAAATGAAAATAATGCAGAAATAAATAAAACAAAACAAAACAATATAAACTATTTAACGGCTAAGCCAATTACTCGAACACGTTCTCTATCACCCTCGGTGTTTACAAAATCAGTCGATAGTGACTCATTAAAAAAACTACAACTAGATTTGGTGACAAGTGTTGCCAGGCCAGCAAGTATTGCCGTGACGTCAAAAACAAATTTAGTGGGAAATGATACCATGAACTCAAACACAAATGCAATGGAAAACCCTCCTGTAAAAAGTTGTCAAAAGCCTACAGTACAAGTTGGTATGGACAGGTACATAACAGTGCTTAAACGGGGACGCAGTCCTACCTCTGCAGCAGTCGCTTCGGCCTCAAAAGTACCATCTATTGATAAAATAAATTCTCAAAATCGCTTTGCAATTCTGGAGGATGAATCCTCTGAAGCACCAAACGTCATTAAATCATCCAAGTCTCCCCCGATATATCTTAGGGAGCAAAATTCAAATGAGCTCATAAAGAGTTTGGTATCGGTGATAGGTGAAAATTCGTTTTACGTAGCGGCTATCAAGCGTGGAAGAATAAACGAGACAAAAACACAAGCTAATCATGAGAATGATTTTCGCCAAATAGTAAACAAATTGGAAACACTTAAAAAAACTTTTATACCTACCAACTGAAAAGCAGTAAAGGTCTAGGTAGTGATTAAGGGTATTGACTCATGTGTGACCCAGAAGAGGTTAAAACGTTCCTAGAAGAAAAAGGCTTCAAGGTAAAACATGTAGTAAATACTAAAAATAGAGAACAAATTCCCCAACCACTTTTTCGAGTGGAGTTTGAACCCGGCGACGTAAAACTTAAAAAAAAACGAAACACATCCTATTTACAATTTAAAATATATTCTCTACAGAAGAATAACTATAGAAGAGCCGCACAAAAAAATGGGCGATAAGTCTAAAACCGACCCCAACGTAAAAAAATGTAGCAACTGTGGCGGTAATCACACTGCCAATTATAGGGGATGCCCTGTATATAATATCGTCAAGCAGACGGTTGGACCGAAAACAAATACCCCTCAAATGCAGGTTGCAAACCAAGTAAACACAAATGCAATTCAAGCCCCCCAGCCTAGTAATAACAGAACCTCTTACGCTAACGTACTAAAATCAAACCATCAGCCAATGCAAGGTGCCTCGCCAAGTAATGAAGAAACTCCGGTTTCTAATTTAAGTCGTTTAGAAAAAACCATGGAAACATTAGTGCAAACAGTAAATAATTTTACGAACACAATGGGTAATATGATGCAGGAAATGCTTAGAATGCAATCGATGTTATTGCAAGCTGTACTTAACAAACCATGAACTGTTTAAAAATTTGTTTTTGGAACGCAAACGGCATCCGCATACATAAAAATGAATTAGAATACTTTCTTAAAAATAAACAAATTGATGTCATGATGATTTCTGAAACTCATTTGACCTCAAGAAATATGTTTAAAATAAATGGTTATATACTATATGATACCAAGGAACCTCGAGATAGAGCTTGTGGAGGTTCTGCCATTTTAATAAAAACCCGAGTCAAACACTACCTAATGTGTGATCATCGTGAAAATTATCTACAAGCAACGAACATTTGCGTTGAGGAATTAAATAGAAACCTAGTAATTTCTTCGTTATACTCCCCGCCTAGATTTTCAATATCGGAGGACCAATATTATAAATATTTTAAATCATTAGGACCGTGTTTCCTAGCCGCTGGCGATTATAACGCTAAACATACCTTCTGGGGGTCGCGACTTATAACACCAAAGGGTCGTGTTTTATTTAACACAATTTCTAAAATGGATTTAAATGTGGTAGCGAGCGTACAACCAAAATATTGGCCCACTGATCATCAAAAAATTCCTGATGTCATCGATTTCGGCGTGGTTAAAAACATCCCCACAGAAACGATTCATGTTGAAGCTTCCTTAGAATTATCATCCGACCACACACCTACAATTGTTACTATATCGAACCCAAATAGAATTGTATTTCCGTCAGGTTACAAAGCGACGCCAGCCACACAAATAAATTGGTTAAAATATAAAAAATTTCTCAGTGCCCATTGCACAGAAAATATTCCGCTTAGTACACCGGAGAATGTGGATCTCTCTATTGTTAACTTTGACAGTTATCTTAAACTAGCTGTTCAACATTCCAGCGTTACCCCCAAAAAAATTAAAAATAATAAAATATATTCTTCAGATGTCGAGCGGCTCTTGACTGAAAAAAGGAGAGTTCGCAGAGAGTGGAAATTTACAGATCCCCGCAACTAAAGATTTTATTAAAAGAGTGCACAAAAAGGCTAAGAAAGTTACTGCAGAATCAGAAAACTGCTTCTCTAGAAAAATATTTTAAGGAACTTGATGCAACTCCACAATCTGACTACTCATTATGGCGTGCAGCTAGAAATCTAAAAAGGCCAGTTATATCTAAGCCACCATTAAGAAACTTTAATGGTAGTTGGGCAAGAAACGATATTGGAAAAGGAAATCTGTTTGTTAGTCACTTGAAAAACGTATTTACACCAAATATATCTCACAATATTGCGGTCGAGTTACCACCTGTTGATGCTAGAGCAGCTATTCCCCTCAGATTTGAGATAAGAGAAATCGAAAAGGCTATTTGTGACTTTAAGACTAAGAAGGCACCTGGTATTGATAAAATCAGTAATAAAATGCTTTTGGAGCTACCTCGCATAGCAAAGAAAATTATTCTTTTTATTTTTAATGCTATTTTACGCCTTGAATACTATCCTTAAAAATGGAAGTTTTCCTTAGTTACCATGATACCAAAGCCAGGGAAAGATCATACAAAAGTTGAGTCTTATAGGCCTATTAGCTTATTATCAAATATGTCAAAGCTGTTTGAGAATTTATTAGTTCAAAATTAATACCGATTTTAAGTGAAAATAGATGTATTCCAAACCATCAGTTCGGATTTAGAAGAAAACACAGCACAATCGAACAGACTCATCGAATAGTAAATGTCATAAGAAAAGCATTTGAAGAAAAGAAATATTGCTCAGCACTCTTCATCGATGTTTCGCAAGCTTTTGATAAAGTCTGGCATGAAGGCTTATTACATAAATTGAAGCAAAATTTACCAGCAAACACACACAAGCTGCTAAAAAGCTACTTAGCCGGTCGTCAATTTATTATTAAAGAAGGAAATTTCTTAAGTTCACCTCAACCCATTGCCGCTGGAGTCCCACAAGGCAGCATCCTGGGCCCCCTATTATACTTAATTTCTACTTCGGACATGCCAACAAGCAACTACACACAAACTTCAACATTTGCAGACGATACAGCTTTTCTAAGCGTCCACGAAAATCGTTATAAAGCATCGCGTTACTTACAGCATCATATATTTCAACTAGAAATATGGTTAAGACAATGGAGGATAATGATCAATGAGCAAAAATGCGTACATATAACATTCACTTTGCGCCGGGAATCTTGCCCCCCTATTACAATCAATAATCAAATAATTCCTCAACATTCGCATGTAAAATATCTCGGTATACATCTGGATCGGCGATTAACGTGGAAATGCCATATAGAGGCAAAATTAACTCAAATGAAACTAAAAGCCATTCAAATTCATTGGCTTATTGGAAGAAATTCTGTCCTTAGTCTCGATTGCAAGCTTCTAATTTACAACTCTATCTTAAAGCCTATCTGGTGCTACGGTATTCAACTATGGGGCACTGCCTCGGCCTCTAATATCGACAAAATTCAAAGGCGCTAAAATAAACTTCTTCGAATAATCACAGCAGCTCCCTGGTATGTTAAAAACTCAAACATTCATAAGGATCTCAATGTGCCATTAGTTAAAACTATGATTACAAAATATGCAATAAAATATTTAAAAAGGCTTGAACAACACCCAAATCCACTAGCCTGAAATATTTTAAATCATGGCGGCCACACTCGCTTAAGAAGAAGAGACACTGCAGTACTTACCCAATTAGATGAGCGATAAACATAAGTTTATTTATGAGCGAAATATATAAGTGAACAGAACCCGTGATGAAGAAAATTTTGTCTGGCACTGGCAGGACATAAAATAACGTATTAGGTTAAGATTTGATTAATTATTGTTAGTTCATATTTAATATATGAAGATTCAATAAAAAATAATGACAAAAAAAAAAAAAAAAAAAAAAAACTCTACATTTAGTAACAAAATAGAAAACATTTGAACAACGTGGGCCCAAAATACAAGCTTATTTGCTAGACTCTTCGCTGGAAATGCCCATATAGTAGATATGCGCAAATTAAATAGGGCTTATTAAATTCAGCGTTTGCGGCTTTCCTTGGATAAAAAGGAGTTACCTCCGTCATCTAACTGAAACAAAAAAAAGATGAGGCTATACACGCATTTACACAAAAAAAAACCCTACGGAAATTCAAAGCGGCTGAAAGATAAGTATACAGGGAAAACACAAATGCACCGTTATCTGATAAGTATGACGTGATGGACGAAAGCTGAGTTCATATTCGGCTTCAGCATGTCAAAAAACATAAGAATCAGTTGCAATGGTCAAAAAACTTTTTCAACGCCGACCTGTGTAATTGATTGACAGCAATTACATTTTTTACATTTTTCAAGTTTTTTGATTGAATCCTACTCAGCACGTTGAAATCTATATTACCTTTATTATAAAGCATTCCAAAACTCAATAACTACACTGCAATTCAATGTCAAATATAAGGGTTCAGAGCAAAATGCAATAATTACACATCTTTGCAATAAATCGCTACAAGAAATTTTAAAAAATTCAACTTTATAAATTAATTATGCTCTGGTGGTAACTCTTAGATAACTGTAAAACATAACGAATTTTTTAGTTAATACCTTTTGCTTTTGTTATGCTGATTGTAAATAATATTTTCATACAGTTCAAAGGAAAATGAAATAAATACTATGGATTCGGACCAAAACGCAATAATTCCAAATTTGTTATCTAAATAACTTTGAAACAAACTTTCGGATAAAATAATTAATTTGTGATTGATTTTATTTTTTGTAGACAATAATACCTCAATAATTGTTTTTTTAAAAAAATTATGTGCTACTTGCTTAAATTACATTTTGTCGCTTATCCAAAAAAATGTTATGGTGTAATCATATGGCCTTGAAAAAGAAATTCAAGGTCATATGATTTGAGTGCAAAACCATATGATTTGAGTAAAGGTTTCCTAATGAAAAGGTTTCCAAGTGCAATGCGCATAGGAACTAACTTATCCACCAACAATAAATTTCAGTGTACTCATCAATTCAAAATTGGTAGTTTAGCACGTCATAATAAAAGCATAACCATTTGAATTTT
The DNA here is from genome assembly GCA_930367215.1 of Pollenia angustigena. Lineage (NCBI taxonomy): Eukaryota > Metazoa > Arthropoda > Insecta > Diptera > Polleniidae > Pollenia > Pollenia angustigena. Next base: position 114,202,367 of record OV884057.1, on the reverse strand, counting down.
TAATAACATTTTAAAAATAACAAGTAAGAGTGCTATATTCGGCTGTGCCGAATCTTATATACCCTTCACCATTGTGCGAGCAGAATACAGAGCAACTAGACAAAAACTAAATAATTGTTACATATACATTCATATTTACAATACTTAAAACTTCATTATAAATAAAATTTAAAAAGCGAAAACTGGTAAATATTTTTTTTAAATCGTTTTTAGAACATAAAAAAAATAAAAGTATTAAAAAAAAAATTTCTTTTGAAAAAACCAAGATTCGAACCATGGAACTCTCAGTTTCTAACTTAACACACCCCCTAAAAACTGAACCATGAAGGAACGTTAATCGAATATCATTAAAATGAAATATGGCACGTTTACTGTTCACAAAATTGAACACAGTTGAGTTGAAATTACTTTTGTTGTTATTGTTCACCGCAATAGCAAAGTTGGGAAATATATTCACCAAAATAGTTTGTGCCATGTATGTATGTGTGTTTGTTTTCTTTTATCTTTTTGGCGAGTTTTTAAGTAGCAAAAAATACAAAAATTCCTAGTTTCTATTTGTAAAAATTATTTCGTTCATAAAGAAGGGTGATAACGAAAATCATATTGGGCATTATGCTAGTATATGTAAACAATTGAAAGGGGGTAGAGGGACATCACATGGTTAAATCAAGTTCTCTCCTCATAAGGACCCAGAATATGTATACTTTATAGGGTCTTAGGACAATATTGTAGAAATTACAAACGGAATGACAAACTTATGTATACCCTTTTCCACCTGAGCTGAAGGGTATAAAAAGAGTAATTTTTGGGATTTCAGTATTTTGATTATAACTCAGCCATTTTTTAACCGATTTGACATATTTGTATACCGAAGTATTTAAGAAGAAATTTGTCAGTTAGTTGGGTTATAAAACTTGGACTCGGCAAGATCTATGGTTCCCGAAAATGGGTATTTTTCAAAAAAAAAGTAATATTTTGGTCATAACTTTTTCGTATCTGAACCAGTGTTGCCAGAAGATTTTTTGGAAAATACCTACGCATACTAAAAAAAATCCGATTTTTCCCTACACGTTGCAAAAATTTTCCCTACAAAAATCCCTACGCGTTTTAGTCATTAAAGTCTTAGAAAAAACAATAGTTATAAAAAACTAATTTCTTTCGCATATGTTTAGTAAAGCTCTAACAACAAAAAAAAAGTAATAAAACTAAAAAAATTAAGGTTCTTTTAATTAAATTCAATTAAAAAACAAGAGTTTTTTTGAAAAAAATAAATTTCAAAATACGCCAAACACGATAAGGGTAATTGTACCCATAAACATTTCTTAAGTTTAACAACGGTAAAATGTTCATAGAAAATTAGTTTTTATAAAAATATTATTATTTTTATGAATATGGCAGGTAATCTTTATATGATAATTTTAATTTAATTCAGGTACAAAAGCAACAGGCTATTTTATAAATAATCGGCCATGTCATCAAAGTAACGTCAAAATGAAATCGAACAAATTTTGAAAACTCTCCCGTATTCAAAGTTCAAAAAAAATATTTCCTTTTATATACCTGAACTTCTTTTGAATTCAGAAGAAGCTGCGTTGATTTTTACAATAATTCAATTGAAAATCTTCGTCGATTTCAATTTCACGTGATTTCGTTTTCCATGACATGTCCGAATATATGTATTTCTTTTTCTTAAGTGACCATTACTATATTCGAAATTAATGCAGCCTCTTCCATTGTTTTGCAAAAAATATCTTATATATATGGCTTTCTGGTGTACTCTCTGCATCACCATTTGCATTGGGTAGAGCAAACAAAATCCGAACCAGTTTTAATAAATTTGGAAATACAACCTTGTCGTTATTGTTTTTCAGTTAGCATTTTTATCGAAAAGTGTTCCAGATCCATGTTTCAAAACAAATAAGTTTCACAATTTCAGAAAATTAATTTTATGCGATTGTTCTACACTCATACAAAAGATCATTGGGGCTTAAGGTAAATTGTTAAGACAATAGTGGAAATTTGTACTCATCTTTTTTTGTCCACAAATATATTCTGGACTTAAGAATTCCATTTCTTTAAATGTTAAATCATTATTAAAAATAATTTTTTTAGCATTTATTTCGTATACAATCCAATATGAGAAAAAATACCTACATTTAGGCGAATATAAAAAATCTGTCCGATTTTCCCTACGCTCCTATTTTAGTAACAAAAAACCCTACATGTAGGGATTTTTCCCTACTTTTGGCAACACTGATCTGAACCGATTTTCTCGAGTTTTTCAGAAAATATTTTCTACTAAAAATTTCCGATCTTTTGATATATAAGGCGTAACCATAGGTTATATTACAGACAAAAAATTCAGGTTATTATACAATTTTTGAAATTTTTTGTATGTACCACGCCCACTTCTCCAACCCCGCCCAGATTTTGTGTGTTGGTGTGTATTTATAACTTGAATGTTTGCACCTAATTTGGAAACTTTGGCACTTGCCGTTCTCCAGATATACAGAAAAAAGCAATAAAAATACAACAACAAGGGATTTTTGGAAAAAATTGGAGGCAGTCGTGGTTTTTTGGTCATATCTCAGCCATTTTTGGACCGATCTTGCTGAATTTCAATAGCACAAAATGGTGGCCTATATGTGACATAAATGTAAAACAACGTAGCCGCTACCATGTCTGGAGTCTCCGGAAAACACATATCTAACGTAAGACGGACAGACATCTTATTTATTTATTTATTTATTTAAGAAAAAATTGTAACTTCTACAACAAAACATCAGTCTTAAACAGTAGAAATCTTATGATGTTATTTTGGAAAATGAAAAATATTAAACTTAAGTCTAGGTATAGTTATTACAAAATCGATATAAATAAAATTATTGTAACTAAACCAAACAAATAAATAACGAAAAACTACATATCAAAATATCATAAATACATTTATAAAAAATCAAAAAATATTGTAGTAAAGAACTATACCGAACTATAAACAAACTTGTTGACTACGAATAATATTTAAATATTTCTTTCTTAAATTGTAACACATTGCTGATTTCTTTTATTGTTGGATTAGTAATATTATTCCAAAGACGTATTGCTAAATCAAGTTCTCCTCATAAGGACCCAGAATATATATACTTTATAGGGTCTTAGATCAATATTGTAGAAATTGCAAACGGAATGACAAACTTATATATACCCTTTTCCACCTGAGGTGAAGGGTTTAAAAATCATAGTAAAATAACGCATTGTTGGGTTAAGATTAACTATGGAGTGTCCCTATGGAAGGTATGCACATGTGCGTTCGTTTACATTTTCAGCAAAATCCAGTAAGTGAACAGTATGATAATTTTACAAATTTATGTGTACGCGAACGCATTTCAGTAAAACCCATTACAAATTTTGGGGTAAACGAACGCAGCTCATGTAAATCTGTTCACAGCTGACTCTCACACGTATGACTTTTCAAAATTAAGGTATATGGGTAATTCCATGTCAAAACGACCAAGAGTCGTTAATGAAATTAGGTGAGAAGGTTCCATTTATCTTATAAGGAACATATATGAAAGAAAAAAAATTTTAAAATTTTTTTTTCAAAAGTTATGTCATATTCAAAATGTCATAATTTCGCCGAATTAGCCGAATGTATTGAGCTTATTTCATCAATATCTATTTATTGTCATTTTAAAGAGAATGCTTGGGGCTACATGAATTAAAAAGGGGAGTTGGTCATACATTTGTCCCATCTAGCAGCATCCTACGCGCTGTTCCATACAAAAATGGCGGCTTAATAAAATTCTTTAATTTGGCCCCTGCAGCGCGTAGGATGATAGAAATAAGCTCAACACATTCGGCTAATTCGGCGAAATTATGACATTTTGAATATGACATAACTTTTGAAAAAAAAATTTTAATATTTTTTCTTTCATATATGTTCCTTATAAGATAAATGGAACCTTCTCACCTAATTTCAATAAAATCGAAAGGGTCGTGTCCCACTCTTGGTCGTTTTGACATGGAATTACCCATATGGTATTTCTAAATGTGTTTAATAATTAATTAAACTTTAATTTAATGCAAAACTCAAGATATATTATATCACACAATGATTTTTGAACCATAGAATCCCATAAACAAATAAAAATCGTTGTAGAAAAATTCAAAATTTTTTATTTTTCGAATTTATTGTATGAGCTAAATTTTAGTAATGTATTTTATAAAGCTTTTTTTAATAGTTCTTTCTATTCCTTCAATTTTTCAGAAATGACTTTATACACTAACAGCTCATGGAATAAATTCAAAAAATAAAAAATGTTAAATATAATAGAAATAAGAACATTTAAAAAAAAAAAATTTAAGAAACGCTTTTCTTAAAAAAGAACATTTAAAAACTGCCCCCCACCATGTATTCGTGTATTGTCATCGGGAATATGCATGCCTGCAAAGTTTTATCCATTTGCATTGAGTAAAAGAAGGTCAAAAAAGCATTTTACCAAAAAAAAACATTTTTGCCCCCCCCCCCCTCTAAATTTATACCGGCTACGCCCATGTATTCGTGTATTGTCATCGGGAATATGTGTGCCTGCAAAGTTTCATCCATTTGCATTGAGTATAAGGCGGTTAAATTAACGTTACAAGATTTGATTTTCCGAAGTGAAGCTAAAGAAAAGGTTTTAAAAAAGTAACCTTTGAAAGGAAATCATTCCCAGTTTCTAGTTGTAGAAAAATTTTATACAAAACTATATCTTACTTTAAACTTGGCTAATTAGGTTCAGTTACACTCATGAGAACTTTCGAAATCGATAACAATTGCTTAACAGATGAAAATGTCAAACTGTGTTAAAATTTCTGCTTTATTTGCAATATACATACGAACAAAATAATTTTTAAAGTTTTATTTGCAATATAAAAAAAAAAATTTGCACATTTATATGGAAGAACTGTGGTGCGATTCACTAACTTTTAACGATCCGACAATCGTAATATTTGTCGACATTTATATTCGCTTGCAGTAACGATAGTGTGATTCTGTAATTTTTTTTTAACGATAGTACACAGCTGTTTTTTTTTGTAACATCTCTGTCTACAAAATGTTAAAAAAAAAAACGAAAAGCACAAAAGAGAATAAAATAAAAACATATGAAATTGTTCTTAACCCCCCTTGTTACACATATTTTTTCATTTAAAATGCACTGAAAAAGGTCTGGCCAGACTCATAAGTAAGACGAAGGGTTAATTTGTGGTTTTATATTTTTTTTTTTGTGAATTTTACATTTAGAATTTTATTTTTGTTCTTAATTTGCTTTCTTTTTGCAAATTTTAAATTTATTATTTTGTTTTTGTTCATACATATACATATGAATATATCTTTGTATGTATGTAAGCTATTTTAAACATAAAAAACATTTTATCGATAAAATAAACACAAACTAAATTATTGTCGCTAAGATAACGACAAAAAAATTGCTTAAAGTAACAGCTGACTTTAAACGACAGCGAATATCGTTAAAAAATTTTACAGAATAGCATATTCGATAAATTTTCGTTATACTTATTTTAACGATCCGATTATCGTTATAAAAGTTAGTGAATCGCACTACTGAAAATCGTTGAGTGCGGCGTAGAAACAAAATATGTTTAAAATCATTTTTAGACTGGTCTCGTATCAGAAGTGGTTTTGGAAAAAATCGTAAAGGGGTGGCTGTATGTTGTTGTATGGCTGTGTTAATGTACGAATTGTGCTCAGTTATTTAACGGGTAAATTTAGTCATTTCGCGTAGCTGTTAAAAAAATGCAATAAATAATTAACTTATAACTATAGTTATAATATGTCTTAATTCTTTGTAGAAGATAGATTTGGATTTTAGTTTAATTGTCCTTTATGGTAAATTTAATATATTTCATAAATATAGCAACATATTAATTATATGCGAGTGACAATTAGTCATTTCATTATAGATTGCTACAAGTTTAGGTGGATTCATCGAATCGTTCCGAACAATATTTTTTATTTTATATGTAGGTATCGTTAGGTTTATTTAGTTGTTTGCACATGTTTACGTGGTATTAAATACTACAGTCAAATCCCGATAATTCGTACCCTGTTAAATCGTAATTCACGATAATTCGTAATAAACTGCCGATCCCTTGAAAAAGTCTCGTTAATTCGTAAAATTTCCATACATTTTGGTCCCCTCGCTAATTCGTAATTTTTTTTCATATAAAATCTTTACCTCTTATAAATCGTAATTGTTTGCTAACTACCACTTATACTTTGTAATAAAAACAACAGAAACATGGAAAGAATGATTTTTTGTTTACCATTATTTTATTTTTGCGCGGGTTTTTGCTTTTGTATGGGGCTTATTTTCTTAAGATCACTTTGATCAGTTTGTAACATGAATAATCTTGTATATTTTATTTTTAACAATTGAAGCACAGCCGCGAATAACGTTGTAAACGCCACATTTTGCAAAAACTTTTTTTTTGCAGATAACCGTTAATCTTACTCTCTTACACAGATTAAACATCAAATCAACCAAAACTATGCACCTTAACGCCTTCAAAATGGCGTACAAAGTGTCAGCCAGTGGAAGAACATTGCAAGTTACTAACAAAATGATGAAACCGAAATGGTTTTGCAGTGCGGAATAATGTTTTAAAAGCGTTTTGCATTAAAGTTTTTATTATCATTGGCCCATAATCATAGTCAAACGCTAAAGTCGGTTCTATTTAAAAACAACTTTAAAATAAAAACATTCTTTTAAATATTTTGCTACTATAGTCGAAACTAAAGTATGTTTTAAATTGAACCGACTTTAACTGGGTGCCACCTCAAATGTAGAAAATTTTTCATACAACATACAACAAAATATAAGCAAGTGGCAACATTAAGCAGCCGACATTGAAAATTAAAATATGACGATGCTATACAATGTATGTAAAACAAAAAGGGCTGTAACTTAGGGCGTGGCAAAAACAATTTTTTTAAAGTTTTTCAAACTTAATAAATATACCTTTTATTTTAGGGCGTGACTGATGAAAATATTATTGCTTGTTTTGGCTTCTACCTGATTTAATGTAGTATGTGTGTGAAAAAGAAAAAAGGTGCTTAATTTGTAGGCGTGTAATAAAAGTGGGCATATTAAAATCTACACATACGTAGTTTTAGAAGGACTTTCTTGGCACGTAAAAAAATTGGACATTTGAGGGAAGGATCCGAGATGGCATAAGTGGCGACCAGAATTTGAGGTCGGATTAAAAAGTCACTAAAGACAAAAATGAAGCCACAATCAAGCCATGAAAAACGATATGCAATATGATGAGATCCGACTTTAAATGGCAGCGCTAAATATAAAAAACCAAAAGGGCTGTATTTTGGGGCGTGGCAAAAAAAATGTTTCCTGTTTTAGAAACTTCTTTCATTCTAGGGGGTGACTGGCACATCTTTTTTTTTTTTGTATGGAGGTCGACCCGGTCTAATCAACATATATATCATGATGGAAAAAAATGTCATGTGCGACAGATCACGTGCGACAGCGATTAAAACTAAATAAAAAAAAAAGTATACATTATTTTTATTTAAAATGACAGCCATATTTAAGAGATATGAGTGCATAACATTCTACAATTTTTTGCATTCAAATATTGCCTCAGGTTTCGCTGAAATCGGCATTCGAAAAAATGGCCACAAAAACCCCTTCTGTTTTCGTCACGTGCAAATGCCTTGTTTTTTTTTTGCAATTTTCTTAAAACGAAACAATTTATCAAAATGAACAATAGAATTAGTGCTATATAGGGCCAATTAAAAGCTATAACTTGAATCTATTGCCAAAATAAATATAAGTTTTATTTTGACCTTTTTTTAACTTTAAATGTGTACGATGGTCACGTTCGACATGATGGAAATGCCCATATACTTTATAGGGTGTAGGATCAATATTGTAGAAATTACAGTTACATTTTTTACCTTCGGTGAAGGGTATAAAAAGAGTAATTTTTGGGAATTCAGGGGTCTAATCACCGCATTCGATACTATCGTATCGAATAAACTGTTGAATTTTTTTGCATACGATAGACACTGGCGTATCGAATGAAAACTCGATAAATGTAATGTCGAGTTACTCGATGTCGAATGCTATTATTTCAAATTCAATACATTGCATTCGATATCGAGTTTCAAGATACCAAAATAAATAATTTTGATCAATTTTGCTCGATATCGTATGCGGTGATAAGACCCCAATAAGTCATATACATAGGACATATGGCAGCCCTAAAATTTAGGTTTTTATACAAATTTTGATGTTTTTTAGCCCATTTTTGGAGTGTTTTGCTCATAAATTACCCACTGTCTAACCGATTTGATAGTTGTATTTACCGACGTGTTAAATAAGAATTTTACCATTTACTTAAGTTATATTTATATATAAACATTTATATATACTTGTATACATATATTTTAACAAAGTTAATTATAAAAAAAGAGTAATTTTTGGGGATTCAGTATTTCGGGTATAACTCAGCCATTTTTTAACCGATTTGACAGATTTATGTACCGACGTGTTTAAGAAGAAATTTTCCCTTTTACTTGAGTTATAAAGCTTGGACTCGGGGTGATCTATGGTTCCCGAAAGTGGGTATTTTAAAAAAAAATTTTATTTTGGTTATATTTCCGATATTTTGGTATATAAGTCATATCCATAGGACATATGGCAGCCCTAAAATTTAGGTTTTTATACAATTTTTAATTTTTTTGTACGGAAGGTGCCACGCCCACTTCTCCAATCCCGCCCACATTTTGTAGGATGGTGTGTATTGGCAACCTTAATGTCTGTACCTAATTTGGAAACTTTGGCTTTTGCCGTTCCCCAGATATGCAGCAAAAAGTAATAAAAATACAACAACCACAAGGGATTTTTGGAAAAAATTAGAGGTAGTCGTGGTTTTTTGCTCATATCTCAGCCATTTGTGGACCGATCTTGCTGAATTTCAATAGCTAACAATTCCAGACCATATGTGACATAAATGCATAATATCCTGGCCCTCATCATATATGGGGTCTTCGGAAAATCCATTTGAACGGTCAGACGAACAGACGGACATGGTTAAATCAACTTCGCTCCTCATTAGGACCCAGAATATATGTACTTTATAGGGTCTTAGATCAATATTGAAGAAATTACAAACGGAATGACAAACTTATATATACCCTTTTTACCTTCGGTGAAGGGTATAAAAAAGAGTAATTTTTTGGATTTCAGTATTTTGATTATAACTCAGCCATTTTTTAACCGATTTGATAGATTTATATACCGACGTGCTTAAGAATAAATTTACCAGTTAGTTGGGGTATAAAGCTTGGACTCGGGAAGACCTATGGTATTAATTTTGGTCATAACTTTTTTGTATCTGAACCGATTTTCCCGAAATTTTTAGAAAATATTTTTTACTAAAGATTTCCGATCTTTTGATATATATAAGGGATAACCATAGGTCATATGACAGTCGAAAAATACAATTTTTGATATTTTTTGTACGGGAGGTACTACCCCACTTCTCCAATCCCGCCCACATTTTGTGGGATGCTGTGTATATAACTTTAATGTGTGTACCCAATTTGGAAACTTGGCTCTTGCCGTTCTCCAGATATACAGAAAAAAGTAATAAAAATACAACAACAAGGGATTTTCGGGAAAAATTAGAGGCAGTCGTGGTTTGATGGTCATATCTCAGCCATTTGCGGACCGATCTTGCTGAATTTCAACAGCAGGAAATGGTGGACTATATGTAACATAAATGTAAAATAACCTAGCCGCTATCATGTCTGGAGTGTCCGGAAAATACATAGGACGGACAGACAGACGGATGGACGGATATCGTTAAATCAACTTCTCTCCTCATAAGGACCCAGAATATATATACTTTATAGGGTCTAAGATCAATATTGTAGAAATTAAAAACGGAATGACAAACTTATATATACCCTTTTCCACCTGTGGTGAAGGGTATAATAAGAAAAATCTTGCCGAACGAAATAATTTCTCTCTCTCAGAAATTCGGAACGCATGGGTGAATCGAGCTTTTCATCATATAGTTACTAGGGTATTCAATTAATCTATGTTTTGTATTAATCGATTAATCGAGTGAATAATTATTCGAGGTAAAAAGTAAATCGATTAATAATCAAACATTATTCGGTTAATCGAAAAACTTGAATTTTAGGAAGTTTAAAAATAAGACCAACAATTATATTTTTTAGCATACAAATTTTATTAAGAAAGTAACAACAATTCAACAAAAGATACTTCACGCAATAAAAGAGGAAAACATTTTAAATAAAAATAGCACCAAAATTTTAGCTAATATTCTAAAATATTCCTTCAACAAGAGTTTAGATATACATGTTTCAAACGATTTCTTTTTTGTTTTGATGAAACTTGATTTCACTCTTTCTTCTTTCACTTATTGATGACATTGGAGAGATTGAAAAAAAAGTGTTATAAAGCAAATACAATTTCTCTGTTCTTTTACTCGCCTTTTCTAAAAATTGGTAGTTTTCCATTATACTACTTGAATCTCTTTTTGATTTTTTAACAATTTTAATGGTCTTGTTAAGGTCTGGTAGAAGGTTGTTTTCATTCGTCTCAAAAACATCATCATCTATCTGAATCATTGTGGTAAAAGTCTTTACTAAACATTCTTAAAAATAAATTATTCCCCAGCTCTTTGGTTTCAGTCTTTGTACCACATTTTAAAAAATTGTTACTCAAAAGAAATGTTAACATACAATAAAAGAGTATTTAAAACGTACCAGCTTGTTTTTTTTTTACATAAAAGAAAAAAACTAATAGTGTGAAAAAAGCAAATTTTCGATTAATCTACATAAAATATTCGAATTATTCGTTAATCGAAAATAAACAATTTTTAATTATTCGATCAGTTAATCGCAAAAAATTATTCGATTAATCGAACAATGCCTAATCGTACCCTAATAGTTACATCTATATTTAAAAAAACTATATGACATAAATACATATTTAATAAAAACAATTTTTAAAGAAAAATCAACATTATTGCTAAAAAACTTAAAGAATTATAATAAAAAGCGTTCACCCTGTCCCAATTTATTTGTCGTTCATCTGCCTAAGAAATAGAAATAAACCTATTGCATAGTTCGTTACACATGACGAATTTTGATCTACGTATTTCCATATGCACCAATATGTTCTATTTCTGACGACGAATATTCGTTGCGAATAATTCGTCGTTCGTCCCAGTTGTGTTTATTGCATTTTATATTAATTTCTTATTTTATTAAATTGCGAGTTGTATCTCTAACAAAAATGGTCCGAACCTGAATTTCTTCACACATGGACGTCCACTTCTGGATTAAGACATTTCAAGAGATTTGTCTCGTGTTAAGCAGGGTAAAGCCGGAGATACGGAAAACGCGTGGTGTTTTCGACCTAAGCATTGCATTATATTAATACCCTAATTGCGTTTTACCCTTCAAGTTACAATCAACGCTTTCTTCACAAGTAAAAATAAAATTGTATAAGGCAAAATCATCTCATTTGATCGAACGCTGCTTAAGACGCTTACAAAAGTGGAAAATCAACCATACTTTTCGCATTTAAAGCCTTAATGCATCCTACGCTTTTGTGCATGTAACTTGTTACATTAAACTACAGAGATTCTACTTTATTTACAGCTGCGCAGGCAGAGAAAAGGCGTGTAAAGCATGGTGTGGATTGTAACGATTCTTTATTCTGAATTTCTAGTTTTTGGGAACGGTGCTACCTAATATTACGGCCGTGCTCGTCGGTGGGGAGTGAGTTGTGTTCCCTTATAAGAATAAAAAAAATTATTATTGTATTTGAATTCATCACAGTGACTTTACTTTAGGTAGCTTAAGAATATATATAATGATCCACATAATATAAGAAAAGTAGAAACGGTAAAAGATTATAGTATAGCTTTTGATGACATTTGCTATACTGTTCCGAAGCCCACCCTCCATGCTGACAAAAACTCATAATTGGTTGTCAGCCCAATATCAAAATAAAAACAAACCAAAATTAACGATTTAAACAAATCCGCCTAACCCCCATACCCGTAACTTCACTTTTCGTAAATAAAAACAAATAAAATTCAAATTTCCATATTTATATATAATACACAATGTTATAAATTTCTTAAAGTAAAAATTCCCGTTGATATAATTTTTAAATCTATTATAAATTCCTATTAAAACGCGTCACCTCAAGTTAATTGAATAAAAATCAATTACATATAAAATTCTTTTGTAAAACTATATAGAAAGTTTTTATGTTAATTGGGCGACATTATGTAAAATATTCAAAGAAATCAAAAATTATTAAATGTAGTGTGTTAATAACAAATGTAACATGAACAACATAAAAAAAAATTAAAATGATAACAAAAAAAAATTAAAAAGCAATGGTAACTTCTAACGCAGTCAATTTTAGAATTCTACGTTGTTCATATAACATTTCTATTTTAATATATAATTTTTATGTAAAGAGAGAATTAAAATATGTAAGTATGTATGTTTGAATAAATTAACAGAAATAATGAAACTTACATTTATTATCCACTGATGTCAGCAGGCGCCGGATGACAGTTGTCGGATGCGTATAACACTAAATGTTTCTCTTTACTATGAATATATTTAATAAGAGATTTAGTTTTCGTTTTTATGTCAGTATTAGTTAGTGGATTGTATTATAAATTAATTGTATTCATTTTCAATTATGATACCATCCACAATAGTACATATGAAATTAGAAGAAGTAATTAATGTATTTAATTTGTAATTCTACTATAGCATAATTTTAGGATGCAGAAATTACTTCAAAACAAACATTAAGGTGACCGTTTAATTTTAAGAATTTAACTAAATTTGACAATTTAATACAATACTTAAAAGAAAACAAACCGAATCAAATAAGTTTCAAATTTTAAATTACATAAAAAAAAACTTATTTAGTGAAAATAATAATTAGTAATAAATTGAAATAAAAAAAAAAAATTATAGAAATCTAATCCTGTGGATGTTTTGCTCTATATGTAAACTCAAATTGGAAGATGAGTTTTCTAAATTTACACTATGACAATATACTTCTCACCAATACTTTGGCCAGTTATGCAAAAAGATCTTCAATTTATTTTCACTTTCAATCCCAAAATCTTCTCCCAAATGTGTGGCTTTTCGCTGAGATGTTGTTAACAAAACAACATTAAATATATCGTTGGCTTCTGTTTCACTTAAAACGTGTTCATATAGTTAAAATATCACATCCTGTAGCACAATTTTACTTCGGTGTTAACCCAACTTGGTAAGATCTTTAAAGTTAATTCTTTCAATTATTTCAATTTAGATGGATATTGTTACGAGGTGGATATTTGTGTAGTTCTATTAGTTTGGAGATTAAAACTGTTGAGTAAATTGACAACTGGTGGAGCATCAGAAAAAATCGCAATTCGGACTATTTGTTAGACACCTGTAAGTCCTGCAGACAGCTTTCCAGTTCGTTAGTTGTTAATCGTTTTTTTTTTTTTCTGGGCGTTTATTCTTATTCGTATCTTAATATGTTGAAATTTAATTTAAAAAAAAAAAATAACTTTTCAAAAATTTAAGTTTTAATATCAATTCGCCGTCCTAGAACTTTATTTTTTTAAATCCAAATCAATAATCAAATTTTTTTTTAAAATTTTTTTTTTCATAAAAATTTAAAATTCATGACTAACTATATTTCAAAAAAAAACTTATTTTTTTCTTCTTTATATTCAAAGAAAATCTTCTACACCCAACAAAATAAATTAGTAATAAGTAATGAAACTTAACCAATATAAAGCAGTCACCCTCACAGGATCACCAGCTTTAGCTTTTTCTGTACAATCAAGTGTTTCATAAGTTGAGAAAGTAAGCTCTATATTTTGTTAGTATAGAGTAAAAATATACTTAACCATTTTGCAAATGCTACAAGATTGTGAATTAGGCTTATGTATTTCATTAACGCGAGAACATTTCAAGTATAATTGTCCGAAAAACAGGGTGTGCACAATTCTAAGCCGCAAACCGACATCGTTTGAGCTTGCGACTTATTGATTGTCATTTCGAATGGCAATCTCATTGAAAATTTAACTCGCTTGAGCCCGTCTGTGAGAATCACTGGAATTCGTAACAGCAAAACATTTTTCATAAATTTTTTTAATGACCAATCGCGTTCCGTTGCACATTCGTGATTGGCTCCGAAGTAAAATATCCGGAGATCCAACTTTCAGTCGTAGAAGATATGGTGATATGACTGAAAAATCCAGTGAGTTCAAAAGCTCTATTAGGTAATTTATAACTTCTTTGGTATCATTCTTCATCAGACTTCAGTATCTTGAAGTTTTAATCGTTGTCGCCCACATTTTTTACTGCCAAAATTGCTCCTTCTGCCACGCATGATGTTTGTATTGTGTGCTTACATCAGAAAATATGGGTTTAATGAGAGCGTTTTGGTAATCGCCAATTGGGCAGAAGGCAATTTTATGCACCCAGTATTTTTATAGCCAGCAACTAGACCATCACCAATATCTAACTATTGGTGTATTTTTGATGCCAAATAAAAAACTGCGAGAAAAAATGTTTGCCAAAGAAATGGAAAAAACAATTTCTGAATAGGGACACCCTAATATCCTACTTACCTACTTACCAAATATACATAAAGAATTTCAAAAAATCAGTGAAAATATTTTGATATTGCTCATACAAAAATATTAAAATTACGATTAAAAATGGGAGGGAGGGTCAGGTTAAGGCTAGATTACACTATTATACTTTGTATTAATACATGTCAAAAACTCAAGTAATATGACAAAGTGTGATAGTGTGAATGCAATGTGTCACGAAAATGACAAGTATTATGAAAAAAGTTTGACATCACATACGACTTCATCGTTTTTTGAAACATTTCTAAACAATAATACTTTTTATTGGATCAGGGTTGCATTTAATTTCATATGTGTGTGTTTATGCTTTGTGTGATGGTGTGAACACAAACTGTCATTTTACATTAGATTTTTTGACAGTCGCATCAAAACTCATTAGATTTCTATCTCACAAAGTATTATGGAATACGTAAGACTTGTGAGATAGTGTAATCTAGGCTTTAGGAGGTATAGAATTTTGGTGTTTTAGGCATTTGATGACCAATAAAAACAAAAAAAAGTTTTTGTCAAGAAAATATAAAATAATTAAAATATTGTAGCCTTTTTAAAATTTTTTTCAGCTCCTGGCAACATTGGTGACAGTCCATATATTATTCCGCAAACATGACTTTTCGCAAAAGATTTAAGGCCCAACCATAATGTGTTTAAGTTTTTTTTACCAATTCATTCTAAATTTATTTAAATAAGATCCAACAAGGCGAAATGAATACTGCTAGTTTTTTTAATATTATTGCAGCGATAAATGTAAACTGAACATACGTTTTGGAAACACCCTTTTCTTGCAATTCATTCATTTATTCAGTCGTTCAGTCAGTTTAGTGCAAATGCACAACATGCAGACAACACACTTGCAACCAAAGACAATAAATCATCAGTAATTAAAAGCGAAAATGAAAACTTGCAAAACTTTTAAGGATTTGTGTAAAAAGTTTATCAACGTCTTGAAAGTTATGACGATGATGAATCTTAACACTTGTACTCGAGCAAACACCCACTTTCCCACATACCAATAAACCCATCGAGGATTTTTACAGAAACTCGTATTTATTTAAACCTAAAATAAATGAACTTTATGTATGTAGTATGTTTGTTTTAGCACAACTTTATAATAACGTTTTAATGGCCAATTTTTATGTGATATATGCAGATATGATAAGCACACAAAAATGCACGTGAATAGAGAGGCTAGGGGTTTTCTCATGGGGTAAGCCAGAAAAAATTTAAAATTTCTCGGAATTACGGAAATTCCCGCTTTAAAATAAAAAAATAATATTAAAACACTTAAAATATGTTAAAGTTTTGAAAGCAGATCATTGTTTTTAACATCACTTTAGCACTTCGAGTGTATAATCCACCAAAAATTATACAACAACCACTTGTTCAACAGCTTATGTTAAATAGCAACAGAACCTTCGGATACATCCACAGACTGAAGTTTGCCCAAAGGATAAAAAACCAGACCTCCGCGTTGACGTCACCCTAACCATGGTTTTGGGCTTAAGCTACAACCAAGGCGTGATTCCCGAAAGAATACTCCAAAGCAGCACACTAACAGAGACCTCTCCAATAGTCAGGCTGGTGGGCTACTGACTTGCATCACACCAGAAAAAGAAAGTAGTTTGAACTCTTTGAAATCCTTTGAAACCCAAAACGCCATGGCGATTGGATATTTGGCGCATCCCACGCTGAATAGATTTCACTTTAAAATGTATGCGCTTAAGTTAACTGAATTAACCAACTGGTTAACGGTCCGACTCCTCAAGATACTTTAACTACGATCCCTCAGAGGCGCAGCTCTTCCCATAGGGGTGGGGAGGTCACGCCCGACCATATGATATCCTACACCACAGTATTTAATAACAAATTTTCGGGAACGCCCCCGATTTGGAGCCATGGGCAATATGTAATGGATCCACCAGAACAAAATTATGGTATGAGGTTAAGATTCATGCAAACAAAAACAAATTTAAACAACGAATAAGAAAGCAAAACGTAAAGACAGTACATGCATCTGTGTAATCGTTTCTTTCCCCTCGTTCCTCTCGCCTATAAAGTAGCAATCTTGTAAATAAGACATGAGCCGTATGAACACAGACTTACCAACATTTATCAGAGAGTTATGTCCTTTATACAGTAATTTTGACTTAGCTGCACAATCTCCTTTGCACGATTTTTTGTGCAGGTAATTCAAAAATGCAGTTATCTTAAATGCATTTACCTGCCTTAATGTGCAGGTACACAATTGTGGTTACCTGCACAAAAGTGCAGCTAAAGTAAAAAGTTTGATTTAAAAGTAGAATAAAAAAATTATTTTATTAATATATAAATTTCTATTTTATTTAAATTTAATTTCAACCCAGCTAGCATTTCCAATTGTCTAGGAGTCTACTGGGAATCTCACAAAGAGTGTTTTTGATCGTCGACGAGCTCATTTTTTAATTGTAGACAATTCTTCGCACGGGAGAAACTGTAACACGTGCTGAGTCCTATGAGAGATTCTTCCATAACGCAGCGAAAACGCTTATATTAATCGTAAAGGGAATCGTTTATGATGTATGTAGAGATTATCTTACGAGTCTTTCAAAAAGCATGCCAAGAGTCGCATGAGACTCATGTAGATATTATTTTACAACTCGTGAAATGCTCAGCCGTATGACTGAGCTGCATAAATCAGGGCATCAAGTGTATTGTTCATGCCAAAACTTATAATTTTCATACAATTTCTATAAAACAAACTTGAAGGCCGCGAAATCAACACCATCCTGTGGGAAATCCTTTTTTACAGATCCTTAGGCGGGTTTGTTTTATTAAAATTGTTTTGGCAATACCATTTTCATACTTCAAAAACGGTCTTATTTAGGTAGCTCAGTAATTGTTGTACGACTCTTACAGAGAGTCCCAAAAGGTTCATTCCAAGATTTACAGACGAGCGTGTCAAAAAATTAATTCAAAACAGATTTAGATTTTTTTTTTGTCGGCAGATAATCATCAGAAGATTCTTTTAGGAGCTGTGTATTAAACATATTCGTCTAACAAACATTTTATACATGCAATTATGTTTACTTAATATAATAAAACAATGAGAATTCACAAAGAACATAAAAATGTATGGAAAAAAAAACAAAATAATTGCGATTTATATTTTTATAAACAGCTTAAATTGGATATTTATGTGAAAAAGTGGCCACCAAATATTTTTATGTGTGCAGCAAACTTTGATGTTTTGTATGAAAATATTTTAAAGCTGCCCAAAAATATGAAAAATGTGCAGGTATACAAAATGCACGTAAACAAGGATTTTGAAGAATAATTCCAGAAAATATTTATTTTGGGCAGTTAAGTCAAAGTGCAGCTAACTTTGATTTTTTGTATGAAAATAATTTTAAAATGCCAAAAATGTTGTGCATTTATCTTAACTGTGCAGGTATAGAAAGTGCGCTTAAAAAAGGAATTTGTATGGAATTTTAAAGAATAAATCCAAATATTATCAATTTTGTGCAGTTAAGTCAAAAGTGCAGGTAAACAAAAGGCAGTTAAGTCAAAACTACTGTAATCTATTTTCGGGAGTAGTATATTCCAATTTAATTTTGTAAGATGATTTAGACTGCAATATTATAAATTTGAACCAAATTTAATCTAAATCCCAACAAACGTTCATGTTCTGAAAATCGAAATCCAGTGAAATTGAAAACGAGGAAGATTTTTAATTCAATTTTTTTTTAATGAACGTAGCTTTACCTGTACTCATGTTCTGTAATTTTGGTAAGAAGTTCTCGCATCGAATACATGTGAAACAAAATATTGCATCGTTTCCCGAAAAGTCAGAAACAAGTGTATCTGTAACTCATGTCGAAAACTATCCAGAGATTACATCGTTTGGTTATAAATGTTATAATATTTCACTCGAAACCGATGTGGAAATGACCATATCGTTGACAGCGGCCAAAATTTACTAAAATTGAAAAATGTTCAAATGTTTGTTGTTTACAAAATGGCTTTAAAAACATTCGCATTAGTGCTGTGAAACTATCAATAGTACTATCGATAGTCGTAAACTATCGAAAATATCGATAGGAAAAATATCAATATCGATATTATTATTTAAAATACAGCTATGAAGACATGTTACAGCAGCTATACACACACAGTTTTTTGCCGCAAGTTTTTACTTGCTATTATTAATTCGCGCAGAATTACAGCAATGAATACAAACAACAAGAATGGCAGGTGGTATGGATTGCTTAGCTGTGCTTTTTTATTACTAACTTAAGGCCTTTATGCCGAAGTTTTTATATGTTTACATAGGGACTGAAATGCAAAATAGTTTTATGATGCTGTAAAAAAAAACCAATAAAAATTCAATTGCAATTGCGAGCATTGAATAAAACAATGAACGACCATTAAAGGAAAAGTCCGCTAGATTGATTACCTTTTGGGTTGAGAATCAAATCCAATTAAAAACATTATCTAAAGTTGCAATAAAATATCTTATAGTCCCTGTTACTTTGGTTCCTCAAGAAAAGTTGTTATCAGCAACACAATTTTTAAAAACTGTCATCTTAAATAACGTGCGTACATACATACGTCTCTTACGTTCACTAAAGTGATCAAAACAACGAACTGTAGCCTGATAAAAAACAAGTGGAAGTTTTCCTGCTTTAGTACAAACATTCAGTCGATCGTAATATAGATATATCGATAGTGAAATCTGATATATCGCATATTTTTCAAAAATTTTAAAAGCAAAATAATTAAACAATGAAAAAATCAGCCAAGAACAAAATACTTATCTCTTCCGTGTTGTTATTTATTGCATTTTTTGCATTTTTAATATATTTTTTTGTGTTAAAATTTTAATTCGAGAGATTATTTGACAGTTTAAAGCGGGAACTATCACAAACATTTTACCGTTTTTCTGTAAATTGGCGAGTAATTTCCTTACGTGATAGATATTGCAGACGTAGTTTAGTGAGAAAATAAGTTGCGTGTTTTTTTATTTATGGTATTTTTGTTTCATTTCTCACGTTTCAATCGAAAAGTTGCTCGATGCGGGAGTTACAGAACATGGGCACAGTTTTCAAGAGTAGTGCTAGTATTAATAAAATATGAGGCGTATAACACGGAATAAAGCTTGTATGGGGAAAATGTGAAATTATGGACCAATTCTGACTTGTCACAATTTGAATCAAATTATCTCCAAAAATGCCTGTACTTGACGTACATGTTTAGATTAATTAAAACTCGTTCGCTATTACAAAAAATGGGCTTAGGACCAATGCTTTAAGGTCTTACAAACGTCAGCACAAACGCATGAAAGCTCATACTATTGCGGTTTGGGTATAATTATACTTTATTGCCCTAGAAAAACTTTAACAATTTTTCTCAAAATATCAAAGTACATATTTTAATTGATTTTTTTAATGAATTAAAAATTTTTTTGTTCGCTTTAATATCTTAAACATACAATTTTAAAAAAATATATAAAGATGCTAAGAAAGTAAGAAGCACTGCACATTTGTAAAACAAAATCATTCACTGCTACAATTGATAAAACTGTTTCTGCTTATGTAATGCCTCATTTAATACTTGTTTCGTCGTAAATTGCATTTTTTATGAAACGTTACGCGTTGTATAGCTACTTCGCCCGAAGACGTTGAAATGTTGGTTCTTACGCTATCGCCGTTATATTTAAATGACAGCATAATGAGCTTCATCAGCAATTGCCATCTTTTGTGTCTCAGGTGTGTATGTTAGAAAGGAATGCAGCACCACAATTCTACTCTTTTGGCAGATGAATAAGTGTGCATTTGCACATTCATACGTAAAATATACCCTACAGCGAAAAGTGGCTAATTTAAGACTTGCACACCTTACAGGTAAATGGAATTTCAAATGAGCAATAATGAAACTGTAGCGAACATAGAAATTTATTTCTTTAATATTACGCTTTGCATTTTTGTAGCAGAATTCAGAAAATTCAAAATCCTTAAAATAATATTAGAATTTGTGAATCGATAGAACGAAATATTTAATTATTAATTGGCATTATGCATACTACTTTCTGTAACTGGTAAATAATATTTCAAAAGAAAAAAAATTTAAGTTAACCCTTTTATGAGCTTAGGGACAAAAATTGCCCAATACTTAATTTAACTTTAAAAACACAGTTTCATTTAAATATCTGCAGAAAAATAAAATTACATATTTACTACTTAATGTAGTTAAAAGTAAACGTATTTTGTGAAAACGTGTTTTGAGACAAAACATATTTGAAATATAAAATATACGCGCGGCAGGTACACAATTTATAATATTACATTTAGGGAATGTAGTAAAAAAACACAAAATACGTATTTGTATTTTAATTTCTATTTGAAATACTGTCTAACCCGGAGTATATAACTTTCCTTCATCTATATCTATGCGATTTTTTCGACTTAAAACGATTTTAACAAAGGAGGTTTTCACGGGATCTACGGTCAATTCTGCGCATATTAATATTAATCCGAATATTTATAACAAAGTTATGGCATTAAGATCTACTCTCCGAAGTGGTATTACTTTAAGAGCTATGATTAAGTTTGGACCAAAAGGAATTTTTTATTTAGAAAATGTCTAAATTTTTAAAATATGAAAATGCCTCTTTTTTCTTAGAATAAAGGGAATATTTCTTAAATTCAAGAATTTTTTTTTTTAATCTGCGAAAATATAATTTTAATTTCTTTAAACTAAATCAGACTAAATTTCTTTGGCTGTAGGAAAAATCGCCCAAAGAAAAATGGCCCAAAAAAAATAAATGAAAAATCGCCCAAATGAAGAATCGCCCAAAAGAACATGAAAAATGACCCAAAAAGTTAAATATGAAATTTTGCCAAAAAAAAAAAACGAAAAAGGGCCCAAAAAAAATGAAAAATTACCCAATTTGCAAAAGTGTTTATTATTCATATAAATTTAGTTACATACAAATGCAAGTTCTATGTAAAAAATTGCATTGTATCTTCAACAGCTGCCCGGCAGTATGGACAGTAATACATATTTGAGCCCTCCGCCGAACTTTGTGCACTCTTCTATAGTTAAATATTATTTAATCACTGCATAGTTATAATCAATTACTTAAAACAAAATATTGCTTTTTGCAAGGTGGCATGTCATAAAGTCCAGTGTCGTAGTGTCCATGGACACTGTGACACTTTTGAAAATGTCATAACGTCCGTGGGCATTAAGACACTTTGCAAATTAACATTATGTCATTTTTACAAATGTCATAAGGTCCATAATTACTAAAGATGTTAAACACAAAAAAAGATCTACATACACGCTGAGAAAAACATGTTTATTATGGTCACAACCAACAAAACTATTTTTAAAGAAACTTATTTTACCATAATATGGTTGTCGGTGACAATGATTTGGTTAAATTAAAACATATAACGAAAACACTTTTGGGCGCATGGATTTTCTCCCCTATGGTGTAACAAATACCGGCAGCGCTTACTAAAGCGTATCGGCATAACCGGCCTTCGGCCGGGCGCAAGGATTTTCTACTCTATGGTATAACAAAAACCGGCTTCGCTAACTAAAGCTTCTCTGCGCAGACGGCCTTTGGGCGGGCGCTGAAGCTTTAGTTAACGAAGCCGGTACTTGTTTTATCAAAGAGCAGAAAATTTTTGCGGCCCGGCCAAAGGCCGGCTATGCTTTCGAGCTTATCCACGGACACTATGACACTGGACGTTATGACATGCCGCATTTTTGCAATATGACCCGTTATTTTTATAAATAACATTAGGAATTCGAATTAGGAATTCGATAATGAATGATTTAGACTAATAGTATGTAAGATTTTGACGAAACTTTAAAAATGAAAAATGGCCCGAAAAAATGGGATATTTTTCATAAAATATTTTTGGGTGATTTTTCATAATGAAAATTTAAAAAACGAAAAATCACCCAATAATAACGAAAAATAGCCCAAAATTTTAGGTGACTTTTTAGGCTGTAGGAAATATCGCCCAAAGAAAAATGGCCCAAAAAAAATAATGAAAAATCGCCCAAATGAAGAATCGCCCAAAAGAACATGAAAAATAACCCAAAAAGTTAAAGATGAAATTTTGCCCAAAAGAAACGAAAAAGAGCCCAAATTGAAAATGAAAAATTACCCAAAAAAAAAAACGAATTTTTTCCCAAAAAAGAAATTTAAAATTACCCATTTTGCAAAACAGTGTTTATTATTCATATAAATTTAGTAACTTACAAATGTAAGAGAAAAACATGTTTTATTATGGTCACAACCAACAAAACTATTTTTAATGAAACTTATTTTACCATAATGTGGTTGTCGGTGACAATGATTTGGTTAAATTAAACATAATATGCTCAACATTTTTTTAAAAATGGGTTTTGTTGTTTTTTCTCTGGGTGCATATATTAAAATTATAACGAAAACACTTTTGGGCGCAAGGATTATCTCCCCTATGTTGTAACAAATACCGGCAGCGCTTACTAAAGCTTCTTGTCATAGCCGGCCTTCGGCCGGGGGCAAGGATTTTCTACTCTATGGTATAACAAAAACCGGCTTCGCTAACTAAAGCTTCTCTGCATAGCCGGCCTTCGGCCGGGCGCAAGGATTTTCTTCTCTATGGTATAACAAATACTGGCTTCGATAACTAAAGCTTATCTGCGAGAAAATCCTTGCGCCTGGCCGAAGGCCGGCTGGGCAGAGAAGCTTTAGTTAGCGAAGCCGGTTTTTGTTAAACCATAGAGGAGAAAATCCTTGCACCCGGCCGAAGGCCGGCTTTGCAGAGAAGCTTTAGTTAGCGAAGCCGGTACTTTTTTTTTATCAAAGAGGAGAAAATCCTTGTGCCCGGCCATAGGCCGGCTATGCTTTCGAGTTTGTAAGCTATGCTTTCGAGTTTGTCCACGGACACTATGTCACTGGACGTTATGACATGCCACCTTTTTGCAATATGTCCCGTTATTTTTATAAATAACATTTAGGAATTCGTCGTATAGTAATAATGAATGATTTAGACAAATAGTATGTAAGATTTTGACGAAATTTTAAAAATGAAAAATGGGCCGAAAAATGGGCTATTTTTCATATAATATTTTTGGGTGATTTTTCATTATTTCATTTTTCAAATTTAAAAAACGAAAAATCACCCAATTGTAACGAAAAATAGCCCAACAATTTTGGGTCACTTTTCATATGAATTCAGGCCCAATTTTACATGGAATTTTTTTGGGCGATTTTTCATTTATTTTTTTGGGCCATTTTTCTTTCGGCGATATTTCCTACAGCCGACTTTTTATATGAATTCAGGCCCAATTTTACATGGAATTTTTTTGGGCGAGTTTTCATTTATTTTTTTGGGCCATTTTTCTTTGGGCGATTTTTCCTACAGCCGATTTCTTTATTTTTAAATTAAACATATTCGATTGTTAACACAATACTGATAACATTTTAAAATTAAAATTTTGTGCAACCTTAACGATCTTCTCAATATCAGATCGTCAGCTCAGAATTGGTTTGGCGCATATGCCAAAAAGTCGGAGTGGAGAAAAACGACATAGAAGATTGACATAAAGATTTCTCAAAATGTACCCGATATAATTTTTTTTATATATTTTACCACTGCTTCCGGTATATGTTTTGAAGAAAAATTTAAATTTTTACGCACTTTCATGAATAAAGTTAGAATTTATTAGAATTTTTAATCCAAATTTTTAATATTTTTAATTAGGCTTAAGTTCATGAAATTTAATTTTTCATTAAATTATTTTTATGAAGAAAGGAATTTTACAACATGAAAATTAATTAAAATTGTTATTGATAATCTTTCATTCTTGACGTGGCTGGGGCTCGAACCCCGGCCGGCAGGTTACCATGACATGTTTCGATTGCAACCACTCAATCTCCTCAGATGGATTTGCCGTCTTACACTCGCAGCCATCGACGACTGCTGACGTCAATAGTCAAACATCAATCCTTAAACCAAATTGTATTATAACATTTGGTAGATCGAAATTTGCTTTCCTGAATGATTATCCATTTTAATTGATTTTACATGTTTTTTCCTTACTTCTGTTTTTTCGTACTTTTGTCAAGAATTTTTCTTGAAGTCCAAGTACATTTTTTGTTTTTTCATTTTGTCTTTTTCTTTTCTGTTGACCTTTTTCAGCACAACTTGAAGGACAAATGTACTTATAGAGCATAGAGATTATCAATAACAATTTTAATTAATTTTCATGTTGTAATATTCCTTTCTTCATAAAAATAAGTTAATGAAAAATTAAATTTCATGAACTTAAACCTAATTAAAAATATTTAAAAAAAATTTGGATTAAAACCCATAATAGTTCAACAAAATAACCACAATTCTAATTATTGTTAAAGCTAAGGCACGAGCTCTATGTGTACATTTGTCCTTCAAGTTGTGCTGAAAAAGGTCAACAGAAAAGAAAGAGACAAAATGAAAAAACAAAAAATGTACTTGGACTTCAAGAAAAATTCTTGACAAAAGTACGAAAAAACAGAAGTAAGGAAAAAAACATGTAAAATCAATTAAAATGGATAATCATTCAGGAAAGTAAATTTTGATCTACCAAATGTTAGAATACAATTTGGTTTAAGGATTGATGTTTGACTATTGACGTCAGCAGTCGTCGATGGCTGCGAGTGTAAGACGGCAAATCCATCTGAGGAGATCGAGTGGTTGCGATCGAAACATGTCATGGTAACCTGCCGGCCGGGGTTCGAGCCCCAGCCACGTCAAGAATGAAGGATTAAACAGCCCGACAAAATTAAAAAAAATGTTTGCTTCTTTGAATTTATCAACTAATTCGAGTTAATTTGGGTGCGCTGAATTCAAAACAAGTGTCTCTATCAGCTCTAGTTTTCATGATATAGCTTTTTTATACCCTCCACTTATGACCTCCAATTACCAATTACCCAAAAGTTTTTATTCCAAATTTTTTTTTTTATGAAAATTTTTTGTTAACTGTTATAGTTATTGCAAAAAAAAAAAATTCCCAAAATTTTTCAAGTATTTTTTTTATTTTAATAAACTGTATGAAACAGTCTTATCTTTTTAAATTCCAAAGGAAAAGTTTTACTTTTTAAATACTTAAAAAAAATTTGGGAATTTTTTTTTTGCCATAACTATAACAGTAAGTAAAAAATTTTGATAAATAAAAAAATTTTGGGTAATTGGTAATTGGAGGTCATAAGTGGAGGGTATAAAAAAGCTATATCATGAAAACTAGAGCTGGTAGAGACAAACTGATTACAGTTTTGAATTCAGCGCACCCAAATTAACTAAAATCACTAAATTAAAAGAAGCAAATTGATTGTTGGCCTGCGTTATCAATAACAATTTTAATTAATTTTCATGTTGTAAAATTCCTTTCTTCATAAAAATAATTTAATGAAAAATTAAATTCAATAAACTTAAGCCTAATTAAAAATATTAAAAATTTGGATTAAAAACCATAAATAGTTCAACAAAATAACCACAATACTAATTATTTATTAGAATTTTTGGCTTTTTGTGCTGCATACGTATACTTATTGCTGTGTATTGAGTACACACAGAAAAAAATCAATGTAAATTCGTTCAAAACAAGGTTGATTTTATATTTTTCAGTAGTGATTTTGCTTCATTGTTGTTTCATGTTAGTTTAACATGATTTTACAATAACTTGCGATTAACATTTTTTTCTTTTAAAATAACTGTAATTCATGTTAATTTAACATTGCGGTAAAGTTAGAGCAAAATGTTATTTATATTGAAATAACAATCCGAATCACGTTGAATGAAAGTTATTTCAAGTTGAAACAACGTGAATTTCATGAAGAATCAAATTGGTTGGAGTGTAATATAAGACAGTGTGAAGACAGCATATGCATTTATTTAAGAATATTTTAAAACACTTACCCCTGTAACACATGTTCCATTTATTTTGTATCTCCTTTGTTAACAGAAGCATCAGCAGAATGGCCCGATATGGGTTTCGTCATCATTCTACTTTGAAAACTTAATGTACTATTTAACTAAATAATTTTAATTAAAAGAATACGGGAATTGTCTTCTTTTTATAACATATTTCAAACTTGAAAATAATAAAATGTACATACTTAAGTATGTTTGCATGTTAATTTAACAAGATAAACTTTTGATTTTAATATAAAACAGGTTTTTATGGATTCAATATTGAACAATGCTATTTTAACAGTGAATTATATTAAATAAACGTGATTTAAGGTTATTTTAATATTTTTCATTTTAAATTAATATGAAATAATGATAAATTTAAATAAAGGGCATACTTTTGCAGAATTTTACCATGATTCTCAATCAACATTTCGCCATGTTATTTTAACATTGGTATTTTTTTCTGTGTGTAACTTGTTGATGAGATGAATTTTTTTATTTTTATTATATTCTATTTTTTTTTATTTTTTATTTTATTTTACAAAAACAGAAAAAACAGTTTTACTGTTACGAAAAGTAATGCAAAAGTAAAATAGAATCAAGAAAAAACACTTAAAATATAAGCAATTCTTTTATGTCTCTATTTTAATCGCTGGAAATAAATGATGGTTTCGATATTTTCAAAACATTTGTCAACAAATTCTCAGGAGTTTTCAAAAAATTTTTTGATGCAGACTTAAACAAAATTGAATTTTTATATTTTTCCTCTCTGGTAGAAGTTTTATAATATATACATAAATCATTATTTTAACTGTATAGAAGTACTTTAATTTTATCAAAAGGGAATTTTCGAAAGTCGATTTTATTTGCTTCCAACGAGTATGTGCGAAAATTTTCCGGAAGCATTTCCATAACTTTATATTTTGTTTTATTATTTGGACTATGAATTTCAATAATCTTTAAGTACCGGTCAATACCACCATAGACTGGTTCTGAAGACTTTTGTATTATGGCATCAATATTATTTTGTTTAATGAACATTTTGATTTTTATTTTGAGGTACGCAAGAATCGATCTATAATGTCAAAGTTTAAATTAGTGGATAATCTTTTATTAATTCATTTAAAATTTTAATTAAAGCACTAGCAATATTGTTACCACTCCGACAACTATGAGCTTCCGTCCAAAAGGCACAATAAGTAAAAGTTGGTATATTTGGCATAATAATGGTTGCTGTAAGATTATACACTCATAAAATTATTACAGTAACTGATTGTGGGTTATTAAATTCGTTTTCCGTATTGTTAAAATTGAATAAAAATAAAGTTATTTTACGAATAATTTTATTTTTTAACATTTAGGTTTGTTATTCGAAAAAGAAACTACCAAAAAATAATGTTTTTCCGTATTTATTTTGTTATGTAGTTTGATTTTTGTCGGTTAAAATATATTTTTTAAGAGTAAAAACTATTCAATTTTAAGGAATATGATGTTCAATAAATAAAAAATTTAGAAATGAATGAAAAAATCATTTGTTTTAAATGAAATGTAAATGATCCGTTTTTTAAATGAATTTTAATTTGTTTAAAATGAATTTTCGTTTGAACTTAACTACATAATAATTTGAGTGTACATATTTAATTTTCGTTTGTAGTAAAATGTTGAAGCATTCCCCTTAGGTAGGCTAAGAACACTTTGCAAATAATAGCACGCCGTACACTTGGTTGGGTCCATTATTTTATAAAACTATTTTTCACAAATTTATTTTCTCGTTGTCATTTTATTTTGCTTTATCTACTTTTTTTCTTACGGCAATGCAGCAAAGCAACAGCTAAATTTATTTTGTACGTTTTTGTATGAAGAATTTGCTGCAATCGCCAAACAGTGGCTTGTAGAGCAAAACAAAACTTGAAAAATTTTGAAACAGTTGATATGCAGCAAAATGAATCCTTTACATCTCAGCAACCACAAAAAATTTCGCGAAACAGATTCAAAAAGGGGGTATTCAAAATACATATACCCCATACCTAACTCAATTTTTTTAAAAAATGGTCGGTAGGTCAAACCAATTCTGAGCTGACAAAATGTTTATTAACCGAACCCACAAAAAATTAAAAAATTTTGTTTAAAGTTGATGCATAAAGGGTTAACCTTTTAATAACGTTGATGCATAAAAACAGGAAAAATTCGGCTTATTTTTGATATATGTACATTAGAATAAAAGGAAAAAATTAAATATTTTTTGCAAACACTGGGTAACTCCATTTTTTCGGAAAAAAAACGGCTAAATTAACGTGCTGGATCAAAAAGTTAGAGTTCTTCCACAAATAATAACTAAAGTTGCCTTTATTCCGTAAAATATACAAATAAATTTAAAAAAGTTTTTTTGGAAAAACTAGATAACTCAATTTTTCGAAAAAAAAAACAAGGTAGCTGACATTGATTTTCGGTTTAAATGGAACCAGAAATCTTTAAAATTATCTTTTGTTTAATGCGCATGCGTAATGTCATAAATTCATATTCAATAATTAGTGAAATATGTTTAAAACTTTAAGGCCCGTTTTCACAACTTACCGATAGCTTAAAGTAGACTTTAAATGGCCTTATATAAAGTGTTCCATTATGAAAACTTTACTTTAACCTAAATAAACCGATAAAGTAGATTAAGGTTAATCCTACCTGGTAGGTTAAAGTAAAGTTGTAAAAATGGAACACTTTTTATACGGCCGATAAAATCTTACCTTTAGCTATCGGTAAGTTGTGAAAACGGGCCTAAGTGAGTTACCTAGTTTTTCCATATTTCCAAGATACTCCCCCCTTGTAAAACAAAAACGCCTCGCCCTTACACGTATTTTATACGGTAGCTTTGTTTTTCTAGAACAGTTCTTCGAAACGTGTGAAATGTATTGAAAAAAATCAATACGAAAATATTTTGTCCGGACATAAATTTTTTTTGGAAAGAATGGGTGAATCCAGCATAAGTGAGGCACAAATAGGAAAAAAATAAGTTAGTAATATATTTATAAGTTATAATTGTATAACCCCCAATTTCACCAAGTTCAGTTATAATTAATTATAGCTGCAAAAACATATTGAGGTATACTCATAGTCAAAATAAAGTATACTTTAAACTAAAACCGGCTTTAAATGCATGTGAACACCATTGTTTCAAAGTATACTTTAAAAAGAGTTGACTTATTTTTGACTATGATTATGGGCCATTTTTAACTGGAAGTTAAAGTAATAGTTAGTTTTAACTAAACTTGGTGAATTTGGGGGTAAATGTACAAACTTAAATAACCAGGCTACAAATGCCCATGTTTAACATGCATACCTGTACTCTGACATAATTGCATGGTGGGTCTTAGCCACTGAGTTATTTACATTAACTAAATGTCGATGTACAGAGTTGACAAGGCTCGCATATCTTGCAATATGTAAACAGTTGACGATACTGAATACATTCAAACTCCTTGCTAGGAAGTTCGAGCTATCTAACCTTTGCTGCATTGTTCGAACCTGTCATGCAGCTCCTGCTGATAAGCAACAGGCCAAGGATGTTTCCTCCTTACAACCGAACTTACTCCAATAGTTCCAATTTTAATTCGGAAACAATGTACCCGCGTAAGTTTGGGTAGCACCACAACCACCTCGTGTAATTGGTTTATCGACATCATTGTAAGAAAAGCATTTTGAAACAAAAAGCCTCGTTTTTGTCCAGTAACACTAATCTTTTGTAAAGAAAACAACTACTACAAACCAAGATCTTATTTTGCACAAATTTCTGGAAAGGAATGTGACGGGTACCGATGGGGAGTTTTCAACTGCCTTCCCCTCGGGCTTGTACTGTGTAAGGGCACACAGAAACAACCGTATCAGGATGGTGTTACTAATCCCATCTTGGTATCATAACGCCACAAACCTTTCCACCCAGACATAAAATGTCTTGCCCAATTGGTTTAAACAACCATGCAGTGCAACATTTAATATATGAAGACTTTCACACCTTCTTTTCGTATCGGCATCTGGCCTGATGTGAGAGTATCATTCTCCCCACGAAATACCCATCAGCGTACTTACAGCGTTACCTACATACATAAATGTCCACTACACCACTTCTGACATCTCTGACACCTCTCTAACAGCACTCCACATAACCACACGTCTCCAACGCTAGACGGTCATTCCTCCACAAATAGTGTTACAAGACAAAAATTTGGCCTTCCGAATCAAATCCCTTTACATTACAAGAGTCTTCCACTGCAAGTGGATGATAAACCAATACCTCACAAATGACCAGTACAGGTGTTTGCAACCCACCTGTGGGCCACTGGTCCCCGAGGAGAGTTATATAACCTTAAGTACTATGGTGAATACTTCACGCCATTGAATCCTTCCATTCAAGGGTGCTAGACTTTTGGATCTCGTATCGTCACATCCTAGCTAAGTCTCAACTAGAGCCTTGTATTTTAGCCATCTACCAGAGATGTTACCAGCATTTTGTTGCAAGTTGAAGGTATACCACTACGGCCGTACTTCTGAAGTAGCAACTTAATCTCTACAAACCAGGCTACATAAACACGCGCCTAAAATTATAATTTGCATAACTTATAAAGAGCACATAATGAAAGTTTTACAATAGAAAAAGTACTCCGCAGGCTTATTTAAAAATTAGGTCGAAGTTAGAAAGAAAAGTTTCCTGATGATCTGGCCTAAGCAACCAGTTAAATGCGCATAGAAACTAGCTTTCCCTCAACAATAAATTTCAGTGTATTTATCAAAAATTGGAATTTAGCATGTCAAAAAAATCTTATTAATTATAAATTTTGTATTCCCAAAAATAAGTTTGAGAAACATTTCTATTTAATGTACGTGCTTAAAGAATATTGTATAACTGAGCTACCTAAATAAGTGCGGAAGCGTTTTTTGTATGTCAAAACTTCTCATTTGCATACAATTTATACGAAACAAACCATTAGAATGCGAATTAGAAACCACCCGGCTGATAAATCTTATTTTACAGATCGCTATGTCGGTTTGTTTTATTGAAATTGTATTTAAATAATAAATAATAGGGACGCTCTAGGCTTATTTCGGTTAAAAAAAAATTTGGACTAAGTTAGGAAAATTTTGATTTAAATTGGTCGTTTCCGGGTTTGCGGATGAAAAAAAAATTTTTTTTCATCAATCGATTTTCTATAAGAATCTCTTAAATTTTTTTTTTGTTTGATTAATTTTTGGTTCGAAAAAATAATTAAAAAAAAAATTTTAAAACGGCAACACTTTACCACCCCGTAACTCGACAAATAAACATCATAAAAAAAATATGTCGCGCACTTATTCATATCTACTAGAACTATAGTTATGCCAAATATAAAGGAATTCCAACATAATCATACCCACACCACAATAGTGGAGAGGGTATTATGCATTTGTGCTGATGTATGTAACGCCTTAAAATATTGGTCCTGGACCCACCTTAAAGTATACCGATCGACTCAGAATCACTTTCTGAGTCGAACTAACGATGTCCGTCCGGCTGGCTGGCAGGCTGGCAGGCTGGCTGACTGACTGTCCATGTAACTTTGTGCGCAATTTTGGAGATAATTTGATAAAATTTGGGTCATAGGTTCTTATTGGCACAAGGACCAAGCCTATTGATAGGGCGAAATTTCTTCCTCTCAGAAACTATCAAACCGATTTTAATGAAATTTAAAACATATAGTACACCATATCTTTATGGACACAAAAGGGATGCATTTTTTAAAAAATAGGACCACGAGGGGAGATAGGTCCAATTTCTGCCTCTCAACCCGATTTTAATGAAATTCAAAACCAAGATAGATCCATATCTATATGGACACATAAGCTATACAGTTGTTCAAAAATAGGACCACAAGGGGAGGTAGGGGGCAGTTTCTGCCTCTCACAAACTTTTAAACTGATTTGAATGACTTTTATAAACATAGATAAATCCATATTTATGTATATGGACATATAAGCATGATGTGTTAATTAATACTGTGGTGTAGGGCATCATATGGTCGGGCTTGACCGACTATACTTTCTTACTTGTTTTTTTTATTGGGTTGTTCGCTTCACAAATAATGCCCCATATTATTGATTAAGAAAATCTTAAATTTAAAACAAATAATTTTTAATATTTGTCTTTTGAGTACAATTAAGAATTTTATCAAGAAAAACAAGTAAGAAAGTACAGTCGGTCAAGCCCGACCATATGATACCCTACACCACAGTTTTTAAAAACACATCATGCTTATGTGTCCACGTAAATATGGATCTATGTTTATAAACTTCATGAAAATCGGTTTGAAAGTTTGTGAGAGGCAGAAATTGCCCCCTGCCTCCCCTTGTGGTCCTATTTTTAAAAACTGTATAGCTAATGTGTCCCTATAGATATGGATCTATCTATGTTTTAAATTTCATTAAAATCGGTTTGAGAGGCAGAAATTGCCCCTATCTCCCCTCGTGGTACGATTTTTTTTAAAAATTTATACGTTTTGTGTCCATATAGATATCTATGTTTTAAATTTCATTAAAATCGGTTTGATAGTTTCTGAGAGGAAGAAATTTCGCCCTATCTTCCCTCGTAGTCCTACGATTCGGCCCATTGCCAATAAGAACCTATGACCCAAATTTTATCAAATTATCTCCAAAATTGCCACCTGTACTTTGCACACAAGGTTACATGGACAGCCAGCCAGCTGGACGGACATCGTTAGTTCGACTCAGAAAGTGATTCTGAGTAGATCGGTATACTTTAAGGTGGGGGTAGGATCACTATTTTAAGGCGTTACACACATCAGCACAAATGCATAATACCCCTGTTGGCCAAACTGCCGTCGACGACATTGTCGTCAACAATTTATGCACGACATGTCTGATATCACTTAGGATTTCTGGAAGACAATTTTGAGGAAAATGTCGTGGACGAAAAAATACTCGACATTGTCTAGTGCACTGTCTTTTGAAGAAGTTAATAAACGACGACATGACCGACATTGTCTTTCAAGTTTCTTTTGTTAAAGCTTATCCACGACAACATGACAGACATTTTCTTGTAAGGTATCCTCTATCAACAACTATACACGACAGTATGAGCGACAGTGTCTTGTAAGGTGTCCTTTGTCAACTTCTAAGCACGACAATATGAGCGACATTGTATTAAAGGCTGTCTTCTTAACAAACAAAAATAAGTTGTTCCCAATAAAAAATAAAAATAACTGTAAAATAACGATAATAATAAAAAACAACCAAAGCAAAGTGAAGAAAATCAGTCAGTCAAGTCTGAGAACTCAAAGACTAAGGAATGATTTTAAAAACATATGTATATGTGCTATGTATTGTATATTTTTATTTATTTAGGTTTATAGGCGACATTGTCGTGTAAGCTGTAACTCCTGTAACTTCATCGACATTGTCTTTTACGCAGTCGTTGACGACAAAGTAGAATCCATTGTCGTCTATATAGTCATCAAAGACAATACAAACGACAATGCCCTTCATGTGGTCATTAACGACTATATGGACGACAATGTCGTGCATGTGGTCATCAACGACAGGCTGAGCGACATTGTCTCTCTTTGTGTCGTGCACGATTTACGCGACACTTGTTTGAAAATGTCGTCGACGATTCGCATTAGTTGTCCCTTACGTGTCGTGCAGGAATTAACATTGTCGTGAACGATTCATCAATGATTCGTGCACGACATAGCCAACTGGGGCCCTCTCCACTATTGTGGTGTGGGTAAAATTATATTACATTACGCATTCTCGCTTATTGTTTCCGAATAATATCCTGACCATTTAAGATAAGACTCCGTATTGATTACCTACATATAAAAAAATAAAAGATTTTAAATTTGGTATTAAAGTGCAAATGAAAAAAAATTAAATGCATACATGTTTTTGTAATCCAATTAAAATGTCATTTCTTGAAGACATTATTGAGTTTAATGCATCCGTAATAAGATAATTTATGTATTGTGTGTGTGTGGAGTGTTGCTTGGACACAAAAACTATAGATAAATTCAACGGAAGACAATATCCTGAAAAATTATTGTTTTCATATTGAATCGTATTATTTTCGTATTTTTCATCGAAAAGAGATAAATGAAAACAAGTGAACAATCAGAAATAAATGGTTGGCTGAAGTGACATTGAAAATTATTAAACTCATCCATTAACACGTACACACATACACGACTTATTATATTTATTATACAAGTTGTAAATATTTATTTATTCGTTTTTTCGTCTGTGACAGTTGCCGTATTTACAAAATCTCTTGTGTCGTTGCCCTAGGGGAAATGGAACTAACATTTAACTTGTCACGGGACAGTTCTACCTGTAAAATGTAAGGAGCCGGTTCTAGTTCTAACACTTTATATGAAGGGGACTTGTCACTTTTACATGGCGATGTTTCCAAGGGGGGTTGGTGGTGGTTTAATTGCCACCTTTTTGACACTTTGTGACAGGTCACAGAAATAACCTAAAAGGATACATTAAATTTTGGTTTAAATAATGCCTGTAGATGTGATCCATGTTAATATAATGTAATACCAGATAGAATCAGCCATTACCAGCACAAAATACAGTCACATGACTAGTTTTGTGTCAATTACCTTTCCTCCACACTATCACCAAGTAAGTGAAATGTCTTGTTTTCCCCTATCACAATTCGTTCCGTTTTATTATAATATTATATTCACTGGTCACGGGATAAGTGCATTAAGAATAATTGACACAAAATTTCCTGCAGTTTGTATCGATATCGTATTTTGAAACTTTTAATATTTCAAGATTTTAAATTCATTAAAGGTGTTTTCTTTATTAAAAGTATCTTAACAAGAAAATAAGATTGGCGGAATGTAATTTTTTTCAGATGAAAAAAGTTTAATTTTAATACCCCGAATTTTACGTCCGAAAAAAATACTTTTCGCCAATCTGTAGCTCTTAGTTGCCTTTGAACATCCCATGTCATATGATCTTTGGAAAATTGAAGGCGCTGCTGTTGACGGATTGCATTTAATGAAGGTTTTTTCTTTAGCTTTCAGAGCTGTAAATGTTCAGTGCTTAAAATAGCGCACCAAACTGTTTGTTGATTTACTTGCACTAGCACCTCTTAAATACTTAATTTTTGAGGTATAATAGGCTAAATTTTAGGCAATTCGAACAAATTTTCGCATGAACTGTGGTGTTAGAGCTGCACAAGTACCTCCTTTGTAATTTTAAATATATGTTTCGCGATTTTTTATATTATTCATTACCACATTATGACTTCGCCCGACTTTTCTAGCGATTTCGCGATAAAAATACCTTTCAGAATGGTAAACGTCAACATTCACCATTTCCGACGACTTTAAAGAACTTTTTCTTCCCATATTGATGTAGTAAACTGCAGTCAAAAACTTAAATCGAGCTCTTTTCCAAAATGGCCGAACTGTCACAAACTCTATCTCGCGGGTCCTTGCAATCATAAAGTATATGATTATAGTTTTTAAACTAACTTCTTGAGCCCAAAGAGTTTTAGGGACTATTAAATCATCAATTTGTCTATTAACAAGAAATTATTTTAGTTCATTTTTATGTTGGCGTTACAAATTTTGAGCCTAAGAAAATATATATAAATATTTCCTAAGTGAAAAGGAACTTACACCACACTGTTAACGTGACAGTTCTAAGCTGGCAAAGACCGCATCTGGTTCTT
Source organism: Pollenia angustigena (assembly GCA_930367215.1). Taxonomy (NCBI): domain Eukaryota; kingdom Metazoa; phylum Arthropoda; class Insecta; order Diptera; family Polleniidae; genus Pollenia; species Pollenia angustigena. The sequence continues at coordinate 114,165,959 of OV884057.1, read as the reverse complement.
ACACTTTATATTAAGGGGTCTTGTCACTTTAACATGGCGATGTCCAAGAAGGGGTATAATTGGCACCTTTTTGACACTTTGTGAAAGGTTACTGAAATAAGCTAAATGGACACATTCAATTTCGCTTAACAAATTGCCTGTCGTTTATACTGTCCCGAGTAAACCATGTTAATATGTTAGCTCCCCTTGATATAAAGTAATAAAACCAAATAGAATCAGCCACTACTGGTCCAAAATCCAGAATTGAATTTATGGTGGGTGACTGCACTTTAAGCACATTTACGTCAGTTAAGCGATACATATTTTCAACTATCACAATTCGTACCTTTTTTATTATGATATTGTATTTACTGGTCACGGGATAAGTGCATTAAGAGCAATTGCCACAAATTCCAGATAACAGAACAACAGATAACAGAACTTTAGTTTATAGCCATTTATATAGTTTTAAGTGAAATATAAAACTAAAATTTCCATTTGGAAAATTAAGTGTATTGCATTTTGCATCTTTATGTATTATTTTATGACTTGCAGGTATTTGCAAACTTTGGCATTTATATTGATTTATAAATTTAAAAGAAAAGCAAAAAGTAAAATGTTGATTTTCTTAAGACCGGAATTTTGAATTTTAAATTGCTAAAACTAAATACAAAATAGGTTTAATGGGAAATAAGGACTCAACTAAGAAGGTGTCACTCTTGCAAACTTAAATTTCGGCAAATGATTTTCAATAGCGCAAACAAAAGATGGGCCGGGAAAACGGTGGCCAAACTGCGGAATTGGATGTCGATAGAAATTTCCATAAAAAGTTAAGCTCCTATATTTTCAACCTTTGAGAAGCACTGTACTGATACAAGTTTATTTCCTTTTAAGCGATTAATATTCAGAATTTCTACTTGCCATGTTTTTTTTTTAATATTATGCATATATTATGCAAAAGATAAAAAATACTAATCAAAATAATTGAACATGGAAATAAGAATGAAGTTCTTTGAAAATATTTATATTTCTGTGTTATAAGATGAAGAAAATTTATGAATCAAAAGAATATCTATAAGCATATATTAAGTGTGTACGGGTGTAGTATGAACATAACTAGAGAACATAATTAGGGATACCAACCAGGACTAGTAAATCATGGGATTTGGAATTTATAAATAAACACCGGGATTGTAAATTTTCAAAAAAAAAAAAAAAAAAAAAAACCATAGACAAAAAAATAGAGTTCATTTCTCACATTTCAGAACATAGGCACAGTTTTATTTATTAATAAGCCAAAAACTAAAATTAACGAAATTTAAAAAATCAATTATTAAAGTCATGGAAAGTTTTTAATTGTGGTCGACGAATGGACAGATATGTCATACGAAAATGTTTTATATTACTTTTGGTTCCTATATTGTTGAATCATTGAGCTTTTGAAATATATAATCTTGGCTAAGAGGCTTTGTTTGTAACTTTTTAAAAATATAGTTGAAATGTACTGATGGGGTGATACTGATTGGGAGAATATTTCAAATAATTGCATAGGTTATTGATTCCTATAATTTTTAAAAATAAAGCTCTGTAGAATTTCAAAAAGGCAAAATAAACCACACAAATTGTTTTTTAGATGCCTTTAAGAGCTTTCGAGGCAAATGAAAAACATTTTTTTGCAAAATTCTTGCTTTTCTGTTTTAAATGTCTATCTGTATATCAAACAATTTCGCCATCTAAATTAAGGCCCTAATTATATAAAACGCAACGCAACGCCAAAAACAAAGTCATAAATATTTTGTAATTTTATTTTGTCTACAGAAATTCATGTACCGTTTAAAAGTTTTCAACGCCACAGGCCACAAGTTATAAGGCATTTAAAATTTCAAAAGGCAATGTGAATTTCTGTAGAAAGCAACAACAAAATTACAAAATGTTTATGACTTTGTTTTTGCTTTCAATGTTATTCTTTGGCGTTGTGTTGCGTTTTATATAATTAGGACCTTAATGTTTACTCAGAAATTAAAAGACAAAGCTGTTTGTCATTGAAGATAAATGTAATTTTTAACTTTAAAATCTCTATATAAGGAAAAACCAATTATATATGTCTATAACGATCGACTGAGGATCACTTTTTAAAGTGATCTAACGATATCTGTCCATGTTAACCTTGTGCGCAAAGTACAAGTTACGATCTTTAGATAATTTGATTCAATTTGGTAAATACATCTAAATTGTACTAAAGGCGAACTCTATGTTTTTTTTTTCAGTGTTGTAAAGCATTAATTTGAGTTTCCCAATTCTAAAAAAAATAATTTCGATTCGTTCAGTATCGAGAGTACTCGATCACGACTGCCAGCATTAGCCCCTGTACTTTGCCCACAAGTTTACATTTGCAGACAACCAGCCAGTCGGCTGATGTTACATACATATATCAGAGTAAACGCATAATACCCTCTCCACCATTATTGTTGTGAGGGTTTAAAAAGACTTAAAATTTTTTGTATTCTCTAAATCCCAAAAACTAGGAATATTGATGTTCAGGAACGGGATTTCCCGTTTGGCATCCCTAATTTGAAGACAACAATTTTTAAACAACCCAATAAAGTAAATCTCATTAAAAGGATTAATTTTGGTAATATCTTTTAAATAAATTGAATATTTGTCCATAATCAGAAATTTAATCTTTTCGTAAATATAAAAAACACACAAACGAACCGTTTCTTACATTATCCTTTTACTATCTTTTATACTCTCAGATATTTAATAACAATAACAACGAGAACTTCAGCAACAACAAAAAAAAATCAAGCAGTATTTTTATGTTTTAAAGGCAACAAAGTCTTTGTTGTATTTTATGCTCTTAAGGCCTTTTGCCTACTGGTAAGACGACTGGGTACATAAATTTAATAAGAATATTAATAATTATGCCTTAAAACAATGGCTGTCACAAAATGTAGCAATTGGCTTTGTGATTTGCCCCATCATTTCAGGATTCGTGTGGCCTTCATCGATGAAAAGTAATGAAAACGTTGTCATTATAAACATGTAAGTCTGTGTTTATACGGCTCATGTCTTATTGACATGATTGCTACTTTGTAGGCGAGAGGGACGAGGGGAAAAGAATCGAGTACACAGATGCATGTACTGTCTTTACGTTTTGCTTTTTCATTCGTTGTTTAATTTTGTTATTGTTTTCAATATCAAAAAAGCACATGTCGTCAACATGACATGAACCATTTGAACGCCAATTCATGTTCAAAGAAGAAAAAGGAAGAATCTTGTCAATAAGACATGAGCCGTATGAAATCAGACTAAATGTGCTTAATAAGGCTATGCCGAAAAAATGGTTTCTTTTATTTCTTAGGCGTTCTATGTGTATGTTTCTTTTGTGGCCTTTTTTAATGTTCTCTTGCTGATAAGTCTTGTACCCAATAAAAAAAATTTATCATTTTGTGAGGTACATTTAAAATAATAAGTGCACATTTATGCGCTAGGCAATAAGATATACAGAGATGCAGACAAAAAAGTGAACGAACTCTAAGTAAGTTTATATAAAAAAATAACATTTCCAGTGCTACGCAATTCCCTTATTATGAACACAGAAAAAATTATTTTTCCAGTTCAAACAAAAAATTTGTAGAATCAAACAATTTTTTGTCTGAAATCGGTCCTATAAACAAATTCGCATATTCAAACAATTTATTTGCAGTTTGTTTATTGAAAAAACACTGATTTTTTCAAACAAATAATTTAACTGAATCAAACAAAAAGTTTACTGAAATTCATATACTAAATTTCAAAATAAAATAAAAAAAGTTTTTGCACAAGCAATGACGCGCACACAAGTAAGCACTGTGTGAGAAGATGACGCCAAGCAGGGTTGTCAGATGTGGCGATTTCTCGCCAAACGTGGCGATTTTCAAACTTGTTTGGCGACCTAATTTTTGATTTGGCGACATGGCGATTTTTTGGCGATTTATAATATAGTTCAAATCGCCAACTGTCTATTTTTGATGAGCTATGAATTTGTTTTGAAATTTGTTAAATAATTTTATTTTAATTCTGGTATTTTTATGAATGAAATTTCAGGCAATCATATGTATGATAGGTATTTGAAGGTATGTTCAAATGGCTGATGAAGTTAATGAAAATCTTCTAGAAAAGTGTTTTTCATATTGAAAATTGCTCTTGTAAAAATCCGTAAATAGAATTCCTTAACACATTAATTTGTTTTAAGTCTATAAACATTTTCACATTATGTATGTGTGTGGCAATTTATTATCACAGATTAAATACATACGTTGTTGTTAGTGATATTTTAAAGATTTTTATGGTAGGACCATACCTTTGCACGTTTTGAAACACAATGGAAAAAATTAGCGTTGGTTAATTGGAAAAAACCACTAAATAAGTTAAGGCCAACATTTTAAAGCTACAAGGATACGGCAGGTACGTACAATTTTAAGGACTTTACTTTGGCTGTCCTTTATATGCGGTAATTAAAGCTAGTAATGGCTGTGTTGAAACTATGAACTCCACTAACACTCGCCTTCGAATTAGAATTCAATATGAACTTCTAGACGGGTTATTAGGAGTTACAAGTTATATGAATGGGAATAGTACATGTTGCGCTTCTATTGTACTTTCGTTGAATAAATAAATTACCCTCATAATGTTTTCCAAATAAGAAGACAAAAAACTTCAACTATTATATATAGTGCATTTCTAATATTTGCTCTAAATAAAAATCAAACAAAATATATATTATGGCGACTTTTTTTTAATTTTTGGCGTTTTTTATCGATGCGGAACTAATTTATTTTTTAGGAATTATAAAAAATATTTTTAATAATTAAAAAAATATGTATTTTATTGTCAAAAACTTGTAAATAAAGGCTTTGGCGATTTTTGACATTGAATTTGGCGAAAAAGGTCAAAATCAATCTGACAGCCCTGACGCCAAGAGCAGAGCCGCCGCACATTGGGATGAAATTGCTAAAAACTGCTCTTAATTCAGGCGTTACAGATAACACTTATTTTTTCGTTTCGTAGTATTAAATGGGGATTAGTAGTTAAAAAAAATCTGTTTTGAAAAAAAAAAATTTTTTTAAACTCCAGGGATATCCGTTTGTCTGCCCGTATGGATATTTAATTGCTTTGCAAACTCCATTTTTAAAGATAAATGAATGAAATTTGACGCATATGATTTTTTTAGGTTAGTAACCCAGAATACAAAAATTCAACGGAATCGGTAAATGATTTCTAATCTTTATTGATTAAAAAAGTTTTTATTAATATTAATATATATATATATATGTAATGAATTAGAAACTGGGAATTATTTCCTTGTGAAGGTTACTTTATATTTTATTAAACATTTTTTCATTTTTCGAATTTATTCTATGAGCTAAATTTCAGGTCTGTATTTTATAAAAAAAAAAAAAAAAAAAAAAAAAAAATACAATATAATAGTCTGATAGTGTATAAAGTCATTTCTGAAAAATTAAAAGAATAGAACTATTACAAAAAAGCTTTATAAAATACAGACCTGAAATTTAACTCATAGAATAAATTCGAAAAATGAAAAAATGTTTAATAATATATGTAATAAATTTACATTTTAGTTTTGATATTATTAATCTTCATATTCGCTGTCACTAAAATAAATATCATCGGAATTATTTTCTTCAGAAATTTTAGGTAACATTAGAAGGTCCAATACCTGCTGTGGCAACACGCTACTTTTCTTTTTGTAATGTTTGCTCATATTACTAATAATAGGATCAGAACTTATTAAAAATCTATTGAAAATATCTTCATTGGACTTTTCGCGACTGCATTTCCGTGAAAAATGTTCTCTGTATGATTTAAAATCTTCCTGCGCTTCCTCCGATAACTGACCATGTATTAAAAATTTATGTAAAGTGGGAGACATGTTATACCATGGGTATTTTTCAACAAAGTATTTTGCGGTCGATAAAGTAAAATTTCTAAATTTTCCAACATTAATCTGATGACCACACGATACAGCAACTAAAATAGTATGCAACTTTTTGATCAGTTCAACGTCGATTTTTGTAATTTCCGCTGAAACTTCGGGATTTTGGAAAAAACGTCTGGCTGTATTCCCGTCATTTGAGTTTCCAAACCCTGGTTTTGGCTGGTCAACTATAAGTCCGGTTTTTTGTCTGAACTCGACCTGTATTTTGATCTGGTTTCATTCACTATTTTTTTCTGCTTCGGACCTTGCTTGCCATTTTTTGATTGGAATTTTATATGACAAGTGAAGAAGGCACTCGAAAAATCTTATCCAACCATGCAGAATGGATAAACCAAACTGCAGAGTATTATTCTCAACTTTTCTTTGGATCATGCTATCGATTGAATTGAACTCTTTACTCGTGGCACCACATATATAACATTTTTGAATTGATTTTCTTTCTGTTATAGAATTACATACATACCTTTCCATCGATCATTACTAACATAAGTTCATGTTTTACTTGGACGTTCCTCACTCCTAAAAAGCAGGTGAATTAACAAGTAATTTAATTTCTATATCTACTCTTTCTTTTCAAGTTTCGCAACATTTGCTGTCTCTTTCTTAAACTCTATTTTTAGCGGCCTGCAAAATCTTGTTGAAGATGGACGAGGATTTTCCCAAATAATTTTATCATTGGCTACTAACTTTAAACGGACGACAGATGTAATAAATACTGCAGAATCATCGGCATCAGAACCATGAAATGCCTGTTTGTAAGAACTGTGTCCTGAACTGCCATCGAAGCCCCACTTTGTATACAATTTAATGTTACGTAATTCTTCATCAGTCAGATTGCCAACTTCTTTTTCCTTTAAAATTGTTAACCGCTCAACAGTATGGTTTAAAAGTCCTTGAAGACTTACTTCAGATGAAGTTTCACAAATTTTTATGCATTTACGTTTAGGATAGCACTTTTTTTTGCATTTTGTATATCTGTATATGGCGGAAATTTTTCTGGAGCAACTCTTCGAATGATATTGTATTGATACCTTGACAATTTTGCATCTATTAATACAGCAAGAGCTTCTTCAGCAGTTAATTTTTTGGATTCTTCTTTCCCAAAACTTTCTCTATATTTCTTTGCTTTTGTTGGGGAAATTTTTATATATTGAACAATTTTTGATGCAATTTGTCCAGAAGCTCTCAAGCCCATTTGGGTTGCATGAGCCAAAATAGCCAAAGAATTTGATTCTCTTAAATTTTTTGTTGTTTTTTTGCCATAGTTTTTTTGCTGCATTCTTAAAATGAAAGGTGTGTTCTTCCTCGTTTTGTTTCTGATATGACCGAAATTTCGGTATTAAGCCAACTTTCGTTATTTTTTACAAAATCGTTCTCTTTTCTGCAACTTTTAAACCATAGACTTTTAAAATCATTGCAAAAAATATAAAACCTGTTTCTAAAATGTTTCATATCTTTGTACCTTTTAATTAATTCAGTCTGCAAAAACTTTATTTTATTATAAATTCTTATAGAGTTTGCGTTTTTCATTATATTATAAAGCTCTCTTCGGGAAATGTAAATACCAGAATTTGTTCCTAAAATAAGAAGTTTAAAGTAATGGTATTTTTTTTCTGTACCGAGTAACGAGTAGTGTTTGTTCACATCACTTTTAGACAATAACACCACAGTTTCAAAAAAAAAAACAGTCACAATTGCAACAAACAAAAAGAAAGTTAAAAAAAAAACAATTATTCACGTTTCCAACTATGCTAAAAGTACTAACAATTATACATACCCAACAGTTCAAACTTGAAGGACCATCTCCAATACTTATTAAAAGGCTAGATATTTCAACATGTGCTTTTGCAAAGTCAAGCACCTGTTCGCTGTTGCTTCAAAAGAACATATTAGCCTATCTGATTACAAGTACATGTTAAAGTCCTATGTTATTTTACCAGTATTGGAGACGGACCTTCAGTTTGGAACTGCTGGGTAATAATATTAAAAATAGGAATATTGATAATGAGAAAATTAACAAAAATAAACAATAACAAAACTACATACCAAACATATGTATGTACACACTTACATGCATACACGAATTTTTCTTTGATGTTAAATTGAAAAACTATTTTTTTTCGTTCTTATAGCAAAAAACCCGCAAAATGTTTTTATATGATTTCTAAGTAGACATAAAATAGAAAACTATAAAAAAAAAATTTTTTTACCCAAGCTTGCCCAAACCGAATTTGAATTTCTACTTAAAAGTAAAAAATTATTGTTTTTTAGATCAATTTTCAAAAAAATATTAAAAATATTTCTACAACAAAAATATTTAACTGGGATACATATTTGAGTTTCCAAATACCTGAGGTTGATGGTTCCATTGTAAAAATATTACTTTTATGCTATTAAAATATAAAAATTTTATTAAATAAAAATTTTTTTTTTTTTCAATTTTTACCACTGTTTTCAAAAACTTAAAAAATGTTCAACTTTAACAACGCACAACTCGAAAAGTAAATAACAAAGGAAAATGAAAAAGATAGTTAGTGATGCACAATTTTGTTTACTATAACCTGTAATTAATTACTTTTTAAAAATATTAATTTTCAATTAAGAGCCATTATTGGGAATTTCAACCCAACGTGCGCCGGCTGGCTTTGAGACACATTTTTTTGTAGGAATAATTTTTGAACGATGTCTTATTTAGAGCTGGTTCACACAGGTCAAGTTTGACTCTTCAAGTCTTGAGCTTTTAGGAGAGAGGGGTAAAGAGAATGGAAAGGGGTACATACTTGACCATACCAGTCAGTTTGGTAATTTTCTTTTCTTTTTTCATCCGTAATATAATAAAAAGCTACAAAGTTGAAGGAAAAGAAAAAAAAAATTAATTTTGTGCATGAACGTGAACGCAATTTCAAAAGAAAATTTAAATAAAACTGTTCAAGTAAACTTGACTTGTGTAAACCAGCACTTATACACACAATACAACGTTTTTCGTTATCACAAGAAATGTAACCAAAAACGGCAGCAGACCGACTCGATATGTTTTTCGTCATCATTCTGTTTTTGTATTTGATGTATTTAACCAAACAGTTTTAAAAGATTGAATACGGGATTTTGTTTCTTGTAATGTTGTTTCTGCTATTGTTTTTCTTTTAGTTGCACTTTTTTAAAGCGTCCAAAAATAGACTATGTGTGTTTTTTGTTGTTGTTCTTATATTTCACATAAAGAAGTGTTGCTTACGATCAAATAAAAAAATGCAAAAAGACGACAACATTAAAGAGCGTTAAATATTTCATACAAAATTATGAAAACTTGACACCAATAACGCGTTTATTATATTTTTGAAGAGTTGTCCACATTTTTGTTGGTTAAATAAAAATCAAACAAAAATATTGCTTGAATCAGTAAAAAAATTTATAGAAATTAAAAAAATTTTCAAACAAGCGTTTGTTTGAAAATAATTCGGCAATCATTTTTTCTGTGCGTCTATATTAGTGCTGGTTCACACAGGTCAAGTTTACTTGAACAGTTTTATTTAAATTTTCTTTTGAACTTGCGTTCACGTTCATGCACAAAATTAATTTTTGTTTTCTTTTCCTTCAACTTTGTAGCTTTTTTGACATTTCATTTTGTTTCAGTTGTTTATTTTTTTGATCAGATATACCTAAACAATTATTTTGTATATCAGAGTTTTGTGTTTTAAAATGGATTCTAAAGAAAAAAATAATTTAATCAAAACAGTAATGGAGTGTATGGAAGAAGCTGTTGATTTAAATTCAGACGATAGTGGGAAAGATGATATATTGAATGGTATTAATAAACAAATGCAATTTTTTTTCTTTCAAAGTTAATAATTTAATGTTGTTTTAAGGTTAAACACACTTTTGCAAAAAAGCTTCATATCTGCCCACCAATACAGCAAGGAAGGAATGGATAAAACCTTGGAGGCGTCCCAGACCAGAGCGCGGTTCTTTCTCGTTTTTAACTAACGAATTGTTATTGAGCGACGAAGAATCCTACAGAGAAGCTATTTCTCCAGCAGAACAGCTAGCAACAACATTGCGGTTCCTTGCAAGTGGTAAGTGAGCACCCTTAATAACTTATTTTTCTGAACATGAACATTTGTGTAAACAATAAAATAATACAAAATTTTGTAGGAAAGACGTTTCGTAGCTTAAACTATCAAACACGAGTTTCGAGATTGTGTATCTCGGGTATAGTACCTAAGGTCTGCGAATCCATTTCCAAGCGAATGAAAGAAAATTATCTGAAGGTATGTATTGTAGGATTCAGGTTTGTCAAAGAAACAAAATTCATACATAAGTAGAAATGAAAACGTTTCTACCTTCTTTTGAACATGTAAAACGTAAACATTTTTCAGTTTACAAACGGTAAAAATTGAAAAATTAGTAAATTTTCACTTTCGTACAAATTCTGTTACTTACCTGGTTAATGGTTAATTTTTATTATTGTTCATTTGTATGTTTTACTCTATATATATGTAGTTTCCAAACAACCGATTAGAGTTTGCAAATTTATATTTGTCGACATTGGTTGCAATGGTCGCTGTAATGATGCTGGCGTTTTCCTTCAAAGTAGTTTAAAAACAGTTTTGGACGACGAGAAAGAAATACCGCCAAATACTGTTGTAGGAAATGGTCGAAGCCTGCCTTTTGTTGTGGTTGGAGATGATGCGTTTCCATTACAAACACATTTGTTGAAGCCGTACCCATACCATAGCAACTCTAAAGAAAAACAGGTTTATAATGCACGGCTTTCTCGCGCCAGGCATGTTGTTGAGCATGCATTTGGCATTTTAGCAAATCGTTTTTAGGTCTTTTTAGCTCCAATAAATCTAAAAGTTGAAACCGTGGAAACATTAACATTTACTTGCTGTGTTTTACACAATTATTTGTTGGAGACAGATGAAACGTACATCAATAGCACTATAGATTCCCCAACTGAAGTGAATGATAGATTGACCATATTATACAATCCTCGCAAAGGTGCGGCAGAAATTTTTCGCCAACAGTTCATGGAATATTTTAACAACGAAGGTCAACTAGACTGGATGTAAACAACTTGGCTTTTACTTTTTACTTAAGATGCAAGTTAAAAAATCTATTTTTTCAACGTTTTATCGTCTTGGTTCCAACTAGAGTTATTTATTTATAATTTAATATATTTTCAGTTTTACATCACTAGCAACCAATTTCATTAATTTATTTAAATAACAATTCATAGGTATTTGAATTTTTTTTCTTTCATATAATTTTGAAAAACAAATTTGTAATATAAATTGATATTTAAATAGAATTGGTGAAAATGACTCTTAATAAATTATAAAACTTGACACTACGAGACTAAAATACATACTCATATAATTTTAATTAAAAAAATATTAAAAATATAAAAATGCATCTTTTAATTCAATAGATATTACTTACAGTTTTTTTTTTGTAATATTTACAAAAATAGGTATATTAAGAAAATTAGGAATATATTCTTATCAGCCCTTTTTCGGTAACTTTTATTTTTTTATTGTTAGATAATTTTCAATGTTTCAATAATTTTTAAGGTTTTATTAAACGTATGTTGTAATCTTAAAGCAAAGATTTAAGAGTTTAAGTTTTACAAGATATTTCTTAAAAAGTTGTATAATAGTATATATTCCAATCAAATGGTTTTTTAGAGACTTCCACTCACCATTTTACTTGGGCAATAAAATTAAATGCATTTATGGAAATACTGTTATTAATTTATTTTTCTTTTAGTTTTTCAGGTAACAAGTACTATAATAAAAAAATATAAAGTTTATATAAAACATATGAAAACTAAAAATAAATTCTTAAAACGAAAGATCAAAACAATAAACTTAAAATTCAGAGCGTTATTTAAAAAAAATTAAATAATTGATTTTATTAGGGTATATGATAAAAACGATTTTGAAAACAAAATGATTTGAAATCGAGAATCTCTTTTTCAGTATCGTTAAAAAATAATTTCTAATACATTTTCCTGTTTTTCCTTGGTATAGTTTTTTAAATTTTATATTTAAGTTATTTCTTATTAAACTTATATATAATGTGTAACGTATTCTTAACACAAAATTTATTATACAGATGGATTTTAAAATCGGTTAGAATTCATCACACCTTTTAATAACGATCGTTTTAAAATCGATCGATTTTTATCACATTGTTGATCATTTAATTTTTTCAGGTTATATTAAACATTAAAACAATTCCGAAAAAATGGTTAAAAAAACCATTAATTTCCAATTCATACACAGAAAAAATTATTGCCGAATTATTTTCAAACAAACGCTTGTTTGATAATTTTTTTAATTTCTACAAATTTTTTTACTGATTCAATTAAAATTTCTGTTTGATTTTTATTTAACCAACAAAAATGTTGACAACCATTCAAAAATATAATACACGCGTTATTGGTTTCAAGTTTTCATTATTTTGTATGAAATATTTAACGCCTTTTAATGTTGTCGCCTTTTTGCATTTTTTTATTTGATCGTAAGCAACACTTCCTAATGTGAAATATAAGAACTACAACAAAAAACACATACAGTCTATTTTTGGACACTTTAAAAATGTACAACAGTAAGAAAGATGAAGAGGTTTGAAGTAAAAAAAAAAAAAAAAAAAAATAGCAGGTAAAAAAACGTTTCACTCTTTTTAAACAACAGAAACAACAACAACATTATAAGAAACAAAATAAATTTTTGGTTGGTTTCAAAGTTGGTTAAAAAAAAAACAAAAATCCCGTATTCAATTTTTTCAAACTGTTTGCTTAAATACCTACATCAAATACAGAAATATAATGATGACGAAAACATATCGAGTCGGTCTGTCGCATTTTTGGGTTACATTTCTTCTTCATTAGCAAAGGAAAGGATACAGCAACAGTGAGTGATGACGAAAAACATTGTGTGTATTAAAAAAAAAACTTAGTTCAAAAATTATTCCAACAAAAATATGTGTCTCAAAGCCAGCCGGCCGCTCGCTCTGCTCTCTCTGCCATCATCTTCTAATACAGTGCCTGCTTGTGTGCGCATCATTGCTTGTGCAAAAACCAGTTTTTTTTAATTTTGAAATTTAGTATACATATGAATTTCAGTAAACTTTTTGTTTGATTCAGTTAAATTATTTGTTTGAAAAAATCAGTGTTTTTTTCAATAAGCAAAATGCAAATAAATTGTTTGAATATGCGAATTTGTTTATAGGACCGATTTCAGACAAAAAATTGTTTGATTCTACAAATTTTTTGTTTGAATTGGAAAAATAATTTTTTCTGTGTATAGCAATTAAAGTAAGAAGCCGATTTAAATAATAACACGAGTTTTAAAATTCGGGTCTGTATTTGGATTGAAGCAACTTAAATATGTTTATTATGTGATTTGGAGAAGCAATTGGATTTTTTGTTTGTTTTAGTTGCGAGATATATCGTCGGTTGATAATTTAAATGTCGTATGTAGATACAAAATACATACATACATATGTACATAATAGCGGCCTAATTTATAAAAAATAAAACATGTTAAAAAGGGCTTATGAAACGAATTTTGTATGAAAATTTGTTTTATAAACCTTTTATTAGCCTATTTTATTTTTTATAAATAAGTTCGTAGAAGCTTAGCGCATTACCTCGGAAAGCCACAAAAAGAAAATATTGATTAAATGTAGTTTTAAGTTTAAATTTAAATTGTATGCTTATTAGAACTTTCTACTTGGAATACAGAATTATTTGAAAAATACTAGAATCTAATTTTTCTAGAATGTGCTTTACCGAGTTATTGCACTAAGCCCTTCATATATATTTCGTCAGTCTACGATTCACAGCCATGAGCCGACTAACCATCGTAATTTTTGCTAAAGTAAAAACAGATATCTAATTTAGTTCAATACCAATATGCTTAAGTCATTACTCACTTTTAAATACTAACAAAAATCTTCGTTGTCTTCTAATACCTCCACAGAAAACTGTAAAAAATCTTCGGGAGAGGTTAAAATGGTTGAAGCATTTTGTGTTTCTGAAGATTGACTTGTCAGTCTTCGCATTAGGGACTGTACTTCCCAGGCAGCGTCAGGTTGGTTTTCGGGTCTTATCATTTCCATTTGAGCACTGACAAGGTTTCCCAGCCAAGCGTACTTTTTCTCTGGCTTTCTTTGGGCTATAATGGTTTTGAAGTTTTCTAAGTCGTTCCGGAAATTATTGACCGCACCTGAGCCCTACGAAATTTCAATGTTATTAGTAAGAAATTACATAAATTTTTTTTTAATCAGCTTAAGATAAAATTTTATGAACTTTAGCAAATACCAATATAAAAATATACTATTTAAACAAACCTTTTTTATTTTTTTAGGAGGTTCCTCGCTTAAATTTTCTTTCTGGTTGCTAGAAGTACAACTTTCTATGTCATCTACGGTAACCTACAGAAAATATATACTTGCATAAAATCTTTATATTAATATTAAATTTCTGATTATATTTACCGCTGTATTATCTTTGCTTTGTCTATTTTGTGAATGCGTTCTAAGAAACTGCATTTGCTGAAAACACCAAAGTTTGGGTTCGTAGACATCATTGCTGCCACCTCCACTTTTTTTTTTGAATGGCCTATTGCACGCACCTCTTGCATGTATTGCGTTCGCAAAACCTTCCACTTTCGTTTTATTTCCACTAATGTCATGTTTTTATCCATTTGTTGGAGCTCTTTCAAAATAAAATTAAATGCTTCAGCCTTCTTGACTCTGTCCAAATAACCAAGTGATTTGACATGATAAATGCACGGGTTTTGCTCAATACAAATAATTAATTTTTCAGTCTGCTCCCGACTCCATTTAAAAGACATTATAATTATTAATTTGATTGAAATATGTATGTACTTCGCTTTAAAAATATTTTTAATAATGTTTTCTTCTTTTTATAAAACACTTGTACACAAATATTTGCGCGGCAAAAAAAAGGAATGTCAAAATAATAACTCGCAACCAACTTCACGTTGAATATTACGGATGAAAAAAGAAAACAAAAATACAAAACTGACTGGTACGGTCAAGTATGTACCCCTTTCCATTCTTTTTACCCCTCTCTCCTAAAAGCTCAAGACTTGAAGAGTCAAACTTGACCTGTGTGAACCAGCACTTAGTCAAATGTATTATGTCAAGGTTCATGCAAAAAATAGCATCAACCTCTTACAAACCTTTTCATTTCATTAGGTCTATCTGTGATCATTAGGACAATGTGTTTTTCAAATTGTATGTTATAGTATCTTACACGAGTTTCCAAATTTTTTTTATTTCGGTTTCCCCGCACTTCAAGGGTATATAAACCAACACAAATTGAAAAAAATTTGTGTTTATCACCTAATAACATATCGATCCTTCATTGCAACATAGTCATATCTCAAAAAATCAAAAATAAAGGGGCGATATGTTTAGGAATCTGCTATTTTTAAGACTTGTCCATAGACAACTAACCTTTACTGCATCCTATATTGAATTAATGTTCTTTATTAACTTTTCTTATAATTGAACAGACGCAAATTTTAAGATAATGGAAAACTAAATTTCAAAGTATAAATAGTGTTTTCTTAAACTATGAGGAATTTTTTATTTCCCGGGATCTGGAAAATGTTATATTTGAAATTCCCGGGACGGGAAATCCCGGGAAAACCCCTATCCTAGACCCACCTTAAAGTATACCGATCGTCTTAGAATCACTTTCTGAGTCGCGCTAACGATGTGCGTCCGGCTGGCAGGCTGGCTGGCTGTCCATGTAACCTTGTGCGCAAAGTACAGGTCGCAGTTTTGGAGATAATTTGATAAAATTTGGGACATAGATTCTTATTGGCACAAGGACCTAGCCTATTGAAAGTGGGCGGAATCGTAGGACCATGAGGAAAGATAGGGGGAAATTTATGCCTCGCAAACATGGACAGAAACAAATTTTTATGGACACATAAGCTATGTAGTTTTTCAAAAATAGGACTACAAGTGGAGATAGGGGGCAATTGCTGCTTCGCACAAACTTTCAAACAGATTTTAATGAAGCTTATAAACATAGCTAAATCCATAGTAATATGGACATAACAACATAATGTGTTTTTAAATACTGTGGTGTAGGGTATCATATGGTCGGGCTTGACCGACTATACTTTCTTACTTTTATTAATTTTTGTGAGAATAAAAATCATTTTTCTAAAAATTTTGCGAAACTTCGAAGAGACCACAAAATCCATAAGCAAAGCCACTGCTACAATCGCCCTTACCGTGGTTGGCGACTTTAAAATAAAAATAGATTAAAGAGAACGTAAACTTATTTCCTTTTAACTATTATCAAACAGTCGCAGGTGTATTTTAAATTCGCTATTCCGCAATTTAACAGTCTTCGAACATTATTAGAAAATACAATAAACGAATAAACTGAGATGTAGAATAGTTTTGAACCAAAAAATTGGCGAATCATTTAGTCGCCAATTTCAATGAATGAACGATTTAAGACACAAATCTCGAAAATTTCAAAGACTATATATTAAAAAAACGTCTTATTGAGGCTTCTTAACACGACTCTACATTCCCCTTCAACTTAGAGAAGTTCTGATAAGTCTTCAAGAACTGACCTTTGGAGCGTTTGTGAAAATGTTTTAAGAAAATTTCGAGAAGGATTATGCTCCATCCATCTTACGTTGAGGTTCAGCTAAAGGAGAAGTCTAAAGATATCTTACATTTTCTTATTTTTCTAGAGAGACATTTCCGCTTGTTTAATGACGGAATAAAATTTTATACCCAACATTTAAGAACATTTAAAATAATTTCACATCCCTTGCACTTTTTTTATTAAGTAATTTAACTCTTGGTAATTTTACTGTGAATTTAATAATTTTGTAACGGTAATTTTGTATAATAAAAAATAACTCTACTTGAGTTTTGTTAATTTTACCTTGAATTGAAATTTTATATTCGCCGATATTTTCTTTTGAATATTGGTATCATATCAGCAAAAAAGCATATCGTTACATCCAAGGCTGCCAGATAAATTTGTGAGGAAATCGTCAAATTCCTGAGAAAAAATAAAAAAATCGTCTTTCACCTTTTGAAAAATCGTCCAAAAATCGAACATTCTTTAAATTTAGTTTGTTTTAAACAGTTTTTGTTCGATTTTTATAAAAAAAAAACATATTTACTTCATATCCAGCTAGCATTTTCAATCGTGTAAGAAATACTGGGAGTGCCATACAGAGCGTCTTTGATCGTCGATGCCGCATTTTTTAGTCGTAGAAAATTCCTCACATGAGAAAAACTTCAACACGACTGAGATTCCTCCATAGCATAGTGAAAGACGCTTCTTACCACTTGGAAGCACTTCTTTTTTCCTCTATAATAAAAAAAAAACAATTTGATAACTGATTGCGTTATAAAAAATATTAAATTTCTATGTTCGGTAATCACATTTTAAAATCAATGCAATACAGGACTAACAGAAGCACATAAAACATTGTTCGTGGTCTTTTTTCTCTTAAATAATGATTTTAATTATTCACTTACAACCTGCTTACTTATAAGTGAAAATGAGAAGTTATTCAATCATTAAATTAAAATTCACTTAAATGGTAATCGCTTCTCTGCTGCTCAGCGCTCATGTAGTTTATTATCTTACAACTCGTGAAATGTTCGCCGTATAATTGTTGAAAATATGATTTATACAGAGAGTCGTAAAAGATTCATTCGATGATGTTTTGACGAAAGATAAACAAAGTGTAACATTGTTGTTTTTTTACTCTGAAAATAATAAACAAAAGCGGCACGCGTTTTCTAGTTTTTTAATAGAGTGGTCACAACTCTTTGCAATTGGAAAACCCGCTTGTTTAATAGTGAAGTTTGCCACTATTGTTAATTTATTTAATACCAAGAAAGCTATCACTACTGCATATTACACAACGTTGACGATCTTGCTTAGGTATGGCAAGCGAAAGAAAATGTTGCGCCCTCCACTCTTCTTAAGGTACGGCTGCTAAACATTCCAAGTTTTAAAAATGAACCTGTTAGAAAGTTTAATGTTTTGTTCAGACTTTGGAGATTGAAAAAAGTCACTTTTAAGGAAAAAATCAGCAAATGACGATACATCGTCAAATCTGGCAGCCCTGATTACATCCCTACTTTGAACCGCAAACTCAACACCAGACAGCTCGAAAATTAAATTAAGTTGGGCGATTCGTTGATTTGCTTTATTAGAGATGTATTGGCAATAGATTTTTTATACATAAAAAACGCCTGCTGCTCTTGTTTAAGTTGAACGCCATGTTTCTTTTAATAATTACTAAAACATTAATTTGTTCTGCTTTGTCGTTATTTGGGCAAAGCAAATTTAGTAAAGTTGTTGCTACTTCCCTGCAAATAAAATTGGAATGGACTACTCCATGGACTGGTCCGATGTAATGCAAGCATGGACCATGTCATTGTTAAAAAGAGTTTGTAGTGAGACGACATGTCTTCGTTTTTTAACGACATGCTTTCGTTTTTAAACGACTTCAAAACTAATCCTCTTGAGTATACCATTGAGTAGTTTTAAAACTACTCCTTAGTGGACCAAAGGTGGGTTATATGGTCCTCTCCTAGGACATCGTAATGTTAAATAGACCAGGTTTTTTCCATACGTTTGGGTTAGTTTTAGACTAGTCCTGATCCCTTGTGGACTACTCTTTACACGCGTGTTTGGACTGGTCCTATTATTTGCAGGGTTTCCATACACTAACACATAATTAATATTGCATAAAGCGGTGACCACATACCGCTGATCTTAAGGCATCGTATACTTACACACAAATAAGTATACGTTTGTAGTACCATTTATTCTCGAAAAAGTTCAAACATTTTATGTATATCACTATTTTGGATATTTTATGATAAATTATTTTCACAGTTATTAACCCCGGGTCTCCACGTAGCAATATTTATTGCGGCAAACGTCAAATTTGATTGCTCTATTAAATTTGCGACGTATAGACCGCAAATTGCCATGAGTGGCAATCCATTGCGCAATGATTGCTCTTCTTATTGCTTAGCGATCTGCTGTCAAATCAGTTGTAATCAGCGTTGCCAGAAGATTTGGAAGGAAAATCTTTTTTGGCGAAAAAAAATCTTATTTTGAAGAGAAAAATCTTGAAATTTTTTATAACAAAGGCAAAAAAGCAAAAATTATTAATTTTAAAAAGTAATTTCAATTTTTGGGAATACAAAATTTTAATTTCAAAAGATTTTGTTATTCGTGCTTAATTCCCAGTTTTTATTCTTGACAAAAACACTTGAAATTTATTGTTGATGGGACAAGCTATTCCTATGCATTTCACTGGTTGCTTAGGCCAGATCATCAGGAAACTTCATCCATAAAGATTTTAGAAAAACTAAAGATATTAAACCCAATAAAACTGTTAAACGTATAAGAATAAAAACTGGGAATTAAGTTCTTTCCGACTCGAATTGTAGTTGTTACAGGTAAGACTTAGAGTGTTTATGACTCTTATTCGCTTAAGGTTTTATTTGTTTAATATTTTTGGCTTTTCTAAAATCTTTGGAAAAGGTTTCCTGATGAGCTGGTGTAAGCAACCGGCGAAATGCGCATAGAGGCTTGCTTTCCCTCAACAATAAATTTCAGTGTATTTATCAAATATGAAAAACTGGGAATTTAGCACGTCATGCGAAGATCGTATTGATAATAAACTTTGTATTCCCGAAAATAACTTTGATAATATAATTGCATGTGCCCGTGCATAAAACTGAATTGGCAAATTGGTTTAGTTCGTTGTTTTCTTACGAAGACAATAGAATGAAGCGGTTTGTTTTTTCTTTTAACCCACTTACAACTACAATTCGAGTAGGAAAGAACCCAACCAATTGTAGGGGGATGTAAGAAAAGATAAACTCACTGTTTTTTGTTGGTGTTTTGTTTAAGCTTTAATATTGTTACAGGTAAGACTTAGAGTGTTTATAACTCTTATTCGCTTAAGGTTTTATTTGTTTAATATTTTTGGCTTTTCTAAAATCTTTGAAAAAGGTTTCCTGATGAGCTGGTGTAAGCAACCGGCGAAATGCGCATAGAGGCTTGCTTTCCCTCAACAATAAATTTCAGTGTATTAATCAAATATGAAAAACTGGGAATTTAGCACGTCATACGAAGATCGTATTGATAATAAACTTTGTATTCCCGAAAATAACTTTGATAATATTTTTTTTTTATTGAACGTATGTTATTTGCTAGATTATACGAATTTATTATATATTTTTATTAATTTATTTTACATGCAAGTCTTCGAATATGTAGTCCTTAATTTTGGACATTGCTTTTTCGTATCTGCCACAAGTTTGATTCATTCAATTTAGAACATATCATTTATAGAATTCACGTTTCTGTTTTTTTTTTTTTGATATTTTTTCCTATTTGAAAAATATTGCAAGAAAAGAAGAATTCGGTCTGGCCAAAAGGGTAATTTCATAGACTTTTATATAAAATTTCACCCCACTAGTTTGCTTCAATTGAATCCAAATTATTTTCATTCGATTCAGCACGTATCATTATAGAACTCACGCCCATGTTTTTTTGTCATATTCGAAAAATATTGCAAGGAAAACACAAATTTGGTCTGGCCCGACCAAGACGGTAATCCTAGGGCTTAGTTCCATTAGTTTAACCTTTTGGTACTAAGACATGGTAACTAAATACATGAACTTTTTTGTTCTTCAATAAATTAATCTTTAAATATATACTATACATTTTTCCTTTTTACAAATAATTTTTTTATCAATATTTTCTAAAAATGAACAACCGCGAATCTATGATGCTTTTTTAATGTTTTGTATGCTCAGAAATAATGATGCATGTTAGTACAAAAGTACAAAAATGTGCAAAACCAATAGACAACAAGCTGATATAAAACCTCATTGTTTTAAAAATTTACTGTTTAAAAAACTGTAAATGAAAATTATGTATGTTTTACAAAGTTAAAAATCTTTATATCTTAAAATAAAAAATCTTAATTTGTGAAAAAAAATCTTTAAATCTTATTTTGTTAAAAAAATCTTGAAAAATAAGATAAAATCTTAATTCTGGCAACGCTGGTTGTAATTTATCTGACATTACATTTCTCTGTACGGTTGTTTATTTATTAGTGTGTTTATTTAAAAAAAAAAAAACAATCAAGAAAAAGCCGCCAAGTGAAAAAATACTTCAACAAAATACAGAAAAAGTTTTTATATATTATATTTTTAAATAAACGTCAATATCAACAAAAGCAAACGCAAATAAATAAAAAAGTAATACAAAACACAGCTACGACAATTACAATTAATTATTTTATTAATATAATTTATTTATTTAAAAAAAAAAATTTAACAACCACTTCAAAACACAACATAAAACATTTGTTATAAATACAGCCACAAAACTTTATACAACTACTCGCGGTGAAAATTGCAAATTTATGCAAAGCAATTTTAAGTGTTCTCCAGCAATATAATAAGCAATTATTGCTCCATTGTTCTATCATTGTTCTGCCGAAGTTATTGCTTGTACTTAGCAATAAAAATTGCTACGTGGAGACCCAGCGTAACGATTTTAAATTGCTATTAATTTTAAGCAAGGACTTCATATTTCAAAGCCGCCATCACACAATCGACCGTTTTATTATGTATTTGATTTAAGTACTTTTTCGGAACATTTTTTGGTAATTTTTTTATAAGCCTTTGGAGCCGTAGTTTTAGTTTTATCATTTTTTTTTGTTCTTCATTTAACTGCCTTCAGGGAAAGTTGTGAACAATATTTTCAAATAATAATCGAATTTTAGAGTCAATTTTGACAAACGAATCGAATCCACTGCTTAAATTTTGGTTTTAATAAAAAAACTTATTAAATTGAACAACATTAAAAAGTCAAAAACTTTATGACAAGAATTTGGCAAGAATCTGTTAACACGTTTGTAAATTAAAGAGTGCGAATCTGTGATCTTTTTTTAAAATTATTTTTTTATATTTTTAATTAGGCTTAAGTTCATGAAATTTAATTTTTATTAAATTATTTTTGTGAAGAAAGGAATTTTACAACATGAAAATTAATTAAAATTGTTATTGATAATCTTTCATTCTTGACGTGGCTCGGGCTCGAACCCTGGCCGGCAGGTTACCATGACATGTTTCGATCGCAACCACTCGATCTCCTCAGATGGATTTGCCGTCTTACACTCGCAGCCATCGACGACTGCTGACGTCACTAGTCAAACATCAATCTTTAAACCAAATTGTATTTTAACATTTGGTAGATCGAAATTTCCTTGGACTTCAAGAAAAATTCTTGACGAAAGTACGAAAAAACAGAAGAAAAGGAAAAAACATGTAAAATCAATTAAGATGGATAATCATTCAGGAAAGCAAATTTCGATCTACCAAATGTTAAAATACAATTTGGTTTAAAGATTGATGTTTGACTAGTGACGTCAGCAGTCGTCGATGGCTGCGAGTGTAAGACGGCAAATCCATCTGAGGAGATCGAGTGGTTGCGATCGAAACATGTCATGGTAACCTGCCGGCCAGGGTTCGAGCCCGAGCCACGTCAAGAATGAAAGATTATCAATAACAATTTTAATTAATTTTCATGTTGTAAAATTCCTTTCTTCACAAAAATAATTTAATAAAAATTAAATTTCATGAACTTAAGCCTAATTAAAAATATTAAAAATTTGGATTAAAAACCATAAATAGTTCAACAAAATAACCACAATACTAATTATTATTTTTTTAATATAAAAAAAAAATAATTTTTTTCTTTAGGATTAAAGATTTTCAGACAAATTTACTTCGTAAACTTGAGCAAATGCGGTCCATGGAGTCCTTGAGTTTTTCAGGAAGTCCAAATTGTTCGTAAACATTTCTGAGCAAATTTAGTTAAATTAAAAATATGAAAGGGTTTTTATTACGTACTACTATATAAATAAATAAAAAGACATGATCCGAAACTAGTGGTAACGTTATCTGATAAATAGATCTTTAACTTGTGGATACATTTTAGCGTCTAAGAACGTAAAAATCAGAGAACTAAAACGTTCACATATTATTTGTAATGAGCGAGCGTGAGCGTTATTATTAAAAATGTTGCTGCTTATTTACCTCACGAGGGTGAGGAATAAAAAAAAATGGGATTCCCTCATGCATGAAAAGTGAGCAAAAAACAAATTCATATGTGAACTTTTCAGATATGAAAAATTGGATTTATTCATATGTATTAAAATGCTTCACAAGGAAAAAAGAAACAAAACATGTACATACATATATAATACACACAGGCGTTCGTGCAAATTGTCGAGCAACAGCAAAATTTCTTATGAATGAGAGCTATAGACCGATATTTAACAAATTCATTATTGACTATAAAAAGATGTTAATTTCTCATTCATGAGAAAATTCATGAATGCGTTCAAACGAACGATCATATATGAATTTAGTTTAGCTATGGTAAAAATATTTCAATTCTTTACTCATTCTCTGTAACAATGGTGAGAACTTCTCGCATCAAAAAGATGTGAAACAAAATATTCCATCGTTTCCCAAAAGTGAAAAAAAATTTTGTCTTTAACTTAAGTCGAAAATTATCAAAAGAATTTGCGTCGTTACTTTATAAATGTCATAAAATTCCACCCGAAGCCGATGTGAAATTGCACTATACATATTGAAATAATGTAAAGTGCTACTTTAATGTTTTTGTTTATGAAATAGCTTTGAAAACATTCGTTTTGAAAAAAAAGAATAGTTAAAAGAAAATAAAACTTTTGTTCTTTAAAAAATTCATAAAAAACAAAAATTACAGTTTTGGCTTATAAACATTTAGTTATAAACATATTTCGAATCAAATGAGCTTTATTTCATGTTAACGGTGCACAACTTTTGGGTTTGTTCACAATTGATTCAGAAAACTGGATTTATAAAAATCGCGATTTCCTTACAAAAACAAAATTTTTTAATATGTGTGAATTTGCTGCTGTTATATTTATAAACGTTTTTTGTTTTCTGTTTTATTTTTAAGCTCGCCAACAAAAATCTTAAAACGAGAGAATTGACTCGAATTGTGCTCGTGAGTAGAATTTTTTCCTTTCTTGCCCAAAACTACTAAAATGGAGATGTGACTTTCTTTCTTAGGAAGGCAGTATTACAGACCCCATTTTTTAAAGTATAGCATGTCGAGCAGGCTAGCGAGATTGAGAGAGACTTGTTGGTCATTTAAAAACATTTTATCGAACAAGTTGTCACAAAAGTAGATATTTTTGGGGTTTTGTTTAAGTAGATTGTCTGTAGTTTCTTCTGCTTCTCACGCATTCACGATCTAACTGTTTTAGGTTTATTAAAAAATATATTTTTGGGTCTATCGTTTTCAAACTCATTCAATAGCAGCAGGCATTTCATCGGAAGCGTATATTATTATAAAACCACGTTAATTAGTTAGTCATTTTTTTATGGGAGTACCCTTTTCCAGCCCTCCTATACCACCTAGATTTTGTTGGAGCCTCACTATTGTAGTGCAGATAAAAGAAAAATAATAAGCAAACTAAATCTAAAATTTAATTTTTTTTTGCCACGACGACATCTATTGATAAGAAAATATGAAGGTAGCTGCTTTAGTAGTGAACATCAAAAAACTTAATTTTTAAGAAATCGAAAAAAACTGTTTTTGACCTAAAAAAATAGTTAAAAACATAACTTTGGACCATTTAGTAGAAAATCCAGATTATGATCTAAAAAGTTTTTTTTTAGACATTTTTAGACTAGATAATGAAAGATTTTAAGTTGTGTCATTTTTGATGATGCATTATTTGCACAAGTTACCGATCTAATTTGATTTATGCCACTTTGGCTGAATTTCCCGTTTTGACACTTTTGCCAAATTCTAAACTGACTAAAGTCTAATTAATATAAACTCCAACAAAGATTTGTTTTATCAAAAGTGTCACAATTCGAGTTAAGACTATTTAGCACTTAGCAGTAGGGATCTACTACCATTATATTTTCTGACACAACTAAAAATAAGTCACTTTTATGAATTCGAACTTTATACCAATTGCAACATAAAGAAAGACATAACTGTTTTTAGCAACAGTTACTGTCAACAAAATACACTGATAATTTCTATAGACAAACTAGTATATTGTGCATAGTTTAAGCATATAAACCCGAAAAATGAAAATTTTGAGCTGTGACACTTTTGAACTAGGTGTGCGATATGGCTCCAAAGTTCTTCACATTTTTAACAAGACTATTAAGTAAATTTTCGCTGCTACTGCTACTTGTATGTGGTACGTTATAATTAAAAATTTTACTGCATTCAAGTAATATTTTTGAGGAGGGTATAAACTTAGACAGCGACACCACACAAAATAAGTTTTAGTTTAAATTATTTTATTTTAGTGTTCAGATATCACTTGCACTTCTGACTTTTAATTCTGTTTTTATTTCTCTGCCTTTTATTTTTAATTTCTTTACTTTTGCACTGTTTTCCATTTGTCATGTTACCAACTTTAACTCTAATTACCATCTCATGGGGACAGTGTCAATGCTACCCAAAGAAAGTCTATGATAACTTTATTTACCCCCTCCACACCCAATTTATTTTGGTTCAAGATTGTCTTTTGAGCTTGGTCATGAAATAAATACAATCCCAGAAGAAACCAGTATTTTTTATTTATTGTCAGTTTGACATTTCTACTGTGTTTTGATAAGAAAAAAGGTCAGTTTTCTTTTTACCAGCAGCACCAAAATTGTGTCACTGTTTTCTTTGTATTGTTTGTGTGTAGTAAAATGTTTATGACTGTGTAAATAAGTATGTTTACATGGATGTATGTATGTATATGAGGGTGACTATAGTGTATGGACCAGGAATGGAAAAAATTTACTGTTTCAGTATTTCTGAAACTTTACATCTTTTATTTTCTATGGAAAACTTTTGAAATAGAATTGGAAAAGTTTCTAAAGAGAACCTTGGGATTGGAAAATTTTCTTTAGAAATTATTCAAACTGATAATATTATTTTTTAAGAAACAATGATTGAAAAAAAAGAATCAGAAGATTTTTTATTGAAAATTTTCGAATTAAAAAGTTTTCTATTGAAAACGAATCGGATTTTTAATATTTTATAAAAAAAAAAACAAATCCGCAAGAAAATAATGCCATCCCTGTGGTAAGCATTGAACTACCCTGCAAATAAAATTAGATCACCTGATCCATTTTTATAAAATGGACTACTCCATGGACTAGTCCGATGTAATGCAAGCATGGACCATGTCATTGTTAAAAAGTGTTTGTAGTGAGATGACTTGTCTTCGTTTTTTAACGACGTGCTTTCGTTTTTAAACTACTTCAAAACTAATCCTCTTGTGTATACCATGGAGTAGTTTTAAAACTACTCCTTTGTAGTCCAAAGCTGGATTATATGGTCCTCCCCTAGGACATCGTAATGTTAAATAGACCACTTTTTTCCATACGTTTTGGTTACTTTTGGAGTAGTTCTGGTCCCTTGGGGGCTACTCTTTACACGCGTGTTTGGACTTATCCTATTATTTGCAGGGTAGTATGTGCTTGTGCTTAAATTCTTTCATGGGAATAAGGGTTACTGTCCCTTTTGGCCTTTTTAGTTGCCAATGATATTGTCAAGTTGTAGCACATACTTCGGCACAGACATACAAAATGATAAATATTACGGTCGTTATTGTTATTGCATTAAGTTGTCTATGATGTACGATTGAGAGAGTTTATTCTTATATGTTTACGTCTCTTTTTTGTTGCTGTTGTATTTTCTTTTCAAATTAAATTCTTCGGTTTTGGGGTAATCCAATATTTAAATGGAGTCCTTGAATGGAGAACAACTCTGTGCATTTTTAGTTAGTTTTAGCCAGTTACTCCTTTTTTGGGCCATTCTTTTTATTTCAGCCTTTTTAATCTTGATGTTTTAGTACTTGTCTGTGTGAGTGTGTATATGTATTTGTAAGAATAATCGTTATTAAGAGGCTTATCTTGATGACTTTAACATCCTTTTAGAAATAAATTGCCATCTTGGAATAAAAAAGTTAAGCAATTAACAAGACAGTAACTTTTTATC
Source organism: Pollenia angustigena (assembly GCA_930367215.1). Lineage (NCBI taxonomy): Eukaryota > Metazoa > Arthropoda > Insecta > Diptera > Polleniidae > Pollenia > Pollenia angustigena. The sequence goes on along the minus strand of OV884057.1, from coordinate 114,138,840 downwards.
TAGCTTCTTTGTTTCTCTCTTGCTTCTTTTAGTTTTAACTGCACAGGATACAGAATAAAATTAACAGTTTAAAAATTTCTAAAATTATAAATAGAAAAAAAGTAAGAGAATTCTCTGTTCGGCTGTGCCAAACCAAAAAACACCCTTCACCGTTTATCATTGTTGATGGTAACAGGTGGCGCATAAGTTATTTTATGATTTATTTATGAAATAACTTTTTCTTTTTGATTTTATTTGACGTTTGCATTAATCAAAATTAAGGTTATAAGTAGTTTGGAAATACATATGTTCACATTATGTTTTAAGGAAAATATCTTTCAAATGGTGCCCATTGTTTGCTTCGACCAGACGTGCTCTTTCCAGAGTATTTTCCTTAACTTTGCTTAAAATTTTTGATCCCATTGCCCTCAATTATTTTCGGATAATCGCCTTAAGCAGTTGTATGGCTCTTGGATTATTGCCATAGTCCAAGAAAAAAAATCGGAAGCCGTTAAATCGGGAGAATGCGGTGGCCAGTTCAAATGAGAAAAACGCAATATTATTCGATATTATTCCATCGCGGAAAATTTCGCGTTTGGGATCCACAGTTGGACGAGCTGTGGCTTCATCTTGTTGAAATAGAAATTCTGGATTGTCCTTCGGGCTTTAAAAATCTTGCAACCATTGCCCGGTATTGATTGTCATTCATGAAATTTGGTACATACATAGGTCGTTTTGGCGCAAGGGCGAATCGGTCCATAATTTCATATAGCCCCCACACAGGCTGCTTTCCGGAACAGGGTCTTCAAACCAATTTTAATGAAATTTAAAACATAGATAGGTCCATATTTATATGGACACATAAGGTATGCGTTTTTTTTTTTTTTTTAAATAGAACCACGAGGGGAGATAAGCGGTAAAATCGGCCTATCAGAATCCCTCTTCATATAGCCATACACTCTCGAAAATTTTGTGTTGGATATCATATGGTTGGGTCGGGCTTGACCGACTATACTTTCTTACTTAATTTTTGTGTTACTCTGTCTTAGCGGTACTGTAACGTACTTTTTATATTGCTGTATATATTTTTCATGTGTTTAAGTTTTGCGTATGAAGCCTTTTTATCAACGTATTTTATTATTTGCTTGTTTAAGATATTTTCTCTCGAAAATTCCATAGCGATCAAATTCCTCAGTCACACACTCTTTTCATTCAATAATACTCTTTCTGTAACGTCTTTTTACCATCATAGTTTGTGACGTCTTATTTCCTTTTAAAATAAAGTTTTTGTATAAAGTAACGTCTGTTAGTTCCCCTTCTCTCAGTTTTTGGTATAGTCATGTTTTCCCCCTGGGGCTTATAGTTCTTATTCGCTTAACAGTTTTATTTGTATAATATCTTTATTTTTTCTAAAATCTTTGGATGAAGTTTCCTGACGATCTGGCCTAAGCAACCAGTGAAATACGTTGTTTTTGTTTAAGCTTTGATATTGTTACAAGTAAAACTTGGGCTTATATTTCTTATTCGCTTAACAGTTTTATTTGTATAATTTCTTTAGTTTTTCTAAAATCTTTGTATGAAGTTTCCTGACGATCTGGCCTAAGCAACCAGTGAAATGCGCATAGGTATAGCTTATCCCATCAACAATAAACTTCAGTTCGTCAATAGTATGAAATGGGAATTTAGCACATTATAACGAAACCTTGATAGCTTTTGTTTTCTTTTAAGACGGTAAATCCCTCTGAGGTGATCGAGTGGTAGCGATCGAAACATGTCAGGGTAACCAGCCGCCTGGGTTCGAATCTCAGGTCAGTCAAGAATGAATGATTATCAATAACAATTTTAATTAATTTTCATGTTGTAAAATTCCTTTCTTCATAAAAATAATTTTATGAAAATTAAATTTGATGAACTTTAGCCTAATTAAAAATATTAAAAATTAGGATTAAAAACCATAAATAGTTCAACAAAATTACCACAATACTAATTATTTTCTCTGTATATATTGAAATGAAAGTAATTTTCGGAACTTATATTCTTTATTTCTGCAAATTTTGGGTTTTTACACGAAGTTGTAACAAAATTGGAAACAAAAAATCGTTCATTGGTGAAGTGAATATAGTAATGGACACCGTACGAAAAATGTACGGTGTTCCAGGGATAAAGGAGACAATGTTAATAAAAAATATAAATCAGTTTTATTTAAAAATGTAAGATTTTCGGTACTAAAAGATATTGTGAATATTTTGGGAGGCAAGCGGAATTGTGAGTTCAATCGTATAAAATATACTTCAGAGCAAATATTTTGAATATGCTCCCTTAACATTTGTAGACGTGGAAAAAATTTTATCTATGTACAAGAACGGGCTGACTCCAAGTTTTCCTTTCGAAAATTTATCGCATCCATTTATAATTTATTGTAACAACGTATTAACCGAAAAAGTAGAAAATAAACAATAAATTCAAATTGCTTTTTTTTAATTTTAACAGCTTATTTTCATGTTTTTAAAATCTTTTTTAAGAGCTTAAAACTATTTTTAGTGCTTTTTTTTTGGTTGCCCTAGTTATGAGCAATTAAATTTTTAAAATTTATTAAAAAATCATATAATTAGTATTGTGGTTATTTTGTTGAACTATTTTATGGTTTTTAATCCAAATTTTTAATATTTTAATTAGGCTTAAGTTCATGAAATTTAATTTTCATTAAATTATTTTTATGAAGAAAGGAATTTTTACAACATGAAAATTAATTAAAATTGTTATTGATAATCTTTCATTCTTGACGTGGCTCGGGCTCGAACCCTGGCCGGCAGGTTACCATGACATGTTTCGATCGCAACCACTCGATCTCCTCAGATGGATTTGCCGTCTTACACTCGCAGCCATCGACGACTGCTGACGTCAATAGTCAAACATCAATCCTTAAACCAAATTGTATTTTAACATTTGGTAGATCGAAATTTGCTTTCCTGAATGATTATCCATTTTAATTGATTTTACATGTTTTTTTCTTTACTTCTCTTTTTTCGTACTTTTGTCAAGAATTTTTCTTGAAGTCCAAGTACATTTTTTGTTTTTTCATTTTGTCTTTCTCTTTTCTGTTGACCTTTTTCAGCACAACTTGAAGAACAAATGTACACATAGAGCTCGTGCCTTAGCTTTAACAATAATTAGTATTGTGGTTATTTTGTTGAACTATTTTATGGTTTTTAATCCAAATTTTTAATATTTTCGATCTACCAAATGTTAAAATACAATTTGGTTTAAGGATTGATGTTTGACTATTGACGTCAGCAGTCGTCGATGGCTGCGAGTGTAAGACGGCAAATCCATCTGAGGAGATCGAGTGGTTGCGATCGAAACATGTCATGGTAACCTGCCGGCCAGGGTTCGAGCCCGAGCCACGTCAAGAATGAAAGATTATCAATAACAATTTTAATTAATTTTCATGTTGTAAAAATTCCTTTCTTCATAAAAATAATTTAATGAAAATTAAATTTCATGAACTTAAGCCTAATTAAAATATTAAAAATTTGGATTAAAAACCATAAAATAGTTCAACAAAATAACCACAATACTAATTATTGTTAAAGCTAAGGCACGAGCTCTATGTGTACATTTGTCCTTCAAGTTGTGCTGAAAAAGGTCAACAGAAAAGAGAAAGACAAAATGAAAAAACAAAAAATGTACTTGGACTTCAAGAAAAATTCTTGACAAAAGTACGAAAAAAGAGAAGTAAAGAAAAAAACATGTAAAATCAATTAAAATGGATAATCATTCAGGAAAGCAAATTTCGATCTACCAAATGTTAAAATACAATTTGGTTTAAGGATTGATGTTTGACTATTGACATCAGCAGTCGTCGATGGCTGCGAGTGTAAGACGGCAAATCCATCTGAGGAGATCGAGTGGTTGCGATCGAAACATGTCATGGTAACCTGCCGGCCAGGGTTCGAGCCCGAGCCACGTCAAGAATGAAAGATTATCAATAACAATTTTAATTAATTTTCATGTTGTAAAAATTCCTTTCTTCATAAAAATAATTTAATGAAAATTAAATTTCATGAACTTAAGCCTAATTAAAATATTAAAAATTTGGATTAAAAACCATAAAATAGTTCAACAAAATAACCACAATACTAATTATTGTTAAAGCTAAGGCACGAGCTCTATGTGTACATTTGTCCTTCAAGTTGTGCTGAAAAAGGTCAACAGAAAAGAGAAAGACAAAATGAAAAAACAAAAAATGTACTTGGACTTCAAGAAAAATTGTTGACAAAAGTACGAAAAAAGAGAAGTAAAGAAAAAAACATGTAAAATCAATTAAAATGGATAATCATTCAGGAAAGCAAATTTCGATCTACCAAATGTTAAAATACAATTTGGTTTAAGGATTGATGTTTGACTATTGACGTCAGCAGTCGTCGATGGCTGCGAGTGTAAGACGGCAAATCCATCTGAGGAGATCGAGTGGTTGCGATCGAAACATGTCATGGTAACCTGCCGGCCAGGGTTCGAGCCCGAGCCACGTCAAGAATGAAAGATTATCAATAACAATTTTAATTAATTTTCATGTTGTAAAAATTCCTTTCTTCATAAAAATAATTTAATGAAAATTAAATTTCATGAACTTAAGCCTAATTAAAATATTAAAAATTTGGATTAAAAACCATAAAATAGTTCAACAAAATAACCACAATACTAATTATTGCTAAAGCTAAGGCACGAGCTCTATGTGTACATTTGTCCTTCAAGTTGTGCTGAAAAAGGTCAACAGAAAAGAGAAAGACAAAATGAAAAAACAAAAAATGTACTTGGACTTCAAGAAAAATTCTTGACAAAAGTACGAAAAAAGAGAAGTAAAGAAAAAAACATGTAAAATCAATTAAAATGGATAATCATTCAGGAAAGCCAATTTCGATCTACCAAATGTTAAAATACAATTTGGTTTAAGGATTGATGTTTGACTATTGACGTCAGCAGTCGTCGATGGCTGCGAGTGTAAGACGGCAAATCCATCTGAGGAGATCGAGTGGTTGCGATCGAAACATGTCATGGTAACCTGCCGGCCAGGGTTCGAGCCCGAGGCACGTCAAGAATGAAAGATTATCAATAACAATTTTAATTAATTTTCATGTTGTAAAAATTCCTTTCTTCATAAAAATAATTTAATGAAAATTAAATTTCATGAACTTAAGCCTAATTAAAATATTAAAAATTTGGATTAAAAACCATAAAATAGTTCAACAAAATAACCACAATACTAATTATTGTTAAAGCTAAGGCACGAGCTCTATGTGTACATTTGTCCTTCAAGTTGTGCTGAAAAAGGTCAACAGAAAAGAGAAAGACAAAATGAAAAAACAAAAAATGTACTTGGACTTCAAGAAAAATTCTTGACAAAAGTACGAAAAAAGAGAAGTAAAGAAAAAAACATGTAAAATCAATTAAAATGGATAATCATTCAGGAAAGCAAATTTCGATCTACCAAATGTTAAAATACAATTTGGTTTAAGGATTGATGTTTGACTATTGACGTCAGCAGTCGTCGATGGCTGCGAGTGTAAGACGGCAAATCCATCTGAGGAGATCGAGTGGTTGCGATCGAAACATGTCATGGTAACCTGCCGGCCAGGGTTCGAGCCCGAGCCACGTCAAGAATGAAAGATTATCAATAACAATTTTAATTAATTTTCATGTTGTAAAAATTCCTTTCTTCATAAAAATAATTTAATGAAAATTAAATTTCATGAACTTAAGCCTAATTAAAATATTAAAAATTTGGATTAAAAACCATAAAATAGTTCAACAAAATAACCACAATACTAATTATTGTTAAAGCTAAGGCACGAGCTCTATGTGTACATTTGTCCTTCAAGTTGTGCTGAAAAAGGTCAACAGAAAAGAGAAAGACAAAATGAAAAAACAAAAAATGTACTTGGACTTCAAGAAAAATTCTTGACAAAAGTACGAAAAAAGAGAAGTAAAGAAAAAAACATGTAAAATCAATTAAAATGGATAATCATTCAGGAAAGCAAATTTCGATCTACCAAATGTTAAAATACAATTTGGTTTAAGGATTGATGTTTGACTATTGACGTCAGCAGTCGTCGATGGCTGCGAGTGTAAGACGGCAAATCCATCTGAGGAGATCGAGTGGTTGCGATCGAAACATGTCATGGTAACCTGCCGGCCAGGGTTCGAGCCCGAGCCACGTCAAGAATGAAAGATTATCAATAACAATTTTAATTAATTTTCATGTTGTGAAAATTCCTTTCTTCATAAAAATAATTTAATGAAAATTAAATTTCATGAACTTAAGCCTAATTAAAATATTAAAAATTTGGATTAAAAACCATAAAATAGTTCAACAAAATAACCACAATACTAATTATTGTTAAAGCTAAGGCACGAGCTCTATGTGTACATTTGTCCTTCAAGTTGTGCTGAAAAAGGTCAACAGAAAAGAGAAAGACAAAATGAAAAAACAAAAAATGTACTTGGACTTCAAGAAAAATTCTTGACAAAAGTACGAAAAAAGAGAAGTAAAGAAAAAAACATGTAAAATCAATTAAAATGGATAATCATTCAGGAAAGCAAATTTCGATCTACCAAATGTTAAAATACAATTTGGTTTAAGGATTGATGTTTGACTATTGACGTCAGCAGTCGTCGATGGCTGCGAGTGTAAGACGGCAAATCCATCTGAGGAGATCGAGTGGTTGCGATCGAAACATGTCATGGTAACCTGCCGGCCAGGGTTCGAGCCCGAGCCACGTCAAGAATGAAAGATTATCAATAACAATTTTAATTAATTTTCATGTTGTAAAAATTCCTTTCTTCATAAAAATAATTTAATGAAAATTAAATTTCATGAACTTAAGCCTAATTAAAATATTAAAAATTTGGATTAAAAACCATAAAATAGTTCAACAAAATAACCACAATACTAATTATTGTTAAAGCTAAGGCACGAGCTCTATGTGTACATTTGTCCTTCAAGTTGTGCTGAAAAAGGTCAACAGAAAAGAGAAAGACAAAATGAAAAAACAAAAAATGTACTTGGACTTCAAGACAAATTCTTGACAAAAGTACGAAAAAAGAGAAGTAAAGAAAAAAACATGTAAAATCAATTAAAATGGATAATCATTCAGGAAAGCAAATTTCGATCTACCAAATGTTAAAATACAATTTGGTTTAAGGATTGATGTTTGACTATTGACGTCAGCAGTCGTCGATGGCTGCGAGTGTAAGACGGCAAATCCATCTGAGGAGATCGAGTGGTTGCGATCGAAACATGTCATGGTAACCTGCCGGCCAGGGTTCGAGCCCGAGCCACGTCAAGAATGAAAGATTATCAATAACAATTTTAATTAATTTTCATGTTGTAAAAATTCCTTTCTTCATAAAAATAATTTAATGAAAATTAAATTTCATGAACTTAAGCCTAATTAAAATATTAAAAATTTGGATAAAAAATCATATTTTCTCAGTCGGATAATAAAAAGGTGCATATTAAATAACCCTGCTTATAGAAAAATTTTTACGCAGAGATCTGAATTGTTGGCTCCTGAGGTTTTCAGGTGTTATCTTAAATATGAGTACATATTTCAAAATTGGAGGCAAAAAAATATTTTTGGCCGCTCTTTCAAAAATAGCAACACTTTGCGCCGCTCGACTTCGCCCACTATCCAGTACGATTCCCTACAAGAAATGAATAGCTAAAACTAAGAAAAAAATTTGTTACTAAAGTGGGGGGTCCAGACTATTTTACATGAATGATAGTTTTGTTCAAATACTACATACTTTCTTTATTTTCAGACTGATGAAAGTGATACTAGCTTTGAGGTGGTCAATGAACCAAGTATGACAGTATTGTGGACACTATCCACAATTTAGTCGCCGATAGGTTAGTGACAATACACTTTGTTACCAGATTCTTGCATAGAAATAGATACATAGCGCTCCTTTATTTTAACGTATTATATCTCAAAAATTCAAAAAAGTTATGCTACTGAAGCAAAACTGCTTCTTCTTTATACCTATGTACATTAGGGATATAACTTTTTAACAATTTTTTAAAATATCAAAATTGGCATAGCACAGTCCGATAGAGCATAAACAACTATAAGGGAACGTATATTTATTTTTTCGCTAACGTCAAAAAAGTTCACGCACCAACCGCGATGAAGTTTTGAAATATTAAATTTTCTTTTTGGTTAAGAAAAATTAATAATATGTTTATTTAAAACAAAAAATAGCTCAAGTATGAAATTTAAATAATATTTAGAGATGGTAAGAGATTTTTCGGCAAACTAAAATGTATCTTTTACCTTTTTTAACAAAAAAAAAATTAAAAAAAGAATAAAAAACACCGTATAAAATTATGAATATTCAATATTGCATTGGTTTAGAAAAACCAATTGGTGCGTGAACTTTTTTGAGAAAAATTACAAAAGATTATGATTTTTGTGGTTACTAGGACATGGTTGACCTCATGGTACTATGCCAAAAAATTGGTTATGCCCCTAATGTACATATGTAAAATATAAAATATATAAAAAATTCGCATTTTGCTAAGTTTGATTTTTGAATTTTCATAAATTATAAAAATTATAAAAACAAACTGAAAAAACTATGTTGACAATAAGTCAAAACAAGTTTACGAGACATTTTCATTAATTTTGTTTTGAATAAGACCTTATTCAGGACAATATGAGCAACAATTTCATGTATTCTGTCCTCAATGTGTTTTGAAACAAGACTCTTTGAATGCAATGGTCGCTTATGTTGTCCTCAATAAAGTCTTATTGAAGACAAGTTTAAGGAAATGTCTCACAGAAAGTCGTAAATAAGATACACGTTTTGTTACTAAAGTTGTATTCATCAATATTATATTTGCGACAAATTTTAAAATGTCGTAAGGACATTGTTGACGACATTTTTGTCTATGAACATTTGACCAAGTGGGCGTATGTATGATATACCTAATTAGCATTTTGTATCATAATAGAATCATTTAGGAATCCTTTTTCAATCTAAATCCTTTTCTATTGCTTAAGTAATAAAAAAGGTTTTAATCATCAAAAGTAATCAGAAAAAACTCATTGAGGGGAATTTTATAAAAAAATAATCAGCCAAATGCCGTCTATCGTATTTTTTCCCCAAAGTAATAAAATTAGAATAAGGCTGTCAAACAATTCTGTAAATGCTCATTCTGTACTCAAATTCTATTTTCAAAGAAATATTTTGTTTAAATAATTTAACTGTTTTGGTTTTGGCCAATATTTACAACAAATAATTTGTAAATATTTGAAAAAAATTACTTTTCTTAAAGCAAATTTTATTGCGGTTTTCGGTTTTTTTAGATTTTTCAATAAGCTAAAGCGTTTTTGAGTTTTGCGAACATATGTTGTGCAACTCCACCATTTTCGATATTTTTGTATGGGGACGACCCTAATGATTAAAGATGGAGACTAGGTATGTTCTGAAAAAATGCTCGGGTAGCAAAAATATTGGACGTCTGTCATATATTTGACTCCTCTAGAGCCACTCTGGGGCTAGTAAATTCGGTTGCGGGTAATTTTATAAAAAACAATATTTTGTATGGGAGTCTCCTTAAGGAGCACAGATAGGGAATTAGTCAGGGTTTAAAAGCATCCATCAGCTGAATGCTTTTTATTTTTGCTTTTGCCACTGCTATTGAAATTTGTAATTTTTTTTCCAACAGCCAATGTTTTGTTTTTCGTTTGTGCAAAAAAGCAAATCTCCTATTTTGTATATTTTTATTTTCTGACAACTGCTTTTTTACCAGCCAGCGACAAAAATGGACAACCACATAAAAAGCAAAAGCTAAAAAAAATTATTTCGCCTTTTGCTTTTTTACTTTTTCCTGAAAGAAGAGCTAGTTAAAAAAGACAAACCAAAAAAAAAATCTAAAATTCAAAGAACAAAAATTCTTCTCTGGCTGGTAATAACAAAAAGCCGATTCAATAAAATGAAAAGCAGCGGAAGTGTGTGCTAAAAGCAGTCTGAGCAGAGCTATTAGCTCTGCAAAAAGGCAGATTACAACGAAAAAATACTGATCAGTGTACAAGCAACATGGTTTTTTTATGGTGATGAGGAAAAATGAATTTTTGCCTTTCTTCAGTAATGTTGTAGTAATGTTGTTGTTGCTCGCCAAACAAATAAAAAATTCTTGTTGTGTTTGTTTTGCATGAAAAATATCACTTGTCGTCGTCGAGTATTTTTTTTCGCAATCATGTGCCTTTGCAACCTTTTTTGCTGCTTTTATCTCCTATTTTGCGGCTATTAGCATGCATTGGTTTTTGATTTGGCGGCTGTTTGACAGAAGCTGTTTGTTTCATTCTTTTTCCTACCTATTTTTTCCTACAACATAAAAGTAATTGCCGTTGCTTTTTGAGTTCCATCAAATTGTTAAAAAAGCAAAAGCTGAAAAAAGCCAGTGCCAATTATTTTGTGTGTTTATTTTGCTGCTGCTTTTGAAAAGTGTGGGCTTTTTTAGTAGTGGAACTTGTCGGCTTTTTAATTTTGATTTTTTTTTTTAATAGGAAAAAGTAAAAATTTGGCTGCTTTTGCTAATATGGCGATAGCATTTTAAACCCTGGAATTAGTATGTTAATAAAAAATTAAGGGGGGGGGGGGGGAATATTAGTGGGAGTCAGTCTTACATTTTACCCCTCTAGGAGCGACTGAGGGGCAGTTGTGAAGCTTTTTTTGGCTTTTGTATCGTTTTCCCCTAACTTCGACCCCGATAAGGAGCCATTTACCCCCATCCCACCACCCAAATTTTTTGGCTTATGCGTTTTTTTACAAACTTCACAAAATTGGGGGCTCTAGCGTATCGAAATCTTGCTGCTAAGGATTTCCATATAACACTAATCCACCCCTAATGTACATCAGGCGCGGATTCAGGGGTGGGGGAAACAAGGAAACTCCATTCCCGTAAATTATAAAAATATGTTTTGTTAATTTCCATAATACAAGAATTCCCAATAATAATATTTCTTTTAATGTACAAAATTTTTGGAAATCCCAGCAAGGTTTTTTTTTTTTTTGTTTATTTTTTAGGGAATCTCTAACGAAATTTTCAATAAATATTTTTTTATTCTTTTTTTTTATTGAATCTCTAACGATTTTCAATAAGTATCCATATCTTAATCCTAATAGTTATTTATTAGATATTTTCAAAGAAACATCTAGTTTACCGTACTCAATTACTTATTATTCTACATTCAATCCCAGCAGGTGCTATCTACATCCAAAGACTAAACGTTTGACTTGATAATGCGTGCTGTTGAATTATTAAAAAGCCTAACCCCCATATTCATAAAAAATATTTTTGTTTTATTGGAGGTTTATTGAACGAGTTTCCTATGAAAATGTGTTCAATAAACCTCCAATAAAATAAAAATATTTTTTATGAATATGGGGGTAAGTATTTGCAATATTTATGTATAAATGTGTTATATGAATTAAAATTCTATTCGATAATTTTTGACGAAAGTACGGATTTGTCGGGGAAAAACCAGATTTCCTTATCTTAAAGATATTTCAACATACAACAAAAAGTTTTTAGGGAAGAATTTATTGGCTTTGTTGTAAACGCATTTGAAGAGGCTTCAAAAGATATTGATGACGTTGATGTGTCAATTGATGCGAAGGCACTATCATCAATTGTTCTTAAAGCTTTGACAAATGTTGGTCCTTACCTTAAAAATTGTGTAGGAGATGGAACAGATGGGTGTCCTTTGATGTCAGCAGAAAATGGAGCAGTTCAAAATTTCTGGAAAAGCGACAAGTGCCATTAATACAAAAAGTTGTATAATTTGTTAAAGAAACGACAAAATTTTTTTAATATAATCATCCCAAGCGAAAAACTGTTTAAGCAAAGTATTTGGGAGCCAAACTCTCTTCATTATGCATCTTTGCAACAAGTGTACATCATATAGTAGAAGCTTTGGAAAAAATATCTAAGTGGAAAGGTAGTATCTCTACCTTTATATTAAGGAACTCACTTTGTGCTTTTAAATGTATTTGCGGAATATACATATTGAGTGTGCTACTTATTGGAACACAGCCGCTAGTATCATTTTACGAAAGCACGATATAGACCTTCAAAAAGGATCAAGCCTTATCAAAATTTTAATCATGTTCCTTGAAGAAAAAATAAATAAAGCCGAAGAACAATTTAAAGCGATTTTTGAAAAAGTTAAGGTTATTTGCGTTCAAATCGAGGTTCCTATCGAAAAGACAAGATTTGAACGAAATAATCACATCCAAAATGTTGAAGATTACTACCGAGTTGTAGGTTACATTCCTCTTATTGAATTTATTTTAGAAGATCTCAAAACTGTTTAAACCACAACAAGCTGATGAACTGATTATTTTTGATAAAAGAGATATATGTACACCTACTAAGATCTAAACTTGAGCCTGATCTATCAGATAACGTTGTAGATGCTTTAATAAACTGTGATGAAGATATCTACCCAAATCTAAGAAAAATATTTCAAATTTTGGTTTAATGCTCGTCAGTAAAGCTACGAGCGGGAGGTAATATCCTAACCCTTCGTCGAATGAAAACATGGCTCGGCTCAACAATGACAGAAGATAGACTCTACTGTCTAAATACGCCTCACAAGGAAATCATAAATTGCTTATTTAAAAAGATTAATGTATATTGAACTGATCTTATATTTTATTTAACCTTTTTGTGGAGTTTTTTTAATTAGGGTAACGACTTTTTTTGGACAAAATTTCTTCATCCCACAATTTAGTATTGATTATGAAAATAATTATTTTAGGCCATTTTGTCCAAAAAGTTTCCGCACCAATTTAAAATATTTTTATGAATACAGGCATAAATACACAAAATAAGAAACTGTATAACAAAAACGTAAAGTTATTTTTTTGGGTTTAATGAAATAAATTTTAAGTTTAAAGTGCGAGTTGATTTACATAATGGAAAAATATCTTGTGCAACTTTAATAGCTCGTTCCGCGCATATACGCTGCTGAAAATTATCACTGTTTCATACATCCGCCAAACAACTCATCTATCACAACATCTATCATTTGCTATTAAAATTTATTTTATTAAAAAAACCGCGAAATAAGTTATTAGAAAATGCTTATAATTTTGTAATTAAATTTTAATTTTGTATAGTGAGGAGAAAAATTTAAATTCAAAAAATTTTTCTCGCGTTTGGTGCGGAAACTTTCTTTACGATCGCGAAAAAGGAATACATCATTTCGTAATATTTTTTCACGGTCTATACGGCTATGTGAAGAAGAATTTGATATTCGCAAAAATTGCTAAAGCTGAATCCGCGCCTGATGTACATACATTATGACGATAATTTTGCTCTATTTAATCGGTTTCACTTTTATTAAATTATTTGTTGTTTTTTACTTGGTCAACGCTTGAAGACTAAAGGTCCAAGCATAATGTGTAAATCATATGTGTTAACACATATTCAACGTAAGGAAACTTTTTATGAACTTTTATGAAATTGTCATTTGCTTAAACAAAGTTTGCCACTACCACATGTCGTGCGGAATTGGATGTTTTTTGATTTTGGTTTTTAAATTCAAAAATTTTCAAAAAATTAACAGCCTGACCCACAATAACGAAACGAAAATTTCTTTCGCATATTTACATTGAAAACAAAAACAAATTTTCATTTTTTATTATTGTTTTCAAAATAAATATAAGAAAGAAATATTCTTATCGACATCGTGGGCCAGGCAGTTAATTAATTAATAGGGATGTGATTTCCGACCAATTATCTTTCCGAATCATTAAATTTGCGTTAAAATGGCATCGATTTGTTTTTGCATATTGTTACATATTTTGGTGAAAATGCATATTTTTGCATATTAAGGTTTTAAATGCATATTTTTGCATATTTTGACATTTTTGAGGGATCTTTTATTTTCCATATTAAAAAAAAATTTTCAAGATTTCTACAAAAGATGCTTCTATTTTAAGCCGATATTACATCATTAAGACTTCCAATGGGTTGCAAATTACTTGCTTGGCACATGGGCTATACTTCGTTGCAGAGAATTTAGAAGCCAATTCGATTATATTGCACTTTTTAATTAAATGTATCCCTTGATTCACCTTCCACGGTAGCCAGTAGTAGCAAAATTGGGGCCTGGCTAGATGCTTCAGAATTATATTCAAAAAAACTTCGATTAATTTAAGAATGTTTGAAGAACCGATGATTGTGCAATTAAAAACAGGAAAAGAAATATTAAATTTAAATAACACCAGAAGTCAATTAACATTTGTATTTTCCAATTACGGATATATTGGTGAAACAATTACTAATTAGGAGGGATTTAGTTCGCTTAATTTAAAATTAACAATGTGGAAAGAAGAATAGCCCGACAAATTAAAAAAAACAAATCCAAAAAGTTTTGCAAAAAATTTCAAATATTTTTGATCAGAAGGGATTTGCAAACCAATTTTTCCAAAATGCATTTTCATTCTTCAAGTAGAGGACAAAGTTTTACTTTTAATAAAACAGTACTAATTTATTTAAACAAACAAAAATTTTAATTAGTTATTTAAGTTTCTAAAGTTATTTGAATAACATAGACTGAATTTTATATATTTTTGTTTTTAGTAAAATTAAAAAACGATTTTTTTATGAAATGTTTTTAAGTTTTTAGTGCATATATTGGATTTTTTAGTGCATATTTTCGATTTCTTAGTGCATGAAAATCTTATCCCTATTAATTAATAATTAGTTTTTGAAGTTTCACTTTACATGGGTTTTAAAATTTGAATCTTATTTTCGAATGCGCCTACCTTGTACTTCCCACCAAACAATTTTCGGAGCGCTCCTAAATATGACTCTTAAAAGATTCCTTTTATGGAATGTTTTTAAGTTTTTAGTGCATATTTTCTTATTTTTTTTAGTGCATATATTGGATTTTTTAGTGCATATTTTCGATTTCTTAGTGCATGAAAATCTCATCCCTATTAATTAATATTTAGTTTTTGAAGTTTCACTTTACATGGGTTTTAAAATTTGAATCTTATTTTCGAATGCACCTACCTTGTACTTCCCACCAAACAATTTTCGGAGCGCTCCTAAATATGACTCTTAAAAGATTCCTTTTATGGAATGTTTTTAAGTTTTTAGTGCATATTTTCTTATTTTTTTAGTGCATATATTGGATTTTTTAGTGCATATTTTCGATTTCTTAGTGCATGAAAATGTCATCCCTATTAATTAATATTTAGTTTTTGAAGTTTCACTTTACATGGGTTTTAAAATTTGAATCTTATTTTCGAATGCGCCTACCTTGTACTTCCCACCAAACAATTTTCGGAGCGCTCCTAAATATGACTCTTAAAAGATTCCTTTTCTTGGATTACCCTCCTAATTTATGAGCAATTCTGATTGATTTCGGAGCCTGTAGAATTCAGGACTCCGAAAAGACTAATTTTTATGAGCAATTTAGGAGCACACTCCTAGAAAACTCTTAAATATGAGGGTTTTCTGAGGGGCAACGGTAGCTTGTTTTCTTTTTCTTGATAATTTCAATATTTTGCGTTTGTCTGTCATTATTGTGATCATTTTGCGCTGTTCGGTTGCGGTTTTGATAAAATCTTTGAGAAATTGTGCAAAAAGTAGGTTTATTTCTGTGTGTTTTAAATAAAAAACTATCCATTTGAAGACTCTGTTAAAAGAAAATTAGGTGGTTTTGTCCGCTGCAATTTGTTTAAAATGATTATGATTTTCATGCACAAAACATATATTAATAAAACTTTTCCATTAAAAGCTAAAAAGCACAAATTTACATATAAAATGAATACCCTAATTTCAAGAAAAAGAAACACTCTTATAACACTCTTTTTTGGCTCCGAAATCGCTCTTTTATGACTCTTTTACGAGGTTGTTAGGATTAATTTGTGAGCAAAAAGGCTCACAATTTTCCATACAAATCGTTAAATTTAGGAGTCCTAAAACGCTCATATTCAGATTCATAGGAAAACACGCTCATATCTGAGCTTTTTATGAGCGTTTTGCTCATAAAAATGGGTCCTAAACGACTCTTTTAGGACTCATATTGTTTGCTGGGTTATTATAGCATGGTTTTGAATAAAAATTTTAACAATTTGTTTTATAATAATTAGTATTGGGGTTATTTAATTGAACTGTTTATGGCTTTAATCCAAATTTTTACTCTTATTCAGGCTTAAGTTCATCAAATTTAATTTACATTAAAATATTCTAAAGAAAGGAATTTGATTTGTTTAATTTCGTTTAAATTGTTAAAAAAAATAATAATAATAAACACGTAATTTATGTGTGCTTGTGAAAAAAATTGTTGACTTGTTGTGAACACCTAGTTCATATGTTGTTGTCATTGTGAATGTGGCTTAATACATTATAAAATTAATTTATACAGTGTAAAATTACAATTTGTGGTTTTGCCAAGACAATTTTCCCTCGTTATTGAAATATTCTTCAAAGCCTTGGCGAACACTTTGTGCTGCTCCTCTTGGGTAGCTGGTTTCTGAAGGGTTAATGTTTGCTTCTTGTCCTATTTGGGGCTCAGCAACTGATGGCTCATTTAAATAATTTTCATTTTGGTGACTCAAGAAATTGAGCAACACACAACACGTTTTTGTGACTAACTCTACCTTTTCAACGGATAGATTAATTTTTGTTTGGAAAATTCTGAATCTGTTTGCCAATATTCTGAATGCTCGCTCTACTACTTGCCTAGCTCTTTGTATTCTGGGAAGTGCTTTGCGGCGTTATCAATCACTTTTTTTAAGTCACTTCGTAACAAAACCCCCGCATCGTGTGCGCCCGTTTCATCCAACGTCTATATATAAAAAACGACAATCTGCATTCACTAGAGCCAGCAAAACTATGCTGTTAGACCCCTTGTAGTTATAAAAAAAGAGCCATCTGATCGAAGAGATTGAAAAATAACGTGCTTGCCATCCAATGCTCCTAGGCAATGCGGAAATTGCCACTTAATTGTGGAATTATCAGATATGGCTTCCCATTAACTTTTTGTTGCTGGAAACTGCCAAATATAATAAATTATAATTTTTAGTATACATATACATTAGACTGGTCGCAATTTTTTTTTTTAATTTAATTGTTTGCGCTGCTTAAGATATGAGGTTTGTTGTAAGAAATCATGATCTAATTTTTCAGGTCAATCCGACGGTGCCTAGCCGTGCCGGGTGGGGCCCAAAGTTCGCCATATTATGAAAAAACATATTTTCTATCAGATCTTTATAGTTATACTAGATGAAAAGCCGAAAATCAAAAATATGGCTTCGTTACGACCTTCCGCAGAGAAAGTACTTCAAGTGTGCCAAATTTCAGCTTCCTAGAATAGGACATACATGCAAACATCCTGACATACTAAGAAATTATATATTGTATAGATAGATTAACATATGTTCGCGCAACTCAAAAACGCTTCAGCTTATTGAAAAACTAAAAAAAACCGAAATCATAAAATCAAAAGTTGTTTACAGATTTTAATCATTTATAGCTTGTTTTGTTTGCAATGTTGTTTTTTTATATGTCTGCATAAAATTAGAGGCTGTAGGAAATATCGCCCAAAGAAAAATCGCGCAAAAAAAAAATGAAAAATCGCCCAAAAAAATTGCATGTAAAATTGGGCCTGATTTCATATGAAAAATGGCCCAAAATTTTTGGGCTATTTATCGTTATTGTTGGCTGATTTTTCGTTTTTTATATTTGGGTGATTTTTCATAATGAAAAATGTTGTATGAAAAATGGCCCAAGAAAAAATGGGCTATTTTTAAAATTCTACCATAATCTTACATAGCAGAGAGCATGTTTTATTATGGTTGCAAACAACAAAACTATTTTTTAAGAAACTAATTTAACCATTATATGGTTGTCGGCGACAATGATTTGGTTTAATTAAACATAATATCGGTAGAATTTTTTTAAAATGGTTTTGTAGCTTTTTCTCTGGGTGTATATATTAAATATATACATACAATATATCGAAAATAAGGATTTTCTCTTCTATGGTATAACAAATACTGGCTTCGCTAACTAAAGCTTCTCTGTATCGCCGGCCTTCGGCCGGGCGCAAGGATTTTCTCCTCTATGGTATAACAAAGACCGGCTTCGCTAACTAAAGCTTCTCTGTATAGCCGGCCTTCGGCCGTGCGCAAGGATTTTCTCCTCTATGGTATAACAAACACCGGCTTCGCTAACTAAAGCTTCTCTGCGTAGTCGGCCTTGTTCGGAAACAAGGCAGTTTTTCGAAGCTTTACTTAGCGAAACCGGTTTTTGTTAGACCATAAAGGAGAAAATCCAAATACATAATATGGATAAAATATTTTTATAGCTTTTACTCCGGGTGTATATATTAAATATATATATCCAAAATAAGGATTTCATCTTCTATGGTATAACAAATACTGGCTTCGCTAACTAAAGCTTCTCTGTATAGCCGGCCTTCGGCCGGGCGCAAGGATTTTCTCCTCTATGGTATAACAAAGACCGGCTTCGCTAACTAAAGCTTCTCTGTATAGGTATTTGTTATACCATAGAAGATGAAATCCTTATTTTGGATATATATATATATTTAATATATACACCCGGAGTAAAAGCTATAAAAATATTTTATCCATATTATGTTTAATTTAACCAAATCATTGTCACCGACAACCATATTATGGTTAAATAAGTATCTTTAAAAAATCACTTGAAATTTTAACGGTATTTTAAAAAAAATTTACACATTTTTGATTATAAGTTAAGTTGCGGACGTTGCAAAGTGTCATAACGTCCTCGTCTTCGATGGACATTATGACACTTTAAAAGTGTCCAAGGACACTACGACACTGTTATGACATGTCACCTAAATTTATATGAATAATAAACACTTTTTTGCAAATTTAGTATTGATTTTTTTTTTTGGGAAAAAATTCGTTTTTGCTTTTTGGGTCATTTTTCATTTTCTTTTTGGGCCCTTTTTCGTTTTTTTTGGGCAAAATTTCATATTTATCTTTTTGGGTCATTTTTCATGTTCGCTTGGGCGATTCTTCATTTGGGCGATTTTTCATTTTTTTTTGGGCCATTTTTCTTTGGGCGATATTTCCTACTGCCAAAATTAGAAGCATAGCTGCATTTTTCAATTTTTTATGAATTTTTAAAAACAAAAATTCCGAAATTTTAATAAAAAAATTATTTTTTTTCCAGAAAAAAAATTATGTTTCTAAAACGACTGCGCATATAAGAAAAACGTTTTACCTTTCTTAAAGTAAATTTTATTGCGGAAGTTCGTTTTTTTTAGTTTTTCAATAAGCTAAAGCGTTTTTGAGTTGCGCGAACATATGTTGTGCAACCTCCCTAGTTTTCGAAATAACGGTATATCTCGAAAACTAAAGCTAACCTAAAAAAACGGCTAGCACCACTGGATTCAGCGACCCCGAATTAGTTAAAATTAGTTAAAAATCTTTCGTTCGTATCATACTAAAATATTAAACTGCAAATACTTTAATCTATCTATACAATATATAATTTCTTAGTATGTCAGGATGTTTGCATGTATGTCCTATTCTAGGAAGCTGAAATTTGGCACACTTGAAGTACTTTCTCTGCGGAAGATCGTAACGAAGCCATATTTTTGATTTTCGGCTTTTCAACTAGTATAACTATAAAGATCTGATAGAAAAGATTTTTTTTATAATATGGGGAACTTTGGGCCCCACCCGGCACGGCTAGGCACCGTCGGATTGACCTGAAAAATTAGATCATGATTTCTTACACCAAACCTCATATTTTAAGCAGCGCAAACAATTAAATTTGAAAAAAAAATCCCATACAAGATGCGACCAGTCTAATCAAACAAAAAGTTTACTGAAATTCTTATACTAAATTTCAAAATAAAAAAAAGTTTTTGCACACACAGAAAAAATTATTGCCGAATTATTTTCAAACAAACGCTTGTTTGAAAATTTTTTTAATTTCTATAAATTTTTTTACTGATTCAAACAATATTTTTGTTTGATTTTTATTTAACCAACAAAAATGTGGACAACTCTTCAAAAATATAATAAACGCGTTATTCGTGTCAAATTTTCATAATTTTGTATGAAATATTTAACGCTCTTTAATGTCGTCGTCTTTTTGCATTTTTTTTATTTGATCGTAAGCAACACTTCTTTTAAATTTATGCGATTTTTTCGGAACACATCTATCGCAAAAAACGAGACCTTAGTTTACATATAAAGTCAATAAGTCTGAGTTCATACGGCTTATGTCTTATTGACGACATGTTTTTTTATTTTGTACAGTCGTGCGTTTGCATGTGTGCTTTTTTGATATTGAAAACAATAACAAAATTAAACAACGAATGAAAAAGCAAAACGTAAAGACAGTACATGCATCTGTGTACTCGTTTCTTTTCCCCTCGTCCCTCTCGCCAATAAAGTAGCAATCATGTCAATAAGACATGAGCCGTATGAACACAGACTATGGTAAATTTCTTTTGCTAAAACAGCGTTTACATTTGCCAGTACTGGCAAGACAGTAAGCATATACATATTAGTTGGCAAAACAATGCAAAAACAAAATAGCTGTAAAAGTGTTTATGTATTAGTGAAAAAGTTTGAATGAATTGCTACTGTCTTGCCAGTACTGGCAAATGTAAACGCTATGTAAATGATGTGGTTGTTGTTATGTTTTTGCAAATTTGCAAGATTTCATGAAAAATGTTTATGTTTCTCTGTTATATTGTAGAAGTTACCCTGCAAGCAACTCAGTTAACTTTAAGCTAACTTTAACCCTTTCGACCCGGATAGTACATATGAGTACCACTGTAAGTTTAAACATCCCTAACAGCTTCAAATTTAATGTTGCTGGGTTGCGAAATGTACCTTATAGTCTTTAAAGTCTCCTGACCGCTTTTTGTTAGTGCATAGCATGGCTTTTGCATGATATTATGCGCGAAAGTTTATTTTACCGGACGGTTGGTACTTATTTGTACCACATAACATCCCGAATGGAACGCTGATGTACCACAACCCTGACGGTTGGTACTTATTTGTACCACATAACATCCCGAATGGTACAACGATTTACCACAACCCCCACAACCATCACAGCCACCAATCATTGTTTTTTTGATTTTCTTTTACCGAAAAGTTATATATTACTAAAAAATTCGGTTCCAATCAAAAATTTTGTTTTACCATTGCTATTCGAAAGGCGGGTCGAAAGGGTTAAGTTAACTTTTTTAAAGCTAGTTGTGGTCGATGCCTGGATTATTTTTAATGGAGCCAACTGACTATTTTAACATTGGCATGTCATAAGAAGTAGTCAATTGTCCGACTCTGAATGACTTTTTAACTAACTTAAAGTTAGCTTAAAGTGAGTAAGGTAGTAGTTAGTTAAAAGTTAGTAAGGTAGTCGTTAGCTTTTAGCTAACTTTATGTTAATACACCATAAGCTTAATAAGGAAAAGGTTTTATTTTTAATTATTAAAAACTATTTTATTTTAGTATTTTTAATATTTTTCTTTTTATTTTGAATTCAGTTATGTTAATATCACAGTACAACACATGATTTGCCAACTCAATTCTGTGAACTGTATGTGAAATTAGACCCAAAAAGAAGAATTTCTGCATCATTCGTTTTGTCTTCTTACCTGCGATTTGAAGTTAGTATCGATTTGAAGTTAGTACTATCGTATAGGGGAATTTATCACGTTTTAGGCCCTGTTGTTTGACATAGCTCGACAACCACTAGCCCAATTTAGTTGAAATAAATTTTAAAAAATTAAGAATTACAATTCCCTTAATCTGTTCATATATTGTTTTCCTATACAAGTAACACTTTCGAAGTTAAAAATGAATGTATGAAGGGAAAAAATTATTTTTTGCCTAAAAATTTAAATTTTTTTTTTTTAAAATACATAAAAAATCCAAAATGGAAAAAAGTTTCAAGTCTAGTTATTTTTTCGCAAAGTCACATAACCTATGAGCAAAATGAGACAAAGATCATAAAAATCGATGCACGCGTTTGTCATTTATTCACAATTAAGTAAATGTATGAATTTCAAAAATTTGCTCGAGATATGCACAACATTATTTGGAGAAAACATTGACACCTTTTTCATGATTCTGAGAATTAAAAAAAAAGGAATAAACAAAAGGTTATTTGATTTTTATGATTGCGGTAATAAATGTACGTGGACAATTAAACGGAAAGTGGACCTTTTTATTATTTGGGTTTTTCCGGTGGCTACCTATATGATTTTTTTACAGAAATTGCACCCACATTTAAGGGTGGTCATTATTTGGAAAGTTTTGCACAGTTTGAAACGTACAAGTGCTGAATCAGGTATATAGCCAGCCGCCCTTAAAATATGCGCCCATTTATAAGTACCTGGCAGCAGAGCTGCCGTTTTTGGTTATTTCTAACCAAAATTGGTAATTTTTTTTCCGAATGTGGATATGTGAATATTTTTTTCATTTTGGCCACTTTTTTTCTAAAATACACTTGCAATTTACGTTTTTCAAATTTGTAACGTTTTTATTTACATGGAGGGAAGGAAATTATTAACGACTTCGAATAATGTGAAGTTTTGTATGGAAATTTGACGGGTTTAACTCTTATAAAATAAAAATATTTATTAATGAAAAGGACTCAAATAACTAAAAACTCGTAATTTTTTTAACATGTACAAGAATTACATTTTTTGGTTTTGTTTTCTTAATTTGTAATTAAAATCACCATTGTTTTACAATGCAACTTAAAATATATATTAATATTTTTCTCAATTAACAAAAGGCATTTCCAATTTGGTTAGATTTGTTCACATTTGGTAGCTTTAAAAAAAATTTTGGTTGTAAAAATTTCATTAGTCGTGGCAGCACTGCCTGGCAGTAAAATATTCAAAAATACGTAGTATTTATAGGTGTGCATTGATCGATTTTTGGCATTCAGCCAGTGCCGACGAACGCGAACAGTAAAAGTGATTTTTCTCCAGTTTTTTAAAAGTGAATAACAACAAAACATAAAATATATCAATATGGAAAACAACAAGTGCCCATATTTGGATGAATATTGTTACGTTTGTGGTCATATCGTCCGAAAAATACAGAAAAAAGATCGAAAAAATTTGTTTACTGAGCAATTCAAAACCGCGTATTGTAATTATTTCGATGAAGCAGATTTAAGTGGTGCAAATTTTACGCCGAACACAGTGTGCAACAGTTGTTATACTACCCTTCTAAAATGGATTCACGGAAAAAGTAGAAAGTTATCTTTTATGAAGCCAGTAATTTGGGTGGAAGACACAACTGGACATGATGAATCCAGGTGCTATGCATGCATAAATTTTCGTCCTGGATTAAACAGACAACAATTGAAAACAAAAGTATACACTGCTGCATTTACTGCCACACTTCCAGTGCAACGCCCTGCTGATACCGATGCACCTAAACCTCCGAGTGCGGATACTGTGTCCCTGCTAGCCGAAACCGTTTTCACCAATCCGACCGATTTGGATGATGCTGATTGGATACCCGATATTGAAAATAGTGCACCACAACCGCTACCACAAATCGAAATGGATTACATTGTGGCCAAGCTGGGACTATCACAATACGACTCCGAATGGCTGACATCATTTTTGAAGAGAAGAAAACTCACACAGCAAAATGTCAGCGCAACATCATACCGACAACGCCAAGCTGATTTTCAGAAATTTTATTCCGTTGACGAAGCAAATACGTTCACGTACTGCCATGATATCCCAGGTTTAGTGAAAAAATTGGGAATGGATTATATCGCTGGCGACTGGCGTTTATTCATCGATGGTTCAGTTACTAGTTTGAAGGCTGTGCTGCTGCACGAAAAAAATAAAAAACCATGCATTCCATTGGGATTCAGCACAACTATGAAGGAAACGTATGAAGCATTGGGCGAAATTTTGAAGAAAATCAAATACGATGAACACAAATGGAACATTTGTTGCGATCTGAAGGTGGTCAACATACTACAAGGGATTATAGAAAAGGGCGGATTTCCAAAATACTTCTGCTTCCTTTGTAATTGGGATTCACGATACAAAGGAAATCAATATCAATGTAAAGATTGGAAAGGAAGAACTCCCGAGCTCAACAAACAATTAAAATTACGCAATGAACCTATGATAAAGGACCTGGATGATATTTTGTTGCCACCGCTCCACATGAAACTGGGAATAGCTGGGAAATTCGTTGAAGTGGTGGTCAAAAAAGTTAACGGCGCCTTTGACTGTTTGAAATCCATCTTTCCGAAACTCAGTGATGAGAAAATTAAAAACGGTACGTATCGTACTCTGTATTTCAATATTGTCATATCTAAATTTGTTAATTTCTATACATTCGCATTACCAATAATTTTTTCGTTTTTCTTATGTATTTAAAACAGGTATTCTCAATGGACCTGATATTCGGAAATTGATCAAAAGTGATTCTTTCACACATTTGCTTTCAGAGCAGCACGACCACCAACATGCATGGAACGCATTGAAAGAAGTAATAGAAGGCGTTCTAGGAAAGAACCGTGTCCAGCGAGAAGAGATACAGCAACGAGTGGACAGGTTGCTGTTTTATTTCGAAAAAATCGGTGCATCCATGACGCTGAAATTGCATTTCTTGCACCACCACCTCGATACTTTTTTGGCACAATCACCTCAGGAATCAGACGAACAAGGAGAGAGGTTCCACCAGGTGACCATGCCATTTGAAAAGCGGTTCAAAAGCAAAAAATTGGATGCATTGCTTGCGGAGGTTTGTTGGTGGAGTTCCACAATTATGCAGTTTGAAGAAAGCACCGAAGATGAAGACATTGAAATTGGTGGACACAGTGAAAGAAACACGCCCTTGAATAGTATGTGTATCTCGGATGACGATACAGACTCAGACCATGAATATGAACAACCTACGAAGAAAACAAGATCATCAGAACCACAAGCGTCAACTTCTACAAGGATGGATATTGCCAATAATTGAAAAAATGTTCTAAATTTTGTTTTTATGCATATTATAATTGCGTATTAATTGCATATTATTTTATTTTCATTAAGTTTATAAATAAAGTTTTTTTTTGCATGATAATTTTTTAATTTATATTTTTATTTTTATTTTAAGGGTGGTGGCTATAACTGATTTTTGAAATTCATACCTTTACTCAATTGCGAATAAAAGCGAAACGCGTGCATCGATTTTTATGATATTTGTCTCATTTTGCTCATAGGTTATGTGACTTTGCGAAAAAATAACTAGACTTGAAACTTTTTTCCATTTTGGATTTTTTATGTATTTAAAAAAAAAAAAATTAAATTTTTAGGCAAAAAATAATTTTTTCCCTTCATACATTCATTTTTAACTTCGAAAGTGTTACTTGTATAGGAAAACAATATATGAACAGATTAAGGGAATTGTAATTCTTAATTTTTTAAAATTTATTTCAACTAAATTGGGCTAGTGGTTGTCGAGCTATGTCAAACAACAGGGCCTAAAACGTGATAAATTCCCCTATACGATAGTACTAACTTCAAATCGATACTAACTTCAAATCGATACTAACTTCAAATCGCAGGTAAGAAGACAAAACGAATGATGCAGAAATTCTTCTTTTTGGGTCTAATTTCACATACAGTTCACAGAATTGAGTTGGCAATCAATTAACTGAAAAATGTTGTACTGTGTATTTTAAG
This sequence comes from Pollenia angustigena, assembly GCA_930367215.1. Classification (NCBI taxonomy): domain Eukaryota; kingdom Metazoa; phylum Arthropoda; class Insecta; order Diptera; family Polleniidae; genus Pollenia; species Pollenia angustigena. The sequence goes on along the minus strand of OV884057.1, from coordinate 114,113,098 downwards.
TATTTCCACTTCTGTTTTTTATGCATTCTGCATGGACTTTTCGTTTTTTTTTATAAACTTATGGCGATTTCTTTTCGGAGAAAAATGTTGCATTAATGTTACATGTTCTACATTTTTGTGTTCGTTTGTACATAAAATACAACTGTGGGAAAAATTTTCAAGTTCTTTTGTGAATATGTTGATAAAAAACATGCAAAACATGTTGCATGTTTTACCCTTACTTTTACTTAAGGTGTTCATACTGCCCTGTCTTACAACTTTGGTATTTACTACTTTTTTTGTACAACCAATGTTTTATTTTGCTTGTCATAACTCATACAGCTCATAATTTTGTAAAAAAAATTATTTTAAAAGAAAATATAAATATATTTACACATTAAAATCAAAAAAAGTCTATTTATATTATAATCGTTTAAATTTTTCTAAGCCATTAGTGATGTCAATATTTGTTTTCAAGCCATAATTGCGTTCAGAAACCGCTCAAATAGCATTAAAAATCGCTCATGAAGTACATTAATTATGAAAGTGTAATAGTTGTAAATAAAAGCAACACTTCCAGTGATTATAGGTAACATTAGAAAATGTTACATGTATATACTGTAGCATATTGTTTTCAGAAAAGAAATCGCCATTAAAGGCATTTTTAATGTTCGTATCTCCCTTATTTGAGACAATTGATCGGCAGGCGTCACTGCGACGTTAAAATTTTGCATATACAAAACAATAAACAGTTATAAAAATCAAATTCGAAATAACAAAAGAAAACAAAGACAAGAAACAAACGAAAATATTAAAAAATTGCCGCACAGAATTCTCTCGCATTGATTTCGGGGAATTTCCGCATTTATTTATAGTAAGCTTGTAGTTAGTTATTAAAAATGCGTTATTTTTGTAGTCGACTACCAAATTGCTTGCAGGGTACAAACGGAATGACAAAGTTATACACACGTTTAAATTCTTACTTTAATTGAACGGTATATTGTTTTAAAATATTTGCTGCCTGTTTTTAGAAAACGTAAACTAGTGAGTGAGTGAGAAATTATATACATAGAAAACAAAAACAAATTTTCGTTTTTTATTGTTCTTTTCAATGTAATTTCTCACTAACTCACTTGTTTACGTTTCTTAAAAACAGGCAGTTGATTATTTTAAATTATGTTACCTTCAGTAACAAAATTAAAAATTCATCCTTAAAATTGTTCCATATTGCCTCACACACTTCAGGAATTGCACCACGAAGGAATGAACTAGACAATCTGGTTTGGTAATTTGTGCTCTTATAAGACTCTCCAGTGGCCAAGTATCGGAGTGTCACAGCTAATTTTTCTGAAGGAGTTTTTGCACATCTCATTACAGAGTCTTCTCTTTTGACGTCATTCTCAATGTTTGATAGAATGAAATTAAAACTTTCCGGTTTCATTCGTATGTAGTTAAAAAAATAAGATGTGTCATCCAAGAGGTCTTTCATAAGAAAAGAAAATGTTCCGCGCTCCACACGATCTTTACGCCATTCTTTAATCCACTCCCTCTTTCTTTTCTCTTGAAAATTATATGCAGCTTCACAAGTATCCAACAAACCAAAAACTATTTCTTCATCATCACTATTTTCCAAATCAAAATTCTCAATTGCCACTTCAGTTAAACCAAAAATCTGTTCCATTTTTATTTATTTTTATATTTCTTATTTAAAAAAAACACTTTTTATATTTTTCTTAATGAGAAAAATCAACTAAAGCAGATTTACCGATAAGGCAATAAAAATAAACCCTGGTTGCAAACAAAAATTAAAATCGGAAAAAACGACATGCAACTAAAAATCATCGTGTAAACGAAAGAGATTTTTGGAAGTTGCTTCAAAAGGGAATTAAGAAAAAACGACGTCGTAAAAGCCTCCATGTGAATTGGCTGCATATATATAAATCGGCAAAGGCAAAACAGTTAAGAACACTTTCCTCCTATGTATGTATGTCAACAAATTTTAACGAAAAGTTTGAGGCATTTACTTACAGGAATTGACAATATATATTTTATTAAAATATGTTCAATAATTTCAGAGTTACAGGCGTTTAATTGCTACTAACCCTAACATATGCAGAACACATACATACATAAATAAAAACTTTGTTTTATTTTCAATTATCAAATAATAAAAAAAAAATACTGTAGTCGATTATTCGACATTTTTTAGGAACCGGTTTTGAATATTTTGACTATATAAATCTCAAATATAAATCGGCCCAGGCAAACCAGTTAAGAACGCTTTCTTCCTTTCTTTGTGAACCGAGCCTCAATGGGGAGAAAAAAGTATCAAAAAGGAAAAATACAGCAAATTAAATATCTTAATTTTATTTACTTTTCCATGCTGCATGTGATAATTTTTGAATTTTCTATAATATTAAACTTAGAAACATAATATTGTAGGTGCATGGTCCTCATAAGATGAAAATATTGGTACTTTTTGTTTTTCATCTGGTACTTTTTGAATTTTTGTTAATATTCGACCTATAAAGATAAAATTAAGCATGCATCGTCTTGAGTATGTAAGGGGAAGCTTTTTGGTACTTTTACGTTCTACAAATGGTTCTTTGATTAATATTAGGCATAGAAACATAGAATTAAACATGCAATGTCCAGAGTGGATAAGAATTTATAAGAGGAGTCTTTTGGTACTGTTTTGTTTTTGAATTGTTATTTTCTGATGTTTTTTATATTCAACTTACAAAATTAAATTAACTCACGTGGAAGATAACATATATTAAATTATTGACCGACAATCAGAAAATTTAATGCTTTTTTTAAAACAAAAGTAAAGAAAAAACATGTAAATTCAATTATTAAATAGATAATCATTCAAAGCTAATTTCGATCTACCAAAGGTTAAATACAGTTTGGTTTAAAGGTTGATGTTTGACTATTGACTGCCAGCAGTCGTCGATGGCTGTGAGTGTTAAACGGCAAATCCCTCTGAAGAGATTGAGTGGTTGCAATCGAAACATGTAAGCGTAATCTGTCCGTAAAAGCCTGGGTTCGAGCCCAGCTGCAGTCAAGAATGAAAAATTATCAATAGCAATTTTAATTCATTTTCATGTTGTAAGTCCCAATTTACATTATACGATTTTTGTCGTTGCGATTATTGTCGTTTCTTCTTTGAAGTCGGTCTGATATTTACATTGTACGATTTTTGTCGTTAAAACTTTTTCTGTGCAACCGAACTTCAATAAATTTTTCGTCAAATGAGAGCATAATGAGAGTACGAATGAGCGAACAAAATGAATCGAAGAGTACACTCGCTTGTGTACCCCTTTTAATTCCTCTCTCCCCTCTCGCCTATAAGGTAAGAATCGCAACGACAAAAATCGTATAATGTAAAAGCAGACTAAAATTCCTTTTTTCATAAAAATAATTTAATGAAAATTTAATTTGATGAACTTTAGCCTAATTAAAATATTAAAATTTGGATTAACAACCATAAATAGTTCAACAAAATAACCACAATACTAATTAAAAAACATAAATTTCAAAACAGTAGTGAAATTAGTTTTAAAATGGGACCAAAGGTACATTATGGATCGTCTATCATAAAATTGCATGACATTTTTTCTGGCCATATGAAACCAAGTTGGAACAAATTTAACCGCAATTATCTATATATGCTACGGTTTTAGGCGTATTTAATTAATTTCCGAGAGTAGGGTTTATATGGGGCCTAGGGTAAATTATGAACCGATCTTCAAAATCATTGATGCACAGTTGGCCTTCTGTTCGCGCATCGATAACCGTTGACATTGTCAATATTTAAATAACTTTGTTTAGAAATGCTTGACCTTGTTAAAACGTTAATCCAACGACTCTCGCCATAAAGCCGAATGAGCAGGGTAGCCCACAACACCTATTGGCTTACAATTTCAAGACGGCAAACTCAAAAAAGATGTTCTTAAATTGCGTGGCTGCCAGCTCTTATAAAGTGCTTTAATATTTTATAAGAAATTAAAAAATCTAAGGGACTTTTAGACTTGGCAGCCCCTTACCGCTCACAGACTACGGCATCTAACGGAAAATCATACGCATGTCGTAATCTTTATTTCAATCATTCTTGGTTAATCCTCCTCATTTGTAGGTGTTTTAATCAAAATCGGACAAATTGTTTTTATGTTATAAAGAAATGTATTCCATAACACAACCGCTTTATTTCGAGCGAAATAAAGAAAAATGAAAACAAATTTAATTTAAGCGATTTAAAATAAATATTTATATATTTTTTTACATATTTAATTGTAATTTTTGCGGCGAACCTAGTAATTGAAAAGAAAAACACACGAACTAGACTAGCGGTCAAAATTTACACAAAACGCTGTAAAAAGTCTAATTGTGACAAAATATTGTAGCCAATGCACAAACCTCACTTATTTGTCTCTCATAGTGTAAGCACGGCTAAAATAAAACAATCATTAACAAACCCCATTTTGTCAATAGAAAATAGTAGATGGCGCTAAAAAATGTTATTAAATACCTAAATGTAGGCCTTTACACTCTGAAACAGGATCTCCAGTCATATTGGTTAAAACTGGCTGTAGTTTTTTTTATTTAATTTGGGTTTGTTACATAAACAGATTAAAAAACAAGTTAGAGTGCTATATTCGGCTGTGTTTAAGGAGTAGATAATATCTGTATGATGTCTATTTATTATTATTATCTTAAACTGTGACGATTTGTTATTATACCCTCCACCACAAGTAGTTGTGAAAAGGGTATATTAAGTTTGTCATTCCGTGTGAAACTTTTTTATTATTCATCTCAGACCCCATAAAGTATATATATTCTGGGTCCTTGAGTAATTCTAAGTCGATTTAGCCATGTCCATCTGTCTGTCCGTCTGTCCATCTGTCCGTCTGTTGAAAACACGCTCACTTTCGAACAACTCAAAACAAATGAACAAACTTGGTGCAAAATTGCTTGTAGTTATCCTAAGCAGTTTGGGATTGAAATCCAGCAAAATCGGTTCTAGAGGACCAGAGCTATGAATCAAAATGTGGAACCACCACCTAAAAAAATTTATAATTTTGTTACAAAAAATAACATAAATGCTGGAACAAGGCACGGAATGAGATAAGATTTTGCAAAAATTTGTTTTATTTGACTGGAAATCACGCTGTTAAATTTCGTGAAGATCCGTCCATAATTTACCCTAAGCCCCATATAAACAATACTCCCGGAAAACAGTTTAGTACGCCTAAAACCGTAAAAAATAACGCTAGCGTAACAAAATTTGGAACGTCACAGTCTTAGAACTAGAAATACCACTGTGAAATTTCGTGACGATCGGTCCATAATTAACCTTACGCCCCATATAAACAATACTACCGGGGCTTAAGCCTGGTACTCTGTTCAATATTTCACGTGAAATGCTGTCAAAATGCCTATGAAAAAAACTTGTGCTTGAAAAACTTGAAATAATGTTGATGAAGTTGTACTCTGTTTATTTTGTGAAAAAGTTCCGAAATGTTTCTGGCAAATTTTTTTTTTTATAACTTCGAAATAATGTAAGCTGCCTTTATTTCACGTGGAATTTTAAGCAAAAGCAAAAACGTATGAACTTAATATTAAAAAAGAAATAAAAAATTAAAATAACACAACTGGTAACAGTTTTTTATCCATATTTACTTTTTTTTTTATTAAATTTTTTATTAAAAAAAAATAATTTTAGTAAAATACATGTGGCGTTTGTTTACATACACGAAACAATGTAGCATACTTTGAAGGAATAAAAGCGTCAAATTGTACAAAATCGCAAGATTGGTAACATTGATAAATGCCAAAATTTTCGTGTGGAATAATCAATGTTGCTTAACATTTTTCACAAATTTGAACAGAGTACTAGGCTTTAGGGTAAATAATGAACGGATCTTCACGAAATTTTACAACGCGATTTCCAGTCGAATAAAACTTTTGCAAAATCGTATATCATTCTGTGCATTATTCCACCATTTATGTTAGTTTTTGTAACAAAATTATCAATTTTTTTTAGGTGGTGGTTCCACATTTTGATTCATAGCTCTGGTCCTACTGAACCGATTTTGCTGGATTTCAATCACAAACTGCTTAGGATAACTACAAGCAATTTGGCACCAAGTTTGTTCATTTATTTTAAGTTGTTCGAAAGTGAGCGTGTTTTCAACAGACGGACATGGCTAAATCGACTTAGAATTACTCAAGGACCCAGAATATATATACTTTATGGGGTCTGAGATGAATAATAAAAAAGTTTCACACGGAATGACAAACTTAATATACCCTCTTCACAACTAATTGTGGTGGAGGGTATAAAAAAGCAATGAAAAACATAACGTGGGCTAATCATACATTTCACAAGAAATGAGATTTGGATGTGTTATACCCTTTAATGGTTGAGGTGATAGTAAATTTTACCCTACCTTTCTTTTTAATTTTGAACAGAGGCACAAGTGTATACGAACATATGTATGTAAGTTTGTCACTCCGTTTGTAATTTCGACTATATTGAACTAAGGCCCTATAAAATACCTTTGTTTATATCCATTTAAGTAGCTTCACTTCTTTCACTTTCACCTTAAAACTTGCTGCCTGGTCCACAATGTCGAACATTTTTTTCGTACATTTTTATTGACAACAATTGAATCATGAGGTACAAAAATACAAAGTGTTCAGGATACACAAAAAAACTGAGTATCTCTTTAACCATTTGACTTTTTGAATATATGATCGAGAAAATTGTCATTACAGTTTCCGAAGACGAGTGCTTTTTGGAAATTACTTTTGAATTTTCGTGGTTATAGTAGCAAAATAGTTTCTTTAGTATATGGGCATTTCCGTCACAAGGTCCACCGTGACCTAAAATTTAAAAGTTATTAAAAGCTGATTATTTTACTATATTGTTATAGAGAAATATTTAGATTTTACTAATTTTATAAATTTACTCATAAATTTGTTCGCTTATATGAATAATTAGTCTGCAAATTTGTGCAAACGTAATTTTTTATATGTGAGAATGTTTTATTGTATGTTTTCTTTAATAGTAATCTTTCTTAAAAGAGGTGATATGTGATAAAAAATTATTCCAAAAAAAATTTCTGACATGGTCTGTAATCTAAGGAAGAGTTCAAAGAGAAATATGTTATTCGGATTAACGGTAAATTTTTATTTTATTTTAATCATTATTCAGTTAAATTATTATGGAAAGAATTTCACGTTCGAAATGTCACGTATCGACCCAGATTTTGGCTTAAAAAAAAAAAAATACAGAAGATTTTAGAATCAAACCAAGACATTTTAATGTTACATTGCTACATAAAATTCTGAAAGTAGTTTGACTAAAAAATTGAGCCAGGTTTCACTGAATTACGCCTTTTTTTACATGGCCACAAAAACTACTTCTGTTTTTTTCACGTTCGAACCGCTACTTCTTTTGCCATTATCTTTGACCTAGAATCGCGCTCTCCATAAACTTTACCATAGATAACAGCGCTTTCTTAGTACTATAATTTAAGGGTTAAGAGAAAGTAAAAATATTTTTTGTTCAAAATGTTATTGCATTTTTGATGCGTACGACTGTCACGTTCAAGAATTTGGAATTACCCATATGCAACTTATGTAATCACACAAATTTTCAGACAATCTAAAACGTTTAAATATAAATTTTGCATTTTGAGATAAGATTAACACCTTTGATGAAAAAAATGTTCATAAAAGTAAACCGCATTTTAAAGGAAAGCGTCTTATTATCAAGGAATCATAAGAACATTTTGGTACATTTCTATCCGTTTATTGAGATTACAAATTACATATATCAAAAAAAGCGAAAATATGTCAACAAGATAAACATATGAATCAGAAATCTTCTTCTTTCTATGTGTGCCTGCGAATACATGTCGGTTGTCAATCGCAGAATGCCTTCATAAAGATTTTAGAAATCGGCAACCTGGATATCATTATGCTCCAAGCAGCTGGATTCACTCATTTTTAAAATTAAGTTAACCACAAATTGTATAGTTATTTTAATTTTTCTCCTGAAACGGTGTTCATTATTCTGATTATTTTAATACAAAATCAAAAATAATTATTCATTTCAAATTGACCACATATTCAAAACTTCCCTCTTAGTGTAAAAATTTTTAATGCAAGGCGTTTATCCATTTCTAACTAAAATACACATGTTAAATAATCTGTTTTGCGTACCTTAAAAAGAGCAAAAAACTCGATTTATTCGAAATGCATGGTTCAATCATAAATAATTTAATAATATAAATATACGAATTAAATGTTCTTGTTGACATTGTGGGCCAGGTAGTTAGTGTCACATAAACCGAAGCCAAGGAACATCAAAATTCATTTTTATATCGGAATAATTAATTCAAAGCAAAGATTGGTTTGAATATAACTTTTGCAAGACTTAAAACTTAATTGTAATAAACTGTATTTAGCATACTTTTCGTATTCTCTTCAGGGCTGTCATATATGGCGATTTCTCGCCAAACGCGGCGATTGTTTTTTAAAGTAAAATAATTGCATGACCGATAACGCTGCTGTGTCTTATAATTGAAAGTTCTTCTGTAAACAACAGGGTCAGTAAAACAAACGTGTGTACGGGGTAAGTAAATAATAATATTTTATCTCTCTCTCTCTCTCATTAGAAAAACAAGCGGAGAGGTGTCTGTCTGGCAGTGTTGCAAAATTGAAATTTTGAAATGGTACTGAACTTCAAATAAAAGGGTCCTTTTCCCACCAAATGGTACTTTTTGTTAAAAAATTTAACAATAATTTTTAAAAATATTATATTGACATTAATTTATCTACATATGTATGTATGTATACATTTAAGAACATACAGTATTTATATTAAAGGTACACATGTAAATAATATTTATGTTATATCGTCCCCTCAATAAAACAATAGTGTATACGCATGTACACCATTAATTTTTTAATGCATAATGAGAATATACACAACTGATTCTAAATTTTGGTGAAATTCTACTTCCACAAAGTGGGTCAAAAGATCAATTGATATATAAGCGTATAATTGCGTGTTTGAAATTTTACATTAATAACTGTGTAAGTGCAGGTATGGTGTTTTAATTAGTTGTTACTCTGATTCAGTGATGCCAGGAAAAATTTTAAAAAATCCCTACGTGAGTCTAAAAAAAATTCCTTTTTTCCCTACAACCAAAAAAAAAATTTCCCTACACTTTTCCCTTCTTTAAAAATTGATTGTTTTTAGCGACAAGCAAACAAATACTTAGAGTGTTTATAACTCTTATTCGCTTAAGGTTTTATTTGTTTAATATTTTTGGCTTTTCTAAAATCTTTGGAAAAGGTTTCCTGATGAGCTGGTGTAAGCAACCGGCGAAATGCGCATAGAGGCTTGCTTTCCCTCAACAATAAACTTCAGTGTATTTATCAAATATGAAAAACTGGGAATTTAGCACGTCATACGAAGATCGTATTAATAATAAACTTTGTATTCCCGAAAATAACTTTGACAATACATATTTATTTTGTTAACATTTTGTACATATTTTTTATAATAAAATTTATTAATATTTTTAATTAGGCTTAAGTTCATGAAATTTAATTTTTATTAAATTATTTTTATGAAGAAAGGAATTTCACAACATGAAAATCAACTTAAATTGTTATTGATAATCTTTCATTCTTGACGTGGCTCGGGCTCGAACCCTGGCCGGCAGGTTACCATGACATGTTTCGATCGCAACCACTCGATCTCCTCAGATGGATTTGCCGTCTTACACTCGCAGCCATCGACGACTGCTGACGTCACTAGTCAAACATCAATCCTTAAACCAAATTGTATTTTAACATTTGGTAGATCGAAATTTGCTTTCCTGAATGATTATCCATTTTAATTGATTTTACATGTTTTTTCCTTTACTTCTGTTTTTTCGTACTTTCGTCAAGAATTTTTCTTGAAGTCCAAGTACATTTTTTTGTTTTTTCACTTTGTCTTTCTCTTTTCTGTTGACCTTTTTCAGCACAACTTGAAGGACAAATGTACACATAGAGCTCGTGCCTTAGCTTTAACAATAATTAGTATTGTGGTTATTTTGTTGAACTATTTATGGTTTTTAATCCAAATTTTTAATATTTTTAATTAGGCTTAAGTTCATGAAATTTAATTTTTATTAAATTATTTTTATGAAGAAAGGAATTTCACAACATGAAAATCAACTTAAATTGTTATTGATAATCTTTCATTCTTGACGTGGCTCGGGCTCGAACCCTGGCCGGCAGGTTACCATGACATGTTTCGATCGCAACCACTCGATCTCCTCAGATGGATTTGCCGTCTTACACTCGCAGCCATCGACGACTGCTGACGTCACTAGTCAAACATCAATCCTTAAACCAAATTGTATTTTAACATTTGGTAGATCGAAATTTGCTTTCCTGAATGATTATCCATTTTAATTGATTTTACATGTTTTTTCCTTTAGTTCTGTTTTTTCGTACTTTCGTCAAGAATTTTTCTTGAAGTCCAAGTACATTTTTTTGTTTTGGCAAATCCATCTGAGGAGATCGAGTGGTTGCGATCGAAACATGTCATGGTAACCTGCCGGCCAGGGTTCGAGCCCGAGCCACGTCAAGAATGAAAGATTATCAATAACAATTTAAGTTGATTTTCATGTTGTGAAATTCCTTTCTTCATAAAAATAATTTAATAAAAATTAAATTTCATGAACTTTAGCCTAATTAAAAATATTAAAAATTTGGATTAAAAACCATAAATAGTTCAACAAAATAACCACAATACTAATTATAAAATTTATTTATTAAAAAAAAAACAATTAATTTAAAAAAAAAAAAAACACTGCGACAAATTTTTTTCTTTATGACAGAAACGCCTCTAAAATCCTTTTATCTAAAAAAAAACAGAGTCAAACTTCGTATTTGATTTATCATTTCCTCATCCTTTGTTAATTTTTCAAGAGCTTAACAGTTTTCAAGAATACTTATTTTGAATAATTTTTTTAACATAAGAATCTTATAATTTTTAGCAAACCATTTTACCAAAAGGGGCTCTCTAAAATTTAAAAAAAATATTTTCTTCAGTTACCCTGAACTTAAATATAAAAAAAGTTTTATTTAGAAGCAAATCACTTCCTTAAAAGTTTACATTTAAATTTTTTTAAAAATTCGAAATTGTATATTTTTATTTCTCTTAACTTAGAAGGTGTGATTGTTCGGTACTGCGGTATTTTTAATATAAGAAACTACTAAAGTACTGAATTTTTCAACACTGCTGTCTGGTATTTTTTAGAAATTCGGCTCTTTTGTAGAGTAAACGAAAATTACTGGATATTCCTTTGTTTTTACGGAACATTGTGTTGAATTTTTGACAGTAAAAATGAAATGAACTTTTCGTTAAAAATAAGTAGATCGGTTTTCAACTGAATTTTCAGTTATTTTATATTACAATTTCAGTTAATTACGTACAAAAAATTGTGAGTGTACTAACTTAAAAAAAAACTGGCAACTTTTTTACACATGTATTTTGTTTTGTTATCATTTTAAGTGAATTTAATATTCAGTCACTATTTAATTTTAATAGTATGTAAGCAGGTCAAAACACCAGTAATGATATGAAATCTATGAGGCTGAAGTGTACAATCTTATAGACTTGTGAACTTAATTTTAGTTTTTTTAACTGAATATATGCTCTCCATTTTATGTTATTAAAAAAAAAAATAACAGAAACTAAACAAAATTTACTTTCGGCAACTTTCTCAGTTTTTGGCGATTTTTTAGCTTTTTTTATGCAAAATTATATGAAAAAAATTACGAAATCTGAACAAAATTGACGTTTGGCGATTTTTATCGATTTCTGACAACCGGTATGGCGATGGAGCTCAAAAAAATCTGACAGCGGCCTTCCGAAAAGAGTGATGATAGTTTTACTATCATAGAAACAACTATCGATAGTCCATGAAGAATCGGTAGTGCCACCGATAGATTTACAGCTATATCTATTATCCACGCGTCATATGTTTTCTTTTTTGTAATATGGGGTAACTTATCGAGTTCACAATCCTTAATTTGGTTTATTTAGTACAATTTAGTTTTACTTTCGCACCATCTGTTGTAAGTTATCCGAATAGAAAGTGCTATTATTAACATCCAGATGTCGCTGTAACTTATTTAAAATTTGTTGTAGTCTCATTTTCTTTTACAGCTGAATGAATGGCACAGCTGTTTGGTTTTCTGTTTTTCTTTGTGGCTGTTGTTCGTTGCACTGTCGCTGATAAGAGAAGTGAATTCAGGTTGTTGTTTACAAAAAATATTTTTGTATTTTATCTAAATATTTTAAAAAGATTTGAATTTAAGTGTTTTCTATGACTGGCAATGTACATGGGCTCAGTTGGTTTCCCAACATCCCAGAAAAGTTTGTAACATGGGGCCAGGACATCAGTCTGTATGAAGTGCGTAATAAAAGCGAAACGGATGTCAAAAGTAAGTCTGTATAATGACTGAGACAATAATGATTGTCCCTAACCTTAATTCTTAATTTTAGGTCGTCTGCCGAATATACCGGCTAATTTAACAGCCATTGAAAATCGTTACCAATACGCCAGATGTGTTCAACCATCCTATCACAAAGATCGCCCCATTATTGCGGTTGGCTTGGGCGATGGAAAAATCGGCATCAGTAGTTTTTATGAAATGGTTGACAATAGTTGGGAATACAGTATGTATTCACATTAAATAAGACTGGCTATTTATTGCATTATTTTATTGTTTAGCTCCGCGTCAGCAAAGAATGTGTTTATGTTTGGCTTGGAATGAGACTGATCCTAATATTTTGGCCATTGGCCATGACCGCTACAAATCGGATTCTTGTATAACAATTTGGGATACTGAAAGAGGACTACCAAAAGAAAGCAGTAAGTAAAATTCTTACATAATTTCGAAAGGTCGCCTAAAAGGCATTGGCTATTTATTTTGATGTACCTATTTGAATTAAAAAGCGTTAATGTTGTATAAACTTGCTGTCTTCATAATTATAAAGCTTCGCGTAAATCGGCCTTAACCAAATAAATATCTTATTTCTAAAAAGGCTCTAAAAAGGCAAGAAATATAATATGAATTACATACATATTCAGCCCAATTATGAATAAAAATTCCCCGGGAGTTTTTTCCCTTTTCCCATTTTTACCATTGAATTAACATAGGAAAAATGGGAAAAGGGCGAAAACTCCCGGGGAATTTTTATTCATAATTGGGCTGATTATGAACATTATTAGTACATCGAGGGCTTATATTCAAATAATGCTATCTGCAACGTTTTTCAATTTTCATTGCAACGTGTTCACTGACTGAATTCTCATCTGTCATTTTAATTACAAGCAACAATATATTCTTAAAAACGGTTTTTATAACAAATTTTTGTTGTGATAAAAAAGTGTTTTATGCATTCAAAAATATTTGTGTATAGGTATATTATAATGTTCCACTAAAGTGCTTAGGAATGGGTCCCTTGCGCTACACCTCCTATACTGAGAAAATATTAATTATAATTATGTACATATATAAATCGGCTAATCAGCTGAGCCGATTTTGATGAAATTGGAAATATAGGCTTTTTATTTAAACTTGGACCAAGAGGGAAACATAGGAAGAATTATTGCCTCCCCGAAAATATCTTACCAATTTTGAATAACATACATATATATATATATATCAGCGTAAATAAAACAAGCAGGTATTTTTTTCCGCAGGTACGGCTAGTATACTATTAAAATAATAAAAATTGTTTCTACAAATGTACTTACATGCATACATACGTTGCAATTTGTAATCAACCAACAAAATGAAATCCCTACAAGAGGCTGTAGTAATCGGTTATACATATATCCATTAAAAGCGCTCTTATAAGCGGCTTATCGTTCAGAATTAGACACAGTTGTTATAATTGTTATTAAAAATTTACTCTAGATTTCAAAAATGATTCTGGCATATCGATGCCTTACTTTCTCAACCTCGTATCTTAAAAAAATACATCTTTTTAGGAGAAAAAACAAACGTTTTATCTTTGTATACTTCGGTGTTTGGGTTAAAGTTAAAATGGAATTATTAAAGAATTGATTACATCTATGTAAATTGTATTGAAATAATAAGTTGTTGCATTGTTAGAACACAAAAATAGCAGTCGTTTGATATGAAAAAGTCAAAACCGTATTTTTAAGATACGAGGTTGAGAAAGTAAGGCATCGATAATAGAGCTCGAGACTATCGATAGTCGGCACAATCGATAGTTTCGATAGTTAATTTAAAAACTATCGATACTATCGATAGTATCTAAAAGTTTTTATGTGCATTTTCTGTTAACACGGGCATCTATGAATGTGGTAATCAATGAAAAAGTTTTAACACTTAATTTACAGAAAATGTTTTTCAGGTATAAAAGACTAGCATATTCCCTTTAAATTTCAGTGTTATCTGAGTTTATAATAAATATTCAGCCCAATTATTAATACAAATTTCCCGGGAGTTTCTCCCTTCTCTCATTTTTCCTATGTAAATACAATTGTAAAAATGGGGAAAGGCAGAAACTCCCGGGGAATTTTTATTCATAATTGGGCTGATAAATTTTATATACATATATATAGAGATGGTTAATTGGCAGCTGGGTTGTCAGCATTATGTAAATTACCCTTGTGTTAATACCCGGGTACCATGATACCCACCTACGTAACATGAAAAAAATGTATTAAGAATAAAAATTTATAAACAAGCTTCTGGATCGTCGTTATTTAACATAATAGAAAGCGAATTCAGATTGTAGATTTATTTCTTTGCTCCTTTAATACTCCAAAACATTTGCTTAAACTTTAACTATCGCAGTATGCGCACCCAGGTATGGGAAACAATAACACGTTTGAACTGCTCAAAAAATTCAATAAACTAAATTCTGTATCACACAATTACATAAGTTTAGTTTCCAAAGCGTTAGTATTATAATACGGGGAAGTTTCATTTACAATCATGTATGACCAAAAATGTATACAAAATTTGAAATTTTAGCCGTTATGCAATACACAGTTAAAAAATCATATTTTAACATAAATATAATTTAATACGCTTTTAAAAAGTTTAAAAATTTAATTTTATTTCATAAAAATATGGATTATTAATACATTATAGTATATGGGTACCCGGGTACCCCGGGTGCTAAACTATGTGGATAAAGTTGGGTATTAACACAAGTGTTAAATCTAGAAATTTAAGAGTTTATTTTGTATCCCTTGCGTTAAACATTTGTTCATGGTTGGTACCATTAGCATTATTTTGTTATGTAAATTAGTACACAACTCTGTAGCAATAAGGTAAAAGTGCTTAACTCTATTTTTTTTTAAGTTTTAAAGGTAATTTTTTTGAAAATTTACTCCTTGTTGTATCTTATGTCTAAATTCTGGCAACCCTTACCTGTTTTTGTTATGTTGACTACTAATTGTAAGTTGTGAGTTATACTTAAGGAAAGAGAATACATACAGAAATTTATAGAAAACCTGTCGGACGTTCAATAAAGCAAATATTTAAAGAATTCAAATATAAGAAATCGTTGTGTTTTCAATTATATGGTATACAACACTCCTATTCTTATATTATCAGAATTAAAAAAGTTTATGCACTGCTTAAAACTTGCGTCGAATGAATTGTTTAAAATGTTTCGTTGGCTACATCTAATCAACTTTGTAATGACTTTCAAAATTTTCCGATAGTATCGATAGTATTAAAACTATCGATAGTCCGCCAAAAATAAAACTATCGATACTATCGATAGTACTATCGATTGTTTTGCAGCTCTAATCGATATGTTTTGAAGAAAAATTAAAATTTTTTGAACGTTCATTAACGAACATACATATGTATGTAGAAGTTTATTGCATTTTATTAAAAGTGAAAATTTTTGTATTGTGCCGCTTACGCTACTTTTCTAAATTTACATATTTTTAAAAAGTAGCTTTTTGTGATGCATACGCAAGGCGAATTCATGTAAACGGTGGTGTCGATACTACAACATATCGGCTTTCGTTGGCCGATATGTCAAAAACACAAGTAACTTTTGACATTCCTCTCTCTAATAAAAAAAGGAGCACAGCTGTGCTTTCAACGCCACCTGAAAAATGAATTCGCCTTGTGCATACGTATACTAACTGGGCCCTATTTCTCAAAACTACAAGTTACAAATCTACAAGTAAAATAAATTTAAAACAAAAACAAAAATTTTATAATTGTTACTTTTTTAATGTATTTTACTTGTAGTTTTGTAACTTGTAATTTTAAAAAACAGGGCCCTGCTGTGTATTGATTTGTTGACATTTCATTTTCATTTTGCTTTTGCTTCAAGTATTTTTTTTTACGGCAATGAAGCAAAGCAAGCAAGGCGAATTTATTACAGGTGGTCTTGCTCTTCTGATATTAGCTAAAATCACTGTTGGATGTCAAAATTTCGTTTATTCTCTTTTATTATCTTTGTTTATGTTTTGTTTTATTTCTGTTTTTGACATTGTACAATGATTTTACAAAAATAAATTGCTTGTGGTTTTTGTACGAGTTGCACCAAGGCGAATTAACTCCAGGTAAGCTCAACTCGTCAGCCGTTCATCAGCTGTATCCACGGCGAATTAAAAAAATGGTGAAACGTCAAAATATTGTTTTGTTTCTATACTGAAATTTGACAACAAGTCAGAAAATTGCAAAAACAAAATACATGGAGTTAATTCGCCTTGTTTTGTAGTTGTAGAGTTGCACTTACCAGTTATAAATTCGCCTTGAGTTGCACTTGTTGTAGTACCGAGATTACCTGGGATGTATTCGCCTTGAAAGCAAGAGTTTAATTTATTTTGTACGTTTTTGTATGAGGAATTTTCTGCATTCGCCATACAGTGGCGCGCCATGGCGTGTAAAGCAAAACAATACTTAATAAACCTTAAAAAAGTTGATATGGAGCAAAATTAATGCGTATTATCTCAGAAACCATAAAAAGTAGGAACATAAGTTTTAAGTTTTTTGCAAAGTTGGTTTTAAAAGTACCAAAAGTAGTTAACAACTCTGTTCTGCCCATTTAAGTTAAAGTTGTTGTATGTTTATGTTTGTCCCTGGTGATAGTTTAAGCATAACATAAACTAAACTTTTCAAATTTTGCAGTCCAAATGGATTAAATAATAAATATCGCTGGACAACAATTTGACTAGTAAGTCCAACAAATGGAATTGAATTTACTTGTGTATTAAAAACTTTTAACGGTGGAGCAGAGCTGTAATGAATCATTCATTTAATGAAGTCGCGAATCATTCATGCCAAATTTTGAATTTATTCTTTTCACACAAAAAAATTATTTGAATGAAATTTAAGACAATTCAAACGAATTTGGTAAAAATGAATTGTAATTCATTTGAAATAAAAATGAATTGCAATGCAAATGAGTTGCAATTCGTTTCCAATTCAAATAAATTTGTTAAAGTGAATTGCAATTCTTTTTACAGATTCATTTGAATTGATTTTGAATTACATAATTCAAAAGAATTAGCAATTCATTTTCAACTCATTTGAATTGATTTTGTATTGGAATGGAATTGACAGGTAGCGGCAGAATAGGAATTAAATACTAAGGTATAGGGGAAAATTCTTTCAAAATACATTTTGTTTATTTGCTAAAAGAAACTTAAATTATCAAATATGTAGTGTGACCATATTATTAAAAGTGTGTTTAACAATAATTTTTTGTTTAAATAATCTCATATTTGTCTATTGTGAAAAATTTATTTTTTTTATAAATTTTTCAATCTAATTTTAAAGATTCTAGCAACTTTGAATCTCAACATAACATTTTTTGCGTCAAAGCTTTTACTACAATTGGAAAACTTGTTTAGTTTTTGTATTGAAAAACTTCCAACTGCAATAAAAATAGTAAATTTTAGTAATTCTCCCTAGATCTGCTTTTGAACTTGATTGATTGCAACTCATTTTTGATTTCATTCATTTTAATTGCAATTCATTGTTTTAATTCATATGAATGAATTCAAAATCAATTCAATTTAAATGATCTGTAAAGTAAACTGCAATTCACTTTAACAAGTTCATTTTAATTGGAAACGAATCGCAACTCATTCTACAAATTCATTTGAATTGGAAAAAGAATTGAAATTACTTTCCGTCTTATTCGTTTGAATTGATTCAAATTTCATTCAATTCTCAGAATTCAGAATTAATTCAAAATTAAGCTAATTCGTAACGAATTAAAATAAGAATATAATGATTCATTTACAGCTCTGCAGTGGAGATATTGTTGTTTACCGGTGAATTTGTGTTCAGTAGTCTTTATAGTCTCTACTAAATAAGTCACAGTATCTTTGAGAAGACAAAAATATGCCCTAAAGCAAAAAAATTTGTTTGAAAGTAAAGTCGGTGATTCTAGCGGATTAGAAGTGCCTTCTCAACAGATAATACAACTGTTTTAGTTATTTCGGTTGCCAATCTCTCAAATGGCAACTGACGAAAGTGGCCTTACACATTATACACCGGTTGTAAACATACTTACATACATATATGAACATTATATAAATTTTTTTATACCATTTAAGGAAAGTGCGATAACATAAAATATCTGATATTTAGTAAATTTCAATTTAAAGTTAACAAGGGACATTTTTTAATTTAAAAATAAAGTTTTAGATAACGTATGTATAGCATTACCAATCAATAATCTTTACTCATTTTATATTAAAATTTTAGGTTCAAACTTTTTTGGACTCTCAGAATCGGCACATTCACTTTGCTGGAACAAAAATCATCGCGTGCTTATTGCAGGCATGAATCAGAAACAAATCAAGTTGTATGATTTGCGTCGTAAGTTATATAGAAGTATTTTAGTTTTCTCATGTGCTTTATGGTTTCGAGTTAAATATTTTTACAGAAAGTACCACAACACTGCAGACTATACAAACAAAAACTGTATACGGTTTAAGTGTAGCACCTAATGGCAATTATCTTTCCAGTTTTTTTGATTCTGTCATAATGCTATGGGATTTACGTTCCCTCGATCGACCACTGAAACTTATCCAATCGGCTAAAAATCATCTACAGTTGAGTTGGTGCCCAACACGATCAAGTCTGTTATCATCATTGCAACGAGAATCGCCATATATCACTCTCTACGATATACGATGCGTTGATGTGGAAAATAGCCGGGAAGTCTATAGTGTCAAAAAGCAGTTATTACCTTTACCGCATACCAAATATCATGCATCACACAAAGGTTATTCACTGACAGCTCTCTCCTGGCATAACAGTGATTTTGAAAGAGCTCTTCTTCTATCAGAAACCGGTAGTATAGTAGACTTTCGTTTGCCTTTGTCGATTCTGACAGCCTACAGTAACCACAAAAAACTGCCACTTTTGTTGCAACGACCATTGTCTGCTCCCAGTACACCGGCGCACAGTAGTAGCCAAAGTACCAGTCAGTCTAGTACACAAGAGTTTTCCAACATGGGATCCTCGTTGAACTTTCACGTAATCGATCACAATTTACTGGAGGAGGATTTAGTTGATGAAACTCGAGAGCGGGCTCTTAGTGATTATGGCTTAAAAATGGATGGTAAACGTTTAAGTGGGGAATTTCATTTGTCACCATATTTAAAAAATGTTTGGCTGAGCCTGGCCAATTTGTATCGGAATGAAGAAAAATTGATTGGTTTGAAAACGACATTGGGCTTTGGCATGGGTCATACATCGCAGGCTTTTATGAACAGTTCACGCATTGAATCCCATGTTCTACAGTGGCCAGATTTTATAAATAATTCAAACAATTTGGTATGCTACAGGTAATTTGGGTGTTGTAATTAAAATATGACAAGATTTAAATCATTTTGATGTTTGTATGTAGAAGTGACCAACGTGATACGGCCTTAAAATTATGTGGTTGGGCGTTTGAGCAGGACTTGGATCGATTTATAAACAATTTGTGTGAAAATAAGGTAAAAACGACTACAAAATGCGCATCATGCCAAAAAGTAATTGTTTATTGAATTTATTTACATGTTTAGGAATACAGTCGTGCTGCTATGATTTATGTCTTCCACTTAAAAATTCTTTCGGCCTGTGATATTTTAGCTAAGGCTGTCGATCAATCACGGGATCCCAGCATGTTTCGCATTGCTGCCATTGCATTGTCAAGTTTTAATGCAGATCGCACAAGTACCGCTTGGCGTAATCAGCGTTCAAGTGCCAACACACAAATTCAAGATCCCCATTTAAGGGCCATATTTTCATTTCTCATAGCAGACAACGAAAACTTTGACTCCGTATTGGTATTTCCATTTTTCAATAATAAATAACAAATTTTAAATGGTATTTTTAATTGTAACAGATGGAAGAAGCAGTTTCGTTGGCCGATCGCATGGCTTTTGCTTGCAAATATCTTTCAGAGTCAAAACTTTCCGAATACATAAAAGTTCAAATTCAGAACTCAATTGAGAAGGGAGACTTAAATGGCTTATTACTGACAGGGGAGTCCCAAGATGGCATTAATATTTTGCAGGCTCATATGGATTCAACGGGAGATATACAGACTATTGCATTGATAGCAATTAACTATTTCCATCGTGAACTTTTTAATAACACTTGTATACAATACTGGATCACATGGTATGAAAATTACTGTTTTGTAGACATAATATGTATGTACATATATAAACATGCAAAGATCAAATTTTACATAAGATTTAAATTTTGATTCTTATATTTACTGTAGTTACATGGACTGTCTGAATTCGTGGGGTTTTTGGGAAAAGCGTGCTGACTTAGAAATAAAAATAGCCAACCTCCGTTCAACAAATCGCACTACACGCACCGTATATTTGTCATGTAATTTTTGCGGCAAATCGGTGTCAAACGTTTTGCAAGAAGATGCACGCATTCGAAATGTTTCATCGAATGTTAATAAAGTAACTAATGAGCTTCCTAAATTTTACTTTGAAAGAAGTTATCAATTAAGTATTGTTTTTACAAATAGCTGTCATCATGTCCTAGTTGTCGAAAGCCACTGCCACGTTGTTCCTTATGTCTATTACATATGGGTACTACACTAAATGCTGGACTCTCTGCAGATGGTGGTCTCGAGAGTATTGGATGGCAGTCAAAGCCATTTTCAAAATGGTTCTCATGGTGCCAGACATGTCGCCATGGTGGTCACACCGAACATTTAATACAATGGTTTAAGTAAGATCTTAATGGATTTATTGCTTGATCTCTGTAATTGACATTTTTTTTTTTTTTTTACTTATAAGGCAAAATTCTGAGTGTCCTGTTTCGTCTTGTTCATGTCGGTGTTTCGATATGGATGGCACCAATCCAGAAGTTACTCGAGATCTATCGTAGTTAAATCGCCTTTTAATGTAGCTTTAAAAAAGTAATGCCTAACTTTTAATCAAAGACTTAATTATCAAAATGTATGAAAAGGCTGTTTGTTGGTTTTCTTTTTATATTTACAAAAATAAAGTGTCTCAAAGTATAAACATTAATCAGCAATTTAAAGGATTTCTTAAGGTCCTGAATATAAGTATGTTTTTGCTCAATGATTTTCTCGATGACGCAAGATATCTTATGTTGTATGTCACATAAATGTTTTGTTTTCACACTTTTTAATGAAAATTATTAAATAGCAGAAACCCTGTTTTTTCTTAAAAAATTTAAAAATTGTTGAGAACACTTACTGCCTATTTCACGATTTGCGAAAGATCTTTTTTCTTTCGCAGAACTACATTTAAAACAAAATTAATTTCTAAAGAATTTGTTTTTGGTTCAAATGTATTTGTGAAAGAGAGAAAGCGTTCTTTTAACATCGTGAAATTGGCAGTCATTTCTGTAACGTCTTGATCCTTATGAAAAGGGAAGTTTAAATCCGGTTGTCCCTCTGTCCGTCCGTCTGTTGAAATGGGGTTTCCGAAGACACCAGAAATTTTAATCAGATATGCTCATTATAATTTTGCTATTGAAATTCTGAATTTCTGGAGAACGGCAAGAGCCATAGTTACCAAACTACGTTCAAACAACTCGATTATCAATACTAGAGTTGTCAATTATTCGCCTTTCAACTTTGTTCGAATAATTCAAATAATTGTTTTTGTTCGTTCGATCACACGATTAAATCTAAAAAATTATTCGATTAATCGATGAGAATAACGAATAAAAAATATTATTATTATTACTATATTCCATTCCATTAATCTACAACTATTTTCTTTATTTTTATTATTGCTTGTCAAATATTTGTTTAATAAGAACATAAAATACATTTTTGAAATACTATGAGTACTAAACAAGGTTTAATTACAATCAGGGCTATGGCTACAATATTTTTTAACTCTTCTAAATTTTTTTTAAAGGGTGGTCCAACTATAATGCACGATGTTAATTGTGAGTCGCACTTAATTGTCAATTTTTTTGACAACCTTAATTTGACATGTCTCTGTTTTAGTGTTTGACAAAATCAACCATGGAAAGGTACGCAATTGAGCAGCGCGTTATGATTGTTGAAGCCTTTTACGAAAATGGGCGTTCAAATCCAAATGCATTTCGGCTGGTGGCGTCATCTGGCCGCATATCTTCGACAATGGTGTTCGGTATCACGACATGTCAACGGACTTGTTGTAGCCAGAAATAGAGGATATGAACATGGAGGATATGTGGTTCCAACTCTTTTTCGCTCTTTTGGCTCTTTTGCGTGACAAATTCAATGGTCGTGTTAAATGAACAATTGTACGTCAATAAGCCAAGAACAATTCAAGAGCTAAAGAATAAGATAATTCAGCACATTATCGATATAGAACCTTAATTTTGTCTCAGAATCATTGAAAATATGGGCCATCGAAAGGCGGTATGCCACTGTAGCCGTGGCGAGCATTTGGCCGATATTTTGTTTCAAAGATAGTTATCATAGATCTTTCTATAACAATAAAAAATATTCTCTGAAAACTTAATGTTTTATTTACAATTAACATCTTGCGTTTTGGTTAGACCGCCCTTTATAAAACCATTAAAAACGTATAAGAATAAATCAAATTCTTGTTCGATTAATCGACATTAATTACTCGATTTATTCGTTATTCGAAAATCGCCATTTTAAAATTAATCGAGTAAGAGTTTGGTTTTGTTTGATCGATTAATCGAATTATTCTTAATCGGCTGACAACTCTAATCAATACACACCTTCCCACAAAATGTGGGGTGGATTAGAGAAGTGGGCGTGGTACCTCCCGTACAGAAATCAAACGAAAAATTCGGGAAGATCTATCAGGGGTGTTCAGGAAAACGAAAACGCAAGAATTTGGAAGTTGTTTTTAATATACTTTTTATCTAATTTTTGTTATAAAATTCTGTTTAATAGCGAAATATTTGTCATAAAATTCTTTTTTTTACAGAAATCTTATTAAAGAACGACGTTTAAAATTCTTGCGTTTTACGTTTTCGATTTCCAGAAAACCCTTTAAGTGGTACGCGAAAAGTGGTATTTTTTTAAAAAAAATTTATTTTGGTCATAACTTTTCATATCTGAACCGATTTTTCTGAGTTTTTTTTAAAATATGTTCTACTTAAGATTTCCAAAGGTCATAAGAAAGCCCAAAAATGCAATTTATTATACAATTTTTGATGTTTTCTCTTCTGCAATCCCGCCCATATTTTGTGGGGTGCTGTGTATTGATAACCTTAATGTTTGTACCTAAACTTTGGCTCTTGCCGTTCTCCAGATATACAGAAAAAGAAATAAAAAACAACAACAAAGGATTTTTAGAAAAATGTAGAGGTAGTCATGGTTTTTTGCTCATAGCTTAGCCATTTTTAGACCGATCTGGCTGAATTTCAATAGCAAAATAACAGTGACCTTACCTGACATAAATTTATACCAACCAAGTCCCCGTCATATCTGTGGGCTTCGCAAAACCCATTTCAATAGACAAACATTATTTGCTAAAACTCCTAAGAAATTCTTATAAAAAGCGGTCTCCCTGTCCCAATTTATTCAGAGTTCGTTACGAATGACGAATTATGGTCTACGCAATGATTGTGCGTATTTTCAAATACACCAAATGTTCTATTTCTGACGAAAATATTTGTTGAGAATTATTCGTCGTTCGTCCCAGTTGTGTTTCTAGCATTATAAATAAAAGATTTTTTGATTTCCACTTCAGAAAAGTGACAAAAAATGTCATATGTACATAAATTCTTTTATGAGAAATATTTAAAAATCAACTTGCGACATTTTAATTCGTTTAATGAACTAAACTTATCAACTAGGGTTTGACTATCATCATAAAAGGTATAGATAGTTTTGTTCCTACAGAGGAAATAAGATTTACCTTAGAGTTGGAGGGGTATGACGTAAGATCTGTTCACAATATTTTAAACAGGAACAAAGTTCCTCAACCAATGCATCGTTTCATCGTTTCTAAAATCAAAAAATTCTGTTCATCCTATTTACAACTTGAGATATGTACCTCCTAGGTAGGAGAATAACGGAAGAGGAGCCATTAAAACGCAACGACCCAACTCAGTGCACCAATTGTCAGGAATACTGGCATACATAAAACGGAATGCAATCCAACTCCAAAGATGACCCAGAGGTAAGGAAATGCAGTAACTGTGGTGAAAATCACACAGCTAACTATAGGGGTTGAAGAGTGTTCTTGCACTTAAAAGAACCTGATTGAATCCAAAAATATGCGCACTCCCAATATCGTCCACTTTATGCGTCCAGCCTTCCCGCGGGCTCTTATGCCAACTCTTTACAAACCAACAAACAAAACCACTCATATGCACAAGTCCTGAAAGAAAACTCCCACGGACATGCGAAAGTAGCCAACGCAAACCAACCTTCATACGCTAATGTTCTTAAGGAATCTCCACAAATACCTTCTGCAGACATATCCGGCTCAATGGAAAATCTAATTTAAGTTATGAATAAGTTCATGGGCACCATGCAGAACATGTTTCAGGAAATAATGCGATACCAAAACATGCTCCTGCAAGTTCTACTAAACAAAAATTTAAACAATTAAAAATATGCATGTCAGGGAGATCGTGTGTTACTGATTCAAGCTATTTTTGCTTTGTGTGTGGTGAATATTTGGTTGGAAAAAAAGGATATGCAATATTAGAATCATTAAATATGCATATTTACATTATTTTGGCTTTGCAGCCAGAAACTTGTACAAACTGTGGACACCGACAATGTTTTGCATATTCTAAAATCGCATTTAGATTTTTTTCCAAAAAAAACTAGGTGCAGTGAGCGCTAACAATGGGAGCGTGCTCAACAAGATTTAATGAAAATTGAAAGAATTTATCAAGGATTTTGAGACAAAAGCATGCTGGACTCTAATACGTGATACCGTACCAACCAAATACAAACGACGTTCAAATAACGCCATTCACTAGGGCTCATCTATCAGGTCTGCTTACTTGTACAAAAACAAAAAACTTTTTCTTTTAAGCTGTCAAAAACTTACTACCACATATACAAAGCAAAAGGAAAAAACGTGTATGCAAACAACTTTTGAAAGCTCAAAAGAACGAAAACAATGATCATCAGGCTTCTTGCGCCGACCTTTTCAATGGGCCTAAATAAATAGAGAAAAACGTGATAGAGAAAAACCAATAACAGAATCGAATTCAGCCCACCAAAATATCATAGGAAAGTTATTGAGTTGCTCCAGTCCTTGGGGTCTACTCTCTATTGCGATGCGAAAACAATTTCGATGCGAAAGCTAAATGTCAACTATCACTTTCGCAAAATTTTCTGAAAATGAAGCGATAGTGGCAATAAAAATTAAAGATGGCGCGGATTTACAGTATGAAATGCCAAAGTGCGTAAAAATATTTGAAATTGGAAAATTTAAATAAAATAAAGTGTTGATTTACGAAAAGAAAAAAAAAAATTAAAAGATGCGAAAGTCACATGCGCAAACGCATTGAAGAGTACCAATCGCTAGATTTGCTACAATTTTCTTTCGCATCGCAATAGAGAGTAGCCCCCATTGTTAGCTAGCGTTATCATTAAAGAAAACTGCAAATAATTTTTGTTTAAAGTATGTAGTCAAATTAAAAGCCGACTTCCAGATAATATTAATATAATGGAGAAAATATCACTGTGCTCTTCCGAAAATGCACAAAAAGAAATAAAACCAGACATCACCAGAATCGTAGTGCATTTCAAATCCAAATGTGAAGATATCAATGAAACTGTTACCGATGGAAAAATTTGCAATTTATATCGTGGAACAATGTACTACATATTATCTTTAGAAAATTTTTTGAATGAAGTTGGCCAAAAAAAGGATGCGCTGATAATCCAAGGATTCATAGAATTAGCGAGTTAGTATTATCTTTATTAGCACTTCCTTATTCAAATGCATCAGTGGAAAGGGTCTTCTCAATGTTAACCATTGTTAAAAATAAATTAGGAAATAGAATGGACATTTCAAATGTTGAAAGCGTTTTAAGGTGAAGTATTCATTAAATAGAACGTGGCACGATTTTAATCCAACACCTGAAATGCTCAAACTTTTTAGTTCCGATAACATGTAAAAAGTTATCGAAAATGATTTGGCAGTTCTTGATATTTTTGATAGAACTTGATCCCAATATTTATATAAAAACAAAAAAAAAAACAGATATCTACTAAGACGGCCTTTAAAAGATGTCTATTAAGAAAGTGTTAAAAGTAAGGAAAATGATTTTATGAATATATCGCACTGGGTCCTTTAAAGAGAGTTAACTCAAAGTGTAGTTGTTTTTTTAATTGTTTCAGGAATTCCCCTTTATGTGAAATTTGTTCATTTATATAGTGGTGTCATTTCATAAATATAGAGACAAAACGAAATATGACATAAACACTAGCATAACTTAAAATATTTATCTTTAGTTGAAACAAAACTGATATGAATTCAGTTTACATTTGGGAACAACTCAAAATATTTCTCTTTAGTTGATTCTGCAGAAGCTACTTTTATATCAAGAAAAGGGATACAACTGTATTTTTTAGCGAAAGAGTAGAGAGAATGATGTAAAGTTTTTACAGTGGGTAGATATGACCACTGTGCATCGATTTCTTGCAAAAAGTAAAATTTGGATTAACTCTCTTTAGAGGAATCGGTGCGACATGTATATAATATTCAGTGGGGGATTTACGCCTAGGCCCGTGAGGCCAGGGCCTAGGGCGGCAACATTTAAGGGGCGCCAAAATTAAAAGGTAGAAGAATGTAAGGGGAATTCGAAAATTGATTTGGCCAAGTTTTACTTTAAAAGAATACGAAATTTATATTAAATTATACATATTCAGAAATTCAATTGTTAAATTTACTTCTTAATTAGTTATTCGATTTAGATGGTTATCGATTCTAATCACAGATTGAATAAAGGAAATAAAATAATAGGCGGTTTTCCTAAACGTGTGTTGATGCATTGTGGACTTGCATTTTTAACTACGTTGTATTGTATATGAATATGGTTTGCATCTAGATTATTTTAACTGATCTATTTGCTTTTCTCTGCGCAGCGCCAACTTCAAAGTTGCATTTCGGAACAAAATGAATTGTCAACATTTTTATGGATGCATTAAGAACATGTTGCCATGTATTACTAGAATGAAAGAGGCGTTAAGGAAAACAGCCATATGCTTAAAAACCTGTGTATCTTAACTTTTTATTTTGGTTATACCCATGAACATACATAGCTTAAATAATTTTTTTTCCACTGCTTTCAAAATCGCTAGATTTGACGGGAAACAGCTAAATTCCCATCAACTAATAGATTCAATTGCAAATACTGAAGATGTGCGCTCTGCACAAAATATATCCGATATTTTACATTCACGCAATCTTCAAGATGTTTTCCCCAATGTATACATAGCCTTAGAACTTTTTTGAGTATCCCTGCTACAAACTGTTCAGCACAAAGATCTTTTTCCACCCTGAAAAGGTTAACCCTGCAAATAATAGGACCAGTCCAAACACGCGTTTAAAGAGTAGTCCACAAGGGACCAGGACTAGTCCAAAACTAACCCAAACCTGGTCTATTTAACATTACGATGTCCTAGGAGAGGACCATATAACCCACCTTTGGACCACTTTTAAAACTACTCCATGGTATACTCAAGAGGATTAGTTTTGAAGTCGTTTAAAAACGAAAGCATGTCGTTTAAAAACGAAGACATGTCGTCTCACTACAAACACTTTTAAACAATGACATGGTCCATGCTTGCATTACATCGGACCAGTCCATGGAGTAGTCCATTTTATCAAAATGGATCAGGTGGTCCAATTTTATTTGCAGGGAAAAAACTATCTACGGTCAAAAGTTATTATTTCTGTATATACTAGCTGACCCGACAGACGTTGTCCTGTCCAAATTAGAAAAAATGTTTGCGTTCGATTTTTAAAATCCGTTTAAAAGATACGAACATTTGAAAGAAAAATTAGTCAAATCGATGGAGCCGTTTTCTGATTTTAGGTAAATCGAAAAAAGTGGGCGGGGCAAAATTGTCTTTCCGTAAAAACCTAAGTTGGACCATGGTGATGATTTGAAAGAAAAAATCGTCCAAATCGGTCAAGCCGTTCTCAAGTTATGCACTTAATAGAAAAAGTGGGCGTAAAAGTAGGCGTGGTACACTTTTCTTTCAATGAAAACGTAAAATGGAATAATACGAACATTTAAAAGAAAAATTAGTCAAATCGAAGGAGCCGTTATTTGATTTTAGGTAAATCGAAAAAAGTGGGCGGGGCAAAATTTTCTTTCCGTAAAAACCTAAGTTGGACCATGGCAATCATTTTAAAGAAAAAATCGTTTGAATCGGTCAAGCCGTTCTCAACTTATTCGCTTAATAGAAAAAGTGGGCGTAAAAGTAGGCGTGATACATTTTTCTTTCGATGAAAACGTAAAAAGGATTAATACGAACATTTAAAAGAAAAATTAGTCAAATCGATGAAGCCGTTTTTTGATTTAAGGTAAATCGAAAAAAGTGGGCGGGGCGAAATTTTCTTTCCGTAAAAACCTAAGTTGGACCATGGCAATCATTTTGAAGAAAAAATCGTTTGAATCGGTCAAGCCGTTCTCAACTTATGCGCTTAATAGAAAAAGTGGGCGTAAAAGTAGGCGTGGTAAATTTTTCTTTCGATGAAAACTTAAAAGTTGATTAATACGAACATTTGAAAGAACAATTAGTCAACTCGATGGAGCCGTTTTCTGATTTTAGGTAATTCGAAAAAAGTGGGCGTAACAGTGGGCGGGGCAACATTTTCTTTCCGCAAAACCTAAGTTAGACCATGGCGATCATTTTAAAGAAAAAAATCGTCCAAATCGGTCAAGCCGTTCTCCAGTTATGCGCTTAATAGAAAAAGTGGGCGTAAAAGTAGGCGTGGTAAATTTTTCTTTCGATGAAAACTTAAAGTTGATTAAGACGAACATTTGAAGAAAAATTAGTCAACTCGATGGAGCCGTTTTCTGATTTTAGGTAAATCGAAAAAAGTGGGCGTAAAAATGGGCGGGGCAAAATTTTATTTCCGTAAAAACCTAAGCTGGACCATGGCGATCATTTTAAAGAAAAAATCGTTCAAATCGGTTACGCCGTTCTCAAGTTATGGTTTTTGCCACGCCCCTCCGCCCCCAGACCGAAAATCAAAAATTAGACTTCACAGTGTCACCCGCCTGAATATTCTGAAGATTCCCTGAAAATTTCATCAAAATCGGCCCAGCCGTTTTGGAGTCCATACGTTACATACATACACACACACATCCAATTTTATATATATAGATATATAGATTGAATAGTTGGGGGTGCTTTAATACCATGTGAGATAACGCCATGATGGCTTTATCTCTCATTCAATAGGGAGATAAATGCTTATTTTTATTTTTTTTCATTTCAATGGGAGATAAAGCCATCATGGCCTTAGCTCACATAAGCAATATTAGAAAATGGCTTTATCTCTTATTTCAGTTCCGGAAACACTAAAGTTAAGTATTGAAATCTGGCTTCGCATACTAAAGTTTTTCTGCGTGGGGTTTTTCCTCCAGTAGGGCGCGGCAGGTGGCTTCGCTGAATAAAGTTTTCCTGCGTGCGTCACAAGAATAAAAAAAGGTTTTTTAATGATAACTAAGGATTTTCCCTTTTACAGAATGTTAACACCATGCATAACAATATTCTGAAAAAATATGGCTTTATCTCTCGTTTGCGAAAAAAATATGGCAAAATTTTAAATATGACCTTACCTCTCAATGATTGGGCAATAAGGCCATTATGGCTTTATCTCCCATTCAATTCAGCAATAAAGCCATAATGGCCTTATCTCACATGGTTTTAAAGCAACCCCCGAATAGTTTTTAATTTAATTTTTTAATTTTATATTTAAAAATTCTAAATTCAAATTTATATTTGAATGTTTTTTTTCACAATTGAAAAATAAAATAAACATATGTACATACATATTATAAAAAAATTCGAAGAAGATACCTGACCCAATTAGTAATATTAACAAAAATTTTAGGCGATACTTATTGTATAAATTACCAATTATTTAAGACAATAAAACCTCGTTTTTTCTTTTTATATAAAAATAAATTACCTATGCACGCCTTGGTAAAATTACCGTAATTATTTTTTTGTGTGTAGTACTCTGTTAAAATTTGTGAAAAATGTTGAACACCATTTATTATTTCACACGAACATTTTGACATGTATCGATGTTACCTATCATGCGAGTTTGTACAATTTGCCGATTTTATTCCTGCAAAGTATGCGACATTGGTTTTGCGTATGTAAACAAACCCCACATGTATTTTACTTAAAATAATTTTTTTTAATAAAAAATTTAATAAAAAAGAAAGTAAATATGGATAAAAAACTGTAACCGGTTGTGTTATATTAATTTTTAATTTCTTATTATGTTGAACAGAGTACCAGGCTTAATTCGAAAAAAGTGGGCGTAAAAGTGGGCGAGGCAAAATTTTCTTTTCGTATAAATCTAAGTTGAACCATGGAGATCATTTTAAAGACAAAATCGGCCAAATTATATAGATGTCATTGGTGATGCAATATGAAAATTGGATTTTGCCACGCCCCTCCGCCCGCAGACCGAAAATCAAAAATCAGAATTCACAGTGTCACCCGCCTGAATATTCTGAAGATTCTCTAAACATTTTATTAATATCGGCCCAGCCGTTTTGGAGTCCATACGTTACATACATACACACATCCTATTTTATATATATAGACAACTGAGAAGTACAATTCCTATAAAAGCTGAAGAAATAATAAAAAAATATTGTTATGATTTCGTATTCTTACAAAAAGTGTAGACTATTTTTAATTAAATCTACTAGCGATTCTTTGGTTCCAATGTCTACATATGTTCTCAAAGGAACTACCTAGTCAGTAGTACCAACGTAAGTGGTAGATTTCCAATGACACGCACATGTTAAATGTCTATTGCAAGTAACATTGCCTGGGGTATAATAAGTCACTAGTACTGGCGACTGTGTCAATAGTGAATCAGTACAGATTCACTAGTGACATTTCCTGCAGGGTACTTTCATTTTTCACAAAACTTTTGTTTTTCTATGTCAAGGCCCATTGAAAAGGTCTGCGCAAGAAGCCTGATGATCATTGTTTATGTTCTTTTTAGTTGTCAAAAGTTGTTTACATTTTGCTTACATGTGCATGTATACGTTTGTTTATGGTATGCCACACATACACGTTTTTTCCTGTAGTAAATTTTTGACAACTAAAAAGAATCGTTTTTTGTTTTTGTACAAGTAAGCAGACCTGATAGATGGGCCTTGTTCTATGTTAAGTCCAGTTTACACGGTAATACAATGTATTACGACCTTGTAGAACCAAAATATTATGAAATTCTCTCCGTGTTTAAAAGAAAAAAAAAGAAAAATCTTTTGTAAGTATAATTCATGTTTACACAGATGGTATAAGTAAAATCAAAAATAAGTCCCAATTCACACGTTGCAAGTCTTATTGATCAGCTTGCTACTTTATAACGAGAGTGACGAGAGGAAAAGAAACGTTTCTCTCTCACTCTCTCTCGCCTATAAGGTAGCAAGCTGATCAATAAGACTTGCAACGTGTGAATTGGCACTTATAACAAAAAAGCAGATTATTGCAGTTTTAAATTTTTACAAGAACAACATGAACATTTCCTGAGTTGATTTTAGTTGTTTTTGTAATTGTATAAAAATGCTACCACCTTCAATATACTCTGTTAAAATACACCCCTGGTGTAATGAGAATACATAAGTTTCTAAAATGGTTTACTTGGTGGCCACACGATCAAGTTTTGCCTTTCAATTCCATTCAATTTGCAATACACTCTCACTTTTTTACTAACACACTCACACTTTCTGAATTGACCACGAGATGGCTTTCAATTTCACCTTTCCATTTGTTTAGCAATTTTACTTTCAATTTAACAGCTGATTACATGTTTGTCTTTATAAATTGTTTTCTTGATGACATCCTGAAAGTAAATTGCTTACAAATTGAGTGCAGCCTACGTCACAGCTTTAAATTTATGTAAATTTTGACAAGCAGTATATGTAAAAGACTATCAAGAACAACTTGATCGTGTGGCCGCAGGGTAACCCTAGAAAAAAAGCATTTACCGACCGCTTGTCAGATTTTGTATTCGTTTTCTCTCTTACTCAATACATTTTGCTTTTACATGATAAGATTTTTCTCATTCTACATAATTTTTTGCAATGTCGTAATACATTGTATTACCGTGTAAACTGGCCTTTAACTGCATACATACGTTTGTATTTTATTTTTTTTCAGTTTATTTTATTTAAAACCTCAAATTTTGAAAGAAAATTATAAAATTTGGAACAAGGCGAATTTACACGAGGTGAACTTATCTTGCTACGTAAGCAACAGCTGATTACTAACCTTGTGTCAAAATGGTATACCGTCCTGTTGTTTCTGGGGAATCTTGACTAAATTCTATAATTTTCGATTGAAATTGTGTAATTTAAAACTTTTTTTTTGATTTGGAACAAGGCGAATTCATACAAGGTGGTCTTATTTTGAAAACGTTTTACAACACTGTAAAATATTTTAACGTTGTGTCGAAAATTCGAACAATTATTTTTTTTTGTTTTTATATTAAATTGTGTTTTTTTGAAATGTTATAACTTAAAAAAGTTTTAAATATCACAATTTTAATCGAAAATTATAGAATTTAGTTAAGATTCCCCAGAACCAACAGGACGGTATACCATTTTGACACAAGGTTAGTAATCAGCTGTTGCTTACGTAGCAAGATAAGTTCACCTGGTGTAAATTCGCCTTGATTTGGAATAAATTTTTTTTAACAGACCATTTATGTGCAATATTTTTGAAATTTTATGTTTGAAAATTATAAACAAAATTCTATGCATAAAATAATTGAAATATGTATGAAAAATAAGACTGATACGATACTGCTTTAAATTGTCCAAAAGATTGGAATAATAATATGTCAATTAAAAAAACGTGTGTATATATCGTTAGCTAAAATGCAAAAAGGCGTAACTAACAAAAAAATTCTAAATCGAGTTTTTGATTGATTTTTATGAAGGCCATTAAACTACATGTCTTAACAAAGTTTTACACTTCTGCGAACAAAAATTACGCTTTTATAAACAAAAAACAAAGGGATGTTATTACAAGTGTGTTGATTTTATAAATACAAAACCACGTAATTACACATTTTTTTCTAACAAAATATAATGAAATGGTTTTCCTTTAAAATTATTTGAAGAATTCCATGGACGACTTATCAATGCATGTTTTTCTGACATGTTTAAAGTTTTCATTTTATAAAGTTTTTTGCTTCTCCTGTAAAATTATATTTTTGTTAGTTACGCCTTTTTGCATTTTAGCTAACGATATAAATACAATTATGAAGTAAAATTTTTAAATAAAATAGCTGATTTTGTGATAATGCGCATTCAAAACTTGGTTTTTTTTTTGTAAAGCTTAGCAGCTTGGCGTCTTGTATTATTAAACTTTGGGTACGTTCTTAAATGCATAATTTTGCTGCATCAGAAAAGCAAACTTTTTTTAATGGCGATAAAACAATAATTATAATTTTTTTATTGTGTGACTATTATTTTTGTGGAGTATTTCACAATTTTTTGGTCCACATTTACTTTACTGGAAAATATATAACCATTTGAAATCACTGATGCAGCATTTTACTCTGTACAATTTTCACTCTCAGAAAAATCTTTATCTATATGAAGTTTGTTTCCGAAAACGTGTTTAAATTAAAAAAATCAGTCCATTATCAAAAAATTTGTTAAGAAGAAGGTAAAAAACTCATATTTAATGAAGAATCCCCAGGATATCGTTATCCTTCCTGCAATGGGTATGACGATCATTTTTATTTAAAGCTTAAATCGAGAGGATCAAAATAATATATTGAATGTATATTTTGTGCATACTGGCTATAAAAATAAAAAATTATAACAGTTTTTTGTTTGTTCTACAATTTTAGAGGTAATAAAATTTTGATTCACAAATTATTGAGAAGTCCTAAAGGACGTAATTATAAGTCATTACATATGTATATAATTTAAACTTTTTTTTTATTTGTTTGCTCATTTCCATACAAAAAATTCGAAAAATTGCAATTTTTAGAGATCTTAAAACGTCATTCGATTTCGCTTAAATTGGTATGTTGGTGTAGTTCATACGCAATGATCCAGCCTTGAAGAGTACAAATCGGACTTCTTCAGACGATTTTGAAGCACCCTAATATGTACATATAAATACAGCTTCAACTTGATTTTTTAAAAAAAGAATATATGGCAGGTAGTCATGTCCTTGCGCCGAATGAAACAAAATTTACAACCACGCTAGAATGAGACAAATGTTACATGTTACAAATGTAGCTAACAATTAAACTTTTTACTTCAGGATTTATGGGAGGTAGGCATATCCTTGCACCAATTTGTTTCAAATATAAAATGTTTCTTAATTTAGACATAAAGTATCAGTATACGTTAACTGCTCTAGTTTTGCCGATTCACATCATGGGAACAGAGCACTGTGCGTCGGGCTATAACAGCTAGTAACTGTATATAAAAAAGCTTAAGCAAAAAGATTCATTAGTACTTCAAGCACAACTAACGCTTAAATATATTGTTTTTTTCATCATTATTTTTTAAATGTCTTAAGTCTATTATTGAATTTAAAATGAATGCCTTAAATCTTGTTAAATTCCTGTATTTATATTCGAATAAAATATGTGAAATATACATACGATTGAATATTTAAAATACATATGTATGTATATAATACAAACAAACATAAGTGTAAACTTTTATAGTGGAATTTATCATTTAAATCCAGAATGTATAAACGAAAAAAAAAACAAAAAAAGTGAGGAGAAGTATCCTTTCCTGCTGCGTATTAAATTAACAAAGACACCATGTGGCGTGATGTTACACTTGTGCTCACATCAGTGCCGCCTAAACGCCCCTTGAGAACCTTATTTATTATAAAATAATTTGTTATTATTTTTTTAATAATCTGTTTATCCTTTCAAGATAAATACCAGTTTGTGAAGTAATGGATTCATTTATAAATTAGGACAAACTGGAGAATTTTCAATTTCGATTACAATGATATATTGTGTATATATATAATATTGCTAATAAATAATAACACTGAGAAGTTTTTGTATTATCGTAAACTTTCGAATAAGAATTTCTAATTATTTATTTAAGATTTTAATACTTTTTCGAGTGATTTACCAGAATCTGCAAATAATTCCTAGAATCAACTTTATGCCACGCCCACTTGTCTAATCCCGCCCATAGTTTGTCGGATGCTGCGTTTTGAAAACCAAGATGCTTGTGCCTGTTCTTGCTGTTCTCCAGATTTTCAAAAATCTATAATATATTTGCATAGGAAGTGACGCGCCCACTTGTTGATGTTGTATAGAAACACTAAATATCGAACACTTAGGAGCGATATTTAGTGTTTACTTTCGAACGCTCGTTGGGCTTGATACAATAATTCGTTACAAAAATTCCCAAAGAATGAAGTCCTTTAAGCCCCTGTCAGTTTAAACTGATACTCACAAAATAAAATATTTATATTTCAAAGTATTTAACAATATATATTATTTATTAATGTTCATATTCAAATAAAGTTTTTACACAGTGCATAAGTGATCATGTGTGTGTGTGCCAATGAGTTCAAGCATTCGACTATTTAATAAATTTCTTAAGTGGCCTTAATTGTTAAAAGTGTGGATACGGAAATTAAAACAAATCCGAAAGAATGCGTGTAGAATATAAATTAAAATTACTTATTTCTTCTTTCTCTCCTTTCTTAATTTATTTTCTTCGTTAAGTTAATGGTAACGAGTAGATTGTTAACTCAACTCTGTTCTCCTCGATCTGATTTAATTTAGCGATGTTGTGTTGCTGTATCTTTTATATTTTTATGGTGGGAAGTGTCTTTTAAAATTATTCAGTTGCTTGTTGTTTTTAATAGTCTTCATTTTAAAATCACTCTAAATCACTTACCATTTCATGCATGCTCATATAAATCATTGTATATTTATTGGATGATATTAATCAAATGTCTACTTTCAATTAAATTCATATGACAGCAACCTGTCAGGCAACAAATTAAAAAATTACTCAAAAACTAAAAAAAACTCTAATAAAAGAGTAAAGTTTGTATCTTGTACGTTAATACTTATCTAAATACAGCATACAAATACATTCGTTAATGTATCTGTGGCTGTTGGGAAATTTTGTACCCTATATTCCTTGTACTAAGATACAAAACGGGGGTTTCTATTTAAAAACAAAACTCCTTTGATAATACCAAAATTGATATTATCCGTTCTTCAGGTGTTCTTACAACAATTGTGCTCGATTTTAAATCGGATGGTGCCAACATTTTAAAAGCGCCTCATTGTAATTTTGTCCACAATTGCTCTACGAACCCAATAAATAAATAAACTCACACTTGGACAATACAGTATTTCAGTCGGGAGCCAGGTTTCTCCTGATAAAATGTTGACCCGGTAGATAGCGCTGGGGTCAAGTTATTAATTAAATTCTGCAGTATTAATTTTTTTTTTTATTTTTATTTTCTTAACTAAGTAGTTGATGTTTTATATACGGCTTGATTTTTTTACCAAGGACATTAAATCCCACTGCATAAATTAAAATGGTATATTTGGTTATTTCGATTTGAAATAGAACCTCTTTTTAACTAATTTTGTGCCTTTTACTTTAAATTAGGTACAAAACCTCTTGAAGCTGGTATTAAAAGATTAAATTAAATAAATAAATAAAACATTTAGCTATCATTTTTTATAACTAACCTCTTAAATAAGAACGATTTTAAACTCCTCCTCGCCAAAATCCACTATGGTTTCACGTATGATGCTTTAATTTTGCACAAA
Source organism: Pollenia angustigena (assembly GCA_930367215.1). Lineage (NCBI taxonomy): Eukaryota > Metazoa > Arthropoda > Insecta > Diptera > Polleniidae > Pollenia > Pollenia angustigena. Next base: position 114,075,575 of record OV884057.1, on the reverse strand, counting down.
AAGCTAATTTGAAAATCGACTTTTATTTATTGTTTATTTACAATTAAAAACATCAAAACAATACTAAGACTGTTCCCAATTTAACAACGTATGGTTCTTGATTTGACAACAAGACGTTTTTAACAGTAGAACAGAGTGTTCTTGATTTAATAAAATATAAACGTTTTAATACTTAAATACATCAGTTGGTATTTATACCCTTCACCACAGGTGGAAAGGGTTGTCATTTCGTATATAATTTCTACAATACATATTGATGTCAGACTCTATAAAGTATATATTAATTGGGCCCATATGAGTAGCATAGTTGTTCAAACGATGTCCGCCTGTCGGTGTGTCAATTGAAATGGGGTTTCCGAAGACCCCAGATATGATGGGGACTACGTTGTTCTACAATTACAACTTATATAGTGGCAAAAGGTTTGCTATTGAAATCCAGCCAGATCGGGCAACAAAGGGCTGAGCTATGACTAAAATAACACAACTGCCTCTAATTTTATCCACAAATCCCTTGGTGTTGTTTTTGTCTGTGTGCCTTGTGAACGACAGGAGCCAGAGCTTTTAAATTTGTGAAAAGCGTCTGAATTATCAATAGACAACATCGAAAAAAATGAATGCTGTAGTGGAGAAGTGGGCGTGGAGTGTTCTGGAAATCGAAAACGCAAGAATTTTAAACGTGTTTTTAATAAGATTTCTATAGTAAAAGAATTTTATGACAAATGAGAAGGCCCTTAACAAAACGCAACAATTCCACTTTTGAAATTTAATGTTTTTTTACTGAATAATACTATTGTACATACATACTAAAATCCTTACAGTCATTGTTTTAACAAACTAATTTACTTTGTATCGGTTAAAAACGCCACAGTTTCACATACATACTTCGTACTGTCTTAAATTCATTTTTTTTGTTCATTTATCCCAAAATTGTAAAAGGGGAATTCTTCCGTTTTGTTATGGAGCTCCTCAGATATTATACAAATAATTCTCTATTAAATGGAATTTTATAACAAAAATTATAAAAATTAGATTAAAAGTTTATTAAAAATATCTTCAAAATTCTTGCGTTTTACGTTTTCGAATTCAAGAACACCCCTGTATATCTAAGGAACGGACAGGTTACCCTTACATGTTCAATTGCAACCACTCAGTCTCTTCAGAGGGTTTTGCCGTTTAACACACTAATTTATCGACGACTGCTGGCAGTCAATAGTCAAACATCGATCTTTAAACCAAACTGTATTCGACCTTTGGTAGATCGAAATTTGCTTTGAATAATTACACTATGCAAGCCGGGCACATGGCGATTTAACATAATTCGGGTACGCTGAATCCAGTGGCGCTCTCGGTTTTTTTAGATTGGCTCTGGTTTTCGAGATATACCGTTATTTCGAAAATGGAGGAGGTTCTACAACATATATTCGCGTTTATTGAAATTACTAAAAAAACGAAATTCCGCAATAAAATTTCCTTTAAGAAAAGTAATATGAGCAGTCGTTTTTAAAACATATTTTTTTTTTTAAATTAATTTTTTTGCCAAAAGTTCGAAATTTTTGTTTTGTGTTAAACGGCAAGCCTTCTGAGGAGATTGAGTGGTTGCAATCGAAACATGTCAGGGTAACCTGTCCGTAAAAACGCCTGGGTTCGAGCCCAGATTGAGTCAATAATGAAAAATTATCAGTAAATTTTAATTAATTTTCATGTTGTAAAATTCCTTTCTTCATAAAAATAATTTAATGAAAATTAAATTTGATGAACTTAAGCCTAATTAAAAATATTAAAAATTTGGATTAAAAACCATAAATAGTTCAACAAAATAACCACAATACTAATTAGTTTTTTAAAAATTTATAAAAAATTAAAAAATGCAGCTTGGCTTCTAATTTTTTGCAGACATATAAAAAACGAAGCTGCAAACAAAACAAGCCATACATAATTAAAATCTGTTACCAACTTTTATTCACAAAAGTCGAAAAATTTTAATAAATTTAAGAATTTCATAAAACGCAACATTTGTATGGGAGCCCCCCTAAAAAGTAGAGATAAGGGGCAAGTATGTCTCGCGATAATGTTAAGGACAAAACACTAATTGAGGTCAGTCATACAAGTAATCTTGCTAGGGGTGACTCCTGGGCATTTATGGGATTTTTTTTAAATATATTTTTAGTCTGCATTTAACATTTTGTATGGGAGCCCCCTTAAAGAATGGAGATAGAGGGTAGGTATTTTAGAAATAAGTGATTGAGATGAAAATAAAGTGGGGTTGGTCATACATTTGACCCATCTAGAGGCATCCTAGGCGCTACAGGGGCCAAATTTAAGAATTTTATATTTGTATGGAAGCCCCCTAAGGGGTGGAGATATATGGCAAGTATGTTTTAAGAAAATGTTAGGAACAAAAAACTAATGTAGGTCGGCAATACATTTTATCCCCCTAGCGGCGATTCATTGGCAGTTATGGGGCTTTTTTTCAATATATTTCTAATCTGTATTGAAATAAATGATTAAGTTGAAAAATAAAGTGGGGTTGGTCATACATTTGACCCATCTAGGAGCATCCTAGGCACTGCAGCAGCCAAATTTAAGAATTTCAACCATACATACATATATGGCCCTTTAATGAAATTCAATAAACGATATTGTACTATGTATCGAAAGTTTCCCACCATACGTAGTTGTAGTGGTCGTTGCAGTTGAAGTTGAAGCTCAAAATTCGAAATTTTGAACTTTGTTGCGCTTCAGAGCATTTTATAACTTCAGCTACTACTACAACTACTTTATTCTGTTCCAGGCCTTAATACAACCCTGCAGCCATATTCTTTAATTCGCTTAGCTAAATCTAAACGTGTTGGTCCTTATAAGAGAGCGAATACCTATAAATATAATGCAACAAACTTATGTGAACAAATTTTTCTTAACACAAAATCAAAAGCGCTGGTTTATTAAGAACACTAATCTATATACACATATATAAAATAGGATGTATGTAACGTATGGACTCCAAAACGGCTGGTCCGATTTTGATGAAATTTTCAGGGAATCTTCATAATATTCAGGCGGTTGACACTGTGAAGTCTGATTTTCGGTCTGCGAAATCCAGTGAAATTTTGCAAGAAAACGGCTGATCGGTGTGTAAACAATTGAAATAACAAAGCAAAAGAATTTTAGCATATATGTAAATTAAAAAATTATTAATTAAAGTGAAGTGTTGTTAATTAAAAAACTTGTTTGTTACACTGTTATTAGTTTGGTAAATTCAATTTCTTTATAGTTTTTAGTTTTATTTGTCGGGTTTTTTATAAAACTTCTTTTGCTTACATTGCCCAACATAGTGCCGGCTTACAATGGAAAAAAAAGAATGAAATGCCCAATACAGTGCCGTCCAACAGCTTGACAACGGAGACAAATAATTTGGATGTGAAGTGCTCGCCAGGAACACAATTCCAAATACTCGCCTCTTCAATTGCAAAGTTTGTCCCACAAAGTTCTGCTGGTTCTATCGGTTCTGCCATATCCACTCCACTTACGCCACGGTCGCACTGTATATTTGGATTTTTCTAGCATGAAGTAAAATGTTTTGTTTATTATAAACGTTAAAAATCAACACAATTCTAACTACTTACTTCTGCCATTGTTAAATTTAAATTTTTATATTCATTTCACAAAAACTATTTCATCAAACAGCTGTTCAAACTATTTGCAAAATCTTGCAAGCGGAAATTTCTCCAGTAACATTTTGCAAGTTCTCTAACTTCCAACTGTCAAAAAATTATCTTTTTGGCTCTCTCGCTGCAAGAGATTTGGAGTACGCAGACAACATTTTGCAAGATTTTGCAACATTTTGCGCAAAATATGTGTACGCAGACAGACCTATTATTAGTGATTTCGTTTAGGTGGTGTTTATATTCAAAAATAGCATTTTAACGAGTTCATTAATTACAATTTTGTATCATTCAAATAATTTTAGAGTTCCTATTTGATCCGCTGTGATTTCAATTCTTACGTTTCATGTAAAAATACTGACTTTTATACTACACAAAGTGAGTGTAGTATCGGTCACGTTTTGGGCTGTAGTATCAGTCACAATTTATTTTACTAATAAATGTTTTTTTTTAAAACTTACTGCTTTTATTTCAGCATTTTATAATAGATAGTTTGTTTCTTGAACTTTCGATAAAAAAAACATATTAAAGTTATTACGAAAGTGCAGAGGAAGATTATTGAAGTTTAAAAACACTCTCGAAAACGACTTCCTTTTGCATGTAGTGTCAGTCACGTTTATATTTTACTAAATAAATGATATTTCAAAATATCATTGGTTGCCATTTTTTCTCTATTGGATAATTTTTGAAACTACTACATAACCATGCTTAAATTGATACTAAAAAATAATTCTAATCGTAATATAAGACAAAACAAAACGCAAATTGTGTCAAATGTAGAGTCAGTCACATATGGAATTGCCCACATTGTAGAGCTAAAACCGATTCGTTGCGACCAATCGAAGATTTAAGACTCGATTTATTTTACGCAAGTTTATTATTCCAAAATGATTTTAATTAGTGCAGCTAATGCTGACGTACATTGACCACCGGGAAACTGTGCTGATTGAATGCAGGCCTGTTTTTAAATGTTTGCATGTAGTAGTCTCTCCCTATTAGTGATTCTTCATTCCGTTTTCATTGTTCCGTTTTGTAAATTATGCACATCAACATTAACGAAAATGCTAAAGGACAGGCATCATGAATGACTGATTGAATGAATAAATGACTGACTGGCTGGCTTTTGGCTTGTTGACTGAACTCTTGGAAGAGAAATAGAACTCACAACGTTCCAGTGGCATGTGTGTACGCATACATGGGGCGTAAGTATGTTTGTACGTACATAATATTTATGAATGTATGTGCACGAGAATATGGTCGGATACCTTCAGGAGAATGTTGTTAAAATTAAAGATCACACGTCAAACTGCCCACAGCACTGTGAGTGGGTCTGAGTTTGTGATTTCAGCTGTGATTTTATGATTGTTATTAAAGTTGATAAATCTTTGGAAATCTCCTCTTGAGATCATATTAACAGGCCATCTAAACTGAAGAAAAATATTCATTAAATGCAAAACACCTTAATATTGAATTGGATAAATTGTGGACTCCTGCCTGTTTGTTACAATTTAGAATTAAAATTTACGTGGAAATTAATTGAATTAAAATCAAAAACATATTCATACATACATACTTGTTGATAAAATAAATTACCCTGTAGGAAGTCAAACACATTTTTAAGTAACTTCAAACTGGTTTTTATATAACCACATCTAGTTGATAAAGTGACTTTTTTCCTTGTTGACGACTCACTATTTTAACATAGACATGTCATAGGCTGTAGTCAATTGGTTATATCTGCATGACTTTTAAATCGACTACTAATTACTTATTTTTTAACCAATTTGTAGTTAATTAATAGTATAGTCGGTTTATAATAAATTATTTAAATTTTAAAGAATTTTTGTCAAAAAAATATATGTACATATAAACAATACATATACATATATATATATGTATATATAAAAATAATTATAAATTTTATTCGACCTTTTTTATTTAAAATTTTAATAAATTTTCGAGCCTAAGGGCACTGCTACACGTTCAATAAATATCGTGATATTTCTAGTATCACGATATTTATTGAACGTGTAGCATGCAATATTGATGGATCGCATTCCATATCGCAGAATGGCCTAAAATATGAAATCCAGATCGCGGATCGTGGATTGCGTGATAAATATTGAACGTGTAGCATTTTCATGATATTAAATCATGATACGTCAGTAAAAACTGGCAAATAAAAGAAAATACACAGTGGAAAAAATTAAACAAATGAAGAGTAAAACACAATTGACAAAATGTATGTATTTTTTGCTCCAAATTTTTCTTTCCACTTTTTTCTTCAATGAAAAAGCAAGCAAAATAGCTAAATAGGCTTTCTTTTGGGTTTCTCGCGACATTGATCAACGACCCGCATAGCACAAAAATAACATTAATACTGACGCGATAAATATTGAACATGTAGCATACGCCCGTGATCCATCAATATTTTAAAATGGATCGCGATCCAAATATCACGATATTTATTGAACGTGTAGCAGTGCCCTAAGGTCTTTTTATAAAAAACTTTTAACTTTTATTTAAAAAAGCAATATTTCGGCTCTTCCTTGAGTGCCTTCTTCAGGGTTATTTTTTTCTTTCCTTATTTTATAAATTTTTAACAAATTTTAAAAAAAGTGACAAATTAATAAAATTTTAAATTCAAAAACAAAATAAAATATTTTTCAAATCAAACTTGATCTTTTACAATATGAATAAATTTTTAACTTCCGTTTCTATTTTTATAAATTAAGTGTCTATAATTTTGTGCTACATTCTCAGTGTCTGACTTGAAATTAATTCTCGAAATTGACGGAACCTTTATAATTTGTAACATTTCTAACATAAATCTACGTTTATAATTATTTTCTGTATTTAAAACAGTTGTATTTTCAAAATCTGGATAATGGTTTAGATTAGCACAATGAGTTGATAAAGCTGTTTTTTGTGATGAAATATTTCTATATTTTTGATCTGATTTATGTCCTGCTATCCTAGCTTATAGTTTATTTATTTTTTGTTTTACCTATATATACTTTATTACACAGTCCACTATCATTACCCTTACATGGTATTTTATAAACTACCCAGCAAAAACTTGGTAATGACTTGCCATTACTGAACAACTTACTTTTCCATGACTACTTCATACCATCTGCATTACATAGAAGTAGTTTAGTAATGGCTGACATATAATCTGATACCTAAGTGATTAACGAAATTTATAATTCATTCATAATAAAATGCATCTACGGTTTAATTTTTTTCAAATCTAATACAAATTGGTTTTAAATATTTATTCTTACAATTTGTTTTTTTTTATTACACTGAAAGAAAAATGCTTCATATATTTAATGAATCATTTTCATAAAAAAATTTTCCTTGGGTAAATGAAAATTTTCATTGTCTAAATGTAATTTCATAGTTATAATGAAGTATTTTCGTTAAAATCGCTTCATTGGATTTCGTAATTGCGTTAAAAATTTTCATTGGATATATGAAAACTTAAGTTTGTCCAAGTTAAACAAAAATAACTATATTCACAAATTAATACAAAATTATAGTTTCCTTAAAAAAATGTTTAATTGTTAATTAAAAAATGTAAGATTTAATAATTTCATATATCTAATGTTACATGTATGTATGCCATTAATTTTATGAAATCCAAAAATTTTTTTATAAAAGCAACATATGTATTTCATTATGACAATAAAAGTGTCATTATAGTAATGAAACAAAAACTTTCAATCCAATTTCAATCAACGTTTTTATTGTTATTATGGACAATTTAATCTCATATTTACGCTCTTAATTGAGTAAAAGACATCTAAAAACTATACTGCCCCGGTAGACTAGATGGTAGTGAGCTAGTCTATCAGCACCGAGGTTGAGCGATCGAATCCCACCAGAGACAGAAAAAAAATAAAACAAAGTAAAATAAAATAAGAAAAAATAGAAAAAAAAAAATAAAATAAGAAAAAATAGAAAAAAAAATAATTTAAAAAAAAATAATAAAAAAAAATTTTTTTAAAGTCATTACATGTTAGTTGTAATTTTGGTGACATCGGAGTAATGAGTTATTTAAGTCCCTATTTGTAAGCGAATGTGGTAATGACTTATTTAACTCCCTATTTGTAAGCGAGGGTGGTAAGTACTTGCCTCCAATGACATCACCGTGTTAAAATAATGAGTTAAAATGCTAATGTATAAGTAGTGAAGAGTCGTTATATTAGCTTTTTAACTCATTACTTTGCAATGTAAGTTTTTGCTGGGTATATTTGACATATCCATCCTCTTTACTTTGTCTTTCATTTTAGTAAATAGTTTACCTACTGTGTTAAAAGATTTATGGGCTATTTTGTATATTTTGCTATCATATATGTATATTTGATTTTTTTAATCTTTTTGAAAATTTTGGTATATATGTTACCGACTTAAAAATCCTCTGTTCTGTAATACTATTTCGGTTATTTAATCTACAATTATTATGTTGTATTAATAAATCTGTTATTAATTGGTTAGGAAAGCTATTATCAGTTAAAATACCTGAAATCTTCCTTTTGTTATCTCTATGAAATTGTGAATCACTTATTTTTAGAACTCTTTCTATAAAATTTTTAGCTGTATTAATAATTATTCTCTTTGGATGTTTCGAGAAATAATTAATAATTCTGCCAGAAGATGTTGGTTTTTGATACCAATCTATTAATATCCTGTTTCCTCTTCTAATTATCAAGGTGTCTAAATATGATATTCTTGAATTAGATTCCCTTTCAATTGTAAATTTAATGTCTGAATGAAATGAGTTAAAAATATCTAACATTTGTTCTATTCCTGATTCAGAAATTATACAAAATAAATCATCAACATATTTTGCTAAGATCTTCGGTTTTATAATTAATTTATCAACACTTATATCTAATAACCTTTCCATAACTATATCTGCTACAATCGGAGAAGCTGGCGAACCCATAGTAGGTCCTTTTATTTGATTATATGATTATTTAATTGAAAATATCTACTATCTATTATACAAAATTTAAGAATACGTAAGAATAAGTCCTTCTCCATATTCGTATGTTCCCTTATCATATTCCATTTTTCCTCTACTATATTTATAGCTAAGTCTATTGGAATGCTAGGAACCAATGAAACTACATCAAGAGAAATTAACCTCTCATTATTATCTAATGTAATATTCCTAATTCTGTCTTTAAATTGAAGAGAATCTTTAACATTATATTTTGAATTTTCAGTAATTTTATTAAGAATTCCTGTTATATATTTACATAGTTCATATGATGGGGAATTTATCATTGAACATATTGGCCTTAATGGAAAATTAATTTTATGAATTTTTGGAAGACCGTATAGCCTACACAGAAAAAAAAAGTTTTCATATTTGAATACGAAATTCGCATATATGATAAAAAAATTTTTTGAATTTTCTGCGATGACGATTTTTGCATTATTGATAAAAAAGTTTGTAGGTATAGTTATTGAATTTTTAGTCAACAACCAAGATTATTGAATCAATAAAAAAAGTTGTTGCCCAAAATAATTTTTTTCAACAAAATGTTTACGTGATTTGTTAAAATAAATTGTTGGAAATGTTGAATAAATCAAACAAAATATTTATCGAATCTTTATTTATTTGTTTATTAATAATGATGTGCTAAATTCCCAATTTTGTTTCTTGATAAATACACTAAAATTTATTATAAGGGGATAAGCTAGTTCCTATGCGCATTTCGCTGGTTGCTTAGGCCAGATCATCAGGAAACCTTTTTCTAAAGACTTTGGCAAAACTAAAGATATTTAACCAAATAAAAGTGTTAAGCGAATGAGAATTATGACCTATTATAAAATGGACAAGAGTTGTAAAAATACTGTTTTAACGTTGATTCAAATATTTGTTTTATTGAATATCAAGAAATATTTAAATATTTCATTATTAAATATGTTTTATTGAGTGCTATTTTGCCAAGTGTGTATTTGATAAATTTTTTTATTGAATCAAACAAACAACAAAAATTATATTTTCAACAAACTGTGTTGTTAAAAATTTTCTTGATATATTTTTTTCTGTGTAGGTGCTATTGCTGTGTTAGTTTTAAGTTTATTTCTTTCTACGATTGTAATTGTATCATTATTAAAAAGTTCCTGAACTAAATTATTATTTATCTTTTCTAGTTTGCTAGTAGGGTCCTTAACCAATCTCTTATAATTTGAATCATCTCTCACAATATCATTAATTCTTAACTCATAATCAACTCTATTCATTGCAACCGTTGTATTACCTTTGTCTGCATTTAAGATAAAAATGTCCCTATTAGATCTCAAAAATCTATCTGTTTCCTTTACTTTGTCCAATATAAACTTATCCCTATTCGTTAGTCTCATTTTATTAATGTGGTTGTCTATATTTGTAGTCAGTTTTGTTCTTGCTATTTCCTGTTCCTCTTTTTCCCTAAGTGTCTGTACTAAATCCTCTCCTTCAGTTATAATTTTCAAAACTGGAAAAGGTTTCCTTTCCGTCGGTAGCATGTGTTTATGACCTAATGAGAGAACCCATTGTGCATCAATTGGTACACAGAAAAAATTATTTTTCCAATTCAAACAAAAAATTTGTAGAATCAAACAATTTTTTGTCTGAAATCGGTCCTATAAACAAATTCGCATATTCAAACAATTTATTTGCAAATTTCGATCTACCAAATGTTAAAATACAATTTGGTTTAAGGATTGATGTTTGACTAGTGACGTCAGCAGTCGTCGATGGCTGCGAGTGTAAGACGGCAAATCCATCTGAGGAGATCGAGTGGTTGCGATCGAAACATGTCATGGTAACCTGCCGGCCAGGGTTCGAGCCCGAGCCACGTCAAGAATGAAAGATTATCAATAACAATTTTAATTAATTTTCATGTTGTAAAGTTCCTTTCTTCATAAAAATAATTTAATAAAAATTAAATTTCATGAACTTAAGCCTAATTAAAATTATAAAAAATTTGGATTAAAAACCATAAATAGTTCAACAAAATAACCACAATACTAATTATTGTTAAAGCTAAGGCACGAGCTCTATTTGTACATTTGTCCTTCAAGTTGTGCTGAAAAAGGTCAACAGAAAAGAAAGACAAAGTGAAAAAACAAAAAATGTACTTGGACTTCAAGAAAAATTCTTGACGAAAGTACGAAAAAACAGAAGTAAAGGAAAAAACATGTGAATTCAATTAAAATGGATAATCATTCAGGAAAGCAAATTTCGATCTACCAAATGTTAAAATACAATTTGGTTTAAGGATTGATGTTTGACTAGTGACGTCAGCAGTCGTCGATGGCTGCGAGTGTAAGACGGCAAATCCATCTGAGGAGATCGAGTGGTTGCGATCGAAACATGTCATGGTAACCTGCCGGCCAGGGTTCGAGCCCGAGCCACGTCAAGAATGAAAGATTATCAATAACAATTTTAATTAATTTTCATGTTGTAAAATTCCTTTCTTCATAAAAATAATTTAATAAAAATTAAATTTCATGAACTTAAGCCTAATTAAAAATATAAAAAATTTGCATTTTGTTTATTGAAAAAAAAACACTGATTTTTTCAAACAAATAATTTAACTGAATCAAACAAAAAGTTTACTGAAATTCATATACTAAATTTCAAAATCAAAAAAAAAAGGTTTTTGCACAAGCAGTGATGCGCACAGAAGCTGGCACTGTAGTAGAAGATGATGGCAGAGAGAGCAGAGCGGCCGGCTGGCTTTGAGACACATTATTTTGTTGGAATAATTTTTGAACGAAGTCTTTTTTTATACACACAATGTTTTTCGTCATCACTCACTGTTACTGTATCCTTTCCTTTGCTAATGAAGAAGAAATGTAACCCAAAAACGGCGACAGACCGACTCGATATGTTTTTCGTCATCACAATATTTTTGTATTTGATGTATTTAAGCAAACAGTTTGAAAAAATTGAATACGGGAGTTGGTTTTTTTTTCAACCAACTTTGAAACCAACCAAAAATTTATTTTGTTTCTTATAATGTTGTTGTTGTTTCTGTTGTTTAAAAAGAGTGAAACGTTTTTTACCTGCTATTTTTTTGTTTTTTTTTACTTCAAACCTCTTCATCTTTCTTACTGTTGTACTTTTTTAATGTGTCCAAAAATAGACTGTATGTGTTTTTTGTTGTAGTTCTTATATTTCACATTAGGAAGTGTTGCTTACGATCAAAAAAAAAAAAATTCAAAAAGACGACAACATTAAAAAGCGTTAAATATTTCATACAAAATTATGAAAACTTGAAAGCAATAACGCGTGTATTATATTTTTGAATGGTTGTCAACATTTTTGTTGGTTAAATAAAAATCAAACAAAAATTTTAATTGAATCAGTAAAAAAATTTGTAGAAATTAAAAAAAATTTCAAACAAGTGTTTGTTTGAAAATAATTCGGCAATAATTTTTTCTGTGTATATTTGAAATTAACCGATCAAAATCTTGTTTTGAAGTTCTTGAACATGATTTGATGTTTTTTGTCGGTATGACGGCAAATTATAATTTTCATGAAACAGATTAGAAACGTTTTTAGTAGCATTTTTAATAAATTTTGGAATAATACCTGCATTGCGACACCGAATCAAAAAAGTAATAGTTGCCTTTATTTTTATCAATTTATCCCTTATCGTTTTATACCTATTCATGCATCTTCTGATTCTTTGGTTGCTCTTAAATGAATGGAAATTGATTGTAGACGTGCTCATCTTAATATGTATAAATTATGTATTTTATTCGACCTTTATTATTTCAAATTTTAATAAATTTTCGAGCCTAAGGTCTTTTTTTATAAAAAACTTTTAACTTTTATTTAAAAAACCAATATTTCGGCTCTACCTTGAGTGCCTTCTTCAGGGTTATTTTTTTCTTTCCTTATTTTATAAATTTTTAACAAATTATAACAAATTTAACAATAAGTGACAAATTAAAAAAAATTTTAAATATAAATTTTTTATTTTGTTTTTGAATTTAATACTGATATATACTTCATACATGCGAATCATCAACTACATCCACCGTTTACCGTCAACCGGTTAACCGATTAAGTACTACCCGATTAACTGATCGGTTAATTTCAAATTGGCTTTTTCGATCAACGATTAAAACGGTTAATTTCAGTCGATTAACCGATTAACCGAAGTAACAAAATTTTCAATATTTTGTAGTATTATAACATATTTTTTTGCGTTTTTAATTATTTGTTTCGTCCAATATACCAAATGTATTTGTTTAGAAAATATTTTTTCATACAAACAGTTCAGTTCTTCATTTTAGCCCATTTTCCGCTGACCGATGACTAAAATTACAATGCTTTTTTATCTTCTTCGTCGATCAACAGGAATGTGGCGAAAAATGGGTTAAATATTTGATTGCCAACACATTTTTTTTTGTTTCACGTACTTTTTATATGTATGTGTTTAGTTATTTGTTTCTTCTCATATATTCTCATATCAGCCTTTTAACAGAATTAACCGAAACAATGAGAAGTGTTAAAAATTTTTCAAAACTCTATGTTTAGAGAAATCCTGGAAAAGGACTGAGAAATTAGATATTCATCTACGATAAGTGAAAGAATTTTTTCCAAGTCATTTTTTGTCAAAACTAAAGAAAAGAATCGCTTTAATCATAAACATTTAAGCCAAATTACTTTTCTAAAAGATTATTTTATAAGATGTCCTTTAACAATTGAAATAACTAATAAAATTATCTCATTTTTTTTGTATACATATTTAAATATTTGGGGTTTTCACAAGGTAGTCATTAAGTCTTATGTCTTAAAATAATTACAGGCTAAGTCTACTTTTTATGTAAATTTAGATTTTGATTCCGTATGGTAGAGAAGGATACGCCTCGTCGACCAGCACGTAGTGTTTCTTCTATTTAAGTCTTTAAGTGTGTAAAACTGACTGTAATATTAATTTTCTATCAAGCTTCAAATAGGAAAAATAAAAAGTTTTTTTCTCTCCTGTAAAATGTGCTCAAAGTGAGTTAGCAGGTTTGCATAGTAAGCCAACGATGTGACTGTTATGACGAATCAATGAACACATCATTACAATTTTTATTTTGTTTACTTTAAACAATTTTAAATTTTATTAAGGATATTTTGATGATATGACTTGATACCACACCTTCTGCATTAATTGAAAAATGCATATTACATACATACATATTTATGAATTAATTTTTTTGCTCGTTTTAGTTCAAGAATTGTTGTTTCGTACCTATGTTATTGTTTTTTTTTTTACTTATAAACTCCAAAAAATAAGCAATTAATGCATTTTTATATACTGAAATTACTTAATTTATAAAAAAACTTTATTAATCGGTTAACCGATCAAAATCAAAATTAACCGACTATTAACCGATTAAACCAAAACCTCGGTTAATTAATCGAGCGATTAACCGATTAAAGCAAAAGGTCGATTAAATGAATACCCTACTAAGCATCCATGAAACCAGTTATGTAACATCTAAATACTTACAGAACCAAATATTTCAATTAGAAAATAGTTCAAAATAATGGCATATAAAGGTCAATGAACAAAAGTGCATACATACATACATACATACATACATACATACATACATACATACATACATACATATAACATTCACTTTGCGTAGAAAAGCATGCCTCTATTAAAATCAAAAGCCGAAAAATACCTCAAAAAACTCATGTAAGATATCTCGTTATACATCTAGATTGTGACATGGAAATACCATAAAGAGGCAAAACTAACGCAAACGAAACATAAAGCAATTCAAATAAATTTCCTTATTAGAGGAAATTCTGCCCTTAGTCTGTAAGCTAATACTACTTTACTTTATCTTTAAGCCAATCTGGTGCTACGTTATTTAGTTTGGAGAAAAAAAATCCAAAGGCGTCAAAACAAAAATCTGCGAATCATCACATCCGCTTCCTGGTATGTAAAAAACTCGAACAAAGATCTCAATTTGCCATCAGTAAAAGCTCTGATCAGAAAATATTCCATAACATATATAAAAAGGCTTTAATTGCACCCAAATCCACTAAATCGAAATATTTTAAATGAAGGCGCACACATTTGCCTAAGGATGAGCGATACTGCAGCACTTATCTGATCGGAAGAGCACTAAAGACCTACACACAGAAAAAAAATACAAATGTAAAAATTACATGGCGAAATGTTGATTGAGAATCATGGTAAATGTCTGCAAATAAATTAATTTTAAATGAAAAATATTAAAATAACTTTAAATCACGTTTATTTAATATTATTCAATGTTAAGATAACATTGTTCAATATTGAATCTATAAAAACCTGTATTACTCTGTTATATCACACTCCAACCAATTTGACTCTACATGAAATTCACGTTGTTTCAACTTGAAATAACTTTCATTCAACTGTTGTATTGTTGTCGAGGAAAGCAGACCTATTGGATAGGACTTAGTTTCGGCTAAGCGATTGTGATCATTCAGCCACCTTACTATTTTATGTAAATATGTTTGTGTATAGAAAGTTGTATATTAGCTTGGGGTTGGGGTTTGGTGGGGTGCGATTGACAGAGGCAGATATTGTGCATTGCTTTAGACAGTATATAGATTTGCTGCGTTGATGATTACTGGATCAATGCGCTAGTTACATGACTAAGCTGGTTCCCGGTGGTTATTATGGCTAAACCGATAGCTCTTTGTTTGGAGATACGACAGAACGCGACGTTAAGTGGTTGTATCGTGATTATGGCCAAACCACGATTCTTAATCATTCTGTTTTCTATCTTCTTCAGTGCACGGTATGTGGCACATACGGTTAACAGAAATGAGCTGTCTTTCCCAGAACTGACAATTAAGGATTATGCTGACGGTTTGAATAAAGTAAGTATATTTTCTTCATAAACGAACTACGTATGAAGTTCCCCCTTCGTCTGCTGGATGATTGAAGTGTCCTGCAGGTGGAAATCTCTGATATAAGGTGTGCGGCTTAAGCTATTATCGTGTATCGATGGATATATTAATATTTACTGATAGCAAGGCTCAAATTATCTGCAGGCTCACTGTAAGTCATGCTTGAATAACAGGTTCATAAAATTGAAAACGCATAAGTACTGTGATAATCTAGAAAGAACTTACCGAGTAACGACCAAGTTTTTTTTAATATTTCTAGAATTAAAAACTTCCAAATTGGGAAATACAAATTTTCAATATATTTGTCTTAAACTGTCTCAAAGTATTTTATACGGGGGCAAATTTTAACATATATGTATACATAAAAAATTGTAAATAGAAGAGAACAATAGAAGAGAAAAATATGCTTACAAAATAAAAAATTTATTGTTCTTTAGTAAAATTTTGATTGAAAATTAAAAGAAGCCTGTACTTTTTATAAGAAGAGCAAAAATTTTAACTATCAACTCTCAATGTTCCAAAATTGTCGTTGATTCAAAAAATAAATATTTTTTGCAAAAATCAAACGAAATATGCAAAGCTCATTAAGCGAAAAACTAGACCTACGCCCAAATCGTTACATCCTTGAATGTACAACACGTTACGAAATATACATATATATTATTACGTCACCAAATTTTGAGATTATAGCATACGCGATCGTATAACTGAATGTACGATTTTTACGAACCGTCATACATATTTGTATACCCTTAAGCGTTTGTTATTCCATTTGTAAGTATATATATTCGGAATCCTTATGAGAAATCCGAATGACCGTCTGTCCGTCCGCGTGTTGAAATGGGTTTTCCGACGACTCTATTTATGATGGAGACTTGGTTGGTATTAATTATGTCAGATATGCTCATTCAATTTTGTTATTAAAATTCAGCCAGCTCGGTCCCTATATGACTGAGACTTAAGCAAAAAACCACGACTGCCTCTAATTTGAAACATATATATTTACTTTGTTTCTATTTTTTTTTTTTTTTTTTTTACTGTTAGGACCAGCACTCAGGGGATGACCCCTACTAATGCATTGCATTGTGTTGGAACTAGGAAAATAGGTTGTGGGAAGGAGGATAGAGGGAGTAGTGTTTGTGAACATTCGATTTGAACTTAATCATGTTGTAAGTGAGAGGGAAGACTTCTGCAGGAAGGTTATTCCACATACGAACTGTGCGGGAAAAAAATGAATTCTCTCTGTAATGCGTTGTACGATTCACCTGCCAATCGACCACATAAGGATGGGCTCTTGAGGAAAAACGTGTATTACGAACAAACGTACGGGTTTCGGGAACCAGATCCCTAATTTCGTCAGAACACATCCCATTGTAGTAACGATAAAACAGACAAATACAACCCACATTGCGACGGTGCTCGAGGGAGTCAATAGAATTGGATACCCTACTGTCACCAATGAGAACCTTCGCCCTGTCCTGCACGCGGTCGAGAAGCTCCAAAATAGACTTTGAAGCACCGGCCCACACATGAGAGTTGTATTCCATACGCGGTCGGATATAGGTGGTATAAATAGTAAGGAGATCAGATGGAGTGAAGTATATCTTACACCGTCTTAGAAAACCGAGGCACTTGAATGCTTCTTTCGACACCTTGAATATATGTTCTGTCCATCGGACATCACATTGTATCCTCATGCCCAGAACATCAAGAGATTCTGATTCCTCAATAATTATACCACCCATATATACAGATGAGGCACCTTGATTTGTCGCGCGTTTATGCGTCAGCACGCAACATTGGGTTTTTCGGGCATTAAAATCGACCCTATTCGCACGACCCCATTCCGAGATTATGTCAAGGTCTCGGCCAAGCGTATCATTCATATTCTGCCTCATAGCAGCGACATCGGATACGCTTGGTCTTCATTCGAATGAGAACGAGTTGCAAAGGTTGCTGTCATCTGCAAAAGAGTAGATAGGATTGTAAGTTTCACAAAGGAGGTCGTTTAGAAAGATAAGAAATAGAGTAGGAGAAAGAACGGAGCCTTGCGGCACCCCTGAATGAATCTTGAACTCGTTTGACGAAACCCCATCTATAACAACTCGTATAGTGCGATTTTTGAGAAAACTCGATATAAATCGAGAGAAATGATCACCGACACCAAATGCAGCAAGTTTTGACAAGAGTGCGCCATGCCAGACTCTGTCAAACGCCTTAGAAATATCCAAAGCAATTACCTTACTTTCGCCAAAATGGTGAATGGAATGGCACCATTTTTCCGATAACAGAGCTAGTAAGTCTCCAGTAGAGCGACCTCTACGAAAGCCATACTGGCGGTCGCTTAGTAGGTAGTTTGATTCTAAATATTTGACAAGATGGTAATTTACCATACTCTCCATAACTTTGGAAAGTGCCGAACAAATTGCAATTGGGCGGTAATTTTCAGGGTTATTAGCGGTTCCCTTTTTAGGAATTGGCGTTTCGTTAGCAACTTTCCAGCAGACTGGAAATTCCGCGGCACGGTATAAAGTGCTGAAAAGATTTGCTAAGGGACGAGCTAGCGTCGAAGAGCACTGCTTCAAGACCAGTGCAGGTATACCATCCGGCTCAGGAGACTTGTTTATGTCGAGATCCGCAAGAACCCTTTTAACAGCTCGACCCCGAAAAAATATTCTAGGCATAGTTACGGATACTTTTTCGAGTTCGGGTAGTGGTTGATTGCTATCTGGTAGGTAAGAATTATTAGCAAATAATTCGGCAAAACAATTAGCCTTATCAACCGGGTCCGTGAATGATCGGCCATCCTTTAAAAGAGTTGGTATTGAAGAACTAGCATTAACCCTTACTCTTTTAACGAATGACCAGAAGCTTTTACTACCCCGGGGAGCAGCAAGAACTTCAGCACGAAGACGTTGCTCGTGAAGAGTTTTTTCCCGTCTAAGTACTTTGGCACACGAAGACCTTGCCATTTTGCGTAGCAATTCAGTATCAACGTTTTTATTTTTACGCCAATTTCTGAATGCTTCCTCTCTGGATCTGACTGCTGATTTGCACGACTGATTAAACCAAGATTTGGATCGAGGTTTATTCGAAGCTTTTTTTAACTGGGATGTAGATTTTCATTCCCAGCATTATTACGTTTTCAACCATTTTCGCCATGGCATTGACGTCATTGTCCAGGAAACAGAGTTTCCAATTGAAATGCCGAAAAAAGTCATTGAGCTCAGCCCAACGTGCTTTTCCGTAAACAAATATTGATCGTTTCGTAGCCCGTCGTGAAACGTTCCGAAGTTCGGAGAACCGAAAAGAGGCGGAAATGGTGTTTCTATTTGTTTGTTTCTATTGTTGTTCTATATTTATTTTTTCTGTATATTAGAAAAAAGGCAAAAGTCAAAGATTTCAAATTAGGTACAAGCATCTTGACTATCAATAAATAATCTCTCCAAAATGGGTGGGATAAGAGAAGTAGCAGTAGCACTTCCCATACAAACACATTATAAATTTCTTTTTATCTGGAGAACGAAAAACCTAGATAAATATCTCGTTTACTAATACACTACATACCACAAAATGTGGGCGGGATTAGAGAAGTGGCACAAAGTAGTTTTTTTTATATCTTAAGAACGGTAAGAGAAATATTGTTCAAAATTCTTTATCTTTAAAAATGTGGGTGGGATTAGAAAAATGGTCGTGGCACCTCCCGTACAAAGACATTATAGATTTTTGTACATCTGGAGAACGGCAAGACCCAAATCTTCCAAATTAGGAACAAGAATCTTGCTTATAAATACACAGCATCCGACAAAATGTGGGCAGGATTGGGAAGTGGGCGTGGCACAAAATAGATTTATTTATATCTAAAGGACGGTATTTATTTATTTAACTTTCTGCTCTTATGCACCATAGTGAAGGGTATATAATATTCGGCATATCCGAATGGAGCACTTTTACTTGTTTTCTTTTTTAATTTCATAAAAAATTTAGGTACCCAATAAGCACTCAAAAACAAAATTTCAAGGCCTTAAAATTTAACTGGAACTCTGCCTGCACTTGATCCTTAAGTATAAGTCAGACGTCTTTCTTAAGAAATCTTGCCTTGTCTATGTACAGCCGGTCACAAGCCCAGCCAAAAGGGGAGTGTTGGCGGCGATTTGCTAAATGGAATGTTAGAACTACATATGTATTAACCTGGAAAACTGGCAATTTTAGCTAGAGAATGCGATAGATTGCGCATAGATGGTAAGATGGAATGGCTGTGGCTAGGTGAGAAACAAAAAAAGGGGGTGTGTTGTTTTACTCTGGCCAGTGTTGCCACTTTGTGGGTAATTACCCGAATTTGGTATAATTGTTACTGTCGTGGGTAGAGCGTGGGTAATTTCTCATAGGTGTAATTCAGGTGTTATTTAAAATTCTTACTTCAGATACCCAAATAAAATCAAGATTCGATTTCACTAATGACATTTATTGTTGCTAAAAAATTCACAGTCTTCTGAACCAAAGTCTCGGTTTCTTTTTAAGAAAATACTTCAATCATTATATATAAATTTTCAAAAGTTTGGTAATTAATGTCGCAAGATGAACCCTTATATTTAGATAAAGATGACTATCATAGTGATTTAGAACCTCAAGTTGATTGAAAAAAGTTATTCAAACTTAAAACAAGCCTGGAGGAAGAAATGTTTTCAATATTCCAACATATAATTCATTTTATTTTTATCTGGAAACTTTCAAATGCTTTAGTTTGAAGAATAGTTAACGCCCTTAACAGTTGTAGAACTGAATTACGAAAAGGACAGTTATATAATATCCTGCAGGCATTTTGTTAAATAAATAAGGGATAAAGAACCATGAAACTTAAAATGGTAGACAACACAAAAAAAAAATTAATTTTTATCGCAGATAAATACACGGCATTACCATTTGAAGCTGATTTAAAACAAATAGGCACCGCGCCTGTCCTTGACGAAACGCATTCAGACGTCCAAGTTTGTTAAAATGAACAATAATGTCTAAGACGTTAATTGTTGGTGGTTTACCAGCATAAGCCAGTGACTTCACAGGCCTACGGAAAACAATCAAGAGGTGTCAAATCACCCGGCCTTGAAGTCTAATTGACAGTTTATTTTCTCTAAATCAACACATCACTTTATTTCTGAAAAAATAAGTTGGGTCATTTAAATCATGAAGTCGCCTATAAGTTGCGAAAATCGATGTCTGATTTTGGATAATTTGGTGGCGTTGTTTAAGCATGAATCTATTCATGTTGATGTGCCTGAGCAAAAAGTTAGAGCAGTATGACAGTTCGTTTGACATCTAACCTTTCGTAAGCTCTATTGGGCTTAAAAACCGCCATTATTAAGGAATTGCAATAAGCATTTTTAACTTTTCCTAGATATATGCAACCAAATGTGGAAGTTTAACTCATTATTTTAGGAGTTTTATTTTAAGCTTTATTAATTGTTTTTAAGTCTTTAATGTTATTTTTGTAAATTTATGTTAAATTACAATAAGAATATTAACCGTTTGACTTCTTCTTCCAATAAGTTTGTTGTGTTTTTGCTTCTTTGTAAATGTCTTTTTATTTAATAAAACTTTAATTTTATATCAGGTGTAATTTCATTGAAATCGGGTAATTTTGCTTCATCTCAAGTGTAATTTTGAATTTTGCTGGTGGTAACACTGACTCTGGCATGCCTAATGAAAACGACCCTCATATTCGTGGTGTTGCTGTCTATGTTATACAGAAACTTCAAAAATCAATAGCTAGTTGGAAGGCGATTTCAGAACGTATAATAACGGCTTGTTTCCGCTCAAAAAATTTCAACATCTCAGTAATTTAATGCTATGCCCCTACTGAAGACAGCAACTTAGATGACAAAGAAGCATTTTACAATATGCTCGAAAAAAAGCTACAAGATACTCCAAGTAGCGATGTTAAGATGCTCATGGGCGATTTTAATGCCCAAATTGGTGACGACAACCCGAGTACGAAACAAGAATGGGAATGAACGCATTGGCAACGTGTAACGAAAATCGCGAAATGATCTTAAAGTGGGAGGATCAATATTTCCCTACAAGAAGTGTTACAACACAACTTGGAAGGCTTCACGTAGCTACGACACCCAAATTGATCACATTTGCATTACTATAGTATCAAATCATACTAGACAGGATAGCAGAAGCACTAGATAAGCACATCCGAAACACCCAAGCTGGCTTCCGTCCTGGCAGGTTGGTTCAGAGATTTATTTATTTATTGTAGACTACGAGAAAGCCTTTGATGCTCTAAAAAGAGAATCTATCTGGATGGCGCTTGTTGCAAGAGGTATACCACAAATGCTAATTAACATTATCAGAAATAGCTACGAAGGTTCTACGTGATAGTGGCGTAAGGCAAGGGTGTGCTCTGTCACTTCTGTTATTTTAAACTGTGATTGACGTTTTATTTGATGCAGTCGAAACAAAGCCAGTAGGATTCAATTGGGGAATGCACAATAAATTAGCACATCTGGAGTATAGTATGCCGACGACGTAGTCCTTCTATCTAATAAAAATTCCAATATGCAATCCCTCAAAACAAGAGCCTTTTTGCAGAATTTTTAGGTTTATAGCGCATATTTTGCATTTTTAAGGCATATTTTGATACATATTCAATTTTTTTAGTTGCCTACAATAGCTTTCGCAGCAAATAAAAATTTATTTTTCGAAAATCTGTTACTTCAATTTCGAAATTTACATTTAATTTTTACTCAAAGCAGGTTGTCATTAAGGATAAATGTTATGCGATTTATGTCTAGACCAATCTTTTAGTATTTCGATCGCCTCAGAATCACTTTTTAAAGTGATCTAATGATGTCCATCCGTCAGTCTGGCTGGTTGTCTGTCCATGTAAGCCTTTTTGTAGATAATTTGATCAAATATGGACGAGGTCTATGCAAATGATGAGAATCGGTCTATAATTTAACTTTATGCGCAAACATCTCTTTTATGAATTTTAACCTAATATGGGCATAAGCGATAATATTTTTAGGTGTTTTTATTAAATTTTGTTATTAAATTGTTGAATATTGTGTCTTCAAATGAGCCAATTTTAATTTTAAGGGAATATTTTTAACATTTTTCAGGGCATATTTTCCAGTTTTTACTGCATATTTAATGCGCATAAAACTCGTTTTTTATAGCATATTTCTGGTTTCCCTGGTAATGGCATATGAAGTTAATTTAGGAACTCAACTTGGCCAAACATTTGCTTCCTATTAGTTGGCGAAGGTTTACAAAACTTTTATGAAGAGCTTATGGATACATTTTGCGAAACGCCTTTTTTTAATCTTACCCTGTGTTCGAAAGTGCCAATTGATTGCTGCGATCGCTCAGCAGCCTTCGTTTTATTCTTTCAACTTCTTTGTTATCACTCGAACGTAAATAAAATAATAATTCCGGTCAGTAGCGGATTTAGGCCTGCTTTCTCTTTAGGCACTCTTTAATATGCCGCCCATTTTGAATTTACAGGTATCCCTTGATTTACACGGTACTTCATTTATGCGATTTATATATAACACGGATCAGTAATAGTAACCTTTTTTTGAATTACGCGCATTTTTTGCGCGGTTTTAATAAAACACGCTCAAAAGATTATAATAATCTTTATCTTACGGGAATTGCAGCACTGTGATTCAAGAAATTTCATCAACTGTGTGCTAAAATAGATCTGCACAAGTGCATACTGACATATTTTACAAAAATTAAAATATTTTTTTTACATTGTACCTAAAATTTTTTGCATTAAAAATTTTAAATTTACTGCTTAATGGAAATTTTTACAGGTTACTGCAATTTTTTTCAGTAACCTGAACATTTTTTAAATTTTTTCAGAAACCAGTAAAATTTAATTGGGTTTTAGTCAATTCGCCCTGGCTTAGTTTGTTTTTGACCATTTTACAATTGACATCATTTTCTTATATTTTTGATTTTAAATATTCAAATGTGTTTCAATAACTTTTTTTTTGTTCTCTTTTAATTCAAATGTTTTATAAAAATATAATAACAAAGCTTTATACATATCATTATAAAGAAATATCATTTAATTTAAAATAAAATTTTAATTCTATATGTTTTTGATTAGCGCGGTTTTTGGGCCCAAAAATTAAATTTTGTATGCATCGCATGTTGATTTACAAGATATATTAAATTTCTGGTCCCATAAACGGAATTTGTACCAGTCCTGAACCTTGTTTTACACGTGCTTTCTTCGGTCCCAACAGACCGCGTTAATCGAGGGTTAATTGTATAGGGGTGTTTATACAACAAAAAAAAAAATTTTAATACTTAAATTATTGTGTATTCATTTTTATTAATTTTTATATGTATATGGGGGGTTTCATGTCAAGTGACGCAATTTTTAAATCGATGTCTTCCGATTTGGATGAAATTTGCACCAAGGTTAGTCCTATTGGATAGTAGTTTAGACGCAAATTATCAACAACAATATCGGTCAAAAAGTTTCTGAGTTAGAGGGGGCCGAATTTTTTGTAGGGAAATGTACATACAAATTAAAAAAAAGTTTAAATTATATACATATGTAATGACTTATAGTTACGTCCTTTAGGTCATCTCCTTGAATTAAGAATCAAAATTTTATTTACCTCTAAGATTGTAGAACAAACAAAAAATTGTTATAATTTTTTTTTTTATAGCCAGTGTGCACAAAAATATACATTCAATATATTATTTTGATCCTCTTGATTAAAGCTTACAATTAAAATTAATGGCGTACCCATTGCAAGAAGGAACACTATATCCTGGATTTTCCTCATTAACCCTTTTCTTAACAAATTTATAGATAAGGACTTTTTTTTTTTTTAATTTAAACACGTTTTTGGAAACAAACTTCATATAGATAATGTTTTTTTGGGAGAGTAGAAATTCTGCGGGGTAAAAGTTTTATAATACAAGACGCCGACTTTACAAAAAAAACCGAGTTTTGCATCCGCATTATCACAATATCCCGCATTTTATTTAAAAATTTGACTTCATAATTGTAATTATCGCCAAAATATTTAACAGATTTTGTGTATCGTGTTCTATGGTATTAAATTTAATATTAATAATTTTTAAAAATTTTAAATTTTTATTAAACTATAGTCGAAACTTTATCGACATATCGACCCATTTGCGCGAAATTATCGTATATGCCAATTTTTTTGAAATTGAGTTTTTGATGCAATCTTGTTCTAGATTCAAAGAGACGTCGCCTGACAAAATATTGTAGGCGAATTCCACTTCCTTGCTCCAAAAATTTAATGTATATTTTCATATTTATATTGCAAGTAATAGCAGAGAAAAGTATAAAAATGGCTCTCCTGTAAAATTTGGTTTTTGTAACATACGATAATTTCGCGCAAAGGGGTCGATATAAACACCTTAAAATTAAATTTTTTGTTAAGCGATTTTTGTATGTATTACCAAAATAAAAAGTTAAGATACCTACATAGGTTTTTTAAGAATAGTATTTTATTTCCTTTATTCAATCTGTGAACAGATTGAATCGACTTACTAATTAAGAAGTAAATTCAACAATTGAACTTCTTAATATGTATAATTTAATATAAATTTCGTATTCGCTTAAAGTAAAACATGGCCAAATTAATTTTCGAATTTGAATTCCCCTTGCATTCTTTTACATTTAAATTCTGGCGCCCTAGGGCCTAACGGGCCTAGGCTGATTCCGGTTCCATATTAACGTTCGTAAATTTCCATTAAATATTTTTTTAGTTATTTTGACAGTTCTACATCTATTGTCAATGTTGTGTTTTATTCAAAGTATTATGGAAGTTAATAACTATTGGGAATTTTAAGTAAAATTATGATCCGTTTCCAATCCAATTGGAATGGCATCATGACGTCATTTCGCTCATACGATTGACGTATCACGTAATTATCTTACGTACGATTATCAATACGTACACGGATAAGACGATTCGAGCCCTGTTTGTTGGAAAATATGTATATCTTGAAATTTAATAATTTAACCACGAATTACGAAAACGAAATGTGCATTTTCTGAAACAATCCTGTGTTACAATAAATGGGAAAAGAAAATAAGAGTAATAGGCTTTTTACACTGATCAACATCTAACATCTACCATCAAAGATGTAGAAAATGTGAAACACTCGTTTACATTGCTCACATCTAACATCTGCCATCAAACAAAAATGTCACCATTTTTGAAAAAAAAATTTTTTTAAATTAAAAATGTTTTTTTCTCACAAAAGTGCCAACATTTAAAAAGAAAACTTAAAAATGTATTTGAAGTTCAATTTGTTTAAAAATATAAAAAATACTTAACAAAAAAACATTGCAATAAATGATAAAACTTGACAAATGGTAACGCTGCTTTCAAAGCAACTTCCATTTTGTCAGTGATGCCACAATAATAATATAACTTATTGCCACTTTTCTAGTGATGACACTAAAATAATCGAAAGATGTAGAATGGAATAAAATGAGATAGGAACATCTTTTAAAGATGTTGTAAGATGTTGTTTTTTAGCCCTATGTATTTCTTATGGAAAGATGTTAACATCTTCGCAAATGGTGGGAAATTGATGGTAGATGTTAGATGTTGATCAGTGTAAAAAGGCTATAAGGGCTGGTGCAAAATGAAATTTTTCTTTAATAATAATTAGAAAATTATAATTATTTAAATCTTCGCATGTTATTGATAAAATTGATAAAGAATTATGAAATACAATATCAAACTCCTTATTATCGATCAACACTGAAAATTAAAGTTAATAAAACAAATGTTTTTTACCTCATTACGGATGAGATAAACAGTTTGAGTGTTTTTTTTTATAATAAAATTTCCAATTTTAGCAAAAGATGGACAAAACAAAACTGCTGCAAAAAAAAAATGAAACGCAATTTTAAATTTAAACCCAGTTCCCCTTTTCTAACGAAACTAAACTGTATTGGACGCCAGAAACAAATGATGGATGCATTCGTACAAACACAATAATAATTGAATATTGATTCCAATTCCTGGTATTAATATTATTTTAGGCCAAAACAACACAGTAATGCTAATCTGAACAGCATTCACAAAATAAGCCCGCGAATAAAAAGAATAAATACTCACGTCCTGCTTTGCTTGGGAAAGATGAGTCCCATCAAATTAGATCGAATGCGGGAGGCGCAAAAGGCAAATAGCCGCAACGAATCGTTATTATTTAGTAAAACGAGCCATTTACTAACAATATTTTAGATATAACTGAAAAAGAGCGAATGTGTATATAAAAGTAATGCACAAATTTGTTAACTCCCAGCCGTGTAAAAGTATTAATTCGTTAAAAGTTTTTTCATGGCGAAAAAAATAAAGCTGTATCAAAATATGTACTTTAAATCAATCAATTGAGCAGAAATGAATAGTAACGATTAACCCCCCCCCCCCCCCCCCCCACTGCGTGGGAGCCGAAGATGTCAGTCTAATGTGCCTTACAAGCCATCAGATTGACATCAAGAACCAATGTTCTGCCTCCGGCGGCTCCCGGTAACAACTGGATTTTTCCAGTTGGCTAAGTGAACAGGGTTAGAATATTATGAACTATACTATTCTTAATAGGAGGGATAGTAAAAATACTTAGAGGATTGAATTTTACCTCTTTGATAAAATAGCTAATAACTATATGAAAAGTCCAAGGACTGGCTATACATTAAAATGAACTTTATTTTTGGTGAAAGCATGGTGCATGGTCGATAAACAGGGAGAATGGTCACGCCTGAGTTCCGCAAGGAACCGAAAGGTGGCCTATATCAAGAAAAACAGTAAAGTGCTTGGGTATGAATCCACCCTTGCATAACTGCCAACTGATTAGAAAAAACTCAACAAATGAAAAATTTATATGAATCTTCCCTTGTGTAAATTAAATGAATTTGTGAATAATATAAAATATGTGGCTGGTGACAGTGCGATCATCATAGAGAAGCCGTTAGGGGATATCAGAAGAAAAGTATTTCTTTCCTGCAGTTGCCATGGAGTCTTTCGGGACTAAGAAATGGTAGTGGCTCGAGGGGCATGGCTGGACTAGGTCTGTTATGTTGATATCTTCTTTCGGACATTGGAAAATCTATGAGAGGTCTGTGGCTGATGCATGCCACAAGGATGCCAACATCTGAAATGACAGGGCTCTAGAAGTTTTCGGATTTCTTTAGTCTGGGGCTGTTCACCTGAGCACCCTTGCATAATGTTATTCAGGTGCCACGGGAGTCATAAAGCCCCCGGAATTCACAACCCGGAATGACTATATGGTGAGGTCTCTGCTTGCAGAGTACACGTGGTGGCTGCGGTTCTTGATCTTAGGATCGTTGTGAATTCTCTTTTTTGAAACTGCTTGGATCAAACTTTGCAGTGGAGGACTAGATAGCTCCAACCCCTAAGCAAGGAGTGATATTAAGATTTTGGACTTATATCTAAATTGCAACCTGTATGTAATTGAATGATCCTACACATACAGGGGCATTTGGTAGGTGCATATATAACTCACCTAGTGGTCAAGATCCACCGTGCGACTTAAAGCTCATCTAGAGGTATCCACGTAAATCATGACCATTTGTCCCCCCACTGCGTCATTACCATATACGAAAATAAGTTAGACCCAAAAAAAATCATACCTCTGTATTGAAATTCAGCTTAAATTAGCATTTGACACTAGAGTTTTTTTTTTGAAAATTGAAAACTTAAATGAGTTTAAAAACTATTTTTAAAGTTAGAATCTTTTAATTTACCTAAATTCCGATAAAGATCTTATACGGACCAAGAGTGTCTGCATAGGATTTGTTTCAATTTTATGTACATAAATAACTAAAAAACTTAGTTACCGAAATAACTGAGAAAACAAAAGCAAAATGACAAACTATGAATCGATCGTTTTTCGTTACTATCCTTCGATACGATTCAATTTAATATTGGTTTGTTTTATTATGGTTTAGTTTGCTTTTCGTTTACTACATCTTCTGTTTGGACGATAGTGAAAATGTCTTAAGTTTTCTTTATGCAACGACCGGTCGTAAGCTAAAGTTGTTGTATTACCACCACTTATCTTCCACGCCACACTATAAATTGCCAATAATTCGATTTACACACAAGTTCAGATAATGGCTTTAATCATGCTTCTTGCTAAAAGAAAGAAACAAAAAAATAAACACAGTAACAAACGTATCTACAAAATGATACTGCATTGATTCCATTTATTCGTTCATGTATCGATGCATCCAGCCAACCATTAATCCATAATGCTGCTTTCAAACACTGCAGACAGAAGATTATATTAAACAAACAAATCCAAATAAGATTTTCTTAAAAAAATTAAACAATTGTTTTTAAATTGCCTCTTTGCATTGAGAGCGAGTACTGTACTTCAAACTAATGTAAACTGAGAGATGTACGATGTACTTGGATACTGTACACTTAAAGAAAAAGGGCCCTCCATGTTGATTTGTAGTGTGCTAAAATAGTGTATTTCTTAAATTTTGTTTTAGTTGTTTAGTTTATTCGCAGTCAGGCCAAAAGAATACTTAAAAAAAACAATTCCAATATTTATAAAAATTAATTTTGGTTAAATAACCAAAAATCTCTATTCCAGAAAAAAGTTTGTATGGGGGCTATGTAAAATAATAGATCGGTCCTTTCACGGCAAATATAGCCATTCACAAGTATTTATTTATTTACTAAACTATTTCGCCAAAGAAACTAATGGTGTTTTCTTTTCTGACAATAATGTTCCATATATGCTACCATTCGTGCGGGTTTTTGTTCCATTCTAAAAATATATGCAAAAATGTGAGAAGTTGTCGTTTTCCTTTCTTAACATGTTGCAACAATAAATGGCAAATTTGTTCCATTTCTTACCCGCAGTTATAACTGAGTGTGAGATAATACCCTTTTTTGCATCTGCGTAAAGTACTGTTTTATGCAAGCAAGTATTTTTTTCTTGTGTTTGCGGACAATTTGCGTTATATTGTGATTTTTAGTTATATTGTGGTGGATATAAAAACTTTTTGTTTTTCGTTTGTTTTACTTTTATTATATTTTTTTGTCGCAAAATGTTTAACAACTGCTGACATTAATTATTGAAAATCAGTGCTGTTAACGCTTATTGGAATTGTAAGAAAATTTAATGTTGAAAATTGCTACAAGCGTGGTGAATATCGCTTTTAGTACAAACTTTGCATTCAATATTTAACACGCTAAATACACATTAGTGTTGAGTGTAAACGTAGCTATTATTTTGTTCCATTGTAATTTAGAAAAATGTATCACTTTGTAAGAGTTCGTGTAACCTAATAAATATATTACACAACTATAATGCATCATTATTTTTTAGAAAAGAAAACACCATAACTTTCTTACTGGCCAGCATTCTTAAACTAAATTATTCTAAGTCTGAAATATCTATAATAAAAAAGGAAGAGTTTATGATAAAACTTGTCTTAAGATATCGATATATCCAAATATCAATATTTAAAAAAAAAAAATAGATATATATCGCCGATATTTAAAATAACGATACATCGATATTGAAATACGACTATCGAATTCGATATTTAAGAATTGGCATCACTGCATGCATCACTGCATGCATCATTTGCTTTTTTTTAAACTAATATGAAGATCTAAAATGATTGGCATTTATAAGAAGAAGAATTTAGAAAAAAAGCCGGGTTTTAAAATTGCAGATTTCTAATTAAAACAGTAAAGACAAACGAACTTGAAAAGATTTATTTTATGCGGTTTCGGAGCAATGTATGTGCCTATATATACATTAGGGGTATAACTTTTGAATAATTTTTTATAGTATTAAAAAAAACCTATCCATGCCATATATACTATGAAAATCTATGATGAAAAGTGGGGTCACTTTTTCGCGGGCGTTAAAAAAGTTCGCCCCAAATCACTTTGAAATTTAGCATTTGGATTTTTTTTTGTTTATTAAACAAATTGAACAAATACCGTGAAAAGTTATACAGAGTATGCGAATGTATGTGTGGAGCCTGGTATAACGTTTGGTTTTCTGACCACTGCTTTAATGAAATTAATTTTGAATCTTTAAAGCAATCACTGGAACAATTTACACATGCTCGGTAATGCTTTCTTAAACATTGGGTGAGAGAAGACTCTAAAATTCAGAAACAACAACGAAGTAACATTTGCGCGGAACGTTGAATCAAACTTGTGCAAGATATTTTTCAACATTGCAAAACAACACGCACTTTGAACTTAAAAAGTTTATTTCCTTCAACAAAGATAATTTGTAGTATCTGAAGTTAAAATATAGTACATGACTGTATGTATGGTATTGAAAAAATAAAAATTCAAATATTATTATTTTTTGGAAGCTTTTAGAAAAAACGGTTTGGGGGGAGGTTTTTTATCCAAATTGATCTCAAAAAACAGTTTTCTTGATATATACATCAGTGGCCACCCCGTCGTGATAGGTATTTTTTTGTTTGGTTATCCCCTAATATATATGTACAATGAATGTATATACCTCCATATACAATGGAGGTACTATTCGAAATATGATTTGAGTAACTGATTAACTCTTTCCTTTGTAACGATTGGAATCGAAGCATTGGTCCAAATATTGTCAATCTCTTCAAAAATAATCGCATATATTTCTGAATTTGAGGGATATTTTCCGTTATACTTTAATTTCATGTTATACTTAATAAATAAAATATATTTAAGGACGTCTCTTATAGTTGGTAGCTGCCGATCATCAAGTTCCTTATATGGTCCTAATAGAACACAAGTCGCCGCACTACGCCTCGAACTCATTTTTTTAAAATCACAAACACCGCTCTTAATACTGTAACTATCGCAATTGACTTATGTATTACTAGCATTTAACCCGCTACTTCGTTAGCGCCTTCTTTTCCTTCATGGACATACTTGTACGCAAAGAAAAAACATGGTTGTGGTAAAAATATTCTAAGAGCAACATATTATGATAATAATTATGATTGTAGTCACCATATTAAGATTATTATTGAATCATATTATGACTAATTATACTCGTAATATGTCATCATAATATTTTTCCCTTAATCACATTATTATTCTGTTAATCATACTTAGTTAAGAAGTAATCAAATTATTGTCATGTTAATCATAAGAAGCTAAGAAATTAATCATATTATTGTCATGTTAATCATAATAAGCTAAGAAGTAATCATATTATCATCATGTTAATCATAATAAATTTAGAAGCAATTATGTTATGATACAGCACCTTTCATAGCTGTCATAAAAATACAAAATAAATTAGAATATTTTTGCATCGATTTTTTATTTTGTGGCTTTTTACAATTTTTCTTAATGTTAATCAAATAGCGGAGTTCAATATTTGGCTTGCAAAAGAGCAAATGAAAAATCTGTGGTTTTCATGGGCAACCGCGTGTGTCGATTTTTTCGATTTTAAGATGTTGATGAAATATCGTAGCACTTTTATAAAATATAACGAAATCTCTGTGTGTTTTGTTGTTGGATTTTACAAAAAAACTATGATATTTTGCATTTGCACTATTACATCACTAATACTTGAATGAACTCCGCTAATATTTTAATTTTTTAATTTCTTTACACTTATTTTTTTTAAGGAATTTGATCTTTGAATTGTAAAATAAACAAAAAATAAAATAAAAAAAAACGACACAACTGCTTCAAAATTATTTTACAAATGGCGCTAACATAATATGATTAGAGTAAAAATAGTTTGATTGCATCTTTAACATAATATGATAAATGTATAGAAAGTTATCATGTTATGGCTATTAAATATCATGATATAGTTGTGAGAAATATAATATGTTTAGAAAGTTATCATAATTAAGTTGTAAGAAAAATAATTATTTTTCGGTCAACAATACTCAAATTCATAATTGCGATAAACATTGATATGTTTACAGTAACTATAATATTGTTGATATTAAATAACAATAACAATTATTTGTGTACGACAACAATATATTGTTATATTAAACATAGTGTTGTTGCCGTAACCATGCCCAACCATATTTTTTCTCTGAGTGTGTTTAAATTTGAGCATTTAACCCGCTACTTTGTAATCACGCCTTTCTTTCATGAACATATTTATATGCCAAAGTACCAAAGGACCAAATTTCGAAAAAGTACCAAACACCTGTCCTCTTATTTTTTTTAATGAACAACATTAAGTGTTAAATTTTTTGTATCTCTTTTAGTTTTGGATTTTTGAGGTTAGCGGGATCGAGTTGGCGATAGGCCAGCCTCCGGTCCAAATGTCAACCTTTTAGCTTCAGACGTTTAGGCTCTGCGATGAAAGATAAATAGATGGAGAGAAAATCTTTTGAAAAAAGTAAAAAGAGTACCAAAAAAATTCCCTCTTATAGATTCTCATCCACTCAGGACATTGCACATTGAATTTTATTATTCTAGGTTCAATATTATCGGAAATTCAAAAAGTACCAGTCAAAGAACGAAAAAGTACCAAAAAGCAATCTTATAGATTTTCATTCACTCAGCCCCTTGCATGTTTAATTTTATGTTTCTAGGTCCAATACTTACGGAAATTAAAAAAGTACCAGCAAAAGAACAATAAAGTACCAAAACTTCCCTGTAATAGATTCCAATCCACTCATTATATTGCATATTGAATTTTATGTTTCTAGTTCCAATAATAACGGAAATTCAAAAAGTACCAGTTAAAAAACAAAGAAGTACCAAAAAGCGCTTTTACAGATTCTTCTCAGGACGTTGAAAGTTAAATTTTATGTTCATAAGACCAATATTAACGAAAATTAAAAAAATACCAGTTAATGAACAAAAAAGTAAAAAAAACTTTCCTCTTATAGATTATCATTCACTCAGGACCTTGCATGTTTATGTTCATAAGACCAATATTAACGAAAATTAAAAAAATACCAGTTAATGAACAAAAAAGTACCAAAAACTTTCCTCTTATAGATTATCATTCAGTCAGGACCTTGCATGTTTGATTTTATCTTTAAGGTCCAATATTAACGATAATTAAAAAAATACCAGTTGTAGAACCACACAGCTAATGAAAAATATCAAATTTCCCGTATTTCCTTTTTTGGTACTATTTTTCCCACATTAAAGTATCAAAAAATTTAGTATTTTCAGTTCCAAAATACAGGTTTTACCCGTTTACTACCTAAAACGGCTGAATTTCGTAAATGTGCCAGACACCTATTTGCTTTTTTTTTTTTTTTTGATATTAAATTAAAAAAAGTACCAGTTTATCTAAAAAAAATAACAGTTAGAGAACGAAAAAGTGCTAAAAAATTCCACTTACAGATTCTCATTCACTCAGGAACTTGCATGTTAAATTTTATGTTTCTAGATCCAATAAATGCGGAAATTGAAAAGGTATCAGTTAAAATACAAAATAGTATCAAACCCCCTCTTACAGATTCTCATTCACTCAGGACCTTGAATGTTTAATTTTATCTTTCTAGTTTCAATACTAACGGTAATCCAAAAAGTACCAGTTAATGAATAAAAAAGTACCAAAAACTTCCCTCTTACAGAATCTCATCCACTCAGGACATTGCATGTTAAATTTTATGATTCTAGGTTCAATATTAAAGGAAATTCAAACAGTACCTGTCAAAGAACAAAAATGTACTAAAAAGCGCTCTTACAGATTTTCATTCACTCAGGACCTTTCATGTTTAATTTGATGTTTCTAGGTCCAATACCAACGGAAATTCAAAAAGTACAAGTGAATGAACAAAAAAGTACCAAAAAGCCCTCATACAGATTCTCATTCACTCAGGACCTTACATGTTTCATTTTAAGTTTATAGGTTCAATAATAACGGAAATTAAAAAGTACCAGTTAAAGAACAAAAAAGTACCAAAAACTTCCCTCTTATAGATTCCTAGCCACTAATTACATTGCATATTGAATTTTATGTTTCTAGTTCCAATAATAACGGAAATTCAAAAAGTACCAGTCAAAAAACAAAGAAGTACCAAAAAGCGCTTTTACAGATTCTTATTCACTCAGGACCTTGAAGGTTAAATTTTATGTTCATAAGACCAATATTAACGAAAATTTAAAAAAGTACCAGTTAAAGAACGCAAAAGTACCAAAAAGATTCCTCTTACATATTCTCATTCACTCAGGACCTTGCATGTTTAATTTTATCTTTCTAGGTCCGACACTAACCGAACTTCAAAAAGTACCAGTTAATGAATAAAAAAGTACCAAAAATTTCCCTCTTATAGATTCTCATCCACACAGGGCATTGCATGTTTAATTTTATGTTTATAGGTCCAAACTAACGGATATTCAAAAAGTACCAGTTAATGAACAACAAAGTAGCAACAACTTCCCCTTATAGATTCTTATCCACTCAGGACACTGCATCTTGAATTTTATGTTTCTAGGTCCAATACTAACGGAAATTCAAAAAGTACCAGTTAAAGAACAAAAAAGTACCAAAAAGTTTCCTCATAGATTCTTATCCACTCAGGACATTACATGTTGAATTTTATGTTTCTAGGTCCGATATTAACGATAATTAAAAAAATACCAGTTGTAGAACCAAAAAGCTAAACAAAAATATCAAATTTCCCGTATTACCTTTTTTGGTACTATTTTTTCCCCCCAATAAAGTATCAAAAATTTCAGTATTGTAGTGGGAGCCCATAATTTGGTACAAATATGTCAAAGAATGGAGGAAAATGTTATGTAAAAAAAGTACCAAAAATAGTTACGATTTTCACCCCTTAAATGTTCGAATTTCGAAAAGGTACCAAATTAATATTCGTGTTTTTTCGATAAGTTTCGAATGTGGTATAAACTTTGATTTTATGTTTATTGGTTCAAAAGATAGATGGGGTGTAAAAAAAGTACCAAAATTCAGGTTTTACCCGTTTACTCCATAAAAGGGCCGAATTTCAAAAAAGTACCAGACACCTGTCCGCTTATTTTTCTAAAGAACAACGATAAGTGTTACATTTTTTTTGTATCTCTTTTAGTTTTGGAGATATAAGGTTACCGTATTTTCCCGTTTTTACCCTTTTTTACTCCCTAAACATTTGAATTTCAAAAAATCCCGTCTTAGTGTATCGATTTGGAGGGTGACCAATATCTGGTCCAAATTTCAAGTTTTTAGCTTCAGGCTTTTAGGCTGTGCGATGATGAATCAGTCAGTGAGTCAGTCAGTAACGTTACAATTTTATATATACTTATATGGGGGATTCACAAGGTGTCATAAAGCCATAAGTCTTAAAATAATAACATGAAGAAATATAACTGTTGTGAACAACCCCTCATAATTTAGTGTGCTATTTTTAATTTAAATCAGCTGATTTAAAACAAATATAAAAAATAAATGTTTACCTACCATCAAAATATTTTTAAGTCCTAATCCATGAATTAATAAATTAAATTAGATCTTACCTGACTATTTTCCATTTTTTAGACGCAAATCACAAATAAATTTTATTTCGTTTGTTTACCAAACATCAGAGTCCTAAGCCGATATAATTTGACGCCGCAAGTGTTTTGTTGCAAAAATTGCTAGCCGCAGGTTATATTCGGATATTAGCCGGATAAAACTATACCATCAACGGCGACGGCTACAAAAACTAGTGTGGATCGGCTCAGCCGCTCAGCGCAAGTCTCTTCTGATCAATTACGACAGCACAATAAACATATGTACTATTAATTTAAGACACTTTTTGTTTACAAAGCAACAACAATATTTTTAAAACATTGTAAAATGTTAGAACATTATGACAATTTAACATGATAGCACACCTTGTGAATACCCCAATAGCAAAATTAGTTTAGTTTTTGTTTTTTTAGTTTTCTTTTTTTGGGGAAACCCCAATTTACGTATTTTGGAATTAATAAATATAACAGGTGATTTTGAAGTACTGCCAGATTTTTTGTTTTTTTTTTTTATTTCATATTCAAGGTTTTCTTTATTTAAGGGAGAAAGCTGTAATAACAAGAGTTTGCTATATCCGAAAAAAGTGGTATATAATTTGAAAGTGAATGGTTTGGGTCCGGAAAATTTTTTTTCGGGATTTTTTTTTTTATAAAAAATTCTTTATAACCGGAGTACGTTATCAACAAACTTCACTATCAAATTCATATTCGCCGTAGTTTAGGTGTCGAAATTAAGGATAGCGCAATATAATCATGAAAATAACTACTTTACGCAAATTTTAGGAGGTCTTGCGTTGGGGAAATCTAAAAAAAAATTTTTCGGGACAACCTTATATACATATCTATATAAATAAAAATGAAATGCTGTCCGTTTTTCTTTCTAATGATCGCTATGGTCCAACTTAGGTTTTAACGCCCACTTTTACGCCTACTTTTTTCGATTTACCTAAAATTAGAAACCGGCTCCATCGATCATTAGTAATCAGCTACCGAGCGAAGCCGGGGCGGCCAGCTAGTTTGGAATAATAATAAGATTTGTGCTTGTGTATATACCTATAAATTAAATTTTTAATTTGCAAATAGTTTCAGCAAAATAGGTTCGATATATCGATATTTTTGAAATAATAAATATCGATACTCTTAAAATATCGATTCGATATATATCGATATCTAGTATTGTGGTTGTTTTGTTGAACTATTTATGGTTTTTAATCCAAATTTTTAATATTTTTAATTAGGCTTAAGTTCATGAAATTTAATTTTTATTAAATTATTTTTGTGAAGAAAGGAATTTTACAACATGAAAATTAATTAAAATTGTTATTGATAATCTTTCATTCTTGACGTGGCTCGGGCTCGAACCCTGGCCGGCAGGTTACCATGACATGTTTCGATCGCAACCACTCGATCTCCTCAGATGGATTTGCCGTCTTACACTCGCAGCCATCGACGACTGCTGACGTCACTAGCCAAACATCAATCCTTAAACCAAATTGTATTTTTAACATTTGGTAGATCGAAATTTGCTTTCCTGAATGATTATCCACTTTTAATTGATTTTACATGTTTTTTTTCCTTTTACTTCTGTTTTTTCGTACTTTCGTCAAGAATTTTTCTTGAAGTCCAAGTACATTTTTTTTTTGTTTTTTCACTTTGTCTTTCTCTTTTCTGTTGGCCTTTTTCAGCACAACTTGAAGGACAAATGTACACATAGAGCTCGTGCCTTAGCTTTAACAATAATTAGTATTGTGGTTATTTTGTTGAACTATTTATGGTTTTTAATCCAAATTTTTAATATTTTTAATTAGGCTTAAGTTCATGAAATTTAATTTTTATTAAATTATTTTTGTGAAGAAAGGAATTTTACAACATGAAAATTAATTAAAATTGTTATTGATAATCTTTCATTCTTGACGTGGCTCGGGCTCGAACCCTGGCCGGCAGGTTACCATGACATGTTTCGATCGCAACCCCTCGATCGCCTCAGATGGATTTGCCGTCTTACACTCGCAGCCATCGACGACTGCTGACGTCACTAGTCAAACATCAATCCTTAAACCAAATTGTATTTTTAACATTTGGTAGATCGAAATTTGCTTTCCTGAATGATTATCCACTTTTAATTGATTTTACATGTTTTTTTTCCTTTTACTTCTGTTTTTTCGTACTTTCGTCAAGAATTTTTCTTGAAGTCCAAGTACATTTTTTTTTGTTTTTTCACTTTGTCTTTCTCTTTTCTGTTGACCTTTTTCAGCACAACTTGAAGGACAAATGTACACATAGAGCTCGTGCCTTAGCTTTAACAATAATTAGTATTGTGGTTATTTTGTTGAACTATTTATGGTTTTTAATCCAAATTTTTAATATTTTTAATTAGGCTTAAGTTCATGAAATTTAATTTTTATTAAATTATTTTTGTGAAGAAAGGAATTTTACAACATGAAAATTAATTAAAATTGTTATTGATAATCTTTCATTCTTGACGTGGCTCGGGCTCGAACCCTGGCCGGCAGGTTACCATGACATGTTTCGATCGCAACCACTCGATCTCCTCAGATGGATTTGCCGTCTTACACTCGCAGCCATCGACGACTGCTGACGTCACTAGTCAAACATCAATCCTTAAACCAAATTGTATTTTTAACATTTGGTAGATCGAAATTTGCTTTCCTGAATGATTATCCACTTTTAATTGATTTTACATGTTTTTTTTCCTTTTACTTCTGTTTTTTCGTACTTTCGTCAAGAATTTTTCTTGAAGTCCAAGTACATTTTTTTTTGTTTTTTCACTTTGTCTTTCTCTTTTCTGTTGACCTTTTTCAGCACAACTTGAAGGACAAATGTACACATAGAGCTCGTGCCTTATAGCCTTTTTACACTGATCAACATCTAACATCTACCATCAATTTGCCACCATTTGCGAAGATGTTAACATCTTTCCATAAGAAATACATAGGGCTTAAAACCAACATCTTTCAACATCTTTAAAAGATGTTCCTATCTCATTTTATTCCAATCTACATCTTTCGATTATTTTAGTGTCATCACTAGAAAAGTGGCAATAAGTTCTATTATTATTGTGGCATCACTGACATAAAGAAGTTTGTTTTGAAAGCAGCGTTACCATTTGTCAAGTTTTATATTTTATTGCAATGTTTTTTTTGTTAAGTATTTTTAATATTTTAAAACATTTTGAACTTCAAATACATTTTTGAGTTTTCTTTTTAAATTTTAGCACTTTTGTGAGAAAAAAACCTTTTTAATTTAAAAATTTTTTTTTGTCAAAAATGGTGACATTTTTGTTTGATGGTAGATGTTAGATGTGAGCAATGTAAACGAGTGTTTCACATTTTTTACATCTTTGATGGTAGATGTTAGATGTTGATCAGTGTAAAAAGCCTATTAGCTTTAACAATAATTAGTATTGTGGTTATTTTGTTGAACTATTTATGGTTTTTAATCAAAATTTTTAATATTTTTAATTAGGCTTAAGTTCATGAAATTTAATTTTTATTAAATTATTTTTGTGAAGAAAGGAATTTTACAACATGAAAATTAATTAAAATTGTTATTGATAATCTTTCATTCTTGACGTGGCTCGGGCTCGAACCCTGGCCGGCAGGTTACCATGACATGTTTCGATCGCAACCCCTCGATCTCCTCAGATGGATTTGCCGTCTTACACTCGCAGCCATCGACGACTGCTGACGTCACTAGTCAAACATCAATCCTTAAACCAAATTGTATTTTTAACATTTGGTAGATCGAAATTTGCTTTCCTGAATGATTATCCACTTTTAATTGATTTTACATGTTTTTTTTCCTTTTACTTCTGTTTTTTCGTACTTTCGTCAAGAATTTTTCTTGAAGTCCAAGTACATTTTTTTTTTGTTTTTTCACTTTGTCTTTCTCTTTTCTGTTGACCTTTTTCAGCACAACTTGAAGGACAAATGTACACATAGAGCTCGTGCCTTAG
Organism: Pollenia angustigena; assembly: GCA_930367215.1. Classification (NCBI taxonomy): domain Eukaryota; kingdom Metazoa; phylum Arthropoda; class Insecta; order Diptera; family Polleniidae; genus Pollenia; species Pollenia angustigena. The sequence continues at coordinate 114,035,543 of OV884057.1, read as the reverse complement.
CTTTAACAATAATTAGTATTGTGGTTATTTTGTTGAACTATTTATGGTTTTTAATCCAAATTTTTAATATTTTTAATTAGGCTTAAGTTCATGAAATTTAATTTTTATTAAATTATTTTTGTGAAGAAAGGAATTTTACAACATGAAAATTAATTAAAATTGTTATTGATAATCTTTCATTCTTGACGTGGCTCGGGCTCGAACCCTGGCCGGCAGGTTACCATGACATGTTTCGATCGCAACCACTCGATCTCCTCAGATGGATTTGCCGTCTTACACTCGCAGCCATCAACACTCGCAGCAGGTCAACAGAAAAGAGAAAGACAAAGTGAAAAAACAAAAAAAAAATGTACTTGGACTTCAAGAAAAATTCTTGACGAAAGTACGAAAAAACAGAAGTAAAAGGAAAAAAAAACATGTAAAATCAATTAAAAGTGGATAATCATTCAGGAAAGCAAATTTCGATCTACCAAATGTTAAAAATACAATTTGGTTTAAGGATTGATGTTTGACTAGTGACGTCAGCAGTCGTCGATGGCTGCGAGTGTAAGACGGCAAATCCATCTGAGGAGATCGAGTGGTTGCGATCGAAACATGTCATGGTAACCTGCCGGCCAGGGTTCGAGCCCGAGCCACGTCAAGAATGAAAGATTATCAATAACAATATATCGATATCTTTTTTTAGTTTGCCCATCCCTAACCTAAGAGGTGATTTTTCATGCAAATAGGATCAGTGAAATCAATATATGAGTAAAAATTATTTAATTCAGTGCTCATTCTGCGATTAAAATTTTCATAATTAGACCGAAAGTATTAAAGTCTAAGGGAAATATAATTTCTGGAAGGGCCAATAGGAACTGAAAACGTAACATTACGAAGGAAGTAGGAATTCGGAGACAATTTCACCAAAAAAAGACTAAATCGTATTTTAAGTGGCTTTAGTTTTATTTGACCATGTCTCACTATATAAAAATATGTACGTATTTAAAGAGTAGATGCGAATAGTATTATAATAACTGAAAAAAGAAGAAAATATTCCTGTTATTCTCTTAAGTATGAAAGGAATGTGCGTAAACATAGACAAAGACATATGATAAGACATTTCCACTTGTTGCTTATAGAATTTTTTTTATCAGCAAATCGTAATTTTTCCAAGTGTAGATATCAATAATTGTTTAAGTACCCTCCACCACCACAAAAGGTGAATGAGGGTATATTAAGTTTGCCGTTTTGTATGTAATAGCAAGAAATAGTTATTCATCTACAAGCCCACAAGGTAATTAATATATTTTTCATACATTTACGGCGAAAAAGATCCTTTATTACATGTAAGTGTTATTACGTTACAAAGTTTGGTTGCAATTGGAATAAATATTCTGTCAGCGGTTTTATGTTGAGTATAAAAAAAAATTTTGCTAAAAAGGACTAAAACTGTAAAGCCTTATTTTTAAAAATTTAAACAGTTTAATAATTTGTCAGTTACTCTTTTTAAGATTTTTTTATTTGGAAAAGTTAAAAGTCAGCTGTAATTGTATTTACTAGGGAGAAAAATCAGGAAAAACATTTTTAAAAATTTACAAGAAAGTTTAATCATTATAACTATGGTTGAGATTTTCATGCTCAAAAAAATAGAAAATATGCGCTTAAAATATGCACTAAAAATCCAAAATATGAATTTTTTTTAATTTGTCGGGATATTCTTCCTTCCATATTGTTATATTTATTTGCTGCATTATCAATTAATTTGAATTAAGTAAACTAAATCGCTCCTAATTAGTTATTGTTTCACCAGTATATCCGCAGTTGGGAAATACAAATGCTAATTGAATTGTGATGCATAATCATCGGTTTCAACTAGTGCTGGGAAACTATCGATAATATTATCGATAGTCTTAAGCTATCGAAAATATCGATAGGAAAAATATCAATATCGATATTATTATTATTTAAAATACAGCTATGAAGACATGTTATAGCAGCTATACACACACAGTTTTTTGCCGCAAGTTTTTACTTGTTATTATTAAATCGCTTAACTGTGCTTTTTTTACTGCTAATTTAACCCCTTTATGCCGAAATTTAAATATGTTGCAATGAACGACCTTTAGAGGAAAAGTCCGCTGGATTGATTGCCTTTTGGGTTGAGAATCAAATCCAATTTAGAACATTATCTAAAGTTGAAATAAAATATCTTATAATCCCTGTTACTTTGGTTCTTCAGAAAGGTGCTTATCAGCATCACAATTTTTAAAAACTGTCATCTAAAATAAATAAATATCGATCGTAGAAAATATCGATAGTATCCGAGCACTAGAATCAACAAGATCTTCAAACATTCTAAAATTACTCAACGTTTTTCTAAAGCATCTAGATAGGCCCCCATCTTGTTGGCTGTTGTGGAAGGGGAACCAAGGGACAGAAAAAAATTTAATTGACTTCTAATTTCCTCTGCAACGCTGTATAACTCATGTGCCAAGCTAGTAACTTGTCAAAATTTTGGTTAAAATATTTTAGGCCCATGTATGGTGCTGCATCGGTTTAAAATAGAAGGATCTTTTGTTGAAATATTGAACATCTTGTATTTAAAGCAAAGCTCCTAGAGAAATTATTTATTGATTTAAAAAAATTTTTTTTGCGTATTTGAAATTTTTTTTTCAAACGGCAACCCCCTCTGAAGAGATTGAGTGGTTGCAATCGAAACATGTAAGGGTGACCTTTCCGTAAAAGCCTGAGTTCGACTCCAGCTGCAGTCAATAATGAAAAATTATCGGTGACAATTTTAATTAATTTTCATGTTGTAAAATTCCTTTCTTCATAAAAATAATTTAATGAAAATTAAATTTAATGATCTTTAGCCTAATTAAAAAATTAAAATTTGGCTTAAAAACCATAAATAGTTCAACAAAATAACCACAATACTAAATATTATTTTTATAATATAGAAATTTAAAAAAGAAATCACCCAAAAATTTCAAAATATGCGAAAAATATTCATTTAAAACCAAAATATGCATCAATATGCAAAAACAAATAGATGCAATTTTCGGAAAGATAATTGATCGACATGCATTGGCATGGAAATCGCAACCCTAATTATAACTAGTAATGAAGTATATGAGGAGAAGGAGGTCTAACAGCTTATTCCTCCATTTATTTCCTAATTTAAATATATGTACCATGGATAGTTTCCAAATTAATATTTGGTATCTGCAAATATTAAAAATTCAATGAACAGCTAACTTACGATTACGTTTTCAGGTTTTGCAAAATAGCCGTTTTTTTAATTACCTGCTAAAGGCTAGTTTACACTATTATACTCTGTATTAATACATGTCAAAAAATCAGTTTGATAGTGTGAATGCAATGTTTTAAGAAAATGACAAGTATTACGAATAAAAATTTGACATCCCATACGACTTCATCGTTTTTTGCAATTTTCTTATAAACAAAAATTCTTTTCATTTGTTTACGGTTGCATTTTAACAAAAGCAAATAAATAAATAAATGAGAATACGAACTGTTATGTTATATTCGATTTTTCAATAGTCGCAAGAAAACTCATTAGATGGAATAGATAAGACTTGTGTGATAGTATATACTAGCCTTTAGTTTGATAAACTTTGCAGCTCGAGTTTATTTTTTTAACAACACCACACTGGAACGTAAGCCTTGACAATAAAGTGCAAGAGTGGTAGGATTTGCTGCCGCTTAAACTGAAACAAAAATAATAAGAATTCTGTAGCCATCGAGCATGAACGTCGAGCTCCTTCATATGCAACATACAAATGGTCGGCTGTTAGGGATTACCCAAACTTTTTTTCTGCGGTTGTATAACATTTTTAAACTTAGGCCCTAATTGTGTAAAACGTAACGCCAAAAATTATATTGAAAGCAGCAACAAAATCAAACATTTTTCATAATTTTGTTGCTGCCTTCTACAGAAATTCATATTGAACTTTTAAATTTCAAACGCTGCATATTTTTGTCTCTGTTTTTGCTAGTTTTTAGCGTTGCGTCGCGTTTTACACAATTATGGCCTTAATATTACCGGCATATCTCAATACGTCAAACTTGTGTCAGAAGTGTTAACTTTTCTGTTTAATAAAACCATCTAATAGAAATTAAACACAAAGATCAAACCGATAGATTGACAAAAAAAAAAATAGCTAAATTGTCATCATTTATTAACAATAGCGGCCAACTTCACTATTAAACGCGCTGTCAAAATCGGATTTTCCAATTTATGGGTGCTTCATACAAATTTAATGGGCATGATAACTAGAAAACGCATTGGTTCATAATTTATTACAGATTTCACTTAAAGTCCATTTTCGAAAAATTTTAATTCTTGGTGCAGAGTATCAAAAAGTCGGCAAAGCCAAATAAACCATTCTGTAATGTTTTTATTTTGTGTTGGCGTTGGTGACGGTGGCACGTGTAAAGGCGCTTACGTGTTGTAAATTTATATTTTCCTTTACACATTATTTCACTTCATCTTGGTATTATTTTATTGTTTTAATTTTTTTACTTCAATTCAGCAAATTGAATTTTGTACAGTTGCTTGGGTTGGATTGATGGATGCCATAATGATAATCACGATTATATTTATACATTTTTTCTCCATTTATTAGTTTCGATTGCCATTATGGAATATTTTTTAGTATTTGTTTAGCAAATTATCGTAATTTTTATTGTCCTTAACAATTTACGAACAATTTTGATTTTTTAGTTGAACTGTTAATTGTTAATTTTTGATATTCTTTAATTAGGCTTGAGTTCATCAAATTCAATTTTCATTAAATTATTTTCACTGAGGGTAGGAATTTTTACAACTTGGAATTTTTATAAAAATTTATTGATAATTTTTCCAATTTACTTTATTGCAAAATTTGTGTTTACACAATACATACATTATTTTAGATGTTTAAAGATCGGTGCTTAAACAGTGGACTAAACTTTATACCAACTTATCAAAAACCCCGCTTAATGTATATCGTAAAGAGGAAACAATTTTCGAAACACAAAGTTCCTAAGCGAGGAAAGCAGTGAATTTTAAAAACCTATTTTACAAGTCGAAAATCCTGTTAAGGTGTTTTTAAAGAATGATTGATTAATGGATATATTTAAACGGTACTAAACGCCAAAAAATTGCATCGCGTGAACATAAAGTTTATTTTGTATTATAAACTGCTTACGGCATGGAAATTTCTGCTAATCAAATGAATGAATGTTTCTAAAGGGCGCTTAACAATATCACACAAGTCTTACTCATTTTGGAAAAATAAAAACCTATAATAATAAGTTGTTATTGTTTATTGAAAAGCAATATGTATAAGAGAAGCATTTTCGTCAAAATACTTAAGACTTATGGGATAGTGTAAAGCAAAAATAAAATGAAAAATATAAAAAAAAAATTTGTAAATGTGTACAAAATTTATTATTTAAAAAATCGGTAAATTTAGAATATAATTGTCTATTCGTAATAGTCCATAAACTTTAAAATCGTCAAAACGATGATATATCGACAAATCTGGCAACCGTGGTTATGAAAGCCCCACATTTTTTATATAACTCACATGAATGAGATACAATAAAATTGTTTGTTTCTTTTTCATTTAGTAATATAAAGGATAAACATTTTTCAGCCAATATATAATGAATGTAGACCGAATTACCTTGGTAAAACGCAACATAATTTAATCGAAGTGGTTAATATTTGGAATAGCAAAAAAAATTAAATTGGTACATTAGGGGGATGTAAGAAAAGATAAACTCACTATGGGTAATCACGATGGTCATTGTGCAAATTTGCAATGTGTAAATTTGCAATGCATATTATGATTGATCGTGAGCATACCACTTTTATTTTTGTGCAAATATGCTATTTTTCTAAAAATGTATTCTGGCAACACTAAAAACTTCTGGCAGCACTGTAAAAAATCTGCATTTGTTTACAATTATACACAAGCAAATTAAAATTAATTTTTTCTTTTTAATTAATTTAAATTTAATTCTCTATTTTATTTAACAATCTGCGAAAATTTTCAATTTATAAGTTTCCTTAAAAACAATATGGCGGCTAATATGTCAAATGTTGTTGTTTACTTTTGTTTGCAACTGAGCAAATATGCACTACAAACTTTGCTCATGGTTTTTTAGTGCAAACGAAGTAAAAAAGAGCAAATTGCAAATACGTACATTTTGTTGTTGTGTTGTGCAAATGTGTGTATTTTTGCACACATTTGCATCGTTTGCACACTTTGCACTACCTATCGTGATTTCCCTTACTGTTTATTGTTGGTGTTTTGTTTAACATTTGATATTGTTACAAGTAAGACTTATGGTGTTTTCTTTTCTGACAATAATGTTCCATATATGCTACCATTCCTGCGGGTTTTTGTTCCATTCTAAAAATATATGCAAAAACGTGAGCAGTTGTCGTTTTCCTTTCTAAACATGTTGCAACAATAAATGGCAAATTTGTTCCATTTCTTACCCGCAGTTATAACTTGAGGGCTACACGATCAAGTTTTGCCTATCAAGTTTTAATACACTCACACTTTTTTACCAATACACTCATACTTTTAAAAATTGATACGAACTTGCCTCTAAAATTCTCTTGCCAGTGAGTGTATCAATTTTCGTTCAAGAAAACATCTTATTACAAATCTTTTGAAGTTGTTTTTGTTTTTTTTTCACAAATATTTTGCCGGCAAAAGCTAAAGTTCTTTTTTTGTTTACAAATTGTTGCGGGAATTTTAAAATTTTAACTAAGAACCTAAAAAAATAGTGAAATATGTTTATTAATAAATTTTATTTATAAAATTAATAAGCAAAATGATGTTCTGGGATTCATAGAGCTGTACAGAAGCCATGAAATTTTATGAATCTTTCATCATATAGGCGAAATGATTTGAAAATAAAAGCCTACGAGTCTATAGCTTCTGAAACAAAAATGCCAGTGGAAGAAGTAAAGGAAAAAATAAAGTCCCTTCGAACAGCCTACAGTGCAGAAAAATCAAAAGTGGAAAATAGCAAAACATTTTGAGTTGTTTTCTCGGCGACGACATCTTGAAAAAGTAAATTGCTTTCAACTTGCGCGCAGCCTACGTCACAGCTGCCAATTTTTGCATATTTTGACAAACAGTATACGTAAAAGACTATCAAGAAAAGCTTGATCGTGTGGCTGCAATGTAACTGAGTGTGAGAGAATACCCTTTTTTTGCATCTGCGTAAAGTACTTTTTTATGCAAGCAAGTATTTTTTTCCTTGTGTTTGCGGACAATTTGCGTTAAGCTCGATTCACCCATGCGTTCCGAACAAAATTTTTGTCCGGACAAAATTTTTTTTATATTGAGTTTGACGTTTTACTTTTGAGAGAGAGAGCAATGAATTTGTTCGGAACGTTTTTTCTTGAATTGGTTTAATTTTAATTCTTGTACCGAACAAAATGAACTGAGATGCCACTTTTTTTCAATTTGTACATAAAAGTTGAATTGAGCTGCCACATATTAAATTTTTCGTTTTGTGCTGAATAATTAAAAAAAAAAATTAAACAAAAATGGATGTTAAAGAAAATATTGCCCTGAAACTTATTGAGGAAATAAAAAATCCAGGAAGAGAATGTATTAATGATATGGGAAATCGTTCATATAAAAATACTTACTTAAAACAAAATATATGGACGGAAATAGAAGAATCTATTGGAATTGGTCGTAAGTAAATTTTAAGTGGTAAATTTAAATATTTTTTAACATAATGTTTACCAATTATTGTAGGAAGTGAATGTGAATTATTTATAAACGATTCCACGTCATGAAGGCGCATCTTAGGAACAAGTGTGTGGAAAACACCGTTTGTTCTTCTTTTCTGTAATATTTTTCTAACTGCTATTCTTTTTACTTTCAACCTTTTTTGATAAATTTGTTTTGCTAGTAAATGGGTTTTATGCAATTCAATTAAAAACAATAAAATTAATTTTCTTTTTTCTTCCATTTTCACACACTTTTATAAAAAAACTAATAGTTTGCTAACTGTGCTGCCACTTTGTATAATCGTTTACATCTGTAAGCCATATGGTAGCTTTGTTTGTCCGGACAAATTTTCCGAGATGGGTGAATCGTTCTGCAGAACGCTCTCTGTAAAAAAATTATTGTCCGGTCAAAAATATTGTTCGGAACGCATGGGTGAATCGAGCTTTAAGCACGATGGCCACGTATCAAATTGATTTGTCAAACTCAGTTTTTTTTGATTATGTTAGTGAAAAAAATCTCACACGTATATGTTGATGTGAGTTTGACGAAAATCAAAACAATTTAGATTTTCACTGCCGCTGCTACTATGATTTGAAGCGAATTTAATGTGTTGCTGCGAAAAACGTCAAATGACATTTTTATTCAGTTTTCGCAGCGACAACACCGTGCGGTAAAAATTTTGTGGTTAAATAAAAAATGAAGGAAACAAATTTTGTACTTGAATTTATTGAAGTATACCGTGGTTTGCCTGCTTTATGGCAGGTTAAATCCAAGGAATACAGCAACAGAGATGAGAAAAATTCTTAGTATAAAGTTCTTCTTCAAAAATACAAAGAAAAGTATTTTCCTGCATATGCCAAAGCAATAGCTATGCAACAATTTTCTATGTCATTCACATTTCTAAAAAAAAAATTGTAAACATAAAAATATTTTGCGACCAAATTAACCACACGTTCTTACCTTTTAAAAACAGCTTTGAAATGAAATTTGATGGTTTGCGTTTGATACGTTGCTGTGTTAAGCAAAACCAAATATTACCAATACATACATATTATTTGTCAAATCAGTTTGAACGTGGCCATCGTGCTTTACACTGCAGTTACACGCTCAAGTTTTTCTTGATAGTCTTTTACATATACTGCTTGTCAAAATTTACATAAATTGAAAGCTGTGACGTAGGCTGCACTCAATTTGTAAGCAATTTACTTCCAAGATGTCAACAACAACAGAGACAAACTTGTACTCAGCTGTTAAATTGAAAGTAAATTACCAAACAAATGGAAAGGTGAAATTGAAAGCCATCTCGTGGTCAATTTAAAAAGTATTGCAAATTGAAAGGAATTGAAAGGCAAAACTTGATCGTGTGGCCACCAAGTTACATATACTGTTTGTCAAAATTTCCAAAAATTGTTAGTTGTGACGTAGGCTGTATTCAATTTTGAGCAATTTACTTTCAAGATGCCATCAAGAAAAAAATTTATAAAGAGAAACGAAAAATTTACTCACTAACTTTGAAATCAGCTGTTTTCTTGAACGTAAATTGAAACACTCACTGACAAGAGAATTTTAAAGGCAAGTTCGTATCAATTTTTAAAAGTATGAGTGGATTGGTAAAAAAGTGTGAGTGTATTAAAACTTGATAGGCAAAACTTGATCGTGTAACCCTCAAGTTATATTGTGATGGATATAAAAACTTATTGTTTTTCGTTTGTTTTACTTTTATTATATTTTTTGTCGCAAAATTTTTAACAACAGCTGACATTAATTATTGGAAATCAGTGTTGTTAACGCTTATTGGAATTATAAGAAAATTTTATGTTGAAAATTGCTACAAGCGTGGTGAATATCGCTTTTAGTACAAACTTTGCATTCAATATCTAACACGCTAAATACACATTAGTGTTGAGTGTAAAACGTAGCAATTATTTTGTTCCATTGTAATATAGAAAAATGTATCACTTTGTAAGGGTTCGTGCAACCTAATAAATATATTACATAACTATAATGCATCATTATTTTTAAGAAAAGAAAACACCATTAGAGTGTTTATAATTCTTATTCGCTTAAGGGTTTTATTTGTTCAATATTTTTATCTTTTCTAAAATCTTTGGAAAAGGTTTCCTCATGAGCTGGCCTAAACAACCATTGAAATGCGCATCGAAGCTAGCTTTCCCTCAACACAAAATCTCAGTGTATTTATCTTGGGAATTTAGCACGTCATACGGAAATCGTATTATAAATAAACTTTGTATTCCCGAAAATAACTTTGATTGCTATGATGAAACTATTTCTTATACATATATAACAAATTATTAATTTAACACGAAAGTATTAAAAACAAAAACAAAAAAAAAAAAACTTAATTCGGTCTTTGCTTATGTTTTTATAATTTGTACTAAACCAAAAGTTTTCGGTAGAAGCAAAACAGTTTGGAATTTTTTATCAAAGGCAGATCAGATAAAATTGTAAGAATTTTTGCAAAACATCAAAGTGAATACAGGAAAAGTAAAACAGGGCGTCCAAACAAAAAGTTATCAGACAGGGACCGACGAAGAGTTTTTAATGCTGCTAGAAATTCTATGAAGAGCTTCGCAGATTGCTCAATAGTGCGGCTTGAAAGTGTCCAAATCAACAATAAGTAGATTTCTAAAACAGTCGAAAATTAAAACCAGACAACAATTGAGGAAAATGCAAAAGCAACTTCCTCTTCCCAAACTTGCTCGTCTGGAGTTTGCAAAGAATGACTTGCAAACAAATTGGAAAAAGGTAAGTTTCTAAACTTTAAATATCATAATAACTATAATTGTGCTTTTTCTTCGTATTTAGGTGATTTTTTCCCGATGTGAAAAAATGTAATCTAGATGGTCCAGATGGATTCAGATGTTATTGGAGGGATAAACGAAAGGAACCACGATATTTTTCAAAAAGAAATTACGGTGGCGGTTATTAAATGGTATGGGAAGCATTTTGCAGTGACGGGATACTTGATTTGGCCTTTCCCAATTGCCGGATGAATTCTAAATATGTTGATAACTTAGTGGATCAATTAGTTCCATTTTTGGAGAGTAACTTCAACGAAGTGCGAGTTTTCCAACAAGACAACGCATCAGTTCACAAAAGCAGACATACGCAAGACTGGTTTCAGTCGAAAAATATTTAAACTATGGAGATTAATGTCTCGCCGTGTTTACTGAGAAAATCGCCAATACCAAACAGTATTTGACCTCAAAGAAGCAGCTATCGAGGAATGGCGGTTATGCAATGAAGAACTGCGAACGAATTTGGTAAACAGAATTTTTGAACTTATTCAAAAAAAGGAAGACCTACCCATTACTAATTTGTTTTTATTAACTGCCTGGGCCCCAATGTCGGAAAGAACATTTCTTTCGTATATTTATATTGAAGACATATAAATTTTTTTTTTTTTAATTATTTATTTATTGAATCTTCATATATTAAATATGAACTAACAATAACTAATCAAATCTTATCCTAATTCTTTATTTTATGTCCTGCCAAAACCAGACAAAAATTTTTTCATCACGGGTTCTGTTCACAATTATATATGAATTTATCGCTAGTGGGTTCGGATGCAATTCGAGCCATTTTAAGTATTTTACTGCTTATTTCTTAATCATAGTTTTAACTAATGGAACATTGAGATCCTTGTGAATATTGAAGGTTTCAACATACCATGGGGCAGCTGTGATTATTCGAAGAAGTTTATTTTGGCGCCTTTGAATTTTTTCGATATTTGAGGCCGAGTTAGTGCCCCATAGTTGAATACCGTAGCACCATATTGACTTTAAAATAGAGTTGTAAAGTAGTAGTTTGCAATCGAGATTAGAACAGAATTTCTTCCAATAAGCCAGTTAATTTGAATTGCTTTTAGTTTCATTTGGGTTAATTTTACTTCTATATGGCATTTCCATGATATTTGACATGCGATTGTTGAGGCACTAGTTGATTATTGATTTTAATAGGGGGCATGTTTCCCGACGCAAGGTGATTGTAATATGTACGCATTTTTGCTCATTGACCTTTTTTCTCCATTGTTTTAACCACAGTTCTAGTTGAAATATATGATCCTGCAGGTATCGAGATGCTTCACGACTGTTCTCGTGCACGTTTAGAAAAGCTGTATCATTACCAAAAGTTGAAGTTAGGGTGTAATTGTTTGTTGGCATGTCCGAGGTATATATAAGGTAAAAAAGTGGGCCCAGGATGCTTCTCTGAGGGATTCCAGCTTCAATTGGCTGCGGAGAACTTAAAAAATCACCTTCTTTTATAATAAACTTTCGACCGACCAAGTAGCTTTCTAACAGCTTGTGTGTTTTAACCGGTACACTAAAAATATTGTGTAGTTAAATTCAAACGAAAATTCATTTTAAACAAATTAAAATTCATTTAAAAAACGGATCATTTACATTTCATTTAAAACAAATGATTTTTTCATTAATTTAAAATTTTTTTTTTTATTGAACTTCATATTCCTTAAAATTGAATAGTTTTTAACCGACAAAAATCAAACTACATAACAAAATAAATAAATACGGAAAAACATTATTTTTTTGTAGTTTGTTTTTTGAACAACAAACATAAATGTTAAAAAATAAAATTATTCGTAAAATAACTATATTTTTATTAAATTTTAACAGTACGGAAAACGAATTTAATAACCCACAATCAGTTACTGTAATAATTTTATGAGTGTAGGCTTAGCTTCAATTTATGTAGCAAGCCTACATGCCAGACTATCAAAAGCTTAAGAAACATCGATGAAGAGAGCGGAGCAATATTTTCTTTCTTCAAAGGCTTTTCTTATGGTGTTAACTATCCGATGGGTTTGTTCAAATGTGCTATGTTCTCTTCTGAAACCGAATTGATGGTTATGTATACATACACCCATTGTCATTTAAAATTTGGGATAATTTTGACGCTAAGAGCTTCTCAAACAGCTTTGATATATTAGATAATAAGCTGATAGGCCTATATGACCAGGGACCGAAAATAACAGTTGTATTGGAATTTTAAAACAAAACAAGTTAGAGTGCTATATTCGGCTGTGCCGAATCTTTGATACCCTCCATCGACACTTCGAATGTTTTAGGAGTAATATCTGTATGATGTCTATTTATTATTATAATCTTTGTAAAAACAGACATCTGCATTAAAATTTGTTGCGGTTTAGACCTATATAAAATTATTGATCGACAATCAGAATCAATTTTAAAAAGTTTGAGTAGAATATCATTTTAAGATGAACTGAAATGATTTTTAAGAGAACAAATTATATAAAAGCCATGGTAAGCTATGAACCAATCATCCCAAATTCTGCAGAACGATTTCTGGTATTAAAAAACATAAATTTCAATACAGCGGTGCAATTAGTTTAAACGTTTGCAGTTAATTTCAGAAGGCTGCTAAAATGGAATCTAAGGAAAATTATGGACCGTATATCACAAAATTGCATAACATTTTTTCTAGCCATATGAAGCTAAACTGGAAGAAAGTTTACCGCGTATTTAATTATTTTACCAGAGTGGGCTTTATATGAGGCCTATGGTAAGTTATGCACCGATCTTCACCAAATTTCACAGTGTCATTTCTAGTTCTATAAAACTGTGATGTATCAAATTTTGTTATGATAGCGTTTTTTTACGTTTTTAGGCGTACTAAGCTGTTTTCCGGGAGTAAGGTTTATATGGGGCCTATGGTAAATTATGGACCGATCTTCACGAAATTTCACAGTCTTATTTTTAGTTCTAAAAAATTTTGATGTACCAAATTTTGTTATGATAGCATTATTTTTTACGGATTTAGGTGTACTAAACTGTTTTCTGGAAGTAGGTTTTATATGGGGCCTATGGTAAATTATGGACCGATCTTCACGAAACTTAATAGTTTCATTTCTAGTCCTATTTAACTGTGACTTGCCAAAATTTGTTATGATAGCATTGTTAGTTAGGGTTTTAGGCTTACTATACTGTTTTCCGGGAGTAGGGCTTATATGGGGCCTAGGGTAAATCATGGAAGGATCTTCAAGAAATTTTCCAGCGTGATTTCCAGTTAAATAAAACGAACTGTTGCGAAATCTTATATCATTCTGTGCATTTTTCCACCATTTATGTTAGTTTTTGTAACAAAATTATCAATTTTTTTTAGGTGGTGGTTCCGTATTTTGATTCATAGCTCAGATCTTATTGAACCGATTTGGCTGGATTTCATTCCCAAACTGCTTAGGATAACTACAAGCAATTTGGCACCCAGTTTGTTCATTTCTTTTGAGTTGTTCGAAAGTGAGCGTGTTTTCAACAGACGGACAGACAGACGGACATGGCTAAATCGACTTAAAATTACTCAAGGACCCAGAATATATCGACCCCTAACCGCGAAAATAACGTAAGCGACAAAAATCAAATTTTACAGGAGAGAGCTTTTTTATTTTAGTACATATTAATTTTGTATGAAATTCGTCGCTTACAATAAAATTGTTTTTGCTATAAAATCGTAACGGTACCTTTTGTGACCATGATATTTTAGGAGATGATGCAAGTGTTGCCAATAAATTCACTTATTAAAAAAAACGAAAATTGAAAATCATGTCGCTTACGTTATTTTCGCGGTTAGGTCTCGATATATACTTTATAGGGTCTGAGATGAATAATAAAAAAGTTTCACACGGAATGACAAACTTAATATACCCTCTTCACAATTAATTGTGGTGGAGGGTATAAAAAGCATATAGAAATAAATGTCGAAAAACTGATTCAAGCATACCATATTGTTCCTCATGCACTCATGTTTATTTTTTCGATCACAAATAACAGTTATTTTTTGATTTTTATTTTTTTGAGCAAAAATAACAGTTAAATATTGATTTTTATTTTTTCGAGCAAAAATAAAAGTTATTCTCTAAGGAAATGGACGTGATTTAATAATTTTGTTGACTTTAAATTTTTATTTTTGTGTGTAATCATCATTGGAATTCCTTATGCACATTAAAATAATTATTAAAGTCATCTAAATTATTAGAACACGTATATTTATTTTGAGAATTACTTTTATTTTTGCTCGAAAAAATAAAAATTAATAAATAACTGTTATTTTTGTTCAAAAAAATAAAAATCAAAAAATAACTGGTTTCATCTGATTTTTATGAAAAAAGAAAATACGGTTCCTCTATATATGACCCAACTTTTGTGTGATCTTTTCCTGGCTTTGGTATCATCGTAACTAAGGAGACCTTCCATTCTTGAGGGTAGTATTTATTGTAATTAAAACAGCGTTACGTTTATCCAAAAGATACAATAAGGTTGAAAATTATATTTGAAGTAATTAAAATATTTTCAATATACAAAACCATATAAAACAATGAAAGCTTGATCAAATTCATTATGTTGAATACAAAGTAAAATACAAGTAGAATACAATATTTAACAACATGCCTCCTCAACATTATGAATTTACATTACAATTCCAAAATTCTTACAACAAAATAAATGCTTAGGTTTAGGCACAGGTTTAGTCAAAACATCAGCCAGCATTTTATCAGTAGATAAATATTTCAGTTTAACAACGTTTTGTTCAATGGCATCCTTCACATAGTGGTACTTGTAATGGATATGTTTAGTACGTGAATAATTGGAACCAAATTCAGCCATTCTTTGAGCGCTTTGTGAATCAGTATGTATCGTCACTGGTTTTCGATCAGAATAGCCAAGTTCTTCTAAAATATACCCCAAATAAGTAGCTTCTTTAGTTGCTTCAGTAAGTGCCACATATTCAGCCTCTGCACTAGATGTTGCTACAACCTTTTGTTTCTTTGACTCCCAAGAAATAAGACCACCTGCGAGTAAAAAACAAAAACCTGATTGAGATTTTCTATCATTGACGTCTTGCGCCCAATTTGCGTCACAAAAACCAAGAAGTGGTAAACCACATTTCTTATACTTCAGCACAGCATTTTTAGTATGTTTTAAATATTTAATTATATGATACGCCGAATTTAAATGTTGTTTACGAGGATCTTTAGAAAATTGGGATAACATATTAACAGCACACGTAATATCTGGTCTACTATACAACGACAAATAAAGTAAAGATCCAATTATTTCTTGATAGAACTTTTCATCAACTTTCTCTGCTTCCCCGGAAATTGTTGGTTCTTTTTCCAATTTTATGTTTGGTTGCATAGGAATTCTTGTAGGTTTGCAATTATCTAAATCGTATTTCTTGATTAAATTTGAAATATATCCTGGTTGCGAAATTGAAATTTCTCCATCTTTTATATCTACTTCAAGACCAATACAATGCTTAGGAACTCCTATGTCACGAATGTCAAAATTTTGCTTTAATTTTAGTACAAATTGTTCCATTAAAAAGTTGTCATTACCGGCAATTATTAAATCATCAACATATAAGGCGACAATCATTATCTTTTGGTTTTTTCTAATAAAATAAATACACTGATCATATTTTGACTGGGTGAAACCATAATCCTTGATAACGGAATCAATTCTTTTAAACCACTGCCTACCAGCTTGCTTTAGACCATAAATTGCTTTGTTTAGCTTACACACTTTATTCTTTGTAGACTCTTCGATAAATCCTTCTGGTTGTTCCATATATATTTCTTCTTCCAAATTTCCGTTAAGATATGCAGTTGATACATCTAATTGGCGTAATTGTAAATCATACTCAACTGAGAGTGCATATAACATTCTTAAAGAAGTTTGACGAACTACTGGAGCAAAAGTATCTACATAATCTAAGCCAAATTTTTGGGAATATCCCTTCGCTACCAATCCAGCCTTACGCTTTTCTATGGTTCCATCTGGTCTTATTTTTGATTTAAATACCCACTTGCATCCTACTGGCTTACGTCCACTTGGTAAATCTGCTAAAGTCCACGTATTATTTTTTAACAAGGACTTGTATTCATCTTCCATAGCTCTAAGCCAATCTTCAACGCACTCAGATGATATAACTTCTGACATAGAACTGGGATCTATTACATTATATTGTACAGCTTGAGTCGTCTCTAGATTTTTTCTTGGTCTTAAACGATTTTTAATTGAATCAATAATGTTTTCTTTTGGTGGCTCTCTTGGCTTGTTTCCCTTAACAGATTTGTTATTTACTTGTTCTTCGCTTGTGTCATTTTTGTTCAATTCAATGATATCTTCTATAACTTCACCTGATTGTTTACGTATGACTTCATTTGGTACAATCTCATAAAAATTGTGATTATCATTTACTTTTGTCGTATCATACATCTGGTTTTCTATAAACTTAACGTCTCTACTGGTAATGATTTGTTTTGTTCCTGCCTTCCACAATCTATAAGCTTTTGATTGCTCAGAATAACCGACAAGGATATGTTCATTACTTCTAGCATCCCATTTGGTTCGTTTAGACGACTTATCTAAAACAAACGATATACAACCAATGCGTCGGAAATGTTTAATAATGGGCTTTCTCCCTGTCCACAATTCTTCAGGGGTTTTCGAACCATTTAATTTTGTTGGACAACGATTTCGTATATATACAGAAGTATTTATCAATTCTGTCCACAAATTCTTAGGTAAACCAGATTCCAGCATTAAGCAGCGAGCCATTTCAACTAAAGTTCTGTTCATCCTTTCTGCGATGCCGTTTTGCTGCGGTGTATAACTTGCGGTTAACTGCCTTTTGATTCCATTCTCTTTTAAAAATTTTGTAAAATTCTCACTTACTAATTCCGCACCATTATCACTTCGCAAAACTTTAATTTTCTTTCCGGTTTGATTTTCCACCATTTTCGTGAATTCAACGAATTTCTCTAAGTATTGACTCTTGTGTCGAATAAAATAAACAAATACTTTTCGCGAGAAATCATCAATAAATGTTGCAAAATATAAGCTTCCACCAAGAGATTCAGTTCTCATTGGACCACAAAGATCAGTATGAATGAGTTCTAGTATTTCGGAAGTTGATTTTTCGATTTTTTGCGGAAAAGGTAAACAAGTTTGTTTTCCACGAATACACGGAATGCAATTAATTCCTTCATCTTTAAGTTCAGGCAATCCTTTTACCATTTCATCTGTTTGCAATTTTCTTAATTGGTTAAAATTTAGGTGACCGTACCTTTTATGCCAAAGCTCTGTTTCATTATCATTACTCGTTTCAGTTGCATGTATCAAATTCCTCGAATTTTCAAATAATGTGACAAAATATAAGTTATCCATTTTGTAACCTTCTATTATCTCATCTTTTTCTTTATAGACTACAATTTTAGTTCCCTTCATAACAACTGTACAACCCTTATCTGTTAATTTGCTAGTTGATATTAAATTGCATCGTAAGTCTGGAACAAATAGAGTATTACATAGGCCTATTTCTTGCTTTTTCCCATTTATTTTTACAGTTATTTTGACCTTTCCAATACCTTTTATATTTAATTCGTTATTATCTGCTAATCTAACTTTGCCACTGAATTCTGAATTTAAATTTTCAAATAAAGATAATTGGGTGCACATATGAGACGACGCACCACTATCAATTAGCCACGTTTTAGATGAACTAGTGCAAAAAGTTGTTTCTAACATTGTCACTAATACTTCATTTGCATTATTTTGCCTGCTATTGTGTTCAACTAAACGACTATTTTCACCAAACGATTTACAGTCTTTTGCTTTGTGACCTTTCCTTCCGCACCGAAAACATTTATAACTGAAATAATTTTTGGACATACCTTCTTCTTGAGTTTTAAATTTTGAGGAATTATCATTAGATTTCTTTCTATAAAACTTAGCTTTGAGTGCTGAACTATTGGTATCGATTTCTTCTTTGTCTCCAATCTCTAATAATTTTGATTTCATAACAGCAACTTTTGGAAATTCATTTGCAGTATCCACAGCTGCTTTGACTGCTGAAAACCTTTCTGGTAACGCATCAACCATAATAACAACAAGCAGATCTTCGTCAACTTCGATTCCCATTTCCGTTAAATATGAAACACATACATCAAAATCAATTAAAAATTGTGATACTGACTGATTTTCTGTCATTTTCATATTCAATAACTTACGGTAACACTCGATCTTCTTTCTTATGGACTTACGATCAAATGTTTCTTGCAGATAACACCAGATTTCATTAGATCCTTTCATATGTTTTACCATTGTTACAATACTTGTCTCCACAGCCATTAAAAATTTCGGCTCTTGCATCCATATCTTTATCGATAAATTGCTGAAGAAGCAACATGCCTTGCTGAAACTCACGAGTTTGTGCCTCTGTCGGTGATTCCGGAAGTTTTCTCACCGCTGGAACTTTTTCCTCACCTATCACAATATTTAGTAATCTATTTTTGTGAAGCACCGCCTCCATTTGAGCCTTCCATGTTCCATAGTTGGTTCCGTTCAACAAAGGAATTCTTCCAGAAATTGAATTCATTTTCAAATCTTGAAATTTATTATTTTCAAAATTAACGGCCACAAAATATCCCCAATGTAATTATTTTTATTGTAATCTTATGGGATCTGGGCCCATAACCTATTGTAATTAAAACAGCGTTACGTTTATCCAAAAGATACAATAAGGTTGAAAATTATATTTGAAGTAATTAAAATATTTTCAATATACAAAACCATATAAAACAATGAAAGCTTGATCAAATTCATTATGTTGAATACAAAGTAAAATACAAGTAGAATACAATATTTAACAACAGTATTCAAAGCGTAAAATAGCATTAAAAATTATAAAAAAATCACAAGTAGCTATTTCGATTTCTCTTATCTCAAATCTTAGGGGAACAGCTGCTCTAGCAGCAAAATGTGGTAACTCGGCCGCAATATCGTGAGATATGTTTGGCGTAAATACTTTTTTAAATGATTAACAAATAGATTTCCTTTTTCAACATCATTTTTTGCCCAACTTCCATTCAAGTTTCTTAATGGTGGCTTAAAGACAACTGGCCTTTTGAGATTTCTAGCTGCATGCCATAATGAGTAGTCTGGTTGTGGTGTTTCATCAAGTTCCTTAGGATATTTTTCCAGAGAAGCCGTTTTCTGAATCTGCATTAACTTTCTAAGCTTTTTTAGTAAGTTCTTAAGTAGCGGGATCTGTGCAATTGCCACTCTCTTCGAGCCCTCATTTTTTCAGACAAGAGACGCTCGACATCTGTGGAATATATTTTAATATTTTTTGTTTTTTTTGGAGGCAATACTAGAATGTTGAACAGCTAGTTACAGAAAACTGTCAAAATTGGCAATCTACATACTCCGGTGTACTAAGCGGAATATTTTCTGTGCAATAGGTACTGAGGTATTTTCTATATTTTAACCAGTTAATTTGCGTAGCAGTCGTCGCCAAGTGACCAGTCGGAGATACAATTCTATTGGGGTTCATTATAGTAGCAATTCTAAGGAAGCTTCAACATGAATCGTTTCGATGCGGGTGTTTTTAGCCACTTCGAAATCGAAGACATCTGAAATTTTTTGATGATCAGTAGGCCAATATGTTGGTTGTTTAAGAAATTGTGTTAAATAAATCACGACCCTTTGGTGTTATAAGTCGTGACGCCTAGAAGATATGTTAAGCGTAATAATCGCCAGCAGCTAGGATACAGGATCCTAATGATTTAAAATATTTATCAATATAAATATGCGAAAGAAATGTTTTTGTCTACATTGTAGGCCAGCAGTAAGGCTTATGATTTTTATTTTATTTAATTTGTTAAAGGTGCGCTGAGCGTGAGCTGTTAAAATGCATCAAAAGACGCAAAACTGCACATTTTGGACATATTGTACGCGGTGGAAAATATGAACTCCTACAATTAATACTGGAAGGCCGTATTGAAGGAAGAAGAGGCATGGGCCGAAAACAGATGTCATGGCTACGGAATATAAGAGATTGGACGGGGCTGAGAAGCATTGGCGATTTAATACACACAGCAACAAGCCGAAAAGAGTTTTGTAGCATAGTCAATGATATTATGTAAACATGCATGTTATCACTTATATCCAGTTATGGATTGGTAATAAAAGAAGAAGAAGAAACACATAAACTAAAGAAAAAGCTATTAAGATTTTTGTATGACGTGCTAAATTCCCAATTTTCCATATTTGATAAATACACCGAAATTTACATGCAAGTATATTATCAAAGTTATTTACGGGAATACAAAATTTACTATTAAGATTTTTGTATGACGTGCTAAATTCCCAATTTTCCATATTTGATAAATACACCGAAATTTATTGTTGAGGGAAAGCTAGCCTCTATGCGCATTTCACTGGTTGCTTAGGCCAGATCATCAGGAAACCTTTTCCAAAGATTTTAGAAAAGCTAAAAATATTATACAAATAAAACCCTAAAGCGAATAAGAATTTTAAACACTCAAAGCCTTACTTGTAACAATATCAAAGCTTAAAAAAAACACCAACAAAGAATTTTGTGTAAAGAGTAGTTTAAACAAAGAGCTGTTTTGAGGCAAACAGTTCGGCTTAAAAAATGGAATTTACGACTGAAAATTATTTAAATGCTTCTTCTTGATCGTCTTCATTGTGCAAAATTTTTGTGAAATGATTACATTTGGTACTAGACACCACAAAAAGTTTGACCAATGTCCAACATGTCTGACAAATATTAAAATATTTTAATATTCCTACAAACATGCTTCAAATAAGCAGCACAAAATATTTGTAAAAACGTATAATTTAAAAATTTTTGCTAAGAAATTTCAGTGGTTTATTTTGTCTTTAACATAAAAGCAAGGTCCTGCCAGATATACGTTCACATTATTGCAATAGTTACACGTGAAAATTCTAATATACTGAAGAATGCATACATTAATTATATAAAAAATGCTAGAGAATGCTAAATAAATAATTGGAAAATGCAAAGAAAATGCAAACTGATAAATTGGAAATTTTTCAGCTAAACCAATAAATAAAATGGGCATTATTATTTAATTTTTTTAATGGAGAAATTATTTTATTTGAATTCACGTGACTCGCTATAAAAAAAAAGAAAAACTAAAAATCAGTACACAGATTTTTTGGAAGGATCTTGACCATCTGTCCCTTCATATTCCTACACTCAAAATATTATTACAGTAACGGACTGTAGTTTATTTAAGAAATATTCCGTTCAGTCATTTTTAAATAAATAAACATTTAAAATTCCAAGCAAATTTATTTTTAACTGATTCTAACAGTTATTTAAAAAACTACGTGCATATTAATACGGATTTTCAGTTGCAGTTAATATTGTCCGTTGATTGAGTTAAATTCTTCTTCATGTTAAATTAAATAAAAATGTAATTTAAAGCAACGAAAAGTTCATTTAATTTTTACTGTCAAAAATTCAACCGCGAATTCCGTAAAAACAAATGAATATTCAGTTATCTTATATAAATTAATTGTCAAAAAAATAACTACATATTCCGTAAAAACAAATAAATATGCAGTTATTTTATAAAATTTTACTGTCAAAAATTCAACATCATTTTCAGTAAAAACAATTAAATATTCAGTTATTTTATAAAATTTTACTGTCAAATAATTGACCCCATATTCAGTTAAAACAATTAAATATTCAGTTATTTTATTAATGGCTTCTGATTTTTAAGAAGCTGTCAATAACCGCTAAGGAAACTGGAAAAGTGGGTCGGTCCGCAAAACAAATTGACAATTGCAGTGAAAGATCACGAAGACGCAAGCTTGCAAATATCAATGAAGAAATTTCTCATAGTATGATAAAGGATTCATTTCTGCATCAAATTCAACCAACGCAAAATAAGAAAACAAAAATTGCAATAATTGAAAAAATAGTGGAAGCGAGCCCTAAACGCACAAAGAGGATTTTAAAAACTGAAGAAATGAAATTTACTCCAGAAGAAGCATTTGCACTATTTTTGGATTTAAAACTGACAAAAAATCAGTATACAGAACTGCGAAAGCGAACCAATGAAAAAATTGTGGTATTTTTCCAGCATATCGAGATTTAGTTTCTGTCAAAAAAGAGTGCTTACCTTCAGAAACGGCTATTAGTGTAACTTTAAGTTCAGCAGAAGTAAAATTGCAGGCTCTTCTCGAACACACTGCAGAACGATTATTAAATACACTTGATGCTGACTGTTTAAAAAAGCTTAAAAATTGCAGCATCACTTTATTTTCTAAATGGGGATGTGATGGAAGCTCTGGTCAGAAACAATACAAGCAATGTAATTCAGAAAACTAATCTGATGCTAACTTATTCATGGTATCTTTAGTTCCATTACGTTTAAGAAAAACTTATATTGGCTTAGAGCCGTCCTTCCAGTAGAGTTACAGAAATGGATGTATGGAAAAATGAAATTTCCTCTTCAACAAAGTATTGCAGACCAATAAAGTTTGTTTACAAAAAGGAAACTAAAGAAGTTCGAAAAATAAAAGATCAAATTAAAGAACTTCAACCGGCAATATTTAAATTTGATGACCAATGCATTGAAATTAATTTTCAAATGTTCTTTACAATGATCGATGGAAAAGTTGCACAAGCATTAACCGAAACAAAGTCTTCGTCAAGCTGTACCATATGCCAAAAGACATCAAGTCAATTAAGCTAACCCCTATCACAAGACAATAGTTTAAATGAAGCATACGAATTTGGAATGTCCCGTCTTTATACCAGAATTCGTTTAATGGAGCATATTCTTAAATTGGGTTATGATTTGGAATTTGGCCCGTTAGGCTAAACAGTGAGAAAAAACAAAGAAAATGTGGAAAAAGGGAAGCAAACAAAAAAACAAATTTAAGAAAAATACCTTCACCTAGGCCTGATAAATGATCAGCCAAAACAAGGAGAAGGAAATTCAAATGATGGAAACACTGCAAGGAGATTCTTTTCCGATCCAGAAACTGCAGCATCTATCACAGGAGTACATTTTGAATTAATAAGACGATTCCAGATCATTTTACAAGTTATATCATGTAGCAGAAAGATAAATGCAAAAAAATTTGGCCAGTATGCAAATGAAACACCAATTCTTTATAACAAAAAATACTCTTGGAGACATATGCCAACCACAGTTCATAAAATTTTATACCATGGGGAACAAATATTTCAACACAATATGCTACCATTGGAGATCAATCTGAAGAAGCGCAAGAAAAAAGAAACAAAGACTACAGATTCTTCCGCGAGCATAACACAAGAAAAATGTCCAGATGTTGTACTAATGAAGATCTTATTACTATTTTGTTGTGCAAATCAGATCCATATATGTATGTCCAGTATTCGACAAAAATGGAAATCAACCTCAATCGAATTAGAGGAAGAAGCTAAACAACTTCTGGAAAATGAAACCCAAAGCTATTTAGAAGAAATTTTTACTAATATTGTTTAATTTAAAATTGTTTATAGATTATGATTTGTTTTTGATTTAAGTATATACATATTTGTATTAATATATAAAAATAAAATACACATACATCTCAAACCAAAAATTAAAGTTGAGTTACCTAAAATGTTATCGATAGCCAAGAATGCTATTTGGGCATTTTTCAAAATATTCCTTTTCAGTTTTATCCTTATAACAACTCGTCTCGTCCCAAAAAAGCCAACCTTTGGCCCCTGTGAATATTGGGACTAAAAAATTTACGGGTGCCAAATATTGGCATTTTCTGACAGGATCTAAGTTCGACAATAAAAAATAAGTATCAGTTGTAAAATACAAGAGAAATAATGATAAATTATAAAAAAATCATATTTGAAATATTCAACTTTTACAACGAAACTCAACAAAAAAAATGAAAATGCATTTTGAACTCCCCATAACTTTTGCTCCTATCGAATTTTACGTTTTATAGCGCAAATTAAAGCCTAACATCGCACCTATCGAGCAAAAAAAATCGCATAAAAAATACCGATCCAGTCAAAAGTTATGGAATTTTGACCGCCTTCTCGTAAAATTTCCCACTGTGCGCCGCATAAATCATAGAGTAAGACCAGCCCATAATTCATTTTTAAAAAGGTTCGAATTACACCAACATTTTTTTTTATTGAAAAGCTAAGATGTCGAACTTAATAATTTGAGGAAAATATTTGATGTTTGGTCAATAGCGATACTTAGAAATAAAGACCGTATTCACATCTTTTTACGACAACGATTTATAACAATAAAAATAAAACGTATTTCAGAGCATATTTTTAATATAATTCACATTACAATTAAGGAGTTATATACCTTATTGGAAAGGTGATTTAATGTAGATTCCGATTTTATAAATAGGTCAGGTTTTAGTGAAAACGTTTGAAATTTTAGCGTCTGAATGATGTAATGTTGTTTTGGCTGCATGTAAAAACTTCGGTAAGGCTTTGAATTAGGAGCACTGCTTAGCTCTGCGCTCATATGTAAAAAATTGTAAAGCTTAATATATTAGTAAAAAAATATTAGCTGCGTATTCCTGCCTAAACAGAAGTTACATTTAATAATGTTAAAAAACTCAGTTATTTAGATAATTGAACAAATGATTTTTGTTAAAGTAGCTTTGCATTGTTATGTCATTTTTTTTGGTAGATTAAAAAAAAATTAAAAAATTGAGCAAAAAATAAAAATCCCGTTATATAAAAAAGTTGACTAGTAGGCTATTGATGGAAAGTTTAAGAATTGTCACAATTAATATATGTTTTTTGGTTATACTGTGTTTTTTTTTTTTGTGAAGAGATTATTAAAACTCAGTATTACATTAATTCAAAATGAATAATTTTAAGTTTTCAGTGCGTCAAATAATTGATACATACACATGATGAAAGTGGGAGAAATACACAAAGTTTAAACTTTTTTGTTGAAAAGTTATCAACTTTCTGAAGAAAATATAAAATATATAGTGAATAATATAAAAAAAAAACTGTCATACCAAGTTTTAATAATCGGTGGAAGAAATCAAACAGATCTTTAAAAATATTAAAAAAAAAAATGCTGAGTGGCTAAATGGAGACTTTTGCAGAACTTTGCCAGCAATAGTGAAACCTTCAATATGTACGGCGAATCGAGGAAGACCCTGTAACTCTAATGAAACATCATCAAAATCATCAAAGAAACGTAAAAATTATTCTCTATGTAAAGATAATGGGTTCCAACATATTTATGGCGCTTATATCCAAGGCTTGCGATCGATGGGAGAATTAGAAGAGGCAAAAATTATTGAACTGCTAAGATCTTCTTCTAAGCTTGAAAAGAAGAAGATTCTTAAAAACCTGGAAGATTCCGAAAAGGGTGAATCTTTCGATGAATTAGAGGCGTTAAGAATTCCAAAAATGATCAGCGTTAACTGAAAATCATAAAGCAATAATGAAGCTTAACAAAGCTTATATACAAAAACGTTTTCTTGAAGAGTTGGGATTAATTATTGATAAGCCAAGACAAGGAAGTGGTAACAGCAATGATGGTAATACCGCTAGGAGATTTGTTTTAATTTTTCACGATCTGCTGATATAACTGGAGTAGACGTAGAATTAATAAAGAGATTTCACATCATTCTTCAAGCTTTATCGTCTGATTTAATAATAGACCTTGGAAAATTTGGCGAATGTGCAATGGAAACAGCAATATTGTATATAAAAAAATACAACTAGTATCATATGCCATCATCTGTCCACAAAAAATTGATACATGGGGAAATCATTAAAAAACTTTTAGCAGTGTTGCCTATTGGTCAGCTGTCCGAAGACGCACAAGAGTCGCGCAATAAAGACTACAAAAATTATCGTTTACATCACTCTCGAAAATGTTCGCGATCAGCCACTAACGAAGATGTTTTCAACAGACTTCTTTACACCTCTGATCTATATGTAACAAGTATAAGAAAACCATCCACCAAACTTGCAAAAGATTTGGATGAAGATACGCTTAAACTGATGAAGTTACCACAAAAATGTCAAGGTTAAAGTATTACTTAAACATTTAAAGTTACACTATACCTAACAGAACATGTAAATTTAATTTTATAAAATCAAAACCCAGTTAAAAATGGGAAAAGTGCAAATCAATCAAATTATATTAAGTTAGGTGTGGGTTAAATTTACATCACATTAATTTAAAACACTACAAATGTTAATATAATAAAAAAATTTATTTCAAGTTAAAGTTACTATTTTGTACCAAATATGTACATATTCAAGCCATCTCTATATACAAAAAATAAAATTCTTACCTTTATTGTGAAATTAGTTCTGGTTTAATTTGGCTCATATTTCATAGAAAAATAGCAAATACATTTAAGATTATTCGTGCAAAATCAGAACTCTATCTCTAAGAACAAAAAAGTTACAGATTTTTGATCCGATAAGGACTAAAATTTTCCACTGTGCGGCGTCCACCTTGGGCAAAAACCAAGAAACAGGAAACCGTATGGAACATAATAAGTAGCAGGACGGATCGAAAACAACAATTTAAATTTAAAGTCAATACTTGAACAATCGAGGCGAGACTATTAGCAGAATACCACGCACTCGCCAAGCAAGGCAGGAAAAGAGCCAAAGACGACAAAAGGACATGGTTTAATAACCTGGCAAAAATGGCGGAAAAAACTGCTTCTAATAACAACTTCAAAAATCTCTACCACATCACTTAAGAGCTTACCAGTAAACTCCAAGACACTTCAGATGGAGACCTTGATATAACACTACTATTTCCTTTTATCATGTGACTGAACTTCCCGTACGTCTAGACAAGATATAGAAACTAGCGGCGGGATCCTAGCCAACACCATTCATTCGTTCTTGCAATCAAGTGAGAAATGTGATAAAATAATAAACATGCTGAGGAAAGGAGATCTATCGCTAACTCTTATAAATATCACCAACAAAGTTATAGCTATTATCAATATCTGATGCCTTTAATCCGATGCTACGCAGTGAATAAGCCAGTTCCGCCCATACAGATTGGGAGCGGACCACATAAACAGCCTACGAATTATCGTTATCATTAAACAGTCAGTAGAATAGTGCTCGGAAGTCTTTCTGGCATTCTTAGACTTCGATCGGTTTAATCAAGAAATCATAACCTGGAAGATGAAGCCACATTCTGTTACCTCGGGAGCATGCTGAGTACGTCCGGCGGATCCAGTGCTGACATGGAACAGAAAGAATACCAGCAACCAATCTTTGCCAGTTTCTTTGGATTAAGTTTCCTGATGATCTGACCTAACCAACCAATGAAATTCGCATAGGAGTAGCTTACCCCATAAAAAAATCCCGGGATTTTCGGGAATAAATCAATTTTTATAAGAAGAAATCATCATGACATTCCCCTCTACTGCTGAAAATAATAAAAGATAAACATTAATTATTAAAAATTTTTTTTTTGGATGCACAAAACATTCCACAGGTGTACCAAATTCGAAATTTAAAATTAACTCTTTAGAGGGCATAGGCATTTAGATTTTATGGTACTTATTTTTTAATTGAATAAATAAGAAAAAAAAATTACAATTTTCAATTTTTACAAATAAATATTTACAGTAATCATTGTAACATTATACTTAACTTAACTTTAATGTAATAAATTAATTATAAAACTTATGTTATATAAAGACTTTTTTTTAATATACATATGTATATCTTTAAATTTTCAAAAACCCAGAATCCCGGGATTGGATATTTTGAAATCCCGAATCCCGGGATTAACGAACACCAGTCCAGATTGGCATACATACTAACTACATATTAAGTAATTCGGTAAAGGGATATTTTGTAGGTAATTGCAAACAAAAATGTTTTAAACCCTCAACAATTTCGAATCAAAGAAAATAAATATAATTTATTAGTCATTATGCCACATTTAAATTTCTTAATTATAGCAAAAATGGTTGGTGGTACCGTTATTTTATTTTCCAAAGCCAAAACCTTAAGAAGAAAAAACATTATTTGAAATATTTACTACCAGCGTTGCCACGACCAAAAAAAATTTGTAACCAAAATGTAAAAATAAAGTAACCAAAAGCGAAAAAAAGTAACCAAATTTATTTGCATCAAAAGTACAATTTTAATCGCACTTCAGTTTAGAAATATGTCTAAATAAGAAATTGAGTTTGTTTGTATCTTGTAGGCTTATAAACAACTGAACCGATTTTTATAAAGTTTTGACAGTATTTTTTATTTATTTAATAAGATTTACAAATACAATTTCAAATTATATTCTAACTTAATTAACCGAGCAATTGTATCGTAGCCTCACTACCATTTTGATAGTATATTACTGATGGTCTGGACAACACAATAGGCTGTATAATTTATTGAAATTTTTAGAGGAAGTGGCATCAAGTTTACACTTATTTTCGTTAATTTTAAAATCTTTATAAGCAACAGCTTTCAACCTTTTTTGAATGAAGAACTCTTACAAGTAAAACTTTTAAGTCTTGCTGTGAGTTATGGTATCAAAGTGCAAAATGGAGCTAAATTATCCGGTAGATCTTTTATACATAGATGCTTTTTGCCCGGCGGAAATATATACTCATATGAAAAGGGATGGGATCGGAAGGGCTTTTGACCTTATCGTTTATCTAGAAAAGTGTTTCAGTTAGACCTATGAAGCACAAAGAGTAGCAGATAATGTCCATCTACACTTTATTATATACATATACCTTATATAGTTAACTTGATAGTCTTTAAAAGTTTATGTGCTGTTTTTACAACACAAGCAGGGTTACCTGCTGTTTTTACTGCTTGTGTTACCGCTATGAATTTTTGAAAATTCGTACAGTTTTTTTAAGTGTTTTTTTATAAAATTTTACTGGGCGGTCAATCACTTGTGTTGTGAAAACAGCATATAAAATGTATAAAAAAAAATAATTATAAAGTAGATGAAAAAGTATTGGTTTTAGATACACAAATACCACACAATTTTTAAGGGTAAAAAGCGGAGTGTGTGGTTCTTGTTCCAAAACAACAAATTGTTTATTTTTGTGTTAACAAAAAAGTAACCAAAATGCAAAAAAAGTACACGAGTACACATCGAGGAAAAAAGTAACCAATTTTGGTTAAAAGTAACCAAAACGGCAACGCTGTTTACTACGATAAAGTTTTTTTTCTTTTATGCACAAGAGAGTGAAAAACTGGAAACAGTACGCCATTGAAGCTTACAAAACATATTGTAGTAAAAAAAGTTTAATACTTGTTTGGTGAGTGCTGAAATGGATGAGGTTACATTTACACTTGATGGGCGGAGCCAAAGTTTTAGTCTCAAAGTGTGATTCACATTTACTGCCTGTTTTTAGAAAACATAAGCAAGTGAGTGAGTGAGAAATTATATTGAAAACAAAAACAAATTTTCGTTTTTTATTGTTGTTTTCAATATAATTTCTCACTCACTCACTTGAAAACAGGCAGTAAAATACGTGTAATTGAGAATATTATTGGGTATTTTTTATTAAATTTATGTGCTGTTTCTAAATAACAGGCAAGTGATTGTATAGTAAAATCTGTAAGAAAATGACTAAAAAACTGAGTGCTTTTCGTATAAATTTGACGACACAATCACTTGCCTGTCATTTGGAAACAGCACATACTGTCTGTTTTTTGATGATGATCGCAAAACTCCCTCGATTAAAGCTGCTTGCTTATGCACGAGTGCTTTGTGCGTGTGATTTGTTTGTGCTCGACGTCTTGTTACTTGTTAATGGGGTTGTGCGCGCACAATTCACAAGTAATTGAAAATTTTCTACTTCTCGTGATTTGTTCGATGTGTTTGTTAGTGGGCTAGTGCGCCAACATTTTAAAAACTTTTAATTTTTGTGTGCAACAATACATAAAATTGTTTCAATTGCGGAGTTGTTTAGTATACAACAATTTTTTGTATTCTTCTTGAATTTTTTTCTTTTTTTTTTTAACTTATTTATTTTTTGTTGTGTACACAAATAAATTAGCAAAAATGCGAATGCATCATCCATTTCACAATTCATGTTTTCTTTTTGACGTTTAAAGTTATTGTGATTTGTTCGTTGTGTGTGGAGAAAGGGTACACGAAACAAAAACGAAATTTAAAAATTTGTTTTTATTTAAATGTATGTAAGTTAAAGGAGTTAGCGTAAATTATATGAGAGTTTGGGTTAGAGTTTCTACGCGGGAAAGAATTTCCGGGAAATTTTTTCCGGGAATTTCAATTTATATTTTTTGAAATTGTAATCAGTATTGTGGTTATTTTTATTTGAACTATTAATGGGTTTTAATCCAAATTTTCTTAATATTTTTAATTAGGCTAAAGTTCATCAAATTTAATTTTCATTAAATTATTTTTATGAAGAAAGGAATTTTACAACATGAAATTAATTAAAATTTATTGATAATTTTTCATTCCTGACTGAAGCTGGGCTCGAACCCAGGCGTTTTTACGGACAGGTTACCCTTACATGTTTCGATTGCAACCACCCAATCTCTTCAGAGGGCTTGCCGTTTAACACCCGCAGCCATCGACGACTGCTGACGTCAATAGGCAAACATCAATCCTTAAACCAAATTATATTTTAACCTTTGGTAGATCGAAATTTGTTTTTTTTATGATTATCCATTTTTAATTTATTTCACATGTTTTTCCTTACTTCTGTTTTTTCGTACCTTTTGTCAAGAATTCTTCTTGAAATTCAAAGTACATTTTTTGTTTTTCACTATTTTGTCTTTCTTTTTCTTGTTGACCTTTTTCAGCATAACTTGGAGGACAAATGCAAAAATAGAGCCCGTGCCTTAGCTTTTACAGTAATCAGTATTGTGGTTATTTTGTTGAACTATTTATGGATTTTAATCCAAATTTTCTTAATATTTTTAATTAGGCTAAAGTTCATCAAATTTAATTTTCATTAAATTATTTTTATGAAGAAAGGAATTCTACAACATGAAATTAATTAAAATTTATTGATAATTTTTCATTCCTGACTGAAGCTGGGCTCGAAATTTTAAATTTTTAGCATCGGTTAAATCAAAAACGAGCAATTAAAATATATTCTTTACTTAAATTACTAAAAACTACTTACGAATTGAACTATGTTTCCTACTCCAATAAATCAACGGTATTTTTAATTGTTGATGAAATGTACGGCCTTCGTCTGCATTCTTGTATCTCATAAATGAATAGTGCCTATTGTAAATTTATAAAAAAAAATGGGACTCACCATGAGAATTAACAGCCTGTTCATCGATTTCGAACGTCAACGTTCGTTAGAAAAATTATATTTATATATTGTTTTAAATGTAATTTTCTATACGAACGTTAACGTTCGAAATTGATGAACAGGCAGTAAATTCCCAGATCCTATTTGTTAAAATAATTAAGTTAAATACATACAATTAACAATAGGCACTATTCAGTAACGAGATAAAAAGAATGATAACGAAGCCCGCAGCGGGCCAGAAAATTTATTACATTTTGCTGGTATGTAATAGTTGTACATTTTCTGTACTATTTACTTCATTGCTAACCAAAAGATAGCTGAAGTAAGCTGGATAGTAAAGTAAAGGATAGCTAAAGTAAACTTCGTAATAGAAATATACAAACAAACAAATTCTGATAGTGCATAGAAAAATATTCCTGAAAAATATTGATGGAATGGGCCTATAAAGGCTTTATGGATTTTATTTTGACTTAGAATACACATTCGAACTATTATGGAAATTTATAATAAATAGTATTTATTAAGTATTTATAAAATACTGATGAGTTTTTTAATATCAGCTGTTTTATATTTTTTTTCTCAAAATTTAGCCACTTTTAGTGCTGAGGAGTTGTTAACACAGATTGCTGTAAATTGGTAACTCAGTTTCCTGGAAAGATCCAGTAACTGATTCTGAGTCGATTACTAAAATGGGTGGCACAGGACTCATCAACAAAAGCCCGCAACAAACTTTATAATTAAACCTCCTGATACTATTGATGGGGCAAGTATTTTGAGTTTTCTCTAATTTATTAATCTTTTGAATCGGTTTAACAATGTGCTTCCGTCTCTCTGGCTGCCCATATAAATATAACTTGGGCACAAAATAAACAGGTCGCAGTTTTGTTGATAACTAACTGCATAAAATTTGTCAAATAAATTATTTCAAGGATAAATGGTAAATTTTTTTCTATCTACATATCTAGTAGATAACAGTATTAATGTTTTTACAATTTAACTGGCCTTTATTTTATTTGTCGAAAGATTTTTCAATAATGACGTTTGTTTTTGTTTAGCTTGATTAATTTACGTTATTAAATTTGAAGTAATGGTATTGCCGATAAGTTCTTTCTGATTATTAACGTCATAAAATTAATTAGAATTTTTATTTTCACTGAAATTAATTAAAAAAGATTATTATCGTGTCATGTGTTGACATCAAATCAAATTGTCACCTTTTAATATTCTTATTATTAAAATGATTAATTAAATTTTGATATCAATTTGTTTATTTCTTCTACTTATGAATTATATAAAGTTCTTGTATTAAATAATTTCCCAATCGATCGATTATTTGATTAAACAAATGAAATCCAATTGAGTGATATTTAATTTGTTAAGTTAGAATTGATAATAAAAATTTCATGATTAAGAGATAAATTAGTGATAATAGATTTTTTTTTATGCTAGTAAAATCTAATCTGGTTCCATTTGTGTCACACATAAAAATTTAAAAGAATATAACTACAAGTTTTAAATTTTTTAAAATTTCTTCAAAAATTGTTTGCTTTAATTCTTTAAAGCGTTTTCTAAAATCAACAAAATAAGACAGTATTTAGAGTATCTAGTATCTAGAAAATAATTAATAGCCGATTTCACCAATTTATTTAGATATCAAATTATGTTTACAACAATAAAATTGTATTTAGATTTAACTTGGTACAAATATTTTGTGGCAACCAACTATGCGTAGCTCTCATTAAAATACCACTCCCGAAAATAGCTTTTAATGCCATAACTTCCTTATAAATATTGGTATTGACGTATGATTTGGCGTTGATAACTTTTAAAAAAGCTTTTATGTAGTAATCATAGTAACAGTACCCAATAAAAAATGAAGATTCCAACGAAGCAGGTTCTTAAGAGAGAAACGTTAAAGTTTTGCTTACCATATCGCTTATGGAAGATATGCATTTTATATGGCGAGTTTCCACTTTGACACAGAAAGCGCCTTAATCAGCATATATAAAAATTGTTGTATGTAACCATCAGCTTTACAAACTAAATTTTTTGTTGTTGCCGTTATAATTTAATATGCTCCCTTACAAACCTGCTTCGTAGTAAGGGAATGTCGTGGCTCTTCAAATGCTATATTTTTTTAAAATCGTTCACTTACGTTACTGCATCTTTGTATGTCTACGGGCCATTATTACTAGCTAAAGTAATATAATTAGCTAAAGTAAACATTAAGTTGACACATGCGCTATCTGTCAAAAAGCGTCTGTTATCTGCCGGATAACAGCTAACGCCAAATAATAATGGCTCTTATTGCGTAGTGCATGAATGTGCGCTTACTTTTGTTTTTGGCGGAAAGATAATTGCCCATGGGTTCCAAATAGGGTAAACTATTGCAATTTTGTTTGGAAATACTGCGGTGTAGGGTCGAGTTTGACCAACAACAATTTTTTTCTAGTTTTGTATAAAAAATTAGTTTTTTGCTATTGGGGTATTCACAAGGTGTGCTATATATATATATTATATTATTATATTGTCACAATGTTCTAACATTTTACAATGTTGTAAAAATATTATTGTTGCTTTGTAAATAAAAAGTATCTTTAATTAACAGAACTTTGCTTGCTATGTTTATTGCGCTGTCGATGGTATAACTTTATCCGGCTAACATCCGAATTTAACCTGCGGCTAGCAATTTTTGCAACAAATCACTTGCGGCGTCAAATTAGATCGGCCTAGGACTCTGCTGTGTGGAGAAATGGAAAATGGTCAGGTGAGATCTAATTTAATTTTATTGATTAGAATTAAAATTTTTTTTATTTTTGGAAAATATTTTTTTTTTATATTTGTTTAAAATCAGCTGATTTGAATTAAAAATAGCAAACTGAATTAACAAACCAGTCGCATTTGTTCATCTTATTATTTTAAGACATATTACTTTATGACACCTTGTGAATCCCCCATATATATTCTTTAAAATATGTATGTGGCATTTTGAAAATTATATCAAGTCGAGGTAAAATAGCAAAAAAGTTTTTAAAAAAACTCAGTGAAAAAATTATTTTTTTATTAAATAATACAATAAACCAAAATTAAAGGATTTTATATTTAATACGAAATTTTAAAAACGTTAACAAAAAAGTTTTTTGAATGAATATTCGTATGTTTAACAAAATTTGTTTTAAATTTGCTTAAATTTCACCACAGGTTACGTTTATCTTTAAAACATAACCAAATTTCAGCACAAAAAGGTTTTATAATTAAATGCAAAAATAAATTTATTCCAATAATAACCAACACAAAAAATTTGTTAAAAGCTTAATTATTTTGCTTTTGGAAATGTTAAAAATTTAACTTAATGCTCAAGTGCTCCATTTTTTCTTTAAACACATTTAAGTAACATAAGGTGGTCAAATATTATTCGTGTGATGATGGATGAAGAAAATAAATGATTTCAATCACAAGTAGTGTTGTTTATACGGGATTTCCCGGGACAAAACATCCGGGATCCCGCACTTCCGGACACCCGCACTTCCAGACAAAAATCCTGGGAAATTTGTGAGGAGATCCCCAGAATTTTTTTTTATTATAATTGTTCAAAAGTTATGTCGAGAAATGTATGTAAGTAACGCAATTTTTAAGACGAGAAGTTAAAATGAATTTTATAATAACGAAAATAAGTTGTTCCCACTTGTGTCAAAAAAAAAAAAATATTCATCCCTATCGTGAATAACAAATGGAATTTTTGTTCCCATGAAATTTTCATTCCCCTCGAAGGGAAAAAAGCAATCGTGAATCTCATATGAAAAATTTTCCACGCTATCAGTTCCAGTGAATGGAAAAAAGAAGAAAGATTAAAAAAATTAAAAATCAATGAAATTTTTGTTCAAAAATATACACGTACAGCCAACTCGCGATAACGTGAACTAATTTTTACCGTGGCGTTTCACGTTTTCGAGTTTGTTCACGTTATCGAATGCCAAAATTTAAAAAAAATCACACCCCTATTTTCAAATAAATAGATAAACAAGTATTTTAAAAAACATATTTTATTCATTTTTAATAACAAAAAATATATGTATACGCAATAATTCAGTTGACTTTGCATATGATACATTAACAAATTAATTTCTTATGAATACCATAAAAAAATAAACATAAAATTAACAAAAACGAATAGAAACGTTTTTTTGTTTAAGGAATGTTTATAAGGGTAACAAATTTCTCAGGAAAAAATCGGTCATCTTAAAAGTTGTTTTGTTTGATCATCTTTAACAAAGCTTTTTCTTTCAGCACTTTTCTCCAATGATGAAAAGTATGGTTTACCTCCTGCTTCAATTACAAGCTGATTTGCACATAAAGAGAGTTCCTCCATTTTTTATCTTAACTTTTCTTTAAAAAAGTCAACAAGTTGTGGCTGATCAAAAAGCTTTTCTCCGGAAATTATGAGAAGACGAACAATAAACCTCTGCTTAATTTTTTAAAGCCAGCTATCGCTGGCACGAAAACCACAATAACTCTCTTTAATTTGTTGGTGAATTTTTAAAGCACTTGCTTTTAGCATCAGTCCGCTTACCAGATATTTTTTATTTCGCATGCTAAGAAACCATTTGTAAAGAATTGTTTCCAATTTCGGAAACTGAGAAGAACGTAATGTTTTACGCTTTCCGGTACCATAAACAGTTTTCTTTACACGATTTGTTATTTCCTATTTTTTCTTCTTAATGGAACAAACTGTTGATTTAGCAACACCATATTTTCTAGCCAAGCCACTGCCACTACAACGTTTTTGCAATAATTCAAGAATATTTATTTTATCTTTCAAAGATAACACTTTCGGTCTTTTTAATGACATTTTTCACTTTCACAAATAACATGAATAACGTAGCGATGTTAAAAACAGCTCACATGCCAGCGAATACATAAATGGATACAATTAAGAAAAAAGAACGCTGTGACATAAACCAATAAGTGAACTCAATTCGGGGATTTCTCAATTAAAAAAAACATTTTAAAAAGAAAACAAAAAAAGAAAAAAATGTGTTCACGTTTTAGAGCTTCCAGATTTTGTTCACGTTTTAGAATAGTCTGTGTAAAAATAAATTTGTTCACGTTTCTGAGACGTTCACCTTTTTGAGTGTTCACGTTTTCGCGAGTTCACTGTTTATATTTTAAAGAAAAGTTAAAATAATAAAGCAAAATATTTAGTACTGGAGGGATAGTTTGATTACAACGTTAGTTTTTTGCACTTTTTAAATTTAATGCAGTAAAATATTTTCCAAAATTCTGCCACCAAGTCAATCGAAAGCTTCACAAATCTGCAGTCAATCCACCTGTTGTTTTGCATTTTGTTGAGCAATATATCGGTTTGTGCCTTATTAACTTTATTAACCCTTAATATTCGATTTATAGGAGGAGTTACTTACATACGTGTTCTGTTCCCTAGCAAAAATTAAAGCGAGAAAATCTAAGGTAAATGTGAACAAATTACGAGGGAAAAAATTGTTCACGATAGGGGGAATTTTTTCCCGTGAACATTTTTTCACGTCATTATTCTCCTTTGAATAACATTTTTTCATGGGAGTTGTTCATTATCGCAAATATGTGAAAAGGGGAAAAAATTATTCACGATAGGGGTGATTATTTTTAATTCAGAGCAGCAGTATAAAAGATTGTTTGGTTTAGATTCTAAAAATGTATTATGTAAATGTTATTTATAAATGAGATGATGACAAAAGTGAAATATTTACATTTGAGGAAATTTTATAGTAAAGAAAACGCTGATTCGGTTCAGAAAAATGCTTTTCTTAAAAAAATCTTAAGGAAATGGTGATTAAATTTAATGTGTAATGCATTATATTAAGTGTTTTTCTAGCTGCATGATTTCGATATGGATAACTATGGTGTGACAGTTGAGAATGTCAAACTTTGTTGCAATTTCTGTTCAGCAAGGACTTGTTTTATTGAAATAATACTCCTTTGTATTGAAATAATACTACATTGTAGTAACTATTTCTATACACGCCCATTGAGAATAGATGTGTGACTGGTCAAATGGTCTCAATTGACCCCCTCCAATGACAACCCCATGTAAAAGTAATACTTCTTGTTCATAGAAAGTGTTAAAACTAGAACCGGTCTCTACCATCAAAGACCTATCAAGGCACCGTTTTATTAAATGGGAATTCCCAGGATATAGAAAAATAATTCCCTCTTTTCCAGAAAATGAAAAAGTCGGGTAAGAGAAGAACTCATTTGTTGGTTTAAGTCCCCGTCCATACAATGAAACATTAAAGTTTGATGAAGAAAGGGAAAGACAAATGGAAAAGTGCACTTCGTTTCATGTACACAAAGTTTTTGTGTGTTTGTTTTTAAGAAGAAGAAGAATAAAGAGAGAAATCGTAAAGATACTAAAATGCAGGGATGTCAGATGTGACGATAAATCCGTGAAATTATCACCTTTAATAAGAATAAGAATGTAATTTTCGAACAATATTATCGCTGTACACAGAAAAAATAAAAATTGATTTCAATTAAAAAATTTGTGATATTAATTAAAAAATTAATTAAATTTGCACCAGTTAACAAATTAATAGAATCAATTAAACCAGTTAATAGTATTAATTAAACGTTTAATTAACTAGATTAAACGTTTAATTCACTTGATTAAACTTTTAATTAAAACTGATTTTATTTTTGATTAATGCTTTAATTGGTGAAAAATTTTGGAGAATTTTTTCTGTGTAATGTCGATATCAGACACGTTTTCATTTTTGGTGTGCAGTGCACAAAAGTGAATAAATAACAAATATCCCAAAACACATATCCCAAAGACATATTTAAAAAAAATGTGTGTATTTATGTTTCCATTCTCATTTCTGAGCGTATTTTGTATTCCCTAGTTGATTTTTTACTTTCACTATAGTGAAGAATTTGTTTTTATTTTTGCTTCTACACGTTTACATAGTATTTGTTTTTTATAGCGACACTACAGTATGGATTTTGAAAAATTTTCAATGATTTGAATTTGTGCTCCAATGGAATTCTTTATGTCCTACATTGAAGTAAATAACTAGCGACGACGTTCTTCGGAATTCTTAATTAAAAAATATGGTTTTTTATTCACGCACGCTCCTGCTTAATTGCCTG
Organism: Pollenia angustigena; assembly: GCA_930367215.1. Classification (NCBI taxonomy): domain Eukaryota; kingdom Metazoa; phylum Arthropoda; class Insecta; order Diptera; family Polleniidae; genus Pollenia; species Pollenia angustigena. The sequence continues at coordinate 113,996,509 of OV884057.1, read as the reverse complement.
CCATTGAATGACTTCGGATACGAATTATCCAGAAATAGATTTTTTAACAATTCTTCGAAAGAAGGCTTGTGACTGCGGGAAAATTAAATGTTTGAAATCACGCACTCCATTTTTTTAAATCTTTCCCAGCAAAAACTTACATTGCAAAGTAATGAGTTAAAAAGCTTATATAACGACTCTTCACTACTTATACATTGGCATTTTAACTCATTATTTTAACACGGTGATGTCATTGGAGGCAAGTACTTACCACCCTCGCTTACAAATAGGGAGTTAAATAAGTCATTACCACATTCGCTTACAAATAGGGACTTAAATTAGTTATTACTCCGATGTCACCAAAATTACAACTAACATGTCATGACTTTAAAAAAATTTTTTTTTATTATTTTTTTTCAATTATTTTTTTTTCTATTTTTTCTTATTTTATTTTACTTTACTTTATGTTTTTTTCCTATTTTTTCTTATTTTATTTTACTTTGTTTTATTTTTTATTTTTTTTTCTGTCTCTGGCGGGATTCGATCGCGCAACCTCGGTGCTGATAGACTAGCTCACTACCAGCTAGTCTACCGGGGCAGTGTAGTTTTTGTATAAAAAAACGATGTTTTTACTCAATTAAGAGCGTAAATATGAGATTAAATTATTGGAGCCAACTACTTACCACCCTCGCTTACAAATAGGGAGTTAAATTAGTCATTACCACATTCGCTTACAAATAGGGAGTTAAATAAGTCATTACCACATTCGCTTACAAATAGGGACTTAAATAACTTATTACTCCGATGTCACCAAAATTACAACTAACATGTCATGACTATAAAATTTCAGTACAGCATAATTTTTCATATTCAAATTTATTACAAATTGTTTTTTATTTATAATAAAAAAAAAAACAAATTGTAAGAACAAATATTTTAAATCAATTTGTATTAGATTTGAAAAAACTTCAACCGTAGATGCATTTTATTACGAATGAATTATAAATTTCGTTAATCAACTCATACACAAGTACTTAGGTATCAGATTATATGTCAGCCATTACCAAACTACTTCTATGTAGTGCAGATGGTATGAAGTAGTCATTGAAAAGTAATTTGTTCAGTAATGGCAAGTCATTACCAAGTTTTTGCTGGGTTATAATATATAAATATAACCACGATTATGCGAGACTCATGTATTTAGGGCATAATAAACCACACAAATTGCTTGGCAAACATGTCAAAATTTTACGTTTGTACAAATATTTTGGGTTGTTAATTGGGATGTTTGCTGTTAGGGCAAACATTTGAAGCAATGTTTTTAGAAATATTAAACATTTTTAATATTTGGCAGACTTGTTGGATATTTGTCAAACTTCTTGTGGCGTCTAATGATAAATGTATTCATTTCAGCGAGAACCTTGCAGAGTGAAGACGTTGAAAAGCAAGCATTAAAATAATTTTAAATAGTAAATTATATTTTTTATAGCAGCTCGTTGTTTTAATAACTTTTTAGTTTAAATTCTTTGCTTTTATTTTCTATTTCTTCCTTCGTTTTAAGCAAAAAGCCGCAGCACTATCAGCGTCTGCATTCATTGAACACAAAACAAAAATGAAAATAAATGTTTGTAAGAAGAATATTTGTGTTGTTTATTAACAAACACCAAACGGAAACAATGTGTGTGTTTGCCAAGTGTAACAAATAACGCCATTTGCACATCTCTAATAAAAACATAAACTTTTCTAAAACAACGCTCATTTGTTTAACATTTAAAATGGAAATCTCTGCTCAATTGAACTAAATTCATAACTTTATTATGTCCTCTTAAACTGAATAAATCAATTTTTTTTTTGCTTTTCCAGTATAAACATTAAAAACAAAGGCACTTTCACAATTAATTTGCATTTATGCATATTTTTTAGTTTTTTCCTCACAATGTTTAATTTCAACACGTCACTATAAAAGCACCGTTACATATTTGACATTAATTGTTTTGCCTAGTGATCTAGGTGCGCTTTAAGAATGTACTTTCAGTTTTCATGGTACTTGAACTTTTTTTTAATAAATCCGTGAAATTATCACCTTTAATAAGAATAAGAATGTAATTTTCGAACAATATTATCGCTGTACACAGAAAAAATAAAAATTGATTTTAATTAAAAAATTTGTGATATTAATTAAAAAATTTATTAAATTTGCACCAGTTAACAAATTAATAGTATCAATTAAACCAGTTAATAGTATTAATTAAACGTTTAATTAACCAGATTAAACGTTTAATTCACTTGATTAAACTTTTAATTAAAACTGATTTTATTTTTGATTAATGCTTTAATTGGTGAAAAATTTTGGAGAATTTTTTCTGTGTAATGTCGATATCAGACACGTTTTCATTTTTGGTGTGCAGTGCACAAAAGTGAATAAATAACAAATAATGCGAAAACACGAACTGTGTTAAATTGAAACAACTTGGTACCAATCACAAGTCTTTACTATCTCGAATTAAATTTGTATTCTTAGTTAAATTTTAGACGTTTTTAATTGATTGTTTCCTCGTTTTGGTAAATTTTTTTAATTTCCGGAAATCCGCATTAAATTCTCGGAAAATTAAAAAGTTTCACATGGAATGACAAACTAAGAGTACTTTAATTCACCACTTGTTGCTGAGAGCATAAGAAGGTAAGTAAAAGGAGATCTAAGATATAAATGCCAGACGTAGTCCGTACCTATATACTGTAACTACATGATGTAGGGTATTTATTTATGTTGTGCTTTTTTTATTTAACTATGAATAGTAGAATGATCCAAAAGCTTTTAATATCTGAGTGCACATGACCAAGCACCACCTTCGGAAACTTTGAAAAACTAGCAACAACAAAATTGGAATAAAATAAAAAGGATAAAGTTTTAAGAAACATTCCAGACCACGAAGTTTCAGATACCCACAGGAATTCTTGTCGGAGAGCATTCTACATATTGATATATCGTCACCCATATATTTCTAAAAATCAACGGTCCGGGTAAGGTTACCAGGAGGTTTGCGAAAAGGGATATGAAAAGTATGTTTGTTAAGTCTTTTAAAGTTTTTGCACACATTTTAAAAAGATCCGCACGTTTAATAATTAGGCATGTAGTTTGATTTGTAGCGCTGATTCCCATATGCAAGATCGGCTTTAGTTGTTGTGCTAATTAGTAAGATTTTGTAATGGGGTTTCCAAGCGTAAACTATAGGAACGCCTAAGGAGCGGCTACAAAGGTGAAGGAAAAATTGTTTGTTTTCTGCTTAAATTCAAAAAGGTTGATACAAAAATTTATTTTTCTTGAGAAGCGTTTGTTATAAAGCCATTTATAACGTTATGTTAAACTGTGTTAATCGGAGAGAAACAGAAAAAACATTTTTTTCGATATGGCAACTTCCAACAAAACAATTTTTAAATAAAACTTTGTAAACATATTATTGCTACTTTAACAACATTATTGTCACAAGCAACCACAATATTGTTAAGTTAGTCCTCCATCAAGATGCCACAACCATATTATGGTTACTTTTAAATTAACAATAAAATGTTCCTCTTTTCCAATAGCAGCATGTAATGGTTGAAAAACAACTTAACTATTATTAGTAGTAAACATAACAATGTTATTATAAACCAGAAGTAGTAAACATAACAATGTTATTATAAACCAGAACATGTTTGGATACGACCATAATATTGTTGTGGATTCTTGATGGACGGCTAAGTTATCCGAATTATGGCCGTTTGTTACAATAATATCGCTAAAGTAACCATATCGAAAAGTGGGTTTATTCTGCGTGCTTTCGTAATTTACACCACAGAACCTCTGCTGAGTTAAACGAAATATTGAAAAGTCAACAACAAAAATAAAGAAAGATGAAATCCCAACAAGGGCTTTACCTTTTTTTACAAATATAAGGATCTGCGCTGGTATGTGGAAAACATTTGTAAACTTTCAATTAAGTCAAGTCGTTGTTTGTACCAACAGCTTTAAGTTAATTATTCTACATTCAAAATTTGCCATCCAAAGTTAAATAAAAATGCGTTTAAAAATGGGTACATCCCATGTAAAAAAAAATATAAAATTGCAGTTAAAAAGTAACTAGTGTTTAACTAAATTTCTCCGTATAAGTTACTTCCCAATAAAAAATGGAGCTTCCAACGAAGCAGGTTTGTAAGGGAAAAACATAAACGTTTCGCTTACCATAGCGCTTACGGAAGACATGAATTTTATATGGCGAGTTCCCACTTTGAAGCAATACATTTTTGATACATAAAGCGCATTATTCAGCGCATATAAAAATTGTTGGATGTAACGATCAGCCTTACACACTGAATGTTTTGATACAGTTATTTTTTAATATTCTCCATTACAAACCTGCTTCGTAGTAAGAGAATGCCATATCACTTGAAATGTTATTTTTTTTTTATAAAAGTTGTTGAGAGTTCTTTCACTTACTTAACTGCATTTCTGTACGTCTTATTTCGTAGCGCATAATTGTGCGCTTATTTTTTTAAATGTACCATTAGTGCAGGGATGTCAGATGTGACGATTTTACGTCATTTTGACGATTTTTTTCGCTGAATTTACCAAAATGGCGATTGACGATTTTGAATGTAGAGTCACTTAGGTGTTGACGATTTAATCCCGTCAATAAATTTAGTTTAAACTTTAATCTTTCATCAAATTTTTAACACTTTAATCTGTCAAGTAAAGTTTTTTTCTTACCGAACGTTACCACATGCAAGTAATTACTTGCAAGTAGTATATACGTATTATCAACAAAAAATCGAGGAAACAGCCGATTGGCTGAATGAACAAAAATTGTGTGAATGTTAGTGAAAAAGTGTCAGTGTATTGAGTTTTTCGAACTTGCACTTGCATGTGGAAACGGGGGGTTAGTTAATATATGTATATAGAGGCGAATATATATTTATATCTACTAGCGGACTCGACGAACTTCGCCTCGTCCCAATTTTAAGCCTTCAGACAAACTTTAGAGTAATAATACAACACAAATATTAAAATTTTTAATATGATTTATTTGAATGGAATCAGTAGAGAGCGATTTGATATACAAAAATCTATAAATCACTAAATATATAAAACATCTTTAAACGCATAAAATTCGGCGTTTAAACTACCAACACAGACCATATGAATTTGATAAGATTTATCGTAGTGCTGTCACATGTTATTTTTTTACCACATATAACACATGGGAGAATGATTTATAGTTGCTGAGTTTAAACTACATATAAATTCAAGTTTAGTTCAACTAAACCAGCGTTTAAACCATCAGTGGTTTATTAGCCATTATTGTACACGTTTTTTTTTAGAAAAACTAAAAAACAACTAGTTAATATTAGTGAGGGCCATTTTTTGATGTTTTTTTTTATATTGGCAGGACGATTTTTCGAAAAAAAAATAATCTGACAGCTCTATTTCACTTGTTTGTTTTATTTGAGTACAATAACTGCCTGCTTTTAAAACACGAGTGCAAAACTCCTTCAAATTACTGCCTGCTTTTAGATCGCGAGCACAAAAGTGACTCGTTTAACTAATATTTAAAACAAAATTTAAAAATGTCCATTTCTTAAGGGGTTCCCATACAAAAAGTTTAATACAGACTAGAAATATACTGAAGAAAACGTACCATAACAGCCAAGGAGTCTCCTTAACAGTTTTTCGAGACATACTTGCCCCTTATCACCACTTCTTAAGGGGGCTCCCATACAAATATTGCGATTTATGAAATTTTTAAATTAATTAAAATTTTTTGACTTTTGTGAATAAAATCAAAAGTTGTTAACAGATTTTAATCATTTATAACTGTAATTTTTAATATATTTTTAACAAACAAAAATTTCGAAATGTTGATTAAAAATTATTTTTGTTGCCAAAAAAAAAAAAATAAAATAAAAAATATGTTTCTAAAACGACAGCGAATGTTAGAAAAAAATTTAACGTTTAAAGGAAATTTTATTGCGGATTTTCGTTTTTTTTTAGTATGTAATTTCAATAAACTGAACCGTTTTTGAACCGGTATTGGATTCAGCGTACCCGAAAAAGTTTGATAAAACTTGCGAAAAGCAATAAAAAAAAATTTTTAAATATAACAATAAAAAGAAATTAATTGAACTTTATATTTATACTGTGTACTTTTTTTCTTAACCTTAAATAATCAATGTACTTTAATTGCAACAAAAAAAGTTGGGAACCCTATATGTAGTTGTCCTGCGATTTAACTTTAAATAATTAAGTTTAAGTTATCGACGTCCTTATTCTTCGCTGCTATTATTGCCCGTTCACCAATCCAATCGAGATTTTTGTAGTTTTGTGCAATGTCGGGGAACACTTTGCTGATGAGCTCCTCCTTGGACGATGTGAATTCACAAAAATTTTCAGGGAACGATATCAATCCATTCGAAACATCAATAGGAATTTGGCCGTTGCCAAGCTCCAGCAGTTGTCTCGAGAATTCAGCAGCCGATGGGTCGTTCTGCAACACGACTCTAATGTTTGCGGTCAATTGCAACTTCTGGACATGCCTCCACAAATACGAAGATTTCAGGCAGGCGTTAAGTTCATCTGCAGCAGAAGATTTGGGGATGACGGGAATTGTTTGACGAAAATCTCCGGAGATCAATATCAAAGCTGCACCAAATCGTCTTAAGTATTAAAAATTCTATATTTTTTGGTTTTGTATGATTTTATACTTAATATTTTTTTATGTTTTAATAGAGTAATTAATCCGTGTTGATAAAAAAACGATTTTTTTATATGACGATTTTTTGACGGTTTTTTTCAAAACTACTGACGATTTTGACGATTTTTTTTTTAAATTTTGACGATATTTCGAAAAAAACATCTAACATCACTGCTAAAATGCCACAAAAAAGTGTCAATGTATTGGACAAGAATGCAGTTTCAAAAGGGAATTGAAGAAAGTTTCGGCAGCAAATTTTAAATAATATGGACGAGGATAACTTAAATCTTTGCTTTGTCAACTGTAACTTCACATTTGTACTCGTAAAATGTGAAAAATTAAAAGGAACAAATATTAATGGGTTGCTTTGTGTTATTCAGATTAACAGACAAATGCGCTTTTATTAAAAGATTAAAGTAGTTTGATCTTCAGTGTTTTAGTTTCTGATTCATTTCTTTGTGTGATAAAAAGCCTCTGATCGTTATGAGTGGTTCGTGTGACTAACGTTATATGTGTAAATCATCTACCATTGTGTGGGATAATTATACATGCAAAAATGAAAATTTAGACTGTCAAGACCATAAAATACCCTACACCACAGTATTAGGGTACAGTTGTGCCAATGATATCAACATCTATTTAAAATTTTTCCGCCTTAAGTTATTTAATAGGTGTGGCTTACATGGAACGTATATAGAAAATTTGCAATGAAATAGTAGCTACTATAACATTTATCGTCTGTGATGATATGTGAAACACATAGAAATATTCGAGCTTGACCCAACTTTTAGTATGCTGAATCAGAATCACTTTCGGAATCAATTTTATATTGCCCGTCCGTCCAGCTGGCTAGATGGTTGACTGTTCATGCAAACCTTGTGTGCAAAGTACAAAAACATAAAAAATGTAGTTCTTGACAGGACACTAATAACGATGGTGGCGCAAGAAGAGGAAGTGGTCGCCATGTTCACAGGATTATAGCAGCTCTTGACAGGACACTACCCAGTAAAAAAGCTATCTTATTAAAGCGCTCGATTATGCGCTTTTTCTTTTAAGTGCTTCAAAAAACCCAAATTTTTTTAACTGGGTAATAACGATGGTGGGCAAGAAGAGGAAGTGGTCGGCATATTCACAGGATTAGAGCAGCTGCATTGGCACCGTTTAACTAATTAACAATGGCTGTGGGTTGCGCACTGGGTTGCCTAAAAAAGCATTTTTTATTGGCTTTTTGCTATTTATTAGTTTGTTTTGACTATTGTTGTTTTTGGATTTATTATAAGTGTTGTTATTCGTGTTGGTGTTCTTGCTGCCGGCCTTGTTAAATTGAAGCATGATGTGGTACTCTTCGAGGCACTCCCAACTATGAAATTTTTTTTTACAAAGTTTGAGTGGGCAATAAATGCGATAAACGTCGAGCTTTAGACATCTTATAAAACAACATTATTCCGACCAAGTTTTTACTCGTAAAATGTTTTATTATCTTTTTAAATAACCACAAAATCAGTTACTTCAAAATCGCTTTCAGCCCTTTCTACTTTTGGCGTTTGTAAAGTTCAACTAAGTATTTTAAACGACAAGCAAAATAATGGTGGAATATTTCTTTCGCTCGACAATTCGTGTTCGGAGAGAGATACAAGGTTGAAAACTTGTAGACATATTCAATATAAAGACGGGTTAAATTGCCAGTATTAGATACACATTTTGCAAAGCGTTCTTCATATATTAATGTTGGAGATATGAAAAGTCTTATCTTAAAACCATTTTAATCAAAACATTGATTAAAAACTAGTATGGCACTCTTGCGTGACAGATTCTTATCGGTTTCCAAAACGGAATTTTCTGAAGAATTAGTGTTTTGACGTCACATTATCAAACTATCTTTTGCCAAATTTATTTTTCATTTACCTATTTTGTCCAATTACAGAGATAGTTTATGTTTCGTGTAAATAGAGCGAAAACAAACGAAAAAGATAAACCAATACTAGCATTGGTCGTGGTAACTCAGAAAATCTGTACAATATGCATATCTTTTTAGATATTGTCAGCTAATTATTGGTTTGGCGCGTATCATGTTAATTTCACCATCTTGCAATTTTTGTTGCGGTATTTCTTGAGTTAATTGTGAGAGGGGTGAGAATATTGGGGAGGGGTACTTATTTCCGTTTTGTTTTGTTATCCACACACTAACTTGAAGTTGGCTGTAGGTATTATTATTTGTTCTTATATCAAACATATAAAAAGGAGAAGAGGAAACACAATATAAAAATACAAAAATTTCAAAATTATAGTCTCAAATTCTGGACACTAATGCAATTTCAAAACAGAAGTTAAAAAATTTGCAAGTCTAGTTAAAATTTTAGTACTTATGTACCATTTCATGATATTTTTTATACTATTGATATCATTGTTCAATTAAAATCCATTCTTCTTTGTTAAATACAATTTTTCGTTATTTTGTTTCGCGGTTGGTTTTCCCAATTTTTTTTCAAAGAAATTTTTTTCGTTACTTTATTGAATACACTGTGTTAGTGGCAAAATCTAACAAGCTCGGCACGCTTCTGGAAAAGCTAGTTTCAGTACGCACTTTTCAAAATTAGCGCTCGTATTCGCAATTAAAAATTTTAAAGAAGCTGTAATTTTGTTCAATGCAAATTTCTTTTCGCAAAATTTTTTTGTTTTTACTTTTCAATTACTTTTTTACGAAAAAAACTACAATGTTATGCTATTTTGTATTCAATAGGGGTTAGAAAAATATTCAATATCCAAGAAATATTATCTTCAAAAATCGCTAAAAATGTGTCCTTGAAAAAATAAAATAACGAAAAATTGTATTTAAAGCAGTTGAATTGATTTAAACTAAAACAATGATCGCTAAAGCATAAGAACTTTTATTTAAAGGTACATTAGTATACTTATTAGTAGTATAATCGCAAATACGAACGCTAACTTTGAAAAATGGCTATCACCATTCAATATGCTACTAGCACGGTGTTATTATTCATTAAAGCCCGTAGAGCCCCCTCCAGACGGTATTCTTTTCTCAATGATCTAATGCATTTGCACAATTGACAGCAGAGTATTACATTATGATAAAAAAAGTAAGCTTGTAAATTTTTATTAATTTTCTTAAAGTAATTTACAATTTGTTACGCATAAACAAATCACAATCATTTAAACTAAATTGAACACTTAGACCAAAAAAAAGCATGATGCAGCCACTGACTCTGTCTGGTTGGCGTTTTCAACATCTTTGCCTTTGTCCATTAAAGAGCTTAAAACCCAAATTAAGATTGAAACAAAAGACTCGGTCTGGTATTAAAACAAGCATATATCTAAGATACACATGTGATTATGTGTGTATGTACATATGCATGTATGTTTGTGTTTCGAAAATTTGAAAATCCAATTTCAATTTGTGATTGTGGCAATAAAAATCCGATTTGAGTTAATTAACCGTAATTAAGTTAATAAATTTCGTTTTGTTTTCGTTTCTATTTCTTTTTATTTTTTATGCTCATAATTTATCATGAAATTATTATAAATATTTTGTAAAAAAAAGATTGAGATTGCTATGCATAAACTAAATGTTGGTTTCTTTTTTAGTTTCTTCAGACGGTCGCTATAAATATTAAAAATTTTATCTTAATATTAAAAAAAAAAAACACAATCTAACAGATTCATTTGGAATCATTTCAAATTAATCAACAAAACGTTAAATAAATCAACATTTGTACAAGAGGATTAGTGTGGAAAATTAATTCCAAGTTGTTCACGTAATTCGTAGATTTGTATCGCACTCTTTATCAAAGTCCCTACCGGCGTAACAAAATTTTGATTTATTTCTATTATTTATTAGTAATAACAAAAGTTTTTTTTTGGTAAATATTGCTGGGTCAATATACTAAACTTAATAGAGATGGGTGAATTGAATAAATTATTTAAAATACTTTCCTACATTTGTTTAAATTAATTAACTATTTTGATGATAAGTGTGATTTTTATTATATATTTCCAACTTTTTTTTTCAATTAAACCATTAGCCAAGACTAAAATCAATTTTAATTAAAAATGTAGTCAAGTTATTTTAAACGTTTTCTTAAATCAACAATATAACTGCAGAAAATTATGTTAATACCCAAAAAAATGTTGAATTAAAACTAATCATTTGTTTTCTACTGCAAATTTAATTAATTTTTTAATTAATCTCACAAAATTTTTAATTGTAATCGCTTTTTAATTTTTTCTGTGTATACAACATAGCGACATGTGGCACATCATTTTCAATTCATGCAATGCCTTTAATACATGTTTGACAGCGATATATAAATTGGAATTAAATCTGTACATAGTTTTCACACTGGCCTTGCACACATGAACTTAGAAAATGAACATGGCAACACATGTGACACATTAATAATGCATTCTAATCATTTGTATGGCTCATTTTATGCAATAAAACTGCAAATAAATGCAGAAACCCATGTATTATGATTGTTACTATGTACTTTCAAGGAACTTCTCTTGAAGTTTAAGCTGCTATTTGGTTAAAAAAGGAGCATACAATTTTCTCACAACTTTTTCCGGGAAACCAATTGAAATTTTGTATTCCGTCCTCCACACAATTGTAGCTGTAGACTACCTGAAAAAAGTGTAAGCAATCTAACCCGAAAAAACTGCATCTAGTGCAGTGTAGCCACTCCATAGCCTTGCGAGACAGTCAATAATCGTTTTTTTTTCACACAGACACGGTCGGCAATTCAAATGTATACAACAACTTTGTTCGTTTCAGAACATCAGTCTATCGTCAGTCTCTGCGACCGCACCAAGCAAGTGTGAGTGCGTTCGGGGCTTGGTTATCACTGATATAGTGCATCAAAATTTGCTAAAATTTTCAAAAACTTTCAATTTTATATCTTTTTTTTTACCATTTTTGGCCCATAGCTGGCAAGCTATGGAAAATTTAGTAAAGCGATCTGCAGAAAAAAAATTCCTTATAATATATTTCATAATTAATCAAAGTTGTTCTTATTCGACCTTTCGAAATTTAAATAAATAAAAATTAATCAAGCTCGAGGCCAGTGTTTTTTTGTAAATAAAAATTCCTTTTTATTTGCTTCCAATATTTCGATCTTCTTTGAAGATCATCATCAGGGATTTATTTTCCCTAAATTCAAGAACAAAAAAATACAATTATTACAAACATATAAATAACAGCTACATATATGGACAACAACCACATTGATTTTGTTTTTTTAAATTGTATGTTTACAAAATATATACACACTCACAGTGAATTTTTTTATAAACACAAAAACTTAAAACAATGTTGTTCACACATCGACATCTAGACTTGCACTAAACTTAAAATCCTTATTGCAGATTGATCTTTTTTACTAAGCCTCTGTAGTTATTGGCACACGAACACTCTACGTCGCTCTTAAAGTTTACACTCTTTGTTGTGTACAACATTGTTTTAAGTTTTTGTGTTTATAAAAAAATTCACTGTGAGTGTGTATATATTTTGTAAACATACAATTTAAAAAAACAAAATCAATGTGGTTGTTGTCCATATATGTAGCTGTTATTTATATGTTTGTAATAATTGTATTTTTTTGTTCTTGAATTTAAGGAAAATAAATCCCTGATGATGATCTTCAAAGAAGATCGAAATATTGGAAGCAAATAAAAAGGAATTTTTATTTACAAAAAAACACTGGCCTCGAGCTTGATTAATTTTTATTTATTTATATTTCATAATTATTCAAAACATTGTAATGCTAGAAAATGCTTTTTCACATTTTCCTCAAGTTCCCTTCCCCTGATGGCGAGTGTATTGGCCCTTTCGTTACCTATTTTCCCCGAGTGGCCCGGCACCCATATGATAGGGATCCTGCCGCCGGAGAAGAAGTCGTTAATAGCCCTTCTACAGTCCAATAAGGTCCTGGACATAACCCTATCAACCGATATCACCCTTTGGCTATCGGTATATATGTTGGCATCTACCCGCCCCATATTCGATACAATCCATCCCACACATTCCGTGATAGCACCGACTTCCGTCTGGAAACTAGAGTTGTGGTCAGTTAGGCGGTAGAATATCTCAGTGCCAGGATGTTCAACATACACCCCTATGCCCGTTTTTTTCTCATAGCAACAGATCCCCACAGGCGTTTGCCCCTTCAACGATCATAATCCCGTAGTTTCCGACAATATCCGTCTCCGGTATTCGGTCGGGCATGTCCGATGGACGTATGTATCTGGTCAGTGTATCAAATATACACTGATTACATGAAATGGAAAGTATGTATAATTTTTATTTTTGATAAGTTATGTCAAATGTACGTTACATATCAATATGGGATTATACGCGTTATGTAAAACTCAAATTTTGGCATACACATGAAATCACATGTGGGTAGAAAAGTGATATTCCATATTACAAATACACATAATGTGAACATAGCTTAAGACAGTACGTTTGAGTTGGCATAACATGCCATTACACCTTCCCTGCGGGAAATTTGTGTCAATTGGTCCCACAGACTGGTCCTGGGAGTTGTGAAAATAGAAGAGGTGCATAAAGAAAGAACTTATGACCAGTGAAAGGAGAACCAATCATGTAACTGGTTTATGGAGAACAAAAAGGTAGAAAAAGTAATGAATTACAGTACAGTCTTCACCGGTGGTGTGATACATTTTTTGGGACTTTTTGAAATTTGGCTCTTGAATTTAATTCTATGACTTGTTTTATTGAAATAATACTACATCGTATTGAAATAATACTACATTTTAGTAACTTTCACTAAACACGTCCATTGAGAATAGATTTGTGACTGGTCAAATGGTGTCAATTGACCCCCTCCAATGACAACCCCATGTAAAAGTGATAGGTCTTATTCATAGAAAGTGTTAAAACTAGAACCGGTCTCTACCACCTAAGGCCTATCACAGGACTACTTTGGTGTCAGTTCGCTTCCCTCTAGGGTTGTTTGAGTTGGCATGAGATAGCAAAGCATAACTTTTTTATCCGATATAAAACAATGTTTGCAAAATCTATTGTCAATTCCACAATAGCACACCAAAATATTATAAAATAATATGACTTATTTTTTTTTATTATGAATATTTTTTTAAGCATTTGCAAGTCTTACAGGTTTGTCAAAAAAATCCGTCACTCAATTACATGTCTAAAAAAATCTGCAATTCTTGAGATTACTTTAGTATTTATTGGTTGTTATAAGCTTTTATTATGTAAAATGGGCAAAACTGTGTTATTTATAAGCAATTTATTTTTATGCACACCCTGAATTTATGCATAACAATATTTCTGTGGTTTTCATGGGCAACCGCGTATGCCCATTTTTTCGATTTGGGAATGTTGTTGCCATATTGCTTAATTTTAAACGCTCTTTATATGGTTCTGATTTTTTTTTTTTTGAAAACAGATAGACCCATTCCGATTTTTTAACTCAATTACAAAGTTCAAAAGCTGCATTACCTAGCCCATAGTTCGATCTAGAATGGTTTTTCGGCTCTCCTAAAATATATTATTTTAAGACATATGCGGTTGCCCATGAAAACCACAAATTTATCATTAACTATATTTTGCAATTTGTAAGTCTTTTAAACTAGAAATGCATCTTAAAAAAACTCGCTTAAGTGCATATAACGTGCTTAAAAAAAATTTGCTTAAATCTATCAGCATACTAAATGCAAATCTTTGGATTTACCAGTCCGAACAATTTGTACTGTGTGCTACGATTTTCGTATGCGTTCGAAACGATGGCAGAGTTGTATTTATAAACAAATGGGAAATTTTAGTTAGAGAGAGCTGCTGTTACAAAAGGGATTTTTTGTTTTCGATAAAGTAAAAAAACAAACTGAACGAAAATCGTAAACAGTACAAATTGTTCGAACTGGAAAGTTATTTCTTTCGATCCGAAAATCTCGAAAACGCCTTTTTTTTTATCAAAATTACCCACATTTACATATCTGAAAGCAGTTTTAAAAATTATATGTAAAACAAGTAAGAAAGTATAGTCGGCCAAGCCCGACCATATGATACCCTACCCCACAGTATTAAAAAACACATCATGCCTATATGTCCATATAAATATTGATTTATCTATGTTTATAAACTTCATTTAAATCGGTTTGAAAGTTTGTGAGAGGCAAAAATTGCCCCCTATCTTCCCTCGTGGTTCTACGATTCGGCCCATTTTCAATAGACTTCGTCCTTGTGTCAATAAGAACCTTTGTTCCAAATTTTATCAAATTATCTACAAAATTGCGACCTGTACTTTGCGCACAAGATTACATGGACAGCCAGCCAGTCAGCCGGACGGACGGACATCGTTAGTTCGACTCAGAAAGTGATTCTGAGTCGATCGGTATTATTTTAAGCCGTTACACACATCAGCACAAATGCATAATATCGTCTCCACTATTGTGGTGTGGGTATAAAAATGCATTAACAATAATACATGCGCAAAGAAATCGTTGACATTTTTTTAACAAAAATGTTATTCAGATATTAAGTATTTAAACGTTCGAGAACAAAAGGTGCATTTAATAATCGTTAAATTCAAGCTTCACAAATGTCTCAAACACAACAACATTTAAAAAAGATTTACAAACATATATATACATACGTATGGGGGATTTCATGTAAAGTGAGCAAACTTTTGAAATCGATTTCTTTTAATTTGGTTGAAATTTGTACCTTTTGAACAGTAGCTTAGACGCAAATTTTCAACAAGATCGGTCAAAAGTTTCGGAGTTAGAGGGGGTCAAAATTTGACACTTTGGCCAAACAGGTGTTCTTTCTCATCCATGTAACTTATTAACTATTGGTGATAGCAAAATGTGTCCCAAACAAATTAGATAGAAGACATTGGTTTCAAAAGTTGGGTTACTTGACATGAAATTCCCCATACGTATGTAAATAAATAGAGGTTAATAATATTATTTATATTGTATGTATAATTAAAAAAAAAATTAATTTTTTATATTTAAAATTAATTGAAAACATAGATGAAATTTTGTATTTTGAATGATGTACAAATTATAAATAGATTTTAATTTAATGTTGGTAACGAATAAAATGGAAAATAATTAACAAAATATGATTTCACTGTATAAAACAAATCAATGAGCACAATTAGAATAGTTTTTTCCTCTTTCTCCTTCTCGCTAATATAATAACTAAAACGAGTGTAAAGAGAAAAAGTAACTTTTTGTCTATTATCTCTGTAATCTCATTATAAAATTTTCCCAAATTTACTGACTGGAAGGAAAGTGGTACCAAATTATATTTAATTACCTGCAATTAGTTAAGGTTACAACCACAATTTGCGATGAAATTGTTGAGATAAGGAACCTTAAATATACCGTATACACACTCATACATAGGTATGAATTTAGTATGTACATATTTATAGTTGGTTGTGTGGGAGTCTTAATTGTTTTTGTTTGAGTGTACTATTTCTTATAATAAACTCTCTTACTCTCATTTTACATGTTTGAAAAATCACCTTATAACAAGTTAAAACACTATATTCTAATATTTAAAATTTTTGGATACCCTCCACCAAGAATAAGAAGTTTTCGGGAGTAAACTTTATATAGGATCTGGTATAAGTTATGAACCAAACTGACATTAAAATTTCTAGTCTTGTGCCAATATATTATTATTTTGGACTATTCCGAGAGTCTGATTTATATGAAACTTACGGTAAAGTAGGTTATTTTTAACCATATACAATACAATCAAATAGGACTAGATTTCACCCAAGGCGAATTCATACAAGGTGGTCTTATTTTGAAAACGTTTACAACACTGTAAAATATTTTCACGTTGTGTTAAGGCGAATTAACACCTTATAGTGCTACGTAAGCAACAGCTGATAACTAACCTTGTGTCATAATGGTATACCGTTCTGGTGGTTCTGGGCACGTTCTGTGGAATCTTTACTTCATTCTATAATTTTCGCTTAAATCTGTGAAATTTTTAATTTTTTTAAGTTATTATATTTCAAAACACACAATTAAAAATAAAATGAAATATTTGTTTGAATTTTTGATACAACGTTAAAATATTTTACAGTGTTGTAAACGTTTTCAAAATAAGACCACCTTGTATGAATTCGCCTTGCGTAGTGTCAACAATTCAAACAAACATTTCATTAAGTTTTAAATTTTAAATTGTGTGTTTTGAAATATAATCTATATATATAAAAAGAAAAGCACACTTTGATGTCACCACTAACTGCGAAAACGGCTAGATCGATTTCAACAAAAACGTTAAGGTGCGTTAGGGATTGTCTGTAGATGGTTTATGTAAAGTTTGCATGCAATCGGCCCAGTGGTTCCGGAGATATGGCATTAAGATTTTCCAATATATTCCCATACAAATATTACCAAAATGCCCTCCATTTTGAACTTCTTCGAAACGGCTTGACTGATTTTTATGAAATTTTGTAAGTGTTTTTGTTAGGTATTAGAATAGGTCGTAGAGTATACTTTATATCGCTAGAGGGCGCAAAATAGGGCATAAGCTCCCCCTCCCTATATCTCCTTAGCTAATCAACCTGTTTTCTTAAAATTTGGCATGCAGGCACTGTAACATCTGAAAGAAAATAGGGAATAGGGCGTGAAATAGGACAAGGGGAGTAAAAGGTCCCCCTTCCTATATCTGCTTAACAAATCGACCGATTTTCTTGAATTTTTACAGGAAAATAGTGGAAAGAACTATAGCCTCAAATTTTTATTATTTAGGGCGTGGAATAGGGCAATAGGGGTAAAGGGCTCCCCCTTCCCAATATTTTAAACTAATCAACCGGGTTTCTTAAAATTTGGCATGCAGACACTGTATCATCTGAAAGGAAATAGGGCGTGAGATACAGACACTGTAACATCTGAAACAAAAAGGATGTTTAATATGGCAAGAAGGGTAAAAGCTCCGCCTCTCAATATCTTCTTGAAATTTCGCAGCCAAATAGTGTTACAAAGTACTAAGCCCTAAGTTTTTATTATTAAGGGCGGGAAGCAGGAGGCGTAAAAGCTCCCTTTCCTATATATTATTAACTAATCAACCGGTTTTCTTAAAATTTGGCATGCAGACACTGTAACATCTGACAGAAATAAGTTATATGGCAAAACAACGTTGCCGGGCCAGCTTGTAACTTAAAAAAATTTTAAATTTCATAATTTTAAGCGAAAATTATAGAATTTAGAAAAGATCTAGCAGAACGTACCCAGATCCACCAGAACGGTATACCATTTTGACACAAGGTTAGTTATCAGCTGTTGCTTTTGTAGCACGATAAGGTCAACTGGAGTTAATTTGCCTTGATTTCACCAAAATATCATAATTCATAACAGTTTTTTTTGCTTCAAAAAAAGTTTTTTTAAGTATGGAAACACCAAATTCAGATCGTGATTGAAAAATCTTGTTTTATTTTTAATTCCTTTTAAAAAACACAACGGATTAAAGCGATAATTTTTTCGCCATCGGTAAAATGAAGCAACTTAACAAAAATACGAATGTGTGCAAATAAAAATTTGAAAAAAGACGCAGAGAACAGAAAATTTGATTTATTCTCTACCCCGCTTATTTATCTACACCGTTCGCCTACACAGAAAGAGAAACACTCGGGATAAATCAAGTTTTTTTTATAATTTTATTCAAGTACGAATAACACTAAAAAGTATTCAAAACAATCCTAAATGGGATTAATTTCGAAAATCAATCCCGGAATTTCTTAAAATAAGTATAAAATTCTTAAATCAATTAAAAAAAAGATTAAACTTTTAGTTGTGTTTAACCGTCCGGCTAACGCATGTTTTGAAAAAATGTCTGGCCAGACTCATGTGTACCACGAAGGGTGAAAAAGTTAATTTAAACTCTTGTTTCTCATTTAGTTTATATTCTTGGTTAAATATGTATAGCAATATGCCAAGCTATTAATGCCGAATGATTTTTAATACTTCGGGGGTAGAGTCAAGTACCCTTCTTGTTTATTAGACTGCCCCTCACTTGTCCTAAAACCGATATTTAGGGTGGCCCTTAAAACTTGGATTTTTTGACTTTTTATGAATTTAACGCATTATTTATGTTGTTAGCTACAAAATCAATGTTTTTATGTGTTGAATAGTTAGTTTAGGTAGCAATCTTTAATTTTTGGGTTTTGTTGAAATAATACACTGAAAAAAACAAAGTGGCAAAAACAAAACTTGAAAGTAAGAAAATACGACTTCTGACATTTAGCACGGCACAAACTGGGCTGAATATTATGGCTTGCCATGCAACACAGTTGTTAATGACATCAAAATCTAAAATTCTGCGGTGGTGCGTGGCGATCGCATTTTTCGTTTACAAGAAAATTAGGAAAATGTAAAAAAGGCGAAAAAATTAAAAAATTGAGTTTTTTGACCTTCATTCACTTATAACTTTTGAAGTAGGAGTGTTATCTTCAAGCACCACCGCAGAATTTTAGATATTTTAGTCATCAACAACTCTGTTGTCTCCCAAGGCATAATATTCAGCCGAATTTGTGCCTTAGTACAAACAGTACAGCCTATTTTCGACAAATTTTATTAATTGATTCAAAAAACAGGGTGAATTTTAAAAAAACGTAAATTTATGCTACTAAATTTAGTTTAACATTAGTTATTAAGAACATAGACACTGTTTTCACTTTGGGAAACAAAATTTCTTTCCATGTGTTATTTATTTCATTTACTTTTGTGATAAAGCGGCAGTAGATATTTTAGCCGTCAACTTTGCGTGCTTATTAATTACACAGCCTCACAAAAATATAAAAAGGTTCTGACCCAGAAACCAGACCCACCAATCCTTATGTATTATGACCTCCTGAATGCAATGCCGCCATAAGAATTGAATTCTATCGTTAAGTTTTCATGTAATTTACAAGGAAAGTCTGCAAAGTGACCTAACCTAATTTGTAAATTTGACCATGTTAAAAAGTGTTTGTTTAAATGCATGTAACTTTTAAAATTTTTGCCAGATTTGATCTTTCATAAAGAAATACAATTTTAAAAAATTTTAACTAACAATAAGTCAAATTTACAAAGAAACCGATTTGCTATTTCAGTTTGTGCAAAAATATCCTGAAGCGTACACGGATGCGAAAATGATTCATGATTATATTACAGACACAAATTTTCTGTAGCAGCTTGCATTGAACCACTAAAACATGTTAGCACTTGTAAATCAATTGTTGCTTGTGATCATCTTACTTTCAAAGACGTGCTGTATCAAATATTTGAATGTTTAGAATTCGAAGAAATAACTAAAAGATCGTTCTTGAATTCAATTCCCCACAAATTTCAATTTGCTGTTAACACAGACAAGCTTAATTTGCTTACTGCAAATTTGAAAAAGATGTTAACATTTTCCAAACGGTTTTAGCGGATGCGAAAGATTCAATGTTAAAAAGATATATCGATAGACCTGTGGATGATGTATACTCATTCCACAGTAATATCAATGTGGAGAGAGTGTTTGCGATGGCGAAGAGGAACGAGGATATGGAACCTCATAAGGAAATATACACCATGTGTCAGCAAATAAAGGCCCGGCAAAACAAATGCATTTACTTCCTTTTCAATATTTTGCAGTTCTATCCAACGAAGCAAGATATGGAAAATGGTGTGAAAATAATGAAAAAGGTTTTTCAGGAAAATAAAAAATGGAATGCTAAGGAACGAATAAAGAGACTGGAAGAGATGGATCAAACAACAAGTAAAAAAACGACGTACGGAGAGTAAAGTCCTATTTCTAAATTTGCTTTATGTGAATGAGCCTATGGAATTATTTAATTTATGAAATAAACTATCTGATGTCGATGTACAGAGTAATCGGATAAAAATTTTTAAAAAGCAAATAAGCATGATGAGAGGTTTAAATTATAAATATCACGGTGAAAAAGTTTGGCAAACAACAAATTTGGATTTAGAGTCCCAACTCAAAGAAAAGCTAAAGAATTTGCAAATTTAAAAATTAAAATAACTTGATGTTTTTAAAAGTATAAATAATAAAGATTTCTGTTAAATACATTTCTAGTAAAATAACTAAAATTTTTTTCGCAAAACTAAAAATGTAAACTTTAATGATCGATTTAATAAAAATTGCATACATATTTTAATATAAATTTGATACTATTTAATTTTCTTATAGATCTTTTCTTTCTCATTCGGTTATTTTTCATCCAATTTTCAAGTTTTTTTTTGTTGGAGAGGTATTCAAATTACCTTTCTAAATGTAGAATGCAGTTAGTAAAAATTATTGCCGCTAGATGGCGTAAAATTCATTTTTTTGGAAAAATGCATCAAAACACCCAATATTTGCAAATATTTTTAAATAATATGTTCCACAAAACTACTCGCCATACGATTTTGTACAAAGTTGCCAAACAACATTTGGTCGAATTCTGGAAACTTAACGGTTAAATTTTTGATTTTCTTCAAGCACCTAAAAATAACGGTAATTTTGTAAATAACGGAATTATATAAAAGTCGCGGAACAAAAGTTGCTTCTGATACCCTAAAGAACCATTTTCAACAATGAAAAAGTTCTTTTTCGCAAAAAGTCGATTTCGGCATATTGCTAAATATGTACATAAGATTTCTAAAGTAAATACCATATCGGGCATGATTTTGGTGTTTTACCATTCTGTAAGGTGTAATACGGGTAAGTAAATCAGTCATAATAAATTTTTCTTTCTAATTCAGGATAAAATCAACTTTAAAATACTTAAATCAAGTGTATTTTCAGATTGATTCAATCTTAGTTCTACTTAAATCAATCTCATTCTCGGATTATTTCAAGTACGAAATCGGGATTGAATATGGATAATTTAAGTATTTTGCGATTGAAAAATCTGTACTTAAATCTTTCTTTTTGTACCTGATTCAAGAAAATCCGTTCTCATCGTACTATTAATACTGCTTCGTATTGATTTGAGTACGGATGGATTGATTTTTCTTTTGAGTGTACAAACACCAAAAATCATGTCTTAAAAAACATGGAAAAAATCACCGTTTGAATCTAGTGAAAGTAAACAGCAGAATTTTAAGACGAGCAAATACAGCTGGGTTTAGTACTAATATTTTTATTCGTTACAAACTTCAGTATAGGCGCATAATGCCGTTTCCATATAAAAATGTGTAGGGTATAAAATACATAAAAATACAATATTCATCACAAATTGAAATAAATTGGAATTTGTCGTAGTCAAATGCTAAATTTATTAAATACATGCGAATGGTTTCGATATCATGGTCGACTTCGTCCGTAATGCGCCTGGTAATGTGAGACCATTTTCTTTTCATTGTGTGACAATTTTCGGGTAAATTTACTTTAGTTTTTTATCATGGGTTGCAGAGGGCGGTACTACTTTGTTGGCTAAAACATAAAAACGTTAACATTCTTACACAAAAATACATACATTTACACATGAAAATCACACAAACACTTCCATGTAGATACAAATTGCTTTTGGCGGATGCGCGTTATTAACTGGTTTGTACGACAAAACGAGATGTTTGGTGGCGATAAAAATAAACTACAAACAGTAAACAAAACGCACATGCAGCCGTAGACACATATTTTTTTTGTACAATTTAGATATGTATTTGAAACAGCAATAGAAATACAATTACACAGAACGATACATGAAATTATTTCGGCAATTAAAACAACAAAAGAAATAACAAAAATAAATTAACAATTTGTGAAAATGTCAGTCTGCATTACACCGTTTCTAAAAAATGTGTGTCTTCTTAATTAAAAAATTTATTTACACAGAAAAAATAATTTTCATATTTGAATAAGAAAATCGCATATTTGATTAAAAAAATTTTAAATTTTCTGCGATGAGGATTTTTGCAATATTGATTAAAAAAGTTTGTAGGTATAGTTACTAAATTTTGGGTCAACAACCAAGTTTACTGAGTCAATAAAAAAGTTTTTGCCCAAAATAATATTTTTTAACAAATTGTTTACAGGATTTGTTAAAATAAATTGTTGGAAATGTTGAATAAATCAAACCAAATGTTTATTGCATCTTTATTTATTTATTTATTTAATTTAATAAGTATGGTGTTCTAAATTCCCAATATTTATTCTTTGACAAATTATTAATTGTTGGTAGATATCAGGAAACCCTTTTCCAAAGACTTTGGAAAAACTAAAGATAGTATACAAATAAAACTATAAAGCGAATGAGAATTACAAACACTGAAGCCTTACTTGCAACGATATCAAAGCTATTAAAATATGGACAAGTGTTGCAAAAAAATACTGTCTTTACTTTAATTCAAATATTTTTTTTAGTGAACATGAAGAAATATTTAAATATTTCATTATTAAATATGTTTTATTGAGTGCTGTTTTGCAAAGCGCAATTTTGATAAATTTTTTCATTGAAAATTCAACAAGCATCGAACAATCAAACTAAAATAAAAAATCAAGTTAATAGTCAAATTTTAAATTTAAACCAGTCTGAGTTATCCAATGGAAACTGAAACTGATTCAAACTTTGCTTCATCATCTGTTCAACACCAAAATACTTCACAACAACGTAACATAGCCGAACAAAGTACACAATTAAAAATCACAATTTTAATTAAAAAATTTACGTATTCTCAACCTAGAGATATAACATCTTTTAAAATAACTGCTCCCGCTGATCTCTTCGAAAAAATTTTGGCCCGATAACGCATTAGTTCGTAAGTATGAACTTAAAGAAATAATATTGTTCAATTACCGCTTAATAATCCAACAAATTCAAAAAACTAAGTAATTTACCTGATAACCAACTGTATATCATATATCAAAATGTTCGAGGTTTAAACACCAAACTATCCAAATTATATTAAAAAAGCTTAAATTTTAACCATCATATTATAGTATTTACCGAAACATGGTTAACAGATAACGTTTTTAACATGGAATTACTATGTAACAAATATCAAATCTATAGGCGCAACAGATCTGCTTTAAGTACTGAAGATGATGCTGGGGTTTCTACTGAAGGTACTATTCGTAAGGGCGGTGGGTTACTCATTGGGGTATCCAATCGTTTTCATTCAGAACTATTATTGTCTGATTCTACACCAGATTTGGAGTTTACCAGTGTTTTAATAAAACTAAAAAATAAAAACGTCTTTATAACATGCTCATTAGGGATATAAACATTTGCATTTTTTTTTTGCAAATATCAAAAAGGACCTATCATAGTGAGATAGTGCATAAAAAAATATGAAGAAATGTGCCTTCCTTTTTTCGCGAGCGTTCAAAAAGGTTCTGGGTGCCGAACCGATGATGTTTTAGCTTATAATTTTTTTCAGTTTTACATGAAATCCATAATTCTAACGTCGAAAGCCATGCTGGTCTTTGCATTTCGTGTTTTTTTTTATGAAATGGCGATTCCTTGCATTCCAAAAAAAGAAACCAACAAAAACGGTACAAGGGAAGGATACCCACCATAAAAAAAAAAAAAAATGTTTGGTGCTTTAGAAATTGCATTCGGTGCCGAAGGTTTTTGGACCGAAATGACCCCTGATATCGATTTTTAATATCAGTATAACATTGCCCATACCGTAATGATAGGTTCTTATATTGGTTATACCCCTAATGCTCATACATTCCACCTAAATCTAAACAATCTGTCTATGATGATCACTTACATGCTATAAAAAATGTTGTACTTGCAGCCAATCATACTGATTCTATTTTTGTTTTTGGTGATTTTAACTTACCATCAGTCTCTTGGAATCATTTACCTGACACACCAAACTTGGTTCCAATTTATACAAATTTACATAGGGATCATTTCCTAAATGAGTTATCGGATCTCTGTCTATTTCAAATGAATTATATACAAAACAATAAAGGCAATATATTGGACTTAGTATTTGTCAATGATCCAACTTACTGTTCAATAAAAAGATCTAGCCCTGTAACAACACCTGAAGATCCTTACCACCCGACTTTGGATATTAGATGTTCTATACAGCTGGGCCCGGAGCCACAAAGTGAAAATGATAAAGAGAGAATATTTTGTTTCAAAAAGTCAAACTATAATATGCTTAGGGTTGCCATTTTTGAAATTAGAAAAATCAGTACATCGTAAGAAAAATACCAGTACATTCGAAAAAAACCAGTACACAAATTTTGACCCAAAATTTTATTGAATTCATTAGTTTTAGAAAATTGCACATTAAAAATTGTTCATTTTTCTATTTTTTAAGGCAAGAACTTAACAAAATACATATAATAAAAACATCACGTTAAATTATTAAAAATAGATATAAGTAATGTCATTGATCGGCACATTTGTTGTAAATGCACAACAAATTCTAAATTCATACAAATTATTGTCAATATAATGAGGGTATTCACGAGGTCTCCTATCTAGCCATATTGTTATAGGTTCTAATTTTAAATCCACTTAAAATTTTTTGTTTTTGAATTTTGAAAAGAACTAATGACACTTCTATTTATTTGAATACAAAGTGTGGTAACTTAAGAGTAAACAAAAATAAAACGTAAGACTGAATTTTAACTGGGTGATTCACAACAAATCAAAATGAATAAGGGAAGTAAACCAGTTTTTAACAAGTAAAATTATTTGGAGGCAAAATTTAAAAAAACCAGTACATTTGCGTACTGATTTGGGTGTTATGCATAAACCAGTACATTGAATAAAAACCAGTACGTGTACTGGTAAAATCAGTACGAATGGCAACCCTAAATATGCTTAACAATCTTATTATTAATACAAACTGGCAAGACCTGCTATATTTGTCTAATACCAGCCATTTGGCTATGGATTTAATGATCGATACTTTTTATAAAACTCTATTTGATATTATGGATAAATGTGTGCCAAAAAATGTTACTCACAAAAAATGCTCCAAACAACTATCAAAACTTAATAATAAGAAGAACAAACTCTATAAAAAACACAAACAATCTAATTCACTTATTGATTTTGGAACTTACTCAATCTGCCGTGCAGAATATAATCTGCTGAACACATCGCTGTACAACAACTATATAAATGATCAAAAAACGATTTCAAACTTAATCCTAAATCTTTTTATAATTTTGTGAATTCCAAGAGAAGATGCCAAGAATTTCCACCTGCTATGAAATTTGAAGGTCAAGAATCTGATGATGCTGCTACCATAGCAACATGTTTGCTGATTTTTTTGCTAAAACATATACTTATGTCAGGCGCGGATTCAGGGGGGGGGGGAAATAAGGAAATTTCCCCCCCGTAAATTATAAAAATATGTTTTGTTAATTTCGATAACACAAGAATTCCCAATAATAATATTTTTTTAATGTAACAAAATTTTTTGGAATCCTAGCAAGGTTTTTTTTATGGAATCTCTAACGAAATTTTCAATAAGTATTTTTTACTTTTTTTATTGAATCTCTAACGATTTTAAATAAGTATCCATATCTAAATCCTAATAGTTATTGATTAGATATTTCCAATGAAACATCTAGTTTACCGTATTCAATTACTTAGTATTCTACATGCAATCCCAGCAGGTGCCATCTATATCCAAAGACTAAACGTTTGGCTTGCTAATGCGTGCGGTTGAATTATTAAAAAGCCTTAGTATTTGCAATATTTATGTATACATATACATATTTATGTGTTATATGAATCTAAATTCTATTTGATAATTTTTGACTAAAGCCCGAATTTGTCGGGGAAAAGCCATATTTCCTTATCTTTAAGATATTTCAACATACAACAAAAAGTGTTTAGGGAAGAATTTATTGGCTTTGTTGCAAACGCATTTAAAGAGGCTTCAAAAGATATTGATGACGTTGATGTGTCAATTGATGCGAAGGCACTATCATCAATAGTTCTTAAAGCTTTGACAAATTTTGTGTAGGAGATGGAGCAGATGGGTGGCACCACTGATGTCAGCAGAAAATGGAGCTGTTAAAAATATCTGGAAAAGCGTCAAATGCGAAACAAACCCCTTACTATTCCCATAAATCGAACAACTCAATTTCTAAAAGCAATAAAGTGCCATTAATACAAAAAGTTGTATCATTTGTTAAAGAAACGACAAAATTTTTTAAATATAATCATCACATGCGAAAAACAGTTTTAGCAAAGCATTTGTTGCGGCTTTGCAACAAGTGCACATCATATAGTAAAAGATTTGGAAAAAATACCTGAGTGGAAAGGTAGTATCTCTACCTTTATATTAAGGAACTCACTTAGTGCTTTTAAATTTATTTGCGGAATAAACATATTAAGTGCGATACCTAATGTAACACAGCCACTTAGTATCATTTTACAAAAGCAGGATAAAGATCTCCAAGAAGGATCAAGCCTTATCAAAATTTTAATCATGTGCCTTGAAGAAAAAAGAAATAAAGCCGAAGAACAATTTAAAGCGATTTTTGAAAAAGTTAAAGTTATTTGCGTTCAAATCGAAAAGACAAGATTTGAACGAAATAATCACGTCCAAAATGTTGAAGATTACTACCGAGTTGTAGGTTACAATTCCTCTTATTGAATTTATTTTAGAAGATCTTATAACCACTTTCCCAATAGATATCCCAAATGTATTGAACATACCTAAACTTCTACCTCAAAGTGTAATCAAGTCATATACAGATACAAAACTGTTAAAACCACAACAAGCTGATGAGCTGGTTATATTTGATAAAAGAGATAAACACCTACTAGCATCTAAACTTGAGCCTGATCTATCAGATAACAATGTAGATGCTTTAATAAACTGTGATGCAGATATCTACCCAAATCTAAGAAAAATATTTCAAATTTTCGTTTCAATGCTCGTCAGTAAAGCTAAGAGCGGGAGGCCATGATTTCACAAGGAAATCATGAATTGCTTATTTAAAAAGATTAATGTATATTGAAATGATCTTATATTTTATTTAACCTTTTTGTTGAGTTTTTTTTCGAATTTTCTTTTTTGACTTGGTTCGCTTTAGCTCTGAGCCGTCAACATATGGTACATTTATTGTTTATATATGCTATGTATATATTTTAGCCCCCATATTCATAAATGATTATAAAATTTAATAAATGTTTATTAAGGTAAATTTTCATAGAAAATTTGGTTTTCAAGCCTTTATTAATTTAAAATATTTTTATGAATACAGGCATAAATACATAAAATAAGCAACTGTATAACAAAAATGTAAAGCTATTTTTTGGGGTTTAATGAATTAAATTTTAAGTTTAAAGTGCGAGTTGATTTACATAATCGAAAAATATCTTGTGCAACTTTAATAGCTCGTTCCGCGCAGATATTACTAAGCTGCTGAAAGTTATCACTGCTTCATATATCCGCCAAACAACTCATCTATAACAACAAATATCATTTGCCATTAAAATTTAGTTTATTAAAAAAACCGCGAAATAGAGTCGCGATTTTTTGCGCCCTTCTTCCGTACAAATGGTAAGATCTTGTTATTCATGAAATTATTAGAAAATACTTAAAATTTTGTAATTAAATGTTAATTTTGGATAGTAAGGAGAAAAATTGAAATTCAAAACTTTATCGCGTTTGGTGCGGAAACTTTCTTCACGATCGCGAAAAAGTAATACATCATTTCTTAATATTTTTTAACGGTCTAGACGGCTATGCGATGAAGAATTTGATATTCGCAAAAATTGCAAAAAGTGCTTACCCTAACACATATTGTTTTTAATAAACTTTTAAAAACAAATTTTTGACTTTTTTGTATCATACAAAATTCCCCCCCCCCCCCCCCCCCCCCCCCTAAGGCTCGAGCTGCATCCGCGCCTGACTGATGTCAAATATAACATATCTGATAATTATCCATATCCTTTGCGTTCAACAAATCAAATTCCCTCCATTGAACATTCTCAAAACTTAAAAAATTTAAAAATATCTTTTAATCATGGACCTGATGGAGTTCCAAGTTGCATATTAAATAAATGTGCCGAAAGTCTTACTACCCCTTTATCGTACATATTTAACATTTCAATCAAGCACGGTTATACCATTATTTAAATCTGGATCTAAGTCGAATGTGATAAATAATAGGGGCATTGCCAAACTTAGTGCTATTCCAAAAGTTTTCGAACAAATTGTTACAGATTTTTTCTGTCATCAAGTAAAATCTACATTATCACCTTTTCAGCATGGCTTTCGTAAAGGTTGCTCAACAACTACTAACCTTTTGAATCTTACAACACATGTTAATCGAGGATTTGTTAAGGGACGACAAACGGATGCGGTCTACACTGACTTCAGTAAAGCTTTTGATAAAGTCAATCATAACCTTCTTCTCTGTAAACTGGACTCACTTGGTCTAAATTCGAACAGCCTTAATTGGATCAAAACATACCTGTGTGATCGAACACAGACTGTCCGATTTAAAAATAAATCTTCTATGATCATACATGTTATTTCTGGAGTACCTCAAGGAAGCCATCTTGGACCTATTCTTTTAAGTTTGTTTATTAATGATCTTCCAAAAATAATAAAATACTGTAACATTTTATTGTACGCTGATGATGTCAAAATTTACTTTAGCTATAAAAACCCATACGAACATATTTTTCTTCAAAACGATCTGGATAATTTTTATCAGTGGTGTAAAGCTAATCTTATGGATCTCAATCTAAAAAAGTGCAAATATATGCGATTCTTTAGGAGGAACTGCGTTAATGTTCATTACGTTTTAGGAGAGCATAAACTGGATCCAGTTGATGTTTTTCTCGATCTTGGAGTTTTACTCGATCCAAAACTGAGTTTTGTTCCACATATTCATATGACCGTCAATAAAGCCAGAGGTGTTCTTGCTTTATCAAACGATCGGCAAAGGAGTTTACCGATCCCGATATTACAAAACAGCTGTATACCTCACTTGTAAGACCGATCCTTTAATATGGATCCATAATTTTAGACCCGCAATACAACGTACATAGTAACCATATCGAATCTGTTCAAAAACAATTTCTTCTGTTTTGTCTGCGAGGCTTACAATGGAATCCGTCTATAAATCTACCATCATATCCAAGTAGACTTAGTCTAATTAAACTACCAACTTTAAAAAGCCGAAGAATTATGCTAAATGCATCCTTTATGTTAAATATAATTAATGGCGATATTTCATCAGAGTTTCTTTTGGAAAATATTACTTTCAATGTCCCCCAAAGACCTACTCGTTGCTTTTGCCCCATAGCATTACCATTTTTTCGCAGCAATTACGCAAATGCTGATCTATAGCGGAGAGTTGGAAAAGATTTTAATGACTTGTATAAAATAATTGATTTCTCATTAACCTATACAATTGTAAAACGAAACAATAATTTATTTTAACACTTAAAACAAAAAACTGTATATTTTTTTATTATTCTACATATGTAAATTTTTTTTTATGTCACATTGTATAGTCTATACGGATGTAATCCATAGACTTAATAATAAATAAATAGTTATTTGCATATAACTATGTCAATTAATGACCGATTTTGTAAATTTCCACTGCCAGTAGTCTACTACCCAGCAAAAACTTTGCTTACAAAATAAGCAGAAAAATAATGAGAATTTGACGAGCCGACTACTTACTTTTCTACTAGAAAAAGTACTTATTTTTGTTCGAGATGTCCCAAAAGTAATCCTTTATAATTTGGCCTATTATAACCTAAAAAATAATATATTTTTTTATACTTGAAATTTTTATAAAAATATATAGTTACCAAAAGAGGCCAAAAGTAAGTTATTGCAAATTAATTCAAAAATGTTAAACACACTTATTAAAATTGTTCTAATATGCATGAAAGTGTACACAATAATAAATTTTTCGAAATGTAAGAAAACATTTAATAAGGAGTGTTTTGCTGCACAAAATCGGCTGTAGGAAATATCGCCCAAAGAAAAATCGCCCAAAAAAAAAAGTGAAAAATCGCCCAAAAAAATTGCATGTAAAATTGGGCCTGATTTCATATGAAAAATGGCCCAAAATTTTTGGGCTATTTATCGTTATTGTTGGGTGATTTTTCGTTTTTTAAATTTGGGTGATTTTTCATTATGAAAAATCACCCAAAAATGTTGTATGAAAAATGGCCCAAAAAAAATGGGCTATTTTTAAAATTCTACCATAATCTTACATAGCAGAGAAAACCATGTTTTATTATGGTTGCAAACAACAAAACTATTTTTCAAGATACTAATTTAACCATTATATGGTTGTCGGCGACAATGATTTGGTTAAATTAAACATAATGTCGGTAGAATTTTTTTAAAAATGGTTTTGTAGCTTTTTCTCTGGGTGTATATATTAAATATATACATATATATCGAAAATAAGGATTTTCTTTTCTATGGTATAACAAATACTGGCTTCGCTAACTAAAGCTTCTCTGTATCGCCGGCCTTCGGCCGGGCGCAAGAATTTTCTCCTCTATGGTATAACAAAAACCGGCTTCGCTAACTAAAGCTTCTCTGTATAGCCGGCCTTCGGCCGGGCGCAAGGATTTTCTCCTCTATGGTATAACAAACACCGGCTTCGCTAACTAAAGCTTCTCTGCGTAGTCGGCCTTGTTCGGAAACAAGGCAGTTTTTCGAAGCTTTACTTAGCGAAACCGGTTTTTGTTAGACCATAAAAGAGAAAATCCTTGCACCCGGCCGAAGGCCGGCTATACAGAGAAGCTTTAGTTAGCGAAGCCGGTCTTTGTTATACCATAGAGGAGAAAATCCTTGCGCCCGGCCGAAGGCCGGCTATACAGAGAAGCTTTAGTTAGCGAAGCCAGTATTTGTTATACCATAGAAAATGAAATCCTTATTTTGGATATATATATTTAATATATACACCCGGAGTAAAAGCTATAAAAATATTTTATCCATATTATATTTAATTTAACCAAATCATTGTCATCGACAACCATATTATGGTTAAATAAGTATCTTTAAAAAAATCACTTGAAATTTTAACGGTATTTTAAAAAAAAATGTACACATTTTTGATTATAAGTTAAGTTACGTTATGACATGTCACCTAAATTTATATGAATAATAAACACTTTTTTGCAAATTTAGTAATTTTTTTTTTTTTTTGGGAAAAAATTAGTTTTTGCTTTTTGGGTCATTTTTCATTTTTTTTTTGGGCCCTTTTTCGTTTTTTTTGGGCAAAATTTCATATTTACCTTTTTGGGTCATTTTTCATGTTCGCTTGGGCGATTCTTCATTTGGGCGATTTTTCATTTTTTTTTTTGGGCCATTTTTCTTTGGGCGATATTTCCTACAGCCCACAAAATCATTTATAACTTTAACACTGTAATACAAATGCGTGCAATGTAAATGTTATGTTGTTCAAAATACATCGTTTACATTAGATCGATATAGCTACTAGTGTTCTAATAACAAAAATATACTGTGAGGGTAATTTTGAAACACATTTACGTATATAGTTACATACATTCGATTGATTTTTATATTTTCCATGGATTTAACATCAAAATTATTGTTAAAATTATATAGTATTACCAAATGTCTAACAAATATTAACGGAATATACTGCAAACTGACTTAAATATTTATTTAAAATCGTATAAGAATATTAATTTTTTTTGTAATGTATATTTAAGATATAATAATAAAGTTATTATTTAATATATAACTAATAATCCAAAAAGTGGCGAATAAAGCTACAAAGTAATGAATTCTTGAAGTCATTAAGAGTAGGATTGTAAGTAACGTTTTTGCTGGGTATGTTTGTTTTTGATGAAAATTAAGCTAATAAATTATAAGAGGACTTCGAAAGTTAATGTTTGTGGGTAAAAAATTGAGATTCATTGGTAAAATTAGCGGCACACAGCGACTTCAGTTGCCCTCAAAACCAACATGGCATGGGTTAGGGGTTATCGGTCAAATTCATGGTGATGGAAAATTGGACATTTCGCTTGCGCTCCACCCAGAGAAGCCATCGCGGGCATTTAACGATGTTATATTCCATACGTAATGACATCACACATTTCACACAGCGTTTATAAAACTGCAGTCAAAGTAGAAAAACTGCCATTTCGTCCACTTCTTTATTTGTCATTGGCATAAAAAAAAAACTGTTGCTTTTACTTCTGATTCATTAAATGCAAAAAGTCGCTGTCAAACCAACTCAAAAATCGAAAGGTTGTAAACACATTCGACAGTTTTTGGTTCAGACTGCAGTTGTTTAAATCCTGCTTTCAATAGAATGAAGAATTTCGATTATATCTCACACACACTTTGTTGTATTTAAATTTAAAGATATGAAGCACTTAATGAATGACCCTTTAGATGACCGCCAAAAAAAGTAAAGAAATTCTTATATAGTCTTTCGTAGTTGCATATTTTCGTGCTCCTGTTAATAAATTGGCGCGGGTCTAATAAAAATGGTATGTCTGGGCATAATATAATTGAGCTAACAATCACTAACAGTTAATTGATTGATAGATTGAATGCGATTATAGTCTTAAACAACAATAAATTGTCATTAATGCTTAAAATTGAGTTTTTATTGAAATTAATTAAATTATTATTGATTACACTGGTCGTTAAAAAACAAAAAAGGCAGCAAGAACTTTGTTTACGGAATTCAAATCTGTTTACAGATGGATTTTATTACGTCTACACTGAAAGAAAAATGCTTCATATATTTAATGAATCATTTTCATAAAAAAATTTACTTGGGTAAATGAAAATTTTCATTGTCTAAATGGAATTTCATAGTTATAATGAAATATTTTCGTAAAAATAGCTTCATAGGATTTCGTAATTACGTTAAAAATTTTCATTGGATATATGAAAACTTAAGTTTGTCCAAGTTAAACAAAAAATTTTAATTGGGAACATAAAAAAACAATATACAAACATAACTATATTCATAAATTAATACAAAATTATAGTTTCCTTAAAAAAATGTTTAATTGTTAATTAAAAAATGTAAGAATTAATAATTTCGTACACCTAATGTTTAAATGTATGCCATTAAATTTATGAAATCAAAAAATTTTTTTATAAAAGCCACATATTTCAATAATTGCCTTCATAAATTTAAATTTTCATTATGACAATAAAAATGTCATTATAATAATGAAACATAAACTTTCAATCCACTTTCAATCAACGTTGTTATTTTTATTATTGACAATTTAATCTCATATTTACGCTCTTAATTGAGTAAAAAACATAGTTTTTTTATCCAAAAACTACAGTGCCCCAGTAGACTAGCTGGTAGTGAGCTAGTCTACCAGCACCGAGGTTGGCTGATCGAATCCCGCCAGAGACAGAAAAAAAAAAAATAAAATAAAGTGAAATAAAATAAGAAAAATAAAAATAATTTAAAAAAAAAAAAATAAAAATTTTTTTTACTTTATTGAAAGTATTCATCCAATGAATAATATTCATAGAATCATTGATCCAACGAAGCACTACATAGGTTCCTTTTTAATGCAATTTTTCATGGGATTAATGTCAAAATTCATTGGTATTGCGAAGAAAATTCTTTCAGTGTAGTTTTTTCTAGATTGACTAATATTTTGCCCGAGATAAGGTTCATTCATTATAACTTAAAAAAGACTTATCAGATTTGTATTAAATAACAATGAATTTTTGTTAAAAAAGTATGATAAGGCGTACACTTCTCTGCTGTGCTTTATTATTTACTCGTGAAATTGTACATGAAATTAGATGTGAAATTTTTTTTTCGTATTTTGCAAATAAAAATACTAAAATTTCTTACAAAAAAACCTCTTATATAATTTAGTCATGAACTTATCGGGTAAAAAGTTATTTGACTTCAAATATAAGTTAATTTTTCTGTGATCGGAGACTACTTATAACAAATCTGGTTCTTGTTTCTCGTATTTGCTGACATCAAATTTTGGGTGCCACTTATGTCATTTGGAATCCTTCACTCCTAATTGCCAGTTTTTTCACGTGGCAATAAAGCCCGCTTTATACGTCTAACTCTAAATACATTCACTTTTATGACACGCCTCAAATTTGCCCCCTTTTTTTATTTTTCGCATACACTTTACATTAAACCAGGTGGAACCCAAAACAAAATCAAAAATTTGCACTGTCACGCCCTAGAATGAAAGATATATCAATGAAGTTTCTAGAAGTGTAAAATTTTGTTTGCTTGCCACGCCCCGAAATACAAAACTCTTTGGTTTTTATATATATCGGCGTCTTCGGCATTGGTTTTTCGCCACTGGAGTTCTTTGACTATGCAACATGTTATGACCGGACTTTAAATGGCGACGCAGGCTACTTTTTTCGAACCACCACACCAATCCTTTCTGATAAAGGATGAATTATATACAGTAGAGTGGGTCGACTTAGCAATCGATATTGTGCCATCGATTTGTCAATAGCTTTTGTCATGAGGAAAAATTCCACATTTTCGAGGCGCCCAAATTTCAAATTTTAGACTTTTTATCAACTTTTATTTTTACGGTTGGCAGTTTTTTTTCAATTAATAGTGATTTTTGAATTTTAAAATAAATTTGATTACGTTCTTAATTGATTGAATTAAAAAAAAATATTTTTTTTCAATTAAAATTTTACTTGATTTTAAGCTTAATTTTAATTATAAGTTTAATTGAATCAATCAACTCGGTTGTTTGAATTGAACACTTTGTTGCTTTCTCCTTGTTGCTTTCCACCCTCATCAACAGTTTGGGAAAAATGTTACAAGTGCAACCAACATCTTTATAAATTGATTGTCTTTGCCCTTACATGTACATACACACATGTTTTGTCATCAAAAAGAACAGTAAGCGTCGCGTGCAAAAAAAAAAACTATCAACAAGTAAAAAATTAACTGAAATTTGTTATAGACGAATTACAATTATGACCACCAACAATGTCAATAATGAGCCTATATACATATGTATATTATGCGTAAAATAAAAAATCGCCTTGTGGCTGACCAAAGTGTTGACGGTGCTTATGGTCGCAATCGAAATTTGGTGTTTATTTTCTTTGTTTGTTAATTCTTGAATTATTTTTGGCGTCATTTCATGTTGTGCGTTTAAAGTGAATAGGTGAAAAAAAGTACAGCCAAATTACACAACAAAAACAGTTTGTTGTTTTCAATCTTGAATACCCTGAAGAATCAGAGTTATTCTTCTATTTTATACAAAGTTCATACATACAACAAAATTCCTCTGTCAAAAAAATCTCCCAAAATTTGTACAATTAAGCATGAGCTATTACAATTAAACAAATAAAACAAGTTATTTTTAAACCATATTTAAATATTATTATTTTGCTTTATTTAACCATCAACTGAATTGATTTAACAAACTTATTCAATTAACAATTTGTTTGATTGAATAATTTGTGTAATTGAATTTAGAGTGTATTTCAAATACACTGTTTAATTTATTCAATTAAAAATTTAATCGATTTAATGCAAAAATTCAATCACTGTTTTAATCAAAATAATTAATTTTCTGTATTGTAATCAGTTACGTTAGTAATTCATTCAATTAAAATATTGTTTTTTTTTTTAAATTAATTTGTTAATTCATTCAATTAAAATATTGTTTAATAAAATGTAGAAACTTTTTAAATGGAAAAAATCCTTGTTTTGCAATTTTTGCAAGTTTGAGTAATTGGTATAATCATTTCGGTGATAGGTGCAAAATTAAACAATTTTTTGCTTGTTTCAATTATTTTGGTGATCAAAACCGTTTTTTACTTTTTTCTGTGTAGTAGGTAATAAACAAATTTAATTTTTCGATAAGATGATATCAATGTAAAGAAGTGTAATAAAATGCGCTTTTCGATAAATAAACTACAGTAAATTATTTCCTCGGAGGTATTCAAGTTGATATACAGTATTTATCGGATATAAGAAACTTAAAAAATCCAGGAAAAAAGTTTCTTATAAGCGTTTCTTTCTTATATACAACTATTTTATATAAGAAACTTATTTCTTATATAAGTAGGACTTTCATATTTTGGTTTTCTGTCTCTTTTTTTTTGTTACATAGGGCTATCACCTGCCAATTTTTTGTTATAAATAAACGTCAAACTTCATATAAAAAAAAAAAACGCTGACAAAAATTTTAAAGTTTTTTCTATATGGACTTTGACGTTTGGTATGACAAAAAATTGTCAGGTGAAGACCCCATGTTAACGTTTTAACTTTTAAATAATTATTTATAATTATTGTCTATATCTTTTGAGTTTTTCACTATTTTAGATAACGTTGAATGTCCAATATTATATTTTTTGCAATTTCGCTTCTTTTGATACCGTTTTGTATTTCTTTTAAAATTTTCACTTTTGTTTTTATTGACAAAAAACACAAAGCTTCTCATGAGTACCAGCTCGCTCATCTAAAACTAAAGCTGGAGGTCCATAACACGCGTTTTCGCCTCCACGCAGCGCATGCTTTTATAACCTTACTTGCGTTCTACGTTTCAAGTTACATGCAACGCTTTTTATGCAGCAGAAGCACAAG
Organism: Pollenia angustigena; assembly: GCA_930367215.1. Lineage (NCBI taxonomy): Eukaryota > Metazoa > Arthropoda > Insecta > Diptera > Polleniidae > Pollenia > Pollenia angustigena. The sequence continues at coordinate 113,959,285 of OV884057.1, read as the reverse complement.
TAAAAATAAAATTTAATTTGTCAAAATCAGCTGATTTGTTCGCCGCTGCTTGTGACGCTTACAAAAGTAGGAAGTAAACCTACTTTTCGCTACAAGGCATCTACGCTTTTGTGCATGTAACTTACTAACAGATTCTACTTTTTTGACAGCTACGTATGCTGCGAAAAAGCGAGAAACGCGTGGTGTGGACCTCCAGCTTAAAAGTAAAAAAAAAAAACTTTGTTCTTGTTGTAAAACTGTCAGAAAACAGAGTTGTCCATGCAAACTACAATAATTCTGTGTTGCCGTTGGAAGTTTCTTATATAAATTCTTTTTCTATACATTTTGTGATTTTGGTGTTTAAGAAAAATGTTCTTTTATCAGTTTTTTTCTTATAAGCGTTTTTCTTATATGAAACCTTTTTTTGTTAGAAAAATCGCAAAAAAGACATGGTGTTTTTGAAAGTGTTTCTTATAAGCGTTTTGTTCTTATATGAGATGTTCTTATATCCGAATAATACTGTAGTTGAAAACTGACTTGTTCTTGGAATACTATTTGACCCTAAACTAAGCTTTAATTCGCATATTACGTCGATGATAAATAAAGCTAGGGGAACACTTGGATGTATAAAACGCTGGGCAAAAGAGTTCGATAACCCGTATATTACAAATATCGTATATATTTCACTTATTATGGGACCCCATTTACCCAACGTATTCTAATTCAATCGAATCTATGTAGAAACAATTCCTGCTCTTCTGTATTCGCGGATCACATTTCAACACAGCGCGACTGTCTCTTTAAAAAGTTGCAGAACAATGCTAAATTTGTCGTTTATTTTCAACATAATTAATGGTGATATCTGTGCTGGATTTTTAGTTTATGAGATTTCATTTAATATACCTCAACGATCATCACGAAATTTCATACTGTTATTCGTCAAATTCTTCAGAGCTAATTATGGTGATCTCGAACCTCTTAGAAGGATGTGTAATACTTTCACTCAATTATTTAGAATTATTGATTACTTATTGGATCCAAAGTCAATAAGTAGATTAATAATTGCTTTTCTTAATTGGTAGTGAAATTAATGTAATGTAATCAAATGTTAGTTAGTCTATTTTATTTAAACTTATAAAATGTTTGTTAGGAAAAAGCCATAGACAATTAATAATCTATATATATAAAATAGTATGTATGTATGTATGTATGTATGTATGCATGTATGTATGTATGTATGTATGTATGTATGTATGTATGTATGTATGTATGTATGTATGTATGTATGTATGTATGTATGTATGTATGTATGTATGTATGTATGTATGTATGTATGTATGTATGTATGTATGTATGTACGTATGTATGTATGTATGTATGTATGTATGTATGTATGTATGTATGTATGCATGTATGTATGTATGTACGTATGTATGTATGTATGTATGTATGTATGTATGTATGTATGTATGTATGTATGTATGTATGTATGTATGTATGTATGTATGTATGTATGTATGTATGTATGTATGTATGTATGTATGTATGTATGTATGTATGTATGTATGTATGTATGTATGTATGTATGTATGTATGTATGTATGTATGTATGTATGTATGTATGTATGTATGTATGTATGTATGTATGCATGTATGTATGTATGTATGTATGTATGTATGTATGTATGTATGTATGAATGTATGTATGTATGTATGTATGTATGTATGAATGTATGTATGTATGTATGTATGTTTTTTTTTATATACGAGGAAACAATCATCGAAAGACCCTGGCCAGATGGTAGTGCCAGGAGTGCGAGACTTTAACACGCTAAAACAACCTCGTTTCACATGCCCCCTATCCCTGCGGAACCTCCACAAAAGTACTACCTCACAGGGGGGGAATGGTTACTAAACTCTAACCAGCGAAAGATCTTCTTCGGACATTTTCCTGCCTTCGTAGCTCCAAAAGCACCGCTTTAACATACTCGGTTACTATTTCTCAATTTTCCAAGGACACCAGCATGATTTGAATTATATTTCCAGAACTTAAATTTTCTCCTACTTGCTGCCGTAGGTTTGCTCTCTGTAGGTCAAATCGAGGACACACAACGAACACATGTTCAGGATCTTCCATTTCCTCAGTACAACATGGAAAAAACGGCGAGCTGTCATGTCAGAATCGATATAAGTATGAACGGAAACACCCGTGTCCGCTTAGAAATTGTGTCAGGTAAAAATTTAAATAACCATGTCGCCTACTGATCCAAACTTCCAAATCAGGTATTAGCGCGTACGTCCATCTACTTTTGGTAGAGGTTTCCCACCTCCTTTGCCACTCTGCCATGCTAGTTAAACCATTTACGTCTGGACCATTTCCCGATGTGCGCCGAGCCAACAACTCCCATTTTGCCTCCCTAGCTAAGATATCAATTGGCATTACCCCGCAATTACTAGGACTGCCTCGTCTGACACAGTCCTATATGCTGAGCATACCCGTAGTGCCGCTAGCCTGTAGACAGTACTGATTTTACCGCATAGAGAATGACGCTTCTTACAACACCCGCTAATACCCTTCTCCTCATGTACCTGGGACCTCTTGTATTGGGCATTATCCGGCACAATGCCGAGCATATATTTAAGGCCTTATCTCTCACATAATCAAAATGTTGTTTGAACGATAAACGGTTGTCTATCATGACACCCAAGTACTTAAGACAATCTTTAGTTTTTGTTTGACAACCTCCTATATCGATGGTTAGATATTACACTTTTTTACGGCTGGATATTAGTACGGCCTCCGTCTTATGATCGGCTAGTGTTAGCCCCATTGAATTGAGCCATGCTTTAACTATCTGGATACCACTTTCAGAAATTGTCTTAGCTTCGTCTAACGACTTTGCGACCATCACCAGAGCTATATCATCTGCAAAGCCGATTATTGTTGCTCTTTTCGGGTGATTTACTCTTAGGACACCATCATACATCAAATTCCATAACAAAGGTCCTAGTACTGATCCTTGTGGTACTCCACCCGTTACTGTGTAGTCTTTCATCCCCTCGTCGGTTTGATATAAAAGTACTCTTTTTCGGAAATAGTCCTTTATAATTTACACTAGGTATGCAAGAGTATTCAAACGTACTAAAGCATTTACAATATTCTCCCAGTTCGCCGTATTGAATGAATTTTTCACATCCAGGGTTACAAGTACGCAGTATTCCTTGGAACCTTTTCTCCAACTACTGCCTTCAATTGGCTTTCTCGCAATTTTCACAATTATTTCAATTGCATCGATTGTCGACATTTGTTTCCTGAACCCATATTGCGTTTTGGAAAGCCCATCTGCAGCTACGATGAACTCCTCCAGTCTATTACAAATAATCCTTTCCAGTAATTTTCCGCTCGTACCTATCATGCACAATGGTCTGTACGATGACGGATCCTCTAAAGGTTTCTTATCCTTGGGTAGGAGCACAAGTTTGTGTCTCTTCCATATTATTGGGAACGAACCATATTTTAAGCAGGAGTTCACCAACCGTAATATTTGATAAGGGCTGAACATAACAGCCTCTTTTAAAACAAGATTTGGGATACCATCAGGTCCGGGAGCTTTCTTGTCTTCAAATCTGGAGACAGCCTCCTGGATTTCCGGTAATGCTACCTCTGGAAAGTTAAAGGGCTTCTCAAGCCTTTGATTGTTCCATGTTGGAGCAAGCTGTTCTAGAAAAAGGTGGGTGACTATCTTACTTAGGGCTGTAGCCTCCATAGGCGAGGGGGTACTTAAGCACTTGAGTTTGTTCCTCACAAGATCTCCAAGAAACATAATCTTTTACTTCGTTGTATTGCCAACTTTAATGTCATTCTCTTTGCATTCAGACTCTGGCGATGTAGTTCGTTTTCCACTCTACCACGAGTTCTTACATACCATCGTCTGGCGCGGATACAGTCTTTTCGAAGCTCGGCTATTTCCTCAGTCCACCAATAAACAGGAGTTTTGTTAGTCCCGCTCTTTCTTTTCCTCATGGAAGCGTTGCACGTGCGTGTTAAATGCATTATAAACTGCTCCGCCATATTTTCAGGTGTGCCGTTTAATTCCAAGTCCTCCATAAACACGGAAAATTACCGTCGGTCAAACGTGTTGGCTTTCCACCCAGGCAGGTTACCACCGTTGTCTATTGTGCGTGCAAGTGAACGTTCGTGTATGTCCATAATTATAGCGTTGTGGTCGCTGTGGGTATATAAATTGCTAATACCCCAACTTATACGATTTCGGATATTTTCACTAGTAAATGCAATATCTATGATTGATCCCCCTCCATTCCTTCTATACGTGTGTTCATTTCCAGTATTCATCAGTACCACATCAAGCTGAGCAAATGATTCCAGCAAAATCTTGCCCCTTTCATTAGTCCTCGGACAGCCCCATTGCGTAGCCCAAGCGTTGAAGTCTCCTGCAATCACTATTGATGTTCTCCCGGCCGCATCGTTTGTTAAGGAATATATGATCCTCTTATAGTCCTCAATGTCATATCTTGGAGGAATATAGCAGCTATATATGCATATTCCAGAGACTGTTGCACGTACAAAAACACATTCGGTATTGTTGATGTGTCCCAAAGCTCTTCTGTTTACAGCCCATATTGCAGATGAACTAGTGGCTTCACTGGTCCAACATGGTAAGTCAACGTTTCTATATTGTTCACTGATAATACATAAATCTACGTCCAAATTACGAACACTCTGGTTCAACAGATCCTGAGCATCTTCACAATGATTTAAGTTTAGTTGCAGCAGTCTCATATATGTTTAAGGTTTTGGCACGCCTTCTTATATTGCGGACAGGCCGCCGATCCTGTAACGTGGTTTGTATCAGATCCATTGTCTTTACAAAGCAAGCACATTGCTTTTCTAGTGTAGCTTTTGATCTTGTGACCAACTTCTCCTCAGCGTATACAGCAGTTCGTATAGGCATTTGGGCTTTTGCATCTATTAACTGGGTGACCGAAATTTAAGCATCGGTAACATCTTCTTGGGGAATTTTATTTACGTATACGACATATCACCCATCCTATACGTATTTTTGATGTCTGTATCAGTAGATTAGCTAATACCGAACTTAGAGCAACAGTTGCTGTTTGAGTTGATCCATAAGCTCTCCTCATTGATTTAATTGCAGATGGTTGTAATACCCTGAAATCGTCTAATACCCTGCAAATAGCCTCGTAGACTTCTTCATTGGTTGTTACCTCATCAATATCCTTTATTTCTAATAAAACTTCTTGGGTTAATGAACGAACTTCAGCCAAGGACATATTTAACCGCAGTCCTAAATGTATGTATGTATGTATGTATGTATGTATGTATGTATGTATGTATGTATGTATGTATGTATGTATGTATGTATGTATGTATGTATGTATGTATGTATGTATGTATGTATGTATGTATGTATGTATGTATGTATGTATGTATGTATGTATGTATGTATGTATGTATGTATGTATGTATGTATGTATGTATGTATGTATGTATGTATGAATGTATGTATGTATGTATGTATGTATGTATGTATGTATGTATGTATGTATGTAAGTATGTATGTATGTATGTATGTATGTATGTATGTATGTATTGAACGTACGGACTCCAAGACGGCTGGGCCGATTTTTATGAAATTTTCAGGGAATTTTCAGAATATTCAGGCGGGTGACACTGTGAAGTCTGATTTTCGGTTTGCGGGCGAAGGGGCGTGGCAAAATCCAATTTTCATATTGCACCACCAATGACATCTATATAATTTGGACGATTTTTTCTTTAAAATGATCGCCATGGTCCAACTTAGATTTACACGAAAAGAAAATTTTGCCCCGCCCACTTTTACGATAATTTTTTCGAATTACCTAAAATCAGAAAACGGCTCCATCGATTTGACAAATTTTTCTTTCAAATGTTCGTATTAATCCATTTTGAGTTTTCATCGAAAGAAAATTTTGCCCCGCCTACCTTAACCCCACTTTTTTCGATTTACCTAAAATCAGAAAACGGCTCCATCGATTTAACTAATTTTTCTTTCAAATGTTCGTATCTTTTTAACGGATTTTAAGAATCGAACGCAAACATTTTTCTTAATTTTTACAGTACAACGTCTATCGGGTCAGCTAGTTAATAATGAAATAAAAACATAATCATAAATTTTAGCTTTCAAATTTCTTTAGAAATGAGCTATTTGATACGGGAGAAAATACATTAAAATTAGTTTGGAGCAGTGTTCGAAAATAAACAGTACATTATTTAGCGTTCGGCTCACACACCGAAGAACGATATCTATTTTTTTAGTGTTTGTGTAAACATACACAAACCTTAATACCGTTCGTAACTATTTTCAAGAAAGAACCGAACATTACATAATGTTCGGTTCTTCGTTAAAACACAGAACAATTGTAGTGATACTGTAGAAAAACATTATATTTTAATGTTCTATAATGTTTTTTTCGTGTGTGTATTTTGTTTTTGTAAAAAATGTTTGGTTTTTTTTTTATCAGCAAAAAGCGACGAACATTAACGAGCCGAACCGAACACATTGAAGTTCGTGGATTTTCAAAAAAAACCGAACGGAATTTAATGTTCTCATCATTTGTTGAGTATGATGAAAACAGCATTATTTTTGTGTTCGAAAGATGACAAACAGGGAAACGTTATTTTTTTTAATGAATTTCTACACAAACACTATTAGCGTTTGTGTTTTCCACAAATCTACCGAACCGAACATTAAAGTACGATATTTAGTGTTTATTTTCGAACACTGGTTTGGAGTCTTAAAAATAACAAAAAAGAATATAACAAAATAAAATAAAACGATTTTTCGACAAAAACTCCTCTCAAAACAAAAGCTAGCTTATGTATATTATAGAAGCTAAAGTTTTGTCTCCGAAAGTTTAAAACAAATTTCGTTAGTTTTTTTGTCCGTTTTTTAGTTAACCCTTTTGCTATATTGTATTCATATGAATACACACAACTTTGGAGGCATCTGACAATCTCCAAGTCAAAGAATTGGCTTAGATATCGACATGTTATTGTTTTTAAGATCTTATGAATAATTTTTAATGAAAAAATCTTGGGTTTTTACAACATTGAGAAAAATATAGCATTTAAAAAAAAGCGTTTTTTAATATTAAATGTTTTTTGAAATAAAAGGTTTTTTTTATTTGAAAAAAATACATCCAACATAAAGGTAAAGGTTTGTTTTAACTTTTTGCATCAATAGTTTTTTTGTTTTAAACGAGGAAAAAGCTCTGTGTAAAACAATGTATGTAAAAATATGGATACAAACCAGTGTTGCCATGAGGATACGAAAGATACATTTTTCTTATATTTTGATGACTTCAAGTACCATGTATAATCCTGACATTTTTCGTATCTTTTGAAATATACAGATATAAAATATTAGAAGACTGATCATCGTTGCCGACTCAATACTTATACAATAGCAGCTTTAATAATGAAGAAAGGAAGCATAAAGGATGTTTAAACATACGATCCAACTAAATCGATGATTACTAGTAGTGCGAAGTTGTTCTGAAGAATATGAACATCTTTTTTATTTTCAGGAAATTTATATGAACTTTTTGATATAATCGCCTTAGTGAAAACATCTTTAATATTTATGACTTAAATAATTATAAAAATGAATTTATATGGTATCCGGATATTTTCGTTACCTAAATCGCAAAAGGCCCTAACTAACCCAAAATTTAAAATCGACTTTTTCATTGATTTTGATGTAATTATAGGTCATTTTTTTAACACTTGTTATGTTATTTTCCGACAAGTTGTTTTTTTTAATCGATTCTTAGCTAGTTTTTGAGTTTGTTTTAAATTTTGCAATGTTTCGCGAACTTTAGACATGTTCGCGATAAACACGATTTGTTTCTGTAAGTTTTCTAATTATTTACAGCTTAAACGATTAATAATAAAAAGTATTCTTTGCTAATTTCCGCTAATTTAGTAATTTTTAGCGAATTTTTGCCATTCCTTATTATTTTTGGGACTTAAAATGAATTTTATGGCGAAATATTAAAAATTTTCGCGAAATTTCGCTTTTTTGGAATTCTTTTTTGTTACTTCCCGACAAATTCAAATTAATTTTAGTATTTGTTTAAAAGTTTGCAATTTTTCGCGAATTTTAGCCATATTCGCGATAGAAGCGTTTTTTCCTGTGATTCTTTACTGCTTTCACGATTTTTTAATAAATATAAGACTTTGCTATCATGCTGCGGTTAGCAAATCAACAACAAAACTTCGAATACACAAAAACATGTGGATTTGAGAACACCAATTATGCGGATTAAAAAAATGTTTCATTTTCAATTCAAGTCGAAACCTAAAACATACCTGATCATTTTCTTTATAATATTTATTAAATATGAAATAAAAGGATATGTAATTAAATGTTAAACGTTATAAATACATTTTGAAATTTTTTTCAATATGTATCTTTTTGGGAAAAAGGGTATCTTATTGGCAACTAAAATGTATCTTTCTCGAAATTTCACTGGCAACACTGATACAAACGCAAGTTATTGTTTTAAATGATATACACATAATTCAAATAAAATCATTTTACGTTTGAAGCTACTGAGTGGACTTTATATGGGAAATATTGCAAATTATGGACTGATCATCACGAAATTTAGTAGTGTGATTTTTGCAAAATTTTATATCATTCCGTGCATTATTCCACCATTTATGTTAGTTTTTGTAGCAAAATTTTTTAAGGTAGTGGTTCCAAATTTTGATTCATAACTCTGATCCTACTGAACCGATTTTGCTGGATTTCAATTCCAAACTGATTGGGACAGCTACAAGCAATTTGACACCAAGTTTGTTCATTTCTTTTGAGTTTTTCGAAAGTGAGCGTGTTTTCAACAGATGGACAGACAGACAGACGGACACGACTAAATCGACTTAGAATTACTCAAGGAGACAGAATATATATTCTTTATGGGATGAGTAATAACAATAATAATGAATAATAAAAAAGTTTCACACGAATAGACAAACTTAGTATACCCTCTTCGCAACTAATTGTGTTGGAGCGTATAATACTATACTAGCATTTTCTTTACCATAACCGAAATACAATCTAAAAAACACATTTAGGGTAAATTTTGTTCAAAAGTGAGTATTGATTGTTTTTGTTAGGGCCAATTATAATAAAAAACCAAAAAATTGGATTTTTTAGTAACCCAGTAAAAACTTGTAGCGAAAGGGTTAATTAATGATTTTCAATTGCGAAGGGCGTATTCAATTTGTTGAAAGCAAATCGGTTTCAAACCAGAAGTTAAATTAAATCTCCCCAAACATGATAATAGTGATAAGAGTGTTTGAATTTTAAGAAGTTTTAAATAAATATTTTTCTGAAATAGGAAATTTTAAGAATTTGAACAAAAGACGTGCAAGTGCCTAAATCCTAAGCCAATAAATAACATTTACAGAAACCCCATTAATATGCGTAAAACTAATTTAAAAATCTCATTTAACTTAAATGAGAATTCTTAAGAGAAAAAAAGAAAAAATTTAAAACCAACCATCTTAATAGGTTTCATAATTTATCATTTGCTCTTGGGTGATGCTACTCATAAAAGCCAAATTAGCTTCTGTTTTCGTGCGTATATTTCGTTTCCCTTTAAACAAATTGAAAAAGAGAAGTACAAAATTAATTACATTTTGTAATTAGTAAGAGAAATAAAATAAACTGTGGTCAAATAGCAGAAACAGAGATATTCTTGGTCTACTTTTTTTAGTACTTGTTTCATACTTTTTAGTCAAAAAATATGTATGTATGTAAATATATATATACAAAACAGACGGTAACACTTGTTGCTACAGCACTTGAGATTGTAAATGAAAATAGCCAAACCTTTGATAAGAGGAGATACTCGCACTCGAAGACAGATGAATGACGAACGTAAAAATATCGGACAGACCTTCTCAGCCAACCACACAAGATTAATTACACCCTAATGAATGTAAATTTAATACGCAGCGAGTAGTAAAAGATATCTTATTAAAATTACGAGAAGTATTAAAAGAGGAAGAAGAAGGCAGTGCCTTCTATATTTTTATTAAAATTTTTGGTTGCCTCTGTTTTTGTGTTGGCTGTTGAAAATTTAACGAGAACGAAATGTATTCATGGGAAGGATGATCGTAAATGACGATAATTATTTTCGCCCAAATGTATAAAAATGTATACAATGTTTCTATGGGAATAGTTGATAGTAGCAACTTGTACATCTGTTAAGTTGTTTAACATTTTTAAGGTAGCCAGAGTTGTGTGCTTCGAATCAGCTAAAGCAACTTTATAATGATTATTTTTTGAATATAAATGAAATGAACAATATCTCCAAAATCAGTTTTGGAAAAACGATTCAGTAAAATGCACAGTCAACAAAAGTGTTTTCTAAATGTCAGCAAAGCCAATGCAAGAATGATAGAAATAAGGATTACGCCTTGCGCAAGTTTTACCGTTTGATGACGTAGTTGTTCCCTTGTAAAGATTATCAAGTCTCTTTTATATGTGAAAATCGTAATTCCTTACAAAATTTGTAAGTATTACGTGAGAGTTGGCAACCCTGCAATTAATTTCCTCAGAGAGTTCAAATAAAAAATATTATATCAATTGTCAAAAAACTAAGGCCGAGGTCCCGCAATGAGCGGCTGAGCGTCAAAGCGTCAAGTTTGACCGGCAAGTGGCTTATTACTGAGCGTCACTTCTGAGCGGTTAGTTGTTAAAATGCCATTGTAAAGAGTGGCTTCTTCAATGTTATTACGCGAAAATCGTATTCATAAAAATTTTATCCGTTTTTTAAGAAAAAAAAAGCTTAACTTACATTTAAAACAAAATTATAAACAAGTAAGAAAGTATAGTCGGTCAAGCCCGACCATATGATACCCTACACCACAGTATTAATAAACACATCATGCTAATGTGTCCATATTTATCAAGCAAGGGGAATTAAACTATTTATAAACAAATCTACCCAATACAATACTGCCGTATGTCTGTGAAATCCTTTGATTTGCTGTTGCTAAAAATGACCACCAAATCGACAAAACAAAAAAATAATTTCTCGGCATATTTTTAAAATTTGGTAATCTGCCATAATTCGGTCGGCTTTGTAAGCATGAAATCATAAGCTCCATATTCACTTTTGCCATGTTTATTTTTTGACGCTCAGAAAACAACTTAAAATTAGAACAAGTTTTATTCATTAGCGACGTCGCTTAGCCGCTCAAAAATTTCGATCACATGCCGCTCATTTCGTGGCCACTTCAGTAGTATTTCCAGGGCTGCCAGATTTTGACGATTTTTTGTTCCGAAATTAGCAAAGTGCCGATTTGCTGATTTTTTCTAAAAAGTGACGATTTTTTTCAGTCTCCATATTCTGAATAAAACACTAAATTTTCTGACACTTTCGTTTTTAAATCTTGGAACCTAACAAGAGCTTAAGGCGGAAATTATAAATAAAAATAAATGTAAAAACGCTAGACTGACCAAAAAATGGCTAAATTTGCCATTATTAATTAACAATAGCGGCAAACTTCGCTATTAAACGAGATGTCAAAATCGGGTTTTCCAATTGCAAAGCGTTGAGGCCGCTCTAAACTAGAAAACGCATGCCGCTTTTGTTAATGTACGGTTGCAATATGCAAGTCTTAAGAATATCTTTAAATTATTATTTTCAGAGTACAAAAACAGCAATGTTACACTTATTATCTTTCGTCAAGCCATCATCAAATGAACCTTTTACGACTCTCTGTATAAATCATATTTCCAACAATTATACGGCGAATATTTCACGGGTTGTAAGATAAAATCTACGTGGGTCTCAAAGGATTGATAGGATTCTTGACATGAAAGAATCGTTAGATAATCTTTACCCACGTCTTAAACGATTGAGGAAGCTCCTTTCGCTGTGCTATGAAAGAATGTCAGTCGTGTTACAGTTTTTCCAATGTGAGGAATATTCTACGATTAAAACATGCGTTCATCGACGATCAAAGATCTCTGATCATCTGAATGTTTTTTTTTTTTTTACAAAAATCGAGCAAAAATTGTTTAAAAAAAAACAAAATTTTAAGTTGTCCGATTTTTTTTGACGATTTTTCGAACCGTAAAAGACGATTTTTTTATATTTTCTCAGGAAATTGAAGATTTTTTCACAAATTTATCTGGCAGCCCTGAGTATTTCATATGTTTTAATTTTTTGACGCTCATCGCTCAGCTACTTGACGCTTAGCCGCTCATTGCGTGGCCTCGGCCTAATAAAGAAAAATAAGAAATAAATAAAAATAGAAGAGAGCAGAAGAGCAGAAGAGTACAAACATAAAATGTGCAGTGGGCAAATGTCAACAAATTAACCGCGAAAAACTATCGTGTTGCGTTCTTTTAATTAAATGTATATAAAGATAATATATATTTATGTAAGTTAAAAATAAAATTATGCAGAAAAAACTAACTTCTAAGTAAATATTTTCAGTTTTCAAATAATTTAAATAGAAAAGTAATAAATTGTCCTACTGTCATGTTTACACATAAATAACAGTTTGAAAGCTAAAAATTATTAGCCAAAGTGACGTCACAGTTCCTACATGCGCAGCAAAATTTTTATATCTGACTGATGTCGTAATCTTTGTTTCTATAATTCTTGTGTATATAGCCTGATACTCTGTTAAACATTTCACATGAAATGCTGTCAAAATTTATTAAATATTTTATTAAAAAAATTATTTTTATGTGGGGTTTGTTAACATTGTACAAGTTCGCATGATTGATAACATTGATACATGTCAAAATTTCCGTGTGAAATAATCAATGTTGCTCAACATTTTTCACAAATTTGAATAGAGTACTAGGCTTAAGATAGAAATATCTAAATATTTTTAGATTACATACTTTCCCTTTAAACTTTTGACTGAAAACAGATCCTTCATTTGATGTCAAAATTTAATTTGAGTGTTAATACGAAAAAATATCAGTAATAAACTATTATTTCTGCAAATTTAGAAAATAACAATTATTTCAACTAAAAAAATAAAAATCATTATTGAAAAAAAATAATTAGTTTATAACAATTATTTCAGCCAAAAAATTAATATCAGAAAAAACAATAACATATATATATATATATATATGTATATGTATATGTTTATGATAAATGTAATAATTGTTACGGTCCCTGATACAAAAAACCACAAGGAAAGTTGGAGAAAACAGGGGAAAATAAAAGCAAAAAGACATAAACATGCTACGTATGACAGTTTTGAGCCAAAAATTTTATATTGTACATAAGAATGTTATTTTATACAACGCAGAGCAGAAATAATACGAGCGCTTTTAAGTTCCAGTTGTTGTATTTAGGCCCGTTTTCACAACTTACCGATAGCTAAAATTAGACACTAACCGGCCTTGTAAAAAGTGTAACATTATTAAAACTTTATAAGTGTGCGATAAAACAAAATAAAGGTAAATCCTACCTGTTAGATTAAAGTAAAGTTGTAATTTTAATACGGCCGATAAAATCCTACCTTCAGCTATCGGTAAGTTGTGAAAACGGGCCTTAAGGCCGTGTCAGATACAACTTCTTCGCTTGTGTAACGTTTCTTAGTGCTGGTTCACACAGGTCAAGTTTGACTCTTCAAGTCTTGAGCTTTTAGAAGAGAGGGGCAAAGAGAATGGAAAGGGGTACATACTTGACCGTACCAGTCAGTTTTGTATTTTTCTTTTCTTTTTTCATCCGTAATATAATAAAAAGCTACAAAGTTGAAGGAAAAGAAAACCAAAATTAATTTTGTGCATAAACGTGAACGCAAGTTCACTTGACCTGTGTGAACCAGCACTTACTTAGATAGAAAAGCGTAAAGCAAAGGTGTATTGCACAATCATAACTTTGACAGCACTCACGCATTGTGCGTTTAACAAAAAAAAAAAAAAATAAATAAAAATAAATTACTAGCAGATTGTCAACGCGCGCAAAAGATGAGAGTTGCCTAACTTATCGCTTCGCTCTGCGTTAAAAGTACTTTATAAGTATGAATATTTCATGTCAAAGCGAAACTGTAATGCAACACGAAGCAAAAGTTTTTTCTGACATGGCCTTTAGTCAGTTTAACTGTATCGCCTTACTACTGTAAATTATCTAAAATGGTAATTTGAAACACTACATTCTTGAGAATTTATTTATTAAAAAATCTTGAAGCCACTTAAGACCAATTGATTACAGATAAATATACATATGTACTGTGAGCGTCAAAATAAAGTGTACAGCTTGTTTTCCAATATTAAAAGGGTTATGTTAGTTATACAAAGTTAAATTTCTACTTTGCCAAATTTGATCAGACTTAAAGATTGCTGTCATCTGTGAAAAATACGTTGCTTCAAAAAGTGACAAAAGCAACTTGGACAAAAAAAAGCGTGATAAAAGATAGAAATAAGAAATTCAACGGAAAAAATATAGTCTCTAAAGTGAAGCGTGATAGGGTTAGCTTTTGTAAAACGTCCTAAAACCGATGGATCAGCCCAACAGTAACTCGATATCAACTCAAGTAAACATCTGGAAACATTTGGACAGACAAATTAAAAAAAAAACATTGGCAGCAAGCACTCTCTGAATAAAATTCTGCAGGAAGAGTAGTTAAAATTGTCTACTGAGCTAACTTTAAAATGGGTGGAATTGATGCCAAAGAGACTAGAAGCCGTCCTTAAAGCAAAAATAAATCAATCAAAGTATTAACCACTTCACTTTTCTTAGTATTTTAAAACTGTACACTTTTTTTTGACGCGCTTAAAACGGAATAAATTAGTTTTTTTATTGTACTGTTTTTGTTGTTTTTGAAATATTTCAAATTTTAAGTTTTAAATTGCTAAATAACAGTTTTTATATTGGAAAACCTGTTGTACACTTTATTTTGCCGCTGACAGTATGTATATAGATAAATATGTGTAAATCTATGTATTGTAATAAGTGTGGATTGCAAAAACAAAATTTAACTTAAGCTGCGTTACAAAAAATATGCTTAAATGTTTAGGTTATCTCCTTTGCCTTTGGAGATATTCGGATAAAACGGATTTTTTGGCTTGATTTTATAACGATTTTTCTAGTTTTTTAATCGGGTGGATTATGTTTATAGTGCGTTCAAGATTTTTTATATTGGTAGTAAAGCAGTCTTTAAACAATGTTATGTTGTATTACCGTGCCGATTATACCTGCTATGTTATTAAATATTTTTTCAGGTTCTATATTTTAGTCAAATTTAAGTTCAGAAAAATAGAATTAATGAGGGTCAAGTATCCACTTTAAACCCAAATGCACTTTTGTACCTGTTTGGACTAGCCTATAGAACACTTTTTTTTATTTATTTTGGTTATTTATTCATTTGTTTCGTTATTATTGGGTGCTCGACATTGTAGTTAAAAAACAAATGAGTGTATTGAAATTGGTTTTCATTTATATATAGTTGATAAATAATATGGCTTTGAGGTATTTAGCCTGCAATTTGTCCATTTCTTGTCACACAACAATTTGCCGTGGAGCTTTTTATTTATTTATCATAAAGCCAACCATTAGACTCAAATAAAATAAAAAAATTATTTTATGTGTTGTTTATAGAACATGAGCGCCTTACTCATCCGTTCAACTTACGTTTAAAACAAAAACAAATTTCGAAATTTTCATTATATCATTTAAAATCTATAAATTAAAAGGTTTTTGTTTTGTGTTTTTTTATTCTTCTTTGTTATTTTATCCTATTTTGATGTTTCTCTTGGCAGACTTGGCACGATACATCAATTTGAATAGAGAGAAATATAAAACTGTTTACCGTGGTTATAAATAAGTTAGTGAATCACATAGTGGTTAGTGTTAAAAGTTAGTGAATTGCACTGCTGATCATAGCAATGTTGACACACTTTATAATGATTGCAAGGATTAAAAATTTAACTGTCTTTCATTATCGCAACATATTATACATAGCAGATTTTCTTGTGCTTTAGCTGCATTATTATTCAAGCGTTCTTTTTCATTCATTTCAAAGTTATCATCATCAACACCATCATCATCATCAGAAGTATGTATCTCATCAATGAAGTTTTCTGCAAGCATGCTATTTTCCATATTGGAAAAATGTGTAAGAATCTCCATTAATGTGATTTTTTTTTTCTTTCAATAAGGAGAGTTTCTTGTTAATAAAAGAATCGCGTCGACTATGAATTACTTTTTTTTACAAAGCGACAGGCAGCAAGAAAGTGATTTTAAAAAATCAGCAGATTTTTCCGATTCTATATCTAAAAGCATATCCAAAAATTTGAAAAAATTACAACGCTTAGGAAGTTTCATGTTCATACGACTATGAAAACTTTCAGCACAGTTACTAGTCCTCATGGCTTCTTTTTATACCGTAAAATTTTCAGGTTTTTCCTCAAAAAAAAAAAAAAAAAAAAACGTTATACAACATTAAATTTTATTTCGTTTAAAATGTATTTACACAAATTTAAGCTCACTTACTTTTTTTTATCCACTGATTATGAAATATTTTATAAAAGGACTGAAGAAGCTTTCATTTGTATTCTCTGTGAAATAATTTTCACCCATAGCCTCTTCTTGTAATATATGTATGGTAAGCAACCACAATGTTATTTGGTTTCAGTAACGGCAAGAACAAAAATTTAGAAAATAACGCTTTTTCATTTTTATTTCTGTTCAATTTTCTTAGAAAGTTTGGTATTCTGGATCCTTTACGACGAATAGGATGACTATAGTGAAACCAGCATCCGATCAGTTTTACATTTGGATATACATACACATTTGAAAGCATTGCGTAAACTAGTCTCCAACATTTTTCATTTTTCGAATTTATTCTATGAGCTTAATTTCAGTTATGTATTATATAAAGCTTTTTTGTAATAGTTCTATTCCTACAATTTTTCAGAAATGACTTTATACACTACCAGACTATTATATTGTATTTTCTTTTTACATTTTACCTTAGCCTTCCTTTGGAAAGCAATGTGGTATATTGTATGTACAGAAAAATTTATAGTTATTAGACACCAGCAGAATGTAATGCATTACAAAAAAGCTTTATAAAATACATAACTGAAATTTAGCTCATAGAATAAATTCGAAAAATGAAAAATGTTGAATATAATATAAAGTAACCTTCGGAAGGAAATAATTCCCAGTTTCTATTTGTTAAAATAGTTGAGTTAAATACATTAAATTTATAAAGTAACACTATCCAGTGAGACACAAAGAATGCTGACGAAGGCCGTAGCGAGCCAGAAAATGCATTACATTCTGCTGGTGTCTAATAATTGTAAATTTTTCTGTACATACAATATACCTCATTGCTTTCCAAAGGAAGGCTAAGGTAAAATGTCGCGACTGTCAAAAAACGTAACATTACACTTTGTGTTCACAATATTACACATGAAAATGCTTTTGTTTAAATGCAACCCTGATCAAATGAAAAGTATAATTGTATTGAAAAATTTTGAAAATAGGATTAAGTCGTATGGAATGTCAAATTTTATTTTTGTAATACTTGTCATTTTCATAACACATTGCATTCACACAATAACACTTTTACATACGTATTACTTGAGCTTTTGACATATTTTAATCTCAAAGCATACAAGTGTAAAGTACTCTTTAGCAAAAAGTTCACATTTTCATCTGGCAACCCAAAAATATTTGTTTGTACATCTTCTTCTTCTCTTGCTTGCTATGTTCGACCATAATGTCTACGGTCAGTAGGTATGACCTCAACATGGTTGATGAGCAAAGATGAATTACCGTGATTAATTTAATAAACTGTGCAATTTGTTTGTTAACTAACACAGTTCCACAGACTCATACAGTTTTTTTAAAGGCGGTTAAAATGTATAATGAGACATTGAATGAAAAATATAGTAAAACTTGGTGGCAAAAAGAATACGAATACAAAGTGTGTGTAACTACTGTTTTCTTTCAACCTGTTTCACTTTAGCCATGACGTTTATGAAACAACCAGTGGTGGCTGACTCGTTAAACATTTGAAGCTTAATTAAATTTATCTACAGGTTAGTGAAAAATACTTAATTAAAAAATAATGATCTTTTCAGAAGCGCATTTTGGTTGTCTTACAACAATGGAGAGGAGATGCAAATTTAAAATTATCATAAATTGAGTCTAAAACTGATTTTTATCGATCAGCATAGAGTTGCTGTATTTGCCTTCTTTAGACACGATTCTCCTATTTCAGGCCACTGCTTTGACAATTCCTTTTTCTCCGGTGGAAAGTCGTGGAGACATGTCTTAGCTTTATTGGCAGCGAAACTTCGCCAAACACTCTATTAAAACATCTGGACAAGGCTGTTTTTGTTCTTTGTCATCTTCCAATGAATATGAGATTTATAGCACTTTTAATTCGCTATCAGCTTGATCACGAACCTTTAGCCGACGATCATCCAATACCATTTTGTAAATTTTTTAACCGTTTTGGTGTCGACCACTGTGGTGTTCGTCTAAGTAGCTGTTGCGGTTTTATTGAAACTCTGCCACCCACCCAATATTTCATAGTCTTAAATGAAGAAGCAGACTTCGATGCAGTCGCATCTAGCTCGGTTCTTATATTAGTTAGACTGAGACCTCTCATATGAAAGCATTGAATAACATAACGGTGAACAGTTAAATAAACCACACTTAAAGCTTTGTTTTCAATGAAACTCTAATTTCATTATAATGCTTGGACCTTGCCATTACGTATGAAATGCCTTTTACATTTATTTTTTTTTAATTTCCTAAGTAAGCCCCGCAAAGCTCTATGCTTGTCTGCAGGAAAGAAACCAGAGTCTCTGGCGGGAATCGAACCCGCAACCCCGGCGCTGATAGACTAGCTCGGTACCAGCTAGCCTACTGGGGCACTCAAAATTACCGCCTCTAGATTGGTTGTAGCAGTCTTTTCTTTTTCGCATATTTCGGGCGTTATATCGGCGATAACTTGACGCATGTTGGTTTTTAAATACTCCGATGTTAAGCTTAAGGTCAACATCATAAGTGGTTAATACTTTTTGTGCATTTTATACGTTTCTAAATGCAAGTTACACACAACGCTTTTTTTGGGCCAGTTATTTATACAATCTCTCCTACGTCAACAAAAAGTGAAAGAATCTTTTCTAAATCAAGTTTCATCTATGCAAAAGAAAGAAATCGTTTAAAACTTAAACTTTTAAACTGCATACTCTTTTTGGAAGAATATTTTAGAAGATTTGCTTAAATTTTGATAAATTTTTGAAATTTTGATTTCTTATTTTTAATGTTTTCCTCTTTTGTTAAATTGTTGTTACTTTTTTATAAAAAATTTATGTTAAAAAATATAATTTTTGGTCTCATTTTTAAACTTCTAAACTAGACAAAATTAAAATTATTAATTAATTGTTCGATTATTATTCGATTAAATTTTTACCTTGAAAAATTATTCGCTTAATATAAAACATCGATTAATTGAATACCCGAGTGTTTATACAACGTACGTTCCAAAATTCATATATGAACAGGGACATTAGCAGCTACCTTAAATTAAATACTAAAAGATATGAAGGAAAATCATCCAATGATCTGATAAGAAGCCTTTAAAAAAGAAATTTAAAGGACTTCGTTCTCAGTTCTCATCTGTGCAGCAAATCTTGTGTGGGAGCAGATGAGGAATATGTGCCAAAGCTGTGATGTTTCAACCAGCTGGCATATTTATAAAATGCATTTAAGAATTAGAGAAATCGCTTTTAATACGGTAAGCAAACTCAGGGATCTAATCACCTTATCGAATAAACTATTGAATTTTTTTGGATACGATAGACACTGACGTATCGAATGAAAACTCGATGATAAATTTAATGTCGAGTAAGTCGATATCGAATGCTATTATTTCAAATTCAATACATTTCATTCGATATCGAGTTTCAAGATACCAAAATAAATAACTTCGATGAATTTTGCTCGATATCATATGCGGTGATCAGACCCCAGTATTTCGGTTATAACTCATACAAACTTCCGACATTTTGGTATATAAGTCATGTACATAGGACATATCGCAGCCCTAAAATTTAGGTTTTTATAAAAATTTTGATGTTTTTTAGCCCATTTTTGGAGTATTTTGCTCATAAATTACCCATTGTCTAACCGATTTGATATTTTTATATACCGACGTGTTAAGGAAGAATTTTACCATTTACTTAAGTTATATTTATATTTAAACATATATATATACTTGTATACATATATTTTAACAAAGTTAATTATAAAAAAAGAGTAATTTTTGGGAATTCAGTATCTCGGTTGTAACTCTGCCATTTTTAACCGATTTGACAGATTTATGTACCGACGTGTTTAAGAAGAAATTTGCTAAATAAAAAATTATATTAGATAAACTTAAATCTTATGTAATTTAAGTTATTTTTGATGTCACAACAAGATATATGAAGCAGCCTCACCAAAAATCTCAAATTTTAGAAAAAATTTTAAAAAAAACCTTACAATCAAATTTTAAATAATGATGATTTTTGCAGTTAGGTGTTTATAGCGGATCAAAAAAATATAAAGGTAAATGAGGTAAAAAAAACTTCCCATTTGTTGCATAGTGTTAGTTAAGAAGATATAGGGAGGAGAGCGTTTACCCCTCTTGCCTTGGTTCACGCCCTAAATAATAAAAATTATAGGCTATAGTTCCTTCCAGATGGTAAACTACACTGTGCAACAAAAAAAAAACCAGCCTCAACACTTGCAACGCAAAATGAAAGTAGACTTCTAGTAGAGCAAATCTGCCAAAGGGTTTTGAAAAGTTAGCTCGGGCTTCCGAAATATGGGCCCCTAAAGTTTTTGAATTTTTTGAAAAGGCGTTTGGTATAAGTCAAAAAAAATGTACTAAATGCACTTCTGAGCTAAAAAATAATTTCAGATGTCTTTAGTAGAATCGCATGGCGATTCTTTTCTAAACATTTATTAACCCTCTAACAATAATTTTAAGGGGTCATTTTTTACCTTATACACTAAAACAGCACGTTAGAGGGTTAAAATGTTCTACGAATATTTTCTGCATCAAATTTTTTCTTAGGGGTCTTCTAAGACCAAAAAATCGTGCAATGTATGTTTTGAAAACATTTCAAGTGACAATAAGAAATCATAATATGGAAAATAAGAGGTATTTTGTTGATATTTGTGTGAGAATAATATTTAGGAAAATCTAAATGCCATATCCCCGAAACAATTGGGACGATTTCATGCCAGTAAACCATCTACAGACTATCCCAAAAGTACCCTTAAATTTTGGTTTAAATCGGTCCACCGTCGCAGTTAGCGGTGACATCAAAGTGTACACTACAAATATTTAGCTCACAGGGTTTTTAAATTGATATATGTGTCAGTTTCAGTTAAAAGGGACCTATGGGCAAAAAATGAATTTTGTAGAAAAACGATTTTAAAGTTGACAAGTTAACTTTTTTCTTATCAAAGCTGTATTTTAAAGTAATGCAGGTAGAAAACTGCGGTTTGCTGCATTAGAAAGAGCATATTGTCTTTTTTAAGAATCACCAAAAAAGTAAAAATCGATTTTTTCATCCAACGGTACCTTTTAACTGAAACTGACTCATACTTATATAGATTTAACAACCCTAGAGCTAAATATTCGGCATCATAGCTAAAATATGAAATAGTGTTTCTTCCGTCCCCAAATGATTCGAAAACGATATTCTTGGCTCCTTTTTTTTTGAGGATTGCTATGGCGTAGCGTAGGAATCGTACAACAAACTTATATTTTTTGTTCTCTTTTCCATTTTGTTTTGATTCTCATTCTTAAATGCAAATGTTGAAGTTTGGGTGTAGTTTTTTGTTGGCGTGCCAGAAGTATTTATTGAGTATAATAGAGGGCTCAGGATGCCTTGTGGGACTCCAGCGCCAACTGGCTGAGGGGAACTTAAGAAATTGCCTTTATTTTATGTCAAATGTTTTTAATCATTATCAATAAGAATTCAAATGTTAAAACCAAAGAATTGAAAAAGCTTTGAGAATTTTTTTTTTTTTTTTATTATCGCTCTCAATATTGTTTTCGTATATAAAAATGTATTTCACTATTCTTTTTTTTTTTTTCACTTTTGTTATATTTTATACCAACATACCTATTAATTGTTTAAATAATATACCTGTTTTATGTTATTATTTTGTATATTTTTATGTTATTGATAAATACTTTTGATCATAACTTCATTAGATTTCTACTCACTAAAACCCATGTTTTGTTGTAGAAGTTCCAAATAAATGAAATAAATAAATAAAAAATAAAAAAAAAAAAAAAAAAAAAAAATAAAAATAAATAAAAAATAAAATGATAAAGTAATTTGATATCAAAGGTTTGACTTCGTGTTTGTTGGGATAATAATCCTTTCCACCTATTTTTTATCACAGTACATATTTTCTTTTTCAAACAACTGCCGCCACCTGTACGCCAGGTCGGCTAGTTTTGGAACCGCACACGTATAGTCCCCTTTAAATAGCTTGCAATTAAAAAAAAAAAACAAAAACCTCTTAAACATTATTTCAGAAAGTCCATAGTTGATATGTACCCTATTGATAAGTTCAAAATTGCGCGTTGAAAAGTCCTAAATAGACCTGCAAACACTTGAAGTCGAAATTAATTATTGAATAACAAAAACAGATAACAAAAAATGAATTTAAAAAAATATAAACAATTTGTCGATCACAATCTGATTCCCAAGCGTTAAAGATAGTATCATTGGAAATTAAGACTGGAATTATTAAATTACATCTTAATGGGTTATTTGTTGCTTTTTTATTAAGGAGATGTCAAGCATACTAAAGCATACTTAGGCATTAATTCTTCTACTTGTCATATAATAAAAAACCTTAATTAAAAATTGTTTAAATGTTCCTTTCATCCACAGTCTGTATGTGGCATCCAGACAATTCAACTAATAATCCATTTGTTTTAACATGGTCAAGTTAACAGATAACAGCCCATAAATTTCAAAGCAATTAATGTTGACTAATAAAAAATAAAATTATCGGCTGCTAAAACAATCAACGTAAATGAATAAAATGGAAAACAAAAATAATCCTAATTTATTTTAATCAAAACGTTTAATTTATTTTTCTGTCTGTGTGTATTTTATTACAAAAGGATATTGTGAGACAGGAAATATTTAAGAAACCATCCCAAAGAAAACACACATACACACTCCCGAAAGATGAGTGAAAGCAACACATGTTTTTTATTTATTTTTAAGGGCTACACAAGCCTTCTGCTGAGCTGAGAGTTTGAATGGTACGATCATGAATGAAGGGACAACAAATGACCACTCTAATCAAACAAACAAACTTTCTGTGTAACTCTCACAATTCCACACACACACACACACACACTCCTTTTAATATAACAATCGTACAGGATAAAACAAAAACAAAAAAGAAAGATAAGTTATAAAAACAAATAATCGTGATGCCATGTGGTTAATAATAACAAATGCCGAAAGGCAATTAAAATCAACAACAAACAAATGCCGACCTTTAATTAATAAATTATAAATAAAACCATGTCTTCTGCTGCTGCTACGGATGACGACCAACAGGAACAACAAGCAAAGTTGACTAGGGACAAGATCACAGTGATGCCAGAAGACAAGCATCTTAACATTAGAAATTGTCTTAGACAACTTCTTGTACAATTCCAAATGAAATCTTTTATACAAATTTTACAGAATTGTCAATTATATGTAAAATAGGGCGAACAAATTCGTTCCAAAATTGTCAACTTATGGTATCAAAATGACAACACAACGTTTTTAAGTTTGTTAAAAAATATTGTTAAAAAAAGAAGGAAAAAATAAAAAAATTTCCAAACGTTGTCAAATCAACAATAAAATATTGTCAAATCGATAACGGAAATATGTACAATACTATTAGTAAGCTAAGTTTAAGTGGTTGCTACAAATAAATTTTTATTGTACAGTACAAAAAAATGTTAAATAAGGCAAAAAAACTAATTGTATGTTCCAAACATAAAACTAAAAAGATGTAATCAATCACACGTAACACGAAAATAGCTTTTGGCGACGAGGAGGATTAAGATACAGGCTCCTAACCATAATCAAAAATAACGTCGACTTTTTCTAAAATATACTTTATAACAATAGTGTTCACATGCATTTAAAGTCGGTTTAAGGTTAAAGTATACATTATTTTGACTATGAGTATATGTGATTGTCGCTTAAGAGGTAAGTTAAAAAAAAGCTGGAGAATAATGTTCGTATATAAACAATAAATAACCATATTTTTATTTAATTAAATAGCTGACCCGGCAAACGTGGTTCGGCCGTACAAATTATTTCTAGCGAATATTTTGGTTGTGGGGATGAATGAAGCCAGAACGAAAAAACTTAAAAACTTTGTACCAAATATCACCAAATTATCTCCAAAATTGCGACCTGTACTTTGCGCACAAGGTTCACATGGACGTACATCGTTGAAAAAGTGATTCTGAGTCGATCGGTAACATAAAGGTCGGCCTAGGACTAATATTTAAAGGTGTTTCAAGCATCAGCATACATGCATAATACCCTCTCAACTATTGTGGTGTTTTCTCTTAAAAATTATTTTGATTTTGCTCATACAAAAATACTAAACCCCAATTAAAAATTGGAGGGCAAAGGTAGCAGAATGAAAATTTGGGGTTATAAGTATTTTTTGCCAAATAAAAACAAACTGCAAAAAAAAGTTTTTTGATAAACATATCGGCACCAAAACTTTGAGTTAAATAAAAAAACCAGTCCTAGTTGGTTTTAAAGTTTGCAATATTTCAATTTATTTCTAAAAAACAGATCCAGAAAATTGGGAAACCAACAAGTCGTTTCATGATGGAAAGAAAAAAGTTCAACATTTACAAGTTGTAAATGATGTGGCAAAACGAGGTGTGGCTTTGGATAACACATACTTCAATCTCACAACATCTGAAACTGATTTTCAGAATTTATTGCAGGGCATAGAAAGTCATCATAAGAACCCCAATAAATGATTTTTAAACAAAGCAAAACAAATGAGTAACAGCATTGCAGTTTTGTACACAAAAATAAAGCTTGCACATTGTTTTATATGGTTTCCTCAAAAGTGATAAAAAGCTTAGTTTTTGACAAAGTTATGCAGAAATCGCAAAAAATGGCCGGCAAACCTGATTTTTGGCAAAAATTTGACTTAAGCGACCTCTAAACATCTTCCGAAATATTTAAATTTTTCTTAAGCACCCATGAAATTTAAAAAAAAATTTTTTTTTGGGACACACTTATGTTTTATAAAAACATTTTCAGCCGTATTCATAAAAACTTATTAATGTTTAATTAACCATATTTAAGGAAAAATTGCTAAAGATGAAATGAAAAAAAGTCTATTAAACGTTTAATAAACCATTCATAAAATAAGAAAATTTATTGTTGGATTAACCCTTCTTTAACCCTTTCGGTCCTATTGGGTAAATACATCCCAGACAATGTTTGAATGATCCGTTTGGTTCTTTAAAGTAAAAAAATCACGTTTGCAATTGTCCCAGTCGAGTTTTTTGTGTTAGTTTATCAATTCTTATAAGATTTGTACATAGTTTCGATACAAGTGGGACATATTGTCCCATTTGTATTAAAAAACCGGTTGGGACAATAGTCCGAAAAATCCGATTGGGACAATATCTCAGACAATATCCTAGAATTATGAAAGGACTTACGGAAAAACTAATAATGCAAAACATAATAAATTTTTAAGCATTTTCAATATGTGTGAACAGATTTTTCATTTACATTGTTAATGAACTTATTTTTGTTAAATATGTTTAAAAATAATGGAAAAAACATTTTACTTATTAATATGGACATGTTTAGTACATTTTATTCATTTTTTTCAATTTAGGCAACCAATTTAAAGTTGTATTGTTAAATATTTTAAACATTTTTTATATGATTTAAATGAATGCGTCTAGAGGCAAATGTTGATATTATCTTTAATTATTTTTTTAAATTATTCCAATTCGTTTTTTATACGTTTTAAAGAACAAATTGTTGTTCAAAAATATTTTTTTGGCTTTACTTAAAACTAAAAATTTGTTGGCTAACTATGGAAGTTATAATGCCAGTGTATCACACGAATAAAAATTTTTGGCTAACCAATTTAGGTTATTATGCCAGGGTATCACACAATTTCCAGAGCCTCAACCACAAGACCTCGTTCGACCTAAACCTTCGTATAGGAAGGCGAGAGCTTCTAGAATCCGCTTCGGAGTATTTTTGAAAAACGCCTGAGTTATGTGTGGTCCTCCACCAGTCACCTTGAGTTATTAATGGTTCTCCACCAGACAAAAACCTTAACTTGAGGTTAAAAACGATTGCACAAAATCAATGGTGACAGCCGCAAAAACCGTAACTCGGTACAGTTATACGACGCAAAGCCATTAACCAATGCGGGGTGACACCACAAAACGCACGAAAAGCAGACAAACTAGAACGACCTGATTGTCCTTTAAAAAAAAAAATGACAACGAGCGCGAGCTGCTTCTCCACTCAGAGCAGTTTTACGAGTGTTGTTCAAAAATATTAAAAAGAAGAAAAAAAGCAATCATAATAATAGTGATGTTAATAAAAAGTAAACAAACTTTTTATTCGAATACTTTCTTATCGTATATATTAAAAAAAGGTTTAAACAAACATTTTTATAATACCGTTCGCCAACATTTTGTTCAGAAACTAAAATAATATGTAGTTTTATTTGATAAGAATAATTTTTAAGGTCTACAATTAAAAAAAATTATAAAAAAAAATTAAATATAGAATATCAAGTGAACCGAACAGAAGTTTCATGCATCACTAGCAATAAAATGGCAGCAAAAATAAAGAAAGTTGCCATACTTAAACACAAAATCGCTACAAACAGTTAATAGTAAAAAAGATGTAAATGTACGTTTATGAATATAAATTTTTATAAGAAGTTTATAAGACAAAAATCGTTTGATAGTTATTACATACTATAAACTTTAAATAAGAACTTTTTATGAATATGGCTGTTTATGTTTATAAATTGTCAAAGAAAATTCATTTTATATACATCTAAAAAAACCTGTAGTATTTGATGAATGAGGCTTTACATATTTAATAAAATTCCATTAAAAATGTAAATCTGGCAACATTCCTTTAAAATTATGGCCAAGAGTTGGGTTTTTATTATTGAATACATGGCAAGTGCCATCCTTTTACGAGTTTTCTTACTACTGCAAGAATGATTCTAAACCATTTCTACCTGTCTTAATAAAACTTATTTTCTAAAAGTGGATAAATTTCTTTCTGTTTGGTTTTTTATTTTAAATATAAATAAGTGTTGTTGGTTTTGTGGCAATAATACGAAATAATGAACTTGTAGTATGTGACGAGGATTATGTCAGTTAAACAATTATGATTATACGAATAAGTCTACAGGTCCTTTTGTCTTGAGTTGAAAAAGGGGCAAAAGCCTTCACTCGTATAACAGCAGCAAAAGTCTTAAAAGCATCTAAAGCAAATGTCAAAATTTAATTTGATAATAAAAACGAGCATCTGCGCCAATATTCGCCGAATACGAATATTCAATCTGAAACTTAACACCATTAAATACTTTAAATTTAATTTAAAAAATCGTCTTTTTGGGTCGATAACATTAAATTGTAAAAAATCGTCACACTACTAAATGTCGCGCCAAACCTTAAAATCGCAAATTTTATTTTTCCTGAAAACATTCTGTTTAGTTCCCTGAGAAATGATGAGGGCGAATTAATCTATGCCAAAGATCAGCAGTTGGAGTTGTAGGAGGACTATTACACCAAATTGCTATCGGTCAATCCGACTGAATATTCAACAATATGTGATTGCGAGCCAATGCATCATATAAATAACGTACGATACGAGATAAATATCGTAACGCCCTCATTCGAAGAAGTGGCAGATGCAGTTAAACGTTTGAAGTCCGGTAAATCAGATGGAATACCTCCTGAGATTCTTAAAATAGACATGACTCTAACAGCAACGTTACTAGAACCTTTGATTTCACATTTTTGGTTAAATGAGAAAATTCCGGTTGATATTAGAGAAGGCCTTATAATAAAACTCGCAAAAAAAGGAAACTTGCAAGATTGCTCCAACCGGAGGGGTATTACTCTTTTGAATATTGTAAACAAAATCATAGCCCACATCCTCCACAATCGTATTGCATCCATTATTGAACCACAGCTAGACCAAACAAGTCATGTATTGATCACATCAACAGCTTGAGGTTAATTGTGGAACAGTGGGTTGAATGGCGCTCACCCCTTTACTTAGTGTTCATTGACTTTAAACGTTCATTTGATACACTACAACACAAGGCGATATGGGAAGCTCCCGAGAAGATAATTAATCTTATTAAGGAGCTTTATAACAACACATTTTGTTTCATACTTCATGAGGGTACAGCAAGCAAACCCATCAAAGTAAACATAGGTGTTCGTCAAGGCTTTGTTTGTCTCCACTACTGTTTAACATAGTACTTGACGTAGTTATGAACCTCTGCATGAATATGCATCATGGAATTTCGTGGGGCCTTAATGATAGGTTAGAAGATATTGATTATGCAGATGACGTCTGTCTTTTATCCCACCGCTTCTCTAGCATGCAATCTAAGATTTAAACCTTTGCTACACGTGCAGCCAAAGCGGGACTACAAATTAATATCAACCAAACCAAATCAATGCGCATACATTCTTTATGCAACGAGAACTTTCAGCTTTCGGTCCAACCCATTGACGTTACTGAAATCTTTTGTTACCTGGGGAGTATAATTTTAAAAACAGGGGCCAGCAAAGAAGATATACAGAATAGACTGCGTATGGCACGCTTAATAAATTCTGGAGATCTCAAAATATCTCAACTCACACCAAAATCAAGGTTTTTAATAGCAATGTAAAATCTGTGCTTCTGTACGGCTGTGGAACCTGGAATATTTCGAGCCGTGAAATGAGTTGCATGCAAGCTTTTGTAAACCGCAGCCTCAGGCGTATTGAAAGGATATTCTGGCCTGCCACGATATCAAATCTGGAGTTGTGGAATTTAACCCATCAAATTCCTTTAAGTATGAATATCCGATTGCGTAAATTTAGTTGGCTAGGATACACAATGAGAAAACCAGCACATGATTTAACTCAAAAGTCTGTAGAATATAACCCCTGGTGTCCTGGCATGAGATGAGTGAAAGTTTACACTTTCTGTTTTCAAATATACAATATGTATATATAAATCTTAGTCCTGGCATGAGATGAGAACGATTCCCACTGATAGAATACAATGGAAAACATTTGTTGCGGCCCTATGTTCTAAGGGAATTAAAGGATTACATTTATATATATATAGAACATAGGGCCGCAACAAATGTTTTCCATTGTATTCTATCAGTGGGCATCGTTCTCATCTCATGCCAGGACTAAGATTTATATATACATATTGTATATTTGAAAACAGAAAGTGCAAACTTTCACTTTTTTCCGGGGCCCAAGGCAGTAAATTTTATAGTTTCAAACGAATTAACTCAGCTAATTTAAAAAAGAAATAAAATATGTCATTTAAAGAGATAAACGAAGCTTTGAAAGTTAATCTCTCTGATCTGTCTGATTTTGGTGACTCAGAAGATGATGACGATCTTAAAAGAAGCAGGGTTTAACATTGCTTTTAGTAGTAGTGATCCAGAGTCAGATGTATAAGTTGTTCCGTCCACTTCAACGAGTGTGGACCAAATAATATGCATCACAGTACACCTCCATCTACACTGTAGAATTTGTATCGTAGGGTCAAGTTCTTACAATGTAAAATTTCCTTATACTTTTATAAGTTATAAATTAATGGAAAATAATTCTTACAATAAATATGATATAGGCATTTCTCAGATTCCGTAAATGTTAATTTTTTTACGGAACAGGTTTGTTAACATAAAAATTATCCATTTTAATGAAAAATTTCTTTTTGAGCGCAATGTCATAAAATTGGAGAATGCTCGGCATTTCATATAGGAATACGAATATTCGTAATATCACTAGTATTTGCATATAAAACAATAATTTTTATTATTTGTCCAACATGTTTCTATTTACGTGTGCTTCTTTGTCCGTTATCATTTAAATTTGATTACAATTCCCTTAAGCAAAAAATAAACAAACTGGGTACATTATTTATATAATTTATATTTGATCAATTACTGAAGTGTTAATAGGAAATTAAATTTGTAAATTACAATATTATTCCCTACATAATAAATACTTGTTTGCTGGATCTGGTTACTTTCGACCATAACAATTCACACCGTAACCAGTGAACTAATAAATAAATTCGAGTTCAAAACGAGCCAATTTCACGCTTCATCAAAAATGAAATTTAAACTGAAAACAAAATAGTATTCCAGCCACTTTTATTTGGCAACAACAGAAATAAAAATTAAAAAAGGTCAACGAAAAATAAAATTCAGGCTGAAAGAGCACTCCGCTACAATTGATAAGGGAAAGATGTACAAATACAGAAATTTATGGCATCTTGTTTATTTAAAATGTTAAATTTAAGTTTACACAATTTTCATTTATTGAATTTATTCCACAAAATCAAAATTTATTTTTACGAATCCAATTTTATGTGGTGGTAATTTTTCCTCTATCTAATAGCTTAAAGTGTTAAAGTTATTTTCAAATTCTCGCTGACATTTACCCTCTTAGGGAATGTAAAAGCGAATCGGCCAAAACGTGTTTGAAAGGTGTGTGTTCTTGTACGTTTAAACAACAACAACAACGACATTCTATTCTCTTGTCATTCCGTCAATATGAACGCTGACGCAGACCTACTCCTGTTTGCATGGACTGTGTTTGGCATTTGCTGTTGATCATTTCAAATAAGTATTTGCACATGCGCAAACATTAGAGCCGAACAAAACCTGTACTATACTGGAGACATTGTAATTACATTCGAAAGTTACAATTGAATTTCCGGTTCTTCGAATGGAATTCATATGCCCAACAAACGGTCTATGGCAGATAGTGTGGTGTTTGCAGTATAAATGAGTGTGTGTTTGGTATTTCCTAACGGACAGATGTCAAAGGAAATGTTAAACCATTTCATTTTTATATCTATACGAGAAGTAACAAACAAAAAGTTTGATGATCGCATTTAATTGCACAATTAAATAAAACGAAATTCATTAATGTGATCATTTACGCAATTAACCATGTGCATTAGGGTGGCAAATATTATGCAGAAGGTCGAATTTCAGGAACTGCACCCTCCTTTTTCTATTTTTTCACACTTATATAGTCGGCCTAGTCGTGCAATTCTAAACCGCGCAACATAGAGGTCGTAATTTTTTCCCACAAATGTACTACAAAATCTGTATTTTTTCGAATGAAACAATAAAAATTACTAAATATGTTCTTTTTATTCAGCTGTTAAGCTCAGATAGTTTTCTGGCTGATTTTTTTAAAATATTTTTTAATTTTTTTAAAAAGAAGAATTTATTTTATGAACAAAGAAATAAAAAAGCAGCAAATAAACAAACAAAATTGATAGTTAGGTTAGGCTAGGTTCCTTGGTTAGCCA
Organism: Pollenia angustigena; assembly: GCA_930367215.1. Classification (NCBI taxonomy): domain Eukaryota; kingdom Metazoa; phylum Arthropoda; class Insecta; order Diptera; family Polleniidae; genus Pollenia; species Pollenia angustigena. The sequence continues at coordinate 113,927,591 of OV884057.1, read as the reverse complement.
TCCAGAAACGGCTCACTTGGCTCCTTCAGTGGTTCTTTTGTGATACCCAGCGCCAATGCCCATCCTTCAGAACAGTTACTTAGATTGCATCTCTGCATAGTTTAACCAATTGGTCTGTCAAATATAGAGAAGAAGCGACCTTAGTTTTATCTTAGCTATTTAGATAGATCCTCCAAGCAGGCAAACACCGGTTCTCCCAGCTATTTTTTCCTTATGCCCCGGATTCCAACACATTGACATAGAAAGTGTGAACAAAACACTGGGGGGTCTTGCTAAAAACTGACTTGAATTGACCCATGTCAGTAGTCGTCAGGGAATTTGATATATGACGGCTGGATTGGGGTGTGTAGAGAACAATTGCTCCACCGAATTAGGCGTTGGTATTCCACATATGAGGAAAATAAAAAACAACAATGAATTGTTTGGTGGGAATTCAATATAATCTCTTTTATTAAGATTTATGCTCACCGCTTTGGTTGCTGGTTAAAAAACAAGTGAAGTTAGATCCTACATGCTAGTCAAAGCTAGCGTTAAGACGCAATACTACATATTATTTTTCTTTTTGTTGTACTTCAAGTTATAGCAAAGGGATTTTTTGACGTTTAACATAAGTTAGCGAGTAATAAATTAATTTAACCGTTAAAATTCAAATTCAAAATATACAAATATGGCAATAAACCAAATAACAAATTTAATACAAAATTTTACAATCAATTATATCGGTAAGATTTAATACGATAAAAACAAAAATTAGTGTTCAAACCGTGTTTGGACAAAGTGAAATACAGTTTTCTCTTCCTCCTCATAATAACAAATTCGACAGTAGTTATTGTATTTCAAACTTATTCTTATGTAGAAAGGGGTATCAAATTAATTCAGGAACCCTCAAATCACCCTAAAAAAAACTTACGCTAGCTAACCTCGTGTGTGGTTTTTCATATGCAATGTCTGTCTACTTTTCTGTGGCGCCATAGTGCGTTTGTAATCAAATCATGATTTACGTAACATTAGTTATGTATTTAACCCGTTGGTGATCAACAACAAACCATACAAAGCTTGTGTGCATAATATATAAGCACTCACTGTATAAAACATACATTGCATGCAGTTCGCAGAAGTATCAAAAATATTCACACTTGCCGACAGAAAATTTGGTCTCTAGTGCAAATTACACACAAATATTTCGTTACTAAAAACTATTTTTATATCAAAAAAATGGGTTTTTAGTACTTAATTGATATTGCTAAAGGCTAGTTTACACTTTTATACTCTGTATTAATACATGTCAAAAAACTCAAGTAAAACGTAAAAGTCTGATAGTGGGAATGCATGTGTGATGAAAATGACAAGTACTATGAAAAAAAAGTTAGACATCCCATACGACTTCATCGTTTTTTGAAAAATTTCTAAACAATAATACTTTTCATTAGATCAGGGGCCTGATTCTGGCAGTCGTGATCGAGTACTTTTTCGATTCGAAAGCAATTTGATATCTAATTATTTCAGTCAATACTGAACGAATCGGAATTATTTTTTCAGTATTGTAAAGCATTTATTTGAGTTTCACAATACAAAAAAAAATAATTTCGATCCGTTCAGTATCGACTGAAAGAATTAGTAATAAAATTGCTTTCGAATCGAGAAAGTACTCGATCACGACTGCCAGAATTAGGCCCCAGGGTTGCATTTTACTTCATGTGTGTTAACAGTTGAATAAAAAGAATATACATACATACTTAAGGCTAGATTACACTATTATACTTTGTATTTATACATGTCAAAAACTCAAGTAATATGACAAAGTGTGATAGTGTGAATGCGATGTGACACGAAAATGACAAGTATTATGAAAAAAGTTTGACATCCCATACGACTTCATCGTTTTTTGAAAAATTTCTAAACAATAATACTTTTCATTGGATCAGGGTTACATTTTATTTCATGTGTGAGTATTTATACTTTGTGTGATGGTGTGAACACAAACTGTCATGTTGAATAAGATTTTTGACAGTCGCAACAAAACTCATTAGATTTCTATCTCACAAAGTATTATGGAATAGTGTAACAAAGTCAAGAAGTTTGTTTTGTGTGCCTCAACAGTTTTTTTGTTTATAGTATAAAAATGATTCCTTTTGTGTAGTTTTTCGCACAAGGGTGATATCTAAAATATTTTAAATTAAATAAATGATTACAAAACAAATTTTGTATGCAAATTTTCAATAAACGTTTGTTTAATTTAATAATCGTTCATGAATACGGAGGTTATAGTTCTATTTTTACTTAAGTTTATTGTTTTTTTTATTATTTGTGTCTTATTTTGTTTTCTTTGTTTATTGTCGAAATTGTTTATTAATTTTTATTTTGTTAACTATCAATTTTGTTTGTTTATTTGCTGCTTTTTTATTTCTTTGTTTGTTTTTTTTTTTTTAATAGGAAAAAATATTCTTAAGATGTTTATAGTGCATTTCTCGAATTTGACATTTTGCCAACTAGGTGCACCCTAATGTACATACGATCATTACGTACCAATGCATGGTATACACATACATGTGCAGATGTATATGTGTACCCAATCAAGTGTATTTCTACGCCAACACCTCAGACTAGCAGTTGCCTTCACATACAGGTGATATCGAGTTATCAAAGTGGCTATTTATTTGTACGAGGACATCTGAATTTAAAGTAAAAGTAGTTTAGAAGTGTTTCTCATGTCAAAGACGGCAAAAAGTCTCCTAAATAATGATGCGTTTAATGTCTTTCTACGACACACTTGAGGTAAAAATAGAACTTGAAACAGGGTTACCGTTAGATAGTTTTAAAAAGTAACACAGTTGGTCGCTTTAAAAAAAATTAATTCGTACACAAAAGTTGATTTAGAAAATAAAAGCCGCAAACCTTTTGTAATGATTTTAAGTTATAAAAAAGCATAACATTAACATTTAAAACAAACAACGAATTAAACAAAATTAAAAATTTTTCATTGCAAAACCATTTTTAACATGTTTTATAAGCAGAGAAGGCTAAAATGCATTTTTTTAGTTTTTTTTTATAAAACTGGCCGTTTTTTGCTTCTTTTAGAATGGTGTTGGTTTTTTTCGGATTTTTTTGTTTAAACTTCTCATTTTTGTATTAAAAACTTCGTATGTTACATTGAGAAATATTCTCAAATGTCGGTTCCGTCTGAAACTTGCATTCGCCACAAATACATACCAGAATTGTATAGGGAATCTATAGAAAAAATGCGTCAAGCAGCCAAAGACAAATATATATATCGATTTCTGTGGATGAAACTACGGGCAACGAACAGAGATATGTTGCAAATTTTATTTTTGGAGTCTTAGAAGAATTGAAAGACAATAAATCTTATTTATTGAACATGCAAGTACTTGAAACGGCAAATGGCGCATCTATTGTAGCATTTTGTAATGATTCGTTACAAATATTGTGGCCAGATGGTAAAGTAGAAAAGAAATCGAGTTTAGATTTGATATTAATTTTCTGCATTTAGGCATAAAATATAACAAAGTGTTACTTGTAGTAACGGATGCTAAGTGGAATATCTTCTCTAAAGGCAATGCATCCGAAAATGCTTCAGTTAACATGTTTTTCACATGGTATCCATCGATTAGCTGAATTCATTCGAAAAAACTTTGAAAATGTCAATAAATTTATTTCCAGTGTTAAAAATATTTTCTTAAAGGTTAATATATGTAGCTATTAATCAGAGGTGTTCTTCAAATCGAAAACGCAAGAATTTAAAAGTCGTTTTTTTAATATGATTTTTGTAGTAAAATAATTTTATGACAAATATTTCTCTATTAAACAGAATTCTATAAGAAAATTATAAAAAATGGATTAAGAGTGTATTAAAAAGAACTTGAAAGTTCTTGCGTTTTTTTAATATAAACATACATATGTATGTTAAAAAGATATGTTACAAAAACAAAATTTTGAAAGGCACCGCGGAGAAAACAACTCTTTTTAAAAATGAATCCTAATGTGGTACTTCCACCGTCTCCATGCTGCCTACTCAATTGTGCAATCCAAAAAAAATTTTGAAAACTCCGAACTAAGTTCTCAACTTTCATTTCTAAAATACAATTTTGCAACATTTTGGTTGCTATAAAAAAATTGCAAACTGCGGGATTATTAATTTCAGAGAGCACTAATGCTTTATCGACAGTTTTTGACGGACTATGCAAGATCGAGGACCAACAATATAAAAAGAAATTTGAGAAAATATTAAAAAGAAATCCCGGATATCAGCAGTTTTTGGAAATAAAATATATTTTAGAGTCTGGTACTGTTCCAAAAGATGAATATGTAAAAAGTTTGTCCTCTAAAGAAATTCTCAAATTTAAATTTGCACCGTCAACCTCCGACGCTTTTTACAGATCGACGTAGAAAATTAAAATTTGTAAACATAAAAGCCCACATGATAGTATATTGTAATACTTTTGATGATGTGGAAGAATTAGAATAACATTTTTTTAGTGTTTTTTTCTGTTTTATCATTTTTTTTTTCTGTAAAAGTATTGAATATTATTATGGTATTATCTACTATCAATAAAAAATGTCCCCATTTCTGAAAACAAAACTTTTCTTCTTTTTTAAATACTTTTTTTCTACAAAAGTGCCAACATTTTAAAAGATAACAAAAAAATGTATTTCTAATTCATCTTGTTTAATAATTTTAGCAAAATAAGGCTTGCAAAAAAGGTAAAACTTGAGAAATGGTAACGCTGCTTTCAAAGCAACTTCCATTTTGCCAGTGATGCCACAATAATAACAGAATTTGTTGCCGCTTTTCTAGTGACGACACTAAAAGAATCGAAAAATGTAAAATGGAACAAAATGAGATAGTAACATTCTGTAAAGATGTAATATTTTGACTTTTAGCCCTATGTATTTCTTATGGGAAAATTCCAACATCTTCGCAAATTGATGTTAAATGTTGACAAGTGTGAAAAGGCTATGCAAATTAAAAAGAAGCGCACAGTTGTTTTCTCGTGGTTTAGAACAATAAAAATCACGACTAAAAATTAAAAATCTCGTGATTTTTAGAACACCAAAATATTTCTCGGGTGATTTTAAAATCGTTCGTGATTTAAAATCACCGTGATTTCAGAACATGTCTGATTTTTTCATAACATACTTGCCCTTAGTTTCTTCTTCTTAAGTTTAATTAAAATTGTTCATATTTTGTAAATAAAATCAAAAGTTGTAGACAGATTTTTATGCTTGATTTATGGCTTGTTTTGTTTGGAATTTTGTCTTCTGCATTTTCATTTGCATTTCCTAATTTTGTATGAATGTTTTTTAAACAAAATTAAAAAAATAGTTTTATTTCTAAAACGCCTGCTCATATTAGAGAAATGTTTAACCTTACTTAAAGGTAATTGTTGCAAAATTTCAGTTTGTTTAGTTTATTCAATAAACTGTTGTGAAACCTCCTCCATTTTCGAAATAACGGTAAATATCGATAACAAGAGCTATAAAAAACGGTTATCATACCCAAATTAGGTTAAAACGCCAGGTGCACCGCTTGTCACAAAAAAAGTGTCAAATTCTAGCACATTGTAATAAATCTAGGATGCTACAATTAAGTCTTGATAGAAGAAGAGGTACATTAAAGATAATTTTCCCCAGCAGGAATTGAGAGTGGAAACTTTCGCTTGTTAGCTTAAGTAGAAAAAGAGCATTTAACATTTTTCGACGACTTAAAGTTGATAACTTGAAAAGAGCAATGTCAACCTTATGCGAAGGTCCCAACCCAAACCACGGAGACAGAATAATAAAAATTTATTTGAACTGACTAGATTTTTATAAAGTGAACTGAGTTATGTGGATCCCATATCATCGATCCATACTTAAGAATCGGTCGCACCAAAGTGATAAACAGTTTCTTGGTAACATACGGATCTGAAAACACTTAAGTCCAACTTTTATAAATCCCAGGACACCAGTGATTTTGTTAGCTGTTAACTTGATATGATTCCTGAAATCCAACTTTCTGTCAAAATTTACTTCTTAATCGATGATGGAATCAACCAGTTTAAGAATAGAAGCATCCATTATTTGGAAACGTTCTTAAGCCAATCACATATTTAAATTCTTTTGCATTGAGTTCCATTAAATTGTCAGTACACTTAGATGTCAAGTTATTAAATCATTCTGTAGAATTATTTCTTGATCTATGTTGTTAAACGTAATACAGTACTTTTCGCTCATAGTCACATCCTTTAGATACAGACAAAACGTGGACTATATCGCTAATGTGACTAGGGTTCCCAACTTTTTTTGTTGCAATTAAAGTACATTGATTATTAAAGGTTAAGAAAAAAAAGTACATAGTATAAAAATAAAGTACAATTAATTTCTTTTTATTGCTATATTTAAAAACGTTCTTTTATTGCTTTTCGCAAGTTTTATCAAACAAATTACACTGTACTAGAATTTGACACTTTTTTTAAACAAGCCGGACAACTGGCGCTTTAACCTTATTCGGGTACGCTGAATCCAATATCGGTTCAAAAACGGTTCAGTTTATTGAAATTACTAAAAAAGACAAAAATCCGCAATAAAATTTCCTTTAAACGTTAAATTTTACTCTAACATGCGCAGTCGTTTTAGAAACATAACTTTTTTTTTGGTAAAATAATTTTTTAGCAAAATTACAGCTATGCTTCTAATTTTTTCCAGAGATATAAAAAACAAATCAAATAAATGATTCAAATCTGTTAACAACTTTTGATTTTATTCACAAATGTCGAAGAATTTTAATTAATTTCTAAATTTCAAAAAACGCAATATTTGCATGGGAACCGCCTTAAGAAGTAGTGATAAGGGACAAGTATGTCTCGAGAAATTGTTAAGGCGACTCCTTGGCTGTTATGGTACGTTTTCTTCAATATATTTCTATATGGGAGCCCCCTTAAGGAATGGAAATCTTGAAGTTTTGTTTTAAATGTAAGTTAAACGAGTCACTTTTGTGCTCGCGATCTAACATAGGGTCTTCACCTGACAATTTTTTGTCATACCAAACGTCAAACTTCATATAAAAAAAAAACGCTGACAAAAATTTTAAAATTTTTTTTATATGGACTTTGACGTTTGGTATGACAAAAAATTGTCAGGTGAAGACCCCATGTAAAAGCAGGCAGTAATTTAATTTTGCACTTGTGTTTAAAAAACAAGCAGTTATTGTACTCAAAAAAAAAACAAACAAGTGAATAGTGCTGTCTGATGTTTTTTTTTTTGAAAAATCGTCCTGCCAATATAAAAAAACATCAAAAAATGGCCTGACTAATATCAATTAATTGTTCTTTATTTTTTTTTATTTTTTTTTATTTATTCGATTTCCAATACAACAAGATATAAAATCTTATAATTATAGTAATGGATTTTTAAATTGGAAAGGAACATGACGTATAATATTTAGTATTTATTTAAATTTGTTACATAGCAGAAATACAAAAAAAAATATTATTTTTCAAAATTTATAAAAACACACAATAGTAATATTTATTTTTACAGAATGAATCATCTATAATGCTTTAGCAATTCTTTTTTAAAGTGCAGTGCGTTGCGTATAAACTGTGTGCTCGGTGCTAACGAGTTCCAAAGACGGATTGCATGAACGTAAAATTGCCACTCAGATACTTAAGTTCGATATCTTATATGAATAATGTTATTCGGTGTAAATAAGATTTTATCAAACAGATAGACTGGTTCAAGGGTGTAGATAATCTTCTGTAGAAGCATTAAGGTTCTTATTTTCATTAGATTAAGTAATGTGACATTGTAGAGTTTTGTAACATATTCAGAAATCCGGTCATATTTCCGCAAATTAAACACATATCTTAAAATTGCATTGTACGTATTTGTTAGTTTTTTACGGCTGGCAGAATCACAACTTGCATATATTTCACAGCCATATAACAATGATGGCATAAGATATGTTTTTGCCAGCAATATACGTATGTTAAGTGGAGTTATATGTTGAGTGTTCCATAGAGTCCTTAACTTTTCGTATGTCTTCCCAGCTGCAAAATTTATATGATCTGACCACGTAAGTGTGTTATTGAATATAATACCAAGGTTTTTAGCAGATGTTACAATATCAATTTTTTGAGTGTCAAGCATTATCCTCGGCTCAAAAGGCAACTTTATTGTTTTCTTAGTTATTACAAGACACTTCGACTTCTGTGGGTTAAGACACAAACCATTTGCATTTGCCCAAACCTGGATACGTTTTAGCTCCATATTTAACTTTTCAACACATTCACCTATGTTACTAAAGCTACTACTAATATAAAGTTGGACATCATCCGCGTACAAATGGGCATTGCAATATTGTAATTGAGCAGGTAGATCATTGATGTAAAGAGCAAACAGTAGGGGTCCGTGAATTGATCCTTGTGGTACACCCTTTGGGACTGGTAGCATTTGTGAGCTTTTGTTGTTTAAGAATACTGACTGCTTACGATTTGTCAAATAAGAAGACATCAAACCAACAGAAGCCGCGGAAAAATTGAACATTCTGTGCAACTTCCAGCAGAGAACTTCATGGTCTACCATATCAAATGCCTTTGAGTGATCTAGAAGAACAAGAAACGAGACGTTGCCATCATCAATATTTCCACGAATTTCTTCAGACACATCAATTAATTAGTTTTTCTAAAAAAAAAAAATTTTTACAATAAGTGTTATAATTTTATGACTAATATAACGTGAATCTATTTTGAATTCTAGATAAATCTAATCATGCGAAATAAAGTATTAGAGTACAATTACTCGAAATAACGTACAATACTTTATTGTAAAGTACGGTTGGCAAGCCTAAATGTGACCATAAGGCTAATTTACATATATGCCACTATGAGGCATATAACCGAATTCGAATATAATCAAGTTATGTGAATATAGAAAATAAAAAAATCATATAAATTACACCGACTTCATGCTTATGGTTTTGCAACAGACTTGCATGCAGTATAAAAAATAGTTAAAATAATAACAAGATATTTCATTTTTTACGAGTTAAGAGCTGATGACAAAAATTGAACGATTTCTTTCTTTCTTTGAATGGATTGTTGCTTAAAAAACTAAGAAGTACTAAGTAAATATTGCTAATGTGACTTTAATGCCATTCATTTGCTTTACTTTTCCCTTTAATGAATGTTGATAGATTGAATATATGACAAATGTGCTTATATCACTAAATACTTTATAATAAATTGACTTATAAAGGCAAAATAAACAGATAAAATGGACTATATCGCTAATGTGGCTATTAGGGTGGTTTTATCTCATAGGGCAGAAAAAATGTCAGAATTTTTTAGGGGGCACCCCCCTAAAATGTTTGTTTATGTCAGATTTTAGGATTGCCAAAGTTTGAGCACGATTGAAAGATGTTACCACGTGCAACTGGGGCATCAAAGTTTTGAAAATCTCAACTTTTTGGCAGTTTGGCGACATTGCCGACCTATATCTCTAGAACGGTTTAATATATTTGCCCGTGTCATACATCAAATTGAAGGCGATACTGTTTACAATATTTTATATGCAATAAAAAATACGTTAGAAGTACTGAATTCGAGATAATGAAGCCAATGTCCCTTAAAACGTGACTAGGTACCCCTAAGAGCGAAGATGGAACCTATTGCGAAAAAACCTATTTTCCTTCCTATATTATCAATTTTTGGAATGAAAACATTGTTTTTGTTGATCGTCCTTTGTAAGTAATTGGTTGTAATCTGTGATGAGCTTGACTCCTCGCTCTGCCATGTCGTTCACAACTTTCAAGTTGTTTACTATCCTTTGCCCCTCCTGGTAGTTGATGTTCTGCGGCCAAGTTGCAGGATCTTTTTCCAGAAATTCGGTGTTAATGTTTAATCTCTTGAACAACAGGTAAGTCTCACTTGTAATTAGGGCTTGGAGACTTTTTTATAGGAATTTCGGCAGTTGTTCTTTTTTAATTTGGAGCACTTTAATTTTCTTCTGTTTGATTTGTTAAGATTTTTGTCGCCATTTGGCTCTTTACGGTGTTTTGCAATGTCGGGTCAAACAATGCCAGCGCAACAAGTTCAGGACTAAGATACCACAGGTGATTTCTCATTTTGTAACTTCCTTTTTCTAAAATTTATCTGTCAATGGTTTCGTATTTCAATAGATTTTCAATTAGGTCTAGGTCTTGTTTTGGGGCTAAACACGCTCTGGTGCGTTAAACCAGGCTTTACAGTAGACTCGGGCGATGAAAACACAAAGTGCTTCTAGGGCCTCTTGTTCCTGGGAAGTCAGCTTAAACTGGTCACGGAAGAGTTGTATTTTCAGACAGTAAATAGCTTTTGCCATCCACCGTGCATGGTGTACTGGACCTGGAGACCTAAAACGCACATCTTATCCATCAAGATGGCCAAGATATATCAATGCCAACTGTAAAAGATCTTTGTATTCGTATTTTGGCTGGCATTCCAGTAGTTTTATTTTAAGTTCTTCTTTGATATTCTCTACTTCTTCTTTGGTTAGTAGTTTCAAAACATTCTCGCCTACATCGAACTTGGATTTATCAATCGCCGACCATTCTTTTTGAAATCTCTTCAATATGTCTCGTTGAGGTCCCGATGTGCTTCCAAACTTGCAGTCAAAGACCCCTCTCAACAAGACTTCTAAAACGTGGAGTCGGCACGCTAGGTACAGAAGTTCTCGACCTAACATCTACTCCAGGAGATTGCACGCTCAATTGAGCCTCCCAGTATTATGCTGTTGTATCGAAGCACATAGCCACGACCGAGCTGGCGAGACCCCATTCCTCTAAACATTCGGCTTGTTCCCCCCCTGGACTTCTACTTAAAATATAACAATAGGTAGTAGGGTAACCCAATACATTTTTAAACTAGTTTGGTTTTACCTGCTTGGGGTCGCCAGTGATACAGAATGAGTAAAAAGTAGATACATACCTGACATAAAAAAAACTTTGTTGTGGGTCTTAAATTAACGGTATACCATAACAAACATATTTAAATGAAATGTGATTTCAAAGTACAAGTATTTTTCCATAATAAGCAATAATAACACAAATAACGCAATTTCGCGGGGGTACCTAGTCACGTTTTTAGGGACATTGGCTCTATTTTTTCGATTTCAGTACTAGTTGCGTATTTATTGTGCAAAATATAAAATGTTAAAAACAGCATCACCTTCAATTTGATGTGTGACAAGAGCAAATATATTAAACCGTTCTAGAGATATGGGTCGGCAAAGTCGCAAAACTGCCAAAAAAATCGAGATTTTCAAAACTTTGAGGCCCCAGTTGCACGTGTTAACATCTTGCAGTCATTCTCAAACTTTGGCAATCCTAAAATCTGGCAGAAAGAAACATTTTAGGGGGGTGCCCCCAAAAAAAATCCTACATCGATTTTTTAAAACCACCCTAGTGGCTATAAGCGGTAGTGACTATAAACGAAAAGTACTGTAAACCTTTTACCTCGTCTTCATAGATCAGTGTGTTGGAATTTTTTACAACTGAAGGAAAAATGTTATCAATAGGAATCGAGAATGTAATACATATCTTGTATAATATTTGATTCCATTATTCTTAGCACGGAACATGTCCTTGGATTGTAATAAATTATTTTAATGCGTTCTGCGAATGAATTAAATAATGCATCCTTAATGACGAAAATTTGTAAACGATATAAAGGCAGCAAAAAATAACGAATTTTTATTAAGAAAATATATTAAAAAAAACCCGAAAAATAGTCACGAACAGAAACAAAACATTCCTAGTTCTGCAAACGTGGGAATATACGTGGTAATTAATGAATAATTTTTTCTGATAAAACTACCTTCTCGAATCCAATGAATGCATTGTTTTTCTTTTGAAAATAATACATTATTTTTTTAGTTATTTATGTAATCGATTTCTCATTTTCCCGCTGGGTTATAGATAGAACAAGAGCAGCGCAAGATGGCAGCCCTGAGGCATACCAGACAAAACATCTTCGTACACATTCATTTATATTCGTTAAATAAGACTCAATCCATTTCGTTAATGAAGTGCTAAATCTTAAACGTAACGTAACGTCAATATAAATAACGTCAGCTATAAATCCTTCGGAAACTAAAGTTGTAAATTCTAAAAGATTTGTGGTTGTTGATCGCGATTTAGAGAATCGATTTTGGGGATGGAGACAATATAAATAATGCGTGATGTGTTTTTCCAACAGTTTTGTTATAACACTTAGTTTAGCAATTCCTCTGTAAATTTATATATCAGATTCTGATCCATATTTAAATAGAGGTATAATAAACGATTGCTTCCAAATAGTTGGAAAATACTCAAGTTTATATATTATTATTTGTTTTTCTAACACTCAGTTTAGATGAGGGCTTTTACGACGTCGCTTTGTCGACGTCTCTTTTGGTTTGTTGGTGAGCGGTGTAGAAAAGAAAGAGGGGTTAACAAGATGACTCGTTTTGTATTTTGCATGTCGTTTTTTACATTTCTCTTTTAACTTTTTCTGTTTACGTTTTATTCTTTTTCTTACTTTGAAGTGTGTGGTTGAAAATACAGTGAGACCTCGATTATCGATAAAAGACGGGATCGGCAGAATTCTTGATTATTTATTTTTTTTGGTGTGTTTCTTATTTTATGTAAATATATAACGTTTTATTATGTAAACATGAGGAAAAAAGTAAATTTGGCAGAACATGCTTCCACACCGTTAAGATATTCTCTTTCTTCGTTTATTTAAATTTCTTTTGATTGTTCAAAATTTAACGAAAAAAAGATAATTTGTTTATAATTTCGGATAATAGAGGCAATTTAAATCAGTGCAAAAAATGTTTGTTTTCCATTTTATTGAAGCTGCCGGTTAATCGAATGACGGGTAATCAAGGCCATACTGTAAATAAAAAAAAGACATGCAACCAAAAATCATCGTATGAACGCAAAGAGATTTTGGAAGTTGCTTTAAAAGGGAATCAAGATAAAACGACGTCGTAAAAGCCCTCATGTGAATTGAGTGTTAGTCTATGCAGGCTTCTTTTTACCTTTCGAGCGGTATCAAAATGCTATAATGCTAAAAATGTACTTAACAGGTTTACACTCCAAGCCGACGATATTTTAACTTTATCAACGGTGCAATAGATACAGAGACCTTTTTTTTTGAGTGCCCCGGTAGACTAGCTGGTAGAGAGCTTGTCTATCAGCGCCGGGGTTGCGGGTTCGATTCCCGCCAGAGACTCTGGTTTCTTTCCTGCAGACAAGCGTAGAGCTTCGCGGGATTAGCGTAGGGATTTAAAAAAAAATATTATAAAAAAAAAAAATTTGCCAGTTGTTGGGAATCGAACCCGCAACCCTCGCACTGGTAGGCTAGCTTCCTACTAACTAGCTACATGCGCATCCATCCTAACCTAAAAATAATGATTAAGTGGTCGTTTTTACTAATATCGAACATTTGACTAAGTTTTTATGTAAAAAAAATTTAGGCACATTGAAAACACAGAGTTTATTAAGTTTGCAAAAATTACATTGCTACTTTTTTTTGTAGCACAAATGTCAAGACTCACCATTTTAAACAGAAACGTAATTTAATTTCCATTATTTCACAAAAAAGAGCAAAATTAAAAACAACACCTTGTGACATCAATCAACAGAGTGTCGTTGAACAAGAAACTCATTAAATGTTCGTTACATTTACAAAACAGCGCAACATCGAAGTGAATGCAGCAGGCGCTACGTAACGTAAACAAAAAAAAAACAAACAAGTTAAATAAATAATGATGGAGAACTAAATGAACATAAATGTCTTGCCAATAAAAACGTTTAGGCCAATGAATAAAACACATACATACATACATAAATACATATAAAACAATTTTGTGTGCTTTTAGGGTTTTATAGTTCCCAGGGATTTTTAATTCTCAGGAAAATTTTTGAATTTCCTGGAAACCTTATTTCAAAAGAAAGAGCATCGAAAACATTTTAGCTTATTTAATGAAATTTTAATCACACAAGTCGCTAAGCTAAAAAACATCAAAATCTTTAGTTTTCGTTGAAAAAAAAAACTATTTTTACAGCCTGCCCTAACGAGAGAATCTTTCGATCCATTTTAAGGAAAATTTTAAGTTTTACCTCAATAAAAAAAGATTTTTTTTACAAATATTATTAAAACTCTAAAAATATAAAAAATTGCAAGCTGGCAACACTGCATACACGATTTTGACATTTACCCCTCGATTCCACATGCAAGTACCCTGCAGATAACGAGACTATTCCATACATGCATGTAAAAAGTAGTCCGTAAAGGAGTAGGAGTACTCCAGAACTACTCCAAATATATGGGTAAAAGGTGATCCATTTAACATTACGATGTCCTAGGAGGGGACCATATAACCCACCGAAGTAGTCCCTAAACTACTCCATGGAGTACTAAAGTGTGTTAGTTTTAAAAGTACTCCATGTTACTACAGTATGGGGTACACTTAAGGGGTAGTTTAAGCGTTTTTCTTTTTAATTTTTTTACTAATGGTGTGTTTTGTAGTCTACTACGGCTATTATTAAATATATTTACTTGGTTTTTTTTTAATTTGTTTACCTTTTTCCACAAATTTCACAAACTTTCACTTTTTAAAAAACAATTAAAAATGGACACCATCAGGGCTACCAATGTGTTATACTGTAAACTATAGAAAAGTATACATCATGCAGTTGTTGCCAGCACTGCATGTTAATTTCTTATAACATGATCCATACTACAGTACATTGGACCATGTTGTAAGTAGTCCACTTAAGCCACAATATACTACGTAGTCCAATATTATCTATAGGGTACAAGTTCGAAAAACTCAATACACTCACACTTTTTCACTAGCACCTTGCAAATAATATTGGACTTCTTGATCCATTTTGATCAAATGCACTACTCCCTGGACTGGTCCAATGTAAAGCAAGTATGGACCATGTCATTGTTCAAAAAGAGTTTGTAGTGAAACAACGATTTCAAAGCTAATCCTCTGGAGTATACCATGGAGTAGTTTTAAGACTACTCCTTTGTAATGCAAAGCTGGATTATATGGTCCTGCCCTAGGACATCGTAATGTTAAATATACCATGTTTTTTCCATACGTTTGGGTAACTTTTGGACTAGTCCTAGTACATTGTGGGCTACATTTTTCACGCGTGTTTGGACTAGTTCTATTATTTGCAGGGGCTGTTTCCTCGATTTCGTTGATAGTACCACCTGCAAGTAATTACTTGCATATGGAAACATAGGGCTAGGTTAGAGATTTATATTAAAGCGGAACTTCCCGGTAAAATAATTGAATTTCTCGGGAAGCACAAAAACAAATACTCTTCTAGTTACATGTAAACGAATGTATGTACTCGTAGGTATACATAAATGCGTAAAAACTTTTCTGTTTAAATGTGTAGTTTTGTGTCCTAGTCCATTGTGGGCTACATTTTTCACGCGTGTTTGGACTAGTCCTATTATTTCCAGGGGCTGTTTCCTCGATTTCGTTGATAGTACCACCTGCAAGTAATTACTTGCATGTGGAAACGTAGGGCTAGGTTAGAGATTTATATTAAATCGGAACTTCCCGGTAAAACAATTGAATTTCTCGGGAAGCACAAAAACAAATACTCTTCTAGTTACATGTAAACGATTGTATGTACTCGTAGGTGTACATAAATGCTTAAAAACTTTTCTGTTTAAATGTGTAGTTTTGCGTCTATTACCAATATTGAAAATTAAATATACTTTATACAAATAAAACAAAACCACGAAGAAAAACTTTATTTCACATGGCAAAAAAAGGTTGTACAACAAAAATACTTTTATGCATTAATTTGAGTAAATATTGTGGAATTTAATTTTTTACACTGTAGGACTTGTGTTCAAGGGTGCACAATATATAAATTCAAAAATAGTATGTAATTTTCTATTAAAGGCACATCCCCGATTTGCAAACAAATCATGGACTATATATGGAGGGTTCAAAGCTGAACCGAAACAAGTCATAAAATAAAATGCATACATGTATTACAAAACTGGTGTGAAATTCTTCGCAAAGCTTAACACTATCGGGTTCTGTAACGGACTAAATCAAAAAGTTTTTCGTTCCAAAGGTAACGATAATAAACCCATGCCAATGGCTCCAGAAATTAATGGAAATTCACTTACTCAAACTCAAAATATTATCAAATATTCATTTTTGACTTGGTTCGCTTCAGCTATGAGCCCTCCATATATGGCTTATGTGACTATAAGCTTAATTCAAATATATGCCTGTGAGACATATAACCGAATTCACTACATTTGTATGTACTTATAATCAATTTATAAAAAATTAATATTTATTGCACCGACAGCAGTCATATGGATTTTTAACAGATTTGAAAACAATAATGAGATATTTCATCCTTGATACCAAAAACAAAAACTAATTGTTTATATAGTTTGTGGCTTCGAAAACTAAATAGATCTTAGTACATATTGCTTAAGGCCAAATAAACAACACAAGCGGGTAGACAAATACAAGATGTTTAAGTGAATTAGAAATGAGCGCTCCCCTGATACGTGAACGGGACTTAAAAATCGCTGTTTCTCAAAGCCGTAATTTCGATAACGGTTTGTCAGTTTTCCGTTCTTTTAAAGTTATCATAAAATGAAAGAACTATCCCTAGAGGGACCCTAGAGGGAAGCGAACTGACACCAAATTAGTCCCGTGATATGTCTTTGGTGGTATGGACCTGGTCTAGTTTTAACACTTTCTACACCCAGAGAAAAAACATGTTTAAATATGGTCACCTCCAACAACACTATTTTTAGAGACAATTTTAAACATAATATGATTCATTTAACAATATTATTGTCACCGACAACCATATTATGGTTGAATTAGTCCTCCATC
This sequence comes from Pollenia angustigena, assembly GCA_930367215.1. Lineage (NCBI taxonomy): Eukaryota > Metazoa > Arthropoda > Insecta > Diptera > Polleniidae > Pollenia > Pollenia angustigena. The sequence goes on along the minus strand of OV884057.1, from coordinate 113,910,671 downwards.
AAGGAGCCACAAGCATATTATGGTTGCCTCCAAACATGTTATGGTCAAAAATAACTAAAACATGTTTAACACTTATAATAGCATGGTTGGCTTTCAACCATAACATGTTGCTCTTGGAAAAGAGGAAAATACTATTGTTAATTTTAAAACAAATTGTTGTCATATTTAACCATAACATGTTTAGAGGCAACCATAATATGGTTGTGGCTTCTTGATGGAAGACTAATTCAACCATTATATGATTGTAGTTGACAAAAATATGGTTATATTAACCATAATATGGTTAAAATTTTCTTTAAAAATAGTTTTGTTAGAGGTGACCATATTTAAACATGTTTTTTCTCTGCGTGTATGAATTAGACCTATCGCTTTTACATGGGGTTGTCATTGGAGGGTGCCAATTGACACCATTTGACCAGTCATACATATATTCCTAATGGACGTGTTTAGTGACAGTTACTACAATGAAGTATTATTTCAATATAACAAGACGTATAATTGAATTCATGAAACAAATTTTAGAAAGACCAAAAAAATTTGTCACACCACCGGTGAAGACTGTTCTGTAATTCATTACTTTTTCTAAATTTTTGTTCTGCATAAACCAGTTACATGATTGGTTCTCCTTTCACTGGTCATGAGTTCTTTCTTTTTGTACCTGTTCTATTTTCACAACTCCCAGGACCAGTCTGTTGTTGTGTATGTGGTTTTCTTACTGTCAATCAAACTCCTGAAAGGCAGAATAAGCAACACCCGATTTATGTTTGCCAATAAACAACACAAACCTATTTCCTACAAACATTAATTAATTAGAAATACAAAATAAAGAAAAATAATTTATAATAAACAGGGGTGTTCTGGAAATCCAAAACGCATTTTTTAATAAAATTTCTGTAATAAAAGAATTTTTTAACCAATATTATACAAATATCGATGCCTTACTTTCTCAACCTTGATTCTTAAAAAAATACAACTTTTCAGGAGAGGAAAAAAACGTTTCCTCTTTGCATACTTCGGTGTTTGGGTTAAAGTTAAAATGAAATAATTTAAGAATTGACTACATCTATGTATATTGTATTGAAATAATAAGTTGTTGCAGTATTAGAACACAAAAATAGCAGTCGTTTGATATGAAAAAGTCAAAACCGTAGTTTTTAAGTTACGAGGTTGAGGAAGTAAGGCATCGATATTTCTCTATTAAACAGAATTTTATAACAAAAATTATAAAAATTTCATTCAAAGTGTAATAAAAACAACTTAAAAATTCTTGCGTTTTCGATTTCCAGAACACCCTTGATAGATTGGTTTTAATAACGAGCGGTTTTGTGGCAAATAATGCTGCATAAGAAAATAGAATTTACGACTGAAAATCATTTGAATGCTTCTTCTTCAACGTCTTCACTCTGATAAGTTCTCATTGTAATAATCGCATTTAGTACTTAACACCACAAAGAGTTTGACAAATATCTTTAATGTCTGCCAAATATTCAAAATTTTTAAAACATTCTTTAAATGTTTGACCAAACTGCAAAGATCCCAATTAACAACACAAAATATTTGTACAAACGTAACATGTTTGCCGAGTTTATTTTACCCTTTCTATTAAAAATTTTATTTGTGTTTTTAATATTTCGTTCTCCCTAAGCTAATCCCGCGAAGCTCTACGCTTGTCTGCAGGAGACTAAAGTCTCTGGCGGGAATCGAACCCGCAACCCTTGCACTGATAGCCTAGCTAACTACCAGCTAGCATACCGGAGCTTTCATGGGGTTTGACAATGAGAAAAGGCAATATAAATGATCACCTGCTTACTTGCATATAAGTGTGTATACTAGAACAAATAAATTTGGCTTTAAAAAAGAAATACTAGTGCTGAAGAAGAGAGCACAAAAAAATTATTTGTACTTGGATGCAAAAAATATTATTACCTACTCGTGAAATATCGTAAATTTGTGTGTGAATAAAAAAAAGGAAAAGTACGACCTAACAAATAGCTATCACTTGACAAATTTGGTCACAACTGTGATTCGTTATGTTTCAGTAACCGTGATTAAATCACGGGGACAGAAATATAGCTTTTCCCAAAAATTTTTAATATTCACACAAACCATCTCCATACTTTTTTCATATGTTTGTGTAACAGTTTGTCTGGTTTATATGCCCCTTAAAAAAAATATAACGCTAATAGATGGCATATGCATATGGCATATGTGCTCATATCGTTCAATGGACTGTAACGTAAATTCTTTGTAGATATTAAATTTACTTATAGCGACAGAAAATACAGATAAAATGGACTATAATATCGCTAACTGGACTAATAACTATAGTGACTATAAACAAAAACTACGTACTTTAAATATGGTTGAGATATGGCTAAATCCATTTTATTTAAAAAATATTTTTGTGTCAATGCAATTTGCCTCTTATCGCAAGCTGTCGCCTTTAATCTTTTGCCCCAAAGTGTATTAAATATTTTGCTTAACAAGCAGCAAATTTACGTGCGAACTTCCACTAATGAAATTTATTGTCCCCCACTCAAAACATTATTCAATTACCCACTTGTAACATAAATCAACAATAACAGGCCTCTTTGCCGTATTTGTTTTGCATTTTTTTTTTAATTTTTCTCTTTTATATACATACATACGTATTTTTGCTGTTTTTTTTTTTTTTTAATTAACAAAACAACAACGTACCAACCCCAACCTGATTTTAACGGCTGTTTCAAATTGAGTGATTCTCTAGACGCCATACTTATTTATTCAGTTGCCGGTTTGTGAGTAGGAAATGAAGAGAAATTGAATTGAATTCAATTAACACAGAGCCCCGCAATTGGTGGTGGCTGCCATATTGCATTAACAATCCCAACCCCCATTAATGGAATTATCAGCAGAAAAAGGCGGAGCTAAAGAAAACCTGTTCGCAAACATTTACATACATTCATACATCCCCTTCTACTAAGCCACAATTTTGGCAATTGAGATTGGTGATTCTTTAGTTTTGCTGAAAGTCATCACTTGTTGGCCCGACTTAAACGAACTCACGCACACCTGTCGAAAAGGTTTAACGATCATTCGTTGGCCAAACGATCATTACACTCAACTAAAAAGAGATGGAGAGAGTGAAAATCAGCATGGGAAAACGAGTAAACACAACAGGTTAACATTTTTACTACGCTGACTTCCCAATGGAAGTGAAGAGTGCCACAAGTTGTTTGAGTGGCCGACCATGCGGCCAAAAACCTATAACCGGTATTTTTGCCCACCTGACTGTTTTCATGAATGAATATTTCTACCGGTAGACAACTCACACCGTTGGCTAAATAACACAACTTCTGTAGTTTATAAGTGGCTTTAATACAGCGCGGTCGTATACAATATTTTCTTTCGTAACAACGTCCAAACAATTGTGTTGTTCATGATCACCGGTCACGTCAAAAACCTTTGTGTGCACCTTTTTCTTAACCCATTAACGAACTAAAAAAAAAATACTACCGACTAAATGGAAAAGTACTAATTCATTAACTTTTATAATAATAAAGGAAAAAAAAACTCGGTTAAAAGAAGAAATATATACGCTTATATTTTTTTAAGTTACGTAAACTTATCCGTGGGTGGTTTTTTGTTGCTGCCATCAAATTATGAAGTGGTTGCTAAATAAAAAAAACTAAAAAATGTGTTCAATACATTTAAAGTTAATTGGAGAATACTAAAAATAAAAATTTGTTAAACATAACATTGTGCAAAAAAAAAATATTATTTTAGAATATTAAAAAACAAGTTAATACAACGTAATTTTAAGTTTACAAAATAAAAAAGGTACCTTTTCATAGGCCGACGGTAAAATTTTTATTTGGAAATATTTTTAAAAAGAATTAATTAAAAGTGTGATTAACTGCAACGTTCTTATTGGATTTCATTCACTTTAAAGTGGTAAGTTTAATGGCAAATAGTTTCGAAAAGTTTTTCAAATTGGACATTGCATAGTATTTCCGTGCAATTAAACCTGGTGTTAAAAATATTGTAGGTAAGCCCTAAGATACAAAATAAAATAAAAAAACAAACATAATGCACTTTTAAAATTATGCATTATTTCTTAAGCCTATAACACCGAGTAACCAGACCTGATTCTAATGCGAAATTAATGTAGGGGAAACTCCCTATAAACGAACTTGCACCAGAAAAGAATTTGGTTCAAATTTTTATTTAATTTTTTTTTAATGTTTTTAAACATTTTCTAATATTTTTTTTTTGTTAATGCAGTTTAAAAAGAAGTTTAAAACAAATAGAAGAATTTAATTTGAAATATGGAGTAACAGCTGACATGAAATGCTTAACATTAGCACTAATATGATGTTAGTGTTAAGTATAGATTCATAATGCTAGAGGTTTTCTCATGTTATAACACGGTTGTTAATGCAAATGTTTTAACAACGCTTTTATAACATCATGTTACAACATCATATCATGTCAATTGTAGACGGGGAGAAACGCCAGTTTGGAGAGTATTTTAAGAAATGTGTGTTTTAAAATTAACAGTAAAAAATATCTTTTAAACTAAATTTGATTTTTGACTGCAATCGATAGAAAAGCTCTATTGTGATATGATGTATTTAAAGTATTCCATTTTTTTTGCTGGCATTTAAAAAAAAACTTAAGCTATACGTGACCACGATGGAATTATAGTTCAATGATTCGTCTGATAAGGATGTACACTTACTGGAACTGGCCATAGCAGAAAAAGATTGAGGGATGCTTCCAACATATAAGAAAATGACATCACTACTTACATAATCCCAAGCATATTCAAATAAGCAACAGTTTTGTTCTCAGGGAAGATATCGTACCAACTTAGTCTTTATTGGTCTGTATTGCTGTCAGAAATTCCGGAAGTTTTTGAAAATTGTATTTGCCAAAGATGAATCAAATACAATTATATAGCGGCAATATGAAAAATTGTAAATGGTGATCCATGAAAAATTGTGACTGTTGGTCTCAAGCAGCTTTAAATCCTTTATTGACAATTCCTTTACTGTTAGCTACTTACGATCTTAGACCTGAATAAAAGTAACAAAAATATTTAAGAAAGTGGTATTCGATAAAGAAATTTTCGACAGGACTGCCAACTCATAATACACATTTTACATTCGATAGAACTGGTTCACACATTTTAAACTTTTTGCCATAAACTCAATAATGAGATGCACGTGTATGGCACTCAGTTATTTCTCTCATGAAAGGTTTTGAAGAAATTCGCGAAAATCGTGTTTGTATGAAAATTTGTTGGCTGTAGGAAAAATCGCCCATATGAAGAATCGCCCAAAAGAACATGAAAAATTACCCAAAAATTAAATATGAAATTTTGGGCTGTAGGAAATATCGCCCAAAGAAAAATAGCTAATTTGCAAAAAACCAACAAAACTATTTTTAAAGAAACTTATTGTACCAAAACAAAAACCGGCTTCGCTAACTTAAGCTTCTCTGCATAGCCGGCCTTCGGCCGGGCCAAAGGATTTTCTCCTCTATGGTATAACAAAGACCGGCTTCGCGCAAGAATTTTTTCCTTTATGGTATACAAAGTGACATAACGTCCACGGACTTTATGACACTGCTCTGATGGGCATTATGACACTTAAAAGTGTCATAAAGTCCATGGACACTGTGACACTTTTTGGAGTGTCATAGTTATTTTTACAAATAACATGTAGGAATTCGATGTATGATGATAATGAATGATTTAGACAAAAAGTATGTAAGATTTGGAAGAAATTTTTAAAATTAAATATGGCCCGAAAAAATGTGCTATTTTTCATACAATATTTAAAAAAAACAAAAAATCACCCAATAATAACGAAAAATAGCCCACAAATTTTGGGTCACTTTTCATATGAATTCAGGCCTAATTTTACATGGACTTTTTTCGAGCGTTTTTTCATAATATTTTTTGGGCCATTTTTCTTCGGGCGATTTTTCCTACAGCCGAAATTTTGTCAAAAAAAACGAAAAAGGGCCCAAAAAAAAATTAAAAATTACCCAAAAAGCAAAAACTTTTTCCCAAAAAAAAAAAAAAAAATAAAAAATTACCCAATTTGCAAAAAAGTGTTTATTATTGATATAAATTTGGTTACATACAAATGCAAGTTTTATGTAAAAATTGCATTGTATCTTCAACTGCTGCTCAGCAGTATGGACAGTAATGCTTATTTGAGCCCTCCGCCAAACTTTGTGCACTCTTCAATAGTTAAATATTAATTAATCACTGCATAGTTATAATCAATTACTCAAAACGGAATATAGCTTTTTGCAAGGTGGCATGACATAACTTCCAGTGTCGTAGTGTCCATGGATTTTCTCCCCTATGGTGTAACAAATACCGGCAGCGCTTACTGAAGCGTCTCGGCATAGCCGACCTTCGGGCGGGCGCAAGGATTTTCTACTCTATGGTATAACAAAAACCGGCTTCGCTGACTCAGGCTTCCCTGCATAGCCGGCCTTAGGCCGGGCGCAAGGATTTCCTACTCTTTGGTATAACAAAGACCGGTACCGCTAACTAAAGCTTCACTGAGCAGATGGCTTTTGGGCGGGCGCAAGGATTTTTTCCTTTATGGTATAACAAGTACCGGTTTCGCTAAGTAAAGCTTCTAAAACCTGCCTTGTTTCAGAGCGAAGGCCGACTTCACAGAGAAGCTTTAGTTAGTGAAGCCAGTATTTGTTATACCCTAGAGGAGAAAATCCTTGCTCCCGGCCGAAGGCCATCTGCTCAGTGAAGCTTTAGTTAGCAAAGCAGGTACTTGTTTTATCAATGAGGATAAAATCCTTGCGCCCGGCCGAAGGCCAGCTATGCTTTCGAGTTTGTCCACGGACACTATGACACTGGACGTTATGACATGCCACCTTTTTGCAATATGACCCGTTATTTTTACAAATAACATTTAGGAACTCCACGTATATTGAAATTTTAAAAATGAAAGATGGCCCGAAGAAATGTGCTATTTTTCATACAATATTTAAAAAACGAAAAATCACCGAATAATAACGAAAAATAGCCCAAACATTTTGGGTCACTTTTCATATGAATTCAGTCCCAATTTTACATGGAATTTTTTTGTGCGATTTTTTTTTTTTTTTTTTTTTTTGCCATTTTTCTTTGGGCGATTTTTCCTACAGCCAAATTTGTTTCATTAACCTTTTATTAACCTGTTTTTTTATAAAAAACGCCAAAAATATAAAAAGCGTACAACATCTATAAAGATAAATTGATTTTGTTTGTTTTCTCAAGGCAGTTAGTATATATTTAGTAAAAAAAAAACGTTTTTTTGAAATTAAAGCATTTTTTAACTGGACAAATTGTATTTGAGCTGGTAACTGGACAAGACCCAAACAAAAACTGGACAATCCAAGCCATACCAGGCCGTCTGGTAACCCTAATAAAAACACACACTACTTTCTTAGTGCATTGGAAAGAACTCCTTTTCCCTACCGTAAAGTTAAATTCTAATTCTATTCTGACAATTGACAAATCAACCCAGCAATAAACCAAAATCGCTCCAAAATCGTAGGGTATCCATCTCTATCGGCTCATTGTAGCATCGTTGAAATGTGGGTTGTGCGTAATTGTTCTATCGATATTATCACGGTTAGTGTTTAGCTGAGATGGGCGAAGTCATCCCTGAAACACGGTTGCATGCTCGTAGTACTCGCCTTCTTAGCAGATCACATCCGTTCGTTGTCGACTGTCCAATATATATTGCACAACGCATTACAGAGAAAATTCGTTTCTCGGTGAAACTAGCTGTATATAGAATCGACCCCCGTTAGAGGTCGCCTCTTTTGGCTTCAATTTGAAAAAAAATCAAATTAAATGTCCGCAAACACTACTCTTTCTTTCCTTCTCCTCATAACCTATTTTCCTTATACCAACACAATGCATTGCATTAGTGGGGGGCATCCACTGAGTGTTGGCTCAAAGAAAAAAACAAAACTAAATAAGTCACTATTCAACTACATTGACGTAATGCGAAAGATTTGTCAATAGGCTTCCCGATTTAAAAGGCAAAATTTCGAATATATATTTGGAAAAACATAGCGAGTTTTTGCTGAAATAGAGTCATAACTCAAATTTGAATTTTCTAGCACCTTTAAACTTTATTCTTCTCCCTAGAGTTGAGTATTTGGGTAATTCCATGTCAAATCGACCAAGAGTGGGACACGACCCCTTTCGATTTTAATGAAATTTGATGAGAAGGTACCTTTTATCTTATAAGGAACATATACCCAGCAAACAATATGAGACTCTTTTAGGACTCGTTTTTATGAGCAAAACGCTCATAAAAAAGCTCCTGAACCCCTCAGATATGAGCGTGTTTTCCTATGAAACCGTCAAAAAATTTTGTACTGAATATGAGCGTTTTAGGACTCCCACATTTAACGATTTGTATTGAAAATTTGAAGCCTTTTTGCTCACAAATCAATCATAACAACCTCTTAAAAGAGTCATAAAAGAGGGATTTCGGAGCCAAAAAAGAGTGTTTCTTTTTCTTGAAATTAGGGTATTCATATTAAATGTAAATTTGTGCTTTTTAGCTTTTAATGGAAAAGTTTTATTAATATATGTTTTGTGCATGGAAATCATATCATTTTAAACAAATTTCAGCGGACAAAACCACCTAACTTTCTTTTAACAAAGGCTTCAAATTATTTAAAATTATTTCATTTAATTAGTATTGTGGTTATTTTGTTGAACTATTTATGGTTTTCAATCCAAATTTTTAATATTTTTAATTAGGCTTAAGTTCATGAAATTTAATTTTTATTAAATTATTTTTATGAAGAAAGGAATTTTACAACATTAAAAATTTGGATTGAAAACCATAAATAGTTCAACAAAATAACCACAATACTAATTATTGTTAAAGCTAAGGCACGAGCTCTATGTGTACATTTGTCCTTCAAGTTGTGCTGAAAAAGGTCAACAGAAAAGTGAAAGACAAAGTGAAAAAACAAAAAAATGTACTTGGACTTCAAGAAAAATTCTTGACCAAAGTACGAAAAAACAGAAGTAAAGGAAAAAACATGTAAAATCAATTAAAATGGATAATCATTCAGGAAAGCAAATTTCGATCTACCAAATGTTAAAATACAATTTGGTTTAAGGATTGATGTTTGACTAGTGACGTCAGCAGTCGTCGATGGCTGCGAGTGTAAGACGGCAAATCCATCTGAGGAGATCGAGTGGTTGCGATCGAAACATGTCATGGTAACCTGCCGGCCGGGGTTCGAGCCCGAGCTACGTCAAGAATGAAAGATTATCAATAACAATTTTGATTGATTTTCATGTTGTAAAATTCCTTTCTTCATAAAAATAATTTAATAAAAATTAAATTTCATGAACTTAAGCCTAATTAAAAATATTAATTATTTCATTTATTTAAAAACACAGAAATTATCTTACTTTTTGCACAATTTCTCAAAGATTTAATCAAAACCACAACCGAACAGCGCAAAATGATCACAATAATGACAGACAAACGCAAAATATTGAAATTATCAAGAAAAAGAAAACAATCTACCGTTGCCCCACAGGAAACCCACATAAATAAGAGTTTTCTAGGAGTGTGCTCCTAAATTGCTCATAAAAATGAGTCTTTTCGGAGTCCTGAATTCTACAGGCTCTGAAATCAATCAGAATTGCTCATAAATTAGGAGGGTAATCATAAAACCCTCAAGAAAAGGAATCTTTTAAGAGTCATATTTTGGAGCGCTCCGAAAATTGTTTAGTGGGTATGAACGAAAACATTTTTCTCTAATGATCACTTAATGGCATCTTTTCGTGCGTGCCTAACTTTATAGGACTTGTTGATGAAATGGAAAGTCAATGAAAAAGTTTTTTAACAAAGTACATTGCAAAAAATAGTCAGTACAATATATTTTATATGTAAAATATGTTCAATTTAAACTTATTTGCTTTAAGGCTTACGCATATTTTGAAGTCGATCGCGCATAATTAAGAAAATTTTATGTCGATCATATCAGTATTAAGTTGACCCACTCACCCCTGCTCTAGCCTTTTGAAATTTTTTGAAATTATCGAACCCTTTCGTAGTACAGTTTCTGTCAATAAGAATTTTTTCTTACAATTCACTATTTAAAACTATTCGTTAACTATTCTAAATACTTAACCGAAATTATGAAGTATTGTGTAAATATTATGTAATTTTGTAAAATATACAAATTTGTTCGTCACTCATAGGTTATTTTAAGTTTGATTTAAACTTTTGCTACTTTTTTAAAGCGAATTTATAATAAATTTGTAAAATATTATAACGAAATATGACTGCTAAACTTTGTTTACTTTTTTCAAACTAATAGAAAGTAAAGAAGGAAAAACTGATAAAAATAAAACCAAAAAACTAAATAGAATACAAACTGAATTTATTTGCATATTAAAAAAAATTATCTCTTTAAAAAGTCCATTAATTAATCAAATTAATTAAATCCCATAAAACAAATTTTACCGCCATTTTTCTAATAATCATAGTTAATACCAATATGTCGATGATGATGACGATAATTAGAGTATAATCATTATACAAACAATCTTTAGTCAGCTTTTTCGATAATAAATCACAAAGATGTTAATGCGATTAACATATACTTCATTTAGATTTTTATTACAAAGTCAAACTGAATTTTGTATGAATTTGTATACCCTCCGTCACTAGTGGTCAATGAGGGTATACTTAGTTTGTCATTCCGTTTGAAACTTTTTTAATATTTATAAGAGCAAATGGAAAAATTCTTAGTCCCTTAGTAACTGTATGAAGATTTAGCCATGTTCATTTATTGAAAACACGCTCACTTTTTAAAGACTCAATAGATTAGAACAAAACCTCTTTCTAGTTCCCGACGCAGTTTGAGATTGAAATCTAGCACAATCGGCTTAATGGAAAAAAATTTGAACCCAAATGTGAAACAACCTGCCAACAAAATAATTTTTTTTTAATTCTTATTAAATTTATTAAGATCGGTTCATAATTTACAAGAGGCTTCATATAAAGTCCACTCTCTAAAACACATTACGTAAAACCATAAAGAATCATAAAATTTGGTCTGTGATAGTTTTTACGATATCGGCATAGTCTGTCATAATATCATGCGATTATAAACCACTCCACCATATTTTGTTAAGACCGGTCCATAATTAACTATAGGCCCCATAGAAAGCCCACTCTCAGAAATTACTTTAGTACACCTTAAAACGTAATGAATAATAATACCATATTCCCCATATAAAGCCCTCTCGAGTTTATCACTTAAATACAAATAAAACCGTAACAAATACCGTTATTTTAGTAAAATGTGTTTCAATTAATCATTAAATGGCATTATGTCACCCCATAAAATTTTGTGATAATGAGTCCATAATTTACCAAAGGTCTCTTATAAAGCGGCCTTCCGAAAAGCAATTTATGAAGCATTAAATTCTAAAAAAATGTTATAAGTTTAAACATTTTTTAGAATTAATCCAAATTTTAAGATTTTAATTAGGCTAAAGTTCATCAAATTTAATTTTCATTAAATTATTTTTATGAAGAAAGCAATTTTTTACAACATGAAAATCAGTCGTTGACGGCTGTGAGTGTTAAACGGCAAACCCCTCTGAAGAGATTGAGTGGTTGCAAAGTTAGGGTAACTTGTCCGTAAAAGCCAGGGTTTGAGTCCCAGCTGCAGTCAAGAATGAAAAATTAACAATTACAATTTTAATTAATTTTCAAGTTGTAAAAAATTCCTTTCTTCATAAAAATAATTTAATGAAAATTAAATTTGATGAGCTTTAGCCTAATTAAAATATTAAAATTTGGATTAAAAACCATAAATAGTTCAACAAAATAACCACAATACTAATTATTTTTTAGAAGTTAAATTATAACTGTATTGAAATTTGGTCTAATTTAGGTTTAAGTAATACTAAAAATCACTCTACCGAATTTTGTGGTGAACGATCTGTAAATTACCGTAGGTCCAATAAAAAAATCCCCTCCTAAAATCACTTTTCTAAGGTAAGTAATATTATTTTATTATTTTATTAAATTTGATTAACGAATTATAATACTGTGAGGTCAGGTTTTATAAAGATTGGCTTATAATTTATAGATACCATATAAAGCCTGAAATATTTGCACTCTCGGCGGAGGGTATTAAAGATTCGGCACAGTTGAATACAGGTCTCATACTTGTTTTATACTAAAAATCACTCTACCGAAATTGCTGTTGAACGGGCTGTATATAAAATCCTTTCCTGAAAATCACTTTTCTGAAACAAATCGTCAAATTAAGTTTTATATGACTTTTTGGAAAAACTGTTTATTCGCCTAAAACCGCAACGAATTAAAATATTTTGAGATAAGTTTTTATAAAGATTCGACCTCTCGGTAGAGGGTATCAAATATTCGGTACAACTGCGAATTTTTTATCGATTTGATTTTGATTTTAATCAAAACCCAAAATAAGCAGGTACTACATATTTGGAAATAATTTATCACAAAGTTGTTTTGTTCTATTTTGTATGTTTATCGCTCTTCGCTTAATTAAATATACATTCTTTATTACAGTGGAAAAGAAAATAAAAAAAATTTTGACTTTTTCTTATGCTTTTCGTTTAAATGTTATTGGTAGTTGGCTGTTTATCTACTACAAATTTGAGAGAGGGGTGAGTACATGTTTTCATCAATCATCAAAAGGTAGCGAAAACATAAAAATATTAATTAGAGAATGTCATTTGAACACTTATGTCCCAAAAAACGTACATTTAATAGAATTAAGTTTGTTCCAATGTGTTATCTTTTTAACGGTAAATTCATTAATAATAACAATATAAAAAAAGGAAATTTGAGAAATATTTTCTTGTTTGAAAATAAAATGTTTTGAAAATGATAAAATGCTCATGTTGTTGTTGTTGTTGTTGTCGTGTGTGTGAATGTTCAAATAGTAGTTCCCTGTGTATTTGTTTAATTTTACAATCCATTATTGTTTGTCTTCATTAACTATTTATTCATATCTTCAGATAGTTGCGTGTATCATCATTTCGATACATTAAATATTACAAGATACCTACACTTACACACAATTACGAAATTTAACATCCATTCGATATACATACACATTGTGATGTGTAATTATGTGCTTTTGTTGTAAAATCAAACCGAAACAAAAGCACAAAGTGACAATTAAATAATCAGTAAACACAACTACATACACAGATCCGATAAAGATAATATTAAATAAATATGCAATAAAAAATTCATTGAAGTTTCAATTACATCCTATAGAGATATGAAGATACAAACATGAATTTGACGAAATAAAATAAATCATACAATTTAACAGATACTTGTCATTAGAAATAATTGCCAAGTCAATTGTTAAAAACATCAAGCAATAACTTCAAACATTCGTCAACGGTAAAACAAATAAATTGATTTGCACTCGTATTAGATGTTAAATTTCAATTAAATTTGTCTTGTTCCGTTTCCCATCTCATCTTCTTTATTTTTGTTGTCATATTTTTTTTCTTATTTGACACTTTTAATTTTCGGTTTTTTTATCTTCGTTTGTTTACTTGTGCATTGTTAAACAATGTTGTCGAATCTGAAGTGTTAAAGGTAGTTGTACGTAGCTTTATATTAAATAACCATAAAACGTAACGATTCAAGTGCGGATAATTAAAAACAAGTAAGTGCCAAATCTTATATGACTTCTTGAAAGATTTTGTGCATTGACATCCCAGCTTATATACAAAATTGTGCCACGGTCATTTCTTCAGTCCCTCCCATTTTTCTGAGCGATTTAATATTGATAACCCACTTATGTGTACCAAATTTGGAAAATTTTTCTCTAACCGTTCTTAAGATATAAAAATAATATGTTTACTTCTTAACTTGTTTGATTAACATGACAATAATATGATTAAGGGAATAATATTGTAATGTAATATTATGAATAACTTTGATGATTCAAAAATAATCATAATGTGGTGACTACAATCATAAACCTTATCATAACATAGAGCAACCTCTAAGAATATGTTTACCACAAACATGTTTTTTCTTTGCGTGAACCTCTCCAATCCTTTCCCAAATTTTGGCGGATGTTGTGAATTGATAACCAATATGCTTGTACCTAATTTGGCTCTTGCCGTTCCCAATATAAATAAAAATAAAACAAGTGATTTATGGGTAAACTTAATTGCAGTGGTGGTTTTTTGCTCACATCTCAGCCATATGTGGACTGATTTGTGAATTTAAATAGAAATCTTAAACGGAGTATACATATGTGATATAAATATAAAACAACCTAGTCTCCATCATTTTTTGGGATCTTTGGAAAACCGATTTCAACATTCGCATAGTATAAATGGCAGAATGAAACCAATGCGTATCAGGCATTTAGGTGACATGCAACATGGACAAAAACTGAAGCGGTTAACTTGCCTAGATGTTGTTGAGAGCCCTTGCATTAAGATCGGACAAGGTCGCCTTATAAGTCGTTTTATCTTAAACCCTTTTTATTCCTGAAATTACACGCAACATCGAAAGATAAACTAAAAGTCCGTGACTTTTTGAATTTCCCGTCTCTTAACTGAAAGGGCAACAGCCCTCCTGTAAACCGGCATGATTTGAGGATAAAGTGGAAAAACAGAATTTCATGGGTTGATTTAGCATTATAATTTGGGAAAAACAAGCACTCAAACCAAGGCCAAGCGTTTAAAATACTATTACAACTTTGCACAAGTAAGTTCAATGAGAAAAAGCGTTTATTGATTTTCGTTGTGTCCGTACAAGCACGAAAGACGCCGAATGATCTGGACGTCGACTTTACCGAAACAAATAAAAAATGTCTACGAAATGGTGTTGGCCGATCAAATCGACCAAAAACGCAAACGTGTGACAACTTTTTAGCATTGTTTGCCATGTTCAACCGCAATATGGACGATTTTTTGCGCCATTCCATAACCGCGTACGAAACGTGGATCATCCACAAAACACAAGAGAACAAATTTTAGTAAAAACAATCCGCTTCGACTACCTTCAGAAGGGTAAAACAATCAATAGCGAATATTATGCCTACTTATTATATTGATTTGATGAATCCAATTTGGCCTAGAGAAAAAGTTCTTTTTCATTGGAACAATGCAAGGGTACAACATGTAAAATTTCCACGGAAGAAAACCCATGAACTAAGCTAAGAATTGCTCCCTCATTAGACTTACTCTCCGGACTTAGACGCGAATTAATATTTCTTGTTTTCAAACCAGAAGAAAAGGCTCGGCGGAAAGAGAATTGATTCCAACGATGAAATCATTATACAAACAAATACTTATTTTGATCACCTTGACATATTTTATAAATATTTTTTTTTTTTTTTTTGTTGTGACCCTTTTCGAAATATGACTGCTTGGAAAATAAATATTGAACGTACTCAGTGTAAAAACTTACAAGTCGAAACAGTGCTGAAAAAAATGGACTACGAGTTAAGGCTCAGTTAGCCGGGAGTAACAGTAACAGTAGCCTTACCTTAAAAAAGTAAGACCAATCTATTTCTTACAGATTGAGACTGCTAACTGTAATCGTTCTAATTGCTTTACATTCAACAAAATGAATCAGCTGATTTTCAACGTTACTGTTACTCCCGGTTAACTGAGCATTTAAGATTTTATTACGTAGTGTTCTTGCCAAAAACTATTTGTTTCACAACATTTTAATATATTTTACGAGTACTGAAGTTTAAATTTAAATCCGTAAAATGTCCCTGATCTCTGAACCTTACCCACTTAGGGCTAATAAATCAATGGAAGTAAAACTCTCTTTTTGGTTTTAAATGTGTTTAAACCAGCAAATCTACAAATCAGTGAACATATTAAACATTTCTAAACGCTTAAAATTAGGCGTTTAAACTACCAATACAAACCATACGAATTTGAAAACATTTATCGCAATTCTGCCACATTTTTATTTCCTGCACTGCATATAAAATATGAGGCACTGATTAACAGCTGTTTAGTTTAAACTACATATTAATTCAAGTTCAGTTCAACTTAGCCAACGTTTAAACATTCATTAATTTATTAGCCATTAGAATGTAACTTACAAATTGTCAAACGCTGTTTGATCAAGCAAACGTTATGCAAAATCTATTAAATGTTTAATAAAAATAGTGGTCAAGTGTGGGCCGATAAATATTTGTTAAGTGTGACCATAGCTTTAGTAATATTGCCATATTATTTAATCACTTATTTATATATGATTAGTATATTTTTTTCTACTTTCAAAATTGAAGGTAATAAATTTATTTCAGTAATTAAAAAATTAAAATTATTTGATTTAATATTGAATTGGTGTCATTAATCAATTAGTTATTAAAAATCAAACGGTTTTTTCAATTTCCTTTAAATGTTTGTTCGAAAACTTAAAAAAAAAATGAAACAGATAATGAACATGTTTATAACGTGCCCAACAATTACTTATACACACAAATATTTATTTATTTGGCCGATTAATCGAGTATGAATTATCGACTTTAACACTGAAAATAATTTATGGTACATTTTAAGAACATTCGTATTTAAGCGCGTCGTCAAAACTAGGAAACTTTAAATGTTTTGCGAGACATGTATCGTAAAATCACTATTTCTTGATAAATTGAAAATATATAAATTATTTTCAAAATTTATAAAAAGACAAAATTTTGTTTGTCCTGATTAATTCCCAATTTTTATTATTGATAAAAACACTGAAATTTATTGTTGATGGGATAAGCCATTCCTATGCGCATATCACTGGTTGCTTAGCGCAGATCGTCAGGAAACTAAATGTGACAGCGCATAGAGAAAGGGACCAGTAAGGTAAAGGGAACAGTAAAAACCAACTACACAACACAAGAGGTAGGGACGACCTACGCGCGTTTTCAAGGTTGACCAACAAGGTTGAGATGTGTCGCTTTCAAATGAGACCAATAACAACACGCTCAGTGATGGTACACCAAAGATACAAAGATAAAATGGCTCTCCTGAACAAAACCCTTAGGTCCCTTTCTATTTTTCGCGTCACATATATTAAACCAAATAAAACTGTTAAGCGAATAAGAATTATACGCCTCAGTTTAACTTGACTTAAACAAAAACAACAACAATAAACAGTGAAATGCGCATCAACAATAAATTTCAGTGTTTTTATCAAGAAAAAAATTGGGAATTAAGCACGAGAAACAAAATGTTGTTAATTGAAAATTTTGTATTCCCAAAAATTACTTTGATAATAAACTGGCTTAAAAAACTAAATTGGCAACATGCTTTATTTTTTGCGAAAACAATAAAGCAATTTGGTTTTTGTTTTTCGTAACCTACCTACAACTACAAAAAATGTTGGAAGAATTCCAACCAATTATTGTGGGGAATGTAAAAAAGATAAACTAACTGTTTATTGTTGTTGTTATTGTTAAAGCTTTGAGATTGTTACAAGTAAATCTGTTGCTTATAATTATTATTCACTTAAAAGTTTTATTTGTTCAATACCTTTGTATTCCCAAAAATTACTTTGATAATTTATAAAGGTTTTTTTGTGTTTTACATGCCTTTTTGGCATTGTACGCAAAAATTTCATACAATGTAGGACAGGACAGTTTTCCTTAATTAATTAATTAAAGCATGCATTTTTTCAGTGTTCGTAATTCCATCTATAATCTTAATTTTAGATGTAGAATTCGTTCACTCAAGATACGCAAAAGCGTATCAGTTTCTTTGATTAGAGGTTAGTTTTGATTTTGTTTATTTGCTTCTGTTTTTAAATAAAACACCAACAAAAGTTAATTTCCTTTAATTAACTACCAATATAAATGGGAATTATCAATTGAACAATATACCGAAAAAAAATAACTTGTACATACCAACAAAAAACAAATAAAATAGCGAGAGTGTTGACAAAAAAAATCATAAATACTTGCGTATATAAACGACAAATAGCCAGTCATCATAAATCAACCCATGTCTTTCAAATCCAATCTAAAGTTGAAAACAACAAACTGACTGTTAGTATTTATGCCACTGACGAACTAACGAAATAACTGAGACTAAGTAGTACAAGTACTACGACCGATATGACTACTTTTAGATACTTAGCACTAGGTTAACTAAGAGATAAGACTCTAATAAAAAACTTGATTTTCAAATGTATAACCTTATCGGTATTTTGTAGATATTCAAATATACATACATACATACCGTACATACATTGATTAACTTTGGATTAAGCAATTACAAACTCAAGCATTTTTGACTTGATATTCGGTCATACACCTAATTTAAAGATAAAAAGAAATTGATATTTCCATAAACAAGCATTTATTGCAGTGCTGCCACTTTGGGGGCAATCGCTCGAATAAATAAAATAAATAATATAAAGATTTAATTTTAATAATCAAGTTAAAACCACTTAAGATATTATTGATCCAAAAAAATTAAAAGTACTCTAAATCAAAACTACTGTTTCTGTTAAAGAAAGGATATCCATCGTTAAATATAGAATTGCAAAAGCCAATACCAAACTTTTTCAAAAAAACAGAAAATTAAGTTTTTAATATTATAAAAATTAATAAATTTTATTTTTATTTTACCATTTAAATTTTTTTAGTTATGAGCACCCTCAGCGTTTGCAACATTTATTTAAGAAACCAACTTTTGTCTGAAACCATTAGATGAATCTAATTTAATGAGGAGTCATACATAGGAACGGCAATAAATATTTTGAACTTTTCCTAGATAAATGTATGAACCCAAATGTGAAAGTATAAATAATTATTTTCAGTTTATATTTTACTACACCCACACTACAATAAATAGTAGGGAGTATATTATGCGTTCGTGCTGTTGTGTGTAACATCTTTTAGTATTATTTCTATAGATGGGTTTGTTCAGTTGTGCTGTGTTCCGTTCTAAAGCCAAATTGGTGGTTAGGAAAACATCTATTCTAATTTAAAATTGCGGTTAACTTTGACACTTACAGCTTCTCAAACAGCTTTGATGGATTAGAAAGAAAGCAAGATGTAACATAACATTTAAAATTAAAAGAATAATTTTCTTTGCTATGCAGGGTAGTTCCATATGCATTATATTGCTAATCTTATCAAAACAAGGGGCATTTTCGATTTCTTTTATCTCAAATCTTGGGGGAACGGCTGCTCTAGCAGCAACAGGTGGTAAATCGACCGCAATATCGTAAGATATATTTGGGGTAAATACGTTTTTTAATTGATTAACAAACAGGTTTCCTTTTTCAATATCATTTCTTGTCCAACTTCCATTCAAGATTATTAATGGTGGCTTAGAGACAACTGGCCGTTTGAGACTTCAAGCTGCACGACAGATTACCTCACTGGCAACTAGTTTACAGGGCATCTGTAGTAAAATAATAATGCGTTTAAATTGGGATATCAAAAAAAGCATTGGTGTTTAATAAGAATTTTCATTTCAATATACATGTACGTTCATTGGTCAGGAACGTTTTTGTCGGGTTAATTTAGTGCATCATTTAACTGAATTATTTCTAACATACCTACCCGCTATCATAATTTTTTTTAGGGGGGCTCGCATCAGATACCAGCAATGAGTAGTGAAAAAGTGAGTAGAGCCGAATCATGACTCATAACTTTTTGTACTCCCTGCAAATAATATTGGACTACCTGATCCATTTTGATAAAATGAACTACTCCATGTACCGGTCCAATGTAATGCAAGCATGAACCATGTCATTGTAAAAAGTGTTTGTAGTGAGATGACATGTCTTCGTTTTTTAAACGACATGCTTTCGTTTTTTAACCCTTCTGCATCCCTTGGATATGTGCCCTTCCTATGATCCTTTTGGTCAATATGACCCAACAATAAAATGTTAACAGCATTTCATATTTAAGTGTAATAAAAACAAAAGCGATTCTATTGATTATTTGACCGAAAAAATTATTTATCGATGATTCTGAATGAAGATGAACTCAATTCAATAGAAAACAAATTTTAAAGTGGAATTAAACTTGCAATATCGCATGTTGGGTCATATTGACCCAAAGGATATTAAATGTGTGTAAATCGTGTTTTTTGGAGGGGGAAGGAAAAACTAAAATTTTATTATTTTCATTTAAATTTATAATTTTTGTCCCTGTAATGGATAAATTGAAGTTTCACGTCCATATCTTATATTAAAAGGGACAAATTTTGCGTTTGAAAACCAAAATTGGGTCAAATTGACCCAAGGAGTGCAGAAGGGTTAACGAAATGCTTTCGCTTTTAAACGACTTCCAAACTAATCCCCTTGAGTATACCATGGAGTTGTTTTAAAACTACTACTTTGTAATCCAAGGATTAGTTTTGAAGTTGTCTAAAAACGAAAGCATGTCGTTAAAAAACGATGACATGTCGTCTCACTACAAACGTTTTTTAACAATGACATGGTCCTTGCTTGCATTACATCGGACCAGTCCATGGAGTAGTCCATTTAATCAAAATGGATCAGGTGGTCCAATTTTATTTGTAGGGCTAGTCCTAGTCCCTTGTGGGCTACACTTTACACGTGTTTGGACTGGTCCTATTATTTGCAGGGTATAGGCGAAGCAAAATGATAGGCTGCCAGATTTTTTCCCGAAATAGCAAAGTGACGATTTGGCAATTACAGTTTACTAAAGTTATATGTATGAAGTGGACGGTTTTTCGGCACATTTATCTGGCAGCGCTGATTATGAAGTTGTGTGTTTGATCTGTTGCAGTGTTGCAGTATTGAAATTTCGAAATGATACTGAGCTTCAACTAAAAGAGTACATTTTAACACAAAATTGTACTTTTTTTAAATAAGACAATCGGTTATAAAAACAAGTAAGAGTGCTATATTCGGCTATGCGATAAGAACAGAAAGTTATGTAAATGTCGTTACTCATATTGTCGGTTGTTGAGTATTGATAAACAAGATACTTGTACTTAATTTGGAAACTTTTATTTGTTAATGTAAAAAATCACCCAAAAAACGTAAAAAAACTTGTACCTTGTTACTTTTGGTATAAAAAAAACAACAACATGGGATTTTATGAAACAAAATTAGAGGCATTTGTGGGTTCTTGGTCATATCTCAGCCTTGTGTAAGGTTGGATTTCAATAGAAAACAAATCCGGACGAAATGTGACATAAATTTATAACTACCAAGTCTCCATCATATCTGTAGTCTTCGAGAAACCTATTTCACACACGGCCAGACGGACATCGTTAAATCAACTTCGCTCCCCATAAGAATCCAGAATAAGATCAATATTGTAGAAATTACAAACGGAATGACCAAATTTATAAAAAACATTAAGAAAAAAATACAACATCTTTCTTTTTCACTGCTTTAAAAAAAGTTTTCGCACCAAACGAGTTGAAATTTTGTCTATACTCCAAAAAGTAAATTATAAAATTCACCTTTGTCGCAATTTTAAAAGGAGTGTTTTTCAAGGCATTGTGTTCGAGTCAGGGCTGTGGAGTCGGAGCTGAAGAGTCGGAGTTGAGGTTTTTGCACCGGAGTCGGAATCGAAGTACCCACAAAAACTGGCGACTCCGACTCAGCGATGACAGAAGTGCAGATTTATCTGCATTTTGCAGATTTTATCCCCAAAATAGTCAAAATGCAGATTTGAAGATTTTTGGTTTAACAATTGCAGATTTATTAGCTCGGTGCAAACTTCTTTACATTGTCACTTATGTTTGCACTTTTTCCACTTCATGCATTGATTTACAAAATATATTAACCATTCATAGAAGAACCGTTTGGAAATAGATTCATTAGCAGGAATTTTATTCACAAAAGATTACTTAAAATTCTTATTGTCTTGACACATTAATATCGCCGGACTATTGTTCTCTGATTTTACACGAAATCATATGCAAATGCACGTATGTAATACATAGTTGCAATATTTGATCTCATGTAAATTTTCAATAAAACCTTTGATAGTTTAAAGAAGATTAACTTTTAATTTTTTGTTTAAGATACCAAAGGTGTGATGAAGAGATATTTTTAATGTAAGAATATCCAAAAATTATCAGCCGTATTCTGAAAATCGCATTTGAGTGAAATAAAAATCGAAAATATTTTTAAAACTTTTCTGTTTGTATATCTCATACTTCGGGGACCACTTATAGATATTTACCATTGATTTCAAATTCCAGAACATGGCCGTATATTTTGAAATGAATGTTTTTATCGTTTTCTAAATAAACTACAAAAAATGTCATAAATGAGTTTTGAAGATTTATTGAAGATTTTTAAAATCTTGACGCAGATTTTGCAGATTTTTTGATGAAAAATTATGGTTTTTTGCTGATTATACCTCTTAAAGTTCTGGCAACACTGCTTCGACTTCAAAATAGTTGGCATTAAAATTTTTTCTAATATTTTTTAAAATAAAAAAATTTTAATGGCCAACTTCACCTTTATTCTTTTTAAATATCAATTCATATTTAAATATATGTACATATGTACATTGTTTTTCATATAATTTAATTTTTATTTGACATAAAACAACGAATTTTAAACATAAATTGATATTAAAATAAGTTGGTGAAGTTGGCCATAAGAGGGTTTGCCTTTTGAAATTTTGAAGTCAGAAAATTAGGACCAGTATACTTTACATAGGAGTAGGTGAGTTACAAAAATTGAGATAACATCTTATTTTGCTACCATTTCACAAATTTAATTTCTTTCCCACACAATTTGCTTTTATATTTTTCTTTTTTGCTTCTTTTTTCTCAATTGATAACCAAATTTGACGTTTTATGTAAGCAATAATTGTCAACGAAAATGGACTAACAATTATTGCAACATAAATTGTCGGCAATAAATATGTACAAGAAATTGCTGTCTACATTAAAAATAACATAATTTTGACATTTACTGCAATTTATATCGCAATAATTATCTCTGGTATAGACGGGCAGTAATAAATGTTGTTCAACATTTTTCACAAATTTGAACAGAGTACTAAGCTGAATAAGGTAGATTTTTTTTAGAGCGAATTTGGGCGAAATACGAATTTGCCTTGGCGGTATTTAAAATGTTTGCGTTCCAAATAAAATGGTTTAAAAATGATTGATTCATCGTACGGTTTGATTTAAAATGTTAAATAAAACACATAAATTTAAAAGTGAACTTAAAGTTTATATTATCGGTTGAAAAAAACAACTTTTGGCATTTACTGTTTGAAAATGATATAATGAAAAAGTCGGCCATGACTAACCTGAGGTGGTTCATTCAGAAGTTCCAACAACACGAGTAAAGTTGGCTTCCAAAGCGTCAATCGTATCATGCTTATTTCTACAGACCTCAGACTTTACATATTCTTAGAGAAAATAGTCCAAAGGTGTGATATCGCACGATCTAGGTGGCCAATTTACCGCATCTCACCAAAATGATTTCTCAACAAGGTTATTGTTTTCCGCGCTGTATAGTTCGTAGCGCCGTCTTATTGAAACCAGAGCTCACCGAGACCATGCGCTTGAATTTCAGGCATAGTCCATTGACATGACGCAATAACGGTTACTTCTCACGAAAACATTCTGATTTTCCGCATTTTTGAAGAAATATGGACAAATGATTCCACTAGCCTATAAATCACACCATACCGTTGTTTTTAATACACGTGATAGCATTTTCAAATAGGAAATACCACAAATAGTTTTTTAACCTATAATTGTTAGTTTCCCTTCCAATTTATGTTTTTTATTTTACATAATTATGCCCGTCATTTCTACAAATAGATATCTAGCTGTGTATAGATATCTATGGTGTAACGAATTTTTCATAATTTTAATACGTATGTCTTATCTACTGATTAAACTGTAGTGTATTTTACACAATCCATTTTTGACAGTTAATTTAAAAAATTAATAAAAACACAAATGTTGGCATATTTTTAAAAAAAATTTAAAGGAAAAAACGCGTAGGTAGGTTTAACGTTGAAATTACCAAACTAGTTTTACCGCATAGGTAAAGATAACTGTTAGGTACGAACACGACCAGATATCTGTTTGTTGAAATTACGGGCATTAATCAAACATCATAGTAAATCACCATGTAATCAGTTGGCGTAATAACGCCACCTGGTTGTCAATTATCCTTAGGTGGATTGATTTTTTATTTAAACCGACTTGAAAAACGGGGAATTTTCTGTTTATCGCTTTAAGATTTGCGAGGTTGGATTATTGTTTTTTTTTTCCAAAAATTCTTAACATACCGGCCCACTGGTAAGTAGACTTACCAACTAATATCTCAGATACCAATCGTTCCATTTTCTTGAAACTAAAAATATATTTTAGTTAGACCAAAAAAATAATATGAGCAAAGTTTAAACGAAATTGGTTCACGTTTTCGGGTACCGGGAAATGTGAAACCCTGAAATACAACCTTTTTTGCGAACATATTTTCCTTAAAAATTAGTTATTTAATAAATTTTGTTTGCTTTAGCCTTTTTTTAAATCTATGAAATGTTTCCAAATGAAGTGTAAAGACTTTTTCACCATGGTATAATAGTGAGCAAGCCTTTTGTAAAGATTTCCTTAATCTTGATAAATGAATGTGTCTATTTACATCAATTTAGTTAGTTCGTTGATTAATAATATTTTCGATTAATTTATTAATTACTCCAAGATAAAAACATGATTGTTGATTTTATACAAAGAAACAAATAAATATTGAGATGAAGTGAAATAATAAAAATCATAATGATTCACTGATCGAAGTCATCATTTTTCTTTGTTTTGGTTCTTTGTATTTTGTGTTTGTTTTTGTTTATCATCATATATAATATAATTTTATTCCTGAATACAAAAACTTTAACTGAGGAATGAAAAAATATAAAATACATACATAAGTAACGGGTTATCCATTTTTCGGTCTTAAAAGTAAAGTAAAATAAAACACACATAAAACTATAATTTCCATGAAACTTTGATTGCCATTAAATACGATACGTCATTGTTTAAATGTTGGCCTCTAGATTTGTTGCAGTAGCAGTCGAACCTTTTTCGACCACTTTTTTCCACATTTCGGGTGGTGTCTCGGCAATAACTTGACGAGTGTTGGTTTTCAAATGCTCCAACGTTAGGGGTTTATTAGCGTAGACACGGTCTTTGACGTTGTCCTACAAAAAGGTAACGGCGTCAAATCGCATGATCCTAATGGCCAGTTGGCGTCGTCAAAACGTGAAATAAGGCGTTCTGGGAACACCCCATGCAATAAAGCCAAAATCGGTCATGTTGCGTGGTTCAACCAAAACGCATTAAGTTCATAATCTTCAATTGCAGGCCAAGTTAAAATCGGTTATCGCACGGCCAAAGGGCATGGCTCTGTGAAATCGCCAAACTCGGATTAGCCACCACACTTTCAATAATAGAAGCGATATTTACGGCAGTGCGCACATAAGGATATTTATGATGACCATAATCACCCCGCAATGCTTGAAAAGTGGCAACGTTTGAATCCCCACTTTTATTGTAAATTTTAAGTTACTTGTCGAACGGTTCATATTCGTAAATGGTAAACATTTCACTTAATAAATGACACTACAGATGACAGATTTTGACCAGCTAACCGCTTTGCTAGACCGAAACCACTAAATGGATAACCCTGCATGTACATAAATAATAAAAGAGGACAAAAACACACAATGAGCACGCGTTAATTGTCAATTAAAAACCGAATGTACCTACAAGCACAACAAAAGCAACAGTGGTAATGCAGTATTAAAAAAAAGAACAAAATAAATTAAATTAAAAAAAATATAAATAAAATATAAGTATGTACCTGTTATGGCGTTTATTGTTGTTCTTTTAGCTCTTTTTCTTAGGGTTTTATGTAAAAATCGTGAGTGGTTTTGGTTGTGATCAAGCAAACAGATGATTGATAATGTTTGAAATAAAAAAAGATACTTAACAGAGAGTAAAAAAAATCAATATTATACTCAAACACACATGCCAACCCCATACAAATATCATCTCATACAAACAATACACTAAAATACAAGTTACATATTTTTTTTATTGTATAGACACACACTTTACCCACGATTTAAAAACAAAAGCAAAACAGAGAAAAATAAAACTCAGCCACAAAACAGCGACATACGGCAGGCGCCTTGAGGGTATCAATTATACGCCAATACTAGTCAATTAGCCAAAGAATCACGGTGGTGGACTCCAAATTGTACTACGGAGTAAAAAGAAACAAATAAAATATAAATAAATAACACAACAATAACAAACAGCAATATTACTTTGTATGAGATGATTTGATGGTAATGGAGACTGGTAGTAAAAAAAAATAACATTCGTTACTTTAAAACAATTAATTCATGGAAATTGAAGTCGTATTCCTTAATGAAATAAAGGGTAATCCAACCAAAATGCACGATAATAATTGTAAATAAAATAAAAAGTTTTAAGAGAATTATCTTAATAGTAGTATAAATATGGGGTTTCTGTATATGATTTTTCCTCCCTACGTGATTCCCATAAGGAGGAATTTTTATATTTCAATTTCCTCCCTACGTGTTTTCCCATAAGGAGGAATTTTTTCTTCCCATAGGGAGGAATTTTTAAATTGAAATGTTACTTTAAACTTAGATATTCTAGATTAATTTTTCAACTTTTTTTTTTTTTTTTTTTGCTCCAATGGATTTTTCCATTAGGAGGAATTTTAAATATAAACGAAATAAAAAATTTTTGAGTAATTTTAAATAAAAAAAGAGAATTATATAAAGTTGATTATATTTTCTTCAATGAAGAGAAATTTAAAAATGTGTACAAATAAATTGTTTGAGTATTTTAAAATAAGATAGAGTAATGTGTAAAATATTTAGAATATGCAGCACATGTAAGTATAGAGATTAACTCAATTTGAAAGTTTGCCATTAATATAAAAAGGCTTAGGCTTATTAAGGAAACTTAATAAAAATGGTAAGCATTTCGTACATAATAAAGGTATATTTAATTATTTATTATGTTTTTTGTTTGTTTTCAGATGTATAAAAAAATTGTGAATATTGCCCAAGGTATTTAGCCCGAGTATATTAGAATAGATGATATACCTTTAAACCAGCCTTTGAAAATTGTGAATTTTGAATGGAAAGAAACACAATATGGTCTAAAAGTCATTGCCAATTTAGATGACAATAAATGGTTTTATCTCCCCAATAGAATGATGAAATTTTTAAACAAGGAGGATCCATACTTAACTCAAATGAATGATAAAGTTTGGACAATTATTTACAAGGGGCGTCAATTACCAAATGGACCTGCAATATTCGATTTAAATTATACCTAAACTCTGAAAAAAAAAAATCCTTACAATAAAGATAAATATAATAAAAGAAAAACAAGATTTTTTTTTAATTTTTATTACTTTTATTTAAAATAATTTTACATATAAAAATTTAAAATTTAATTTCCAAAAAATAAGAATCGTCGTCCTCCAAAAATAGTTTTATGAAGTCGGGAATCTCCTCCTTCGCGTTGTCGGGGATATCTTCCTTAATTTTCATCTCTGCGGGATTTGGTTTTAGAAATTTTGATTTATTGGCACTAAAATTATGCACTCGCATAAAGTGCCTTTTTTTGTTATATTTATTTGCAAACGTTAAATGTTTGCAAAATTCGCAACTGATTTTAACACTTTTCATTTTTAATTAAATAAAAATATTAAAAAATCTATTGAAACCTCGTAAAACATATATTTATTTACTTATAAACTTTTTTTATTTTGGTATATATATTTAATGTTAATCAAAGCACATTTTGAAAACTGATCTATGATTATTGAACTTTTAAGAACATTCTGGTAAAAAGTAAATATACAATTGTTATTGTGGAAATTAAAAGTCAATAAACTTTTCGTAATGCTAAAAAGTGCAATCGTATGCATTTTTAAAGTTTAAACATTAACCTTGAATGTTTGCTACATATTAAATTATGAGTTAATAAACTTTTCATAAGTGAAAAAATGTAATAGCATGCATTTTTTAAGTTAAATAATTAACCTTGAATGTTTACTTCACATTAAATTATGAGTTAATGAACTTTTTTAAACGTAATAATGCATTTACAAATAGATTTGGCTACATACGATATATACATATATACTGATGTTTAAATTCTTCTGATATATCACACTTGTATCTTAAAATTTTGAAACGAGAAACATTCAAAATAGAGAATCCGGACAAATCAGAACAAAAATGTCTTACTTAAAAGAATATGTACATAATTTTTTACAAGACTTTGAAAATGTTCTAATGTTTGAGCACAGGGAGTGCATATACCATTTTGTTTCAATGTTAGAGGAAAATGAGGAGTACGGTGTAGATGAATACGATGAAGGACTAAACGTGCCTCATTTTGAATGCTGCCCATGGCATAACAACAATTGTAAAGAGGGTCCTTATCCGTGCAGGTGTACGGTATACTACCTCAGAAAAATAAATGTAGTCAATTTAATAAATACTTATAAGGTTATATTTAATAATTAATAAAGAGAAAATATTAAAAACAAAAATGTGTTTTTTTTTCTTATTTTTTATCTTTTATTATATTCTTAAAAATTCTTAAAAATATACTTAAATAAACTTACAACTAATATATCATTGTAATATAAATTAAAATAATTAAATAATTTTAAAATTAGTTTGAAGCTCATATTTTTAGATCTTAAATAAATAAATACACAACAATAAACTCCACATAAAATTAAAGTTTCACTCTGAATTCGAAGACTATTATAAAGAAGAGTTTTACAATTTTTATCTAAAAATAATCTAAAGTATTTATTTGGAGATTGGCCAGCAGAACAAAAGTACTCAGCAGGTTTGTTTTTAGGAAAATAAAAAGCGACCCAATGCTCTCCAGGTTTATGTGATGGATCAGTGTTAGCAACGTAAAATGACGGTTTTAAAACTGGGTGTGTTGGTAATTTATTACATGCAAATACACCTTTAAATTTATATTTGGTTATATTATTAAAGTATTTTTAATATTAATTGAATTCATAGTGTCTGAATAATATTACGCGTTTTATCAATTTCTATAACACTATCAAATTCACAGTATACTAAGCACGTTATTGCTTCAACAATTGGTTTTCCGAAACGCCCTTCAATACGAATAGTTCCCTGGTTTATTAAGTTATGATCTGGTGTTAAGTCGAAAGCAAGTAAAAAATATCCGTTATCAAAAAGTTCTTTAGTTATTTGATGACCTTTATCGAAATGATGAATTCCAGTTCCTTTAAATAGTGTTTGATAACCACGAGTACTTATTATTCCTCCGTTATTGTAATTAAGTTCAATTGGTTGCGCAGGAAATTGTACTCCATTTACAACCAAATTAAATCTTTGTAAGTTAAAATGTTGAAAGTTAAATGGATTTTCTTTTTTCTCTCCAGTATATGCTTTATTAGATACCATTCCAAAAATTAAAAAATTTGGTAATTGTCCTAGTATAACGTTATCTAAAGTTAAAGAGTGATTTCCAGGGTGTATTGTAAACGTTTTTATTTCCACTCTTTTATAAGGATAAATAGCATTTCTTGATTGTAATACATTATGATGAGCCATTAGAATATTATGATTAATAGTAAGATGGTTAATATATAAATTAGCTTCATGAATTTTAATATAAGATTCATTTTTATCGCCACCTTCTAAAATGTAAAATTCCGGTTTTTCCAAATTTAATGTTACCTTTAGATCAACATTATTAAGCAAGTATTTTTGTTGGTTGATATATTTATCAACATGAAGTTTTTCAAAAAGCTCTACTCTTTTTCCATCCTTAAATAGTTTTTTTTCTCTTGTATAAACCAGGATAGCCCAGCCACATGATTCAAGATGCGTTGATCTAGCATCGTTTCCATAATTTAACAATTTTTCTATATAAGCCCTATAGTGATAGTTATTGTCAGGTTGTGATACATTTTTGTTGTTAAGGTGTACAATACAATTTCTAAACAAAGAGTGCAATAAGTTATTAACAACTCCTCCGTTTCCTTTTAATTCAATGACTAGTCGAAGATAAATACTGTTCAGATCTCGATATGTTTCACCATTGCCTAGTGATACAAATTCAATTGTGCTCGAATTATCTAGTGAGGCAATTGGATTGTAGCATATTTCTTCGGTTTTAACAACGCTGGTTTGAATTGGAGGTGATTCAAATAAATCCAACTCACTCTTCATACATTCTATAAATCTTGACATTTCCAATTTCCAAAAATATCCTTAAAGTTCTTTCCTCTACAACGTTTTGATTTAATCTGTTGCTTTTGCTTTAAACGTTTAAGTTTTTTACGTCGACCTTTACCTTTCTGCATTGTTTTCATTTTATCAATAGTAGCTTCTTTTATATTTTGTATGACCTTTTTTCCTTTGTTTAGTAAGATTTCTTTTATTGGCTTTGTTCCAATTTCTTCTAAAATTTCCTTTCCAATATCTAACGATTTATTCTTTAATATATTCATCCCCGTTTTTAATAAGGGTTTTAGATGTGAAAATACAGCCGAAAATATGGATCCAATACCACGACCGTATTGTAAAATTCTTGGTGCGTGATATATTTCACCAATATTTTGTATATTTTCTCCAGACTGATTATTATAATAACTTGTATAAATCGTATCCATGGTTGTAATAAAAATGATTAATTTTGTTTGGTTACACACCTATTTTATATACCCTTTTTTTTAAGTGTAGAGTACAATAGACGGGAACTAATTTATTAAAGCTTATCTCTTCTCCTTCATCATTTCGAATCATTATGGAAATATCATTTATATTATAGGCTTCAAGAGGAAAATATTCAATTCTATTGAAATTAATATAGTTCTTCAATGTTGCTACTGAAAATATTTTTAGACATTTAATTTTTTTACTACCAACATTCCGAGGTTATATTATATCAGTATAAATAAATATGTTTTCACTTATATCAGACTATTCAAATTTATTAATAAACTGATTTATGTTGTCGGAGAATTTGTTCAAAGATTTTTCCAAAATATGTATAATTTGTTGATGATAAAATGGGTTCTTTTTCATTATTTGATGATTCTGGACTTTCTATATTTACGCTAAGAGTATCTTTTTCTCTTGATGATAAAATTGGATCTTTTTCATTATTTGATGGTTCTGAGCTTTTTGTATTTACGTTACGAGTGTTTTTTTTCTCTCATAGGTATATTAGATTGGGGCTTATCAATGTTTAATGTATTTAAAAATTTTGAAGTTTTATTTATATTTTTTAGTTTCAGGGCGTCAGATGTTTCCATAAGTTCTTTAAATTTTGTTTTTATTTCATCATATTCATTATTAGTGTCAATTTTCAATGTTTTTACAGATTGATTATTTAAATTTGAAATGTTGCGTTTTTTACGTTTAAGTATATTTTGATTCATATTTAGTTGTTTATTCGCTATCGAGAAGGATATATCTGATAATCCGACTTCCCACTTTTCACTCATGCTAAGAGATTGCTTTAATAAATTTGTGAAAGTACTTGAGGTGTAAATTTACTGAATCAATTCTTAATAAAGTAACATAAATACTATTTTCCTCTGTGCTTGACGCCATATTTATTAGAAATGTTAAATATTATAAGTTGTGTGTTATACATATATGAAAAATTTAGTTTATCAACTGAAATCTGTTTGATTAATCCATGAATTATATTCTTTTCCGAAACCCAACCATTTTACAAATAGTTTTTCGCCTCGATGTTTTAAGACTTTTTCAACTAAAAAGATGTTAGGAACTTTAGTTTTTAATAACTCCTCTTGATAAAATCCACCTTTAATTAAATTTCCATTAAAATCTTTTAGCTGGTATGTGACAGGGTTTGTTGCATTTATTTTATTAACTTTAAAAATTTCCAAATAAATATAACAAAAAAAGGCACTTTATGCGAGTGCATAATTTTAGTGCCAATAAATCAAAATTTCTAAAACCAAATCCCGCAGAGATGAAAATTAAGGAAGATATCCCCGACAACGCGAAGGAGGAGATTCCCGACTTCATAAAACAATTTTTGGAGGACGACGATTCTTATTTTTTGGAAATTAAATTTTAAATTTTTATATGTAAAATTATTTTAAATAAAAGTAATAAAAATTAAAAAAAAATCTTGTTTTTCTTTTATTATATTTATCTTTATTGTAAGGATTTTTTTTTTCAGAGTTTAGGTATAATTTAAATCGAATATTGCAGGTCCATTTGGTAATTGACGCCCCTTGTAAATAATTGTCCAAACTTTATCATTCATTTGAGTTAAGTATGGATCCTCCTTGTTTAAAAATTTCATCATTCTATTGGGGAGATAAAACCATTTATTGTCATCTAAATTGGCAATGACTTGTAGACCATATTGTGTTTCTTTCCATTCAAAATTCACAATTTTCAAAGGCTGGTTTAAAGGTATATCATCTATTCTAATATACTCGGGCTTAATACCTTGGGCAATATTCACAATTTTTTTTATACATCTGAAAACAAACAAAAAACATAATAAATAATTAAATATACCTTTATTATGTACGAAATGCTTACCATTTTTATTAAGTTTCCTTAATAAGCCTAAGCCTTTTTATATTAATGGCAAACTTTTAAATTGAGTTAATCTCTATACTTACATGTGCTGTATATTCTAAATATTTTACACATTACTCTATCTTATTTTAAAATACTCAAACAATTTATTTGTACACATTTTTAAATTTCTCTTCATTGAAGAAAATATAATCAACTTTATATAATTCTCTTTTTTTAATTAAAATTACTCAAAAATTTTTTATTTCGTTTATATTTAAAATTCCTCCCAATGGAAAAATCCATTGGAGCAAAAAAAAAAAAAAAAAAGTTGAAAAATTAATCTAGAATATCTAAGTTTAAAGTAACATTTCAATTTAAAAATTCCTCCCTATGGGAAGAAAAAATTCCTCCTTATGGGAAAACACGTAGGAAGGAAATTGAAATTTAAAAATTCCTCCTTATGGGAATCACGTAGGGAGGAAAAATCATATACAGAAACCCCATATTTATACTACTCTTAATAATTTTTTTTTATGATAGAAGGATCTATGACAATTATGTGTGAAACAAAATATCGGCCAAATGCTCGCCACGGCTTCGGTGGTATGCCTCTATCCGATTGTCCATATTTTCAATGACTCTGAGACTAATTTGAGGTTTAATGTCGTTAATGTGCCGAATTATCTCATCCTTTAACTCTTTAACTGTTCTCGGCTTATTGATGCTAAATTTTTCTAATGGAAATTTTTTAATATTTTAATCAGGCTAAAGTTCATTAAATTAATTTTTATTAAATTATTTTATGAAAAAAGGAATTTTTGCAACATGAATAATATTTCATTATTGACTGATGCTGGGATTGAACCTGGGTTGATCGGACATGTTTCGATAGTAACCATACTATCTCCTCAGAGGTCTTCGCCACTTAACACTCACTGCCATTGACGACGGCTGGCAGTTAATAGTCAAATATCAATCTTTAAGCCAAATGCTGTTTTTACTTTGGTGGATCGTTGTGAATGATTATCTATTTTTAATTGATTTACACGTTATTTCTTACTTCTGTTGTTCAAACTTTTTGTCAAGAATTCTTCTTTTAGTCCAAAGTGCATTTTTTGTTTTTTATGTATTTTCTTTTTCTCATTAACCTTTTTTTTTAGCACAAAATGAAGGACACATGTAAACATAGAGCTTTATCTTTGCTGTTTAACAATAATTATTATATCTTAATCAGCCTAAAGTTTATTAAATTTAAATTTAATTTTCATTAAATTATTTTACAAAGAAAAGAATTTTCACAACATAAAATTCTAAATATACCCAAAGAAAGAAGTCGAACGGTTTCAAATCATAAGATCGTGGCGGCCAATTAACATCGCCAAGACGTGAGATAACACGACCATTGAATTTCTCGCGCAAAAGAGCCATTGTTTCATTGGCTCTGTAGCCAGGTCTATATCCTCAATTCCTGGCTACAAGATGTCCGTTATCATATCGTGATAGCGAACACTATCTACGGTAACTGCTTGACCGACCTTAATCTCGAATAAGTACGGCCTGATGACGCCGCCAACCTATAAACCGAACCATACAGTCACACTTTTTGTGGACGCATCGGTTTTTTAAGAATCACTAGAGGATTCTCATTTTCAAAAATGCGGCAATTCTGCTTGTTAACGAATCCAATGCGGTCGATTATGCTGACCAAATAAATCAAGAAGTTTACGAAATGCATTTTAATTTGAACGCCCATTTTCGTAAATGGTTCAACAATTTTAAGACGCTGCTCAATGGTGTACCTATCCATGCATGAATTTGTCAAATACAGAAACAAAGAAATATTAGATTAAGTTGGGCAAAAAACGTAACGTTAAGGTATAACTCACAATTAACATCTTGCGGATGGTTGGATTACCCTTAATATACAAGTTTATTTCTTTATTCTCCTTTTTTCTAATTTCTAATAGTCGGTAAAGTCCGACATCTTTAAGAGTAACCCCTTTTTGGACCCGCGGCCAAGCAAACAAATTTCTTTAAGAGTTCGTTTGCAGAATATTATCTAAATATAAGGTTATTCATTTAATCTTTGCTTTGATCGGTTAATCGCTCGATTATTTAGCCGTGGTTACCCGATAAGAGAGGAATAAGATATGTTTTTGCAAGTTTCATACGTATGGGAAATGTTGTTGAATCTATTACTGCCCACAAGTTGCGATGCATACTATACACTCTACCCATAACGACATTAATATGGTTTGACCAGGTTAGCCGAACATTAAAGACTCCAAGGCTCTCAGTTGTTTTAACATACCCGATTTTATTTCCCTTGATGTATACTTGCGGTACTTTAAATGCTCTATTAGACTTCGAAAGCAAAATACTCAGGTTGTTTTCGAAAAATAAAATAGTTTTTGAAGCTTTGTTAATAAACTCGCATGATCTACCGTATCAAATGCTTTACTATGATCAAGAAGAACTAGAAAAGCAACCAAGTTTTCATCCAACTTCGATCTGAGGTCTTCAACCACATCCAGTAGGGCAGCGGTACAACTTCTAGCTTTCATGAAACCTGATTGCTTATCAGACAGAAAATTATTACTTTCTAAGTACTGATTGATTTGTTTTGCTATGAGGTCTTATGCCCAACTTAATTTTACATTTCTTTGTTTCCGTGTTTGACAATTCAAATCATGGAAAGGTACACAATTGAGCAGCGCGCTAAGTGGGTTTTCAAATATAAATGCATTTCGTGGCACCCGTTAACCTCAGAGGATTCGTTAACAAGCAGAATTGTCGCATTTGAGCAAATGAGAATCCACGAGTGATTATTGAAAAGCCGATGCATCCACTTAAAGTTACTGTTTGGTGCCGTTTATGGGCTATTTTCATTGAAATGTATATGAAAAATTTCTCAACGCAAGGGAAAAGATTCAATACATCTTCACGGCAAAGCACTTATTCTTTACACTATATTCAATAACTTAATATTCCGAAGAAGTTCATTCACAAATAATTAAAGGATAATACTAGAAATCTAAGCAATGGGGCTACAACTCATCGTTTTTAAATTGACAAAGTATTGTTCTCAATTTGACAACAATTCGTTCTTATTTTAAATTGGACAACGGATATGTCGAAAATGTAGCTAGCGCTACTTTCCATCAACTTAGAGATAACTTCATCCTGTACAGCGCATTTAAAAAAGTGTCTTCTACTTGTACATAAAAAAGACCTGGAAATTCATTGTCAAGCATTTTACGAAAACACTCTTTAGAGTTTCTGAATTCGGATCACAAAACCCTAACGAATTAAATACAGCAGCTTAAAAAAATCATTGTTGTATTTTTTTGTTGCACGCAAGATGAGGCAGTCAAAACAGTGCCAGTCAGTCAGACCAAAACATCCACAAGTCATTTTTTTTTTCTTTTTGTTTTGGGATTTAGTTTGGTTTAGTATTGTTCAGATTCTTGTTTACTACTCATCAATCTCTTATCAAAGATTCGACCTCACCGGTGTTAAAGTTTCCTCAGTATAATGACTAAAAAAAAAAACAAAGAAAAACGGTCGAACGATTGTTTTTGGAGTTTCTTTTTGTTTTTTCGTTGTTTGTGAGTATTTCGAAATTGGTTGACATGAACGTTTAGGAAATGCATATAAATACAATATTTGTATTAAGTAAAGAATCAAGTGATAAAACCATTAATAATTTATTAGTGTTGGCTGGTGACAACAGCAAGAACAGCAACAAAGCACATTAAAAGATAGAATTGTCTCAACATTAAGGTAGACATACGAATGGACAGTAAATTGACTACAACAACCTACAACTTGAATGCAGGAACGAACGAACAACCAACAGTTCTGTATCCAACACAATTGAACAGTGAATGTGAGTCATGGACTCAGTATCCAAAATACAGAAAGTGTTTTTTGTCTTCTTCTTCCTCTTCCACAACAAACACAAACAAAATTGTTGTGTTTTTATTGTTGTAGTTACTTACGACATGTCTCACTCACCTGTTTGCTCAGGCTGAGTTTTTTTTTTGTTGCTGCTGTTTTGTTTTGTTTCATTTTATTTTTATTTCTTTTTTTTTTATTTAAATGTGAAATGGAATTTTTAGTGAATTTTTAACAGTGGCGGCAGTGCTATCAAAAAAAAAATTATAATAATTAAAAAAAGACAATTTTGTTGCCTTTTTTAGATTTATGAGAATAATGTGTCTGTATGTGAGTGTCATTGCGTAGGGGTAATTAAATTTATTTTATAAATTTTGGGATCATGATAAGTTCAAATTTATTAATTAATTATTTATTAAATTTAACAAATAAAAATTATAATCTAAATTAATTAACAGAGCAAAAGTAGTGCAGGACTTTAAATAAAAGTACTGTATAAATAAATGGTTCCCCGGTTGTCAAGTTGGTGGTGAGCTGAGCTGCAGTATTAGTGCAACGGTTGGGGGTTCGATTCCCGCCAGAGACTCTGGTTTGTTTCACTTCAAGTGACTAAAGTTCTAAGTTAATATTGCACGGTTAATTAAGTAAGAATATAATTTGTAATTGTATTTGTTATTCTTAAGGCGACCGTATACGACATGTTTTTGTCATCTGACATGTAAATTTTCCACTGCAAAGTCCATACATGTCGTGTGTTACCTTTTAAACTTTGCTTCTGTTAAAGTCAGATGCAAAGTCATCTGACAAAATTTCAATTAGAGCGTGCTCTATTTTCTTCTGACAAACCATCTGACATCAGAAATCTATGCCGAGAAGAAACCGGCAGCGACGTCCACTATTGACGGAATCATTAGCCGGCTGCAGCTAATATTTTAAAATACCGAGATATGTATGATCATCGCACCATTGAATAGAATTTATGTAAATATATATTTAAAAACCGTTTCATTATAATATCCTAAATTGGTATCTTTAAATTTAAAGAAAAATATGTGAAGACGGCTAAACTATTTAACGGCGTAAATAAAAATTTTTCGTGGCGGCATTTTTATTTTGGATTTTGCAATAACTATGCAAAAAAACAGAGACAATGTCAGAAGCAAATTACATGTACGTTTGTGACCGAATATTATAAACCTTCTGTAAAACAGCAATTTTGACAGACATGCACAATTACATGTGACTTGAAAAGTTGACAAGTCAGATGTAAAAAACATGTCGTCTAAATGCACCTTTAATAAACCAAAATAAATTGAATAGTACATCCCAACAAACACGGAGGTTTGATTTCAATTTGAAAACGATTTGAAATCAAACGTTTTCTCAAACGACAAACGTTTGATAATGATTTGTAAATCATAGCATTCTCAACAAAAAGGGGAAATTATTATCAAGTTGAAAAATGCCTTTATTTTCAACTTGCTTTCAAACGTAATTCTCAAATGTTTTTCAAATGTGGACATTAATACAATGTGATACATAAATAAAAATATTTTATTTTTTTAATTTAAATTCATTATTTATTTAAATAAACTGTGAGATAAACATTCGGCAACATATATAAAGGATGAAATGAGGTTCTTTCCGTTCTCTAATTTTTGCAAAGACAACATTTGCTCCCTTTATTTTGAGGATTGTAGCACCGCGATCGTTCAACAAACTTTCTTCACTTTCCCGTTTTATTTTCCTTTTTTTTTGTATTCTTAATCATTGGAATAACTCACAAATAATTTTTAATTTTCACAAGAAATAAACTGTTCACTTTGTATTAAAATTTATTTTTAAAAGTAAAACACGTGTAACCAAAAAGTAAATGTAACTTTAATCGCCATTTTTAATGCTTTTTCCCTTTAGTGTTGACAAGTTTATTTTTGATTTGAATTTAACATTTGAAAAACATTTGACATTAAATTGATAAAACATATGATATCAAATGTTTATTTTCAAATCATTATCAATTTGAATATAAATGTTAAATAAAACAATTGAAAAACGTTTGAGAATTGTGTTTGATGTCAAATGATAAAGTCATTTCATATCAAAGGTTTGACTTCGTGTTTACTTGTGCCGTCCCAGTGTGCTTCCTCAGCCTTCCCCAGCGTGGTAGCAGAGGCTTTGGTCAACACCCGAGTGGTAAGCCTCGTGCTGGCCTCTGGTTCTGCTCCCACTGCACCAGGTGGCGCTACTGAGAAACCGTGTAAAGTAATTAAAATAAAGCGATACGTATTATATCGTGGTAAGAGAAGCGTGTTATTATTTCGCTCCCCTACGACCCTGGCCACCGCTGAGTCTACCCCAGCCAGTCAGCGGAAACGTGTCCACAGAAAAAATTATTTTTCCAATTCAAACAAAAAATTTGTAGAATCAAACAATTTTTTGTCTGAAATCGGTCCTATAAACAAATTCGCATATTCAAACAATTTATTTGCGTTTTGTTTATTGAAAAAAAAAACACTGATTTTTTCAAACAAATAATTTAACTGAATCAAGCAAAAAGTTTACTGAAATTCATATACTAAATTTCAAAATAAAAAAAAAAAAGTTTTTGCACAAGCAATGATGCGCACACAAGTAAGCACTTGTGTGCGGGATTTTGTTTCTTGTAATGTTGTTTCTGCTATTGTTTTTCATATAGTTGCACTTTTTTAAAGCGTCCAAAAATAGACTGTGTGTGTTTTTGTTGTTGTTCTTATATTTCACATAAAGAAGTGTTGCTTACGATCAAATAAAAAAATGCAAAAAGACGAAAACATTAAAAAGCGTTAAACATTTCATACAAAATTATGAAAACTTGACACCAATAACGCGTTTATTATATTTTTGAAGAGTTGTCCACATTTTTGTTGGTTAAATAAAAATCAAACAAAAATATTGTTTGAATAGAAATTAAAAAAATTTTCAAACAAGCGTTTGTTTGAAAATAATTCGGCAATAATTTTTTCTGTGTAGTTACAGGACAGAGATTGCCCCCTACCTCCCCTTGTGGTCCTATTTTTGAAAAACTGTATAGCTTATGTGTCCATATAGATATGGAAATATATACGTTTTAAATTTCATTAAAATCGGTTTGATAGTTTCTGAGAGGAAAAAATTTTCCCCTATCTTCCCTCCTGATCCTACGATTCGGCTCATTTTCAATAGTTCCTTGTGCCAATAAGAACCTATGACCCAAGTTTTATCAAATTATCTTCAAAATTGCGACCTGTACTTTGCGCACAAGGTTACATGGACCACCAGCCAGCATGCCAGCCGTACGGACATCGTTAGGTCGACTCAGAAAGTGATTCTGATCGGTATACTTTAAGGTATACACACATCAGCACAAATGCATAATACCCTCTCCACTATTGTGGTGTGGATATAAAAAGCTTTTAAGTGCTGATAACCTAGAAGGTTTTGAGCCAACTAATTAACAAATATTCTACACTTAGACATTTATGGTTTTTGAAAGCACACAAAATTTTTAATAAATAAACCAAAAGGAAATTGCACGTTTCATTAGGTTAAAAAACCGCAAAGCAGTCCTCAAACCGCGAACTCCCTATACACAAATCATGTACTCCATCAGCAGGTTTGTAAGCGATTATTTTGCATTTTCATACCAAAAACTTCCTCCTTTTGGAGAAAAATTTTTACTGGGTATACATATACCACGTCGACCTCCATATAAAAAAAGGTTTGACCCTGTTTAGAATTTAAATCCTTTGTCTATAAAAAATTAAAAATATATATTTCAAATATGTATAATTGCTAACAAAAACAAAAATAAATAAGGCCTAGTTGAATAAAATAACTCCAGTTGATATAAAATGAAATAACACCTAGGGGCTTATTCATTTGGAACTTATTTTTTAACGAAATAACTCCTTGAACAAATGAATAAAATTTTAGCTCGTTGGAACTTGTTTATAATGAAATAAATCCTAATTTTGTGCAAAACTATTTTGGGAGTTTTTTAATTGCTCTTGATTTAGATTCAATTAAACGAAATGTGAGGTTATCTCAAACAAAATTTTATTAATACAGTTATTTCCGCTTAATTGAGTTTCTAAAAATGCACGACTTTTGATGCAATTAAACGGGAACTCAATTAAGCAGTACTCGGTAAATTGAATCGCCGACGCAATTAAAACGAAAATCGCTTAATTGAGCAAGATGTGCAATAAAGCGAAAACTCCCATGTGTAGATAGTAAATAAAACTCATTTCTTTATTTATTAAGTTAAAAAATGGTTTAGGTTTTTTTAAAACAAAATAAAAATCAGGTACGTTCATCGTACAATCTTTCTTTCCGCAAAATCATTTTTTTACATTTGTGGAGCAAAAACACATTAAGTAGACGGAAGCAATTAACCGTAACATTTGCTTTTGTTTTTTGCAATGCGGTCTTATTTTGCGATGTAATTAAGCGGGTGACGCAATTAAACGGAACTCAAATAAACGGGTATTTTTACATAGACAGTTATACTGAATGATTTCGTTCCATGATTTTTAGTGCAATAAAACGGGAAACTCAATTAAGCGGGGCTCAGTTAACCGAAAACAACGTATTCATATTAATAATAAATTGCATACAGCCGATTATTTTATTATAATATATTTTTTTTTTTTTTATTTAAAACTATTAACATAAGCGAAAAATTAAATGTAATTTATTTTAACAATATTTTTCTTGGGGGTTTTTTTTTTGTTTTGCTACTAAAACAAAATTTCAATTAAAATTTTTAATTGAAATTCATGTAATTTTTCTCTTTATCAATTTCTGGCAAGCCTTGCATGTTGTTTATTATAAAAACAAGAACAAAAACATCACAACAATAATAACAACCACTCCAATAACAATAACAACATCGACCACAACGGACCATTAACAACTACAACAACAACACCAACAACAAAAGGAACAAGAGAAATCAACTCATCTAATATTATAAGCACATGTAATTAATGTGATGTTACGACACCACTAGACGCCACTTTAACCATTACGATTATCTCTCTTAAGTGGGGATGGATGTGTGTGAGAATGTATTTTCCCCGCATACATACAATTGCAATAAAGCTTCATGCGTTTGCAAAAGTGGACATGGTCAAGACATGTTTACCGCAGCTGACCAGTTGGCTACTTTGAAAGTTCAATTTGGTCGAATGTTTGTTGGTTTATTTATATAAATACATGTGTAATGCATTAGGTTCGCCCAAATCTAAAACAACAGAAAATTCTCATTTAGTCAGCTGAAGGAAATAGTGAACGGTAAAAAATATTGCTACCAAGTAAAGAAAACTTTCAAAAGGATTTAAAATAAGGATTAGGCCGCATTTTTATGCATTTATTTTCGAAAAATATGCGCATAAAACATACTTCAAAAAATGTAGAATATATATTCCATATTCTATATTTTATTTATAAAAACCTAACAAAATAAATCCATATGGGTAATTCCATGTCAAATCGACCAAGATTGGGACCCGACCCCTTTAAATTTTAATTAAATTTGGTGAGAAGATTTCTTTTATCATACACTTGCACTAAAATTGTTTAATTTTACGTATTATACAATTATATCGCCAATGTGTATGTGATATTCGAAGGTGGTACAATATATAGTCAACAATCAAGAGACTTTTGATTTGTATTGCACAACGAAATGAAAGTGAAATTTGCTGGCAACATTGTACAATGCTGTTTATGTTATTCCTATAGGTTATGTTTACCTTTTTATTGAATGAATGAAAACATTGCATAATATAGGACAAAATGGAAATAATATGGCGAATATCGTATGCATATGGTTTGTAGCACCAAGTATTCTCTTTTAAATCTTCGTATGTAAAGTAGTTTTCGAGATATTGAAGAAATAAGCTCAACACATTCGGCGAATTCGGCAAAACTATGACATTTTGAATATGACATAACTTTTGAAAAAAAAAATGTTTAAAATTGTTTTCGTTCATATATGTTCCTTATAGGATAAAAGTAACCTTCTGACCAAATTTCATAAAAATATAAAGGGGTCGTGTCCCACTCCTGGTCGATTTCACATGGAATAACCCATATAAGTATATATGTAGGTGAATCATTGTTTTATTTCAGAATTCAAAATATAATTTTGTCAAAATTGCAATATTTGAAGCACAGCCGCGAATAAAGTTGTAAAAGCCACTTTTTGCAAAAATGCATACAAAATGTCAACCAGTGGAAGAACACTTACAACGTTCTTCTAACAATATGATGAAACCGAAATGGTTTTGCAGCGTGCAATAAACATATAATTGATCCTGCCTGCTAAAAACGTTTTTTATAACTTAAAACGTTATTCGCGGCTGTCCTTCATTCATTTTATGATTGAAATGATTTTTTAAGGAAATAGTTGAATGCAAATATTTTAATTGCAAATGCGGTTGAAACAGAATTTGACATTGTGGGGAATTCAATATTATCAGAGTCAGCTTTATTTCTAGAGGAAGAAAGACATAAACGCTGACACTAGTGAAAGTTTTCTGGTCGGGAACCCTCTCGAATGAAAGTTTATAGTAAAGAACTAACCAGATTGGTATTAAAAGTGAAATTCGAAGTGTAGATAGATTTGCCACATAATGAGAAAACCATACGGCGATATCACCAAAACTGCCATTGAGTTTGAGGGTTCCTAAGGCAAGACAGGCCATCTCAACCATGGTGACACCAAGTAATGAAGGAAGCTAGCACGGCCCTATGACCCTTATGGTATCAAGTAGTGTTTTTAATAAAATATTTCGTGATTTTGTGTGATTATGACACTTGTAATACGAAAACTTAAGTGAAAAATAAAGAAAAGAAATTGGAGTTGAGTCTTATGAGTATGTAACGAATTTTAAAATTAAAAACAGACTTGGGAAATCCGACTGTCATAATAAAATACAAAATTAATTCACTAATGTAAGCATACCGTTACTTATACGCCACCCTGTAAAATTTAAGTAATGGTTTCCTTACACTCATTCATTACTTTTCAC
Source organism: Pollenia angustigena (assembly GCA_930367215.1). NCBI lineage: Eukaryota > Metazoa > Arthropoda > Insecta > Diptera > Polleniidae > Pollenia > Pollenia angustigena. Next base: position 113,867,085 of record OV884057.1, on the reverse strand, counting down.
TCCTACAAAGGGATACCCTAATGTATTTACATCGTTTCCATGAGTATGTTATATGACCGTATCATCGTTTTTCTCTCGCTGTTTGGAAAGACAGCCGCAATATAAAGACTAGTTGGAATAGGGTTGATCAATACTGTACACTTTTTTAAAATAAGCAGCATGATTATTCTATAGTATGATAATTTACTTAAAGGACAAAGATTTAAAGCTATTTTACAAAAATGTACCAGCTCTAGAGTACCAAACACTTTGGTACTTAAACGAAAAAAAGTAAATGAAAAACACTATATACTAAATTTTATGAATCATAGAATACAACTACTGTATACGAACTTACAAATGTCATCGATACGAAGTTGAAGAACCGAAACACCTACAGTGGCTAAACATGATCATGTATTCTTTTGGATACAACTCGTATAAATGTCGATTTAATCAAAAATTTCATTTAGAAACGTTTTAATAATAAAATTAAAAGAAAAAATAAGCAATAGAATAAATATTTCAAACAAAAATTAGAAAAAAAAATAAATAAATAAATACAAAACGGTTACAATTATCGTTATTATCAAGCAGCCGACTACTATACATATGTCGTTGCTCCTCAGGACATGTTTTGTGGAAAGGAGAAAAAAAAACAAAAGTCCAGACACATACAGTTACACACCCGGTCACGTCATAAAAACGGTGGATGTCTGCTATTACTGCAACATTTAATGGTGTTGACGAACACATTCATATTCATGTTTCTGTGTTCGGTTCATGTTCCTTTTATTTTCTTATTATTTTTTGTTACGTTCACTTTTTTAGCACTGCTGTCTTTCGATGGGCCCTGTTGCATTTGTAGCATGTTGAGTTTAAGGAAAACAACCAGCAAAGTTTTAGAGAAAAAAACAAGCTACATTCAGATAAAATGACATGAAGGAAAAGAAGGGTACGACAACGTTACGGTCAAAGACTCAACCCAACTAAAAACTCAAACGAATAGACAATTTTAGCCAGAGACCCTGTTTTGCAGACAAATTTTGTGATAAAATTTAAACAGAAGCACTTTGTTAATACACTGTCCACACGACGGACTTACATGCACATTTATGTGAGTATCTGTGTGCCATTTTACATTTGTAAATGTGTTAATGTATCCACTGCAAATTTTTTCCATCTGACTCTTGTGTGTGCGTTATTTTCGTTTTTCATTTTTGTTTTCGTTCCTTTTATTTATGGTTTTACATTAAGCTTAACCACATCAGTCACACTTTATTGATCAGTCAAGAATTCACTGATAGTTCATGATCATTTCATTTTAATGACATTTTTAATGTCTATGAATACGAAACAAAACAAAAAGAACAAAAAGTCTTGATTAATTCATGAACGTTGATCATTTAATGTTAAATATTAAAATATTTCTTAGTCTGACACTAATATCGTATTACACAAACGCTTGTTTTATGGGCAGATATCTGTAGTAATTTAAATGTATGAGTTCTTAATTTGGATTATTTATACCTTTAGAAAGAATTAACATTTGATAAGGTTATAAGTTTTTTAATATAATCGAGGGGCTGAAAGGACTGGGGGTGCAATCAAAGGCGGATACAGCCTTTAGGGATCACCTAGTGGAAAATCAGTCGTCAAAGCCATCAAACCTGATTTATGATTTTAGAATACCAGTGCCAGCCCAGGGCAGAAGGTCATGATCTGTACAATAACCTTAACATATTACATAAACATATTGACCAAAAGCTAATATTAAGTTTACAATAAAATGAAAAACAATTTTAAGCTTATTTACTCAGAATTTCCCCTGCATCCATTTGATTCTCAGCCCCTAAATTATTGTTTCTACCTTTCACAACAGCTTTCCTTACTTCTCTATACAAAGATGTTTTGCCCACTTTTTATGAAAATTAGGATGTTAAAGCAGTAATATGTTCTAAAAGGACACCATTAACAACAGAAGAAATATGAATAACTCGTTTCAAGCCTGTTTTTGAGCACGATACGATAAAATTTGCAAATTCTAGCTAAAAATAAAATATTATTATATCGGGTGATTTTTTTAGCTATTATCTTTTTGGCAACACTGGTTTAAACATTTGACGCACTTTTCGTTTTTTGTTTCACTGTCAAACATCTTCAGTTTGGTCTATAATTAAATCATGAATCGTCTTACAAACGAACAACGCTTGCAAATTATTGAATTTTATTATCAAAATGCGTGCTCTGTTAAGAAAGTTCATCGCGCGCTTCTTGTGTTCAGCTACGGAGCTCATTTTTGGCTCAATGGTTACGTCAATAAGCAGAATTGTCGATTTTGGAGTGAAGATCAGCCAGAAGCATTGCAAGAGCTACCAATGCATCCAGAAAAAGTCACAGTTTGGTGTGGTTTATGGGCTTGTGGCATCATTGGACCGTACTTCTTCAAAGATAATGCGAATCGTAACGTAACTGTGAATGGTGGGCGCTACCGTGAGATGATATCCACCTTTTTTTGCCCAAAATGCAAGAGCTGGACTTGCATGACATGTGGTTTCAACAAGACGGTGCAACATGCCACACAGCACGCTTTACAATGGACTTATTGGGAGGTGAGGCCGCCTAGACCGTGCGATTTAACGCCTTTAGACTATTTTTTGTAGGTCTATGTTAAAGCTCATATCTTTACACACATGTCTGCTTCAATTGACGCATTGGAAGACAACATTGAAGCATTTATTCATGAGATACCGGCCAAAATGTTGGAAAGAGTATGCCAAAATTGGACTAAGCGGATGGACCATTTAAGGCGCAGTCACGGTCAACATTTGCACGAAATAATCTTTAAACACTAAATTATATGGACCGTACTATCGATTAAAATAAAGATTTCATGAATTTTTCTGAATTTTATGTGTTTTTCCTATAGCTCTTAAAAAATCACCCGATACTTTAAGTCTTATTGAATTAAATTTTTTCAATTTATATTTTGTAGTGATTCTTTGATTTTATTTAAGGATTAAGGATGTTCTCTTATGCCCGTAATTTCTACAAACAGATATCTAGTCGTGTTCGTACCTAACAGTTATCTTTACCAATCGGGTAACACTATTTAGGTAATTTCAACGTAAAATTTGCCTACGTGTAACTACATAACCCTTCAACCCGTAGGTTAGAAAAACGTTTAAAATTATGAAAAACATAGATACCTATACACAGCTCGATACCCATTTGTAGAAATTACGGGCATTAGTGTATGTTTTATGTAAAAAAATTGTCTAATTGAAAAGAATGAAGTATTTTCAAACACTTTACGGAAATTGCAAAAAATTTTAGACGAAGGCAGAGGCAGCTAACTAACTTTATAATTTTACTGTTCTAGAATTTAAACATTTTTTAGAATTAGAATAGAAATTAGAAGCATAGCTGCATTTTTAAATTGTTGATGAACTTTTAAAAACAAATTTTGTTAAAGCGACTGCGCATATTAGCAAAATGGTTTAACTAGCTTATTGCGGAATTTCTGTTTTTTTTAGTTTATTAAATAAACTAAACGGTTTTTGAGTTACGAGAATATTTGTTGTGCAACCTACTTCATTTTCGAAATAACGGTATATCTCGAAAACAAGCACTAACCGCTTACCCGAATTAGGTTAAAACGCCAGACGCGCCGCTTGTTAGTTTTTTCAATTTGCAAAGTTTTATTAGACTTTCCTCGATCTATGGGAGGGAAGATCGGCTCTTAGAAGCCTTGCTCGCGTTCGGAGTTTAAAAGGTGCCTTGCAAGCGGCTGTTAATGATTTTCCAGTTTTATTATATACTCTGCACGAACTTTGCGAAATTCATCTTTTACTAGTGGTATCTCCTTTTCCATACGGATTTACTGCGGTGATTCGGTCGTGGTTATAAGAATATTCGATTGCGCTTATATAAAAGCTTGGTACTGAAATTGCTAGCCGTTTCTCGTAATTGAATATCATATGTCTAAAACGGGCAAGAAATCTTTTAACACTTGACTTTAAAGTCCAGCCAAAGTTTAGATTTATCACTGATGTCTTTTATATGTCGGCGGCACCAAGTCAGCCGTCTATCTAAATGTATACCAAAGTATGTTACAAAATCAGACTGGGGTACTGTAACAACATTAAGTAGGGCAGGTGTGCAATTTTCTCTTCTGAATGTTAACGTAGCGTGTTTAATTTTTATCTCATTTATTCGATTTCGCCAACTTTACAACCAAGTTTTCACTTGACTAAGATAGTCATAACGTTGGCAAGAAGCTGCTTGCAGGTTTACATCCGCTTTATCATCCGAAAATGTAGAAATGGGCAGTTTTTCGCACATGGGTTAATCGTTGGTGTATATTAAATATAGAATAGGTCCAAGAACACTTTCCTGTGAAACACAATCTTTAATCTTATATTCTCTTGTCAAATATCATTTGTCTCATACCCTAAAAAAATGGTCTAATAAATAATTTTTTATCAATTTGTGCTCGGTGTTCGGTAGCAGAGCATATTGGATATCATAAACCATTCCTATATGACACGCCTTTGAACAATACTTTTTTTAAGCTCAAAAGATTGTGTTATCTTTCTCATCAAGCGGTTTACTTGTTCTATAGTCCGTGCTGTTGACTGAAACCAAATTGGTGGACTGGGATAATATTCATGTCATCTAAATAAGAGCTTATTTTCTATTTAAGTACCTTTTCGAATATCTTCGATAGACAAGGAAGTATGCTGATAGGACTTTAAGATCCTGACGCGGCTTTATAATCATAAAATTTTCAATTTCTGGGGAAAAATCATATTAAAAAGAAAGCATTAAATAACAAACTGAGTACATTTATGGCCACCTTTGATAGGTTCTTAACAATATTTCATAGATATTCTAGTATTCGTTAACTTACTTACTAATAACAATTTGAATATCTTGCGAACTAATATTAATCTCTGGACTTTTAAAAATCGTCGTGAATGCGCTTAAATGTTCTGCAAAAACTGCAGCCTGCCCAGATTCCATTAGCTTATCTTCAATGACCTTGAGTCATTTCGGGTGGCTTAAAATTACTTGTAGCCTTCAAAAAGGAGAATTTGTGTGTCTTGTATTCGTATCAGCGGCGGACAACCTCTGCTGAACAGCAGGTGATTTATTTTTTTTTAAGAACTACTTTCTCAATTCATTAAATTTACATAAAAATAGGTTATTACTTCATAACCATTAACAAAATTAATTATTACAATTAACACAAACTTTTCAGAGATCACATAAAAACAAAACAAATCTATTCTTATGCACGCGAATCTCACTGGCGATGGGTGAATCACCTAGTGTGCAACAGGCCGAGATTTGCGCCATTGATATGGTTGGCGGCAGTATTGTGATTTTTCCTGATAGCCAAGCGGCCGTGAAGGCACTTTCTTCCTGAAAAACGTCCTCGAAGTTGGTGGCGGAATGCCGGGGAAGGCTACAGGGGCTGGGATCGAGGAGCAGGGTAACGCTTTGCTGGGTGCCGGGGCACTCAGGGGTCCTGGGTAATGTTGGAGCTGATGATCTGGCCAGGGCTGGTTCGAACGCCAGAATGATGGGTCCCGAGCACCTTTGTGGGCTTAGTTGGGCCACGGTCTAGTCCCTTCTGGGGGAATGGGCTCCTAGGGAACATAGGGGATACTAGGTATCGCTTTCGGGAATGCGTCAGGCGAGAGAATTTCTCATTCCCGCGAATGTAATGATGACAAAAGGTCTCGGCAGACGCGACCTGCGACTATTGGCGGCATATTTGACTGGTAATCACACGATCAAGTACCACCTTTATCGGATAGGCATGGCGGAAGACCAGGTATGCAGACTGTGCCTCGATTAGGACGTGTCCACGAAACATATACTGTGTGACTGCTCGGCACTGGCGTGGGCCAGAAGGAGACACTTGGGGCATGGCACAATAGGTGCGTCCCAAATTGGTGCGTTATCAGCAAAAGAGCTGGTGAAGTTCCTTTGTGAGGCAATAAAAAATAAAAAATATTCTTATGCATTGTTATTAAATGTGAACTCGAACAAATAAAGTTAACAATAAGAATATTCATATTCCTAAGATTTTTTTGCCATCTATTAAGTATACAATTTAAAAACGGCATCGTTAGTTCAAAGACTCGCTCATTTAAACGAAAACCCCTCAAACATGTCATCAAATTTAATTATATAATTAATGTCACAAAACCAATAGTATTTTTCAATGTTGGTCTGTTTTTTCTGTTACCTTTTAAATGTTATTGCAAAATAAGCTCGAAAAAAACTAAAGCAAATAAATTTCGTATAGTGCCAAGAGCAAGGAACTCCCTTTAAAACATAAATTCACTACGACATTTATACTGAACGCATAAGATCTAAACAAGTGAAAATTGCCATCAATAATCAAGTCAATTTGAAAACTATAATCATTTTAACTTCACCAGCATCAGCTTCAACAACATCACAGTCATCAATAGTATCATCATTATGTTCAAATGTCAGTCAGACTCAGAGTCTGACACTTTGTGCTTAAAAAAAAGACTGATACTGCTACCAAACGACATAATTCTCTAGAAAGCAACTCCAAGTCTGATTAGGTTTCATGACACAACCAACCCATTCAACGATCTTGCCATCATTCAAATGTTGAGTGATGAGTTTTTTGTCGCAGTTGTTTTATTTTGTTTTTATATTCGTTTGTCATGCGTGTGACATTATATTGGAACGCAAAATATGTCAGAATTGTCCAAATACCATGTTCATAAAATGTTTAAATGGCAAATTTGTGTTCATAATTGATTTTAGTACAGGTATGTTGGTTGGTTGCTTAGTTCGTTGGTTGATTCAAAAGGAATGACAGACTTGTTGTTTGGTGTCTTTGTTTATTATTGTATCCTGTTTGTGCTCCCATTCGATTTGATGTCGTTTCAATTAAAGAAACTGCAAATATTTTTGCGGCATCAAGAAGAAATCAACACAAGAAAAGAAGTAAAACTCGTAATCGTCAACAGAATCTTTCGAGAGCAGCTTTAATGTCAACACGACACAACACAACATTGTCAGCATCTTTATTTGATCAAGATCAGCAGGGTAATAAAAATTATTGTTTTTTTCACTCAGCAACGCATTTAAAAAACTTCTGTTTTTTCCTTTTAATTTGTGATGAAAACATACTGGTTACTTGGTAAATAAATTTTGAAAATAATATTTCAATCGCTTAAGGTACTTGTTATGAAAACTTTTTATTATTTCCCCTTCTCCTTTTTAATAGTACCCTATTTTATACAGGGGATTGCTAGTTTTTGATTACTTTAATTTAAACAACTCGTTTACCAAAAATTGATAAAAACGAATACTGTCCGCTTTTGGTTTTATAAAGTCTACTCATGAGAGTGCCAAATTTTTAAGTAAATATCCTTTTAAAATGGAATATTCAAACGAAATCGCCCAACACAGTCTACAATTAAATACTTTAAGTATTTAAGATACAATTTTTTAATATATGTATTTTTATGTAAATGTGTCCCAATTTTCCTTATAGGAACTACAGGATATAATATAATTCTTAAGCATATTATGTATATCTCTTATTAGTCGTGGAATATTTATACTTGTTTAATTTAAAACACGCTTACTAATTGCTTTCCTCCATTTTAAGCATTATATATGTTGCCGCAACATATCGGTACCAAACCTCTCCCTCATCAAATCGATCGAATTAAGGCATAAGGAATGTGACCGACCATTTATTCTATTTTCTCTTTTCTTCTTTACAACCATTTTGCACTAGGATGCAACCAAAAATCTATTACCTTACGATGCGCTAGTTGGTAGTGAGCTAGTCTATCATTGCGAAGGTTATAAGTCACTATTGCTCGGTCAATTAAAGGCAGAACTAGTGTGTTCGTTTTTTTCTGTTATGAATCAGCTGCTTTGTTTCTTTTCAATAAAAACTGTATGGTTGGTATGTTTTTCATTTTTCGTTATGTTCTGTTGCTGAACTTAACGTTAAGTCAGAGTCAAAAGTGTGTATGTATGAACAACTCTTTTAATATTAATAACTTACTACACTGAAGGAAACCTTTGTACAAGTGTCTCCAAGTCACTAGTTTTGTCGACTATTTTGGTGCCAAAGTGACTACACTACATTTGTCACTGTGTGTATACATTTAGCTTTAATACTTTTTCAAAAGTACCATAGTCAGTAGCAGATTTCCAATGACACGCACACGTTAAATTTTCATAGTAAATAACACTGTCTGGGGTGTAATAAGTCACTAGAACTACCCTGCAAATAATGCGACTAGTCCAGTGATAGCCAATCCATAGCCTCGCGAGGCAGTCAATAATTGTATTTTTCACACAGACACGTCGGTAATTCACATGTATACAACCACTTTATCTTTGTGTGCGTGCGTTCGGGGCTTGGTTATCACTGGACTAGTCCATACACGCATGTAAAATGTAGGCCATAAGGGACTAGGACTAGTCCAAAGGTAGCCCAAATGTATGGAAAAAACATGGTCTATTTAGCATCGCGATGTCCTAGGGCAGGACCATATAAGCCAGCTTTGCATTGCAAAGGAGTAGTCTAAAAACTACTCCACGGTATACTCCAGAGGATTAGCTTTGAAATCGTTTAAAAACGAAAACATGTCGTTTAAAAACGAAGACATGTCGTTTCACTACAAACTCTTTTTAACAATTGCATGGTCCATACTTGAATTACATTGGACCAGTCTAGGGAGTAGTCCATTGATCAAAATGGATCCAGTAATTCAGCATTATTTGCAGGGTGGTGACTGTGCCAATAGTGAATCAATACAGATTCACTAGTGACATTTCTTGAAGAGGAAAAAATAGTAAAAAAAACTATTGTTAAAAAATGTTAGTTATTTTATAAAAGATCTGGCAAGCCTTACTCATATCCACTCTGGTACAAATAAAAAAAATATCAACTTATATCAGAAACACTCAGTGTGACCAGATTTTAAACCAATATAAAGCGAAATCAAGAACAAAATTAAGAGCCAAAAAATAAATCAAAATTTTTTATAGTTTTCTTATAGTAACTATTAGTTATTTCGATATTTTTTATAGTTTAAATAGTGTTTATTTAGGTATTTATTATGTAAAAATATATTTTTGGTAGCGGTGCAATGAATATTGGTTTTGCGAATACGAGTAAGAATAATAAAATTAAATTTTGGCGAATGTGTTCAAAAATCATAAGCAAATAAATTTGTTATTTATGTTTATTTATAATACAAATACATATGTACTGGGAGAAGGTCTTTAAAAAAGAAGTTTATATCTTCTAGAAGGCATACTTCTAAAGGCAGGATAACATGCGAAGCGAATCTTTTAGAAAGGAGTATAGAGGCATTCAAAAAGGCCTGTCACTTAAGGTCCTATCAATATTTAACGCTGGGATATATTAAATATTGACATATTTTGTACACATTTGTATATATCGCTCATTTGCTGCGAAATCGTCATAACTCGAAAAAATACGTCTCGAAATAAACGTCATTCAAGTTTTTGATTCGCTCGCGCCACTTAGAAAAATTAACAAAAAAAAAAATAAAGATGCTTTTTATGCACAATATAAAGACTCATAGCGAACAAAATGAAATTTTTTGAGTTATTTTTAAAATACATATTTTAAAAATAAAAATACATATTTTAAAAATAAAACAGAAACATCACAAAAATTAATTTAACCATATTCGTTGAATAAAGTAGTCTTTTATGTTCTTAAAGTTTTATTAATAACACAGTGCAACACGAAAAAAAAATAACCGTATACGGACACCACTACGTGATAAAGTACCAAAAAAAAAAAGACCCGTATCTCCCAGTTTTGCCCAAAGTCATGCACTTCTTTCTTTATGGGCCTCCAAAGATTTGGGGCCTCGGTGGCATTTTTGTTTCCTTTAATTTTGATCAGTTTGCTACTTATGGACCAGAAAAGGGGGAAAAAGGTAAAAAAAGTTTTTTGCGATTTTGATCTTGAAGATGAAGTTTTTCTGATTTTATATGTTCGCAATTTTTGCTCTTTATGACAAGAGCTACAACTTAGTCTCAGAGGGTAAATCAAAATTCCGAACGGATTGCAAGATATGAGCCTGAGAAAATTATTACTTTTTGCAAAAATTACAGCAAGCAACAAAAAAAGTGCATGACTTTGGGCAAAACTGGGAGACAAGGGCCTTTTTTTTTTTGTCTTTTATCACGTAGTGGTGTCCGTATATGGTTGTTTTTCCATGACTTAAAAAATTACACACAGTGTAAGCCAAGCTATATTTTATTACCATAAGTTTTGAATCTTTATCAGTCTTAAAATTAGGGCGTGAAGTATACGAATTAAAACAAGCTTAAATAAGCTTTTTGTTACAATTTATATTCTTAAAAGGTTTCGAGATGTTGATGGTATGCGCAGCCAGTCTATTATTTTGTAGCTACTTTATACTTAAATTTATTCTGATAAACTGCTTTATTTCGAAATATAAATTTATTACACAAAATTCAAATTGAAGAAAAAGCTAAATGCATTTTTGAAAAAAGCTAAAAACCAAATGAAATATTTCAAGCTAAACGAAAAAAAAATAAAGCTAAATTAAGCTCAAAAAAAGCTAATATGGTCACACTGGAAACACTATACAATACGCTCTCACTTTAGTAAACACACAAAAACTTGTACGAACAATTGTATCTTTGCACGTCTTTAATTCACAAGCTCGCATTAAAGTTCTATTCGTTGTCTAATCGGCTAATTATCCATTGATGTATTTCTGTTGTTGTTAGTTTTCATACAAAAGTGCTGTCTTATTATACGATTGAGTTTTATATGTTTTGAAAAATGTTGCAATTATACCAGGGCTGGAAATGATCGATTTGTTTGATGAATTTGTAATAATGTTTTAAGAATGTGGCAACTAACACCACAAATTTAATTATTCGTAATGACTTATAAATATATGTTAAGTTAATTTTTTAAAAATTTTTAATTAAAATTACTTATCAATTAATAATTATTACCAATTTACCTCAAATTAACACTCCCATATCTGGTTTAATTTCATCGTATCGAATAAAGTGAATGTCAACTTTTATTAAAGAAGAAGAGACTTAAGAGTGAAGTAAAAAGTTATAATTAAAATTTTGTAAAAATAAACTAAATCTTACAATGGAAGCAAATTCTTTAATAGTGGCTAAATTTCAAAGTGAAATTACATATCATCAGCTCATTATTTGTTTAGCGCATATGCCAAAAAGTCGTAGTGGAGAAAAATGACAATGAAGGTTTACATGAAGTTTTCTGAAAACATACCCGATAGAATACTTTGTATTTTCACCACTGCTTCTGTCACTTTCTTTGAGGAAAAATGTAAATTTTTATGAACGTTCATTGACGAACTTAAGGCCCAACTATAATATGCTTAAGTTGGCTTAAGCAATTGCGCGAATACATATGATTCATATGTGTCGAACCATATTGAACTTAAGAAAATTTTCTGTTTAATTTTTTGAAACTTTCCGTACGGAATAAAATATTTAATGATTTTATTTTTATATTTTTATATTTGTAAATGCTTTTGAGAGGCTTTTTGTTAATTTTTGACAGTTGCTTAAGCCAGCTTATGCTTATTATAGTTTGGCCTTTAGAAGTTAATAGTAATTTATTCAAAGTGAAAATTATTGTTTTGTGCCGCATACGCTACTTTTCTAAATTTATTTCTAAAAATAAGCTGTTTTTGCTGCATACGTATACTTACAGTCGTGTATTGAGTTGTTGACATTTCATTTTGCTTTTGCTTTACTTTTTTACTTTAGATGGAAGCTTTTACTTTATTTTTTTTAACGGCAATGACGAAAATTTATTTTCTTTCAATTGAACTACTAGTTTTTCTTATGACAATGAAGCAAAGCAAGAAAGGAATTTATTTTGTACGTTTTGTATGAGGAATTCGCAGTAATCGCCAAACAGTGGCGTGTAGTGCAAAATCATAGTTCATAAACTTTAAAATAGTTAATGCACCACATACAATTTCGTACCTCATTCCTAACTCAATCTTTTTTTTTTTTTTTTTTGAAATGGTGTACTTACGTTTGTGTATGTATATTTTAATGATGGCAAGAAGTGAAAACCCTGCAAATAATATTGGACCGCCTGATCCATTTTGATAAAATGGACTACTCCATGGACTGGTCCGATATAATGCAAGCACGGACAATGTCATTGTTAAAAAGTGTTTGTAGTGAGACGACATGTCTTCGTTTTTTAACGACATACTTTCGTTTTTAAACGACTTCAAAACTAATTCTCTTGGGTATACCATGGAGTTGTTTTAAAACTACTCCTTAGTAGTCCAAAGGTGGGTTATATGGTCCTGCCCTAGGACAACGTCATTTTAAATATACCATGTTTTTCCATACGTTTGGGCTACTTTTGGACTTGTGGGCTACTCTTTACACGCGTGTTTGGACTGGTTCTATTATTTGCAGGGAAATATAAAATTTTTACGTTTGTGTGTTTTCCCCGACATCCCCAGCTATACTTTTCAGTACCTTTTTCCGCCTATAATATGATTGTGCATTGGTCTCTAAAGTTTTTATAATTTTAATGCTTTTAATATGTATTTTGTTAATTCCTATACATGACCTCTACATCCAGATTTTTCTTGAAAAAGTCAACAAGCTATTTTTTCTAACCCCCTTTGTCTTTATCTGTAACAGCAGTAAGTTTATACTTTTCCTGCAGAAAACCTTACCGAAATAGTTTATTTTACTTTAATTTTGTAAATATATCTAACGGTACGTTTATTAAGCGCGAAAAACTAAAACCACCGTTCGGAATGTTATTTCATATCTTGGGATATTTGAAATCTGCAAACAATTTTAAAAACAATTTAATCGAGTTAAGAAATACAAATTTGGATGTTTAAAATAGAGACCTGATTTTAAAGTTATCTCCTGTTAAAATAATAATTTTGTACTTGTTTTTATTCTTGACAGAAACGATTCGAATAAAAGCATTCGAAAAACTTAAATATCATCACTAAATCCGCATGATGCAGAGATCACAGTGTTTTTGCAGTAACAGACACACTACACATGTACAACCTAACAAACATTCCTTGCTTCCCTCACCATCGTCAAGACGTTTCACTACACCGATTTCTTTTTCGAAGCGTTTTTTGTATTTAAGGTACCAGTATGTTGCGATGGCAGCTGACGAAGTTTGTTGGCAATAAAAAGACATGGTCTTTGAATTTCATTGTCTCACATGATAATTATGAATCAGAAGATGATGATGTTGTTGGTGGTGGTGGTGGTTGTGATAGTGATGATGGTTGTGATTGGGATCGTGTATAATCAGTTAATAACTCAACATTCATATTTTTGCTTTTTTTATACAGTTTATTAGTTGCTGTTGCAGTTGCAGTTGTTAGTTGTCATTTAGTATATAATGATGTTATGATGTTTTATGACAGATATATTATGTTAACAAATTCTTCGCATGTCCAAGTGACAATATTAATTTGGAAAAAGCTTAAATCTTGTTTATAATCATGTTCACACAACCGTTCACTGGAAGCAACCAGTATTTATGCTCAAGTATTTTTGTTGTTTCATTCCGAGTCTTTGGCCTTGTAGGAAACAGACAGAAGATTTTTTTTTTTTATTTTCTATATTTGAGTTATTATGATCGAAAAACATTTTTGTATAATTACACTAATTTAGTAATAAGAACAATAATTTTTATCATGGAATTTAAAGTTTCAAACATTCCAAGAAGTCAGCAAAAGCAGAAACAAAAATTTTTAAAACTAAATTTAGTGAAATTCAAGCAACAACAAAATAATTTCTTATAAATATTTATTAGTTGAATGAATCTTTTTTTTTTTTTGTGTACAAATTCGAAGTTGATTTCATATTTTGGCGCCAATTATTGTTGCAATTTTTAATTATGGCAACCACAGAATTAAAGGCCGGGCGTTATTTTATTACTTTTTGTTCGCTTGATCTTGTTTTGGCCCAAATTGTCTTAAAATTGTTGGCACTATTTGCAGCAAGAAGTTGCGTGTGCATGTGTGTGTTTTGACTGTTTGTTTGTATGTGTGAATTTTTAGCAGTCTACCTGACATTCTCGTGCGTTTGACATTATTGTGTTAATTTGCTGCTTAATGCACGCAACAATTATAAAATAATGCGGCGGCGAACGTTTTGAAGTGAAGCACTCAAATGTCAACATCAAAATCAACAAATATCTTATAAATGTATTTCTTTTGCCAGTTGAAATGTACAAGTTTTTTTTTTTTTGTTATAGTTTTATTTTGCTTACTGTCTGCCGATCTGTCAATGTGTCTAATTGACACAATCACATTTTTGTCTGTTTGTTATTCATTTCGCTGACTCCTGTTGTTTTATTTCAACTTGTTTTTAATAAATGCAAACATTTAAAGGAATGTATTGATCGGTTAGAATTTCGAGCTCAAAAAATATAAAAAACAAATATTTAAATGTTGCTTATTCATATTGATATACCCCAGCGGTAAAACTCAGAAGACCTTCTTTCTTCAGGCCTTTTTAAAGCAATTTCTTGATTTAATTACTATTCGTATCTAACTGCTAAAGAATGCCTCATAGAAGGCCTCGGCTTTTTGGTATAAAAGATAAGATACACCTTCCACACTCGCTTCTATGAGAAGCGATAAAAGAAGGAGTAACATTTTTTGTTTTGTTTTTTTTTTTGCACAAGCAAAAGAGTTCAGCAGCCGTATTCTGTAATTCGCTAAAGCTAAATCTCTATCGCCAAAAATCTTAAAAATTGATTTAGTGGTTAATGGCAACGAATGCAATTCTGTAACGTGCATTGCTAAATTTGGCAATGCCATACAAATTTAATTCGCCGCAATATTAGCTTTAAATGTCATCGCTAAAATTTTTAAATTTTGTGTTCTCTAAAGGCCCAAATACATTGATCAAAATAATCATCAAGCATTGTGGTAGTATTAGTGAAAATGTGTTTGTATGTGTCACACCGACGATGCTGGATGGAAAATCAAAAAATTTAGATAAGACGGCGAATATTACGTAAAGCAAACGAACACGATGAATTCGCCGGCTGGACAAGCATTTGACAAGTCTATTTGAGCCTTAACATACCGTCTTCACCTGACAATTTTTTGTCATACCAAACGTCAAAGTCTATATAAAAAAAACTCGAAAATTTTTGTCAGCGTTTTTTTAATATGAAGTTTGACGTTTGCCTTACATAGCATTTTAGCGATCGAGATTTAGCTTTAGCTAAAGGCCAGTTTACACGGTAATATAATGTATTACGACATGTCGAAAGATTATGTAGAATGAGAAAAATCTTATCATGTAAAAGCAAAATGTATTGAGTAAGAGAGAATACGGATACAAAATCTGACAAGCGGTCGGTAAATGGTTTTTTTCTAAACCATTTTAGAAACTTATGTATTCTCATCACACCAGAGGTGTATTTTAACGGAGTACATTAAAGGTGATAGCATTTTTATACAATTACAAAAACAACTAAATTCAACTCAGGAAATTTTCATGTTGTTTTTGTAAATATTTAAAACTGCAACCATCTGCTTTTTTGTTATTATTTTTGATTTTACTTATACCATCCGTGTAAACATGAATTATACTTACAAAAGATTTTTATTTTTTTCTTTTAAACACGGAGAGAATTTCATAATATTTTGATTCTACAAAGTCGTAATACATTGTATTACCGTGTAAACTGGCCTTAAGCGAATTACATAATACGGCTTCAGATCCCTTTACAAAAACAAAGTAACATACTTACATAATAAAATAACTTCCAAATGAAAACAATAGTGTAAATCATTTTAGTTGAAGTTGAAAAGAGAAAGTGTAACATTTTGTGTTTTGTTTTTTTCGCCAAAGCGAAACAATTCAGATCCCGTTATTAAAACAAAGTAACATAGTAGGTACATATTAAAATACAAAATAAAAACAATAAATGTAAATCGTTTTAGTTGAGTTTTGTTCATTAAGGAAGAAGGTACTTGTGCTAGGCTTACCACCTTTTAAAATTGCGAAAACGGGACACCACTAAAAAATCATAGGAAAATTCAAACAAATCCATTCATGTAAAATTACACTGTGCTTCTTGACACTTTCTTTAGATAAGCTGGGAACTTGTAGTTTTTACCTGATTCGGGTACGCTGAACCCAGTGGTGCTAACCGATTTTTTTAGGTTAGCTCTGGTTTTCGAGATATGCCGTTATTTCGCAAATGGAGGAGGTTGCACAACATATGTTCGCGTAACTCAAAAACGGTTTAGTTTATTAAAATTACTAAAAAAAAAAACCGAAATTCCGCAATAAACTTTTTTCTAATATGCGCAGTCATCTTAGTAACATAATTTTTTTGGAAAAAAAAATAATTTTTTATCAAAGTTTCGAAATTTTTGTTTTTAAAAATTCATAAAAAATTGGAAAATACAATCGAAAAAATCGTGCAAAAATTTGAGCAAACCGGGTCTGTAGGGGATGTGAAAACACGAGTGCATGCTCGTAGTGCTCGTACTGCAGAAAATATTGCAGCTGTTCGCGATAGTGTGGCTGAAGGGCCGTCCACCTCAACTCGTCGTCGTGCCCAACAATTACACCTCTCACATTAAGACTTGCATTTGCACGCTAACAAGGTGCAATTGACTCAATAACTAAAGCCTCTTGACCATTCCAAATAGTCTGAATGGTGGCAAGAAATCACAACAGTAGATGATCAATTTTCAAAGAAAATCAGCTTCAGTGATGAGGCACATTTTCACCTCAGTGGATTCGTCAATAAGCAGAATTGCCGCATTTGGGCGAATGATAATACAAGTTTGATTGTCGAAAAACCAATGCCACCACACATAGTGACTGTTTGGTGCGGTTTATTGGCTAGCGGCATCATCCAGCCGAATTATTTCCAAAATGAGGCCGGACAGGCACTAACTGTGAATGGTGTTCGCTATCGTGAGATGATAACGAACTGTTTATGGCCCGAATTGGAAGATATGGATGTGGACGATTTGTGGTTTCAACAGGACGATGCCACTTGCCACACAGCTAACGAAACAGATTCGATTATAGATTCACGTGAGTATCGTCCTAAGACCTTACCTCACGATGGTCTAAACCAAACCATCTGGTGAGTTAATATTAAGCACTTACCAAATGCCCCTGAGTGAGTTAGAATTCATTTGCACACACAGGTAGCAACTTTGAATGTGTAAACCCGTCGAAGAATACACATTCGTCCCTTGTTTGAGAACTGGAGCTATCTAACCTCCGCTGCTTATTGAATTCCGCAGCATCTGTCGAATAGCAACAGCACCCAGGAATCCCTCACAGCCCGAACTCTCCCCGAAGGTGAAAAATCAGACTTCTACGTGAGCGAGTTCTTACCCGCGACTTTGGGTTTAAACCACAGCTACTACGTGTACTCTGAATAGCGTCCCTCCAAAGGGCATCGACTCCCATAAGGCAATCATCCTGAAAGACAGGAAGCATTCCTTACAGAAGCCCACTAAACAGAGACCTCAACCACCGTCAGCCCAGCTTTTTCGCCAGGGGCAGCTGACTCCCGTAGTGCCTACTGTTTAAGTCCTTAGGTCAGACCTCGAGTGAATTTGGTCTATCCAGACCAAACGAACTCTAGCTTTCGATGGTTTCAGTGACGCCATCAAGCAGCATACGCTCTGTTAGGTCGTATGAGACTCACTAGGAGTGCCAGTACACCTGGGTCAAGGATAAATCCAAGACCAATCACAAGTCAATTGTCACCTTACGGATCCAGGGATAACTCCAACCTGTTCAATGTTGACTCAACCGACACCCCATCTAACTGAACATGCTAGACGGGTAAGCAAAGTTGAGCAACTTCATCAATTTTTCAAATGATCACTATACCAGGGTTGAAATACACCAAGGTATTTTTACTAAACTTCCTTGGAAGAGTAGTATGATAATTTGAGTCATATACGTCTCTGCTTGCCTACGCATGGAGTACAGACCCCATCGTCTCTTCAAAAGCCGAAGACTATTGTTCTAGGACAATAATCACTATATATCAGCTGCGTTTACTATGCGTGGCTTAGTTTACGTGAAAACTAGCCATGGAAGTCGTGCTATTCGAATTGATTCGTTGGAAAAGTTAGATAGTAATTTTTTTCGCCCTCCTGATCAATCGTTTATTGCTACCAATGATTTCCAGTCTACTAATCAAACTCCTGCTGCTGAAAATTATGTGCCAAATATTAGCAACTGTGTTGCAAGTTTTCCTTAAGTATAACTTCATAAAAATATATTTTATACAAAATTTTCTTTATTTAAATCATTTAGTTTTTAAACTTATTTATTTAAAAATATACTGTTTATTAAATAATAATTGCATGCCAAAATATGATCATAATATTGTACAAATAATAAATAAGATCTTGTTCAGCTCCTTTTTAAATCACAAATATACAACTATTTGCTTCATGAGTATGCTTACTTGCGTTATTTTTCCTCTGATAAATAATGATCCGTAACGACAATAGAAATAGTTCCAGGGACAGTGTTTATAATATGATCAGAATTTTATCACGTCAAAAGAAAGGTTTGAATATTGTTCAACTAAATGCCCAAAGTTTGAACAATAAAATGGACGAGTTTAGATATTTATTTGTTTCGTCTGGAATTGATATAATTTCTGTCTCGGAAACTTGGTTTATACCTGATATAAACGATAATATATATAAACTTCCTGGGTTTAAATTATTCCGTGCTGATAGGGATACTAATGGTGGCGGCGTGGCGATTTATGTTAGAAATGGTATTAATTGTACATTGAAAAAATCTTCAGACCAAGAAAGGAAAATGGGAATTTACAATAAAATAGAATATTTATTTATAGAAGTCACCAACAAAGACAAGGAAAAATTACTTGTTGGTAGTATATATAGGCCGCATAAAGATATTCCATTTGAAAATTTAATTAAAACAATAGAGGAAGTATCTTTACTGTACAATGATGTATTTATCACAGGTGA
This sequence comes from Pollenia angustigena, assembly GCA_930367215.1. Classification (NCBI taxonomy): domain Eukaryota; kingdom Metazoa; phylum Arthropoda; class Insecta; order Diptera; family Polleniidae; genus Pollenia; species Pollenia angustigena. The sequence goes on along the minus strand of OV884057.1, from coordinate 113,848,009 downwards.
TTTCAATAACAATATATTGATAGACAGCACGTTTACAGAACCAATGCAAATTCTCGGCCTACTACCTGTTAATACTATAACTCCTTCGCATTATACTAATTCATCAAGTAGTCTGATAGATCTTGTCTTTGTCAACCGTAAATCAAAAGTTCAACACTATGATCAATTATCAGCCCCAGTTTTTTCAAAACATGATGTACTTTTCACAACGTATGACATTTTTGTTAGCAGGGAAAATACATATTTTACATACCGTGACTTTCGTAACATTGACTATTCATTATTAAGCCATTGTGTTGAAAATGTTTGTTGGGATACAATTTACAACTATGAAAATGTCAATGATCAACAAAATTTTATTCAAACTAATTTAAATAATATTTTCAACACGTGTGTACCACTTAAAACTAAGCTCATTACAGACAAACAACAGCAACCATGGTTTAATGGTGAAATAAAAAACCTTATCAGAACACGCGATGTAGCTTACAATAGGTGGAAAAGGTATAAAACTCCAGAGCTCAAAGCACTATTTAAAACTGCTAGAAGTAATGTTGTAAGGAAAATTCAAACTGCTAAAACCTGTTACTACAAACGAAAATTTTCTTCTGCAATCGACAGTAAATCTAAGTGGAAGGAGATTCGAAATATTGGCATAGGCAATAAGAAGATTACAAAACTTGATACAGACATTGATGTGAACGATTTGAACCAACAGTTTGTCAATGTTAATATTCCACAACCAACTGCAAATGTTTATGACGAGCTTTGCTTTGCACCCATTGAAAATTGTTTTTATTTTCGGTGTGTCGACCAGTGCGATGTACTGGAGAGTATTCTGTCTGTAAAATCGAATGCCGTTGGTGTTGACAATTTGGATCCTGTTTTTATAAAAGCTATATTGCCTAAACTTTTGCCATATCTTACCTTTTTGTTTAACTCTATATTGACCAAGTCTACATTTCCAGTTAGTTGGAAGGAATCCAAGATCATACCAATTCCTAAACAAGGCGATGATTTTCGCCCTGTAGCAATTCTTCCTTTTCTATCCAAGGTATTAGAACTATTAATGCATAAACAGATGAACTTCTTTCTAAACACAAATAATCTTATATCAAAAAGACAGTCAGGATTTATTAAAGGAAGAAGTTGCATTACTGCTTTGGTGGATGTTGTAGAAGACCTCAGAGTGAAACTTGATAAAAATATGGTATCATTTCTAGTACTTCTTGATCATAGTAAGGCATTTGATACGGTTGACCATTCTATTCTCGTAAAAAAACTTGAAAAACTTTTTCATTTTTCAAAAATGGCCTGTAACTTAATATCATCTTATCTGCACAATCGGTCTCAGTCAGTACATGCTAACGGTCAGGTATCTAAAGCCCTTTATGTTAACAGAGGAGTTCCTCAAGGATCCATTCTTGGACCTCTACTTTTTTCTTTATATATTAATGACCTTCCTCAAATATGGATGAGCTGTAACATACAAATGTACGCTGATGATGTACAGTTATATATAAGTACTAATGTTAACAATATTCAACCATGCTTATCAAATATTAACCAGGACTTGCATAATATTCATCAGTGGGCGACAAATAATGGATTATGTCTTAATCCATCCAAGACTAAATGTATATTTATTTCCAAAAATGCTCGCACTGTAAACATTGACTTTGATATACGAATCAATAACGCTGTAATAAATGTTGTGCAATCCTCAAAAAACCTCGGTATTACTTTTAATAATCAACTTACATGGTCCAACCATATAAACAATGCTGTTGGTAGGGTACACGGAATGTTAAGGAACCTTTGGTCTGTTCAATATTCCACACCTTTTAAAATAAGAATGCTCCTGGCCAAGGCCTATCTTATCCCTGTTCTTTTATATGGCTGTGAAATCTTAGCAAATTGCAGCAGTAACGACTTTAGTAAAATGAAAGTAGCATATAATAACATTGCTCGATACATTTTCAATAAAAGCCGGCGCGTTAGTATATCAGCTTTTTCTTACCGTATATTTGATATGACCTTCTGTGATTTATTGAAATTCAAAAGCCTTATATTTCTCCAAAAAATAATAGTCTCCAAGGAACCTTCGTACCTTTATGAGAGGATTAGATTCAGCCGATCAAATCGATGTAAAAGAATTATTCAACAAAGCTACAAAAGCCTTCTGTCGGAAAGACAGTTTTTCATATATACCACTCGTCTTTGGAACGAACTTCCACCTTATATTCAGAAAATTAACAATGCAACGCTTTTTAAAAAGGAGCTTTTAGAACATTTTAGAACATTTTAAAACATCTTTCTAAACTTGTTTTTAACTGTTAACTTTTCTTAAAATTTTGTTATATTTAAAAATTTTGTTATATTTTTTATTTATTTTTTGCTCTTTTTAATGATTAAGTCTAAATTTGTTAACTTAAACAATTTTTAAAATTCTTGAAGGAAATTTCATATAATATAATATACCTATTGTATCTTTAAAGTATTGTTTTACGAAATTATTCACTAGCACTGTAATTTATAAGATGTCAATCTTGTTGTGCTAGGATTTTCAAATAAATAAAATAAATATAAATATAATGAGGTAAATTCCTCAAAGTATCTTTCTGCCCTTCTTTTTCGAAGGGCAGTTTGATTACACAGACCTGTATAACCCTGTCCACTTAGCCAACTGGAAATATCCAGAAGTTACCGGGAGCCACCACGCGGAGGTGGGACATAGGCACTCGATGACAGTTTGATGGCTTACCAGGCACATCAAATTGACATCTTCGGCTCCCAGCTAACGAAACAATGGCTATTTGCGCGACAAATTCAATGGCCGTGTTATCTCACGTGGTGGCGATGTCAATTGGCCGCCAAGATGATGTGATTTGACACCGTTGGACTTCTTTCTTTGGAGTTATTTGAAAGAAAAGGAGTACGTCGATAAGCCAGCAACAATTCAAGAGCTTAAGGATGAGATAATTCGGCAGATTAACGGCATAGAACCTCAATTATGCCTCAGCGTCATCGAAAATTTGGACCATCGGATGGAGGTGTGTCGGCGAGGTCGCGGCGGCCATTTGGCCGATATTTTGTTCCATACATAATTCAACCATTTTAAAATTATCATAATAAAAAGAAATGACAATAATTTTCTTAATAATTAAAAATCAACACCGGTTCTTAAAATAAAACCACACTTTAGAACGGCCAGAAATCGTAATAAAACACAAGGAAGCAGTGGAAGCATTAAATAAAGCCTCAAAATGGGCTGAAAATGAAATGGTCGACCAAACTGAAATAATGGTTTTGAACAATCTCTAAGAAAAGGCTGTACTTTAAATGTTAAAACAAAGCACATACCAAAAGAAGATAAGCGATTTCTTTGTGTAAAATCTAATAGGAAACAAAACCCGTCCTTAAAGGGATATTAACTGTTTTTTTTTTATTTATTTTATAATAATTAATAAAAATTCCAAGTTGTAAAATTAGGGAAGCTCAGTGAAAATAATTTAATGAAAATTAAATTTGATGAACTCAAGCCTAATTAAGCCACAAGCTTTAATGTTTACATTTGTACTTTAAATTGTACAAATAAAAATGTCGACGAAAGTGGACAAAAAAACATAATAAACAAATGTATTCAGGGTTTCAAGACAAAGTCTTGACAGAAGGAATACGAAAAAACAGAGGAAAAAGGAGGCAACATGTAATTTGAAATTTAAGTGATAATAACAGCAAATTTCGAACCACCAGTACTACTGGTTAAAGATTTATGTTTGACTGTTGGCTAACGGGCTCCGCAGTGGTGCAGTGGGTAGAACACAAAGATCTTCTGACGATAGAAAGTGGTGTTTCTTGAAACATGTAAAGATCAACCCGGGTTACAATCCCGGCTTAGCCAAGAAAAATGATCAAGAAATTTTAATAAAAATTCCAAGTTGTAAAATTCCTTCCCTCAGTGAAAATAATTTAATGAAAATTAAATTTGATGAACTCAAGCCTAATTAAAGAATATCAAAAATTAAAAATTAACAGATCAACTAAAAATCAAAAATTGTTCTTATTTTAATCAATTTTAATTCAGTTGCTAAGAATTACAGAGAATAATTATGTACATTCTCCGAAGAAACCATGGGTCTAAAATAAAATTCTAATCCGCGCCTCTTGACTTGAAAATTTTTTACTTGGGCGACATTTTTTTTTTAATGTAAAAAAAATTTTGAGTGTAAAAAAATATAAAGTGCAAAAGAACTACCTTACCAAACAATTTTATTCCAAAAATCAAGAGTATATAGTAAATGTAGCTTTGGTTGCTTATGTATTATAAAAATCCAGTTCTGTTAAAAAAAAATTTTGGTACTAAAACAAGTGCTAAAGGTCTCATTTTTTTGATTTTTTGTGCCAGGTAATAAAAAAGTTATTCAAAAATAAAATGGCGTCCAGTTCAGAGTATCGACGGGACACGGGACATTCCACTCTAAATCTGGACTGTCCCGGCGAAAACTGGCCAGTTGGCAAGTCTAACTTGTGCTAAAAAGTAAAACAAAAAATAGTTAAGAAATTAAACGAAAATAATGAATATGTTATCTATTATGTCCCTAGAGGGAAGCGAACTGGTGATAGAGACCGGTTCTAGTTTTAACACTTTCTATGAATAAGACCTATCACTTTTACATGGGGCTGTCATTGGAGGGGGTCAATTGACACCATTTGACCAGTCACAAATCTATTCTCATTGGACGTATTTAGTGACAGTTACTAAAATGTAGTATTATTTAAATACGATGTAGTATTTTTTAATAAAACAAGTTCTAGAATTAAATTCAAGAGCCAAATTTTAGAAAGTCCCGAAAAAATTTGTCACACCACCGGTGAAGACTGTTGCGTAATTCATTACTTTTTCTACCTTTTTGTTCTCCATAAACCAGTTACATGATTGGTTCTCCTTTCACTGGTCATGAGTGCTTTCTTTTTGTACCTGTTCTTTTTTCACAACTCCCAGGACCAGTCTGTGGGACCAATTGACACAAATCTCCCGAAGGGGTATTAATTATGTATGTATTTATTAATGAATTGTTTTTGATAGCATATAAGCAGGGATTATTCTACAGGCCTCCTTAAATGCCTGCAGCTGAAGGCTTTTTGATAAACCTTTATTAAAAACCCTTCAATATGACGTTTAATCAAAGGCATTTGTACAAGAATGGTCTGCAAGGCTTTTTAAGAGCCATTAACTGAAAGGCCTTTTAACATACCTTTCTTAAAAACCCTTCAAGATAACCTTTTTTTAAGGCCTTTAGACATTCATTCTCTGGAAAGCTTTCTAAGAGCCATTTATTTGAATGCCTTTTATAAGCTCTGGTGAATGAAACGAAAGCGGAAGGCCTTCCCCGCAATGACAACGCGTGTTAAAAAGATATGAGTATGGAATGGAGCGAGGCCTTGTTCATCCAAAAGAAGGGGTACAGAGGCCTTCTAGAAGGCCTCCGTACTCCTTCTTTTTCCCGCTGGAACGTTTCAGCACAGGTGGAAAGGGTATATGTTGAGAATTTAGGTTGTTATATAGTTACATAGATCACATACAGTCCGAAAAATGTTCTATTGAAATTCAGATTGGAACACCTGTGGTAAAAGGTAAGATATGTGTCAAAAAAAAAAAAAAAGACTGCCTCAAACTTCTACCCTTAAGTCTCTAATTTTTGCCCATAAGCCTTTTACTTCCCAGTAAAAACTTCGACTACAAAATTATGTGTTAAATAATCAGAAAAAACTAAAAGCACTTCTTACAATTCTACTGAAAGAACCAATGAATTTTACAAGGGATATCCTAAAAGGAACGCATTCAAAAGTTAATTATTATTTGTTTACATAAATACATCCGGAAATAATTATAGAAGTTTTTAAAGAAGCTGTTATAGAAGAAAGCTACTAAATAATGAGTGAGAGAAGCTATTAATTTTGAAAAAGTAAGCGAAGTTATTACTAGGTTATAATCACCCTAAGTAAAAAATACTGGCAGGGAAAATTAATACAATCGTTTAATAAATGGCCAAGGTATAGACAAATAACTATATTTTTCTTTCCAAAGTACACACAGAAAAAAAGCAAGTAAAAAACGTGGCAGGTATACCTATCCCATATGAGTTAGAAGGACTTAATTTCTAGTTTGATAAAGTTGAGCTTCAATATTCCCTATATAAAAGACTTGTTTGGTTTTAAAAATCAGCAAAATCGACTAATTATAGGAATTTTAACATGATTAAAGTATCAATTAAAAAAAGGAACTGAACAACTCTATTTCGTATTTTAATAGAACTTAAATATAAACAAAACTTAAAAACGAAGTCAAAAACTGAATTTAAAGAACATTCGGCAAATCTTTATAAATTTTCAGCCAACTTATGTTTTGGTGTCGGCGAAAAAATATAAATTTAATTTCAGTAAAAAAAACATTGGAAACCCATGGTGCAAATTATAACAATGTACCCTGAACTGAATGGTATAGAAACCAAAGGTTTCAAACTCCATTTTTTCATTAAGTCATCTCAAGGCTTCCAATTTTTGAGTTTATTGGTGAGAGACAGTGTGACCCTTTTAGCATTTTCTCTGCTAAATTTAGCATTATTTATTTTGATTTAGCAGCGAATTTTTCAAATAGCATTTAGCATTATTTTTAGCATTTTTGTAATATTTTTTTTAGCATTATTAAGCATTTTTAATCTTAAAAATTTTATATGTTGTTATTATACAATATAACTTTTTATGTTTGCAAGGACAATTTCACTTATATTTTGTATTTAATTATCCTTTTCCGACCTATAGCCGATCCAAGTGACATATTTATCTAATTTTTTGAATTCTGTTATTTCTGTGTACATAAAACATATAGGGTGTTAAGTTTTGTCAGTAAGATCGTTTATCCTTTCTTTACAGGATACCCACAATTGTTGCAGTCCGGTTTAATTACCAAATTAATTTCCTTGAAACAATATTATTTATTTATATTTTTCATTGTGGTATTTAAAGAAAAAATTTTGTTTTTTTAGTTAAACATAAATATACTTTTCGTTTTAAACAATAAGTTTGCGTTCTTGATTTGCGTTTTACAAGTCGGCAGCATCTTGCTGTTGGAAAATCATGTTCCAGAGGCCAGTGTTTGTATACATCAAGTCATTTGTGTTGGCATGGCTATTTGGATAGACGATACATTTTCTTGGAATATCTCTACAATAAGATCTCATAGGTTCAAGTAACGGATCTATTTTCCAAAATACGTTGATTGTTGTTCAACACATGTAGATAAATTCGCAAGAGAAAGAATCGATCACGGCTCATGGTATCAGGTACAATAGGGAGTGTTGTGGTCTCCCAGAACATGCGTAGCCTTGGATAACGAATGCATCTCAATCACGATGCAGAAGAAATTTTTTATTTCAGATATTGATGCTCCGAGTACTTTGCCCTTCTTGGCAACACGATACCTGATTGGGTATTCCTTACCTTTTTTTAAAAACTCATCATTGAAATAAACGAAAAAATAATGGTAAGGGGTCTCTAAAGGTATGTTTGTGTCCTCAGTTGCACAAGAACTGCTTTCCAACTGAGTCTCAAACGGTCTTATTTTCCAGATATCACGACGATTGTCAGTTTGACTTGCATCTGGTGGAGTCACTGATAGAGCATTTACTTCTTCTTCATTGTCGCTTTCATGGTCTGAAAATGATTTACTATAACGGGTAATTCCCGAGTTGCATCCCCGCACTTATCATTACTACTAAAATCTTCCAAATCTCAATTAAAAAGTTCAGCTAAGATATCGTTTTCAGTTAATCCACCTGAGAAGAAGAACGAAAAAGTACACATATTTTTAAAATGTAGTCCGAACACGCACAATTGTGGCACACCAAAAAATTTTGTTGTAAAAATATAAAAAAATTACAAAATTATCACGAAGTTACACTTTACATGCAATATTTAGTATCTTTTCTTATTAAAACCAATTGCTTGATAAAAGATTCCACAATTAAAATAATTTAAATTTATTTTCAAACTTGCCCTTTCGACTCATTTTTGCAACTTCAAAAAGTTAACAACTGCAACTTCGAAATTAATATAGAAAAACAAAAACGAATACCGGTTCTTTACAATGATTAACGAAGAAAGAGCATACACAATTGTGTTTTGCCGGTCTTATCGCATAACGTCAAATATTAAAGAAATTATAGAGATTAAAACTTACCCGCACAATTGTGCGTATACGGTCGGAAAGGGTTATATATATATCTGGCAATAAAAATTAATGGCTTAAGTTGACTTAAGTGTTTTTAATTTTATTACATATTCTTATTATCTTCTTCAAGATCTATGACGTAGCTAAATTTCAAGTATAAAATGTCATTATTAATAAAACTATATGCATTTATATTTTAACTTTCACAAAACAACACACAATTCATTTGAGACAAAACCCTTAATATCTCAAAACACGAAATTTCGACTTTAGCCAGGACACTAATGCAATTTCAAAGCAAAATTTTTAAAAATTGCACGTCTGGACGATTACTAACAAATATAATGCCTAACAGTTACATTTGTTGAATATTTTCCAAAAAATTTCACACCTTCTACTTTAAGTTTTAATAATTTTGTAACGAAAAATAAAACTAAATAAATAATAACAAATAGAAACTGGGAATTATTTCCTTTCAAAGGTTATTTTATATTATATTAAAATTTTTTTTTTTTTATTTTTCGAATTTATTCTATGAGCTTAATTTCAGGTATGTATTTTTTAAAGCTTTTTTTGTAATAGTCCTATTCCTTCAATTTTTTCAGAAATGACTTTGTACACTACCAGACTATTATATTGTATTTTCTTGTTACATTTTACCTTAGCTTTCCTTTGGAAAGCAATGTGGTATATTTATTGTATGTACAGAAAAATTTACAATTATTAGACACCAGCAGAATGTAATGCATTCGAAAAATAACATTTGATCTTATATATTAAGCCATTACCATTCTGAATTTTTTTTAAAAATTAAGCAAAGTATTTGTCAAGTAGCTGAAAATCAGTACAGGAATTAAGAAAGTAAAAATTCCAAAAATCCCAATTAGTTCAAATGTAGAAATTAAAAATTGATTAAAATAAACAAAACTATCTCCAATAAGTTTTATTGGTTCAGACTTACTTTTTATCTTCTTCTAATAGGTTTGTACCAAATAGCAAAACATCATATGGAGGGCTCAGAGCTGAAGCGAACCAAGTCGAAAATTCGAAAATATATTGAGTTTGAGTAAGTCAATTGCCATTAATTACTGGAGCCACTTACTTGGGCTTATTACGGTTACCTTAGGAACGAAACTGTTTTTGATTTACCCCATTACAGTACTGGATTGAGTTAAATATTGCGGAGATTTTCGCACCAGATTTGAAATACATATACGTGATATATTTTATGACTTGGTTCGGTTCAGCTATGAGCCCTCCATATTACCAATGCGAATATCCATGAGCTGAACGTATTCATTATTTAAAGACTCTGGATGCTATAGTTTTTCATTTACACAAAAAATTATATCACTCATACTAACACTCACATCTCAAACTCATGCAGTGCAGCAACATGTGCAGACATTTTTGATGTAATTTTATTGTTATTGTTGTTGTTTTGTATAAATATGTACATAAGTATGTATGAATGTTAACATTTATTAACTATATTTAATAATTAGCAGTATTTGTGGCATAGTTTGTTTAGTTTGTTGCATGCAACTAAATAATTCCTACATGGGAGAATTTGATCAATTAAACTCACTAAACGTGAATGCTACGAGCCATGTGCAAAAAAAAACAACTCAATATAAAACAACAACAACAGCAGCAACAAGTCCAACTACTGTAATAAACACTAACATGAACATTAAACAGCAGTCAACGTCAACAACAACAACAACAAACATCAACAATAAAACATTCAGAGTTATGGACTTATTAATAAATTTATTTTTTATACTTTTTTAGTCATATAACTTTATTAGCCACAAATATTTCTTGGAATGATGATCGGTAATTAAATGGTTATGTTTATTTGTTGGATTGTTTTTTTTTCTCTCTCTCTCTCTCTCTCTCTAAAACACCGTCTTTACTTTTCTTTGATGTTTAACCTCTGAAAAGAAGAAATATGCAACTTGATGCAAAAATTAATGTGGGAATTATTTTTCTTGTTAAACAAACAAGTTAAACCAGATGACCGATTGATGAAAGCAAGCAGTAAAATTAATAACGAAATTTATAAAAGAAAATGATTGTAGTAAATAATTTATAGTTTTAATTTTAACTAAATAATAATTAATAAATAACTAATGAATAATTATTCATCAAAATTTCATGTTAAATTAGTTTTTAAATACGTACTTAAAGATTAACGTCAGTATTCATAAAAATATTTTAAATTTATGAAGGCTTACCAAGAACATTTTCTATTAAAATTTTACTTAATTAACGTTTGTTAAATTTAATAATCGATTTTGAATACGTGGGTAAGTCCTGCTCATACATTGCGTTTTAAGTATTAAGGAAAAAAGTCTATGTGAACAAGTTAGAGTGCGATATAATCGGCTGTGCCGAATCTTTGATACCCGACAGTTCAATTATTTCATGATATCATTTATTATTTTAATTTATCTTTATAAAAACAAACATCAGCATTAAAATTGGTTGCGGCTTAGACATATATTAAATTATTGACCGACAATCAGAAAGTTGTATCCTTTTTTTAGCTATTTTTACTAGCTTGATCTTAATATCATGATTCGTAACATTTTAAGCCGAACTTAAATGATTTTCAGAAGGGCATTTGTATTGGAGCCATGATTAGTTATGAACCAATGTGGGTTGTATTTGTCTGTTTTATCGTTACTACAATGGGATGTGTTCTGACGAAGTTAGGGATCTGGTTCCCGAAACCCGTACGTTTGTTCGTAATACACGTTTTTCCTCAAGAGCCCATCCTTATGTGGTCGATTGGCAGGTGAATCGTACAACGCATTACAGAGAGAATTCGTTTTTTTCCCGCACAGTTCATATGTGGAAGAACCTTCCTGCAGAAGTCTTCCCTCTCACTTACAACATGATTAAGTTCAAATCGAATGTTCACAAGCACTACTCCCTCTATCCCCCTTCCCACAACCTATTTGCCTAGTTCCTGAAAGCTGGTCCTAACAGTAAAAAAAAAACCAATCATCCCAAAATACCGCAGAGTGATTTCTGGTATTAGAAACATAAAATTCAAAACAGCGGTGAAATTAGCTTTAGAGTTTACAGTGAATTTCAGAAGGCTGCTAAATATGGGATCTATGGGGACTGAGATGAATAATAAACAAGTTTCACACGGAATGACAAACTTAGTATACCCTCTTCACAACTTATTGTGGGGGAGGGTATAAAAAGGATGGTAGAAGTACGATTTTTGGGCCTTCGGGTATATTTTCTTATCGAAAATGTATTAAAGAAAATATAAACAAAAACGTGGACCTATTACGTATTTGAAAACTCGGATTGTCTTTAAGCCAAAGTATTTCTTATCTAACTAAACTATAAAGTTCATAAGATAAGGTTATTAATAAAAGAACACGCTGGACAAATACATTTTTACATTTCTTCGTTACACTATTCAATGGCAATATGGCATAACTTTTCTGACTTTCATAAATGCAACGAGTGGTGAGAAATGACTCCATCTAGAGGTTAATTCTGACCTCCGAAACGAGAGACTTGTTAAAACCACATATTAGCGACATTTATACTATCCAATTTTCGCTGAAAAATTGCGTTAGTACATAGTACCAATAAAAATCGCAGCTTAGTAAGTTTTATTTTAAAAAAGTATGGCATAACCTCCAGCCCAAAATCCGCAACAAACTGTGACACGTTGAGGTTGCATGTTATTTTCGACGATCTCTGAACCCAAAATTATGCCATAATCGCCTAATGTGTTTTATCGCTTACGATGATTTTAATTATTTATCAGCATCCTTAACCGCCAATAGGAGTTGCCATTTAAAAAACTTTAAATATATTTTTTAGCCTTAAAAAATGTTTGTTCGTCCAAAGAACGTTACATAAAATTATAAATCAATGCTTAACGATAAATTCGAATACAATTTTTATGGAATTGAATCACTCAGAAAAACAAAACAATAAAAATAAAAGATATGCGAAAATAGTTATTTTAAATTATACACGATTATTTAATCTTTAATCAATCGGACCAGGTAAAAAAATGTATGTATACGTGTCCAGCGACATAAACACTTGTATTACACAGTTATTGGCATTGCTCTGCACTGTAAATTAAAGGTTGGATCATCTAGCCCAGCATCTGTGTGATTACTGAAAACTTGCAACACAATTTATGCACAACAAAAAAATAAACGAAACGCCATGGGAAGTTTAATAACTCAATTTATTTGATATTTTACATAAAATAAATTCTAAAAGCAAACAAAATTTAAGCTGAAGAAAAAAATTTACATTTTAAATTAACGCAATCTCTTTTAAATTCTCACTGTGGTCAATTTATAAACTACAAGTTGTTTTAACAGTTCTGCTTAAGAATATAGAACAGTTTTGGTAAAATAAAGTAATTTTTTGTTTTGAAAAAACAAATTCATATTTTCGTATGAGAGTTGCCACGCCTACTTGAAAATTTACAAATATTTATAGCCTTTATTAGGCGCTGAGTAATCAGCCAATAAATATGACAATTTCAGGAAAATTGGTTCAGTTATTTAGGAGTCGATAGGGAACAAACAAACAAACACACTTTCATTTTTATATATAGTGATAAGGGTGACCGTTAAAATCAAAAGTTGAATTTCTTTAGGTCTCATTAGACAATTCGGTGGGTATTGATAAAAACTTTGGCGAGCGTGAAAACGGCTTAGCCTTCGCCGATTGTTTAAAATTTTTTTTTTTTGGGCTTCGTTTTTTATCACCCACCGAATTGGGGGGTGAGAGCTTGGTCAAAAGAAAACAAATAGACTCCATACAGTTAACGACCATAAAACTTTACGAAAATACTGTTTATTTACAAACAAAATCCATAAAGTTCTTATTGTGCATCTTTGACGTCAGTCTACATAAATGTGTGCTTAAATTTTAAACATCAGTTTAAAAAATGTTTTGCATTATTAACACACATTTCAAGCAATTCGTGTTCTTCATGTTGTTATTCACACTTGACGTAAATTAAAATCTTAATAGTTCATGAACTTATTAGCAGCTTCCTGTTAATATTGCCACCGAAATACACTCTTTTACACACGTACACACACACACAGGGACACAAATATTCAAATATATAAAGCAAATGTTGAATTTGTATATGGAGTGCTGGAGAAGAAACATTGATTTCCTCTTAAGGAGGTCATCACTTCTTGTTACTTCGGTTTTTCGATACGATCATTTATGGATTTGTTAAGGTGGTTGGTTGGCAGTAGACTGCTGTCGAAAGGTGCAGTTGAAATGTTGTAACTTATGCAATACTAACAATTGCATCATAAACATCGCAGGCTCACTTACACTCGCTCTCTCATTTGCGTATGAGAAGTGTGAGGAGAAAAACACTGTGTATTTGCATCTTGTAATCTTAATAGAAATGTTAAATTTCCTCTCGTATCAGCGAATTTGATCGTACAGCGATCATGTTACATTTTCTTTTCGTTGTTTATACGATTATTGATTTGATATTAAGATGAAGGTTTGTTGTTGTTTGTTTTTGTTGTTGTGAATATATTTACCAAGATGTTGTATAAATTATAGTCAGTTATTAATGAAGATACAACAAGATGGTGTTGCAGTCACTGAGCGATTTAGTGGTGTTGCAGTTTACTTACATACACACAACTACTTTGTGATTTTATGCTCTTACAGATTCTTCGTTGTTTTTGTTGTCGTTGTCGACTGCTACAAAACATGCTCCAGATAAATTTTATATTATTTAATATACACACACAGCACAGACTTTGGGCATTTATCCGATTGGGTTAATATCCGTATCTTAAAGACGTTTTGTTTTCTTTTATTTCTGAAGATTCATCTGTCCATCTGACTGTCCGGGTAGGTTGGTGTTAAGTTAAGTTTAGTTTTTCTGTTTGTTTTTGTTTTTTTTTATATATATATATATAAATATATAGTTTCTTTCGATATCTTTTAGTGATTAATGAATGTTTTACCATAACATCGCGTAAAAAAGCGATATGTTGTGAATAAAAAAAGAAAAAAAAAAACGAAAACGAAAACGGCAATTATATTGTTGCTTCTTTGGCAGTTATCATGTTGTTCTTATTGACAGGCATATTATCATATGAACGTGTTGCGATTTAATGACTTACATTGACTACAAAAGTACGAGTGCACTCGTGCATTGGCTTCATTCATTAATTCAGTAGTATGAATAATGATTATTTTGAATTGAATGTGTGTAAACAGGACCTTCATTTAACACTTTCAATGTTTTTTAATCAACAGTTCTCTGCAATTATTTTATTGATCTTAATATTTGTAGTGGTCTAGTGTTTTTAAGCTAAAAATTAACTGTTTCGACCTATTAAGAGATTCCAAAAGCTTTTATTTTTTTATGAATTGTATAATTAAGTATTTTTTTTCAATTGAATTTTCTGTAAAGACTTTTAATTGCAAAATTTTATGTGAAAAGCCTTAATCAATAGGAATAAGTGAATTTTTCCAGTTGTGTTTCTTTTGATTGGTGTCCAAACCATAGTGGATTTAGCCGAAATTTTTAGCAAATTTATACATAAAAAGAGTAAAAGAGATTTTTTTCATATTTTGCTTCAACATTCTAGTAAAACATTTCGGTTTTCTTTTTCATATATTTACATTTATTTAAAAGTAAACACATCAATATGTGATTATTAGATTTAAGCACATCCTCAAAATAAAATGCAAAAGTTTATGAAATTATGGCGATAAGAAATTGAGAGCGACACCCAGAGAAAAAACATTTTTCAATATGGTCACCTCCAACAAAACTATTTTTAACGAACATTTTTAAACTGTTATGGCTAATTTAACCATATTATTGTCACTGGCGACCATATTATGGTTAAATTAGTCCTCCATAAAGAAGCCACAACCATATTATGGTTGCCTCCGAACATGTTATGGTTAATAAAAACAAAAATATGTATGAAAATTATAATACCATTGTTTTTTTACAACCATAGCACTTTGCTCTTTGAAAGAGGAAAATACTATTGTTAACCTGTCCGTGAAAACCTGGGTACGATTCGCAGTTCAGTCAAGAATGAATAATTATCAATAAATTTTCATTATTTTCATGTTGTAATATTCCTTTCTTCATAAAAATAATTGAATAAAAATTAAATTTGATTAAAACTATTAAAATTTGGCTATAAAACCAAATCAGTTCAATAAAATAACCACACTACTAATTAAAAATATTGAAAATCAGCGAAACCAATCCAATATTTCACCTACCCGCCATACAAAGTTTCTACCGAGTTAAGGGTCTTAGTTCGATAAGATTGAGTTTAAATGTTCTCAGTTTATGAAATTTGTCTGTTTTTCAAAGTCAGCGATATCAACCTATTTATTCACCGTGCTCCTTAAATAACGATTTTCGCTCTATAGCGCTTATACCGTATGAGCCAAATGAACTACATTTGACTCATATAGATCCTAAATATAAGAAGAATTTAATATTCAAAATCAGCCAAATCGGTTTTTTTACCTTGCCGAATTTAGGACTTTGGGACGATGCGGTTCATACAAAACAAGCTAAGTGGATAAAATTGAGCTCAAATATAACATCCTGCAGTTTTCCAACCATGGTAAAGGTTATATGAGATTCTACATAGCCGAATGTAAAATTTTTACTTTGGTGATCTTATTAATGATTTGGCGAGAAAGGTGAAATAAGAACTAATTCTCGATTCATATCCGCAATTTAAAGTGAATATGCTAATACGTCAAAAACATTTCTGTAGAAGAAGGGTTAAAAATTTATTATTTTTCACCACGCCCATAGACTAGCTACTTACCCTTAGAAGTGGCAAATAAAAAAAATGTCTATACTAAAAGTAGTAACGATAGTTTTTAATCTTATGGGCCGACCATTAATAGTTTTGCTGCTCTAAGATCCCCTTCATCAGAGCAAAGTTTAAAAGCATTATTTCAAGGGATGGCAATAGATTAGAAAAAACAGAACTTGTGTCAAACTTGCAATGCATATTTAGAGCAGTTTAACCACCAACAAAATTAAAATTTACACTTGAGATAAACCAAAATGAACCGTTTTAAATGAAATAACACCAGGGGGCAAATTATGGCAGTCGTGAACGAATACTTTTTCAATTCGAAAGCAATTTTTTTTTTTTGGATTTTGAGTTTTCACAACACTGAACAAATAATTACAATTCGTTCAGTATCGAATGAAATAAAAGTGTTTCCGAATCGAAAAAGTATTCGATCACAACTGCCATAATTTGTCCCCTGATATCAAATTAAGGTTTAACAGTATTAATCGCCCATTTGCACACCGGTTATTGACATTTAACGATTTAGTAAGCATCATTTGAGTATTGGGTCAATTACAAAAATTATTTCATCAAAACTAAATTTGCTAAATTTTGATGAAACTTCGAATGTATTCATAAAATTTTGATAAAAGTTTAATTGTTTTTTTATGACGCTGATGATAGAAAGCGAGTTTTTCTTATTAGGACTGTAAATACATAAAAGCAAGTTTTAAAATATGAATTTATCCTGAAAAAGTGCAACTTATGAAATGCATTCAAGCGATAAATAATGTGCATACATACATTTCCCAGGTTATTTTTAGTTTGAATGCCTCTCTCCAACATTTCTCAATGCCGACTCCATTGATTATCAAGCTTTTGTAAATCTATATTGTGCAATGAATATATTTTCTTAAAAAAAACTGTAACTGGTTGAGAAGACTGTCCATTTTTTGAATCTACAATATCTAGAATGGTATAAATTTTATAACTGAAATCAAATTATGACTTAAATTAGGTAACTTCTTTAATAAAAAATTCCTTTTAATATCTGGAAAGAATGAAAAAGAATCGTATTTTTTTATTTACCCTTAAAACTGGAATAGTAGCATTTTGTATCGAAAGAATTTATATTACGCCTTATCTACACCTGTACTGATATTCTGTAACTTT
This sequence comes from Pollenia angustigena, assembly GCA_930367215.1. NCBI lineage: Eukaryota > Metazoa > Arthropoda > Insecta > Diptera > Polleniidae > Pollenia > Pollenia angustigena. The sequence goes on along the minus strand of OV884057.1, from coordinate 113,830,771 downwards.
TCAACGGCAAAAAATTTTCAAAATTCGTTAGCTTACGATAATTACCGTTAAGAGCTATTCTGTAATGAAGTTTTAGCAATTTTTATCGGCAAACAATGTCGGTAGCTAACGACACAAAAAAGTTCATGTTAAATAATAACGATAACAAGTGACTGTGAACGGATTAAAAATATAGAGTAAAGAATTGACTATAAAGTAAGAAAGTATAGACAATCAAGCCCGACCCTACAGATTTTGGGTCATTATGTATATTGTGAGGTTAAGATTCACATAGGCCGAATATTATCTAAAAATCTACTACTTCTTTAACTTTACTTTACTATGAATTAACATAGAAGCTATTATTAAGGTAACTTCCCAGCCAGCAAAATACTTCGACACTGTCGGAATCAGACATTTCGTGCAAATGTCTGACTTCATTCTTAGAAATTTCGTTCAGATTTCTGTCAGACATTGACTATTCTTACTGTCTGGCCGATTTCTGATCGATTGCGCATGGAAATATCGGGGGGAATTTATGTACAGATATGTCCAATAGAATTCCGACCGAATTCATTCAGATTTGTCTAAAGAGACTTATTATTTTTTTAAAAAAAATGACAATTGTCATTCAGTTGGAAATAATTTTAATTTTGTTTTATTTGTTCAAGATAAAAAGCATAAAAAAGGTACGTATGTACGTGTAAAACTTATAATTATGTACATACATACTACATATTTTGCAATAAAATTATTTCTTCCAGCTATCAGTTCGAAAGCAAAAAAATCTCGGCTAACACATCAGAACTTCCCATGCCATTTTCATTAGATTTCTGTTAGATATCTATCAGAAATGCCGACAAAAAACCAAAATTTCCCACGACATGTCTGTCAGAATTCGTTTCAACCACTCCATACGTTTTTGGGTCAGAAATCTGACAGAATTCGTATACGATTCCGACTTTTTTTGCCGACGTTTCCCTCAGATATCTGGAGCTGTGGTTAAATATAAATCGATTCTAAAAAATTTGTTCTGATGATTTATGTAGGTTGCAACAAAGTATTTTTGGACCTAATTCAGCCCAAATGTCAAAAAAAAAACAAGATGGTTAATGGGCACAAAATCCTATTCCGGAAAGAAGTTTGATTTATTTCCAAAATTGCGACCTGTAATTTGCGCACAAGGCTATCAACCAGACAGCCTGAAAGAAGGACGGACCTCGTTAGATTGATTCTGAGTCAATCGGTATACTAAAAGGTGGGTCCAGAACCTATATTTAAATGTGTTGCACACATTTGCACAAACACATAATATCCTCTTCACATACAGTAGTGTGGGTATAAAAAGTAAGAGCAGAATGTTGTGCTAGAGTGGCTCAGTCACCTCGAACTTTTCCCCTTTGTTTAAAAAGATTTGAAAATAACATATTTGTTCAGAAATATAATCGACATTCATGTTTTGTTAAAATAAATTTTTACAAGCAAACGGGCACCGCAGTGGTGCAGTGGGTAGAACTCAAAGATCTTCCGACGATAGAATGTGGTGATTCTTGAAACATGTAAAGATCAACCCGGGTTGAAATCCAGCTTAGCCAGGAAAAATTATCAATAAATTTTAATAAAAATTCCAAGTTGTAAAAGTCCGTTCCTCAGTGAAAATAATTTCATGAAAATTAAATTTGATGAACTCAACCCTAAAGGTGCATGTATACGACATGTTTTTTACATCTGACTTGTCAACTTTTCAAGTCACATGTAATTGTGCATGTCTGTCAAAATTGCTATTTTACAGAAGGTTTATAATATTCGGTCACAAACGTACATGTAATTTGCTTCTGACATTGTCTCTGTTTTTTTCGCATAGTTATTGCAAAATCCAAAATAAAAATGCCGTCACGAAAATTTTTATTTACGCCGTAAAAAAGTTTAGCCATCTTAACATATTTTTCTTTTAATTCAATGATACCAATTTAGGATATTATAATGAATCGCTTTTTATATATGTATATATTTACATAAATTCTATTCAATAGTGCGATGATCATACATATCTCGATATCGTAAAATATTAACTGCAGCCGGCTAATGATTCCGTCAATAGTGGACGCCGCTGCCGGTTTCTTCTCGGCATAGATTTCTGATGACAGATGGTTTGTCAGAAGAAAATAAAGCACGCTCTAATTGAAATTTTGTCAGATGACTTTGCGTCTGACTTTTACAGAAGCAAAGTTAAAAAGGTAACACACGACATGTATGTATTTTGCAGTGGGAAATTTGACATGTCAGATGACAAAAACATGTCGTGTACGGTCGCCTTAATTAAAGAATATCAAAAAATTTATTTTTTATTTTTTTTTATTAAATTTAAAAAAAATTAACTTTGACGTTGACAAAAATATTTGTTTATTTAAAATATTTTTATTTAAAATTCGTTATAGAAACCAAGATTTCTTGTTACCTATCGATGTTGGCAGTTAAATTCAAAAAGAAACAGAATTGCGGTACTAAAAGAAATTATCCAAACTTTAGCACGACAGAAAAATTTAACCTAATTTGGGTTATAACTAGGGATGCGATTTCCATGCAAATGCATGTTTTTGTCGATAGTCTGTGTTAAAATAGCATCGATTTGTTTTAGTATATTGTTGCATATTTTGGTGAAAATGCATATTTAAATCTAAATCTAAATGCATATTTTGAAATTTTTAGTAATTTTTTCTTTAATTTCAATATTATCAAAACAGTTCTTAAACAATTTTTTAATACACAAAAAAACTTTCAAAAAAAAGTTTAAAATCAAAAAATAAATTCACTAGGAGCTTTGCTTAAAATACAAGATTTTCAATATTTCGACAAAAGATCCTTCTATTTTAAACCGATGCAGCACCTTATATGGTTAAGGCTTCCAATGGGCTTAAAATATTTTATCCAAAACTGTTACAAGGTACTTACTTGGCACATTGGTTATACTGCGGTGCTGAGGAAATAAAAAAAACAAATCGATAATATTGCAATTTTTAATAAAATGTGTCCTATGGTTACCCTTTCACCGGAGCCAGTATCACCAAAATAGGGACCCTGGCTAGATGCTTCAGTATTATATTCCAAATACGTTGAGTAATTTAAGAATATTATTGAAGAGTTTGCTCATGAGAGAAGAGATATATTAAATTCAAATAACATAAGAAGTCAATTAGCATTTGTTTTTTCCAATTACGAATTTATTGGTGAAGCAATAACTAAATTTGAGGGGTTTAGTTCACTTAACCCATTTAAGCCCAAAAAACAACTACCTGGCAAAAAATAAAATATTTTTTATTTTATTATTAAATTCATTACATAAAAACTAAGAATCAAAAAAAATTTTTTTTTTTTTTTGGGAAATTAAGAGGTGTACCAAAATTGGCACAGTGGTATCTTAAAAAGTAAAAAAAAAAAAACAATTTTTTTGATGTTATAAAAACGTCTGAACTTTTAATTTATCGATTATGCAAACATATCGACCCCTAACCGCGAAAATAACGTAAGCGCCAAAAATCAAATTTTATAGGAGAGAGCTTTTTTATTTTATTTCATATAAATTTTGTATGAAATTTGTCGCTTACAATAGAATTGTTGTTGCTATAAAATCGTAACGGTACCTTTTGTGACCATGACAATTTTGGAGATGATGCAAGTGTTGCCAATAAAATCATTTATTAAAAAAAACGAAAAATCAAAATCATGTCGCTTACATTATTTTCGCGGTTAGGGCTCGATATACATATTGAATAATGTCAAAACTTTGTCAAAAGCCGCAAATAATGAAGTGTTCCCAAATTGGCACAGCGGACGTAAATAGGTTAACATTCAAGTCAAATTAATTGATATAACAGAAAGTTAACAATGTGAAAGAAAGAATAGCTCGACAAATCAAAAAAATCCAAAAAGTTTTAAAAAGAAAATTAAGAAATTCAATAAATTAAATATATTTCAAATATTTTTGATCTGATCAGGAATCAAAGTGGGATCTGAAAATAAATTTTTTCAAAATGCGTTGGCATTCTTCAAGTACAAGACAAAGTCTTACTTTTAATATAACAGTACTTTTTTATTTAAGCAAACAAAATTTTAATTAGTAATTTAAGTTTTATAAAGATATTTGAATAACAATAGACTGAATTTTTATATTTTTCTTTATTAAAAAACAATTTTTTATGAAAATGTTTGAGGTTTTTAGTGCTTATTTTTTTTATTTTTTAGTGAATACATATTTTCGATTTTTTAGTGCCTGAAAATCTCATCCCTAGTTATAACCCTCAAAGTGGCAACATTGATTAAGATTCATCTAAAATAAGCTATAAATACACATATTAAATATGTTTTTTTTAGATATTCTATTTTAATTAACATTATTCATATTATATTTTCTATATAGCCACAGTTGTCTTCCTTTTGAAGCATCAGCTTGATGAATATAATTTTTTCATACTCTTATTTGGTCATCCGTTGAAATTAAAATAATTATGAAGGATCCTTTTCACTGTCTGATGGGCAGAGTTATTTACGTACTTCAATCATACCAGTGTCATTATCTATTTATAAATTGGAAGAAAAGTGGGCATTAATTCCATATTTAGTGCAACTTAAATGATAAATTTTTACCAACCTTAAAAATACTGGCTCTTAAATAAATCGGTTTTTAAGTGGCAAACTAAGACAGACAAACACGAAGATGGTGACGCGACGGTGACAGCGATGGGAGTGGGAGAGTGATTCAGTGCAAATTGTTATTCGTTAATTAACATTAAAAAATAGTTTAAGCAAACTTTCAATTAAATATTTCTGCCTCCCTGGCATAAGTTTGACATGTTAAAAAAAATCTTGTTGTTGCTGTTTAATGTTTGCATAATTGCTTGTAGGTATTAAAATTGAAGAAAATCAATTAAGTAGCTGGATGGTGGACAGCAGAAGATGAAGCTGAAGGAGAAGAAAAAGATTCATTATTTATGCAAAAATTCATTTGTTTATTTATACAACTCGATTCAGGTTGAGTCGGATTGGGTTGGTTGGTTTGTTGGTGTGTACGCTGATTGGTCGTGTGCCTTTCGGATAGTTTTCATGGAATTTATTTTAGAGACGTTTTTGGAATGATGCTGTTCACGCATTCAATAATGTGTTGCATAGCAAATGGAATTGCATGCCAATTTTTATGCCAACATTCTCGTAGTGCAATCCCAGCAAGGATTCTAAGTCAAAGTTGCTGTTGCTGCTGCTGCTGCATCATTTTATTTTATTCCATATACGATCGAAAGCAGAAAAATACATTTAGCTCATTTATTTAATTATTTATGTATGTTTTTCTGTCTGTCCGGCTGTCAGTGCATCCATCCGTCTGTATGTCTGTCATGTTACGAATGCACGGATTGCTGGTCACATACATTGTTAGTAGAAGGAGTTGCATTAATGTATGCGTGGTGTTTGAATAAAGCGTGACTCAAAGTTGTGAAATGATATTGTTTGTTGTACACCTTAAAACAAATTGTTTGATACCTCAACCTGCTGACAACAGCAGCAACAACAACGAAAGCAATCGCGATCGGAAATAAATAGCATCGACGAAAGAGCACAAAACCCCTGCACACATTAAAACGCAACAACGAAATTCTATGGTTAATTGTTAGCCGATGATTAAGTTGTAACTCACAGTTTCCATTGTCAACTTTTAGCGTTCAGACAGAGCACTTTTCGTATTTGGTGATGATGTGCTGCTGATGCTGCATCTCATTGCCTTGGCCATGGTCGTATATTAATGTGCCATATTGGTAATTTGGTCTGTTTGTAATGCAATGTAGACTCAATTAAATTTTTTGAAATAAATTTTATTTTCCTTTGGCCATGGGGAGATTTTTTTTCCGTTAAAAATATATTCAAACCATAAATATATAAAAATTCTTTGGAATCATCATTGTCAACGTCATAATGATGGCCATAATGTCAATATGTGTTCTGTGAGAGAAACAAAATTGAATATAAAGTTTAGGCAATCAGACATCGTTACATACATATGTGCATACATACTTACATAAATACATATTAATATTAGTATGAATTATCAGTATGTTTGCGAGAATGTTTGCAAGTATGACGAGTAGTCAGAGTTAGTTAGTATTCATCAATGTCAATCAGTATTAATGATGCAAACAATTAAATATAATAAATACAAGTTGGTTTTTTTTTTTAGTTGTATTTGGGTTTTTTTTTTAATTATAAATAATTTATAACATTCTTTTGCGTTCTTCATCTCATTAGATCTTTTTTTTTAATTTCAGTTGAAATTTCTGCATTTTATTGCATTGACAAATTTTGGCCCATACGGATTATGGGCATATCAGAGGAAGTCAAACTGGAGGAATTACCACAAGAAGCCAAACTAGCTCATCAGGATGCCATTCCTGACCGTTCGGTCTCATGTATTGTGACAACTGGTGCCAGTGGCGGTACCAACAGTCCGATTTCCGATACCAACAGCGATTGTGAATTGGATGATTATGCCCCGAAAAGGAAGCAACGTCGTTATCGTACTACATTTACAAGTTTTCAGTTGGAGGAGCTGGAAAAGGCTTTTTCACGAACTCATTATCCGGATGTGTTTACAAGGCAAGTTTATAAACAATTTTATTACTCCGAATTTTGATGTACATACAAATGTATTATAACTCGAGAAAAATATTTGTTGGCACTTGGATATACAAAAAAAATCCAACATTTTTTAAAAATTGTGAAAATTATTTTTTTTAAACGGTTGCGCAACAGAAAACAGCAACATGAAACAGATGTTTGAATTACTCTTGCTAGTAAAGACTCAAAATAAATGTTTGTCTCTCAAAGTTTTACGCTCTTTTTTAATTTCTAGTTGCAAGTTTTTCGAGAAAGTGAACACTTATGCTACGCACACAATTAAGCCGTGTTAAAAATAAATTTTAATATAAACAGCCTAATTATGAATACAAATTCCCCGGGAGTTTTTTCCCTTTTCCCATTTTTACAATTGAAATTACATAGGAAAAATGGGAGAAGGGAGAAAACTCCCGGGGAATTTTTATTCATAATTGGGTTGAAAGTGAAAAGTTTATTTCTCGTAAAAAAAAAAATTATTTGTGAGTATAATTCCAATGATTAAGAATACAAAAAACAAGGAAAATAAAACGGGAAAGTGAAGAAAGTTTGTTGAACGATGGCGGAGCTACAATCCTCAAAATAAAAGGGAGCCAATGTCGTCTTTGCAAGAATTAGAGGACGGAAAGAACCTCATTTCATCTTTTATCTATGTTGCCGAATGTTTATCTCACAGTTTATTTAAATAAATTATGAATTTAAATTAAAAAAATAAAATATTTTTATTTATGTTCCAATTGTATTAACATCCACATTTGAAAAACATTTGAGAATTACGTTTGAAAGCAAGTCGAAAATAGAGGCATTTTTCAACTTTATATTAATTTCCCCTTTTTGTTGAGAATGCTATGATTTTCAAATCATTATCAAACGTTTGTCGTTTGAGAAAACGTTTGATTTCAAATCATTTTCAATTTTAAATCAAAGCTCCGTGTTTGTTGGGGTAGGACATAAAGGTCAGTACACCTACAACTCCGTCGTAAATGTATTTCCTTTTCTTTTGAAAATAACACTAGAAAATTAAAAATTTAATCTAATTAAATTAAATTTTATTTATTCGACCTTTTTTTAAATTACAATAAAAAGCATTTTCGAGCTCGAGGTCAATTTTTTGTATTATTTTTTCATTAAAAAATGAAAGTGGAAATAGTCATACGTCTCTTACAAATATCTCTTATAAATATATATAACTCATTCCTTGATAATGATATCCGATGGATATCGAAATATTCGAGAAAATTAATGAATAAAAAATACACGTGTTTTTACAAGTAATTGGCTTTTTATTAATTGATCAAATATGTATCTATTTTCTTATCTTTTTATTTTGTTTTCAAATATTCAATTGTAAAACACAAAATTTATTTTTATACACCGGTCGTGAGTTCCCACTTTTAAGCAATAAATTTTTGATACAGAAAGCGCCTTATTCAGGACAGATAAAAATTGTTGAATGTACCGATCAGCTCCACACACTGAATTTTTTGTGGATACCTGCTTCGTAGTAAGGGAATGTCGTAGCCCTTCAAATGCTATATATTTGTTTAAATTTGTTCAATTACCTTACTGCATCTTTGTATGTCTTATTACGTAGCGCTTACTTTTGAAAAATTGCTATTAGTACTTTGCATAACAAGATAATTTTTTGTTGGGTAGCTACAAAAATTAAAAATGAGCAGTCATTTTTATTCTTATGGCGTTTTCTTTTCTAAAAAAAAAATTGTGTCTCTTAGTGTTACATGTGTTTTGGCAACATTTTATATGCTAACCTGATTTTAAAGAAGTGTTGCATAATTCAATTTTACAAAAGAACACAAGTTTCGGCATAAAACCTTTAAGTACAATTATCGTTTCAAATCTTAAGCTATTTTATACCGCTAATTTCTAAGTTAAAAATTAATAGCGAAGTTCAGTTCTAGGGATGCAAAAAAGCAAATGCAAAATATCGTTGCAATTACCGTTAGATTTCATTTAATTGCAACGATATTTTGCATTTGCTCTTTTGCAAGCCTAATACTGAACCTCGCTAATTTAGTTTTTCAGAAATAAAATTATAACCAGCTGTTTGTTTACCTTGTGATGCACTCATGTCCCTTTTATTCAAATGGGTGTTGAACATGTAGCATTTTGGTTTTTTAAGGGTAACGAATTTCATGAGAAAATAACGCCTAACACTTTTAAAATAACACATATTTTTCAGAAAAGAACATTTAGAAATGCAAAAAGCAGAATAAATGCAAAAAATTACTGAAAAAAGAAAACGCCATTATTTTTCCTAATAAATTTTAAGCTTAATAATCTGGACATCGTTCAATAAATTGTGTACTCTATAATCTGGATTGATTGCAACTTTATAATCTGGATTGCATACAAACTATTGTGTCGTTTTAAAAGCTTTTACTGTCCATACAATGATGAAGGTTTTGATGCTTGCACATTAATGGTGTTTTTTTTTTCTAAAAAATAATAACGCATCAGGTTACACGCACCCTCACAAAGTGATACATTTTTCTTAGTTACAATGGAACAAAATAATATCTACGTTTTACACTTAATACTAATGTGTATTTAGCGTGTCAAATATTGAATGCAAAGTTTATGCTAATAAGCGTTATTCATCACGGTTGCAGGAATTTTCAACACTAAATTTTCTTTTTTCTTGAAATGTCAGATATTTTTATAATGTTAAATAAAATCAAATAAAAATGCAATTGCAATTGCGAGCATAGAATAAAACAATGAACGATCATTAGAGAAAAATTCCGCTAGATTGATAACTTTTTGGGTTGAGAATCAAAATCCAATTTAGAACATTATCTAAAGTTGCAATAAAATATCTTCTAGTCCCTGTTACTTTGGTTCCTTCAGAAAGGTGCTTATCAGCATCACAATTTTTAAAAACTGTCATCTAAAATAACGTGCGTACATACACACGTCTCATAGGTTCATTAAAGTGATAAAAACAACGAGCTGTAGCCTGACAAAAACTAGTTTTAGTTGTCCTACTTAAGTACAAACATTCAGTCGATAGTAATATCGATATATCGATAGTGAAATCTGAACTATCGATAAATATCGATAGTAGAAAATATCGATAGTATCCCAGCACTAATCGTAACAAGTACTGCTTTTTATTGTTATCCATATTAAACTACAGATAGCACCACGATCAGATTCGGAGCAGATGCCTTAAAACGGCATCGATTTGTTTTTGCATATTTTGATGAAAATGCATTTATTTGCATATGGGTTATTCCAAAGTGTTGAACGTGACAGTCGTACGCATCAAAAATGCAATAACATTTTAGGCAAAAAATAGTTTTAAGTTTTCTTGGCCCTTAAATTATAGCACTAAGAAAGCACTAAGATAGCACTATGCTAAAGTTTATGGAGGGCGCGATTCTAGTCAAACTACTTTCAGAATTTTACGAAGCAATGTAATATTTTTGATTCCAAAATCTTCTTTTTCTTTTTTTAAGCCAAAATCTGGGTCGATACGTGGCATTTGGAACGTGGAATTTTTTCCGTAATAATTTAACTGAATAATTATCAAAATAATATAAAAATGTACCGTTAATCCGAATAACATATTTCTCTTTGAACTCTTCCTTAGATTACAGACCATGTAAGAAATATTTTTTGGAAAAATAATACCTCTTTTAAGAAAGATAAATATTAAAGAAAACATACAATAAAACATTCTCAAAAATAAGAAATTACGTTTGTACAACTTTGCAGTCTGATTGTTCATCTAAGTGAACAAATTTATGGGTAAATTTTTGACGGAAATGCCCATATTTAGGTTTTAATGCATATTTTGAAAATTTTAAGTGATTTTTTTTCCATATAAAAAAAATTTTTAAATCCACAAAAAAAGCTTTAAAAAAATTGTATTATCCATTGTGGAATAAGCAGGTGGCATCGTTACGGCAACAAATACAACATTACAACAAAAATGGAAATTATATCACCGTTTACTTCAAAAAATACTTTATAGAAAAATCAAAGCGTGCCGCTAAACGTGATGAAATAAATAAATTTTAAGCCAATTTCTATTTAATTATGGTCAATATCTTATTTATTTTAATTTAAAATTATCAAAAACTTTAATAAAATACAATAATCACAGCACAAAACGTGGACTTTTTGTAAACATAAACAAAACTTTGACTTAAACGTAGACAAACAATGCAAGAGCAAAGAATCGTCATCTGGCGTAGTACTGCCACCTGTTTATTTCACCATAGTATTATCAATAAATGAATTGTTTTGGAGCTTTGCTTTAAATACAAGATTTTCAAGATTTCGACAAAAGATCCTTCTTTTTAAACCGATGCAGCACCTTACATGGTTAAGGACTCCAATGGGCTTACAATAGTATATCCAAAACTGTTACAAGATACTTGTTTGGCACATGGGCGACGCAGTGCAGAAGAAATTAGAAGCCAAATCGCTAATATTGCAATTTTTAATGAAATGTATGCGTTGATTCCCCTTCCACTGCAGCCAGTAGTAGTAGTAACAAATGGGGGCCTGGCTAGATGCTTCAGAATTCTATTCAAAAAACTTTGAGTAATTTAAAAATGTTAGAACAGCTTGTTGCTTCCGATGATTATGCAAATAAAAAAGAAAAATTAATATTAATAGCATTTGTATGTTCCAATTACGGGTATATTGGTGAAACAATAACTAATTAGGAGGGATTTAGTTTGGGGGGGGGGGGGGGGGGGGGTGCTTTAATACCATGTGAGATAAGGCCATGATGGCTTTATCTCTCATTCAATAGGGAGACAAAGCCTTTTTTTTTTTCACTTGAATGGGAGATAAAGCCATCATGGCCTTAGCTCACATTAGCAATATTAGAAAATGGCTTTATCCCACATTTCAGTTCCGGAGACACTAAAGTTTAGTATTGAAATCTGGCTTCGCATACTAAAGTTTTTCTGCGTGGCGGCCTGCGGCCGTGCTTACGGGTTTTCTCCTCCATTAGGACGCGGCAGGTGGCTTCGCTGAATAAAGTTTTCCTGCGTGCGTCACAAGAATAAAAAAATGTGTTTCAATGATAAATAAGGATTTCCCTTTTACGAAATGTTTTTACCATGCAAAACAATATTCTGCAAAAATATGGCTTTATCTTACATTTGCGAAAAAAATATGGCTATATCTCTCATTTCGCAAAATTTACCTCTCAATGATTGGGCTATAAGGCCATTATGGCTTTATCTCCCATTCAATTGAGCAATAAAGCCATCATGGCCTTATCTCACATGGTTTTAAAGCACCCCCCATTTAGTTTACTTAATATCCGAGTCAAATTAATTGATATTGATAAGGAAAAATTGCCCGACAAATTAAAAAACAATTCAAAACGTTTTGCAAAAAAATTAATGATTTCAAAAAATTAAATAAATTTCAAACAATTTTTTGATCTGAGCTGGAATCTGAAAATAAATTTTTTCAAACTGCATTGGCATTCTTCAAGTAAAGTAGTACTCATTTATTTGAGCAAACATAAATTTAAATTAGTTATTTATGTTTTTTAAAGATATTTGAATAAAAATAGACTGAATTTTTATATTTTTGCTTTTTTACGGAAATTTTTTAAGTTCTTAATGCATATTTTTAGTTTTTTTGTGCATATTTTGGATTTTTAGGGCATATTTTCGATTTGTTAGTGCATCAAAATCTCATCCCTAATTATAGCAAACAAGAGTGTTGCAGGATACCCTGTTAGGCTAGTTGCAATTTAGCTAGACTATCAGTGCAATAGCTGCGAATTCGATTCTAGTCTGGACTCTGTTCCGTTTCACTACAATGGCCTTAAGGTCTACATTAATATTGATCGGCTAATTAAGTTAGAATATATTTTATAATTATAAATATTTGTAACATTTGTTTAATAAAAAAAATAATAGATTTATTTTAGTAAATTATTTTGGAAATCGTTCGTTAAGCGGAAGTCATTAGTTGGATTGGAAAAAGGGTTCGAGACATGCTGTCTGTTACAAAACACATGAGCTTTTTAATAGAAAAACAATTACACAATGAATGTAAATTATTATTATTAAATATTCTTTTTAACTTAAAAATTTCTTTAGTAACGACCAATTTTCACACACTGAATTGAAATCATTTCAACTCTTTTTAAAGTTCGTTTCTTCAGTCTTTCGTTTTCTTGTTTTGTATCATTTTCAAGTAATTCACCTTAAAGATTTTAATTAAATTCAATTAAAATTGTAAAAAATAGCATGACATTCAATTAGACGAATAATCCAATTTATGTTTTCTGTTTACGTATTTTTTTTTATTTTCTGAATATTAATTTTAAACCCAAACATAAACGCAAACAACCATAATAATTACGGCTTATCCAAGAAATATCAAGGCTAAAACAGACAATCTTTAACAAAACAGATACAAACAAACGTACTTACATGCATTTAGACAAATAAACTGAATACGAAACGTTTTAAGCTCTTAGATATGTATGTATTTATGTATATGTGTATGTATGTATGTACATTTTTGAACCTCAATTACTTTTTTTAAATTAAAATCGTCGCATTATTATTATGATTATGATTTGCCGGTAATCATAACAACGGCAGCAACAAAAACAACAGCAGCAGCAGCAGCAGCGACGATAACAAAAGCAATGAAAATTGCTTTGTATTGCAATGAAATCTTGGCTGGCCCAAGTCAAATCTGTTAAATTTTATGCTCAACTTCTTTTGAAATGTTCATTCGCACAACTCGACTCAATGCAACCCAACACATCACCATCAACAACTGCAACTGCAACTACGAATACAACTCACAAGTTTTACTGGGAGTACGTTTCATTATTTTTCAATTTATTTACGTGAATGAATGTTTATGTATGTGAATTGCTGTCGGTCTGTCTGTCTGTCTGTAATAATTTTAATGTAATTACTATAATTTTTATAATGAATTTCCATGTTTTCTATAATTGAATTTATTTTTAATAAATTTTTACAATGTGATTGGATTTGCCGACGCGGTTGTTGTTGGCGTTGCCATTTCAGTGTTAGTGCTGTTGCAGCTGCCGCAGCTTCCACCTTCAACGCTACTACAGTTGATTATAATTTTGTTGTTGCTGTTGTCGTCGTTTAATTTTCCTTAAGGTTTTTTTCTCTCGTTGCAAAGTGAAGGCGTCTGTTGTGGCCGAAAGTGTGCGGAGAGTGTGTGCGGTTAATATTAGAGGTGCATAAAAGTACTTGAAATGGGGATATTAGTGGTTTTAATATTGTTACTTACTGGCGGGCCCGATGACTGAGAGGGTGCTGACCAAATGTTTTGTTATTATTTGAAAGTGATTTTAAGAGGTGTAATTTAATGTGTTGGCTTAAAAAATAAAAATTCTATTTAATTGATTGCAAGTCATTTAAGAAAAAAATGCTTAATTCACAACCAAGAAAATCTTGTGGTTGTAATTTTTTCAAACAATTTGCGGTTTTTATAATCATGATTATACAATAATTTAATTTAATTTAAAAAAAAAATACATTAAATATAAATAATTTATATCTGCATATGAAGGTTTACAAACAAGTCACGGTTTTAATTTAATTAAATGATAGAATATCTTTTGTATGAGGGAGTTAAGAGTTGGAAAAGCAGCAGGATATCAAGATTCAATTAAATCTTCAACATTTTACTAAAGCCGTTTGCAAATTTAAGATGATTTGTGTATTTTGCAACTCAAAGAAATTAATGTGTATATATGCTAAGGAGTTTAAGCAATATGAGCTCAGGTTATTTTAGCAGAATTAACTTCTCATTTTAGAAAAAGATATTTGGATTTTCAAAAAAGAAATTCTTTAAACGTTTGATATTTCATCATTATTTCAATGAAATGTGATATTGGCACAATCTGTATAAAATTTACTGCATTAAATTAATATAAAATTTGCGCCGATTTTATGAAACATTTCATTAACTGCGGGCTAATCAAACTCTTTATTAATCCAATGAAACGTTACATAGGTTGAATTTTACTATAATTTGTCATTGTATGTAGAAGAAATGTATGCCAAATTTATCACAGAAATAAGCCCTTTTTTGTACTTGAAAAGCGTCCTAGTGTAGGTTATAGACCTTACTGAGTAGATCATAAATCAATTTTAAAAAGTTCGGAAACACCCTCAAATTTCGGAGTTATTCCGAAAACCCAATTTTCGGGTAGGTTTGAATACTTATGAACACGTAACTCAGTTGATTTTAATCCAATTTTTATTTTTTAAACGGTTTCAGAAAAAAGAGCCGCGTGCCTTTCTAAATATATACACTTTTTGGTATGTGTATACAATTTTTGTAGTGATATTCAAAATTATATCTGATTTTAATTTTATTTTTTCTCGCTTTTTCAACTTTGGTGCCATTTTTTTAAATTAGTTTGTTTAGAAACATACCATTATGTATACATTTTATTAAAGCTAATTAAGTTTTGAGTTAAACCAGCTTTCATTTAATAAAATCGAATTAAAAATGAAGCCACTGTCACGCAAGTGCCGCCGTTGGACTTGTGCGCATCACCCCCGTCATGGCCAGACATACCGTCCATTGCAGCCTACTGCTGGATCTTTCGCCACCATACCAAGGATCCATAGGTGATTAACGGTCTTATCATCACAAAGTACAGCCGTTTTATCATACTGGGGCCAATGGTAGTCAATTTCCGTTCCATTCACTAAAAGCCTACGAAACCTGTATTTATACTTTCTCGTGAACGGAACCACGGACGCCTTTTGGGGGTTGATCTTCAGCCCCCTTTTTATGCCATATCCCTCGAGCTTGACGAGCAAATCATCAATTACTAAGCACCATAGCAAAGGGGATAGCGCCCCACCTTGTGGACAACCCTTGACAGCACTGATGCTGACACTAGCTTCATCCCAAGAGGCGGTAATTCTCCTCCGCCTCAACATGTCCCCAATCGAATTGATCGTGAACTCAGCTATCTGTTTCCGTGCCAAAGCATCCCTGATGAAGCCGTAGCTCGTGTTATCAAAGGCACCCTCCACGCCTTCTATATTTTCGCAACCAAATGGTGCAATGCTACTTCCATCGACCAGCCTTTCTGATAGGCAAACTGAGTGCCGTGCAGTGGTGCAGAGACTTGCAGCTTGTCTCTGATGTACAGGTCTAGTAGTCGCTCGATAGTCTTTACCATAAATGATGTAAGGCAAATATGTCTATAGGACTTCGGCTTCTCCAGCGGCCTATTGCCGGATTTTGGGATAAAAACCACACCGACCGCTCTCCACGCGGCCGGTATATAGCCTAAGCTTAATTCAAGAATTAGAAATAATTGAAATTATGACTAATTTACATCCTCATTTACATCTTACAGAATTTCAATTATAAAACACCAGCATCATGCCCGAAATGTCTTCTACTTTAAAAATCAGATGTATTTAACTAAATTTAAACTAAATGGGAAATTTTGCATTTTATTTTACTCTTTAACCATGAAAATAGTGTATGTTTTTCTTTTTGTTCTGTTGTTGTTGTTATATCTAGACAAAACAAGAAAATCGTTTTCCCTACTTGTGTTGTGTTGTTGCACTTTCTACAACAAACTTTGAAAAACACAAGCTAATTGAGATTAAAACGCTCACTTTGTAAATTTACTCTCAGAGTGGCACTACCAACTAAAAGTACAATTTTTTTTTACTTTTTTAAGAATTTTTACTTATTTTGAGAAATTCCGGAATCGGAATTCAAAAATAATCCCATTTAGGATTGGTTAAACAACGTTTTATTGTTATTCGTACTTAAATTTGTTGGTACGGCTCGTACTTAAAGTAAGTATAAAAAGCTTAATTTACCTCGAGTGTTTTTCTTTCTGTGTAAGAACAAGAAATTACTCTAATTAAGCCGATTGTCGAAATAAAGGTAAATAAGGGAGCTAATTCTGGCAGTTTTGATAGAATACTTTTCGATTCGAAAGAATTTTTTTTTTTAACTCTTTCAGTCAATACAAGAGTTGTCAACCGATTAAGAATAATTCGATTAATCGATCAAACAAAAACAAATTCTTGTTCGAATAATTTTAAAATGGCGATTTTCGAATAACGAATAAATCGATTAAATTATGTTGATTAATCAAACAATTTTTTTTACTAAAAAAATAAATTAGTAAAAGACTAATCTATCTTCTATCTATCTATCTATATATATAAAATAGGATGTATGTATCAGAGAACCTCAAAATCACTATTTTTCTTGATTTATTCATACGCTAAAATTTACATTCATTCTTTGCTTGCAAAACAAAGTTCAACGTTGGTAATTTTTACATCCTTTCGTACACATTTTATTTTTGCATTTATTCGTTTTTTATTGAAAGTGCTTTATTTGCATTTTTGTTGCTCACGCAATATAACACAACTGAGTAAATTCAAAAGAACACATTCTTATGGCCATTTTCTCAATGTATCGACAAACTGCCTGTTACTTAATGTCAACATAAATTTATTGGAACGATAAACTGTCCGTTAACGATTTTGGGTTTCTCAATATACCGACAAAAAACATTGTTTTAAGCTGGCAACGCCACTCAAAATACATGTAAAAGTTGGGTGTCAGCTGATTGAATTTATCTGTACGGCAAATAAAAGGAAAATAAATAATTGGCAGATGAGTGCCGGTTAGCTTTGCAATAAAATCGAAGCAAATGAGACATTGAGAAACCAAATTTCTTTAATGTGCAGTTTTTCGTTGGGAAAAAAGATAATTGCCTAATGAGAAAATGGCCATTATACTTTTGTTTACATTAACAACAACAATAAACCACTCGATGAGACGCTTTTTCCAAATTAACAACAATAAAAACAACAATAACAAGAATACATTGTACATTCCTACTACTACTACTACTACTGTACTTTTTAAAATGAAAAAAAGTCTGTTTCTACCCACCAAACAATTTTCGGAGCGCTCCTAAATATGACTCTTTTTAAAGATTCCTTTTCTTGAGGGTTTTATGATTACCCTCCTAATTTATGAGCAATTCTGATTGATTTCGGAGCCTGTAGAATTCAGGACTCCGGAAAGACTCATTTTTGTGAGCAATTTAGGAGCACACTCCTAGAAAACTCTTATTTATGAGGGTTTTCTGAGGGGCAACGGTAGTTTGTTTTCTTATTCTTGATAATTTCAATATTTTGCGTTTGTCTGTCATTATTGTAATCATTTTGCGCTGGCGAAAAAGACGGTCATGCCAAATAATTAATGAAATAAAAATTCGAAAAGTGAATTCCACGATTCTGCAAAGTAAAAAAATGAAGAAAGTGAAGCTTGTGAACAAGGAAGTGAGGGCGACACTTTTGAAAAAGATTTCATGCACATCGAGGGTAACGAGTCGGACAGCTCTGAAAGTTCTATAAATTTGAAAGAAAGTGGGAAGAATTTGAAGGATAAATTAGCTGAGTGGTCCGCAGGCGCGGATTCAGGGGGGGGTGAAATAAGGAAATTTCCCCCCCGTAAATTATAAAAATATGTTTTGTTAATTTGGATAATACAAGAATTCCCAATAATAATTTTTTTTTTTTAATGTACAAAATTTTTGGAAATCCCAGCAAGGTTTTTTTTTAATCTCTAACGAAATTTTCAATAAGTATTTAAATCTTAATCCTTAATCTTTCTTCTTAATCCTTATTAGATATTTCCAATGAGACATCTAGTTTACCGTATCCAATTACTTATTATTCTACATTCAATCCCAGCAGGTGCTATCTATATCCAAAGACTAAACGTTTGACTTGATAATGCGTGCGGTTGAATTATTAAAAAGTTTTAGTACTTGCAATATTTATGTATATATGTGTTATATGAAACAAAATTCTATTCGATAATTTTTAACGAAAGCACGGATTTGTCGGGGAAAAGCCAGATTTCCTTATCTTTAAGATATTTCAACATACAACAAAAAGTTTTTAGGGAAGAATTTATTGGCTTTGAAGAGGCTTCAAAAGATATTGATGACGTTGATGTGTCAATTGATGCGAAGGCACTATCATCAATAGTTGTTAAAGGTTTGACAAATTGTGGTCTTGACCTAAAAAATTGTGTAGGAGATGCAACAGATGGGTGTCCTCTGATGTCAGCAGAAAATAGAGCTGTTCAAAAATTCTGGAAAAGCGACAAATGCGAAACAAACGCATTGCTATTCCCATAAATCGAACAACTCAATTTCATTAATACAAAAAGTTGTATCACTTGTTAAAGAAACGACAAAATTTTTTAAATATAATCATCCCAAGCGAAAACAAAAATATCTGAGTGGAAAGGGAGTATCTCAACCTTAATATTAAGGAACTCTTTTAGTACTTTTGAATTTATTTGCGAAATATACATATTAAGTGTGATACTTATTGTAACACGGCCACTTAATATCATTTTACAACAGCAAGATATAGATCTTCAAAACGGATCAAGCCTTATCAAAATTTAAATCATGTGCCTTGAAGAAAAAAGAAATAAAGCCGAACTTATTTGCGTTCAAATCGAGGTTCCAATCGAAAAGACAATATTGACAATGTTGAAGATTACTACCGATTTGTAGTTACATTAATCTTATTGAATTTATTTTAGAAGATCTCAAAACACTTTTCCCAATAGATATCCTAAATGTATTGAACATACCTAAACTTCTACCTCAAAGTGTAATCAAGTCATGTACATATACAAAACTTTTAAAACCACAACTAGCGGATTATCTGATTATATTTGATAAACGCGATAAACACCTACTAACATCTAAACTTGAGCCTGATCTATCAGATAACGTTGTAGATGCTTTAATGAACTGTGATGAAGATATCTACCCATATCTAAGAAAAATATTTAAAATTTTCATTTCAATACCCGTCAGTAAAGCTACGAGCGGGAGGTCATTTCCTACCGTTCGTCGAATTAAAACATGGCTCAGATCAACAATGACAGAAGATAGACTGTACTGTCTAAATTTGCCTCACAACGAAATCATAAATTGCTTATTTTAAAAGATTAATGTATATTGAACTGATCTTATATTTTATTTAACCTCTTTGTTGAGTTTTTTTACTTAGGGTAACGCCTTTTTTTATACAAAATTTCTACATCCCACCCGCAATGGGCAATTTATTATTGAAAATGAAAATAATTTTTTTAGGCCATTTTAGCCAAAAAAGTTTCCGAACCAAATGCAATTTCTAAAGCTCCTCAAAAAAATTTCTTTTTTTTAATTTCCATACACATTATATATGGTACATTTATTGTTTATATAGAGTGCCCCGGTAGCCTAGATGCTAATGAGCTAGGTTATCAACGCCGGGGTTGCGGATTCGATTCCCCCAAGAGACTCTGGTTTCATTCCTGCAGACAAGCGCAGAGCTTCGCAGGGTTTAACTTAGGGAATTAAAAAAAAAAAAATAAAAAATATATTTTAGCCCCCATATTCATAAATGATTATAAAATTTAATAAACGTTTATTAAGGAAAATTTTCATAGAAAATTTGGTTTTCAAGCTTTTTTTAAATTTAAAATATTTTTATGAATACAGGCATAAATACATAACAAAAATAACAACATCATCAATCACAACATCTATCATTTGCCATTAAAATTTAAATAGAGTCTCGATTTTTTTTGAGCTCTTCCGTACAAATGGTAAGATCTTGTTATATTCATGAAATTATTAGAAAATACTAACAATTTTGTAATTAAATGTTAATTTTGGATAGTAAGGAGAAACATTTAAATTCAAAACTTTATCGCGTTTGGTGCGGAAACTTTCTTCACGGTCGCGAAAAAGTAATACATCATTTCTTAATATTTTTCACGGTCTATGCGGCTATGTGATGAAGAATTTGATATTCGCAAAAATTGCAAAAAGTACTTACCCTAATTCACATATTGTTTTTAATAAACTTTGAAAAACAAATTTTTTACTTTTTTGTATCATACAAAATTTCCCCCCCCCCTAAGGCTCAAGCTGGATCCGCGCCTGGTGGTCCGTCGTCTATAACATTCCTTGCAATGCTTTTGGCGAACTTTTATGGTTGATAGTATTGCAGCAAAATTTTCTTGGAGAAGAGCACAAAATAAGGTCTCCATAATGTCAATGACGACGACTTCCGCTTTTCGAAGTAAGGGTAGAATAAAAACAAGTTATTTCAATGAATATTTGTAATTAAAATTTTCTCTATTCCAGGTGCATTTATTCGAAAATTCTCCTCCGGGGAAAAGATATTTATTACAGTGTCCAGTAAATGGTTTCAGACTGCAAATGATCGTATTAAATACATAAACATACCTAATAAGTACGAGTATATGCGCTGAACAAATGCTTATTATTAATTATTTTATTTATTTTTTAACATTTTCACTAATGTTTTTTGTGTACTTTATGTGTGAATAGTTAACTTAACATTGTCCTTGTAAATCTTTTCAATAGACAAAACTATCCATTTGAAGCCTTTGTAAAAAGAAAATTAGATGGTTTTGTCCGTTGAAATTTGTTTGCCATTACTTAAGCTGTGATATATTTAAAGTTTAAAGTAATATGTATTTTTTAAATATTAAAATTAATTTTTATATTTGTATGATCCTGAGTACATCTAAAACTTTTTAATGTGATTAAATTTTCATATTGTAAGTCTTTAATGTTTATGTGGTACATTATTGTATTTATTTTATTGTTTTTATAATTTTTAAATAGACAATCCCTTGAAAAAGTCGACAAACAATCGACGAAACGTCGGGAACAAAATATTGTAATTAAAAATTGAATTTTATTTACATTGAAGAAATTTAGGCCCTATTAGCTTGACAAAAATAATATTCATAAAATCATCACTCTGGCCAAAGAAACAACTACAACAATGATTTTTATTTCCATGCACAAAACATATATTAATAAAACTTTTCCATTAAAAGCTAACAAGCATAAATTTACAAATAAAATGAATACCCTAATTTCAAGAAAAAGAAACACTCCTATATCACTCTTTTTTGGCTCCGAAATCCCACTTTTATGACTCTTTTAAGAGGTTTTTATGGTTGATTTGTGTGCAAAAAGGCTCACAACTTTCCATACAAATCGTTAACTTTAGGAGTCCTAAAACGCTCATATTCAGTACAAAATTTTTTGACGGTTTCATAGGAAAACATGCATATCTGAGGGTTTTAGGAGCTTTTTTCTGAGCCTTTTGCTTATAAAAAGGAGTCCTAAAAGTCTCTTTTAGGACTCATATTGTTTGCTGGGTATGGAAATTGTGTGTACCTTCATATGTATGTGTGTTTAGTTTCATTTCAATTTTTTTTCTTTCACTACATAGTTGCTGCTGAATATCTTCATGAGTAATGATTGTTTCATTTCAGGCTTTTTTGTTTGTATTTTTTTTTTCTTTACCAAAAAAATCATTGTCGTACCGAACACTCAAACATCTTTATTAAAAAACAAAGGTAACGATTGTATAAATAACAAAGCACGATGTGCGTTATTTGAATGACTGCAAACCAGCAGCGAATATTTGCGGTTGCGCAATTTTGACTGTATGACCGTAAGCGAGTGTATTTGTTGTCGTTGATTAAATGCGATTTTTTTCAATCGTATAAAGCTGTTCTCTGGTATGTATGTGTGTATGTAACGTATGGACTCCAAAACGGCTGGCCCGATTTTGATGAAAGTTTCAGGGAATCTTCAGAATATTCAGGCGGGTGACACTGTGGAGTCTGATTTTTGACCAATGACTTCTAAATAATTTGGACGATTTTTTCTTTAAAATTATCGCCATGGTCCATCTTAGATTTATACGAAAAGAAAATTTTGCCCCGCCCACTTTCTTGAAATTACCTAAAATCACAAAACGGCTCCATCGATTTGACAAATTTTTCTTCCAAATGTTCGTATTAATCCATTTTAAGTTTTCATCGAAAGAAAAATTTACCACGCCTAGTTTTACGCCCACTTTTTCTATTAAGCGCATAAGTTGACAACGGCTTGACCGATTCAAACGATTTTTTCTTTAAATTATTGCCATGGCCCAACTTAGGTTTTTACGGAAAGAAAATTTTGCCCCGCCTACTTTTTTCGATTTACCTTAAATCAAAAAACGGCTCCATCGATTTGACTAATTTTTCTGTTAAATGTTCGTATTAATCCATTTTACGTTTTCTTCGAAAGAAAAATGTATCACGCCTATTTTACGCCCACTATCTAAATTATTAAAACACGTAAATTTATTTAGAGAATAACTGTTATTTTTGTTCAAAAAAATAAAAATCGAATAATAACTGTTATTTTTGATCAAAAAAATAAAAATCAAAAAATAACAGTTATTTTTATTCTAAAAAATAAAAATCAAAAAATAACTGTTTTCATCTGACTTTTATGAAAAAGGCATAACTGTAACCGTCCCTGGTTTATAGTTTGTGTGATGGTGTGAACATAAGCTGTCATGTTAAATTAGAATTTTTGACAGTCGCAACAAAACTTATTAGATTTCTATCTCACAAAGTATTATGGAATACGTAAGACTTGTGAGATAGTGTAAGCAAGCTTTAAGCAAAAACCGTGTTAAGTATTCATTTTATTTCAAAAATCTATTTTATGTTCGTATTAAACAAATCTTTGAAAAGCAATTGCAACAGCTGTTTTCTTTTTAAATCAAACGTTAAACAATTTTCATGAAATGGTTATTTAGTTAGTCAGAGCCGTTTACATTATATTTGAGATGATTAAGATGACAGATGATAAAGAAAAAAAAACGCAAGAAACACATTTATATTTCTTTAAAGTAATAAAAATGGATAAAAATACTTTAATAAAGTTAACATATTTATTATGGAATTGTGAAAATTTACGAGTTATTTAAAGTCAAATAAAAACATTAAGAACAAATCGTGGTCGGTTGTACACGCTAGGGGTACGTTCATGGTGACCGATTCTATATTATACTCAGTTTGAGGTATGTTCAGAGGATTCGATGTGATTAATGAAGTGATTTAGTTGAAATCATGTTAATTTGAAGTGATGAACAGATAACTTCAATATATGGTTAATCATCTCGATTTTGATGTGATAAGAGCTTAATCACGTTCGAGTTGCTTAAACGCGTTTGAAGTGTGAACATAGTATAAGTGTCACAATATTACAATTAAAAACGATGTAGTTGAAGATAATCCAACGACATCAAAAAATATGCAGAACTTATTCCCATGGAAAAATACATAAAAAGACAGCGGTTGTTTATAGAAGTTTAGCTGAAGATGGAAGGTCTGCAAACGCCTTTCAAAAATCCAAAGTTGTATCGGATTATTTAAGAATTAAGGATTTTACGATTCCTTTCAGTAATGCAATGATATGAAGCTATGATGAAAATTCTACGCATCAAAAAATGAAGTCATAGTAGATTTGAGAAAAAATAAAGAAGAAAATGGAAGATTTTCCATAGTTGTAAATTAACGGACAGATGTATCTTATTTAAAATATGTAATTTTTTTTTTAAATAATTTTTTTATTCGTTATTCTCATCGATTAATCGCATAATTTTACAGATTTAGTCGTTTGATCGAACAAGCAAAAACAATTATTTGAATTACTCGAACAAAGCTGTAAGGTGAATAATTGACAACTCTAGTTAATACTGAACGTATTAAAATTATTTCAAACAAATGCGATCAAAAAAATTGCTTACGAATCGAAAAAGTATTCGATCACGACTGCCAGAATAAGCCCCAGCTTTTTTGACACGTTATAACTAAACAACAATAGTAGTTTTCACAGATGATTTAGCCATTCCTTTGATAAAACACTTAAACCAATTATTTGGCTAAGTGCATCTGAAAGTTCCCTTTATTATTATCAACTTTAAATGTCCATATTTAAAAAAACATGAGGAACAAAGCTTTAAATTTGACAGGCCTATTAATTTGCTTTTATTCTGTCGCAAAGCTAACCAGCACTCATCTGCCAATTATTAATTTTCCTTTTATTTGCCGTACAGAAAATTCATGCAGCTGACTCCCAACTTTTAGATGTATTTTTAAAGGTGTTGCCAACTGAAAAAAATGTTTTTTGTCGGTATATTGAGAAAAACGAAATCGTTAACGGACAGTCTATCGGTCTTATAAATTTATGTTGACGGAAAGTAACAGACAGTTTGTCGATGCATTGAGAAAATGAGCATTTGTTTACGTAGATTACTTTTGGTTCCAATCAACACAATTTATATGTAAAAAGTTTGTAAAATTATCAACAAATTTTTATTCATTTCATGTTGTAAAAATTTCTTTCTTCATAGAATTATTTAATGAAAATTAAATTAAACGTGCTTTAGCCTGATTAAATATTAAAAATTTGATAACGGTTTCGAAACAAAGTGTAAAATATCTCTCAGATAGCAAAATGTATTAAATTGGAGTTTCTTATTTAAAAAGAAATAAACCATTAGATGAAATTTGTCAACAAGAAAACAAAGCTTTTGTCTATTATAAAGACATTAAAAATTAGACCCACGATTTTTATAGTTAATTAAACTAAATTATACTCTAATGATGCCCTCCTAATCAAAAGAAATAATTTCAAAACAGACCTACAACTAAACATCTGGGTTTCTTTCTACAAAAATAATTTTACAGAGAATTTCATAAGAATTTGATATGGAATTCTAAAATAGTTTCGAACACTGCGTGTCTTTCCCTCTTTGCCTCTTATCATGTAATCATTGCTTGTTATCTGCTCTTGATACGCATTTTTAATTTACCATCCATTTATTCATTTATCCATACAAAATGAGCTGATCCACAGACTTTCATAACTCTTCTATCTGGTCAGTATCTCATGATCAGATTAGTGGCATTGCACCCAACTTGCAGCGTCTACTGCTGCTGCTGCTGCTTGTTTCCAAAGATACAAATGATAATTGTGTTAATTTACATAAAAGCACATAAATTGGCTTCCTGCTGGTGCGTTGAATTTGTTTAATTAATTAAAAAAAAAAAAAGATTATATACTTTGTTTAAGTCTTCTTTACGATTTTATTGGTGTTTTCTTGAATTTTTGAAATGAATTTTTGTTGTTGGAACTTTGAATTTAATTTTTTGTGTAGGTTGGCTGGTTGTTTGGTTGGTCTGGCATGAAATTAAAATACTTTAATATGTTTTTAAATATTTTATGCTCTTTGATTTTTATGTTTTGTGTTTTAGTCGTCTGTTTTAATTTGGTGTTTTTATACGATTTTAAATTGGTTTTATGTTAACAAGTTTTCAAATCGATAACAATAGATTAATGTTGATTAAAACATCATTAGAAGCAGATATTGATTTTATCACATAATAATATTTTGGTTTTAGCATGAGGATAAAAACCAAAAAAAAAAATCAACCGCATTGTCTGTGTGTAAGAGAGCCAGGTAATCATTGATTTTAAAGTTATAAATGGCTTTAATTTTTTCTAAACCATCTTTAATTTATAAAAATATTAAATGATTTTCATAGTTACCTAGTTTTTAATGGACCACACTGGCCCACACATGCATACATTTTAATGCACTTACATATCGAGCCCTAACCGCGAAAATAACGTAACCGACATCATTTTCAATTTTCGTTTTTTTTAATAAATGAAGCACAGCCGCGTTGTAATCGCCACATTTTGCAAAACTGTTTTTTAAGCATCAAATCACCCAAAATTAATCACCTTAACGTCTTCAAAATGGCATACAAAGTGTCAGCCAGTGGAAGAACGTTGTAAGTTACTATTAAAATGATGTAACCGAAATGGTTTTGCAGTGCGGGATAATGTTTTTGCATAAAAGTTTTTATTATCATTATTTTTTATAATAGAAAAAAACCTTTTTTTAAAACAAATAATCCTGCCTGTCAAAAAACGTTTTTTTGCTCTCCTGAAAAATTATTATTTTGTAACTTAAAACGTTATTCGCGGCTATGCTTCAAATGACTTTATTGGCAACACTTGCATCATCTCCTAAAATGTCATGTTCTCATAAAGTAGCGTTACAAATTAATAGCAAGAACAATTTTATCGCAAGCGACAAATTTCAAACAAAATTTATATGAAAAAAAAATAAAAAAAAAACTCTCCTGTAAAATTTGATTTTTGGCGCTTACGTTATCTTCGCGGAAGGGCTCGATATAATTTTTTTTTAAGTCATGTCTGTGTAATATCAAAATACTTATGTACATACATTCATATGTGCATACGTTTGTCTATGTACTTTCGCTTTTCTTTTCTTATTATTGTTGTCGCTGAAGTTGTGCACTCCAAAACAACAATAACAACCGACAACACAAAACTAATTCCCACATAAAATAAAGAAATTTTCAATTTTCTAACGTCTGTATGGCCATTTGTTAATTTGTACCAATTAACGCGAATTTGATAAAAACAAATAAAAGCTTCAAGCTCGTTAAAGTCTTTATTAAGTACCCAATAAAAGTGTTTTTGTGTATCTCTTGCTTCACTTTAATTTGTTTCGTGTAATTTTGTGCCAAAGGAATTAGTATCTTCATCTAAATTTATTGCTTTTTAACTATTCGCCTTCAATTTTGCAGTTAAATATTATTTAAGTCTTATGTAATTAGAAATTAATTATTTTGCTAAAAAGTTAAGGCTCAACCATAATATGCATAGTCTTGCTTAACCTAGTGTCAAAAATTAACAAAAAGTCTCTCAAATGTATTTAAGAAAACAAAACAAAATAAAACAAGTAAGAAAGTATAGTCGCACTGTGGCTGAAAATTGAATTTCATCGGCCAAAAGTCCAATTTTTTGTCATCGCCGATTTCAAAAGTTGCCATTCGATAGCAAACATATTAGAACTAAGGTATCCAAAAAACTAGATTAAAATATTGATAATTGTGGCTGTGGCATGCTGCTGGAAACAAATATTTTATGTTGTTTTAGAAAAAAATTAATTTTTGTAAATTTGATCAGAACTAAATTATGATTTCTCGCAAACCGTTATCAATAATGGGTCGAATTTTTTTTTGTTATATTAGTGGGATAGTAGTCTTTAAAAAGTGGTTCATTACATCACTGTATCATTTATACCTGATGTGTTATTAAATGTTTCCCCAGGTTCTATATTTTAGTTAAATCCGAATTTTAGAGGAGTAGAACTTGTTAGGGTCAAAATGGGTTAAAGAGATTTTAGTACCATCAGAAAGCTGAAAGTGTCCTCTTTAACCCCATATATACTTCTTCAACTGTTTGGAACTGTCTGTTGAACACTTTTTTCATTTTAATGAAATTACTCGCAACATTTTTTTTTTTTTGCTATTTTTATTTAAGCTGCTCATATGACTGAAATATAACACAAGGGTTTACGAACGTTTTGTTTTGAAAAATTATTTTGCTTCTTATGAACGGCTGAACATATTTGAATGAAATTTTAAACTGTCATAGCCGGATAGCTTTTGAGTTGAATTGAAAGAATGGAGGGACGGGAGTGTGACTTGCGGACCTCTAAAATTGGTAACCTCGGAAATTCAAACTTTTAAAAAATTCAACAAAAATATTTTATGGATTTCAAAAAAAATTAAATTTAAGGTGTGCTACATAAAATATGCTTAAATTTTTAGGTTATCTCCTTTGCCTTTGGAGATTTTCGGATAAAACGGATTTTTGGCTTGATTTTATAACGGTTTTTCTAGTTTTTTAATCGGATGGATTATGATTTATGTCAAACTCTTATCAATAGTGGGTTCAACATTTTTTATATTGGTAGTTAAGCAGTCTTCAAACAATGTAATGTTGTATTACTGTACCGATTATACCTGCTGTGTTATTAAATATATTTACAGGTTCTATATTGTAGTCAAATTGAAATTCAGAAGTATAGAATTTATGAGGGTCAAAAGGGGTTAGAGAGATTTTACTAGCTGTAGGAAGGTGAAAGTATCTACTTTAAACCCAAATGCACGTTTGTACCTGTTTGGACCAGCCTATAGAACACTTTTTTAGTTTGTGTAAAATTATTCGCAACATTTATTTTGCTCTTTTTATTTTACCTATTCATATGACTGGAATATAAATGTACCAAGCCAAGTTGTGCTAGGTATTTTATATTATATAATTACCAATACCTGTGGGAATTTAAGCGTATCCTACTTTAGCCCAATTTAGTTTTTTATTCTACCTTATTATGCTACTTAGGAACACAGTATAACGCAAGCTATGTATAAAAGCCAGTGGTATTCGAATAAAATCTCAGTTGTTAAAATATATCTAAGCAATAACAATCTAATTTTTAAACATCTATAAAAATGGAGAGCTTCAGCTATAAAGAATTATCCGAAGAGTATTTTAAAAATAAAAAGGAGGAAGATGTTTTAAGTTACATTGAAGGAAAACTCAATTTATATTCCTGCAGCACTGAAATACGATCGGAACTGCAAAATAAAATAATCGATTTCGTCAAAAACTTAAAAAAGCGGTTCAAACAAGTTGGATGGAGTAAACCTACATTTTACATCAGTTTTGCAAACTGGTTAGATGACGAACTCAGTGTCCAGATATCTTCAGAAGGTCCAAATGAAAAGAACCTTGGGAGGCCAAAGAAATCGCTTAAGAACTTTAGCGATAGATCTAAAAGGCGGAAGCTTAAGGATATCAACGAAGAAATCGGAGATACAAGTATTCAAGAAGCTTTGCTATATCAACTGCGATCACAAAAAGAACTCACAAAAGTCGATATTATTGAAAAAGTTTTTATCGCTAGCCCCAAGAGAACAAAACGGATTCTTAAGATTCTTTTGTCCTTATTGTTATTTAAATAAAAAAAGAAAAAAAAAAATTTTAAAATTTACACTTATTTATTTTTTTAATCTAAAAAGTTTTCTAGTCGAACTGGTTCCAGTTGAACCTGTTGTAAAGTTGATAATGTAGAAACCTATTCACAAAATGATCATAGGTATTATTACATGCCTATAAATTTTTTTTAAAGGTATAGTGGCATATACGAGGCGATTGTATATGCATATAAAGGTAATATGAATACGAATTTCTCCAGAAATATATAAAAATATTTATATTTTTCAAAAGAAAACATTAAGTGTATGCTTGTAGCAGCAATTTATAGTCAGTTTGACATTTTTACTCCCATATGCCCTATTCCAAATCAAATTTTTCAAACAAAAAAAAAAAAAAAAAATTATTTGAGTAAAAAATTCTAATAATTCAGCACACCGATTTTTATACATTTAGAACAGTAATGTTTTCTAATATGTCCATTATTTTCTAGAAAATTCTGAGCAATATCGAATGGTAAATTATATTGCCTTTATTGAACAAAAAAAAATTTAAAGCCGTTTTCCGGGATTGGGAATTTCGGTATTTGTTTATCAAAAATGGGGATGTTTTTCCGTCCACTGTTTAAGAACTTTTTAATCTACATAACTGCCAAAATTCATTATGATACCTTTATTCATGTTAGATTTATAGAATGTCAAACATTAAAATTATTAAAATATAGTGTAAATGAATAAAAGGGCTTTCAATATGAGTAAAAAATAATATTTTTAAGGTTTGACATTCTATAAATCTGACATGAACAAAGATATGCTAACGAAATTCGGCAGTTATGTAGATTAAAAAGTACTTAAAACAGTGGGCTGAAAAAAATCCCACTTTTTTAATAAAAAAATACAATAGTTCTCAATCTCAATCATTAGCATTTTCATACTAAATGCTAAAAAACATCAAAAGTTCAACTTTGACCTTAAATTTCTCAACAACTACTGAACGGATTTTAACAAAATTAAAACTGTAAAAAAGTTCAAGAAGTCTTCTCGCCTGCAAAAAAAAAATTGCAAAATTATCTCTATCGGTTCAAAAGTAACAGATTTTTGGCCGATGAAAAACGATTTTCAGCCACTGTGAGTCGGTCAAGCCCGGCCATATGATACCCTACACCACAGTATTTAAAAACACATCATGCTTATGTGTCCATGTAAAAATGGATTGATCTGTGTTTATAAACTTCATGAAAATCGGTTTGAAAGTTTGTGAGAGGCAGAAATTGCCCCCTGCCTCCCCTTGAGGTCCTATTTTTTAAAAACTGTATAGCTAATGTGTCCATCTAGATATGGATCTATGAATGTTTTAAATTTCATTAAAATCGGTTTGAGAGGCAGAAATCGCCCCTATCTCCCCTCGTGGCCCGATTTTTTTAAAATTTATACAGTATTTTTCGTTTAGCTGCATTTCACTTAACTGCATTTTTTGCCTGTCTGCACAAAATACAAAGCATTGTGTATGATGGCTTAATTTTGTTAGAAAAAAAATCGTGTACGTGCATTTTGCTTAAGTGCATATTTTAGGTAACAGCATTCGATTTTTGGTCAACAATTTTTATTTTTAATACAAAATATTATTTTTAAGTGCCTCATAAAAAAAATGTATCATATCGCTATTTTATGAAAAAGATAGGAAAAAAATTTAATTTTGAAACAAAAATTTTGATTGAAAATACATTTGATCTGGCAGATGTGTGTGTGTGTGTGCTCCCTCCATCACTAAAAGTGGTGAATGAGCGTGTACTTAGTTTGTAATTCCGTGTGAAACTTTTTTACTAGCCATCTCAGACCACATAAAGTATACATGTATATTCTGGCTCCTTGAGTTATTCTAAGTCGATTTAGCCATGTCCGTCCGTCTGTTTGTCTGTTGAAAACACGCTCACTTTCGAAAAACTCAATAGAAAAGAACAAATTTGGTGTCAAATTGCTTGAAGTTATCCCATACAGAAAAAATCAAGTAAACAATTTGTTGAGTTTGTACATACCAATAACCAAAATGATTATATAGATTACTTAACATTGTAAAAATTTAAAATTGTGAATTTTTTTTCAATAAATTATTTTTTTTATTTTAATTAAAAAAATTATCAAAAACTTTGCCGTTTCAAACAATGTGTTAATTGATTTAATTAAGTATTAAGGCTTTGCCAATTCCCAACAACACATCTACAAGTTTAAATTATTTAATTTAAAACGAAAAAACAACTTAAATGTTATTTAAATCAAAATTATATTTTTAATTTTCTTTCAACAAAAAAATTATTGATTCATTTATCACATTATTTAAATTGAAATACTTTTTAAACAATTTTTTTAATTGATGTTGGGATTGAAAGCCAGCAAAATCGGTTACGTAGGATCAGAGCTGAGAATCAAAATATGGAATCACCACCCTAATAAGATGATTATTTCGTTACAAAAACTAACATAAATGGTGGCATAATACACGCAATAATATAAGATTTTGCACAAATACGTTTTATACGATTGGAAATTTTACTGTTCAATTTCGTGAAGATCGGTCCATTATTTACCATAGGCCCCATATACAGCCTACTCTGGGAAATTAATTAAATGCGCCTAAACTGTAGCAAATATAGATATTTTCTTCCAACTTAGCTTCATATGGCCAGAAAAAATGCACATGCAATTTTGTGATATACGGTCCATAGTTTATCTCAGATCGCATACTATGTAGCGCTCTGAAATTCACTGTAAACTCGAAAAATAATTTCACTATGTTTTTATCACCTGCAATCACTCTACAAAATTTTGGGATGATTGGTTCATAATTTACCATGGGTCCAATACAAATTCACCTCCTGAAAATAATTTTAAATCGGTTAAAACTGTTGTTAATAGTCATGATATTTTACTCAAGCTGGTTCCAATTTCTAAAAAAAGCGTAAAACTTTCTGATTGCTAGTCAATAATTTAACATAGGTCTAATCCGCGACCAATGTTAATGCTAACGCCATTTTTTTTAATTAAATTGATTTTTTTAATTTATAATATCTAAATATCATTTAGAGCGAAATGATTCGGCACAGCCGAATATAGCACTCAAACTTGTTTTTAATAAATTGTATTAAAAAAATTTGTTGAAAATAATGATTGCATGACTAATGTGTAGTTTATAGAACACGAGCGCCTTACTCGTCCGTTCAACTAACATATAAAACAAAAACAAAATTTCGAAATTTGTTTTTGTTTTATATGTTAGTTGAACGGACGAGTAAGGCGCTCGTGTTCTATAAACACCACATAAATCTATTTTTGTATGCATTTAAGTGAATTCTTTTAAAAGCATTATTTATGCTGCTAAGTGAATACTGCGTAAGAGAATATTTAGCGTACCTGCACGAATTTTCGTGCAAACTTGAATGTGCAGCTAAACGAAAAATACTGTACATTTTGTGTCCACATAGATATGGTTCTATCTATGTTTTAAATTTCATTAAAATCGGTTTGATAGTTTCTGAGAGGAAGAAATTTCCCTCTATCTTCCCTCGTGGTCCTACGATTCGGCCCATTTTCAATAGACTTGGTCCTTGTGCCAAATTTTATCAAATTATCTCGAAATTGTACTTTGCGCACAAGGTTACATGGACAGCCAGCCTGCCAGTCAGCCGGACGGACATCGTGATTCTGGGTAGATCGGTATACTTTAAGGTGGGTCTAGGACCACTATTTTAAGGCGTTACACACATCAGCACAAATGCATAATACCCTCTCCACTACTGTGGTGTGGGCATAAAAACATTTGATTCCGTACGGAATGTGCGATTAGATTCGCACCTTGCTTAATCAAATGACAGTTTCATTAAACTTAGCATCTATTCGCTCAAGCCAACTTAAGCACATTGTGGTTGGGCCTTTACAAATCAATAAAAATAGCAAAAAAAAAAAAATTATTTTTAAATAAAAAAAAAACTCCCCGCTTAATCAACATGCGAAAAATGTAAATTTAAAAAAAAGCGTCATCTAAAAGTATAGAAAAAACCCGACTTTGGAACTTGTTGAAAAGTCGAAGCGATCACCTAACCTCAATTTAATTAATTAATCGCACAACAACTTTGCGATTGTTGTCTGGACTAGGCTTTATGACTTGATCACTTTTGACACTCTAACAGCTTTGTTTCTGATTATAACTCCTGATTGGCAATTCACACTTTTGTAAAATTTCTCAAGTAACTTAAGTTAGTGAAATAAATCAGCTGAGATAAAATAACCACTTGATCCATTATTACTCTCTGCCACCTTGACTTTGCGCCCTTTATTAGAATAAATTATCTTTCACCAAACGCCAATACTGTCGATAACAACTCTTATAATTAAATAATAATCGATAACTTCCTTGTCTGGACAGAATTTGCAAAAACTAAAAATAAACCGTAAGAGAAAAAACCGTTAAATTAAAAAGTGAAAAGATTTATTGATTTAATTAATGTTCAATTAATAAAACATACAATTGTTCAAATATTTTTTTCCATTTCGCATACGAATGTGTTTCTAAATTGAACAATAAATAAAACACGTTTTATGCAAACAAACGAAATAAATTATAAATAAAAATTAATTAAAAACAACAACAATAATGAAATAATAAATAACTGTATTTCAGCCGGCTGCCACAAATTAAATTAAAACCAGATTCCGCTGACGTTTTATTCTCTCAACACATTTTAATTTTTTTTTTTTTTGTATTTTTGTAAAAATTTCAAAAGCGTATCGGAAGATGTGAATGTTCATGAGTCCACTTTGTGGTTGCTTAAGAGAGACAGAGGGACCGAAAGACAGCGAGACCACTAGAGGGGAAGTCGAATTAATGAATGATGGTGTTCAAAAAACCATTTGATTTAATTAACTCTGAATGCAATTACAAAAATATACAGACAAAAAAAAAACAACAATAAAACAAACTTAATAATAAATAAATTAATTAATTATAGCGGCGTATGTTAATCAAAACATTTTGTTTTTTTTCACTCAATTGCAGAGAGGAACTGGCCATGAAAATTGGATTGACTGAAGCACGCATTCAGGTGAGTTTTTTTTTTAAATTGAATTAATTGTTAAACAAGGTAATAGTTAAAGTAAAATATATTTAGCAAAAAAGTGTTGCTGCTGCAAAACAAATCATGTTAGTTGAACTAAAAATTAACAAAAACTTTTCTTTTGTCGAATGAAAATAAAAATGTTTTTTCATTTTCTTTTTATCAATTGTATCTTTCTAACGGCCAATTTCACCAAGCTCAGTAAAAACTTACTATTACTTTAACTTCCAGTTAACAATATATTTTGACAGTTATAAGTGATAGTTAATTATAACTGAACTTTGTGAAATTGGACGGAAGGGTTGTAATATGGAATTCGAAAAGTAGCCAAACAAGAATTTTCGAATTAGAGTTCGGAAGATACTTTAAATGATTTTATTTTGGGGGAAAAAAGTCCAGCGAATTGCCGGAAACAATTTTTTTAGTCAAGAAATTAAAGTGCAATTTCCTCTTAAATTTCTTGACGTTAATTTAAATTTTTGCGACATTACGGCCAGTTTATTAGTGTCGAAAAAAATTAAAGAGCATTTTCGACGTACTCAATTTGAGAGGCTGGACTTGTTTCAAGATTTATTAAAAAATTATCAAAGTTTAAGCCGGTTATCAGTCGTATAAGGATGAAAAATAGTAAATGTATTAATATAACTAAAAAACTTTTGCAACGACCCACATTGGCTGAAAATTTTATTTCATTGGCCAAAAGTCCAATTTTTGTTTGTCACCGAATTAAAAAATATTAATTTTATTTAATAGTAAACATATTAAAACTAAGATAGCCAAACAATTAGGTCAAAATATTGGTAATTGTGGTTGTGCCATGTTGTTAAACACAACTTTTTTTTTAATTCAGAAAAAAGTGTTTTTTTTTTTTTAATATTTAATCCGAAAGAAATTATCATTGCACAAAAACTATCAGCGATAATGACCTGCTTGCTTTTTTTGCTAGATTGGTAGTCTTGTTATCTTTAAAAAGGTAATATTTTCGACTGTTGTGTTATTTATATTTGAGATGTTAGGACATATTTTCTAAACTACTATATTTTTATCAAATTTCAACTTTAGTAGAATAGAACTTTTGCGGACCAAAACGAACCAAGAATGTGATAGAAAGGTGAAGGTGTTTTCTTTAACCCTGTATATACTCTTGTACCCATTTGGACCCGTCTGTTTAACACTTTTTTAATTTTAATGAAATTACTCAAAAAAAAATTATAATCTACTATATTTTTGTCAAATTTCAACTTTAGTAGAATAGAACTTTTGCGGATCAAAAGAGATTAAGAAGGTAAAACCACTGATAGAAAGGTCAAAGTGTTTTCTTTAACCCTGTATATACTCTTGTACCCGTTTTGACCCGTCTGTTTAACACTTTTTTAATTTTAATGAAATTACTCAAAAAAAAATTTCTACACTATGTACTATATTTTTGTCAAGTTTCAAATTTAGTAGAATAGAACTTTTGCGGATCAAAAGGGATTAAGAAGGCAAAACCACTGATAGAAAGGTCAAAGTGTTTTCTTTAACCCTGTATATACTCTTGTACCTGTTTTGACCTGTCTGTTTAACACTTTTTTAATTTTAATGAAATTACTCAAAAAAAATTTCTAAACTATGTACTATATTTTTGTCAAATTTCAACTTTAGTAGAATAGAACTTTTGCGGACCAAAAGGAACCAAGAATGTGATAGAAAGGTGAAGGTGTTTTCTTTAACCCTGTATATACTCTTGTACCCGTTTGGACCCGTCTGTTTAACACTTTTTTAATTTTAATGAAATTACTCAAAAAAAAAATTCTAAACTACTATATTTTTGTCAAATTTCAACTTTAGTAGAATAGAACTTTTGCGGATCAAAAGGGATTAAGAAGGTAAAACCACTGATAGAAAGGTAATTTTAATGAAATTACTCCAAAAAAATTTTTTTTGTTTGAAATTTTTTTTAACTTTTTTTCATTTCGCAAAAATGTTTGCAGAAGTAACAGAAATCATGTGCTATTGCCTTCAAAAACATATAATGATATAGGGAATATTGATCGTAATCGAACAGAATACAGTAGTTCATATAAAAATTTTATTATTGTTACACAATCAGGAAAACGTATAGCTGTCCTGATTCATCCTTATCCGTTAGACTATGTTCACACTAGCGTATTTAATAGTAGAATAAAGAGCTTAGACAGGTATATTGTGAATCCCACCTTAGAAGGGATCTTCAAATTTTTTTTGATCTTTTTATTTTATCTGTTTTTATGACTCTAATAATATTCTATGGCCCTATAACTAGGCAATGCGTTGTTAAATTTGTGGACTTAGAAAATAAATTATCAGGAAATAAGGATTACAGATTTTATAGAGAGCACAATACTAGAAAAATTTCACGAAATTCCACTAATGAAGATCTATTTAATATGTTATTGGCAACGTCGAATCCGTTCATCTCCAGTATTCGAAATCAATGGAAAGTGGAACATCGGGATTTAGATGAAGAAGTCAAAAAACTACTAAAGAACAGAAATAACACAGAACAGAATATGAAATATTTGCAATCAATCTTTCAATTAAATGAACAATAATTATAATTCATAAGATCTAAGACAGACATTGTATTAGTAAAAAATAATAATAAACAGAAACTCACAGTGTTACAAAAGCTATTAAAATCTATTGGTGCTATTATTTTCGAAAGGTTTTTTTTATCCACATATGTATGAAATGTTTTAATAAATAAATAAGAATAAATAAGTGTAAACAAATGTGAAAGCAAAAAATTGCTTATTTTACAGCAACAATAGCAAAATTTCCATGATTATTATTTAAATCTAAAAATTACATTTTTAAATAATTAAAAGAAATAAAAAAACCATATTGCACGCTAAAGTAAAAAAAAATCTAAAGTTCCACTTTGCCCTTAAATTCCGCAATAAATACTCAACCGATTTTAATGAAATTGAAAGTGGAGAAAGTTTAAGAATCTATCTGTCGATTAAAATTAGTTACAGATTTTTGGCCAATGAAAAACGATTTTCAGCCACTGTGCGACCATATAATTACGTTATTGCCCCATGTTAAACATTATAAACCTGAAACGTCAAATCTT
Source organism: Pollenia angustigena (assembly GCA_930367215.1). Classification (NCBI taxonomy): domain Eukaryota; kingdom Metazoa; phylum Arthropoda; class Insecta; order Diptera; family Polleniidae; genus Pollenia; species Pollenia angustigena. The sequence goes on along the minus strand of OV884057.1, from coordinate 113,793,151 downwards.
CTGATTTCAAGTAATCCGTCTCCACAATTCACAATTTCTTGGCTTCACCACTCGGGCCGTAAAACTTTGAAGGCCACATATTGAGAGCCACCTCGTGCAACTGGTGAATTAACGAACACATATTCCATGTGTTGATTGGTTTCAACACAATACGCTAGACCTCTTCCTCTTTTTACACCCTCAAAAGTACAAAGTTGAAGTTCTAGTACCTCTTGGTTACTCAGATCATTGCACCATTTTCGCCTCTTTTACGTTCTCTAAGCTATGAAAAACTTCTCAACAGGCTACGAAATGCTAAATATTTGTTAATGGAAAAGCACGTTGTTCTGAGCTCAATGGCGAATGGTTGAAAACGTTATAATGTTAGGAATTAATATGTTTATTCCAGTTAAAAAAAGCTTCAAATAAACCCAGATCTAAATCTTGGTTTAATCAGACGAGCAAATCATCAGTCAAATTCATAAAGGACACATTCAGAAATTGGCGTGACAATAAAAACGCTGATGCTGAATTGCTTAGCAAAATGGCAAGGGGTTCGTAAGCCAAGGTACTAAGACGGGAAAACCTCTTTACTAGCAACGTTATCGTACTGAAGTTCTAACTGCTCCCCGGGGCAGTAAAAGCCCTCCTTCGACGCAAGCTCGTCCCTTTGCAAATCTTTTCAGCACTTTATAAAGTTGCTAGTGTAATGCCAATTCCAAAAAAAAGGAGTGGCTAGTAACCCTGAATAACCGCCCAACGGCTTGATGTTCTGGGCATGAAAATACAATGTGAGGTCCGATGGACAGAACATATATTCAAGGCGTCGAAAGAATGATTCAAGTTTTTTAAAACGGTTTAAGAGATACTTAACTCCATCTGATCTCCTCACTATTTATACCCCCAATATCCGACCGCGAATGGTATACAACTCTTATGAGGGGGCCGGTGCTTCAAAGACTATTTTGGAGCTTCTCGACAGCGTGCAGAAGATGGTGAAGGTTCTCATTGGTGACAGTGGGGTATCCAATTCTATTGACTCCCTTGAGCACCGTCGTAATGTGGGCTGCATTTGCCTATTTTATCGTAACTACAATGGGATATGTGGGATGGAATGAAATTTGGCATATGGTTCCTGAAATTAGGGTTCTTGTTCCCGAAACCCGTACGTTTGTTCTTTATACACTTTTTTCCTCATCCTTTATGGTTGATTGTCCGGTGCATCGTACGCATAACAGGGAAAACTAGTTTTTTTGGCCGGACTTTTCGTATGTGGAATAATCTTCCTGTATAAGTCTTCCCTCTCATCTTCAGCATGACCAAGCTCAAGTCGAATGTTCACAAGCATTACTCCTTCTATCCCTCTTCCCACAACCTATTTTTCTCGTTCCAATACAGTGCGATACATTAGAAGGGGTCACTCCCTTAGTGCTAGTTCTAACAAAAAAATGCTGCATCCCGAATTTTTGTAAAAATAAATTTCATTGGAGAGGGTATATAAAGGGTGTTTTTTGTTTGGAGTGATACAACTTTGAGTTGGCGTCACTGCTTTATGATAGTTGCTGTTTGTTTAGTTTTCTTTGACATTTTATTATGGATCGACTAACACCAGAGCAACGCGTGCAAATATTGAAATTTTTAACCAGAATAATTCGGAGAATGGGCTGAAGCACAAGTTGATATTGATTTTGAATTATCATTCAAAATTTTATTTTCCGATGAAGCCCATTTTGGTTAAATGGGTATGTAAATAAGCAGAATTGTCGCATTTGGAGTGAGGAGAATCCACAAGCTTTTGTCGAAATACCATTATATCCACAGAAAGTTACTGGTTGGTGCGCTTAATGGGCTGGCGGAGTCATTGGCCCATAGTCTTCAAAAACGATGATGGTCAGATTGCGAAAAATTGTTGAAAATTGCCGTTCCAGATTGCGCTTTCATTGATATCAAAAATAGATTACTATGTTTTATTATGATTTAAACTTGTATCACTCTATAAAAAACAGACTTAAAAGATTGTCAATCATATGAAGTGTATAGATTCTGGGTCCTTATAAGTAGCAAAGTTGATTTGACGATGTACGTCTGTTTCATTGTTTTTTGAAATGGTTTTGGCGAGGAGCACGCATTTGTATACTTATACTTATCCCTTTTTGCCCATAAACCTTTACTTTTTTAAGTCTTCTTATAATCTATTAATTTAAGTTTTTTAATTTTGTGTACTTTTTCTAAGCAAATATTTCTTTAATTCACAATTTAACTTCTCAAGTATTACAAATAGGAATACAATTAAAATCAAATGAGATTCTTTCTTAAAAACATCTTGAATGTGTTTTGGTACTTCTTTTAAATTCAAACTGATAAGGGAACAACATTTTACGTATTTTCGGTACTTTTTATATCCAAGTATTTTTTAATTGACAATTTTACTTCTATGATTCGAAGCGATTTAGTTTGGACCGCGTTTTTGAAGAATTTTATAATTTTGGGATTCACTGGAGTGAAAAACAAAAAGTTAGGTCTTATTCCTGGAAAAATCAGTTTCCGGGTTTATTTGCGCATTTTGCCTGGTGTGATCATTCATCCTTACTACACGGAATGTCACCATCTAGTCCTGCTGCATGTGGTTAAAAGGCTTGAAGACTGTGATGGAGTACACCACTAACATTTAAATATGCATGTAAAGCTCTTGGATTTCTTAAGAAAGACAGACAGAATTAGAGAAAGCTGGCTTGTGCGATTCTCCTCTGAAGCTGCGAGAGTTGTTTTTAGTAATGCTCATTTTCTGCCAACTCTCTGATACTTAAGCCTTTAAAATTATACATATATAGCACCTCGGAACACATTAAAAGGAAACTTGAGAGCTAATTGCAAGATAACGCGTAACCGCTCATTGATTGAAGATGCTGTGTTAGCGAAAGCAGGACAATAGTAAGGACAATATAGATACCGACGAATGAACAAAAATACATTTATCAGCCTATTCTTTTTTATTATTATTATTAAATTGCCTAAGCTTCTCCCGCGAAGCTCTACGCTTGTCTCCAAGGAAGAAACCAGAGCCTCTGGCGGGAATCGAACCTGCAACCCCGGAGCTGATAGACTAGCTCACTACCAGCTAGACTGCCGAGGCCCTCACTCCTGCCAGGAAAGATAAAGAAAGGGAAATATTTTCTTGGGCGCAACTGGTGACACTGGAAAATCCCTTATTATTAATTTACTATTAGCAAGAGTAAGAAGAAAACGTGGAGTCGACTTAGCCGTGGCATCGTCAAGAATCGCGACAATATTGTTAGAGGAAAGATACCTCAGGCTCTCTTCAAGCTTCCGGTAAACATTATTAATGTCGAAACTCCGATCTGTAAACATTTGTATAGTTTGGGATGAAAGTACAATGAAAAGACATCAGAGGGAGCGATGTCATAATGGATGGAGTCACGTTGTTGTTAGCTGTAGACATCCATCAGACTTTGCCGATAGTGCCGAAAGGAACTCAAGCTAACAAGGTTAAAACTTGCATTAAGGTCTCAAATCTTTGGCCCTTTGCAAAAAAAACTATACCTTCTTAAAGAGTAACGTTTGAGTTGGATAATTTGCCAAATTCCTTCTTAAAATTGGAAACAAAGAATATCCTAAAAGCTAATGAAAATCCATGGATTAGCTGTGCAAAAGTAGAATTCTTATACGTAACAAGTAAGAGTGCTATATTCGGCTGTGCCGAATCTTATATACCCTTCACCATTGTGCGAGCAGAATACAGAGCAACTAGACAAAAACTAAATAAAAGCTGGTAAATATATTTTTTTTAAATAAGAGACAACCGGTTTTGAACTTCGCTTTTCATAAGGGCCCAGAATATATATACTTTATAGGGTGTAGGATCAATATTGTAGAAATTACCTTTTTTACCTTCGGTGAAGGGTATAAAAAGAGTAATTTTCGGGAATTCAGGGGTCTAATCACCGCATTCGATACCATCGTATCGAATAAACTATTGAATTTTTTTGCATACGATAGACACTGGCGTATCGAATGAAAACTCGATAAATGTAATGTCGAGTTACTCGATGTCGAATGCTATTATTTCAAATTCAATACATTTCATTCGATATCGAGTTTCAAGATACCAAAATAAATAACTTCGATGAATTTTGCTCGATATCATATGCGGTGATCAGACCCCAGTATTTCGGTTATAACTCATACAAACTTCCGACATTTTGGGATATAAGTCATATACATAGGACATATCGCAGCCCTAAAATTTAGGTTTTTATAAAAATTTTGATGTTTTTTAGCCCATTTTTTGAGTATTTTGCTCATAAATTACCCATTGTCTAGCCGATTTGATATTTTTATATACCGACGTGTTAAGGAAGAATTTTACTATTTACTTAAGTCATATTTATATATAAACATTTATATATACTTGTATACATATATTTTAACAAAGTTAATTATAAAAAAGAGTAATTTTTGGGGATTCAGTATTTCGGTTGTAACTCTGCCATTTTTTAACCGATTTGACAGATTTATATACCGACGTGTTTAAGAAGAAATTTACCATTTACTTTAGCTATAAAGCTTGGACTCGGGGAGATCTATGGTTCCCGAAAGCGGGAAATATGTTCTACTAAAAATTTCCGATATTTTGATATATAAGTCATATCCATAGGACATATGACAGCCCTAAAATTTAGGATTTTATACAATTTTTAATTTTTTTTGTACGGGAGGTACAACGCCCACTTCTCCAATCCCGCCCACATTTTGTAGGATGGTGTGTATTGGCAACCTAAATGTGTGTGCCTAATTTGGAAACTTTGGCTCTTGCCGTTCTCAAGATATACAGAAATAAAAAAAATACAACAACAAGGGATTTTTGGAAAAATTCAGGGGTAGTCGTGGTTTTTTGCTCATATCTCCGTAATTTTTGGACCGATCTGGCTGAATTTCAATAGCAAACTTAAACGGAGTATATGTGACATAAATATACATCAACCTAGTCCACATCATTTCTGGGGTTTTCGGAAAACCCATTTCAACATACACACGGACAGATAAACAACCGGATTTGAACTTCGCTTTTCAAAAGGACCCAGAATATATATACTTTATAGGATGTAGGATCAATATTGTGGAACATACAAACGGAATGACAAAGTTATATATACCCTCTTACCTTCGGTGAAGGGTATAAAAATGAACAGGAGCGGAAAACGAATGCAAACCTGTAGATACTGTAGTGCATACGGATGAGGCTTTACACTATTCTGAGCGAACGTGATGCTACTCAATGCAATAGGACCCGATTGCGCGTTAAAGCCATACATAAAAACGGAGTAGAGGACATTATATTTACCGGCTGCGCTCAAGTTAAATCGCATTGAATATTAATGAATTTCAGGGTAAAAGTCTTAAAGTTGCAGGAATTCATTGCATTGCTTCTCACACGAGCAGTTTAACATAGCCTGCTCGAGAGTGATCACAACAGCAACCTGGTGGTGTAAAAAGAGGTACACTTTAAGTACAAAATAAATATATTAATGTGTTGTTTCCAGGTTACAAGCAATTGATTGTCACCTGGACACAGGACATAAATTAATTTTCATATTTTTTTCATAAAGTTTATCATATTTAATTTTCAATAAATTCATAAATTATTTTTAAGAAGAAGTGAACGTGGATTCAATTCCCTGGTCAGTCAAGAATAAAAAAATGTCAATAAATTTTAATTCATTTTATGTTGCAAAATTTCTTTCTTCATAAAAATAATTTAATGAAAATTAAATTTCATGAACTTTAGCCTGATTAAAATATGAAAATTTGGATTAAAACCCAAAAACAATCCAATAAAATAACCAACAATAAAAAATATTAGCTTAAATACATAAATATAAAATAAAAATTATTTCTTATAAAATATTGCTCTCCTTAAAATTTATGAAATATGATAGATGGCATTTTAATCAACAAACTGATAAATAGTTTTAACCGTAAGGTATTTCTATAGGAGGGTTTCTCGCGTGAATGATGCTGCGGCAAAAAGCTAGTTTTATATAAAACTTACATACGTTTTTATGATTGTATTTCAAGATCAACTAAAACTCATAGTTTATTACAACTTTAATTAACTTAATGCACTTTTAAGCATTTGATACGGTTTCAAATCGAATTTAACATTAATTAGTTAAAGCCTGTCGTAAATACTTTAAAAAATTTAAATTTTAAACAATAATAGGCAAGAAAACACAAGAACAGAAAGGAGAAACAATAAATAACCAATTAATTGACTAGGGTTTCTCGTGTAAGTGCTAATTTACAGACTTCAGTACCTATGTTCCGTAACTTTGGTGAGAACCTCTCGCATCGAGAAGATGTAAAAGGAAATATTCCATCGTTTTTAGAAAACAGAGAAAAAAGTTTGTCCGTAACTCATGTTGAAAACTATCAAAAGATATTACGTCGTTACGTAATAAATGCTATAATATGTGAAATTGCCGACGCTGAGAACGTCAGTCACTCATATCGTTGACGGCGACCAAAATTTACTAAAATTTCGAAATTTTTTACGACGGCTGCGAAAAAACAACCGTCGGCTACACCAACTAATGTAAAGGGCGACTTTAATGTTTGTTGTTTACAGAATGGCTTTACGAAACATTAGTATAGTTTTCAAATATGTTAAACGCAAAATAACTAAACAATCAAAAAATCAACCAAGAACAAATTACTTACCTCTTCCATCTTTTTATTATTCATTGCATTTTTAATTTCTTTTTTTTTTTAGTGTTAAAAGTGAGTTTATTTGTCTGTAAATTTGCGGCTAATTCCTTACGTGACAGCTATTACTGGCCAAAAATGCTATAGACGCAGTTAAGTGAGAAAAGCAGTTCTTTGTTTCAATTTATGGCAATATCGTTTATTTTCTCACATTTCAGTCGAAAAGTTTTTCAACGCGGGAGTTATAGAAAATCGGCACAGCTTTCAGTAGTCATGTCTTGAGTATTTTGAGGAGAGGGAACAACAGAATGGAAAGGGGTACAGACTTGACCGTACTCGTTAAGGTTCTTTTTATACCCACACCACAATAGTGGAGAGGGTATTATGCATTTGTGCTGATGTGTGTAACGCCTTAAAATATTGGTCCTAGGACCCACCTTAAAGTATACCGATCGACTCAGAATCACTTTTTGAGCGAACTAACGATGTCCGGCTGGCTGGCTGGCTGTCCATGTAACCTTGTGCGCAAAGTACAGGTCGCAATTTTGGAGACAATTTGATCAAATTTGGCACAAGGACCAATCCTATTGAAAATGGGCTGAATCGTAGGACCACGAGGGAAGATATGAAATTTAAAACATTCATAGATCCATATCTATATGGACACATAAGCTATACAGTTTTTCAAAAATAGGACCACAAGGGGAGGTAGGGGCAATTTCTGCCTTTCACAAACTTTCAAACTGATTTTAATGAAGTTTATAAACATAGATAAATCCATATTTATATGGATAAATAAGCATGATGTGTTTTTAAATACTGTGGTGTAGGGTATCATATGGTCGGGCTTGTCCGACTTAACTTTCTTACTTGTTTTTATTTGTATAATTCGTAGAATTCTACACGAGTTAAAGTGTAAAATATAAAGAAAAACACAATTTAAGCACAGCCGCGAATAACGTTGTAAGTGACAAAATAATTTATTTTCAGGAGAGCAAAAAACGTTTTTAAAAGGCAGGATTACTTATTTTTAAATTTTTTTTAAATTTTCAAAATTAATAATAATAAAAACTTGAACGCAAAATATCAAGAAAATTTAATTTAAAACAACATGCAAATTTGCAGTTTATAACTTTTTGTTTGTGGAAAAACGTTTTATATCCACAATTGCGATGTCATTTAAAACCTTTTTCCACTACGCGAGCGGCTTTTAAAACGTTATTCCAATTTACCATTAAATTGGTTAATTTTTTAGTAACTTTCAACGTTCTTCCACTAGTTGACTCTTTGTATGTCATTTTGAAGGCGTTAAGGTACGTAATTTTGGGTGATTTGAGGTTTAAACAATTTAAGAGAGTAATGTTAACGATAATTTGCAAAAAAAAAACTGATTTTGCAAAAAGTGACTTTTACAACGTTATGCGCGGTTGTACTTCAATTGATGAAACAAACTGTTTGTGTATAAACGTAAGCGCACAAACTTATCAGGTAAACCTGATGTATGTGAAGCATTATTTGGAAAATTTACATCTGTGTGGAACATAAGCCGACTGGCATAGATTTACAGCAGTGTTTGGCATATTCTTCGGTAAAGCGTGTTATTATTTATGTATACTACCCTCTTAAGAAAGAAAATCACAAGCGCCAAAAATCCAAAATTGAGATATGGGCAGATTCGGTACCGTGAACAGGGCTGCCAGATAAATTTGTGAGAAAATCGTCAGTTTCCTGAGAAAAATTAAAAAAATCATCTTTCGTCGTTTCGAAAAATTGGACAACTTAAAATTTATTTATTTTTTAAATTTTTGTGCGATTTGTATAAAAAAAAAAACATTCATTCGTTTAAGACGTGGGTAAAGATAATCTAACGAGACTTTAATGTCAAGAATCGTATGAGGCTCATGTGGATATTCTCTTACAATTCGTGAAATTTTTGCCGTATAATTGTTGAAATTAACAAAATTCGAAAATTTGTTTTTGTTTTAAATGTAAAAATCTATGCGACGTTAACGTTCGAAATCGATGAACAGGCTGTAAATTTTTAAGTTTGTTGCTTTTTAGTTTCGAATATTTTTCTATAACTTTTCATTAAAAGGGCGTAGAAAATTTTATTTGCGTAATTAAAATTCATACGTTTACGATAATAAAAACAGAAAATGGATCGCGAAAAAATTTCCGCTTTTGGCGACCTCGCTATAAAAAAATAGAATGGAAGTAAGCACTAGAAAAGAAGAAGAAACCAATTAAGAAAATTGTGATAATGAGCTACCATTCACACCTGCAACAAAACAAGCGCAAAATTGTACATTCCCAATCGCTATCGTATACGGTCAACACCGCCTAATATTGAACAATATAAAATTATAGCTCTAGAACTTGTCTCGCCACTCATCAGAAACTTCAAATGTTCAATTGATAAAAGATAATTTATCTAGGAAAATTCCGCACTAAAAAGGTCATAAATTAAAAAAAAGTGAAATTTATACAGAATTCTCTTAAGTTCAGGGACCATAAAAAACAGTTATCAAGAAAATTTCAACTAAAAAACTCTCGATAATAAGGAAAACGTAGGCCTATACTGTCATATACCAATTGTTCATTTTAAAGCTATGGTGATCTTGGAAAAACGATCTCAACTTCACAGTAAAGAATTATTTTTCAATGAAAAAAAAACCTCGGATGAAACTCCTAAAAAAGAGTTTTATTTCGCTGTCATATAATAAAACTCCTTTAAGGACTTCTATTTTTTCCATCTAAAATAAAACTTTCTTTAGGAAGTTTTTAACTTGTCCGCCTAAAATAAATCTCACTTTGCCGTCAAAAAATAAAACTCTTTTAAGGAGTTTTATTTTTTCGTCTAAAATAAAACTCTTTTGGTACTTTTATTTATTTTTTAATGTCGACTTATTTAATTGAAATGCAAGCGGATTAGTGTAATCTAATTTACAAAAGGTAATGATTTGACCAGCGGCAAGCTTTGGGTGTCAATTAACATTAAATGAGTTTTATTTAATGACGGAAAAAATCAAACTCCTCAAGTGAGTTTTATTTTATGACGGAAAAATAAAACTCTCTTTTAAAGAGTTTATTTTTACGTTGAAAAATAACTGTTTTAAACGGAAATTTTTTTTGTTTTTATTTCACAAAGTAACTGTTATAAACAGGGACCGAAAATAACAGTTATATTGGAATTTTAAAACAAAAAAAGCACATAGAAGTAAACGTCGAAAAACTGAAAATATATTGATTTTTAAAATTTTGATTTTTTTCGATCAAAAATAAGTTATTTTTTGATTTTTATTTTTTTGAACAAAAATAACAGTTATTTTTTGATTTTGATTTTTTTGAACAAAAATAACTGTTATTTTTTGATTTTTATTTTTTCGATCAAAAGTAACAGTTATTTTTTGATTATTATTTTTTCGAGCAAAAATAAAAGTTATTCTCTATAGAAATGTACGTGTTTTAATAATTTCACTAGCAAACAATGCCGGACCATATGTGACATTAATGTATAATAACCTGGCCCCCATCATATATGGGGTCTTCGGAAAATCCATTTCAACGGACAGACGAACAGACGGTCAGACAGACAGACGGACATGGTTAAATCAAGTTCTCTCCTTATAAGGACCCAGAATATATATACTTTATAGGGTCTTAGATCATTATTGAAGAAATTACAAACGGAATGACAAACTTATATATACCCTTTTCCACCTGAGGTGAAGGGTATAAAAATTGAATTCTCATGAACTCACATATTAACTTTCTTCGGCTGGTTAAAAAAAATCAATTCTTGAGTAATTCGTATCCGAATTCATTTACATTTTTTAAATATTATATATATTTTTTTTGTATGTGGGGTATTCGTCTCCCCACTCCTACAAATTCAAGATTTTTTTGGAACATGCAGATTGTTCTAAGAGTCAAGCTATGATCACACATAACAAATATTTGAAGCTAAACATGAAACCACTATTTTTATTAAAGAACCGCTTGAATTTGCAAAGCGTTCGTTTGGTCAAACAGCATTTGGCACTTTATTAAATAAATTATACCACAATGTTCTTAAGAAATTAATTAACGTACATCAACAACAGAAAAGAAGAAAATTAAACGCTTTTTTGGATTTTTTTCGTCAAATATTGCGAATATACCTTTACACACGTTGAATTTAATGCGCCTCACTATTTTAGTACCTTAGATATAAGAAAAATTGAAATTTTTTGTATGGGGGTGGTATCCGTCTACCCTTTCATATACAAGCTCCAAGCAGTTTCCCTAAGAGTTACACACAAGAAAATTAGCGTGCCGCACATTTGTAGTTGAGGAGCTATAAATTTATCCGCAAAAAAGCTCTTTTGGACCAATGTGTAGGCAATAAACTGCCTCTTCCACTTTTTTGAACGTTAACGTTCTTATAGAATTTGTAAAATATTGTAGTACTAAGTACTTTTACACAGATATTTCTTCCAACTTGAGCAATTCGAAATATATACGAACTATTTTTATTGCACAGGTCTGCGAAATAATTTTTGTCTTCAATTTTTTTCTCAAACTATATTTATTTGTGGTTATTGCCATAAAAGTAACGGGAAAAAATATTGATATGACTCATAACACGTCACATTTATCAGATATGGGTACTTTGTATACCCTCCACCACAATTAGTTGTGAAGAGGGTATATTAAGTTTGTCATTCCCTGTGAAACTTTTTTATTATTCATCTCAGACCCCATAAAGTATATATATTCTGGGTCCTTAAGTAATTCTAAGTCGATTTAGCCATGTCCGTCTGTCTGTCCGTCTGACCGTCTGTTGAAAACACGCTCACTTTCGAACAACTGAAAAGAAATGAACAAACTTAGTGCCAAATTGCTTGTAGTTACCCTAAGCAGTTTGGGATTGAAATCCAGCAAAATCGGTTCAGTAGGACCAGAATCAAAATGTGGAACCACCACCTAAAAAAATTGATAATTTTGTAACAAAAAATAACATAAATTCTGGAACAAGGCACGGAATGAGATAAGATTTTGCAAAAATTTGAATTTCGTAAAGATCCGTCTATAATTTACCCTAAGCCCCATATAAGCACTACTCCTGGAAAACAGTTTAGTACGCCTAAAACCGTAAAAATTAATTCAATCATAACAAATTTTGGCTCGTCACAGTTTTTCACTACTGTAAAATTTCGTGATGATAGGTACATAATTTACCCTAGGCCCCATAGAAACCCTACTCCCGGAAAACAGTTTAGTACACCTAAAACCATAATTAATAACAAATCGTCACAGTTTAAGATAATAATAACATCATGCAGATGTTACTCCTTAAACATTCGAACTGTTGGTGGAGGGTATCAAAGATTCGGCACAGCCGAATATAGCACTCTAACTTGTTTATTTTTCGATGTATACTTCTCTTCACCATTCAGCGAAAGACGAACGGTGGTTAATTGGCTTAGATCAAAAAATTATTGAGGCATACTGGATCAAAACTAAAATTTTGGGAACATTTTCACGTTTTCCACCAATAATAATTGGTGGCTTGTAGAGAACTATTACATCCAAAAATAAATGTAGTGTTATCTTATTAACATGACAGGGTGCTTTCCCACCTTGATTTGAATTCACACTTACTTATTGTATAATCACTTAACCTACATTTCTTATTCAGAATTTCCTTAAAGTTTTAGTAAAAATAATGTGCGTTTGTCCCAAAACAGTTTCGATTTCAATCCATAAAGTATCAAAGCACCATAACGATTTCACTTGGCTAGATAATCATCTCAATCTCATTTAAGAGGCAGCCGTCATAAGCAAAAAGTGGTTTCAAAATTCTACAACTTATGAATCGTTTGAGGTATCTAAAGTAAATTTTATGTTAATTTTTTGTTGAAAAGCATTAATACTATTAAGTTTAAAAATAATGTTTTATTTATTGCAAACCCTTTTTGCTACAACATAAAAAAAACTTGCAAATGCAACAACTAAAGCCAGACCGCAATACACGAATGAAGATAATTAAATTCATGGAAAATAATTAAATAACAATTTACAAACAAATTAAATTAGTTTTTTTTCTTTTTTTGCTTTATACACAATAATGTTTGTGGCTGGTTTTTCATTAATTTTATTTCATTATTTTGTAATTAACCGTAATGTTAGAATTTATGAAATATGTAAAATTTAATTAAAATTTTGTTTTTGTTTTTCAAGGTGTGGTTTCAAAATCGACGTGCCAAATGGCGTAAGCAAGAAAAAGTCGGACCGCAATCGCATCCATATAATCCGTACTTACCCAGTGGACCCGGCTCCATACAAACTGTTGTGGGATCGGCACTGCCGCCAAATCCCTTTACGCATTTGGGCTTTGCGAATTTACGCAAACCCTTCGATGGTCCCGCAAATATAGCAGCATTTCGTTATCCACACCTGGCTGGAGCGCCCATGTTGCCAACGGGTTATTTTAATCAATTTCAAAGGTAAACAAAAGCAGGTTTTAAAAAAAAGCTGAAATTACCCACAGTTCTTTTATTGTTTGTTTTAATAGAGCTCCGCCACATATGCTGCCACCTGGAATGGCTTCAATGTATTCGCCTTCAACATCATTCCAGTCCTTATTGGCCAATATGACCGCGGTACAGCGACCACCACCGATGCAAGTAAAACCTCCCATGCATATTGGCTCCCCAGATTTGCACTCGCCTAATCATTTAATTGCTTCACCACCTACATCGCCTTCATCAGTTACGTCACAGACGGGACAAACTATACCACCACAATCCCAACACTCTCCCGGTCTAAGTTTGCCATCAATGGCAACTCTTCAATCAATACCTCCGGCCGTAGCAGCTCCACCACCACCCAATGTACCCCAGCCGGCTGTAGTGATGTCACACCATTCCCCCCAACATCAGACGGGGACTCAACAAACGAATGCCATACGTTCCTCAACACCGCCAGAAGATCGTCGTTCATCCTCAATTGCGGCATTACGCCTAAAGGCTCGTGAGCACGAACTCAAACTCGAAATGTTACGGCAAAATGGCCACAGTGACGTTCTCAGCTAATAACCCCAAGATAGACGCGAGTGCCTCCGCTTGCAGTTGTTGCGTGAAATACTTATTTAATTATTGAAAATAAATAAGTTGCTAAATGACTACCCACTTGTACTAACTACTGTTCGATAATGATTCATTTTCTGTTTAAGTTTTCGATAAGCAAGTGCTAAATAGGAAAAAATAAGTTGCATAATTAAAAAAAAAGAAAAATTAAACTATAGAATTAAATTTAATTTAATGTTATGAGTATTTATAATGTTATTATTGTAATTAAATCAAGTATACGATTTGCAATCATCTCTGGCTCTGATATCTAAATTGGCGAAAGATTTAAATAATTATTTATTCCTACGTGCACAAATGATATTCAAATTTTAGTTAGACTTTTTAGCTTGTGTGTTATTAATTTCATATTGACTGTAGTGAAAATAGTTCATAACGTACGAGTACACTACATAAATATCTTCATTCAATAGTACTTATCAATAACATTTGTATTCATAGTCATAGACATAACACATACAAACAAATATATTTAAAACTTTAATATTAGAATTTTGATTATTTTTTTAGAATATAAAATTTTTTTTTTTACATAAAATCTGTTTAAATTATTTTTCAAGAAATTTATTCTATAGTATGCAATATCAAAGACTTTATTTATATAAAAAATAAATGTTTTGTGATATTCACAAAAGAAAAATTTAAATTTCAATGTTTGTGTAATTCAAATCGTTTGGAAAGAAAACATTCGACAAAAATCAAGTAAGTTAAATTGTTCGCGTATGTGTTGCAAGTCTTTTGTTATTATACTTTGCATCCATTTAAAATAATGTTTGCATCTTAAGTCTTTTGTTTTATTTTTTCTTACAGTATTTTTCATAAGTTTTCTTCGTTTCTAGGCGCTGTGTGTAAAGCTTTCAGCTGGCTTTTATTTCTTAATTTCATTTCCACGTTTCAGTCAATTAGCCACATTAGAGCCGGCGTTTATGCGCTTAAGATAATTTTTACTCTGCTCTACTCTACTCAACTCAACTCCATCCTCAACCATAAAATAAAACATATAAACATGCATAAACGGTGATATTCCAGTCTACATATTTTCTTAATTTTCTTGTCCGTTTTATTTCTCCTCTCCATGATTACAAAGGCGCCAACAAAATTCTTAAATTTAAAACAAATCAGTAAAAAAAAAAAACAAAGAAACTTTAAACCATTTAGGGCCATTTCACATGTGTTTGGCCTTCAATAAAAATAAAAATTACACTCCAGTGACATTGTGTAGAAAATATTGAAAATGTTTTTTTATTATTTTGCTTAAATTTTTATGAATAGAAGATTCTCTAATGTAAAGAGTATAAAAGCCATTTCTTTTTTTTATTAATTGAATTGAAAGTTTGTTTGATTTATAAGTTCGAAATATAAAAGACTCTTATGGCCTATTTTAACAATTCTTGTTAAATATCAATTGATCTTTAAATGTATATGAAAAACAATATTTAAATAAGAACTGGTATTTAAAAAAAAATCGGTGAAATAGACCCTTAACGTGTTCAAACGTTACTTTACGAAATATCGTATTTGGAAAAGTTTTTTTTACATAAAATGCAATAACAACCAGGGTTGGCCCGGTGTGAAATTATAATGGTCTTTAAAATATGGACAACAAAACAGTGTCCACGGCCACTATGACATGCCACCATAATTTTGTTACAAAAACTAACATAAATTGTGGAAAAATGCGCGGAATGATATAAGATTTTGCAAAAAAAAAATACGACTGAAAATCACGCTGTAAAATTTCGTGAAGATCCGTATCTATGCCCCATATAAGCCCTACTCTTGGAAAACAGTTTAGCATTTTAATAATAATGCTATCAGAATAAAATTTAATACTTCACGGTTTTGTATGACTCATAAATTTAGTGATGATAGGTCCATTATTTACTATCTGCCCCACATAAAGTCCACTCTGTTAAAATAATTAAATACGCCTAAAACTGATATAGATATTCCGGTAAACTTTCTGCTAACTTAGCTTCATAAGGTCAGAAAAAATGTTATGCAATTTTGTAATATACGGTCCATAATTTACCTAAGCTCCCATTTTAACAGTCTTCTGAAATTCACTGCAAACCAAATTTTTAATATTTTTAATTAGGCTTAAGTTCATGAAATTTAATTTTTATTAAATTATTTTTATGAAGAAAGGAATTTTACTGCAAACGCTAAAACTAATTTCACCGCTGTATTTAAATTTATGTTTTTTAATACCGGAAACCACTTTGCAGAATTTTGGGATGATTGGTTCATAGCTTACCATTTTTCCTATATAAACTCCCCTCCTGAAAATCATTTAAGTTCGGCTTAAACTGTTACGAATCATGATATTTTACTCAAGCTATTTAAAACTGCTAAAAAAAACCATAATTGTCGGTCAATAATTTAATATAGTTCTAAACCGCAACCAATTTAAATGCTGATGTCTAATTTTATAAAGATAAATTAATAATATATAGACATCATTTCGATATCACTCCTAAAACATTTAAACTGTCGGTGGAGGTTACCAAAGATTCGGCACAGCCGAATATAGCACTAAAACTTGTTCATGCTAAATGAGTTTAAAAAGCATTAAATGTGCTTCATTGGCAACAGTGCTTTAAGTGTACATTTTGTGTTCACTATTTTAACTTTTAAAATTTAAATATTAAAAATATGAGAAAATCAAATTCTTATTATAGTTTTTGCTTTATCTGATTGATCCTGGAATAAAGTTATATATTTAGAATTTTTGAGTATTGAGCGTTACATTTGCTTTCACGATTGTTTTGGGATGATTTTTATAGGATTTGGAAGCACTTTTATTTACCCTCTAAAAAAATTTAATTAATAGTTATGACGATTGTTTTAATTTTGACCTGGGATCCTACGCAAAGGTTCAAAATGAGAATTTTAAACATAATTCTTTCCAGACAATTATAAACGACTAAATATCCACCCAAATCTTCTTTCAAAAAAAACATTTTATTTTGTAATAGTTAAGCCGTTTTTAAACCATTTTATTCTTGCTGGTTCAAAATTCAACCGAAACATAAACTATACACAGCAAAATATGCTCGCAAATTTTTTTCAATTCAGCCATTAATCCAAAATAAAATCAGTTTTAGTTAAAAATTTAATCAAGTGAATTAAACGTTCTCTTATATAAACAACATTACTGCAGAAAAAGTTGTGAATATCAAAAAATATTTAGTTGATCCTCTTTATTTGTTTACTGGTGAAAATTAAATTAATTTCCTAATTAATAACACAAATTTGTATACCCTTCACCACAGGTGGTGAAAAGTGTATATATAAGTTTGTCATTCAGTTTGTATTTTCCATAAAATTGATGTTAGACCCTATAAAGTGTATATATTCTGGGTCCTTATGAGGAGCGAAGTTGGTTTAACCATGTCCGTCTGTCCGTTGAAATGGATTTTCCGAAGACCCGATATATGATGGGGGCCATTTATGTCACATATAGTCCGGATTTGTTTGCTATTGAAATTCAGCAAGATCGGTCCACAAATGGCTGAGATATAAGTAAAAAACCACGACTGCTTTAAATTGTTTCCTTTAAAGGTCCAATTAGACGTGACATTACCATACCAACACTGTATTACCAAAACTACATAAACATACCATACAAACCAATTCAATTTTGGTTTCATGTATATGATATAAAGAAACAAACTCATAGACTCAATATATTTGAATTTAACGTTTCTTCAGTAAAAGCATTCCTAGCCGAGTGGTTAAGTTCTCTCCTGAGACTGATGATATTGCCAGTTCGAATCCCAAAAGGAATTTTTTTCATTTTTTTTATTTAATTTTTTAAGATAGTAAAACGAATTTCAAACATCAACTTTGGCAAAAGAGGAAACGGGCTTAGGTAAATATATAAATTGTTTGTTTTTTTATATTCTTCGGCATGACGAAATGAAAAGTTGGCGTGGCTCAATTAATATTTATCTATGCCTACCCTGAAAAAATTTTCTTCACAGATCCCATGAAATTTACATTAAAATTCAACCTATGTAACCCTTCATTGGATTAATGAAGGATTAATAAAATCAATGATAAAATTTTCATTGATTTTATGAAACATTTCATTAATCCAATGAAGGGTTACATAGGTTGAATTTTAATGTAAATTGCATTGGATCTGTGAAGAAAATTTTTTCAGTGTATCTAAAGAACGTTATTTATGTATATAACTTTTTGTTCTTATCTCATCATGGTGAAGGGTATATAAGATTCGGCATATCCGAATATAGCACTTTTCTTGTTTTAATTAAAATCAACTTTTATTTTTTTCTGTGTAATATTCTGCATTCGTACCAAATTTATCAGTTTATCGGTTTAAACAAAGAAATAAACCAACTTATACCTCATTTTTTCAATAAATATTAGGATTCGAACTCAGATAACAAAACACTAAATGCACTTTTCCAATTAACACGACTAGAACATTTTAAAAGGATTCCTATAAAGTTAAACATCTCTACAAGGTCAAGAGGTACAAATTTCCGTAGTAAAATTAATAATTTTATCAAATATTTTTGTTAATTTTAAATGTAGACAAAATTGCAACGTTTTCTTAACTCTGCCGTGTCAACTTATTTCAAAAGTGAAATTGCAAAACTGAATACATCCATCCGTGAGTATTTAATCTAATCAAGTCAAATTAAAATATTAACGAGTTGGAAAAAAACAACAGACACGTTATTGTTTAATGCAATTTTAATTAAATTGGATTAATTGCTAAGTAACAAGAAAACAAATACAGCAAAGCAGATAATTACTTAATTACTAATTTTAATTGATTAATACTTAGTTTGTTATTAAGAATCGATTTATAATTAAATAAATATGCGCAAGTTATAATTACAGCAGTTTCAAATTATACTTCAACAGGTTATGGAAAAGATGTTTATTGAACTTTATAATAACTTGAACAACAGTATTCATGAAATATATGAAATATTTATTTAGCAGAATTTTTCTAAGCCAAAATTTATTTAGTAAAGGTGATACTTGCTATTTTTTGTATTTTTTCTATATTGGAGAACAGTGCAAATATACATATTTGCATAGGAAAACTGACTAAGTGTAAAGAGTATGAGTATATATCATAAAAAATCTTGAAATGTCAAACAAATATCATGTGTTATCGATAAATAATCTAAGACTGTCAAAAAAAATATAAAAATTTTTAACTTAAAATTGACATTTCCAGATTAAATGTTAGCACTGTTGTCAATTTTTTTAGTTTTTGATCAAAAGTAGCGGTT
The DNA here is from genome assembly GCA_930367215.1 of Pollenia angustigena. Lineage (NCBI taxonomy): Eukaryota > Metazoa > Arthropoda > Insecta > Diptera > Polleniidae > Pollenia > Pollenia angustigena. The sequence goes on along the minus strand of OV884057.1, from coordinate 113,774,043 downwards.
TTTAACTTTTGTTTTGCGATTTTTAGCTTTTTTGGCGGGTTTTTGTGGGAAAAAAACGTAGGCAATATTGTTTGTTTTGTTTACATTTTATTTTGGAATCACAAACAATTTTTTTTTTTATACGAATTACATCGTGGTATATTCTTTAATTGAAAATTTATGATTTGAAATCCCATATGAAGGGCACGTGCTTCATTTCTTTTATCAAAAACAAGATAGTTTCATCTGCCCAAGCTTTTGCCATTTTTTTTTTTTTTTGTTTTAGGCAAAGAAAAAAATGTATGTACATGAGAAATGTCAATCAGAAAAAAGGGTTTGTTTACATATTGTATTTCTTGTTCTTTATCGCATTTGTTGTTTCATTCAGTCAATCCTAAAAAAATCCAATACAAAAAATAGCAAGTATCATAACACCTTAAGTAACAAGCCAATAAAAAATGGAGCTTCCAGCTAAGAAGGTTTCTAAGGGAGAAACATAAACGTTTCGCTTACCATTACGCTTACGGAAGACATGAATTTTATATGGCGAGTTTCCACTTTGAAGCAATACATTTTTTTAAAAACAAAGCGCATTATTCAGCGCATGTAAAAATTGTTGGATGTAACGATCAGCTTTACACACTGAATGTTTTAATACAGTTATTTTATAGTATTCTCCCTTAGAAACCTGCTTCGTAGTAAAGGAATGCCGTAGCCAGTGATGCCAACTTTTTGAGAGCAAAAAGCACTTTAAAATGTTAAAAAAGCACTAAAAAGCACTATTTAGCGTAAAAAAGCACTAAGCCATTTTTACATTTTAATTAAACAAAAAAAGAAGGCGACGGCGATGATGTGGGACCATTTTTATTTAAAATTAAATAATAAATATATTAACATTTGTATATAAACATTGTTAAATGTATACATTGAAGATACTTATAATAATATATTATTATCTTCCAAAAAATAAGATCATCCAAATCATTTAGATCATCATCAGCTGAGTTTGAATTGGGCCATAAAACAGTTTTAAAGTAATATTTATTTTGATTTTTTCTATGATTCATTGGAAGAAAGATCTTTACAGCCATCAGATGGTTGAGTGTAATCATTACATCATGAATTATGTCGGCGAAGTCCACATATAACGTGAAGAACTGAATTAACACAGTTTAAGGATAATCGGCTTCCGATTTTGGATTTACTGTAGTTCATCGAACTAAATGTTCTTTCAACGCCCGCGTTAGAGTATGGAAAACTTAAAATCCTTAATACAGAATTGGACAATTAAAATCGTTGACTTCTATCCAAAAAAGATTTGTTCGTTGTTTATTTTTCCATCAACAATTCCTAATATTTTCCAAGCCATTTTCTATTTTTGAAACAGTGTCAAAATCTTTAAAAAAAAATTTTACCTAAAACAAATACATCGTTTTTACAACGATTACTTAATATGTTTTCAACCCTTAATAGTGCAACGTTTTGTAAAATTTCCTTGCTCTAACTTCGAAAATAAAATTATTGGTAAAACGAATACAACTTTCTTTTATCACTTTTTTTTATCATTTAAAATCTAATAATCTTCTCAAAATTGTACCCCAAATAGCAAAGTTCATCTAAATCATCCTATATAATGGGTGATATACACTGAAAGAATTTTCTTCGCAATACTAACGAATTTTGACATTAATCCCATGAAAAATTGCATTATAAAGGAACCTATGCAGCGCTTCGTTGGATCAATGAAACCTGTTTCATTAAAAGGACTTAATGAAACATTACATTAGATCCATGAATATTATTCATTGGATGAATACTTTCAATAAAGTAAAAATTTTTTTTTTATATTTTTTTTAATTATTTTTTTTCGTTTTTCTTATTTTATTTTACTTTATTTTATTTCTTATTTTTTTTTCTGTCTCTGGCGGGATTCGAACATGCAACCTCGGTGCTGATAGACTAGCTCACTACCAGCTAGTCTACCGGGGCAGTGTAGTTTTTGTATAAAAAAACTATGTTTTTTTCTCAATTAAGGGCGTAAATATGAGATTAAATTGTCCATAATAACAATAACAACGTTGATTGAAAGTGGATTGAAAGTTTTTGTTTCATTACTATAATAACATTTTTATTGTCATAATGAAAATTTTAATTTATGAAGGCAATTATTGAAATATGTTGCTTTTATAAAAAAATTTTTTGATTTCATAAATTTAATGGCATACATGTAACATTAGATGTACGAAATTATTAAATCTTACATTTTTTAAATAACAATTAAACATTTTTTTAATGAAACTATAATTTTGTATTAAGTTATGAATATAGTTATGTTTGTTTATTGTTTTTTTGTGTTCCCAATTAAAATTTTTTGTTTTACTTGGACAAACTTAAGTTTTCATATATCCAATGAAAATTTTTAACGTAATTACGAAATCTAATGAAGCGATTTTAACGAAAATACTTCATCAAACCTATGAAATTCCATTAAGAAAATGAAAATTTTCATTTACCCAAGGAAAACTTTTTTATGAAAATGATTCATTAAATATATGAAGCATTTTTCTTTCAGTGTAAGAGCTATAGGAAAGTTTAAAAAGAACACATACAATTCAGAAAAATGCATGAAATCTTTATTTGAATCAATAGTACGGTGCATATAATTTAATGTTTGAAGATTATTTCATGCAAATGTTGACCGTGACTGCGCCTCAAATGGTCCATCCGCTTAGTCCAATTTTGGCATACTCTTTCCAACATTTCGGCCGATATCTCATGAATAAATGTTTCAATGTTGTCTTCCAATGCGTCAATTGAAGCGGGCATGTGTGTATATAATCGAAGTTTTAAAAAATTGTAGAAAAACCATAAAAATTGTAAAAAGCACTAAAGGCACTAACAAAAAATTGAAAAAGCACAAAGTTAGTGCTTCTTCTTAGTTTGGCACTTAGGATAAAAATTTGGCGTTTTGAGGCATCAAAAAGCACCATAAATATTGCCAAGAGCACTTAAAAGCACTGTGAGAAATTGTTCAAAGCACTATAAATACCCGCTTTTCAAAAACGGGTGTTTAACAAAATTTCGGGTATTGCATAAGTAGAAAAGCACCAAAAAATACCCGAAAGGCACCAAAATGGCAACGCTGGCCGTAGCACTTTAAATATTTTTTTTAGCCTAAAGTTGTTGAGAGTTCTTTCACTTACTTTACTGCATTTCTGTATGTCTTATTGCGTAGCGCCTAATTTTGTGCTTATTTTTTTAAATGTACCATTAGTGCTTCGCAAAATGAGTAAATTTTTTATTGGGAACTCATTATTATTCGGTTCTACAACCCTGGCTTTTGATTTTTTCCATAACACTGCTTTACAAATTTTTAATTTGGAAAAATACCAAGAACACCACATGCCTAGATAAGTTAATTGGGACCTCCTAAACACGAAAATCGCTGTAATTTTTTTTTCCTAAGTACCGTTTTTTAGATAACGGTACTTTTGCGTTTTTCGTTGTATGGTCCCACTCAAACTTTTAATATCATTAGAAAATAAAATTTTTATCTCAAAATAAGAGATTAAAAATATTAGTTTTCAATTAAAGTAATTAAGTGATAAGAAAAAAATAATGTTTCTTGTGGAAATTAAATTTGTTTCCGCAATAAAAACCTTTTACAACGTTTTAAGCAGATTTTATAAATTTTCTTATTAGGAAGTTATAATGAAATGCATTAACATAACTGCCTTATTTCGAGCGAAATATTTTTCAAGCCCATAAAAAAACTAGACGTGATAGAAAAAAACTGAGAGCGGACTTGAATTCATTTTAAACAATTTTTACTGCAGACCAGTGTTATCAACTTTTATCGATCATAATATAATCTATAGTCAAAACTAAAATTAAATGGGTGTTGTCTACAACAAATCAATGTTTATATTAAAGCACTTAAGCAACCCTCGGATAAAACTTATACACGGTTGTCAAACCTAGCGCCAAACAACGCACTGTAATTAAAGAAATACTGTTTGTGATGCTTTATAAACAACAAGAAAGCGCAGTTTTACGCCTTTGCCTGAGTTTATATAAGTTTGTTGCTTAGTATAAACAAGCTTGCAACTAGATATGCCAAAATTCTTCTATATCTTTATTTCAGTTAAAAGTAAAAAGAATTTGGATGAATCTAAGCGAAGCCTTCGGTGCGAAACAAAATTTCTATTTATTTGATAGGATTGTAAAAAGTTTTCAAGCATGATATTTAACATAATGTTTGATTTAATGGCCAGCAAAAACTTTTAAAAATTATAAATGTTATAATATTTATGTATGTATATTCAAACTTTTTGAATTAATGTCCCTCAGAACGTATATGTAAGTATATGGGCTACTTCAAATTTTTTGAGCACCTGCTGAAACCGACATACTATGGCTCTTATTTCGTTAAGTTTTATGAATTGAAAAAAACGTTGTACAGGGTTTGGATGACTATACTTGAAGGATATGACGTGCAAAGTTTTACGTTGAAAAGTCCTCACCTTAAGAATTGGTGGTCATCTAAAATTCGAAAAATTAAAAAAACGACTTGAAACTTCCAAGAGTTTTTTCATTCATTCCGTTTTCTTTGTAATAGTTTTAAGCTTTTAGATCCAAACCCATACAAAATTTAGTCACTAGACTTGGAGGATATATCCACTAAAAAAAAATTTTGATATCGCTGCTGCGTGAAAAGTTGCATGGTGTTTTAAAGTGAAACCAAAATTTTTCGAATTTAGAAATTTTTGAAGATTTTGCATAGAGTTTTTGCGCCGTTTAATAAAAATGAGTTTTAAGCGCAGAATTAAAAAAACTGCGTTATTTTATAAAGTTTGAGGTGTATCAAGTTGGTGTCAGCGCACCAATAACGTATCACGGACATCACAAACTTAAAAGAAATTAGCGTAAATTTTTTACAAATGTATCTTTTTTGCGTCTGACAATCTGAATTGCCTTTTAAGTTGGCTAGTGTATTGCGTGATGTGAGTAACTTCGTAAAGGGCACCTCCGAGGCGAAAACGCACTTTAAAATTTTTAAACGCAAAAATTTTATGAACTTTTGAAAATTTTTGCAAAAAAACAATTTATTTTTAAGCTTTTTTTATATCAAAACATGTCATGGGCACATGTTAAGGTATCTAAATAGATTCTTCGCGACGGACTAAACTGATAAAGTGCAAAAAAAATAATTTTTTTCATCCCTGGCGCGTGCAGCGGCAGTTTTTTCCAAACACATTTCGCTTTGTGACAACTGAAGCGCTGTATCAATTCCGCTCAAACGTACATCGAATAGAAGACTTTACTGAGCTTGATACTAAAATTGAAAACGCACCAAAAAATTTTAAGGATTTAAAATTTTATGGAGAAACAAAATGTTTCTAACCTCAAAAAGCATCCTTGTATGAAATATTTGATTTGGTTTCAGAATATACATTTTAAAGTTTCTAAAATTCGTTAAAAAAAAAACTGAGAAGCGAAACAAATTATGATCATAGTAGCTTTTGCTGAGTGCTTCTAAGAATAAATATTTGAGTATTACTGATCTAAATATATAATTTGTTAAAAAAAAATCATGAGTGGTAAAGTTTAAATGGTTATATCTCTTAAGCCATTAGCGAAAGCAAAAAATAGTTTTTTTTCCCAAAATATTGCAAATTATGTCTTATACTAGCCGTAATTTTGTAAAATGTTTAACAATTTTAAATAAATTTTTATATGCATACACGATAAAAAAAATTTTTTTTATATTTTTTTTTTCAGTGTATTTTAAAAAGTATTCAAGCTTTTACAAATATTTTAGTGTTCTAAGAAAGCCCTTAAGGGGTATTATCCACACGCGTTATCCTTTTTCAATTTTAACAAAAACTGTAATTTTTATATTTTTTTTTAATTTTTAACTTTAAACCGCAGTAAAATTTGCGCCGTGTAATAAAAATGATTAACGCGAACGGATTTCACATGCTCAAATATCGGTTTATACACACGCAAATCAACATTGATGTCAGACAAAAAAAAAAAAAAATTAAAAAAAAATGTCTAGGTGTCGTAAATTTTTGAAGTTGCTCATATGTATATCAAACATAAAATAGTGTAAAATTTTAAATCGATTGTCTCGCATTTAGTGTCTTCTTTTCTTTAACGATTTTTTTTAAATCTTAGTCCACTGTCTAATGCATATATTCACAAAAATTTTTTAAGTTTAATAAATGTTGAAAGAACAAATTTACTAAAAAAATTAATCCTAATAAACGTTTGTTAAATTTAATAATCGTTTATGAATACGGCGCCTTTTCCCAAAAACCGTGGCAAAAATACAAAATTTGATGACAAAATTTTGTAAAATGAATGAACACATCAGTAAGTAATAGAGTGATTTAACTCACATCGTATAAAGACCATTTTGCTGATCAGAATTCAAAAACGTTTTTCTTAATTGGATAAGAATTATAGCTGGTGGAGCTGCTTAAAGTCGACAGTTTTCCAGAAAGTGCAAAAAAAGGTGATTTTGAGAAAAAAAAAGACATTTTAGAACTGAAGTGTCAGAAATATTGCCATGTGATCACTACTTTTTTGGTATTGTTTTAAAGGTATATTTATTGTTTATTAAAAAAGTAAGAAAATATCCACCAGATACCCTACTTTTTGTCAGTTGCCGTTTTTCAGACACCCTATATTTAGGCACTTTTTACAAATAAAATAGAGAATATCTAAAAATGGGCAAAAATGGTACTTAAAATAATTAAGCTAAATTGGGCCACAAAAAATTACAGGTTTTCTTGAAATTTGAAGAAAGATGTTACAATCTTATATACAGCGTTGCCACAGCCAAGATATTTTTGCAACCAAAATTAAAAAAAAATTGCCAAATAAGGAAAAAAGCTACCAAAATTTTAATATTTTTTATATTTTATGTACTTATAAATATGTACTTTTAAATATGTATGTAGCCTTATTTTTAAACAATATTTTGCTGTGTCAGTCAGGTAGGCATAATTATTAGAATTTTTTTATTTATTTTAATTTAAGAACACATTATGAAAATAGGCAGGTAGTTTTAAAACTTGGTTTTTATACTAAGTAAAATAAAAACTGCAGTTATATATAATCCAGTTAATTGTGGCCTCGATTTATGTTTCGCAAATCAGGTAGCTTGAACCTTTTTATTTTTGGGTATAAATTAATCTGCAATTGTGTAATGCAATCAGTTAAAGTTTTACTTTGCAAAAGTAGTGATCAGTACCAGAACTCATAATGTCATTTCAAAATTCGGAATTGTTCGAGTTATTTAGAAAATCACATAATGAAAATGTATTTAATTTGGCTATTGTGGAAAAATTGCACGGTTTACCAGGGAAGGATGTTAAAAACAAAATTCACTTCGTTTTCTTGGATATTCGTAGAAAATGGCTTGCCTCAAACCGTACGACAAAAACCTCTAATCTGTCAGAAGCATTATGTCTAAAGTACGTAAAAGATAAAGATAAATCAAGGTCTGATATTACAAAAGCTGTGGAGCTTGCTAGCCCAGATCGACTGCGAAGAATTAAATAAAGTATTCAAACTTCTCCGAATGCATTACCCACAAAGTATAGCATTGAAGAAGCCTTAGCGTTATTTATGGACTTGGGATTGTCAAAGGAGAAATATAATATTTTACGAAGCTCTTTAAAGAATCATAATGTGAATGTGGTTCCTGGATATAAAAAGGTTACCTCTGCCAAAACTCGGATTAGACAGGACGAGGATCTTTTTAATATGTTGGCGGCCTCTTCAGACCCACTGATTTCATCGCGGAGACATATAAGATCTCGAAAGGATTTGGAAGAATATAATTATAGCTCCGATATGTTAAGTCTATTACAAATCGCTCAAAATGTTAATGACTATTTTGAAGAAAACTAACTGTTAAAAAATTAATAAAATTAACTCAATATCATATTATAATATATCATACTATAAAATAATATTATAAATTAACATTAGTATTAAAAATATGTCAATAATTTTTATCTGTAATATAAATAAAAAGAGTTATATTAATATAACATGTTATTTTAAAGTAGCATTTTTTCTAGACTTCCCTATGAAAAAGTTGTGTTTTAAATGATTGAGAAATTTTAAAAATATCATTACTTCAAAGTGTTTTTTCCCCATTACAAATTTCTTGGTAACTTAAAAAATTATGATGTTTTCAACAAAAAAACCACTGTGCACAGTGCTTCTGTGCACAGTGTCTCCACAAAGCTATGGCCAATAATGATACTCATTTTTATTAAAATATCTTTCTTACCTCAAAAGTTATGATGTTTGTAATAAAAACAGTCGAAAGCACACACTGTGCACAGTGCCGCGCCTAACCTATGACCTTGCAAATCATGTTGCAAATTAAAGCTAAAGGAGTTTCCTTTCAAACGCTTTTTAAAATTTTGAAATATATTTATCAGTTCAAAAGTTATGATTTTTGCAACGAAAAAAGTCAAAAGGCCCCACTGTGCGGCGGTTAAATTTTTAGCATCATTACCAAAACTAGATTAAGTGCACTTAACTCTAATGCCTGTATAGATTTCAAGCAATTCAAATCCCTGAGTTTTATATGAATTCCAATATTTTTTACGTTCGAGAGACCAAATAGTCAGTAAAATTAAAATTAATTGAAAGACCCCTATATCTAGATTTGTATAAACATTTCACATAGTATTTAGATTTTAGCGATATTTTTAAAACATTTTAAGCTAAATTAAAAATTAAGCGGTTTCTAGCGGTTTTCGAAGTGCGATTTGTAGGGAAGTCTTCTAAAAAAGTTGGCAGCAATGCTCCCACGAATATAATCACCTCTTTCACTTCTTCTTGTTCAGAATATTCGTCTAAAAATATTCTTTCGAAAATTCTTCGGAAGTATTACTCAGAATTTGTAATGGACCAAACTTCTGATTCGTAAGTAACTGAAGGCCTTAAAATAGTATTTTAAATTTTTAGCTTTCAGGTCCTTGATAAAAGTTCTGTTTGGAATATTTTATTATGTTTAAAATAGCATTTGTTTGCTGATACACAACGATCCTGAATACAGTTTCTGGAATCGTTGCCAAAGTACTCAAACTTGTCTTCTTCTTTAAAACGATAGTCGCATATATCAATACCCTGCGGCCTTCTTCTTTCAGCGATGCTAGACAGAATAAAATACTTTGTTTCTGTTAGGTTTACCCCCAGCCCTACCTCCTTTGATGCTGCTTGTATAATTGTAGATAGATCTTCCTGATATCGCCTGTTTCAAGCTTAACTCCGAAGTCTTTAGCGTAAGCTATTGTCATCCCTGACAGAATAAACACAAAAAAGGTAACAAAAAGATTTTCCAAAATTTTTTTTTCATCAAACAAGATTTATTTGTGTGCTTTTGTTTTTATACCCATCATCAAAAATATGACGGGTATACTGACTTTAGGCTCAACCATAATATGCATAGCCTTGCATAACCTACTGTCAAAAGTTAACAAAAAGTCTCTCAAATGTATTAAAGAAAACAAAATAAAAAAAACATTTGATTCCGTACGGAATGTGGGATAAGATTCGCACCTTGCTTAAGCAAATGACAGTATCATTAAACTTAGCAAAAAGTTTCCTTAAGTTCAATATGGTTTGCCCCATATAATTTACATGTATTCGCTTATTCGATTAAGCCAACTTAAGCACATTGAGGTTCGGCTTTTTGTCATTATATTTCTTAAGCATCGCAATAGTCATCAGCGATCCTATAAAAATGTATATATATTCTGTATCCTTTCAAAGACGGGCAAGCCATGTACGTACATCTGTTTAGATAATATGTGTTATAAATGATTTTTGAACGATTAATTTGTTTGGTATTGAAAATAAAAATAATTGATCCATTACACAGTGCAGACATAAAATCTTGTGTGGAATTTCTCGAAATCCTTATCGAAACTAAAAAACCACCATTTGGTTGAAATCATTACAAAACATTTAAAAATATAAATTGATATTAGTAACGTTTTTATGTTTAAATGAATAGAATGTGGGAATTGTTTTATAATCTATTTTATTTATAAAAATTTAATATTTTCATCCTGTTTTTCGAAAATAAAAACAAAATTTCAGGTCGGAAATTATGTATGTATGAGCGAGTTTACACGGTGTCTTTTCAGACATGTCTAACAAACACGTTTGTTTTGTTTGTAGGCGATCGGGATAGAAAAGAACGAGGGCTGCCAAACACACATGAAATGAGATTCCATGTTTTCAATTTGTATGTATGTATATGTATATGTATATTAGACTAACCCAACAAACACGGAGTTTTGATTTCAAATCGAAAATTATTTGAAATCAAACGTTTTCTCAAACGACAAACGTTTGATAATGATTTGAAAATAATTTGAAAATCATAGCGTTCTCAACAAAAAGGGGAAATTTTTTTCAAATTGATAAATGCCTTTATTTTCAACTTGCTATCAAACACAATTCTCAAATGTTTTTTAAATGTGGATTATAATACAATGTGGAATATAAATAAAAATATTTAATTTTTTTTAATTTAAATTTATTATTTATTCAAATAAACTGTGAGATAAACATTCGGCACCATAGCTAAAAGATTTAATAATGTTCTTTCTGTCCTCTAATTCTTGGAAAGACAAACTACTTGGCTGCCTTTTATTTTGAGGATTGTAGCACCGCGATCGTAAAACAAACTTTCTCCACTTTCCCGTTTTATTTTCCTTTTTAATCATTGTAATTACTCAAAAATAATTTTTATTTTTCAGAAGAAATAAGCTGTTCACTTTATATAAAAATTTATTTTTAATAGTAAAACACATGTAACCACAAAGTAAAAAATGTAACTTTAATCGCCATTTTTAATGATTACATTTATTTTTCGCTTTAGTATTGCCAAGTTTATTTTTGATTTGAATTAAACATTTGACATCAAATTGATAAAACATTTGATATCAAATGTTTATTTTCAAATCATTATCAATTTAAATTAAAATGTTAAATCAAACAATTGAAAAACGTTTGAGAATTGTGTTTGATGTCAAATGATAAAGTCATTTCATATCAAAGGTTTGACTTCGTGTTTGTTGGGAATAGACATGAAAACAGACATGTTTGAAAGACATAAGTAAAAAAAAAACAGAACCAACAATTGGTTTCAGAAGAATTTTTGTAGCATCTTAAGAAAAACTTTGTTCGATTTAATTCTGTTGTTGTTAAAAAATCTTGTTAGAAAAATAACAATTCGCTATATACAGCTTTTAGTTTGAGGTACAGGGGTTTAATCACCGCACCGCTTACGATATCGAGCAAAATTGATTGAAATTTTTCTTATTTCAAAAAAAAAATTTTTTCTACAAAAATGCCAAAATTTTAAAAGAAACCACAAAATTGTATTTGGAATTCATTTTGTTTTAAACAAAATTTGCTTACAAGGAAATACTTATTAAAAATAAAATTATATCGCTGTTATTTTTGTTCAAAAACTCTGTGGCCTTAAAAATACCACATAAAGTTTTTATAAAAATTAATTTTTCAAAAAATACGCTATTGATTTGCTAAAAATTTAGGTACCCAACAAACACGAAGTCAAACCTTTGATATGAAATGACTTTATCATTTGACATCAAATACAATTCTCAAACGTTTTTCAATTGTTTGATTTAAAATTTAAATTTAAATTGATAATGATTTGAAAATAAACATTTGATATCAAATGTTTTATCAATTTGATGTCAAATGTTTGTCAAATGTTAAATTCAAATCAAAAATAAACTTGGCAATACTTAAGCGAAAAATAAATGGTATCATTAAAAATGGCGATTAAAGTTACATTTTTTACTTTGTGATTACATGTGTTTTACTATTAAAAATAAATTTTAGTATAAAGTGAACAGCTTATTTCTTGTGAAGAATAAAAATTATTTGTGAGTAATTTCAATGATTAAAAATACGAAAAAAGGAAAATAAAACGGGAAAGTGAAGAAAGTTTGTTGAACGATCGCGGTGCTACAATCCTCAAAATAAAAGGGAGCCAAGTAGTTTGTCTTTCCAAGAATTAGAAACGGAAAGAACATTATTTCATCTTTTAGCTATGGTGCTGAATGTTTATCTCACAGTTTATTTAAATAAATAATAAATTTAAATTAAAAAAAATAAAATATTTTTATTTATATTCCACATTGTATTGTAATCCACATTTGAAAAACATTTGAGAATTACGTTTGAAAGCAAGTTGAAAATAAAGGCATTTTTCAATTTGAAAATAATTTCCCCTTTTTGTTGAGAACGCTATGATTTTCAAATGATTTTCAAATCATTATCAAACGTTTGTCGTTTGAGAAAACGTTTGATTGCAAATCATTTTCAATTTGAAGTCAAACCTCCGTGTTTGTTGGGTACCGACAAAATTTAATAAACTTATTTTTTAATATAGAAAAACTTCCCACAAATCACAAGTTCTTCCTTTAAATAATTCCTCCCAACCATTATGAATATTTTGCTGTTTCCATAAATTATGTTCCAAAATATTAAACTAGAGTAGCCCACACCGCTCCTGATCTACTTCTTGATCACTTACATCTACTACATTTGGCACAAGAGCACACAATTAAGAAGTATTGACTACTTTTTGTTCACTTACCCCCCGTGTTCACAACTTACCGATAGCTTAACGTAGGATTTAATCGGCCGTATAAAAAGTGTTCCATTATTACAACTAAACTTTCAACTATTAGGTAGGGTGAACCTTCCTTTATGTTATCACTCACTTAAAGTAAAGTTATTATGGAACAGAATTTATACGGCCAATTAAATCCTACGTTTAGCTATCGGCACTTGTGAAAACAAGCCTAGAAGGTACTAAAACTTTACCGCTGAAAACAACAACTTAGAAAACCCCTCATCTTCTTTCGTAGCAACTACAATTGCTAGCAATATTATTTCTGACGATTATCCCACTTTCTATAAAACAACATGCGCTTTTTTCAAGCTTAAAAGGCACAAAGTACCTGGGGAAGATAACATTCCGCCAGAGCTCCTTCGGGCTAACCCTGCAATATCAGCAAACATTTTACAACCATAAATTATTGATGCTTGGGTAAATAAACCGTTTTCTAGAACATGGACATATGGAGCCATCATAAAGCTTCCAAAGAAAAACGATTTCACCAACTGCGATAACTGGAGGGGCAGAAAAGAATTCTATTCTATGAGACGTGGTTAAGGGCCTACCATCAAACTTAATAAAAATCATCAACGCTATGTACAAGGCTATGATAAGTGAATCTTTCAGTACAAACCTAGGGGTGATGCAGGGTTCTTTATCTTTTACCATGGTACTTGTTGAGATATTGATAACACAGCTATGTGTACCAAATTTGGACAATTTTTCTCTTACCGTTCATTAGATATAAAAAAATTTATTTTGTGCCACGCCGAATTCTCTAATCCCACCCACATTTTGTCGGATATTGTGTATTGCTAACTGAGATTCTTGTACCTAATTCCGAAACGTTGACTCTTGGCATTCTTCAGATATTCAAAAATCTATAAGGTCTTTGCTTGGAAGGTCCCACGCCCACTTCTCCAGTCCCGCCCAGATGTTGTGTCTTGATAACCAAGATATTTAGTCTAAAGTTGGAAACTTTTGTTCTTACCGATTTGTCTGCAATGTAGTACGCAAATGTGTATGGGATGCAGATTTTGATGAGTAAAAAACCTCCGAAAAGGTTGACCTGTAGTTTCTACACCTAATTATTTTTATGCATGATCTCTTTTATATCTTTCAATACATATATACATTTGGCTGTGATAAACTGCCCTTTAAATTTTTGTTTTTTTTTTAACTGAGCTACCTAAATAAGAGCGGAGGCGTTTTTTGTATGTCAAAACTTCTCATTTGCATACAATTTATACGAAACAAACCATTAGAATGCGAATTAGAAACCACTCGGCTGATAAATCTTATTTGACAGATCGCTATGTCGGTTTGTTTTATTGAAATTGTGTTAAAATAAAATTTTCATGTTTAAAAAAACGCTTGCCGCTTTTGTTTAGGTTGTTCAGTTATTCATATTCATATTTTATAATTCATATTTTTTTGATAGGTTTTTGATATATCGTCTTTTATATTGAAAAAAGGGTTTGTTAAGTAAAGTACCTGTTTTGTTTAAACAAATAAAAATAATTTTTGGTTTCTTTATTTTATGTAATTAAAAATGTAATAGATAATTTTTCAAAAACAAATATTAAAAAATATTTTTTAAATATTTTTTTTTTTTTTTTTTGGAAAATTTGAGTGGTAAAATTGACCACCACGTCATAAGGTATGTCCCGAAATTTCACCTCCAGTTAAAGGTTAAGCATATTTACTAATAATAAATGCACAAAATTTCATGGCCTAGTAATTAAATATTTTTCCGTAACATTTTTTGGTCAGTATCAAAATTAAGGAATTTTAAAATGATAAATGTATGTGTATTAGGGTTATAACCAAGTTTTTTGTAAGAAACCACGAGGTGAGCAAAGTTGTGTTATTAACGACTAACATTATCTTAGGTAGGGAAGTATGATACCGATAATCAGAAAGAAATATCGGCGATACCGATACCGATACAAATATGAAATTTGAATTCAAGGTAAAATTAACCAAACTCAAGTAGAGAAAGTTCTTATTTATACAAAATTACAGAGATTATTAACAACAATTTGTCATTTTTTAAAACAGCTGTTTAATTCTCTTTGGGAAAGTTGAGAATTTCAAACACTCAAGTCCTATTTGTAACAATATCAAAGCTTAGACAAAACACCAACAATAAACAGTGATAATAGACGTAAAGGTCTCTGACTATATATACTAACATAATTAGTTAAAACTTCTAACAACAATTTTGTAAGTAGATCAGCTACTATTCACATTGGTTGTTTTAACTAAAAAACTAGAATTTTAAATTATCCAACAACAAATTTTATTATTTTTTGTTGGTTATTTTCACTTTGAAAAAGTACTTTGTATTAAAAAAATTTTCCAACAACAATTTACACTAGTAGTTCAACTACTATGGTTAAGTTGGTAATTTTAACCAACAAATGGCAATCTTTTTTCAAACGTCAACAACAATTTATCTTGGTAGTAAAATTACTATGTTAAGTTTGTTATTTTAACTAAGAAAATAATAATTTTATAAAAATTCCAACAACAATTTACATGAACAGTAAATCAACAACTTAACAAAGTCTTAAGTATTTTACGAAAATGCTTCCCATATGTAATTGTTTTTTTTTTGAAAATTTAGAAAGTCATTTGGGGATTTGGTATTTTTTGGGGAATTAAAAAAAGTCGGGAATTTCTTAGGGATTTTACGCGTTTTTAATATATCCCAGTTGGCCAGATTGCCGTTGACGACATCGCACAGTGCTTTGTCCCCATATAACGAAGGGACATAAATAGAAGGAGTTGTCAGAAATTTTTGAAATTTGGTACACAAGCATAGAATAGCTTAGTTAAGAAAAATGTGAATTTTTGGACAAATCGGTCCAAGGACACGCCTACCTCCCATGTGTCCTGAAATGGAAAAATGTAATTTTAGCTTCAATAATGCCCACAAAACTACAAAAAATTGTCATACTAATACACACACAACTAGGAACGTACGTGCAAATTTTCACTTAAATCTGAACAAGGATTCAAGGTCCTGCCATATATCCTTTTTTTTAAAAATGTTATAACACTTCCAAAAATTATCCGATCGTAATAAAATTTGGTATGATATTTGTTAGATATATATGTGTGCCAAATTTTGGTAGAATCGGATTATAAATGTGAAAAATACAAAAACATCATTTAATAAAAAATTAGTGAAAAACGCTTAAAATGCTCGTGCAAAAATAACAAGTAAGAAAGTATAATCGGTCAAGCCCGACCATGTGATATCCTATAGCATAGTATTTAAAAACAAAGTTCCTAGATTGTAATCTATTTGGGACCCATGGGCAATCATGGACCCACCAGAACAAAATTATGTTATGAGGTTAAGATTCGTTTCAAAGTTCTTTCTGCCGAATATTATTTAGATATCTGCATCTTCATATATGGGTTTTTTGGATGAGGGTTTATATGTAACCTATGGTTTATATTGGTATGTTACTACATATATTTTTAAGGAAGCTGGCATTAAAAGCTATTTTCGGGAGAATGATTTGTATGGGAGCTATGTTCAAAAATAGAAAGATTCCAATAAAATTTGATAAGCTGATTTTGATTGCAATAAAATTGATTAGAGATGTGCACGTTCATTTTTTGAACCACGCGCCCTCACTTTTACTCGTTTGTAAAAGTAAGTATTTATTAAATATATAAATTGATTTAACATTTGAATAGAAAATTTTTATTTTCTTTTAAATTGAAAACCCTGTATGCAATATTTTCGAACACTCCACAATAGAATTGCTCTTACTACAAACAAAGGCTGTTACCAAAAAAAAAACTTCTGTCACGTAACCATCTTCAATTTAAATAAAAAATAACGGCACTAAGTCACATTTTGAAAATATTCTTTATACGATGAAAAACCAACGTCATCTGGGAATTTAGCGCCATCTTGTGTCGACAAAAAGAAACAGACACAACTGTTATACTAATTTTTTTTAATTTATCTTGTCAATTTTTCTAATTCAATAGTATATATATTTGGATTTTTTCTTATTATGTTCCTAGTTTATTTTTTTTTAACTAATTCAATCTATGAAAGTTTGAGCAAAAATCACGAAAATAGCATTTTTTTTAAATAAATTTTTTTTTAAGTTGTGTTAAAATTTTTTCAATTTTTTTTTTTGTAGTTATTAGAAAACAGTCTAAATATTCGAAATCAGAAAAAAACCCATAGACCATATTTTTCTTTTTTTTTTTAATATTCCATCAAAGTTAAGAAATTTTTAGAGCTTAACTAAATAATAAGCATTTTTCAAACCATTAAAAAATATGTATAGGAGCATAATTCCAGTAAAATTTTTTATAGATGGTTTAGAATATAGTTGGCTGTTACAGAAAAAAATTTGAATCTCGTAATCCAAAAAATTAATTTTTAACAATTATTTTCTTGAAACAATAAAAAACCAAGGGCATTTGTGATTTCAGCGCCCTCTTATGCCGTAAAATGCAGACAAACACAAACAATTTTTTATACATATTTTGATTTTTGTTGTTTTTTATTGAATGGTATAAGTTTGAATTAATATTTCACAGTATTTGTAGTTAATTGTCTTTTAAACTCCTGAAAACTATCAAAATTTGATCAAAAATCATGAAAATAGCCATTTAAAAAAAGTTTTTTTTTTTTCAAGTTGTGGTAAAATTTTTTCAATTTTTTTTTTTTTGTAGTTATTAGAAAACAGTCTAATTATTCGAAATCAGAAAAAAACCCATAGACCATATTTTTCTTTTTTTTTAATATTCCATCAAAGTTAGAAAATTTTTAGAGCTTAAGTAAATAATAAGCATTTTTCAAACCAATAAAAAAACACTTATGAGAAAATAAAGCAATAAAAATTTTTTACAGTTAGTTCTAAATATAGTAAACTACTACAGGAAAAAATTTCAATCTCGTGCTTTAAAAAACAACAGTTTTACAACAGTTTTCCTAAAGCATGTAAAACTCAAGTAGTTGTTTGGCCATTTTTACTATAAATTCTCAAACTTTGGCGCCCTCTAGCGCCGCCAAAAAGAGTTAAATCTTAAAAATTCTTCAAAATTCATTTTAATTATTTTGTTATCTATCGATCTGTACATTTTTAAGCACAATATAAAACTTGTTTTTTTTTTTTGATTTATGTCTATGGGCCAAAGCACTGTGCATCGTCGTCAATGATATATGCACGACTTGTCCCCCGTTGTTTAGGTTTTCTAGAAGACAATTTACAGGAAATAGTCGTGCACGACAGTTTGAGCGACGTTGTCTTGTAAGTTGTCTTCTATTTAGCTTTATGTGGGACAGTATGAGCGACTTTGTCTTATAAGTTGTCGCCTATTAAACTCTTTGTGGGACAGTATGAGCGACACTGTCTTATAAGTTGTCTTGTACAAAAGCTACTGACGACAAAGTTTTCTTGAATGCTATTCAATCACTTGCTTGGTTTTCTTCAAATTCTCACATTCGTTTTTTTTTTAATTGTTGATTTAAATACCTACAAAAAATTTACAAATTAGTTCTAAACAATAAAACCAAAAATGATGATGAAATTATTCGCGGGCGGGAAAATGGATTACATGGAGTTGCGTATAGGAGTTGAATATAAAACATATAACAGAAATTAAAATTTAAACTATACTAAATAACTGTCTGAATAAGATAACCATATAATAATTTTTGTCGTGGACGTCAAAATAGACGACATTGTCATGCAGGTAGTCGTTAATGATAAAGTAGGCGACATTGTCTTTCTTTGTGTCGTGCACGATTTTCGCAACACTTGTTCGATAATGTCGTTGACGATTTGTTCCCGCTGTCCCTCACATGTCGTGCAGAAATGAACATTGTCGTGCATCCGTCTTCGAGGATGTCTTAAAGACGGGGCCAACTGGGATGTTATTATTCTTGAGTGAGTGTTTTGAAAAAGAAAAATTTTAAAAAAGAATCTTAAACTGTTGACACACATATATTTTTGATTTTTTAAAGACAATTTTTAAGCATATATTGTTTCACAAAAATAAGTAAATATGAAAGACAAAAGTGGTATTCACACCAAACTTGTTAATTTATTACTCGGTAGTTTGTTAATTTGTTAAAAGCTACCAACTGTAAACGACCCCCTTTTTAAAACTTTGTTAGTCTGGTAGCTAAATAAATTAAAAATACACTAAATGTACACGAAAATTGCCAAAACACAAATATTTTTTTAGAAATGCATCACAAATGACTTTTTATTATATTTATTTAGAAACTGCAACAGCTGATTGTACTAACAACTATTTTATCTGGGGTGCCATGTCGTTAATTTGTTAAATGTAAATCCGGTAGCGCGTTAAATATACAAAAACAAAATACGTCTAAAAAAGTAATGGTTAACGACTAACAAACTAACAAGCTCGGTGTGAATACCACTAATATAATAAAATTTGGGAAAAAGAATGCATCGAAGTATTAAATAAATGACGGGATATTTGTATTTTTATTGTTCATTTTAAGGATGGCTAAAACCGATTTTACAAGCTCCAAATTCTTATAAATTGGCTCATTCGTCTTCAAAAACAGCATATTGTTCTGCAGCATATAATTCCTCACTGAAATCGCATAAAAAGAATTTTAAAAACATGCTGAAACTAGTCGCTACAAACAAAATAAAATATTTATTTTACTAAACATTTTTATTTGGGAATTTTTGGGGATTTCTTATTATAAATTTTCTTCTGATTTAAAAAAAAAACATTTAAATTGGGTCAGAAAAAACACAAAAAAAAATTTTAACTTGTTAAGGTTTTGTTTATTTAATTTGGGGATTTTTGGTTATTTATTTTTTGGGGACAATGAAAAAAGTACCTGTCAGCCCTGGGGGGTTATTATGTAATACGATTCGAAACGAAAATTCTTTCGAAAGAAATTTCCGTATCGAAATTGAAATGGTATTTTCTAATCCGTTCGAAAGTCCCACAGATTTGTATTTGTTAAAAAAAGGGAAAAACAAAGTGCTGCCAAATTTTTACACGATAAATTTGACAGTACCTGTCAATATTGACAGAACTTTTTTGAAGAACAAGCGTTTATAAAAAAAAAGTTTAATTTTCCACAAAAAGTAAATATTAGTGAAAACTTCCAAACAAAATAAAATTACAAATATTTATTAATAAAAGAATAACTGGTTAAGAACATGGATTCTGTTGCATTGTGGTTTGATGATAGCGGTGAAGAAAGTGATGCAATTGCAGAAAGAGTTCAACGGAAAATAATAAGAGATACATCCGACATTATGAGCCTTGATAATAGCACGTAAGAAAGATTTTAAATTATAAAATATAATCATAAAAATAGTACTTTTAGTTTCGTGAAAAACTTTCGGCTTAATAAAAATGCATTTATGTATGTCTACAATTGTATAAAAAGTGATTTAAAGCCACCTGAAAGATCAACAGCCATTGCACCTTTGATTAAATTAGCTGCCACATTGAAATGTTTGGCACAAGGGGGATACCAGCATCAGATTGGCCAAGATCGTCTACTGGGACTTTCACAATCATCAATTTCCATATGCTTATCTGAGGTATGCGAAATAATGGAAAAAATTCTTTGTCCGAAGCATATAACCTTTGAAATGACTGAAGAAAAAAAGATGGAGGCGAAAAGATATTTTTTCAATAAATGTGGAATACCTGGAGTAATTGGAGCAGTAGACGGAACTCACATTCAAGTAATAAGGCCAAGTAACGATGAGCATTTATACTTCAACCGAAAACAAAAACACAGTATTAATGCTATGGCGGTTAGTTCTCATATAGTTAGATACATATCGTCGTTCGTAAATTAATGTGTTCAATAATTTACGAACGACGATGTGTGTATACTACATGTACCTAATTAAATATTTTTTTCTTCAGATTTGTGATCACGAAATGTTTATTAGGGCAGTCAATGGTCGGTTTGGTGGAGCTTGTCATGATTCACATGTATGGAATTTGTCTAACGAGAGACAATATTTAAAAGAAAAATTCCAAAATGGAGATAGAGGAACTAGAATTCTTGGTAAGATTATTTTTTTTTAAATTAGCCGAAATTATATTTAATTTTATTTAACATAGAAATTACATCGTTTTTTCAGGTGATTCCGGGTATCCGCTTGAGCCATGGATTATAACCCCATACAGAAATACAGCAGAAAGTTCTACTGAATCGTTTTTCAATGATCAACATTCTAAAGGGAGGTCGATAATTGAAAGAGCTTTTGGAGTGCTGAAAGCTAGATTTCGTTGTCTCTTAGCAGCAAGGGAATTGCATTACACTCCACAAAAAGCCGTTCAAATTCTAAACGTTTGTTGTGCATTACACAATATTTGTTTGTTGTATGATATTGAGAACCCTTGTCTACAAAATGAAGAAATGGCTACAACTTCTACTAATGAAGGTATAAATACCACCTATACTAATGAAGATATAAGTACTTCTTCTGCCACAAGTAACTTAAATAATATTGCAAAACATATAAGAGATGAAATAAAGAATAATATGCAAATAAGTTAATAAAAAGTGTATTTATATTGTAATAAAAATAAAAGAATACAAAGGATTAAAAGTAAAAAATTCATTTAAAATTACATAAAACTTAAAAAGTAAAAGAATTCATTTAGAAATTAAAAAAACTTAACAAAAAATAAAAAACTAAATTATTTCAAAGTTTATAAAACTCATAAAAGGAGATCTTGTTAATTTAAAACTATGTTTTTATCAAAATAAGGCAAAAATTACTATCAGTTATAATATAACTGTCAACAATATATTGTTAACTGAAAGTTAAAGAAATAGTTATTTTTAACTGAACTTAATGAAATTGGCGTATGACTAATTTCCTTTTTAATTTTGGTTTGAAAAAATAAAAAAAAACTTAAGATTTTTTTAATTCATTCATTTGCACGAATCCACTTTTTTGCAATTCCAATTCAAATATTTTATTTTTTAATTCCAGCTGTGCTAGCTTATGTTTTGTTTTTTCTATTTGCTTTTTTTTTTTTAAACTCAAACTTTTCTTTCTCATGTTTTTTCTTAAATTCAAACTTTTCTTTCGCAAGTTTGCATTGGCGTTCCTTCCAGTCACAATTCCTTCTTAAATATTTGTTAGTCGCAACAAGGTTCTGATTAACTTCTATCATAGCCTCTATTTGTTGTTTTTGGTTGATGTTGCTTTCTCTTAAAATTTGTAACGAAGCTTCTTGATAACCGATCTGATTATCCACTTGTTTTTGTAAAAGATTTTCTCTTTGCACATTACTTCGTTTACGCGGAGTATAAGTATTTAAGGTAATGGTCCTTTTTTGCGCTGAAGATAAAGATGGTTCATCGCTAGCTTCTGTTAGGTAAGCTTCCGGTCTTTCGCCTTCCTGTTGATTGTCGGCATCTATGGAACTTGTCGCTGGGGAAGTATTTGCTTTCACTCCACATTCAAAAGTTCCCCTCATGCCACTGATAGACGAATTAATTGAAAGCAATTCGCTCACTCGTTGTTCTAGTGGCGTTAGAGAGCAAAAATTGCAAGGGCCACCACCAGTCCCTGAAATTCCACTCGCGTTCTTTCGACATTTAACTTTAACGTGTTGTTTGTAGTCTGCCCATACCTAGTTACATAGCAAATTTGTAAAAATAGTTAACACATAATCGTTTAATGAACTCACTTTTTTCCACTTTTCCAATTCACGATACGGTGGACCAACCGCATCGAAATCCTTTGACAGTCTTTGCCACAAATCCTTCGACTTGCTTTTAGCATTTGCAACATTTAGGTGGCCTTTTGCTAAATCTGCATGTGCAACCATAAAATCAACCATCACCTCATACTGTCTTGGTTTAGTAAACATTGCTTTGTTTGAGCTTTCCCTAAAGCATTTAAAAAAATTGCTATGTATAAAAATTTTCAGACTAAGAACAAAAAGAGTTGTGACAACAAACACATGGTATAAATTGTGATTTCAAGTCTAAATTACAGTTCTAAATATAGAGGATATCTAATGTTTTTAATTGTATTTTACAGTTTTTGTTAAAAGTTTTATTTATTTACTTACATTTTAAATTTTTTTGTCGTTTTCGCAAGCACAGCCACTTTCGAATAATTTACGAACAATTTAAATGAACTGACATTTGCTTTCGTATTACATAGTTGCAATTGTAAAAGGGTAATTTTTAATTTACGAAAAGGGGTAAAAAAAATCCCGCAAAAATAAAATATTTCCGAACGTTCGAAAATAAATTTTCGAAAAACGTACTACATAATACAATTTGTACGAATTCGTAAATCTTTTCTTTCGAATCGTACTACATAATAAACCCCCTTGTGTATAACGACCTTCAATAGTTTTTAATGTCCTTTTCGCCTATACTCTGCCAAATAAAATACTATTTGCTAAAAATGTGAAAAGTTATAGCTCTAATGTACATCGTTAGCTAAAATCCAAAATGGCGTAAATAAGAAAAAAATCTAAATCGCGTTTTTGATTGGTTATTATGATTGCCATTGCACTTAATGTCTTGACAAAATTCTGCGATCAAAAATTACGCTTTTATTTACAAAAAACAAAGGGACGTTACTACAAGAGTGTTTATTTTAAAAGTGCAAAATCGCGTAATATCCCAATTTTTTTTAACAAAATATAATGAAATCGTTTCCTTTTAAAATTGTTTAAAGAATTCCATGGACGAGTTATAAATGCATCTTTTCTGACATGCTTAAAGTTTTCATGTTACAAAGTTTTTTGCTTCTCCTGTAAAATTATATTTTTATTAGTTACGTCTTTTTGCATTTTAGCTAACGGCATATAGAATTTTGCTGTTTTGTAAAAATGATTTGTGTTGTGCTAGAAACTGGGACGAACAACGAATTATTCCCAACGAATATTCGTCGTCAAAAATAGAACACATTGGTATGTATGAAAATACGTCTTGCGTAACGAACTCTTCGATTTGTTGATTTCTATTTCTTACGCAGACAAACGACGGGCAGGGACAGCTAACCGCAGCATGATAGCAAAGTCTAATATTTATTAAAAATCGTGAAAGTTGTAAAGAATCACAGGGAAAAATCGCTTCGAGCAAACACTAAAATGTATTTGAAATCGCTAGATGGGTTAAAAAAACAAAATGTCGGAAAACAAGTTAGAGTGCTATATTCGAATCTATGCCGAATCTTTGATACCCTCCACCGACAGTTCGAATATTTCAGAAGTGATATCTATGTGATGTCCATTCTTTATTTATTTATCTTTATAAAAACAAACATCAGAATTAAAATTGGTTGCGGTTTATTATTAAATTATTGACCGATAATCTTGAGTCAAATATCATGATTCGTAACAGCTTAAGCCGAACTTAAATGATTTTCAGGAGGGTGATTTATATAAGAGCCATGGTAAGTTATGAACCAATCATCCCAAAACTCCGCAGAGTGATGTCTGGTATTAAAAAACATAAATTTCAATACAGCGGTGAAATTAGTTTTACCACTTACAGTGAATTTCAGAAGGCTGCCAAATATGGGATCTAAGGTAAATTATGGACCGTATATCACAAAATTGCATGACAGTTTTTCTGGCCATATGGAACAAATTTTACCGTTATATGTATATCTGCTACGGTTCAAGACGTATTTATTTAATTTACCAGAGTGGGCTTTACATGGGGCCTAAAGGAAATTATGGACCGATCATCACGAAATTTATTAGTGAAGCATTAAATTTTATTCTGATTTATTACGGTTTAAGTCGTAATAAACTGTTTTCCGGTAGTAGGGTTTGTATGGGGCCTAGGGCAAATAATGGACCGATCTTCAAGAAATTTTACAGCGTGATTTCCAGTCGAATAAAACGAACTTTTGCGAAATCTTATATCATTCCGTGCGTTGTTCCACCATTTATGTTAGTTTTTGTAACAAAAAGATCAATTTTTTAAGGTTGTGGTTCCACATTTTGATTCATAGTGAACTAAACCGATTTTGCTGGATTTCAATCCCAAACTGCATAGGATAACTACAAGTATTTCGACACCAAGTTTGTTTATTTCTTTTGAGTTTTTCGAAAGTGAGCGTGTTTTCAACAGACGGACATACGGTCAGACAGACGGACACAAAAAAATCGGATTATAATTACTCAAGGACCCAGAATATATATACTTTATGGGATCTGAAATAAAAAATAAAAAAGTTTCACACGGAATGACAAACTTAGTATACCCTCTTCACAACTAATTGAGGTGGAGGGTATAAAAATGGCAAAAATTCGCGAAAATGTGTTCATGTTTATATATTTCGGTTTGAGGTATGTTTCATTAAATAGAAAAAAATATAAACTCTTGTTTTGTTTTAATTTTTATTATTTATTAATTCCGATATTTCGACCAACTTTGTTGGTCATCTTCAGGGAAATAGTTATGATTTAATGCAGTGCTGTCCGATCTTACTGGATAGAACAAAAAATCAATTCGCGAAAATTTTGCTAGAAAGAGCAACCTGTAAAAAAATGTAACAAAGTTTTTTAGTTTTTTTTCTCTTGTTATGGTTTTGTTTCAGGGATGGCGTTGAGAATTTCTAAAATTGTACCAACAACCTTTAAAAATTTTACTTTTTTACCCTAATTGTACTTAAAGGTTTTTTTTAGTTGAAATTAATTTTATTTATGTTCTTAAAAAACACCACAAAAAGGTATAATAAATCTTAGTTTAAAAAGTATCAACAAAAAAGTACAATTAAAACAACTTAGCCATCCCTGTTCTGTTAATTTTATTAAATGTTGTCAACTTTTTGTTTATGAGAAACCTAAAAACAAAAAGCGGTAAATCGCTGAATTTGCCCATAAACCGTTGCGTCAGCAACACTTTTAATATTTCAAACTTGAAATGTCAATTTTAAGTTGAACAATTTTACATTTTTTTTGGCATAACTTCATTTTTTATCGATAACTTAAGTAAAATTTTTGATATTTTGCCATTTATCTTAATACAGCTGAACCCTTCCCACTTGGTAAATTTTTCTATTACATACTTTATATTTGCACTGTTCACCAAAACTTGAACAATGCATTAAAAATGTAGTGTCATAAGGGCTTTAACAGCGGCATGATAGCAAAGTCTTCTATTTATTATAAATCGTTAAAGCTGTAAAAAATCAAAAAACTTAACAAATCGCTTTAATCGCCAACATGGCTGAAATTCGCGAAAAATTGCAAAATTTGAAACAAACCCAAAACTAATTTGAGATCGCTAAATCGAATTCTAGAACACACACCCGATTAATGGTTTTTTTTTTATGTTTTTGATTTGAAAAATGTTAACAAACAAATAAATTACAAAGAAATTTTAATAAAACTTACTGCTAGTTAAAAAAGATGAAAATGGTTGCCGTAAAATAATTGAAGAAGTTAAGAATAATAAATGTTTATATACTGCCTGTTTTTAGAAAACGTAAGCAAGTGAGTGAGTGAGAAATTATATTGAAAACAAATACAAATTTTCGTTTTTTATTGTTGTTTTCAATATAATTTCTCACTCACTCACTTGCTTATGTTTTCTAAAAACAGGCAGATAATCTAGCGTCCAAGGTATGTATTTTTAAAAATTAAAAAAAATTTAAGTCACATTAATACCTGGAATTCAAGTACTTATTGTGTCTCATTTGACGAATTTACGCAACGAATTCTTGCTGACGAATTCTCGTCGTACTATGTGAAGTTCGTCGTTCGTCCCAGTTGTGTTTATACCATAAGACAGAAATTTCAAAGAACACCTTTGACATATTTGTAAGCAATTTTATATCAAATTTTCAAAAAAAAAAAAAACATATCGCCAATATTTATGTTTTTTCAATCCTTCTTTTACCTCTTATTGTTTAACACAAACGTAGCCAATATTATTTATAGAAAAATTTATTTTAAATAAGATATTTAAAAGACTTATAATTTTAAATCGTCTTAAAATACCACAATATATAATTGTAATAAGCGCTACTTTTTGATATATTTCTTTTTTGTTTCAGATTGATTACATTGTAGCTGTTGTTGATTGTTGCTCTTAAATCGGTTGCAACCTGTGTTAATTTGATTCAAATTTACTCAGCATATAATGACTATAATTTTATTAATGGAATTTCGTGTTGTCGGTAATTGAATTTAGTTTCATTAAATGCCATAATATTCTTTCCTTCCTTTCAACACTTTTACGCCAACACCATTTCCATTTAGATTATAAAAAAAGTAAAAGTAAATTTTTTTTTAAGAAAAAGTTTGATTTTACGTAATTTCAACTTTTTAAATTTTAAATGTTTTTTAAAACTAAAACAAAATTATAAAATGCTCTAATGTCCAAATTATGACTTTTTAATTAAATATGAATTTAATATAAAGTTGAATTCTATTTAAATACAGCTTTTTTTCTTCAGTGTTATTTAAAAAGTCTTATTTAAGAAAAAAGCGTAGTAGCACTACCAAATATCAAAAAAACTATAATAAAAAGTGTATCTTTTTACAAGGTGGTTTCAAAAAACAGCTGACTGTTTTTGGCCTGTTGATGCTGTCTTTTTGTTGTGTTGTGATATTGAGGCCACCTTGCTAAGTAACCCTGCAAATAATAGGACTAGTCCAAACAAGTGTGCAAAATGTAGCCCACAAGGGACTAAGACTAGTCCAAAAGTGACCCAAAGGTAGTCTAATATTATTTGCAGGGAGTACACAATGGAAACTAAAATTCGTCTAGCTTCACTGTTTGAAAGTTGATTGATGAGAAGGGAAGAGAACATGCTACTATTTTCTTCCCTCTCAACAATAAACTCAGACTTTCGGAAAGAAAACTTTCATAGTGTGCACTAGGGTGGTTCATAAAAAAAATGGACTTTGCTATGGTCCAACCGGAATATATATTAAGCACTGTGAAAAAATTATGCATGATTTTTTTAAGTTTTTCTATTAAGGTTTAGGGGTCGCTACCGGCCCCCGAACAGTGGTGTTTACAAAAATTGCTGCCTTTATAAAGATTTCTTTAATTCTTTGAATTTTTTAGTGTGTGTTTTAATAGTGAAACTACAACCCATAAATAAGACAATTGCGAGCGTAATTTTTTCTATATTTAAAATGATTTATTTCAAAATTAATTGGGTTAATACATATTTACATAAGCGCAGAGAAGCTTTAGTAAGCGAATCCGGTTTTTGTTATACCATAGAGTAGAAAATCCTTTCGCCCGGCCAAAGGCCGCTTATGCCGAGACGCTTTAGTAAGCGCTGCTGGTATTTGTTACACCATAGGGGAGAAAATCCTTGCCATCTTAAATTCCGCGCCATCTTAAATTTGTATTGCCATTATCGCTTAATTTTCAGAATATTTTGCGAAAGTGATAGAGAGTACTAAGTTGGCATTTAGCTTTCGCATCGAAATTGTTTTCGTATCGCAATAGAGAGTAGACCTCCAGACTTTTTTTGAAAGATCGGCGAGTAGTCAAATAGAAACTTTGAATAGGAAACTTGTCACATTTTTATACCCTCCACCACAATTAGTTGTGAAGAGGGTATATTTAGTTTGTCATTCCGTGTGAAACTTTTTTATTATTCATCTCATACCCCATAAAGTATATATATTCTGGGTCCTTGAGTAATTCTAAGTCGGTTTAGCCATGTCCGTCTGTCTGTCTGTCTGTTGAAAACACGCTCACTTTCGAACAACTCAAAAGAAATAAACAAACGTGGTGCCAAATTGCTTGTAGTTATCCTAAGCAGCTTGGGATTGAAATCCAGCAAAATCGGTTCAGTAGGACCAGAGCTATGAATCAAAATGTGGAATCACCACCTAAAAAAAAAATGAT
Source organism: Pollenia angustigena (assembly GCA_930367215.1). NCBI lineage: Eukaryota > Metazoa > Arthropoda > Insecta > Diptera > Polleniidae > Pollenia > Pollenia angustigena. The sequence continues at coordinate 113,745,502 of OV884057.1, read as the reverse complement.
AAATTTGTTACAAAAAATAACATAAATGTTGGAACAAGGCACGGAATGAGATAAGATTTTGCAAAAATTTGTTTTATTTGACTGGAATACACGCTGTTTAAGTTCGTGAAGATCCGTCCATAATTTACCCTAAGCCCCATATTTACAATACTCCCAGAAAACAGTTTTGTACGCCTAAAACCGTAAAAAATAACGCTAGCGTAACAAAATTTAGAACGTCGACGTTTTATAGGACTATAAATGATGCTGTGAAATTTCGTGAAGATCGATACATAATTTACCCTAGGCCCCATAGAAACCCTACTCCCGGAAAACAGTTTAGTACACCTAAAACCATAATTAATAATGCTAGCAGAACAGAAATTGGTACGTCACAGTTTTAAAGGACTAGAAATGACGTTGTGAAATTTCGTGATGATCGGTATATAATTTACCCTAGGCCCCATATAAACCCTACTACCGGAAAACAGTTTAGTCGCCTAAAACCATAATTAATAACAAATCGTTTAAGATAATAATAACATCATACAGATATTACTCCTTAAACATTCGAACTGTCGGGTGAGGGTATCAAAGATTCGGCACAGACAAATATAGCACTCTAACTTGTTTTAAATACATAGTAATTGCTTTACATACATATATCAATATAGAACACAAAAATCCAATCTTTAATAAAATGTGTGTTATGTTTATATGCATTTGTTTTTTTTTTTTTTTAGAAAAATTACAAAAAATGTAGTCCCGGTTCCGAAGTCTAAAAGAACGCGTTTGTGCTTAATGTAAAATAAACTTTTGTAAAGAAAACTCATTTGGATTCTCTTACAGGTTGAAACATTTCAAAAAAATCTAAATAATAAAAATTTTAGTTTCAGGGGGCGGCCACTTATCTCACTCGGAATTGTCCATGATATATTAAAAGTATTTGTAGCAAATTTAAACACGATATCTTTATTTTTTTTTTTTTTTTAAACTATTAAATTTCAAATTACAATCGAAAGGACGGTCGGACAAAAATCGCTTTGTCGTCTCAGAAAATGAGTCCGAAAAAATGTTCTCCCTTTTAAAAAAAACTATATGCAATAATGAGGTGCATAAATTTAATTTTTTAGTACACACCCAACTGAAAAATATAAAAGCAGAAGTTTTTTCAAAAATATCAGAATTTAAGGGCCGGTAGCGACCCCTAAATCTTAATAAAAAAAAATTTAAAAAATCATGTGTTATTTTTTCACTGTACTTATGGTGTTTTCTTTTCTACAAAAAAGTGTGACATTTTATTTAAAAAAATGCAATTTGGTGCCTGTTTCATAAAAGTTTTCCTTCCAAAAAAGGGTGAGTTTTTTAGAATAAAACAACCCACCCTTTACGGGAGCAAAATTTTTAAGAAACAGACTCCAAATTGCATTTTTTTTTAAATAAAATGTCACATTTTTTGTAGAAAAGAAAACACCATTAATATATATTTCGGTTGGCCCACATAAAAATAAGAAAAACAAAAAAAAATTGCGATTTTTGAACCAGCCTAGTGTGCACCCACAAATAAATAAATTAAATTAAATTAAATTAATTTTAATTTAAGTTTTTAGTGAATAATAGAATTTTATATTTAAAACGATATAAAATAAATAATTTTCAACGAAACAAATTGTGTTCCCATTTTTATCTCTAAACAAAAAATTATATTTCGACATAATTGCGTAATAGATATCAATTTCAACTCTATTAGAATTTACAAGAAACATTTTAAATTGTTTGAGATTTTTCAAAATTACTATTGGAAACTGTCAAGCAGTCATGTACAAAAGATGAATAATGAAGGTGTGTATCGACACAGGTATACATATATTTGTTGTATGAGTAAAACAACAATTTCAAGTCATTCACGGTTACAATGCCTGCCCGTTCTGGAAATAGAAACTTAACATGGCATGTTGCTCTTCTTACATGTATGGCAGCATTAAAGTGTTGTCCGTAATGACTAATCAGTAAATATTATATTTTACATATATTAAATAATTTAATGAAGTAAAATCTAAAGAAATTACTTTCAAAGTAATTTTTGTTGATGTTTTTGTGGCGAATACAAAAAAACTGAAGAAATATTCTAAGTTTCCTTCTTTAGTCTTTTGTTTAAAAAAAAAAGAGAAGATATGAGCTGTGTGGATGTTGGTTGTCCAATAAGATCTTTGCACATTAAAAAAGCAATTGCCATGAATTCTTTTAACTTCTAATTGATGAAAGTAGAGGTCAACTTAATTTGTTACTTTGCATTGATCACAGGCTTAATGATAAGTCTAAATTTACACGTTTCATCTTTTGATGCTCAACTTCTTTTCAATTCCCTTTTAAAGATGCCAACATAATCACACGCAGCAATCGGTTTCAACTTTTTTCGGTTCAAAACAACAACAATTTCATTAACAGCGAATCAAAGAGAAAAAGAAAAGAAAAAAATTACATGCAGCCATCGCTGGCATATACCAACGAATAAAAACACAAAGCGTACTGACCGAGTACAGGCATCTCTGTACTAACCCCCTTTCTTCTTTCTTCTCTCACCTAAAAACATAAGAGTTGAGCATCAAAAGATGAAACGTGTGAAAGCAGACTAAGAAACTTACCTACGTCTGCTTCAAGAATCTTGCTGCTCATCTTTAATGCGATATTACGAGTTGGCTACCTCCCATCCTCTTGGAAGACCTCTACAATTGTAATGATTCCTAAGCCAGGAAAAGACGCTAGTCAAATTACGTCGAAGTATAACTCCTAGCTGATATGCCAACAAGCCCGAGCACACATACTTCTACGTTTGCAGACGGCACAGCATTTATAAGTGTTAAGTCTAAATTTACACGTTTCATCTTTTGATGCTCAAATTCTTTTCAATTCCCTTTTAAAGATGCCAACATAATCACACGCAGCAATCGGTTTCAACTTTTTTCGGTTCAAAACAACAACAATTTTAGTAACAGCGAATCAAAGAGAAAAAGAAAAGAAAAAAATTGCATGCAGCCATCGCTGTGCTTATACCAACGAATAAAAATACAAAGCGTACTGACCGAGTACAGGCATCTCCGTACTAACCCCCTTTCTTCTTTCTTCTCTCACCTAAAAGCATAAGAGTTGAGCATCAAAAGATGAAACATGTGAAAGCAGACTAATCAGGACCCAAAAGTTGCATCGCAGCATTTACAGTCCCACGTCAATGAACTAGAAGCCTGGCTAGAAAAATGGAAAATAAAGGTTAACCCGGCTAAATGTGCTCACTTAACTTTCACGCTCAGAAGACAAACGTGCCCTGCTGTAAAAATAAATAACATCACTGTTCCGGTAGAAAGCCATGTTAAATACTTGGGAATTCATATAGATAGACGCCTGACCTGGTCTCGTCATATTGAAGCGAAAATAACGGCTATGAAACTTAAAGCAGCTCAACTACATTGGCTAATCGGTCGAAACTCAAACTTATCCTTAGACAACAAATTTCTCTTATACAAGTCTACCATAAAACCAATATGGACACATGGCATCCAATTATGGGGTACTGCATACGCATCAAACATCCAGAAGCTACAAAGAAGATAGTCTAGGATATTACGACAAATTGTCTGCGCCGCATGGTATATACGTAATGACAATATCCACAGAGATCTTAACATCGCTACCATCCAGGAAGAAATTAAAAAGTATTCAGTCAAATACATAGATAAACTAATGGCCCATCCCAACTACCTCGCTCGGGATCTAATAAAGTTCGAAGGTGACCGAAGGCTGAGAAGATCCGACACTTTGAGCCTTGCAGGCTTTTTGACACTTGAATGCAATTAATTAGCGGTTACATTGGTAACGGCTAACAAATACAAATAAGAAAAAAAAAATTTTGCATTGAACTTAATTTACAAATAAATTTGGTCATAAACTTTTTTGATATTTAAAAATGCGTTTGCATGCCTTTTAAATAAATCATAGAAAGTTTGTTTTTCCTGATGTAATTTATATATTTTTCTTGATTTAATACACAGTTTTAATATGTATCATACAAAGAATTTAAAAATTTGAATCTGGCGCCAATATGTCAAGTGTGTTATAATCTTAACAAGAAAAACTAAATGGCCAAAAAGAATAAAATGGCAAGAAAAAAAGCTTAAAAATATCTTACGTTTTTATATCTACTCCAGTCTGAGTGTGGGGCAAAATGAATAAAATAAGACTTCATTAATTTATGCACAGGACACACTCATCTGCAGTAAGTTAGTTTAACATTTTTGTTTTCATATAATCAAAACAACCAAACACACACAGAGAGACAAGCAGGAACACAAATTCAATTCAACTCCAGGCATAATACAACAAAAAGTATTAACAACATGATGGCAACAGGCAGTATATAATTTTTCATCATATTCTTCCGTAAGTAGAAGAACACAATCCATTCCATTCCATTTCACATATCAAGAGTGTCGCTGTTATAATGCCCACACTTTTGTGTTAACATAAACATTTATGAGAAATTTGTTTATATGATTTTTTTTTTTTTTGTTTTTGTTTTTCTTTTTTGTAGTTGCTGGTACTGTTGCCCTTTGAAAGCAGGGCCACCATCAGCCACAGATCAGCAGCAAACTGAAGAATTGAGCGTTGGGAAACAAACTTGCCATTTTGAAAGGGACGAAAAAATGAATAACATACGCAAGACAGACAGCCAAGACATAATTTTTTGGTATACTTACGCTCGACATTTATATTTTTAGTGTCTCGTCTGCTACTGATTACAAGAAGGCCAACAGATTCAGTACAAACACTGAAAACTCGAAATGAATGAAATATAAAATAAAACGGAAGAGAACATCTTATGAAATAAAACAAATCCATTAGGGTGGCATGTCCAGGCCACGTTACGACATTAAAACAACATGATTAGGGCGAAATTGAATTAAGATTATTTTATGTATAACTTAAATTTAAAGTGTTTTTGTACAAAAAATTAACATTATTTGGAAAAATAATTATTAAAAATTATTATACTTGATTATAAAGCACAACATATTTTAATACATCTGTATACGAACTTGTTACAATCATAAATGCATTGATTAATTGATTCGTGACATACATGAGATTGATATACAAATCAACTTTTGATTTTAATATTTAACCCTTCGTCCTTGATCCTTATTTGTAAAAAAAATTTGTTTTTTAATTACAAAATTAACACACAACGTCCGTCGGTGTGGCTGTTGAAAATATTGTTCCAAATTTCAAGTCAGTGCTATGAAGTTTGTTTTATCCATGATCGATTTATCGGCCATGTTCTGGAAATCTGAATCAAATTAAAATTAAGTCGACGGAGATTTTTAGTTCAATTTTTTAAAATTTGCCTTTGCTTGACTTTTTTTTTATTGAATCTTTCTTGTCGAAAATTACAATATGTATTCAAAGCTTAATCCTTATTCATATTTGTATTTGTTAGCCGTTACCATTGTAACCGCTAATTAATTGCATTCAAGTGTCAAAAAAGCCTGCTAGGCTCAAAGTGTCGGATCTTTTCAGCCTCCGGTGACCTTCGAACTTCATTAGATCCCGAGCGAGGTAGTTGGGATGGACCATTAGTTTATCTATGTATTTGACTGAATACTTTTTAATTTCTTCTTGCTTGACTCGAACGGAATATTTCTAAGAACTATCAAAATCGGATAATTTTTAAAGATTGTTTGATTTCCAAGTCGATATCTAGAAAATGCCCGATAATGAAATTTTACTATAAAATGAATTTTTATATAAAACTGACCCCAGAAATTTATTTAACTAAGCTTTTCAATCGATAATCGTACAAAGGTAACAAACTTTTATTAACTTTTATTAATTTTAAACGTTCCGGATCTTTAATCTATTAATTTAAACTAGTGATTAAACTCAAAAGAAAAATCAATTCATCCGGACTCAAATCAATCCGAAGCGGTATTAAAAGTACGGTGAGTACGCATATTCTTGAATCAAGTACAGATAGATTGATTCAAGAACGGATTTTTAATCGCGAAATACTTAAATTATCCATATTTAATCCCGAATTCGTACTTAAAAAAATCCAAAAATGAGATTGATTTAAGTAAATCTAAGATTTAATCAATCTCAAAATGTGCTTGGTTCAAGTATTATAAAGTTGATTCAATCCCGAAGTCGTACTTGAAGTAAACCAAAAGTGAAATATGAAGGAGAATTTTATTTTGTTTATTTTTATTATTCTATTATGTTTTACACCTTACACAATTTAAATTATAAATTATAAAACACCAGCATCATTCCCGATATTGTTTTTACTTTAAAAACTTAATGTACATATATCGGGTGATTTTTTAGCTATTATCTTTTTGGCAACAATGGTTTAAACAGCTGACGCACGTTTCGTGTTTTGTTTCACTGTCAAACATCTTCAGTTAAGTCTGAATTTTATTATCAAAATGCGTGCTCTGTTAAGAAAGTTCATCGCGCGCTTCTTGTGTTCAGCGACGAAGTTAATTTTTGGCTCAATGGGTACGTTAATAAGCAGAATTGTCGATTTTCGAGTGAAGTTCAGCCAGAAGCATTGCAAGAGCTACCATTGCATCCAGAAAAAGTCACAGTTTGGTGCGGTTTATGGGCTGGTGGCATCATTGGACCGTACTTCTTCAAAGATGATGCGAATCGTAACGTAACTGTGAATGGTGAGCGCTACCGTGAGATGATATGCAACTTTTGTTGCCCAAAATGTAAGAGCTTGACTTGCATGACATGTGGTTTCAACAAGACGGTGTCACATGCCACACAGCACGCATAACAATGGACTTATTGAGAGGCGAGTTCGGTGAACATTTTATTTTACGTTCGGGACCGGTCAATTGGCCGCCTTGATCGTGAGATTTAACGCCTTTAGACTATTTTTGTGAGCCTATGTTAAAGCTCATGTATATACACACATGCACGCTTCAATTGACGCATTGGAAGACAACATTGAAGCATTTATTCATGAGATACCGGCCGAAATGTTGGAAAGACTATGCCAAAATTGGACTAAACGGATGGACCATTTGCATGAAATAATCTTCAAACATTAAATTATATGGACCGAACTATCGATTCAAATAAAGATTTCATGCATTTTTCTGAATTTTATGTGTTTGTTTTTTAACTTTCCTATAGCTCTTAAAAAATCACCTATTATAACTGAAAATATAAACTAAATGAGATGCAAGAGTTCTCAATTTTACTTTTTAAACACGAAAATAAAGTGTTTTCGTCTTGTTATGTTGTTCTTGTAATCTCTACATACAACAAGCAAATCATTTTTTGACTACTTGTGTGGTGTATAATGTTACTCAGAGTGGCGTTTGTAATTTCTAAAATATTGATCTAAGACCCTATAAAGTATATATATTCTGGGCCCTTATGAGGAAAGAACTTGATTTAACCATGTGACGTCCCTCTGTCCCCCCCCTTCAATTGTTTACATATACTACCATAATGCCCAATATGATTTTCGTTATCGCCCTTCTTTATTATTTCATCTATTTAACGAAATAATTTTAACAAATAGAAACTATGAATTTTTGTGTTTTTTGCTACTTAAAAACTCGCCAAAAAAAGATAAAAGAAAACAAACACACATACATGGCACAAACTATTTTGGAGAATATATTTCCCTATTTCGGTTCACAACTCAAATAAGTTGATTTGTAATTTTTTTATTGTGGTTTACAACTTTGCTATTGCGGTGAACAAAAACATCAAGAGATTACAACTCAACTGTGTTGAATTTTGTGAACAGTAAACGTGCCATATTTCATTTTAATGATATTCACTTAACGTTCCTTCATGGTTCAGTTGTATAGGGGGTGTGTTAAGTTAGAAACTGAGAGATCCCTGGTTCGAATCTTGGTTTTTAAAAAGAAAAATTTTTTTCATGTTCTAAAAACTGCTTTAGCTTTTTAAATTTTATTTATAATGAAGTTTTAAGCATTGTAAAGATGTATGTATAGGTATGTAAAAATTATTTAGTTTTTGTCTAGTTGCTCTGTATTCTGCTCGCACAATGGTGAAGGGTATATAAGATTCGGCACAGCCGAATATAGCACTCTTACTTGTTTTACTAGGCTTAAGAATTTTGTACTTATTTTAAATTGATTTACGAAAGTTTTAGTGTTATTGGAACGACTCGTACTTAAAACAAGTAAGAGTGCTATATTCGGCTGTGCCGAATCTTATATACCCTTCACCATTGTGCGAGCAGAATACAGACGACTAGACAAAAACTAAAGAATTGTTACATATACATACATATTTACAATACTTAAAGCTTCATTATAAATAAAATTTAAAAAGCGAAAACTGGTAAATATTTTTTTTAAATCGTTTTTAGAACATAAAAAAAATAAAAATATTAAAAAAAAAAATTTCTTTTGAAAACAACCAAGATTCGAACCAGGGAACTCTCAGTTTCTAACTTAACACACCCCCTAGACAACTGAACCATGAAGGAACGTGACATAAATGTAAAACAACCTAGCCGCTATCATGTCTGGAGTCTCCGGAAAACACATATCAAACATAAGACGGACAGACGGAAGGACGGACAGACGGACGGACATCGTTAAATCAAGTTCTCTCCTCATAAGGACTCAGAATATATATACTTTAAAGGGTCTTAAATCAATATTGAAGAAATTACAAACGGAACGACAAACTTATATAAACCCTTTTCCACCTGAGGTGAAAGGTATAAAAAGAGTAATTTTTAGGATTTCAGTATTTTGATTATAACTCAGCCATTTTTTAACCGATTTGACAGATTTATATACCGAAGTGTTAAAGAAGAAATTTTCCAGTTAGTTGGGTTATAAAACTTGAACTCGGCAAGATCTATGGTTCCCGATGGTATTTAAAAAAAAAAAATTAATATTTTGGTCATAACTTTTTCGTATCTGAACCGATTTTCTCGAGTTTTTCAGAAAATATTTTCTACTAAAAATTTCCGAAATTAGGTGAATGTTAACACCTAATTTGGAAACCTTGGCACTTGCCGTTCTCCAGATATACAAAAAAAAGCAATAAAAATACAACAACAAGGGATTTTTGGAAAAAATTAGAGGCAGTCGTGGTTTTTTGGTTATATCTCAGGCATTTTTGGACCGATCTTGGGCTTGCCGTTTAACACTCGCAGCCATCGACGACTGCTGACGTCATTAGTCAAACATCAATCCTTAAACCAAATTGTATTTAACCTTTGGTAGATCGAAATTTGCTTTGAATGATTATCTATTTTAATTTATTTTACATGTTCTTCCTTTACCTCTGTTTTTTCGTACTTTTGTCAAGAATTCTTCTTGAAGTTCAAAGTACATATTTTGTTTTTGTTTTTTAATTTTTTGTCTTTCTTTTTCTTGCTGACCTTTTCAGAACAACTTGAAGGACAAATGCAAACATAGAGCTCGTGCCTTAGCTTTAACAATAATTAGTATTGTGGTTATTTTGTTGAACTATTTATGGTTTTTAATCCAAATTTTTAATATTTTTAATTAGGCTTAAGTTCATCAAATTTAATTTTCATTAAATTATTTTTATGAAGAAAGGAATTTTACAACATGAAAATTAATTAAAATTTACTGATAATTTTTCATTCTTTCTTCATAAAAATAATTTCTTTTCTTCATAAAAATAATTTAATGAAAATTAAATTTGATGAACTTAAGCCTAATTAAAAATATTAAAAATTTGGATTAAAAACAATAGTTCAACAAAATAACCACAATACTAATTATTTTAATTTAAAATTATCAAAAACTTTAATAAAATACAATAATCACAGCACAAAACGTGGACTTTTTGTAAACATAAACAAAACTTTGACATAAACCTAGACAAACAATGCAAGAGCAAAAAATCGTCATCTGGCGTAGTGCTGCCACCTGTTTATTCCACCATGGTTACATATATGCTTTTGTTGTGTAAACATAGTAAAAAGAACAACAACATTCGATTCCTCTCCTATGCTTTTAATTGGAGAACAGTAGAAAATAAGAAAAAACAAGAGACAGACAATTTTAACTGTTTTGTTTTCTTTTTGGAACAGTTGTTGTTTTTAAATGTTGCCGTTGATTTGTGCATAGGAATAATTTTAAATGTTACCGTTGATTTCTAAAATGTTGTGCATATGAATAATTTCAATGTTACATTAGGTCTGTCTGCGTACACATATTTTGCGCAAAATGTTGCAAAATGTTGTCTGCGTACTCCAAATCTCTTGCAGCGAGAGAGCCAAAAAGAGAATTTTTTGACAGTTGGAAGTTAGAGAACTTGCAAAATGTTACTGAGAAATTTCCGCTTGCAAGATTTTGCAAATAGTTTGAACAGGGGGGTTATTATGTAATACGATTCGAAAGAAAAGATTTACGAATTCGTACAAATTGTATTATGTAGTAAGTTTATCGAAAATTTATTTTTGAACGTTCGGAAATATTTTATTTTTGAGGGATTTTTTTACCCCTTTTCGTAAATTAAAAATTACCCTTTTACAATTGCAACTATGTTATACGAAAGAAAATGTCAGTTCATTTATATTGTTCGTAAATTATTCGAAAGTGGCTGTGCTTGCGAAAACGATAACAAATTTAAAAATGTAAGTATGTAAGTAAATTAAACTTTTTACAAAAACTGTAAAATACAATTAAAAACATAAGATATCCTCTATATTTAGAACTGTGAGTGACTTGAAATCACAATTTATACCATGTGTTTGTTGTCACAACTCTTTTTGTTTTTAGCCCGAAAATTTTTATACATAGCAATTTTTTTAAATGCTTTAGGGAATGCTCAAACAAAGCAATGTTTACAAAACCAAGACAGTATGAGGTGATGGTTAATTTTATGGTTGCACATGCAGATTTAGCAAAGGGCCATCTAAACGTTGCAAATGCTAAAAGCAAGTCGAAGGATTTGTGGCAAAGACTGTCAAAGGATTAATATGCGGTTGGTCCACCGTATAGTAAATTGGAAAAAAGTGAGTTTTCATTTAATCGATTTTGTGTTAACTATTTTTTCAAATGTGTTTTTTACTAGGTATGGGAAGACTATAAACAACACGTTAAAGTTAAATGTCTGTTTTCGGTTGAAGTATAAATGCTCATTGTTACTTGGCCTTATTGCTTGAATGTGAGTGCCGTCTACTGCTCCAATTACTCCAAGTATTCCACATTAATTAAAAAAAATATCTTTTCGCGTCCTTTTTTTTTTCTTCAGTCATTTCAAAGATAATATGCTTCGGGCAAAGATTTGGTTCGAATTTAAGTAAAGTATTTATTGACTAAATATATAATTGCATGAAAATATAATTTTAAATTAAAAGTGACAAAGTTTTATGCTGATTTACAAAAATCTAAAATTCTTAAAAAATACCTCAGATAAGCATATGGAAATTGATGGGTGTGAAAGTCCCACAAGACGATCTTGGCCAATCTAATGTTGGTATCCAACCTGTTCCAAACATTTTAATGTGGCAGCTAATTTTTTCAAAGGTGCAATGACTGCCAATCTTTCAGGTGGCTTTAAATCGCCTTTTATTCAATTGTAGATATACATAAATGAATTTTTATTAAGCCGAAAGTTTTTCGCGAAACTAAAAGTAGTATTTTTATGATTAAATTTCATAATTAAAAAAATCTTTCTTACGTACTATTAGCAAGGCTCATAATTTCGGATGTATCTTATTATTATTTTCTGTTGAACTCTTTCTGCAATTGCATCACTTTCTTCATCGCTATCTCCCAACCACAATGCAACAGAATCCATGTTCTTAAACCGTTATTTTTTATATTAATAATTATTTGTTATTTTATTTTGTTTGGAAGTTTTCATTTATATTTACGTTTTGCGGAAAATTTAACGTTTTCTTTTTAACGCTTGTTTTTCAAAAAAAGTTCTGTCAATATTGACAGCTGCTGTCAAATTTATTGTTTATAAATTTGGCAGCACTTTGTTTTTCCCTTTTTTTAACAAATACAAAATGTGTTGCTTTCGAACGGATTAGAAAATACCATTTCATTTTCGATACGGAAATTTCTTTCGAAAGTATTTTCGTTTCGAATCGAATTACATAATAACCCCCCAGCTGTTTGAATGAAATAGTTTTGTGAAATGAAAATAAAAATTGAAATTTAACAAAGGCAGAGGTAAGTAGTTAGAATTGTGTTGATTTTTAACGTTTATAATAAATTATAATAAACAAAACATTTTACTTCATGCTAGAAACGTCCAAATATACAGTGCGACCGTGGCGTAAGTGGAGTGGAGATGGCAGAACCGATAGAACCAGCAGAACTTTGTAGGACAAACTTTGCAATTGAAGAGGCGAGTATTTGGAATTGTGTTCCTGGCGAGCACTTCACATCCAAATTATTTTTCTCCGTTGTCAAGCTGTTGGAGGGCACTGTATTGGGCATTTCATTCTTTTTTTCCATTGTTGGGCAATGTAAGCAAAAGAAGTTTTATACAAAACCCGACAAATAAAACTAAAAACTAAGAGAAATTGAATTTACCAAATTAATAACAGTGTAATAAACAAGTTTTTTAATTTATAACACTTTTTAAGATTCACTTTAATTAATAATTTTTTAATTAACCTCGAAAATTCAATTTTGCGTACACATATGCTAAAATTCTTTTTCTTTTTTATTCCAATTGTTTACACACCGATCAGCTATTTTCTTGCAAAATTTCACTGGATACTGTCTGCGTACTTTTTGAGATTTTTTCAGCCGATAGAGTAGTATTGGTCTTACTCTCCCAAAAAAATTTACTGAGTATTTGCTACTGGAAAAGTACCCAGACAGACCTATTATTAGTATGGTAACAATGTAAAAATGGGTGTATTTAATTGTTTTAAAACAATTTGGTGGCGCTTTGCGATTTTTTTTTATAATACGTTTTGTGTTACTTTAAATTAATAAGTGTTTGGTGTTAATGAGTTAAGACTTGATTTAAGTAAAGTATTTATTGACTAAATATATAATTGCATGAAAATATAATTTTAAATTAAAAGTGACAAAGTTTTATGCTGATTTACAAAAATCTAAAATTCTTAAAAAATGCCTCGCGGTGGTAACTAGACAAATGGGGTTGATAGGCTTCGAAGGAAACCTTCCACAATATTACGGAATATGTAATCGGTCTTCAACAAATCGAATGATAATACTGACATCTTAGATGTTTCTTTTAAGTGTGGCTTAAACTCAATCCCACTTTATTTTCGAAATTTTTCCTTCATTAAAAGCTGTTTTTGGGAGTGGACAGATTTCAAGAAAATCTGGTAAGATGAATAGAGTTGCAATACAATAAATGTTGGTCGAATTCAATCTAAATAACAACATTATTAGACGGCACAAAACTTTATACCGGAGAGAATTTTGTATGAGGGCTATGTAGAATTATGATCCGATTCTCACTATTTGCAATAGGCAAACATTTTTTTTTTATTCATCACAAACGCATAACACCCTGTTCAACATTGGTAGTGTGGGTACAAAACCAACAACTCTGCCAAAAAGAAAACTAAATACATATTAAAAATTATTCGATTGTACTGATGTGTGTAATAAGTAAGACTATTGATCATGGAAATCACGAATTGCTGTTATGAGGTTAGAATTCATGTAAAAGTTCTCTATGCCCAATATTATCTAGGTATCTGGAGTATCACAAAGGGACCGATAAAGGACCCAAATGAGCTGTCTGTTGATAGCTGCGCATGGAACCCAACTTAACCTATCTAGCTATCTACATCTATATGAGATTTTTCGTCTTGAAGTGATTTTAGGGAGGATGTTCATATGGGACCAATGGTTAAAATGATTTTTGTATGAGGGGTATGTGTAATTTTAGACCAATTCATACAATTTATAATAAACACCAATTTTGTTCAGCACAAACGAATAATAAACATTCTACCTTTGGTGGTGTGGGTAGAAAAACAAATTTTCCAAAAAGAAAATTAAAAATTATTTCAATCATTCTGTTTTTAAAGCCACACTATAATAGATAGAGAGGATATTATGCGATTATAATAAAGTATGTAACAGATAAAAATATTAGTTCTGGACCCCCCTTCAGTGTACCAATCAATCAAGTCCGTTTGGCTGGCTGGTATGCACTAAGCAAAGTCTGTATTTATAGATTGCAGTTGATTGTGTCGACTGCTGGCCCATACTAGTATATACTTTATAGGGTCTTAGATCAATATTGTAAAAATTACAAACGGAATGACAAACTTATATATACCCTTTTCCACCTGAGGTGAAGGGTATAATAAGTAAAAAAAACTTAACTTATCCCCAGTGTTTTTCTTTTTGTGCAACGGTCGACACAATCAATCACAATCTAGAGGTACAGAATTTTAAAGTGTATGCCAGGTAGGATTTTTAGAGGATAGTATAGACAGACATCAGTACAAATACATAATACCCGCTCCACCCATTGTGGTGTGAAATCACTTTCGATCAGAATTGATTTCTGTGGCAGAAATAGACATTTGTGCAATTGATGTCTAAGAGTTATTGAAAATATGGACTACTGCACGCAAAGAAAAAACATGGTTGTGGTAAGAGCAACATATTATGATAAGATTCATGATTAGTAGTCACCATATAACGATTATTATTGAATCAAATTATGGCCAAATATATTCGTAATATTACATCATAATATTTTTCATATTCTTATCATGTTAATTATAATAAGTTAAGACGTTATCATATTATTATCATGTTAATCATTAATCATATAATGATACACGACAATAAAAAATATTGATTTTTTTTTTTTTGCATCAATTTCTTTAAGCTTTGTTCACACTCAGAGCAACAATTTCGGGCGAAATTTGGAAACGTTTTCTTTTTTAAAATGTTGCTCTATTATGAACACCAGTGAAAATGTTGCTGACTATTGTGAACAAAGCTTTATTTTTTTAATTTGAATTTTTTTTTAATTGTTTAACAACTCACTAACAAATAATTCGATAGACGAACGGCACAATTTATGCAAAATTATTTTACAAATGGCACCAGCATAATATTATTAGAGTAAAAATATTTTGATTGCAGCTTAAACATACTATGACTACACGTATAGAAAGTTATCATGTTATGGCTATTAAATAGTATTAAATGGTTGTGTTTTCAAAGTTATCATTATTTAGTTGTTAGAAAAATAATTATTTTTCAGTCCACAATACTCCAATTTTTAATTGCGATAAACATGGATATGTTTACAGTAACCATATTGATGATATTAAATAAAAATGACAATTATTTGTCTACGACAACAAAATATTGTTACAATAAGCATAGTGTAGTTGCCGTAACCATGCCCAACCATATTTTTTCTCTGCGTGCATATACAGTGATGTGACAAATAATAGACACACGAAATAACATGGAAACCTAACATTAAAATTCAAAAGAGCATTTCTTTAAAAAGCAATCGGATATTGCAAACAAATAAAAAGTGCTTTGTAGATAATTTACCTAGCTTGGGCTTGATAAAGTTTCAGAATAGAAAATCTTTTAGACTATTTAAACCAGTGATGCCAGGAAACATTTTTAGAAAAAATCGATTTTTTCCCTATAACCAAAAAAAAATTTCCCTACACTCTTCCCTACGTTACAAATTTATTGTTTTATAATAAAATTTATTTATTAAAAAAAAACAATTAATTTTAAAAATAATACTGTGTAACAAATTTTATTTTTTGACAAAAACGCCTCTATAAATCCTTCAATCTAGAACAAAACAGAGTCAAACTTTGTATTTGGTTTATCATTTCCCCATCTTTTGTTAATTTTTGAAGAGCTTAATAGTTATCAAGAATACTTTTTATTTAAAATTTTTTAAAAATTTGAAATTGTATATTTTTATTTCTCTTAGCTTGGAAGGTGTGATTGTTTTTTTACCAATAAATTTCTATGCAGAAATTTCATTTATTAGATATTCGCTTTTAATATTCGCATACATTTTAGAGAATGTGAGTGCGAACGCGAATATACTTTCGAAGAATATTCGGGTGCATGGTTTTAATATATGAATTGCCAGGCTGTTAGGACTCATAGTATATGGTTTCTTTTAAAAAATACTACATTTGTAATAAAATGCTATTGTATATGAAAAATTTTAATTTTTAAATGAAAATTAGATGAATATTTAAAAAAATAAAAAATCTGTCCTTTTTCCCCTACGCTTGAAATTTTTTGAAAAAATCCCTACAAAAAGGGAAAAAACTGATTTAAACCAACATAGCGGTATGTTTGTGGGGTCTTCATTATAACAACTGGCTGTTACAAAAACTTCAAATATACTTTTATGATACCATACACGTTTCTTAAAACAAGAAAATTCAAAATCTTAAAATAGTTTCCTGATTTTAACTTAAAAAGAAACATTATGCTTAAACCCAGCCAAACATATACAGTACTTTTCGCTTATAGTCCACTACTATAGTTGCACAACTTTTGTGGACTATAAGCGAATTTGGACTATAACCGATTTTTTTTTATAAGCCATTTTATGGATAATAAGTGAAACCTAGTATAATCCACATTTTGGACTATATTAATATTATTTTCTTCAATAAATCCACTCTTTTTAAACCAAAGAAAAGTTTTTTTAATACATAACCAAAAATTGATTTATTTGAAATAAATTGTTAAAACAAAAATCTTTTTAATTAATTAATTCAAATGCTTTTAAAGATTTCAATAAAAACAAATGCGTATGAGATTCATTTTAATTATTTGGATGACGAAATCAAACACAACATAAATATCAATTTCATAGGATCTTTACATGGGGTCTTCACCTGACAGTTTTTTGTTATACCAAACGTCAAAGTCTATATAAAAAACTCTAATATTTTTATTAGCGTTTTTTTATGAAGTTGGACGTTTATTTAACAAAAAATTGTCAGACGAAGACACCATAGTGGTATTCACACCGAGCTTGTTAGTCGTTAATCTTTACTTTTTTACACGCATTTGTTTTTGTATATTTAAGCCGCTACCGGATTAAAATTAAACAAATTAACGGCACGGCACCCCTGATAAAATAGTTATTAGTTGGTAACTCACTACTTACGGTCAGCAAACGTTATTTGTGTCAAAGCATGAGTAATTAAATGGTTTACAATTGTTTTTTTTACACTTTCTCGTGGCATGTTTTATTTTTTCCAGAATAATAAATTGTGTCAGAACAATAAATCAGCTGTTTTACTACGAAAGTTACCAAAATAACAAAGTTTTAAAAAGGGGGCCGTTCACTGTTGGTAACTTTAACAAATTAACAAACTACCGAGTAACAAATTAACAAGTTCGGTGTGAATACCACTCATGTCATGAAATATAAATTGTGAAATTTGGTATTTATAATACAGTAGACGCTCAGAAATTCAAACTCTCAGAATTAACTTAATGTTGTTAGAGTTTAAAACTCAGTTTTTTTGGTGTTTGTATTACACATACTAAATAAAGTCAAATGTACTGAATTGTTATTTTTTATATTTCGTTAAGTTTTTTATAGTTTTTATGTTAAATAAACTAAAATTAAAAAAAGTATACTTTTGTATATCTTTATGGTCAAATTTATGTTAATTTTTGTAAAAAAACCGTCCAGAAATTCGAATAATTCGGAAATTCGAATCGCTCTAAAAACAAATTGGATCGAATTTCCGAGCGTGTGCTGTAATTGCCAGAAAGGTAAATTAAAACATGTTGCCAGTTGATTAAAAATATATAAAAAACAGAGTGGAATATAAGCGAACATTTTAGCATGAAGAATTATATACGCGTGCTAAGAAAATGTGTCTTTTAAACGAAAATGGACTACAAGCGAAATGGACCTTAGAACAAATAATGTGTATGAAATTCGAAAAAATCTGCTTGTAAATATGACAGTTTTTGGCCTTTAAGCGGAATGGACTATAAGCGAAAATTACTGTATTTAGAATAGACCAAATTTTCTTGGTACAAGCCCTATTTTCTGTCGATTTAGTAAATAATTCCTCCGTGTAGTGAAATAGTATCAAATTATTTAAAAACTAAATTGCCCCTTTTTCTCTACACTACCCATATTGGTTAAAGTTATTTTCAGAAGGGGGTTTACATGAGACTTATGGGAAATTCTGCACCCACCACAACAAAAACAAATTTTTTTTTTGTCATAAAAGTAACTTTATTTAAGCCAAATTTAAGTTTGTAGCCAACATTTCGCACGTAATTATTAAGAGGGAATTAACTCAAAATTCAATAATGTTCAGTAGAAGCAAAAATAAAAATAATAATAATTCTTAAAGGCTCTGTTAGTCTTTACTTTCTGTTTCTGTTCTGTTCCGTACCGTTCTGTTACGAAAATGTAATAGTTACTTTTTCTGTAGTTACTTTTCAGCCATTTATGACAAATTTATTCACCCCTATCGCCCTATGTTATGGGAATATGATACATGGGATCAAACCTAAATTCCCATCCCCAACAAATCGGTATCGCAAATATTTTGGGAGTAAAAATTTCTATTGTGAATTATTTGTCAGTGGTTTTTAAACAAAAGTCTCTATTGTGAGTAACTTGTCAGAGCTTGTATTGTGAAAGAAAAATATACAAAATAAAATACTAATAAAAATATAATAAAATAAATAATGAATAGTGTTTATCTTCATTTTGTTTAAGTACACTCCTTCAATAAAAGGAAAAAGTAATTTAATTTAGTCCTTCTTTAGAATACAAATTAAAATTTACATGTTCCCTTCTCATTCACATCAACACTTGTTGGGAATTGATTTAGTAAAAAAATTCGCGGGAGTAAACATTGGCGATGCCAAATTTTTTAAGTTTGGGAATTCATTCCCAAAAAATTTGCTATGGGAATCATTCACAATACGAAATAAAAAAATATGGGAATATTTTAATGGGAGTAGTTGTTTGCGATAGGGGTGATTAGTTTTGCACCGTCCATTGTTTTATTTTAAAAACTTTAATGTACATAAATTTGAAAAAATTAAATTTTATGAATTCTTAAAATCAAAAAACATTTTATTTCAATATAAATATGTATTTTTTATTATTTATTTTGCTGTCACTTACAATTACTTAACAAGTTTTTGATTTTAACAAACTGAACCGCAACAGAACAGAAAAACTAATCAATTTCACAGGTTTTTTAATAACAAAAACAAATCAGCTGATTCGTAACAGAACAGAAAGTAAAGACTAATTCTGCCTTAAGCCAACCGTTTCATCACCAAAAAGTAAAAAATAAGTTATGATACAGCGGGTAGATATGATTACGCATGGATTTTTACCAAAACGTGAAAATAGAAATTTTGAGTTAATACCCTCTTGTTGATCAAGTGCGATATATAAAATAGTTATAACAGTTAACCTGATTTGTATTACAATTTGCAATAGTCCATTGAGCAATGAGAGCTTATGTACCAGATTTTATGTTCACACACGGACAAAAGAAACGGACAGACAGGCTCCAAGCTATTCAGAAAGTAAGTCTGAGTTGATCGGCTTACTAAGAGCTTGGTCTAAAATAACATAATATTTTTAAGCCCAACAACCGTGTAGGGCATATAAGACTCACTACAACCAATGATTGAAATATACGGAGCACAATTTGCAAAAAATACTTGAAAAGTGTGAAAGTTTAAACCAAATTTCGCATTTAATTTGTAATTTTGTATGTGCTTAGATTTGTGGTCATTGTGTTACCCACTAATATAACTGACATCAACATACTTTTATTATATCCGATAGCAGTTATCGTATTTCAAAGAAACATTTTACATTTTTTGTGATTGTTCATCGTTAAGGCGAGTCAACAAATATTGTAGATGCTAAGTATAAGTATTTCGAAAGTGGGTGGTCTGTCTATAGTTTATACAAGATAGATAAACTTAAAAAATACTGTAAAATGAGCAAATTTTTTAATTAATCATAAATTTGGCAGATAATCGAATTTAAATATTTCTTCTGCAGACATAAAGAGAGACTATCAATGTCTTTTTTAAAAATTAAATCATCATGTTTAATGTGATTTGCAAATCGTCTTAGCATTATCATTCACAAAAGCAGCTTAAAAAGTTAAATTCAGTAAAACATACCAAGGGATGGATCAGAAATCTACGAAACATAAACAAACTAATTATTAAGTTGGATAAGAATAAACAAATTCATAATTAAAGATATTTAAACATCCCACGGCAATGTCAATAATTATTAATGGCATTAAATTGTTACGATGTTTAATTAATTCAAA
This sequence comes from Pollenia angustigena, assembly GCA_930367215.1. Classification (NCBI taxonomy): domain Eukaryota; kingdom Metazoa; phylum Arthropoda; class Insecta; order Diptera; family Polleniidae; genus Pollenia; species Pollenia angustigena. The sequence continues at coordinate 113,725,176 of OV884057.1, read as the reverse complement.
TACACCACAAACACAACTGACCTCTCTAGTAAAACTATTTATGCACCAACAACGACATCATAATCATCCTATTCAGCTGAGTAAATGACGATGACCACCGCTTATAACAATGATGATAAACAAAAGATAACTAAACAATCGGACACACAGATACGATCTTCAATCATACCCACACAAACATGCTAGAGCAGATAAAAATGATATAATACAGATGGTAACCCAGTAAACATTTTTTATGTAAAAAGGAGGCAGCATGTAAATAAATTAAAAAATGATAATTACAGCAAATTTCAAACCACCAGTACCACTGGTTAAAGATGGATGTTTGACCACCGCAGTGGTGCTGAGTTTAGATTCTTGAAACATGTTAATTCAACCCATGTTCAAGCCCCAGCTGAGCCAAGAAAATTATCAGTAAAAAAAAAAATTAAATACAAATTTCATGTTGTAATAAATTCCTTCCTTCAGTAAAAATAATTTAATGAAAATTAAATTTTATAAACTCAAGCCTAACTAAAAATATCAAAAAATTGTAAATTAATAGTGTAATTTCTAACCTTATAAAACTGTGGCAAGCCAATCATCTCAAGACAAAAAGAAGCGACTGTGAATGCCAAAGATATAAATAAAATTTTAAAAGGTAATTCGTACGTTCGTCAAAAAAAAAATCGAAATTGCCTTGCAAAAATACTTTATTTAAAAAAATAAAACAATTCATCCGTACTTAAATCAAGCCGCTGCGGTGTCTATAGTACGTTAAAAACGGATTTCCTTATTCAAGGCTATTTAAGTGCAAAATACCTTGCTTATCCATATTTAATTCCGAATTCTTAGTTGAAATATGAATATTTCGAATTCTTCCGAAAATGTGATTGATTAAGTAAAACTAGGGCTGAAACAATCTCAAAATGCGCTTGATTCAAGTATTGATTTAATTTAAATTCTGACTCAAGAATTTCTTAGATGGTTTAATCTCGATTCGTACTAGAAATGATCCGAGAGTGAGATTAGATTAATTCTAGCCCTAACACTTACCCCACATGTTTATTTCACTTTTGTTGTATTCCACCCTTTGTTAACAGAAGAATTCTCAATTATAAGACACCAGCAGCATGGCCAATATCGTTTCTTAAATATTCTACTTTGAAAATTTGATTTATTTGACTACATAATGTTAACAAATAGAATATGGGAATTATTGCTTCTTATTTTACTCTTTAAACATAAAAAGAATCTAAATTTTTCTTCTTGTAGTGTTGTTGTTGTTTCTATAAATCAAACCTTTACAAACACACGCGTGTGCATGCATATTGGTTTTCGAAAGTTATCCCATTTTGGATTGCTTTAAGTACTTTTAACTGTTATTTGCACTTAAATAAAAGAATGAGTTTTTTCTTTCAGTGTTGTCTTCATATGACAAAATAAAACTAATTTTACTGCTAGACATAGCAAAAAATTGTTTTTTTTGTAAGATGTGGTATAATAATAAAAATAAATATTAGAATTAAAGAAAATGATTTTTAAGTTTGCCAGTTAGTCACTTTTTTTCGTCAAATATTTGATAAGTATGCCTGTAGCTTTATAAGAAATAATTGCATAAAAGAAACCCACGCTTATATGAAAAATGTACGTGAAATTTTATGATTTCCTTATATCCGTTATGTACTGTAATATACTTCGACTTTACCTTTACTATAGAATTATTTTCAAATGCAATTTTCGATTATAAAGCTACTATGTTCACACCCATCGAATATTTGACGTCCTACACGTAACCACTGGTTTTACCGTTCTTTAGATATAAATAAATCTATTTGTCAATAAATTGATAACAATTACAAAAAATATCGTTATACGAATTAAAACTTTGCAAGTTGATTTAAAATTTTGTGAAAATAATCCACATAAAAAAATGAAGTTGTTCGTCTGAAATTCAAATCAAAAAATCTTTTAATTATAAGACTATTAAAGCTTTCGGAATTGGAAAACCGCGTAGGATGCCCCAAAATATGAAAAAAGCCCATCGATGTGGCAACATATCTATTTTTATGACAAGTCCAAGTTGTGTTTTTCAGCATAGGTATATTAAATTTGAGTTTTTAATATCTGATTAAAATTTTTTTAATACTGCAAATGTGGCAGCCCATATTTTATTTCCACCCAGTTATGAGCGGTACGAATTATGACAAACAAAATTAAAAATTGGTTGTACAAAAAAAGTAGTAAGTACCAAAGTTATAGAACAGGGCAGTATGAACACCTTAAGTAAAAGTTAGGGCAAAATATGCAACATGTTTTGCATGTTTTCCATCAACATATTCACAAAACAACTTGAAAATGTTTCCCATAGTTGTATTTTTTGTACAATCGAACGCAAAAATGTGGAACATGTAACATTAATGCAACATATTTCTTAGAAAACAAATCGCCATAATATAAGCATTTTTTTTAAATCCATTAATAAAATTGATCACTAACAGAACAACCTAAATCAGCGCGCAAAGCGTGTTCTTTCGGTCAAAAATGCTCATGCCCATACAAAACATATGAGTTCAAATAGCGCGGCATCAATGCTTTGCAACTGGAAAATCCTATTTAAGTAGTGAAGTTGGCTGCTATTGTTAAAAAGTAATGGCCATTGAGCTATTCTTTGGTCAATTTTGATAGCGTTGACGCTCTTATTTAATATTAATTTTGTCGTTGCACCATCTTACGCCAAACGCGCTGATTTAGGTTTGTCCATAACATTGTCCGAGTTTAGACGAGCGAACATTTGGAAGGAAAACATCTGGAATTCTCTTTTGTTTTTTCATTCGCGGTCACACAGACGAACATGTTGCCGGAAACATTCTGTTATTTTTGTTGTTTTTTTCTCAAAAAGCAGAGTAAATATCAACAAAGAAAATGAGAACAAAGCGTATCGTCGAGTACCGAACACAAAAACAATTCTCTCTTCCCCACCCGTAATTTGCTACCAAACAAAATGTTTCCCTTCCAAATGTTTCCCTGTCGAAATGGGCACATTGAAACACAGAAAATAAAAAAGAATACCCAATTTTAACATTTAACAAGTTAGAGTACTATATTCCGCTGTGCCGAGTCTTTGATATCCTCCACCGACAGTTCGAATATTTCTGGAGTAATATCTATATGATGTCTATTTATTATTAAGTTATCTTTATAAAAACAGACATCTGCATTAAAATTGGTTGCGGTTTAGACACATATTAAATAATTGACTGACAATCAGAAATTTGTATGACTCTTTTTAAGCAATTTTTACTAGCTTGATTAAAATATCATGATTCGTAACAGTTTAAGCCGAACTTAAATGATTTTCAGGAGGGGAATTTATGTTGAAGCCATGGTAAGCTATAAACCAATCATCCCTAAATTAAAAGACATAAATTTCAATGCAGCGGAGAAATTAGTTTTAGCGTTTGCAGTGAATTTCAGAAGGCTGCTTTAAATGGATCTAAGGGTCATTATGGACCGTAAATCACAAAATTGCATAACATGTTTTCTGGCCATATGAAGCTAAGTTGGAAGAAAGTTTACCGCAATATTTATATCTGCTACAGTTTAAGGCGTTTTTAATTATTTTACCAGAGCGGGCTTTATATGAGGTCTATAGTATATTATGGACCGATCATCACGAAATATATTAGTGTGATTTTTAGTAATATAAAACTGTGAAGTATTAAATTTTATTCTGATAGCATTATTTTGTACGGTTTTAGGCGTACTAAACTGTTTTCCGGGAGTAGGGTTTATATGGGGCCTATGGTAAATAATGGACCGATCTTCAGGAAATTTTACAGCGTGAACTTTTGCAAAATCTTATATCATTCCGTGCATTTTTCCACCAGTTATGTTACTTTTTGTAACAAAATTATCAATTTTTATATCCTCCACCACAATTAGTTTGAAGAGGGTATATTAAGTTTGTCATTCCGTGTGAAACTTTTTTATTATTTATCTCAGACCCCATAAAGTATATATATTCTGGGTCCTTGAGTAATTCTAAGTCGATTTAGCCATGTCCGTCTGTCCGTCTGTTGAAAACACGCTCACTTTCAAACAACTTCAAAGAAATAAACAAACTTGGTGCCAAATAGCTTGTAGTTATCCTAAGCAGTTTGGGATTGAAATCCAGCAAAATCGGTTCAGTAGGACCAGAGCTATGAATCAAAATGTGGAACCACCCCCTAAAAAAATTGATAATTTTGTTACAAAAAATAACATAAATGCTCGAACAAGGCACGGATGAGATAAGATTTTGGAAAAATTTGTTTTATTTGACTGGAAATCACGCTGTTAAATTTCGTGAAGATCCGTCCATAATTTAACCTAAGCCCCATATAAACACTCCTCCCGGAAAACAGTTTAGTACGCCTAAAACCTTAAAAAATAACGCTAGCGTAACAAAATTTAGTACGTCACTGTTTTTTGGGACTAGAAATAACACTGTGAAATTTCGTGACGATCGGTCCATAATTTACCTTAGGCCCCATATAAACCCTTCTACCGGAAAACAGTTTAGTACGCCTAAAACCGTAAAAAATAATGCAATCATAACATAACATTTTGGCTCGTCGCAGTTTTATAGGACTATAAATGATACTGTGAAATTTCGTGAAGATCGGCACATAATTTACCCTAGGCCCCATAGAAACCCTACTCCCGGAAAACAGTTTAGTACCCTTAAAACCATAATTAATAATGCTAGCATAACAGAAATTGGTACGTCACAGTTTTAAAGGACTAGAAATGACGCTATGAAATTTCGTGATGATCGGTCCATAATTTACCCTAGGCCCCATATAAACCCTACTACCGGAAAACAGTTTAGTCGCCTAAAACCATAATTAATAACAAATCGTCACAATTTAAGATAATAATAACATCATACAAATATTACTTCTTAAACATTCGAACTGTCGGTGGAGGGTATCAAAGATTCGGCACAGACAAATATAGCACTCTTACTTGTTTTTAGGTTGTTGTTTCACATTTTGATTCACAGCTCTGATCCTACTGAGCCGATTTTGCTGGATTTCAATCCCAAACTGCTTATGAAAAGTACAAGCAATTTGACACCAAGTTTATTTATTTCTTTTGAGTTCTTCGAAAGTGAGCATGTTTTCAAAAGACGGACAGACAGACAGACGGACATGGCTACATCGGATAAGAATTACTCAAGGACCCAGAATATATATACTTTATGGGGTCTGAGATTAATAATAAAAAAGTTTCACACGGAATGACAAACTTGTATACCCTCTTCGCAACTAATTGTGGTGGAGGGTATAAAAAAGCAATTGCTCTGCTATTTTTTCTTTGGCATGTGTGATGATACGTTATTATGTTTAATGGTGTTTTCTTTTCTAAAAAATAATGATGCATTATAGTTGTGTAATATATTTATTAGGTTACACGAAGCCCTACAAAGTGATGCATTTTTCTAAATTACAATGGAACAAAATATTAGCTTTTAACTTTTTAACGCGTTGTGTATTTTTGACAAGTAATCAGCTGACAATAAAAAGAATAATTTAACAAATTTGTGAATCATGAAAGAAAAACTTATTGAAGAGCTTAAAAAACATACAATATTTATATAAAAAGAATAAATTCAATAAAATAATAAAATTTTGATATACTTTCGAACCCGTTTTCAATGCAAAAATAAGTAAACAAATAAAAAACAGCTGACAGGAATGGCTTTTGTAACGCGTGTTGTGTAACTTGTAATTTTTCACGCGCTTAAGTTTTTAAACGCACGATACTCGTCGACGAACTAACGCGTGTTATGTACTTCCACCTTTATGTTTATTTAGCGTGTTAAATATTGAATGCAAAGTTTGTACTAAAAGCGATATTCACCACGCTTGTAGCAATTTTCAACATTAAATTTTCTTACAATTCCAATAAGCGTTAACAGCACTGATTTTCAATAATTAATGTCAGCTGTTGTTAAAAATTTTGCTACAAAAAAAATATAATAAAAGTAAATCAAACGAAAAACAAAAAGTTTTTATATCCATCACAATATAACGCAAATTGTCCGCAAACACAAGAAAAACATACTTGCTTGCATAAAAAAGTACTTTACGCAGATGCAAAAAAAGGGTATTATCTCACACTCAGTTATAACTGCGGGTAAGAAATGGAACAAATTTGCCATTTATTGTTGCAATATGTATAGAAAGGAAAACGACAACTTCTCACATTTTTGCATATATTTTTAGAATGGAACAAAAACCCGCACGAATGGTAGCATATATGGAACATTATTGTCAGAAAAGAAAACACCATAAGAAAATTATGCACTTGATGATACGTCATTTTTAATTTTGTTAATATTTTGTTATTTTTTAAGGTAAAAGTTAAAAATTTTGCAAACATATGTAATGTGATAACGTGAATCGTAATCAATAAAAAAGTCAATTCCGAATTTCTGGATAATACGTTGTTTTGCATTTAAAGTGATGACCTGTGGTTAAGGGTAAAAAGAGAAATATGATCATATGTTATGTTGACTAAGGAGAAGGAGTGAAAAGGGGCGCTTGAGAGGCAATTATAAGCCGCTAGCATCACCGTCTGTAGTAATAAACAAATGTTCTTTATTTAGGGTATATTTTTGTCTTTTCATAGATCCTGTGACAAATAAAAACTGAACACAAATAACAAATTCATTGTTCAACAGTTCCACTGTTAAAAGTTTTAAACATGAACGTGGATTCAATTCCATTTGTTCGACTAGTAAGTCAAATTGTTGTGCCGTGGTAATTTTATCTATTTTTTTATTAAAAAAAGAAGCTATTTGTAATAAAGTGAAAAAAATTTAACTAAAAATTTAAAAATTATAATCTTTTGGCGGCTTTTTATTTGAAAAATCTATACGTTCGCCTTAATATTTATTATTTTTCAACTGAAATGTCTTTTTTAACAGCTGTCATATATTTTCGGCAACTGGCAGCTCAACTTTAGTTCGATTGCCATATATACTCGACACATTATTTATTTTTTATGCTGAAAATTGTTTGCGGGGAATATGCATCAGTACTACGCAACCTGTGTGATTTACTCAAGATGGTTAATAAATTTTTATTAAAGAGTCAAATTATCGTAATACTTGTATGTTTTTACTTCGTTTTCATCTCTTTTTCGAATCGAATGTATTTCGGTGTCATCAAAGCCTTAGAAATTTGAATATAAAAGAAAAGAAAACAGAGAAATGCATGAAGGTTGGGCAAAGATAATAAACACCTATAAGTTATATTTAATTAATTAGTGATGAATTAAAAGCTAAGCTTGGAATAAAATTAAACAGTTTTACGAATATCGACAATTAAGAACGTTATCGTTATTTAATAAATGATCATTAATCATATACATACCTTGAAAACGTTTACTTCTTTATCTGGATTAGAACACATCAATCAATTCAAGTACCGGATACCTCCGGTTTAATTCCACAGTAGTAACGTCCTCAAAAAAGAGCTACTATTCATAAAATATACAAATCATTTCTTAGCTGTCAAAGTTAATAAAGCAGATTAAAAAAGTAAATTTTTATGAAATTTTATTCGGTTCTTTGCTCAATTCTTAAGGTTATTAATAACAATAAACTGCCATTTCTTTTTAAGAAAAATTAGTTTTCTCAATACATAAAACCAGTTAAAAGGAAAGTAGCTAAAAAAAATAGTGGTCACGTTTTTTTGGAATTTTTTTGTCAAATATTTGTTAAATGTGAAAGCTATGCATACGCCGATCTGTCTGATTTTAAATAGAAAAACTTTTAAAAGGAGATCCCATTACTACATGGTTAAGCTTAGCCTTCAAAATGTAACTACAACCATATTATGGTTGTCTACACCCATGTACATTAGTATTTTGGCCATATATACATAAATGGCCATTATTTACTAAAAGTGTTATAATACAAAAATACCATTTTTCAATAAAGCCGTTTTTAGTTGTTAATCAAAAATATCGTTCATACACCAAATAAATCGTTTATCCAGAAAAACCACAATACAGGAGGGGGTTTCTGCTTATATGTGAAACAACTTAAAATATTGGTCCTAGACCCACCTTTTAGCATACCGATTGACTCAGAATCAGTTTTTGAATCGATTTTACAATGTCCGGCTGGCGGGTTTGCCATACAAATCTTGAGCGCAAAATACAGGAATTTTGGAGATTATTTGACGAAATTTGTTATATAGCTTATAATTGCTACAAGAATTAAGCCTTTTAAAAATGGTGAGATGCGATCCATAATTTCACATAGCCCCTATTCAAGCTTCTTTTCGAAATCGTATACTAGCGCCCATAATATACCTTATTGTGTTAACATTTCCTTTAAATTTGGTCCAAACTCATTTTATTGGATCTAAGTCATCCATCAAATTTTTATTAGTTAGAATCGGTCCCATACAAAACTTATCCCGAATATAGCATTAAATGCCATAACCTCCTTATAAATCTTGGTTTGACATTAAATTTGGTTACGGTAACATTGACGATAGCCTATTTGTCGCGTCATTGTATAAATTAGTCTAGAATTAATATAGAATTAAACTAGAAATAAATCCTCTCCCTTGCATCTCTTGAAGACAAAAAAATCTCGTATAGACTCGGCAGCACTTTTCGTGAACCTTCACCTCATTTCATAATTTCTCTAAAATTATTATTAAATGGAAGCAAGAAAAAAAAACAACTCAATCAAGAAGAAGTTATTGACTGGCACGAGTTGTTCTGAATTTAATTAACCATCCAACATATTTAATTTTGTTTTTTTTTCAAAAATTTCACTTGGCCAAATTTAATTAGTAGACACACAGCAGTCACCCACTGTGCTTTTCAAGTCTTTGCAGCATTTTATGCAATTATAAATAAATACAAAATTATGCAAGTTTAGAGTAGGAAAAATTTCAGAAATTACAATCGAATAATCGGTTTTCAAGAAAATTAAGCAGGAAAATATAAATTGCTAATAAATGTTAATCAAAATGGACAGCCTGCAAAGTTCATATTATATGTTAATTATTTAAATTATATCTAACTGCAAGAAGAGATCAATCAAGGCGAATTTATGTTACTACAACAAAACATACACAAGAGTTTTTCATTGCATTTTTAGGGCTCACTGCTCGAAATGTCAACAATTTGTAAACCAAAGCTAACAACTCGAAAGCCACCCGATATGAATTCGCCTTAAGTTCCATTATTTGGTAAATTAAATCGAATAATCGATTGAACTAAAAATCCATAATTACAATACACGATGGAGTCATGTTATCTGTTCAAGTTTTTCGTTTTATAATTTACTCGTACGAAACTCTGTTTTGGTGATTTGTACAAACATTTAAAAGTCAAGCATTTTGGTTTGTTCTTTGCGCTGAAAGGAACAAGACCTAAATTACAATTAAATTTTAGAAAAAAGAAATCGATGATTTAACCAACATGTTGTACTTGCTGTTCGTGCGTGTGTATGTCGAGCGAAAGTAGTATGAACCAGCGATCGAACAACAAACGAACGAATGTAGAAACGGTAGCAACTGCCACAGTAGTCGAAACGTGGTGAACAATTATCAAAACAAGTTAATTACTGCCCGGCACAATATGTGAAGATCACAAACTATCCAGGATTTTATACAGCCAGTGATGAAACATTTTTGTTTTTCTTTCTGTGATCACGCAAATTGTGTGTACGATTTGAAGTAAGTGGTCTGACGATGAGATTGAAACACGCATTCTTAGCTTAGTTATCCTAAGCAGTTTGGGATTGAAATCCAGCAAAATCGGTTCAGTAGGACCAGAGCTATGAATCAAAATGTGGAACCACCCCCTAAAAAAATTGATAATTTTGTTACAAAAAATAACATAAATGCTCGAACAAGGCACGGATGAGATAAGATTTTGGAAAAATTTGTTTTATTTGACTGGAAATCACGCTGTTAAATTTCGTGAAGATCCGTCCATAATTTAACCTAAGCCCCATATAAACACTCCTCCCGGAAAACAGTTTAGTACGCCTAAAACCTTAAAAAATAACGCTAGCGTAACAAAATTTAGTACGTCACTGTTTTTTGGGACTAGAAATAACACTGTGAAATTTCGTGACGATCGGTCCATAATTTACCTTAGGCCCCATATAAACCCTTCTACCGGAAAACAGTTTAGTACGCCTAAAACCGTAAAAAATAATGCAATCATAACATAACATTTTGGCTCGTCGCAGTTTTATAGGACTATAAATGATACTGTGAAATTTCGTGAAGATCGGCACATAATTTACCCTAGGCCCCATAGAAACCCTACTCCCGGAAAACAGTTTAGTACCCTTAAAACCATAATTAATAATGCTAGCATAACAGAAATTGGTACGTCACAGTTTTAAAGGACTAGAAATGACGCTATGAAATTTCGTGATGATCGGTCCATAATTTACCCTAGGCCCCATATAAACCCTACTACCGGAAAACAGTTTAGTCGCCTAAAACCATAATTAATAACAAATCGTCACAATTTAAGATAATAATAACATCATACAAATATTACTTCTTAAACATTCGAACTGTCGGTGGAGGGTATCAAAGATTCGGCACAGACAAATATAGCACTCTTACTTGTTTTTAGGTTGTTGTTTCACATTTTGATTCACAGCTCTGATCCTACTGAGCCGATTTTGCTGGATTTCAATCCCAAACTGCTTATGAAAAGTACAAGCAATTTGACACCAAGTTTATTTATTTCTTTTGAGTTCTTCGAAAGTGAGCATGTTTTCAAAAGACGGACAGACAGACAGACGGACATGGCTACATCGGATAAGAATTACTCAAGGACCCAGAATATATATACTTTATGGGGTCTGAGATTAATAATAAAAAAGTTTCACACGGAATGACAAACTTGTATACCCTCTTCGCAACTAATTGTGGTGGAGGGTATAAAAAAGCAATTGCTCTGCTATTTTTTCTTTGGCATGTGTGATGATACGTTATTATGTTTAATGGTGTTTTCTTTTCTAAAAAATAATGATGCATTATAGTTGTGTAATATATTTATTAGGTTACACGAAGCCCTACAAAGTGATGCATTTTTCTAAATTACAATGGAACAAAATATTAGCTTTTAACTTTTTAACGCGTTGTGTATTTTTGACAAGTAATCAGCTGACAATAAAAAGAATAATTTAACAAATTTGTGAATCATGAAAGAAAAACTTATTGAAGAGCTTAAAAAACATACAATATTTATATAAAAAGAATAAATTCAATAAAATAATAAAATTTTGATATACTTTCGAACCCGTTTTCAATGCAAAAATAAGTAAACAAATAAAAAACAGCTGACAGGAATGGCTTTTGTAACGCGTGTTGTGTAACTTGTAATTTTTCACGCGCTTAAGTTTTTAAACGCACGATACTCGTCGACGAACTAACGCGTGTTATGTACTTCCACCTTTATGTTTATTTAGCGTGTTAAATATTGAATGCAAAGTTTGTACTAAAAGCGATATTCACCACGCTTGTAGCAATTTTCAACATTAAATTTTCTTACAATTCCAATAAGCGTTAACAGCACTGATTTTCAATAATTAATGTCAGCTGTTGTTAAAAATTTTGCTACAAAAAAAATATAATAAAAGTAAATCAAACGAAAAACAAAAAGTTTTTATATCCATCACAATATAACGCAAATTGTCCGCAAACACAAGAAAAACATACTTGCTTGCATAAAAAAGTACTTTACGCAGATGCAAAAAAAGGGTATTATCTCACACTCAGTTATAACTGCGGGTAAGAAATGGAACAAATTTGCCATTTATTGTTGCAATATGTATAGAAAGGAAAACGACAACTTCTCACATTTTTGCATATATTTTTAGAATGGAACAAAAACCCGCACGAATGGTAGCATATATGGAACATTATTGTCAGAAAAGAAAACACCATAAGAAAATTATGCACTTGATGATACGTCATTTTTAATTTTGTTAATATTTTGTTATTTTTTAAGGTAAAAGTTAAAAATTTTGCAAACATATGTAATGTGATAACGTGAATCGTAATCAATAAAAAAGTCAATTCCGAATTTCTGGATAATACGTTGTTTTGCATTTAAAGTGATGACCTGTGGTTAAGGGTAAAAAGAGAAATATGATCATATGTTATGTTGACTAAGGAGAAGGAGTGAAAAGGGGCGCTTGAGAGGCAATTATAAGCCGCTAGCATCACCGTCTGTAGTAATAAACAAATGTTCTTTATTTAGGGTATATTTTTGTCTTTTCATAGATCCTGTGACAAATAAAAACTGAACACAAATAACAAATTCATTGTTCAACAGTTCCACTGTTAAAAGTTTTAAACATGAACGTGGATTCAATTCTATTTGTTCGACTAGTAAGTCAAATTGTTGTGCCGTGGTAATTTTATCTATTTTTTTATTAAAAAAAGAAGCTATTTGTAATAAAGTGAAAAAAATTTAACTAAAAATTTAAAAATTATAATCTTTTGGCGGCTTTTTATTTGAAAAATCTATACGTTCGCCTTAATATTTATTATTTTTCAACTGAAATGTCTTTTTTAACAGCTGTCATATATTTTCGGCAACTGGCAGCTCAACTTTAGTTCGATTGCCATATATACTCGACACATTATTTATTTTTTATGCTGAAAATTGTTTGCGGGGAATATGCATCAGTACTACGCAACCTGTGTGATTTACTCAAGATGGTTAATAAATTTTTATTAAAGAGTCAAATTATCGTAATACTTGTATGTTTTTACTTCGTTTTCATCTCTTTTTCGAATCGAATGTATTTCGGTGTCATCAAAGCCTTAGAAATTTGAATATAAAAGAAAAGAAAACAGAGAAATGCATGAAGGTTGGGCAAAGATAATAAACACCTATAAGTTATATTTAATTAATTAGTGATGAATTAAAAGCTAAGCTTGGAATAAAATTACACAGTTTTACGAATATCGACAATTAAGAACGTTATCGTTATTTAATAAATGATCATTAATCATATACATACCTTGAAAACGTTTACTTCTTTATCTGGATTAGAACACATCAATCAATTCAAGTACCGGATACCTCCGGTTTAATTCCACAGTAGTAACGTCCTCAAAAAAGAGCTACTATTCATAAAATATACAAATCATTTCTTAGCTGTCAAAGTTAATAAAGCAGATTAAAAAAGTAAATTTTTATGAAATTTTATTCGGTTCTTTGCTCAATTCTTAAGGTTATTAATAACAATAAACTGCCATTTTTTTTTAAGAAAAATTAGTTTTCTCAATACATAAAACCAGTTAAAAGGAAAGTAGCTAAAAAAAATAGTGGTCACGTTTTTTTGGAATTTTTTTGTCAAATATTTGTTAAATGTGAAAGCTATGCATACGCCGATCTGTCTGATTTTAAATAGAAAAACTTTTAAAAGGAGATCCCATTACTACATGGTTAAGCTTAGCCTTCAAAATGTAACTACAACCATATTATGGTTGTCTACACCCATGTACATTAGTATTTTGGCCATATATACATAAATGGCCATTATTTACTAAAAGTGTTATAATACAAAAATACCATTTTTCAATAAAGCCGTTTTTAGTTGTTAATCAAAAATATCGTTCATACACCAAATAAATCGTTTATCCAGAAAAACCACAATACAGGAGGGGGTTTCTGCTTATATGTGAAACAACTTAAAATATTGGTCCTAGACCCACCTTTTAGCATACCGATTGACTCAGAATCAGTTTTTGAATCGATTGCCATACAAATCTTGAGCGCAAAATACAGGAATTTTGGAGATTATTTGACGAAATTTGTTATATAGCTTATAATTGCTACAAGAATTAAGCCTTTTAAAAATGGTGAGATGCGATCCATAATTTCACATAGCCCCTATTCAAGCTTCTTTTCGAAATCGTATACTAGCGCCCATAATATACCTTATTGTGTTAACATTTCCTTTAAATTTGGTCCAAACTCATTTTATTGGATCTAAGTCATCCATCAAATTTTTATTAGTTAGAATCGGTCCCATACAAAACTTATCCCGAATATAGCATTAAATGCCATAACCTCCTTATAAATCTTGGTTTGACATTAAATTTGGTTACGGTAACATTGACGATAGCCTATTTGTCGCGTCATTGTATAAATTAGTCTAGAATTAATATAGAATTAAACTAGAAATAAATCCTCTCCCTTGCATCTCTTGAAGACAAAAAAATCTCGTATAGACTCGGCAGCACTTTTCGTGAACCTTCACCTCATTTCATAATTTCTCTAAAATTATTATTAAATGGAAGCAAGAAAAAAAAACAACTCAATCAAGAAGAAGTTATTGACTGGCACGAGTTGTTCTGAATTTAATTAACCATCCAACATATTTAATTTTGTTTTTTTTTCAAAAATTTCACTTGGCCAAATTTAATTAGTAGACACACAGCAGTCACCCACTGTGCTTTTCAAGTCTTTGCAGCATTTTATGCAATTATAAATAAATACAAAATTATGCAAGTTTAGAGTAGGAAAAATTTCAGAAATTACAATCGAATAATCGGTTTTCAAGAAAATTAAGCAGGAAAATATAAATTGCTAATAAATGTTAATCAAAATGGACAGCCTGCAAAGTTCATATTATATGTTAATTATTTAAATTATATCTAACTGCAAGAAGAGATCAATCAAGGCGAATTTATGTTACTACAACAAAACATACACAAGAGTTTTTCATTGCATTTTTAGGGCTCACTGCTCGAAATGTCAACAATTTGTAAACCAAAGCAAACAACTCGAAAGCCACCCGATATGAATTCGCCTTAAGTTCCATTATTTGGTAAATTAAATCGAATAATCGATTGAACTAAAAATCCATAATTACAATACACGATGGAGTCATGTTATCTGTTCAAGTTTTTCGTTTTATAATTTACTCGTACGAAACTCTGTTTTGGTGATTTGTACAAACATTTAAAAGTCAAGCATTTTGGTTTGTTCTTTGCGCTGAAAGGAACAAGACCTAAATTACAATTAAATTTTAGAAAAAAGAAATCGATGATTTAACCAACATGTTGTACTTGCTGTTCGTGCGTGTGTATGTCGAGCGAAAGTAGTATGAACCAGCGATCGAACAACAAACGAACGAATGTAGAAACGGTAGCAACTGCCACAGTAGTCGAAACGTGGTGAACAATTATCAAAACAAGTTAATTACTGCCCGGCACAATATGTGAAGATCACAAACTATCCAGGATTTTATACAGCCAGTGATGAAACATTTTTGTTTTTCTTTCTGTGATCACGCAAATTGTGTGTACGATTTGAAGTAAGTGGTCTGACGATGAGATTGAAACACGCATTCTTAGCTTTGCTTGGGCAGCACACGTCTTTAGATGCTTTATATTGCTGCATATTTATGAATTATTTATATTTGTTTGACTTTTGATCAACGAATCTAAAAGAAAAAAAGAACTAAATGAAATGAAAAAGATCTTTTTCGTTAAATTATTTGACAGTTTTTCAATAAACATAAATAATAAACACATACATACATACATACTAACACAAAAAATAACCAAAGAATAAAATACAAAATGATTTAGAAAGTTGTTGGAGTTAATTTTAATGAATATTTAATTAACAACGAAAAAAGGCGTCGCCCATGCACATGGAGCCAAACTTAATTGTATTCTCCCAATCACAGCTTGAGAAATTAAAGAGAAAATTTATTCCAAATATTAAATATAATGATTATAATAATATTAATTAATAAGAACAAATTTATAACTCCTATTATTTTATTAATTTATTGATTAAATTAAGGGCGAAATTGTATTAATTTATATTCATAAGAGCATTTAAAAAAACATTGCTCCAACAGTAAATAATAGGTCTGTTTGCTTACTCTAGTTTGCGAAAAGCGTTTTTTTAAGTAACATTTGTTTATACATCACTGCAGATTTCGAAATATAACTTCTTAAAACCGATTAAGTTCTGAAGGGCGATTTTGTAATAAATTTTAACAATAGTTGTCATTCTTAAAAAATTTACCTAAAATTTCTGTTTAGTAAACGACAACTAAAAATACAAATTAAAATAAAAAAATTTTAGCTTAATAAAAAAATATAACTTGTAAATGGACATTTAATATCGTCGGCTTAATATGCAAACCTGCTAAATCCACTTTTTGTGTAAATTGAGATTTTGATGACGTGTGGTAGAGAAAGATTCGCCTCGTCGTCCAGCATGTAGTTTTTCTTCAATTTTGAAGTGTGTAAAACCAACCAAGGGGAATTAAAAAAGGTAAGTTAAACTCTACAACTGCAAACAGCCCCATGTATTTCTTTTGCAATTTCCCTGCAGATAACGAGACTAGTCCATACATGCATGTAAACAGTAGTCCATAAAGGAGTAGGAGTACTCCAAAACTACTCCAAACATATGGGTAAAAGGTGGTCCATTTAACATTACGATGTCCTAGGAGGGGACCATATAACCCACCGAAGTAGTCCCTAAACTACTCCATGGAGTACTAAAGTGGGTTAGTTTTAAAAGTACTCCATGTTACTACAGTATGGAGTACACTTAAGGGGTAGTTTAAGCATTTTTATTTTTCATTTTTTACTAATCGCCTTTTATCGTGTGTGCTGTAGTCTGTTATCATATATATTATTTCTAAAGCACTTTTTTTGTCGGTTGCAAATATCTCCCATACCACCGCATCAAATTTAATGAATGATATCTCATTTTAAAGCCTATTTCTAACACTAATGACGAAAAGTAATTAGAAATTGAAAAATTAATATTTTCATTGATAAAAATTACGGTGCGAAATATTCGCACGGGTCATCTAGTTGTTATGTATTATTAAATATATTTACTTGGTATTTTAATTTTTTTTTTTACCTTTTTCCAAAAATTTCACAAACTTTCACTTTTAAATAAACAATTAATAATGGACACCATCAGGGCAGCACTGCATGTTAATTACTTATAACATGGTCCATACTAAAGTACATTGGACCGTGTTGTAAGTAGTTCATTTAAGCCACAATGGACCACGTAGTCCAATATTATCTGTAGGGTTACGGCTGACGAGTTGAGTTTACCTTTTTAAATTCGCCTTAAACCAACTTTATTTTTAGTTCTCATCTTAAACTGCAAATATGAAATATAAAATGTTTTTTGTCTCTCCTGTAAAATGTGCTGAAAGGGAGTTAGCAGGTTTGCATTTAAAGCCTACGATATGTTGCTTTTAATTTACAAGTTAAAATAAAATGTTTTAAGGTACGTTCAGACTAATGAAACATTTGACAAAAATATTTGTTCTGATATTTGCTTCAAACTGTGTGAAACAAAAAAATATTTTGTTTAATGTTCACACTAAGCTCAAATATTTGACAATTTTTGTTTGTTAAAACAGTTGGCAAATAATGTCAAATAAACTAAATGAAATCATGTTTGCCATGCGTTCAGACTTAGACAAATATTTGCATCAAATAACTATTTAATGAAAGTGTTCAAAAATTAAAATATAATTAGTATTGTGGTTATTTTGTTGAACTATTTATGGTTTTTAATCCAAATTTTCAATATTTTTAATAAGGCTTAAGTTCATCAAATTTAATTTTCATTAAATTATTTTATGAAGAAAAGAATTTTACAACATGAAAATTAATTAAAATTGTTATTGATAATCTTTCATTCTTGACGTGGCTAGGGGTTGAACCCTGGCCGGCAGGTTACTATGACATGTTTCGATCGCAACCACTCGATCTCCTCAGATAGTTTTGCCGTCTTACACTCGCAGCCATCGAAGGCTGCTGACGTCAATAGTCAAATATCAATCCTTAAACCAAATTTGTATTTTTAACATTTGGTAGATCGAAATTTGCTTTTCCTGAATGATTATCCATTTTAATTGATTTTACATGTTTTTTCCTTACTTCTGTTTTTTCGTACTTTGTCAAGAATTTTTCTTGAAGTCCAAGTACATTTTTTGTTTTTTCATTTTGTCTTTCTCTTTTCTGTTGACCTTTTTCAGCACAACTTGAAGGACAAATATACACATAGAGCTCGTGCCTTAGCTTTAACAATAATTAGTATTGTGGTTATTTTGTTGAACTATTTATGGTTTTTAATCCAAATTTTCAATATTTTTAATTAGGCTTAAGTTCATCAAATTTAATTTTCATTAAATTATTTTATGAACATAGAGCTCGTGCCTTAGCTTTAACAATAATTAGTATTGTGGTTATTTTGTTGAACTATTTATGGTTTTTAATCCAAATTTTCAATATTTTTAATTAGGCTTAAGTTCATCAAATTTAATTTTCATTAAATTATTTTATGTTGCGATCGAAACATGTCATAGTAACCTGCCGGCCAGGGTTCAACCCCTAGCCACGTCAAGAATGAAAGATTATCAATAACAATTTTAATTAATTTTCATGTTGTAAAATTCCTTTCTTCATAAAATAATTTAATGAAAATTAAATTTGATGAACTTAAGCCTAATTAAAAATATTGAAAATTTGGATTAAAAACCATAAATAGTTCAACAAAATAACCACAATACTAATTATTGTTAAAGCTAAGGCACGAGCTCTATGTTCATAAAATAATTTAATGAAAATTAAATTTGATGAACTTAAGCCTAATTAAAAATATTGAAAATTTGGATTAAAAACCATAAATAGTTCAACAAAATAACCACAATACTAATTATTGTTAAAGCTAAGGCACGAGCTCTATGTGTACATTTGTCCTTCAAGTTGTGCTGAAAAAGGTCAACAGAAAAGAGAAAGACAAAATGAAAAAACAAAAAATGTACTTGGACTTCAAGACAAATTCTTGACAAAAGTACGAAAAAAGAGAAGTAAAGAAAAAAACATGTAAAATCAATTAAAATGGATAATCATTCAGGAAAAGCAAATTTCGATCTACCAAATGTTAAAAATACAAATTTGGTTTAAGGATTGATATTTGACTATTGACGTCAGCAGCCTTCGATGGCTGCGAGTGTAAGACGGCAAAACTATCTGAGGAGATCGAGTGGTTGCGATCGAAACATGTCATAGTAACCTGCCGGCCAGGGTTCAACCCCTAGCCACGTCAAGAATGAAAGATTATCAATAACAATTTTAATTAATTTTCATGTTGTAAAATTCCTTTCTTCATAAAATAATTTAATGAAAATTAAATTTGATGAACTTAAGCCTAATTAAAAATATTGAAAATTTGGATTAAAAACCATAAATAGTTCAACAAAATAACCACAATACTAATTATTGTTAAAGCTAAGGCACGAGCTCTATGTGTATATTTGTCCTTCAAGTTGTGCTGAAAAAGGTCAACAGAAAAGAGAAAGACAAAATGAAAAAACAAAAAATGTACTTGGACTTCAAGAAAAATTCTTGACAAAGTACGAAAAAACAGAAGTAAGGAAAAAACATGTAAAATCAATTAAAATGGATAATCATTCAGGAAAAGCAAATTTCGATCTACCAAATGTTAAAAATACAAATTTGGTTTAAGGATTGATATTTGACTATTGACGTCAGCAGCCTTCGATGGCTGCGAGTGTAAGACGGCAAAACTATCTGAGGAGATCGAGTGGTTGCGATCGAAACATGTCATAGTAACCTGCCGGCCAGGGTTCAACCCCTAGCCACGTCAAGAATGAAAGATTATCAAAACAATTTTAATTAATTTTCATGTTGTAAAATTCCTTTCTTCATAAAATAATTTAATGAAAATTAAATTTGATGAACTTAAGCCTAATTAAAAATATTGAAAATTAAAATATATTTCACAAATTACCAAATTAGCGGAAATTTGCAAAAATTTGCTAATAGCGGTATTATAGCAAAGCCTAATAGTTATTAAAAATCGTTAAAGCTCTAAAGATTCACAGGGAAGTATCGCTTCTTCGCGAGCATGGCTAAAATTCGAGTAAAA
Organism: Pollenia angustigena; assembly: GCA_930367215.1. Taxonomy (NCBI): domain Eukaryota; kingdom Metazoa; phylum Arthropoda; class Insecta; order Diptera; family Polleniidae; genus Pollenia; species Pollenia angustigena. The sequence goes on along the minus strand of OV884057.1, from coordinate 113,705,184 downwards.
TTGCAAGCTTGGAAACAAACCCTAAAATTTATTTGAAATCGTTTAGAAAAACAAATTGTCGGAAAATGGCAAAAAAAAAATGTTTTTTGCAAAATAAGCGAAAAATCGCGAAAATTTTTAAAATTTCAAACAAGCCATAATAATGATTAGAAGTCCCTACAAATTCGGTAAAAATTGCCAAATTAGCGGCAATTTGCAAAAATTTGGCAATAGCGGCATGATAGCAAAGCTTAATAGTTATTAAAAATCGTTAAATCTGAAAAGAATCACAGAAAGAAATCGCTTCTATTACAAACATGGCTAAAATTCGCGAAAAATTGCAAACTTGGAAACAAACCCTAAAATTTATTTCAAATCGCTAATCGGTTAAAAAATACAATATGTCGGGGAAAACAAAAAAAAAATTTGCAAAAAATAGCGAAAATTCGCGAACAATTTTAACATTTCAAACAAAACCATAAAATTTATTAAAAGTGCCTAAAACTATAAGGAATGCCAAAAATTTTATAAAAATTGCTAAATTAGCGGAAATTCGCAAAATTTTGCTAAAAGCGGCATGATAGGAAAGTCTTATAATTATAAAAAATCTTTAAAACTGTAAAGAATCCGAAAACTTACAAGAAAAATTGCTTCTAGAGGTAAAATGGCTAAAATTATTTGTCGTTGTTTGGTCTTACGGCTCAGTTAGGCGAACGTTGATGTACCCGTAATGTAACGCACCGTACTGTAAGCACGTTGGTGCACTTATAGAACGTTTAAAAACGTGCCATATGTTTTCCCATACATAAACAAAAAGCAATAGTATACATAAAACAAAACAAACAGTGATGGGAATAAAAAAATGTTCAAATGGTGACCGTTTTGCAGAAAAGGTACCACACAGAGCGAAAAAAAACGTTAAAAAACTGTCAACCAGTGGTAATAAATTGATAACAAACTGTTGTCAATATTTCGACAACATTTGTTGTTAAATTTTAAACAAAATGTTGTCAAATTGGGCCGTTAGATAAAAAACGTACCATTGTTGTCAAATTGATAACACCCTGTTGTCAAATAGGTATCGCCCTGTTGTCATTATTAACAGCGTATACAAGTTATCCCACAATAAACTTTGGTATTCGAAAGTAAAAAGTGAAAAGTTTCAGTGCTGTGATTAAATTAATAAATAAAAATTTAATAAATAAAATAAAAAAAATTTCTAAAATTTGTTTTTGTTTTCAATTTAATTTTCTATGCGAACGTTAACGTGTGACATCGTGGGCCTGGCTGTAAAAGTGTGAATTTTTTATGTATTTTTTTATAAGTATATTATTTAATGTGAAATAAATTAATAAATTTACATTATTCCATTTTTTTACTTGGGTTCAGAATGGGTTATTAAGTACATACTACAATCAGAACAATGTGTTATCGAAAGGACAACCGAATGTTGTCAATATATTAACGGTGTGTTGTCAAAAATGACAACAGCATGTTGTCGGTATGGTACCATTATGGTGATAATATATAACCAATTTGATGTCATATTGAGAACAAATGGTGACAAACTGACAACGAGGTGGTTAAAAAACATTGATACCATCCGTTATCAAATTGAACACAAACGTAGTTGGCTCACTTTTGACAACGGATGGTGTCAATTTTGGTATTTTTATACCGGATTTTTCCCTCTGTGCACGTGATTTAAACGGTATGAAAACAGTATTTTGTGTATGTAAAAAATGTTAATATTTATATTATTGATTTACGATAAATAAATTTGTATTTTAGCATATATACATTTTTAGCATACATATATTGTAAATGTGCATACACCAAACAAGGTTTTGATACCATTTAAAGCCTTTTATATGTTTCCCTTTTTCATTGTATGTGTATATGCATTTGTTTATTTTAAACATCTAAACATATGTATATTTGGAAATATGTTGTATTGTAAGTTGTTTTGTCGCAATTCCATAGATATACCAAAAAAAGTACCAAAAAAAGAGCAAAATTACCCGCATTCAATGTAACATACAAACCGCCCATCACTGTCTTACAAATATCACGTAACAACGGCATGAAATTCTATTTTATACAGATTGGTACGTTGCAACTACGGTACATTGCATTCGGTAAGCTTTTGTATTGGTTTTCATATAACAAAAAGCGAACAGCTGATTGATACAGTACAGATACGGTACAGCAACGTTCGCCTAACTGAGCCTTTACAATTTTTTTGTAATATCAAATAAATGTTTACTCAAAAACTACTAAAATATTTGATTTTTGAGTTCACACAATGTTCACATTGGACAAATATTTGTTTGGCGGCAAATACTTTTATTTGCTCAAAATCAGCTGTTATTTTATGTGACACTCAAAAATATTTTGAGTTCAGACTACGTTACCCTGCGGCCACACGTTCAAGTTGTTCTTGATAGTCTTTTACATATACTGCTTGTCAAAATTTACATAAATTGAAAGCTGTGACGTAGGCTGCACTCAATTTGTAAGCAATTTACTTCCAAGATGTCAACAACAACAGAGACAAACGTGTACTCAGCTGTTAAATTGAAAGTAAATTGCCAAACAAATGGAAAGGTGACATTGAAAGCCATCTCGTGGTCAATTTAAAAAGTGTGAGTGTGTTAGTAAAAAACTGAGAGTGTATTGCAAATTGAAAGGAATTGAAAGGCAAAACTTGATCGTGTGGCCACCAAGTTAGTGAAATATTTGATGTTTGCTATCAAATATTTCATCAGTCTGAACGTACCTTTACTAACCTTCTTAAAAAAAAAAAAAAAAAAAAAAACTAAAAAAAATCGGTTACATTTTAATAACTTGATTTGTTCATTGTTCTTTTCGTTATTTTGCCATTTTTTTTCTTAAAGTTATGCCACTTGACGTTAATTTGTATCTAAGCTTTAAAAACAATTTACAGAATCGCAAATCGTTAGTGCAAACAACAAAACAGGTTGACAATTGTAACAACTGCTGTTATTTTTAAAAGTAACAGAAACCTACTAAACGAATCTGTTATAAATTATGTGCCAATCTCAAAAAACTGACTTCGGAGTATTTAAGTTCGTTGCGTTTTTAAAATTGTCATCATATACGGCATATGGAAAATTATCGACCAGTCCTCACGAAATTTGTTCGTGAATTTTCAATCTTATGAAACTATTACATACCAAATTATATCACAATAGCTTTATTCGTTACGGTTTTAGGTATACGAAAGGGTTTTCCAAGAGTGGGCTTTATATAGGAACTATGATATATGTTTATAAACACCAAATTTAACTATACTTAATAGCATTATTGTTAAAGTTTTTTGGATTGCTAAAGTGTCTGCTGAGAGTGGGCTTTAAATGGGGCCCATATCAAATTATGGACCAATCTCCGCTAAATTTTGTGGTGTGCCTTCTAGTCTTAGCTAACTAAGATATCAAATTATAGTACAATACCTTCGTTACGGTTTTAGGTGAACGAAAGTGTTTTTCAAGAGTGGGCTTTATATAGGGCCTCTGGTAAATTATGGACCGATCTTCAGTTGTATGATTTATAGTCATATAAAACGAATTTGTGCAAAATGCAAAAATAATCGGTGCATTTCACCCCAATTAATAGCAGTTTTTTCCCAAAAATATAAATTTTTTTAGGGTGGTCTACTTGGTCTTTCACTTCTATAACTCTTTTCCTACAAAAACGAGTTTGCTTGATTTCAATACCGAACTGTTTAGGAGAACTACAAAGAATCTGACGGTAAAATTGTTCATGGCAAACTCGTCTTAGAATCGCTCAAGGACCCAGATTATACATACTTTTTGTGGTTTAAAAGGAATAACTATTAAAAACGGAATAATAAACTTAGTTTATCGTCTTCACAACTAGTTGTGGAGGCATATGTATTTATAATTATGCCGTCGAAGAACTCATTGTAGAATTATGTATTTAATTTATATTCATATATTTTTATATTTTTAGTTTTGCCAAAACAGCAAAGAAAAAATATAGCCCACCATGTAAAACAAGTGTCACGTATGGTAACTCTCCTACCAGATGACAATTATTATTTTAAGATGGGCAACACCAGTTCAGTCAATCGCAAACATCAATAAGGTGCAGAACACGCGAGGACGTTTAAATATATTGATATTTTACTTCACAAATTTAATAAATACCATATACTTTTCATTTACATTATAACTACCAAACAATTCGTTTTTTTATTTTATTTAATTTTCTGCCATCCTCGATACAAGTAGAATACGGCTGATAATTTTGAAATGGAAAAAGGACAACAAGACCAATCTCGCACAAAGTTTGCAAATCATGTCTTAACGCACTTCGGCCTTTGAGTCAAGGAGAGCGCAAAGGACTACTACGATATGAGGAGAGCGAAGAAACCACCTTAAGCCAAGAGTACACGTAATGGAAAGCCTCATTTGACGTCATTACAAAGCCACAATGGTCATGGTATGTGTTACACATTCTTCTGGGGATCAGCATTAGGGATGCCAAACGGGATATCCCGAATCCCGGGATATTTTTATTAATATTAATAATATTAATTAATATTTTTATTAATCCGGGGAGTTTTCGGGATTTGTAATATATCAACTTTTGTGTTCAAAAATGTTCGTTTTTATTGAATTGTATACCCTATACAAAAAAAAATTATTAAAAAATATATTTCAGTTGTATTTATTTTTATAATTCTTATTTTTCTTTTTTTAAAATATAGTATGTTATATATATACAGTACTTTTCGCTTATAGTCACATCCTTTAGTTGCAACCATAACGTGGACTATATCGCTAATGCCACTATGACGCATATAACCGAATTCGAATAAAATTAAGATATGTGAATAAAGGAAATTAAAAATGCATATAAATTACACCGACATCAGGCTTATGATTTTACAACAGAGTTACATACTGTACAAAAAATAGTTAAAATAATAACAATATATTTCATAACTGATACCAACGGCAAAAACTAATGTTTTACGAGTAGAGAGTTGATGACAAAAATTAAATGATTTAATTCATTCATTCTTTGGATAGATTTTTGATTCGAAAACTAAAAAGAACTTAGTAAGTTTTGCAAATGTGACTATAACGCCATTAATTTGCTTTACTTATCCCTTTGATGGCTGTTGATGGATGGCATATATGGCAAATGTGCTTATATCGATAAACGGACTATAACGTTAATACTTTATATTAAATTAACTTACAGCGGCAAAATAAACAGATAAAATGGACTATATCGCTAATGTGACTATAAGCGTTGTGACTATAAACGAAAAGTACTGTAATACCTTTTGAAAATTCATAAATAAATAAAAAGTGTTGTTTATTTTAAAAAAATCCCGAAATCTCGGGATCCAGAAATCCCGAATCCAAGTGTTCACCCGGCTTTAATTATTATTGATGTAATGTGCTGATTAAAGTTCAACTTGCTGTCAAATAAAATACCTACATAGATCCAGGAAACTGTCTACTTTTCAGTAAATATTTAAAGAAAAAAATTTTATCTTGATCTTAAATTATTTCTGGGAAAACGCATCAGTTTTAATTTCTTTAAATAAACCAGGGATCGAAAATAACAGTTATTATCAAAATTTCAGTTCAAAAAGTCAAACAGAAAGAAGTTTTCCATACGTTATTTGTGTATAGCATTGTGATGGTTATTATCCAAGAAATAAAATCCGTAAAAAACATACTTTTATTTTTTACCTTTTTCAAAAAATTAAATAAATAACGGTTATTTCTAACTGATATTTGACTGATATTTTTCAGTTAATTAAACGTTTTCTTTTATCAGCACCATTACTGCAAAATTAATTGATACCATTAATTTGTTTACTAGTAAAATTTTTAATTAATATCACAAATCTTTTAATTAAAATCAATTTTTTTTGTTTGTGGTTTTTAATTTAAGTTAATTAAAATTCGAAAAAAAGGAACAATACAAGATTCCTTCCAAAAATTTGGCATGTGACCATATTTAATTGACGTATTAAGCAGAATTGCTAATGAAATAGATAAAGCTAAGGCACATATATTAAAATACAGCAGGGAATTTAATAAACCCCAAAGTTATAAAAGTACTTAAGTTTTGTTGGACTTTTAGCAACTGTGGAACTATCAAGAAATAGTAAAGAAAAAGATTGGCCTTCATCTAAGGGATATGCATTTATTATCAATATATATATACATATGTATATATCGGGTGATTTTTTAGCTATTATCTTTTTGGCAACACTGGTTTAAACAGGTGACGCACGTTTCGTGTTTTGTTTCACTGTCCAACATCTTCAGTTTGGTCTATAATTTAACCATGAATCGTCTTAAAAACGAACAACGCTTGCAAATTATTAAATTTTATTATCAAAATGCATGCTCTGTTAGTCCCCATTTACACTAGGGACATTTCTTGCCGGACAGACGAAGTTTGACGGCGAGGGGTCGAAAAGGTAGAGTGTGTAGTACATGACTATCTGTACTGGACAATTTTTCATTTCTCTTTCTTACTTTTCGTAGTTTACATACAAGTATTAATTTCTGTCTGACTTCTAATGTTTCATATGTAAACGCTTCGGGTAAGATTAAAAGAGAATTCAAAAAATGTCCGGCAAGAAATGTCCCTAGTGTAAATTGGGACTTAAGAAAGTTCATCGCGCCCTTCTTCCATTTTATGGTCAGTTTTATCGACCCACTAAAGCGGCTATTCGGGCTATTGTGACTAAATTTCGCACCAAATTTACATTGTTGGACATTAAACCACCAACACGCTTACGTAGAGTGCGAAGTGAAGAAAATATCGCAGATGTATCGGCCAGTGTTAATGATGACCATCAATTATCGATTCGTCGTTGTTCGCAGCAATTGGGCCTCTGTTACTCAACAACGTGAGATGATATCCAACTTTTTTTTTGCCCAAAATGCAGGAGCTTGACTTGCATGATATGTGGTTTCAACAAGACGATGCCACACGCCACACAGCACGCTTAACAATGGACTTATTGAGAGGCGAGTTCGGTGAACATTTATTTTATTTGGCCGCCTATATCGTGCGATTTAACGCCTTAAGACTATTTTTTGTGTGGCTATGTTAAAGCTCATGTCTATACACACATGCCCGCTTCAATTGACGCATTGGAAAGCAACATTGAAGCATTTATTCACGGGATACCGGCCGAAATGTTGGAAAGAGTATGCCAAAATTGGACTAAGCGGATGGACCATTTGAGGCGCAGTCACGGGCAACACTTGCATGAAATAATCTTTAAACATTAAATTGTATGGACCGTACTATCGATTCAAATAAAGTTTTCTTGCATTTTTCTGAATTTTATGTGTTTTTTTAACTTTCCTATAGCTCTTAAAAAATCACCCATTATATATTCGATATGTTTTTATTATCAATTGTATTTGAATAAGTAGTTGAGAAAAAAAATCATCAAACATATTACTTACACAGCAAAAATAGATATCAATTAAAAAAGTTGTGATATTTATTTAAAAATTTTTTTTATATTCACAATATTTTCTGCGGTAATGTTGTTGATAAAAGTAAACGTTTAATTCAATTGATTAAATTTTTAATTTAAACTGATTTTATTTTTGATTAATGGTTTAATTGAAAACAATTGGGGAAATTTTTTCTGTGTGTGATTGCATTTTCATAACATAGCGTCTTCACCTGACAATTTATTGTCATACCAAACGTCAAACTTCATATTAAAAAAACGCTGACAAAAATTTTCGAGTTTTTTTTATATAGACTTTGACGTTTGGTATGACAAAAAATTGTCACGTGAAGACGCTATGTAAGATTCATAATGTTGAAATGACGTCGTAGTAGGGTAAACAAGCATTTTTAATTTTTAAATTAATGAATAAATAAAATTATTTTGGATTATTTAGATTTCTTTTAATTGTGCTTAATTCCCAATTCATACCATCCCAGTTGGCCAGATTGCCGTTGACGACATCGTCGTCAATGATGTATGCACGACTTGTCCCCCGTTGTTAAGGTTTTCTAGAAGACAATTTACAGGAAATCGTCGTGCACGACTGTTTGAGCGACGTTGTCTTGTAAGTTGTCTTCTATTTAGCTTTATGTGGGACAGTGTGAGCGACTTTGTCTTATAAGTTGTCCTCTATTAAACTCTATGTGGGACAGTATGAGCGACACTGTCTTATAAGTTGTATTGTATAAAACCTACTGACGACAAAGTTTTCTTGAATGCTATTCAATCACTTGCTTGGTTTTCTTTAAATTCTCACATTCTTTTTTTTAATTGATGATTTAAATACCTACAAAAAATTTACAAATTAGTTCTAAACAATAAAACCAAAAATGATGATGAAATTATTCGCGAACAGGAAAATGGATTACATGGAGTTGAATATAAAACATATAACAGAAATTAAAATTTAAACTATACTAAATAACTGTCTGAATAAGATAACCATATAATAATTTTTGTCGTGGACGTCAAAATAGACGACATTGTCATGCAGGTAGTCGTTAATGATAAAGTAGGCGACATTGTCTTTCTTTGTGTCGTGCACGATTTTCGCGACACTTGTTCGAAAATGTCGTTGACAATTTGTTCCCGCTGTCCCTCACATGTCGTGCAGAAATTAACATTGTCGTGCATCCGTCTTCGAGGATGTCTTAAAGACGGGGCCAACTGGGATATATCAGTGAAGGGCACACACATACTATCACATTTATGCTTGTGTTGACGAAATAACAACAGCCCTGTTGGCCAAACTGCCGTCGACGACATTGTTGTCAGCAATTTATGCACGACATGTCTTCTATCACTTAGGATTTCTGGAAGACAATTTTGAGTAAAATGTCGTGGACGACAAAATACTCGACATTGTCTAGTGCACTGTCTTTTGAAGAAGTTAATAAACGACGACATGACCGACATTGTCTTTCAAGTTGTCTATTGTTAAAACTTATCCACGACAACATGACAGACATTTTCTTGTAAGGTATCCTCTATCAACAACTATACACGACAGTATGAGCGACAGTGTCTTGTTAGCTGTCCTGTATTAAAGTGTATGCACGACAACATGACCGACAGTGTCTTGTAAGGTGTCCTTTATCAACTTCTAAACACGACAATATGAGCGACATTGTCTTGTAACCGGTCTTCTTAACAAACAAAAACAAGTTGTTCCCAATAAAAAATAAAAATAACGATAAAAATAAAAAAAAAAACAACCAAAGCAAAGTGAAGAAAATCAGTCAGTCAAGTCTGAGAACTCAAAGACTAAGGTATGATTTTAAAAACATATATGTGCTATTGTATATTTTTATTTATTCATTTAGGTTTATAGGTGACATTGTCGTGAAAGCTGAAACTCCTGCAACTTCATCGACATTGTCCTTTACGCAGTCGTTGACGTCAAAGTGGAATCCATTGTCGTCTATATAGTCATCAAAGACAATACAAACGACAATGCCTTTCATGTAGTCATTAACGACTATATGGACGACAATGTCGTTCATGTGGTCATCAACGACAGGCTGAGCGACATTGTCTCTCTTTGTGTCGTGCACGATTTACGCGACACTTGTTTAAAATGTCATCGACGATTTGCATTAGTTGTCCCTTACGTGTCGTGCAGGAATTAACATTGTCGTGCACGATTCATCAATGATTCTTGCACGACAGAGCCAACTGGGAAAGCAACTGCCGAACGTACATTGTCACAGACCACACTAAGAAGTTTATAGTGTACATGTGTCGACGTCACACAAGCAGCATTTTTATTCCTATGCACGCGTACATAGCATTTGCAAATGTGCCCTTCACTGCTATAGATAAACTGAAATTTATTGTTGATGAGATAAGCTATTTCTATGCTCATTTCACTGGTTGCTTAGGCCAGATCATCAGGACACTTCATCCAAAGATTTTAGAAAAACTAAATATATTATACAAATAAAACTGTCAAGCGAAAAAGAATTATAAGCACCAGTTTTATTTGCAACATTATCAAAGCTTGAACAAAAACAACACTTAACAGTTGTTGTAAGTGGGTAAAGAAAAAACAAAAATAAACACCAATTACTTTATTTCATTTTGCCAGTTCAGTTTTATTGCACTGCCACATGCGTATTAGTTATAAAGTTTATCTTGGGAATCAAAAATTCATTAACAAGGTTTCGTTTGAATGTGCTACAATCCCAATTTATACTATTGATAAACTGGAATTTATTGTTGGATTATATATCCTTCTTTGTTTATAAGCGATTCATAATGATTCATTAGAAATTTTAGTTTGCTTTTTATTTTACATTAATATCGTTAGTAACAAATATTACTTAATATAGTGTGCTCTGCTAACTACATATCTAGGTTATCTATCCTAAAGTGCACCAAAAACGATATCGATGCGTACATTATAAGCAAACTGTTATCGCATCGTTAAACTTTATGATACATTTTTGACTTTTAGTGCAAAGTATTATGATATTTTGGAACTCAACATGTATTTAATTGATTAAAAGATTTAAATATGTATTAGTGCTGGATAAATCACTATCTGAGAGATGACGACTACAGATAAATAGTCCTCTTAATGGGACCAACGACTCCACCGGACTATAATGTGCGCCAACAGTAAGTTTTTCTGGATGTTAATGGCTTGACATTAAACAAAAAGTGTGCTTCATTACTAATTTAGTTGTGTGCCAAATCGTTAATTTTAGTGACCACTTATTTTCTTTCAATCATTAAAAATGCTGACAGTTAGTTCTATGTGATCTATTCTATTTTATCTTTAATGCTCTTATTTATTTTATAAACTCTTAATTTTTGAAGATTAAGATATGATTTTTCAGGCCACCTTTTCAAACCTAAGCTTAAGGTTTGATGTTTGACTTAAAACTTCTTTGCCGAATGCTTATCGATTTTTATTGATTTTTTGAGTGTAAAAGATTATTTTACTTGTATGTAAAAATCTGTCTGTGTTTATGATAAACAAATAAAGTAAATAAATAGAAGGATGAAATATGTACGATTTTAATTAATGAAATTTAAAGTTTATTTAAAAAATTAAAGCACAATAGGGAGTGAGACCGCCCATATCCGCAGTTTGCGTGCAAAGCTTGCACATTCGCCATAAGAAGTGTGTGTGTGCGACGGCGTATATTGGTGTTTCCCATTACTGTTGTAATGGCTACGTGTGTATTTGTAGCGAACAAGGAGTCCAAATACCCAGTGTTACTTACTTACTGGTCATTGTTTGATAAATACGGCGCTTTTTGTTATTGTTGTTAATTCTCATTCCAGAGCAAAAAAAAAATTGCGACCACAAGCATTTGTCTTGGCGCAAACTTAAAAAGTAGGTGTTGCCACAATAAGAAGCTATTGAGCATATCAGTTTACAAGCTTTACAAGATCATGACGATGATTGCAGTCATGATTTTTTTATGCTCTTTCCACACATCCATTCGAACTCTTTCATACTCACACGAACAGAAGTGTATGAGTAAAAGAAGAGGTAATCGTGAATTAATTTACAGTTTGTTTGATTTGAGGAGTTGAATTTTTTTTTTTTTTTAACTTTTTTAATTAATTCAACATATCTTCAAGTGGTTTATTTAAGCTCCCGTATTGAAATATGACTCCTCGAGTTGGTAGAAAATCTATTGCAACACGATATGCCTCCATTTCATAACAATGTCTGTACGAAGAAGAGGAAGATCTCTGGCAAAACATGAGGGCGTTTCTTTAATTCTACACCCATTTAATTAAAGTTAAGGATGAGATGAAGCTCAAGCAGCCAAAAGTTTAATAATACTGATAGTAAATAAGTTGGCTAAAATTGCATTAAATCAAATTCATTATAAAATGTTTGCCGTTTTTGCAAAACTGTTGCCAGTATTAGATGGATGGAAGGACGAATAAAAATTTATGAGTTGTAGAAAAATATTCATTGCTGAAAAGTATTTATTTGATCAGGTGCATGTAACGTCAGAACGATAATTTCATCGCAAACTTAAACATTAACAAATGTTCTTCTCGAATAATTCATTAAGACAAAATTTTAAAATATTTAATAGTTCCTAATCTTGCAACATTTTTAATTTTTATTTCTTGATGCTATACTTCACTATAAGGAAGAAAGGGCATTATGAGTTTTTCCTAAAGTTTGCAACATTCTTTGAGAAGATCTAAGCATGTCCGTCTGTCTCATTTTTGTTTGTAAATGTAAACTCTGTTTATAGTGTTGACCATAATTGAATGAAATTTGGTACATAAGCCTCTGTTAGATTAAGGAAAAAAACTTTTAAATCAGTGAAAATAAGTCAATGATTTGAGCCAGCCGCAAAGCAAACGAACCCTTGGAAAAAGCTGTTTTGGTTAAAAATGCGTGTATCCATATATAATAAGGCACAACTGGGTAAAAGTTGTAGATCCATAAGAGATCGTAGCTACAAACTATTAACAATCACTCTTTCCGCCTTAAATCTCAAAATCATTTTCACATCGATACAAAATTTGGTGGTTATAGGTTCGTAACGAACTGTAGCTCCAATATTAGCCCTACCCTGAGAATCACGTTCACCGCTTCTAAGCAAATTAGTAGGAGGAAAAAAATTGGCTCATTTAAATTTTGTAGAAGTCTGAAATCATATTAAAAAATTTTGGTTTGCAGCTTCATTACCTCTAGTGTTGCGAAGAAACGATTAATTCGACAAAAAAATTAAATCTATCAATGATTTGATTTCACTATCTTAAAATTTTGCTTGTAGAGCCTGACAAAGTTAAACATTTCACGAGAAACGCTGTCAATACTCATATAAAAAAACTGTTGTGGAATATCTGTTAAAGGCTAGTTTACACTATTATACTTTGTATTAATACATGTCAAAATCTCAGGTAATGTGACAAAGTGTGATAGTGTGAATGCAATGTGCCACAAAAATGATAAGTATTATGAAAAAAAGTTTGACATCCCATACGACTTCAACGTTTTTTGTAAAATTTCTAAACAATAATACTTTTCATTGGATCAGGGTTGCATTTTATTTCATGTGTGAGTGTTTATACTGTGTGTGATGGTGTGAACACAAACTGTTATGTTAAATTAGATTTTTTGACAGTCGCAACAAAAGTCATTAGATTTCTTTCTCGCAATGTATTATGGAATACGTAAGACTTGTGAGATAGTAAAAACTAGCCTTTAATAATGTTGATAGAGTTTTCCACAGCTCACTTTGTGAAAAAGTAACGAAATGTTTCTGCCAACATTTTTTACAGCTGCAAAATAATATGATCTGCACAAATTTTGTGTGGAATTTTAAGCAAATGAAAAAAAGGGTAAATAATTAAATAAAATATTAAATAGGAAAGGAAATTTTTAAATGCAACAAACGGTAACAGTTTTTCAGCCATAATTGGTTTCTTTTTTATTAAATTTCTTATTAAAAAAATACTTTTTAGTAAAACACATGTGGGTTTTGTTTACATGCAAAACAATGTCGCTCGCTTTGAAGAAATCATACGCAATATTGTGCAAGCTCTCAAGATAGTTGACATTTATACATATACAATTTTTCGTATGAAATAATAAATGTTGCTCTAATTTTTCACTTTTATTTTAAAATTTATTAAAAAAAATTTATCACGTTAATTAGTATTGTGGTTATTTTGTTGAACTATTTATGGTTTTTAATCCAAATTTTTAATATTTTTAATTAGGCTTAAGTTCATGAAATTTAATTTTTATTAAATTATTTTTGTGAAGAAAGGAATTTTACAACATGAAAATTAATTAAAATTGTTATTGATAGTCTTTCATTCTTGACGTGGCTCGGGCTCGAACCCTGGCCGGCAGGTTACCATGACATGTTTCGATCGCAACCACTCGATCTCCTCAGATGGATTTGCCGTCTTACACTCGCAGCCATCGACGACTGCTGACGTCACTAGTCAAACATCAATCCTTAAACCAAATTGTATTTTAACATTTGGTAGATCGAAATTTGCTTTCCTGAATGATTATCCATTTTAATTGATTTTACATGTTTTTTCCTTTACTTCTGTTTTTTCGTACTTTCGTCAAGAATTTTTCTTGAAGTCCAAGTACATTTTTTGTTTTTTCACTTTGTCTTTCTCTTTTCTGTTGACCTTTTTCAGCACAACTTGAAGGACAAATGTACACATAGAGCTCGTGCCTTAGCTTTAACAATAATTAGTATTGTGGTTATTTTGTTGAACTATTTATGGTTTTTAATCCAAATTTTTAATATTTTTAATTAGGCTTAAGTTCATGAAATTTAATTTTTATTAAATTATTTTTGTGAAGAAAGGAATTTTACAACATGAAAATTAATTAAAATTGTTATTGATAATCTTTCATTCTTGACGTGGCTCGGGCTCGAACCCTGGCCGGCAGGTTACCATGACATGTTTCGATCGCAACCACTCGATCTCCTCAGATGGATTTGCCGTCTTACACTCGCAGCCATCGACGACTGCTGACGTCACTAGTCAAACATCAATCCTTAAACCAAATTGTATTTTAACATTTGGTAGATCGAAATTTGCTTTCCTGAATGATTATCCATTTTAATTGATTTTACATGTTTTTTCCTTTACTTCTGTTTTTTCGTACTTTCGTCAAGAATTTTTCTTGAAGTCCAAGTACATTTTTTGTTTTTTCACTTTGTCTTTCTCTTTTCTGTTGACCTTTTTCAGCACAACTTGAAGGACAAATGTACACATAGAGCTCGTGCCTTAGCTTTAACAATAATTAGTATTGTGGTTATTTTGTTGAACTATTTATGGTTTTTAATCCAAATTTTTAATATTTTTAATTAGGCTTAAGTTCATGAAATTTAATTTTTATTAAATTATTTTTGTGAAGAAAGGAATTTTACAACATGAAAATTAATTAAAATTGTTATTGATAGTCTTTCATTCTTGACGTGGCTCGGGCTCGAACCCTGGCCGGCAGGTTACCATGACATGTTTCGATCGCAACCACTCGATCTCCTCAGATGGATTTGCCGTCTTACACTCGCAGCCATCGACGACTGCTGACGTCACTAGTCAAACATCAATCCTTAAACCAAATTGTATTTTAACATTTGGTAGATCGAAATTTGCTTTCCTGAATGATTATCCATTTTAATTGATTTTACATGTTTTTTCCTTTACTTCTGTTTTTTCGTACTTTCGTCAAGAATTTTTCTTGAAGTCCAAGTACATTTTTTGTTTTTTCACTTTGTCTTTCTCTTTTCTGTTGACCTTTTTCAGCACAACTTGAAGGACAAATGTACACATAGAGCTCGTGCCTTAGCTTTAACAATAATTAGTATTGTGGTTATTTTGTTGAACTATTTATGGTTTTTAATCCAAATTTTTAATATTTTTAATTAGGCTTAAGTTCATGAAATTTAATTTTTATTAAATTATTTTTGTGAAGAAAGGAATTTTACAACATGAAAATTAATTAAAATTGTTATTGATAGTCTTTCATTCTTGACGTGGCTCGGGCTCGAACCCTGGCCGGCAGGTTACCATGACATGTTTCGATCGCAACCACTCGATCTCCTCAGATGGATTTGCCGTCTTACACTCGCAGCCATCGACGACTGCTGACGTCACTAGTCAAATATCAATCCTTAAACCAAATTGTATTTTAACATTTGGAAGATCGAAATTTGCTTTCCTGAATGATTATCCATTTTAATTGATTTTACATGTTTTTTCCTTTACTTCTGTTTTTTCGTACTTTCGTCAAGAATTTTTCTTGAAGTCCAAGTACATTTTTTTGTTTTTTCACTTTGTCTTTCTCTTTTCTGTTGACCTTTTTCAGCACAACTTGAAGGACAAATGTACACATAGAGCTCGTGCCTTAGCTTTAACAATAATTAGTATTGTGGTTATTTTGTTGAACTATTTATGGTTTTTAATCCAAATTTTTAATATTTTTAATTAGGCTTAAGTTCATGAAATTTAATTTTTATTAAATTATTTTTGTGAAGAAAGGAATTTTACAACATGAAAATTAATTAAAATTGTTATTGATAGTCTTTCATTCTTGACGTGGCTCGGGCTCGAACCCTGGCCGGCAGGTTACCATGACATGTTTCGATCGCAACCACTCGATCTCCTCAGATGGATTTGCCGTCTTACACTCGCAGCCATCGACGACTGCTGACGTCACTAGTCAAACATCAATCCTTAAACCAAATTGTATTTTAACATTTGGTAGATCGAAATTTGCTTTCCTGAATGATTATCCATTTTAATTGATTTTACATGTTTTTTCCTTTACTTCTGTTTTTTCGTACTTTCGTCAAGAATTTTTCTTGAAGTCCAAGTACATTTTTTTGTTTTTTCACTTTGTCTTTCTCTTTTCTGTTGACCTTTTTCAGCACAACTTGAAGGACAAATGTACACATAGAGCTCGTGCCTTAGCTTTAACAATAATTAGTATTGTGGTTATTTTGTTGAACTATTTATGGTTTTTAATCCAAATTTTTAATATTTTTAATTAGGCTTAAGTTCATGAAATTTAATTTTTATTAAATTATTTTTGTGAAGAAAGGAATTTTACAACATGAAAATTAATTAAAATTGTTATTGATAGTCTTTCATTCTTGACGTGGCTCGGGCTCGAACCCTGGCCGGCAGGTTACCATGACATGTTTCGATCGCAACCACTCGATCTCCTCAGATGGATTTGCCGTCTTACACTCGCAGCCATCGACGACTGCTGACGTCACTAGTCAAACATCAATCCTTAAACCAAATTGTATTTTAACATTTGGTAGATCGAAATTTGCTTTCCTGAATGATTATCCATTTTAATTGATTTTACATGTTTTTTCCTTTACTTCTGTTTTTTCGTACTTTCGTCAAGAATTTTTCTTGAAGTCCAAGTACATTTTTTGTTTTTTCACTTTGTCTTTCTCTTTTCTGTTGACCTTTTTCAGCACAACTTGAAGGACAAATGTACACATAGAGCTCGTGCCTTAGCTTTAACAATAATTAGTATTGTGGTTATTTTGTTGAACTATTTATGGTTTTTAATCCAAATTTTTAATATTTTTAATTAGGCTTAAGTTCATGAAATTTAATTTTTATTAAATTATTTTTGTGAAGAAAAGAATTTTACAACATGAAAATTAATTAAAATTGTTATTGATAGTCTTTCATCTTGACGTGGCTCGGGCTCGAACCCTGGCCGGCAGGTTACCATGACATGTTTCGATCGCAACCACTCGATCTCCTCAGATGGATTTGCCGTCTTACACTCGCAGCCATCGACGACTGCTGACGTCACTAGTCAAACATCAATCCTTAAACCAAATTGTATTTTAACATTTGGTAGATCGAAATTTGCTTTCCTGAATGATTATCCATTTTAATTGATTTTACATGTTTTTTCCTTTACTTCTGTTTTTTCGTACTTTCGTCAAGAATTTTTCTTGAAGTCCAAGTACATTTTTTGTTTTTTCACTTTGTCTTTCTCTTTTCTGTTGACCTTTTTCAGCACAACTTGAAGGACAAATGTACACATAGAGCTCGTGCCTTAGCTTTAACAATAATTAGTATTGTGGTTATTTTGTTGAACTATTTATGGTTTTTAATCCAAATTTTTAATATTTTTAATTAGGCTTAAGTTCATGAAATTTAATTTTTATTAAATTATTTTTGTGAAGAAAGGAATTTTACAACATGAAAATTAATTAAAATTGTTATTGATAGTCTTTCATTCTTGACGTGGCTCGGGCTCGAACCCTGGCCGGCAGGTTACCATGACATGTTTCGATCGCAACCACTCGATCTCCTCAGATGGATTTGCCGTCTTACACTCGCAGCCATCGACGACTGCTGACGTCACTAGTCAAACATCAATCCTTAAACCAAATTGTATTTTAACATTTGGTAGATCGAAATTTGCTTTCCTGAATGATTATCCATTTTAATTGATTTTACATGTTTTTTCCTTTACTTCTGTTTTTTCGTACTTTCGTCAAGAATTTTTCTTGAAGTCCAAGTACATTTTTTGTTTTTTCACTTTGTCTTTCTCTTTTCTGTTGACCTTTTTCAGCACAACTTGAAGGACAAATGTACACATAGAGCTCGTGCCTTAGCTTTAACAATAATTAGTATTGTGGTTATTTTGTTGAACTATTTATGGTTTTTAATCCAAATTTTTAATATTTTTAATTAGGCTTAAGTTCATGAAATTTAATTTTTATTAAATTATTTTTGTGAAGAAAGGAATTTTACAACATGAAAATTAATTAAAATTGTTATTGATAGTCTTTCATTCTTGACGTGGCTCGGGCTCGAACCCTGGCCGGCAGGTTACCATGACATGTTTCGATCGCAACCACTCGATCTCCTCAGATGGATTTGCCGTCTTACACTCGCAGCCATCGACGACTGCTGACGTCACTAGTCAAACATCAATCCTTAAACCAAATTGTATTTTAACATTTGGTAGATCGAAATTTGCTTTCCTGAATGATTATCCATTTTAATTGATTTTACATGTTTTTTCCTTTACTTCTGTTTTTTCGTACTTTCGTCAAGAATTTTTCTTGAAGTCCAAGTACATTTTTTGTTTTTTCACTTTGTCTTTCTCTTTTCTGTTGACCTTTTTCAGCACAACTTGAAGGACAAATGTACACATAGAGCTCGTGCCTTAGCTTTAACAATAATTAGTATTGTGGTTATTTTGTTGAACTATTTATGGTTTTTAATCCAAATTTTTAATATTTTTAATTAGGCTTAAGTTCATGAAATTTAATTTTTATTAAATTATTTTTGTGAAGAAAGGAATTTTAATTAATTTTCATGTCGTAAAATTCCTTTCTTCACAAAAATAATTTAATAAAAATTAAATTTCATGAACTTAAGCCTAATTAAAAATATTAAAAATTTGGATTAAAAACCATAAATAGTTCAACAAAATAACCACAATACTAATTATTGTTAAAGCTAAGGCACGAGCTCTATGTGTACATTTGTCCTTCAAGTTGTGCTGAAAAAGGTCAACAGAAAAGAGAAAGACAAAGTGAAAAAACAAAAAATGTACTTGGACTTCAAGAAAAATTCTTGACGAAAGTACGAAAAAACAGAAGTAAAGGAAAAAACATGTAAAATCAATTAAAATGGATAATCATTCAGGAAAGCAAATTTCGATCTACCAAATGTTAAAATACAATTTGGTTTAAGGATTGATGTTTGACTAGTGACGTCAGCAGTCGTCGATGGCTGCGAGTGTAAGACGGCAAATCCATCTGAGGAGATCGAGTGGTTGCGATCGAAACATGTCATGGTAACCTGCCGGCCAGGGTTCGAGCCCGAGCCACGTCAAGAATGAAAGACTATCAATAACAATTTTAATTAATTTTCATGTTGTAAAATTCCTTTCTTCACAAAAATAATTTAATAAAAATTAAATTTCATGAACTTAAGCCTAATTAAAAATATTAAAAATTTGGATTAAAAACCATAAATAGTTCAACAAAATAACCACAATACTAATTATTGTTAAAGCTAAGGCACGAGCTCTATGTGTACATTTGTCCTTCAAGTTGTGCTGAAAAAGGTCAACAGAAAAGAGAAAGACAAAGTGAAAAAACAAAAAATGTACTTGGACTTCAAGAAAAATTCTTGACGAAAGTACGAAAAAACAGAAGTAAAGGAAAAAACATGTAAAATCAATTAAAATGGATAATCATTCAGGAAAGCAAATTTCGATCTACCAAATGTTAAAATACAATTTGGTTTAAGGATTGATGTTTGACTAGTGACGTCAGCAGTCGTCGATGGCTGCGAGTGTAAGACGGCAAATCCATCTGAGGAGATCGAGTGGTTGCGATCGAAACATGTCATGGTAACCTGCCGGCCAGGGTTCGAGCCCGAGCCACGTCAAGATGAAAGACTATCAATAACAATTTTAATTAATTTTCATGTTGTAAAATTCTTTTCTTCACAAAAATAATTTAATAAAAATTAAATTTCATGAACTTAAGCCTAATTAAAAATATTAAAAATTTGGATTAAAAACCATAAATAGTTCAACAAAATAACCACAATACTAATTATTGTTAAAGCTAAGGCACGAGCTCTATGTGTACATTTGTCCTTCAAGTTGTGCTGAAAAAGGTCAACAGAAAAGAGAAAGACAAAGTGAAAAAACAAAAAATGTACTTGGACTTCAAGAAAAATTCTTGACGAAAGTACGAAAAAACAGAAGTAAAGGAAAAAACATGTAAAATCAATTAAAATGGATAATCATTCAGGAAAGCAAATTTCGATCTACCAAATGTTAAAATACAATTTGGTTTAAGGATTGATGTTTGACTAGTGACGTCAGCAGTCGTCGATGGCTGCGAGTGTAAGACGGCAAATCCATCTGAGGAGATCGAGTGGTTGCGATCGAAACATGTCATGGTAACCTGCCGGCCAGGGTTCGAGCCCGAGCCACGTCAAGAATGAAAGACTATCAATAACAATTTTAATTAATTTTCATGTTGTAAAATTCCTTTCTTCACAAAAATAATTTAATAAAAATTAAATTTCATGAACTTAAGCCTAATTAAAAATATTAAAAATTTGGATTAAAAACCATAAATAGTTCAACAAAATAACCACAATACTAATTATTGTTAAAGCTAAGGCACGAGCTCTATGTGTACATTTGTCCTTCAAGTTGTGCTGAAAAAGGTCAACAGAAAAGAGAAAGACAAAGTGAAAAAACAAAAAAATGTACTTGGACTTCAAGAAAAATTCTTGACGAAAGTACGAAAAAACAGAAGTAAAGGAAAAAACATGTAAAATCAATTAAAATGGATAATCATTCAGGAAAGCAAATTTCGATCTACCAAATGTTAAAATACAATTTGGTTTAAGGATTGATGTTTGACTAGTGACGTCAGCAGTCGTCGATGGCTGCGAGTGTAAGACGGCAAATCCATCTGAGGAGATCGAGTGGTTGCGATCGAAACATGTCATGGTAACCTGCCGGCCAGGGTTCGAGCCCGAGCCACGTCAAGAATGAAAGACTATCAATAACAATTTTAATTAATTTTCATGTTGTAAAATTCCTTTCTTCACAAAAATAATTTAATAAAAATTAAATTTCATGAACTTAAGCCTAATTAAAAATATTAAAAATTTGGATTAAAAACCATAAATAGTTCAACAAAATAACCACAATACTAATTATTGTTAAAGCTAAGGCACGAGCTCTATGTGTACATTTGTCCTTCAAGTTGTGCTGAAAAAGGTCAACAGAAAAGAGAAAGACAAAGTGAAAAAACAAAAAATGTACTTGGACTTCAAGAAAAATTCTTGACGAAAGTACGAAAAAACAGAAGTAAAGGAAAAAACATGTAAAATCAATTAAAATGGATAATCATTCAGGAAAGCAAATTTCGATCTACCAAATGTTAAAATACAATTTGGTTTAAGGATTGATGTTTGACTAGTGACGTCAGCAGTCGTCGATGGCTGCAAGTGTAAGACGGCAAATCCATCTGAGGAGATCGAGTGGTTGCGATCGAAACATGTCATGGTAACCTGCCGGCCAGGGTTCGAGCCCGAGCCACGTCAAGAATGAAAGACTATCAATAACAATTTTAATTAATTTTCATGTTGTAAAATTCCTTTCTTCACAAAAATAATTTAATAAAAATTAAATTTCATGAACTTAAGCCTAATTAAAAATATTAAAAATTTGGATTAAAAACCATAAATAGTTCAACAAAATAACCACAATACTAATTATTGTTAAAGCTAAGGCACGAGCTCTATGTGTACATTTGTCCTTCAAGTTGTGCTGAAAAAGGTCAACAGAAAAGAGAAAGACAAAGTGAAAAAACAAAAAATGTACTTGGACTTCAAGAAAAATTCTTGACGAAAGTACGAAAAAACAGAAGTAAAGGAAAAAACATGTAAAATCAATTAAAATGGATAATCATTCAGGAAAGCAAATTTCGATCTACCAAATGTTAAAATACAATTTGGTTTAAGGATTGATGTTTGACTAGTGACGTCAGCAGTCGTCGATGGCTGCGAGTGTAAGACGGCAAATCCATCTGAGGAGATCGAGTGGTTGCGATCGAAACATGTCATGGTAACCTGCCGGCCAGGGTTCGAGCCCGAGCCACGTCAAGAATGAAAGACTATCAATAACAATTTTAATTAATTTTCATGTTGTAAAATTCCTTTCTTCACAAAAATAATTTAATAAAAATTAAATTTCATGAACTTAAGCCTAATTAAAAATATTAAAAATTTGGATTAAAAACCATAAATAGTTCAACAAAATAACCACAATACTAATTATTGTTAAAGCTAAGGCACGAGCTCTATGTGTACATTTGTCCTTCAAGTTGTGCTGAAAAAGGTCAACAGAAAAGAGAAAGACAAAGTGAAAAAACAAAAAATGTACTTGGACTCCAAGAAAAATTCTTGACGAAAGTACGAAAAAACAGAAGTAAAGGAAAAAACATGTAAAATCAATTAAAATGGATAATCATTCAGGAAAGCAAATTTCGATCTACCAAATGTTAAAATACAATTTGGTTTAAGGATTGATGTTTGACTAGTGACGTCAGCAGTCGTCGATGGCTGCGAGTGTAAGACGGCAAATCCATCTGAGGAGATCGAGTGGTTGCGATCGAAACATGTCATGGTAACCTGCCGGCCAGGGTTCGAGCCCGAGCCACGTCAAGAATGAAAGACTATCAATAACAATTTTAATTAATTTTCATGTTGTAAAATTCCTTTCTTCACAAAAATAATTTAATAAAAATTAAATTTCATGAACTTAAGCCTAATTAAAAATATTAAAAATTTGGATTAAAAACCATAAATAGTTCAACAAAATAACCACAATACTAATTATTGTTAAAGCTAAGGCACGAGCTCTATGTGTAAATTTGTCCTTCAAGTTGTGCTGAAAAAGGTCAACAGAAAAGAGAAAGACAAAGTGAAAAAACAAAAAATGTACTTGGACTTCAAGAAAAATTCTTGACGAAAGTACGAAAAAACAGAAGTAAAGGAAAAAACATGTAAAATCAATTAAAATGGATAATCATTCAGGAAAGCAAATTTCGATCTACCAAATGTTAAAATACAATTTGGTTTAAGGATTGATGTTTGACTAGTGACGTCAGCAGTCGTCGATGGCTGCGAGTGTAAGACGGCAAATCCATCTGAGGAGATCGAGTGGTTGCGATCGAAACATGTCATGGTAACCTGCCGGCCAGGGTTCGAGCCCGAGCCACGTCAAGAATGAAAGACTATCAATAACAATTTTAATTAATTTTCATGTTGTAAAATTCCTTTCTTCACAAAAATAATTTAATAAAAATTAAATTTCATGAACTTAAGCCTAATTAAAAATATTAAAAATTTGGATTAAAAACCATAAATAGTTCAACAAAATAACCACAATACTAATTATTGTTAAAGCTAAGGCACGAGCTCTATGTGTACATTTGTCCTTCAAGTTGTGCTGAAAAAGGTCAACAGAAAAGAGAAAGACAAAGTGAAGAAACAAAAAATGTACTTGGACTTCAAGAAAAATTCTTGACGAAAGTACGAAAAAACAGAAGTAAAGGAAAAAACATGTAAAATCAATTAAAATGGATAATCATTCAGGAAAGCAAATTTCGATCTACCAAATGTTAAAATACAATTTGGTTTAAGGATTGATGTTTGACTAGTGACGTCAGCAGTCGTCGATGGCTGCGAGTGTAAGACGGCAAATCCATCTGAGGAGATCGAGTGGTTGCGATCGAAACATGTCATGGTAACCTGCCGGCCAGGGTTCGAGCCCGAGCCACGTCAAGATGAAAGACTATCAATAACAATTTTAATTAATTTTCATGTTGTAAAATTCTTTTCTTCACAAAAATAATTTAATAAAAATTTAATTTCATGAACTTAAGCCTAATTAAAAATATTAAAAATTTGGATTAAAAACCATAAATAGTTCAACAAAATAACCACAATACTAATTATTGTTAAAGCTAAGGCACGAGCTCTATGTGTACATTTGTCCTTCAAGTTGTGCTGAAAAAGGTCAACAGAAAAGAGAAAGACAAAGTGAAAAAACAAAAAATGTACTTGGACTTCAAGAAAAATTCTTGACGAAAGTACGAAAAAACAGAAGTAAAGGAAAAAACATGTAAAATCAATTAAAATGGATAATCATTCAGGAAAGCAAATTTCGATCTACCAAATGTTAAAATACAATTTGGTTTAAGGATTGATGTTTAACTAGTGACGTCAGCAGTCGTCGATGGCTGCGAGTGTAAGACGGCAAATCCATCTGAGGAGATCGAGTGGTTGCGATCGAAACATGTCATGGTAACCTGCCGGCCAGGGTTCGAGCCCGAGCCACGTCAAGAATGAAAGACTATCAATAACAATTTTAATTAATTTTCATGTTGTAAAATTCCTTTCTTCACAAAAATAATTTAATAAAAATTAAATTTCATGAACTTAAGCCTAATTAAAAATATTAAAAATTTGGATTAAAAACCATAAATAGTTCAACAAAATAACCACAATACTAATTATTGTTAAAGCTAAGGCACGAGCTCTATGTGTACATTTGTCCTTCAAGTTGTGCTGAAAAAGGTCAACAGAAAAGAGAAAGACAAAGTGAAAAAACAAAAAAATGTACTTGGACTTCAAGAAAAATTCTTGACGAAAGTACGAAAAAACAGAAGTAAAGGAAAAAACATGTAAAATCAATTAAAATGGATAATCATTCAGGAAAGCAAATTTCGATCTACCAAATGTTAAAATACAATTTGGTTTAAGGATTGATGTTTGACTAGTGACGTCAGCAGTCGTCGATGGCTGCGAGTGTAAGACGGCAAATCCATCTGAGGAGATCGAGTGGTTGCGATCGAAACATGTCATGGTAACCTGCCGGCCAGGGTTCGAGCCCGAGCCACGTCAAGAATGAAAGACTATCAATAACAATTTTAATTAATTTTCATGTTGTAAAATTCCTTTCTTCACAAAAATAATTTAATAAAAATTAAATTTCATGAACTTAAGCCTAATTAAAAATATTAAAAATTTGGATTAAAAACCATAAATAGTTCAACAAAATAACCACAATACTAATTATTGTTAAAGCTAAGGCACGAGCTCTATGTGTACATTTGTCCTTCAAGTTGTGCTGAAAAAGGTCAACAGAAAAGAGAAAGACAAAGTGAAAAAACAAAAAATGTACTTGGACTTCAAGAAAAATTCTTGACGAAAGTACGAAAAAACAGAAGTAAAGGAAAAAACATGTAAAATCAATTAAAATGGATAATCATTCAGGAAAGCAAATTTCGATCTACCAAATGTTAAAATACAATTTGGTTTAAGGATTGATGTTTGACTAGTGACGTCAGCAGTCGTCGATGGCTGCGAGTGTAAGACGGCAAATCCATCTGAGGAGATCGAGGGGTTGCGATCGAAACATGTCATGGTAACCTGCCGGCCAGGGTTCGAGCCCGAGCCACGTCAAGAATGAAAGACTATCAATAACAATTTTAATTAATTTTCATGTTGTAAAATTCCTTTCTTCACAAAAATAATTTAATAAAAATTAAATTTCATGAACTTAAGCCTAATTAAAAATATTAAAAATTTGGATTAAAAACCATAAATAGTTCAACAAAATAACCACAATACTAATTATTGTTAAAGCTAAGGCACGAGCTCTATGTGTACATTTGTCCTTCAAGTTGTGCTGAAAAAGGTCAACAGAAAAGAGAAAGACAAAGTGAAAAAACAAAAAATGTACTTGGACTTCAGAAAAATTCTTGACGAAAGTACGAAAAAACAGAAGTAAAGGAAAAAACATTTAAAATCAATTAAAATGGATAATCATTCAGGAAAGCAAATTTCGATCTACCAAATGTTAAAATACAATTTGGTTTAAGGATTGATGTTTGACTAGTGACGTCAGCAGTCGTCGATGGCTGCGAGTGTAAGACGGCAAATCCATCTGAGGAGATCGAGTGGTTGCGATCGAAACATGTCATGGTAACCTGCCGGCCAGGGTTCGAGCCCGAGCCACGTCAAGATGAAAGACTATCAATAACAATTTTAATTAATTTTCATGTTGTAAAATTCTTTTCTTCACAAAAATAATTTAATAAAAATTAAATTTCATGAACTTAAGCCTAATTAAAAATATTAAAAATTTGTATTAAAAACCATAAATAGTTCAACAAAATAACCACAATACTAATTATTGTTAAAGCTAAGGCACGAGCTCTATGTGTACATTTGTCCTTCAAGTTGTGCTGAAAAAGGTCAACAGAAAAGAGAAAGACAAAGTGAAAAAACAAAAAATGTACTTGGACTTCAAGAAAAATTCTTGACGAAAGTACGAAAAAACAGAAGTAAAGGAAAAAACATGTAAAATCAATTAAAATGGATAATCATTCAGGAAAGCAAATTTCGATCTACCAAATGTTAAAATACAATTTGGTTTAAGGATTGATGTTTGACTAGTGACGTCAGCAGTCGTCGATGGCTGCGAGTGTAAGACGGCAAATCCATCTGAGGAGATCGAGTGGTTGCGATCGAAACATGTCATGGTAACCTGCCGGCCAGGGTTCGAGCCCGAGCCACGTCAAGAATGAAAGACTATCAATAACAATTTTAATTAATTTTCATGTTGTAAAATTCCTTTCTTCACAAAAATAATTTAATAAAAATTAAATTTCATGAACTTAAGCCTAATTAAAAATATTAAAAATTTGGATTAAAAACCATAAATAGTTCAACAAAATAACCACAATACTAATTATTGTTAAAGCTAAGGCACGAGCTCTATGTGTACATTTGTCCTTCAAGTTGTGCTGAAAAAGGTCAACAGAAAAGAGAAAGACAAAGTGAAAAAACAAAAAATGTACTTGGACTTCAAGAAAAATTCTTGACGAAAGTACGAAAAAACAGAAGTAAAGGAAAAAACATGTAAAATCAATTAAAATGGATAATCATTCAGGAAAGCAAATTTCGATCTACCAAATGTTAAAATACAATTTGGTTTAAGGATTGATGTTTGACTAGTGACGTCAGCAGTCGTCGATGGCTGCGAGTGTAAGACGGCAAATCCATCTGAGGAGATCGAGTGGTTGCGATCGAAACATGTCATGGTAACCTGCCGGCCAGGGTTCGAGCCCGAGCCACGTCAAGAATGAAAGACTATCAATAACAATTTTAATTAATTTTCATGTTGTAAAATTCCTTTCTTCACAAAAATAATTTAATAAAAATTAAATTTCATGAACTTAAGCCTAATTAAAAATATTAAAAATTTGGATTAAAAACCATAAATAGTTCAACAAAATAACCACAATACTAATTATTGTTAAAGCTAAGGCACGAGCTCTATGTGTACATTTGTCCTTCAAGTTGTGCTGAAAAAGGTCAACAGAAAAGAGAAAGACAAAGTGAAAAAACAAAAAATGTACTTGGACTTCAAGAAAAATTCTTGACGAAAGTACGAAAAAACAGAAGTAAAGGAAAAAACATGTAAAATCAATTAAAATGGATAATCATTCAGGAAAGCAAATTTCGATCTACCAAATGTTAAAATACAATTTGGTTTAAGGATTGATGTTTGACTAGTGACGTCAGCAGTCGTCGATGGCTGCGAGTGTAAGACGGCAAATCCATCTGAGGAGATCGAGTGGTTGCGATCGAAACATGTCATGGTAACCTGCCGGCCAGGGTTCGAGCCCGAGCCACGTCAAGAATGAAAGACTATCAATAACAATTTTAATTAATTTTCATGTTGTAAAATTCCTTTCTTCACAAAAATAATTTAATAAAAATTAAATTTCATGAACTTAAGCCTAATTAAAAATATTAAAAATTTATCACGTTTTTAATTAATATTGATGAATTTTTCTTAATCTTGTTAAACTATTTTTTAATCACTTTTTGGCCGTGTTTTGTTCAAAATTTAGACCATTTTGACTATAAAGAGTTGGCAATACTGTATATCTTTCATATAACTAACAGTGCAGCCACACGATCAAGATTTTCTTGATAGTCTTTTACATATACTGATTGTCAAAATATGCAAAAGTTGACAGCTGTGACGTAGGCTGCACGCAAGTTGAAAGCAATTTACTTTTTCAAGATGTCGTCGCCGAGAAAACCACTCAAAATGTTTTGCTATTTTCCACTTTTGATTTTTCTGCACTGTAGGCTGTTCGAAGGGACTTTATTTTTTTCTTTACTTTTCCACTGGCATTTTTGTTTCAGAAGCTATAGACTCGTAGGCTTTTATTTTCAAATCATTTCGCCTATATGATGAAAGATTCATGTTCCATAAAATTTCATGGCTTCTGTACAGCTCTATGAATCGCAGAACATCATATTGCTTATTAATTTTATTAATAAACATATTTCACTATTTTATTTAGTTTTTAGTTAAAATTTTAAAATTCCCGCAACAATTTGTAAAAAAAAAGAACTTCAGCTTTTGCCGGCAAAATATTTGTGAAAAAAAAACAAAAACAACTTCAAAAGATTTGTAATAAGCTGTTTTCTTGAACGAAAATTGATACACTCACTGGCAAGAGAATTTTAGAGGCAAGTTCGTATCAATTTTTAAAAGTATGAGTGTATTGGTAAAAAAGTGTGGTGTATTAAAACTTGATAGCCAAAACTTGATCGTGTAACCCTCAAGTAAGTAAATTCTTTGAATGTATTATTGATTGCTTGTTTTTTTTACAGGCAACCACTTAAACCAAGCAATATTATTAAAAAAAAAAACTGTTGGTTCAGATCAAGATAAAATGACTACTTTTATATTCTGGGTGGTTTCCGCGTATTTCGAATCGAAAGAAGTTGTTTACGAGCTCAAACAATGTGTACTGTGTATTACGTTTACGAAAGTCGTTCATACCGTTTCGAAATAAAAAGTACCTTTCGCAACGACAACTCTCTATTACGAACAATAAAAATTCCTTTCGAAACTCGAACTCTGTATTACGAAAACAAGCGTCAGTTACGCAAAAAGCGTTAGGGAATTGTTCGAAAGCTATTTTGTTAGAGACAAAGTGCAAATAACAAAGTTCAAGATAAATAAAAGTGTGAAACAAACAAGTAAAACAAACCTAATAATGTTAGATTTGATATAAGATAAATGTTTACTAATGTTATTAGAAAATATTTTAATATTTATGGTCTTCAAATTTAAAAAAATAATAAAAAAAAAGTTACATGTACAAATAAAAAGCGGCATAAAGTAATGGTTGACTTTTTTTTGGATTCTTCAAAGCGCAGTGAAATACAATCCGTTAAAAAAAACACACACAATTATAATATTTTTCACACACTGAATCGTATTGAATATTTTTTTTTTGTTTTGTGATATTTTCGTTCATTTTGGTATTTTAATAGAAGTGATACCAACTTTTAATAAAATTTCCCACTTGTTTAAAAATACAACTCTGTCATCGTTTCGAATGAGTTACGCAGTATGGATTTACTTTTGTATCGGAAATTGCTTTCAAAAATTTTACTTTTCAAATCGAAATACGCGGTAGCCCCCTTATTTTTTTTTTTTTTTTTTTTTTTGTCAGAAAAAAAATTCATTATACAGGGGTGCTCTGAAAATCGGGTGATTTTAAATCAGGTTTATGTTTTTCAATCACACGTGTGATTTTGTGGTGTTCTGTAAATTTGTGTTTTTCGGTGTGATTTTCAATTGTCGATAGCACAAGCCAACCCAAAAAGTTTGTTCTACAAAATTATAGCTAATTTTTTAACGCATTTTATGATATTTTCCGACAATTTGTTTTTTTTTTAACCAATTGCAATTTTTTGCGAATTTTAGCCGTGTTCGCGATAGAAGCGATTTGTTCCTGTCTGTTTTCTTATTCTTTACAGCTTAACCCTTGATTACCCACAAGTGTCTCGCGGACACATTTTTGAATTCCATTGCTCATAAAAGCTAAAGTATTTATTTTTGAGAAACCCTGTTTTACCTATTCTACCCCGATGGTCTTGAGAATAGAAATGCGCAATAAAAATATTTGTAGCATAAATAGTTTATTATTTATTATTAATAAACTAAAATAGTAGCGCCTCAACACACAAGTGTCCAATAGACACATTAATATATTGTTTATTATTATATAAGGAGCTGGTCAACCATCTGAACCTGATTCAAAACGAAAGAAGCGTTGTCCCATTGCCACTCAAAAATATCTAGAACTTCCAAGCAGTGCTGCGAGAAATGCAAACGGTATGTCTGATCTGAACACTCTGTAAAAAACAAATATTGTAATCAAAAATTGATTTTTATTTACATGGAAGAAACTTAGGCAATATTAGCTTGACAAAAATAACACTCATTATTTGTAATGTTTGTTTAAAAAATAACTAATTAAAGTTAAATAAACAAAATACCTACGTAAGTATATAATATAAATAAAACTTTTTTCTAACGTATACTGTCTTTGTTTTTCTTTAAGTATCATTAATTGCTTTAATGAGTCCGATGGACACTACTGGTCAGTTACGTTTCAAAAGCATACTGGGTAGTTAAGGGTTAAACGATTTAAAATAAAAAGTGGACTCTGCTATCATGCCGCTGTTAGCAAGTTGTTGCAAATTTATAATATTTAGCAATTTTTACCGAATTTTCGCCATGCCTTATAGTTTTAGCGACTTTTAATCAATTTTTAGCCATTTTCGCGATAGAAGCTATTTTTTCCTGTGATTCTTTGCAGCTTTTACGATTTTTAATAAATATTATACTTTGCTTTCACGCCGCTGTTAGCAAATAAGCGCTCTTTAATTCAATTAAAAAAACCAAATGAAATCACAACAGAAGTCACAAAAGCAAATATCAATTTTATAGTGACTTCGAATTTTCTTAATTTTTAATGATTTGTTGTAAATAAAATAGTTTATTGCATACACAATTAATAAACAACATATTGAATATTTTATTTAAGTAATTTTTTATTACGGCCATCTTACAATAGTCGCAAAAACAACAAAATGATTTCAAAAAGTTGTTTACGTAGCTGAACGTTTTGAAATCACAAAATAATATGCCCTGAACACCTTTCTTGTGATTTCAAATAACTTTCATAAAATAAGATTTTCAAAACAGGCCTGATAGTTAGCCTTTTCCATAAAGTTTCTGGAATTTACTTTTGACATTATTAGTCCATCAAAGAAATAATTTATTACAATTTCAATCGAATTTGAGTCAAAAGATAAACAAAGAAGAGATAAAAAATAAAAATAATTGCTTTTTTTGCCAAAAAAAAAAAAAAAAAAACAAAATTAATTCTGCCAAAAAAGAAAAAAAAAATATTTCTACCACAACGAAATAAAAATCAAAAATTTCAATATGATTTTTCCGATATTTTCCTGCGGATGCTTATTTTCTTTGAAAGTTCAAAAATAATAATTGTTTTTGGTCCCTGAAAATAAGTTTTATTCAAGCCAGGGTTCCTCCATCTGTGGCGAAGGTTATACAAATAACCATAAAGTTTTTGGCATGCTTTTTGAAGCTTTTCTTTGAATATTCGATTGGGGACAAGTAGCGACATACGATATCGGTCGAAATTTCCTTTTTATTGTATTACAATTTCGATTTTTTTAACCGTTCACCAGAGCCGTAAAAGATTTCTTGTTAATGACTTCAAATTTTTTGTTTGCATTCAAAATAGGATTGAATGATTTCAATTTGAAATCTTGAAATCAACGCGATAAAAAAATATTGAAATAATTTTGAAATCAATTCATACATAATTTGATTGCAGTCAGAATTTATTCAGAATTAACTTTTTTCTTCTCGAAAATAAAACTGACTCTGATAATTCTGAATTGCCAAGAGTGCCAACTTTGTTAACAACCGCTAGATTCCAAGTGTATACTACGTCGTTATATGTTCACTATATATATCTGTTGTATGAATTTTGAGGGCGTTCCCTTCTTCTTGCTCCCTATAGGCTAAAAACATGGGATTTCCTTTTGATGTCATTGCCTGGCTTCTGTAGGGTATGACCCAACTATCTATGTATATTTATGTATTTTGAACTCATGGTCATTTGGAGGTTGTTGCGTTCTAAGCCTATAACAGCCATACCTAAATAAGAGCGGAAGGCGCAACGTTTTCTTCCACTTAGCTCTTACGCTGAGATACGATACCTAAATAAAAGCATCAATATTGAGTAGCAAACAGTAGTGTAAGCTTTCTTGTTTAATAAAACCCACATTATAGAAATAAAAAATGAAGATAAGACCGCTAGATTCACCTAAAAACAGCTAAACTGCCATTATTTAACAATAAAAGCGGCCAATTTGACTATAAAAAGCGCTGTCAAAATTAGATTTTCCAATTGCAAAGCGCTGTATTTGACAACTAGAAAACTCTTTCCGCTCTTCCTTAGATATGGCTGTTACACAGAATTTGTTATCGTTTGATGCCGGCGAAGGCGAAGACCTGTAGTTTTTGTATATCAAGGTTCCTTTAATGCCAGGTCTCCGAGCCATAAAGCATAACTGATTTTACATTGCTATTGAATACTTTATATGTTGTAGATACTGCAATGCAAGCTGTCCTCCAGAATTTATTCAAGACTCCAAAAGCTTAGTTAGTCGGTTTTGAATATCTTTGCTACAACCACCGGAAGTAGAGATAATACTGCCCAAGTAGCAGAAGGTTGTGAGACACTGAGGGGATTTGTGGTACAATTATACCAAGTTTGGTACAATCGAAACTTTATTGGTACACTGGTACAATTCATCCTTTTTTGGTACAATTTAAAAACAAAATCAAATACCAACGAAGTTTGTCATTTCTTTGAAGTGAAAAAACTCTCTTTATTCTTTCAATAATAAAATTTCTTATAACATACATATCTCCAGCCCTGACCAGAACTACCAAAAATTGTATAATTGAAGCACAGCCGCGAATAACGTTTTAAGTTACAAAATAATTATTTTTCAGGAGAGCAAAAAACGTTTTAAACAGGCAAGATTATTAATTTTTTGACTTCTTATTTAGATTATTAAAAATAATGATAGTAAAAATTTTTATGCAAAATATCAACAAATTTAAAAGTTAAATTACATGCAAATTTACAGTTTATAACTTTTTTTTAGTGGAAAAACGTTTCATATCCACCATCACGATGTCATTTAAAACGTTCTTCCAATACGCAAAGCATCATGACTGGTGTGCTTCAATTGTTCATGATGTTATAATAACACTAGCATTTAACCAGCCACTTCGTTAGCGTCTCCTTTTTCTTCGTGGACATATTTGTATGCCAAAGCTTATTTTTCTAGCTTTTAATTTGTTTAAATTCTAGCATTTAACCCGCTACCTTGAAGTCAGGCCTTTTCTTTCATGAACATATTTATATGCCAAAGCATATGTAAATAGGTCTTAGCAAAATAGTTCCAACATTATTTATCTCATAAGTTGATATTCACACAGGACTTTGCACCTATAATTTTGTGCTTCTAAGTTCATCCTTTTTTATACTTTTTTCTCCCCATTTATGTATTAAAAATTTCAATGTTGTAGTTGGAGCCTACAGTTTAGTACGTTTTTGTTATAGGATGAAAAAAACTTTGGTGGGCGTGAGGGACTTCGCCAATTGAGCAAAAAAAATGTTGGCTTAAATTGAGCTGAAAAATGTGTTTTATTATTATTGTCCAGAAAAGTTGTGTCTCTAATTTACATACAGTGGTAGGTAGCGTAACAAAAAAGTTTCAAAATATGTACAGGTTTTACGCGTTTACTCCCCAAAAGGACCAAATTTCGAAAAAGTACCAGACACCTGTCCTCTTTTTTTTTAATGAACAACATTAAGTGTTAAATTTTTTGTATCTCTTTAAGTTTTGGATTTCTGAGGTAAGCGGGATCGAGTTGGTTAGAGGCTAGCCTCCGGTCCAAATGTCAGCTTTTTAGCTTCAGGATCTTAGGATGTGTCAGTCAGTTTTATATTATATAGATAGATGGAGAAAAATGTTGTAAAAAAAGTAACAAAATTATGAACGCTTTTCACACCTTAAACCTTTGATATTCCAAACAGGTCCAAACCTGTTTTGTATTTTTTAGATAAGCTAGAATGTGATATCATTTTTATTTACCCTTTTACACCCGAAAAAGTCCGTAACTCACAAAAGTACCAGAAACCTGTCCGTTTATTTTTTTAATGATCAATAATAAGTATTCAAATTTTTGTATCTCTTTTAGTTTAGGAGGAATGAGGTTAACAGGATCGTTTGGCGAGAGGCCAGCCCCAGGTCCAAATATCAACCTTTTAGCTTCAGACGTTTAGGCTCTGCGATGAAAGATAAATAGATGGCGAAAATATCTTTTGAAAAATTAACAAACATAGGTACAATTTTCATCCCTTAAACGTTCGAATTTCGAAAAAGTACCAAATATGCATTTGTATTTTTTAGATAAGTTACAAATGTTATGTAATTTTTATTTAATTTTAATTAAATCGGCGGAATTTCGTAAAAGTACCAGACAATTATTTACTTTTTTTTATTTATTGCACAAAAATAAATATTAAATTAAAAAAGTATCAGTTTATAAAAAAGTACCAATTAAAGAACACAAAAGTACCAAAACCCCTCTTACAGATTCTCATTCACTCAGGACCTTGCATGTTTAATTTTATCTTTCTGGGTCCAATACTAACTTAAAATCAAAAAGTACCTGGTAATGAATAAAAAAGTACCAAAAATTTCCTTCTTATAGATTCTCATCCATTCAGGACATTGCATGTTGAATTTTATTATTCTAGGTTCAATATTAACAGAAATTCAAAAAGTACCAGTTAAAGAGCAAAAAAGAACCAAAAGGCCCTCTTACAGGTTATCATTCACTCAAGACCTTGCATGTTTAATTTTATGTTTCTAGGTCCAATACTAACGGAAATTCAAAAAGTATCAGTTAAAGAACAAAAAAGTACCAAAAACTTCATTCTTATACATTCTTATTCACTCAGGGCATTGCATCTTGAATTTTATGTTTCTAAGTCCAATAATAACGGATATTCAAAAAGTACCAGCTTAAGAACTAAAAAGTACCATTAAGCCCTTTCAAAGATTCTAATTCACATAAGACCAATATTAGCGAAAATTTTTAAAAAACTACCAGTTAAAAAAACGAAAAAGTACCATAAGATCCCTCTAACAGATTGTCATTCACTCAAGACCTTGCATGATTAATTTCATGTTTCTAGGTCCAATACCAACGGAAATTCAAAAAGTACCAGCTAATGAACAAAAAAGTACCAAAAATTCCCTCTTATAGATTCTCATCCATTCAGGACATTGCATGTTTAATTTTATTTTTATAGGTCCAATACTAACGGAAATTCAAAAAGTACCAGTTAATGAACGGAGAAGTACCAAAGACTTCCCCTTACACAGTACAACACATGATTTGCCAACTCAATTCTGTGAACTGTATGTGAAATTAGACCCAAAAAGAAGAATTTCTGCATCATTCGTTTTGTCTTCTTACCTGCGATTTGAAGTTAGTATCGATTTGAAGTTAGTACTATCGTATAGGGGAATTTATCACGTTTTAGGCCCTGTTGTTTGACATAGCTCGACAACCACTAGCCCAATTTAGTTGAAATAAATTTTTAAAAATTAAGAATTACAATTCCCTTAATCTGTTCATATATTGTTTTCCTATACAAGTAACACTTTCGAAGTTAAAAATGAATGTATGAAGGGAAAAAATTATTTTTTGCCTAAAAATTTAAATTTTTTTTTTTAAAAATACATAAAAAATCCAAAATGGAAAAAAGTTTCAAGTCTAGTTATTTTTTCGCAAAGTCACATAACCTATGAGCAAAATGAGACAAAGATCATAAAAATCGATGCACGCGTTTGTCATTTATTCACAATTAAGTAAATGTATGAATTTCAAAAATCAGTTATAGCCACCACCCTTAAAATAAAAATATAAATTAAAAAATTATCATGCAAAAAAAAACTTTATTTATAAAAACTTAATGAAAATAAAATAATATGCAATAAATACGCAATTATAATATGCATAAAAAAAAAATTTTTAGAACATTTTTTCAATTATTGGCAATAAACATCCTTGTAGAAGTTGACGCTTGTGGTTCTGATGATCTTGTTTTCTTCGTAGGTTGTTCATATTCATGGTCTGAGTCTGTATCGTCATCCGAGATACACATACTATTCAAGGGCGTGTTTCTTTCACTGTGTCCACCAATTTCAATGTCTTCATCTTCGGTGCTTTCTTCAAACTGCATAATTGTGGAACTCCACCAACAAACCTCCGCAAGCAATGCATCCAATTTTTTGCTTTTGAACCGCTTTTCAAATGGCATGGTCACCTGGTGGAACCTCTCTCCTTGTTCGTCTGATTCCTGAGGTGATTGTGCCAAAAAAGTATCGAGGTGGTGGTGCAAGAAATGCAATTTCAGCGTCATGGATGCACCGATTTTTTCGAAATAAAACAGCAACCTGTCCACTCGTTGCTGTATCTCTTCTCGCTGGACACGGTTCTTTCCTAGAACATGTTGGTGGTCGTGATGCTCTGAAAGCAAATGTGTGAAAGAATCACTTTTGATCAATTTCCGAATATCAGGTCCATTGAGAATACCTGTTTTAAATACATAAGAAAAACGAAAAAATTATTGGTAATGCGAGTGTATAGAAATTAACAAATTTAGATATGACAATATTGCAATACAGAGTACGATACGTACCGTTTTTAATTTTCTCATCACTGAGTTTCGGAAAGATGGATTTCAAACAGTCAAAGGCGCCGTTAACTTTTTTGACCACCAATTCAACGAATTTCCCAGCTATTCCCAGTTTCATGTGGAGCGGTGGCAACAAAATATCATCCAGGTCCTTTATCATAGGTTCATTGCGTAATTTTAATTGTTTGTTGAGCTCGGGAGTTCTTCCTTTCCAATCTTTACATTGATATTGATTTCCTTTGTATCGTGAATCCCAATTACAAAGGAAGCAGAAGTATTTTGGATATCCGCCCTTTTCTATAATCCCTTGTAGTATGTTGACCACCTTCAGATCGCAACAAATGTTCCATTTGTGTTCATCGTATTTGATTTTCTTCAAAATTTCGCCCAATGCTTCATACGTTTCCTTCATAGTTGTGCTGAATCCCAATGGAATGCATGGTTTTTTATTTTTTTTGTGCAGCAGCACAGCCTTCAAACTAGTAACTGAACCATCGATGAATAAACGCCAGTCGCCAGCGATATAATCCATTCCCAATTTTTTCACTAAACCTGGGATATCATGGCAGTACGTGAACGTATTTGCTTCGTCAACGGAATAAAATTTCTGAAAATCAGCTTGGCGTTGTCGGTATGATGTTGCGCTGACATTTTGCTGTGTGAGTTTTCTTCTCTTCAAAAATGATGTCAGCCGTTCGGAGTCGTGTTGTGATAGTCCCAGCTTGGCCACAATGTAATCCATTTCGATTTGTGGTAGCGGTTGTGGTGCACTATTTTCAATATCGGGTATCCAATCAGCATCATCCAAATCGGTCGGATTGGTGAAAACGGTTTCGGCTAGCAGGGACACAGTATTCGCACTCGGAGGTTTAGATGCATCGGTATCAGCAGGGCGTTGCACTGGAAGTGTGGCAGTAAATGCAGCAGTGTATACTTTTGTTTTCAATTGTTGTCTGTTTAATCCAGGACGAAAATGTATGCATGCATAGCACCTGGATTCATCATGTCCAGTTGTGTCTTCCACCCAAATTACTGGCTTCATAAAAGATAACTTTCTACTTTTTCCGTGAATCCATTTTAGAAGGGTAGTATAACAACTGTTGCACACTGTGTTCGGCGTAAAATTTGCACCACTTAAATCTGCTTCATCGAAATAATTACAATACGCGGTTTTGAATTGCTCAGTAAACAAATTTTTTCGATCTTTTTTCTGTATTTTTCGGACGATATGAACACAAACGTAACAATATTCATCCAAATATGGGCACTTATTGTTTTCCATATTGATATATTTTATGTTTTGTTGTTATTCACTTTTAAAAAACTGGAGAAAAATCACTTTTACTGTTCGCGTTCGTCGGCACTGGCTGAATGCCAAAAATCGATCAATGCACACCTATAAATACTACGTATTTTTGAATATTTTACTGCCAGGTACTTATAAATGGGCGCATATTTTAAGGGCGGCTGGCTATATACCTGATTCAGCACTTGTACGTTTCAAACTGTGCAAAACTTTCCAAATAATGACCACCCTTAAATGTGGGTGCAATTTCTGTAAAAAAATCATATATGTAGGTAGCCACCGGAAAAACCCAAATAATAAAAAGGTCCACTTTCCGTTTAATTGTCCACGTACATTTATTACCGCAATCATAAAAATCAAATAACCTTTTGTTTATTCCTTTTTTTTTTTTAATTCTCAGAATCATGAAAAAGGTGTCAATGTTTTCTCCAAATAATGTTGTGCATATCTCGAGCAAATTTTTGAAATTCATACATTTACTTATTTGTGAATAAAAGCGAAACGCGTGCATCGATTTTTATGATCTTTGTCTCATTTTGCTCATAGGTTATGTAACTTTGCGAAAAAATAACTAGACTTGAAACTTTTTTCCATTTTGGATTTTTTATGTATTTTTAAAAAAAAAAATTTTAATTTTTAGGCAAAAAATAATTTTTTCCCTTCATACATTCATTTTTAACTTCGAAAGTGTTACTTGTATAGGAAAACAATATATGAACAGATTAAGGGAATTGTAATTCTTAATTTTTTAAAATTTATTTCAACTAAATTGGGCTAGTGGTTGTCGAGCTATGTCAAACAACAGGGCCTAAAACGTGATAAATTCCCCTATACGATAGTACTAACTTCAAATCGATACTAACTTCAAATCGCAGGTAAGAAGACAAAACGAATGATGCAGAAATTCTTCTTTTTGGGTCTAATTTCACATACAGTTCACAGAATTGAGTTGGCAATCAATTAACTAAAAAATGTTGTACTGTGTTATGGATTCTTATTCACTCAGGACATTGCAGCTTGAATCTTATGTTTCTTGGTCCGATATTAACGATAATTAAAAAAATACCAGTTGTAGAACCAAAAAGCTAAAGAAAAATATCAAATTTATCGTATTTCCTTTTTTTGGTACTATTTTTTCCCCCCATTACAGTATCAAAAATTTCAGTATTGAAGTGGGAGCCCATAATTTAGTACGAATATGTCAATGAATGGAAAAATGTATTTTAAAAAAAGTACCAAAATTAGTCACGATTTTCACCCCTTAATGTTCGAATTTCGAAAAAGTACCAAATTCATATTCGTATTTTTTTGATAAGTTTCGAATGTGGTATAAACTTTGTTTCAATGTTTTTATTGGTTCAAAAGATAGATGGGGTGTCAAAAAAGTACCAAAATTCAGGATTTACCCGTTTACTCCCTAATAGGGCCAAATTTCAAAAAAGACACCTGTCCGCTTATTTTTCTATAGAAAAACGATAAGTATTAAATTTTTTTTGTATCTCTTTTAGTTTTGGAGATACATTAGGTTACCGCATTTTCCCGTTTTTACCCTTTTTTACCCCCTAAACATTTGAATTTCCAAAAATCCCCCATTAGTGGATCGATTTGGGGGTTGACCAATCTCTGGTCCAAATTTCAAGTGTTTAGCTTTAGGCGTTTAGGCTGTGCGATGATGAATCAGTGAGTCAGTCAGTCAGCAACGTTACAATTTTATATACTGTCAGCGTCAAAATAAAGTGTACAACTGGTTTTCCAATATAAAAAGTGTTATTTTAGCAAAAAATAATTAAAATTTTTAGAAGTTTATTATCATTTACAAAACTTTGGACAATGTTATTACAATTTAAAATTAAAAATTTGAAATACTTCAAAAAGAACAAAAACAATACAATAAAAAAACTTGGCATCAATTCCACCCATTTTAAAGTTAGCTCAGTAGACAATTTTGGCTACCCTTCCTGCAGAATTTTATTCAGAGAGTGCTTGCTGCTAATGTTTTTTTTTATAATTTGTCTGTCCAAATGTTTTCAGATGTTTACTTGAGTTGATATCGAGCGACTATTGGGCTGATCCATCTGTTTTAGGACGTTTTACAAAAGCTAACCCTATCACTCTTCACTTTAGATACTATATTTTTTCCGTTGAATTTCTTATTTCAACCTTTTATCACGTTTATTTTTTGTCCAACTTGCTTTTGTCACTTTTTGGAGCAACGTATTTTTCACAGATGACAGCAAGCTTGAAGTCTGATCAAATTTGGCAAAGTAGAAATTAAACTTTTTATAACTAACATAACCCTTTTTATATTGGAAAACACGCTGTACACTTTATTTTGACGCTCACAGTATGTATATAGATTAGTGTGACCGCAAGTTATATGGGCAATTTTTTTTTAAGGATTTTGTGGAACGACAATCTAAAAAACGGTAATAAGAAAAAACAAATTAAAGCGTTTTTCGTGTTCAGGAGATCCCAATTAACTTATCTAGGCATGTGGCGTTCTTGGTATTTTTCCAAATTAAAAATTTGTGAAGCAGTGTAATGTAGTCCGTTCAAAATTGTTGAAGATATTTGCATTTCAGTCACATCATCTTTTTTAAAAACACAAATAACGGTTATTTTGGAATATCTCAAAAACTGTTATACTTTTGACAATTCTGACTTCATATTCGGATTCAGGGGAAAGTTTGACATAAAGATTGGCTGTCAGAACCATTTGGTCACGACT
Organism: Pollenia angustigena; assembly: GCA_930367215.1. NCBI lineage: Eukaryota > Metazoa > Arthropoda > Insecta > Diptera > Polleniidae > Pollenia > Pollenia angustigena. The sequence continues at coordinate 113,664,358 of OV884057.1, read as the reverse complement.
CTATTGAAAATTTGTCACGTAGTGTAATCACCAGGCAAAGAATGCGAAGATATGTGAAAATTTCGGTGTTATTTTTTAATTTGGTTTTTTCTGGATTAAATATTCATGTTAAAGAAAACTAACATAGAGCAACATTATTTATAAGATATAGCCCTAGAATATTTTTTAAATACGGTTTTTCTCTAAAATAAATATTAAGGAAGTTATCAACAATTAAAGCGACCCATAGTGAGAAAAATAGCATTTTAGCAAACTTTGTGGGCTCAAGGCACGGCTAATAACTATGCAAAAGATCTAAAATATTATATGTATATATATTTTCTAATTTGGAATCATTCTAAGGGGTTTGCCAAGTGAAAATACGAAAAAAAAATAACGGTCACCCTAATATAGATATTAAGTTCATACATAAGTATATCGATGCCTTACCCTGCCTTTACACATGCAAGTAGTGGCATGCCACTACTGTATACATATTATCAAAGAAAATTTGTTCGAAATAGTCGAATCTCATGCCATTGGCTTTTGTGTTTACATATGGGCAAATCCCAGAAACAGTCCACCAACCAAAAATTTTTCAAATTAATTTTTTTTAATGGAATATAAGACTAGATGTTTAATTTCATTTTTATATTAAAAAATATGTATTTCAATAATCATTAATGCAATAATTGTTACCAAATCCTGCGCCACTGCTGATTTCTTAATGTTATACGTGAATTTAGCATTATTTTAGGTGATTTTTGTGCTTAAAATAGCACTTATAGCAGACTTATCAAAATATAAATTTCGTTAAAAAAAAAAGTTGATATTCATGAGTTAAGAAATTAGTTTAAGAAATACAATTCATAAAAGTATAATTAGTTTTGTTAAAATAAATAAAATATAATAATAAAATACTACTGGAAAAACTGTAGCGTGCGTTATGTAGCGTGCGTCACAAAGGGTTCACGGCTTTTGTCAAAAATCACAAATTTTTTGGCTGCGAATAAGTGCGTTTAGAATTCACTTATAGTCATCTTTCTTTTAGGTATTAGATTTTGTATACCTTATCATGCCAAATTCGCTTTAAATTAGGAAAACGCACTTTAACCTTTGGAGTTACTTCCACTTTTTGTAGCGTGCGTCACAAAACTTTGTGATCAATTATTTCGCAACAAATACTTGCTAAGAAATAATGATGTATGCCATTCGTAAGTACATATTAATGTCAGTAAATACTATATATAAGTTGAAGCTATCTTTTTTGAAAGACCAAAAAATGTTTATATTTCAATCAGAAAATGCGTGCGAATGTAGCGTTCGTCACGCAGGATATGCCCATATGCCACTGCGAGTTCATTTTCAAAATGTCGTTGAAGCGCCAACTTGAGCAAATTTGTTTACTTCTCAAATTAAAAAAAAAGTATCAGAAAACAAAATAGAGTTACCGAGTTAATCATATTGGCACATTTTTGGGGAAATATTTTAATTTATTTACATAAGCATTATTTAAACAATATTAATGCGCTATAATTAACAAACTTGCTTTTGTTAATGCGCGTTTCAAAAAATTCATCATAATAATACATTTAACAAGTTAAAACATAACCCTGCAGGAAATGTCACTAGTGAATCTGTACGGATTCACTATTGACACAGTCACCAGTACTAGTGACTTATTATACCCCAGGCAATGTTATTTACAATAGACATTTAACATGTGCGTGTCATTGGAAATCTACTACTGACGGTGGTTCTACATACTATTACTGACTTGGTAGTTCCTTTGGGAACATATGTAGACATTGAAACCAGAGAATCGCTAGTATATTTTATTAAATGTAGTCTTCACTTTTTGTAAGAATACGAAATCATAACAATCTTTTTTTATTATTTCTTCAGCTTTTATAGGAATTGTACTTCTCAGTTGTTATTGATCAAATCTTTTTCGTATTAAAGCCACATTTAGTGGCAAATGTAATGTAGTGTAGACACTTCGTTGACAATGTCACCAATATAGTCGACAAAACTGGCGACTTGGAGACACTTGCACCCAGGTTTCCTTCAGAGAATTTACAATTTTACAAAAATCCAGTAAATTTGCATTCAATTTTTAACAGGGTAACATTGCTTATCGTTTTGACATTTAGTGGCATGCAAGTGCCATAATTCCACTCGCATGCAATTTTTGCTGCCACTGGAGCTGCCATTGCGAAAAATGTGAGTGCATTAGTAAAAAAGTGTACGTGTATTGAGTTTTTCGAACTGGCAGTGGCATGTGTAAATGCAAGGTTACTTCCTCAACCTCGTAATTAAAAAAAAAAAAAATACGGTTTTAACTTTTTCATATCAAACGATTCCTATTTTTCTGTTCTTTTACTGCGACAACTTATTGTTTCAATACCTACTTTGTCTCAATTCTGTAAATATGTATTAATAAATTATATTTTTGTATCTCATTCACTCCTTTTTTAATTACTGCGTCAAACTCTTGTCTTAATATGTGCAGTTGTTAAACAGTTAAGAATTTTAACCATTTTGTCTTTGCGTAAAGTGAGTATGTATATTAATTAGTAAGTAAGTGATGTATGCATGGGAGTCCCGTTATTTATAGTTTTTTTTGTAGTATTTTGCAAATGTTTTTTTTTGTAGTACTTTTGGTATACATTCTTGGTGGGTATATACAGTAAAATCCCGATAATTCGTAATCGCAAGGGAACGGCCATTTCTTACGAAACGGGGTTAAAAAAAATAAGTACGAATAAACGGGGCTTTTCAATTTATTTACTAAAACGATACAAAAAACATAAAAAACAATTGCTAAAAATAAAATATATACAAATTATTCTTGTAGCAAACAAACTGATCTTAAGAAAATAAATCCACACACAAGCAAAAACCCACGCAAAAGAAAAATAGTGGTAAACAAAAAATCTTATTTTCTATGTTTTTGTTGTTTTTATTACGAATTGTAAGTGGTAGTTAGCAAACAATTACGATTTATAAGAGGTAAAGAAGATTTTATTTGAAAAAAAAATTACGAATTAGCGACGGGACCAAAATGTATGGAAATTTTACGAATTAACGAGATTTTTTCAAGGGACCGACAGTTTATTACGAATTATCGGGAATTACGATTTATCGGGGTACGAATTATCGGGATTTGACTGTAATTGCATTTTAGTTGTGAACTTGGTTTTGCTTGGTTAAACTCTAATTCTGTGGACTTTTAGTTTTGATTGCAAAATGAGTGATACAATCGATGTTCTTGATGCTGAAACAGGGTGTTTTGTTTTCAAGAATCTTTGTCAAGAATCTAAAACACAGCAAACAGAAAACGTAATTTTGGATGAAGAAACAGGACATTTTGTCTCAGTGGATTCTGATATCTCTGGTTTTTTCTCCAAATCCGATTTTTCAGCAAGTGAAAGCGTGTACCATCCCAGCACTGATTCCGATTTGTCTGATAATGTATTTTCTTCTGTATTGTTGGATGAATGCTCTGGCGTAATAACAATTAAAAGAGCACGTAAAGACCAGAGAAATAAGCAAAACTGGAGGAGAAACCGTAAAAAACTCAAGCGAATGCGTGCCCAGGAGTATTCATCGATAAAGCAGAGCAAAGAAGGGAATGGAGTAATGGAAATTAGAAGAGAAAGATCTTTGAAGGCACGTTGCTGTTCGGAAATCTACATATAAGTGACGTTGGCATGGTAAAGAAAAGTGGACCAGTTTATTGTCAAAGCAAAACAAACATAGCCAAAGTAAATCAAGTAAACATTTTTCTACTAAACTTACCTAAGATGCCATCACATTATTGCCGACAGAGTACAACTAAAGAATATATAGACGTTCAGTACAAGACTTGGGCAGAAGTGTACACAGATTTTGAAAAATATTTGATGGATCGCAACATTAATAATGTTGAAAAGGCAACGTACAAATGCTTCTTAGACGCAGTACACAGTATCCCTGTACGAAGCCTGGGATCAATCAAGTGTCTCCAAATCGATTTTGTTGTTGTTGTTGTTTTTGTAGCAGCGAAACCTGAAGAACAGGTGTTGCTGAATTGGCAATCTTTGGTCAGTTCTACGCGCCATTCTTGTCAATTTTTTGGGAACGATGTTTAGTATACCGATATCACTCAATATCACTTTCTGAGTCGATTTAACGATGTCCCTTAGCCCGGCCGGCTGGACGTATGTTCATGTAGCCTTGTTCGCAAAGTACAGGTCGCAATTCTAAAGATTATTTGATGAAGTTTTGTAAATAGGCTTAAATTCATAAGCGCTAAGCCTAATGAAAATGGCGAGAATCGGGCCATAATTTCATATGGTTTTCCAACAAACTCCTGTCCGGAAAAGTGTTTGTGCTTATAAATAATCTTATTATGTTGGTATTAAGATTAAATTTTGAGCAAACTTATTGCAATTCAAATCACCTTACTAAATTTAATAAGAATTAGTCCATATTTAATGACAGCTACCATACAAATACTACTCCCGAATAAAGCTTTTAATCCTTATCTACATATTTATATAAAACAGGATGTGTGCATGTATGTAACGTATGGGCTCCAAAACGGCTGGGCCGATTTTCAGGGAATCTTCAGAATATCCAGGCTTTTTTTTGATTTTCGGTCTGCGGGCGGAGGGGCGTGGCAAAATCCAATTTTCACATTGCACCACCAATGACATATACATACATATATTTTTTTTTGCTTTTTTTTTTTGAAAGCCGTTGTCATGTTTTTCAAAACGAGATATCAAACTCTTAAATCGGTTATGTAGTTCCGAAGATATTTAAAAAACCCAAGTTAATAATGATCCAATATCAAAATTTTAAAACTTTCGAAATCTACGAAAACCAAAAAACCTTGTCTATCGGCTGGCCTTAAGATGAAGTAATAAATAAATATAATTTCCAATTTGCTTTAAATACATGCGGTTCTTTTTTGATTGAGCCCATATCTTCACCATATGTAAGCTATTCTGAAAAAAAAAACCCTTATGATAGGTATTACATGGATTTTTATTTAAAGGCCGTAAATTTCGTTAAAAGCTTAATTTAAATTTTGTGGTAATACAACACTAATGTTTGCTTAGGACCAGCAACGCGGACCGGGTCAGTCTCCTAAAAATTGGCGACAATAACTTCTACGATAGCTACTAGTCATGACAAAATATCGTGCTGGTAGGCAAACATTTTTCATAGCTCCCATTTAATCTCCCTTCCTAAAATAACTTAAGGACAACCAAATCGTATATAGATGAAGATCTAAATAATATTTCGCACAAAGAACTTTCACATGAAACTTTACCTCTTGAAATAATTTTGCTCTGGCAGGTCCATGACTGCCCATGGGTCCCAAATAGAGTATACTCTAGAAATTTTTTCCTTGTAAACTGTGGAATATACTTTCTTAATTGTTTAATTGAATAAAAAGGTGTTAAAAATTTTACTATGTATGCTTTTTTATTTTGTAGCCAAAATTTTGTACAATTTATGTCAATTTGGTACAATTTTGCCATTGAGACGGTACAATTTAAGAATTGTCAAATCCCAACAGTGTTGTGAGATGTTCTAGCTGTTTTCCTCATTAGTGAAAAGCGATAGCTTATCGTTGCATTGAAACGCATTGATTTAGATTTCAAGCTGTCTTTAATCAGTCCTGCATTCATATCTTTAGCTGTTATGCTTCTTTACATTCGTTGCATATCTTGCTGATTGTGTGACAGTTAGCAAATGTCATCAGCATAGTCAATATATTTGTGATTTTAGAGAAATTGATTGCAATCGCATTATTTCAATAAACAAAATATTGCACTCGAATTGATTGTAATTAAATTAATTGCATTCGGATGGGGCTTTGTTAGTTTCAGATGTACTTCGTTAAATTCTACATGAATTTTAGTTGTACTCTACACGATGCCTTAAAAAATGTTGCACTGTGTAAATTATTAAATTAAACAACCATAAGTTACACACCTACATAGTTTTGAATTATCAGTAATATAATTTACATAATTTGTGTATGGAATATTAATTTATTTCAATACATATTTAAGATGTTCGTTTTTTCGTTATTCGTGTTATCGGTCAAAATCTAATACATACTTATTAATTTATTGTAATAATCTCTCCAACATCGTGGAGACTGAAAATGTTTCTAAATAAATATTTAGAAAATCTAAAACTTTAAATTAAATATGTGAAATTCAAAACCAAATTTAAAAGTTTTTATCTGTTTTACGATATATTTACACGCTTATTTTAACTGGTTATTATACAGTCGAACTTCTCTATAGTGAACATCTCTGCAAAGAAGATATCTTTTTTATTAATTGATTTCAAAAACACCGTTTTTCGTTTTAAATTTAGTTTATTTTGATCGCCTTAAAATTAATTTCCATTTAGAGAATTTTTCTTTACAATGACCAAATTTTGCAAATATAAATGTTTGTCTTTAATTATAAAATTTCAATAAAAGTGTTTGTTAAGGGATTCTTAAAATTAAAAACCAAAAGAGTCCTATAAGTAACAATTTTAATAGCAGCCGCCCGAGTTCTATAAACGAAAATGTCGCACTAAAAGCACCCGGTTTATTCCGGCCAAAAATTATTTTTTTTTTAATTTCAATTCAATTTTGATGAGGGATTATAGCTTAACACTTCAAACACACAACTCATTTTTTAATTTGGCTGCTGGATAACATAGTTACGTTACTGCCCTGCAAATAAAAGGACCAGTCCAAACACGCGTGTAAAGAGTAGCCCACAAGGGACCAGGACCAGTCCAAAAGTAGCCCAAACGTATGGAAAAAACATGGTATATTTAACATTAAGATGTGCTAGGAGAGGGCCATATAACCCACCTTTGGACCACTTAGGAGTAGTTATAAAACTACTCCATGGTATACTCAACAGTATTAGTTTTGAAGTCGTTTAAAAACGAAAGCATGCCGTTAAAAAACGAAGACATGTCGTCTCACTACAAACACTTTTTAACAATGACATGGTCCATGCTTGCATTACATCGGACCAGTCCATGGAGTAGTCCATTTTATCAAAATGGATCAGGTGGTCCAATTTAATTTGCAGGGTGTAACATAGTTATGGTGATGTAACATTCCAACAAACACAGAGGTTTATTTTCAAATTGACAGTGATTTGAAATCAAACTGTTTCTCAAACGACAAACGTTTGATAATGATTTCGAAATCAGAGCATTCTTAACAAAAAGGGGAAATTATATCCAAATTGAGAAATGCATTTATTTTCAACTTGATTTCAAAAGATATTCTCAAATGTGGATCTTAATACAATATGGAACATATATGAAAAATATTTTTTTTATTTTATTCATTTTTATTTAAATAAACTGTGTGATAAACATTCGGCACCATAGCTAAAATATGAAATAGTGTTCTTTCAGTCCTCTAATTCTTGGAAAGACAAAGTATTTGGCTCCTTTTTGTTTTGAGGATTGTCATGACGTAGCACCGCGATCTAAAGTGTCATTGTAAAGTGTCATAATGTCCACAACTTAACTTATAATGAAAAATATTAAAATGTGTAAAATTTTTTTTGAAATATTAAAATAAGTAAGTACAATGCCAAAAATTCTTACGAGCAAGAATGTAAACAAATTTGGGATCATAGCCGGCCTTCGGCCGGGCGCAAGGATTTTCTTCTCTATGGTATAACAAATACGGGCTTCGCTAACTAAAGCTTCTCTGCACAGCCGGCCTTCGGCCGGGCGCAAGGATTTTCTCCTCTATGGTATAACAAACACCGGCTTCGCTAAGTAAAGCTTCTAAAATCTGCCTTGTTTCCGAACGAAAGCCGACTATGCAGAGAAGCTTTAGTTAGCGAAGCCGGTTTTTGTTATACCATAGAGGAGAAAATCCTTGCGCCCGGCCGAAGACAAGCTGTGCAGAGAAGCTTTAGTTAGCGAAGCCGGTTTTTGTTATATCATAGAGGAGAAAATCGTTGCGGCCGGCCAAAGGCCGGCTGTGCAGAGAAGCTTCAGTTAGCGAAGCCGGTATTTGTTATACCATAGAGAAGAAAATCCTTGTGCCCGGCCAAAGGCCGGCTGTGCAGAGAAGCTTTAGTTAGCGAAGCCGGTGTTTGTTATACCATAGAGGAGAATATCCTTGCGCCCGGCCTAAGGCCGGCTGTGCAGAGAAGCTTTAGTTAGCGAAGCCGTTATTTGTTATACCATAGAGGAGAAAATCCTTGCGCCCAAAAGGGTTTTCGTTATATATTTAATATATACACCCAGAGAAAAAGCAGCAAAACCATTTTTAAAATTTTTTTTACCATATTATGTTTCATTTAACCAAATCATTGTCACCGACAACCATATTATGGTTAAATTAGTTTCTTTAAAATAGTTTTGTTGGTTGGGACCATAATGAAACATGTTTTTCTCTGCGTGTATGCAGATCATTTTTTTGTATTTAACTTCTTTAGTAATTATGGACCTAATGACACTTTTGAAAGTGTCATAACGTCCATTTGCAAAGTCTCATAGAGTCCATGGACGTTATGACACTTTTGAAAGTCCATGGACATTATGACACTGGACATTATGACATGCCACGGAATTCACTTCACGTAATATTTAACACCAACAAACACGAAGTCAAAACTGTGATATGAAATGACTTTATCATTTGACATCAAACACAATTCTCATTTGACATCAAACACAATTCTCAATTGTTTGATTTAACATATAAATTCAAATTGATTATGATTTCATAAATAAACATTTGATATCAAATTTTTTATCAATTTGATGTCAAATGTTTATCAAATGTCAAATTCAAATCAAAAATAAGCTTGGCAGCACTAAAGCGAAAAATAAATGTAAGCATTAAAAATGGCGATTAAAGATTCACTTTTACTTTGTGTTAACATGTGTTTCACTATTAAAAATAAACTTTAACATAAAGTAAACAGTTTATTTCTTGTGAAAAATGAAAATTATTGTGAGTAATTACAATGAATAAAAATACAAATAAAAAGAAAACGGGAAAGTGAAAGTGAAGAAAGTTTGTTAAACGATCACGGTGCTGCAATCCTCAAAATAAAAGGGAGCCAAGTTTTTCGTCTTTCCAAGAATTTGAGGACGAAATGAACACTTTTCCATCTTTAAAGGAGCATATAGACGACATGTTTTTGTCATCTGACATGTCAAATTTCCCACTGCAAAACACATACATGTCGTGTGTTACCTTTTTAACTTTGCTTCTGTAAAAGTCAGACGCAAAGTCATCTGACAAAATTTCAATTAGAGCGTGCTCTATTTTCTTCTGACAAACCATCTAACATCAGAAATCTATGCCGGGAAGAAACTGGCAGCAGCGTCAACTATTGCCGGAATCATTAGCCGGCTGAAGTTAATATTTTACAATACCAAGATATGTATGCTCATCTCACCATTGAATATAATTTATGTAAATATATACATAAAAACCGTTTAATTATAAAATTCTAAATTGGTATCTTTAAAATAAAAGAAAAAATGTTAAGATGGCTAAATTATTTTACGGCGCAAATAAATATTTTCGTGGCGGCAGCAAGCTATTTTGAAACCGAGAACTACTTTGGTTTCTGCAATAACAATGCGAAAAAAAACAGAGACAATGTCAGAAGCAAATTACATGTACGTTTGTGACCGAATATTATAAACCTTATGTAAAACAGCAATTTTGACAGACATGAACAATTACATGTGACTTGAAATTTTGACATGTCAGATGACAAATACATGTCGTGTACGGGCGCCTTAAGCTACGATGCCGAATGTTTTGCAGACAGGTTATTTGAATAAATAAGGAATTTAACTAAAAAAAATATTTATTTTCCACATTGTATTATAATCCACATTTAAAAAAGACTTGAGAATTACGTTTGAAAGCAAGTTGAAAATAAAGGCATTTTTAAATTTTTTTTTTTTTTTTTTTTTTTTTGTCATTATTTGTTTATTGAATCTTCATATATTAAATATGAACTAACAATAATTAATCAAATCTTAACCTAATACGTTATTTTATCTCCTGCCAGTGCCAGACAAAATTTTCTTCATCACGGGTTATGTTCACTTTTATAGGTGTTTATCGTTCATCTAATTGGGTAAGTGCTGCAGTGTCTCTTCTTCTTAAGCGAGTGTGGCCGCCATGATTTAAAATATTTCGAGCTAGTGGATTTGGGTGTTGTTCAAGCCTTTTTAAATATTTTATTGCATATTTTGTAATCATAGATTTCACTAATGGCACATTGAGATCCTTATGAATGTTTGAGTTTTTAACATACCAGGGAGCGGCTGTGATTATTCGAAGAAGTTTATTTTGGCGCCTTTGAATTTTGTCGATATTAGAGGCCGAGGCAGTGCCCAATAGTTGAATACCGTAGCACCAGATAGGCTTTAAGATAGAGTTGTAAAGTAGAAGCTTGCAATCGAGACTAAGGACAGAATTTCTTCCAATTAGCCAATGAATTTGAATGGCTTTTAGTTTCATTTGAGTTAATTTTGCCTCTATATATACCGAGATATTTAACATGCGAATGTTGAGGAATTATTTGATTATTGATTGTAATAGGGGGGCAAGATTCCCGGCGCAAAGTGAATGTTATATGTACACATTTTTGCTCATTGACCATTATCCTCCATTGTCTTAACCATATTTCTAGTTGAAATATATGATGCTGTAAGTAACGCGATGCTTCATAACGATTTTCGTGGACGCTTAGAAAAGCTGTATCGTCTGCAAATGTTGAAGTATGGCTGACTTCCAAAACGTACTAATACAAAGTTTGTATACAGTTTTACTACTGTATTTTAACGATGCACATGTACAAAGTGCCGAAACAATGCAACTATGTGTTCTGTTTATTTAAACTTTTTGAAATGTAAGTGATGCAATGAATAATACATTAAAATAAATCTGCATTGCTTGCAAATTAAATGTCAAATATCACAAAGCATCAACTTTGAAACCGATGCTCTGATGGTTTTTTGCTGCGTTACTAATACACACCATTGATGTTTTGGAAGGGTTTGCATTGCATATATATTGTACTGCGGCGTAATGAAACATTATACTTTGATCTTATACAAAGCATTTGACGTTTTGGAAGTCAGCCTTTGTGTGTAGTTGCTTGTTGGCATGTCCGAAGTATAAATTAAGTATAATAGGGGGCACAGGATGCTGCCTTGTGGGACTCCAGCGGCAATGGGCTGAGGTGAACTTAAGAAATTTCCTTCTTTAATAATAAATTGACGACCGACTAAGTAGCTTTCTAGCAGCTTGTGTGTGTTTTGCTTCAATTTGTGTAATAAGCCTTCATGCCAGACTTTGTCAAAAGCTTGCGAAACATCGATGAAGAGTGCTGAGCAATATTTCTTTTCTTCAAATGCTTTTCTTATGACATTTACTATTTGATGAGTCTGCTCGATTGTGCTGTGTTTTCTTCTAAATCCGAACTGATGGTTTCTATCTATTCACTTAAAATTGGTGTTAATTTTGAAACTAATAATTTCTCAAACAGCTTTGACATATTTGATAATAAGCTAATAGGTCTATAAGACTCCACTTTTGTATGATCTTTACCTGGCTTTGGTATCATGGTAACTAAGGAAACCTTCCATTTTTCAGGATAGTATTCAAGGCGTAAAATAGCATTAAAAATAAAAAGAATAATTTTCTTTGCTATGCGAGGTAGCTCCAAAAGCATTTTATTACTGATTTTATCAATACCAGGTGCCTTCTTAGTGTTTAAGTCACAAATAGCCTTTTCGATTTCTCTTATCTCGAATCTGAGGGGAATAGCTGCTCTAGCATCAACAGGTGGTAACTCGACCGCAATATTGTGAGATATATTTGGTGTAAATACGTTTTTCAAATGATTTACAAACAGGTTTCCTTTTTCATTATCATTTCTTGCCCAGCTACCATTCAAGTTTCTTAATGGTGGCTTAGATATAACTGGCCTTTTTAGATTTCTAGCTGCACGCCATAATGAGTAGTCAGATTGTGGAGTTGCATCAAGTTCCTTAAGATATTTTTCTAGAGAAGCCGTTTTCTGATTCTGTAGCAACTTTCTTAGCCTTTTTGTGCATTCTTTTAATAAAATCTTAAGTTGCGGGGATCTGTAAAGTTGCCACTCTCTTCGAACTCTCCTTTTTTCAGTCAAGAGCCGCTCGACATCTGAAGAACATATTTTATTATTTTTAATTTTTTTGGGGGTAACGCTGGAGTGTTGAACAGCTAGTTTAAGATAACTGTCAAAGTTAACAAGAGAGAGATCCACATTCTCCGGTGTACTAAGCGGAATATTTTCTGTGCAATGGGCACTGAGAAATTTTTTATATTTTAACCAATTTATTTGTGTGGCTGGCGTCGCTAAGTAACCTGACGGAAATACAATTCTATTTGGGTTCGATATAGTAACAATTGTAGGTGTGTGGTCGGATGATAATTCTAAGGAAGCTTCAACATGAATCGTTTCTGTGGGGATGTTTTTAACCACGCCAAAGTCGATAACATCTGGAATTTTTTGCTGATCAGTAGGCCAATATGTTGGTTGCCCGCTCGCGACCACATTTAAACCCATTTTAGAGATTGTGTTAAACAAAACACGACCTTTTGGTGTTATAAGTCGTGACCCCCAGAAGGTATGTTTAGCGTTATAATCGCCAGCGGCCAGAAAACAGGGTCCTAATGATTTATAATATTTATAATATTGGCCTTCTGATATGGAAAATCTAGGTGGAGAGTATAAAGAAGAAATTACTATGTTTCGATTTAGCTCCTCAACACAAATAGTCGTTGCTTGCAGATAGTCTTCACGGTGATCACACATAATGTAGTGTTTGACTCTAGTTTTTATTAAGATGGCAGAACCTCCACAAGCTCTATCTCGAGGGTCCTTGGTATCATATAGTATATAACCATTGATTTTAAACGTATTTCTTGAGGTCAAATGAGTTTCAGAAATCATCATGACATCAATTTGTTTATTTTTAAGAAAGTATTCTAATTCATTTTTATGTTGGCGGATGCCGTTTGCGTTCCAAAAACAAATTTTTAAACAGTTCATGGTTTGTTAAGTACAGCTTGCAATAACATCGATTGCATTCTAAGCATTTCCTGCATCATATTACCCATTGTGTTCGTAAAATTATTTACTGTTTGCACTAATGTTTCCATGGTTTTTTCTAAACGACTTAAATTAGAAACCGGAGTTTCATCATTACTTGGCGAGGCACCTTGCATTGGCTGATGGTTTGATTTTAGGACGTTAGCGTAAGAGGTTCTGTTATTACTAGGCTGGGGGGCTTGAATTGCATTTGTGTTTACCTGATTTGCAACCTGCATTTGAGGGGTATTTGTTTTCGGTCCAACCGTCTGCTTGACAATATTATATACTGGGCATCCTCTATAATTGGCAGTGTGATTACCGCCACAGTTGCTACATTTTTTTACGTTGGGGTCGGTTTTAGACTTATCGCAAGAAACTGTACCGTGTAGTTCACCACATACTACGCAGACAGGGGGTAAGTAGCAGTATGCCTTGGTATGGCCAAATTCTTGGCAGTTTAAGCACTGAACAGGTCCATTTTTTTTGTGCGGCTCTTCTATAGTTATTCTTCTGTAGAGAATATATTTTAAATTGTAAATAGGATGTGTTTCGTTTTTTTTAAGTTTTACGTCACCGGGTTCAAACTCCACTCGAAAAAGTGGTTGGGGAATTTTTTCTCTATTTTTAATATTTACTACATGTTTTACCTTGAAGCCTTTTTCTTCTAGGAATGTTTTAACCTCTTCTGGGTCCACACATGAGTCAATACCCTTAATCACTACCTGTAGACCTTTACTGCTTTTCAGTTGGTAGGTATAAAAGTTTTTTTAAGCGTTTCAAAGTGGTTTACTATTTTGCGAAAATCATTCTCATTATTGACTTGTATTTTTGTCTCGTTTATACTTCCACGCTTTATAGCCGCTACGTAAAACTAATTTTCACCTATCACCGATATCAAACTCTTTATGAGCTCATTTGAATTCTGCTCCCTTAGATATATCGGGGGAGGCTTGGATGGTTTAATGACGTTTGGTGCTTCAGAGGATTCATCCTCCAGAATTGCAAAACGATTTTGAGTATTTATTTTATCAAAAGATGGTACTTTTGAGGCCGAAGCAACTGCTGCAGAGGTAGGGCTGCGTCCCCGTTTAAGCACTGTTACGTACCTGTCCATACCAACTTGTACTGTAGGCTTTTGACAATTTTTTACAGGGGGGTTTTCCATTGCATTTGTGTTTGAGTTCATGGTATCATTTCCCACTAAATTTGTTTTTGACGTCACGGCAATACTTGCTGGGCTGGCAACACTTGTCACCAAATCTAGTTGTAGTTTTTTTAATGAGTCACTATCCACTGTTTTCATAAACACCGAGGGTGATAGGGAACGTGTTCGAATAATTGGCTTAGCCGTTAAATAGTTTATATTGTTTTGTTTTGTTTTATTTATTTCTACATTATTTTCGTTTGCCTGAACTAAAACGTAAACGTTTCTTTCATTTTGTCTTAGTGTTGTTTCACTGTTCGTACTCATGCAAAGAGTTGTTTTTGTTTTTCACCGTTTTGCTTTGCTTTAATATTTTTATTATTTATTGTATTTTACAACAACAAAAAAAAACAAGAAATTTAAATTTAAATGTTTTTGTTCAGAATATGTATACACATGTATGAACATTCATACGTACATACATATATATTTTTACTGTTTTATTTTATTTAATTTTATCGTTTTAAATTGTTCACTATTATGTTAAGTAATTTAAATAACAAAATATATTATTTTTTTTAAGCGTCCATTCGCTGCTTATATTTATGTATTACAAAATCAAATTTGATTAATTAATAGTTCAAATCGTATGCGGGGCTAAAAATACACGTCTGTATCACAACAAAGCACAAATTTGAAAATAATTTCTCCTTTTTCTTGAGAAAGCTATGATTTTCAAATCATTATCAAACATTTGTCGTTTGATTTCATATAATTTTCAATTTGAAATCAAACCTCCGTGTTTGTTAGGACTTTTCTTTAATTCTAAAACACATTTCACTTCAATCGCCATTTTTAATGTTTACATTTATATTCGCCTTAATGTTGCCAAGATTTGAGAATAACATTTGATAACAATGTTTATTTTCAAATTATTATCTATTTGAATTCAAATGTTAAAATCAAAAAAAAAACAGAAGTAAGGAAAAACATGTAAAATCAATTAAAATGGATAATCATTCAAAGCAAATTTCGATCTACCAAAGGTTGAATACAATTTGGTTTAAAGATTGATGTTTGACTATTGACTGCCAGTAGTCATCGATGGCGACCAGATTTTAAAAATTAAAATAGAGGGCATAAAGAAAAAAAGTAACAAATTTATTTGACTTCAAGATTTTTTACATATTTTACAGACAATTTATATGGTAAGTAAATTAAAAAAATAAGATATCGTCGGCTTAATATACAAACCTGCTAAATCCACTTTTTAAGTAAATTGAGATTTTGATGCCGTATGGAAGAGAAAGATATGCCTCGTCGACCAGCATGTAATTTTTCGGCGGCATGAAATAACCCCCCAAAATATAACGGCTGTAGGAAATATCGCCCAAAGAAAAAGGGCCCAAAAAAAATGAAAAATCACCAAAATGACGAATCGCCCAAAAGAACATGAAAAATTACCCAAAAAGTTATATATCAAATTTTGCCCAAAAGAAACGAAAAAGGGCCCAAAATTAAAATGAAAAATTACCCAAAAAGAAAAAACGAATTTTTTCCCAAAAAAAAAAAATTTAAAATTACCCAATTTGCAAAACAGTGTTTATTATTCATATTAATTAAGTAACTTACAAATGTAAGAGAAAAACATGTTTTATTATGGTCACAACCAACAAAACTATTTTTAAAGAAACTTATTTTACCATAATGTGGTTGTCGATGACAATGATTTGGTTAAATTAAACATAATATGGTCAACATTTTTTTAAAAATGGTTTTGTTGTTTTTTCTCTGGGAATTAAACATTAAACGAAAACATCTTTGGGCGCAAGGATTTTTTCCCCTATGTTGTAACAAATACCGGCAGCGCTTACTAAAGCGTCTCGGCATAGCCGGCATTCGGCCGTGCACAAGGATTTTCTACTCTATGGTATAAAAAAACCGGCTTCGCTAACTAAAGCTTCTCTGCATAGCCGGCCTTCGGCCGGTCGCAAGGATTTTCTCCTCTATGATATAACAAAGACCGGCTTCGCTAACTAAAGCTTCTCTGCGCAGACGGCCTTTGGGCGGGCGCAAGGATTTTTTCCTTTATAGTATAACAAGTACCGGTTTCGCTAAGTAAAGCTTCGCAGATAAGCGTGGGGCCTTTTTTCATATGCAACAAAACCCTAATTTTGAAAATGAAATTATCCCCCAACGAAATGAAATAACGCCCCAAATATAAAAAAAATAATTCCCTAATTTTTGGGGGCTTATTTCATATGAAATAAAACCCCAGTTTCTGATATGAAATTAGAGCCCAAAATATGTAATACAATTAATTATATAGTTTTGCTTTAAAGAATCCCGCGATAGATATCATGATATACCAAACACAAGCTTCGCCAACTTAGGCTTTTCAGCATAGCCGGCCTTCGGCCAGGCGCAATGACTTTTTCCTCTATAGTATAACAAGCACGGGCTTCGCTAGCTAAAGCTTCTCTGCATTGCGCAAGGATTTTCTTCTCTATAGTATTAAAAGGTTGGGGTGCTTTAAAACCATGGTAGATAAGGCCATGAGGGCATTATTGCTCAATTGAATGGGAGATAAGGCCATAATCCCCTTATTGCCCAATCATTGAGAGGTAAGGTCATATTTACAATTTTGCGAAATGAGATATATAAGATTTAAAGCCATATTTTTTCAGAAAATTGTTATGGATGGTGTAAACATTCTGTAAAAGGGAAAATCCTTAGTTATCATTAAAAAACATTTTTTTATTCTTGTGACGCACGCAGGAAAACTTTATTCAGCGAAGCCACCTGCCGCGTCCAAACACATATCCCAAAGACATATTTAAAAAAAATGTGTGTATTTTATGTTTCCATTCTCATTTCTGAGCGTATTTTGTATTCCCTAGTTGATTTTTTACTTTCACTATAGTGAAGAATTTGTTTTTATTTTTGCTTCTATACGTTTACATAGTATTTGTTTTTTATAGCGACACTACAGTATGGATTTTGAAAAATTTTCAATGATTTGAATTTGTGCTCCAATGGAATTCTTTAGGTCCTACATTGAAGTAAATTGTATGCAATCCATTTTCTAGCTAGCGACGACGTTCTTCGGAATTCTTAATTAAAAAACATGTTTTTTTATTTACGCACGCTCCTGCTTAATTGCCTGCCATTGAATGACTTCGGATACGAATTATCCAGAAATTGATTTTTTAACAATTCTTCGAAAGAAGGCTTGTGACTGCGGGAAAATTAAATGTTTGAAATCACGCACTTCATTTTTTAAATCTTTATAATATATAAATATAACCACGATCATGCGAGACTCATGTATTTAGGGCATAATAAACCACACAAATTGCTTGGCAAACATGTCAAAATTTTACGTTTGTACAAATATTTTGGGTTGTTAATTGGGATGTTGTCTGTTAGGGCAAACATTTGAAGCAATGTTTTTAGAAATATTAAACATTTTTAATATTTGGCAGACTTGTTGGATATTTGTCAAACTTCTTGTGGCGTCTAATGATAAATGTATTCATTTCAGCGAGAACCTTGCAGAGTGAAGACGTTGAAAAGCAAGCATTAAAATAATTTTAAATAGTAAATTATATTTTTTATAGCAGCTCGTTGTTTTAATAACTTTTTAGTTTAAATTCTTTGCTTTTATTTTCTATTTCTTCCTTCGTTTTAAGCAAAAAGCCGCAGCACTATCAGCGTCTGCATTCATTGAACACAAAACAAGAATGAAAATAAATGTTTGTAAGAAGAATATTTGTGTTGTAAATTCATAACTTTATTATGTCCTCTTAAACTGAATAAATCAATTTTTTTTTTTTTTTGCTTTTCCAGTATAAACATTAAAAACAAAGGCACTTTCACAATACATTTGCATTTATGCATATTTTTTAGTTTTTTTCTCACAATGTTTAATTCAACACGTCACTATAAAAGCACCGTTACATATTTGACATTAATTGTTTTGCCTAGTGATCTAGGTGCGCTTTAAGTATGTACTTTCAGTTTTCATGGTACTTGAACTTTTTTTTAATAAATCCGTGAAATTATCACCTTTAATAAGAATAAGAATGTAATTTTCGAACAATATTATCGCTGTACACAGAAAAAATAAAAATTGATTTCAATTAAAAAATTTGTGATATTAATTAAAAAATTAATTAAATTTGCACCAGTAAACAAATTAATAGTATCAATTAAACCAGTTAATAGTATTAATTAAACGTTTAATTAACTAGATTAAACGTTTAATTCACTTGATTAAACTTTTAATTAAAACTGATTTTATTTTTGATTAATGCTTTAATTGGTGAAAAATTTTGGAGAATTTTTTCTGTGTAATGTCGATATCAGACACGTTTTCATTTTTGGTGTGCAGTGCACAAAAGTGAATAAATAACAAATAATGCGAAAACACGAACTGTGTTAAATTGAAACAACTTGGTACCAATCACAAGTCTTTACTATCTCGAATTAAATTTGTATTCTTAGTTAAATTTTAGACGTTTTTAATTGATTGTTTCCTCGTTTTGGTAAATTTTTTTAATTTCCGGAAATCCGCATTAAATTCTCGGAAAATTAAAAAGTTTCACATGGAATGACAAACTAAGAGTACTTTAATTCACCACTTGTGGCTGAGAGCATAAGAAGGTAAGTAAAAGGAGATCTAAGATATAAATGCCAGACGTAGTCCGTACCTATATACTGTAACTACATGATGTAGGGTATTTATTTATGTTGTGCTTTTCTTATTTAACTATGAACAGTAGAATGATTCAAAAGTTTTTAATATCTGAGTGCACATGACCAAGCACCACCTTCGGAAACTTTGAAAAACTAGCAACAACAAAATTGGAATAAAATAAAAAGGATAGAGTTTTAAGAAACATTCAAGACCACGAAGTTGCAGATACCCACAGGAATTCTTGTCGGAGAGCATTCTACATCTTGATATATCGTCACCCATATATTTCTAAAAATCAACGGTCCGGGTAAGGTTACCAGGAGGTTTGCGAAAAGGGATATGAAAAGAATGTTTGTTAAGTCTTTTAAAGTTTTTGCACACATTTTAAAAAGATCCGCACGTTTAATAATTAGGCATGTAGTTTGATTTGTAGCGCTGATTCCCATATGCAAGATCGGCTTTAGTTGTTGTGCTAATTAGTAAGATTTTGTAATGGGGTTTCCAAGCGTAAACTATAGGAACGCCTAAGGAGCGGCTACAAAGGTGAAGGAAAAATTGTTTGTTTTCTGCTTAAATTCAAAAAGGTTGATACAAAAATTTATTTTTCTTGAGAAGCGTTTTCAGATATTTTCGAAAACCCAGTTTTTTGCTGTTATAAAGCCATTTATAACGTTATGATAATCTGTGTTAATCGGAGAGAAACGGAAAAACATTTTTCTCGATATGGCAACTTCCAACAAAACAATTTTTAAATAAAAATTTGTAAACATATTATTGCTACTTTAGTTAGTCCTCCATCAAGATGCCACAATCATATTATGGTTACTTTTAAATTAACAATAAAATGTTCCTCTTTTCCAATAGCATTATGTAATGGTTGAAAAACAACTTAACTATTATTAGTAGTAAACATAACAATGTTATTATAAACCAGAACATGTTTGGATACGACCATAATATTGTTGTGGATTCTTGATGGACGGCTAAGTTATCCGAATTATGGCCGTTTGTTACAATAATATCGCTAAAGTAACCATATCGAAAAGTGGGTTTATTCTGCATGCTTTCGTAATTTACACCACAGAACCTCTGCTGAGTTAAACGAAATATTGAAAAGTCAACAACAAAAATAAAGAAAGATGAAATCCCAACTAGGGCTTTACCTTTTTTTTACAAATATAAGGATCTGCGCTGGTATGTGGAAAACATTTGTAAACTTTCAATTAAGTCAAGTCGTTGTTTGTACCAACAGCTTTAAGTTAATTATTCTACATTCAAAATTTGCCATCCAAAGTAAAATAAAAATGCGTTTAAAAATGGGTACATCCCATGTAAAAAAAATATAAAATTGCAGTTAAAAAGTAACTAGTGTTTAACTAAATTTCTCCGTATAAGTTACTTCCCAATAAAAAATGGAGCTTCCAACGAAGCAGGTTTGTAAGGGAAAAACATAAACGTTTCGCTTACCATAGCGCTTACGGAAGACATGAATTTTATATGGCGAGTTCCCACTTTGAAGCAATACATTTTTGATACATAAAGCGCATTATTCAGCGCATATAAAAATTGTTGGATGTAACGATCAGCCTTACACACTGAATGTTTTGATACAGTTATTTTTTAATATTCTCCATTACAAACCTGCTTCGTAGTAAGGGAATGCCATAGCACTTGAAATGTTATTTTTTTTTTTATAAAAGTTGTTGAGAGTTCTTTCACTTACTTTACTGCATTTCTGTACGTCTTATTTCGTAGCGCATAATTGTGCGCTTATTTTTTTAAATGTACCATTAGTGCTTCGCAAAATGATAAAATTTTTTATTGGGTTGGTAAGAGAAGTTTTTGCTGGATTGGTAATAGAAATTTTCGCTGTTTATGTTCTAAAACTTTGATTTAAACTTCCTTATTAACTCTAACTGAATTCACAATAACAGAAGCAATGTTAATACAATATACACATATCTGATTCGATGTGAACTCGTATGTACGGTTCTTGTTTCGTAACAATGTTTAAGTTATAAAAGTGATTTTTCATCTGCCTTCGCAAATATCCGCAAGGAATTTTTTTAACTTCTTGCTACATCTTGACTCTAAAAAGAAAAACTTATAAATAAAATTCATTCAACGTTATTAACAGGGGCGTTGCTGTAATTAAACTTAACTTTAAACAAATTTTAATTACTTGCAACAATCAATCAATATGCTTGTTTAAAAGACGAGTGTTTTTATTTTCATAAGGACAAAGAATTTACACATGACTGATTTTGGACGGCGTTGAGATCACCTACAATTTATTCAATCCCTTTGAATTTAAATCCGCTTACAAAAATTTTTAACTATCAAAACGATCCATAATTAAGTGGGGAACAGAATAATCGCTGTATTACAACATTACGAATAGCGCTGCAATCTGTCAAAAGTTAAAAACGGCAGTTTCAAAGAACTGCCATCAGAATACGAAGTTGCAGTTGAAGTTAAAGCGCAAAATTCGAACTTTTGAACTTTGTTGCGCTACCAGTATTCGTCAGTTGCAGCTTCTACTACAACTACTTTATTCTGTTCCATACCTTAATCTAAATAGTCAAAAGAAATATTTTGAGCAAGTTGGTGAAAAAATAACTCTCTCTATCTATCTCTCTCTGTTTTAACACAATTCTTGCGTAAATGAAAGCTTTTTTTACTTAAATCCTATTCCTAAGAAGTTTAACTCACTTGCTCATGTAGGGTGTTGAAAAAAAAATTTATCAACTTATACTCACACAAATCAACAACATCCGTTATGAAATGTACCCAATAACAACTAAAACTCTGGTAATACGTACGGCGGATGGATGAATTCAACATAAGATGGCAATACATGAAGAACGAACGTACCTACGTTTGGAGATAAATTAGGAAGAAAAAGCAATTAATAAAAATGTAAATTCAATTAAATTTATATGACAAGGAGCTGTCAAAAGATCTCAAATTAAAAATAACTAAAGCGACATGTTGATGTCAGTGAGAAGCAGAGACTGAGCGAAAAAACGGGAAAAAACAATTAAAAAATAAATTTTATTTTATTCGAAATAGTTCATGTCTAAAGCAATTCGGTAGGCCGAATTTGTTCGGTCCATAGCAACATTAACTTCTTGATTGTTTTTCAAACTGGTAATGAAACTTATTTGTGATTTAGGACTTGATTTAAATAACCGGATTAGTAAAAATCAAATGTCGGATATGTACATAGGCTGAATATCAACGTTTCAATGTTATTTCTTCAGATCATTATACGTTTTACCTGATGACCATTTATAAAAAACTTGAGCTAGGTATGTATATAATATATGTATATACATTAGACTGGTCGCAATTTTTTTTTTTTTTTTTTTAATTAATTGTTTGCGCTGCTTAAAATATGAGGTTTGGTGTAAGAAATCATGATCTAATTTTTCAGGTCAATCCGACGGTGCCTAGCCGTGCCGGGTGGGGCCCAAAGTTCCTCATATTATAAAAAAAACATATTTTCTATCAGATCTTTATAGTTGTACTAGTTGAAAAGCCGAAAATCAAAAATATGGCTTCGTTACGATCTTCCGCAGAGAAAGTACTTCAAGTGTGCCAAATTTCAGCTGCCTATTTCATAAGATGGCTTCAGAAAGTTGCGGAAAGAATAGGACATACATGCAAACATCCTGACATACTAAGAAATTATATATTGTATAGATAGATTAACATATGTTCGAGTAACCCAAAAACGCTTTAGTTTATTGAAAAACTAAAAAAAACCGAAATTCCGCAATAAAATTTACTTTAAGAAAGGTAAAACGTAAAACGTATTGATTACCCCCTTCTGAGACCAGAACCAGTTTCACGAAATTTTTATAGTTTCTAAGATATTAAGCATTAATTTTGCTCTCGATTAACAATTGTGAAGATAATAAAATATTGTTTTGCTCTACACGCCACTGTTTGGCAAATTCTGCGAATTCCTCATATAAAAACGTACAAAATAAATTTTACTCTTGCTTTGCTTCATTTCCGTAAGAAAAAACTGGTTAAAGCAAAAGCCTAATAAAACTCAATACACACCACTTGGTATACGCATGCAGTACAAAAAGCTACTTTGTCTTACTGTCTTCGCCTCTTCTTTTACTAACCTGCGGGCTCCAATCAATAAAATTGCGGGTTATATCTCTTGATGGTCATCGTAAAACGTGGCCAATTCATCGCCATTTCCTTCTCAAAACTTCGAAATGTATTTGGCTTTGATGTGTGAGTGCCCAGATCAGAGGTGAGTGTTCGATATCCTGTCGGCCCAGTAGATTTTTAGTATTCTTCTAAGGCATTTCTTGGTGAAAAGTGTTGAAAGTGTTTATATCTTTAGCAGCCATATTCCACGTTTCACAGCCATAAAGGAGCACAGGCTTCACACACGAATTAAAAATTGGTATCTAAGTGCGGGTGGAGATTGATGGTGATTTCCATTGTGCGATTTGAGACATCAACAGAAGTAGTAAAAGTGGTAAGCGTCCTGTAGTTGGATGTTTTGGAGAGAGAATGGCCGGTTGGAGGTTGCATATACTTGCATTACCTTCGTCTTGTTTATATTTATTCTGAGTCCTGCTTTTGCAGCTTCTGTTTTAACTAATTGAAGACTTTGCACCATATCAGAGCGACTGTGTGTAAGGAGGCATATGCCGTCGGCATAGTAAAGATCGGCCAGGTGGCCGCCTAAGCCCCATGCCCCAAATTAAAACAAAACTGGGAATACTAGAAAACTGTGGACAACATAAAACCTGTATTAAAACAAGTAAAGTCTGGATAACATAAAAACTAAGGAATTTGTAAACAAAGGGCGAACTGGAGGACGGTAATGATGGGCCAACCCTTATTTTAAAGACAGCTATTCCAGTTAACTGGTAAATAATTTTACTTTGATAAGATCTGTCGATTTTTTGCTTTTTAAAAGCATTTTAAACCATGCCTTTGTTGTTGCTCGTTGCATTTCTCATGACAATATCAAGCACTACGTTAAAGAGTAACGGTGACAGGATGCAGCCTATTCGTACGCCAACCTTAACAGTGACCTTATCACTAACTGAGTTCTGGTGGAGTATACGACAATATGCGTTTCTGTATAGTTCTTGGATAATCCTTATTATGTTCCTAGGTACGCCTTTACACGTGAGAGCCTTCCAAATGGTAGTGTGGACAAGTGTGCCGAAAACCTTCTCAAAATCGATGAAGACCAGGTAAAGGAGGGATATCCATTCCACTGATTGCTCAATTATTATGCGGAGGATGTTTTTGTCATCTACACAGGATTTTTGTGCTCTAATTCCAGCTTATTCGCGACGAAGCTCTTTGTCAAGGGATTCAGCAAGTCTCATGTTGTTAATCATACTCAGAAGTGTGAACCCCTCCAGCATTTACAATCCGTGAGATTTCCTTTCTTAGAAATGTTGATGATCAAACCCTCTTTCAGTTCATCGGAAAGTTCATCATTATCCCAGAGTCTTTGCATCACATTCTGGAGTTGGAAGGCACTTGTTTGGGGTCTGTTTTAACAGCTCTGGGTTGATGTTGTCAGACCCTGACGCCTTGTGTTGTTGTTTAAGGGCGCAAATGGCGTTTGCTAATGAATTATGTTTTGAAATAAAATTTTGTATGTCACACTTTTAAAGGAATAGAATTCACACTGTCAAATTTCTTGGTTTTCCGGCCATAATTGTTTTTGCCTAGTGTTTTTCATACAAAATCCTGGGACTCCGCATATTTTTCAAGACGAAAATCCCGCAAGTTTGTGTAGGAATTCCCAGGATTTTTTTACTTAAATATGGCAGCCGCATAAAAAGATTTTTAGGTGAGCAATAAGTTAAAAAGGGTCCAGAGATTATATTATATTCTAAGTTATTTCGCTAAGTTATTTCGCAAGATCATTTGCACCAAGCACTGAATTCCACTTACGTGTAAACGTAAATTTATACACAACAAAGATTAAAAATTTATATTTTATGGCCAAACAAATTCGATGAACTCAGGCAGTATCAACGATTGACAAGACTGACTAAAACATTTGTAAGGCAAAATTTGTCCAAAAATTATTAAGCCGAACTGTTCGGTCGAACACAAATTAGTTTGGTGTGGAATATTGCTTGTGGAGAAGGTTTTCTTTCGCAGTGATCTACTAAAAGGTGGCCAAGATTTTGCAGCCGCAGCAGTGAAGAATGAACAATTAAACAAGCAACACTTGTTGTTAATCGATCCTTTAGGGAATACATATGTATGTACATTGAACAAGTATTTATTCGACCACCATAAAAGTGAAAATTACATTTTTTTTTTTTAATTTTTATTCTTTGGCTACTCGTAGTTCGGCTACTCTATATCAAAATAATTTCATCTATCCATCAAAATTCAAAGTTGGCTTTAAGTTCTACAAAGGATTTGTTTGCGGTGGCATGCAACAGTTGTATGTATTAAATTGCTGCAAGCAACTGCAGCTCAAACAATATGGTAAGTTAATGCAATAACGCACGATCAAATTAAAAATTACGCGCCAATATTGCCTGTAGCGTCGTCCACCTCAAACTGGTTGTGCGGTACATTGCTTTTGCGTTCGCCTTCATCAGCAAGTTTTTTATTTGGTATTTATTTGTTAAGGAAAAGACTTTTAAACACCATAGGGTAGCGAACAACACTGCTAGATGATTATAGTGAATTGTAGGGTGGAGCTGTTAATATCGCGTAATCATCTTTATGGTCAACAGTATTAAAAACAACACCAAAAACAATAAATAAAAAAAAATTAAAAAGCAGCAACAAACACTAAAACCGGTGTTTGTATTTTAAACTTTAATTTTCTCAAAGAAGAATAAAAAGAAGCCTTTAATATGAAATTTTCTTCTTCATGTCCCTGTTCGTTGCAATTCCATTTGCAACAGTGTGAGCTTCCGCTGTTCTTTCAACAAACTAATAGATTTTTTCTCATCGATTTTATAATGATTTGTAGTTTAATTTTTATGCTAATGATAATTGCCTTAAATTAAATTGATATTCTGATTACATTTATAACTGTGGAATACTTGTAATGAGTTTTGATGGTAAATTTTGATTAAATAATTTGAAATTTTCAGTAAATGTTGGTTTTTATAAATTACAACTATTAAAAAATAACGGAACTTTTGCAAACTGTGTATCAGATAGGAAGCAAAGATTTTATTAAAATATAAGCGTACATTTTAAAACGTTTAGATACAAATATGTCGGAAAAAGTGTTTAGTCCATTTTTCGTCGAAATTGAGATTTTGATGTAGCTTGCTAGTATAATATGTTGGAATGCAGTGATAGGCAAATATACTAAGTCCAAAAAAAAAAAATTTTAATAAGTAAGAAAATATGCCAAGTCCAAGTGAAAGAAAAAAAATTTTTTTTAAATAAAGTCTTTTCTTTTCAAGTTAAGCCTGGTACTGTGTTCAAATTTATGAAAAATATTGAGAAACATTTATTATAAATTTTGACATGTATCGATGTTACCTATCATGCGAGTTTGTACAATTTGCCGATTTTATTCATACAAAGTATGACATTGTTTTGCGTATGTAAACAAACCCCACATGTATTTTACTTTAAATAATTTTTTTTAATAAAAAATTTAATAAAAAAGAAAGTAAATATGGATAAAAGCTGTTACCGGTTGTGTTATATAATTTTTTCATTTCTTATTAAATAATCAGTTCATCCTTTTTGGCTTTTGCTTAAAATTCCACGTGAAATAAGTGCAGCTTACTTTATTTCGCAGTTGTAAAAAAATGTTACCAGAAACATTTCGGAACTTTTTCACAAAATGAACAGAGTACAACTCTATCAACATTATTTCATATGTAGATATTCCGCACAAGTTGTTTTCATATGCGTTTTGACAGCATTTCACGTGAAATGTTGAACAGAGTACCAGGCTTTAGATTATAAAGAATTACAGCAATTTGGCAATAGCTATAATATTTAATATCTACTTTGCATTTCATATTATTCGTTATATCAAAGTGATTACAGTTTTAAATGCTTTTGCATGCATTGAGAATTTTGGTTATTTTCAATATTTTTTTCGTCCTTGTTATAACCACACATGTAAATACTGTCTTCAGTCGAATTATATACGGGTTTGTGAATTTTAAAAAATATTGCAAAATACCATAATTATACAGTTTTTGATGCCATGGACTCTGCTGAGAAAAATAACTGCAATTGTGACGATTATGGAATAGAGTCGAAGGATGGAGTTAAAGGTCTGGTTCCCTATGGACTTAACAGTGATTCCGATGATTCGTATGAGCTACCATCGACATCGAAAACACGCAAGAGGAGGAGTCGTGTAGAAAACCCTGCTTGGTTTGGGAGAGAAAGAGATACAAGTTATTTGGGAAGACAAAAAGAAGCCAATGAGATGGATTTACGATAAAAGAAAAGAACGACGTGCGTTAGGAAATAGATGCAAATGTTAAGGAAATGTTACTTTAAGGTACGTACAGATCACAGATGATGAAAGATGCAAAATATTTACGGAATTTTGGAAAATGTCATCGTTCGAAAAAATGGCTTATGTAAATAGTACCAGTACTATTTTAGAGTAGAAAACACAAACGTTCGAGTATGCAAGACATTTTTCTTAAATACTTTGAACATTGGCAGGTAATCTCTGCTTTTAAATGGGTAAACAAGCCTTTAGTTTCAAAAGCATGTTTAAAGAAAACTGCTCAAACTTAAAAGAATTCAACAGCAGAAAGGCAATGCTTCATAAGGAACAGTTCCAGAAATAAAAGAAAACATATTTTAGGATATTATGCTAAGCCCCTACTAAAATAATGAAATTTCAAAGAGCAAATGTGCTAAGTCCCAAAAAGTCTATAAGCAGCAAATGATTTATTTTAAAATCCTACGACTACTGGTTAGTTAAGAGGATGGACTAAAGAAAAAAACTTACATTACATAAAATTACACAGTTTTTTGTCTCTCCTGTATAATTTGAAAAACTGGACTTAGCAATTGTTCCGACTTAGGTAACGATATACATATGTTATTGGGTATTCATTTAATCAGGCTTTTGCTTTAATCGGGTAATCGCTCGATTACTTAACCGAGGTTTTGGTTTAATCGGCTAATTTTGTAATTTTGTATAACTATAACTTAAGTTATTTCAATAAATAAATTACACTGTCACAAATTTTCAACAAAGTCGTGGCCAAATGAATCTGACATCTAAACTTTATGTAAAATTGTCCGCTGAATCAGAATGATAAAAAGTGGAACTAGGGGTCTTAGAAGACCCCTAGTGAAATTTGATGCAGAAAATATTCGTAGAACATGTTATGCCTCTAAAGTTCCGTTTTAATATATTTTTGTGTGGAAGTTATAATATGACCGTTTAAAATGAGTGTTAGTTGATTAATATATTCTAAGAAAAGAATCGCCATACAATTCTCCTGAAGACATCTGAAATAGTCTTTTAGCTCGGAATTACATTTAGAATATTTTTTTGACTTGTACCAAACACTTTTTTAAGAAATTCAAATATTTCAATGCCCGAAATTTCGAAAATCCGTTTTAAAAACATCACACGAACTTTTTGTCTTGGAAGACCCCTAGTGAAATTTGATGCAAAAATATTTGTGGAAAATTTTAACCCTTAGAAGTGCCGTTTTAGTATACCTTTGAGTAAGAGTTAGAAAAAATGGCCCCTTAAAATGAGAGTTAGAGGGTTAATAAATTCTAAGAAAAGAATTGCCATACGATTCTACTGAAGACATCTGAAATTATTTTTTAGCTCAGAAGTACATTAAGTATATTCTTTTGGCTTATACCAAACACCTTTTAAAAAAATTCAAAAACTGTAGGGCCCATATTTCGGGAACCCGAGCTAACTTTTCAAAACCCTTTGGGAGATTTGCTCTACTGGTAGTCTTCTTTCATTTCGCGTTGTTAGTGTTGAGGCAGGCTTTTTTTTTTGTTGCACAGTGTTATTTAAGAAAAAAATAAAAACATTAAAAATAAATCTTGGTCGGTTGTTAACATTATACTCAGTTTGAGGTATGTTTAGAGGATTCTGTGATTAATAAAGTGATTAAGTTGTAATCATGTCAATTTGAAGTGATTAACAAATCACCTCAATGTGTGGGTAATCATCTCGATTTTGATGTGACGTTCGAGTTGCTTAAACGCGTTTAAGAACCCAAGTGTGAACATAGTATAAAACAGGGATGATAAAGTTAGTACAATTGTACTTTTTTCAGTACTATTAGCATTGCAATCTCCAATGACTTGTTTAGTACAATTTTAAATCTTCCAACATTTTACATTGAAGCTTTTTGGTGTTGGAGAATTGAAAAATAAAATAATGAACTTATGTTGCCAGATATCAGTAGAATTTAAGGTATATTGCCTATACCACATTCGTCGGCGAATGTGGAACATATTTTTCCATGATATTATTTAATAAAAACAAAGCACAGAAATCTCCTATAAGTTTTAAAAAAACTTATTGTTACTTTAAATTACAGAAATCCATTATGTACAAATTTATCCAAAAACTATTTTCCTACATCAATCGGACTTTGATCCCTTTGAAAATTAATAAAACGATTATTGTGTTCCTTATAATACTTCATTTACATAGTATTTTTATAAAGATTTTTTGAAGTACGGACAAACGCGGTATAAGGGCTTTTAGCGGGATACCAAATCCAAAAGAAACTTACTTTTTAAGACAATATTTTTTGTACTTGTTACTCGGTTAAACATATTTTCACCCTGTTTTACTATCATCTTTATAAAAATAAGCCCTATGCTCCTAATAGGAGCTAAAGAAACCAATATATACATATTGTTACGAAAGTAACTTTAGTTAGTTGTAATTATTGTTTAAGAATTAGTTGTAATTATTATTTATCTTGTATGGATTAGTTATTAAGTATTTGTTAGTTATTTTATTAGTTTACATTGTTATTAAAAATTGTTATAATTTAGTACACTTCAATCCCAATGTGCAGAAGGAACTAGAAATGACCGTTAAAAAAGCTTTAGTGTAAGTGGTGAAATTATGTAAACATAAGTGCCGCCACCAATCATAATTGACTATAGAGTGGTGAATAAGTAAAGCCTCGAACCTTCGAGAAACATTTCGAATGTTCTAGATGGCTGAATTACAGTAAAATTCTTGCGGCGGCTAGCATTAAAAAACAGTATTAGTTCAGACTTTGTCAAGTTAAGAGCGCATCACGCGGAGAAAACTATAAGCGTTTGAAGTGTGTTGATTACAATAGTGAGTTGTGAATAAAAGCTATAAATTACGGTTTTTAAAGTGACTAAGTTCTTAATAAATAAGTGTTATACATTAAAGTGTTGTGTTTATTTGTTTTATTTGAATTGCAATAAAAGAACTCGAAACGGTTTATTATAAAGGAAATAAACCAAAACGTTATTGAAAGGCAGTAACGTAACAATTGGTGTCAGAAGTGAAATAGCATAAATAAAATAAAAAAATACTTAAAGAAAAAAAATAAAAAAATAGACTGCAATGAAATTTGAAGAGCTAAAAGTAGAACAGCTCAAGAAAGAATTGGGCAAGTTGGATCTGCCAACTGCAGGTAATAAAGCAGAGCTGCAGAAGAGACTATTAGATGAATTCGAGCGACGCAATGTGGACATTGCGAGTTACGAATTCGAGGACAAGGAAGAAATAGAGGTATGTACTCGTACAGTTGCTAGCGGTATGGATTTGAATACAATGTTTGCCGCTATGATGGAGCAAATGAAGAAAATGTCTGAAGAAAATTCTAGAATGATAAAAGAAAATTCGAGCGAAACTTCTAGAAAAATTGATGAAACTTCTAGAAAAATGGACGATAATTCCAAAAGCATGGCCCAGATGATAAAAGAAAATTCGAGTGATATTCTAGCTGAAACTTCTAGAAAAATTGATGAAACTTCTAGAAAAATGGACGATAATTCCAAAAGCATGGTACAGAGAATTCAGTAAAGGAGAATTCAGTTACCATATTAGCTGAAATTCAAGAGAATTCTAGAATAACAAATGAGAAACTACTGGAGATTTCTACTGAAATAAATGAAAGAGTAGATAACTTGGAAATAGAATTCAACAAGAAGCTCGTTGATTTTGATGAAAAGCTACTCAATTTGGAAACAAAAGTTAATAACAGTCAATGTCAGGAGGGTTCAGTGAGAACTATTCCAGAGTAGAGTAGAATAAAGGCCCCAAGTTTTGACGGTAGTGTGCCATTAAATGTTTTTAAGTTCCAGTTCGATACAGTTGCCAACAGAAATGCATGGAACAGTGAGGAAAAAGCTATCGAGCTCATTCTTGCTGTGAAGGGGACTGCGGCTGAAGTGCTTGAAAGTGTACCAGTAAGTAGCAGAAACAATTATGATGAAATTATGGTAGCACTGCAACGTAAGTATGGAGGTGAACACAAAAAGGAAATCTACAAAATGGAGTTACGTGGCAAAAGGCAAACGAAACCTTACAGGACTTCGCACTGGAGATTGAGCGGTTGGTACAGCTAACTTATCCTGGTGAGAATCATCCCTTTTTGGATCATTTTAAAACTGAGGCATTTGTAAACGGCATTCGTGATGCGGATGTTGAACTTGCGGTATGTGCATCACAAAAACCAACCTTTGCAGAAACTGTTTCATTTGCTTTAGCCCAGGAAACCGCAAGGATTATTTCAAGACCACAAGTAGGCAGAGTGCGAAGACTCGATGTGACCGCCAATGGTGAAAGGGATATTGTGGAGGATCTAAAAGAGGCAGTTATGGAAGCTTTAAGCGAGAAGAAAACTAAAACTTAAATAAAATGCTATAGCTGCGGTAAGATTGGTCACATACAGCGTAACTGTAAAGCACAAAGAAAGCGAACAAGATCTGCTTCGCCGCAAAGAAACAGCTAGCAGACCAGTCATCAGTCATCACAGGAGTCGCCATTAAGTGTGGAGGGAGTGCTACCTTTCGCATCTGAGGACGCGATAATAAATTAAGTAGTGCCAAAGAGATATAAAAGTATCACGACATTTGGCTACATCGATGGTAAAAAGCGAATTTTGACTATCGACACTGGTGCAGGATTTTCAATTATAAGGCCTGACTTGGTAACGGGAGCTGTCGAACCACTAAGCGGAGTGAGCTTGCGAACAGCTACAGGTGAGCCTGCTACTGTCTATGGCAAAACACGTGTGGTGTTAAGAATTGCCAATATTGTCAATTTTCATGAGTTTATTGTGGCCCACATTATAGACGAAGTACTGATTGGCGCAGATTTTATGATTAGTCATAACATAAGTCTGAATATGGGAAAACAAATCATGTATTTGTTTGATTATGAAATACCCCTGAATGTTGGGTATGAAAGTGAGGCTCGTGTGGGACAGCTTCTCGCTTGTACTCGTCCGGAATCGTCACCATACAGAAAAGGTGGAAAACATGGCAATGCGGATGCTCTGTCAAGGCGACCCTGTAAGCTGGAATGCAAGCATTGCGTAAGGGCGGAAGGAAAAGAAAACATCTGTTACGTTCGTCTATTGCAGATAGAATCCCATGAAGACTGGTCGATGGCGCAGAAAAATGATCCCATTTTAGCAAAAATTCTGAAAGCTAAGGAAGAAGGCAGAAGACCCGCCCGAAACGAAATTGCGCCTGAAAGCCCTCTGATGAAAGCATACTGGGCTCCGTGGATCAGCCTTCAAGTAATAAATGGCTGCTTATACCGTACGTGGGAATGTACTGACGGAAAATCAGTTAAAAACCTTATAGTAGTGCCGTCGGCGAAAGTAAAAGAAGTTCTGAGTGAATTTCATAACGGTCCTAGTGGCGGTCATCTGGGTGTGACGAAAACCCTAGAAAAATTAAAACAACGCTTCTATTGGGTTGGCTGCCAACAAGCTGTACCTGATTGGATAACAAATTGCGCACAATGTATTGCCGCCAAAGGTCCAGTAAGAAGAAGTCGTGGGCCACTACAGCAGTATAATTCTGGTGCCCAGTTTGAGCGAATTGCAATGGATATAGCTGGGCCATTTCCTGTAAGTAATGCCGGTAGCAAATATGTACTAGTAGTCATCGATTACTTTAGTAAATGGCCGGAGGTATATGCCATCCCAAACCAAGAAGCAAGAACAGTGGTAGACGTCTTTGTGAACAATTGGGTGTGCCGCTATGGTGTTCCATTAGAAGTACATTCTGACCAGGGCAGAAATTTTGAATCTGCTATATTTAAAGAAATGTGTGAATTGTACGGAATAAATAAAACAAGGACAACCCCATTGCATCCGCAATCTGACGGCATGGTTGAAAGATTTAACCGTACATTAGAGGAACATTTGCGAAAAGTAGTCACCACACAACAAAAAGACTGGGATGAACACATTTCAAAATTCTTGTTGGCGTATGATCAGCTGTTCACGACTCCACATCTCGTACACCCGCCAAAATTGTGTTTGGAACAGAGCTCAGACTACCAGGAGATATAGAGTTTGGTGTTAAGCCTATAACAAGGGGTGAAAACAATGAAGGCTCCACCTCACAAGAACAAGAAACTCTTAATGAACTTCATGAATTTGTACGAAACCGTATTAAGTTGTCTAGTGATAAGATGAAAGCCAGATACGATCGAGCGGCAAACTCAGAAGGATTCAAGGAGGGTCAGTTAGTTTTGCTTTTTAACCCCCAACGTAAGAAAGGATTATCTCCCAAATTACAGACACATTAGGACGGGCCATATAAGGTGATAAAGAAATTAAATGATGTTGTATACCGAATACAGAAATACAAAAGTCCAAGAGCTAAAATGAAAGTTGTTCATTTAGAACGATTAGCCTCTTATGGAAGAGGTGATTCTGAGCCTATTCGGGACGAACAGGCTTAAGTGGGGGGCAGTGTTACGAAAGTAACTTTAGTTAGTTGTAATTATTGTTTAAGAGTTAGTTGTAATTATTATTTATCTTGTTTGGATTAGTTATTAAGTATTTGTTAGTTATTTTATTAGTTTACATTGTTATTAAAAATTGTTATAATTTAGTACACTTCAATCCCAATGTGCAGAAGGAACTAGAAATGACCGTTAAAAAAGCTTTAGTGTAAGTGGTGAAATTATGTAAACATAAGTGCCGCCACCAATCATAATTGACTGTAGAGTGGTGAATAAGTAAAGCCTCGAACCTTCGAGAAACATTTCGAATGTTCTAGCTGGCTGAATTACAGTAAAATACTTGCGGCGGCTAGCATTAAAAAACAGTATTAGTTCAGACTTTGTCAAGTTAAGAGCGCATCACGCGGAGAAAATTATAAACGTTTGAAGTGTGTTGATTACAATAGTGAGTTGTGAATAAAAGCTATAAATTACGGTTTTTAAAGTGACTAAGTTCTTAATAAATAAGTGTTATACATTAAAGTGTTGTGTTTATTTGTTTTATTTGAATTGCAATAAAAGAACTCGAAACGGTTTATTATAAAGGAAATAAACCAAAACGTTATTGAAAGGCAGTAACGTAACAATATATAATAATAAAAATACTAAAAAGTATATTTTTGAATTTAAGTACAATTAGGGTCTAAAATGTACAATTTTTTACATACAAAATTTTACTAGCGGTAGATAAATGTTTATTTTCTAAAACATTTCCGAAACATATTTTTTCTCATCACACCAGAGGTGTATTTAAAAGTATATATTGAAGGTGGTAACATTTTTATACAATTACAAAAACAACAAAAATCAACTCAGGAAATTTTCATGTTGTTTTTGTAAATATTGTAAACAACCCATCTGCTTTTTTCAAAGTTTTTCCTGGGATTCAAAAAATTAATTTGCAAGGATTCGTTTGAATGTGCTACATTCCCATTTCATACTATTGACAAACTGAAGTTTATTGTTGATGGGATAAGATATTCCTATGTTCAGGCCAGATCGTCAGGAAACTTCATTCAATGATTTTAGAAAAACTAAAGATATTATACAAATAAAACTGTTAAGCGAATTAGAATTAAAAACCCCAGTTTTACTTGTAACAATATCAAATCTTAAACAAAATCATCAACAATAAACAGTGAGTTTATCTTTTCTTACAGTCCCGACTACAATTGGTTAATTTTTTGTCAATTGTAAATGAAGTTGTAAGTGGGTAAAGAAAAAACAGAATTAAAACAAATTACCTTATTTTATTTTGCCAGTTCAGTTCTATTTACACTGCCACATGCATATTAGCTGTCAAAGTTTTTCCTGGTATTCAAAAAATTACTTAACAAGGTTTCGTTTAAATGTGCTAAATTCCCATTTCATACTATTGACAAACTGAAGTTTATTGTTGATGGGATGCGCATTTCACTGGTTTCTTAGGCCAGGAAACTTCATCCAAAGATTTTAGAAAAACTAAAAATATTATACAAATAAAATTGTTAAGCGAATAAGAATTATAAGCCCCAGTTTTACTTGTAACAATATCAAAGCTTTTTGTTGTTAACTCAGCTGCTTAATATCTTTACTTTGATTTTACTTATATCTACCATCCGTGTAAACATGAAAAATACTTACCACAGACTTTTATATTTTTTTAAACACGGAAAGAATTTCATAATATTTTGATTCTAAAAAGTCGTAATACATTGTGTCACCGTGTAAACTAGCCTTAAGGAAAACGTATATAAATTACACATCTTCAAAATAGCCGGTTTATTATACCACAATAAGCGGCTTATTCGATATTCGAAAAATGGACAATTAAAAAAAACCGGCTTGAGCAAAAATGAAAAAAACTGGTTAAAAGCCGTCGAATAATAATATTTCGATCTCATAATCTTCAACAGAATACATAAAATTTTTAAAAATTTTTTTAATGAAAACTTTTAAGGTTATGGAAGGATATATTTTTAAAATGAAAAAATGCTGTCACACTGCATTAAATCTTAACTTATGCGATCCATCACCAGCGATAGCATATTAGGTGAAAAATTATACCGATATTAACTATTTAAAATTTTATCCGTCCATAGTCTAAGAAATGCTTATACATATGCAAAATTCAATTGAATCTTAACGCTTCTGCATCCCTTGGATATGTGCCCTTCCTATGATCCTTTGGGTCAATATGACCCAACAATAAAATGTTAACAGCATTTCATATTTATGTAAGTGTAATAAAAACAAAAGCGATTCTATTGATTATTTGACCGAAAAAATTATTGATCGATGATTCTGAATGAAGATGAACTCAATGCAATAGAAAACAAATTTTAAAGTGGAATTAAACTTGCAATATCGCATGTTGGGTCATATTGACCCAAAGGATATTAAATGTGTGTAAATCGTGTTTTTTGGAGGGGGAAGGAAAAACTAAAATTTTATTATTTTCATTTAAATTTATTATTTTTGTCCCTGTAATGGATAAATTGAAGTTTCACGTCCATATCTTATATTAAAAGGGACAAATTTTGCGTTTGAAAACCAAAATTGGGTCAAATTGACCCAAGGAGTGCAGAAGGGTTAAAAATTGCGAAATTTACCTTGATCATAAAGTTTACATAGACGGATAAATATACATGTGTATTTGGATCGACTTAGAAGGCGTTATGAATTGATTGTTTGTTTTATTGAAAAAGGTACGTTTATTCTCTCCTGGCGTTAAAATTAATTTTGCCAGTTACATTACTGTCCATGTGTCCCAAATAGGATACACTCTCGAAAATGCTTCTCTACATACTGTGTGTAGGGTATCAAATGGTCGGTCTTAATCGACTATACTTTCTTAGTTTTCTTATTTAAATTTTTTCTTAATTATAATACATATTTCAGTTTAACTACATTTTAGTATTTGTATTGAAAAGTTCTTTATTTCCAAATTTAGTACTGTCAATACGGCCAAAAACAGATTTGATCACTGAAAATATCATTCATGAGCAGAATTCGTTCAATATTAAAAAGTTGCAAACTAAAATACAATATTGTTTGTACGAGTCTATAATTTTTGTTACCTGATTTAATAAATAAAAAGACGTTTTGTTATTGTAAATTATGATCAATTTTTATTTTCGGACCACAAACTGTGAAATCCAATTTTGTTTATTTATATTCTGTTTCTTCACATGTTTTGTTAATTTATTGAATTTGTTTATTCCTGTCAGTATCTGTGGTACTGTGTTAATGTGCGTGTGTGTGTGTGTGTGTGAGAAAAGGTGATGCTTCCCAGTCAGTGTTTAATGAAAAATATTATCATAAGTCTTTTTCGAATCCTTAACACAATAAAAAATTACATAAGTGAGTTACTTTGCAGGTCATTAAAATAATTTTATCCGGAGAAAATGGTACCCCACGTGCCAATCATCTTACAGAACAATTTACTTTACGTTTAATTAAGTTTGTTTGGGGCAGTTTGTGTATCTTTATCTAAAAATTTTCAAAACTTTCAAAATATTTGCTTGCATTAATTTTCTTATCGTCCAACTTCACGAAGTAACATTTCAACACAACGTTTAAAACCGTAAGTGTTGATACACATACTTCAGGTTTTAGTCGTCAAGTCTTGAGTTTATAGGAGAGGGGTGCAAAAAAATTGCATTTTCTTTTCCCTTCTCTTTATTCAACCAAGTTGTATACGTAGGCGCGAATAATTTTCAATAAAATCTTAGAACGCGCAAGTGACTAATTTTTTTTTTTTTAATCATGTAAAGTACTCGAATAAAGACGTATGCCCAATTTTCAGGATAGTATTTTAATCAATATTAAGTTAATTTTCATAACAAATTTAAATCGTATTTAAAACAGAATGGTTTTTTGAGTTTTATGTGAAAAGTCTTATTTAATTAAGATAAAAGTATGGTAGCACTACTAAATACAAAAAAAAATATATAAAAAAGTGTATTTATTTACAAGGTGGTCTGAAAAAAAAACAGCTGACTGTTAATGCTTTGCCTGTTGTTGTTGTATTGTTGTGATATTGAGGTCACCTTGCTAAAATATTACAATGGAAACTTAAGTTGAAATTAAGTGTACCACATCGGTGAATTAAATTTTTTAGTGAAGAAGAGAATTTTGTATTTAAAACGATTTTAAAAATAAATGTGTTTTAATATCAATCCTGAAAATTGGCCATTAGTCTGTGTTCATACGGCTCATGTCTTAAGCGGCTCATACACTTGCAATAAAATTGTTCAATATCACGCATTGTACAATTATATCGCCGATGTGAATGTGATATTCGAAGGTGACACAATATATTGGCAAAAATCAGAAGACTTTTGATTTTTATTGCACAACGAAAAGAAAGTGAAATGTGCTTGCAACATTGTACAATGCTGTTTATTTTATTCCTATAGGTTATGTTCATTTTTTTATTGAATGAATGCAACTATTGTGCGACTTATTGCATAATATAGGACAAAATGGAAATAATATGGCGGATATCATATACAATAATATTGCAAGTGTATGGGCCGCATTATTGACATGATTGCTACTTTATAGGCGAGAGGGACGAGGGGAAAAGAAACGAGTACACAGATGCATGTACTGTCTTTACGTTTTGCTTTTTCATTCGTTGTTTAATTTTGTTATTGTTTTCAATATCAAAAAAGCACACATCCAAACGTACGACTATACAAAATAAAAAACATGTCGTCAACATGACATGAATCATTTGAACGCCAATTCATGTTCAAAGAAGAAAAAGGAAGAATCTTGTCAATAAGACATGAGCCGTATGAACTCAGACATAGTTCAACGTTTTTTTGTAATGGCATTTCAAAAGCTCGCTAGGTTTCTATGCGTTTGTGTGTAGTATGATTGTACAGTATTTAAAAGGTCCATCAAATGACTACTTAATTTGTTATTGCCTCACTTTATTCTTTTACAGCTTCCTTGTAGGTTGACTTTGATGCAAAAAGTTGCTGCCAACTATGGAAAAAATTCAAGTGAAGCAATCAATCGATCCATTCGTCGATCCCAGTCTTCGGCCACACATACAAACATAACTATAATTTGGTTTATTTTCTTTTTCGAGTGTCTGCTTGAGTTTTGTTTGTGCCCCTCCTGCCTCTTTTTTGTTGCAGCAGATCACTCCGGTCAATGGGCACATTTTTCTACATGATTTACACTAAAATAAATTAAAATATCATAAAAAGGGAAATTAAATTCTTTTAATTATCCCACAACTGATTCCTCCAGTAACATTGTTTTGTTATGGACACTATCATACTGAGGATGACTGTAAAGCTGATGGTGTGTGTATGTTTGTGTTGGAATTTCCAATCAAATACAACATCACCAGACACACATACTTGCTAACATTAAACCTGCATTGCTCGGACTACTATTCTCATACAGTTATTTAGTCAACCAGAGTCAATTTGCCCCACTCTGAATTAAAATGAATCGTTCATTATGGAATTGAGTAGAAAAAAAGGCATAAATATTTAAATGTGTGATTTACGACAATAACCCCACAGGGTTCCAATTCACCGTCGACCTTTGCTGTCGATGATCAGTAGTGCATTTGAATCTTGGGACGGAATCCCTCTACAAGTTTTGTACTCAACTTGTAATAAACTTTAGCCATTTAATATAAATGGCGTATCTGATTGTCAGACAACTGTTTAATTATAAAGTAGGATTTTCAATATTAAAAAAGAATATGAACTTTACTACTGCAATAGAAGTTTTTTATCCAAAACCTTTTCCACTTCCCGGTACATTATGCTTACTGGGGGAAAATAGATTAAACCTTTAAAAAAAAATTCTAAGACACAAAACCTCTTTTCTAGCACTCATAGCTTATAAGTTACATAATTATACAAAGTTTACTGTGCTTTAAAATATCTTAAAACTAAGAAGTTATAGTCATTTGAAAATTAATATTTACAAAGAAGTTTTAGCAAAATACTGAGATAGTCAATTTTGGATCACCCTGTACGCTGTGATTTGGTTGGAAAGAGCTGTAATTTCTTGGCTCCCGAGGGTCACTGGTATTTGCATTCAAATGAGTGACATAACTTTAAAATCGGTTACTATAAAAAAATTATTTTTGTCCGCCTTCTCAAAATGTATTCAACAGTGCGGCGCACAGTGGGATGGCTGCATACGTTTTTGTGCAAAAATAAGTAGTGGTCGTAGATCATTGAAATTTGGCACCGAGCATAATATGGATTAAATTAAGAAAAAAATTATATTCCATTAAAATCGTCCACGCCTATGCAATCCAAACTGATTTTTTCGCATAAAATTTTTGAAATTTGGTACATACAGCTGGTGGAATAAAAAAATACAGATGGCAACTTTTATTGAAATCAGCAATGCCCACCATTTTCTGCCCATGTAATCCAAATCGATTTTATATAAATGATTTCTATACAAGCAAAAGTTTTCAAATTCAGTGCATACACTTTCTGGAACAAAATAAAAAGACGCATGCCAAGTTTTAATAAGATTAGCCAGTACCACCCATGCAAATTAAAATCGCAAATGTTGTTATTATTCTTTTTGTGTTTACCATAAACAAATATTTACCCAGCAAAAACTTTACTTACAATCCTACTTTTAATGACTTCAAGAATTCATTACTTTGTAGCTTTATTCGCCCCTTTTCGGATTATTAGTTATATATTAAATAATAACTTTATTAGTATATCTTAAATATACAGAGAAATTTAAATTTTCATTATGACAATAAAAATGTCATTATAGTCATTATAGTCAAAAAACAGAGTTTTTTAATACAAAAACTACACTGCCCCGGTAGACTAGCTGGCAGGGAGCTAGTCTATCAGCACCGAGGTTGCGTGTTCGAATCCCCGCCAAAGACAGAAAAAAAATAAAAAATAAAATAAAGTAAAATAAAATAAGAAAAAATAAAAAAAAAAAAAAAAAAATAATTAAAAAAAAACAAAAAAAAAAAATTGTTTTTACTTTATTGACTTTGTGTAACTATCAAGGATCGGAAAATGTTTTTTTATTTTGTTTCTAAAAAAATATTTATTGTGCAAGTTTAAAAAATTCTACATTTTACAGAAAACAAAAAATTTCTAAAATAGTTTTGAAAAAAAAGCCGTCGAAAAAAATTAATAAAATAAAGTTTTTGAAATAAAACGTTTTCTTAAAAACATAAAATAAAGTTTTTAAAATAAAACGTTTTCTTAAAAACATAAAAAAACAAAAACAAAATAATTATATTTAAGCATTGTCATAAAAATTTCATTCTTCAAAACAAATTTCAATAAAATTTATGAAGAGGTTTCTGCGAATACATACATACATATTTAATTTTTGAAAAATACATACATAGAAAAAAAAATTCTAAAAAAAAACGTTTTAAAAAATATTTTTCAACAAAAAAAAAAGTTTTTTGAAAATTTGTATTTGTTTTTTTTTTTACAAAAAAAGTTTTTGCTATTTTTTGAAACTATAAATTTTGTTTTTAAAGAAAATGTTTTTTTTCTTTTTCGTTTAAATTTTAAACACAGAAAAACAATATTCTTTTTTTCACACACAAAAATTTTTTATTTAAAAAATAAAATTTAATTTTGTGTTTTCCGTTCGTAAAATCCGGTCCTTGGTAACTATGTATATATTTTTATAAAAATTTTAAGTATAAAAAAAACTGATTATTTTTTAGATTATAATAGGCTAAATAATAAAGGATTACTTTTGGGACATCTCAAACAAAAATAAGTACTTTTTCTAGTAGAAAAGTAAGTAGTTGGCTCGTCAAATTCTCATTATTTTTCTGCTCATTTTGTAAGCAAAGTTTTTGCTGGGTAGTGTTGGTATTTTTTCAAACGTTTATATTTAATTATATATAAAATTAGTAAAAAAAAATTTAAAACAGATCTCGTGTATTGTTAACAAAGCACCTTGTACTAAATTTGCGTTGTGTGTTATTATGTAAGCTATATGTAACAAAATTGGAATACTTTAACTTTTACAGTACTCCAAATATGTAAAAACCTTTATTGTCATTGTATGGGAGGTGCCACGCACACATATAAATTTAAAAATATTAATCGCCTGGATAATCAGAAAATTACTGTAAAGATTTTAGGAAAATTGGTTCAGTAGGTAAGGAGTCTATAAGGAACAAAATTACATACGCTTTTTCAATTCTACATTATTGCTCCCCCTGCATTTTTACCCTTTATTTTTTTTTTTTTTTTTGAAGGTGTGGTTTATCTAAGAGTGGGTCCTACAAAGCTTTAAGACTTTTACCTTTAGATATTCGGTATTTAATACTTTTGTTCAATGGGGGGTACTGCTCCTCCTCCGTCCACCCAACCCATTTTTATTTTGAAATTAATAGCTTACCATAGTAGTGGCTTTAACAACGTTTGAAGACCCTCGCTATAATAGTTCTTCAGTTACGCGATATTTAATATATGATTCATGGGGGTATTGCTACTCATGCGCCTACCCTCTTTATTTTTATTTTCAAAGGTGTATTTTTCCATAAGAGTGACTCCTAGCAAGTTTGAACATGATCACTTAAACAGTTATTAAGATATGTGATATTTAACATTGCCGTCCTATGCGGGCCACCACTTCTTCTGCTGCTATCTTTCTTCGATTTCGGGGCTCAGAAGATTAGACTTCAAAAAGTTCAAGAAAATATATTGGCGTTCTATGGAGGGTAGGTACCACTTCCACTATCCCTATCGAAAGAAAATAGGTAGCGTATTTTATTATTGGGGCTCACGTGTTGTTACTGTAAACATTTCAGGAAAATCGGTTCAGTATTTTAGAAGTTTAAAAGCCAACAAACAAACAGACAAACATTTTTCATTTTTATATATCGTCACCTAAAACGCAAAAGGCCCTATCTAACATTTTGAAAATTTTACAGGACAAGCAAAAGCCATTTAAATTGATAAATTGATAAGTCGCTTTAAGCTGTTTATAATTTATTTTTCTTGTAAAGTCTACCAGTTGTTTTGATAATTGACAATGTTGCATATTATTCTTTTGTAGATAGGGCCTTTTTTGCCAATAAAATCGCTAATGTTGGTCGAAAGATTCCAACATATTTTTTTTTGACATTTGTGTTGAAGCAATACATCACCTTTAATGAAAAATTCGATTTAACATTGTTAGTTGGTGCCTTTTGCGTTTTAGGTGGCGATATATAGATAGATACATTGCTTACTATGTCCCCTATATTAAAAATGTAGTACTTCTCTTGAAATTATTATTGTAATTTTTTTGTTGGCAATTTGAAGTAAAAATTACTAAAAGACGAGGACAAACGAGTCCTGACCCCACTTCACGTCAAAAGATTGATTCGCAGAGCAAAAATGATCCTTTCAAAGCTGCAAT
Source organism: Pollenia angustigena (assembly GCA_930367215.1). Taxonomy (NCBI): domain Eukaryota; kingdom Metazoa; phylum Arthropoda; class Insecta; order Diptera; family Polleniidae; genus Pollenia; species Pollenia angustigena. Next base: position 113,621,042 of record OV884057.1, on the reverse strand, counting down.
CGACCTAAAAAACGGACCTTTATATAACTGCGACAGTACAAACAGTTCGCACAGGTCCCTCTTTTAAACTCAAAACATATCGCCAAGCACATAAAGTTCGCAAAGAAACATCTTAATTGGCCAGACCAAAAATGAAAGAATTTTTATGGACAGATGAGAGTAAAGTTGCTATGTTTGGTGGAAATGGTTCTCCTTCATATGCCAGGCGTCCTCAAAACTTCGAATACAATCCAGAATGCACTACAAAAACCATTAAACATGTACGGTCAAGCATAATAGTATGTGGTTGTTTTTCTTACAATTTTTGGGATTGTGCTATTGTCTAACATGTAATTCTAACAACGGAGCATAGCCTGAAGAAGTCGAATCTAAAATTTTTGGACCACAGGAAGAGAATTGAGAGATAACAAGTCACAAAGCTATCAAAAAATCTTATTTGTGCAACTTCTCTGTTAGGCACTGCTGGACCAAGCATGGTATTTATTCCAAGAATTGACCTTCTTCGCTCCAATAAATCCAGATCTTCCATTTTTTTTACGCTGACGACAGTTCCCAATAAGGCTTTCATTCTCCATAACTGTAAATAAGGCGCAGGGTCAGACGTTAGAAAAGGTGGGAATATATTTGCCTATGCCGGTCTTTAGTCATGATCATTTGTATGTTGCATTTCCAAGAGTTACGTCCGCAGATGATATTCAACATTTTTAATTTTTCGAATTTATTCTATGAGCTAAATTTCAGTTATGTATTTTATCATTTTTCAGAAATGACTTTATACACTACCAGACTATTATATTGTATTGTCTTGTTACATTTTACCTTAGCTTTCCTTTGGAAAGCAATGTGGTATATTTATTGTATGAACAGAAAAATTTACAATTATTAGACACCAGCAGAATGTAATGCATTCGAAAAATAACATTTAATCTTATATATTAAGCCATTACCATTCTGAATTTTTATTTATAATTAAGCAAAGTATTTGTCTAGAAGCTGAAAATCAGTACAGGAATTAAGAAAGTAAAAATTCCAAAAATCCCAATTAGTTCAAATGTAGAAATTAATAATTGATTAAAATAAACAAAACTATCTCCAATAAGTTTTATTGGTTCAGACTTGCTTTGTATCTTCTTCTAATAGGTTTGTACCAAATAGCAAAACATCATATGGAGGGCTCAGAGCTGAAGCGAACCAAGTCAAAAAAGAAAATTCGAAAATATATTGAGTTTTAGTAAGTCAATTGCCATTTGCGGCTTTTTGTCATGTGGTCATATTTTTGGCTTATGGAATACAACTCTCATGTGTGGGCCGGTCCGGTGATTCAAAGTCTATTTTGGATCTTCTCGACCTCTTGAAGAAGAGGGCGAAGATTCTCATTGGTGACAGTAGGGTATCCAATTTTATTGACTTTCTCGAGCACCGTCGCAATGCGGAGTTTATTTGCCTGTTTTATCGTTACTACAATGGGATGTTTTCTTATGAAATTAGGGATCTGGTTCCCGAAACCCGTACGTTTGTTCGTAATACACATTTTTCCGCAAGAGGTCATCCTTTTGTGGTCGATTTGCCGGTGAATCTTGCAGCGCATTACAGGGAAACTGTTCGTATGTGGAATAACCTTCCTGCTGAAGTCTTCCCTCTCACATTCAACATGAATAAGTTCAAGTCGAATATTCAAAAACACTACTCCCTCTATTCTCCATCCCATAACTTATTTTCCTAGTTGCAATACAATGCAATGTATTAGCATGGGTCATCCCCTGAGTGCTGATCCTAAAATGAGCACTCTATGAGGATCAAATCGAACGATCTTACTGACCAATTCATCTTTCACAAATCGCTAAAATGTTCTTCTGGTTTCACAAGTTGGTTGTAGTTTTCGTCCAATTATCTGTAACAATTGCTTTTGTTAATGGTGGCTTCGACAATGGTGTCGCATTTTACCTGCACACTTTTATACAGCTGTCAAATTCTTGTCCAATTTAACTAATTGTCAACTAAGCCCGCATTCAAGAAACAGTGCACTAAATAAACGTTTGTGTTAAAAAAAAAATTATAAACTTTTGATCCTGCTACTAAATTACGTAACTTGCTGTAGTGATTTGGCAAGCTCCACTTCAAAAAGACCCTTCAGCCTGCAATAAAAATAAGAGAGTTATTAAAACACTCAATTAGTTATAGTGGCATAACTTGGGACCAAAGACTTATTTCCCAATATAACAATTTACACTTCTAAAAGCAAAATAAATTTGAAATAAGAGTGTTGCTTTTGAAACGTATTTTACTTGTATAATTGTAATTTTAAGTTTTGAGAAATAAGCCTGGGGTAAAAAATTAGTTCTTTTGGTTGGCATACCTTCCGCCCATCACTTAATGAAATTCGGCTGCTCTCTGATGAAGCATTTTATAACATGTACTAGCAGCTTATGAACATGTACACAAGACACCTAAATTGGATTTGGGTGCTCCTGGCGCTTCTGGACACACAATGGCACCAACATTACAAATACACTCCCCATATCACTATTATTCTCATCATTACCACACCAATCACCAGTATTAAATACACACAACAACAGCAATAAACAGCACCCAGAGCATTCAGCTAACTCATCCGATCAATATATTCCTTCTCCATACTAGAGCTGGTTATTGAGAACACCAGCTTGAGTGTGTATTTCTGTTTGAGAATATTGGACAATAGGTGAATTAAAAAAAAGCGCCAGCGATTGGATGAAAATATACGAGCCCTTAATAAGATGAAGCCAATACCCAGACTTTTTATTGTCCATATGATCTACATACATGCACACACACAAACATATTAACGTAAATTAACATATGCTTGCGTATGTGTTTGTCCATATAAATAAGTGACCGGCTGCTGGGTTATTGGATGAGTTGGTTGGTTGGGATCTTTTGTAAATTTGTTGTTTGTTCAAGCAATTATTCAGTTTGTTTTTCCACTCTTTCGGATGTCTCTTGATAAGAATTTATTACTTTTTTCAATATTTGAAATGTTCTTTTTTACATTTGTTTTTGTTTTATGTTTGCTTTTCTGCTGTCCGTCCGCCTGCCTCACTGCGCGTCTGTTTCTAAATTTATTTATTTGACGGCCACTTCGCTTATAAAATTCAATAAAAAAAATTTAATTTCTGCATTAAATTCAACATATTGGAATCGCGTTGTTTAACCGTTTCTTAATTACATTTTCAAAATTTTAACAACAACAACATGCTTCTACGTCAAATTTAAAGCAACTAAATTAAAAATACAAGTTATAGAGTGGACTTTTAATTAAATTTCGAATTGTTCTGACCTGACCCTTGTTAAAATGGTTCATGCACATTAGGGACATGACTTTTTTTGACGTCATTCTGTTAAGGGTGTATCTTATGGGCTATATTGTATTGAAAATAAAAAACATGCTTTCAGATTAATTTTTGGTAAATAAAAACCTTACGCACCGAAATTTGAATTAATATATTTCTTAAACAATCCCGAATAACTAAAAACAAAGTTTTAAATTATTTTCCATGCCCTACACAGTTTTAACTTGGGAGATTTAAAATTTGCATAAAATTCAAATTTTAACAGTTTTTTTATACTCGTATCCAGATCTCGAATACAATTAAGTCTTTAATATAAAGCTTAAATCCTTGTTAACCATTAAAATTTTTATGTGGAAGTTATTGCTCAAATAGGTTTGCTTTTTAGGGTTTAAAATGTGTTTAAATCAGCAAATCAGTAAACATATAAACCATCACTAAACGCATAAAATTGGGCGTTTAAGCTACCAATACAGTCCACAGGAATTTGAAAACATTAATCGTTGAGTTGCCACATTTTTTTAAATACTTACAGTCTAATTCATAAACGCATCATTGCAGCTTTATAAGTCATTAATAAGCAAAAGTCGAAAAAAGAGTATTTATAAATGTTTAATAGCCTATTAAACGTTTCATAAATTTGGAATATTTATTGTAGCCTTTACCCTTCTTTAAGCGTTTAATAAAGTGATATTTCAATGTTTGTTAAAATAAAGTTTTAATAATTGCATGACAAATTTAAAATTTTTGTCTTCTTATTTATTTTAATAAAAAAACGATAACTAATGGTTGAATTTATTTTAAATATAAGCTGCTCTATGGATTTTTTTGTTAAAAATAACGTGGGTCGTTGAAACTTACTGCCTGTTTGTAGAACGCGAGCGCAAAAGTGACTCGTTCAACTTACATTTAAAACAAAAACAAAATTTAAAAATTTGTTTTTAAATAGGTATAGTATTTGTTAAAACAAACACAAAGTAGAAACCGCATAGTATATCGTCTGTTGGTTACTGGTTTGCCGCACGGAACAAAAATGTTTTGTTCTACATGCTTTGAATATTTTAACTTTTGCATCGAAAATTTGATTCATAGCACAAAAAGCGATAAATGAAGCAAAACAATGAGAACTGTAAAATTAAGGACATCAGGCGATGCTAGAGCTAGATATCTCTAAATATATTCGAGACATCAAAAAAGGTATTAAATGTTAAAAAAAAGGGTGTCATTATTATTATATAGAATTGATTTAAAACTAAATTTTTGTAAAAATTTGCCTGCCAGAAATTTAAAAACTAATTTTAGCAATTACCAAAAAAGCGATAATAACAAATTAAATTAAAGTTAAAAACACAATTTATAAAATTAGGATGATGCAGCCGGTCTTCATGGGTTCTCTCAAGCAACAGTGTGTAGAATTTCAGCAAGAGTGGCTCGTGCGTCAGCTCGCTGGGGCAAAAGAAAAATTAAAATGCCTCCATCTCATATAGAAGAAGCAATCCGAATGAGAGAATTTAAGACATTTGAAAATTTCCCAGACGTTATTGGTACGCACATACATACATAACTGGCTATTCACAACCTGGGTAGGTCTTTAGCCGAGTTATTGATCGCCATGCGCTTTTTCTCCAATTTCGGATATTCAGATCAGAAAGTTGTTGTTGAACCTGATCTTTCCAGCGGAGCCTCGGCCGTCCCCTCTTGCGCATACCTTCGGAATCGTATTCAAAAATCTTCTTAGCCGGAGCATCTGCTTCCATTCGCACAATATGTCCTAGCCAGCGCAGTCTTTGTATCTTTATGCGCTTCACTATATCAATGTCGGCATACAGCTCATGGTTCATACGATGCCGATAATCCCTGCTAACACAAACCGGTCCATATATTTTACGAAGAATTTTTCTTTCGAAAACACCAAGTACAGCTTCATCTGCGTGCGCAAGTACCCATGCCTCTGCGCTATACAAAAGCACTGGTAGTATAAGTGTCTTGTAGAGTGTTATTTTTTGTGTTTCGGGAGAGGGCTTTAGATTTGATTTGCCCGCTCAGCCCAAAGTAGCATCTATTTGCTAGTATAATTCTTCTTCGAATTTCCAGACTGGTGTTGTTGGTTTTATTTATGGTGGAGCCAAGGTACAAAAACTCTTCCACAACCCCGAAGTTAAAGTTACCAACATTCACAGTTCCATCCAATCTAGTAGATTTTCTGTTCGTTGAAACCATTAACTTAGTTTATGCTTCATTAACTGCCAGACCCATTTTTTGTGACTCCTTCTCAATACTTGCAAAGGCAGCAGTTACGTCTCGCAATGTTCTTCCCACGATATCTATATCATCTGCATATGCGAGGAGCATGTGGCTTTTGGTGAAGATCGTGCCATTTCTATTAACTGCAGCGTCGCGTATCACCTTTTCCAATACGATGTTAAAGAGGTTGCACGATAAACAGTCACCTTGTCTGAATCCCCGTGTGGTGGTAAACGGTTCGGAAAGATCATTTCCAATTTTTACTGATGATTTCGTATCACTTAGAGTCATCTGGCATAGCCTTATCAACTTTGCCGGGATGCCAAATTCAGACATGGCCAATACCTTTGCTCGAATCGGGCTGTCAAAAGCGGCCTTGTAATCGACAAACAGATGGTAGGTGTCGATTTGCTTTTCGTGGGTTTTTTCCAGGATTTGGCGTAATGTAAATATCTGGTCTGAGGTGGATTTACCAGGTCTAAACCCGCATTGGTAAGGGCCAATTATTTCGTTGACTTTTGGTTTTAGTCGTTCACACAATATTATTGCCAGGATCTTATAAGCGATGGGAAGAAGACTTATCCCCCTATAATTGGCGCAAGCAGATTTATCTCCCTTTTTATGAACGGGACACAGCACACTAAGACTCCAATCATCGGACATACATTCCTTTAGCCAAATAGTACCAATAAGTTGATGCATGCACCTAATCAACTCATCGCCTCCGGCCTTAAATAGCTCTGCAGGCAAACCATCGGTGCCCGCAGCCTTGTTGTTCTTCAGGCGGTGTATAGCTAGTTTCAACTCACTTTGGCTGGGCGGCGTACATTCGACACCGTCATCGCAGATTGGATCGGGCGTATCTTCGCTGCCGCTTTCCTCAGATACCAGCAACTGGGAGAAATGTTCCCTCCATATTTTCAGCACACTCGCCCTATCCAGCACCAGGTTTCCATGTTGATCTTTGCTAGAGGTAATGCAAGTACCAAAGTCCTCTGTCTGGTGTTTAACTTTCTGATAAAACTTTCGGGCTTCATTACGCGTCCTACACATCTCGATTTCTTCGCACTTGAGCCTTTCCATTTCCTTTTTCTTCTTTCGAAATAGGCCTGTCTCCTCTCTCCTTTTAACCCGATATCTCTCTCGAGCACCTCGCGTTGCTACTGTTTCGAGTGTTGCCAAATATGCTGCATTTTTTTGCTCAGTAGCGTTGCGACACTCTTGGTCGTACCATGGGTTCTTCGGAACTGGTCCCTGATATCCAAGTACGTCCTGTGCAGCGTTTTCCAAGGAGTGGACGATGTGATGCCATTGAGCACGAACATTATCGGGACAAGGAGTGCTCGCTTGGAGCAGTTGGGTAACTCGAGCGGTATAAGCGATGGCAGTACGTTGTGTGCGCAGCTTCGCGACGTCTAGCTTCCTCCGAGCAAGGACTCGTACATTTCTTGTCATACTAAGTCGTGTGCGTACCTTGGCTGCGACAAGGTAGTGGTCCGAGTCAATGTTGGCGCCTCGGATCGAGCGAACGTCCATGACACTGGAGGCGTGTCTTCCGTCAATCACAACGTGGTCGATCTGGTTTTTTGTGGCTTGATCAGGGGATATCCACGTCGCTTTATGGATGTCAGGATGCCGGAATCTGGTGCTGCTAACTACCATGTTGTGTGCCGCTGCGAAGGAAATCAGTCTCATGCCATTGTCAGCTGTTTCCTCATGAAGACTAAATTTTCCGACCGTTGGACTAAAAATACTCTCCTTACCTATTTTTGCGTTAAAATCACCCAGAAAAATTTTAACGTCATGGCTTGGACAGCGGACGTACACTTCCTCTAGGCGCTCGTAGAATGTATCTTTACTCTGTTCGTCCTTATCCTCTGTAGGGGCATGGCACATATTAGGCTGATATTAAAAATCTTTGCCCTGATGCGGATTGTTGCCAGGCGTTCATCGACAGGTGTAAATCGGGAAACCAGGTGACTAATTTTTTTTACTAACAACAAAACCACATCCAAATTCGTGCCTTGTTTCATGGCAGCTATAATAAATGTCACCCTTAGGTGTTTTGGTGACACCGTGCCCATTCCATCGCATTTCCTGAATGGCAGTTACATGTGATCTGTACCTCTCAAGTACATCCACCAATTGGGTAGATGCACCTGGTCTGTACAAAGTTCGTACATTCCAGGTGCAAATCTTTAAATCATGGTCCTTTATACGTTTGCGGGGGTCGTCAACAGTAGAGGGGTTCCGCACATACGTATCAAAAAAAAAAAACCTGCGGTAATTTTGCCCAATAATATATAAACAGAAAGGGTTACTATACCCTGAATGTTAAGGTAAATGAAAACATTTGAACTTAAAATATATATGTGGCTAAAAATGTTTTGTTAAAACCTATGAGGTTTTATTTTCAAAACATCTGGTTAAAATTCGTTAAATTATTCCTTAAACATTACTGTATAGAGTTGTCAATTATTCGCCTTTTAACTCTGTTCGAATAATTCAAATAATTGCTTTTGTTCGTTCGATCAAACGATTAAATCTAATGAATTATTCGATTAATCGATGAGAATAACGAATAAAAAAATTATTTTTACATTCTGCATAAAATTGTTCATCTTAACTTCATATCGTTGTATTACTTAAAAGCATCGTAAAACCCTTAATTCCTTAGTCCGATATTACTCTGGGTTTTCGAAAGGCGTTGGCAGACCTACCATCTTCAGCCAAACTTCTGTCTAGAATTTTTTCTATAGAACAGCCGCTGCCTTTCTTTGTATTTTTATTTTTAAGCTTTTTGTTTATTTCTAAATTTTTCACCCGAAATTGAAAAATCCCTTTTCTTGAAATTTTTTTAACGTTTGATTTAAAAATAAAACAGCTGATACAATTGATAAGGTGAGTTGCAAAACTCGAAATATTCTGATTGCTGAATCAAGGAAGAGTACATGAATTGAAACAATTAGTATATTTATTCTCATAAAGCGCCAAAAGAACTGTTAGAATCAATTGTCATCTCGTATTTTTAATTTTGTAACGAACGTGTTTTGCAACTCACCTGCTAAATTGTTTGTTAAGATTTGTTTAATAAGAACATAAAATACATTTTTGAAATACAATGAGTACTCAACACGGGTTTTGCTTACTAAACATTTAGATTAATTACAACCGGGGCTATAGCAACAATGCATTTTGTATAAAATCACTTAAAACGTATGAGAATAAATCAAATTCTAAGCTCCTTTTTAATTTATTTTTTAATAAAAAAATTTTTCGATTAATCGATATCAATTAATCGATTTATTCGTTATTCGAAAATCGTCGTTTTAAAATTATTCGAACAAGAGTTTGGTTTTGTTTGATCGATTAATCGAATTATTCTTAATCGGTTGACAACTCTATTACTGTAGCAGTAAAAATTTGATATTGAAATATGATTTACATATTTCGCTTCTATTTCAATAGTATGTATTTTATTTACAAGAAAAAAACCTAAGTTTAATTAAAGTATTACGTTTTAAAAAACAGAAATTAATTTTAAATTGAAAACAAAACAGAAATTCACTTAAAATTCGTTCGTTATATGATATTTTTGTGTACTCGTATCGTTTCATTCCTAGTTGTATGCATCACTATTAAAAAATTGCAATAAAAACAACATGATGTTGGCAACATAATAATACAAAAGTAATATAAACGTTTAATTGTTAATCCACTCCTAAAGCTTCGTACAGACGATGGTCAAATCTTACAATATTGGTAAGCAGCGTTGCTTAAATTGCATTAAAATTGGCTTAAATGTCTTACAACTGTGTGAACATTGTAAGCTCATTTGTATTTGCAGAAGTGCAAAATTAATGCATCTGACAATGAACCATTGTCAGAAAAATATTGCTGTTGGCAACGCCTGCTTACAATATTGTAAGATCTGACCATCGTCTGTACGAAGCTTAATAAGCGTTTATAAATTAGATTTTTTATTAATGGTTTATAAAACAAAAAGTGTTTGATAACTTTTGTATTCATTTAAGCTGAAACAAGAAATTTTTATGAATTAGACCGTAGATACATATTTCCAAAGAAATATTTAGTTTACCGTATTCAATTACTTATTATTCTACATTCAAAGCACGGATTTGTCGGGGAAAAGCCAGATTTCCTTATCTTTAAAATATATCAACATACAACCAAAAATTTTAGGGAAGAATTTATTGGCTTTGTTGTAAACGCATTTGAAGAGATGCGAAGGCACTGGGTGCGTTCAACGGCAAATAGCGAAATCTATAGAAAGGTCCCAAAATTTTGTTTATAATGCTTTGTTAGCTCCAAAACACGCACAAAACGCACACTTGGTACTGGGTATACCAAGAAAGACTACTGAAAAAGTAGATAAACTTATAAAACTTGTATCTAGTCGAGACCCCTTAAGAAAAGTGGCAATGCCTGAAAGTGCCACTGTTTACAAAAAGGCATCGCCGAAATCGACTAATATTCGCAAAAGCTCATAAGGATTGGGATGACCCTGTTCATCAAAAAAAGTTGCGCAATGTGCTTTGGTCAAACGAATCTAAAATCAATTTAATTGGAAACGACGGTTAAAGATGGGTAAGGCGTCCAAAAAAGCGCAAAATTGAACCCACGTTATACTACTAAAACATTTAAGCATGGAGGAGGTAACATAATGGTGTGGCCCGTTGAAGTCCTTAGTGAAAAAATGCTGGCATATGCAGAGTGGGAAATTACACTTAATTGGCTCTTTCAACAGGATAACGATCCGAAACACGCTTCGAGTCTTGCAAAAAAATGGATTTAAGGCAACGAAGTTGATTTTATGACTTGGACTGTGCAATCCTCGGATCTGAATCCCACAGAAAATGTATGGAAGATTGTACCAATAACATCCCAAAATAAAGACGATCTGTGGGACAACATTCAAAAGGCATGGTATGATCCATGCCAAACCGATGTAAGGCTGTGCTTTCTAATAAAGGACATGTGACCAAATATTATGATTAAAGCATGTTTTTTTAAACGTTATTGTAATTTTTTCTTAATGGCCCTATTTTATTGTCAATTAAAAATAATAGACATATAATTTTTTTTATTAAATTTTGGGAATTTGTTTTAAGTTTTTGTTAAAAATATTAGAAACGAATTGTACAAGGAATAGAATAACAAATTTTAAACAAATACATGTTCGTTTTATTTATATAATATAAACTTGGAATAAGTGACCCTATTTTTTGTCCGTAAGTTAAACAAATTTATGTTTGATGTTTCGAGTACTTGACTACGACTGACGTACGTAATCCCAAAACTTTTAATTATAATCTAAAATCAAATAATCAATATGTTGTCATCAGAATAATGGTAAAATAAACATGCAGACATATCGTCAGCATTTATGGGTAATTACATAAATATAAATTATTTTTAAATCTTATTGGGACACATTGTATTGGGAAAGAAACAAACTGCAAATAAGAATAACAATTTACAATCGTAATATCAGCATAAAAAGAAATCAATATAATATGAAATCACTGATGAAGCGAAGTTATGCATTTACGGACATGCCCTCTCCTTTACGTCCAGAGCAAACAGGGAATCGACTGCTACTCAGACCATCACTTACACGCAAAGAAAAAACATGGTTGTGGTAAACATATTCTAAGAGCAACATATTATGATAAGATTTATAATTTAACGTTGCAAACGCCACATTTTATAAATACTGTTTTTTAGCAGATAACCGTTGACCTTACTCTCTTAAACAGTTTAAACATCAAATCAACCAAAACTATGCACCTTAACGCCTTCAAAATGGCATACAAAGTGTCAGTCAGTAGAAGAACATGGCAAGTTACTAACAAAATGATGAAACCGAAATTGTTTTACAGTGCGGAATAATGTTGTAAAAGCCTTTTTCATAAAAGTTTTTATTATCATTATTTATAATAATAGAAAAATAAGTTTTTAAATCAAATAATGATGCCTGTCAAAAAACGTTTTTTTGCTCTCCTGGAAAATTATTATTTTGTAACTTAAAACGTTATTCGCGGCTGTGCTTCAAATCGCAATCGCAAAACGCAAGAATTTGGAAGTTGTTTTATACACTACTGTTTATACACTTTTATTCTAATTTTTATAATTTTTGTTATACAATTCTTTTTAATAGAGAAATATTTGTATAATAATCGTCATAAAATTCTTTTATTACAGAAACCTTTTTAAAAACCGACGTTTAAAATTCTTGCGTTTTGCGTTTCCGATTTCCAGCACACCCCTGTATATTACGATTATTCAATCCTATTATGACTAAATATATTCGTAATATTACATCTTAATATATTTCCCTTAATCTTATTATTGTCATGTTAATCATAACAAATTTAGAAGTAATCCTATTATGATCAGTGGTGCTGTCACAACAATAAAAAAAAATTAAATATGTTTGCATCGATTTCTTATTTTGTGACATTTTATGATTTTTTTAATGTACAGTGAGCAAAAAAAAAGCTTGTAAACTTGTTAAATGAAAATAAAAACACAGAAATTAAAGTAAACCATAAGGAATATAATATACGAATCCAAGTGCAGACAGATTTATGTCCATCACTTCCAAAATTAAGAGATTACCACATATCCGGAAAATAATCCTTAAAAACGCTCTTACAAAAAATCTAGTCCATTCGATGCCAAGAAGATTTCTTTCTGTTAAAGAAGATAAAGGACACCATACAAAATACTGAAAACTTAAATATTTTAATCTTTTTTAAAGTTACGTTAACAGCCTGTTCATCGATTTCGAACGTCAACGTTCGCATGAAAAAAACATTTAAAACAAAAACAAAATTACTGTACAACTTTTTTTTTTTTGTTTATGAGTTTTAGCATATTTATATTTTTGTTGTTTTTTTTTTAACGTTAAAATATACAAAATTAAAAAAAAGTTTTATTTAAATTAAAATATAGATCTTAAAATTTGACTAATGTAAAATAAAAGTTATAATATGGATTTACTTTAATCTCTGTGTTTTCTTTTATTTTAATTTAATTTAACAAGTGTACAAGTTTTTTTTTAGCTTACTGTAAATACAATTTCTTTATTTTTTAATTTCTTTACACTTTTTTAATGAGAAATAGTTTTAAATTGTTTAACCACTTACCAAATAATTCAAATAATTCGATAGGAATATTTTATGTACTGTTTCTAAATTGTGTATTGTGTAGTAAAATTTATATGAAAATCCCTCAAAAAACTTAGTGCTTTTAATATAAATTTGACTACACAATCACTTGCCAGTTATTTGGAAACAGCACATTAAAGCAAACGACACGACTGATTCCAAATTATTTTACAAAGCAAACGACTCGACTGATTCCAAATTACATATTTTACAAATGGCGCTAACATAATATTGTTAGAGTAAACATATTTTGTTTGCTTCTTAACCATACTATGACTACACTTATAGAAAGTTATCATGTTATGACTATTAAAATATCATGAAATGGTTGTAATTTAATATGTTTTCAAAATTATCATTATTTAGTTGTTATAAAAATAATCATTTTTCAGCCAACAATACCCAAATTTACAATTCCCTGCGTGTAGTAGTTGGATGTATACTCTTAAAGGTTGCCGCCATCAGAAAATCTAAATTTGCCGAACGAAAATATGATGTGTCCAAACTTAAAGACCAAAAAATTCTTCACAGCTACGTAGAAGAAGTAGAAGCTATATTTACAACATGTCCCCCCACCTCAGATTGGCAGAGAAGAAGTCATAATTTCGCTGATGCTGGCAAAGATCATATAGGCTTTAAGAAGCATAAAAGGACATTCGGGAAGTCAGACGTCACCTGGACCCTTATCCTGAAAAGAAAAGTGTTAAAATCGAAATTAAATGCTGCCAGAACCCGTAGTATGAAATCTTCGTTAAATTATGCCTTAAAAAGTCAGGGCAAGTAAGTCAATAATAGCTCAAGAAGTAACAAAATAAAGTGGTAAGATAACTCACCAACGACGCAGAACAGGGCTCCGTCAAGCACAGAACAACATCACCAAAAAGTTCACTGGAAAAAACTTTTCAAGCACCAAACCTCTCAAGAACACCTCTACAAAAGAACAACTTGAAATATGGAGAAATCATTACTCTTATAAGCTTTCTAATAATACCGCGAATTCTTCAAGCATTTGTTCGGGTATAACCCACACAGAAAGGCAAGATATCCCGACGCAATGGCCAGAAAACTCAAACTGCCAGGCTTAATCAGACATAATACGCTGAGGGACACCAAACCAAGCAATCCAATGGGTAACCAGGACTTTGGCAATCGCTTCGGCTGACATGTCGAGTATAAGTTAATCTGTGAATAATGGTAACCAATATAGATAACATACATATAAGACAATATATCCATAGATTAATATGGGAAAACCGTTCGTAAGGCTGCTCGTAATATAAGGTTTTGTTTTAGTGTAACGGTGCATTTTTGAACGTTGCCAGGCTAAACACGTTTTGACAAATTTGCAACGTCTCTTTTTATACCAGGCGAGAAAAATCTTTAAGCTAAGGTGTGAAACGAGTCTAGAATTTTGTGTCGAAAACCTTTTGGGACGAAAGGTCGAATAAGTGAAGTAGGTGTATGGCAAACAATTTTTTCATCACATCCTATAACATCCAAAAGGTTTAAATACTAGTGAATAAGCTAAAGTACCTTAATTACGTAGAAAGTCTTGTAGCTCCTTGCCACCCTTCGTTGCCGCTGCTACATCGTTCAAATAAATTGTTTGTAAGTCAAATTCGTTGTCACTTTCGAGAGAGTTCGTCAGCTATTATATTTTGTCTTCCAGGGGTGTTGCAAACTGGCTAATAAAATCGAGTTGTCTTAACCTGCGTGGGACACTTTTTTCATATTTTTAGTCGATAGCGAAAATTAATGAGCGAAGGTCTCTGTAGCAGGAACGACCTTCTATTGCGTACCGAATGACAGACAGCCTGGTAGACGGGAGCTTACTCACGGTCGTAGAATATTTCTTCTGTGTCGCTGTCAGCTTTTTAGAATAAAAAGCAAAAGGTGCAGTGCTGCTCCTACAGCGGCGTCTGACAATATAGAGCGTTTATTCCGTACCGTGGAATGAATGTCTTGGCGATGTTGATCTAACGAAGCGGAGGCAGTAAAAATGTCGTCAATGTACGGGATTGATGAGTCGTTGAAAATTCCGTGCAGTGTACCACCCAAAAGGAGTATTTGTAGCCGTTTTTTGGAATATCTTCGGGTGTATCGAAGCCTGATGAAATGTCTTCTGTAGATCACTTTTTAAAAATAATTTCTTAACTTGCATATTGTTCGTAAAATCTGTTAAATAAGGCAAGGGGTACGATCCGGCAAGGTTTGCGCATTTAGCGCTAAGTAGTCTTCGCAGGATCTCCACTTTCCATCAATCTTCTAAACCACCAATTACTTTTTGAGCGCTGGCATACTTCAGGTTTAATTTAAAAGGAAAATTCCGCTTTGGCTGCAGCAAGCATCTTCGGTGGTAATCTACACGGCCGACAAAATGAAGGCTGTCCAGTTGTTTCGATTCAGTGAAAAATTGTTGTGTTTTTGATAACGGCAAAGTTTCGTTTCAACGCAAGGTGTAAATAAATGCGACACTCACCAATTACCTCAATTGACGTTGTATAGTTTGCTGCAAACAACTCTACTGCCGTTGGACGGATCTCTTGAGTTTTAGTACTAAGAGGAATCACTGAAACGTCGGCATTACCATCAACTAAAAATTGTTGCTGAGTATTTCCATCAGTGACTTGGAGGCGAAAAATATGGCTTTTAGTGGAGCATTTTTTGCTGGAATGCTGCACCGACCCTTAAAGTAATTTTGAAGACTGAGTTGTAATAGTATGTACCTGTTGTTGTTTTTGTTTGTTTACAAGGGCTGCGACATTTTCGTGTATTACGTCGCTTGACCATGCCGAGAACGGTGTTGGGTAACAGTAGGTCTGCGGGATCGAGAACGTGACCGTGTATAAAACTGCTCAAACCTATTGTTTAAATCCATTATTGCTGCTCGTATGTAGTTCTTTTATTTCACTAACAGGGCCTTTACACACCTTCATAATATAGACGGGAATGCAGCATCTATTATTGAGTCAGAAATTTTTGTGAACTCTGTTCCTGTACCCGTTAACGCTGCCACTACAGGTTAAGCAAATGTTGGAAGTCGCTTTGTCCATAGACTAATAAGCGCTGCTTCCCCTAAAGAATTACCTGCGACTCGTCTCATTTCAAAGAACAGGGGTCCAATCACCGCATTCGATACTATCGTATCAAAGTTGTTTGCATACGATAGACACTGACGTATCGAATGAAAACTCGATAAATGTAATGTCGAGATACTCGATATCGAATGCTATTATTTAAAATTCAATACATTTCATTCGATATCGAGTTTCATGATACCAAAATAAATAATTTCGATCAATTTTGCTCGATATCGTATGCGGTGATTAGACACCAGGTTTGAGGGTTTTTTGTCGCCAAGGGCCATCTCCGATAAGAGTCTGTTGAGTCGTCGTTGTTCGCTGTTAGCGAAATGGTCAGTAATTCGCTGTTTGATGTATTAAAAGTGGGCAGGTGCTGGCATCGATTCTGTGACATCGGTTATTTCGGCGATTGTTTCGAGCTTCAATGCTGCAAACACAGTGGCGGCTTTCTCTTTGTCAGAATTTATGCCCGACGCACTGAACCAAAGTCCATAAAAATGAACCAAGCTTCGATGTTTGTGTTGCACATTTCTGGAAATGGTAACCAAGCGTAAGTTGCTGAAACATTTTGACCAGTTTTCGTAGCAGCGTTGCTATTGTTGGCGTTCTGGGAAACTACTGCTTCATCGTCGTCGCTATTTTGCATGCGTTTAGTGCTTTGGTAGCCATTGTTCTTTGTGTCGGGGTCGCCAATTTGGAGATTTTCTTTTGTATTTTACCCAAATAGAATTAATTTCTAAAACTATATTTATTTAAACTAAAACTAACTAATGGTGTTTTCTTTTCTAAAAATAATAATGCATTATATTTATGTAATATATTTATCAGGTCACACACACGCACCCTTACAAAGTGATGCATTTTTCTAAATTACAATGGAACAAAATATTAGCAAAGTTTTACACTCAACACTTATGTTTATTAAGCGTGTTAAATATTGAATGCAAAGTTTGTGCTAATAAGCGATATTCACCATGGTTGAATCGATTTTCAACATTAAATTTTCTTTGAATTCCAATAAGCGTCAACAACACTGATTTTCAATAATTAAAGTCAGCTGTTGTTAAAAATTATACGCAAAAAGAAATAATTATTAAATAAAATAATTAGTACTGTGGTCGCAATTTTTTTTTTAAATTTAATTGTTTGCGCTGCTTAAAATATGAGGTTTGGTGTAAGAAATCATGATCTAATTTTTCAGGTCAATCCGACGGTGCCTAGCCGTGCCGGGTGGGGCCCAAAGAACATCTTTTCTATCAGATCTTTATAGTTATACTAGTTGAAAAGCCGAAAATCAAAAATATGGCTTCGTTACGATCTTCCGCAGAGAAAGTACTTCAAGTGTGCCAAATTTCAGCTTCCTATGTCATCATACATGCAAACATCCTGACATAATAAGAAATTATATATTGTATAGATAGATTAACATATGTTCGCGCAACTCGAAAACGCTTTAGCTTATTGAAAAACTAAAAAAAACCGAAATTCCGCAATAAAATTTACTTTAAGAAAGTTAACACTTTTTTCTTTATGTTGGCTTTGGTTTTCGAGATATACCGTTATTTCGAAAATTAAGGAGGTTGCACAACATATGTTCGCTTAAGGAAACAGATTCTTAAATTAAACATTAAAACATTCAAAAATAGACCCTTTTTCAAACTGGTCCAGCTCACGAGAGGTCAATCCTGGAGCCGAAATATTTAAAATGTCATCTTAAAAAAGTCCAAGGTTAATTTTTAGGAGGGTACATCGAGTACTTTTTTTGGTGAGTCGCACTAATATATATATATATACTATATATATATTGTTGGAGTTACTTGCAAACTTAATTACTTGTTTTAAATATAATGTATTCAAATCATATATTCATTGACATAGTGTACATAATTTCTTTTTAAATATTTTTATGAAGTCATTCTTATTTTATCGTTTAAAATAAATTGAAACTATTTGTTAATATTTTTTAAAATATATTTTGTTTTAATACCAAACCACAACAAATTGGCGACGAGGATATGGCTCAAGATTCAAAAATCCTAGAACTTTTAGAATTGCAAAGCAAACTCCTTGAAAGCATAACAAAAGGAAATGCATTACACATCAGTCAAGATCTACTAATGGAAAAATTAGCCAACAGCATAATAGAATTCTGCTACGATCAGGAAAATTCTGCAACATTCAATAACTGGTATGCTCGCTATGAAGACATTTTTCTTGTAGAGGGAAAGGATTTGGATGACAATGCTCGTGTGAGACTTCTTATGCGAAAACTTAATACCATTGCATATGGGCAATATTCAGCTTATATTTTGCCAAGGAATCCAAGGGACGTATCATTTACAGAAACTGTTAAAATTCTTAAAGAGATTTACGGCTCAAAAGAATCTATTTTTAGTACTCGTTATAAATGTTTACAAATTGTCAAGATGCCTCAAGAAGATTTAATTACTTATGGAGCTCGTGTTAACAGGATATGTGAAAATTTTAAATTATCGGAAATGAATTCGGATGAATTTAAATGTTTAGTGTTTGTTTGTGGTCTACAATCTCATACAGACTCGGAAGTTCGTATGAGATGTCTTTCAAATCTAGAAGATGACCCTAACCAAAATGTAAACAAACTTATCTCTAATGCTCAACGTTTATTAAATTTGAAACATGATACAGCGATGGTAGAAGTTAACTCACAGTCATCTATAAACGCAATAAAGTCCAACATAAATAAAAATGATGATCTCAAAGGTAAGCAAATACCAAAATCACCATGTTGGAACTGTGGTGCCATGCACTATTCCAAATATTGTAACTATGCAAAGCACAAATGTACACAATGCCAAAATGTGGGACATAAGGAAGGTTACTGCAAAAGTCAGCAATCAAAAGACAAGTTTCATCAAAGGAATAAAAAGAAGAATAAGAATTCAAAGTATCCAAGTGCAAAATCCCATGTTGTTCAAGCCAACCGGATTTCGTATGCAGCAAGAAGAAAATTTGTAACTGTAAAGATACAAATTTGTTCACCAACTTCAGCAAGTTTCGATGTAAAAATGCAAATCGATACCGCATCAGATGTGTCGATTATTGGCAAAGCTTTATGGTGTAAAATGGGTAAACCAGGTAAAAGGCTATTAAATCGATTTGTAACAAGTGCTTCAAAGGATCAAATCAAACTCATTGCCGAGTTTCCATGTCAAGTTCGGCTACAAGGTGATGAAAAACATTGTAATTTATTAGTTGTAGACATTGATACTCTTTCAATTTTTGGTTCAGATTGCCTTGAAATTTTTGGTTTATGGGATAAACCTTTAAACACTATTTGCTCTCAAATAAAGAAGGAAGAACTCAATTTGTCAGTTCTGAATAAAATCAAAACTGATTATGCAGACATTTTTCAAAATTCTCCATCAAAATGTTCTAAAACTCAAGTTCAACTCCATCTCAAACCAAACTCAAAACCAATTTTTCGTGCTAAGAGACCAGTAGCTTATGCTATGCTTCCATTAATAGAAGAAGAGTTACAGAGACTAGAAAAATTAAGAGTAATCACACCAGTTGACTTCTCTGAATGGGCAGCACCCATTGTTGCAGTCAAGAAACCTAATGGTAAAGTTCGCATTTGTGGGGACTATTCATCAGGGCTTAATGATAGTCTAGAAGCACATATGTATCCGTTACATCGACCTGAAGATTTATATGCCAAAGTAGGAAACAGCTGCTTGTTCACGCATATTGATCTGTCGGATGCATACTTACAAACTGAAGTATCACCGGAATCAGCAAAGTATCTCACTATCAATACACACAAAGGTTTATATACATTCAATCGTCTAGCTCCAGGTGTTAAAAGTGCTCCAGGTGCTTTCCAACAGTTAATGGACACTATGTTAATGGGATTAGATGACACAGCAGCCTATATTGATGACATAATCATTGGTGGGAAAACGGTTGAAAAACACATTGAAAACGTAAAAAAAGTTCTCCAAAGACTTCGTGAATACAGTTTTCACATTAAATTCGAAAAATGTAATTTTTTTTCAAAAGAGGTTAAATACCTTGGAAATATTATGTGTTATGTGATAAAACTAAAATAAAAGCCATTTTAGATTTACCACCACCATCTAATGTATCCGAGTTAAGATCATTTCTTGGATCAATTAACTATTATGGAAAATATGTCCATAATATGACAAATTTGAGGAAACCTTTTGATCGCCTCCTTCAAGAAAACACGAAATATGAGTGGTCTACAGAATGCCAAGAAGCGTTTGAAAAATTTAAGCAAATCCTAAATTCAGATTTACTTTTAACTCACTATAATCCTGATCTACCAATTAAAGTTGCAGCTGATGCCTCTGGAAAGGGCATCGGAGCATATATTTGTCATATTTTTTCTGACAAGTCGGAAAAAGTTATTGAACATGCTTCGCGTACTCTAACTCCTGCGGAGAAGAATTATTCGCAAATAGAAAAAGAAGCATTAGGTCTTATATATGCTGTAAAAAAGTTTCACAAGTACGTTTATGGGCGAGAGTTCATCTTGTGTACAGACCATAAACCACTTTTGGCAATTTTTGGCAACAAAAAAGGTATTCCTGTTTATGCAGCAAACAGACTGCAAAGGTGGGCACTAACTTTAATGATGTATAATTTCAAGATTCAGTACATAAATACTAAAGATTTTGGTTGTGTTGATATGCTTTCAAGACTTATCGATAACGAGTTGAAGCCAGGAGGCTTATTCTGAATTGCGATGCGAAAATCAATGCGATGCGAAAATGCATAAATGCGAACAATTAGTATTCTGTATTGCGATATTCGCAAAGTTTTTTTTTTAATCGCATTTCAAATGCGAAAAGGTGACAAGTCGGTATTCTACATTGCGAAAACAAATGTCAAATTCGCAAAATTTATTCGACAACAAAATAGCATTCGCAAAGTACAAACATGTTAGTGAAAGATAATCAGCCCAATTATGAATAAAAATTCCCCGGGAGTTTTTTCCCTTTTCCCATTTTTTCCATTGAATTAACATAGGAAAAATGGGAAAAGGGAGAAAACTCCCGGGGAATTTTTATTCATAATTGGGCTGAATATTTTATTGATTTATTCATCATATATTTATTATTTAATTCAGGAAGCAATAAAACCACCAAACCGCGTCAATTTGAAATAATAATAGAATATATAAATAAGCACAGCCAATTGTCAAGAGGTCATTTAAAAAAACATCAAATGTACATCAGTCGGCAAATACTTTGTGGCAAACGTTAACTGAAGAACTAAATATCAATGCACCACCTATTAGAGAAGCTGCAGGATTTAAAAAGTATGAAATATATAAACCAGTTCAAAAATATTTGACTTTAACTTAAATTTTAATAGGATTGGGCCGATTTTAAAGTACACACAAAACATTTTCATTTTCTTCGTCGTCGAACCACAGTGCCACAAAATCCATTTTTATTATTTTTTTTTTAATACAGAATGTCCTAAATAAATTATTTAAACAATTTTCACAGCGAAACAAAAACAATTTATTTATTTTTAATTTGATGTTTATTGACACTGACGTATATTTGAACAGCGTTGCCACAATTTGAAATAAATTGCGAATGCGATTGCGAAAGTCTAACAGAATACCAATTTTCTTTCGCATCGCATTTAATTTGCGCATCGCATTGATTTTCGCATCGCAATTCAGAATAAGCCTCCAGACGAAGATGTTGTTATTGCTTGCACAACTCTAGAAGAAAATTGTTCAGCATCACTCATGGATCATTTTAATGAACTTCCTTTGACATTTAACATGGTTAAACATTCCACTCAGAAATGTCCAGTACTGCAATCCGTTATTCATTCAATCAAAAACAGATGGAAATCAAATCCGGAACCAGAACTGTCTCTATTCTATTCCAGAAGGGAGAGTTTATCTATTATTCAAGATTGTTTAATGTACAATGACAGAATTGTTATTCCAAATTGCCTAAGAAACAGAATTTTGAAGCAGTTACACCGGGGTCATCCTGGAAAAGAACGGATGAAAGCAGTAGCTAGAAGTCATGTTTATTGGCCGGGAATAGATGATGATATCTCAATTTATGTAAGAAACTGCCATAATTGTGCAGTTGTGGCGATTTCACCTGTGAAACACACATTACAGTCTTGGCCGTTAGCAGAAAAACCAATGGAGCGTCTACATATAGATATTGCGGGGCCATGCAATGGTCAATACTATTTTGTAATAGTTGATGCTTATTCGAAGTGGCCAGAGATATATAAAGTTTCAAACATTACATCGTCAACAATTATAGCAAAACTTTCAGAAGTGTTTGCCAGGTATGGAGATTGTGATACAATTGTGTCGGATAACGGTACACAGTTTGTTAGCGCACAGTTTAACCAATTTATCAAATCTCGTGGTATCAAGCATTTTAAAACGGCACCGTATCATCCACAGTCAAACGGTCAAGCAGAAAGATTTGTAAGGACATTAAAACATGCTTTACAAAAACTTAAGGATGAGAAAAATAGTCATGAAGTACTTGAAATATTCCTTCAGGCTTATCGTTCAACTCCAAGGGATAATACAAAGTCTCCAGCTGAATTGTTTCTTAAACGTAAAATAAAAACAACCCTAGATCTACTAAAACCTGATTATTTATAATCCTCACAACAACGGGATATTAAAATGGAAAATCAATTTAACATTAAATATGGAGCTAAAGATCGACAATTTAAACCTAAAGACCTTGTTTATGCACAAGTCTATAAAAATAACAAAATGGTGTGGGTTCCAGGTTCTATCATAGAAAGAATTGGAAAAGTTAATTACAATTTATATATTTACGATAACAAAACGAAATTAATAAGATCCCATATTAATCAATTAAAACGGCGATATAATGATAGCAAAGTTCACAAAGCAGACTCAATACAACTTATGTTGGAATTATTTGGAATTGAACTCAAATCTAAAAATCATTCGCCACAGCCAGTAGAGGAAAATCTTATTAGTGTAAATACTGAAAGACCAGTAATAGAAAATACAACTCCAAACACTCCTTATAATGAAGTAGATTCACCTACTACTTTTAGCACTCCAATTGCTGAAGCTCCAACTATTAGCTCAAGACCAAAGCGAACATGTAAACCTCCAAACAGATTTATGTTCGCCGATTAATTTTTAACAAAGGGAGATGTTGGAGTTACTTGCAAACTTAATTACTTGTTTTAAATATAATGTATTCAAATCATATATTCATTGACATAGTGTACATAATTTCTTTTTAAATATTTTTATGAAGTCATTCTTATTTTATCGTTTAAAATAAATTGAAACTATTTGTTAATATTTTTTAAAATATATTTTGTTTTAATACCAAACCACAACATATATACATATATATGTATGTAAGCAACTAAAGTTGTGTTGCCATTCGTTATCGACCCATAAAATTAGTTTTCGAGACTGGGATTCATATGGGAGCTTTGATCACTTTTTAGGTGTCGTCGTACACATAGTTGAACTGAAACAGATGAAATAAATTAAATTTAAAAAAAACGGACATCAATTGCAGCCTTGCGTTGTACTTTATACTTCTGTATTAATTAAAAAAATAATTGTTCATTTTATTTGATAATTTTATTTGTGTATATGTTTATTTTTTATTTCCATTTCTTGTCATATTCTATTTATTATTCTTATATTGACGTACAATTCTTTATTTATTTATCAAATATATTAAATTACGAGTGGTAACATTTAAAAAAGTGCATGCAAAAAATAAAATACAAAGAAAAATTACTAAAATAAAAAATTGTTACAGTCATATAAACCATGATATCATTTAGTGACTTTATTACTATTTGTTTTCTCTATCTTCGATCCAAAGTATTTATTATAAATACTTGACTTACAACTAATTGCAGCTGATACACAATTTGCTTTTAATCTGTACGTATGTAAATTTATTCTTATATCTAACAATAATTAATACCGTTGACGATATTTCTTAAATAATCGAAAAACACAGTAAAATGACTTCGAAAAGATTTGTATATAAAGAATTAAGTAAATGTGACTATTTTATTTATGGCAATAAAAATATTTGTCTAAAAAAAACAAATATATATCTTTATTATTTCTTTCTTTCTATAAACACAGCTTTTTTTACTTATGCGGTTTTTGCGACCATATTTTGTTTATTTATTCATATCGATTGTTGAAATCCTGATTTGTTTTACCAAAAAAAAAGATGTGCTTTTTATATCAAATATTTTTTGCATAACTTTTTTACCAGGGTATTTCACGAAAAAAGCAGGCTCCTCCCAAAGTCATCAGCTGCCATTAGATTTAGGAATCCGCTCCTGAGTTTTTTGGTCTCCATCAAATAGCGAAACAAAAGTGAGGTTATCCCAAATTCTACCTACGCATATGGTATATAGTAAAGCCCTGCACGAATGCATTTTAATGCCGTTTCAAGACGTTTGTTTGTTTTTTAAATACTGATTGTCGATTGCTCAAATACTATATTGTGAAAAACACATAAAGCACAAAAAAATATAAACATACAAATGCAAATGGATTTTAATTAGGGGGGATGCTTTAATACGATGGTAGACAAGGCCATGATGGCTTTAGCTCTCACTCAATAGGGAGATGAAGGCTTTTTTGTTTTTGTTTTTTCATTTGAATGGGAGATAAAGCTATCATGGCCTAAGCTCACATTTGCAATATTAGAAATAAAAATATGGCTATATCTCTCATTTCGCAAAATTTTACATATGACCTTACCTCTCAATGATTGGGCAATAAGGCCATTATGGCTTTATCTCCCATTCAATTGAGCAATAATGCCATCATGGCCTTATCTACCATGGTTTTAAAGCACCCCCCCCCCCTCCCCCCTCCCCCCTTTAATTAGTGTTTTAAAAACGGCCAAATACGAAGTGTAAAGAGTACGGAATATACTCCACACAACAACAAAACAACAAAATCACACTAACTACACCAAATAACAAAACATTAATCTCTTTTATACTCTTTTATTACGTAAGTGTGTGCACACACATTGAAGGGAATTTAACAACAAAATATGAAAAATTCATACAACGCATACAATCTCAAAATGTAAAAGTATACTTTGCCAAACGCAGCAATAAAGGCTAGATTACATATTATACTTTGTAGTAATGTCAAAAACTCAAGTAATCACCCCTATCGCGAATGTTATGGGAATATGATATATGGAATCAAACCTAAATTCCCATCCCCAACAAATTGGTATCGCAAATATTTTGGGAGTAAACATTTCTATTGTGAATTAATTGTCAGTGCTTTGTAAACAAAAGTCTCTATTGTGAGTAACTTGTTAGTGCTTGTATTGTGAAAGAAAAATATACAAAATAAAATACTAATAAAAATATAATAAAATAAATAATGAATAGTGTTTATCTTCATTTTCTTTATGTACACTTCTTCAATAAAAGGAAAAAGTAATTTAATTTAGTCCTACTTTAGAATACAAATTAAAATTTACATGTTCCCTTCTCGATCACATCAACACTTGTTGGGAATTTATTTATTAAAAAAATTCGCGGGAGTAAACATTGGCGATGCCAAATTTTATAAGTTTGGGAATTCATTCCCAAAAAAGTGTTATGGAATACGTAAGACTTGTGAGATAGTGTAATCTAGCCTTAAGCATACGGTCATCGAGATCACACAGTGTGTATTGAAAAGTTGACCATACTCAACTGTGTTATACAGGTATGTGATGAAAATCGAATTTAAAAACGAATCGATTTGAAACCGAAAATATCGTTTTCAGTATCTTTTAAAATGGATTTTAAACACATTTGCCTTTTATTTTTAGTCTTTAATCTTTTAATTTATATTATATACGCTAACTGAAGTGTATTCTAAACGAAAATTTAAGTCAATAATTCAGAAATGGATTTTAAAATCCCTCGAAATTCATCACACCTCTTAAAAACGTTCGTTTTGAAATCGATCAATTTCCATCACATGCCTGATAGACTCACAATTGTTGTGTGTTGTGTTTTCGTTCACATCAAAATAAACATTGCGTTGATGTGTTTAAATCAAACTACTGCTTAACACCGAGTTGTTTGAAACCAACTACTGTTTTAACATTAATTTGGTTTTTCATAATGTATCATTCGAACTGATTAAAAAAAATACAGTATTTGACACAACAATAACTTGGTGTGGAGAACTGTAAAAAAGAAACAAATGCATTCGTGCAAGGCTTTGGTATATAGCAAAACTGAAATGCTATTGGCGAGATGGAAAACGGAAGAAAGTCTTACAATCAAAAACGGCCTGATTGTGTATAATCGATACCGACAATCACGCGCGAGCTACATCCCCACCCATCGCAGTTTTACAAAAAAAGGTTAAAATTAAAAAAAAAAATAGGAAACCATTCTTTATATTGCATACTTTAAGGCTCTTTAAAAATCGTATTTATTTTAACAGTGGGAAAGCAGCCATTTATTTAACAAAACATGACAAATACACGAATATTTTTCAAATTGTTTTAAAGCAAACTCTTTGTAACTTGTTTTAAATTTGTTCCCTTTTTAAATTGTTTTATTTTCTACTTCTTTTTCGATATTGTGACTTTGAAGGCAAAGTTTTAAATACATTAACGGCCAATTTCACCAAGTTCAGTTATAATAAACTATCAGTTAAACAAAAACATAGCAAAAACATATTGTTAACTCGAAGTTTAAGTAATGGTTGGTTTTAACTGAACTTGGTGAAATTGCCTTAAAAAAAATTTAACAAATACATTTACAAAATTTAATAAGAACGATAAAGATGTGTATGTGTGTATCATTGGTAAAAGTATAGGATAGATAAATTCGAATGTAATACATGTATAAAAAACTTATATTTTTAATAAGTGTAAATATAATTTTATAAGTTTAAAAAATAAACTAAATGAAAATCAATAAATAACAAAATGTACAAAACAAAATATTTATGAATTTATTATGAATTAATTTGTTAGTAAAAGTTTCGTTGGTTCTTCGTTTTAAAAACATTTGTGTTTGTAAAATGTGATTATGAGGAATAAAATTTAATTGATTTTTGTTTATCTTTTTTTTTTCATTTGTAACTAAATTAATATTAAAGTTTTTGTGATTTGATTTTGAGTGTTGTGTATTTACAGTGAGCAAAAGTATTGCTTTTGTATATGCATTTAACTAAAATTAAAAATAAAACTAAACAAAGTAGAAAGCAGTCTATTAAAAAATAAATTATAAATTATAAATTACAAGGTAGAAAAAATTCAACTAAGAACATTTGTCACAAAAAAAAAAAATATATTAAAAATAATCTCGTTATTATAATACTTTGCAGCAATAATATAGTTCACAAATGTTTCATCATTCTTTCCCAAACTTTTTGTGTCATCTCATTTTTAAAAATACATAAATTCACAACAACATTTTGAAATGTTAAGGAACAATTTCTATTTCTAATTGTTAGCAGTCGATTTGTTGCACCTGAAATGTTCGAAGCTACAAATAATTATTTTACTTGTTACATTTCGAACTTTTGAATCATCCGTTTCTCCTTCTTCCTTCAATAGTCGTCTGTGTCTTTGGTATTGTACGTATTTAAACTATCGGTGATGGCGTTAGAGTAGCTCTGGTAGCACGTGTAGGTGATTTACTGGTATGTTGTATATTAGCACCATTGCCATGAATACGGAAGAGTTCACCCACCGTTATGGCAACTTGGACAGCACCTTTGCCTTCCAGGACATCGGCTGCACAGCAAATTAAATTCTGAAATATTGCAAAATGAAAGTTTTATTAAAAAAATTTAAATTTTTCTTGTTATTTTCAAATTTATTTTTTTCGATATTTCAATTTCCTTTGGAAATCTTCTTTCTTTCTTTTTTCTTTAAATTTTTTAAATTTTAAATTACACTGCTTTACAAATTTTAAGTTTGGAAAAGTACCAAGAACGCCACATGCCTAGATAAGTTAAGTGGGACCTCCTGAACACGAAAAACGCTGTAATTTTTTTCCCTTAAGTACCGTTTTTTAAATAACGGTACTTTTGTGTTTTTCGGTGTATGGTCCCACTCAAACCCTTTTGGAGCCCGACCAAAAAGTCCGATTGAAATAGATGGCATATCGTTGGAAAGTTAATTGAATGCCTATTCCGTCGATATGGCTGAGTAATGGCACCTCACCTATTTTTTACGTTTTTTTCCAAACTTTTTCATTTTAATTTCGTTTTTTTTCTACATTATATTAAATAGTATATTTAATTACCAACATTTTAAGCGTAATTTGAAAGAAATCGGGTGAAAAATAAATAAATACGTTAAAACTGATGGTTAAAAAAAACGGAATTTTATATGAGATGAAAATATTGTCGTTCCACAAAACCCTTAATAAAAACTTTATTTTTCATTCGATTTCTTTCAAAAAACGAAATTAAAATGAAAAATTTTGAAAAAAAAACGTAAAAAATAGGCAAATTTTGAACTTTGAGGTGCCATTACTCAGCCATTTCTTATCAGATAGAAATTTTCAGCATATCGACGGAAAAGGCATTCAATTAACTTTCCGATATGCCATCTATTTCGATCGGAGTTTTTGGTTGGGCTCCAGAAGGGTTTGAGTGGGACCATACACCGAAAAACACAAAAGTACCGTTATCTAAAAAACTGTACTTAGGAAAAAAAATTACAGCGTTTTTCGTGTTCAGGAGGTCTCAATTAACTTATCTAGGCATGTGGCGTTCTTGGTATTTTTTGGCTGTAAACCTGTGTTATACATTTTTTGACAATTTTTGGAAAGGTCACACACTAGTGATTTGAGCGTGCTTTACGTATTGTTTCTTTTTAATGGGGTTGTGCGCGCACAAATCACAAGTAATTGAAAGTTTTCAATTTCTTGTGATTTGTTTGATGTGTTAGTACGCTAGTGCGCGAACATTTTAATTTTAACATTTTTTCATTTTAGTGTACAACAAAACGTCGAATTGTATCTATTGCATACTATTGTTAAGCATACAAAAATGTTTTGTATACTTCTTCGATTCTATTCTTTTTTTAATTTCTTTTTTGTTGTGTACACAAATAAATTATCAAAAGTGCAATTGCATCATCCGCTTTACAATGATTTCTTTTTGACGTTTTAGGTAATTGTGATTTGTTCGTCGTGTGTGGAGAAATGGAACGATAACAAATTACAGGCACAAATAACTAGTGTGTAGCCAGTTTTAAAAGACCCCTTTCACACTCGGCAAGTTACTTGTCGACAACAATAAAGTCCGTCTGGGGTATTTCCTTACCCCGACCTTACCGCTGACGACAACAAACCAAGAGTTGCGCAAGAGACTTTCCGAGTGGAAAGGGGTCTTATTGTTGGATGTCAACATTTTATTTATTATCTTCGTTTCTGTTTTTGACATTGTACAACGATTTTACAAAAACAAATTGCTTGTGGTTTTAGTACAGGAGGCTTATTCTGAATTGCGATGCGAAAATCAATGCGATGCGAAAATTCATAAATGCGAACAGTTGCTATTCTGTATTGCTATAATCGCAAAGTTTTTTTTTTAATCGCATTTCAAATGCGAAAAGGTGACAAGTCGGTATTCTACATTGCGAAAACAAATGTCAAATTCGCAAAATTTATTCGACAACAAAATAGCATTCGCAAAGTACAAACATGTTAGTGAGAGATAATATTTTATTTATTTATTCATTCATATATTTATTATTTAATTCAGGGAAGCAAGCAATAAGACCACCAAACCGCGTCAATTTGATATAATGATGGAACTTGTGAATAAGCACAGCCAATTGGCAAGAGGCTATTTGAAAACACTAAATGCACGTCAGTCGGCAAATACTTTATGGCAAACGTTAACTGAAGAACTAAATATCAATGGACCACCTATTCGAGAAGCTGCAGGATGAAAAAAGTATGAAATATGTAAACCAGTTCAAAAATATTTGATTCAACTTTAATTTTAATAGGTTTGGGCCGATTTTAAAGTACACACAAAACATTTTCATTTTCTTCTTAGTCGAACCACAGTGCCACAAAAACCATTTTTATTATTTTTTTTTTATTACAGAATGTCTAAAATAAATTTTTAAACAATTTTCACAGCCAAACACAAACAAATTAATTTATTTTTAATTTGACTTTTATTTGAGCAGCGTTGCCACAATTTGAAATAAATTGCGAAAGCGATTGCGAAAGTCTAACAGAATACCAATTTTCTTTCGCATCGCGTTTCATTTGCGCATCGCAT
Organism: Pollenia angustigena; assembly: GCA_930367215.1. Lineage (NCBI taxonomy): Eukaryota > Metazoa > Arthropoda > Insecta > Diptera > Polleniidae > Pollenia > Pollenia angustigena. Next base: position 113,590,876 of record OV884057.1, on the reverse strand, counting down.
TGATTTTCGCATCGCAATTCAGAATAAGCCTCCAGGTTGTACTTGTTGTAGTACCGATATTACCTATGAGGAATTCGCCTTGAATAAAACTTAACAGAAAATTAAAAAAAGGATACGAACAATACATTTTTAATTTCCCTTTCCGTCAACAAATTTTTTTTATTCAATAAATCTGTATCTTTTTTAAAATTTATTTTCTTAAATTATTTTATCTGTTACATTTCTAACATATTTCTACGTTTCTGAACCGTTCGTGTTCAAAATATATGCGTCCCCGAAAAAAATTTGTTCAAAAAAGTTCGTTTTTAAGGTCTTGAAACTTAAAATTTAAATTGTAATCAAAAAAAATTCTTATTTCGGGCATATGAGCACCGCGAGGCTGTTCTTAACGAGGAGCATTTTAGACTTACATTTTTGGGGCACTTTTTCAAGCATTTTATATTTTTTTTTTTTTTTGCAAACACGTTAAGCCAACAATGAGCCGTGAGCCATAAAACTCACAAATTAGTTGCACTAATCGATGACTAATTTTCTAAATAAATTTGGATACAGACCATAAATGTCAAAAAAAAAAATCAGCGCAGTGTGACAATTCGTTTGACATCTAACGCTTTAGTAAGTTTTATCTTTTTTATTAAAAAATAAAATATTGACAGTTCAATATTTTAATCATGTGCTTATCAAGGATTTGTATTTAAGCTTTATTTTAGGATTTGGGTTCAATAGACATATCCGGAGGGCCTCAATAGGCTACCCAAGTAGGATACCTCGTATATTCCAAAAATTATAAACAATCCAGGATTCTAAAAAATTCAACAGAAAGAATTGTAAAAAAATCTTTGGAAATTAAAAGTTATATGCATTTGATGCTAAAATTCTGATGTTTTTTGCCATTTTTAGCTAAAAAAGTTGTTTTGTTTAGCCCTTTCTTCCCTTAAAATTGCCCGTCGACCATCTTATGCCCATGATGAAACTAATGCTGTTTTGAAGCATGCACTATGAGACATCTCTTATATCAACGTAAAAAAAGCTGCCTAAAAAACTAGATCTGTGTATCCTTAGCCTTGGGCAATGGCAGACAACGGACATGTTCGTAAACACGTAGTTAGTTTGCTAAAGCAGATGCCACATAAACAAGTGTCAATGACATAGTACAGAAATTACTTGCTATAAAAGATGATCAGCAAACTTGCATTGGCAGTGTAAGTAATGTTTGCCCTTGTGATGCACAGCAGTGTTGCATTTACGAACAGGTCCAATATGCTCAATGGTCTGAAAATCATTCTCCCTCGCTCAGTCTGCAGAAGTCTTGGATACCACCAGTTTCCTGTAATAACACCGATTGTGAATCTCAGGCTACTCCTTCTAATACACAGAATATAGCTGACGTTGGCTGCGTATACTTCAGGTCATAGTGCGATTTTCAATTGCCGAAAGCACACTGAAAAACACAAGTGCTCGTTGAATCGACAATTCTTTAAACTGGAGACCACTGTACTTTACTTTTTAAGTACAATAACTTGCCTGCTGCTTATAAACATTACAGGAACATAATTCCCTTTTCATTTTCTGTAGTAATCTTGCAATGTGCGTAGTTCTTTTTTATATTTTTTGGCAAACTTTTGCAGTTATATTGCCAAGGTATTACCCAGAAAGGTAATACCCAAAGCCATCCATCGACCTTCGTATAGGAAGCCGAAATATTTATTTAGCCCAAACGATGGGTAAATAAATGAGTTCAACACACTTGGCAGAAAATTTTTCAAAATAAATATTCGAAATAAATTATGCTAGAAACACAACTGGGACGCACGACGAATTATTCGCAACGAATATTCGTCACCAGAAATAGAACACATTGGTGTATATGAAAGTACACACAATCATTGCGTAGACCGAAATTCGTCGTTCGTAACGAACTCTGCGATAGGTTTATTTCTATTTCTTACGCAGACGAACGACGAATAAATTGGAAAAGGGACAGCGCAGCATGATAGCAAAGCTCAATATTTATTAAAAATCTTGAAATCTGTAAAGAATTACAGGGACAATTCGCTTCTATTGCGAACTTGGCTAAAATTCGCGAAAAAATGGCAAGCTTTTAAACAAACACTAAAATTTATTAGAAATCGCTAAATGAGTGAAAAAAAAACAAAATGACGGAAAATAACAAAAAAAAAATTTGCAAAAAAAAAAATATATCAAAAAAGCCATAAAATGATAAAAAAAAATCCCTAAAACTATAAGGAATGGCTAAAATTCGGTAAAAATTGCAAAATTAGCGGAAATTCGCAAAAATTTGCTAACAGCGGCATGATAGCAAAGTCTACTATTTATTATAAATCGTGAAAGCTGTAAAGAATCACAGGGACAATACGCTTCTATTGCGAACTTGGCTAAAATTCGCGAAAAATTGCAAACTTTTGAAATAAACACACATAGAAACATTTGTTGTTTTGTATTGTATCAAAAGTAATTTAATTCATTTATACATGGTATTCAAAAGAGTTCGTTTAGATTTTTTACTTGTTGTTAAACTTATTATGTTATAAGAATAAAGGTATGTTCAGACATAACAAATATTTGGCGAAAATCAAAAAAAAAACGTGACCAGGACATTAACAATTTAACAATTTTTATTGATTTACCAAACTTTATTTGTAAGAAGAAAATTATATAAATGTGATTTAGACACTGTTAAATGATGTAGGATCGAGCAAACAATTTTTAATTAAACTAGTGGTTTACGATTAGGACGTCAAATATTTGATAGGTTTGAACACAACTTAAGAAATATGTACGCTTAAATGTATGCAGTATGCGTGTATGTGTAGGTATTTAAATAATTGCATAAATATTTAATTATAATAAATAAATGCAAATAGATGAACATTTGACTTGTATACGTAGTATTTTTCATATTAAATTAGTTTGGTTTTTGTTTGGTGTTTTATTAAGTACATGGTATAATAAATAATTTGGTAAATGATTATTTCTTGTTAATACTAATTTATTATTATTATTATTATATAAGTTTTATTAAATAGGGGACAAAAATATATGCGCATTATTTTTTTTTTTTTTTTTAATATTTGCAATTATACAATAATTGCATTACGATTTTAAAATTGTGTTTCATTTGCTTAATAAAATATTCTGAACATTTTATTTGTTCTTAAAGACATTTGATTTTCAGTTTTTTTATATTTTTGTTTTCTTTTCTAAGAAATTAAGGAATGTTAGTTAGATATTTGTTTTACTTTTTAAAAAAAATGTGTTTCTTTAATATTCTATAATATGAAATCATATTGAGGCAATTGGATTGGTCTTTAGGGAAATTTCGAAAAAATGTATAACCTAATTAAGCAATTTCACCACGTTCTAATGTTAAGATTACAACACTCAGTCTTAAGGCACTGCATTCAAATGGTTTCCTTTTTGTTTTGGACAAACTATAAAATTTAATTAGACTTTTTTTATTTTAATTTATTGCTTGATAAAATCTAACATTTCAATATGATTTCATATTTATATTTTTAGGTTTTCTTTAATACTACATTTCGCACTTCAGTTAATTTGTTTTAGTAAACTGTATCCCTGCTTATTTTTTATGAAACTAAATTATCATTGATTTTTAAATATTATTTAGGAAGGAAATTATTGTTACAAGTGTTTTAATTGTTATTTTAAAAAAAGTACGAGTTTTTATTCAACAGATTATTTGATTATTAAAACATTTTAATATATCTTTTAGGGCCATTATTATAACTTGGCATTAGCTGTTATCCGACAGTTAACAGACGCTTTTTGACAGATAAAACTTTATTATCTGTCAATTTAATCTTAACTTTAGCTAACTTCAAGTTGTAATAAGGGCCCTTAACGTTTCAGCATCTAGTAGATAATTAAATTAAAATTCGTTGGATAATTCTGATATATTTGAATAAAAAAAAAACAGAGTCCATAGATGTAAAATTACAACGGCAAGATGGATTTAAAAAAAAATAAAGTTTTCTTGAAAACTTTTTTAAAGTCTTTAGTTTTTTTTTTTTTTTTAATTTGAATGTATGCAATTAGTATAAAAATGGTTATAGACTATGTCAGGCTACACTTTACAGGTATACGCATCCGCCCAGGTGAACATTAGTGCCCTAATTATGTAAAACGCAACGCAACGCCAAAGAATTACATTGAAAGCAAAAACAAAGTCATAAATATTTTGTAATTTTGTTGTTGGTTTCTACAGAAATTCACAATGCCTTTTAAAATTTCAAAAGCCTCATAACTTGTGGCGTTGTAGAAAGCAACAACAAAATTACAAAATATTTATGACTTTGTTTTTGCTTTCAATGTAATTCTTTGGCGTTGCGTTGCGTTTTATATAATTAAAGGGCCCTAATGTCAAAATTTCATATATAAAAAAAATGCATATGCCTTTTGAATGTGCTCCGGGGATTATGTGCATGTTTTAATGTCAAATAAAAAGAATTAAATACAATTCAATTAAGAAAAAAGCTTTCTAAAAAATTAACTTTAAAGGTAAAAAAATTGTTGTTTTGTTAATATAAATATAAAAATGAATACAATTATATGATTTGTAGTTTACAATTTAAAAACAATTAAGAAAAATATTAGTGTTTTCTAGTTTTAGAAAAGTTTAATTTATATAATTATTATTGTTTGTGTTATAGATGAGGTTTGAATTAAAATTATTAAAATGCTTTAAAAAAAAAATGTCAAAATGTTGCTGGTAATCTATTTTATTTTCTGCATTATTTTATTATATTATATTTTATTTTCTGCGAAAGGGGTCATAGTCATTGGCAGACTGTCAGAGTCCTGGTATTTGCAAAATATTTAAGTCGTAATTTGTTGGAGTTTTTAGATGGAATCTATTTATTTTCATGTTTAAAGTATATAATAGTAATTAATAACTAAGCGGAACATAGTTATGAACTTGTAATTACAAATTCAATAAACTTACAGCCAGGCCCACGATGTCACACGTTAACGTTCGCATAGAAAATTACATTTAAAACAAAAACAAATTTTAGAAATCGTGGGCCTGGCTGTTAATTTAAAATACAAGAACTTTCGAGGAATATTTTGAAAATAAAAATAACAAATTTTCCGATAAGAAACTAAGTACTGGTTTAGGCTTTAATTCTCTCTTGAGCCTGGGTGTGTGCGTTCACACACAATCACTCTGTGTCGTAAATTTTCTTGCTCTTTAACTTAAGCTTACGCTCATCTAGCATATTCCGAATACGACAACAAATAGAAAACAATTAAACTGACTGATACTTTTAAGCCCTTTACCCCATTCTCATTTCACCACTCTTCTAAAAACTCAATATTTAAATAGTTAAACTTGATGTGTGAGAGCCAGCACTAAAACTATGTTCACACCTTACAAATATTTGACGTAACCAAAATTTTTTTTAGCGTTTGTTTGATTTTTCATAAAGTTTCTTAAATCGAACAATTTTTTACAGTTTATTGGTTACATTCTAGGAGAATTGATGCAGGTGAGCTCATCAGAGAGAGTTTTGCTGGCTGTCAATTTTTTTGTATGGACATTTGACATTTAGAATACATATAACTAGTGTTACCATTTTAGCATTTTTTCTGCTAGATTTAGCAGATTGAGTTGGGAAGTTACATATTTTTTTTCTAAATATGTATGCTTACTGCTTTTTAGCATATTTCTTTGTTCAAAAGCAGATTTTTTTTAGCATATTTTTACTTATTATAAAAGCAGAATTTTTTTTTTTTTTAGCAAATTTTTTAACAAACAGACTTACTCTTCATATTTTCAAATAATTTCATATTCAAATTATTACTTCTTTTTCTTCTTATTTCGCATTATTTCGCAGATTTTAGCATATTTTTTTCAAGGTTTTGGCATTTTCTCATCAATCAGTTACGGCAACACTGCATATAAATATATACAAAAAAATGATAACTCTCTCTCTCTCTGATGTGGTCACCTGAATGAATTCGCCTTGATTACGATTTTTTTTATAAAGTTTAGTAAAACAAAAAAATTGTTAAAAGTCCCAAAAAGTTTTTGACAATATTTTAGTCAAATATTTTTGTCAAATGTGAACAAAAGCTTTTTTTTAAACATTCGAAATAAAATTAGTTTCCACAACAGCTGCTAACTTTAATTTTGAAGACATTTTTAATAGATAAAGCATTTTAACAACAAGATAATTACTCAAACTTTAATGGTTGTATAAGTAAAATTAAATGTTTTGTTATTAAGTTCGTGTTGTTTTTTTTAGAGTTTCAATAGGAAACTTTTAAGGAAAGTTAAATGGAATAAAAAAATTTGTATAATTCAAGTCTTTGGGAGTTATAAATGCATTCGCTTGTTCTCGTTTTAAAAAATAATGTTTAATACCTTTTCTTTAAAGGAAGAATAAATTCAATAAAATTCGTTTTTACTTTTTGTAAACTATATACTAAGTGGTAAGCAGCCTCTACTCAAGTATTCTTTTTTTTAATTATTTAAAAGGTAATGCAAATTCCGTTAAGCAACATTCTTATAATAAATCTTATGGATAAATTTATAAATACATCTTATGTTTTTATGTATAATAAAAGCAATAAATAAATTTTAAAATAAAAAAAGTATAAATAGAAATTCACTTTAAAAACGTTTATAAATTATTAAACGGCAATAGGGGAATGTAAGGAAAAGAAGGATTGGGTTGGTATTTAAACAAAAATTAATACTCTTAAAACGCTAAAATAATTTTAGAATGCTTTAGCCTGGCAACGGGAAGAAGACTAACAACAAAAATGTCACAATAAAAACGCACGACAAAATGATCGTTAGGGTATGAGAATCATGTTTTAATAGGAATGATGCTGCTGTCGTTGGTTTCGAAGGTCCGGCTTCTTTTAATTTAACAACATTCTTAACAAGTTTCTCATCTTCGATCACCATATTATCGTTGACGCGATAAATACTGTATATGTTTGACTTGGGCTTAATTATGCCACCATTTGGTATATTGGCATGTTCAAAGAACTCAATACGTTTCGATACAGTATTGCTGATGGTGGCAGCAGCTGTTGCTGTGGCATCTGTGGCTAGTGCTGTTATTGTTGATGACAAAGTTGATGAAGATTTTTCACATGGTTCTTCCATAGATGAAGACAAATCGTATAGTTTATATTTTACATTAGATGTATTGGCCACAGATGGAGTTGAAGATTGAGTGTTGGATGACTGGCTGTTAATTACCTTAAGCGACAGTTCAGTTTCTTGTATTTTGTATTTCTCATCGACGATTTGATATAAACCAGAATTTGAAGATGATGAACTATTGGTAGTAATTACATCATTATCGGTTTCTACAATTGTTTGCAACGTTGTGGAATCCATTGATGATGACGACAACAACGACGATGACGAGGAGGAGGAGGAGCAATGATTACTTCCACCGCTATTTCCATGATGTGTAATCAAATTTAATTTGATCTTTTGAAATGTTTTCAATTTACAATGGCGATATAGATTGCCAACACTTAATGTTGTTGTTGAAGAGCCAACATATTTTTGTTGTGATTGTGTTTTTTCACCGTTGCAGCTGCTGTGAACATTTTTTCCGTAGCAGTTGTTTGTCCGACCATTGTCATAATAGTCTTCCTTCCCACCGCCACCACTATTTAAATTATTATCATAATGATCAAATTTATCATAATTGGAATTTTCAAATTCCTTCATCATCTGTTCTTTGGTGCAGGTTGCAGTTAATTTGTTTTGCTCTTCTCCTTTTTTTAATTCCTCTACTTTTTTATTTTCATCTCCATTTTCGTTCTCCTCCTCTTCCTCCTCCAGTAAAGACTCTTTATTTTCAAGCAAATTACAACGAAGTTGTTTATTCAGATCAGGTTTTTTATTTGTGTGAAAGAGGTGTGTTTTATCTTCCTCAAAATGTTGTGGCACATCTTGATGATTTTGATATTCGTGTAATTTCATTTGGAACTCATGTTGCTGTTGCAAGTTTTTTATATTTTGATGTTGCGGATTAAAGTCCATTGCTATTAAAGCAGCAACAGTTTTCAATACAGCCGCTGGATTTGGCAAAATTTTACGTTGAAACTGTCGTCTTTGCTCTTCGTCTTTATTTTCATTACTTTGTGTTTCATTACAATTGTTATTGTTCCGATACATTTTGCTATTGTTGGCGCTACGGTCGTTGTTGTCATTAAAGTCATCTAATTTATTGATGTCGTCATAATCACGATCACCATCAGTTGCAGATTGGGGTATGACGTCTGCACAGGAGCAAATCAACTCCTGCAACCAACACCAAATAACAGATTTTTGTAAACCAATTTTTTATCAAAGTAAATTTTTTTTTATTTTATGTAGGAAAAATGTTACAAATAAATATAGTTTTTCATCTCTACATTTGAATAGCTTTAGTTTTGTTTATTATTTCGTTTTGAAAAATTTATATAAATGAAATTAAAAATATATCGATACGACGATGCAATAAAGTCACAATTCAGAAAAGGTGAAAACGAGAAAAATGGAAATTAAATTTATAATTGCTTTTTTCTCTAACTTTACTAAGCATTACAATTATTTGAGAAAAACTCTTATGAAAATATTAAAAAAGAAAATTTTGGAAATCAACAAATGTGTGAGATTTTATAGAAGATTTTGTGTATCACTTTAACTAACTCAAAATCGACAAGCTCTGCGAGATGACTCTATTGCATTGAGGTGTCGTTTTATATTTATATTCTACAATAATTAATGATAAAAATGAGTCAACTAATCACCCTTATTGAAGTTGGCGAAGGCGTATTTAGAAAATAGTTTACATATTTACGCTGTCATGATTAAAAAACTAACCGACAGTTTTTGCAACAAATACGCAAAAAAAGATAACCTGTTTTTTGTAATAGATTTGTAAACAGTGTCATATTTGCTGTAGTTTTTGCTAACCACGATATCGTTTTTTTAAAAACGCCTTACTTCCGCAACTTAAACGCCAGCCACAATAATGGTGAATGTGTTTTAAAACGAAAACAGTTGTTTTTTCCATAAGCTTACAATATATTCGATATATATTCGATGAAATTAAATCTTGTTATATTTTGCTTAAATTTAAATTTTTTAACTTGTAGCCATGACTTCAGATTTTATTTGGAATATGATCAGAACTTCTTAGATGTTACTTCAAAGCCGTACGACTTTATTATAACTTTTTCAAAAATTCTACTTTTTGTTTCTGTGTGGGTCTCCTTAAACATTGTTTCTAAAAGCCCAACTATAATATGCTTAAGTTGGCTTAAGCAATTGTGCGAATACATTTGATTCATATGTGTCGAACCATATTGAATTTAAGAAAGCTTTTTGGTTAATTTTATGAAACTGACATTTGCTTAAGCAAAGTGCGAAACAGATCGCACTTTCCGTACGGAATAAAATATTCTTGATTTTATTTTTGCTTTTTAAATGATTTTGTAATTTTTTTGTTTTGACAGTAGCTTAAGCCAACTTATGCATATTATAGTTAGGCCCTAAGCCAGCGGTCATCACAAAGAGAGACAGTTAAAAATATGAATGTAGTGGTTAGTGCAAAGCAGGCGCGGATTCAGGGGGGGGGAAATAAGGAAATTTCCCCCCCGTAAATTATAAAAATATGTTTTGTTTATTTCGATAATACAAGAATTCCCAATAATATTATTTTTTTTTAATGTACAAAATTTTTTGAAATACCAGCAAGGTTTTTTTTATTGAATCTCTAACCAAATTTTCAATAAGTATCCAAATCTTAATCCTAATAGTTATTTATTAGATATTTTCAATGAAACATCTAGTTTACTGTATTCAAATACGAATAATAAGTATTTCAAGTATTTCAATCCCAGCAGATGGCATCTATGTATAACCAAAGGTTGAATTATTAAAAAGCCTTAGTATTTGCAATATTTATGTTTATATTTATGTGTTATATGAATCAAAATTCTATTCGATAATTTTTGACGAAAGCACGGATTTGTCGGGGAAAAGCCAGATTTCCTTATCTTTAAAATATTTCAACATACAACAAAAATTAGAAGAGGCTTCAAAGGATATGGATGACGTTGATGTGTCAAGTGATGCGAAGGCACTATCATCAATAGTTCTTAAAGCTTTGACAAATTTTGGTCTTAACCTAAAAAATTGTGTAGGAGTTGGAACAAATGGCTGTCCTCTGCTGTCATCAATGAAGTTATTAAAAAAGTCTAATTCCTAAAAGAAAGATGAATATGAGAGAACTCTAAAATCACTTATTCGCAGCTTAAAAATGTTGTAATTGTTTGATAAAAGTCGTGAACCCTTTGTGACGCACACCTTACAACGCATGCTACAGTTTTTCAGTACTATATAATAAACCAAATTTTATTTATTTTAACAAAACAAATTATATATATAAACTAATTTTGTGATCATTAATGAATGCACGAATGAATATCAATCTTTTTTAACGAAATTTATATTGGGATGAGTCTGCTGTAAGTGCTATTTTAAGCTCAAAAAGCACCTAAAATAATGGTTAATTCATCTATAACATTAAGAGATCAGGGGTGGGGTAGTATTTGGTAAAAATTATTGTATTAATGATCGTCGAAATACATATTTTTTAATATAAAAATTAAATTATACATCTAGTCTTATATTCCATTAAAAAAAATTAATTTGAAAAATGTTTGGTTTGTGGACTGGTTTTGAGATTTGCCCATATACCATTTATTTTAAAACCACAACTAGCTGATGAGCTGATTATGTTTGATAAACGAGATTAACACATTTTAACTTGAGCCTGAACTGTTGCATTGGCAACAAACATTGAAAATATCTGAAAATCTATCAGAAAACGTTGTAGATGCTTTAATAAACTGTGATGAAGATATCTACCCAAATCTAAGAAAAATATTTCAACTTTTCGTGTCAATGCTCGTCAGTAATGCTACGAGCGAGAGGTCATTTCCTACCCTTCGTCGAATAAAAACATGGCTCAGATTAACAATGACAGATGATAGACTGTACTATCTCAATTTGCCTCACAAGGAAATCACAATTTACTAATTTAAAAAGATTAATTTATTTTAATTTATATTGAACGGATCTTATATTTTATTTAACCCTATTGTTTTGTTTTTGTTATGTAATATACACATATTGATTTTAATAAACTTTTAAAAACAAATTTTTTACTTTTTTGTATCATACAAAATTTCCCCCCCGTAAAGCTCGAACTGGATCCGCGCCTGGTACAAAGAGAGAATAACCTTCGTGTTATGTGTGTGTGAAATTCATGCGGCCCCCGGGGGCATAGCGTGATGATCGTTGCCCTAAAACATCTACAATTTTATCGATGCATATCTGATGTGTAAAATTTTAGTTTATTATGAAATTTCAAAAATGTTTTTCTATAGTGGAATAAAGTTATTATCAATTACTCTTCAAATTCTGTATAAAAATTCGAATACTACTTTTTATTTAAATCTGGAAAATTTATGATTCAAAGCCACTTTAAGATTCTTTTTTTTTCAATTAAGTGATTTCTCGCAAAAAATCCATTTAAAAGTATATTTTATTAGTATAAATTATTCACGAAAACTATAACTTTTGGCAAATTTACCTAATTTTATAAATAATTGAAAATTCTTTCTTTTATATTTTTATAAAACTGCCAATTGTATGGTTTTTGTAAAAACTTTTTTAAAATATCTTTTAAAAGGTTTTTATTAAATAAGAAAAACAAATACAATTACACTTTCCCAAAGCTTAATAACAAAAGAGTTTATTTATCCCCATGCATTCGTTGACCAAAATTAGTTTATGTGTTAATGGTTTTTTACTTTATAGTTTTAATTTCGACAGTTTTATTATTTTTCTTGATAATTTAAACTAATAAGCTACTTAACAAGAAAGTAATGAATTACTAAAAGTATATTTTTTAATAAAAAAAAACGATTATATTTAAAAGAAAACTAAAGCCATTCAATGTATAAAATTACCACTCTAAAATAGAGGTATAACAATGTTAGTAAATTTTTTTTTTAATAATTACGTTTGAATATACATGTACATTATTTTTAAAACGAATAAGATAAAAAACTCACCTCATCAACACCAATTTTACGACAAGCTTCTAAAAAATTATCCACATTACGGCGACAACGAGCCATAGTTAACTTTGACTGTAAGTAAAAGAGAAAAATATAAAAAGCTAATTTAAATATTCTTATGTTAAAAACTCACTACTCCCGGAGATGGTACATGAATGCTGGCTACCGATCGTGGTCTTACATAATTAGCTAAATGACACAATATAACTCCATCAGTTAAAGCAGAAGCAATGTCATCCGGCAAAGTCATTTTCAAACGGGTCTCAATAATCTACATTTTAAAGAATATTATTGATTCTGAAATTTGTTTAAAAATGTAATAACAAAATACATACACTGCGTAATTGCGTCATCAATTCTATTTCCTCTCTCTGACGATCAAACTCTCGACGCATTGTAAAACTTAACTTCTCTGGTGGTATGTCATGGTTCCAAGTAACAGTTCTGTAATAAAAAGTAAAATACAATATGAAAAAAAAATGAAAATATTATCAGTTCTGGATATAAGACAAAATTGAGTTATCACAAGTTAAAAAGGTGTAAAACCTTTCATATTTACTAAAAGAAAAACAAATTCAACCCTTTAATTTCAGCCTCTATTGCAGTTGTTAATAACACGATAATATACAGATTTTCAGCAAAAACTCCTCGAATAAAACTTCAACAAAACTGAGAACATCTCGAAACTACAATTTTCCCTATTATAGTTTCAATAACTTTAAATAACAAATGTGAATTTGTTTCATAACTAAAGAAAAGAAAAGAAATCAAGTCATCAGACTAGAAATTTGGCAAAATCATAGATAAAAATTTACATCGCAATTTATATCCAGGTTTTTTTTTATTTATACACCTCTAAAATAAAAAAATCCTAATAACCAAGGAAACCAGAAATATGCTCTAAAAACACGTTTTATGCGCATTAAATATGAAGTAAAAACTGGAAAATATGCCCTGAAAATTGTACAAAATATGCTCAAAAAATTTTGATTTTTATATTTGCGATCAAACTTACAGTTATTTTTTGATTTTTATTTTTTTGAACAAAAATAACGGTTATTTTTTGATTTTTATTTTTTCGATCAAAAATAACAGTTATTTTTTGATTTTTACTTTTTTGAACAAAAATAACTGTTATTTTTTGATTTTTATTTTTTCGATCAAAAATAACAGTTATTTTTTGATTTTTACTTTTTTGAACAAAAATAACTGTTATTTTTTGATTTTTATTTTTTCGAGCAAAAATAAAAGTTATTCTCTAAATAAATGTACGTAATTTAATAATTTAGTTGGCTTTAAATTTTTATTTTAGTGTGTATATCATAGGAATTTCTTATGCACATTCATCTAAATTATTAAAACACGTACATTTATTTAGAGAATAACTTTTATTTTTACTCGAAAAAATAAAAATCAATATATAACTGTTACTTTTGTTCAAAAAAATAAAAATCAAAAAATAACTGTTTTCATCTGACTTTTATTAAAAAAGGCATAACTGTAACGGTCCCTGTATAAAAACAATCCTAAAATTGTTATGGGTAAAGCCCAAACACCATTGTTTTTACAGCCGATTTTTTGGGGTATTACCTAATGTGGAAACGTGAAAACGGCTCACAAAAACAAAGTTATGTTAAGAGATTAAAATGCATATAAGAGTTATTTGTGCCGAATACTATCTAGACATTAACATCCATATGAGATTTTTTGTCTTAAATGGACCATCGTTAAATTGTTTAATTATCTTAACATTTAAAAAGGATGTTAAAGCTGTTTATAAATGGGAGCTTTAGGCAAATATGAAGCGATTCGAAAATAAATAATTTGCAGTAAAATATTTTTGTGGCGAATTTAGTCTAAATATGTACCAACATAATAAGATGGTTAAGAGTCTAATTTTGACAGAATTCGTCCTTAGTACAATTAAAATGTATTTACCAAATTTGATCAAATTATCTTCAAGATCGCGACTTGTTCTTTGCGCACAAAATCAACATTAACAGGCAACCAGCCAGACGGACGAATGGTTTTCGTTAGATCACTTTAAAACAGATTTTAAAACGATCGGTATTCTAAAAGAATGGTCTAGATTTCTATGTATTACACACATCGCCAAAAACGTACATAATTGCTTTTTCCTTAATTTTTGCATTTTCTATATCAAAATTTAAAATTTAAAATAACATTTATCTTTAGTGTCTTTATATTGAAATTAAATTTAAATCTTTAGTTGTACTACTAAATAAATACATCTCATGAATATAAATAATTCTTTATTAGGGAATCTTGGTCCTATTGTAAACGACAACAGCATTTTAAGAAATAATTTTGGTACATATAATAATTGTTTTAAAGTTGCTCATGTTAATATACAAAGTCTAAAACCTTCAATTCGTAGTTCAAAATTTGAAGAATTTAAAGTTATTGTTGAAGATTCGCTTACGGATGTGGTAGCTGTTTCAGAAACCTGGCTGAAACCACACATTTCTGATAATTCAATTAACATACAAGATTACTGTGTTATAAGAAGTGATAGACTAGGTTTGAGGGGAGGAGGAGTAGCTTTTTACATTCGTAAGGAAATTTCAGCTAGGATTATATTTCAATTGAGTGATCCTTTAACGATAGAATGTCTTTTTATAGAGGTGAATGGTTATAATTCTAAAATACTAATTGGTGTGGTTTATGCACCTCATGGTAATATCCAAATTTTAGAAAGTGTTTTTGGTGATATCTGTTGTAGATATAGTCAAATTATAATATTAGGTGATTTTAATAATAATTTATATGTTAACTCAAAGGCTGAATGTATTAGGAATCTATGTTATGCTAATAATCTCTCGTATGCCCATAATTCTATGCCTACACATTTTGATATTCGGCAGGGCTCTACTTCTTTGTTGGATTTTTCATTCGTAAGTAGATTAGATTTGGTAAAAAAATCAGGTCAATTCTTAGTACCGTCATTGTCTCATCATGCATTTATTTATCTATGTATTGACGTTTCAATAAGAAGGGAAGCTATAGTTAGAGAATTTAAAGATTATAATAATATTGACATGAATAAAGTTAATGATGTTTTATCACATCAAACATGGAATGAACTATTTATTGCTAATAACGTGGAAAGACAAATTGACATTCTATATGCACTTCTTGATTCATTACATGATGCAGTTCCGGTTAAGAAAATAAGTTTGCATAGGAATAAAAATTTTTGTAATGTGCCGAATGTAATAAGGGCTAGAAATATAAGGGACTTAGCGTTTAGGGCCTACAGGGAAGATATGACGCATAATAATTGGGCTATTTATTGTAAATATCGGAACAGAGTGAAGAGTTTGATAAGAAAACATAAGGTAGAATACTGGAAGGCAAAATTTTGAGAATATCAATAACAGTGAAATGTGGAAAATTATTAAGAGTGGTGAAGATAATATTTCAAATACATTTGATCAGCATGATCCTGAAGTTTTTAATGATTATTTTATTTCTTCTCAGGTTAACTCTAGCACTTCAGTACCTAATTTCGGTGAAATTTCGCAATTAGGATTTGGTTTTAAAACTATAGATAAGAATGAGCTTTTCCATGCAATCTATAAAGTTAGGTCAAATGCGGTTGGATTCGATATGATACCGCATAAGTTTATAAAAATTGTTTATCCGTTTATTGAAGATTTCCTTCTTCACGTATTTAATTCTATAATAACAACCTCTACTTACCCTAGTATATGGAAAATTTCAAGAATAGTACCGGTAAAAAAAAAAAGATAGGAATGTTTCTTTAGATAATTTTAGACCGATTAATATTTTGAGTAGCCTATCTAAAAGTTTTGAATTTATTTTAAAAGGTCAAATGATGAACCATATTACCACGAGTAAATTATTAAGTGATTCTCACTTTGGGTTTAGAACTGGAAGGAGTACAACTTCTCTGTTATTGAGTATGACTGAAAATATTAGAAAACATTTAAATTGTAATAAAATTGCTACGATGGTATCCCTGGATATAAGTAAAGCTTTTGATACTGTTAATTATAACACTTTAATTGAGAAACTGGCTGTGAAGTTTAGGTGTTCTTCGTCCTCGTGTAGACTTTTATATTCTTACGTTAAGGGTCGGAAACAGTTTGTTGGAGTTCATGATAAAAGATCGTCTATAACTGAATGTTATAGTGGAGTGCCCCAGGGTTCGATCATTGGACCTTTACTTTTCCTAATATATATAAATGATTTTGAAGAATTTATTGGCACTTCTCATTGCAAAAGTTATTTATTTGCTGATGACATAAACTTGGTATTCGTGGGTGATAGTCAATTCCAGGACTGTCACGAGACTTTTATTAATTATACATTGTCTAGAGCAATCCAATGGGCGGAACATAATAAACTTATGTTTAATCCACAAAAATCAAAATTAATGTCTTTTGGAACACAAAATCGTTCAAATATATTAATGAATATAAAACTTGGTGCAGCAAGTATACCTTGTGTAGACTCAATTGTCTGTCTGGGATTAACAATTGATAAGGGTTTGACTTTTGAGGGACATATCATGAAAGTTGGGGCTAGAGTAAATCTATTGCTTAGATCTTTATATACGCTGAACTTTTACCTTCCTGTAAGTGTTAAAAGGAAAATATCGCATGCTCTGTTGATGTCTCATGTGCGTTACTGTTTTGAAGTTTACAGTGGTACCACAGCGTTTAATTTGAGGAGGATAAAACTAATTTTTTACCGAATTATAAGGTATATTTATGGACTTAGGATCTCTGATCATGTTTCTCAATATTCTAAGAATTTCTTAAATTGTTCTTTTCAAGATTTTGTTAAGATTAGGGTTATTATCACATTTTTTCAAATAATAACTACTCAAACACCTTCATGGTTGGTTTGCCTATTTCATTTTTCTAGATCTACTAGGAACCCCACATTAATTTTTCCAAGAATAACAAATTCGACATTTGAAAGGTCATTTTTAATAAGAGCGTGTAGACTGTGGAACTCTTTACCTGTACATTTAAGAAGATTTAATTTTACGAAATACACTTTTAAACAATTATTAATGAGCCATTTTGATAACTAATACATTTTAATTCACATTTTTACATTGATTCCCTAATAAGATTAATAGTATATAAGTTAGTTTAATAAATCTTGTATATTATCATATGTCATTACAAAGTTGTAAATAACTATATTAATCGTATATGGCCCATGGGGCTTGATTATATAATAAAAATAAAATAAAAAATAAAATAAAATAAAAAATAATGACAACCTGCTTTGTCTTACAATTTTCGAGTAAAAATTAAATGTAGATGGCAAAATTGAAGCAACACGTTGGGTATACAGATATATATTAAAAACCGAAAAGCCAAAATTTAGCAAACAAATTTATTTATTTTTTTATTTTTTTTTTTATTTGCTGTGAAAGCTCTTGTAGGCATCTAAAAACAATTTAACATGTATCAAAATATACCTCAAAAAACCAAAATATGCGCTAAAAACTTAAAAAATGCTGCAAGAAGGCTCCTTTTACTAAATCATGCAAAAAATGCTGCAAACGGTAAAAAATGCAAAAATATTCACTAAAAAATCGATGCCAAATTCATAAAATGCTCTAAAACAGATAAATATATTGCTTCTGCCTTCATTGGTCGCACAAGGAAAAACATGCAATTGCATATTTATGGTTTCCCTGCTTATAACACTAGTGTAAAAACTCTCCATAATGAGCTCACAACAAGAATGCAAGATATGGGCACAATTATGGAATACTTTAAAATATTTTCGAACATAGAAACAAATTTTCAACATTAGTAATTAATTAGAATCTAAATTCTTAAGTGTGATTCACAATGGCAGCAACATATTCACTGGTGTTCACAATAAAGGAACAATTTTTTCGCAGCCACACGCATTTTCAATTACGTATTTATTTTTATTTTTTAAAACATTTTGTTTAAATTTTCATTTAAAACTAAACAAAATACAAACGTCATTTCGTCATCTCATTTTTAGTTTGGTGCATATGCCAAAAGCTCTTAATGGAGAAAAACGACAATGAAGGTTTGCATTGTTTTCTGAAAATATATCCGATATAAATTTTTTTGTATTTACACCACTACATCCGGCATATGTTTTGAAGAAAAATTTTAATTTTTGTGTAATACAGCATACGCCACATTTTAAAATTTATTTTGAAAAGGTAGCTACCTGCCTGAGCTTTAAAATTAAAGAACAACTGGACATGTAAGTTATGCCCCAAAAATAGCTAAAGCGACATAATATTATTTTTCGTTTTTTTATAAATTAATTTATGATATGGGTAATTCCATAGTGTTGAAAGTGGCAGTCGTACGCATCAAAAATGCAATAATAATATTTTTACGTTCTTTTAACACTTAAATTATAGCACTGTTATCTATGTTAAATTTTATGAAGGGCGCGATTCTAGGTCAAAGAAAATGGCAAAAAAAAGTAGCGGTTCGAACGTGAAAAAATAGAAGTTGTTTTTTGGCCATGTATAAAAGCGAAACCTGGCACAATTTTAAAGTCAAATTACTTTCAGAATTTTACGTGCATAACAATGTAACATTAAAATGTCTTTGGTTTGATTCCAAAATCTTCTTTTTTTTTAAGCCAAAATCTGTGTCGATACGTGACATTTCGAACGTAAAATTTTTTCCATAATAAATTAATAGAATAATGATTAAAACAAAATAAAAATTTACCCTTAATCCGAATAACATATTTTTCTTCGAACTCTTACAGAACATGTAAGGAACTTTTTGGTATAATTGTTATCATATACAGTATAACCCGGTTAATTACCCCACGCTTAAATGCCTTTCACGCTTATTTACCTCGAGTTTTAAATCCCCGTTTTTTTTCCATTTTTTAAACAAAAATCCATGTTTAATTGCCATACGCTTAATTACCCGATTCGGATAATTGCCTTAAAAATTTAACTCCCAAAACAAAATTATACCTAAATATCATTCGTTTAATTGCCTCAGTACTATTTGACAAAAGCACAGCAAGTAATGCAACCAAGTTTTACATGTTAATAATTTGAAAATATACACTAAATTTTTTTTAAAAAAATATGTCTAAAAAACAAAATATGGCTTGATTAAAAGCAAAATATTCAACAAATTAATATTTGCATTAAAAGTTATGTTATGAGGTCAAGATTCATATAGAGTTATATTCTTACAATTAACAAAGGTGTTGTTCTTATGACAATTAAACGTATTAACCCAATTTGATCAAATTATCTAAAAACTGCTACCTTTACTTTTCGCACAAGGTTTACATGGACATACAACTAGCAAGATGGAAGGACGGACGGACACGAAAAGATTACTTAAACAAGTGTTTCTGATTCGATCGTTTACTAAACGATGCGTCTAGGTTTCTATGTTATAAGTTGCGAAAAACATTTATCTTTAACAAAAACTTGCTTTGGCTTAAAATTTTACAGTGAAAATTTAATGTAGGTGGCGAAATTAAAGCAACAGAAAAGAAAATTCATCTGTTAACCAGAATTTAAAGCAATTTTTTTTTGCTTAACATGTACTAAAATATTGTTACGTTTTTCCTTTAATAAACGCGTTTGATTTACTCCCTTTATAATAAACCGTTGAGTTCTTTTAATTGCAAATAAAAATAAGTACACACACTTATTCAACTTAACAAACTTTATTGAAATTAATTATTTCGTTCACAATTGTTAGTTACGAACAGAACCGTTTTCCAAAACAGACTAAACTAATTTTACATGAGTCACCCCTTTTTATATTTCATAATTATTTCTAGATTTTTCCTGAACCTTCCCGTAAAAACTATTTATTATGTTCTATAACCATTTCTAGAAATTACTGGGAAATTTATATAGGAATTATTTTTAAAATAACAGTTGTGTTGAAAATTATACATGACAATTTTAAGTAACATAAAACTATAACTTACAAGATAACTTATAACTATAACTATAAATAATTCTAAGATAATTTAACTTTCGTAACACTGCCCTCCACTTAAGCCTGTTCGTCCCGAATAGGCTCAGATTCTCCTTTTCCATAATGGGCTAGTCGTTCTAGATGTACCACTTTCATTTTTGATCTTGGGCTCTTATATTTCTGGATCCGATACACCACGTCATTCAATTTCTTTATTACTTTATATGGGCCATCCCAATGAGTCTGCAGCTTTGAAGATAGTCCTTTCTTCCGTTGCGGATTAAAAAGTAAAACCAGCTGGCCTTCTTTGAAGCCTTCCGAATTTGCCACTCCATTGTTTCTGGCTTTCATCTGGTCATTTGATGAATTAACACGCCTTCGTCTTAACTCGTTTTTCTGCTCTTGTGTAGAGTCATTATTATTCGCTGGTACGGATAGTTCACCAAAGTTGTACTGCTGGGCCGGATTTCTACTTTCTCCAATTAGACCACTGTCTGCAACGCACTGTGGGCATGTAATTACGCAATCAATCACGGCTTGCTTGCAACCGATCCAATAGTAGCTTGCTTTTAACTTCTTTATGGTTTTCGTAACGCTTAGATGCCCACCACCAGTACCTTCGTGGAATTTCTTCACAACTTCACATACTTTAGAAGTCGGTACTACAATAAGGTTTTTAACCGTTTTGCCATCAGTACTTTCCCATGTACGGTATAGGCAACCATTTATCATCCGCAGACTACTCCACTGCGCCCAATACGCTTGCATAAGTGGACCGTTCAATTTAATTTCTTCACGAGTCGGCCTTTCACCTTCTTTTTTAGCCATCATAATTTGAGCTAATAAGGGGTCACTTTTCTGCGCCGTTGACCTGTCTTCGCTGGGTTCCACATCTAATAAGCGAATCTCATTTATGCGTTTCTTGTTTTTAGACTCTATACCGTGCTTGCTTTTATGTTTACTGGGCCGTCTCGAATATGTGCTCGCTTTCCCACGTTTTTCATCGTTTCTTTGGGAGGACAATTTCTTATGATCACTAGTGACTAGCTGTCTTACAAGGGCTTCACTTCCATTCCCAACGTTAAGGGGTACTTCTAGACCATACCAATTCATAATTTGTCGTCTTATGTCTAGACTAATGCCTTGACGAATCATAAAATCTGCTCCAATTATGACCTCGTCCATAATTTCAGCCACAATAAACTCATCAAAAACTATCATATCGGCCATTCTTATTTCCACTCTTGCTTTGCCATAGACAATAACAGGCTCTCCCGTAGCTGTTCGCAAGTTTACACCACTTAGCGGCTCGACAGCTCCCTTTATCAAATCAGCTCTTATAATGGAATGTCCTGCACCAGTGTCGATAGTCAAAATGCGGATTTCACCATTTATGTAACCACAGGTCGTAATATTTCTGTTACTCGTTTTCACTACTAAATTGATCGTAAGATCTTCAGTTTCCTCTGCACTGCTAGCTCTTCTCAGCTTTAGCGGTGGCTCCCGTGATGATTGTTGACTTGCTCTTCGTTTGTTCCTTTGCGGCGAAGCAGATCTCGATCGTTGTTTGGGTGCTTTGCAGTTTCGCTGAATGTGGCCAATCTTACCACAATTATAGCATTTTGCCTTGTTTTTACCTTGTTTCTCGCTCAAAGCTCGCAAAACTGCCTCCTTCATGCTTCTCATTTCCTTTAAAATATCTCTTCCTTCTTCAGCAGCAAAATCAAGTTTCCGCACCATATACGTTTGTGGCCTTGAAATTATCCTTGCGGTTTCTTGTGCTAGGGCAAATGATACCGTTTCTGCAAATGATGGCTTCTGTGATGCACATACCGCTAGTTTTACATCAGCATCCCGTATACCGTTTACAAATGCCTCGGTCTTAAAATGATCTAGCAATGGATGACTTTCACCTGGATAAGTAAGCTGCATCAAGCGCTCAATCTCTGATGCAAAATCCTGTAGCGTCTCGTTTGGCTTTTGTACTCTACCCCGTAATTCCATTCTGAATATTTCTTTTCTATGTTCACCACCATACTTGCGTTGCAGTGCTACCATAATGTCATCATAATTATTTCTGCAACTTACTGGTACACTTTCTAGAATTTCAGCCGCAGTTCCTTTTAAAGCCAGAATCAGCTCTATGGCTTTTTCTTCATTGTTCCAAGCATTTTTATTGGCAACTGTGTCAAACTGGAACTTAAACACATTCAATGGTGAGCTGCCGTCAAAACTTGGAGCTCTTATTCTATTCGAGACTTCTGGAAAAACTCGCACCACTCCCTCTTGGCACTGAAGACTATTTACTCTTTCTTCCAGATGATGAAGTTTTCCATCAAAAACCGTGACTTGTGTTTTCACATTAGTGACTTGAGTTTTTACATCAGTGACTTGTGTTTTTACATCAGACAATTCTATTTCCATATCGTCTACTCTTTCGTTTATAACAGTAGAAATCTCTTGAAGCTTCTCAAGTTTTTCATTAGTAGCCTGAAGTTTCTCGTTTGTCACTTTAGAATTTTCTTGAATTTCGGCTAAGATGGTGCTTGCATTTTCTTTTACCATCTTCTCCATATTTTTAGAATTTTCTGCTACGATAGCTTTTGAATTTTCTTCCATTTTTCTAGAGGTTACAGCCGAATTTTCTTTTACCATTTCCTCCATTTTTCTAGAAGTTTCTGCCGACATTTTTTCCATTTTCTCCATCATAGCAGCAAACATTGTACCAAGATCCATGTTGCTTGTTACTGCACGGGTAGCAACTTCTATTTCTTCTTTTTCTTCAAATTCATAAGTTGCGATGTCAATATTGCGTCGCTTAAATTCATCGATTAATCTTTTCTGCAGCTCAGCTTTATTTCCAGCAGTAGGCAGATCCAACTTGCCCAACTCTTTCTTCATCTGTTCAACTTTTAGCTCATCGAATTTCATTGTTGTTTGTATAGTTTTTTTTTTATTATTTTATTTTATTTTTTTTTTTTTTTTTTGCAATTTCACTTCTGACACCAATTGTTACGTTTTTCCTTTAATAAACGCGTTTGATTTACTCCCTTTATAATAAACCGTTGAGTTCTTTTAATTGCAAATAAAAATAAGTACACACACTTATTCAACTTAACAAACTTTATTGAAATTAATTATTTCGTTCACAATTGTTAGTTACGAACAGAACCGTTTTCCAAAACAGACTAAACTAATTTTACATGAGTCACCCCTTTTTATATTTCATAATTATTTCTAGATTTTTCCAGAACCTTCCCGTAAAAACTATTTATTATGTTCTATAACCATTTCTAGAAATTACTGGGAAATTTATATAGGAATTATTTTTAAAATAACAGTTGTGTTGAAAATTATACATGACAATTTTAAGTAACATAAAACTATAACTTACAAGATAACTTATAACTATAACTATAAATAATTCTAAGATAATTTAACTTTCGTAACAATATGTTTTAAAAACTTAAAATATGCGTGCAATAAAAATGCAGCAGCAATGGTTAAAATATGGAAATTATTTACAAACAAATCGATACCAAAATTCATTTAAAGCTCTAAGCGCATAAATATATTGTTTCTGCATTCATTGGTCGCACAAGAAAAACCATTCAATTGCATATTTACGGCTTCCATGAGTAGTAGTAGGATATGATAGGACATCTCAAAAAGCACTACAGATAAAATTTAAGACAACAAATCCCATTGTTTTTATTGCTAGCTCTTAAGATTTAGCTGGTACATGTAAAAATTCCTTTCTTAAATTTTTTCATACATCAAAGTTAAGTTATCTTGTAAATAAATACGTCTAATTACCTCACTGAGGTATTTAAAAGACTTCGCTTAATTACCTCAATGAGGTAGTTAAACGTATTCTTATTATTACCTCAACGAGGTAGTTAAGCGTAATCGTTTAAATGCTTACCCCGCATAATTACCCAAAAATATTGGCATTTTTGTCGAGGTAATTATCCGTGGAATACTGTATCACCTCTTTTAAAGAAGATAATATTAAAGAAAACATACAATAATACTTTCTCACAAATAAGATATAACGTTTGTGCAACTTTGCAGTCTGCTTGTACGTCTAAGTAAACAAATTTTTGGGGGAATTTATAAAATTTGTAAAATCGAAATATTTCTCTATAACAAAATCATAAAAAAATATGCTTTTAATAACTTTTAAATTTTCGGTAACGGTGGACCTTAAGAAAGAATTCCAAATATATAATAAAAAAAACCTTCTGTAACATTGATTTTTGCGTTAATGGCTCGATATGAGCATAGCAGGTGTAGTCGACCAGACAGAAAGTCTTAAAAATTATTTATTTCACCCATTCTTTTATTCTAACAATATCATCTAATAAATTTATATTAAAACGAATCAGAGTAAAGACTCTCTAAATTATTCAATAGGAGACATTGGCCCATAATCATAGTCAAACGCTAAAGTCGGTTCTTTTTAAAAACAACTTTAAAAGAAAAACATTCTTTTAATTATTTTAATACTTTAGTCGAAATTAAAGTATGTTTTAAATTGAACCGACTTTAACTGGGTGCCACCTCAAATGTAGACAATTTTTCATACAACATACAAGAAAATTTAAGCAAGTGGCAACTCTAAGCAGCTGACATTACAAATTAAAATTTAAATAAAACACTGCATACCTTGTAGCGTTAAAAGATTTAAAAACGCAATGTGAATTTATGTAGAAAGCAACAACAAAATTACAAAATATTTTTGACTTTGTTTTTGCTTGCATTGCAATTTTTGGCATTGCGTTTTACACAATTAGGGCCTATACATATGTATGTATTTTGTGTTAAAAGATAAAAGATTTTCTCCAAATCAATAATAAATGCAAAATATCGACCAATATCTTGTAACATAAACATTTTTAACTTTTTGCAGGAATTTTTCATTTGGCAAAAACAGCTGATGCTGTTGTTAAATGAGTTAAACACAACTTCAGCTAGTTTTAAAATTAACACCGGTTTTAACGTGTAAAGTATGCTTTTGCTTGTCTATAGTAGATCAAAAACATATTTTTTATAAAAGTTGCTTTGTTTATGACTATAGTATGGGCCATTATGTTTAGCTAAGGATTTTAAAATATTTCCGGATGGACAAATTCCATAGAAAGGAGATTATTGGTTCGGTTTGACAAACACCCAGTTAGAACTGGGTTGTTGTTGAACCATTGAATAGGATGTCATTCCATATTGAAATGAGCCGCCTGTATATAGTTCCACATTAGCAGAAAACAAAGAATTTTTTTTATTTAAAAAGCCCGAGTTTCGGTTAACAAAATGTTTAATGTTTTTTTAGAAATCGAAAATCTCAGGAAAAATAGTGTATTTGAACTTGCAGTGCTCGTTTTTTTTTTGGGGTAAAGTATCTTTACACTTTTCTCAATGATTTCTTTTAAAATTTTTCCAGAAAAAAGAAAAATTTTACATGTGCCAAGTAGTAAGAAAATTTGACTTGAGAATGTATTTTTTAGATATTCTATTAAATACAGAGCATCTATATATAAATCGGCTACGGCAAAACAGTTAAGAACACTTTCCTCCTCTGTATGTCAACCGATTTGAACAAAATATACAAAATTTTAAAGGTATTTGCTAGGGTATTCATTCGGTTAACCGATTAATTACTACCCGATTAACTGATCGGTTAATTTCAAATTGGCTTTTTCGATTAACGATTAAACCGGTTAATTTCAGTCGATTAACCGATTAACCGATGTAACAAAATTTTCAATAGTTTGTAGTATTATAACTTTTTTTTTTGTGCTTTTAATTATTTGTTTTATCTTTTATACAAAATGTATTTGTTTAGAAAAGTTTCATTTTAACCCATTTTCAGCCGACCGGCGAATAAAATTACAATGTTTTTTAATGAGTTTTTATCTTCAACATCGATCAACAGGAATTTGGCGAAAAATGGTTTAAATGTTTGATTGCCAACACCTTTTTTTGTTTTCACGTACTTTTTACATGTATGTATGTGTTTAGTTACTTGTTTCTTTTCATATCTTCTCATATCAGTCTTTAAACAGAATTAACCGAAACAATTAGAAGTGTTAAAATTTTAAAAAACTCTAATGGCATAATGGAGTATTTTAAAGGTTTAGAGAAATCCTGGAAAAGGACTGAGAAATTAGATAATCTGTATAATGGATTGCTTTCAATTTCTCCAACATCTTCGATAAGTGAAAGAATTTTTCAAGTTTTGTCAAAACTAATGAAAATAATCGCTTTAATTCTAAACGTTTAAACCATATTACTTTTCTAAAACATTATTTTATAAGATCTCCTTTAACTATTGAAATAACTAAAAATTGTCTCAGTTTATTTTTTATGAATAAATCGACCAAATGATTGACAAGGTAGTCATAAAGTCTAAAGTCTAAATCCACTTTTTATGTAAATTGAGATTTTGAAGCCGTGTGGTAGAGGAAGATACTCCTCATCGACCAGCATGAAGTTTTTCTTAAATTTGAGTCTTGCAGTGTGTTAAATCAACTATATTTTTGGTGTTTCTCTTAAGCTGTACATATGAAAAATGTGCTGAAATTGAATTAGCAAGTTTGCATACTAAGCCAGCGATATGACTGTTGTGGGCTACCGCTTATAATTTAGATTTCTACTGTACAGTTATGACGAAACAATGAACACAGCATTACAAATTTTATTTTGTTTGAAATACAGCAATATTTATTTTAAATAATTGTAAAGTATTAATTAGGATACTATGACGATATGACTTGATAGCACACCTTTTTGTTTGCTCGTTTTGGTTCAAGAATTGTTATGTTTGGTATGTTATGGTTTTTTTTACTAATAAACTCCAAATAATAAACAATTAAGGCATTTTTATATATTTAAATTACTTAATTTATAAAAAAAACTTTAATAATCGGTTAACCGATCAAAAACAAAATTAACCGATTAAACCAAAATCTCGGTTAATTAATCGCGCGATTAACCGATTAAAGCAAAAGGTCGATTAAATGAATACCCTAGTATTTACTCACAATATATATTTTATTTAAATCTGTTCAATAATTTCAGAGTTATAAGCGTTCAAAATTGCTACTAACACAAATGCAAAATAACTAAATAAAAATTTTTTTCCAATTATCAAATAATAAAAAATTAGGGTGATCGATTATTCGACATTTTAAAAAACCAGTTTTCGAATATTTCGACTATATAAATCTTATGTATAAATTTGACCAGGCGAAACAGTTAAAAACGATTTCTTCCTTTGTTTGTCAACCGAACCTCTATGGGCAGAAAAAAGGAGAAATACGGAAAACTAAATTTCTTTTTTTTACTTTTCTGTGCTTTTCTATAATATTGAACTTAAAACCATAATATTATAGGTTAGGGTCCTGAGTGAGTGATAACCTATAAGATAAAAAATGTTGGTACTTTTTGTTTTTCATCTGGAACTTTTTTAATTTTCGTTCATATTCGACCTATAAAGATAAAATTATACATTAAAAAGGGTGAATAAGAACAAGTGAGGGGAGCTTTTTGGTACTTTTTCTTTCAACAGCTGGTACTTTGATTAATTCTCGTTTCATCCTGAGTGGATGACAATATATAAAGAAGACTTTTTGATACTTTTTTGTTTTTCAATTGGTATTTTTTATATTGAAGATAAAATATGAACCGGTGGTTGGTCCCTCACAAAATCGATCCACTTTTAAGAAAAAAAAATAAATGCTCCAAACAAATAAATTCAAATATACTTTAGATGAATTATGTTTTCTTCATATTTACATACAAATTTATGGTCGAATTTTGACCATTAGGCGAACACTAGTTTAATTAAATACAGAACAATTTAAGGTTGTTTCTAAAAATAATTCACACAGAACAAATCCCTAAAATACAGTACTGTTCTGTATAATGCAGAACGGATGGTCACAGTACATGCAAATAACAAAAAGGAATGCATCTAACAATTAGACTAATTTTACAATTTAAGACCAAAATAATTACCTAAAATCTAAAAAGGTTTTAAGGTTATAAGTATTTTCACTGCAATCTTTAATAAGTGTCCTTCTAAAAACAAATAAAGCAAGAGCTATTAAAAAGAAGCTTATTTTGAAGAAATCATCAATAAATCTAACACAAACCATTTTTTTTCATGATCCAAAATGTAAAAGCACTCTTTACATTTATTCTTTAGAGCCATAAAAGCAATAAAGACGTCTTTAGAGTTAAATAATGTGTAAAATATTTTAATTCATTATTTAATGAAATTTCAATAAAAAAAATCTTACCGATGCGCTTTGCCTGTTATTATTTTGCTGCTGTTGGTGCCAACTGGTGATTTAACACCGCCAGTCGATGATGTTGGTGTCGTTGTTGTAAATTTATTATTGTTCGTTAATATGCCAACTCCTATGCCCGTAAGTCCATTGCCACCACTCACTACACTGCCACCATTTAGGGTTTTCATAGGACTATTTGGTTTGACATAGCCAATGCAGTCGCCATTTGTGGTGACTGTCGATAGAACATCGTTTGAAGTATGTTTCGTTAAAGACATTAGTTCGGTATTTCTGGAGGGTATAACTTTTTGTATGGGTTTCTTTGGTATAACTACAGTTTCTTCTGTGCCATTGCAATTGACGACAACATTGCCTGCACCACAACCGTTAGCACTAACACTACTGCTATTTAATGTTGCATTTGAATTATTGGCACTATTTTTCATTATAGATTTTGGCACTGGTACGCTTTGCGCATTACCATTCAAACGTATTTCCATGTCTTCGTTTGGCTGTGGAGATGAGATTTCATTTGATTCATAAGCATGTTTTTGTTCCTTTAACTTGTAGACTTCTTGGCTACGTTGCTGTTTTAAAGCTTCTTTGTATTCCCTGCAAATAAATTTGAATTGGTTTTATAAAAATGTATTTAAAAAGACTTTTTACCTATAAGTTTGTATATTTCCCAAATTCTTATTGACTTTATCATCAGTTTTACCATTATGCTGCTGTTGAGGATGTGTGTTGTGATCGACCATGCCGTCATCTAAATCGGGTGTTGATCCACTACTCGAACTAGAATGGTTATGGCTATAATTCAGGTGATGTTGTTGTTGTAAATGCGCTAAATTATTATCCTCTTTAGTTTTTATGGGCGAACAGCTCAAATCACTTGTGGACTGACTTTCCATATTTAAAGGTTTAATAATAGCAGCTGTTACACTAATTGATTCATCGACTATGGTACTGGTGCTCGAAGTTAACGATGCATCCATGAGATCAGCATTTAGAAGTGATGCCTTTGATAACGGTGGTGTTGTTGGAGGCATGCGTTTAGGAGATTCATTTTTTGATTTTACTTTAGAGAGCAATAGAAAATTAGGTTTTTATAAAAAATATGTTCGGAATTTAAAAATTTTGTACAACACTTACGGGGCATATCGTGAGACCAACGTTTGTCAATACCATCACATGTACTATATCCAGAATCAACATGGTGTCTAGCAACTCGATGTGTTTCTAAAATATTACCATTGGCATTGTTACGTGGAGCTCGTCTTAAAGTAGTGTAACCATCATAGTTTCCTCCAGCTCGGGAGCCTTTTTCTTCTTTGGTTGCTTGAGTTTCTAAATACTTAAAGACGTGCACTAAACCACGAACACAAAGCTGAATTAAAAGAATATATAAAAGTTTGAAAAATTAATGAGGTAAAAGGTAAAACATTTTTTTTTTTATAATTTAAAAGCTAAAGCTCTGGGGGCTAATTCTGGCAGACGTGATCGAATACTTTTTCGATTCGAATGAAATTTTACTACTTATTCTTTCGGTCGATACAACACTAATCGAAATAAATTTGTAAGCGTTATAAAACATTTATTTAATTTTCACAACACTGAAAAAATAATTTTAATTTGTTCAGTATTACCTGAAAGAATTACAGGTAGGTAGGTAGAAAGGCCGGTGTGAAATCTCCTTCACACCTTCACCCAGAGACCAATATGGTCCATTGTGACGCCTTAATTAGAGATAGATATGAAGGTAGAAAGTAGGTGAAATAAACAGTGAAAGCACAAGACAGATCAAAAAGATAGGTAGAAAAGAAAGGAAAGAAGAGCCAGGCCATCCCCATTACGAATCTTATCAGATTCTCGAGTCCGCAACTCGAGACATCCCCTAAGGAAGCCTGAAGAATTATAAATAAAATTGCTTTCGAATCGATAAACTATTCGATCACGACTGCCAGAATTAGCCCCCTGAACTAACTACAATTTTATATAAAGCAGAATTCTTTTATAAAAGACCTCAACGATAGCACTTTAAATATTTTTGAAGCCTTTCTTCGTGCATCTATTTATCGACTTTCAACCGCGAAAATAACGTTAGCGCCAAAAATCAAATTTTACAGGAGAGTTTTTTATTTTATTTCATATAAATTTTGTATGAAATTTGTCGCGTACAATAAAATTGTTCTTGCTATAAATTCGTAAAGACACCTTATGTCAATTGAAAATTATGTCGCTTACGTTATTTTCGCGGTTAGGGCTCGAAATATAAAAATGAAAAATGTTTGTCTGTTTGTTTGTTTGTTGGCTTCTAGACTCTTAAACTACTGAACCGAGGCTACTTATTTTTTCGATAGGGGAAGTTGTGCCCTCCATAGGACGCCAATGTTAAATACCGCATATCTTAAGAACTGTTATAGTGAGAATAGAGAAACTTGGTAGGAGTCACTCTTATGGGACGAGGGTACGAGCAATACCCGCCATAGGATGCATATATTAAATATCGCGTTGCTGAAGAACTATTACAGCGAGAGTCTTTAAACATGGTTAAAGCCAATATTATGGTTAACTATAAATTTCAAAATAAAAATGGGCGGGGTAGACGGAGGAGGAGAAGTAACCCCCCCAGAACGAAAATATTAAATAACAAAAATCTCGAGACAAAATTCTTAAAACTTTGTAGGACCCACTCTAATGATAAATTACACCTTTCAAAATAAAAATAAAAATTAAGGGGTAGGTGCAGGGGGAGCAAAAAATAATAATAAAATGAATGTTCCCTTAAGATTCCTAAACTACTGAACCGACTTTCCTGAAATTTTCACAGTAATTTCCTGATTACCCGGCGCTAAAGATTGTCTATTTATATTTTTAATGTTCAAGTGGGCGTGGCACAACCCATACAATGACAACATCAAGAACCTTATATCTGGAGAAGGGTTCAGTAAGATAATAGGAAAGAAATAATTAGGTTATCAATACCCTACATCTACCAAAAAGTAGGCTGAATTGGAAAAATCGGCGTGGCACATCACATACAATGACAATAAAGATTTCTTCATATTTGGAGTACTGTAGCAGTGAAAGTATTCTTATTTTGTATAAATAGCTCAAATAAAAATATACATCTATCAAAAAGTAGGTTCAATGGGAAAAGTAAGCACTTCCCGTACGAAGATACTTGCAATTTCTTTATATCTGTAGAGCGATTACGGTAAAAGCATTTGAATTAAGTACAAGTTGCTTTGTTATCAATACACCTCATATGTTTAAAAATGTTACTAGCTTTATTTCGATGGGGGTAGCTTATAAGTTTGAGTTTAGACGAGCGAACATTTGGAAGAAAAACATCCGTAATTCTCTTTTGTTTTTTTCGCGGTCACTCAGACGAACATGTTTTCTGCATCATTATGTTACAAGTGTTGCTTTTTTGTCAAAAAGAAAAGTAAATGTCATCAAAGAAAATGTGAACGAAGCGTGTCGCCGAGTACCAAACTCAAAAAGCATTCTCTCTTCCCATCCGTTATCTGCTACCAACTAAATGTTTCCCTTTAAAATGTTTCGCTGTCTGAATGGTGACTAAGTAGGGCCTGGAAATATATGCGAATGTTCAATTACTATGTAATAAACTTATTTATTCGAATCGCTGGAAATTGGCATAAATTTGTTAGTGCATATTTTTGCACATTTTACTTATAATGCATTTTTAGTAATTTTTTATTTTTTTTGAAATGCATATTTATTGCATTTATTCTTTCATGTTATTTTGTTTGGATATTTTTTAGGATGTTAATGTCGTTATCAAAAATTGTATGCATGTGATAAAGGGATTTCACAAAGTTGTATCCACTGCGAACTCTAGAGTTGTAAGGTGTAAGGTGTACCCTATATAGGCTATCAAGGACCTTCTAGAACAATTTATTTGTGCGAATAATATCTAGACATCAATATCTATATCAAATTTCTTTGACTTCAAGTGGTTTTAGGGAAAGTGTTTATATGGCACTTATGGCCAATTTTCGATGTACATTTTTTGCCATGACTTTAACATTTTTAAAGACGGGTTTGCATAAAAAACCATAACGTGTATGGGTGCTAAGGTAAAAAGTAGACTGTTTTCAACAAAATTTAAAAGATTATTTAGATTGCAATTACATACATATATGTTTTTGGAGTAAGTTTAATTTAAATGCCAATTAAATAAGATGGTTTATAGGCAATAAAACTCCATTCCATAAAGATGCTGTATGGAGTCTATGTGAAAATTTGGACCGTTTCTCATCATTTTCAATAGGTTTCGTCCTTGTGACAAATAAGTACCAAATTGTATCAAATTATGTTAACAATTTTGGCTAGCACTGCGCAAAATAAAAATACTAAATATTTATCTAAATTAATGCCTGTTTTGCCAAAAAAAAAACCGACAAAATGACAATACATATAAGAAATTGGCCAGTTTACTTCGTATTTTAAGCGATACGAACGAAGAGATGATCAATACATTTTTTACAAGGGTATAAATATGTCTTCTATATTAAATGCTTGTTTACAGATAGATTTTAAAAGATAAAATATAATTTGTTTGTTTAAACTTTGATATTGTTACATGTGGAACTGTTGCTTATAATTCTAATACGCTTAACAGTTTAATATCTTAATTTTTTCTAAAATCTTTGGATGAAGTTTCCTGACGATCTGGCCTAAGCAACCAGTGAAATGCGCATAGGAATAGCTTATCCCATATGTCTGGGATCACACTATGAAAGTTTTCTTTCAGAAAGTCTGATTTTATTGGTGAGAGGGGAAGAGAACATGCTTTTCCTTTCTCCTCTCTCGCCTATAAACTCAGACTTTCTGAAAGAAAACTTTCATAGTGTGAACCCAGACTAAACAATAAATTTCAGTGTTTTTATCAAGAATAAAAATTGGGAATTAAGCATGAGAAACAGAATCTTGTAAATAGAATATATTTAAAACGTTTTTAATGAATTTCTTGGAAAAACTATACATCGCACTTGTTCAACAATACTGCATTAACTCAAAATTTAAAAATGTTCAGTAGAAGCAAAAAAAATTCTTAATTTTACATTAAAAACATATGAAAAAGGATTTTTAAACCAACCGTTTCATTAGCAAAAAAGGAGATAAAATAGCACGATATTTTTACAGCGGTTAGATATTGAATATTGCGTTTCGACTTTTTCCAAAAAGTGAAAAAATAAAAATTTTGAGTAAAACACTAGTGTTGAACAAGTGTAACATATTATCAAAAATTATAACAACATATTTTTTAAATTTTTGAATTTTTTAACGCATTTTTTCATAAAAGAAAAGCATGATATTCCATACCCTTTCTCACATGCCATTGCAGCAAAATGGGAGGAAAGTAAGTTTCCTTTTTGTGAATGTCGTTTTTATAAATGTTAAATGGGTTAATAAAAACAATCAACAAAAAGTTAGAAAATATACTTGCGAAGAATATTTTCAAAGCTTTAGGCGGCAGCCCATAGTGTGAGCGTATCTAGCTTCTTTACATACAGCTACGGTCAAAAAAAAATAGGGTCACACAATTTTAATTCATACAGAATTAAAAATTTCGGTAGAAACTTCGAATTTATTTAAACTTTTTTTTTTAATTATTGTATCTGGCAGCACTTTGCAATTAATGATAATATAGTAAGCTGTCATAAATCAGGAATCCCAACCATTGGTAAAAACAAAAACGGTAAATTACTTTATAAATGAATTAGAGTCAGCAAAAGTTATTACTTTGTGTGGCTAAAACTAAAAGTAAGCGACAAATTGCCAAAATTATTAGAAGATCCCAGAATTTTGTATTTAATGCATTACGAGATAAAACAAATAATTTTTTGGAGGCAGGTAGGAATGGGCAAGAAATATCGATATATCAAAATATCGATATTTAAAAAAATAATCGATATATATCGCCGATATTTAAAATACCGATACATCGATATATCGATATTGAAATACGACTATCGAATTCGATATTTTTTTAAAGTCAGTCTTCATTAAAAATTCAAAATTTTAGCCGTTTTTTAAAGAATTACCATCACTGCATGCATCATATGTTTTTTTTAAATTAATATGATTGGCATTTATAAGAAGAAGAATTCAGAAAAAATCGGAGTTTTCACATTGCAGATTTCTAATTAAAACAGTGAAGTCAAACCAACTTGAAAAGATTTATTTTATGCGGTTTTGTAATATATGTGCCTGTATATGTATTTGGAATAAATAAGATTTGTGCATATGGGCATTTCCATTTTGACGTGTCGTGATATTTGTTCCACAAAATTTAAAAAAGTTATATGAAGAAGTCAAATTTGTAATAAGGGTTTTTATATATACAAAGTAATTAAGTAGCACTATATTCAGAAAAAAAATTACAGGCGCCAAGGATTTGCAGATATAAGGAAAAATTTGGCGTGACGTTAAAAAAACGGAAGTGGATTTTGGCTTAAATTACAAAACTGAATAAGACTGCGAATTGAGCAAGATGTTTTCTATAAAACCTTTTTTAGTAAACTTTGGACTTATATAGATTTATTTTCCAAGTTATAAAATTTAAAAATCTTTGCTCTTTGAAGGAACATATGGGCATTTTCAGCGAAAAGTCAACTTTTTTTAATGCAACACCAAAATGCAAATAAGGTTGTTTTTTAAGACCATGTTGTTCAACCGTTATCCCTTTTTTACTAAATGTAGAGCTAGTTGCGCTTCACACCGAAATATAAAAAAGTTAACTATACATATGAAATTTCTTGAAAAACAATTCAAATTACTTCTAACGTTACGTTACAAAAAGTCTACTTTTCGCTGGAACTGCCTATATATGTATATATATATATTAAATTTTTTAATTTGGTAATAGTTCCGGCAATATACGTTCGATATATCGATATATCGATATTTTTGGAACAATATATGTATATCGATACTCTTTAAAAATATCGATTCGATATATATCGATATATTTTTTTTAACTTGCCCATCCCTAAATCACATCAAGTTTTTATCAACTAGTGACCCTTTCATGTCTGATGCAGCAATTAGAGCTGAGCTAGGAGCTGAAATTTCCAGTAGGACTGTAAGCGACACCGACAAAATCGCATTTTATTTGCAAAACAACATGCACATTGGAATGGCCAAGTTCTCTCCAAAAAGTGGCGAAACGTATTATGGTCGGACGAATCCAAAATCAAATTGATTGGAAGCGATGGAAAAACGTGGGTAAGACGTCCAAAAAAATAAGGAATTATGTTCCCGCTACACAATAAAAACTTTTAAGCAAGGCGAGGCAATATAATGGTATGGGGGTGCTTTTTGTGAAATGGAGTAGGCCATTATATTGGATAAAGGAGAACATAAATGAAAATCTTTACTGCCAAATCCTGAGCGAAGTAATGCTGCCCTACGCCGACTGGGAAATATCTGCAACATTGGTATTTCAACAAGACAACGACCTACAACAAACGTCTTTGGTTGCAAAAAAGTGGTTCTTGGACAACAGGGTAAATCTAATGACTGGCCAGCTCAATCGAAGATTTAAATCCAATAGAAAATTTGTGGATAATAGTAAAGGAAAAATTGGGAATAGAGACAAATTTGTCGATAATAGTAAAGGAAAAATTGGGAATAGAGACGAATTGTGGGAAAAAAATTAAAGTGCTAGGTGTTCCATACCGAAGAAGATCTGTCAGGAGTTGGTGGACTCAATGCCAAAAAGGTACACTTGTAAGCTTTTTATACTTAACTTAACTTTAACTTTTTATACTTAACTTTTTTGCATATTTTTTTAAAGTGACCCTATTATTTTGTTCCTTTGAAATCAAATATCCTAACGTCTTTTTATATTTTTTTTTATATTTATTATTTTATTTTTCTATGGAAAAGATCTCTAATACATAAAAAAAATAA
Organism: Pollenia angustigena; assembly: GCA_930367215.1. Classification (NCBI taxonomy): domain Eukaryota; kingdom Metazoa; phylum Arthropoda; class Insecta; order Diptera; family Polleniidae; genus Pollenia; species Pollenia angustigena. Next base: position 113,554,527 of record OV884057.1, on the reverse strand, counting down.
AATAAAAAATTTAAAAATACAAATGCTTGTTAATGTTTTATTTCGTTTTATTTAAAGTAATTGTTCGTGACCCTATTTTTATGTCCGCAGCTGTAAAAGCTGTTTAAGAGACAAATATCTAGTACAGACTAGTGCTGGGGTACTATTGATATTTATCGATAGTTCAGATTTCACTATCGATCGAATGTTTGTACTTAAGTAGGAAAACTTTAACTAGTTTTTTATCAGGCTACAGTTTGTTGTTTTTATCACTTTATTGAACGTAAAGACTTATGTATGTACGCACGTTATTTAAGATGCCAGTTTTTAAAAATTGTGATGCTGATAAGCACCTTTCTGCAGGAACTCAAGTTACAGGGACTATAAGATATTTTATTGCAACTTTAGATAATGTTCTTAATTGGATTTGATTCTCAAGCCAAAAGGTAATCAATCTAGCGGACTTTTCCTCTAATGGTCGTTCATTGTTTTATCCTGTGCTCGCAATTGCAATTACATATTTATTTGATTTTTTTTAAACAACATCATAAAACTATCTGACATTTCAGTCCCTATGTAAGCATATAAAACTTTCGGCATAAAGGCCTTAAGTTAGTAGTAAAAAAGCACAGCTAAGCAATCCATACCACCTGCCATTCTTATTGTTTGTATTCATTGCTGTAATTCTGCACGAATAAATAATAGCAAGTAAAAACGGGGCAAAAGACTTTGTGTATATACCCAATAAAAAATGGAGCTTCCAACGAAGCAGGTTTGTAAGGGAGAAACATAAAAGTTTCGCTTACCATTGCGCTTACGGAAGACATGAAGTTTATATGGCGAATTCCCACTTAGAAGCAATACATTTTTGACACATAAAGCGCATTATTCAGCTCACATAAAAATTGTTGGATGTAACGATCAGCTTTACACACTGAATGTTTTGATACAGTTATTTTTTTGGTATTCTCCCTTACAAACCTGCTTCGTAGTAAGGGAATGCCGTAGCACTTGATATGTTATTTTTTTTAATAGAAGTTGTTGAGAGTTCATTCACTTACTTTACTGCAAGTTCTGTATGTCTTATTGCGTAGCGCATAATTGTGCGCTTATTTTTTTAAATGTACCTTTAGTGCTTCGCAAAATGATAAATTTTTTTTTTTTTATTTTATCGATATTGATATTTTTCCTATCGATATTTTCGATAGTTTCCCAGCACTAGTACAGACCTTTTTTAATTCCTATCCATCTGACTGAACTAAAAAATACTGGTTTAATTAATTAAACTAAAAAATAAATATAGAAAAATCGAAAAACATCTCATGATTCGTCATTCAGACACAAGACATATATCAACTTAGAGCCACTTTTTGGGTTTGAGATTAAAGTTAATTTTATTCTATAATTAGCTAATCTGAGAATTAAGTTAATCTAGTATCAATTGAATTTGTTATTTTTGGGTGTTGGCTTAAACCATGTAGCGCTACCATACTGTGCACAAATAAATGGCAACATTTTTTTGCAAATATCAACTTTTTATCAAGCAATATGGATGTTTTCAAAGAAGAAGAAGAAAATGCGCGAATTTAATATTGTTTACAAGGTAGAAATTTTTTGCGTTTAAAGAAAAAATATATTACAGAAAAAATATAGAATGGAAAAATTATATAAAAATGCTAAGCAATGTTTTAAAATGTATTTTTTGTTTATATTTTTGCAAGTTCTTTATGTTAAACATGTGTATGTTGACAGTTTAAGTTTAGGTTTAAACCATCACCGTTGGCCGCTTAGAGCCACTTTTTGGGTTTGAGATTAAAGTTAATTTTATTCTATAATTAGCTAATCTGAGAATTTAGTTAATCTAGTATCAATTGAATTTGATATTTTTGGGTGGTGGCTTAAACCATGTAGCGCTACCATACTGAGCACAAATAAATGGCAACATTTTTTTGCAAATATCAACTTTCTATCAAGTAATATGGATGTTTTCAAAGAAGAAGAAGAAGAAGAAGAAGAAAATGCGCGAATTTAATATTGTTTACAAGGTAGAAATTTTTTGCGTTTAAAGAAAAAAATATATTAAAGAACAAATATAGAATGGAAAAATTATATAAAAGTGTTAAGCAATGTTTTAAAATGTATTTGTTGTTTATATTTTTGCAATTTCTTTATGCTAAACATGTGTATGTTGACAGTTTAAGTTTAGGTTTAAACCACCACCGTTGGCCGCTTAAACTAGCAAAAAAAAGTTAAAAAAATACAACTCAAAAAGTAAATACGGAGATTAAAGTTAATATAATCGCTAATCTCTAACCCAAAAAGTGGCTCTTAGTTATTAAAAGTTAATTAATTATATACTTACACTAGCTGGCGGTGAAGTCATAGGATTATTTTCAAGATTTATTTCAACCAATGTCGCCATTTGACGAATTTCGAGAGGTAGACTAGAAATACGATTATTCGATACATCCAATGAAACCAATGTTAGACAGGTGAGTTCTAAAACAAATTCAAATTACAGCTTCGTTAAAAATATTATATAAAATTATATTTACCTCGAGGTAAGTACATCAATTGATTGCTACGCAAAGAAAATGAACGCAACGAACGTAATTCACCAATACGTGCCGGCAACGTTGTCAGCTGATTGTATGACGCATCCAAATCGGTCAAACGATCCATCCGTCCCAATTCATCTGGTAATGCAATCAATCGATTATTCGACACTAATAATACTTGCAGGGGTAGGAAACACAATTCACGCGGCAATGAAGACAATTGATTGCTGCGCAAATCCAAATATGTTAAAGAAGTCAAATGTTTCACCGATTCTGGTATGCTGCGTATAGTGTTGTGGTAGAGTAGCAGTGTCTCAAGAAATGAAAATGTTGTTATTTCCTCCGGCAATTCACAAAATCGATTGCGGGATAAGTCTGAAAATATAAATAAGAAAATATTTCCAATTAAAATCTTGCACAAAGAAGTAACAAACAAAGTTAAAAATAAAAAAAATTAATGTATGTACATATCGTCATCTTAAAGACCTAATAACCTTTCTGCAAAAATTTCAAAATTGAGTTTTTTATGGATTTTTATTCCCTATATCATAACGCATATGTGTGCAAAATTTTGAACATGTAATATTATATCCTTGAGGACCGTTACGCACAAAAAAAGAGAAAAATAAATCATAAAAAATCACGATAAAAGTTTAATTTTGTTGCATAGGTTAATTTAAACAAACATTAAGTACTTGTTTTTGCTTAAACCAGTAAAAGAAACTACTACTGTAATTATTTAATGTATATAATGTTCATGTGTATAAAGAAATTTGTATTTATTCATACTAATTAGTACTGCAGATAGGTTATTTGGTTTCAGATTTTTACAATTCCAAAAAACCTAAGTGTCATAACATATGATGTGATTAGAAAAACAAAATTTTCTCAACCGATATATATTACTGGTTTCATTTTAATGAAAATGTGTAATTTTCGTTTGAATATTGGTAATAGTTCCAATTTTATAACGTTTTTTCCCCCTCCTGTAAACTTTTGAAAACTGCAGATAGGTTATTTCGTCTTTTAGGTGACGATATGTATAAGTATATATAAACAAAACCATTTGCTTTGTAAACATTTTAGTGCTTAATGTTGAGTGTTTGCAGCAATTATTACGGAGGTGGGGTAGGGGTAAAAGCAACAATATTTAGTATATTGTTCTATTTCTAAATTAAAAATACATCTTGGTTCAGTGGTTGCAAAGAATTTTTAATTTTAAGTGATTGTAAAATACGTGAGGTATTTTTCTTTTTTCGTGTTTAACTTTTAAATTTTCGATAAATATTTTTAGAGTTTCTTGTCATGGCCGTTAATAATTCACATATGTATGTAGTTTATAAATGGTTTCGAGTATTTTTAGCAGCATAACACCACAAACATAAATACACACATCATGCACGTATGTATGCGTTTGGTTGCTGCATGTTGCACACAATAAAGTAAATATTCATAAAATACAAAAATAAAAAAACTGTTTTTAAAAGGAAATACAAGTACACACATTAACAAATATGTACTTCATTAGGTCAATAAAAAATATACCTAAAGTGATATTTTAAGAAAATTGCCTAGATACTAAATGTAAATTAAGATTCAAAAAACAAATATCCGCACAAACGGTTAACAAATTTGAAATTTTCAAAACAGTTCAATTTTCCATTTAACTATCTAGTCATCAAATTCTTTGTAAAAAAACCAAATTTTTTAAACGTTTGCAATCTTAAGCTAAGTCTACACGATATGTTGAATCAGCAAATTTGCTTTCAGTGCCAACATATCGTATAGACACCAAATTTTTTCAACAAACGTATGCTTACCAACATATGACAGGCATTTGTTACCGATGTCAGCAAACTTTTGTTCACAATTATAGCATATCGTCTAGACACAATATTTTTTGCTTTTCAACAAATTTTTTACGTATGTTGACAAATGTTATTTGTTGAAAGTCGTATGCAAGCTTTCAAGCATACAGCAAATTTGGTAGCATATGAATAATATAAAAATTGGTATTCTTTTAATAACCCCGGAACTTATCCAGATTTCTAGCTCATCGACAAACAAGGAACAAAAAATTGCATTTATAAGTGCTTTGAAAATAGAAACGTTTGCCAAAGAACTTTGTTTTAGAGTTATAGCCCATAAAAGTTGATCAATTCTTAACCAATATTTCTTGAAGTATAAATTGGATCACAGCAATATGGATATCGCTGAAGGGTGTTTCCAAATACCTTTCACATGGTATATCAAATATGCCGAATTATTAACCCATTAAGAACCAATTTAAAAAAATATTTTAATGTATTAATCAAAATGTTATCGATATAAAGGTATTTTTTACATATAATATTTTATAGGGATCGCTTGAAGCTTTCAGTTATTAAAGTTAAAAAATTTTATTATAATAAATCTCTTGTTTGATATAGAGTTATGAGTATACATGTGGTAATATTTTATATACTCACAGAATATACAGATAAATATTTGAGGGTGTACCTAATTTGGGACTCATGGGCAACCATGGACCCGATAAAACAAATAAGGTTATAGTCGCCAAATTTTATATTACATAATACTAAAATTTTTAAGGATTTTATGGTATTGGTAATATTTTTGTGAGTGATAATTGTATAGGAACTATAGATTTAGAATATAAAGTTTAATCTTAATACCAAGATAAAAAAATGGTTTATTGGCACAAAGATTCTAATCTGAAAAGTAGTTAGTATTTTTGAGAAATTATGGACCGTTCCTCACCGTTTTCAATAACAATAAATATTTAGTACCAATGTACCAAATTGTATCAAATAATTGCGACCTGTACTTTGCACACTACAAAGTAAGCAACCAGCCAGCCGGCCGGACAGACATCGTTATATCGACTTAAGATAGTGATTGAGTCGATCGGGATACTATAAAATTGTTATAGGACCAATATTTTTAAGTGTTACAGACACTATGGTGGTGTGGGTATCAAAATGAAAAACATACTGCTGGCCGGCCCATAACTTACCATAACGGTAGAACTGTAACCAATTATAAAACTGTGAGGCTTTATAAATAATGTTTAGATCAATCCAGTTCATATATTTTAACTACATATTTGCGGATTTGACCCAGCCCAATATATCTTTCTTACTTATTCAGTATTAATATGCATACATAAAACTATTAATTTTTGCACTAAAGGAGATAATTAATAAAAAATTTTAAATAAAAAAAATTAAAATAATAAAAAAAGGAATTGTCAAATTTATTTGAAATGTTTAAACAAATGTTCTCTTTACTCAACATACATAAGAACAGACGAAATTCAACATATCGTGTAGACACAAAAATTGTATGCTAAATTATTTGTTGAAATATCATTTGCTAGCATATGATGAATTTGAAAAATTTAGTATTTTCAGCATATCGTCTAGACACCTAGCATATTGCATATGCTGACAGAGACATTTGTTATTATTTTTAAGCATATGAGTGCAAGCATACATTTGCTGATTCAACATATCGTCTAGACTAAGCTTTAATCATTTTTGTTATTAAAATTATAAAAAAAGTTTTTATGTTGTCAGTCCGGTTTTCTCAATAATTTTAGAGTTTTTATATCGTTTTAGTAGTTTTAAATTTAAATTGCACAAATGTAATTAAAATTTGCGCAATTATACCTAAAGTTGTACATCATCCTCTTACTCCAACAAAAATTGTTTATACACATGGACTAATTGATATAGATTTGAAACCAGAAACCATATTTGAGTAGTAGTGGTCGAAATTCGACAATATTTATTTACGCAAATATGAAGAAAATATACTTATAAGTATAAATGAATTTCCATATTCCAAGCATTTGTGTTTTTCTGTCTTATTGGATCGATTTGGCGAGGGACCAATTTCCGGTCAATATGTTATCTTTCACACAAGTCCGTGAATGTTAAATTTAATTTTCTAAGTTTAATATAAAAAAAATCAGAAAGTACCAGTTAAAAAACCAAAAAGTACTAAAGAGTCTCCACTTATTGTTTCTCAATCTCTGCATGTCGAATTTTATGTTGATTGGCTCAGTATTAATAACAATTAAAAAAGTACCAGTTAAAAAACGAAGAATTACCTAAAAGATCGCTCTTACAGAATCTCAATCACTCAGGACGCTGCATGTTTAATTTTATGTTTCTAGGTCCAATACTAACAGAAATTTAAAAAGTACCAGTTAAAGGACAAAAAAGTACCTAAAAGTTTTCTTTAATAGATTCTCATCCACTCAGGATATTGCATATTTAATTTTAGTTTTCTCGGTCCAATTTGGACGAAAATTAAAAAAAAAGTACCAGTTGTAGAACGAAAAAGTACCAAGCAGCTTCTCCTTACAGATTGTTATTCACCTAGGTAGATGTATATTTAATTTTATGTTTCTAGGTCCAACATAACGAAAATTCAAAATGTATCAGTTGAAAAACAAAATTTTTCATCTAATAGATTCTCATTCAGCACCCTGAACCTGTAATTTTATGTTTCAGGCCCCTATTATGGTTTATAACTCAACGCAGTCGAGTTGTAATTACACTAAATTTGTAATTATTGTAATTACATCTTAATTTATTATTATGGTTTACAACTTTGCTATAATGCGGTGAACAAAAACATAACAAATATTACAACTGATCACAAACAGTTGTCTTAAATACAACTAAACTGAGTTGTAAACCGTAATAGGCGCCGGGCCCTAAGTTCAATTTTATAGAAAATTCACAAATTATCACATGCAGCACGGAAAAGTAAAAGAAAGATATTAGATTTCCCATTATTCCCCTTTTTGATCTTTTTTCCCCCATTGAAGTATAAAAAAATTTCAGTATTATAGTTGGAGCCCATAGAAAAAATTTTGTAAACAAAATGTACCAAAAATAGGTATGATTTTCACCCCTTACACGTTCGAATTTCCATAAAGAACCAAATTCCTTTTTGGTATTGTTTAGATAAGTTACGAATTCGGTATAATATTTATTTCTATGTTTATTAGTTGAAAAGATAGATGGGGTGACAAAGAAGTTCCAAAATACAGGTTATATCCGTTTACATCTCCTTAAAAGGCCCGAATTTCAAAAAAGCAATTGCATTAAACTGTTTATAATTTATTTTTCTTCTATATTTCTAAATATAACCTACCAGTTGTTTGCACCCTTATTGTGTTTGGCGTATTTAAAAAACGCTAGAGTTGTGTCGTTCCGGAACGACCTAGTTCCATTGAACGATTCCCTAAAATTAACATTGCGGACTTTTTCAGTATTTCATTTTTTGCCGTTCCTCGTTCCGCAATTGCAATCCGTTGGATGATCACATGTATTTTTGTAGGTTTATTTTTTGTTTATTGATCAATGTTGTCGACTTTTGTGTATTTTTGTAGTGACATATAAAAAAATTAATTAAATCCATTACTAACGTGATCCAAAGCGATATATTTTAGCAATATACCATTCATAATTATTTGTTATTATTTTTTACAAACATGTTAATAAATACATAATTCTTATGTATATAGTTGTTACGCCACAACATAAAATCAAACAATAACAAATATTTGGTTGTTGACGTTTTAACGAACGACAAAGAAGTTTTTTCGTTCCTCGTTCATTCATTGTTAAAAGTAAAAAACCGGAACCATGAACGAAAGGAACGACCTAGTTCCTTTGATATTTCGGATCGGTCGTAACGATTCCACAAAAGGAACGATTTTGCCCAACTCTAAAATACGCCTACGACTGTTTGGTAATAGATTAAAAAGAACGTGAACTTTTTTCCTTTAATCTATTACCAAACTGTCGTAGGCGTATTTTAAATACAACAAACACAATAAGGGTGAAAGTTGCATATTATGCAAACTGTTAGTTATGTCTTTTGGCGTTTATCATGTAATCTTTTGCGGATAGGGCCATCTGTTTTTATTAATAAAATTGCTGATTTTGGTCGAAAGATTACAATACTTTCTGTGGACATTTGTGTTGATTTAAATCATCAGAATCAATGAAAAAGCCAATTTTTGGTTGGGGCCTTTTGAGTTTTAGGTAACGATATATAAAGCGGCATATTATTATAAGCTTTCAACACAGGATTGTTTTCAAAATTTGTTCGATCACTCGAAATTGATTTCTATAACATGAAGAAATCGAAACTAATGCAATACAAATGTATATGGCGGGGTAAGAATAGCTGCTCGTTGGCCAGGCTATAACATTGGGAAAATCCGCGTTTTACTTGCGATTGGTAGGGACCAGATTAGGATAGCGATATGATGAGGAGGAGGAGGAGAAAATTGGATTTCACTTTATCTGACAATGCTCCAGTCTCGGGGATATTAGGACGAGGCATTGTGGGAGACCAGAATTGACATGCTTGGATATTCTACCTGATAAAGGACTTAAGTCGATCAGTTATGTTTGGAGCGTAATGGCTTAACTCTGGTCACTAGCTCAGTGTATCACAAGGGAATCGCTTTAAGTACCCAAGTGAGCCGTCCTTGTGCCGGCTGTCTATTGAACCTAACCTAACATAACCTAAATAAGAAAATACAAACAAACAGGAACTCTAATACGTACCTGCGACTATTTTATGTTAATTCCCGGACTTTAAATATTTAATTCAATTACCAAATGTTTAATATTTTCCATGTAGTAATTTAATGCACTATGCATCGAGAATAAGTTCTTTATATAGAAAAAATCTTTTGATTCAAAATTAAAAAAAAATACTTAAAGCATCCCCTTGTGTGAGTGTTTCTTCATAATATTTTCTTCACTTAACCAACTGACCTAATTGAAAATTTTATTTTTAACTGGACTGTGAAAAAGTGAGCACACCTTTTTTAATTGGCAAATGGAACGGAAAGAAAAAAGCAAAAAAATAGAACACAATTTAATGTTAAACACTCAAATAAATTTATTGAAGTTTTATGCTGGATTTTTTTTTTATTTTTTTTTTAACTCTGCCATGTCGTACTTATTTTAATTAGAAAAGTTTACATTTGCACGAAAACAAACCAAATGTACAAATTTTCTTTCCATTTGAATGAGAAATAAATTGTACAACAAAGAATGAGATTTTTCATTAATTAAGATGACGGCACACAGTGGGTTAACAAAGATGTGACAGTTAAAATAAAAAGGTACATATCATAAATTATCAATTTTGTATCTTAAGACAATAAATACCATCCTGATTACAAAGTTATAATAAAAGGAGATAAATTATGTTGTTTAATTTTATTGCACATGCTGCATACAGAAGGGCCAAATTAGCACAATTCTGCTTAAAAAAAAAAGAAAAAATTAAATGAAAAGCGGTCACAACAAGAAAACAGCATATTTCAGCAATTGAATAAGCTGATCTCGTTATTTTGAAATCGCAACAAATCGTTTAAAAAAAACCCATAACTACAAAATTGCAGGAAAACACCAGTTGTGCGAGTGCAAACGACAGACAGTCCAAGGCAAGCAACATCCAAGAGACAACCCCAACGACTGTCAGTTCCATGACAGCAACAATTATTTTAAAATAAGTGCGTGAAAACACTTTGGAAAAGTACAAAGCAAAAACATAAACGAAACAAAACAAAACGACGATGACGACGACGACATCATTGACTGGTACTACAATTTATTTCACTAGCAAAGTATGTGGTTTCTTTTGTACTATGCCACATGTACGAACAAGTCTTTCCCTCATACGGTTTGGACACAGACTTTTACTACAAATGCACTTTGGGGGCAATACAAAAACAACAAACGATAGACAGACAACCGAATCAAAAATCTTGTTTCCAAACAAAGATAATTTGTTGTGAATGAAATTGTTCAGCATGTTTTAATGATTTGTTTTTTTTTTTCTTGAGAGTGTTTCTTATTTTAAAATTGTATCTACAAAGTGCTTTTCATGCTTTGGAAACAAGTGAGGTTCTCGTATTTGGTACTTTGAACAATTATCAGAAAAAATATTTGTAAATTAAACTTAAGGGGGACTTTCAAATTTCCACACATTGTCTCCATTTTATTATGCTTGTACAGTAGAGTAAGTAGTGTGTCCCGAAAAAATATGGTTAAATGATTTTAACCGAAATAACAGTTGAAAATGAATGATTTAGAAAAGATAATCACCCTTATCGGGTTTGGCGTAATTAAAATACGCCTACGACTGTTAATAGATTAAAGAGAACGTGAACTTTTTTCCTTTGGGCCCGTTTTCACAACTTACCGATAGCTAAAGGTAGGATGTCCATTATTACAACTTTACTTAAAGTAAAGTTTTAATAATGGAACACTTTTTATAAGGCTGGTTAAAGTCTACTTTTAGCTATCGGTAAGTTGTGAAAACGGGCCTTAATCTATTACCAAACAGTCGAAGGCATATTTTAAATACGCCAAACACAATAAATGTGAATATATGACATATTTTCAAAAGCTAAAGTGATAAAAAAATAATACTTTTTTGGGCCAAGAATAGGTTTGGCTGGAATAGTTTTTTCTAACTCATTCTTAGGGCCATTATTACAACTTGAAGTTAGCTAAAGTTAAGATTAAATTGACAGATAATAATGTGTTATCTGTCAAAAAGCGTCTGTTAACTGTCGGATAACAGCTAACGCCAAGTTATAATAATGGCCCTTAATGATTTTAAGTTGATCGGTGTGTGTTTTTTTTAACACGCAAAAACAGCTGATTTATATTTTTTTTTTTTTTTTTTTTTTTGTTTGTTTGTTACATTTTTAATTAATATATTAACGGCCTTATTTATTAAATAGAAAACAGCAGCCGTATTCTGTAACATGCTTAGCTAAAGCTTAATCTCGATCGCTAAAATGCCTTAGAGAATGCAAAAATTAAAATTTTTAGCGATGACATTAAAAGCCAAAATTGCTGCGAATTAAATTTGTATGGCATTGTTAAATCTAGCAATGCACGTTACACTATTGTATTCGTAGCCAAAAATCGTTAAATAAACTTTATAGATTTTTAGCGATAGAGATTTAGCTTTAGCGAATTACAGAATACGGCCACAGGTTAATAAAGGGTTTATGAAATGGATTTTGTATAAAAATTTGTTTAATTAACCTATTATTAACCTGTTTTTTTTTTTTTTTTTTTTTTTGTATAAATAAATCACATTTAAAATCGTTTTAAATACAAAATTCTGTTCTGTACCGCAACTCTGTAACTTTATCGTTAAGTAACGAGAAATCTCTCTCATTTAGAAATAATCAGCCTTAATACGGTTGTCATCGTCATACACGACTGTGTCGTATTTTGTAATATAATAAAGAAACACACAACCCGTATTATTTATTCTACTAGAAAAACGACTAAGTCGTTTACGTCAACGACAACCGTAAAAAGCCAGAGGAGCCAGAGACACTCTAGCACAACATTCTGCTCTTACACAACTGTATTTGGAGCGGTGATAACCGCGAACGTGTGTGACACATTTAAATGTAGGTTCTAGACCCACCTTTTAGTATACCGATTGACGCAGAATCGATCTAACGAGGTCCGTCCTTCCATCTGGCTGGCTGGTTGTCTGTCCAAGTTAAACTTGCGCCCAAAGTACAGGGCCCTGTTCCTCAAAACTACAAGTTACAAATCTAAAAGTAAAATACATTGGAAACAAAAACAAAAATTGTAAAATTGTTGCTTTTTTAATGTATTTTACTTGTAGATTTGTAAATTGTAATTTTGAGAAACAGGGACCAGGTCGCAATTTTGGATGTGTATGTGTCCATTGTTACAAGCACAGAGGCGTCACGAGACAGAAAATATTGTGTTTTTTCTGTCTTTTTCTTCGATCACTTCGATTCTTTGATCACGCAATTTGTGTTGATAGTAGCGGCCTGTTTTTACACATTGCCACTTCACTTCCAAAAAACGTTTTCTTTCTATTTCTTCGAAAGCTGCCCTCGCAAATGATTTAGACATTTTTCATACGTCACTTTTTTCACCTCTGTATGCTTTGTGGTCACAAGGCCGAAGTCTATTCAAAATGGTGAGAAGCAGTTCATAAATTTAAAAAGCCCACATGCAAACAACAGAGTTTTTATGCCCATAAACCCTCTTGCTTTGTAGATATTTAGGTTAAATTATGTCCAAAAATATTGTGGCAACCTTATTCAGCATAGCAAATTTTATTAGAATCGGTTTATATTTAATCTTAGTACCAAAATCACTTCCGAATATAACTTATTATAAGTACCCTTTTTAAAAGTAAATATTTTATATCATAGTAGTCATCATAGTAATAGGAGTAGACAAGATAATATTTGGCACAAATATCTCTTATGTAAATCTTAACCTCACAAGGTACTCTTTTTGGCGGGAACATGATTGCTCATGGGTCCCAAATACTATATTTCAGGGTCGAGCTATACTTTCTTCCTTTTTTTTTGTCATTAAAATTGGCTTATTTACTATATATGGGGGATTCACAAGGTGTGCTATTAAGTCATATCGTCATAATGTCCTAAATAATATTTTACAATCGCTTAAAAAAAATATTGTTGTGCTTCAAATAAAAAAAAAAACATTTTAATGCTGTGTTTATTGATTCGTCATAACCAGGGAAACCACAAATATGCAATTGCATGTTTTTCCTTGTGCGACCAATGAAGGCAGAAATAATATAATCTATCCGTTTTAGAGCTTTTCATACATACATTTCGATTTGTTAGTGCATATTTTGGCATATTTTACCGTTTGGAGCATATTTTTGATTAATCTAGTTAAAATAGCCTTTTTGCAGCATTTTTTAAGTTTTGAGCGCATATTTTGCCTTTTTAAGGCATATTTCTATTATATTTCATATAATTCTAGTTAACAGATGGCTTTCAGTTTTAAATATCTATCCGTATATCCAACGTGTTGCTTTAATTTCGCCATCCACATTTAATTTTTACTCTAAAATGAAGACAAAGCAGGTTGTCATTAAAGATAATAAACCTGTCGTTGTCACACAACCAGTGTTCTTTAATCTCTTACAAAAAACGACTTGTGCGATTACGACAACCGGAATAAGGCTGAATGTTATTTTAAACTTTAAAATTTTACATAAATGCAAAAATTAAGGAAAAATCAATTATAAACATACTTTTTTGGCGATGTGTGCAATACATAGAAATCTGAACAAATCTTTTAGTACACCGATCGACTGAGAATCACTTTTAAAAGTAATTTAGCGATGACCATCCGTCCGTCTTGCTGGTTGTCTGTTCATGTTAACCTTTTGCGCAAAGTACAAGTTGCAATTTTGTACAAGTTTGATCAAATTTGGTAAAGACATTTTAATTGTACCAAGGACGAAGTCAATGTTAATGGTGAGAATCGGTCTTTAATTTAATATATTCCCCATAAAAACTTCTTTTCAAATTACACTATTTGTGTACGTAAGCAGTTAGATTAAATTCGCCCAAAAATATGTTACAGCAAATTAAATTCTTTTCGAATTGGTCTGTTAATATGTACTATGGTTTTTAGGCTTAACCGATTATAATTTAATTGAACATTTTGTTTTTATTTTTTTTGGGTCATATTTGTACCAATTTTGAAGGCATATTTTTTTTCAAATTTTTGCTGCATATTTAATGCGCATAAAACGCATTAGAGCATATTTCTGGTTTCCCTGGTCATAACTGTACAGTAGAAATCTAAATAATAACCGGTTGCCCACAGCATATTGCTTGTAATTATTATAAGACATATGACTTTACAACTTTATGACTACCTTGTGAATCCCCCAATAGTTTTAATCTGTTAACAGTACATTTATTATTATCTAGACGAAAATTACAGTGGTCTACAAATTTGGAAAAAAAAATGACTGCTGAAACGAAGCATGTTTTTTAACTAATCTGAGTGCGCTAATTATCGCATGCTGGCAATACTGTAAAAGTCAATTCTGACACTACAATTTCACAGTTATTTATTTGACAGAAGCCCACATTCATTCTCAATCGTCATTATATTAGTAGCGTTTAAGCATGTCAGGTAGACCGTGTGTTACTGATTTAAGCTATTTTTGCTTTATCTGTGGTGAATATTTGGTTAGAAAAAAAAGGATAGCAAATATTTAAAAATAAAATATGAAATATTAAAGTTATGTTGTCCTAAAAATTGGGAAAATCGAAGAAGAACTTATTTACTTTAGAACGCAAATTTGCTGCTCATCTCACACAAAATTTATAGAAAAAATCATTAAGATTTAATTATACGTTATGCCATATTCCTCTTATTATTAAATGAATACAGTCCCCATTTTAAATTTCAATCAATTAAGTTTTCAACGATTAGTTGAGATCATACAATAAATATTAAAAAAAAAACTCTTGTTATTTTACAATTGGCAATGAAATAAATTGTTGAGTTTTTAATTTATAATAATAAAAAAACACTGTAATTAAATTCGAAAAAATGCTTTTGTTACAAATTTAATGCATTTATTTAACTTGACAATGAAAGTACTTTTATGGTGTCATCACTAATTTTCTGAGAATGTTTATGCATTTAATTTTTCATAATTTAATGATAATTAATATTAATATTAAATAAGTTAATATTTTTTTTAAAAGTGAACTGAAATTTTATTTTGCAGGATATTTTTGTATAACTAGCTGACCCGGTCCGCGTTGCTGGCCCTAAGCAAACATTAGTGTTGTATTACCAGACGATTTAAATTGAGCTTTAAACGAAATTACGGCCTTTTAAATTTTCCTTCCGTAAAAACCTAAGTTGGACCATGGCGATGATTTTAAAGAAAAAATCGTCCAAATCGGTCAAGCCGTTCTCAAGTTATGCGCTTAATATAAAAAGTGGGCGTAAAAGTAGGCGTAATACATTTTTCTTCCGATGAAAACGTAAAATGGATTAATACGAACATTTAAAAGAAAAATTAGTCAAATCGATAGAGCCGTTTTTTGATTTTGGGTAAATCGAAAAAAGTGGGCGGGGCAAAATTTTCTTTCCGTAAAAACCTAAGTTGAACCATGGCAATCAAAATCGCTTGAATCGGTCAAGCCGTTCTCAACTTATGCGCTTAATAGAAAAAGTGGGCGTAAAAGTAGGCGAGGTAAATTTTTCTTTCGATGAAAACTTAAAATGGATTAATACGAACTTTTGAAAGAAAAATTTCTCAAATCGATGGAGCCGTTTTCTGATTTTAGGTAATTCAAAAAAAGTGTTCGGGGCAAAATTTTCTTTTCGTATAAATCCAAATTATTTAGAAGTCATTGGTGGTGAAATATGAAAATTGGATTTTGCCACACCCCTCCGCCCGCAGACCGAAAATCAAAAATCAGACTTCACAGTGTCACCCGCCTGAATATTCTGAAGATTCCCTGAAAATTTCATCAAAATCGGACCAGCCGTTTTGGAGTCCATACGTTACATACACACATACATACATACATCCTATTTTATATATATAGAAGATAAATAGATAGATTATTGTACAATTTGCTACTAAGTACAATGCTTTAACAAATTTACGCAAACTTTTTCGAGAGTGTATTACACTCATAGAAAAATGCATCTTCGTATCGATGATGCCCTTACATCAGAATTGTGGCATCAATGTTATTACAAATGCCATCAATGAGGCAAAAAATGACATCAATCCAATGACGAATGTCATCATTAAATTTTGTCATATTTTATGCGTCATCTTTGCTACGAATACAGTGACATCAATTCGATGCCACGTTCTGTGTATTATTAACAAAATTATCAATAAAAATTTTCATTAATTTCCTTGCTTTAGTAAAAATTATTTAATGAAAATAACTAATTATTCAAAATTATTTATATGTTCAAAAAGTAAAATTCGAAGCAAAAATTCCCATCTCTAATTTTTTTAAATTTTTTAGTTAAATACATCACATTTTCAAAGTATGTAGAATGATTACGAAAACCATATCGGGCATGCTGCTGGTGTTTTATAATTGAGAGTTCTTCTGAAAAACAAAGGCGGAATAGAACAAAAGTGAAACAAACATGTGTAACAGGTAAGAAAATAATAATATGCTCCTACTTTGAGTTAAGTTAATCCATAAGACTGATAGTTTGTCAGTTTCAATTTTTGGCCCTGATGACAATTTGACCAAGGATGTTAAGGCTGACATCAGTGAACATGTCTATGTCGATCATTCAAAGGGAAATATACATAAGTATAAATGATGGATAAAATTTAACTTTAGAGGTGTCACTTGATTCTGAACAGCTTTTATCTTTTAAACTACAACGCAAAAATCATTAAACAATATTGTGGAAAATGTTATAAATCCGATTCTTGGCGTTTTAAATTTATTTATTACATTTTCTTAAATGGCCTTATAAGCCAAAAAAAAAAACATTCCTTTTACGAATGCCAATCAAAGCATCAAAGGCAATCATGGCTGGTAAAATATTATTGTGTCCGTAAATTGCGAAACATGAAAAGTTCATAATTAGCGAAGGATTTGAAGACAAAAAGAACGTGCCTAGACTACTTCCATAACCATCTCAATTCCAAACTGGTAATTTACATCAATCACTAAAAAATATTAAGAATTCTGTTAAAATAGTTTTACATATAAAAGGCAAAAAAAAAAAAATTAGTTGCGAGTTTTGAAAATCAAAAGAACTGCAATGATGTAAATTTCCACTGGGAACTCTTTGTTGTCCAAAAACATTTGTATACCATGGTTTTCCTATTATTTGTTGCGATAGATAATTTTTTCAAAGTCCATTGAAAATATTTCGATTAAGTGAATCGTCAATTTCAATATTTAATGAATGTTTCTTTTAATTACTACCCAGCCAGCAAAACACTTCAACGTTGTCCGAATCACACATTTCTTGCAAACTTCATTTTTAGATACTTCGTTCAGATTTCTGTGTGCTTTATTTCGCGTGGATAAACCGGGAATTTATGTATAGAAATGTAAATTTTTTTTTGTTTAAATAATGACATCTCCTCAGGTTATTATTGGTTTGACCTACCGATTATTTCTGAAAAAAAATTTACTATGTAGGTATGGGGTATATACATATATTTTGAATATCACCTTTCTGAATCCAAATTCACGATTTTTTATGGTTTCTGAGATATTACGCATTAATATTGCTCCATATCAACTATTTTACAGTTTATTAAGTATTGTTTGCTCTAAACACCACTAAAACCTCATACAAAAACGTACAAAATAAATTTCACACTTGCTTTGCTTCATTGCCGTAAAAAAAAGTAGTTAAAGCGAAAGCAATACGTATTGCAGCACAAAAACCTACTGTTTAAAAATAAATTTAGAAAAGTGGCGTATGCGGCACAAAACAAAAATTTCTACGTTCAATAAAATATGAACGTTCATGAACGTTCACAAAATTTTATATTTTTCTTAAAAACATATGCCAGAAGCATGTAAACCTTAATTGTTGTTTTTCTCCACTACGACATTTTGGCATATGCGGCAAACCAATGAGCTGAAGAATTGTCATTAAGTGGAAAATATTTTTTTTAATAATGAGCTGACGAATTCTCATTAAGATGAAAATATTTTTACTTTTATTGTTAAAAAAAAGGCAAAAATGGTACGTATGTAACATGTAAAGGGCGATTCTATTCTGACGGGTGCAACATTTAGACGCTTTAAACGCCTTTTGCTAATAGAAAGAAACACATTTGCAATTAAGTTATTTCTAGAAGGGGTAACATTTTTTTATATACTATTGTTATCTATTTACAAGAATTTATATGAAACGATCAAATAGCCACGAGAGAGCTTTAAAGTGCATGACGGGTGCAACCAAATCGGCCCACTTTCATAAGATCATACCACAAAAACAAAAAACTCTGTTAATTTTTAAACTTTTATTGTATTATTCTTTTTTATTGTGAAAGATGAGACATCTGATGATGATTATCAAATCAAACATCATAGAGAAATATAATCCAATAATAATAAATTTTCTCTTTAAGCCATGACGGGTGCAACATTCAACGAATTTTCTGTTCGCGCCAAATCTATGAATCTTAATGATTCGAAGTTCACAACAAATTTATATTTAAGCTTACGTTTTAAAAAAATTATATTATTATAAAATATAGATATTTTACTTTAAATTGGCATCAAAAAGTGTCAAATAGTGTGATTTGAAAATTGATGTTAAAAGTTGTCTAGAATAGAATCGCCCTAAAGCTTTTATTTTGCAATAAAATTAAAGCGTTCTTACAGAAATCTGTGCGATAAGCCAATTTGAATTATACTCAATATTCTTTTAGCTATCTGCCAGAAAACAATAAGAATGTCGGTTAACACATCAGTGTTTTCCATTTGTTTTTCTTTAGATTTTTGTCAGATATCCTTCAGAAATGTCGGCAAAAAACACAGATCACTTTATACATTTGTGGATCAGAAATCTGACAGAATTCGTAATTTACAAATTTATAAAATTTTTGTTTTAATTATTATTTTTTAATTAGTATTCTGGTTATTTTGTTGAACTATTTATGGTTTTTAATCCAAATTCTTTAATATTTTTAATTAGGCTTAAGTTCATGAAATTTAATTTTTCATTAAATTATTTTTATGAAGAAAGGAATTTTACAACATGAAAATTAATTAATATTGTTATTGATAATCTTTCATTCTTGACGTGGATTAAAAAACCATAAATAGTTCAACAAAATTACCACAATACTAATTATTGTTAAAGCTAAGGCACGAGCTCTATGTGTACATTTGTCCTTCAAGTTGTGCTGAAAAAGGTCAACAGAAAAGAAAAAGACAAAATGAAAAAACAAAAAATGTACTTGGACTTGGACGTACAAAAGTACGAAAAAACAGAAGTAAGGAAAAAACATGTAAAATCAATTAAAATGGATAATCATTCAGGAAAGCAAATTTCGATCTACCAAATGTTAAAATACAATTTGGTTTAAGGATTGATGTTTGACTAGTGACGTCAGCAGTCGTCGATGGCTGCGAGTGTAAGACGGCAAATCCATCTGAGGAGATCGAGTGGTTGCGATCGAAACATGTCATGGTAACCTGCCGGCCGGGGTTCGAGCTCCAGCCACGTCAAGAATGAAAGATTATCAATACAGTAGACGCTCACAAATTCGAGCTTTCAGTAATTCGAACGTCCAGAAATTACCCAATAAAAAATTTTATCATTTTGCGAAGCACTAATGGTACATTAAAAAAAATAAGCGCACAATTATGCGCTACGCAATAAGACATACAGAAATGCAGTAAAGTAAGTGAAATAACTCTTAACAATTTTTATAAAAAATAAATAAAATTTCAAGTGCTACGGCATTCCCTTACTACGAAGCAGGTTTGTAAGGGAGAATACTAAAAAATAGCTGTAAATAAACATTCAGTGTGTGAAGCTGTTCGTTACATCCAACAATTTTTTTATGCGCTGAATAGTGCGCTTTATGTGTCAAAAATGTATTGCTTCAAAGTGGGAACTCGCCATATAAAATTCATGTCTTCCGTAAGCGCAATGGTAAGCGAAACTCTTACATTTCTCCCTTACAAACCTGCTTCGCTCGAAGCTCAATTTTTTATTGGGTAGAATCACATTAAACGCTCTAAAATTCGAATTTAAAATTCTAATTTCAGAGCGTGTTTTATTTTTTTTTTTTTGTTATTTGAACACAAGAAATCCGCAGTTTATTTTTATTCTGTTTGAACATAGTAAAACTAAAAATTACCAAATCATATATGTTTTTTCCTTATTGAATTGTTATGTTTTGTTGCCATTAGTTTTTTTATATTCATGTTTTTAATTTAAAAAAATACATTTAATGTATTGGACTGAATTGTTACGTTTTGTTTTCTTGTTTTTATCAAACAAAATTGAATTAAAAAAATTTTAAAAGTCTTTTATTTAAGTTTTTGGAAGTAAATTTGCTCAATTTTTTATTTTTTATTCGGAAAAAAAAGTCCAGAAATTAGAATAATTCAGAAATTAGAATCGCCTTAAAAACAAAGCGGTTCTAATTTGCGAGCGTCTACTGTAACAATTTTAATTAATTTTCATGTTGTAAAATTCCTTTCTTCATAAAAATAATTTAATGAAAAATTAAATTTCATGAACTTAAGCCTAATTAAAAATATTAAAAAATTTGGATTATTTTTTTTTTTTTTGCATATTTTTTAATACAAAATTTTTTATTTAATAAATTTAATTTAAAATTTTAACCAGAATAATCCAAATAATTTTCTAAGGCTGGGTTTTTGAGATCTCAGTTAAACTAGGTTTAGTTAATCTAAAAACTGACTTGTGCCGCCAATACCAAGTTTGTATACAAAATGTTGCCGGAACAGCGCAGTCTTGCTTAAAACGTATGTCTTTAATGACATAATAAACAAAAAATCACATTTCACCAGAAAAATCCGAGTTGCAGAGAACGTTAAACTAAGTTTAAACTTAATCCCCATCTCAAAAACCCGTCCTAAGAATACTGAATATTTAACTAAATATACAAAAATACAAAAACTTTGATGCAATTTACAAAAATATTTCGTAAAATACACAAATTTTGTTCGTAAATTATAAAAAGTTTACTAACGTGCGGTTGTAATAATACACGTACAATAACTTGTATTGTGAAAAGCGCACATAAAGCATTTCATACTTTCGTACATTGTACGCAAAAATTTCGTGGTGCGAAATTACAAACGATTTCGTACAATGTACGACATATAAGGCATATATTTTTTTGGGTATACATGGCATTAATATGTGGAAAGGAAAGTGATTGATTTTCAAAGTAAATTTGTTTAACTTGGTAGCTTTGTTGAAGCGAAAATCTATTTGCCAGGGTATACTGATCATAAATGACAAAAACGTGAGCGAAGTATTGCGGCTCGTTTGACAGTTACCTCTTACGTAAATTCTATCGGGCTTCAAAAATCGACCTACTTATGTGAAATATGTATTTATATTTTTCTTTTTGTTTTTGAAAATCACATGTTTACATTGTAATTGAATGTTGATAATTTGTCCTAATTTCCCACCGCCATGGGCTACACTTTGGTATCTTCTGTTTATGTTATAAAAATTATTCATAAAGCAGAAATATGTTTGCTATGTACCTCTTTTTAAATCATATATGATTACGGTGACCGTATTTTTAAAACCAAAATATAGAACACAAAAATTTTATGTTATGCAAATAAGATCATATTGATATGTGTACATTGGCTCTGCCGTGATGTGCCGTGATACAATAGAAGGGTATGAATGGACACCAATTGAAACTTTTTAGGCGAATTTAAAAAAATAGCTATGAAAAGGGATAGTAATCAAGAAACCTAGACTGTTTTACACACAAAGTGGAGTCCAGAGGCTATGCGTAAGGTGCCCCAAAATATGAAAAATCCCATCGATGTGGCTAGATATCTGTTTGTATTTATACAAACAGAATTTATATAAACAGATATGCAAAGAAAAAAGGCAACAAATTTAATTTCTTTTTTCGAAAAACATTCCAATGAGCTGTTAATTATTATTATTACTATACGTATTTTATCTCTCCTTCCGCACGTTGTGGCCGTGAGTGAAGTCATCGTAGTGGTTTCACTAAATCCCATTCTTATATGGATGGCTGTACTAAACAAACATCCGCACAAAAAGCAATTATTATTGACTTAAAAGTGTAACCAATAAAAATAATTTGTTATTTGGGACAAATGTTGAAAAATTTTATAGACCATTTTTTTATAAAAAGAAAGCAAAGTTCTGTTATTATGCTGGGTACACACAGTGCAACCTACATGCAATCTGTTTCAATGCAACCTCAAAATATCAAAGCGTTTTGATGTTGATGCAATCTAGAATGAATGAAAATGAATTTAATTCACTAGATTGCGTAAATGCGTTGCATAATGTGTACCCAGGATTAAATAAAGTCGTCTTCTAGCAGAGATGTAAATGAATCATTATTTTTTTAATTAATTCGTGAATCATTCATGCACTGAATTAGCAAATTTAATTAATTCTTTTCAAACAAAAAAAAATTAATTGAATGAAATTTGAGTCAATTCATTTGAACTGGACAAAATGAATTGCAATTAATTTCCAATTCATTTGAATTGAATTGACTTTGAATTAATTCAAATGAGTTAGAAAAAATGAATTGCAATTCATTTGAATGCTGATAGGAATTTCGCAGCTCCCTACTAATTCAAGTCATATTCTGCCGTGACCTGCTAATTACAGTACATCATTGGAATTTCTATTCTTATTATTTTCCATGCCGTTCGACGATTATCTCATACAAGGTGATTTCCGAAATGAGTGTAATACTGTCTGATATAATAAAATGAGTTGGATAACAAAACGGGAGTAATGTTTCTTCACATTTACGTATTAAAGTTCAGTTTGTAAACAGGATCCTCATGATACCCACCACATTGATTAATGGCCAAATCCAGTCTAAGTAGTCAAGTTTCTTTGTCTGATCATAGTTGAATAAAATTTTGATTGAAAGTTGATTTTTAAGCTGCAAAAACACTATCATATACACGTACATTTCCACCATTCCCGAAATTGTAAAATCTTGGCAACAGCTTAAGAATCTTTTAAGATCTGTTACCCTACAGATGGTATAACTTCAACTATGAGCACTTAGTTTTTTTTTTTAATTGAAACTAAATTGCTATGTGTGAACATAAAAGCAACTTTAAAAGAAATTGAAAAACCGACCTGCGCAACTAACTTGCCGAGTCTGCAAGGGGTCTTACATTAGTTTTGATGCTTAATCAGTCTTAAGAGTAGTGCGTTGAGAATCGTAAATTTAATTAGCTTTTTGATGTTTGCATATAAGTATTTTCGTGTTTTTGTTATTAAACAAAGCTGGTGGCTTAGCTGGGATAAATAGAAGTGGATAAGTGTAGATTTAGTGGAATGTAGGCACTACCCAAAGCAGCTTAACAGAATCCTAGAATAGGGTGTTTGTTGAACCATTTTGGCTACTTTATGCTTTAAAATTTTTAAGCTTTCGCTTGGAAATATTATAAAGGAAACAGCATGACGTTGAGACAAAGAGAAACAAAGAATAAGTGCTTGTTTAAATTCAATGTGAGGTTTTATATCAGCTCATCTTTGGAGTTTAATGTAAAGTTACAATGAGTTAGAAGGTTTCAGATTAGGTTGGTTTGATTTGATTTGATTTGAAAGCTAACTTGTTAGTATTTTATAAAAAAAATTCCTGCTAGCAGGAAACTTCGTTTTTATAAAAACAATTTAGGTTTCGAATTTTAGGCATTTAAGCCATTATATATAAATAATTCACAGTATGTAGTTTAAAGTAACGATTAACAAAATAGTCGTTACCCTAACTTATGTCTTTACAATCAGCATTTTCATTTTCAGTTAAGGTACGTTTGAGTTTAAATAAATGAAGAAAACTTTCGGAGAATTAGTATTCATAATTGGCCTGCTAATGTTAATGATACTGCCGTATTCGCTTTAAATATTCGCATAGATTTTAGCGAATGCGATTATAATTGATACTAAATACGATACGATTAAAAATGTACCATTGTACCAATGTAATAATTTCTTGAAATCAGGACTTTTTAGTAATTTTTTTAATCTTAAAGCTTCGTTCACAATTAAAAAAACATTTTCACTTGGTGTTCGTAATAGAGCAATAATTTCTTTTGCAACTACACACATTTTGCATTAAGAAACCGTTTGTAAATTTTAGCCACAACAATATTATGCATTTATTATTATTTTTTATAACATTAGCCCAATTCACAATCTTGTGCAAATGGTCTTGCATCGTAGCATTTGCAAAATGGTATAGTGAATACTGTTGTATAATTTTGGGATGATAGTAAATACTATACCATTTTTCAGATCGGCTTCACTCAAAATATTATGTAGTTAAATTCAAACGAAAATTCATTTTAAACTAATTAAAATTCATTTAGAAAACAGATCATTTACATTTCATTTAAAACAAATGATTTTTACGTTCATTTTTAAATTTTTTATTTTTTGAACAGCGTATTCGTTAAAATTGAATAGTTTTTAATTTAAAAAAATATATTTTAACCGACAATAATAAAACTACATAAAAAAATTAAAACGAAAAACATTATTTTTTGGTAGTTTGTTTTTTGAATAACAAACATAAATGTTAAAAAATAAAATTATTTGTAAAATAACTATATTTTTATAAAATTTTAACAGTACGGAAAACGAATTTATTAACCGACGATCAGTAATAATTTTATGAGTGTTGGTTCACTGAGTGTTAGCTGTCGTTTTGCAATCAACTCGAGTAAATATAAACTATTGGTTTTAGCAAGTGCATTGCTGTATATTTTGTTGGTGTAGAGTAAAAATATACTATACCATTTTGCAAATGCTACGATATATAGTTATGGTTTTAACCATTATCCCAAAAGTATGCTATGGTATTTACTATTCCATTTTGCAATTGCTACGATGCAAGACCATTTGCACAAGATTGTGAATTGGGCTATTATCTTAAAATTTTCATTCAAAACTAAATAAAATTATTTTAAACGGCATAAACAATTTCATACAAATTGTTGCTGAAGTTAAATTAGACTCAAGCAAAGTATATTTATACCAAGTACATGCAAGTCTACAACAAATCAACAATTAAAAAAAACCACATTAGCGCAATTCACAATCTTGTGCAAATGGTCTTGCATCGTAGCATTTGCAAAATGGAATAGTAAATACCATAGCATACTTTTGGAATAATGGTTAAAACCATAACTATATATCGTAGCATTTGCAAAATGGTATAGTATATTTTTACTCTACACCAACAAAATATGTATACAGCAATGCACTTGCTACTCTTTTGCAGATATGCAACGCCTAAAACCAATAGTTTATATTTACTCGAGTTGATTGCAAAACGACAGCTAACACTCAGTGAACAAAGCCGATCTGAAAAATGTTATAGTATTTACTATAATCCCAAAAGTATACTACAGTATTCACTATACCATTTTGCAAATGCTACGATGCAAGACCATTTGCACAAGATTGTGAATTGGGCTATTCATTTTGTTTGTGTAAAAACATTTGATACTGTCAAACAGCCAAACATAAAGAAAACAAAAAAAAAAAAAAAAGTCATGGCGCACTAAAATGTAAGTAAATTTTGACACTATCGAAAAATAAACAACTGAACAGCTGATCACTTGCATGTACTTGTAATAAATATACTTTGGACTCAACTTTAGTTACATTTTTAAAAAAATTTTAGTTATATTTTTGTTCTAAAAATGAAAGGAAAATATATAGAAAAAACTAAATCGTTACTCTGATTGTGAACAAAGCTTAAAAAATTTAATATTCTTCAAATCGAAAAAAAAAAATTATTAATAAATTATGAATACAAATTTACAAACTTAATTTAGCTCTATACTACGACAGTAAAAATCTTGAAAAATTTTAATTCAATTTTGGGTTTTTGCCAATATTGTAGTTTGTCGCCACTTATTGTATTTATTGGGTTTTTCTGTTTGTTTTTTTTTTTTTTGTTTTTTTTTTTTTTTTTTGTTTTGTAATGTTAAAACTGTCATGTTGTTTTTGTAGAAAACGTGGGAAATTTAAATTGAGTAGAATTTGTTTGTCATAATAAAGTAAAAGCATAAAAATCAAATGAAAATATTTCGCACAGTCGAAGCAGACTAGCAAAAAAATTTAATTTAATAATATTGATGAAAATCCAAATCTAAAACAGACTTTTCAAGTTGTTTTTATAACTCTTTTTAATTTTCTTATTTGATTTGTTCGTTTGTTTCCCTGCAATTTATTCAATTTAATATACAATTTTTTTTTAACAATTTTCAATTT
The DNA here is from genome assembly GCA_930367215.1 of Pollenia angustigena. Classification (NCBI taxonomy): domain Eukaryota; kingdom Metazoa; phylum Arthropoda; class Insecta; order Diptera; family Polleniidae; genus Pollenia; species Pollenia angustigena. The sequence goes on along the minus strand of OV884057.1, from coordinate 113,528,114 downwards.
ATACTGACCTAAATAATTAACTCGATTTTCTTACATTTGCATTAATTTTTTCATTCCAATTTTTTTAAATTTTTTTTTTTGCATATCGGATGTTGTTGGAAGCGAATCGTATATAATTTCCTTTTTGCACTTTTCGTTGTAAGTGGCATGTTCGACAGCGGCAGCAGCATGAATTTGCCTGCAGTGTTCATCATCAGTGTGTCTAGTTGCTTTATTTCTTTTAAACATGATGATGAGGAGAGGTTCAATGGAGTTAATGATGATGCTGATGTTTTGTTTTCTTAAAACAAAAAATAGGTTTCTGGTTTTACAAGACCCATAAATTGTCGATTTGATGTTAAAATTTTTTTTACGGCCAGGATAAATTGGAACATTAAACTTGTTTGTATTTAAACGTAATTTTGTCTATGTGTTCGTCTAACAGTTAGTTGCATTTGCTAATACTACTGCAATAATCTATAAGAAGTTTCAATTACACTTTTTTATTTTTACGAAAATTGTTATTAAGAAATATCATTTTTCGAACTGAATGAGTAGTAGTTTCCTTAAATTCCATCTTGGAACAGCACACAGTTTATTCAACCGACCAGCCAAAGTTTATTCAACCGGTTTTATTCACTCAGTTGGTTGTTTTAGCTTTCAGCTGTTGTTTAAATATTAATTCTCATGTTTTTCCACACTTTAGAACCAGGCTACACGTTGATATTTAGTGCAAGTGGTAAAAAAAAGAAATACAAAAACTAAAATGTTGTAAGTAAAAGAAACTCTTGCCATCACAATGGATTGATGGGTATAGTACATTTTATATTTATAATTCTTCTTATACTTTTACTTAAGCACTAGTTTAAGTATTTTGTAACCTGTCTTCAAATGTAAATGTTTTAAATGGATTCTTTTAATATCGCAGAAATGAATAACCACTTGAAGCCCTAAAGGAACGGAGTTTGAACTTATTTATTGTAATACAGAAGTTTCAAAAGCTTTTTTTGTTATATGTTTATAACATTGGTATGTTTAAAAGGTTAAAAGTTATGTTATTATGTATTACATACATATCGTCATCTAAAATGCAAAATAACGTAACATCACTGTTCAAAAGTTTACAGGAGAAGCAAAAAACGATGTAAAATCGAAAATATTTGAGATATAAAAGCAAAGTTTTATGTATATATGTATAAGCTTTAAATGCGATAACCCATATATTTTCGAATTTGTAATTTTCTGAAACAAAAAAACGTTTCATCAATAAAAGTATGTTTGTATTTAATTAAACAAACAATTAAAATATGAAATAATAAAACAATTCTACCAAATTATAACTAATTATTAGAAATGTTATAATAATTTAGTTAAAAGAGCCTTTTTGCAGCATGTAGCATTTTAAGTGTATAGCGCTAGCGCATATATTGCCTTAATAAGGCATATTTTGATACATTTTCAAATTTTGTAGATGCGTACAAGAGCTTTTGCAGCAAATAAAAACATTTTTTTTTTTTCGAAAATCTGATACTTTTATTTCGACATCTACATTTAATTTTTACTCTTAAGATGTAAGACAAAACAGGCTGTCATTAGGAAGAAATGTTACGCAATGTACATCTTTTTAAAATGATCTTATGATGACCATCCGTCCGTCTGGCTGGCTGTCTCTCCATGTAAGCCTTGTGCACAAAGTACAAGTTCCAAAATTGTTGTAATTGTGTCTTCAAATGAGCAATTTTTTAAAATTTTTCAGGGCATATATTCGTTTTTACTGCATATTTAATGCGCATAAAATTCGTTTTTTTATAGCATATTTCTGGTTCCCCTTTTTATTACTAATAAGTAGTGGTTTAAATTAAAAAAGTTACTTCATTAAATTTTGATTAAAACAGCAAAAAAATGTACAGTCGAACTTCCCTACAATGAATTTGCAAAGAACCAAAAAAAAAAATAAAGTTTAGTAAGCGAATTTTTTTAGAAGATTTTATCAGCCGTATTCAAAACAAAAGTTTGCCGATTAAGCTCAGCAGCTTGTTAGCACAGAGATTATTCAAACCAAAATTTTCTCCATCTGCTAACTTTAAAAAAATCAACTCTGAATTTTAATGATGCCAAATTTTGTTGCTCAAAAATGCAATACGTTATCCATTAATCATCACTGGTCCCGTAATTTTTTTTTTTTTTTTTTGTTTTTTCCTTCACATAAAAAAAATTGTAAAGTTCTTAAAATTGAAAAAAAAATTACTTGGGTTGTTCACGAAAGGCTGAACATCAGGTTATATGGTTATGTAGTTATATTAACAGCAACAAAATACATTTAGGGCCATTATTACAACTTAAAGTTAGCTAAAGTTAAGATCAAATTGACAGATAATAATGTGTTATCTGTCAAAAAGCGTCTGTTAACTGTCGAATAACAGCTAACGCCAAGTTATAATAATGGCCCTTAAAAATATATAAATAAATGTATGATTTTCTTGCTAATATAATTATATAACTACACAACCATATAACCTGATTATCAGCCCTAAAAAATTGTTTAACATTAAACGGCTGTTTTTCAAAAATTGGCAAACGTTTGGCAGCTCGTGAACAAAAGTTTAGCAACTCGTTAGACAGAGTTTGGTAAGTGTATTATGAATAAACTTTGTGCAAACTCCATGCCAAAATTTATTTATAAACACTGCGTTAGAACGTTAAGGGCCTTACCACAGAGTAGTAAAAAGGCTCACAAGTAAGTATTAAAGAATGTGTCAGAAAAATTTTATACACACTATTCCAGTCACAGCTTATCCTTAATCCAAAAAATTATTTCTTTTTGAGTATCGCTATCGTATTGTCAAAAAGACGTATCGTTACTAGTTTAAAGACTCATTGTAAGATAAGACATAGTTAAAAGCAGAAAAAATTTAATTTTCCGGCAACAAACTTATAAAAATCAGAATAAAAAGTATGTTAATTACACAGAGAAACGACTAGATTCGAAAATCTTTAAAAATAAATCTCTCAAAATTCCACATGTGCACGTTTAAAGTTGCAATAACAAAATATAGACATTTCATACACGAGACAATCATTTTCCAGCTAAATTAAAATTTTTTTGCTTTTTCTTTTCTAAACGTTCTTCTATGTCAATCAAAATTCTTCTAAAATTCCAACATATCTTCAGCTTATTATTGGTTTAACCTACCAACTATTTTTAAAAACATTAAATTATGTATGGGATGTATACAGTGTACTATACACACATATTTTGAAAACACCCTTTCTGAATCCAAAACCTGTTTCTCGAAATTTTATAGTTTCTGAGATGTTAAGCATTAATTTTTCTCCATATCAACTAGTTTAAAAAAAAAATATATTGATTTAATTGAATACATAACGGTAATTTACAATTAAATCAATATTTTTTTTCTTCATTTTATATCATCAATGAAGGAAAACAAAACTGCATACCACAAATTTTCGGTAAAACTTTAGTTTTCCAAAAACTTAAAATTTTAAGTGTGTATTTATACTTTAGTCTCTGACTGTATATACTATTGTAAGTAAATTGTGTAAATATCACTTAACACAATACATAAATTGAATTGAATTGAAATTTCACTTTTGTTTTTTTGCTGTTTTTGTAAAAATGGGGAAACTAGATGATATAACAAATTTCATTAATGTTGACTTATAATTCTATTGTTAATATAGAAACATTCATCGCAACAAGTTAGTCTGTGTTCATACGGCTCATGTCTTATTGACATGATTGCTACTTTATAGGCGAGAGGGACGACGGGAAAAGAAACGAGTACACAGATGCATGTACTGTCTTTACGTTTTGCTTTTTCATTCGTTGTTTAATTTTGTTATTGTTTTCAATATCAAAAAAGCAAACTTGCATACGCACGACTATACACAATAAAAAACATGTCGTCAACATGACATGAATCATTTGAACGCCAATTCATGTTCAAAGAAGAAAAAGGAAGAATCTTGTCAATAAGACATGAGCCGTATGAACTCATACTTACTCAATAAACGGCAGTAAGTATACGTGTGCAGCATGAAAAGCGATTTTTTAAAAATATGTACATTAGGAAAATACGCGTATGCGGCACAAATCATTATTTTTCAATTTCAATAAAAGAATATTAACTTTTTCTAACTTCATTCATGAAAGTTCACAACAATTTACTTTTTTTTTCAAAATTTATGCTCGAAGTAGTGGTGAAAATACAAAAAATTCTATCGAGTATATTTTTAGAAAACTTCTCCATTGCAATCGCAACAACAAGTTACTCAACAAACGGCAGTAAGCCTACTTATGCAGCACAAAAAGCTATTGCCTGTATTCATAAAAATATTTTAAATTTAATAAAGGCTTGAAAACCAAATTTTCTATGAAAATTTACCTTAATAAACATTTATTAAATTAAATAATCATTTATGAATATGGGGGTATATGTTTAAAATACATTGGGAAAATTGGCGTTTGCGGCACAAAACATTATTTTTCATTTTCAATTAAATAATATTAACTTCTTTTAGCTATATTCATGAAAATTCACAAAAATATTATATTTTCTTCAAAACATATGCCAGAAGCAGAAGAAAGTACCTTATGTTAACCTTCTTTGTTGTTTTTCTCCACTTCTACATTAAGGCATATGCGGCAAACTAGTAATGAGCTGACGATATACATAAAACTTTTTTATATAAATAATTGAAATATAAGTTATGACACGTTTTACACTCACTTCACAATTAAATAACTGAGTTTAATCATTGAGAACAATCAACCCTTAAGAATTTATTTTTATTTTTACACTTTAGTACATGACTTCAATACATAATCGTTAATTTTTTTTTTTTTTTTAATTTAAGTGAATGTTGATGAGTGATGCGCACGTCTAAATTATTTTTAGCAGATTTGAGTAAATTAAAGTTTTTAATTCCAATACAGCTAAAAGTGATAGATGGGTTAATAAATTTGTTCAAAATGAAAGTCCATTTTGGGGAACTCTACTCCCATCAGTAATAGTAATTATTTTGAAATTTCTATCAGTACAAATGAAACAGAAAATTTGTCATCTGCCATTAGATAATAACAACAATACTTTTAAAGTGATTTATTATGATCCGAGTTCATCGATCTCGGTAGATTTTTCCTTACGGAATTTCCTAAAGTCGCACCATAACCCAGGCAAACTCTTAAATTAAGACGGATCTATTGGAAAATTTAAATAATTTCATTGTTGGAAAACTTTTTCTGATGTACACACATACATATATGAATGATATATGAAGCACGTAGACAATTATTTCGCACAAGCGGTACGATATTGTCAGGGTCTTAGTAAGTGCAAGATTATCAAAGTAAAACTATATAAGTTGTGCAACTTTTTATAGTATTGCCAAACTGAATAAAATGCTTAAAAAGTACTCATAAAATCAACTACACACTAAACAACAGCGCAGGAATACCTCTTTAGCATACATTTTTTTCTTTAAATTAAAATGAAAATAAAGTTTTTAATCCAAATTTTTAATATTTTTAATTAGGCTTAAGTTCATGAAATTTTAATTTTTATTAAATTATTTTTTATGAAGAAAGGAATTTTACAACATGAAAATTAATTAAAATTGTTATTGATAATCTTTCATTCTTGACGTGGCTCGGGCTCGAACCCTGGCCGGCAGGTTACCATGACATGTTTCGATCGCAACCACTCGATCTCCTCAGATGGATTTGCCGTCTTACACTCGCAGCCATCGACGAATGCTGACGTCACTAGTCAAACATCAATCCTTAAACCAAATTGTATTTTAACATTTGGTAGATCGAAATTTGCTTTCCTGAATGATTATCCATTTTAATTGATGTTACATGTTTTTTTTTTCCTTTACTTCTGTTTTTTCGTACTTTCGTCAATTATCAATAACAATTTTAATTAATTTTCATGTTGTAAAATTCCTTTCTTCATAAAAAATAATTTAATAAAAATTAAAATTTCATGAACTTAAGCCTAATTAAAAATATTAAAAATTTGGATTAAAAACCATAAAATAGTTCAACAAAATAACCACAATACTAATTATTGTTAAAGCTAAGGCACGAGCTCTATGTGTACATTTGTCCTTCAAGTTGTGCTGAAAAAGGTCAACAGAAAAGAGAAAGACAAAGTGAAAAAACAAAAAAATGTACTTGGACTTCAAGAAAAATTCTTGACGAAAGTACGAAAAAACAGAAGTAAAGGAAAAAAAAAACATGTAACATCAATTAAAATGGATAATCATTCAGGAAAGCAAATTTCGATCTACCAAATGTTAAAATACAATTTGGTTTAAGGATTGATGTTTGATTAGTGACGTCAGCAGTCGTCGATGGCTGCGAGTGTAAGACGGCAAATCCATCTGAGGAGATCGAGTGGTTGCGATCGAAACATGTCATGGTAACCTGCCGGCCAGGGTTCGAGCCCGAGCCACGTCAAGAATGAAAGATTATCAATAACAATTTTAATTAATTTTCATGTTGTAAAATTCCTTTCTTCATAAAAAATAATTTAATAAAAATTAAAATTTCATGAACTTAAGCCTAATTAAAAATATTAAAAATTTGGATTAAAAACCATAAAATAGTTCAACAAAATAACCACAATACTAATTATTGTTAAAGCTAAGGCACGAGCTCTATGTGTACATTTGTCCTTCAAGTTGTGCTGAAAAAGGTCAACAGAAAAGAAAAAGACAAAGTGAAAAAACAAAAAAATGTACTTGGACTTCAAGAAAAATTCTTGACGAAAGTACGAAAAAACAGAAGTAAAGGAAAAAAAAAAACATGTAACATCAATTAAAATGGATAATCATTCAGGAAAGCAAATTTCGATCTACCAAATGTTAAAATACAATTTGGTTTAAGGATTGATGTTTGACTAGTGACGTCAGCAGTCGTCGATGGCTGCGAGTGTAAGACGGCAAATCCATCTGAGGAGATCGAGTGGTTGCGATCGAAACATGTCATGGTAACCTGCCGGCCAGGGTTCGAGCCCGAGCCACGTCAAGAATGAAAGATTATCAATAACAATTTTAATTAATTTTTCATGTTGTAAAATTCCTTTCTTCATAAAAAATAATTTAATAAAAATTAAAATTTCATGAACTTAAGCCTAATTAAAAATATTAAAAATTTGGATTAAAAACCATAAAATAGTTCAACAAAATAACCACAATACTAATTATTGAAAATAAAGTTTTTTAAGATGAACGATGTGAAAAATAAAACAATTTTAAAAGAAAAGCGTCTAAACAAAATGGAAGAATGCACAAATAATAAAAACACTGGACTACTTGTCTGAAAGTAGAAAAATTTTGTGTAGATAAGTTAACTATTAACTATTTTGTGAATTTTTAAACAAGCCTACGGCTCAAATTTATTTGTAAAATGTAAGTTGCGTTATTTAAAAAATTGTTTCGGAAAAGATGGAAATCGGAGATGCAAACAAAATAGGTTGCTCACATCAAATAAGTGCACATTTGCAATTGTAAAGAAAATTAATGTGAATACCTTTCATGTTTTTGCTCTTTTGCAAGAGTACAACTTTTTACGTAAGTACCTTTAACGTTAAGTTTTTGCAATTTTGCTTTTTCGCAAGAGTGCAACTTTTAACTTGAAAACAAATACATATCGTCAGTTCATTATTGGTTTGACCTACCGACCATTTTTAAAAAAAATAGTTAGGTATGTGGAATATATTTTTTAATAACCCCTTTCTAAATCCCAAACCTGTTTCGCGAAATTGTTTACGGTTTCTGAGATATTAAGCATTCACTTTGCTCCATATCAACTATTTTAAAGTTGTTAAGGCAGGAATAGAACTATTACAAAAAAGCTTTAAAAAATACATAACTGAAATTTAGCTCATAGAATAAATTCGAATAATAAAAAATGTTTCATAAAATATTAATAAATATTAGATTATTTTGCTAATAAATAGTAAAAATTTCAAAAATTTATTAAAAATATAAAAATGGAACTGTTTTTGTAAAATAAAACCAAAGAAAAATAAACAATCATCAATATTGGCTTTTTATTAAATTGTTAATATAGAAACTTTAATTTCAGCAAGTTAAGGCTCAGTTAGGCGAACGTTGCTGTACCGTATCTGTACTGTATCCATCAGCTGTTCGCTTTTTGTTATATGAAAACCAATACAAAAACTTACCGAAATGCAATGTACCGTAGTTGCAACGTACCAATCTGTATAAAATAGAAAATCATGCCGTTGTTACGTGACATTTGTAAGACAGTGATGGGCGGCTTGTATGTCTCATTGAATGCGGGTAATTTTGCTCTTTTTTTGGTACTTTTTTCAGTATATCTATGGAATTGCGACAAAACAACTTACAATACAACATATTTCCAAATATACATATGTTTAGATGTTTAAAATAAACAAATGCATACACACATACAATGAAAAAGGGAAGCATATAAAAGAGGGTGCGTTCGTAAATGCATCACTGCGCTGCATCAGAAAAGCAAACTTTTTATAAAGCCGATAAAAAATAATTATAATTTTTTTTATTGTATGTCTATTATTTTTGTGGAGTATTTCACAATTTTTTGGTCCACATTTACTTCACTGATAAATATATAACGATTTGAAATCACTGATACAGCGCAGTGATGCATTTACGAACGCACCCAGACTTTAAATGGTATCAAAACCTTGTTTGGTGTATGCACATTTACAATATATGTATGCTAAAAATTTATATATGCTAAAATACAAATTTATTTATTGTAAATCTATAATATAAATATTAAACTATTAATATTTTTACATACACAAAATACTGTTTTAATACCATTTAAATCACGTGGTACCTTTTCTGCACAACGGTCACCATTTGAACATTTTTGATTATCATCACTGTGTGTTTTGTTTTATGTATACTATTGCGTTTTGTTTATGTATGGGAAAACATATGGCACGTTTTTAAACGTTGTATAAGTGCACCAACGTGCTTACAGTACGGTGCGGTACATTACGGGTACAGCAACGTTCGCCTAACTGAGCCTTTACTCAATGCATAGCTTTAAGTATAAGTATGCAGCACAAAAAACTACATTTTAACAATATTTTTAGAAAAGTAAAGTGGCGTATGCAGCACAAAATAAAATTTCTCACTTTCAATAAAATACTATTAACTTCTAACTCCATTCATGAAAGTTGACAAAAATGTGCACTTTTCTTCAAAGCGTTTAATGGAAGTAGCGGAGAAAATATGATAAAACTCTATCGTATACATTTTGAGAAATCTTCATGTAAACCTTCTTTGTCGTTTTTCTCCACTCCGACTTTTTGGCATATGCGCCAAACCAATAATGAGCTGACGATATGTAAATGATTCAGTAAATCCTTAGATTTTAGATACATATGTATATAAATTTGTCATTTCGTTTGTAATTTCTATTATATTTTAATATATTCTTTGAGCTTAAGGTCACTTTTTGTTTATTAAATAAATTAAAATATTTCTTATTTCTCTTTCAAAATTTCGATTCTTCTTCAGGATTTTTTTAATAATATAATAATCGGGTATGTTCTAGAATCCTCTAGCATTTTTGGAGTTCTATATTTCACATCCACATGTTTTTATTAGTTTTCAATTAGAGTAGTAAAGGGTTGGTGAAAGTAAAACGAATCGACTTAAAATCTAATATGTGAAACATTTTTATCATAAAAAAAAGATTTAGCTTTTAGTTTAAAATGGTCTTAATCCAATTTTATCAAAAATATATCGTTACCTAAAACGCAAAAGGCCCAAACTAACCTAAAATAAAAATCGACTTTTTTATTGATTTTGATGTAATTGTAGCTCATTTTTTAACGCTTTTTATGTTATTTTTCAATCGATTTAGCGATCTTAAATTAGTTTTTGGGATTGTTTAAAACTTTGCAATTTTTCGCGAGTTTTAGCCATGTTCGCGATAAAAGCGATTTGTTCCTGTAAGTTTTCTGATTCTTTACAGCTTTAAGAATTTAAAATAAAAGGTAGACTTTGTTGTCATCATGCCGCTGTTAGCAAATTGTTGCGAATTTCCGCTAATTTTAACCGAAGTTTTGCCATTCCTTATAGTTTTAGGGACTTTTAAGCAATTTTTTGGCTTGTTGAAAATATTAAAAATGTTCGCGAATTCTCGCTATTTTTGCAACTTTTTTTGTTATTTTTCGACATTTGGTTTTTTAACCAATTTAGCGATTTTAAATTTTGTTTAAATTTTATTGTTTGTTTAAAAGTTTGCAGTTTTTGGGAATTCGCTATAGAAGCGATTTTTTCCTGTGATTCTTTACAGCTTTCATAAATTTTGCTATCATACTGCGGTTAGCCAATTAGCGATCTTTAGTTCAACTAAAGTTTATTCGAACAAAAACATGCGGATTTGAGAACACCAATTTATGAATTATGCGGATTCAAAAAATTTTTCGTTTTCAATTCGAGTCGAAACCTAGAACATACCTGTGGTGCGATTCACTAACTTTTAACGATCCGACAATCGTAATATTTGTCGACATTTATATTCGCTTGCAGTAACGATAGTGTGATTCTGTAATTTTTTTTAACGATAGTACACAGCTGTTTTTTTTGTAACATCTCTGTCTACAAAATGTTAAAAAAAAAACGAAAAGCACAAAAGAGAATAAAATAAAAACATATGAAATTGTTCTTAACCCCCCTTGTTACACATATTTTTTCATTTAAAATGCACTGAAAAAGGTCTGGCCAGACTCATAAGTAAGACGAAGGGTTAATTTGTGGTTTCATATTTTTTTTTTTGTGAATTTTACATTTAGAATTTTATTTTTGTTCTTAATTTGCTTTCTTTTTGCAAATTTTAAATTTATTATTTTGTTTTTGTTCATACATATACATATGAATATATCTTTGTATGTATGTAAGCTATTTTAAACATAAAAAACATTTTATCGATAAAATAAACACAAACTAAATTATTGTCGCTAAGATAACGACAAAAAAATTGCTTAAAGTAACAGCTGACTTTAAACGACAGCGAATATCGTTAAAAATTTTACAGAATAGCATATTCGATAAATTTTCGTTATACTTATTTTAACGATTCGATTATCGTTATAAAAGTTAGTGAATCGCACTACTGAGTATTTAATATTATTTTACATTTAATAATATCAATATATAATTATTGTTAGTAATTTCTACAATATTGATCTTAGACCTTAAATATTCAAGCTGCCTCTAACTTTACCCATATATCCCTTGTTTTTGTTGTTTATTTTTATTTTTTCATGTATGTATACCTGGAGAACGGCAAGAGCCAAAGTTTCCAATTAAGGTATAAGGTTATCAAAAGACAACATCCGACTAAATGTGGGAGGAAGTGGAGAAGACTTGCACAAAATAGGTTTATTTATATCTTAAAAACAGTTTATACACATAGCTGGGCGACCACTCTAAGAAAAATGGGCTGAATTGGAGAGATGGGCAGATGTGGCTTTTTCCTCACAAAGATATTATAGATATCTGTATATCTGAATAACGGCAAGAGCCAAAGTGTCAAATACCGTAAAAGCGTCTTGATTATCCATACACAACTTCCAGCAAAATGTGACCGCAATTGGAGCAGTGGGCGCAGCACAAAATGGATTTATGTATTTTTATCTAAACAATGATATTAATATAATTTTCTGTTCGTATAGCACCATGGTGAAGGTTATAAAAGATTCGTCATATCGTCATAACCGAATATAGCAGTCTTACTTGTTTGTTTTCTAGGTTTGTACAAATTCTTGGGATAAAGCAATTTTTTGGTAAATATTTTAATTGTTGTTTGTTAAGATTTGAAAAATGGTATCAAAAATCTGAATTTTCTTTTCTTTTTGCCCGTTAAAAGAAAAGTAGATTACGGTATTTAAAGTAACCATTACAATTTAAATACATATTCCTAAAAATATTCGCAAATGGCGTATTTTAACTAGTATGTGTTTTCTTTAAGCATTAATAGTAGTTTTAATAAGATTTCACGTTTAGATGCAACAAATGAAGGTTGAAATAAATGGTTGAGTAGCTGGATGGATGGAAGAACAGATTGATGTACATTTTATTATAGGCGTCTTGTAAATAAAATTTTTTAAATTTGCATTCAAAGCACGAAATGTTCATGTCTCACATAACGAAAACTCTTCCCACATAAGGCTTGCTGATTGCCGTTGTTATTGTTTCCAAGCCTGAATAGGCACAAATACTTTTTTTGTTTTCAGCTATTTACAGGCATCTACGGCACTAACGTCACCACTATACACTACTATGTATTTGCTGCAAGAGTTTGTTCGTACGTTTATGTAGCTTAAATTATAATTAAACCTTAATAACATTTATGTATTATTTGTTAATTTTAAAATATATGCTAATATGTATACTGTTTATAATTGCAAAGGATGTTCTATAAATATCGATTCTTAAAATATAAGGTCATGCTCTGACAATCGTACGATCTGAAATCGCAAAACACCAGATCTATTTGATGGTGTTCTGAAACGCGTGCGTTTTGCTTGCAATCTATCATAGTTTCTTAAAAATATTCTTAGTTAAGCATTTTGCGATTGTATGAACTACTTACTATTGGTTTGACCTACCGAGCACTGAAAAAAAATTAGTTAGATATGTGGAATATATTTTTGCAATACCCCCTTTCTAAATAAAAAAAACTGTTTCATGAAATTGATTACGGTTTCTGAGATATTAAGCATTCATTTTGATCCATATCAACTATTTTTAAGTTTTTTTTCGGTATTGTTTTGTTCTACACGCCACTGTTTGGCGATTGCAACAAATTCTTCATACAAAAACATACAAAATAAATTTCAGTCTTGCTTTGCCGTAAGAAAGAAAATGTAGTTAAAGCAAAAGTATAGTCGAATCAGTAGGTCTACGCGAAACGACTGCTGATTTTTTTGTAGTGCAGGAATTGTTTTACACAAACAAAGTGCGTGTTGTTTTTTTAATTGTTGTATTTCTGCATGGCGCTGCGAAATATGGCCCCAGGAAATATGGCCCCAAAAAATAAATGAAAATTGACCCCAAATTTGGGGCTATTTTCCATAATGCAGTATGGCCCCATTTTTTTAATGAAAAATTACCCCAAAAAAATGAAAAATAACCCTAAAAATAAAATGAAATATGACCCTATATTTGGGGTTATTCTACATTCTGAAAAATCACCTCAAAATTTATAATGAATTTGAACCCCAAAAAAGAACACAAAGAAAGTTACATTAAACATTTTCGGTGGCGTTCATATGCCCGAAGCTAAAAATCACAAATTTAGAATCCCGATTTCAAAATCCGGAGAATTATACTGTTTTGGTTTTAAAAATCGTACGATTGATACCATGGTTGGGCTTTCGGCCATGCGCAAGGAATTTTTTCTCTATGGTATAACAAAAACTGGCTTTGCTTACTAAAGCTTCACGTAATAGACGGCCTGCGGCCTGGCGCAAGGATTTTCTCTTCAATGGTATAACGAATACTGGCTTCGCTAGCTAAAGCTTCTCTATATCTCTATCTCTGAATAACCGGCAAGGACTTTCTCTACTTTGGAATTCGGGTTTTTTAAACTATCCCTAGAAACTTTTACATAGAATTTTATAAAATTTGTGTAAAAATGTTTGGGGTGATTTTTCATCCCAAAGTAAAAATTGTGAGGTTATTTGGGGCCATTTTTCATTCCTTGATATTGGGGTCATTTTTCATCCCACTTAAAATGCAAAAACACCCTAACGAAAAAATGAAAAATAACCCCCAAAAAAAAAAGAAAAAATTGCGCCAAAATTGCGTGTTGTTGTGTCTCATGTAAAATTTTGGGGCCGTTTTTCATTTTACTTTTGGGGCCATATTTCCTGGTGTCATTTTGCGCACCGCCTTTCTGCATAGAGCAGAATGAAATGACAACAAGAAAATAAATTTGTTGAACATAGTTTTATTAAATAATAAACAAGTGTTAATAGTTAATAGTAAAAAAAATTCTTAAATTTATTAATATAAAAATTGAACCGTTTTTGTAACATAAAACCAAATTAAAGAAAAAGAAATCATCAATGTTCACTTTTTATTAGATTGTTAATATAGAAATGTTTATTCCAGCAAGTTACTCAATGCATAGCAATAAGTATACGTATGCAGCAAAAAAGCTTCAATAAAATAGTATTTCTTCTACTTCATTCATGAAAGTTGACAAACATTTACACTTTTCTTCAAAACGTATGCCGGAAGTAGCGGAGAAAATATGAAAAAACTTGATCGTATACATTTTGAGAAATCTTCATGTAAACCTTCTTTGTAATTTTTCTCCACTCCGACTTTTTGGCATATGCGCCAAACCAATAATGAGCTGACAATATGTATATGTTCCTTTCACTATTCGAAGGAGCATAGGGCCAAAGTACGACACTAAATAGTAACAAGAATGAAGCATGTACAACAAATCTTTCGTGTAACTAATGCCAATTTCAAGTCGGCAAAAGTTTATAAGTAAATTTATATGACAATTTATGTACTAAACTCCAAAAATAATAAAAACTTTTTTAATTTATTTTTAGAATTCTTATACATACCAACAATTTACAAAACGATCTACGTAGCTTCACAACAACGTACGTAAAATGTCTTTAGTGTTTACAAAAGAAAAAGAAAAACTTTGTCGTTTTCTTTGCTTTATTCTGCTCATATGTATGAATGTATATACTACGAGTATTTTGTATTCTCTTGGGACTTTCGTAAATGATAAACTTATTCGTCATTATTATGACTACTACTTCCTGAGTTAAGTTTAAACAAATTCACTGGGCAAAGGCAAAGTCAATAGCAAGCAATGGGCAAGTTGCAACAGCTCTAAACATGGATGGATGAATGAGCGTATGAATTGTGACGTTCTTAAAGTGTTCAATGTTTATTTATTTTGTAAGTTTTTTTGTTGATGTTTTGGATTTTATTTTTATTTACACATAAAATTTAATAATGCAAACAAACATGTTCATTGTTACTCGTAATAAATTTATAAAGTTTTATTAAATGTTTACAAGAGTTTTTCTTTTCTTTTTTTAATTTAAAGGTGGTGGTGGGAAATCTTGATAATATGAATTGAAATTTTTATTATTTTTATTGAAAAAGAAAAAATTTACAGAATTATTTAAAAATATTAATAATTTTATTTATTTAAAACCATTAAAAATTAAATCAAACATTAAATCGGCACGAAAATACTAAATTGCCCTTTTGAAATGTTGCTTTTTAGAAAGAGTGCAACTTTTGGCGTAAATTAATAACTTTACTAACTATGCCCGCTAAACAACGCTGGAATTCATTTTTTTTTTTTCAAAATCTCCCACTATTCGTTGTTCTTTTGAAAGAAGTGGTCTGAAACAATCGATAGTAACGATGGGTTTGACTATTGTATCGCCATCAAGTTTTTTATACCGATAGTTTGTGGTAGTTTTTGTTAATCTCAAATAATTGTTTTATGGTGAACTTTTATCGTTTAACAACTTGGCAGCACCTTTTTGTAAGTTGTATAAATGGGGTCTATGAAATAACTCCCACGAAATAAGTCCCACTTTTAAAAACGAAATAAGTCCCACAAAAAATTGCTGTTTTGAAAGTGGGAGTTATTTCGTTTTTAAAAGTGGGACTTATTTCGTCAATTGATGGGACTTATTTTGTTACGCGTTTTTATTTTAAGTGGGACTTATTTCGTTTTGAGTGGGAATAAATTCGTTTTGTAAAGTGGGGGTTATTTCAGTACCACTCACAAAATTGATCAAACCAGTAAACTAGTATGTCCATTCTGTCGTGCATACTATTTAATGATAAATAAATGATTTTTTTATGGAGGAGTGCGATAGAGCCATGAAATATAAGGTCATTATGGCTTTATTTCTCATTTTTTTCTTATGCAAAAAGTTATATGGACATTTCGTAAAAGGGACAACTATAATTTTTTGCCCTTATCTCTCATGGCTCTCCTTTTTTTGTTATTGATTACTTTATACTTACTATAATAAAAAAACTTTAAAGAAATGTGTACAAATAGGTACCGAACTTAACTACTGGAAAAACAATATTAAAAAAAATTGTTGACGTAATTACGTATGTATGTGTTTTATTATATTTTTAGTAGGAAATTGGAATTCGTGTTCCATGTTTTCTAATATCACCATTACAAAATACAACTAATCCCAATGCCACGTTAAAACTATAATACCGTCTACCATGCACTGGATCTTCAAGCCATTTATAAAGGTCGATAATTTTAATCTGATGGTCCTTCCGAAACGGTTTCCATCTTAATAATAAGAACAATTGATCTGTACTTAATCCATTTACGAATCCAAACGTTGTTACTAGTAGGCGTTCTCTATACGTTCCTTGACCGAAAAAAGAATTAATAATAAATTCTGGAACTCTATCAAAATTCGTAATATCCATTCCATTAAGAAGCCTTCTGCAAGCTTGCATACGATTTTTCTTTATTATTCCTCTGCTTTGATTATTCATATTATTCGACGTGTTTTTTTTTTGAAGAGCCAAATACTTCTTATTTGAAATCGCATTAAACAGTGAAAAAGTGGGACTTATTTCGTTTATGAAAGTGGGACTTAATTCATTTAAGAAATATATTATTCAAGGGGGAGTTTTTTCATTTTGAGTGGGAGTTATTTCATTTCAAGTAAATTTTTAAATCATTTCATTTTGGTGGGACTTATTTCGCTTTCAAAAGTGGGACTTATTTCGTGGGAGTTATTTCATTTTTTTAAGCAATTTTTGGTGGGACTTATTTCGTTTTTAAAAGTGGGACTTATTTCGTGGGAGTTATTTCATAGACGCGTATAAATGTATGAAGCATAGATTGCGTAGATTCTCATGATGTAAATTCCCAATTTACGGTTTCGCTTTAGTTGCTGTTCACATATGAAGTATACATATCTCCTCATTAAGCGAGTGTGGGCGCCATAATTCAAAATATTTCGAGCTAGTGGATCCGGGTGCTATTCGAGCCCTTTAAATATTTTACATTTCGTAATGGCACATTAAGATCCTTGTTAATATTTGAGTTTTTGTTTGCTCATGACAGTTGAAATATATATGATCCTGTAAGTAACGAGATGCTTCGTAACGG
Source organism: Pollenia angustigena (assembly GCA_930367215.1). Taxonomy (NCBI): domain Eukaryota; kingdom Metazoa; phylum Arthropoda; class Insecta; order Diptera; family Polleniidae; genus Pollenia; species Pollenia angustigena. The sequence goes on along the minus strand of OV884057.1, from coordinate 113,510,926 downwards.
TTTTCGTATACGCTAAGGAGGATGATACAGGAAATGTTGAAGTTTGGGTTCAGTTGTTTGTTGGCATGTCCGAAGAATATATAAAGTATATTAGAGGCCCAAGATGCTGCCTTGTGCGACTTCAGTGGATAACTAAAAAAACCGCATTCTTTAATAATAAATTTACGACCGACAACCAATATAAATATTACAACCAGTAAAAGAAACACGGTAATTTATAGACAAATCTTAGATTTCTGACGATTTATTTTTGACTCTGAATCAGTGTTGCCAAAACTTGGTGACCAAAAAGGGCTAAATTTACGGAAAAAAATGGCTAAAAATAGGCTAAAAAATGGTTAAAAGCTTTTTTAAATAAAAACACATTAAAATTCAATTACAAAACAGAAATAATTAATTTAAAGTTGTTTACGATGAAATTGTGAGTTAAGATCAATTTGTTAAATAAGAATAAAACGTAAATTAATATTAAAAAATTAAATCATCGAAAAATTCGATGTCGTTATTGTTCATCTCATAGGAATCACTCACTCATTAGTTTCAAATAATCATAAGTTTTAAATAATTTGAAGGTAAATCATAATCACGATAACATTTACCAAGCCTTTTGAGTCCAGATCTACAATAAAAAACAAGTAAGAAAGAATAGTCGGTTAAACCCGACTTTATGATACCCTACACCACATTATAACCTTTGTACCAAATTTTATCAAATAATCCCTGTACTTTGCGCACAAGGTTTACATGGACAGCCAGCCAGCCGGACAAATATCGTTAATTCGACTCGGAAAGTGATTCTGAGTCAACCGGTATACGTAAAGGTGGGCTAAGGACCAATATTTTAAGGTGTTACAGACATCAGCACAAACGCATAGTACCCCTGCAAATAAAATTGTACCACCTGATCCATTTTGATAAAATGGAATACTCCATGGACTGGTCCGATGTAATGCAAGCAAGGACCATATCATTGTTAAAAAGTGTTTGTAGTGAGACGACATGTCTTCGTTTTTTAACGACATGCTTTCGTTTTTAAACGACTTCAAAACTAATCCTCTTGTGTACACCATGGAATAGTTTTAAAACAACTCCTTAGTGGTCCAAAGGTGGGTTATAAGGTCCTCTCCTAGGACGTCGTAATGTTAAATAGACCAGGTTTTTTCCATACGTTTGGGTTAGTTTTGGACTAGTCCTGGTCTCTTGTGGACTACTCTTTACACGCGTGTTTGGACTGGTCCTATTATTTGCAGGGACCCTCTCCACTATTGTGGTGGTGGTATAAGTATTGTATTGAACATTAAAAATATTTTGCGACCAAATTAACCGCACGTTGCTGTGTTAAGCAAAACCAAATATTACCAATACATACATACATATTATTTGTCAAATCAGTTTGAACGTGGCCATCGTGCTTTAGATAAAAATATATACATATAGGCAAATTATCGTAGTGAACCATATGAGAAGTACCATATAGTTAAAGAATATTTAACTAGTTTGCTTAGTAAAATTACATTCGAAATATTTTCAAAGAGCGATGAAGCGAAATGGTTCATTAGAAATTGGAAAAAAATAAGTTATAAACGTAACTTTAATATAATAAACATAATTCGTTTATATGGATTTTATATTTATATTAAACATTCCTATTAACACGATTATAATTAAAAGTTAACAATGAAATTACCCATTTGTATTTTTTTCAATTATTCTTAAATATTAGATACGATTGAATTTGGTATTAACTATTTTAAAATTTTGCGATCATGCTTCAAGCAGTGTTTAAAAATGCTTGACTATTTTTAATGCTTTTGTATTTGCTTAACTTAACTTAAGAAAACAGAACACAGTAAAAGCAAAAAAGCAAAAGCAGAAAAAGTGAGAGTTAATAATGTATTTGCTGTCACTATGTGTATGTTCTCAGCTTAAACTTTAAGCTTTAAAGCCTTTAAGCCTTAAAGTTTAAACATTCAGTCAAGCAACCACTAAAAAAAATGCTGTTGCTGTAAGTAATATGTTTTTGTTTTTTTTTTATGTAGGTAGTTGCTTGGCTGGCTGTTTAACATTTTTTTGACTTGATCGCTGTTGCTTGCTGTTGCAGAAATTTGTTTTGAAAAAATCTTTGACGGTAAGAACTAAGAATTATGGCGCCGCGTGTAAATCGAAGAATAATTGAAAAATATTTTTATTTTGATAATGACCAAGCTATGTGTAAAATTTGCTCACATAGGTACATACATATGTTTAAAAGTGATAGAGTTATTAATCTAACATGTGAAGTTTTATTTATTTTCATATGTACATACATATGTACATACCTATGTATTTTTGTATTTATTGAGAAAACATAGGTACTAAAAACATTAAAGAAATAGGTACCTACCTAAAAATATGGTTTTGCGTAACTCACTAAATAAAAGAACAAAAATTAGTTTTTTCGCAAAAAAAAAAAACATCTAACGGTAATGATCTTTAAACATTCTTTCTGCAAAAATACTAAGAAATTCAAAATATATGTATGAAGTGCCAGCCAGCAACAGCAAAGAAGTTAACTTGCTGACTTTAAGCGCTGAAAAGCCAAAAAAAAACTTAAACAAAATTTATTACTTAGTCCCCTTTTAGACAGGCAAAGTTTACTTTGCAAAGTCTTGAGTTTATGGAAGGGAGGGGAAAAGAGAATAGCGGGGGAGTACGCTCTTTGCTGTACTCGCAAATTCCTTTTGTTTTTCGTTCGTAGTTTATTTCTGAGCGGGGATGATAAAGTTAGTAGTACAATTGTACTTTTTTACTACTATTAGCAGTGCAAAAGTAATAAAGTACTCCAATGCAAATTTAGTACAATTTAAAAATTGCAAACGCTTTTTCCTACCAAAATATGATAAAAACAAAGCAAAGAAATCGCCTTTATGTAAATACTATATCGAATTTAATTCAAACAAATTATTGCTACAGTCTTATGAATCTTGTTGCTATAGTTTAAAATAAAAAAAATTACAAATAGAAATATGTTACAAAACTAATTTCATACACCAACCGAACTTTCATCTTCTTTAAAAATAATAATTTTATGTTCCTTACTATACCTGTACTCATGTTCTGTAACTATAGTGAGAACTTCTCGCGTCGAAAAGATGTGACACAAAATATTCCATCGTTTCTCGAAAAGTGAGAAAAAAGTGTGTCTGTAACTCATGTCGAAAACTATTAAAAGAGATTACGTCGTTACGTTATAAATGTCATAATATTGCACTCGAAGCCGATGTGACATTGCAGACATTGAAAACGCCAGGAACAAATAACGTTGACGGCGACCAAAATTTACTAAAATTGAAAATTTTTCAACGACGGCGGCGAAATTAGAACCGTCGGCTTTACCAAATAATGTAAAGTGCGACTTTAATGTTTGTTGTTTGCAAACGATTTAAAAACATTCGTATATTTTATATAAATGTTAAAAGCAAAATAATTAAACAATAAAAAAATGTGCCAAGAACAAAATATTATTATTATTATTATTCTTTGTATTTTGCATTTTTAAATGTTTTTTGGTGTTACAAGTTTTTCTCGCCCCGTTTTTATACGTGAGTTTATTTGACAGTTCAAAGCGGAAACTTTTCGCACAAAAATATTACAGACACACTTTTTCTGAAATTTGGCGAGTAATTTCCTTACGTGACAGCTAGTACTCGCCAAAAAAAGTTGCAGATACAGTTTAGTGAGAAAAACAGCTGTTTGTTTCAATTTATGGCATTTCTGTTTCATTTCACACATTTCAATCGAAAAGTTTACTGACGCGAGAGTTACAGAACATGGGCACTGATTGTTGTAATTTTTTAATTAAATATTTTATATATGGGCATTTCTTGGGGTCACTAACGTACGTTCGTACGCTTTTGATGTAAAAATAATATAGAAAACAAAACTTTTCCTATAATTTTTTTTTTTTGGCGATTCGATAGCATTTGGGTAGCTCTAAGTTTAGTGCAAAAGATGGATGGATTCATCGAGTTTAAATTTTTTATAATAATACATAGTTATAAACATGTGGTCACGAACGTACGCAAAATAGAAGTCAACTTTGGCTGACAGTAGTGAAATGTAAAAATCTGCGTAATGGATCGTAATATTCAAAAGTGATTAATTTAGTTTAAGATTGTATTAATGTAGGTCTCCATCCAGTATTTACAAAATAAAATATCTCTCTTGGTTTTTTTTTTAATTGCCTTATGTACCGGACGCTAACGTACGGGTCGCGAACGTATGATTTTACCATATGTTTTTTTATTATTATCACCATGCATTTTACCATAAATATCTTCAAATTTCCTTATTAAAAATCTTAATACTCCTTTTACAATTGATTTTAATGGAGAGATTATGAAGAAAGAGTGTAAATACTAATTTTTGCATGTAAAATTAGTATATAAAAATGTCTTTAGAAGTAGCTTAAATACTTAGAAAATATAAAATGTTCCAGTTTTCAGCGTAATTTCCTCAAGTAAAATAGCTGAGATATGCTATGAAACTATTCTTTTAAAAAAACATAGAATTTTTTTTTTAAATAATAAACAATAAAAGACGATGATAATCAACATTTTATTTTTTCATCCTGGTAGACCATTCTGAGGAAATGCCCATATAATTTTTTTTCTTTAATTTTTCTTTTAAATATGACAACATTTGTATTTTTATCGATGGTGGAACATATAATACACTTTAACCAGTAAGCAAGTCATATGTGTTAAAATTATGAAAAATTCCTTGCACCATAGATATCTATACACAGCTAGATACTTTTAGTAGAAATTACGGGCATTACTACCCAGTAAAAACTTCGCCCACTTTTTTAAAATGAATAGCTTCTTGCACTAATTATTTAGTAGCTTTCTTCTAACTACTATAATTACTTCTATAACTACTTATTTTTCAGATGTATGTAGGAAAAAAATAATGACTTACATAAAAATGCATTCATTTTGGGACATCCCTTGTAAAATTCATTGGTTCTTTCAGAAGAATTGGAAGTATGTAGTATTTTAACATTTTCCTTATTACTTAACACATTATTTTGCAGGCGAAGTTTTAACTGGGTAGTTAAAACATTTTTTTAACCTGTTCCACTTTCAAATCTAAAAAAACAAGCTTAAGATTCTTCGTCTAAATTCCTTATTATTCACTTAATTTTTCTTTTTGTTAATTGCCAAAGGTATATTTCAAATATAAATGTATAGCACAAGTGCATTTCAATGTAAATTTGTTGTAATGCAAATAATAAAACTTGTAAAAAATATTTTTTTGGCATTAAGTACATTTAGGGTAAAAAATGTAAATTTTTTTTCGGTATTAAGTACATTTAAAAAAATGCCATTTATCAACCCTGTATGCAGGCTGCAACAACGAATAAACAAAAATTTGTCAAATTAAACTTTGTGTGTCTAAACACCAAACAAAGTTTAAAAGAGAACTACACAAGACTTTGCAAAGTAAACTTTGCCTGTCTAAAAGGGGACTTACTTAAGTTATTGCGTTGCTGACTGATTAAGCATAGAACCAGGGCTGTCAGATATGGCGATTTCTCGCCAAACGTGGCGATTTTGAAACGTGTTTGGCGATGGGATTTTCCGTTTGGCGACTGGCGACTTTTGTGGCGGTTTTGACATAACTGGCGATTAACTTGGCTATTTTTACCATTCATATTATTTCAGAGATTTTGAAATAAAAAATTTGCACTTTTATTTACATAAGCGGAGTTAGGCCTCTCCAGCTAAATATATATAAATATATACATACATACTTATAGATTTTTGAACAGTTTGTCCTTTTTTGTTATCATTACTAGTTTAAAAAAAATCTGGGTAATTTTTTCACATGATTTTTGTTTTATTATCATTTTAAGTAAATTATTCAGTCACTTTTTAATTCCAAGGTTTAAAAAACTGTAGTCGAAACCAAAACCTGTCGAACAAAAAACGAAAATTTGTCTACAATTGTTCGCTTTTTGATTTGGTTTGACAGCGACTATTTACATTTAATGAATTACAAGTAAAAGCAAATGTTTTTTTTGGCCAATGACAAATGAAAAAGTGGAAGAGATGGCAGTTTTTCAACTTCGACTGCAGTTTTTTAAACACTGCTTAAATCTCATAGTACGTCTGCAGGTCAACACAATAGTAATGAAATTGATGAGCCTGAAGTGATCTTATAGGCTTGTGTGCTTAAATTTATTTTTTATTTTAACTGAATAAATGATCTCTATTTTATGTTATTTAAAAAAAAAATAACAGTTACTTAACAAAATTTACTTTACTACTGCAATATTATCAGCCATGTCACAGAGTACAATTCCGTTCGGAAACGGAATTCATTCCGTATTTTGGTGCTACAGAAAATGACGAAAAAATGTTTCGGAATGAAACCATTTTTGTTACCATTAACTGTATGGGAGTTGTCTGTATCTGAAAGGCCATAAAACTATCAAAATACACTTTCCATCAACAAACAAATATGTTTTCTTCAATTCCGAACGGAATCATTCCGAACGGAATTGTACTCTGTGACAAAATTTAATTAAAAAAAAAAGATTTCGAAAACTAAACAAAATTGACGTTTGGCGATTTTTGGCGATTTCTGACATCCGGTTTGGCGATGGAGCTCAAAAAAATCTGACAACCCTGCATAGAACATACACATAGCGAGACTAAAAAAATTATTTACTCTCTCTTTTTCTGCTTTTGCTTTTTTGCTTTTGCTTACTCTCTATCAAAGTAATAAAAGGCATTGAAAAATACAGTTTTTTAATTTGCAGCAAAAAATGTAAACAAAGCAAAAATTTCGGTGCTGTTGCTATTTTAAAGCAAGCAATTTAAACACTGGCTTCAAGTGAAAAATTCTTAATAAACACTAGAGTATCATTCGGGTAACCGATTAATTACTACCTGATTAACTGATCGGTTAATTTAAAATTGGCTATTTTCGATTAACCATTAAACAGGTTAATTTCAGTCGATTAATTTTTTGGAGTTTTATAACATACTTTTGAGCGATTAACCGATTAAAGCAAAATCCCGAATTAAAAACCCTAATAAACACCCAAACAGGAACTTTTTATCACAATTGCTGTAAAATGCATTATGCTGATAAATTAACATTTTGAAACGTCAAATTCTTATCATTTATTTTATTAGTTTTTATGTAAAATGAATTAGTGTTTGTATTTCATATCATTAAACTGATAACAATATGTATTTAACAAAAAGTTTGGTTGATTTGATTAGAAGGGTTTTAAAAAAAGCTTCATGGAAATGGAATAAGATTAAAGCAAACAATTATTAAGAAATGTTTTAAACATGTTACAGCTAAAATATGTTCTAGTTAACAGTAAAATATTTTAAATTTAATTAAGCAGAACTCTCACTTCTTCAGAAGGTAATTGTGTGACTAAAGAGAGTACACGTTTGGCGTGAACGGCTTTATTAAATACAATTTTCATTTAACTCTTTTGTCTATAAAACGCATTACATTTACACGTACCAGTTAGCACAAAGAGACAGACAGAAATTCCCAGCGGGAAAATTTCAGGCCTTTTCAAAGGCCTGCTAAAAAATTGTTTCGATTCAATTACTATTCTTAACTAACTGCTTAAGGCTAGATTACACTATCTCACAAGTCTTACGTATTCCATAATACTTTGTGAGATAGAAATCCAATGACTTTCGTTGCGGCTATCAAAAAAATCTAATTTAACATGACAGTTTGTGTTAACACCATCACACAAAGTATAAACACTCACACATGAAATAAAATGCAACCTTGATCCAATGAAAAGTATTATTGTTTAAAAATGTTGCAAAAAACGATGAGGTCGTATGTAGGGATGAAACGATACCTCTTAGGTATCGATACTTTTACTCGATATGGTATCGCTCGCAAAGTATCGATACCTACTCAGTATCGAAAAAAAGTATCGATACTTACTTGTATCGGTACTTGTATCGGTTTATATGATAAAATAATAGAAACAAGCACTTATAGTACTATACAATACAATAAGAACTACGAACCATAAGAATTTTTGTGCAAAACGAAAAGTGTAAAAATTGAGACCACTTTTATGGTGTTTTCTTTTCTGACAATAATGTTTCATATATGCTACGATTCGTGCGGGTTTTTGTTCCATTCTAAAAATATATGCAAAAATGTGAGAAGTTGTCGTTTTTCTTTCTAAACATGTTGCAACAATAAATGGCAAATTTGTTCCATTTCTTAAGAGCATAATAAACCACACAAAATGCTTGGCAAACACACACATTATTTCCGTTTGGGGTTTGCCAATAAACGGCATAAATATTCTCCGTTCAAACATTAATTTTCATTTTTGTTTTTTTTAATGAATACAGATGCCAATAGTGCTGCGGCAATTTTGTTGCTTTTAGCTTAAAACGGAGAAGAAATTATAAAATAAAGGCAAACTGAGTGTGAGATAATACCCTTTTTTGCATCTGCGTAAAGTACTTGTTTATGCAAGCAAGTATTTTTTTCTTGTGTTTGCGGACAATTTGCGTTATATTGTGATTTTTATGGCTAAAAAATCACTGATGGTTTAAACGCTGGTTTAGTTGAACTAAACTTGAATTTATATATAGTTTAAACTCAACAACTGTAAATCAGTGTCCCATGTATTGTATGTGGTTAAAAAAATAACATGTGGCAGCACTACGATAGATCTTATCAAATTCACATGGGTGTATTGGTAGCTTAAACGCCCAATTTTATGCGTTTAAAGATGGTTTATATGTTTAGTGATTTATAGATTTGTTTTAAACACATTTTAAACCAAAAAGAGAGTTTAACTTGCTCTGATTTTTTAGCCCTTAGTTATATTGTGATGGATATAAAAACATTTTGTTTTTCGTTTGTTTTACTTTTATTATATTTTTTTGTCGCAAAATTTTTAACAACAACTGACATTAATTATTGAAAATCAGTGCTGTTAACGCTTATTGGAATTGTAAGAAAATTTAATGTTGAAAATTGCTACAAGCATGGTGAATATCGCTTTTAGTACCAACTTTGCATTCAATATTTAACACGCTAAATTCACATTAGTGTTGAGTGTAAAACGTAGCTATTATTTTGTTCCATTGTAATTTAGAAAAATGTATCACTTTGTAAGGGTTCGTGTAACCTAATAAATATATAACAAAACTTAATGCATCATTATTTTTTAGAAAAGAAAACACCATTAGTTACCACCTAGTACCAATTTTCTTTCAAAAAATCCTTTATCTTGGAAACCAAATTTTATAGAACGTTCAGGATTACAACCTTTATTCACCTTTTATTCCAGAAATCAACAATGTCACTATGTATTTATTTCAAATGTAAATATGTATTTTATTTTTAAATTGATGAATATAAAATAAAGGGTGGTAAAACGATAACCCACGTCAAGTTTTTTGCGCCACTTAATTTGACCTTTCTTTGTTTCAGTATTTGACAAATTCTACCATTGAGAGGTACACAATTGAGCAGCGCGTTAAGATTGTTAAAGCCTTTTACGAAAGTGGGCGTTCAATCGAAATGCATTCGTGCACATCTTGATTTTTTTGGCCAGCATAATCAACCGAATTTTTTTATTTTTCCTAATACTATATATAGCTAATACTTCGAAGCTCTATGCGTGTCTGCAGGAAAGAAACCAAGGCCTCTGGCGGGAATCGAACCCGCAACCCCGGCGCTGATAGACTAGCTCGCTACCAGCTAAACTACCGGGGCACACATGTTTCCACAATCGGAAAAATTGTGCGTAATTTCAGCAAACCGGGTCTGTAGCAAATGGTAAAACATATGTGTATGCTCGCCCAGATAAGCTGGATTTCCACACCACGCGTTACTCGCTTTTTTGCAGCATACGCAGCTGTCAAAAAAGTAGAATATGTGTAGTTATACGTAGTAAGTTACATGCACAATAGCGTAGATGCCTTGAGGCGAAAAGAAGGTTTACTTTCTACTTTTGTAGGCGTCACAAGCAACAAATCAGCTGATTTTGACAAATTAAATTTTATTTTTACTTGTTCTGCTGCTGCATAAAAAGCGTTGCATGTAACTTGAAACGAAGAACGCAAGTAAGGTTAGAAAAGCATGCGCTGCGTGGAGGCGAAAACGCGTGGTATGGACCTCCTTTAGTTCTGCGGATGGCGGCGTTATCGGGCCGTACTTCTTCGAAAATGAGGTCCAATTACGGTGAATGGTGTTCGATATCGCGAGATGGTAACGGATTTCCTACAGCCAAAAATTGAGGAAATTGACCTGGACAATATGTGGTTTATAGGTGTTTACTGCTCAAACGGGCTCTTAAAACCGTTACTGCTGCTCCAGCTTTGGAATATAATCAAAAATTTAAGATTAATTTCAATACCAAAGTGAAACGATTACTTTTGACCGATACCGAGTATTTTTTTAACGATTCTACTTGGTACTCGGTTGCTAAGTATCGAGTACAAAAATACTTGGTACTTATATAAAAGTATCGAATATGTACTTGTATTTACTCGTATCGTTTCATCCCTAGTCGTATGGGATGTCAAACTTTTTTTCATAATACTTTCATTTTCATTGATAGTGTGAATGCATGTGTGATCCACACTATCAGACTTTTACATATTACTTGAGTTTTTGACATGTATTAACACAAAGTAAAATAGTGTAAACGAGCCCTAAAGAATGCCTCATAGAAGGCCTCGGCTCTTTCGTATAAAAGATAAGATATACAGTCCACATTCGTTTCTACGAGAAGGGAGGAGAGAAGGAGTAATTTTTTTTTTTTTCAAAAGCGAAATATATTTTTTTTTTTTTTTGATCCCGTTACCATTATTATATGTATATGTATCTGCTAAAGAAGCGTGAGCGGAATTCCTACTTTGCAATGACAACGTATGTAACAAAGATATGAGTATGGAATGGAGCGAGCAGGTCTTGTGTATCCAAGAGAAGGAATACAGAAGGCTTCTAGAAGATATCCGTACTCCTTCTTTTTCCCGCTGGGTTCATACAACCAAATACATATGTATGTTTGTATATATATTTTGATACTAAATATGTATAGACATTCTTAGAAATTATTTTTTTATTTTTTGTACGTATTTTTTTAGTTTGATAAACTGAAAAGGAAACGCTTGAATGCATGAGAATAAAATAAAAAGCATATAATACTTAAAGTAAAATAAAATACAAAAAACTAGTATATAAAACAAACAAAAAACGTTATTACAAATGTATAAAAGAATAAACAAAAATAAATAGAAAAATTTAATTGGATACAACTATCCACATTCATGTATGTACATATAGTCACCTGAAATGCAAACGGACGTAACTACACAAAAATTCAAACCCAAGTTTTTAAATGATTATGATGTGTTTTATCAAACTATGCATGTACATGTTCATGCAAATTTTAAGACCTCTGCGAAAAATGGCTACTTAATTAAAGAAATATAAACGCTAAAAATACTTTATTATTATTAATTATTTTGAAAGTCTTTTGATTCTCCTGAAAAAAAATAAAAGTGTAATTAAGTCCGTCTGACTATAAGGTGACGATATGTATACAATACAGCCCATGTTGTTTAATGTTAATGATGTGACACGCTCCAGAAATGTGTATTTAATTAAAAAATGGAAACACATAACACAATTAAGAAAAAATCATATTTGTAAGTATGTTTACAACAACATAAAACAATTTAAAATGGTTAAAAAACAAATTAAGTTTTATAGGTTTAAATAAAATTAATCATTTTTTTAAAGAAAATATTTTGATAAACATGCATACATACAACATTGAAATAAAAATGTTTTAAACTGTAAAAATTACATAAATCCTAAATTGTATTGAATTGAAGAAAATAATTGTAATATTTTTGAAATACAATGTCTTGGAATAAATTTAATTTTGTTAAATTGTTCTGTATTTGATTAAATGTTCTGTATTTAAATTTTAAAAGAATAAAGCTGCGTTCACAATCAAAAAAACATTTTCACTTGGTGTTCATAATAGAGCAACAATTTCTTTTGTAACTACACACATTTTGCATTAAGAAACCGTTTGCAAATTTTAGCCACAACAATATTATGCATTTATTTTTATTTTTTTAAACATTTTGTTAAAATTTTCATTCAAAACTAAATAAAATTATTTTAAACGTCAGAAACAATTTCATACAAATTGTTGCTGAAGTTCTAGTTGACTCAACTTTAGTTACATTTTTAAAAAAATTTTAGTTACATTTTTGTTCTAAAAATTAAAGGAAAATATCGTTACTTTAATATAGAAAAGCCCCAACTAACATGTTCCTTACTTTACATAAGAAGAAAAAAACTTAATAAAAATTATAGTCTTGTAGCCGCAATATTTTTTTAAACTCAGTTTTTATTAAATTCTCTTAACAATTTAATAAAAACCTGCGTTTAAAAAAAATCGCAACTACAATACTACAATTTTTATTAAGTTTTTTCCTTCTCCTGTAAAGTAAGGAACATGTAAGTTGGGGCTTTTCTATATTAAAGTAACGATATATGAAATTCTTTGGGAAGAAAAAAGATAGTAGAAAAAACGAAATTGTTTTTTTGATTGTGAACGTAGCTTAACTACCTAAATAAATACATTTCCAACTTATTGACTTTCCTGATTACTAGAAGCACTTAAAATTTGTCTTTTTTACCCGAAAATTTTTAAAAGTAATAAGTTGGAAAAGTGTAAAAGATCCTTACTTTTTGCTAAATTTGTTTTAACGAACACTATTTTTTTAACTAAAGATATAAAAAAAGACTAATGCTAAGTTCACACTTGGGGTTTTAAACGCGTTTAAGCAAAATGTTGATTAACCCTGCAAATAAAATTGGACCACCTGATCCATTTTGATAAAATGGACTACTCCATGGACTGGTCCGATGTAATGCAAGCATGGACCATGTCATTGTTAAAAAGTGTTTGTAGTGAGACGACATGTCTTCGTTTTTTAACGACATACTTTCGTTTTTAAACGACTTCAAAACCAATCCTCTTGTGTACACCATGGAGTAGTTTTAAAACTACTCCTTAGTGGTCCAAAGGTGGGTTATATGGTCCTCTCCTAGGACATCGTAATGTTAAATAGACCAGTTTTTTTCCATACGTTTGGGTTAGTTTTGGACTAGTCCTGGTCCCTTGTGAACTACTCTTTACACGCATGTTTGGACTGGTCCTATTATTTGCAGGGAAGCTAATCAAAGCCGTTCACATTACATTTGAGATGATTAAGATGACAGATGATTAAGAAAAAAAAACACAACAAACACACAAAAAACAACAAACAAATTTATATTTCTTTAAAGTATTAAAAATGGATAAAAACACTTTTATAAAGTTATCAGAAGATTATTTTAATCATTTTATGATGAAATTGTGAAAATTTATGAATTATTTAAGGAAAAAATCTTGGCCGGTTGTACACGATCATGTTGGCGATTCTACATTTGAGGTATGTTCAGTGGATTCTACGTGATTTATGAAGTGATTTAGTTTTAATCATTAAAGCCCTGCACGAATGCATTTTTTTCTTTTTCACATTTCTCCACACCAAGTTATTGTTGTGTGAAATACTGAGTTCTTTTTTTAAAATCAATTCGAATGATACACAATGAAAAACCGAATCAATTTTAAACAGTAGTTGGTTTCATATAATTTGATATAAAAAAACAAATCAACGCAATGTATAATTTGATGTGAAAGAAAACATAACACACAACAATTCGTCAGCTCAGAATTGGTTTGGCGCATATGCCAAAAAGTCGGAGTGGAGAAAATCGACAAAGATTTAAATGAAGATTTCTCAAATTGTACCCGATAGAATTTTTTTATATTTTTACCACTGCTTCTGCATGAAAGTTAGAATTTAATAGTATTTTTTTGAAAATGAAAAATATTGTTTTGTGCCGCATACGCCACTTTTCTAAAAAAAAATTAAAAAAGTGGCTTTTTGTGCTGCATACGTAAACTTATTGCTGTGTATTGAGTAACTTGTTGTTGAGATGAATTTTTTGTTTATAGTTTTTTTATTTGATTTTACTTTACAAAAACAGAAAAAACAGTTCTACTGTTATGAAAAGTTACATAAAAAGCCACAAATTAAACAACTTAAATAATGCAAAAGTAAAAAGAAAATTTAAAACTTAATATTGAGTAAATTTTTATAATAAGCTTTATCAACACGTGGAAGAAATACAAGCAAGTCTTTTATGTCTCTATTTTTATCGCTGAAAAAAAAGATGGTTTCGATATTTTCAAAACATTCGTCAACAAATTCTCAGGAGTTTTCAAACAATTTTTTGATGCAGACTTAACCAAAATTGCATTTTTATATTTTTCCTCTCTGGTAGAAGTTTTATAATATATGGGTCGATATCACGAAATGACTACATTCTGTGGCCCGACGCATTTTGTATTAAAAATATTACAAAATTAAAATTCTGAGAACAGGATTAAATAAAACAAAATGTACTTCAACGAGGCGCGGAAATCAAAATAAAATATTTTAGATATTTTTATGAAAAAATTTGTTCGCACGGTGCAAATCGTCATTACCATGGTGTGCGTCCAAACGTTTTGTGTTCAAAAAACACAGATTTTCATTAGTATCTCAAAATATATATTATAAATGAAGTACGTCAAGTTATTCGAGAAGAATAAACCAACTCAATTTTAATTTCATAAATATAATTTTATTTTAAAACTTATGATTTTGAGACATTTTAGTCCGTGGCTAATTTTTTTCGTCATTCCCCGTGGGCCAATTTGTTTATTAAAAAACAATGCTTTAAACCGGGTTTTTGGTTAGGTGTTAACTGTCAATGTAACGACAATTCCCGTTAGTTTTAAAGTGTATTGACAGAAGTGAAAAATGTAGTCAGTTGTTTGAGGGCTTTTGAAATGTTTAGTGTTTTTTGCGCATGTTCCTGAAATTTTGTCATTCCCGTGGTAAGTATATTTTTCCGTTATTTATATTATATTTTCCAAATTCGTTGTATTGGTTTGTTCATTTTTTAAGTCTTTATTAGATTCTAATATATTTTATAAAAATTTTTGAAGATTTTCACATTTAAATTTAAGAATACTCACGTTTAAATCATTACCGTGCAGTCATTACCATGGGAATAATCTAAACCTCGGTAATGACAAAAGGAACACGGGAATTACCTTTTCAATGTATATTTGAGATTATTCAATCTATTGTAATTATTTAAGAAATTTGATGTTCCCCAAACTTAAAAAGTACACCTGGAATTATAATCCAAAGAATGGACATAATGTATGCATTTTATTAAATGTGTTTCCATAAATTGCTGTATGTGTTTTATTTAGCTGCAATACATGATGAAACGTCATTACCATGCTGCTCAGTCATTACCGTGGCGCACAAATATCATTTCTGTTGGACTTTTGTCATTCCCGTGGGGTGCAAAAATCATTAAAATCCTTAAATATACATGGCCCATTGCTTATTAATATATAAAAAGGTCTTATAAAACAGTATCAACCGAAAAATAATTATTTAAACCCATTTTCGCACTTGGCCGTTTTCAATCCTCGATTGTAGTCAATTCATGATATCGACCCATATACATAAATCATTATTTTAACTGTATAGAAGTACTTTAATTTTAGCAAAAGGCACTTTTCGAAAGTCCATTTTATTTGCTTCCAACGAGTATGTGCGAAAATTTTCCGGAAGCATTTCCATAACTTTAGATTTTGTTTTATTATTTGGCATTGTTTTAAGCAAATTTAGTAAATGAAGAGGACTATGAATTTCAATATTCCCATGGACACAGTCCACTTCTTGATTTAAAGAATGTTCTGGTTTTGAAGACTTTTGTATTACGGCATCAATATTTTTTTGTTTAAAGAACATTTTGATTGCGGTTGCGTTAATTTGATTTTTATTTTGAGGTACGCAAGAATCGCTCCATAATGTCAAAGTTTTAATAAGTGGACAATCTTTTATTAATTCATTTAAAATTTTAATTTAAGCACTAGCAATATTATTACCACTCCGACCACTATGAGCTTCCGTCAAAAAGGCACAATAAGTAAAAGTTAGTATATATGACATAATAATGATTGCTGTAAAGGGCTCTGGAGACTTTCAAATAAACCCGTCAATCAGTGCATATGTGTTAGTGTCGTTTATTTGAGGCTTTTTTGGAGACGTACAAATAAACACGTCAATCAACATTTGTAATTTTGATTTCATAGGGTTCGTTTCAAACAATGTCAAGTATTTATATTTTTTTTTCTTCCGTACATGACAACATACACAAAGCAAATAAAATTTTTTTTGTCAATCACAACTGGAGACTATCAAATAATCAGCCATCAAATAAAAAAATCAAAACTTTTTGATTTTCATCAAGCATTGCCGACAACGCGTATGCGTACCCGAAAAAGAACGACTGCACGCACACAACTATGTGATTGATGTATTTATTTGATAGTCTCCCGGGCGTTTAAGATTAAACATATTTAATTTTCGTTTGTAGTAAAATTTTGAAGCATTTCCCTTAGGTAGGCTAAAAACACAAATAATAGCAAACCGTTCACTTGGTTGGGTCCATTATAAAACTATTTTTCACAAATTTATTTTCTTGTTGTCATTTTACTTTGCTTTTGCTTTAACTACTTTTTTTCCTACGGCAATGCAGCAAAGCAACAGTAAAATTTATTTTGTACGTTTTTGTATGAAGAATTTGCTGCAATCGCCAAACAATGGCTTGTAGAGCAAAACAGTACTTAAAAAATTTTGAAACAGTTGATATGCAGCAAAATTAATGCTTTATATCTCAGAAACCATAAAAATTTTAGCGAAACTGGTTTTTGATCTAGAAAGATGGTATTAAAAAAATATATTCCTCATACCTAACTTTTTTTTTTAAAAAATGGTCGGTAGGTCAAACCAATAATGAGCTGACGTAATTGTGAGTCTATAACAGGAAATTCCATTTCTTTGCACAATTGTGTTTACCACTACTAAAGCTGGAGGTCCACACCACGCGTTACTCGCTTTTTCGCAGCATACGCAGCTGTCAAAAAAGTAGAATCTGTGTAGTTATACGTAGTAAGTTACATGCACAAAAGCGTAGATGCCTTGAGGTGAAAAGTAGGTTTACTTTCTACTTTTGCAAGCGTCACAAGCAGCGTTCGAACAAATCAGCTGATTTTGACAAATTAAATTTTATTTTTACTTGTGCTGCTGCTGCATAAAAAGCGTTGCATGTAACTTGAAACTTAGAACGCAAGTAAGGTTATAAAAGCATGCGCTGCGTGGAGGCGAAAACGCGTGGTATGGACCTCCAGCTTAACACATATTATTATGCTCATCAATTCAGTCGTCGATGTGACTTCGACAAGTGTATATGTCTAGCGGATGCTATGTTATTTTGGTTTATCTTAACAGAAAAAAACTTTATGATGACAACAAAAAATTTTAAACTGTACAAATTAATTTTTATTTTAAGCCATTTTGCTCATTTTATTATTTTTATCTTAATTTTGCAATTAATTGAATTTAGCTTTTCATTTCTTTTTTTACTTTTAATTAAATATTTTAAAATATATTTTTGTAACTTTTGAATAAAATTATTTAAAATTAACTGCCGGTTTAACGATGTCGAACGTCATCGTTCGCATAGAAAATTATATTTAAAACAAAAACAAAATTCGAAAATTTGTTTTTGTTTTAAATGTAATAATCTATGCGAACGTTAACGTTCGAAATCGTTGAACAGGCTGTAAAACTTAAACATTGTATAAAAATATCTTGCATCTTCATTTGTTTTTTTGCTCAATACAAATTTACTAGTCATACCTAATAATAAAAAAAAATAAGATAATTCATATCACCTATTTTGTTACTGTTGTTTGGTGTGATTCGTTTGATTCGTATGATTCGTTTGATTCGTGCGATTCGTGTGAGTTGGTGTAGTTTGTGTTATTCGTTTGTTTCGTTGTTGTGTGCAGGGTTGTTAGATGTGACGATTTTTCGTCATTTTGACGATTTTTTTGAGAAAATACAGTAAAATGACGATTGACGATTTTTTAACTAAAAGTTATAGTGGTATGCCGATTTTCTGGCATCAATGAAACACTTACAAGAAATATTAACAATTATATTGGGAACAGTTCAAAAGGTAAAAATCAATGTTTCGAAATACAAAAATTATTGGAAATTAAGCAACAAAAAGTACTTCCCCATCACAAACCTGGTGGTTTTCATTAGAAGCACTAGTAATTCGAATTCTACAATTATATGATTGCCATCGAAACGGCAAAAAATATACACTAGAGCTCCGATTTGCGTCGGTCCTATTTGGTCCGCATTTCAAAAATTTGTTAAATCTGCTTTGCGTTTTAATGATTTCGATTTGCGTCGCTACATACGATTTTATTTTTTTGCTGAGGTCATGATCATATGTGAAGAATTTTTCTATTTGCGTGTAAAAAGGCGAATTCCCATTTAATTCTGTTAGGTAAGTTATTCTAAGTATAGTTGAGTATAATTCTTAATAAGAAGTTGTGTAGAAAAATGTATTCAAAGTGAAGAAAATACACTAGTTTAAACTAAAATTGGACGTAATAAAACGTTTCAGGTCGGGTAAAAAGACTGTTGATATAGACAGAACCCTTGGTTTATCACCTTCAACAGTAAAAACAATTTACATTAGTGATAGCGCTAAAAATTAATCATATAAAGATAGCTCCAGTTAATAGCAAATGGGATTTTATTTTTTATTTAATGTTTTTGTGAATAGGGATAAATGAAATATGTAAATAAATTTTTGTTATGTTTTTATGAAAATATATTTTTATACCCACACCACAATAGTGGAGAGAGTATTATGCATTTGTGCTGATGTGTGTAATGCCTTAATATAGTGGTCCTAGACCCACCTTAAAGTATACCGATCTACTCAGAATCACTTTCTGAGTCGAACTAACGATGTCCGTCCGGCTGGCTGGCTGGCAGACTGGCTGGCTGTCCATGTAACCTTGTGCGCAATTTTGGAGATAAGCCTATTGAAAATGGGCCGAATCGTAGGACCACGAGGGAAGATAGAGGGAAATTTCTTCCTCTCAGAAACTATCAAACCGATTTTAATGAAATTTAAAACATAGATAGAACCATAACTATATGGACACAAAATGTTTAAATTTTTAAAAAAAATCGGACCACGAGGGGAGATAGGGGCAATTTCTGCCTCTCCAACTGATTTTAATGAAATTTAAAACATAGATAGATCCATATCTATAGGGACACATTAGCTATACAGTTTTTAAAAAATAGAACCACAAGGGTAGGCAGGGGGCAACTTCTGCCTCTCACAAACTTTCAAACCGATTTTCATGAAGTTTATAAACATAGATAAATCCATATTTACATGGACACATAAGCATGATGTGTTTTTAAAAACTGTGGTGTAGGGTATCATATGGCGGGCTTGACCGACTACACTTTCTTACTTGTTTCTTATGTATTTCTTTTCAAATGATAAATATATTTCAGCCCACTTGCTGAAATAAATAGAATAAAACTTAACCATATCACTTTCTTTATCATACAGGGTAGGGATTGGTAAATGAATTCCAAAATCGATTTTCGATTTTTCGATCGACTTTTTTTATTTCGGTTTTTGAAATCGATTAATCGAACCTCAAAATCGATTTCAAAATCGTTTAAGATTAATTTGCAAACTTATACCTTATATCACAAAGGGGGATACCCCAGCATTTTTTTGGCAAACTACTAGAGAAATTGAACTGAGATTTTTACAGTGGGTAGATATGACAACTTTTTTATATATTTCGTGTAAAAAGTGAAAATGTGTAAATTTTGAGATGTCCTTTAGAGGAACAAGTGCATGTACATTTCACATATTAAAATTGTATTCTTGTATAGTCAGGCCTGACACATAAATTAATTCCGATCGAAAGTGGAAGTGATTTCGTATATTGCTTCACATAAAACGAAATCAATTTTGATCGGAATTAATTTCTGTGACAAGTCTGAATGTATGGATAGTATTTCAAAGGATTACGACAATAGTTCCTGATCGGTGCCGACTGTTTATTTGCTAAGTTACTATTAAGTTAGTTTTAGAAAACAAATGTTTTTGCATGTCGTTGATGTCAGAAAGATGCAGAAATATTTCCTTGTAATTTCGTTTTTGATAGGATAAATTACATACTTTTTGTTTTTTTTCACTTTAATTATAACTAGATTTAAATATTGCTCACACACTAATCTGTTTGAATATTGGCATATTTCCACAGGAATGCCATGGCTTAATTCACCTGTTGTGTTTCTATAATATGTTGATTTTCACGAAGCTGACTTTCAGTTTTGGTTCGGAACGATATGTTTAGAACTGTTTTGTTCACTGTTTATTGATGACTTTATTTTGTGAAGAACAAGAGCCCTTATATTAAAGTTGGCAGTATACAAGTACCCTTGGTATACTGCCAACTTTAATATAAGGGCTGTTAGATAAATACGTAAACTTACAATGTTACCTTGGAAAACTGCATTAGCATACCTACAGACGTAAGTACGCACAAAAGATAAAGTTTTATTGTGTATGCCCATAATTTATCGATTTAATTAATATTAAAATTAAAAATTGCCAAAATTTTAATAAAAATAAAAAAATCGATTTTAAAAGCCCAATAATCGATTTCAGTATAAAATCGCATACGTAAATTCGATTGCTAAAAGTCGATTTTTTACCACAAAATTGGAATCGAAATCGATTTACCATTCCCTAATACAGGGATGTTCTGAAAATCACTTTTTGTGAAAGTGATTTGAAATCACAAAAAAGGTGTTCTGGACAAAAAGCTTTTTTCATAATTGTGATTTTAAGCCAGTCAGCTAAGTTGCCGCCGATTTAAAATAACTTGCTTATTTGTTTCCAACATTTTTAACTAAGTTAAATCTTTTGTGGTTTTCAAAACAGTCATTAATCACAAGTGATTTGAAATCTTGTGATTTACAGAACATGCCTCATATATATAATTTCTTGCTAAAAATTTATATTTTTGAACCACTCAATGCAATAAATTGTCTCCAATTTGTAAAATTTAAATATTTGACGATTTTGTTAACAGTTCATGACGATTTTGACGAATTTTGTTAAAACTTTTGACGATTTTTGAAGAAAAAAGCCTAACCCTGGTTGTGTGGAGTATATTCCGAGCTCTTTACACTTCGTATTTGGTCGTTTATAACACATTAATTTAAATTCATTTGCATTTGTGTGTTTATATTATTTTCGTGCTTTATGTGTTTTTCACAATACAGAGTTTGATTCGTTAGCAAAATGCAATCGACAATCAGTAGTTGAAAAACAAACGAATGTTTTGAAACGGCATTCAAATGCATTCGTGCAGGGCTTTAGTAATCATGTCAATTTGAAGTGATTAACAAATCACTTCAATGTATGGGTAATCATCTCGATTTTGAAGTGATTAGAGCTTAATCACGTTCGAGCTGCTTAAACGCGTTTAAGAACCCAAGTGTGAACATAGTATTAGAAGTCATTTATACGATGGTTTTTTAGACATGTCTTAAAGGCATTTTTTTTTTATTTATAGACGAATTCGGTAGAAAAGAAAAATTATGATTATTGTTCTTCGATTTTTTTTTTTTTTATTTCTTATTTTTTTTTTAAGATACCCATACATTTGCAATATTATTGTGTGCATATCATATCCCAGTTAGCAAAATGGTCATAGACGCAAATGTCGCCAACGACAACTTTAGTTAAAAAACTTGTATTTTATCGTGCTTAAAATCGTATTTACGACTTTTTTGGAGACATTTTTTTAAATTTGTCCTGAATAATACTTTAATTCATTTTGTCGTGTTTCAACCCACTTTGATGACAAAATGCATGCAATGGTTGTCTAAGTTGTTCTCTACTAAAAAAATTAAAAACTGTAAATTTGTACGTAATTAAAAATTAAAATTTCTTGATAATTTGCTTGCGCTTTTATTGTCATTATTTTTGATAATAAGAAAACAAATTAAAAAATAAATTATCCTGCCTGTTAAAAACGTTTTTTGCTCCTCTGAAAAATAAATATTTTGTAACTTACAACGTTATTAGCGGCTGTGCTTTAATTGTGAAATTGGACATATGTATGTATGTACGTGAATTGATGGGCCAAGGAGCACAAACAATTTAATGTTCCTGATGACTTCATTGCAATATGTTAAGTTCAGAACCCATTGCCTTATCAATCAAAAGCCTATTGGAGGTCTGACTTTCTCCACACAGCCAGTATACCCTATTGTTGAGCCCAGTCTCCCAAACTCATCGGCCATTTCATTAGCGGTGATGTTGCAGTGACCAGATACCTAACACACACTCACTACATACCAAGAATGATAGAATAGAAGATTACGCCATCCCGAAAACAAAATTGAAATCTTCTGCGTATGTCGCACATATGATGTCACGCAAACTGCTTTCCTATTGGCTACGAATTTCAAGATATCAAACTAAAAATAGTTGTTGTAATATAACAGTGTGACAATTTATTATTTTGTTCTTCAAATTATGTTGTAGCAAAATATTGTTTTTTTTTTTTTTTTTTTTTTTTTTTGTTTTATATATTAAGTTGTTATTTTGTTAAATTTCCTCTTTCTTATACAAATATTTTGAGAAAACCTATTGAGAAAACCCAAACAAAATTTTATATTTTAGTACAATTTGTTCATGTTTTATTAATATTGTTTTTCATAAAATGTTAGCTAAATTCCGTAATTTAAACACAATAAATAAAATTCATTTTCTAGAAACTTTAAATTATTTAAAATTCCAGGGTTACCATCTCTTGCAAAATCCATGCATATTTAATAAGGAATTCGCCATGGCAACCCATGCCGGGGACAAACTACGTCATCTTACAATAAATCATGCGCATGGCGTAATCTTGTATTCTATCATTCTTGCTACATTCTCTCCTAATATTTCCCTTAGAGATCTTCTTCAATTATTTACTAGCTTGGAATTCACAGCCCATGAAGGCCCTAAGAGCTGTCCACATATGAAGTGACCGCCGAGCCCCAGCAATGTTACTTACCTTTTACTAATTCTACGTCCTTCAAAATCCCTAGAGCCTCCACCGAAAATACACTGCAGTCGTAAGCAAGCCTATTTGACCTTATAGTATATATATCTTCAAGGCAAATCTGAAGTACCGCCGATATATCGATATAGTTATTCGCTACATCTATAATTGTCACTTACTCACTATCGGCGACTTAGATATTCAGGGGTGTCATAGAATCCAAGTCGGTTTTGCTTTTTTTCGCGAAAATTTTTAATATTTCAAACAAGCCATAAAATAGATTAAAAGTGCCTAAAACTATAAGGAATGACGAAAATTCGGTAAAAATTGTTAAATTAGCGGAAATTCGCAAAAAATTGCAAACATGGTCATGATAACAACGATTAATATTTATTAAAAATCGTTAAAGCTGCAAAGAACCATAAATATAAGAGGTACAAACGCTTCTATCGCGAACATGGCTAAAATTCGCAAAAAATTACAAAATTGGAAACAACCCCTAAAAATTATTTGAATTTGATAAATGGGTTTTAAAAAATAATATGTCGGAAAATAGCATAAAAAGTTTGCAAAAATCACAAAAATTCGCGAATTTTTTCAATATTTTTAACAAGCCATAAAATGTATATACTAATAAATTGCTGTTGTTGCATATTTGCTGAAAAAGTGAGGAGAAGACTTTTGCGAGTTTGCAGCAACCCGCTGCCGGAGACATGCAAAAAATTATATTTTAACAATTTTATTTACTTTCATCTATGCAAAAAATCTAACTGTTGAAAAAATAAAATAAAAAAATTAAGCTTTTCAAAACTATTTGTATTTCCAATAAAAAAACAAGAGCTGTAAACTGCTTGGTTTGTTTTCAATAAAAATCCGATAATATTGGTTTCTGTGACACCTAAAACCGACACTAATTTAAGTTCGAACAAAAAACCGACAACATTGGATTTCATGACACCAACGTATTTTTTTTGTCGGTTTCAAATCCAATTCCAATAAAATTGGTTTCTATGACAGCCCTGATAGATCCACAATACTGCCATCAACGACACTATAAAGTTAATGTCGCTAATCGGGCATTAACGACTTTATGAGAAAAAAGTCGTTTATATAGTCGCCAATGACAACTTTAACCACATTGTTACCCATATTATCATTAACGACAATGTGCATGATAATTTTGCTCACATTGTCGTGTACGACTTAAGTGCTCTTTGTTCGAAAAAGTAGTCGACGATTTGTATGGGTTGTCGCCAACATGTCGTCAGGGATTTACTATGGGTCTTGTACGCGTCGTCGACGTTGCCTTAAAGACATGGCCTACTGGGATTAGTCGATGCAGTGATGTTATACACTTTGTGAAAAAATCGTAATTTTCCCTACTAGTTAAAAAATTGTGTACAAAAATTCCTATAACTTGATAATACAAAATTTAACTTTTGATATTTAATCTACTACAAAAAACGACACAGTAGTTGACGACTGCAAGAACCGTAATAAAGTTGATTAAATTCATATCGGTGTTTATTTGCTTATATTCGGTTATTTTTTAGAACAAGAACATATTTTGCTAACATCGAAACTTTTAACAACATTATTTTTTTATAAAACGGTTTAAATGGGAAGGATAGACTCGTGGATGTCTTAGCAAGGCAAACCCGATAACAATACATTAATTTATTCACAACATATTTAATGTTGTTATTCAACCAACGTTACTTGACTGTTTCCTGTTCTAATGTATTCAGTTCCCGGTTAGTTAATAAAAATGTCAACAAAATCAACAAAAAATGTTTTGGAGATAAGAAAAGACGTAAAAAATTCATTCTTTATTTAATGCAATGGATTAAAACGAGCAATATTTGGAATGCCTTTTTTATGTGTGGCTTTTATTTAAAAGCTACTTTGGCATGCCTTTAACAAATATTTTAACTACTGTTTTCTATTTTATTTTCAACAATATGGGCACCGTATAGATAGACTAAACTATTTAAAGTTTACGCCAACACTAGAAAAGAAAAAAGAAAAAAAAGGTTTAGAAAGTTTAGAACATGTTGATATTTAATGCCACATACTAAATATGAAACTCCATATAGTAAAACACATTTCAATTTGGCACTTTGAATTAATAATGAATAGTGTATTGTCATACGCTCTAATTAGTTAGGCCATTATATTAAATTTCGAATTTATTTGTTAATCTGGCAAAAGAAGTCGCATAATGATTGCTAAAAGAAGTTGAAAATAGGACCTTGAATTCACCTAGTCCCTTTACAAATATACTGCAGAAATTAGGCTAAAGTGTTTTTTAAGTTAAATAATAGAATGTAGATTAGATTAATCTGATAATTATAATTTTACAATTTCTTCATACATTTTCTTGAATTACATTTTTTCTATTATTTCTACCAAATTGTGCAATGTTTTTTAAATATGTTGGTATTTCTTTCTGATTTAATATTATTTGGTAGCGAATAATATAATTTGAATCCCTTAAAGAAAAGTAATCGTTGAATTGCTATTGTTGTCACCCTTTGCAGTCTAAAGTTGTCTTAGTTTCTTAGATTATATGGCTATACGGCTCCTGCGTAATTAAGTTGATCGACCAGGTAGTCAGGAGAATTTCCCATCTTTATTTTTTGAACAAATGTTATTGTATTTAGTTCCAGTCTCTGTCGTATATTTAGCAATCTTAGCGCATCAAGCATTAATTTTATATGTGTAAATCTGTTGCATTTTAAATATAGAACACATGTACTTGTTTTGAAGTTTTTGTAGTCTTTCTAATTGTGTTGTTGTGCAGCAAGTATATAGAATAATGGATCCAAATTCAAAATGCGGCTTAATCATGGAGATGTACATATTTATTGCTGCTATTATCGAAACTTTATTTCGCACCCTTTTGAAAACCCCAATTTTTTGCCACTTTTTTGCATATATATTCAACATGTTATTTAAGTTTAAGAAGCTTCTTTTGCTTAAAATACTGCAATCTTTTTTTTTAGTCAGTCAATAATGAACCGAAACGGTTTTATCGAGTTGTAAGGAAATTTTTGATAATTTACTTAAAGGAAACCAACAATAATTGCTAATTCAAACTAACTAAAATTGTCTTGAGCCGCCATAAAAAATGGAATAATTTGTGAAAAATTTTAAAAGCTTCACATTCGTACCATTGCACTGGGGGAATTTTGCGTGTTATTCGAATTAGCTAGAGTTGAAGTTTTTGCGGTTTTTAGCCTCTTTGCACTCGGTTTTGCAATCGTTTTTAGCCTTACTTTTTTAACCTTACTTATTCTACCTTGGTGGAGTACCATTTAAAATTCAGAAGGAGTACAGTTGCAGTGCCATTGACAACTAATGTAGATTTATTACTTGTGGAACCATAATACACAGGAGTAGGGAATGGTAAATCGATTTCAATCGAAAATCGATTTTGTGGTAAAAAAAATCGATTTTTTGCAATCGAATTTTGGTAAAACTGTTAAAACTTCACATTCGTCCAATTGCTCTGGTCGAATTTTTGCGTTTTATTCGAATTAGCTAGAGTTAAGTTTAAGCGGTTTTTAGCCTCTTTGCACTCGTTTTTGGCCTCACTTTGTTAACCTTACTTATTATACCTTGGTGGAGTACCATTTAAAATTCAGACGGAGTACAGTTGCAGTACCATTGACAACTTATTTAGATTGATTACTTGTGGAACCATAATACTCTGGAGCTGATTCTGGAATATTTCGTCTTCCTATACGAAGATTTAGGTCGACCGATGAATTTTAGAAGAAGCTCATATATTTCGCCGTCCAAAAGAAATTAACATCCTGGCAGTTTATGAGCTTAACATTTAGACATATAAATTTAAAGCATAAAAAATAACAAAATGAGATTTTAATCTTTTTGTTTTATTATATTTTTTGTCTTAATATATTTTTAAAAATAATACATTAAGTACATAATTAAATTTTCATCGTACAATAGACTCTTATTTACTTGAACTCTCTTGAGTTATAACTACCTGCCCAAAAATTGGAATTGTTGATTTTAATGATTTGTAAACTGAAAGAGATTCTAATTTCACATTTGTAATCTATGAATGCAAAGGTGCAAATATTTTAAAAGCTTAATGAAGTATTTAAATTGATTAACCCAAGATTTTAAAGTAAGCAAATAAGCAATTAGTTACAAAAAATCAATGATATTGGCTACTGTTGGGAAAACATCAGGAGGCAACAAATTTACAAATAGAAAAGCGTTTGTACGAGTGGTTTTAAATCAAAGAGACAAATTACTGATTACCTTGACTGAACCCATACTAAGAGCAAAAGTTAACGCAATTTTTAGTTAGGCGTACCCTGAAAAAACTGATAATGCTTTAAACGGAAATTAGGGATGGATTTGTAAGTTTTATACTACAATACGGTGTTTAAAAAATGGTAGCGAAATTCTCTGAAGTAATTTTACTGCTGTAGTTGAAGAAGCTGAAATGGGATTAAAAGCAAATTTATAACACTGAATGTTGATTAATGTATTATGCCAAGAAGACAGGTCAGGTCGTACGTCTTAAGAACGTAGGACGTAAAAATGTAAATTTCTAAAAACACGTCAAACGTCTGCATATTTATTTCAATTGTTGCTTTTTTTTCTTTCTTTTAATATGTTCAATTTTTTACTTTACTTTTTATCAGGGTATAATTATGGCTGGCTGGCTGTCCATGTAACCTTGTGCGCAAAGTACAGGTCACAATTTTGGCGATAATTTCATAAAATTGAAAATGGGCCGATCGTAGGACCGCGAGGGAAGATAGGGGGAAATTTCTTCCTCTCAGAAACTATCAAACCGATTTTAATGAAATTTAAAACATAGATAGAACCATATCTATATGGACACAAAATGTATAAATTTTTAAAAAAATCGGACCACGAGGGGAGGTAGGGGCAATTTCTGCCACTCAAACCGATTTTAATGAAATTTAAAACATAGATAGATCCATATCTATAGGGACACATTGGCTATACAGTTTTTAAAAAATAGGACCACAAGGGGAGGCAGTGGGCAATTTCTGCCTCTCACAAGCTTTCAAACCGATTTTCACGAAGTTTATATGAAAATTACATGGACACATAAGCATGATGTATTTTTAAATACTGTGGTGTAGGGTATCATATGGTCGGGCTTGACCGACTATACTTTCTTACTTGTTTTATTTAGCGCCAGAGAAAATATCAACCGACCGAATTTATGCTTAATTTTGTAGCTTTTGCTCATATTGCTGTATCAAGCTCAACGTCTTAGTCTCGCGCTATAGTTGTATAGGGGCTAGATAAAATGAGAGGTCTATCGTGCATTCGATAGACGAAAGAATATTATATTGAAATAAAATTGTACAGGGATCCAGAATTAATAGGTGGGTCGATATCACGAAATGACTACATTCTGTGGCCCGACGCATTTTGTATTGAAAATATTACAAAATTAAAATTCTGAGAACAGGATTAAATAAAACAAAATGTCCTTCAACGAGGCGCGGATATCAATTTATGAAAAAATTTGGTCGCACGGTGCAAATCGTCATTACCATGGTGTGGGTCCAAACGTTTTGTGTTCAAAAAACACAGATTTTCATTAGTATTTTTGCGCATGTTCCTGAAATTTTGTCATTCCCGTGGTAATTTCCAAATTCGTTGTATTGGTTTGTTCATTTTTTAAGTCTTTATTAGATTCTAAAAATTTTATAAAAATTTTTGAAGATTTTCACATTTAAATCCAAGAATACTCACGTTTCCATCATTACCGTGCAGTCATTACCATGGGAATAATCTAAACCACGGTAATGACAAAAGGAACACGGGAATTACCTTTTCAATGTATATTTGAGATTATTCAATCTTTGGTAATTATTTAAGAAATTTGATGTTCCCCAAACTTAAAAAGTACACCTGGAATTATAATCCAAAGAATGGACATAACGTATGCATTTTATTAAATGTGTTTCCATAAATTGCTGTATGTGCTTTATTCAGCTGCAATACATGATAAAACGTCATTACCATACTGATCAGTCATTACCGTGCCGCACAAATATCATTTCCGTTGGACTATTGTCATTCCCGTGGGGTGCAAAAATCATTAAAATCCTTAAATATACATGGCCCAACCGAAAAATAATTATTTAAACCCATTTTCGCACTTGGCCGTTTTCAATCCTCGATTGTAGTCAATTCATGATATCGACCCAGGTATTAAATTGAATTCTAAAACATTATAATAACACTACGTGACAAAATTGCAACAAAGTCGTGACCAAATGAATCTGGCAGCTAATCTTTATGTAAAATTGTCCGCTGAATCCGAACATGAAGTCAGAATTGTCAAAAGTAGAACAGTTTTTAAGATATTCCAACCGTTATTTGTGGTTTTAAAAAAGATGATGTGACTGAAATCCATATATCGTCAAAAATTGTAAACGGATTATTTAATTCTTTCTTTTTAGTGAAAGGTTATAAAATTTCTAAAATAACCATGGATTGCTTGTGAAGTTTGGTCAAGATATGACAGAGTTACAAGGGACAAAAGTTCAAGCTTCATTGAAAATTTTATGATTTTGTTCAATTTTGTTCTTTTCAAGTTATTTTTTTTTAAACCAATGATTTAAAAATACTAATGTTTTATTGCATGCGACATTAGATTATTTTAATATGAACATTTTGAGCCCAACAAGACATAGATTGGTACAAAAATGACAAAGCCACAGAAGGTTTAGTAAGTTAACCCACATAGAAATTCAATAGTTTCAAGCAATTTTTAATATTTATTGTTACCAAAAATTTAGCTTTATATATTTATTTGTTGTGGGTTAATGCAATTAATCTTCTGTAACTTTGTCATTTTTGCACCGATCTGATTCCTATTTGGCACAAAATGTTCGTATTGAAATAGGGTAAAATTTTATTTTTTGGATATTTGCATTTCAGTCACAGCATCTTTTTTAAAAACACAAATAACGGTTATTTTGGAATATCTCGAAAACTGTTCTACTTTTGACAATTCTGATTCAGCGGGCAAATTTACATAAAGATTAGGTGTCAAATTCATTTGGTCAAAAAATTGTCACGTAGTGTAATTTGCCGTCAAAACAAAAATGTACCATTAACATAGCAAGTGCATATAAACTTGCTTTGTTGATGCATAAAAAAGCTTAAAAAGATGTACGCGAACAAACAAAATCTATTAGTTTTTAATAAGTTTTATTTAAAAAATGATTATTACAAAATATAATCATGTTGTTGGACTGTCATTATTTTGACAAGTAAAAGAGAGCTATATTTGGTACAACTTGGTAAGTTATAAAATGATTTCGCTCATTTTTCCTTCCAGTATTCCTTTAAAGTTCTTAAAGATAAAAGTGAAAATAATAAAGGTTATCTTTCAGCAATTTACATAATTTTACGGACTAGGTAAATTTAATTTATTTATCTATATATAAATCGGCTAGGGCAAAACAGTTAAGAACACTCCTCTGTATGTCAACCGATTTGAACAAAATATACACCATTTGAAAGATATTTACTTATAGAAGTGCACAATGTATATTTTATTAAAATCTGTTCAATAGTTTCAGAGTTATAAGCGTTAAAATTTGCTACTAACACAAATACAAACAATTTTTTTTTCTTCCAATTATAAAATAATAAAAAAAAGGGTCGACATTTTTTAGAAACCGGTTTTCGAATATTTCGACTTTATAAATTCGGAAAATTGAATGTGATCATTTTTAAATTTTCTATAATATTGAACTTAGAAACGTAATATTATAGGTGCAGGGTCCTGAGTGAATGAAACCCTATAAGATAAAAAAGTTGGTACTTTTTGTTTTTCCTTTTGTACGTTTTGAATTTATTAAAAATGCATGCTCCTGGGGGAATAAGAACATGTAAGGGGAGCTTTTTTTATTTTTCAACATAGAAAAATAAAATTAAACATGCAATGTCCTGAGTGACAATATATTAAGGAGATTTTTGGATACTTTTTTGTTTTATCAATTCTGATTATATTGAACTTATAAATTAACTCTCTTGGAAGCTAAAATATGAACCGGAGGTTAGTTCCTCGCCAAATCAATCTACTAAGACGGAAAAAATGCTCAAACATGTAAATAAATATACACATAGATGTAATATGTTTTCTTCTTATGAACATGAACATTTATGGTCGAATTTTGACCATTAGGTTAACACAAGTTTATTTATAAAGTAATACAAAGCCTTCCAGGCCAAAATATAAGTATGTATTACATACATGGTTACAACATAAGCCCAAGTTACGACAGACCTTAGTTTGATTTAGTTCAAAACTTAAACCTAAATCAACAATAAAAAAAGAAAAGAAAAAACGTTTTGGCTCCACAGCCACAGGTCGTTCTAAAGTTAAATTTGAATGTAAATAACAAGAAAGAAATAACTATAGTCCCGTCATACAGCGATGCTAAAATCTCCTTGTAAAAAACTCAAGAAATTTTCAGCGAAACACATTATTTTAATGGGAAAATAAACGTAATTAATGAGGTAAGCAATTCCAGCGCCGAGCAGTTCTAGCCATAAATGATCTCTCAAAAAAGAGTTTGTAAATGATCGGAATAAAAATTTGAGGACGTCTTGAAGACCTTAAAAATTAAAAAAGCATTAATAAAAGGAGATGGTACACCACTTTTTATAACCGTGTGAATTGAAACCAAATTATGACATTTAACAAATGTATCAAAGGAACATCCAAGGAATCGGTAAACATACCCCGAAACATGATCACAACGACGAACGTTATAGACAAACCTTACAATCATATTAACAACGCGCCTCAATCTAGCAAAGTGAACACCAGCACAACCTGAGACTATCTCAATGCAATACAAAATTTGAGACATAAGAAGCGAATGAGCCAGTCTTTGTTTAATATATAAGGGAAGGTATTTATTTTTAGAATAAATCCTACGTAGAATACCCCAAACTCTTCCAGATAGAATATCTATATGACTCTCAAAGGAAGGGTTACTATCAAGAATTACACCATAACATTTATTATGACCAACTACCCCAATTTCATCATTACCAAAAAAAAAAAACAAAAATCCCGTATTCTGCTAGCCAACGATCCAAACAAAATGGCCTTTTCCATCAGAAAATACTTTTGGAGCTTTTATATCAAAATTTAATAAATTACTAACTTACAAATACATATTTACATACATACCTTTTTCACCTGTGGTGAAGGTTTTAAAAAGTTAGTAAAGAAAACCTACAATAAAGACAAATAGTTACGTGCACAAATTATATTCAAATGTAATAATAAAAAAGCGCATGAAAATTAGGGTTGAACTACGAATACATACACTAGCATAACGTTCCACAAATGAGAAGCTACACTAGAATCCCAAATCTATTAAAAAAACGTTGTAGAATAACAAAGAGTTGTTGAGCATAAAATGAAAAGGGAATTAAATAAGAAAGTCCACGAAAAAATAAACTGTCCTTGAAACGGCTAAGTGACGGCAGAAGCAGCAAGAGTGAAAGCAAAATGCACTTCACTGGCATCGGATGGTGGTTAAAAGCAAACAACAACCAGCCCATTTGGCCAAACAGACCCTCTAAACAAGCAGCTGATCAAAAAATGTTAAGACGTGTGTGCGTACAATAAGTGTGTGCCATGTACATATTCCGTTCCTTTTTGTGACACTCAACCAGAAAAGGTGGTTGAAATATTGATTTTTCGTTTATACATATTTTTTCGTTGGAGTTAAATTGGCATTTTTTTTAATTTTGTATCAAAAAAATGTTATTAATATGTAATTCTTTGCAACTTCCTTGTACTTTAATCTTGTCACTTCTTAAAAATGTTTGTCTGGCAGGCATTTAGCACAGGCAACAACACATTATGTGTCATACGACCGCACCCAAGGCAGTCAGACACTTTAGAAGTTTATTTCTTCCTTCAATTAAGGAAATAAAAATAATTTTTAGAGAAAGATCTTTAACATTTGTTAACAAACCTGCAATGACTGTATCGTTAAGATTATATTTGGTTCCAGTTTTTGGGAAATCCTTCAATTTCCTATTGGTCAATATGAGTTCTCCGCTCAGGTGAGCCTCCTCTAGAATTCGTTCTAGAGAACGTGCTAACTGGTGATGATGGCCCAAACCTCCACCACCGCTTCCTCCGGCCGAACCAGAACTCAGGCCGCCTCCAACCACACCCACACTTGTATTGTGGAGCCGATTGTAGACGGCAGCTGTGGCTGCCATCCTCATTTGGACAAATTTTTATTTCTTGTTCTACACTAAAACACACACTATTAAACTATTATTAAAATCCTTTTTTATTTATTTTGTTTTAAAATATAACTGCATTTTGTTTGTATTTATTTCAATAATTTATTTTTTGTAATTCTGTTTAACTTCTTTGGTTTTTCTATTAATACAAACACATTTCCAAGAATTTTCCATTTACAAAAAAAATTGCCGTCAAATCGTCTAAACACCCGTTTCCGACCAAGAGAAAAATCAAACTGAAACATTTTTGAAAAGAAACAAGAAAAATTAAAGTGGAACCAGGGCTGTGAATTTTTCTAATCATAAAGAGACGTGCTTTTAAACAAAAAGCGCTAAACAAGGTATATGTACAACTAGGATTTTTTGCGTATCTAAATTTTAAAAAATTCTTTAAAAAAATGCTCTAAGAGAAAAATATGTGACTTACGACTGTTAAAAAGCAATATATCTAGCACAAAAGTGCTAAAGAAAAAAATATTATATTGTGTATATATAATATAATAATAGTAACTTTTTATAATTTCGATATTTTTTAACCCAATTTCACCAAGTTCAGTTAAAACTAACTATTACTGTAACTTCCAGTTAACAATATGTTTTGACAGCTATAACTGATAGTTAATTATAAGTGAACTTTTTGAAATTGGGGGTAAGTAGTGTTCATGTAGGAATGTATTCTATGTATTCTATAAAAATTTATTTTTGGCAGCGGTGCAGTGAATATACACACAAAAAATTAATTTAGGTAATTTAACCAAGGAGTGCATAGGTAATTTATTTTTATATAAAAAGAAAAGACTAAGTTTTATTGTGTTAAATAATGGGTAATTTATACAATAAGTATTGCCTAAAATTTTTGTTAATATTACTAATTGGGTTAGGTATCTTCTTCGAATTTTTTATTATATGTATGTATGCATGTATGTTTATTTTATTTTTTATTTAGAATTTTCAGATGTGAAAAAACCTTCAAATATAAATTTGAATTTAGAATTTTTAAATATAAAGTTAAAAAAATTAAATTAAAAACTATTCAACCAAGGATAAAAATACAACGTATGTATTATTATTATGTATAGTATTATTAACATAAGATAAGGAACTCCGTTGAACTTTTTAAAAATAAGACAGAATATATATTAACGATAAAATCAATAATTATTTATTACTTTTATTGAAGATGATTAATTTGGACGACACGATGCTGGATCAATACAGATTTCAAAGACAAAATTAATTTAATCCTTATTAATATAATCCTAATTGCTCGCATATCAAGCTACAATAACTATTTCACACAAATTCCTTGCAAAGGAAGAGGCAAAAATTTTCCAGATTTTACCCTATTTGGAAACTATGGGCAGTCATGGGCTCACAGGTTAAAATTAATATAAAAGTGTCAGTAGATTTAATTAATTGGTACACATTATGAATTGATAAATAAAATATAATGAAATTAAAAATGTAGTTAATTTTATTTAGAGTATGTAACTAAAAAAAGTACATAGAGTTTTTTTAAAAAATGCTTTTTTATTAAAAAAAAGTAGTAAATTTACCTAAAACCTATGTTCTTGTACAAAATTTAACTTAAATAACTTTTCTAAAATATAAATTTAAACTAACTTTGCTATCATTGCTAAATTTTCACTGTTTCTTAGTAATTTTAACAAAATATTTAGATACTTTTTCGAACATAGAAATTACCTACATAAGTAAAACGTTTTATTACCTAAGAAACTTAGATGCTGCCATGCTACCCTTGCGCTTAGTTAATTTTATACCATATTTTTAGGTAATTTTACCTATGATTTTTTTTTGTGTGTAGGTTTTTGCGAATTCGAGTAGGAATAATTAATTCAATTTTGGCGAATGCGTGTACTTACAATATGTATATTCAAAATTAATATCCAAATAAATTTGTTATTGTTGTTTATTTGTAATACAAATACATATGTACTGTATATATATATATATATATATATATATGTATTTGCTGCAAAATCGTCATAACTCAAGTATTTCAAGTTTTTGATTTGCCCACTCCACTTTGAAAAAATAACAACAAAATAAAGATGCTTCTTATACACAATAAAAAGAAAACAGCGAACAATTCTGCATCCCTAACTCCAAAATTTAATTTTTTGAGTTATGACGACGATATATGCATACATATTTTTAAAATACATAAGTATATTTAAAAACAACAGAAACATCAGGAAAATTAAACTTAATTCCGTAAAAACATTAAAATTTAAGAGATACAAGGCAATATAAGAAAAAAATTGCATTTATAATAATTAAGTTGAAAAAATTAGGTTGTACAAAAGTTGTTATAGAACATATTGGCTTAGAAATTCTGTTCCATATTCGGTTCGTAAGGCCTCTAATACTTAAAGTTTAATTAATAAATCAAGTTATATATTATTAACATTAGTTTTGAAGCTTTATGAGTATTAAAAGTAGTGCGTTAAGAACAGGAAATAAAATAAGTTTAAATTAGCTTTTTGAAGCCTGGCTTCTTGTATGAATTTGTATACTTTTTTTTGGTTACAATTTATTTTCTTAAAAAGTTTTGAGATGTTGATATGTTGTATTTATTTATTACACTTAATTCAAATTGAAGAAAAAGCTAAATGCATTTCTGAAAAAAGCTGGAAAAAGCTAAATGAAATATTTCAAGCTAAACTTAAAAAAATAAAGCTAAATGTAGCCCCAAAAAAATCTAATATGGTCTCACTGGGCGCTAAGTCGGAAACACAGTTCCCAGTTTTATTTTAAGCCTTATCCCCAATTTGTGATTTTTTATCCCCAAAAACCCGCAAAATAACCATTTTCTTATCCCCAAAAATCCCCACATTTTCTTAAAAATTAAATACATAATATTATGTGAATGGAAAAATATGCATACATCGATTTATTTAAATAAATCCATTTGTGTAATATAATTAAAACTAATGTTATTTATTCTTTGAGTTCTACGTAAATATGTACACATGTATGGTATGTAACAAGGATAACGTAAAAACGCAAAATAAAAATAATTATGCGTCTATACAGATTTATCATTTCCAAAACTAGGGAATCCATAATCTTCTAATTCATAAGCCAATGCAATTTTGTTTAACATGTTGTTTGTTTAAAAAGCTTGTCACAGCAAGCTGCATTATTTTAAGGTGTGTATTTATTCTAAGAAGAGCTCCTAATAACTCAAATTGTATTCTGTTGCAAATATTGATTTTGGTTGTATTCATTACAGAAAAAAGCTAGTTCAACAGAAAAAATAATAATAACAACTGTGATCTAAAAAGGACATATTTTCTGTGATAATTTCTAAATTTACATATATTTATTTTAATATTTTAAGTTTTGTGTTGTGTTGTCCACCTATACAAAATACTGTGATATATTTTAAAAATGATGTAAACTGATGAAAAAGATTATTATTTTAATAAAACTCAATCCCTGAAGAAGTTGGAAAGAATACCAACGAAACGTCGGATTTTATTGATAATGAAATAAATAATCTTTTATTTACATTAAATTAATGACCTTGAAAGTCTGTATATAGAAAACTATAAAAACTATTTAGAAATAACGCTAGTTGATACAAAAAGCATATTTAAACCAATTTCAACAAATTCTTGAAATAGTTTAAAACCGCAAAAAATACTAATATTTGCACTCACATCTTGAGCAAATCGGTCTTGCCATTGCAAAAATGAAATTTATAATAATATATTATCCCCAAAAATCCCCAGCGAAAAAAGTGCTTTTCCCAAAAAAATCCCCTGGGGATTTTCACGAAATTTTAATCCCCAATTACAAAAAGAAATCCCCATTTTGGGGATAAATCCCCAAAACTGGGAACACTGGTCGGAAACATTAGTGGTACATGCTGAATGAAACATGAGAAAAATAAATAGCGCAGGGCTGCCACGCTATAAGGTATCTTACTGTCAGGCAGCCCTGGTAGTGCCACCAGGATTGTTAGCTACCAGATCTAATTATTGGTAAGCTATCTAAAGCACTGCATTATCTTTTTTTTTGGTTATCGACATTTAAATCAGTGCTACCAGCGCAAAATTCAAAATTTGTCTTGAACTTAAATTAAGCAATATTATCCGAATTAAAAGAAATTACACCTGTTTTCGATTTAACGTTTTATTTTAAAAGAAACTTGAAAAAATATAATTTTAATAGATCAGTATTATTCATACTAAGTATATGTATATATTCATATAGTTACTTAGAATTAATAAACAAAAATAACATTAACATCTTAAAATAAATTTATGAAAAATACAAAGAAATATTGAAAATAAAGATTTCATGTAATGATTTAAGATGACAGTCTGTTACTTAAATAAGTTTTACAAAAGTTAAGGGTGAACACTTTTAAAATGGCAAAATAAAATATCTTAATGTGCTACCTAAACAAGAGCGGCAAGAGTTTTTTAAGCATGAAAATTCTATTTCCCATACATTTTCAATAAAACAAACTGGCATTGCGATTAGAGTCAAATAAGATTTTAAATCCGGGTTGTGTTGAATTCGCGTTTTAAAGGTTTTGTTTCATATAAACTGTATGAAAATACAATGTTTAAACACCGAAAAATGCTTGCCGCTCTTATTTATGTAGCTCAGTTACTTTTTGTAATATTAAAAACCTGCAGGATGGTTTTTTATTTTGAATACCGTTCTTTAATAAACTTCGGGTTCTATATTGCTTTGAAACTCATCCTCATACTTATTTTTAGTGGTATAAAGTGATTGTTAACCTAACTGACAGTAATTTAATTTCTTTGTTAAATTAATTTAATTATATATTGTGAAAAGAGTTTTAAATGCAGACAAGCCAAGGCTTCGCGTGATTAATATATATAAAAGAAATGTTAAAAAAGTAAGTTAAATGAAACATTTACCGTAAGTTAGCAAAATTTGCTTTTCACAATTTATAATATATTAATACATATATTTATATATACCTATGTAAGTATACAAAACACATAAATTACTACATTTTTATTATATTATTTTACTTTTTTACTTTGGGATAAAACAAAATCAGTTGGAGAGTTAGTTGCCTATACCTTTTTATAACCCTTGAGTTTTTTTTCGGTAAATATGTCACTTTTTCGAATTCCTCAATCACCATTAATGGATAACCAAGAGAAGTATTTATAATCATCGAAGCAACGCAGTGCTGTGCGAACATGTTTTGGAGAAAATAAGTTTTTTTTTTTTGTCCCAGCTTAGACGATCGAACATTTAGAAGAAAAACATCTGGAATTCTCTTTTGTTTTTCATTGACGGTCCCACAGACGAACATGCTGCTGGTAACATGCTGTTACTATTGTTGCTTATATGTCAAACACCATAGTTAATATCAACAAAAAAAATGTTAATACACCGAGTACCGAACACAAACACTATTTTCTCTTCCCCAACCGTAATATTCTACCAAACTTTATGTTTCATACATATAGGCAAAACGAACCACTCAAACTACTTGGCAAACACATACTCTGTTTCCGTGTTGTGTTTGCCAATAAACAACACAAATATATGTATTTCGTACAAACATGAATTCTTTATTTATGTTTTGTTTTCAATTAATGTAGACGCCGATGGTGCTGCGGCAATTTTGTTTGAAACTGAGAAGAAATATAAATAAGGGCAAAGAATTTTTAGTAAAAACTGTTTTAAACAACGAGTTGTTTTATGGCAAGCAATACTGCAAAAAAAAATTGAATTTACTATTGAAAAATTTTTTAGTGCTTCTTTTTTAGCATTAGACGCCACAAAAAGTTTGACAAACAGCAAACACACCAATAAACAACACAAAATATTTGTATAAACGTAAATTTTGGCCTGTTTCAAATGGTGTCTTTAAGATTTTCGAACATGAAAATTTAATGCGAAAACAAGTAAGACTTAAAAGGTGTGTTCATTTAAGGCCTAAATATATTATGCTTCAGATATCTTTAGCAATTGTGCGAATACATGTGATGCTTAGGTGTCGAACCATATTGAACTTAAGAAAACTTTTTGGTTAATTTTATGAAACTTGCATTTGCTTAAGCAAAGTGCGAAACAGGTCGCATTTTCCGTACGGAAAAAAATATTTTTTGATTTTATTTTTGTTTTTTAAGGCTTTTTTGTTAATTTTTGACAGCAGCTTAAGCCAGCTTATGCATATTATAGTTGGGCCCTTACTTTACTAACAATAACTTGCAAATTTAAACTTTACAAAATATTTCTCCCAACTGCTCACAGAATAAAAAAGTAAAAACTAGCAAGTTAAGCATATCAACATAATAATAATAATAACAATAATAATATGATTTATTTCAATAATGTTTTACAATTAAAGAATACAATTTACATTAGAATAAATCATAAAAAGACATAACGAAATTGTTGTGTGTCTGATTGGCTATTTTACATACAAATTGTATATAACTATAATTTTGTGCTAGAATTTTAACTTCAATTTAATGTTCAAATTCATTTAACTACGTTATCGGTATTCGGTTAAAATAAGATTTCTATATTTCAAGCAAATTTTTAAAAATTTATATAAACGCATATAATCCTCCCCGTTCAATATTTCAAGGACCTCATTAGATAATAGATATTCTTTTCCAAAGATACTTAAACGAACATTGGAAAAAATTGGGCATCTGCCAATAAAATGGTACGTATTCTCATTTTTATTTGAATTACACAATGTTCATATTTTTGTAGTGTTGTTATAAAAAGCGCGAGCATTCAAATTTAATAGCCCACCTCTAGCTTTCATAACAAGACTTACAAGGTAAACTGAATAATCGTCACGGAAATAAGTTTGTGTGCCATATTGCAAACATGGATATAGATCATGAAATCGTGAGTGTCTAGCACTGGCGACAAAGTTTTCATATTCGGTAGATCTCAATGAATCAAGGATGATCTTGTGTTGAGAAAGTAAAATGCTACTCCTAGTCACAATATCAAAAGTAATACCTACTCTACTATACAAAGTTCTCCAGTGTGATACCCAGGAAGTATTGAGCTCAACCGTTTTTCCAGCTAGAATACGCGGTAGTCTGTTTGCCGGAAGATCAAATATCTTTCTAATATAACAAAAATGCAGTTGTAGAGTTTCGAGATAAAGTGGAAATATGCCAGTTTCTAAATACAGCATATAATTTGGAGTGTTGCGTGGAAGAGAAAGCAATTTCTTTAAAAAATATCTCAAGAGTTTCTCAACGTCATCAAAACTAATAAAGCCCCATACTTGTGCACCGTAAAACATTATGGACTTTGCAGCTGATTGGAAAATGTTCATTTTATTCGAAAGATTTATTTTCGGGTGGTGAATATATTTTGACCAGGAGGAGTTTATTGCGAATTTTGACGAAGTAAGTTTAGCAGAGATATGTTTTCTAAAAGATAAATTGTAAGTCAGAATGATACCCAGATATTTGTATTCGTTTACAATATCTATCTGGCATATCAACATTATTCAGCTGTAAAATACGAGTTATTTCTTAATAAATTCAATTGTTTTGAACTATTTGCGCAAAAATATTGTTCCTAAATTTCAGAAACAAATATTTTATGTTATTGAAAACTTTCATAATTTTATGAAACTTAAATCTTATTTGACAGATCCCTATATTGCTTTATTTTATGAAAAATGTATTGCAAATAGAATTTTCTTGTTTAAAAAACGCTTGCAGCTTTTGTTTATGTGGCTCAGTATGGAAAACGCAACAAAGTACATATCGATGGTTTTCTTCCGAAACCTCGTAAATCAAAAACAACTACTTTTCAGGAGAGACAAAATAGTTTTTTTTTTACCAAATATTTGAAACCTTTTGCTATATATTCTCTTATAATCCAAGAATTAGGAAAAATTCCGATATTCCGCAAAAAAAAATTGCATAAATTGTAAGGTGGTATTTACTGATTACTTTTCCGGTTAAAACAAAAAATCGGAAAAAATCGAGTTACGTGGTTGCAGAAGAAAACCATCGATATATTCTGTATCTCCACGGCGAGAAACTTTTCGATTGAAATGTGAGAAATAAAACAAAAATGCCATAAATTGAAACAAACAACTGTGTTTCTCACTCAACAGCGTCTTTAATATTTGTTGGCGAGTAAAAGCTGTCACGTAATGAAATTACTCGTCAATTTACAGAAAAAGTGCGTCTGTAAAATGTTTGTGAGAAAGATCCAGCCTTGAACTGTTAAATAAACTCACGAACAAGGCTGTCAGATATGGCGATTTTGAAACGTGTTTGGCTTTGGGATTTTCCATGTGGCGACTGGCGACTTTTTTTTTGGCGATTTTGATATAACCGGCGATTAACTGGGCTATATTTACCATTTATATTATTTCAGCGATTATTTTTAACAGTTTGTCATTTTTTGTTATCATAACGTACTAGTTTAAAAAAACTAGCATTTAAAGTGCATTTTATATTCAGTCACTATTAAATTCCAATAGCATTTATGCAGGTCAGAACTCCAGCAATAAAATCGATTAGGCTGAAGTGTACGATCTTATAGACTTTAATACTTAATATATGATCTCCATTTTCTGTTATTAAAAAAAAAAAATAACAGAAACTAAACAAAATTTACTTTCGGCGACTTTTTTGAATTTTTTCTCAAATTTTGAAATTTTGTTTTAAATGTAAATTAAACGAGTCACTTTCCACTCGCGTTCTAAAAACAGGCAGTAACTTTTTTTGTATGCAAAATTTAATTAAAATAAAAAAAATGTTACGAAAACTGAATGAACAATATTAACGTTTGGCGATTTCTGACATCCGGTTTAACGATCGCCGTTTATTTCTCATCGGCCTTGAGCTGAATATTATGTCATTTATACCATTTCCACATGAGTTACAGACATATTTTTTCTCACTCTTCGAAAAACGATGGAATATTTTGTTTGACAGGTTTTCGATGCGAGAAGTTCTTACCAAAGTTACAGAACATGGGCGCAGGATACCTGTTAAGGCCAGTTTACACGGCAATACAATGTATTACGACTTTGTAGAATCAAAATATTATGAAATTCTCTCCGTGTTTAAAATAAAAAAATAAAAATCTTTTGTAAGTATAATTCATGTTTACACGGATGGTATAAAGGCTCAGTTAGTCTTTACTTTCTGTTTCTGTTCTGTTGCGTGCCGTTCTGTTACGAAATTTTAATAGTTACGTTTTCTGTAGTAACTTATCAGCCATTTACGACAAATTTATTAGTTTTGCACCGTCCAATGTTTATTTCAATAACTTTAATGCGCATAAATGTGAAGAAACTAAATTTTATGAATTCTTAAAATCAAAAAAAAGTTTATTTCAATATAAATAGGAATTTTTTATTATTTATTTTGCTGTCACTTACAATTACTTAACGAGTTTTTGATTTTAACAAACTAAACCGCAACAGAACAGAAAAACTAATCAATGTCATTGGTTTTGTCAATAGTTGCGAACTAGCTCTTGACGAGTACGGACGTGTATCAGTGAGTAATAAAAAAAAAAAAAAAAAAAGTGAAAAAATATTTACCGTAGGTGAAAAAAAAAAATATTTGTAATAGGTGAAAAAAAAAGAACAATAACTAGTGTGCCCGAAGAGATTGGTGAATGAGCCTCACAAATACTCCCAATAAGGAGAGTAGGCCCAGCACAAATAGCAGAAATGCGTATATTGTGGTAAGCTCCCCGAGCGTGAGCAATGAAAACATTCGATACCCTGAATTAAACAAACATCTTTTAAGTGCAAAAATTGCCAGCGCAACTGGTTTTCCATACAGAAATTTAAGTTCAAGTGTGCCCAACCTGAGCAAGTGTGTTGATCCGACCGTAAATGTGGTTCAAAGTGTGAAGCCGTCTGACCAGAGGAATAATAACGAAAAACCTGGAACATCACGATTTGCATTAACAAATACAGGAGCTGTACCAAAAAGTACTAAAGTGCAAACAGGCATGGACAGATATATAACAATAACTAAGAGAAAGGCTAGCCCTAGGTCCACCCAACAGGAACGCGTGGCCAAACAATACAAAGGCTCTAACGTAGTCTCTTTGCCAACAAATGGTAACAGATTCTCTGTACTATCCATACCTGACGATGAAGAAGCAGAATTAGCTAATGGGACAGCCACTAAAGAAGTTAAACCGCCACCTATCTATCTGCGGGAGCAAACATCAAATAGCATAGTCAACATGTTGACTCAACTTGTAGGTAAGAACAATTTCTACGTCGTTTCTATACGACGCGGACAAATTCAAGAGACCAAAATTCAAGCCAGTACAGAAACGAACTTTCGTATTATATCAAGACACCTGGACGCAGAAAATAAAAGCTACTATACATACCAATTAAAAAGTGCTAAGGGATTGATTATTGTCATAAAAGGCATAGATAGTTCCGTTCCTACAGATGAAATAAAATTTGCCGTAGAGCAAGAGGGGTACGAGGTAAAATCGGTTCATAACATTTTGAACAGGAACAAAGTTCCCCAACCACTGCACCGCATTGAGATATCGTTTGATTCATCGGTTCTCAAAACCAAAAATTCAGTTCATCCCATATACAACTTGCGCTACCTACTCAACAGAAGAATAACTGTTGAGGAGCCAATAAAACGAAAGGGTCCCTCCCAATGCACAAACTGTCAGGAATATGGGCATACAAAATCATATTGTAAATTGCCTCACGTATGTGTGGTTTGTGGCGACGCTCATAAAACCGCCGAATGTAATCGTTCTAAAGTTGACCCAAATGTCAAGAAATGCAGCAACTGTGGCGAAAATCACACGGCAAACTATAGGGGTTGTAAAGTCTTCTTGCATTTAAAAAAACCAGCTTTAGTTCAAAAATATACTCACTCCCAATATGGTCCATCACATGCGCCCAGCCAAGCCGCTGGCTCTATTGCTAGTACTACACAAACAAACAAACAAAACCAATCATATGCCCAAGTCCTAAAAGGAAACCCTAATGCGAAAAATCCCCCGAGTACTTCCAACGCAAAGCAACCTCCATACGCTAATGTTCATAGGGAAGGTCTACAAATGCCTACCTCAATTGAAAATTTAATTCAAACTATGAATAACTTCATGGCCACTATGCAGAGCATGTTTCAGGAAATGA
The DNA here is from genome assembly GCA_930367215.1 of Pollenia angustigena. Classification (NCBI taxonomy): domain Eukaryota; kingdom Metazoa; phylum Arthropoda; class Insecta; order Diptera; family Polleniidae; genus Pollenia; species Pollenia angustigena. Next base: position 113,466,284 of record OV884057.1, on the reverse strand, counting down.
TGCGAAACCAGAACATGCTCCTGCAAGTTCTACTCAACAAAAAATGAACCAGTTAAAAATATGTTTCTGGAATGCAAACGGGTTATCCCAACATAAACACGAAGTTGCAAACTTTCTTCATAGGCATGAAATCGACGTACTTCTTGTCTCTGAAACACACTTTACTCATAAAAACTGCTTTAGGGTAAATGGTTACCTTACGTATGACACAAAACATCCCAGCGGACGAGCTTGTGGTGGCACAGCCATAATTGTGCACAAACACATCAGACACTTACCATTGCCAGAGTTCGAAGAAGATTGTATCCAGGCCACATCTATAAATCTGACTGATTTCAAACTAACGTTAACATCCGTTTATTGTCCCCCGAGGCACAAAATTCTACACGATAAATTTCTCAACTTCTTCTCCACATTGGGCCAGAAATTCATTGCTGCTGGCGACTACAAAGCTAAACATACATATTGGGGCTCCAGACTTATTAGTCCTAGAGGTAATCAGCTATATAATACCGTAACTGCAAATAACTTTGATGTGGTATCGAGTGGTGAGCCTACCTATTGGCCAACCGACTTCAACAAGCTACCAGACCTTATTGACTTTGCTGTAATCAAAAACATCAAGCGCGATCAGGTACTAGTTAGTTCCTCCTATGATCTTTCGTCTGATCATTCACCTTCAATCCTCATTTTTAAATGTAACTCTGACGCCGCAGCTGCAAACTGGTTTTCCTATCCAAACAGAAACACAAATTGGTTAAAGTATAAAATGTATGTGAGCTCTCACCTATCACAGTGCATTCCCCTAAAAAATTCATCTGACATCCAAATAGCTGTCGACCGATTTACAGAAGTCTTGGATGCTGCAGCAAGAAATGCAACCCCAATCAAGCGGACAATTAAACGTGCTCCTTACAATACATTGACGGATATAGAGACCCTTATCAGAGAAAAAAGGAAGTTAAGAAGACAATGGCAAAACAGTCGTTCCCCAACCACTAAGGCCCAACTACAATTATGCCTGACAACTCTTCGCAACAAATTGAGACAGAACCACGAGTCTGCAATAGAAGGCTATCTAAACAGCCTAGATGCCACAAAAAACTCCAATTATAGCTTATGGAAGGCTGTACGGCATATGAAATGCCCTATAACCCAAGAATCTCCATTAAGACTGGAAAACCGCACTTGGGCGAAAAACACAGATGAAAAATTAAACGCTTTCGCGGGCCATCTTGAGAAAGTTTTCACGCCACATGATACACATACTTGTTCCTGTCGTCCATCCATTCCTGATAAGGTAAACCATCCATTAAAATTTAACATTACTCAAGTAAAATCTGCAATAGAAAAAGTGAATATTAGAAAATCTCCCGGACTTGACCGTATCACAGGGTCAATGATAAGAAACTTACCTTCGTCTGCTTCCAGAATCTTGCTGTTCATTTTTAACGCTATATTAAGAGTCGGATACTTCCCATCCTCATGGAAGAAGTCTATAATTGTTATGATTCCCAAGCCAGGAAAAGATGCTAGCCAGGTTGCGTCGTACAGACCGATAAGCTTATTATCAATCCTATCAAAGCTTTTCGAAAAAATATTCATTTTAAGTATAACTCCTCATCTAAATGAACACGACATCATCCCGGATCACCAGTTCGGATTCAGAGCGAAACATGGTACAATAGAGCAAGTGCATAGAATTGTCACCCTTATTAGATCGGCGTTTGAGAAAAAGCAATACTGCTCAGCCCTGTTTATAGACATTTCCCAAGCATTTGACAAAGTTTGGCATGATGGGCTACTCATCAAAATAACACGAATGCTTCCTCAAAACACTCACAAGCTTCTGGAGAGCTATCTAACAGGCAGAACATTCATAGTAAGGTCGCAAGATAAATACTCCCCCCTCAAGAAAATTACTGCTGGTGTTCCCCAAGGCAGCATATTAGGACCGCTTCTATATATAATATACACAGCGGATATGCCAACAAACCTGAGCACGCATACCTCTACATTTGCAGACGACACAGCATTTATTAGCGTTAACCATGACCCAAAAGTCGCATCGCAAAATCTGCAGTCCCACATCAATGAACTAGAGGCATGGCTAGAAAAATGGAGAATAAAGGTTAACCCGGCTAAATGTGCTCACTTAACTTTCACGCTCAGAAGACAAACGTGCCCAGCAGTAAAAATAAATAACATCACTGTTCCGGTAGAAAACCATGTAAAGTACTTGGGAGTTCATATAGATAGACGTTTGACCTGGTCTCGTCATATCGAAGCGAAAATAACGGCTATGAAACTTAAAGCAGCTCAACTACATTGGCTTCTCGGTAGAAACTCAAACTTGTCTTTAGACAACAAAGTTCTTCTATACAAGTCCATCATAAAACCAATATGGACATATGGCATCCAATTATGGGGTACTGCATGCGCATCTAACATCCAAAAGCTTCAAAGAAGACAGTCTAGAATATTACGACAAATTGTCTGCGCCCCATGGTATATACGTAATGATATTATCCACAGAGATCTCAACGTCCCCACTATCCAGGAGGAAATTAAAAAATATTCAATAAGCTACATCGATAAACTAATGGTTCACCCTAACTACCTCGCTCGGGGTTTGCTTCAGTTCGAAGGTCACCAGAGGCTAAAAAGAACCGATACTTTGAGCCTTACTAGAAGACAGTCTTAAAAATTTGAATACAGCAGTTAGTGGTTACACAGGTAACAACTAATAAACAACAAGTAGAATTAAGATTTGAATACATATTGTAAATTTCGATAAGAAAGATTCAATAATAAAAATAAATTATTAAAAAAAAAAAAAAAAAAAAAATTGGTTTTGTAATAACAAAAACAAATCAGCTGATTCGTAACAGAACAGAAAGTAAAGACTAATTCTGCCTTAAGTAAAATCAAAAATACATAATAACAAAAAATCAGATGGTTGCAGTTTTAAATTTTTACAAAAACAGCATGAAAATTTGCTGAGTTGATTTTAGTTGTTTTTGTAATTGTATAAAAATGCTACCACCTTCAATATACTCCGTTTAAATGCACCTCTGGTGTCATGAAAATACATAAGTTTCTAAAATGGCTTAGAAAAAAACCATTTACTGACCGCTTGTCAGATTTTGTATTCGTATTCTCTCTTACTCAATGCATTTTGCTTTGACATGATATGATTTCTCTCATTCTACATTATGTCGTAATACAATGTATTACCGTGTAAACTGGCCTTTAGCTTATACATTTCACTACCTTAGGACTATGGGTTAATCACAATTGGGAATAACGAAGAATTTTCGAAAACGAATACTCCTCATTAAAAAGCAAAAACATACTTCTGTATATGAAGATACGCACAATCAATGCGTCGTCCACAATACGTCGTGCATAACGAGCTCTAGTTTACATGTTTCCAATATTTATTTAGACAGTCAAAGCCCGGTTTAACGAATGATATAATGTTCAGACCATTTGTTATACCGAGATATTCGTTATATCGATCAGTAATTTTTTGGTACACAATTTGAATCAAAATTTAATTGTATTTATAATTTAGTCTAGGAATAAAATTTTAATTGATATTTTCACGTTTATTTAAGAATTTTTTTTTTATTTCTAATAATTAATTTCATTAAAAATCATAAAATTGCATTTCTTGTTAAATTCTGTTCGCTTATTAAGTTATGGAAATGATTTTTAAACTAAATCTTGTCGAGCTGAAAGTGTTTCGCCGGTTTACTTTAGCAACCTGATTCCATATCTTTTCTTAAAACGTGATAGCCAGCCATCACTTGCGTGTATAAGATACATATTTTTGGGATGTTACTGAAAGATTTACACCTTTCTTAAACTCTTCTTAAATCTTTAATTTTTTATCAAAAGAGATTTGACATCTCGCTATATAAGGTAGGTAATGTAAAAATTTGGCCATTCGATATATGGGATATTCGTTAAACTGCGTATTCGTTATACCGGGCTTTGACTGTATGTATGTAATTCAATTAACAGCTGTGCTTCTGGCACTAATTATGTATTATATGAAGAAATTAAGCAGCGGACTCTTGCCAACATGTTTGTCATGCTGTGCAAAGTTTGTCGTTTGTAGCAATTATGTTTATACCACTAAAGGCCGGGATTTACTTCTCTACACAATCGATTATACATACGATATAAAACAAGTATCTGTGAAATCTGCTGTCAATCAATAAAAAAGATGCAAGATCATACTATTTAGCTACTTAACATGGAATCTCTCATTTTATGAAGTCGGACAGGCTTGTCATACTGTATAAGCATACTTTATGAGCAAACACGATTTTTTGACAAATTATACGACTGAATACAATAGTGTATCGCCGGCTTAAACAGAACCATTCACATGTTTTGTTATAGTGCCGACTTTTGCTTACGTTTAAAAATAAATGTTGCGCTAGACTTGTCGAAACGGCCGGTTTAGCCGTAAAAAGATCTGGCTACACTACCAGCAAACAAAAGACTTACAATGTGGCAGCTCTATTTCATCAGGCTTCTTTCATCGTTTTATTCCATTTTGTTTTACCTTAAATACAACTAGTCTACTGCACGAATTCATTTTATTAGTGGAAGAAAAATTTCGTTTGTTTTACTCCTGTTGTGATTTATGTTTCTTTACGTTTTGAAGTAATTTTTAAGCCAATAAACGAAGCTCAATAAAATAAAAGAATGACAATCTGACTTTCGTTTTGAAACCTCATTATATAACAAAAATCAAGAAACTATATACCTAAACAGTGATCGATAAGCCATTTTTTTAAATTATTTTAATAAACAACCGTGTCACATAATTTTATTAGTGTCGCTCTCGTGTCGTTGTGTTTGATAGAAAATTGTTGTGTGTTTGTAATTACGGTACGGTGCGCAATTCGGGTCAAAAACAATAACAAATAAAACATAAAAATAGGCAAATATTAAGTCGTGTCATTTAATGTAACAGTTTACAACTATCAAATAAATTTTTCTAAATTATAAATCAATTAAATCAACCCCATTAGAAAACTACGCGTGTGAATAACAAACAAACAAATATTCTCATAATAAAATCCTATTTCTAATATATTAATTAACGAATTTATTAAGAGCCATCAACAACAACAAAAGAGTCAACTTGCATTCTTTTAAAACAAAAAAGGTATAAATAAATAAATGTAAAAAATAAAATAAAGAATTTTTAAAAAATAAATTGTTTATTTTTCCAGTTTTGTTTTGCGTTTCAAATTCTTTGCACAGCTGTTTGGTAAAAAAACGTTGTTATTTTCAGTGTTGCCACTTTGTGGGTAATTACCCGAATTTGGTATAATTTTTACTGTCGTGGGTAGAGCGTGGGTAATTTCTCTTGGGTGTAATTTAGGTGTAATTTGAAATTCTTGCTTCCGATACCTAAATAAAATCAGGATTCGATATCAGTGACGACATTTATTTCCCTTTATATATTGTTGATAAAAGGCACAGTCTTCGAACCAAAGACTCGATTTTTTTAAGAAGAGTCTTCAATCATTAAATATATATTTTCAAAAGATCAATAACGAATGTCGCAAGATGGATTCTTAGATTTCGATAGAGATGGCTATCATGGCGATTAAGAACCTAAAAGTCTATTGAAAAATAGTTTTTAGTTTAAATAACTTGAGAAGATATATTTCCAATATTCCAACATATAATTAATTTTATTTTTATCTGGCAACTTTCAAATGCTTTAGTTTGAAGAATATTTAACGCCCTTAACAGTTGAAGCAGAGCCGCGAATAACGTTGTAAAAGCGACTTTTTGCAAAAACTGTTTTTTTGCAGATAACCGTTAACATTACTCTCGTACACTGTTTAAACCTCAAATCACCCAAAATTATGCGCCTTAAAGCCTTTAAAAAGGGCATACAAAGAGTCAGCTAGTGGAAGAACGTTGTAAGTTACTTAAAAATGATACAAAGTAAATGGTTTTAAACGTAGAATAACGTTTTAAAAGCCATCAGTCATGATGCTTTGTGTAGTGGAAGAACGTTTTAAATGACATCGTGATTGTGGATATCAAACGTTTTTCCACTAAAAAAAAAGTTATAAACTGTAAATTTGCATGTAATTTAAATTTTAAATTTGTTGATATTTTGCATAAAAATTTTTATTAGCATTATTTTTAATAATCTAAAAAAATAAATAAGTTTTGAAACTTAAAACGTTATTCGCGGCTGTGCTTCAGTTGTAAAACTGAATTACGAAAGGGACAGTTCTACTTTACAGTTTACTAAATAGGGTATAAAAGGTATTTCTTAAGACCTAAAACTTTAACAAACACAAAAAAAAATTAATATTAATCGCAGATAACAACACGGCATTACCATTTGAAACTGATTTCAAACAAATTGGAACCACGCCTGTCCTTGACGAAACGCATTGCAGACGTCCAATTTTGATTTTCTTTTTCGAGCATTGCTGGCTGCATGCCACGCATAAAATGAACAATGTTGACCTCCAAGACGTCAATTGTTGCAAGCTTATCAGCACAAACCAGTGACTTCAGAGCTCTACGGAAAACAAACAAGAGGTGTCACAGCCTTAAAGTCTAATTGACATTTTATCTTTTATAAAATAAGTTGCGTCATTTAAATCATTAAGTGGCATATAAGTTGCGAAAATTGATGGCGAATTCATGATGATGTGACTAAGCTAAAAGTGAAAGCAGTATGACAGTTCGTTTGACAGCTAACCTTTCGTAAGCTCTATGGGGCTAAAAAAACTCTAATTATAAAGGAATGGCAATGAGCATTTTAAACCTTCCCTAGATATGTATATGCAACCAAATGTGGAAGTTAATTCATTATTTTAGGAGTTTTATTTTATGTTTTGTTAATTGCTTTTAAGTTTTTAATTTTATTTTTGTTAATTTATTTTAAATTACAATAAGAATCTTAACAGTTTGGCTCTTTTTTCAATGAGTTTGTTGTGTTTTTGCTTCTTTCAGTAAATAAAACCACAATTTTATATCGGGTGTAATTTAATTTAAATCGGGTAATTTTTCTTCAACTCAAGTGTAATTTTGCTGGTGGTAACACTGGTTATTTTTGTTTATCAACGTTGTTGCTATTAGGGATGGGATTAATAGCACAATCAGGCTATTTATTGCACTATTGGCCCTTTCGTTCTATTTTGGTCCTTTTTAGATTCATGTTCATATCAAAGTATATTTAATGTACCTTGATACATATTTTCAAGGCTCTTTTGCATTTCAGAAGAAGAAATTGAATTATGGCATGTTCGTCGATAACAAATGAAAACAATCCCTACAAGAAATTAAGGTGACCATACGTACTCTTTTTTAGAGGACATTCATCTTTTTTAACTGGCTGTCATCTACATATAAAATTTGTGTACTCTTTTATCATATTTTTTCATAATCTGTCACCTTTGTCCTCTTTATTTTTAAAAGCATGACCAATATTTGCTTTTATTTTTATAAATTTAAATAAATTTTATTTCGCGGCGATCTCCGGTTTTTTCTGTCAAATCGTATGGAAAATGTCGTGCCATGATTGTTCTGTTCATACTCCTACTGAACTCTCATACACTTGCAGTATAAAATTTTGAATAAGTGCAATGAATTTTTGAAGTTTCGTTATTTTTTTAAAACTTATTTTACTTTAGTAAATGTAAATTTTTATATATCGTCGGCTTAATATGCAAAACTGCTAACTCCCTTTCAAAAAATCCTATTTGCTGCTTGAGAGGAAAACCAAAAATATAGTTGATTTGACACACTTCAAGACTCAAATTAAAAAAAAAAACTACATGCTGGTAGACGAGGCATATCTTTCTCTACCACACGGCATCAAAATCTCAATTTACTTAAAAAGTGGATTTAGCAGGTTTGCATATAAAGCCGACGATATGTAATTTTTTTTAATTTACTTTACATATATAAAAATATGGAAATGTAAATTTGTCTGTAAAATATGTTGAAAAATCCTGAAGTCAAATAAGTTTTTTACTTATTTTTATGTCCTCTATTTTTTATATTCAAAATCTGGTCGCCTTAAAGAAATTAATGAGCGAGTAGTCACCTTTTTCACGTTGGTGTTAAGAAAATGACTATTCGCTCATTCATTTCTTGTAGGGATATATTATAATCGACGAACAGGCCATTAAATAATAATAACCCTACAAGAAATGAAGGCGCGAGTAGTAATTTTTTTTCACATTGCTGTTAAGCTGTGTTACCACCAGCAAAATTCAAATTACACTTCAGATGAAGCAAAATTACCCGTTTTAAATGATATTACACCTGATATAAAATTGAAGTAATATTTAATAAAAAAGACATTAAGGGTATTCATTTCAGTTTTTTTTATTTTTTGGAAAAATGGAAAAGTGGAAAAATGTAATTTTTGTTACAACAACCACAAGAAAAAAAATTCCACCAAAAGTTAAATTTTTATCAGACTATAACCAAGTGTAAAAAAGTCAGGATAAAAAGATGTAATTTTCCGCTTTAGACGTCAAACGAAATGATGTTGCCATTCACAAAAAAATTGCTAATTTTTAATACAAAGTACGAAAAATTGCATCTCTTTTTACAAACTCTTGAATTGAACAACTCTGATTTTAAAAATTATTTTTTATAGTTACAACATTTCAAAGATAACTTATTTTTCATTTAATCTTTCAAAAAGAACAATTCTTATTAAATATGTTTTCAATGAAAAAAGTTATTAAAAACAAGTTAGATTGCTATATTCGGCTGTGCCGAATCTTTGATACCCTCCACCGACAGTTCGAATGTTTAAGGAGTAATATCTGTATGATGTTATTATTATCTTAAACTGTTACGATTTGTTATTAATTATGGTTTTAGGCGACTAAACTTTTTTCCGGTAGTAGGGTTTCTATGGGGCCTAGGGTAAATTATGTACCGATCTTCACGAAATTTCACAGTATCATTTATAGTCCTATAAATCTGTGACGAGCCAAAATTTGTTATGATTGCATTATTTTTTACGGTTTTAGGCGTACTAAACTGTTTTCCGGTAGTAGGGTTTATATGGGGCCTAAGGTAAATTATGGATCTCACAGTGTCATTTCTAGTCCTAAAAAACTGTGACGTACCAAATTTAGTTACGCTAGCGCTATTTTTTACAGTTTTAGGAGTACTAAACTGTTTTTCGGGAGTAGTGTTTATATGGGGCTTAGGAAATTATAGACGGATCGTCACGAAATTTAACAGCGTGATTTCCAGTCAGATAAAACAAATTTTTGCAAAATCTTATTTCATTCCGTGCCTTGTTCCAGCATTTATGTTAAACCGATTTTGTTGGATTTCAATCCCAAACTGCTTAGGATAACTACAAGCAACCAAGTTTGTTCATTTCTTTTGAGTTGTTCGAAAGTGAGCGTGTTTTCAACAGACGGACAGACGGACATGGCTAAATCGACTTAGAATTACTCAAGGACCCAGAATATATATACTTGATGGGGTCTGAGATGAGTAATAAAAAAGTTTCACACGGAATGACAAACTTAATATACCCTCTTCACAACTAATTGTGGTGGAGGGTATAAAAAGAAATGGGGTCAAAAAATTGACAGAAGCTGAAGTTAATAAAATACTCGACACTTTGGCAGACAATCGCCATTTTGAGTAACTTTTTGTAGTCGAATATTATGATGAAAATAACAATATAACTTCGTTTTAAATTTAATAATCAATTAATTGGCTCCGTGCAATAACTCCCAGGTGCAATAAGTCCCAGTGCAATACCTCCCAATGAATTAAATCCCAAAATAAATGAAATAAGTCCCAAACTGGAAAAAAGAAATAAATCTCAAAAAAAATGAAATAATTTCCAAGTCTTAAATGAAACAAACCCCAACTTTTGGGAGTTATTTCATAATAAAATAACTCCTAAAGACATTAATGAAATAACTTCCAAAAACAGTCCATCGAAAAGAAATGAAATAAGACCCCAAAAAAATGAAACAACTTCCAAAGAAATTTATTATATATGTATTCGTTTTACTTGAATATTTACATATTAGGTTACCAAACAACTAACATTGAGTCCTCGACATTTTGACAACAAATGGGGCATTTTATTATATCCTGACCTCCTGCAATGGCAACTGCCTGCAGTTTAAGCACGCCGGGTACAAGGATTACCTCCTCTATGGTATAACAAACATCGGCTTCGCTAACTAAAGCAAACACCGGCTTCGCTAACTAAAGCTTCTCTGCATAGGCGGCCTTCGGCCGGGCGCAAGGATTTTATACTCTTTGGTATAACAAACACCGGCTTCGCTAACTAAAGCTTCTCTGCATAGCCGGCCTTCCGCCGGGCGCAAGGATTTTCTCCTCTATGGTATAACAAACACCGGCTTCGCTAACTAAAGCTTCACTGCGTAGCCGGTAACCATAAGACACTGCAATTGCAATTAGCAAAATTTTCTTCTTTGATAAACTTAAGTCATTGTATTCAAACAGTTTGAAATATCCCGTTATAAACACCGTTTAAAATTTTAAACAATTTTAAGAAATTGCAAATAATTGAAAATGAAAAAACTCCCACAAAAAATTAAATAACTCCCACAGCAAATGAAGTAACACCGAAAACCAAAATAAAATGAAATAACTTCCACGTTAATTTTTTCGGGGACTTATTTCATTTGGATTTTATTTCATTATGAAATAACTCCCAGGCAAAAAATGAAATAACTTCCAAAAAAATTAAATAAAATCGAGAGGGCTGGGAGCTATTTCATAATGAAATTACTCCCACATTTGTATGAAAAATTTTTGGGTCTAATTTCATTTTTTTCTTGGGACTTATTGCACCTGGGAGTTATTGCACGGAGCCAATTAATTCACTTTTAACATTTTTGTTCGGCATATTAAAAAATATCAATTACTTCCACGAATTATTTGACAGATTTTTTTGACAGTTTGTAAAAAAAAAACCCGTTCACGTCAATAAGAGTTTAATTTTTCTTTTTTCCATTTTTCCAACCAAAAAAAATGAAATGAATACCCTTATTAACAAAGAAGCAAAAACACAAAAAACTATTTAAAAAAAGATCAATATTAGTCAAACTGGTAAGATTCTAATTGTAAATTAAAATAACATTAATAAAACATAAAATAAAACTCCTAAAATAATGAGTTTGACTTCCACATTTGGTTGCATATACATATCTAGGGAAGGTTTCATTGCCATTCATTTATAATGGGTGTTTTTAGCCCCATAGAGCTTACGAACGATTAGCTGTCAAACGATCTGTCATATTGTTCTTAATTTGGGCTCGGGCACATCATTATGAATATTAAAAAATCCAATTTTGATCCATCAATGCTCGAAAAAGAGAAACAAAATGGGACGTCTGCAATGCGTTTTGTCAAGGACAGGCGCGGTGCCTATTTGCCTGAAATCAGTTTCAAATGGTAATGCCGTGTATCAATCTGTGATTAAAATGAATTTTTTTTTGCTGTCTACCATTTTAAATTTCATGGTCTTAAAAATACCCTTTATACCTTATTTAGTAAATTTAGTAATTTTGTTTTACAACTGTTAAGAGCGTTAAATATTCTTCAAACTGAAAGCATTAAAAAGTTGCAAGTTTGAATAACTTGTTTCAAGAAACTTCAGGTTCTTAATCACTTTGATAGGCATCTTTATCCAAATATTTTTAATGATTGAAGACTTTTCTTAAACAGAAACCGAGACTTTGGTTCAGAAGACTGTGCATTTTTAAGCAACAATATTTAAAAAGAAATATATGTCATCACTGAAATCGAATCTTGATTTTATTTGGATATATGAAGTAAGAATTTCAAATAACACCTGAATTACACCTAACAGCGTCTTCACCTGACAATTTTTTGTCATACCAAACGTCAAAGTCTATATAAAAAAAACTCGAAAATTTTTGTCAGCGTTTTTTTTTATATGAAGTTTGACGTTTGGTATGACAAAAAATTGTCAGGTGAAGACGCTATGTAAGAGAAATAACCCACGCTCTAGTGCTGGGATACTATCGATATTTTCTACTATCGATATTTATCGATAGTTCAGATTTCACTATCGATATATCGATATTACTATCGACTGAATGTTTCTACTTGTGCAGGAAAACTTTAATTATTTTTTTATAAGGCTACAGTCCGTTGTTTTCATCACTTATTTGTATGAGACGTATTTATATACGCACGTTATTTTAGATGGCAGTATTTTAAAAATTGATAAGAACCTTTCTGAAGGAACCGAAGTAACATTGCAACTTTATAAAATGTTCTAAATTCTAAACCCAAAAAGGTAATCAATCTAGCGGACTTATCCTCTAATGGTCGTTCATTGTTTTGTCCTATGCTTGCAATTTTTTACAACATTACAAAAATATTTGACATTCCCTATGTGAACATATATAAATTTCCACATAAATGCCTATAATTAGCAGTAAAAAGCACAGCTAAGCAGTCCATACCACTTGCCATTCTTGTTGTTCGTATTCATTGCTGCAATTCAGCGCGAATGAATAATAGCAAGTAAAAATTTGAGGCAAAAAACCGTGTGTGTATAGCTGCTATATTTTAAATAATAATAATATCGATATTTATATTTTTCCTATCGATATTTTCGATATTTTAAGAGTATATATACTATATTGATAGTTTCCCAGCACTACCACGCTCTACCCAAGACAGTAAAAAACAGGGTCCATCTATCAGGTCAGCTTACTTGTACAAAAACAAAAAACTTTTTCTTTTAAGCTGTCAAAAACTTACTACCACATATACAAAGCAAAAGGAAAAACGTGTATGTAAACAACTTTTGAAAGCTCGAAAGAACGAAAACAATTTTTTTTTTTTAATAATTTATTTTTATTATTGAATCTTTCTTATCGAAATTTACAATATGTATTCAAATCTTAAGCTTCGTACAGACGATGGTCAGATCTTTTAATATTGGTAAGCAGCGTTGCTTAAATTGCATTAAAATTGGCTAAAATGTCTTACAACTGTGTGAACATTGTAAGCTCATTTGTATTTGCAGATGTGCAAAATTAATGCACATCTGCCATTGTCAGAAAAATTTTGCTGTTGGCAACGCCTGCATACAATATTGTAAGATCTGACCATCGTCTGTACGAAGCTTTAATTCTACTTGTTTTTTATTAGTTGTTACCAATGTAACCACAAACTGCTGTATTCAAATTTTAAAAATGTGTTCTAGTTAAGGTCAAAGTACATAACACGCGTTATTTCGCCGACGAGTATCGTGCGTTTAAAAACTTTAGAGCGTAACAAATTGCAAGTTACACAACACGCGTTACAAAAGCCATTCTAGTCAGCTGTTTTTTATTTGTTTACTTATTTGTGCATTAAAAACGGGTTCGAAAGTATATCAAGATTTTGTTATTTTATTGAATTTATTCTTTTTATATTAATATTGTATGTTTTTTAAGCTCTTTAATAAATTTTTCTTTCATGATTCACAAATTTGTTAAATTATTCTTTTTATTGTCAGCTGATTACTTGTCAAAAATACACAACGCGTTAAAAAGTTCAAAGTTAACCAACTTTCTGGCGCAAACGCGTCAAAATATTTTGCATGTAGTTTGTTCTATGAAAATACACTAGTTTAACAGAGACGACAGAGCGCGCGCGCACTAACGCGTGTTATGTACTTCCACCTTTAGGCTTAAAGTATCGGTTCTTTTTAGCCTCTGGTGACCTTCGAACTGAAGCAGACCCCGAGCGAGGTAGTTAGGGTGGGCCATTAGTTTATCGATGTAGCTAATTGAATATTTTTAAATTTCCTCCTGGATAGTGGGGACGTTGAGATCTCTGTGGATAATATCATTACGTATATACCATGGGGCGCAGACAATTTGTCGTAATATTCTAGACTGTCTTCTTTGAAGCTTTTGGATGTTAGATGCGCATGCAGTACCCCATAATTGGATGCCATATGTCCATATTGGTTTTATGATGGACTTGTATAGCAGAATTTTGTTGTCTAAAGACAAGTTTGAGTTTCCACCGAGAAGCCAATGTAGTTGAGCTGCTTTAAGTTTCATAGCCGTTATTTTCGCTTCGATATGACGAGACCAGGTCAAGCGTCTATCTATATGAATTCCCAAGTACTTTACATGGTTTTCTACCGGAACAGTGATGTTATTTATTTTTACTGCTGGGCACGTTTGTCTTCTGAGCGTGAAAGTTAAGAGAGCACATTTAGCCGGGTTAACCTTTATTCTCCATTTTTCTAGCCATGCCTCTAGTTCATTGATGTGGGACTGCAGATTTTGCGATGCGACTTTTGGGTCATGGTTAACGCTAATAAATGCTGTGTCGTCTGCAAATGTAGAGGTATGCGTGCTCAGGTTTGTTGGCATATCCGCTGTGTATATTATATATAGAAGCGGTCCTAATATGCTGCCTTGGGGGACACCAGCAGTAATTTTCTTGAGGGGGGAGTATTTATCTTGCGGCCTTACTATGAATGTTCTGCCTGTTGGATAGCTCTCCAGAAGCTTGTGAGTGTTTTGAGGAAGCATTCGTGTGATTTTGATGAGTAGCCAAACTTTGTCAAATGCGTGGGAAATATCTATAAACAGGGCTGAGCAGTATTGCTTTTTCTCAAACGCCGATCTAATTAGGGTGACAATTCTATGCACTTGTTCTATTGTACCATGTTTCGCTCTGAATCCGAACTGGTGATCCGGGATGATATCGTGTTCATTTAAATGAGGAGTTATACTTAAAACGAATATTTTTTCGAAGAGCTTCGATAGGATTGATAATAAGCTTATCGGTCTGTACGACGCAACCTGGCTAGCATCTTTTCCTGGCTTGGGAATCATAACAATTATAGACCTCTTCCATGAGGCTGGGAAGTATCCGACTCCTAATATCGCGTTAAAAATGAGCAGCAAGATTCTAGAAGCAGACGATGGTAAGTTTCTTATCATTGACCCTGTGATGCGGTCAGGTCCGGGAGATTTTCTAATATTCACTTTTTCTATTGCAGATTTAACTTGAGTAATGTTAAATTTTAATGGATGGTTTACCTTATCAGGAATGATTGGACGACAGGAACAAGTATGTGCATCATGTGGCGTGAAAACTTTCTCAAGGTGGCCCGCGAAAGCGTTTAATTTTTCATTTGTGTTTTTGGCCCAAGTGCGGTTTTCCAGTCTTAATGGAGATTCTTGGTTTATAGGGCATTTCATATGCCGTACAGCCTTCCATAAGCTGTAATTGGAGTTTTTTGTGGCATCTAGGCTGTTTAGATAGCCTTTTAGTGCAGACTCGTGGTTCTGTCTCAATTTGTTGCGAATTGTAGTTGGGCCTTAGTGGTTGGGGAACGACTGTTTTGCCATTGTCTTCTTAACTTCCTTTTTTCTCTGATAAGGGTCTATATATCCGTCGATGTATTGTTAGGAGCACGTTTAATTGTCCGCTTGATTGGGGTTGCATTTCTTGCTGCAGAATCCAAGACTTCTGTAAACTTTTGAAAGCTCAAAAGAACGAAAACAATGATCATCAGGCTTCTTGCGCAGACCTTTTCAACGGGCCTTGGTAAAAATTATACCAAATTCGGTTAATTACCCACAAAGTGGCAACACTGCTGTTAAGAAAATTATAGTAGAAAGAAATGAGTTGGTTTATTGTGAAAGAAACCGGAAGAAAACACTATTTTAAATAATTTTATAATGTTTGCATAATATGCATAATATTATAATGAAAAAGTAAACAAGTATAGTGATCAAGCCTGCATCACAGTATGTTCAGAAAAATTGTTGAGTGTTCCATTTTGGCGACCATGGACATAAATAGGCCACAGAATAAATAATAATTTGAAGTTAAGATTTATATAACACCTAATTCACATGAGGATTTTTACGACGTTGTTTTTTCTGCATTATCATTTGAAGCAACTTCAAAGAATCCTTTGCGTTCATACGATGATTTTTGGTTGCATGTTTTTTTTTAATTTACAGTATGGCCTTCATTATCCGTAATTCGACTATTCGGCAGCATCAATTGACCAGGAAATAAAAATAAAATTTTTGCATTGATTTAAATTTTTTTTCAACGACTACCTATTATCCGGCATTACCTGAACAATAAAAAAATGATAATAAATGAAGTTACCCCAACAAGCCGTGAACAAGCCAATTATAAATTTACATAAAATAAGGAAAACAGAAAAAATAGATAATCCGGAATGCTGCCGGTCCCGTCTGTTATGGATAATCGAGGTCTCACTGTATTTTCAACCTGACAGTGATGTTAACTTTTTTTCATTACCATACGGTCCTCTAAAAATTACCGTACGCAAACGTTTTTAATTAAAACGTTAACAGCAAGGGGCCAATTCCCGTTTTATGATAATGTGAAGTGAAAAAACTAAATTCATTTTTCTTTTCATTAAAACTTATCTCTCAAGTATTCTCGTTTATTATATGAAAATAATAGTTGCGTTCGAGAACACAAAAGTTTTTACTATTTTTTACTAAACTTTACTGCATTTTACGAAATTGCGTTCGAGTACACAAAATCCAGTAAATGAGAACATAAATTGAGAGCGAAAAGTGACAGTTCTTGTCTGGGTATTTACGAATTTTTACTGCAGAAATTTTTGCAGTAAAATTTAGTAAATCAAAAAAACATATGTTTCAAAAGGTAAACAAACAAAAGTAACAAATAAAAAGCATACTAATTGTGAAAAAATTGTTAAATAAAAGAAAAGTTGAAATAAAAATTAAACCAAAACAAAAAGTGAATAAATATTAATTAATTAAACTTGTTTGTGAAAAATTTATTTGGCTAAATACAAACTTTTGAATTTTTTTTGTTATGTTAATTTTTTTCCTAAAATGTTCGTGTTATAAAAAGTATTTAATCGAGTACCGATAAGAAAACGAGTGAAGTAGTCAAAAGTGTCAATATTTTTCAACACTTCAACTATTTGCCATCAGCTGTTGCCTTTATTTTACGAATTTTTAAAATTTTTGCGTTCGCGTACTTTTTTGGACAACAACTTTTTGTGAGAGAAAATTTTTTAGTTTACTCATTTACTGCATTTTACTGCAGAAGTACTCAAACGCACCTAATGTTTCATTCGATTGGTATCTATGAAGCTTTTGTAACAAATTATTAAAATCAAATTCAAAATACAAATTTTTTTAAATCAAAATTCCAATTTTTTGTGGTTTTTTTTTTAAATTTCCTAAGCTATTCCTGCGAAGCCCTTCGCTTGTCTGCAGGAAAGAAACCAGAATCGAACCCGCAACCCCGGCGTTGATAGACTAGCTCACTACCAGCTAGCCTACCGGGGCACTTTTGTTTGATTTTAAGTAGATTTTGTTGCTTCTTTAAAATAGCTATTTGTTCGCTTCTTTGCAGGTTTTTGCTATTTTCATTTCAGCAAGCCTCGTACTTAAATTTAAAGAAGATTTTTGAAATACATATGTACGTATGCACATACTCCGCTTCTTCTTTTTTGTTGGCATATGTAGCGCCAGAACCTGAAGCTTTTCCTCCAGATTTTGCATCGCTACTAGTGGCAACATTTCTTGCACAGTCGTCCGCAGATGTACTAAGTGACAACTTAATATTGCTATTGGTATTTTGTGATAGGGATAAACTGGGTTTAAATCCTTCTTCTGGCGTTTCATCACTGTCAACTGCCTCTATTTCTTTAAGTTAATAGGCAATAATCTTTTCTTTCAAAGGGATATTGGTTTATGGCGCGTATGAAGTGTAGAATTGGTACAGAAAAGCTAAAATAGCAATGTAATGTGCTAAAGGGTGGTTAAATTTCAAGGGCCGATGTTGATTTTGAATAAAACACAAACTATTTAGGAAATTATTGTAATTTTATTTTATTATGATATATTGGTATTACTAAATTATGTATGGAACAAAATATCGGCCAAATGGGCGCCGCGACCACGGCGGCACACCTCCATCCGATGGTCCAAATTTTCGATGACCCTCAGGCATAATGGAGGTTCTATGCCGTTAATGTGCCGAATTATCTCATCCTTTAGCTCTTGAATTGTTGCTGGCTTATCGACGTACACCTTTTCTTTCAAATAACCCCAAAGAAAAAAGTCCAACGGTGTCAAATCACATGATCTTGGCGGCCAATTGACATCGCCATTACGTGAGATAACACGGCCATTGAATTTGTTGCGCAAAAGAGCCATTGTTTCGTTAGATGTGTGGCAAGTGGCACCGTCCTGCTGAAACCACATATCGTCCACATCCATATCTTCCAATTCGGGCCATAAAAAGTTCGTTATCATCTCACGATAGCGAACACCATTCACAGTAACTGCCTGACCGGCCTCATTTTGGAAAAAATACGGCCCGATGATGCCGCCAGCCCATAAACCGCACCAAACAGTCACTCTTTGTGGGTGCATTGGTTTTTCGACAATCACTCTTGGATTCTCATTCGCCCAAATGCGGCAATTCTGTTTATTGACGAATCCACTGAGGTGAAAATGTGCCCCATCACTGCACGATATGCATTTTGATTTGAACGCCCATTTTCATAATAAGTCTGGATAACTTTAACACGTTGTTGGATTGTGTATCTCTCCATGGTTCAAATTGAATAAGTCTGAAATAGAGAAATGTCAAATAAAATTCGGAAAAAAACTTGGCGTTTAGGTGTGGTTCACATTCAACATCGGCCCTTACAATTTAACCACCCTTTATATTCGACTATGCCGAATCTTGTATCATACATATGTATGTATGTATATCTCTGGGTAACAGCGTAAGTCTTGAAATCAAATTTTTTAGGAGAGCCGAAAAACCATTTTTAATCAAACTATGCACTAGGTATTGAAATTTTTGAACTTGGTTGTTACGGTAAAATGATCGGAATTTGTCCATTTTTTCAGAAATTTTTAGAACCATGTAAAGAGCTTTAAAATATGGTAATAGGACATCAACATCTGAAAATCAAAAAACTGGGCATACGCGGTTGCCCATTAAAACCACCTTTGGTGAAGCTTAGAGGGAGTTTACGCGGTGTCTATTCAGACATGTCTAACAAACACGTTTGTTTTGTTTGTATCGATCGGGGTAGAGAAGAAAGAGGGGTTGCCAAACAAACATGAAATGAGTTTTCATGTTTGTTTATAAGAATTTTCATGTTTTCAGTTTGTATGTATGTGTATATTAGACTATTAGACATGAAAACAGACATGTTTGGAAAGACATCTTGAAAAGTCAGTAGGTTTTTGGAAGCATGTTCAAAAGAGAATGTCAAAAACAGACATGTCTGAAAAGACTCCGTGTAAACTCCCTGTTATTAACTAACTATCAACCTTAAATTAATGCAACCCTTTTTTCATTGTATCCCACCAAGAAAAAATTCTGCTTATAAATTCCTTATTAGTACTTAGGGCCATTATTATAACTTGGCGTTAGCTGTTATCCGACAGTTAACAGACGCTTTTTGACAGATAACACATTATTATCTGTCAATTTAATCTTAACTTTAGCTAACTTCAAGTTGTAATAATGGCCCTTAGAAAGTTATATAGCTTCTTAATAACCGAAAATAAGAATTATTTATGTGGGTAATATATATTTCCCCTGTCCTTAACAAGGCAATTTTATACTTGAATTCTCTAAATTTGTTACCATCAGCAGTAACAGTTCTTTAAAAAGGTGATTAGTAGCGTTTATTTTTAATGTCCACATTATTTTCTAAATAGTTGATTATGTATACCTTTGATTTCCACTGGCTCACTTTCCTCATATGTAGTAACTTTTCAATATTTTTCACATACAAATTTTATTAGTTTTCACTCTATCTCAAAAAGGGAATCGACAAAGTTGCAAATTCTGATTTTTTAAGAGCTATAGGAAAGTTAACAAAAAAAAAAAACACATAAAATTCAGAAAATTGCATGAAATCTTTATTTGAATCGATAGTACGGTCCATATAATTTAATCTTTGAAGATTATTTCATGCAAATGTTGACCGTGACTGCGCCTCAAATGGTCCATCCGCTTAGTCCAATTTTGGCATACTCTTTCCAACATTTCGGTCGGTATCTCATTAATAAATGCTTCAATGTTGTCTTCCAATGCGTCAATTGAAGCGGGCATGTGTGTATAGACATGAGCTTTAACATAGCCCCACAAAAAATAGTCAAAAGGCGTTAAGTCGCACGATCTAGGCGGCCAATTGACCGGTCCCGAACGTGAAATGAAATGTTCACCGAACTCGCCTCTCAATAAGTCCATTGTTAAGCGGCATGTGGCACCGTCTTGTTGAAACCACATGTCATGCAAGTCAAGTTCTTGCATTTTGGGCAAAAAAAAGTTGGATATCATCTCACGGTAGCGCTCACCATTCACAGTTACGTTACGATTCGCATCATCTTTGAAGAAATGCGGTCCAATGATGTCACCAGCCCATAAACCGCACCAAACTGTGACTTTTTCTGGATGCATTGGTAGCTATTGCAATGCTTCTGGCTGATCTTCACTCCAAAATCGACAATTCTGCTTATTAACGTACCCATTGAGCCAAAAATTAACTTCGTCGCTGAACACAAGAAGCGCGCGATGAACTTTCTTAACAGAGCACGCATTTTGATAATAAAATTAAATAATTTGCAAGCGTTGTTCGTTTGTAAGACCATTCATGGTAAAATTATAGACCAAACTGAAGATGTTTCACAGTGAAACAAAACACGAAACGTGCGTCAGCTGTTTAAACCAGTGTTGCCAAAAAGATAATAGCTAAAAAATCACCCGATATAAAAAGTACCAGTTATGTTCATTAGGGATAGTTTTCATTATTTACCCATGTAATGTCAAATAAATTAATTTGATTTTTGACGCTTGTTTTAATTTTTTCCACATGTTTTTACTTTGAGCCAACACTATGGGGATGCTCCCTACTAATGCAATGCATTGTGTTGGAATAAGGAAAATAGGTTATGGGGAGAAGGAAAGAGGGAATAGTGTTTGTGGACATTTAATTTGAATTTTTCCAAATTGTAGCCGACTGGGAAGACTTCTGCCGGGAGTCTATTCCACAAACGGCTAGTTCGACTAAGAAACGAATTTTATCTGTAATGTGTTCTGCGATGCATTGAACAGTCGACAACAAACGGATGTGATCTGCTGGAAAGGCGAGTACTAAGGGCATGCACCCGCGTCTCAGAAATGAGTTCGCTCATCTCAGCTGAAAATCTTTCGTGGTAATATCGATAGAACAATGCCACAGAACCCACATTCCGACGATGCTCCAAAGAGTCATTAGAGCTGGATACCCTACTGTCATTGATGAGCTTCAACGCACTCCTTTGCACCCGATCCAGACGCTTCAAGATAGACCTTGAAGCACCTGCACAGATATGGGAGTTGTATTCCATTTTCGGTCGGATATAGGCGGTATAAATAGTGAAGAGATCAGACGGAGTGAAGTAGTTCTTGCACCGTTTTAAGAAAACAAGACACTTGAATGCTTCTTTCGTGCCCAGATCATCAAGAGTGTCTGATTCCTCAATAGCCTCTTAAGACCCGAACATTAACCCATTGAATTTTTAAATTTCTTATATATTTTTTACACCTTTTGGGGAGCAAATAAGACAACTGTTTATATTTTTTTAAAAATTTTATTTGAATTCTTAGAAATATGTGTACCTCAGGTCTTAAAATATAAAAATTTCAACGTAAATTCTTAATTTCTTAAGATCTGAACTGAACCGATTAAGTAAAGGGCTTATTAAATATTTGTTTTATCTTATGAGGTGTAATTTAAATTTCGGTTCTTATTATTTTTTTAATTTGTTTATTTGA
The DNA here is from genome assembly GCA_930367215.1 of Pollenia angustigena. Taxonomy (NCBI): domain Eukaryota; kingdom Metazoa; phylum Arthropoda; class Insecta; order Diptera; family Polleniidae; genus Pollenia; species Pollenia angustigena. The sequence continues at coordinate 113,444,405 of OV884057.1, read as the reverse complement.
ACTGGTAGAAAAAGAGGTGCACAAATGTGTACTTCAGGTCTTAGCGATTAGTTATTGATGAAAAATATCCTTACAGTATGGTTTTCTCAAACTGTTAAATTCAAATGTAAAAATAATGGCTAAAACTTCTAAACCCTGCCATCTTTTGATATTGTTTTGAAGCGCAGTAGCTTAAAGCAAGTAATAAAACTGTTTCTATTGGTCACACGATGTCGCTAGTCTTTAAAACTTGTAATAAGTTAAGGTACACATATGTGTACTAGACTGGTCGCATCTTGTATGGGATTTTTTTTTTTTTTTAAATTTAAATGTTTGCGCTGCTTTAAATATGTGGTTTGGTGTAAGAAATCAAGTCCTAATTTTTCAGCTCAATCCGACGGTGCCTAGTCGTGCCAAGTGGGGCCCAAAGTTCCCCATATGATAAAACAAACATCTATTCAATCAGATACTAGATGAAAAGCCGGTCTTAAAGACCGAAAATCGAAAATCTGGCTTCGTTACGATCTTCCGCAGAGAAGACTGGAGTCATACACGGGCCAAATATAAGAATTTCAATTATACACATATGGCGGTTTAATAAAATTCTTAAATTAATTAAAATTTTTCGTCTTTTGTGAATACATAAAATCAAAAGTTGTGAACAGATTTTAATCATTTATAGCTTGTTTTGTTTGCAATATTGTTTTTTATATGACTCTATAAAATTAGAAGCATAGCTCCATTTTTCAATTTTTTATGAATTTTTAAAAACAAAAATTCCGAAATTTTAATAAAAAAATTATTTTTTTTTCCAGAAAAAAAAATTATGTTTCTAAAACGACTGCGCATATAAGAAAAACGTTTTACCTTTCTTAAAGTAAATTTTATTGCCGAATTTCGGTTTTTTTTAGTTTTTCAATAAGCTAAAGCGTTTTTGAGTTGCGCGAACATATGTTGTGCAACATCCTTAATTTTCGAAATAACGGTATATCTCGAAAACTAAAGCTAACCTAAAAAAACGGCTAGCACCACTGGATTCAGCGACCCCGAATTAGTTAAAATTAGTTAAAAATCTTTCGTTCGTATCATACTAAAATATTAAACTGCAAATACTTTAATCTATCTATACAATATATAATTTCTTAGTATGTAAGGATGTTTGCATGTATGTCCTATTCTTTCCGCAACTTTCTGAAGCCATCTGATGACATAGGAAGCTGAAATTTGGCATACTTAAAGTATTTTCTCTGCGGAAGATCGTAACGAAGCCAGATTTTCGATTTTCGGTCTTTAAGACCGGCTTTTCATCTAGTATCTGATTGAATAGATGTTTGTTTTATCATATGGGGAACTTTGGGCCCCACTTGGCACGACTAGGCACCGTCGGATTGAGCTGAAAAATTAGGACTTGATTTCTTACACCAAACCTCATATTTTAAGCAGCGCAAACAAGTAAATTTAAAAAAAAAAAAAAATTGCGACCAGTCTAATGTGTACCCATGGTCTGAAGAGGATAGCTATATCTCCCATGGATACAGATGACGCTGACTCCACAAGACGTCTGTTGATCAACATGCAACATTGAGTCTTACGAGCATTGAATCGACCCTTTTTGCAAGACCCCACGCGGAGATTGTCGTAAGGTCAAGACTGAGTTTGTCATTCATATTCCATCTCATAGCTTCATTGGAAGTTAGACAAAGGAGGTCATTAAGAAAAATAAGAAAAAGTGTAGGAGAAAGAACAGAGCCCTGCGGTACACCTGAATTTAAATGAAACTCCTCCGATGAGAACCCATCTATAACAACACGTATAGAGCGGTCCTTGAGAAAGTTCGATATAAATCAAGAGAAATCACTACCGACACCAAAAGCAATAAGCTTTGAAACGAGTGCACCGTGCCACACACGATCAAAGGCTTTGGAAATATCCAGAGCCACTTTGCTTTCTCCAAATTGGTGAATAAACGACTCCAACGTTTTCTTTTGTTTGACGTTATATGGGCTTTGAAATTAAGAACCAAATTTCTAATGACTATACCTTGTACTTATTCAACCATGGATAACACCTATCACACATAAAGGTTTTGTGTGAATTCAACACACGTAAAAAACAACAAAAACAAAATTTAACAATTTTAAATTTAAAATTTTTCAAATTATTTGAAATAAAAAGAATTTTTATTCCAGCGGAAAAAATCTACTTAAAGCTAAATTTATTTATTTAATAAACAATATTTTAAGACATTTATTATAAAAATTTCCTCATATTTACTGCTGAAGTGCAGTTTACGGGGCGGGGCGTACGAAAAAAAAGTAAAAAAATATGCCACCCGATTCACCCCTGGGATCAATAACTCGGAAAATATGGGTGGGTGGATCGCTACCAAATATTTTATTTAATTTTTTTGTTCAAAATCACGTTCTCTACCCCTGGAAAAATTTTGTTTTTATGATAAACTAGATTTGTGACTAAAATTTACCTACAACGATATTAACGATTCTTCTTTCTAAAGTTTCAGGTATCATCAGCTATAAATTTAAAATTAAAATAGTGTTTTACAAAAAGGTAAGTCAAAGCGTTTTCAATAATTATCAGAAAAAGTGCAATTGTCGTAAAGAGAAAAACCATTTTTTTCTAAAAGCCTGCCATTCCTCGGAAGTTTATTTTTTTTTTTTGTGAAATTGTTATAAAAGTGTTTAAAAAATAAAATAATAATATGAGTGATACAAATGATAAAAATACGAACGATGCAGCAAAAGTTCCAACAGAATTGGCACTGCAGCCTCCACCTACAACATCACAAGAGTCGATTGTGCCACCAACATCAAACTCGAACTCCACAACTCCAGCCTCTTCAGTAACGGGAGCAACGCCTAGCCGCTTAAAAGCACCCACAAATTTTGGCGGTTCATCTTCGTCAGTTTCAAAAATAGGCCGTCTGTGTTCGCAAGCCACCCCAAAACCTGGTCCACCACCAAGAGGTATGTACACCACATGTATAAGTTTTAATTTTTTTTTTAATAAATTTTAAAAATAAAACAAAAGGGCATCATCAGTTCTACTAAATTACTCAATATAATTAAATGTGTTGCAAGTTAAACCAATTTGAGTGCATTTTTGTTTTATCAAAATTATTTAATATACTGAAAATAACCCAAAATTTTTAAAAAATATTTATTTCCAGAGGAATGACTATTTTCAATGTGGGATGTTGAAAATTATTTTAATTTCGAAAATATATGAATTATAGTAGATTTGATGGGTTTTCGTAGATTAACATAGACATTTTGGGAAGTTCCAACCAAGCCCATTTGGGTAGAATCAAAATTTTTGGGAAATAAATCGACAATTTCAAAAATGCTGGACGGATTGGCATAAAATTTTAAAAATTTAGAAATTTTGCCGAGTTTCTTTAAACTGATTTTAGCTGAGTTTAAAGAAAGTCGAATTATATTCTTTTATAAAAAAAAAATTCAACATTAAGCTTTTTCAACTTCAGCCTTTGATTAATACTATGTTCACACTTGAGTTCTTAAACGCGTTTAAGCAGCTCGAACGTGATTAAGCTCTAATCACTTCAAAATCGAGATGATTACCCATACATTGAAGTGATTTGTTAGCTAAATCAACATTTTGCTTAAACGCGTTTAAAAACCCAAGTGTGAACTTAGCATAAGAAAACGCATTGCAGAAAGAGTACTTTAATTACAGGTACAAACAACCACAAAAAAAAAACAAAAAGCCACAAAAAGCCACAAAAAATAGAAAAAAGCGTCAAAAATGCTACGCTTGTATAAAAAGGGTATTCAAAGAAAATAATTGGGTAACGCGACCAAAAAAAAAAAAACGCTATGAAACAGAAAAAAGCTTCAAAATAGAAACACTGATTTATACTAATTCTTTTCGAACCGGATTACAAAAAGATGAAAAAATGGCAAGCATTCAAAAATTCTACATTACCAATTGCACACATTGCGACATGTTGCACAAAAATATTTCATTAATAAAAAGATTGCTGACGAAGGGTGTCGATTAGTGTGACCCAAAAAATGCTTTGGGGCTTAAGCATAATTTGAAAGCATGTATTTAGGATCAAATATTTTTGAGATTTTTTTTCAAATATTTCGGAAGAGGGTACGTAAGTGAGTAAAATCATTGTACCACGACAATACTGGAGAGCGTATTATGCATTTGTGCTGATGTTTGTAACACCTTTAAATATTGCTCCTAAACCCTCCTTTAAGTATACCGATAGACTCAGAATCACTTTCTGGTTCGATCTAACGATGTCCGTCTGGTCCGTGGAGATAATTTAATGAAATTTGGTACAAAGGTTCTTATTGGCACAAGGGAAAAAGGAAATTGAAAAAGGTGTGATTGCAGACCAATGTGTCTCAGTTAATGAATGAAAGGAAATGGAGTTATTAAAATTATAAAAAAGAGTGTGACCAAATGGGGGCGAGTCGGTCCATAATTTCACACAGCCCCCATACAAGCTGCTTTCTGGATTAGGGTCTTTGTGCCCATAAACCGTCTTATTATGTTGGTATCAAAATTAAACTAAGTTCAAATTTATTTCAATGCAATCAAAATCATCTTACGAAATTTAAATGGAATCGGTTCCTATATGACAATAGCCTTCTAAAATAGCTTTAAATGCCAAAACTTCCTTATAAATGTCTGTATTTACATAAAAGTTAGCGACAATGACTGTGACGTTAGCTACTATGTCTTGACAAAATATTGTCCTGGTAGCTCTTAAATTAACTATAGGTCCCATATAAACCCCCATCTTAAAATCTAATATAGATGAAGATATACCGCACAAGGAACTTTTACATGAATCTAAACCTCAAAACATAATTTCGTTAAGTAGAGTTCTTTATTGCCTTGGGTCAACAGGGACCTTTTTGAAATCATAAAACTAAGTTAGAAAAGTAGGGTTAATATTGATCGTCATCAACAAAAAAAATATGTACCGTACCTACCTGTATTTAACCCATCTGACTCATTTGCACCGATTGTGTGTAATACTTCGAATTGTTGTTGGTGTCATTTGAATTTATATTCGCACACAATAAATGATGACACTGAAAGATCTATTAACTTAGTTTTATCAGTAGAAAAATGTAGATAAATCTTAAACATTTTGGATTGAAGTCCACAGTTTTAAAAATGTAAAAAAAATCTTTTTATTAAACGGTCTTCATTTTTTATCAACTTATTAAGCTTTCCATTTGAAAATGGAAAGCTTAATAAGTTGATAACCATTTGAAAATGGAAAGCTTAATAAGTTGATAACAAATGAAGACCGTTTAATAAAAAGATTTTTTTTTACATTTTTAAAACTGTGGACTTCAATCCAAAATGTTTAAGATTTATCTACATTTTTCTACTGATAAAACTAGAAGTTATTAAGACAATTTGTTCACAATAAAGTAAGAAAATGTTGATTTTAATCGTTCTTATTTACTTTAATAAAAACGCGTTAAGATTCTTTGCATAGTTGAAACGCGCTAAATCTAGTCTAGCGCGAAACGCCCTAAAATGGCATCACTGATAACAACTGGTTTTAACGTTTTGTTAGGAAAGAACTAGAGACTAAAAATTCGTAAAAAACTTTGTATTAATTTTTCCAAAAAGTTGATAGTCTTTCGAATATTATTCTTAAATGATTTGTGTTCTTTTTGTAAATGTATTCATCGTTTTTGTGTTTATTTAAACAAATTTTGCAGAATTATTTATATGATGACGTAATCATAATTTAAATTCAAATAACGGTGAGTTAAAAAAAATAAAAAATACAAATACAATGTGAGTAGAGTTTTTATTGGGATTTTTTTTACTTCGTGGGAAAGCGGGAAGATTTTTAAATTTCCAGAGAATCCAGATGTAAAGAAAAAATTACAAAATTATTTTCTTATTTTATATGAAACATTTCTCAACGCAAGGTGAAGGGATTTACAAAGAAATTATGTTTCTAAAACGACTGCGACAAAAACGTTTTGAGTTACGCGAATATAGGTTGTGCAAGCTGCTCCAGTTTCGAGATCTACCGATCTCGAAAACAGGGGCTTACCTAAAAAAAAAAAAAATCGGGTGGCACTATTTGATTCAACGTACCCGAATTAGGTTAACCCGCCAGGTGCCCCGCTTGACAGAAAAAAGTGTCAAATTCTAGCACTGTGATATTAGATCAATACACAAAAAAGCATAAACCCAATAAAGCCAAATAAAACCCAACTAAACCCAAAGAACCTATGAAAAACGCGCTGGATTAGATCTCTTTTTAAACTCGGGTTTTTTCCAACCCTGCTTTTAGCGGAAAGAGTCTCATCGGTGTAAGATAAGTAGATATTATTCAGCGTTAAAAATTCCTATTTTAATTTTAACTTCAAAACATAATTTAGTTTTAATGGGTCCATTATTGCCTATGGGTCCGAACTAAGACCGCTCTTGAATTTGTCTGTAAATACTTTGGTGAACGTTATAATTATATTATTTTTGTTTCTTTTTGTTTTTATTTTTTTTAAGTAAAAATTGTCTAATTAGCGACAAATTTTTGTCGTTTAAAAGATACAGAATTACCCCACAGGCGTAGTTTAATTAATCTTAAGTGTAATTTAAAATTTTTCTGGTGTTAACACTCATTAGAGTCAACTAAAGAAAAATATCATTCAATTATTATTATTATAATTCAAATCACGTGCTTTTAAAATCACACGTGAGTTTTCAGGAGTTCTGAAAGTCATACCGTTTTTGTGTTTCTCCATGAAATTTAAAATCACCCAAAAACGAAACACCAAAATATTTGAAATATCTTACACGAAATTTTGTTTTAATTTTCTAAAAACAGGCAGAAAAAAATTTCCGGGAATTGTTTTTTTATGTAGCCTAAGGTTAAATATGGACAGCTCTTCAGGCAATTTGTTGACACATAAAACGAATTTTTTGAAAATTGAGGACAATCGGTGCATTCCGCCGCCAATTTATGTTAGCTTTAGTGGCACATTGAGATCCTTGTGGGTATTTGAGTTTTTAACATACCAAGGGGCAGCTGTAATTATTCGAAGAAGTTTATTTTGGCGCCTTTGAATTTTTTCGATATTTGAGGCCGAGGCAGTGTTCCATAGTTGAATACCTTAGCACCATATTGGCTTTAAAATAGCGTTGTAAAGTAGTAGTTTGCAATCGAGACTAAGAACAGAATTTCTTCCAATAAGCCAGTTAATTTGAATTGCTATTAGTTTCATTTGGGTTAATTTTGCTTCTATATGGCAATTCTATGTCAAACGCCGATCTAGATGAATACCGAGATATTTAACATGCGATTGTTGAGGCACTAGTTGATAATTGATTTTAATAGGGGGGGGGGGGGGGGGGGGGCATGTTTCCCGACGCAAGGTGAATGTTATATTTATGTACGCATTTTTGCTCATTGACCTTTATTCTCCATTGTTTAAACCACAGCTCTAGTTGAAATATATTATCCTACAGGTATCGAGATGCTTCACGACTGTTCTCGTGTACGCTTATAAAAGCTGTATCATCAGCAAAAGTTGAGGTTAGGGTGTAATTGCTTGTTAGCATGTCCGAGGTATATATAAGGTAAAAAAGTGGGCCTAGGATGCTTCCCTGAGGGACTCCAGCTTCAATTGGCTGAGGAGAACTTAAAAAATCACCTTTAATAAAAAATTTTCGACCGACCAGGTAGCTTCTAACAGCTTGTGTGTATTAACCGGTAGGTTTAGCTTCAATTTATGTAACAATTGTGCTATGCTCTCTTCTGAAGCCGAATTGATGATTAGGTATACACCCATTGTCATTTAAAATTGGGGTTAATTTTGACGCTAAGAGCTTCTCAAACAGCTTTGATATATTAGATAATAAGCTAATAGGCGTATATGACTCAACTTTTGTGTGATCTTTTCCTGGCTTTGGTATCATCGATATTAAGGAGACTTTCCATTCTTGAGGGTAGTATTCAAGGCGTAAAATAGCATTAAAAATATAAAGAATAATTTTCTTTGCTATGCGAGGTAGCTCCAAAAGCATTTTGTTACTGATCTTATCAATACCAGGTGCCTTCTTGGTGTTTAATTCACAAATAGCCCTTTCTATTTCCCTTATTTCAAATCTTAGGGGGATAGCTGCTCTAACATACATAGGCGGCAACTCGTCCGCTATATCGTCAGGTATATTTGGGGTAAATACGTTTTTCAAATGATTTACAAACAGGTTTCCTTTTTCATTATCATTTCTTGCCCAACTTCCATTCGGGTTTCTTAATGATGGTTTCGAGATAACTGATCTTTTGAGTTTTCTAACTGCACGCCATAATGAGTAGTCTGATTGTGGAGTTGCATCCAAGTCCTTAAGATATTTTTCCACGGAAGCCGTTTTCTGAGTCTGCAGTAATTTTCTTAGCCTTTTTGTACACTCTTTTAAATAATTTTTAAGTTAAGGGGATCTGTGCAATTGCCATTCTCTTCGCACTCTCCTTTTTGCATTCAAGAGGCGCTCGACATCTGTAAAATATGTTTTATTATAATTGGTTTTTTTGAGGGTTTGCTGGAATGTTAAACAGCTTGTTTAAGATAACTGTCAAAATTGACAATAGACAGATCCACATTTTCCGGTGTGCTAAGCGGTATATTTTCTGGGCAATGGGTATATCTGTATGATGTCTATTTATTATTTTTATCTTTATAAAAACAGACATCTGCATTAAAATTGGTTGCGGCTTAGACCTATAATAAATTATTGACCGACAATTAGAAAGTTTAATGCTTTTTTTTAGCAATTTTAAATAGCTTGAGTAAAATATCATGATTCGTAACAGTTTAAGCCGAACTTTAATGATTTTCTTGAGGGCAATTTATATTGGAGCTATGGTAAGCTATGAACCAATCATTCCAAAATTCTGCAGTGTGATTTCTGGTATTAAAAAACATTAATTTCAATACAGCGTTGTAATTAGATTTAGCGTTTGCAGTGAATTTCAGAAGGCAGCTAAAATGGGATCTAAGGTAAATTATGGACCGTACATCACAAAATTGCACAACATGTTTTATGGCCATATGAAGCTAAGCTGGAAGAAAGTTTACCGCAACATCTATATTTGCTACGGTTTTAGGCATATTTAATTATTTTACCAGAGTCGGCTTTTTATAGGGCCTAGGGTAAATTATGGACCGATCTTCACAAAATTTCACAGTGTCATTTCTAGTCCTATAAAACGGTGACGTTCGAATTTCTATTATAATAGCATTGTTTTCCGGTAGTAAAGTTTATATGGAGCATATGGTAAATTATGGACCGATCTTCACGAAATTTTATAGTCTTATTTCTTGTCCAATAGAACTGTGATGTACCAAATTGTTATATTAGCGTTATTTTTACGGTTTTAGGTGTACTAAACTGTTTTCCCGGAGTATGGTTTATATGGGGCCTATGGTAAATTATGCACCGATCTTTACGAAATTTCACAGTGTTATTTCTAGTTCTTAAAAAAACTGTGACGTCCCAAATTTTGTTATGATAACATTATTTCTTACGGTTTTAGGCGTACTAAACGTTTTTCCGGTAGTAGGGTTTATATGGGGCCTATGGTAAATTATGGACCGATCGTCACGAAATTTCACAGTGTTATTTCTAGTCCTTAAAAACTTTTATTTTTTACGGTTTTAGGCGTACTAAACTGTTTTCTGGCTTAGGGTAAATTATAGACGGATCGTCACGAAATTTAACAGCGTGATTTCCAGTCAGATAAAACAAATTTTTGCAAAATCTTATTTCATTCCGTGCCTTGTTCCAGCATTTATGTTAAACCGATTTTGTTGGATTTCAATCCCAAACTGCTTAGGATAACTACAAGCAATTTGGCACCAAGTTTGTTAATTTCTTTTGAGTTGTTCGAAAGTGAGCGTGTTCTCAACAGACGGACAGACGGACATGGCTAAATCGACTTAGAATTACTGAAGGACCCAGAATATATATACTTTATGGGGTCTGAGATGAATAATAAAGTTTTACACGCAATGACAAACTTAGTATACCCTATTCACAACTAATTGTGGTGGAGGGTATAAAAAAAGAGGAAAACAAATCAAATATTTCTGTATGGAAAAAGCATGTCCTAATTCCCCACATTAAATTGCAAGAAAATAACGAAAAGGAATGAAGTAATTATGTAAATAATCACAAAAGCATATACATATATGTATATTTGAGTATAAAAACGCCATTCAATTTAACAACTTAAAGGCATTAGCAATGAATAGTGTGTCAGCAGCACCAACTAGTGTTGCCTGCGAGCAAATGTTTAGTAAGCGTATTGGTATCAATTCATACAAATTAATGTTCTGACATCAAATCATAAAACTTTTGAATTTTAAATATTAATCAATATGTTCCACATAGTGCTCCTTTATTTCATCGTAATAGAGGTTTTCTTTTTCTTGACTTTTTCATTTCCCGGGAAAGCGGGATTTATTTTTCAATTTCTCGGGAACTCCCGCTTAATATAAAACGGTGCAACTTATAATATATTTTTTTTTAACAAATAACAATTTATGAGTTCTAAATGAAAATGCTTTTATTTTAAGCTCGAGGCCAGTATTGAAAATAAATTTTATTTTAATTTATGCCGATATTTCGATACTCTTTACTGTTTCTTTCTCTGCATCGTCTGTTATTCAACGATGCAGAGAAAGAAACAGTAAAAATATTTTGTTTTAAAGTCCGTGTTTAATATAAATTATTCTTTATTTACAAGCCCTGAAGATGATACTCAAAGAGTATCGAAATATCGGCATAAATTAAAATAAAATTTATTTTCAATACTGGCCTCGAGCTTAAAATAAAAGCATTTTCATTTATACATATAAAAAGGTCGAATAAAAGCAACTTGAATTAATTTATGAGTTCTATTAAATAAGTTTATTAATGCATTAAACGTTAGTAAAAAACCTTTAATTCTTTATATGCAAAGCAACAGCATTGACAGAAAACCAAAATAATTAAATTATTTAAACAAAATATTTCTTTGAAAAAAGGATTTTTAGTACAGAATAAGCATTTACAGAATGGTTTGACAGCCAATTTCAAATGTCAGTCAATGTCAAAAGAATCATTTATAATCTCTGGACACTTTCAGTTTTCTCACCACTTCCTACAAAAACTTGTTAGCACTTTTCTAAAGAAAATTATTTCCTTTGAATTGAAAGACACAACGTTAAAATGTTTAACAGTGTTGTAAAACGTTTTCAAAATAAGACCACCCTGTATGAATTCGCCTTGATCTTGTGTGTGTATTGTGTATATGTTTTGTGTTGTTTTTGTAAAAAAGGTTTGGTTTTTTTTACCAGCCAAAAGGGCGCTAAGCCCAACAGAAACGAACGAACATTAATGAGCCGAACCGAACATAATGAAATTTGTGGATTTTTAAGAAAAAAAACCAAACGGAATTAAATATTCTTATCTTTTGTTGAGTTTGATAAAAACAGTATTAATTTTGTGTTCGAAAGATGTCTAACAGGGAAACGGGTTTTTTTAATATTTATATTTTTGTTTTATGATCAATGTTTTATTTAATATTATTATTATTGAGGTTTTTTGTTTTACTCACGGGCTAATATGATCAATCGTTTTTTTACCAATTTTTTTTAATGATTTTCAACACAAACACTTTTAGCGTTTGTGTTTTCCACAAATCTACCGAACCGAACACTAAGAGCGATATTAAGTGTTTATTTTCGAACACTGGTATAAGCTATAAGAACCTGGGTAAAGTAAAGTTTGGTTGTTTTTTCCTTTCTCCATATTTGAAAAATGTTTCAGGCGTTTTATATTTTTGAATCGAGGTTGACGTTCTGTTCTCATGATTCTCATATAGAGAATGTATGAAGGCGCACTTCTTAAGTAACTTCATATTTTAATCGATCTGTACATTTTTTTATTACTAATTTTTTTATAAAAATGGGGTTTTCTGTTTAATAAATTAATTGATCTTAAAAATTTTAAAGTTTTTTCTTGTTATGAAGTCGTAAAGCTCAGCTTCAGCTTCGGCTTCGTTTTGGTTGAATTTAGCCCGACTTCGGCAGCGGCCTAAAAAAGTTACTTCGGTCGGTCACTACAGTTAAGTTTAAGTTCACATAAAACATTATAGTATATCATATCATTATCATAAATTTCCTTGAAAGCGGGAATTAAAAACAACTGAATTTCCCGGGAAATCTCAGGACGGGAAACCCGTGGATAAACCCCTAAATTTTACAACAAACTGGGAGCAGTTGAACTGGTGTATGAATTCTGTCATTAAATGACATGAATTAATTAAATTCACAATTTCAATTAAAAATGCATTTGGACCAAAGAACTTTGTATGGCGTGAGTAGAAAACAGTGGTCCAGTTTATTAATTAACTGTTCTAAAATGTTAATTGTTTGTTGTTAGTGTCAGTTGTTGATTAGAAATTGGCGCACAGATACTACGAAACCCACGTTTAATTATATCAATTAATTGTTAATAATACTTTAATATTTTTTGTGTTTTTGACAATTTAAATTACACAACAATATTATTAGAGTTGGATCTTTTTGATCTCTTAATAATCACAATAATGAGAGTTTATTGTGTGTAGGAGTTTATTTTTGTTGATTTGTTGCTAAAACAATTAAAATTTGTAGAAAGACAGCCGCAGGGGTTCGATGTGACAGACCAGACAAGTGTTTAAAGTGTCTTAAAAATTTCGTTTTTTTTCTTTCAATGAAGTCAACAGATCTTTATTGTACATTAATTTGTTTTCAAATAAACCATTTAAAAACAATTAAATTATGCTAAGATTTTTTGTATTTTTTTCTTATCGAAATTAATAATAAATTTAAATAAAAAAAGTAAAATGTTGAAAAAATAAATAGGGCAAATTCACTGCCTGTTTTTTATGACAAATTTTGTTTTTGTTTTAAATGTGTTAAACGAACGAGTTTTGCGCTTGTCATCTAAAAACCGTACATTAATGGAACTTAAAAATGTTTTGTTTCTTTTATTATTTTAGTATTTGATTATAATATAGAAACTTTTTTAGTTTCTATTAAAATTTTTACAATAATGTAAAATAGAAATGTTCGAATTAATTTTTGTATAAATTTAAAACGCAAATTAAGTTTTATTGTGTAGGAGTTTTTAATAAATATTTTTTTTTTCACACGCCAACAAAATCTTTTATAAAGTTTAGTATATATTTTTTTGCATTTAAATTGGAATTTTTTCAAGCTAAATTTGTCTCAAGATCCTCTTAAATTTTTAGTTACATATCTACTTTGGTTATCAATAACTATATAATTACTACATATATTCACCCCTATCGCGAATGTTATGGGAATATGTTATATGGGAGCAAACCTATATTCCCATCCCCAACAAATCGGTATCGCAAATATATTGGGAGTTATAATTACTATTGTGAATTATTTGTTAGTATTTTATAAACAAACGTCTCTATTGTGAATAACGTGTCAATGCTTGTATTGTGAAAGAAAAATATACAAAATAAAATACTAATAAAAATATAATAAAATAAATAATGAATAGTGTTTATCTTCATATTCTTAATTAAAACTCCTTCAATAAAAGAAAAAATAAATTTAATTGAGTCCTACTTTAGAATACAAATTAAAATTTACATGTTCCCTTTTCGTTCACATTAACACTTGTTGGGAATTTATTTAGTAAAAATAATCGCGGTAGTAAACATTGGCGATGCCAAATTTTTTAAGTTTGGGAATTCATTCTCAAAAAATTTGTCATGGGAATCATTCACAATACAAAATAAAAAAATATGGGAATATTTTCATGGGAGTAGTTGTTTGCGATAGGGGTGATTGTAGTTATATGTACGAGAATTGCTCTTGTTTTTCGGTAGAATTTTCTTTGTGTTTGCATGTACGACATTCATGCTTTATCCTGCTCACGCGGTACTTATTGCATCTCTAAGTATATCATTTTCTTTGACATATCTAATTTATATTGCACATCGCTCTGTATGCTACCATTGTTTTTGTATTTTTCGGTTTAATAAATTTTTTTCAAGTTAACTGACTTTTTATTCAAATTAATTAAACTTTAATCATAAATAGACAAAATAATTGTCCAATTCACAAGCGCCCATTATCGTCGAATCCGTTGCCTAATCGTATAATTATTATTTTTAAGAGCTATAGGAAAGTAAAAAAAAAAACACATAAAATTCAGAAAAATGCATGAAATTTTTATTTGAATCGATAGTACGGTCCATATAATTTAATGTTTGAAGATAATTTCATGCAAATGTTGACCGTGACTGCGCCTCAAATGGTCCACCCGCTTAGTCCAATTTTGGCATACTCTTTCCAACATTTTGGCCGGTATCTCATGAATAAATGCTTCAATGTTGTCTTCCAATGCGTCAATTGAAGCGGGCATGTGTATAGACATGAGCTTTAACATAGCCCCCCAAAAAATAGACTAAAGGCGTTAAATCGCACGATCTAGGCGGCCAATTGACCGGTCCCGAACGTGAAATAAAATGTTCACCGAACTCGCCTCTCAATAAGTCCATTGATAAGCGTGCTGTGTGGCATGTGGCACCGTCTTGTTGAAACCACATGTCATGCAAGTCAAGCTCTTGCATTTTGGGCAAAAAAAGTTGGATATCATCATTCACAGTTACGTTACCATTCGCATCATCCTTAAAGAAGTACGGTCCAATGATGCCACCAGCCCATAAACCGCACCAAACTGTGACTTTTTGTGGATGCATTGGTAGCACTTGCAATGCTTCTGGCTGAACTTCACTCCAAAATTGACAATTCTGCTTATTAACGTACCCATTGAGCCAAAAATGAGCTTCGTAGCTGAACACAAGAAGCGCGCGATGAACTTTCTTAACAGAGCACGCATTTTGATAATAAAATTAAATAATTTGCAAGCGTTGTTCGTTTGTAAGACGATTCATGGTTAAATTATAGACCAAACTGAAGATGTTTGACAGTGAAACAAAACACGAAACGTGCGTCAGCTGCTTAAACCAGTGTTGCCAAAAAGATAATAGCTAAAAAATACAACATTTGTATCTTTGTAATTTTCATACAAAAGTGTTGTCCATTATATGATTGTTTTCTATTGGAGGATTCACAAGGTGTGCTATCAAGTCATATCGTCATATTTTAAGACTTATGACTTAACAACCTTTTGACTATCTTGTGAATCCCCCATATGTGTTTTGAAACATCTTGTATTTATATCAGGCCTGGAAATATTTGATTTGTTTGGTTAATTTAGAATGTGATAACTGCCACCACAAATCTAATTCTTCTGAACGATTAATATATGTATGTTTGAGTCATTTCAGATTATTTTTAAATTTTTTTTAACTAAAATTGCTTATTAATGTTTATTGCCATTTTATATTAAATTAAAACTCCCAGACCTGATTTAATTTCGTGGTGTCGAACAATCTGAATGACAAATTTTATTAAGGAAGAAGAAGAAATAATAAAACCAAGAGTGAAGTAAAAAATTATAACTTAAATTAATTAATTTGCTTTTTTTAGTTTTATTTTTCATATTTATTTTATTATTTGGTAAAAAGAAATTTGTTAATTTTCTTAATTTTCTTTAATAGTTAACTCGAAGTTAATTTACTATGCACTTACATTGAATTGATGAACCCTGCAAATAAAATTGGACCACCTGACCCATTTTGATAAAATGGACTACTCCATGGACTAGTCCGATGTAATGCAAGCATGGACCATGTCATTGTTAAAAAGTGTTTGTAGTGAGACGACATGTCTTCGTTTTTTAACGACATGCTTTCGTTTTTAAACGACTTCAAAACTAATCCTCTTGAGTATACCATGGAGTAGTTTTAAAACTACTCCTTAGTGGTCCAAAGGTGGGTTATATACCATGGAGTAGTTTTAAAACTACTCCTTAGTGGTCCAAAGGTGGGTTATATGGTCCTCTCCTAGGACATCGTAATGTTAAATAGACCAGGTTTTTTCCATACGTTTGGGTTACTTTTGGACTAGTCCTGGTCCCTTGTGGACTACTCTTTACATGCGTGTTTGGACTGGTCCTATTATTTGCAGGGAAGCAACGATAAAACAAATTTGTCTATTCACAAGTGCATAAACAAAAATCGTATTATTCTAAACGATAAGCCATACGACAGAGCTTGTGAAACATTTGTTGCATATTTTTACATTCTGCTCTACTTTGGCTTTTGCAGCCTTCATATGCACAGTGTCGTCGATTAAATAGCTGAACAAAATGAGCAAGACCTTCATAGCGAATGTCTTTATATCGACAAGTAGTAAATTAAGCGCGAGACTTATGACAAGTTTTTAATAAAAAATAAACTTAATTTCGACGAAAATCTTATTGGGACATATTGTTCTTGGGCCTTTAATGCAAAACTATTAATTTTGAATAGCTGCATCAATAGTCCAAATGAAAATTGACCAGAACCTGTTTCTTATGAATGGGTATGCGGTAGTTTGAAACTTTTTGATCCAGACGATCAACTCCACCCATATTTCAATTATATGCTGACAGCAGCAGGACGTGATATATTTACACCTATTGATATGCCGCCCCATAATATTTTAGTTCTTTGCGTATAAGGTAGATTCCAATGATACAACACTGTCTGCCCATTTTGTAAAAATGATCACGATTTCTTCAATTTTGTGAGACACAGACTATAGACGTATAGACCAATAGCTGAGCACGTGGGAGTGGTTAACCTTAAAAAAGTTATACAAAATTATAGATTTGTAATTATATTAAATTAAATTCTTTATGAACTTCTATAAAACTTTGATAAATAATTTATAGATGAGAGAAAAATTTTGGCTCTATTTCAAATTGTTTCCTAAACTGATCGAAATCAACGATTGTTTCAATGAAGGATCAGCTGTTCCTTTTTGCTTACCAAGCTTATGTATTCAAAAGTACTCCTACGTAAACTTGGTGTTGTGTTGCTACTGAATTTGATAGAAGTAAAATTTTTCTCCGTTTTTACGTATCAGCTGTGTTTGTTTGTTTATGTTTATGTTTATTGATAAAGCGAGCATTCCATTGACGTACACGACGTTTTTATACAAAACGCACAAATAACAAAAGCTTACATTTCAACAAGTTTACGTATTTTAAGTCACTACCCTGCAAATAATAGGACCAGTCTAAACACGCGTGTAAAGAGTAGTCCACAAGGGACCAGGACTAGTCCAAAACTAACCCAAACGTATGGAAAAAACCAGGTCTATTTAACATTACGATGTCCTAGGAGAGGACCATAAAACCCACCTTTGGACCACTAAGGAGTAGTTTTAAAACTACTCCATGGTGTACACAAGAGGATTAGTTTTGAAGTCGTTTAAAAACGAAAGTATGTCGTTAAAAAACGAATACATGTAGTCTCACTACAAACACTTTTTAACAATGACATGGTCCATGCTTGCATTACATCGGACCAGTCCATGGAGTAGTCCATTTTATCAAAATTGATCAGGTGGTCCAATTTTATTTGCAGGGTACCAAAGATCAAGTCGGCCGCAACTTTTACGTGTCCGCAACACTTACGTATGAGTAACTCGGCTTTAAATTAGTGTATAAATAAGCGCTGCTGTTTTTCTTATTTAATTGTTGTTGCTGCTGTAGGTGCCCACAAATGAAATGCCCTCAATTTTACTCATAACTTTGAGAATTGTTTGAATTCTGATCCGGTATCAGTTGTTGCTTAAATTGATCGCAACTTATTTTTTTTTTGTAGTAATTAATTTGAATTGCTTTTACTTCAAATGGCAATCTACTTATACAACATTGATCGTACTTAACTGAAATTGCATCATTGAAATTGTTAGACTATGTATTCTTATTTAGATATCGCTATGTCTTATTGCAATTATAAATTTTTTAAAATGCACATTTCCCCTATTAGTTTTTGCCTATACACATTGTATAACAACAACAGAAACGGAAGTTTATTATAATTTACAACACCTGCATTAAAGAAATAGAATTGAAAAAGTCGGATCTTTGTATTCAAAACATAATTTTTCTTTCACCCAACTTTGAGGCTAAAGAAATTATTAATCTAAAGAGATAAAATTAAAAATTTTGATCGAATGATGATTTTACATAAAATCAGTGCTTTGAATTCATAATAAAAATATAACTACGTTAAGAACAATAAAATAATTTATAATCTACGGTATGATTGTAATGTATGTGATCCCATTCAATCGCAAAACAATAAAATATGCCATTATACATAAATTTAATGACAATTGACACTGAAACAACATTAACACGAAGTGTTAAAGCCATGAAAAGTGAGTCAAAATGTTTAAGCCATCAACTTCAATTAAACGTGACAAAATAAAACAAGTAAGAAAGTATAGTTGATCAAGCCCGACCATATGATGACCCTTCACCACAGTATTTAAAAAGAAATTTTCGATTTGGAACCCATATAAATATTATATATTCAGATATCTTCGGCTGTTTGAGATTTAATTTTCATTAAGTGATTTTAGGAAGGGGGTTTATATCAACGATCATCACGCTATGCCCCCGGGGGCCGATCACTTTTCGCGAATTTCACACACACACAACACGAACGTTAACGAAACAATTGTAAAAAGCCATAATTTAAAAAAAACAAGAACAAAACACATAGTTAATGTCTCAAACGAGTAAATTTATTTTCCTCTCTTTGCACTCACATATTTAACTGTCTCTCTTTGTGATGACCGCTGGTTTATATGGAACCTATGATTAATTTTGAACTACCAGCACAACAGCTTGTCGTGACATCAGAGTTGCCAATTTAGCGCCTTTGGCGCTAGATTTAGCGCTTTTTAACTGTCGAAAAGGCGCATATTTTTTACTTAGCGCTTTTTTTAAAAAGAGCGCTAAAATAGCGCTTTTATTGATACCAACATTTTTTCACTTTTATACATTAAACCAAAATTTGTTTCCGTTTTGTAAATACTTTACTCTGAAAAGCATTCTAAACAAGGAAAGAAGTTTATTTTCTAAAGAAATCCATTTCGTTTCTTAAAACAAGAAAATCCAAAAATAAATAACTGATTTTAACTTGTTTTGTTCGTATTAAGTAAAAGTTTCTTAAATAAAGAAACATTTTCTCATGATTAAAAAATTCACGTTTTTGGTATATGATCAAAAATTTCAAGAAGCATTTATTTAATATTAGTCTGATTTTAATAGAATCAAGAAACAAATGCTAGCGATTTCTTTAAATTTTTCCAGAAAATGCTCAAGAAAACTTGGTTTGATTCAATTAGATTTTATTTAGATCGACATGTTAACAAATCAATCAAAAGGTTCTTATTTTTTTATATTAAGTTTTTTTTTTTACTAACTAGTGCTATACGTTTTTATGGAAAAATTTTTTAGCTGTATTTTAGAAAATTTTCGCTTTGAGTCATAACTTTTTGCTTAAACCAGGCAAACACAGGTTAATATAGAATAAGAAATTTTTGGCTTGGACGAGAAAAGTGCAAAATTTTCGTGGTTCAAGACATATTTTCTGGTGATTTAGTAAATAATTCTTTCTGTGTATATTTGAAATTATATTTCTTTAATTTTCCTGAAATATCAGAAAAAGCTTTTTAAAAATATTACTGTTTTATTAACACTGCTCGGCAAAAGACAAAAAAAAAAAGTCGATCTAGAGAACTTGATTATGTGATTTTAATTCACTTTAGAGTGCTGAATCCAAATAGTTTATTCAGAGCGGGTTTTTTACTTAGAGTTTAAACCAGGATCAATAGTAAGATTTTTTAATCTTATAATAAAATTAATCTAGCCTTAATCCTCTGTGGCGTTTTTGAGTGAAAGATTAAAGCGTTTAGCATTGCCATATGAATTGACAATAATTTTATGTATAAGTATGGCAGTTTAAAACAAATACCAAAAATTGTCATCAAATTACTGTTCTTAACGTGAAAAAGAAGAAGAAAAGGCGATAATTTTCTATTGTGTTATATAATATTATATATTTATAAATAGATATTTATTCTTATTTGACCCTTGTTTTATAATTACTTTTAATTATTTAAGCTTGAGGGTGGAATATTTAATAAAACTTTAAATAAAAAAAAAAATAAAAAATATTTCCTTTTATAAGCTGTTCGTACTTTTGATAGTTCTGTCGCAAGTTTAAACCGCCAACTTTGGGCGTTTAAACTTGGAAACAAAATGAAATAATCGACTACCCAAAAACGAATTTCAAAGATTAGTTCTAATTTAATCGCTGATCTTTATGTCAAAAACTGGCTCTCAATCAAGTCTAGTTAACATTTTGTTTACTGATTTCTTGTCTTATTTTATTCACAATATACCTGGATTTCTAATAAATGATAAAAAAAAACTAATTTGCATGGAAAAATGGTCACCACTATTTAAGAAATAATTTAGAAAATAATTATTTGTAAAAGACAAAGACAAAGGCTAGACATGATAGAAAAAACTGAAAACGGATTTGAATTTAGCGCAGTAGTATTTTTGGTTTTTCATATATTTTTATTTAAAACGATTTTTTTTGACAGCCAGTGTAATTAATAAAACTTAGTTCTTAAACATTTCATTAAGTTTTTTATTTAAATTTTATTTAGCGCTTTTTAGCACTTTTTGATTGGGGACAAGGCGCTTTTTGATTAGAAATAGTTCACAACCCTGCGTGACATAGTAGTACCTATCGTAATACATAGTTTTTGTCGCCAATTTGTATGTTTTTACCAACATTTATAAGGAAGTTATGGCATTAAAAGATATTTTTGGCAGTAGTACCGATTCCAAAAAAATTTGGTAAGATGATTTATATTGCAATAAAATAAGCTTGGACCAAATTGTAGCTAAATACCAGCACTTTGAGATGGTTATGTCCACAAAGACACTTTTCAGGAAAGAAGCTTTATGTGAAATTATGGGTCTAATCTCACCATTTTCAATAGGCTTGTCACATAGAACCCTTGTACCAGGTTTCATCAAATTATGTCTCATCCCTGAGACGCGGGTGCATGTCCGTAGTACTCCCCTATCGAGCAGATCGCATCCGTTCGTTGTCGACTGTCCAATGTATCGCGGAACTCATTACAGAGAAAATTCGTTTCTAGGTCAAACTAGCCGTATGTGAAATAGACTCCCGGCAGAAGTCTTCCCAGTCGGCTAAAATTTGGAAAAATTCAAATTAAATGTCCACAAACACTACTCCCTCTTTTCTTCTCCTCATAACCTAATTCCCTAATACCAACACAAAGCATTGCTTTAGTAGGGGCATCCCCTTAGTGTTGGCTCAAAGTAAAAAAAAAATTGCTACCTGAACTTTGCGCAAAAGGTTTAAAAGAACTTATAACAAAATATGCGATTGCTAGTTACTGTACCTTTTTGATTGCCATTACCGCATATTTCGATGTCCCGTCCGACATTGAAAAACAACATTTGTTATCAGTGCGTCGAAAGTACATGTGGAATCCTTAAAAAAAAAAAATTAAAATAAAAATAAAACCTTGTCAAAAATAAGGAAATTTCTGTTCTTAGTATTTACATCAAGCTTGTCACGTGCGAAATCGTGAGTGTAAAACTTTCAAATTATGTTTTCTTTTAAATTCTTTAGAAATAGATGAGCAAAAACGACGATAAAAAAATAAAGGGGAAAACGGCAAAGAAAAAAGTTGAAGGAGATTTGATTAAATTACAAAACAATAAATTAAAATACTTATGAGCAACGCCAGCAAGCAGTTAGAATTGTTTCTCAAAAAGTTGTATACACATGTGTTATTTGCTTTTTTGCATTTTGGTGTAAAGCGTAACTATCTCTACATTTAGTTCCAAAAATGGGAAACATTTGGCAAAATGGGCATTGAATACAAGCTTATTTGCTTGCTGGTGTTAATTTATAAAAAGTAGAGTTTTCGGTGAAAATGTGCTTATATACCTAAAAGGGTCTAAAGGCAATATTGCAGAAATTAAAAACGAAATAACCAGTGAAAGTTATCTTGCAACCCTTCTCTTCAACCCCATTCCGCCTGCGTAAACCAAAACAATTTTCCTAACCCAAGGTCAGATGTTTTGTGCAAAATTTATGAATTCGAAAGTTTTAAAAAAAATTCACATATTGTGCAGCAGCCCCTTTAGGGAATGAATAAAGCGGAAAGGTATGTAAGAAACAAATATTTTAGATGGAAAATAAAGTGGTGTCGGTCCTACATTTGACCGGTCTAGGGACTCTTTCTTCAATATATGTATTTGAAGTTTTTGTTGGAAATTTTGTATTGGGGCCGCCTTAAAGAATATGTTGAGAAACCAGTGTTAATAATGGGGGCTTGGTTGGTATATATTTATGTCAGGTATGCTTATTATAATTTTGCTATTGAAATTCAGCCAGATCGGTCAAAAAATGACTGAGATATGAGCAAAAAACCGTGAATTCCTCTAAATTTTTCCAAAAATCCCTTGTTGTATTTTTATTACTTTTGTCTGTATATCTGGAGAACGACAAGAGCCAAAGTTTAGGTACAAACATTTAGGCTATCAATACACAGCACCCCACAAAATGTGGGTGTGATTGGAGAAGTGGGCGTGGTACCTCCCGTACAGAAAATATCAAAAAATTTATAAAAACCTGACTTTTTGGGCTGTCATATGACCTATGGCTACGACTTATGTATCAAAAGATCGGAAATCTTTAGTAGAATTTTTTGAAAAACACGGAAAAATCCGTTCAGACACAAAAAATTATGACAAAAATTAATTTTTTTTAAATACGCATTATCGGGAAGTTTTATAGCCCGAGTCCAAGTTTTATAGCCCAAGTTAATGGAAAATTTGTTTTTTAAACACGTCGGTATATAAATCTTTTAAACCGGTGAAGAATGGCTGAGTTATAAAAAAATACTGAAATCCCAAAAATTACTCTTTTTATACCCTTCACCTCAGGTGGAAAAGGGTATATATATTTTTGTCATTCCGTTTGTAATTTCTACAATATTGATCAAGACCCTATAAAGTATATATATTCTGGGTCCTTATGAGGACATAACTTGATTAAACAATGTCCGTCTGTCCGTCTTGCGTTTGATATGTGTTTTCCGGAGAATCTAGGCATGATAGCGGCTAGGTTGTCTTACATTTATGTCACATATAGTCCACCATTTCTTGCTATTGAAATTCAGCCAGATCGGTCCAAAAATGGCTGAGATATGAGGAAAAAACCATAACTACTTCTAATTTTTTCCAAAAATCCCTTGTTGTTGTATTTTTATAACTTTTTTCTGTATATCTTGAGAACGGCAAGAGCCAAAGTTTCAAATTAGGTACACACATTAAGGTTATCAATACACAGCATCCCTCATTTGGGCGGGATCGGAGAAGTGGGCGTGGTACCTCCCGCACAAAAATATCAAAAATTGTATGAAAACCTGATTTTTTGGACTGTTATATGACCTATGGTTATCCCTTGTATATCAAAAGATCGGAAATCTTTAGTAAAAAATATTTTCTGAAAAACTTGGAAAAATCGGTTCATATACGAAAAAGTTATGACCAAAATAATAATTTTTTTTTTTAAATACCCACTTTAGGGAACCATAGATCTTCCCGGGTCCAAGATTTATAACCCAATAAACACGTCGGTATATACATTTGTCAAATCGGTTAAAAAATGGCTTAGTTATAATCAAAATACTGAAATCCCATGTAAATATGTATGTATATGTTAAAATTATTTTGTTTTTGTCTAGTTGCTCTGTATTCTGTTCGCAAAATGGTGAAGGGTATATAAGATTCGGCACAGCCGAATATAGCACTCTTACTTGTTATAATAAAGTTTGTCTCTTTATAAGTATACATATGGGTAATTCCATGTCAAAACGACCAAAAGTGGGACACGACCCACAGTGCTTTGGCCCATAGACATAAATCAAAAAAAAAAAACAAGTCTTATATTGTGCTTAAAAATGTACAGATCGATAGATAACAAAATAATTAAAATGAATTTTGAAGAATTTTTAAGATTTAACTCTTTTTGGCGGCGCTAGAGGGCGCCAAAGTTTGAGAATTTATAGTAAAAATGGCCAAACAACTACTTGAGTTTTACATGCTTTAGGAAAACTGTTGTAAAACTGTTGTTTTTTAAAGCACGAGATTGAAATTTTTTTCTGTAGTAGTTTACTATATTTAGAACTAACTGTAAAAAATTTTTTTTTTGATTTATTTTCTCATAAGTGTTTTTTTATTGGTTTGAAAAATGCTTATTATTTACTTAAGCTCTAAAAATTTTCTTTCTAACTTTGATGGAATATTAAAAAAAAAAAGAAAAATATGGTCTATGGGTTTTTTTCTGATTTCGAATATTTAGACTGTTTTCTAATAACTACAAAAAAAAAATTTAAAAAATTTTACCACAACTTGAAAAAAAAAACTTTTTTTAAATGGCTATTTTCATGATTTTTGATCAAATTTTGATAGTTTTCAGGAGTTTAAAAGACAATTAACTACAAATACTGTGAAATATTAATTTAAATTAAAAAATATTATACCATTCAATAAAAAACAACAAAAATCAAAATATGTATAAAAAATTGTTTGTGTTTGTCTGCATTTTACGGCATAAGAGGGCGCTGAAATCACAAATGCCCTTGGTTTTTTATTGTTTCAAGAAAATAATTGTAAAAAATTAATTTTTTGGATTACGAGATTCAAATTTTTTTCTGTAACAGCTAACTATATTCTAAACCATCTATAAAAAAATTTTACTGGAATTATGCTCCTATACATATTTTTTAATGGTTTGAAAAATGCTTATTATTTAGTAAAGCTCTAAAAATTTCTTAACTTTGATGGAATATTAAAAAAAAAAGAAAAATATGGTCTATGGGTTTTTTTCTGATTTCGAATATTTAGACTGTTTTCTAATAACTACAGAAAAAAAATTTAAAAAATTTTACCACAACTTAAAAAAAAATTTATTTAAAAAAATTGCTATTTTCGTGATTTTTGCTCAAACTTTCATAGATTGAATTAGTTAAAACAAAAATAAACTAGGAACATAATAAGAAAAAAATCCAAATATATATACTATTGAATTAGAAAAATTGACAAGATAAATTAAAAAAAATTAGTATAACAGTTGTGTCTGTTTCTTTTTGTCGACACAAGATGGCGCTAAATTCCCAGATGACGTTGGTTTTCATCGTATAAAGAATATTTTCAAAATGTGACTTAGTGCCGTTATTTTTTATTTAAATTGAAGATGGTTACGTGACAGAAGTTTTTTTTTGGTAACAGCCTTTGTTTGTAGTAAGAGCAATTCTATTGTGGAGTGTTCGAAAATATTGCATACAGGGTTTTCAATTTAAAAGAAAATAAAAATTTTCTATTAAAATGTTAAATCAATTTATATATTTAATAAATAATTAGTATTGTGGTTATTTTGTTGAACTATTTATGGTTTTTAATCCAAATTTTTAATATTTTTAATTAGGCTTAAGTTCATGAAATTTAATTTTTATTAAATTATTTTTATGAAGAAAGGAATTTTACAACATGAAAATTAATTAAAATTGTTATTGATAATCGTTCATTCTTGACGTGGCTCGGGCTCGAACCCTGGCCGGCAGGTTACCATGACATGTTTCGATCGCAACCACTCGATCTCCTCAGATGGATTTGCCGTCTTACACTCGCAGCCATCGACGACTGCTGACGTCACTAGTCAAACATCAATCCTTAAACCAAATTGTATTTTAACATTTGGTAGATCGAAATTTGCTTTCCTGAATGATTATCCATTTTAATTGATTTTACATGTTTTTTCCTTTACTTCTGTTTTTTCGTACTTTCGTCAAGAATTTTTCTTGAAGTCCCAGTACATTTTTTGTTTTTTTACTTTGTCTTTCTCTTTTCTGTTGACCTTTTTCAGCACAACTTGAAGGACAAATGTACACATAGAGCTCGTGCCTTAGCTTTAACAATAATTAGTATTGTGGTTATTTTGTTGAACTATTTATGGTTTTTAATCCAAATTTTTAATATTTTTAATTAGGCTTAAGTTCATGAAATTTAATTTTTATTAAATTATTTTTATGAAGAAAGGAATTTTACAACATGAAAATTAATTAAAATTGTTATTGATAATCGTTCATTCTTGACGTGGCTCGGGCTCGAACCCTGGCCGGCAGGTTACCATGACATGTTTCGATCGCAACCACTCGATCTCCTCAGATGGATTTGCCGTCTTACACTCGCAGCCATCGACGACTGCTGACGTCACTAGTCAAACATCAATCCTTAAACCAAATTGTATTTTAACATTTGGTAGATCGAAATTTGCTTTCCTGAATGATTATCCATTTTAATTGATTTTACATGTTTTTTCCTTTACTTCTGTTTTTTCGTACTTTCGTCAAGAATTTTTCTTGAAGTCCCAGTACATTTTTTGTTTTTTTACTTTGTCTTTCTCTTTTCTGTTGACCTTTTTCAGCACAACTTGAAGGACAAATGTACACATAGAGCTCGTGCCTTAGCTTTAACAATAATTAGTATTGTGGTTATTTTGTTGAACTATTTATGGTTTTTAATCCAAATTTTTAATATTTTTAATTAGGCTTAAGTTCATGAAATTTAATTTTTATTAAATTATTTTTATGAAGAAAGGAATTTTACAACATGAAAATTAATTAAAATTGTTATTGATAATCGTTCATTCTTGACGTGGCTCGGGCTCGAACCCTGGCCGGCAGGTTACCATGACATGTTTCGATCGCAACCACTCGATCTCCTCAGATGGATTTGCCGTCTTACACTCGCAGCCATCGACGACTGCTGACGTCACTAGTCAAACATCAATCCTTAAACCAAATTGTATTTTAACATTTGGTAGATCGAAATTTGCTTTCCTGAATGATTATCCATTTTAATTGATTTTACATGTTTTTTCCTTTACTTCTGTTTTTTCGTACTTTCGTCAAGAATTTTTCTTGAAGTCCCAGTACATTTTTTGTTTTTTTACTTTGTCTTTCTCTTTTCTGTTGACCTTTTTCAGCACAACTTGAAGGACAAATGTACACATAGAGCTCGTGCCTTAGCTTTAACAATAATTAGTATTGTGGTTATTTTGTTGAACTATTTATGGTTTTTAATCCAAATTTTTAATATTTTTAATTAGGCTTAAGTTCATGAAATTTAATTTTTATTAAATTATTTTTATGAAGAAAGGAATTTTACAACATGAAAATTAATTAAAATTGTTATTGATAATCGTTCATTCTTGACGTGGCTCGGGCTCGAACCCTGGCCGGCAGGTTACCATGACATGTTTCGATCGCAACCACTCGATCTCCTCAGATGGATTTGCCGTCTTACACTCGCAGCCATCGACGACTGCTGACGTCACTAGTCAAACATCAATCCTTAAACCAAATTGTATTTTAACATTTGGTAGATCGAAATTTGCTTTCCTGAATGATTATCCATTTTAATTGATTTTACATGTTTTTTCCTTTACTTCTGTTTTTTCGTACTTTCGTCAAGAATTTTTCTTGAAGTCCCAGTACATTTTTTGTTTTTTTACTTTGTCTTTCTCTTTTCTGTTGACCTTTTTCAGCACAACTTGAAGGACAAATGTACACATAGAGCTCGTGCCTTAGCTTTAACAATAATTAGTATTGTGGTTATTTTGTTGAACTATTTATGGTTTTTAATCCAAATTTTTAATATTTTTAATTAGGCTTAAGTTCATGAAATTTAATTTTTATTAAATTATTTTTATGAAGAAAGGAATTTTACAACATGAAAATTAATTAAAATTGTTATTGATAATCGTTCATTCTTGACGTGGCTCGGGCTCGAACCCTGGCCGGCAGGTTACCATGACATGTTTCGATCGCAACCACTCGATCTCCTCAGATGGATTTGCCGTCTTACACTCGCAGCCATCGACGACTGCTGACGTCACTAGTCAAACATCAATCCTTAAACCAAATTGTATTTTAACATTTGGTAGATCGAAATTTGCTTTCCTGAATGATTATCCATTTTAATTGATTTTACATGTTTTTTCCTTTACTTCTGTTTTTTCGTACTTTCGTCAAGAATTTTTCTTGAAGTCCCAGTACATTTTTTGTTTTTTTACTTTGTCTTTCTCTTTTCTGTTGACCTTTTTCAGCACAACTTGAAGGACAAATGTACACATAGAGCTCGTGCCTTAGCTTTCGAGCCACGTCAAGAATGAACGATTATCAATAACAATTTTAATTAATTTTCATGTTGTAAAATTCCTTTCTTCATAAAAATAATTTAATAAAAATTAAATTTCATGAACTTAAGCCTAATTAAAAATATTAAAAATTTGGATTAAAAACCATAAATAGTTCAACAAAATAACCACAATACTAATTATTGTTAAAGCTAAGGCACGAGCTCTATGTGTACATTTGTCCTTCAAGTTGTGCTGAAAAAGGTCAACAGAAAAGAGAAAGACAAAGTAAAAAAACAAAAAATGTACTGGGACTTCAAGAAAAATTCTTGACGAAAGTACGAAAAAACAGAAGTAAAGGAAAAAACATGTAAAATCAATTAAAATGGATAATCATTCAGGAAAGCAAATTTCGATCTACCAAATGTTAAAATACAATTTGGTTTAAGGATTGATGTTTGACTAGTGACGTCAGCAGTCGTCGATGGCTGCGAGTGTAAGACGGCAAATCCATCTGAGGAGATCGAGTGGTTGCGATCGAAACATGTCATGGTAACCTGCCGGCCAGGGTTCGAGCCCGAGCCACGTCAAGAATGAACGATTATCAATAACAATTTTAATTAATTTTCATGTTGTAAAATTCCTTTCTTCATAAAAATAATTTAATAAAAATTAAATTTCATGAACTTAAGCCTAATTAAAAATATTAAAAATTTGGATTAAAAACCATAAATAGTTCAACAAAATAACCACAATACTAATTATTGTTAAAGCTAAGGCACGAGCTCTATGTGTACATTTGTCCTTCAAGTTGTGCTGAAAAAGGTCAACAGAAAAGAGAAAGACAAAGTAAAAAAACAAAAAATGTACTGGGACTTCAAGAAAAATTCTTGACGAAAGTACGAAAAAACAGAAGTAAAGGAAAAAACATGTAAAATCAATTAAAATGGATAATCATTCAGGAAAGCAAATTTCGATCTACCAAATGTTAAAATACAATTTGGTTTAAGGATTGATGTTTGACTAGTGACGTCAGCAGTCGTCGATGGCTGCGAGTGTAAGACGGCAAATCCATCTGAGGAGATCGAGTGGTTGCGATCGAAACATGTCATGGTAACCTGCCGGCCAGGGTTCGAGCCCGAGCCACGTCAAGAATGAACGATTATCAATAACAATTTTAATTAATTTTCATGTTGTAAAATTCCTTTCTTCATAAAAATAATTTAATAAAAATTAAATTTCATGAACTTAAGCCTAATTAAAAATATTAAAAATTTGGATTAAAAACCATAAATAGTTCAACAAAATAACCACAATACTAATTATTGTTAAAGCTAAGGCACGAGCTCTATGTGTACATTTGTCCTTCAAGTTGTGCTGAAAAAGGTCAACAGAAAAGAGAAAGACAAAGTAAAAAAACAAAAAATGTACTGGGACTTCAAGAAAAATTCTTGACGAAAGTACGAAAAAACAGAAGTAAAGGAAAAAACATGTAAAATCAATTAAAATGGATAATCATTCAGGAAAGCAAATTTCGATCTACCAAATGTTAAAATACAATTTGGTTTAAGGATTGATGTTTGACTAGTGACGTCAGCAGTCGTCGATGGCTGCGAGTGTAAGACGGCAAATCCATCTGAGGAGATCGAGTGGTTGCGATCGAAACATGTCATGGTAACCTGCCGGCCAGGGTTCGAGCCCGAGCCACGTCAAGAATGAACGATTATCAATAACAATTTTAATTAATTTTCATGTTGTAAAATTCCTTTCTTCATAAAAATAATTTAATAAAAATTAAATTTCATGAACTTAAGCCTAATTAAAAATATTAAAAATTTATTTAATAAATACTTACTTTTACAAACGAGTAAAAGTGAGGGCGCGTGGTTCAAAAAATGAACGTGCACATCTCTAATCAATTTTATTGCAATCAAAATCAGCTTATCAAATTTTATTGGAATCTTTCTATTTTTGAACATAGCTCCCATACAAATCATTCTCCCGAAAATAGCTTTTAATGCCAGCTTCCTTAAAAATATATGTAGTAACATACCAATATAAACCATAGGTTACATATAAACCCTCATCCAAAAAACCCATATATGAAGATGCAGATATCTTAATAATATTCGGCAGAAAGAACTTTGAAACGAATCTTAACCTCATAACATAATTTTGTTCTGGTGGGTCCATGATTGCCCATGGGTCCCAAATAGATTACAATCTAGGAACTTTGTTTTTAAATACTATGCTATAGGATATCACATGGTCGGGCTTGACCGATTATACTTTCTTACTTGTTATTTTTGCACGAGCATTTTAAGCGTTTTTCACTCATTTTTCATTAAATGATGTTTTTGTATTTTTCACATTTATAATCCGATTCTACCAAAATTTGGCACACATATATATCTAACAAATATCAATTTTCATACCAAATTTTATTACGATCGGATAATTTTTGGAAGTGTTATAACATTTTTAAGAAAAAGGATATATGGCAGGACCTTGAGTCCTTGTTCAGATTTAAGTGAAAATTTGCACATACGTTGCTAGTTGTGTGTGTATTAGTATGACCATTTTTTGTAGTTTTATGTGCATTATTGAAGCTAAAATTACATTTTTCCATTTCAGGACACATGGGAGGTAGGCGTGTCCTTGGACCGATTTGTCCAAAAATTCACATTTTTCTTAACTAAGCTATTCTATGCTTGTGTACCAAATTTCAAAAATTTCTGACAACTCCTTCTATTTATGTCCCTTCGTTATATGGGGACAAAGCACTGTGCGACCCCTTCCGATTTTAATGAAATTTGGTCAGAAGGTTCCTTTGAAAAAAAAAAAATTTGTTTTCGTTCATATATGTTCCTTATAGGACAAAGGGAACCTTCTCACCAAATTTCATTAAAATCGAAAGGGGTCGTGTCCCACTCTTGGTCGTTTTGACATGGAATAACCCATATTTAATAGTACGCAAACATGAGCAAATAACACTACGTGACAAAGTTTTAACAAAGTCGTGACCAAATGAATCTGACAGCTAATCTTTATGTAAACTTTTCCGCTGAATCCAAATGTGAAGTCAGAATTGTGAAAAGTTGAACAATTTTTGAGATATTCCAAAATAACCGTTATTTGTGTTTTTAAAAAAGATGATGTTACTGAAATGCGAATATCTTCAAAAATTTTAAACGGATTATGTAATTCTTTTTTTATATATAGTTTTATATATCTTAAGAACGGTTCTACTTCATATTCGGATTCAGCGGAATATGTTACATAAAGATTAGGTGTCAAATTCATTTGGTAAAAAAACTGTCACGTAGTGTAATTAAATGCAATTAAGATTGTATAATTTCCTTTCACAATACAAGCTCTAACACAATAGAGACTTTTGTTTACAAAGCACTGACAAATAATGCACAATGGAAATTTTTACTCCCAATATAGGTACAGTAAAATCCCGAAAATTCGTACCCCGATAAATCGTAATTCCGGATTATTCGTAATAAACTGTCGGTCCCTTGAAAAAATCTCTTTAATTTGTAAAATTTCGATACATTTTGGTCCCCTCGCTAATTCGTAATTTTTTTCAAATAAATGTTCTTTACTTCTTATAAATCGTAAGTGTTTGCTATCTACCACTTATAATTCGTAATAAAAACAACAAAAACATGGATTTTTTGTTTCCGCTATTTTTTTTGCGTTGGTTTTTGCTTTCACTTGTGTGTGTGTTTATTTTCTTAAGATCAGTTTGTTACATGAATAATTTTTATGTATTATTTTTATATATTTAATTTTTAACAATTGTTTTCGAACAATTGTGGAAAATTGCTTATGTTTTTTTTATCGTTTTAGTAAATAAATTGAAAAACCCCGTTGATTCGTATATATTTTATTTTAACCCTGTTAAATCGAAACCCCGCTAAATCGAAAACCCCTATAATTCGTAAGAAATGGACGGTCCCCTGCGATTACGAATTATCGGGACTCTACTGTATATGCGATACCGATTTGTTGGGGATGGGAATATAGGTTTGCTCCCATATAACATATTCCAATAAAATTCACCACTTGGATTATTTGTTAAAGTAAATAGTTGATGAAAAAATACACCATATTGCTTTAACACTTCAGTTTTCTACTAAAATGCAACTACTTAGCTCAAAACGAAAGTGTATTTAAACCCTCCATTACTTTTTTTATAAGTCGATTTTTATGTTTAATAGTCACACCTACAAAAGAAAAGAACTTAAATTTTAATCCAATCAAAAATTATGGATATATCGTCGATACAATCAAAATATTTATGGTTGGACATTTTATTATCCAAATTTAAAAAAACCTGGTCACTCTAAAATTACATGTAACGATATAATTGGAAAAGCAATTTCATACCTTTTCCACACCTACAATTTACTCCAAGTGCATTAATTCAAATTTACCGGTTTATAAAAATATAATTTGCAAAAGCAAAAAAACCTATTTGCACTCGCAAAATCGCTTGAACAAATGACAAATACACAAAAACAAAAGAGATTTAATATTTTTTAAATTTTTTTTGCAAAATAAAGTAAAACTCATTCTCTGAAATACTAACTTTTCTCTGGCTTATCGTTGATAATAACAGTGTGTTGCCAACAAGGTTTTGTACTAAAATCGCAAACAAAATACGAAATGCGAGTAAAACAAGTGTGATCATCTGATAAAAGTTGGTTTCTTCGTAATGTTGGACATGCACAATTTTTAAATTTTTTTAGCCATTTTATATAAACGTTACATCATTTTCGAGGCGAAGACCTGTCAGTTTTTATCATTAGAAATGAAAAATAGTTCTAGAACAATATTCAAAAGAAGATGAAGACCTTCATATTTCCCTTGCTTAAAAATTGGCAGCCAACTTTTGTATTTTTAAAAAGTCCTATTAGTTTAGTGTACTGAGGTCTGCTCCAAATTATTATCCTGCATAAAATATACTTGGACATATTGCATTCCTCTCATACAACGATTCAAGATAAATAGATGGAGTTGTCGTACATTAACGATATTTGGTTCCCATATTATGGTCAAAGTACATGTCCACCTTCCATCGTTTAAAAATTCATTTGCAAATTCCCAAATTAAATTCAAATCGGTTCAAGTAGTCCCAAAACTACTCAACAGCAAAAAAGTTGAGTTTTTAAATTTTTAAAAATTATTCTCGAAAACTGAAAAGTATTAAAAGATTATCAGTCGTATTCATACACCACGTACAACGAGCTTTTAACTAGGATCCCGATTAAGCTTAGCAGCTTGTTAGCACAGAGATTATTCATATCAAACTTTTCTCCATCTGCTAACTTTTAATAAATTAACTATGAATTTTAATAATGCCACATTATATTGCTCAAGAATGCAACACGTTTTGCATTAATCATCGCTGGTTTTGTAATTTTTTTTCTTCATTTTGTTTTTAACTCCACATATAAAAATTTTAAAATGGTTTTAAAATTAAAATAAATATAAAAAAAAATAGTAAATTAAAAACACAGTAACTTAAAAAAAACTAATTTGTTTAATATTTAACGGCTGTTTTTCAAAAATTGGCAAACCTTTGTCAGATCGTTAACATGAGTGCAGCAAATCGTTTGGTAAGTGTATTATGAATAAACTTTGTGCTTACTTCATGCCAAATTTTAATTTTCATTATGCAGTTTCCATTTCAAAAAGTGGCCAAAGTAGAGGGTATCAGCATTGGGTGAATTGCAAAACATCATTTGCATTGCAACCGAACAGAGTCCTGCATTCCTAAACGCAACCATTTAAGCATTGAAAATGTCATACGTCCCCTAATGTACAATACATAACAGTTATCGATGCCCAAACAAAAAGCAAACTGCGCACCATAAACAGTTTTGGAACACACCCATTATTTTCTTTGATAGATCATCGGTGTAGAAAGTTTTCGTGTAAGAAATTCTTAGTTTCCTTGTGTTGATAAGATATGACTTTATTTGACATATGGCAGAAGATCCCAGGAAGGTTAATCAATTGAGAATGACATAGATGGAAATGGATGCGTTTCTTCTTGCTTTCCTCCCCACACGCAGAAAAAACATGCTTGAAGTATGTTAAATAACATTTTATGGTTCCCGCAATGACAAACTATTGTTGCTTTGAACATTCCTTTTTTCACTATTAATTATATTTATTTTCTATTTAACAATAAAGTGTTAACCTTCTTCGAAACTTCAAATATGGTAGAATTTAATAATATAATGTTTTAATAAAATAAAGCTACGACCATACACTTAATCCTTTTATGGTTACTTTAACCATATTGTTGTCACCAGTAACCATATTATTCATCCATCATAACCATATTATGGTTGTCTGCATTCTTGGTTTACAATAACAATGATTTGTTTGAAATTAAAATATTTAAAAACATTGTAAATTGAAATTTAAAATAATAAATAAAACAAAAGTTGAATGCTTTTCAATCATTTTGTTTTATTTTTGATCAAAAATTATAAATTTACGTTGTAGTATGAAACAGTTAAACAGAAATAATGCTATTGAAGGTCGCCACAGGCTGGAAAATGAATTAAAGGGGATTGCTTATTAAAAAGGTAACACGTAACAGGAATAAAAACCAAAATAAAATTATAACTTGACACTTAATAAGCAAATTGAAAAAAATCGCTAAAAAAAAACTTGTAATATGGTTAAAATTGGCCATATTATTGTTAATTCTGGCCATTTTGTCTTAATTCTGAAAAATGCTGTCCTCATTATGGTTAATGTTTACCAAAATATGGTTATTTTAAACAAATTATGATTAATTTTGACTATATTATGGTTGATTTTGGACAAATTATGGTAAATTTTAAAAATATTATGGTCATATTTAACAATAATATGGTTACCTGCAAATATAAACATTATTAAATTAGAATATGGTTACCTCCAATCATATATTTTTTTGCGTGTGTGCACTGGCCAGCAGTTATTGTTATACGTCTTAATATAGACGCTTTTAGTTTGAGTTGCAAGAGGGTTATAGAACAACCAACAACTGGTAGAGAAAATCTTGCTTTACTTATCAGAGCCCCAGAAAAACTTTTGCCGATCCGCTTTATTTTGTCATAACTTGTCATAAAGTTATTATTGATTTTATTATACAGTTAAAAAAAATCATTAGCAAAACATCAAGAGTCAATTCCGAAAACTATGGGAAATGTTGTTGGCGGTATTGGGACTCTGGATCTGGAGACTAAATAATTGGGTCTGTCTGGAGTTAACTGGATTTTTCCTTTGGGTGTTTTGTGTATGCATCTACCAACTACTTCAACAACGGCCCGGCCCCTATTACGGTTTACTATAATAAAGACAACTGGTTGTGATCAGTTGTAATTTTTGTTATGTTTTTGTTCACCGCAATTTAGCAAAGTTGTAAACCATAATACAAAAATTACGAAATTACAACTCATTTAATCGCAGCAAATATTAAAAGATTTTCTTGTAAAGAAATAAGCTCCTCCTTAAAAGATCGTGGCAATCCTGGAATTTATTGATATTCTTAGGAGATCAGCAAATCACAGTGAGAGATCTCAGTTAGATCTGGTTAAGAGAAAGATTTCTGTGCACCGGCGGATGTTGCGCGCGCGAGCTTGAAAGCAAGTAGCATCGAAAAACGTCAAATGAATAAATCGAACTTGGCAACATTTTAACAAAAAAAATAAACTTAACGAATATTTTGTTTTGTTTTTATTAATTCATTCATTCGATTTTCGCTTGTTTTTTTGCGCTCACCAGTGTTGTGTTTTGTTTTTTTTTTTCATATGGTCGGATTTCAAATGAGTGGTTATTTTTACGAATACAAAATAAATGTATTTTGTTGTTTTTATTACTTCTCTATTGCTTCAAAGTATCGTACGTTCGCTTTAATACTTTAGTTACTAAAACGAGACTTTCCAAAGCGGACGTTGTTAACGGGTTTAAAGCACCAACAAAAATATTAATTGGATTAATTACAAAGTGTGTAATAAAAGAAACTCAGCGATTAAGAAAATAAAGCGATCAAAATTTTGGATTAAAACAAATAAAAAAACCGAATAATTATTTCCTTGGAGTACCTATAATACAAATAAAACTCTAACGAAAATTGTTATAAAAGAGGTGAATACAAAAAGATAAATTTTTTTTAACTTTAAGGTTTTTTTGTTCAACTTGAAAATATTTAAAAAAAGAAAAACAAGTTAAAATTTCAAGTTCAAATTTAAAAATAAAATGTCCTTGTTTTATAAAACATTCTGAGTTTCGTTTGTTGACTTATTGTTTTTTGTTTCACAATCAGATAACGAAATTTTTAGTTTTTTCATGTTGTTAATATAGTAATTGTTTTTGGAAAACATTAAAATTGTTTTTCCTCAACTTAAGCAGCAAGACAAACAAACGAACAAATAGTGAATTTTAAACATAGAAAAAAGTTTTAAAAATATAATAAAAGTGCAAACAACAATAACCGAATTGAAATGGAATGAATTTCGAAATCTTTCGCGACTACAGTAACGTTGCAGTACTTGTTTTTATTTCGGAATCTACAAAACTTTACTCTGCCAGTAGTTAGTTGGTTGTAACCCAGCAAACACGAAGTAAAACCTTAGAAATAAACCTTGATGTAAAATGATTCAGTCATTGTACATCAAGCACAATTCTCAAACCTTTTAAATTGGTTTGATTTAAACATTAAAATTTTAATTGATAATAATTTGAATACCTATAAACATGTTTGTCAAATAATGTTTTACCAATTAGTTAAGAAATGTTATTCTCAAATTTAACAATTTTAACATGGCAATTAAAATCAAATCGAGCCCTATTTGCCATTATATCGTAAGCTACAGAAGGGAAATTTTACATGAGAAGATTTTTTATTTAAGAAGAAGAATTAAGAAGTTGTAGTAGTAGCTGAAGCTGAAAAATGCTCTGTAGCGCAACAAAGTTAAAAATTTCGAATTTTGTGATTCAACTTCAACTGCAACGACTACTACAACTACGTGTTCTGTTGACACCATTTTGAAACTGCAGTTTTCAACTTTTGACAGCTTGCAGCGCTATTCGTAACGTTGTACTACAGCGACTATTCTGTTCCCCACTTTAAGCTCGTTTCACTTTATGCGTTCCAAACAATATTTTTGTCCGAACAATTTTTTTTTATATTGAGTTTTACTTTTGAGAGAGAGAGAGAAATTATTTTGATCGGAAAGGTTTTTCTTGAATTGGTTTAATTTTAATTCTTGTTCAGAATAAAACGAACTGAGATGCCACTTTTTTTCGATTTGTACATAAAAGTTGAATTGAGCTGCCACATCATATAGTGTTTTCGCATTTATATTAAAATTATTTTTTTAGCTGAATAATAAAATAAAAAAAATAAATATGTAAAATAAAATCACGTTACTTTTTTCGTCCATTTTCTTTAAAACACTTTTAAAAACAATTCAATAAAAGTTGTTTCTTGTTGTGCTGCCAATTTGTAAAATTGTTTACATCTGTAAACCATATGGTAGCTTTATTTTTCCGGACATATTTTTCGAAATCGTTCTGCAGAAGACTCTCACTAAAAAATTATTCTCTAGACAAAAATATTGCTCGGAACGCATGAATGAATCCATCTTTAAGCAAGGCAATACTTTATTGGATTTAGATGGAATTTTTCTACGCAACGGTACAAATTCAAAGTCTATAAATTTAGTCGTCATTGTAACGAGTACTTACACCCTATTTGCAAGAAAAAAAATTTTCCATAAATTTTCGCTCACGATATTATTGCAAATAGGGCTTTTACAATTAAAGAAAAATTACATACAAACGGGTTGCTTGTAAAAAAATATAAAATAATTTTTAAGTAAAAATAATTACATCAAGTTTGCCTAGTCAAGTCTTGAGTTTTTAGAGGAGAGGAGAAAAGAGACTGAATTGGGATACACAAACTTGACCGTACTCGACAATTTCCTTTAGTTTTCGTATTCGTTACATGCTAATTGAGTTTAAGTTTTAGTTAAAGAACAAGAAAGTGGACTATACAAACTGATTGCGTATGAACGTACATGCACAAAAGAACATTAAAGGAAAAATAAATGTGTAAAAAAGTAAAACCCGTCGAGTTTCCGGACAAAATTCAGTTTAATAAAAGTTAATAAACCTAACCTATCCACGACTGACTTCCAAAACGTCAATTGTTTTGTATTAGAGCAAGGTATATTTATGGCAGGTAGTCTCGGAAAGCCAGCTGTTCATTTTTTATTTGCTTGTTTTGTAATACAAACTGTCAAATGTTGTATAGTAAACAAGTAAACAAGTTTTTTGTCTTTTTTGTCTCTTATCAACCCCTTTGCTGTTTGACAGTTCGTATCACAAAACAACAATAAAAAGCCATGTTGTTTGTTTTATTGTACAATTGTTGTAATCTCGCGGCTACCTGCTATAAATATACCTTGTATTAGAGCAAAGTATAATGTTTCATAACGCCGCAGTACAATATAAGAATTAGTAACGCAGCAAAAAAAGAAATCAGTGCCCATGTTCTGTAACTCTCGCGTCGAGAAACTTTTCGATTGAAATGAAACAAAAATGCCATACATTGAAACAAGCAGCTGTTTTTCTCACCAAACTGTGTCTGTAACTTTTTTTGGCGAGTACTAGCTGTCACGTAAGGAAATTATTCGCCTATTTAAAGAAAAAGTGTGTCTGTAACATTTTTGTGAGAAAAGTTCCCGCTTTGAACTGTCAAATAAACTCACGAATCAAAATGGGGCTCACAAAATTTTAACACCAAAAAACAATTAAAAGTGCAAAATACAAAGAATAATAATAATAATATTTTGTTCTTGGCACATTTTTGATTGTTTAAATATTTTTCTTTAAACGTTTTTATAAATTATACAAATGTTTTCAAAGCTCGTTTGCAAACAACAAACATTAAAGTCGCACTTTATACTATTTGGTATAGCCGACGGTTGTATTTTTTCGCCGCCGTCGTTGAAAAATGTACAATTTTAGTAATTTTTGGTCTCCGTCCACGATATGAGTTACTGGCGTTCTCAACGTCTGCAATGTCACATCGGCTTCGAGTGGAATGTAATGACATTTATAACGTCGTAATCTTTTTTGATAGTTTTCGAATTCAGTTACAGACACACTTTTTTAACACTTTGCGAGAAACGATGGAATTTTTGTTTAACATCTTTTCGATGCGATAAGTTCTCACTATAGTTACAGAACATGGGTACCGGTAAATAAAATTGTTAAAAATTAAAAAAACGTGATTTAAAAGTTTATCAAGAAAAATAAAAAATATTCATTCGTATTATTATTTAAGGGGGGAAAAAAGTTACCAAAATGAAAATAAAATATACACATCTTCACTTGAATTAAGCAAAACAGCAGCACTGCTCAAAAAATTAATAAGATAAAACTAAAAAGTGAAGAAATTATAACCTTGTTGTATGATCGAGGCCCTACCCAGAGCCAGAGTAGCAGTTTGTTTTAGTAAAAAATGAAATTAAATTAAAATATGTAATAAAAGAATTAAAAAAATACCTTTTTAAATTTAAATATGTTCTACATTGTATTACAATACACATTTGAAAACCATTTAAGAGCAAGTTAAAAATAAAGTTGAACATGTTTTCAATTTGAAAATAATTTCTAAGTTTTTTCGTTAAGAATAGGTTCTTGGTCTTTTAAGTTATTTTCAAATCATACATTGTCGTTTGAAAAAAATTTTATTTCAAATCACTTTCAAATTTAAATCAAACCTCCTTGTTTGTTGGGTATCTTCAAAGTTAGAAGTGTTTTTGTTCCAAAACAAATTTTGTTTATATGCGAATGTGCAGTGCAGAGAGATGATTTTTGCTGTTGTGGCTGCTTGTTGTTGGTTTTGACTTAGTGACGCCGGTTCTATTTTTAATTCTCGACTTGAATTTCAAGTAGTTAAAGTGCTAAATTACAAACAACAATTACTTGCACTTGTCTCTTAATAATTGTCGGGTTTTTTTTTGTCTTCTTTTCGCGCTTGTGTCTATGTGTATGTGAACGATGGTATGCATCTTTGCGTCTTTATCAGCCGAACGAAAATATTTTTTAAAAAAG
Source organism: Pollenia angustigena (assembly GCA_930367215.1). Classification (NCBI taxonomy): domain Eukaryota; kingdom Metazoa; phylum Arthropoda; class Insecta; order Diptera; family Polleniidae; genus Pollenia; species Pollenia angustigena. The sequence continues at coordinate 113,404,018 of OV884057.1, read as the reverse complement.
TGCCTTTTTAGATTTTGTCTGAAATTTTAAACTATACAAACTTATGTAAACATTAAGGTTCAATTTCGGACTTTTAGATATAAAAATTGAGGCTTCCTTTAAAATCCAAATTAAGTACTAAAATAAAAAGTTTATGATAACTCAGGCACATATCTTAGAAGTACAAGTACAATATTGAACCTACAAATTTTGTAATAAGTTCACTCCCACTCCGTTCCTAATAATTAAGATAATTAACTTTCTTAAATAAATCCTTATGCAGACATCTCAGCCCCTTAAGCCGAGAAGTTACAGAGAAGGATACACCGGATTTTATTGTTTTTGTCTCTGTAATTTCTACCGTAACAAACAGTCGAATTAGTTGAAATAATTTGCTATATTTTGTAATAAAAATTCAATACAATATACATTGCTATCGGCCTTTACATTGAAGTTTAATTTGTTACTGCAGTGCCGTCGGTAAAATAAAAATAATTATAAAAATCTAGAACTAAACAGAAATATATTGTTTTCTAAATTTAGAGTCTTTAAATGTATTTTAAACTACTAAATAATATTTAAATTAAATTAAAACAATACTTTTTTCTTTATTTGCAGGTATGTAATAAAATATGCTTGATGAATGGTAACAAATTTTATTTAATAAGAGGCAAGTATTAAAAAACTTTTAAATAATGGTGTTTTCTTTTCTACAAAAAAATGTGACATTTTATTTCAAAAGTTGCAATTTGGTGTCTATTTCTTAAAAATAAAATGTCACATTTTTTGTAGAAAAGAAAACACCATAAAACAAAACTTACACTAACATTAACCTAGAATTTTTTAGGTGACATTTAGGCGATCACAAAATAAGCCATAATTTTAAGGTTGCTCGAGCATTAACAAGAAGCTTCCAAAAGCATAAAGCGATTTTTTAGGAAAAATTGCATTTTGGTAATTAACTTTTGTAAATACAGGGCAACCTTTTGTTAAAAAGAGTAAAGAGTATGAAAAAAGTGTAACTTTTAATGAAAAAAGTGAAACTTTTTATGAAAATAGTGAAACTTTTTTTGAAAAAAGTGTAACTTTTTATGAAAAAAGTTTAAATTTTTATGAAAAAAGTTTAAATTTTTATGAAAAAAATTGTAACTTGTTATCAAAAGAGTGTAACTTTTTATAAAAGAAGTGTAACTTTTTATGAAAAAAAAAAGTGTAACTTGTTATGAAAAAAAGTGTTATTTTGAATGAAAAAATTGTAAATTTTTATGAAAAAAGTGTAACTTTTTATGAAAAAAAGTGTAACTTTTTAAGGAAAAGTGTAACTTAACTTCTTATGAAGAAAGTGTAACTTGTTATGAAAAAAGTGTAACTTTTTTGAAAATAAGTGTAACTTTTTATGAAAAAAGTGTATCTTTTTATGAAAAAAGTGTATCTTTTTATGAAAAAATCATGTTACCATAATGACATACCAAGTATGACCGTGTAATAGCGAGTATAATCGTTTGAAACGCATGTGTCGCAACGCGTCATAGAACAAATTATCCAGATACAAAATTCATGAAAATATCAAATATTTAACATTGAGTTCAAAAGTAACAATCATCACACTGGTCAGATTAGTCTCCTTTTTCACTGTCCCTGGACATTCCAAATCAGTATAATGAAAATTTGATAGCAAGCTAATTTTTGAACAAGCATTTTTCAAAAACAAATGAACTGATGTATATTTTTCCATCTCTAGTTGGAATAATATATTTTTAATTATGGTTGTTGTTGTGTTTCTAAAGTTATAATTTTCCTTAATGAAGAGCACATCAAATGTTTGTTTTTACTGTTGTTTACGTATCAGTTGTTACTACAGCAATTGTTGTTATTTTGTTTCTTTTTTTCTCTACTTGTTGTTGTCATTCAGTTATTGTGGGTCGTAAGTTTTAAAATTATTAAAATTATTTCGTGTAGCAATTGTTTAATTTTTTTCTTCTTCATTTGTTTGTATTTATGTTTTTCAAGTTTCACTTCTTGACAAAGTTTATTAATGCGGTATATTATTATTTTTTTTTTATCTAATTGTTGTTGTCTATTTATATTTAAATTTGCTATAACAATTGACGTTCTCGAAACTTGTTTAGAACCTTGACTTTTGTTTTTTAATTTGCCATTTTTGTTTTTATTTAAAATATCAATTTTTTTAAAATTTTTTCTTTCTTATTTTCTTTTAATTTTTCTAGAGGTAAAAAATGCAAAGTTCTGACAGCAAAACAAACTGAAGAAATTTAAATTTAATGTTTAAATAAAAAATATACGAGAAAAATATACGAGGGATTGACAGATCTTATCAGATTCATTAAGGGTGATGGCAATTCTTAAATTCTGTGTATCGACATAAATCGAATAGCCTAAGGTTGTACAAAACACGATTGCTCTCTAGTACCTTTTCATAGGGAAACTATTAGAGTAGAAACTTTTTTAAACAACAAAAATATTCTTTCAAAATTCCCTACGTATAAAGTTAAAACAACAAAATAATCAAATTTTTTACTAACACAATCATGGAGTAACGAGTAGGTTTCTTCTCTCTCTATCTTTCTATTTTAGTCGAACTTTTATGGAACTTATGTATTGCGAAAAAAAATAAAAACTCTTGTTTCTATTGCCTAACAATGAACACCAATGTAATTTTCAAATGCTGTCCCAATTTCATAAATATATTTTTCTCTTATCACTAATTTTATGATACTCAAACAATTTTATCAACTGTTTTATTATCTAAAGTACAAATTAATTATATTTTTTTTCTGTTGGTTTTTTTTATTATTTCAGAATAATATGGATAAAAAACACAATAAAAATGTGTAAATTATTGTTTATAAACACATATGTACACAAAGGGTGTTTTTTGAGCCCAATAGAACTTAAAATTGCGTGTGAAAAATAATCCAAATAATTCAATTTTATTTATTAAAATTTGTATGTACTTGAATGATCAATTTATGGCACTACCAGTTGAATATGACTTCGAGAAATGGGCATCACTGCTCTTCTGGACGAAGCGAATACTGAACGTCCATTTTTGGGGCACTTTTTTCAAACATTGCTGCCCGTATATCCCGGATTACGCAAACAATGTTGGCCTTCAAGGCGTCATTTGTTGCTAGTTTATCGGTATTAAACAGTGACTTCACGTAGCCTCACAGGAAATAATCGTGAGAATATCAAATCGCACTGCCTTTGAAGCCAATTGACAGGTCTATTTCTCAAAATCAGTTTATTATCGCCAAGTTTTGATTTCAAAGGTCGATGGTTGCGGTCGACATATGGAACGTATCGCCATCCTGTTAAAACCAAATCTCGTCCCTTGGGGCTTAAACTGTTTGAGTGACCTCCATTATTTTAAATGGATAAATATTTTTTCAAATATACGTTCCCTTTATTTTTTTTATAACACTACGTGACATTTTTTTGACCAAATGAATTTTTAGAAATTTTATAAACTTTGACTAAAAAGAAAGAAATACATAATCCTTTTAAAATTTTTGAAGATATTTGCATTTCAGTCACATCATCTTTTTTAAAAACACAAATAACGGTTATTTTGGAATATCTCAAAAACTGTTTAACTCTTGACAATTCTGACTTCATATTCGGATTCAGCGGATTTTACATAAATTAGCTGTCAGATTTATTTGGTCACGACTTTGTTGAAATTTTGTCACGTAGTGTAAGTTATGGCTTGTGTTGTTTAAAACTTCGTTTTCTATACGTGTATAGATAGCGATAGAGCATAACGCTATCATGTTGAAGCCAAATCTCGCCCTGACCAATGACATCCATGTTCTCAAACAAAAAAAAAAAAAAAAAATATACATAGTGCAGTTACGATCTCTATTGACCGAAACGCAAGCTCTGGCATAATTTTTGAAGGAATAAGGTCCGATGATGCCACCAGCGCGTAAATCGAACTAAACGGTGCATTTTTCTAAATGTAATGGAGTCTGTAGGGTCTGTAGTGAATTGGTCTAACTCCAGATGTTTATAAACAAAGCTGTTAAGCCAAAAATAAGCCTCTTCGCTGAAAAAATATTACGATAAAACATCGAGTGAGTTTACAACTGATTGGTTGGGTTGTTCAGAGCGTTAATGTATTCATGATGATTTGCCAATGTTAGTCCATTAGGATAGTTTGTTTGACAGCTTACCTTTTCGTCAGTTCTATCGGGCTTAAATAAACACCCTTCTCAGATACAACGTACATATTAAGCAAATTTTTTGCTTATAGAATTTGAATTTTATTTCAGTATAAAATATTTTTCAAAATTGCGGTTAACCACTAATTAATCGAATAAAATCTCTTAATGTTATTTGACATAAATACTACATTTTAAATTTATACATGTTGGCGCTTTAGAACAATTTTATATTTTTATTTATTTTTTCCATGTTTTTTTTTAATTTTTTCTTAAATACAAATTCATTTTTTTTAATTTATTTTGAACTTGAACACATTTTGACAGTTGATTGAAAAAAACAACTAAATAAAAAAAGTAAAAGTGCTATATTCGGTTGTGCTGAGTCTTATTTACCCTTCACCAAAATATTGAAAAGCCAATTGTTCCCAAGCTCATAGGGGATGGGCGCTGTCGTGGCAAAATTCTTATACCGGTAGTATTATTGCACAGGCGTTAGGGGAAATAATCCCACTATTATTGGCTGGTTGTTAAAAACAAACAAATCTCATAAAAAAGAATATGTAAGCTCAATTATATCAATCCAGTTTGTATTGTATGGACCCTATCATACTTAAACTAAAACTTAATATGGGCTTAGATCAATATTGAAAACATTACAAACTGTTTTCATATTTTTATAATAAAAATTTTGTATATGTCTTTTACATCCCTTTTTCAAGAAGTTGTGGCAATACTATGGGGTTTTGTGGTTAAGGAAAACAATATGGTTTATGGGTATAAAAATAAGAAAATCTTGCAAAACTTTCTTGTCGTTATTAGCAAGTTGTTTATGAATTAACAGCAGTGGTGGGCAAAATAAATACTTTGATGTTTATGGTTGTGAAGAGACAAAGTTTATGGTGTATTTTAGGGTTATTCAGGGATATTAACAACCGTATTCATAATGAAAATTTAGCATAAAGTTAGCAAAAAGTTTATTCATAATACACTAACCAAACTCTGGCTAACGATTTGCTAAACTCTTTTCAACGAGCTGCCAAACGTTTGCCAACTTGTGAAAAACAGCCGTTTAATGTCAAACAATTTTGTTGGTTTTTTTTAAATACCTGTTGTTTTTTAATTTACTGTCTTTTCTTAATTTATTTTAATTTTAAAAACTTTTTAAAATTTTTATATGTGAAGGGTAAAAGAAAAAAAAAATGACAAATTCAGCGATGATTAATGCAAAACGTGTTGCATTTTTGATTAATACAATGTGGCATCATACAAATTCAGAGTTGATGTATTAAAAGTTGGCAGATGGAGAAAAATTCGTTATGAATTAACTCTGTGCCAACAAGCTGCTAAGCTTAATCGCCATTCTAGTTAGCAGCTCGTTGTACGTAGTGTACAAACTATGGCTAACTTTTTGTTATGAATACGGCTGTAAGATTTTGAAATTGTACCAAATTCCTCTGAAAATAGTGCTTCTTTTGAGAATAACTTGTAGCTCTACTTGCTGTAAAAAACAATTTAATATAAACACAAATTGATTTTTTTTTTGTAAAATTTACGCGTCAATAATCACTCTGTCCATAACTTTATATGGATAATATCCAGTTGGAAAATTTCTACCTGTTGTTTCAAGGATTTAAGCGAATAATTGGTTCCTATTATAAATGTGTCATTATCTGATCAGAAACCATTGTGACTTTATGCTTCCGTCAATAGTAAAGATAAAGCTTCCCCAACCTTTTTCTTTAACTATGTATTTCAATTAATTTCTTAAAATGAGGCAATATATTTTGCAAATTTTATAAAATCATAATGTTACGTATGTCGTAGGTTGGAGGAGGTGTATGGCGTTGTTATTTTATACTTTTATATTATTTGATAAAAGTTCTGCAAAAATTTACAATAGAACTAAATGTTCAATATCAGGTGTATGGGTTTTCATGTTTTAAAGCCTTGATATTCGAATTTTGTCTCTAATTCGAATACATTTAATACATTCGTTTCATCTAATTTCTCATTAAGTAAAATGGAATTTTTAAGGGTTTCTTCACATATAATATTAATATGAAAATATTATATACTCTGAAAAACTAAACAAATAGCCAATTTTTCTCCGAAACTCCCAAAATTCCCAAAACAGTTTTTATCTTATTTCACACTTTCTGGCTGTTAGATGCGATAAATTAATTTTCTTTTTCACTTAAAAACACGTGTCAATTTGGCAAATGTTTTAATTGAAAATAATAATTAGAACTAATCAGTAATTATTGTCAATTAAATGATAAGCTTTTAAGAACTACCCACTCTTCCGTGTTAAGTAAAATTAAAAAAAAAAAAAAAAAAAAATGTTGCTTAAAACTTTATAGAACACCATGTTCCCAATTTCAATCACCCATAACTGTCTTAATAATTGTAAATTTGTAGCTTTAATTTTTAGTTGGTTCTTTTTCATCGTCTTTTCTTGGTGATCAATTTAATAAATAATTTTTTTTTTTTTTTTTTTTTTTTTTTTTTTTTTTCTCTCATTATTTATTTATTGAATCTTCATATATTAAATATGAACTAACAATAATTAATCAAATCTTTTCCTAATACTTTATTTATGTCCTGCCAGTGCCAGACAAAAATTTTCTTCATCACGGGTTCTATTCACTTATATAGGTGTTTATCGCTCATCTAATTGGGTAAGTGCTGCAGTGTCTCTTCTTCTTAAGCGAGTGTGGCCGCCATGATTTAAAATATTTCGAGCTAGTGGATTTGGGTGTTGTTCAAGTCTTTTTAAATATTTTACTGCATATTTTGTAATCATAGTTTTTACTAATGGCACATTGAGATCCTTATGAATGTTTGAGTTTTTAACATACCAGGGAGCGGCTGTGATTATTCGAAGAAGTTTATTTTGGCGCCTTTGAATTTTTTCGACATTAGAGGCCGAGGCAGTGCCCCATAGTTGAATACCGTAACACCAGATAGGCTTTAAGATTGAGTTGTAAAGTAGAAGCTTGCAATCGAGACTAAGGACAGAATTTCTGCCAATAAGCCAATGAATTTGAATGGCTTTTAGTTTCATTTGAGTTAATTTTGCCTCTATATGGCATTTCCACGTTAATCGCCGATCCAGATGTATGCCAAGATATTTTACATGCGAATGTTGAGGAATTATTTGATTATTAATTGTAATAGGGGGACAAGATTCCCGGCGCAAGGTGAATGTTATATGTACGCATTTTTGCTCATTGACCATTATCCTCCATTGTCTTAACCATATTTCCAGTTGAAATATATGATGCTGTAAGTAACGAGATGCTTCATAACGGTTTTCGTGGACGCTTAGAAAAGCTGTATCGTCTGCAAATGTTGAAGTTTCGGTGTAGTTGCTTGTTGGCATGTCCGAAGTATAAATTAAGTATAATAGAGGGCCCAGGATGCTGCCTTGTGGGACTCCAGCGCCAATTGGCTGAGGTGAACTTAAGAAATTTCCTTCTTTAATAATAAATTGACGACCGACTGAGTAGCTTTCTAACAGCTTGTGAGTGTTTGCTGGTAAATTTTGCTTCAATTTATGCAATAAGCCTTCATGCCAGACTTTATCAAAAGCTTGCGAAACATCAATGAAGAGTGCTGAGCAATATTTTTTTTCTTCAAATGCTTTTCTTATGACATTTACTATTCGATGAGTCTGTTCAATTGTGCTGTGTTTTCTTCTAAATCCGAATTGGTGGTTTGGAATACATCTATTTTCACTTAAAATTGGTGTTAATTTTGAAACTAATAATTTCTCAAACAGCTTAGACATATTTGATAATAAGCTAATAGGCCTATAGGACTCAACTTTTGTATGATCTTTGCCTGGCTTTGGTATCATGGTAACTAAGGAAACCTTCCATTTTTGAGGATAGTATTCAAGTCGTAAAATAGCGTTAAAAATAAAAAGAATAATTTTCTTTGCTATGCGAGGTAGCTCTAAAAGCATTTTATTACTGATCTTATCAAAACCAGGTGCCTTCTTAGTGTTTAAGTCACAAATAGCCTTTTCGATTTCTCTTATCTCAAATCTGAGGGGAATAGCTGCTCTAGCAGCAACAGGTGGTAACTCGACAGCAATATCGTGAGATATATTTGGGGTAAATACGTTTTTTAAATGATTAACAAACAGATTTCCTTTTTCAACATCATTTCTTGCCCAACTTCCATTCAAGTTTCTTAATGGTGGTTTAGAGACAACTGGCCTTTTGAGATTTCTAGCTGCACGCCATAATGAGTAGTCCGATTGTGGAGTTGCATCAAGTTCCTTAAGATATTTTTCCAGAGAAGCCGTTTTCTGAGTCTGCAGTAACTTTCTTAGCCTTTTTGTACACTCTTTTAGTAAGTTCTTAAGTTGGGGGGATCTGTGCACTTGCCACTCTCTTCGAGCTCTCCTTTTTTCAGACAAGAGACTCTCGACATCTGTGGAATATATTTTAATATTTTTTGTTTTTTTGGGGGTAATACTGGAATGTTGAACAGCTAGTTTCAGAAAACTGTCAAAATTAACAATAGAGCGATCTACATTCTCCGGTGTACTAAGCGGAATATTTTCTGAGCAATGTGTACTGAGATATTTTTTATATTTTAACCAATTTATTTGTGTGGCTGACGCCGCTAAGTAACCAGTCGGAGATACAATTCTATTGGGGTTCATTATAGTAACAATTGTAGGTGTGTGGTCGGAAGATAATTCTAAGGAAGCTTCAACATGAATAGTTTCTGTGGGGATGTTTTTAACCACGCCGAAATCGATGACATCTGGAATTTTTTGCTGATCAGTAGGCCAATATGTCGGTTGTCCGCTCGCGACCACATTTAAATCCATTTTAGAGATTGTATTAAACAGAACACGGCCCTTTGGTGTTATAAGTCGTGAGCCCCAGAAGGTATGTTTAGCGTTATAATCGCCAGCGGCCAGGAAACAGGGTCCTAGTGATTTATAATATTCACAATATTGGCTTTCTGATATTGAAAATCTAGGTGGAGAGTATAGAGATGAAATTACTATGTTTCGATTTAGCTCTTCAACACAAATGTTCGTTGCTTGCAGATAATCCTTAGGATGATCACACATTAGGTAGTGTTTGACTCGATTTTTTATCAAAATGGCAGAACCTCCACAAGCTCTATCTCGAGGGTCCTTAGTATCATATAGTATATAACCATTGATTTTAAACGTATTTCTTGAGGTCAAATGAGTTTCAGAAACCATCATGACATCAATTTGTTTATTTTTAAGAAAGTATTCTAATTCATTTTTATGTTGGCGGATGCCGTTTGCGTTCCAAAAACAGATTTTTAAACAGTTCATGGCTTGTTAAGTACAGATTGCAATAACATCGATTGCATTCTAAGAATTTCCTGCATCATATTACCCATTGTGTTCGTAAAATTAGTTACTGTTTGCACTAATGTTTCCATGGTTTTTTCTAGACGACTTAAATTAGAAGCTGGAGTTTCATCATCACTTGGCGAAGCACCTTGCATTGGCACATGGTTTGATTTTACGACGTTAGCATAAGAGGTTCTGTTATTACTAGGCTGCGGAGCCTGAATGTCACCAGTGCTCACTTGATTTGTTACCTGCATTTGAGGGGGATTAGTTTTCGGTCCAACTGACTGCTTGACGATGGTATATACAGGGCATCCTCTATAATTGGCAGTGTGATTACCGCCACAGTTGCTACATTTTTTTACGTTGGGGTCGGTTTTAGACTTGTCGCAAAGAACTGTTCCATGTAATTCACCACATACTACGCAAACAGGGGGTAAGTAGCAGTATGCCTTAGTATGGCCAAATTCTTGACAGTTTAGACATTGAACGGGACCATTTCTTTTGTGCGGCTCCTCTATAGTTATTCTTCTATACAGAATATATTTCAAATCGTAAATAGGGTGCGTTTCGTTTTTTTTAAGCTTTAAGTCGCCGGGTTCTAACTCCACTCGAAATAGTGGTTGGGGATTTTTTTCCCTATTTTTAATATTAACCACATTTTTAATTTTAAAACCTTTCTCTTCTAAAAAGGTTTTTATCTCTTCTGGGTCCACGCATGAGTCTATGCCCTTGATCACTACCTGAAGACCTTTGCTGCTCTTCAGTTGGTATGTGTAAAAGCTTTTTTTAAGGGCTTCGAATTTGTTAGTTAATTTGCGAAAATCATTCTCATGATTTACCTGTATTTTTGTTTCGTTAATATTTCCACGCTTGATTGCAGCTACGTAAAACGAATTTTCACCTATTACCGAGATCACGCTCTTTATTAACTCACTTGAGTTTTGCTCCCTAAGATATATCGGGGGTGGCTTATACGATTTTATGACGTTTGGTGCTTCAGAGGATTCATCCTCTAGAATTGCAAAACGATTTTGAGAGTTTATTTTATCAAAAGATGGTACTTTTGAGGCCGAAGCAACTGCTGCAGAGGTAGGGCTGCGACCCCGTTTAAGCACTGTTATGTACCTGTCCATACCAACTTGTACTGGAGGCTTTTGGCAACTTTTTACTTGAGATGTTTCCATTGCATCTGTTTTTGAGTTCATGGTACCATTTGTTACTAAGATTGTTTTTGTCACTGTGCCAACACTAGCAAGTGAGAGATTAATATTTTTTAACGTATCACCATCAACCGTCTTTGTAAAGACCGAGGGCGAAAGGGAACGTGTTCTAACAATTGGTTTTGCCGTTAGGTAGTTTATATTGTTTTGTTTTGTTTTATTTTTTTCAACATTATTTTCGCTAGCATGCACGGTCACATAAACATTCCTTTCGTTTTGCTTTATTGTTGTTTCATTGTTTGTACTCATGTAATAAATTGTTTTTGTTTTTCACCGTTTTACTGTGCTTTTAATATTTTTTTTTTTTTATTGTATTTTACAACAACGCCAAGAATAAGAAATTTAAACTAAAATGTTTTTGCACAGAATTTGTATACATACACATGTATGAACATTCATACGTATGTACATATATATTTTTACTATTTATCTTTATTTAATTATTTGTTTTAATTGTTCAGTTTTATGTTAAAAAATTTAAATAAAAAATATCATATATTTTTTAGCGTCCAATTCGCTTAATATTTATATTCGAAAATTAAATTTAATAAAAAATTAATTAAAATCGTATGCGGGGTTTAGAATACACGTCCGTTTCACAACAAAGCACAAACTGAACTGAAAAATAATAATGATAAATAATTGAAAAAAAATATTTTTTTGCCTGCAATCCAAATTTGTTGTTTTCAAAACGCAAAACTTGCAAATACAGGATGGCGCGGAATGAGCTTCATGGTTTAATTTCTTTATTAATTTTTTATTAAAGTACATTATTAGGGATTTTTTCTAATTAGCTTTTAAAAGAATATCCTGCAGGAGTTACCCATTATCTGCTTTGCACCTACACTCTTTAAGAATACAACCCAATTATGAATGAAAATTCCCCGGGAGTTTTCTCTTTTCCCGCTTTCACAATTGCATTAAAAAGGAAAATGGGAGAAAGGGAACAAAACTCCCGGGGAAATATTATTCATAATTGAGTTGATATTTTTCATAACATTTTGCAGAATTTCGGGTGGATGTATGGCCACGATTTCAGTTCAGGAACTGCTAAATCTGGTGAACGGGACTGGTTAATTTGGTTAACAGGAACTGTTAAATCCGGTAAAAGGGGAGGCCAGTTAAAATCATTTGTGCGCAAATAATGCGTTCGCCGAATATATTTATCAAAGCCATTGAGGCTTTGAATTCCCTGTGGCTGAATTATGTCTATACCATAAGGATAGATGTGTTTCCATAGTTGGACCAACAGAGGCAGAGACGGAAACACACAAAAAAAATAAAAATTGATTTCAATTAAAAAATTCGTGAAATTAATTTAAAAATAAATATTCCCTGTGGCTGAATTATGTCTATACCATAAGGATAGATGTGTTTCCATAGTTGGACCAACAGAGGCAGAGACGGAAACACACAGAAAAAAATAAAAATTGATTTCAATTAAAAAATTCGTGAAATTAATTTAAAAATAAATAAAATTTGCACCAGTTACCAAACTAATAGTATAAATTAAATGTTTAATTCATTTGATTAACATTTAATTAAGACCGATTTGTAACAAAAGATAAACTCACTGTTTATTGTCGGTGTTTTGTTTAAGCTTTGATATTGTTGCAAGTAAGACTTTGAGTGTTTATAATTCTTTTTCGCTTAAAATTTTTTTTGTATAATATTTTTAGCTTTTCTTCAAGCCGTATAGCTAATTCTGCGTCACCCTGTAGTTGTAAACTTTTTTTCTTGTTTCGTTTTGGGGTTTTGCCATTTTTATTGCTGTGATTTCGTGTTAGTTCATTAACAAAACTCATCATTTTTCTATTTGATTGATGACCAAGAATACGAATTCATTAAATATTTTTCGATGGTTTGCACATGTCTGATGATGAGAGTTGTTCATCAATAGAATTGGAATTTAAAAAAAAACTAAAAAAGTATAAAAATTAAAAAAAAAAAACACAATATTATTTTTCTACGCTGCTCAAGTCGTGGTTCTCAATTTTGTCTTAAAAACGACAAAATATTTTCATTATCAACTTTTAAAGGCAACATCATAATGATTATCCACCATATAAACGTCAACAAAATGAAAAAGTTTACACAGGTGTCAGCTTTTTATTTCGAATATTTTGATTGTACTATTTGCGCATAATAGAAACTTTACAATACTTTACGCTTAAAATAATTTTGTTATTGTGTTAACACTTGTCGACTTAAAAACAAGGCAACAGCCATGTTCAGTTAGTTAGAACTAAACACAAGTTAAGATTTCAAAAATTTTGCTCAAAATGTTTCCCACAAAAGAAATCAAGGCGAATTCATTACAGGAGATCTCGGTACTCTACAAACAAGTACAACTTCCACAAAAAACAAGCAATTCGTTTAAGTAAAATAATGTCAACAACAGAAACAAAGATAATAAACAAAATTGTGACATCTGACAGTTATAAAGCTAGAAAAAGTTATCAGCAGGGCTTTTAAGAAGACCTGTAATGAATTCGCCTTGAAAAAACTCATCTGTTGTTTCTAGGTGACAAGTAATTTTTTGTGTAGTAAAATTTATATAAAAAGTACTCAAAAAACTGAGTGATTGCGTATAAATTTTTCTACACAATCAATTGCCTGTCACCTCGAAACAATATATTAAATTAATCCATTTTGAAACTTTAACTTTAAGTGAGAACTTAAGTTTTCTGAAAAAAAGCTGTTAGTTTTTAAAAAAATACTTTTAAATATATTGTTTTAGTAATTTCAATAAAATTATTTAGTTTTGAAATAATTATTATGTAAAATACAAAAAACTAATTCGATTCCAAGTACCAGCTCAATAAGGAAGCGACAAGTTAACACGCATCAAACCTTCTAAAGTCAAAACAGTTTTTATTGAAGTTCATTTGCTTGTCATCGTTATGATTTGCTCACGAAAAGGAATTAAATTAAAAAACATTGCAAATTAATTTGTAAATATATTTTAAAATGAATTGTAGAAAATACTTGGAATTTTTTTTTTAAATTGCATTTAATAATTCATGTTTCCAGCTGTAGATACAAACAGCTACAATTTGTTTAGATTAATTTTAGCTAAAGAATTTTAAAACATAAAAAACATGGACATGTCATAGAAGTGAGACGGGGTGCTATAAGGCCGACGGAAATAAAGCCAACTTTGGCCCTATTTCCCTTTTTAGCTGGAAATAAGACCAACTTTATCGGTTGCCCTTATTTCTAACTCGATAGGGAAACAAAGCCAACTTTCAAATACCACTAAAAGGAAATAAGGCCAACTTGGTTTCATTACCTTTTTGAGTTGGAAATAAGACCAACTCAAAAATTGCATTAATTAATTAGGAAAAATGTGTAGTCTTTTATGAGGATTTCCCCTTTTACAGAATGTTTACATGGAGTTTTATTCATTTTGTAAAAGGAAGAATTAATAGTTTTTAAAATTATAAAAAACTAAGGATTTTTCCTTTTACAACCCAAAAATTGCATTCTTTAATTGTTGGCTGGTAATGTTTGTTTATCATATATTGCATTTGAAATAACAAATGCAGGTAACACTACCATATTTGCCAATCATATGTTTAAATAATTGAACCATGCAAACATTTCAAAGTATGTCAACAGTGTTACGAACAATTATTGCAAAATGCAAAAGAGAAAAGAACTAAGACACTCTGTCCTTATTGCCGGGCAATAATAACAAATGCATTTTCTATATATTTCTAATTTTTGGAAATTTTGTAAGAAACAAAAATTACTATATTACTTATGTACATATATATATGTAATTGATGTAAATATGTGAAAAAATTGATGATGTTAAAATTTTGAAAACTACTGTTTGAATTATGAACAAAAACATAATATGTTTGAATTTTGATATTGTTTTGTTTGTTTGAATAAATGCTATTTTGTATAATTAAAATAGGTGACGAAATCAATTACTTCTTAAAATAACACCAAATGTTGTAATAAAAATATTTGAATTTTTTGAGTTGGTTTTATTTCCAACTCAAAAGGGAAATAAAGTCAACTTTCAAATTTCGCTAACAAGGAAATAAAGCCAACTAGGCTTTATTTCACTTTTGAGTTGGAAATAAGACCAACTTGAACATTTTCCAAGTTGGCTTTATTTCCGTCGGCCTTGTAGCACCCCATCTAGAAGTGATTGCACAGTAAAAACAATCTAAATAAGAAAAAATATAAATTTTCTTATTAATGGTCTACACGAGGCCGTATACGATTTATTATTCAATATTTTATTCACGTTTACCATTTGTTGAGCATTGAAATGTTGAAAATATCGAAAAATTGTTCATTAATTCCATTTCGTAAATAAAGTGTTCGGGTCTGATCTGAAAATCACGTGATTTCAAATCTCGTGGTTTTAAAAATCACACGTTTAATTTTAAAAGGCAGATGTAATTTGAAATCACGTGATATAAATTAAGGCCCTAATTATGTAAAACGCTACGCAACGACAAAGAATTACATTGAAAGCAAATACAAAGTCATAAATATTTTGTAATTTTGTTGTTGCTTTCTACGGAAATTCACATTTCAAACGCCTCATAACTTGTGGCGTTGAATATTTTAAAACGGTTGATAAATTTCTGTAGAAAGCTACAACAAAATTACAAAATATTAATTACGTTTTATATAAAAAGGACCTAAATAATTTTCAGAACAGGCCTGATAAAATATTTTTTCTTATTCTTATTTTTTCATTCAAAGAATTTAAATAAAGCCTTATTAAAGTTTTTAGCTCCCTTTTTCACATTTTTGTGCGACTGGTTGTACTATTAAATTAAGGTGTACAACTAACTGTTACGTTAGGGGGAGAGGGCTGCACAATTCCTTTTGAGCACACAGTCAATTCATTGAACGTCATACAAACTCTTTTCTGTAGTGTCGCTGTTACAAATAAATTTTAAAGAGAAGTGTAGGCGATGAATTAAGATAAGTGAACAAGTGTTTTACTACAGCAAAAATGCGGGTATAAAAATTACTCTCAAAAATTTTAAAGGGTATGAAAAATACACGCAGCAATGAGAGTGGAAACAAAAAATACACACATTCTTTTTTATAGCCACACCCAGTGTAAAAATACCTACACATGCTAAAAACAACTCCGAGTTTTCCCCAACACGTTGAAAAAAAATTTCCTCTTCAAAAATCCCTCGCATTATTATCATTAAAATAGAAGAACAAATATTAGTTATTAAAAAAATTGTATTTGGATATGTATATTAAAGCTTTGACATAAAATAAGTACAAAACTAAAAAAAATATTACATATTTGTGTACTTTTAATTAAATTCAATTAACTCTTTCAACATTAGATGTGATCCCGTACTCAACGTTGGGAGCCCGCAGGATCGCGATATTACCGAAAACTGTTTTCGTACTCAAAGTTAGGTAAGGTGGAAGAGCTTTTAAGAGAAAAATATTTTTCTTCTTGCACGAAGTAGCCCATACTTTTTCTTTGGGTAAATTTTTAAAGGGCTCTGGAGACTTTCAAATAAACCCGTCAATCAGTGCATATGTGTTAGTGTCGTTTATTTGAGGCTTTTTTGGAGACGTACAAATAAACCCGTCAATCAACATTTGTAATTTTGATTTCATAGGGTTCGTTTCAAACAATGTCAAGTATTTATATTTTTTTTTCTTCCGTACATGACAACATACACAAAGCAAATAAAATTTTTTTTGTCAATCACAACTGGAGACTATCAAATAATCAGCCATCAAATAAAAAAATCAAAACTTTTTGATTTTCATCAAGCATTGCCGACAACGCGTATGCGTACCCGAAAAAGAACGACTGCACGCACACAACTATGTGATTGATGTATTTATTTGATAGTCTCCCGGGCGTTTTAAATTCTTAAAAAATCAGCTGTGTCAACATGTGCAAGCATGTTAACCAAAATAATTAATATAGAAAATTTTAGATGCCTGAATTTTAATATAATGTTTATTTTAACAAAATTCATATTAACGTTTTCTTTTGGATCTGAAATTTGGTTTTTATTATTCCCGTACTTTTGTACATTTTTGTCTTTTAGTGACATAAGTTTTTTAGCACCAGTTTGGATTTTGGTCGGTTGCCAGAGGTAATAATGAGCTGGTCGGGCAGGGGCAGATTATTTGGTGGATTTGCTATTTTCACTGATGGCTCAAAGATGAGGGGCACGGGTGCAGGGGTCTACATTGAGGATCTGAACATAAGAAGGTCATATAGGCTTCCTGACGACTGCAGTGTTTTTCAAGCGGAGGTTCTTGGGGTCTGGAGGGCCGTGGAACTGATGAGGGACAACATTGATAGGGGCTCGGAGGTCACTATATATGTGGACAGCCAGGCGGCTCTTATGGCCGTAAGGGGCTGTTATGTGAACTCCAGGCTGGTTGATGAGTGTAGGAGGGCTCTGAGGGGAGCCTTAGGGGAGTATCTGCTAAGGTTATGCTGGGTGCCGGGTCATTGCGACATAGGCGGCAATGAGATTGCTGATGAGTTGGCAAGACAGGGCTCAGAGATGGAGGATCCTGACTGTGTGGAGGCGGTTAGGCTTCTATTTTGGTAGAATTAGGGAATGGATACTGAGCGTGACCAATCGGGCCTGGGGGAGCCGAACGGACTGTCGGGTATCACGGACACTGTGGCCGGTGCTTAGGAAGTCCGATTCGGTGTCGCTGTTGGGCAGGAGCAGGGTCTGCGTTAGGACCATGATAGGAATTATCACGGGCCACTGTATGATAGGCAGGATGGCGGTGAGGATGGGATCCGACTTGTCGGATATATGCAGGTTGTGCGAGGACCCTGAGGAGTTGGAGTCAGTTGAGCACTTTCTGTGCCACTGTCCCAGGTTGCAGGGTAGCAGGTTGAGGTGGCTGGGCAGTAGATTCCTGGGCGAATTAGCGGATTTGGTTTAAGTGGAATTTTTCTCGGGGTTGGTCCTTTACCTTCTTTTCTTTCCTTTCTTTTCTACCTATCTTTCGGATCTGTCTTATGCTTTTGCTGCTTATTTCACCTACTTTATACCTTCTTAGCTATCTCTAATTAAGGCGTCACAATGGACCATATTGGTCTCTGGGTGAAGGTGTGAAGGAAACTTCACACCGGCCTTTCTACCTACCTACCTACCTACAGAAGTTTTTGTTTACTCTCATTTAATCGAACTTTACAAAAAAAAGTACGGGATCACACCTATTGAATGATAACTTAGAAAAAACATATGCATACATATTAGTGTCGCCAACGTTTTAAACCACAAACAACAATGGACAATAAAATATCATTAAAAAACAGCATATATCATAAAAATAGTACGATATGACGAAAAACCCCTACATTTTGGAGATTATGAAAAATCTGTCCGATTTTCCCTACGCTTCTATTTAAGTATCAAAAATACCTACATGTAGGGATTTTCCCCTACTTCTGGCAACACTGGCAACACCACATTGGTGGAGAGGGTATTATGTATTTGTGCTGATGTTTGTAACACCTTAAAATATTGGTCCTAGACCCACCTTTAAGTTTACCGATCCAGAATCCTAGCGATGCCCATCCGGCTGGCTGTCCATGTTAACTGTGTGCGCAAAGTAGAAACTTGGCACATAGATTCAAATGCTACAAAGCCATAATTCTACATAGCCCCCGAACAAGCTTTTTTCCGGAATAGGGTCCTTGTGAATTTTCGTATTTTCTAAAAGCATTAAATATTTCAGGCTTATATTATAACAAGTTTATAGAACGAATTTTATATGAGAATTTGTTCAATAAACCTTTTAAAAGTTAAAAATATTTTTATAAATAAGCATCAACAGATGCTTAAGAGAATATAAATTTGGTACCGACATAGTCTAAAAAATACGTTTTGTTATTGAAGTCGGTACAAAATCTGAAACCCCATATTTCATTCCTGATACGAATGTATTTGCAACGTTGCGAATAGAAAAAGTTCTCTGACAATGAAGCCGTTGTCAGATGCATAAGCTTCGCACATCTGACAATAAAAAAATGAGCTTACAACGTCTGAGATTGATTTGCCAATGGCATCGAAGAGTGTTCACACGATTGCCAGCTGTCTAACAATATTGTTGTTTACAATGGTCTGACAACGCTTTTGCTGACAACGTTGTCAAACTAAAATTGCCAGTTCACCCGGTTGTAAGATATTTGTAGCATATTTTACTGACAATATTGTTAGATCTGACAACCGCCTGTGCGAAGCTTAAGTTCGTTTAGTTTTCCTGTCTTAAAAAATGAGTGGCTTTTATTATTTACTTTACTTGTCTTTTAAACGAAAAACAATGTATTCATTGTATGAATTGCAAGAAAGACTCGACTTTTCTTTTTTTTTACCGTTACCGATCTTTGTGAAATATCTTTTTCTTTTTATTATGCTTAAGACACGGTAAATGGTAATATTCATTATGAAATTCTTTTACGTTTCATCAACCAACCTTCCTTCATTCTTATCATCAATGTGATTTATTTATATTTTCTGTATAAAGATTTAATTTTATGTACTTTGTTTTGGTTATAAAACCAAAAAAAAAAAAAAAAATTAATTTTGATAACACAAATTCCTTAGCTTTCGTCTTTCCCCGAGTTCTTTACTTTGAAGCAGGGATGGATATCATGATGCAATTGTATATTTTCTGATACAGTTTATCTTTCCACGCTTTCGTCTTTCCAGAAATTCTTTTAGTTCTATACTTTTTGCAAATAATTTGTTTTTCAGGTTGTGGTATTTTAAGAGAATTTTTCTACAAACATTTCTTTTAATATTTTATGTAGTTTAACCATTTTGTTTTTGTAATCACCATTTCAAATAAGAAATTATTTCATGTTTACCATTTTTAGTTTTTGCATTTTTATGCATAAACAAATTAAATAAAAAAAAGTTAAGCAACTGTCTGAAACGTTTTCGCGTCTTTTATTTGATTTATTTTATTTTAAATTGTTGACACATTATTTTATGACAAAATACATGTGTATTTTATGGATCGGTAGGCGTAAAAAAGTGTTTTGTATGCCTGACTTGCCAAGAAAAAAAGTTTATAAGAGAAATTAAACGCAATTATTTATATTAGCCAAAATAAAAAAAATAATTTTTTTTTGGTGTAAAATAAATTTAAATGTTACTTTGATTAAACGTTTTTATGTACGAGTTTTTGCGATATTTTTTTTGTAAAGTTTTCTTATAATTTTTGTCTCTGTTTAGAATTTCAATGATCGCTTTTAAATAAAATAAACAGTGTGATTATCATCGCAATAATAGCAGATGTTTGCTTATATATTATAAATTAAAATTGCGATGTTTGTATTGCTGTCATATACATACATATCGAGTCGTAACCGCAATAAAAGCTTAAGCGACAAAAACATAATTTTACAGGAGAAGGTTATTTTTTAATTTTATTTTGTTTAAATCCAGTTAAGACAGCCTAAAATTCGTATGGAGGTTCCGTTCTGTCCAATTAAATGGAGCTAATCAACCCAATTATGAATAAAAATTCACGGGAAGTTTTGTCCCATCTCTCATTTTTCTTATTTGAATTCAATTGTATATTTTTTTGCCGTCACTATGATGACATACTGAAAAAGATTGCTTTGATTGAGGTAAAGTACTCTTTCTCTTTAGTTCGTCTAAAACTCACGCTGCCAAATTTGTCAAAGATCGATCCATAATTTACCATAGGACCCATATAAAACCCACTATTGAAATACACTTTAGTATGCTTAATAAAACGTAATAAGCAATGTTATTGGTCTGTCATAGTTCCCCAAGACTAGAAATCACATTTCCAAA
The DNA here is from genome assembly GCA_930367215.1 of Pollenia angustigena. Classification (NCBI taxonomy): domain Eukaryota; kingdom Metazoa; phylum Arthropoda; class Insecta; order Diptera; family Polleniidae; genus Pollenia; species Pollenia angustigena. The sequence continues at coordinate 113,383,458 of OV884057.1, read as the reverse complement.
TTAGCTTTATTATAAAGCTTTATAAGGCTTTTAATAGTACCGTGCAGTTTTGTGAGAATCGGTCCATAATTCCCTTATAAAGCGGCCTTTGGAAAAATCATTTAAAACGCATAAAACGTTAGCAACTACAATACGGTATTAAATTATTGTGGGTCAATTCAGATTTAATAATATTGCAAAATCACTCCACATTGTGACCAAAAAAAAGTCAAGAGATTAAAAATTATGCTGATAAAGTTATTTCTGCGGTAAAAGCTCGATTTGTAGATATATGTACATATTTTTCCTTAAAATATTAATGCATACATACCAAAATAATTTGGCGGGAAGAGACCCATGTGGAAACGTTTTTCAATTGTGCAGCTGTCCTCTCAAAATTCGGCAACGTAACACTTTTCAGGGATGTAAGTAAGTTTAAGTGCTTAATGCAGTGTTACCACCAGCAAAACTCAAAATTACACTTGAGATAAAGCAAAATTACCCGATTTAAAAGCAATTACACCCGATAGAAAATTGAAGTTTTATTTAATAAAAAGACAATTACAAAGAAGCAAAACACAACAAACTAATTGAAAGAAGATTAATATTAGTCAAACTGTTAAGATTATTATTGTAACTTAAAATGAATTAACGGAAATAAAATGAAAGATTTGAAAATTATAATTATTAAAAAAACATAAAAAAACTTCTAAAATAATGAGTTTAAATTTGGTTGCATATATCTAGATAAGGTTCAAAATACTCATTGCTATTCCTTTATAATGGGTGTTTTTTAAACCCGATAGAGCTTACGAAAGGTTAGCTGTAAAACGAACTGTCATACTGCTCTCACTTTTTGCTCAGGCACATCATCATGAATAGATTCATGCTTGAACAACGCCACCAAATCATCCAAATTTAATTTGAAAATCAGCCATCGATTTTAGCAACTTATAGGTGACTTCATGATTTAAATGACGCAATTTTTTTTTTTTTTTAAATGGAGTGTTGATTAAGATAAAATAAACTGTCAATTAGTCTTCATGGCCGTGTGATGTGAAACATCTTGATTGTTTTCCGTAGGGCTGTGAAGTCACTGGTTTATGCTGAGAGGACAGCAACAATTGACGTCTTGGAGTTCAACATTGTTCATTTAATTGGTGATATGCAGCCAGAAATGCTCAAAAAAGAGGAACGAAATTAGACGCCTGTAATGCATTTCATCAAGAACAGGCGCAGTACCTATTTGTTTGAAATAAGTTTTAATTGGTAAAGCCGTGTATTAATCTGTGATTAAATTTAATTTCTTAGTGCTGTCATTTTAAGTTTCATGGTCTCAAAAATATCCTTTATACCTTTCCCTTTCGTAATTCAGTTTTACAACTGTTAAGGGCGTTAAATATTCTTCAAACTAAAGCATTTGAAAATTGCCAGATAAAAATAAATTTAATTATATGTTGGAATATTGGAAACATACCCCCAGACTAGCTTTTAGTTTGAATAACTTTTTTCAATAGACCTTAGGTTCTGAATCACTATCATAGCCATCTTTATCCAAACCTAATAGTCCTTCTTGCGACATTTATTTTTGAACTTTGAAAATATATATTAAATGATTGAAGACTTTTCTTAAAAAGAAACCGAGGCGTTGGTTCGAAGACTGTGCATTTTTTATCAACAATATTTAAAAAGAAATGAATGTCATCATTGATATCGAATCTTGATTTTATTTGGGTATCTGAAGTACGAATTTTGAATTACACCTGAATTACACCTAAGAGAAATTACCCACGCTCTACCCGCGACAGTAATAATTATACCAAATTCGGGTAATTACCCACAAAGTGGCAAGACTGGTTTAATGTGAGAGTTATAAGCAATTGTGGATCTTAAGTAGTTAGTTTATTAAGTATAAATATTTGCAATCAAGAAAGCTATAACTACTGTAAATATTAATACTGATAGCCGTACCTCCGTTGTGGCCTTAGTTCTCTCATGGCTGGGGACGAGAACAGTCCTCGGCGTTCGCTCATCTCTAAACGAGATTGCTGAGCAGTTTTTCATCAAGATTATATGTGTCCCAGAGCATAGAGACTTACAGAAGAACAAAAGGTTGGATAATCTTCCTAGACTTGGTAACACGTTGCAGGTTCCACTGGATTTGAAGGACTCTGTAAACTTAAACTTCGGCAAATAACTATTGATATCTTATAGGAAATCATGAACAGCGTGTGGGAGCCGGAAACTTTGATAACTTCCGCAGATACGATGTTGAAAATGGAAAGGATTATGGCATGTTTGCGCATTGTCTCTGTCCTGCCCTGCCAAGAAGGCGACTGGTTGAAATTGGATCTGCCACTTTCAACGAGGTCCGGTTTGTTGTAAGGCAAGAATTCTGTTTAGTAGAATTCCATGGTACCACAATAAATCAATGGTCTAACTGTGTCAGTACTGACAGCCATTGACGCCTAACCAAACTTATGTTTTTATGTGTAAAAGTTACATGTGTTTAGTTTTTGCATGATTATAACGAATTGGCAGAGAGTAAATTTACTTTCCATTCCCTAGTTGGAATAAAAAAACTCATCCACAAGCTATCAAACGTCCACTACCTTCATGCAGGAAACCAGAACTTCCAAAGTTAGTCCCTTAAGCTGGCCACACACTAGTGATTTGTGCGAGCTCGACGTCTGTAATCACAAGTAATTGAACATTCTCAATTTCTTGTTCATTTTAATGTGCAACGAAACATCAAATTGTATCTATTGCGGAGTTATTTAGCATACAAAAATTTTTTGAATTCTTCTTCAGTTCTTAAATTTTTTTTTTTTTTAATTAATTTCTTTTTGTTGTGTACATAAATAAATGATCAAAAGTGCAATTGCACCATCCGCTTTATTTATTGTAGTTAGAAAAATCATAAACGCGATTTTCACCAATTTCAACAGGTTCTATCCTTGGACCAAAGAGAGCTATTGTACTAAATTTGATCAAACTATTTTTTAATCCAAGTTTTAAATATCTACTTTAGGCGATTATTTGTACTAGGCCATGTAAAAACATGAACTTATTTCCACTAATATTTGCGACTTGGAAAGTGATATAAAATCGACTAGTAGATTAAAAGGTCAGTTTGCGATTGACGTTGCAAACACTAGCACAAACGCTTAATACTATACTCAACGTCATGGGTTAAACGAATTTCCAAGCCAAGTCTCTTTAAATGTAGGATAATCGCATTTGAGTATTTCTGCTTTAAAATTTGACTGTTTTTTCAACTTTTAACAAAATTTGTAAAGAATTTGTACAAATCCCTCTTTAGGAATGCCACCACCACTAATTAATATTAGATTATTAATCAATCAAAGATCATTAGAAAACATGTTAATTTGGTCTATAACCTAAAATTAAGTCGTTAATAAGCAACCTGAATTGTTTAAGTCTTTTTTTTCTATGTATATCTAAACATTCTCTTTCCAAATGCTGTTCAAATGTCAAAACTTTGATCGAACGCTTGCGGTGAATTTGGTTAAATACACTATTCACTCGTAATTTGCTATCGGTCTGTATTGTTAGACATGTTGGTCAGTACGATAGTTTGACGATGTTTATGTAATGAGAGAAATTGTGCTGGAATATTTCCGTAGAAACGGAAAAAGAGAGTAAATAAACAACATTTTTTAAAGTAAAAGGTAGAAAAGAGGAACCAATCGAACGGAAATGTTAACAAATTCAAAGAAAGTTTTGCTTTTAAAGATTTTTAAAAAATTTTTTGCATTTTGAATTGTTATAAAAAAATGTTTATAAATTTTGGTTTTTGTTTATTTTGTATCTATTTTTTTTTCATTTAATTTTTGACTGTGAACAGTAAAAAAAGAAAAAACTAAACATTTTAGCCGAATTTGCTGTTTAACCTCTTTGTTGTCATACAGATTTAAGTATACGGCTGTATTCAAAAACTATTATTAAATTAAAAAAAAGATCAACGAGAAAATGAAAGACAAAAAAATAAAAAAAGGAAAATGTACCTTGGACTTCAAGAAGAATCATTGATAAAAAGTATGACAAACAGAAGTATGGAAGAACATGTGAATCAATTAAAATAGATAATCATTCACAACAAATTTCTATTCACCAAGTGAAAGTACCATTTGGTTCAAAGATTGATGTTTGACTATTGATTGACAGCCGTCGTCAATGGTGGTGTTAAACGGCAAAGATTTCTGGAGAGATAGTGTGGTTACTCTCAAAACATGTCAAATCAACATGTCCGTAAACGTGGATTCAATTCCCTGGTCAGTCAAGAATGAAAATTTATGAAAAAAAAATTTAATTCACTTCATGTTGTAAAATTCCTTTCTTCATAAAAAAATTTAATGAAAATTAAATCTAATAAACTTTAGGCTAATTTAAACATAAAATTTTGGATTAAAAACATTTATAAGTTAAAAATTTCATTTAAAAATGGTTTCGCAAATCTTTATTAGATGTATAAAACAGAAATGGCTGTATTTAGGGCGTCGTAAAAAATGTTGTTAGCTCTTGAAACTGAATAAATTAACTTTTATTCTATGAAGTCGCTGGTGGATTTTTATTTTGGTTTTTGTATTGGGTTCTCCCTGGTTTATTGTATATGTATGTGAAAAAGAAAAAAGGGGCTCAATTTTAAGGCGTGGCATAAAAGTGAGTATAATAAAAGCTAGATATACTTAGTTTAACAAGGACTTTCATGGCACGTTTAAAAAATTTTACAATTGGGGGAAGGATCCGAGATGGCATAAGTGGCGCCAAGAATTTGAGGTCGGATTAAAAATGTCTCTTAAGGCAAAAATTAAGCCATTATCAAGCCATGAACAACGATATGCGATATGATAAGATCGGACTTTAAATGGCAGCGCTACATATAATAAACCAAAAGTGCTGTATTTTGGGGCGTGGCAAAAAACAATTGTTTCCTGTTTTAGAAACTTCATGGACATCTTTCATTCTAGCGGGTGACTGGCACAACTTTTTTTTCGACCCACCCTATTCCATATGCTGCAATTTTGTTATTCAACAAACTCTTTTATATGGACGATTATGAGCGCCATAATAATAACAAATTACGTTGTTCAAGCGTTTATCTATTCATGAGTATACAGAGTATACTGATCATAAATGTCAAAAAATGATCGCAGCATAACAGTTCGTTTGACAGGTAAGCCTTTCGTAAAAACACCCTTTTTTAATCTAGTCCACTTTTACTACTTTTTCGAGGACCCCCTGATTCGCTTACAAATGCTATAGCGAAAAATAATCGTAACTTCGGTTCAAACCAAAAGATTGTTTGATTCTTTTTTTAAGTATCTACCAATAGTTGCGCAATTGACTTAATCCGGGAAAACTATTTGAACTTTCTTTCAGTGTATCTTATGCCCATAAAAAATATTTTATAAGAAAATGAAAAACTTAACAATTCAAAAAAAAAAATCCAAAATAAAGACAGTTTTCTAAAATTTTTAAGACCTGATTCTTAAACTTCTGCGTTAGTTTAGCAACAGGCGAAAATTTTCTTTCTAAACTTATTTAATTGCGAAAAATAAAAACATTTTCAGAAGAATTTCGAAATAAAAAAAACCAAGTCGAGATTTCTAACCTTGTTTTTCGGCTATTCGTCGGAAAGTTATTATTCATTTGGGTAGTGAAGTCATGAAAAACATTATAACGAAATACGTACATATTTATAAGAACAGTGAAGTTTATGCGGTGGGTAAGTCTATTTATTCATAGTAATTTGTAAAATCTTACGTCGCCAATTTCGAAGAATTTTTATTTAGGAAAATATTTGAAAAATTCTTTGAACCAACTCCACAACTCCGACTCCACAGCCCTGATAAAAAGTCTACATATTTGATTTTTTGCCAATTGAAATTTTTAACAGTTTTAAATTAACAAATGTTCTTTGCGGACCCCGAAGAAGTCTGTTACTGACCCTTGTTCGGAAATCGCTGATTTAGAGAGTGATTATTTGGTAATAAAAATGTTTTGGTAAACACTTTCTTAAAGGCTTATGTTCATCAAATTTAATTTTCATTAAATTATTTTTATGAAGAAAGGAATTTTACAACATGAAAATTAATTAAAATTGTTATTGACAATCATTCATTCTTGACTGACCTGAGATTCGAACCCAGGCGGCTGGTTACCCTGACATGTTTCGATCGCTACCACTCGATCTCCTCAGAGGGATCTAGAGGGATTTGCCGTCTTACACTCTCAGCCATCGACGACTGCTGACGTCAATAGTCAAACATCAATCCTTAAACCAAATTGTATTTTAACCTTTGGTAGATCGAAATTTGCTTTTTTGAATGATTGTACATTTTTAATTTCGTTTTTTCGTACTTTTTGTCAAGAATTTTTCTTGAAGTCCAAAGTACATTTTTGTTTTTTTTTCTTTTCTTATAATAAAGAGTATCTTATAAAGCGTTTCCCATCTTTCAATTTTAATAAAACAAGGTATGTGTGAAATATTATTGAAATTTGTTTTAATTTAAAAGGCCTATTTGATGCCGTTATGAAACCTCATGGGCAACACTGTGTTTGATTATGTGTGACTTACCATAACGACATAATCCTACCCATACAAACAAATTGAATTTTGGTTTCTATGAATCGTTAAGGTTATGTTTATATCACGTCTAATCGGACCTTTATGCACAAAACATGTACTGAACAAAAATGTCCTCTTAGATAACATGATGTAGATACTATTGCTCTTAATCCTTCATAACAGGTGTACAAACGTAGTTATTTGTCTATTTTACGTTTATTAAGAAAATAATCGTCGACGTTTTATTATTTGCTAATGAAAGTTGTTACCTTAACACTAGTATTATTAACATTACTAATTAGGAACTAGATGTAGAATTTGAAATTAATAAATAAATAAATCTCGTTGTAATTATTTATTTAAACTGTTCGAAGTGATTAAAACTTAAGATGACATTTTAAACAAAGTTTAATCAATGAAATATTAGGTCCTTTAGTTTAGGCAAAGAAAACTATTGCTACTAAACGCTGACATACAAGTTGATCCTACAGTTTCGAGAAAGAGGCTTATCTGCTAAAGTACAGTACTTTTTCTTATAGTTACATCCTTTAGTTGCAGCCAAATCGTAGACTTTATCGCTAATGTGACTATAAGCCTTATTCACATATATACCACTATGAGAAATAATTAGAATATAATAAATTTATGCAAATATAGAAAATAAGAAATTGATATTTTCCAACAGAGTTGCATACTGCATAAATTATAGTTAAAATAATAGTTAAAACATTTATAAGATATTTCATTCTTTTATATTTCGAAAACTAAAAAGATCTAATGACAATGTGACTACAGTACTTTTCGCTTATAGTCCACTACTATAGTTGCACAACTTTTGTGGACTATAAGCTAATTTGGACTATAACCGATTTTTTTTATAAGCCATTTTATGGATAATAAGTGAAACCTAGTATAATCCACATTTTGGACTATATAAATATTATTTTCTTCAATAAATCCACTCTTTTTAAACAAAAGAAAAGTTTATTTAAAACATAACCAAATATTGATTTATTTTAAATAAATAGTTAAAACAAAAATCTTTTTTATTAATTAATTCAAATGCTTTAAAAGATTTCAATAAAAACAAATGCGTATGAGATTCTTTTTAATTCTTTGGATGACGAAATCAAACATAACATAAATATCAATTTCATAGGATCTTTACATTTTTTGACAATTTTTTGTTATACCAAACGACAAAGTCTTTATAAGAAAACTCGTAATATTTTTATTGGCGTTTTTTTTATGAAGTTGGACGTTTATTTAACAAAAAATTGTTAGACGAAGACACCATGTCATGAAACATAAATTGCGAAATTTGGCAATTATAATAGTTGCCAGAAAGGTAAATTAAAACATGTTGCCAGCTGATTAAAAAAATATAAAAAACAGAGTGGACTATAAGCGAACATTTTTGCATGAAGAATTTATATGCTATGAAAATGTAGCTTTTAAACAAAAATGGACTAAAAGCGAAATGGACCTTAGAACAAATAATTTGTATGAAATTCGAAAAAATGTGCATGTGAATATTACAGTTTTGGCGTATATCCGTTTTTGGCCTTTAAGCGGAATGGACTATAAGCGAAAAGTACTGTATAACGTCAAAACTTGCCATACTTTTACTTTTGCTAACCGCTGATAGATGGAATATGTGGCAAATGGGCTTATATCGCTAAAGGGCATTTAACACTATCACACAAGTATTACGTATTTTGACGAAAATACATCTCTGTACCTCAATTCTGTAACTTTTTGAATTTAACTACCGATATCGTTAATTAACGAGAAATCTCGGTTACTTTAACGAATTTGTTATTCTGTATTTTAAATAAACAAATATTTTTGTTTAGAAATATTGACGACAAATATCGGTAAAAATACAAGAACGTCAAAGTTAAAATTTTTTAAAATTAATAAAAAAAATACAAAATAAATTTGCTTTATTGCATTTATTTTAACAAAACATTAATGAAAACGCGTAAATATTGATTATATTTCTAAACAAATATGTTGGTTTTAAATCTTTCTATACATAGGGAAAAATTTTCAGGTGACTGAGCCATTCTAGCACAACATTCTGCTCTTACTTTTTATACCTACACTACTGTATGTGAAGAGGATCTTATGTGGTTGTACGAATGTGTGTAACACATTAAAATAAAGGTTCTGGGCCTGCCTTTTAGTATACCGATTGACTCAGGCTCAATGTCAGAATCCATTTAACGAAGCCCGTTCTTCTATCAGGATGGCTGGTTGTCTGTCCAAGATAACCTTGTGCGCAAATTACAGGTCGCAATTTTAAAAATAATTTTATAAAATTTGGCACATATGCGTTTATTGTCACAAGGCCGAAGCCATTTTATAACGGTGAGAAGCAGTTATTTAATTTTAATATCCCACATGAAAACTTCTTTCCGGAATAGGGTTTTGTGCCTATTAATAGCTATTTTGTTTTATAGACATTTGAGTTGAATAAGATCCAAAAATATTTTGTCGCAACCTACATAAATCACCAGAACAAATTTTTTTAGAATCGGTCAATATTTGACCCAGCTCCCATACGAATACACTAATAATGGTAGTAGATACTTAGATAATATTGGCACAAAAATGTCTTATGTGAATATTAACCTCACAACATACTCTTTTTGGCGGAAACATGATCGCCCAAATACTGCAATGTATGGTCGGACTTGATCGTCTATACTTTCTTACTTTTTTTGTGTTAAAAATTTGTGTTAACGTCGTTGACTATTTATCGATAATGTTAATAAAATACAGAACACATCTCTAATATAAGAATCAGCTGATTAATTTTGTTTGCTGTTTTTTGATAAGAAAAAAAATTCTGTACTGTTTGTGCGAAATTTTAAGTTAAATAAAAATTTGTTTGTAAAAAAATTATGTTTAAATAAAAAATTTTTTTTATTAAATTAAAATTTCCCAAGTGCCTAATGGATTTATTTAAACTTTTTAGAATTTGAAAGTTATTTTCGGCTGAACAAATCTCTTTTTAAACATTGGAAATAATAGAGCGTCATTTAAAAAAAGGGAACGTTTGTTCCAAACACAATATAATTTGCAGCAACATTGCGTTTTTGACCCCGGGGTCGTACCAGCTCAGCGTTGGAAATTATTTCAACTTTGGACTGTCCCAGCGACTAGTTTAAAAATTTTGTCCGAGACTCTGGAAGTCAAGGAGAAAGAACTTTGTCCACAATGGATAAACCAAAGTTGTATTTCTTTGAAAAGCAGCATTTCCAGGTGTAATTGGCTGTGTGGACAGAACCCACAATAAAATTTTAGCTAAAAAAAAAAACAAGACCACCATCTCTACAAGGAATATTTAATTTATTAGGAAAAGAGACCCTGCAAAATCCACTGGCTAGTGATGGATTTTTTACAAGCTCTTCCACTAGCTTCTCGAACTGGCACTTGGCTGTTATTTTAATTTTTTCAATGACATATATATCTACAAAAAATATATCAAAACACAACACAAATGCAGAAAAATATCAAAACCGCAGTAGAAATCAAAATTGCAGCCAACCATAACGTGAAATTTTTGAAACACAATACAAAGAAGCACAAGACAACACTAAAAACGCCGACGACAAAATCAAAGGCAATTAAAGGCAACAGCAACGCCAATTTTTCTTAGAAAATACCAAACATATGTTAACTGTCATCGAAATATGGCAATATTGCCAACGGGAATACGAAATGGAAACAAAACATAAAAAACGGCGTTGTTTACGGTTGACGACGCCAAATAGAATAAGGGTGATTGTTTTCAGCTGGCAACGCCACTCAACATACATGTAAAAGTTAGGAGTCAGTTGATTGAATTTATATGTACGGCAAATAAAAGGAAAATAAATAATTGGCAGATGAGTGCCGGTTAGCTTTGCGATAAAATCGAAGCAAATGAGACATTGAGAAAACCAAATTTTTTTAATGTGCATTTTTTCGTTGGGAAAAAAGATAATCGCCTAATGAGAAAATGGCCATAAAAGTATTGTAATTTCAAACGTGAAGTTTACAAAACAGAACCAGCAAATTTAGACGATTTAAAGCAATGCCATTTATTTTCAATGATTAAAAAAGAATAACGATAAAATCGTTAATGTAAATTAAACAAAAATAAGCTTTAAGAGTTTAATAACTGTAAGAATATTCAATAGCCACCCTGTATTGTTTGGCCTTTTTTTATGCAGAGAAAAAAGTTAATTTTTCTTATTTAAATATTTAAAATTATCTTATTCTGCGTACGGCGTCACTAGTTGGCTTTAGACTCTAAAGTTTAGAGCTTCTTGTTCGTCTTATTAAAAGAATTTTTTTAGTATTTTAATTGCTTTTTTGTTTTCTTAATAACAAATTGTTTGAACAAAAATAACAACAATATTAATAATGATGTTGTTAATTTTCTTGTTTGTGTATGATTTGTGTCAACAAATATCGAGATTGTTAAGAAAACAAGTTAAAAAAATTGTTGTCCGACACGCCGCTGCTTGTTAAAAATGATTATCTTTATTCTTTTTCAAAAATTTACAAATGTATAATTATGTTTATTTTATTAAATACTTAAGTTGATATTTTTGTTTATATTTGATTGTGTAAAATGATATTTAATACTTAAATTGTTGTTAAACATAAAGTTCAACACACAAAATAAATGTTTTACTACTGATACAGTACGCACCAGTGTTGCCCTGCACTTAACAAAAGAAGATCCACATCTGTTGGGTCAAAATCATAAGAAATTACACAAACGAATTTTTTGGGAAATTTTTGTTCTCTGCGTTAATATTTATGTTGGATCTACGTCTCTATACGGGGAAAATGTCTGAAGAGATCCCGAGTAACACAAAACAATTAGTTTTTTTCCTGATTAAGCACGCATTATTCTAAATTGTACCAATAGTAAATCTTATTAAACGCGCTCGAGTGTAAGCGCAGCCAACATACCCTGGTAGCAATTTGAGTGCATAATCCGGCAAGATCTTACACTCGCCCCTTGCCTCCAATGTTTTTGGAAAAAAGCTAGCAGAATGTTTACCTCAGGGCGGACTCTCCCACAAGTGGAGAAAAATCAGATCTTTAGTGGGATTTTCAGGAAATCCCTTGCCGCAACTTTGGGAAATAAACAGTACCGCCATTGGATCCCCGAAAATACCTTTTCAACGGAAAAGCGATACTTTCGCAAAGACAATCTTCCTGAATAACAGAAAGCAATTCGGAATGGATACCTGGATATAAAAAAAGTCCTGCACCAATATTGTGATTAACAAGCGACGATCATACAAATTATCTTTAAAATAACTGAGACTTCTTTTTAAAAATATTGCTATAGTGTATGGATACAAGTCCAAAGAAGATAAAAATAAACTTCAATTATTCTGAAAGTTTTTTCGATAGCAACATAATTCATACATACAATACCGAAAATCTCACTCACTGACTTAAATCCCTTTTTTACGGCGGTAACAATAACTTATGCATATACATATAAATCTTAAGTTGCCTAATTTTGTGAAAGGGAAAATTGCAGGAAATTTTAACAACAATTTGCTATCAAAGTTATTTACGGAAATACAAAATGTTTTATTCATTAATTATGATGTGCTAAATTACCTTTTTTTTATTTTTTAAATACATACACTGAATTTTATTGCTGGGGGATACGCGTATTTCACTGATTGCTAAGGCCAGATCATCAGGAAACTTTTTCGCAAAGACTTTGTAAAAGCTTAAGATATTAGATATGCAAATAAAACTGTAGAGTGAATGAGAATTACAAACACTCAATTCTTATTTGCAATGATATCAGAGCTAAGACAAAAAACCAAGAACAAACAGTGAGTTTATCTTTTCTTACATTCCCGACTACAATTAGTTAGATTTTGCCGACTTGAAATGCAGTTTTGTAAGCGGGTAAAGAAAAAAAAAAACTTATACAGGACGTAATGCAAAAGTTAAAAAATTATCCAAAGAACTCGAAAACAGTACAGCCTTTAAGTAATTATTCAGTAAGTGGCAACGCTGGTACATTCTTATTTTGTGAACTTAAACGGTTTTGTCATTTGATCTATTCATTCCTTCAACAGAACTGAAATGTTCGCTCATGTAAATGACCAACAGTCCGGTTAGTTGCCGTTTATGATCTTCTTGTAAATATTTTAAAAAAATTCTGTGTTCTTTAAAGAAAGAACAAACAACTTTTGTCATTAAATAAATTAAGTTTGTTTATAAGTTCAAAAACAATTTGTTAATAATCTCATTCATATAAGTTGACTGCAAAAAAGCTTTTTCGTTAAAATCTGCACTTAAAAATAAATTTAAATTGAGTTTTTTTTTCGTTTTAGTTACACATTTGCTGCCGTATTCATAAAAAATATAAAATAAGTTTGAAATGTGTTTTAAGGCAATATTTTCATAGAAATTTTTGCATTTCAAATCCATTTTATTTTTTTTTGAATACAGCAGTTAATCTTTATTTACAGGTTATTTTTTCTTTTCTCTGGGGTTTCTGCTTAATCTACAATAATAAATGGGTAATTCCATGTCACAACGACCAAGATTGGGACACGACCCCTTCCGATTTTAATGAAATTTGGTGAGAAGGTTCCTTTTATCTTATAAGGAACATATATGAACGAAAAAAAATTAAAAAATTTTTTTTTCAAAAGTTATGTCATATTCAAAATGTCATAATTTCGCAGAATTAGCCGAATGTGTTGAGCTTATTTCTTCAATATCTCGAAAACTACTTGACATACGAAGATGATTTCGATGTCATTTTAAAGAGAATACTTTGGGCTACAAACAATATATTGAAAAAAAAAAAATTGTATTTGACAAATGTAATATCTGCAAAATGGTTTTTTAAAAAATTTTTTTTTTCAATATATTGTTTGTAGCCCCAGGTATTCTCTTTAAAATGACATCGAAATCATCTTCGTATGTCAAGTAGTTTTCGAGATATTGAAGAAATAAGCTCAACACATTCGGCTAATTCGGCGAAATTATGTCATTTTGAATATGACATACCTTTTGAAAAAAAAAATTTTTTAATTTTTTTTCGTTCATATATGTACCTTATAAGATAAAAGGAACCTTCTCACCAAATTTCATTAAAATCGGAAGGGGTCGTGTCCCACTCTTGGTCGTTTTGACATGGAATTACCCAAATAAAAAATATAACAAAATTAAAATTGTATTTACAAAATATTTTTAACACTTTCACAACGCTGTTTCCATTTAGTTGCCCTAAATACTGGCGTAGGGTTAATCACTCCATCTTCTATACTCGTATTCTTGACGTATCAAATGTTGGTTTCTAAGTTAAAACTTATTTGGGTTAAGACACACAACATAAACAAACATAAATACGAGTAGTTGGTAAATTTTTAATGACCTGGAATGTACTTGAACAATATTATTTTTTATTACACTGCTTGCGGAACGACTTCTAGCATTAAAAAAACAGTGTTGCACAAAAAAGTTAGAACAGATAAATTAAAACTTTAAAACTCAAGTTAAATAGAGATTGTGGAAGTAAAATTTTCTTGCAATAATAAATTTGAAAGATAAAAATTCATATGCGGATAAAAAAAAACATTAAGCCTAGAGTACACGGAATGACGTCAAAATTACGTCAGAACTACATTCACATGTGGACTTTCACATTCCGTGTACTCTAGGCTTAAGTTTTGCTGCCATCCTAAGCGCATGTTACTTTACAGTGCAACAATGCTTCGTCACAGAGTATGCGGAGGTAAGGTATTTAGTAACGTAAGTTTTTATATTCCTCAACGTTCACTTCGTTTTTTTAATCCTCTATATGTCAGGACATGCCGAACAAACTTTGTTATGTCAGATCCAATAAGAAAATTATGCAACTGTTTTAATGAAATGTATAACTTTATCGAATATTCTCTGAACATTAATATCATAAAAAGCAATGCCATATTATATTAAAATCAATAATGTTTATTCAAATCTTTCTTTCTTTCTTTGCATAAATAAAATAAATAATTATTAATATTTTTAATTAGGCTTAAGTTCATGAAATTTAATTTTTATTAAATTATTTTTTGTGAAGAAAGGAATTTTACAACATGAAAATTAATTAAAATTGTTCTTGATAATCTTTCATTCTTGACGTGGCTCGGGCTCGAACCCTGGCCGGCAGGTTACCATGACATGTTTCGATCGCAACCACTCGATCTCCTCAGATGGATTTGCCGTCTTACACTCGCAGCCATCGACGACTGCTGACGTCACTAGTCAAACATCAATCCTTAAACCAAATTGTATTTTTAACATTTGGTAGATCGAAATTTGCTTTCCTGAATGATTATCCATTTTAATTGATTTTACATGTTTTTTCCTTTACTTCTGTTTTTTCGTACTTTCGTCAAGAATTTTTCTTGAAGTCCAAGTACATTTTTTGTTTTTTCACTTTGTCTTTCTCTTTTTCTGTTGACCTTTTTCAGCACAACTTGAAGGACAAATGTACACATAGAGCTCGTGCCTTAGCTTTAACAATAATTAGTATTGTGGTTATTTTGTTGAACTATTTATGTTTTTAATCCAAATTTTTAATATTTTTAAAAATTTGGATTAAAAAACTGTATTTCTTGCATGTATAAATAAATAAATAGTTTAATATTTGATAATAATATTACAGATTTACAAAAAACAAATATGTATTATATCATATTCGTACACATGTTCTTACATTAAGTTCAAAATGTGCATACACCTAAACAAGGTTTTGATACCACTAAAAACCAGACTTTGTTTGTTTGTGGATATGTATACATTTGTTAATTTTATACATCTAAACATATATTTGTATAAATGAAAATATGTATGGATTTTAACTTATTTTGTCAAAAGTCCACAGATATTATAACTGAAAAAGTACCAAACAAAAAGAATGATTTTACCCGCATTGCATTTAAAATATAAGCAGCCCATCACTATCTACAACTGTCACGTAACCTCGTAATGAAATTCTATTTTCTACAGGTTGGCACGTTACGGTTAAGTGACATTACAGTCAGTTAAGCATTTGCATTGCTTTCCATAAAACAGAAGTAAAGGAAAAAACATGTAAAATCAATTAAAATGGATAATCATTCAGGAAAGCAAATTTCGATCTACCAAATGTTAAAAATACAATTTGGTTTAAGGATTGATGTTTGACTAGTGACGTCAGCAGTCGTCGATGGCTGCGAGTGTAAGACGGCAAATCCATCTGAGGAGATCGAGTGGTTGCGATCAAAACATGTCATGGTAACCTGCCGGCCAGGGTTCGAGCCCGAGCCACGTCAAGAATGAAAGATTATCAATAACAATTTTAATTAATTTTCATGTTGTAAAATTCCTTTCTTCACAAAAAAAAAAAAATAATTTAATAAAAATTAAATTTCATGAACTTAAGCCTAATTAAAAATATTAAAAATTTGGATTAAAAACCATAAATAGTTCAACAAAATAACCAAAATACTAATTATAAATAATTATGTTACTGCACTAAGATAATCTTTAAGGAATTTGTCCACAGACTTCAATTAAACAAATAAAATAAAAAAAAAAAAAAATAAAAAAGTGACGTGTGAAAAATGCCCAAATCGGTATTTGAGGGCAGCTTTTGAAGAAAGAGACAAAGAAACACAATATCTTCCGTCCCGTGTAGCCTCTGTATAATCTGTGCCACCTATTCTCAAACATAACAGTGCAAACTTTAACAAAGTATGGCATTCCTTATTTCATCGGTTTCTCAACTGATATGCAAATAAAATAGAGTTAAAAATGACAATGCATCGGATTTGCAGTGGTCTAAAGTATAACTGCATGATTCAAACACTGCTTTGACGTTGCATACAAACGCTTAGGAAGGCAGCCTTTTTTTAGTCGCAGAGAAGTTAACTGCTATATAATTTAACCATCTTTGCTTTTAAGAAGATTTCTCCATAACTTGTTGAATTCCCCATTTTTATTTTTGATAAATACACTCAAATTTGTTGTTGAGGGGAACCTAGTTTCTATGCAACTAGTTTCACTGGTTGGTTAGGCCATATCATCAGAAAACCTTTTTCTAAAGAATTTTAAAAAGATAAAGATATAAAAATAAAACTGTAAAACGAACGAGAATTACAAAAGTACAAGTTTTATTTGCAAGCGATATCAAATCTTAGACAAAACACCAACAATAAACAGTGAGCTTATCTTTTCTTACATTCTAAATTTGCTAAATATGTTCTGCCATTACCAAACAGCGTTTTTGCATTTTTCATATGTAATATTCCTAGAAAATCCCAACCTACATAAAGTTGGTGTGGGTATGTCCGTCCCTGGGATGTCTGAGTGGGAATGTAAACATTTTGTGTTAGTAAAATTAAGTAAAAGTTATATTCTAAACTAAAGTTTTAGATCCATACAGGACAATATCTTTCATATTAGTTTCCGAAAATCACTTGATTGCCTTAAAATTAAAATTCGGCTCAGATAAGATAAATGTCATATTATGTAGTCAAAATCTTTCCACAAAATTTGTACCAGTAAGTTAAACCCACATTCCTCAAAACCATCCCAATTGCCACAAATCTGATATAAATCGTTATGTCGCATTTTCAAAGTGCGGTTGCTAATCAACAGAAGTTGCTCTATTTCAGCAGTAGAGGTTAGGTAGCTCCATCTTCTTAGCAAAAGGCAAGTGACTTATGTCCAACCAATGTTTCAAAACCGATGATCCCAAATATGCTTTGTATCGCAATAACATTCACATCTTAAAATTTCGTTTTGATGTGCTTAAAAATATCGCATACAATAAAAAAATACGAAAAAGTAATTTTTATTTATTTTTAATATTAAAAACGTATTGAATATTTTATCAGTCAATTAATTTTAAAAGGAACAATTGGACTACATATATATACATTAGAGCGACTCAAGTTGTATGGAAGCAAAGTTCGTGCTCGATGTACCTCCTAAAAATGAACGTTGGACTTTTTAAAGATGACATTTTAAATATGTCGGCTCCATTTTTGCACATTTTGTTAATTTGTGAATCTGTTCCCTTACCAACATATACAAATTGGGTATCGACAGAAAGGTTTTTTTTAAGGCGCATCCAACTGTGTATACAATTTGTCCAAGGACGGTCATCCATGTCTTTTTTTTAAGGATTTTCTGTAAAAATAATGGTTTTTGAATTTTTTGTTTGGAGTTGTTTGTAATAAAAGTGCCAAATTAACATATTTTAATCTTTAGTCGATTTAATAAAATATGTGTCTCAGCATTTTTTGAAATTCGTGCTAGTTCGCGTTTTGACAAAAATGCAATGGGGTGGTAACCCTTCGTTTTATATAGGGCAATATGGGTATCAATTTTTTTTCTTTTGCCAAGTACATCATCTTTATATTTAAATAATTTAGATTTTTCACATATCATCATTTCTTTTTTTCTTTCTTTAGTCCTATTTTCATCCATTCATGATCTTGAAACTAAATCCGCTATCATATTAGAGTTACTACAAAATTTCATTTGTATATACTCCAGAGCACAGTGTAAAATGCATCTAATTTGCAAAAATCTAAATTATTTACATACAAAGATGATATACTTGGCAAAAGATAAAATTTGATACCCATATTGGCCTATTTAAACGAAGGGTTACCACCCCATTGAATTTTTGTCAAAACGCGAACTAGCACGAATTTCAAAAAAAGCTGAGACACGTATTTAATTAAATCGACTAATGATTAAAATATGGTAATTTGGAACTTTTATTACAAACAATCCGGAACAATAAATTCAAAAACCGTTTTTTTACAGAAAATCCTTAAAAAAAAGGACATGGATGTCCGTCCTTGGACAAATTGTATACACAGTTGGATGCGCCTTAAAAAAACTGTCGATACCCAATTTGTATATGTTGGTAAGGAAACAGATTCACAAATTAACAAAACATGCAAAAATAGACCCTTTTTCAAACTGGTCCAGCTCACGAGAGGTCAAAGCTGGAGCCGAAATATTTAAAATGTCATCTTAAAAAAGTCCAAGGTTAATTTTTAGGAGGGTACATCGAGCACTTTTTTTGGTGAGTCGCTCTAATATACATATGGGCATTTCCATTTTGACGTGTCGTGATATTTGTACCACAAAATTTAACAAAATTAAATGAAGTCAAATTTGTAAAATGGGTTTTTATATTTACACAGTAATGAAGTAGAACTATATTCAGAAAAAAATTACAGTAATCGACGCTAAGCATTTGCAGATATAAGCAAAAATATGCGCTGGCGTCATGTTAAAAAAAACGGAAGTGTATTTTGACTTGCATTACAAACTAAATAAGACTGCGAATTGAGCAAGACGTTTTGTATAAAACCTTTTTTAGTAAACTTTGGACTTATATAGATTTATTTTCCAAGTCATAAAATTTAAAAATCGTTGCTCTTTGAAGGAACATATGGGCATTTTCAGCGAAAAGTCTCCTTTTTTTAATGTAACGCCATAATGCAAAAAGGTTGTATTTTAGAACCATGTTTTTCAAATGTTATCCCTTTTGTTACTAAATGTAGAGCTAGTTGCGCTTTACACCAAAATATAAATAAGTAAACTATACATATAAATTTGTCTGAGAAACAATTAGAATTACACTGCGTTGCTTGACAAAAAGTAGACTTTTCGCTGGAACTGCCCATATATACTTTTAAAATTTATGAATTATGAAAATAATTGACGTGTGTCGTTTCCTTTCTGGCATAAATGTTGCCTTTCTTAGTGTAATATTGTAGGCGCATAACATGTTTTTTTCTAATTGTGTTGCCCAACAAAACCAAAGATTTGTTACATGTTTCACCTTCAGTTGAATTGTAATTTCTTAATTTTTGTATTATGGTTTACAACTTTGCTATATTGCGGTGAACAAAAACATAACAAAAATTACAACCGATCACAACCAGTTGTCTTAACAACTCAACTGAGTTGAGTTGTAAACCGTTATAGGGGCCTCAATTCTGTGCGGAATATTACAACTGTGTTCAAATCCTTCCGTCTTCACTATTGTCGTATATCCAGAGATGCATCATATTTACGGAAAGCAGAGCTAAAATTGTAGCTCTAGCGGGTGTCTTTTCGCCCTTAAAGTTAAGTGCGAAATGTTTGATATGTCTAAACAAGATAATGAAAAATTCGTCAAACATTGACGTCTGTTGGCTGATATGTTCTTAGAATACCTAATAAACATTTCAATAGCCAGCTGCAGGACTTTTATTTAATATGAGTCATAAAGGAAGGCTTAATCAAAAGGGCTATTTAAGAATACCTGATCTTTGGTCAGAACTTTATGACCTTGATATAATGCACGGCAGAATTAGGCACTACTAAGGTTTTGCAGACCCCAATAAAGATCAGTGGTTGATTTGAACCCAAGCAATAAGATTGGGCCTGAAACATAACGTCTACTGTAGGAGTTGTCAGCTCAGAAACAAGATGAGAAATGCTATTTTACTTTCTTTGTCAATGCCCTGATCTGAGAGATACTAGGATTAGCCATTTTGGCAGACCAGAATTGCATTGTTTGGATTTTCTGCCTAAGTTAGGACTAAGGTCAATATTTCTCTTTAGCAAGAATCGAAATAGTTAGAGGCTGCCGTGATGCATATAGATTAATCCAGCGCTAAATATTGTCTCTTGCTCATGGTATTACAATAGGAGAGTTGTAATACCCTAGTGAGCCGTCCTCGTGTCGGCGGTCCATTGCACCTTCCCTAACCTACGATTAGCATTATTTTAAAAATTTTATGGGTATTGATATAAAAAATATTTTCTTACAATATGCAAATTTAAAGAAAATCAAATACATGGTAAAAGAATTTTCGACATTACATTTATTAAATAAATACAGTAGAACAAGTCAATAACTTACACCGCAAAATTTTTGTTTTATTGCTTGATACGAAAATAGCGAATTACGAAATCATTTTAGATAAAGATGAGTTTATTTCGAAGAGGAAAAAAAAACAGAAAACAAATCAACAGATGTCTTTAATATGCCCTTTTACCTAAAAAGGATTTTCTTTGCCCACGTTTTGTTTACAAATTATGATTTTTTTTTTATATAATTTAAAAATTAAAATTCCAGCAATATAAAACACAAATTCCAAATTTATAAATTTTAGTAATTTTTTTTTAAGTATAATTTATTAATAATTAAAAGTCTCGTTTAAGCGGTGGGAGTACATTCGTGAGATTCGTATTCGATTAGAAATTCTATTGCGTTTTTAAAAAGCACTTCATCCATTTGTAAATACGACTTTTATTTATATTTCTAGATTTGATTTCAGTTTATTTTTAATTTAAAAAATAGTTTTTATTTGATTTTCTATTCTATTTTTCGTTTGTTTGTTTTGGTTTATTTTGTTTTCAAAATTAGTAACTATTGTGTAAATGGAGACAAAGTGTCACCGCGAATTTCCATTTAGGGATTGTGTTTGTTTGTACTAATGAATTCTTCTCTTTTAAAATTCTAAAAATGTTTCGTTGTTTATTACAGACATTAACATGACCAATTAACCCAAGCTTTAGCAACCTACACACAACGTCGTTCCCTCTATATAGACATTTAAAATATAAAATTGAATAGTAATACAATTGTCATCTTTTGTGGTATCGAGTGTTCTATAAAATATGCTTTCAATTATTACAATGTTTTGAATCAAATTCATTAAGTTTTATTGATGTTTTAGATGATCTTGTCATAGTTTTAATTAAAAGTTTAACAAATGTATTTCAAAAATCGTATTTAACAGCGGTAAGTTTTAAAAAAATTAATTAAATCTCAACAACGTTAATAACCGGCTTATTTGACATTTTTAATCGTTTTTAATTTCATATTTTCAAATTACTTAACAAATTTTTAAGCAGCTTGCGTTGCATGGAATTTTTTTGCTTAATCGTTTTAATCTGTTTTAACAAGTTAATTAGTTTTGCTGCTAATTTAAAATGAATTAAATTTGTTTTATGCATTATTTTTTGTTTTAATTGAATTCCTCCGTTGATTTTTTAAAATTAAAAAAAAATTGCCTGAAATGTTTCGATATAATACAGACGAAAATTTTTATTTATACATATATTTTTTTATACATTTCAGATCAGTAGGGAATTTTTAAGCCCACACCACAATTAAGGCGAATTCACTACACCGATCGACTTAGTTATTTAAAGGAATTGAATATTTATTTGAAGTGAATTCAACTGGAAAGCAATTTTTCTGAAATTAAAGCTTTACAGACTTATTTTTAAACGTGTTTTGTTTTATATAAAAATGGGATAACTATGTTTTAGGCAAATATCTATTGCTTTATGAGTTCAATTGAGGAAATTAGTAGTTCCGCAATATTTAATTTTATTTTTATTTAATGCCCCGGTTGGCTAGTTTGTAGTGAGCTAGTCTATCAGTTACGGGTTCGAATCATACCACAGACTGAGGTCTGTTTTACTACAACTGGCTGAAGGTGTACGTTACTGTTGCTCGGTAAATAAAGTTAATATATAATTTGTAATTACATTTGTAACATTCTATAAATAGATTAAACAGAAGTAAGAAAGTATAGTCAGTCAATCCCGACCATATGATACCCTACACCACATTATTTAAAAACTTGTTTTCGAGAGTGCATGGCTATTTAAAAAGGGATCTATCCATGTTTTAAATTTAGTTAAAATCTGTAAAATAGTTTCGGAGCGGTAGAAATTGCCCCCTATCTCCCCTCGTGGTCCTATTGTTCAAAAATTCATTGCGTATGTGTCCATATAAATATGGATCTATCTATGTTTTAAATTGCATTAAAATTGGTCTGGCAGAAGGACCCTATTGCGGAAAGTAGCTTGTATGGGGCTATATGAAATTATGGACCGATTTGTCCAATTTTCAATGGGCTTGGTTATTGTGCCAATTTCATTAAATTGTCTTCAAAATGGCGACATGTACTTTGGGCACGAGGTTACATGGACAGCCAGCCAGCCTGCCA
Organism: Pollenia angustigena; assembly: GCA_930367215.1. Lineage (NCBI taxonomy): Eukaryota > Metazoa > Arthropoda > Insecta > Diptera > Polleniidae > Pollenia > Pollenia angustigena. The sequence goes on along the minus strand of OV884057.1, from coordinate 113,360,832 downwards.
GACATCGGACATCGTTAGATCGAATCAGAAAGTGATTCTTAGCTATAATCTTACTGCTCCGAATAACTCCAGTGTAAAACTGTGTTAAACAGATCAAATTCTCCTCTCCAATAGACACTTCGAAATTTTCTTTAAGAAGACGAAAAAATTGTAGAAATTAAAGCGGATTCACTAATGTGGTCCGCAGTCTGCGCGATTTTTTTTTGTCTGTCTGTGAGTTAGACCTCAAACTCTTTCTGTTAGGGAGTGTACAAAAAACTTTGTTTTTCAGGAGAAAACTTTCCTACAGTGATCGTATTCTTCTGAATTCTTCTGAATTCTTCCCTGTATACTCCTTCTTAAGGCTGAACTGAGGGCGTTTTTTAAATCATTCACCACAGAAGGAAAGGGAATATAAAAGCTTGTCATTCCACCTGTAGTTTGTACAATATTGATCTAAGACCCTAAATAATAAATATATTCTGGTGCCTTATAAGGAGCGCAGTTGATTTACCGCTGTCCATCTCTCTGTCTGTCTGTTGAAATGGGGTTTCCGGAGTCCCCAGTAGTTATTGGGATAAGGTTGTTTTATATTTATATAACAACGACTGCCTCTAATTTTACCCATAAATTTCTTTATATTTTTTATGTTTATCTGGAAAAGACAAGAGCCAAAGTTTCCAAGCATATTGGTTATCAATTCACAGCATACGACAAAAACGTGGGCGGGATTGAAGAAGTGAGCGTGGCACAAAATAGATTTACTTATATCCGGTATTTATATTCATAACTGTTCTGTTCTTATCACACCGTAGTGAAGGGTGTATAAGATTCGGCATAGCCGAATATAGCACACTTACTTGTTTTTTTTTGCCATCATGAGACAAAGTAAGTATCGATTTTTAAATTGGCCCATTTTGGACATGGATATTTATACATTTGCACTTAAGAATTCAGAATATGCACTTCATCTTCGGATCTGTACATATTTAAATTGATTGTAAATTGTCAAAAGTTTTAGAAATATTCTCATTTTCTTCATAAGTCAAAATGCTTCGTGATCTTAGATACGTTTTTCTGGTTCATCTTAAGTGTCTGTTCTAGAATGTCATACAAACATGGGGACGTTTCGCCAGGCGCCACGAATCATGTCAGCTTCATGCATGAACTTTATCAAAATTTTCAGTATAAAAAACCACTTAACAGAAGTTTATTTTTTCCAGAAATCTAACAGAATTTAATATTAATGCATTCCAAGAATTTTGTATTTCATGAAATTTTTGTAGGTTGTACGTCAACCAGGTAAATGTCACTTAAGGAACTTTCTTTTTTTTTTGTTTGTTTTGCCCAGCCCATGCCTTTTTAATTAAAGTTAATTTGTGTTTTTTTTAATTTATTATTTTTTTGCACGTTAATTAATATTTTTATGTAATTTTTGTTTGTTTATTTCTTGTTTGCTTATGATTTTTTTTTGCATTTTTTGCGTTCTTTTTTTATGTATTCCAGACACAAAAAGCATGAGTCGTGAAAGCGATGACAATTTGAGTTCCATCAACTCTCAGTACACAGGTAAGAAATAAGCATTTATTTATTTTTTTATTTGTTTATTTTAATTTACTTGTCTAATTTGTTATTAAAAAAAAACATTTATTTTTGCTTTTTATTTAACTGAAATCATCATCTCATTTTGTTTCTTTGGGTTTATGTAACACAATGAAATTAGTTCGTTTAATTTTCCATTTAATTTTAATTTAGCAATTTATTTTTTTTTTTAATTTCGAATGCCATACAATTATTAAAAAAAATATCTTATTACTGTTGTCAATTTAAAATTGCTCTTAAATAAAGACAATAGCTGCCGTAGAAAAAAATCCCCTACTGTGGCGAAAAGTTTTTATTATCTTTTTTTTTAACTTCATTGGAAACCTTTACAACCTAAAATTCACAGTGGGAAAAAATGATTAACATTTTACTAGTTGGTAATACCATCATGAAACAACTTCCTAAACGCACAACTTTTTCAAACTAATCGTTACTTACAACTGCATTACACCTAAATCCTGAAGTACTTTTTCGCCATTCACACACCAAACCGCATATGCACGTAGTTCGGGGGTTGGATCACATTTCGTTTCATAACTCTTTTGCTATCGGGCCTGTTCTGAAAGTCAAGTAATTTTTCAAATCACATTTGTGATTTTGTGGAGTTAAGAAAATCATACCGTTTTTTTTTTGGTTTTCTTTCGGCAATTGAAAATTACACCGAAACACACAAACATCAAAATATCACACGTGCAGGGATGCCAGATTTGCGATTTTTTGTTCCGAAATTAGCAAAGTGCCGATTTGCTGATTTTTTTCTAAAAAGTGACGATTTTCTTCAGTCTCGTTCGTTGTTCAATCTTGGAATGTTAAGCAGCCGTACCTTAACAAGAGCAAAAGGCGGAACGTTTTCTTTCGCTTAGCTTTTACGCTGATATGCCATACCTAAGCAAGAGCGTTAACGTTGCGCCACGAACATATTTTTCTTGTTTAATAAAACCTAGAAATTATAAATTAAAATAGAGATAAAAACGCTAGATTGACCAAAAATAGCTAAATTGCCATTAACAATAGTGGCAAACTTCACTATTAAAAGAGCTGTCGAAATCGGGGTTTCCAATTGCAAAGCGTTGAGGCCGCTCAATTCAAAAACGAGAAAACGCGTGCCGCTTTTGTTTAGATACGGCTGTAATATGCAAGTCTTAAGAGAATCTTTAAATGATTATTTTCAGAATACAAAAAAAAAAAAAAATTTAATATGTACCAGAGAACGGCTTTGTGCAATTGCAAAAAAATCGCATGAAATGAACAGCAACAAATACACCCACTTGCGGTCATACAATCAAACTTGTGCAACCGAAAATATTCGCTGATGGTTTGCAGTCATTTAAATAATGCACATCGTGCTTTGTTATTTATACCATCGCTAGCTTCGTTTTTTAATAAAGATGTTTGTGTGTTCGGTGCGACAATGATTGTTTTGGTAAAGAAAAAAAAAATACAAACAAAAAAGCCAGAAATGAAGCAATTATTACTCATGTATCCATTCAGCATTAACTATGTAGTACAAGAAAAAAAATTTAAATGAAACTAAACGCACATACATATGTAGGTACATACATACAATTTCCATAGAAACAGACTTTTTTTCATCTTAAAAAGTACAGTAGTTCTGTATGTACAATTTATTCTTGTTATTGTTGTTAATTTTAACAAAGCGTCTCATCGAGTGGTTTATTGTTGTTAATGTTAACAAAGCGTCTCATCGAGTGGACAATGACTACTTGAATGCAAAAGTATAAGAATGTGTTCCTTTGAATTTACACATTTGTGTTATATTGCGTGCGCAACAAAAATGCAAATAAAGCACTTTCAATAAAAAACGAATACATGCAAAAAACATGTGTACGAAACGATGTAAAAATTACCAACGTTGAACTTTGTTTTGCAAGCAAAGATTGAATGTAAATTTTAGCGTATGAATAAATCAAGAAAAATAGTGATTTTGAAGTTCTCTGATATGTAAATTGTTTATTTTTCGTAAAACCATCATTGAATAAACCTTTTACGACTCCCTGTATAAATCATACGCGAACATTTCACGAGTTGTAAGATAATATCTACATGAGTCTCATACGATTCTTGACATGAAAGACTCGTTAGATAATCTTTACCCACGTCTTAAACGATTCCCACAACGATTAAAAAATTGCTGTTATCGACGATCAAAGACGTCTCAGTATCTTTTAGACAATTGAAAATGCTAGCTGGGTATGAAGTATTATGTTTTTGTTTGAATGTTTTCTTACAGGTATTCAAATCGAACAAAATTGTTTAAAAAAAACTAAATTTTAAGTTGCCCAATTTTTTTTATTTTTTTTTTTGTGACGATTTTTCATAACGTGGAAGACGATTTTTTTTCTCAGGAAATTGAAGATATCCTCAGAAAATTATCTGGCAGCCCTGCACACGTGTGATTTTAAAAGGCACACGTGATTTAAATTACAGTGATTTTCAGAACGGGGCTGTATTTTTAATTTCTTTGAAAAGGGGCGTGTTTTCATCAGACGGGCTAAATTAACTTAGAATAAATTAATAGTTCTCGATGTTTCACACGAAATGAAAAACTTCAAAGATATCCCCCGCATATACACCGCATTTAATGGCGGTAAATATAAAAGCGATAATGTTATAGTAGATCAAATTATTAACGTAAAGCAAATCAAGACTTTAATCCTAAAACGTGGTTAGTATACACATATATGTATATATTTTTCTTGTTCCTATAAGGAGCCTATAAGGTCCTTAACGATTGTATTCCATTCTTGTTAATCTGCTAATACAATCTTAAGCTCGTTCCAAATTTTGCTGACTTTTGCCGCTTCGATGTCTAGTTATCGATGCCAGGTGTAGCTCGGCCGCCCTTTAATGCGGCTGCCTTGGGGATTCCAGTGTATTGCGTTTCTGGTGATGTCGGCTTGATATTTTCGCAGGACATGCCCAATTCACCGCTGTTTCCTTCTTCTGATTTCATACTCAACTGGTGTTTCTCCGCACTCGGACCATAAACATTCGTTTGTGATCGTGTTTGGCCAGAAAATCTTTAGTATGCGACGGGCGCGTATTTGTTGTGAAGATTGTAATGGCTTTGGTTTTTGGAATAGTAATTCTGAGACCACAAATTGCTGTTTTGGCTTCGATGTTTAGTTTTGCCTGCATTGCAACAAATCTATACACAGATATCGACTGCATAGTCTAAATCTTCGAGGCGGCCGTTTAGGCGCCAGCTGATGCCTCTTGGTGTGGCTATGATTTTTTCCATGATGCTGTCGATAACAACGTTAAATAACAGGTGGATAGTGGGCAACCTTGTCGCGCACCTACTTTGACACTGATTGGACAACTGATTGCGTCCTCGTGAAGGATGCGGCTTTAAGCATTCTCGTACAGTGCCTTGGTTATGGCAATAAGCTTCTTCCGGTATTCCCCTTTCAGAGAAGTGTGTTCCATATTGCAGGGTGATGTATTTTGTCGAACGACTTCTCGTAGTCAATGAATGCTAGATTTAACGGAGAGTGCCATTCGACTGATTGTTCCTTTATTATCTGCACGGAAAGAATTATTTACTCAATATGGCTTGAACCAAGAACATTTTGCATGACTCTTGCCCCAGCCAAAAATTACATATTCTAAATACATGTGTGTGTGGCTGGGTTTAAGCAAAATGTTTCTTTACTTAAGAAAATTTTACTAAATACGAACCAAATAAGTTAAAATAAAGAAATTATTTTTAGATTTTGGACTTTCTTGTTTTAAGAAACAAAATTGATTACTTTAGAAAATAAACTTCCTTCCGTGTAAGGCTGTTGATATGTTCAATATATCTTTGGACAATGCGTCTGATAAACGTTTGTTTATTAATCGATAGTTTTCAAATAACCTCTGACGTCGAGTCAATTGAATGCACATAGTCGAATGTCAAGCGCATTAGTAGGGTCATCGCCTGAGTGTTTCCTCAAAGTAAAAAAGAAGAACTTATTTTTCGTCCCGCAAATTAAAAAAAATTCTGATTCGTTAAAATTTGTAGTAAATATAATATCAAAAATTGTAGCGCGCCTAAACTCGACCCGTATCAAAAGTTCTCGAAAGATTTCAATTCGAAAGACTTTAAAGTATCAAATTAAATCATCAGAATTTTCCATAATAATAAATATAATGTTTTTAATAAAGTAGCAAAAACAGTTTTCAAAATGTGTATTTAGCACATGTTTCCCCTCCAACCAAGTCATCAAAACTTACATCAGCAGCTTTTATTGTGACTTAATTCTTTAAATGTACAATTATTATTTTCTGAAGTGTTAATTTGGCCATGTTTATAAAATGGAAAAAATATTGCGTTATAGTTGACCATATTTCTTAATTCATTGAGTAAAATTTATTTCATAACGAAATTATGAATGAAAAAAAAAAAAACAAAAATCAATTATGCCGATCAGGTTTTAACAATAGAATATTTTACAAAAAGCAAATAAGGGCAAGTTTTAATTATTATTTAAAACATTAAGGGCCAGTTTTTGACTTTCTATTAAAATACAGAAAGAAAGTAAATTTTTAATTAAACTTAAGTTGTTTTTAAAAACAGTTTCAGTTTTTAAGTGCTACTCGATTAACCCTTTTTAATTAACAAAAAAAAAAAAAAATACTTCTTAATATCATAAAACAGATGTTTAATGATAATAAAGAAACTTGTCAAGTGTATTTGTTCTGAAGGTAGCTTCAAAGAAACAAGCTGATAAGGTTTTGCTTTGCCTGTTGTTTTTGTGCTGTTGTGATCTCGAGGCCTATGGAAAACTGAATAGTCTTTAAATAATCAACGTAAGCTTTTTAGATTAAGTAAGGTTAGGTTAAGAAGGGCTATGCGCCCAAGGACAATCCTTCACCCGGAAACCAATGCGGTCCATTGTGAATCAGAATAAGCTTTTAAAGAACCATTAAAAAAAACTGAAAAATTCCATTTCGTATTTAAATATGCATGGTGCACTCTTGTCAAAACTTGCTGCATTTGGTGTCGGTGATAATTTCTCTCGATTTATATCGAGTTTTCTCAGAGATCGCACTATACGAGTTGTTATAGATGGGGTTTCGTCAAACGAGTTCAAGATTCATTCAGGAGTACCGCAAGGCTCCGTTCTTTCTCCTACTCTTTTTCTTATCTTTCTAAATGACCTCCTTTGTCAAACTTCCAACCCTATCTACTCTTTTGCAGATGACAGCAACCTTTGCCATTCGTACTTATTTGAATGCAGACCAAGCGTATCCGATGTCGGTGCTATGAAGCAGAGTATGAACGATACGCTTGGCCGAGACCTTGACATAGTCTCGGAATGGGGTCGTGTTAATAGGGTCGATTTTAATGCCCGGAAAACCCAATGTTGCGTTCTGACGCATAAACGCGCGACAAACCGGGGTGCCTCATCTGTATATATGGGTGGTATAATTATTGAGGAATCAGAATCTCTTGATGTTCTGGGCATGAAGATACAATGTGATGTCCGATGGACTGAACATATATTCAAGGTGTCGAAAGAAGCATTCAAGTGCCTCGGTTTTCTAAGACGGTGTAGGATATACTTCACTCCATCTGATCTCCTTACTATTTATACCACCTATATCCGACCGCGTATGGAATACAACTCTCATGTGTGGGCCGGTGCTCCAAAGTCTATTTTGGAGCTTCTCGACCGCGTGCAGGAGAGGGCGAAGGTTCTCATTGGTGACAGTAGGGTTACCAATTCTATTGACTCCCTTGAGCACCGTCGCAATGTGGGTTGTATTTGCCTGTTTTATCGTTACTACAATGGGATGTGTTCCGACGAAATCAGGGATCTGGTTCCCGAAACCCGTACGTTTGTTCGTAATACACGTTTTTCCTCAAGAGCCCATCCTTATGTGGTCGATTGGCAGGTGAATCGTACAACGCATTACAGAGAGAATTCGTTTTTTTCCCCGGACTCTTCGTATGTGGAATAACCTTCCTGCAGAAGTCTTCCCTCTCACTTACAACATGATTAAGTTCAAATCGAATGTTCACAAACACTACTCCCTCTATCCTCCTTCCCATAACCTATTTTCTTAGTTCCAACACAATGCAATGCATTAATAGGAGTCATCCCCTGAGTGCTGGTCCTAACAGTAAAAAAAAAAAATAAAGGATAAATAATATTTAAATTCGAAGTCAAAAACAGAGCCTATTTTTTTCCAAGAACCAACAAAAAACTTGTACTTTGCATATGAAACGTTAAACTTTATTAGAAGTTTCTTTTAATTGTTAAAAATCGGAATAAAAATATTAGGTTAATTACGTCATTAACAACTTACAAATAGTTATTTTAAGGATGCTATCTGACATATAAATGCATTTTGAAGCTGCCGTATTTTCTGCTGAAGATGTGGTTCAATGACATTTTTATGTCAAATTTAATTTTTCATCTTTTTCAAGAAACACAATTTATCACAAAAAAAAACAAACAATTTACAATTAAAAACAAAATAAAGAACAAAAAAATTGACTTCTGCTTTCAACTAAAAGAAGAAAAAAACAGAAGAAAGTCGTTGCCACTACGTTTTTTTAACAACCAAAAGAAGTCTGTAACTACTGCAGTGCTGCCATCGTATATAAAATACGGTAGGTAGTAATAATGGCCCTAACTGATGGTGATTTACCATAGTGGCCTCCCTAGTTAGCATTTTGTATAATCTAAAGGAGACGTGAAAACTTTACCGCCGTTTAAGCCAATAAAAGTATTAGTAGAATTCACAGCCTTGTGCAAATGGTCTTGCATCGTAGCATTTGCAAAATGGTCGAGTATATTTTTACTCTACACCAGTGATAACCAAGCAACAAACAAAGTTGTTGTATACATATGAATTGCCGACCGTGTCTGTGTAAAAAATTCGATTATTGACTGCCTCGCGAGACTATGGAGTGGCCCGAACAAAGTTGTTGTATACATGTGAATTGCCGACCGTGTCCGTGTGAAAAATACAATTATTGATTGCTCGCGAGTCTATGGAGTGGTTATGACTGCTCTACACCAACAAAATATAACGGCAATGCACTTGCTACTCTTTTGCAGATAAGCAACGCTTAAAATCAAAAGCTTATATTTACTCGACTTATGCAACACTTGATTGCAAACCGACAGATAACACTCAGTGAACCAAGTCGATCGGTTTGCTATCGGTGGCTAAACGCCGTCGCTTACCTCTCATACTCATACCCGCCAACGCTGACCTTATGTTGGCTTGGTCTAATTTGCTGAAAATAACAAATAAAAAAAAAACCGAAGAGGTCATTCACAGTTGAAAGAGAAATGTTTACAATTGCATAAATTTGCAATCTCAAATTGCAAGTCAAGATCGTGAATTGGGCTATTTTGAAATTCATTTGCACCGGTTTGACCGGCTACGTAGTCTTTGGTGTGCTCTAATAGACTCATGTTTCATCCACCACTGTTGCCCAAACCTTTATGAAGCTATGAGTCACCAGATCAAGGATTTAGGACTTCTGTAGATATAAATTTCGCTTAGAGTAGTTTTTCGTGGATATATGTATGTATATGTTGGAAGATTGGAGCTATCTTCAACGGGAGTCCCTTTAAAATAACGAAATTAAATTAATTAAAATGCCTTTCATAAAGGGGTCGCTGCTATAATTAAACAAAAAAATAAAAATTTTTTCATCTATAAATAAGAGAATTCGTTTGTTTGAAAATTTAAATTTTTACGATAAATTTCTGTGCAATAACTTTGCTGTCGTTTATTAAAGCAAACCGGAAATTTAAATGCCAAAAGTTCAAATATCAATTTGAAAAATAGTCTAAAATAAAAAAGCTGTTGACATTAAAGTAATAAATCTAAAATTGCAGTAAACAGTCTTAATAAAAATATCAAACTTAAGAAAAATTTATATTTCAGACACTCCTTGCCACTGAAAAACATAAAAATGCATAAATACTTAATCGAAAATGAAACAAGACACAGTCACGATTTCTACAACGTTTTAGAATTAATGGCACAAATAAAATGGATCGAGATAGAAATAAATTAAAACATAAATTTAAAATTGTTGTAAAACAGCAACTGTCTGTCCGTCTGACAGAGAGAGAGAGATAGAGAGAAAGAAAGAGACCTGCACACTAACAGATAATCAATTGCTAAAGTGCAATGAGTGTATATTTTTATTTTTTGTTCCTCATTTAAATTATGGCATCAATAAATATTTAATTTCGGTTGAATCTTGAAATTTTTGTCTTAAACATTCTACTAGATTTGCTGCATTTTCGAGATAATCTTTATAATTTACAAAAGCATTCAGGTGGAAAATTACAAAAAAAAAATTATTTCCGCTGGTGATTTTAAAATGACTACATTGATTACATTACACTCATTTACTTTAACAATTTAATAATCTACAGTTTAAATTATAATTTCCAATAATTATTTTTTTTTTTAAATTGTGCTTTTTGAACCAAAATTCATGTGGGTCTTAATACAGGCTTAATTTATTAAACACCGCCACCGTCACCCAAGCAACATCATCGTTCAAACTGGAAAACTTGTTATTTATCTATATCTACATTACCGAGTATCTATAAGTTAAACATAAACTTTAACGATTTTGTTTGCAATTCGCCCACATTTTAAATTGTGGTCCCTCCACCTTCTCCTTTTTAAAATGCAAAAAAAATAAAAAAATATTGGTTGGCAAAACTGAATTTTAAGGATGTCCTATACGAAAATAAATTTTGTAGAAATAGCGAAAGAAATAATTTAAAGAGTCCGACCAAAAGTTTGGGCTCGGATTGGGAATTTGACAAAAAGCTTTATTTTCGGTTGATGTTTGGCGTTCGATAAAATCTACGCCGAAATCCGAATTTTGATAAAAAAAATTTACATTTTGTGGGTGGTGACCGGTTTGCCGCATGACACATTTTTGTCTAAATTGGAAAAACTAGAATTTCTTAGCGATAACGTCATTGTTTTTGAAAAAACCTAATGCGATGGAAAATAGTACAAATAAATCAAAAAGAACATTTAGATGATTAAAATAAAATGAAAATGTTGTTGTTCAAGAAGTCACAATTTTTTACTGAGCCCTCAGGGCCCTAGAAACTAAATTGTGCAAGAGTACTGGAACTTGCGCATTTTTAAATATTAAGGCAATAGCCAAAAATTACCACCGACGAGCGTTTCTTGTGTTGTTTATTTCTGCAGGAAAACTTTATTTCTACCAAAGAAACAATTTACAAGTCGTAAGTGCAGAAAACTTTTTGCAATCATAATACTAAAATAATAAACTTTCACATTAATATTTTGAAAAACTGAACACTGAATTTGTTAATTGGCAACACTTAACCAGAATGAATTAATCTTCTTTAAACATCGATCACCAACAAAGCAGCACTTCAGGATAGATAACTTAAGCGGAGTTGAGTGCAAATGATCTTGCGAGCAAGTAAAAAAATATCGTAGCTCTTGTATAACAGCAAGCTGAGTACTCGTTTCTTTTCCCCTCGTCACTCTCGCCTACAAAGTAGCAAGCTGATCAATAAGACTTGCATTGTGGAAATTGGGACTTTGCAATTTAACAACAAACTACACAGAACCGCAATTGTCACATCATTGCTTTTGCGCTCTTACTTGAACAGCTGACATTTGTAAACAATAATTAAGAAACTTCAAAGAAATCTACTAATGCTTCCAGAATATTTGCTTTTGAATATCTTCAATGACATTTTTAAATAATTTCACAAAATAATCAAACACCTTTTTGTACATTTTCAAGACCTATAATTTTGGGGGGCCTCTCTGTTAGTACTCTGTATCTGTATTAGATGCGAAAAATAAATGCGCAAACGCATTAAAGAGTAACAATCACTAGATTTGCTAACATTTTCGTACGCATCGCAATAAAGAGTAGCCCCCTGTATATTAGCTGTTACCTAATTTAAAAGCCTGTTCATCGATTTCGAACGTTAACGTAAATCTTACATTGCGAAGTTTCTAAGAAAGTACCACTAGCTGTCAATTGCAAAGTTATTGCAATAACAAACAGTTGCAACATAAAACGCACCAAACACTGAACTCCGCTATTATAAATCTCTACAGGGTTGCATTGTAAAATACATTTGAAAATCGAGTTGCTTTCACACTAACGTTTTGGAACTCACCCATTCGCTATTTTGAACACTCAAAGTCTTACTTGTAACATTATCAAAGCTTAAACAAAACACCAACAATAAACAGTGAATTTATATTTTCTTACATTCCCCTACAATTGGTAGGGTCTTTCCGACTCGAATTGCAGTTGTAAGTGGGTAAAAATGAATAAGTTTACTTTATGTTCATAAACCTGGCTCTAGGTATTAGTGAAAATGTGTTTGATGTGTCGCACCGACAATGCTTGATGGAAAATTAAAAAATTTAGATATGACGGCGAATATTACGTTCAGCACACGTACACGTGTGAATTTGCCTGCTGGACAAGCATTTGAAAAGTGTATTTGGCTCTATGAAGTTTTTGTTTTTGTCTGGCCGTTCATTTAGAAATGTTAAAACGGTGGCATGTCATAACGTCCAGTGTCATAGTGTCCATGGACGTTATGACACTTTTGAAAGTGTCATAGTGTCCACAACTTAACTTATAATGAAAAATATTAAAATGTGTAAAATTTTTTTTGAAATATCAAAATAAGTAAGTACAATGCCAAAAATTCTTACAAGCAAGAATGTAAACAAATTTGGGATCATAGCCGGTCTTCGGCCGGGCGCAAGGATTTTCTCCTCTATCGTATAACAAACACCGGCTTCGCTAACTAAAGCTTCTCTGCACAGCCGGCCTTCGGCCGGGCGCAAGGATTTTCTCCTCTATTATATAACAAACACCGGCTTCGCTAAGTAAAGCTTCTAAAATCTGCCTTGTTTCCGAACGAAAGCCGACTATGCAGAGAAGCTTTAGTTAGCGAAGCCGGTGTTTGTTATACCATAGAGGAGAAAATCCTTGCGCCCGGCCGAAGGCCGGCTGTGCAGAGAAACTTTAGTTAGCGAAGCCGGTATTTGTTATACCATAGAGAAGAAAATCCTTGTGCCCGGCCAAAGGCCGGCTGTGCAGAGAAGCTTTAGTTAGCGAAGCCGGTATTTGTTATACCATAGAGGAGAAAATGCTTGCGCCCGGCCAAAGGCCGGCTGTGTGTGCGCCCAAAAGTGTTTTCGTTATATATTTAATATAAACACCCAGAGAAAAAGCAGCAAAACCATTTTTAAAATTTTTTTTACCATATTATGTTTCATTTAACCAAATCATTGTCACCGACAACCATATTATGGTTAAATTAGTTTCTTTAAAAATAGTTTTGTTGGTTGGGACCATAATGAAACATGTTTTTCTCTGCGTGTATGCAGATCAGTTTTTTGTATTTAACTTCTTTAGTAATTATGGACCTAATTACACTTTTGAAAGTGTCATAATGTCCATTTGCAAAGTATCATACTGTTTTGGAGTGTCATAACGTCCATGGACACTATGACACTGGACGTTATGACATGGCACCGTTAAAACTGTGTTAAAAATATTTCTTTTTTTCAGAAATGTGTGATTTCGTTTGCTTCAAGGCGAATTCATGTAAACGGTGGTGACAAGTACAACACCAAAAACAAAAAAAAAATTATTTTATTTGTTGCTTTCTTTGGTCGATATGTCAAAAACTTAGGCAACTTTTGACATAAGAAGAAAAGAAGCCCCTCTGAAAAATAAATTCGCCTTGGTTTATTTTTTTTTTATCAAAAGTGTTATATTTCAAAAACATCACTGAAAAATTGTCAGAATATCTGTATCTGTAGTGGTTTTTGTAGAATCTATTGCTGTCACCTTACAAAGATATTTATGCATGCGTTGTTTTTGCGGTTGTGGGCCAAAGAAATTGTCACTAACGTTACTTATGGAACTCCTTAAGGGTATAAAATAATTAATGTTTACGAAAAAAATACAATTAAATAAATAGTAGCAAAAATGTTAAATGATTTTTAAACAAATATAAGTATCAGAATTGTCCTCCGAACTTACTTGAATATCCCAGCACCAACTTTGATCTCACCAGAGCACTACTCTTATAGCTTTAAAGTGAATACTTATTTTTCCAACTGTTTTTTTAAATTTTGTAATGTTTAATTTTTTATTTGGTTTAAAATTGGACAGTCCATCAATTTAAGTTCACAATTTCAAAGAAAAAATAAGATGTTACAAACTAAACGATAAATCAAAATTCCAGCTTTTTCTAGTTGAGGTGGTGGCTTTAATAGGAAATCCCCCTTAAGCGGCATTTTATTTTTATTTTCTTTAAATTCTTAATTAATTGTAAATCTATACATGTCGTTGTTCTTGTTGTAATAAGTCGTTGTTGTAGCCGTTTAATGTAAATTAAATGTTGTTTAATTGATATTTGCTTTTACTTATTTATAAAATAATCAATTCCAGAATATAATATTTAGATTAGTGAAACGACGGAGTCGAGTCTGGTACAGCAGAGTTGAGTTTTATTTTTTTTTTATTTAAGAAATATGACCGTTCGCTTGATTTGTTTCTCTGGTTATTGTTGTGACAGCTCAGTGACAAGTTGATTGTGTAACTGTTAGCAGTTAATACAGTTAATACTACGAGAACAACAAGTATAAATAAATTCATATAAACATACACACAGAGAAAAAAAAAATGATTAAAGTTTGGCCACAAAAATGATAATATGTTCTTAACAATGGCCCCGGACAAATTTAAGTTGATTTTAATATTACTTGTGTCACTGTCACAAATCGCATTATGGTTATCTACAACAATACAATGTTAGTCAACATTTTAACTACAACCATAGGCTGGTTTTATATTATGCAACTAAAATCTGTAAACATTTTAAGACAAATATTAAAGTATCAAAAAAATTGTGGTTAGTAAATATATGTTTTGTTCTCTTGAGTCACAAGCTTAGCTAAAGCTGAAGGTACACACCATGCGTAGATGCGTATGATACTTTTTGTGCATTTTATGCGTTTCTAAATTCAAATTACATGCAATGCGTTTTATGTGCCAAATTTGTTTTTTTTTATCAGCTGTTGTACTAATATGTTTAAAAATTAAAAACAATTTTCCAAGAAATGGAGAGTGTAATTAATATTTTAATAGAATTTATTTAATAGAATTCATAGAGGAGTAAGCTTTTAATATAAAAATATTCTTATTAAAAACCTTTTTTAATGCAAAAAATAGTAAAAAGTATTCCACCACATAAACATATTTATCGATAACATTTAATATAAAATATAATTTGACATCCATGGCCATCAATAACAGCTGACTTTTTTTCACATGCGACGGATACAAGAGTAGAAAGTAAACCTACTTTCATGCGTTGATGCGTGTATGCATTCTCTGCATTTTGGTGTGTAACTTGTCATATACAGTTACACTGATTCAACTTTTTTGTCAAATGCATAAAAAGGACAGACGCACAAATGCATGGTGTGGACCTTCTGCTTAACTTAAAAGCACTGAGTTTTTTTTATTGTTGATCTAAATACTCACATGAATTGTAAGAAGCACATGTTATCTTTTGTATGTGTAACTTGTCTAATTCTAATACTGTAAATTATAAGATATGTATGTTTGTCTTGTTGTATTAGAAAATCAATGAAATAAATAAATAAATATCCATTTAGTGATTTCAAAACCGCAGGTCTGGCAAGGCTATCAGCTGTTAAATATCTGTCATTTAAAGTGAAAATTTGCCATGTTTCAACAACTGAAGTACGCGTTTTCGAGCATTACGGGTTGATCATGGTCTTCATAATCGACATACTATGCAAGAAATTGGCAAGATTATAAGAAAAGTTGAAGAGACTGGAAGCGTTACAGATGTGGTCAGGCGTGTGCATCATCGCATTGATTGCACTGCTGAAAATATTTCTTTTGTTAGTTAAAGTGTGGCGGATAATCCGAATTTGACGTTTCCGCGACATTCTCAGCCATTTTACAATTTCAAAATCATGCGATTTTACGTCGTTGGACTTTTTTTTTTTGGCTACGTCAAAGACCGTCTCTACGCGGATAATTCCCTAACGCTGGAGTATTTAAAGACCAACATCCTTCTAGCCATCGCCGAGATACCGAAATGTGGATAAAGGGGTAGAAAACTATCTCAAAAGTACCCATTGCTGCAACTAATTCAGAGACGGTCATCTAAATGGCATTTTATTCCGTACGTAATGGCAAGGTCAAAGCATTATAATGAAATAAGAGTTTCATCGAAATCATAGCTTTATGTGTGCTTTATTTAAGTTTACTTTTGAAACTGCACAATGGATAACCCGTTTGTATTAACCAGTTAAACACACAGTGCGGACAACGGTCAATCAAAGGTTAGCCTTAAACTGAAATTTGTAACAGGAAGATACTAAATATGCAGATATACAGCCATGTCACAGAGTACAATTCCGTTCGGAAACGGAATTCATTCCGTATTTTGGTGCTTCAGAAAATGACCGTAAAAAATTTCGGAATGAAACCATTTTTGTTTTCATGCACGGAAAACTACCAAAAAACTATCAAAATACACATTCTATCAATAAACAAATATGTTTTCTTCATTTCCGAACGGAATCATTCCGAACGGAATTGTACTCTGTGGCAAGGCTGATAGTCTACATATATTTTAAAAGACCACGACGTCTGGAGGTTATGTTTCTAAAGGCCCAACTATGATATGCTTAAGTTAGCTTAATTAGCTGTGCGAATACATGAAAATCATATTAGTCAAACCATATTAAACTTAAGGAAACTTGTTTTAAGATTAATGAATCTGTCATTTGCTTAAGCAAAGTGCAAAATGATCGGTCTTTCCGTACGGAATCAAAAGTTTTTTTAAATTGTTTTGGTTTTTTTAAAGCATTTGAGAAGCTTTTTGTTAATCTTTGACAGAAGATTAAGCAAGCTTTTTCATATTACAGTTGGGCCTTAAGGAATACGACTAAGGTGAGGTAAGGCCATCCAGCACAGCTCACGTGGGTCCAGCAATTAGTTACCGTTTGTGTTATCATGTTTCACTGTCTCCTAGTTGTCCTTTATTACCTGGCTGGCACATTTTAACTCAGCCAAGCGGTTGATTCAATAAAGGAGTGCATCTTATTCAAATTAATGTCAGAGAGACAAGTTTTGTCCAGTCTTAGGTCTCCCAATACCAGGCAATACCACAAAAGATGTTCTGTTCAACATAGGCTATTGTAAGCGAGTCCTAATCTCTGGCCGTTTTTCTCGACAGGCCAATGGCCAGTTGTAACTGCAACTAGGTTCCTGAGGTGAAGTCTGGGTAGCTTTAAAGCCCGCAGAGTCATTTTTGCATCAATAATGGGCCGGATTTTTCTGATTTCCCCACAGGTAGTTTCATCGCCTCATACTCTTTCATACTCTTCGAGAGCGAAACACCTATAGCATATGCTGAACCGTTCCGATTCAAGGTGGTACCTGCATGCGCCAATGAGTCAGTCACACAGTTTCCATGTATGCCCCTGCGTGTAGGAACCAATTTTAGGGTTACCTTAAATGGGTCCCAGCTATCTCCTCTAAATAAATCTGGCATTCTTGAAATACTCTCGTTGTCAATTGTCACACAATTTCAAATATTGTTGCTCTATATTGTATTCAAATCGAAGAAATGTGATCATAATCTTTGAACCCGTGGACCGATTTTTCATTTCTCATTTTTTGCACATAACATCTCTGTGGCTTGGTCCTAAAAGGGCCAATGTCAAAATATTTACTTTTGAGAAAGTTTAAATTAAATTGTTTTTATAGAAGAGTTCTTACTGAAATTTGCTAGCAAAACCTTTATGGTTCTGGGATACAAACATTGGCTGTTCATCAAAAAAAAAAAAAAAAAAGACAAAAAAAGATGTTAACTCAAAACAGAAAAATATTGCGAAATGAATTGATCTAGGAAAACTGAGAGATACGTACTTAAATTCTTTTTAAGCTTTATATTCACAATCTCGTCAGTTTTATCACGGGTGAAAAATCGTGTCGTACAGTGTAATATGTAGTTACATTTGGTTTAATATCTCTATACTCATAATATGGTAGCTAATGATATTATGTTATGGTTATGTTATTTTGTACTATGGTTGCTTGGAATTATATTATTATCATGTCATCATACCTATGCAATTGTATGTTGGTCTTCTTACTTCCAACCATATTATTTTTCTCTGCGTGTATAAAAGCACAAATCCAACTCTCACTGATAAATGCGAATTATACCTACATAAACTTTTTTAATTATAATATGGTCATTGATCTGTAGTATTATTTAAATTTAATAGTAGTAAGTATTTAAAAGGTTTTATTTCACTTCCCTTAAGGTTTGTTCACACTAAACACAAGTGTTTGACGAAAAAAACCCCTTAAAAAGCGTGACCACTAAGCTTAAACCATTTACTTTCTTTTTGACAATTTTTATTAATTATTTCCTAAAGAAAATCGTCGAAAATTGTAATTTATAAAGTGTTCATGGATGTTTAATGCTAAAGGCCGCTTTAGCCGACCGTAAATGTAGAAATGTAAATGTAATGTAAACAGCTGATCGTTTCTGTTATATGGAAAGCAATGCAAATGTTTAACTGACTGTAATGTCACTTAACCGTAACGTGCCAACCTGTAGAAAATAGAATTTCATTACGAGGTTACGTGACAGTTGTAGATTGTGATGGGCTGCTTATATTTTAAATGCAATGCGGGTAAAATCACTCTTTTTGTTTGGTACTTTTTCAGTTATAATATCTGTGGACTTTTGACAAAATAAGTAACAATCCATACATATTTTCATTTATACAAATATATGTTTAGATGTATAAAATTAACAAATGTAGACATATCCACAAACAAACAAAGTCTGGTTTTAATAGTATTAAAACCTTGTTTAGGTGTATGCACATTTTGAAATTAATGTAAGAACATGTGTACGAATATGATGTAATAAATATTTGTTTTTTGTAAATCTGCAATATTAATATCAAATATTGAATTATTTATTTATTTATACATGCAAGAAATACTATTTAAATCACTTGGTACTTTTTCTGCAAAGCGGTCACCATTTCAACATTTTTAATTCTCATCACTGTGTGTGTTGTTTTATGTATACTAATGCTTTTTTGTTTTTGGTTGTGAAAAACAGCTGACACGTTCTCACATGTTCTATAAGTGCACAAACGAGCCTACAGTACGTTACGGTACTTTACATTGCATTTAATTACATTTACGGTCGGCTAAAGCGGCCTTAAGTGTGACCAAAGGTTTACGCTAACACTACATAACTACGTACATATAAATAACTTCGAATAGCCCGCATTAAATAGATTGTTTAATATGTATTTGTATGACAAACAGTAACAAGTGTTTGTCTAAGATAAAATGGGTTAAAACCATTTAGATTTGTATAGTTTTATTTGTTTAATAATTAAATTAAATGGTGTTATTTATCATCCCATTTCATCATCTCAACTGATCTCATCAAACTTAATACATATGGAATATTCAATAGCTTTTAAATGCATTTCTCATTTATTGCAATACGCTGCACAAAAATGCAAATAAAAGTTGAATAAACTTTGTAAATGACCTTTTTGGCTGGTTGTTGTAAATTTTTTTGAACTTGTGTAGAATGGAAGATCACCCCTGAGATAAGAAATTAATATTAAACTGGTTGTTTATAAATTAAATTTTCGCATATCTTTATTTTGCGAAGTGGAAATGCGTTTTATAATTTGCCCTTTTACAATAGGAAGCAATTTTTCTAAACATCAGTGAAGTTATCAAGACTACATCGATTAAAAAAAACACTCCAATAATACAGCCATAATAAAGTTTCTAATTTTTTGCAAGTTCTAATAGAGAACTTTTAGATTTCCCGTTTTTCATAAAATTGTTCTTATTTCATAAAGAACGTAACAATATCCTTCAGAAATCTGGGCCTAAATCGCCACATTCGAGATCAAATGACTTTGATCAAAATATAACTTTTTGAGATCGCCGTACTCGATATCGAATAACTTGAATCGAAATGTGAGATCATTCGATAAAGAGAATAGTTTGGGGTCAATATTGGTATAAATCAGCAGTGCACTACCACTAAATTAACTACCTCTTACAAAATTTTGTGATATTAAAAATTATAAGTATGTAATGGGTGATTTTTTAAAAGCTATAGGAAAGTTTAAAAAAAACACATAAAATTCATGAAATCTTTAAGGCTAAATTACACTATTATACTTTGTATTAATACATGTCAAAAACTCAAGTTATATGACAAAGTGTGATAGTGTGAACGCAATGTGCCACGAAAATGACAAGTATTAAGAAAAAAGTTTGACATCCCATACGACTTCATCGTTTTTTTAAAATTTTAAACAATAATACTTTTCATTGGATCAGGGCTGCATTTTATTTCATGTGTGAGTGATTATACTTTGTGTGATGGTGTGAACACAAACTGTCATGTTACATTAGATTTTTTGACAGTCACAACAAAACTCATTAGATTTCTATCTCACAAAGTATTATGGAATACGTAAGACTTGTGAGATAGTGTAATCTAGGCTTTATTTGAATCGATAGTACGGTTCATATAATTTACATGGGTGTGCTGGAAATCGCAAACGCAAAACGCAAGAATTACAAAAGTCGTTTTTTTGTAAGATTCCTGTAATAAAAGAATTTTATGACAACTATTATACAAACATTTCTCTATTAAACAGAATTTTATAACAAAAATTATAAAAATTTGATTAAAAGAGTATCATAAACAGCCTCCAAATTTTGCGTTTGCGATTTCCAGAACACCCCCCTTAATGTTTTATAGACATGAGCTTTAACATAGCACCACAAAAAACAGTCTAAAGGTGTTAAATCACACGATCTAGGCGCCCAATTGACCGGCCCCGAACGTGAAATAAAATGTTCACCGAACTCGCCTCTCAATAAGTCCATTGTTAAGCGTGCTAAGTGGCATGTGGCACCGTCTTGTTGAAACCACATGTCATGCAAGTCAAGCTCTTGCATTTTGGGCAAAAAAAAAGTTGGATATCAACTAGAGTTGTCAATTATTCGCCTTTCAACTTTGTTCGAATAATTCAAATAATTGTTTTTGTTCGTTCGATTGAACGATTAAATCTAAAAAATTATTCGATTAATCGATGAGAATAACGAATAAAAACTAATATTATTACAAAAAAATTTAAATTTTTTAAATTGATACCATTCCGTTCCATTCATCTACAACCATCTTCTTTATTTTTATAATTGATTGTCAAATATTTGTTTAATAAGAACATAAAATACATTTTTGAAATACTATTACTACTTAACACGCTTTTTGCTTACTAAACATTGAGATTAATTACAATCAGGGTTATGGCTACAATATTTTTTAACTTTTCTACATTTTTTTTTAAGGGTGGTCCAACCATAATGCACGATGTTAATTGTGAGTCGCACTTTATTGTCAATGTTTTTGACAAACTTAATTTGACATTTCTCTGTTTAAGTGTTTGACAAATTCAACCATGGAAAGGTACACACCACTTCGTGGTTTTATTGGTCAGTATAATCGACTAAATGTGTCTACAATCGGGAGAATTGTGCGGTAATTTCAGCAAACCGGGTCTATAGGAAATGTGAAAACAGCTGTGCAAGCTCGCGCTGCTCGTTGATGGGCTGGTGGCGTCATCGGGCCGCATTTTTTCGACAATGGTGTTCGATATCACGACATGATAACGGACTTCTTGTAGCCAGAAATTGAGGATATAAACATGGAAGATATGTGGTTCCAACTCGTTTGTGCTCTTTTGGCTCTTTTGCGCGAAAAATTCAATGGCCGTGTTAAAAGAAAAATTGTACGTCAAGAACAAGAACAATTCAAGAGCTAAAGGATAAGATAATTCAGCACATTAACGATATAGAACCTTCATTTTGTCTTAGAATCATTGAAAATATTGGCCATCGGAAAGAGGTATGCCACAATTGCCGTGGCGAGCATTTGGCCGATATTTTGTTTTAAACATAGTTATAGTCATAGATCTTTCTATAACAATAAAAAATATTCTCTGAAAACTTTATGTTTTATTTACAATTAACATCGTGCGTTTTGGTTGGACCGCCCTTTATAAAATCATTAAAAACGTATCTGAATAAATCAAATGCTAAGCTTTTATTTATTTTTTAATAAAAAAAATTGTTCGATTAATCGACATTAATTAATCGATTTATTCGTTATTCGAAAATCGCCATTTTAAAATTAATCGAACAAGAATTTGATTTTGTTTGGTCGATTAATCGAATTATTCTTAATCGGCTGACAACTCTAATATCAACTCACGTAGCGCTCACCATTCACAGTTACGTTACGATTCACATAATCTTTCAAGAAGTACGGTCCAATGATGCCACCAGCCCATAAACCGCACCAAACTGTGACTTTTTTATGGATGCATTGGTAGCTCTTGCAATGCTTCTGGCTGATCTTCACTCCAAAATCGACAATTTTGCTTATTAACGTACCCATTGAGCCAAAAAAAAAAAAAACTGACCATAAAATAGAAGAAGCGCGCGATGAACTTTCTTAACATCACGCATTTTGATTATTAAATTCAATAATTTGCAAGCGTTGTTCGTTTGTAAGACGATTCATGGTTAAATTATAGACCAAACTGAAGATGTTTGACAGTGAAACAAAACACGAAACGTGCATCAGCTGTTTAAATCAGTGTTGCCAAAAAGATAATAGCTAAAAAATCACCCATTATATATTTATATATATTTAGCTGGTGAGGCCTAACTCCGCTTATGAAAAAAAAAAATTTAATTTTTTATTTCATTTTTTTCCGACGTTTCGTGAATTTTATTTTCACTTTTGTAGTGAAAATTCCCCTGAAGAAGTGAACATAAAATTCACGAAACGTCGGGATAAAATGAAATAAAAAATAAAAAGTCTGTCCGACTTCCAAATGCTTACGAAAATTTTCATAAAATGATAGTTTCTACGTGATCAGAGTTGTATTTCCTTTTAAAGTAGCTAAGTGGTTTGAGTTGGCATCATTTTCGTGGGATAGTGTGGCATTGACAGCTGATGTTGAAGACATTTTTTTATGTCGAATAGAATTCCATCAGATTTTCGTGCGAATGAATCGTACGATTGTGTAGGATAGTGAATCCCGGCCTTAAGCCAATAACAGTAAACAATATAAAATTTTGTCAAAAATGGTATAATTGTTGACTTTTATCATAAAATAATACTATTTAAAAAAAAAAATTTTAAGAAACGCTTTTCTTAAAAAAGAACATTTAAAAAAAATTTACTCCCCCCCCCCCCCCCCTAGATTTTATCCTGGCTACGCCCATGTATTCGTGTATTGTCGTCGGGAATATGCATGCCTGCAAAGTTTCATCTATTTGCATTGAGTATAAGGCGGTTAAATTAACGTTACAGGATTTGATTTTTCGAAGTGAAGCTAAAGAAAAGGTTTTAAAAACAAGTCTTTCATTTTAAATTTATTGCAACATTTTTAGTTTCACTCGAATGAGTGAAGAAAAAAAAGTAGAAATAACACAGGCCAACACTCAATTTGCTTCTTTGAATTTATCAACTGATTCTAGTTAATTTGGGTGCGCTGAATTCAAAACTGTAATCGGTTTGACTTAAAAAAATTTGGGAATTTTTTTTTTTTGACAATAACTATAACAGTAAATAAAAAATTTTGGAAAAAAAATTTTTTGGGTAATTGGTAATTGGAGGTCATAAGTGGAGGAGTAGAGCTGATAGAGACAAACTGATTACAGTTTTGAATTCAGCGCACCCAAATTAACTAGAATCAGTTGATAAATTCAAAGAAGCAAAAATCTTTTTTAATTTTGTTTTGGCTGTGTAATTGATGAAAAGTAGCAATAATGATGATTGCTTTTTTTTTAAATAAAACTATCACTCATATTTAGTGAGGCTGCAAATTTTCAATTCATCACTCAACATCAACAAAATGATTGCAATATTTTTGTGTGAGTTGAAACTGCAAAATGAGGGCAGTACCCTAATCTATGATAAAGAGTAGTCGGTGGAATACCTTCTCTCGAAATGTCATTCGACAAATGATTTTTTGTTTTTTATGAATGTATTTATACATTTGTATTAGTTATCAGTACCCATGTTCTGTAACTTTAGTGAGAACTTCTTGCATCGAAAAGATGTGAAACACAATATCCCATCGTTTCACGAAAAGTGAGAAAAATGTGTGTCTGTAACTCATGTCGAAAACAATCAAAAGAGATTACGTCGTTACGTTATAAATGTACTCGAAGCCGATGTGACATTGAAGACGTTCAGAACGCCAGTCACACATATCGTTGACGGCGACCAACATTTACTTTAATTGAAAATTTTTCAACGACGGCGGCGAAAACACAACCGTCGGCTATGCCAAATTGTGTAAAGAGCGACTTTAATGTTTGTTGTTTGCAAACGAGCTTTGAAGGCATTCGTATATTTTATAAAAATGTTAAGAGCAAAATAATAAAACAATGAAAAATGTGCCAAGAATAAAATATTATTATTATTATTCTTTGCATTTTGCATTTTTAATTGTTTTTTAGTGTTGAAATTTTTTCGCGCCCCATTTTTATTCGTGAGTTTATTTGACAGTTCAAAGCCGGAACTTTTCTCACCTGCAGACACACTTTTTCTGTAAATTGGCTAGTAATTTCCTTACGTGACAGCTTGTACTCGCCAAAAAAAGTTACAGACACAGTTAAGTGAAAAATACAGCTGTTTGTTTCAATTTATGACATTTTTGTTTCATTTCACACATTTCAATCGAAAACTTTCTCGATGCGAGAGTTACAGAACATGGGCACAAGTTCAAGAATTTTCCGCCAAAAGAAGTTTTACTGTTTAGAATTGTATCTTTTATATTTACGACATTTAAACCCGGAGATAAAATTCATTTTTTAGTAGGAGTATACTTAAGAATCATTAAGAAAACTGGACTTGGCTTTTGATATCTTAGTTAAACTAGGTTTAGTTAATCTGAAAACAGATTTGCGCCGCCATTACCAAGTTTGTGTACACCATTTTGACGGAACAGCTTAGTTTTGCTAAAAAGTTTGGTCTTCAATAAATTACTAAAAAAAATCACATTTCGCCGGAAAAATCAGAGTTCTTATCTACGTTAAACTATGTTTAAACTTAATCCATATCTCAAAAACCCGGCCCAAGGAGATAAAAAGGAAATAAATTAAAAAAAACATAAAACACAAGTTTGATTTAAAATTAATAGGATCCCCTTCTACTATATTGATGAAAAATGTATACCGTTCATAAAATATGTTCTGAAGCAAAAACACCATAACAGGTTCGACATCTCTGGCCGGCAAAAGTCAGCAATCGTGTAATAGTAATTAATCAGCCAACGGATTAAATAAAAAAGCCTAAAGCTTACCAACTAGATGTTGATTTTTGCCGCACTTAAACCTGAACAACAATGAGGTCGAATAAAATACATTTAAGGATGTTGTCTTGTTAAATTTTGAAAACAAAAAAAAAAAAAAAAAACTAAATGGCGCCACAAACCAAACAAAACAATGTATTCGAAACACAGTCACAACATCGCAATGAAAATAATCGTAAAGAATACGAAATTACAATAGAAAAATGAACTCAGTCGTTCGAACTTGCCAGACAAAATATTTTTTTTTTTTTATTTACTTTCGATCGGTATTTGGTGTTTGATGAATCATCACGACAATACAGTTTCAAGCATACATTCAAGTTCTAAACAAATATTGACGAACACACCTCACTCACTATACGATCTACAGAAATAGGAAAAAAGCAGCTACAAACATTAATTTGCAATCTAATACCCGGTGTTAGAAAGAAAATGAAAACACAAAAACTAAAGCAGAAATTTTTTCTACAAAGAAAGTATGTAATTAAGTTTTCTCTTTTGTAATTTTGCCAACTAGAAACTTTATTTGGAACACTAAGATTTAAAACGTTAAGGGAAAAATGCTAAAACTAATGACCAAAGCAAGTTTTTCAAGCTTTTCTTTTTTTCGAAAAATAGTCTTTTGCATGAATCGCAAGAAATTAAAAAAAAAAAGATTCCAAAGTGACTCAACGCAAAATTTAAATTTTTCGGGTTTATATGCTTAAACTATGCACAATACACTGGTTTATTTATAAAAAAATTGTTGCTTAAACAGTTTGCTTAACAGTTTTGTCTTTCTTTATGTGTCAATTGGTCTAAAGTTGAAATTCATAAAGTTTACTAATTTTTACTGCTAAGTGCTAAATAGTCTTAATTCGAATTGAGACACTTTTGATAAAATAAATCTTTGTTGGAGTTTATATTAATTGGACTTGTGTCAGTTGAGAATTTGGCAAAAGTGTCGAAACTTGAAAATAATTCAGCTAAAGTGGCATAAATTAAAATAATTCAGTAACTTGTGCAAATAATACATCATCAAAAATGGCACAACTATAAATTGTTCATTATCTAGTGTATAAATATTTAAAAGAAAAAAATTTTTTAGATCATAATCTGTATGAATTTTCTCCTAAATGGTCAAATGATTTGTTTAAAACTATTTTTTTTTAAGTCAAAAACTGTTTTTTTCTCTTTATGAAAAATTAAGTTTTTTGAGTTAAGAAACTTTTGTACTAGATGTGCGATATAATGTATGTATTTGGAAGTTATGCCATTTCAAAATTCATATTTTAACAAAAAAAAAAAAAAAAATATGAGAGGGAAGGCTTTTTGAAAAAAGTTTGCTCCAATAAAGACATTAAAATTATATTTTCGTCATTTTCTACTATTCCGTTTTATTGCAAATAATTTTATTAAAACCCGAAAAAATATTTTTTAATATACATATTAAAAAAAAAATACAAAAAGGTTTTTGCTTTTCTTTCCATATTTTTTTTGGCATATTTCTCTGTTTTTTGAGCATTTTTGTTAATCACCCCTATCGTGAATAACAAGTGGAATTTTTGTTCCCAAGAAATTTTCATTCCCCTCGAAGGGAAAAAAGCAATCGTGAATCTCATGTGAACAATTTTTCACGCTATCAGTTTCAGTGAATGTAAAAAAAAGAAGAAAGATTAAAAAAATTAAAAATCAATGAAATTTTTGTTCAAAAATATACAAGTATATATTTTAAAGAAAAGTTAAAATAATAAAGCAAAATATTTAGTATTGGAGGGATAGTTTGATTACAACGTTAGTTTTTTGCACTTTTTAAATTTAATGTCGTAACATATTTTCCAAAATTCTGCCACCAAGTCAATCGAAAGCTTCACAAATCCGCAGGCAATGGACCTGTTGTTTTGGATTTCGTTGAGCAATATATCGGTTTGTGCCTTATTATCCTTATTAACCCTTAATATTCGATTTATAGGAAGAATTACTTACATACGTGTTCAGTTCCCTAGCAAAAATAAAGTGAGAAAATCTAAGGGAAATGTAAACAAATTACGAGGGAAAACATTTTTCACGATAAGGGGAATTTTTTCCCGTGAACATTTTTTACGTTATTATTCTCCTTTGAATTACATTTTTTCGTGGCAGTTGTTCATGATCGCAAATATGTGAAAAGGGGAAAAATAACGAGGGAAAAATTATTCACAATAGGGGTGAATATATTATTATACCCACACCACAATAGTGGAGAGGGTATTATGCATTTGTGCTGATGTGTGTAACGCCTTAAAATAGTGGTCCTAGACCCACCTTAAAGTATACCACAAGGGGAGGCAGGGGCCAATTTCTGCCTCTCACAAACTTTCAAACCGATTTTCATGAAGTTTATAAACATAGATAAATCCATATTTACATGGACACATAAGCATGATGTGTTTTTAAATACTGTGGAGTAGGGTATCATATGGTCGGGCTTGACCGACTATACTTTTTACTTGTTTATATTCAAGCATATAAAAATATGCCCTGCTAATGATAATATTAAAGATATATGTAACTGTTAAAATATAGAAAAACCTTGATCAGAAAAAATGCTGATTAAAAAAAAAAACAAATCAAATTTCAGTCAAGCCTTTAAAAAAATAAAAAAAAACCTAATAAAGCCAAAACCTACTAGACCTATAACTCCTTCTCCAAAAAGATAAAGGTAAACAATTCTAAAAACAAAGAAAAGTATCTGCTGCTCTGTTAGAACCAACCTGTTCACTTGTCCATCTCTGAGTTCACTGAAAAGAAAAATCAAAAATTTAATTAAGCGAACGCACAGAAAAAAATCAATGTAAAATCTTCGAAAACTTCCGAAATAATCCATGTCGTGTTGAATTAAAAGCTGGGCAATCTCCTCAGTTCCAGGTTGCATGCATCTGCGGCAACGGTAATTAAAAGGGAGACCTAGAGTCAAACCGTGCTTACCGATCGTCCAGTGATCAGTAACTACATTACTGTTAGTACTTTTTGGTGTTATTCGTACTTACATTTTTAAGTAAGATTCGTACCAAAATTAAGTAGAAAAAAATTAAATTTAGCACGAGTTTAAGTGTATTTTTCGTCCTAATAAGGGATAGGTTAATTTCGAATGGCTGATTGGCATATTGTAGCCGATGTGATGCATGCCTAGTTGGAAACATCCAGAGATTAACTTGAAAAATGCGCCGCAGCAACGTTCTGAAGATTCCCAATTGAGTAGGACCATGTTTTGTCTAGGCACTTGGCTGGCGAGCAGTTAAAATAACAAACCGATTTGATTATTTTCAATAGAAAATACTTTTTATATATAAGAAATATCTGCTCAAAATTTTGTCCTCCTAATATTGGCGCTAATGTGCCAAAGCCATTATTTCAGAATGAATAATGGTGCTTTTTTGTCTTGATCATTTTTGAACCGATTATTTGAGGTGAAAGTGAAAATAAAGTTCAATGTCATCTACTGTCCCTAGGGGGTTTGAAGGGATCATCTTAAGGTGTTGCGTCCTCCGTGGAAATCAGGTGCAGTCGATATCTGGTATTCGATAAAAATCCAAAACTTACACATCCCAAGAGATCTAGTACGATCTCTTGAGATCGCGACTTACAAGAAATCCTATCTGGTACCACGGGAGTCAGTAGCTCCTGGTGGTAAGGCCTCCAAAAGTATTCTTCTTGCGGGAAATGCTTTCTGTCTTTCAGGAATATTGTCTTTGCGGGGAGCATTACTTTCCCGTTGAAAATGTACTTTCGGGGAGCAATTGGGGTTTGTGGTGTAAAGTCAGGGTAATTAAGATCCTGAAAACCCACTCAGAAGCTGATTTTTCACAACCTGTGGGAGAGTTTGGCCTGAGGGGCGGATCATCCTTAAATAATGTTGCTACTTAACATATGTTGCTGGCACACTTCCAAAACCAGCGGAGGTAAGATAGCTCCTGCTCCAAAACAAGGGGCGAGTATATAATCTCGCTGGATTATGCACTCAAATTGCTACCTGTGTATGCTCGAGTTTAGATAGCTCCTGCTCCTTAACAAGTGGCGAGCATATAATCTCGCTGGATTATGCACTCAAATTGCTACCTGTGTGGTTGTTCTCACACTCAGAGGGGGTTGGTTAACGCATTGTGTCTACTAGTGCTTAAGGTCCACCATGGTAAGTCTTTCTTCATGTAAATCTTTCCACATCTGTCCTCTACTGTATGTTTTCTCATACATAGACAACAAATTACTTCAGAATACTAACAAGACAAATTGCTACAAAATTACAGCAAATGTTTATAATTGCAATATTTGCTATTCATTCTCTTAATTTCGGTCTTTAAATATTGAATTTTAAAAAGTTCCAAGTACAAGGCGACTATTGCTAAATTGTTAAGTAAACACTTATTTTTTTTTATTTTACGATCTCCGTCTATTTTTACACAAATCTCCAATTAATTTTTTTTCTATTGTTAAATTATTTATAATTTCTATGGCTTTCCCTTTTTTTTTATCAAATGTTGAACTTTATCAAACACCAACTGGAATCATTTTAATAGACAACAACACAAACAACAATCCAAAATTGATCAAAATAAAAATGCAAAAAGAGCAGATACATATTTTTGTGGCATAATTTCCTTAATTCCACCTTTTATTGCTAGCGAAAGTTTACAAAACGAAATGTAAAAAGATTTATTTATTACAATACAAAAAGCATACGGTATTGTACAATAAACATATGTATTAAATAATAATAATAATAGTTGTAAACAAAATAATCGTTTGATTGTATCGCTAAATAAAACTAGAAAGAAAACGACAAAAACCTCAAAACCGAAGAAAACTGAAAAAACAGCGTGTTAAAATCAGACTGGCTTAGTTTTCTTTCTATGGTCTTTCTTCTTTTTTCGGTTCATGTCGTTAAAATATGCTGATTATTATTTGAGAAATAATATCTTTGTAAAACCTCCAACACAAGTTAATCAATTTCAAAATCAATAACAATCGTTAATCATTAGGAAAAACTTTGGTATACAATGGCGGCTTAGTTGGAAGTTTTTCTAATTTTACATTATTTTGAAACTCGATACACAAAACGTTAATATTATTAAAGTCTAAAATTGAAGCACTTAATTTTAACCCAAATAAATACCAACTTCGATAACTACACCAAATGTAGAATAATCTATACAATATTTATCCAAGACCCCAAAAACTATTTATCTACATATCGAGCCTTTGCTGCAATAGAGTCATAACTCAAATGATTTTTCTAGCACCTTAAAATTAAATTCTTCTCTCTAAGATATTTGTATGAAATTTGTATACAATATGAAGAAACGGTATGGCGATTAAGTCCATATAATTAGTTAGCTAATAGGCGGCCCTAAGTTCCACTTGGAATTAAAGCTCAAAAATCAGTTTTTTTGAGTTATGACTCTATTGAAGTAAAGGCTCGATATATTTGTAAGAAGGATTTTTTAGAGGCACAGAACTTTTTTTCTAAATTAAATACAATGGAATAACAAAAAATTTGTTGTCTTCGCCTTATGAGCAGCATCCTGTTAGTCCAATTTTGCACTCCTTTTTTGAGCATGCCCAGTCCCATTTCGTCAATATTGGCAGGAATGTTGGCTTCTAAATGATCAATCGTTGGTGGTTAATCATCATAAACCTCTGACGTACCCCCACAAAAAGTAGTCTGAATGAGGTGGTCAAGGTCTATTTCTTGAGACAATTCGGTCCCTAAACATTCACGATGATGTTGGCAGCGGTTTTAGACTTAAAGAAAAATGGGCCGATGACTCCTTCGGCATATAAACCGCACCAAACAGTGATTTTTTCGGGAACTCTCCAGAGTCTCACGAGGATTGTTCGCCCTTCAAAAACGACTATTCTGCTTGTTAATCAGAAATGAGCCTCACCGCTGAAGATGATTTGAGGATAAAAATCTGTTTCAATTTCCAGTTGATTCTTAGGCCATTCACCGGACACACTACACAATTTATATTCCGCTGGCTCAAATTCTTGCACCAGTTGGATCTTATATGGATGAAGGCTAAAATGTTTTCTCAAAAATGTTTCAAGTAGTGTGCGTGCAGAGACCGAGTTGCTGAGAACGGCGTCGGATAGATAAACTCGAGTCCTCTGTCGTGAATGTTTCTTGATTTGGATGAATATTATTCAATAGAGTAAATGTGGTCATGAACTGATCCATATTATTGCGTACTAGCTGCTCGGATGGACGATTATGCGCGACGTAAACTTGTGCTCTATAAGTTTGGCGAACGGAGCGCGAATTCAGGTAATAAATTTTCTCGAATTGTAAACGTGATTTTGGTTAAAGCTTTTGCATGGTGATTTGCCAAAGTATAAGTATACCAAAAAAAGTTAGACACTCTTCTATTGGTATGAGAGCTAGTTTTACAGTTTTCCCTATAGGAACCTCTGTAGGTCAACCCTTTATATTATGTATCCTTGACAGCCATACCTAAACAAGAGCGGAAAGCGTTTTCTAGCTGTCAAAAATGCTCATATCCATACAATTTGTATGAAGCATCCCTAAATAGCGCGGCGCCAACGCTTTGCAATTGAAATATCCGATTTTGACAGCGCGTTTAATAATGAAGTTGGCAGCTATTGTTAATCAATAATGGCAATTTAGCTATTTTTTTGTCAATCTAGCATTTTTTTCTCATCTTTTTATTTCTATTATGTGGGTTTTATTAAAAAAGAAAGTTAACACTACTATTTGTGACACAACGTTTACGCTCTGGTTTAGGTATGACATATCAGCGTAAAAGCTAAGCGGAAGAAAACGTTCCGCCTTCCGCTCTTGTTTAGGTACGGTTGTGAGTAATGCTAAGTTGACTTAGCCATGCAGACTGTTCTCTACAGGAGCGAACAATTTAGGTGTCAAATTGATTTTAGTTTTCCTCAGGGTTTAAAAAACTGCAGTTGAAACCAAAAACTGTCGAACAAAAAACGAAAATTTTGTGTAGAACTTTTCGCTTTTATTAATCCCCCTCCTCAATCATAAAAGATCATATTTTATTAAAATGAAATCCATTAAATGTTTTTTATGGCCAAAATAGAAATTTTAAAACTTTTTAATTTGGCCCATAATTTAACATGGGTTCAATTTAGAGCGTTCTCTCGGAATTTTACTTAATGCGGCTAAAACCACAACAAAATTTAATACTGGCGTTCATAATTTATCATGGAACCCATATAAAGCCTTCTCAAAAAATCTCACTCTCAGTGGAGGGTATCAAAGATTCTACACAGCCGTTAATAGCACTTTTACTTGTTTTATTTTATTGTACTACAATAATGTTTTTTGCAATAACATTTGAAAATATGTACGAGTATGTACATACATGGTTTTTTTTAAATAAATATTTCAGCAATCATTCAACTTATTGCGTTTTACTTTTCATTTTATTGAATTTCAAATCTAATAAATATTTTGCAAAATATTAATATTAATAATAATAAGTCTATGGTTAAAGGAAAAACAAAAATGAAACACGGCTTCCATTTGAAATTTGTACAAAGTATATTAATTATCTACAGTATGTGGCAAATATATTGTTGCAATCTCAAACCAATCGATTAATTTATTCATTATTCAAGTTTCTCTTTTATACCTTGGCTTGATATTTTAATGCAGTCTTTTTTACAAAAAATATATACATATGTACATATCTATATATCTATGTATAGTATGTACCTGTATACAAATGTTTATACGTATATGTACGTATACACAATTAATTTATAAAATATACCTTCACTTTATGTTTAAACAATTCTTTTCTTTTGCACAAGTTCAACGAGGTCAAAAATAAATTATTATTGTTGCTAAACCGAACACACTTTAAGATACACACACAACAACCAGAAAACAGATTTAACATTAAAAGGTTACCTTACATGCAATAGCCAAGCCAACTTTTATGTCCCCGGATGGAATCCAAGATTTGGACGACGCAATATCAAATTAAAAATTTCAATTTAATTTATCTTTTGCAAGACAACAATGAACACCGGCATTTGAACGTGGCAATAATGACATGAATGAATACAATGGTGGTACATTTTAATAATACAAGTACTCTACCTGGTATGCAGGTCACAACACTGTGGGAACGGGGCATAACAATTTTGTTACGATTTTTGTAAATTTTTTTATTAACCTTGACCAAAAAAATACAATGTCTGTTTAGTTTGTTTAAGAAAAAAAAGTAAATGTAACTTTTATGCGAAAAAGAGCGTGTTTGTGTACTTAAAAAAAAAAAAATAATTAAATTCGAAAATTTATTTTTACTGAGAACTGATTTTGCTTAACCCTTTGACTACGAATGGGACACATATGTCCCAATTAGTTTTTTCGTCATTTCATCTACATTTTCGAATGGATTTTGATCAAATTCGTGTTGGTCGATAAAAAAAAAACAAATGCTTTCTTTAGTATTCGTGCTAACGATAAGATTTTGATGTGTCAACTGGGCTTAAGGATTTCTTAAAGTCAGAAATTCGAAATTATTTTTTTTGCCATTTAAGTATGCTAATATCTCTAGCCCCAATTATTACTGTTGGATAAACTTTTAGTATTATATGCACTTATGCGTTATGAAAATTTATTGATTAACGCATTTGAGCCCACGGTTGCCAGACTTCATGATTTAACGTAATTTTTATGATTTTTGAGTACAAAAATGGTTTATTGACGATTTCAAAATTTATACCCTAAATTTGGCGGTTTTTAAAATGAAACATTTTGTATTAATTTACAAAAGTTGTTATTATTATTTCATATTTTTGATTAACTTTATGGATAATTTTCATGTTTTAGTTTTAACAATACAAAATACGTTTTATCTTAAGGAAACAAATGTTGGTCTTTGGCATTGATTATACTTATTTAAAATATTATTGCTTACGCTTTATATTTTAATAACAGATTCATTTTCAGACATTTTTTTTGTAGAGCTTAAAACAGAAGTTCTGATGTGCAAAATCGGTGTTTGATATCGCTCGGATTAAGCTCATGTGGCACTCAATTTTTTTCACAGTCTTATGAATTCTAATACTTTTGAAAAGTGTTTGAATTTTTTCTCCAATGATTATGGATTTCAATGAATTCGTGTCTGTAATTTTAGATTCTTAAACTTTTGTAACCTTTCCAGATGTACAGTGATTCCAACTTTTCACTTTTGCTAAATTTTTAGTTAAAAATGGCTTAACAAGATTTTATTATAATAAACGAGTCAATATTAATAAAAGATATATAAAATTAATTTATTGCACTGAAATTGTACATAAAAGATTATTTTGGTTCACATTTATAGTAACATTAAAATAAACATCAGAAATATCCTTGAATAAAAGGGACAAATATTGATAAAATTCCTTTTTTTATTGAAAAAGTTATATCAAAGTTATAATGCAGCACCTATAACATTTTTTTGGTCTAAAACTTTTGTAACTTGAAGGAAATTTGGCTTAATGATAATGGCTTAATTAATGTTTTCGTGGCTAACGATGAAAAATGGCTAAAAAGAGCTTCTAAATTGGCAAAACTGCAGATCTATGACATTTTTAGGAAATATCAATATATTGTGCAGAAGAGAATACGGATACAAAATTTGACAAGTGGTCGGTAAAGGTTTATTTTTTAAACCGTTTCAGAAACTTTTGTATTATCATCACACCAGAGATGTTTTTTAAAGTAAATATTGGCAGCACTTACAGTCAGTGATGTTATGCATAGGAAAAATCCCTATTCGCAGGGATTTTCTTCTAATAAAACCTTACAACATACATATATAATAAAAGCTTGCCGCTCTTATTTATAAGCTTTTTACACGGATCAATATCAAACATCTACCATCAAAGACGAGAAAATGTGAAACACTCGTTTGCATTGCTCACATCTACCATAAAAAAAACAATTCACCATGTTTGAAAAAAAAAATGTTTTTTAAATAAAAAATGTTTTAAAAAGAAAACACAAAAATGTATTTGAAGTTAAATTTGTTTAAAAATATAAAAAATACTTAAAGCAGACCATACACGATTCAATTCAATTGCCAACTGAG
This sequence comes from Pollenia angustigena, assembly GCA_930367215.1. Taxonomy (NCBI): domain Eukaryota; kingdom Metazoa; phylum Arthropoda; class Insecta; order Diptera; family Polleniidae; genus Pollenia; species Pollenia angustigena. The sequence goes on along the minus strand of OV884057.1, from coordinate 113,325,637 downwards.
TCGGTTGTTGTCCAAATCAAAGCGTGTATGGCCTTGTCAGTTGATTAGTTTGACGGTTGTCGAGTTGGTTGAAGAAAAATCAAAAGATTTTGATTTTTTCAAGTTGACTACTAAGTCTTCCAATTCGATTGTACTGTGTGTGCTCAAGTCTCTTGATCAGCTGTCAAAATTAATTTTTGTAGTTAAGTATTTTAAAAATTGTCTTTTATTTCATTAAATTTTAAAATAAATTTAAAATCTTTCAATTCAGTTGATGAAGTTGTCAACTGAGTTGAAAGACTCAGTTGACAACTGAATTGAACCGTGTATGGGGCGCATAACAAAAAGACATTGCAGTAAAAAGGAAAACTTGACAAATGATAACCCTGCTTTCAAAACAAACTTCTTTTTGTCAGGGATGCCACAATAATTATAGAACTTGTATATGTAATGGGTGATTTTTTAAGAGCTTTAGGAAAGTTTAAAAAAACAAACACATACAATTTAGAAAAATGCATGATATCTTTATATGAATCGATAGAACGTTTCATATAATTTAATGTTTGAAGGTTATTTCATGCAAATGTTGACCGTGACTGCGCCTCAAATGGTCCATCCACTTAGTCTAATTTTGGCATACTCTTTCCAACATTTCGGCCGGTATCTCATGAATAAATGCTTCAATGTTGTCTTCCAATGCGTCAATTGAAGCGGGCATGTGTGTATAGACATGAGCTTTGACATAGCCCCACAAAAAATAGACTAAAGGTATTAAATCGCACGATCTAGGCGGCCAATTGACCGGTCCCGAACGTGAAATAAAATGTTCACCGAACTCGTTTCTCAATAAGTCCATTGTTAAGCGTGCTGTGTGGCATGTGGCACCGTCTTGTTGAAACGGTCCAATGATGCCACCAGCCCATAAACCGCACCAAACTGTGACTTTTTCTGGATACGTTGGTAGCTCTTGCCATGCTTCTGGCTGATCTTCACTCCAAAAGCGACAATTCTGCTTATTAACGTACCCATTGAGCCAAAAATGAGCTGACCATAAAATGGAAGAAGCGCGCGATGAACTTGCTTAACATAGCACGCCTTTTGATAATAAAATTTAATAATTTATTCGTTTGTAAGACGATTCATGGTTAAATTAAAGACCAAACTGAAGATGTTTGACAGTGAAACAAAACACGAAACGTGCATTAGCTGTTTAAACCAGTGTTGCCAAAAAGATAATAGCTAAAAAATCACCCAATATTTCTTATGGAAAGATGTTAACATCTTCGCAAATTTATGCTAGATGTTTATCAGTGTAAAAAGGCTTTTACTTTTACTATTCATAGATAGCACTACGTGACAAAATTTTAACAAAGTCCTGACCAAATGAATCTGACAGCTAAACATTATGTAAAATTTTCCGCTGAGTCCTAATATTAAGTCAGAATTGTCAAAAGTAGAACAGTTTTTCTATTCCAAAGTAACCGTTATTTGTGTTTTTAAAAAAGATGATGTGACTGAAATGCAAATATCTTCAAAAATTGTAAACGGATTATGTAATTCTTTCTTTTTAGTGAAAGGTTATAAAATAACCATGGTTCGCTTGTGAAGATTGGTCAAGAAATGACAGAGTTACAGGGGACAAAAGTTCAAGCTTCATTGAAAATTTTATGATTTTGTTCAATTTTGTTCTTTTCAAGTTATTTTTTTTAAATCAATGATTTAAAAATCCTAATGTTTTATTGCATTAGACATTAGATTATTTTAATATGAAAATTTTGAGCCCAACAAGACATAGATTGGTACAAAAATGACAAAGCTACAGAAGATTTAGTAAGTTAACCCACATAGAAATTCAATAGTTTCAAGCAATTTTTAATATTTATTGTTACCAAAAATTTAGCTTTGTATATTTATTTGTTGTGGGTTAATGCAATTAATCTTCTGTAACTTTGTCATTTTTGCACCGATCTGGTTCCTATTGGGTAGAAAATGTTCGTCTTGAAATAGGCTAAAATTTTATTTTTTTGGATATTTGCATTTCAGTCACAGCATCTTTTTTAAAAACACAAATAACGGTTATTTTGGAATATCTCGAAAACTGTTCTACTTTTGACAATTCTGACTTTATATTCGGATTTAGCGGACAATTTTACATAAAGATTGGGTGTCAAATTCATTTGGTCAAAAAATTGTCACGTAGTGTAGTTAATGGGAGCGATATTTCGTATATTTCACTTTATTTATTCTTTTTATGTTAATTCAATCAAACTGAAAATAACTTAACATTTAAAAAATAAACAAAAGTTAGTGTAATTTTACAATGTCGATTTTTGTGACGGTATAAATAAGTAAATTTAATTGATTTTTTACACTAAATTTTACGATTTTCAACAAATTTTATCTTGCAACTATGATAAAAGTTCCTTAGCGATTACCTTCCCAATTGCCAGATCGTTTTCGTCTCGTTCATATCTTAATTTGTTAAACTACCCGTATGGTATTTCTTGTTAAACCGGGAATTTGCTGTTTCAAAATTTAATTATTCATTGGCGTCGCTAAAAGTTTATTTTTGCTTACGCCAAGTAAAATATCACAAGTAAAGCAAAAAAGAATTGAGTAACTTTTTGGTAGTTAAACATTTCGACTGGATATTTATTTCAACAGCCAAATCGTTGGTATGGTTTTTTAATTAACGTAAATTTCCTATTGCCGCTCTCTTTACTTTAAGCTCTTATCATCTAATCAAAGATAGCTTAAGCTTAGGGAACTTTTTTAAGTTTTTCACCCCTATCGTGAATAAAAATTCCTTGGGAGTTTTTTCCCTTTTCGCATTTTTACAACTGAATTAACATAGGAAAAATGGAAAAAGGAAAACAATTCCCAAGGAATTTTTATTCACGATAGGGATTATTATTATATAATTATTTTAGACAAAAATCAAATTGTGGTCTGAACGAGATGAAATAACTGACTTGCCAGCCAATTATTATTTCACTTTGGTCAATTTAATGATTTATTTTATTGAAAATGATAAAAAAAAATCAATATAATACACTTATCACAACACAAAACGTGGACTTTACATTGGCAAAGCTTTGACAAAAGACAAGACAAACAATACTATAGCAAAATAGTCATGTGGCCTAGTAATGCCACCTGTTTATTTTATCGTGGGTTAGGTAAGATTTTATATCCGGCCTTATTACGAGTGTCACTGTCGTGCTCGTAGTCGTATTCGTTTGAAATTTTTTCGGTATCGTTTTAAATTAACGAAAATGACACAATACATGGAAACTTTTTAAAAGCGACTGGGTTTCGACTACCGCAACGACACTAATTTCTTTAATATGATTTTGACTATTTACTGTAAACTTGCAACTACCGTCTTTGATCATTTTTAATGTTTGCTTTTGTTCGTGCTCATACATTAAAATGTTCATCTTCTTCCTATTACAACCAACTGATCGTATTTCGCACTTACATAACAAGTGTTAAGCGGACAGTCATTAGAGGCACCTTAACAACAAAAGAAAAACAAATTGTATCTTGTATCTAACAACCTCTTTGAATATCTTCTGAATTTCTGTTTAAAAAGCTCTTTTTGTAATTATCTGTATGTCCGCCTGAATTTGTTTTTATTTTCAAATGAAGAAACATATTTAAATTTGTGTAATACATAGTAAGTGTTGCCAAAAGTGGGGAAAAATTTCTACATCTACAATAACTTAGGGCAAAATTGCCAGATTTTTAAAATTTTTCAAATCGAGGTACTTTTTTAAAAGGCCTTTGTATTTGTACTTCGTTAAAGAAAACAATACTACAACAAATACGTTATTCTCTTTTTCCGAGAAAAAAACTCTCAATTATGTTTCTTTGCTTAGATATTTACTTATGCATTTTGAGTGAGCTATTTTTCCAGCTGTTTTTATTTACATTCTTCATTCACAATATTTCTTTAACTATTTTTTTATTCACGTAATTAAAGCAATGCAACTTTTTATCTTTTTTCATTAAATCTTGAAGTTTACACTTATTTGTCGTATGATAACACTAGGCTGTTCACAACAGTGCTATTTAACCTAAAACAGTACTTTAGTACTAAGCCCTTTAGAACACTTTGTGAATTGCCTAATAGAAACAGTTTCATATAAGAGAGGCATACTGCCTGCTTTTAGAAAACGTAAACAAGTGAGTGAGTGAGAAATTATATTGAAAACAAAAACAAATTTTGGTTTTTTATTGTTGTTTTCAATATAATTTCTCACTCACTCACTTGTTTACGTTTTCTAAAAACAGGTAGATAATTTAAAAATAATTAGTATTGTGGTTATTTTGTTGAACTATTTATGGTTTTTAATCCAAATTTTTAATATTTTTAATTAGGCTTAAGTTCATGAAATTTAATTTTTATTAAATTATTTTTTTTTTTTTTTTTTTTTTTTTTTTTTTTTGTGAAGAAAGGAATTTTACAACATGAAAATTAATTAAAATTGTTATTGATAATCTTTCATTCTTGACGTGGCTCGGGCTCGAACCCTGGCCGGCAGGTTACCATGACATGTTTCGATCGCAACCACTCGATCTCCTCAGATGGATTTGCCGTCTTACACTCGCAGACATAGACGACTGCTGACGTCACTAGTCAAACATCAATCCTTAAACCAAATTGTATTTTAACATTTGGTAGATCGAAATTTGCTTTCCTGAATGATTATCCACCTTAATTGATTCTACATGTTTCCTCCTTTACCTCCGTTTCTTCGTACTTTCGTCAAGAATTTTTCTTGAAGTCCAAGTACATTTTTTGTTTTTTCACTTTGTCTTCCTCTTTTCTGTCGACCTTTTTCAGCACAACTTGAAGGACAAAATGTACACATAGAGCTCGTGCCTTAGCTTTAACAATAATTAGTATTGTGGTTATTTTGTTGAACTATTTATGGTTTTTAATCCAAATTTTTAATATTTTTAATATCATGTCATGGTAACCTGCCGGCCAGGGTTCGAGCCCGAGCCACGTCAAGAATGAAAGATTATCAATAACAATTTTAATTAATTTTCATGTTGTAAAATTCCTTTCTTCACAAAAAATAATTTAATAAAAATTAAATTTCATGAACTTAAGCCTAATTAAAAATATTAAAAATTTGGATTAAAAACCATAAATAGTTCAACAAAATAACCACAATACTAATTATTGTTAAAGCTAAGGCACGAGCTCTATGTGTACATTTTGTCCTTCAAGTTGTGCTGAAAAAGGTCGACAGAAAAGAGGAAGACAAAGTGAAAAAACAAAAAATGTACTTGGACTTCAAGAAAAATTCTTGACGAAAGTACGAAGAAACGGAGGTAAAGGAGGAAACATGTAGAATCAATTAAGGTGGATAATCATTCAGGAAACGCCACAAAATATGAAGTATTTGAAATTATAAAATATTGAATGTTAAAATCCTTAACTTTAATTGAATAGTCTTCTTGCAAAGTCCGCTATGTTAATCAAATAAAATCTGAGAAAGTCGATTTTTTTAAAGTAAAATGCCAAGCAATATAGAGAGAGCTTTGCAGAAGGAGTATTGAATATTAAACCAGAAATTGCGCGTGACTTACCGCGTTTTGAACGAGATTTATAATGGCTAAGGGAGGCATTTTAAAAATCAAATAAAATGGCGGCTTCAACAGAATTTTTATTTTTTTAAACTTAACGGTGCTTGCAAGTGGACTGACTACTCAAGTATAAAATTATAAATCTTGTTGTATTGGAAAACAATAAAATAAATTAATAAATAGTTTAGAAGCGAATCATAGTTTTTACAGGCAGCACAGATATTTTTGGACAAAAATTTTTTTTGGCAACACTGGCAGTGGTACAATTATTCAGTAGCAAAAACCAAAACTGCTCACACTTTACAGACTTTGTTTAAACTCTGCTTCTTTACTGACCACAAACAACAAGTACCAAATATTTTCAAAACAAAGATTTAAACTAAAGAGAGTGGTGGTCACAACAACAATTTAATCATTTTAACAATAACAATAATCGGTAAAATGACAATGAGCATTATTGTTTGAATCTAAACTTTTTAAAAACCAATTTGTTCCCACTTGAATTTAAATCATTTCTGGTTATATTGTTTTTTTTTAATTAACTCTCAGCTATTGGGCTTAATAAATTACGTTTTTAAAATAAATTTGTTATTAAAATTTTTGCTACTTCTTTCTTGTTGAAGTACGCCAGAAAGGTTAATTGATTTATGGGTGTATTTTACCTGTTTTTTATGTAAATTTTTTTTCTTAAGTTAGTTTTGTTGTTTAGTTTTGATTTCTTTTTAAATCTTTTATTTTTTTTTTTTTTTTGGGGGGGGGGGGGGGTTATTGGGAGGTTACTTGTTTCATATTTGAGGTGGGAATGTTTTAAATAATTTTGTAAATTTGAATTCAAAATTATTAATTAGGTTGAAACTAAACTAAAAATTATAATGCAGTATTATCTCAAACCCGCAAAAAAGCAGGAAATGAAAACAATAACTTGACTTCAAAGGTCAGTGACGAGGGCGGGTTTATAAGTTCGTGACTTTACGAATTCAATCATTTTTTTAACGTAGTCTCCTTTGAGCACTACACATATTTTCCAACTTTTTTCTAGTTTTTTTATCCCTTCCAAGAAATTAAATTTGTCCTGTTATTAAAACAGGCATTCGTTTGTGAGATCGTTTCATCGTTGGAGTCAAATCTCTTTCAGCCGAGCTATTTCTTCTGTTTTGGGAACTAATAGTAATCAATTGGTGCTTGATTCGGAAAATAGGGCGGATGAGAGACCGATTCGTAGCATAATTCATGGATATTTGTCATGGAAACTGCACTTGTGTGCACCCTTGCATTGTCTTGGTGCAAAGGAACTTTTCTCTTGGCGCAATGCGTCGTTTTGATCAAATCTTCATTTAGACGCCTCAATAAATTTGCATAGTATTTGCCATTATTACAAAGCTTATTAGCCTAACCCACCATCTTCACGAGCCATAGCTACTTTCAAACAACAAACAATTTCTTGAGCTGTTGTCAATGTTTTTCCTTGTTCAAACAGCGTTCAGTGTTGTCATATAAATAAACGTCATCCTAATTGTAATTATTTCTTATTATATGGGCTTACGTGCCATGCGTGTTCTGCTAACGTCTTGTTTTAGTTATTTAACATATCACAAAATATAAAACATTTTACAATAATGACAGTTAATTATTTAAACACGATAAAATTGGATAATTGGCTAAAACTAAAACATAATTTTCTCAATGGATCAGCCATAGCAAAGTTTGTGTGATAAGTCTTGACATGGAGTAGGTCACAAGAACGTAATGATTGTTGAAGAACATTAAAATAGTTATATGTGACAGTTTCAGTTAAAAGGGTGATTCTTAAAAAAGACAATACGCTCTTTCTAATACAGCAAGCCGCAGTTTTCTAATTGCATTACTTTTGTCATAAGTAAGCTTTAAAGTACACATTTGATAAGAAAAGAAATGATCCGATGTAACATAATTTTTTGTAATTGATCTAATTTACTTGAACCTCGCCTTTCGGGGGTTTTCGGGACCGACAATTACGAATCTTGTATTAAATTTTGAAAATTCAAAATCCAATATTGCAGACTTTTTGTAAAGTTAACAAGTCGACTTGATACATCTGTTCGTTTTAATGGCTTGAATCTAGTTATCCCGGGGTTTTTTTGGATTACGAATCTGTTCTTAGATTTTGAAAATTCATTATGGCGGAGTGTTTTTTGTAGCATTATGGGATTTATTTTGAACTCATCATTTAGTGGTTTTTAGGGTCGCTGATCACGAATCTGGCAGAGCCTTAAACTCAGACATTTTAAATTTAGAAAGTCTGACTTTAGATTCATAACCAGCTATCCCGAAAAAGTCTGGCTGACGAGTTTCAAACAAATTCAATAATATTACAAAAAAAAAAAAAAATAGTCCGCCATATTGGATCCGTCGTATTGAATTTCAAAATCTTATAACAGATTCGTAATCAGTGACCCAGACAGCCTTTGAGTGATGCACCGCAAGCAAATCCAATAATGTTATAAAAAATAGTTCGTCATATTGGTTCCGCCATTTTGAATTTTCAAAATCTTATACCAGATTCGTAATCTTCAACCTCAAAAACCATCAGATAATAAGTTTCAAGCCCTAAAAGTGTTCAGGTGTATCTTTTAACTTACAAAAAAAGTCCACCGCAATGAATCCGCCATTTTGAAATTTTAAAATCCAATACCAGATTCGTAATCAGCGACCCCAAAAACAACCAGATTTCAAGCCATAAAAACATTCAGGTGAATCAAAATCCAGTTGTTTTAAACAAATCCAATAGCATTACAAAAAAATTTCAACCATATTGGATCCGCCATTTTGAAATTTTCAAAATCCAATAACAGATTCGATCTCAGCGACCCCTAATACCCCCTTATAACGGGATTCGATCTATAAAAGCGTACAGGCGTTTCAAAATTAACGTGTTAACTTCAAAATAGTTTTTCTCCGAAACTCTTTTTTTGCGCATAGGCAGGGTTGCCAGATTTGACGATTTATCGTCATTTCGACGATTTTTTGTTTTGAAATTAGCAAAGTGCCGATTTCTTAAAAGTGACGATTTTTTCAGTCTTCAAAGTCTGAAAAAACATTACATTTTCTGACAATTTCTTTTTTTATCTTGGAATGTTTAACAGTGGTAACTTAACAAGAACGGAAGGCGGAACGTTTTCTTTCGCTTAGCTTTTACGCTGATATGCCATACAAAAGCAAGAGCGTCAACGTTATGTCACGAACAGTAGTGATAGCTTTCATGTTTGGTATAACCCACAAGTTATAAATAAAAATAGAGATAAAAACACTAGATTGACCAAAAAATAGCTTAATTGCCATTATTATTTAAGGCCAGTTTACACGGTAATACAATGTATAACCACTTTGTAGAATTAAAATATTATGAAATCCGCTCCGTGTTTAAAAGAAAAAATAAAAATCTTTTGTAAGTACAATTCATGTTTACACGGATGATATAAGTAAAATCAAAAATAATAACAAAAAAGCAGATGGTTGCAGTTTTAAATTTTTACAAAAACAACATGAAAATTTCCTTAGTTGTATTTGTTTTGTATTTGTATAAAAATGCTACAACTTAAAATATACTCTGCTAAAATACACCTCTGGTGTGATGATAATACATAAGTTTTTTTCATTCTACATCACTTTTTGCAATGTCGTAATACATTGTATAATGTGTAAACTGGCCTTTAACAATATCGGCAAACTTCACTTTTAAACGGGCTGTACAAAGGCGCTCTTCATGAGACTCCCAGTAGCTCTTACACTTTTTACACTTTTACAATTTTAAGTTGTCCGATTTTTTTGACGATTTTTCGAAACGATAAAGACGATTTTTTTTTATTTTTTCTCAGGAAACTGGCGAATTCCATAGGTCCCTTTTAACTGAAACTGTCACATATGTGTATACTTTAGCAAAATTTCTAAACATGCAGTTCTATCAATCAAATTCATTAAAAATTAAACATTTTTAGGTTTTTGTACGCAAAAAACAATAGCTCGTTGATACAGTGTATAACCCTGCGGCCACACGTTCAAGTTGTTCTTGATAGTCTTTTACATATACTGCTTGTCAAAATTAACATAAATTGAAAGCTGTGACGTAGGCTGCACTCAATTTGTAAGCAATTTACTTCCAAGATGTCAACAACAACAGAGACATACTTGTACTCAGCTGTTAAATTGAAAGTAAATTGCCAAACAAATGGAAAGGTGAAATTCAAAGCCATCTCGTGGTCAATTTAAAAAGTGTGAGTGTGTTAGTAAAAAACTGAGAGTGTATTGCAAATTGAAAGGAATTGAAAGCAAAACTTGATCGTGTGGCCACCAAGTAAGTTGGCTATAGCTCGAAGAGTAGTCGTGTTGCTTTTAAAATAACCGTTATCATATAAATACTTTTTTTCAGTCGGTGGCCTGCTGTCGCCACCGTTTCGTTTTTAAAATTTTACTAAAAATATTCAAATAATATCGAAAAAATTACAGATTTGTTAATATGTTATGAAGAATTCAGTTTATATATCGCCACCTTAAATGCAAACGGGCGTAATTACACAATTCAAAATAGGTTGATTGATTGTGATTTGTCTTGTCAAAACTCACACAAAATTTTTAGGCTCTACTGATCAAAAACGGCGTCTTCATTAAAGAAATTCCAACGCCAAGAATACCTTGTTTTTATTTTTTTTTTTTGCTTCTCCGATAAAAAAAAATATGTATATAAGTGTAGTTACGTCTGTTTACTTTAAATTGCAATTAAAATAAATATTTTTTTTAACAATTTTTGTCTGAAAACAGAGTGTAATTAATATTTTCTTGTGTTTAATTTACAAATACAGACACTTTGTATTTAAGTTGTTTTATTGACTAACAAAATGCACAATGGGAAATTAACACTTACATATTTTTCTAACGACATGCAAAAATTTATTATTTTCCAACTTTCAAGGATTTTTTTTCCACAAAAAGTAACAAATAACTGTTAAAATTTGTATTAAAACTAAAACTGAATGTGTTTTGTGTTAATTAACGAAAAATTTCATCTTTTTCAAAACTCCACAACAACAACAACAAATATTAAATCCAGATTTATTCCAAGAGACAGTTAAACGTTTTACACGCTCCTCTTTCTCACCCGAAATGGATAGATTTTCACCATCACGTTATTCTTTTAAGTCAAGTTCTCCATTTGCGAATTCGGACTCAAGTCGACGACAATCTTGTAAGTTTATTTTTGTTTCTGAACTAATTTTTTTATTTTAATTTTTTATAATTTTATGTTTTAATTTTAATTCTGTTTTACAAAAAAATTAAAGACGATTTGTTCCTAGAGGCCACAGGCCGACGACAAAGTTCAGGTAAGAACCCCCACCCACTACTATTCAGAACAAGCTGAAATAACGTCTTCTAACGCCTTTAATACAAATCTAACGTTTTCATTTGAAATTCTAACGTATAAATGCAACTTGAATGAGTCTAACTAAAATAATTATGTATTGTCTAGTTTAACTCGTATTGTAACACATTTTAACTTTAATGATAAAGACAGATAAAACAAGTAAGAACGTATAGTCGGTCAAGCTCGATCATATGATACCCTACAAAACTGTATATAAAAACAAATTTTTGCAAGTTTACAGTATTTGGGTCCCATTTGAGTTTTAGATTCATATACAAGTTCCTTGTGCCAAATATTTTTAGATATCTTAAAGTGATTTTAGGGAGGGTGTTTAAATGGGTCCTATACTTTATTTTGGACCTACCAGCACAACATTTTGTCATGAAAAAGTAGCTATCGTAAATGAACTTACCTCTAATTTTTATGTTAACACCAACATTTATAAGGAAGTAATAGTATTAATAGTTTTTTTTTGGGAGTAGTATTTGTAGCTATTGTCAAATATGGACCGATTCCAATAAAATTTGGTAAGATGATTTTGATTGCGATAAAATTAGTTTAGACCAAATTTTGTCTTAATATAAACATAATAAGATAGTTAAGCTAGCACGAAGACCTTATTCTGGAAATAAACTTCTATGGGGACTTTGTGATATTATGGACCGTTTCGCCCCATTTTCTATAGGCTTGGACAATTTCATCAAATTATTTCAAAAATTCGAACTGTCCTTTGCGCACAAGGCTTACATGGGCAGCCAGCCAGCCAGACGGACATTGTTAGATCGACTCAGAGTCCATCGGTATACTAAAAGGTAGATCTAGGACCAATATTTAAAGTTGTTACAAACATCAGCACAAATTTATAATACCCTCTCCACTACTGTGGTGTGGGTATAATGACAGATCTTTGTTGATTTCATTTATATGCAGTTGCTGTTATTAACTAATTGCCAGTCGTTAATATTGTCAACTATTGTCGCAAAGCGCTTGCGCAGGTGGTTTCCTCTTTTGTATTGGATATTTTTGCCATAAAATCTGTGTCACTTGATGTTGCCTTAAATGGCTGCAATGAGAAAATTATTTATTATTTATAGATTTATGTTTTGGTGCAAATAATGCATCGTTGTTTGTATTGTCGGCAAAACTCACAACTGCATTTGGCCTTTAAAATGTTTGAAAACCAAAATTATAAATAGAGAATTTCTTTGACACAAACGTTAATCATTTTTAGCATAAAAAACTTTTTTCCATTCGAATTGTTATTTTTTTATAATTTTTAAAATAGACAAGACGTGACTTTTATGAGATGCTAACTGGTCAGTTTGTGTGCAGTCAGCAATCAACATACAAAACACTTGATTGGAGTGATCTAATGCAGAGATTCTCAAACACATACAATGACACAACACAATGTTGCTTTCTGTTTTGGAAAGGCACAATATCACGTTCCTTTTTTTTGCAACTTTAAATTAATTTCTTCCTAATTTATATGTTTTTAACAAAAAAAAACTAATTTTTAAAGAAAAAATAATCACGTAATGTTTGAGTGACAAGTAATTGCTTTTCAATATTTTAGATAATTTCATGCAACCTACATAGTGGATGACACTAATTTGTCATCTAATGACAGTAGGAGTTTTATTTTTTGCATTTAATTTATTTGAAGTTTTAAGAAGAATTGTCAAAAAGTTTAAAAAAAAAAATTAATTGCAATAAATGACTGTAATATTCAACGCGCACACTTGACTCCATTTTAACGAACGAACTGTCAATAGAATAACTTTTGAATTTGCCGATAGCCCAAGTAGGTAGTGCTATATTTGAACTTATGTATACATATAAGTCTTATATTTATAAAAAGTTAAGGGCCGTTTTCACAACTTACCGATAGCTAAAGGTAGGATTTTATCGGCCGTATAAAAAGTGTTCCATAATTACAACTGTACTTTAAACTACCAGGTAGGATGAACCTTAATTTATTTTATCGCTCACTTTAGGTGAAAGTAACTTTTCAATAATGGAACACTTTTTATAAGGCTGGTTAAAGTCTCCTTTAAGATATCGGTAAGTTGTGAAAACGGGCCTAATACTATTTAAAATAAAAATAAAAAATAAAAAATTGTTTCTTCTAGTAACCAACCAATTCCAAGCAACCAATCTACAACAGTGTTAGTGTTTAGTATAGACTAGGGTTTCTAATTTCCCGGACTTTTTATATTCCCGGGAAACGAAACGAAAAAAATCTTATTCCCGGGAATCCCGGGATTCTTTGAATAAAAATGATTTCATTAAATGAGTTTAAGACGAAAGTTTTTACTTTTTTAAAAGAATATACATACACATTAATTCCACAGAAAACCACAACAAAACCAAATAAATTGTTACATTCATACGTACATGTGCATATTATATATGTATTTTTATATTATTTTTTTTTTGGGAGATTACGAATTATTTAAACTTATTAATATTTAGTAGTTTTTATTAATAGCAACTTGGTAAAGTTAATTTTCTTTTAAGAAAAAATTTTTAAGTATTATTAAAGCATTTCTAATCCTTTTTGATATGTATATTGCCTGCTACCGACAACGTGATCTCGCTTTCTACAGACGTTGGTTTTATAGTAAGAAGCGCATCATACAAAGATTTTAAATTTGTTGGCCTGTGACTTCAAAGCCGTCGAATTCTTTTTTAAAGATATTTTCAGGCTTTTGTATTTTCTTTACATTTATTTTTTTAGAATTTGTAGATGGTTCATCATCTGGTGTTGGTGATGGTGTATCGTGTACATTTTCATTTTCTACTTCAAGAAGCTTTTTAGACATTTCATCAGCAATTAAAAAGACGGTCGATTTATTGGCGTAGTTAGTAATTTTAGTAAATAATATACATATTTTTATTGCTCGTTTTTGGTTTTAACGATGCTCAGAAATTAAAATTTCAAAAAATTTAATTTAAAATTCCCGGAAAACAATTTCCCGGGATTAATTTAAAAAAAGTGTCCCGAGTTTCCCGGGAATTCTTTCCCGAGTAGAAACTCTATTATAGACTCATTATGTTAGAGCTTTTCTCATGTCTTAACACGGTTGTTTTAACAACGCTGTTATAGCATCATGTTCTAAGATTATTTCATGTCTGTTGTAGACTGGAAATTTAAGATATTAGTCTATGATTTTATTTATAGTTATTAGGGCGTGGAATTTCATGCAAATTCATGCTAACCCCGAAGGTTTTTATTTAGTGAATAATTTATTTATCCGAATCAAAACTTTTGCTGAAAAATGGCATCGATGTGTTGGTGCAAATTTTTGCATATTTTATCGTTAATGCATTTTTTGTCATACAATGTTTTAAAATGCATAAAAATTCGTATATTATGTTAGGTTTTACTAAGAAAAGCATAGTAAACTTTTAAAAATTTTAAATTACTCTTATTTTAATGCCAAAAGCAGCATTTCCGATGTGCAGAATCACGGTTCGCTGTCTAACTGCTGTGTTTTTTTTTTAAATTTTTTTGCAAGATGTTTTCATGTTTGACTAAAGTCTTCAAATTATTTTCTCAGGTCAAATTCCTAACAGAAACTTTTTTTCGATTCAATTTTGTTGTTGTAAAAAGTATCTTGTTAGAAAAGTAAGGTTTCAATGTATCTAAATAGTTTTAAATTTTTAGAACAGCGAATAAAAATTAAGTTTAGTATTCAAAAAAGTTACTTTAATTCTATTAAAGGCAGAATTTATCTTTACTTTCTGTTCTGTTACACATCAGCTGATTTGTTGTTGTTATTAAAAAACCTGTGAATTGATTAGTTTTTCTGTTCTGTTGTGGTTCAATAATAACACTGTACAACAAAATCTATTTTTTTCCAAAATAACAAGGTACGGCCTACAAGTTTTGATAGAGGAGACAAAACAAATTTTTTTTTTTTTTTGAGGGGGGTTAAAGTTTACTAGAGTTTTTTTCTCGGAGTTTTTCGATTCCCGGGAAAGCGGGAAATTTTTTTGAATTTCCAGGGATCCCGGGATCCCGTTCCATATAAATAATACACAGTAAATTTGTTTTTAAATCATGAAAAAAACTTTAATAAAAAAACGTAAGGTAACTTGTTTACAAAGTAAGTAAAAGAAATCCTTAAATACTACAAAATTAAATGAAGATTAAAAGAGGAACTTGAATTATTATTACCTTACGGTTTTATATGTAAATTCCGTATTATTATTATGCTCTAGATACAAGATAAAAAATTAAGATAAACATAACAATTTAATTCATAAAACAATAATAAAAACAAACACAAATTGAGGTACTCAAGATAGAGATCAAAAAGTTAATTCATAAAATAGATAAAATATTTTAAATAAATATATTAACACTTTTTAACGGCTTATGAAATAACTTTCTGACACACTCAAAGCGCTTAGTAAGTCGTCAAAAAGTATATTGATTATTTTATTTACTAATTACCATGTTTCCGAAAAATTTCGTTCATTTTTTACCGAGGTTGGATAAATAGTTAAAAGTGCACCGTTTTAGAAGGCTTTTGATTCAGAATAAGAAGCATTTTTTTTATAAACAACGTCTATATCAGTCAAATGTATGTCAAGGTTCATGCAAAAAATAGTATCAACCTCTTAAGGCCCAAATACACTTGTCAAATGCTTGTCCAGCCGGCGAATTCATCGTGTACGTGTGATTGACGTAATATTCGCCGTCATATCTAAATTTTTTTGATTTTCCATCCAGCATCGTCGGTGTGACACATACAAACATATTTTCACTAATACTACCACAATGCTTGATGAGTATTTTGATCAATGTATTTGGGCCTTTACAAACCTTTTCATTTCATTAGGTCTATCTGTAATCTTTAGGACAATGTGTTTTTCAAATTGTATGTTGTAGTATCTTACACGAGTTTCCAAATTTTTTTTTATTTCGGTTTCCCCGCACTTCAAGGGTATATAAACCAACACAAATTGAAAAAAATTTGTGTTTATCACCTAATTATCATATCGCTCTTTCATTGCAACATAGTCATATCTCAAAAAATCAAAAATTGTAAGTTATTTAAACAAAGTGTTCCTTCATGCCTTCTCGTATTTTATCTCAAACTGAACCGAAGTTATAGCAAAATATATCTTTAAATCGGTACATATTGAAAACTTTAATCGCATTTTGCCAAGTTCATTTGTTTTTGTAGATATGACTATGTTACAATAAAGGAGCTATATGTTTAGGTATCTGCTATTTTTAAGACTTGTCCATGGACAATTAAACTTTACTACCTGCATCTTATTTTGAATTAATGTTCTTTATTAACTTTTCACTTCACTAAATTTATTAATTATCAACTGTTGCACTGACTATTCTGCTTTAAGTAGATTTATTGCATCAGGAGACATTGATTTACGTATGTACTCACTTCTTGTAATTGATCTAATCGACAACCCATCCACAGATGCTTATTTTAAGAGAATAGACAACTAAATTTCAAAGTATAAAAACTATGAGGAATTTTTTATTTCCCGGGATCCCACATAAAAAATCCCGGGAAATCCCGGGAAAAAACCCTAAAGTTTACCAACCTTGGCACATTGTTATTGTTAATACGCATAAGAAACCATGTGACCCTTACATTTTAGGTATAAAATGTGTTTAGCAAATTTATGTAGAATGTTACGCAGAACATTTTTGTAGAATATGTTAACCCTCTAACTACTCACGGTATGGGTAACCATTAAAACAGGGATTTAAGGGGTTAAAATGTTCCGCAAAAATATTATCCGTGAAATTTTTAAGGCCCTGAATACACCAAACCGGAAAATTAAACCAGAAAGTCAGAAATAAGACACAACAAAAGAGAGCTTAGGGTTAATTTCGCATTTATTAAGAATATTTTTTTAAAGTACCCCAAAAACGCAAAGAAAAACATGGTTGTGGTAAACATATTCTAAGAGCAACATATTATGATAAGATTCGTGATTGTAGTCACCATATTAAGATTATTATTGAATCATATTATGTCCAAATATATTCGTAATATTACATCATAATATTTTTCCCTTTATCATATTATTATTCTGTTAATCATAATATGTTAAGAAGGAATCATATTATCATCATGTTAATCATTATAAATTTAGAAGCAATCATATTATGATACAGGTCCTTTAATAACTGCCATAACAATACAAAATAAATTAAAATTTTTATGTATCGATTTTTTATTTTGTGACTTTTTAAAATTTTTCTTGATATAAATAAAATAGCGGAGTTCAATATTTGGCTTGCAAAAGAATAAATGCAAAATATCGTAACACTTTGATAAAATAAAACGAAATCTCTGCGTGTTTTGTTGTTGAATTTTACTCCGATATTTTAAAAATAAAACGAAATCTCTGTATGTTTTGGTGTGGGATTTTACTACAGTTTTTTTTGCACTATTACATCACTAATACTGAACTCCGCTAATATTTTAATTATTTTAATTTCTTTAAATTTATTATTTTTTATGGTAATTTATCTTGTTTGACCGCTCACATATAAAACAAGCGACACAACTGATTCAAAATAATTTTACAAATGGCGCTAGCATAATATTATTAGAGTAAAAATAGTTTGATTGCATCTTAAACATAATATGATAAATGTATAGAAAGTTATCATGTTATGGCTATTAAATATCATGATATGGTTGTGAGTAATTTAATATGTTTTGAAAGTTATCATAATTTAGTTGTTAGAAAATTAATTTTTTTTCGGTCAACAATACTCAAATTTATAATTGCTATAAACATTGATATGTTTACAGTAACTATAATATTATTGATATTAAATAACAATAATATATACAATATATTGTTACATTAAACGTAGTGTTGTTACCGTCACCATGCCAAACAATATTTTTTCTCTGCGTGAAAATTTAGCATGAAAAAAATAGTTCAAATTTAACTAAAAATCACTAATATCTCTATTATTTTACCTTCGATAGCAAATATGGACAGGATGTAAACATTAATTACATTTTTTTTAGCTCTTAGCAATTCCACTTCATTATCATACAATGTCCAGCATATTTAATCGATAGCGTTCTTCAATAGGTGCGCAGTCTGATGAAATTTTTCGCCATGCTCATCAGATTCTGTTGACAACTGGTTCTCAAAGTAATCCATATGAGAATTTAAAAAATGAATTTTTGTTGACGTATGAACGCTTAGTTTTTCAAAAGCTCTAAGCATGGTGTCTACGTTTATTCGAGCAGTAGGAGAACGATTTTTGCCTAAGACATTGTATATCACTTTCTTAATGCTTTTCCATGCATCAAGCTCAATTGGTAAGAGCATTTCGTCGAAGTCAGTGTTTTGCATCAGCTTTGTTATATCTGTACCAACAAAAACACCTGTAAAGCATTAATTTAAGTTTCACAAAACAAAAATTTTGATTCGTTCAGTATCGAATGAAGATAAATAAAATAAATATAAAATTAAAATAAATAAATAAATAATAAAATTACTTTCGAATCGAGAAAGTACTCGATCACGACTGCCAGACATGGGCCCCTGGTTAGCTTTGCGACAGAATAGAAGCAAATGAGACATTGAGAGAATACCAAATATCTCTAATGTTCGGTTTTTCGTTGGAAAAAATAAGATAATCGTGTAATGAGAAAACGGCCATTAAAGTTCCTGAGTGTATTAAAATTGGCCAAAAAAACTGTTGCTTTTACTTTTGATTCATCAAATGTAAACAGTCGTTGTCAAACAAATTAAAGGGCGAAACGTTGTACACAACTTTTCGTTTTTTGTTAGACAGTTTTTGGCTTCGACTGCAGTTTTTTAAACCCTGCTTTTAAATTTTAACCGATAAATATTTGTTGGAATTAATTGATATTAGAAACGTTGATCAACATGTTATGTGTAAAATAAATAAAAATTAAGATTTTTGCTTTTAATTATTATATTTAAATAATTGCTTTATTTGATAAACCTATCAATTTTTTAATTATGGGTTTTAAAAAATATAAGTTATTGAATTTTCAATAACACTCAGTTTAGATGAGGGCTTTTACGACGTCGCTTTGTCGACGTCTCTTTTGGTTTGTTGGTGAGCGGTGTAGAAAAGAAAGAGGGGTTAACAAAATGTCTCGTTTTGTATTTTGCATGTCGTTTTTTACATTTCTCTTTTAACTTTTTCTGTTTACGTTTTATTCTTTTTCTTACTTTGAAGTGTGTGGTTGAAAATACAGTGAGACCTCGATTATCGATAATAGACGGAATCGGCAGAATTCTTGATTATTTATTTTTTTTGGTGTGTTTCTTATTTTATGTAAATATATAACGTTTTATTATGTAAACATGAGGAAAAAAGTAAATTTGGCAGAACATGCTTCCACACCGTGAATATATTTTCTTTCTTCGTTTATTTAAATTTCTTTTGATTGTTCAAAATTTAACGAAAAAAAGATAATTTGTTTATAATTTCGGATAATAGAGGCAATTTAAATCAGTGCAAAAAAATGTTTGTTTTCCATTTTATTGAAGCTGCCGGTTAATCGAATGACGGGTAATCAAGGCCATACTGTAAATAAAAAAAAGACATGCAACCAAAAATCATCGTATGAACGCAAAGAGATTTTGGAAGTTGCTTTAAAAGGGAATCAAGATAAAACGACGTCGTAAAAGCCCTCATGTGAATTGAGTGTAAGTCTTTAACAAAAAAAGTCTTAATTGCTTTAGCATTTCCTTAATAGCTATTATTTTTATTTTTTTTATTTTTAAAATTTTGTTAAAATCATTTAGTTTTATCTTCAACACGAAAACCAATTTTGCTTTAATGTAAATGCAAAATTACAAAAAATACAAGTTTTTCCATAAATAACAATTGTTTTTGTTATTTCATTTTTCTAGATAAACACCCCCATTTGAAATTGTTTGTCGTAAAAACTAAAAATAAAAAACGCAAACACATACTATCACAGAGATGCATTTGAATGGAATTGTATGTGTATTGACCATGATATATATTATTATTTAATTATTCTTTTAAATAATGACAACATACGTTTCTTCAAAATACAGTCGAGTAAATATTATTCGTACAGTCAGCCAGCCAGTTTGAAATATGGAAATTTTGGAATTTTTAAAACTATGCAAATATTCAAAAAGTAACAACCCAATGAAAAATATTCTGCGAAGCACTCATTGTGCATTTTAAAAAGTAAGCTAACATACAGCATTGAAAGAAAACATTCAATGGCCCACGGCATTCCTTTACTACGAAGCAGGCTTGTAAGGGAGAATATTTAAAAATAACTGTAGCAACAAAAAATTTAACTAATCGTTGCACTCACCACTTCTTACATGCCCTGCATAAAGCGCTTTTTGTAAAAAAAAATGTATTGCTTCAAAGTGGGAACTCGCCATATAAAATGCATTTCCTCCGTAAGCGAGATAATAAGCGAAACTTTTACCTTTCTCCGATTCAACAGCAAATGCTTTCTTGAAATCAATAAAAATAAGGTACAGAGGAGACCTCTATTCCACTGAATGCTCTACGATTACTCTCAGAGAATTCACACACGACTTGTTGCGACAAAAGCCATCATATTATTTTCTCAGGTCTGGCAACAATTTATATATTTGATTTAAGTCTATGAACGAATTCCGTACAGACTATCCTAGGGCTAATAAATCGGAGCAAGTTAAACTATATTTTTGGTTTTAAATGTTTTGAAAAAACCAACATATCTTTAAATCAGCAGACATATTCTGTAATTCGCTTAGCTCAAGCTAAAATGCCTTATGCTAAGTTCACACTTGGGTTTTTAAACGCGTTTAAGCAAAATGTTGATTTAGCTAATCAAAGCCGTTCACATTACATTTGAGATGATTAACATGACAGATGATTAAGAAAAAAAACACACAACAAACACACAAAAAGAAATCAAACAAATTTATATTTCTTTTAAGTATTAAAAATGGATAAAAACACTTTTATAAAGTTATCAAAAGATTATTTTAATCATTTTAATGATGAAATTGTGAAAATGTATGAATTATTTAAGGAAAAAAAATAAAAACATTAAGCAGAAATCTTGGCCGGTTGTACACGACATGTTGGCGATTCTACATTATTAGGTATGTTCAGTGGATTCTATGTGGTTTATGAAGTGATTTAGTTGTAATCATGTCGATTTGAAGTGATTAATAAATCACTTCAATATATGGGTAATCATCTCGATTTTGAAGTGATTAGATCTTAATCACGTTCGAGCTGCTTAAGCGCGTTTAAGAACTCAAGTGTGAACATAGTATTAGAGAACACAAAATTGAAAAATTTTAGCGATGACATTTAAAGCTAAAATTGCGGGGAATTAAATTTGTATGGCATTGCCAAATTTAGCAATGCACGTTACAGAATTGCATTCTAATCCAAAAACCGCTAAATCAATTTTTTAGATTTTTAGCGTTAGAGATTTAGCTGTAGCGAATTACAGAATACGGCTGCAGTTAACATATAAACTATCTTTTAACGCATAAAATTCGGCGTTTAAACTGCCAATGCAGATCATTTGAATTTCACAACATTTATCGAAGTGCTGCCACATGTTATTTTTAAATTACAAATGTTTGTAAAATACATGGGACACTGATGTACAACTGTTGAATTTAAACTAAATATAAATTTAAGTTTAATTCAACTAAACCAGCGTTTAAGCATTCACTGATTTATTAGCCATTAGTGTAGTAACATAATATTTTATTTTATTTATGCAAAGAAAGAAAGACTAATAATATGAAATTGCTTTTTATGATATTAATGTTCAGAAAATATTCGATAAAGTTATAAATTTCATTGAAACAGCTGCATAATTTTCTTTGTGGATCTAACATAGCAAAGTTTGTTCGGCATGTCCTGATATATAGAGGGTTAAAAAAACGAAGTGAACGTTGAGGAATATTAAAAGTAACGTTTCTTAATACTCCAGATTTTACATTGATTAACTGCATTATTAAATTTTACAGATTGAGTTCTACATGACAAATATAATTTGATCCAGCTCAGGAAGTTACTATTGAAACCCATTACGTCCAGTTTTTTCAATAATAGCGTGTGATTAACTTTGTCGAAAGCCTTGCTGATTCAGTGTAACGTCAGCGTGGTGTCCGTTCGCAAAATCTCTATAATTGCGTCTCTGTAATTGCGTCTGATATTTTCTTGGTTATGATGTGAGTTAAGACTTTATTCAGCATACTTAGTAGGGTTATTCCTTGCCAATAAGTTCGATTTGTTAAGTCGCCCTTCTTAAGTATTTTGACAACAATGGCCTGTTTGAAATAATCCGAAATTATACTCATTATAAGTGGCAGAATCTGTTTTTCGGTGATACTCGGGTTTGCTTTAGAAGCTCTGAAGATATCGACGTTGTTGCATAAAAAGGGCCAATCTGCTGTTTCAAATCATGTTTCTAAGATAAACATAGATTATACGCAAACAAGTAATGTTTATGATTACATATTTGGTCGGGTTCTCCGAACAATTCAGTGCTCTACCTGTTTCATAAGCACCAGCATCATGTAGACGATCGAATGTACTAGAAAAAAATGATAAAAGCAATAACAGTGCAGTTTGGCCCTTTTTACGTAGTAAGGAGAGATATTTCTTTATTTTATTTCATAAAATGTTTGAAATTTGTCGCTTACGATAAAATTGTTTTTGCTATAAAATCGTAACGGTACCTCATGTCACCAGTGGCGGATTTAGGCCTGCTTCCTCACTAGGCACACTTTAATATGCCGAACTTTTTGATTATATAGGAGTGATAATCCAAAAAAAAAAAAATAAATACTAAAATTATTCACCCCTATCGTGAATAAAAATTCCTTGGGAGTTTTTTCCCTTTTTCCATTTTTTCTATGTTAATTCAATTGTAAAAATGGGAAAAGGGAAAAAACTCCCAAGGAATTTTTATTAACGATAGGGGTGATTGTGTATTCATTTTTATTAATTTATATACATACTTATTAGGGCGCTTCAAGGCTGGATCATTGCGTATAAACCATACCAACATGTGTTCCAAATTTAAGCGAAATCGAATGACTCGAATCGAATTTTTTATATGGAAATGTACATAAATTATATATGTATGTAATGACTTATAATTACGTCCTTAAGGACTTCTCCATGAATTGTGAATCAAAATTTTATTACCTCTAAGATTGTAGAACAAACAAAAAATTGTTATAATTTTTTATTTTTATAGCCAGTGCGCATAAAAAAATACATTCAATATATTCTTTTGATCCTCTTGATTAAAGCTTAAAATAAAAATGAATGGCATACCCATTGCAGGAAAGATAACGATATCCTGGGGATTCTTCATTAAATATGAGCTATTTTATCTTTTTCTTAACAAATTTTTAGGACTGATTTTTTTTAATTTAAACACCTTTTTGGAAATAAACTTCTTATAGATAACGATTTTTGGGAGAGTGGAAATTCTACGGAGTAAAAGTTTTATAATACAAGACGCCAACTTTACAAAAAACAACCGAGTTTTGAATCTTCATTATCACAAAATCTGGTTTTTTTATTTAAAAATTTGACTTCATAATTGTAATTATCGCCAAAATATTTCACAGATTTTGTGTATCGTGTTCTATGGTATTAAATTTGATATTATTCACTTTTAAACTTTTATAAACCTATAGTTTCGACTTAATCGCTATATAAGGACCTTAAAATTAAATTTTTTGTTAAGCGATTTTTGTATCTATTACCAAAATAAAAAGTGAAGATACATAGGTTTTTTAAGAATAGAAGGCCATCTTTTTTTTCGCTTGTTTCTCTTCATCTTCGTGAGGCTCTACAAGTACATCATGAACTGCAGTTTAGTGAGGCAAAGCCAAGAATTCATGATGCAGTTGAGAAGGAGTGGCTCCCTTTTAATTTATGTATGTAGGTCCACCAGATTTTAATATTGTTCATTGGCAATGGTTAAGTTGAAGCGAAACTTCGACTTGGCCAGCCCGAATTTTTCTTTATTAAAAAAAAATCGATTTTAATAGATCAAGACTTTGGTGAAATATACTAAAATATTCAGAATTGAATTTTTTTCGTAAACTGCTTTGCGAATTCTACAAATGAATGAAAAATTCAGCAAATTAAAACATAACTATTATTTTAAACTAACATACCTACATACGTGGTAGCAGACTAATCATTGGACCTCGACATGTTGCAAACAGTCCAATCAAATAATTTGATGAGATGGAAATGAATTGATAAGAAGTTTTGTTCAGTTATCAAGGGCTATTTTAAATGTACGTTAGAGTGCTCCAAAGTTGTATGGACGAACAAAAATGGCAGGGCACAGAGCAAGCCCTAGTATTTAAGCATTTTTCGCTGTGTAAAATATTAAAATGACGTTAACTGGCGCCGTAATTTGAAGCTATTAACGACCTTCAATTTGCAACCAGCAGACAACCTTAACATGTATATTTGCATTAGCCTTAAACGGGAAATGCCCTTTTTCTGTTTTAGCTTTGTACAAAATTTTTTATATTAACGACGCAACTTCGAAGCCGTGCGACGAAAACTAAAGGAAAAACAACGTAACTTCGAAACGTCGCAAACCAAAGCGACGCAAACGGGGGTTTTGGTGTATACAAGACAAAATTTGTTTAAACAAGTAAGAGTGCTATATTCGGCTGTGCCGAATTTTCGAAACCCTCCACAAAGAATGCGAATTTTTTGAAAGTTTACTTTATGAACTTATCTTCAAAATATTTGGTAGTGTAATTTCTAGTTCTATTTAATGTCTTCGTATATGACGATGATATTAAAATAAAGGTATGAAAATTTCTGAGATTTGAGATGTTTTTCCTCCTAGTTTGCAAATGATTTCGTTTTTTCATGCACTTTTTCTTTTGTTGTCTTGTTGTTCGGTGTTTGTGCGAAGCTCTAGATTGGTTCTTCATTTTTCAGAAGTTGCCAGAAGTTGGTTACGAGACGAAAAATTAATATTTCCCTAAATTTTCTCATCTGGGTCCTCATCAGTTAAGACGTCAACATCTGGAGGTTTGGTGTAAAACTGGTTTGATTCAAATGTCCAAAATGTCCGCGACACTTAGACAATTACTGATAAAAAACTGAAAGCAAAAAAAGGTTATATGAGATAGTTCTCATTGTATCATTGTGTCGTCATTTGACGACAACCAAATATATTCTCAAAAAAAGGATATTTCTTAACTTCAACTCATGTCTGTTGTGGATGGGGTGTTAGATTGCTTTTGAATATAACTTGTGTGGTAACGTGACAGCTATTTTGCCGGCCAACTCCACGTCTACAACAGACATGATTTGCTATTATAACATGATGTTATAAAAGCGTTGTTAAAACATAAGCATTACCAACCGTGTTATAACATAAGAAAACCTCTAACATGATGAGTCTATACTTAACACTAGCATCATATTAGTGTTACTGCAAAGCATTTCATGTGTGTTGTAGACTGGATATGCATTACCAATCGCACAGAATAACATTCTCTCTTTCAGGTACAATGACCTCAATGCGCAATCTCAGATCTTACGTCTTTTTTGCTATATAATATTTTTGACTTAAATCGTACGAGATAGTACTTATCAAATTTGAATCTGGTTAAAATTATATTTTAATGACACAGGCTGTTGACTTAATTACGAGCCGAATGATTGCTCAAAATGTATGTTTCATTTTTACAAGTGTTAAATGATTGCACATGTTTACAGACATTTTATGTGCAACATTAATTATCAAATTATGAGTATTTTACTAAAATTATTTATTTAATATTTGTGATTTACATTGTAGAATTGTTATTAAAAATAGTCCGCTGTATGAGATCATTTAAGTATTTTAAACACAAATTTATCCGACATTAAACAAAAAAATAACGTCATAAAAATAAATAATTTCTAAAACTTTTTTTCAATATTCAATTTAACATGTAATTTATATCAGTATGTATGCGATGTTTTTATTGGGAAAAGGCAACACTAAATATAATAAATACTCTTAAAAAAAATTTAAATCAGTTGGTGGTGCTATCTAGATTTTGAAGTAGTTATAACTAAATTAAATTGTCAAGTAAACATTTTAACAAGCTTTTTACGTTATTTTATAATTTTAGATCATGGCTCTATTTTGACACACGACACAGAACAATTCATAATTGGCCAGAGAGTTTGGGTTGGTGGCATACGTCCAGGGCAGATAGCCTACATAGGTGAGACACATTTTGCACCTGGCGAATGGGCGGGTGTTGTATTAGATGATCCAAGTGGTAAGTATTTTTTCAAAATCATATGTGTAAACATTTCACAATTAATAATTTTTCTAAATGAAAAGGCAAAAATGATGGTTGTGTTGCTGGTAAACGTTACTTCCAATGTGAACCGAAAAGAGGTATTTTTTCCCGTTTGACCCGTCTTACCTTGGCACCCTTGCCAGGAGCTCAAACGCCAACATCGCCGCTTTCAAAATTTTCACCAGATCGTTCACGTACAGTATCACCCACAGCCAGTATACGCAGTTCTTTCTTGCGTAGTCCGGGAAGTAAGTTGAACGATTTTTTACTAAACAAAAGATTCTTGGGAAGAATGTTTTCTTTTACATTTAAAATTTATTGAAACTAAAGAGCCAAATAAACGGTTACACACACACATATGAAAAAAGTATGGAGCATGTTTGTGTGAGTATTGAAACTTGTTTATTGTTGTTGTTGTCAAATTGCTTGTGTGGTTTATTTGGCACTCCCGAGCGTATATCTTGGAAATAATGTATTCCTGAATTAAATGATTCAGAATTTCTAATTCAGCAATTTAATTCCTATAGAACTAATAATGAGCTTAATTCTTTCTAGAAGAGTTAATTCCCAAATGAATTCATTCCTATGAAAAGTAGAATTATTTTGAATAATTTAAATTTGTTTGAATTCATTATTTTACTTAAATGTCTTTTCATTCCCTTCAAAATATTTAATTAATTTAAAATGCTTTCTGATGGCCTTTTTCACCAATTCCATTTAAATATGAATTCATATTTAAATTAACATCGGTTTTCATTATTTCAATGTTTATTTGATATGAAAAACGAATTTTTAACATAAATTGATATTTAATAGAATTGGTGAAGTAGGTCCTTAGTCGCTGACCAGATTCTCTTTTCCTTTTGAAACTGCAATTGTGTCCATACAATGAAACTTTTGTTTCGCAGAATTTTTAATAATTTCAATGCCATTCCGGTTTCGTTTCCTTTCTTTAAATATTATTTATTTATTAAATAATATAATATAGTAAAAAATATAATCACAAAAACTGCATTTTACATTAAAAAAAAAATACCGATTTTCATTCGGATTTTCACCATTCAACTCAAATGTTTCATAGTATGGACAGGGACAAACTTGTGGTGTTTTCTTTTCTGACAATAATGGTCCATGTATGCTACCATTGGCGCGGGTTTTTGTTCTATTCTAAAAATATATGCAAAAAATATATGAGAAGTTGTCTTTTTCATTTCTAAATGTGTTGCAAAAATAAATGGCAAATTTGCTGCACATCTTACCCCCAGTTATTATTGAGAGTGATATAATACCCTTTTTTGCATCTGCGTAAAGTACTTTTTTAAGTATTTTTTTATTAACTTTTTTTGTGTTTGCGTATAATTTGTGTTGTATTGTGATTTTTTGTTATATTGTGATGGATATAAAAACTTTTTGTTAATTAATTTTTTTTTTTTTTGGCGCAAAATTTTTAACAACAGCTGACTTTGATTATTGAAAATCAGTGTTGTTAACGCTTACTGGAATTCAAAGAAAATTTAATGTTGAAAATCGCTACAACCATGCTGAATATCGCTTATTAGTACAAGCTTTGCATTCAATATTTAACACGCTAAATACACATTAGTGTTGAGTGTAAAACGTAGCTGTTATTTTGTTCCATTGTAATTCAAAAAAATTTATCACTTTGTAAGGATGCGTGATTAATATATAACACATTTATAATGCATTTTTATTTTTTAGAAAAGAAAACACCATTTTTGAATTAAAAGATTTTTCCTTCAATTTGAAGTTGACTGAAGAAAAGATTTTTTTTACACATTTGATGTTCTTAAAAGAACAAAACATTCCAAATGTAAAAGAAAGGAGTTTTTGAAAACGTTTATCATTTAAAAGAATTGTTCAATCTATATGAATGAATTCATCCGGGAATTAATTCAACAAACGATTAAGCCTGTAGAATGAAATGGTGTAAATAAAAATATTTAAAGCTGAATTTTTCAGCGAATTAATTCCAAATAGAATTCATTCTTTCGAAAGTTTGACTAAGAGGGTAGAAAAGTTAATTAACTTCCTAAAATTTATTAAATTTTAAAAAACACCCAGAGAAAAAAGATTTTGCCATATGGTCACCTCCAACAAAACTATTTTTAACGAAACATTTTAAACATATTACGGCTAATTTAATCATCTTATTGTCACCAGCAGCCATACTATGGCTTTACTAGTTCTACATCAATAAGCCACTACCATATTATTGTTGCCGCCGAAGATGTTAGGGTTAATAATAATAAAAAAGTGTTTAACATTTACAATAGCATGGTTGTTTTGCAACCATAGGAAAAGACGAGCATAATATTGTTAATTTAAACCAAACTATTTCAGTGTAACCAATAGAAATGTTGGGCGAAGCGTAAACAGAGGTTGCTGCGAACACCGAGTCAAAAATGTCAATGTCTTTTTTCTCTTTTAAAATAAATAAATTTATTATGATTTAAATACAGAAAAACTACTATGTAACGAAAAATTATGTCACATGTCAATTTCTACTCGCACTTCTTATAAAGTTCAAAATTTACATTTTTAACAAAAAAAAGTGTGAAATTATCGCATTTTTAACATGAAGTATTGTGAACTGCAATTTTTCGAATGTTTTCCAGAACCTTGTGTATTCCAGAGTAACCAATGCTAATAATTTGGGTGTTGCGATTATCGAGGGTTTCGTTAACCGAGATTACATTGTCATATTTAACCATAACAGGCTTAGAGGAAACCATAATATGGTTGAGGCTATTTGATATAGAGCTAGTTTAATCATAATATGGTTGCCGGCGACAATATTATATTTAAATTAACCGAAATATGTTTTTTTTTAAATAGTTTTGTTGAAGGAGACCATATTGTTTCTGCTTTATAAACGTTGAAGCTCGAAAAGGGAAACAACAACATCAGCCGTTTTCAATTCAAGAAGATCTTATTAAAATTTTCTGTTTTGGCCTTATATTAATATTAACAAAAATTCAAGTCTTTTCGAGAATCTTCACTAATTTATGTATGTATGATTTCAATTTAACTTTTTTTGCCATAATTGAAATTATGTGTTAAAAGAATTTGAGTAAAATATATTTTAAACACGTACTCTTTATTACGTTAAATCACAAGAAAATGGTTTGACCGTGGGCGATCGAGTTATTGTTTCATCTGGTTTCGGCAGTCGTCCTGGAATCCTACGTTATTTGGGCGAAACACAATTTGCATCCGGAAATTGGTGTGGCATTGAATTAGATGAGGCCAGTGGCAAAAATGATGGCGCAGTTGACGGAGTTAGGTTTGTGTCTAAGCTTAATTTAAACCAATTTCCAAATTGTATTGTTATTTTATTAAAAATGCTACTCTCTAGATATTTCGAATGCAAACCCAAATATGGTGTATTTGTGCCAATTGCAAAAGTCTCCCTATCACCATCATCTAAAAAGTCTCGCCTATCCCGCACAGGATCCCGTGAATCTCTTACTTCCATTGGCACAATGAACAGCATTGCCACGACAAATACGTCACGTATGCGCTTGAATGCTCAGGTATAAAAACACAACTATTGATCTGCCAATATAAACGATGCTGCATGCTTTTACTTGAGTTATTTCCTCTATAATTTCGTAAAAAAAATTATTATTGTTAATCTGTTTTACTTTTTTTATTTAAGTTTTTTATTTAACTGTACGATTATATTTCGACAAAAAAATATCCATACACAAAAGTATTAACTAAATTTTTAATCAAAAAACGTTAAAGTATACTTACAACATGTTTTTGTTTTTGTTTTGTTGAATTTAATTAACAATTTCCCATTAACCACTAATAAACTAAATCCTCCCTGTTTCTTTTTCAAGCAGCGCAAATCGTCGTCATTTAAACCTGTTGCTGTAACATCGCCAAAAAGCCAATTTTCCATGCAGGTACGCTAAAACTTCTCCCAATTAATTTAGCTTTAACCTCAACAACTTTCAATATTACAAAAAAATTGCTATTAATACACGTGTCACACGTCTTGACCCTCCAATTAATTATTTAATATTTTTATGTGAATGTGTTTTATTATGTGTACAAATATTTATCTAATTATGTATCATTATATCAATGCTAACTAAAAATTGACAATATTTATATGTCTGGGGAAACCGTTTGCCAGAAAGTTCTAGTGATATTTTTTTGGATAAAACTATTTGGTTAATAACTGCTGATACTCGTAGTGTCAACATAAAGAAAAGTATCGTAATATTTACAATGTACATTGCTACATATTTTATTTAGTGAGCGATTGACATTCTCGAAAAAGGTTCTTTAACAAAAAGTAAATTGAAATATAAATAAAATCAGTTTTAGCTACCGAATTATTTAACGTATTTGGAAAAACCGATAATGATATTCCGATTTCCTTAAATTTAAAATAAGTAAATAAAATCGCATCAAAACTAATCTTTCCATCCAATAATTATTTTATTAAAAGCATAATGAAGAAGAGAAGACAAATTAATAAAAGATGTATCAGGGATGGCAAAAGGCGTTTAAAATTGCCTCTTTTAGAGCCTGTATCACTAGTGATAAGATCTTATATTTTTATAAAAAAAAAAGTAGGAAAAATTATTAAAGTATGTCCGCCTGTCAATCCGTCAGGGTGTCTGTCCGTATGTAACCAATAGAAATTTTGGGCGATGGCTTTTCCAAAGACCGCAGATATGATGGGGACTAGGTAGCTATATATTAATATCAAATATAGTCTGGAAAAGTTTGCTTTTACAATTCGAGGACGGTTTTCAAACGGCTGAGATACCCATAAATCTCTAAACCTTTACTTTTTTAAGTCTTATGATAATCAGTGAGTTTATTTTTTCACTTTCCCTTTAAATGAACTTAGCGGAATACTAGTTGCAGAAACTAACAACATCATTTTATAGATGACGTAGTTATAGACAAATAACTACCTTTTTCATCCCGATATAATGGTTTTGACTAAATACCGCCCGTTCCATAAGAGCAAGGATAATTAAAACGCATGTCAACTTATTCGCAACTTCCTTGATCACCAAAATCGTTGAATGAAAATATTGTTGTCTTTTCGACTATCAATGTCTATACAAGATGCAGCGGATTACAAAGTTTGCATTAATCTTCATAAGCGTATATAGTGTTAAGAGCTTTGGTGAGGTGTTTTGTTGAATGAACCACTTTATAACGATTTCAGGACCTTTTGGCAATTCATGACACTCTGTCTGAAATACAGCAAAACAGTACGAATAAAATTACCAACTTTTTAATCGTACGATTCATTAACACGAAAATCTGACAGAACTCTATCCGTAACAAAAAAAAATGTCTGCAATATCTGTTGTCGACGCCACACTATCACACAAAAAAGATGAAAAATGATATGACTCAGCTACTTTAGAAGAAAATGCAACTGTGATCGCATAGAATCTGTCATTTAATTTAAAGTTTTATAAACATTTACAACTCGGACATACTTGTCAAAAAAATTCTGTCACAAAATTTTATTTTTAGGTCACATGATCATCTTTATATTCGCGCATGATTTTTTGACAAATCATACGACCAAAACGAGAAAGTTAATCCCCGGCTTAAGAAGCGATCATGAATCAGTATCTTCGGTTTTGTTGCGAAAGATTCGCAATACTATATATCCGATCGAGTAAACATTATCAGTTATTAATTTTTAATCACTTCAAAACTTATTCATAGAATTCAATTGGATTCAACGGTTTCTTCAGCAAATATATTTTTTTAATTAAAATTGGAAAAAATTTCCTGTTAACAAATAATTTTTTGTTGTAAACTAACCCCAGTATATTTGTTATTTTAAAATAATTAACACAATCCAACAATTTTAAACAGAAACAAACACAAACAATTTTTTATTTAACGATATTTTAAATTTGTTTATACATATACATACATACTATATCGCACTTGATCATAAAAAGGTTATTAACTCAAAATTTAAAAATGTTCAGTAGAAGCCAAACAATTTCTTATTTAATATTAAAAGCATATGAAAAAGATTTTTAAGCCAAAGTTTTTAACGCCTAAAAGTAGACAAAATAGCGCGGTATTTTTACAGCGAATAGATAATGAATATAACGTGTAAATTTTTACCAAAAAGTGAAAAATAAAAAATTTTGAGATAATACCTTATTTATGATCAAGTTAACTTTAACTTTTTATTAATAATATTATTCTTATGGTTAAATCAAATTTAAAAATATTAATTATTCTTTAAAACAATTTTGTGTAAATAAAGCGCAGCTTAATGCAACTTTCAAACCAATAAATATCATTTGCACGCTTTTGTTTTATTATTTTTTTTATCTCCTCTTATTATTTTCTTTTTGATTTGTATTATTTACTTAAATAATTATTCGTTTATTTTGGTTTTCTGCCTTTTTCGACGCTTTTGTTGTAACAGTCTTATATGTTATCTTTATTCTTTATTTCTCGCCAATATTTTGCATGTGAATGTTGTGTTGGGTACTTACCACCATCACACAAGTCTTACGTATTTTGAGGAAAATACAACCCTGTCATGATAAGTTGTTATTGGTTTTGACAATGTTTAAACAATAATTAGATCAGAGATGTATTTTCGTCAAAATACGTAAGACTTGTGTGATAGTGTAAAGTAGCCTTTAGTAAGTAAGTCTTCCGCTAATAATACCCCTGAAAATTGTACAGGATTGGGGTTAACATGATGTTTTGGATATAATATAAGTCTGACTTATGCCAATGGGAAACTAATTTTTACACAGTTCTTATTTTGGTTGCACAAAATGGAGTTAATTTCCAATTTTTTACCCATTTGTTTTAAAAAAGGACTTTTCAGAAAGTGCATTAATTTGCTTGGACTAATAAAGTCGACCGAAGCATATTCAGATTTAATATGAAAGTCCCAAGAAAATGGCCGACAAACGTTTTTTTTTTTATTTTATAACAAATTTTTTACATTAGAGGAATTTGTTTTTTGATATTTATCTTAAGCTACTGTCACACTTATTAAATATTTGACCAAATAAGCGTAACCACTACTTTAATTAATAGTTAGCGAGGTTTGAATTGAAGAAAATTATTATTTAGTTTACTTGTTGGTTCCGTTTTTTTCGTCAAATATTTGACAAGTGTGACCAGGCCGTAGGTTTAGAATATCGTGTAAATATAGGACTTCAGGGTCCAGCAAATTTTTTGAAGTAATATTTTAAAAATTTTGAAAGTCAAGGGTGGTCTTACCAAAACCAACGATGTTAGTTGTAAAGAAAACAAAAAGTTATCAGAGAATTATCTTTTATATTATGATAGGTGGCATGTCATAACGTCCAGTGGCATAGTGTCCATGGGCGATATGACACTCCAAAAAGTGTCACAGTGTACACTTTTCAAAATATCATAATGTCCGTGGGCATTAATACACT
The DNA here is from genome assembly GCA_930367215.1 of Pollenia angustigena. Classification (NCBI taxonomy): domain Eukaryota; kingdom Metazoa; phylum Arthropoda; class Insecta; order Diptera; family Polleniidae; genus Pollenia; species Pollenia angustigena. Next base: position 113,291,857 of record OV884057.1, on the reverse strand, counting down.
TTGCAATTGGACATAATGTCATTTTTAAAAATGTCATAAGGTCCATAATTACTAAAGACAAAAAAAGATCTACATACACGCAGAGAAAAACATGTTTTATTATGGTCACAACCAACAAAACTATTTTTAAAGAAACTTATTTAATAATAATATGGTTGTCGGTGACAATGATTTGGTTAGATTAAACATAATATGGTTAAAATTGTTTTAAAAATGGTTTGTTGTTTTTTCTCTGGGTGCATATATTAAACATATAACGAAAACACTTTTGGGCGCAAGGATTTTTCTCCCCTATGGTGTAACAAACACCGGCTGCGCTTACTAAAGCGTCTCGGCATAGCCGGTTTCGGCCGGGCGCAAGGATTTTCTACTCTATGGTATAACAAATACCGGCTTCGCTAACTAAAGCTTCTCTGCATAGCCGGCCTTTGGCCGGGCGCAAGTATATTTTACTCTATGGTATAACAAAAACCGGCTTCGCTAAGCTTCTAAAATCTGCCTTGTTTCCGAACGAAGGCCGACTTCGCAGAGAAGCTTTAGCTAGCGAAGCCAGTATTTGTTTTACCATAGAGGAGAAAATACTTGCGCCCGGCCGAATGCCGGCTGCTCAGAGAAGCTTTAGCTAGCGAAGCCGGTGTTTGCTATACCATAGAGGAGAAAATCCTTGCGCCCGGCCGAAGGTCGGCTGTGCATAGAAGCTTTAGTTAGCGAAGCCGGTACTTGTTTTATCAAACAGGATAAAATGCTAGCGCCCGGCCGAAGGCCGCCTATGCTTTCGAGTTTGTAAGCATGTTGTGTCATAACGTATGACACTTTTTGGAGTGTCATAGTGTCGTTATGACATGCCACCTTATGATAGAAGGATCTATCAAAATTATGTGCGAAACAAATATCGTCCAAATGCTCGCCAAGGCTTCGGTGGCATACCGATGGTCCATATTTTCAATGACTCAGACATAATTGAGGTTTAATGTCGTTAATGTGCCGAATTATCTCATACATTAGCTCGTGAGTTGTTCTTGGCTTTTTAACGGTGTAAAATCACATGATCGGCCAATTAACATCATCACAACACGGGCTGTGTACCAAGTGACACCATCCTGTTGGAACCACATATCGTTCCGGTCCATATTTTCAATTTCTGGCTACAATAAGTCTTTTATCATCTTGCGATAGCGAACACCATTCACGGCAACTGCTTGGCCGACCTTATTTTCGAAGAAGTACAGCCCGCTGACGCCGCTCCCATAAACCGCACCAAACAGTCATTCTTTATGAATGCTTCAGTTTTTCAAAAATCACTCGTGGATTCTCAATTGCCAAATACGGCAATTCTGCTTGTTAACGAATTTACTAAGGACACATTTGTTCGATTATGCTGACCAAAAAAATCACGTAGTGCACAAAATGCATTTTGACTTGAACGCCCATTTTCGTAAAAGGCTTCAACAATCTTAACGCGGTGCTCGATTGTGTACCTCTCTATCGTAGAATTTGTCAAACACGAAAAGAAACAAATTTCAAATTAAGTTGGGCAAAAAACTTGACTCACAATTAACATCGTGCATTATGGTTGGACCACCCTTTATGATAAGCATTTCATATACATAGATATTTAACATTAAATCAATGTAGCTTTCTAATGATGTACATATATGTATATTTCACATAAATTTCTTAATAAATCTTAGAAATTATTTCAAAAATATATATCGTCACCTTAAATCCAAAATATAACCAAAGTACATGATAACCAATAAATAAGTCGGCGTCGAATATTTTGTCGTTTACGGCCTTTTGGATTTTAGGTGATTTAATGTAATACAGTAATCGAAAAAAGTCTACAAAAATGTTTCGATTATTTAAATTTGAAAAAAAAAATACTGGAGTCTAATCACCGCATTCGATACTATCGTATCTATCATACATCATTATACGACAGACACTGACGTATCGAATGAAAACTCGATAAATGTAATGTCGAGTTAATCGATAACGAATGCTATTATTTCAAATTCCATAATTTTCATTCGATATCGAGTTTCATTTACCAAAATAAATAATTTCAATAAATTTTGCTCGATATCGTATGCGGTTATTAGACCCCAGTAATAAATATTATGGCAATTCACAAAGTGTTTTTGTGAACGTTCATGAAAGAACTTAGAAGTAATAGTATTTTATTGAAAGTGAAAATTATTGGTTTGTGCCACATTCGCCACTTTTTGAAGTTTATTTTGAAAAGGTAGCTTTTTGTGCTGCATATGTACTTACTTCTGCGTATTGAGTTGTTGATATTTTATTTGGTTTTTGCGTTACTACATTTTTTTCTTACGGCAATGAAGCGAAGCAAGCAGTGGCGTGTTAGGCGAAACAATAATAAATACACTTTTAAATTTTTGATATGGAGCCAAATGAATGTTTAATATCTCAGATGCCATAAAAAACGTGAAACAGGGGCCAAATTACGGCATTCGATATCGATCGAAATTGCAATACAAATTACATGGGAATTTCGATCGATATCGAATGTCGCGATTTGCCCCCAGGTTTTTTGATTCAGAATAAATATATCCCATACCTAACTCAATTTGTTAAAAAATGATCTTAAGGTCAAACCAATAATGAGCTGACGATATGTGTTTTCAGTGCGTTATTTTTGCAGCTGTTTTTTACAATTATCATTCAGTATTTCTCTTTAACTATTTACTCATTCACGTAATAAAAAAAATTAAATTTTTATATTATTTGTCATTTAATTTTGTCGTTTACAATAATTTATCATAATATAATACAATAGGCTTTTTGCAGTAGTGTTAATCATCCTTAAATAGTACTTCAGTACTTAGCACTTAAGAACACTTTGTGAATTGGGTAATTGATTTTGCTCATAGTTCACAATTACTTTTGAACTTTAATTAATAATTTTGTATGTTTTTACAATTACTCGTGTATTACAAATCAAAGGTGCTACACATCCGACGTAAATATGTATTGAAAAGAGATTTGATAGCGAATTCTGCGTGTTTTTTTTTTTAAATTTGCCAGCCATCCATTACTGACCTTAAAGATTCTTTAGATTGGAGTATTGCGATTTCGTACTTAACTCTTGATATTAAAATTGGACCAGTCATTGTATAATTAGTTACGCTTTTGTTACTTTAAGAAACAATTATACAAATTTGCTTCTAGATCAGCAAATACCGATTTATGTAGTATTTTCCCTTGTGCTTTTTCATACAAACATATCTGTTTGCCACAGCCTCTTGAATTTTATGAAGGTGGACAGGGTATATAAAAGTTTGTCATTCCGTTTGTTATCTCTACAAATTCATCTAAGACCCTATAAAGTGTATATCTGTGGCAGTTTGACAAAACATCTTGAGTCGAGATAAGATAGCAAAAAAAATTAAAAAACAACTCGGTGAAAAAATAATTTTAATAAAAAACAAGTAAGAGTGCTATATTCGGCTATGCCGAATCTTATATACCCTTCACCATGGTTTGGAAAGAACAGAAGTTTATATATATATTTAAATACATGTATATATACATGTATATTTTTATAAAATATATATCGTTTAGTTTTATTTAATTATTTGCACATGATTGCGTGCTATTAAATATATTAAAAGTTTAATTAATATATAGCACGTTAAGTTTTGATCGAATTTCAGTATTTGGTCATGCCGACATCTTAAAGTATAAAATTACCATTTACTTTGGTGATAAAACTTGTAGTCGGGAAGTTCTATGGTTCACGAAAATAGGTATTAAAAAAAACTATATTTTTGACATTACTTTTTTTTTACCGATATTCCGAGTTTTTCTAAAGATTTCCGATATTTTGATATCTAAAACGTATGAATAGGTCATAATACAGCTCTAAAATTTTAGTTTTTATAAAAATGTTAATGTTTTTAGTCCTTTTTTGGAGTATTTTGCACATAACTTAACCATTTTTAACCGATTTGGCAGATTTATATACCAATGTGCTTAAAAATAATATTTCCATTAAATTGGCTTATAGGCATATATATATATACCTACATATTTGTACATATATTTAAGCAAACTTAATTATAAAAAAAAACAAACTTAATTATAAAATAAAATAAAAAACAAACTTAATTATAAATGACAAACTTATATATACCCTTTTACACCTGTGGTGAAGGGTATAAAAAGAGTAACTTTTGGGATTTCAGTATTTTGATTATAACTCAGCCATTTTTTAACCGATTTGACAGATTTATATACCGACGTGTTTAGCAAGAAATTTTCCATTTATATGTGTTATAAAACTTGGACTCGGGAAGATCCATGGCTACCGAAAATGGGTATTTAAAAAAAAAAAAATTAATTTTGGTCATAACTTTTTTGTATCTGAACCGGTTTTCCCGAGTTCTTTATAAAATATGTTCTACTTAAAATTTCCGATATTTTGGTATATAAGTCATTTCCATAGGACATATGACAGCCCTAAAATTTAGGTTTTTATACAATTTTTAAAACGTATGAATAGGTCATAATACAGCTGTAAAATTTTAGTTTCTATAAAAATGTTAATGTTTTTAGTCGTTTTTTGGAGTATTTTGCACATAACTTTTTGGGCTAAATTTAATCTAAAAACCGACATAAGACGGTTTATGAGCACAAAGGCTCTATGGGGAATATGTGAAATCATGGACCAATTCTCACCATTTTCAATAGGGTTCTTCCTTGTGAAAATTAAAATATAAGTACCAAATGAACAGCCAGCCAACGGGTGGAAGTACATCGTTACATCGATTCAGAAATTGACTTAGCATCGGTCTAGAACCAATATTTTTATGTGTTACAGCACAACCGCATAAAACCCACTGCTCCTAAGGTGGTATGGATAACACCTGTTGTGGTGCAAAAACTCTCAAATAAAGTGATATAAATTGTTTCGTAACAATTGGAAAATATTTAAATCATATTTTAAAGTGATTTTTTATGATTAATATCGGAAATCGTTGAATGGGGTCTCTTAATAGAGTCATTAAATATCAATAATGGTTTGAGAAATTTATTTATTTATTTATTTTATTTACTAAGGAATTTCTTGCTTATCCTACACAACAAGATGTAAATCTTATAGTTAAAGTGCAGGAATTATATAAGTTTAAAACATAAGGGGGTAATCACACTCAAACGATTAAGTTTGAAAATTATAATCAGCGGAAAAGGCACATAGCCCATAACTTATTAAAAATATTCCAGAAATTTGTACATATCGATTTTTTATATTATCCAAAACATTATGTTGATCGCAATTAAGATTGTTAAGTTATATCAATCAAAACATTTGTTTGTTTATTTTCTTTCATATATGTTTCTTTATTGGGGTTGTAATAAATTAAAATACATATACATAATTAAAAAAAAAGTTTTAACGATTGTTAAAAGCTTTCTTTATAACTTTTATATATTTGTTTATAACAGGACTTACTACGTGAGAAACAACAACATATTGAACAACTTATGATCGAGCGAGATTTGGATCGTGAGGATTCGCAGAATACATCCTTACAATTTCAGAAAAATATTAATGAGGTAAATATATACAGCGATATTACATATCCACCACCAGCTCCACTATTCTCCCATACACCACTAAAAGCCACAGCATCAAATGTTGTCTTTCAAGCGGATCGCAGACGGCCGTTTGAGGTGCTCTCCGCAACAATGTTACGAAAACCGATTTCGAAACGATCAACATTGGTTGAAACGCCTTCGCCAACATCGACAGTTACCGGATCAAAAAAGAAAGTTTGGTTTTGCGATAAACAGAAATTATATTTTCCCAATGGTTTTTGAATTCAGCAGAATTAATGATTCCACTTATAATCACATTTTTTTTTTTTTTAAATAATTTATGTGGATCCAAGATTCGCTTTTGTGTTAATTTGTCGCAATTAACTTTTGATTATTTATTTATTGTCTTTTTTTTATAATGAATCTAACAATTTTGTTTCTTTTCTGCACTGTGTGTTGTAAATTTAATCAACAAATTGTTAATTAAGTCTTTACAATGTAGTTGTAAAATGCAGAGTGCCCTCCTTTTGGTATTTTTCCAAAAACACTGGTAAATTAAAAAATTTTAAAAAATTAATTGCAAGATTTTGGAGAACCGGAGGGCACAATGTATTTGTATTTAATTTGTTTTTACATTTAATTAATTTCAGATTTTTAATTTTTCTTTCTTTACTTCTTCTTTTTTCTTCTTATGGCATTTGTACCTTTTTATGTTTTTTTTTTTTTTATTGTACACGATTTTTCACATTCGTTAAAAATTTGTCATTAAATGAAAATTGGTTTTATAAATAGTTTTTTCATACAACTAATTGCATGCTCAATAATTAAGTTTTTTTTTTTTAATTTTAACAGTATTAACAAATTTATTTTTAGATAAAAATATAAAAAAAAAAATTATTCATAAACAATCCAGTATGCCCATCTTGCGAAATATCTTACAGGATGTGCAGAGAAAATGCTTTCCCCGGAAAATTCAATTGATTTTAATTCCCGCTTTCCCCTAGAATTTAATGCAGGATTGTCGGCAGTGAAATAAGAATAAAATTAATTCCCCTTTTACATTCCAACATAAATAATTTTTTTCTATACATTATTTCGTAATTTATTACGTAAATATCAAAGAAAATAAGAAAGTGTTCATAAGCAGCAAGGTACTCATCGACTACGCAATATTATTGAGTAGTTTATATGTACCGATTTCCACCGTTTTCTTTTCTGCTTCCTTTGTACCAAATTTCATAAAATTATCTCCGCAATTACGGCTTGTACTTTGCGCACAAGGTTTACATAAACAGCCAGCCACCTGGTCTGACGAACATCGTTAGAACGCCTCAGAAAGTGATGCTGAGTCGATCGGTTTACGTAAGGGGTCTAGAACCAATATTTAAAGTTGTTAGAAACATCAGCTCAATCTCGCAATATTTCATGCAATATATATACATACACATATAAAAGTAAACAAAACCAACGCATATATTTACGTTTTACGCAATATATGTAAATACAAAGAGTTTTGATTTTATTCAAATGGCAATTATGTGGATACCTTCATAGATCATTTGTAAATTATGAGTTGATTGTTATTATTACTCCTAAAAAGTTAATTGTGTGTTTGAAGATTTTTCTTATTACAATATATATTTTCGCAGGGTTCCGTTATTTCACCTTACCCCAAAATTGATGTCCTCTTTAAAAAGGCTTTTAGCAAGACATTGGCCACACGGGATAGTCTAAATCAACAAAATTGTACCTATGTATATATTTCCTTTGTACGGCCAAATACAAGGCGAATTCATACAAAGTGTTCTTATTTTGAAATCAGATACAACACTGTAAAATAATTCAACGTTGTCTCAAAATAAAACAACACTGAATGAAGTAAACAATTTAAACAAACATTTAATTTTGTTTTTAATTTTAAATTGTGATTACCCCTAGTTGGAACCCAAACGTCAAATTTCGTGTATATGAGCCAAAATTTGTACATGTGCGCGTAATTGTTTTTTTTTTTTTTTTTTTTTTTTATATGAAGACAATTTTGACAACTCGGTTCCTTTTATAGAGCAGCATGTCTACACTCCCAAATGAGTCTACCTTGTGTTAATGTACCTCGATTGTGAGTTTTGAAACGTAATAATTTAAAAACGTTTCAAACTTCATAATTCTAAGCGAAAATTATAGAATTTATGAAAGATTCTCCAAAAGAACGATATACCATTTTGATACATGGTTAGTAATCAGGTCAAAAGGAACAATCTACTGCTTATATACACAATTTGTTGGACATTGAAAATATGTAGTCCAAATCGATATATTTTGCCTAAAATATTACAGTGGTGGATATCAAAGATTTACCTAGGCCCAATATACCGTTCCCACTTTTTTAATTATTCGTATAACATATATCCCATCTAAAGATATATAAACTTAACATCTGTTTAATTAAACCACAATTAAATTTGGTTTAAAAATGCACATTACTAAAAATACTAACATTTAACAACACAGTGCAACAAATTATATGAAAATTGGTTGAATTTTCAAGAATCTACTTTAATTTTGTATTGGAGTTAAGGAGGCTTAATCTGTTTGTTGCACAGTGTACCTTAAGTAATTTTCCCATTTATCTTCATTAACAAATTCTATCACTTTAATAGTTAAGTTTATTGTTAAGCAATTAATTAAATAAAATAATTGCCAAAATATTTATGTAAATTGACATTAAAGTATGTTTTAATCAAATCATTTACATTTAGACAATCAAACGATGAAGGTGGTGTTTCTGAATTATCATTTACCTTTTCAATATTACTTTATGTAAGTTTAGTTTCTTTGTCGAAAAGAATACTCTAAAGTTGGCAACCGATACCGCTATTAATGTAGACATCGCTTAAATAGCGTTTAAAATTGAATACAGGCTACCGAAATAAGGCCCCTTTCACAGTAGGCAAGTTACGTGCGCAACTCTTGGTTTGTAGACATCAGCGTTAAGGTCGGGGTAAGGAAAAAAAATTTGTACAGACTTTGTTGTTCTCGGCAAGTAACTTGCGCAACTAATTTGCCGAGTCTGAAAGGGGTCTAACAAACCGTTAAAAATTTCTGTAGGGGTGCCAACTTTGGAATGTTCTATTGTTGTGTCAATTTAATAATTTTTTTTTTTTTGTATTTTGGTTAAATGTTGATTTGTTATTATGTTTTTGTTGTTCTTGATTTAATTCAATTATTTTAAAATTTTATTGTTGTTTATTTATACATTTATAATTTTAATTGTATGAAAGTAAAAAACTATTTATAACAAAATAAATTTTGTTTTATTACTCCTGCTTTTATTTAAATGTTATTTTATTTAATGATACGTGCGTTTTGAGTTTAACATTTCAAAATTTTAAGGTTTCAAATCAAGATTGAAGTGAAAAATCGTGTGCATTAAACCGTGAAACATGAACAGGTGCTCGAACGCAAACGAATAAATATCTTTAGTGAATTAGTTAATAACAATAGTGCGTATTTAATCCAATTAAGAAATATTTATTTATTTACTTTGACGTAATCAGAGTTTGCGTTAAAATCAGATCAGCAAGAGAGAAGAAAAATTTAAGGAAGAAGAAAGAGAAACGCAAAACTAAATTTTCTTTTGTTATCTATTTAATTGTTTTTTTGTTTTTAATTTTATTAATTTATTATCGCAATTGGTTGTTTTCAACGCATTTATATTTGTTTTCTTATTAAAATTTCCATAGAAAGTACTTAGTGATGCCGATCGTTGGGCCAGACTTATAGCACGTCGTAGTTTTCGTTTGGCTGATCTGCGCCGAGAGTTTCGCGGCTGGAGTGGAAACCACGAGAAACATTGTATTCTCCATAGTGTACTAACACCTCTACGCATTAAATAAAAGCACGCAATGTAGTACTTTCTTTCGCACGAAGACTTTAACCTGGCTTTAATTGTATTTTAACATTGTTGTTGTTGTAAGAGTAGAAAGACTAAAAAGAAAAGGAGACCCTGTACCTCGTAGTGCTCAAAATAATATTCAAATAATCGAGAGTGATACAAATGTTGGATAATCCTTAAAATAGATTTTTAGAATTTTCCTTCAACCCTCAATTAAAAGTCCTCTCCGATGACCAAACATAATTTTGAAGTTATTGATTGAATGCTGGCCGTCGCAAAATCAAACCAACCAACCAAACTCTAAACCAAATTTCTCATTAAACAAAATTGGTTTTAAACGAAAATATTTTTATCATTTTAGTTTTTTTTTTTAATTTTCTTTTTTCCAGAAAAAAAATTTAATTAAAAACAAAAAAATTTGTTACTGCCCCGGGAGCAGAATATTGAAACTATTACCTTAAATACGCTAAATCTAATTCAACGTAAATTTTGATTATTTATAAGCGATATAAGCGAATTTTATTGCTTCTGTTATATAGATTTTAATACTATAAATACTATTCTAATATTTTTTATTCATACTTATTTACGATACGATTTTAAGTATAAATTGTTTAAATGTAAATTTTGTAAATAATTACAAACTGAAAAATACATTAAATTTAAATTAACGAAAATTAAATGGCTGTTTTATTTAAAAAAATCAAAATAAAATCATTAATTTTTTCTACTTTTCGCCATTATTTTTTAGCTTAAAACTTATATTGCTCATTTGGAGCGTCAAATAAGTGAGGAACGTAAAAAGGCGGAAGATTTGCAATTCTCAATAGATGAGGCCACGTTTTGTGGTGACGAATTGAACGTAAGATTTTTATCCTCCATACCTTTATGTAACTCTCGTGGATACAGGGATATTTTGTTTATTTACAAAAGTTTTTTTTTTAACTACTCAAATCCAGATTTTTGTTTTTGATCGAACATTTTTGTATATTTACTCCTTTATTTATAAAAAATATTTCAGTTTTATAAGAGGATTATTAAATAAATTTTCATATTAATTTTATCTTATAAACCCGTTGTTAACATGAAATATTTTATATGAATTAGAACTTTAATATGTTTTCTCTATTTTGGGCTTTATTGCTATTTTGACGTAAGCTGCAGATAAGATTTACTCTTCGAAAATCGCGACTTACTGTTACAATATATGAAATATCCTTTACGAGATTCTCTAACAATTATTGCTGTTTTCTTTATGTATACATGGTTCTTATGGCCAATTTTCAGGATTGATATTAAAACACATTTATTTTTAAAATCGTTTTAAATACAAAATTCCCTTCTTCACTAAAAACTAAAGTGAAACTTAAGTCACCGATGTGGTACACTTAATTTCAACTTAAGTTTCCATTGTAATATTTTAGCAAGGTGGCCTCAATATCACAAGAATACAACAACAACAGGCAAAGCATTAACAGTCAGCTGTTTTTTCAGACCACCTTGTAAAGAAATACACTTTTTTATATATATTTTTTTTTTATTTGGTAGTGCTACCATACTTTTATCTTAATTAAATAAGACTTTTCAAATAAAATTCAAAAAACCAATCTGTTTTAAATACGTTTTAAGTTTGTTATGAAAATTAACTTAATATTGATTTATATACTATCCTGAAAATTGGGCATTAATGTCGACATAAATTTGGTGGATGAGGTCGGGTTAGCTTTGAGGCAGAATAGAAACAAATGAGACATGGAGCAAACCCAATTTCTTTAATCTACAATTTTTCTTTGGGGAAAAAAATAAATCGCGTTATGAGAAAACGGCTATTAGTGATATTTAAGTAGATTGACTAATACATACTCTAATAAGCAGAGTGACTAGATCTTGAAATTTTTAACAGCTAAATCTGGCACTAGATAAGGCCATAAAATGCTGAAAACGATTTTGAAAAAATGCTAAAAGTACACCCAGAGAAAAAACATGTTTAAATATGGTCACCTCCAACCAAACTATTTTTAAAGAAAATGTTTAACATATTATGTTTAATATAAAAATATTATTGTCAGCGGTAACCATATTATGGTTAAACTCCATCAGGAAGCCCCAACCATATAATTGTTGCCTCCAAACATGTTATGATAAATAATAACTAAAACTTACAATAGCATGGTTGGTTTTCAACTATAGTATGTTGCTGTTGAAAAAGAGGAAAATACTATTGTAAATTTAAAAACAAATTATCATATTTAACCATAACATTTTTAGAGGCAACCATAATATGGTTGTGGGTTCTTGATGGAGGACTAATTTAACCATAAAATGGTTGTCGCTGACAATTTTATGGTTATATTAAACATAATATGTTTAAAATTTTCTTTAAAAATAGTTTGGTTGGAGGTGACCATATTTAAACATGTTTTTACAAGAAAAAGCATTAAAAAAGAGAAAAAAACCATTTCTTTTATGTCAAAAATTGTTGCATGAGAAAATAACTTATGCAATTTGCCATAATTTGCTGCACAGCTGCGGCATCACTGCATTCAAAAACTTATGGCGATTTCTTTTCTGAGAAATATGTTGCATAAATGTTACATGCTCTACACAAAAGAGATAGAGCATGTAACATTTATGCAACATATTTCTCAGAAAAGAAATCGCCATTAGACACATGACAGTGATGCCTTCTTACAGGTAGTGTTTTTCACACGGGATTTCTTGGGACAAAAATCCCGGGATCCCGCTCAGTTTTCAGGAAAAAAATCCGGGGAAATTTGTGCGGGAATTTTTTTAAATTAATTATGTCAACTTTACTGCTGATATGTATAAGTAATTGTAAACATGTTTTATCATGAAATAGATCTTAGCCGTTAAGCAAAAAGGGGTTATGTAAAAATAAACGTATTTTAAATCTTTGATTGGCTTTAATAAAATTGTTTTTCTCTTTTGTTTGGTTTAAATCACTTAAGTCTAACATAATCGTTATCTTATGCTCTTCGGAAAAAAAGTCTATGGAGTACACTTAATAAATATGTTTCAATTTAACATAACGAAAAACTACAGTTTCTGACTTAAGACCAAAACCAAACGCCAAAGAGACGTAAATTCATATCCGATAAGTAAGGCAATGTTAAATGCTCTGAAATTTCGAAAGAAGAAGAGTAAAAATATACAGAATATTTAATTTGTTTAAAGACCCAGAGTTATTTTAAAAAAACGAAAAAATGTTCTACATACATAATTGTTTCAAAAAATTTTATGATTTTATATGCAGAGCATCTGCATAAAAGATTTTTTGGTTTAGATTCTTTAAGAAATTATGACAAAAGTTATTAACAAAGAAAACCAGCTTTTAAAAAACTGCAGTCAAAGTAGAAAAACTGTAATTTCCACAAAAAAGAAACTGTTGCTTTTACTTCGAATTCATTAAATGTAAACTCGCTGCCAATCCAACTAAAAAAGCGAAAAGTTGTACACAAATTTTCGTTTTTTGTTCGACAGTTTTTGGATTCGACTGAAGTTTTTTAAACCCTGAAGAAAACGCTTATTCGATTCGAAGAATATAATTTTTTTAAAACATGAATTACAAGTTTTGAAGGAAGTGCAAAGAACACTAAAAGTGTCTAGAAATTATATATTGTATTATCCGTAGAAAGGAAACGTGTTTTATCATTAAATTGCTCTCCTATAAAGGAAACGTGTTTTATCATTGAAATCTTCCAAATGCTTATCCTGAACTAAAATCCTATTTTAACAGAAATATTTTGTAATAATTTGTTTAAATAAAAATAAAAAGTTTTTTCGAGCTTGAAATATATATATATATATATATATTATTTATTAAATTATTTGTTTCAATATTCCGATATCCGTCAGATATCATTATCAAGGAATGAGTTACAAGTATATTTGTAAGAGACGTATTACTATCTCCACTTTCAATATTGTATCTGTGGCAATAAGTGCTTGAGTCTATTTGTTAAGTTTTATACACTCAAAATATTATGTAGTTAAATTCAAACGAAAATTCATTTCAAACAACTTAAAATTCATTTAAAAAACGGATCATCAACATTTCATTTAAAACAAATGATTTGTACATTCATTTTTAAACTTTTTATTTATTAAACAGCATATTCCGTAAAATTGAATAGTTTTTACTTCTAAAAAATATATTTTTACTGACAAAAATCAAACTACATAAAAAAATAAAAACGAAAAAACATTATTTTTTGGTAGTTTGTTTTTTGAATAACAAACATAAATGTTAAAAAATAAAATTATTAGTAAAATAACTATATTTTTATTCAATTTTAACAGTACGGAAAACGAATTTAATAACACACAATCAGTTACTGTAATAATTTTATAAGTGTAGGAGAGCAAATTCTCTGCGGTTATATTCTCATGTAACAGATCGGAAGTTTTAACTATTCCAAATATTATTGCACATAGTAAAAAGATATCCAAAAAGTCCTACAAAATAATTAAAATGTTGCCCATGTGTACTTTTGAACTTGAACATTTTAAGGTGCCACTAAGCACTTATTCCTTTTTGCCACAGAAATAGAAAAAGTTGAATGCATTTATAAACTTATTGAATTGATCTCAGGAAATGTTACTTGTTCAAATAAATTAACATTTTGCATCGATTTGTATTCCCGCTTTCCCGGGAAATGATAAAGTCTGGGAAAAGAAAAACTCCACTTACGAAAATGACGCGCAAAAACTGGGGAGCTATTCTCTATTGCGATGCGAAAGCAATTTCGAAGCGAAAGCTAAATGCCACTTGGTACTCTCTATCACTTTCGCAAAATTTTTTGAAAATGAAGCAATACTGACAATAAAAATGAAAAATGGCGCAGATTGACAGTAATGAAATGATAAAATATGCAAAAATATTTGAAATTGGCAAATTTAAATAAAATAAATAGTGATGATTTGCGAAAAGAAAAAAAATTAATAAATGCGAAAGACAAATTCGCAAACGCATTAAAGAGTACCAATCGCTAAATTTGCTACCATTGTTTTTCGCATCGCAATAGAGAGTAGCCCCCTGCATTTACAAGCGTACCCAATGCTTTTTTTTTTTTTTTTTTTTGTTAAAAGTTTATTTAACGCCAATTCACACGGAGGCTTTTACGACGTATAGCTTTTTCAACGTCTCTTTTTGTTTGCCGACGAACGGTGTAGAGAAGAAGAAGGGGTAAACAAAAAGATTCGGTTTATGTTTTTCATTTCGTTTTGTATTCCTCTGTAAACTTCATGATACGTATCATTATTTTTCATACTTTGAAGTGTCTGGTTAAAAATACAATGAGACCCCGATTATCCATAAAAGACGGGACCGGCAACATTCTGAATTATCAAATTTGTTTGTGTGCTTCTTATGCTATGTAAATATATATAATGTATTATTATGTAAATATCTATATATAAATCGGCTAAGGCAAAACAGTTAAGAACACTTTCCTCCTCCGATTTGAACAAAACATACACCATTTGAAAGAAATTTACTCACAGAAGTGCACAATATATATTTAAAATCTGTTCAATAATTTCAGAGTTATAAGCGTTTAAAATTGTTGCTACTAACACAAATGCAAAATAAATAAATAAAAATTTATTTTCAATTATCAAATAACAAAAAATTTGGGTGATCGATTATTCGATATTTTTCAGAAACCGGTTTTCGAATATTTCAAATATATAAATTTATGTATAAATCCGGCCAGGCAAAACAGTTAAGAACGCTTTCTTCCTTTGTTTGTCATCCGAACCTCTATGGGGAGAAAAAAGGGGAAATACGGGAAACTAAATGTCTTTCTTTTACTTTTCTGTGCTTCATTTGATAATTTTTAAATTTTCTATAATATTGAACTCAGAAACCTTATATAATAGGGTCCTGAGTGAGTGATAACGTATAAGATAAAAAATGCTGGTCATCTGGAACTTTTTGAATTTTCGTTAATATTCGACCTATAGAGATAAAATTATACATTAAACTGGGTGAACAAGAACATGTAAGGGGAGCTTTTTGGTACTTTTTCGTTCAACATCTGGTACTTTGATAAATTTTAGACATAAACATAAAATTAAACGTGCAACGTCCTGAGTGGATGACAATATATAAAGGAGACTTTTTGATACTTTTTTGTTTTTCAATTGGTGTTTTTAATATTGAACTTATAAAATTAAATTAACTCACGTAGAAGGTAAAATATGAACCGGAGGTTGGTCCCTCGCCAAATCGATCCACTTTGAAGGAAAAAATAAATGCTCGAAACAAATTAATTCATATATATGTACTTAGATGAATTATGTTTTCTTCATATTTACAAAAAAAAATTATGGTCAAATTTTGACCATTAGGCGAACACTATTTTAAATAATTTGAGGAAAAAAATATCGAAGAAAATATTTAAATTTTTTTTTATTTTCATAATTATTTAAATTTCTTGCGATTTTTGCTTATCTTAATATATAAAAACGTTTGTTCTGGTTACGTGTTACTTAGATCCGCTGGACCGATGACACCTATCTGTGAAAATAAATTAGTTTAATCTGGAACCAGGTTTCTCTCAAGTTTAATATCGAAAGGTGGCACTGTTGTCGTGAAATTTAAATTCACAAAATATATATATTAAACAAAAATAAGTTCCAAAGATAAAATTTTGACCCAATAGATAGCGCTGGGTTCAAGTTATTAACAAAATTCTCCATTTTATAAATGTTATTTGGAAAATCTCGGGCAGCTTCGAGACCAAACTGCTAGTTTTTAATAAAATCTGTGTCTGACTGCGATAGCTTAAGGTGGTATAAAATTTGTTTTAAGCTCTTTACTAAAATCAATTTTATATATTAAAAAAAAAAATAAAGAAAAATAGTAATTTATATTGTTTATCATCATGGATGATGATAAATTTCATACAAAGATATACTATTAGTGTCAGAGACACATTTTACAAGTATAACCTTTTTAAAATAAAAGGTTTTGTCAAAGTTTTTCTTGGGATTCAAAAATTAATTATCAAGGTTACGTTATAATGTGCTAAATTCCCATTTCATACTATTCCTATGCGCATTTCACTGGTTGCTTAGGCCAGATCGTCAGGAAACTTCATCCAAAGATTTTAGAAAAACTAAAGATATTTAACAAATAAAACTGTTAAGCGAATAAGAATTATAAGCCCCAGTTTGATTTAATAATAGCCAACCAACCTCATGATAAAGCTAATGCCGAATCTGCAATTCTAATAAAATCATAAATTAAGCCAATACACGCAAAGAAAAAACATGGTTGTGGTAAACATATTCTAAGAGCAACATATTATGATAAGAATTATGATTGTAGCCACCATATTAAGATTGTTATTGAATCATATTATGACTTAATATACTCGTACTATTACATCATAATATTTTTCCCTTAATCATATTATTATTCTGTTAATCATACTAAGTTAAGAAGTAATCAAATTATTGTTATGTTAATCGTAATAAGCTAAGAAATTAATCATATTATTGTCATGTTAATCATGATAAGCTAAGAAGTAATCATATTATCATCATGTTAATCATAATAAATTTAGAAGCAATCATATTATGATACAGCACCTTTCATAGCTGTCATAAAAATACAAAATAAATTAAAATATTTTTGCATCGATTTTTTTTATTATTTTACAATTTTTCTTAATGTTAATCAAATAGCGGAGTTTAATATAAGGCTTGCAAAAGCGCAAATGAAAAATCTGTGGTTTTCATGGGCAACCGCGTGTGTCCATTTTTTCGATTTTAAGATGTTGATGCCATATTGCCTAATTTTGAACGCTCTTTACATTTTTTTGAAAATAGATGGATCAATTCCGATTTTTTAACGTAATGGCAAAGTTTAAAAAGTGCAATACCTAGCCCATAGTTTCATCTAGAATGGTTTTTCGACTTTCCTGAAAAATTTGTTTTAAGACATACGCGGTTGCTCATGAAAACCACAGAAATATCGTAGCACTTTTATAAAATATAACGAAATCTCTGTGTGTTTTGTTGTTGGATTTTACAAAAAAACTATGATATTTTGCATTTGCACTATTAAATCACTAAAACTTGAATGAACTGCGCTAATATTTTAATTTTTTAATTCCTTTAAACTTATTTTTTTATGGAATTTTATATTTTAATTGTTTAACCGCTCACAAATAAAAAAAAACGACACAACTGCTTCAAAATTATTTTACAAATGGCGCTAACATAATTTGATTAGAGTAAAAATAGTTTGATTGCATCTTTAACATAATATGATAAATATATAGAAAGTTATCATGTTGTGGCTACTAAATATCATGATATGGTTGTGAGAAATATAATATGTTTAGAAAGTTATCATAATTAAGTTGTTAGAAAAATAATTATTTTTCGGTCAACAATACTCAAATTCATAATTGCGATAAACATTGATATGTTTACAGTAACTATAATATTGTTGATATTAAATTCAAATAACAATTATTTGTGTACGACAACAATATATTGTTACATTAAACATAGTGTTGTTGCCGTAACCATGCCCATAGAAGTAAAATGTGATATGAGTGAAGTATCTATATGTTATATTCATTTTCCACCACGCTTTAAGATAACTTCTCAAAATTTTAAAGATTTCTTAAGTCGATTGGGGCCAAGACTCGTAGTTGGAGGCGATTTTATTGTCAAACTTCCATGGTGAGGGTCTAGAGTGCTTAATCCTAAAGGTACAAGGCTTCATAACTGTGCAATCAATAATCACTATTCTGTCTTATCCACCAGAAGTCCAACGTATTGGCCAACAGATACGAAAAAGACACCGGACCTTATGGATTTTGTCGTTTTCCCCGGTATTTCAAGCCAATTCCTACAGCTCAATTTCGATCACTCGCCTATACTATTAAATTTTTAATTTATTTCTACATTCTAAGTCAAAGAAATATCAAATACTTGACTGTTAAACAGATTTTAACTCTTTTTGAAATCGAATTGAAAGAAACATTAATTTAAATGTACCCTTTAAGCCATGTGGTTAAAAGTTTCAAATATTTTATTCATAAAGCTGGACTCCTATCAACACCAATAGAACACAATTTAGATAGTCAAGACAAATTGTTATTACTCCAGAAAAGAAGACTACGAAACATCAGGCAAATCAGTAAATCCTAATGACAAACGACGTCTTAACAAAGCTATCAACGACCTGAAAAATAAACTAAGAGCCACTTTTTGGGTTTGAGATTAAAGTTAATTTAATTCTATAATTAGCTAATTTGAGAATTAAGTTAATCTAGTATCAATTGAATTTGATATTTTTGGGTGGTGGCTTAAACCATGTAGCGCTACCATACTGAGCACAAATAAAAGGCAAATGTCAACTTTTTATCAAGCAATATGGATGTTTTCAAAGAAGAAGAAGAAAATGCGCTAATTTAATTAATTAACAAGGTAGAAATTTTTTGTGTTTAAAGAAAAAATATATTAAAAAACAAATATAGAATGGAAAAATTATATAGAAGTGCTAAGCAATGTTTTAAAATGTATTTTTGTTTATTATATTTTTGCAAAAGCTCTTTACATGTGTATGTTGACAGTTTAAGTTAAGGTTTAAACCACCACCGTTGGCCGCTGAAACTAGCAAAAAAAAAGTTAAAAAATACAACTCAAAAAGTAAATACGAAGATTAAAGTTAATTTAATCGCTAATCTCTAACCCAAAAAGTGGCTCTAAATGAAATAAAAAATCAACAACGTTTCTATTTTCGTAGAAATCTTGGTGTTTCGAAGAGCGCTGAATTTAGTCTATGAAAAACTACCAAGTACTTAAAACGTTCAGCTAAAAGCGCTCCCA
The DNA here is from genome assembly GCA_930367215.1 of Pollenia angustigena. Lineage (NCBI taxonomy): Eukaryota > Metazoa > Arthropoda > Insecta > Diptera > Polleniidae > Pollenia > Pollenia angustigena. Next base: position 113,272,530 of record OV884057.1, on the reverse strand, counting down.
TAAAGAATTTAAAAGGCGTACGATGCAAAACTGACAAGTGCAAAGCAGAAGCATTTGCTTTATACCTATGAAATACTTTTCAGCAACATACTTTTAGCAATACCACTCATAATGAAGAAATATCAAACATTTAAAAAAAGTCCATGTCCAATGGATAGGCCTATTAAGAACATGTCTCGTAATAAACCTAAGAAGAAGTAAATCACCCCTATCGTGAATAATTTTTCCCTCGAAATTTTTCCCCTTTTCACATATTTGCGATCATGAAAAACTCACATGAAAAAAGGTAATTCAAAGGAGAATAATAACGTGAAAAAATGTTCACGGGAAAAAATTCCCCTTATCGCGAAAAGTTCACTTTATTTTTGCTAGGGAACAGAACATGTATGCAAGTAGTTCCTCATATAAATCAAATATTAAGGGCTGGATCCGTTAATAAGGCACAAACCGACATATTAGCCAACAAAATGCAATACAAAAGGTCGATTGGCTGCTGATTTTTGAAGCTTTCGACAGACGTGGTGGCAGAATTTTGGAAAATATTTTACTACATAAAATTTTAAAAACTGCAAAAAACTAACGTTGCAATCAAACTATCCCTCAAATACTAAATATTTTAACTTTTCTTCAAAAAATATACGTGTATATTTTTAAACAAAAATTTCATTGATTTTTAATTTTTGGTCTTTTTTACATTCATTGGAACTGATAGCGTGGAAAATTTTTCACATGAGATTCACGATTGTTTTTTTCCCTTCGAGGGGAATGGAAATTTCACGGGAACAAAAATTCCATTTGTTATTTACGATAGGGGTGAATGTGTAATTTTAATTGTAAAAAACCTTCTGGATATTACAGTATAAATAAAATTGTACCTAAATCTTTACCTGGAAAAGGAGTTATATTTCTAACGCTGATTTTTAATTGCATTTTGCTACTAAGCTATTTTCCGTCACAATAAAAGCTCGCTGAAATTGGAATGCTAGCTAAACCAAACAAGCCAGATAATGATGTGACATCTTACTGACCTATTGGTTATTTGGTCACATTCCCCAAAGTATTTAAGTGAATATTAATGAGTAGATTGCTTCCAATTTTAGAAAATTTTAACATCATACCTGAATATCAATTTGGTTTCATTCCTATTCATGTAACTCCTAAGCAATGCCATCGTATAATAAAGCGTTTACAAGAGATACATTGGAAAAGAAAAAAAATTGCTCTGGAGTATTCTTTGATGTTCAACAAGCATTTAACAAAGTTGTTACACGGATTCCTTTTTAAACCTAAAAAAATTCTCCCAACTCCGTTCTACTTGCTACCTGAATCCTATTTTAGTGAACTAGAACTTTATGTAAAAGTTCATGACAAAAAGTCAGAACAGGGGGCAAATTATGGCAGTCGTGATCCAATACTTTTTCGTTTCGAATAGTGCTGGGATACTATCGATATTTATCGGTAGTTGAGATTTCACTATCGATATATCGATATTACTATCGACTGAATGTTTGTACTTGTGCAGGAAAACTTAAATTATTTTTTTATAAGGCTACAGTTCGTTGTTTTCATCACTTTATTGAATGTATGAGACGTATGTATGAATATACGCACGTTATTTTAGATGGAAGTTTTTTAAAAATTGTTATGTACCTTTCTGAAGGAACCGAAGTAACAGGGACTATAAGATATTCCATTGCAACTTTTCTAAATTCTAAACCCAAAAAGGTTATCAATCTAGCGGACTTATCCTCTAATGGTCGTTCATTGTTTTGTCTGTCCTATGATTGCAATTGAATTTGGGTTTTTCATTTTTTTTACAACATTACAAAAATATTTGACATTTCAGTCGCTATATTAACATGTACAAATTTCGACTTAAAGGCCTTAAATTAGCAGTAAAAAGCACTGCTAAGCAATCCATACCAGTTGCCATTCTTGTTGTTTGTTTTCATTGCTGTAATTCAGCACGAATTAATAATAGCAAGTAAAAATTTGCGGCAAAAAACTGTGTGTGTATAGCTGCTGTTAGATGTCTTCATAGCTGTATTTTAAATAATAAAAATATCGATATTTTTATTTTTTCTATCGATATTTTCGATATTTTAAGTCTATCGATAATATCGATAGTCTATCGATAGTTTCCCAGCACTAGTTTCGAAAGCAATTTTATTTCAGTCAATAATAAAATCGTAATTATTTTTTCAGTGTTGTGAAAACTTAAATAAATGCTTTACAACACTCAAAAATAATTTCGATCCGCCATTCCGTATGGACAGAAAAAATAGAAATAAAATTGCCTTCGAATCGAAAAAGTATTCTATCACGACTGCCATAATTTGCCGCCAGACGTTTCCCTTTATTCACATCAGATATGCCTACAACAGACATTATCTTATGGCGATTTCTTTTCTATGAAATATGTTGCATTAATGTTACATGTTCTACATTTTTGTGTTCGTTTGTACAAATAATACAACTGTGGGAAACATTTTCAAGTTCTTTTGTGAATATGTTGATAAAAAAGATGCAAAACATGTTGCATATTTTACCCTTACTTTTACTTAAGGTGTTTATACTGCCCTGTTTTACAACTTTTGTACTTACTACTTTCTTTGTACAACCAATGTTGTATTTAGTTTGTCATAATTCATACCGCTCATAATTTTGTAAAAAAATGGTTTTAACACAAAATATAAATTTATTTACACATTAAAATCAAAAAAGTCTAATTGATTTAATTTTTCTAAGCCGTTAGCAATATTTGTTTCCAAGCCATACTAGCGTGTAACACTTCCAATGATTGAAGGTAACATTAGAAAATGTTACATGTATATACTGTAACATATTTTTCTCAGAAAAGAAATCGCCATTAGTTGCAACTTTTGCTGATGACACAGCATTGCTAGCCTCAAGCACATGTCCAATTTAAGCTTCCAACCTTGTACAAAGAGAACTGAATAAAATTGGTTAAATAAGTGGAACTAGAGTGTCATTCGACAATAATGAAATCCCTCAAAAAAACAGTGTAAAATATCTAGGACATAATATTGACATAAGGCTAAACTGTAGTGGAATTAAAAATAAGACAGCAAATGCATCAAATATTAATGGTGTTTTCTTTTCTACAAAAAATGTGACATTTTATTTAAAAAAAATGCAATTTGGAGTCTGTTTCTTAAAAATTTTCCTCCCGAAAAGGGTGGCTTGTTTTATTCTAAAAAACTCACCCTTTTTTGGAAGCAAAATTTTTATGAAACAGACACCAAATTGCATATTTTTTTTTTTTTTTAATAAAATGTCACACATTTTTTTAGAAAAGAAAACACCATAAAATATTACAAGGATACAAAACATTCGCAAAGGTTATAGATGAAATCAATAGATTCAGCTCAAGTTGTCTTGAAAGACTAGTTACCACTGAAACCAGCTGGCTATCTCTCAGCTTGATGATACTAAAGAACTTAGAAGACTTAAACGGCACCCCATCCTCGACTTACCATTTTAAATGTTTTCAAAAAATAACTTAAATAAAATTATGTTTCTAATGAGTGGTTGTTCTCAATGGAGTCCAACAACTTATGAAATTCTTTATTGTATTCAATTTGCTTATAATCCTTAAATAAATAGATTGTAAATTCAAAAAAAAAAAAAAATATTTTAATAAAGGAAGGAATTTTATTGGACTCTAAATAAATTTAAGTGCCCAATTTTAACAAAATTAAAATAAATTGTAATATTAAAACATGTTAGTGGATTTTTATACAGCATCCGATATAAATAGCACAGGTAGTTGAGTGTAAATAAAGACGGCCCGCAAGACCTCCGATGCAAGCAGCGGTTTTATTTATGTATATGCTCTGCACCAATTTAAAAGAATTTTTATTCAATAAAGGTTTAAGAAAAATTGGAGTTTAAAAATTACAATTTTTATTTATGCTACATATATGCCCATGTATTAGAAATCGCAAATCGCAAGAAATATTCAACTACGATTTGAAATCGCAAAGAAGGTGTGCTGGAGTTCGAAATCGCCTTGAATTTTGCGATTTGAAATCAGAAGTCTACAATAATGTGATAATGTGATCTGCAAGTGAACTTGTAAATTTCCTTCAAAACTTATTTTCAACATTTAAAAATTTTATGAACAAAGAATATTTATTTTCTATATCTTTACATTACATTTCGCGACCTTAGGGCAACAAGTTTCTATTTGCACGAACAGTACTTTTGAGAAAACTAAGGCCCCTATTACGGTTTACAATTCAACTAATAAAGGTAAGATGGGGATGATTCTGGCAGTTGTGATCGAATACTTTTTCGATTCGAAAACAATTTTATTTCTGATTCTTTCAGCCGATACTGAACGATACTGAACGAATCGAAATTATTTTTTCAGTGTTTAAAGCATTTATTTGAGTTTTTACAACACTGAAAAAATAATTTCGATTCGTTTAGTAGCGAATGAAAGAATAAGAAATTAAATTGCTTCCGAACCGAATAAGCCCCCTGATCTCAAAGCATAAAGTAAATAAAACGAAATAAGCTAGTGATTCTTAAACACTGGCTCGTTTTCAAAGTTCGATCTATTTTAATTTCACTCGGATTCGTTTTCGAGAGCATAGCTGAAAACTATTTGTTTATGCCATGTTTCCACGACAATTTGAATCACCTGCTTCGCTCTCTGAATCATGTTAATGAATCATGGTGTTTACACGACGTATCTAATTGCTTCGATTTGACAGTTATCCAGTGTGACCATATTAGCTTTTTTCAAGCTAAATTTAGCTTTATTTTTTCCTTTTTAGCTTGAGATATTTCATTTAGCTTTAAGCTTTTTTCCAACTTTTTTCAACGATGCATTTAGCTTTTCCTAGCATTTTTTCAATTTCAATTTCGTGTTTATTTATATTTTAAAATAAATAAAAGAGTTTATCCGAATAAACTTGCGTGTGATTTAGTTAAAAGGGTAATAGTCTGGCAGAGCAGAAGAAATCGCTGTTGCAGATTTGATTTAAATACATACATAACAGTGCTGCGAGGGGAAGAATACAAAACTTACGCTATTTTCCAAAAAAAAAAAAAATAAGAATTTTTCTCAAAAGTTGCACTTCGAAAAATTTCTTGATTTATAAGAACAAAAAACATACATATTTCTTTTCCATATTTCAGTGATAATATTATTGAACAAAAGCAAAGCTTAGAGTAAGTTGTATGCCTATTGCATGAGAATTTAAAGCATAAGCATACAGTACTCTTCGTTCATAGTCACTACAGTTTTTAGCCACTTTAGCGATATATTACAATTTATCTGTTTTTTCTGCCGTTGTATGTAAATTTAATATAAAGGATTTACGTGATAGTCCATTTAGCGAAGAAAGCATATTTGCCACATACTTATTTAATCTATAAGCAGGCATCAAGAGCAAAAGTAAATCGAATTATGGGAGTTATAGTTACATTAGCAAAACGTTGTACGTTCTTTTTAATTTTCGAAGACTCAAACCATTAAAAGAACTAATCATGAAAAATATTAGCTTGTGGCTAAGGTAGGGTTGCCATACGTACTGTTTTAAGCAGTACATGTACTGATTTTTTGCAATTGTACTGTTTTATGCACAACTCCTAAAACAGTACGCAAATGTACTGTTTTTTACACTTTGTACAGTTCTTGTACTGTTTTTTCAGTGCTCAGTCTATATTTAACCGTACTGGCTTACAAAAATTATGTTGTGTTAAAAAAAAGTTCTAAAATAATAAGAGTTTTTACGCTGTGGTCATTGTTTTCTCATAAATACACAGTAGAAATCTAAATTATAATGGGTTTCTCGTAGCAGTGGTATATTTTCATGTTGTTATGATTTTATGGCTACCTCTTCCAATAGTCTTTCCCTTTCCACCCCTGAGAAAGACAAAAATAAAATCTAAATTTTTTTAAGTACTAAAAAAATACTTATTCCAACACAATTATCGTTAATTTTTAGAACTTTTTTAATTTTCGGGCATGTTCTGGAAATCGAAATCACGTCAAATTGAAAACAAACAAATTTGGAAAATTCTCCGTGTTCAAAATTTATAAAAATACCTAATACCTTTGAGGACCACTTTTCTTTACCTAAATTACTGAAATAAGAAAAAGATAAGTTAATTTTTACAAAAATTTTATTGAAAATATTCATCGTTTCAATTGCACCTGATTTTAAATATTTTCAGATTTTGTGAAATAAAAATAAACCAAACAATTTTTTTTTGGATTTTATAGATAAATGGCCAATTTCACAAACTTTAGGTTTAATTAACTTTCATTATAAAAGTCAAAAAACCTATTGCTTTAGTAATAGTTAATTACAACTGAACTTGGTAAAATTAGCCGTAAATAATTTAAAAATTGTTTAAAATTGAAAAATTAATTTAGGAAACAAACATTTTCTCAAATTCTATATGATTTGTGCAACTATGTGTGCAGTGAAAATTGCTTTAAATACGAATATGTTTAAAGAAAATCGTACTTACACAATCAATGAGTTAATTGTTTTGAGCTTAGTAACGCTTTTCTCCTTTCTTATATGGCTTACAGCAATGTTATGGTTTTCCTGGCCAAATGCTTCGTATGTGGTGTTTGCTTTTTAAACGCAAATGGAGTAATTTCATATATTTATAAAATGGAAATAATTCCGTTGACGTTACATATTTTAAGTGTATTTCTCTATATAATTGTTGTTGCATATTCAATCAAAAGTTTAAAATATTTACCCCAATTTCACCAAGTTCAGTTAAAACTAACTATTACTTCACCTTCCAGCTTACAATATGTTTTGACAGCTCGAACTGATAGTTTATTATAGCTGAACTTGGTGAAATTGGGGGTTACTAATTAAAACAAATGGTTATGTTTTCGTCAAAAAAAATTTCCTATTTTTTTCTTGATTGTACTGTTTTTTTGTATTCAATGTACTGTTTTTCCGAATTTAAAATCTGGCTACCCTAGGCTAAGGTATCAGGCAAAAATATCTTGTTTGGCCTTCTTATGAGTGTTGTTGAAATATAGTCGTTTTTAAAAGTTGGTATTATGATTGACGCAAACGACATATGTACGGCGAACTTTTTACTTATGTGTTTTACGTTGTCGTTGTCGTGATTCCGAATTTCAAACGGCTACGACTTATATCACGACAACGACTTCAGTCAACTATTTTTTGAAAATTTCTGCTAGTAAAAATTTTGCTAGTTATGTTATGTTCATACCTGTTAAATAATTGGCGTTTTAATAAAAAAATTATTATTTTTGCAAAATGTTTAGCTAGATCAAACATCATTATGCAGTTTCTAAATTACATTATACAATTATCTTCTTACAAATAAAGTTAAGCAAATCCATAGAAATTGTTTAAAAAAAAGCTAAAGTTTGATCAATTTACTGGTCTTTTTTTGGACTTTTTCTCGTTTATTTATATAATTATTCTCAGCTATAATAACATAAGCAATACTTAATCTATAAAAAATATCGAAATAAATTAAAGTTACTACAAGAAGCTAGAAAAAAAATTTAGCTTTATTTTTTGGCTTTAAATTTCCTTCTTTATCTTTTTTTAGATCTATTTCAAACATGATTTAGTTTTATATTTTTAAAAAATCTGGTCACACTGCAGTTGTCTTTAATAAACAAATCAGTGTTGTCAACTTTGCATTTTCAAAACCCCACCAAAATGGAGAAAAAAACGCAGCAAGTTTAGAATTTTTTTTTATTTAAAATATTGAATTAATTTTGCATAACATGTTTATATTAAAAATACAGTAGCATCGTAAATTGTATTTTAAGAGGAGTTGTGCTCTTTAAACCAGCCGGTGCAAATTAAATCTAAGTTAATTTATTAAAAATAAGTAATTTAAATAAATTGAGTGTGTTATTTTCGAAAAATTTGCTTTATTGCATTTTTTTACAATTAAATACACTTGGGTTTTTAAACGCGTTTAAGCAAAATGTTGCTTTAGCTAATCAAAGCCGTTCACATTACATTTGAGATGATTAATGGTGTTTTCTTTTCTGACAATAATGTTCCATATATGCTACCATTCGTGCGGGTTTTTGTTCCATTCTAAAAATATATGCAAAAATGTGAGAAGTTGTCGTTTTCCTTTCTAAACATGTTGCAACAATATATAGCAAATTTGTTCCATTTCTTACCCGCAGTTATAACTGAGTGTGAGATAATACCCTTTTTTGCATCTGCGTAAAGTACTTTTTTTATGCAAGCAAGTATTTTTTTCTTGTGTTTGCGGACAATTTGCGTTATATTGTGATTTTTAGTTATATTGTGATGGATATAAAAACTTTTTGTTTTTCGTTTGTTTTACTTTTATTATATTTTTTTTGTCGCAAAATTTTTAACAGCAGCTGACATTAATTATTAAAAATCAGTGCTGTTAACGCTTATTGGAATTGTAAGAAAATTTAATGTTGAAAATTGCTACAAGCGTGATGAATATCGCTTTTATTACAAACTTTGCATTCAATATTTAACACGCTAAATACACATTAGTGTTGAATGTAAAACGTAGCTATTATCTTGTTCCATTGTAATTTAGAAAAATGTATCACTTTGTAAGGGCTCGTGTAACCTAATAAATATATTACACAACTATAATGCATCATTATTTTTTAGAAAAGAAAACACCATAATATGACAGATGATTAAGAAAAGAAACACACAACAAACAGACAAAAAAAATCAAACAAATGTATATTTCTTTAAGGTATTAAAAATGGATAAAAACACTTTTATAAAGTTATCAGAAGATTATTTTAATCATTTAAATGATGAAATTGGGAAAATTTATGAATTATTTAAGGAAAAAAATAAAAACATTAAGCAGAAATCTTGGCCGGTTGTACACGACATGTTGGCGATGCTACATTATTAGGTATGTTCAGTGGATTCTATGTGGTTTATGAAGTGATTTAGTTGTAATCATGTCGAATTGAAGTGATTAACAAATCACTTCAATGTATGGGTAATCATCTCGATTTTGAAGTGATTAGAGCTTAATCACGTTCTAGCTGCTTAAGCGCGTTTAAGAACTCAAGTGTGAATATAGTATTAGAATATTTAATATTTCGAAAGAGTAAACAACCCTTGGAATATTTCGGTTTACTTTTTTTGCGATTCTACTGTATAACAATAAAAAAAAATAAAACTTATCAAACATAAAAAAACAACACAAATTTGTTTGCATTCGTTTAAGGCAAATTCTCTTTAGAGCAACTGCCTGTCAGCTGTTAAGTCCAATTTGTCAAAAATTGTTCTTCTTTACTTTTTTTGTTTTAATTACATTTAATTGTCGAAGTTAAAATTTTTTGAGAAAAAACTCATTTTATTTAAATTGATTACAAAAGAAGTATGTATACTTCAGTTGTTTTTATTAGAGTTGTAATTGTTGTAGCGACGAGTTTACCTTGTTGAACTCGACTCAGCATTCATATATACTAGGTAAATTTTTTTTAATTGCATAAAATATATCTAATTTTTTTTATAAAGAATTCAACACTAACAACAGTTCAGTATTTATAGTGTTATTAAAATATTTTTTAAGAAGTTTAATATTTTCATATAAAAAATATAACAATAAAACAGCCTTTTACATAGTTAAAAAAGACAAACCAAAAACTTTATAAAAAAATTAAACAAATTTCTACACAAATACATACCTCCATATTAATAACAAATAGTTTGGGTTTATGACAGGTTTATTAAACAAATTTTCATACAAAATTCGTTTTTTAATGAATATAAGGGATAGTATTTATGTTTGCATTCATTTGTACAAGATGATATATTTTCGTAAATTGATTTAATAAATTCTGTTTAAAACTTTTGAAAAGGTGATCAAAAATTTATTTTAGTTATTCCAAATTAATAAAGTTAATATTTTCATCATTATTGTTATTAGCAGAACAAAATTTAAAAAGCACCAAAATGGTGCGAAACGCACCGAGTTGACAACTCTGAAACAATCGATTTTTACAGCTAGTTCAGAAAACCTTGCGATAAAAATTAGAGAAGAAAGTAATTTTTCGTGCTTCGCAAGTAGATTCAATATGAATCTACTTGCTTCGCTCTCAAAATTTTGTATGGCGAAGCAGTGGCTTCGTTCATGATTGGGATGTGAAGCATGAATAGAGAGCGAAGCACGTACCATGGAAACATGGTATTAGCCTCTTATATATATTTTGTATTGTTAATTGCTGAGTTTAATACTCTATTACTTTAGTTGTAAGCATAAATGTTTAAAATATTTTACAGCTCTCATCACAATTTAGTCTTTATAAAATTGTAGCCTTTATTTGGTCAAAGGAATGAATGATTTCTTGTGAGTAAATATTATTAAAAATACCTTAAGTCCTTTCACAAAAAGTATTTTTAATTAGCATGAATAACAAACGAGATCAATTTATATAGATTTGGTACGTTAGTTTTATCGCTTTTTTGTAGACTGGACCATATCATGTTAATTAGAATGTCTTTCGGCAGTTTAATATTTTTTTCTTTACAATTTTTTTTTATTAAAAATGTTTTTATATTTAAATAAATAGTTTTTCTTTTTAATAAGACGAATTTTCTGCATGGCAATAATGGGATTAAAAGGACTAACCAGAATAACATGCTTAAGCTACACGTTCGTTTTGTGTAACAACTTTTTGATTGTCATATTTACAGCTCGTAAAGCAATTTTGTTAATTTAAAATTTCTTTTCGTGCTATGTCTTTTCCGAGAGAGCTTGTATAACTTTCCCCTGCCTGGGGTGTTCCCGCATTCGAAAGAAATAATTTACGAGCTCGAACAATTTGTACTGTGTATAACGATTTTCCTAATATTTGTTTTGAATGAACGGAAGTTTTTGTATACCTCTTCGAAAACAAAACTTCCCTTTCGTAACGGCAACTCTTTATTACGAACAATAAAAATCCCTTTCGAAACTCCAACTCCGTATTACGAAAAAGCATTAGGAAATTGTTCGAAAGCTATTTTGTTAGTGACAAAGTCCATATAACAAAGTTAAAGATAAATAAAAGTGTAAAACAAACAAATTAAACCTAATAATATTAGATTTATTATAAAATAAATGTTTATAATGTTATTATTGAAAATGTTTTATTGTTTGTGGTCTTGAAATTTTAAAAAAATTAAAAAAAAAATACATTTACAAATAAAAAGCAGTATAAAGTAGTGGTTGGCTTTTTCTGTTGACTCTTCAAAGAACAGGGAAATACAATTAATTTTTATTAAAAACACAATTAAAATATTTTTCACACATTGAATAGTATTTATTATTTATTTTGTTGTGGGATATCTTCGTCCATTTTGGTATTTTAATAGCAGTGCTACCAACTTTTAATCAAATTTCCCACTTGTTTATAAATACAACTCTGTAATCGTTTCGAACGAGTTAGGCAGTACGGTTAAACTTTCGGATCGGAAATTGGTTTCGAAAAATTTTGCTTTTCGAATCGAAATACGCGCTAGCCCCCCTGCTGTTTTCTTTGTCGCACGTTACAATTCCAAAATGTTTGGTATATGGCCCGCTACAGCGAATCTGACCAAAATTTCTTATTTCGCGAAGCACTAATGGCACCATTTAAAATGTAAGCGCACATTTATATGCCACGGAATAAGACAAAGGAAGTTAAGTGAACGAATACTTAACAAATTTTATAAAAAAATATATCATTTAAAGAGACACAGCATTCTCTTACTAAGAAACTGGAATGTTCACTTTTATTTGTGACTGAAAAGAAATAAGTCAAATTTTAACTATTTTTTTTTGACTCAAAAAATATCAGTTAAATAAGAACATTAAAAAAAATTTTTTTTAAGAAACGCTTTTCTTAAAAAAGAACACTTAAAAAAAATTGCCCGCCCCCCCTTTGATTTAATCCTGGCTACGCCCATGTATTCGTGTACTGTCATCGGGAATATACATGCCTGCAAAGTTTCATCCATTTGCATTGAGTAAAAGGCGGTCAAAAAAGCATTTTAGCAAAAAAAAATGTTTTGCCCCCCCCCCCTATATTTTATCCTGGCTACGCCCATGTATTCGTGTATTGTCATCGGGAATACGTGTACCTGCAAAGTTTCATCCATTTGCATTGAGTATAAGGCGGTTAAATAAACGTTACCAGATTTGATTTTCCGAAGTGAAGCTAAAGAAAAGGTTTTAAAAAATTTAGGAAAGGAAATTTTATTGCGGAATTAATTTTTAATTGTTAATTTTTTCATTAAGCTAAAGCGTTTTTGAGTTACGCGATATGTTGTGCAACCTCCTCCATTTTCAAAATAACGTTGTATCTCGAAAACCAGAGCTTACCTAAAAAACTGCTAGCACCACTGGATTCAGCGTTCCCGAATTAGGTTAAAACGACAAGTGCCCAGCTTGTCGTAAAAGTGTCAATTTCTTTCACAGTGTAACTATCAAAATGCTATTCTCAAATAACGTATAGACAAATTCTTTCTGTCTGACTTTTTGAACTGAAATTTTAATAATGGGGAGAATATTAAAGAATAACTGTAACAGCAAAAATTACAGCGTGTAAAGCTTTACCAGTTTAATGTGCGTTGAATAAAGCTTTTTTTGTGTGGTACTCGCCATATAAAATTTATGTCTTCCTTGAGCGTGATTGTAAGCGAAACTTTTACTTTTCTTCCAAACAAACCTGTTACGTTTGAGCTCCATTTTAATTGGGATGGTTCTTATGGCAATTAAAATCGTGGTAAAACTATTTAACAATATAAAAGTTGATTAATGTGCTGTTTCCAGGTGACAAGCAATTGATTGTGTAGAAAAATTGCTGGGTCACATGGACAACAAAAGAAAATTTGAATATTGTTTGAGAGACATGTCGCATATTCTGAAACCGTTTGTTTAATGTATGCATATTTGTTTTTTCTGATTAAGTACATACATATGAGGCATTCAAATCCAAAGCTCATTACTTGCATTATGATAGCAATGACAACAGATAGCACTGCCCTGCTTTAGTATCAGAAGTGAAATCGAAACAAAAGTCTCCCCTTGACCTCTGTAAATTACATTGCATTGCCTAGTGAGAAACAAAGCTTCTTCCTTGCATGGAACAGAACTAAACTCGTCCCTTGCAGCCATAATTTGCTAATATTGTAAATTTGTCTTATTCTTTTGTGTTGTTGTCGGACACTCCTTCCTACCGGCAGATAGCGGTTTTGGGCGTAACGAAAATAAAATTAGAAAAGTCGAAACTATGATTAATCCTCAAGCGTGCCTGAACATTTTTTCAAAATTCGGAACAGTCTATAAAATCATTGAGGAAGTAATTGTTGTGGACTGGAAAACAGAGGTTTTATCAGCGTTCAAAGCAACAGGTGGACACACAGAAAAAATTATTGCCGAATTATTTTCAAACAAACGCTTTTTTGAAAATTTTTTTAATTTCTATAAATTTTTTTTTACTGATTCAATCAATATTTTTGTTTGATTTTTATTTAACCAACAAAAATGTGGACAACTCTTCAAAAATTTAATAAGCGCGCTATTGGTTTGAAGTTTTCATTATTTTGTATGAAATATTTAACGCTCTTTAATGTTGTCGTCTTTTTGCATTTTTTTATTTGATCGTAAGCAACACACACAGTCTATTTTTGGACGCTTTAAAAAAGTGCAACTACAGTACTTTTCGCTTATAGTCCATTCCTCTTAAACGCCAAAAACGGATATAAGCCAAAACTGTCATATTCACATGCAGTTTTTTTTGGAATTTTATACAAATTATTTGTTCTAAGGTCCATTTCGTTGTAGTCCATTTTCGTTTAAAAGCCAAATTTTCTTAGCATGCGTATATAATTCTTCATGGAAAAATGTTCGCTTATAGTCCACTCTGTTTTTTATATATTTTTAATCAACTGGCGACATGTTTTAATTTACCTTTCTGGCAACTATTATAAATGCCAAATTTCGCAATTTATATTTCATGACATGGTGTCTTCGTCTGACAATTTTTTGTCATAATAAACCTCAAACTTCATAAAAAAAACGCTAATAAAAATATTAGTTTTTTTATATGGATTTTGACGTTTGGTATAACAAAAAATTGTCAGGTGAAAACCCCATGTAAAAATCCTATGAAATTGATATTTATGTTGTGGTTGATTTCGTCGTCCAAAGAATTAAAATGAATCTTATAGGTACTCATTTGTTTTTATTGAAATCTTTTAAAGCATTTGAATTAATTAATAAAAAAGATTTTTGTTTTAACACAGAAAAAATTATTGCCGAATTATTTTCAAACAAACGCTTGTTTGAAAATTTTTTTAATTTCTATAAATTTTTTTATTGATTCAAACAATATTTTTGTTTGATTTTAATTTAACCAACAAAAATGTGGACAACTCTTCAAAAATATAATAAACGCGTTATTGGTGTCAAATTTTCATAATTTTGTATGAAATATTTAACGCTCTTTAATGTTATCGTCTTTTTGCATTTTTTTATTTGATCGTAAGCAACACTTCTTTATGTGAAATATAAGAACAACAACAAAAAACACACACAGTCTATTTTTGGACGCTTTAAAAAAGTGCAACTACAGTACTTTTCGCTTATAGTCCATTCCTCTTAAACGCCAAAAACGGGTATAAGCCAAAACTGTCATATTCACATGCAGTTTTTTTTGGAATTTCATACAAATTATTTGTTCTAAGGTCCATTTCGTTGTAGTCCATTTTCGTTTAAAAGCCAAATTATCTTAGCATGCGTATATAATTCTTCATGCAAAAATGTTCGCTTATAGTCCACTCTGTTTTTTATATATTTTTAATCAACTGGCGACATGTTTTAATTTACCTTTCTGGCAACTATTATAAATGCCAAATTTCGCAATTTATATTTCATGACATGGTGTCTTCGTCTGACAATTTTTTGTCATAATAAACGTCAAACTTCATAAAAAAAGACGCTAATAAAAATATTAGGGTTTTTTTATATGGATTTTGACGTTTGGTATACATAACAAAAAATTGTCAGGTGAAAACCCCATGTAAAAATCCTATGAAATTGATATTTATGTTGTGGTTGATTTCGTCATCCAAAGAATTAAAATGAATCTTATAGGTACTCATTTGTTGTTATTGAAATCTTTTAAAGCATTTGAATTAATTAATTAAAAATTTAAAATAAATTAATATTTGGTTATGTTTTAAATAAACTTTTCTTTTGTTTAAAAAGAGTGGATTTATTGAAGAAAATAATATTTATATAGTCCAAAATGTGGATTATACGAGGTTTCACTTATTATCCATAAAATGGCTTATAAAAAAAATCGGTTATAGTCCAAATTCGCTTATAGTCCACAAAAGTTGTGCAACTATAGTAGTGGACTATAAGCGAAAAGTACTGTATAAGAAAAACAATAGCAGAAACAACATTACAAGAAACGAAATCCCGTATTCAATTTTTTAAAACTGTTTGGCTAAATACATCAAATACAAAAATAGAATGATGACGAAAAACATATCGAGTCGGTCTGCTGCCGTTTTTGGTTACATTTCTTCTTTAGCAAAGGAAAGGATACAGCAACAGAGAGTGATAAAGAAAAACATTGTGTTGTGTGTGTATAAATAAGACTTCGTTTAAAAATTATTCCAACAAAAAAAATGTGTCTCAAAGCCAGTCGGCGGCTCTGCTCTGCCGTTATCTTCTCATACAGTGCTTACTTGTGTGCGCGTCATTGCTTGTGCAAAAACTTTTTTTTTATTTTGAAATTTAGTATATGAATTTCAATAAACTTTTTACTTGATTCAGTTAAGTTATTTGTTTGAAAAAATCAGTGTTTTTTTCAATAAACAAAATCATATAAATTGTTTGAATATGCAAATTTGTTTATAGGGCCGATTTCAGACAAAAAATTGTTTGATTCTACAAAGTTTTTGTTTGAATTGGAAAAATAATTTTTTCTGTGCAGCATTTTTATTATCGAGAAAAAAAGTTTAATTTTTATACAGGGGAAGAAGCACTATCGGTCAACAGTAACTAGTGCAGCTCCTAAAAGTATATATTAAGCCGAGACTTTATACTCTTAACACAAAACCAGAAAATTTGGTTGACGTGGACAAACTTCTTCAAAATCATTTTGGTATACACTGGTAAGGAATAGAAAGTTTAACGTTTTACCGTGATATTTTAGATAGCAGCGGTGATGCTTCGTAAGAAGAAACCGAGAACGATGAAGAAAATAACAATTTTGAGGATTGTGAAGATTTAAGCATTTTAATTTTTTCATTTTTTGCGAAATCAAATTTTATGTTGAATTTAAGGTTTTAGTTTTGTTACATAATATTCATCAAAATAAATTTTTTTTAAATTTAATATTGATCAATTATCCTGTTTTATACCCTTGACCGGGAAGAAGATCCGACTTAAATAATTTGCAAAAAACAAAACTTGCTACTTGTAGAAAAGTTAATTCCAAAACTCATTTCTTGCGGTGCATTGTTCCAAAAATCGATCCTTGGAATAAGAAATAAGAAGCTGTCGCTATATTTTACAAGGAAAATAGTTTTCTTTTTGCAAGAATGGGCTACATGCCAGTCCAATAAAATAGCAAAAAGGAATCAGCTGAAAAAGTCACATTTAGCTTATTAAACGTTTTTTGAGATTTGTGAAAAATTGCTTCAGATGCAAGTAGCGAGTTTTGGAGCTCAGCTCCTCATATGTATTTATAATTTAAAATTAGCGACAATAAGGGCAAATATTCTTTATACAACACTTCAAAGTATAATCGTCGTTTGAATTAAGATTTTTGATGGACATCTCAGCTTTTGTGCCAATATAAATATTTAAAACGTAAATATGAATATTTCTCTTCTTGAAATCGACGTCAGTATCGCCGTGTATCATCATATCTTGTTTAATAAAATTCCTTAAAAAATTAGTAAAAAAAACTTAATTTGGGAATTAAGTCAGTGTTGCCAGGAGAAATTTTAAAAAAATCCCTACGTGTCTAAAAAAAATCCCTTTTTTCCTGCAACCAAAAAAAATTTCCCTACACTTTTCCCTACGCTAAGAATTTGTTAATATTATAATAAAAGCATTTATTAACAACAAGAAAGAAATTACAAATAAATATTTAAATGCCATACAGGCACTATGTGTGACAAATTAAAATTTTTTTAGGTGCTTAAAATTTAACTTGAGTTCAAACGTATTTTTAAATGCTATTCAAGTTTCAAAGTATTTCACTTATATTCACTTGATTTCAAATGCCCATTTAAATTAATTAAAAAATAGAGCCATCGAATTCAACTGCCTTAAATACAACAAAATTGCAATAGATGAGCAAAGTAATAAGCTTTAATCATTTAGTATTTAATCATTAGTATTTAGTGGAATATCCTTTATTTTTCGTTTAGGCATAGAGTCTACAAGTTTTTGGCATGTCTCAGTTGGAATATTATTTCACGCTTCTTTTACCAATGCCCACAGGTGATCTTTATTTGTTGCATGTTTTCCCTTTAAGAGCTACCTTAACTACTCGCCACAGGTTCTCAATGGGTTTTTAGTCTGGTGACTGAGCAGGCCAGCTTAAAACCTTCACCCCATTGTTTTCAAACCAATGTTTTTCACGCTTCGGTGTGTGTTTCGGGTCATTGTCTTGCTTAAACACCCATCGAAGTGGCATTTCTCATTCCGAGTAGGGTTTCATAAAATCGTTAAGCAGATTTGTATGAAAAACAACATCCATTCTTTCTTCAATCCGAACTATAGGTCCAATTCCACTGTAAGAGAAACATGCCCACACCATTGTTTTTATGGTGTATTGGGGAAGATGTTCGGTGTTGGGTGGTCTTCGTACACACTGATTGGTTCTATCAGAGTTAAATAAATTTATTTTTGTCTCATCGGACCACAAAATATTTCGCCATTTGCTGGCAGGCCAGTTCACATGTTCTTCGGCAAACTGCAACCTATTTTTTAAATGATTTTTTTTAAGGAATATAACTTTTCTTGCACTTTTTGCTTTTAAATTTGTTTTTGTTAATAGTTTTCGTATAGTTGAAGTTTCTACGTCGAGATTATATTATATATTTTAAGGCGGTAGAAGTCACAAACGGATCCTTCTTTACGTGGCGTAAAATTTTTCTTTTTAAAGCCTCTGTAATTTTTTAATTTCTTCCTCTTTTTTCTTCCTAATACTCAAATTTTATTGCATTTTCCACCATTTTCTTTGAGCACCCAACAATATCTGCAATTTTTTTTGTGACTTTTACCTTGTTTATAAAGATTTTTTATAATTTCCCTACGTTAATGTGTACAATGTTTAGATCTACCCATTTTGAATTTTTATAAGAACAAATAAGATGAATTAACATTCAATTCTAATTAAAAGGACATAAACTTACGTTTGTATGGTAAAATTTTTAAATACAATAAAATTTTTAACTTTTACAAAATATGTTTTTGTAATGCCTCTATTTTAAGGAACACTATCGCAGACTTAAGAAGAATAACATCATTTTTTAAACTATTGATGCACAAATTTTGATAAAAATAACGGTTTCATAAAGAAAACAAACAAAAACAAATCCACAGTTACACTTTTGCATGTCACAGTTTCCTCAAGCAAAATAAGTACAGGAAAATACAAAAAGATAAGGTGGCTCTATTTTAAGGAACACCACTGTATATATGGGCATTTCCGTCAAAAGGTCCACCGTGACCAAAAATTTAAAAGTTATTAAAAGCTGATTATTTTACGATATTGTTATAGAGAAATATTTAGATTTGACTAATTTTATAAATTTACTCACATATTTGTTCACTTGGATGAACAATCAGACTGCAAAGTTGTGCAAACGTAATTTCTTATATGTGAGAATGTTTTATTGTATTTTTTCTTTAATATTTACCTTTCTTAAAAGAGGTGATATTTGATAAAAATTATTCCAAAAAAATTTTCTTACATGGTCTGTAATCTAAAGAAGAGTTCAAAGAGAAATATTTTATTCGGATTTACGGTACATTTTATTTTTTATTTTATTTTGATCATTATTCAGTTAAATTATTACGGAAAAAATTTCACGTTCAAAATGTTACGTATTGACCCAGATTTTGGCTTAAAAAAAAAGAAAATACAGAAGATTTTGGAATTAAATCAAGACATTTTAATGTTACATTGCTACGTAAAATTTTGAAAGTAGTTTGACTAAAAAATTTTGCCAGGATTCGCTGAATTACGCCTTTTTATATACATATGGCCAAAAAAACTACTTCTGTTATTTTCACGTTCGAACCGCTACTTCTTTTGCCATTATCTTTGATCTTGAATCGCGCCCTCCATATACTTTAGCATAGATAACAGTGCTTTCTTAGTGCTATTATTTAACGGTTAAGAAAACGTAAAAATATTTTTTGCTTAAAATGTTATTTCATTTTTGATGCGTACGACTGTCACGTTCAACTCTTTGGAATTACGTATACAACTGTAAATTTTGTAATATTTAATTGCCAACTCGCCTCTATAGTTTATATGAAAAATAAATGAACATAAAAAAAAATTAAGCTCTCCATATTATGAAATGATTTTTGAAACACTGCTTTTTTGTATACATTTTGGTGTTATTTGATCTCCTTATAATCAATTTCCATTCCAAACATTGAATTTTTCTTTACAATGAACAAATTTTTCAAATAAAAGCTTTACTGTCATGCATTTGTGCCTCCATATAATGAATTTTTTTATTTTAGGGAATTCTCGGATGTGGCATTAAATTAAGTTGAAAAAGATATACATATAGATAACAAGTTTGGGATTCTTCCCTGCACTTTATCAAGTATATAAAAAGGCAATGCAGTTATTCTAAAAATATCGAAGACAAGCAGTTAAGCACTAAACGCAAAAGGCTTCAAACCTGCCATTCTGATGATACTTGCTCGAATCGATAACCGCGGAGTGAAAAAGCTTAATCCAAACTAAAACGTTTTTATTTAATTTTAATAGAAGTCAATATAAATTATGTATGATGAATTTACTATATACAGTTTTATTCGGATATAAGAACATCTCATATAAGAACAAAACGCTTATAAGAAACATTTGCAAAAACACCATGTCTTTTTTGCGATTTTTCTAACAAAAAAGGTTTCATATAAGAGAAAACGCTTATAAGAAAAAAACTGATAAAAGAACATTTTTCTTAAACACCAAAATCACAAAATGTTGAGAAAAAGAATTTATATAAGAAACTTCCAACGGCAACACAGAATTTATGTAGTTTTCATGGACAACTCTGTTTTCTGACAGTTTTACGACAAGAACAAAGTCTTTTTTTTTACTTTTAAGCTGGAGGTCCACACCAGCTGTCAAAAAAGTAGAATCTGTGTAGTTATACGTAGCACAGTGGCTGAAAATCGTTTTTCATCGGCCAAAAATCTGTAACTTTTGAACAGATGGAGATAATTTTGCAATTTTTTTTTTACAGTTTTAATTTTGTTAAAATCGGTTCAGCAGTTGTTGAGAAATTTAAGGTCAAAGTTGAACATTTGATGTTTTTTAGCATTTAGTATGAATTTATTAAAAAAGTGGGATGTTTTTCAGCCCACTGTTTTAAGAACTTTTTAATCTACATAACTGCCAAATTTCACTAATATATCTTTGTTCATGTCAGATTTATAGAATGTTAAACCTTAAAATTATTATTTTTTACTCATATTAAAAGCCCTTTTATTCATTTACACTATATAAATAATAACTTTAATGTTTGACATTCTATAAATCTAACATAAATAAAGGTATCATAATGAATTTTGGCAGTTATGTAGATTAAAAAGTTCTTAAAACAGTGGATTGAAAAACAACCCCATTTTTGATTAAGAAATACCCAAATTCTCAATCCCGGAAAACAAAAAGGCAATACAAATTACCACTCGATATTGATCAGAATTTTCTAGAAAATAATAAATATATTAGAAATCATTACTGTTCTAATTGTATAAAAATCGGTGTGTTGAATTATTAGAACTTTTTACTCAAATTAATTTTTTTTTTTTTGTTTGAAAAATTTGATTTGAAATAGGGCATATGGGAGTAAAAATGTCAAACTGACTAAAAATTGCTTTTACAAGCATACTCATAATGTTTTCTTTCGAAAAATATAAACATTTTTATATATTTCTGGGGAAAATATTTTTTTATCAGCGAAAGAACAAATGCGTATTCATATTACCTTTATATGCATATACATTCGCCTCGTATATGCCACTATACCTTTAAAAAAAATGCATAGGCATGTAATAATACCTGTGATCATTTTGTGAATAGGTTTCTACATTATCAAGTCACAACAGGTTCAACTGGAACCAGTTCCACTAGAATACTTTTTAAATTAAAAAAATAAATAAGTGTAAATTTTTAACAGCCGTATTCATAACAAAAAGTTAGCCATAGTTTGTACACTACGTACAACGATCTGCTAACTAGAATGGCGATTAAGCTTAGCAGCTTGTTGGCACAGAGTTAATTAATAACGAATTTTTCTCAATCTGCCAACTTTTAATAAATCAACTTTGAATTTTTATGATGCCATATTGTATTAATCAAAAATGCAACACGTTTTGCATTAATCATCGCTGAATTTGTCATTTTTTTTCTTTTTCCCTTCACAAATAAAAATTTTAAAAAGTTTTTAAAATTAAAATAAATTTAGAAAAGACAGTAAATTAAAAAACAACAGTTATTTAAAAAAAACCCAACAAAATTGTTTGACATAAAACGGCTTTTTTTCACAAGTTGGCAAACGTTTGGCAGCTCGTTAACAAGAGTTTAGCAAATCGTTAGCCAGAGTTTGGTTAGTGTATTATGAATAAACTTTTTGCTAACTTTATGCCAAATTTTCATTATGAATACGGCTGTAAATGTTTATTTTCTTTTTTATTTAAATAACAATAACGACAAAAAACATATTTTTTGTTTAAATAACATTAAACGTTAATTATATCTACTATTCATTCGGTTGGAAAATGGCCTCCAAATATTCCATACTTGGTTTTGTATTACCTCTGTCCTATAGCAGCCCTTTTGCTTCTTGATCTAAGTCCCGATGTTCTACATTCCATTGACTTAGAATGCTAGAGATGAGCGGATCTGTCGTTGCCAACAGTATATTAAACAGATCTTTGTTTGTAAAATCTCGTGACATTTTTCTGGTATTGTGCTCCCTATAAAATCTGTAATCTTTATTCCTTTTTTCATTAATTAAAGACTGTTTTACTACCAATATAAAAAGTGTTGAACCCACTATTGATAACAGTTTGACATAAAACATAATCCACCCGATTAATAAACTAGAAAAATCGTTATAAAATCAAGCCAAAACATCCGTTTTATCCGAATATCTGCAAAGGCAAAGGAGATAACCTAAACATTAAAGCATATTTTTTGTAATTCAGGTTAAGCTTAATTTTTTTTTTGCAATCCATAAATATATTTTTGGTGAATTTTTTAAAAGTTTGAATTTCCGAGGTTTCCAATTTTAGAGGTCCGCAAGTCACTCTCCCGACCCTCCATGGACCCGTGTTCTTTCAGTTCAACCCAAAAGCTACCCGGCCATGACAGTTTAAAATTTCATTCAAATATGTTCAGCCGTTCATAAGAATCAAAATAATTTTTCAAAACAAAACGTTCGTAAACCATTGTGTTATATTTCAGTCCCATGAGCAGCTTAAATAAGAAGAGCAAACAAAAATGTTGCGAGTAATTTCATTAAAATAAAAAAAGTGTTCAACAGACAGCTCCAAACAGTTGCACAAGTATATATGGGGTTAAAGAGGACACTTTCAGCTTTCTGATGGTACTAAAACCTCTTTAACCCATTTTGACCCTAACAAGTTCTACTCCTCTGAAATTCGGATTTAACTAAAATATAGAACCTGGGGAAAAATTTAATAACACATCAGGTATAAATGATACAGTGATGTAATGAACTACTTCTTAAAGACTACTATCCCACTAATATAACAAAAAAATTTCGACCAATTAGTGATAACGGTTTGCGAGAAATCATAATTTAGTTTTGATCAAATTTACAAAAATTAATTTTTTTCTAAAACAACATAAAATATTTGTTTCCAGCAACATGCCACAGCCACAATTATCAATATTTTAATCTAGTTTTTTTGGATTCCTTATTCCGAATATGTTTGCTATCGAATGGCATTAACATTTTTGAAATCGGCGATGACAAAAAATTGCATTTTTGACCGATGAAATTAAATTTTCAGCCACAGTGCGTAGTAAGTTACATGCACAAAAGCGTAGATTTTTTTTTTTCTTCTTCATTATTTATTTATTGAATCTTCATATATTAAATATGAACTAACAACAATTAATCAAATCTTAACCTAATACGTTATTTTATGTCCTGCCAGTGCCAGACAAAAATTTTCTTCATCGCGGGTTCTGTTCACTTTTATAGGTGTTTATCGCTCATCTAATTGGATAAGTGCTGCAGTGTCTCTTCTTCTTAAGCGAGTGTGGCCGCTATCATTTAAAATGTTTCGTG
This sequence comes from Pollenia angustigena, assembly GCA_930367215.1. Classification (NCBI taxonomy): domain Eukaryota; kingdom Metazoa; phylum Arthropoda; class Insecta; order Diptera; family Polleniidae; genus Pollenia; species Pollenia angustigena. Next base: position 113,248,951 of record OV884057.1, on the reverse strand, counting down.
CTAGTGGGTTCGGGTGCAATTCGAGCCTTTTTAAGTATTTTACTGCATATTTCGTAATCATAGTTTTAACTAATGGAACATTAAGATCCTTGTGAATATTTGAGTTCTTAACATACCAAGGGGCAGCTGTGATTATTCGAAGCAGTTTATTTTGGCGCCTTTGAATTTTTTCGATATTAGAGGCCGAGGCAGTGCCCCATAACTGAATACCATAGCACCAGATTGGCTTTAGGATGGAGTTGTAAATAAGAAGTTTGCAGTCGAGACTAAGGACAGAGTTTCTTCCAATAAGCCAATGAATTTGGATGGCTTTTAGTTTCATTTGAGTTAATTTTGCCTCTATATGGCTTTTCCACGTTAAACGGCGATCTAGATGAATACCGAGGTATTTTACATGCGAATTTTGAGGTATTATTTGATTATTGATTTTAATAGGGGGGCATGATTCCCGACGCAAGGTGAATGTTATATGTACGCATTTTTGCTCATTGACCTCTATCCTCCATTGCTTTAACCATAGTTCGAGTTGAAATATATGATCCTGTAGGTATCGAGATGCTTCTTGACGGTTTTCGTGCACGCTCAAAAAAGCTGTTCATCAGCAAATGTTGAAGTTTGTGTGTAGTTGTTTGTTGGCATATCCGAGGTATATATTAAGTATAAAAGTGGGCCCAGGATGCTTCCCTGAGGGACTCCAGCGTCAATTTGCTGAGGAGAGCTTAAATAATCACCTTCTTTAATAATAAATTTTCGACCGACTAAGTAGCTTTCTAACAGCTTGTGTGTGTTTACTGGTAAGTTGAGCTTCAATTTATGTAATAAGCCTTCATGCCAGACTTTATCAAAAGCTTGAGAAACATCGATGAAGAGAGCGGAACAATATTTTTTTTCTCCAAAGTTTGCTCAATTGTGCTGTGTTCTCTTCTAAAGCCGAATTGGTGGTTAGGAATACATCTATTTTCATTTAAAATTGTGGTTAATTTTGAAGCTAACAGCTTCTCAAACAGCTTTGATATATTAGAAAGTAAGCTTATAGGCCTATATGACTCAACTTTTGTGTGATCCTTTCCAGGTTTAGGTATCATGGTGACTAAGGAGACCTTCCACTTTTGAGGATAGTATTCAAGGCGTAAAATAGCATTAAAAATTAAAAGAATAATTTTCTTTGCTGGGTAGCTCCAAAAGCATTTTGTTGCTGATCTTATCAAAACCAGGAGCCTTCTTGGGGTTTAAATCACAAATAGCCTTTTCGATTTCTCTTTTCTCAAATCTTAGCGGAACAGCTGCTCTAGCAGCAACACACAGAAAAAATTATTTTTCCAATTCAAACAAAAAATTTGTAGAATCAAACAATTTTTTGTCTGAAATTGGCCCTATAAACAAATTCGCATATTCAAACAATTTATTTGCATTTTGTTTATTAAAAAAAAAAAAAAAAACACTGATTTTTTCAAACAAATAATTTAACTGAATCAAACAAAAAGTTTACTGAAACGCTGCTCAATTGTGTACCTCTCAATAATCGAAGTTGTGAAATAATGAAACAAAGATAGGTCAATTTAAGTTGCGCAAAAAAACTTGACGTTAAGGTCATGGATTATGGTTTTACCACCCTTTATTATATATTTATCAATTTAAAAATAAAATACATAAATTATTTAGCTTAATTTCTTCGACCTTCTTAATATTATTTCCTTTTTTAAAAAAATTTTTTTGAAATATAAAAAAAAACCAAAAAATCCCTGAAGAAGCTATCCATTGAGATAGCGAAATATTGGATAAATTTTAAATAAATATTCTTTATATAAAACCAAGGTCCGTGAGAGCGTGAGAAATTATTGAAAGGAAATAAAATACATATTTACATTTAAGATAAATTCATAGTGACATTGTTGATTTCTGGAATAAAAGGTGAATGAAGGTTTTTATGCTGAACGTTCTATAAAATTTTGTTTCCTAAGATAAAAAGAATTTTTCGAAAGGAAATTGGTACTAGGTGGTAACTAAAAGTGGTCTCAATCTTTACACTTATCGTTTTGCACAAAAATTCTAATAGGTCGAAGTTCTTATTTTATTGTATAGTAATAAAACACTAATAAGAACATTTTTAAATGCTGCTTTCTATTCTTTTATCATACAAACCGATACAAGTACCCATACAAGTAACTAAGTATCGATACTTTTTTTTCGATTCTAAGTAGGTATCGATACTTTACGAGCGATACCACATCGAGTTAAAGTATCGAGGTAGTATAGAAGAAGTATCGAGAAGTATAGAGGTATCGTTTAATCCATAAGTAGAACACATTTTATAAAAAACTCGGGAAAATCGGTTCAGATACAAAAAAATTATGACCAAAATTAAATTTTTTTTAATACCCACTTTCGGGAACCATAGGTCTCCCCGACACGTCGGTATATAAATCTGTCAAATCGGTTAAAAAATGGATGAGTTATAATCAAAATACTGAAATCCCAAAAATTACTCTTTTTATACCCTTCACCTCAGGTGGAAAAGGGTATATATAAGTGTGTCATTCCGTTTGTATTTTCTGCAATATTGATCTAAGACCCTATAAAGTATATACATTCTGGGTCCTTATGAGGAGAGAACTTGATTTAACCATGTAATGTCCCTTTAACCTTTGTCCCTTTTCTTTACATGTTTTCCAACGTTTCGTCAATTATTTTTTGACTTCATCAGGGTTACGTCTATTTAATAAAAAAATTATAATACATTAAAAAAACATAAATACACCAAATATTTTTTCTTTAAACTTAAAAATTTAACAGTAATTTTCACATTAAACTAAATATAAATAAATTTTACAAAAAACAAAGAACATTTAACACAAAAATAAACTAAAACCACAGCTTAAAAATTAATATCACAGTTTGAAGTTATATTGCAACTCTATAGCTTGTATTTATGTTGTCAGTATCCTCCTTTTTGTTCATCGATAAATCGATAAACACGTCAATATAGGCAAGATTCGAGTACATAGTCAATTTGCATACTCAGTTGTTTCTGATCAAATCTAAGGGCAAATTGCAGCGTTCTATATGGATCAAAAACCAATTTTTTTATTTGGCTGATTTATTTTTATATACAGCCATGTTCTGACAATCGCACGATTTGAAATCGTAAAACGCCAGATTTATTTTATGGTGTTCTAAAACTCGTGCGTTTTGCTTGCGTTCTGCCGTAGTTTCTTAAAGTTCCCTTAAGAAACTTTGAAGGAGGTGTTTTTTTCTTTTTAAGATATGATTTTTTTTTCGTACGCAACCTTTTTTTTTTTTAATTCCCTATGCTAATCCCCGCGAAGTTCTACGCTTGTCTGCAGGAAAGAAACCAGAGCATCTGGCGGGAATCGAACCCGCAACCCCTGGGCTGATAGACTAGCTCACTACTAGCTAGCCTACCGGGGCATTCTTAAAATAGAATTTTAGTATTGAAATTTTGAGCAATAAGTACACTGTGTTAATTGCAAAAAACAGACAAGCCAGGCACCTGGCATTTTTACCTAATTGGGGCACGCTGAATCCAGTGGTGCTAACCGTTTTTATAGTGTAGCTCTTGTTTTTAAGATATACCGTTATTTCGAAAATGTAGGAGGTTGCACTGCACATATTTGCGTTACTTAAAAACGGTTCAGTTTATTGAAATTACTTTAAAATCCAAAATTCGGCAATAAATTGGGATTGGTCATACATTTGACCCATCTAGAAGCATCCTACGCGCTGCAGAGACCAAATTAAAGAATTTTATTAAACTGCCATATTTGTATTGTACAAGCGCGCGTAGGATGCTCCTAAATGGGTCCAATGTATGACCAACCCCACTTTATTTATTTTGGTTTTTAAAGCAATTTCAATAAACTGAACCGTTTTTGAGTTACGCAAATATATGCAGTGCAGCCTACTCTTGACAGTTCATTTGCAAGGGCGTAAAAATGCAAAGTTTGCACAGATTGCGAGACTTTCAAGCGAAATCATGCAAACCGTTAATATATTAAAAGGCAAAGGCAAAACAGATAAGAACACTTTTGTCCTCTGTCAACTAATTTTTTGAACAAAAAATACATCGTTTGACAGGTATTTACTTACAGAAGTGCACAATATATAAAGGATTGTCCAACCATAATGCAACCATAATCACACCTTAACGTCAGGTTTTTGCTCAAACTAATTTGAAATTTCTGTGTTTCAGTGTTTGACAAATTCAACCATAGAGAGGTACACAATTGAGCATTGCGTTAAGATTGTTGAAGCCTTTTACGAAAATGGACGTTTGACCAAATTTGACCACAATCGGGGAGTTGTGCGCAAATTTCAGCAAACCGCCCAGTTTTTTCTGCGGAAAACATTTCTGTTGCTCGCGATAGCGTGGCAGAAGAGCCTTCCACCTTGACTCGTCTTCGTGCCCAACCATTGGACATGATAACGGAATTCTAGTGGCCAGAAATTGAGGATATGGACCTGGACGATATGTGGTTACTTGCCACACAGCCAACAAAACAATCGTTCTATTGCGAAAAACATTCAATGACCGTGTTATATCACATCGTGGCGATGTTAGTTTGCCGTCACGATCATATGATTTAACACCGTTGGACTTCTTTCTTTGGGGATATTTAAAAGAAAAAGTGTACGTCAATAAGCCAAGAACAATTCAAGAGCTAAAGGATAAAATAATTCGGCACATTAACTAGGTAGAACCTCAATTATGTCTCAGAGTCATTGAAAATATGGACCATCGGATAGAGGTATGCCACCGAAGCCGTAGCGAGTATTTGGCATTTCCTTCTACCAAAATAAAAAATATTAAGATAATTCTCTGAAAACTTTGCTTTATTTACAATCAACATCGTGTGTTTTGGTTGGAACACTCTTTATTTGAAACTAAATAACTCTTTTAAATTTTTATTACATTGAATTTAGAAGATGTATTTGTTGCATAATTTTTTTTACAAAATAGCCAAAGATTTATTATAGCTCTTATGTACACATGTTGGCTTTCGTGCTATAATATTTTTACGAAGTGTTTGAAGTAAGGAAGGGATTTTGTATTAAAGTCCATGACGGTTTGGCCCGGGCCAAGTTATGTCAAAAGTTGCTTGAGTTTTTGAAGTCCAACTAAAGCAACAATAAAAATACTTTTGTTATTGTTGAACTTGTTGTCATCATCGTTTACATGAATTCGCCTTGGGTATTACGATAATTTTAATGTTAGGAGGCAAAGGAAGTTTTACGTTTTTTTTTTTTTTATTAAAAAAATCTTCTTGATTTTTTGGTATGAAATTCGGTTTTTGGGGTAAAGTGACTTATTTATCGAACAAAAGTAACTTAGACCTTAAGCTCGTTGTAGTAAAACAAAGCGAACCTGAATTCTCAAACTGACCTTATATTACATACTTCCAACCCGATATGGACTTCAGATAAAGGAAAGACGGTTAGAAACAATAGTGTATGCACTTCAAAAAGGAAATAGTAAAATGTATTTTGAAGTCCAAACTACATAAAAAAATATCTTGTATCCACGAGATTAAACATCTTAAAATTAAAATGGTAAAACATATTCAAATTCAAAATCTTTGTTTATTCCTTTAGGCTCAGACACAAGTATACAAAGAGAAAATTCATGAGTTGGAAACGAAAATAAAGGATCTTGCATCAGGTGATTAAAACAATTTTATTTTATTAAACTATACTTTGATAATTTTAATTATGTATATATTTTTTTTACTAGGAAAAATTACCTCAGAGGAAATTAGTGCGATAGCTAGTGCTGAAGTTGATGAATTAAAAGTAAATCTTCGCGAACAATCTAAACAATTTGAGGCAAACTTTTCCGAACAACAAGAGGAACTTCAACGATTGCAAGAAAACATTAAGTATCTTAAAGATCAAAATGATTCCTTGCAGAAAGAACTGGTTGCAAAAGATGAAAGCCTGGAAAAGTTTTCTTTATCTGAGTGTGGACTCGAAAACATGCGTAAAGAACTAACATTTGTCAAAGAGGATTATGAGAAAGAGCGAGAACAACTAAAGTCTGATTTTAGGACAAGATTGGAAGAAAAGTCGGAAGAAATTAAACGTTTGTTTGAAGAAAATGCCACTATTAAAAAGACTTTGGCAGCTATTGAGACTGAGCGAGCAAGTTTGGGAGACGAGTGCCAAATATTGCGTGAAGAGTGTAAAACCCGAAGTTTTCATGTGGACGATATCAACAATCAGTTGGCTAAAGTTACAGCCGAATTGGCCATTAAACACGCAGAATGTGTCACATTGGATGAAATGGTCAAGGCCCAACAACTAGGAAAAGCTGAAGAACAGCTACATTTAAAGGAAATGGTAGAAGAAATTTCAACACTGAAGGAAGAGGTGGTAAAATTAAATAAAACCAAAACCACACTGGAAACGAATCTGAAAAAAGAACAAGAAAAAGTTTTAAAACTTGCCGATATTCAAAACAGCTTTGAAGCTAAACTTGTGGAAGCACTGAGTCAAGATCAAGAGAAATGTGAATCAATGGTGGCATTGGAAGCAACTCTTAAGGAAGTTCGAATGGAATGTGAAAAGATGCAAATCGAAAATAAAAAACTAAACGACACCATTTCTAAGTTACAAAGTGATTTAGAGCAGGAAAAATTGTCTAAAGAATTAGCCACAAAGACAGTAGTTGATAATGAAACTTCTTTGGCTATATGTAATAATAACTTGAAAATAGCTCAAGAATCTGTTGAGAAATTAAAAAATGAACTGGAGGAATCTTTAAAGAATCACGAACAGATTATCTTAAATAAAACAAATGAAAATCAGTTATTAAAGCAAAATTTAGGGAAATTGCTAGAAAAAACTGCTGCTCTTGAAGGAGAATCATCCATTACTGTTCAACAAATGAGTGCCAAAATTAGTCAGTTAGAAAGCCACAACAGAAGACTTGAACACGATTTAAAAAACTCCACGTGTACAATCGAAGATCAGCGTCAAAAATGTATCCAACAAGATGAAGTAATTGCCTCAAAATTACTAGAAATTAAAACAGCCACTTCGGCTTTAGAAACTACTTCAAAATTATTCGAAAAACTTAAGGGTGAAAATGAAGCATCCTTGACTAGAAGACAAGAACTAGAGGAAGAACTTAAGAAAACCGAAGAGAAAAATGCTCAACAGCAATTGGATTTAGGAGATTTAGCCCGTAAATTAGAAAGTTCCAACTTTAAATGTGAAAATCTGGTAGCTCAGAACGAAACCCTACAACAAGAGTTAATCGCTGCCCGTACAACCAGCTCAACCGCCCACAATGAAGTTAAAAAACTTAACGAAGAAATTCAAAATAAGCAAAACGAAATTTCCAATTTGGTCAGCAACCACGATAAAGAACGAATTGAAATGAGAGGACAACTGGAAGAACTCCAACAAAAGTTGACAAACAGCATTAAAGATTTTGCTGATCTCAAGGATGTAGTTCAGAAATCAAAAGAAGAGATAAGTCAAAAAATGGAGCAGATCACTGAATTAGAGGAGAAGACTACCAAGCAAGAACTTTCACTAAGTGACACCCAAAGGCATAAAGAGAATTTACAAACTAAATACGAAGCTTTGGTTAAACAAAATGAATATTTGCAACATGATTTAACCACACTTCGTACTTGCAGCACAGATTCAAATGCAGAACTAATAAAACTTTCCCAAGAAATTACAAACAAACAAAAAGCCTTCGAAGAACTTGTGGACAGGTCAAATGGAGAGCGCACCACTTTGGAAAGCCAGTTACAAGCCAGTCAACAGCGTATAGATGGCATGTGCAGCCAAGTAGAAACTTTAACTAATGAACTCAAAAATGTCACAGAAGAAAGTTTTAATCGTTTCGAACTTCTGAAACAGGAGCAGGAGAAATGTGGCAAACAAGATTTGGAGCTGGCAGACCTTCACAGAAAACTTGAGAGTTTTGTTTTTAAGTGCGATAATTTGGAAGAGCAAAACAAAGCTTTACAAAATGATCTAAACACTCTCCGCCAAGGAACCGCTGGTTCTAATGCTGAAATTGTCAAACTTACAGAAGAACTTAGTAATAATCAAAAACTCATCCAGCAGCTCACAGATAAATCAAATGAGGAGCGTTTAAATCTAGAAAGCCAATTACAAGAGCTTAAACAAAGTCTTCAATCCCAACAAACAGAAATAGAGACTTTGCGTAGTGAACTTCAGACTACTGAAGATGCCAAAAAAGAACAGATGACCGAATTTGAAGTCACGAGAAAAGAATTAGAAGCTAAAGCTCAAGCTGAAGTAAAGGAACTGAAAAATGCTGAGAGTGTTAAACAACAAACAATAATTGAAAGCTTTGAAGCTCAACTCAAAAACTCTGAACGGTCAAAAGCTTCTCTTGACGAAGCTATTAGTAGTCTACAGAAACAAATACAACTTTTGCAAGATGAGTTACTTAAATCTCAGTTGGACTTTAAGGCCAAAGAAGGCGATATGCAAAAACAAATTGAAGCTTACAGACTGGAGAATAATCAACTACATACAAATCTGCAAACAACCCAAACTGAAGGATCAACAACTTTATCAAATTTACAAGAAGAAAATTTAAAGCTTCTGCAATACACCGAAAAACTTACTCAAGAACTTAAAGAGAAAGAAACATCATTAGTAAAGGCTCAAAGCGAAACGGAGCAACTTCGTATTATGCAATCAAATACAAAGTCCGAACTTGAATTGCAGTTACAAAAACTTCGAAATGCCCTCGAGCTTACAAACACCGACTGTGAACAGAAAACAAAACTGATCGCAGAAGAAAACAAGAAAATCGAAGATCTTAAAGCGATGCTGGAAGCTCTTAAAGTTTCTAATGAAAAAATCTCTGCCACCAACGCAGAACTGGCTGAGGCTTTGGAAATTCTTGAACAAGAAAAATGTGAAACTGCCAACATTTTTGAACTCTTCGAAATGGAATCTGATCAGAATACAGAAAAGCTGATAGAAAAAATATCTAGTCTAAAACAAGAACTTATTACTACCCAAGAGCAATTGCGCACAAAAGAAAGTCAGTTCGAAGAACGACAACATCAGTACAACACAACGGATTTAGCCCTACTAAATACTCAAGCTTCACTTAATGAAGCCCAAAACACTATTCTCGAATTAAAAACCCAATTGCAGCAGGCCAGCGAAGAGCTTCAAATTCTACATCAGGATTCAGAGGGAAAACTTAAGCAACAGCAAGACTTCGAGTTTCAACTTGACGAATATAAGAAAATAATAGATGAGATGGACGTGTCGTCATCGGAAAAGTCTACTCAACTTCAAAAACTACAAACGTATATCACCCAACTGCAGCAGGAGAAAACTAAACTAATTGAAAACGAACAATCCTTGAAAATTGGATGTACAAGTTTGCAGCGAAAACTGGAGTTAGTAGAAATGGAAAAAACCAAGGAGATTGTTGGCTTAAAACAACGCATCAACGACTTACAATCGATAAGCAAATTAAAACAGAATGGAGATAGCTCAGAAGTTCAGGTAGGTATTTTAGCTTAACATTTGTTTCCTGATTTACATCAAACATCTTCCTTTTAAAAAATCAGGCTCTAACTGCCGATGATAATACGGCCCAAATTAATTTCCTGAATTCTATAATTGCCGACATGCAAAAGAAAAATGACACTTTGAAAGCGAAAATAGAGGCTTTAGAAGCACTACCAACAGATTTTACTAAGTAAGAACTCTAGTCATTGTTCCAACCTTTTTCACTTGAGTTAATTTTGTATTTTCCATCTTGCAATAATAAAGACCAGCAGCTTTTGAACTGATTGCCAAGAGAAAACCAGCACCACGTTTTTTTTGTGATATCTGTGATAAATTTGATGAGCATGACACGGAGGATTGTCCTTTGCAGGCATCTGATGACCGAGAGTACTCACCTCTACCCAGAAGCGAAAAAAACAACAATGATCGTAAACTTCCAGAGCCTAGAAAGTACTGCGAATCATGTGAAGGTTGGTTCATTTTCAACACATTGTAAATTGAAGAAAAATAATTTGGTTTTATTTTATTTAATACAGTCTTTGGCCATGAAGCTGGGGAATGTGATGATGAATGCTATTAATGGAATACAAATACCGAGTGATTTATAATAACTAATTAATCTTATTTATATTATATTTTATGTTATACTTTTAATTTATTATATTTTGTCAAAAAAGAGGAAACTTTAATTCTAAAGATATTTATTGTGATTTTAATAATCTTCTTAAATGTTTCCTTTTTATCCTTTTAAGGAGCCTTACTTTTATACTAACTAACTTCTATATGTAAATGTGAATTATTTAAGTTATTGTTAATGATTTACGTGTCTATACAGATTCTGTTTAAATGTTTATTATTCATCTTGCTTTAGTTTTTATTAAAATCTATTTATGTCTGTTTACAAGTAACGAGAAAATTTTGTTAATTTTTTTTTTTAATTAATAATTTCATTATAATAAGATACTAATTTATTTGTTAGGCAAATTTTCAAATAAAACTGTAATTAAATTTACACAATCATTTAGTACAATCTTTAAAATTAAATAACATGACACGAATTTTTTTTCTCCAATAATTAAGATCTGCCACAAAAGACTTAAATAATACAAATGTATGTATCGTCACCTTAAAGACGAAATAGCCTATCTGCAGTTTTCAAAAGTTTACAGGAGATGGAAAGAACGTTATAAAATTGGAACTACATTTTTATAATATTGAAACGGAAATTACACATTTTGATCAAAATGAAACCAGAAATGGTTTTTCTAAACCATGCAGAACTTTTGTTTTTTGAGAGAGAATAATAACTCTCCATCTCAGAAGCACTTAACCCTAGATCTACACTTAAGATACATATCTCAGCCAGTTGGCAATAACGTCGGCAGAATAACAAAGCAATATTGCTTATTCCTCAGCTTATGTAAAAGGCATGGGAAAACGTATTTATGTTAACTCATAATTTGAAAAACATCAAGGAAGAAGGTGCAGTGTAAAAACTGGCACTTTCTTCCAAAAAATTTTTTATTGATATAAATTCTTTTTTATTCGACTTTATTATTAAAATGTATATTAATTTGTTTAAGCTTTAGGTCTTTTTTATATAAAACAAGTAAGAAAGTATAGTCGATCAAGCCCGACCATATGATACCCTACACCACAGTATTTAAAAACACATCATGCTTATGTGTCCATAAAAATATAGATTCATGAAAATCGGTTTGAAAGTTTGTGAGAGGCAGAAATTGCCCCCTACCTCCCCTTGTGGTCCTTTTTTTGACAAACTGTATAGCTAATGTGTCCATATACTTAGATATGGATCTATATATGTTTTAAATATCATTAAAATCGGTTTGAGAGGCAGAAATTGCCCGTATTTCCCCTCGTGGTCCTATTTTTTAAAAAATTCATACTTTTTGTGTCGATATAGATATGGTTCTATCTATGTTTTAAATTTCATTGAAATCGGTTTGATAGTTTTTGAGAGGAAGAAATTTCCCCCTATCTTCCCTCGTGGTCCTACGATTCGACCCATTTTCAATAGGCTTGATCCTTATGCCAATAAGAACCTATGACCCTAATTTCATCAAATTATCTCAAAAATTGCGACCTGTACTTTGCGCACAAGGTTACATGGACAGCCAGCCAGCCTGCCAGCCAACCGGACGGACATCGTTAGTTCGACTCAGAATGTGATTCTAAGACGATCGGTACACTTTAACGTGGGTCTAGGACCAATATTTTAAGGCGTTACACACATCAGCACAAATGCATAATACCCTCTCCACTATTGTGGTGTGGGTATAAATATTAATTTTACTTTAACAAAAAAAAAAATAATAAAACTAGTATTTTTATATAAAGAAGAACTCAAACTTAAACAAATTAATATAAATTTAAATAATAAAGGTCGAATAAGAAAAAAATTATATAAATAAAAATAATTTTTGTAATTTTATTTTAGTGTTTATTAAATTCATTAATTTAATTCTTTTAATTTCAGATTGATTTTGACCTTTTTCGCCAAATTAAATGTCAAAAATCGACAAAGCCTATATTTTATTCTATGAGCTAAATTTCAGTTATGTATTTTATAAATTCGAAAAATGAAAAATGTTGAATATAACAAAAAAAAAAAATTAGTTTTTAGTTTAAAATGGTCTTTATCCAATTTAATCAAAGACATATCGTTACCTAAAACGCAAAAGGCCCTAACTAACCCAAAATTAAAAATCGACTTTTTTATTGATTTTGATGAAATTACCCTGCAAATAAAATTGGACCACCTGATCCATGGACTACTCCATGGACTGGTCCGATGTAATGCAAGCATGGACCATGTCATTGTTAAAAGGTGTTTGTAGTGAGACGACATGTCTTCGTTTTTTAACGACATGCTTTCGTTTTTAAACGACTTCAAAACTAATCCTCTTGAGTATACCATGGAGTAGTTTTAAAACTACTCCTAAGTGGTCCAAAGGTGGGTTATATGGTCCTCTCCCAGGACATCGTAATGCTAAATAGACCAGGTTTTTTTCATACGTTTGGGTTACTTTTGGACTAGTCCTGGTCCCTTGTGGACTACTCATTACACGCGTGTTTGGACTGGTCCTATTATTTGCAGGGTATAGCTAATTGTTATTTGTTATATTTTATGTTATTTTCCGACATCTTTGGTTTTTATTCAATTTAGCGATTTTAAATAAATTTTTTTGTTTGTTCAAAACTTTGCAATTTTTGGGAATTCGCTATAGAAGCGATTGTTTCCTGTGATTTTTTACAGCTTTCATAAATTTTAATAAATATTATCCGTTGCTATCATGCTGCGGTTAGCAAATTAGCGATCTTAAGTTCAGCTAAAGTTTTTTCGAACAAAAACTTCAAATACACAAAAACATGCTGATTTGAGAACACCAATTTATGAAATATGCGGATTCAAAAAATTTTTCGTTTTCAATTCGAGTCGAAACCTAGAACATACCTGAACGATACCTTTTTGAGATAAAAATTGCAAAATTTCGAAGTTTTACAGAATTTTTACTTTAAATGCATAGTGTAACTTTTTAATAAGAAAAGATTTTTTTCGCAATTCGCAAAATATAGAATAATAACACTTTGCTTGTTGTAAAATTAGACAAGCCGGCCCCATGGCGATTTAGCATAATTCAGGTACGCCCACCGTTTTTTTAGGTAAGCTCTTGTTTTCGAGATATACCGTTATTTTGAAAATGGAGGAGGTTGCACAACATATCCGCACAAAAAATTCGCAATAAAATTTCTTTTAGGAAAACTAAAACTTTTTTTTAATATGAGCAGTCGTTTTAGAAATATAATTTTTTTTTTTTTTTTTGGGAAAAAAATGTTTTTTTTTTATCAAAATGTAAAATTTTTGTTTTTTAAAAATTTATAAAAAATTGGAAAATGCAGCTAGGCTTTTAATTTTTTGCAGACATATAATAATAATACATTTTATCCATCTAGGGGCATCCTAGGCGCTGCAGGGGCCAAATTTAAAAATTTCTAAAACTGCCATATTTGTATGGGAGCCCCCCTTAGGGGTGGAAATATTTGGCAAGTATGTTTTAAGAAAATGTTAAGAACAAAAAACTAATGAAGGTCGGTCATACATTTCATTCCCCTAGGGGCGATTCCTTGGCAGTTATGGGGCTTTTTCTTCAATATATTTCTAATCTGTATTGACTATTTTGTATGGGAGCACCCTTAAGGAATGGAGATAGCGGGTAGGTATCTTAGAAATAAATGATTAAGATAAAAAATAAAGTGCGGTTGGTCATACATTTTACCCATCTAGGGGCATCCTAGGCGCTGCAGCAGCCAAATTTAAGAATTTCAACCAAACACATACATATAAGTAGGGCGGTTTAATAAAATTCTTATATTGAATTGAATTGCGATGAGAAAATCAATGCGATGCGCAAATGAAATGCGATGCGAAAGAAAATTGGTATTCTGTAAGACTTTCGCAATCGCAAATATACGTCAGTGTAAATAAACGTCAAATTAAAAATAAATAAATTGTTTGTGTTTGGCTGTGAAAATTAGGTCTGTCTGGGTACTTTTCCAGTAGCAAATACTCAGTAAATTTTTTTGGGAGAGTAACACCAATATTACTCTATCGGCTGAAAAAATCTCAAAAAGTACGCAGACAGTATCCAGTGAAATTTTGCAAGAAAACAGCTGATCGGTGTGTAAACAATTGAAATAAAAAAGCAAAAGAATTTTAGCATATGTGTACACAAAATTGAATTCTCGAGATAAATTAAAAAATTATTAATTTAAATGAAGCTTAAAAAGTGTTGTAAATTAAAAAACTTGTTTATTACACTGTTATTAATTTGGTAAATTCAATTTCTTCTTAGTTTTTAGTTTTATTTGTCGGGTTTTGTATAAAACTTCTTTTGCTTACATTGCCCAACATAGTGCCGGCTTACAATGGAAAAAAAGAATGAAATGCCCAATACAGTGCCCTCCAACAGCTTGACAACGGAGAAAAATAATGTGGATGTGAAGTGCTCGCCAGGAACACAATTCCAAATACTCGCCTCTTCAATTGCAAAGTTTGTCCCACAAAGTTCTGCTGGTTCTATCGGTTCTGCCATCTCCACTCCACTAATGCCACGGTCGCACTGAATATTTGGACGTTTCTAGCATGACGTAAAATGTTTTGTTTATTATAATTTATTATAAACGTTAAAAATCAACACAATTCTAACTACTTACCTCTGCCATTGTTAATTTAAATTTTTATTTTCATTTCACAAAAACTATTTCATTCAAACAGCTGTTCAAACTATTTGCAAAATATTGCAAGCGGAAATTTCTCCAGTAACATTTTGCAAGTTCTCTAACTTCCAACTGTCAAAAAATTCTCTTTTCGGCTCTCTCGCTGCAAGAGATTTGGAGTACGCAGACAACATTTTGCAAGATTTTGCAACATTTTGCGCAAAATATGTGTACGCAGACAGACCTATTGTTTAAATAATTTATTTAGGACATTCTGTTCGACGACGAAGAAAATGAAAATGTTTTGTGTGTACTTTAAAATCGGTCCAAACCTATTAAAATTTAAGGTAAAGTCAAATATTTTTGAACTGGTTTATATATTTCATACTTTTTCCATCCTGCAGCTTCTCTAATAGGTGGTGCATTGACATTTAGTTCTTCAGTTAACGTTTGGCACAAAGTATTTGCCGACTTATGTGCATTTGGTGTTTTCAAATGGCCTCTTGCCAATTGGCTGTGCTTATTCATATATTCATTATTTCAAATTGACGCGGTATGGTGGTCTTATTGCTTGCTTCCCTGAATCTATATAAGTATACAATTTCGTTGTTTGTCCGGATGTATGTCCGGTTCTCTTTCCGCGGCTTTCTGAAGCCGTCTGACGTCGCAGAAAGATGAAATTTGGCATACGTAAAACTCATTTGCTCCACTGGTGCAAGACGGAGCCCGATTTTTGAATTTCGGTCTGTGGGCGGTGGGCGTGGTCATTGAATAAACCATTCACTTTTTCTAATATTTTTTGCAGGAAACTTTTGCGTTTTCCTGATGACACTTTTTATATTTAAAGCCCTCTGTCTGAGGACGATCATAGCATTGTCAGATTCCTAATTTTCGGTCTCCGGGCTGTACATGTGGCTTATTTCATTATAAGACCCAAAATTTTGCATTATGTATTTTTTAAAGAATTTTTATATTTTCAATATTACAACATAAAATTTGTTATACTGAAAGTACTTTCTCTGCCAGAAATCATAGTGGAATCAGATTTTAATACTGCTGTTGAAGAGTGGAGATAATCTTATTGTATCACATACATACATAATTACTAACAAAAATATTGGGTTTTTGTGGTGATTTTCAAGATTTGTTTGTAAAGTGATTTAAAGAACAATCATATTCTAAGGGAAAGTAACTGTTATTTACGTTCATCTAAATTAAAAAATAATAATATTGAGTTATTGGAATTTATTCTTCATTGTGCCCATTTGAATTGGATTGAACTACATATTTACGGTGCTCTGCGCGTTTTTTAAATTATCATTAAAGGAAGAAATTATAACTACCTATTTGAAGTGAATTTATATAATGTTATAAATATAAAGTTAAAGTTCTTTTTTTTTACAAAAATCAACTAATTAACTTAAGTCATTAATAACTTTCAAAGCTGCTCAAAGTCCTCTTCAAGGTAGGGTATATTTTGTTATACTTCGCTAACTAAAGCTTCTCTGCGTAGCCGGGATGTACATGTACATCCCAAAAAATTTTATGCGACATTTTACGAAAAACTTTCGTTGTCTATTATTTCGAAACACTTTTTTACGAATATTTCGTACAATGTATGTCAGTTTTCATATAAATAAGCAGAGATTTTTCGGTGTTTGGTATCAACTGTTTCATACGTTAACATTTTACTATACTTCGGTTTGGTGGATGGTTTATAACCAGCAATATGTAAAACGCCGAGGATTTAAATTAGAGACCGCATATATATAAAAGAGTATTCAATTGTTCGTTATTTTTTTCAACATTTTCCTATAAAAAACTAATTCCGTTAAGGGCATGGAAAGACCACTCCCAGTGAATGATCTGCACCTGATTCTATTTTTAAACTCATTGAAGGGACCTACAGTTTAATGCCGGCAGCGAAAGGCTAATGCAATAGCATTATTGAATTATTTAGAGGGGCCCGCACATATCATTCTCAGTTCAAGCTACCAGTACCATTGACAGAAACATCAACTTCAAATATGAGAACAAATTCAGTGGATGCAAAGCAGATAAGAAAGGCTAGGTCAATCATTTGGGATGAGACAACAATGGCACCTACCTATGCATTTAATGCTATTGACAAGTTGCTTAAAACATTGATGAAAAATAACAAGCCTTTTGGAGGTAAAGTTGGGCATCTTGGAGGAGATTTTCGATAATGTTTACCAGTGGTACCACATGCTCACAGGACGGCCATTATCGAGTCATGTATTAAGTTTTCTAATCTTTGGTCCAACTTTAAAATTTTACAACTTAAAGTCAATATTCGTGCAGTGGATAATATTTGCAGAGATTGGCTTTTAAAAATGGGGAACAGTGAACTCAGTTCTGATTTTGGGGAGGACATTATTGCATTACCAAACGAAATGCTGGCTGAAAACTCAATCGTTAAAAAAATATCTTCGGTTAATGTTTAAAGCCGTCTAATGTAGAACAGTATAGTAAATTTGCCATTTTATGCCCTAAGAATGATGAAGTAGGCCAAATTAATGAAGAAGTTCTAATTCTTTTAGAGGGTGAATGTTTTACATTTTTGAGCGTTGACACGGTGGAGAGCAATAGCATAGCTGAACGGAAAAATAATCCGGTGGAGTTTTTAAACAGTCTATCGCCACCCGGAATGCCTCCTCATAAGTTGCAAGTCAAGGTGGGAGCCAGTATCATGCTTCTGAGGAATTGAAACACTAAAAGAGGGCTATGCAATGGCACAAGACTGCAAGTTGCACAATTGTCACAGAATCTAATATGCGCAACTAAATTAACCGGTACTGCAAAAGGCAATCCTGCATTTATTATTATTCCGAGGATTGATTTGAGTCCCATAAATCGCGACCTACCATTTATTTTGCATAGGAGACAGTTTCCTATAAGGTTGGCGTTTTCCATCGCCATCAATAAAGCTCAAGGTCAAACGTTAGAGAGGGGGGATATATTTACCCAAACCAGTTTTTAGCCATGGAAAATTGTACGTTGCTTTCTCAAGAGTAACAGGGTATGTTAAAACAGGGTTGCTCCTCAGTATTTTCAAAAAATTTTGTTTTTAAAGAAGTATTATAATTTAGTTACTTTCTTATTGTTATTTTTTATATATTTTTTCTTCATATGCCTATTAAATGTATTAAAACATTGAATAATAATTTTTTGTTTCATTTCTTTTGTGAGCGTTACTATGTTAGTTATTATCTAAAAGATTTTTATGCCTGGCAGGGACAGGCTTTGTGACTAGTTAAATAATAAATATATGATGAATAAATAAATAAAATATTATCTTTCACTAACATGTTTGTACTTTGCGAATGCTATTTTGTTGTCGAATAAATTTTGCTAATTTGACATTTGTTTTCGCAATGTAGAATACCGACTTGTCACCTTTTCGCATTTGAAATGTGATTAAAAAAAAACTTTGCGAATATCGCAATACAGAATAGCAATTGTTCGCATTTATGCATTTTCGCATCGCAATTCAGAATAAGCCTCCAGGAGTTGCCCCTTGTGGGATAAAATATAAGGCTGGCCTCAATTAGTTGTTTAACCATACAAATATTGCGTTTTATGAAATTCTTAAATTAATTAACATTTTTAGACTTTTGTGAATAAAATCAAAAGTTGCCAACAGATTTTAATCATTAATGGCTTGTTTTGTTAGTAGCTTCCTATAATTTTTATATGTCCGCGAAAAATAAGAAGCCTAGCTTGCATTTTCCAATTTTTTATGAATTTTTAAAAAACAAAAATTTCGACATTTAAAAAACAATATTTTTTTTTCCAAAAAAATTTATATTTCTAAAACGACTGCTCATATCAAGGTATATTAACACAAGGTAGACTGATTTGGGAGTGTAGACATGCTGCTCTATAAAAGGAACCTAGTTGATATAAAACAAAAACAATTTAACGCACACATGTACAAATTTTGGCTCATATACACGAAATTTGACGTTTGGATTTCAACTAGGGGTAATCAGCTGGCAAACATATAGGCCAACGAGTTTACCTTGTATATGTACATATGGACATATATACATACCTTGGCTCATATTGAAAAAAAGTTTGGCTGCGGAATTTCGGTTATTTTTTAATAAACTAAACTGTTTTTGAGTAACGCGAATATATGTTGTGCAACCTCCTCCATTTTTAAAATAACGGTATATCTCGAAAACAAGTGCTAACCTAAAAAAAACGGTGGGCACAAGTTATTCTAAAACGCCATGTGCCCGGCTTGTCTTAAAAAAAAGTGTCAATTTCGAGCACAGTGTAATTGATTAGCTGGTAATTCACAAGCAAGTTTTAATTTTCAAAGTCGGATGTTTCCTAAACTTCCTAAAAAATATTTTTTAACATCAAGCTAAAATTAAGAATTAATGATCATTTTTAATTTTTTTAATACCTGAGGTTCTCTTCTTCTGAAACCAATGGCGGCTCTCCTAATAAGTGTATAGAACCCAAATCCAAAACTTGAACTCGATTACAACTCTTCATTTCTCACCTAATTTTTTTTTCCAATCGGACCAACCGTTTACAAAATATAGAATTATTTCCATTTTTCCAAATCTCCCCCACATATAAATTAAAGCGAATCTCCTACAATCTGACCCAAGTCCTATTAAACTAAGCAAATGGAAGGATTTTGAAGCCTGCTATTTCGCAAGAAAATCATTTTAATTTAAAATATGCGGATAAAGTTGAATTATTTATTGATTTTCAATATATGTAGGTTAGTGTAAAATTATTAACTATAAATTTCGAGTTCTATTAACATGATTACGCGTTTCTTAATATTTTACTTTTCAATAATATTTTATTTGGGTTGCTCACGGAAGGCTGGTTATCATTATTTATATTTGTTTAAATATTGCTGTTAATATAACTACATAACCATATAACCTGATAATCCGCCGTTCGTGAACAACCCAATTGTTTTGATAAAAAAAACTTATTATTTTAATAAAAATTCGTGTTACTTAAATTAGTCTCAAATAGTTTTCATTACAGCTGATTTTTATTTTTGTTCAAATAGTGATATCTGCTTATTTTAATGTTCAAATCGATAAAATTTTAACTTGTAAGTAGTGCTGTCAGATATATAAGCGCGAATATCTGGAATTAATAAAAAACTAAACATGTGCAGGATTTAAACGTTGTTTTAATATAACATTGTAAACTAAGGTTTAGTTTAGTTGGTACTCTTAGGGCCATTATTATAACTTGGCTTTAGCTGTTATCAGACAGAGAACAGACGCTTTTTGACAGATAACACATAACTATCTCTCAACTTAATCCTAACTTTAGCAAAAGCTGTTGCAATAATGGCCCTTAGAGTTAACGAAAAACCCGTTTTTTGCTCTCTTGTAAAAATTATTTTGCAGATAGCACTTTTTGATAGAGACCCTCGATATGCCTTTAATGTTCAAATGTTTAATTAAAAATTGTTTTGCTAAATACCCTCTTTATGCTCGAATGAGATACGTAATTATTTTCGGGTTCTAAGATAAGCTTTTTATTTAAATAAATCAAACGGCCATGTTCTGGATGGAAATCAATATCGAGTGAAATTAAAATTTGTACTAAATTTTCTTTTAAATGACCATAGCATCTCTTTAAGAGTAGTTCTGAGTATTAAGTATCAGGAACGTTTTCATAACTTGTACAATTTCAATTTCACTCGAATTAGATTCTTAGAACATGGCTTTGTTTATTAGATAGATAATGTATTATTAATACGTAAAATCATTAACTTAAATATGTAAGTGTACTAATAATTAATCACCGCCCTCTTTCTTTTCCTTTATAGCATCCTGAAAAAATAAAACGTAGCTATTAGTAATTGTTTAAAAAAATATCGGATTAAATCTAAACAAGTACCTAGGATGATATACAATTGAAAAACAAGTTAGACTGCTATATTCGGCCAAATCTTTGATACTCTCCACCGACAGTTCGAATGTTTAAGGAGTAATATCTGTATGATGTTATTATTATCTTAAACTGTGACGATTTGTTATTAATTATGGTTTTAGGCGACTATACTGTTTTCCGGTAGTAGGGTTTATATGGGGCCTAAGGTAAATTATGGACCGATCGTCACGAAATTTCACAGCGTCATTTCTAGTCCTTTAAAACTGTGACATACCAATTTCTGTTATTATAGCATTATTAATTATGGTTTTAGGTGTACTAAATTGTTTTCCGGGAGTAGTTTCTATGGGAACTAGGGTAAATTATGTACCGATCTTCACGAAATTTCACAGTATCATTTATAGTCCTATAAAACTGTGACGACCCAAAATTTGTTATTTTTTTACGGTTTTTTTTACGGTTTTAGGCGTACTAAACTGTTTTCCGGTAGTAGGGTTTATATGGGGCCTAAGGTAAATTATGGACTGATCGTCACGAAATTTCAGTGTTATTTCTAGTCCTAAAAAACTGTGATGTAGCAAATTTTGTTACGCTAGCGTTATTTTTTACGGTTTTAGGTGTACTAAACTGTTTTTCGGAAGTAGTGTTTAAATGGGGCTTAGGGTTCTTCACGAAATTTAACAGCGTGATTTCCAGTCAAATAAAACAAATTTTTGCAAAATCTTATCTCACTCCGTGCCTTGTTCCAGCATTTATGTTATTTTTTGTAACAAAATTATCAATTTTTTTAGGTGGTGGTTCCACATTTTGATTAATAGTTCTGGTCCTACTAAACCGATTTTGCTGGATTTCAATCCCAAACTGCTTAGGATAACTACAAGCAATTTCTTTTGAGTTGTTCGAAAGTGAGCGTTTTCAACAGACGGACAGACAGACGGACATGGCTAAATCGACTTAGAATTACTCAAGGACCCAGAATATATATACTTTATGGGGTCTGAGATGAATAATAAAAAAGTTTCACACGGAATGACAAACTTAATATACCCTCTTCACAACTAATTGTGGTGGAGGGTATAAGAAAAAATATGAAGTGAAAAAAGTGGCGCAAACGCAGTTTTGGTGTAATGGACCTCTAAAATTACCAATATTAGTATTATTTTAAAGCTCTTGAATAGATCTTTCTGAATAGGTACCTATACAACATTTATTTAAAAATTCTTAACTCAATAGGAAGCGGGTATGAGCTTGCGAAAATACAAGTTTTTAGTAAGCATAATAATTACTATGGAGAAAAGATAAAGTTAGCGAAGACGTTTTTTGTTAGGCCGAAGAGGAGAAAATCCTTGCTATGCAGAGAAGCTTTAGTTAACGAAGCCAGTGTTTGTTAAAACATAGAGAATAAAATCTTTCCGCCCGGCCGAAGCCCGGTTTTGCAGAGAAGTTTTAGCTAGCGAAGCCAGTGTTTGTTATACCATTTTTTCACTATACCTATATTTTCATCTTATTTTTCCATTTTCTATCACCCTAGGTACTTTTTATTTTATTTGTTCCAAACTATATTTTTACCTTAAATCTTTCCTCAAACAAAGAAAGTTCAGCCAAAAGATCCGTGATGGCGTTCATAAACGCCTCATGTGGAGAATAATCGGCTGTTGTTTGAATACGTATGACGAACTTATGTTCTAAAGGATGTGGTACTTTGTAGCCGGCAAACAAAACATTGGGATCCTTCAATAATTGGCTAAAAGGAGCAATTGATTTAAGAGTAAGCTTTAATGAAACCCAAATATAAGTACATACTTTCTTATCAAGTTTCCCAAAGTGTGGTCTTCTTTATTTACCGTAAATATGGCGGCATTTGTCACTTTGGTGTCCAGTTCTTTGATGATTCTGTTGGCAAAGGTTACTAGTAAATTAATAAAAACAAAAGCATAACATGCGGATGTTACTCACTTTTTTTCGCCTTCGTAAAGTAAAAATGATTCGAATGTTGGAGGTGCGTTCATTTTGGATTATCTTTTTAAATCCCAAATATATTATTTTAATAAATTTTTCTTAAATGGTTAACTACACGACCAAGGCGCAGGGTTGTCAGATGTGGCGATTTCTCGCCAAACGTGGCGATTTTCAAACTTAATTGGCGACCTAATTTTTGATATGGCGACATGGCGATTTTTTGGCGCCAACTGGCTATTTTTGATGAGCTATGAATTTGTTTTGAAATTTGTTAAATTCAATACTTAGAAATAATTTTATTTTAATTCTGGTATTTTTATGAATGAAATTTCAGGCAATCATATGTATGATAGGTATTTGAAGGTATGTTCAAATGGCTGATGAAGTTAATGAAAATCTTCTAGAAAAGTTTTTTTCATATTAAAAATTGCTCTTGTAAAAATCCATAAATAGAATTCCTTAACACATTAATTTGTTTTAAGTCTATAAACATTTTCACATTATGTATGTGTGTGGCAATTTATTATAACAGATTAAATGCATACGTTGTTGTTAGTGATATTTTAAAGATTTTTATGAATCCTATCATACCTTTGCACGTTTTGAAACACAATGGAAAAAATTAGCGTTGGTTAATTGGAAAAACAACTAAATAAGTTAAGGCCAACATTTTAAAGCTACAAGGATACGGCAGGTACGTACAATTTTAAGGACTTTATTTTGGCTGTCCTTTATATACGGTAATTACAGCTAGTAATGCCTGTGTTGAAACTATGAACTCCACTAACACTCGCCTTCGAATAGGAATACAATACGAACTTCTAGACGCGTTATTAGGAGTTACAAGTTATATGAATGGGAATAGTACATGTTGCGCTTCTATTGTACTTTCGTTGAATAAATAAATTACCCTCATAATGTTTTCCAAATAAGAAGACAAAAAACTGCAACTATTATATATAGTGCATTTCTAATATTTGTTTAGTACGAGCCGCAAAAATTCTTTTTCTGTTAAGTAGACTACTATAAATTATTTTATAGTAAACATCGTACCGTTTTTGTGTTCACTAACTATTTTTATTTCGCTCTAAATAAAAATCAAACAAAATATATATTATGGCGACTTTTTTTTTAATTTTTGGCGTATTTTATCGATGCGGAACTAATTTATTTTTTAGGAATTACAAAAAATATTTTTAATAATTAATAAAATATGTATTTTATTGTCAAAAACTTGTAAATAAAGGCTTTGGCGATTTTGGCGATTTTTGACATTGAATTTGGCGAAAAAGGTCAAAATAAATCTGACAGCCCTGCCAAGGCGAATTTCTTATATGTGGTGGTGACACTACAGTAAGTCAACTAGTGCTGGGAGACTATCGATAGTCTAAAAATATCTAAAATATCGATATCGCAAATATAGATATTATTATTTATAATAAAGCTATGAAAACATGTAACAGCAGCTAAAAATGCAAAACATGTTGCATATTTTACCCTTACTTCAATTTAAGGTGTTCATACATGCGTTGTGGTTCATACTGCTCTGTTCTATAACTTTGGTACCTACTACTTTGTTTGTACCACAGACCATACAGAGGCGTCACGAGACAGAAAATATTGTGTTTTTTTTCTGTCTTTTTCTTCGAAAGCTGCACTTTTTGCTCGTATACGATTCCGACTTTTTTGCCGACGTTTCCCTAAGATATCTCAACGACGTCGGATTATTTTGCTTGCTGGGTACATAGTGCTGGTTCACACTCATACCCCCGTATTCATAAACGATTATTAAATTTAACAAACGTTTATTAAGGCAAATTTTCATACAAAATTTGTTTTGTAAACCTTTATTAGATGTTTAAAATTTTTATAAATACGGGGGTTCATATAGGGACATAGCTTTAACTATTCTTCCTGTACACGGTTTACACAAAATGAAACTTTTGCTATATGTTTTTTAATTTTTGAATAAAATTGGATATCATACAATAACGTTTTCAAGAAAACAAACAGCTTTCAACACAAGCAATAACACGAACTTAAGAGTAGCAAGATGTCGATTGGAAACACACAAAAAAGCGGTTAAGGCCAGTTTACACGGTAATACAATGTATTACGACTTTGTAGAATCAAAATATTATGACATTCTCTCCGTGTTTAGTCTGGGTTCACACTATGAAAGTTTTCTTTCAGAAAGTCTGAGTTTATAGGTGAGAGAGGAGAAATGAAAAGCATGTTCTCTTCCCCTCTCACCAATAAAATCAGACTTTCTGAAAGAAAACTTTCATAGTGTGATCCCAGACTTAAAAGAAAAAAATAGAAAAATCTGTTGTAAGTATAATTCGTGTTTACACGGATGGTATAAGTAAAACTAAAAATACTAACAACAAAACAGATGGTTGCAGTTTTAAATTTTTACAAAAACAACATAAAAATTTCCTGAGTTGTTTTTGTAATTGTATAAAAATGCTACCACCTTCAATATACTCCGTTAAAATACACCTCTGGAGCGATGAAAATACATAAGTTTCTAGCTTGGTGGCCACACGATCAAGTTTGCCTTTCAATTCCTTTCAATTTGCAATACACTCTCAGTTTTTTTCTAAGTCCCCTTTTAGACAGGCAACGTTTACTTTGCAAAGTCTTGAGTTTATGGGAGGGAGGGGAAAAGAGAATAGCGGGGGAGTAAGAACTTTGCTGTACTCGCAAATTCCTTTTGTTTTTCGTTCGTAGTTTATTTCTGAGCAGGGATGATAAAGTTGGTAGTACAATTGGACTTTTTTTACTACTATAAGCAGTGCAAAAGTAATAAAGTACTCCAGTGCAAATTTAGTACAATTTAAAAATTGCAAACGCTTTTTCGCCTTTATGTAAATACTATATCGAATTTAATTTAAACAAATTATTGCTACAGTCTTATGAATCTTGTTGCTATAGTTTAAAATAAAAAAAATTAAATATGTATGTATAGAAATAGAAAACAAAACTTTTCCAATAATTTTTTTTTTTTTTTTGGCGATTCGATAGCATTTGGGTAGCTCTAAGTTTAGTGCAAAAGATGGATTTCATCGAGTTTAAATTTTTTATAATGATACATAGTTATAAACATGTGGTCACGAACGTACGCAAAATAGAAGTCAACTTTGGCTGACAGTAGTGAAATGTAAAAATCTGCGTAATGAAACGGAATTTTCAAAAGTGATTAATTTATTTTAAGAGTGTATTAATGTACGTCTCCATCCAGTATTTACAAAATAAAATATCTCTCTTGGTTTTTGTTTAATTGGCTTATGTACCGGACGCGAACGTATGATTTTTCCATATGTTTTTTTTTATTATTATCACCATGCATTTTCCCATAAATATCTTCAAATTTCCTTATTAAAAATCTTAATACTCCATTTACAATTGATTGTAATGGAGAGATTATGAAGAAAGAGTGTAAAGATAACATATTTTTTGCATGCAAAATAAGTATATAGAAATGTCTTTATAAGTAGCTTAAATACTTAGAAAATATAAAATGTTCCAGTTTTCAGCGTAATTTCCTCAAGTAACACTCAATTTGCATGATGAATTTTATGACGTCCAATTTAAGACGTCATTTTTTTGTTTGCTAGCAAGCGGTGCAAACAAGAAAGAGGGGTAGAAAAATAGACATGATTTCTGTTTTCTCTTCCTCTTTCTTCTCTACACCGCTTGCTACCAAAAAAAAAATGTCGTCTAAAATTGGACGTCATAAAATTCATCATGTAAATTGAGTGTAAAAAAGCTGAGATATGCTATGAAACCATTCTTTTATAAAAACATAGACTTTTTTTTTATAATAATAAACAATAAAAGACGATGATAATCAACATTTTATTTTTTCATCCTGGTGACCATTCTGAGGAAACACCACATGTTGACTTGACCCCACCTTCTAGTGAATTCGCCTTGGGGCAAAGGGTATATAAAACAACCAATAGTAAAACAAAGTGCTGGTTCAGACAGGTCAAGTTTGACTCTTCAAGTCTTGAGCTTTTAGGAGAGAGGGGTAAAGAGAATGGAAAGGGGTACATACTTGACCGTACCAGTCAGTTTTTATTTTTCTTTTCTTTTTTCATCCGTAATATAATAAAAAGCTACAAAGTTGAAGGAAAAGAAAACAAAAATTAATTTTGTGCATGAATGTGAACGCAAGTTCAAAAGAAAATTTAAATAAAACTGTTCAAGTAAACTTGACCTGTGTGAACCAGCACAAAGTAATATTAAACATATGTTTTATTTTATTAAGAACAAAAACAAAAAAATTCAAGTTGTTTAAAAGTCAGTTTTTGTTTCACTTTAATATTACACACTTTATGTTTCACAAAAACCATTGCTCAAAAGCAACACGAAATTTTATTTTTCAATAGAAAATTTAATTTCCGTCTATACCAGAGATAATTATTGCGACATACATATATTGCAGTAAATGTCAAAATTATGTTATCTTAAATGTAGACAGCAATTTTTTGTACATATATATTGGCGACAATTTATGTTGCAATAATTGTTAGTCCATTTTCGTTGACAATTGTTGCTTACATAAAACGTCAAATTTGGTTGTCAATTGAGAAAAAAGAAGCAAAAAAGAAAAATACATATAAGAGCAAATTGTGTGAGAAAGAAACTCAATTTGTGAAATGGTAGCAAATTATAATTGTAGTAAAAGAATTAAATTAAAGAATTTAATAAACACTTAAATAAAATTACAAAAATTATTTTTATTAATATGATTTTTTTCTTATACGACCTTTATTATTTAAATCTATATAAATTTGTTTAAGTTTGAGTTCTTTTTTATATAATAATATTAATTTTATTAATGTTTTTTTTTTTTTTTTTTTTTTTGTTAAAGTAAAATTAATATTTTTATATAAAAAAGACCTCAAGCTTAAACAAATTAATATACATTTTAATAATAAAGTCAAATAAGAAAGAATTTATATCAATAAAAATAATTTTTGCAAGATAGCGCCAGGTTTTACACCGCACCTTCTTCATTGATTTTTTTCAAATTATGAGTTAACATAAATACGTTTTCCCATGCCTTTAACATAATACCATGCTTACACGGACAGCAATATTGAAACAAACATGATTGAAACGACTTGTTTCCCCATACAAAATTTTGAGAGCAAAACAGGTCGTTTCATTTTGTAACAGGCTGCGAAACAGGAAAAATGTACTATCATCTCCAATTTCGATAACATTTATCGTTATTTTATCTGAACTAGCTCTCAAAAAAATCAAAACAAAAAGACAAAATAAAAATTGATGTTTAATAAAATAAAGTGATAAAATTAACATTATAATATTAATAAAAGTAATAAATCAAGTTTTATTTACTTTTTTATCTTTAAAAAAAAAATCACACAAACAACACGAAAAAAAGGTCAAAATGAAACAAGAATGAATCATCTCTGTGAACATAACAAAGTAGTTAACAAAGTAAATCTTGTTTTACTCAAAAGAAAGAGAGCAACAAAATATGTCTCTCTTCTCCTCATTAAAATTGAGTATTTCTGGCAGGGCAGTACTAAACTTAGGTGCGGCCAAGTTAAAATAGCGAAATATTGTGAATAGATATGGCAACTTTGGCCATTTCATTGAGAATAATATCTTCTTCTTGTTTTCGGTTTATGGGAGAGTTTTCGGCTTTTAACAAGATAACAAAGTAAAACCGGAAATGATATTTATAAAATAATAAATAATTAAAATATTGCTACAAACTATTAGAAAAACAAATATATTTGAATTAGTTTACAAATGTTTGCGTTGGATTCCTTAAAAATATATATTTTAAGTTAAAAAAAAATAAATTTCTATTAAACTTCACTCGTAAATTTCTATTGAACTTCACTCATTTTTTTCTTTTGGCCAAGGGGCCAAAATAAGGACATCCTCCGAAGGTTGGCTACATGTGGCGTATAGCTAAGTACTTAAGCTTCATTTTGGTAAACAACATATTTCAAACTTAAGTTTTTTTTAGAACAAAGTTTGAAAAATTAAATTTCTTTTGAACTTCACTCATTTTTTCTTTTGGCTAAGGTGCCAAAATAAGGACATCCTCCGAAGGTTGGCTATATGTGGCGTATAGCTAAGTACTTAAGCTTCATTTTGGTATACAACATATTTCAAACTTAAGTTTTTTTTAGAACAAAGTTTGAAAAATTAAATTTCTATTGAACTTCACTCATTTTTTTCTTTTGGCCAAGGGGCCAAAATAAGGATATCCTCCGAAGGTTGGCTATATGTCGCGTATAGCTAAGTACTTAAGCTTCATTTTGGTATACAACATATTTCAAACTTAAGTTTTTTTTAGAACAAAGTTTGAAAAATTAAATTTCTATTGAACTTCACTCATTTTTTCTTTTGGCTAAGGTGCCAAAATAAGACCATCCTCCGAAGGTTGGCTATATGTGGCGTATAGCTAAGTACTTAAGCTTCATTTTGGTATACAACATATTTCAAACTTAAGTTTTTTTTTAGAACAAAGTTTGAAAAATTAAATTTCTATTGAACTTCACTCATTTTTTCTTTTGGCTAAGGTGCCAAAATAAGGACATCCTCCGAAGGTTGGCTATATGTGGCGTATAGCTAAGTACTTAAGCTTCATTTTGGTATATAACATATTTCAAACTTAAGTTTCTTTTAGAACAAAGTTTGAAAAATTAAATTTCTATTGAACTTCACTCATATTTTTCTTTTGGCCAAGGGGCCAAAATAAGGACATCCTCCGAAGGTTGGCTATATGTGGCGTATAGCTAAGTACTTAAGCTTCATTTTGGTATACAACATATTTCAAACTTAAGTTTTTTTTAGAACGAAGTTTGAAAAATTAAATTTCTATTGAACTTCACTCATTTTTTCTTTTGGCTAAGGTGCCAAAATAAGGACATCCTCCGAAGGTTGGCTATATGTGGCGTATAGCTAAGTACTTAAGCTTCATTTTGGTATACAACATATTTCAAACTTAAGTTTTTTTTAGAACAAAGTTTGAAAAATTAAATTTCTATTGAACTTCACTCATTTTTTTCTTTTGGCCAAGGGGCCAAAATAAGAACATCCTCCGAAGGTTGGCTATATGTGGCGTATAGCTAAGTACTTAAGCTTCATTTTGGTATACAACATATTTCAAACTTAAGTTTTTACGAATTCTTTAGTGTGTGCAGGTTTTCCAAAAAGTTTGTTGAAAGCCGAAAATCATCTCCCATGTAGAAATAAAGAAGAAGAACATACATCTCATATTCGGGTATATGATGCTGCCATATAAATTAACATTAAAATATCAGTATTTAATACATGGCAACTTTAACATTGTTTATATCTGGCCACTCTACCAGCAAATGTTCTTTGTTAAGCAGAAAAATAAAAACACGCAGTTTTGTTTTGAAATTAGTAAAGCCTTAAATATTGAGAAATAATTTGAAATTATATATAATAAAACTAGTAAATTAACATGGCCACCTCTTCAATGTCGCAATGTGGAAAATGGCCCCCAGTCCGCACCCATTGGCATGATTGTATTGGGCATGGCCGGTTCTGGAAAAACGACATTTGTGTAAAAGCTAACACAGACTTCACTTAAACAATATATACTACGTTTATACGCACCACTTAATCGCAAATAAATATATTGCAAGTAGAGAAAATTGCCGCATAAACAGTGAATTAAATTTTTATTTGCGAATAGCTAACTCACGAAAACAATTCCTGATTAACGACACTATTTGCAAATAAGATTTAAAGCATTGCCACACTTTTAACCGTTTTACGTTTTTATTTCGATGTGGCACATCCATACGATAAAGAAGAGTAAAATTAATTTAAAATTGTGAAAATAAAATTCACAAATACACAATTTGTAATTTTTTCATTATTTATTAAAAAAAAATAAAAAGTTTATACACATACAGTGCTACCAAATGCATAAATTTTCCATCCGGCATCACATAAAAATAAGAATTTTCAGTAAGAAACTTGACATATAAATTGTAAGTTAATTAATCGCAAATAATTTTTATTTGCGAATAGTCTACGTATAAACGTAGTAATAGACCTTGTGTTATTAACCAGGTTTCCGCTTGTCGGGAAACACCATATCATTGTAATATAGACATTACTGCCCGTCTACAACTGACATGATTTGCTGTTATAACTTGGAAGTTATAAAAGCGTTGTTAAAACATTTGCATTAACAACCGTGTTATAACATGAGAAAACTTCTAACATGATGAGTCTATACGTAACACTAACATCATATTAGTGTTAAAGTTAAGCATTTCATGTCAGTTGTAGACTGCATGTTAGAGATACCGGCAACTACAAAGAAGTTATGAAACTATAAATTGGGACCAGAGAAGCAAGCCGCAACGGCGCTGCTGACGACTAGCCGCACAGCCGATTTTTTTCGACAAGCCGCGCCGCCGCCAATATACTCGGCTGATCGACGGCTCAATAGCTAGCTGATTATCTTTTATTCTATTTTTTTTTCTTATATTAGGCCAGAATTGGTTATTCAATTAATTTTTGGTATTTTTTAATATTATTTAAGTTTTTGAATACTTGCATAAATCGGTATTTAATTAATTTAGTAGTACTGTTACCATATGGGCATTTCCCCAGAATGGTCTACCAGGATGAAAAAATAAAATGTTGATTATCATCCTCTTTTATTGTTTACTAGCATTTAACCCGCTACTTCGTTAGCGTCTCCTTTTCCTTCGTGAACATATTTGTATGCCAAAGCTTATTTTTCTAGGTTTAAATTATTTTAATTTATAGCATCTAACCCGCTACTTTGTAATCAGGCCAAGTTGTATAATTTTTATTTAAATTTTATTAAAACGGCCGAATTTCGTAAAAGTACCAGACAATTACTTACTTTTTTTTATTTATTACACAAAAATAAGTATTAAATTAAAAAAAGTACCAGTTTATAAATAAATACCAGTTAAAGAACAAAATAGTACCAAAACCCCTCTTAAAGATTCTAATTCACTCAGGACCTTGCATGTTTAATTTTATCTTTCTGGGCCCATTAAAAATGGAAAATCAAAAAGTACTTGTTAATGAATAAAAAAATACCATAAAATTCCCTCTTATAGATTCTTATCCACTCAGGAAATTGCATGTTGAATTTTATTATTCTAGGTTCAATATTAACGGAAATTCAAAAAGTACCAGTTAAAGAACAAAAAAGTACCAAAAAGCCCTCTTACAGATTCTCATTCAATCAGGACCTTGCACGTTTAATTTTATGTTTCTAGGTCCAATACTAACGGAAATTCAAAAAGTACCAGTTAAAGAACAAAGAAGTACCAAAAACTACCCTCTTATAGAATCTTATCCACTTAGGGCATTGTATATTCAATTTTATGTTTCTCAGTCCAATAATAACGGATATTCAAAAAGTACCAGTTTATTAACTAAGAAGTACCAATAAGCGATTTTAGAGATTCTCATTCACTCAGGACCATGCAAGTTTAATTTTATGTTCATTAGACCAACATTAGCGAAAATTTAAAAAAAGTACCATCTAAAAAACGAAAAAGTACCAAAAACATCTCTCTTACAGATTGTCATTCACTCAAGAGGTTCCATGTTTAATTTTATGTTTCTAGGCCCAATACTAACGGAAATTCAAAAAGTACCAGCTAACGAATAAAAAAGTACCAATAAGATCCCACTAAAAGATTCTCATTAACACAGGATCGTACATGTTTAATTTTATGTTTCTAGGTCCAATACTGACGGAAATTCAAAAAGTACCAGTAAATGAATAAAAAAGTACCAACAACTTCCCTCTTATGAATTCTTATCCACTCAGGACCTTGCATTTTTAATTTTATCTTTCTAGGTCCAATACCAACTGAAATTCAAAAAGTACCAATCAAAGAATTAAAAAGTACCAAAAAGTTCATTCTTATAGATTCTCATCCATCCAGGACATTGCATATTGAATTTTATGTTTCTAGGTCCAAAACTAAAGAAAATTCAAAAAGTACCAGTTAAAGAACAAAAAAGTACCAAAAAGTTCCGTCATAGATTCTTATCCACTCACGACATTGCATGTTGAATCTTATGTTTTTAGGTCCAACATAACGATAATTTAAAAAATACCAAAAAGGTTAAGTGAAATATCAAATTTCCTGTATTCCCCCTTTTTGGTACTATTTTTCACCCCATTAAAGTATAAAGAATTTCAGTATTATAGTGGCAGCCCATAATTTAGTACGAATATTTCAAAAAATGGAGAAAAATGTTTTTTAAAAAAAGTACCAAAAATAATTACGATTTTTACCCCTTAAATGTTCGGATTTCGAAAAAGTACCAAATTTATATTCGTATTTTTTTGATAAGTTTCGAATGCGGTATTAACTTTGTTTCTATGTTTATTGGTTCAAAAGATAGATGGGGTGTCAAAAAAGTACTAAAATTCAGATTTTACACGTTTACTCCCAAATAGGGCCGAATTTCAAAAAAGTACCAGACACCTGTCCGCTTATTTTTCTAAAGAACTACGATAGGTATTAAATTTTTTTTGTATCTCTTTTAGTTTTGGAGATATAAGGTTACCGAATTTTCCCGTTTTTACCCTTTTTTACCCCCTAAACATTCGAATTTCCAAAAATCCCGTCTTAGTGGATCGATTTGGGGAGTGACCAATCTCTGGTCCGAATTTCAAGTGTCTAGCTTCAGGCGTTTAGGCTGTGCGATGATGAATCAGTCAGTCAGTTAGTGAGTCAGTGAGTCAGTGAGTCAGTCAGTAACGTTACAATTTTATATATATAGATAAATAAATTTGAAAAAAACCGAATACATACGAGTGTTATTGTGTAATTGTAACTGTTTTAAAAGTTTTATAAAACAATTTCTTTTATATAGTATATCGACCCCTAACCGCGAAAATAACGTAAGCGCTTTTTTTTTTTATTTTATATAAATTTTGTATGAAATTTGCCGCTTTCAATAAAATTGTTCTTGCTATAAAATCGTAACGGTACCTTACCCCACGTCTCCATGCTCTTTCGATTAGAACATGACATGACCATAACGCCGGCAGAGCAACGGTATTATTTTGTTCATGTTCTTGTATGTGGCGAATACGTGTTGATGTTCATGTTCTGATTGACTACAATTTTTGTTGTTGTGCGTTTGGTTGTATACAGAAAATACATTGTATGGCCAACATCATGGCGCACATGGATGCTAAGACGAATGTTTAGGCAACGATGGCAGTATATGGACGAAACATGAACATGAACAGTCTACACGAGTAGAACTCATGTGCGACATGATGTTCATACCAAGTTGATGGATGGTGGAGACGGGTAGTTATGTGACCATAACATTTTAGGAGATGATGCAGGTGTTCCCAATAAAGTCATTTATTCAAAAAAACGAAAATTGAAAATCATGTCGCTTACGTTATTTTCGCGGTTGGTGCTCGATGCAGTGATGCCAACTTGGTGCTTTTGGCACTATTTATGGCTCAAAACGCCAAAATTTTATCCATAGTGCTCTTTACAATTTTTATTTTTTTTTTGCTATTTGGGTACAATTTTGAGAAGGCTTGTAAAGATTTTAAGATTTCAAATGATAAAAAAGTGATAAAAGAAAGTTACATTTGTTTTAACAAAAACTTTATTTAGGAGGTTAGAGCTAGGCTTCCTTCCTAGCAATTTGGAAATTTTACGAAACGTTGCATTTTTAAGCGTTGACAACATATTTAGTAATCGTAATAAAAACGATGTATTTCGGTAAACATTTGTTTAAAGATGTAGACACTGTTTCAAAAATAAAATATGGATTGGAAAATATTAGGAATTGTTAAAAAACATGCAGTCAGAAACCGTACAAAAAACGCAAAGACTTTAAAAACAAACAAAAAAAAGAATTGTTGCTTGGTATATGCAAAGTGTTAAATAAATTAAAAACAGCTGACAGAAAACACTTTTACAACGAGTGTTGTGTAACCTGCCATTTTGCATGCGCTTTAGTTTTCCACGTGTTGTTCTACCTCAAGTGCTATTGAAAAAAGGTTTGACTAATGGCCATTTTCTCAATGTATCGACAAACTGTCTGTTACTTAATGTCTACATAAATTTATTGGACCGATAAACTGTCCGTTAACGATTTTGGGTTTCTAAATATACCGACAAAAAACAAAGTTTTCAGCTGGCAACGCCACTCAAAATACATGTAAAAGATGGGAGTCAGCTGATTGAATTTATCTGTACGGCAAATAAAAGGAAAATAAATAATTGGCAGAAGAGTGCCGGTTAGCTCTGCGATTAAAACGAAGCAAATGAGACATTGAGAAAACCAAATTTCTTTAATGTGCCGTTTTTCGTTGGGAAAAAAGATAATCGCCTAATGAGAAAATGGCCATAAGTATCAGAATGCAAACATAAATTGTTTTTTCTATTTTACACCTTATGTGTGTTCTTTATTCAGAAGCGAACAAATTGTTTTACTAATTTTGCATGATTTTATTTTACAAATTTACAACTATGGTCGGTCATTGCAAATTTTCGGTATTTGCAACAGGCCAGATTTTTTCGAGTCACGAAAATCGAGCTCGCACTGTTTTACTTAAAAACTGTTTTATGGCCAATTTAAACTCCAAATGCTTTGGATGATATTATTTTTATTGAAGATAATAATAATGCATTAAAAAATGTTTATATACAAATGTAAATATATTTATTATTTAATCTTAAATGAAAATGGTCCCCATCAACGCCGTCGCCTTTTTTTAAATTTTGAGGTATATAATATTCGGCACAGCTGAATTCAACTTGTTTTGTGTTTAATTAAATTGCAAAAATGGCTTAGTGCTTTTTAGTGGGTTTTTTTGCTCGAAATAGTACTTTTTAGTGCTTTTTTTAAATTTTAAAGTGCTTTTTGCTCTCAAAAAGTTGGCATCACTGGCTCGATGTATTGAATTCTAAAGGCCTAGTTAGGCGAACGTTGCTGTACCCGTAATGTACCGCACCGTACTGTAAGCACGTTGGTGCACTTATAGAACATTTAAAAACGTGGTTTATGTTTTTTCTATACATAAACAAAAAACAATAGAAAACATAAAGCAAATCACACAGTGATGGGAATCAAAAATGTTTTAAAAAGTACCAAGTTATTTAAATGGTATTAAAAAAGTATTTTGTGTATGTAAAAAACGTTAATAGTTTAATGTTTATATTATAGATTTTCAATAAACAAATTTGTATTTTAGCATATATATTATAACAATAGATATATTGTATTGTGGTGTATGCACCAAACAAGGTTTTGCTACCATTTAAAGCCTTTTATTCTTTTCACATTTCCATTGTATGTGTATATGCATTTGTTTATATGTATTGTACATCTAAACATAAATATATTTGTTTATATGGAAATATGTTGTATATTAAGTTGTTTTGTCTCAATTCCATAGCTTAACTGAAAAAAGTACCAAAAACGAGCAAAAATACCCGCATTCAATTTAACATACAAGCAGCCCATCACTGCTTTACAACTGTCACGTAACAACGGCATACAAATCTGTTTAATACAGATCGAGACGTTCCGTCAACGTGACATTTAAATTCAGTAAGCATTTGCATTGTTTGCAAATGACAAAACGAACCAGACGTTCCATTAGGGGACGTGAACGTTCGGCTAACTCTGCCTTAATTTTTACCAGAGCTTCTCTCAAAATTAGGAAAAACTGCGGTGATTTAAAAAAAAATAACGGAGAATCTCTATCGATTTCAATTGCACACGATTTCCAGAAATAATCAGGGGTGTCATGGAAATCGAAAACGAAAGAATTTGGCAGTTCTTTTTATTCAACTTTGAATCTAATTTTTACAATTTTTGTTAAAAAAATTCTGTTTAATAGAGTATTATTCGTATAATAATTGTCATAAAATTTTTTTATTACAGAAATCTTATTGAAAAACGACTCTTAAAATTCTTTCGTTTTACGTTTTCGATGTCCATGACCCCCTGAATAAATTGGTTTAAAATGTTTTTCATAACTGGCTGGCACCTGTCATCTCTCTTTTTCTGTTTATTAATAAAATAAAATTATGAATTCAAATAGAGATGTTTGTTTTTCTATTGGATAAAATTATTTGAATTATTCGAGTTACTCGAGACAACATAATTTTTTGTAAAATCATTACAAGAATTCCCATGTTTTAAATCTGATTGCTTTTGGCAAAGTTTACAATTTTTTTTTATTTTCTTACATTACATTGGATCGTGCATGTTTAATTTTATGTTTCTAGGTCCAATACTGACGGAAATTCAAAAAGTACCAGTAAATGAATAAAAAAGTACCAACAACTTCCCTCTTATGAATTCTTATCCACTCAGGACCTTGCATTTTTAATTTTATCTTTCTAGGTCCAATACCAACTGAAATTCAAAAAGTACCAATCAAAGAATTAAAAAGTACCAAAAAGTTCATTCTTATAGATTCTCATCCATCCAGGACATTGCATATTGAATTTTATGTTTCTAGGTCCAAAACTAAAGAAAATTCAAAAAGTACCAGTTAAAGAACAAAAAAGTACCAAAAAGTTCCGTCATAGATTCTTATCCACTCACGACATTGCATGTTGAATCTTATGTTTTTAGGTCCAACATAACGATAATTTAAAAAATACCAAAAAGGTTAAGTGAAATATCAAATTTCCTGTATTCCCCCTTTTTGGTACTATTTTTCACCCCATTAAAGTATAAAGAATTTCAGTATTATAGTGGCAGCCCATAATTTAGTACGAATATTTCAAAAAATGGAGAAAAATGTTTTTTAAAAAAAGTACCAAAAATAATTACGATTTTTACCCCTTAAATGTTCGGATTTCGAAAAAGTACCAAATTTATATTCGTATTTTTTTGATAAGTTTCGAATGCGGTATTAACTTTGTTTCTATGTTTATTGGTTCAAAAGATAGATGGGGTGTCAAAAAAGTACTAAAATTCAGATTTTACACGTTTACTCCCAAATAGGGCCGAATTTCAAAAAAGTACCAGACACCTGTCCGCTTATTTTTCTAAAGAACTACGATAGGTATTAAATTTTTTTTGTATCTCTTTTAGTTTTGGAGATATAAGGTTACCGAATTTTCCCGTTTTTACCCTTTTTTACCCCCTAAACATTCGAATTTCCAAAAATCCCGTCTTAGTGGATCGATTTGGGGAGTGACCAATCTCTGGTCCGAATTTCAAGTGTCTAGCTTCAGGCGTTTAGGCTGTGCGATGATGAATCAGTCAGTCAGTCAGTGAGTCAGTGAGTCAGTCAGTAACGTTACAATTTTATATATATAGATTATTAGAAAAATTATATGTTCTTATAAAATAATGGTTTCCTAGCATATCTGAGGTGTTTAACTTGACGAAATTG
This sequence comes from Pollenia angustigena, assembly GCA_930367215.1. Classification (NCBI taxonomy): domain Eukaryota; kingdom Metazoa; phylum Arthropoda; class Insecta; order Diptera; family Polleniidae; genus Pollenia; species Pollenia angustigena. The sequence continues at coordinate 113,210,880 of OV884057.1, read as the reverse complement.
GTCTGGAAACTGGAAAATTTTATAATTTCCTGTATTTTCTACTTCTAAAGACAGTTTTATATACTTATTTTACATGCAAAAAATATGTTATGTTTACACTCTTTCTGCATAATCTCTCCATTACAATCAATTGTAAAAGGAGTATTAAGTTTTTTTGTTAAGGAAATTTGAAGACATATATGGTAAAATGCATGGTGATAATAATAAAAAACATATGGAAAAATCGTACGTTCGCGACCGGTACATAAGCCAGTTAAATAAAAGCCAAGAGAGATATTTTATTTTGTAAATACTGGATGGACACCTATGTACATTAATACACTTTTAAAATAAATTAATCACTTTTGAAAATTCCGTTTCATTACGCAGATTTTTACAGTTCACTACTGTCAGCCGAAGTTGACTTCTATTTTGCGAACGTTCGTGACCACACGTTTATAACTCTTATTATGAAAACTTAAACTCAATGAAATCCATCTTTTGTACTAAACATAGAGCTACCCAAATGCTATCGAATCGCAAAAAAAAATGCTAGGAAAAGTTTTGTTTTCTATATTATTTCTACATCAAAAGCGTACGAACGTACGTTCGTGACCCCAGGAAATGCCCATATACAAATATTTATCTTATATTTAAAGTTTGGTGTGAAAAGAGTTTTACCGATACTTTTTTGTATTAAATTCGTTTTTTATTGTCAGAAACTATAACAATTATGACTTTTTATAGATTATTATTTATTATATATATATTATAAATATTTTAACCAACATTATCAATGTATAGCTACACTGGTAACACTTAAATATAATTTTGAATACAGATTATTTAAAAGATTGGTTACCTTATATCCATTTTTTTGTTCAAATTGATTTTCATTCGTTTGAAAACTTTAAATAAGTGTTCCTCATTACAAGTGGTAAAAAAATTGTGTTGTACAATTGATCAATGAGTCGAAAAATGTCAAGCAACTATATTCTGAAAAAGCCAGTACGGAATCTTAAATTGTAAAATCGGCCCTAAGTGTCTATAATTTTGTGAGGCATTATCTGTATCTGATATAAAGTTAATTCTTAACGTTGTTGTTACTTTTATTATTTTCAACATTTCTAAAATAAAACTACGTTAAATGATATAATAAAAGTACCAACAAAGTTAAGAATTTGTTTTTTATTAAAAAATTTGTGACAGTTTGAAAATGTTCTTCCAAAATTATTTAAACAATTTTAAATCGTTAATTTTCCCCTAAGAAGTCACACAAAGACGTGACGAAATATAGGATAAAATAAAACAATTATTTTTATAAAAAATAATAGGCCACAAACTTAATACATATATAAATTTTAAAAATTAATTAATTTACTATTTTAAAATGCCTGATGTTTCCAAATTTTAAGAAAATCCTAATGTTATATCTGGTACGACCGTAGTACAACTAAATGGTATTTTTATTCTAAAAATTTTATTAATCATTAGTATTGTGGTTATTTTATTGAACTATTTATGGTTTTTAATCCAAATTTTTAATATTTTTAATTAGGCTTAAGTTCATTAAATTTAATTTTCATTCAATTATTTTTATGAAGAAAGGAATTTTACAACATGAAAATCAATTAAAATTTACTGATAATTTTTCATTCTTGACTCAATCTGGGCTCGAACCCAGGTGTTTACGGACAGATTACCCTGACATGTTTCGATTGCAACCACTCAATCTCCTCAGAGGGCTTGCCGTTTAACACTCGCAGCCATCGACGACTGCTGACGTCATTAGTCAAACATCAATCCTTAAACCAAATTGTATTTAACCTTTGGTAGATCGAAATTTGTTTTGAATGATTATCTATTTTAATTTACTTTAACATGTTGTTTCTTTACTTCTGTTTTTTCGTACTTTTGTCAAGAATTCTTCTTGAAGTTCAAAGTATGTACATATTTTTTGTTTTTTCATTTTTTTTTTGTCTTTCTTTTTCTTGTTGACCTTTTCAGCACAACTTGAAGGACAAATGCAAACATAGAGCTTGTGCCTTAGCTTTAACAATTATTAGTATTGTGGTTATTTTATTGAACTATTTATGGTTTTTAATCCAAATTTTTAATATTTTTAATTAGGCTTAAGTTCATTAAATTTAATTTTCATTAAATTTAATTTTCATTAAATTATTTTTATGAAGAAATTTTAATTGATTTTCATGTTGTAAAATTCCTTTCTTCATAAAAATAATTTAATGAAAATTAAATTTAATGAACTTAAGCCTAATTAAAAATATTAAAAATTTGGATTAAAAACCATAAATAGTTCAATAAAATAACCACAATACTAATAATTGTTAAAGCTAAGGCACAAGCTCTATGTTTGCATTTGTCCTTCAAGTTGTGCTGAAAAGGTCAACAAGAAAAAGAAAGACAAAAAAAAATGAAAAAACAAAAAATATGTACTTTGAACTTCAAGAAGAATTCTTGACAAAAGTACGAAAAAACAGAAGTAAAGGAACAACATGTTAAAGTAAATTAAAATAGATAATCATTCAAAGCAAATTTCGATCTACCAAAGGTTAAATACAATTTGGTTTAAGGATTGATGTTTGACTAATGACGTCTGCAGTCGTCGATGGCTGCGAGTGTTAAACGGCAAGCCCTCTGAGGAGATTGAGTGGTTGCAATCGAAACATGTCAGGGTAACCTGTCCGCAAACACCTGGGTTCGAGCCCAGATTGAGTCAAGAATGAAAAATTATCAGTAAATTTTAATTTATTTTCATGTTGTAAAATTCCTTTCTTCATAAAAATAATTGAATGAAAATTAAATTTAATGAACTTAAGCCTAATTAAAAATATTAAAAAATTGGATTAAAAACCATAAATAGTTCAATAAAATAACCACAATACTAATAATTGTTAAAGCTAAGGCATAAGCTCTATGTTTGCATTTGTCCTTCAAGTTGTGCTGAAAAGGTCAACAAGAAAAAGAAAGACAAAAAAAAAAATGAAAAAACAAAAAATATGTACTTTGAACTTCAAGAAGAATTCTTGACAAAAGTACGAAAAAACAGAAGTAAAGGAACAACATGTTAAAGTAAATTAAAATAGATAATCATTCAAAGCAAATTTCGATCTACCAAAGGTTAAATACAATTTGGTTTAAGGATTGATGTTTGACTAATGACGTCAGCAGTCGTCGATGGCTGCGAGTGTTAAACGGCAAGCCCTCTGAGGAGATTGAGTGGTTGCAATCGAAACATGTCAGGGTAACCTGTCCGTAAACACCTGTGTTCGAGCCCAGATTGAGTCAAGAATGAAAAATTATCAGTAAATTTTAATTGATTTTCATGTTGTAAAATTCCTTTCTTCATAAAAATAATTTAATGAAAATTAAATTTAATGAACTTAAGCCTAATTAAAAATATTAAAAATTTTATTAATCATTAGTATTGTGGTTATTTTGTTGAACTATTTATGGTTTTTAATCCAAATTTTTAATATTAATAAAAATTAAATTTCATGAACTTAAGCCTAATTAAAAATATTAAAAATTTTATTAATCTTTTATAATATTTATACTTTTTAAACTAATAAATCATTATTTGTCTTTTTGTTTTGTTTAACTGTTTGTTTATCTATATGTTTACTGTACATAAGTTCGACGCAGCCGAATATTTTTTTTAGTCATCAAAAAAATCGGCGCAAAGCAGCTCAGCCGCCGCCGCCGAATATTTTTCGTCTTCAGCCGCCGCCGAAAATTTTTAATCGGCTTGCTTCTCTGATTGGGACCCAATGGTGGCATTGTGACATCACTTGATTTATTTGCTACCAAATTTGAAAAAGTTTTAGAATTAAAAAAGCCGGCCAACAGGGTCATAAGTGGTGTATGGTAGATAAGCCAGGACAAATAGAGGTATTTACCTGGTCAGCATCGGGAACAATAATAACAGAGGCTTTGGCCACGATGTTTCCCACAATAGTGGTATATGTAATGGATGTGGTAAGGTCGGTTAGTCCCACAACATTTATGTCAAACATGTTGTACTCTTGTTCTATACTTTACAAGGCCCGCTTGCCATTTATAGTGGTGATGAACAAGGTAAAAGCAAAATTTTAATTTCAAAAATAAAAAATTGTAATGCTTTCTACTATAGGTCCAAGACCATGATTTTGCCATAGAATGTATGACAGACTTTGAATCTTTTCAGGAGTCTTTGGATAATGAACAAAACTATATTAGCAATTTAACACGCACCATGTCTTTAACGTAAGATGAGTTCTATAGTGATTTAAAAACCTGCGGTATATCTTCGAAAACTGGTGTGGGTTTTGATCGTTTTTTCACTTTGATAGCGGAGGGAGCAGAAGAATATGAAAAGTTATCAATGTTATCAATAATATAAAATATTAATTGTTATTTCATTATAAATATATGTGTGTTTTTTAAAAAAAACTTTATTAGACGATTAAAAATGCTAGCTAGGATATTATCTATGTATATATAAATCGGCTAAGGCAAAACAGTTAAGAACACTTTCCCCCTCTGTATGTCAACCGAATTGAACAAAATATACGCCATTTGAGAGGTATTTACTCAAAGACATGCACAATATACATATATTTTATTAAAATCTGTTCAATAATTTAAGAGTTATAACCCAGCTAGCATTTGGCTGATTATTTTTTGCAAAAATCACCCAAATGATTCTTTTCAGATCAGTTTTGAAGATTAAAAACTGATTTATCACTTGAGTGATTAAAAATGGATTCATATATGATTCATTTATATGTTTAATGATTTTTAACAATTTTGAATTTTTGGTTTTGTCAAATGAAAAAATATAAAAATAGAAACTTTCATCGGTAGGGTACCATTTTCTCACAACGAGAGTATATATATGATCAGGGAAACCAGAAATATGCTCTAAAAAATGCGTTTTATGCGCATTAAATATGCAGCAAAAATTCGAAAATATGCCCTCAAAAATTTTAAAAATATGCCCCAAAAATCATAATTATATTCGGTAAAGCCCTAACCCCATAGTATTTACAGACCAATTCGAGAAGAATTTAATCTTCTGTAACATATTTTTTGGGCGAATATAATCTAAATGCCAACATAATTAGATGGCTTACGTACACGAATAGTCTAAAGACCGATTTTTACTATTTACATAGACATCGTCCTTGGTACAATTAAAATGCCTTCACCAAATTCGATCAAATTATGTACAAAATTGCAACTTGTACTTTGCGCACAAGGTAAACATCGACAGACAACCAGCCAGACGGACGGATGGGCGTCGTTAAACCACTTTAAAAAGTGATTCTCAGTCGATCGGTGTACTAAAAGATTCGTTCAGAATTCTGCGTATTGCACACATCGCCAAAAACGTATGTGCACAATTGCTTTTTCCTTAATTTTTGCTTTTATGTAAAATTTGAAAGTTTAAAATAACATTATCTTAAATAACAACCTGCTTTGTCTTCATTTTAGAGTAAAAATTAAATGTGGATGGCGAAATTAAAGCAACACGTTGTGTATACAGTCAGATACATAGATGTTAACCAAAATTTCGAAAAAAATTTTTTTTTTTTTATTTGCTGCGAAAGCTTACAATTAGGGAATGCTAAATCGATTTCGATTCCAATCGAAAATCGATTTTGTGATATACAAAATCGATTTTTTTGCAATCGAATTTACGTATGCGATTTTATACTGAAATCGATTATTGGGCTTTTAAAATCGATTTTTTTATTTTTATCAAAATTTTGCCAATTTTTAATTTTAATCTTAACTAAATCGATAAATTATGGGCATGCACAATAAAACTTATTTTTTTGTGCGTCTGTAGGTATGCTTATGCAGTTTCCCAATTCTAAAGTTGTAGTTTTACGTATTAATCTATTAGAAGTATACCAACTTCCAACTTTAATATAAGGGCTCTTGTTATTCAGAAATTAAAGTCATCAATGGACAGAGAACAAAACAGTCCTAAACATATCGTACCGAACCAAACACTGAAAGTCAGCTTCGTGAAAATCAACATATTATAGAAACACAACAGGTGACAACATGTCATTTCTGTGGAAATACGCTAATATTTATATATACCAAAATGAAGCTTAAGTACTTAGCTATACGCCATATATAGCCAACCTTCGGAGGATGTCCTTATTTTGGCACCTTAGCCAAAAGAAAAAATGAGTGAAGTTAAAAAGAAATTTAATTTTTCAAACTTTGTTCTAAAAAAAACTTAAGTTTGAAATATGTTGTATACCAAAATGAAGCTTAAGTACTTAGCTATACGCCACATATAGCCAACCTTCGGAGGATGTCCTTATTTTGGCACCTTAGCCAAATGAAAAAATGAGTGAAGTTCAATAGAAATTTAATTTTTCAAACTTTGTTCTAAAAAAAACTCAAGTTTGAAATATGTTGTATACCAAAATGAAGCTTAAGTACTTAGCTATACGCCACATATAGCCAACCTTCGGAGGATGTCCTTATTTTGGCACCTTAGCCAAATGAAAAAATGAGTGAAGTTCAATAGAAATTTAATTTTTCAAACTTTGTTCTAAAAAAAACTTAAGTTTGAAATATGTTGTATACCAAAATGAAGCTTAAGTACTAAGCTATACGCCACATATAGCCAACCTTCGGAGGATGTCCTTATTTTGGCACCTTAGCCAAAAGAAAAAATGAGTGAAGTTCAATAGAAATTTATTTTTTCAAACTTTGTTCTAAAAAAACTTAAGTTTGAAATAAGTTGTATACCAAAATGAAGCTTAAGTTCTTAGCTATACGCCGCATGTAGCCAACCTTCGGAGGATGGTCTGATTTGGCCCCTTAGCCAAAAGAAAAAATGAGTGAAGTTCAATAGAAATTTAATTTTTCAAACTTTGTTCTAAAAAAAACTTAAGTTTGAAATAAGTTGTATACCAAAATGAAGCTTAAGTTCTTAGCTATACGCCGCATATAGCCAACCTTCGGAGGATATCCTTATTTTGGCCCCTTAGCCAAAAGAAAAAATTAGTGAAGTTCAATAGAAATTTATGAGTGAAGTTTAATAGAAATTTATTTTTTTTTAAACTTAAAATATATATTTTTAAGGAATCCAACACAAACATTTGTAAACTAATTTAAATATATTGGTTTTCTAATAGTTTGTCGCAATATTTTAATTATTTATTATTTTATAAATATCATTTCCGGGTTTACTTTGTTATCAGGGCTGTCAGATATGGCGATTTCTCGCCAAACGTGGCGATTTTGAAACGTGTTTGGCGATGGGATTTCCCATTTGGCGACTGGCGACTTTTATGGCGATTTCTGATATAACTGGCGATTAACTTGGCTATTTTTACCATTTATATTAGTCTGAGTTCATACGGCTCATGTCTTATTGATAAGATTGCTACTTTATAGGCGAGAGGGACGAGGGGAAAAGAAACGATTACACAGATGCATGTACTGTATTTACGTTTTGCTTTTTCATTCGTTGTTTAATTTTGTTATTGTTTTCAATATCAAAAAAGCACATGTCGTCAACATGACATGAATCATTTGAACGCCAATTCATGTTCAAAGAAGAAAAAGGAAGAATCTTGCCAATAAGACATGAGCCGTATGAACTAAAACTTATTTCGGAGATTTTGTTTAACAACTTGTCATTTTTTGTTATCATTACTAATATAATAATATTAAGTGATTTTGATATTCAGTTACTATTTAATTCTAATAGTATGTATGTAATTCTAATAGTATGTAGGTCAAAACTCCAATAATGAAATCGGTGAGGCTGAAGTGTACGATCTTATAGACTTGTGTACTTAATTTAAGTTTTTAACTGAATACATATATGATCTCCATTTTATGTTATTTAAAACAAAAATTACAGAAACAAAACAAAATTTACTTCGGCGACTTTTTTGTATTTTTTCTCAGTTTTTGGCGATTTTTGACTGAAAAATTAAACTGGCATTTTTTGTATGCAAAATTTAATTAAAAAAAAAAAAAAATTTTACAAAAACTGAACAAAATCGACGTTTGGCGATTTTTGGCGATTTCTGACGTCCGGTTTGGCGATGGAGCTCAAAAAAATCTGACAGCCCTGTTTGTTATCTTGTTAAAAGCCGAAATACTCTCCCATACACCGAAAACAAGAAGAAGATATTATTCTCTATAAAATGGCTAAAGTTGTCATATCTATTCACAATATTTCGCTATTTTAACTTGGCTGCACCTAAGTTTAGTTCTGCTCAGCCGGAAATACTCAATTTTAATCAGGTTAAGAGAGACATATTCTGTTGACCTCTTTTTTTTGAGTGGAACAAGATTTACTTTGTTAACTACTTTGTTATCTTCTCGTCCACCAAAAGCTTTTGTTATTGACATCTTTATCATTTTCTACACAAACAAAATAAGTGTTGTTTTTCTATTGTTGGATTGTTGTAATTACGCGCAGACCTACTAATTGGGCCATGATAAAAACCAATTTGCATAAAAATTAACTTGAAAATCCTATTTAATTAACCTTGTGTTTGCTTTTTGTGCCCGCCAGCAGGGTTGTGAACTATTTCTAATCAAAAAGCGCCGTGCCCCCAATCAAAAAGCGCAAAAAAAATTTAAATATAAAATTAATGTTTAAGAACCAAGTTTTATTAATTACAATGGCCGTCAAAAAAGTCGTTTTGAATAAAAATATATGAAATACAAAGATTTTACAGCGCTTAATTCAAATCCGTTTTCTTTTTTATCATTCCAGATATATTATGAATAAAATAAGACATGAAATTAGTAAATAAAATGTTAACTAGACGTGATTGAATAAACTATTTAGATTCAGCACGTTAACGTCAATTAAAATCACATAATCAAGCCGAGCTGTGTTAATAAAACATTAACAATTTTAAAAAGCCTTTTCTGATATTTCAGGAAAAGTAAAGTTATATAATTTCAAATATACACGGAAAGAATTATTTACTAAATAACCAGAAAAAAATATTTCTTGAACCAAGAAAATGTTGCACTATTATAGCTGAAGCCAAAAATTTCATATTGTAAGCTTGTGTTGTCTGGTTTAAGCAAAAAGTTATGACTCAAACCGAACTAAAATTTTCTTAAAAACAGCTAAAAAAAAATTTATTTTAATTCTATAGAGACTTAAATCAAGTTTTCGTTGCTTTTTATTTTACAAAATCAGCAGAAAAGAATGAATTTTTTTCTTAAAAACGTGTAGCACTAGTTATGGCGATTTCTTTTCTGAGAAAAATGTTGCATTAATGTTACATGTTCTACATTTTTTTGTTCGTTTGTACAAAAAATACAACTGTGGGAAAAATTTTTAAGTTCTTTTGTGAATATGTTGATGAAAAAAATGCAAAACATGTTGCATATTTTACCCTTACTTTACTTAAGGTGTTCATACTGCCCTGCTCTACAACTTTGGTACTTACTACTTTCTTTGCACAACAAATGCTTTATTTTGTTTGTCATAATTCATACCGCTCAAAATTTTGTAAAAAATTAGTTTTAAAACAAAATATAAAAATATTTACACATTAAAATCAAAAAAAGTATATTTATATTATAATCGTTTTAATTTTTATAAGCCATTAGTGATGTTAATATTTGTTTCCAACCAGTAATAGCGTTTAGAAACCGCTTAAATAGCTTTAAAAATCGCTCATTAAGTACATTAATGATGAAAGTGTAATAGTTGTAAATAAAAGCACTAATTGTGTTCTTTTGAAATTGCACAACATGTAACACTTCGAGTGTTTAAAGGTAACATTAGAAAATGTAACATGTATATACTGTAACATATTTTTTTCTCAGAAAAGAAATCGCCATTAGTTTGAGAAAACTTAATATAAAAATAAAAAACTTTTGATTGGTTTTGATGTTAACATGTCGATCCAAATAAAAATTAATTGGATCACACTAATGGCGATTTCTTTTCTGAAAAAAATATGTTACAGTATATACATGTTACATTTTCTAATGTTACCTATAATCACTCGAAGTGCTACATTTTGTGCAATTTCAATAGAACACAATTAGTGCTTTTATTTGCAACTATTACACTTTCATTATCAATGTACTTAATTTTTAAAGCTATTTAAGCGGTTTCTGCACGCTATTACGGGTTGGAAACAAATATAACCATCACTAATGGCTTATAAAAATTAAAGCGATTATAATATTAATAGACTTTTTTTGATTTTAATGTGTAAATATTTTTATATATTGTTTTAAAACAAATTTTTTACAAAATAATGAGCGGTATGAATTATGACAAACAAAATAAAGCATTTGTTGTACAAAGAAAGTAAAAAGTACCAAAGTTGTAGAACAGGGCAGTATGAACACCTTAAGTAAAAGTAAGGGTAAAATATGCAACATGTTTTGCATGTTTTTCATCAACATATTCACAAAAGAACTTGAAAATTGTTCCCACAGTTGTATTTTTTGTACAAACGAACACAAAAATGTAGAACATGTAACATTAATGCAACATTTTTCTCAGAAAAGAAATCGCCATAAGTTTTCTTGAGCATTTTCTGAAAAATTTAAAGAAATCGCTAGCATTTATTTCCTGATGCAAGAAATTCGATTCTATTTAAAAAAATCAAGAAAATCAGACTAATATTATATAAATGCTGCTTGGTTTCAGAAATATCTTTCTTGTTTTTAAAAAAAATTAATTACTTTTGGATTTCTTGTTTTAAGAACTTTTGTATATAGGTACAAAAAACGTGAATTTTTTGATCATGAGAAAATGTTTCTTAATTTAAATCACGAAATTATTTTTGGATTTAATTGTTTTAAGAAACGAAATGGATTACCTTAGAAAATAAACTTCTTTTCTTGTATAGTATGCATTTCAGAGTAAAGTATTTAAAAAACGGAAACAAATTTTGGTTTAATATGGTTGATTTTAATGTATGCAAATAAAAGTACAAAAATGTTCGGTATCAATAAGAGCGCTAAATTAGCGCTCTTTTTAACCTGGCGTTTCCATTTGCCAGTACTGGCAAGACAGTAAGCATATACATATTAGTTGGCAAAACAATGCAAAAACAACATAGCTGTAAAAGTGTTTATGAATTAGTGAAAAAGTTTGTCCCAATTTACAACGTTGAAGTTGAAAGGCAGACATTTTTCTTATTCTCTTTTGAACTTGGCTAAACCTTTCACAATCGCGAAATTAATAGACAGACAGAAATTATTTTTTCCTTTTTTCGTTCTCTTTCGTTGTTGACGAAGATGAACATTTAACAGGCATTGAGCCAGTTTAGACTAGACTAATTTTTAGTCGGATTAACTTTTGTTCTTTCCAAACTACACTGGATTAATTATTCTGGCATAAAATTGTATACGTACACGCAGCTTTGTATGTGTTAGTATTTTTTTGTTTATTTGACGTTTGGTGTTCGTTCGCTGTAAACATAAAAACATTTCGGGCGCCTAACACCAGCAGATGTGCTTAATTTGTGAACAACAAGAAAAATAAAAAAAATTGTGAAGTTTTACTGTTTGCATAAATAATTTTGGAACAAAGAAGAAATATGGCTGGAAATCTTAATTTTTTTCTTGACATCTGCAGCAGTAACGTTTGGCTTAACTTATTTTTTTATATTCATGTTTACACGACGGCGAACAACTAACGATTAAAATCGCTCTGCAAAAAAGAAAACACTGAACCTGTTTTTAAAAATTAAAAATTATGCCAACCAAAAACGACTCTCTTCACCTCTTTCGCCTACAAACTGTCGTTTTCTGCCAGAACAATTAGTCTAGTCCATAGTATAATAAGTACCAGGTAGGTTCATTAGAGAGAGTTGTCAATTTTTTTACCCATGTAATGTCAAACAAGAGAAATAGAATAAAAAATAAAACAAATTACCGAATGACATACAGAACAATTTTGTTTATTTAAAAAAAAGTAATATTATGAAGGACACAAATGAATAAAAAAAATTTACCGGAGAATTTATAAGCATACATCAGAAATTCGTCTAATCCTTTCACAGGAAAAACAGATGGTTTAGCACAGGGCATCAAACGGGCACGTTTTGATTTTTGATTCATATGAAACATTTTTGTCAGATTTAAAAAATTATTATAGTAATTTTTTTATTTTACTTTTAAAATTTATTTTACTTTTTGGCATTTTCTTTTGTTTAAAATAAATTTGACATTCTATGGGTTTTCTAATTGAGAACAAAATTTCTAATGACTATACCTTTTATTATTCTACCATGGTCTAGTCTAAATTGGCTCATTGATACTAAAATTACATTGGTGTGAGAAAAATGATATGAAGCAACAACATGAAAATGCCGAAAAGTGTAAAAGATAAACAAAAAATGTCCAGTACAGATAGTCAAGGCCTATCCAATAGGTCTGCTTACTACTACAACAATACAACAATACAAAAAACAACAGGCATTTTGTTTGTGTAAAATTCCTCGCCGTTGTCAAAATCTTACTACTACATAGGCAAAACAAAAGGAAAAATGTGTTTTGTGTGCATGTATGTGTGGCAAAAAACCAAAACAGTAAACAAAAGTATAAGGAAAATGTAAACAACTCTTGATATCGTTGAGGAAAAAACCAAATAAACATCTGGCTTCTTACATGCAGTCTACAACTGACATGAAATGCTTAACATTAACACTAATATGATGTTAGTGTTAAGTATAGACTCATCATGTTAGAGGTTTTCTCATGTTATAACACGGTTGTTAATGCAAATGTTTTAACAACGCTTTTATAACATCATGTTATAACAGCAAATCATGTCAGTTGAAGACGGGGAGTTAAGCAGACCTATTGGATAGACCTTGCAGATAGTCATGTACTACACACTCTACCTCTACAACCCCTCACCAACAAACTTCGTCTGTCTGCCTTCTACTTGCCATGGAATATTCCACCATGCTACTTGCCACATTTTAAAAGGGGACTTTGAATGAATTGTTATTGGCTTGCCAGTACTGGCAAATGTAAACGCCATGTAAAAAAAGCGCTGAGGAAAAAATATGCGCCTTTTCGACAGTTAAAAAGCGCTAAATCTATTGCCAAAGGCGCTAAATTGGCAACTCTGCCCGCTAGATATTTTTGGTTTTGCCTGTTTGTGTTGTTGTTTTGTTAAAATTGTTTGGTATAAAGGGAAGACAAATTACACAAATTAAAGAGAAGTAAAAATTTCAGTTTTACAAAATTTTTGTTTCTTTTCTGTTAAAAGAAAATCAATAAAATGGAAAATTTAAATAATATGGATACAGTTTGCGCTGGCGACGATGTATCTACAAATACGTTAGAGGAGCCCAGCGTAACAATGTTAGATGTTTTGGTGGAAGAAAAGGAATTAGAGGAGGAGTACGCTGCCGTGCTTGGCGCATCTGATGAAAAAAGTTGTACGTTTAGTTTAGGCCCTGTAAAACGGCAGGCCTTATATTCCTGTTTGACATGTTGCCCAGAAGGTCGCAATAATTTGGAGAAATGTGCTGGCGTTTGCTTGGCTTGCAGTTACCAATGTCACGAAAATCATGAATTGGTTGAATTATACACTAAAAGGAACTTTCGCTGTGATTGCCCAACAGAGCGGACAGGTGAAAATTGTTGCACTCTTAATGCAAATTCCAAACAACCCGAAAAAAATGCCAACAATTTGTATAATCAAAATTTCCAGGGCTTATATTGTACTTGTCATCGCCCTTACCCAGATCCAGACCGTACATCTGATGAGTTAATGCTACAGTGTGTAATTTGTGAGGACTGGTTTCATTTGCAACATTTAAATGCACCAGCTGACGAAAAACTTGTAGATGCATGTAGTGAAATGATATGCGGTTCTTGCATGGACCAGCATAAAATTTTGCACAATTATACAGGATTGGCTATAAAAAAAGGGGAAAAACTGGATGAAACTGATGATGGTAATTTAAGTGTTGCTGCTACTGCAGATGTGAAATGTTGTGATGATAACGATGACAATAAATTAAAGAGCGATTTGGATAAAAGTATTTCGGACATAATGAATATGAGTGAATCAAATGGTTCGATAGCAAATGAACCATCCGCTAAACGCCAGAAACTGGAGGAAGTTGACTTGAACGAAGAACCAAAATGTCGCAGACCTCAAGAGGGTGGTTTTGAAAAAGGTAATACATAGTTTATTGGTTTATTTTGCTGCTGAAATATTAAAAAAAGTAACTAGGGTAATAGTAAATTGAAAAATAACAAGGAAATACAAATTATTAAATAACAAAAACCGGCTTCGCTCACAACGCCCTTCAGGTCGGATGCAAGGATTTTCTTTTCTATGGTACCTATAAGAAACGAAGACTTCGCAAACTTAAGCTGTTCTGAAGCGTTTGCGCAACTTTTTCAGATTATAAATTCTTATTTTTCAATTTTCTATCTCGCTAGGTATTTTTTTTATTTGCAGTTGCGTCGGTAGAACAACCATGGGCGATTGAACAAAATAACCACGTTTTTACGAAATCTATTTACAATATGTTACGTACTATACCATTTTCCAAATGCTACGATGCAAGACCATTTGCACAAGATTGTGCCCAATTCACAATGTTGTGCACATGGTCTTGCACCGTAGCATTTGGAAAAAGGTAAAGTTAATACTATAGTATACTTTTTGGATTATAGTTCATACTATACCATTTTGCAACTGCTTAAGGCTAGATTACACTATCTCACAAGTCTTACGTATTCCATAATACATTGTGAGATAGAAATCTAATGAGTTTTGTTGCGACTGTCAAAAAATCTAATTTAACACGACAGTTTGGGTTCACACCATCACACAAAGTATAAACTAAAGACCTGCACAGATATGTATATCTGTTTATATCTGTTTCTGTGTTTTTTCTAAAGTGGATGCGTATGGATGAGTGGTCTTGTGTTTCTGATATAAGTTGATATTGATATGATTTGTAAAAGAGTGGATGTAAGTTGATAACAAAGCGAAAGAGAGTATCATATCTGTTAATATCTGTTTCGCAAAAGCAGATACTAGGGGATACTGATGCAATACAATAAGTTACTTATTGTACGATACCGTTATCTCCAATTATTTATCAACGCAAAAGAGCCGACCCTTTGGCTGCTAAAAAATATTTTTTTACAAAAACAAAATATGTACATATGAACCGTTTTTTTTTCAATAATTTTTGTGATGTGTTTCGAGCACAAAAAAAAAAACAAACAAAAAAACTTTACAAGAACAAAAATGTGCTTGCTTGTTTTTTTTTTTTTTTTGTTAGTCAAACATTCTTAAAATTTTCGGTAACGGTATGCATTTTGTTTGTGTAAAAAATTCTTTTATGAAATTAAAAGGGTTCGTTTTCTTCGTTCAAGTGGCAAGTAGACAAAAAAAAAAAAGAAGCGTTGTGATCAGGCCTACCATATTTACCGATAAATCTGCATTTTGATGATATTTTGCCTCTAAATTATCAATGTGCCTATTTTTTGATTAACACTTACAACACGGTAATTCTTGGTTTGTTTTATATTAAGTATTAATTTTGGGTAACTTGTTACACAAAAAGACAACTGTTATTAATTCAGCGCTTATACTTAAGGAAAAAATGGTTATACATATTTATTTTATATATGCAGTGTTTGTATTGCGTCTAACCCAACGACATTTTGAAAAATATACAACTTCATATGAGAAGCTTAAAGCACAAGGGGAATCGTTCTAAAGATATCTACCCGTCCGAATCAAGCCTATGGCAAATGGTGAGAACATTGACCTGAATCATAACTTTATAATATACATAATTTCCTGGGTCCATGATTGCGCATGGATCCCAAATAAGGTGCACTCTTAGAAAGTTGTGTAAATGTTGTGTTGTGGAGTATCATAGGGTCAGGATTGATTTTTTTTTTTGTTTAATTTGGATATTTGTAACCAAAAAATAAAATTTTTTATTTAAAATGGATATTTGTTACCAGAAAAATAAATAATTGTTTCCAATAGATATTTGTAGCCAAAAAATTACTTAGGTTACAATAACCAAAAATAAATACATTTTACTTTAATTGGTTACCACAACCAAAATAAAATATATATAACTAACGGGCACCGCAGTGGTGCAGTGGGTAGAACACAAATTTCTTCTGACGATAGAAAGTGGTGCTTCTTGAAACATGTAAAGATCAACCCGGGTTCAAATCCCACCTCAGCCAAGAAAAATTATCAATAAATTTTAATAAAAATTCCAAGTTGTAAAATTCCTTCCCTCAGTGAAAATAATTTAATGAAAATTAAATTTGATGAACTCAAGCCTAATTAAAGAATATCAAAAATTAAAAATTAACAGTTCAACTAAAAATCAAAAATTGTTCTTATAACGATAATGGTTAAAGATTCCCAATGGAAAATAAAGGGATTTTTCTCGTAACCTTTACAAAAATAATAAAAGTAATTATTTTCAGTCCCTGAACTATTTTTTTAAAAACAAAAAGTCCATATTAAACAGCTATTTTCCAACGTAAACATAAAAGGTCGAATTTAACTCCTCAAAAGAGAGTTTTATTAAGCCGCCATAAATTAAAACTCATTTGAGGAGTTTGATTTTAACCGACATTTAATTAAATTAATTTTTTGTACATGGACACCCAAAGCTTGTAGCTGGTCAGGTCACTACAATTTGTAAAGCAGTGTTATCTAATCAGCTTGCACTGCAATTAAACTAATCGTCATTAATAAGAAGAAGAATTTTAGGCCGACAATTTTATGACTACTTTTATTTTTTCGTTGAAAAATAATTTTTAACTGTGGAGTTGAGATCGATTATTCTAGATCACCATAGGTTCTTAGAGAGACGAACCTATTGGTATAAGACAGTATAGGTCTCCAATGACTCTTATATGGAGAATTTTCAAGCTAAAATTATATGGATCATTTTTATTAACGGTCCCTGCAATTTACTCTTAAGTAAAATCTATTCATATAAAGGGTGTCTGGTGGCAAAATTATATTTTTAAATGCGATTATTTCAAAAAGTAATAAACGGTGCGGAGGGAGGTTGGCACCGTTGGAATTATCGATTGGGAGGATTTGTCAATCACAGTAGTCGAGTGAGCATCGCGCGTTCGCTGAGGAGACATTTTTTAAGGGTAATGATTCTTACGTAATTGCTCGTCGACAATTTTGTTCAAAGTTCATTTTCATTTAAATAGCCACGTCAACAAACAAATCTACCGTTAATGGTCTCCAAGAACCACCAACCCTCGATTGAAACATCAAATACCTTTACATTGCCCCAGGGTAAATGTTTAGTGTGCCTTAAGGCTCCGTTTTGAACAGTGTGTTCAAGTCGACAAAAGACATGTGGATGCCATACTCTTTAAAAAATAAAATCCGCAAAAAATAAAACCGTTCAATGCTTTTAATACAACTTTGTGTCAATTATTACATTTTTTATTTAAGTTTGAAAATATAAATCTGTCATCAGATACCCCGTATTTTTTTAATAAAATAAAATTTATTTATAAAACCTTTATTTTTTTTAAAGCATTATGTAATGGTTAATGGTTTTGCTTTGTTGTTTTTGTCATTAAAAATATGTTTTATTCTGTTAAAAACAGTAATTTTAATTTGCCGTGTTTTCATAATTTGATTTCCCATTTGTTTTTGAAAATATGCTGATTTTTTACTAAAACCATCTAGCACCCCTGTTTGAGATCTTATACAAATTGCTCTCACAAAAAGCTGTTGTCTAAAAAAGTACGCGAACGCAAAATTTGTAAAAATTCGTAAAATAAAGGCAACAGCTGATGGCAAATAATTTAAGTGTTGAAAAATATTGACACTTTTGACTACTTAACTCGTTTTCTTATCGGTACTCGATTAAATACTGTTTATAACACGAACATTTTTGGAAAATACAAACAAACTATTTTATGTAATCTTTTCATATTTGTTTGTTTTTTACTTTTATTTGATTTTACTAATTTGTAGCGTGTTAAATTATTTAAAAGAACATGAATAATTTTTTTGCCATTAATTACTTAAGTACTCAAATACTTCACACTTTTACAACTCTAATAAATATAATATAACAAAAAAATTTCAAATAAATAAATGCTTCACAAACAAGTTGAATTAATTAATATTTATTCACTTTTTGTTTTGGTTTAATTTTTATTTCAACTTCTCTTTTATTTAACAATTTGTATGCTTTTTATTTGTTACTTTTGTTTGTTTACCTATGAAACATATGTTTTTTTGATTTACTAAATTTTACTGCAAAAATTTCTGCAGTAAAAATTTGTAAATACTCAGACAAGAACTGTCACTTTTCGCTCTCAATTTATGTTCTCATTTACTGCATTTTGTGTACTCGAACGCAATTTCGTAAAATGCAGTAAAGTTTAGTAAAAAATAGTAAAAACTTTAGTGTTCTCGAACGCAACTAATATTTAAAAATACAACAGATTACCACAGATATTGTAGAAATACTTATGGTGACAACAGATAAAATTAAATAAAATTAATTAAATTTGATGAAATTTAGCCTGATAAAAAATTTTGATTAAAATCCAAAAACAGTTCAATAAAATAACGACAATGCTAACTATTGAAAACAATAATATATTTAGAATTTTTTCATTTAAAACATAAACAATAAGTCATAGTTTTTTTTACCATCTCCAATATAAAGAAAACCGTGTTTGTATGAGTTAATTTTATGGAAAAACGTCATGCCTAGCCATACGCAAGATTTTATAATTACTAAACGATCATTGCGCTGTAAATTTAAAGAAAATGTGTGTCCTCGAGGTACAATGTCGTCAACACTATCCAAAAAGTCAATAGGATAACTGTAATCCGAACGTTTGGATAAGTTCATTTTAACATCATTTCGTGGTAAACGATAAATTTGATAGTAAGAAAGATCTTCACATTGTAAATTATTTAAGCCCCGAAACATTTGATTTGGAACAATATAAGCGTCAGTTAGTTTGTACAAAGAACCTCTTGGGCATATGCCACATTCTTCAGTTATGATAAAAACAATAGCGGCCAATCGTTCCTCTTCTTTAAGTGGTATTTCTTCTGGTAGACTGGTTGATGTTATTTGATTAGCATCAATATCAAAAATGGGATCCTATAACAAAAGATTAAGTTAAATAGTGCAATTTCAAATAAATATCTAACTTACTAATTTCACAGATGTTATTATACTAGGGTCGCCTGAAAATGGTTCCCGGCATAACATTGTAGCTTGAAAAGTTTTTGGATTATGTACGAATGGTAACAATAACCACTGATAACCATCAATACTAAAGAAGTATTTGCGATCCCTGAGGCAATCTCTCGTATAACCAAATGCTATATAATAATCGTTTTCAATACCATTTATGCGTCCCCAAAAGTACATGCCTGCAAAACGATTTTCATTTTGTAAAACAATGAGAGAATTTTCTATTAAAATTTTTTGCTCTGGACTTAATTTTATGCCGCAATACATAAGACATTCAAGTCCTTCTTGAAAATATGTTATATTCATATCAATTGTTTGTTTTTTTAAGATTATATATTTTTTGCAAGAAACGACAATCTGATTAAATAAAATAATGTATTGAATTGAAATATTTTTTGTCATACGCACTCTTTACCAAAATTAATTGAAATCTTTTTGTTTTTTTATTTGCCAAGGCCCAACATTTTGGGGACCCGATTGGAGGGCGGCTCTTTGCCGATGCTCTTCTTGCATGTCTGTATATGAGGCCGAAAACATTCAATATCTCTTGGATCCTGAAGATTCATCTAGAAGTTATGAAGAGCGTGGCATTCAAAAACATGGAAGTGAATCAAGTTATGAACAAGGTATTCGTGCTTTAGCTTCAATTGATCGAGTGCAGCAAATTGACATCATTACCGAATACAACCGAATGAAGGATAAACTTAAGGAATATTTACAGACATTTGCGGCCAACAAAAAGGTTGTCACTGAAGAGGACATAAATCGTTTCTTTGCTGAAATGCGTAGTGAAAAAAATGTTGAAATCGGTTTACCCTATATGTGTCGCTAAGGTTATACACTTTAAAATAAACATTTATACACATACATACATATTTAGAATTAAGTAAAATAATCCGTCTTATTACGTCGTTGTTGTGATCGAGTCGTTGTCGTTTGAAATTTTTCGTCGATATGATTTTAAATTCACCTGAATGACAATGTAAAACACATACATAGAAATATGTAGTATTTATGTCGTTTACGACGATCATGATACCAATTTTTAAAAACGACTGGCTTTCGACTACAACAACGATACTCGTAATAAGACCGAATATTTATGTATCATTATACGAACATATTTGTACTTACCTGGAAAGCATTATTTAGTACATTGTTTGTAATACATACATTCCTTTTTTATTGTCCTTTTTTTCCCTTAATAATATGTTTATTTTTGTTGATGCATGTTCTTATAAATAAAGATTATTATATCCAATATTATAACATTTCCATGTTTAAATTATGAAAACCACACGCTTTTTTTAACGTAAAATTTTACAATGACACCTGATATCTAATTAAATGTATCGAATTTAAAATATGAGCATTCGATATCGAGTAACTCGACATTACATTTCTCGAGTTTTCGTTCGATACGTCAGTGTCTATCGTATGCAAAAACATTCGATAGTTATTTCGATACGATAGTATCTAATGTGGTGATTAGACACCTGTTCCCAAAGTGCATGAAAACAGTTATCGATGCGTATACCATAAGCAAACTGTGCATCGTTTAACTTGATGACACATTTTCGATTTTGAGTGTAAAGTATTATGATGTTTTGGAACTCAGCTTTTATGCACGGCTTTGGAATGTACTTGTGTGTTTATATCAGCCTTGTATTTGAGAAATTTAAGTTTGTTTTTAGTAACTTTTTTTACAATAAAGCCACTGAAGAGAAATTATTACTTAAACTTATGTGAACACATGCTAAAAAATCCAATTTTTCCCTACACGCTGATAAAATTTCCCCTACAAAAATCCCTACGCATTATTGTTATTGAGAAGAAATAAAAGAAATTTTATTCGAATATGTATATTAAAGCTTTGACAAAAAATATTACATATGTCTGTACTTGTAATAAATTCAATTAAATCTTTCAACATTGAATAATATCCCAGTGGTATAAGAAAGAACCATTGTCATTACTGGGGGGTTACCGCGTATTTCGATTCGAAAGAAATCATTTACGGATTCGAACAATTTGTACTGTGTATAACGATTTTCGTAATATTTGTTTCGAATAAACGGACGTTTTTCGTACTTTATTGAAAACAACAAATCACTTTCTTAAAAGCCACTCTCTATTACGAACAAAAATTGTTCATCAAATTTCCCATTTTTTAAAAAATACAACCTCTGTCATCGTTTCGAACGATTACGAAAATCGTAATACACAGTACAAATTGTTCGAATCCGTAAATGATTTCTTTCGAATCGAAATACGCGGTAACCCCCCTGACTAGTGAAATGGTTGGCATTTTCAATCTATACACCAATAGCGCTAGTGATATTGCATACCGCAGTGTACATATAAATCTCTTTCTCTAGACACCTTAAGCTGTAACAACTGGTACCACTATTCGTTAGCTTCTGTGCTAACCGTAAGTAATGCAGGAAACTTATTTTTTACGACAAATTCTTTGTTTGTCACTTATACATTGATGTCGATTTCAGCAAACAGTTGTTAAGAAGCCTCACCACTTTGTTTTTTAAGATATCTTAGAAAAAACATTTTAGTGTCGCTAACTTTTTACACTACAAACAACTCTTGCAATATATTTTTAAGTGATTTTAGGGAAAAGAAAAATAATAACTCAAAATATATTATAATTAGGCAGAAAACGATACTAATCTTAAACTCTTCGCAACTTTTTATATAAAATTGAGATGTAACATATTAAATATGAAATAAATTGAATTGAATTATTTCATAAATAATGCGATTTGACGAAAAATCCCTACATATTGGAGATTATAAAAAATCTATCCGATTTTCCCTACGCTGTTATTTTAGTATCAAAATACCTACATGTAGGGATTTTCCCCTACTTCTGGCAACACTGGAATGAGCCGATTAAACCTGGCTTCGCATGCCAACCCAATTATCAATGCGCTCGAATAAAGGCAAATAAGCATGGAGCTAACGCCGAACCTGTAAAAACCGATATGCTGGCGTAACCAATATGAGCGAAACTTAAAGCGAGCGAAATCAGACAATGAAGGAAGGCCTAATTGCCCCTTTGCCAATAATGGCAATGACGAGAGCTGCTTAAACTTTTTACCTTATAAATATTTTCCAAACGAACAACGCAAACTGGATATTAAGAAAAAATCTTTTGTTTTATTTTAATTATAGTTAAACTTTAGATTTATCTAAGAGTATTATCATTGTTTGGCAGGCAGAATATCGCTAGGATATAATGTCTTATCGGTGGCTCATATTGAGGGGGCTTTGAATAACAATAAACGGGTAGTTAACGTTATGTGACATTTGGAAATTGACCCAGCGATCATCCACTTTGTCAGCAGACTCTTGCACTTCAGGAGCATTGAATCTAACATTTCGACAAATTAAAACTAGATAAACCCCAGGAGGTGTACTGCCTCCTCTGCTTTGGAATCTGAGCAGTGTGGCCATGTTCGCTTTTTTCGATCTAAATTTAGCTTTATTTTTTAAGTTAAGCTAGAAATATTTCATTTCGATTTTTTCAACAATTTAGCTATTTTTACATATGGGCATTTCCTGGGGTCACGAACGTACGTTTGTACGCCTTTGATGAACAAATAATATAGAAAACAAAACTTTTCCTAGCATTTTTTTCGATTCGATAGCATTTGGGTAGCTCTGTGTTTAGTGCAAAAGATGGATTTCATCGATTTTAACAGCCTGTTCATGGATTTCGAACGTCATCGTTCGCATAGAATATTACATTAAAAACAAAAACTAACTTTTTTAAATGTTATTTTCTATGCGAACGATGACGTTCGATATCGTTAAACAGGCAGTAAGTTTTCATAATCACCCCTATCGTTAGAGTTGTGTCGGTCATGAACGAACTAGTTCAATTGAACGGGTCAGATGAACGATGAACGGCCGTTCAGTTGCATCGTTCAATTCCGTTCAATCGGTCACTTGCATGGTTCACTTGGGTCTTTTTAGTCAGTCGGTCACTTGTTTACCAAACAACTGGTTGAAAAGAAACAACAATACTATTGTGATGTATATGTGATGCCAGTATAATATTCTTATTTCATTTACTCATTGCCACATTCTTTTACACATTTTCATAATACGATCAGGGTTGTCAAGTTTCTTGGCGACTTAATTTTCAATTTGGCGACATGCGATTTATTTTTGGCTGATTTTAAAATATATGGCGATTTTGTAGTAAATTTGATAATACTAACTGCCTATTTCACGATGTCAATCGAACGTTTACGTTCGCACAAATAACATGTAAACCAAAAACAAATTTTTTAATTTTGTTTTTGATTTATATGTTATTTGTGCGAACGTATACGTTCGAGTGACATCGTGAAATAGGCAGTTAGTCCCAATTTACACTAGGGACATTTCTTGCCGGATATTTTTTGAATTTTCTTTTTATTTTACCTGAAGCGTTTACATATGAAACATTAGAAGTCAGACGGAAATTAATACTTGTATGTAAACTACAAAAAGTAAGAAAGAGAAATGAAAAAAATGTCCAGTACAGATAGTCATGTACTAAACACTCTACCTTTTCGACCCCTCGCCATTAAACTTCGTCTGTACAGCAAGAAATGTCCCTAGTGTAAATTGGGACTAATGGGTTTTAAAACGCGTTTAAGCTAAATGTTATTACATTAGAGATGATTAAGATGACAGATTATTAAGAAAAAAACCCAACAAACAAATTAATATTTCTTTTAAGTATTAAAAATGGATAAAAAATACTTTATAAAGTTATCAGAAGATTATTTTAAACATATAAATGATAAAATTGTAAAAATTTATGAATTATTTAAGAAAAAAAAAAAAAAAAAAAAAAACGTTAAGCAGAGTTAAAGAACCCAAGTGTGAGCATAGTATAAGCCATGAATTTGTTTTGAGACTCGTATACAAATTTACCGTTTGTTTACTATTTCAATGTGGTATTCCATGTAATATAAATTAGTTTTTGAAAAAATATATAGCTATAAGGATACGTCCGGTACGTACCATTTTAAAGAACTCTTTATGTGCATGTTATTCCAATTGTTAATGTCTGTGTTGAAAGAGTTATTTTTAATAATTAACTCCACTAAAACTCGCTTTCAAAATTGAGTGCAGTATAAACTTCTTGGCACATTATTACGAGCTATACATTATATGATATGTTGAATAAACTGAATCGTACACATTGTTTTCCAAAAAAACAGTAAGAATGCCTTAACGGTGAAGTGTATAGCATTTTAGATATATATCCAATATTTATTTAATACTAACCACAAGAAATCGTTTTGCTGCTTTAGTTAGACTATTGTAAACTATTGTACCTTTTTTGTGTTCACCAAACATTTTAATTAATAAAATATGTATCAACGCGACTTTTTCCCATTTTTGGCAAATTTTAGCAAATAGACATATATTTTTTAGGATTTATAAAAAATTTTTAAAAAAAAAAGGTTTTGGCGATTTTGAACAATCAATTTGTCAAAAAAGATCAAAATAAATCCGACAACCCTGGCTGCTATTCACAATTTTACATGAGCGTTGCCAGTTGTTCTTAATATAAAACCCGCCAAATGCAAATTTTTTATTTGAGCAGAAAATTGTAAACATATTTATTTCATTTATTTTTTAAATTAGAATTTAAAATAAATAACCAAATTCAATATTCGACAACTTTATTAATTAAAGCTTAGTCAAGTTTTAGAGCACGAAATTATTCGGGAAAGCCCATTTTAATGTAGATATAACTTAAGCATTCGTATATGAATGATGCCCGTAATTTTTAAAAAAGAAAGCTGGTCGTGTTCGTACCTAACAGTTATCTTTAACTATTTCAACAATTATTTAGCATAGATGTTTTATCCTTCAGTTTTCATTAAAAAATTACAGCTTTTACACTATTAATTACTATGCACTGCTAGATTTCTTTTTGTAGAAATTACAGGCAATAGACTGGTAAAATAAAAAAAATATTAGTTTATAAGAAACTACTTATGAATTTTAATAGCTTTTATTTAACTTGCAATGTATGTTTGTGGGTAAAATCTTGCAACTCAAATTTAAAGCAGATTACTCGAACCGATTTAGCTGACATTTTATAACATATGTTCAGTTTGGATGACAATGCATGGTTAACTGTGTAAAGTTATTATACATCCAACATGTAAAACACCCAAGATGGCGGACTTATTATTTTAAATGCATTCCAACAATATGAGTATCAAATGGGAGGGCTTGCTGAGTGACTCTTAATCTTCAATATGGGTATCAACTGAAATGACTTACGGAGAATACGAATGCGAGTTAAAAGTAATCAAATATTTAAAAAAAACATATTTTATTTAAATGCTCTGAAAAGAAAATATAAATAATGTTACTTAAAAACTTTTAATATCAACTTAAAACGTCGTTACATAAATTGTCGCGAGATTCACTTGTGTAGAAGATCAAGTAAATTAAATAACTTGCGACCAATTTAACTTCCAGTTAACAATATGTTTTTGTCAGTTATAGCGGATAGTTAATTATAACTGAACTTGCTGAAAATGACGGTTGATGTGATTGATATTAACTACTAAAATTCTCAAACGAAGTAAATACGAGTACTTAAATCTCGCGACAAGCTTTTATATTTAAAAAAAAATTGTGTATTTTATATCATATAAATTGATTAATGACATAATAAGTTCGAAAAACAGGCAGTTAAAGTTTTTAAGTAATTATTTCTCTTTAAATAAAGTTACCTAAGCACTTAGAATATGAGATCACCAAACAAGTATGAAAACCGCCACGTTTAGCGAGAAATCACTACATATGGCAGCCCAGATTGTACTATGAAATTTTCTAAACAATGTGGCAAATTGCCACTGGCAATGTGTTAAAAGAAACAAATATAGTATACTGGTACAACATAAACATTTTAATAGTATTGTTTCTTTTCAATCAGTTGTTTGTTGTCAATCGTTTATTGTTTTCCATTTTTGGGTACACTCAAAAAGTTGTACAGTAACTGAATGTAATTTACTAAAATCATTTTCCGTAGAGTTAAAACTTAATAAAATTTGTTATTTTATAATTAAACTAATTCTTTAACTATTTCTATATGTTTCTCCAAAAAATATATGTTCAGTTATTTTTTATGCATAAAATAAAACTGAAATACTTAACTGCAAAGATATTTTAAATTATTTTATTATTTACATACTTATAGGAACATGTGCACATAAATTAAAAAAACACAAATTTTTCGCTGATTTGGTAGGTAATAATGACAGGTATAAATACTGTTTTAGCTGTTTTAGTATGTAATTTAAATTGAGTTAAAGTTAATTGAAAAAACCTTTGAATGTATTTTTTGTAGTTTGTACATTGAAATAACAGAAAAATTTATTAATTTTTAAAGAATTTCTCCGTTTTAAAATTAACATTAAAAAATAGCCGCAAAATTCCTTTATTTTAAATGAAATTTCAGTTTTTCAAACTTAATATTATTTTGAATTTACCTACATAATATTTTGAGTGTAACATCAAACAAATATGCTATACTTGTTTCTTTTAACACATTGCCGTATTCAATCAATTGTGAATGAATGAACGAAATCCACAAAAGACCGACTGACACAAAAGATAAGCTGAAGCAAAAGACAAGTGACCCGAAATGAACGACTGAACGAAGTGAACGAACTCGTTCACTGTTTTGAATTGAACGTTAATGACCGGTCACCTAAATGAACGATTAAGCCCAAGACTACCTATCGTAAACAACTACTCCCATGAAAATATTCCCATATTTTTTTATTTCGTATTGTGAATGATTCCCATAACAAATTTTTTGGGAATGAATTCCCAAACATAAAAAATTTGGCATCGCCAATGTTTACTCTCGCGAATTTTTTTAAAAAATAAATTCCCAACATGTGTTGATGTGAACGAGAAGGGAACGTGTAAATTTTAATTTGTATTCTAAAGTAGGACTAAATTAAATTTGTTTTTCCTTTTATTGAGGAGTGTACATAAAGAAAATTAAGATAAACACTATTAATTACACTGTGCAAGAAATTGACACTTTTTTTTCGTGACAAGCCGGGCACATAGCGTTTTAACATAATTCGGGGACGCTGAATCCAGTGGTGCCCGCGGTTTTTTCAGATTGGCTCTGGTTTTCGAGATATACCGTTATTTCGGAAATGGAGGAGGTTGCACAACATATATTCGCGTAACTCAAAAACGGTTTAGTTTATTGAAATTACTAAAAAAATCGAAATTCCGCAATAAAATAAAAGTAAAACTCTTTTTCTAATATGAGTAGTCGTTATTGAAACATAATTTTTTTTTTGAAAAAAAAATTAATTTTTTTTTGAAAATGTTAAGAACAAAAAACTAATGGAGGTCAGTCATACATTTTATCCCACTAGGAGTGACTCCTAGGCAGTTGTGGAACCTTTTCCTCAATATATATGAAGAATATAATTTATATGGAGCATTTCACAGGATTTTTTTTTAATTTTTAAATTCTTTATTCAAAATTATGTACATACATATATATCGTTAGCTAAAATGCAAAAGGACGTAACTAACAAAAATATAATTTTACAGGAGAAGCAAAAAACTCTATTAAATGAAAACTTGAACATGTCTGAAAACATGCGTTAATGGGTCATCCATGGAATTCTTTAAACAGTTTTCATATACATACATATTTTGTTGAATAAAAATGAGTAATTACGTAGTTTTTCATTTATAAAATAAACACACTTGTAGTTACGTCCCTTTGTTTTTGGTTAATAAAAGCGCAATTTTTGATCCCAGAAGTGTAAAATTTTGTGTAGACATGTAGTTCAATGGCATTTATAATAATCAATCAAAAACACGATTTTGAATTTTTTGTTAGTTACGTCTTTTTGCATTTTAGCTAACGATATGAAGAATGTGCCAATGCAGAAAATTTATTTTCAATGACATTTTGACGTACAATTTTTTAAATGCGGTTTTTGTGCCATTTACAATACAAAACAAAAAAACAAATATTCAAATGTATGCTATTCCAAAGAAATATGCATGCATTATTACCACACTTTCACTTTGCGGTAGGAATTTTGGAAAATCCACAGTTACCGATTAAAAAATTCTTAGAATTAAGAAATAAAGTCATAAATGCTTACATATTGTGCTTACAAAACCACACAAAACGGTATTTTATTGTGCAGTCGAAACCGCACTAATCGGTCTTGTAAAAAACTTAAATAACATATTCTGTTGTTAAACCTGGAACAGGTAGAAATATTAATCGTTCTGGCTTTGTTTTTTTTTTACAAAACATGGTCATGAAGGTCTCGACAGGTACTTTGATTAAAACAATTACAGTATAAATAAGAGTTCCTCAACACCTTCACTGTCATATGGAAAGTGCTTGCGAAAGTGATTAGTGAAGTTTAAAGCCTTTGACAGTCTTGTATCTAATCAGTTATATTGAAATATCTAAGATGGAGGCGTGTAAAAAGTTTAATTACTTTTGTTATGTGTGTGGGAAATATAAAAATATGCCAAGTCGCCGTAAAATCACTATTGAAACAAGTACCTTGTATGAATCATATTTTTCTTTAAGTGTTATATATGGTAAGAGTTGGACACCATCAATAGTGTGTACACACTGCATTAACCATTTAAACAAGTGGGGAAAAAATGGTGACGCCATGCTATTTGGAGTTCCAATGATTTTGAGAGATCCCATAGTTCATGTTGAAGATGAGTGTTATGCGTGCATAAATTATACAGCGGGTATGAACAGAAGAAGAATGACTTATACATCTTATACTGCAACAACATATGCGCGATTTCCGCTGCCACATTCTGATGAAATTCCTGTTCCGGATAGCCAAATACCAACAGAACATATTCCCTCAATAATTCATTCTGTTGAAGCGGGTGGGCCAGCTACTTCAATGTATGAACCGGCATGCATCACGGTTCCATGCAGTCACAATGAAATCACGCAAGGTCGTCTGGATATAATGGTTCGGCGTCTAAAATTATCTCAAAGACAGAGCATTCTCTTAACAAAAGAGCTAAAACGAGCTAATATTTTAGCACCAGGTGTACAATTATACGGGGCTATCAATCGCCATAGACGATTTACGACTTTTTTTAAATCAATTGAGAATAATTCTATCGCGTATTGTACTGACATCCGTGGCTTGGTTTTAACAATGCAAAATAAATATAATCCTGGAGATTGGCGCTTATTCATTGATTCTTCCAAAAATAGCTTAAAAGCAGTTTTGCTACATGCCACTAATTTAAAAAGTCCTATTCCGATAGCACTAAGCACAAATACTAAAGAGACATACGCATCAATGAAAAAAATAATACAGTTAATTAAATATGAAGACCATAAGTGGAAAATATGCGCAGATTTAAAAGTTGTAGCTCTTTTAAGAGGCATGCAATTGGGCTATACTAAAAATATGTGCTTCATGTGCTTATGGAATACGCGTTTCGATGGCGACCAGTACAATGCACAGGATTGGGCTTTACGCGAGGAAAGCAGATTGCATAGAAATAATGTTATTGAATTACCACTTGTGCCGATGGAAAAGATTTTGCTCCCTCCACTCCACATCAAACTGGGTATTGTAAAAAATTTTATAAAAGCATTGAGCCCAGATGGTGTTGCTTTTGCCGAATTGCGCCGAATTTTTCCACGATTAAGCGGCATGAAAGTAAAAGAAGGTATAAACTGTAACTACTTTATTAAATTAGATTTATATTTCATATCATAATGTTTTTATTTTAAAGGAATTCTTAATGGACCGGACATTCGTCGTCTTATGAATGACCATCAATTTGAGGTTGCATTGAATGATATCGAGCTATTGGCCTGGAATTGTGTGAAATCAGTAATAGAAAATGTATTAGGAAATCATCGGTCTGAAAACTGCCGAATTTTAATAAAAAATATTTTAACCGCATTTAAAAACTTAAACGTTAGAATGTCATTGAAAATACATTTTTTGCATTACCATGCCGAAAAATTTAATGAACAATCGCCAGCCAAGTCTAATGAACATGGCGAGAGATTTCACCAAGTAACAGCCAGGCTCGAACACTGGTATAGCGGCAAACAACTTGATTCGCTATTAGGGGATATTTGTTGGAAACTGCAGGAGGAAGAAGAATAAATTTCTAAATAAAAACTTTAACTTTAACTAATTAACAGCAAAAATAAATGTTTGGTTAATTTAAAAAAAAAAAATTTCATCTATTATGAAAAAATTAAAAGTTGTAGACAGACTTTAATCACTTATAGCTTATTTTATTTGGAACTTTGTTTTTTATATGCGTAGAACCCTAGCCTTAAATTTGGCCCCTGCAGCGCCTAGGATGCCCGTAGATGGGTCAAATGTATGACCAACCCCACTTTATTTTTCATCTCAATCATTTATTTCTAACATACCCACCCGCTATCTCCATTCCTTAAGGGGGCTTCTATACAAAATGTTCAATGCAGACTAGAAATACATTGAAGAAAAAGTCCCATAAATGCCCAGAAGTTGCCCCTAGGATGATAAAATGTATGACTGGCCTCCATTAGTTTTTTGTTCTTAACATTTTCTCAAATTATACTTTCCCTTTATCACCATCCCTTAAGGGGTTCCCATACAAATATTGCGTTTTATGAAATTCTTAAATTAATTAAAATTTGTCGACTTTTGTGAATAAAATCAAAAGTTGCAAACAGATTTTAATCATTTATGGCTTGCTTTGTTTGTAGCTTTTTATAAGTCTGCAAAAAATTAGAAGCCTAGCTGCATTATTTAATTTTTTATGAGTTTTTAAAAAACAAAAATTTCGAAATTTTGATAAAAAAACTAATTAAAAAAAAAAAAAAATTATGTTTCAATAACGACTACTCATATTAGAAAAAGAGTTTTATTTTTCTGCAATGAAATTTTATTGCGGAATTTCGATTTTTTTAGTTATTTCAATAAACTAAACCGTTTTTGAGTTACGCGAATATATGTTGTGCAACCTCCTCCATTTTCGAAATAACGGTATATCTCGAAAACCAGAGCTAATCTGAAAAAACGGCGGGCACCACTGGATTCAGCGTCCCCGAATTATGTTCCCGGCTTGTCTGTTTTTTCAACTAGCATAGTGTTATTAATTTTATTAGTATTTTATTTTGTATATTTTTCTTTCACAATACAGGCTTTGATAATTTACTCACAATAGAGACTTTTGTTTACAAAGCAATGCCAAATAATTCACAATAGACATTTTTACTCCCAAAATATTTGCGATACCGATTTGTTGGGGATGGGAATTTAGGTTTAATCCCATGTATCATATTCCCATAATATTTGCGATAGGGGTGAATAAGTGTTATAAACGTGTGGTCACGAACGTACGCAAAATAGAAGTCAACTCTGGCTGACAATAGTGAAATGTAAAAATCTGCGCAATGAAACGGAATATTCAAAAGTGATTAATTTATTTTAAAAGTGTATTAATGTAGGTCTCCATCCAGTATTTACAAAATAAAATATCTCTCTTGGTTTTTGTTTAATTGGCTTATTTAACGGTCGCGAACGTACGATTTTTCCATATGTTTTTTTATTATTATCACCACGCATTTTCCCATAAATGTCTTAAAATTTCCTTAACAAAAAAACTTAATACTCCTTTTGCAATTGATTGTAATGGAGAGATTATGAATAAAGAATGTAAACATAACATATTTCTTGCATGTAAAATAAGTATATAAAAATGTCTTTAGAAGTAGAAAATACAGAAAAACATAAAATTTTCCAGTTTCCAGCCCTGCTGAGAACAGCTGAGATATGCTATGAAACCATTCTTTAATAAGAACAAAGACTTTTTTATAATAATAAACAACAAAAGACGATGATAATCAACATTTTATTTTTTCATCCTGGTAGACCATTCTGGGGAAATGCCCATATGTAGCTTTTCCTTTAATTTCAATTTCATGTTATTAATTTATATTTCGAAATAAATAACACAGTTCATCAGAATAAATTTATGGATTTTAACCTTATAAAGTTTTTTTTTTAATTTTTTTTTTATCAAAGTAATTTTTTGGGAATACAAAATTTTTAATTTACAAGAATTTGTTTGTCGTGCTTAATTCCCAATTTTTATTCTTGATAAAAACACTGAAATTTATTGTTGAAGGGATAAGCTATTCCTATGCGAATTTCACTGGTTGCTTAGGCCAGATCGTCAGGAAACTTCATCCAAAGATTTTAGAACTGCCATCGGCAACCTATACTCCCAACAAACACGGAGGTTTGATTTCAAATTGAAAATGATTTGAAGTCAAACGTTTTCTCAAACGATAAACGTTTGATAATGATTTGAAAATCATAGCGTTCTCAACAAAAAGGGGAAATTATTTTCAAATTGAAATTGAAAATGCCTTTATTTTCAACTTGCTTTCAAACGTTATTCTCAAATGTTTTTCAAATGTGGATTATAATACAATGTGGAATATAAATAAAAATATTTTATTGTTTTAATTTAAATTCATTATTTGTTTAAATAAACTGTGAGAAAAACATTCGGCACCATCGCTAAAAGATGAAAAGTGGCCTTTCCACCCTCTAATTCTTGAAAGCTTGGCTCTCTTTTATTTTGAGGATTGTAGCACCACGATCGTTCAACAAACTTTCTTCACTTTATCGTTTTATTTTCCTTTTTTTCGTATTTTTAATCATTGTAATTACTCACAAATAATTTTTATTTTTCACAAGAAATAAGCCGTTCACTTTATATTAAAATTTATTTTTAATAGTAAAACACATGTAACCACAAAGTAAAAAATGCAACTTTAATCGCCATTTTTAATGATTACATTTATTTTGCGCTTTAGTATTGCCAAGTTTATTTTTGATTTGAATTTAACATTTGACAAACATTTGACATCAAATTGATATAACATTTGATATCAAATGTTTATTTTCAAATCATTATCAATTTGAATTTAAATGTTAAATCAAACAATTGAAAAACGTTTGAGAATTGTGTTTGATATCAAATGATAAAGTCATTTCATATCAAACGTTTGACTTCGTGTTTGTTGGGCTATTACATTTTGCGATTATATGCGTTGTACGAATTTTACATATGTTGTTGTTAATGTTGTTAAATTCTCTGCAATGTGTGTGCACATGTACGTAATAAAAGAGCATACAAGAGAATAAAAGAGAAAAGAGAAAACGCGGCGACCTGATTTTGCCGATGGCAGCAGCGTTACCGTTGTGATACTATAGTATCAATTTGACCCTTTTTCGACGGTCTTGATACCATTTATGACCCTTTTTTTAAATTATACTTTTGTATCATTTTCACCTATTTTGTGACACTTTTTGACCCTTTTTTGGAAATAGCACTCACATTTTGTTTTTTGTCAACAACGCTGGACGTTAGTGCTCAAAAATGTTTTCGAAATAAGCGGAGATGGAGAAATGGACTTCAAGTGAAGATTTAATACCAAAATATAGAACGCAAATTCCAAAAAACCAGTTAGTATTCGTAAATAGATTTGTGTTAAGAGATTTTGTACGACTTCTAAATTAGATTTTCGATAGTAAAGTACAAATTAAAGTACGATTTCCCTTATAGCAAAAATAACTCATATACATATTTGTTAAGTTTTATTTATTGAATAACTTGTGGTGATTTCTTTTCAAAAACAATGTGACATTTTATTTAAAAAATGCAATTAGGTGTTCGTTTCTTATAAATGTTTTGCTCTCTTATAGAGTAGCAAGTTTTATGCTAAAAACTTCATCCTTAATAATGTCATAAGGCATTGAACTTTTTGCCCCCTTTAAAATCGACAATATTAAGAGTGCCCTGTAAAAAAGGTGACATCGGTTTATGTATGGGACCATTTTTAAAACGGCGAGGATTGCCTCAAAGAGCAAGAAAGCTTCGCAAAAATTTAGAAACTCGAAAAATTTTGCAAAAATAGCGCCATTAAATTGATTAAAAATCCCTAAAACTAACAGGAATGAAAAAAATTCAGTAAAAATTGCTGAAATTCACAAATATTTGGTAACAGCGGTAAGCTTTAAAGAATCACAAAGCTTGCAGGAAAAAATTCGCCAACGATTGCAAAATTGGAAACAAAGCCAAAAACTTATTTTAAATCGCTAAATAGGTAAAAAAATTTTCGGAATATAACATAAAAAGTATTAAAAAAAATTTCCTATAATCATGAAGAACAAACTTTTGGTCAAGTGTTAAAAACAGGAAAGGGCGTTCCATAAACAAATTAAGTTTTTTAAGCACTGCCTACCTGAAATAAATATTTTTTGTTTGTTTATAAAAAAACTTGGTCTGGGAAATAATGCTTTAAAAATGTTGACCCTTTTTTTTATTGAAATACCCTTTTTTTTACCCCTTTTTCTGGAAAATCCCCTTTTTGTGACCCTTTTCGAAATTTTCCAACGGTAACCCTGGATGGCAGTTTTAGAAAAAACTAAAGATATTAAGCAAATAAAACTGTTAAGCGAATAAGAATTATAACCAGCAGTTTTACTTGTAACAATATCGAAGCTTAAACAAAAAAAAAAAACAACAATAAACAGTGAGTTTATCTTTTCTTACATTCCTCACTACAATCGGTTCCAACATTAATTGTAGTTGTAAGCAGGTTAAGAAAAAACAAAATGAAAACAAAAACAACTTGCTTTATTGTTCTCGCAAAAAATAAAGCAGGTTGCCAGTTTATTATCAAAGAAATTTTTTGGATATACAAAATTTTTAAATTTACAAGATTTTTTTTGTCGTGCTTAATTTTTTTTTATATTGAATCTTTTTTGTCGAAAATTACAATATGTATTCAAAGCTTAATCCTAGTTTTTATTTATTAGTCATTACCAGGGAAACCATAAATATGCAATTGCATGTTTTTCCTTGTGCGACCAATGAAGGCAGAAACAATAAATTTATCCGTTTTAGAGCTTTTAATGAATTTTGGCATCGATTTGTTAGTGCATATTTTATCGTTTGCAGCATTTTTTGCATTATTTGGTTAAAATAGCCTTTTTGGAGCATATTTTAGGTTAATAGCGCGTATTTTGCCTTTTTAAGGCATATTTTGATACATATTCAATTTTTTAGATGCCTACAATAGCTTTTGCAGCAAATAAATAAATTTTTTTTTTCGAAAATCTGTTAAATCAATTTTAACATCTACATTTAATTTTTACTCAAAAATTGTAAGACAAAGCAGACTTTCATTAAGGATAAATGTTATGCGATTTGTATCTAGACCAATCTTTTAGTATTCCGATCGACTCAGAATCAATTTTTAAAGTGATCTAACGATGACCATCCGTCCGTCTGGCTGGTTGTCTGTCCATGTTAACCTTGTGCGCAAAGAACAAGTTCCAATATTGTATATAATTTGATCAAATAAGGACGATTCGTAGTGAGTGGTGAGAATCGGTATACCAAATTAGACTCTTTGTGTCCTTAAGCTATCTAATTATGATGGTATTTAAATTAAATTCATCCCAAAAATGAGCAAATGTGCACAAAGCTCCCATCCTTGAAAAGCTTTAACTTCCTTTTAAATGTTAACATTTGTTAACAATTTAGCGACCGTACATAAAATCCCTTTTTGACAAAAACCCATATGGATGTTTATATCTTGATAATATTCGGCGCAAACATCTCTTATATGAATTTGAGGTTTTTGTTTTAAATTTTGTTAATAACTTGTTGGTTATTGCGTCTTCAAATGGGCAATTTTTAACTTTTAGGACATATTTTTAACATTTTTCAGGGTATATTTCCCAGTTTTTACTGCATTTTTAATGCGCATAAAACGCGTTTTTAGAGCATATTTCTGGTTTCCCTGACCATTACCAATATAACAGATAATTAATTGCATTCAAGTGTCAAAAAAGCCTGCTGGGCTCGAGGTGTCGGTTCTTTCCAACCACCGGTGACCTTCGAACTTTATTAGATCCCGAGCGAGATAGTTGGGTTGCACCCTTAGTTTATCTATGTATGTATTTGACTGAATACTTTTTAATTTCTTCCTGGATGGTAGGGATGTTAAGATCTCTGTGGATAATGTCATTACGTATACACCATGGACTGTCTTCTTTGTAGCTTCTGGATGTTTGATGTGCGTGCAGTACCCCATAATTGGATGCCATATGTCCATATTGGTTTTATGATGGACTTGTATAAGAGAATTTTGTTGTCTAAGGACAAGTTTGAGTTTCGACCGAGGAGCCAATGTAGTTGAGCTGCTTTAAGTTTAGCCGTTATTTTCGTTTTAATATGACGAGACCATGTCAAGCTTCTAGCTATATGAATTTCCAAATACTTTACATGATTTTCTACCGGAATAGTGATGCTATTTATTTTTACAGCTGGGCACGTTTGTCTTCTAAGCGTGAAAGTTAAGTGAGCACATTTAGCCGGGTGAAACTTTATTTTCCATTTTTCTAGCCAGGCCTCTAGTTCATTGATGTGGGACTGTAGATGCTGCGATGAAACTTTTGGGTCCTGATTAACACTAATAAATGCTGTGCCATCTGCAAACGTAGAAGTATATGTGCTCGGGCTTGTTGGCATATCAGTATATACAGTAACGGCCCTAATATGCTGCCATGAGGGACACCAGCAGATATTTCCTTGGGGGGGGGGGGGGAGGGGTTTATAATTTACCCTAGTCCCCATATAAATAAACCCTACTCCCGGAAAACAGTTTAGTACGCTTAAAACCATAATAAATAATGCTATCATAACAAAATTTGGCACGACACAGTTTTATAGAACTAGAAATGACACCGTGAAATTTCGTGAAGACCGGTTCATAATTTACCCTAGGCCCCATAATTTACCCTAGGCCCCATATAAACCCTACTCCCGGAAAACAGTTTAGTACGCCTAAAACCGTAATAAATAATGCTATCAGAATAAAATTTAATACTTCACAACTCACACTTATAAATTTCGTGATGATCGGTCCATAATTTCCTATAGGCCTCATAAAAAGCCCACTCTGGTAAATTAATTAAATACGCCTTAAATCGTAGCAGATATATTTATTGTGGTAAAATTTCTTCCAACTTAGTTTCATATGGCCAAAAAAATTTTTATGAATTTTGTGATATACGGTCCATAATTTACCTTAGAACCCCTATTTAACAGCCTTCTAAAATTCACTGTTTTGAAATATATTGAAATTTATGCTTTTAATACCAGAAATCACTGCAGAATTTTAGGATGATTGGTTCAAAACTTACCATGGCTCCAATATAAATTCCCCTCCTGAAAATCATTTAAGTTCGGCTTAAACTGATAAGCTAGTTCAAATTGCTAAAAAAAGCATAAAACTTTCTGATTGTCGGTCAATAATTTAAAATATAGCAATGGTTTCTTCCGCAACCTCGTAATTCAAAAACAACTACTTTTCAGGAGAGACAATATACTTTTTTTTTTAGCAAATATTTGAAACGTTTTGCTATATATTCTTTTATAATCCAAGAATTAGGAAAAATTCCGATATTCCGCCAAACAAAAAAATTGGAAAATTGTTAGGCGGTATTTACTGATTACTTTTCCGGTTAAAACAAAAAATCGGAAAAAATCGAGTTACGTGGTTGCGGAAGAAAACTATCGATATGTCTAAGCCGCAACCAATTTTAATGCCGATGTCTGTTTTTATTGAACTGTCGGTGGAGGGTATCAAAGATTCGGCTCTGCCGATTATAGCACTCTAACTTGTTTTTTTCAATTGCAAAAAACCAATTGAAAACACAAATGTTCGCACAAATTTTTCTTGTTGGCTTCGAACTCAGTCCGTACTGAAAAGAGTGCACTGTTTTTCGTTTGATTTTTTGTCATTGACATAAACCAGCGGTCATCACAAAGAGAGCCAGTTAAAAATGTGTATGTAGTGGTGAGTGCACACCCTGCAAATAATAGGACCAGTCCAAACACGCGTGTACAGAGTAGTCCACAAGGGACCAGGACTAGTCCAAAAGTAACCCAAACGTATGGAAAAAACCTGGTCTATTTAACATTACGAGAGGACCATATAACCCAACTTTGGACCACTAAGGAGTAGTTTTAAAACTACTCCATAGTATACTCAAGAGGATTAGTTTTGAAGTCGTTTGAAAACGAAAGCATGTCGTTAAAAAACGAAGACATGTCGTCTCACTACAAACACTTTTTAACAATGACATGGTCAATGCTTGCATTACATCGGACCAGTCCATGGAGTAGTCCATTTTATCAAAATGGATCAGGTGGTCCAATTTTATTGATCGTTGACATAAACTTGCTCTTACTCATAACCTGTTTGTTTTTTTTTTCGTTGGCTGTTGTTGTCGTTTGCATAAACTCATTCGTAATGAAAAATAAAAATATACGACTTAATGTAACTGTTTTTATGTAAATGTTTTGACTCCAGAAATTATATTCCCCTAAGACTTTAATACTTTCAGTCAAATTATGCAAATTTTGATGCTTTCCGCAGCATGAGCTCTTAATTTAACAATGCTTTCAGCATCCTAGGCGTTGCAGGGGCCAAATTTAAGAATTTCAACCAAACATATATGGCGGCTTAATAAAATAGATGGGTAAAATGTATGACCAACCCCACTTTATTTTTTGTCTCAATCATTTAATTCTAACATACATACCTACGCGCTATCTCCATTCCTTAAGGGCGCTCCCATACAAAATGTTCAATGCAGACTAGAGATATATTGAAGAAAAAGTCCCATAAATGCCCAGGAGTTGCCCCTAATGGGATAAAATATATAACCGACCTCAATTAGTTTTTTGTACTTAACATTTTCTGGATACATACTTGCCCCTTATCTTCACTTTTTAGGGGGACTCCCATACAAATATTGCGTTTTATGAAATTCTTAAATAAATTTAAATTTGTGACTTTTGTGAATATAATCAAAAGTTGCTAACAGATTTTAATCATAAATGGCTTGTTTTTTAGGCTCCATGAAAAGCCCCCCAATAAAAAAAACGCCCAGGAAATAACACCCAATGAAATAAACCCCAAAAAATAGGAAATAACACCCAAAAGCTGTGAATGAAATAAAATCGAAAAATAAATTAAGTAAACCCCAAAACGAAAACGAAACAACCCCCAATATTTGGAAGTTATTTCATATGAAATAACACCCAATGATGAAAATGAAATAACCCCCAATGAAATAAACCCCATCAGCAACAAAAATGAAATTATTCATAAAAGAGTCAGTTTCACCAAGGATGAAGTCAATATGCCCCAACATCAAAGTCGCAAAATTATTGAAATGAATCGTGTGGAGGCCCGCAGGCGTCTTCTTCATAATAAGGGGCCTGTTCGTAAATGCATCACTGCAGTGCATCACACAACCAAACATTGCTTTGCACGGCCAATTTAAGTTTGCTGTTGATCTTTTTTGGCAGAAGCCATTTCTCCACTCCGTATTTAAAACTTGGTTGTGCGTTATCTGCTTAAGCAAAGTTTTTAGGGCATTTAAATTTTCATTTGCAGCGCAGTGATGCATTTACGAACAGGCCCAAGGATATATCCGGTTCAAAAATTTTGCCGCAGTAGATCCTTGTAGCCCCTCTATTTTTGCAGTTCGGAAGACAATTTGCCTTTTACGTTTGGCCTTTACACAACTACATCCACTGTTTAAATATAATTATTTTTCACTTAAAGAATATAGAAAATTGCTATTTCTTCGTTTTCCACTAACAACTTCGAATTCCATTTTTTTAAATATTCACACGAGATGATGTAAAGCGTCCGAACTTCGATGCACAACTGAAAATATTTTATGTTTTACAACAACTCAACTCAACATGCAAGGCAGATTTTACTTCTATGTTGACACTGTTATTCCAAAAAACAGATACTTAAATTCTCAAAAAAAAAAAAAAGGAAAAAGATCAAACTAAGCAAATGAAATAAGCCCCAAATAAAATGAAATAACCTCCAAAAACAAACAGCTTTAAAAATGAAATAACCCCCGAATCAAAAATGAAATAACACCCAAATTAAGCACGCGATGAAACAAGCCCCGAAATTTGTTGGGTGTTATTTCATTGGAGATTACTTCATAATTTGAAAACCCCAAATGAGGAATGAAATAATTCCCAAAAAAAATTAAAAACGGCCCAAAAAAATTGGGAGTTATTTCATATGAAATAACAACCAAAATGTATGAAAAAAAATTGGGGAATATTTCATTTCTCGTTTGGGCGTTATTTCATTGGGGGGCTTTTCGTGGAGCCGTCTTTTATATGTATTTTTTTCCAAAAAAAAAAATTATATTTATTTCTTAAACGACTGGTCATATTAAAAAAAAGTTTTACTAAGTTTTAAAGGAAATTTTTTTGCGGAATTTCTGTTTATTTAATAAACTAAACCGTTTTTGAGTTACGCGAATATATGTTGTGCAACCTCCTCCATTTTCAAAATATCGGTATACATATCTCGAAAACAAGAGCTAATCTAAAAAAAACGGTGGGCACCATTGGATTCAGTGTACCCGAATTATGCTAAATCGCCATTTGGTCGGCTTGTCTAATAACTTTATATTAAATATCAAACGATTTTGTTATTCGTGCTTAATTCCCAGTTTTTTTTCTTGATAAAAACACTTGAAATTTATTGTTGACGGAATAAGCTATTCCTATGCGCATTTCACTGGTTGCTTAGGCCAGATCATCAGGAAACTTCATCCATAAAGATTTTAGACAAATTAAAGATATTTAACCAAATAAAACTGGTTTAATAGGAATAACAAAATCTTTTGAAATTAAAATTTTGTATACGCAAAGAAATTACTTTTTGATAATTTATATTAAATATTTATATATTTTTATATACACTCAAAATATTATGAAGTTTAATTCAAACGAAAATTCATTTTAAACAAATTAAAATTCATTTAAAAAACGGACCATTTACATTTCATTTAAAACAAATGATTTTTACATTCATTTTTTAAGTTTTTATTTATTGAACAGCATATTCGTTAAAATTGAATAGTTTTTACCAAGGCCCATCTACACACAAACAAATTCATAGGTAAAATTACCTAAAAATATGGTATAAAATTAACAAAGCGCTAGGGTAGCATGGCAGTATCTACGTTTCTTAGAGAATATGACTATTAACTTAGGTAATTTCTATGTTCGAAAAAGTATCTAAAAATTATGTAAACGTTACTTACAAACTTTGAAAATTTACTAATGATAGCAAAGTTATTTTATAGTTTTATTTTTGGAATATTATCAAAGCTCAATTTTATACAAGAACATAGATTTTAGGTAAATTTACTACTTTTTTTTGATAAACTAAGCATTTAAAAAAATTTTTTTTTTCAATTTATTTAAATAAAATTGAATACTTTCTTCATTTCATTATAACATTTTATTTTTCAATTCATAATTTTTACAAAGTTATAAATTTAGGGGGTAATTTTGTTGTTCACTTCACCTTGCGTTGAGAAAATTTTCATATAAAATTTTTTGAAATTTTGAAAATTTTTTCAACGCAAGGTGAAGTGAACAACAAAATTACCCCCTTAATGTTGAACTGTTACACATAAGTGAAACTTTCTACTTGTATGACCAAAATATAAGGCTTTCTAAGTCTATATTTTTCTTTTAAATAACTATTAAAACACATAGATTTC
Organism: Pollenia angustigena; assembly: GCA_930367215.1. Taxonomy (NCBI): domain Eukaryota; kingdom Metazoa; phylum Arthropoda; class Insecta; order Diptera; family Polleniidae; genus Pollenia; species Pollenia angustigena. Next base: position 113,168,918 of record OV884057.1, on the reverse strand, counting down.
GGGTATTGTAGTGTCGAAGAAGTGGATAATTCTTTTCCTTTTCCTTTCACTTAAACTTGGATATTTTGGAACCAGTCTTATTATTTGTTGTTATTTTACCACGACTAAATACAACATATGGGTTCTTCATCCAAAATGGCCCCCACTTACACTTCATCATCAAAATTTCCAAATAGGCAAGTAGGGGTAAACTTAGTCTCAAGTGCTATCTATGGCTTGCTTTTCATCGAGATTCTCCTCAGCATTTGCGTTTGTCTTTGATATCTTACTGCAATCTTCAATAGCTTCGATATCGGGTAAAGATTTCTTTATAAGAATTTCGTTTTGCTAAAGTTTAAGTGCTTCTATCTTTAAATGTGTTTCAGAATCATCTTGATTACTAGGGCTGTGTCCATTTCCTCTAAATATATTTTTTATTTAACATACAAATGTGATTTGAAATTAAGAAATGTTTATTTATAGTAAAAATATGTATAATACATACCATTTATATTTTCTTTACCCGTAGTATGTTTTATATATAAATATAACATTTTATTTATTTTTTTTAATTATATTTAAATTTTAACTTTTTTCACAAAAAATATTTAATTGACAATAAAATAAAACTATGTATGTATGTGTATTAAAAAAAATCGAAGAAGATACCTAACTTAATTAGTAATATTAACAAATATATAATAGGTAATAGTTATTTTATAATATGCCAATTATCTTAGGCAATTGAACTTAGCTTTTTGTTTTTATATAAAAATAAATTACCTATGCGCGCCTTGGTAAAATTACCTAGATTATTTTTTTGTGTGTATCAGGTCTGCTTACTTGTACAAAAACAAAAAACTTTTTCTTTTAAGCTGTCAAAAACTTACTACCACATATACAAAGCAAAAGGAAAAAACGTGTATGTAAACAACTTTTGAAAGCTCAAAAGAAAGAAAACAATGATCATCAGGCTTCTTGCGCAGACCTTTTCAATGGGCCTTGGTTTTTACTTTTAAAAAATATATTTTAACCGACAAAAATCAAACTACATAAAAAAACAAAAACGAAAAAACATTATTTTTTGGTAGTTTGTTTTTTGAATAACAAACATAAATGTTAAAAAATAAAATTATTTGTAAAATAACTATATTTTTATTAAATTTTAACAGTACGGAAAACGAATTTATTAACCCACAATCAGTTACTGTAATAATTGTATGAGTGTACTAGACTTAATTTTTTTAAGCATACTTGCCAGTAAAAGGTATAAGTTTCATTGGAGAATTAAGTAAATATATTAATAAAAAGTTTTGATCAGAAATCCGGGGAATACGATTTTTATTACCCAGGAATCCAATAATTGCGAGAAAAACTCAAATCGTAACACATCGGAAAATGCATTATAAATTATGGGGTTTTTTGTTGCAAAGTTTTATTTATTTTTGGATTGTAACTGAAATCAAAGAATGGATTAAGGTCTGCTATAGTATTGTTTAAATGTGCATCTTTTGACAAGGTATTAAAGATTTTGAAACCACAACATTAAACTGTCGCTATCTTCGAGCTCGTTATAATCGTAGATAACTGTGCAAAATGAAAACTATGTTTATTTTTTATTGTTTACGCACTAATTCATATTTTATTTTACAATAATAAATCTTAATATTAGTATTACATAAAATATCAAAAATTGAGATTCTTTATTTATTAACTTTTCTTTCTATAATTCAAACCCTGAATAAATATGTTTGTATCACTATTTTTATAAGATCGAGCCGAATATTATTTGTGAGAAAAACTTGCTCGATCATTGAGGATTGCAAAGACTCGTCCTTTATCTCTCTTTACCGAATTCGCTAGAGTGGCAATTCAACATGGTATTTAAGTTGATATTGAAAGATTGGATATTCTTAATTCGTCGGAATTTTGTAGAGGCACTAGATCATCCAATTGCGAAAGATTGAATAGCGAAGAGTCAGCTGTTACATTTGGATCTTGGAATTGATTAAAAATCATATTGTTGGCTGTCCCAAGTACAGCTTGGACCTGCTGTAGGTTATTGTGTGTAATGTTGTTATTGTTGCTGCCGTTAGCATTGCTATTGGCATAGATGGGTGTGAAACTGCCGCCACTGGTTCGATTAACGAGCATGTTTGAAGCTCCAAATAGCGTTTGTTGTTCGTTAGGACTTGTCATGTTGAAATTGTTATTGTTGCTATTTTCATACAAAGTATTTGTTGTGATAAAAATGTTGCTGTTGTAATTGTTGTTGCTGTTGTATTCGTTATTTGTGACACCTTGAGGTTGATTGCAGGTGATACTTGTTGACAAATTAAAGTTATTTGTCAAATTTTGATACTGCTCTTGATTTATTTGACTTTGATTGTAAACATTTGCCATTTGAGTTTGGCTCTCGGCACTGGAGTTTCTCAAAAGACCTGGTGATGGTGTCAATATATTTCGATTCATCATTGGTGATGTTGGCTGGGGTGAAGGTGATGTTTGATATGTGTTCCGATATGATCCACCATAATAATTCGGCGATAAGTCTGTGCGAGAAAATATTTTATTTTTATTTCGCTTCTTAAATAAGCAAACGTTTTCAACTTACATGGCTCAGCTTTAACCTCAGGAAAAGTTGAAGGTGATTGCATTGACGGTTGTATGTTCCACATCGTTGGTGTGTCCATATTAGTGGCTAAAATAAAAAAATAAATTAACTAAAACAATAAAAACCAATTTGCATACGAGTAAGCAGTTTGAAAATGCAGTAAAAACATAACTTAATAAATAAAACATAGTAGGTAAAATTAAATTGCCACATAAGAATATGTATATTTGAAATAATAAATATTAGTTAGTTAACTTAAAAAAATAATTGTAACCATAATTAACTAAATAAAGCAAATACATGCAAAATAATGAATGACATTGACTCAAAACATCGAAATAATCTGGTATATTTGAGTTGACTTACAAATGTAGAATTATCTTTTAAATCCAATCACCGCTCATATTTCTGCTGCCGAGTTCTTATTTCTAAAAACCCTAAAGCCTTCATTAAATAAATTAAAATTGAAGGGCTTATTGTTAAAACATCATTTGCCACAAAAAAAATATTCTGTGAAAGTCGACTTTGAGGTTTAAAAAATATATTAAAATGTAGTATAAGATAAAAAAAAGTTAATAATCGTCTTAATCGAAAACTAATTGGGAATTGGCTTAAATCTCTTGAGGGTATGTTGGGATGCTTATAACTAATAGGAAAATATATAAAACCACTTTTTCAATTTAGGTGGCTTTTTTTGACAGTTCGATTCGAAAGCAATTTGTTTTCTAATTCTTTTAGTCGTTACTGAACGAATCAAAATTATTTTTGTGAAAAAATAATTTCCATTCGTTCAGTATCGACTGAAAGAATTTGAATTAAATATGTTTTCGAATCGAAAAAGTATTCGCTAATGACTAACAGAAATAGCCCCCAGGTGGCTTATGATGTTTTGACAATAAGCCCTTCAAATTGCTTAAAAAATTTGTTTTGATTCACTTTAAATGTACAATGTGAATTAATAATGAACATATGTTTTTTTTTTTGTTTATTCCATAATTTATAACATTTATTTACACATTAAGTAAAAGTAATGTAACATTTTTCTTAAAACTATTTTTGGTCCATTGTGTTAATAATTTATTTTACGAGTATTAAAGAAATTTAAATCTTATACAATAACAATAAGTTTTCCACACTATTAAAATTTTAAATGAAAAACAACAATTAAGATAAATCAGTAATGTTTGGTCTAGTAATATTTTTTAGAATTTTGTTGTTGTTGCTTTATACTAAAATTTATAAAAAAAACTGTGTTAATCCTGAGAAACTAAAAAAATAACTGATAGAAACTTAGAAGACTTTCATTCTGAAAAGTTTTTAGATTTGGTGAGCAAGACCAAGGCGAATTCAAACAGGTGACCGCATGTCTCTTGCAATTAAAAGGGACAGCTAGCATAACTCTGTGTTTCTCTTTCTCTGATTTTTTGAAATTAAATAGTTTTCTGCCCGGGGCTTTCTTAATTTGTACGGTCAATTTTAATCAGTGTCACAAACCTAAAGGGCAAAATACACTTGTCAAATGCTTGTCCAGCAGCCGAATTCACACGTGTACGTGTGCTGGACGTAATATTCGCCGTCATATTTAAATTTTTTGATTTTCCATCCAGCATAGTCGGTGTGACACATACAAACACATTTTCACTAAAATACCACAATGCTTGATGAGTATTTTGATCAGTGCATTTTGGCCTTTAAGCTTTGTTCACAACTATTAAATATTTGACGTCCTTCACGTAACCACTAGTTAAAAAAAAATATATTAACTTATTCAAAACATTTGGCTATATCAAACATCATTTAAAAGTGTTTAAATAAAGCTAAAGTTTGATCAATTTACTGTTCACGCTTTTTTTGGATTTTTTTGTTAAATATTTGTTAGCTCTGAACATTTCTTTAGTTGTTTTTTTTTTTTGTTTATTAATTTTATGAGAATGAGAATTTTGAAACAGATAGATAACGCTTTACGCGCTGATTTAGGATGGTATGTTAGATGCTCAATATTTGTTACAGACCAACTTAAATCAGCACGTAAAGCGTTTTCTATCCGTCAAACATTTTCACACCCTTACAAAATGTGTGAAGTTAACCGAAATAGCGCGGCGTCAACTTTTGGTAATTCTTTAATCCGATTTTGACAGCGCTTTAAGTAGTGAAGTTGGCTGCTATTGTTACAAATTAATGACAATTTAGATATTTTTTGGTCAATCTAGCGGTTTTATCTTAATTTTTATTTCTATTTTGTGTAGATAAGTTAACTTTACTGTTCATGACACAGAAATCTTACGCCTAACGAGTTGATAAACATAGGTTGGTCTGTTAGATATAAAATGTTTTGTATGAAATAATAAATGATGCTCAACATTTTTCACAAAGTTGAAAAGAGCACCAGACTATAGAGAAACCCTTGCTTAAAACCATTCCATTCAAAATTAAACAAAGGTGTACGAAAGATGGTGCGAAACTACAAAATTGTTGTGTACAATGTACGAAAATATAAGAATGTTTTAGAAAAATTGGTTTTTATAAACTCAGAAAATAATTCGTACACTTATCGAAATTATTTCTTAATTGTTAACATTTCAAACAAAAATTTGTTACTTCCCTGCGGGAAATTTGTATCAATTGTTCCAATAGACTGGTCCTGGGACATGTGAAAATAGAACAAGTTCAAAAAGAAAGAACTCGTTAACTGGTATATGAAGATAAAGTACAGTCTTACCGTAGTGTGACCATTATTTTGGGACTTTTAAAAATTTGGTTCTAGGACTTTTTTTATTGAAATTGTACTACATTGTATTGAAATAATACTACATTGTAATAACTAACACTAAACACGTTCATTGAGAATAGATGTCTGACTGGTCAAATGGTGCCAATTGGCCCCCTCCAATGACAACCCCATGTGAATGTGATTGGTTTTATTCATATAAAGTGTAAGAACTAGAACCAGTCTATACCACCAAAGACCTATCAAGGGACTACTTTGTTGTCAGTTGGCTTCCCTCCAGGGGTTGCTCTAGAATCAGGACAATTTTAGTTGTGCAACTTTTTCTGAAATTTCTTTTGAACTTGAACTTCTTGAACTTGTGTCCCAAAAAAAATAATTATTTTATGCCCCACCTTTTTTTGGAAGCTTATAGGGTAAAGTATTTTTGTGATTTTTTTCAGATTTTTCGGATGAGGTTTAGAAGTCGCTAAAGTCGAATTTAACCCAAAAATCGGGTTTTCTCGACTATTTTTGAATTTTGCTTATTACTCGGCACATAAACAAGATTTTCTTTGTTACTAAGCCAATTTTTTACAGAAAACTATTCAAACTTTACTTCTCTGTGCAGATATTATAAGTTTCGGTTATTTTTTTGCTCACTTGGGTCCCCTTAATGACATTTTTTTGTAAATTTAGCATTAATTTGAATAATGCTTTGTAACTTTTAAAATTTATATTGAAGTTAAAAAAACTAATGATTCAGTTTAAAAGGTGGATAAATTCTGAGATACTAGGTATTCTTTCAAAATATTAAATATGAATTATATACGCGAAGATTTAAACATTTTTATAAAAGCGCAACTTCAGGAAATGCACCCAAGAGAAGATGACAAAGAACTGCTTTAACTCAGCCTTATATTTTAGTGTGATAGATCCGAGCCCCATACGACAATAAAAGCTCCTGAAGCCATTAATCGGGAACGCTGGATGATGAAAATTAAATATTTTTTAAAAATATGCCTTTTTCAAAACAGCTTCAATTCTGCATAAGTGCTTCAAAAATGTTGCCTTGCTTAAATTTAATTCATTTATTTTGAGAATATACATAAAAAATTGGTACGGTTTATTGGTTAAGGTTTATTGAAGCAATTGACTGACTACAAATGCTTTAACGAATCAATCGCACGCACCACGTTGAAAACTTTTCTGCGGCATCAGTTGTACTTAAAAAGGGTATAACTTTGGAAAGGTAAGAGCAAATTTAATTATTTTATTTTAATTAGAATTTATCCCGGTTTTAGGTTAAATTCGATTTTAGCGGCCTCTAAACCTCTTCCGAAAAATCTGAAAAAAAATCACAAAAATAGTTTACCCTATAAGCTTTAAAAAAATGCTGGGGTACCTTTAAAAATCAAAAAAAAATTTTTTGGGACACATTATTGCTCACCTGTTCGCACCATTAGTATGTTTGTTATACAAATTATGCATGTCATGTATGAAAAGTTTTACAAACAAAAAAGGGTTTAAATAACCTGACTGTTTTTATTTTTAGAATTTTTTCTTATTTTAGATAAATGTTTTCTTTCTCATACCGCAATACACCAAAAAGCGAAACAAAGAATGAAACAAAATGTCAAATATTATTCTTTGGCAAAAAAAAAAAAAAAAAAAAACTAATGACAGTACAAAAAAATAACCGTGTACTGGCAGTTATTTCCTTCTCCCTATTCTTTTAAAAACTCAATAATTGCGCAACTAAAATTAACCTGTCTGATCCAGGGCTTAAAAAAGTTAACAACTATTTTTTAATTATATGTGAACTTAAAGAAAAAATAATTTCCTGAATTTCGAATGAAATTTCCGTTAGTTTATCTTACATTTAAAACTAAATTTTAATTTAAGCTTTTGTTTAGCTTAGAGTAAGATTTTTTCCAAAATTTATGCAAAACTATTAAAAAATATGAAGTTACGAAATTTGTTTTCGTAAAATGATGCAAGGATTTTTTCAGTGTAATGAAATATAAGGAGTAGAGGCCTGCAAAATTCCATTTAAATACTCATTCAAATGATTAAAAAACATTTTTAAAATTTGAACTGTAGTTTCGCTGTTACAAAGAAATACTAAAGTGAGTTGAAAAAACACACATTCTTTATTGTAAAATGTGACCTTGGAATATGTAGTATGTATGTACGAAATATTTTGTATATTTATTTCTTTGATAATATTGCAACAACAATTCTTTGTTATGCGTATGCTCCATACGACACACAAGTAAAGATCTCGCAGACTGCACGTAGTAATTTTTAAATATAAGTCGTATAGGCAATCATTTTTTACTGTATTGAAAGGTTTTGAAGGAAACAAGTTCTATTTGGAGTGTATTTCTTTGAATACTTGTATCCTCACAACACCATTTAAACTGCATACCATTTGTCGTTGTGTTTGTAAACTCATTTGACATTTGTTGTGTGTTTGATTTTCGAATACATTAATGCAGGTCTTTCATAAGGAGACGTTTAAAAACTACATGACATACTTTTATTCACTAAAATACTTCACCCTTTGTTAAGTATATCATATATTGCATTAAATCTTCTTGAAAATATGTACTACATATTTGTAAGAATAATTTAATTGATTATTTAGTTCTTTTGATTTTAAGAACACACATTAACCAATTATTAAAAACGAAAGTAAACAGCTGTTTAGTTTTCTTTTTGTAAAAATCTAAAAAATCAATTAAATGGGAATTAAGGAAGTATATATTGGTGCTTCTTTAACAATATGCTCCATGCAGGTACTAATTCTTATGTTTCGAATAAATATAGGGGTCTAATCACCGCATACGATATCGAGCAAAGTTGACCGACATTTTTTATTTTGGTATCATGACACACGATATCGAACAAAATGTATAGTAATTTGAGATGATAGCATTCGATACAAAGTAACCAAAGACATCATCTCTCGATACGTCAGTGTGTATCGAATGCAAAAAAATACGATACTTTACTCGGTACGCTAATTTACCCGATATCGAATGCGGTGATTTGACCATTGAGGACAAATTACAATACACTTTTAAAGGAAATTTCGCTCGATACCGAATGCCGTAAGTCGCCCCCAGTTTTATAAAAAAAATTTAGATATAAAAGGTAATTGCTTATCTACTTATGTACTAGTTATATATCTGTTAAATCCGAATTTCTAGTACGAGGATGTTAATGTTATAATAATATAAAGTTCATTTTTAAATTTTTGTTTTGTTGTTACAAAATTTGTGGATTTTAATGGTTAAAATGTTTGCTAAATTAATCATAAATTTTATTTAAGTAAATGTGTGAGTTAGTGATTTTAAAATAAATGTTTTTATTACCCAATGAAATCTACCCAGCGGAAAAAAGAAGTAGAAGGAGACCTTCTAAATGGCTTTTTTTTTGCAGACATTAGGCCTTGCCTTGTCGCATCTACTTTGAAGGCTTACAAAAAATTAATAATTTATAACTATTGATGTTGTGTATATTTTTTTTCCAATTTGAGAAGTAGTTCCTGCGCATTTTTATACAACTTCTAAAAGGACGATTTCGGCAGACTTTATTTTAGAATGGACATTTGAATTTGTAATATATTTCATAAAAATATATATAATATTTCTAAAAGACCTCTTCAAAGCAGGTAGAATGCGATTGCAATTTTTCCCGCTGGGCACTTAATAAGTACTTTTTATACAAATTAATAAATTTGTTTGTATTGGATGTATGTAGTATGTTTGGATGGTAAACAGATGTATTTAATAATAATAAATAATTTGTATACAAAATTATAAACTTACAATTTGCAATATTACATTGTATTTGATTTTGCTCGAGTTGTTGTATTTCTCTTAATAAATTCATTGGATTACCACCTGTTTTAATACGTTTTCGTTTGATATTATCTAAAATAAATGTGAATTGTTAACAAATAAAATAAAATTGAAAATATTTGTTGCAAATTAAATTATTAACTTGACTAGTCATCACTGAGTAAAAATAATACTGAGCATTTTAGTTTCGGATCTTATTTTCTATTATTGTTTGAATAATTTCGACTAAAATAGTTTTGAATAATGCCTGCAAAGAAAATACAGTCAGGTCGTTTGTAATAAATATTAACGGAAAGCTCCATTAATGTCTTAAATTTTGAGATTTGGTTAGGCTTAAATTCAGTTTTAAATAATGTAGAAAATGTTTGAAATAATTTTATAAAACCTCCTAAATTTTGAAAATGATTAGAAATGAAAGTGTATGTAGGAATAGGGCTTAAATTAGGTCTGCTTTGAAAGGCGCGGTTCAATTGCTTTTAGAACATAAAACAATTGGAAGTTCGATAGCGTCAAACGTTTGAATTGTTCAATGCAGACCATTTGCAGCTGCCAAACGCATTGCGACTTCTTCAGGAGTCAAAACTGGTTGATTGGAAAAAACGTTTTCGTTATTTGTGTCATTACATTGTGTTGGTAAACTCGTGTACAGGGCAAAGTGTTCAGCCTCCGAAAGATCGACATTAGGGTCAAGTACAACACCAAAGGCTCCTTCGCACAAATTCTTAATGCTTTGTCGATCTGCAATCGCTATAAGTTCCATGTTACCATCCGATATTGGAATATCAGCCAGTTGTAATGCACTCAAAGTTTTTCGATCCAAAAGTCCGCCATCGTATCTTAAAGCGCAGGAACTAGAATGTGATCTTTCTTGTTTACGCAATAACATTTCCGTGCTATCTCCCTTTAGGGGAATATGAATAACATCGGCATTACGTTGAGCTGGTCGCTTTCCCGAAACACTGCTGGCACTACGACCTACAGCTCGTTGAGATAATTCATTGGTTTTTGGGTCCACTCCTAAGAAATTTGGTTGCAGAGATTTAGCCGATCGTATTGAGGCACGATTGTTATCATTCATCGAAAAATTACCAATACTAGGCTCACGACTTTGGCTTGGAGTAGTAGCTTTTGAATTCGATTCATCTCCCGAAGCTGAAGCATCGGCTTTACTCTTCTTGCGTGAAAACAAACGTGAAAAGAAACCTTGTTTTTTTTTGGGCGAAGGCGTTGAATTGGCCGAACGTTTGGTAGGACTTTGGTCGGGTGTCCGCATGATGATAATTTGTGAAGGTGGTCTTGAAGAAATACTGCCATTACTGCTACTATTAGCCGTATGACAAGGTGAAGAATTAGTGTTTACACCTATCCACAATTCTTGGGAAGGTTTTCGTTTGGGAGGTAATGGAGGCAAAATTCGTTCTCCTATTGGTGAAGGAGTTCTGGGAGGCAAAGGTAAAGGAGGAGATGGTGGAGTTTGTGGTGTTTGAGCAACGTTAACTTTAATTCTAGGTGCAGGTGGATTTGTGATAATAACTAAATCATCTTCTGCATTACCCTGAGAATTTTTATTTTTAATACTATTTTGCCCTTGAGCTTGTATTGTTAAATAATCGCTTGCAATTTCAATAGGATTTTTTAATGCAATCTGCAGACTCGTATAAGTAGCAGTTTCATCAAAATTCTCATCGAGATCTACTGACACCTGCGCGCTAGCAGAACAATTCAAATTTTCAACATCATCGGCCAAGTATCGACTATAGTCGCCCTGTAACTGATCAGCTCTATTACGCTTGGCTAATAGTTCCAAGCAGTACTTGTCGTCAAGTTCAATGTCCTGCTCAATTAGGTCAGTGTTCATACGATTATCGTCTGTTAAGGAAATTGTATCTTGGCTAGTTACTCCTACGCTTTTAATCATATCACTTGCACCACTCAACGATAACATATCGCCATTTTCTACTATAAGGCTGTCCGTACGTTCGAATTCATTGGAATTAATCCATTTGGTTATTTTATCTACGGTCGTCAATGCACGCGAATTTATTTCCCTATCTCCTAAAAACTCTTCAACTGGCGTTGAAGTTTGTGTGTAATCATCAGTCGAAGGAAAAGTTATTTGTGGTACTGGGAATTCAATTTCCATGTCACCGTTTGCACGTTCAATGTAACTGTAGTTGTCGGTATCGTCATTATCGTCATCTTCGTCACAGTCTTTATTGTCATCATCGTAGCTTTTCTCATGCGTTTTTCTTTTCTCGTCGCCATCATTTAAAGTGTCAGAACTTAAAGGTTTACTAGCTGAACTATCACTTGTAACAGTATCATCATTTTCATTGTCATTGTCGCCAGCATCTGCCTGGGGTGGTGCTGAATACTTGGTTGCTGTTGTTTCACTGTCCAACGAGAGAATTTGTTGGAATATTTCCATATCCTTCTGACGTTTTAATTTGCGTTGTATAAGTGGAAATGTTCTCATACCTGGATCCGGATAAAATTCAAACTGCAATGGTTCACTGGTTTCTCCATCAGAAGGTCGGAACAGTTGTATGAACACCTAAAAATTTTAAGTGAACGCAATATAATGGTTTTACATTTAAGTTTCGTCTAGTTTGTATGAACCTGGACTTTGTGATTTACATCTGGATTAATATAGCGGGGAGTCTTAAAGGTAATGGCGGCTGACTTATGGACGTCTGTTTGTTGGAATTCACCAAAGTCTTCCCAATACAGCTCATTGTTTCTCAATTCGAAAAATCTAACTTTGATATCATCTTTGGGCACTTTTTCACAAAGCAAAATAATTTTATCACCTCCAGTTACTTTGGCTGCGCAGCTACACAAACGGCAAATTACTAAATCATTTATAGACTTCTTGTCATAGATGATGTCTGACACTACAGGAGGTATAGGAAACGGTTTTTTCACCCCGGCTATTGGTATAAAGGCTTGAAAGCAAAGACGTACAACATTGAGATCTATTGATGAAGGTTGATCTTTGTGAGCAAAACTGGCTGAAATTTTGAAAAAGTGCAACAAATTAACAAACACAACTGGAAGGCAAGTTTGATAAGAACTTACTTTTAAATGGGTCAATACGTTTTTTCTCACGTTCTTCGAGTGCTGCTTTAATGTCTTTCTTTTTAACACATTGTATTCCCAAGTTGCTAAAAACCGCTCTCATCGGGGGTCCATTAATAGTCGCTAAGCACACACCATGTGCACACCCTTCTTTGCCAACAAGATTATGTGGATGTGGTCGATAGGGTTCATCTTTGGTAACACATGAAACAACAACTTTAACTTTTCCCTCGTAACCTTCTATTTCGATTGTGGGGAAAGTTTTATTTTCAGGCGTTGAATGGACTCCCGGTATAGAGCCAGCCGAACGTCCTTCACAAATGTATCGAAAACGAAGACCCTTGAGGGCGGGTTGTTCTACGATTTTGATGCGAACCCCTTCCAAATTCGGAACACTTGGCTGTGGAAAATTTGTAAAAGTGGGTGATGATGATGCTGAAGAGGTGGATGATACGGACGGTGGGTTGTACATTGTGTCTGTTAAAGTACTGAGGACGTCATCTACTGCAAATACATAAATTAAATGAAAATTGTATTCCACTGTCAATTAAATACTGTAAAATAATAAAACAGGAAAAGAATGCCAAACATGGATGCAACACAGATTATTTGAAATCGTTGAGGGGTAAATAAATTAATGTCTGATCTTTCATACACTTATGACTTACGTGTATGATGAACAACAGCAAATACAGGGGAAACATAAAATGAACACTTGCCAGAAAATTTTTGGCTTAACTTTGAAATACCCATCTCATAATTGAAATCTGAAATGTTGTCCTAAGCTTTTAATTATTATATAGCCCAGTGTCGCTCACAAGAAATGTACATAAACCTTACAGAGTCTTTTTAAAAACCGATTTTCTTCTGACACGACAAAAAGTTTTCACTACATAATCTTCTTTACACATAAAAATAAGTTGCATTATGTTAGTACTTGATGTTCTTTGTAATAAACCGATTCTGTTTCTAGAAATCTTCCATGAAAAGTGACCCCAATACCAATATTGTTATGGGCCAAACAGCTTGTTCCCTTTAAATTTTGTACAAACAATTCAGTTATAAATATACTTACATAAATAAATTGTTAGCCATCAAATTTATCCTCAAATTTATTTTTCGAAACTTTTTGAAAATTGTATACATTTATACATAAAATGCAATATCCCCAATCCTTACTAACAAAAATCTAACCCCAAATGAATGTTGATATCCCCTCATCAGGCAACACGTTTGATGATACCCATCATACATTTCTCATTTAAAATGGTTTGATTGAGATGTTATGGAAATGTTCGTGCTAATTGCGGATTTTTTGTTTCTGGCTCATGGAAATAAAACCGTAAACAACCCAAATCTCGGAAAATGAAATTCCTAAAATGTCTTCGAACATAAAACACGCTAAAACAGCTCCCCTTTTCGATGTACATATAAGCTTTGTTAGTTAAAGGTACCCATGCACGAAATGATTTTTGATATCTGACTTGTCAAATTTACCACTGCAAAATACAAACATGTCATGTTTAACACTGTTAATGTAAAAGTCAAACGCAAAGTCCCTGACAAAATTTCAATTAGAATGAAACCGGAAGCTGCGGTCTACTATTGACGGAATCATTAGCCGGCTGAAGTTAACATTTAACAACAGCGTTATAACTATGTATGATCATTTCACCATTTAATAGAAATTGTGTACATACATACATGTGGGCATTTCCATAAGAATTTCAACCACGACCCAAAAAATAAAAACCCTTGGAACTTTTTTTTAACTATGGAAGAATGAAAAAACACTCAAACGTTACTATTGAGAGGCACTTATAGCTTATTACAATTTTTAACAAGCAACAAATAAAAGTATAAACTTACTATCTCTTTGATATCTTTTTAGTTACTGCAAGTAACAATTTTTACTTTTCTGCCCATTAAATAAAGACTAGATGACCCGTGCGAATATTTCGCACCGTTAGTTGTCATTTTTGTAACATAAAATGAAAATAATTAATAGAAATTTTAGTAACTTCAATACATTTTATTAAAAGTATAAAAATATTAGAAATCATAATATATATCATACATATTTATATACATACATACATATATATGCTTAAATGCTTTTATAATACTTCTTTGAATACAATGTTAGAGGTAATGACATGATCATCGTTAACTTTTTGCCCGTACGAATCCTTTATCAATGAAAATATTAATTTTTCAATTTCTAATTATTTTTCGTCATTAGTGTTAGAAATAAGCTTTAAAATGAGATATCATTCATTAAATTTGATGCGGTGGTACGGGAGATACTTGCAACCGACAAAAAAAAAGTGCTTTAGAAATAATATATATGATATTGAAATTATACTTTTAAATTAATGTTACAACAACAAAGAACAAGATCCATGAGGAAAGACCAAATATATACATATATCGTGGTGCATAAACAACAATTGTCTTTGTCATTTGTATTTGATCAGTCGCAGGTGTTTAAAAATAAAAGTTCAAAGCAAGATGTTCGCTGCAAAAAAATATTGATCGGAATTTGTTTTTAAATTGGTATAATAAAAAATTTATAAGCTTTTAAAGGTCGTCACGTACGATATTGTAAATACTATAAATGCAACTAAATGTTTCACCTTGTTGTGTTGGTATTTAGTTAAAATTTGGTCCAAACGTATTTTATTGCAATCTTAATCATCTAACCAAATATTATTCGAATCGGTCCACATTGGACTGTAGCTTTAAATGCCATTACTTCCTTATAAATGTTGGTAATAACATACAAATCGGCAGCAATATATTTTACGATAGGTACTATGTCATGACAAATGTTGTGCTAGTAAGTCCAAAATGAGCCATAGGTCCCTTATAAACCCCTAACTTAAATCGGTTAGAGGAAAACAAATCCCAAATATATGTATATACTAGCTTAACCCGTTGCGCTTCGCTACAATGCTTTAGCCAACTTTGAAGACTCTCCCTTTAATAGTTCTTCAGTAGAGAGATGTTTATTTTTATTTTCAAAAGTGTAGTATACCATAAGAGTGACTTCTAGAAAGTTTGAACATTCTCACTATTACAGTTCTTAAGATATGCGATGTTAAACATTGGCGTCCTATGGGGGATTCCAATACCCCCGCTGCTATTTTATTTCAATTTCGGGGCTAAGAAGATCCTACTACAAAAAGTTCAGCAACATGCGTCCAGCGGCTCTTAATATGTGCGATAATTAATAATAAAAAAAAATAAGTAGCCTATCTTATTTTTAGGGCTCACGTGATGTTACTCTAAATATTTCAGGAAAATCGGTTCAGTAGTTTCGGAGTCTATAAGGCGACAAACAAACAAGCAAACATACAAACATTTTTCATTTATATATATATAGAAGATAGATAGATAGATAGATAGATGGCTAAATAATATTTGGCACAAATACATTTTATATAATTCTTAATCTTATAGCATAATTTTGTTCTGGCTAATTTCAAACCTTGTAAATACTATAAGAGAAATCTCTGTCACGTACGGTATGTCACGAACGATATTACATTTTGTTTATTATAAAACAAAATTTTTTTTTAATTACGAATTATAAAGGAAAAATATTAGGTTTAATGTAAAAAATAAAAAAAAAGTGTCACGTATGATGACGCAAAAATGCCCATATGTATATAAAAACGATTCATTATTATTTTATATTATATAAAGAAAACAATTTTAAAATGGCTAAACTCTTTTACAGTGCAAGTGAGTTTTTTTGTGGCGGCAGCCCGCCCGCCAAGAACTACTTTGGTTTCTACAAAAACTATGAAAAAAACAGAGCCTTTATAAGAGGCAAATAATATGTACGTTTGTTACCGAATGTTATAAACATTCTATTAAACAACATTTTTGATAGTCTTGCACAATTATGTACATGTGACTTAAAAAGTTGACAAGTCTAAAGTAAAAAGCATGTCGTGTATACTGACTTTATGTTCTGTATTCCATTAAATTTCAACAATTTTTTCAAATATTCGAATGTTTAAAATAATCTCATAAACTAAGTTAATTACATTATGAAAATCTGTGGCCAATGAGGAAGAGAAACTTTATGATTCAAAAATACTTTGCATGTATGTGTGCCTGGTTGCTGATTTTAAAGAAAATTATTTTCATTGCTTTTGATTTTTTCTTAAACCTTTTGCAGCCAGATGGATAAAAAGTCTGACGTCAATAATAAACAAATCGAATATTGATCGCACCATAACGATTACACGGGTACAAGTGTTTGCGCGTTTGAGTATTTTTGTTTGTTTATTTTACCGGTTGGTTCACTAATGTTGAAACACATACATACATACAAACATACATACATACATACATACATAAATATTAAGAAGAAACATTTAATTGTTCAAATTTCGATTGTTTATTTCGAAATTACAATTGAAATTTTGTTGTTCATTAGCCAGTTTATTACACTTGCGTGTGTTCGTGTACAAGTTTCATCTACCACAAATTAAAATAAGAAAATATGTACGTACATGCATTTGTACATATTTATTTACATTCAAATGAACATATGTAAATTGATATTTACTGTGTATTCAATGTTTTCCCATTTTGTTTGTTTAAAATAATAAATTTTTTTTCAGTGTTTAGTCTTAAGTATAATTTGAAAAAGGAAAAAAAAAACTGTAATTTAAAAAGCGGATAATTGACATTGAAAACAATTGAAACGTCGCGATGATTGCAACAAATATAAAGGTTGTTTAAAGAAAGAAAATAATGTATTGCACAGTGGGGCGTATGATCATATACAATTACTTATACGCCATACTGGTACGAAAAACCGAATCAAATTTGATTTTAATAACACTGGTCTGTAGGGAAACCCGATTTAAATAAAAATAGAGGCATATAAAAAATTAAAACGGCTAAATTCAAATCCAGTGCTTAAAAAACTGCAATAACTTTCATTTATTTTGATTTTTCATCCGCTTGTGCTTCTGAAATTAAGAACAGTCTTATTAAAAGCGGAATCACAAAACAAACAGTTGAGCGAAACTTTTGCAAGCAGTTGTTTAAAAAATGTTGGTTACAGTATCAAAAATTTAAGTACAATCAGTCTCTTTGCTTTTGCAATTCGCAAACAGTCGTAGACACAAAACTTTTTGTGTTTGCAAGCTATAACTTATAAGCAGGCCTGCCATATGTGCCAACTTTTCGTCATTTTGCAGATTTTTTTTTGCCTATAAATTAAAAAAGGTCTAATATGCTGGTTTTTGCTCAAAAATGCCGAATTTTTGATTAACTTCTAAAGCACAGTAACTTTTGTTTGTTTTACTATAATTTTTAGCCAAGTCGGCCTAAATCAAATAAAAGGCGCTTATAATCTACATATCTCGATGAGACAACTTGATCTAGACTATGCAGACGACATCTGCTTAATTTCGCAAAACTTAACCGAAATGCAACAAAAGCTAGACAAGATTATCACAAAACCGACAACTTTTTGATCAATACCTCAAAGACGTGAACGAATACCTCTATCTGGGATCCTTCATTGACAAATCTAGAAAATATGCGACAGACATTAAGTACTAAAACGTCAAAACAAGTCAAACTTTCGGTATGCTGAACAAAGTATGGAAATAATCCAACCTATCGCGAAGTACAAAAATTAAACTCTTCAACTCCAACGTGAAATGAACACTACTTTACGGCTATGAAACCTTTCCACAAACAGTTCTAGAAAAATACAAATGTTTCTGGTCGGACACAATCAGTAACGAAGAGCTTTGGTGCCGTACTCAACAACCGCAGATCACAGAATCTATAAAGATGGCTAGGGCACACTCTTCGCAAACCTCCTGACAACATTACAAAGAAAGCGCTTGAATTGAATTCCCAAGGGAGCCTTAAAAAGGGTCATCCACATAACAACTGGAAACGAAACGCTACAAAGGAAATCCGAGACGTAGGATATTGCTGGAGTAAAATCAAACGCATAGCCGAGAGCAGATATGACTAAAAGAATCTTGTTCTGGACCTATGTTCCTTCTAGGAATTTAAAAGGATTGTTTGAGTAATATTATAAACATATATACAAGTTTACTTACGCATTGCATTAAGTTCATTATTTTGTTGTTCATTTTGAAGAATATTATCTGCAAAAAACGAAAAGCAAAAATTAAAAACATTATAATTAATTTAGTTATTTATATGTTACATATATGTATTACATTATATCTTAAACTTAAATGCACTAAACAGTTCGAATCAATATCTAAAAATTCGATCTTTGATCTTTATTCTAACGATATAAAAATTATACATTTACTACACATACATACATTTATTAGAGGAGACTACCACTTTTTACAATCTACATGATCATAGAAATGAAGAACGGTGATGCCAAGTCTAATACCATGTTCACAACATGTATTTCCATACAAAATTTTGAGAGCGAAACAGGTCGTTTTATTAAAAAACATGCTGCGAAACAGGAAAAATGTACTATCATCTCCAATTTTGATAACAATTATTGGTAGTTTATCTGAACTAGCTCTCAAAAGAACTCAAAACAAAATTTAAAATTGATGATTGATGAAAGTGATAATCATAAAATAATAATATATATAAAATTTAAAAAAGTACGATCTTAGTAGGCTATCATGCCTATTTTATTTTTACAAAATATCACAGTACTTTACTGCAGATTATAATTTGTTGCCTAATTAACCTAACATATCATGATTTCTTTTAGGAATATTATTAGGCCTATTAAAGTGATTTTCAGGAGGAACAAGGTATAGAGTAGGAGTCGAAGTTGGAGTCGAACTTAAAAAACATCAGCGGTTGGAATCGGAGTTAGAACTATTTTTTGGCGACTCTCTAGTCAGAATCTTACTGCTAGACCTATTTCTAGCACGTGTTCCCTCTCACCTTCTGTTTTTAGAAATACAGCGGCAAAAACAGACTTTATAAGTAACTAGCTGACCCGACAGACGTTGTCCTGTCCAAATTAGGAAAAATGTTTGCGTTCGATTTTTAAAATCCGTTAAAAAGATACGAACATTTGAAAGAAAAATTAGTCAAATCGATGGAGCCGTTTTCTAATTTTAGGTAAATCGAAAAAAGTGGGCGGGGCAAAATTTTCTTTCCGTAAAAACCTTATAACCATGGCAATCATTTTAAAGAAAAAATCGGTCAAGCCATTCTTAAGTTATGCGCTTAATAGAAAAAGTGGGCGTAAAAGTAGGCGTGGTAAATTTTTCTTTCGATCAAAACTTAAAATGGATTAATACGAACATTTGAAAGAAAAAGTTGTCAAATCGATGGAGCCGTTTTCTGATTTTAGGTAATTCGAAAAAAGTGGGTTCGTATAAATCTAAGATGGACCATGGCGATCATTATAAAGAAAAAGTCGTCACAATTATATAGATGTCATTGGTGGTGCAATATGAAAATTGGATTTTGCCACGCCCCTCCGCCCGCAGACCGAAAATCAGGCTTCACAGTGTCACCCGTCTGAATATTCTGAAGATTCCCTGAAATAGATAGATAGATGAAACGATTAACCCAAAAACAGACGCAAAGGAATATTCAGCAAAACAATTAAAAAGTTGTCAAAAGTCTTAAGTACAAGTTGGTATTGAAAGGTACATAACAGTGCTTAAACGGGGTCGCAGTCCTACCACATCAGCAGTTGCTTCGGCCCCAAAAGTATTAAATGATCGCGTAACTGGTAAAATTAGTTCCCAAAATCGTTTTGCAATTCTGGACGATGAATCCTCTGAAGCACCAAATATCATCAAATCGTCTATGCCACCCCAGATATATCTTAGAGAGCAAACATCAAATCAATTAATAAAGAGTTTAATCTCTAAGTGAAAACTCTTTTTTTGTAAATGCAGGTAAATTATGAAGAAGATTTTCGTAAAGTAATTGCTAAATTTGAAGCACTTGTGGTGTAAAAACAATCGTGTGTTAAATTAACTTCCAATCAAATTAACCAACACTTTCTGGTATGCAATTTCTTAAAATGTTTTTATGTTAAACAACACTAAGAGAATGATATTATTCTTCTTTTTCGTTTTAACAACCACGATTTTCTTAAACTGTAACTTTACGTAATTAATAAAGAATATATTAGAATTATTATTAGATTACATTTCCTAGTTGTTTCATTTGAGCTCAAGCCGCCACACACTTAATAAAAACATTTATACATACCAACTTAAGAGCAGTAAAAGGTTCAGGTAGTGATTAAAGACATTGACTCATGCGTAGAACCAGACGAATTAAAAACGTTTTTAGAAGAGAAGGGCTTCAAAATAAAATATATAACACATATTAAACAAATCCCCAACCACTTTTTCGAGTTGACTTTGAACCCGGCGACGATAAAAAAAAAGAAACGCATCCCATTTACATTTAAAACTGTATTTTGCACAGAAGAATCACGATAGAGGAGTTGCACAAAAGAAGTAGCCGCGTAAAATGTTTAAACTGCCAAGAATTTGGTCATACTAAGGTACACAGCTATTTACCCACTGGTGTAAAAAATATAGCAACTGTGGCGGTTATCACACTGCCAACTATAGAGAATGCCCTGTTTACCCAATCGTCAAGCAGTCGGTTGGATCGAAACCTAATCCCCCTCAAATGCAGGTAACAAATCAAGTAAAAACTAATGACATTTTGGAACCGCAGCCCAGTAATAACAGAACCTCCTACTCTAACCTCCTAAAATCGAACAATGTGCCAATGCAATGTGCTTCGCCAGTTAATGATGAAACTCCAGTTTCTAATTTAGGAAATCTAGAAAAAACCATCGAAACATAAGTGCAAACAGTAAATAGTTTTACGAACACAATGGGTTATATGATGCAGGGAATTCTAAGAATGCAATCGATGTTATTGCAAGCTGTATTTAACAAGCCATGAATTGTTTAAAAATTTGTTTTTGGCAGGCAAACGGCATCCGCCAACTTAAAAACGAGCTAGAACACTTTCTTAAAAATAAGCAAATTTATGTTATGATGATTTCAGAAACTCATTTGACCTCAATATAATACCATTGATCCTCGTGATACAGCTTGTGAAGGCTCAGCCCAAATCAAACACTACTAAATGTGTGATCATTGTAAAGATAATCTGCAAGCAACGAACATTTGCGTTGAAGAGCTGAATCGAATTTCATTGAATATATACCCCCCACCAAGATTTTCAATATCAAAAAATCAATATTATAAATCATAAGAACCATGTTTCTTGCCGCTGGCGATATTAACGCTAAACATACCTTCTAGGGGTCGTCGTGTTTTGTGTTATATGGTTTTTTAAATGTGGTCGCCAGCGTACAACCATCATATTGGCCTTCTGATCAGCAAAAAATTCCAAATGCCATCGATTTTGGCTTGGTTAAAAACATTCCCATAGAAACGATTCATGTTGAAGCTTCCTTAGAATTATCTTCCGATCACACACCTACAATTGTTACTATAATAAACCCCAATAGAATTTCCATTTTGTTACTTAGCGACGTCAACCATACAAATAAATTGGTTAAAATATAAAAATGTCTTAGTACCCATTCCACAGAAAATATTCCGCTTAGTACACCGGAGAATGTAGATCTCTCTATTGTTAATTTTGACAGTTATCTAAACTAGCTGTTCAACATTCCAGTATTACCCTAAAAAAATAATAAAATATATTCTACAGAAGTCGAGCGGCTCTTGACTGAAAAATGAGAGTTCGAAGAGAGTGGCAATTCAACAGATCCGCTCATTAAAAGAATGCACAAAAAGGCTAAGAAAGTTACTGCAGTCTCAGAAAACGACTTCCCTGGAAACATATCTTAAGGAACTTGATGTAACTCCACAATCATACGTGCAGTTAGAAATCTCGAAAGACCACGAGACGAAAAACCACCATTAAGAAACTTGAATGGAAGTTGGGTAAGAAATGATAAAGGAATTTTTTTTGTTAAACATTTGAAAAACGTTTGAAAAACGTTTTTACGCAAAAAATATCTCACGATGTAGCAGTCGAGTTACCGTCTGTTAATGTTAGTGCAGCTATTCCCGTAAGATTTGAGATAAGAAAATAGTGAAAATAGTTTTTAAACTCACTTTTGTATTTTATCTGTTTTTGGAATGTATTAACAAAACATTTGCTTGAATTTGGCGAATACGAATACGATCGTAAAATAGGTGAATATTCAACGATACGAACGAATATTCATAACATCACTAATTCACATAAAACATCAACAATAAATTATTACAATATTGATAAATGTTTTTGAAATATTTAAATTTTAGTATTCAATGGGTGCAATCTCTAAATAAACAAGAGAATTATAAATATTTAAATATTTCAAATAATAAATATTTACACAACAAATGAACGTATTTTTCATCTCATTTAAACTATATAAATTTATTTCACACCTTTGGCTCTGTTTCATTTAATTTTCAAAATTTTGCTATCAATGAAAACAGAGCAGAGCCTTTTAATTTACTCGAGGCGATTGTTGAAATTGAAATTATTACAAAGAAAAATAAAAAAAAAAAATAATTCCTAAATAAAAATCATGTTTTTTGTAAAAATAACCCATTACGGTTAAAAAATGGTCGAGATATGAGAAATATGTATGTGACAGATATAACGGTCACTTTTTCACAGGCCCACCATACAAATCTCCTTCGGAAATTAATATTTCGGCACAATAGCGGCCGCATATAACAATTCATGATAAAAAATAAGACAGGTTTTTAATGAATTTTCCATTAAAATTTCTTAAATAACGCCAAGAAAGGATTGGCAAAAAAATGCAAATAAAGGCGATAAATAAGAAGGATGAAAGACTGGGCATTTGAAAATCCTTCGTCAGCTACAATAATTTAAGTGTAAACATAGTTATAATATAAAAATATCGAAAGTAATAAAGATTAAATTTTATTAAATTACTTAGACGCACCGAAAACTGCAAGCGTTTATAGTGAAATGTCCACTTAAAAAAAGAAAGAAAGCCAAATCGGTCCCGTCGTTAGTAGTCTACGTATACCGTTTTTACGTGGTCAGTTATACTTGTACGGGTCAAAACACAAGGATTAGTAATCATTTGCAACAAGTTTGTTATATAGAGCAAATTAGGGTAAATAGGAATTTCTTAAGTTAAATAAAAATTTTTAATCTATTTTGAATAAAATCAAAATTTCTAGACAGATTTTGAACATTTATGGCTTCAACCGCCTCTGATAAAATGCCAAAGTGCTGACAGTTCGGCAGGAGATTTGGTTAGTAAATACTAGAACGTAATACTTGAGTTCAATGGCCCCTAAGGGCAAAAAATAACACTCGTCCACAAAAACCTACGAAGACAAAGAATCAAATGAGAAAAAGCGATTTTTATTTAATTTACAAACAAATAGCACCATTATATTATCTGGAAAATGAAGGGGGAAGAAATAAATGATGTCAAAAGTTGTCCATCTCTTAATCATTCATCAATGGACCATTAAAATCGAAGAAAAATAATATTCGTTTGTAAGAGATACAATAATTTAATGATATCGTTGAAAATTAAAGTCGAAAAGATCAAACTTAACACATGTCGAAAAAGATTTTTTTTTTTAATTTTAAACTTAAAAAACAAAAGGGTTAATAATATTAAATATATAATAATAAATGTAAAAAACTCACATAATTTTTTTTTTTTTTAATAAATTTGGCAAAAAAAAAAAAAAAAAAACTACTCTTTGCATAATTTTATAAATTTTAATTTAAATTTTCAAGTAAGCGTGGCACCTCCCGTATAAAGACAATATAAGCAAATACGAAAGTGTAGGCGGTCAATCCCGACCACATGATACCATAAAATTTAAAATTGCAAATTTTAAAACAAAATATTTACAATTTATTAACAATTCCATTTAATAAAAACAATCCTTAAATTATAATCGGTAAAGCCCATACACCACAGTATTTACAGACGAATTTTTGAGATTTTTAGGGCGAATTCAATCTAAATAACAACAGTAAGAAAGAAGTTTTTATGGGGAGTATGTGACAATTAAAATGTAGTTACCAAATTTGCTCAAGTTATCTACAAGATTGCAATTTGTACTTTGCGCACAAGGTTAACATAGACAGATAACAAGCCAGACGGACGGATGGACAGCGTTAGATCACTTTTAAAAGGGTTGGAGAAGTTTAAGTAACACGTTACAGATAGATATTTAAAACAGAATTTCGCAAAAAAAAATTTTTTTTTATTTATTGCGAAAGCTTTTGTAGGCACAAAAAAAAAATCTAAAATTTTTCAAAATATGCCTTAAAAAAGGAAAAATATGCGCTATAAACTTAAAAAAATGCTGCAAAAAAGCCCTTTTAACTAAATTATGCAAAAAAAATGCTGCAAACGGTCAAATATGCAAAAATATGCACTAAAAAATCGATGCCAACATTTATAAAAAGCTCTAAAACGAATAAATATCGACCCATTTGCGCGAAATTATCGTATATGCCAATTTTTTTTGAAATTGAGTTTTTGGTGCAATCTTGTTTCATTCATATATGTATATATATATTTACATATTTATATTGCAAGTGATAGCAGAGAAAAGTATAAAAATTTCTCTCCTGTAAAATTTGGTTTTTGTAACATACGATAATTTCGTGCAAAGGGGTCGATATATTGTTTCTGACTTCATTGGTCGCACAAGGAAAAACATGCAATATTTATGGTTTTCCTGGTTATGAGGTTAAGTAAGATTCATGTAAAAGTTCTTTGTGCCGAATAATATTTAGATATCCTAATCTACATATATGATATTTTAGGAGGGGGTTTATATGGGACATATGGTTGAGCATAGACCTACCAGAACAACATTTTTGTCATGACATAGAAGCTATCGTAAAAGCTACTATCGCCAATTTGTATATTTATACCAAAATTAATAAGGAAGTTATGGTATTAAAAGCTAACTTCGGGAGAATTATTTGTATAGGATCTATGGCGAAAAATGAATCGATTCAAATAAAATGTGATGAGATAATTTTAAACTAACATAAAAAGAAGGTTAATGGGTACAAAGAACCTATTTGCGCCCAAGGTTAAAATGGACAGCCAGCCTGCCTGCCTGCCAGCCAGACGGACTTCATGAGATCGGCTCAGAAAGTGATTCTGAGTGAGTGATTGATGTGAAAAAATTATATGAAGCAACAACATAAAAATTGCGAACAGAGGAAAACAAAAACATAAATTTTCTATTTTCTTCAACTTCTTGAGATCAAACTTCGTCTTTCTGCCTTTCAATTTCTGTTTTACAAAAGAAACCACCAAAAAGCTAATTAAAGCTTATCTAATTTATGATTCTTAACGCACTACTTTTAAGAGTGATAAATCTTCAAAACTAATGTTTATAAAATAGGTAAAAGGTGTTTTTATTCGAAAGATCAATACATGTCATTAACACTTGAAAACAATTTCGGGCATAAGGGCTGTTCAAGACGAAGTGAATTCTAGCCGCCCAATTTTTGCATATAATATGAACAATATTGGCCTACAGTCGTCAATAGTTGCTGGTTTATCAGTATAACCCATAGACTTCACGTAGCCCTACAGGTAACAATCGAGAGGTTTCAAATCGAATGACCTTAGAGTCCAAATAACAGGTTTAATTCTCGAAATCAACATATCGCCAAATTTTTATTTCAATAAATCGATGGTTGTGGTCGCAGTAGCGCATGTAGCGCCAACCTGTTGAAACCATATACATATTTTTTTTAATTGGTACAAACATATGGCTTTGTATTTTAATTGAGCAATTTGTTTTCGCAAATATTTTATTTGATTACTCGTTTCTTCATTCGCAAAAAAATACATTCTCAACACCCCTACTTTAAAAAATAGATAAAGTAAACTAATTACCACAAAACTTATTGTTCAATGTATGATTATGTGTAGTAACTATATAAGGGACAAAGTTATTTATTTGTTTCTTTTCTTTTGGTCTTAAGGAAGGACTTAGTAAATGTTAAAATAAAAGAGTTTTCAGTCCTTCCTTGACAACACAACCGCAAAAAATTTAGTTAGAGTATTTAGATATTAAGCATTTATTCACAAATACCACTAAACCTCTGCTAATTGCAATTCTTATTATACATATACATATTTTTACTTGTAATCAGTGTTGCTAGATAACTATTTCAAAGCAACAAAGGGTGCTATATTCGGCTGTGCCAAATCTTACATACACAGCGTGTGTTCGAATACTTCAGTAGTGGGCTTTATATGGGATCTATAAATTATAAACCAATCTTTACAAAAACTTTCCTCATGGTATTAAAATTCGTTGTGGTTAAAGGTGTATTAAAGTCTATTATAAAAAGTTATATTACGTTTTACAACTCAACTCTAGTTCAGTAGAACTGTTACAGTTTCTGTATTATAATTTACAACTCTATTATATTGTGGTTAACAAAAACATCAAAAATTACAATGCATTGCTACCAGTTGTTTTGTTGAGTTGTAAACCGTAACAGGGGCATTAGTTTGACCTAATTTAAACAAAATATTATGATTTGTTTAAGAAATACTATCGGGCGTTTTAAAGTGATTTTCAAGAGGGGATTCTACATTGGATTTCTTTTATATTATGGATCCTTCATCAAAGAATACGGTAAACTGATTTCTAGTATTAAGACCTTAACAGAAGTAGTACAACTTTTTTAGCACCTTTTGCGTCTTAAATGTCTTTTCGGAAGGTCGCTTTATATCGGGCCTTTGGTAAATTATGGACCGGCCTTCACGAAATTTGGAAGAGTGATTGCTAACCTTATGAAACTATTACTACAATAAAACTTTGTTGTAGTTGTGGTCTTAGGCGTATAAAAGTATTTTCTGATAGTGCGCTTTATCTGTGTCCTATTTTAATTATAGACTGATTTTCTTAAAATTTAGTATGTAGTATGATTAATCGAATATGAAGAAACGAATTTTCCCAAAATTTAATAAGAATCGGCTTATTCCGCTCTCAATATATGTTAGTTTTTTTTTTTAAGAGAAATACATATAAATTTTTGATGGTTGTTCTTCCGCAATTAGTTTTATAACTTTTTCCTACTGAACCGAATGTACTGGATTTTAATCTCAAACCGCCTAAGATAATTGGAAACAATTTGACACCAAAATTGTTCTTCTCTGACGGCTCTTTCGGAAGTCAGCAGACGGATAGACGGACAGGGCTTAATCGACTGGGGTCTTAAGCGCCCCATCCATTTACAATATTTTTGAATATGTTATTCGCCATATTATTTCTATATTTTTGAATAAGTGGCACAATGGTTTCAATTAAAATAATGCGCAACTCTTATTAAAAACAAAACGCGACCTCTAAAGCAAAACAACATCGTACAATGTATATTGCACTTTCTTTCGTTGTGCAATAAAAATCAAAAGGATTTTTATTCTTGCCAATATATTGTGCCACCGTCACATACAGAGTGGCGATATAATTGTACAATTGCAAGTGTATGAGCCGCTTCTGATGAATATTAAAAAAATCTCACACGGAATAACAAATTTTGTATACCCTAATTCAGCACCACTGGTAAATGGTTTAAAAAGGTCTATCAAATAAAACAAACACAAATAACCGTAACGACTTATTCACGTGTGGCATGAACAAATTCAGGACACATACAAGCAAACATTTATTTTTATTAACAGTTTAACATTTTTAAAGAATTTTTAAATATATATTTTATTGCATATTTTGTAGTTCAGCAATAAATTTAATTTCGTTAGATGGGGATCTAAAAGGCCGTTTACACTAGAACGAAATCTAGTTCTTACGAGATTTCGAGCCAAATCTGGTTGTTTTTGACTACAAAACAAAATCTTTTTCGTGACTAGAGTTTGACGATATCTACTTAAATTGAGGTTCTATGCCGTTAATGTGCCGAATTATCTCATCCTTTAGCTCTTGAATTGTTGCTGGCTTATCGAGGCATACCTTTTCTTTCAAATAACAACAAAGAAATAATTCCAACGGTGTTAAATCACATGCTCTTGGCGGCCAATTGACTTATCCACTCCTTGAGATAACAAGGCCATTGAATTTGTCGCGATTTGTTTCGTTAGTTGTGTGGCAAGTGACACCGTCCTGTTGAAACCACATATCATCCACATCCATATCTTCCAATTCGGGCCATAAAAAGTTCGTTATCATCTCACGATAGCGAACACCATTCACATTAACTGCCTGACCTGGTCTGGGTGCATTGGTTTTTCGACAATCAATCTTGGATTATCATTCGCCCAATTGCGGCAATTCTGCTTATTGACGAATTCACTGAGGTGAAAATGAAATCACGAAGTGCACGATATGCATTTTGATTCGAACGCCCATTTTCATAATAAGCCTGAATATTTTAAACGCGTTGCTCGATTGTGTATCTTTTCATGGTTCGAATTGAGTTAATCTGAAATTGAGAAATGTCAAATGAAATGCAGAAAAAAACTTGACGTTTAGGTGTTGTTTACATTCAACATCGGCCCTTACAATTTAACCCGTTAAAATAAAAAAATAAAATTGATAAAATGAATGAAGTAAAGTATAAATAAAAATTAAACAAAAATTATTACACAAGAACTTTTCAGCTGTTTTGGTTAAGAAAACAAAATCTAACTTATGTCAAAAATTTTTGTACTCTTCTTTTCAGTATATTAATGATGTTATTTTTGTTTCTTTTAATAATATTCTTTGTTTCAATAATATTTTGTTTTTGTTTATTTTAATAATATTCTTTGTTTTGAAAAATAGTGATCGTGTTGTGCAGTTTCAAGTAATCGGGTAAAAGGGATTTTTGAAAGGTTTTTTTTTTGTATTAGCATTATTTTTTTTTTATTATAGAAACAAGTTCGAACGTTGTTTTTTATACTCGTCGAAGCTTATTTGATATTATGATGAATTCAAGCGCTCAAACAATGAATGACATGATGAAATTTTTAGCTGAAGGAATCAAAAAACGCACCAACTGCTCTGAGGATAATATGTGTGATTTAAAAAAAAACAAGTTAGAGTGCTATATTCGGCTATGCCGAATCTTTGATACCCTCCACCGACAGTTCGAATGTTTTATATGTGTAATATCTGTATGATGTCTATTTATTATTATAATCTTTGTAAAAACAGACATCTGCATTAAATTTGTTGCGGCTTAGACATATATAAAATTATTGATCGACAATCAGAATCAATTTTAAAAAGTTTGAGTAGAATATCAGTTTAAGCTGAACTTAAATGATTTTCAAGAGAAAATCCCAAATTCTGCAGAACGATTTCTGGTATTAAAAAACATAAATTTCAATACAGCGGTGCAATTAGTTTAAGCGAATTTCAGAAGGCTGCTAAAATTGAATCAAAGTTAAATTATGAACCATATATCACAAAGTTGCATAACATTTTTTCTGGCCATATGAAGCTGAACTAGAAGAAGGTTTACCGCGTATTTAATTATTTTACCAGAGTGGGCTTTAAATGAGGCCTATGGTAAGTTATGCACCAATCTTCACCAAATTTCACAGTGTCATTTCTAGTTCTAATACACTGTGATGTACCAAATTTTGTTATGATAGCATTATTTTTTACGTTTTTAGGCGTACTAAGCTGTTTTCCGGGAGTAAGGTTTATATGGGGCCTAGGGTAAATTATGAACTGATCTTCACGAAATTTCACGGTCTTATTTCTAGTCCTATAAAACTTTTATGTTCAAAATTTTGTTATGATAGGATTATTTTTTAAGGATTTAGGCGTACTAAACTATTTTCCGGGAGTAGGGTTTCTATGGGGCCTAGGGTAAATTATGTACCGATCTTCACGAAATTTCACAGTATCATTTATAGTCCTATAAAACTGTGACGAGCCAAAATTTGTTATGATTGCATTATTTATTTAGGTTTATATGGGGCCTATGGTAAATTATGAACCGATCTTCGCGAAATTTCACAGTCTTATTTTTAGTTCTAAAAAACTTTGGTGTACCACATTTTGTTATGATAGCATTATTTTTTACGGATTTAGGCGTACAAAACTGTTTTCTGGAAGTAGGTTTTATATGGGGCCTTGGGTAAATCATGGACGGATCTTTACGAAATTTTACAGGGTGATTTCCAAATAAAACGAGCTGTTGCGAAATCTTATATCATTCTGTGTATTTTTCCACCATTTATGTTAGTTTTTGTAACAAAATTATCAATTTTTTTTAGGTGGTGGTTCCACATTTTGATTCATAGCTCAGATCCTATTGAACCGATTTTGCTGGATTTCAATCTCAAACTGCTTAGGATAACTACAAGTAATTTGACACCAAGGTTGTTTAATTCTTTTTTTTCGAAAGTGAGCGTGTTTTCAACAGACGGACAGCCAGACGGACATGGCTAAATCGACTTAAAATTACTCAAGGACCCAGAATATATATACTTTATAGGGTCTGAGATGAATAGTAAAAAAGTTTCACACGGAATGGCAAACTTAATATACCCTCTTCACAACTAATTGTGGTTGAGGGTATAAAAAAATTGATGTTTTCTTTTATGAATTTAAATCTAGGTGGACTAGAGCGCATAGAATGGAAATGAGGTTTATTACTCAAATTAAAATCTGGTTAGAATCCTCTATTGGTTTTACTCTTGCCCCGACTGCAAAACGTGGTCGAAAAGAAATTAGTTTTACCGAGTCAAAGATTTTAAGAGACACCATATCATTGCCAGAGTTACTTTATGCTTCATAGGTTAAATTACAAACCGCAGGTTATGTCGAGGAATCAAAAGTGTTGCGAGCCATATATGAAAAGTGTTGCAAAGGCATAAATTAAAAAAAAAAGTTGAAACATCCCACCTTGAAAATATCGAATACAAAAGCTTTGGCTGTTTCTGTAGAAGCTAAACTAACACGAAATCAATACAATGTTGTTAGACAAGCTGCTCCTCAAATATTTCCCTCCTACAACAATATTAAAACTGAAAAACAAAAAACTTACCCAGAATCGAGCAGCTTTAAAATAAGCGAGACTTCCGTTGAAGTTAACAATTAGGCATTACGAACTCGAATGTAGTATTATATTCAAAATGGGGCTTTGATGGAAGCTCTGGCCATAGCTCATACAAACAAGCCTTTCATGGATCTGATGCTAGTGATTCATCAGTTTTTTTAACCACAATTGTACCACTTGGGCTTATGTTTGGCAAAATCCACGGTCGTCTTCAACTAGATTTTGCAGACCCTTGAAAATTTAATTTACCAAAGAAACCGCATATGTGTCAATTAGTGAAAAAAAAGAGTTGAAGAGAAAATACAGAATTTAACCTGTTCAACTGTCACGATTGGTGAGAAAGTTATACATGTTTCCCACAAATTAATTTTGGCAATGGTAGATGGAAAAGTTTGCAATGCCTTAACAGAAACCACATCAACGCAAAAGTGTTACTTATGTGGCGCGACAAGTAAGGATTTTAATAATATAGAAGCCATGATCCAAAGACCTGTACATGTAGACAATTTAAGATTTGGCCTTTCCATTCTTCATGGCTGGATTAGATTTTTTGAATGTCTTTTGCACGTGGCATATAAAATACCTTTACAAAAGTGGCAGGCTAGAACTGATTCTGAAAAAAGAACAGTAGCTGAAACAAAAAAAGAAATTCAGAAAAAATTTAAAGACCAACCCAAACTTGGTTTTGGAAACACGAATGATGGGAATACGGCAAGACGTTTTTTTCAAAACGCTGAAAAATCTGCCGAAATAACAAAAATAGATGTTAATTTAATAAAAAAAATGCACGTGTTGCTTATTGCTGTATCCAGTGGCCATGAAATTAATAATGAAAAATTTAAAATATATGCACACATACAGGACGACTTTTTGTTGAAAAGTATCCTTGGTACAATATGCCTCCCACTTTGCACAAGTATTTTATTCACGGACCCGAAATTGTGTCAAATTCCATTTTACCTATTGGGCAGTTATCAGAAGAAGCGCAAGAAGCTCGAAATAAAGATTTTAAAAAATATAGGGAGTTTCATTCATGAAAGTGCAGTCGCGAAAAATCAAACCAAGACATTTTTAATATGGTTTTAATAGCCTCGACCCAATTATTTCAAGCATGCGAAAATTGCCTACAAAGAAGGTTCAAAGTTTGCTAGAGGAGGCAATTGATTTAATTGTACCTGCAGCTCCGAACAATAACTATTTCAGTGATGTTGAAGTTGCTGATGATGATGATAATGATGATGATGATGATAATAACGATGATGTTGATGATTAACTTTAAGATGTACAAAATGTAATCTTTAAGTTCTCATACTGTACTCCTTGCCTACACTGATATTTGGCATTATTTAATAAAATTATTCTCAAATATACTTAGAAAACATTTTTTTAACTTATTTTAATGGTATTAACTGAAAAATAAAGAAAAATTATCCGAACATAGCTTCCCTGATTTGATCCAAGAAAACATGCTATTCTAACCCACTGTGCATCGTTTCCACCAATAATGATATTAACAAATTAATTCTTCTTTTGAACACCAGGTTGTTATTGATTCTTGAAAAAAATCATGGTTTTTTTTTCAATAAAACATTTGTTAATAATATAAGATTAATACAGTTTTCACTAAGTTTTTTGTATGCATATTCATGCTTACTTTTTTTAAATATTTTCTTTCTTTTTGTTCTTTTTTACTTGCATATTTTATTGTACATAAAAAACTTTGCAAATCTATCTTTTTTTCGAAAAATTATTCTACACTTTTTAAACTCTCTTTCATTTCAGTTAACGATATGCCGTACCTTTTGTAATTGTTTCATGAAATTTTGTTACTGCCTTCGCCGGTACTGTTTGTTTTTGTTTTTGCTCTGTTGTATTAATGTGTATTTATTTTCGGTTCGACGACGCGATTTTCCAATCGATTGCGCACGTGACAAGCTACTGAAGTAGTAATTAATATATGTATGTATGTGTATAAATTTGTTACTATGAATATGAGCATACAATATACATAAATAAGTTTGTATTTTATTCTATTTTTGTTGTTAAAGCTACATTTTTTTAGTGGCAAACATACATACATTCATTTTACAACCCAAATTAAAAATGCATAACTAATACGACAATATAACGAAGTAGTTTATTTGTGTAAGTTCCTCATAATCATTGTTTTTCCATCATAATTATGAACTTGTTCAAATCGGATACACCTGCAAAATTGCCCGCACACCTGATGGAGATTTGTAATTTCATATTAACCCATTAAAAATGTTTAAAATTCTTTCATGGCAGAATGTGTATACTTGTTTGTGGTCAAAATTAAAGCCTAAATTATCTCTGTTAATGTGTATTTGGGTCCATGGATTCCTTGTGTTTTAAGTTTCGAAAACCACATTAAAATTATCCAAAATCTATACATACATTTCCTGCAGATAAAGAAACTAGTATGTTGTTAGAATTAAACGTTGTTATAGTATTTCAACTAGTTCATTTGTATATGGTTGTATACTAGTAAGAAGGAATCAAATTTAATTTAGTAAAGTTAAATGTTTACTATTCTCTAAAAATTTGTTTAATACTTTTTTGCATTATGCAGCGCTTCGTTGGATCAATGAAACCTGTTTCATTCAAATGTATTTAATGAAACATTACATTAGATCTATGAATATTATTCATTGGATGAATACTTTCAATAAAGTAAAAAAAAATTTTTTTATTTTTTAAAAAATTTTATGGAGGTGGAGTTTTTGGATAAAAAAAACTATGTTTTTTACTCAATAAAGAGCGTAAATATGAGATTAAATTGTCCATAACAACAATAACAACGTTGATTAAAAGTTTTTGGTTCATTACTATAATGACATTTTTGTTTGTCATAATGAAAATTTAAATTTATGAAAGCATTATTGAAATATATTGCTTTTATAAAAAAATTTTTGATTTCATAAATTTAATGGCATATTACATTAGATGTATGAAATAATTAAATCTTACATTTTTTGATTAACAATTACACATTTTTTAAGGAAACTATAATTTTGTATTAATTTATGAATATAGTTATGTTTGTATATTGTTTTTTATGTTCCCAATTAAAATTTATGTTTAACTTGGATAAACTTAAATTTTCATATATCCAATGAAAAATTTTAACGTAATTACGAAATTTAATGAAGCGATTTTAACGAAAATACTTCATTATAATTATGAAATTCCATTTAGACAATGAAAATTTTCATTTACCCAAGGAAAATTTTTTTATGAAAATGATTCATTAAATATATGAAGCATTTTTCTTTCAGTGTATTGCGTTTACATTATACTTTTTTGACATTAGGGAGATTTTGTTTTTATAACAAAACAACTGACTAAAAGTTTTTTCGTTACACATACATACAAACACAAAAAGAAATATACATTAAAAAATTTGCATTAGCTTTTATTAATAATCAACGATAATTATTTTAGCAATATTATTCGACTTTTTTATTTTTTTTACAATTTTTATAAAACTTTTTATTTTTTTTTAACAATTTTTGTTTTTTTTTTAAATGTAATTTTTTCTTGTGCAGAGAAGTATTTTGTATGGGAAATCTAGTCATAAACAACTAGATTTGGCTCGAAATCTTGTAAGTACTAGATTTTGCGTTGGTGTAAATGTAGTATTACATATTTTCTTATTAAAAATCCGGTATTTCTTGCTGTTTTTATGTCGTCTACTAATTTTTATTATTAAGGATGAATTATATTATTCATTCGCAGGAAACATTAAAATAATTTATTACAATCCTGGAATCAAATATTATACAAGGTATGTATTACTTTATCGTTTCCTATTGATTACATTTTCCCGCTGGGATGTTTTTACAAGCTGACCCGGCAAACGTGGTTCTGCCTTACAAATTGTTTCTAGTGATGATTTTAGTTAAATAAAAAAAAACTATTTTACTGTTATGTGTGGCTCGTGTTCTATAACGAGCGCAAAACTCGTCCGTTTAACTTACAATTTTAATTTCTGTTAAGAAACTAACATAAATTGGAGGCGGAATAAACTGATTAAATTTTGCCAATTATTAAGTCCATTCCCAGAAAACACTTTAGTTCACCCAAAACTTTTAAAAACAATGCTATTGTGATAAAATTGGATACGTAATAGTTATTTTAAACTGAAAAACACCCGACCAAATTTCGTAAAGATCGGTCAATAATTAACCATCAGCATAATTCTCAAAAACATACTTTTGAAATACGCCTAAAACCGCAATGAATTTAAATACACATTTGAAATATATAATACATGATACACTGAACCAGGTCGATCCCAATACAAAATAAAAAATTGGAACCAGCCAGTCACGTCCAAGAATGAAAGGTAGATAAATGAGGTTTCTAGAACTTAACAAAAATTTGTTTTGCCACGCCTCAAATACAGCACGTATAGTTTTTTATATTAAGCGCCGCCATTTAAAGTCCGATCTCATCGTATTACATAATCATAGCGATATGATGAGACTTTAAACTTAAAGATCGTATTTTAAAAAGAAAAAGTGCCTAAATTTTGAGACGTGTCATTAAAGTAAGTATATTAAAAACAATACATTCTGAGTCTTAGAAGGACTTTCATGGCACGGGTCAAAAATTGGATCCAAGATGTCAAAAGGGTGCCCAGAATTTAATGTCAGATTAAAAAGCCTACAAAGGAAAATGAAGCCATAGTTAATTAATGAACAATGATATGCGATATGATTACATCGGACTTTGGGGCGTGGCAAAAGAATGTTTTCCTATTCTAGACGCTTCTTTCATTCTAGTGGGTGACTGGCACAACTTTTCAACTATCTTAATGTACATTATTGTGTTATGTACAGTTTTTGTTTTTAGAATTTATATGTGAAACAAACATTGATCTTCTGTCAATTCTTTTTTCTTAACCAGAACGGACTAAAAGCCCAAGGATTGAATTTATGTTGGACATGTTTTAAATTACGGATGGAACATCCCAAAATTCGGTTGAGAGATTTTTAGTAATAAAAAAAAACTAAATCGGACAAACATTTTTTTTTGCTTTTCGGAAGGCCGCTTAATGTGGCACCTTTGGTAAATTGCATGCTTTTATTTCAAGCCATATAAAGCTAAATTGGAATATAATTGTTCGCAAAGGTTTAAGTCGTATTAAATTCTTTTTCGAGAATTGGGTTTATATTATTATGGCCGATCTTCAAGAAAAGAGTATTTTGGCCCAAATAGGGTACACTCCCGAAAATGTGTCTTTATATGTTGTGGTGTAGGGTATAAAACGGACGGGTTTGACCGACTATACGTTCGTACTTGAATTTGTAAAATATAATAGAGAAATAAACGTTTTATTTTGATATAAAATAAAGAAGACAAATGTCTTCTCTACACAAAGGAAACACACACTTGATAGCGACAGTATATAGAACACGATACCGTACATAATGGATAAAGGAAATTCATACACGAAATATTTTCATCTTTTTTTCTTTTTTTATACAATTATTTTGTTGTTTCTTATAAACGTTCACGCTGATATTAGAAATTTATTTATAATAAAAATAGTATATTTGTACCATAGCTTGGGAATAATGATTAGAAATCCTAATGATTAGCAATTGGATTAGAAATTTTAATTGTGCTAAAAAATTTATTAATTATGATTAGTCAGCCATTTTAGACGATTACTAATTGATTAGATTAGAAATAATCAAAAATCTAATCACAATTAG
The DNA here is from genome assembly GCA_930367215.1 of Pollenia angustigena. NCBI lineage: Eukaryota > Metazoa > Arthropoda > Insecta > Diptera > Polleniidae > Pollenia > Pollenia angustigena. Next base: position 113,131,871 of record OV884057.1, on the reverse strand, counting down.
TGACGATTAGAATTTCTAATCAAAACTAATCCAAAAAATAATTGATTAGATTTCTTGATAATTTTTGATTAGATTTGATTAGATCAACTATTTTTAACTATTTTTGTGAAAAGAAAATATTTATTTATCACATTTGTTGCTATATTTACATAATGTAACAGTTTTTGAATATTGCATAAAATTGCATACGGAGCACCCTGTTCTTAAACTAAACACTTGACACAGCTGGTTCACTTTGTTGTTGTGTTATTATTAATGTTAATTTTCAACGTGTTTTGTGGAAGTACAAGTATATTTTTTTTTATTTACTTAACATTGAGAGTAAAATCTTTGTTTTGTAAGATTGTAATTTTTGTTTTATTCAAATTAAAGTGTTCAAAATTATTGGTAAGTAAAAATGCACGCATTTTTTTTTTCTTTTATTTATCTAATCAAAAATAATCAAGAAATCTAATCAATTATTTTTTGGATTAGTTTTGATTAGAAATGCTAATCGTCACTAATTGTGATTAGATTTTTGATTATTTCTAATCAAATCAATTAGTAATCTGAAATTTTTATCAAAATTCAATTCTAATGACTAGATTATTCTATTTCTCTAATCGTAATGATTTCTAATTCTAATCCAAATTTCCCAGCTATGATTTGTACAAACCAGGGTTGTCAAAACTTGGTGACCAAAAATGGCTAAATTTACGGAAAAAATGGCTAAAAACTTTTTTATATAACAACACATAAAAATTAAATAACAAAACAGAAATTATTCATTAAACATTTTTTAAAATGCAATTGTAAATTGAGATTAATTTGTTACATAAGAAAAAAACGTAAATTAATATTGAAGCATTTAAAAATCATCGTTAAGTTTGATGTCATAGGAATAACTCCCTACTAGTTTTAAATATTTTAAAGCTAATAATAAAGCACCATATTAGAACCTATTTACCAAATAAACTCCGAAATTGCGACCTGTTCTTTGTGCACAAGGTTTAAGGCCCAACTATAATATGCAAAAGCTTGCTTAAGCTACTGTCAAAAATTAACAAAAAGCCTCTCAAATGTATTTAAACAAACAAAAATAAAATCAAAAAATATTTGATTCCGTACGGAAAGTGCGATATCTTTCGCACTTTGCTTAGGCAAATGACAGTTTCATTAAATTTAACAACAAGTTTTCTTAAGTTCCATATGGTTCGACACATATGAATAAAATGTATTCGCACAATTGCTTAAGCCAACTTAAGCATATTATAGTTGGGCCTTTACATGGACAGCCAGCTAGCCAGACAGCCCGCCAGACAAACGGCCATCATTAGTTCGACTCAGAAAGTGATCGCAGTCGATCGGTACATTACAGCATCAGCACAAACGAATAGTATTCTCTCCACTATTGTGGTGTTGGTATAAATATTTTATTGTTATGGTGAAAATATTTACCTAATTTATAAAACTTAATTAACGATTGCTAAATTTAACCTTTTTCTCAAATTACTTCCAACCATGTTTATTACCCTTTCTACTTCAGCACTAGACCAAGGAAGTAGGAGCAACTTCATAGTAATTTCTGCATCTCTATACTTGCGTAAGAAAGAAACAGTGTTGTTTATGTTGATCCATTTTATAAATTTTATATTTGATTACTGTTCCTTTATTTTGAAAGATGTTTCATCATCATCGTTTATAGCGATTATCAACATTTGTAAAAGTTGTGTTTTAAATTAAATGCGTCTTAATTGTTAAAAGTGTTTATTTCACTTTATAAATTAGTATAAGAAAATAAAACGGCAAAAAAATTTGATGGCTTAACAAGTTCAAAAATGGCTAACGGCTAAACTCATTTCTGAATGGCTAAACAATATGAGAAATGGCTAAATCTAGCCACCAAATGGGGCCGTAGCAGTTATAAGTTTTATTTTAAAAATAAATTTTTAATCATTATTTCTTGAATTTTATGTTTCGCTTAGAAAATAAGAGTTATTTTCCGTATTGTATTTATTCCTCAGGAAATTTAAATATTTTTTTTTTTTAATTTATTCAATTTAAAAATCATTTTTTAAGCAAAAATTAAGTTCATACAAAAATTTTTATTTCTAAGGTCGGATCTATCGTGGTGTATTCCTTCTGCACGTAGCAATTCTCATTTGGTTTGATGTTTTTAAGTTTAAATTTTCAAAATAATCGTTTTTGCAGTCCCTGCGTTGAATAATATATTTTTAATTTTCTATGTAGTAAAATTTTTTTCAAGTTTTTTTAAAGGCAGTGTATTTCTTTTCAAATTTTTGTTTTTATTTCGTTAAAGTTAATTTCAATTTTTTACGTCACAAAATAAAAATCCTCGTTTTTTCCTAATAAAATATTAAGCACGGTTTTTTGGGAATTTGGCTTCAACATTTTTCTTTTGTTTCTATACGTACTGTATAAATAAATTTAATTTGTCACATTTAAATTACCAAAACAAAAAAAAGGAGGAAACCGACAGATAGAATGGAATGGAAATGTGGGTAAGAGAGATAGCTTCAATACGTGGTTCGGGCTATAATATTTAATATGCTTTTTATTGTGAATACTTGTATAAAAATAAATGTAAGTAAGTGTGTATATATTTGATGTTGGCTGTCATGCTGTCTACTTAAAATCCAATTTATCTTAAATTGTGAGCAAAGAGAATTAAATTTTTATGTAAGCATTATGCTATTTGCTGTTACCTTAAAATAAATATTTTAATGACCCTTATAAAATTAGGACTTTAACTTCTTTTTTTTAGCATATCCCCGTTTTTTGTTATTTAGTCTAACGCGAACACTCTCTCCGGATGTAGCGAACTTAAGGCAGAATTAGTCTTTACTTTCTGTTCTGTTTCGAATCAGCTGATTTGTTTTTGTTATTACAAAACCTATGAAATTGATTAGTTTTTCTGTTCTGTTACGGTTCAGTTTTTTAAAATCAAAAACTTGTTAAGTAATTGTAAGTGACAGCAAAATAAATAATAAATAATTTACAACCGTATTCTATTGTATCTTTATTTGTGTACTCTTTACCGAAGCTAAAAGTGAATATGAGGAGCTCCATAACAAAACGGAGAAATTCCACTATTATAAATTTTGGACGAATATAAAAAAAAACTAATTTAAGCCAGTACGATGCATGTATGTATGCATGTAAAATGTTGCATTTTGTTATGGAACTCCTCATACATAAGTTCGTCATTCCGTTTAAAATATCTATAAAATTGATTAGTATATGAGAAGAGAAACTCATTAAACGATATCCGTCCTTCCATCTGAATGTCTGTCTGTTGAAATGGGGTTTCCTAAGACCGAGGGGCACTATGTTGTTATATATTTCTTTCACATCTGCTCCATTAAATTTTGCTATTGAAATTCAGCTAGATCGACCAAAATACCATGACTGCCTCTAATTTTACCCATAAATCCTGCTGTTGTTGTACTTGTTTTTCAATTTTTTTCTGTATACCTGAGGACGTCAAGAGCCGTTATACAACCTCTCCAAAATAGGCGGGACTATAGAAGTGGGCGTGGAACTTCCCATACAAAAGCACTCTAAACTTGTTTATATATGGAGAACGAAAAAAGCCAAAGTTTCTTAATTAGGTACAATAATCTCCGTTATCAAAACACAACACCCCACAAAATGTGGGCGGAATTGAAGTAGTCGGCGTGGCACAAATAAATTTTTTTATATCTACAGAACGGTAAGAGAAATATGGTTCAAATTTGGTACATATTAAAGGTCTGCAAAGACTATAAAATTCGCACTAAAAACATGTTACAAAAAATGGTTACTTCAGGTCGTATTGTTCTGTTCTTACTTCTTTAATTATATTTTGGTACTGATTTTACATGAGTCTGAGTACAACTACCAAATTTTTTAATTATGTACAAACATGCTAATGTACTTATGTATGTATTAGGAATGACTCTTTTTCGTAAATCCCGGGATTTAGGATTTCAAAAAATCAAATCCCGCGAGTTTTTGGGATCCCGGGAATTTACAGGATATCGGAATTTTTCGGGATACGGGATGTTTGAAATTTAAAAGATTAATTCATAGATATTTTATTAAAAAAAAGTCTTTAAAAGAGGTTTACAAACAAAAGTTTTATAATTAATTTATTATTTTAAAGTTTAATTTAAATTAATTAATGATTAATTAAATTAAAAATATCAAAAAACCACGTGCGATTTCAAACAATTTTTTTTTTCAATTATATACCTCATTTGATTCAAACTAAATAAAAAAATTTCTAATATTGTAATTGAATAGAGCAAGCTTGTAATTGATTTATTTGTAAATTCCATAAAAAAATTTTTTAAAGGGACTAAAATGTATAATTGCAATTTAAATTCGAAGTTAATTAACAAAACAAATTATTTAGTTAACATTCGTTTTCTTTCGTTTTCAATGACAGTTTAACAGAGTTAATCAAATAAATATTAAAAATCAATATTGTGTTCCCTTTTCGCTCAAGGGGGAAATCATGATGAATTTCTTTTTATAAAAAAAGATAAAACAAAAAAATTAAGTTGACAATTTTGAGATTGACTAAATCCCGAAAATTCCGGGATCGGTATTGGCATCCCTAGTATGTATGTTTGTTTAAATTAATTGAACATACCCTGAAGGAAATGTCACTAGTACTGAATGACTATCGACACAGTCAACAGTGCTTGTGACTAATTATACCCCAAACAATGTTATTTACTTTTAAATCTACTACTGACGTTGCACAGTGCGGCCGATTGCCAAAAAGCTGGCCAAAACTCGAAAAATAAAAGTGTCTAGATAAGATTTTTTTAGCATGCAGTTGGCTAAAGGGATCCTATAAGAAGTAAAAATTGTTAAGAGTAACGTCCTATACCCTTAAATCTTTCATTATTTTCAGTTGGAGTTTGGCTTTTTTTCAAGTGCAATATTGTGTAGTTATTCGGCAAAACCTTTAAACGTGAGATAGCGCGTGCAGCAAAGAAAATCTAATAAAACCAAATGGAATGTACATTTGAAGGTTAGTAAAATACGTAAAAAATTTTGTAAATGGGTACGTTTTTTTTCAAATAATATTCAATATCAATATCAGATTTGGTGTATAACAAAAAAACAAGATGGGATTCAAGTAATAGGACTGAAGAAACATTTAAAAGAAAACATTATAATTGGTTGAGTAAGACTGCTGAGTTAAAAAAAGATGACAAAAAAAAAAAAAAAATCAAAAAATATTAATACAAAACAAGGATGACGCAATCTTGTATTTTCCATTTCGAATTTTATAATTCGGACAGAAAATTCGTAATTAGCGACTCCAAACCCCTCAAAAACGATATGTAAGTTGATTATGATAAATAATACATGATATTATACCCCAGGGTTTGCTCGATTAGCGATGAAGGGGGTGAATTTCCGCACATTTGACATACAATTTGTAATCAGCGACCCCAAAAACCCTCAAGATTCCAGTTTAGAGTGAATTACTTGAATTTCCGAATTTTGGCCAGCTTTTTGGCAATCGGCCGCATTGTGCGTTGGTACTATTGACTAGGTAGGTAGTTCTTTTGGGAACATATGTAGACATTGAAGCCAGATAATCACTAGAACATGTTAGTAACTGTAGTCTTCACTTTTCGTACGAATACGAATTCATAACAATCTTTTTTTATTATTTCTTCAACTTTTATAGGAATTATACTTCTCAGTTGTTATTGATAAAATTTTTTTCGTATTAAAGCCAAATATAGTGGACAATGAAGTGTAGTGTAGACACTTCGTTGACAATGTCACCAAAATAGTCGACATAACCGGTGACTTGAAGACACTTGCACCCAGATTTCCTTCAGGGTAATTTTGAATTTTTTTGAACACGCACAAACAATTTTGAACTTTTATAGAACCATGCGCAAGACATAATTTAAAGAGAACCTTTTAAATTATTTTTTTTTCATTGTGATTTCGTTTAATAAATAAATATGTACATTAATCAAAAAATATGTCTAACAGATTTCTATGTATAGCAACGTATGTTTTTCCCTTTTTCGAAGGGTTACGGAATGTTAAAATGAAGACGAGAAAAAAGCTCCACAAATTTAAGTGTTTTTTTTTTAGCAATTAATGAGCAACGTAATAAAACGAAATAATAAATTTTATAAGATTTAACGTATTTGAACAGACATTTAGAATATTACTTAAAGCAATATTAGAATTATAAATTCATTTATTAAAAGGAAAACTTTCAAGTTACTTATTTTCCTTACATCTTAGCAGAGTGAATAGGAAGGAGTATGTTTGTGGGAAAGTGAATTTATTGATAAAAATCTCAATATAAAATTTTACTGCCAAAGAGGTGGTGAAGTTATATTATCCTTATTCCTCTTCATCCTCTTTATTACGTCAAAGTGTAACTGACAGCATTTGATAAAGCTCAACGGAATCATTGACCCAATTGGTAAAGTTGTAATAAATCTTAAAAAAAGTCATGGTCAAACTCAAAATACACATGGTGTCATTACTAAAGAATTTATTTATATTTTTTTTTGGAATATAATAAATAGTTTGTATTTATTTTGGAAATTAAGGAAACGTTTAATAAAAAACTGTACTACAGGCTGACCAACTTCCAGAGATCTACTTATTGAATGAGACGCAGCGATGTTCGGAAGACACCCAATTGAGTAGTACGTCGAGGAGTAGACTCAGATGGATCCGTGTGGACATTTTCTTGAACAAGTCGAGCATTGGTTTGGTTTTTTACCTACTGAACCCTGGTTCATAACAAAATTGAACAATTTTTGCACGCCCTTGCATTTAGATATGTTGACTTTTGCAAAAAGTTTCAGATTTGTTTTAATTTGTCGCGCTGTTTTTCCTTTCCCATTATTAATTTTACTTTCTGCAATTTCAATTAATTTGACTTGAGTATTAAGTGAACTAAATCCCTCCTAATTAGTTATTGTTTCACCAATATATCCGTAATTGGAAAACAGAAATGCTAATTGACTTCTCTTATTTGAACTTAACATTTCTTTGACTTTTTAATGCATTAATCACCGTTAAAAAAAAAAGGAAAGAATTCTGAAGCATTCACCGTTAAAAAGAAAATGAAAGAATTATAAAGCATTTAGCCATTCCACCATCTTGTTACTATTACGGTGGAAGGGCAATCAAGGGATGCATTTCATTAAAAATTGCAATATTATCGAATTGGCTTCTAATTTCCTCTGCAACGCGGTATAACCCATGTGCCAAGCAAGTTATATGTAACAATGTAAGGTTTAAAAAAAGGATCTTTTGTCGAAATTTTGAAAATCTTGTATTGAATAAAAGAAGAATATGATTTTTAATTTTTTTTGGAAGGTTTTATTGGTGTATTTAAAAATTCTGTAAAGAGCTTTTTTTATAAAATGGAAATTAAAAAAGAAACCCCCTCAAAAATGTAAAATATCCTAAAATATGTATTTAAAATCTAAATATGCAAAAATATGCATTTTCACCAAAATATGCAAAAACAAATCGATGCCATTTTAACACAAATTTAATGATTCGGAAAGATAACACTGTGCTTGTTGAAAAAATACTTATAGACAAGCCGGGCACATGGCGTTTTAACATAATTCGGGTACGCTCAATCCAATGGTGCTAACCGTTTTTTTAGGTTAGCTCTTGTTTTCGTGATATACCGTTATTTCAAAAAAAGAGGAGGATGCACAACATATATTCACGATACTCAAAAACGTTTTAGTTTGTTAAAATTACTAAGAAAAAACCGAAATAAAATTTCCTTTAAGAAAGGTAAAAACTTTTTCTAATATGCGCAGTCGTTTAAGAAACATAAAAAATGCAAATCCAACCTAAAAAATAAGGATTTTGTTGCAAGCTCACATGGAGGCACCTTTCGATGGAACCGGAGTAGTTAAGAAAAGTCTGGCAGAAAACAAAATCTAACACGGAGTATAGTCGGAGTACACAAATTTCCGTTTTGAATACGGTTGTAAATGTCTATTCTGGGTTCTTATGAGTAGCAAAGTTGATTGAACGATGTCCGTCTGTCCGTGGTTATGTTAAAATTATTCTTCCGAATACTCCAGAAATCATGAGGACTAGGTTGTATATTGCAAACTTATATCACATATGCTTCGTTTAAGTTTTCTTTTGAAATTCAGCCAGATCGGTCCATATGTGACTTCGATTTGATCAAAACACCACAGCTACCTTTAATTTAACCCATAAATCCCTTGTTGTTGTTTTTTTTATATGTCTGGAGAACGGCAAGAGCCAAAGTTTCCTAATAAGGTACACATATTTCGTTTATTAATACACAACATCCGTCAAAATTTTAGGGGGATTGGAGAAGTACGCGTAGCACAAAACAGATTTATTTATATCTTAAGAACGGTATTAATTAGGGTATTCAATTAATTGATGTTTTATATTGATCGAATAATCGCGCGAATAATTATTCGAGGTAAACATTTAATCGAATTATTATCGAACAATTTATTATTATTCGGTTAAGCGAATAATTTTAATTTTGTCCAGTTTAGAAGTTTAAAAATTAGACCAAAAATTATATTTTTCAACATAAAATTTTTATTAAAATAGTAACAACAATCTGACAAAAGGTACTTCATGTGATAAAAGAGGAAAACTTTTTAAATAAAAAATGGCATCAAAATTTCAACTTATCTTTTAAAATAGTCTTTCAAAAATAAAGATTTTTTTATTTTTATTGACGTTGGAGAGATTGACAGTACAGCGTTATGAAGCATATCCAATTTCTCTGTTCTTTTTCTCGTTTTTTTTTTTAATTGATAATCTTTAATTTTACCACTTGAATCTCTTATTGATTTTTATAATAGTCTTGTAAAGGTTTGGTAGAAGGCTCATTCGTCTCAAAAAAATCATTTTCTTCATCTGAATCATTGTGGCAAAAGTCTGATCTAAAAACTCTTAAAAATTAATTACAAAGTCCCACACTATTTGGTTTCAGTCTTTGTACTATATTTCAGAAAATTGTTACTCGAAGGAAATGTTCCTAAGTTAAGAAACAATAAAAGGGTATTTTAAACGTACCGGTCGTTTTTTTTCACATTTTAAGAAAAAAAAAAAAAACAAATACTAGGAAAAAAACAATTTTTCGATTAATCGACATAAACTATACGAATTATTCGTTCATCAAAAATAAGCAGTTTGAAATTATTTAAACGTTTAATCGTTTGATATAACAACTTTCTGTTGTTATCGCACCATTTTGAAGGGTATATAAGATTTGGCCTAGCCGAATAAAGCACTCTTACTTGATTTAGTTCTGTTTAATATTGCGTGTTAGTGGATGAGTGGTCTAAGACGCTAAACTACGTTAGGTAAGAGGTATTAAGGATGCGGTAGAGCCGAATATAGCGCTCTTAATTGTTTAATTTGATCAATGTGCACAACAAAAACAAGAAGGCAATGTGTGCTGATGTGTGTGGAAAAAATGTTTAATATACCAAGGTTTTTGCCCATGAACCATCTAATTAATTTACCAAATTTTGTTGGTTTCGATCCATATTCGACCATTTCTCCCTCCAAATATCAATCCCGAAAAAAGTTCTGATACCATTACTTCCTTTTAAATTGATAAAAAAAAAATTCATTGACCGTCTTAAATCACTTTAAGACGATAAAATATAATGTTAAAATACAAAGTCAAAAACTAGCCCAAGTTTTACTGCTAAGTAACGATTTGCTTTTACTACCATTAATAAACGCTTTATATTGCAGCAACTTATAAAGTTCTTTTTCGTAATTCACACACTTATTAGCATATGCATGTAGCTTCTTACACAGAAAACAATAAAAATTGATTTCAGTTAAAAATTTGTAATCTTAATTAAAAACTTAATTAATTATTTTTTTCTGTGTAGAAAATCAAGTAACTTTATTTGCATTTAATACAATTTGTTAAATATTCACAGGCATTTATGCCCACATATAAAAATAAGTAACTTAAAAACGAAATAAATTTATATAAACGAGTATAAATGTTATTTAAATATAATATAAACTTACCAATAGCATCATTTGGCTCCATATTTCATTTAATTTAACTTAAATGTGATTTAATTTATTATAAAGAATATATTTGTTTTTATAATAGAATACCACAGTAAATGTTTTTATTTAAATATTCAACTTTTACGGGGTACTGAACAAAAAAAAAAAAAAAAAAAAAATAACAAAAAAAAAATATGATTCAAATCAAATACAACAAGTTTTAATTGTATTTATTTATTGTACAAACGAATATAGAGAATAATCACCGCAACTGACACTGGTCACGACATTTACACCGACACGGCACAAACAACATACACACACACACAGTCTTTCAGTTGCTTAAAAGAATGTATTCCTAATATTAATTTCGATCAAAATAGAACTTATTATAAATGAATCAAAGAATTGGAGAACATTGATCATATTTATAATCAGGGAACTCGGAAATATGGTCAAAAAAAAAAAATGTTTTATACGCATTAAGTATGAAGTTAAAACTTGAAAATATGCTCTAAAAATTGCTTAAAATATTTTTAAAAGAACAAAAAATGGCAAATTTGATTGCAAGCATTCAACCATTTAATAGTATGTATTTGTATAAAACAAACAAGTTAAAAAGTATTGTCGGTCAAGTCCTATACCCTACACCACAGTATTTACAGACGAGTTTTTTGGGGGTTCCATATTTGGGACACATGGGCAGTAACTGATAATTACCAGCTGATATAAGACTTTAAATTTTTTTTTTATGTTTCTAAAACTACTCGCATATTAGAAAACTTTAACTAACTTTACTAAAAGGCTTTAGTAATTTCAATAAATTAAACCCTTTTTGAGTTATGCGAATATACGCTGTGCAACCTCCTCCATTTTCGAAAACAAGAGCTAACCCAAAAAATGGTTAGCACCACTGGATTCTGCGTACCCGAATTAGGTTAAAATGCTAGGTCCCTGTTTTTAAACTAGCACAGTGTTATTAGAACTGTGATAAGGCATGTTCATACATATGGCTGCCAAGCATGGATACTAGAAACAAGCGGATAACGACGCTCTTAAAATTGCAGAAAGACAGTTTCGTAGGAGAATACCCATTAAAGTTGGAGAGAATCAGTATATAATCCTAAGCAGCGACAAGTTAATTACTGCATTAAACAACCCATCGCTGTTAGCGTACATTAATCACACCACAAATAATAAGTTGGGCAGGCCATGTCGCACGACTTAATGACAGTTGTATAACTAAGAAAATATGTTTCGTAAATCTGGGACGCAAAAGAGCAGTTGGGCGACCACGGAGTCGGTAGGTAGTTGGGGTGATTTTTGACCTAAGCGTGCTTACAAATGATTGAAAATAAATCGCGAAAAATGCAGAAGTATTGTGTGGAAACAATTAAGTAAATATATTTAGCCATTTTTTTTATCCATTAAAATAAAAAATGTTGATATTATTATGATGCAACGCAGAAATTTCCGTATCTAATTATGATATAAAAAATCTATTCATTCGGTGATTAAAATTAAAATTTTTGTAAACAACCAGTTTAAAGAGCATTCATTGTCTTTAAGTAAACTTGAATTTTTTTTGGGTAGATTAAGCGAATTTTTGGCAACTGAGCCATACGAAGGACTGACACTAGAGTTTGTTCCCGAAATTCAATTCCCACTTTCCCGCAAATTAATTAAGGGATATCCAGGAAATTTTAACAAAAACTTTTTTAAGCTTTAGTAAATCTATGCTGCACTTTTGTCTTCAGTGGTTCTATTCAACCAAATTTCACCACAATATCAGTATTTGTTCCGGCTTAAGCCTTTTTTTTTGTAGCAGATTTTCGAGAATGAGCTTTATATAGGGTAAATTATAGGCATATATTGACGAAATTAATTTGCTAATCTTAGCAACTGCAATTGGCTAAATTTTACAAAAATATTATTTAGTTTTACGGTTTAAGGCGCAGTAAAGTGTGTGGGTTTTATATGGGCCGTATGAAAAATTTGACTCAATCATCACGAAATTTAGTGTTGTGAGGCTTGTTAAGGCTTACTAGGTTCGCCCGGTTGCCGAATCTCGACCACTTGACATTTACTGTAAATAAAAATTTTTAGACCTTCCAACTATGTACGTTTTTACCCAGGCAGAAAAAGACAATCACCACGACGCTGTGCCAACGTTGCAGGGGGTACTATCAACATCAATACAACGTACTGTTAAAGCCTAGATTACACTATCTCACAAGTCTTACGTATTCCATAATACTTTGTGAGATAGAAATCTAATAAGTTTTGATGCGACCGTCAAAAAATCTAATGTAACATGACAGTTTGTGTTCACACCATCACACAAAGTATAAACACTCACGCATGAAAAAAAATGCAACCCTGATCCAATGAAAAGTATTATTGTTTAGAAATTTTTCAAAAAACGACGAAGTCGTATGGGATGTCAAACTTTTTTCATAATACTTGTCATTTTCGTGACACTTTGCATTCACACTATCACACTTTGTCATATTACTTGAGTTTTTGACATGTATTAATACAAAGTATAATAGTGTAATGTAGCCTTTACCAAATTTACAATGTTGTCACAATATTAAAATGATAACGCCAAGTGTGCGTCTTCCGACTCTTTTTTTTAGTGTTGTCACAGTACTGTAAATTTAAATTTACAATGTTAAATTTACAACGTAGTCACAACCGTCTTCCGACTCTTATTTTCAATATTATTACAAATATAAATTCGCTTAATAAACAAGCAAAAATTTGTATATTTTCTACCTAAAATAGTTTTTGTGTTTTCATTTTAATACGACTCTATTAAATCAATAAGACTACATTTTTGTATATACAGCGTTGCAGCGGTATAGAATTATTATAAACACGGTATTAGGAAATAAAGGTTTAAATCTTGTATATATTTACAGTGTTGTAGCGGTATAGTTTTATGGTAAATACGACTTTAAAAAACTAAAGTCGTATATTTGTATTTAGGGTGTTGTACCGGTGTTGAATCTTATTTAAAAACGGTATTAAAAAACTAAGGTTGTAATTTTGTATCTACAGTGTTGTGATGGTACCATATTTTTGGTAGAGTCACAATTTTGTATTTACAGGGTTGTGGCGGTATATAATATTTAGAAGAGTCGTAATTTCTGCCTGGGTAGGTACATACATGAGTAGGGATGAGTTTTTCATGCGCTTAAAATATGCACTAAAAAAGTTCAAAATATGCAATAAAAAAATTAAAAATATGCACAAAAAACTTAAAAAATTTCCACAAAAAATCGTTTTTTAATTTTACTAAAAACAAAAATATAAAACATGCAGTCTATTGTCATTCAAATATCTTAAAAAAACTTAAATAAATAATTTTGCTTAAATAAAAATGTACTTTGTCTTGTATTTAAGGAATGCCAATGCATTTTGAAAAAAATCTATATTCGGATCCCACTTTGATTACAGATCACAAAAATATTTGAAATTTATTTTATTTTTTGAAATCCTTAATTTTTCTTGCAAAACGTTTTGGATTTTTTTGGAATTTGTTGGGCTATTTTTCCTTCCCCATTATTAATTTTACTTTCTGCAATTTCAATTAATTTGACTTGAGTATTAAGTGAACTAAATCCCTCCTGATTAGTTTTTGTTTCAACAATATATCCGTAATTGGAAAATACAAAAAATAATTGACTTCTGATATTATTTAATATTTCTTTTACTTTTGACTTCTGATGTTATTTAATATTTTTTTTACTTTTTTAGTTGCATTCTTAAATTAATTAAAGTTTTTTGAATATAATTCTGAAGCATCTAGCCAGGTCACAACCTTTTTTCTACTAGCTGCGGTGGATGGGGAATCAACGGATACCATTCATCAAAAATGTGACAAGCAAGTAACTTGTAATAACTTTGGATAAAATATTTTAAACTTTTTGGAAGCCATAACCATGTTAGATGCTGCATCTGTTTAAAAAAGAAGGATCTTTTGTCGAAAACTTGAAAATCTTGTATATAAAGCAAAGCTTCAAAAGAAAATATGCATTTAAAAGCTTAATATGCAAAAATATGCATTTTAACCAAAATATGCAAAAACAAATCGATGCCTTTTTAAAGCAAATTTAATGATTCGGAAAGATAATTGGTCGACATCGTTCTTAGACTATCGACAAAAAACATGCATTTGCATGTCTATACATAAGTATGTACGTATTTGCAATTCTTTCTTTAAATTCGGGCTACTTAAATTAAAGAAAACATAACAAATGGATTTCCATTTATGTACATATAAACCTTTATTCGTTGCTTTTATTTCGCTTTAATTCATAAAAATTGTAATTAATCAAAAAGTTTTAAAAATAAATCCATATTACCAAGGACGACAGTGCAGCAACACAATACATTTCGAGAGAATCAGTGCGTTTATACAGGTGTGTACATGTGTATTTAAAGGTATAAACAAAAACGAAAACATTTCAAAAGAACAACAAAAAGCTTGTGTTAATAAGCACGTGTAAAACGCTTTCTTACACATTTATAATAAGAATTAGAATAATAGAAAAGTTTCTTATTAAAATTGGCGGACGCACTTAATCCAGCGACAGCAAAATTGTTCCCATATTAACATTCATATATTTAAGATTAAGCTGATTTTCGACAGAGGGGTTTAACAGATTGATTAACTAAAAATTTAAAAGTCATGACCTTTCTTATGTTTTGGTAAAAAATTGTATAACGGACTAAAATTTTATAAAATAGACTTAAGGACCAACCATAATTTGCTTAAGTTTGCTTAAGCAAATGTGCGAATACATGTAAATTATATGAGGCAAACCATATTGAACTTAAGGCAATTTTTGCTAAGTTTAATGAAACTGTCATTTGCTTCAGCAAGGTGCGAATCTAATCGCACATTCCGTACGGAATCAAATGTTTTTTATTTTGTTTTTTTTTTTTTTCTTAAGTACATTTGAGATACTCTTTGTTAATTTTGTTATGCATAATATGGTTGAGCCTTTATTTTCAATTTTAAAAATTTGGCCACATATAAAGCAAAAATGGTCGGAGTTATTGACAAAAGTCCAGCGAGAGACACTCAGATATTTTCAAATGTAGCAGCAGATAAGAAAATATTATTTCATAATTTGGTTGACTTATAATAAATAACTTTAAGCAAATTATTTTGATGGAAGTGGAGAAGCTCCACTGCAGATATATGACTTTTTTCCCTCCCTTTAATCAGGGTTGTCAGATTGATTTTGACCTCAATGTTAAAAATCGCCAAAGCGTTTGTTTACAAGTTTTTGACAATAAAATACATATTTTTTAAATTATTAAAAATATTTTTTATAAATCCTAAAAAATAAACTAGTTCCGTATCGCTAAAATACGCCAAAACTTCAAAAAAAGTCGCCATAATATATATTTTGTTTAATTTTTATGAAGAGCGAAATAAAAATAGTTAGAAAACACAAAAAAGGTACGATGTTTACTATAAAATAATTTATAGTAGTCTGCTTAAAGCAACAAATAAAGAATTTTTGCGGTTAGTACTAAACAAATATTAGAAATACAATTGTTGCACTTTTATTATATATCTAAACGCTTCACCGGCAGGACTCTCATTTGTCTTCTTATTTGGAATACTTTGTGAGGGTATTACATTTATTCAACGAAAGTACAAAAGATGTGCAAAATGTACTATTCCCATTCATATAACTAATAACTCCTAATAACGCGTCTAGAAGTTCGTATTGCATTCTAATTCGAAGGCGAGTTTTAGTGGAGTTCATAGTTTCAACACAGGCATTACTAGCTGTAATTACCGCATATAAAGGACAGCCAAAGTAAAGTCCTTGAAATTGTACGTACCTGCTGTATCCTTGTAGCTTTAAAATGTTGGCCTAAAGTTGTTTAGTTATCTTTCCAATTAACCAACCCTTTCATTGTGTTTCATAAACGTCCAAAGGTATGATAGGATTCATAAAAATCTTTAAAATATCACTAACAACAACGTATTTTATCTGTGATAATAAATTGCCACATACGTAATGTGAAAATGTTTATAGACTTAAAACATATTAATGTTTTAAGGAATTCTATTTATTGATTTTTTCAAGTGCAATTTTAAATATAAAAAACACTTTTCTAGAAGATTTTCATTAGCTCCATCAGCCATTTGAACATACCTTCAAATACTTATCATACATATGATTGCCTGAAATTTCATTAATAAAAATACGAGAATTAAAAAAATTATTATTGAATTTAACGAATTTAAAAACAAATTCATAGGTCATCAAAAATAGCCAGTTGGCGATTTTAACTATTTTATAAATCGCCATGTCGCCAAATCAAAAATTAGGTGTTTGAAAATCGCCACGTTTGGCGAGAAATCGCCACATCTGACAACCCTGCCTTTAATTGTTAAAATAAAGTTATCCGGTTGTTTAAAATTATTGCAAATATTGTATTCGTTAGTTTAGTAGCTAACTTATTAAATGTTGTGGCTGTGTGTTATCAGTCCCCATTTATTTTGCTCGCCACAATTGTGGCAAGTTTACGTCAAAATCGAAAAGAACATTTTCTGACGTAATTAAACAGCGTTATCTAGCTTATTTTACCCGTGACGCAAGAAATTAAAATAAGTTGTGGGTTCCTAAGGAAATCTGAATTGTTAAAATAGGGGAACAATGCAAGAAAATTCAATTTGGCTATAATGGTGTGGACGGGGCACAGAAAAAATTATTGCCGAATTATTTTCAAACAAACGCTTGTTTGAAAATTTTTTTAATTTCTTTAAATTTCTAATTCAAACAATATATTTGTTTGATTTTTATTTAACCAACAAAAATGTGGACAACTCTTCAAAAATATAATAAACGCGTTATTGGTGTCAAGTTTTCATAATTTTGTATGAAATATTTAACGCTCTTTAATGTTGTCGTCTTTTTGCATTTTTTTATCTGATCGTAAGCAACACTTCTTTATGTGAAATATAAGAACAACAACAAAAAACACACACAGTCTATTTTTGAACGCTTTAAAAAAGTGCAACTATAAGAAAAACAATAGCAGAAACAACATTATAAGAAACAAAATCCCGTATTCAATTTTTTCAAACTGTTTACTTAAATACATCAAATACAAAAATAGAATGATGACGAAAACATATCGAGTCGGTCTGCTGCGGTTTTTGGTTACATTTCTTCTTTAGCAAAGGAAAGGATACAGCAACAGAGAGTGATAAAGAAAAACATTGTGTTGTGTGTATAAATAAGACTTCGTTCAAAAATTATTCCAACAAAAAAAAATGTGTCTCAAAGCCAGCCGGCGGCTCTGCTCTGCCGTCATCTTCTCATACAGTGCTCACTTGTGTGCGCGTCATTGCTTGTGCAAAAACTTTTTTTTTTTATTTTTAAATTCAGTAAACTTTTTGTTTGATTCAGTTAAATTATTTGTTTGAAAAAATCAGTGTTTTTTTCAATAAACAAAATGCAAATAAATTGTTTGAATATTCAAATTTCTTTATAGGACCGACTTCAGACAAAAAATTGTTTGAATCTACAAATTTTTTGTTTGAATTGGAAAAATAATTTTTTCTGTGAGCCAACGAATCATGCCGTGGACAAAAAGTCTACTGTATTAAAAGAAGTTTCCTGAAAACTAAAAACTTAGTATTAAGTAGGGTTTTAGCAGTGGTGAGAAGACATAAATGTCACCGTTTGAACAAAATCATCTTGCTACTGAATGGTGTTTATTTAATGATTCCTCAAAAAGAAGCTCGAAAGAAGTTTTATTACACAATATAAATATGTATACTATAATTTTAGTCTCTCGATTATAGTGCTTATTAAAAAGAAACTTATGATGTTATAAAACTTGTATGTATTAGAAAAAATTAAATACAGAAGAAACCACTGTAAAGTGGTTTCTTTGTTAACTGCCTTGCATTCAGTCTACATATATTTTGCTGCTTTTTCAGTAGGATAGCGAAACCTTTTGTTGTCGGCATTGTATTTTAGATGGGGAAACATTTTGTACAAGAAATTGCGCAAAGATGGTTCTGCATTTCAGTTTCTCAAGCAAAAGTTTACCATCTTAGTGACGCAGAAATTAAAGACGGCGATTTCGTAGGTCCAGACATAAAAAAGCTTATTTAAGATTCATGTTTTACAAGCAATGAACGCTTTTATTGATGTCACAAAGAATTGCCTTGGTAATAAGAAATCAAATGATTTTTTTTAAATAGGGATTAAGATTTAAAATATTACTATTTATCTGGAAATTAAGGATAAGATATTATTATAACATCAATGACAAGGCCAAAACAAATTACGAGGACAAATTAGCCCAAAGCGGTCGTTTTAAATAGGTCGGAATCTTATGGGTAACATATTGGTATTTCCACAGAAATGTCTACTTTTTGTCACGTAACGTCACCAACCATTTTTAATTGTTTCTCAAAGAATAATGAAAATATTATTTACTTTTTTGCATTTGGGTGTAGAGCTCAACTAGGTTTTCATTTAGTGAAAGAGAGGAAAAATTTGAACAACGTGGTTCTAAAATACAAGAATAATTGCTAGGTAACGTGACGTGACAAAAAGAGAGCTTTTCTGTGGAAGTGCCCATATGTATTTAATTCAAGTTAACTATCTCGGCTTTTAACTACAATTAATTCCAGAAGTTTCGGTCGAAGAAACAATTTTTTTCTAGCCTCATGTAACAGGCCGTCTTAAAGTTTTTGATAAGCAGGAAACTTAAATAAACCCTTGTTATTAGAACTCTTCAAAACCGGCTAATATAATTGCAATAAGAATTTTTATAATTTTTAATTTTCCTATCTATCAATAGGGGGATTTATTATCTTAAATCTACATCATAGAAGTTTAATTTATAGATAAATGTAAATAACAAAAAATTTCTGGGAATTTAATCGAATAACAAAATTAATAATCTGTCAATTTTAATATTTTATCGCACACTTACTTAATCCAATGTTTATTTACTGGTACATTTTATTATCTTTAAGTGTTTTCTTAATAAGCAATTGATTTATTTTATACCAACTGTAGAAATTTTAGTACTACACTGTAAAATTTGCGGTTTATTAATAAAGTTTTTATACCCTACACCACTAGTTATGAATGAGGGTATACTAAGTTTGTCATTATGTATGAAACTTTTTTAATATTCATCTAAGACTCTTTATAGTATATACATTCAATGTCCTGGAGTAATTTTAAGTCGATGTAGCAATGTACGTCTGTCTGACCGTCTGTTGAAAACATGTTCATTTTCGAACATCTCAAAAGAAAAGAAAAATATTGGCGCCAAACTGAATTAGTTTAGTATGGAAAGGGTTATGAATCCAAATGTGGAACTACTACCCTAAAAATTAACAATATTGTTACAAAAACTAACATAAATGGTGGCGGAATGCACAGATTAATATAAGATTATGCACAAATTCGTTTAAGATAACTTCAAATCATACTAATAAGTTTCTGCCAATAATCAATCATACGTCCCACATAAAGCCTACTCTCGGAAAACAGTTTAGTGCGCCCAAGCCGTTCAAGTAATGCTATTGTAATACAATTTTGTCTGTCAATGTATTATAAGACTTTAAATAACACTGTCAAAGGTAGTACAGTGGCTAACGGATATAAAAAATAAAAAAATTCCACAAATAATTTTTCTTTAAGCATTTTGTTCTTTTAAGCAAACAGTTTATTTCTCATAAAAGTTTTTTATAATAAACTGGTTGATCTGGCGAACTTTGTACCGCCTAACAATCAATCGTGATATTTATACCCACATCACAATAGTGGAGAGGGTATTATGCATTTGTGCTGATGTGTGTAACACCTTAAAATATTGGTCGTAGACAGGGATGATAAACGAGATTACCAAAATCGTACCAACGAACTTTTAAAACCGTACTTTTTCGGCCCCAATAGTACCAAATCATTTTTTTATAATTTTTTTTTCAACAAAAACAAAAGTTACTTACAATTCATTTGTACATGTAAAGTATAGATAGCAAAAAATACATGAACAATAATAACACAGCCCGGCAAAATTAAAAAAGCTTTTTGCTTCTTTGAATTTATCAACTGATTCTAGTTAATTTGTGTGCGCTGAATTCAAAACTGTAATCAGTTTGTCTCTTTCAGCTCTAGTTTTCATGATATAGCTTTTCTTACCCTCCACTTATGACCTCCAATTACCCAAAAAATTTTTTTTCCAATTTTTTTTTTCCAATTTTTTTTTATCAAAATTTTTTTATTTACTGTTATAGTTATTGCCAAAAAAAAAAAAAAAATTCCAAATTCTAGCTAGCTTTCCCTCAACAATAAATATCAGTGCATTTATCAAATATTAAAAAATGGGAACTTTGCACGTCTTACAGAAATCTTATTAATAACAAAATATGGAGTTTCCCTTAGATTTCATAAAAAAGCTACGACATTTTGCATTTTCGCAAGACTATTTGCACCAAACACTAAACTGCGCTTATATGCATTGAACTGAGAACACGAGTTTCCATTTTATATCAATTATAAATATGTAGGTTTGAAAAATTTGGAAATAGTACCAAATGAGGCACCGGGGTAGCAGCGTACTTTTTGGTTTTGAATTGTACCAAAAAAAAGTACAATTGTACCAACTTTATCAACCCTGGTCGTAGACCAATCTACTCAGAATCACTTTCTGAGTCGAACTAACGATGTCCGTCCGGCTGGCTGGCTGGCTGTCCATGTAACCTTTTGCGCAAAGTACAGGTCGCAATTTCGGAGATAATTTGATAAAATTTGTGACATAGGTTCTTATTGGCACAAGGACCAAGCCTATTGAAAATGGGCCAAGTCATAGAGCCATGAGGGAAGATAGGGGGAAATTTCTTCCTCTCAGAAACTATCAAACCGATTTTAATTAAACTTT
The DNA here is from genome assembly GCA_930367215.1 of Pollenia angustigena. NCBI lineage: Eukaryota > Metazoa > Arthropoda > Insecta > Diptera > Polleniidae > Pollenia > Pollenia angustigena. Next base: position 113,110,883 of record OV884057.1, on the reverse strand, counting down.
GACATTCAACTTCCTTCAAATATGTATATAGAAATCTATTTGGTCTTTGAATGGGATGTGCCCCGTCCACTTATCCAATTCTGCCCTCTTTTCGTCAGATGATGTGTATAAATCAGTGTTTGAAAATAAACAGTACATTTTTTAGCGTTCGGCTCACACACACAAGAACGATATCTATTTTTTTTAGTGAATGTGTAGAGGAACAGAACCCTTAATACCGTTCGTAACTATTTTCAAGTAGGAGCCGAACATTATATGGTGTTCTGTTCTTCGTTAAAAAACAGAACAATTGTATTGATACTGTAGACAAACATTATATTTTAATGTTCTATAATGTTTCTTTTTTACATTGATAAAGAAATAAAAACACAAAAAATATAAGCAGCGACCGCAGCACGAACAGCACTACACACACGTGCTATTTATATGTTGTGTATATGTTTTGTTTGTGTTAAATTATTTTGCAGAAAAATTTTTTTTTTCGTATGTGTATTTTGTTTTTGTAAACAAATGTTTGCTTTTTTTACCAGCCAAAAGAGACGAACATTAATGAGCCGAGCCGAACACAATAAAGTTTGTTGATAAAAAAAAAAACTTCTCCAATCCAGCCAAATTTTGTCAGACTTTGTACATAAGCTACCAAGCTATTTGTACTGAGCATCGTGCTCCAGATATAAAGAACTCTGTTTGTGCCACGTCCACATTGCGATTGCCACCCACTTTTTTCAGATGTTTTGCATCAATAACTAAGCTTTTTGCACCAAATATTAACAATTGTGATTTTTCTAAGGACATATATTTAGCGTAACGCCCACTCCTACAAGCCCGCTTACTTTTTTCAGTTGCTGTGCATTAATAGCAAATCTATTTCTACCAAACATGAACAATTTTACTCTTACCGTTCTTAAGATATAAATAAATCTTTTTTTGCCACGCCCACTTTCTTTTTTCTATATTTTAATAGTTATTATGCTATTAGCTACAGCCGTTCTCGATATATAAGTGGTGTAATTATCACACAACTTTCATTGACTTTTATTTGTAAGTTTTTGGTTTTTTTTCCGAAATTTTGCAAAATTTACATATTTTTAATATCGATTCTTCTTACTTTAACCCAAACTTTTAAAGAAATAACATGTAAAATAAAAAAAAAAAAAATTTTTAATATTTATGTATCATTTTAATCAAAAGTTTTTGATTTTTATCAAAGTAATTTTTGAGAATACAAAATTTTTGGTTTTGTTTTTTTTTTTGCAAAATTTTGAACTCAAGCCTATCTAAAAATATCAAAAAAAAAAAAAAAAAAAAAATCCAAATTTGTAATATCTATTCTCCTATTCGGGGCAACAACAAACCCAACAAATCATCAAAATAGGTCCAACCATTTTTGAGCTATGAATGGTGTAACACACCCCACTTTGTTTTATGAATTTTTTTCTTAGTTGCGTCTATTAAAAAAAAAACTGCCGTCTAAAAAAAAATTTCTTATAAAAAATATTTTTTTTACGTATTTTCACACACATTCAAATAGACATCAGTTGTATCTTAAACAGAATACTTTTTATAGTGACACATATTGAAAAAGACATGGAGCTTTTGCCATACTTTCTTAAAAGCGGGGTGGCGGCTTATATGATATGATCTTATCTTATCTACGTATAATTTGATCTGTCATAGTTTTTTAAGACTAAAACTCATACTGTCAAATTTCGTGAAGATCGGTCCATAGGTTGCACATAAGGCCTCCGTTGGGAAATCCTAAATAGTTATTGTGGTAAAATTCTAATTATATGGCCATAAATAATACCATGCAATTTTGTGGTCATCGATCCATAATTTAACTTTTAGGTACCATATCAAGAAGCCTTCTAAAAAGCACTTAAAAACGTAAAAAACTTCTCTACCAAAAATCACTCTACAGAATATTACGATGATTGATCTATAATTTGCCATTTATGTAATATGTCCTGTGGTTTCTAAGAGAAACAAAGAGCCACAACAAAATAATTTACTATTGGTCCAATATAAATTCCCCTCTGAAAAACATTTTAGTACGGGTAAAACTAATACGAATTATGATAATTTATTAAAATTAAGTCAAATTAACTTTTATATGACTTAATTAATATAGGTCTAACTAATATAGGTGGAAGATGCACCCTGGCGATGTAAAGAGCCCATTCCTGACATATTCTGTTATACAGATATATGAACGTAGCTAATTCGTCCAACTTAGGTCCATAAATCGTTAGTAGTTCACTTTTAGAACCAGAAATCGTCGAAATTACATTTAACCGGATGCTTTACATTTCTAAGCCGAACAAATAAAAAATTATTTGCTTTCGTTTATTAAATTGCGCGTTTATTAAATATTTGATTTTATTTTACAATTTATAATCATGTATTAAAAAATATTAATGCATAGAATGCAATCTGAGGGGACGGCGGGCAATTTTATAGCTAAGAGAGCAACTTGGTTTTATCATTCAAAGATACAGACACAGATGCTTGAGTATTTGTTGAGTGGGTTCATGTAAAATTAAATAAACAAAAAATAAAATTATTTACAGTCATATAAGTTGAGATTAGGGTTTCTATTCGAAACAAAAATTTCTATCCCAGAAATTCCCGGTTGAAATATTTTTAAAATTCGTGGAAATTTTTTGCTTGCAAAGTTCAGGATATTTCTCCGTAAAGTCTTAAAGCTTTATTTAATACCGGGACAAATAAATTTGAATGCCTCTTTTGTCTATTTTGTTAATTACTTTTACTTTACAAGGAAGAAGGCGAAGAACGGCTTTCGTTAAACTTAAAACCAATATTTTTTTTTTAAAAATACATACAAGCTAATCTGTTTTTTTTTTGCATGAATGACAATTAATTGTTTTTTTACATAAAATGTTCAGGAAATAGAAGAATATTTTAATAAGGGATATAACGAATATCGATATGTAACTGTCGATTCGACGATGTTTTTTAAGTTTTTTTGAAGAAACAATTAAATTTTCAATATTTTATTGCATAAAAACTAATAAAGAAATAAAACATTAAAAAGCCCAACCTAAAATTTGTTTTGCTCTATACAACAGAGGTAACATGCACAGAAAGCAAAAACTCGTACTAAATTTAAGTGTTTGCTTATTACTTTAGCACGAGTCGAACTGAAGTACGGATAACACTTAAAAGCAGTATTCAAAAATAATAAAATACTTAATATCGCTCCGTAGTGTTCGGTTCGGTAGATTTGTGGGAAACATAAACGCTAAAAATGTTTGTGTAGAAAATCATTAAAAAAATAACGTTTCCCTGTGTGTCATATTTCAAACAAAACCAAAAAGTTAGCAAAATAATTTTACACAAACAAAACATATACATAATACACACACAAGCTGTTCGTGCTGCAGAAGTTGCAAAAAAATTTTTGTTTGTTTATTTCTTAATCAGTGAAAAAAATAAATTTTATAGAACATTAAAATATAATGTTTGTCTACAGTATCGGAGTGGGCAAAAAATATCGATATATCAAAATATCGATATTTTAAAAAAGAATAATCGATATATATCGCCGATATTTAAAATACCGATATATCGATGTATCGATATTGAAATACGACTATCGAATTCGATATTTTTTAAAGTCAGTCTTCATTAAAAACTAAAAATTTTAGACGTTTTTCAAACAATATGCATCATATGTTTTTTATAACTAGTATGAAGATCTATAACTCCCAGTCTACAACTGACATGATTTGCTGTTATAACATAATGTTATAAAAGGGTTGTTAAAAAATTTGCATTAACAACCGTGTTATAACATGAGAAAACCTCTAACATGATGAGTCTATACTTAACACTAACGTCATATTAGTTTAATGATAAGCATTTCATGTCAGTTGTAGACTGCATGTAAAGATAAGCATTTATAAGAAGAATTAAGAAAAAAGTGGGGTTTTCACATTGCAGATTTCTAATTAAAACAGTAAAGTCAAACGAACTTGAAAAGATTTTTTTATGCGGTCTTGGAACAATATATGTGCCTATATATATTTGGAATACTAATAAGATTTGTGCATATATGTATATTTATTACATTTTTTAATTTGGTAATAGTTTCAGCAAAACACGTTCGATATATCGATACATCGATATTTTTGAAATAATATATATCGATACTCTTACAAAATATCGATTCGATATATATCGATTTATTTTTTTAATTTGCCCATCCCTATCACTACAATCGTTCTGTTTTTTAACGAAGAACAGAACACAATATAATGTTCGGCTCTTACTTGAAAATAGTTACGAACGGTATTAAGGGTTGTGTTCGTCTACACAAACACAAAAAAAATTGATATCGTTAAAAAAAAATAAATAATGTTCTGTTTATTTTTCGAACACTGCTTAAAAGTACTTAAAACAATCCAAAATGGGAAAAACCAATATGCGTGCATACGCATTTGTTTATAAAGGTTTTTTGTTAACACAACAGCAACACTACAAGAAGAAAAATATGGGTTATTTTCATTTTGAAAGATTAAAATAAGAAGCAATAATTCCTATATTCTATTTTTTTAAATTTTTAGTTAAATACATAAAGTGTTTAGAAAAGAATAATTACGGAAACCATATTGGCCATGCTGCTGGTGTATTAAGGCTCAGTTAGCCGAGAATAACTGTAACTTAACTTTACCGTAAAAAAGATTGAGCCGTAACATCTTACTGCTAACCAAAATCGTTCAAATTGCAATCAATACTAGTTTCGGATTATTTTAAGTAAGACTTCGGGATTGAATATGGATAAGTTAACTATTTTGCACTTGAATAATCCGTACTTAAATCAAGCGTTCTGTCCTTGATTTAAGGAAATCCGCACTTACCGCACTATTGACACCGCTTCGGCTTGATTAAAATACGGATGGATTGATTTGTTTTACAGTGTGTAATTACTAGAGTTGTCAACCGATTAAGAATAATTCGATTAATCGATCAAACAAAATCAAACTCTTGTTCGAATAATTTTAAAACGACGATTTTCGAATAACGAATAAATCGATTAATTAGTGTCGATTAATCGAACAATTTTTTTTATTAAAAATTAATTAAATAAAAGCTTCGAATTTGATTTATTCTCATACGTTTTTAGTATTTTTATACAAAATGTAGGAAAGTTGTCATAGCCCTGGTTGTAATTAATCTTAATGTAATTTATTTTTATTAAACAAATCTTAACAAACAATAGGTGAGTTGCAAAACTCGTTCGTTACAAAATTAAAAATACGAGATGACAATTGATTTTAACAGTCCCTTTGGGGCTTTATGAGAAGAAATATACTAATTGTATCAATGCATGCCCTCTTCCATGATTTAGCACGGACATGCATTGATGCAATCGGAATATTTCGTCTAATAAAGCGCCAAAAGAACTGCCATCTCGTATTTTTAATTTTGCAACAAACGAGCCTTGCAACTCACCTTCTTAATTGTATCAGCTGTTTTATTTTTATATCAAACGCTAAAAAATTTCAAGAAAGTGGATTTTTCAATTTCGGGTGAAATTTAGAAATAAACAAAAAGATTAAAAATAAAGAATTTATTAATATAAATCATATCTTGAAGGTAGAAAATGTTGTTATTGTATTATATATTTTTTTAAATTATATATGTAAATATATCTTTACCATTTGCTTAAGTGTCAGAATATTACCATTGAAAACGATGTAGTGGAAGATAATCCAACGACATCAAGAAAGGCCGAACTTGGTCCAATGGAAAAATACATTAAGAGAGACAGCGGCTGTTCTATAGAAAAAATTGTAGACAGCAGTTTGGCTGAAGATGGTAGGTCTGCCAACGCCTTGCGAAAATGCAGAGTAATATCAGATTATTAAGGAAATATGGTGTTACGATGCCTTAAAGTACTACAACGATGTGGAGTTAAGATGGAAAATGTTATGCATCAAAAAAAGAAGAAGTCATAGCGGATAGAATGGAAGATTTTCCAAAGTAATTATTTTGTAAAAATAATTTTTTTAAATGTTATTCTCATCGATTAATCGAATAATTTTTAAAATTTAATCGTTCGATCAAACGATCAAACGAACAAAAACAATTATTTGAATTATTCGACCAAAGTTGAAAGGCGAGTAATTGATAGCTCTAGTAATTACAAATTACTATCACAATGTTTAGCCAACTTTGACTGTAGGAATGCCGGACAGTTATTTAGAATATTTCGTCATAAGTTTTTAATAAATATAAAAAATAAAAATAAAATTATTTGACTTTTTCAACAACGAAATCATTATTTAATTATTTCTTCGGAATTTAAACTCTTTTAAGTCAACCACATTTATTGATCATATTTCATATAAAAATTCTGGCATATACAAATGTGTGGAAAGCAGTGTTCGAAAATAAACACTAAATATCGTTTTTTAATAATCGGTTCGGTAGATTTGTGGAAAACACAAACTCTAATAGTGTTTGTGTAGAAAATCATTAAAAAAATAACGTTTCCCAGTCATCTTTCGAACACAAAAATATTACTCTTTTTATCGAACTCAACAAAAGATGTGAACATTTAATTCCGTTCGGTTTTTTTTGAAAATCCACAAACTGCAATGTGTTCGGTTCGGCTCGTTAATGTTCATCCCTTTTGGCTGGTAAAAAAAAACATTTTTACAAAAACAAAATACACACACGAAAAAAACATTATAGAACATTAAAATAAAATGTTCGTGTACAGTATCACTACAATTGTTCTGTTTTTTAATATAATGTTCGGTTCTTTCTTGAAAATAGTTACGAACGGTATAAAGGGTTGTGTATATCTACACAATCACTAAAAAAATAGATATCGTTCCTGGGTGTGTGAGCCGTACTGTTTATTTTCGGTGGTAAGGCGGTGGAAAGCATATAAAAATAAAAGTATTTATGATATACAAGTAACAGTTATTCTTGAAAACATCGAGCAAACATAAAAAAAATATTTTTAAACGCTAATGCAACGGACTTCGCCTACATACTAGGTTTATTCCTTTAGGAAAAGAAATAACAAAATTAAAGGGTTTTGGCCAAAATCTCCCACTGTGCATGGTAGAAAAATGTTCTCTTATTGCAAAAATTTATAGGTATTTGTTCGTTTTAGGATTTTTCTTCTTTAATTTCTGAAGATGCAGACAAGCTTATTTACTGACGGAATGACATGTTGTACCAAAATTTCAGGAGAATGGCGCTTAAGTTTTCCAATGAGTTTATGAGATTTTTTTCCACTGCAGGCCTTGTTCAAACCGATTTGTAAAATCTTTTTTCTCCGCAAAAGTACAGAATACTGTTATTTTTAGACGAAAATCTTATTTATATTAATTATATAATCAAGTATATGATGAAAATCCAAGAATGATAGAAAAAAAGATTACGACATCAGGCAGATATAAATTTTTTTTACTGCTCATGTAGGAACTGTGACGTCACACAAACTTCGTTCTCATTGGCTAATAATTTTTAGCCTTCAAACTGTTATGTTACTTTTCTATTTAAATTATTTTAAAACTGAAAATATTTTATTAGAAGTTCCTTTTTTCTTCATAATGTTTGTGCTTTGTAGTGATACAGACGTGTATTTTAGCCCCGCATACGATTTGAACTATTAATTAATCACATTTGATTTTGTAATATAAGCAGCGAATGGACGCTTAAAAAAAATAATATACGTATTTTGTTATTTAAATTATTTAACATAATAGTGAACAATTTAAAACGATTAAATTAAATAAAATAAAACAGTAAAAATAAATACGTATGTATGAATGTTCATACATGTGTATACATATTCTGAACAAAAACATTAAAATTTCTTGTTTTTTTTTTGTTGTTGTAAAATACAATAAATAATAAAAATATTAAAGCAAAGCAAAACGGTGAAAAACAAAAACAACTCTTTGCATGAGTACGAACAGTGAAACAACACTAAGACAAAATGAAAGAAACGTTTACGTTTTAGTTCAATCAAACGAAAATAATGCGGAAATAAATAAAACTAAACAAAATAATATAAACTATTTAACGGCTAAGCCAATTACTAGAACACGTTCCCTATCACCCTCGGTGTTTACAAAAACAGTGGATAGTGACTCATTAAAAAAACTACAACTAGATTTGGTGACAAGTGTTGCCAGGCCAGCAAGTATTGCCGTGACGTCAAAAACAAATTTAGTGGGAAATGAAACCATGAACTTAAACACAAATGCAATGGAAAACCCCCCTGTAAAAAGCTGCCAAAAGCCTACAATACAAGTTGGTATGGACAGGTACATAACAGTGCTTAAACGGGGACGCAGCCCTACCTCTGCAGCAGTTGCTTCGGCCTCAAAAGTACCATCTTTTGATAAAATAAATACACAAAATCGTTTTGCGATTCTGGAGGATGAATCCTCTGAAGCACCAAACGTCATTAAATCGTCTAAGCCACCCCCGATATACCTTAGAGAGCAAAACTCTAATGAGTTAATAAAAAGTTTAATTTCGGTGATAGGTGAAAATTCCTTTTATGTAGCTGCAATAAAGCGCGGTATCATTAACGAGACTAAAATACAGGTGAATCACGAGGATGATTTTCGAAAGGTAATTACAGTATTTGAGACTCTGAATAAAAACTTTTATACTTATCAACTGAAGAGCAGTAAAGGTCTTCAGGTAGTAATCAAGGGCATTGACTCATGCGTAGACCCAGAAGAGGTTAAAACATTCTTAGAAGAAAAAGGCTTCAAGGTAAAGCATGTAGTAAATATTAAAAATAGAGAAAAAATTCCCCAACCACTCTTTCGAGTTGAGTTTGAACCCGGCGACGTAAAACTTAAAAAAAACGAAACCCATCCTATTTACAATTTAAAATATATTCTCTACAGAAGAATAACTATAGAAGAGCCGCACAAAAGAAATGGTCCCGTTCAATGTTTAAACTGTCAAGAGTACGGTCATACTAAGGCATACTGCTATTTACCCCCTGTCTGCGTAGTATGTGGTGAACTACACGGTACAGTTTCTTGCGATAAGTCTAAAACCGACCCCAACGTAAAAAAATGTAGCAACTGTGGCGGTAATCACACTGCCAATTATAGAGGATGCCCTGTATATAATATCGTCAAGCAGACGGTTGGACCAAAAACAAATACCCCTCAAATGCAGGTTGCAAATCAAGTAAACACAAATGCAATTCAAGCCCCCCAGCCTAGTAATAACAGAACCTCTTACGCTAACGTCCTAAAATCAAACCATCAGCCAATGCAAGGTGCTTCGCCAAGTAATGATGAAACTCCGGTTTCTAATTTAAGTCGCTTAGAAAAAACCATGGAAACATTAGTGCAAACGGTAAATAATGTTACGAACACAATGGGTAATATGATGCAGGAAATGCTTAGAATGCAATCGATGTTATTGCAAGCTGTACTTAATAAACCATGAACTGTTTAAAAATTTGTTTTTGGAACGCAAACGGCATCCGCCAACATAAAAATGAATTAGAATACTTTCTTAAAAATAAACAAATTGATGTCATGATGATTTCTGAAACTCATTTGACCTCAAGAAATACGTTTAAAATAAATGGTTATATACTATATGATACCAAGGACCCTCGAGATAGAGCTTGTGGAGGTTCTGCCATTTTAATAAAAACCCGAGTGAAACACTACCTAATGTGTGATCATCGTGAAGATTATCTCCAAGCAACGAACATTTGCGTTGAGGAATTAAATAGAAACCTAGTAATTTCATCGTTATACTCCCCGCCTAGATTTTCAATATCGGAGGACCAATATTATAAATATTTTAAATCATTAGGACCGTGTTTCCTAGCCGCTGGCGATTATAACGCTAAACATACCTTCTGGGGGTCGCGACTTATAACACCAAAGGGTCGTGTTTTATTTAACACAATTTCTAAAATGGATTTAAATGTGGTAGCGAGCGGACAACCAACATATTGGCCCACTGATCATCAAAAAATTCCAGATGTCATCGATTTCGGCGTGGTTAAAAACATTCCCATAGAAACGATTCATGTTGAAGCCTCCCTAGATTTATCTTCCGACCACACACCTACAATTGTTACTATAATGAACCCCAATAGAATTGTACCTCCGACGACAGCTACGCAAATTAATTGGTTAAAATATAAAAAATATATCAGTACCCATTGCACAGAAAATATTCCGCTCAGTACACCGGATTATGTAGATCGCTCCATTGACAATTTTGACAGTTTTCTGAAACTAGCTGTTCAACATTCCAATATTGTCCCCAAAAAAACAAAAACTATTAAAATATATTCCACAGATGTCGAGCATCTTTTGTCTGAAAAAAGGAGGGCTCGAAGAGATTGGCAATTGCACAGATCCCCTCAACTTAAGAACTTACTTAAAGAGTGTACAAAAAGACTTAGAAAGTTACTGCAGACTAAGAAAACGGCTTCTCTGGAAAAATATCTTGAGGAACTTGATGCAACCCCACAATCAAACTACTCATTATGGCGCGCAGCTAGAAATCTCAAAAGGCCAGTTGTCTCTAAACCACCATTAAGAAACTTGAATGGAAGTTGGGCAAGAAATGATGTTGAAAAAGGAAATCTGTATGTCAATCATTTAAAAAACGTATTTACCCCAAATATATCTCACGATATTGCGGTCGAGTTACCACCTGTTGCTGCTAGAGCAGCTGTTCCGCTAAGATTTGAGATAAGAGAAATCGAAAAGGCTATTTGTGATTTAAACCCCAAGAAGGCTCCTGGTTTTGATAAGATCAGCAACAAAATGCTTTTGGAGCTACCCAGCATAGCAAAGAAAATTATTCTTTTAATTTTTAATGCTATTTTACGCCTTGAATACTATCCTCAAAAGTGGAAGGTCTCCTTAGTCACCATGATACCTAAACCTGGAAAGGATCACACAAAAGTTGAGTCATATAGGCCTATAAGCTTACTTTCTAATATATCAAAGCTGTTTGAGAAGCTGTTAGCGTCAAAATTAACCCCAATTTTAAATGAAAATAGATGTATTCCTAACCACCAATTCGGCTTTAGAAGAGAACACAGCACAATTGAGCAAACCCATCGTATAGTAAACGCAATAAGAAAAGCCTTTGAAGAAAAAAAATATTGCTCCGCTCTCTTCATCGATGTTTCTCAAGCTTTTGATAAAGTCTGGCATGAAGGCTTATTACATAAATTGAAGCTCAACTTACCAGTAAACACACACAAGCTGTTAGAAAGCTACTTAGTCGGTCGAAAATTTATTATTAAAGAAGGTGATTATTTAAGCTCTCCTCAGCAAATTGACGCTGGAGTCCCTCAGGGAAGCATCCTGGGCCCACTTTTATACTTAATATATACCTCGGACATGCCAACAAACAACTACACACAAACTTCAACATTTGCTGATGATACAGCTTTTTTGAGCGTGCACGAAAACCGTCAAGAAGCATCTCGATACCTACAGGATCATATATTTCAACTCGAACTATGGTTAAAGCAATGGAGGATAGAGGTCAATGAGCAAAAATGCGTACATATAACATTCACCTTGCGTCGGGAATCATGCCCCCCTATTAAAATCAATAATCAAATAATACCTCAAAATTCGCATGTAAAATACCTCGGTATTCATCTAGATCGCCGTTTAACGTGGAAAAGCCATATAGAGGCAAAATTAACTCAAATGAAACTAAAAGCCATCCAAATTCATTGGCTTATTGGAAGAAACTCTGTCCTTAGTCTCGACTGCAAACTTCTTCTTTACAACTCCATCTTAAAGCCAATCTGGTGCTATGGTATTCAGTTATGGGGCACTGCCTCGGCCTCTAATATCGAAAAAATTCAAAGGCGCCAAAATAAACTACTTCGAATAATCACAGCTGCCCCTTGGTATGTTAAAAACTCAAATATTCACAAGGATCTTAATGTTCCATTAGTTAAAACTATGATTACGAAATATGCAGTAAAATACTTAAAAAGGCTCGAATCGCACCCAAACCCACTAGCACGAAATATTTTAAATGATAGCGGCCACACTCGCTTAAGAAGAAGAGACACTGCAGCACTTATCCAATTAGATGAGCGATAAACACTATAAAAGTGAACAGAACCCGCGATGAAGAAAATTTTTGTCTGGCACTGGCAGGACAAAAAATAACGTATTAGATTAAGATTTGATTAATTATTGTTAGTTCATATTTAATATATGAAGATTCAATAAATAAATAATGAGAAAAAAAAAAAAAAAAAAAAAAAAAATGTTATTTTTGACTTACATAAATATATATTATCTCTATATTAGCTTTAGTTAAAAATTTATACATTTAATTATAAGGACGCAACACGATAGCTTTTCGCACAATTTCATTCTTTGTTTTTTTGCGGTTAATTTGTTGGCATTTGCCCATTGCACACTTTAAGCTGAAGGTCCACACCATGCGTTAATGAGTCTGTCCTTTTTATGCATTTGACAAAAAAGTAGAATAAGTTACACCTCAAATCGCATAGAATGCATAGACGTATAAACGCATGAAAGTAGGTTTACTTTCTACTTTTGTATCCGTCGCACGTGTGGTGAAAAAAAGTCAGCTGTTATTGATGGCCATGGATGACAAATCATATTTTATTTGTAATGTAGTCGATTAATATGTTTGTGTGGTGGATTACTTTTTACAATTTTTGCATTAAAAAAGGGTTTTAATAAGAGAAAAAGCTTTCGTAATAAAGATTGAATAAACTTTAAAGAATAAAAAACATTAAAATTAATTTTTAGCACAATTTTACCACGAACAAAATTTGCCATTCTAGTTATCGATTACTTTTATCTTCTGAGTGTCATCTTTGTTGTGTTTATTATTTTTTTTAACAAATGCCATGAATTGAAACTTATTGATACCGCGAAAAATCACGAATATTTTTATAATAAAAGCTTACTCTGCTGATAAAAAAAGCAAATTTGGCGCATAAAACGCATTGCATGTAACTTGAATTAAGAGACGCATAAAATGCACAAAAAGTATCATACGCATATACGCATGAACGCATGGTGTGGACCTTCAGCTTAATGTTTGTACTCTTTTATTCTCTCTTCTATTCTAATTTATTTTATATTTTTCTTTATTAGCTCCTTTTAACACACGTTTGAACACTTTTTAAGATTTTGTTTATTTTAATAAAATTTTGAATATCAAATATTAAGTAAAACTCTTAAGGCCTAATTTATAAAAAATAAAACCGGTTAATAAAGGCTTTATGAAACGGATTTTCATACGAAATCCGTTTAATAAACCCTTTATTAACATGTTTTATTTTTTATAAATAAGGCAGTTAGTTTTTTGACAATTAATATAATATAATTATTTGAACTCTCTGAATAAATTAATTGCAGGGTAACCAACTATCACGTAATACATACAATTTTTGTAAGAATTTACGATTTCCACATATAAAAGAGACTGGTTATCTTTACAAGGGAACTACTACGTCATCAAACGGTAAAACATACGCATGGCGTAATCTTTATTTCTATCATTCTTGATGAAAATCGATCGATTTAAAAACGTTAGTTTTAAGCAGGTGTTTCGAGTCGTCCATTCAACTTACATAAAACTTACAACAAAAACAAATTTCGAAATGTTGTTTTTGTTTTAAGTGTAAGTTGAACGGACGAGTAAGGCGCTCGTGTTCTATAAACTACACAATAGTCTTACTCCCATATTCATAAAAAAACTTTTTGATTTATTGAACAAATTTTCATAGAAAATTCGTTTCATAAACCTTATAATCCTGAAATGTTCATTATGAATAGGGGGGTTAATTTTTTGTTCAAAATATAGTTAAATAAAAATATGTGAAATAAAATTTTAAAGAATCTGGACAGGAAAATGTCTTAGAAATCTATTTTAAAAGATACTAAAACGACATTATCAATTTCAAATCGTTTTGTTTGCTTACTTCGTTATTGCGCATAACCAAAAAATTACTGTACTTGAGTTTTGTTAAGTTTAACTTGAGTTTAAATTGAATATGCGTATCGGCATCGGAGTCGGTATCGCCGATATTTCCTTTTGAGTATCGGTTTCGTACCGTTACGTCCCTAATTTTAAAATGTTTTCGGGAAACTAGAAACCCTAGCTCAGATAAATTGCGAGTGTGTTGTTTGTGTCGGTGTCGGTGTCGGTGTATGCGAAAAAGTCAATTTCAGTTCAACTGGTTTATTTCATTCACATACATATGTTTGTATGTGTTTGTATGACGTTTGCAAGTGTGTTGACAATGACGACTTGCGTATGACTCTGTGAACTTTACATCAATTCATAAGATATTTTTCAGTTTTGGGTTAAATTGCGTTTATTTTTTACATACATAATTGTATGTATGACGTTTGCGAGTGTGCTGACAATGACGACTTGCGTATCTTTTTGTGAACTTTACATCAATTTATAAGATATTTTTTAGTTGGGGGTTCATTTGGGTTATTAATTACAGCAAAATTAAAGGCAAACCTTCTTGCTATCGCTTATGAAAAATGAATTTTATTTATTTCGTAGTTTGCCTTTGTCGTTCTTGATGTTCATTTATTCACGTTTTAATTCAAGTACGGGTTTCTTTTGTTTTTAATTTCGAGTTAAGTATTTCTACACTACGAGTAGAGCTGAGTTATTTTATTTATTTTAAAATTATACATACATATTAGTATTTATTTGTTTTTTTTTTTTTTAATTTTTAGAAAAACAAACAACCATTCTTTTAAACTGGTTTTGAATTTTTATACATACTTTGTTATTAAAATTTGTTTTATAATCTATACAAGTAAACATGTTCAATAGCTTTAGTCATGCGCGAGCTTTTTTATTTTTTTGTTTTTACGTACTTCTTTTAAATAACAAGATTGAACATACACTTTAATATATGAATGCACGCATACACATATAAACTTCAATAAAAATTTTATGGATTACATATTTTGATATTTCACAATTTGCGATTCGATCAAACGATCAGCGAGCGACTTAGACCGACTGTCAGCGTGCTAGCAAGCTAGACATTTATCCAGCTACCAAAGCAAAGTCGTCACTGGCAGCTGCTTATAAAAATCAAATCATAAATTTTGTGGTATATTTTTCAAACACAAATAAAATAAATGTATTAAAACATATTACTAATTAAATTCGAATGTCGTATTTAACAAATCGCAATACATCTATCCGTACATGGAGATAATCAGTCGTACTTAGTTACTTACGACTATTTAAAGCACTTGATTTTTTTATTCTTATTCTTTTGTTTTTGTTTTTTTTAGCAATATTATTATTTTAATGTTAATGTTATTGTTATCTTTTTTGTATTTGTTATAACATTATTATAATATTTTCTTTGGTTTATTAATCGAAATAGGATTTTTCTGCACACTTAAACAGTATATTCACAATGAAATTGTTTAACTAAAATATAATTTAAAAATTTGATTTGCTACTGTTTTTATTTTCACGAGTGCAAATAACAAACAAATATAATAATTCGCTAATTAAGACTTTTTAAAATTAATTTTTTCCTCGATTTGGATTTTAAATAACTTAAATGTTGGAATGTTAGTTATTTTTTCCGCCTTAAAAATATTGTGATAATTGTTTTATTAATTAAGGTTTTTTTAAAATAAATCTACCGAACTCTACGTATTTAAACGATGTTTAGCTTACGGTTTCAAAATAACAACTAACTCTCCATTGATTAGTGAGCGAGTATCGTTAACATCAAGTAGCTTTTGAGCAAACTTTGTATTTCGGATAAGTTTTTTTATTTAAAGCATTCGTTAAATACATCATACACCATACAGCAAGTAGCTAATCTACGACACACCACACATTCTTATTTACCTTACACTCAAAAGTAAAAGTAAGTACGTATGATATAATATATTAGCGGAATTCACGGTTTGTTATGGTAGGCCTTTTACATGTTGTATCTTTGGTTAATCTTGATATATTTACAACACCACAACAACAATATGCATAGTTTTTAATTAACTATTGGCAAATCGCAAAACGCCAGATTTGTTTTATGATGTTCTGAAACTCTAGCGTTTCAAACATCATTTCTTACAAATAGTAAAGTTCCCTTGAGCAAACTTTGTTAATATAAAGTCGACAAACTTCTTGCGCTTGCGATTTACAAAACATATTATAAGCGATTTGAAGTCATAATCGCAACTGTTAAGTAGTTTGCGATTGTCAGAACATGCCAGCATATTACCCCATCTACAATACTAAAAACTGAAGACGATGTTTTACCAGCATTTTTTACAGGTGGGAAACAGCTGGCATATTTAGAGCCATACTTTATTTTTGCTTTTAATAAATTTAAATATTTCTAAAATTTAAAATGGAAACCAAGGCGAATTCATGTAAACGGTGGTGTCGATAATACAACAATTAACAACACCAAAAACACAACAAATGTATTTTGTTGCTGCTTTCGTTGACCGATATGTCAAAAACACAAGTAACTTTTGGCATTCCTCTCTCTAATTTAAAAAAAAGTAGCACAGCTGTGCTTTCAACGCCACCTGAAATATAAATATTAAAAAAAAAATTATTAAAAATAAACCCGATAAAAGATCAAACAAAAGATTGATTGATGTGGAAGTTAAAATGTTGCTGGTTGTTTACAGTTTGATGTTTAAAATCGTAGTATATTTAAAAAGGTTTAAACATAATATAGACCGCGAATACCGCTACGACCGAGTAAAAAATGTGCTTCAAAAGCAGCAGGTTTTATGTATGAATTCATACCTAAAATCGCTTCAAACCTGCTGATGGGATGCCGGATTTTTGTAAGGGGTGTTCTTGGTTTGGAGGGCTATTTTCTGCTGACAATAAGCGATTCTTTTAACAAGCAAACAAAGCACTTCTAAAGTGATTTTTTAAGGGCTAACTACATTAACATATTCATTAATTTTTTGCTTTTACTTGATTGAATGCCTTTTTTCAATCATTTTGGTAAACTATAATGTATTTTTATTTTCTTCGCTTTAAAACCATCTTCGTTGTCAGCACCAAAATAGCAGCTTTTTTATATTTTATTCTTTATCATTTACTTTTGTATAAGAGCTGTCTTACTGAAGCGCTCTATTATGCGCTTTTTCTCTACAGTGCTTCAAAAAACCTAATTTTTTAACTGGATATTATTTATTAAACAAAAAAAAAAAAAAAAAAAAAGTTTATAATTCTCTTGAGGTGTACAAAACTAGCCAAATAGATCCCACAAATAAAACAAAAAAACATTTCATACCTTAAAAATATTCTCTATGTTTATTGTTATTTAATTTTTTAAAATTTGTTTCTAATACTAAATTAATATTTGGTTATGCGACGCAATAACACTCCCATCTAATAGTGGAAGGCGAATGTACGCGGCATGCGGCTGCGGGCGGCGATCAGCTGTTTAGTTTTTCGCTTGAAATTTTTTTGTAAGGCAAATGAAAGCGACACATTTTAAAGCGGCAAATGTTGAATAAGCTGTTAAAAAATGTTCAATCTATAAAAAAACGATTTATTTGAACATAATAACTAGGGATGCGATTTCCATGCAAATGCATGTTTTTTGTCGATAGTCTAAAACCGATGTCGACCAATTATCTTTCCGAATCATTAAATTTGCGTTAAAATGGCATCGATTTGTTTTTGCATATTGTTGCATATTTTGGTGAAAATGCATATTTTTGCATATTTTGGTTTTAAATGCATATTTTTGCATATTTTAACATTTTTGAGTGATATATTTTTTTAAATTTCTATATTATAAAAAAAAAATTTCTTCGAAAAATTTCCAAATTGTATAAAAAAAACCCTTAAAAAATTTTTTTATACCCTCCACTACAATAAGTTGTGAAGAGGGTATATTAAGTTTGTCATTCCGTGTGAAACTTTTTTATTATTCATCTCAGACCCCATAAAGTATATATATTCTGGGTCCTTGAGTGATTCTAAGTCGATTTAGCCATGTCCGTCTGTCTGTCTGTTGAAAACACGCTCACTTCCGAACAACTCAAAAGAAATGAACAAACTTAAAGCCAAATTACTTGTAGTTATCCTAAGCAGTTTGGGATTGAAATTCAGCAAAATCGGTTCAGTAGGACCAGAGCTATGAATCAAAATGTGGAACCACCACCTAAAAAAAAAGTTTTATTCGACTAAAAATCACGCTGTTAAATTTCGTGAAGATCCGTCCATAATTTACCCTAGGCCCCATCAGGCGCGGATTCAGGGGGGGGGAAATAGGGAAATTTCCCCCCCGTAAATTATAAAAATATGTTTTGTTAATTTCGATAATACAAGAATTCCCAATAATAATATTTTTTTTAATGTACAAAATTTTTGGAAATCCCAGCAAGGTGTTATTTGTTTTTTTGTGTGGAATCTCTAACGAAATTTTCAGTAAGTATTTTTTTATTTTGTTTTATTGAATCTCTAACAATTTTCAATAATTATCCATAGCTTAATCCTAATAATTATTTATTAAATATTTCCGAAGAAACATTTAAAGATGCGAATTGATGCGAAGGCACTATCATCAATACTTCTTAAAGCTTTGACAAATTTTGGTCCTGACCTACAAAATTGTGTAGGAGATGGAACAGATGGGTGTCCTCTGATGTCAGCAGAAAATTAAATTGTTAAAAAATACTGCAAACCGCGCAACTCAATTTCTAAAAGCAATAAAGTGCCATTAATACAAAAAATTGTATCATTTGTTAAAGAAACCACAAAATTTTTAAAATATAATCATCCCAAGCTAAAAACAGTTTTAGCAAAGTATTTGGGAGCCAAACTCTTTTCATTATGCGTCTTTGCAACAAGTGTACATCATATAGTAGAAGCTTTGGAAAAAATATCTGAGTGGAAAGGTAGTATCTCTACCGTTATATTAAGGAACTCCCTAAGTACTTTTAAATTTATCTGCGGAATAAACATATTAAGTGTGATACCTTTTGTAACACAGCCACTTGGTATCAGTTTACAAAAGCAAGATATAGATCTTCAAAAAGGATCAAGCCTTATCAAAATTTTAATCATGTGCCTTAAAGAAAAAAGAAATAAAGCCGAAGAACAATTTTAAGCGATTTTTGAAGAAGTTTAAGTTATTTGCGTTCAAATCGAGGTTCCAATCGAAAAGACAAGATTGGAACGAAATAATCACATCCAAAATGTTGAAGATATCTACCGAGTTGTAGGTTACATTCCTCTTAATGAATTTATTTTAGAAGATCTCAAAACACCTTTCCCAATAGATATCCCAAATGTATTGAACATACCTAAACTTCTACCTTAAAGTTGAATCAAGTCATGTACAGACACAAAACTGTTAAAACCACAACTAGCTGATGAGCTGATTATATTTGATAAAAGAGATAAACACCTACTTAGATCTAACCTTAAACCTAATCTATCAGATAACGTTGTAGATGCGTTAATAAACTGTGATGAAGATATCTACCCAAATCTAAGAAAAATATTTAAAATTTTCGTTTCAATGCTCGTCAGTAAAGCTACGAGCGGGAGATCATTTCCTACTCTTCGTCGAATAAAAACATGGCTCGGATCAACAATGACAGAAGATAGACTCTACTGTCTAAATTTGCCTCACAAGGAAATCATAAATTGCTTATTTAAAAAGATTAATGTATATTGAACTGATCTTATATTTTATTTAACGTTTTTGTTGAGTTTTTTTTAATAAGGGTAATGACTTTTTTTGCACAAAATTTCTTCATCCCACCACGCGATGGGCAATTTAGTATTGACAATGTAAAAAATAATTTTTTAGGCCATTTTGGCCAAAAAAGTTTCTAAAGCTCCTCAAAAAAATTTCTTTTTTTTTAATTTCCATACACATTATATATGGAACATTTATTGTTTATACTGCTATATATTTTAGCCCCCATATTCATAAATGATTATAAAGTTTAATAAACGTTTATTAATGAAAATTTTCATAGAAAATTTGGTTTTCAAGCCTTTATTAAATTTAAAATATTTTTATGAATACAGGCATAAATACATAAAATAAGCAACTGCATAACAAAAATGTAAAGCTATTTTTTGGGTTTAATGAAATAAATTTTAAGCTTAAAGTGCGAGATGACTAACATAATGGAAAAATATCTTGTGAAACTTTAATAGCTCGTTCCGCGCATATATTACTACGCTGCTGAAAGTTATCACTGTTTCATATATCCGACAAACAACTCATCTATCATTTGCCATTAAAATTTAGTTTATTAAAAAAACCGCGAAATAGAGTCGAATTTTTTTTGGGCCCTTCCGTACAAATGGTAAGATCTTGTTATATTCATGAAATTATTAGAAAATACATAAAATTTTGTTATTAAATGTTAATTTTGTATAGTAAGGAGAAAAATTGAAATTGAAAACTTTATCGCATCTGGTGCGAAAACTTTCTTCACGATCGCGAAAAAGTAATACAACATTTCTTAATATTTCTTCACGGTCTATACGGCTATGCGATAGCGAATTTGATATTCGCAAAAATTGCAGAAAGTACTTACCCTAATACAAATATTGTTTTTAATAAACTTTTGAAAACAAAGTTTTTACTTTTATGTATCAAAAAAAATTTCCCCCCCCTAAGGCTCAAGCTGGATCCGCGCCTGGGCCCCATATAAACACTACTCCCGGAAAACAGTTTAGTACGCCTAAAACCGTAAAAAATAACGCTATCGTAACAAAATTTGGCACGTCACAATATTTTGGGACTAGAAATAACACTGTGAAATTTCGAGAGGATCGGTCCATAATTTTTCTTAGGCCCCATATAAACCCTACTGCCGGAAAACAGTTTAGTCGCCTAAAACCATAATTAATAACAAATCGTCACAGTTTAAGATAATAATAATAAATAGACGTCATACAGATTTTACTCCTTAAACATTCGAACTGTCGATGGAGGGTATCAACGATTCGGCACAGCCGAATATAGCACTCTAACTTGTTTTTAAATCAATTAATTAATTTTTTGAGCTTTGCTTAAAATACAAGATTTCGACTAAAGATCCTTAAATTTTTAACCGATGCAGTACCTTACATGGTTAAGGCTGCCAATTGTCCTAAAACAATTTTTCGAAAACTGTTACATCCCAATAAAAATTTGAGCTTCGAGCGAAGCAGGTTTGTAAGGGAGAAATGTAAGAGTTTCGCTTACCATTGCGCTTACGGAAGACATGAATTTTATATGGCGAGTTCCCACTTTGAAGCAATACATTTTTGACACATAAAGCGCATTATTCAGCGCATAAAAAAATTGTTGGATGTAACGAACAGTTTACACACTGAACGTTTTTTTACAGTTATTTTTTAGTATTCTCCCTTACAAACCTGCTTCGTAGTAAGGGAATGCCGTAGCACTTGAAATTTTATTTTTTTTTATAAAAATTGTTGAGAGTTCTTTCACTTACTTTACTGCATTTCTGTATGTCTTATTGCGTATCGCATAATTGTGCGCTTATTTTTTTAAATGTACCATTAGTGCTTCGCAAAATGATAAAATTTTTTATTGGGATGCTACTTAATTGGCACATGGGTTACACCGAGTTGCAGAGGATATCAGAAGCCAATTCGGTAATATTGATTTATTGGTTTCATACAGGATTTAGTTCACTTAATAGTCAACTCAAATTAATTGATATGGCAGAAAGTAACATCAACATGTGCATGGAAAATAGCCCGACAAATTAAAAAAAAAAAAAAAAAACTGTTGCAAATAAAAATAAAAAAAAATTTTGATCTAGAATCAAATGTGGGATCTGAATTAGAAAATTAATATTCTTCAATTGGCATCCTTGAAGTATGCCTCAACTTCGGTTGACGTTGAGAGATCATTTTTCATGTACAAAAGCTTTTTAACAGACAAAGGCTTACTTTTGATAATATAAAAAAGTATTTATTTGACTATGCAATTTAAATGATGTAGTTATTTAAATTAACTGCCTGTTCATCTATTTCCGAACGAAGATTTCGTTCGCATAACTTACAGTTAAAACAAAAACAAATTATAAAACATTGTTTTTGTTTTACATTAAAGTTAAGCGAACGAAATTTTCGTTCGAAATCGATGAACAGGGGGTAAGTTCTAAAAAATATTATACCTTTGAATAACAATACAATAAAAACAACAAAAGAATTTTTTATTTTAGATAAAATAAAAAAAACAAACGCTTTTTTTATTGAAAATGGTCAAGTTTTTAGTGCATATTTTTTATTTTTTTAATGCATATTTTGGAATTTTTAGTGCATGTTTTATGCGCATATTTTCGATATTTTAATGCATGAAAATCTCATCCCCAATAATAACAATTTACTTATCAAATTGGATTTTTTTCCACTTCATTTGTAATGTTTTTATACCCTCCACCACAATTAGTTGTGAAGAGGGTATATTAAGTTTGTCATTCCGTGTGAAACTTTTTTATCATTCATCTCAGACCCTATAAAGTATATATATTCTGGGTCCTTGAGTAATTTTAAGTCGATTTAGCCATGTCCGTCTGTCCGTCTGTTGAAAACACGCTCACTTTCGAAAAACTCAAAAGAAATAAACAAACTTGGTGTCAAATTGCTTGTAGTTATCCTAAGCAGTTTGGGATTGAAATCCAGCAAAATCGGTTCAATAGGATCTGAGCTATGAATCAAAATGTGGAACCACCACCTAAAAAAAATTGATAATTTTGTTACAAAAACTAACAAAAATGCTGGAACAAGGCACGGAATGAGATAAGATTTTGCAAAAATTTGTTTTATTTGACTGGAAATCATGCTGTTAAATTTCGTGAAGATCCGTCTATAATTTACCCTAAGCCCCATATAAACAATACTCTCGGAAAACAGTTTAGTACGCCTAAAACCGTAAGAAAGAATGCTATCATTACAAAATTTGGTACATCAAAGTTTTATTGAACGAGAAATAAGACTTTAAAATTTTGTGAAGAACGGTCCATCATTTACCATAGGCCCCATATAAACCTTACTCCCGGAAAACAGCTTAGTAAACCTAAATACGTAAAAAATAATGCTATCATAACAAAATTTAGAACATATAAGTTTTACAGGACTAGAAATAAGACTGTGAAATTTCGTGAATATCGGTCCATAATTTACCATAGGCCCCATATAAACCTTACTCCCGGAAAAGAGCTTAGTACGCCTAAAAACGTAAAAAATAATGCTATCATTACAAAATTTGGTACATCAAAGTTTTATTGAACGAGAAATAAGACTTTAAAATTTTGTGAAGAACGGTCCATCATTTACCATAGGCCCCATATAAACCTTACTCCCGGAAAAGAGCTTAGTACGCCTAAAAACGTAAAAAAGAATGCTATCATAACAAAATTTGATACATCACAGTTTTTTAGAACTAGAAATGAGACTGTGAAATATGGTGAAGATCGGTGCATAACTTACCATAGGCCTCATATAAAGCCCACTCCGGTAAAATAATTAAATACGCGGTAAACTTTCTTCCAGTTTAGCTTCATATGGCCAGAAAAAATGTTATGCAATTTTGTGATATACGGTCCACAATTTTCCTTAGATTCCATTTTAGCAGCCTGAAATTCACTGCAAACGCTTAACCTAATTGCACCGCTGTATTGAAATTTATGTTTTTTAATACCAGAAATCGTTCTGCAGAATTCGGGATGATTAGTTCATAGCTTACCATGGCTTTTATATAATTTGTTCTCCTGAAAATCATTTAAGTTCAGCTTAAACTGATATTCTACTCAAACTTTTTAAAATTGATTCTGATTGTCAATCAATAATTTTATATAGGTCTAAACCGCAACAAATTTTAATGCAGATGTCTGTTTTTACAAAGATTATAATAATAAATGGACATCATACAGATATTACTCCTAAAACATTCAAAGTGTCGGTGGAGGGTATCAAAGATTCGGCACAGCCGAATATAGCACTCTAACTTGTTTAAATTTCTTTTGTTAAATGATTATGTGTGTGTATGGCAACGTCTACTTCACGCGGCTTAAAACAAAAGTTGAAAAAATTCAACTTTGCCACGCGGCATCTTTTCCAAGTAATACCAAGTCTTAATTTTTGTGATGTCTTTTTTTTTTTTGTATGAACATTTTTGTCAACAATGCTAACATTTTTACAATGGCAATGCTATTATCGCCCGCAGCCGCATGCCGCGTACATTGGCCTTGCACTATAAAAAAGGGATGAAATTATATAAAAGAAAAATTAAAAAATTAAGAAAGTAAAATTCTGAACTTTTTTCTCGAGTGTATTGTAAAAAATTATATTTTGTTTACTACATTCTCCCCTCCTCAAACCGTTTTACTTGATTTTCTAATATGTGTATGCTCACTTTAAACGAAATGATCTATGAAAACATATTGAGGTGTGTGCACAAATTTTGAAATTGATCGTTTAAAATTTATTTTTATTTAATGATCATAATTATGCACGTATCAAAAGCCGCAACCCATATTTACATAAAAGGGTTAAAATTAAAAAAAGTTCTAGAAAACTTTGAACAACATTTTAATAACCTTGGTTTATAAAAGTTGAGACAAATATATTTGAAAAAAAGGAATACGCATAACTTTTCGTTTACAGTCAATACCAGTTTTAATTACATAAGCGATAAGTATATTTAAAGGAAAATACTTATTTTAAGCGATAAAAGCACGTTTGCCATGTGCCATTCATCATCGACAAGCAAAGGCAAAAGTAAAGAAAATTATAAGCGTTATAGTCACATAAGTTCTTTTTTTACTTTTCGAAGCCATATAGAAGAACTTAAGCTTCGTACTGACGATGGTCAGATCTTACAATATTGGTAAGCAGCGTTGCTTAAATTGCATTAAAATTGGCTAAAATGTCTTACAACTGTGTGAACATTGCAAGCTCATTTGTATTTGCAGATGTGCAAAATTAATGCATCTGACAATGGGCCATTGTCAGAAAAATTTTGCTGTTGGCAACGCCTGCTTACAATATTGTAAGATCTGACCATCGTCTGTACGAAGCTTTAGAATTAAAAAACGTTTAATTTTTGCAATAAACTCTCTGCTCGAAAAAATTAGTTTTTGTCTTTTTTACCAGATATGAAAATATCTTATTATTATTTAAACAATTCTGTTTATAACAGTCAACTTTGTTGCAAGCCCATAAGCATACACTTCGTGTAATAAATAAAATTTTTTTTTCTATATTCACATAAATTGATTATATTCGAATTTGAATTATATGCCTCACATGTGAACTAGGCTTATAGTCCCGTTAGCGATATAGTAAACGAATTGTCTGCAATTTAAGGTTGTTTTAAACCAACTTTGAAAAATACAATTGAAGCACAGCCGCGAATAATGTTGTAAATGACAAAATAATTATTTTGCAGGAGAGCAAAAAAACGTTTTTAAAAGGCAGGATTACTTATTTAAAAATTTTTTTTTTTGATTATCAAAATTAATGATAATAAAAACTTGTATGCAAAATATCAAGAAATTTAAATTTAAAATAACATGCAAACTAACAGTTTATAATTTTTATTTTAGTGGAAAAACGTTTCATATCCATAATCGCGATGTCATTTAAAACGTTTTTCCACTACGCAAGCGGCTTTTAAAACGTTATTCCAATTTACAAAACCATTAAATTGTATCATTTTTTAGTAACTTACAACGTTCTTCCACTAGTTGGCTCTTTGTATGTCATTTTGAAGGCGTTAAGGTGATTAAGATTATTTGCAAAAAAAACTGATTTTGCAAAAAGTGGCGCTTACAACGTTATTCGCGGCTGTGCTTCAATTGACGAAAAGGGAAAAAGTATAGCTAGAATGACACAAATTTGTCTATATTGTGTTGCGATATGTTGTTTATTTAGGATTCAACTATCAGCCAAAAAATCTGTTGTTATCTTTGGGTAGCCAAATAATTAAAGAACCAACCATCATGTACATGAGCTGGCTTAAGCAAAACTCTGCAAATACATGTTAATCATATGTCTTAAGCCATACTGAACTTAAGAAAACTTGTCGTTAAGTTTTATCAAACTATCATTGTTTTAAGCAAAGTGCGAAACTAATCGCACATTCCGTACGGCATCAGATCTTTTTTGACTTTGTTTTGGGCTTTTGGTTTTTTTATTTCGACAGAAGTTTCAGCTAGCTTTTGCATATTAGGAGGGGTGGGCCTTAATTCGCCCAATCAGTGTCAGTTCTAAATATAAACTTAACTAGCATATGAAGATCGTGGGAAATTGTTGTTTTATAAAACTTATATATTCTCTTTTTTTCAAATAGTTTCGTGATAATTTTTTGGACTTCCTAATGTTTATATTTTTGTATATGTGTGCGCTGGTATTTTGTATTTGTGTATAGCTTTTTACACTCTTTCAAAGCCTCTCTCTAATTGGGCTTGGATTTAATATTTTTGTTTTCATTTCAATGTGGTTGACCACTTTTTATAAGAGATTTTTTTCACATTTTCATTTCACTCTCGTTTCGCATAAGTAAACCAATGCGATCAAAAACAAACGATTTTTTCTGTTTTATTTTGTTGTTTATTACATTCTCTGTCTGGCTAAAAAAAAATATTTTAAATTATAAAAAAAGCAAAACAAGTTGCATTTTATGTTTATAGTTTCGGATTTGTCTTTAAGTATAGATGCAGATAGTATATCTGTTGCTGTAATAGTACATACAGCGTCGGGAAAAAGAATAGGGACTAGATCTCCTTTCGAATGACATGTATACATGTATACATTTTTACATTTAACTTTTATTGATGAAACTTTCTGCAAAATTCTAAAAAATTGGGACATATAATTCGACAAATAAGCAGGTAATGTGGCAAAAGGTTCAAGACTCAAATTCCCCGGATACCTGTCACTGATGGGATTTGTGTACAATTGTACCAAATTTGGTACAATCGAAACTTTATTGATACGCTGCTACAATTCACACTTTATTCACGATAGGTACTATGTCATGACAAAATGTTGTGCTGGTAGGTCCAAAATTAACCTTTGCTTCCATATAAACCCCCTTCCTAAAATCAATTAAAGGCAAACAAATCTCATAGAGGCGAAGATATCTTAAAATTATTCGGCACAAAGAACTTCCAAATGAATCTTAGCTTCCTAACATAATTTTTTTTTGGCGGGTCGATGATTGCCCATGGGTCCCAAAAACACCCAAATACAAAGTACACTCTCGAATTTTTTTATTGAATAAAATAGTGTTATGAATGCTTTTTTTTATTTTGTAGCGTAAGCTTGGTACAATTCACATATGTCAATTTGGTACAATTTTGCCATTGAGACGGTACAAATAAAGAATTGTCAAATCCCAAAAGTGATATTTGCGTCATTCTCGTGAATTCCGTGAAGGGGAGATGTGAAGAAAACGCACCAAAATCGGGGAAAAACGCTTATTTTCGGAAAAAGAGCTAATTTTTAGTTTTTATTGAAATTTATTTTAAGATATTGTTACGTTACTGCCTTTCAATAACTTTTTAGTTTATTTCCTTTATAATAAAGCGTTTCTAGTTCGTTAATTGCAATTCTAATAAAATAAAATAAACATAACACTTTAATTTATAAAAACTATTTATTAAGAACTTAGTCACCTTAACATTAAATTACTACTTTTATACTAGAGCATTCTGCACATTGGGGTTGAAGTATAATGATGTATAACAATTTTTTAAACTAATTTAATTACCTTGAAATACAAGACAACTAATAAATACAAGATAACTAATTGATACAAGATAACTTATAAATACAACTAATTCTTAACTAAAGTTAGTTTCGTAACAATATATAGTATTTTCATACAAAAGTACATTTTAACATTTAAAATAAAAATAATAATAAAACATAATAGAAGTAAACCTTTTACAGTTTAAGTTTTTAAAACAAATAAGAGTCAATAAAAAATAAAAATAAAATTTTAATAGGAGATCAAAATATCACTTGCCAAAATTCAAAAAACTCTTTTTATCTTCGTTATTAGCTATCATCTGGCCATATAACAATTTTAAATTCAAATTATCGAAGATCGATTAGACGCTATCGCCCGCATTTGTTTTTCTATGCACTGAACCAAGCGCTTCGTGTGTCAAAAATGTATTGCTTCAAAGTGGGAGCTCGCCATGTATAATTCACGTCTTCCGTAAGTCAGTGTTCATACGGCTCATGTCTTATTGACAAGATGGCTACTTTATAGGCGAGAGGGACGAGGGGAAAAGAAACGAGTACACAGATGCATGTACTGTCTTTACGTTTTGCTCTCTTATTCGTTGTTTAATTTTGTTTTTGTTTTCAATATCAAATAAAACAAAATAAAAAACATGTCGTCAACATGACATGATTCATTTGAACGCCAATTCATTTTTAAAGAAGAAAAAGGAAGAATCTTGTCAATAAGACATGAGCCGTATGCAGGGTTACCGTTGGAAATTTTCGAAAAGGGTCACAAAAAGGGGATTTTCCAAAAAAAAGGGGTCAAAAAAGGGTATTTCAATAAAAAAGGGTCAACATTTTTAAAAGCAGTATTTCCCATTTAAATATATATAAAATTACCAAGTTTTTTTATAAACAAACAAAAATTATTTATTTCAGGTAGGCAGTGCTTAAAAAACTTAATTTGTTTATGGAATGCCCTTTCCTGTTTTTAACACTTGACAAAAAGTTTGTTCTTCATCATTATAGCTCATTTTTTTATAGTTTTTATTTTATATTCCGAAATTTTTTTTACCTATTTAGCGATTTCAAATAAGTTTTTGGTTTTGTTTCCAATTTTGCAATCGTTTGGTACCGCTGTAACCAAATATTTGTGAATTTCAGCAATTTTTACTGAATTTTTTTCATTCCTGTTAGTTTTAGGGACTTTTTATCAATTTGATGGCGCTATTTTTGAAAAAATTTTCGAGCTTCTAAATTTTTGCGAAGCTTTCTTGCTCTTTGAGGCAATCCTCGCCGTTTTAAAAATGGTCCCATACATAAACCGATGTCACCTTTTTCACAGGGCACTCTTAATATTGTCGATTTTAAAGGGGGCAAAAAGTTCAATGCCTTATGACATTATTAAGGATGACGTTTTTAGCATAAAACTTGCTACTCTATAAGAGAGCAAAACATTTATAAGAAACGAACACCTAATTGCATTTTTTAAATAAAATGTCACATTGTTTTTGAAAAGAAATCACCATAAGCTATTCAATAAATAAAACATAACAAATATGTATATGAGTTATTTTTGCTATAAGGGAAATCGTACTTTAATTTGTACTTTACTATCGAAAATCTAATTTAGAAGTCGTACAAAATCTCTTAACACAAATCTTTTTACGAATACTAACTGGTTTTTAGAAATTTGCGTTCTATATTTTGGTTTAAATCTTTACTTGAAGTTCATTTCTCCATCTCCGCTTATTTCGAAAGCATTTTTTAGCACTAACGTCCAGCATTGTTGACAAAAAAACAAAATGTGAGTGCTTTTTCCAAAAAAGGGTCAAAAAGTGTCACAAAATAGGTGAAAATGATACAAAAGTATAATTTAAAAAAAGGGCCATAAATGGTATCAAGACCGTCGAAAAAGGGTCAGATTGATACTATAGTATCACAACGGTAACGCTAGCCGTATGAACTCATACTAAGAGAAACAAACCTGCATCGTTGGAAGCTCCATTTTTTTTGGGCACTTAAAACAAATAATAATTTTGTACAAACAACAACATTATATTAACAAGAAACATTGAATTAAACAAAGATCTTTTTGTACATAAGTAATTAATAAATTTAAGCGAAAAGTTGTACCCAAATTTTCGGTTTTTGTTCGACAGTTTCTGGTTTCGACTGCAGTTTTTTAAACCCTGTTAAAAACTTATGTTAATTAAATTTTGTGTGTCTCTATTATTTTTTCCGACACTGTATGTATGCGCATATTTTATTTCATTTTAGAGGTGGTTTCCTCTAAAACCGAATCTTGTTGGCAAAAATGATGTAACATATTTTAGGCATTAATTTCTGCATCCAAAATTCCAGAGTTAAAAAAAAACATGTTGTTAATTTGTATTTGCGATAAAAGACTTTTGATATAATAAAATTAAATAATGGAAAGAAGATTATCTACATAATTTATTTAGATTTTAGAAATGTAATGTGTAGGGATGAGCAAAATTTACAAGTGTCATGTCATACAAATTGTTAAACTAGATTAGTAAGGTTTTGGACTAGTTTACTACTAGTTGTTAGGTGTCAAAAAATTAGAGAGCTAATAAAATTTCGCCTGCGCAGCTTTATACGTGACGGTGTTTGTTGAAGAATAAAAACAACAACAACACTATCAAAATTTAAAAAAAGGAATAAGAACAACTCTTCAAAAGTAGAAGAAACAAGTAAGAGTGCTATATTCGGCTATACCGAGTCTTTTATAACCTTCACCATGGTGCGATAAGAGCAGGAAGTATGAATACCGTTCTTTAGATATAAATAAATCATTTTGTGCCACGCCCACTTCGCAATCCCGTCCACGTTTTGTCGGATGTTGTGTATTGATAACCAAGCTGCTTGTTCCTAATTTGGAAGCTCTTGCCGTTATCTGGAAATACAAAATTCTATATCTTTGTACGGAAGGATCCACGTCCCGCCCATATTTTAAAAGAGGTTGTGTATTAATAACCCAGCTTTGGCTATGAGCAATCATGGACCGGCCAAAAGTTTTTGTCTCAAATGTTATTTAAATTCGTTAAAGTCCAAACACCATAGTATTTACAGAAGATTTTCGGGATTCAACCCTATTTGGAAACGATGGGCAGCCATGGGCTCACAAAAACAAAGTTTTGTTATGAGGTTAAAATTAATATAAGAGTTATTTGTGCCGAATTTTATCTAGATATTAAAGGGATTTTAGGGATGGTTGCTAAATTGTTGATTCGTGTAAACAATTAAAAGGAAGTTAAAGTTGTTTATAGATATGATCTTTGGGCAAATGTAAACCGATTCGAAAAAAAATTAAATTTGCAGTAAAATATTTTTGGGGCGAATTTAATCGTAATACCAAGATGGCTTACGGACACAAAGAGTCTAATTTGGATAGAAGTATTGACCGATTCTCATCATTTACATAGACTTCGCCTTAGTACAATTAAAATGTATTTACCAAATTTGATCAAATTGTCTACAAGATTGAAATTGAACTTTGCGCACAAGGTTACCATGGAACGATAACCAGCTAGACGGACGGATGGATTTCGTTAAAAAAGTGATTATGAATAGGACAATATATCAAAAGATTGTTCCACATTTCTGTACATCGCCAAAAGCCTACATAATTGCTTTCTCCTTCATTTTTGCTTATTCATATATAAAATTTTCAAGTTAAAAATAACATTTATCTTTAATAACAACCTGCCATGTCTTACAATTTTCGAGTAAAAATTAAATTTAGATGGCGAAATTTAATTATAACGTTCGGCATACAGATAGATATTTAAAAAAAAAAAATGCCGAAATTTTGCATTTATTTAGGGCGAAAGCTCTTGAAGGCATCCAAAAAATAATTTAACATGTATAGAAATCAGTGTTGCCAAAACTTATTGAGGAAACTATGCTAGATTTTGTAAAAAAATGCTAAATAAATTCTAGAATAAATGCTTAAAAAAATTTATAATAAAAAATAGAAAAATCTTCATTAAAGTAAGGGCCAAGCAAATTTTTTATAAAATGCTGTATTTTGACCCTCAGCTTTCGCGACGAGGTGTCAAATTGCCTTTGTCAGATAATCGACAGATGCAACTGAACTGTGCACATAACATAAACTTAATACCGCCTCTGCTGAACATTGCAACAAATTCTTTTAACAGCATGGTTTTTAGTTGTGCCCTTAGCATTTTTGTGCTTTCTTGTTTCTGCATGTTGCTTCAGGCTCCTAAATTTAGAAGCAATATAGCATTTCCAGTGAAGTTTTTTTATCTGTTTCTTTCACCTATTCTTTTAACTTTAAGTTCTTTAGCCAATCTTCAAAAAAGTATCACAATTTTTTGAATAGGCTTTAATAATTTTTGAAAATATTTTCTTTTTTTTTAATGATCATTTGCATTTTTTTTAGATCTATTTCAATGTTGGAATCTTTCGTTTGTTTTTTTTTAAATTTGTATTTAACATTAATGGAAAATATTAAAAATACCACAAGAACTAGTGCTGGGATACTATCGATATTTTCTACTATCGATATTTATCGATAGTTCAGATTTCACTATCGATATATCGATATTACTATCGACTGAATGTTTGTACTTGTGCAGGAAAACTTTAATTATTTTTTTATAAGGCTACAGTCCGTTGTTTTTATCACTTTATTGAATGTATGAGACGTTTGTATATACGCACGTTATTTAAGATGGCAGTTTTTTAAAAATTGATAAGTACCTTTCTGAAGGAACCGAAGTAACAGGGACTATAAGATATTCCATTGCAACTTTGAACATTTTCTAAATTCTAAACCCAATTAGGTAATCAATCAAGCGGACTTATCCTCTAATGGTCGTTCATTGTTTTGTCCTGTGCTTGAAATTACATTTGGATTTGCATTTTTTACAACATTACAAAAATATTTGACATTTCAGTCCCTACAAATTTCGACTTAAAGGCCTTTAATTAGAAGTAAAAAGCACTGCTAAGCAATCCATACCACTTGCCATTCTTGTTGTTTGTATTCATTGCTGTAATTCAGCTCGAATTAATAATAGCAAGTAAAAATTTGCGGCAAAAAACTGTGTGTGTATAGCTGCTGTTAGATGTCTTCATAGCTGTATTTTAAATAATAAAAATATCGATATTTAAATTTTTCCTATGGATATTTTCGATATTTTAAGACTATCGATAATATCGATAGTCTATCGATAGTTTCCTAACACTAACAAGAACTAAAAAATTTTAGAAATTTTTAAATTATGCTAGATAATATGCGAAATCAGTTTTTTCATGCCCAATGATTTAAAAAAATGCTAGATCTAGTATGAAAAATGCTAAATTGACGACACTGATCAAAATATACCTCAAAAAGGCAACGTATGCGCTAAAATCTATGCTACTTAAATGCTCCAAAAAAGCTCTTTTAACTAAATTATGCAAAAAAATGCTGCAAGTGGTAAAATATGTACTAACAAATCGATGCCAAAATTCCTAAAAAGCTCTAAAACGGATAAATATATTATTTCTGCCTTCATAGCTCGCACAAGGAAAAACATGCAATTGCATTTTTTTGGTTTCCCTGGAAATAACTAATTAAATGATCTCACAGTCTGTTTTTTAATAAATACATATTATGTATTACATATTTATGAATTATTTTTTTGTTTGCGTTTTGGTTCAAGAATTGTTATGCTTGGTAGTGTATTGTTGTTTTTTTTTCTTTTTTTATAAATAAGCTCCAAATAATTTATGCATTTTTATTAATTTAAATTACTTAATTTATAAGCATTACTTTGTTAATCGGTTAATCGATCAATAATAAAATTAACCGATTAAACCAAAATTTCGCTTAATTAATCAAGCGATAAGCCAATTAAAGCAAAAGCCCGATTAAATGAATACCCTAATCGAGACGCCTCATAGCGGTTTTTCAGGATGCTAAGAAAAGTGCTATCATTAGAAAACGTTGATGTGCTGGTGTAGTTTTTGTCTGGTACATATGTCTGAAGTACATATCACAGAAAAAAATTACGACAAATCAATTGTTATATTGAATACCAAATTCGTCAATACAATTAATTTTTTAATTGAAAAGGCACCAACAACCGAATTTGTAAATATTCAACAAATATTTTTAACAACGAAATTGTAATATTGAATAAAATAGTTGTTAACTTTTAATAACGAGTTTGTCATATTAATAAAATATTTTGCTAAGAACTAGATAATTGCCTTTGAAAGAATGAAATGCATTTAACTTATTTATTTGATTCACTTATTGAAATATATATTAAAAACTTCATCACAAACACCGTGAACAATTATTTTATCATACTTAATTAGACTGAGAACTGGATGCACAATAATGTTTTAATATCTGCATATGTAAAAGGGAATCTTGACACAATTATCGACTAGTATTTGAAAACTAAAATAAACGAAAGACCTGTTAAAATCACTTAATTATTTAAACCACATATTTACTTACCCCAAAGATTGATTCAGCTTTTCAATAATCTGCCTATCTTTTCGCCTTTTAGTTATTTAAGCCCAAAATATTTAAAAATTTTTTCATATTGATTTTAATTTATTTTTTTTTTTTGACACAAAATAAATTTTATTGTATGTATTTATTTTTAAATTGTTAACATGACAATTTACAAACATGTTGATTAAGAAAATTGTTAAATATATTTGAAAAACTTTAAAAAAATATCATTTATTACTTAATAACTGTTGTTATTTTTTTCTGTGATATATCAGATACAAAAGAGGTCATAAATTGCTTCTAGAATTGATCGATTGAGGAGAACCTAAAATTTTTCTTATTTAAAAACAAATTTTCTACTAAAGCCTAGATTACACTATCTCACAAGTCTTACGTATTCCATAGTACTTTGTGAGATGGAAATCTAATGAGTTTTGTTGCGACTGTCAAAAAATCGAATGTAACATGACAGTTTGTGTTCACACCATCTCACAAAGTATAAACACTCACACATGAAATAACATGCAACCATGATCCAATGAAAAGTATTATTGTTTTGAAATTTTTCAAAAAACGATGAAGTCGTATGGGATGTCAAACTTTTTTCTTAATACTTGTCATTTTCGTGACACATTGCATTCACACTATCACACTTTGTCATATTACTTGAGTTTTTGACATGTATTAATACAAAGTATAATAGTGTAATCTAGCCTTAACCAAAGAACTTTCTAATATTTTGTGCGTATTAATGGGTTAGTGAAAATTTCGTTTATGTATTCATGCATCACATAACCAAAAGCTTGAGAGTCATCACTGAGGAATGCGGAACAAAATTTTTTTTTTTAAATTTTTTTTTATGACGTTTTCTAGTCTCTGTGAAGAGACACATTGTGTTATTCAAATTAATGATTTGAAATATGTTAATTATCTTGGAGTATCGGGGTTAATCTGGATACTTAAAGTTTCTCAAACGGCTTTGGTATGCTAGATAATAAGCAAAAAGGCCTAAACAACTCAACTTGTGTGATCTTTGCCTGGCTTAGGTATCATGGCCACTATTAAGAGCTTTCGTCCTGGAGGCAGGGCTGTAAAATGTGGCGATTTCTCGCCAAACGTAGCGATTTATAAACATAGTTGGCCATGAAATTTTGTATTTGGCAACATGGTTATTTTTGGCGATATTTAAAAAAGTTGGCGATTTCTAAGCTTCTTTTTTTCTTATCTATCCTGACATTTACACGTGAAAGTAAATTTCTCGAAAGTCGCAATACACTCACACTTTTTCACTAACACACACACATAATATTTGTACTTTCAGCCAATCGGCTGTTTCTTCGATTTTTCGTTGATAATACGTATACTCTACTTGCAAGAAACTACTTTCACGTGTAAAGCCCAGGTATGTGAAAAATTTGTGAGTACGTATTTAAAATCACAATAAGCGTGCGAATGTTTTAGATGAAAAATTGATAGTATTGCCTTATAATTACCTTGAAAACATCAAAAAATTGTTGCTATAGAGTTTTGGAATAACGTTTAAGCTTTCTTTGATTTCAGATATTTTCCTTATCAGAATTTATTATTTGTTCAAGTATTTAAACATACACACAGTATGCAATATTTCGAGTTAATATAATTTTTTTTATCAACCATCGGGTTTTTGCTGAAAAACTCAATTTTTAATTTATTTTTGGAAAATTAATTCTAAACACTGAATTGTTTACGATTGCTGACCATAAAAATTAACCATAATATGTTCAAAATTAACCATAAAGGTGGAAGTACATAACACGCGTTAGTGCGCGCGCGCTCTGTCGTCTTCTGTCAAAAAAGTTAAACTAGTGTATTTTCATAGAACAAGCTACATGCAAAATATTTTGACGCGTTTGCGCCAGAAAGTTGGTTAACTTTGAACTTTTTAACGCGTTGTGTATTTTTGACAAGTAATCAGCTGACAATAAAATGAATAATTTAACAAATTTGTGAATCATGAAAGAAAAATTTATTAAAGATCTGTTTTTTAAGATACAATATAAATATAAAAAGAATAAATTCAATAAAATACCAAAATCTTGATATACTTTCGAAGCCGTTTTTAATGCACAAATAAGTAAACAAATAAAAAACAGCTGACAGGAATGGCTTTTGTAACGCGTGTTGTGTAACTTGCAATTTTTTACGCTCTAAAGTTTTTAAACGCACGATACTCGTCGACGAACTAACGCGTGTTATGAACTTCGACCTTAAGATATAAACCTGTCAACATGGCATTGTTGTAATCCAACCATAGAATGTACCTTTTACGTTATGGCAACGTCCAACCACATTTTTTAATGCGTTTACAACAACGGGACTGTAAGAAAAGATAAACACACTGTTTATTGTTGTTGTTTGAAGTAAAACTGGGGGTTTATAATTCTTATTCGCTTAACAGTTTTATTTGTATAATATCTTTAGGGTTTCTAAAATCTTTGGATGAAGTTTCCTGACGATCTGGCCTAAGCAACCAGTGAATTGCGCATATCAATAGCTTATCCCATCAACAATAAATTTCAGTGTTTTTATCAAGAATAAAAACTGGGAATTAAGCACGAATAACAAAATCTTTTAAATTAAATTTTTGTATTCCCAAAAAGTAATTTTTAATAATAAACAGGCAAGTGCACGGCTAAAAAAAACTTAAACTGGCAACATGCTTTTGCAAGTTGCTTTTGTTTTCATTTTGTTTTTTCTTAACCTACACTACAATTAATGTTGGAAGAATTCCAATCAATTATAGTGGGGAATGTAAGAAGAGATAAAATCACTGTTTATTGTTGATGGTTTTGTTTAAACTTTGATATTGTTACAAGTAGAACTGTTGCTTATAATTCTTATATGCTTAACAGTTTTATTTGGCTTAATATCTTTAGATTTTCTAAAATCTTTTTGGATGAAGTTTAATGACGATCTGGCCTAAGCAACCAGTGAAATGCGCATAGGAATAGCTTATCCCTTCAACAATAAATTTCAGTTTATCAATAGTATGAAATGCAAATTAAGCACATTAAAGCGAAACCTTGTTAGTTAATATTTGAATCCCAAGAAAAACTTTGATAAAAGTGTCCTTTGTTTTATAGCCTTAAAAAAAGTTCAAATATTGTTCCGAAATCTTCATTTATTTAATAAAGTAGAGTTTAGAATTAATGCAAAAATATGATTTATGTATGTTTTAATAAAATAATACCACTTTCAGTTCAATCCACTAAATAATAATGATGCCAAGCATTTGACATCACAGAAACAGAATTGCTCGCAAGCTTCTCGGAATTTGTTTTATAAAGAAATAAAAAAAATATATTTGAGCTTAAACTCGATGTCATTTGTAATTTCAACAATCGTCTTTTAATTGTACGAGTAAAAATAAATATGTATTAACAATTTCAAAGCGAGGACTGGTTTCTATTATTTATAATTTTAGTAACTGGAAAAACCCAACGAGTACTTATACTATTCATATTAAATACGTGCTAGTAGAATTTGTTATGAATAATGTTCGTGGGGAAAACCCAAATATTTTCATTAAGTATAGTTTATTTCTATGGTGTAGTATACAAAAAAGATTTATATCTATTTATACCCTACACCACCATTGGTGTAGAGTGTGTTGTGCGTTTCTGCTAAAATTTTGTAACGTATAAACGTACGATTACTAGACACACTTTTTAGTACACCGATCGACTTAGAATAATTACACAGTACAACAGCCAATCTGGGGGGTGAGAAATTCCAAGTCAGGGTGATGGTACTAGGTCAGTATAGTAAAACCCTCAAAGGTGTGTAAAAGCTGCTACAACCGTCTAATGGATTGGAAAAATAGAAGACGTGAAAGTATGCCATTCGGTATCCCAATGACTTGGACTAATCCTGGCGAAGGTCACAATCCATTGAATTGCTATGCATGTGCGAATAAAGGAGCCGCAAAAAGGATAAGAAAATCGTATAATTACGTTGGTGTGGCAAGTGCCGCAACACCATTGCCTCATTCGGACCACATTACTGTGCCAAAAGCTTCTAGCCCCGAAATTTTCTCTTCTACGACTGCTCCGACATATCATGCACGTGTTGATCCCCCATATGAGCCATCAGTATCCAATGAGCCAATTTTAATAAAACAAAAACTTACAGATATAGAGGCAAAAAGTTGCCGAGTGCAATAATTGCGGAAATTTGCTGGTGGAGTAAGCTTGTGTGGCAAGACAAATTTGATCTTGATGATAAAGAATTTTCAGGAGATGCAGAAGGGCCAACAGTGGAGTCACACATTGACATTATGTGTGGTTCAGAAACTGATGATAGCGATGAATGCGATGCCACTAGTCCCGAACAACCACCATCGAAAAAGTCTAGGCAATATTTATTAAAATAAATAAATAAAATAAAAATAAAAAATTATAAAAATGTTTACTTAATTTTTTTAATAGTTTATGGCCAGAAGTCTGGAGTTATTGGGGAAAATTTATAAAAAAGGCGATAAATGACACTTTTTTGAATAAAAACAAATATCAATATTCTTGTCAAAATGGGATACCTTCACTTAATTGTAAATAAAAGCAGAACGCGTTAATCGATTTCTATGATCTATGTCGCATTTTGTTTATAGGTTATGTGACTTTACATGAAATTAATAACACTTGATCCTTTTTTCCGTTTTGGATTTTTTATGAATTAAAAAAAAAAAATTTTAATTTTTAGGCAAAAAAATATTTTTTTTTCTCCACAAATTTATTTTTACCGGCAAAACTGTTGATTATAAAGAAAAACGTTATATGAACGGATTAAAGAAATTGTAATTCTAAATTTTTTTGAGTTTGTTTTAGCAAAATCGGACAAGTGGTTCTCGAGTTATGCTAAACTACGTTTTTGACAAAATACAACTAAGCGAAAAAACATCAAGATAAGGAAAAAATTTTAAATGTCATAAAAAAAAACTGACACATACGAACGCCAAACCCTTTGAGGGTTTTACTATACTGACCTAGTACCATCACCCTGACTTGGAATTTCTCACCCCCCAGACAATAATCCCAAAAATGTTCCATAGTGTTATCAGAGTCGCTCTAAAGCCGGTTTAGACGATATGTATTAAGTAGTATGTTTGTTAAATTTTCCATTCCATAACGAGTAAACATTTCAAACCAATAAGATTATTCATCTTTAGATCGTAACAATATTTTGTGATAGTAGGTCCTAAGTTGAACAAAAGTCCCGTGTGGATCTTTCCAGCGTTTAAAAACAGCATTCGAAGTAGAAAAACTGCCATTTCTTCCACTTCTTCATTTTTCATTGGCAAAAAAAATGTTGATTTTAATTTTAATTCATTAAATGTAAATATGTAGTCTCTGTAAAACCAACTCAAAAAGCGAAAAGTTGTATACAAATTTTCGTTTTTTGTTCGACAGTTTTTGGTTTCGACTGCAGATTGTTTAACCCTGGATCTTTCATCCAAAAATCATTTCAATAACAAAAGATCTCGCAAAGATTTTGATATCTGGTAAAAATTCGGCATAAGTCCCTTAAACCATAACTTTACAAAAAAAAATTAGACAGGTAAAATTAGGGGTCTTTGGCCTAAAACTAAATTTTTTTGAAAATTCGATTGACTATTGGTCGCAAAAAAAGTTTCCTCCTAAATCATTATTTTGTATGAAGGTGCAAGTGTACTGGCCCGACTTTACTTTCTGAATTATTTTATCATACCATATATACCAATAGTATATATACTCGTACATATGTATATAAAAAATATATAAGTATGTATATGTATATTTCTAAAATTGTTAATTACAACCTGTATTATCATTATTTATTTATTTGTTATTAAACTTTGCATTGCCTTTAAAACAATTTGTTACTACTTATTTTCTAATACAACTCGTATTATACAAACATAAAGTATATAGCGCACACTTAATCAAAAACAGGCACAATTAAAAATCGTTTTATTTTCATAAATCAGTTCACAAATCCAGAATATGTTGTTTGCGCCATCGTGTTCTTTAACATTTTTTCTTTAACATTTGGCAAACTTAATTTGATTAGAAAATTGCAACCATGTTTTTGAAGACAGCCTTCTGCCTCTCTGAATTTTGAGTTGTGCCTGTTTATGATTTAGTGTGCGATATGTACGTACGTACGTATAGTTAGTTGAAATTTAAATTTAAAAACTGCTTAGATTGTTTAAATTGAAACCAATTATTAATGTTATTCAATGCATTTTACCATTTTTATTCAATTTATATTTTTAACTGGTTGCTTGTTTTTGCATTGCAGCTTGCTATATGAAGTGGTGGTGAAGTTTTATTAGCCGAGTTAATTCCTAGAAATTTTTCTACATATTTCTTATAAACGCGAGTTGAGCATCAACTCATTATTGAATAGCAACCGTCTTCGTTATTTAAACTTTAATAAAAATTATAATAAAAACTCTTAGAAAATACTTTTCATCTTAAGATCTCCTATGCATAAACTGTTATTTTAAAAATTCCAAGAATTGTACAAATTTCTAATAATAAACAGTTTATTTAACAATATTGATTTAATTTTTTTTTTAATTTTTCAGTTCACATTTTGTATTCGTTCAAAATATGCGGTAGAGACCTGCATGAATGGAATCATTATTCATTGAATCGCAGTAAATTCATCTTAATAATGTGCCAGCATCCACTTATCCAGACATACACTAAGAAAAAAAACATTCGTAAATGTAACGATTTTTTACATTCCTGCAATGAAATTTGTCATAAACACAATTTTATTTTGTTATTAATTCTATGATATAAATTCCGCAACGTAAGTTTTCATTTTATAAAAATTCTACTACAAAAACCACAAAAAATGCATTTTTATAATTCTATTAATTTAACTTAGTGTTATAATCAATAACCAATAAATATTTCTTATTGATTTGATAAAAAAATAGAAAAATAATATTTTCTTTGTCAACGTAAAACTTCATTCGGGCTTCGTAAAAATAGTAGGAAGAGCATTATAATATCCAATATTAAATTTAATGCAACTCTTAATTGTATATATAATTTATAATTCTCGCGTTTGGTTAGAAGGAAACTGGCACACTAAATGGCTAATAAATCAGTGAAACGCTGGTTAAGTTGTACTTAACTTAAATTAATAATAAACTTCATGTAGCTCAAATGCGAGAGCTGTAAATCAGTACCCCATTTATTATGTATCATACCGTGTTCAGATATGCACCATAATTGAGTTTTACGCAATTGTCCATACAAAATTGCAATTTAGTTATTGCCCAATTAATACGAAATTGTTATAAATATTGAGTAAAATTTAAATGCAACACTGCAGTGCACTGTCACAAGTGTGTTCAGTGAGTAAAACCCAACTCACTAAACAAAGTGGTTCCTGCAGATAACGAGACTAGTCCATAAATGCATGTAAAGAGTAGTCCATAAAGGAGTAGGCGTACTCCGAAACTACTCCAAATATATGGGTAAAAGGTGGTCCATTAAACATTACGATGTCGTAGGAGGGGACCATATAACCCACCGAAGTAGTCCCTAAACTACTCCATGGAGTACTAAGGCCAGGTTTTTGAGATGTTGATTAAGTTTAAACAAAGTTTAACGTAGTGTGAAACTCGGATTTTCACGGCGATACATGATTTTTTATTATGTATTTCATTAAAGACCAATGTTTTAAGCAAAACTAAGCTGTTACGTCAAAATTTTGTATACAAACTTGGTAATGACACCACCAATCTGCATTCAGATTAACTAAACCTAGTTTGACTGATATCTCAAAATCCCAGCCTAAAATGGGTTAGTTTTAAAAGTACTACAGTATGGAGTACAGTTAAGGGGTAGTTTAAGCATTTTTCCTTTTAATTTTTTACTAATCGCCTTTTATGGTGTGAACTGTAGTCTATTATTGCTATTATTAAATTTATTTACTTGGTATTTCCACAAATTTCACAAACTTTCACTTTTAAATAAACAATTTATAACACTGCTTTACAAATTTTTAATTTGGAAAAGTACCAAGAACACCACATGCCTAGATCTAGATGAAAATATTGTCGCTCCACAAAATCCTTAATACACACTTTATTTTTCATCCGATTAAATAAAAAAAAAAAATAAAACATTCCAGATATTTTTTTTTTTTTTCAAAAGATTTTGTTATTCGTGCTTAATTCCCAGTTTTTATTCTTGATAAAAACACTTGAAATTTATTGTTGATGGGATAAGCTATTCCTATGCATTTCACTGGTTGCTTAGGCCAGATATTTAATATAACGTAGAAAAAAATGAAATAAAAATTAAAAATTTTGAAAAAAACGTAAACGTACCTTTCCAACGATATGCCATTTATTTCGATCGGACTTTTTGGTTGGGCTCCACAAGGGTTTGAGTGGGACCATACAACGAAAAACACAAAAGTACCGTTACCTAAAAAACGGTACTTAGGAAAAAATTACAGCGGTTATCGTGTTCAGGAGGTCCCAATTAACTTATCTAGGCATGTGGCGTTCTTGGTATTTTTTGGCTGTAAGCCAGTGTAATGGACACCATCAGGGCTGCCAATGTGTAATACTGGTAACTACACACAGAAAAATCAAGTTAAAAACATAGAAAACAAGGTTGACTTAAAGTTTTTAACATTGCAGTAAAGTTAGAGTTATATTGAAATAACAATCCGAATCACGTTGAATGAAAGTTATTTCAAGTTGAAACTACGTGAATTTCATGTAGAATCAAATTGGTTTGTGTGTGATATAACAGTGTGAAGAAGCTTCTGAGACAACATATGCATTTATTTAAGAATCATTCGAAACACTTACCCCTGTAACACATGTTTAACCTTTTTTGTATTGTCCTTTGTTAACAGAAGCATCAGCAGGATCCCTAGATATGGTTTTTGTCATCATTCTACTTTAAAAACTTGATTTACTATTTAACTTAATAATTTTAAATAAAAGAATACGGGAATTGTCTTCTTTTTATAACATATTTTAAACATGAAAATAAAAAAATTTTCATACTTAAGTATGTATGCATTTTAATTTAACAAGATAAACTTTTGATTTTAATATAAAACACAGGTTTTTATGGATTCAATATTGAACAATATTATTTTAACAGTGAATAATATTTAATAAACGTGATTAAAGGTTATTTTAATATTTTTCATTTAAAATTAATATGAAA
Source organism: Pollenia angustigena (assembly GCA_930367215.1). NCBI lineage: Eukaryota > Metazoa > Arthropoda > Insecta > Diptera > Polleniidae > Pollenia > Pollenia angustigena. Next base: position 113,067,398 of record OV884057.1, on the reverse strand, counting down.
TAAAGATAAATTTAAATAAAGGGCATACTTTGGCAGCAATTTACTATGATTCTCAAGCAAAATTTCGCCATGTTAATTTTACATTGTTGTTTTTTTCTGTGTGTATAGAAAAGTATACATCATACAGTTGTTGGCAGCACTGCATGTTAATTTCTTATACCATGGTCCATACTACATTAAATTGGACCATGTTGTAAGTAGTCCATTTAAGCCACAATGTACCACGTAGTCCAATATTATCTGTAGGGTATTTTCTGAAGGGTTAGGTCTGCGCAAATGCCATATGTTTATTTCGTTTTTTCTTTAATGATGTCAAATGTTGTTTACATTTTGCTTAGTTAATTGCCAATTGCTAATTGAGTAAGCAAAATTGTGAATGTGTGAACAGAAATATAATTATGTCAATAAACCGAATATTGACTCAATAAAAAAGGTATATCTGAACACGGTATAATATAAAAAGTAATATTGTGACAAACACTAAGATTAATGATGCCAAATTCATATGGTCTATATTGGTAGTTTAAACGCAAAATTTTGTACATTAAGAGATGGTTTATATGATAACTGATATATAGATTTACTGGTTTAAATACGTAAAAAAAGAAAGTTGAAATGATCAAAATTTTTCTACTTAACTTCTTATTATTATTATGTAAATGCCATAAGCACCGCGACTCAAAGGATTTTTAATGCAGCCCAAGTGTTTACTGAAGTAGATTAAGGCGAAGCCAATTATTCAAAAAATGATTTTAAAAACTTTACGAGCCAAATCTACAGGTAGTAGTTATTTATTGGTAAACTAAAATGATAACTTTTGGTTAACTAGCATGTTATACTTACAGTATATTGGTTAACTAAAACTTTTTATTTGAGCAAAAAATGGTCCCTCTATAAAAATACATACCAAATTTCAATGTCTAAATATCAAAGTTGCTCTTATTCGACCTTTCGAATTTTATATATAAAAAAAAACACCAAAATGTTACAGAAAAAAAGTGGCAGAGGACCTGCTAAACAATAAGGAATTTTCTAAAAAAATACAAATGTGAATACATACATTGTAATTTTTAATGGAAGTTAACCAATAACATTTGATTGTTTAACTTATGGTTAAAGAAAAAGAAATTATATTTTATTGGTAAAACATTGCTATTAGCTAACTTATGGCTGTAAATTTGAGCCTAAGATTTTTGTTAAACATTTATTAACAGTATGAAATTTTATTTAAAACTAAATTAATTTGTAAACTCATTTTTAACATTATTGGAAAGATATTAATATTTTATCAAATTTAGGTGGTTAGCAAGACCTCTGATTAGGGGTGACAATCCCGAAAATCCCGGAAATTCACTGAATCCCGAATCCCAGGATTTTAATTTTGTAATTCCGAGATTTTCGTGATTAAGTTAATCCCGAAGTTGTTAACAAATTTTGTTTGTTTTAGATTTTTTTATGAAAAGAAATTCTTCATGACATTCCCCCTTGAGAGGATAGGGAACAAAATATTCATCTTTAATATTTATTTGATTAATTCTGTTAATACTGTCAGTAAAAACGAAAGAAATAAGTTAAACTTTGTTATTCTTTTTAAACGTGTCCAACAATTATAAAGAGAGTTTGACGTGAGAAGTGCTAAAAATAATTAAAGAAGAAAATTAATAAAAGAACAAAAATAGCATTCCAAAATGCACAAAACATTCCAATGGCGCACCAAATTCGACATTGAAACTTTACTTTTCACAGGGTTTAAATTATTAAAGTGTTTAACGAGAGTAGGCATAGGAACTACGGCAATGTATGGAGCGATTTCACGAAATTAAGTAGTGTCTTTTATACACTACATAATTCCTACCACTTGGTGCTGGGTATAAAAATGTGTTTATGGTAAAATAAGATTTTTATAGTTAACTAAATAAATTGATTTTGACAATTTATTTTGAATTCAAATTTCAATTATTCATTCTAATTTACTTAATAAAAATTTGAATAGAATCTTACAAATAAATCAATTACAAGTTTGCTCTCTTCAATTACAATATTAATTATTTTTTTTATATAGTTTGAATCAACTGAGGTAATTGAATAAAATATAGATTTTACGGTAATTATTTTTAATTGAATCAGTTAACACATTGCTAGACATCGTACGTTGTTTTTTTTATCATATTTTTTAATCAAATTAATCATTATTTGTGAAAAAAATCACAAATTTCAATATATACAAATGTTAGTAATAAACAGGGAAACCAAAAATATGTAATTGCATGTTTTTCCTTGTGCGACCAATAAAGGCAGAAACAATATATTATCTGTTTAAGAGCCTTTTATGAATTTTTCCATCGATTTGTTATTGCATATTTTTGCATATTTTACCGTTTGCAACATTTTTTTTGCATAGTTTATTTAAAAGAGCATTTTTGTAGCATTTTTTAAGTTTATAGCTCATATTTTTCCTTTTAAAGGCATATTTTGCCTTTTTAAGACATATTTTAATACATGTGGAATTTTTATAGATGCCTACAAGAGCTTTCGTAGCAAATAAAAAAATAAATTTTTTTTTCTGGTTAACAAGGCCATCTGTTTTAAATATCTATCTATATACCCAACATGTTGCTTCAACATTTGACCTATCTTCAGGCATCCTACGCGCGGCAGGGGCCAAATTTAAGAATTTTATAAAACCGCCATATGTCTATGGTTGAAATTCTTAAATTTAGCCGGTACAACGCGTAGGATACTCCTAGATGGGTCAAATGTCCTTTCTATTATTTGCGTTAATTCAAAGATTCTATAAAAATACATTTTAGTACAATTTTTTAAAAGAAAAGTAGAAAGGGTTGGAATTTTAAAATTATTATTTTTTTGCAGTTTACAGCAAAAATTTGTTTCATATATTCCGTTAAATTAACGCGAAATATCCAAAAATTTGCATTTTAAAGTTTTTATCTTGAGGCCAATATAAGGAAATTTTACATTACCATGTAACACAACAATGTTAAATTTTCTTATACATTTAAACGTAATAAATAAATGGAAAATATTTTTTACAACAACAACATGATTGGGGCATATCGAAAATTCCGTGTTTCTTAATATAAAAATTATCCATCTTTGTACGAAATTTCTTTTGGAGTGCAATTATTTACTGACAGTTGCATCATCATAACTATATACACGCTTAATAAAGCGCTTTCTGTGTGAAACATGTATTGCTTTAAAGTGGGAACTTGCTATTTAAAATTCATGTCTTCTGTAAGCGAGATGGTAGGAAGAACTTTTACGTTTCTCCCTTACAAACCTGCTTCGTTGAAAGCTCAATTTTTTATTGAAACTTTTCTTATACGCTTCACCGAAGGTAGGAAGGGCTTATACATATAAGTTCGTTATTCCGTTTATAATTTCAACAATATGGACTTAAGGCCCTATGGAGTATATATATATTCTCGATTCTTTTGAGAAGAGAACTTGATTTTACTATGTCAGACTTTTTGTCTATCTGTCGGTCGAAATCAAGGCGGAGCTATTTAAACTAACCAAACCGCTTTATAAATGAAATAAGAATTTCCCGCAGATTACGTTTCCGCTTGCTATACGCTTGTTTGACAAAAAATTACCCATCCTAGTGTACATATGTAATGGTATTGGTTAAAAATATCTATTTGTATGTAAAAATTGTAAACAAATAACCAAAAAGGTATATATTTATATACATTTATATGTATGTATGAATGTATTTATGTTCACTGTTGTTTGTTAAATAAATCTATTTAAGACATCTATCGATAATTTTTGTGGGAACGAATGTGGAAGAGGGAGGGCAGACCGTAGTTCAAATGATAATTTGAATAACAACAACAACATCGTTTTTAAAATAGAAATATTTTGATTACAAGTGAATTTTGTGAAGGTCGTATTGGAAAAACATTTCAAACTTTTTTGTGTATTCTTTTGTGCGTAAGATTATACGAGTTCACGTTTGCACCCGAATTAACATTCATTTACATTTATATAAACAATTTTTTTTTTCATTCAAAAAAGAATTTTTTATCCCAGACGTGTGAGACTGGCACGAGAATTTGCAGATAAAAAATATAAAATAGAATATTTGAAACGATAAGACAGAAATAAAGTCTTAAAATACTACACCAATACAATTTACAACACCAAACAAATCAAGTAAGAATGCTATATTCTGCTATGCTCAATCTTAAATACCCTTAACCATGGTGTGATTAGCACTGAAAGTTATATAAATACCATTATTTAGTTATAAATAAATCTATTTTGTGCCACGCCTACTTATCCAGTCCTGCCCATATTTTGTGGACTGTTGTCTTTTTATAACCCGGATGCTTGTACCTTATTTGTTAGCTATGGCTTTTGCGGCTCTTCAGATATAAAAAAAACAGCATGGGATTTATGAGTGAAATTAGAGGCAGTCCGGCTTTTTTTTTTTGCTCTTATCTCAGCCATTTGTGGACCTTGCAGGCTGAATTTCAATAACAAAATTTAAAAGAGCTTATGTGGCTCAAATTCAAGCCAACCAAGTCCCCATCACATCTGAGGTCGTCGGGAAACCAATTTCAACAGACGGATATCGTTAATTCAACTTCCCTACTCATAAGGAACCAGAATATATGTACAATATATACTATAGGGTCTAAGCTCAATATCGTAGAAATTACAAACCATTTGTGATGGTAAGATTTACAAGCTTTTTAGTATTCGCATAGAGGATAAGCCCGAGAGCTTTAACATTTTTTTAAGGGCTACCCTTAACATATCAATATATATGAACGATTTTGAGCCCCTTGTAGTAAGTCTGAGTTCATACGGCTCATGTCTTATTGACAAGATTCTTCCTTTTTCTTCTTTGAACATGAATTGGCGTTCAAATGATTCATGACGACATGTGCTTTTTTGATATTGAAAACAATAACAAAATTAAACACCGAATGAAAAAGCAAAACGTAAAGACAGTACATGCATCTGTGTAATCGTTTCTTTTCCCCTCGTCCCTCTCGCCTATAAAGTAGCAATCATGTCAATAAGACAAGAGCCAGACTAACAAAAATTTAATTATCAATCAAAAATTTTACAATATCTGAAAAACCAGAAAAGGTTCTTGCAAAAAAGGAATAACTTGACAAATGGCAACGCTGCTTTTAAAACAAATGTCATTTTGTCAGTGATGCGACAAAAATAAGAGGATTGATTGCCACTTTTCTTGTAATATATATGTTTCCGTCGTTCCTATAAGGAGCATAGGGCCTCAACTTTTCTTGTGACGACACTTAAATAATCGGAAGATGTAGAATGGAATACAATGAGTTAAGGCTAGTTTACACTATCACACAAGTCTAACGTATTCCATAATACTTTGTGAGATAGAAACCTAATGAGTTTTGTTGCAACTGTCAAGAAATCATATGTAACGTTACAGTTTGTAGTCAGACTATCAACATTGAACCTGCTTTTTTTTAAATATAACCCTGATCAAAGGAAAAGTATTATTGTTTTGAAAAATTTCAAAAACCGATAAAGTCGTATGCGATGTCAAATTGTTTTTCGCAATACTTATCATTTTTATGACACATTGCATTCACACTATCACACTTTCGCATATTACTTGAGTTTTTGACATGCATTAATACAAAGTATAATAGTGTAAACTAGCCTTTATGGAACATCTTATGTATTTTTTATTGGAAAATGTCTTCGCAAATTTATGGTAGATGTTAAATGTTGACCGGTGTGAAAAGGAAATTATTGGAAAATTTCAACAGCTTAATATGTATGATGGTTGATGTTATAGCCTTACAGACAAAGTGCTTGCATACTCTTCTAGAATGGTATAAGACATGTATGCCAACTAGGGTTGCCAGACGACCTTTAATGGGTTAAATTGTCCAGTTTTTTTTGGGTCTTATCCAGTTACCAGATCAAATACAAATTGCCCAGTTAAAATAAAATTTCTTTAATATAAAAAAAAATTTTATCTTATTTATATCTTGATCAAAGTTATTCCAATTTATATTTTAAACTGCGTAAAAGTAAAGTTCAAAATCTTTAAACATAAATTGGAACTTGTTTGTATTTTCCATACCAATTTCAAAGCTTTTTCGAAAGTACTTTAATGGCCATTTTCTCAATGTATCGACAAACTGCCTGTTACTTAATGTCAACATAAATTTATTGGACCGATAAACTGTCCGTTAACGATTTTGGGTTTCTCAATATACCGACAAAAAATATTTTTTTCAGCTGGCAACGCCACTCAAAATACATGTAAAAGTTGTGATTCAGATGATTGAATTTATCTGTACGGCAAATAAAAGGAAAATAAATAATTGGCAGATGAGTGCCGGTTAGCTTTGCGATAAAATCGAAGCAAATGAGACATTGAGAAAACCAAATTTCTTTAATGTGCAGTTTTTCGTTGGGGAAAAAGATAATTGCCTAATGAGAAAATGGCCATAAGTGTTTGAAATAATCTGTACTCATAAGAAAAGAAAAGGGGGTCCTTTGGAAAGAAATTCTGTAAATCGTAAGCGACACTCTGTAAGAGGTTTAAGAACAAAAAAGGGAATTTTTCTGGACTTTGTAAACGGTTAGTCCGATAATAAATCAAATTTCAGATGCTAATTAAGTACTTGTATTCCAGTTAAGGTAAAGGATTAGGGATCTATAGTCGTATTCCCAATTAGGGCTACAAAATTAAAAACAGTCCAGTGCCAATGTTCTGAAACTCCCCTAGAGGGAAGTGAACTGACACCAAAGAAGTCCCGTGATAGGTCTTTGGTGGTAGGGACCGCTTCTAGTTTTAACACTTTCTATGAATAAGACCTATCACTTTTACATGGGGTTGTCATTGGAGGGGGCCAATTGACACCATTTGACCAGTCACAAATCTATTCTCAATGGACGTGTTTAGTGACAGTTACTTAAATGTAGTATTATTTCAATACGATGTAGTATTATTTCAATAAAACAAGTCCTAAAATTAAATTCAAGAGCCAAATTTTAGAAAGTCCCAAAAAAAATGTATCATACCACCGGTGAAAACTGTACTGCAATTCATTACTTTTTCTACCTTGTTGTTCTTCATAAACCAGTTACATGATTGGTTCTTCTTTCACTGGTCTTGAGTTTTTTCTTTTTGTGCCTGTTCTATTTTCACAACGCCCAGGACCAGTCTGTTGGACCAATTGACACAAATTTCCCGCAGGGTCTCGCGTCGAGAAACTTTTCGACTGAAATGTGTGAAATGAAACAAAAATGCCATATATTGAAACAAACAGCTGCTTTTCTCACTAAACTGTATCTGTAACTTTTTCTGGCGAGTACGACCTGTCACGTAAGGAAATTACTTGCCAGTTTACAGAAAAACTGTGTCTGTAATATTTTTGTGAGAAAAGTTCACGCTTTGAACTGTCAAATAAACTCACGAATAAAAATGGGACGAGAAAAAATTTTAACACTAAAAAGCAATTAAAAATGCAAGTAATATTTTGTTCTTGGCACATTTTTTCATTGTTTAATTATTTTGCTTTTTACATTTTTATAAAATATACGAATGTTTTTAAAGCTCGTTTGCAAACAACAAACATTAAAGTCGCACTTTTCATTATTTGGTATAGCCGACGGTTGTATTTTCGCCGCCGTCGTTGTAAATTTTGGTCGCCATCAACGAAAGATGTGACTGGCGTTCTAAACGTCTGCAATGTCGCATCGGCTTCGAGTGCAATGTTATGACATTTATAACGTAACAACATAATCTCTTTTGATAGTTTTCGAGATGAGTTACACACTTTTTTCTCACGTTTCGAGGAATGATGGAATATTTTGTTTCACATCTTTTCGATACGAGAAAATCTCACTATAGTTATAGAAAATGGGTACAGAATTCCTAATTTTAGTCCGTTTTAAGAAATCTTATCAGTCTAATGCACTGGTCCATTTCTACACGTATTGGACAAAGATCTAAAATCGTGCACAAATAATTTTGGATTTTCGCGCTTATGATTATTTCGCAAATAAAGTAGATATTGAATTTCTTTGTTACTTATGCCCTTTTTGATTTTAGGTTACGATATGTAATATGAGGTAAAACTGAATTTTTATTGTTTTTACATAAGGCAAAAAAAATTATATGAAGGTTTTTTCTGAATTTTTTGGATTGTCCAGTTATTTTTACAAAATCCAGGTGAATTTTTTACATTGTCCAGTTTTGTGAATATTGGTAGAATACATAACACGCTTTAGTGCACACGTGCTTTGTAGACTTCTGTCAAAAAAAGTTAAACTAGTGTAATTTCATAGAACAAGCTACATGCAAAATATTTTGACGCGTTTGCACCAGAAAGCTGGTTAACTTTGAATTTTTTAACGCGTTGTGTATTTTTGACAAGTAATCAGCTGACAATAAAAAGAATAATTTAACAAATTTGTGAATCATGAAAGAAAAACTTATTGAAGAGCTTAAAACACATAAAATATTTATATATAAAGAATAAATTCAATAAAATAATAAAATATTGATATACTTTCGAACCCGTTTTCAATGCATAAATAAGTAAACATATAAAAAACAGCTGACAGGAATGGCTTTTGTAACGCGTGTTGTGTAACTTGCAATTTTTTAAGCGCTAAAGTTTTTAAACGCACGATACTCGTCGACGAACTAACGCGTGCTATGTACTTTTACCTTAAGCTACAAGTTGTAGTCTACAACTAAGCCATGAAACAAGGCATATTATTGCTTTATATACTATGAAAAGGACACCCCGGCAGATGAAGCAAAATTTCCCGATTAAAATGAAATTACACCTGATATAAATTGAAGTTTTATTTAATAAAAGGACATTTACAAAGAATCAAAAACACAACAAACTCAGTGAAAGAACATCAATATTAGATTAGATTATTATTGTAATTTTTAATAAATTAGCAAAAATAACATTAAAGACGTAAAAACAATTAATAAAACATAAAATAAAACTCCGAAAATAATGTTAACTTCCACATTTGGTTGCAAATATCTAGGGAAAAATGCCCATTGCCATTCCTTTATAATGGGTGTTTTTTAGCCCCATAGAGCTTACGAAAGGTTAGCTGTCAAACGAACTGTCATACTGATTTCACTTTTTGCTCAGGCACATCATCATGAATAGATTCATGCTTGAACAACGCCACCAAAACATCTAAATTTACTTTGAAAATCAGCCATAGATTTTCGCAACTTATAGGCGACTTCATGATTCAACTGACGCAACTTATTTCCTAACAAATGAAGGCGATGTAGAGAAAATATACTGTCAATTAGACTTCAAGACCGTGTGATGTGACACCTCTTAATTGTTTTCCGTTGGGCTGTAAAGTTACTGGTTTTTAATCCAAATTTTTAATATTCTTAGGCTTAAGTTCATCAAATTTAATTTTCATTAAATTATTTTTATGAAGAAAGGAATTTTACAACATGAAAATTAATTAAAATTTACTGATAATTTTTCATTCTTGACTCAATCTGGGCTCGAACCCAGATTGACGACTGCTGACGACTAATGACGTCAGCAGTCGGCGATGGCTGCGAGTGTTAAACGGCAAGCCCTCTGAGGAGATTGAGTGGTTGCAATCGAAACATGTCAGGGTAACCTGTCCGTAAAAACGCCTGGGTTCGAGCCCAGGGGTCTAATCACCGCATACGATATCGAGCAAAAATTATCGAAATTATGTTTTTTGGTATCATGAAACTCGATATCGAATGAAATGTATTGAATTTTAAATAATAGCATTCGATATCGAGTAACTCGACATTACATTTATCGTGTTTTCATTCGATACGTCAGTGTCTATCGTATGCAAACAAATTCGATAGTTTATTCGATACGATGGTATCGAATGCGGTGATTAGACCCCAGATTGAGTCAAGAATGAAAAATTATCAGTAAACTTTCGTAAGGACAGGCGGTGCCTATTTGTTTGAAATCAGTTTCAAATGGTAATGCCGTATATAAGTCCGCGATTAAAGTTAATTTTTTTGTGTTGTCTTCCATTTTAATTTTCATGTTCTAAAAAAACATCTTTATACCTGTATTAGTAAACAAAATACCTCAGGGTTTTATACAACTGTCCCTTTCGTAATTTAGTTGTACTACTGTAAAGGGCGTTAAATATTTTTCAAACTAAAGCATTAAAAAGTTGCAAGATAAATTTAATATTAATCTTATCGCTCATTTGCTGCAAGACCGGCATAACTAAAAAAATGAAATTTTGGAGTTAGAGATGCAGAATTGTTCGCTTTGGTTTTCTTTATATTGTGTATTAAATTCATCTTTATATCTTTTATACTTTCCCAGTTTTAAGAGAATGTGTCTTCTTTTTTTCTAAGTAGTAAGAACAAATCAAAAACTTTAAATGCGTTTATCTCGAAATGGATTTCTTTGAGTTATGCCGGTCTTGCAGCAAATGAGCGTATGTATCTTTCCGCAGGCTTGTTTTTAGTTTGAATAACTTTTTTCAATAAACTTCTGGTTCTAAATCACTATGATAGGCATCTTTATCCAGTCTTAAAATCCGTGTGACGACATTTATTAACAAACTTTTGAAAATATATTTTTAATGATTAAAGTCTTTTCTTAAAAAACACCGAGACTTTGGTTCAGAAGTCTGTGCATTTTTTAGCAACAATATTTGAAAATAAATAAATGTCATTACTGAAATCGAATCTTGATGTTATTTGGTTATCTGAAATTCGGGTAATTACCCACAAAGTGGCAACACTGCACCCCGGTTATTATAAATATTAAAAACAATCCAGAATAATTCATTTTAACGCGCTAGTAGAGATCTACAAAAAAGTTAGCGACATGCATAATATATCTCTTATAGTTTAGGATATATAATACTTTGAAAATCAAAACTTGGTATTTTCCGCCTACCTTGGTCTAGTATTTTGCATATATAAGACTTACATTTTATCATGATTTTTTGATAGATTATTTTGTGAATTACCAGCAAATAATTAATATTCTACAGAAAAAGTAGCGAAAAATATAGCTTGTAGTTTGAATTAAAATTCTGATGAAAGTTTTTTTTGCCATTTCGGATATTTTCTAAACTATAAGAGATAAATTTTGCCTGTCGCTAACTTTTTTGTATAACTCTGCTAGCGCGATTCACTGATTTTTAAATTCATGATGTTTTTAATGCTTGTAATACCGTAAGTGTCCAATTTTGGGAAGCTATGGCACATATCCTTATAAGCCTCATAGACTTATAACTCTATAGACTTAAGCTCGACTACAAGTCTTTAATTGCCACTTCAAATTTTGTTCCAATCGTACTGACCCTTTATAAAATCCAGAACTATTTCCATTTTTTTTTTCCAAAATCTGCCGTGTGTTCTATTGTTCTACCTTTAAAACAAGTTTTGAAGATTTGTTCAACAAGTTTTTTAAGTTTACTGCCTGGTCCACAATGTCGACAAAAACATTTGTTTCGTATATTTACATTGAAAACAAAAACAAGTTTGAGTTTTATATTATTGTTTTCAATATAAATATACCACAGAAATGTTCTTGTCGATATTTTGGGCTACGTAGTTATTCGCAGCGCCGAAAGCAAAATTGTTTTCGTTCAAAAATTCGATACACAACGAACAGTGCTGTCCACTCATAATAAAAATTTTACATTTGATAGTCGATGTTCGATAACCAAGGAAAGTGGTTTGTCGAATGCAACTCGTATTAGGGGCCTATAACATTATTTTCTAAAAGCCGATCCAAAAAAACGACTAGCGTCTTGGCTTGATAAATTGATAAACATTTGTTCGTGACTAAAAGTTAAACCTTTGAACACGTTCAAATCAAATGACTTATTAACTGAAACTAGTAGATATGTATCTACAAGTTAAATGTCTTTTAAATTTTCCACTCCTTGTATTAAGTTTATTTGTTTTATGGTTTAAGGGAAAAGGATATCAGTCCTTAAAAACATACTTAAAATAAATACTTTTGCTATTGATTTTCGAAATGTTATTTATAGGTTTCAATGGCATGTTTCGTTTTTATTAAAAATCCAATAAATTGCTTTACAAAAGAAAATAAAAGGAACAACAAAAAACGAATAAGAAAGCATTCATAAACATTTTATTTGAACAATTTAATGTTTAAACATTTATTACTTATGCATGTTGTATACTCGTATGTATATCGTTATATAAAATGCAAAATGCCGCAACCACTCAAAATTCAAAATTGGCTTTTTGATTGAGTGTGTTTAACTGGCCCCAAACAAACATCTACCCAAAAATTAAATATTGATTTAAAAAATCGATAAAAAAAATTTTTTTATTAAATAAATTCAAATTCCAAGAATTCTTTAGTGTTATTGACTTTGTAAAGTTTGTACTTCTGCAAAAAAAAAAAACCAAAATAAAATGTAGTTACATCCGTTTGCATTTAAGGTGACGATATGCGTATACTAAAGTACAGAATCGAAAGAAAGAGTGTTACCTTATTTGACTGACTTGTTCAGTAGGGTATCCCAAATTTTTTTTTGTCAGAGGCTCAGGCATAATTTGAAAGCTTATAGGGTCCAGTATTTTTGAATTTTTTTAGATTTTTAGGAAGAGGTTTAGAGGTCGCGCAAATCAAGTCTTTGTTAAAAATCGGGGTTTTTGGCCTTTTTTCAAACTTGGCTCATAACTTTGTCAATAACCACGTTCATTTAATTTTTTGACCGAATATTTCTAAAGAAAATTTCCCAAACATTATTTCCATATGCAAAAACTTTAAGTTCCGGCAATATTTTTGTCCATTACGATTCCACATATTAAGTACTTTTGTAATTTTTTAACAAATTCTGTAAAAAACGGTTTATTACTTTTCAAATTTATATGAAAGGTATTAAAACTCGTGACGCGATTTTGAATACCGATAAGTTCTTAACAATTAAGAAAAACAAAAATGGAATTTTGTCCTACAGTTTCCGAGTTACACTATTTTTATAGTTTGTACCTTTAAAATGGTGATACTTTTTTCGTTATAATGATTGTATATTTCAATCAATTTTTAAAGTTACGTTTTAACTGTCATTAACTTCTGACATTTATTGATCTAAATCGTTACAAGCTGTCATTTTCACTTTCTATTTTATGTGTGCTCCAGGAGCTATCAATTGGGCTCGCTGGATGATGAAAATTATCTATTCTTTGAAAATATGCATTTTCCGAAACTAGTTGCAATCTTTTAAAGAAAAATCAACAATTTTATGCCTTGCTTGAATTTAGTTCATTTATTTTAAGAATATATATCAAATATTGGTACCTCTGCCAGTGCCCTCGATACAATCCTCTCAATGATCTGAGCCTATTAAAGGAATTGGATAGTTATAAAATTATTAATAAAGAAGTTGCAAAAGCCTCGCTTAAAACTTTTCTAGGTCATCAGTGGTACTTAACTTCGAATTGATGAACGTATCGACACCAAAACTTTGCGCTTAATGACAAAAAAAAAACTTGCAGATACTTCATGCAGCGATTATGAAGTAGCAAATGTAACTTTAATAGAAGAAAACTTTAGAAATAAAGAAATTCAACAATTCATTTCAAAAGCCAGTTTAACTTTTTTTGAAGCTTGCAATATTTCAATCGATTTTTTAAAAATAGATCCAGAGAATTGGAAAGCCAACAAGTCATTTCAAGAATCAAAAAAAAAAGTTCAACAATTACAAGTGGTAAATGATGTGGCAGAAGGCTTTGGGTAATACTTTTATTAATGTCACAACTTCTGAAACTGATAACCAGAATTTATTGCAAGGCATAGAACTACATCGCAAAAACCTCAATAAATGATTTTTCACAGAGCAAAAGAAACGTTTTTTTTTCTTGTTGATTGGGTAAGATTGGTGAACTGGCAAACAGGTTATAATAACATATACTGGGTATAAAGATAAAAACGGAATAACTCAGGAACGGTAAGAATAAATTTAAAAATTGTTTATTCATATTAATAAGAATTAATTTGTCTTTCAAACTGCATCATTCGTTTTTTTCGTTTCTATTCAAACTTAAAAAAGTTGGTAAGCGTTATTACAAAATTTTTGAAAAAATTACGAAAAATTGTAATTAAGGGTATCTAAATGAGTAAACTCATCACCAAAACTTATAGTTTTTTGACACAGGAATAAAGTTTGGATACTTTTTTTAAACGTATTAACGGTATTAACGAAGTTATGAGTAAAGTTAAAAAAGGCCGAAAACTCCGTTTTTTTTATGAAAGCTTAATTTGCGCGACCTCTAAACCTCTTCCGAAAATTCTTAAAAAAAAATCAAAAATACCTTACACTATAAGCTTTTAAATTTTGTGCCAATTCACACGTTGCAAGTCTTATTGATCATTTTGCTACCTTATAGGCGAGAGAGAGTTAGAGAGAAACGTTTATTTTCCTCTCTTTACTCTCGTTATAAAGTAGCAAGCTGATCAATAAGACTTGCAACGTGTGAATTGGGACTTTAAGTGAGCACCTATGAAAATCAGAAAGAAAAATTTTTTTGGGACACCCTATTGTTCAGGTTATAATTGTAAGCTAAAACTAATTAAAAAAATGCAGCTGCCGAGGCAAATCAACGAATAACAGGTAGCCGTTTTCGTTTTCTATTTTAAATTATCTATTTTCTATTCAAGAAAATAAAAATAAATATGAATAGAAGCTAACGGCTTTACAAGTATGTTTTATATGATAGTTTTTAATTCTGTATAAAACTATGTATGTACGAGTAAAAAGTACATTCATACCTACTTAAGTATTTATATCGTCTTTCTTACATATTTGCGAGAAAAAATTTATTAAACGAGTGGCCGGACACCTCGTCTGTGTTTCCAAAAAGCTCTTAAACTTTCTTAGAATCTACAGATTACCAATCAGCCTTACCAGCTTTAAAATGCCTTTGTAGGAGCAAGAGGGTAATAACACCCCTCATGCGAAGAGAATTTTTAGGGCTAATAAATCAGAGCAAGTTAAACTCTCTTTTTGGTTTAAAATGTGTTTAAACCAAAAAATCTAGAGATCGGTACATATATAAACCATCTTTAAACGCATAAAATTGGGCGTTTAAACTACTAAAGGCTTGATTACACCATCTCAGAAGTCTAACGTATTCCATAATACTTTGTGAGATAGAAATCTAATGAGTTTTGTTGCGACTGTCAAAAATCTAATTAAACATGACAGTTTGTGTTCACACCATCACACAAAGTATAAACACTTACACATGAAATAAAATGCAACCCTGATCCAATGAGAAGAATTTTTGTTTAGAAATGTCAAACTATTTTCATTATACTTGTTATTTTCGTGACACATTGCATTCACACTATCACACTTTGTCATATTACTTGAGTTTGTGACATCTATTAATACAAAGTATAAAAGTATTATCTAAAGCTACATACTTGTACTGCTGCTGAGTTTAAACTACATATAAATTTAAGTTTAGTTTTGGGCCTCGCTGACATTTTTGCAAAAAAGTGATAATTTTCTAAGGCTCATATCGTGCAAACCATTCGGAATTTGGATTTATTCTCTTGTAGCTCTTGTCATAAAGAACAAAAATTGTGAACATATGAAATAACTTCATCTTCAAGATCAAAATCGCAAGAAACTTTAAAAAATTCAGGTCCATAGGTAGCAAACCTTTCAAAATTGAAGGAAACAATCAACTACAAAAATGTACCAAAGATCTAAATAAACACCTTTCTAGAACATATGAACTTCCTTAGAATGATTTTTAACACCGTTTAGGTAGCCGCAAAAGTAAACAAATTTTAGAATTTTGTGTTTGCTTTAAATGTAATTTTCTATGCGTACGTTAACGTTCGAAATCGTTGAACAGGCTGTTATTTTGCAAAATAAAAAAATTAAAAAAATTTTTTAAAAAACAAAAATATTTATTTCGAAAGATTGATAAAATACATAGCATCTCAGCTACTTGGGACAAATTTTGCGAACACCAATACGTAATAAGTTACAAGGATGAGAAAGAACACCTGTTTGGCCAAAATGTCAAACTTTTACCCCCTCTTTCTCAGAAACTTTTTAATCAATCTTGTTGAAAATTTGTGTCTTAACTACTATCCAATAGGACAAACCTTAACCCTAAAATGTCATCCAAATCGGAAGACATCAATTTCAAAAGTTGGGTCACTTGACACGAAATCCCCCGTATTTATAATAAAGGGACCTCAAGAAACCGCCTTACCTATTAATAATTTAAAAAAAGGGCCACATAAATTGTCAAGAAGTATGTTTTTGCCTCTTAAAATTATTTAATTCGATAATAAATTTGTACTTATTTAGGAATTTTAATATATAAACACATCTGTAAAAAAATCTTTGAATTGAATTTATACGCCTGGTGTTTTTTTTATTCAAAATCCATTGCTAGGTCTGTTGCAGCGATGTTAACTTTTATGTTTTCGTTACCGTGCGGCCCTCTAAAAATAACCCTTTTTGAGAAGAAATTACCGTACGCAAAGATTTTTAATCAAAACATTAATGTGCTGTTTCCTAATGACAACACAGCACATAAGAGCAGTGATAATAAACCAATTATTTAAATTTTAAATGTGTTTTAACAAAAATTTTAATGGAAATTTTTGTCTTAAGATACATTTTTAACAAAAATTATTGTATCTTTTACGAATAAGGCAGTAAAATAATTTTGAATAAAATATTCATTCAACTTATAATAGGTTTGTTTAATACGATAAGCGGATATACATACATACATACATACATACATACATACATACATACATACATACATACATACATCCATACATACATACATATGTATGTGATAAAAATAAAGACAATTACATATGTTTTATTTTATTCATTTAATTATATATGTACATTAAAAACTAATAACGTACGGTTAACATCACTGGTCTGGTGCCTTCTCAACAAATACTATGAGAAAAAATCATATATAAATATTATTCTTGTAAAATATTTTGTGTTAACTTATTTTAGTTTTTCAAAAGTTTTTTTAAATAGCCTGTAAGGAACAATGTTCTAAAGACATAAATAAACAAAATAAATATATAATAAAAATGGACCAGGTAATGCAAGTATGAACTTTGTTTGGACCATTTAAAAAGTAACGCAAATTTTTAGTTTTTGACATTAAACTCCTTGAAATACAAACATAATTTCTATTTTATTCCACATAGCCACAATTTACTTATAGAACTGACGTTTAATAAATTATTTTAATTAAATAAATGAGATTCCTATTGACCACCTGTTGCCACAATATCGCAAATAGCGGGGTGGGGGTATTTTGTATTAAAAGTGTGACGTAAATTAATAAAAACTTTTTCCAGCAATTATTTATTTTTCCCTTTGGATATTTGTTGATATTTAACCATTTAGAGTATTTCATTTCAAATAAATGTGCAGCAATTAGTCAATGGGGTCATCTGTAAGTCAGAAGAGGATTTCCCAAACTGGAAATTATTTCAATATATAAAGTTATTTGTTTAAACAACCAAACATTTTTCATTTATTAACAACAGTATTTTTAATGGAACCTTTCGTTTATATTTTCAGAATACATGAATATTATATGATAACTATTTGCTTAGTAAAAAAAAAAAATATTTAAAGAAAAAAATTTAAATTTCTATTACTATTCAAAAAAAAAATTTAGATGTTGTATTTTGATATATTTTAAACAAACACGAACAAGTATATTGTCTAACAAAAAATATACACTACGAATATTTCTCCAACTGGTTTAAAACTATCATTTACACATTTAGTCTCAATTTACACCATAGACGAAGTTTGTTGATTAAGGTGCGACGCTGTATGTGTGACACACTTTACTTTTTTCCTGCCTACAAACTTTGTGTGTCCGGCAAGAATTGTCCATACCCAGTAAAAAATGTGCTCCAAAAGGAGCAGGTTTTATGTATGAATTCATACCTCAAATCGCTTCAAACCTGCTGATGGGATGCCTGATTTTTGTATGTGGTGTTCCCGGTTTGGAGGACTTTTTTCTTCTGACAATAAGCGCTTCTTTTAACATGCAAATAAAGCACTCCTAAAGTGCTTTTTTAAGCGCTAACTATATTAACATACTCATTAATTTTTTGCTTTTACTGGTTTAAATGCCTTTTTTCAATCATTTTCGTAAACCACAACCAGCACTAAAATAGCAGCTTTTTTGTATATTTTATTCATTATCATTTACTTCTGTATAAGAGCTCTCTTTTTGAAGCGCTCGATTATGCGCTTTTTCTCATAAGTGCTTCAAAAAACCCAAATTTTTTTTACTGGGTAGCTTAGATTGGGACTTAGTTTATTCCAAATCTCAATATCAGGGCAGTCAAAAAGATTTGCAATACCATAATTTTATCGTTTTTGATAACAATCTCGGAGTTTACCTAAAACGATGCTACAAAGACCCAGTGGACAATGCATCTACTTCCTTTATGCTTATTATCATTGGATTGTGAGCATGTATGAAAACATAATCTATAAGAATAACTGCATGTGCCAAATCAACTCCAAAACAAATTATGAGTATCTATTGCCCCGAGGCAATAATTTTTATTTTATGTAATTACACTGTGCAACAAAAAACAGCCTCAATACTTACAATGTGAAATGAAACTAGACTATTGGTAGAGCAAATCTGGCAAAGGAGTTTGAAAAGTTAGCTCGGGTTCTTGAAATATCGGCGTTTGGTATAAGTAAAAAAAATATACTAAATGTACTTCTGAGCTAAAATACTATTTTAGATGTCTCCAGTAGAATTGTATTGCGATTCATTGCTTAGAAAATATTTACCCTCTAACACTAATTTTAAGGGGTAATTTTTGTCCTTTTTATTAACTTCCAACAAAAGTAAACTAAAACGGCACTTTAGAGGGTTAAAATGCTCTAAGAATATTTTTTGCATCAAATTTCACTAGGGGTCTTATAAGACCAAAAAATCGTGCAATGTATGTAAAACGGATTTTCGGAATTCCGTGCTTTGAAATTGAATTCGACAAACGATATTTGCTGGCATTGAATATCAATTATGGAATGTATATTTTGTGTTATGAGTTGACATCAACGTCGAAAATTTCGTTGTGCATTGAGTTTTTCAACGAAAAAAAATTCGCTTTCGATGGAGCAAATAAATTAAAAAACTTGTTGAAAATGTAAATACATATTTGTAAATTTGCTTGTGTTCGTATACCAAATAACACATTTTTAATCAGTTTTGTTCATTTTATGCAAGCCCAATGTCGTAAACAGATATTGGAAAGGCTCGTTTTCCTTATGGAACAAAATTCTTTTTTGAAAAAATGATTTGCATAACAGTTCAGCATGTAAAAAAGTGGGTCGAAGCCACACAGAAGTTAAGTTGTTTGAACACAACCATAATTCCGTCGTGGTATCTTTTTACGTTAACGTTTACGTTTACGTTTAACTTTAATTTAATTTTTTAAATTTGTAAACAAACATTTTTTATTTTTAGGTCCAGCTGATAGAAAATGTACTACTGCGAATAAACTAAATCATAATAGTACTTTTTTTATCGACTGTGCGCCATTATACTAAATGAAATTTCGTTCTGCTCTCGAAAATCGCATTTAGTTCATAGTAGGCGCCTTTATTAAAATACAGTAAGTCATAACATGTACTAGAAAAAAAGTTGCTAAAAGTGCTTTCGATGTCAAATAAAAGAAAATTTAAATCAAGATAAATTCTAATAATGAAAATATCTACGAAAGCTTAAACGATATTAAACTTTTCGCACACAGTGTCAAAAGGTGAGTTAACATCGGTAAAAACTTTGTATTTTCTTATATCACAATAAATTTGTTAACATAAAAATTTCTCACAATTTAAGTAAAAAATTAAGTTAATTCCCATTCAACTGTGATTATGGGCACCAATAGTTAAAAATTATTCCAATAATAACAAGTTTACTGTAGTAAAATAAAATTGTAGCTGCTGTTGACTCACTTTTGGCGCTGTGTATATGTAAACAAAAGACATCTGATCGCTTTATAATTTTGTATAATTTTGTATACATGCCCGAAGAAAATCTTTGGGTAAGTGTGTGAAAGAGGGAACACCAATTTATTTTGTCCTCTCTCTCTAACACAATTGTTATGTATTTTTGGGTAAGTTTATGCAACTTTGGGTGTGTGTGAAACGGTAGCAAAGTACTAATGGAAGTAAAATTTTGACACTATTGAGGTGAATAAAATTTCACTAGCCCTGGGGCTAGTATAAATTTTGACATTAGTGTAGAAATTTTTGACAACCACAAAATTATTTTTTTTCATCAAATTTGTTTAAACAAAATAAAAAATAATATGGAAGCAAGACCAGCGGCAAAAAAAAATTAAAAAGAATTATACAAGATGTAAGTATTTAAATATGTATAAGCTTTTTAGCCCCACTTTTTGTAAAAATTGTTAATTTATCAGAACGAATTCATCAAATAGTTGGGACGATCTCATTTCCAACAGAATTGAAATGATTATTGTTAAACGTTTGTTTAATTTATTCATTTTCACAAAACTATTAGTTATTGTTTTTTTCTTTATGTCAAAATTTTACGTTGTCAAAAATGTTACAATTTCACACAGCACAAATATGAAAATTTTCTACCACAAACAAATTTCATTTCACCATAGAACTTTGCTACCGTTTCACACACACCCTTTCAATAAGTTTGGTGGTGGAATAAGAATACATTGTTTTATTTGAGCTAAAATAAATAGTTTTGGACTGCTGCTGTTAATGTTTTTGAATGGTACAAAAGTGTGTAACATCTGCATACATACATATGTACATACATTTTTGTAAAAATCTCATTTCAAATTTTATTAAAAAAACACCTGTTGAGAAAATTTAAAAAACAAAAACCTAAAACACGTCATTTTATTCATAAAGTTTTGTTGTTTTGTCTTTTGTTTTTTCAAATAACCAAAATAACATAAATTAGCATATTTAGTACCAATTGAGATTTTTTTGTCTCCATATCTTGTTTGTTTATTGTTTTCGGTATTTTTACCAAGGCTTGCAACCGATTTCGTTATTAAAACCGATACCACATAAATACCGATACCGAAATAACAAAAAATGTTAAAAATCGTTATTGAATAAACTTATTCCACCATGATGATACCGATACTTTAAAACAACCCTGCCGTCAAATGAGTAGCTAACTACAAAAAAAGCCAACTTTTAGTTAGCTTGTATAGAGTAACTTAAAGCCAACTACTAAAGCCTAGATTACACTATCTCACAAGCCTTACGTATTCCATAATACTTTGTGAGATAGAAATCTAATGAGTTTTGTTGCGACTTTCAAAAAATCTAATGTAACATGACAGTTCGTGTTCACACCATCTCACAAAGTATAAACACTCACACATGAAATAAAATGCAACCCTGATCCAATGAATAGTATTATTGTTTTGAAATTTTTCAAAAAACGATGAAGTCGTATGGGATGTCAAACTTTTTTCTTAATACTTGTTATTTTCGTGACACATTGCATTCACATTATCACACTTTGTCATATTACTTGAGTTTTTGACATGTATTAATACAAAGTATAATAGTGTAATCTGGCCTTAAGCAATGCTAAATTTACATTAACCAAAGTGTATACAAAAACTGTGAATTTTAAGTAGAGAGAGCCAAGTTGATTGGCAAACAAACGGCTCCAAGATCCACAACAGATTTAATTATTTAGGGCCATTATTACAATTTACGGAGTAGAAATTGGTAATCGGTAATGGCCAGGTTATAGTATAATTAGAAAATTAAATAAAATAACTAAATACAGTTTTAATAAAATAGTTAATTTAAAAAAACCCTACTTAAAGTAGTAAGTTTATAGCTAGCTTAAAAAAGTTAACTTCAAGTTAACGGCTAGGTAACTAACTTTAAAGTTAACTGAAAGTAATGCAGAGTCGGACAATTGACTACTTCCTAGGACATCGCAATGTTAAAATAGTTAGTTAATTCCATATAAAAGTAATGCAAGTGTCAACCACCACTACTTGAGAAATAGTTAGCTTTCAGTTAATTTAAAGTTAACTGAATGTCCGACAGGGAACTCATACCAAGTTAACACGGACAGCAATATTCGTGTTTCGCTCTCCCATTCCTGATTCGCGTACCAAACATAACACTGTGTATTTCAGGCCTTGAATTTTTTGAAAAGGCGTTTTAAATAAGTCGGAAAAAATATACTAAATCGCAAAAATTATTTCAGATGTCTTCAGAAGAATTGTACAAATCTTTTTGTAGAATATATTTACCCTGTAACTCTCATTTTAAGGGGCGATTTTTGTCCCTTTTCCGAACTACACAAAAGTATACTAAAACGGAACTTTAGAGGGTTATAATGTTCCACAAATATTTTTTGCATCGCATTTCATTAGGGGCGTTCTAAGCCCAAAAGATTGTGCAATATATGAAAATGCTTAATATTATATATAAATACGGGAACAATTTTTTTGTGGTTGATTTTTAAGTATCTTATCGTCCACCGATTTTAATGAGACATATATCGTTTTAAAGGAATTTGTGTGTAGATATGCACAATATACTTTTTTCTAAATGTTTTGAATTAAAGTATTTGAAAAGCGTTTTAATTTCGATTTATGAGATAAAAGTGTTTCTGTATTTGAATGCGAAAACAGACACAACAAATTCTGTTTATACTGGAATATTTCCAGTAATTAAGTGTCAAATAAAAGCGAAACGTCAACAAAAGAAATAAATATAATAAAAACGGGGCTGCCAGATTTGACGAGTTATTGTCATTTTGACAACTTTTTGTTCCGAAATTAGCAAAGTGACGATTTAATGATTTTTCTAAAAAAGTGACGAAAGCCAAAACAAAATCAAAAATATTTTATAATTTTGTTGTAACTTTCTATAGAAATTCATATTGAATTTTTTAATTTCAAACACTTCATATTTTGTGGCGTTGAAAATTGAAAAAACAAAATGAATTTCTGTAGAAAGTAACAACAAATTTATAAAATACTTTTGATTTTTTTTTTTTTTTGCTTTCAATGAAATTGTTGGCGTTGCCCCTTAGTCTTCGAAATAAGATAGTTTTAAATATTTTAATATGTTTGTTTATTAGTAAAAAAAATATTTTTAATAACAAGACAGCTTAAATTTTTTTATTTATCCCTTTTATGAAAATTGTCCTCGAAGTTGCTTGCCTCTTCCCTGAAAAATGTATCGGCAAAAGCAAAATTTCGAGGGAAAGAAATGGACCGATTTGGCTTATTTTGAACATTTAATACTTCTTATATACATTAACAAAATATGATTGATATTTGGGTGTATCCAAAGTAACGGCCGTTACTTTAAAAATGTGCTGTTTTTAAATGTCTGAAACAAACATCATGTTTTGTAAAATTTTGCACAGGATATGTCAAGTTAAATATCTGATTTAATTCTTTGAAATGTTTTGTTTAAATAATACATTATAAAAATTACAAGTTTTTTGCGTGTGAATTCATTTATTATCGGTGACAAAAAAAAATATATTTTTGTTAGTATAAATAAAATTAAAGTTAATCTTTAGGAATATGACACGATACATTTATTTTGTATAATAGCGGAAAAATTAATTCAAAATAAAAATTTAATTTTTGAGCTATAAGGGGTCAATTTCTGTGGAAACACCCTTTTGATATTCTTATCTTATATGGAGATTTTTGGGCCAAAACCATTATTTCTTCAAGAAAAAAAGTTGTTTGTCTGTAACCCGTTCATTTATGAACCGATTTTTTTAACTAAAACTACCAGCTGTGCTACTAAGTATATTACAGGTAAAAAAAAGAAAAAAAATGTATAGGAATAGGTAAATTACAGATTTATATCTCAGCCATTTGTAAACCGATATAGTTAAATTTCAATAATATACTATTTCGGACTACATACGATATAAAAATAAAACAACGTTGTCACTATGAATTCTAGGTTTTTCACAAAGCTGATTAAATTAAAAAATTTATCTATTTATCTATATTTATCTATTTTAAATAAGGATTTATGTTTATTTTATTAAGCTTGGCTTCTTTTTGCTTTTGTAAAAATATTGGCCCATAATCATAGTCAAACGCTAAATTCGGTTCTATTTAAAAACAACTTTAAAATAAAAACATTCTTTTAAATATTTTGCTACTATAGTCGAAACTAAAGTACATATGTTTAAATTGAACCGACTTTACCTGGGTGCCACCTCAAATGTAGCAAATTTTTCATACAACATACAACAAAATATAAGCAAGTGGCAACTTTAAGCAGCCGACATTGAAAATTAAAATATAAATAAAACACTGCATATCTGTACGGTTGAAACACGCAATATGATTTTATGTAGAAAGCAACAACAAAATTACAAAACTTTGTGTAAAACGCTAGGCCAAAATTGCCTATACATATATACATATTTTGTGTTTCTTTCCATAAAAGTTTTCCTGCAAATCATTAATAATTGCAAAATATCAGCCAACATCTTATAACATAAACATTTTTAACTTTTTGCAAGTACTTTTTTATTTGGCGAAAAACAGCTGATGCTATTGTTAAATGAGTTAAACACAACTTCAGCTGGTTTTAAAATTAACATCGGGTTTAACGTGTAAAGTATGCTTTTGCTTGTTTATAGTAGATCAAAAGCATATTTTTAATAAAAGTTTACTTTAGAACTCTTAAAGTATGCTTTGTTTATGACTATAGTTATGGGCCATTTATTTTATTTTTTGTTTAATATGATATTTTCTCATGCCTTTGTGTGACTTCTTCAGGGAAAAACAATTTTTAATTGTTATCGGATTAAAGAAAATAAATAGTTTTATAAAAAATTATCCTTCAGCTTAACAAAAGAAATATAAATTTAAAGAAATTATTAAATACCCATGAACTTTAATTTTGTTTTTGTTTGATTATGTTTTAATAAAAGTCGAAACAAATTTGTTTAAAATTCATTTTAAATTACACGATTTTTAAAACAAAAAAGGAGGATCTTTTATATTTTTTTCTCAGAAAATTGACGATTTTGACACAAATTTATCTGGCAGCGCTGATTAAAACCAAAACAAGAAAAGGCTAAAAAAAATTTAAAATAACAAAATATAACAATGGTTTTTTGTTTATTTTCATCATATAAATTATGCATTCATCATTTATATTCCTTCTATTTTTTTATTTATTTAAAAAAAAATAGTATATAAACATATTTTAAATTCAAAATATCTACATTTTGTTTTTCTCGCCACCAATTTGAAATGCGACTTATTTTGACAGTTCTTGAAAGAAACTTTTCGCAAAACATTGTTATAGAAACACTTTTTTCTCGCATCCTTCCAATAATTGCTGGAAAATTATTAAAATGACAGATAATTCTCGCCAAGAAAAGATACAGAAACACTTGCGTGAGAAAAACCATTTTTTGTTTCATTTCACACTATTTTTGTTGCAATTCACACGTTTCATGCGGAAAATTTTACGAAGCGAGAAATACAGAAACGAGGTACAGTAGTCTAGTTTTTTTCGCGTTGCAAGTATTGAGGTTGGCGGCGATGACCCGAGTTTTGTTGCACATGTTGAAACAACATGTTTTGCCAAACAAAATTTTGAGAGCGAAACAAGTCGTTTCATTTTGAAACATGCTGCGAAACAGGAAAAAGTCATCTCCAATTTTGATAACAATTATCGTTAGTTTATCTAACTAGCTCTAAAAAAAATCAAGAAAAAAAAAATAAAAATTGATAGTAAATAAAATAAAGTGATAATTTTAAAATAATAATATTAATAAAAGTATCAAATATGTAATATATTTTTTATTTTTACTTACTTTTTATCTATTTTAAATAAAAATAATGTTAAAATGAAACAAGAATGAATCGTATGAACAGCATGTTTGGCAATAAAATTTCAGAGAGCGAAACCAGTGGTTTATTTCGTAGTATGAACGTAGCATTACACATACGGATACATAAAATTAAATATCGCTATCGAAAATGAAAGAACAAATAGTTTAATACCGATACCGAAATTCATTTCGGTTGCCAACCTGGATTTCCACGATTGTTTATTTGACAAGTCAGTCGCAGATTCAGTCAGCAGTTTAATGTGGCATTCAGATGTGGTTCAACAGCAACAGTAGTAGTGCTGAGGGTAGTTGTACAAAAAGATTTCTGGTTTGTAGCAGTAGCAATCTCAAGGTCGTTCACATAAACATACATACTACATATACCTAAATACATTTGAACACACAGCAGACACAAATGCCAAGTTATTGCAAACAGTTATTCAGTCAGTCCACAGCATGAAAATCAGCAAAGTCAACCAATTAAACGAAGCATTAAACTAAAAAGAGACAAACGGACGGACGATGAACCATCTTCTAAATGTTGTCAATGCCAATGACTAAGCAGTGTGAAGCAGGGTTGTCATATTTTTTTGAGCTCCGTCGCCAAACCGGATTCAGAAATCGCCAAAAAACGCCAAACGTCGATTTTGTTCAGTTTTTGTAAAATGTTCTTTTTTTTAAATTAAATTTTGCATACAACAAACGCTAGTATAATTTTTCAGTCAAAAATCGCCAAAAACTGAGAAAAAATACAAAAAAGTCGCCGAAGTAAATTTTGTTTTGTTTCTGTAATTTTTTTTTTAATAACATATATGTATTCAGTTAAAAACTTAAATGAAGTACACAAATCTATAAGATCGTACACTTCAGCCTCACCGATTTCATTACTGGAGTTTGGACCTACATACTATTAGAATTACATACATACTATTAGAATTAAATAGTGACTGAATATAAAATTTACTTAATATGTTTTTTTATATTAGTAATGATAACAAAAAATGGCAAGTTTTTAAACAAAATCGCCGAAATAATATAAATGGTAAAAATAGCCAAGTTAATCGCCAGTTATATCAGAAATCGCCATACAAGTCGCCAGTCGCCAAATGGGAAATCCCATCGCCATACACGTTTCAAAATCGCCACGTTTGGCGAGAAATCGCCATATCTGACAGCCCTGGTGTGAAGAAGAGTAGACACAAACATTCAACAACATCAACAATATGTTACAGAAACGCAAGTTATTTATTTTGCTGTTTTTCTCTCTCTTTATTGCATAAGTACTAAACAGTGGCGTTATAAGCAAAATGCGCAAGAAGGAGCTGGATTGAAAAGAAAATTTTGTATTTATTTTTTATGGTAAAATGCAAAATGTCCAAAGTGTCACTTGTACTCGTATCCTAGAACTCGCTGCGCGGGTAGAATCCATTTTTTTTTTGTCTCTTATAACAACTTTTAAAGAATAGTTTTTCTAAAATATTATGGTTACTTTAACCATATTGTTGCCAAAGGCACATTATGGCTAAGTCGGTCCTCCTTATGGAAGCCACAACCATATTATGGTAACCATCTATCTTGTTATGGTTAAGAATAACATAATGTATATGTTTACCACAAACAATAAAATGATTATTTATCAACCAACTTAAAAAGGAGGAAAATTTTATTTTTAGCTGTAAATATAAAAAATTATTTTGGTTGAAGTTTGTAGAAAAGTTTCCTTAAAGTATTTTGTTGAAATAGGGAAGTTTGACTTTTTAAGGGCACCTTGTTTTACAACTTTTCGAATTAGACCCATTTATATGCCAGTGCGCAGTTCAAGTTAAAAAAATCCAAAACACTTATTTTTTTAAGTTCGCTTAAATGAAAAATTAACTACATGTATGTAAATATGCATCGGGCGCGGATTCAGAGGGGGAAATAAGGAATTACTCCCCCCCCCCCCCTATATTATAAAAATATGTTTTGCTTATTTCGATAATACAAGAATTCCCAATAATAAAATTTTTTTTAAATGTACAAAATTTTTGGAAATCCCAGCAAGATTTTTTTTTATTGAATCTCTAATAAATTTTCAATAAGTATCCAAATCTTAATCCTTATAGTTATTTATTAGATATTTCCAATGAAACATCTAGTTTACCGTATTCAAATACTTATTATTCTACATTCAATCCCAGCAGGTGCCATCTATATCCAAAGACTAAACGTTGGACTTGATAAAAAGTGCGATTGTATTATTAAAAAGCCTTAGTATTTGCAATATTTATGTATATGTGTTTTATGAATCAAAATTCTATTTAAGATATTTCAACATACAACAAAAAGTTGGTAGGGAAGAATTGATTGGCTCTGTGGAAAACGCATTTGAAGAGCTTTCAAAGGATATTGATGACGTTGATGTGTCTATTGATGCGAAGGAACTATCATCAATAGTTGTTAAAGCTTTGACAAATTTTGGTCTTGACCCAAAAAATTGTGTAGGAGTTGAAACAGATGGGTGTTTTCTCTGACATCAGAGTCTGAGAAAATGGAGCTGCTAAAAAATTCTGGAAACCGCGGCTAATGCGAAACAAACGCCTTGCTATTCCCATAAATCAAACTACTCAATTTCTAAAAGCAATAAAGTGCCATTAATACAAAAAGTTGTAACATTTGTTTAAAAAAACGACAAAATTTTTTAAATATAACCATCCCAAGCGAAACGCAAAGTTTTTGGGAGCCAAACTCTCTGCATTATGCGAGGCAAGATTGGCGGACCGTCACGACTCAATTTTAACTTTGCAACAAGTGTACACCATATAGTAGAAGCTTTGGGAAAAATATATAATATTAAGGAACTCACTTAGTATTTTTAAATTTATTTGCGAAATATACATATTAAGGTTGATACCTATTGTAACACAGCTGCTTAGTATCATTTTACAAAAGCACAATATAGATCTTCAAAAAGGATCAAGCCTTATCAAAACTTAAATCATGTGCCTTGAAAAGAAAAGAAATAAAGCCAAAGAACAATTTAAAGCGATTTTTGAAAAAGTTTAAGTTATTTGCGTTCAAATCGAGAGGTTCCAATCGAAAAGACAAGATTCACATCCAAATGTTGAAGATTACTACCGAGTTGTAGATAAAATTCCTTTTATTGTATTTATTTTAGAAGATCTCAAAACACGTTTCCCAATAGATATCCTAAATTTATTGAACATACCTTAACTTCTACCTCAAAGAGTAATCAAGTCATTCATATACAGACACAAAACTGTTAAAACCACAACTAGCTGATGAGCTGATTATATTTGATAAAAGAGATAAACACCTACTAACATCTAAACTTGAGCCTGATCTATCAGATAACATTGTAGATGCTTTAATAAACTGTGATGAAGATATCTACCCAAATTTAAGAAAAATATTTCAAATTTTCGTTTCAATGCTCGTCAGTAATGTTAAAAACATGGCTCAGATCAACAATGACAGAGGATAGACTGTACTATCTAAATTTGCCGCACAAGGAAATCATAAATTGCTTATTTAAAAAGACTTATGTATATTGAACTTATCTTATATTTCTGTGTCATTTTGACAAAACAACTTAAGTGAAATTTAAAAAGTTAAAAAAATGTTGTAAATCATACGAATTTTCATTCAAAACCCATTTTGGTTTACGTTTTCATAATTTTGTATAATAAAAGAAATTTTTCTTTAATTTTTGTTTATTTTATTATTTGATAAAGATGATTTTTTCACTGAGTTTTTTTAAAAACTTTTTTGCTATCTTAGCTCGACTTAAGATGTTTTGTCAAAGTGCCACAGATTTTATTTAACCTTTTTGTTGAGTGTTTTTTATATATAACTAGCTGACCCGGCAAATGTGGTTTTGCCTAGAAGAGTATTGTTTTTGTGTATATTTAAAATACAGATACAGAATCAGGTACAGGTAATCTTCGGTGCAGATAATTTATCTTTATTAACAAAAAAAAAAAAAAAAAAAAAAAAAAGAATATGAAAATATGAATTATAAGTAAACTATTGAATAAGTTAAGAGAATATCATTGAAGCACTTTGTGATAAACAATATTTTTCGTTTTGTTGTCAGGTGCGAAAATGAACAAAGGTGCGACACGGGAACATGCGACATAGAGTTGACCGTGTGAAAGACAGTCGTTCTCCAAATTTAGGGCACAAACACTCAATGATTGTCCTTGGGATTTGTTGATTGTCATGGCGAATGCGAGTCGAATTGGAAATTGGATTCGTTTAAACTCGAATGGCATATCGGTTAGGATCATTGGAATTCTCGGAATGAGAACTTCCTCTACTTTAAACTTTCCTTTTAGCACTCCATACAAAATGTATGAGAAAATTAATTTTCTTTATAATTTCTTTTTTCTGGAATATTTTAGACATTTTTTTGCTAACAATTCAAAGCATGATCAATTGCATAGCTTACGATTTGATTCATTTTCAATAGCACTTCTTGCCGGAAATTGTTCATACCAACATAGAAACCTTTGCCGGCTCATGCGCCACAACTTTACTAAAGACCATAGCATGATCAAATGATATAATTTATTTTGAGTAATTTTCAATGGTGTCGCCTATCGGAAATTGGTCATACCAACCTAGAAACCTTTGTATGGTAATGCTTAACAGCTGTGCTAAAGATCAGAGCATGATCAAATGCACAGTCTGAAATTCATATCAATCAACTTACATATAAACCTTCGCCGGCTCATGCTCAACAACTTTGCTAAAGATCATAGCATCGTCAAATGCAGATTTTTACGATTTAATTCATACTGAGTTCCGAATTGGTACGCACCATCGAAATCGGTCCAGCCGGTCTTTAGTTCTAAACGTACATAGTAACTAACGCCACTTTCTTTTATATACATATGTATATAGATATACACATATTGTTTTTAATAAACTTTTAAAAACAAATTTTTTACTCTTTTGTATCATACAAAATTACCCCCCCCCCCCCCCCCGCCCTAAGGCTCAAGCTGGATCCGCGCCTGCTATGCATACATTCATACATACATATTTAATAATGATTAAAAAAAATTGTGAAATATAAAATCGGTTTAACATTAGAATAATTAGAAGACGGTTAATTGTACCCTTTAGCACAGGTAGAAAATTTATATATGTATGTATAGGTTTATCATTATGATTATATTATCTACAATAGTGATTAACCGTTGTCCTTCTGTCCATGTGTATGTTGTTCCGAAGACCCCAAAAATAATGGAGACTGGGTTGTTATAAATACATATATGTATGTATATTAATGTCACATATATTCAGCCTGATCGACTGCCCCTAATTTAAGCAAAGCCAAAGTTTTTAAATTAGGCACAAGCATATTGGTTATTATGTGGTCGGGATTGGAAAAGTGGGCATGGCAGAACAGATTTATTTATATAAACAGGCACACTTTAACAAATATTATTTATGTACCACTTTAATAACACAAAGTTTTTTATGGGTTACGAAGTTCACTATGCAACTTCTAAAAAAATAATAATAAAAAAGATGTTGCCATATTTTCAAACTTAAAGGAAAAAAATACTTAGCCAAAATTAACGTTGAAATAAAGCACTGTATACAAAATTTGAAAACTTAATCTCTTACAGTTCTTTAGATATAAAAAAATTTTTTTTGTGCCACGCCCACTTCTCCACTCCCACCCACATTTTTTCGGATGTTGTGTACTGCTAACCAAGACATTTGTACACAAGTTTAAAAACTTTAATCGTCTTTGAAATTAAAAAATAAATAAAAAATAGCCTATATATCAAAATATTGATATTTTTAAATAAAATAATCGATATATCGCCGATATTATAAATACCGATATATCGATTTATCGATATTGAAATACGACTATCGAATTCGATATTTTTAACAGTCAGTCTTCATTAAAAACTCAAAATTTTAGAATTTTTTCAAACAATATGTTTTTTTTAAGAATTGGCATCACAGCATGCATCATATGTTTATTTAACTTATATGAATATCTATAACTCCCCGTCTACAA
Source organism: Pollenia angustigena (assembly GCA_930367215.1). NCBI lineage: Eukaryota > Metazoa > Arthropoda > Insecta > Diptera > Polleniidae > Pollenia > Pollenia angustigena. Next base: position 113,035,422 of record OV884057.1, on the reverse strand, counting down.
CTGACTTGATTTGCTGTTACAACTTGATGTTATGAAAGCGTTGGTAAAATATTTGCATAAACAACCATGTTATAACATGAGAACACCTCTAACATGATGAGTCTATACTTAACCCTAACAGCATATTAGTGTTAGTCTGAGTTCATACGGCTCATGTCTTATTGACAAGATTCTTCCTTTTTCTTCTTTGAACATGAATTGGCGTTCAAATGATTCATGTCATGTTGACGACATGTTTTTTATTTTGTATAGTCGTGCGTATGTATGTATATGTGCTTTTTTGATATTGAAAACAATAACAAAATTAAACAACGAATGAAAAAGCAAAACGTAAAGGCAGTACATGCGTCTGTGTACTCGTTTCTTTTCCCCTCGTACCTCTCGCCTATAAAGTAGCAATCATGCCAATAAGACATGAGCCGTATGAACACAGGCTTAATGTTAAGCATTTCATTTAAGTTGTAGACTGCATGTATAGATTGGCATTTATAAGAAGAAGAATTAAAAAAAGCGGGGTTTTCACATTGCAGATTTCTAATTAGACAAGAAAAGTCAAACAAACTTAAAAATATTTAGTTTATGCGTTTTTGTAACTATTTGTGCCTATATATGTATATTTTAAATAATAATAAGATTTGTGGATATATATATATATATTACATTTTTTAATTTGGTAATAGTTTCAGCGAAATACGTTCGATATATCGATACATCGATAGTTTTTAAATAAACAATATCATTACTCTTAAAAAATATCGATTCGATATATGTTAGCTCGCTAATCCGAATTAATGATTGCAGACCCTGATTCGGATTAAAGAGATATTCGGATTACTGAATGTGCTGTTATTATGTATTATACTTCACTATATTCGAAAATAAAACACAAGCCAGGATTTCAAAACAATTTTATTTTATTTTTGGTAATCAAGAATGAAAAATTAAAGCTTTTTTTAAATAAAAAATAAATTTTTTTTTAACATACATAATTTGTGATGTAGGTTTGCTTCTCTTTCAGAGCACATGCTTCCAAAGCCTTGTTCCGTAATTCTTTTAGCATCAATATGTAATCTGTTTGCATACCTCGTTCCTTTGCCCAATCTATTGAAGTATTTAAGGCCTGCACAGCTTCACGATTTTTAACGTGTTTCACAATTAGGCTCTGATTCTACATTTTCTGTGCCTGACTCCGAACTATAGCACGAAGCATTTTCAGAGTTAATAATCCAGCTAAGAATTTCTTCTGCAGAAATTTGCACGTCATTATTGCGGTGAAATAAGTTGGTTATTGTGCGAAATTCCTCTGTTCATTCTCAGGCAATTCCTGTTGTAACAATGATAGTGGGATGTTATCCTCTGAAGTCCACCTCTGAGAATGGATATGCTTCCAACAAGACCTTATGGAAGAATTGGGCACCCTGTCCCAAGATCGTTTAAGCAATTCACAAGCGTCCTTTAAACTGAATTGTTTCAAAAAAAATGTCTGAATTGTCCGTTACAGAGTTTACCAATTCACACAAGAGATCTTTTTTGTAAAACAACTTAGTAAGACGTATCGCGTTCTGATCCATGGGTTGGATAATACTAGTACAATTTGGGGGTAAAAACATAGTTTTATACTGCCCACATTCCGAAACCAGCGGCTCTCCATGGCATTTTACATTATCCAGTAACAATAAAGCTTTTTTAGGCAAATTATTTTCAATTTGATAGTCTTTTACCTGTGGTATAAACGATTTAAAAAACCCTTCGATAAAAATATGTGTTGTCATCCATGCATTTTTCGATGCGTATTATTCAACAATATGTTGTTTTTTAAACGAACGTGGGTTTTTGACTTCCCAACCGCAGCAATGTTAAGCTTGTGAGTTCCAGATTTATTAGCACAGCACAAGAAGGTGACTCTCTCTTTGCACATTTTGGTACCCGGAGCAGACTTTTCTTTACAATGCACTAAAGTTTTGTCTGCAAACATTTTCCAAAAAAGTCCAGATTCATCAGCGTTGTAAATTTGGTCGTCGATCAGATTTTCAGCCTCGATAGCATCATAGAGCTTATTTTGAAAATCGGGTACAAGATCAGGTCTAGCAGATAAGGATTCGCCGCATATTTTCAAAGTTCGCACAGAAAATCGCTTCTTAAAATTTTGCAACCATCCGTCACTAGCCTTAAATGATTGATTCGGATGCATTTTTCCACACATGGTTTTGTAAAAAAACTGACACAATAATAAAAAAGCAGAAAAATAAAAATTCGGTTTAGCGAGCTTGCAATCAATGCGGACTATAGAGTATTACTGGATAATTCGATTGAGCTTGCAATCAATGCGGACTATAGAGTATTACTGGATAATTCGGATTACACTCCTTCCGATTAGCGAGCTAGCACTGTATATACATATATATATATTTTTTTTCAATTTGCCCATCCCTATTCCATACCATCAGTACTATACTGTAAACGTCTCATAAAGATCGGTTCAGGCGGTTATAAGGTGCAAACAAACCAATAAATATACATACACACATTTATTTTTATGTTTAGAGATATTTTTCGTTAAGTCCTTGTGGAGCGTAGGGCCTAAATATTAAAATTGTTAGCAGTAGCTGTAGAATTTATAAGCATTACATATACATACATGTATAATCGTTTTAAATTTCCAATCTATTGAGCGACTTTTAACTGCGTAAAATACGTCTCTGGTTGGATTGAATTTAATATTTTGGTTTATGTACTTGTTAAGTAGTCTGTGTTAGGAAACCAGTCCTGTTTGTTGGTGACGTTTGGTCAAAGCGACGGGAAATTTGTACAGCAAATGACACAATGTAAAAATATAAAAGTTAAATAAATAAAACCTTCAGCGGCTACAATAAAATACTCGTACCTACGTTAAGTTGTCGTCAAAGAAGCTGATTAAAATTCAAAACGCACAAGAACAATCTGAACCAAACATTAGCAAAGTGGAAAAATATGTACTTGTATAAGTGCGTATCTGTGTAAAATACTACCCAGCGGGAAAACTCAGAAGACCTTCTTACTTCAGGCCTTTTTAAAGGCCTGTTTAAAAATTTTTTTGATTTAATTACTATTCTTACGTAACTGCTAAAGAATGCCTCATAGAAGGCCTCGGCTCTTTGGTATGAGAAGCGAGAAAAGAAGGAGTAACATTTTTTGTTTTGTTTTTTTTTTTTGCACAAGCAAAAGCAAAAGAATTCTGATCCCTTTACAAAAACAAAGTAACATATGTTGTAAATCATTTTAGTTGAAGTGGAAAAGAGAAAGAGTACAATTTTTTGTTTTGTTTTTTTTCGCCAAAGCGAAAGAATTCAGATTTTTTGTTTTGTTTTTTTTTTGCACAAGCAAAAGCAAAAGAATTCTGATCCCTTTACAAAAACAAAGTAACATATGTTGTAAATCATTTTAGTTGAAGTGGAAAAGAGAAAGAGTACAATTTTTTGTTTTGTTTTTTTTCGCCAAAGCGAAAGAATTCAGATCCCGTTACAAAAACAAAGTAACAAAAAAGGTGCATATTAAAATACAAAATAAAAACAATAATGTAAGGCCCGTTTTCACGACTGACCTTTAAAGATCGAAATAGTTAATGGTACCTTTAGCACTAGTGAGGAATAAAGTTACCTTCAACAATTTTTCGTTTTCACAACTTCTGTATAAAATAAACTTAACATTTTTAAAAATGTGGCAATACTAAAGTAAATACCGATTGTTTTTGCCAAAATAAAAATACGAACTGGCAACTGCGTACTTTCTTTTACTTTTCTCATTTTAAATTTTTGTGTGCACAAATATTTTTTAATAATGGCAAATATTAATGGAATACCGCGTACACGCGAATATAACATTTTGTAAATTTTATTTGTCAAAATACGAGTTTGTTATTAATTTACAAAATATACGTATACTTGGAGTTGCCATATATAAAATATATGTGAATATAATATGGCAATCTCAAATCTAAACCTTACGACAAAAGTTAAAGGTAGAACGTTCCTCTCTTTACCTTATCCTTCCCGTTTAGATTAAAGGGAACTTGTGATAATTAAAAACTCATCATCTGTTCGATAAATTCCTACATTTAGCTATCGTAAAGTCGTGAAAACGGGCCTAAATCATTTAAGTTGAGTTTTGTCCATTAAGGAAGATAGGTACTTGCGCTTAAAAGTTTTTTTTTTATTATAGGTATACTTTTATTTAAAATCTATTTTACAATATTAGCAAATTTGATTCTTTCAATAAAAAAAATAGGTATCACATGTGTTATTAAACCACAATAAGTTTAATAAAATATGTATATAAACATACGTTTGTTAAGTAGGTATACATACTATATAAAAAGTTAAGTGTTGTTTCATTTTCTATATTGGAGATCTGATATGTACATGAAGCCTATTCAGTCTTCTCATTTCATTTGTGAGGAAATATTCCTTAATGTTTTAGACTGATAGCCCTTCAATATGACCTTTAATGCATTTGTAGAAGGATGGTCTGAAAGGCCTTTTAAGAGCCATTAATTGAAAGCCCTTTTAACATACCTTTCTTAAAAACCCTTCAAGATAACCTTTTTGCTAAGGCCTTTTGAAAGTCATTCTCTGGAAAGCCTTCTAATAGCCATTTATTTGAAGGCCTTTAAGAAGCTCTGGGGAAGAAAGGAAAGCGGAAGGCCTTTTTTTAATATTTTATTAAAAATTATTTGAAAAATGAACATTAAAATAAAATATTTCTTTGAATTACATATTAATATAAATTTAGTGTAATAGTGAAGTCTTTTTAAAAGTGGGATAATTCATATTATATTCTTTGACCACTTGAAAAAGGAATTGTTTCTCTTCTGCATTGTGTGTTAGTTTATTATTATAATCTGTAATGAATTTCGCACCTCTTTCAGCAGCAACGTTTATTACAGATAAGTTTTGACAAATTTGAGATGCTTGAGCGTAGTCAAATCTTTCATTCCAATCCGATGGATCGACTTGCAAATATTCTTTTGAAATTTCTAAGCGATCAAAGAACGCGTGTGTGTTTGAATTTACAAAATCGCTTAAATCTTTTTGTGAATATGTTTGAAGGATATTTATTGGATTATCTATAATCCGCTGGCATTTTTCTTTATTTTCTTGAACATTAATTGCTTTTCCTTTAATAAACGCGTTTGAGTTCTTTTAATTGCAAATCCGAATAAAAACACACACTTATTCAACTTAACAAACTTTATTGAAATTAATTATTTTGTTCACAATTGTTAGTTACGAACAGAACCGTTTTTCAAAACAGACTAAACTAATTTTACATGAGTCACCCCTTTTTATATTTCATAATTACTTCTAGATTTTTCCTGAACCTTCCCATAAAAACTATTTATTATGTTCTATAACCATTTCTAGAAATTACTGGGAAATTTATATAGGAATTATTTTTAAAATAACAGTTGTGTTGAAAATTATACATGACAATTTTAAGTAACATAAAACTATAACTTACAAGATAACTTATAACTATAACTATAAATAATTCTTAGATAATTTAACTTTCGTAACAATATCAACACAAACATTAGAATCGAAGAATGAAAGACCAACTGCTTCTTCGGACAAATACCATAAGTGATTGCTTACATTTTGTAACAAAGCAAAAGCTATATCTTGTTCAGGATAAGCAATTATATTTTTTATTAAATTTAGTTCTTGATTTGGTGCTTCAATTGCTTTGGTGCCTCCAAACCAGACTTTTACATAAATACGAACTATGAAAAGACAGACAGACAGCTCTTTTTTTAATATTAAATTGATTGCGGAACAAATAAATTTTAAGTGTATAAATAGCTTTTGACATCCATCTAGCATGAGAAGTTGCACCAGGTATTCGAAAGGTGTTAAAATTCGGCACCGTACCACCAAGAAAACTAATAACTAATTGTAATAATTCTTTGTAATCGCGTCTACTTTATGAGTTTTGGTTCGTCTTTTTTAACTAGCTCTTCTTTTAGGAAAAATTAAAAAAGCAAAACGCGAAATAATTTTTTTAACTTTTGCTTTTTAGGTGGTTGACAATTTTGTCGCTGGCTGGTAAAAAAGCAATTGTCAAAAAATAAAAATATACAAAATACGAGATTTGCTTTTTTGCACAAACGAAAAACAAAACATTGACTATTGGAAAAAAATTAAAAATTTCAATAACAGTGGCAAAAGCAAAAATTAAAATAACAAAAAATACAATTATATAATAAAATGTTTGTAATAATGTTATTAATAAAAATATTTAAATAGATGTTCCCCTGAAGAAGTCAACAAAAAATTGACGAAACGTTGGGAAAAAATGTAATTAAATGTGTTTTTAATTTACAATGGAAAAATTTAGGCCCTATTAGCTTACTTATATATCTTAAACTTCAAAATTAACACCTTGGCCAAAAAATAAATAAAATATATATAAAAAGCATCCAGCTGTAAAAACGGTAACGCTGGCTGACTTCCAAAACGTCAAATGCTTTGTATAAGAACAAAGTATAATGTTTCATTTTGCCGCAGTACAATATATATGCAATGCAAACCCTTCCAAAACATCAATGGTAAGTATTAGTAACGCAGCAAAAAGCAATCAGAGCATCGGTTTTAAAGTTGATGCTTTGTGATATTTGACATTTCATTTGCAAGCAATACAGATTTATTTTAATATTATGCATTGTATCACTTACATTTCAAAACGTATAAATAAACAGAACACATAATTGCATTGTTTCGGTACTTTGTACATGTGCATGGTTAAAATACTGCAGTAAAACTGTATACAAACTTTGTATTAGTACGTTTCGGAAGTCAGCCGCTGTTTAAACCTGCGATCGGCAACCTATACAATTACATTTTGCGATTGTATGCGTTGTATGAATTTTACATATGGTGTTGTTATAACAACATTATAATGTTGTAAAATTCTCTTTAATGTGTGTGCAAACGTACGTAATAAAATAGTATAAAAGAGAAAACGGGGCGCCCTGATTTTGCCGATCGCAGTTTTAAACAGCGTTACCGTTGTGATACTAAAGTATCAATTTGACCCTTTTTCGACGGTGTTGATAACTTTTATGACCCTTTTTTTAAATTATACTTTTGTATCATTATCACCTATTTTGTGACACTTTTTGACCCTTTTATGGAAATAGATCTCACATTTTGTTTTTTGTCAACACTGCGGAACAGAAGTGCTAAACAAATGTTTTCGAAATAAGCATTGCTTGATATGAAACAGACTCAAAGTATAAACTTACAATTCCATGCTTTCTTCTCCTTGATTTTTGATAGTAAAGTACAATTTCCCTAAAAGCAAACATAACTCATATAAATATTTGTTATTTTTTACGGTGGTTTCTTTTCAAAACAAAAATTTTACATTTTATTAAAAAAATGCAATTTGGTGTTTTGCTCTCTTAAAGAGTAGCATGTTTTATTCAAAAAAAATTCGACCTTAATAATGGCAAAAGGTATAAAACTTTTCGCCTTCTTTTGAATCGACAGTGTTGAGAGTGCCCTAAAAGGAATGAAAACAAGAGGTAAAAATTGCTAAATTAGCGGAAATTCCCATATATTTGGTAACAGCTTTAAAAAATCTGACACTTACAGGAAAAAAATCGCTTTAATTGAGAAAATGGTTACAATTTGCGAAAGATTGCAAAATTTAAAACAAACACTAAAATTTTTTGACATCACTAAATCGGAAAATTACATAAAAAATATTAAAAAATTAGCTATGTTTAATGATAAAGAATAAACATTTTGTCAGGTGTTTAAAATAGGACAGAGCATTCCATAAAAAATTAAGTTTTTTGAGCTCTTCCTACCTGAAATATTATTTGTTTGTTTGCTTATAAAAAAAACTTGATCTTATTATGTTCATTAAAATGGGAAATACTGCTAATAAAAAACTTGACCCTTTTTTTTATTGAAATACCCTTTTTTGACCCCTTTTTCTGGAAAATACCCTTTTTGTGACCCTTTTCAAAAATTTCCAACGGTAACCCTGGTGTTAAACCCTGACTGACACCTTTGAATACTTGTAAGTGCTGGTTCACACAGGTCAAGTTTGACTCTTCAAGTCTCGACCTTTTAGGAGAGAGGGGTAAAGAGAATGGAAAGGGGTACATACTTGACCGTACCAGTCAGTTTTCTATTTTTCTTTTCTTTTTTCATCCGTAATATAATAAAAAGATACAAAGTTGAAGGAAAAGAAAACAAAAATTAATTTTGTGCATGAACGTGAACGCAAGTTCAAAAGAAAATTTAAATAAAACTGTTCAAGTAAACTTGACCTGTGTGAACCAGCACTAATATATATATATATATGTTCCCGACGATCCTATAAGGAGCATAGGGCCCCAAACCAGCACTAAGATGGATAAAATTGTATTGCAGTTGTATTAGTGTCAAGTTGCAAATAATAATTTAGGCATCCACGAAACATGTGGGATCGTCGCTGTTTCATTAACGACTAACTGAAAGACCATAAGAATTATGTGTCTCAATAATTGCAAATCAATCCAAGTGAAAATAAAGAGTGCTTGGAGGCAGAACTAAAAATTGCCCTATCGTGCTCAAAATTTTTGTGTGGTTTTTTGAGACCAAATAAAATGTTTTTAGTGCTTGCCGTGATACAAATTCAAAAAAAAAAAAATATATATAAGGACCGGTCTAATACATATCACAATTATCTTTAAAAAGCTCGATTTCTCACTGAAGTATTGTTCAGTTAATTAACGCACTTACAAAAAATGATTTTGGCAAGAAATTACTATTAAACGAGTTAAGAGTTTATTAATCAAACAGATGAAAATAATCTTAATTTTAGTTTTTTGTATTTATTTTCCTAAACTAATAGATATTATTAGAAAACCACACACACCTTGAAAATTTAATTTTTTTCATGGCAAAATAGCAGCAAGTATGTGGTAGTAATTTAATATTTGTATTGAATGTGCTTGGTAAACAAACCTCGGTTTGTTTTGTCGAATTCCCTGAATTGACGGATGAATCATCGAAACATTAATAGTTTGCCCAAAATAATGTGATAATATTAAGATACATATTTATTTAAAAAAGTTTTTATTTACAACAACAATATACACGTATTGGCAGAATCAAAAAAGGCAAAAAACCAATTAAATTATCGCGTGTGCACCTTTTTAAAGAACTTACCCGCCCGCTTGCTGTGTAGTCGAGATACTTTGTTTTCATTTTCAAGTTTAACATTTTGATTTTATACAATTTTGGCCAGGCGTAGCAACAATTGTAATATTTTCGTTTTTATGATTTTATGTCTTAAGGTGCTATCAGACGGGATGTATTTTACATATGTACTGTCAAATTTTCCATCTGTAAAGTTGTACACATCGTGTGATACATATGAAACTTTGCATCTGTAAAATACATGTGGAAATACATATGTAACTTTTTCGATTAGAACACGCTCTATTTTCCTGTGGCAAACATAAACAAAACAGCTGGTTTGTTTTGAAACGTAAGCAAAAGTCAGCTTTTGTTTACATTTATAGGTTATGTCATAAGGAAAAACATAAGCAGGTGTGATAGCAGAAATTATAATTCTTATGTAAAATTTCAATTTTGACAAACATACGGAATTACATATGGGTAAGAAAAGTGACAGTACATATGTAAAATACATCCCGTCTGATAGCACCTTTAAAAAACGGTTGGGCGTATGAAAAATTTTTTAAAACAAAACTTGTCGCAAAGTTAATACTCTACAACTTTTATAATAAAGGTTCAAATTATTGCAGCTATAGAACCTGAGATGATCGCGAAAAATTGAATTTTATACCCTTAAGCCTTTTACGGCGCAGACATGAGATTATGTGAGACTTTTAAGAGAACTTTAAAAACGCTGTGAAGCCCCGAATATGCCTGGCTTAATGAATTTATTATACATCATCGGACTTATTGTTAGACTTATTATAAAATCTTTAATTTTAGAACGAGACATTGAAAAAGAAGTACTTTACATTATTTTAGTTTGATTTATACTTTTACTTGCCCCTTGTGCTCCTGATTCTTTATCAAATTGAGTTTTTGTTTGTCCTCCACCAGCACAATTCATAAAAGGTTAAAACTAAAGCACGTGGTAAAAGCCGAATCTCGAAACCCGTAACGTGAAACTTGAAAGTAAAACGCGCGAAAGAAGAAAGAGAAGGACGGCCTGATTGCCCTTAAACAATAATGATAATGACAGTATTACAAATTTTGGATTCTCTTGAAATTTCTTGAAAGAATTAATGCTTTTATCGCTCTTAGATCCACTGTGTGTAATATACAGTAAGCCACGCATAAAAGCGTTAATGAAAAATGTCTACAAATCTCGGTTGAATGCGTTACTGGTGCATTTAAACGTATTATACAGAATTCTCTCTTAATTGCGTTCACAATGCAATTACTGAAAATGGAGTTTAATGCGTATATCGCTCATTTGCAGCAACAACATCAAAGCCAATAATCGTAAATTTTGACTTATGGCCTGGGGCCTAATTCTCGCAGTCGTGATCGAGTACTTTCTCGATTTGAAAGCAATTTTATTTCTAATTCTTTCAGTCGATACTTAACAAATAAATTAATTTTTTCAGCATTGTGAAACTTAAATTAATGCTTTACAACACTGAAAAAATAATTCCGATTCGTCCAGTATTGACTGAATTAATTCGACATTCACCCTTATTCCGGTTGTCGTTATAGTCATCGATAGTGTCGTAGTAGTGACACACATCCTGTGCTCTTTAATCTTCTATAAAAAACGACACTTTCGATGACAACAACGACAACCGCAATAAGGCTGATTAAATTGCTTTCGAATCGAGAAAGTACTCGATCACGATTGAAGACATTAAAAACAAAACCAAATTTTTAAATATTGTTTTTGTTTTACATATAAGTTAAGCAAAAGAAGTCTTCATTCGTTATCGACGAAAAGGCCATAAATATCACTAATACATACTCAATCAGGTGTTTTATGAAATAATTTTTTCATATGAAGATATTGTAAACTCAACTCTTGAGAGAAGAATAAAATTTTTTGTTGCCATTATGTTGTGTGTAAACTTAAGACTTTAAAGTCTTTTTCTATAATTCTAATGTTCTTTAGTTATGACGATGTTGCAGCAAATGAGCGATATGTGCAATTTTTTTACGGAAAATAAACAGCAATAAACTACGCAATTGCGTCAATATATTAGAGACTAGAATACCCGTGCGACTATTTCGCACCGTAATTTTTATTAATGAAAATATTAATTTTTCAATTTCTAATTATTTTTCGTCATTAGTGTTAGAAATAAGCTTTAAAATGAGATATCATTCATTAAATTTGATGCGGTGGTATGGGAGATATTTGCAACCGACAAAAAAAAGTGCTTTAGAAATAATATATATGATAATCGTTTTATTCAATTTAATTTAATATTGAAATGGTTTGACTCAAGGTACATTAACACAAGGTAGACTCATCGGGGAGTGTAGACATGCTGCTCTATAAAAATAAGCGAGTGAAACCGAGTTGTCAAAATTGTTTTCATATAAAACACATGCACACATGTACAAATTTTGGCTCATGTACACGAAATTTGACGTTTGGGTTCCAACTGGGGTAAACAGCTGACAAACATATGGGCCAACGAGTTTACCTTGTAAATATACCCTGGTTTGACTAAAAATAATACTCGAAAATAGTTTACCAGTTCACACCAGTTCAGAAGTGCTAAGTACTAAGGTACTGAGTGGTGAACAGCCTGTTGTATGACGATAATCAATGCAATCGATTCAATATATTAGAAATTATCGTTTTATTCAATTCAATTTAGTATTACAGTAGTTTTAACTTAGCTGCACAATCTCCTTTGCACCATTTTTTGGGCAGATAAATCAAAAATGCAGCTATCATCAATGTATTTAGCACTTTTATGCAGGTAATTACAATTGCGTGCCTGCTCATTAAGGCAGCTAAATACATTGATGATAGCTGCATTTTTGATTTATCTGCCTTAATGAGAAGGCACGCAATTGTAATTACCTGCATAAAAGTGCAGTTAAAGAAAAGTTTTTGAAAAGGGAGTAACAACCTTTAGTCATTTATTATGCATTTTTGTAATGAACGAGATGGCCAATTTGGTAACTATAAAGTGGGGAACGGACTAGTCGCTGTAGTACAACGTTAAGAATAGCGCTGCAAGCTGTCAAAAGTAAAAACGGCAGTTTTAAAGTAGAGTCAACAGAATACGTAGTTGTAGCAGTCGTTGCAGTTGAAGCGCAAAATTCGATATTTTGAACTTTGTTGCGCTACAGAGCATTCGTCAGCTTTAAATACTACTACAACTACTTTATTCTATCCCAGGCCTAAGATTTGCTATTCCTTTTATATAATTGTGGTAAAGTTGCGGTAACCACAAACCATATGCATAAATATAGGTACATGCAAACAAAATATATAAATAATAATGTCAAGTGGACAGACTTGTTTGCGATTTTTGTTTTAATAAACAGCTTAAATTGGATATTCATGTGAAAAAGTGGACACCATATTTTTTTATGTGTGCAGCTAACTGTGATGCAGGTATACAAAAGGCACGTAGGCAAGGATTTTGAAGAATAATTACAGAAAATATGTATTTTGGGCAGTTAAGTCCAAGTGCAGCTAACTTGAAATTTTTGTATGAAAATTATTTAAAAATTCCTAAAATATTGTGCATTTATCTTAAATGTGCAGGCATAGAAAGTGCACTTAAAAAAGGAATTTGTATGGTTTTTTAAACAATAATGACAAAAAATATTAATTTTGTGCAGTTAAGTCAAAAGTGCACTTAAACAAAGGCGGTTAAGTCAAAACTACTGTAATATAGTTTAAATAAAAATTAAACTCGAGAATATTTGTCCAGTTCACAAAGTGTTAAGTTAAGTTCTAAGTACTATTTTAGTTTAAATAGCACTGTTGTGAATAGCCTGTTGTATTATGATAAGTTAATGTTATCGTTAAAATTAAATGACATCTACCTATATCTATATCTTTTATTCTATATTCAATATTTTTCTAATATAAAAATCAAACGCTGTGTCTTAGTCTCGCTAAAACTCGAGAGCTACTTGACCGATTTGTATGATTTTATTTTGTTCGTCTAATCAAGAGGATGGTTTAATTAATTAATTGCTGTGGATTAGTCTGCTTAAACTCGATAATTGCTTGACCGATTTCAATGATTATTTTTTTTTTTTTGTTTTTTTCGTCTTATCACGACGATGGTTGCGAAAAAAATCTAAAATGTACGTTTTGTATGCAAATTTGACTTAATTCCACCAAAAGGAGTTGTATTTCTTCATTTGGTGGCGGACCCATTGTTTGACAGCTGCATAGAAACAAACCAAACCCATTTAATCATTCTATTTAAATTAATCTTATATATATAAAAATAAGTGTACTCTTTGATGTCACCACTAACTGCGGAAACGGGTTATGGAGATATGGATATAAATATTAACAAAATGGCCTCCATTTTGAACTTCTCACCGCTTGACCGATGTTATGAAATTTTGTATGTGTAGTTGTTAGGTATGAGAATAGGTCGTAAAGTATATTTTATACCGCTAGAAGGCGCAAAGAGGGCAAGAGTGGCAATAGTGCCCCTTCACTATATCTTCTTAACTAATCAAGCGGTTTTCTTAAATTTGGCCTACAGGCAGTTAGTTTTGAACGGAAATAGGGATAGGTCTTGAGGGCAAGAGGGGCAAAAGCTCCCCCTCCCTATATCTTCCAAACTTATTAATCGATTTGCAGGCAAAAAGTGTAACATCTGGAAAGAACTATAGCCTAAAATTTTTATTATTTAGGGCGTGAAATAGGGCAATAGGGGTAAAAGCACTCCCTCCCCAATCTTCAAAACTAATCAGCCGGTTTTCTTAAAATTTGGTATGCATACACTGTAACATCTGAAAGAGAACAGGGCATGAAATGGAGTAAGAGGGATAAAAGCTCCCCCTCCTTATATCTTCTTAACAAATAAACCATGTTTCTTGAAATTTCGCAGGCAAATAGTGTTACGCTTGGAAAGAACTATAGCACAGTTTTTATTATTTAGGGCGTGAAATAGTGCAAGATGGGTAAAAGCTCCCCCTCCCTATATCTTCTTATCTAATCATCCGGTTTTCTTAAAATTTGGCATGCAGACACTGTAACATCTGAAAGAGAACAGGGCATGAAATGGGGTAAGAGGGATAAAAGCTCCCCCTCCTTATATCTTCTTAACAAATAAACCATGTTTCATGAAACTTCGCAGGCAAATAGTGTTACACTTGGAAAGAACTATAACATAGTTTTTATTATTTAGGGCGTGAAATAGTGCAAGAGGGGTAAAAGCTCCCCCTCCCTAAATCTTCTTATCTAATCCGCCGGTTTTCTTAAAATTTGGCATGCAGACACTGTAACATTTGAAAGAGAACAGGGCATGAAATAGGGTAAGAGGGGTAAAAGCTCCCCCTACCTATATCTTCTTAGCTAATCAACCGGTTTTCTTAAAATTTGGCATGCAGACACTGTAACATCTGAAAGAAAGAAATTATATGGCAAAACAACGTTTTTTTTATTACGTGAATAAATAAATAAAAATTGTAACTGAACAATTTGGGATGTTTTGGTTCGAAAAACTTAACCCGATATTGTTTTATTTCTAATTCTTTCATCTTAATCTGAACCATCGAAATTATTTTTGCAGTTTTGCGAACTGACTATTTTAAAACACAAAGGGAAATAAAATTCCTGAATGTATATCAATTCATATTGAAATATTGTTTTTTCTATAATTTTATTTTTATTTAACATGAAAAACGAATTTTTATTTAAATAAATTGGTGGAATTGGCCATAAAATTTTTATTTTTTTTACAAAATATATCCCCCATTTATGAGTGTAACGCAGTTAAGCGGGATGCAATTAAGAGAAGAATATGTACACAAAATTAAATGGAAAAATTAAAATATTTCATTTTGTTAATGTACTAAAAAAACTAGACATTCTAACGAACGATTTTTATTAAAAAGTTTTAAATCCATTAAAAGAGTCCTGAAATATTTTAGAAAACAACTTCTCATTTTATCTAGTTTTCTACATGATTTAAATAGTACCATAAATGTTTCTCTTTACATAAAAATTAAATATTTTTTTAAAATACTTTTTACAAAGTCAATGTTATGGAGTTCAGTCGATTAATTCTTGTTCGATTAATCGAACAATTTTAGACGTTTAATTGTTCGAATAATTTAAAATTGCTAATTTCGATTAAAGGATTAAACGAAGAATAAATAAATCGATATATTAATCGAATTATAATAATATGTAGTATTTCTCTTAAATGTATAATTTTTTTTAAAGTTTTAAGTCAAATAACCAAATCAAATGTATGCGTCTGTTGAAATTAAAAAAAAAAAAACATTCATGATTAGTAAATAATTTAGCTTATATTTTTGTTACATCTTTTCAACACAATTAAATAATTCATTTTGCAAATTTTTAAAAATTGAAATGAAGTGAAATTGAAATCGAACGATAATTAAATTCAATTACTATTTACAAAATGGCCGTAGTTTTTTGGAGCTTATACTTAAAGAATGAAGAAGATAAAATGGAATATTTTTATGAACTCTCATTACAGGGTCGTTTTTAAAATTTGCTCGATTTTAAATCCACTTCATTTCGGTTTCCAGAATGAGTTTGGCTTAAAAATATTGTACGAAATTTAACAACTTCACTAATTTACCACTTACACAGGGACTATAACATAGTAGTAACTTGAAAAAGATGCTCCACCAACAAAATCAAAGGGGGATACAAGTGGTCCAGTGAATAAATATTAAAAACAAGATACTTCGATCGATTCTCTAGAGGATGGAATGTCCGTGAAAAGTTTCAAAAAATCCAAAGTAATATTGACTCTTTTAAAATCTAAGTGCTCAAAAGTGATGCAACAATTTGGAGCTACATTCACAAGTTTTATTTAAAAGAATCTTTGTTTACTCAAGTACTAATTTTTGCTAAAATTATCGAAAAATCTCATAATTTGTTCAATATTTATTGTTGACCTGTGTCGATACAAAATTTTGTGGATTTTTTATTTATAATTTTTATATGACCTTAAGCCAAACAAAAACACAACAACAAATCTCATAATTTATAAAATTTCTGGATTAAGAATTATTCGAATTAAAGATTAGTTTTAAATTTTATTCGTTGAACACCCTTGTCAATGTGAATACGTTATAAATGTTCACTGAATTAATCACCACAAAACTGTCTGAATTATTTGTAAACATCCTTGCAATAATTGTAAGATATCCTGATATTTATATTGCATAATATGACTATACTCAACTGAAAGAGATTTTCGTGTAGATTAATAAGCATTTTTGTGGCGAATGTTAGGTGTTTTTAAAAATGGTATGGAGGTTAGAAAAAACGACAACAAATACAACACTGTTTACAAATCTATTACAACAAGTGTTTTCGTGGTTCACGTATTTGTTGCCACTCGTAAAACTGATTGATCTAGGCGAGGAAGCAGCTCGTGCGTCTTTGTCATTATCTTTTTAATTTTTAAGATAATCAGTCTAGGTCGACCAAAGACTTGTGGATGAGGCTACAAACAAACCGTGTGATACTTTGGCAATATAACAGATAGTTAACCAAAATCATTTTATCCTTAAGAAAAAGTATTTGTTGCGAAAATTTTCGTTAAAACCGCCTACGCCAACCACGATACGGGTAAATATATGTAATATACATAAGGATAAGCTTATTTTATGTAAACAAATTTAAAAAAATCTCCACTTTCTTGTGCTGTGTTGTTAACAATAAAAATTAAATAATTGTTATACTATGTAGAAAATCCTAGCAGCTGTTTTTTTTATTCACAGTTTTATTGTATTTGTTCTTGCTATTCAAGAGATAATCCTCGTACAAAGATAACTGCGCCAAATTTATAATATAAATTCAGTCATTGTCTGGTTCAGGCAGACACAAATATATTATTATTGCAGTTTTAACTGTTTTCAAGTTGTTTACTTTGGCAATAAAATTAATTGTTGGCTTTAAAAGTGTAAGCAATTGATATTTCCGATAACGGCAGTAGCCAGTTGGACTTATGGAAAATAAATGCGATGAAATCCTTTTATTAAAAAAATAAATTTTGCTTATCATTTTTAACTTCCGAATTAAAAAAAACATAAATAAACAAAATGTGATTTTAAATGATAAGATTAAAAAAAATCACTATTAATCAAAGCACTACAGGTGGCGGCAATACTACAACAATCCAAAAACATTAGGTGTGTTCCACAAGATCTCGGGCAAGTTCGGAATAATGAGAGTAAAATTCAAATCAATCTCACAATTTGTCAAAGTAACCCAAAATTGATTGAACACAAAAAACCATTTTGCCAGTGTTGTCAGATTTTTTAACCTACATTACCAAACCGGATGTCAAAAACCTCCAAGAAATCGCCAAAAGTAAAAATTTTGTTGACTTTTTTCATTTAAAAAATATTAAAAAGTAAAAACTTGACAAAAACTAAAATAAAAAAAAAAAACAAATAAATCGCCAAAATTATAAAAATTTTTGAAATGCAAAAAGTTCATTAACTTTAAATACATTTACTTATCTTTAAGGAAATCATCAAATTTTATACTTAAAAATAATTTATTTTTTCGTATTGGCTCATTCAAAGAAACCAACTATTTTATAACTCGTCATATCGATAAATGGAAAAACTCGCCGCCAAAAACCTTTAAAATTTTGCTTGTGTTTTTGACATATCGACCAATAAAAGCAACAAATAAAATACAACGTTGTGTTTTTGGTGTTGTACTTGTTGTAGTATCGCCACCTCCGTTTACATGAATTCGCTTTGTATACACTTATGTAGCATTATCTATATATATAAAAATGAAAAATTTTTGTATGTTTGTTTGTTTGTTTGATTGTTTGTTGGCTTATAGACTCCTACATTACTGAATCGATTTTCCTGAAATTTTTACAGTAACATCATTTGAACCCTTAAAATAAAACAGGCTTCTTATTTTTTCGATAGGGGCAGGGGAATTGGTACCCCCCATTGGATGCCAATATTAAATATCGGGTAGGCGCAGGGGGGAAATACCTCCCATAGGATGCATATATTAAATATCTCTCGACTGAAGAAGTGGTTAAATCAGTGTAGCGAAGCGCACCGGGTTAAGCTTGTAGAATATAAACATGTTTTTTGTTTAAAATATTTGACCATTCGCCGACCACAATTTAAAACATTGTTTGATTTCTTCAGTTTTGTTTTTTAGTTCTTAGTGTTTTAATAAATAAAGCTGGTGAAATTTGCCTAAATCGTTGATTCCGCTGTACTTTTGTAGTTTTTAACATGAAGATATGCTAGAACTACTTAAGATTTTTAGTGCCTTAACGTTAATTTTGTCCTCGGCAACACAACGGGCTAATATATCATCCATTGATTAATTTTTGGCAGCGCATTTTTGTTATGTATTATTTGCTGTCTTCTAAGAACTACTTGGAGCGGAGAAAATTTTTTGGCGCACATTGATGCCAAGCTTTTGGACTAATTAAAGGTGATTAATAAGTCATGATGTCGAAAAAAGTTTGTAAGTTATAATTTAAGGGCACTTCAAGCATGTTTGTCTTTTAAGTCCAGTTCGAAATATTCCCAGAGGTGACATCTGTAGAAAAATATATTTAATTTTTAAATTACTCTCGCACAAATTGCTATTTACTTTTTTAACTGAATATTTTTTGTAATATTTTGAATTGTTTTTAGTTTTTTTACAAAAGCACACACTTTTAAAGCGATTTGTATTTACATTGTCCATACTGTTTTTTGACATTCTTCATAAAAATTGTAAGTTTACCCAACATTACAATTAGAAAAAATGCCTTAATTATGGGTATATTTACAATAAAAGTAATGGCGATTTCTTTCCTGAGAAAAATATGTTACACTATATACATGTAACATTTTCTTATGTTACCTATAATCACTGGAAGTGTTACATGATGTGCAATTTCAATAGAACACAATTAGCTGCTTTTATTTACAACTATTACACTTTCATCATTAATGTACTTCATGAGCGATTTTTAAAGCTATTTGAGCGGTTTCTGCACACTATTATGGCTTGGAAACAAAAATTGACATCACTAATGGCTTAGCAAAATTAAAACGATCATTAAATAATTATAATTTTTTTGATTTTAATGTGTAAATATATTTATATTTTGTTTTAAAGCTATTTTTTACAAAATTATACGCGGTATGAATTATGACAAACAAAATAAAACATTGATTGTACAAATGAAGAATTAAGTACCAAAGTTGTAAAACAGGGCAGTTTGATCACCTTAAGTTAAAGTAAGGGTAAAATATGCAACATGTCTTCCAAGTTTTTCATCAACATATTCACAAAAGAACTTGAAAATTTTTCGCACAGTTGTATTTTTTGTACAAACGAACACAAAATTGTAGAACATGTAACATTAATGCAACATATTTCTTAGAAAAGAAATCGCCATAAGTAAAACGTATATAAATTACACATTATTAAAATAACCGGTTTATTCGATATTCGAAAAATGGACATTTTAAAATAACCGGCTTAGGCAAAACTAAAATAACCGGTTGAATAATAACCGTTCGATCTCCCTAGTATTTATCACTTTTAGTTTTTCCTTAAAACTTCCATTTTGCTTTTTAATGAATTTTTTAATAAAAACTAAACTTTTTCTTTTGCTTGAACATTTTCTGAATAATTTATGAGTTTTATGTGTAAACAAAAAACAGCTGATTGCTTCATTCTTGTCCGAACCCATAGAAAAAGTTCGTGCAAATTTGTAGCGGAAATGAAAAAATTATTCTCTCAATTGAATCACTATGTGCAGAAATGGAACTACTTTAAAAAGTGTCATCTAAAGCGACCCATACATTTTAATATTATTGTATATGATATTCGCCATATTATTTCAATTTTGTTCTATATTATGCAATAAGTCGCACAATGGTTTCCTTCATTCAATAAAAAGGTGAACATAACCTGTAGAAATAACATAAACAGCATTGTACAATGTTGCCAACACATTTCGCTTTCTTTTCGTTGTGCAACAAAAATCAACAGTCTTTTGATTGTTGCCAATATATTGTACGAATATAACATATACACTGGCGATATAATTGTACAATACGTAAAATTGAACAATTTTATTACAAGTGTATGAGCCGCTTTAGACAATTTGTCTGAGTTCATACGGCTCATGTCTTATTGACAAGATTCTTCCTTTTTCTTCTTTGAACATGAATTGGCGTTCAAATGATTCATGCCATGTTGACGACATGTTCTTTTTTCATATTGAAAACAATAACAAAATTAAACAACGAATGAAAAAGCAACACGTAAAGACAGTACATGCATCTGTGTACTCGTTTCTTTTCCCCTCGTCCCTCTCGCCTATAAAGTAGCAATCTTGTCAATAAGACATGAGCCGTATGAACATAGACTTTCAAATTAAATTGTCAGTTCTGCCCTCTACCTCTACGAGAACAAAAAAGTTGTAATTATTGTTATCAACTACACTGTTTTGATCGATTATCTCAAAATTAATGTCTTGAAGTAGTTCCCTTTCTGCGCTTAACGAATGCATTACACTCTTAATTGCACAAAAATTATTATCTAGAAAGCTTTTGGGTAAATTTGTGCAAGTTCGGAGTGTTTCGTAATGCATGTGGAACAGAGCAATTGTTAGTGTTTATGGTTCGAAATTTCAACTTTTTTCAACCAAAACAAATGGGTTCGAAGTTCGAACTGTCACAGTCAGAATTTTTGCCGCCACCTGTTGTCAAATCGATTGCAATAAATTAATGTATAAATTGACTGTGTCAATCTTTCTAATCGAATTGATTAAATTTAAAATCATACCATTGCAATCTTTTACTGCTCTGATATCTATCTATAACTCCAAAAGGATAATATTTTTACTCTTTTATTACGATTTATAGCTTAAATAAAAGTCTAGTTTTTTTTTTATTTATACCACTTTATGACTTCATATAAAATTAATTTTTTTTTGTCAACTTACCAGATTGTTCCATATCTTTAATTTGATCCATTTTGGTTGCAGTAAATAAATTTTAATACAATTTAGTAAAATTTGACCTTCACTTCTTTCAAAACTTTGAATAATATAAGTTTTAACACTTGGTAATATATATTGTTTTTCGAGGTTTATCACGATTTTATCAATATTTTAGGTCTTAAATTTGTTTATTAATTTATTTATTTCTTTGTTATTCCCAATAAACTAAATTAATTCGTTACCGTTACAAAAAAGAAACTCTTGTGTACAAAAATAATAAATAGAATTCTACGGAATCAATCTGCATCTGATGCAAACGTTTGTATGTGTAATTTTACGTACAATTTGTTTAATCAAAATCACCAGATTGTAAGCGATACAAGAACAATAGGCAGCGAGAGTAAGAGCTAATGTTAAATTAAACTGATTGCCACAAGAGTCAAATGGACAATGAGATCCCGATTGACTATTTCAAGTTGGAACAGTGCTAGTGATTTAGATGTACTCTAAAAGGGAACGAAGAATATCCGCGCAAACGCAATCTAATGGGGAGATTGTTGGTTTGTGTTATAAGTTTCTATTCAATATACAGTTAATGGCTGAAAAAAGTATTTACTTTATTCGATTGAACATTATTTTGTCGTTGTTAAAAATATTGTTTTTTTTCGCAGTTAACACCATCATTATGAAATATGTAGATGACAAATGAAAAACCCGGTTTGTGGATTGGTAGTTATTCATTTGACTTATTTCACTTTGACTAAACTTTATTTAATATTTCTAAAGCTCTCTAAAGCTTCGTTTACTAATTTTCTTTTCCGATCCGAATTCTCTGTAGATGTACGAATCCAAGTAGACAAAATTATAACTAAACAAAGTTTTATAACAGAAAATCTACACTTATCCTTAAATAAGATATGGAAAAAATCTTAAGAGGAAAAAATACTTCGACCGTGAAGGTTTTTCCTTAAGAAAAAAAAAAAGGGCTAACATTTCAATAAACATTTAATCATAGAATGTGAAATCAGTATTCTAATTAAACAAAATTTTGAATTTTTATTGATGAAATTAAATTCATTTTTCGTTTGGGAAAATTTGTGAAATTTCAATTATTCGTCCTTGTTTATCTTTGACTAATGCCCGTAATTTCTACATAAACAAAGCTGGTCGTGTTCGTACCTAACCGTTATTTTAACATATTTCAACGTTTATTTAGCTACGTGTTTTTACCTTCAGTTATCTTTTAATAAATGGCAGCTTTTACACCATTGTTTTCTATAAACAGCTTGATTTCTTTTTATAGAAATTACGGGAATAAGGGTTTTCTATTCTCTATTCTATTCTCTCTAGAAAATAAGAAGATAATTTTAAAATTTTTTTAAAAAATTGTGAAGATTTTAATCGTTTTTGAAAACAAAACAAAGGAATTCAAGAATTTTTCATTTACATACATACAGGTATGTTCTGAAAATCACGTGATTTCAAATCACATGTGCTTTTAAAATCACACGTGTGATTTTGTGGTGTTCTGTAAATCACACCGTTCTTGTATTTTTCGGTGTGATTTTCAATTGATTTCAAATCAGAACAGGCAAATATAAAATGCAAGATGAGGGGGTTCGTTCCATCAAAAGTGATTCACAATTTTGCAAAGTTCAACGAAATCGAATTGCATTCAAAATCAAATAAATGTTAAATACAAATTCTATTCAAGACGACAACTAAGATTTTAGAATTAATTTTGCAAAATAAAGAAGCATATTCTTATTTTTGACAATTGAAGTAACTTGGGTCCCTAATTTCCAGGAATTTTTCGATTTTCAGAAATCAAATCTTAATATGAATCACTGATATATTCCAGCGGCCTGATTCTGTCAGTCGTGATCGAGTACTTTCTCGATTCGAAAGCAATTCAATATCTTAATTTTTCAGTCAATACTGAACAATTTTGAATTATTTTTTTAGTGTTTGGTTCATATCCGGTTCGAAGGACCATAAACAAATTTGCAACCTTTGGTTCGGAATTGTAAAGAATTTAAATTTGGTAAGAGATAAATATACTCACGGTTCAACAAATCTTGTAATTAATAAACTTGGTGTGTTTAAATAAAACTTTTATTTATTGAAGAAAAGTGGAGCTGGGGCACTGGTATGTAAGGGTCACAAAAAAACTGTAATGGCGCTTAGAAAACTTTGACCGAACTTAAGGCGAATTACCTCTGACAACCTCTCTTAGCGGCATTCACAATAGTAAAACCCTACAGCAGGGGCTCGATGTCCAGATCAAGAAAATCGTCCTTCTGATCTAAGAGCATTTCCTCAGAGGGCTCCTCAACAGTGTTGTAAAGCATTAATTTGAGTTTCACAATAGTGAAAAAATAATTTCGATTCGTTCAGTATCGACTGAAAGAATTAGAAATAAAATTGCTTTCGAATCGACAAAGTACTCGATCACGACTGCCACAATTAGGCCCCTGCATTTGCTTCAAATTAAAATATATGCTATTCCTGTTTCTGTTAAAAGATAGTGCTATTTCATCTTGTTTTTGGTTATGAAACGATTGGTTAAAAATTATTTTTCATATGCCTTAAATATTAAATTAAAATTGCTTTGCTTCTAATACCTCTTTATGATTAAGTGAAAAATTTTCAAATAATATAGAAAACTTTACCCTGTGTGGACAAATGAATACAAACTTAAGCTACCCCGCATAACAAAAAAATAGTCCTTCTAATTTTAAATGCTACTTGATGAGTTGAATACTATTCTCCAGGACAGAAAGCCTCTCTTGTTACCATGATACCTAACCAGGAATAGATTAACAATGGAAAATAAAGGTAAACGAACAAAAGTGTGTACATAAAGCATTACCTCTGCGTAGAGAATCTTGGCCTCCGAATGTAAAATATCTCAGTTATGAGGCACTGCCTCGGCCGCCAATTAAGAAACTTTTTAATGCGGCAAAACAAAATCCTTCGCATCATCACACACGCTCCCTTTTATGTAAAAAACTCGAACATTCACAAAGAACTCAATGTGGCATCTGTTAAAACTATGATTACAAAGTATTAAATCAAATATTTAAGAAGGCTTGATTTGCACCCAAATCCACTAAATCGAAATATTTTAAATGATGGCGGACACACTCGGTTAAGGAGAAGTGATACGACAGTACTTATCCGCTATGTGAACGGGAACCGTGATTAGGACAATTTTCGACCAGATAGTTAGGCAGGACGTAAACTTTAGAAATATAATAAGATGTAAAAAGTTCTCCGGGACCGTAATCCGTGGCTCTCACTTAAACATTTTGAATCATAATCGTTTAATAAAACCTAACCCTAAAGATGCTTAAAATATTAAGTATTTCATTAACCCAAAATTATCTAAGGCTTTTCCGTTCGAAAATTTCATTGCCCTTGTCCATTGGTGCAAATGAAAACCAAATCATAACGGCATAGGTCAAAGCGAATTCACTAAAGGTGGTAGCGAAAAGGTGGTTGACTTTGACAGGTCGAAACATTATTTTTTTTTTTTGTTTTCCAATAGCTGACATTTCGAGCCGTAAAAACTTATGCCTGTATTTATAAAAAAATTTAAATTTAATAAAGGTTAACAAAAACAACTTCTGTACGAAAATTTTACTCAATAAACGTTTGTTAAATTTAATAATTGCTTATGAATACGGGGGTTACCTATACCCAACAAACCAAAACGATTTAGAAAGAACTTGTAGCAAGTTTACTAAAATAAGCCTTAAGCTTAGAAAAGTGTTGTGATTACTATTATAAAAGGCTTATAAACAATTATTTAATAATGAAAACTGATCCCTTGCAATATTATTACTTGTATATAATATAATGTGAGCTAAGAAGTCTAATATGTATTAGAAAAAGCTTACAGAAAAATGCTTTTCTAAACTTTAATAAGTTTGATTACATACTTTACGAGCATTTTGTTTAAATTTATATGGCATATTTACAAAAAGTGTTTTACTTATAATATAATATTTAATTACTTTTTTAACAATTGTGCACTGTTTAAAACAATTTAAAAAACTTCACTCTTCGAACCAAACACAAAGACTGAAAACTTTAACTAATAATACAAAATTAAGGCACGCGTCATATAACGGGACAGCATTCTTAAAAACAGAATAAGTCATTTGCAATCATATTGGTTGTCATGTCTCTTATATTAAATGACGTATTTTTAGTTTGGTATCGGCATCGATAACGGTATTTAAGTTTTTTATTTTAAAGTTAAAAAATATAAATACAATCTGGGAATTTATTTCTCATGGTGAGTAACATTTATTATAAAAATTTTCATATAAAACGAACGTTTTTAAAAGGTGTGATGAATTTCGAGGGATTTTAAAATCCATTTCTAAATTATAGTCTTAAAGTTTCGTTCAGAATACACTTCAGTTAACGTATATAAAATAAAATTTAAAATATTAAAGACTAAACATAAAAGAAATATCTTTTTAAAAGATACTGAAAAATTAAAAAAAAAATTGATTTCCATCACATACCTGATAATACAGATAATTTAATTTCTCAGTAATTTTCTTGGAGTTCTAAACATATGTATAAAATCTTCCATTATGCCATTAGAGTCCTGTTTTAATTTTTTAAATGTTTAAAACTTTCAATTGTTTCGGTTAATTCTATTGTTGTGGTACTATCGAGAGTTTCTTCTGTTGTCAGGTCATCATCTTACTCATCCTGACAAAGCTTAGCACCATACATTCTGCAAAAAAGTTTATTTCCGAACTCCTTTATTTCTGTTTATGCACTGTATTTTAAGAACGTATTTCTAGAACAAAATATATTGTTTGAAAAAATATGTCTAAACACAACTTTTTTAGTGTACTAACTTTTTTGGTGAACTTTGGTACAGATAACATTGTAAAATTGTACATGGTTACATTGCAGAATGCATTTAAAAAAGCGAGTTGCTTTGCAACTGACGTTTTGGAACTCACCCATAATTAAAAACACAAAATAATATGGTTTGATACCACAAAAAACTCAAAATGTTGTTTTTTGCCAATCTAGCCGGACATTAGGCAAAAAATTAAATTTAAGAAATGGAAAAATTTAAGTACGCAGCTCGACAGACAACAAAGTTCTGCATCGTATAGTGAATTTTCAAGTCTTTTGCTTGAGATTTGTGACTTTGGGACACTGTTAAAACCAGGAAAGTTGATTAAATTGCATGCGTGTTCATTGACTTTTTACGGTTTTGGGAGGTTTACAATATATTTTTTTTGTAGATAAACGAATAAAGATTTTACATTGATTTTTTTTCTGTGAAAGTCTATATAAACAGCTACTTATGAAAATTTTTAGAAAAATTTTATTAGAAGTTTTTATGATAAAAAAATTAGTTCGAAATTAAAAAAAAAACGATTTTTTTGTTCACTTTTTTGTAAAAAAAAATTTAAAAGGTTTTTGAAGGTGAAGCCAGTTGAGTTATTAAATGATAAAATTTGAAATCTCTACTTTTAAATTTAAAAAAAAAACGTTGCGCGTTGTTGCGCCATTTTTTTATGATTTTTTGAAAATTTCACCTTTTTTCTGTTTTTGCTCATCTTTCATAGGTACATATGAAAGAAACCCTTTCGTCAGTCATAAAATGTTTTGGTTGTACGTAGTTGTTTTTTATTTAAATTATTACATCTAAAATTAATATTACCTGTGTAAAAAAAGGGAGATGCGAAACAGTAAGTAACGGGTTTTAACCACCTGTGCGGCCGCTAAATGACGTTATTTTATGGAGCAAAATAAATTTACCTGTTTTGCAAAACTTTTAAAATCATTTACAACAAAAATAATATATAATAAAAAATTAAAACTGGGCTCTAGGTAGGTACTTAGTCTTTTTAATATATATTGTAATTATTGCATAAAATTGTTATCAGAACCATTTTGAAGCTTCGAGAGTAAAATGGAAAAAGTGTATACGAAATTAGAGTTATTCCAAATTATACAAGAATGTAGTTCTAAACTCGTTGAAGAGAAAGAAGAAGCAGACGAAGAAGAACCATGGCACTCATCATCATAAGAGTGCCCCGGTAGGCTAGCTAGTAGTGAGCTAGTCTATCAACCCCGGGGTTGCGGGTTCGATTCCCGCCAGAGACTCTGGTTTCTTTCCTGCAGACAAGCGTAAAGCTTCGCAAGGATTAGCATAGGGAATTAAAAAAAAAAAAAAAAAAATCATCTTAGTGCAAAAGAGAAGTTATTTTAAATAAATTAGTTGTTATTATTTTAAATAAAATTTGCTGTCACTATTATAAATAAGTTATAATTACGAATATATTAATTACTAGCATTTAACCCGCTACTTCGTTAGCGTCCCCTTTTCCTTCGTGAACATATTTGTATGCCAAAGCTTATTTTTCTAGGTTTAAATTATTTTAATTTATAGCATCTAACCCGCTACTTTGTAATCAGGCCAAGTTGTATAATTTTTATTTAAATTTTATTAAAACGGCCGAATTTCGTAAAAGTACCAGACAATTACTTACTTTTTTTTATTTATTACACAAAAATAAGTATTAAATTAAAAAAAGTACCAGTTTATAAATAAATACCAGTTAAAGAACAAAATAGTACCAAAACCCCTCTTAAAGATTCTAATTCACTCAGGACCTTGCATGTTTAATTTTATCTTTCTGGGCCCATTAAAAATGGAAAATCAAAAAGTACTTGTTAATGAATAAAAAAATACCATAAAATTCCCTCTTATAGATTCTTATCCACTCAGGAAATTGCATGTTGAATTTTATTATTCTAGGTTCAATATTAACGGAAATTCAAAAAGTACCAGTTAAAGAACAAAAAAGTACCAAAAAGCCCTCTTACAGATTCTCATTCAATCAGGACCTTGCACGTTTAATTTTATGTTTCTAGGTCCAATACTAACGGAAATTCAAAAAGTACCAGTTAAAGAACAAAGAAGTACCAAATACTACCCTCTTATAGAATCTTATCCACTTAGGGCATTGTATATTCAATTTTATGTTTCTCAGTCCAATAATAACGGATATTCAAAAAGTACCAGTTTATTAACTAAGAAGTACCAATAAGCGATTTTAGAGATTCTCATTCACTCAGGACCATGCAAGTTTAATTTTATGTTCATTAGACCAACATTAGCGAAAATTTAAAAAAAGTACAATTTAAAAAACGAAAAAGTACCAAAAACATCTCTCTTACAGATTGTCATTCACTCAAGAGGTTCCATGTTTAATTTTATGTTTCTAGGCCCAATACTAACGGAAATTCAAAAAGTACCAGCTAACGAATAAAAAAGTACCAATAAGATCCCACTAAAAGATTCTCATTAACACAGGATCGTGCATGTTTAATTTTATGTTTCTAGGTCCAATACTGACGGAAATTCAAAAAGTACCAGTAAATGAATAAAAAAGTACCAACAACTTCCCTCTTATGAATTCTTATCCACTCAGGACCTTGCATTTTTAATTTTATCTTTCTAGGTCCAATACCAACTGAAATTCAAAAAGTACCAATCAAAGAATTAAAAAGTACCAAAAAGTTCATTCTTATAGATTCTCATCCATCCAGGACATTGCATATTGAATTTTATGTTTCTAGGTCCAAAACTAAAGAAAATTCAAAAAGTACCAGTAAAAGAACAAAAAAGTACCAAAAAGTTCCGTCATAGATTCTTATCCACTCACGACATTGCATGTTGAATCTTATGTTTTTAGGTCCAACATAACGATAATTTAAAAAATACCAAAAAGGTTAAGTGAAATATCAAATTTCCTGTATTCCCCCTTTTTGGTACTATTTTTCACCCCATTAAAGTATAAAGAATTTCAGTATTATAGTGGCAGCCCATAATTTAGTACGAATATTTCAAAAAATGGAGAAAAATGTTTTTTAAAAAAAGTACCAAAAATAATTACGATTTTTACCCCTTAAATGTTCGGATTTCGAAAAAGTACCAAATTTATATTCGTATTTTTTTGATAAGTTTCGAATGCGGTATTAACTTTGTTTCTATGTTTATTGGTTCAAAAGATAGATGGGGTGTCAAAAAAGTACTAAAAATCAGATTTTACACGTTTACTCCCAAATAGGGCCGAATTTCAAAAAAGTACCAGACACCTGTCCGCTTATTTTTCTAAAGAACTACGATAGGTATTAAATTTTTTTTGTATCTCTTTTAGTTTTGGAGATATAAGGTTACCGAATTTTCCCGTTTTTACCCTTTTTTACCCCCTAAACATTCGAATTTCCAAAAATCCCGTCTTAGTGGATCGATTTGGGGAGTGACCAATCTCTGGTCCGAATTTCAAGTGTCTAGCTTCAGGCGTTTAGGCTGTGCGATGATGAATCAGTCAGTCAGTCAGTGAGTCAGCGAGTCAGTCAGTAACGTTACAATTTTATATATATAGATTTGCAGATAAATTAAATACTATAAAATACATAAAAGTCACATAAAATCTTAAAAATTAATATGTTTTGGAAATTAGAAAAAAAAATTTTAACAGGGTCGTTCCGGGGGGGGAGGGATAGATTAAGGCGTTAGTAATCTATTTATTTTGATATTAACATTTTTTTTAAATATTATTTTATGAAACCGCCCTCAAAAGGGGGCGGGGCGAAAAGTGTAATTTTACGATCTCATGGGTCTAATTTTAGGTTTTTTAACTTTCGCCGACGTTAAAAGTTGCATTTGCCAAACAAAAGTATGGGAAAACTTTAAAAAAAATTTAATTTTTCAGAGGTTGGATTAGTTCTTCTAGGGGGAACCTTTTCCTCCTTGGTTAGATTTTATTTATTATGAGGTTTACCTGCCTATGACAATATCACATATTTCTGCCAAGTTTCATCGATCTAGGGGCACTCAATAACTTTTAAGAAGCAATATAAGCTAAAACAAAAAGTAATGTCCGGCTAGATTGGCAAAAAACCCCTATGTGCATCGGTTAATCGACTGAAATTAACCGGTTTAATCGTTAAATTAACCGATCAGTTTAACGGGAGCCCCCTTAAAAAGTGGTGATAAGGGGCAAGTATGTATCCAGAAAATTTTATTTTATCCCACTAGGGGCAACTCCGGGGCATTTATGGGACTTTTTCTTCAATGTATCTCTAGTCTGCATTGAACATTTTGTATAGGAGAACCCTTAAGGAATGGAGATAGCGCGTAGGTTTGTTAGAAATAAATGATTGAGATAAAAAATAAAGTGGGGTTGGTCATACATTTTCCCCATCTAGGGGCATCCTAGGCGCTGCAGGGGCCAAATTTAAGAATTTCATTAAACGGCCATATTTGTATGGGAGCCCACCTAAGGGGTGGAAATATATGACAAGTATGTTTTAAGAACAAAAAACTAATGGAGGTCGGTCATACATTTTATTCCCCTAGGGGCGATTCCTTGGCAGTTATGGGGCTTTTTATTCAATAAATTTCTAATCTGTATTGACTATTTTGTATGGGAGCACCCTTACGAAATGGAGATAGTGGGTAGGTATGTTAGAAATAAATGATTGAGATAAAAAATAAAGTGCGGTTGGTCATACATTTTACCCATCTAGGGGCATCCTAGCCGCTGCAGCAGCCAAATTTAGGAATTTAAACCAAACATATATGGCGGTTTTATCGAGTTTTGTGAATAAAATCAAAAGTTGCTAACAGATTTCAATCATAAATAACTTGTTTTGTTAATAGCATCGTTTTTTATATGTCTTATTTATTAGAAGCCTAGCTGCATTTTCCAATTTTTTATGAATTTTTAAAAAACAGAAGTTTCGACATTTTGATAAAAAAATAATTTTTTTTCCAAAATAAATTATATTTCTAAAACGAATTTTCATATTAAAAAAAAGTTTTGCTAAGTTTTAAAGGAAATAATTGGTATTGTGGTTATTTTGTTGAACTATTTATGGTTTTTAATCCAAATTTTTAATATTTTTAATTAGGCTTAAGTTCATGAAATTTAATTTTTCATTAAATTATTTTTATGAAGAAAGGAATTTTACAACATGAAAATCAATTAAAATTGTTATTGATAATCTTTCATTCTTGACGTGGCTCGGGCTCGAACCCTGGCCGGCAGGTTACCATGGACTTCAAGAAAAATTCTTGACGAAAGTACGGAAAAAAACAGAAGTAAAGGAAAAAACATGTAAAATCAATTAAAATGGATAATCATTCAGGAAAGCAAATTTCGATCTACCAAATGTTAGAATACAATTTGGTTTAAGGATTGATGTTTGACTATTGACGTCAGCAGTCGTCGATGGCTGCGAGTGTAAGACGGCAAATCCATCTGAGGAGATTGAGTGGTTGCAATCGAAACATGTCATGGTAACCTGCCGACCGGGGTTCGAGCCCCAGCCATGTCAAGAATGAAAGATTATCAATAACAATTTTAATTAATTTTTAAAGGAAATTTTATTGCGGAATTTCAGTTTTTTTTTTGTTTTTTTAATAAACTAAAACCGTTTTTGAGTTACGCGAATATATGTTGTGCAACCTCCTCCATTTTCTAAATAACGGTATATCTCGAAAACAAGAGCTAACATAAAAAAACGGTGGGCACCATTGGATTCAGCGTACCCAAATTATGCTAAATCGCCATGTGGCCGGCTTGACTAAAAAAAGGTTCAATTTCGAGCACAGTGTAATTCATTATAATCCTTAAAAGCTTATTGAAATAATGTATAACAATAAGTAGATGTTAAGTTGTCATTAATTTAATAAAAAATTTTAATGAAATTGCTTCATTTTATATGCAAAATTTCATTCCCGAAATGAAATTTTTCGTTGGATTAACGAACAAAATTTAATGAAATTGATTCATTAGATTTTTCAGGCATAATTCTTTCAGTGTAGGACTATTGTAAGAAAGCTTGAATTTTGAGTCATAAGAAGCTTATTCGAAAAAATTTTTAAAATAATAAAATAATTTATAAAAAAGAAATATTTCCCACATTATAGTAAAAAAATTATAAATTAATTGTAAAGTAATAGATATTTTTTGTCGTTAAATGTATAATTGAATGCGTTAGTATTGGTGTGTGTGTTTGTGATGAGTTAAGATGAGAATACTTTCGCATGAATTGCTTTCTTTGAAATTTTGGTGGTTATTATTTGGTTCATAAAGGCCGCGTCCAGACTTGCAATTTTTGTTCCAGAAATTTTTAAGATTCTTTTTTTAAATAGCAGTAGTGCTAACATTATAGAATTCTAGTTTAGAAAATTTGGCATTTGTATATCTTCTTTCCTTTCCTCCGATTTTTCATTTATAACCAAGCCATTTGTACCAAGTTGTAAATTTGAGCTTTTGCCATTCTTTAGATAAACAGAAATCTAGTTAATGGCAAGCCCACAACTCCAATCCCGCACATGTGTACTGTCCGTTGATAAACTTTCTATTTGTACCAAATTTGGACACTTTTACACTTACAGTTCATCAGTTATACGGAATAATATTTTGTACCGCGCCCACTTATCGAATCAAGCCCACTTTTTGACTGATGTTGCGTATTGATTACGCTTTTTGTCACAGATTACTATACAGAGCTGAAAAATGACATGTAAACAAGTTAGAGTGCTATATTCGGCTGTGCCGAATCTTTGATACCCTCCACCGACAGTTCGAATGTTTAAGGAGTAAAATCTGTATGATGTTATTATTATCTTAAACTGTGACGATTTGTTAATTATGGTTTTAGGCGACTAAACTTTTTTCCGGTAGTAGGGTTTTAATGGGGCCTAGGGTAAATTATAGACCGATCATCACGAAATTTCACAGCGTCATTTATAGTCCTATAAAACTGTGACGAGCCAAAATTTGTTATCCAGTCAAATAAAACAAATTTTTGCAAAATCTTATCTCATTCCGTGTCTTGTTCCAGCATTTATGTTATTTTAATAATATATAGTAATAAAATTATCAATTTTTTTAGGTGCTGGTTCCACATTTTGATTCATAGCTCTGGTCCTACTGAACCCATTTTGCTGGATTTTAATCCCAAACTGCTTAGGATAACTGCAAGCAATTTGGCACCAAGTTTGAGATGAATAATAAAAAAGTTTCACAAGTAATTACAAACTTAATACACCCTCCTCACAACTAATTGTGGTGGAGGGTATAAAAATGGCCCAAATCAGTTGCGAAGGCAGCTTTCAAAGAAAAAGACAGAAAGCGTTTTTTGGCAGTGAAGTGGCAATGTGTAAAAACAGGACCAAAACAAAAATCACGTCAAGCAAAAGTATTCAACAAACGATTTGTTTTGTGCAAAACGCACACAAAAACGGTCATTTTAAAAGGCACGTGATTTGAAATCACGTGATTTGAAAGTGATTTTCATAAATACACCAACAGCCAACTAGAGTTTAATAGTGCAGAATTGCAGAGTTCACGAAACTGTGTACCCTTGCCCAGACTTTTATCCTCTCTCACCAACAAACTGAAGAATTGCTTCAACAAATTTGCAAGTGTAGACGCGGACGAATAAAAACAGAAGCTTTCTGCCATGATTTTGTTTATTGTTTTTTTTTTTTTTTTTAGATATAAATTTTATAAAATTTTATTTATCCAGCATTATATGAATGAACAATGTGGTGGACAAGTGTGTGTGGGTTTGGCAAAATGAAAGGCAATGATGAGTATTAAAGGAAAAGGGGTTTACACGCCTAATGAAGTGTGGCCAGACAAAGTGGTTGTAATTGTTTTTGAATGTCAACAGCCTTTTAAATTACCATCCTTCATCAACTCATCCTTCAACTGCTTAAATATACATACATGTAAAATCGATTTTAATCAAATTTAAAATGCAATAATTTTACATTTTTACAATATTTATTTTTAATTAAAAAAATAAACTAATATTTATAAAAAAAATTTTAAATAAATAAATTACAAAACATATTTTTACATGACATATACAAAGACAAACAACTACATACATACAAAGTTTTTAAAAGGATACAAAATTATATTATGGCCACACGTTTAGCGCTTTACGATGTTCATGGCCTTATCAAAACACAATTCAAAAGGAAAGGTCTTGATTTGAGGAGGTGGTGTTGCTGGCAGAACGCAATACGCCAAACAGTGCAGAATTTGCAAAGCGACCCTTTGGTAAGTGACCGAACTGTTCCAACAACTCTTAAGACGGCTACCAATTGTTTCCTCCAAACATGTCTGCATCATTTTAAGTTCATTTTTAAGCCCTTCTATTTCCTGTTTCAGATGTTCTTCTCTAGTCTTATATTCACTTATTTTAAAAGAAGAATTAAAAAAGTAATTTTATTATTATTGTAATGGCAGATTTAGAAAATATGGATAATAGACGTAACTACACAAAAATTTGAAAACGAAACGTTTTAGGACCAAAAATGTAATTTTCAGAATCTTTAAAATTTGGGTTTTAATACAGTTGCCCTTTATTTTTTCTCTCAATTTTATATTATATTCAACGTATCGCACACTTAATCATTAACAGTCACAACTCAAAATTTATTGAACGTTTTTTTCCTAAGCCAGCAACCGTATTCTGTAATTCTCTAACCCTACGTTTCCACATGCAAGTAATTACTTCCAAGTAGTGTATACGTATTATCAACGAAAAATCGGGGAAACGATTGGCTGAAAGTACAAAAATTTTGTGAATGGTAGTGAAAAAGTGTGAGTGTATTGAGTTTTTCGAACTTGCACTTGCATGTGCACATGCAAACGGGGGGTGAAGCTAATTCTCTATCGCTAAAAATCTATCAGGTTCATTTAGCGGTTTTTGAATACGAATGATATTCTGTAACGTGCATTGCTAAATTTGGCAATGCCATAAAAATTTAATGCGCCTCAACTTTTAATGTCATCGCTAAAACTTTTAAATTTTGTATTCTCTAAGGCATTTTAGCGATCGAAATTAAGCTTTAGCTAAGCGAATTTCAGAATACGGCTGCTATTCACATATCAGATCTCTAACGACCACAAAAATTTCGCATATTAATGTTCTCTGCCGTTTTTACTCCAGAAAATGAAAACTAGAAATTTTAAAAGCGAAAACCGAAAGTACGAAACTACAACTGCAAGAAATATTTAAATTAAAAGCGCTTAAAAATAGTGTATAACAAATTTTTATTTCCATTTTGTCTTACCCACTGTTGCCAATTTAGAGATTTTCCAGCTAAATCTAGCTTTTTTGAACTGTCAATAGCGGGAAAAAATACGTTTTAGCGGTAAGCGGGAAATCTAGCGATTTTCAAACATTTCTCAACGGCTCATTTTCGCTTCCAAAGCCTTTCTCAAAGTTTTTTTGTTTTTCTGGCTAAAAACTACTTGTTAATGTTCAGGGTTTCACGTACTTTTGTAAGTTTAGTGAACTGAAGATTGTGTGTGACATTTTTATAGATTTTCAGTTAGTATTTTGTTAGGGCTTTATGTGACAATTCGCAACTTTAAGCTTGCTCGATATATCCCAAGCAATATAATTCACTTAATTTTATCCAACTAATTTTATCTAATTGCTAAAAACTTTATAAACTTTTTTGCGTTTTTATAAAGGAATTGGTTTATCCTCCACCACAACTAGTTTTGATAAGGGTACTAAGTTTGTCATTCCGGGTAAAACTGTTTAATATTCATCTAAGACCCCATAAAGTACATATATTCTGGGTCCTTGAGTAATTCTTAGTCCATTTAGCCATGCCGTTTGTTGAAAAAAATAATAAATATTGGTATCAATTTGTTTCTAGTTCTCCTAAGCAGTTTTGGATTGAAATCCAGCGAAATCGGTTCAGTAGGAAAAGAATTATGAATCTAAATGTGGAACAACCACCCTAAAAAAATTATCATTTTATTATGAAAACTAGCATAAATAGTGGCGGAATGCCTGTATTGATATAAGATTTTGCACAAATATGACTAAAAATCATACTGTTAATGTTCGTCAAGATCGGTCTATAATTAACGATAGGCCTCATATAAAGCCCATTAGCGTAAAACACTTTAGTACGCCTAAAACGGTAACAAATATTGCTATTGTAATAATTTTTGGTCAGTCACAAATTTGTATGACAATAAATTATACTGTCAACTTTGGTGCCAATCGGTCCATAACTTAACATTAGCCTCATTAAAAGCCCACTCTCGGAAAAAGCTTTAGTACGCGTAAACCCTTAACTCTCTCAATCTGTATTCTATTCTAATAACATTTGGCCAGTCATAGTTTTATAAGACTATTAATAACCTGTTCATAATTTACCATATGTCCCATATAAAGACCACCCCGGCAATTTTCTAACTGTATGTGTAGGGTATCAAAGATTCGGCACAGCCGAATATTTCACTATAACCTTTTTTTTGGAATAAAATAGATAGGGAAGTTGGAAACGTAATTTGAGAGTCATATACATAGCTTTGAAAAAGAAACACATATCTATTTTTATATAAAACTTAAAAATGTTTAGGTTTTGGCGGTATTTTAAAGAAAATTCCCGCTAAATTAAATATTTAGCGGTTTCTAGCGGTTTTGAACTCCAATTTGGCGGGGAGTGCTCAAAAAAAGTTGGCAACAGTGGTCTTACCTAGCATTTACACGTGAAAGTAAATTTCTTGAAAGTCGCAATACATTCACACTTTTTCACAAACACACACATAATTTTGGTACTTTAGGCCAATCGGCTGTTTCTTCGATTTTTCGTTGATAATACGTATACTCTACTTGCAAGAAAGTACAGATATGTTCTAGGTTTCGGCTTGAATTGAAAACGAAAAATTTTTGGAATCCGCATAATTCCGCATGTTTTGTGTATTTGAAGTTTTTGTTCGAAAAAACTTTAGTTGAACTAAAGATTGCTAACCGCAGCATGGTAGCAAAGTCTAATATTTATTAAAAATAGTGAAAGCTGTAAAGAACCACAGGGGAAAATCGCTTCTATCGCGAACATGACTAAAATTCGCAAAAAATTGCAAAATTTTAAACACACCCTTAAACTGCTTGTGATTTAGACAGTTGAAAATTACACCGAAAAACACAAAAACGGTGTGATTAACAACACAAAATCACACGTGTGATTTCAAAAGCAGATGTGATTTGAACATATCGATTTTATTTTTTCAGTGTTGTAAAGCATTTATTTGAGTTTTCACAACACTGGGAAAATAATTACGATTCGTTCAGTATTGCCCAAGGCGAATTCATACAAGGTGGTCTTATTTTGAAAACGTTTTACAGCACTGTAAAATATTTTAACGTTGTGTCAAAAATTCAAACAAATATTTGATTTTGTTTTTATATTAAATTGTGTTTTTTGAAATGTTTTAACTTAAAAAAGTTTTAAATGTTACAATTTTAATCGCAAATTATAGAATTTAGTTAAGATTCCCCAGAACCAACAGGACGGTATACCAGTTTGACACAAGGTTAGTAATCAGCTGTTGCTTACGTAGCAAGATAAGTTCACCTGGTGTAAATTCGCCTTGGTATTGCCTGAAATAAAATTGCTTTCGAATCGAAAAAGTATTAGATCGCGAATGCCATAATTTGCCCCTGCCTTTAACGATCAAATTTCTTTAAAAATTATATTTTTAAAACGGAAGAAAATACATCAAAATTGGTTTGGAACCTTAAAAATAACAAAAAAGAGTAAAAAAATCGAAAACAAATAGTTTTTTCAATAAAAACTCGTCAAAACCCCAAAAAAATATTTTTTTCAAAAAAATTACATCGCCAACGTTTTAAGCGTACAAATTAAGCTTAAAAAATAAACGCGAAAAAACGAGTTTTCGACAAAAACTCGTCCAAAACCTCCAGAAGAATATTTTTTGGAAAAACTGCTTTCGCTATAGTTTCTAAGCGTAAAATTTAACCTTGGATTACCTTGACTAAATACTTAAAAAAAACCCTAAAAATAAAAGTTAAAAAAAATTTGGGCGCCTCGAAAATGATTTTTTTTGATATATCGTAGCGGAAATTTTTTCTCATGCCAAAAGCTATCGAAAAATCGATGGCACAATATCGTAAAATGTTTATCCTTACAAATCGGCCGGCCCAAATATACATATTAAAAAACATGAAAACTCGTTTCGTGTTTGTTTGGCAACCCTTCTATCTCCTCTGACCACAAAACACTCTTCTTAATATTCAGAGTGCCAAACATTATTTAAGATGAAAGGTTTGTTTACGATTTTATGGAAAAATCAGGGGCTTGATTCTGGCAGTCGTGATCGAATACTTTCTCGATCCGAAAGCTATTTAATATCTATTTATTTCAATCAATACAGAACGAATCGGAGTTATTTTTCAGTATTGTAGAGCATTAAATTGAGTTTCGCTCAGTATCGACTGAAAGAATAACAGCCTGTTCAACGATTTCGAACGTTAACGTTCGCATAGAAAATTACATTTAAAACAAAAACAAATTTTAGAATTTTGTTAGCTGTTAGTTATAAAATTGCTTTCGAATCGAGAAAGTACTCGATCACGACTGCCAGAATTAGGCCCCAGAATTTACTATACAGCGTGTTGAAACTTTCATTCCGAACAAATTCACTTTCTTTTAATATGGGCATTTCCCCAGAATGGTCTACCAGGATGAAAAAATAAAATATTGATTATCATCGTCTTTTATTGTTTATTTTTAGAAAAAAAGTCTTTGCTCTTATAAAAGAATGGTTTCCTAGCATATCTGAGCTGTTTTACTTGAGAAAATTGGGCTGGAAACTGGAAAATTTTATAATTTCCTGTATTTTCTACTTCTAAAGACATTTTTATATAC
This sequence comes from Pollenia angustigena, assembly GCA_930367215.1. Classification (NCBI taxonomy): domain Eukaryota; kingdom Metazoa; phylum Arthropoda; class Insecta; order Diptera; family Polleniidae; genus Pollenia; species Pollenia angustigena. The sequence goes on along the minus strand of OV884057.1, from coordinate 112,996,471 downwards.
TTATTTTACATGCACAAAATATGTTATGTTTACACTCTTTCTTCATAATCTCTCCATTACAATCAATTCTAAAAGGAGTATTAAGTTTATTCGTTAAGGAAATTTGAAGACATTTATGGTAAAATGCATGGTGATAATAATAAAAAAAACATATAGAAAAATCGTACGTTCGCGACCGGTACATAAGCCAATTAAATAAAAACCAAGAGAGATATTTTATGTTGTAAAAACTGGATGGAGACCTACATTAATACACTTTTAAAATAAATTAATCACTTTTGAAAATTCCGTTTCATTACGCAGATTTTTAAATTTCACTACTGTCAGCCAAAGTTGACTTCTATTTTGCGTACGTTCGTGACCACACGTTTATAACTCTTATTATGAAAACTTAAACTCGATGAAATCCATCTTTTGCATTAAACATAGAGCTACCCAAATGCTATCGAATCGAAAAAAAATGCTAGGAAAAGTTTTGTTTTCTATATTATTTGTACATCAAAAGCGTATGAACGTACGTTCGTGACCCCAGGAAATGCCCATATGCATTTAAAAATGGACATATCGCACCGGTTGCTCTAAAAAGCAGTGATAACCAAGCCGCGAACGCACGCACACAAAGATATTATGTGCTTGTGGGCAGTCGCAGAGTCTGATGATATTCTGATGTTTTGAAACGAACAAAGTTGTTGTATACATGTAATTTGCCGACCGTGTCTGTGTGAAAAATACGATTATTGACTGCCTCGCGAGGCTATGGAGTGGCTATCACTGCTCTTAGAAAATAAACTCATATAATCATTTCATTAACCGGGGCATTTCGCGAAAACTGTTTTCTAGCCGATAATCAGCCTTATTACTAGTCGTTGTTGAAGACGTAGTCTTTTGTCGATATCATTCTAAATTTACAAACATAGGAGCTACTTACTGATTAAGTGTTTTAAGCTGGTTCTCGGCATCGTGAAGTTTGGTTTTAATGTTCGAGAAATCGTCACTTTTCTCTTGCAATTCTTTACGTAAATTATTTTCTTTTTGAACGCCTTCATTGTTTAATTCACAAATCTAAAAAAGAGCAGAAATCATAATGTTTATGAATTTCCGTAAAGTATGAATTTTTACCTCATTGATTAATTCGTTCTTTTGATTTTCCAAAGTTTGACTTTTACGCTGCTCCATTGACAATGAAGCTTGCAGTTCCCTTTGGTGTGTCATACTTTTAAAAAGATCCGATTTTGTTTGTTTAAGTAACGTATTGATGCTTTCAAATTCTTGTTCCTTAATATGCAATTGCTGCTCTAGCAACGCTTTATCGGCCTTAAGGCTGATCAAGGACGTAGTTAAACTTTCATAGGAAGACTTTGTAAGATTTATATCCTCTATCGACTTTTTTAACTGGCAATTGAGCTCATCGTTGCGTTTTTGTTCCACACGGAAGAGGGTGTTAAAGACATGAAGTTGATTTTTGGATTTTATGGCCTAGACCAAAGGGGTTTAAGGAAATACAAAATTTAGTTTAAGAGATAAAATTTTAACTTACACCACGTTTTAAATCAGCTACTTCCTCCATTAGACGTCTTACTTCATCGCGTCTTTTGCGCCAGGCATTCAGCATAATCGTTGCAAAAATCTTCATACCAGCCATTTGGGGATCGCGCCCAGGCACAGCAAAATAATAATCTTGATTAAACATTTTGTGTACAAATGAATTTTTCGAATAAGCCATTGTCATATTCCCGTCACAAGTGCTGGGTACCAGAGATTTGCTTTCACTATTATCATTGTTATGATTCATCAGAGTCGAAGGTATTGGAAAGTTCCCTTGGCGTCTTGCATGGCTGAAATCCATTTGTGAAATTGATTTTCTTTGGCGAAATGCTAAAATTATTGCAGACTTTTGGCGTACTAAACACGATCTTTGTGTTTCCAATAGACTTTTCTTAATGGAAAGTTGTGGGGATGGCAGAGACTCGTTAGTTGTAAGAGAAGTAGATGACGAAGACGGTGTGAGTACAAGAGCTCTTGGTATTTGCGATTTTAGTTTTAAAGTTTTTTCACTCGCCTTTTGCTGTGAACTTTTAGTTAAACCAAAAATTTTATTAGTTTCGTCTTGATTTTGTTTGAATACAATTAAAAATATATTTGTGTAACTGTGTGTCCAAATTCGCGCTATTTGATTATTTCAATACTTAAATTTTTATTATTTTTTTTTTTTTGGAAATGGACAATAATAAAATTACAAACACTTAAACAATTTTTCAAGAGACGAATAATTTTTAAAAAGAACAATAAAAGTTTAAAATATGTTAGTATATTCGTCTGTTGCTTTGAAAATTTTCAAAAACTATTTTTCATGAATGTCAATATTTTAATAAATTTTTAATGCCTTTGATATTGTTGTCATATTTTGGCACTTCTTTTACCTTGATGGACGCAATTGCATTTTCTTTTGTAGTCGCCTTCCATAAGATTTTCGCGATTTAATTCTGCTTTGTAGTCCGGCATTGCCTCCAATGGCGTTTTGGCGACTCTCATTTTGGCTGTTGGTGGATCGATCGCTTACCTCTGCTGTCGTTGTTGTACCTTCTAATTCGCTCGAATTTTCAGAGGCTATTTGCAAAGTTGGAATTTTTATGAGTACTTCCGGCATTTTTGTTCAGTTTTTTTTTTTTTATAATTAATAGCGTAAATAATTTAATATTATATTGTTTTTAATAAATATACAAATAAATAAGACAAATTATTTGAAGCTTTTATAACTCGTTTTGATATGATAATTGTTTGCTTAGATAATTTTTTGAATTGAAGTTTAAGTTTGATTAAAAACTCAACATATTTTTTGCCTTGGTGTGTGTTTGTAATGTTTTAAGTTTTAACAAAAGTATATTTTATAGTAGGTACTTTGCAGCATGAGCTGTGTTCATTTACTAAAAATTGTTAAAAGTTTTTTTTTTATATCATCCCATTTTAATTTCACCTGTCTTTATATGACAATTAGTAATTAGTTTTAAGGTTTAGTTATTAATTATCTTAAATCAACACTCAAGATAACTTGTATTTATTGTTAGTAAACATTTTTTTTTTTAAATTATATAAAATACATTTTGTCAAATTTATCAATTATAAGAATCGGACAAATAGCTCTGATGGAGCTCGTTATAGGGTAGTGATTGAGCTCGTTGGAGCATTTTTATAATAGAATTGCTTGCAGTACCCCAGATTTCTGCGCCGTATTTTCAAATAGAAGCTTTTATTGTTTTGTATATAAGCAACTTGTTTTGTAAACATAAAGTTGAATCCTTTTCTAAGAGCCAATAAAGTTGTCCAAATTTGTACTTTACTTCGTTTTTTTTACGAATGATATGATCTTTCCAGTTTAATTTAGAGTCGATTATCATGCCAAGATATTTAGCTTTATTATCATTTTGAATCGGAGTCAGGGCTGTCAGATATGGCGATTTCTCGCCAAACGTGGCGATTTTAAAACATGTTTGGCGATGGGATTTCCCAATTGGCGACTGGCGACTTTTATGGCGATTTCTGATATAACTGGCGATTAACTTGGCTATTTTTACCATTTATATTATTTCGGCGATTTTGTTTAACAATCTGTCATTTTTTGTTATTATGACTAATATAAAAAAACATATTAAGTGAATTTTATATTCAGTCACTATTTAATTATAATAGTATACATGTAATTCTAATAGTATGTAGGTCAAAACTCCAGTAATGAAATCGGTTAGGCTGAAGTGTACACTTATAAAATTATTACAGTAACTGATTGTGGGTTATTAAATTCGTTTTCAGTACTGTTAAATTTGAATAAAAATGTAGTTATTTTACGAATAATTTTATTTTTTAACTTTAATGTTTGTTATTCAAAAAACAAACTACCAACAAATAATGTTTTTTCGTATTTACAGTTAAACCTCGATTAACCGGCCCTCTATTAATCGGTTACATCTATTAACCAGCATGCGGTTCTTTTTATTTTTTCCCTCTATAATCCGTGCTTTAACTCTATTTTCCGTGCTTTAGATTTATACCTCTAATAACCGTGCTTTACATCTATTATCCGTGCATCATTCATATGTTTTTTATTATGTATGTTAATCTAAATCCGGTGTTTCCCCTTTTTAAGTTCATGTGCCCACACATAAGAACATACATATATGCGTTTTTATTCATTTAGTAAGTAAACATATCGTCAGAAGAAATGCAAAAACAAAAAAGCAATAAACGTTGTAAAATTTACAAAATTTGTGCAGTCATGTACATAGTTTGATCAACCAAAGCATAATCAGTAAAAATCCCAATTTTAATGTTTTTGATGATACATACATATTTGATTTTGCATTGTCTATGACAATTTGTATGTTTTGTAAAAAAATATGTTGTATATTTGAATCTGTAGTTACATAAATCGAATGTTTAAATAAAAATAAATAAATTTCTGTATATTTTAATATAAACTCTATTAACCGTGTATTTCGATTATCCGTGGTGGTGCCGGTCCCACGAGAGCCGGATAATCGAGGTTTAACTGTATTTTGTTATGTAGTTTGATTTTTGTCGGTTAAAATGTATTTTTTTAATGTAAAAACTATTCAATTTTAAGGAGTATGCTGTTTAATAAATAAAAATTTTTAAAATTAATGAATAAATCATTTGTTTTAAATGAAATGTAAATGATCCGTTTTTTAAATGAATTTTTATTTGTTTAAAATGAATTTTCGTTTGAATTTAACTACATAATATTTTGAGTGTACGATCTTATAGACTTGTTTACTTAATTTAAGTTTTTAACTGAATACATATATGATCTCCATTTTATGTTATTTAAAAAAATATTACAGAAACAAAACAAAATTTACTTCGGCGACTTTTTTGTATTTTTTCTCAGTTTTTGGCGATTTTTGACTGAAAAATTATACTAGCGTTTTTTGTATGCAAAATTTAATTAAAAAAAAAGAAAATTTTACAAAAACTGAACAAAATCGACGTTTGGCGATTTTTGGCGATTTCTGACATCCGGTTTGGCGATGGAGCTCAAAAAAATCTGACAACCCTGATCGGAGTGTTGTTTATCGTAATTGCGTGATGATCACTTATCTTTCGATTACCCCAGGTTTTTAACCAGTTTAACTTGAGGGTTACACGATCAAGTTTTGGCTATCAAGTTTTAATACACTCACACTTTTTTACCAATACACTCATACTTTTAAAAATTGATACGAACTTGCCTCTAAAATTCTCTTGCCAGTGAGTGTATCAATTTTCGTTCAAGAAAACCGCTTATTACAAATCTTTTGAAGTTGTTTTTGTTTTTTTTTCACAAATATTTTGCCGTCAAAAGCTGAAGTTCTTTTTTTTACAAATTGTTGCGGGAATTTTAAAATTTTAACTAAAAACCTAAAAAAATAGTGAAATATATTTATTAATAAAATTAATAAGTAAAATGATAAAGTCCCTTTGAACAGCCTACAGTGCAGAAAAATCAAAAGTGGAAAATAGCAAATCATTTTGAGTTGTTTTCTCGGCGACGACATCTTGAAAAAGTAAATTGCTTTCAACTTGCGTGCAGCCTACGTCACAGCTGTCAACTTTTGCATATTTTGACAATCAGTATATGTAAAAGACTATCAAGAAAATCTTGATCGTGTGGCTGCACCAGGCGCGGATCCAGCTCAAGCTTTACGGGGGGGAAATTTTGTATAATACAAAAAAGTAAAAAATTTGTTTTTAAAAGTTTATTAAAAACAATATGTGTATATTATGGGCCATGTCACAGAGTACAATTCCGTTCGGAATGATTCCTTTCGGAATTGGAGAAAACATATTTGTTTGTTGATGGAAAGTGTATTTTGATAGTTTTATGGCCTTTCAGATACAGACAACTCCTATACCGGTTATGAAAACAAAAATGGTTTCATTCCGAAACATTTTTTCGTCATTTTCTGAAGCACCAAAATACGGAATGAATTCCGTTTCCGAACGGAATTGTACTCTGTGACATGACTGTATATAATAAAAACAAAACAATAGGGTTAAATAAAATATAAGATCCGTTCAATATAAATTAAAATAAATAAGTCTTTTTAAATAAGTAAATTGTGATTTCCTTGAGAGGCAAATTGAGATAGTACAATCTATCATCTGTCATTGTTAATCTGAGCCATGTATTTATTCGACGAAGGGTAGGAAATGACCTCTCGCTCGTAGCATTACTGACGAGCATTGACACGAAAAGTTGAAATATTTTTCTTAGATTTGGGTAGATATCTTCATCACAGTTAATTAAAGCAACTACAACGTTATCTGATGGATTTTCAGATATTTTCCATGTTTGTTGCCAATGCAACAGTTCAGGCTCAAGTTAAAATGTGTTAATCTCGTTTATCAAACATAATCAGCTCATCAGCTAGTTGTGGTTTTAAAATAAATGGTATATGGGCTAATCTCAAAACCAGTCCATAAACCAAAAATTTTCCAAATTAATTTTTTTTAATGGAATATAAGACTAGATGTATAATTTAATTTTAATATTAAAAAATATGTATTTCGACGATCATTAATACAATAACTTTTACCAAATACCACCCCACCCCTGATCTCTTAATGTTATACACGAATTAATTATTATTTTAGTTGCTTTTTGAGCTTAAAATAGCACTTACAGCAGACTCATCACAATATAAATTTCGTTAAAAAAAAGATTGATTTTCATTCGTACATTCATTAATGATCACAAAATTAGTTTATATATATAATTTGTTTTGTTAAAATAAATAAAATTGGGTTTATTATATAGTACTGAAAAACTGTAGCATGCGTTGTAAGGTGTGCGTCACAAAGGGTTCACGACTTTTATCAAAAAATTACAAAATTTTTAAGCTGCGAATAAGTGATTTTAGAGTTCACTTATATTCATCTTTCTTTTAGGAATTAGACTTTTTTAATAACTTCATTGCTGACAGCATTGGACACCCATTTGTTCCAACTCCTACACAATTTTTTAGGTTAAGACCAAAATTTGTCAAAGCTTTAAGAACTATTGATGATAGTGCCTTCGCATCACTTGACACATCAACGTCATCCATATCCTTTGAAGCCTCTTCAAATTTTTATTGTATGTTGAAATATTTTAAAGATAAGGAAATCTGGCTTTTCCCCGACAAATCCGTGCTTTCGTCAAAAATTATCGAATAGAATTTTGATTCATATAAACATAAATATTGCAAATACTAAGGCTTTTTAATAATTCAACCTTTGGTTATACAAAGATGCCATCTGCTGGGATTGAATGTAGAATAATAAGTATTTGAATACAGTAAACTAGATGTTTCATTGAAAATATCTAATAAATAGAAATTGGGAATTATTTCCTTGTGAAGGTTACTTTATATTATTATAAACATTTTTTTTCATTTTTCGAATTTATTCATTGCTTTCCAAAGGAAGGCTAAGGTAAAATGTAAAAAGAAAATACAATATAATAGTCTGGTAGTGTATAAAGTCATTTCTGAAAAATTAAAGGAATAGAACTATTACAAAAAAGCTTTACAAAATACATAACTGAAATTTAACTCATAGAATAAATTCGAAAAATGAAAAAAAATGTTTATCTAATAAATAACTATTAGGATTAAGATTTCGATACTTATTGAAAATTTGGTTAGAGATTCAATAAAAAAAACCTTGCTGGTATTTCAAAAAATATTGTACATTAAAAAAAAATAATATTATTGGGAATTCTTGTATTATCGAAATAAACAAAACATATTTTTATAATTTACTGGGGGAAATTTCCTTATTTCCCCCCCCTGAATCCGCGCCTGGGCTGCACTGTAAGGTATTGTCTAGCAATTGTTGAACGTTTGATATGGCCAAAGTTATATCCAGGGAAACCAGAAATATGCAATTGCATGTTTTTCTTTGTGTGACCAATGAAGGCAGAAACAATATATTTATCCGTTTTAGAGTTTTTTATGAATTTTGGCATCGATTTGTTAGTGCATATTTTTGCATATTTTACCATTTGCAGCATATTTTAGTTAAAAGAGCCTTTTTGCAGCATTTTTTAGGTTTATAGCGCATATTTTGCCTTTTTAACGCATATTTTGATACATATTAAATTTTTTTAGATGCCTACAATAGCTTTCGCAGCAAATAAATGTTTTTTTTTTCGAAAATCTGTTACTTTAATTTCGACATCTACATTTAATTGTTACTCTTAAATTGTAAGACAAAGCAGGTTGTAGACCAATCTTTTAGTATTCCGATTGACTCAGAATCCCTTTTTAAAGTGATCTAACGATGTCCATCCATCCGCCTGGCTGGTTGTCTGTCCATGTTAGCCTTGTGCGCAGAGTACAAATTCCAATTTTGTAGATAATTTGATCAAATATGGACGAAGTCTATGCAAATGGTGAGAATCGGTCTATAATTTCACATCCAAATTAGACTTTTTGTGTCTGCAAGCTATCTAATGAGGATGGTATTTAAATTAAATTCGTGCCAAAAATATTTTACTTCAAATTAAATTATTTTCGAATCGGTTCACATTTGTGAACCGTCTTTAACTAGCTTTAAATTCCTTTTAAATGTTAACATTTTTTAACAATTTAGCGACCGTGCCTAGAATCCCTTTAAGACAAAACCCCATATGGATGTTAATATCTAGATAATATTCGGCGCAAACATCTCTTATATGAATTTTACCCTTTTTTAGATTTTATTAAGTTGTTGAATATTGTGTCTTCAAGTGAGCAATTTAAATTTTTAGGGCATATTTTTAGCATTTTTCAGGATATAATTTCCAGTTTTTACTGCATATTCAATGCGCATAAAACGTGCTTTTAGAGCATATTTTTGGTCTCCCTGGTTATATCTTTATTTGATGACAAAAGGATAGTGTCGTCTGCAAATGTTGCAATCATACATATCTGTGTTTCTTGTTGGAGTAGGAATATCTGCTGTGAACAGAAGGTATAGGATAGGGCCAAGGACACTACCTTGCGGAACTCCCGCTTCCATTTTAATTATGTTTAAGCATTCATCTTTGTATTTAAGTGCCGGTTCACACACGTCAAGTTTGACTCGTCAAGTCTTGAGTTTTTAGAAGAGAGGGGAAAAGAAATGGCATTCTCTTTTCCCTTCTCTCCTAAAAGATCAAGACTTGACGAGTCAAACTTGAGTACTTTTACAGTAAAATGCAGTAAATGAGTAAACTAAAAAAAATTTCTCTCACAAAAAGCTGTTGTCCAAAAAAGTACGCGAACGCAAAATTTGTAAAAATTCGTAAAATAAAGGCAACAGCTGATGGCAAATAATTGAAGTGTTGAAAAATATTGACACTTTTGACTACTTAACTGGTTTTCTTATCGGTATTCGATTAAATACTTTTTATAACACGAACATTTTTGGAAAATACAAGCAAACTATTTTATGTAATCTTTCATATATGTATGTTTGTTTTTTATTTTACTAATTTGTAGCGGGTTAAATTATTTAAAAGAACATGAATAATTTTTTTGCTATTGATTACTTAAGTACCCAAATACTTCACACTTTTACAATTCTAAAAAATTAACATACTTGGTGGCCACACGATCAAGTTTTGCCTTTCAATTCCTTTCAATTTGCAATACACTCTCAGTTTTTTACTAACACACTCACAATTTTTAAATTGACCACGAGATGGTTTTCAATTTCACCTTTCCATTTGTTTGGCAATATACTTTCAATTTAACAGCTGAGTACAAGTTTGTCTTTATAAATTGTGTTGTTGTTGATATCTTGGAAGTAAATTGCTTACAAATTGAGTGCAGCCTACGTCACAGCTTTAAATTTATGTACATTTTGACAAGCAGTATATGTAAAAGACTATCAAGAACAACTTGCTCGTGTGGCCGCAGGGATAACAAAAAAAATTTCAAAAGTTTGTATTTAGCCAAATAAATGCTTCACAAACAAGTTTTATTAATTAATATTTATTCACTTTTTGTTTTGGTTTAATTTTTATTTCAACTTTTCTTTTATTTAACAATTTTTTCACAATTTGTATGCTTTTTATTTGTTACTTTTGTTTGTTTACCTTTTGAAACATATGTTTTTTTGATTTACAAAATTTTACTGCAAAAATTTCTGCAGTAAAAATTTGTAAATACTCAAACAAGAACTATCACTTTTCGCTCTCAATTTATGTTCTTATTTACTGCATTTTGTGTACTCGAACGCAATTTCGTAAAATGCAGTAAAGTTTATTAAAAAATAGTAAAAACTTTTGTGTTCTCGAACGCTACTTTTATCATTTCCAAAACTAGGGAATCATAATCTTCTAATTCATAAGTCAATGTAATTTTGTTTCTTTAAAAAGTGCATTTGAGATTATTGAATAAATTTGTCACAGCAAGCTTCATTATTTTAAAGTATTTATTCTAAGAATTGCATATTTTTCATAAAAGAGCTACAATATTTTGCATTTGCTCTTTCACAAGACCATTTATAACAAACACTAAGGGTATTCAGTTCAGAGTTTTTTTCTGATTGAAAAAACTTAAAAATGCGACTTTTAATTACAAAAAAAAGACAAGGAAAAGTTTTTAAACTTAAAGCTGCAATTTAAACAACCTTTGACCAAGTTAAACATTTAGTTTTTAAGTTGCGACATTGCAGTTTTTAAAGCGTTTTTCCATTTACCATTATTTTCATATATGTATACCAACTATTTTCATAAACGAAGTATTAATAAAATCACTTTTTACACTTTCGTTAGGCTTCTTGAAAAACATAAATATTTGACATTTGATTGACAGGTTGTTTTACTTTTGACACGACAGATACACATATATACAATTTAACACTTTCAAATTCTTCAACTTCACCATGAGTGCAATTTTCTATTTTTCCGCTTTTGCAAATCAAAAAAAAATTTGAACTGAATTCCCTTACTGAATTCCGGTCTTGTAATATCCTACACGGTCGCATTTAAGAATGCGAGACTTTGTATAGTTACTTTGCATTTTAAAAAACTTTAGGTGTCGAGGGACTATTTGCTCTTTTGACTATAAAGACAACATCCGTAGAAAGTGAACGTGTTTTCTTATTGACAGGACTCTTCTTAAATAAAATTAGAAATAAGCTACCAAAAGATTCTAAAAATGCTTGCTTTGCACTAAAATAATATTTTCAAAGAAATATTTTGGCTTTATATCGATGCTGTTGGCATTTCATTTTAATATTTACTATATAAATAACTGAAATGATATATTTTGTCCAGCATACAAAAACTTATTTAAAAGATCTAATTGTTACTTGTGTTGTGTTCAATTTGGCTAAAATTCCTGGGAAATTGAAAAATCATTCTCGCGTTCCCGGGAAATAAAATAGTCTGGGAAAAGAAAAGCTCAAGTTGCAAAGTCTAAATTGTTTTTATTGATTTTGTTCATTGAAAACAAACCAGCTAAGAATATTTTTTTTTGTATGAATATTTTATCAATCACAGAAAAAACAAGAATGGGTGTCAAATTCGGCTGTGCCTAATCTTTACCTTGGGTGAAGGGTATAAAAAAAATAATTTTTGGGATTTCAGTATTTTGATCATAACTTAGCCATTTTTAAACCGATTTGACAGATTTAAATACCGACGTGTTAAGGAAGAAATTTATTATTTACTTGAGTTATAAAGCTTGGACTCGGGAAGATTTTATTTTGGCCATAATTTTTTCGTATCTGAACTGATTTTTCCGAAATGTTCAGAAAATATTTTCTACTAAAGATTTCCGGTCTTTTGATATATAAGGCGTAACCATAGGTCATATAACAGTCCACAAATTCAGGTTTTTATAAAATTTTTGATACTTCTCCACTTCTCCAATTTCAATACCAAAACTATATTAAGAATACCTGACATAAAAATACCCCAACCAAGCCCCCATCATATCTGGGGGCTTCGGAAACCCCATTTCAACAGTCAGACGGTCAGACGGACTGATGAACAGACGAACAACCGGATTTGAACTTCGATTTTCATAAGGACCCAGAATATATATACTTTGTAGGGTGTGTGATCAATAATGTAGAAATTACAAACGGAATGACAAAGTTATATATACCCTTTTACCTTCGGTGAAGGGTATAAAAATATATATGTACCTCTATTGCATAAATTAAACCATAATAAATTAATGATAATATGGCATATATTCCAAAAATATATATACCGTTGTGCAAGGTAATCATTAAAAAATCAACTAAATTTTTTACTCTGGCACCATTAGAAAAAACGAGTTTTTTCGCTCTAAATTTGTCATTGGGCCCACTGTGCACGGGTTCAAAGCTTATTACGATGTTTACGTATATCTTTTTTTAAGCTATATTTTAAGAATCTGGTCAGTTTGATCATGGGTGAGATTAAAAGTTGAAATTTGTCGTACAGAGTTATTTATCTTTGCGGTTAAGGCGTACTTAAGTTTTTTTCCGATGGTGAGCTTTCTATGGGGTCAGTGTTAAATGATGGACTTAAGGAAATTTGGCAGTCATGACATGCCTTATTTAACTGCAGTAGCATTATTTTTTATGGCCTCAGGCGTACTAAAGTGTTTTTTGATAGTGAGCTATATATGGGCATTTCCATGTCATCGTACGTGACATTTGTACGCCTTCAGAGCGATAGATATTTGGCAAAAATAGTAGTAACTGGAAAATTTTTTTTATCATTATGTTTCATTTAGAGGGAACTTTATATGAAAAAAAAAAATTTTCTAATTCGGAACCTTGTTGTCAAAAATATCGGGCAAAATAAGTGCATATCGTACATGACATAAAACGGAAGTGATATTTGTGTGAATGTAAAATAATACGAAAATCTGCGAATTGTGGGAGGTTTTTCTCCTTTTTTTAATTTCATATATTAAACCACATATATTTTCTTTATAATCCGTAATTGGAAAAAAAAATTTTTTTTGGATGCTTTTATAATGACCCATATGTAATATCGTACGTGACATACCGTACGTGACAGATTTTTCTCTTATAGTATTTACAAGGTATGAAATATATTTTTTGTAAATATATGTATATTAAAACTTAAAACAAACAAGTAAGAAAGTATAGTCGGGCAAGCCCGACCATATGATACCCTACACCATTATATTGAAAAAAAATTTTTTGAGAGGGTACCCTATTTGGGACCCATGGCCAATCAAGGTCGCCAAAACAGAATTATGCTATGAGGCTTAGAATTATATAAAAGTTATTTGTGCTGAATATTATTTAGTTGTCTTCATCTATATGAGATTTGTTTGTCCCTAACCGATTTAAGGAAGGGGTTTATTTGGGACCTATGGTTAATTTTGGATCTAACAGCACAACATTTTGTCATGACATAGTACCTCTCGTAAAAGTCATTGTCGCCAATTTTTATGAAAATACCAACATTTTTAAGGAAATGACATTAAAAGCTATTTTCGGGAGTAGTACTTGTATGGGAGCTATGGTCAAATATGGACCGATTCCAATAAAATTTGGTAAGATGATATTGATTGTAATAAAATAAGGTTGGACCAAATTTTAACTAAATACCAACATAATAAGATGAAGCATTTAGTTGCATTTTAGTACTAACAATATCGTACGTGACGAACTTTAAAAGCTTATAAAAATTTTTTTATACCAATTTATACCAATTTTATTTTGAAACTCCTAAGACTGATCAATTTCAAATGATAAAGACAAATGATGATTTTGCACCACGTACGTGACTTTAGAATAGCATCCAAAACAAACACAAAAATATACCGCTAATCGAACTATATATTTGGTCTTTCCTCGTGGATCTTGTTCATTGTTGTTGTAACATTAATTTCAAAGCATAATTCCAGGGTTGCCAGTATCTGTATTAATTCGGCAGAATATTGAAAATCGTCAATTGCAGTTACTAAAAATGAATTAATAAGAAAGTGAGTTTATACTTTTATTTTTTGCTTTTTAAAAATTGTAATAAGCTATAAATACCTCGGCATAGTAAAGTTTGGGTTTTTTTCCTTTCTCCCATATTTGAAAAAAAGTTTCAAGCATTTTAATTTTTTGAGTCGTGGTTGACATTCTCATGGAAATGCCCATATGGGACTTATGGTAAATTATGCACTAATCTGTACAAAATTCTCAAGTGTGATTTCCAGTCATATAAAATGAACTTGAGCAAAATTAAATCAGAATTGGTGCATTCCACCACCATTTATGTTAGTTTTTGTTACACAAATATACATTTTTAGGGAGGTTGTTCCACGTTTAGGTTCAGAACTCTTTTTGACTCCTATTGAGCCGCCTGGGCTAGATTTCAATCACAAACTGCTTGGGGTTTTGGATAAATATTACATTTTTCTAGAGTTTACCTTATTTAAGATTCACGTGAAAGTTTTTTGTGCAGAATATTATTAAGATTTTAGAAAAGTAGCTTATATGGGACATATGGTTTATTTTGGACCTACGAGCAAAACATTTTGTCATGACATATCAATACCAACATTAAAAGGGAGTTATGGCATTAAATGCAATTTCTTTCATATGGTCAAATATGATATAAAATTTGATAAGATGATTGATTTAACCCTCAACAATAATATGCATAAGCAAGCTTAAACTTCGCTTTCATAATATCTACCGAGGTACATAGATATAATAACATTTAATGCATCATAGTGTGAAAGGACGATTTAAAGTTTGTTTATCCAAAAATTTACAAATTATATCTGTAATTTGTTTTTTTAAGAAAATCGGTATTTAAGAGGACATTTTTAATGGGGTCGAGTTAAAATAATGGGCTAATTGGACATACAATTGCATTTACCGTCCACAATGAGCATTTGTATGGAAACAAGGTAAAATAATAGATCGATTTGAGCTGATTTTGATCATTCTAGGTTGTCTTATACGGCCGCTGTACGTGTCAACACCCTTTTTATGGAAGGTAATTGATATTCTATAATAATAATATCTAAGCCTTAAACGAAAACAATATTTTGTAATTTTTTGTTTGTTTTAAATGTAAGTTAAGAAAGCGAAGTCTTTGTTCGAAGTCGACGAACAGGCCATTACTTTCAATATTTTACTAAGCTTTTGAAATTTCAAATTGCAACAATAAAATTCATAAATACTTCAATCATGTTTTTTGCCCATATCAACGCCATTTATGAAACGATAGTGGATTTCGGAAACCAAATTTCAATTTTGTCACACTGCGTCATCATTAAATGTTAATTTCTTTTAAATAAAACTTACAATTTTCAATTAACAAGATTTTGTTTGTCGTGCTTAATTCCCAATTTTTATTCTTGATCACTGATGCGCATTTCACTGGTTGCTTAGGGCAGATCATCAGGAAACTTGATCCAAAGATTTTAGAAAAACTAAAGATATTAAACAAATTAAAATTTTAAGCGAACAAGAATTATAAGCACCAGTTTTACTTTTAACAATATCAAAGCTTAAACAAAAACAACAACCATAAACAGTGAGTTTATCTTTCCTTACATGCCCCACTACAATTGGTTGGAATTCTTCCAACATTAATTGTAGTTGTAAGTATGTTAGGAAAAAACTAAAGAAAAACAAAAAACAACTTGCTTTATTGTTGTTTAGTTTTTTTTAAGCCGTGCACTTGCCAGTTTACAATTGTTATGGTCCCTGGCTTTTATTTTTGCTAATATACCTTTCCATTTTACCCAGAGTAAGAAAGAATATAACGACATATCGCTTCTTTGTTGCAACATTTCTCATAAATCAAAAAAAAAAAACAAATCTAACTTGGCAAAATGCGATTAAAGTTTTCAAAATGTACAGATTTAATAAAATATGTTTTGCTTTAACTTCGGTTCAGTTTAAGGTATAATATGGATTTTTGTTTTACATAAAAAGTAGGTATACAGGAACACTTAAGTTTAAGAATCTTAAAATTTATAATATGACTAAGTTGCATTAAAGGAGCGATATGTAAAGGGTTTTTTATGTTTTTTTTTTTTTGTATTATTTTAATTGTCGTATCAGCAATAACTATTATAAAATAAATACAATTAATTTTAATGCAATTATTTATAATATTTCATTGCCTTAACAAGATCTATAAATACTTAAGGAAAATGAAAAGAACTCAGGAAAATGAAAAAAATAATTATGGAGACAGGAGAACAGATAAGTTGAAAATGGAAAAACTTAAGTTAACACTATGTTGATATTGAAAGATTTGAAATCTGAAGGTCTTCGGAGTTAAGTCGCAACATTTGTTGGTCCTCGGAATTGATGCGAACTAATTGCCCGCTGTCAAAGGTTAAAAGATTGCTAAGACCGTGTTCGTTGTTGTTGTTGTTATTGTTATTATTGCTAACATTATTGCCATTATTAGAATTTGTGGCAGCTACTGTTGCATTGGCAAGACCACCGTTATTGTTAGTTGCCACACCATCGTTAGCTGTTGCATGTTGGTATTGCTGCTGCAGGTGATGTTGATGAGGATGCTGTTTGTAAAAGAACGAAACCATTAATCTTCTCAAGATTATTGTAATAAAATGACTTACAAAGTGATTGGGAGTAAGATTCCAACTGCCACCAGCCGCACTTGTTCCATTTCCTGATCCTCCAGCTGCATTGGCAGGTGTTAAAAGATTGTGCATCGTAAACGTGTTTGTATTATTGAGATTACTCAGATTGTTATTTCCAGCAGCTGTTGCTGCCGCTGGATTGAATTTTGTCTCCCAATGGGTTGCGCCAGCGCTCCCAAAATTATTGCCAAGATATTGCTGCTGCTGTTGTTGTTGCGTCTGTTGACCAAAGGCATTATAATCACTTATATCCATCTGGGGTGGAGCATTTGGATTAACATTATTGCCGCCAACAGCGTTCGTGGCATTGTACTGTTGGTTGGGGGAAATCAATTGCTGATTGGCCTGTGTACCTGTGGCTACTGTTGAAGCCATGCTATATGGTGACGGAGTGTTTTGAGTATATGCGCTGGAGGGTGATAGTGGCTGTGGAGATGGCGTTAGTTCCGGACCCCGGTACACACCATATGGTTGTGGTGACGTATCTACAAAAACAGGAAAGTAAATGTTTAAAAAAAAACAAAGCAAAACAAAATGTGTATTTATGTACACAACAAATTTACTTTCTTTCCCAGGAATATTCTAATTTAAAAACTTCTGCTACTGTAATTCTATTTTTATATCGAGCCATAACCGCAGAAAAAGCTTAAGCGACAAAAATAAAATTTTACAGGAAAAGGTTTTGTTTATTGTAAAAAAAAAGAAAACATATTAGAAATGGCGCTTGAGCTAAAATAGTTTTTGCTATAAAATCGTAACAGTAGCTTGTACGACCATACAATTTTAGAAGATGCAAGTTTCGCCAATTAATTAATTTATTAAAAAAACGAAAATTTAAGATTTTAGTTTGTTTGAAATGCCTTTTGAAATGTAATTCAGCTCTTGGTTTTAATAGATTCTGAACGTTTTCCTATTAACAAATTAAGGAGCAATCTTTTTAATGTGCTCATTATATATAGATACATATGTATGTATGTATGTGTGTACATAAAAGGTTTATTTAAATATTTTTGGGGGATGTTGGTATGGAGAACACAATGTTAAATACAAACGTCAACTGGAGGTTAAAATGTACATACATTCATACATACTTACATACATATGTACATTTTATTTGAGTAAATCCAAAAGAAGAAGAGCATTTTAATTCAATAAAAACAGCAGCAGTTAAGGATAAAAGAAGAATTATAAAGAAATTTCGGATTAAAATATTTTTCCAAAGTAATGCCACCATAGAATATCTAAGTTTCACCAAAATGATTTGTAAATCCTTCAAAGTTAATTGTTTTCCCTTTACCACAGATGCAAATGTCAAATGGATAACAGTGAGCAAAAAAAACTTGTACACTTGTTAAATTAAAATAAAAACACAGAGATTAAAGTAAACCATAAGGAAGAGGAAGCACTTAATCTACGAATCCAAGTGCAGACAGATATACGTCTATCACTTCCAAATATGTATTTGAAAGTGATGGACGTAAATCTGTATGGAGAAAGTAAGGGGAAGCACTTAGTCCACGATATATTTTTCATACTGTTAAGCACGGTGGCGGCAATGTTATGGTTTGGGATTTAAATCCGATTGAGCATTTGTGGGCTCATATGAAACCAAAATAAAAAGACTGCCACATACCCGGAAAATAATCCTTAAAAAACGCTCTCAAA
This sequence comes from Pollenia angustigena, assembly GCA_930367215.1. Taxonomy (NCBI): domain Eukaryota; kingdom Metazoa; phylum Arthropoda; class Insecta; order Diptera; family Polleniidae; genus Pollenia; species Pollenia angustigena. The sequence goes on along the minus strand of OV884057.1, from coordinate 112,978,208 downwards.
GATATCTGGAGTTCTATTCCCCAAGAAGTTACAAAAATTCTAGTCCATTCGATGACAAGAAGACTTCTTTCTGCTAAAGGAGATAAAGGACACGATACAAAATACTGAAAACCTTAATATTTTAATCTTTTTTAAAGTTACGTTAAGTTTTTTGTACTCTACAACTTTTTTTTGTTTATGAGTTTTAGCAAATTTATGCTTTTGTTGTTTTTTTCAAACGTTAAAATATACAAAATGAAAAAGAAGTTTTATTTAAATTAAAATCTAGATCTTTAAATTTAATTAATGTGAAATAAAAGTTATAATATGGTTTTACTTTAATCTCTGTGTTTTCTTTTATTATACCCACACCACAATAGTGGAGAGGGTATTATGCATTTGTGCTGATGTGTGTAACGCCTTAAAATATTGGTCCTAGACCCATCTTAAAGTATACCGATCGACTTGAAATTACTTTCTGAGTCGAACTAACGATGTCCGTCCGGCTGGCTGGCTGGCTGTCCATGTAACCTTGTGCGCAAAGTACAGGTCGCAATTTTGAAGATAATTTGATACAATTTGGGGCATAGGTTCTTATTGGCAAAAGGACCAAGCCTATTGAAAATGGGCCGAATCGTAGGACCAGGAGAGAATAGAGGAGGAAATTTCTTCCTCGCAGCAACCATCAAACCGATTTTAATAAAATTTAAAACATAGATAGATCCATATTTGTACGGACACATAAGCTATGCATTTTTAAGAAAATAGGACCACGAGGTGATATAGGGGCAATTTCCGCCTCTCAAACCGATTTTAATGAAATTTAAAACATAGATAAATCCCTATCTATATGGCCACATAAGCTATACAGTTTTTTAAAAATAGGACCACAAGGGGAGGTAGGGGGCAATTTCTGCCTCTCACAAACTTTCAAACCGATTTTAATGAAGTTTATAAACATAGATAAATCCATATTAATATGGGCACATAAGCATGATGTGTTATTAAATACTGTGGTGTAGGGTATCATATGGCTTGACCGACTATACTTTCTTACTTGTTTTAATTTAGCAAGTTTTTTTTTTGGCTCACTGTAAGTTTGTCATTCCGTTTGTAATTTATAAGCTTTGCTTATTCACTTTTATCTTAAGAGAATTTGGTATATTATAAAATGGAAATTAAAATTAGCGAAATACATTCATAAATGTCCGAGTTAAAGTCAATTAGCTCCATTTTTATACCCTTCACCGAAGGTAAAATGGTATGTATGTAAATATTGTTACGAAATTAGATTTATCTTAGAATTATTTATTGTTTGAGTTACAAGTTGGAAAACCACAAATATGCAATAGCAAGTTTTTTCTTGTGCGACCAATTATGGCAGAAGCAATATATTTATCCGTTTTAAAGCTTGTGATGAATTTTGGCATCGATATTTTATCGTTTGCAGCATTATTTCGCATAATTTAGCTCAAAGAGCCTTTTTGCAGCATTTTTTAAGTTTATAGCGTTTTTGAGGAATATTTTGATACATGTTAAATTTTTTTAGATGCCTAAAAGAGCTTTCGAAGCAAATAAAAACATTTTTTTTGCGATGTGTGTAATACAGTAATCTGGACCAATCTTTTAGTATACCGATCGACTCAGAATGACTTTTTGAGGTTATCTAGGATGTTCATTCGTCCATCTGGCTGGTTGTCTGTCCATGTTAACACTATGCCCAAACTACAAGTTGCAATCTTGCAGATAATGTTATTTAATTTGGTTAAAATATTTTAATTGTACTAAGGCAAAGTCTATCTATGTAAATGGTGAGAATCGGCTTTAATTTCACATATTCCCCATAAAAACTGCTTTCCAAATGAGACTCTGTGTGTGTGAAGACCATCGAATTATGTTTGTATTTAAATTGAATTTCCATTTAAATGTTAATATTCGGCACAAATAACTCTTATATGCACTTAAACATAACTTTGTTTTTGTGAGCCAATTAGTACCTATCGTTTCCAAATAGGGAAACATTTTTAAAATTTGTGTGCAAAGACAATGTTGTTGGGGCTTTATAGATTATAATTTTAGGTTTGTTTTTATTTAATGCAACTGTTATTAAATTGTTGAATATTTTGTGTTCAAATTAGCAATTTTGTAATGTTTTTGGGTATATTTTCAACAATTTGCAGGGCAATTTTTAAGTTATTACTGCATATTAAATACGCATAAAACGCGTTTACCTGGTTAAAAGTGATCTTGTAAATTAGTTGGGGTATTTACAAGGTGTGCTATCATGTTATATTGTCATAATGTTCTAACATTTTACAATGGTTAAAAAATATAGTTGTTGCTTTATAAACAAAAAGTGTCTTAAATTAATAGAACTTTGCTTGCTATGTTTATTGTGCTGTCGCTGACCCGAACATCCGAATTTAACCTGCGGCTAGCAATTTTTGCAACAAATCTAGTGGCGTCAAATTAGACAGAAGATTGAATTATGAGGGGTTGTTCACAACAGTCGTATTTTTTCATGTTATTATCTTAAGACATATGACTTTATGACACCTTGTGAATCCCCTCAAATGTTTATGTTGTATCAGTTTAAATTGTTATTTGCTCCACTGTAATTGTAGCCTCTTAATTTAATTGTAGGATAAAATAATTCGAACAGAATGTTCTAGAATCGACTAGAGAGTTCTTGAATCTACTACTGTACTTCTTCTTCTGGTTTGAGTGCTCCGGTAGGCTAGCTGGTAGCGACCTAGTCTATCAGCGCCGAGGTTGCGGGTTCGATTCCCGCCAGAGAATCTGGTTTCTTTCCTGCAGATAAGCATAAAGCTTTGCGGGATTAGCTAAGGAAATTATAAAAAAAAGGTTGTGAACTATAACTACAGGCTGACTCATAAATGTTTTCTTTAGTTTGTTTTGAGACATGAAACGGTTCAGTTCGTAACTAACAATTTGAATAAATTTTGTGAACGTATTAATTAATTTCAATAAAGTTTGTTAAGTTGAATAAGTGCGTGATTTATTTTGATTTGCAAATAAAAGAAGTCAAAGGTTTATTATAAAGAGAATAAGCCGAAACGGGTTTATTAAAGAAAAAAGGTAACAGTATTGAAATTTTCCATTCCCTATTAAGTATTTCATGCCAACTTAAATGCAAACGGACGTAATTACACAAAATTTCAAATCGAGTTTTTAATTTATTACGGTTTGCTTTATCAAACTAAATACATGCTGACGCAAATTTTTAGATCCCTGCGATAAAAAATGCGGCTTTATTAAAGAAATGCAAACTCAAAGAATACTTTATTATTATTGATTTTGTAATGTTTTTTGCTTCTCCTGCAAAAAAATTAAAGTGTAGTTACGTCCGTTTGCGTTTATGGTGACGATATATTCTGTGCCCTTATGAGTAGCGCGAAGCTGATTTAGAGATGTCCGACTGTCCGTTAAAATGGATTTTCCGTAGGCCACAGATATAATGGCGACCAGGTGTTTATATACTAAGTCCGGAACGGTTTGCTATTAAAATGCAGCCTGATCGGTCCACAAATGTTTTTTTATGTTTTGTATGTATATCTGGAGAACGGCAAGAGTCAAAGTTTCCAATAGCTCTGGTTATCAATACACAACATCCGACAAACTGTGGGCAGAATTGGAGAAGTGGGTGTGACATTAAATAGATTTATATCTAAAGAACGGTATTTATATAACTTTCTGTTTTATCGCTAGTAGGACAAAATTTAGGTTAAGACTAAGCACCCGACCGCTATAAAGGTGTATTCCAGAATTTACAATACTCTTACATGTTTTCTAATAACATTTGTCTTATGATTCCATTAATTCTTACCTCTTGGTTCCGTTTTAATCCCAGGTATGTTTGAAGTGTTCCAGCAATTTATATTTGCCTGACCTGTAAACATTAAATAAAGAAGTTTAAAGTAAATAAAAATAATAAATAAAATATTATATAAATATTGTAACAAAACAAGCAAAATATCGTCGGCTTTATATGCAAACCTACTAACTCCCTTTCAGCACATTTTACAGGAGAGACAAAAAACTTCTAATATTTTATATTGCTTGAGAGGAAACCCAAAAATATAGTTGGTTTTTCAAGACTCAAATTAAAGAAAAACTACATGCTGGCCGACAAGGCGTATCTTTCTCTACCGTACAGCATCAAAATCTCAATTCACTTAAAAAGTGGAGTTACAAGGTTTGTATATTAATCCGACGATATGTTAATTACATGCAAAAAACAATATAATAAAATAATATAATATGTATATCGTCACCTAAAATTCAAAAGACCGTAGGCGAATTATGATGCAATTAACCAAAATACATCATAATCAATCAAAATGTCGGTTCTGTATATGTTGTTGCTGACGGCCTTTTGGTTTTTAGTGACCATATGTAAACCAATTGCAAACAAAAAAAATTAAAGTTAGTAAAATAAATAAAATATGTGTGGCAAACAATTTTATAGCAAAATAAAATTGTAGTATTTTAAAGAAAGCAAATTTTTGAAGCTAAAAAATTACCGTCAACTTTGATCCTTCAATTGAAGACTTCTTTGCGGAATATCTAATTCGATTATTTAAGAAAATTCTAGTTACGCTGTTTAACAAATTCAAACATTAGTAGACAGCAAAATATATTCAAATTTACGAAATGTCCAAGATTTCCTTTGCAATAATTGATTTTATATTTATATTTATTTGATAATTATTATTGTTTTACCCATACAACAAGATATACAAAATCTTTTAGATTATAGTAGGGATAACAGGTAGTTATACAAAAAAATGTTTATAACATGGTACTTATTATTTTATATAAAACATTAAAAAAAGTGTTGAGAAAAAAAATAAAAAAAATTAATAATAATTAATGAATTACAATAACATTTATGAATAATTTAGAAACATGCATAAAACGAAAATTTTAAAACATAAAATGATTGAAATATTATTAAAATTGAGAAAACAGTTTAATAATTTCATTTTTGAAAATATTCGCATTGCTGATTGTTTGAATTCTGTTTGGAAGTCTGTTCCACACACGGATAGCATTAATGAAAAACTGCCGCTCTGAAACACTTGTATCTAATACTTGTTAGTTTACAGCCGCGGTTCGATCTTACAAATTGCAACCTGTTGTACAAGTATGATGGTGTTTTAAGATATATGATTTTGTGCAGTCAATTAGATTTGAGAAAGTAATGCCATACAATTGTTTCGCAAAAGAAGTTATATGATCAAGTCTGCGAAGACCAAAAACGTATCTGGTTATGTTGTTAAATGCTACCTTTAACTTTCGTGTACTATCTGAGTCACAATGTCCAAATATTTCACTTCCGTAAAGTAAGCAGGGCATTACGTACGTTTTAGCAATACGCATTCTTATGTTAACCGGTGTGCAAGAAATGGTTGACCATAGAGAACGTATCATGGATTGAGTTTTACATACAATAGAGTTAACATGATTCGACCAACTTAATGTTTGATTGAATACAAGCCCCAGGTTTTTTGATGAGGTGACTATATCAATTTTTTGTCCATTTATCATTACGTTAATATTGGGAATCAGTAAATTGGTTTTTCTGTGAATTATTATACATTTTGATTTTAAGGGATTCAAACAAAGGCCGTTCTCAGATGCCCATGAAGAGACTTTATTCAGATCTATATTTAGAGCATTAATACTTTGTTGTAGTGACATAATGGGTGAACTTAGGTAGAGCTGTACATCGTCCGCATACATGTGAAATTTGCAGTATGAAATACAGGTAGGTAAGTCATTAGCATACATCGAAAATAACAATGGTCCTAAGATTGAGCCTTGTGGTACTCCTTTCTTAGGAAGACAGTTTGAAAACGGTTTGTGACGTATGATTTTATTAGTGAAACCGCAGTACTGGAAAAATTAAACTGTTGTCTTAGTTTCTTACAAAGAACAAAATGATCAACTGTGTCAAACGCCTTTGAGTGATCTAGAAGAACCAACATCGTTACCATTCCATTATCTTTATCACTGCGAATATATTCGGAGACATCAATGAGTGCAGATACACGACTGTGTTTTTTACGAAATCCAGCTTGTTTTTTTTTTTAAGAAGTTGATTTCTTTCCAGGTATTTGCACATTTGCTTATGGACAATTTTTTCAAAAATTTTGGAGAGATAGCAATAGGTCTGAACTCAGAGCCTGTCTTAGGCACTGGTATAATTTTTATATATTTCCAACGTGAAGGAAAAACTGATGTTGAGATAATTGTGTTTATTAAGTGAGTTAAGTAAGGTAGGATTTGTGGCAGTAGTATCTTAATGAATTTCGGATTTATGTCGTCACACCCAATAGCATTTGACTTAATTGCTTCCATGCTATATAAAACATCAATTTCATCAATGCAGTGAAATTTAAATAAATCATAGTTTTAAAAACTGTTTTATCGACCTTTTATTCCATAAACTTTAAATAATATAGTTTTTGAACTTGTTGGCACTCATTGATAAAAATAGTTAGTTTAAATACACTAAAGGGGACAATGGAATGCCTGAGAAAAAGGCGATTACTAAGAGGATCATAGTCCTTTAAAACATGTCACCTGATATTCGGCTTAAAGATCGATTACAAATTTTAAATACATTTTGGGAGTTATTAAAAATATTTCTTTATGTATACAGTTGAACATCGATTATCAAGCTCGGTCAGACGAGAACGGCCATAGCACGGGTAAAGCTTTGACATCAATTATATTTTCTAAAACTACTGTCATAACTAAAATAATTGATCGAAAAATCTCGCTCTATTTCACATAATATCGATATATAAATATACATGTGTATGCATAAGTAACATAACTCTCAGCTTACAATTTTGTATACATTTTCGAATCTATTAGAAATCATGCTTCAAGAGCAAAATAACCGATCATACATGATACTCGTTGTGAAAAAATGGTACCCTACCATTAATTACCTTAAAGAATCATTTGTAATACAATTTGCTGATACCTTTTTGAGCATATTAATGATTCATAAGTGAATCGCTCTACACCTTTTTAAGTTGAAATTGAGAACATACAAATTAATATTCAGAAAAACGAATTGATGTTCAGAAAATACAAATTGATATTAAGAAATCCAAATTGGTGTTGAGAAAATAAAAATTGATATTAAGAATTCCAATTTGATATTGAGAAAATTCAAATTGATATTAAGAATTCCAAATTGATGTTGAGAAAATACAAATTGATATTAAGAAATCCAAATTGATATTGAGAAAATACAAATTGGGATTGAGAAAACCCAATTTAATATTAAGGAAAACCAAGTTAATATTGAGATATAAATTCATAGTTTTATTGATATTAGGAACAAAAAAATTATGAGTTTAAAAACAAGTAACTGAAAATATTTGAAAATCAAGTTTTATAAAAACATGTGTATAAAAAATTATTCACCAACAGGCATATTCTCCAGTTCTATTGCTCTTTGGTAAAATGTTGTACTCCTCTGCACAGTCAACTGTGGTTATAGTAGCCTTAGCTTCGTCGATAACACCATCCAAATCAATTTTGGACCATATTAACTCAATTGGATTCAACATTGGGCTATAAGGAGCCAATCGAAGAAGAGTCGCTGGTGAATTTTCAAAAATTATTTTCATTTGGCTATGACATGGTGCATTATCACACACAACTAAATCTTGTAAGAGGTTTCCTAATTGCTCCCATCGATTCATTAAGCTGTTTACCCACTCTCTTGCGTCTTGCATTCTGAATGATCCTCGTTTTCTCGTCATAAGAATTACTCCAGAGGATGCTATTCCCCCGATTAGGTGGACATTTGGACCTCGGAAAGATGGTACGTGTATTGTAGCTCTTAAGGTGGAAGTACATAACACGCGTTAGTTCGTCGACAAGTATCGTGCGTTTATAAACTTTAGCGCGTCAAAAACTGCAAGTTACACAACACGCGTTACAAAAGCCATTCCTATCAGCTGTTTTTTTATTTGTTTACTTATTTGTGCATTAAAAACAGGTTCGAAAGTATATCAAGATTTTGTTATTTTATTAAATTTATTCTTTTTATATAAATATTGTATGCTTTTTAAGCTCTTCAATAAGTTTTTCTTTCATGATTCACAAATTTGTTAAATTATTCTTTTTATTGTCAGCTGATTACTTGTCAAAAACACACAACGCGTTAAAAAGTTCAAAGTTAACCAACTTTCTGGCGCAAACGCGTCAAAATATTTTGCATGTAGCTTGTTCTATGAAAACACACTAGCTTAACTTTTTTTGACAGAAGACGACAGAGCGCGCGCGCACTAACGCGTGTTATGTACTTCTACCTTTAAGCCTTCTCTGGAGCATCCACGAGTTCTTCTGCAGAACAAATTAAAATTAGTTTCATCAATCCAAATTATTTGTTCTCCACTTTGAATGAAATTATTTAAATCCTCAACATATTTCGCTCGTTTTTGTTTGTTTTTCATGCTGTTCATTGGAAATTGTTGTCGTTGTGACACATTTCTGAAACTCTCTTTGAACGTTTTCTTTAAGCTCCTGCAGCGTAATGGTGGGTATTGATGCAACGCAATATGTATTGCGATTTGTAATGTTTATTATACATAAATAAAGGACAATGTATTTTTTATGTATACAATATATATTCAAAATATAATAATGAAAATCTCAATATTAATTTGTTTTATCTCAATTTCAATTTGTATTTTCTCAATATCAATTTGGATTTCTTAATATCAATTTGTATTTTCTCATTATCAAATTGGAATTCTTAATATCACTTTGTATTTTCTCAATATTAATTTGGATTGTCTCAATTTCAACTTAAAAAGGTGTAGTGATAAATGCGTTTTATATTCAAACATTTAGAAATCATTACTTGAACATATGAATGAATCATATATAAAGGATTCATAGCGCTCAAGTGATAAATCAGTTTTCAATCATCAAAGTGATCTGAAAAGATGAATTTAGGTGATTTTAACAAAACATTGTCATCCAAATGCTTGCTGGGCTGTAACATTCAAATAAAATATGCAATAAGATGTAGAACAAACGAATATCAAAACTTAAGCTTCCCTTTAGATCTGCTGAATTTCAAATGCCATTTAAAAAATATTATTTAGTTCAAGTTTTTTATTTTGCAAGTTGTTTTTTTATGTTTTTATTTTCAGTATAAAATGTTTGTTTTCATTGAGAGGAACTTATGTTATACATATTTTATGTACAAATAACTTATAAAAAATATTATTCCATTTTACAAAATTTATTTGCTATTTATGTTTTTTGTTTATATTGTTGCACCTGTGTACAATTCAAAAAACATTTCAAAAAAGTATTTGGACTAGATAAAAAAGTCAGTGTGAGCACTCTGAAACTTTTCATTCAGAGAGTCAGAGTTTATTGGTGAGAGGTTAGAGAAGAATATCATGTTCTCGTTCCCTTTCATCAATTAACTCAGACTTTTTGTAAGAAAACTTTCATAGTGTTAAATCAGACGAATTTTCTATATTTAATAAAAAAAAATCTGTGTACTTGGAAATCATTTTACTTTATGATTTTAAAATTTCAAGTACTTTAATTTTTAAAAATTAAGAAAAATAATATGTATTTCAGTTAATACTAAATAATATTTGTATTGCATAACAAAAACAAAAAAAAAATCTATTTCTAATAAAATGGAGCAAATTTTTTTTATTTTATAATTTCATGAAAAAGAAGCGCGTTAGCCTGTGTTTATTGCCATTTTACTACAAAGTCTTGCATATGTATAATTTTCTAAATATTTTCTTAAAAATTCAACAAATTAGAAAATATTTTAAATTTAATTCAATTATTATCTTTGCTCCACAATTATTTAAAACTTCTCTATAGTATTATTAATTGAAAAAGTTTATTAATTTGTAGTGCTTTTTCCTTTTTTTGCTATAATAATAAGCTTTTAAATGTGCTAAGAGCTTTTGCTATAAAATTTACTCTAGATATTTATTTTAACAGACGTTTAAAGCTTTTTTTATTGCATTTAGTAAAAAATAATTTTAAATATTTTTTCTACTAAACAACATCTTTTTATGCATAATTAAATGTTTTCTATCTTACTTTTATTGGCAAATTTTCTTTTAATATTTATTATCTCATTTTTTATTTAAACATTATAATTAGTTTTAATAAATTTTAACAATTTTTTTTTGTTTAACTACAATTCATATAAAATACAAAATGTATTAGTTAGTTTGTTATTTGAGTTTTTTTTTTAAATTTTCTTTTTTGAAATCATTTAATTATTTTCTATATAAAGAAAAGCTTATTCTTAAATACTATCGGTGAATCTTTTGATTCGAGCAAAAATTCAAAACAATTTGAAATTGTACAAAGTTCTAAGTGTTTGGACTTTTCAGAAAATAAACTTAATAAATCCTGTGAAAAGTCCGTGTTTTCAAAATGCTTTTAAGTTAAGAGATGTTGAAAGTAAGTTGATTGGAATAACGAGATTAAATTCCAACCAAAATGTTAAAATTGTTTTTCAAACATCTTCATATTTCATTGGGTAAAAATCCGGTTTTACTTTCATTCCGATATACGGAAGATCCGTTTTAAATTGAAATCTTATATTTATTACAACTGATTGTCCAAAACAAACCTTTCAAAATATTTCAACATTTTGTTGCGTGTGTTTTATAACACTGTGCAACAGAAAAAAAACCAGCCTCATCAATTACAACGCGAAATGAAGGTATAATTCTATTAGAGGAAATCTGCCACAGGGTTTTGAAAAGTTAACTCGGGTTCCCGAAATATGGGCGCCTAAAGTTTTTTTGAAAAGGCGTTTGGTATAAGTAAAGAAAAATATGCTAAATGGTCTTCTGAGCTAAAAAATAATTTCAGATGTCTTCAATAGAATCGTATGGCGATTCTTTTCTTAGGAACCATTTTTGTCCTTTTTTTAACTTCCCCACAAAAGTATACTAAAACGGCACTTAAGAAGGGTAAAAATGTTCCACGAATATTTTATGCATCAAATTTCGATAGGGGTCTTCTAAGATCAAAAAATCATGCAATGTATGTAAAACGGATTTGAGAAATTCCGGGCCTTGAAATTTTTCGATAACCTGTTTTACGCAGAATATATTTGTAGAACATTTTAATCCATAAAAGTGCCGTTTTAGTACATTTTTGTGTAAGAATTGGGAAAAAGGACAAAAATGACACCTTAAAATGATAGTTAGGGGGTTAAAAAATTCTAAGAAAAGAATTGCCATACAATTCTACTTAAGAAATCTAAATTATTATTAAGCTCAGAAGTTTATTTAACATAATTTTTTTTTTTTTTGACTTATACCAAACGCCTTTTCAATTAAATTTAAGGGGCCTATATTTTGGGATCCCGAGCTAACTTTTCAAAACCCTTTGGCAGATATTAGTAATTTGCTTTCATTTCGCGTTGCAAGTGTTGAGGCTGGCGGTGATGACCCGAATTTTGTTGCACTGTGTAATAGACCATACTTTCAATACAAATTCTAATCCAGTAAATCACGTTAGTAAATATTGGGATCAATTTAGACAGAAATATCTTTTAGAAATAAAAAGTCTTAATAATGTTCTAATTAAGTCTATAACCAAACGAAATTCCGATTTATCTTAATCTTAAGAGTTGTCGTACTTGTTTCCAATAATTTTTTACTAAGATGCATCTCAAAAATATAAAAGTGTTTTATTTTGATCTGCACCATTATTTTTGATATTGAATTACAGCGAAATTATGCCCCTTTGTTATGTTTTACGACCACTGTTACATATGAATTAGAAAATAAATTTAATTAAAAAACAGAAAACTTGGTATGGAACACCTCAAGAAGTTTAGGTTAAAACTCAAATCGCTGGCATAATATGCAAAGGCTCTTAGTCCACTCTTTTAGAAATTGCGATTTTAATGCAGTTATGTGCAGTGCAATAAGTAAAAATACATTCATTACAAAGAAAACAATTGTAGTAATCTCGTTTTTTGTTGTAGTTAGTCCAATTTATCACAAGAAAAAGCTCTTTGTCCACAAAAGCTTTTTTCTTGGCAAATACTTATGTTTTCATCTTGCTTCTACGCACATAGAAAACAAGGAAAAATACAAAATAATTACGTTTACAGAATTCAAAAATGTTTACGCAAAAAAAGTTTGATTGCTTTTTGACTCTCCTGTAAAATTTTAAATATGGACTTGAAGCCTTTGCATGTTAATATTATCGTCATGTAAATTAACGTTTACGTTAAGTTTATGTTTTTGAATTTCGCACATAAATGTATGCAAGGGAGTTGACGGCCCTTCTTTATAAATGAGCTTTTGAAAGATTACACTGTGCTAGTTGAAAAAACTGTCGAAATAACGGTATATTCCGAACACCAGAGCTTACCTAAAAAAACGGTAAGCACCACTGGATCCAGCGTATCCGAATTAGGTTAATTCACTAGGTGCCCCACTTAAGAGAAAAAAGTGTTAAATTCTCTAGCACAGTGGTATTCAATAAATCATAAACAGTTACAATTCAAAATTTATCAAAATCATTTTTTTTTTTTCTAAACCGCTTTTTTGTGAAAAACGTGTTACGTTTTTAGGTTCACACACCTTAACCTTACAACTCAAAACGAAGCCTTTTTTCCAAAAAATACAGCACAAAACTAAAATAAAAATAGCAAAATTTTGCTGTGACACTCAAATGTTTTAAAACCTGTTTTTTGCTGCTCCTGAACAATTGTAAATTTTGAGTTGTGATTAAGTGTGATTTTTATAATCAAACAAAACAATTTTTGAATGTCATTTTTAACAGGCTAATAGGGCCTAAATTTCTTCAATGAAAATAAAATTCAATTTTTAATTACAATATTTTTTTAACATATTTTCGAATACGGGTTTTCAGATGTGGATTAAATTTAAACATAGTTTAATGTGGTCTGAAATTCTGATTTTTCCGGCGAAATGTGATTTTTTTATTAATTCATTAAAGACCAAACTTTTAAGCAAACTTAAGCTGTATCTTCAAAATTTTGTATATAATCTTGGTAATGGCGGTACAAATCTGTTTTCAGATTAACTAAACTTAGTTTAACACAGAAAAAATTATTTTTCCAATTCAAACAAAAAACTTGTAGAATCAAACAATTGTTTGTCTGAAATCGGTCCTATAAACAAATTTGAATATTCAAACAATTTATTTGCATTTTGTTTATTAAAAAAAAAAAAAAAAAAACACTGGGGTCTAATCACCGCATACGATATCGAGCAAAATTGATCGAAATTACTTATTTTGGTATCATGAAACTCGATATCGAATGAAATGTATTGAATTTGAAATAATAGCATTCGTTATCGAGTAACTCGACATTACATTTATCGAGTTTTCATTCGATACGTCAGTGTCTATCGTATGCAAAAACATTTGATAGTTAATTCGATACGATAGTATCGAATGCGGTGATTAGGCCTCTGATTTTTTCAAACAAATAATTTAACTGAATCAAACAAAAAGTTTACTGAAATTCATATAGGCACTAAATTTCAAAATAAAAAAAAAGTTTTTGCACAGGCAATGACGTGCACACAAGTAAGCACTATATGAGAAGATGACGGCAGAGCAGAGCCGCCGCCGGCTGGCTTTGAGTCACATTTTTTTTGTTGGAATAATTTTTGAACGAAGTCTTATTTATACACACAACACAATAGCGGTATTCACACCGAGCTTCTTAGTCGTTAATCGTTACTTTTTATACGCATTTGTTTTTTGTATTTTTAACGCGCTACCGGATTAACATTTAACAAATTAACGACACGGCACCCCTGATAAAATAAGTGTTAGTTGGTAACTCACTACTTACCGTCAGCAAACGTTATTTGTGTCAAAGCATGAGTAATTAAATAGTTTAAAATGTTTTTTTTTTTACACTTTCTCGTGGCATGTTTTATTTTTTCCAGGGGGTCTACTCTCTATTGCGATGCGAAAACAATTTCGATGCGAGAGCTATATGCCAACTTGGTACTCTCTATCACTTTCGCAAAATTTTCTGAAAATGAAGCGATAGTGGCAATCAAAATTAAAGATGGCGCGGATTTACAGTAATGAAATGCCAAAGTGTGTACAAATATTTAAAATTGGAAAATTTAAATAAAATAAAGTGATGATTTACGAAAAGAAAAAAAAAAAAAAAATTAAAAGATGCGAAATACACATGCGCAAATGTATTGAAGAGTACCAATCGCTAGATTTGCTACAATTTTCTTTCGCATCGCAATAGAGAGTAGCCCCCCAGAATAATAAATTGTGTCAGAACAATAAATCAGTTGTTTTACTACGAAAGTTACCAGACTAACAAAGTTTTAAAAAGGGGGTCGTTCACAGTTGGTAACTTTAACAAATTAACAAACTACCGAGTAACAAATTAACAAGTTTGGTGTGAATATCACTAATGTTTTTCTTTATCACTCTCTGTTGCTGTATCCTTTCCTTTGCTAAAGAAGAAATGTAACCAAAAACGGCAGCAGACCGACTCGATATGTTTTACGCCATCATTCTATTTTTGTATTTGATGTATTTAACCAAACAGTTTTAAAAAATTGAATACGGGATTTTGTTTCTTGTAATGTTGTTTCTGCTATTGTTTTTCTTATAGTTGCATTTTTTTAAAGCGTCCAAAAATAGACGATCAGATAAAAAAATGCAAAAAGACGACAACATTAAAGAGCGTTAAATATTTCATACAAAATTATGAAAACTTGACACCAATAACGCGTTTATTATAGCTCTGTTTCTTTACTCTACTTTGGGATCCCTCGGGATCCCAATTTGCACGAAAAGCGTTCCCGTACTTTTAATTTGTGTAAATGAGAGCGAATTTGAGAGAATAAAATTCTTCTTCTTCTTGCACGAAACAGCCCAAACTTTTTCTTCGTGCAAATTGTGTAAATGGTCAAACAGCTGTAAAACATAAACAAAACAATGAAATGCAAAGGAAAAAAATCATGAACCAAATTTTGGAAAAAGCGTTGTAGAGTAAAATAATTTACTTAAATATAAAGTTTTATGTTGAAATATTAGGAAAAAATAATGTTAGTTATTGTAAAAGTGTTTGTTTTGTTTAGTTTTTGGTAAAATTAGTTTATTTCTACAGACAGCATAAAATTTTTCAAAAGTGGCATAAACTTTTATCCTTTTGTAAGGACTATGAAAGCAATGGACTTTTTATTTTGTGCTTAAAATTTGGTTTTTTCTGTTCCCGTACTTTTGTGTAATTTTGTCTCTTTGTGAGAGAAATTTATGCTTGCTCTCATTTTCATGAACTTTACCCAAAAAGTAAAGAAACAGAGCTTATATTTTTGAAGAGTTGTCCACATTTTTGTTGGTTAAATAAAAATCAAACAAAAATATTGATTGAACCAGTAAAAAAATTTATAGAAATTAAAAAAATTTTCAAACAAGCGTTTGTTTGAAAATAATTCGGCAATAATTTTTTCTGTGAACAGAGATCTCAAAAACCCAGCCTTAATGTATTCACAATTTCCAGTAACCGTAGAGGAAAATTTTTAAACATGTAATTTTATATCAATTCGTAAGTTATGAAAATATATTTTTAAGATACCAATAACCCCATTACAATTTAAGAACAATGGGAAAAAAAGAAAAAAAAAAAAACAACCACCACCACCAAAGTTTAATAAAATAGATTGAGAGGATATTGAAAATAACCAGATAATAATACAGATACTATAAACTGAAATTGAAAACTTACGACCATCTTGGTGATCATTTTGGTGTTGACTTTGCTGTTGTTGTAGTAACAAATGAACGGGATCACCGTTAGTTTTTTGACGCTTACGTCTTAAATGCGCGGGATCTAAAAAAAAGTACAACTTTTATTTTATATCATTAAATAAAAACAGAACAAAAAATAATAATATTTAAAAATTAAATACGTTGGGAAATCTTACTTAAAGTAACGATTTTCATTATTTCTATAAACTATTAATAAAAAACACCGGGCAACACACCAAAAGTTGCCTTACTTCTGTCCGTTGTTTTTGGTTAAATTGAGAGTGCTGATTACGATGGCATCATTAGTTTTTTTCTATCAGCTTTAGTTTTAGAGGTATAATGACATTTAACATTGGCATAATTTACACAACTTTTTGTATTACTCGCATAATATTTAACGAATGACCCTACAAACATTAAAATATTTTAGGGATTATTAATCCTCACAAAAGTCTCTTTCATTTGACTGGAAACACATTGGTGAATGCAGCAGGATATCTAGCTTGTATTACAATGATATTCGAAATGATGTTTTTTTAAGGTTAGTCCTTAAAACTTTGGAAAGTCCAATTATATATATTATGCAATTTATAAATGTCACTTTAACTTAAAAACTAGAGCTGGTGGGTAAAGTCTCATGACGCCACCGTTATCAGCAGATGCAAATACAGGATCAGCAATTTTTATTTAAGCTACTTTCAAAAAGCTCTATTTTGCTTTGCTGTGTAATAATTCTTTTACAATGAACTACTAATTACTAAAATATGATGATTGACTATTTAAATTATTATAGTTAATACATTATTATAGTTTTTATAGTAATAATAATATTTTTCTTAATTTAATACAAATTTTAATTTTAATTTTCAATAGAAAAAAAAAACAATTCAACTTCTTGTACAAAAATGTTTTAACTTAAAAACTATAAACATTATTTAATATTACAATTGGATTCGATGGGCTCATTTTCTAAAAAAATGTTTGAGCACCCCAAGCGACGGGCCAAGAAGCCAATTGTGAATATATTAGTAATAATTGATATTAACAATTTCAATATCAGAACAACTTTTAATAATACAACATTTTTTATACACAATAAAAAGTGTATCCAATTAAAGTCGTGCTGGAGAGTAGGTGATTTTTTCAAATTTCCTAAAAAAAAGTATATAATTTGATGTCAAATTTTTGTCCCTCTTAGTTTTTTCTTAAGAAATAATTTGTTGTTACTTTGAGACCAATCGGGCCAGTCACCCACATATTCCGCACAAGAATTTACATGTGTAAGTGCACATGTAAATTAAGGCTTAGAGAAAGAGAAAGTAAACACATTATGGTGGAGATAAACTGATTTTATACCGGAGTTAAAATTCATCCATTTATCTCTTTCTCTATTTACAAAACAAATGTACTGCCTGATGACAATTACAACAAACACAAGTGGTGAGATTTCAAATTAATTGTGTGAAGTCTCCGATCACAAAAAATGCATAAGCATTAATTTAAACGATTTGCAGCTACTAAACGTTCTGCCACCTCTTCGGGCGTTAAAATTTCGCCAGCATCGACTGGAGCATAATAGGCCGAGGTCTCGTCAAACTCGCTGACCGTCGCCTGTGGTGGTATGCTGGTATACAAGGCAAAATGTTCTGCCTCGGTTAAATCAACATTTGGATCGAGCTGAACATTAAATTGTCCTTCGCATAAGTTGCGCAAACTTTGACGATCTGTTATTGCCACTAATTCCATGTTACCGTCACAAATCGGTATGTCAGCTAGTTGAAGAGCCGAGACAGTCTTGCGGTCTAATGTATTGTTTAGAGTTACAGTACTGGCATGAGAATATTCCTCGTTTTGGGGCAAACTATTGACGCTGTCACCCTTAAGGGGAATATGTATGACATTAGCATTTAAGTGAGCTGGACGTTTGCCCGACACACTACTAACACTGCGTCCAACAGGTTTGCCCACTTTCTTTACTTTCTTTTCTGGAGAGTTTGGCAATGATGTGGGCTGTAGAGATTTAATTGAGCGCATAGATGCCCGATTGGAATCGTTCCAATTAAAATTGCCAATGCTGGGTTCACGACTCACAGTTGGAGTGGCCGCCTTCGAACCAGCCTTTGAGCCCGCAGTGTGATCTCCAGACTGGCTAAGATCGGATTTGCTTTTACGTCTTGAAAAAAGTTTGGAAAAGAAGCCTTGTTTCTTTTGCTTTGGCAAAGTACTTGAACTACCCGGTTTTTGTGGCAGACGTTTAGTAGGTGGCGACTGATCTGGGGTTTTCATTATAATAATAGGTGTTTGCTGACGTGATTTACGATCTAAAGTGCCGTCGATATTGGCTTCAATTGAGCGATTTTCAGCATTACTATCTTGTTTGCGTAGGCGTTTTGGTGGCAGTGGAGGTAATTTTTCCTCCTCAGCGGCTGTGACATGCATATGAGGTGAATTTATTTTCGGTGGTGCTGGTCTAGGCGGCGTTTGTAGTTGCATCTGTGATTCTGATAAAATATCTAATTTTTGAATATTTACTGCTGGTGCTGGTGGTGAAGATGACCCTGAAACTAAAGTCGGGCTAGTTCGAACTTCAATTGGATCGTAATGATCGTTTTCAAAGTCAGCTTCTAAGGTAGATGTTGGTGGTGTTGGGGGCATTATGTCATCCATTGGTATGGAAATAGGATTTTTAAAAGCTATTTGTAAACTGCTATAGGTAGCAGCATCATCAAAACTCTCTTCAATTTCCATTGCAGTTTGGCCCCCATCCACGACGGTGGCATCAGTTCCCGGAACACAAGAATCAATGCCATTTAATTCATTCATCAAAGTACTGTTGTAAGTATCTCGACGAATGACATGATCTGAATAAATATCATCCAATTCGGCCACCTGTTCCAGCAGGTCGCTTAACGTTTTATCTTCCGGGTAATTAGTTCCCACCTGAGTATTTGCTGTAGTAGTTGAAGAGGTGGTGTTCGTTTCAATTGATTCGTTGAGAGTTGGATTCTCCAACTCCTGCAATTCATTAGAGTTCATCCATTCGGTGATTTTTTCATTCGCATTAATTACAGATTGTTGGTTTTCTTGATTCTGCGGATGTTGGTGACTGGCGTTTAAAAGTTCAACGACTTCTTGCAAAGAATCACGTTGGTCTGGTGATAGTTGTTGTTGCTCCAGCTCACGCATTTTCTCGTCAATTATTGTGTCAATTTCTAATTGACTACGTCGTTTGGCTTCTTCTTCGTCTATGTTCGTTGGGTCGTTAGTCGATATCAGTACAGTCTCGGCTTGTGATTGTTGTAATGGAGATGCTTGTAGTTCCTCAATAGTTGGTGTATTTAAATCAATAACATCCAATTTTTCATTAAGATTTTGTTCTGGTTCCTTTAAGTCGATAACAAGAATTTCTTGGAAAATATCTAAGTCGGGTTTCCTCTTAAGGTTCCGACGAAGATCCAAAAATCGTTTCCTACCTGAATCCAATGGTACATATTCGAAAGGAAGTGATTCACTCGTAACACCATCCGATGGTCGCTTCAGTTGAATTAACACCTTAAAACACCAAATATTTTGAATGAAATATTAAATCCAGAATCTCTAGAAAGTTAACAAGTATACACTGCTTACCTTCGCTGGTTCCGTTATATCAATTTTACGATATCGGGGCGTTTTAAATGCTATTGCAGTTTGTTTGTGTACATCGGTATGTTGAAATTCTCCGAATGCCTCCCATATCGTTTGGCCATTACTTTCTTCAAAAAAACGCACGGAAATATCTTCTTTGGCAACTTTTTCACACAACAAAATTATCTGTGTATTGCCCAGTACAGTGGCCGAACAACTACAGAGACGACAAATTACCAGATCTGACATGGCCTTCTTGTCGTATATTGGTTCTGAGACTACTGGCGGCAAAGGCTGCGTGAAACGACCCTTCTGGTCGCTCTCCATAAACACTTGAAAGCACAACCTCACAGCGTTCAAATCAATACTAGAGGGCTGAAATCTGTGCGCAAATCCAGCTAAAAAAAAAAAAAAATACTGACATTTTAAGGATGAACAGGTAACATATTATTTTAACTTTTGTTTTTACTTTTGAATGGATCTACGCGAATTTCTTCGCGAGCTTTAAGTGCTGCCTCAATATCTTTCTTTTTGACACACTGAATACCAAGGTTGCTAAACACAGCCCTCATTGTCTCTGAGTTTATTTCAAGTGTACATACGCCTTTCTTACAACCCTCCTTGCCGACTAGATTATGAGGATGAGGTCTGAAATAAATAAGATACAACCGTATCTGAATAAGATACAACTTTGCAAAGTGGAATGATAAGTACTGACTTACCTATAAGGCTGATCTTTGGTGACACATGATACAACAACTACGGCACGTCCTTTGTAGCCTACAATCTCTATGGTGGGATATGTTTTGTTTTCTGGTGTCGAATTGACACCTGGTATAGAACCGGCTGAGCGACCTTCACACTCGTAACGAAATCTTAAAGCTTTGCCGGCCGGTTGCTCCGTTATTTTGACGTAAGGTTTTTTGCGTACATTTTTATTGTTATTTGATGGTTGTTGCTGTTGCTGTGATTGTTGTGGTTGCATTCCATTATAATTTATATTTTGCTGTTGTTGTTGTGGAATCGGCTCCATAATTTGAGCGTTAGGATTATTGGCTGTTACACCCCCACCAGCTCCTCCACCACCAGCTAAAACGTTATTGTTGGCAGGATCTTGATACATTAGAAGATTAAAATTTTAGCTGTAAATAGAAATCAAAATTGGCATTAAATGTGTGTATGTATAAATATTTTTATGTATATTAAACACTTAAGTTCAAACGCCTATCGTAAATTTTGCTTCTTCCGATAAATATCTGACTAAATAATTTGAGCTAGTTAATCCCTTTAATAAAAGATAATTAAATAAACGTTTCCAAAAATGCAAATATCCTTTTTTGCCATGTCTAAAAAAACCCAAATTTGAAAATGACACAAGTCCCCATAAATACGAAATAGCCTCCAAATCAAAAATTAACTCAACTCCCATAAACGGAAACTTATTTTACAATGATATATGTCTCCAATGCCGGTATTAAACTCCGAAATTCAAAGCTTTAAGCGGCTCATAAACTCGCAATAGAATTGTTAAATTTTACGTACTGTACAATTATATCGCCAATGTGTATGTGATTTTCGGAGGTGGAACAATATATTGGCAACAATCAAAAGACTTTTGATGTTTATTGCACAATGAAAGTGAAGTGTGTTGGCAACATTGCACAATGCTGTTTATGTTATTCTTATAGGTTATGTTCACGTTTTTATTGAATGAATGAAACAATTGTGCGACTTATTGTAAAATATAGGACGTAATGGAAATATGTAATATGGCGAAAATCATATACAATAACATTGCAAGTGTATGGGCCGCTTTAGTTAGAGAGTCGGGATTTAAAAATTAGGGATTATGGAATTTGTAATTTGTGATTTCAAGTTTCGGGCATATGACCCCAAAGTTTTAAAATATACATATAACAATATTTGAAATATTAAATGGAATTTTAATGGTATATAAAATAAGACCGTAAAATATTATTCTTTATTTATGTTAGTCTTTATTTTATTTTCAAAACTTGGAGACTTACTTCACAAGGCGAATTTATTACAGGTGGTCTTAAAAGCCCTGCTGATATTAGCTAAAATCACTGTTGGATGTCAAAATTATGTTTATTCTCTGTTAGTATCTTTGTTTCTGTTTTGTTTTATTTCTGTTTTTGACATTGTACAATGATTTTACAAAAACAAATTGCTTGTGGTTTTTGTACGAGTTGTACTTGTTGTGGTACCGAGATTACCTGGGATAAATTCGCCTTGCTTACTTCACATGAAACAATTCCTTTTTACAATGTCGCAGGTTAATTAAAAAATAATAATAAGCTCCCGACTGAATAAACTAAGTCGCCAATGAACAAAGTCCCCAAAACGAAAATAAACTAAGTGCTATCATTCTTTGAGAATATAATTAAATTAAAATATTGGGGTATTAATCCATTTCTAGGAATGAATTAAAACCCTTAAATGTATATGATATATGTATGTTTGCAGATTTTTAATGGTTGGGATATTCGACCTTCGGCCGGGGCGTTTTTATATTTTTGGGGATTTGTTTCATTTTCAAAATTGGGGTTTTAATTCATAATTAAAAAAGTTTATAGACTTAGGCCCGTTTTCACAACTTACCGATAGCTAAAGGTAGGATTGTATCGGCCGTATAAAAACTGTTCCACTATTGCAACTTTGCTTTAACATACCAGCAGCCGTATTCCGTAATTCGCTAAAGCTAAATCTCAATCGCTAAAAATCTATAAAGTTGATTTAGCAATTTTTGGCTACAAATGTAATTCAGTAACGTGCATTGCTAAATTTGGAAATGCAATACAAATTTAATTTGCCGTAATTTTAGCTTTTAGTGCCATCGCTAAAAATTTTGAATTTTGTTTTCTCTAAGGAATTTTAGCGATCGAGATTTAGCTTTAGCTAAGCGAATTACAGAATACGGCAGCAGGTAGGATGAACCTTCATTAACTTTATCGCTTACTTTAGGTTATGGTAAAGTTTTAACAATGGAACACTTTTTATCAGGCCATTTAAAGTCTACTTTTAGCTATCGGTAAGTTGTGAAAACGGGCCTTAGTTAATTTTTCTTTTGGAGACTTAGTTCACTAGAGACTTATTTCGTAGCGCTTAAGCTCCCTTAAAGTCGTTGTTATTATTCTCTGTATAAAAATTGGGGAATTAGCTCATTTTTGTTTGTCGAATATCTCGTGCTGCAGCGTTTCACGATTCGCATCCATGTATTAGGACAGATTTTACGTTGAAATCGAATAGGCCTAGTTTAATCTTTCTTGGGGTAGAATTTTATTGCCATACAGAGTTTGAAAGGCCAAATACCTGTTTGTTTTATCTGACGAAGTTGCAAAACTCTCCATACATTAGCGGAGTTTAGTGTTTGGTGCAAATGGTCTTGCAAAAGAGCAAGTGCCACATATTGTATCCTTTTTTCTAAACCCAACAACAAAATACACAGAGTTTTCGTTAGATTTAAAAGTGTGCTACGATATTTTGCATTTTCTCTTTCGCAAGACCATTTGCACCAAACACTGAACTCTGTTATTGATCCTTCTCAATAAATTAATAAATAATTTCTAATTATTAATTTGTGTTAAATATTTTCGCACGAATTTTTTACATTTTGTTTGTAAGATTTATACATAAATATGTCTGTATGTATGTACATACATATGTTTAATAGAAATTTATGTCTTGAGATGGCACAATGATGAATAAAGTTTATAAATAGTCCAGACGACGTCGCACAGTGTCGTGTTTTCATATAACGAGCGGCCATAAATAGAAGACGTTATTGTAAAGAGTTGAAATTTGGCACAAATGTTTTAATTGATAAAAGATAACAAAATTTAAAATTTCTAAATTTTCGGAGCAAGGATTCATGTCCTTCCCATATATCCTGAAAATAAAAAATGTCATAAAAGATAGACAAAGAGTTCAAACTTCATGAAATTTCGTATAGTTATTGGACTTGATACACCAAATTTGATTGACCAAATTTTATCCAAATCGGAACATGGACACGCCTAGCTGAAAAATGTCCTTTTTCATAAAATTCAAAACAGTAATAAAATAAAAATGTATTTGTTTCTTTTTCCACTTTAGTCTTAAATTTCTATTCCCAAAAATTAATTATTTCAGTATGGGCTGCTCTGTAAGAATTATGTTTGTTTGTCAAATATTGAAAATTCTCTAATTTGTACCTTTGATGACACTGAAAAAATGAAAAAAGTTAAATTTTCGCAACGTTTCGCAAATGTCAAATACTTTTTTATAATATAAATACTTGAATTAATATTATACTAAATTATAAAAAAAGGAGTTTTTATAGTTTTCTTTTAATTGCCAGGTTAACTTGCAAGTTGTAAATAATTATTACTTTCTTTTGTTCACATTCAGAACAACGGTAAAACACATACATATTATAGCTAAATGGATAAAAAAGTGCCTTACCATATTTTAGTAATATCACACTATAATATAAATGCAAATATTGCCGGCTTTATCGACAATTTATATCATATTAACCCTTTAGCATATTCGCACTATTTTAAATTTTTCTTTGCATGCTGCACATTCACCTAAAACATTCAAATTTGATTAGCTCTAACTTTAGTATATATTAACATATTTTAAAACTTATTTTTGATTATTGTTATTTGAAATCTATTTAATAAAACTGCATCAATCAAATTCTAAAATTATAAAAAATATTATTTTCATATATAGAAAAATCCAATTATGGAAATTAAAAAAATGGCTAATGGCATTTAATAAAAGACACTTTTACTAACACAGTACAACACATGATTTCAGTGTTACCACCAGCAAGATTCAAAATTACACTTGAGATGAAGCAAAATTACCCGATTTAAATGAAATTACACCTGATATAAAATTTAAGTTTTATTTAATAAAAAGACATTTACAAAGAAGCAAAAACACAACAGACTCATTAAAACAAGATCAATATTAGTCAAACTGTTAATTTTATTTAAATTAACAAAAATAACATTAAAGACTTAAAAAAAATTAATAAAACATAAAATAAAACTGCTAAAATAATGAGTTTAACTTCCACATTTGGTTGATATATCTTGGGAAGGTTTAAAATGTTCCTTGTCATTGCTTTATAATGGATGCTTTTTAGCCCCATAGAGCTTACGAAAGGTTAGCTGTCAAACGAACTGTCATACTATTTTCACTTTTTGATCAGGCACATCATCATGAATAGATTCATGCTTGAACAACGCCACCAAATTATCCAAATTTACTTTGAAAATCAGCCATCGATTTTCGCAACTTAAAGGTGACTTCATTATTTAGAGGAAATAAACTGACAATTAGACTTCAAGGCCGTGCGATGTGACACTTATTGATTGTTTTCCGTAGGGCTGTGAAGTCAGTGGTTAATGCTGATAGACCAGTTGGAGATCAACATTGTTCATTTTATTCGAAAAAGAGAAACAAAGTGCAATGCGTTTCGTCAAGGACATACGCGGTGTATATTTGTTTTAAATCAGTTTCAAATCGTAATGCCGTGTTTCAATCTGCGATTAAAATTTATTTTTTTTTTGTGTTGTCTACTATTAAGTTTCATGGTCTTAAAAAATACCCTTTATACCTTATTTAGTAAACATAATGCCTGCAGAGTTTTATACAACTGTCCCTTTCGTAATTCAGTTTTACAAATGTAAAGGGCGTTTAATATTCTTTAAACTAAAGCATTAAAAAGTAGCAAGATAGAAATAAAATTAATTATATTTTGCAATATTGGAAACATATCTTCCCCCAGGCAAGTTTTTAGTTTGAATAACTTTTTTCAATAAACTTCAGGTTCTAAATCACTATGATAGGCATCTTTATCCAAATCTAAGTGTCCATTTAGCGACATTCATTACCAAACATTTGAAAATATACGTATGTTTAATGATTAAAGTCTTTTCTTAAAAAGAAACCGAGACTTTGATTCAGAAGGCTGTGCATTTCTTAGCAACAATATTTAAAATGAAATAAATGTCATCACTGAAATCGAATCTTGATTTTATTTGGGCATCTGAAGTAAAAATTTCAAATTACACCTGAATTACACCTAAGAGAAATTACCCACGCTCTACCCACGGCCGTCAAAATGATACCAAATTCGGGTAATTACCCACAAAGTGGCAACACTGCATGATTTGCCAACTCAATTCTGTGAACTGTATGTGAAATTAGACCCAAAAAGAAGAATTTCTGCATCATTCGTTTTGTCTTCTTACCTGCGATTTGAAGTTATTATCGATTTGAAGTTAGTACTATCGTATAGGGGAATTTATCACGTTTTAGGCCCTGTTGTTTGACATAGCTCGACAACCACTAGCCCAATTTAGTTGAAATAAATTTTAAAAAATTAGGAATTACAATTCCCTTAATCTGTTCATATATTGTTTTCCTATACAAGTAACACTTTCGAAGTTAAAAATGAATGTATGAAGGGAAAAAATTATTTTTTGCCTAAAAATTTAAATTTTTTTTTTTTATATACATAAAAAATCCAAAATGGAAAAAAGTTTCAAGTCTAGTTATTTTTTCGCAAAGTCACATAACCTATGAGCAAAATGAGACAAAGATCATAAAAATCGATGCACGCGTTTGTCATTTATTCACAATTAAGTAAATGTATGAATTTCAAAAATTTGCTCGAGATATGCACAACATTATTTGGAGAAAACATTGACACCTTTTTCATGATTCTGAGAATTAAAAAAAAAGGAATAAACAAAAGGTTATTTGATTTTTATGATTGCGGTAATAAATGTACGTGGACAATTAAACGGAAAGTGGACCTTTTTATTATTTGGGTTTTTCCGGTGGCTACCTATATGATTTTTTTACAGAAATTGCACCCACATTTAAGGGTGGTCATTATTTGGAAAGTTTTGCACAGTTTGAAACGTACAAGTGCTGAATCAGGTATATAGCCAGCCGCCCTTAAAATATGCGCCCATTTATAAGTACCTGGCAGTAAAATATTCAAAAATACGTAGTATTTATAGGTGTGCATTGATCGATTTTTGGCATTCAGCCAGTGCCGACGAACGCGAACAGTAAAAGTGATTTTTCTCCAGTTTTTTAAAAGTGAATAACAACAAAACATAAAATATATCAATATGGAAAACAACAAGTGCCCATATTTGGATGAATATTGTTACGTTTGTGGTCATATCGTCCGAAAAATACAGAAAAAAAGATCGAAAAAATTTGTTTACTGAGCAATTCAAAACCGCGTATTGTAATTATTTCGATGAAGCAGATTTAAGTGGTGCAAATTTTACGCCGAACACAGTGTGCAACAGTTGGTATACTACCCTTCTAAAATGGATTCACGGAAAAAGTAGAAAGTTATCTTTTATGAAGCCAGTAATTTGGGTGGAAGACACAACTGGACATGATGAATCCAGGTGCTATGCATGCATAAATTTTCGTCCTGGATTAAACAGACAACAATTGAAAACAAAAGTATACACTGCTGCATTTACTGCCACACTTCCAGTGCAACGCCCTGCTGATACCGATGCACCTAAACCTCCGAGTGCGGATACTGTGTCCCTGCTAGCCGAAACCGTTTTCACCAATCCGACCGATTTGGATGATGCTGATTGGATACCCGATATTGAAAATAGTGCACCACAACCGCTACCACAAATCGAAATGGATTACATTGTGGCCAAGCTGGGACTATCACAACACGACTCCGAATGGCTGACATCATTTTTGAAGAGAAGAAAACTCACACAGCAAAATGTCAGCGCAACATCATACCGACAACGCCAAGCTGATTTTCAGAAATTTTATTCCGTTGACGAAGCAAATACGTTCACGTACTGCCATGATATCCCAGGTTTAGTGAAAAAATTGGGAATGGATTATATCGCTGGCGACTGGCGTTTATTCATCGATGGTTCAGTTACTAGTTTGAAGGCTGTGCTGCTGCACAAAAAAAATAAAAAACCATGCATTCCATTGGGATTCAGCACAACCATGAAGGAAACGTATGAAGCATTGGGCGAAATTTTGAAGAAAATCAAATACGATGAACACAAATGGAACATTTGTTGCGATCTGAAGGTAGTCAACATACTACAAGGGATTATAGAAAAGGGCGGATATCCAAAATACTTCTGCTTCCTTTGTAATTGGGATTCACGATACAAAGGAAATCAATATCAATGTAAAGATTGGAAAGGAAGAACTCTCGAGCTCAACAAACAATTAAAATTACGCAATGAACCTATGATAAAGGACCTGGATGATATTTTGTTGCCACCGCTCCACATGAAACTGGGAATAGCTGGGAAATTCGTTGAAGTGGTGGTCAAAATAGGTATTCTCAATGGACCTGATATTCGGAAATTGATAAAAGTGATTCTTTCACACATTTGCTTTCAGAGCATCACGACCACCAACATGCATGGAACGCATTGAAAGAAGTAATAGAAGGCGTTCTAGGAAAGAACCGTGTCCAGCGAGAAGAGATACAGCAACGAGTGGACAGGTTGCTGTTTTATTTCGAAAAAATCGGTGCATCCATGACGCTGAAATTGCATTTCTTGCACCACCACCTCGATACTTTTTTGGCACAATCACCTCAGGAATCAGACGAACAAGGAGAGAGGTTCCACCAGGTGACCATGCCATTTGAAAAGCGGTTCAAAAGCAAAAAATTGGATGCATTGCTTGCGGAGGTTTGTTGGTGGAGTTCCACAATTATGCAGTTTGAAGAAAGCACCGAAGATGAAGACATTGAAATTGGTGGACACAGTGAAAGAAACACGCCCTTGAATAGTATGTGTATCTCGGATGACGATACAGACTCAGAGCATGAATATGAACAACCTACGAAGAAAACAAGATCATCAGAACCACAAGCGTCAACTTCTACAAGGATGGATATTGCCAATAATTGAAAAAATGTTCTAAATTTTGTTTTTATGCATATTATAATTGCGTATTAATTGCATATTATTTTATTTTCATTAAGTTTTTATAAATAAAGTTTTTTTGCATGATAATTTTTTAATTTATATTTTTATTTTAAGGGTGGTGGCTATAACTGATTTTTGAAATTCATACCTTTACTCAATTGCGAATAAAAGCGAAACGCGTGCATCGATTTTTATGATCTTTGTCTCATTTTGCTCATAGGTTATGTGACTTTGCGAAAAAATAACTAGACTTGAAACTTTTTTCCATTTTGGATTTTTTATGTATTTTTAAGAAAAAAAATTTAAATTTTTAGGCAAAAAATAATTTTTTCCCTTCATACATTCATTTTTAAATTCGAAAGTGTTACTTGTATAGGAAAACAATATATGAACAGATTAAGGGAATTGTAATTCTTAATTTTTTAAAATTTATTTCAACTAAATTGGGCTAGTGGTTGTCGAGCTATGTCAAACAACAGGGCCTAAAACGTGATAAATTCCCCTATACGATAGTACTAACTTCAAATCGATACTAACTTCAAATCGCAGGTAAGAAGACAAAACGAATGATGCAGAAATTCTTCTTTTTGGGTCTAATTTCACATACAGTTCACAGAATTGAGTTGGCAATCAATTAACTGAAAAATGTTGTACTGTGTAATAAGCGTAAACAAATCCCCATTTGCACTCTAATAGTATATCATTTTTTAAATCAAAATTATGTAAATCCAAAATACTTTTTGCAGTTATATTTAAAATGCTTTGGAGGGGAACTTCTGCGGATTTTCTGTAGCAACAATATCATCAGGTATAAAATTTTTCTTTGCATTAGCAATACAGTAATATGACGGAAAACAATTTTTATGAGCGGAATTTACAACAGACCTCATCATTTTATATTGTCGATATGAAAGGTTCATATCAATGTATAAAGCCAAAGCTTTTTCTACAGAAATTGTTTTTTCTATACAGGGATCAACATTCGTTGCTGCTTTCTTAATTGCCTCCGCAGAGTTGGCTGAAATTAATTTTTGTACCTTTCTTCTTTTTGACCTACTCGCAGCATTCACAATACAGTAACTAATTTAAAAAAATACAAACATCACTCAAATTTACTCCGTGTATTGGCAAATCGGTATTAAGCCAGTCACCGAACTCACACTCGAACCGGTCCCTTTTTCGGTTGCAATCGGACCACATCCGCTTTAATTTTGAATTTAAATTACATATCGTTGGTCTCATATAGAAAGGCCCTAACTCACATAAATGCAACTTTACAGTAGAAGGCAAAAACATAATAGAAATTGTAGGTATCTTAATGTAAAATGGCTTCTTCAATTGCTTGTTAAACTGATATTTTTGATGCTATTGAATTAAATTTTTGTGACGAGGTGTATTTGTGGGAAATGTATTGGAATCACTAAAAAACTCAATTTCGAAAAAAATCGAGTTAGGGCCTTTCTACATGAGACCGACGATATATATTTTTTGAACGTCTTTCGCTTCCAAAGATTTCCCTATTCGAGCTCCCATAATTCCTAAGAATTTTTAACTACATTTTTGTTTTCCTTTAACTCAATCCAAGAATTAAAAAAGTCTCGCATTTTCATTTGAATCGACACTAAAAAAATAAGAATTATTTAAATTGGCGCACTTAAGCGCAGCTAAATTTTTATTTTTATAAATTAACATACTTTTTGTTATAAAATGAAACAAAAATTATCCCGGTAATACTTGAAAATTATTTTTTATTCACTATTATATGTTTGCTTATCACAACAAGTTTTGTTTTGTTTTATTAATATCATTCTAATAATGATGCATACACTGTTATCGACATATGCCATATCTTTAGAAAAAATTATTATTTCAATCTAATTTTTTTTACGCTTATTAGTAAAAGTGTCTTTTATTAAATGCCATTAGCCATTTTTTTAATTTCCATAATTGGATTTTTCTATTTATGGCCACGCTCACAACACTGTGCGTCGGCCACAGAACAAACGAAAATAAAAAGTTTCAATATTTTTCCTTGATAATAGTGAAAAGAGAACGAAAAAACTCACACACTATATTACTCACACATTAAAATAATGTAGTTGATATGGAAAACAAAACACTGCTTTAATTTTATTTTTTTCGTTAAAATTTTTACCAAAGCACTGTCCGTGGCATCACCGTGGAAAGTGTCGAAAGATACTAAAATTTTAAAATCAGATAGCAAAACTTTGCAGTACCACAAAATATAAAATAAAATCAACAGCAAACTGTTTTTCTCTATTTTGTTTTTTTTTTATTCTTATGCGAATCCATGGGCATATGGACCACAACAAGACAGCAGAAAGTAAAAAATTATTTATGGATTGCGTTCTTTTTTCCAACCCGCTTTCTTTCTTTGCCGTTCAGAAAAAGACTTCGTAGAGGTAGTAAGGGCCAGTTTTTTACTTCGTATTTAAGTATTATTTATGTATCTTTGGGCGATTCTATTCTAGACAACTTTTAACATCAATTTTCAAATCACACTGTTTGACACTTTTTTGATGCCAATTTAAAGTAAAATATCTATATTTTATAATCATATAATTTCTTTAGACGTAAGCTTAAATATAAATTTGTTGTGCACTTCGAATCATAAAGATTCATAAATTTGGCGCGAACAGAAAATTCATTGAATGTTGCACCCGTCATGGCAAATTTCTTATTATTGGATTATATTTCTCTACGATGTTTGATTTGATAATCACCGTCTGATGTCTTATCTTTACAATTAAAAAGAATAATACAATAAGAGTATAAAAATTAACAGAGTTTTGTGTTTTTGTGGTATGATCTTATGAAAGTGGGCCAATTTGGTTGCACCCGTCATGCTCTTTAAAGCTCTCTCGTGGCTATTTGATCGTTTCCTATAAATTCTTGTAAATAGATAACAATAGTATATAAAAAATGTTACTCCTTCTAAAAATAACTTAATTACAAATGTGTTTCTTTCTATTAGTAAAAGACGTTTAAAGCGTCTAAATGTTGCACCCGTCAGAATAGAATCGCACCTTTAAAATATTTTTAAATACAAAAATGAGTTTTTCTGTGCTTTTCAAATGATTACTTATATGTCCTACGTTGCTTATTGTACGTTTAAGTATTTAAGTTTCCATAGTGTTTTACTGCCTCACTATCACCTTTTTACAGTACTTTTTTATAGTCACTACCGCTTATAGTCACATTAGCGATATATTCCATTTTATCTGTTTATTTTGCCGCTATAAGTTAATTTAATATAAAATATTAACGTTATAGTCCATTTAGCGATATAAGCACATTTGCCTTATATGCCATCTATCAACCGTCATCAAAGGGAAAAGTAAAGCAAATTAATGTCGCTATATTCACATTAGCAATATTTACCAAGTTCTTTTTAGTTTTCGAAACCACAATCCACAATCCAAAGAAAGAAAGAATTAAATCGTTTAATTTTGGTCATCAACTCTTTACACGTATCAGTGTTATCAGTTATGAAATGTCTTGTTATTATTTTAACAATTTTTGTATACAAGTCTGTTGCAAAACCATAAGCCTGATGTCGGTGTAATTTATATGATTTTTTTATTTTCTATATTCACATAACTTGATTATATTCGAATTCGGTTATATGCATCACAGTGGCATATATGTAAATTAGCCTTATAGTAACATTGGCGATATAGTCCACGTTTTGTCTGCAACTAAAAGATGTGACTATATGCGAAAATTACTGTAATAAATAAAAATAAATAAGATTTTTCGCACTTAAAAACCGTGCAGAAACAAAAATTAAATGCGAAGTCAAAAACTAGCCATTGCAAAAATATAATTCTATTAAAAATTGTGCACGAATTTTACAAAGTATCTTATGATTTTGTTGTAAAATTTTCATCCATTTGTTTTCAAAAGAGAACACAATATTTCTCCCAAACAATAGATAAAGATACACTAAAAAAAGTTGTGACACTATTTTCTCTTTTAGCTCCGGAAAATTGGATAAAAATAAAATTTTGCGTAACACACTACTGCAACAACAAAAAATTAAAAAAAAAGAAGAGAACAAATTAGAGCAACTGGTTGTATAGAAAATGGACAATAGTTGACCTCCATAAGTATAGAATTAAAGTAAATTTTTATAAATTTGATTTATGAAAAGTAGGTCTATAAAAAATAATATGTTAACTAGAAATTGGCCCTTTGAAAACACTACGCAACAAAAAGGCATTTTTTGTCTGATGAATGACTTACTGCCTGTTTGTAGAACGCGAGCGCAAAAGTGACTCGTTTTAATAACAAAACAAATTTTGAAATTTTGTTTTTGTTTTACATGCAAGTTTATCGAGTCACTTTTGCGATCGCGTTCTAAAAACAGGCAGTTGATCACATAATGTTTACTTAATTGACGTCACTGTTTCTAAATATACCCCCATTTGTTTGTAACAGCTGTTCTTAACAAGTTATAGCCTTCACTATAAATTCACTGTCGGTCAGTGTTAAGTTGTTGATAATTAAAACGAGTTTGTGTGAATGATACAAATTAGTTTTCTTTTGCGGAGAGTATACATATGTATGTTTAAAAAAATGTCGTTAAAATGTGACATCATTCACAATCAACGGAACAACATATTTTCCCGCCAATCTTGGGGATCTAAGTAAAGAACAGGGCGGTCGATTCCACCAGGACTTTCGTACGATGACGGAACGCTATCAAGGTTACCGGAACGCACACATGATGGCTGACTATTGTTGAAGCATTCATGCCAGCTCTCTGCCTTCAACTTTAAAAAGGAATTCAAATAAAAGGAAGTTTGTTT
This sequence comes from Pollenia angustigena, assembly GCA_930367215.1. NCBI lineage: Eukaryota > Metazoa > Arthropoda > Insecta > Diptera > Polleniidae > Pollenia > Pollenia angustigena. Next base: position 112,944,967 of record OV884057.1, on the reverse strand, counting down.
TAACCCATTAGATCCCAAACTTCTTTTAAATAAAAAATTCACACGTTTTTCTAGTTCAGTTAAGGGGGAAAAATTAAAAAAAAAAAATTTTGAAGAGTGTTTTTTGACCTGTACTCGTACGAGTACTATGGGACAATGGGGTGTATAAAAAATTAGATCTAAAAGAACACAACATTTTGGACAGCGGTCTAATTTTCGCTATTCTATCACTCAAATCTAATCGAGAGTTATCAGCAAGATGCAAGTAGCGTTTAATTTCCTGGAAACGATTTCTAGACATGTTATTGGAAATAAATGGTAAGTGCGTATCCTCGTCTAACTGCCAATACATGCGCTCTCTTGGTAAGGAGTGATAACCGCTGTAGAGAAGAATGCCAAAAAATACCTTTAGCTCTTCCGGAGTAATGTTAAACTTATGCATGTTGTGTTGTGAGGCGCATTTTATAGTTTGGTCAATGATTAGGTGCACAACATCATTATCAACAACTGTTTCAAATACTTCTACAGGAGATTTGCATTCAAGTGCATTATTCATATTACTCCTAAACGTTTCAAAAGAGCTCGGCATATCGTTATTTATGGGTCTCTTCCTCCATTTTATTGCCGATGGCCCTAACATCGATTTCCTAACTCTGAGAGTGGAACATCATTATCATCACTGTCGCTATCTCCAAGCAATTCTAACTCCCCTGGAATGTGGAAAATCATTACGTTCTAAATTTCCTTCGTCAATTTCTTCTTCATCTGTTTCGTGATCGGCATTTGGAGGAATTATGGTACAGCCAAAATTCGTGTGACTATAACTTCAGCATAATCAAATGCAGCAGCAATATTTTCAAATTTTTTATCAAAAAACAAGTTAACGTACATCGCAAAATAACTACAATTATTATATGAAAATTATAACATGCATTATCCCATTGTACTCATACGAGTACAGCAATAATAATGCTTACCAAACAACACTTTTAACCACTTTTTCAACAAATTTTAATAATTATACTTAAAAACTCACTGTTTATTGTTGGTGTTTTGTTAAAGCTTTGATATTGTTACAAGTAAGACTTTGAGTGTTTAAAATTCTTATTCGCTTTAGGGTTTTATTTGTATAATATTTTCAGCTTTTCTAAAATCTTTGGAAAAGGTTTCCTGATGATCTGGCCTAAGCAACCAGTGAAATGCGCATAGAGGCTAGCTTTCCCTCAACAATAAATTTCGGTGTATTTATCAAATATGGAAAATTGGGAATTTAGCACGTCATACAAAAATCTTAATAGTAAATTTTGTATTCCCGTAAATAACTTTGATAATATACTTAAATTTAGTTAGATTAACTTTAAATTTCAAGCGATCTTCTCCGCGTCAAGCTCAACACTAGCAAAATTTAAAAAAAATAGCAATGACAAGTGCAAAATACTGAAAAACGGGGAATCACCTTTTTAAAAATATTAGAATATTAGTTCACTCTTACACATGTTTAGTTTCTTTTGATACAGATTTACTCTCAACACACTAAAGTAATATTTTAAGCGAACAGCTCTTTAAAAAAGTTAATAACGATATTGTTACAAGCGAGTACAGTGGGATCTAATGTGTTAATGGTTTATATATTTTAATATATGCAGGCTTTCAAGGTCATTAATTTAATGTAAATAAAAGATTATTTATTTCATTCTCAATAAAATCCGACGTTTCGTTGGTATCCTTTCAAAATTCTTCAGGGATTGATTTTTTATTAAAATCTGGCAACATTGTGAAAATACAAGTTAAAAGAAGTCGATGATAACAATAATTATATCCTCAAGTTTTTTCCCACTTTGGAATAAAATATGATTATCTTTTAATTTTATTAAAAAAAATTCCATGTGTCATATCTTTTTTAAAATAGATCTGATACAGAAATTTCAGTCACAGATTTAAAAACTTCATTCACAATTTGACAAATATCATGTTGCATAACCCAGTCAGTAATAAGACTGGGAGTTTTTGTATTACCAAAATATACTAAAAAAAGCCTTAGCAAAAATATTGCTGTTATTATAAAAATTATGATTTCCAACTACGCGGTCTATTTTCAATACCGGTTTTTTCATTTTCCGTGAAATTTTAGAACAGAAAACGCTTTTATTAAGAATTAATTGTCACTTTAAAGTTTAAACACCAAAATATGTTTATCAGAAAAACTCAGTGGTTTGAAATTTAGACAGAAGACAGTTTAATATAAGCCTCTAACTTTTCTTGTGTTCTAAAATTCGTGGCAACTGTAACAAATCTTGCGTCTTCCAGACACATACGTACATACATTCAATTTGTTGCGCAGTTGATCAATAAATTTATGAAAAATACGTTTTTCTAATATTTACAAATATTATTGGTTATTAAATATTTACATCACAAGGACTCTTATCCCTTTAATGCCCACTGTATATTTTAATAAAAATAAAAAATAAAGAACACAAGTATGTTTAGAAATCTCTAGAAAATCATATAAAATTTATTTTTATAAAAGAAATTTTAGATTTGTATGTTTAAATAGCCGTAAACAAGGTGAATTCATTTTTCAGGTGGCGTTGAAAGCACAGCTGTGCTACTTTTTTTTTTAAATTAGAGAGGAATGTCAAAAGTTACATGTGTTTTTGACTTATCGGCCAACGAAAGCATCAACAAAATACATTGTTGTGTTTTTGGTGTTGTTAATTGTTGTAGTATCGGCACCACCTTTTACATGAATTCGCATTGGCCGTAAACTTTAAAAACAATATTTTTAATTAAAAGGTTTATTTGCAACGTTAAATCTCAGATCTGAGCGGAAATTGACGTCCAGAAAAGATATAAGGTGGTTCGAATATATGTCCAGACGCTTTATTTAAAAAAAAGGTTCCGGGGACACGTCGTCAAGCTTTATCCAATGGTTGTATCTTTAAAGATACAATAGGCACTCGCCAGCAAATTAAAAATTCGTTTTTGTTAACTTATGTACATACTGCTGTTTGTTTAGTTTTATGTTGAAGCTTGCAGATAGAGAATTCATTACGAGAGGCAGTTAGAGTAAAAACTGAGAGTCAGGAAGCATCTAATTGTTAAAGATGTTTTGGATGCTTGCACTGACGATGAAATAGACATTGATGCATTCATACGTAACCTTTTTATCAACATGATAAATGCAGATCAAGAACTTCCGCCTGACAGAGGTTATGGCCAGATTATGCTAAATTTAACACTTCTTTTTCAGGAACTTCTGACACACATTGAAGTTCATGCTCTTCTATATTTAGAGTGATAAAAGTAAATCCCAAATTTTCTGAGTTTGGAAGAGTTTCATGGAAGAAAGGATATCACCAAGTTTTGTATCATTTATTTCCACACTACTTAGAGTAACATATGGTAAGAGAATCCATTAAATATTCTGAAATAGATCAAATTAATTTAAGCGTAACGGAGTTTTCGTAAATGTGTCGGAATTCTTTTCTATATGAGTTATTAAAAGCTTTCCAGTTCTCGGGACTATTGGTTTGAAAAAAAATCATCGCTGCTGTACTATCATAAGAAGACAAATAAGCGGAAGGCGTTTTAAAAAAATTCTTGAAGTAATTCATTTTTATGATACAACTGAAAAGCCTATTCAAGATGATCCTAATACTGGCAGGCTTTATCTATCACGATCTCTTATTCAAACTCTCAATACAACTTTTGTCTCCGTTCCAAAGTTGAAAAGGCTATGTGTAGACGAAAAAATTTACTCCAGTAAATTTGAAGTATATAGTGGCTCAGCTGAAACTTGTGTATTGTGTCAGTCTACTGCAAATATAGTTGTTTTATTGTTCACAAAGTGCCCAGATTTAAAAACTATATCGTATGTTTCGACAATTTTAAAACAATACTCTTTTTAATATATTCGCGTACACTGGGTCCGCTAATAATAAACCAGCGCCGCCGTGTAATACTTGATTAGCTATGATGGACCATTGGACTGTGATGGATAAAAAGGGAAGTTGAAAGCTACCAAATTGCTCTGAACAAACAAGAAAGTTCTGTTCACAGAATGTAAGGGTTCTACCGCGGAAAAAATGACGTGTCTAACACCACAAAATATGGGTCCTAAACCCACCTTAAAGTATATCGATCGCTTCAGAATCAATTTCTGAGTCGATCTTATGATGTCCATCATGCTGACTGGCAGGCTGGCTGTCCATGTAACCCTGTGCGCAAAGTACACGTCGCAATTTTGGAGATACAATTTGACGCATAAGCTCTTTTTGACACAAAGACCAAGCCTATTGAATGGGCCAAATAGTTGGACCAGAGGGCAGTTTCTGCCTCCCAGAAACTATAAAACCGATTTTAATGATATTAAAAACATAAATAGAAACATATTTATGTGGACACATAAGCTATGCAGTTTTTTAAAAATAGGACCACGAGGGGAGGAAGGAGGCAAATTCTGCCTCTCACAATGTTTCAAACCGTTATTAATGAACATTAAAACATAAATGCTTTCATGATTATATGGACACATAAGCATGACTCTCCATGGGTCCCGAATAGGGTGCAGTCTCGAATCATATGGTCGGGCTTGACCGACTATACTTTCTTACTTGTTTTTTAATTAAAACGAAACAATTTAAAAAACGCTAGCTTATGTTTTCTATGCTTTGTATTAGTACTTTCGTATGAAAAATACTTACGGGGGAGTGCCCAGTGTATCTTCTAAGACACAACCACTATTTTGTAAATAACTTTAAAAAAAAAAACTCGACAAAATTGGTACGATATATTTTTTATATCAAAATTGGTGTCCTTGGGCATTTAAGGGTTAAGCTATTTCGCACGATAGCGTTTTCGTAGTTCGCTCTCTCATATGATCTAAACTACAGAATTCGTCGTACAAAATTTTGAGAGCGATTTTAAATTATATTGCTAATTACAAACAAATCATTGTCAACACTAATTTTTATCGAGGGCTGTAAAAAAACAAATAAGAAAAGAACATGAAATTGTAAAAAAGTAAAGGGAAATGTAAGAAAAGATAAACTCACTGTTTATTGTTGGTGTTTGGTTTAAGCTTTGATATTGTTACAAGCAAGTCTTTGAGTGTTTAAAAGTCTTATTCGCTTTAGGGTTTTATTTGTATAATATTTTTAGCTTTTCTAAAATCTTTGGAAAAGGTTTCCTGATGATCTGGCCTAAGCAACCAGTGAAATGCGCATAGAAGCTAGCTTTCCCTCAACAATAAATTTCAGTGTATTTATCAAATATGAACAGATTGGGAATTTAAATTTTGTATTTCCGAAAATAACTTTGATAAAAAAGTAGTTTTTTATAAAATTTTAAACAACGAATAAATAAACAAATAGAAGTTGTTAAAATAATGAGACAATTTAAATTGCTGATTGCTTTTGTATTCATTACAGTGTTGAAAAATTCAGTATTTTGGTACTTTTTTCAGTACTTTTTCATATTAAAAATACCGCAGTACCCCCGCGTTGTTTTTAGTACTTTTTATCCTTTGAGCTTTTTAAGTCTTAACTTTTTAACTGTGATGTGATCATTTCGAAAGCAGGCATAGATTTTCATGTGTTTGTTGCAAAGTTTATATTGTTGTATTTTAAAAATAATAAACGACGTTAATATTGAAATACAAAGCGTGGACGCCAGGATTCATATTTTCCTTTCCAGAATGGGATATTTGTTCTTACAAGTGGCAAGAAAATTTATAAAAAGGGATGCATTGGACACTATGTTAAATGAAAACCATATTTATAGAAACATGCAATGTTAAGGAAATCGTTTTATTCGACAATTTGCGAAACATTAAGAACTAATTTTTGTTTTGAACATAAAACCTTAAAAGTGATAATCAGCTTCACTCCAGAAAATATTGTTTTCGGAAAACCCAATAGCATAATACTGATGTTATTAATGTTATTTACTAACGATAAAGAAAACTATAATAATATTAATTCTCCATTCCGTGTTCAAGGGGATCTTTCAGAACTGAATATATTTAAAATTCTTTGAAAAATATAGCCAATATTAAGAACGAAACTAATGTTTGCTGACATTTCACATATTGCTTTTTCTATTTTATCAATACCACATTTCTGAATATCAATTGAATTACAATAATATTGTAAATGGATGGGCCGCTTGACGCTTATGTATAACAGAAATATTATTTACATGTGTACCTCAAATATAAATATTGTTTGCTATTAAATACTTAGATAAATGAATTCCAATAAAATATTTTTTGTTCCTTTTATTTTCATAAATTATTGGTTTTTTTTCAACAAAAAGTTCCCTTTTGGTGAGAAAAATACTCTTTTAGTTGAAGTTCAGTACCATTTCAAAATTTCAATTTTGCAACACTGATTCATTATCAAAACAAAACAAGTAAGAAAGTATAGTCGGTCAAGCCCGACCATATGATACCCTACACCACAGTATTTAAAAACACATCATGCTTATGTATTAGAGTTGTCAATTATTCGCCTTTCAACTTTGTTCGAATAATTCAAATAATTGTTTTTGTTCGTTCATTCAAACGATTAAATCTCAAAAATTATTTGATTAATCGATGAGAATAACGAATAAAAGAATTATTTTTACAAAAAAATTACTATGGAAAATCTTTCATTCCATAAAATTTTTAATTTTAACTCCATATCGTTGTATTACTTAATGGCATCGTAAAACCCTTAGTTCCTTAATAATCCGGTGTTACTCTGGATTTTTCGAAAGGCGTTGGCAGACCTACCATTTTCAGCAAACTTCTGTCTACATTTTCTTCTATAGAACAGCCGCTGTCTCTCTTAATGTATTTTTCCATTGGACCAAGTTCGGCATTTCTTGATGTAGTTGGATTATCTTCCACTACATCTTTTTTAATTGTAATATTGTGGCACTTACGCAAATGATAAAGATATACATATGTATATAGTTTAAAAAAAAATATAATACAATAACAACATTTTCTACTTTCAAAATATGATTTATATAAATCAATTCTTGATTTTTAAGCTTTTTGTTTATTTCTAAATTTTTCAACCGAAATTGAAAAATACCATTTCTTGAAAATGCTTTAACGTTTGATTTAAAAATAAAACAGCTGATACAATTGGTCTGCTTTCACACGTTTCATCTTTTGATGCTCAACTCTTATGTTTTTAGGTGAGAGAGGAAGAAGAAAGAGGATTAGTACGGTGATGCCTGTACTCGGTCAGTACGCTTTGTGTTTTTATTCGTTGGTATATGCACAACGATGGCTGCATGTGTTTTTTTCTTTTATTTTACTCTTTGATTCGCTGTTAATAAAATTGTTGTTGTTTGCACTGAAAAAAGTTGAAACCGATTGCTGCGTGTGATAATATTGGCATCTTTAAAAGGGAATTGAAAAAAAGTTGAGCATCAAAAGATGAAACGTGTAAATTTTTCAAATTAAAAATACGAGATGGCAAATGATTCTTCAGTTCTTTTGGCGCTTTATTAGACGAAATATTCTGATTGCATCAATGCATGTCCGTGCTTAAATCATAGAAGATGACACGCATTAATGCACTTAGTATATTTCTCCTCATAATGCGCCGAAAGAACTGTCAGAATCAATTGTCATCTCGTATTTTTAATTTCATTACAGAGTTTTGCAATTCACCTACTCAATTGTTTGTTAAAATTTCTTTAATAAGAACATAAAATACATTTTTAAAATGCAATGAGTACTCAGCACGGTTTTTACTTACTAAAAATTGAGATTAATTACAACCAGGGCTATGGCAACAATATTTTTTAACTTTCCTATATTTTGTATAAAATCACTAAGAACGTATGAGAATAAATCATATTTTATGCTTTTTTTTAATTTATTTTTTAATAAAAAAAATTGTTCGATTAATCGACATTAATTAATCGATTTATTCGTTATTCGAAAATCGTCGTTTTGAAATTATTCGAACAAGAGTTTGGTTTTGTTTGATCGATTAATCGAATTATTCTTAATCGGTTGACAACTCTATTATGTATCCATGTAAATATGGATTTATCTATGTTTATAAACTTCATGAAAATCGGTTTGAAAGTTTGTGAGAGGCAGAAATCGCCCCCTGCCTCCCCTTGTGGTCCTATTTTTTAAAAACTGTATAGCTAATGTGTCCCTATAGATATGGATCTATCTATGTTTTAAATTTCATTAAAATCGGTTTGATAGTTTCTGAGAGGAAGAAATTTCGCCCTATCTTCCCTCGTGGTCCTACGATTCGGCCCAGTTTCAATAGGCTTGGTCCTTGTGCCAATAAGAACCTATGACCCAAATATTATCAAATTATCTCCAAAATTGGGACCTGTACTTTGCGCACAAGGTTGCATGGACAGCCAGCCAGCCAGCCGGACGGACATCGTTAGTTCGACTCAGAAAGTGATTCTGAGTAGATCGGTATACTTTAAGGTGGGTCTAGGACCACTATTTTAAGGCGTTACACACATCAGCACAAATGCATAATACCCTCTCCACTATTGTGGTGTGGGTATAAAAAGATAAAATGTAAGAAGAGGAGTTCTTGAGTTATGAATATGCCGTGGGAGCAGCAATTCCCATTCGTAATGCAAAGACCAAACAACGTTATTCCAAATGTCATGCGAACATAGTCCATTAATCTTAAATTAAAAGTTTCAGAGTATTCTGATGATCTGGCCTAAGCAACCAGTGAAATGCGCGTAGGAATAGCTTTTCCCATCAACAGTGAATTTCAGTTTATCAATAGTATGAAATGGGAATTTAGCACATTTAAACGAAACCTTGTTAATTAATTTTTTTAAACCCAAGAAAAACTTTGATTAAAATATATGTAGATGATTTCTCTAAATCACAATTTTTTAATGAACATAAAGAGTTTTGCCTTTTAAAAATAAAATGTGATTAGAAATTATTATTGGACAGTATTTTACATAAAAAAGCTGTTTATCAATAAGAACCAAAAGAAAAACAGAATATTAAAATTTAACAATTCTATCTGTGACATTTTTACAAAACATCGTAAGTCGAGATTGAGTGCCCCGGTAGGCTAGCTAGCAGTGAGCTAGTCTATCAACCCCGGGGTTGCGAGTTCGATTCCCGTCAGAGACTCTGGTTTCTTTCCTGCAGACAAGCGTCAAGCTTCGCGGGAATTGGCATAGGGAATTAAAAAAAAAAAAATAAAAAAAGATAATAGTAATGTGATCATAATATGTTTAAAAAGTTTTTTTCAAAATACAGTTTGGTTGGTAATGTGATCATAATATGTTTAAAAAGTTTTTTTCAAAATACAGTTTGGTTGGAGGTGAACATATAAATACAACTTTATATGTGATCTGCCCCCTATAGGGGGAGTTACGGTACAATTTCGCAAATATGAAAAATAACCCTGCACATTGTACATACATATTGCACTTGATCACAAAGAGGGCATTTACTGAACATTTTACTTTTTGAAAAAATCACGACACATACAATTTATATCCACCTGCTGTAAAAATATCGTGCTATTTTGTGCACTTTTTTCGTAATGAAACGGTTGATCTAAAAATTCTTCTTCATATGCCTTTGATATTAAATTAAAAATTGGTTTGCTTCTACTGGAAATTTTTAAATTTTGTGTAAGTACCATCTTTATGACCAAAAAAAATTTGTTTTAAAATACCCTGTAGGAAATGTCAATAGTGATGCTGTACTGTTTCACTTTGTCACCAACGCTACCGCCCAACTGTAAGCCAGACAATGCTTCTTGTAAAAGACATAAAAGTTGGTCTTGTCATTGAAAATCGGCTGCCAGCGAAATGGCCCAAAGCAAAATCGTTCCATACTAATTTTGTGTGATTTTGCATAAGAAATAGGTATAACCCCTTTTTGGGCGAGTTTTTTTAATTTTTATGTAATAATTCACTTTTGCCATAGTGGAGAAACATTTTTAGGCGATTTTCTTCAATAATCAAACACTCAATACTTTTATAACTCTAGTAAGATTTCAACACACTGTTTGCTGCTAAGATGGCGAAAATAGTTGAAAATTCAAGAGCAATTCTAGTTGAGATTTCTAGAAAATCTCAATCTGATAAAGTTAATTATTAAAAATTCAAGCGATATTATTGGTATTCAAGGCAAGGAATGGCAGCGGAAGTTTTGCAAAGTTTTGAATTCTTTTTTGTTGTGGCCCTTTGCTCCATCCTGGAACCAAGGAATCAATAAATGTGTAAATGAATTTTGCACATATTGTATGTTTTTGCATTCGATTATATGTAGGCTTGCCAACCGTACTTTATAATAAAGTATTGTACGTTATTTCGAGTAATTGTACTCTATACTCTATGAGAATAATAAAGTACGCGGAAATACTTTATTTCTCATGATTAGATTTATCTACAATTCAAAATAGATTCAGGTTATATTAGGCAGTGTTTTATTAGTCATTTAATTATAATACTTATTGTACAAGTTTTTTTTTTGGAAAAACTAAAGAACAACGAATTAATAATATACGTCAGGGCCATTTGTTGATGTTTTTTATATTGGCAGGACGATTTTTCGAAAAAAAATAATCTGACAGTACTATTTCACTTGTTTGTTTTGTTTGAGTACAATAACTGCAAAACTCTTTCAAATTACTGCCTGCTTCTAGATCGCGAGCACAAAAGTGACTCGTTTAACTAACATTTAAAACAAAATTTCAAAATTTCCATTCCTTAAGGGGGCTCCCATACAAAATGTTAAATACAGACTATAAATATATTGAAGAAAACGTATCATAACAGTCAAGGAGTCGCCTTAACAATTTCTCGAGACATACTTGCCCCTTATCACCACTTCTTAAGGGGGCTCCCATACAAATATTGCGTTTTATGAAATTTTTAAATTAATTAAAATTTTTCGATTTTTGTGAATAAAATCAAAAGTTGTTAACAGATTTTAATCATTCATAGCTTGTTTTGTTTGAAGCTCTGTTTTTATATGTCTGGAAAAATTAGAAGCATAGCTGTAATTTTTTATAGATTTTTAACAAACAAAAATTTCGAAATGTTGCTAAAAAATTATTTTTGTTGCTAAAAAAAAATATGTTTCTAAAACGACTGCGCATGCTAGATTTAACGTTTAAAGGAAATTTTATTGCGGATTTTCGTTTTTTATAGTAATTTCAATAAACTGAAACGTTTTTGAACGGGTATTGGATTCAGCGTACCCAAATTCGGTTAAAGCGCCAGTTGCCCGGCTTGTCTCAAAAAAAGTGTCAAATTCTAGCACAGTGTAATTGTTTGATAAAACTTGCGAAAAGCAATAAAAAAACGTTTGTAAATATAACGATAAAAAGAAATATGTAATTGTACTTTATATTTATACATACTCTGTACTTTTTTTCTTAACCTTTAATAACCAATGTACTTTAATTGCAACAAAAAAAGTTGGGAACCCTTATTATATGCTTTCGCATTCGCTAAATACATATTCGCCGCACACCTAATACACATTATAAACGATTAAAATACAAAATTATACATACATGTGTATGTACATAATCATATATTTAATTGTTTTATTTATTTAACAAAAGAATTTGTGTGTAAATAATCGAAATTGATTTACTTGAATAAACAGTTCCCACGACTCCTCATAAGCGCTTGGCTATTTAATAATTCCTATCAATTAATAGAATTTTTGACTTCAACAATCGGAAATGACGAAATTTAGAAAATATTGTTTTAAAGAAAATTGTTCACAATTTATTTTCATTAAACAAATAAAATTTTCTTTTTGCCAATTTGTGTCGACTTTGTGCTGCCAACAAAAATTTATATACATATGTACCTACATGTTTAACGAAATATAATTTTGGGCAAACTAGTTTGTAATTGAAAAAAAGTAATAATAATCAATATTTCTATTGCACATTTTACTTTTTAAATTGCAGAAATTGAATCCGTTTTTTTAAAGAAATGTTTAATTTTCTATATCTCAATTCATTTAAACCGATTAAAAACTGATTACTTCTTGTATATAACGGGGCGTAATGCAAATATCGAAATTGAAGGGTGAAGAAGAAGTTAGAGTGCTAAATTCGACTGTGCCGAATCTTTGATACCCTCCAACCACAGTAAGAAACATCGGCGATACCAGTTCCGATACGCATATTGAATTTGTGTTTAAGTTAAAACTAAAAAAATCACGTATTTTTTTTTTTTTTGGTGTAAAATAACAGCGTAAGATATTATTTATATTTCAAATTGAGCATCTTGGTTATCAATGCAGAACATGGGACAAATTGTGGGAGGGATTGGAGAATTGACCGTGGCACAACATAGATTTATTTATATCTAAAGAATGGCATCAATACACAGCCTCTGTAGAAAAACAGACGGAGTTGGAGAAGTGGGCGTGGCACGTGGTAAAATTGCACAAATTTTGAACAATTAGAATGGTTATCAATATACATTCAAAATCTATAAGAAATGTGCGGGTTAAGAAAAGTGGGCGTGGCGCAAACTAGACTTCGGTATATTTAGATAACGGCCACAGCTAAAATTTACAAATTTGGCACAAATTGCTTGGTAGTAAATGAACAACATCTGTAAAAATGCGGGCCTTACTGCATTTTAAATCTTTAAAATAAAAAGCATAACTTGCCAAGATTAATTTTGCAGGGAACATTGAAATTTTTATTAAAAACCAAATTTGCGGTAGAATTCTTAATCTGATTAACTTAACTTACATTCTATTTTATGGCTATCTTAAGTACCCGCATCGTCATTGATTGCGTAATAACTTAAAAGAATATTTCTTTTTATTTAAATTATTTTCATTTTATTAAAATGGCATTAGTGTGTTATTGGGTGTAGGCATGCTAAACGGGTATCAAAAGTAGGCTTTGTACAAGGCCTATGTTAAATTATTGACCGAACTTCACAAGATAGTACCCAGAAAAAAATGTGCTCCAAAAGGAGCCGGTTTTGTGTATGAATTCATACCTCAAATCGGTTTAAACCTGCTGATGGGATATCTGATTTTTGCATGGGGTGTTCCCGGTTTGGAGGAATATTTTCTGCTGACAATAAGCGCTTCTTTTAACATGCAAACAAAGCACACCTAAAGTGCTTTTTATTGGCTTACTATATTAACATATTCATTAATGGTTTGCTTTTACTTTTGTTTAAATGCCTTTTTCCAATAATTTTCGCATATTTTTATTTTTTTTCGGTTTGCAACCTTCTTCTTTGTCAGCACTAAAATAGCAGCTTTTTTGTATATTTTATTCTATATCATTTACTGCTTTATAAAAGCTCTTTTATTGAAGCGCTCGATTATGCGCTTTTTCTCTTAAGCGCTTCAAAAAACCCAAATTGTTTTTATTGGGTAACTAGTATGATTTCTAGTCATATAGTTTGTGCAAAATCTATATAAAACCGTTTTGCACGATTCATGTTAGTCTTTGTAATAAAATTTTGAAATTTGTGAAGGTGGTTGTTCAACATTTCGTCGGCTTAATATGCAAACCTGCCAACTACCTTTCAGCATATTTTACACGAGAGACAAAAAACTTTTTATATTTCATATTTGCAGCTTTAGGGGAAAACTAAAAATGTAATTGCTTTTACACACTTCAAGACTCAACACAACTAGAAGCAATTCGAGACAAATATGGCTTTTATAAGTTGTTTGAAAGTGAGCGTGTTTTCAACAGACAAAGCACATGACTAGATCGACTTAGAATTACTCAAGGAACCAGAATATACATATTTGCCTTATGGGGTCTTAGATGAATATAAAAAAAGTTTCACACGGAATGACAAACAAGTATGCATACCCTCATTCACCACTAGTGGTAGTGGGTATAAAAACAACAATTCAAATGTGCATGTCAATCACAAATGGTCTTTCTGTTTTAATTGTTTTAAAAAAAAAGTATACTACATATTGTATACTGACAATCTATTATTTTTATTTACAACAAAAGAAAAATCTTTTGAAAATTGACCACCCGAGATTTATTGTTAGAAACTGACGTCATTGAATCATTTTAATTGATAGCGTAGAGGAAATAGTTTTTTGTTTTAAGTCTGATTTTAGGGTATTCAAAATATTTTTAGTACTTTTCCAAATAAAGTCAAATGCAATATAACTCGCTGATAGTACCCTTCTTTTAATGCACGCTGTTTGTGGAATTAAAAGCGAGTTGGACTAAAGCATGAATTCAGTCATACGAGTATGCTGTTCCAATCGAACAAACTCTGATCGAACGGCCCAAGTCATAGCGGGAAAGATTCGAATAAATATTTTGGCAAATGAAAATTAATGATTGGACGGCAGACGGTATGAGAAAAAGCTCAAGACAGCCTAGCACTAGTGTAGGTAAGTTTGAAAGAGGAAAATCTTTAAGACAATGCTAGAATATAGAAGTTACCTACATAAATTTCGCTACTTTAATTTATACTGCCCTAATTTCCCGAATCAATAGGATGATCCATAACTTTAGATGGGATTCTACCGGGTTTCTACCTGATGTCTGGGTAAATACCGGGAATATTCCTTTTTTGGGTATTTATAAAACACAAATGCATATGGAAATCCTTAACTGTCAATAAACTCAATTTAATTTTAAACTACTTTTCGTTCTTTACCCTACGTCTATACGAGCAACTTGTATTTGTTCACATAAAGGCGACCGTACACGACATGTTGTTGTCATCTGACATGTCAAATTTTCCACTGCAAAACACATACATGTCGTGTGTTACCTTTTAAACTTTGCTTCTGTAAAAGTCAGATGCAAAGTCATCTGACAAAATTTCAATTAGAGCGTGCTCTATTTTCTTCTGACAAACCATCTGACATCAGAAATCTATGCCGAGAAGAAACCGGCAGCGGCGTCCACTATTGACGGAATCATTAGCCGGCTGCAGTTAATATTTTACAATACCGAGATATGTATGATCATCGCACCATTAAACAGAATTTATGTAAATGTATATATAAAAACCGTTTCATTATAATATCCTAAATTGGTATATTTGAATTAAAAGAAAAATATGTTAAGATGGCTAAACTATTTTACGGCGTAAATAAACATTTTCGTGGCGGCATTTTTATTTTGGTTTTTGCAACAACTATGCAAAATAAACAGAGACAATGTCAGAAGCAAATTACATGTACGTATGTGACCGAATATTATAAATATTCTGTAAAACAGCAATTTTGACAGACATGCACAATTACATGTGACTTGAAAAGTTGACAAGTCAAATGTAAAAAACATGTCGTCTACATGCACCTTAAGCAATAAAGTAGGCAGAATGACGTCACAGAAATGTTCTAAGATTAATATTATTTTAAGAGTGGAGTAAACGTATGTCTAAACACAAAACATGAATTTGTATGTAAACTTATACTTACATTTTCTTTGCCAACCAATTTATTTTTAACAATTTGTAAATTTTGTATTTTAATTTTATGTTTTAAGTGTAAAATTTTTCCTTTTTTGTAACTGAATCACAGCCGCGAATAACGTTGTAAAAGCCACTTTTTGCAAAAACTGTTTTTTTTTCGCAGATAACCGTTAACATTAGTCTCGTGTTTAAACCTCAAATCACACAAATCACAATTATGCACCTTAAAGCCTTTAAAAGGGACATACAAAGAGTCAGCTAGTGGAAGAACGTTGTAAGTTACTTAAAAATGATACAAAGTAAATGGTTTTAAACGTGGAATAACGTTTTAAAAGCCACCAGTGCATCATGACATGCGTAGTGGAAGAACGTTTTAAATGACATCGTGATTGTGGATATGAAACGTTTTTCCACTAAAAAATAAGTTATAAACTGTAAATTTGCATGTAATTTAAGTTTTAAATTTGTTGATATTTTGCATAAAAATTTTAATTATCATTATTTTTAATAATCTAAAAAAAAAAATAAAAAAATTAATAATCTTGCCTGTTAGAAACGTTTTTTTGCTCTCCTGAAAAAAAAATATTTTGTAACTTAAAACGTTATTAGCGGCTGTGCTTCAACTGATAAATGATTTTGATAGCTTGTGTTAAAAAATAATTGCTCAGCAATATATTTTAACATTTGTTGCTGAACATGTGTTAAAATAAATATTTATGCAGTCCACACGTTAATATCTAGTGTTGGCAATAGAATTTGATAGTTGCTACGGCAATAATTGCCAAATAAATTGCTCGTATAGACTTAGGGTTAAAAACGTCGTTAAATATTAAAAAGCTAGTTAATTTTAAAACACGGACGGCGGGAAGCAGAAATATAGATTGGAAGACTTGCGCAATTAGCTGTCATAATATAATAAACCTAATACTCAACAAAAAAGAACACTGGGATATATAAAATTGGCAATGAAAGAGAAGCTTAGTAAATCTTCGATGCAAAATCTCTAGGTACAGTTCCGCAGGCTTGTTGAATGGCGAGGGAGGTTTTTTTTTGTCGGTAAGAATCCGATATACCCCGTGGCGAAGTCACGGATATCTTTTAAAAAATTTTACACCTGCCTAAGAGCCCCGGAGGCTAGCTGACAGCGAGCTAGTCTATCAGCGTCAGGTTTGCGGGTTCGATTCTCGCCAGAGACTCTGGTTTTCTTTCCTGCAGACAAGCATAGAGCTTCGCGGGATTAGCTTAAGAAATTAAAAAAAAAGGTTTAAGGCTTAAATTTACCTGGTTGACAACCAATTCGAAGTTATGTCAAATGCTTTGTGATTATAGCTATTGCAGTATTGAAAAATCTCAGTAAAAAAAAATATGGCGAAGAAAAACCCAACTATTTCTAAAAGCTATCTAGTAAGAAACAAACGCCGGATCGATCTATTTTGATTTTAAAATTTAGAACATTCAAAAACATAAATGGATTTCATTTTCAAACTTTTCTTTTCTAAATTTGAGAATGCAATCAAAATGTACTTCATGTTCAAACCCTGTGAGCTTATTTCCATACACGCAGAGAAAAAATATGGTTGGGCATGGTTACGGCAACAACACAATGTTTAATGTAACAATATATTTGCTCTTTTGCAAGCCTTATATTGAACTCCGGCTATTTGATTAACATTAAGAAAAATTGTAAAAAGCCACAAAATAAAAACTCGATTCAAAAATATTTAAATTTATTTTGTATTTTTATGACAGCTATGAAAGGTGCTGTATCATAATATGATTGCTTCCAAGGCGAATTTATTACAGGTGGTCTTAAAAGCCCTGCTGATATTAGCTAAAATCACTGTTGGATGTGAAAATTTTGTTTACTCTCTTTTATTATCTTTGTTTCTGTTTTGTTTTATTTCTGTTTTTGACATTGTACAATGATTTTACAAAAACAAATTGCTTGTGGTTTTTGTACGAGTTGTACTTGTTGTAGTACCGAGATTACCTGGGATGAATTCGCCTTGATTGCTTCTAAATTTATTATGATTAACTTGATGATAATATGATTGCTTCTTAGCTTATTATGATTAACATGACAATAATATGATTAATTTCTTAGCTTATTACGATTAACATAACAATAATTTGATTACTTCTTAACTTGGTATGATTAACAGAATAATAATATGATTAAGGAAAAAATATTATGATGTAATAGTACGAGTATATTTAGTCATAATATGATTCAATAATAATCTTAATATGGTGACTAAAATCATAATTCTTATCATAATATGTTGCTCTTAGAATATGTTTACCACAACCATGTTTTTTCTTTGCGTGTATGTAGGTGATATATTTTAATTTAGTGAATACATACTATTTGATTTAAGAAATTTTAAATTTTACATACTTCTAAACGGGAAAGTAATTTTTGTGAATATTGTCTAACATCTGTTTGCAGATATTTGTAAATATCTATTGCTGAAAATAGTTTTGACGTATTCTTTTTATTCTGATGTCATGATTTTAGTTAATTGGATTGAATAAGTAAATAATAGTGCAAAGAATTTCGTAAAAACTTCATCGTTGACCATCTTTAGAAACTCAATTGGCCAATTGGATTAAAGCCAACATTTTGATCATGTTGAAATGGTCGCCTGTTTAAATAATTTTGCTTTTTTCGTTTTAATCTTGATGTCACTTTACAATAAAATATTAAAAATATCTTCATATACATACATACGAGTAAAAACTACCTACATATATACATATATATCGCACTTGATCATAAAGAGAGTATTTACTCAATATTTTTATTTTTTCACTTTTTGAAAATCGACACGTATTATTTATATCAATATCTGTAAAAATATCGTTTAACTTCTTTTTGGTAATATTAAATTTTAAATTTAAAAATTTTCAGTTATTACCCTCTTTATGATCAAAGACGACATCTATCTATTATTTTGTTGAAATGAAACGATTGAATTTTGTATTTAATTATTATCTCCATTACAGATAGAAAGAAAGATATTGATAATAATTGGCTAATAGAAAGATAAACTTATAAAATGTTAAAGCAGAATGTGTTTGTAATCACCTTGATTTTATTATGTTTGAAGTGCTGTTTGTATATAAGAAAGTATGTATGTATGTAGTTATTATCTCTCAATTTAATAATACACCTGCAGCACCATTCCAAAAAATATTTATTTGTCCGTAAGTATAATCCAGTACGGAGACCGCCAACCCTTTATTGCGAATCGTAAAATACGGCAGCAAGCAATTAAACCGTTAACTACTGAATAACGGCAACGACTTTATGATTGGATTGAGACAGCTACTCGTTTAGCTACTTACCGATTAAATAACTACTCAGGTAGTTCAAAGATAATGTACTTGACTCTGACGTTTACACTAAAACACTAAATCGTTTAGGCGGACAGACACACTTGAGAAGAAGTTTAATGTTTTCGGCGTTTGGCTAAATCGTATAAAAACCGTAATGGTAGACGATTTTTTATTATTCATTTACAATACAATTTTATTATTTATTAGTTTTGCTTTTGGTTTGTTTTGCTTTGAGGCACTTTTATCAGTAAAATCGTATCGACATTAAAACAAATAATGTGTGATTTATTTTGGCAATAAAAATACATCCCTCATTTGCTGCAACATCGACATAACTCAAAAATATTAGTTTAACACAAAAAAGTCTTCAATTTACACACAACATAATGGAAATAGAAAATCTTATTCTTCTCTCAAGATCAGAGTTTACAATATCTTCATGTGAAATAATTACCACTTTATAAAACACCTGGTTTACTATGCATTTGTGATATTAAGTCAAAATTTGTGATTATCGACCTAAGACATTGTTGCAGCAAATGAAATATATATTCATTTTAATTCTATTTTTTTCCTAATTTCACTTTTTGAAAAAATTTCTTTTTTTCTTTCCGGCAGCACGACCAACCGTTGTTCCTTATTTAAGCTATTAAACTGACAACACGAGAGACAATTTGTATCTGAAAGAGTGTGTTTTTAATACGATCGCAGTGTATTTGTTGTGAATGTGTATGGCTAAATTTTAGTACCTTCTATTTGTGTACACTCGAGAAAATAAATAACGTTCATTTTAACGTACCAAAAACAAAGAAAAATATTTCCCAAACATAAATTGAAGATATATACAAATAACTCTGTAATAGTCAGGGAAACCGGAAACATGATCTAAAACAAGGGGTTTATACGTATGAAATATGCAGTAGAAACTTAAAAAACGGCCTTAAAATTAATAAATAAAATATGCCCTAAAAAGCATAAATGGCTAAATAAAAAATATTTCCATATAGTAAACAGGTATAAAAGTATATTCGGTCAAACCTGAACAAATGATACATCATACCCTTCCATCACAGTATTTACCGACGAATTTTCGAATAAAATCTATATACGAACATAATTAGTTGGTTTACGGACAAAAAAACTCTATTCCAAAAAGAAGTTTGCAAAGAAGCAACGTGAAATTTACATAGGCTGTGTCCTTATGATAAAGTAAACGTATATATCTACCAATTTCTATCAGAATATCTCCAGAATTCCGACCCATATTATGCGCATAGGGTTAACATGAAGAACCAGTAGGACGGATAGACAGAATTAGATTGCTTTAGAAAGCAATTCTGATTCTGAGAGATGGTCCAGAATATTTCACATCAGCAAAAATGCTTATCGTCTTAATTTTATTTCATCTTAATTCTCAATAAATTTTAACTATTGGCTTAAAAGCAAAATTTCTATATCGAAATATGTTCGAATATGCTCTATAAACTTAAGAAATGCTGCAAAAAATTACTAGCAAATTTGAGTGAAAATATGCAATTGCATATTTACGCTTTTCCTGCTTATAAAAAAATATTAACTTATCATGTTAAAGGGCAACAAAGATTTGACATAGCCGAATAAATTTTCCCCTTCTCTTAGTTGCACATTTTTCTCAAGAAGCAAAGAAACAGTGCTATCATTTATTACTAAATATGTAATATTTTTTAATTACTAGTAGATGTTGAATAAAAAAAAAAAACAAGCAAAGAAATATGTTTTTTTATTTCGATAATAATTTTTGATATTTTTTGAAAAGGGCCATACAACAATTTGTAGTAAACATAGTATTATTATAATTAATTATAGCATACTTTACTTGCAACTTTAATAAAATAAACACAACACTTTTTGCAATTCACAAACTTTATTTAGAACTTAAGGCCTAACCATAATGTGCTTAAGTAGGATTAAGCAAATGTGAAGAAAACCCTATTGAACTTACGGAAACATTTTGTGTAAATTTTTTGAAACTGTCATTTGCTGAGCAAAGTGCGAAACAGATCGCACATTCCGTTCGGAATCAAATGTTTTTTGATTTTGTTATTGTTTTTTAAAAACATTTGAGAGACTTCAAAAGATTTAGCTATTTGTGCTTAATTCCCAGTTTTTATTATTGATAAAAACACTTGAAATTTAGAGAGAGACTTTTTTATATTTTTTTGACAGTAGGTAAAGCACGGCTATGCATGTTATGGTTGGGCCTTTAGTTGTTCAACAACCGTAATTTACCGCTTTTATTCGCAGCTCACTATTGTGGTATACATACACACTTTAATGTTTAAACTAAATCTGACTTTATAATTTTCTCCGCGTGATGCGATATCAACTTGACAAAGTCTGAACTGATACTGACCTAATGCCATCTTTTGCGAATCTATTTATACTCTAGCCAGAACGTTCGAACCCTGACGTCTAGATGACTCTAGAATGTTCGACCCCTAATGTCTATTATGTTAATTTAACTTATGCATCTATAGCTATCTACATTATGGCTGAATTTAAATTGAGCTATTATACATCACTAAACTACAGGCCCAACTATAATATGCTTAAGTTGGCTTAAGCAAATGGGCGAATTCATGTGAGTCTTGCGTGTAGAGCCATATTGAACTTTAAGAAACTTTTTGTTAACTTTTATGAATCTGTCATTTGCTTAAGCAAGGTGCGCAACAGGTCGCACTTTCCGAACGGAATCAAATGTTTTTTGGTTTTTGACTGAAGCTTTTACATATTATAGTTGGGCCTTAAATAATACATTAAGGCGTAAAAATTTGTCTAATATATTCGAATTTCGAAGATCTTTCGAGTAAAATACAGTAGGGTGTAAGTACAATTATGCATAACAATTTTAACATTACATTTGTACTAGAAAATTCTGTACAGCTATAAATATGCAGAACTTATACAATAACCTAATAATAACTAATATAACTAATAAATACAAGATAACTAATAAATTAAACTAATTTTTTTCTAAACTTACTTTCCTAGCAATATTTTTAACTGGAAAGTATGGCAATTTAATAAGTTTTGTAACATTTACTGCCAGGCCCACGATGTCGACAAGTACATTTCTTTCGCATATTTATATTGAAAACAATTAAAATTTTTTTTTTTTTGTTTTCCATACAAATATACGAAAGAAATGTTCTTGTTGACATCGTGGGCCTGGGCCTTACAAAATTTGTTTTAAAAATTTGACAATCGGCTAATGTGGAATAACTACGGCGGGTATTGTGGAACCATATTCCACCAATAGCCATAAAGGCTGAGGAATAATGTTTAACGGATTTTTTTAACAACAAGTTATGCCAAGAAGGAAGTCTTATGTTTTTAAAGGCCGTTACACACTATCCCACAAAGTCTTACGTATTTTATGAAAATGCAACCCTGTCATGATAAGTTGTTATTGTTTTATGAAAATATATAAACAATAATTAGATCAGAGAAGCATTTTCATAAAATACGAAAGACTTTGTGGGATAGTGTGTAACGGCCTTAATTAATTGAAATTAAAAAAATTTAAATCTAAATTGAATTTGTTTTAATATTTGTATTTTTTGCTGGTAATATGGAATTGTATTCTTTATTACCCACCAGAGGGTTCCACATTGCCCTCCAATTTTTCAAATCACTCAGATTTTTCATTTATAACTTGTTTTAGTATAAAGAAATATAATTTTTGTGGTAAACTTATTAAGGCAATCGATTTAAAAACACATTCCAACTAGTCCGATGAAGAGTTTGCTAATACTTTTTTGACGATTCCCAAAAGAAAAATAGGGGTTCCACAATCCCCGAAGTTACTCTAATTTGTTTAAAATTTTTTCGTTAAAAATAATTTTGATTGAGGTTACCGCATAGAAAAATATGTTTTCTTTACGTTCATGTACATTTGACCTCAAGAAATACGTTTAATATAAATGGTTATATACTATATGATACCAAGGACCCACGAGATAGAGCTTGTGGAGGTTCTGCCATTTTAATAAAAACCCGAGTCAAACACTACCTAATGTGTGATCGTCGTGAAGATTATCTCCAAGCAAAGAACATTTGCGTTGAGGAATTAAATAGAAACCTAGTAATTTCATCGTTATACTCCCCGCCTAGATTTTCAATATCGGAGGACCAATATTATAAATATTTTAAATCATTAGGACCGTGTTTCCTAGCCGCTGGCGATTATAACGCTAAACATACCTTCTGGGGGTCGCGACTTATAACACCAAAGGGTCGTGTTTTATTTAACACAATTTCTAAAATGGATTTAAATGTGGTAGCGAGCGGTCAACCAACATATTGGCCCACTGATCATCAAAAAATTCCAGATGTCATCGATTTCGGCGTGGTTAAAAACATTCCCATAGAAACGATTGATGTTGAAGCCTCCCTAGATTTATCTTCCGACCACACACCTACAATTGTTACTATAATGAACCCCAATAGAATTGTACCTCCGACGACAGCTACGCAAATTAATTGGTTAAAATATAAAAAATATCTCAGTACCCATTGCACAGAAAATATTGCGCTCAGTACACCGGATTATGTAGATCGCTCTATAGACAATTTTGACAGTTTTCTGAAACTAGCTGTTCAACATTCCAATATTGCCCCCAAAAAAACAAAAACTATTAAAATATATTCCACAGATGTCGAGCATCTTTTGTCTGAAAAAAGGAGGGCTCGAAGAGAGTGGCAATTGCACAGATCCCCTCAACTTAAGAACTTACTTAAAGAGTGTACAAAAAGACTAAGAAAGCTACTGCAGACTAAGAAAACGGCTTCTCTGGAAAAATATCTTGAGGAACTTGATGCAACCCCACAATCAAACTACTCATTATGGCGTGCAGCTAGAAATCTCAAAAGGCCAGTTGTCTCTAAACCACCATTAAGAAACTTGAATGGAAGTTGGGCAAGAAATGATGTTGAAAAAGGAAATCTGTTTGACAATCATTTAAAAACCGTATTTACCCCAAATATATCTCACGATATTGCGGTCGAGTTACCACCTTTTGCTGCTAGAGCAGCTGTTCCGCTAAGATTTGAGATAAGAGAAATCGAAAAGGCTATTTGTGATTTAAACCCCAAGAAGGCTCCTGGTTTTGATAAGATCAGCAACAAAATGCTTTTGGAACTACCCAGCAAAGAAAATTATTCTTTTAATTTTTAATGCTATTTTACGCCTTGAATACTATCCTCAAAAGTGGAAGGTCTCCTTAGTCACCATGATACCTAAACCTGGAAAGGATCACACAAAAGTTGAGTCATATAGGCATATAAGCTTACTTTCTAATATATCAAAGCTGTTTGAGAAGCTGTTAGCGTCAAAATTAACCCCAATTTTAAATGAAAATAGATGTATTCCTAACCACCAATTCGGCTTTAGAAGAGAACACAGCACAATTGAGCAAACTCATCGTATAGTAAACGCAATAAGAAAAGCCTTTGAAGAAAAAAAATATTGTTCCGCTCTCTTCATCGATGTTTCTCAAGCTTTTGATAAAGTCTGGCATGAAGGCTTATAACATAAATTGAAGCTCAACTTGCCAGTAAACACACACAAGCTGTTAGAAAGCTACTTAGTCGGTCGAAAATTTATTATTAAAGAAGGTGATTATTTAAGCTCTCCTCAGCAAATTGACGCTGGAGTCCCTCAGGGAAGCATCCTTTTATACTTAATATATACCTCGGATATGCCAACAAACAACTACACACAAACTTCAACATTTGCTGATGATACAGCTTTTTTGAGCGTGCACGAAAACCGTCAAGAAGCATATCGATACCTACAGGATCATATATTTCAACTCGAACTATGGTTAAAGCAATGGAGGATAGAGGTCAATGAGTAAAAATGCGTACATATAACATTCACCTTGCGTCGGGAATCATGCCCCCCTATTAAAATCAATAATCAAATAATACCTCAAAATTCGCATGTAAAATACCTCGGTATTCATCTAGATCGCCGTTTAACGTGGAAAAGCCATATAGAGGCAAAATTAACTCAAATGAAACTAAAAGCCATCCAAATTCATTGGCTTATTGGAAGAAACTCTGTCCTTAGTCTCGACTGCAAACTTCTTCTTTACAACTCCATCTTAAAGCCAAACTGGTGCTATGGTATTCAGTTATGGGGCACTGCCTCGGCCTCTAATATTGAAAAAATTCAGAGGCGCCAAAATAAACTACTTCGAATAATCACAGCTGCCCCTTGGTATGTTAAAAACTCAAATATTCACAAGGATCTTAATGTTCCATTAGTTAAAACTATGATTAAGAAATATGCAGTAAAATACTTAAAAAGGCTCGAATTGCACCCGAACCCACTAGCACGAAATATTTTAAATGATAGAGGCCACACTCGCTTAAGAAGAAGAGACACTGCAGCACTTATCCAATTAGATGAGCGTGAACACCTATAAAAGTGAACAGAACCCGCGATGAAGAAAATTTTTGTCTGGCACTGGCAGGACAAAAAATAACGTATTAGGTTAAGATTTGATTAATTATTGTTAGTTCATATTTAATATATGAAGATTCAATAAATAAATTATGAAGAAAAAAAAATGTACATAAGACATTTAAAGAGAAAATACTTACATTCAATATTATTATTTTTAATAGTTGTATTTACATAATGCTTAAGTAGATCTGAAATAAAAGAAAAATAAAAAAACATTTAGTTTCTATACAGAAAAATGTTCACATATCTTTGAGACTTTGACGTTTTCAATTACTTTTTAATTACAAATTAAATAATATGTAACTTTAAATCAACCTTAAATTCTAATTACATTAAACAATTACACATGAATTGGCAATTATCAATGACATGTAATTTGTAATTGCCAATCAATTGTTAATTATACGTCATTGCCCAGTAAAAACGTCGCCTACAAAATAATGTGTTGAGTAATCAGAAAAACATAAGAGCACTACTTACAATTCTACTGAAAGAACCAATGAATTTTACAAGGGATGTCCCAAAAAGAACGCATTAAAAAGTAAGTCATTATTTTTTTACCTGTATACATCCAGAAAAAAGTAGTTAAAGAAGTTGTTATAGATGTAGTTATAGAAAAAGTAGGCGAAGTTTTTACTGGGTGGTAATTGAATCTGTTTTAATTACTAAATATATTTTGCAACTGATAAATAGTATGAATCGTTTTCATTAGTTAAATTCCCATTTAACTCGTCAACTGTTTACTCGTTCAATTGATTAAAGTTCAAAAAAATTGCATAAAAATAGACTCTTGCCTAAATTATTATAAATTGGCCGCAGATTCTCTTTTCCTTGGGGAACAGGAATCTAGAAGTCTTTGGCCAATGATAATTATAATCGCTCGTCAAGAAATTATAATTATTAGGGGTTAAAAAGAAGAAAGAAAACAAGAGATTACTTTTCTTTTCTTTATGTAGGGGATTTCAAAGGTGGGTGCTTACCTTTTTTATGTTGATGTTTCTCAAATTAAATGAGAAGAAGTTGAGGGTTTTTTTTATATAATTAAATTTATTTTCACAATAAGTTAACAGTGGGGGTTGAGGTCTGAGCGGCTCGTCTGCTCAATTGAAGTGTTAAAATTGGAGTAAAAAGTAAAGTTATCTTTCAAACTTATTCAACCTCGGCCTTTTATCCACACCGAAGGTTGGATAAGTTTTTTCCTTTCGTTTACTTTTTGACGTGTACTAAATTGTACACTTAAAGAAATTTTTCGCTTGACTATAGTTAACTTCAAGTAGGCATTGAACTCACCACTTTAGCATCAAGTTAACAATTTAAAATTCAAAT
Source organism: Pollenia angustigena (assembly GCA_930367215.1). Taxonomy (NCBI): domain Eukaryota; kingdom Metazoa; phylum Arthropoda; class Insecta; order Diptera; family Polleniidae; genus Pollenia; species Pollenia angustigena. The sequence goes on along the minus strand of OV884057.1, from coordinate 112,918,392 downwards.
TCATATATGAAATAACTAACGTTATTATAAAATTAAAAGGTTTTATAAAGTAAACAATTCAATATAATAATATTAACAATTCCAAAAAATATATAATTCAGGGAAAATAACAAAATAAGAAAATTAAAAATGTAAATGTGTACAATGTAAATTGTACAAAAATAATGAAAATAATTTAGAAAAAAATCATGTTCGATTCATAGTCCTCGTATTCATAACAAGTAAGAATGCTAATATTTGACTATTATGAATCCTAAAAAGTATGAAATCTGCGATTAATTCGGAGCAAGTCTTGTCTAGGAACAAGTTGGTTATATATTTAATTTTATATACAGGAAGGATCAGAGTTAAATTATGGACCAAACTTCACAAAATTTTATGGTGTCATTGCAAGTCTTATGCTGGTCTTTTTTACCTATTTAAAAAACCTTAAAATTAAAGGCGCCCAAATTTAAATTTTTTGACTTTTTCTCAACTTTTATTTTTAAGGTTTTTTAGTAGGTAAAAAAATCGTCAGACTTAAGTGATATTTAAAAAAAAAGCTATCGAAAAATCAATGACACAATATCGATGCCTATTGTGGGTACTTCGAAAATATATGAAAAAACTTGTTAAAAACTAAATTTTATCCTTGAAAAAATGCTAAATATCAATATGCCCAATGCTTTGAGTAATTGCAGCAATGATAGATAACAGAAAAGAACAAAAAAGTAAGTCAATGCTTTTTTGGTTACTTTCACATTTTGTTAAGTTTGTAAATTGTAGAAAAATCATTTGAAATATGATTTGAATGTTTCTTTTATGTTAAATTTCTAATCACATTTTACTATTTTGAAACGTATTTAACAGAAAAAATGTTTGCGTTTTACGTTGTCTAGAAAAGGAAAAAACGTTTTCATTTTTACTTTCGTACGAATTTGGTTACTGTGCAACCTGAATATATTGAAAATGAGATAATCAGCTTTATTCCGGTTGTCGTTGTCGTAATCGATCAAGTCGTTTTTGGCAAGAGATTAAAGAAACACAAAACCAGTGTTCTTTAATCTCTTATCAAAAACGACTTGATCGATTACGACAACGACAACCGGAATAAGGCTGAATATTTTTAAAATTCCCTATATGTGCCTTAAAATAAAAACTCTGTCCTTTTTTCCCTACGCTGGAAATTTTTACAAAAATATCCCTACAAAAAGGGAAAATCCTGCTACTGGCATCACTGGTTAAACATTACATATCTGTTGTAGACTGGGTGTGAGGTTTGGACATACATATTAAACAATTTAGTACTGCTTTTTCTAGTCATACGAGATTAAATTTGAAAAATTTTACCATTGCAAATTTTGGATTATTTTCACAAAATTAAGTCTCGTGAAACTAAACCGTACTTAATAAATAAATGGCACATTATTTCAGCATTTTTATAAGCGTATTTAAGTGGTTTCCGAGAGTGGGTTTTTTATGAGGACTTTGGTAATTTATGGACCGATTTAAAACGTTTCACATGGAATGACAAGCTTTATAACTCACTAATCGTGGTGGAGGTTTTAAAAGCATTTATTTGAAAAAAAAATTTCAATATTAAAATATTCATTTTATTTAGATTTTTTTTTTTTTTTTTTAATCTTATAAACTTGCTAAATATGTTTCTATACAATTAACAATTAATATAAATATGAATAAATTTTGAAAAGAAAAACAAAATCAAATTTTTAGTTTTAAAAGAAAAAAATATAACGTTTTTTTTTTTAAATTTTAATGCCCACGAACTAGATGAATGAACTTTTCTTAATTGTTTTTCCAAAGAATTTCTTAAAAACACAAGTTTTTTTTATATGAATCACTGAAATTCATTGAGAAATTGTATTCATTATAAGTAAGAATGTTCATATGTTATTATTTATAAATGTGTGCAAAAATTCACACCATTTTCAAAACTACTATTTTGAACACAATTTTTACACTTAAGCAATACAAAACAATAATAACCAAATATTACTCAGGATTAACATTTCAGAATATGCGAAATGTCCTATTTTTTTTAATGAAATTTTAAATTAAAACTTTAAAACTTTATTCACAATTATATTTTCCCACAAACAAATTCCTTACAAAACTTTAAAAATGGTTTAATTTAATTTGAAAAATGTTTAACTTGATTTGAAATTAAGTTTCGTTTATTTTGAAAACGGTTTCGTTTAGTAAGAAAAAGGTTTCGTTTAATTTGAAAGAGGTTTTATGTATTACACTAATTAGCACAAACGTATATCGTCGGCTTAGAATGTAAACCTGCTAAATCCACTTTTTAAGAAAATTGAGATTTTAATGCCGTATGGTAGAGTTTTCTATTTGAGTCCTGAAGTGTGTCAAATCAACAATATTTTTGGTTTTCCTCTCAAGCAGCAAACAGAAAAAATAAAAAGTTTTTTAGTTTTTTGTCTCTACTGTAAAATTTGTTAAAAGGGAGTTAGCAGGTTTACACTCTAAGCCGATGATATCGTCCCCTCAATATAACAATAGCGTATAAGTTTTTTGGGTTTTTGAGAAAATCGTGTTTAAAGTTTTTGTCAAATCGGATGTCTATTAAAACCTCAATATCGCGGTAAATAAAAATTCTTCTTATTGGATTTGTCGACAAATACATAATACCGTTTCTTGTCTTTAATTTGACCAACATTTTTTATTCTACGCATCTTTAAGACCATAATTATGCCATTCAAAGTACAAGTAGAATTTGACGAAATTTTGAGCAGACATAAAATCAATGATGGAGATTCTAAATATGCAATAAAAAAAATAATAGCGTATGAGCACATACGCTATTGTTATATTAAGGGAACGATATGCAAAATGCTTTTTCCTTAAATTTTTTTTATGTATAAAATTAAACAGTTTAAAATAACATTTATCTCTAATGCCAACTTCCTTTGGCTTTATTGAGTAAAAATAAAATTTAGATGTCAAAATTTAAGCAAGACGTTGGATACACTAATAGATATTTCAAACAGAAAAACCACCTAGAATTTCCAAACATTTTTAAGCATTTAATGAAATTGAACATAAATATGCTTCAAAATGGTAAGATATTCAAAAATTAACTTTTTACTAATATATGAAAAAAAATGCTACAAACGGTAAAGGCTCAGTTAGGTGAGAGTAACAGTAACCTTACCGTAAAAAAGTAAGACCAATCTATTTCTTACAGATTGAGACGTAACATCTTACTGCTAACTGTAATCGTTCTTATTGCTTTACATACAACAAAATTAATCAGCTGATTTTCAACGTTACTGTTACTCCCGGCTAACTGAGCATTAAGGTTGAAGAAATTGTTGTTTTCATAGTGAACCTCGCTTTAATTGTATTCACGACATTCAGCATATTTAATTTTTGTGTACAAATACAAATAAAACTTTTTAATGCACAATTAGAATAAGAACTAAAATAAAAATATGAAAAAACTCCACAAATTTCTGAAATACCTTCAAAGTTGGAGAGATCTGAAACATGTCGTTGGTCTCATGTAGGAAAGTCTTAACTCGCAAATATATGTACAACTTGAAAATTTCGAAAAAATCAAGTTAGGGCATTTCTACATGAGACCAAGGATATTTAGAGAGTTCTAAAACAAATGATTAATTAAAAGTTTTACAATTTTAGGCTGTTCTGAATTAGAATTTTTTTAGACCCAGGCCCACGATGTTGACAAAAACATTTCTTTCGTATATTTGTATTAGGTTAGGTTAGAGTGGCCGGTCACAAAGTCCTCGCATAGACCAAATAGGTCCCTAGCGTATTTTGTATTGAAAATAAAAACAAATTTTAGTTTTTTATTATTGCTTGCAATATAAATTTGGGAACGAAATGTTCTTGTCGACATCGTGGGCCTGGCAGTAAATTTTCTGAAATCTAAAAGGTGGAAATAATGGAAACAGTTTATATGCAACAACGCAAGGATATCAATATGTTTTGCCCGTTTAAATTAATAAAAAGAGAAAAATATCGGAAATCAAAAGAAAACAACTTGTTTGTTTTAATACTCGTGCATATGCAAATATACCACCATTTGCACATACATACATGTGTATTTTTATGATATATAGATGTGTATTAATGTATGAACATTCAAAATATTGGACTTTAACAATAATTTTGGAAAAATGCCAAATTTATGGGAATTTTTAGAAATATTTACAAATATGTCGTAGAATAAATATTTAAATGTACAACAAAGATTTTTGTTATGTATAGTATATAAAGGGTATATCATTAAGAGCTTCTTATCTTTAAATATGTATAAATAAAAGAAAGTGCGTGTGAGATGTCATTCAAATTTTGAATAAAACATCGTGGAAATGTCTGTGGCGGCTTTGCTGGGTAGCGTGCTTCTTAAATATCTAATTTTCAATGACTCTGGCGTATAAATCAGGCTAAATTTAACAGATGTATTAAGTTATTAAATGGGCCTCATTGACAAACTAGAGTCGGTCCATAGTTAAAAAATTGTCAAAGTGTTTTTAGGACCAGCACTCAGGGGATGACCCCTACTATGGGAAGGAGGAAAGTGGGAGTAGTGTTTGTGAACATCCGAGGGAAGACTTCAGCAGGAAAGTTATCCACATACGAACAGTCCGGCCAAACAACGAATTTTCCCTGTAATGCATTGTACGATTCACCTGCCAATCGACCACAAAAGGATCGGCTCTTAAGGAAAAACGTGCATTACGAACGAACGTACAGGAACGAAAGTCCCTATAGGAAGACTCTTTACAATTTTGCCATTTAATTAAAATATTTTTGTATTTATATACTAAAATCTCATTTATGTGTATACAATATATCAGTATGTTTATCCGCTATGCTTCAATTGGTATGCGTCGGTCCTTCCTTATGGTTGGTTAGGCTACCTTGCTATACATGTATACTTTGTGCACAAAGTACAGATCACAATTTCGAAAATAATTTGATAAAATTTGCTACATAAGCCTTTAATTGCAATAGACGAAGCCTTCATTTGAACAGTTGGCCCATGATTTCTCCTGGCCACTATAAAAATATCTTTACGGAATAGAGAAAATATCTATTCTATTATTATGTTAATATTAAAGTTAAATTCAGTATAATGCAGCCTTAATATTAAAATATGGAACAATCGGTCCATATTTTACTAACAACTTAATTGGGCCTAATTTTAATACTACAATATCATGTTTCGTTATGGGTTAAGGTGCATTTACACATTTACAGGGAGGGGGCGGGCTTATATTGGTCTTATGGTAAATTATGCACGGATTATCACGAAATTCGGTCATGTATTTCTAATCTAAAGGAGTTATGACAGACCAAATTTTACTGCAATAGCATTATTCGTTACGGTTTTAGGCGTACTAAAACAAATTTGTGTGTCATGACAAGCGGTTTTGGACTGGAGCAACCAAATATCTTTCTTAGAGTAGAGTTCTGCATTTGGGTTTTCTCTATCACGACAGGTTTTCGAGATACAAAGAAATGGTTTTATTCGATTCATTCATCACTAGTTTATTTAAAATCAACGAATTTTCAAAACTGAATGGCGTTATTTGAACGTCGTTTGTATTTTGTTGGTTCGGTTTCCCGTATAAGAGTCCAACAATAGTCTCCCAGCATGCTTTTGTCCCAAAATCCTTGATAATTTCCTTCCATTTTCATTAAATCTTGGTGAGCGCGCTCCCCTTGTTCGTCACTCACTGCACCAAGGTTTTGTGGAAAAAAATATAAATGCGAAGGAAGAAAATGCAAAACATTGTAGGTGTCCACAATTTGTCCAAGTTTCAGACAGCAATTTTAATTATTCCTATATTGCATATCCTTTTTTTCCACCAAATATTCACCACACACAAAGCAAAAATAGCTTGAATCAGTAACACACGATCTCCCTGACATGCTTAACGCAACTATTATGAAGATTTAGAATGAATGTAGGCTTCTGTCAAATAAATAATTGTGAAATTATAGTGGCAGTATGTGCCGGTTCACACACGTCAAGTTTCACTCGTCAAGTCGTGAGTTTTTAGGAGACAGGGGAAAGGAAATGGCTTTCTCTTTTCCCTTCTCTTCTAAAAGCTTAAGACTTGATGAGTCAAACTTGACGTGTGTGAACCGGCACTATTGACTGTTTACAGTATTGCCAGCATTCGATAAAAAATAAACAAGACGTGATGCCAGATTCGAAATCAGCGCACCCAGATTAGTTAAAAAATATGATTCGTTTCTGCAGTCAATTATTTTCCAAATTTGTCGACCAGTGTAATTTATGTTAGTATTTGTAATAGAAATACTAACTTTTTAGGGAGGTTGTTTCATATTTGGGTTCATAACTCTTCTTTTACTGAGCCGATTGTACTGAATTTCAATTCCAAATTGCTAAGGAGCAATAAAAACAATATGATGTCGAACGAGAGCAGGATTTAAACAGACGGACATGGCTAAGTCGACTAAGAATTACTCAATAATACAGATATGGAGTCTTAAATGATTATGGAAAAAGATTCACATGGAATGACAAACTTGGTATGCCCTTTTCACCACAAGCGGTGAAGGGGATATCTAGCAAGTCATCATAGATGGGGGTAGTGCACTCATTTTGCAGTTTCAACTCACACTTAGTGATAGTGCAAAATTATTGCAATCATTTTTTTGATGTTGAGTGATGAGTTGAAAATTTTCAGCCTCACTAAGCATGAGTTATAGTGATGCTAAAAAATTTTGCACTCAAAAAAACTTAGTTTGATTTAAAAAAAAGCAATCATCAGTTTATTGCAACTTTTTTGTTCTTCACTCATTTGAGTGCAACTAAAAATTTTGCATTCAATTTCAAGTTTAAATTGACTTGAGTTTATTTTTGTGCACTAATTTAAAACTTAAACTTCATAAGAAAAAACAAAAAAAGGAACAGTAATTTAAAAACAATAGAGGACAAAAAAAAAACAGATATTAAAAATTGTTTGCTTTAAGTAAAACAAGCATTTCAAAATTATTATCACTTAATTTATTTCTTTGCGGAGCGTCTAGCATTCCACTTAAAGCAAATAAGTCTACTGGAGCAGACGAAGGCGAAGGCGTATTATATTTTAAAAACATTTGCTTAATTATTGGGTATTTGTTAAGACAACACAAACCAGTACAGCATCCAATAGATAAGTCTCCAATTCCTCTTGACCACCTCTTGTACTAGTGTTAAAGGTCCTTATATAAAACATATTAAACAACAAAATAAGAATCCAAGTTCTGCAGTGCTTTTTATCGCGACTGTGTTTTCAATAACTGGGGAGCATACTGAAGCACGCTCAACAAGTCAGAGGGACATCATACGTTAAATTAATTTCGCTTTTCATAAGGACCCAGAATATATGTACTTTATAGGGTCTAAGATCAATATTGTAGAAATTACAAACGGAACGACAAACTTATATATACCCTTTTCCACCTGTGGCGAAGGGTATAAAAATATTCCGTTACTTGAAAAAATGTTTTCATTATGAAACATATGATGCAAAACATTTGAGTTTGATGGTGAAAGAGGTAAGATGAAAGGAAAATTGTTTGCTTCTTCTGCAAACAGTTTTTTGAGTTTGTTATTGAGAGGAAGAAAAAGAAAAAAACAAGGTATACACAATACTTTAATGCCGCGAAACAATGTTTCATTGCATGGATACAAATGTAGTTTCAAAGAGAATTGAGTAAAGTTTCTGCAAAAAATTTTTTATTGTATGGACGATACAATTTTTTTCATCTTTTTTTCGATATCAACTTTAAACCTTAGATTAGTGTTAAATTTTTTCATCCGAATAAAATAATTATATATAGGTATATAATTTTTTGATTATTATTATTATATAGGATTTTTTTTTGTTTGTAGTTTTCCCTCAAAATAATATATTAAAAATAACTATTAAAAATTTTTATTTTTCGAATTTGTCTTCAAGAATTTCATGACCACTAATTTTTGAAAGATTAGTGAGAGTATGTTTATATGCAGCTTTTTTTGATTGCAAGTTCAAATTTAGCACTATTTGAATTGAGTGCATTATTTTTGCACTCAATCTGCGTTTAGTGATAGTGAAAAAATTTGCAATATCACTAAATTTTTTTAGTGGTAGTTAAAAATATAGCAATCATCACTAAAGCTGATAAAAAAAGAGTGCAAACTAATAGTTTTGCAGTTTTATTAAGTGATAGTGCAGTGCTGATTTAAATCAATATTTAGTGCACTACCACCAACTAATATATCAGAGTTTAAAAAACTGCAGGCATAGAAGAAAAACTGCCATCTCTGTAATATATAATAATTGCCAATATGTAACAAATAGGGTGCACTCTCAAAAATCATTTTGCAATACTCACAAGTGGTGTAGGGTTTAATATGGTCGGTCTTACCCGACTATACTTCAAACTTGTTTAATTATTAAGTTTCTTTTCATTTATTTTCTTATAAACAAATTTCAAAAAATAATACAGCAACTCAATTTTAGTAAAACAACTACAGTTTTGCTTGAGAAATTTTTAAATTGCATATTGACCTCTACCGTGAATAAAATTACCCTCGAAATTTGTTCCCTTTTCCCTAAAAAAAATGTATAGGGAAAAGCTAAATTTCAAGGGAAAAAACTGTTAAGGGTGACTACTAAAAATTAATTATTTAAATGTTTGGTAATTTTCGTTTTCAATTTGTTGCGTTTTAAATTAGTAACAAAATAAAACAAGGGAAATAATTAACACAGCCAAATTCAGTTCTTTAATCCATTTTGTGGTCGAATGTGAAATATCACAATTGTATGTATGAATGTACGTTATATTTTTAGTTCACTCTAAAAATTCAGTAGTAATCTTAATTATTATCTCCCGAATAATCAATAATGTTGATAAGTCCTGATAAAATGAGCTTCTTTTTAAAAAGCATACAACATTATAGGGAATCAAATTGAAAAGTGTGTTTTTAAAAAATTGTACAAAATTGGTTAGCCACCAAATTTTTTTAGGAATCTGCACAGTATTTTATTTGGTATAAGTCGGTCATAGCGGACTTAATTTATTTGTGTACTTTGCCTAGGGGTTTCGGGTTTTTAATGATTTTCTTCTTCTCATTAAGATTTTCGATCCTTCATTTGTTTTATGGCACTGTATTCATCAGGATAATGATTAAACATTTTCAAACTAAATAAATTTATTGAAATAAAGTTTAACAGGCGTATTCATAAAAACTTAATTATGATTAATAAACCGTTTTTAAGCAATAATTGCTAAAGTTGTATTCATAAACAAAAAAAAGTATATTCAAACTTAAATAAGCCATTCATAAAGAAAGAAAACTTATTGTTGAATTTGCCCTTCTTTAAACCAAAAGTAAAATGACGTTTTGATAAGTGTTTGCATTTAATGATATGTATTATTTTTGTGAAATACATACATATTTATGTATGTTGAAATACCCTGCAAATAATAGGACCAGCCCAAACACGCGTGTAAAGAGTAGCCAACAAGGGACCAGGACTAGTCCAAAAGTAACCCAAACGTATGGAAAAAACATGGTATATTTAACATTACGATGTCCTAGGGCAGGAACATATAACCCACCTTTGGACTACTAAGGAGTAGTTTTAAAATTAATCCATGGTATACTCCAGAGGATAAGTTTTGAAGTCGTTTAAAAACGAAAACACGTCGTTAAAAAACGAAGACATGTCGTAGGGTATACCATGCAAATAAAATTGGACCACCTGATCGATTTTGATAAAATGGACTACTCTATGGACTGGTCCGATGTAATGCAAGCATGGACCATGTCATTGTTAAAAAGTGTTTGTAGTGAGACGACATGTCTTCGTTTTTTAACGACATGCTTTCGTTTTTAAACGACTTCAAAACTAATCCTCTTGTGTATACCATGGAGTAGTTTTAAAACTACTCCTTAGTAGTCCAGAGGTGGGTTATATGGTCCTCCCCTTGGACATCGTAATGTTAAATAGACCATGTTTTTTCCATACGTTTGGGTTACTTTTGGAGTAGTCCTGGTCCCTTGTGGGCTTCTTTTTACACGCGTGTTTGGACTGGTCCTATTATTTGCAGGGTAATGACAAAAATGTTTTATTTATTAATACCCTGCTAGCATTTGGACGATCGTTTTTTCAAAAATCACCGGTGTGAGTTATTTTTGAGTACTTTTGGTGCTTAAAAACTGATAAATCACACGCGCTTATGATTTAAAAGTGTTTGATTTAAAATTCAATAACAAACACTTTTAAAACGGGGTCGAAAATGTCTCTAAGCTAATAAAAAAAGCGAATCATATATGACTCTTCAAGAAGAGTTTCGGTAGGGTAGGGTACCATTTTTTTCCGACGAAAGTATCATTTATGATCAGAAAATTAGCGCATATTCTGGTAATTTAATCGCTATTTTTCTGATTTATTCATACGCTTAAATTTACATTAACCCTATGCCTGCAAAACAATGTTCAATGTTGGAAAGTTTTACATCGTTTTGTACACATTTGATTTGTGCATGTGGGAGTTTTTTATTGAAAGTGCTTTGTTTGCATTTATTGTAGCGCTCGCAACAACACAAATACCCAAAGTCAAATGGCAAAAATTCTTATGCTTTTGCATTCAAGTAGTCATTGTCCACTCGATGAGCCAAATGCGATTTTTTTGCAATCGCACAAAGCCGTTCTCTGGTATGGACATGTTAAATACATACATTTTACTCAATTTCTTTTATTTTAGACAACCAATTGAAAGTTACCTATATTGTTAATTATATAATTTATGGGCAAATCCCAGAAACAGTCCACCAACCAAAAATTTTTCAAATGAATTTTTTTTTTTTTTTTTTGGAATATAAGACTAGATGTATAATTTAATTTTTATATTAAAAATATGTATTTCAATGATCATTAATGCAATAACTTTTATCAAATCCTAATGTATAATTTAATTTTTATTTTAAAAATATGTATTTCAATGATCATTAATGCAATAACTTTTATCAAATCCTACCCCACTGCTAATTTCCTAATGTTATACGTGAATTTAGCATTATTTTAGGTGATTTTTGTGCTTAAAACAGCACTTACAGCAGACTTATCAAAATATAAATTTCGTTAAAAAAAAAGTTGATATTCATTAGTTAAGAAATTAGTTTAAGAAATGCCATTCATAAAAATATAATTTGTTTTGTTAAAATAAATAAAATATAATAATAAAATACTACTGGAAAAACTGTAGCGTGCGTTACGTAGCGTGCGTCACAAAGGGTTCACGGCTTTTGTCAAAAAATCACAACATTTTTTGGCTGCGAATAAGTGCGTTTAGAATTCCCTTAAAGTCATCTTTCTTTTAAGAATTAGATTTTGTAAACCTCATCATGCCAAATTCGCTAAAAATTGGGAAAACGCACTTCAACCTTTGATCAATTATTTCGCAACAAATACTTGCTAAGAAATTATGATATATGCCATTCGTAAGTACATATTAATGTCACTAAATATTAAATGTACATATATGTACATATAAGTCGAAGCTATCTTTTTTGAAAGACCAAAAAAAGTTTATACATATTTTAATTAGAAAACGCGTGCGAATTTAGCGTTCGACACGCATTTGCCCCTGAACATATGGGCAAATGCAGATATTCTCTTTAAGTATTTTTTAAATTGTTGCAACTATTTCTTTTTTGTTTAAAATAAAAAATTATTGTTCAAAAATATTAAAAAACAAGTAAGAAAGTATAGTCGGTCAAGCCCGACCATATGATACCCTACACCACAGTATTAAAAAACACATCATGCTTATATGTCCATATAAATATGGAATTATCTATGCTTATAAAACTTATTAAAATCGGGTTAAAAGTTTGTGTGGGGCAGAAATTGCCCCCTACCTCTCCTTGTGGTCCTATTTTTGAAAAACTGTACAGCTTATGTGTCTATATAGATATGGATTTATGTATGTTTTGAATTTCATTAAAATCGATTTGAGAGGCAGAAATGGGCCCTACTCCCCTCGTGGTCCTATTTTGTAAAAAATACATCCCTTTTGTGTCCATGAAGATATGGTTCTATGTTAGTTTTAAATTTTATTAAAATCGGTTTGATAGTTTCTGAGAGGAAGAAATTTCCCCCTTTCTTCCCTCGTGGTCCTACGATTTGACCCATTTTCAATAGGCGTGGTCCTTGAGTCAATAAGAACCTATGTCCCAAATTTTATCAAATTATCTCCAAAATTGCGACCTGTACTTTGCGCACAAGGTTACATGGACATCCAGCCAGCCAGCCTGCCAGCCAGCCGGACGGACATCGTTAGTTCGACTCAGAAAGTGATTCTGAGTCGATCGGTATACTGTAAGGTGGGTCTAGGACCAATATTTTAAGGCTTTACATACATCAGCACAAATGCATAATACCCTCTCCACTATTGTGGTGTGGGTATTAGGGTATTCATTTAATCGACCTTTTGGTTTAATCGGTTAATCGCTCGATTAATTAACTTAGGTTTTGGTTTAATCGGTTAATAATCGGTTAATTTTGTTTTTGATCGGTTAACCGATTAATAAAGTTTTTTTATAAATTAAGTAATTTCAATATATAAAAATGCCTTAATTGTTTATTGTTTATAACAATTCTTGAACCAAAACGAGCAAACAATTGTTTAAAATAAATAGTGTTGTGTTTCAAACAAAATAAAAATGTTAATGCTGTGTTCATTGTTTCGTCATAACTGTACAGTAGAAATCGAAATTATAAGCGGTAGCCCACAACAGTCATAGCGTTGGCTTAATATGCAAACTTGCTAATTCAATTTCAGCACATTTTTCAGGAGAGACAAAAAACTTTTTTTATTTCATATGTACAGCTTTAGAGAAAAACCAAAAATATAGCTGATTTAACACACTGCAAGACTCAAATTGAAGAAAAACTTCATGCTGGTCGATGAGGAGTATCTTTATCTACCACACGGCCTCAAAATCTCAATTTACATAAAAAGTGGATTTAGCCGGTTGGCATATTAAGCCGACGATATATATTTCATGTAATTATTTTAAGACATAAGACTTTATGACTTCCTTGTGAATCATTTGGTCGAGTTATTTATAAAAAATAAACTGAGATAATTTTTAGTAATTTGGTTTAAATTTTTAGGATTAAAGCGATTCTTTTCATTAGTTTTGACAAAACTTGACTTGGAAAAAATTCTTTCACTTATCATAATGAATATCTAATTTCTCAGCCCTTTTCCAGGATTTCTCTAAACCTTTAAAATACTCCATTATGCCATTGGAGTTTTTTTTAATTTTAACACTTCTAATTGTTTCGGTTAATTCTGCTTAAAGACTGATATGGAAAGATATGAAAAGAAACAAGTAACTAAACACATACATATAAAAAGTACGTAAAACAAAAAAAAAGGTGTTGGCAATCAAACATTTAACCCATTTTTCGCCACATTGCTGTTGATCGATGTTGAAGATACAAAATCATCAAAAAACATTGTAAATTTAGTCGCCGGTCGGCGGAAAATGGGTTAAAATGAAGATCACAAGAACACATACATTTTGTATATAAGACGAAACAAATAATTAAATACAACAAAATATTGAAAATTTTGTTACATCGGTTAATCGGTTAATCGACTGAAATTACCCGGTTTAATCGTTAATCGAAAAAAGCCAATTTGAAATTAACCGATCAGTTAATCGGGTAGTAATTAATCGGTTAACCGATTGACGGTTAATGAATACCCTAGTGGGTATACAAATAAAATAAACAAATCATAATAAAAGTGATGCTAATAAAAAGTAAACAAACTTTTTATTCGAATACTTTCTTATCTTATATTTAAAAGAGGTTCAAACAAAAGTGTTTATGATACCTTTCGGCAAAATTTTGTTCAGAAACTAAAATAATATGTAGTTTTTTATTAATACGATTTCCGTATGACGTGCTAGCTTTCCCTCAACAAAAAAGTTTTTTATTCCCGAAAATAACTTTGAACATGTAGTTTTATTTGATAGTAATAATTTTAAAGCTATACAATTAAACAAAAATTATAAAAACAAATTAAATATAGAATATCATGTGAACCGAATAGAAGTTTCATGCATCACTAGCAATAAAATGGCAGCAAAATATAAAGAAATTTGCCATTCTTAAACACAAAATCGCTACAAACATTTGATAGTAAAAAAGCTATTAATGTACGTTTATGAATACAAATTTTAAAAAGAGGTCTATAAGACAAAAAGCGTTTGATAGTTATTACATACTATAAGCTTAAAATAAGAACTTTTTATGAATATCGCTGTAAATCTTTAAAGTTAAAAAACATATACTATTTATATACAATTTCTCTTCCAATTTTCTCTTCTTTTCTAGTCATTTAAATCTGTGGCATTTTGACAAAACATCTTAAGTCGAATTTAAAAAGTTGAAAAAAATGTTGTTAATCATACGAATTTTCATTCAAAAAACATTTTTATTTAAGTTTTTAAAATTTTGTATTATAAACGAAATTTATCTTTAATTTTGGTTTATTTTATTATTTAATAAAAATGATTTTTTCACCGGGTTTTTTTAAAAAACTTTTTTGCTATCTTATCTCGACTTAAGATGTTTTGTCAAAATGCCACAGAAATGTATGTATGTTTGCTCGGGTGAAATCTTGCAACTCAATCTTGAAGCTAATATCTTCAACCGATTGAGCTGAAATTTTGTATACACGTTCAGTTTGGATGACAATGTATGGTAAACTGTGTGACGTTATTATAAATCCAATATGACGGCCACGCACAACATGGCGGGCTAGTTATTTTTAATGCACTTCTACAATATCGGTTTCAAATGAAAAGGCTTGCTAAGAACAACTCGAAAAAAAAAGTGGGCACTCTTAATCCAATATGGCGGGCACACACAATATGGCGGAATAGTTTTTTTAATGCACTTCTACAATATGCGTATCAACTATTCAAACTAAGTAAATACAAGTACTTAAATCTCGCGACAAGCTTTAATATCATATAATGCCGTTATAAGTTGATAGTAAAAGTTTTAATGCAAAAAATTATTTTTTTTCTTTTTTGCGCAGTCAAATAAAAGCTGGTTTTTCAAAAACTTTTGCCCAAAAATCCTATTTCCTAAAATCTATTAAAGGCAAACATATCTCATATAGATGAAGATATCTAAATAACACTCGGTACAAAGAACCTTTATATGATTGTTAACCTCAGAACATAATTTTGTTCTGGCGAGCCCCTGTTTGCCCATGGCTCCAAAAAGGCCTCACTCTCGAAAATGTTCAAATACCGTGGTGTAGTTTATCACATGGTCGGGCTTGTCGGACTATGATTTCTTTCTTGTGTTTCATTACATTTAAAAATTTTGATGAGTTCTTGCTTCCTTAAAAAAACACTTATATTTCATTATTAAATATGCTAAGAACCAATTTTAGAATCCGATTTAGTACCCACACTGAATGGGAAACACACAATTGCTATTGTGGCTTTGTAATGACGTCATAATTACGTCAGAGCTACGTGCGCTTGTGGCTTTTCACATTCCGTGTACTATAAGCTGAACTAATATACAAGAAATTTAAGGGGTACATTTTAGAATACATACACTATTGCAAACACTTTGCATAATGGGATGTTTTAAACAAGAAGTAAACATAAAAATTATATACTAAGTTTGATTTCTCTTTAAAATTTGTTTTGATAAATGTCACTAAACTAAAGAAGTGTTTAATATTTGCCATTTACTAAATAAATTCAATCTAACTATTTATTCAATTCAATTTAATTATTATTCTACGATTCAAAATTGCTCTAAGTTGTTTTTACTCTAATTTTGATTATAGATATACATATTTTTATTTGGAAGATGCTTTAATTTAAGGCTCAGTTAGGCGAACGTTGCTGTACCGTATCTGTACTGTATCCATCAGCTGTTCGCTTTTTGTTATATGAAAACCAATACAAAAGCTTACCGAAATGGAATTTACCGTAGTTGCAACGTACCAATCTGTATAAAATAGAATTTCATGCCGTTGTTACGTGACATTTGTAAGACAGTGATGGGCGGCTTGTATGTTACATTGAATGCGGGTAATTTTGCTCTTTTTTGTTGGTACTTTTTTCAGTATATCTATGGAATTGCGACAAAACAACTTACAATAAAACATATTTCCAAATAAACAAATATACATATGTTTAGATGTTTAAAATAAACAAATGCATAAACACAAACAATGGAAATGTGAAACATATAAAAGACTTTAAATGATATCAAAACATTGTTTTGTGTGTGCACATTTACAATATATGTATGCTAAAAATTTATATATGCTAAAATACAAATTTATTTATTGTAAATCTATAATATAAATATTAAATTATTAACATTTTTTACATACACAAAATACTGTTTTAATACCAATTAAATCACGTGGTACCTTTTCTGCACAACGGTCACCATTTGAACATTTTTGATTCCCATCACTGTGTGTTTTTTTTTATGTATACTATTGCTTTTTGTTTAAGTATGGGAAAACATATGACACGTTTTTAAACGTTCTATAAGTGCACCAACGTGCTTACAGTACGGTGCGGTACATTACGGGTACAGCAACGTTCGCCTAACTGAGCCTTTAGTCTTAAAACGGAGATTTAATCGTAAATGTGTATGTATTATGTATATGTTTAGGTTTATGTTATTATATTATAGTGAATCTGTACTGATTCACTAATGACACAGTCACCAGTACTAGTGACTTATTATACCCCAGGCAATGTTATTTACAATAGACATTTAACATGTGCGTGCCATTGGAAATCTACTACTGACGTTGGCACTATGGACTAGTTACTGACTAGGTAGTTCCTTTGGGAACATATGTAGACATTGGAACCAGAGAATCGCTAGTACATTTTAGTAAAAGTAGTCTACACTTTTTGTAAGAATACGAAATCATAAAAATTTTTGTTCATTATTTCTTGAACTTTATAGGAATAATACTTCTCAGTTGTTATTGATAAAATCTTTTTCGTATTAAAGCCAAATATAGTGGCAAATGTAATGTTGTGAAGACACTTCGTTGACAATGTCACCAATATAGTCGACAAAACTGGTGACTTGGAGACACTTGCTCCCAGGTTTCCTTCAGGGTATTCACCTAGATACATAAGTGTTGCATAACCTAGAAAATCAAAATTTTAACATTGGATATATAATACCAAAGTTCATTTCGATGAAATAAACATGTCCCTATGATGCATGTTCACGTTAGGCAACATAGTTGCGGCTCCTTTAACTTTTACTCTTTGCAATGAAAGTAGTCTCGTTCCTCTAAGTTCCATTTTCACAACTTACCAATACACGCAGAAAAAAACATGTTTAAATATGGTCACCTCCAACAAAACTATTTTGAAAGAAAATTGCAAACATGTTATGTTTGATATAACCATATTATTGTCACCTACAACCATATTATGGTTGAATAAGTCCGCCATCAAGAAGCCACAACAATATTGAGGTTGCCTCCAAACAAGTTATGGGTAAATACGACAATAATTAGTTTTAAAATTAAACATTATTAACAATACTATTTTCCTTTTTCCGAAGAGCAACATGCTATGGTTGATAATATGGCTACCGGTGACAATTATATGGTTAAATAAAACATAATATGTTTAAAATTTTCTAAGTCAACCATAAAATGGTTGCCGCTGACAATTATATGGTTAAATAAAACATAACATGTTTAAAATTTTCTAAGTCAACCATAAAATGGCTGCCGGTGACAATTATATGGTTAAATAAAACATAATATGTTTAAAATTTGCTTTAAAAATATTTTTGTTAGAGGTGACCATGGAAAGATAGGTAGGGTAAGGTAAAGTTGTAATAGTGGAACCATTTTTATAGGGCTTTTTATCCTTTCCTTTCTTTAGGAATCGGTAAATTGCGAAAACGGTGGTAAATCTTTTAATTCGTTACGAGTTTATTTTATTTTTTTCTAGCCTAAAATTATAGCAGTGTATACGTCCGACAAAATCTATAAGTTTGCCCGATAATACAATTAGAACAATACTTAGATTACGGTTACATTTACAAAAAATGTATAGAAAACGTATATGAATTACACATTATTAAAATAACCGGGTTTTTATGCCCAAATAACCGGTTTTTTTCGATTTTCGAAAAATTGATATTTTAAAATAACCGGGTTAGGCAAAACAAAAACAACCCTTCAATCTCACTATTATTTATATAAAATTGCACGCAAATAAGAAAAAAATAGAATTAATCAGTTGGCGAAAACGTCTCCTTCCGCTAGAAAATCGTGCTATTCTAATATATCACTGTTACATTCACAATTTTGTTTACAAATGTCTGGCTACCAAAATTTTGTTGCGATAAACAGCAATGCTAACTAATGTACTAGGTAATGGGTAAGAATTTAATGTGATTTTAAGGTGGTCTTGGGAATACATTTTTGTAAATTTTTAATTTACTCTCTCGTTGCAAGTAATGTATATGAACACACCTTATGTCTTAACCGTTTTAAGTTTTCTGTTATTACGAACACTTTTTTTGATCTCAAATATAGAGTTCCTTTTGTTTATTTAATCAATTATAAAAATATTTTTCACACAAATTGTGTGTGTTGGTCATTTCTAGTTTGCTTACCATCCAAGGGTTAAATGAACGAATCTAATTTGCCTAATTTGCTATAAACTTTTGATATCACTATGCCACAAAAAAATAACCTCCAAAATCAGATGTTTTTCTTTTAAATTTAATTGGAGCTGTAACGGTGTAAAATTTTTGTAATTCAAATTTGGAAATAACCGTACAAACTGCATAACAAATGGCTTTTAGCGAATAACTCGAAACAGCTTCAGCAGCCCAAATTTTGTTTAGAATACATCTAATTAATTTTTGAGGTTTTAGTAAAAGGAGAAAATTTGTGAACCAGAGTGATTTATCTATTCTCCACTATTTATGTTCGTAGTACGAACGAGTTACGTAGAATTAATGAAGATAAATCCAATTTTTAATAACTTTGTAAATTTTAATTTATTCTATTGATATTGACATGAATTTGGCGCCGTCGTCTCAAATTATCTTCAAAACAAACAAAAAATTAATTAAAGAGATTGACTAAATTAAAAAAAAAATTAAAGATTGATATTAACAAAAAATAGCAGCAACAGTTTTAAAAGACTAAAGACAGCAGATAAGAGCAAAATTAAAAATCTATTTTATTAATTAAAATACCTCTCACTACTCCCCTTCCAGTAGTCGCATAAATTTGCTTGTTTACTAACAAAAACTAAATAAAAAACCAACTAAAAATTAACTATTATAATGAACAGGGCAAGTTTTGCAGTATTTTGATTAAAAAGTAAAGTTTTGGTAAATTTCACAGGTATTTTTTAAAATGGCAACAATCATTTCTTTCTAACATTGTCGTACGCGAATCTATGCTTTCCTTCGCATATTTTGAGCATATCTTTACGATTTTAAAAAATATTTTGTGCATATAAAATCATGTTCGGATAACACTGGTCAGCAAAAAAAAAAAGGGGGCCAAATTTAAAAAAGTACCAGTTACCTGTGCGCTTATTTTTTAATTAATACCAGCCCTGCAAATAATGCGACTAGTCCATACACGCATGTAAAATATAACCCATAAGGAACTAGGACTAGTCCAAAGGTATCCCCAATGTATGGAAAAATGGTCTATTTAACATTACGATGTCCTAGAGCGGGACCATTTAACCAAACTTTGCATTACAAAAGAGTATTCTTCAAACTACTCCATGGTGTACTCCAGAGGATTAGCTTTGCAATGGTTTAAAAACGAAAACATGTCGTTTCACTAAAAAACTCTTTTTAACAATGACATGGTCCATGCTTGCATTACAGGGAGTAATCCATTTCATTAAAATGAATCAAGTAGTCCAATATTATTTCCAGGGAATATTAATTTTTTTTATCTGTTTTGGTTTAGGAAATATAAGATTTAACCCTTTTTTATCCCCTTAACATTCGATTTTCCAAAAATCACGTCTAAGTGGATCGATTTGGCCTAAGACCCACATGAAGTTCAAATTAAAGCTTTTAAGCCTCAGCTGTTTAGGCTCTGCGATGACGAATCTGCGAGTCAACACTGTTGCCAACTGTTTTTTGAACATGTCCCGCCAAATCAGACTTCAAAACCGTTAAATATTTAATTTTGCGGGAATTATTTTAAAAATGCCGCTAAAACATAAAATTTTTTAAAAGTTTTATATACATATTAGCTGACCCGACAGTCGTTGTCCTGTCCAAATTAGGAAAAAATTTTGCGTTCGATTTTTAAAATCCGTTAAAAAGATACGAACATTTGAAAGAAAAATTAGTCAGTCTTTCATCCTCCCTATTTATCGCCTTTATTGTCTGCTACAAATACTGGGGCAGAAGAGTATGCAATGCTGGTGTCTGGATGATGTAGTATGTGTATGAAAGGTGTGTGCACAGAAAACAAATTGGTTGGAAAACGGTTGCAGTAGTAAAATAATGATCAAGAAATACAATTTACTATTGCAACTTATAAAAATGTATAGATCTAACTGATTTTTAATTCTCTTGATTATTTAAACGTTATTCTAACTGAAATATGATTCCTTCAATTCTTTTATTAGTTATGATAACTAATTTAATGTAATTCTAAAAATTAGTACAAATGGTTAGAATCACAACCGAATTTAATACAGGGCAATCAGTATTGCAATTAACAATTTGTTTTCGTCAATAAATTTTGTAATATAAATGTTAATTCATTTATTGCAACTAATTATCGATTGCTAGTGTAGTTTCAACTCGAGTACAACAAATGAAAATATAATTATTTGGTACCTACACAGAAAAAATTATTGCCGAATTATTTTCAAGCAAACGCTGGTTTGAAAATTTTTTTAATTTCTATAAATTTTTTTACTGATTCAAACAATATATTTGTTTGATTTTTATTTAACCAACAAAAATGTGGACAACTCTTCAAAAATATAATAAACGCGTTATTGGTGTCAAGTTTTCATAATTTTGTATGAAATATTTAAGGCTCTTTAATGTTGTCGTCTTTTTGCATTTTTTTATTTGATCGTAAGCAACACTTCTTTATGTGAAATATAAGAACAACAACAAAAAACACACACAGTCTACTTTTGGACGCTTTAAAAAAGTGCAACTATGTATAAGAAAAACAATAGCAGAAACAACATTATAAGAAACAAAATCCAGTATTCAATTTTTTCAAACTGTTTACTTAAATACATCAAATACAAAAATAGAATGATGACGAAAAACATATCGAGTCGGTCTGCTGCGGTTTTTGGTTACATTTCTTCTTTAGTCTGGGTTCACACTATGAAAGTTTTCTTTCAGAAAGTCTGAGTTTATTGGTGAGAGAGGAAGAGAACATGCTGTTCCTTTTTTTAAAAAATCGATTGAAATATTGCAAACTTCAAAAAAAGTTAGACTGGCTTTTGAAATAAATTGTTGAGTTTCTATATTTCTAGATTTTTCTTCTGTTAAAGTTACATTTGCTACTTCGTAATCGCCCCATGGAGTATCTGCAAGTTTTTTTTGTCATTAAGTGCAAAGTTTTGGTGTCGATACGTTCATCAAAAAACGCTTAGGCAGCCAATTTCGGAGTTAAGTACCACTGATAACCTAGAATAGTTTTAAGCGAGGCTTTTTCAACGGCTTTATTAATAATTTTATAACTATCCAATTCCTTTAATAGGTTCAGATCATTGAGAAGAGCGTATCAAGGTCACTGGCCCTTGATACGGTACCAATATTTGATACATATTCTTAAAATAAATGAACTTAATTCAAGCAAGGCGTCAACTGTTGATTTGTCTATATAAGAGTGCAACTGGTTTCGGAAAATGCATATTTTCAAAGAATAGATAATTTTCATCATTCAGCGAGCCCAATTGATAGCCCCTGGAGCACACATAAAGTAGAAAGTGAAAATGACAGCGTGTAACGATTCAGATCAATAAATGTCAGAAGTTAATGACAGTTAAAACCTAACTATAAAAATTTATGGAAATATACAATAATTATAACGAAAAAAGTATCACCATTTTTAAGGTACAAACTGTAGGACAAAATTCCATTTTGGTTCTTCTTTATTGTTTAGAACTTATCGGTTTTCAAAATCGCGTCCCTAGTTTTAATACCTTTCATATAAATTTGAAAAGTAATAAACCGTTATTTACAGAATTTGTTAAAAAATTACGAAAAATTGTAATTAAGGGTATCTAAATGAGTACACTCATCACCAAAACTTATAATTTTTTTCATACAGGAATAAAGCTTGGATACTTTTCTTTAAAACTGTTTCCTCAAAAGTGAAGAAACTCGTGGTATTAACCAAGTTATGAGTAAAGTTAAATAAATGGCCGAAAACTCCGTTTTTTTATGAAAACTCCATTTGCGCGACCTCGAAACCTATTCCGAAAATTCTAAAAAAAAAATCAAAAATACTTTACCCTATAAGCTTTCAAATTATGCTTGAGCCTGTTACAAAAAAAATTTTGGGACACCCTAATGTATACATACATACATGTATGAACATTCATACGTATGTATATATTTTTACTTTTTTATTTTATTTAATTTTATTGTTTTAATTGTTCACTATTATGTTAAATAATTTAAATAACAAAATTTATCATTTATTTTTAAGCGTCCATTCGCTGCTGATATATCCCAATAAAATATTTTATCATTTTGCGAAGCACTAATGGTACATTTAAAAGAATAAGCGCACAAATATGCGCAACGCTATAAAACATACAGAAATGCAGTAAAGTAAGTGAAAGAACTCTTAACAACTTTTATAAAAACAAAATAACATTTCAAGTGCTACGGCATTCCCTTACTACGAAGCAGGTTTGTAAGGGAGAATACTAAAAAATAACTGTATCAAAACATTCAGTGTGTAAGGCTTATCGTTACATCCAACAACTTTTATATGCGCTGAATAATGCGCTTTATGTGTCAAAAATCTATTGCTTCAAAGTGGGAACTCGCCATATAAAATGCATGCCTTCTGTATGCGCAATCGTAAGCGAAACGTTTATGTTTCTCCCTTACAAACCTGCTTCGTTGGAAGCTCCATTTTTTATTGAGATGTCAAAATCGAATGTGATTAATTAATATTTCAAATCGTATGCGGGGTTTAAAATACACGTCTGTATCACAACAAAGCACAAGTGAAGAAGAGAATTTTGTATTTAAAACAGTGATAACCAAGCCCCGAACGCACGCACACAAAGATATTATGTACTTGGGTGCGGTCGCAGAGACTGATGATAGCCTGATGTTTTGAAACGAACGATTTTAAAAATAAATGTGTTTTAATATCAATCCTGAAAATTGGCCATTAAAGTTGTGGATTGTCACATACAGCCCTTACAAAATACTAACTAAAAATCGAAAAAAAAGTCACGAACAACACTTAATTAACTAAAACTACAAAGGCAAGTAAAACCGTGAACATAAACAAGTAGTTTTTAACCAGGAAAACCAAAAATCTTAATAAATAAGAACAAGTATAAAATCTGTAAATTTAAGCATTAACAAATGTTTTTGTAGCGAAAATCAGCCGCTGAGAAAAGTTTGAAAAACGCTAAATTTCTCGCTTACCCCTAAAACGTATTTTTTCCCACGATTGACATTTCAAAAACGGTAGATTATGCGGGAAAATCTTTAAATTGGCAACAGCGCGAGTCAGTCAGCAATTTTATATATTTATATATCGAGTAATTACCGCAAAAAATTTAATTTATTTATTTAATTTAAAATTAATTAATTACTTTATTGGCAAAACTTGCATCATCTCCTAATTTTATGATCGCATAAGGAGCCGTTAAGATTTTATAGCAAAAACAATTTCATCTTAAGCGACAACTTTCGCACAAAATAAAAAAAAAACCTTCTCCTGTTAAATTTTGTTTTGTCACTTAGAGGGAGTTTACACGGAGTCTTTCCAGACATGTCTGTTTTTGACATTCTCTTTTGAACATGCTTCCAAAAACCTATTGTCTTTTACCGATGTCTTTCCAAACATGTCTGTTTTCATGTATAATAGTCTAATATACATATACATACAAATTAAAAACATGGAAATTCATATAAACAAACTTGAAAGTCATTTCATGTCCGTTTGGCAACCCCTCTTTCTTCTCTACCCCGATCGCCTACAAACAAAACAAACGTGTTTGTTAGACATGTCTGAATAGACACCGTGTAAATTCCCTCATATTTTTTTTTTGCGGTATAAACTCGATATGTATATCTATATATATACAAATGAAAAATGTTTGTATGTTTGTTTGTTTGTTTGTTTGTATGTTGGCTTATAGACTCCTTAACTTCTGAACCGATTTTCCTGAAATTTTTACAGTAACATCACGTGAGCCCTAAAAATAAAATAGGCTACTTATTTTTTCGATAGGGGCAGGGGAATTGGTACCCCCCATAGGATGTCAATATTAATTATCGCAACATAATTAAGAGCCGCTGCACGCATTTTGCTGAACTTTTGGTAGTAGGATCTTCTGAGCCCCAAAATTGAAATAAAATAGCAGCGGGGGAAGTGGAATCCCCCATAGGACGCCAATGTTTAACATCGCATATCTTAAGAACTGTAATAGTGAGAATGTTCAAACTTTGTAGAAGTCACTCTTATGGTATACTTCACTTTTGAAAATAAAAATAGGCGCAGGGGGGGAAATACCTCCCATAGAATGCATATATTAAGTATCGCTCAACTGAAGAACTATTAAACGTGGTTAAAGCTACTATTAGGGTAAACTATAAATTTCAATATAATAATGGGCGGGATAGACAGGGGAGAAGCAGTACCCCTCATAGATAAAAATATTAATAAGAGCCACTGCACGCATTTTGTTGAACTTTTGGTAGTAGGATCTTCTGAGCCCCAAAATTTAAATAAAATAGCAGCAGGGGGAAGTGGTACCCACCATAGGACGCCAATGTTTAATATCGCATATCTTAAGAACTAATATAGTGAGAATGTTCAAACTTTATAGAAGTCACTCTTATGGTATACTACACTATTGAAAAGGAAAATAAAGCGGGTAGGCGCAGCTCAAATGAATAACTATTTAAGGGAGAGTCTTCAAACGTGTTTAAAGCTACTTTTATGGCAAACTTTAAATTTTAATTAAAAATGGGCGGGGTATACAGAGGAGAAGCAGTACCCCTCATAGATAGAAATATTAATAACTGTCGCTGCACGCATTTTGTTGAACTTTTCGTAGTAGGATCCTCTGAGCCCCAAAATTTAAATAAAATAGCAGCGGGGGAAGAGGTACCTCCCATAGGACGCCAATGTTTAATATCGCATATCTTAAGAACTGTTATAGTGAGAATGCTCAAACTTTGCAAAAGTCACTCTTATGGTATACTACACTTTTGAAAATAAAAATAAAGCAGGTAGGCGCAGGGGAGAAATACCTCCCATAGGATGCATATATTAAATATTGCTCAACCGAAGAAATGGTTAAAGCAGTGTAGCGAAGCGCACCGGGTTAAGCTAGTAGATAATAAAATCTAAAAACTTTCAGCGTTTGGGGTTTGTTTTAAAAATGTTTAAGGGCCATGTGAAGTTCTGGACCGATTCTCACCATTTTCAATAAGCTCTGTCCTTATGAAAATTTAAATGTATCTAGTTTTGTCAAATTATCTTCAAAATTACGGCCTGAACTTTGCGCAAAACCTTACATGGACAGATAACCAGCCAACCGGACGGACGGACATCACGAGATCGATTCAGAAAATGATTCTGAGTTAATCGGTATACTTAAAGGTGCATCTATAACCAATACTTTAATGCGTTACAGACATCAGCACAAACGTATTATACACTTATAACGCGTCTCAAAGTAGGATTTTTAAAGCTTTTGTTTGGAAATCCCATAGTCATATGAAATTTTTGTTTGCCGATAGCAAAAAAAAAATATGTATGTACTTAACCACCTGATTAGAAATGTTAGTTGCGAGGGTAGAAACTAAAATTGTTAATGTATTGTGCATTTAATCGGGCTTTTGCTTTAATCGGTTAATCGCTCGATTAATTAACCGAGGTTTTGGTTTAATCGGTTAATATTGCTATTGATCGGTTAACCGATTAATAAAGTTTTGTTATAAATTAAGTAATTTCAATAAATAAAAATGCAAAAATTATTTATTATTTGGAGTTTATTTGTGAAAAACAAACAAAACAATTCTTGGACTAAAATGAGCAAACAAAGAAAATTCAATACTAATTAATACATATGGGCATTCCCACAGAATGTTCTACCAGGATGAAAGAATAGAATGTTGGTAAGCATCGTCTTTCATTGTTTATTATTATAAAAAAGTATGTTTTTATAAAAGAATGGTTTTTATAGCATATCTCAGCTGTTTTACTTGAGGAAATTGGGCTGGAAACTGAAAAACTTTATATTTTTTAAAGCTACATCTAAAGACATTTTTATATAATTATTTTACATGCAAAAAAAAATGTTATGTTTGGACTTTTTCTTTACAATCTCTCCATTACAATCAATTGTAAATTGAGTATTAGGTTTTTGTTAAGGAAATTTTAAGATATTTTTGGGAAAATTCATGGTGATAATAATAAAAAAACATATGGAAAAATCGTAAGTTCGCGACCCCGTACGTTCGAAAAATAATTTGGTTTAAATGTTTAGCATTTAAGCGATTATTTTCTTTAGATTTGTTAAATCCTGATTTGGAGCAAAATTCTTGAATTTATCGAAGATGTTAGAGAAATCCAAAGCAATCCATAATACAGAATATCTAATTTCTCAGTCTTTTTCCTGGATTTCTCTAAACATATAAAATCTTCCATTATGCCATTATAGTACTGTTTTAATTTCTTAAAATTTTGATCACTTCTAATTGTTTCGGTTACTATCGAGAGTTTCTTCTGTTGTCAGGCCATCATCTGGCATAGCTCAGCACCGCACATTCTGCAAAAAAGTTTATTTCCGAATCCCTTAGTTTCTGTTTTTGTACTGTATCTTAAGAATGTATTGCTAAAAGAAAATATATTGTATGAAAAAATATTTTCTGAACACATACCTTTTGAATATGAGACGAAACAAATAATAAAAAACACAAACAAATTTGTTATAATACTATAAAAAATTCAAAATTTTGTTATATCGGTTAATCGGTTAATCGACTGAAATTAACCGGTTTAATCGTTAATCGAAAAAACGCAATTTTAAATTAACCGATCAGTTAATCGGGTAGTAATTAATCTGTTAACCGGTTAACGGTTAACCGAATGAATACCCTAATTGTGCATGTAGAGCAATTCCATATGAAAACGATCAAAATTGGCAAATTTTTGGACGACCCCTCTCCGATTTTAAAATAAATAGTCTCAATCGATTGCCCAGCAAAAAATAATGTACCTACATATTTTTTTTTTTTTTTTTTATAGTGACTGGTTTAGTGGTGGTGTACACCACTGTCATGTGACAAAATTGAAGAATTCTTCATATGGGACCTCATTGAAAGTTGTTTAAAAAAAAAACTACTAAAGCGATCGCAACGAGTGAAAAGGTATTGAATCAGGCTTTAATTGAAAAATAAAATTTTCCTAATTTTTCTTAGAAATTTACCCCTAAATTTTCCCATGAAAATTAAATTTTCCGATTTTCCACAGAAGCTCCTAAATTTTCCGGCTAATTTTTTTTTTTTTTTTGATTCCTCATCATTTTTGCTTTAAGAATCAGCAATAAAAAAATGGGCCCCGACTCCTTGTTTGTACAGGAGAACAAATATTGCTCTAGCTCGTCAATCTTCGGACAATTGTCGCATTTGGACAGATGACAATTTTCCGTGGGGTATGCGCACAACGACTTCGACAGGAGGTCCCTATATGTTTCAATTTCACCGTGAAATACTTTCAATTTCTTGCATGGAAAGAAAATTAATTTGATGTTTTGATGAAACGTGCAGACGCAGACTGAATGCGTTCCGTGCCTGTCTAATGCCAGCAAGCATTCTTTTGGTCGTAGGATGGCAAACTTAGAAAATCCCACTTTTTCTGCTGGGTATTTCTCATTGAACTGATGGTATGCTTCGGATAGATTACATAATAATAATCTGCGCTGCTTGTGTACTTTTTCTCCATCTTCACGTGTGATAACATAGTCACGTGTACCTGGGCAGGCGCGGCTGTTGTCATCATTGCAGTAAAAATCTTGAATCAATTTCACCGTTGCTTTGCTGAGGGTCCTTGAGCCAAATTTCTTGGTGGGAGTCGCCAATATGCCCTTCTGTCGAACTAATTCTTTGCTTCTTCTCGCGATGTAAAAAGATGTTTGAAACTGTTCAGAAATCTTGCGTATAGACCATGATTGAGGCAGCACAGATAAAATGAGATATTTCTCCGGAAAAGTGGTCGCTAAATGGAATTTTCTTTTCAACTGCTCAATCATTTGTTTGCCGTCATCAACGTCATCTGCTTGACTGCATTCGTTATCAGAGCCTTCATCAAATATTGTCGCGATTGCACTCATAACCTTGCCTTTTTTCTCTTTCCTGTATGTTTCACTTCGCAACTTTCTTTTTCTAATAGGCGTTTCACCTAAAGTGGTAATAGCCTCATTCAAAGGACTCAAAGACATATTGACCATCGGAATGTCTGCCTCACTATCAGATTAAACATTTTGTTCAGTTGTCATTTCACTCTCGGATTGTGGCTGCATTTGTTTCAATGCATTTGCTTGTTGAGACAAATCGATTTTACACTTGGGGCAAATAAATTCTGCATCTTCACCGTATTGTATATTTAATTCATTCATGTATCGCTTCGAAACACCAGTTAATTTTAATACTTTTATCTTTTTCGAACGATGTCCACTGTTGTTAAACGGATTGCAGCAAAATTTATTCATTTTACTTTAAATTGTCTTTACAGCTTCACTCTTTACTTTACAAAAAAAAATACTTTAACACTTTCACGTTTAGTATTCAACTGAAATTTGACTCAGAGTGTGTGAAGTATTTATATTTATTTTTTGGTAAAAAATAGGTAAAAAAAAATAAGCGATATTTGCTTTTCTTTAATAGGAAAATTTGCGTGAACTACTGGTCATAAAATGTTTTTTTAAAGAGGGACTTAATTGGTTACTGCCAATAAGCCGACCACAGTCATAAAATGTTTTTTGTAAATTTTTTAAATTACCAGGTAATAAATATTTCGCCATATTTATGGAAAATCCGTGTTTTATGACTTGTTTCTGCACGTGTCATTTTAGGCGAAATATTTATTACCTGGTAATTTAAAAAATTTTCAAAACATTTTATAACCTGTAGCCTCAGTCGGGTTTAGTGTGCCATTACAGGCCACTGCTGCTATTATCCATGGATTTATGGCCGATCTTGTGAAGGCAGGCAGACCATATTCACTACACACTCAACTTGGGGCTCTTAAAAAAAAAATTGATTTTTTCTTCATAAATGTATTTTTAACTGTAAAATAATTTTTAAAATGTATTTTTAACAAGGTGGTCTCTTAAATGCTCTTCTCCTGTCCAAACAAGGAGTCGGGCCCATTTTTTTATTGCTGATTCTTAAAGCAAAAATTATGAGGAATCCAAAAAAAAAAAATTAGCCGGAAAATTTAGGAGCTTCTGTGGAAAATCGGGAAATTTAATTTTCTTGGGAAAATTTAAAGGTAAATTTCTAAGAAAAATTAGGAAAATTTTATTTTTCAATTAAAGCCTGATTCAATACCTTTCCAACGAGCTATCACTCGTTGCGATCGCTTTAGTAGTTTTTAAAACAACTTTCAATGAGGTCCCATATGAAGAATTCTTCAATTTTGTCACATGACAGTGGTGTACACCACCACTAAACCAGTCACTATAAAAAAAAAAAAAAATATGTAGGTACATTATTTTTTGCTGGGCAATCGATTGAGACTATTTATTTTAAAATCGGAGAGGGGTCGTCCAAAAGGTGATCGCTTTCATATGGAATTGCTCTGTACTATTTATGTTATAACCCAGAAATATTTTATTAATCATACATATATATTTCAGACGAATGAAGAGTTTTCAAACTTTCTGTGGAAACCTCGTAATTTTCTTATCAACAAAAATCAAATATAATTTTTTTATTTTGTTTTTATCAGCATTAATAACTGAATAATATAAATATTTAATAACTTTCTATAAATTTTGTATAAAGAATGTTTGTATGTAATAAATGGCATTAAAAACTAATTAAATATTAATACATTACATATTTTAAATTAACAGACATGTCAATTTAAAAACAATTTAAAATTGCAACCAGTTTATGCATGAGTTTCACAATTTTTTCTGATATTGGTCGAGTTGAAAATAAATTTAATAAAATAATTTAAAAAAATATGGTTATGAAATGTGGTGTCTTCAAATATTTTCTTTTCTTACGAATTGTGTCTGAGTTATTTCGTTCCAAATTTCTGTATGTTCTTTATTCATAAAAAAAAACAAGAAAAAGTGCTATAGTTGCCTATGCCGAATCTTATATATGTACCAAACACTAATGCAGTTCTTCTTAAAGCGGATTGTCACACTTAAGCAGTGCTGGATTGGCAATTATTACACATATTGTGTGTAATATTCCTTGCATGTGAAGCCCATGTGTAATCTATGTGTAAATTTACTTTATGTTCTTTATTTTCATTAAATTTGGACGGTAAAGATATTCTTTTCGAACATTGAGTTTTTGTAGTTTTTTTCAGTTTTCATTGTTTTTTACACCCTCACTTTTTTAACTTTCTTTCTTCACGAGCAATAGTCTACTGTCAAATTGCATTGCTAAGTCTAGGTTTACATTATGAAAGTTTTCTTTCAGAAAGTCTGAGTTTAATGGCTAGAGGGGGAGAAAAGAAAAGCATGATTAACATAAACTTTCAAATTTGATTTTAATTTTTTTAACATTTGCTTTTGCGCTATATAAAAAAAAAAGTGTAAAGATTCTTGAGAATATAGAATTTAAGAAGTTGGTTCCTAATGTTTTACTAAATCTTCTATCTATATGTATATATAAAACAGGATATATGTATGTATGTATGTATGTATGTAACGTATGGACTCCAAAACGGCTGGGCCGATTTTGATGAAATTTTCAGGGAATCTTCAGAATATTTAGGCGGGTGACACTGTGAAGTCTGATTTTTGATTTTCGGTCTGCGAGCGGAGGGGCGTGGTAAAATCCAATTTTCATATTGCACCACCAATGACATCTATTAAATTTGGACGATTTTTTCCTTACAAAGATCGTCATGGTCCAACATAGATTTATACGAAAACAAAAATTTTGCCCCGCCCACTTTTTTTGATAACATAAAATCAGAAAACGGCTCCATCGATTTGACAAATTTTTCTTTCAAATGTTCGTATTAACCCATTTTAAGTTTTCATCGAAAGAAAAATTTACCACGCCTACTTTTACGCCCACTTTTTCTATTAAGCGCATAACTTGAGAACGGCTTGACCGATTTGGACGATTTTTTCTTTGAAACGATTGTCATGGTCCAACTTAAATCAAAAAACGGCTCCATCGATTTGACTAATTTTTCTTTTAAATGTTCGTATTAATCCATTTTACATTTTCATCGAAAGAAAAATGTACCACGCCTACTTTTACACCCACTTTTTCTATTAAGCGCATAACTTGAGAACGGCTTGACCGATTTGGACGATTTTTTCTTTGAAACGATTGTCATGGTCCAACTTAAATCAAAAAACGGCTCCATCGATTTGACTAATTTTTCTTTTAAATGTTCGTATTAATCCATTTTACATTTTCATCGAAAGAAAAATGTACCACGCCTACTTTTACGCCCACATTATCTATTAAGCGCATAACTTGAAAACTGCTCGACCGATTTGGAGGTTTTTTTCTTTAAAATCATCGCCATGGTCCAACTTAGGTTTTTACGAAAAGAAAATTTTGCCCCGCCCTCTTAAACGCCCACTTTTTTCGATTTACCTAAAATCAGAAAACGGCTCCATCGATTTGACTAATTTTTCTTTCAAATGTTCGTATCTTTTAAACGGATTTTAAAAATCCAACGCAAACATTTTTCCTAATTTGGACAGGACAACGTCTGTCGGGTCAGCTAGTAGAAAATAAATTTGAAATAAAAATAGCGCCATATTATATTTTTAGATTGCCTACTTATGGAATAGTGTGGAGCAACTAGACTATTACACTGTTCGACAAATTTCAACTTTTGGCCTCACCCATGATCAAACTGACCAGATTTTGAAAATATTTATTAAAAAAAAAATATACGTATCTCTCAGTTTTTCTAGATCAATTAATTTCGCGTTTTTACGCGCAAAAAAGTTTTTAGTTAATCGAGATGCTTGATTTTTGGCTTAAGTACTTCGTACTGTTCTCAGATGTAATGTGCAATCACATATCTTAAATTTTAATATAACTTCATATATTATTATTATTTTAGAGAAACAATATATGAAATTGTATTAAAATTTAAGAAATGTGATCATAATCTTTGAACCCGTGAACCGATTTTGCTAATTTTTTACACTTTACAGTTGAGAACAGTACGAAATATTTAAGCAAAAAATCTGGCATCTCGATCAGCTGGTGTGGGTGTAATCGAAACTTTCTCAAGTGATAGACAGGTGGATTCACATTGAAAATTGAATTGAGCGAAAAAATTCGAAATGAATTGATCCAGAAAAACTGAGATACACGTATATTTTTTTAAAGCTACATTTTCAAAATTTGGTCAGTTTGATCACGGGTGAAAAATCTTGTCGTAGTCGATAAGTAACTTAAGTTAAACAGTTTGTTTGAATCAAACATAACCATTCACAGCGAATTTTTAAATTTTATGTTGCAAAAACAATGTTGTGCTGTTCTTCCGTCCACGTTACTGCTTATCTTCGGAAATAAATAAATAGGAAATAAAAGTTCATCCAGATCTTTCTTACTACAGCAATTGGCAAGCTTTGCTTTTTTATAAAACTAACGATTTAATTGCAAATAAGGAATATCAATAAGGTTTTGCAAAGCTACTTTTGCTACTAATGTATAATTTGGCAGTCATGTGTAATTTCCGAATTCTTCGTTGGCAACACTTCTATTAAGACAAAATATTCTGTTAGTTAAAAGTAAAAATTTCGATTTGGATCGATTAAAAACTCCTAAATATCAATCTATTCCAAAAAAAAATCGGTAAGTTGTAAA
The DNA here is from genome assembly GCA_930367215.1 of Pollenia angustigena. NCBI lineage: Eukaryota > Metazoa > Arthropoda > Insecta > Diptera > Polleniidae > Pollenia > Pollenia angustigena. The sequence goes on along the minus strand of OV884057.1, from coordinate 112,885,037 downwards.
ACTTTTGTAGGTGGACAAGGTGAAATAATTGGCCAATTTTAATCATTTTCAATATAAAACAAGTTAGAGTGCTATATTCGGCTGTGCCGAATCTTTGATACCCTCCACCGACAGTTCGAATGTTTAAGGAGTAATATCTGTATGATGTTATTATTATCTTAAACTGTGACGATTTGTTATTAATTATGGATTTAGGCGACTAAACTGTTTTCCGGTAGTAGGGTTTATATGGGGCCTAGGGTAAATTATAGACCGATCTTCTCGAAATTACACAGTTTTATTTCTTGTCCTATAAAACTTTGATGTACCAAATTTTGTTATGATAGCATTATTTTTTACGGATTTAGGCGTACTAAACTGTTTTCCGGGAGTAGGGTTTATATGGGGCCCAGGGTAAGTTATGGACCGATCTTCACGAAATAACACAATTTTATTTCTTGTCCAATAAAACTTTGATGTACCAAATTTTGTTATGATAGCATTATTTTTTACGTTTTTAGGCGTACTAAGTTGTTTTCCGGGAGTAAAGTTTATATGGGGCCTATGGTAAATTATGAACCGATCTTCACGAAATTTCAAAGATTTATTTTTAGTTGTATAAAACTTTGATGTACCAAATTTTGTTATGATAGCATTATTTTTTACGTTTTTAGGCGTACTAAGTTGTTTTCCGGAAGTAGGTTTTATATGGGGCCTATGGTAAATTATGGACCGATCTTCGCGAAACTTAACAGTTTAATTTCTAGTCCTATGTAACTGTGACTTGCCAAAATTTGTAATGATAGCATTGTTAGTTAGGGTTTTAAGCTTAATATACTGTTTTCCGGGAGTAGGGCTTATATGGGGCCTAGGGTAAATTATTTACGGATCTTCACGAAATTTCACAGCGCGATTTCCAGTTGAATAAAACGAATTGTTGCGAAATCTTATATCATTCTGTGCATTTTTCCACCATTTATGTTAGTTTTTGTAACAAAATTATCAATTTTTTTTAGGTGGTGGTTCCACATTTTGATTCATAGCTCAGATCCTATTGAACCGATTTTACTGAATTTCAATCCCAAACTGCTTAGGATAACTACAAGCAATTTGACACCAAGTTTGTTGATTTCTTTTGAGTTTTTCGAAAGTGAGCGTTTTTCAACAGACGGACAGACGGACAGACAGACGGACATGGCTAAATCGACTTAAAATTACTCAAGGACCCAGAATATATATACTTTATAGGGTCTGAGATGAATAGTAAAAAAGTTTCACACGGAATGACAAACTGAATATACCCTCTTCACAACTAATTGTGGTGGAGGGTATAACAAGTAAGAAAGTATATTCGGTCAAGCCCAACCATATGCTACCCTACACTACAGTATTTGGAAACAAATTTTCCAGAATGAACCCAGACCCATGGACCCAACAACACGAAATTATGTTCTGACATTATGATTGATGTAAAAGTGCCTTGTGCCATTTTATCTTTATCTGTGAGATTTGTTTTCTTATAAGTGATTTTGGAAAGGGGGTTTCTATGGGGCTTTTGTTATATTTTGAGCCTACCAGCCCAACATTTTGGCATGACATAGTGGCATGAAAATTTTTAGAACACTTTTTTTTTTAAAAAGGGCTAAAATATATTTTTTAATAAACATTAAAGGCTTTATTCATAAAAAATATTTCTGGTCTATAACAGGTTTAATAAACGAATTTCCTATGAAAGTCTGTTTGATAAACCCTTTATATATTAAAAATATTTTTTATGAATTAAAATTTAAACAAAACAACTTATTAAAAAATAGTTTGAGTATGGCATCATTTAACATTCCACTTAATTAAGGTGCTCGCAAAACTGAAGCTTAAAAAAGCATTTACAATCTTTTAAAATTGGTTATCGTTTAGTAAAATTTGCAAGTCTTTATCCTCGCCTTTATTCCATAAATCACTAACTATCTGTATGATATTTTGACTTTTTGTAAAGAGTGTTTTTTTTAGAGTGTCACAACTTTGAGTTCGCATCACTGCTTTATTTAAGCATCCATTTTACAGCTGATAGTTGTGGTTAGTTTGCTTTGAAATTTTATTATGAATCGACTTACACCAGAGCAACGCGTGCAAATTGTTGAAATTTTTAATTGAAATAATTTGGCGAATGGGCTGAGAAACAAATTGATATTGATTTTGAATTTGAATTTGAGTTTCCATTCATATTCCTTCAAAAACGATGATGGTCAGAACGCGCATTAATTTCATAAAATTTCCTTTCCAATAAAGCCCGTTTCTTTGATATTAAAAATATATTTCCTTGTTCAATTATGATTAAAACTTGTGTCACTATATAAAAAACACCCTTCATGTTTCGTCAGAACTTATTTTCAGTCAGAACTCGCCAGGTACACTACAAGTTCTCTTAACTTCAGTGCTTGATAAGGGATATATTAATATATTTCATAGCTAAACTATAAACTTAAATGAATGGATTGTTACCGATTGCAAACTTATCCAATATCGATGTTTTTCTATTCGCAAATTTTTAAATTTTTAAGACAGTTTTCACAACTCGATAAAATCAGAAAGACAAAAATGTTACCACAACGGAGCAAAAGCAAAAAAGGGATTAATTTAATTAACAAAATGGGCCAAAAATGCGTTTTTTTTTAGTTAAGTACTAAAACTTTTTTATCGCGTTTCAGGCTTTTAAAACAGGTTAAATCTTACCCGAAAAGGGCTAAGTTGGCATCACTGTTGAAATATATAAACGAAAGAAATTATTTAAAAAAAAAAAAACGGAAAATTTTATCAGTCACTAATTGATAACCTTTTATTCGAATGAAATTAAACTCGAAAACCCTAATCCAAACTGCAACCGTATTTATTGTAAAATTAATGAATCACTAGTTGTTTATTATACATCAATTTGAAGTTTGTACGTCAAAGTGGTTTCTTACCCAAAGCGTTAGATTTATTCCACTTTTGTTTGGATGAACAAAATTATTTTGCGGTTAAATTTTTTTAATTTAACTTTCTAAATTTAAAATAAAAAATATTTTATATTGTTTATTTTTATTTTAAGCATAAATTCGTTCTAAAGTTGTATGCGACAAACAAACAACAAAGGAAAATAACTGTATTAATTAAAAAATTATTTAATATCACCGCACATTTAAACTAATTAAAAAAACAAATACGATTTAACTATTAAATTTTTATTAAAAATTCTAGAAAAATTCTGAGAAAGAATCTTTTTCACTTGATCTTTTTTAATTTTTATCAACACAAACATACACGATTTTGTTTTTTCTAAATATTTGTTTGTTTTTTTTTTTCTTTTTTAAATAAAAAAATGAGAGAATCAAACGAAACGCACCCGTTGAATGTCGCGCCAACTGTAATAGTGGACTTGTCGTAAAAAATTCTAAACAATTTATTTATTTAGTCACGCAAACAAATCCAACACATGGTGGCTGGCGGTTGAATAACTGCTGCTGCAGCGGAAAAGCTTTTCAGTTTGTGACTTTGCAGACTTGTCGCCTGCGATTTTCTTTTCCGTCTGTATTGATTGGAATTGTAATTAATGTGTTTGTGTGTGTATAAATCTGCATGCAAGTTGTTTTGTAAATAATATTTCCAGTTTTTGTAGATCGGCCAACACTAAAAACGAGATAAGAAAATCAAAACAATCAATTATTATTTACTTAATCGTACATTGTCTGAATTCACACGCTCTTCTTTGCATTTAAGTTTAAAAGCTTTTTTTAATTTAAAGGATGAGGTTTGTTAAGTAACACACCTCAATACAGTTATTATTCCAAGAAACATGTTCGTCCTATTTTTTAATAAATGGCTTTGTTTGTTTGTGATTCCTTCACAGAAAACCGACTAAAACGATTTTTGTATGACTTTCGGCATACGGAAAGAAAGGAGCTGTAGGCTATATTAGATGTATCTTCATAAAGGTGGTCCTTATTTTTTTATTGTCAATTTTCCAAAAAAAATTGGTAAAAATTTGAGCTCGATAGCGGGAGGTAAAATGCAATCCCCATTATTTTTATGTCCCAAATATTTTCCTTGAGCAAACTTACCCTTTATCTTAAACCCTTCAGGGTGCTTCGCGAAATAAGTCCCAGGTGAAAAAAATTAAATAAGTCCTTGTAATTTTTCATACAAATGCATTGTTTTTTGAAATGAAAAATTTTTGTGAAAATTCATTTTTTGTATGGTACCTTTGTTTTAGAGAAAAATTGGGGTGTTCTGAGGGGGGTGAATAGGGAATATATAAGTTTGTCATTCCGTTTGTAATTCCTATAATATTGATGTTAGACCCTATAAAGTATATATATTTTGGGTCCTTATGAGGAGCGAAGTTGATTTAAAGGTGCAATTAGACGTGACATTACCATACCAACACTGTATTACCAAAACGAAATAAACATATCATACAAAGGAATTAAATTTTGGTTTCTATGGTCATACAGTGGCTATGGTAATACAGTGTTGGTAATGTGGTTTTTTCTTGTTGTTTTTTATACCCTTCACTACAAGTGGTGGATTTTATTTGTAATGTGTTTAATTTAACGCATATACGTACACATTAACATGCATTAATGTGTGTATATGATATGCCGCTCAAATAAAGAAACAAACTCATAGACTCAATATATTTTAATTTAATGCTTATTAAGTAAAAGCATTCGTAGCTGATTTGTTAAGTTCTTCCCTGAGACTGATGATATTGCCAGTTCAAATCCCAAAAAGAATTTTTTTCATTTTTTTTATTTAAATTTTTAAGTTCTAAAAAACGATTTTAAGATTATAAAACGAATTTCAAACATCAACTTTGGCAAAAGAGGAAACGGGCTTAGGTACATATATAAATTTTTTGTTTTTTTATATTCTTCGGCATGACGAAATAAAAAGTTGGCGTGGCTCAATTAATATTTATTTATACCTATCTAAAGAACGTTATTTATGTATATAACTTTTTGTTCTTATCTCATCAGGGTGAAGGGTATTTAAGATTCGGCATAGCCGAATATAGCACTCTTACTTGTTTCTATCCATTTTTCCCAAATATTTTGTCTTACGAACTTTAACCTTCGTACGGAACGCCAAAGTAAAATAAATTAACATATTCCATTTCATTCATCATTTTTTAAGTTATTCGGCATTCGTCATTCGGCATTTTAACCAAAAGCCAAACCTCTTTGAAGCGAAAATTATTTGAATGAACCTGAAATATTTCAAAAAATTTTAACATATGCCACGCCCATTTAACGCTCACTTTTGACATCATATTAAAACATCATATGAATAACAAAATGACTATAATATAAGATTGAATATGTAAATTGGGCTAGAAATATCTCTAGGCGAAAGAATATCGTCAAGCGGGATCATGCACAAAATTACGTTCACTTTAAATTTTAACGCGCGTAAAATAAAGATTACCCATGTATCTTCTGGAAATCGAAAACGCAATAATTTTAAACTTCGTTTTTTACTAAGATTTCTATAATAAAAGAATTTTATGACAAATATTATGCAACTATTTCTCTATTAAACAGAGTTTTATAACAAAAATTATAAAAATTAGATTAAAAGTGTATTAAAAACAACTTTAAAAGTCTTGCGTTTAGCGTTTTCGATTTCCAGAACACCCCTGATAGATAAGATTTGCTCAATCAGTTATTTTAATTTTATGCATGTGAAAATTTTTTAAATAAAATACGTAGTAGACTTCCTTTAAAGGACTTTTTTTTATAGAAATATATTAAAATTCGCATATTCTAAAACAAGAGAGAAAAAAATAAGCAAGAACTTTTTTTCTTGCCAACAATGGACTTTCTTCAAAAACAATCGATTCAATCAAAATGCTACAATCGTATTAACTTCTGTAACTAAAAATTTTATTTGTCAAACTCAGCTGATATGATCGAACGCTTTTGTACATGTAACTTGCTACGTATAATTACACTAATTCTACATTTTAGGCTGATGCGCAGAATGTGAAAAAGAATAGGACGTTTGGTGTGCACCTCCAGTTTAAGGGCAATAAAGCGTGCGTATAAAAAAAACATTTATTTAAAAAAAAGATTTGTGAGCATTTTTGTCTTCCACTTAAAACGGAACAACCACAAAAGTGGGAAACAAGAGCACAGTGGGACTTTATTTAGCAATTGGATAGCCGGGAATTAAGTGCTGAATCATGGAATTAAAAAAAAGTAACTTTCAGCCCATTGTAGTAAAATAAACAGACCAGTGGCTCTGGCGGGAATCGAACCCGCAGCCCCCGCACTGACTGACTAGCTCACTATCAAATAGTCTACCTACTAATATTACCAGGGGTTTTCCGAATTAAACAACGTTATTTGAGTTTGGGATCAATTAATGAACCTTAACATTGTTTTGATTTTAAATAAATTATAAACAAATAAATTTTAATGCAGTTGTTTACATTAGTTTGTTAATATAACATAACAATTTTTTTAAATGCATTATCAGCAATCTGAATACATAAATAGGGAACGTTCGTAAATGAATCACTGCTGTGCGTCAAAAGAGTAAACATTGCTATACACTGCCAATGCAAATTTGCCGATGATCTTTTATTGCAGGAACCTTTTTCCTACTCAGAATTTTTCAATTTGATATGGGTTTTTGGCTGATGGTCTTTTATTGCAGGAATCCTATTCCTATGGTTATGGTGTACTGCATAAGCAAAGTCGCTTATGACTATGATATGATTTACAGTAGATATCCCTTGGTCTTACTAAACAAAAAGGATCTAAAATAAATTCCCAATATTTAAATTTATATGAAGTAATATACTTTTCAGTAATTGTTTTAAAGATTCATTATTTACATTTTTTTTTTTATTTGCTTACTTTAAAAAGTTAAATGCAAAATTGTGATCAGTAATCCCATCAGATATTCTATTTTGCTTTGTTCAACCTGTTCACATTTAAACTTATTTTTAATGGACACGCGCCGCTTATCAGCGTTAAAAGTCCATATCAATTTTATAATATTTATATTTTAAAATATCAGCACAAACAAAATATATTTGTCTGTTTTGTTTGTAGATGATCGGGTTAGAGAAGAAAGAGTTTTCATGTTTGTTTATATGAGTTTTCTATTTTTGAATTTGTAGGTAAATGTATACATATTAGAATATTACACATAAAAACAGACATGTTTGTAAAGGCATCGTGAGAAGACAAAATGTTTTTGTTAGCACGTTCAAAAGAGAATGTTTAAAACAGACATGTTCGCAAAGACATCGTGTAAATGCCTCTAAGTTGCAAAATTTTTTGGCGTGTATTACTTAAGGCCGTTACACACTACCCCACAAAGTCGTACGTATTTTATAAAAATGCGACCCTGTCTTGATAAGTTGTTATTGTTTTTTGAAAATTTATAAACAAATATTAGATCAGGGAAGCATTTTCATAAAATACGTACGACTTTGTGGGATAGTGTGAAACGGCCTTTAATAAAACTTTTTATAACAAAATAAGTAAAAAAATAGTTTATGGAAAAACGTTTACACGCAGGGAAAAAATCTGGCTGTGATGTCCATAATCTAAAAGCAACATGCTATGGTTGGATTATATAGTTGTCGTTAATTATATTATGGTCCATTACTTACCATAGGCCCCATATACAGCCTACTAGCGGGACAAACTTAAGCACTTTAACGATTAATGCTATTTAGTAAAATTTGTTATGTCCTAGTTCATAAGATTAGAAATTACACTGCTTAATTTCGAGAAGATCGGTTCGTAATTTACCATATCGAGCCCTAACCGCGAAAATAACATTAGCGACATCATTTTCAATTTTCGTTTTTTTTTTAAATGACTTTATTTGCAACTCTTGCATCATCCCCTAAAATATAATGGACACATAATGTAGCATTACATGCACTCTACAACTGACATGAAATGCTTAACATTAACACTAATATGTTGTTAATGTTAGGTATAGACTTATCATGTTAGAGGTTTTCTCATGTTTTAACATATCATGTTATAACAGAAAATGATGTCAGTTGTAGACGGGGAGTTACGATTTTATAGCAAAAACAATTTTATCGTAAACGACAAATTTCATACAAAATTTATATGAAATAAAATAAAAAAAACTCTCTACTCTAACCTGTAAAATTTGATTTTTGGCGCTTACTTTATTTTCGCAGTTAGGACTCGATATGTCTTCTATAGAAAATCATTAAAATACGACTAAAACCGTAATAAATAGGGATTTATTGGTAAAATTTATTCTCATTTAGCATCGTAACAGCTTACGTCGCTTCATATTTAACTCTGGATGAAATGACGTAAAGAAATGTCAAAATATGCCATATTTAATAAAGGCTAGATTATACTATCTCACAAGTCTTACGTATTCCATAATACTTTGTGAAATAGAAATCTAATGAGTTTTGTTGCGACTTAAAAAAAATCTAATTTAACATGACAGTTTGTGTCCACACCAATGAAAAGTATTATTGTTTAGAAATTTTTCAAAAAACGATGAAGTCGTATGGGATGTCAAACTTTTTTCATAAAACTTGTCATTTTCGTGACACATTGCATTCACACTATCACACTTTGTAATTTTACTTGCGTTTTTGACATGTATTAAAACAAAGTATAATAGTGTAATCTAGCCCTAAGCTTATACTGCACTTAAAAAAAACTCACTCTCTTTCATTAGCATCATGGGAAAAATCTATTTTATTTACATAGAAAGTGCATAAATACATTTAAAGCTTAATTAAAATTTATCAAATTTAGTTTTGATGGAATCAATTTTGCTCTTTTGTTATTGTATTTGACTCAAGTTTAAACCGATGCTTTTATTAAATTTGAAATAAATGCTGATGCATAAATGCGGGATAAGCGTATAAGAAAATGCTCATATACGAAACAATTTCGGCAATTTAAAATAGCAAACTGTTATTGCAGAAATTTTGGTTCATAAAATCGTAAAATGCTTATAACCGGTGTGCAAATAATCGATAGATCCTGTAGAAAGTGGTAAAAAGTGAAAGTTCTCTGTTGGATATAAAGCCAACATTCGAAGAAAGTGAACGTGTTTCTCATTGACAGGACTCTTCTTTTATCTACAGTAGAATCCCGATAATTCGTAATAGAAAGGGACCAGCCATTTCTTACGAATTATAGGGGTTTTCGAATTAAAGGGGCTTTTCAATTTATTTACTAAAACGACAAAAAAAATTTGTTAAAAATAAAATATATAAAAATTATTCATGTAAAATAAACACACTCACACAAGCAAAAACCCACGCAAAAAAATAACTGTAAACAAAAAATCATTCTTTCCATGCTTCTGTTGTTTTTATTACGATTTTATTTGAAAACAAGTTAGAGTGCTATATTCGGCTGTGCCGAATCTTTGATACCCTCCACCGACAGTTCGAATGTTTAAGGAGTAATATCTGTATGATGTTATTATTATCTTAAACTGTGACGATTTGTTATTAATTATGGATTTAGGCGACTAAACTGTTTTCCGGTAGTAGGGTTTATATGGGGCCTAGGGTAAATTATGGACCGATCTTCACGAAATTTCACAGTCTTTTTCCCAGTTCTATAAAACTTTGATGTTATGATAGCATTCTTTTTAACGGATTTAGGCGTACTAAACTGTTTTCCGGGAGTAGGGTTTATATGGGGCCCAGGGTAAATTATGGACCGATCTTCACGAAATTACACAGTTTTATTTCTTGTCCTATAAAACTTTGATGTTCCAAATTTTGTTATGATAGCATTATTTTTTACGGATTTAGGCGTACTAAACTGTTTTCCGGGAGTACGGTTTATATGGGGCCCAGGGTAAGTTATGGACCGATCTTCACGAAATAACACAATTTTATTTCTTGTTCAATAAAACTTTGATGTACCAAATTTTGTTATGATAGCATTATTTTTTACGTTTTTAGGCGTACTAAGTTGTTTTCCGGAAGTAGGTTTTATATGGGGCCTATGGTAAATTATGGACCGATCTTCACGAAACTTAACAGTTTAATTTCTAGTCCTATGTAACTGTGACTTGCCAAAATTTGTAATGATAGCATTGTTAGTTAGGGTTTTAGGCTTAATATACTGTTTTCCGGGAGTAGGGCTTATATGGGGCCTAGGGTAAATTATTGACGGATCTTCACGAAATTTCACAGCGTGATTTCCAGTTGAATAAAACGAATTTTTGCGAAATCTTATATCATTCTGTGCATTTTTCCACCATTTATGTTAGTTTTTGTAACAAAATTATCAATTTTTTTTAGGTGGTGGTTCCACATTTTGATTCATAGCTCAGATCCTATTGAACCGATTTTGCTGAATTTCAATCCCAAACTGCTAAGGATAACTACAAGCAATTTGACACCAAGTTTGTTGATTTCTTTTGAGTTTTTCGAAAGTGAGCGTTTTTCAACAGACGGACATACGGACAGACGGACAGACGGACAGACAGACGGACATGGCTAAATCGACTTAAAATTACTCAAGGACCCAGAATAAATATACTTTATAGGGTCTGAGATGAATAGTAAAAAAGTTTCACACGGAATGACAAACTGAATATACCCTCTTCACAACTAATTGTGGTGGAGGGTAGAAAAAATAACGAATTAGCGAGGAAACCAAAATGTATGGAATTAACGAATTAACGAGATTTTTTCAAGGGACCGATAGCTCATCACGAATAATAGGGAATTACGATTTATCGGGGTACGAATTAACGGGGTTTGACTGTATATATTTTAAAATGAAAAATGTTTGTCTGTTTGTTTGTTGGCTTAAAGACTCCTAAACTACAGAACCGATTTTCCTGATATTCTTACAGTAGCATCACGTGAGCCCCGAAAATAAAATAGGCTACTTGTTTTTTCGATAGGGGCAGGGAAGTAATACCCTCCATGGGATGCCAATATTAAGTATCGCACATCTTAAGAGGCGTTGCGTCCATTTTCCTTAATTTTTCGCAGTAGGATCTTCTAATCCCCGGAATTTAAAATAGATATCGCCAGCGAAAGTGGTACCCCCATGGGACGCCAATGTTAAATATCGCATATCTCAAGAACTGTTATCGTGAGAATGTTTTAACTTGGTTGAAAATAAAAATTAAGGCGGTAGGCGCAGGTGGAGCAATAACCATATAGGATGCAAATATTATAACTGAAGAACTATAATACCTAGAGCCTTTAAACGTAGTTAAAGCCACTTTTATGGTAAACTATGAATTTGATAATGAAAATAAGAGGGGTAGACGAAGGAAGAGCAGTACCCCCCATAGAACGAAAATATTAAATACCCAATATGCTATAAAAGTTTTTAAGCCTTGTAGGACCCTCTTATGGATAACTAAACCTTTCTAAATCAAAATTAAGGGGGTAGGTGTAGGGGGAGCAAAAAATAATTTATTATTGAAAACGTAGTTAAAGCCACTTTTATGGTAAACTATAAATTTGATAATGGGGGGGGGGGGGTAGATGGAGGAGGTTGTTCCCTATAGACTCCTTAATTACTGAAACTATTTTCCTGAACTATTCTTAGTCATTTTCTAATTACCCGGCACATAGGCTATTTTCTAGGCTAATATTTTCTAATTTCAAGTGGTCGTTGCACCTCCCATACAATGACAATAAGTACAGCTAAAATATAGAACCACAACCAAACAAACATGTGTATAATATTCTAAAGATACGAAATATAGATTTTTATAAACATGTGCAATGCGTTATCTTGTTTTTATTATTCTTGAAAATAATCGCTTAAATCCTTAGCATTTAAACCAAATTATTGTTCCAAAAGATTATTTTATAAGATCTTAAACTATTGAAATAATTAATTAAAACATCTCACAGTTTATTTTTTAATAAATACGTAAAAATATAACTTGTATAAAGTATAAAATATGTTTTTCATATTTATGAATAACTTTTTTGTTTGCTCATTTCAATTCAAGAATTGTTTTGCTCGTTATGTCATTGTTTTTTTACTAATAAACTCCAATAATAAATCAACTCCAATAATAAATAATTTTGCATTTTTATTTATTGAAATAACATAATTTATGACAAAACTTTATTAATCGGTTAACCGATCAATAACAAAATTAACCGATTAAACCAAAACCTCGGTTAATTAATCGAGCGATTCACCGATTAAAGCAAAAGCCCTATTAAATGAATACCCTAGTAAATACTGATTCGTATTCGGCACGGCACAATTTCGGTAAACCCATAATTTCTTTACTATACTACTGTAAAATCCTCCGCGTTCGCCAGCTTTTACTATGTTCGGTTTTGTATCTTTGGGATGTATTTAAAAGAGCGTGTGTATGTAAAAAATTGTTGCCTTTACTAAAAGATTTGTCCTGTTTACTTGTATATCGAATGTGACGTATAATTATTATTGCAAAGAATTGTTGTTGCAATATAATCAAAACAAATTAGAGTGCTATATTCGGCTGTGCCGAATCTTTGATACCCTCCACCGTCTATTTATTATTAATACATCTTTATAAAAACAGACATCTGCATTAAAATTGGTTGCGGTTTAGACATATATTAAATTATTGACTGACAATCAGAAAGTTTTATGATTTTTTTTTGCAATTTTTACTATTTTGAGTAAAATATCATGATTCGTAACAGTTTAAGACGAACTTAAATGATTTTCAGGAGAGGAATTTATATTGGAGCCATGGTAAGCTATGAACCAATCATCCCAAAATTCTGCAGAGTGATTTCTGGTATTAAAAGACATAAATTTCAATACAGCGCACGGAGGAGTATTTGGCCTGAAAAGCTGGCCAAAAAGGCAAAACTGAATTTTAAGAAATCTTAAGAACTAAGTACGAAGCGCGACAGACAACAATATTTTACATTATATTGTAAATTTTGCAGACTTAGTTGTGATTTGTAGCTTTGAGACCCTGCTAAAGTCAGGAAAGTGAAGAAAATTATATGAGATTTAAATGTTTTTTTTTTCGGTTTCTGGACGTTTATATGATATTTGTTTGCGGCTAAACGAAAAAAGGTTTAACAAAGGTTTTTTTTTTCGCTGAAAGGTTTGATCAAAAGTTATTTAAAACAGCAAAAAAAATTAAAATATGTTGAATATTCATGTTGAAACAATTCGTTCAAAAGCTAAAAAAAAACAAATTATACATTTTTTTTGCAAAAAAAAAGGAAAAGAAGAGGTTTTTAAAGGTGAGGTTAGCATGTCTACGAATTATGTTTGATACCACAATAAAATTTGGAATCTCTAATTTTAGAATCCAAAAAAAAAGTGTGCGCAACTTTGCGCCATTATTTTTGACGATTTTTTAAAATTTTCACATTTCTTCTATTTTGCTCTTATACCTTTATATGGTCATAAACTTGTATGTATTTTGAATTATTGATTTCAACTGTTATTCACATTACTTTTAACACGTCACAATATTAATACCTGCCTATATGTATTTATAAATTGCAAAAATTCTTAATTATCCAAAATAGTTTTAAGGGAATGTCCCACACATCCCCAAAACAAAAATAAGTTTAAAAAAAAATAAATATAGGTACATAAAAAATACATGGGCACCCAGGTATCAGGCTACCATCCAATTAAGGCATAAAAGCATGCGCTTGAAAATACTTATAAAGGGTTATTGCACCCATTTTTTATCAAAACGGTTTTGTAACTTCGAGAGTCAACATGGAACAAGTTTACACAAGATTACAGCTATTCCAAATAGTGAAAAAATTTAATGCTGGAACCATGGACGAGAAAATGGATTTTTTTTGTCAGAAAATTGAGCGAAATTTCAAAATGTCAAGGGGATGGGGACATATTAGCACTGAAGCAGTGTTTGAAAAATTTCAAAAATTGTTTCAAAAGATATTGGCTTTCGGCACAACGAAAAGAGGACCGCTTTTTAAGCACAAACGCTAAATGGCTGGAAGGAACTGTAACAATACCAGTATTTGGCAGTTCGTCTTCAGGGCGACCACGAAAAGAATTTAATAAAGCTAGTGATGGAACAAAGCGGAGAAAAACTGAAGAAGTTCGTCACCAATTAACAACAGAGGAGATCACATTTGCTGCATCCATGAGTCAAAGAGCAGCGGGACATAATGATGCGGCTAAATTAATAATGGATATGGATGGAAAGAAAAGCAAGAATTTGCAAGCGATCATTAACAACTTCTGAAGTCAACCCTGTGCATAAACTTTCAGCGGAAGGAGCTTTAGCACTCTTTGTAAATGCAGAGCTCACGAAAAAGCAATATGAAATTGTATACAATGCCAATAAAAATGTGTATCCATGTTACTCGTTACTAAAAAATACAAAAAAAAATTGTTATCCCAATGAAGATGCCATAACCGTTACTGAAACATTAGCGGAAGTGAAGCTCCAAGCTCTCCTCGACCATACAGCAACACGTTTATGTATATACCTTGAAGAGGTTTTGCAGCAGTTAGACTATGAAGAGCTAAATTTCTTGGAACTTATAACCACATGGGGCTGTGACGGATCGCACCAATCATGTTATAAGCAGAAATTCGAAAACGAATATATTCCAAAGCAGTTGTGTACCAATTAAACTAATCACAAATACTAATGGAAAAATTAAAACGATATGGCGAAATCAAACACCATCCTCAAATAGGCTGTGTAGACCAATCCGCATCCGTTTTGTGCAGGAAACAACTGACATCACGAAGCAAGAAATAGGACACATAAATAATCAAATTGAATTTTTAAAGAAAAGCGAGTACCGTGTAGTGGAAAAATTGCACAAATTAAACACACGATGGTAATGACAATGGTCGACGGAAAAGTATGCAATGCTGCAACGGACACAAAATCGACAATGAGGTGTTACATTTGCGGTCAAACTTCGAAAGATTTTAACACGTTGCAGAAGAATGTTCGTCTGAGCTGTGATGCCTTGAGTTTTGGACTATCAACTTTACATGCACGCATACGCTTTTTAGAATCGATACTTCTTCTCTCATATAAACTGCCAATTAAAAAGTGGCAAGCAAGGAGCGATGAAGATAAAGCAATTGTTAAAGAGAGGAAGATATTCATCCAAAAAATACTTAAAGACGAGATAGGAATACTTGTAGATGTTCCAAAACCAGGATACGGTAGCACTAATGATGGCAACACATCAAGAAGATTTTTTTCGGACCCAGCAACTGCATCGAAAATCACTGGAATAAATGAAGAATTAATCAACCGCCTGAAAATATATATTAGAAGCAATAACTAGCGGACACCGAATTAATATTGAGAAATTTGAGGAATATGCACATAAAACTGCCGAAATATATGTGCAACTTTACAACTGGCACCCCATGAGTCCTACGATGCACAAGATTCTTATTCATGGCGGTAGTGCTATAAAGCAAGCAATCTTGCCAATTGGACAATTGTCAGAAGAAGCTGCCGGGCCAGAAATAAGCACTTACGATTATATCGCCCGAATTATTCGAGGAAATTCAGCAGAAGCGATACAAATCGAGATGTCTTAAATAAGTTATTTATGTGCAGTGACCCTTTTATAAGCTGCAGTACGCAAAGAGAACGGAATAATAAAAAAGCTTTTTCATCAGAAACCATCACACTTCTTCTTCATGACACCGATGATGCAGCTAATGAGGATACACATACGACATAATAATTAGTAAGGAATTTTTATTAGTTTAACTTTTCGTTTATAAAGTATTAAATAATATAAAATAAATATAATAAAGCCTTTTTTCATAAAAAAAATACTGTTTTATAAGAGCCTCACAATTTTTAATTTTTTTTTTTTTAATTAGACAGTAAATCATATGTATGTATGTATGTACATACAGTCTGTCAAGAATGAGTTTAAACCTTTAAAATCAACATTTGTTAATTGAGTTTTGCGATTTATACCAACTTTTATTCCTTAGGAATGTGGCTTTTAGAAAAATCTTAAAAATTTAAACTTTTTGGTTCTTAAATTTTTTTATTGCATTTTGAAAACAAAAAATTTTACGCATTTTGCATGTAATTTTTTTTTTTCGCCATTAAATTTTTAATAACTCCAAAATAGTAATAGATATAAAATAAATGTGTATGGTTAGCAGTGTGACCCTTTTAGCATTTTCACTGCTAAATTTAGCATTATTTATTTTGATTTAGCAGCGAATTAGCATTTAGCATTATTTTCAGCATTTTTGTAACATTTTTTTAGCATTATTTAGCATTTTTAATCTTAAACATTTTATATGTTGCTATTTCACAATATAACTTATCACTTCTGTTTATCTCTATAATTGTACATATTTTGATATTTATTCGTTTATACAAATGTATAATAATAGCAACCCTGTAAACACCAAAAAAAAATTAAAGAAGAAATGGTCGATTTTGCTACAGAAGAAATAACGGTTTTGGAACAGCAATGGCAAAAGCTGAATGCATGCGAATTGGTGAACCAAAGTTCAACTATTGAATTCTGGATAGGTGTTTAGAATATGATGAAAATAGATCATATTCAAATGGTATTTTGACCAACACTTTGGAAATAAGGAAAACTATTCATATAATGCTGTAATTAAATTTACTGAAAATGCTGTTGAATAGCCTTTTATGTTTTGAATGATAATTTTTGTTTTTACTTAAATTTTGTATTTAATAATTTATATCTGTGGCAATAAATAATAATGATTTTTAATTTATTACATATTCTTATTATCTTCTTCACGCTGCTAAATTTCAAGTATTTAATGTTATTATTAATAAAACTATTTGCATTTATATTTTAACTTTCACAATACAACACACAATTAATTTTAGAAAAAACCCTTAATATCTCAAAACACGAAATTTCGACTTAATCCATTATTAACATCTAACATTTTTAAAATTTTACAAGAAACTATTTAAAATGATAAATTTATTAATCGCCTTAAACTGTATATAATTTCTTTTACTTTTCTTGTAAAACCTAAAGGCCCAACCATAATATGCATAGCCTTGCTTAACCTACTGTCAAAATTAACAAAAAGTCTCTTAAATTAATTTAAAAAGCAAAAACAAAATCAAAAAACATTTAATTCCGTACGGAATCACTTTCATAAAACTTAACAAAAATTTTCTTTCAGTTCAATATGGTTTGCTTCATATGATTTACATTTATTCGCACATTTGCTTAAGCCAACTTAAGCACATTATGGTTGCGCCTTAACAGTTTGTTTGACAGTTGACAATGTAGCATATTTGGCAAACTGTAGATTAGGGCTTTAAGCGTTTATCATGTAATATTTTGTAGATAGGAACTTTTGTTTTTTTTTTTGGTTAAAAAATCGCTAACTTTTATCAAACTACTGAACTGATTTTATTAAATAAATCTATATATGTATATAATTTATTTTTATATAAACTTCATTTTATTTTAAAGAAATATAATATTTTCAGGTAAATTAATGTATAATTCATTCATTAAAATGATACAATTATTTAAGAAAATTTAGCATTTTTTTAGACTTTTGAAATTTTATTTTTAGCATTTTTAGCATTGTTTTAATCCCCATTTAGCATCCAATTTTTGTTCAATTGTGGTCACACTGATGGTTAGTTTAAGCAGAATTTTCCGGTGCATCTTCTGATCCTCCTGCTTTTAAAATCGGATAACACGTTTTCAAGTTATGGCAAAATATATTAGGCAACCCAACGATTTAGGGGGTGAAGTATGCCACGCCTTTAAAAGAAAATCCTTACGTACTAGAGTAAAACAGAAAACAGATTTGATTTAAGGGCATCAAAATCCATATAGTCCACATACTTTTATTTCTAGGGTAGAGAAAAATTTTTTTGTTGCGCAGTGTACTTTTGTTGCGCAGTGTAATTTTTTCAAAATCTGCCACTAGACTTTTTATATCATACTACACCTAAAACTATCAAAAAACTAAAACTTTTAATTCAAAAAACACGTTTAATAATTTTGGCCAGCTTTTCAGGCCAAATACTCCTCTGTGCAGCGGAGAAATTAGTTTTAGCGTTTGCAGTGAATTTCAGAAAGCTGCTTTAAAGGGATCTAAGGGTTATTATGGACCGTATAACACAAAATTGCACAACAGTTTTTCGGGCCATATGAAGCTAAGTTGGAAGAAAGTTTATCGTAATATCTCTTTGCTACGGTTTTAGGCGTATTTTATTACTTTACCAGAGTGGGCTTTATATGAGGTCTATAGTAAATTATGGACCCATCATCACGAAATTAATAAGTGTGATTTTTAGTAATATAAAACTGTGAAGTATTACTTTTTATTCTGCTAGCATTATTTTATACGGTTTTAGGCGTACTAAACTGTTTTCCGGGAGTAGGGTTTATATAGGGCCTATGGTAAATAATGGACCGATCTTCACGAAATTGCACAGTTTTGTTTCTAGTCCTATAAAACTGTGATGTACCAAATTTTGTTATGATAGCATTATTCATTATGATTAAAGGCGTACTAAACTGTTTTCCGGTAGTAGGGTTTATATGGGGCCTAGGGTAAATTATGGACCGATCTTCACGAAATTTTACAGTTTTGTTTCTAGTCCTATAAAACTGTGACGTGCCAAATAGCGATAGCACTATTAATTAGGGTTTTAGGCGTACTATACTGTTTTCCGGGAGTAGGTCTTATATGGGGCCGTGGGTAAATTATTGACGGATTTAACGAAATTTTGCAGCGTGATTTCCAATCGAACGAAACGAATTTTTGCAAAATTTTATATCTTTCTGTGCATTTTTCCACCATTTATGTTAGTTTTTGTAACAATATTATAAATTAGTTTTAGGTGGTGGTTCCACATTTTGATTCATATCTCTGATCCTACCACATCGATTTTGCTGCATTTCAATCCCAAACTGCTTAGGATAACTACAAGCAATTTGACACCAAGTTTTTTTTTAATTCTTTTGAGTTTTTCGAAAGTGAGCGTGTTTTCAACAGACGGACATACAGACAGACAGACGGACATGGCTGAATCGACTTAGAATTACTCAAGGACCCAGAATATATGTACTTTATGGGGTCTGAGATGAATAATAAAAAAGTTTCACACGGAATGACAAATTTAGTATACCCTCTTCACAACTAATTGTGGTGGAGGGTATTAAAAGGAAAAAAAAGATAGAGTGATATAGGCGGCTTTGCCGAATCTTTGATACCCTTCACAAGTTAGAATAGTTACGGAATTCGCTCTATAAATTACATATTAACCAATTTAAAAAAAAAACGGACGTCAGTATTAAAAGTGCGGTTAAGACCTATGTCACCAAATTGGCAAGTGCACGTCCTACAAAAACTGAACTGACAACGTGCTTTTTTTTGGATTTTCTTGTTTTTGTTTTTTCTTATCCTACTTACAACTACAATTAATGTTGGGAGAATTCCAACGAATTGACGTGGGAAGTGTAAGAAGTGTTTATTGTTGTTCTTTTTGTTTAAGCTTTGATATTGTTACAAGTAAAACTGGTGCTTATAATTCTTATTCGCTTAACAGTTTTATTTGTATAATAACTTTAGTTTTTCTTAAATATTTGGATGAAGTTTCCTGACGATCTGGCCTAAACAACCAGTGAAATGCGCATAGAAATAGATTATCCCATCTACAAAAAATTTCAGTTTATCAATAGTATGAAATGGGAATTTAGCACATTAAAATTAAACTTTTTTAATTAAGTTTTTGAATCCCAAGAAAAACTTCGATAATAAATTTCGGTGTTTTAATCAAGAATAAAAATTGGGCATCAAGCTCGAAAAACACAATCTTAATAACTAAAAATTTTGTATTCCCAAAAATTACTTTGATTAATTGGCCGACCATTAAAAAGTTTGATACTTTTAACGGCCATTTTCACCAAGTTCGGTTATAATTAACTATCGGTTATAGCTGTCAAAACATATTGGTAACCGGAACTTTAATTGAAAGTTAGTTTTAACCGAACTTGGTGAAAATGGGGGTAAGTCGTACTAAAATGATTTCCAGGAGGAGAATTTATATAATAATTATGGACAATCATCACGAAATTCTGTAGTGTGTTTTTTGTTATTAAAAAAACCAAGTTAGATCAAATTTTAACACAGTTGTAAAATTTGTTTTAGCTTTGTATACGTTTTAATGCCCTTTTTAGAATGCTGATTTATATGAGAATTATCAAAAATTTCTGGCCATATTAAAATGATTTCCCAGATTGTGCTTTATATGGGACCTATGGATAATTATTGACCGATCTTCACGAAATAAGACAGTGGGATTTCTAGTTTTATAAAACTGTGGCAGGACTATTTTTATCACAGTAGTATTATTCCTAACGGTACGTAAGTATTATTATTATTATTGTTATTATTTTTGCGTGCTTATGCACATAAAATACTTAATTGTTAGATCTGATTTAAAATTTTAAAGTTTTTTATCTAAGAATTTTTGTTCAAAAGTTGTTTTGTACTCACCATTATTTTACAAAAATAGCTGCTAACTCGCAATCGTTATTTTATTTTTTATATTTCAAAACGTTTCACGAATAAGAAGAAATAGAAATAAAAACAAAAATAAAATAATAAAAATTAAAACAACAATTAAATTAAAAAAAATTAAAACCGGTTTTGCATTTAACTAATTAATATGCATTTATTTATATGAATATTTTATTGTGTGTAACAGAGTTGCCAGTAGTTGGCTGTATGTGTTTAAATTTATTTAAACAACAATTGCAAGCCTTTTTACACAATTGCAAATTTGTTTATAAATATTTCTTTTAGAATGTTTAAAACAAATTAAAGAAAAAATTCCTTGCGAAAATATGTTGTTAAGGTATGTTCACATGTAACAAATATTTGACGAAAAAAAATGGTTACCACAAAGTACTTTTAACTTTCGTTTTATGATAACTAAAAAAAAATTTGGAAATAATGTAAATAATAAAGTTTTAAATGCTTTTTCATCTAGCAAGCGTTACGCAAAACTAAACAAATATTTAATAAAAAATAGTGGTTGCGTATGGGGCGTAAAATGTTTGTTAAATGTGACCATAGCTTTAGTTTAATATTTAAAATTACACAGTGATCGTATCAAAACGAAAAAGAAGAAGAAAATAAGTTTCATTAAGCTCAGTGTTGCCAGTGTTACATTTAATTTATTTTTTTAACTTATACTGATAAGTTATATGTATATAAATTGTATACATACATACAAACATTGCCAAATAATTAATTATTTTATTTCACCATTAAACTTTAAGCGGGCGGTAAAGCAAATTGCAATTTGGTAAATTTTAGGAATACAAACTTTGAAATAAATGATATTACTCAAAAAAAATCTAGGAACCCTATATGGAATAAATAAATTTTATATGGGAACGCTGACGAAATACGTATAAAAATCAGGCTTGGTAAATTCAGAATTCAGATATTTTCAGACAAATTTAAAACGTTTTTTTTTTATTATCAAAAAGTAATTTAAATTTTTGGGAATACAAAATTTTAATTTCAAAAGATTTTGTTTTTCGTGCTTAATTCCCAGTTCTTATTCTTGATAAAAAAACACAAAAACACTCCGTCGAAAGGGAGCATACGCTTAAGGAAACCAAAATCCAATGTAATGCTATAGTAAGTCACCCCAAATCAGTGTTGCACATAAGAGTCTAAACACAATGTAACTATAATTTATTGCGGTGCGGTTTTTCATACGATTTTAAAGTACTATCCAAGGTCTATCCAATAGGTCTGCGCAAGAAGCCAGATGTTTACTTGGTTTATTCCTCAACGATGTCAAAAGTTGTTTACATTTTCCTTATACATGTGTATTTTTGTTTACGTTTTCAGTTTTTTGCCACACATACATGCACACAAATCACATTTTTCCTTTTGCTTTCCCTATGTCGTAGTAAGATTTTGACAACGGCGGGGAATTTTACACAAACAAATTGCCTGTTGTTTTTTGCATTGTTGTATTGTTGTAGAAGTTAGCAGACCTATTGGATAGGCCATGGTACTATCGAACTATCTTCCTCTCTCAATTTTTGATACTCATTCTCTTTCTGATGTTGCCATAGTTATTGAAAAATTATTGTAAACAAAAAACATGATCAAATGTGTGCACAAATTAATTAATAAAAATGTAAACAAACAATGACAACTATTGCCGTAACCGTCTTCCGTTGTATTATGTTTAATTTTCTCTCCCGCTACAAGATATCGCACCACACCGCCGACATTGTGTTTAGACTCTAAGGTTGGTTCAAAAAGCTGTTTTGTATGGCTACATTTTTGTCACGTTTAATTTGAGTTTTAAGGAGATAAAACTGTATTCATGTAATTGTAATCTTCTATTGGAGTTTTTAATTAAATAGACAAATTAAACTTTAGTTCCTAATGTTATAAATTCCAAGAATAATGACTTTATTTGAAATCTATGCGTTGTTGTAAACCTTTGTATTAACGTTAAGAAACTTGCTACAAAAAAAAAAAAAAAATTAAAAACATGATTTTTTGGGCATTTTAACACTTTATAAAATTCACTTCTTGGCAACACTGGTGAGCTGTGTGAAAGAATAGTGATAAAGATAACAACAGTGGCGGTTTTGGGAATTCCCGGACTTATGCTGCCACTAAACAAACTTTTTATTAATATTATATATAAATTACATAGTTTTATTTAAATATTTTATTGTTGTTGTTTTATTGTGATGCGATCACCATTATTGGTTTGTCGTCAATGTTGACTACTGCATATTGAGCAAATTGGGAAATTACGAAAATAAATAACAAAACACACGGGAAAATAAACGAAACGCGTCTTTTCTTAGAATGAGAGACACGTCAATATTGTATTTTTTACCGATAAAACGTTGATTATTATTAATTCAAGAGAGCAGATCAAGTGAACGTATTGTTAGATGGATTAATCATTTTTCGTTTTTCTTTATTTTAATTTTATTTTTTTTCGTGTTACTTTTGTATGCTTGAAACGTACGTAAAATACAAAGTTAATAACAAGTTTTAACTTTCATTACTTTTCACAACGATGTGTTTTAGTTTTAACTTAATTTTTTTTTTTTTTTTTTTTAATGTCAACTACCTATATTCATAAGTATATTAGCGATTTATTTAAAACAAAACTTCCGTTATTTGTACTCGTAATATTTTATTTTTCTTGTTATAGGTACGAATTCGCACTTGATTTTAAACAATTAATTACTTTAGATTAATAAATTTTAAAACCACTTTTTGTATTCAAGTCATTACAACGCAAAACGCTAATTAAAAAAAATTAAATAATATTAACAAAACAAAAAGCAACTAGTAGCAAGTATGTACTTTAAAACAATTTCAGGCACACGCACTATTCAAACCCGTTTAAAATCCGCTTTCTACCACGATTTATCACGAATGCTAAACACTGACTAACAGCATTTTGCGAAATAAAGTGTAAAGCAAATAAAAATTAAAAAAAAAACTCAAAAACTCACTCAATCGCTTACAAACACACACCCATAAAAAACTTTAAAATAAATATTTCAAACATTTATTATCGACGATCGTTACGTTTTGACGTCAACTTGAATTGTTTTCTGACCCACAATACCAATTTGCCTAACGATCAACAGAATAACAGACTTCTTGATGAACATATCAGTGTTACCAGATAAGAGCATTTGTCCTCAACGGGACAGTTGAAATGCGAATTGAATACTAGATCGCCCTTACGCTGCAACAATAAAAAAAAACACGCAATTCGCCTGGTACAAATTTACCAATCTGTCAATAATTTTGTAAACAACTTTTAAAGACTCACAATAAAATCAAGGTTTAAAACTTGAACAATTTTTGACACTTAAGCTTTGAATAGCCAATTTGCTTTACCACAGCTTAAGATGACGTATGCAAATGAGATCACTTAGTATTTAAGAAACTTGGTTTAAAGAGGTTCGATAACCTTTAGTCCGTTTTCCTGTTTGATGCTTGAACACTAAAGCACATTTTGGCTAACGAATCTATAGGGTTAATAACTGCACTAACAGCTTGGCAAACATGCATTCTGCTGAAAATAATAATACCTATGGGCATTTCCCCAGAATGGTCTACCAGGATGAAAAAATAAAATGTTGATTACCATCGTCTTTTATTGTTTATTATTATAAAAAATGTCTTTGTTCTTATAAAAGAATGGTTTCATAGCATATCTCAGCTGTTTTACTTGAGGAAATTGGGCTGGAAACTGGAAAATTTTATATTTTTCTGTATTTTCTACTTCTTAAGACATTTTTATATACTTTTCAAGGCGAATTGACTAGAAGGTGGGGTCAAGTCAACATGTGGTGTTTTTTTTCGGTGGTCGACTTGTCAAAGTTTGTATACAAACTGGTTTTTTATGTAAACAAACCTGTTTTTTTTACTAGCAATATTTTTGACAACCAGACCACAGCAACATTGTAGTTGTAGAGTTGACCTCACCTTCTAGTCAATTCGCCTTGATACTTTTTTTACATGCAGAAAATATGTTATGTTTACACTCTTTCTTCATAATCTCTCCATTACAATCAATTGTAAAAGGAGTATTAAGTTTTTTTGTTAAGGAACTTTGAAGACATTTATGGGAAAATGCGTGGTGATAATAATAAAAAAAACATATGGAAAAATCGTACGTTCGCGATCCGTACGTTCGCGACCGGTACATAAGCCAATTAAATAAAAACCAAGAGAGATTTTTTATGTTGTAAAAACTGGATGGAGACCTACATTAATACACTTTTAAAATAAATTAATCACTTTTGAAAATTCCGTTTCATTACGCAGATTTTTAACTTTAACTACTGCCAGCCAAAGTTGAATTCTATTTTGCGTACGTTCGTGACCACACGTTTATAACTCTTATAATGAAAACTTAAACTCGATGAAATCCATGTTTTGCACTAAACATACAGGGGTGTTCTGGAAATCGAAAACGCAAAACGTAAGAATTTTAAAGTCGTTTTTAATACACTTTAAATTTAATTTTATAATTTTTGTTATAAAATTCTGTTTAATAGAGAAATATTTGTATTATATTTGTCGTAAAATTATTTTATTACAAACATCTTAGTAATATACGATGTTTAAAATTCTTGCGTTTTGCGTTTTCGATTTCCAGAACACCCCTGATAGAGCTACTCAAATGCTATCGAATCGAAAAAAAAATGCTACACTGACAGAATTTTCTTCGCAATACCAATGAATTTTGACATTAATCCCATGAAAAATTGCATTAAAAAGGAACCTATGCAGCGCTTCGTTCGATCAATGAAACCTGTTTCATTAAAAGGATTTAATGAAACATGACATTAGATCTATGAATATTATTCATTGGATGAATACTTTCAATAAAGTAAAAAATATTTTATTTTTTATTTTTTTAATTATTTTTTTTTTTTATTTTTTCTTATTTTATTTTACTTTATTTTATTTTTTTTTCTGTCGCAGGCGGGATTCGATCGCGCAACCTCGGTGCTGATAGACTAGCTCACTACCAACTAGTCTACTGGGGCAGTGTAGTTTTTGGATAAAAAAAATCATGTTTTTTACTCAATTAAGAGCGTAAATATGAGATTAAATTGTCAATAATAAAAATAACAACGTTGATTGAAAGTGGATTGAAAGTTTTTGTTTCATTATTATAATGACATTTTTATTGTCATAATGAAAATATAAATTTATGAAGGCAATTATTGAAATATGTTGCTTTTATAAAAAAATTTTTTGCTTTCATAAATTGAATGGCATACATGTAACATTAGATGTACGAAATAATAAAATCTTACATTTTTTAATTAACAATTAAACATTTTTTTAAGGAAACTATAATTTTGTATTATTTTATGAATATAGTTATGTTTGTATATTGTTTTTTTATGTTCCAAACTAAAATTTTTTGTTTAACTTGGACAAACTTAAGTTTTCATATATCCAATGAAAATTTTTAACGTAATAACGAAATCCAATGAAGCGATTTTTACGAAAATATTTCATTATAACTATGAAATTCCATTTAGACAATGAAAATTTTCATTTACCCAAGGAAATTTTTTTTATGAAAATGATTCATTAAATATATGAAGCATTTTTCTTTCAGTATAGGAAAAGTTTTGTTTTCTATATTATTTGTACATCAAAAGCGTACGAACGTACGATCGTGATCCCAGGAAATGCCCATATATAATAATGTTTTTTGTTTATTTTTATACCCATTTTTTTAATATATATCCTCGTTAATCTCCTTCATCACTCTGCAAAATTTTCACTAAAATGATTAAATTAAGCACTTAGCAGCGCAAACAGTTTCGCAAATACGTAATTCTAAAATTTTTATTTTTTCTGCAAACATCCCAGTAAAATCTTCGCTTACCTTTACAAAATAAATAGCTTTTTTCACCCATTATTTAATCGCTTTATTCTAAAACTACTTCTATAACTACTTATTTTCTGGATATACGTATGTATGCATAATAATAGTTACTTAGATTTGAATGCGTTCATTTTGGGACATCCCTTGTAAAATTAAATTTTTTTTTTTTTATTACTCAACCCATTATTTTGAAGGAAAAGTTTTTACTGGGATGTTTTATACGTTTGTCAAGTACCTTAATTAACAACGCCAAAGGTTTGTACAAACCAAATATTTTGAGATGTTTCCCAAACCGTTTGTGTACAAGTTTTCAAGATTTTGTAGCTTATTTCCGATTTCATTCCCAAAAAAGCTTATTTCTTATCCCCGAAATCCCCACATATCCTTAAAAATAAAATAATGTTATATCCAGTGTTCGAGAAAAAACACTAAATATCGTTTCTTAATGTTCGGTTCGGTAGATTTGTGGAAAACACAAACGCTAATAGTGTTTGTGTAAAAAATCATTAAAAAAACTTACGTTTCCCTGTTAGTCATCTTTCGAACACAAAAATATTACTGTTTTTATCAAACTCAACAAAAGATGTGAACATTTAAATCCGTTCGGTTTTTTTTTTTTTTTTGAAAATCCACAAACTTCAATGTGTTCGGTTCGGCTCGTTAATGTTCGATCCTTTTGGCTGGTAAAAAAACCAAAATTTTTTACAAAAACAAAATACACACACGAAAAAAACATTAACCCTAGAAAGATAAGGTACGTCTGCGAGACGTACCCCTTTTCAATTTTGTGCTCTCACTTTCACATTTGTTAACATACAACTTACTCACGTTCAATAATCTCAGTTGTTAGCAGCACCTAGTTGGTGGTGGCAGTTTTTATGTTGTAAGTTATGTATTTTTTGAGAAATAAACACAAATAAACACAACATATGTCTGAGAGACGTATCGTTATCTTTAGTGTTACTTTTGTAGCGAAGATAACTTTGTGTTTTGGTTGAATTTTACCGAAATAATTTCGGAAATTGTTCAATGGACCAGTGCCGAAATTTCCATAAATTGTTAAATTTTAAGGATAGAAATTCCTATTTTATCGAAAACTTTAACCGACAACATTGAACAAATTTTACCAGATGCAGTAAGCAATGAATGAGGTTGTACACAGAAAAAATTATTTTTCCAATTCAAACAAAAAATTTGTAGAATCAAACAATTTTTTGTCTGAAATCGGTCCTATAAACAAATTCGCATATTCAAACAATTTATTTGCATTTTGTTTATTGAAAAAAAACACTGATTTTTTCAAACAAATAATTTAACTGAATCAAACAAAAAGTTTACTGAAATTCATATACTAAATTTCAAAATAAAAAAAAACAGGTTTTTGCACAAGCAATGATGCGCACACAAGCAGGCACTGTATTAGAAGATGATCGCAGAGAGAGCAGAGCGGCCGGCTGGCTTTGAGACACATTTTTTTGTTGGAATAATTTTTGAACGAAGTTCTATTTTTATACACACAATGTTTTTCGTCATCACTCACTGTTGCTGTATCCTTTCCTTTGCTAATGAAGAAGAAATGTAACCCAAAAACGGCGACAGACCGAATCGATATGTTTTTCGTCATCATTATTTTTTTGTATTTGATGTATTTAAGCAAACAGTTTGAAAAAATTGAATACGGGATTTTGGTTTTTTTTTTAACCAACTTTGAAACCAACCAAAAATTTATTTTGTTTCTTATAATGTTGTTGTTGTTTCTGTTGTTTAAAAAGAGTGAAACGTTTTTTTACCTGCTATTTACTTCAAACCTCTTCATCTTTCTTACTGTTGTACTTTTTTAAAGTGTCCAAAAATAGACTGTATGTGTTTTTTGTTGTAGTTCTTATATTTCACATTAGGAAGTGTTGCTTACGATCAAATAAAAAAATGCAAAAAGACGACAACATTAAAAAGCGTTAAATATTTCATACAAAATTGTGAAAACTTGAAACCAATAACGCGTGTATTATATTTTTGAATGGTTGTCAACATTTTTGTTGGTTAAATAAAAATCAAACAAAAATTTTAATTGAATCAGTAAAAAAATTTGTAGAAATTAAAAAAATTTTTTAAACTAGCGTTTGTTTGAAAATAATTCGGCAATAATTTTTTCTGTGTAGTGGAGAACAGCATGAATCAAAAAATAAATAATACGGTGACTTTTGTCCATCAGAAATTAAACTTATGTCCAAAATGGTATGTGTCAAATGCAGTATACTTGTATGTGGCAACCACAAAACTTAAATTTGTAAATCTTGCACATAATGTTATTCAAATAATTTTTTTTTGTTTATATAAGTTAATACAGATAACATTATCTACATAAAGTACAAAGAAAATATTTACTTAAGTTTTTAGAACCGAACTGAAGTACTTTATTAAAACTCTTTAATTTTTGATAATGCTAATTGAATTTTATTTTTAATTTTATTTTTATTATAATTTTCTGCTTAAAAATTATAGTTTTTTAAAAGGAATAGAATAAATAAATGAGTTCAACGATAAAATTGATCAATATTATTTGCGATGATATCCTTTAAAGGATATAAACAAGCATACGTCTTTCAGACGAGTCGTTATCTTTTCAGTACAAAAAATAACGTTATCTTTCTAGGGTTAAAATATAATGTTTGTCTACAGTATCACTACAATTGTTCTGTTTTTTAACGAAGAACCGAACATTGTATAATATGTATTAATTTATTTATTTAATTCATTTGTGTCATTTATAATATTCAGTATATTTATTTCAACCAGCGTTGCCAAATGTGCAGATTTTTGCAGTTTTTTGAAGTGCAAAACAGTCTTGCAGACTTTTACTTCTAACAAAAATATGTATTAATTTATTTATTTAATTCATTTGTGTAATTTATAATATTCAGTATATTTATTTCAACCAGCGTTGCCAAATGTGCAGATTTTTGCAGTTTTTTTGAAGTGCAAAACAGTCTTGCAGACTTTTACTTCTAACAACAGTTTTTTTAATCACTGCAGTTTTTTCAATTTGTTCGATTAATACAAAGAACATTCAGTAATAAGCATCATTGACAAATATTTATTTATTCTTTTAAATAAAAAATTGTTAGGCCCGGGTCTAGGCCTGCATAATTTAAAGGGCGCCAAAATTTAAAGGTAAAATAATGTAAGGGGAATTCAAATTCGAAAATTGATTTGCCAAGTTTTACTTTAAACGAATACGAAATTTATATTAAATTATACATATATAAAGTAATTCAATTGTTGAATTAACTTCTTAATTTAGATGGTTATCGAATAAATTAAATTAAATAATATTCTTAAAAAACCTATGTATCTTAACATTTTATTTTGGTAATACGAACAAAAATCTCTTAACAAAAAATGTAATTTTAAGGTCCGTATATAGCGATAAAATTTCGACTATAGGTTTATTACAATTTAAAATGTTTAAAAAAATTATTAATATTAAATTTAAATCTATTTAAATATTTTGAAGATAATTACAATTATGAAGTCAAATTTTTAAATAAAATACCAGATTTTGTGATAATGAGGATTCAAAACTCGGTTTTTTTTTGTAAAGTTGGCGTCTTGTATTATAAAACTTTTACTCCATAGAATTTCCACTCTCCCAAAAAAACGTTATCTATATCAAGTTTATTTCCAAAAACGTGTTTAAATTAAAAAAATCAGTCCATTTTCTTAAAATTTGTTAAGAAAAAGGCAAACTAACTCATATTTAATGAAGAATCCTCAGGACATCGTTATCCTTCCTGCAATGGGTATGTCATTCAGTTTTATTTTAAGCTTTAATCAAGAGGATCAAAATAACATATTGAATGTATTTTTTTGTGCACACTGGCTAAAAAAATAAAAAATTAAAAAGATTTTTTGTTTGTTCTACAATCTTAGAGGTAATAAATAACATTATGATTCACAATTCATGAAGAAGTCCTAAAGGACGTTACTATGAGTCATTACAGACATAATTTAAACTTTTTTTTTTTTAATTTGTATGTATGTACATTTCGATACAAAAAATTCGAAAAATTGCAATTTTTAGAGATCTTAAAACGTCATTCGATTCGATTTCGCTTAAATCTGGAACATATTTTGGTCGCAATGATCCAGCCTTGAAGAGTTGACGATTTCGAACCACCCTAATAAGTATGTATGAATATAAATTAATAAAAATTAATTCACAATAGTTTTGGTATATGGGCATTTCCTGGGGTCACGAACGTACGTTCGTACAATTTTGATGTACAAATAATATAGAAAACTAGCTGATCCGACAGACGTTGTCCTGTCCAAATTAGAAAAATGTTTGCGTTCGATTTTTAAAATCCGTTAAAAAGATACGAACATTTGAAGGAAAAATTAGTCAAATCGATGGAGCCGTTTTCTGATTTTAGGTATATCGAAAAAAGTGGGCGGGGCAAAATTTTCTTTCCGTAAAAACCTAAGTTGGATCATGGCGATGATTTCAAAATAAAAATTGTCCAGATCGGTCAAGCCGTTCTCAAGTTATACGCTTAATAGAAAAAGTGGGCGTAAACGTAGGCGTGGTACATTTTTCTTTCGATGAAAACTTAAAATGGAATAATACGAACATTTGAAAGAAAAATTAGTCAAATCGATGGAGCCGTTTTCTGCTTTTAGGTAATTCGAAAAAGTGGGCGTTAAAGTGAGCGGAGCAAAATTTTCTTTTCGTATAAATCTAAGTATGACACAATTATATAGATGTCATTGGTGGTGCAATATGAAAATTGGATTTTACCACGCCCCTCCGCCCGCAGACCGAAAATCAAAAATCAGATGTTCTAAAAATTTCATCAAAATCGGCCCAGCCGTTTTGGAGTTCATACGTTACATACATACACACATCCTGTTTTATATATGTATATAGATTTTATGTATATACAGTGGTATCCCGGTTTTACGAATTATATATTGTCAGGCCCTTTCGTTATATCGAAAAATTCGTTAAATCCCGAACGTTTTTTTAATACATTTTTAATAATAAAACAATAATATTTTAATAAAACAAAGTAAATTCGTTTATTTCCATTCATAACACAAACAAAAAATAAATACTTCATATCATTTGCAATTAAATGAGGGCTTTTGCTTTAAATATAGGATCACTAATAGGAAAGTTCGCCTTCCTCTTGTTTTGAAACCAATTTAACAATTCTGTTTCCATTCTTGGAAACTCACCTGTTTTTAAGGCCCTTCTATTCTTTGATCCGAAATTAGTCATTTCCATTTCGCTCAAAAGCTTCCGTTTTGATTTTATAATTGTGCATATTGATGACTTTGACCCCTGATATTTATTAGATAAAGCACTTAGTCGCAGGCCCTTTTCAAAGTCGTCAATAATGTTTAATTTTTCTTTAAGAATTAAAAGTTTTCTTTTGGGCATTTTGATGTAAATTGTACAAAAACTTCACCAAAATTACGTAAAATTTGAAACAGAAAACAAACATTTGTTTTGTAAACAAAAGTAAAAATGACTTTGTAACGTACAAATTTTTATTTTGGCGAGCAAGTATTTTCTTTGCTTTCTTTGTAAGAAAAGAAAATGCTTCTCTAAACTCGTTGTTTTCAGTAAAATCGCTATTAAAATATGGTTAAAATGTATACAAAAACAAAAGAGAATGGATGCAAATAAGGTACTCAATGGAAAAAATATGACCGTACGTTAAATCGCGAATTCGTTAAACTGAGTATTCGTTAAACCGGGATACCACTGTATGTATATAGAAAATAAAACTTTTCCTAGCATTTTTTTTTGCGATTCGATAGCTTTGGGTAGCTCTATGTTTAGTGCAATTGGCTTATGTACCGGTCGCGAACGTGCGATTTTTCCATATGTTTTTTTATTATTATCACCATGAATTTTCCCATAAATATCTTGAAATTTCCTTAACCAAAAAAACTTAATACTCCTTTTACAATTAATTGTAATGGAGAGATTATGAAGAAGGAGTTTAAACATAACATATTTTTTGCATGTAAAATGGGTTTAAAAAAACAGATTGTAATAAAATATAAGTATATTGTGCACTTCTGTAAGTAAATATCTTTCAAATGGTGTATATTTTGTAAAAATTGGTTGACAAACAAAGGGGGAAAGTGTTCTTAACTGTTTTGCCTTTGCCGATTTATACATAGATTATTATTATTAGATATTATTATAATTATATATTAATTTAATTAGTACTGCAAGTTAATAAAAAAATTAATTGATCAACATTTCTATAGAAAAAAGTTATTTTATTCCAGTATCGATGGTATAAAATGCTAGTTGGGTATGTAACATACCGTTGGAAGGTTCATTTGTCTAGTTTCTCAGAATAAGTTGTATTTTTAAGGTCTTAGAAACACATAGGACGGGTTTTTGAGATGAGGATTAAGTTTAAACTTAGTGTAACGTTCTCTGCAACTCGGATTTTTCCGGTGAAATGTGATTTTTTTTCTATTATTCCATTAAAGACCCATATTTTAAGCAAGACTGCGCTATTCCGGCAACATTTTGTATTCAACTTGGTATTGGCGGCACAAATCAGTTTTCAGATTAACTAAACCTAGTTTAACTGAGATCTTAAAAACCCAGCCTTAAACACAAATATGAAAAAATTCAAAATAGTGCATAAGCCAAAAATTGAAAAACCCTCGTCTGTAGTTAGAAAGTAATTTTTTTATGCATATGCCACCCGCAGCCAAAAAAGCGACCAAAACTACCTTAAAGAAAAAGACATATCACAGAAAAAATTATTTTTCCAATTCAAACAAAAAACTTGTAGAATCAAACAATTTTTTGTCTGAAATCGGTCCTATAAACAAATTCGCATATTCAAACAATTTATTTGCATTTTGTTTATTGAAAAAAAACACTGATTTTTTCAAACAAATAATTTAACTGAATCAAACAAAAAGTTTACTGAAATTCATATACTAAATTTCAAAATCAAAAAAATGTTTTTTTTCACAAGCAATGATGCGGACACAAGCAGGCACTGTATTAGAAGATGATGGCAGAGAGAGCAGAGCGGCCGGCTGGCTTTGAGACACGTTTTTTTGTTGGAATAATTTTTGAACGTAGTCTTTTTTTATACACACAATGTTTTTCGTCATCACTCACTGTTGCTGTATCCTTTCCTTTGCTAATAAAGAAGAAATGTAACCCAAAAACGGCGACAGACCGACTCGATATGTTTTTCGTCATCATTATATTTTTGTATTTGATGTATTTAAGCAAACAGTTTGAAAAAATTGAATACGGGATTTTGTTTTTTTTAACCAACTTTGAAACCAACCAAAAATTTATTATGTTTCTTATAATGTTGTTGTTGTTTCTGTTGTTTAAAAAGAGTGAAACGTTTTTGTACCTGCTATTTTTTTTTTTTTTTACTTCAAACCTCTTCACTTTCTTACTTTTTTAAAGTGTCCAAAAATAGACTGTATGTGTTTTTTGTTGTAGTTCTTATATTTCACATTAGGAAGTGTTGCTTACGATCAAATAAAAAAATGCAAAAAGACGACAACATTAAAAAGCGTTAAATATTTCATACAAAATTATGAAAACTTGAAACCAATAACGCGTGTATTATATTTTTGAACGGTTGTCAACATTTTTGTTGGTTAAATAAAAATCAAACAAAAATTTTAATTGAATCAGTAAAAAAAATTTGTAGAAATTAAAAAAATTTTCAAACAAGCGTTTTTTTGAAAATAATTCGGCAATAATTTTTTCTGTGTAGGCTTTCTTTTGATAAAAAAAAAGCATTCCCCTTTCATCCCCGAATTTTTTTGAGCGTTTCAAAAAAATTTTTTTTGAGATGGTTAAGCTCGTTTTTGCCTAGATATGAAATTAAATAAAATTTAAAGTTCTACCTATCCTGGTTAAGGATATATAAGATGTTGCCTATAGGCAACATTGGGCAGTTCTGTGTAAACTTTTAACACATGTTGAAGATATTTGATAATTTATATATTGCAATTCTTTTGTGGATAACAGCATAAATAGACTCTTTATTTCTGCACTTCGAACGTGGAAAGCCTGTGTGACATATCCTGCATCGTCCTTTTGATCCCTATTCAACCCAGAGAATAGTTTTGTCATATATTTAATTTTTTACGGGTTCTGCTACAGCTTGCGCTGTTGGGTGGTGATGATGGAGAATCTAGTGATGATAGAGCTGGTGAATATGGGTCACTGCAACATCTCCGGCAACGAGATAGTTGATGAGTTGGTTAGACTAGGCTCGGAAATGGAGGGTCCTGCCAGTTTGCAGGCGGTCAGGCATCCAATGTGATTATACTTTGGAAGAATAAGGGAATGGGCGCTGAGCGGTACTAACCGTGCGTAGAGGCCCGAACAGACTGACGGGTATCGCGCACGCTGTGGCCGGTGCTAAGTAGGTCAAATTCAGACGCACTGCTGGGCAAGAGTAGGGCCTGCGTCAGGACCATGATAGCTATTATCACAAGCCCCTGTATGATAGGCAGGGTGGCGGTGGGAATGGGAGGACCCAGAGAAGTTGAGCACTTTCTGTGCCACTTTCCCAGGCTACAGATCAGCAGGCTGAGGTGGCTGGGAAGCAGATTCCTGCGCGAAATAGAAGATGTCTCGAGGTGCGGGCTCGAGAATCTGATTTGTAATGGGAATGACCTGGCTGCGCGGCTGAAGACTGGGTACTGGGCACATATAAGGCAGTTTTCTGTTTAGTAGGGTTGTTGTTGGATTGTGCAGTCCGATTTTTCATCTTCCACTACTTCCTCTTTTCCTGTGTTTCCACTCTTTACTTCTCCTATTCTTTCATACTAGAATTATTTCACTAACTAAGGCGTCACAATAGACCATATCAGTCTCTGGTTGAGGGTGTGAAGTCTACTTCATGCATCATTTTCGATGTCTTCATCTTCACATTCTTCAAATTAATAATTTTTTCAATTTTTCACTTTGCCAAACCCTTGCACTCATTTTTAGTGAACAAAATGTTCTTATGTAAATTATGAACATAATGTATAGGCAACATGGTTTTTAAAAAAATACTGAGGACAAAGCTACAATTTTTTTTATGTGGTTGTTGCTTAATATCATTAATTAACCTGTTTTAAATAGCAAATTGCATTTTTTACACAATTATTTTTTTTAATATCCATTTCTTTAGTTTTTTAAAAACACACTTTTTCCAAATAATTTGTAATACGTGTGGCCGCTTAAACAAACAGTTCGCAAATGAACACCACCAAAGCTTATTCCCAGCGGGAAAACTCAGAAGACCTTCTTACTTCAGGCCTTTTTAAAGGCCTGCTTAAAAAATTGTTGGATTTTATTCATATTCTTACGTAACTGCTAAAGAATGCCTCATAGAAGGCCTCGGCTCTTTGGTATGAGAAGCGAGAAAAGAAGGAGTAACATTTTTTGTTTTGTTTTTTTTTGCACAAGCAAAAGCAAAAGAATTCAGATCCCTTTACAAAAACAAAGTAAAATATGCTGTAAATCATTTTAGTTGAAGTGGAAAAGAGAAAGAGTAAAATTTTTTGTTTTGTTTTTTTCAGATCCCGTTATAAAAACAAAGTAACAAAGTAGGTGCATATTAAAATACAAAATAAAAACAATAATGTAAATCATTTTAGTTGAGTTTTGTCCATTAAGGAAGATAGGTACTTGTGCTTAAAAGTTTTTTTTTATTATAGGTATACTTTTATTTACAATGTTTAGCAAATTTGATTATTTCAATAAAAAAATAGGTATCACATGTGTTATTAAACCACAATAAGTTTAATAAAATATATAAACATACGTTACATGAAGCCTATTCAGTCTTCTAATTTCATTTGTAAGGAAATATTCCTTAATGTTTTAGACTGATAGCCCTTCAATATGACCTTTAATGCATTTGTAGAAGGATGGTCTGAAAGGCCTTTTAAGAGCCAGTAATTGAAAGGCCTTTTAACATACCTTTCTTAAAAGCCCTTCAAGATAACCTTTTTGCTAAGGCCTTTTCAAAGTCATTCTCTGGAAAGCCTTCTAAGATCCATTTATTTGAAGGCCTTTAAGAAGCTCTGGGGAAGAATGGAAAGCGGAAGGCCTTCTCCGCAATGACAACGCGTGTAAAAAAGATATGAGTATGGAATGGAGCGAGAAGGCCTTGTTTATCCAAAAGAAGGGGTACAGAGGCCTTCTGGAAGGCCTCCGTACTCCTTCTTTTTCCCGCTGGGTTGTATTTAATTTTACACACACATTGCTAAGATGCATATTTACTAAGAACAGAAAACCGTTTTAAGAAAAAATTAAATTTTCGGGAGTTATAAGCGTTTGATTGCAATGTTGTCTATAGGCAACAGTGGGGCTGAAAGGGTTAATTAATTAAAAAAAAAAAAAAAAAATTTATCAGATAGCTATCTAAGCTACTTGGGAAAAATTTTTCTAGCACCAATAGGTAATAGTTACATGGATGAGAAAGAACACCTGTTTGGCCAAAATGTCAATCTAGCTCAGAAACTTTTTAAACGATCTTGTTGAAAATTTGTGTCTAAACTTCTATCCAATAGTACTAACCTTGGTGCCAGACATCGATTTCAAAATTGGGACACTTGACATGAAATCCCCCATATGTATGTACTTTTATTAATTTTTTTTACATCTAGATTTAAATAATCCTGTTTTCTTATTACAGGTGCAAAATCGAAAGAGTATTAATGCAAATGAAATATGTATATAGACCGAAACATCATATCTAATAATATATGTATTACTAAGGCACGTTTCTAACAACCCACAATTTTCTAGCACGACATGAAACTTGCAATGAGTCAGACACAAAAAATAATGAATGAGTAACAAATTCATAAACGTTTGTTGGCCGTAGTAAGCTTTTGTCTGCAAACCAAACAAAAGCTTTTGTCAATGAAAAGCTTTAGTAGTAAGTGAAAGGAGCCAAAATGTCTTGTGCATTTCAATAGTTGTATAAAAACCAAGGTCCTGCCTCCTCTTCATGTACTCGTTCACTGAACAAACATTGAATTGTGATTCAGTGATTATTTCTAGGAATTGTTGCTGATGACATTCGTTGGGGCCATAAACTTTCGCTCTTTTTTATTTTCATTGCCATGGTCGTGACTCATTGCCAAACAGGACAATATTCCACACAAATCAATGAAGAAGTTTAAACTTTTGTTTTTGTACTTTACACTAGGCAAATGTAATTCATGTGTAAACAGCGTAACTACCACCCATTCCAAATTCTCAGTACGACTGAAATGTAAAGTTCTTTGTGCTACACAACCTGTCTGTCGTTAAAAATGACTTTGATTAGTATTTTATTAATTATTTCGCAGAATATCCTTACGAGTACTAAACTAAGTACATATGTACTTCTAATGGTTACAAGTTACAGTGGTGTTTACAGAAAACAAATGAAATTATGTAAATTTAAGCAAAAAAATACAAAAATCGATTCATCTATCAAAAAAGATTTTTACGCTATAGATAATTGAATACATATGTCTCATAATGCAGGTGGTATTGGAATTTTACAACTCCGTATATGGGCATTTCCACAAAAAA
Organism: Pollenia angustigena; assembly: GCA_930367215.1. Classification (NCBI taxonomy): domain Eukaryota; kingdom Metazoa; phylum Arthropoda; class Insecta; order Diptera; family Polleniidae; genus Pollenia; species Pollenia angustigena. The sequence goes on along the minus strand of OV884057.1, from coordinate 112,847,014 downwards.
GTCCATTTTTTGTCAAACAAATTTTATAATATATTTTTTGTATTTTGGTGTAAAGCGCAACTAGCTTTACGTTAAGTGAAAAAGAGAATTTAAACATTATAAGTCTAAAATACAAGCTAAATTGCTTGGTAGCGTAACTTGACAAAAGAAAACTTCTCTGTGGAAGTGCCCATATGTGTAATTAAATTTTTTTACTAATGGTATTTACATACTCACATTTTTAATTGCATCCCTTAAAAAATATGTACATGTACAAAGAGTACTATATTCGGCTGTCTTAATCTTAAATCCCCTTTAACCAACGTAATGCAGCGTCTTAGAGCACACAACCAGTAGAATACATAATCAAATAGAATTAAAACAAGTAAGAGCGCTATATTCAGCTGTGCCGAATCTTTGATACCCTCCACCGACAAATAGAATATTTCATACGTGATTTCTATGTGGGATTTATAAAATATTAATTAATCAATAATTAGTATTGTGGTAATTTTGTTGAACTATTTATGGTTTTCAATCCAAATTTTTAATATTTTTAATCAGGCTTATTAAGTTCATCAAATTTAATTTTCATTAAATTATTTAAGCGAAGAAAGGGATTTTACAACATGAAAATTAATTAAAATTGTTATTGATAACACAGGCCAACACTCAATTTGCTTCTTTGAATTTATCAACTGATTCTAGTTAATTTGGGTGCGCTGAATTCAAAACTGTAATCAGTTTGTCTCTATCAGCTCTAGTTTTCATGATATAAATTTATAAACCCTCCACTTATGACCTCCAATAATGTTCACGAAATTTTACAAGGTGATTTTAGTTCTATGAAACTGTGACATACCAACATCAGCGTTCTTCGTACCGGTTTTAGGCATACTAAACTTTATATTTGGGTCTATGGTAAATTATATTGCAGAACAAAATCTTCAAGGTCTGTGTACGAATATCTCGGTAAAGTAATAATTAGCACATTAGTGGTCTGGCGCATTATTTATTACTGAAGTTGAAAGAAATGATGTCATTTGGGGATTTAAAAAAAATTCGGGAATTTTTTTGGAATTTTACACATTTTTAATATATTTTCCCTTCTCTTATTATTTGCGGTTATTTTTCTTTGTTTTGCATATAAAAATGAAAAAAGAAGCAAAACTTTTAACCTACCCTTATCAACAACTTGTACGTTGTAAAGGGTCCTAATTTTGTTAAGTGTCTAAAAGGGCCCCCTAATAAACTTGTTTTTGATATTTTAAAGACAATTTTCAAGCAAATATGTCTTCCTCAAAAATACGTAAGTATAATAGCCAATATAATAAAGTTTGGGAAAAAGAATGCTGGGCTATTGTTTAGTACTTATACGCCCGTTTTCGCAACTTACCGATAGCTAAAGGTAGAATTTTATCGGCCATATAAAAAGTGTTTCATTGTTACAACTTTGATTTTACCTACCAGGTAGGATGAACCATAATCTACTTTATCGATCACTTTTGGTTAAAGTAAAGTTTTGATAATGGAACACTTTTTATAAGGCCGGCTAAAGTCTACTTTAAGCTATCGGTAAGTTGCGAAAACGGGCCATAATGTATCGAAGTATTAAATAAATGACGGATAAATGTGTAATTATTGTTGATTTTTAGGATGGCTAAAACCGATTGAACAAGCTCCAAATTCTTATAAATTGGCTCATTCGTCTTCAAAAACAGCATATTGTTCTGCTTGAAATTCCTCACTGGAATCGCATAAAACGGATTTAAAAAAAACAAGTCGAAAGCAGTCGCTTCAAACAAAATAAAATAATTTTTTTACTAAAAATTTTTATTTTTCTTACTATTTTTAATTCAACATTTTTCATTTTTCGAATTTATTCTATGAGCTAAATTTCAGTTATGTATTTTATAAAGCTTTTTTGTAATAGTTCTATTCCTACAATTTTTCAGAAATGACTTTATACACTACCAGACTATTATGTTGTATTTTCTTTTTACATTTTACCTTAGCCTTCCGTTGGAAAGCAATGAGGTATGTATATTGAATGTACAGAAAAATTTACAATTATAAGACACCAGCAGAATGTAATGCATTTTCTGGCCCGCTACGGCCGTCGTCAGCATTCTTTGTGTCTCACTGGATAGTGTTACTTTATAAATTGAATGTATTTAACTCAACTATTTTAACAAATAGAAACTGGGAATTATTTCCTTCCGAAGGTAACTTTATATTATATTCAACATTTTTCATTTTATGAATTTATTCTATGAGCTAAATTTCAGTTATGTATTTTATAAAGCTTTTTTGTAATAGTTCTATTCCTACAATTTTTCAGAAATGACTTTATACACTACCAGACTATTATATTGTATTTTCTTTTTACATTTTACCTTAGCCTTCCGTTGGAAAGCAATGAGGTTTGGTCAGAAAAAAAAACAAAAAAAAATATTAACTTTTTAAGGTTTTGTTTTTCAGTTTGGGGAATTTTGAATAATAATGTTTGTTTATTAATCAAACATTATTATTCAATCTTCATATATATAAAAAACTTTTGTGCTTCTAAAACTCAAGGACCGCTAAAACGACTGACACCAAACTTGCACAATAAAATTAATTATATTAAGTTTAATTCCGATAGATTTATTTAATTTGTTTTATTTATGGTACGATTTGGCTGAAATTCACAAAATATATTTATTAACAAAAATAAGTTTCCTAAAAAAATTTTGACCCAGTAGATAGCGCTGGCCCAGCAAAAACTTTGCTTACAAAATAAGCAGAAAAATAATGAGAATTTGACGAGCCGACTACTTACTTTTCTACTAGAAAAAGTACTTATTTTTGTTCGAAATGTCCCAAAAGTAATCCTTTATAATTTAGCCTATTATAATCTGAAAAATAATGTTTTTTTTATACTTAAAATTTTTATAAAAATATGTATATACATAGTTACACAAAGTCAATAAATTAAAAATTTTTAAATTTTTTTTTTTTTTTTTTTAATTATTTTATTTTTATTTTTTTTAACTATTATTTTTATTTTTTCTTATTTTATTTTACTTTATTTTATTTTTTATTTTTTTCTGTCTCTGGCGGGATTCGATCGCGCACCTCGCTGCTGATAGACTAGCTCGCTACCAGCTAGTCTACCGGGGCAGTGTAGTTTTTGTATTAAAAAATTATGTTTTTTGACTATAATGACTATAATGACATTTTTATTGTCATAATGAAAATTTAAATTTTTCTGTATATTTAAGATATACTAATAAAGTTATTATTTAATATATAACTAATAATCCAAAAAGTGGCAAATAAAGCTACAAAGTAATGAATTCTGAAGTCATTAAAAGTAGGATTGTAAGTAAAGTTTTTGCTGGGGGGGTCAAGTTATTATCAAATATCTCAAGTATTTAATTTTTTATTGTTATTTAGAAAATTCCGAGCAGCACCGGGACCAAAGAGCTAGTTTTTTTGTAAAAAAAAAATAGTATATTTTTCATAGTGTTATGGTTGCAGGGTTAAGGAAATTTGTTCTCAATATACACCAGCAGATGTAGTGAAAGCTAAAACAAACAAATTGTTAAATATTTCTTTTTAGAAGTTCAATATTTTCAAAAAAGTGCATGTTATATTAAATCAGAAAAGCCATTTTCCGACCCTGGCATACACGAATGCTTTTGGTACATAAAGCAATTACCTACTTAAAAAAAAAAACAAAGAAATATTGAAATATTTTGCAAAAGCTTTCTGTTTAAACCATCAATAGGAGTTTAAAAACCAAATCGATCAAACAATTTTTGTCGAATTTCTACGATAATCTACATACATACAACTTTTAATTTTTATTTACAAAGAATTCTTAGAAATATGTGCAAATGTGTATACATTAGGGTGGCCATTATTTTTTTTCGTATTTTCACTTGGCAAACCCCTTAGAATGATTCCAAATTAGAAAAAAAAAATATATATAAAAAATTTTAGATCGTTTGCACAGTTATTGGGCGTGCATTGTGCCCACAAAGTTTGCAAAAATGCTATTTTTCTCACTATGGGTCGCTTTAATTGTTGATAACTTCCGTACTATTTATTTTAGAGAAAAACCTTATTCACAAATATTCTAGGGCTATAGGTATCTTATGAACAATGTTGCTCTGTATTAGTTTTCTTTAACATGAATATTTAATCCAGAAAAAACCAAATTAAAAAATAACACCGAAATTTTCACATATCTTCGCGTTCTTTGCCTGGTGATTACACAACGTGACAAATTTTCAAAAAAGTCGTGACCATATGATTCTGACAGCTAATCTTTATGTAAAACTTTCCCCTGAATCTGAATATGAAGTCAGAATTGTCAAAAGTATAACAGTTTTTGAGATATTCCAAAATAACCGTTATTTGTGTTTTTAAAAAAGATGATGTGACTGAAATGCAAATATCATCAACAATTTTGAACGGACTATGTATTTCTTTCTTTTCATTGAGAGGTTATAAAATTTCTTAAATAATCATGGGTCGTTTGAAGAGATGAGTCATTAAACGGCAGAGTTATAGTGGACAAAACTTCAAACTTCATTATAAATTTTATGATTTTGTTCAATTAAAATTTTTAATATATACTTTTTTTCTAATTTGGAATCATTCTAAGGGGTTTGCAAGTAGAGTTTTTTTTCCCCGGAGTTTTTCGATTCCCGGGAAAGCGGGAAATTTTTTTGAATTTCCCGGGATCCCGGGATCCCGGTCCATATAAATAATACACAGTAAATTTGTTTCAAATAATGAAAAAAAAAAACTTTTAAAAAAAAACGTAAGGTAACTTGTTTACAAAGTAAGTAAAAGAAATCCTTAAATACTACAAAATTAAATGAAGATTAAAAGAGGAACTTGAATTATTATTACCTTACGGTTTTATATGTAAATTCCGTGTTATTATTATGCTCTAGATACAAGATAAAAAATTAAGATAAACATAACAATTTAATTCATAAACACAAATTGAGGTACTCAAGATATGAGATAAAAAAGTTAATTCATAAAAAAGATAAAATATTTTAAATAAATATATTAACATTTTTTAACGGCTTAGGAAATAACATTCTCACACACTCAAAGCGCTTAGTAAGACGTCAAAAAGTATATTGATTATTTTATTTACTAATTACCATGTTTCCGAAAAATTTCGTTCATTTTTTTAGCGAGGTTGGATAAATAGTTAAAAGTGCACCGTTGTAGAAGACTTTTGATTCACAATAAGAAGCATTTTTTTTTATAAACAACGTCTATATCAGTCAAATGTATTTCAAGGTTCATGCAAAAAATAGCATCAACCTCTTACAAACCTTTTCATTTCATTAGGTCTATCTGTAATCTTTAGGACAATGTGTTTTTCAAATTGTATGTTGTAGTATCTTACACGAGTTTCCAAATTTTTTTTTATTTCGGTTTCCCCGCACTTCAAGGGTATATAAACCAACACAAATTGAAAAAAATTTGTGTTTATCCCCTAATAAACATATCGCTCCTTCATTGCAACATAGTCATATCTCAAAAAATCAAAAATTGTAAGTTATTTAAGCAAAGTGTTGCTTCATGCCTTCTCGTATTTTATCTCAAACTGAACCGAAGTTATAGCAAAATATATCTTTAAATCGGTACATTTTGAAAACTTTAATCGCATTTTGCCAAGTTCATTTGTTTTTGTAGATATGACTATGTTACAATAAAGGAGCTATATGTTTAGGTATCTGCTATTTTTAAGACTTGTCCATGGACAATTAAAGTTTACTACCTGCATCTTATTTTGAATTAATGTTCTTTATTAACTTTTCACTTCACTAAATTTATTAATTATGAACTGTTGCACTGCTTATTCTGCTTTAAGTAGATTTATTGCATCAGGAGACATTGATTTACGTATGTACTCACTTCTTGTAATTGATCTAATCGACAACCCATCCACAGATGCTAATTTTAAGAGAATAGAAAACTATATTGCAAAGTATAAATAGCTGTTTTCTTAAACTATGAGGAATTTTTTATTTCCCGGGATCCCGCATGAAAAATCCCGGGAAAGCGGGAAATATAATTATTGAACGGGAAATCCCGGGAAAAAACCCTATTTGCAAGTGAAAATACGAAAAAAATTGCCCATATAACTTGTGGCCACACTAGTGTAAATACATACATACATATTTAATATGCTTAAGGAGCGTATAGACGACATGTTTTTGTCATATGACATGTCAAATTTCCCACTGCAAAACACATACATGTCGTGTGTTACCTTTTTAACTTTGCTTCTGTAAAAGTCAGACGCAAAGTCATCTGACAAAATTTCAATTAGAGCGTGCTCTATTTTCTTCTGACAAACCATCTGACATCAGAAATCTATGCCGGGAAGAAAATTTCAGCGGCGTCAACTATTGACGGAATCATTAGCCGGCTGAAGTTAATATTTTACAATACCAAGATATGTATGCTCATCTTACCATTGAATAGAATTTATGTAAATATATACATTAAAACCGTTTCATTATAAAATTCTAAATTGGAATCTTTAAAATAAAAGAAAAAATGTTAAGATGGCTAAATTATTTTACGGCGCAAATAAATATTTTCGTGGCGAGAACTACTTTGGTTTCTGCAATAACAATGCGAAAAAAAAACAGAGACAATGTCAGAAGCAAATTACATGTACGTTTGTGACCGAATATTATAAACCTTATGTAAAATCGCAATTTTGACAGACATGAACAATTACATGAGACTTGAAAATTTGACATGTCAGATGACAAATACATGTCGTGTACGGGCGCCTTTAAGGCGACCGTACACTGCAAAATACATACATGTCGTGTGTTACCTTTTAAACTTTGCTTCTGTAGAAGTCAGATGCAAAGTCATCTGACAAAATTTCAATTAGAGCGTGCTCTATTTTCTTCTGACAAACCATCTGACATTAGAAATCTATGCCGCGAAGAAACCGGCAGCGGCGTTTGACAGACATGCACAATTACATGTGACTTGAAAAGTTGACAAGTCAGATGTAAAAAACATGTCGTCTACATGCACCTTTATTTAACCTACATTCAAAAAAAAGGTAAGCACAGTAGGGTTGAGCGTTATGCACAAAAAAAATTTTTAATTTTTCGGTCACACATATCTTTTAGGCGTTTACAAGGGCTGAAAGTTTGAGTAATTTTATAAATTTTATTTAAATTAATTAAATGGCAAAGTTTATTTATAATTTCTTTAAAGCCTCCATGTAGAACAAAAACAATTTTGTGCTGAATAAAAGAAACTAAAACTAACTAAGTTTATAACCTGTGTGGAAACATTTGGCTTTTTCCATTTAGTCTGAGTTTTTAAACCAGGTTTGGTTATCAAGGTTACGTTATAATGTGCTAAATTCCCATTTCATACTATTGACAAACTGAAGTTAATTGTTGATGGGATAAGCTATTCCTAAGCGCATTTCACTGGTTGCTTAGGCCAGATCGTCAGGAAACTTCATCCAAAGATTTTCGAAAAACTAAAGATATCATACAAATAAAACTGTTAAGCGAAGTTAATTTGAAAACAGATTCGTCGGTATACAAAATTTTGCCGGAACAGCTTAGTTTTGCTTTAAATTTTGGTCTTTAATAAAATTATAAAAAAATCACATTTCGCCGGAAATACCTATCTTAGTTTCAAATACACATCTAAAAACCCGGCCTTAATGGCATATAACTTTCCTAGTTTTAGTCTAAGTTTACAAATTTTATACATCGTGTGATCGACACAAAAAATCTTTGTGATCTTTGAAATGTTGCCCGAAAAAATATACGCAGTATATTTTTCGTCTTATTACAGCAATTTAAAATGATAATTTTTTATAGTGTCAAAAATGTCATTTTTATCCGGTCAACCAACTCTGTAATAATGCTATTTGTTATTTGACGCGAACAAAACTCAAGTTAAGAAAAATTTAAATGCCCTGTTTTTAGCAACTGGCAAAAAGTTTGTTCTTCATCATCAGGGAAACCAGAAATATGCTCTAAAAAATGCGTTTTATGCGCATTTAATATGCAGTAATGATACTTACGATACAAAAAAGTAAAAAATTTGTTTTTAAAAGTTTATTAAAAACAATATGTGTATCAGAGAACTGAAAAATCCCTATTTTTCTTGATTTATTCATACGCTAAAATTTACATTCAATCTTTGCTTGCAAAACAAAGTTCAACGTTGGTAATTTTTACATCGTTTCGTACACATTTGATTTTTGCATGTGTCGTTTTTTATGGAAAGTGCTTTATTTGCATTTTTGTTGCGCACGCAATATAACACAACTTATTAAATTCAAAAGGAACAGATTCTTATACGTTTGCATTCAAGTAGTCATTGTCCACTCGATGAGACGCTTTGTTATTAGCATTAACAACAATAACAACAATAAACCACTCGATGAGACGCTTTGTTAAAATTAACAACAATAACAAATACATTGTACCTACATACAGAACTACCGTGCTTGTTAAGATGAAAAAAAGTCTGTTTCTATGGAAATTGTTTGTACCTACATATCGCGACGTGAGAACCAGAGGGTTCTATCTGGCTTTTTCAAAAATGTTCAGGAGAGCATTTTTAAAGTTCGGAGTTATTTCTATTCTATTATATAATAATAAATATGAAGAAGAGAACACAAGAAATCAGAAACTAGTTCAGTTATTTATTTTAATATAAAATTTGTTTCATCAAAAATTAAAATAAAACACAAGAAAAATTAACTTTTTTAATTACAGATTTCAGATAGAACTTTTCGGAACTCAAACTAAAAACTTTTGCAAGAATTATTCATATATAAATTTTTTTTATGCGATTAAAAATTTTTAAAATAAATATAAGTTACATAAGAATTATTCATTTCCTTAATGCAATATAATATAAAAGAACATGTGAAAAAAAAGAAAAATAAACAAAAAATTAATATTCTTTAATGTGACCTTCTGGTTCTTAAAAATTCAAATTTAAAAGTTAAAGTTAATTAAAAAGTGTGTTATAAAAATTTACGTCTATGGAAGGCATCCACTTAAACATACGTTTTAAATCATTTTCTTTGTCTTTAGTAAGTTTTGGCACACATTTTGATTTGTTTACAGCTGGAAATGTAGGATTCAAAGTGTGGCGTGTGCCTTTTTTTTTTGTATTGAAACATTTTCCCATTCTTTGGAACCATGGCTGAGCTTATAACCTACATCGAATATGTCACATCTCTTTAATGTAAGCTGAGAAACTTTGGTAAATGGTACATTACTGCAGCTTAATGTTTTTGCTGGCGATTGAAAATCAAAAAAGTCACTGGAGCTCATCTCTATGATACGGTAAGGTTGTTTTCTGTTGGCTACAAGTAAAACTCGTAACAAAGACACAGGTGACCAAACTTCTGTCAATTTAAGTTTTTTTTCAATGTTTGAATGGATATTGTCGACTTCCTGAATGCATGAATGGCCCGGGTTAGAATATTTTAAAGTTATAGTCTGAACAAATGAGTTGTTTACAAGAAACGAATTTCTATTTTGCGGCACGCAGCTGTCACTCCATAAAACTGCACAGTAACCATTTTTAACATTTACGTCTGAAGCATGAGCAGTTAGGTTGTAAACGTTTAATTTACGTTTATAGTAAAAACAACTTACATTTCCTCTTGGTAATGATATAACGTTTTGGAGATCAAAACATATAGTCAAAGTCTTGCTTCCTCTATCTGATTTTCTTTCTGTTCTCATGAACGATTTTTCAGCCACATGGCGTTCATATTTTTCATTCAATTTCTCTGATAATATGCTTTCCTTCACAGCCATATTATATTCCTCGCACCTATCAGATTTAGGAGCCAAAAAGTCAATATTATATTCTGTATTAAAAATCCATCTGTACATTGATTGCTTTAGAGGAGCAATACTTTGCTCTTCACATTTCTCAACATATAGACCATACATCATTGCTAAGTTAAGACTACTGCATAGAAACTCTTTATTTGTCTTAGTTCGACAATAGTGGGACTCAGCTTTAGGAAATGATTCTATATGTTTTCTAACGATGTCCTTGTCATTTTTGTCAATGCGTTCTCTGGTTTTTTTTACCTCGTTCATCGCTTTTAGGTGCGCCTGTCGTTTTATCTTTTTTTAAGTGTATATTGTATAACGTTTTCTGACTTATTAAAAGAGTTTTAAGGAAATATTGTTTACACACTCTTACAAGTTCATCGTTGACTTGGAAAGAATACGTAAAAGATTTTTTTTTTTTTTTATAGACACGTTCACATCGCCTGTTTTACATAAATTGCAATTAGTATTTCGTATAATAAAATGTTTTTTGCCATTTTCATCCAATATTCAGCGATAAACACTATAAAAGTGAACAGAACCCGCGATGAAGAAAATTTTTGTCTGGCACTGGCAGGACAAAAAATAACGTATTAGGTTAAGATTTGATTAATTATTGTTAGTTCATATTTAATATATGAAGATTCAATAAATAAATAATGAGAGAAAAAAAAAAAAAAAAAAAAATTTTCATCCAAAGAGTAAAATGATTTCTTTAGAGATTCTCTGTTATCTTTGCTTATTTTGCCGATGCATTTCCATTTCCACTTACACTCACAATCAACATGAAAGAGCTCCTTTTCTGCAACGAGTTTACCCGACGTATTGATATATGCTTCACCTCTTTGGCGCTTTCCCTTGTGAAAATTCTTTTTCCGTGTTTTGGGATTTCGTTTCCTTTTCCTTGTAAGCTTACGTGATTTCATGTGACTCCGTTCTTTTGTGTTTACGCTTTCGGTATTGCTATTATATGGAACGAGGCTTCGCGCTCCTGGGTTCATTTCATCATTATTTAATTGGCGAACTCCATCAACGGCAAAGCACGCATTCAAGCTCTGCAGTTTGTCATTAGTTATTTCATCATAGGTTAAAACATTTTCGGAAAAATCTGAAGTTGAGGTGTCATCATAAACAAATAATCTACAAATGAACATTGCATACGAAAATTAATTTAAAAAAAAATGTCTTGGGTTGCAACAAATTTCGCTCAGAAATGCAGAAAACAGCTGTTTAGAAAATTCGCTTTAGTCATCACTTTTTAAAATAAATTCTTTTTCATGATAAACTTACTTGCGTTTTGATGATTTATGGTTGAGTTTTTCTTTCCAAGGCTGAATATCAGATCCACTGTCACTAGGTATTTCCTTAGCTTAGTCACCCAAAATATCAGCACAAACACTTTCACAACATTGAAGTTGGCTGCAGTCAGAACCTAGCCATCCGTGCTGCCACCTTTTCAATATTTCCAATTAGGGTAGTAATCATTTAGTTTTATAGTTATTTTAGTTATTTTATAGTTATTCAGTTGTTATTTAACATTTTTCAATTTTTAGAAAAACTAACTCATTTATTATATTTTTGGAACACCATTGAAATTTATTGCAGATAGAACCTTTTGGAACTAAGTGCGTTCACTTTTTTGCATATAGAACTAAATGGCTGTTATTATTACAAAAATTATAAGTGAAAATACAAAAAGGGTTTATTAAAAGATAAAAACCATTACAAAGAATAAATGCCAATCAAAAAACGCAAAAGTGAAAAAATGCCAGATAGAACCCTCTGGTTATCACGTCACGATATGTATGTGCGTTTAGTTTCATTTCAATTTTTATACCCACACCACAATAGTGGAGAGGGTATTATGAATTTGTGCCGATGTGTGTAACGCTTTAAAATAGTGGTCCTAGACCCACCTTAAAGTATACCGATCTACTCAGAATCACTTTCTGAGTCAAACTAACGATGTCCGTCCGGCTGGCTGGCAGGCTGGCTGGCTGTCCATGTAACCTTGTGCGCAAAGTACAGGCCGTAATTTTGGAGAATAATTTGATCAAATTTGGGTCATAGGTTCTTATTGGCACAAGGACCAAGCCTATTGAAAATGGGCCGAATCGTAGGACCACGAGGGAAGATAGGGCGAAATTTCTTCCTCTCAGAAACAATCAAACCGATTTTAATGAAATTTAAAACATAGATAGATCCATATCTAAAGGGACACATTAGTTAATCAGTTTTGAAAAAAATAGGACCACAAGGGGAGGCAGGGGGCAATTTCTGCCTCTCACAAACTTTCAAACCGATTTTCATGAAGTTAATAACCATAGATAAATCCATATTTACATGGACACATAAGCATGATGTGTTTTTAAATACTGTGGTGTAGGGTATCATATGGTCGGGCTTGACCGACTATACTTTCTTACTTGTTTTTTTCTTATACTTGTACGTTGTAATGACAACGTGTGTAAAAAAGATATGAGTATGGAATGGAGCGAGCAGGACTTGTATATCCAAAAGAAGGAGTACAGAGGCCTTCTAGAAGGCATCCGTACTCCTTCTTTTTCCCGCTGGGTAGTTACTGCTGAATGTCTTCATGAGTAATAATTGCTTCATTTCAGGCTTTTTTGTTTGTATTTTTTTTTTTTTCTTTACCAAAACAATCATTGTCGCACCGAACACACAAACATCTTTATTAAAAAACAAAGCTAACGATTGTATAAATAACAAAGCACGATGTGCATTATTTGAATGACAACAACCCAACATACCATATAGTAATCAAAATACAATACAATTTGAGAATAAGCTTATATTAACAGTGTTTTCTAAGCTTTTCTTAATTTCACTTAAGATAATGTTTATAAAATTTGAATTCACAAGCAGTTTTTTACAATGCTTGAGAAAATCTTATTAAAAACAAATGTTTCTAAAGTGCAACAACTGTTTTCAAGGCAAGCAACAGCAAGTAAATTTGTTTTTTCAAGTAAATTTCAAGTTATAGATTTTGTTGTGAGTGGAAGTGAAATTTTAAAATAATAAAAGAGTATGTAAAAAACTTAATAAATATATACTTATATAAATAATAGGGTATTCATTCGGTTAACCGTCAACCGGTTAACCGATTAATTACTACCCGATTAACTGATCGGTTAATTTCAAATTGGCTTTTTTCGATTAACGATTAAACCGGTTAATTTCAGTCGATTAACCGATTAACCGAAGTAACAAAATTTTCAATATTTTGTAGTATTATAACATATTTTGTTTGTGTTTTTAATTATTTGTTTCGTCTCATATAGGTACAAAATGTATTTGTTTAGAAAATATTTTTTAATACAAACAAAGAAGGTGTTCCGTTATCTTCATTTTAACCTTTTTTCCGCCGACCGATGACTAAAATTACAATATTTTTTAATGTTTTTTTATCTTCATCATCGATCAACATGAATGTGGCGAAAGATGGGTTGAATATTTGATTGCCAACAACTTTTTTTGTTTTACGAACTTTTTTAGGATGTGTTTAGTTATTTGTTTCTTCTCATATCAGTCTTTTAACATAATTAACCGAAACAATTAGAAGTGTTAAAAATTTAAAACAACTTTAATGGCACAATGGAGTATTTTATATGTTTAGAGAAATCCTGGAAAAAGGACTGAGAAATTAGACATTCATCTACGATAAGTGAAATAATATTTTCCAAGTCAAATTTTGTAAAACGAAAGAAAAGAGTCGCTTTAATCCTAAACATTTAAAATAAATAACTTTTTTAAAGATTATTTTATAAGATCTCCTTTAACTATTGAAATAACTAATAAAATTATCTCAGTTTATTTTTGTATAAATATGTAAATATTTGGGGGTATCACAAGGTAGTCATAAATAATTACAGGAAATATATATCGTCGGATTAATATGAAAACCTTCTAAATCCACTTTTTATGTAAATTGAGATTTTGATGCCGTGTGGTAGAGAAAGATACGCCTCGTCGACCAGCATGTAGTTTTTCTTCTATTTAATGGTGTTTTCTTTTCTACAAAAAATGTGACATTTTATTTAAAAAAAAATGCAATTTGGAGTCTGTTTTTTAAAAATTTTGTTCCCGAAAAGGGTGGGTTGTTTTATTCTAAAAAACTCACCCTTTTTTGGAAGCAAAATTTTTATGATACAGACACCAAATTACATTTTTTTAAATAAAATGTCACACTTTTTTGTAGAAAAGAAAACACCATAAGTCTTGAAGTGTGTAAAACTGACTGTAATTTTAATTTTCTATCAAGCTTTAAATAGGAAAAAAAAATTTTTTTCTCTCCTGTAAAATGTGCTGAAAGTGAGTTAGCAGGTTTGCATATTAAGCCAACGGTATGACTGCTGTAAGCTACTGCTTATATTTTGAATTAATATATACAGTTGTAACGAATCAATGAACACTGCATTACAATTTTCATTTTGTTTGAAATATTTACTTTAAAAAATTTTAAATTTTATTTAGGATATTATGACGGTATGACTTGATACCAGACCTTGTGCATTAATTGGAAAATGCATATTACATATTTATGAATTGTTTTTTTTTTTGCTTGCTTGTTTTAGTTCAAGAATTGTTATGTTTGGTATTTTATTGTTATTTTTTTTACTTATAAACTCCAAATAATAAGCAATTAATGCATTTTTATATATTGAAATTACTTAATTTATAAAAAAAAACTTTATTAATCGGTTAACCGATCAAAAACTAAATTAACCGATTATTAACCGGTTAAACCAAAACCTCGGTTAATTAATCGAGCGATTAACCGATTAAAGCAAAAGCTCGATTAAATGAATACCCTAATAAATAATAAATAAAATATTTAAAATGCCTAATAAATATAAAAAAAGTGTTAGAAGACAAACAAAAGAAGTTTTTGATCTTCTGTTAAATAATAAAAAACAAAAAAACAGTGAATTGGAGGAAGATTTCAGTTTAATAAAATATTTTAAATAAAATAATCATACAATTTCTACATTTCATAGATGCAGCTTTGTCAGAGGACAAATTTATTAAAGACACTCGAACGTTCTTCCAGTTTGCGAAAAATCGCATTAAGTTAAGAAATAACTATAAAACTAATTAATTTCAAATAAATAAATGTTTATTAAACAAAATTAAAAGAAAAAACAAAGATTTTAATTTTTCAATGCAAAATAATATATATTATTTGTGAAGCTTATTCTACAATTATATAAAAAAGCTTATAAAAATATTGAGATGAATAAGCTTTTCTATACAAAAGTTAATTTAATATTATTTTCGTAAGATTAATCTACAATTGCAAACATAAGCTTATATTAATCATGCATATGTAATATTTTAACGAGGGTTCCGTTTTGATTTTTCTACAATTGTTACGATAGACTTTTTCAATATATTCTAAAACTTTTTTCAAGCTTAACGCTTGTGTTGGTAAGCTTATTATAATATTTTTCTCAAGTCATTTGGTTTGTTGGGAAACCAGCAGGGAATATTTGCGGTTAAGTGTATTTGTCTCTTTTTTCACTAATAATATAAAGCAATACAACCACAATTTACATTTTGGACGTCACTGGTGTAAATAAGAGAATAACAAAGCGCCCATTGGCGGCATTTTGCCTATCTCTGATTTAATGCTATTTTTTTACAATTGCACAAAGCCGTTCTCTGAAGTGTATTAGGGTAAGTACTTTTTGCAATTTTTGCGAATATCAAATTCTTCATCACATAGCCGTATATACCGTGATCGCGAAGAAAGTTTCCGCATCAAACGCGATAAAGTTTTGAATTTAAATTTTTCTCCTTAAGGTTGATTGATTGATTCTTTATTAGATAAGACAGTACAACAAGAACGGTGTCTTATATTACAGTACTGTACAAAATTAACATTTAATTACAAAATTTTAAGTATTTCTAATAATTTCATGAATATAACAAGATCTTACCATTTGTACAGAAGAATGGCGCAGAAAAAATCGCGACTCTATTTCGCGGTTTTTTTAATAAGCTAAAGTTTAATGGCAAATGATAGATGTTGTGATAGATGAGTTGTTTGGATATATGAAACAGTGATTATTTTCAGCAGCGTAGTAATATATATTAAATTTTATAATCATTTATGAATATGGCGGCTAAAATATATAGCTTATAGTGGGGAATGTAAGATGAGATAAACCCACTGTTTATTATTGATGTGTTTTGTTTAAACTTTGATATTATTACAAGTAGAACTGTTGCTATATGTTTTCGAGTGGAGTTTGAACCCGGCGACGTAAAACTTAAAAAAAACGAAACACATCCTATTTACAATTTAAAATATATTCTCTACAGAAGAATAACTATAGAAGAGCCACACAAAAAAAATGGACCTGTTCAGTGCTTAAACTGCCAAGAATTTGGCCATACCAAGGCATACTGCTACTTACCCCCTGTCTGCGTAGTATGTGGTGAACTACACGGTGTAGTTTCTTGTGATAAGTCTAAAACCGACCCCAACGTAAAAAAATGTAGCAACTGTGGCGGTAATCACACTGCCAATTATAGAGGATGCCCAGTATATAATATTGTCAAGCAGACGGTTGGACCGAAAACAAATACCCCTCAAATGCAGGTTGCAAATCAGGTAAACACAAATGCAATTCAAGCCCCCCAGCCTAGTAATAACAGAACCTCTTACGCTAACGTCCTAAAATCAAACCATCAGCCAATGCAAGGTGCCTCGCCAAGTAATGATGAAACTCCGGTTTCTAATTTAAGTCGTTTAGAAATAACCATGGAAACATTAGTGCAAACAGTAAATAATTTTACGAACACAATGGGTAATATGATGCAGGAAATGCTTAGAATGCAATCGATGTTATTGCAAGCTGTACTTAACAAACCATGAACTGTTTAAAAATTTGTTTTTGGAACGCAAACGGCATCCGCCAACATAAAAATGAATTAGAATACTTTCTTAAAAATAAACAAATTGATGTCATGATGATTTCTGAAACTCATTTGACCTCAAGAAATACGTTTAAAATCAATGGTTATATACTATATGATACCAAGGACCCTCGAGATAGAGCTTGTGGAGGTTCTGCCATCTTAATAAAAACTCGAGTCAAACACTACATTATGTGTGATCACCGTGAAGACTATCTGCAAGCAACGACTATTTGTGTTGAGGAGCTAAATCGAAACATAGTAATTTCTTCTTTATACTCTCCACCTAGATTTTCCATATCAGAAGGCCAATATTATAAATATTTTAAATCATTAGGACCCTGTTTTCTGGCCGCTGGCGATTATAACGCTAAACATACCTTCTGGGGGTCACGACTTATAACACCAAAAGGTCGTGTTTTGTTTAACACAATCTCTAAAATGGGTTTAAATGTGGTCGCGAGCGGGCAACCAACATATTGGCCTACTGATCAGCAAAAAATTCCAGATGTTATCGACTTTGGCGTGGTTAAAAACATCCCCACAGAAACGATTCATGTTGAAGCTTTCTTAGAATTATCATCCGACCACACACCTACAATTGTTACTATATCGAACCCAAATAGAATTGTATTTCCGTCAGGTTACTTAGCGACGCCAGCCACACAAATAAATTGGTAAAAATATAAAAAATTTCTCAGTGCCCATTGCACAGAAAATATTCCGCTTAGTACACCGGAGAATGTGGATCTCTCTCTTGTTAACTTTGACAGTTATCTTAAACTAGCTGTTCAACACTCCAGCGTTACCCCCAAAAAAATTAAAAATAATAAAATATGTTCTTCAGATGTCGAGCGGCTCTTGACTGAAAAAAGGAGAGTTCGAAGAGAGTGGCAACTTTACAGATCCCCGCAACTTAAGATTTTATTAAAAGAATGCACAAAAAGGCTAAGAAAGTTGCTACAGAATCAGAAAACGGCTTCTCTAGAAAAATATCTTAAGGAACTTGATGCAACTCCACAATCTGACTACTCATTATGGCGTGCAGCTAGAAATCTAAAAAGGCCAGTTATATCTAAGCCACCATTAAGAAACTTGAATGGTAGTTGGGCAAGAAATGATAATGAAAAAGGAAACCTGTTTGTAAATCATTTGAAAAACGTATTTACACCAAATATATCTCACAATATTGCGGTCGAGTTACCACCTGTTGATGCTAGAGCAGCTTTTCCCCTCAGATTTGAGATAAGAGAAATCGAAAAGGCTATTTGTGACTTAAACACTAAGAAGGCACCTGGTATTGATAAAATCAGTAATAAAATGCTTTTGGAGCTACCTCATATAGCAAAGAAAATTATTCTTTTTATTTTTAATGCTATTTTACGCCTTGAATACTATCCTGAAAAATGGAAGGTTTCCTTAGTTACCATGATACCAAAGCCAGGTAAAGATCATACAAAAGTTGAGTCTTATAGACCTATTAGCTTATTATCAAATATGTCAAAGCTGTTTGAGAAATTATTAGTTTCAAAATTAACACCAATTTTAAGTGAAAATAGATGTATTCCAAACCATCAGTTCGGATTTAGAAGAAAACACAGCACAATCGAGCAGACTCATCGAATAGTAAATGTCATAAGAAAAGCATTTGAAGAAAAGAAATATTGCTCAGCACTCTTCATCGATGTTTCGCAAGCTTTTGACAAAGTCTGGCATGAAGGCTTATTACACAAATTGAAGCAAAATTTACCAGCAAACACACACAAGCTGCTAGAAAGCTACTTAGTCGGTCGTCAATTTATTATTAAAGAAGGAAATTTCTTAAGTTCACCTCAGCCCATTGCCGCTGGAGTCCCACAAGGCAGCATCCTGGGCCCCCTATTATACTTAATTTATACTTCGGACATGCCAACAAGCAACTACACACAAACTTCAACATTTGCAGACGATACAGCTTTTCTAAGCGTCCACGAAAACCGTTATGAAGCATCGCGTTACTTACAGCATCATATATTTCAACTAGAAATATGGTTAAGACAATGGAGGATAATGGTCAATGAGCAAAAATGTGTACATATAACATTCACTTTGCGCCGGGAATCTTGCCCCCCTATTACAATCAATAATCAAATAATTCCTCAACATTCGCATGTTAAATATCTCGGTATACATCTGGATCGGCGATTAACGTGGAAATGCCATATAGAGGCAAAATTAACTCAAATGAAACTAAAAGCCATTCAAATTCATTGGCTTATTGGAAGAAATTCTGTCCTTAGTCTCGATTGCAAGCTTCTACTTTACAACTCTATCTTAAAGCCTATCTGGTGCTACGGTATTCAACTATGGGGCACTGCCTCGGCCTCTAATATCGACAAAATTCAAAGGCGCCAAAATAAACTTCTTCGAATAATCACAGCCGCTCCCTGGTATGTTAAAAACTCAAACATTCATAAGGATCTCAATGTGCCATTAGTGAAATCTATGATTACAAAATACGCAATAAAATATTTAAAAAGGCTTGAACAACACCCAAATCCACTAGCTCGAAATATTTTAAATCATGGCGGCCACACTCGCTTAAGAAGAAGAGACACTGCAGCACTTACCCAATTAGATGAGCGATAAACACCTATAAAAGTGAACATAACCCGTGATGAAGAAAATTTTGTCTGGCACTGGCAGGAGATAAAATAACGTATTAGGTTAAGATTTGATTAATTATTGTTAGTTCATATTTAATATATGAAGATTCAATAAAACAATAATGACAAAAAAAAAAAAAAAAAAAAATATGTTTTATACGTTTAACAGTTTTATTTGGTTTAATATCTTTAGTTTTTCTAAAATCTTTATGGATGAAGTTTCCTGATGATCTGGCCTAAGCAACCAGTGAAATGCGCATAGGAATAGCTTATCCCATCAACAATAACTTTCAAGTGTTTTTATCAATAATAAAAACTGGGAATTAAGCACGAATAACAAAATCTTTTGATATATAGCATATATAAACAATAAATATACCATATATAATGTGTATGGAAATTAAAATTGCATTTGGTGCGGAAACTTTTTTGGACAAAATGGCCTAAAAAAATTATTTTCATTATCAATACTAAATTGCCCATCGCGTGGCGGGATGAAGAAATTTTGTCCAAAAAAAAGTCATGATCTAACTAAAAAAACTCAACAAAAAGGTTAAATAAAATATAAGATCAGTTCAATATACATAAATCTTTTTAAATAAGCAATTTATGATTTCCTTGTGAAGCAAATTTAGACAATACAGTCTATCTTCTGTCATTGTTGATCTGAGCCATGGTTTTATTCGACGAAGGGTAGGAAATGAACTCCCGCCTGTAGCTTTACTGACGAGCATTGAAACGAAAATTTGAAATACTTTTCTTATATTTGGGTAGATATCTTCATCACAGTTAATTAAAGCATCTACAACGTTATCTGATAGATCAGGCTCAAGTTTAGATGTTAGTAGGTGTTTATCTATTTTATCAAATATAATCAGCTCATCAGCTAGTTGTGCTTTTAACAGTTTTTTATCTGTATATGACTTGATAACACTTTGAGGTAGAAGTTTAGGTATGTTCAATACATTTGGGATATCTATTGGGATAGTTGTTATGAGATCTTCTAAAATAAATTCAATAAGAGGAATGTAACCTACAACTCGGTAGTAATCTTCAACATTTTGGATGTCATTATTTCGTTCCAATCTTGTCTTTTTGATTGGAACCTCGATTTGAACGCAAATAACTTAAACTTTTTACAAAAATCCATTGATCGGTATACTAAAAGATTGGTCCAGATTTCTATGCATTACACACATCTTCCTTATAAAAAATTTTAAAGTTTCGAGTAAAAATTAAATGTCGATAGTGAAGCAACACGTTGGGTATACAGATAAATATTTACCCCCTTATTCATAAAAAAAATATTTCCGTTTTATTAAAGGTTAATTAAACAAATTGTCATATAAAATTCGTCTTATAAACCTGTTATAATATAAGCATGGAATATTGTTTATGGATAAGGCACTTAAGACAGAAAAGCCTTAATTTCGTAAAAAAAATTATTTTCTACGAAATAGGCATATAAAAAATTAATACGTTACAAAATATTCCTCAAAAAGACAAAATATGCGCTATAAACTAAAAAAAATTCTGCAAAAGGATCTTTTAACTAAAATATGCAAAAATATGCACTATCAAATCGTTGCCAAAATTCTTAAAAAGTTTTAAAACGGATAAATATATTGTTTCTGCCTTTATTGGTCGCACGAGGAAAAACATGCAATTGCATATTTATGGTTTCCCTGTTCATCGTTATAGCTCATTTGTTAAGGTTTTATTTTATTTTCCGATATTTTGTTTTTTTTTAACCGATTTCCAATTTCGCAATATTTTGCGAAAAATCCCCTAATGGTATTTTTCTATACCATACGGAAAGAAGCCTATTTTCTAAAGTAATTAATTGGATTACAATCCAATTCGTTTCTTAAAACAAAAAAATCCATTATAATTTTTTTTATTTTTACCTACATATGGGCAAATCCCAGAAACAGTCCACCAACCAAAAATTTTTCAAATGAATTTTTTTTAATGGAATATAAGACTAGATGTATAATTTCATTTTTATCTTAAAAAATATGTATTTCAATGATGACTAATGCAATAATTTTTACCAAATCCTACCCCACTGCTGATTTCTTAATGTTATACGGGAATTTAGCATTATTTTAGGTGATTTTTGTGCTTAAAATAGCACTTACAGCAGACTTATCAAAATATAAATTTCGTTAAAAAAAAGTTGATATTCATTAGTTAAGAAATTAGTTTAAGAAATGCAATTCATAAAAATATAATTTGTTTTGTTAAAATAAATTTAGCTTTTATTTGACCTTTTTTAATTTTTAACATACGGAGATTGAAAATGGACTATTTTTTAGAATTTTGTGTAGAGGATAATAGATACTTCCAATGTAATGGAAAAATATACACAACAAAAAGGACTTCCAATGGGATCTCCTGAATCTCCAATTATAGCTGAATTATAGCTGAAGAAGGATTTTTTTTTACCACGCCGTGTTATAAAGTAGTATTCCTAAAAAAAATTTAAAAATAGAACATTAACAATAAATCTGTCAGATAGCCGAATATAGCACTTTTACTTGTCTATTTATTAGTTTGATTCGCAAATACTTACATGATATTTTCTTTCGTTGGGAAAAACTTTACATATCTCATCAACAATATTTGTAAAACCCTTTGGAGATAGTGACCTATTGCAAAATAGAGAGTCCTCAACGATTATATTAATAAGTTCCGTTCACGTTGGTAAGAGCATTTGCCTTTTCGTACAAATTTAAAATGGCTTTGTTCTTTGCCGTCTCCATCAATAAAGTTTTTAAATCCTATAATTAAAGTCAGAAATTATTTCATTTGTTTATAATTCAAAGATAAAAAATTACTTTTACTACAGCTGCACCCGAGTTATTCGATGATGATTGGGTTTGCGAATGACACAACCAATCTTGCACTTTTGACGGAGCTGATAAAGTGTCATCATCAATACCAAACTAAAAAATTTTAACATAAAGCAAAGAATATTAAATAAACTTATTAATAAACACATTTTTTTCCTCCACGCAAATAACTTCTCTCTAAATTCCACTCGAAGGCCTATCAAGGGATTAATTTCTTTCAAATCTTAATTTTTTAAGTATTGAAGACTTGGTATGTTATACTACTCTCTAAAAAGATTAAAAAAAATGGAAAGATTTTAATATTGGCGACATTTTGACTAACACATAACCTTAAAAAATGAACTTTATAATAATAAGTTGCAACTTACCTTTTAGAAATGACATTACAATCATTAAATCAAAACGTTTTAAAAGATCCACTAAAGGATCACTTTCGGTATTTGGCTCGTGCAAAATATCATTTATGTCATATACCTCTAAAAAATCTTCAGCGTGGTCTTTCATTTTTTACAATATTCTTTGAGCTATAATATTTTTTTAACTTTTTTAAAACACACTGCACCGAGCTTTTAATATTTTTTTAACTTTTTATACTTTTTAAAATACACTGCACTGAGATATAATATTTGTTTAACTTTTTATACTTTTTAAAACACAATGCACCGAGCTATTAATATTTTTTTAACTTTTTGAAATTTTTAAAACACACTGCGCCGAGCTATATTTTTTTAATGACGCTTAGTTGTCAACTTTTAAAATTAAAAAGGTTTATTTTATTTTCAAATACAAACCTGTTTTGATTTTAATACGTTTTTCAAATTGTTAAACTTTTTAAAACAAAAACGAAAAATTTTAAATTTTAACATGTTTTTTCTGCTTCTTATAGTAAAAACAAAAGTGTTGCCTTTTAATATAAAAGAAAACCTTTTTGTTCTTAAAAGTTTTAGTAAAAAAATAATATTTTTTGATACAAAAACGTAAATTTTTGTTTTAAATGTGATTTTTATTGCCTAATTTTGAAAACCACACCGTTTCTTTTTAAAATAAAATTGAACATTTTTGTTTTTAATATATTTTCAAAAAAATTGCTGCAATTTTAAAATAAAAACGCAAAATTTTGTTTTAAATAGCGTTTTTTGGTTCAGTGTAGATATTAATGTGACTACCCAACAAACACGAAGTCAAACCTTTGATATGAAATGACTTTGTCATTTGACATCAAACACAATTCTCAAACGTTTTTCAATTGTTTGATTTAACATTTAAATTCAAATTGATAATGATTTGAAAATAAACATTTGATATCAAATGTTTTATCAATTTGATATCAAATGTTTGTCAAATGTTAAATCAAATCAAAAATAAACTTGGTAATACTAAAGCGAAAAATAAATGTAATCATTAAAAATGGCGATTAAAGTTAAATTTTTTACTTTGCGGTTACATGTGTTTTACTATTAAAAATAAATTTTAATATAAAGTGAACAGCTTATTTCTTGTGAAAAATAAAAATTATTTGTGAGTAATTACAATGATTAAAAATACGAAAAAAAAAGGAAAATAAAACGGGAATGTGAAGAAAGTTTGTTGAACGATCGCGGTGCTACAATCCTCAAAATAAAAGGGAGCCAAGTAGTTTGTTTTTCCAAGAATTAGAGGACATTATTTAATCTTTAAGCTATTGTGCCGAATGTTTATCTCACAGTTTATTTAAATAAATAATAAATTTATATTAAAAAAAATAAAATATTTTTATTTATATTCCACATTGTATTATAATCCACATTTGAAAAACTTTTGAGAATTACGTTTGAAAGTAAGTTGATAATAAAGGCATTTTTCAATTTAAAAATAATATCCCCTTCTTGTTGAGAACGCTATGATTTTCAAATCATTATCAAACGTTTGTCGTTTGAGAAAACGTTTGATTTCAAATCATTTTCAATTTGAAATCAAACCTTCGTGTTTGTTGGGTAAATACTATATATGTATGTATAAGTTAAAGCTATCTTTTCTGAAAGACCAAAAAATGTTTATATTTCAATCAGAAAACGCGTGCGGATGTAGCGTTCGTCACGCAGGATTTGCCCATATTTCATTCGTATTTAGTAAAATGTTCTTATATTAAGAAGCTTTTTGCTTAAAACAAAGCCACACATAATGTCGAAACCAAAATAAAACATTAACAGAAAATAATACTTGAAAATTTTAAAATTAAAATATATAAATATTTGCACATATTCAATAGATGTTATTCATTAACACAAGACAATTAAGAACACTTTTTCGGGCACACACGACGCACTATGGGATTTCTGCTGCAAAAAAGGCATTTTTTGACTATTACTTTTAAAAAATCTAATGATGCTATTTTAAAGAGAAGAGTCTGGCAAACCAAAAACTGCATTTCTTTTAAGATATATGTATATATATTCTTAGAAAAGATCGGTTGAAATCAGGTTAATGTTGTGAAAGGTAAATATATGGTAATTTTGTTAAAATTCAGAGATTTATATATCGAAGATGTTTCGAGCGGAAAAATCTGGGTGTCGACTTTATTTAAGTCCAAAGCCTTGTTTTTAATTTAAAGGAAAAGAAAAAGTTATTGCATACATAGTTTGGGAGATATGAGTGCATCAAAATTGTCCTTAAAAATTCAGCATTGGCTGTTTTTGTTGGAGAAAAAGTCAGTTAGCTCGGTTTACCTCCGTGCTCTCAGTATAACG
Source organism: Pollenia angustigena (assembly GCA_930367215.1). Classification (NCBI taxonomy): domain Eukaryota; kingdom Metazoa; phylum Arthropoda; class Insecta; order Diptera; family Polleniidae; genus Pollenia; species Pollenia angustigena. Next base: position 112,821,992 of record OV884057.1, on the reverse strand, counting down.
AAATTAAAGGTAAAAGGCTCTTCTTTCTAAATAGTCAAAAAAATTCACCAACTTTTGTCAATCTTTTAAAAAAATCCAAATTTAGTAAAAAAAGTCACGAATATTGCACCCTAGTATTTGTAATAAAAAAGTTTTGCATACCTTTAGGCTTAACGGTTTAAAGAAATTTGAGTTATTAATTATAACATGCAGTCTACAACTGACATGAAATGCTTAACTTTAACACTAATATGATGTTAGCGTTAGGTATAGACTCATCATATTAGAAGTTTTCTCATGTTATAACACGGTTGTTAATGCAAATGTTTTAACAACGCTTTTATAACTTCAAGTTATAACAGCAAATCATGTCAGTTGTAGACGGGCAGTAACAACAATTTCTTAATAAATTGTTGACAAATGTTTTTAAAAGTGAATAAGATTAAAAAAAAATAAACAAAATAATATGTTTTAATAAAAGAAAATGTATAGAAGAAACCCGCTTAAATTGAAAACAAAACTTGCAACCAGTAAACAGTTAACGTTAATAAATAAATAATAATAAATATTGTAATAAAATTTAAAATATAATTCTAAAAATGATTTTATTTTCTGTGTCATATAGTGAATTGTGCCCGGAACTTATTGATGGTGGTAGCAATGTCAATTTGTTAACAAATTTTATAAAACAGGAAAATTCGGTTATTGATGAAATTGAAATAGTGAAAAAGGCAGTTCAAAAAAAGGTTTTTGGTAATTTTTTAAATCGTTGGGGAGAAGCGCGACTTGGTTAGAAAGTAAATACATCTTTAAAAAATAAATTAATTAAAAATAATTTATTTTGAATATAATGAAATTTCTTTTCATCGTTTGCTTGAGTCGTCCGATCCATATATTAGTAGCTTAAGACGTCAACCTCATAAGAATATTGTAGAATTGGATGATGTGTTTAAAGATATGATAGTTAATGAATAAAATGCATTTCTTTAATTAAATATTACTAGTATTTTCAATGAGAATACATAAAAGACGACGCATTTCAACCAAAATTGTTAGTTTTTTCTTTTATTAATTATTACGCCAAATTTAATCAAATTCTATTGACAATTGCGCCCTGTACATTGAAAAGAAAATTACGTGGAATAATGGGGGTCCATGGGAGGTACCACTAGGAGTCGACGGATTTCAACCAAAATTTATGGTGCTCTTTTTTAGATCAACTTATGCACATCTGCTAAATTTTATCAAATTCCGTTGCGAATTGCGGCCCATACATTGAGAAGAATAATAAGCAAAAAAAATGGGGGTCCAAGGGAGGTACCCCTAGGAGTCGACGGATGTCAACCAAAATTTGTAGTGCTCTTTCTTGGATCAACTTATAAACGTGTGCCAAATTTCGTAAAATTCTATGAAGAATTGCGACCTATACATTGAGGACAAAAATTCGTGGAAAAATGGTGTTCCAAGGGAGGTACCCCAAGGAGTCCACGGATTTTAAAAATTTTTTGTATTTTTCTTTTCTACTTAAATTTAAACATGCGTGCAAAATTTCATAGTTGTAGGATCACTCCTTCTATTTTTTGCAGGTTGATGTATGAAGAAATACCACTGTGCGACGTGGAGCAGGAAATGTCGCACAATGTTTTGTAGTCTTTTCCAAAAACGGTTGGGGTTAAATTTTGTAAACGTTGTCGCAATAGGAAATTGCGAAATATATAATGAAAATTAAATTTCTAATTATGATACACCTAACTCAACTACCGAGTTATTACTAGAACAAGCTGTACTGAACTTTAACATTGAACAACATTTAGATTTAATCCAAAATATATGTACATACAGAAGGTTTTTCACATGATTTGAATGAGGAAAAAAATTCAGAAGAAAAGATATTTTTGGAAAAGTTTATTTAATACTGTCATAAAAAATTTTTTTAACAAAAATTGTATATGAAAAACTTTCACAAAATTTTAATGTTGTAATAACATTAATCACAAAGATTTTATATATATTTTTTTATAAGAGTGCGGATTTATTTTGTTTCAACAGATATTCTGCCACTCCAAATTTAAAAAGTAAAGTTTTAAAACTATCCAATATATAATTAAGATTTGCATTAAGAAACTGTTCTTAAAACTAGTTTTAATTATATTTCATTTAATTAGTGGTGGTGTTCTGTAAAAAAGCCAATTCATGTATGGATATGTATGCATTTAAGTTTGTCATTCCGTTTGTAGACAATATAAAGTATATATGTTCTGGGTACTTACCTTGCAAATAATAGGACCAGTCCAAACACGCGTTTAAAGAGTAGTCCACAAGGGACCAGGACTAGTCCAAAACTAACCCAAACGTATGGAAAAAACCCGGTCTATTTAACATTCCGATGTCCTAGGAGAGGACCATATAACCCACCTTTGGACCACTAAGGAGTAGTTTTAAAACTACTCCATGGTATACTCAAGAGGATTAGTTTTGAAGTCGTTTATCAACGAAAGCATGTCGTTAAAAAACGAAGACATGTTGTCTCACTACAAACACTTTTTAACAATGACATGGGCCATGCTTGCATTACATCGGACTAGTCCATGGAGTAGTCCATTTTATCAAAATGGATCAGGTGGTCCACTTTTATTTGCAGGGTATGATGAGCGAAGTGGATTTAACAATGACCGTCTGTGTGTTTTTGTGAAATAAGAGTTATCTTAAAGTTACACATTTCAATAAGCATAACTTTGTTTTTGAAATTATGTGTTAAACAATGTAATTTAAGCATTTTACGTCAAAAATTATATATTTTATTTTTTTTATTTGTGCAATAAGAACTGATTTTATTTGTTAAAATGTGAAAAATATTTATAAAAAATTAAAATAATTAGATGTGTTGTAATACAAATGTGGAACAATCCCAATTTTCCGAAATATTTGACGAAAAAATTCGTGACATTTGTTTTGCTTTTGTTTCTCTTGTGTGTTGAATTCACACAGGACATGTACAAAGCAGTGATGCCAACTTTTTGAGAGCAAAAAGCACTTTAAATTTCAAAAAAAGCACTAAAAAGCACTATTTCAAGCAAAAAAAAAGCGTAAAAAAGCACTAACCCTGCGGCCACACGTTCAAGTTCTTCTTGATAGTCCTTTACATATACTGCTTGTCAAAATTTACATAAATTGAAAGCTGTGACGTAGGCTGCACTCAATTTGTAAGCAATTTACTTCCAAGATGTCAACAACAACAGAGACAAAATTGTACTTAGCTGTTAAATTGAAAGTAAATTGCCAAACAAATGGAAAGGTGAAATTGAGAGCCATCTCGTGGTCAATTTAAAAAGTGTGAGTGTGTTAGTAAAAAACTGAGAGTGTATTGCAAATTGAAAGGAATTGAAAGGCAAAAATTTATCGTGTGGCCACCAAGTAAGCCATTTTTACAATTTAATTAAACACAAAACAAGTTGTATTCGGCTGTGCCAAAATTTAAAAAAAGGCGACGGCGTTGATGGGGACCATTTTCATTAAAGATAAAATAATAAATATATTTACATTTGTATATAAAAATTTTTAAATGTATTATTATTATCTTCAATAAAAATAATATCATCCAAATCAATTGGCCATAAAACAGGTAATTGCCAAAAATTTGCAATGACCTTCCATTGTTTATAAAACTTAATAACAGCATATATTTTAATAAACATCCTTATTTAAACGATAAAATAAATCTAAATTAAAAGCGTGCAAAGTTTAACAAAACAATTGGCTAATGATATTATCCAATTATTTTAACATATGTACGCTTCTGAGTTTAGAACACACATAAGGTGTAAAATAGAAATAACTTGTATGTTTACATTCTGATACTTAGTCAAACCTTTTTTCAATAGCAGTAGAGAAGTGCACAATACGTGGAAAACTTAAGCGCATGTAAAATGGCAGGTTACACAACGCTCGTTATAAAAGTATTTTCTGTCAGCTGTTTTTAATTTATTTAACACTTTGCACGTTCCAAGCTACGGGCGTTGCGTTTTTTTACGGTTTCCGACTGCATGTTTTTTAACAATTCCTAATATTTTCCAATCCATGTTCTATTTTTGAAACAGTGTCTACATCTTTAAAAAAATGTTTACCGAAATACATCGTTTTTATTACGATTACTAAAAATGTTGTCAACGCTAAAAAGTGCAACGTTTCGTAAAATTTCCAAATTGCTAGGAAGCCTAGCTCTAACCTCGTAAATAAAGTTTTTGGTAAAACGAATGTAACTTTCTTTTATCCCTTTTTTATCATTTGAAATCTTAAAATCTTTACAAGTCTTCTCAAAATTGTACCTCAAATAGCTAAGTCAAATAAATCATCCTCTAATTGATCGTAGTTTTAAAATATGGTAGAAAAAAAAAATAAAAATTGTAAAAAGCACTAAAGGCACTAACGAAAAATTGAAAAAGCACCAAGTTAGTACTTTTTTTTGGTTTGGCACTATGCACAGTAGGTAATTTGGCCTATATTTTTGGCCAAAATTCAAAATCTGCACTTTAGAAAAAACCCGTTCATCGCCCGACTCTTAAATTCAATGTATACAATCAACAGTTTAAGTGGGGCGCGCTTCGTGTTATTTTTTATTACAATACCTGACACTAGTTTTTAATAAAAAAACACATGAAAAATACAATAAAATATGGAAAACAATATTAATAGTAAGTGCTTAATAAATACATAATCGTTGTTTAAAATAAAATAGTTTATTGGTGAAAAAAATCAATCTTTTGATCTTATCTCAATTAAAAAAAAAAAATAAAAGTTTTATACAACTTTGGAGAAGCTTTTAAAAAAAGTTTAAAATGTTTTAAAGCTAATAGTAATAAGGTCTTGATAAGTATTTGATTTTGAGATTGTATAATCAATTTCATGCTCCGTTTTTTTTGCGTTTTTGGAGATATCCCATTTTTTTGCAGGCAACCTCTATTTCGCTTAAGCTCTGAAAACACTGAGGATCTTAGCGCCAGTGAAAACGATGAGTGCGCAAATGATGTCAATATGTTAACATACACAATTTACACAAATGATTTGGATGATATTAAATTAGCAAATTAATAAGATATACCAAAAGTAGACAAAAAGAAATTTTAAAAATTTTGTTCTAACGCGTATCTTTTCATAACAATGCGATATTTAGAAATTCCAAGTTTATTCTTAGTTTTAGAGTTAATAAGTTAAAAAGTTAATCAAAAAATTCATATCCAGATTTGTTAAAATTCTGTCCGCCTGTTATCAATTTTGGCCAAAAAAATTGGATAAATTACCCATAGTGCTATGGATAAAATTTTGGCGTTTTGAGGCATCAAAAAGCACCATAAATAGTGCCAAAAGCACTAAGTTGGCATCGCTGGTACAAAGTATATTTATACCAAGTACATGCAAGTCTACAACAAATCAACAATAAAAAAACTTACATTCATTTTGTTTGTGTAAAAACATTTGATACTGTCAAACAGCCAAACATAAAGAAGAAAAAAATCATGGCGCACTAAAATGTAAGCACAGCTGATCACTTGCATGTACTTGTAATAAATATACTTTGGACATGTACATCAGGGATATAACTTTTTAACAATTTTTTAAAATATCAAAATTGGCATAGCACAGTCCGATAGAGCATAAAAAACTATAAGGGAACGTATATTTATTTTTTCGCAAAGGTCAAAAAAGTTCACGCACCAACCGCGATAAAGTTTTTAAAATTTTTGATTTTCTTTTTGGTTAAGAAAAATTAATAATATGTTTATTTAAAACAAAAAATAGCTCAAGTATGAAATTTCATTAATATTTAGAGATGGTAAGAGATTTTTCCGCAAACTAAAACGTATCTTTAACCTTTTTTAACAAAAAAAAACCATTGAAAAAAAACACCGTTTAAAATTATGAATATTCAATATTGCATTGGTTTAGAAAAACCAATTGGTGCGTGAACTTTTTTGAGAAAAATTACAAAAGATTATGATTTTCTTGGTTACTAGGACATGCATGGGTGTGCTGGAAATCGCAAAACGCAAGAATTTAAAAAGTCGTTTTTTTGTAAGATTCCTGTAATAAAAGAATTTTATGACAACTATTATACAAACATTTCTCTATTAAACAGAATTTTATAACAAAAATTATAAAAATTTGATTAAAAGTGTATCATAAACAGCCTCCAAATTCTTGCGTTTTGCGTTTGCGATTTCCAGCACACCCCCCATGGTTGACCTCACGGTACCATGCCAAAAATTTGGTTATACCCCTAATGTACATGTGAGAGGATAAAATTTAAAAAAAGAGTCGTGTTACTTATTATACTTTGGTATTTACCCTACAAGAAGACTACCGGTAATTTTACTAGTTATATGACCTGTAGTGTTGACCAATATATTGGTTAAAGTTTCTATTAGTTTATTAAGAGCAAAATGAAAAAACTAACCGAAACTCATGTGTACATGTGATTTTGCCTCTCTTTCTGACTAATGAATTCCACTCGACTACGGAACATATATCTGTACTGCTTACTCTGCTGCTTTTTATTAGTCAATGATAACCCAAATACCTTTATAAAAAATATATTATTTTATTTTTCATTTTAAATACAAATTTTTTTATTGAAAAAATTATAATCCAATTAATAATCAGGAAATTAGGCTTCAGAAAAGTAAGTACCACGTATCACTATTTCTGTGGCTGCTTGGTAACATAGCGTCTTCACCTGACAATTTTTTGTCATACCAAACGTCAAAGTTTATATAAAAAAAAACCGAAAATTTTTCTCAGCGTTTTTTTAATATGAAGTTTGACGTTTGGTATGACAAAAAGTTGTCAGGTGAAGACGCTATGTAACGTTTCACTTCTTGCGTGGGTCTGGAAATGGAGGTAAACGTACGACGAAATTGTAATAGTTAGTTCTTCTGTAGTAACTTATCATACATTTATGATAAATTTATTAGTTTTGCCCCGTCCATTGTTTTTTTTTTTTTTCAATAACTTTGATGCACATAAATTTGAAAAAAAATAACTTATGAATTCTCAAAATCAAAAAACAGTTTATTTCAATATAAATATGTATTTTTTATTATTTTTTTGCTGTCACTTACAACTACTTAACAAGTTTTTGATTTTAACAAACTGAACCGCAACAGAACAGAAAAACTAATCAATTTCATAGGTTTTTTAATAACAAAAACAAATCAGCTGATTCGTAACAGAACAGAAAGTAAAAACTAATTCTGCCTTTAGAATAAGTAATTTTTGGCTCATGCAAAACTTTACCTTATCAAAGTTATTTTTGGGAATACTAAATTTATCATTAATAAGATTCTCTATGACGTGCTAAATTCCCAATTTATATTTTTGATAAATACACTGAAATTTATTGCTGAGGAAATGCTAGTTTCTATGCGCATTTCACGAGAAATATCGGTAACTTTAACGAATTTTTTATTCTCTTTTTGAAATAAACAAATATTTTTGAAATATTGACGACAAATATCGGTTAAAAAATATAAGAACGTCAAAGTTGACATTTTAAAAAATTATTAAAAAAAATTTTAAAATAAATTAGCTTGTAAAATTTTTTTTTTAAAAGCATTAATGAAATCGAGTAAATATTCATTACATTTCCAAACAAATGGGTAAGTTTCAAAACATTTTATACATATGTAGGTAAAAGGTTCGAGATGGCCGAGCCACTCCATCACAACATTCTGCTTATACTTTTACACCCACTGTACTGTACGTGGAGAGAACATTATGTGTTTGTGCTTTTGTGTGTTACACATTTAATTATAGGTTCTACCAAACATGTAAGCACACCGAATGACTTGGAATTGATCCAACGAGGTCCGTCCTTCCAGCCGGCTGGCTGATAGTCTGTCTAAGCTAACTTTAAGTGCAAAGTTCTTTCCGGAATAGGTTTTTTGTGCCCATAAACCGTCTTGTTTTGTAGGTATTTAGGTTTAATAATGATTTAAATGAGATAGACTGGCTTCATTGACTATAATTTCTTACTTTTTTTGCATTAAAAAATGGCTTATTTACTATACATTTTTTTAATCTGTTAGCAGTACATTTATTATCGTTATTATTTAACAAAAAGTTTTTCTTGTCGTTAGCTGTCGACATTGTTTACCGTTTAAAATGGTTAAAATTTCATTACAGAATAGCTCTTAACGATAGTTATCGGCAAATTTTGGTTGTTTAAAAGTTACAGAATTTCAGAACAGGAAACCTTTTTCCAAAGACTTTGGAAAAGCTAAAGATATTAAAAACTGTAAAACGAAAAAGGCAAGGGTTTTTCAATATGTTCTTCACAACTTTGAATTTAATTTATGAACGCACTATTTCGCTGATCATCTAACTGTTACTCTCCTTTTGTTTTAGTAAATTCAACATTTTCATCATGGTAAAGTACACGAACAAACAACGTATGCAAATTATAAAAATATACTACCTAAATTCGGAGTCGGTGACCGCAAATTTAAGTGCGTTAACTTCAATTTTCGGTCGTTATTCTCGCCCTAGTGGACAAGCAATAAGAAGTTAAGTGCAAAAATTTGAGACTACATTTTCATTTTCTGATGCTGCCGTGCTAGTGAGACAACGGGTTGGTCGAAGTTCTCCGATTTGGCTCTGGAGAAGATGTACCAAGATGATGAATTTCATCGCAAAATCATCTTCAGTGACGAAGCTCATTTTTGGCTCAATGGGTTTGTGAATAAGCAAAATATGCGTATTTGGTTTGGTGAACATCCACATGTGCTTCATGAAAGGAGCGCCCTTAAGAAGTGGAGATAGCGGGTAGGTATGCTAGAAACAAATGTGGCGGTTGAAAAATAAAATGTGTTCGGATATACGTTTGACCGGTCTAGGCGGTTCAAAAAAGGGACCTACATTTTACCCCTCTAAAAGTGAGTTTTTAGCTTGAGCTTGATGAGCGTCCACGTAGGAACTACAGAATATGAAATAAACCAAGAAATCATGTGATTGCAATTAAATCGATTGCAAACTTTAACATCTCTGGCCTATTGCTAATGTGTATACATATATTTGTAATAATTGTTTTTGAACTTTGCATACACATTACCATCATTTTTATATTCGTTTCCATCTCCATTTTGCACGTGCGACACACTGCACTCAACTTTGAATTTTGGGGCGTTTTTTATTTTGCTATTGATTTCCCCGTGATGTTATGGCAACGAACTCAGCAAACATGCCTGCCTGCTTTTTCCTAGAATATTTTGTAACCAATCGATTTTCAACTCTTTCTATTACGTTCTCTGGGTGGTCGCTGAAAGGTGTTTGCAAGTAGTCAGGGATTGTGTGCACTCTGCAAAAGGCGACCTTGACGTTGACTTCACCGGAAAGTAAAAGTAGGAATATTTGTTTGAGTTTGTTCCACCTTGCAAATTACGTTATCAATTGTAAACACTTTCAAAAAATTGTAGCACTTAACCCAATTAGAGCCAACGTAGCGTTTAAACGTTTGAACGTGTAGTGGCTTTAAGATTAGAGTTGGCATTAAATCACAAATTTTCTAAATCGGCATGCTGCATAGTTTTCGTAAACTTTGCAAAATAAACAAATCTACAAATAATTTATTACATTTTTGGGTTAGATGCACAGAAAACATGGATTTTAATTAGCAACATTTTCTAGTTGTTGATAGAAGTAAACATATCATTCCCTTAATTAAATTTTTAATTTAAACCGATTATATTTTTGTTTAATGGCTTAATTAAAAAAAATTGCCGAAATATTTTTCTGTGGAGTGTCGAGGAGAAAAGTAGTATAACGTAATTTGTTTATCTGTTAAGCGCAGGAACATTTATTTTCACGTGCTTTTAACTTGTTTCGAACAAATAGTAGTTAAGATCCCTTACTAATGCCCGTAATTTCTACAAACAGACATCTGGTCGTGTTCGTACCTAACAGTTATCTTAACCTTACCGGTAAAACTATTTTCGTAATTTCAACGTTTATTTTGCCTACGTGTTCATCCTTTAAGGCCCGTTTTCACGACTTACCATTAAAGATCGAAATAGGTAATGGTACTAGTGAGGAATAAAGTTACCTTCAACTATTATTCGTTTTCACAACTTCTGTATAAAATAAACTTTAAATTTTTAAAAATGTGGCAATACTTAAGTAAATACCGATTATTTTTGCCAAAATAAAAATATGAACTGGCAACTACGTACATTCTTTTACTTTTCTCATTTTAAATTTTTGTTTGCACTAATATTTTTAAATAATAGTTGCGTTCGAGAACACAAAAGTTTTTACTATTTTTTACTAAACTTTACTGCATTTTACGAAATTGCGTTCTAGTACATAAAATGCAGTAAATGAGAACATAAATTGAGAGCGAAAAGTGACAGTTCTTGTCTGAGTACAGTAGTTTTGACTTAGCTGCACAATCTCCTTTGCACGATTTTTTGTGCAGGTACACAATTGTGGTTATCTGCACAAAAGTGCAGTTAAAGTAAAGTGTTTGATTTAAAAGTACATAGAATAAAAAATTATTTTATTATTTCAACCCAGCTATTATTTTCAATCGTCTAGGAGTCTACTGGGAATTCCACAAAGAGTGTTTTTGATCGACGAGCTCATTTTTTAATTGTAGACAGTTCTTCGCACGGGAGAAGCTGTTACACGTGCTGATTCCTATGAGAGATTCTTCCATAACGCAGCGAAAAACGCTTATATTAGTCGTAAAGGGAATCGTTTATGATGTATGTTGAGATTATCTTTTAAAAAGCAAGCCAAGAGTCGTATGAGACTCATGTAGGTTATATTTTACAACTCGTGAAATGCTCAGCAGTATGACTGAGCTACCTAAATAAAGGGCATCAAACGTATTTTTAATGCCAAAACTTCTTATTTTCATACAACTTTTATAAAACAAACCTTAAGGTCGTGAAATCAACACCATCCTGTCGGAAAGTCATTTTTAACAGATCCTTAGGTCGGTTGGTTTTATTAAAATTGTATTGGCAATAGCTTTTTCATACTTCAGAAACGGTCTTATTTAGGTAGCCCAGTAATTGTTATACGACTCTTACAGAGAATCCCAAAAGGTTCATTCCCAGATTTAAAGATGATCGTGTCAAAAAATAAATAAAAAATAATAAATTAAAAAGAGATTTAGATGTTTTTGTTACTCATCAGATAATCATCAAAAGATTCTTTTAGGTGTTGTATGTTAAACATAATCGTTTAACAATCAGCCTATGCTAGCTGGGAAATAACAGATCATGTTATACATGTATGTATGTATGTTTATTTAATATAAAAGAAATATTAACAAAAACAATGAGAATTAACAAAGAACATAAAAATTTATGCAAAAAAACAAAATAATTGCGATTTATATTTTTAAAAACAGCTTAAATTTGGTATTTATGTGAAAAAGTCACCATATATTTTTATGAGTGCAGCTAACTTTGATGTTTTCTATGAAAATATTTTAAAGCTGCGCAAAAATATGAAAAATGTGCAGGTTTACGAAATGAACGTAAAGAAGTATTTTGAAGAATAATTCCAGAAAATATGTATTTTGGGCAGTTAAGTCAAAGTGCAGCTAACTTTGATTTTTTGTATGAAAATAATTTTAAAATGCCAAAAATTTTGTGCATTTATCTTAAATGTGCAGGTTTAGAAAGAAAGTGCACTTAAAAAAGGAATTTGTATAAAATTATAAAGAATAATTCCAAAAATTATCAATTTTGTGCAGTTAAGTCAAAAGTGCACGTAAACAAAAGGCAGTTAATTCAAAACTACTGTATTTACAAATTTTTACTGAAGATATTTTTGCAGTAAAATTTAGTAAATCAAAAAAACATATGTTTCAAAAGGTAAACGAACAAAAGTAACAAATAAAAAGCAAACAAATTGTGAAAAAATTGTTAAATAAAAGAAAAGTTGAAATAAAAATTAAACCAAAACAAAAAGTGAATAAATATAATAAATATAAATAAAAAGTGAATAATTATAATCAGGGAAACCAGAAATATGCTCTAAAAAACACGTTTTATGCGCATTAAATATGCAGTAAAAACTGGAAAATATGCCATGAAAATGCTAAAAATATGCCCAAAAAAATTAAAATTGCTCACTTGAAGACACAATATTCAACAATTTAATAAAATCTAAAAAAGAATAAAATTCATATAAGAGATGTTTGCGCCGAATATTATCTAGATATTAACATCCATATGGGTTTTTGTTTTAAAGGGATTTTAGGTACGGTCGCTAAATTGTTAACAAATGTTAACATTTTAAAGGAATTTAAAGCTAGTTAAAGACGGGAGCTTTGAGCAAATGTGAACCGATTCGAAAATAATTTAATTTGAAGTAAAATATTTTTGGCACGAATTTAATTTAAATACCATCCTAATTAGATAGCTTGCGGATACAAAGAGTCTAATTCGGATGTGAAATTATAGACCGATTCTCACCTTTTGCATAGACTTCGTCCATATTTGATCAAATTATCTACAAAATTGAAATTTGTACTCTGCGCACAAGGCTAACATGGACAGACAACCAGCCAGGCGGATGGATGGACATCGTTAGATCACTTTTAAAAGTGATTCTGAGTCAATCGGAATACTAAAAGATTGGTCTAGATACAAATCGCATAACATTTATTCTAAATGACAACCTGCTTTGTCTTACAATTTAAGAGTAAAAATTAAATGGATATCGAAATTAAAGTAACAGATTTTCGAAAAAAAAAAAATTTTATTTGCTGGCATCTAATAAAATTGAATATGTATCAAAATATGCATTAAAAAGGCAAAATATGCGCTATAAACCTAAAAAATGCTGCAAAAAGGCACTTTTAACTAAAATATGCTGCAAATGGTAAAATATGCAAAAATATGCACTAACAAATCGATGCCAAAATTCATAAAAAGCTCTAAAACGGATAAATATATTGTTTCTGCCTTCATTAGTCGCACAAGGAAAAACATGCAATTGCATATTTCTGGTTTCCCTGATTATAATTAATTAAACTTTTTTGTGTAGCATTTATTTGGCTAAATACAAACTTTTGAAATTTTTTTGTTATGTTAAAGTTTTAGAGTTGTAAAAGTGTGAAGTATTTGGGTACTTAAGTAATCAATAGCAGAAAAATTATTCATGTTCTTTTAAATAATTTAACCCGATACAAATTAGTAAAATCAAATAAAATAAAAAACAAACAAATATGAAAGATTACATAAAATAGTTTGCTTGTATTTTCCAAAAATGTTCGTGTTATAAAAAGTATTTAATCGAATACCGATAAGAAAACCAGTTAAGTAGTCAAAAGTGTCAATATTTTTCAACACTTCAATTATTTGCCATCAGCTGTTGCCTTTATTTTACGAATTTTTACAAATTTTGCGTTCGCGTACTTTTTTGGACAACAGCTTTTTGTGAGAGAAAATTTTTTAGTTTACTCATTTAATGCATTTTACTGTAAAAGTAATCAAACGTACCGTTTTTTATGTAACGGTACTTTTGTGTTTTTCGGTGTATGGTCCGTCCCACTTGTGGAGCCCAACCAAAAGGTCCGATCGTAATAAATGGCATATCGTTGGAAAGGTAATTGAATGCCTTTTCCGTCGATATGCAAAAATAAGAAATTTGCCTATTTTTTTACATTTTTTTTCAAAATTTTTCATTTTTATTTGGTTTTTTTTATACGTTAAAGTAAAGATCTGGAATCTTTTATTCTTTTACCAAATAGTTTATTTAATTACCAACATTTTAAGCGTAATTTGATGAAAAATAAAGTTTTTATTAAGGATTTTGTAGAACGACAATATTTGTATCTTCATTGCTCACACACTATATTCGGCGTCCATCATTTTAAACGTATTTAAAAAAAACAAGTTAGAGGGCTATATTCGGCTGTGCCGAATCTTTGATACCCTCCACCGACATTTCGAATGTTTAAGGAGTAATATCTGTATGATGTTATTATTATCTTAAACTGTGACGATTTGTTATTACTTATGGTTTTAGGCGACTAAATTGTTTTCCGGTAGTAGGGTTTATATGGGGCCTTAGGAAATATATGGACCGATCGTCACGAAATTTCACAGTGTTCACAATGTTATTTCTAGTCCTAAAAAACTGTGACGAACCAAATTTTGTTACGCTAGCGTTATTTTTTACGGTTTTAGGCGTACTAAACGGTTTTCCGGGAGTATTGTTTATATGGGGCTTTGGGTAAATTATAGACGGATCATCACGAAATTTAACAGCGTGATTTCCAGTAAAATAAAACAAATTTTCGCAAAATCTTATCTTATTCCGTGCCTTGTTCCAGCATTTATGTTATTTTTTGTAACAAAATTATAAATTTTTTTAGGTGGTGGTTCCACATTTTGATTCATAGCTCTGGTCCTACTGAATCGATTTTGCTGGATTTCAATCCCAAACTGCTTAGGATAACTACAAGCAATTTGGCACCAAGTTTGTTCGTTTCTTTTGAGTTGTTCGAAAGTGAGCGTGTTTTCAACAGACGGACAGACAGACGGACATGGCTAAATCGACTTAGAATTACTCGAGGACCCAGAATATATATACTTTATGGGGTCTGAGATGAATAATAAAAAAGTTTCACACGGAATGACAAACTTAATATACCCTCTTCACAACTAATTGTGGTGGAGGGTATAAAAATTACTAAAAGAGACAAGATATAAAAAACGTTTAAACAAATTAATAGTTTTTATTTTAATAATGAGTAATAATAAGACAAGTTAAAAAGCAATAACCATTACCGGAATTTTTGACTTCCTTTTTCAATAAATACAAATACATCTAGTAGTAAAGATCGATGATATTTTTTAAGTTAACTACCTGCTACCTGTAGTAGGGTTTATATGGGGCCTAGGGTACATTATGGACCAATCTTCACGAAATTTCACAGCGTCATTTCTAGTCCTTTAAAACTGTGACGTACCAATTTCTATTATGATAGCATTATTAATTATGGTTTTAGGCGTACTAAACTGTTTTCCTGTAGAAGGGTTTCTATGGGGCCTAGGGTAAATTATGAACCGATCTTCACGAAATTTCACAGTCTTTTTCCCAGTTCTATAAAACTTTGATGTACCAAATTTTGTTATGATAGCATTATTTTTTACGGGTTTAGGCGTACTAAACTGTTTTCCGGGAGTAAGGTTTATATGGGGCCCAGGGTAAATTATGGACCGATCTTCACGAAATTACACAGTTCTATTTCTTGTCCTATAAAACTTTGATGTACCAAATTTTGTTATGATAGCATTATTTTTTACGGATTTAGGCGTACTAAACTGTTTTCCGGGAGTAAGGTTTATATAGGGCCCAGGGTAAGTTATGGACCGATCTTCACGAAATTACACAATTTTATTTCTTGTCCAATAAAACTTTGATGTACCAAATTTTGTTATGATAGCATTATTTTTTACGTTTTTAGGCGTACTAAGTTGTTTTCCGGAAGTAGGTTTTATATGGGGCCTATGGTAAATTATGGACCGATCTTCACGAAACTTAACAGTTTAATTTCTTGTCCTATGTAACTGTGACTTGCCAAAATTTGTAATGATAGCATTGTTAGTTAGGGTTTTAGGCTTAGTATACTGTTTTCCGGGAGTAGGGCTTATATGGGTCCTAGGGTAAATTATTGACGGATCTTCACGAAATTTCACAGCGTGATTTCCAGTTGAATAAAACGAATTGTTGCGAAATCTTATATCATTCTGTGCATTTTCCACCATTTATGTTAGTTTTTGTAACAAAATTATAAATTTTTTTAGGTGGTGGTTCCACATTTTGATTCATAGCTCAGATCCTACTGAACCGATTTTGCTGGATTTCAATCCCAAACTGCTTAGGATAACTACAAGCAATTTGGCACCAAGTTTGTTCATTTCTTTTGAGTTGTTCGAAAGTGAGCGTGTTTTCAACAGACGGACAGACGGACAGACAGACGGACATGGCTAAATCGACTTAGAATTACTCGAGGACCCAGAATATATATACTTTATGGGGTCTGAGATGAATAATAAAAAAGTTTCACACGGAATGACAAACTGAATATACCCTCTTCACAACTAATTGTGGTGGAGGGTATAAAAACGGAATTTTATATGAGATGAAAATAAAATTATGTTATTAAATTTATTTCGATCGGACTTTTCGGTTGGGCTCGACAAGGGTTTGAGTGGGATCATACACCGAAAAACACAAAAGTACCGTTGTCTAAAAAACGGTACTTAGAAAAAAAAAAATTACAGCGTTTTTTGTGTTCAGGAGGACCCAATTAACTTTCATATCTAGGCGTTCTTGGTAATTTTCCAAATTAAAAATTTGTAAAGCAGTGTAATTTACAAAATATACGTATTCTTGGAGCTGCCATATATAAAAATTATGTGGATACATTATGGCAATCTCAAATCTAAACCTTACGACAAAAGTTATAAGGTAGAACGTTCCTCTCTTTACCTTTTCCATCACTTTTAGATTAAAAGGAACTGGTGATAATTAAAAACTAGATTTCTATACACAGCATAGAATCTATTTGTAGAATTTACGGGCATAAGCCAAAGAACTTAAACTGACCCGTACGCGTTCCTGTGGCGAAGAATTGAAGCACAGCCGCGAATAACGTTTTAAGTTACAAAATAATAATTTTTCAGGGGAGCAAAAAACCGTTTTTTGACAGGCAGCATTATTTGTTTTAAAATTTTTTTTTTTCTATTATTAAAAATAATGATAATAAAAACTTTTATGCAAAAGGCATTTAAAACATTATTCCGCACTGCAAAACCATTTCGGTTTCATCATTTTGTTGGTAACTTGCAATGTTCTGCCACTGGCTGACACTTTGTACGCCATTTTGAAGGCGTTAAAGTGCATAGTTTTGCTTGATTTGATGTTTAAACTCTGTAAGAGAGTAAGGTCAACGGTTATCTGCAAAAAAAACCGTTTTTGCAAAATGTGGCGTTTACAACGTTATTCGCGGCTGTGCTTCAATTGTTTAAAAGAGAGAGTAAATTTGAGGTTATTCTCTTACAAACTTAACATATATCGTCTTCTTAAATTGCAAAAAGTGCACTTTGCATTACTTACAAAAAATGTATTTACTGCATTTTCAGAAACTTATCCAAAAAATATTTTGTTATACTGCTCTGCATAAAAATTATTAAATTTTTTAAAGCAAGTGTGAACAACTTTTTTTTGTGTTATGAAATAAATATGGGTAACAAAAAATTTTAAGTTGTGTACATTTGTAATCCTCTTCTATCACTAGTTTGAAATTTCAGAGCATCAAACATTAAACATTGCCTTACCTATCGGATTTGAATTTACATCTATTTCATGACATAACTTATTAACAATTACATCAGCAGTAAAGTTGCATTAAATAAATAAAAAAAATCCCAGGAATTTCTGAACAAATTTCCCTGATTTTGCACGGGAAATCCTGTATTAAAAACACTAACCCCCTTATGCAAAAAGTAAAGTTAAAGTTCACATTAGTTATTCATTAGTTTTTATTCTGCAAATCCCATTATTTGGGTATTGTGGTTTCCCGGTTTTTAAGTTCCCAAAAGTCGACGCTGTCTTGGCCCACCCCCATAATTTATCTATTTCTTTACACGTATTCTTTAAAAAAAAACAACATTTTTAATTAACTGAAATAAAATTAAAAGTGAATAAAAAAATGAATATGCAAATAATTTGTTGTTATGAACGATTTTAAGTTATGTCAGATATAACCAAAATCGAACGTGTGAAAGCATTTGTAAATTTTGACAGACATATGGGCAAATCCCAGAAACAGTCCACCAACCAAAAATTTTTCAAATGAATTTTTTTAATGGAATATAAGACTAGATGTATAATTTCATTTTTATATTAAAAAATATGTATTTCAATGATCATTAATGCAATAATTTTTACCAAATCCTACCCCACTGCTGACTTCTTAATGTTATACGTGAATTTAGCATTATTTTAGGTGATTTTTGTGCTTAAAGTAGCACTTACAGCAGACTTATCCAAATATAAGTTTCGTTAAAAAAAAGTTGACATTCATTAGTTAAGAAATTAGTTTAAGAAATGCAATTCATAAAAATATAATTTGTTTTGTTAAAATAAATAAAATATAATAATAAAATACTACTGGAAAAACTGTAGCGTGCGTTACGTATCGTGCGTCACAAAGGGTTCACGGCTTTTGCCAAAAAATCACAACATTTTTTGGCTGCGAGTAAGTGCGTTTAGAATTCTCTTTTAGTCATCTTTCTTTTAGGAATTAGATTTTGTATACCTTATCATGCCAAATTCGCTAAAAATTAGGAAAACGCACTTCAACCTTTGAAGTTACTTCCACTTTTTGTAGCGTGCGTCACAAAACTTTGTGATCAATTATTTCGCAACAAATACTTGCTAAGAAATTTTAATATATGCCATTCGTAAGTACATATTAATGTCACTAAATACTATATAAAAGTTGAAGCTATCTTTTTTGAAAGACCAACAAATTGTAATATTTCAATCAGAAAACGCGTGCGAATGTAGCGTTAGTCACGTAGGATTTGCCCATATGCAATAACGTATGGATTTAACATCTGACGAACCTACTGAAAATACAGATCGTGTTAAAGCACCTTTAGAAATCAGAGAAACCCGCCTAACTAAACTTCAAATATCCATTCAAGCTGATGCCTTCCAGCATAAGCGTGAAATCAGAAGTTTTAAATTCCTGTTTCATTTTGTTAAAAATGTTTTAAAGATTCTGTCGGACAATAAGTCGAACATTACGTCCACACCCTAAATCCGTTGAAATAGTTTTGTGATTATATCCCAAAATACATATTTTCCTTTCTTATATTGCCTATAAGCTGCTTGAAATTTCAGGATTTTGCAAATGATGTGAAAAACAAGACACTAATGAATATTATATGCCAACTGATTTGTACTTTAGGTCTCTATATTAGTTATTTGGTTTTTACCTTTGAATTCTATTTTGTTATTTGAAACCCTGAAAATAATAGAACTTTTACAAATTTTCCTTAAATAATTTGTCAAATTTTTTTTAATACCCAAATAAAATTAGTTTGTAAAGCTAAAAAAATTATTTGTATTTTAGAAAGATTTTTCGCAAGCGTTTTGTTTAAAGTATTATAATTTTATTTTTCGTAAAATGTATTTTAATCAGTCAAGTTCCCGTATAAATTCTATAAATAATAGAAATTTAAGATCGGAATACCAAATTTTCACAAATGATGAAATCTGTGGCGATAATTGCCATAATTTTGAAAGACGTTATTATAAGCAACACGATTCTCAAAAAATGGCTGCTTTAAAAATATTTGCATTTTTAATACTCCAAAGGTGGCGTAAAACGAAAACCGAACTTAAAGATTTGAATCAATCTTTGAAGCATCTTCGAAAGTCAGTAAGTATCTAAGCTGAAATCATAAAAAGAACTAAATTATTTATGAAATTTATCTTACGGATCTAGAACACTTGCACAGAAAATCAACTTTGTGTCTACAAAAATTTAATAAGAATGGAACAAAATCGAAATGATGATTTGATTGCACAACTTAAAAGAACTCTGAATAACTTGAAGCGCAAAATGGAATCCTGTAGAACATTTTCAAAGACAATATCCAATATAAAAAAAAGCCATACTCTATTGGAACAAGAACTCGATACGAAATACAAGGAAAACGATGCCCTGCATGAAGTTTTAGCACAAACTAATAGAAAGCTTATCCAATCTAGAATGGAGCAAAAAAGTTTACAATCTCAATTAAAGCAGAATCAACGATTCGTACAATCTTTGGAAGGTGAAAAGAATGTTCTTATAACGGAGGTAAACTTTTGATTTTTAAGTGAAAAAATTCATAAACTTATTAAATGCTTAATTATGTTAAAGCTTTCCAAACTTAACCAGAAACATCGAGAAATGGAAAGAAATTTTATGAAACAAAGGAAAGATAAAAACACTCAAATTGTTGAAGCAGAAGAGTTCTTGATAAGATCTCAAACAAGTACTTTTATTAATGTTCGGTAAGACATTTTTTTTTTGACCAAATTTGCACTAATTTCTAATCTGAAACAAGTGTGTGCAAGTAAGTAAAGTCAGGGCATGCAAATTAAACTAATAAGAAAGTCTTTGAAATACAACTACCTTTTAAGCTAAAAACCACGTTCGCACTGATTAATCTTAAGTCCACATTTGTATGATTTGATTCAGTGTTTACAAATGAGTCGTTCAGTGGATAAAGGGAATGAGTCCATTTTTGGCGTTTTCGAGATTTAGCGTGGATACACTTCCTTTTATGACTAATAATATATGTTAAAAATTTTGTTTTCAAATTTCAACGGAAACCCCTTTTTAAAGACAAAACATTTTTTTGTACGAAACACAAAATTTTTATTTTCAGTAAAAAAAGGGAATAAGTCCACGCTTGCATTTATATTGCATTAATCATTTGTTAACTTTGCTTTATATCACTCTCATTTGTTTCTATTTCTTGCCTTTCTTCTAACTTTCGCTACCCAGGGGCGAATTTGTCGATTACAGAAGCGATGATGTGATAGACACGAGTAAGATAGTAATGCACACCATCTGAATTACAACCTAGTACACTTTTTCGAATGCATTGCCGCGTTTGTGGAGTGAACGCCTACCACTTGCACACAAAGTAAGCGGGATAGTGAAGTGTTCATTCAATAAATATTAACTCATTACTGCTTCACACACATTGTAAGCAGGCAGTAGACAGTCTATACACAATCTCGCTTACTTCGTGAGCAAGTGGTAGGCGTCTTGCACACAACTTCGCACACATTTTAAGCAGGCAGTAGACAGTCTAAAGGTGCTATCAGACGGGATGTATTTTACATATGTACTGTCAAATTTTCCATCTGTAAAAGTTGTACACATCGTGTGATACATATGAAACTTTGCATGTGTAAAATACATGTGGAAATACATATGTAACTTTTTCGATTAGAACACGCTCTATTTTCCTGTGGCAAACATAAACAAAACAGCTGGTTTGTTTTGAAACGTAAACAAAAGTCAGCTTTTGTTTACATTTATAGGTTATGTCATAAGGAAAAACATAAGCAGGTGTGATACCAAAAATTATGAATCGTATGTAAAATGGAAATTTTGACATACATACGGAATTACATATGGGTAAGAAAAGTGACAGTACATATGTAAAATACATCCCGTCTGATAGCACCTTAATCTCGATTACTTCGTGGGCAAGAAGAAGTAAAAGATGAACGAAATTCATTTTTGTAAATTCCATTCACTTCCGTCATACACTTTGTAAGCTAGAATTCATTGAACACGAAGTGATACACACTTCATTGAAGAGATGTGATGTGGTATGCAAAGTTCGCCGTTGGGTACCTGTAAATTTTTTGTGTTCTTTAAATTGTTGTACTTAGTTCATTGCTGCATGAGAGCAGAGTAGTTAGAAGAGTTTCTAATTTAGTAAGTGCAGTGAATGCAGATCAATAGTAATCTTCGTCGTAAGTTACAACCTTCCTGCTAAAAAGCACTTGTGTGTTTTGTTTCGATTTGCAAAAAGCCTTAGCTTTTCCCAAGTTAACCACATCTACTGCTTATTACAAACGTTGTTTGTACGTATATGACTTAGGATTCCAAAATATGTATGCTTATTCAATTAAAACACTACGCTAGGTAAGCCAAAATATTTAGATGGATATTTTTTCGTTTTATTTCCGAACGAATGCTCAAAGTCAAAACGTAATTAATTTGCATTTTTACGTTATCGATTTTAACAACAAAAAATTTGGTGGATTTATTGCCTTTTTCCACTGAAACTCTTATCGATAAAAACGTATTTGTATCATATTAACAGGTTTTGTGAACACATACACTTACATACTAACATTATATATTTACAAATTGTAAAAGAAGCCCTTTTAATTAATTTTGCAATTTTAGTTTTGAGTTTTGTTGTAACAACTAGTTTTAAAGTCAACGTCAACTGTTCTGTCGTTTTTCTCCATTTCAAATTTTTGGACTCATTCCCTTTATCCACTGAACGACTCAAATGTCATTCACATACGAACATTTATCTTTAAATTTGAAACTTGAATATAAGAGCTGCTTTAAACTATATTTCGGTGTTCTTAGCCAGGTTTTTCAAAAGTGACTGTTTTCGAGCTATTCGAAAGCCGGGTTTTCAATGTCCAAGTTTTCAGCAATTTGAATAATTTTTTTTATTTTAGGGATACCACATTTCAATGTTATTCATCTATAATATCAGCAATTTTAATAATAAAATCTGGAGTTAATAAATCTTTATTAGGCGGCATTTCTACGATGATTTTTAAGACATGTCTTTAATTTGTAGACGAACTGTAGACGAATCCAGTAAAGAAAAATAAGGGTAAAAAGACTTAGTTTTTTCTAATTTTTTTTTTACTATCATTTCAAATTTTGTTATTACGTTTTATTTTCATTCTTTTTTTCGATTTCTTAAAACAAAAATTTAAAAAGAAGACGGGACTTAAAAGTCATAATTTAATGATGAAACGGAATTGAGTCTTCAACTTCAGGCAAAAATTCTAAAGCCCATAATTGAAACGTGGACAGTAACTTCAAATTCTCTCTCATTTCTTTCATTTTATTTTGTTCTTATTTTTCTTTGTTTACAAAATGTATGAAATTGAATGAATTTATGGTAGCATTCAAGGCGAATTCAACTACAGGTGGTGTCGGAACTACAACAATCCAAAAACAACAGAAACAGCATACGGATTTTTGCATTGCATTGTTAGTGCTTATAGCTCGAAATGTCAACCATTTTTAGCAAAACACTAACAACTCAAAACAAATAATCTCGAAATGTCAAAATCAGATGCCGTTTCGACACCACCTGTAGTTAATTCGCCTTGGGTAGCATTGTTAAGAAAATAAGTGAGAGCATTGGAAAAAACGTCTTCAACATAAAATTGATTTTATTTCTCGACCGCATTCTCTGGCGTAATTTTATGTCAAACTTTATGAAAAACATCGTTCAGCCCCAGTTCTGTTTCTTCATTTAAATGTAAAAATATTTCATATTTGGACTAGGACGGCATTTATACGATGATTTTTAAAACATGTCTTTTTTTTAATTTTCTTTTAATGCTGCTACCAAAATACATATTTATAATACATATTTACCATTGCAATTTGCCAATTTTACCAACGATTCTTTAATTTTTAATTTAAACCCAAAGTCGAGGGCTGGTTTAGCACTAAAAAGCCCACTAAAGAGCTGATTTCAACTACTTGTGGGAGAGTACGGCCTGAGGGAGAACTTTTCCTACGTGCTGTTGCTAATCAATAGCTACTGGTAGTATATTTCTAAAAGCATCGAAGGTAAAATAGCTCCAGCTTCTAAGCAGGGGGCAAGTGTATAATCTTGTCGGATTATGTACCCCAATTTATACCTGGTTGCTCTTACACACAAGCAAGGTTGCTTGTAGCCTAATGGATAAAATCCACCATACAAAGTACACTAAGAAAGTTATCGTTATCGTTTTTCATTGAAATGTGTTTAGAGTTTGATATCAGTAAGTCTGAGTTCATACGGCTCATGTCATATTGACAATATTCTTCCTTTTTCTTCTTTGAACATGAATTGGCGTTCAAATGAATCATGTCATGTTGACGTTATTTTTTTATTTTGTTTTATTTGATATTGAAAACAAAAACAAAATTAAACAACGAATGAAAAAGCAAAAGGTAAAGACAGTACATGCATCTGTGTACTCGTTTCTTTTCCCCTCGTCCCTCGCGCCAATAAAGTAGCAATCATGTCAATAAGACAAGAGCCGTATGAACACAGACTAACTGCAGAATTGCATTGCCAAATAGTCGAGTTAATACAGCCGATTGATTGTGGAAAGCAAGATTTCTAAGGGCCATTATTACAACTTGGCGTTAGCTGTTATCCGACAGTTAACAGACGCTTTTTGACAGATAACACATTATTATCTGTCAATTTAATCTTAACTTTAGCTAACTTCAAGTTGTAATAATGGCCCTAAGAGAATTTTATTTGTATCTAAAACTGACAAGCATTTTTAATCAAAAGAAATTTTTTTTCAGACACGTAAATGATGAAATTAAAAAATGTTTTGAAACTGGAAAACACGAGTTATCATTTTCGCAACTACAAGCTACTAATGTACAAAATAATTTAAACAATTCAATTGGTCAACGTTTTCGAATGTGCTGGAGCCGATTCATGGAGTACCCAAAATCTACCTTAAATTATGCCCATTTACTGTCCTACTACCTATTGCCTGCCATGCCGTCTCCTTTACCAAAATTTACATAAAAAAATAATATTTTTTTGCAATTTTATGTAAATTTTTATACTTTTTCGCCATTGTTCAAAAAAAATATTTTAGATTTATAAAAAACTAAAATATTTTTAATGAATAAGGCATATTTAGTAATTAAGTTTGGTTTTCTGGCTATTTTAAGAAAATTAAAACAAAATTTCGTGTGAGAAATTATATTGAAAACAACAATAAAATACGAAAATTTTCTTTGGGTTTTCGATATAATTTCTCATATGAACTTATCTGATCTGGGTTTGATATTGCACGTTCCAATACAAAATTTTTTTTTTTTTTTTTTTTGGTACTGGAATTAAGTTGTTTATCCAGCTTGTAACATCAAAAACCGAAAAATTCGACTAAATTAACGAAATTATCTACTGATGTGAAATTAAAAATTAAACAATAAAAAGAATTTTTGACCAGAATGTTATTAAAATGCAAATTGGTAAATTTTGTTAAATAAAATATAAAATTGTTGCTAATTTTAACTTATAATTGTTTATTTTCATCTTTATTAAATTACGTGAGTTTTTTTGAGATTGAAATGTTGTTAGTGGAGCTTTTTAAGCCCGTTAGAACTTAGGAAAGGGTTAAGGCCTAACTATAATATGATTATGCTAGCTTAAGCTACTGTCAACAATTAACGAAAAGCCTGTCAAATGCTTATTACTAACTTTTGGGTGGCTATTTTATACTTTTTGAACTTAAATAACTGTAACGCTTAGTTGCAAACATTTGTACTTTTGCTAAAATTATTTTCTTCGTATATTTCCTTATTATATAAATTTTTTGACAAAATGGTATTTAATGTCTACAAAAGAAAAGTTTATTGCCATGAGCAAGTAAAATCATGTTTATTATACCCACACCACAATAGTGTAGAGGGTATTATGCATTTGTGCTGATGTGTGTAACGCCTTAAAATACCTTAAAGCATATACCGATCGTCTTAGAATCATTTTCTGAGTCGAACTAACGATGTCCGTCCGGCTGGCTGGCTGGCAGGCTGGCAGGCTGGCTGGCTGTCCATGTAACCTTGTGCGCAAAGTACAGGTCGCAATTTTGGAGATAATTTGATGAAATTTGGGGCATAGGTTCTTATTGGCAAGGACCAAGCCAAGAATCGTAGGACCACGAGGGAAGATAGGGGGAAATTTCTTCCTCTCAGAAACTATCAAACCGATTTCAATGAAATTTAAAACCTAGATAGAACCATATCTATGTATGTATATAGACACAAAATGTATGCATTTTTTTTTTAAATAGGACCACGAGGGGAGATAGGGGCAATTTCTGCCTCTCAAACCGATTTTAATGAAATTTAAAACATAGATAGATCCATATCCAATGGACACATTAGCTATACAGTTTTTCAAAAATAGGACCACAAGGGGAGGTAGGGGCAATTTCTGCCTCTCACAAACTTTCAAACCGATTTTCATGAAGTTTATAAACATAGATAAATCTATATTTATATGGACACATAAGCATGATTTGTTTTTAAATACTGTGGTGTAGGGTATCATATGGTCGGGCTTGACCGACTATACTTTCTTACTTGTTTGTATTAATTTTAAATGCAATAGTGTTTTTTTTGTTGATATTTTTCAATATGTAACCAATAAACAGCTGTTTCCTTAAGCAAAGTGCGATTAGTTTCGCTACTTGCTTAAGCAAATGACACTTGACGAAACTTAACGAAAAGTTGCTTAAGTATATTATAGTTGTACAAATTTGATTATATTTATTCGCACATTTGCTTAAGTAAGCTTAAGCACATTATAGTTAGCCCTTTATTTGTCAAACGAATTGTCATACTGCGCGCAGTATTCTGTCGACAAGTGGTATAAAAGCAATGTATTGGGCGGTGCCATCGATTGTTATAGCTTCACAAATCTTTTAGCTCATTAAAAATATTTTGTAATGGCAGCTTTGCGGCATTTAATTGATACTGCTCATGGTAATGCTACATATGTTCATACGACGTTATAAACCACTCGTTTCGCTCTTAGAAACTAGTTTGCCAAACATGCTGTTCATACGGTTCATTCCTGTTCCATTTTGAAATTTTTTTTGTTGTTACTGTGATTTTTTTTTAAATAGATAAAAAAAAGTAAATAAAACTTAAACATATATTATTTAACACTTTTATTGATATTATTTTGTTATAATTATCACTTTATTTAATTAAACATCAATTTTTATTTTGTT
Source organism: Pollenia angustigena (assembly GCA_930367215.1). Classification (NCBI taxonomy): domain Eukaryota; kingdom Metazoa; phylum Arthropoda; class Insecta; order Diptera; family Polleniidae; genus Pollenia; species Pollenia angustigena. The sequence continues at coordinate 112,795,394 of OV884057.1, read as the reverse complement.
TTTTTCTTTGTTTTGATTTTTTTTGAGAGCTAGTTCAGATAAACTAACGATAAATGTTATCAAAATTGGAGATGATAGTACATTTTTCCTGTTTCGCAGCCTGTTTCAAAATGAAACGACCTGTTTCGCTCACAAAATTTTGTATGGGGAAACAAGTCGTTTCAATCATGTTTGGGGCGCGAAACAGGAATAAGAGAGCGAAACACGAATATTGCTGTCCGTGTGAACATGGTATAAAGGAACATGTGATGGTATTGGACCAAAACTCAAAAGAAAGTATAGCCATTGCCAGTGATACCACCAGCAAAATTCAAATTTACACTTTAGATGAAGCAAAATTACCCAATTTAAATGAAATTACACCTGATATAAAATTTAAGTTTTATTTAATAAAAAGACATTTTCAAAGAAACAAAAAATCAACAAACTTATTGGAAGAAAAAGTCAAACTGTTAAGATTCTTATTGTAATTTAAAAAAAAAAATAACAAAAATAACATTAAAGACTAAAATACAATTATTAAAGCTTAAAATAATGACTTTAACTTCCACATTTGGTTGCATATATCTAAAGAAGTTTCAAAATGCTCATTGCCATTCCTTTATAATGGGTGTTTTTAAGACCGATAGAAGTTACGAAAGGTTAGCTGTCAAGCGAACTGCCATACTGCTCTCACTTTTTGCTCAGGCACATCATCATGAATAGATGCATCCTTGAACAACGTCACAAAATTATCTAAATTTACTTTGAAAATCAGCCATAGATTTTCGAAACTTATAGGTGACCTCATGATCAAAATGACGCAACTTATTTTTTCGACAAGTAAAGGCGATGTGTTGATTTAGAGAAAATTAACTGGCAAATAGATTTCAAGGCCGTGCGATGTGATGTATCTTGATTGTTTTCCGTAGGCCTGTGAAGTCACTGCAACAATTGATGTCATAGAGATCAGCATTGTTCATTATTTGTGACATGCAGCCATCAATGATCATAAAGTGGAACAAAATTGGACGTCTGAAATGCGTTTCGTCAAGAACAGGCGCGGTGCCTATTTTTTTGAAGACAGTAATTTTTATCCAAATCTAAAAGTTCATCTTCCGACATTTATTACCGAACTCTGAAAATATACATATTTAATGATTAAAGACTTTTCTTAGAAATAAATCTTGAAATCAAATCTTGATTTTATTGGGGTATCTGAAGTAAGAATTTAACAAACAGCAGAATAACACCTTAGAGAAAATACCCAAGCTCTACCCACGACAGTAAAAATTATACCAAATTCGGGTAATTACCCATAAAGTGGCAACACTGACCAGGACATTCTTTAATTCAAGAAGTGGACTGTGTCCATGATGTTATTGACCGGTACATACTTCATTAACTAAATTTGCTTAAAACAATGCCAAATAATAACACAAAATGAAAAGTTATGGAAATGCTTCCGGAAGATTTTGGCACATATTCATTGGAAGCAAATAAAATGGACTTTCGAAAAGTCCCTTTTGCTAAAATTAAAATACTTCTATACAGTTAAAATAATGATTTATATATATATTTTAAAACTTCTACCAGAGAGGAAAAATATAAAAATGCAATTTTGGTTAAGTCTGCATCAAAAGATTGTTTGAAAACTCCTGAGAATTTGTTGACGAATGTTTTGAAAATATCGAAACCATCATTTATTTTCAGCGGGACATAAAAGACTGCTTATATTTCTTCCACGTGTTAATAAAGCTTATTATAAAAATTTAATCAATATTAAGTTTTAATTTGACTTAATTAATTAATAATTTGATTTAATTTAAGTTGTTTAATTTGTGGCTTTTTATGTACCTTTTCATAACAATAGAACTGTTTTTTCTTTTTTTGTAAAATAAAATCAAATAAAAAACAAGTAAGAGTGCTATATTCGGCTATGCCGAATCTTATATACCCTTTACCATGATGAAATAAGAACAAAAAGTTATATACATAAATAACGTTCTTTAGATAGGTATAAATAAATATTAATTGAGCCCGCCAACTTTTCATTTCGTCATGCCGAAGAATATAAAAAAACCAAAAATTTATATATGTATGTATGTTCCACTTTTGCCAAAGTTGATGTTTGAAATTCGTTTTATAATCTTAAATCGTTTTTTAGAACATAAAAAAATTTAAAAAAAACAAGTAAGAGTGCTATATTCGGCTGTGCCGAATCTTATATACCGTGCACCATTGTGGCAGCAGAATACAGAGCAACTAGACAAAAAAAAATTTTTTTTACCAAAAATCGGCATTTTGATAATTTAAAGGCAAAAAATCGGCAAATATGGCAGGGCTGACTGCAACAGTTACATAAACATACCCAGCAAAAACTTGGTAATGACATGCCATTACTGAACAACTTACTTTTCAATGACTACTACATACCATATTCATTACATAGAAGTAGTTTGGTAATGACTAATTTAACTCCCTATTTGTAAGCGAGGGTGGTAAGTAGTTGCCTACAATAATTTAATCTCATATTTACGCTCTTAATTGAGTAAAACAACGTTTTTTTATACAAAAACTACACTGCCCCGGTAGACTAGCTGGTAGTGAGCTAGTCTATCAGCACCGAGGTTGCGCGATCGAATCCCACCAGAGACAAAATAAAAAATAAAACAAAGTAAAATAAAATAAGAAAAAATAGAAAAAAAAGTAACAAAAAAAAATTTTTTTTAAGTCATTCAATGTTAGTTGTAATTTTGGTGACATCGGAGTAATAACTTTTTAACTCCCTATTTGTAAGCGAGGGAGGTAAGTACTTGCCTCCAATGACATCACCGTGTTAAAATAATGAGTTAAAATGCCAATGTATAAGTAGTGAAGAGTCGTTATATTAGCTTTTTAACTCATTACTTTGCAATGTAAGTTTTTGCTGGGTATAGATACTAACATATTTGTACATACCCTGTAGGAAGTCAAACACATTTATAACTAACTTCAAACTGGTTTTTTTATAACCACATCTAGTTGATTAAGTGACTTTTTTCCTTGTCGACGACTCATTATTTTAACATAGGCATGTCATAGGCAGTAGTCAATTGGCCATCTTTGCATGACTTTTTAACTGACTACTAACTACTTATTTTTCAACCTATTTGTAATTAATTAAAAGTATTGTCAGTTTATAATAAATTATTTAAATTTTAAATAATTTTTGTCAAAAAAATATATGTATGTATGTACATATGAACATGCATACATATGTATGTTTATATTTATATATTTTGTTATAGAAATAATTATTTATGAAAATTTTGCATTAAACTGCCCTTAATGATGATGTATAATAGTCCTGAAATAAATACGCCACATAATTGCTAGAACATAAACAGATTTGTATTGATTCATTTTTTAATTATTTTAAAATGTTTGTATATATTTTTTTCATTTGACTTCATGGCATGCTTGTTTTACTTATTTTGATTTTATTTGTGTTTTACGTGTGCCTTTTTGGTTGATATCTACATGAGATTTAAACCAATTTGTAGTCATTTAAAAAAAAGTTAATTTATAGTTAGTGTTTTTTGCAACTGACTTTTTTATTTACTACAGGGTATATTTAAACAAACTTAATTATAAACAATAAAAATAAAAAAAAACAAACAAAAATAAAAGAAACAAGTTAGAGTGCTATATTCGGCTGTGCCGAATCTTTGATACCCTCCACCGACGGTTCAAATGTTTAAGGAGTAGTATCTGTATGATGTTATTATTATCTTAAACTGTGACGATTTGTTATTAATTATGGTTTTAGGCGACTAAACTGTTTTCCGGTAGTAGGGTTTATATGGGGCCTGGGGTAAAATATGTACCGATCTTCACTAAATTTTACAGTATCATTTATAGTCCTATAAAACTGTGACGAGCCAAAATTTGTTATGATTGCATTATTTTTTACGGTTTTAGGCGTACTAAACTGTTTTCCGGTAGTAGGGTTTATATGGGGCCTAAGGTAAATTATGGACCGCTCGTCACGAAATTTCACAATGTTATTTCTAGTCCTAAAAAACTGTGACGTACCAAGTTTTGTTACGCTAGCGTTATTTTTTACGGTTTTAGGCGTACTAAACTGTTTTCCGAGAGTAGTGTTTATATGGGGCTTAGGGTAAATTATGGACGGATCTTCACGAAATTTAACAGCATGATTTCCAGTCAAATAAAACAAAATCTTATCTCATTCCGTTCCTTGTTCCAGCATTTATGTTATTTTTTGTAACAAAATTATCATTTTTTTAGGTGGTGGTTCCACATTTTGATTCATAGCTCTGGTCCTACTGAACCGATTTTGCTGGATTGCAATCCCAAACTGCTTAGGATAACTACAAGCAATTTGGCACCAAGTTTGTTCATTTCTTTTGAGTTGTTCGAAAGTGAGCGTGTTTTCAACAGACGGACATGGCTAAATCGGCTTAGAATTACTCAAGGACCCAGAATATATAAATACTTTATGGGGTCTGAGATGAATAACAAAAAAGTTTCACACGGAATAACAAACTTAATATACCCTCTTCACAACTAATTGTGGTGGTTGGTAAGAGCAGTTACGTAAGAATAGTAATTAAATCAAAAATTTTTTAAGCAGGCCTTTAAAACGGCCTGAAGAAATAAGGTCTTCTGAGTTTTACCGCTGGGAACACATTAGGAATAAAATCCACCACTTGTAGTGAAAAAAAAACACATTACCAACACTGTATTACCATAGCTACTGTATGACCGTAGAAACCAAAATTTAATTGGTTTGTATGGTATGTTTACCCCGGGTCTCCACGTAGCAATATTTATTGCGGCAAACTTCAAATTTGATTGCTCCATTAAATTTGCGACGTATAGACCGCAAATTGCCATGAGTGGCAATCCATTGCGCAATGATTGCTCTTCTTATTGCTTAGCAATCTGCTGTCAAATCAGTTGTATTTTATTTGACATTTCATTTCTCTGTACGGTTGTTTATTTATTAGTGTCTTTATTTATAAAAAAAAGCAATCAAGAAAAAGCCGCCAAGTGAAAAAATACTTCAACAAAATACAGAAAAAGTTTTTATATATTATATTTTTAAATAAACGTCAATATCAACAAAAGCAAACGCAAATAAAAAAAAAGTAAAACAAAACACAGCTACGACAATTACAATTAATAATTTTGTTAATATAATTTATTAATTTAAAAAAAAAAATTAACAACCACTTCAAAACATAACATAAAATATTTGTTATAAATACAGCCACAATAATTTATAACACTATTCGCGGTGAAAATTGCAAATTTATGGCAAAGCAATTTCAAGTGTTCTCCAGCAATATAATTAGCAATTATTGCTCCATTGTTCTGTCATTGTTCTGCCGACGTTATTGCTTGTACTTAGCAATAAAAATTGCTACGTGGAGACCCAGCGCTATGTAGTTTTGGTAATACAGTGTTGGTATGGTAATGTCACGTCTAATTGGACCTTTAAAGGAAAACATTTGAGGCAGTCGTGGTTTTTTACTCATATCTCAGCCATTTGTGGACCGATCTTGCTGAATTTCAATAGCAAACAATTCGGAACCATATGTGACATAAATGTATAATAACCTGGCTCCCATCATATATGGGGTCTTCGGAAAATCCATTTCAACGGACAGACGGACATCGTTTAATCCTCAAGGACCCAGAATATATATACTTTATAGGTTCTAACATCAATATTATAGAAATAACAAACGGAATGACAAAATTATATGTATATACCCTTTTCACCACCTGTGGTGAAGGGGTATATAAAAAAAATTATTCTCAACAAAAAGTTACTCAATACACAGCAATAAGTATACGTATGCAGCACAAAAAGCCACTTGTTTTTTTTTTTTTTTTTTTTTTTTTTTTTTTTAAAGTGGCGTATGCGGCACAAAACAATTTTTTTTATTTTCAAAAAAATACTATTAAATTCTAACTTTATTCATAAAATTTACAGTTTTCTTCAAAACATATACCGGAAGCAGTGGTAAAAATATAAAAAAATTATATCGGGTACATTTTGAGAAATCTTCATGTGAATCTTCTTTGTCGTTTTTCTCCACTTCTACTTTTTCGCATATGCGCCAAACCAATCTTAATGGACAAAATTAACGTATTTTAACGAGAATGCATCATTGATCGAATTTTTGTTCGATAATTTTCAAACAAGCAACTTATTGTTTTTGCCGTTTTCCGATTTATCGTGCAATAATGCTGTTGTAGCTTTACGACTTTCGCTTATTGAATGCTTTAATCCTCGCAAGTTTCAATTTTGGCTTTCGTTTTCACAGAAAGTGATTATCCTTTAGCCATATTGATCATAATAAACCACTTTATCTGATAAAGAAAAATTGGAGTCGATACTCTTCCTATCCTTTAAAACTATAATAGCTTTTTCATCGAAAATTAAATAATATTAGCAGTGTGACCAGATTTTTTAAAAATATAAGGCTAAATCATGTTTGAAATATAGCTAAAAAAAAAGCTAAAGAAGGAAATTAAAAGCCAAAAAATAAAGCTAAATTTTTTTTATAGCTTCTTGTAGTAACTTTTAATTATTTCGGTAATTTAAGAAATGCTTTTCTTAAAAAAGAACATTTAAAAAAAATGTTGGCCCCCCCATAGATTTTATACTGGCTACGCCCATGAATTCGTGTACTGTCATCGGGAATATGTATGCATGCAAAGTTTCATCCATTTGCATTGCGTATAAGGCGGTTAAATTAACGTTACAAGATTTGATTTTTCGAAGTGAAGCTAAAGAAAAGGTTTTAAATACGCCAATAGAAAAAAGTTCATTCTTATTAGTGTATATTCCTACATACATAGTATTAAAAAAATAAGCACTTATTTATGTATTTTTATTTGATTGCTATATATTGTGCTCACAATAAAACTTGAATTTCCATTTTTATTAAGTTGTTTTCTTATTTTTCCTAGTATTTTCTATTATTTTCACGTTATATTTATATCTAATCGCTGTAAAAATATTGCGCTTTTTTGTATACTTTTTGATAGTAAAACGGCTGGCTTAAAAATTATTTTTCATATCTCTGGCATTTTGACAAAACATCTATGCCTGTATTCATAAAATTTATTTAAATTTAAAAAATTTTTAAAGAACAAATTTACTATGAAAATTATTAATAACGTTTGTTAAATTTAATAATCGTTTATGAATACCGGGGCCAACGTTCAATTTAAAAAGTTGAAAAAAATGCTGTTAATCATACGAATTTTCATTTAAAAAACATTTTTGTTTACGTTTTTTAAATTTTGTATTACAAACGAAATTTTTCTTTAATTCTGGTTTATTTTATTTTTTGATAGAAAATTATTCAGCAAGTTTTTTTTTAACTGTTTTGCAATCTTATGTTGACTTACTTGGCGGCCACACGATCAAGTTTTGCCTTTCAATTTGCAATACAGTCTTACTTTTTTACTTACACACTCACACTTTTTAAATTGACTTCGAGATGGCTTTCAATTTCACCTTTCCATTTGCTTGGCAATTTTACTTTCAATTTAACAGCTCAAGTTTGCCTTTATAAATTGTTAGGAATCTTTTCATTAGCACATTTGTGTTGATTTTATGTACTGTACATTTCCCTTTTATGTAGGACTTATACAAACTGTCGGTAACCCTAACATCGTTTTGACATTTCTACTTGTCACTTTAAAATGTTCCCTCCTTTTTATTATCGGTCTCTTTCTATTGTTATCTATCCTCATTAAAGTCTTTTGCTCAAGGTCTATCCAATAGGTCTGCTTAAGAAGCCAGATGTTTATTTGGTTTTTTCCTCAACAATATCAAGAGTTGCTTACATTTTCCTTATACGTGTATATTTTTGTTTACTGTTTTGGTTTTTTGCCACACATACATGCACACAAAACACATTTTTCCTTTTGTTTTGCCTATGTAGTAGTAAGATTTTGATAACCGCGAGGAATTTTACACAAACAAAATGCCTGTTGTTTTTTGTATTGTTGTATTGTTGTAGTAGTAAGCAGACCTATTGGATAGGCCTTGCTTTTGCTCATGCAATTGGAAATGAACCGTTATTTTCCATTTGGATGATGCAATATTAAGTAAAAATTTCATCACGTAGGCAGTAGATACATAAAGGAATAGAAAAAGTAAAAACGTGGCAGTTGTGAAGAAGATTTTAACATGATCGGTAGTGGATAAGTCTTTAAAGGCAAAGATAAAAAAAAAGTTAATTCGGTTTTTTTATTTAAATATAATTTTCTTTTGTACCATGGAAAAATATTTTCCCAATTGACATGAACAAGTGGAAAAAATTAATAAAAACAAAAAAAAAAATAATTTTACACCACAAAAGAATCAAGCTTAATCAATAGGTGTAATAAAAGTCAGCCGAAAGAAAAAAAATTGAACGTATAAAGGTGTCTGAGTGATCGTGTATTGAACATCCCTTAAAACAAATTAAATATAAACGAAAATGAAAAAGAAAATTAAAAATTTATAAATTTTATAAGAAATACTAAAAGTTTTAAAATTATTTAATCTGATTTATCTAAGCACATTATTTGTTTAACTTTTGGTGGAATCAAATTCAAATTAAATTATCAATTTATGGAAAAGTCAATGCTTAATAAGATCTGTGAACTCAATATAAAAAAAAAATTTATTTAGAGCTAGCATTTTGTTGTTAAATTAAAAAGAAAACTTAAAGTAAATCGAATAACTTGTATAAATTAAATGTAAACGTTTTCTATAAAAAAAAAAGGAGAAGAAAGAGGAATAATTGTAAAGAAGTGATGATATTTTGCCTAAAGAAAAGAAGAAGACATCAGCAATAGCTGGTGCAATTTTGTTTATAAGCGGAGTGGTTAAATTAAAATTGTGAACATTGAACTAATTATTACTTAGTTAACATAAACTGGAACTAATAAAAGAAAAATTTTATGTGAAACCCGGTACTATGCTATGTAAACCTATAAATTGATAAAAAGAGGACATGAATAACACCAAACCTGGAGAAAAGCCTAAAACCGACAAAAGGAAACCACAAAACTACTCAGGGGATATATACACGTGGTACCAAATAAATTTACTGAGATTTCGTTAGATAAAACCACTAAAATAACAGCTGTTTCAAACCAAAAACAAAGTGGTCAAAACCGGTTAAATGAAAAATCAACCCAAATAAGAGAAAAAAAGAAAACATTTTACAACATCAGAAGCAGAGAATTTAAAATCCACTCAAAAGCAGACGTTAAACAAGGCCTTCTACGGATCCAGCTCCGTCATCTTAAGTTCATCGTCATCGTGAAGTCATCGTCAGCACCAGTTCATCATTATTAACCCCTACAACAACAGCAACAGCATCCTCTTCATCTCTAACCCCACTGTCAGGTTTAGTTTTACATTTATTTAAGATTTTTTTTTATAATACTTACCTATGTATCTATTTTATTATACAGTATATTTTCTTTGCTACAACTACTAACACTATATTACTTTCATTAAAATGAATTTTATTTTGAAAATGGAAAGCTAAATTCTTTTCTTTGAGAGAGGCAGGTGAAGAATGGTTGGGGTAGGTATACCGCAGTGAAATTTCATGGGGTAGCATGAGACATTGGGTACCCATGTTGCCAATGGCGTAGTTCCATTGAACTTTTGGGAGGGAATAAATGTACCCAGAATGACTTTACCATCTAGTCATTCCGATTTTGCTTAGTTTCAGACAACATAGTTGTTGGTTTTTTTTTTTGCTCATTTCATTTGGTGATTTTTTTTTTAAGGCATTTATTTTTATGCTTACGCGGCGAAGACTTGGGTCAAGAACCTCATCACCTCTGGCAGAGCTAGCCTCTTCAACCTTTATATGCCTTAAGCCCAGTTTTTGTATTTCCAACTTAATATTGACAAATTTGTATAGCCCGCGCGTAACAAAATTGTGTTGTTGTTGACATCTTGGAAGTAAATTGCTTACAAATTGAGTGCAGCCTACGTCACAGCTTTCAATTTATGTAAATTTTGACAAGCAATACCCATATTCTGTAACTTAAGTGAGAACTTCTTGCATCGAAAAGATGTGAAACAAAATATTCCATCGTTTCTCGAATAGAGAGAAAAATGTAAAATAAAGACATTCGCATATTTTATAAAAATGGTAAAAGCAAAATAATAAAATTATGAAAAATGTGCCAAGAACAAAATATTATTATTCTTTGCATTTTGCATTTTTAATTGATTTTTAGTGTTAAAATTTTTTTCTCGCCCCATTTTTAATAGTGAGTTTATTTGACAGTTCAAAGTGGGAACTTTTCTCACCAAAATGTTACATAGGGTGTGTGTGAAACGGTAGCAAAGTTCTATGGTGAAATGAAATTTGTTTGTGGTGGAAAATTTTCATATTTGTGCTGTGTGAAATTGTAACATTTTTGACAACGTAAAATTTTGACATAAAGAAAAAAACAATTACTAATAGTTTTGTGAAAATTAATAAATTAAACAAACGTTTACCAATAATCATTTCAATTATGTTGGAAATGAGATCGTCCCAACTATTTGATGAATTCGTTCTGATATATTAACAATTTTTACAAAAAGTTTGGGCAAAAAAGATTATACATATTAAAATATTTTAATCTTGTATAATTCTTTTCAATTTTTTTTTTACCACTGGTCCTGCTTCCATATTATTTTTTATTTTGTTTAAACAAATTTGATGAAAAAAAAAATTTTGTGGTTGTCAAAAATTTCTACACTTATGTCAAAATTTATACTAGCCCCTAGGGCTAGTGAAATTTTATTCACCTCAATAGTGTCAAAATTTTACTTCCATGAGTACTTTGCTACCGTTTCACTCACACCCATACACACATTTTCTGTAAATTGGCGAGTAATTTCCTTACGTGACAGCTTGTACTCGCCAAAAAAAAGTTACAGACACAGTTAAGTGAGAAAAACAGCTGTTTGTTTCAATTTATGGCATTTTTGTTTCATTTCACACATTTCAATCGAAAACTTTCTCAGTGCGAGAGTTACAGAACATGGGCACAGTATATGTAAAATACTATCAAGAACAACTTGAACGTGTGGCTGCAAGGTTAAGATGTTTTGTCAAAATGCCTTATACATATATGCTTTTAATGTAACTATAAAAATTGTTTTGCTTTTTAACTCAAAATAGGTAGATAATTCTTCAACAAGTGCGATATGTATCAATTAGGGATGCCAATTGGGACCAGGTGTTTTGAAACCCGACGTTCGGGATTTTTAATTCAAAAAAACGCGATCTCGAACGGATCGGAATTTCATATTTTTAAAATTCATATAATTATAATTTAATGTTTAGGTATAAATATTAAAACAAATTAATTCATGAAAAACATTAAGCTCTTTACAAAATAAAACAGTTTAATGTATTCTTTTAAAGTAATATGGAAGAATTATGTATTAAAACTTATATTTTAAAATGCTTCTAAAACAAATTAATGACGTCTGATAATCGATATCTTATTTTATGTGCAAACATATTCAACACTTCTGGGTGGTATCGTAAATAAATAGCTACATAAATGCTATATGACAATATTAATTTATTTTATCTCAAGTATATATGCAAGTATTAATCTAATAAAATAAACTTTAACAAATATGTGTCAAAAGACCTTTGGTTGAACCCTCTAAAGTTTTTAACACCTTTTATTATTCACTTAGAAAAAAGACCAAACCGAACTTTATCTTCGGATTTTGTTTTCTGTGGTACAAAATGCATTGCATGTAACATTTATTCACTTGCGACTTCTTTTTTTAACCAGTTAAAAATTAGATTCATTGCCAGTAAGATTTAAGCTTTGTTCACAATCAGAGCAACAATCTCTTATTTCTTCCCAAAGTTTTTTTTTAAAAAAGTTAAGTCTACTTCTACTTCGGCAACAGTTTCTATGAAATTGAAAATAACGTTTATAATAATTCCATTTAGTTTTGAATGAAAATTTTAACAAAATGTTCCAACAAATAATAATAATTACTTAATATTGTTCTGGGCAAAATTTGCAAACGGGTTCTTTATTTAAAATGTGTGTGGTCGGGAAAAAAAAATTGTTGCTCTATTATGAACACCAAGTGAAAATGTTTCTGGGATGGTGAACGAAGCTTTAATTTAAAATTTTTTAAGTTATTTTTACGTGGTGACTCACGTTTATTTAAATATACCTAGTTGTATTTGATAAAAAAAAAAAAATTAACACAGTTTATACTAAACCCAAAATCTCTTTTTTTACATAAAAATCCTGGGATTCGGCACTTAAATTTTTAGAATAATCCCGGGTTTTCGGTATTCGGAATTGCGGGACTGGCATCCCTAGTAACAATTGTGTTCGTGCAGTTGTGACAATTAAACACAGCCAAAAGTTATTTGGTTCGTGTCATCAATAAGTATTTTGCAGTGGCGCCATCAAGTGGTAAATAGTAAATACAATTTTTTTTAAAATCTAACCCATAAGGAACCAGCAGTGGCACATTTTTTAATTAAATTCCTCTCAAAATGTACTTTCCACATATTTGTTTGGCCCTACGCGTCGCAAGAAGCTAAAGTATAATGAGTAAAGGTATGTATGTATGTATTATTTTTAGAAAACATTTTTTATTTGGTTTTGGATCGCGACAAAAACAAAGATTTATTTAAGTTCAGTAATGCGCATTGTGCCTATGAAAACTGTTGTGATTTTTAGACAGGTCACCACATAATTTATAAGTTAGCAAACAATTAGGTGCGTTCGAGATCTTTAACAATAAAATGTTGTTAATAACACTGTGTGTAATTTTTTAAGTCATGGCAAAATAACCGTATACATACAAACACCATAAAAAAGACCCGTGTCTCCCAGTTTTGCCCCAAAGTCATGCACTTTTTTTTATGGGCCCTCAAAGATTTGGGGCCTCGGTGTCATTTTTGCAAAAAGTGATAATTTTCTCCGGCTCATATCTTGCAAACCGTTCGTAATTTTGATTTACCTTCTGAGACAAATTTGTAGCTCTTGTCATAAATAACTTTCTGGAACAAATCAACTTCCTAGGAATGATTCTTAGCACCGTTAATGGAGCCGCAAAAGTGAAAATTTTCCCTAAAATTTGATTCGTGAAAAAACAAATGAAATTAAAAAATTTTCGGGAAATTTTTCACTTTTGTTTATTGAGATCTAAGGTACATTTTTGTGGCTGATTGTTTCCTTAAATTTTGAACGGTTTGCTACCTATGGAGCTGAAAAGTGGGAAAAAGGTAAAAAAAATCTAATTTTTTAAAGTTTTTTGCGATTTTGATGTTGAAGATGATGTTTTTCTGATTTTGTGTGTTCACAATTTTTGCTCTTTATGACAAGAGCTTCAACTTTGTCTCAGAGGGTTTGAACGGTTTGCAAGATATGAGCCTGAGAACATTATCATTTTTTTGCAAAAATGCCACCGAGGCCCTAAATCTTTGGGGGCCCATAAAAAGAAAAGTGCATGACTTTGGGCAAAACTGGGAGACACGGGTCTTTTATCACGTAGCTACGTACGCGTAGTGGTGTCCGTATATGGTTATTTTTTTCGTGTTGCACTGAAAAATTTCAAAAAAAGCTGTTTTTATTTTTTATTATTTTATGTAATCTTTCCTATGTGTCTTTTTTTATTATTTATTATGTTGTTAATTAAAAAACTTGTTTGTTACACTGTTATTAGTTTAGTAAATTCAATTTCTTCTTAGTATTTAGTTTTATTTGTCGGGTTTTTTATAAAACTTCTTTTGCTTACATTGCCCAACCTAGTGCCGGCTTACAATGGTAAAAAGGAATGAAATGCCCAATATAGTGTCCTCCAACAGCTTGACAACGGAGACAAATAATTTGGATGTGAAGTGCTCGCCAGGAACACAATTCCAAATACTCGCCTCTTCAATTGCAAAGTTTGTCCCACAAAGTTCTGCTGGTTCTATCGGTTCTGCCATCTCCACTCCACTTACGCCAAGGTCGCACTGTATATTTGGATTTTTCTAGCATGAAGTAAAATGTTTTGTTTATTTTAAACGTTAAAAATCAACACAATTCTACCTACTTACCTCTGCCATTGTTAAATTTAAATTTTTATATTCATTTCACAACTATTTCATTCAAACAGCTGTTCAAACTATTTGCAAAATCTTGCAAGCGGAAATTTCTCCAGTAACATTTTGCAAGTTCTCTAACTTCCAACTGTCAAAAAATTCTCTTTTTGGCTCTCTCGCTGCAAGAGATTTGGAGTACGCAGACAACATTTTGCAAGATTTTGCAACATTTTGCGCAAAATATGTGTACGCAGACAGACCTAATGTTAATTTTATCACTTTATTTTATTAAACATCAATTTTTATTTTGTTTTATGCCATGTTTACACGGTACGTGCTTCGCTCTCTATTCATGCTTCAAGGCTCAGTTAGCCGGGAGTAATAGTAACAGTAACCTTACCGTAAAAAAGTAAGACCAATCTATTTCTTACAGATTGAGACGTGACATCTTACTGCTAACTGTAATCGTTCTAATTGATTTACATACAACAAAATGAATCAGCTGATTTTCAACGTTACTGTTACTCCCGGCTAACTGAGCCTTTAGGCGAACGTTGCTGTACCCGTAATGTACCGCACCGTACTGTAAGCACGTTGGTGCACTTATAGAACGTTTAAAAACGTGTCATATGTTTTCCCATACATAAACAAAAAGCAATAGTATACATCAAAGCGCATTAACTACAGGTAAGCTCAACTCGTCAGCAGTTCATCAGCTGTATCCACGGCGAATTAAAAAAATGGTGAAACGTCAAAAAATTATTTTGTTTCTATACTGAAGTTTGACAACAAGTCAGAAAATTGCAAAAACAAAATACATGGGGCTTTTTGTAGTTGTAGAGTTGCACTTACCTCAAGGCGAATTCAACAAGGTAAGTGCAACTCTACAACTACAAAATTTCCCATGTATTTTTTTTGCAATTTAATAGGCGGCTGTCAAAAATGCTGACAAGGCAAAAATGGATTGAAAAACAAAATAAAAATTTTGTTTGGGTAATAAAAGAGATTATTAAATTTACTATAATTATTCGCAGTTTTTCTAAGAAATTTGTTCGGTTATTTTGGCGCAAAGCATAAACAAAATTATATTATGACGTTTCCCTATTTTTTCTTAATTCGCCGTGGAGACAGCTGATGAACGGCTGACGAGTTGAGTTTACCTTGTTGAATTCGCCTTGACTTACCTGTTGTAAATTCGCCTTGGTATACATAAAACAAAACACGCAGTGATGGGAATCAAAAATTTTCAAATGGTTACCGTTGTGCAGAAAAGGTACCACGTGATTTAAATGGTATTAAAACAGTATTTTGTGTATGTAAAAAATGTTAATAATTTAATATTTATATTAAAGATTTAAAATAAATAAATTTGTATTGTAGCATATATAAATTTTTAGCATACATATATTGTAAATGTGCATACACCAAACAAGGTTTTGATACCATTTAAAGTCTTTTATATGTTTCACATTTCCATTGTATGTGTATATGCATTTGTTTATTTTCAACATCTAAACACATGTATATTTGTATATGTATGTATTTGAAAATATTTTGTATTGTTAGTTATTTTGTCGCAATTCCATAGATATACTGAAAAAAGTACCAAAAAAATGAGCACAATTACCCGCATTCAATGTAACATACAAGCCGCCCATCACTGTCGTACAAATGTCACGTAACAACGGCATATAATTCTATTTTATACAGATTGGTACGTTGCAACTACGGTACATTGCATTCCGGTAAGCATTTTTATTGGTTTTCATATAACAAAAAGCGAACAGCTGATGGATACAGTACAGATACGGTACAGCAACGTTCGCCTAACTGAGCCTTCACATCCCAATCATGAACGAAGCAACTGCTTCGCCATACAAAATTTTGAGAGCGAAGCACGAAAAATTACTCTCTTCTCCAATTTTTATCGCAAGTTTATCTGAACTAGCTGTAAAAATCAATTGTTTCAGAGTTGTCAACTCGGTGCGTTTCGCACCATTTTTGGTGCTTTTTTAAATTTCTTCTGCGGTAACAATAATGATGAAAATATTAACTTTATTAATTTAGAATAATTATAATAAATTCTTAATCTCTAATTAGTATTGTGGTTATTTTGTTGAACTATTTATGGCTTTTAATCCAAATTTTTAATATTTTTAATTAGGCTTAAGTCCATGAAATGTAATTTTTCATTAAATTATTTTTATGAAGAAAGGAATTTTGCTACATGAAAATTAATTAAAATTGTTATTGACAATCTTTCATTCTTGACGTGGCTGGGGCTCGAACCCCGGCCGGCAGGTTACCATGACATGTTTCGATTGCCAATAACAATTTTAATTAATTTTCATGTAGTAAAATTCCTTTCTTCATAAAAATAATTTAATGAAAAATTAAATTTCATGAACTTAAGCCTAATGAAAATTTTAAAAATTTGGATTAAAATTCGTAATCTCTTTTTAAAAAGTTTTAAACAGAACAACAACATAGCAACGTTGTGTACGAAATAGCATGTAAGGGAAATGACGAACAAAAATGTGATTTAATTTATATTGGCACAACAAAGACAAATTTACAAACAAGAATGTGTGAACACAAAAATAACATAGAAAAACATAAGGAATCAACAGCTTTGTCAAAACACTTGTCAAATGCTTGACATCAAGCTCGTATACGTGTGCTTGACATTAGAACATACATTTGCTGGATCAGCTGTCAAGCATTCATTTTGCATTTTATTTTGAAGTGACAACAACAGGAGCAAAAAATATTAAAATATAGATAAAAAGT
The DNA here is from genome assembly GCA_930367215.1 of Pollenia angustigena. Lineage (NCBI taxonomy): Eukaryota > Metazoa > Arthropoda > Insecta > Diptera > Polleniidae > Pollenia > Pollenia angustigena. Next base: position 112,778,514 of record OV884057.1, on the reverse strand, counting down.
GTTTAACTGTGATTACATACTTTTAACTGTGTTGCTTTTTCATAAATAAAAAAAATTTAAGAAAAGAAGGAGAAAATTATTAAATAACATTTTTTTCCTCCAAAACATATTTTTCTTTTCATCCGACATTTTTAGCGTCTTTTCGGTTTGAATTCACGTTTAAAGTGTGTGGGTGCTTGAAGAGTAACGCCAATACATTCATCAAAATCACTCGTCAAGCATGCTAAATATCTAAATTTTTTGATTTTCCATCAAGCATCGTCGGTGTCACACATACAAACTCATTTTCACTAATACAACCTTAATGCTGGATGGGAATTTGACCAGTGTATTTGGGCCTTTAGACTTAGAAACAAAACAGAAAAAACGTTTCACAATAGAAAGCTTACGTATACAACAAAATATTGACAGAACAATGAATTTAAAGGAAGGCACAAATAATATAAGTTTTAGCTACAGAGTTGCAATAAAATAGAAAAGATAAGCTGTGATATTAATTTAAGTTGTGTGTTTAATTTTATTATATGTTAAATGTTTTATGTTTTATGTAAGCTGTGTTACATTCAATGTACAATTTAATGTAAAAAAATACTTAGTAATTGTAAGTTTATTTATTTTGTTATTTTCTAATTTTGTAATAATATATTGTTTTTTATAAAAAAGATATTAAATAGACAACCCCTGAAGATGTCAACAAATAATTGACGAAACGTTGGAAGAAACATATAAAAAAGGTTTTTTATTTACATTAATACATTAGGCTAGGCCTGCCATACGTCCTGGTTTTCCAGGATTGTCCTGGTTTTAGACTACTTGTCCTGGTGTCCTGGTCCAATATTAAATTGTCCTGGTTTTTTTGTACAGGTCAAGACAAACAAATTAGTTTTTTGCTAGTTTTAGTTGTTAACAAAGGTTAAGATTTCTGTAATAACACTGCTAACATAAGGTATTTGTATAAACAACTTTAATTAAATTCAACTGTTATCTGGTGGAAAGCTGGTTAAAGCTTTCAACAATATTAGATGATAGTCAATCCTCTTTCAAATTTTGTTTCAACTAGTTGCTGTAAAAAGTTATAGCGTGTAAACAACTTTTATAAGTAATCGAAAGCCGATAACAAATTACTATCTCTAAGGCACCCCATACACGTTTTAATTCAATTGTCAACTGAGTCGGTTGTTGTCCAAATGAAAGCGTGTATGGCTTTGTCAATTGATTAGTTTGACGTTGTCCAACTCGACAACAGAAAAATCCAAAGATTTTGATTTTTTTCAAGTTGGGTTCTTAGTCTGCACAATGGACTTAAGAAAGAAACCCGTTAAAGACTCAAGCACTGGAGAGTATCATTCAATATAAGTTTAATTTTATTATGACATGCTGCCTGTTTTATAACTGTATCAAAGACCGAAATGAAGTTCTAGAAAAAGTGCAATCTTCTAAAAATCATTTAAGTTTAGAACATTTGAAGCTCAACTTTTTATTCTTTTTCATAATTTGTATGTACATGAAGTTCACGTTAATTGTTATACCCTCAACCACAATTAGTTGTGAAGAGGGTATATTAAGTTTGTCATTCCGTGTGAAACTTTTTTTTTATTCATCTCAGACCCCATAAAGTATATACATTCTGGGTCCTTGAGTAATTCTAAGTCGATTTAGCCATGTCCGTCTGTTGAAAACACGCTCACTTTCGAACAACTCAAAAGAAATGAACAAACTTGATGCCAAATTGCTTTTAGTTATCCTAAGCAGTTTGGGATTGAAATCCAGCAAAATCGGTTCAGTAGGACCAGAGCTATGAATCACAATGTGGAACCACCACCTAAAAAAATTGATTATTTTGTTACAAAAAATAACATAAATGCTGGAACAAGGCACGGAATGAGATAAGATTTTGCAAATTTTGTTAAATTTCGTGAAGATCCGTCCATAATTTACCCTAAGCCCCATATAAACACTACTCCAGGAAAACAGTTTAGTATGCATAAAACCGTAAAAAATAACGCTAGCGTAACAAAATTTGGTACGTCACAGTTTTTTAGGACTAGAAATAACACTGTGAAATTTCGTGACGATCGGTCCATAATTTACCTTAGGCCCCATATAAACCCTACTACCGGAAAACAGTTTAGTACGCATAAAACCGTAAAAAATAGTGCAATCATAACAAATTTTGGCTCGTCACAGTTTTATAGGACTATAAATGATACTGTGAAATTTCGTGACGATCGGTCCATAATTTACCTTAGTCCCCATAGAAACCCTACTCCCAGAAAACAGTTTAGGCCCCCTATAAGCCCTACTACCGGAAAACAGTTTGGTCGCCTAAAACCATAATTAATAACAAATCGTCACAGTTTAAGATAATAATAATAACAGCATACAGATATTACTCCTTAAACATTCGAACTGTCGGTGGAGTGTATCAGCCGAATATAGCACTCTTACTTGTTTTTTATATATATTGTTGGATTTAAAAATAAAAATTCTTAAATTTTCAGGAGAGCCAAAAAACTGTTTATATAAAAATGGTGTTAATATTTAAAAAAAATGAGTTTCCTTATGAAAAAAGTCCAATTTGAAGAAAGTTTTGCTAGGCCTTTTTAAATTTTGTAAGTAGCTAGAGATGTGAAATGAGAATTATTTTATGAAAAAAGTAATTTTGAGTTGTGACCCTTTAGTATTTACGGTGCGATATACTACACACATATGTATTAAAAAAAACTTTTCTGTTGGTGTAATTTTTTATCCATTTTTCCCATGTGTCCTGGTTGATAGGTTCAAACTTCTGGCAGCCCTACATTAGGCCCAATTAGCTTAACAAAGACTTATATATAATATCTAAACAACTTGGCCAAAAAAATAACATACATACTTTAGAATTTATTAAATTAATTTACGAAAATGTATCATCTTGTACAAATGAATGCAAACATAAATACTATCCCCATATTCAGAAAAAATATGTTTGATTAATAAAAGGTTTATAAAACGAATGTTCTATGAAAAATTTTTTATAAACCTGTCACTAACCCAAAATACTTTTTATGAATATTATTATGCAAAAAAGAAAATTGGGCTTAACAGCTGACCAGCAGTTGCTTTAAAGAGTTTACCTTGTTTAATTTGCCTTGAATGAATACAATCAAATTTGTGTAGTTTTTTGTTTGTTTAGTTATTTTTTTTTTCTAAAAACTGAACTGTAAAGACTGTTTAATTGTTATACAGTATAATCGCGAAAAAGTAAACCGAAATATTCCTAGGGTTGTTAGCTTTTCCGACCTATTAAACTTTCAAAGCGGTATTTAATTGTAATAATATGCAATAATAAAAAAAATTTTCGAAATTAACACACAAAATTTATTTAAATTACTTATTTTTAATAAATTAACTTAGATTTAATTTGCACCGGCTGGTTTAAAATGCACAACTCCTCTTGAACTACAATTTACGATTCTATTGTATTTAATATGAAAATATTATGCTAAATTAATTCAATAAAAATATTATATAAAAAAGAAATTCTAAACTTGCTGCTTTTTTTTCTCCACACACTGATTTGTTTATTAAAGGCAACTGTCAAATCGAAGCAAGTAGAAAAGTCGTGTAAACACCATGATTCACTAATGGCGATTTCTTTTCTGAGAAATATGTTGCATTAATGTTACATGTTCTAGATTTTTGTGTTCGTTTGTATAAAAAATACAACTGTGGGAAAAATTTTCAAGTTCTTTTGTGAATATATGTTAATAAAAAAATGCAAAACATGTTGCATGTTTTACCCTTACTTTTACTTAAGGTGTTCATACTGCCCTGTCTTACAACTTTGGTACTTACTACTTTGTTTGTACAACCAATGTTTTAATTTGTTTGTCATAATTCCTACCGCTCATAATTTTGTAAAAAAATTATTTTAAAACAAAATATATTTACACATTAAAATCCAAAAAAAGTCTATTTATATTATAATCGTTTAAATTTTTCTAAGCCAATAGTGATGTCAATATTTGTTTCCAAGCCATAATTGCGTGCAGAACCCGCTTAAATAGCTTTAAAAATCGCTCATTAAGTAGATTAATGATGAAAGTGTAATAGTTGTAAATAAAAGCAGCTAATTGTGTTCTATTGAAATTGCACAGCATGTAACACTTCCAGTGATTATAGGTAACATTAGAAAATGTTACATGTATATACTGTAACATATTTTTTTCAGAAAAGAAATCGCCATAACATGATTCAGAGAGCGAAGCAGGTGATTCAAATCGTCGTGGAAACATGGCATTATTCTTTGTTTTGATTTTTTTTTTGAGAGCTAGTTCAGATAAAATAACGATAAATGTTATCAAAATTGGAGATGATAGTACATTTTTCCTGTTTCGCAGCCTGTCTCAAAATGAAACGACCTGTTTCGCTCTTATAATTTTGTATGGGGAAACAAGTCGTTTCAATCATTTTTGGGGCGCGAAACAGGAATAAGAGAGCGAAACACGAACATTGCTGTCCGTGTGAACATGGTATAATAAGGCGACCATATTTTGAAAATAAAAATAGAGGACATAAAGAAAAAAAGTAAAAAAAATTTTTGACTTCAAGATTTTTTTACATATTTTGCAGACAAATTTACATTCCCATATTAATAAATGTAAAGAAGATTTAAAAAGAATTACATATCGTCGGCTTAATATGCACACCTGCGAAATCCACTTTTTAAGTAAATTGAGATTTGATGCCGTGTGGTAGAGATATATATGTTTCGTCGACCAGCATGTAGTTATTCTTCAATTTGAGTCTTGTAGTGTGTCAAATCAACTATATTTTTGGTTCTCCTCTCAAGCAGTAAATAGGAAAAATAAAAAGTTTTTCCTGTAAAATTTGTTGAAAGGGAGTTAGCAGGTTTGCATATTAAGCCGCCGATGTATAAAAATTTACATTTACTTAAGTAAAATTAGTTACAAAAAAAAAAACAACTAATGGCGATTTCTTTTCTGAGAAAAATGTTGCATTAATGTTACATGTTCTACATTTTTGTGTTCGTTTGTACAAAAAATACAACTGTGGGAAAAATTTTCAAGTTCTTTTGTGAATATGTTGATGAAAAACATGCAAAACATGTTGCATGTTTTACCCTTACTTTAACTTAAGGTGTTCAACTGCCCTGTTCTAAAACTTTGGTGCTTACTACTTTGTTTGTACAACAAATGTTTTATTTTGTTCGTCATAATTCATACCGCTCATAATTTTGTTAAAAATTGATTTTAAAACAAAATATAAAAATATTTACAAATTAAAATCAAAAAAAGTCTATTTATATTATAATCGTTTTAATTTTTATAAGCCATTAGTGATGTTAATATTTGTTTCCACCCCGTAATAGCATGCAGAAACTGCTTAAATAGCTTTAAAAATCGCTTATTAAGTACATTAATGATGAAAGTGTAATAGTTGTAAATAAAAGCACTAATTGTGTTCTATTGAAATTGCACAACATGTAACACTTCGAGTGATTTTAGGTAACATTAGAAAATGTTACATGTATGTACTGTAACATATTTTTCTCAGAAAAGAAATCGCCATAAGCTTTAATAATCATTGCAAAAAATTATTCAAAATGCTATACTGCAAGTGTATGAGAGTCCAGTAGGAGTATGAACAGAAAAATAAAAGCAAATATTGGTCATGCTTTAAAAAATAAAGAGGACAAAGATGACAGATTATGGAAAAAAGATAATAAAAGAGGACACAAATTTTATAGAGGACAGCCAGTTAAAAAAGAAGATTGTCCTCTAAAAAAGAGTACGTATGGTCACCTTAGGTATAACCTAAAAAAAAACTGCAGTACAAATAGGGTTGCCAGATACCAAAAGTCAAATAACTGGACAATAAAAAAAATTCACCTGGGTTTTGAAGAAATAACTGGACAATTTTAAAGTTCAATTAACTATAAGAAAAAGTAAAATTTTACTTCAGATTTTATTTTGCAATAAAAAAAAATTTACTGCCTGTTGAACGATTTCGAACGTAAACGTTCGCATAGAAAATTTATAAGAAAAACACTCAGTTTTACAAATATTTTCCATATAAAATTCTATACGAACGTTTACGTTGAACGGCCATGTTATGAAAATCGAGTGAAATTGAAATCAATGGATATTTTCAGTTAAATCTTTGTTTAAATTACCGTCGTTTTTTTCTTTTTTTTAAGATAAGTTCTAATTCTATACTCATAGCGTGAAGTAATTAAAACAGAATTATATGATGAACTTTAAACAGTGGATCCTTTTCAAAGTTTGTTTGATTTTGATTTCACTCGAATTCGATTTCCATAACATGGCTGATAACTATTTAATAACTCAATATTCGTTGCAAATCTCTTATTTCAATTATTAAAAGTTTATTTTTCACAAATTTTATAACGGTACGAACAGTAATGGCAGTCAAATTGATGTATGGTAATGGATTGTATATATTAGGGTTTAGATCAATAATTAGCATAAAGACGTAAAATCGGAAAGTAAGGTCTTGATTTATATACATACTACAATTTGTATAACAGTTATGACATGAAAGTTATATTTTGACAACATTGTTTACCTTGCATCTTCGTTCGGCAGTAGATGAAGAGGCAGTTAATAGATTTGAATCCCATTTCTTGTCAAAATGTTTCTTAATCTTATGTAATACCTACATATTTTCATGGTATTTGAACTATCAAAATAGTTTAGAAATGTGTTTAAACCGTTCGAAATTCATCACACCTTTTAAAAACGATTGTTTTGAACTCGACGGATTTATGTCAAAGTTTTATTTGTAAACGCCAAATTTAAAACAGATTTCTTTTGGTAAAATTTATTATCAGAAGCGTTATAGGAGCTATGTCTAAATAATGACCTATTCCAACAACATTTAGCAACATAATTAAAGCATAATACGAGTCTAGTATCAACATCTTAATTCATTACAAACTGGATTTGCTCTTAAGTACAAATTTCCCGAAAAAAATATTTTTGAAATTTCCGGAATGTTTCCGATCCGAAATTTCTTTGCGAAGTTTCCGAAGAATAATTAAAGTATTTACCGTTACAATGTCATTAGCTACCAGTTTATCGATAAAAAATATATTTCTAAGCGCAATTTAGAGAACGAACTGTAGCCTTATGTTAAGACGCAACTTAGTTTTTAATACCATTTAAAAGTTCTTGGATTTCAAGCAATTTATCAAGAATACAAAGGTACAACAAGTACCAGATCTAATAATAGTAAAAAGTAAAAACAAATCTTACACTATACACAGAAAAAATGATTTTTCCAATTCAAACAAAAAATTTGTAGAATCAAACAATTTTTTGTGTGAAATCGGTCCTATAAACAAATTCGCATATTCAAACAATTTATTTGCATTTTGTTTATTGAAAAACAACACCGATTTCTTACAACAAATAATTTTACTGAATCAAACAAAAAGTTTACTGAAATGCATATAAATATCAAACAAATAATTTTGCTGAATCAAACAAAAAAGTTTTTGCACAAGCAATGACGCGCACACAAGCAAGCACTGTTGGTGAAGATGAAGCAGAGCAGAGCGGCCGGCTGGCTTTGAGACACATTTTTTTGTTGGAATAATTTTTGAACGAAGTCTTATTTATACTATACCTACACACAATGTTTTTCTTCATCCCTCACTGCTGCTGCATCCTTTCCTTTGCTAATGAAGAAGAAATGTAACCAAAAACCGCGGCAGACCGACTCAGGGTTCCCAGTTTTATTTTAAGCCTTATCCCCAATTTGCGATTTTTCATCCCCAAAAATTCCCAAAATAGCTATTTTCTTATCCCCACATTTTCTTAAAAATCAAATACACAATATTATGTCAATGGAAAGATATGCATACACCGGTTTATTAAAATAAATCTATTTGTGTAATATTAAAACTAATGTTATTTAACCTTTGAGTTCTACGTATCTATGTTTATATGTATAGTATGTAACAAGGGTACCGAAAAAACGTAAAAAAAATTATTATGCGTCAATCTTTATCATTTCAAAAACTAGGGAATCAAAGTCTTCTGATTCATCAGCCAGTGCATTTTTTTTTTACATGTTGTTTGTTTAAAAAGTGCATTTGGCATGATTGAATTAATTTGTCACAGCAAGCTGCATTATTTAAAGTGTGTATTTATTCTTATTAATTCTAATAACTTTTATTGCATTCTGTTGCAAATACGGATTTTGGTTGCATTTATTACAGAAAAAGACTAGTTCAAGAGAAATAACACTAGTTGGTACAAAAAGCATATTTAAAACTATTTCAACAAGTTCTTGAAAAAGTTTTCAACCGCAAAAAATACTAAAAGTTGTACCTTCATCTTGACCAAATCGGTCTTGGCTTTGCAAAAAATGGAATTTATAATAATATATTATCCCCGAAAATCACCAGCGAAAAAAGTGCTTTTCCCCAAAAAATCCCCTGGAGATTTTTACAAAATTTGTATCCCCAATTACAAAAAAAATCCCCAATTTGGGGATAAATCCCCAAAAATGGGACCACTGGACCGACTCGATATGTTTTTCGTCATCATTCTATTTTTGTATTTGATGTATTTAAGCAAACAGTTTGAAAAAATTGAATACGGGATTTTGTTTTTTTTACCAACTTTGAAACCAACCAAAAATTTATTTTGTTTCTTATAATGTTGTTGTTGTTTCTGTTGTTTGAAAAAGAGTGAAACATTTTTTACCTGCTATTGTTTCTGTTGTTTTTTTACTACAAACCTCGTCAGGTTTTTTTTATCATTTTTCTTACCCCACGTCTCCATGCGCCATCGATTTGAACATGACATGAACATAACGCCGGCAGAGCAACGGTATTAATATGTTCATGTTCTTGTATGTGGCGAATACGTGTTGATGTTCATGTTCTGATTTACCACATTTTTCAGTTTCTTGAAGTGTTCGCTTTGAGTTTTTTCGGTTGTGCGTTTGTGTATTTTTCACAGTTTCTTAGTTTGTTAAAGTTTCATAGCCTATTGTTAAAGTGTTCGGTTTGATTTTTTTTCGGTTGTGCGTTTGTTTATTGTTCACAGTGATTTATACGGTTTTCGTCGATTTTTTCAAGAACTGAAATAAACATACCATTTTCAATTAAAAAAACTGATGGCTTTAAAGCAATCATTCAAGCTCTTAGTGGCTTTAAAAGACCTGAAAGAACTGATGGATATTTGCGACGAGGAAGAAATTGTCGAAAGACGCTTTTGGGTATATCCATTTCTGGAAAAGAGAGAGCAACATAGCATGGAGGCTCATCTATTAAATGATTTGCTCTGGGAAAATTGTGAGTTCCAAAACTTTACTAGAATGACTCTAAATGATTTTGAGAGCGTCTTGAGCTTGGTATATTTTTAACAGAAACTTTGTCCTCAATGGACACAAGTTACATAAAAGTCTAGGCGATTTAGAATACTTTAGCGCGACTCTAATAAACAAACATATTTGTAATTTAAAGGTTGAACATAAAATACAAAAACAAGACACAGTGATGAGATGTGCCATCAGCTCAAGAGTGCGTCTAGCTGTCACATTGCGTTTTATTGGGACGGGCGATTCTTATAGGTCTTTGGAATACCTCTCAAGGGTTTCCAGAAAAACCATTAGTAAGTTCGTTCCAGAAGTGCTGGAGGCAATAATTGAAAGCTTTCAAGAAAAATAGTTAAAGGTAAGTATTAAACATATATAATAGGTACATATGTATGTATGTATGTATTGGATTTTAGATAAAAATTAAAAAATTAAATTTGTTTTCTTTCTTACAGTTTCCTTCTACTGCGAATGAGTGGAAGTCTATTGCCAAAGGTTTTCAAGGCCGATGGCAGTTTCCACATACATTGGGAGCTATCGATGGGAAGCATATACGCATCAAAGCCCCGCTCACTCTGGTAGTGACTTTTACAATTACAAGGGGTTTTTTAGTATAGTCCTTTTGGGAGTGGTCGATTCCAGTAGCCGCTTTATTTTTATTGATGTAGGTGGCAACGGCAGGGCATCTGATGTTGTGCTTTTCAAGAACTGCAGTCTGTACGAATCTGTAAAAAGAGATTCTATTGGAATTCCACCCGATGACGCTCTGCCAGGTCAAGTTGCAAAAACGCCGTACTTCTTCATTGGAGATGATATATTCGGCCTTGACCACTTTATGATGAAAGCCTACAATCGTAATTCCAAATTGACAACTGCACAAGAAGTTTTTAATTACAGGCTAAGTAGAGCTAGAATGACTGTTGAAATGGCTTTCGGAAGACTTGCGGCGAGGTTCAGAATATTTCATCGACCGTTGGAAGTTGATTTAAAAACCAGTGATTTAGTGGTAAAGGCATGTTGCATTTTGCATAATTACCTTACTAAGCCTGCAACAATTTCTTGTACAATTGATGAAGCAGATCTGTTACCTCCAATCCTTCCAGAAACTTTTAGCGATTTACCACAGCAGCGCCATGAAACAGTAAGATTCGTGAATGAAGTCCGAGATAATATTAAAAACTATCTAATTTCTGAAGGAGATGTCCCTTTTCAATGGCAAAAAATAAGAAAACAAATTGCAAATGCAGTGAATGTAACCATCGAGTAAAAGGTGAAATTAATCATTCTTAGAACCTCCAACATTTAAAACAATCGGTCCTTTTCAGGACCACCAACACTAAAAACAATCGGTCCTTTTAAGGACCACCAACAAAAAAAAAACAATCGGTCCTTTTCAGGACCACCAACACTAAAAACAATCGGTCCTTTTCAGGACCACCAACACTAAAAACAATCGGTCCTTTTAAGGACCACCAACAAAAAAAAACGATCGGTCCTTTTCAGGACCACCAACACTAAAAACAATCGGTCATTTTCAGAACCACCAACAGTAAAAACAATCGGTCCTTTTCAGGACCACAATTATAATTTAAAAGGAGATAAAATTAATGACTTATGTTTAAAGCTTCTTCCACAATAGGCGTTCAGCCCAATTTCCTCCAGTAAAACAGCTGAGATATGCTATGACACCACTCTACTATAAAAACATAGACTTTTTTTAAAAGACGATTATCAACATTTTATTTTTCCATCCTGGAGGCTTATTCTGAATTGCGATGCGAAAATCAATGCGATGCGAAAATGCTTAAATGCGAATAATTGCTATTCTGTATTGCGATATTCGCAAAGTTTTTTTTAATCGCATTTCAAATGCGAAAAGGTGACAAGTCGGTATTCTACATTGCGAAAACAAATGTCAAATTCGCAAAATTTATTCGACAACAAAATAGCATTCGCAAAGTACAAACATGTTATGAAAAATAATATTTTATTTATTTATTCATCATATATTTATTATTTAATTCAGGGAAGCAAGCAATAAGACCACCAAACCGCGTCAATTTGAAATAATGATAGAATTTATGAATAAGCACCAAATGCACGTCAGTCGGCAAATACTTTGTGGCAAACGTTAACTGAAGAACTAAATATCAATGGACCACCTATTAGAGAAGCTGCAGGATGGAAAAAGTATGAAATATATAAACCAGTTAAAAAATATTTATCTTCAACTTTAATTTTAATAGGTTTAAGCCGATTTTAAAGTACACACAAAACATTTTCATTTTCTTCGTCGTCGAACCACAGTGCCACAAAATCCATTTTTATTATTTTTTTTTATTACAGAATGTCCTAAATAAATTATTTAAACAATTTTCACAGCGAAACACAAACAATTTGAGCAGCGTTGCCACGATTTGAAATAAATTGCGAATGCGATTACGAAAGTCTACCAGAATACCAGTTTTCTATCGCATCGCATTTCATTTGCGCATCGCATTGATTTTCGCATCGCAATCCAGAATAAGCCTCCTGGTTGACCATTTTGAAGAAATGCCCATATGTAATCTACATACCAAATTTATCAAAACCAGAAAAAGTGTAAATTTTCCCCCGATCTTCCTCTTAAAAAGTACCCTTTGAAGTTCAATTTTGTTCTACTAATTTATCATCTGTCTCATTCTGTTCCAAGCTTTTTCATAAAAATTCTTAGTACTTTTGTTAAAAATTCGAGTCTACTTCGACTAGAGCAACCTGCACTCACACGTAGAATTTTTAACTTTTTGTTTTCATGTCTCGCTGCTAAAACAACAACATCATCGCTTTGTTTTAATTAACTTTGCTATTTTATTTAAATAAATTATATTTTAACAAAATACTTAAAACATAATAAGAAAAAAGTTATAAGGAAACAAGTTAGAGTGATATATTCGGCTGTGCCGAATCTTTGATACCCTCCACCGACACTTCGAATGTTTTAGGAGAAATATCTGTATGATGTCTATTTATCGTCAAATCTTTTTAAAAAAAGACATCTGCATTTAAATTTGAATCAATCAATTTCAAAAAGCTTGAGTAGAATATCAGCTTAAGCTGAACTTAAATGATTTTCAAGAGAACAAATTATATAAAAGCCATGGTAAGCTATGAACCAATCATCCCAAATTCTGCAGAACGATTTCTGGTATTAAAAAACATAAATTTTAATACAGCGGTGCAATTAGTTTAATTAATTAATTTAATTAATTAGTTTAAGGACCCAGAATATATATACTTTATGGGCTCTGAGAAGAATAATACAAAAGTTTCACACGGAATGACAAACTTAATATACCCTCTTCACAACTAATTGAAGTGGAGGGTATAAAAACTTATTACAAACGATTTCAGAAAAACGATAAAGGAAATATAAGAAATTAATTAAATACATACTTAATTACATCATTTAATGAATTTTAAACAAAACGGAAAGTTTTTATATATTATAGAGGTTTATCGATTATTTTTCTTAATTGTTTAATTAATTTTTTTAACAGCTTCATATTATTTTGGGCGCTTTAGACTTCTTAACTACATAATTTGCAAAAAAAGTATATCAACGCAGATAAACATATTTAGTTTGGACATTTTTATTTAGGTGATTTTTTTTGCATTTCGTTTTTAACTTGGAGGGGTTTAAATAACCCGTTTTTAACTATACACGAAAAATATCATTAACACCACTAATGTTAGGCTTGAAATCTAATGGGCTGAAAAAGCCGAGGCCAATCCAAAAATTCTAAACCATAATGGAAGATACCTCTGTTGCTGGCACCAATCAAAACACCCCAAAACAGCATAAAGAGCAGATTTTCAGTATTGAATTCGGAAGGTACCAGAGCGGTTAAGAAAAGCATGGCAATAGAGAAGATTAATATCGAAGGGAACTGAAAGAGGTGCAAAAAAATGTTTAATAGTTATTTTATTAATTAAACGAAATTTAAGACTTACTGCATTATAATGCCAGGTATGCTTGACTTACAGAGGCGAAGGCAAAGAGTTATTAATAGTATAACGACCTAAGAATAAATCAATACCGTCCAGGATGTATAAAAGAAAAAAAAAAGTTAAACATTTAAAAAAAAGCAGTGTTAAGAAATATTTACTTCAAAATAGACAAACTTAGCTGTCTGAATCCATCCGCAAAATTATTAAAGTAATATCTTGTCATCGAATTTACACCATCCTCTACCATTCTCGCTGTAGTACGTTTACCGGTACGATTGAAATCCGTTTTCAATGCCCCCGTTCCTGAATACTGCAAATAAATCATATCGGCATGATTTCTTTGCATTATGTTCTCATTGTTTCGGTGTCAAATTAGTAGTTGTTGAAATGTACATAGGTAATAATATCGTAGCCAGCCAAACGCCATATAACCGCTCCATTTATCATACCCACGTAGAGTCTATGTGTGGCTACTGGAAGATAGTCACCGGCCACAAGTCGTACGGTAACCAAAATTACACAAACATGTCGTGTTGGAGAGAGATTTTGTGTTTTATTTTTTGTCACTAAAAAAGCAAGAAAACAATAAATTTGATTCTTGTTATTGTTTTTATATACATAGGTACAAAGAGTACAAAGTTTAACTATAAATTATTTAAAGGAAAGCCGAAATTGTTACACTTTTTACTTATGTATACACGTTTTTGAGTTACGCAAATATATACAGTGAAGGGTATAAAAAAAAAATTTTTTTAAAATAGAAAATATTTGTTTTTATTAAAAAGAAAACAATATTCAAAGAAAACAATTTTAACATAACGAAACAAAAATAACACAATTCCAGTTAAAAAAATAAAAATAAAGTATAAAAAGGCACATTATTCATGAGCTTATTCTTATTCATTTATCTACGTTTTTTATACGTTAAACAAATAAATATATACATACATACATAAATGTAATTTTAAAACTTTTTGAAAGTAATAAATTTATACTTGTGCAAATAATATACAGTGTTCTGGAAATCGAAAACGCAAAACGTAAGAATTTGGAAGTTGTTTATAATAAACTTTTGATCTAATTTTTATAATTTTTGTTATAAAATTCCGTTTAATAGAGAACTATTTGTATAATATTTGTCATAAAATTATTTTATTACAGAAATCTTTTTCAAAAACGACGTTTAAAATTCGTTCGTTTTGCGTTTTCGATTTCCAGAACACCCCTGATAATTAATATTAATAAAATATTTTTTTAGCAATAGCTATTATATAGGTATAGTTTTTTGTACTATCAATATTAACAAACTAAGGTACTGTAATACGGACATTGTTATTACTCAAAGCTTATATCTGCTTCATACAAAGCAGAATGTAATATATCCTTTTTTGAACACTTTTCTATTTTAATGGCTAATAATTTTTGCATATCTGCCATTGCATTCGTTGCGTCAATTAGTGGCAGCTGCGCTAGTTGCATTGCAATGGATTTGCTGAATGCAGAAAACATGGTTTCTTGTTCCTCAGTAGTGTTTTTAACTTTTTCTATAATAGCATCGAAAGCATCGTTAAATCTGTTGTTCCTTTCCGCTCTTACCCTTTTCAAAGTTTTGCAATGTTTTTCTTCATTTGGAGTAGAAGCTAATACCTTATCATTGGATGTTGCGAAGCTGCTGTCCTGGCTACATTCGGGACTATTTTCCATCTTGTCATCTGGTGCAAAAGATTCTGGACACACATCTATGGTTTGACTGAATATCTGCTTAAAAGTACATAGTTTTTTTATGAGATGCAGAAGTTGTTTTGCATACTTACATTTGGGAAATTGCTAGACGTTTGACGCAACGCAACAACACAATCGAGAAAATTGAACTCGTTATAATAATATAAGTGAGGCTTATAAATATCATCTGCTCCTGAGCCCGAATGCTTTGACCCTTCAGCTTTCTTCTTTTCTGAGACGTAGGCAGATCTCAAATACTTAACTTTCTTCTTCACCTCCTCCACACTTTTATTCATCTGCTTTGCTATTTCTTCCCAGGCATTTCTTTTTTGATCCGTTCTTTTGTAGAGCGGACTTCTGTAGTCCCAAAGGCAAGGATATTGGCGGTATAGCGCTATTATTTTATACACATCCTTTTCCATTGTGCTCTATTAAAAATGTTATAAAAATTATGCACGACATAAGTATGTATATAAATATTATTTGTACTTACTAACGCCGACGACAATGTCGAAAATTTGTTAAGTTTTGTTGAGACAAATATTTAAATAGTACAATAAATCCGCCTTGAATAGAAATCTAAAATATGTATAACAAAATATTTATTGAAATGAATAGACAAATTAATTAACATACATACATATGTATTTTGTATAACAATTATTCATACATATGTAATAAATAATTAAACGTATGTATAAAAATTTAGTTTTTATAAACCTTTGAAAATATTATAAGTAAAACTTTATATGAATTTTTACTTTGGTTTTATTAAATTGGTCCAGTATTTTCAAAAAAGCATCAACTTCTTGGCGTCTGTATTTTTTTTTTTGATGAGAATGAAACTGTCAAACAGAAAATGACATTTTAAGGCGAACATCATGGCGAACATGGTTAGTCAGACATATGTTTAGACAACGATGGCAGCACATGGACGAAACATGAACATGAACAGTCTACACGAGTAGAATTCATGTGCGACATGCTGTTCTTACCAAGTTGATGGATGGTGGAGACGGGTAGTTATGGCTGTACTTTTTTAAAGCGTCCAAAAATAGACTGCATGAGTTTTTTGTTGTAGTTCTTATATTTTTTTTTACCAACTTTAAACCAACCAAAAATTTATTTTTTTTCTTATAATGCTGTTGTTGTTTCTGTTGTTTAAAAAGAGTGAAACGTTTTTTACCTGCTATTGTTTTTGTTGTTTTTTTTTTTTATTAAAAACCTCGTCAGGTTTTTTTTTATCATTTTTCCTATGGCTGTACTTTTTTAAAGCGTCCAAAAATAGACTGCATGTGTTTTTTGTTGCAGTTCTTATATTTCACATAAAGAAGTGTTGATAACGATCAAATAAAAAAATGCAAAAAGACGACAACATTAAAAAGCGTTAAATATTTCATACAAAATTATGAAAACTTGAAACCAATAACGCGTATATTATATTTTTGAATATACATATGTCAACATTTTTGTTGGTTAAATAAAAATCAAACAAAAATATTAATTGGATCAGTAAAAAAATTTGTAGAAATCAAAAAAATGTTCAAACAAGCGTTTGTTTGAAAATAATTCGGCAATAATTTTTACTGTGTAAACTTATTTTTTGTCCGTTCACCGGTTCGTATCTACTACTTTTGTCGACAAATAATATTAAAATTAAGAAATGTCAATATGCCTAATGAAAAGTACATACAAACATATTTATGTAAATGCCACTTAATTTTATTTGTCAAATAAATTTAACAAATATTAAGGCAATAAAATTATAAAAAGACAAAAGCAATTAAAAAAAACTAAAACCCTCAGTTAAACATTCGATAAATGAAGCCGCATTGTTGTTTTACACTTCATAAATTAACGTTAATACACTTATAAAATTATTACAGTAACTGATTGTGGGTTATTAAATTCGTTTTCCGTACTGTTAAAATTGAATAAAAATATAGTTATTTTACGAATAATTTAATCTTTTAACATTTACTTATGTTTGTTATTCAAAAAACAAACTACCAAAAAATAATGTTTTTTCGTTTTTATTTTTTATGTAGTTTGATTTTTGTCGGTTAAAATGTATTTTTTAAAAGTAAAAACTTTTCAATTTTAAGGAATATGCTGTTTAATAAATAAAAAATTTAAAAATGACTGTAAAAATCATTTGTTTTAAATGAAATGTATATGATCCGTTTTTTAATGAATTTTAATTTGTTTAAAATGAATTAACTGCATAATACTTTGAGTGTAGGAGTAAAGTTTTTAAGATATAAATAACCAGACTCGGGCATTACCATTGACATTTTGTTTTTAATTAGAAGTTTAATTAAGGTGGCTTTACACTTTTGTACTTTGTATTAATACTTACTTGTTAAACAATTTCCCATCACACACGTAGGTTTAATTTTAAATTGAAAGTGATTTGAAGTCAACCCTTTTCTCAAACGACGAACAATTGATATTGATTTGAAAATCATAGCATTCTCAACAAAAGGGGGAAACTATTTTCCACTTGAGAAACGTTATTTTCAAATGTTTTTCAAATGTGGATTTTAATACAATACAATAAATAAAAATATTTTCTTTAATTCAAATTCGTTATATATTTAAATAAACTGTGAGATAAACATTCGGCACCGTAGCTAAAAGATGAAAAAGTGTTCTTCCTAATTCTTGGAAAGACAAAATACTTGGCTCCTTTTTGTTTTCAGGATTGTCAAGACGTAGCACCGCGATTGTACAACAAACTTATATTTTCTTTACTTTCCCGTTTTATTTTAAATAAACAGGTTTTCGGTTAAGCGTTTTTAAAATAGCCGGTTAACCGGTTTTACTTTAATCTCTATATCTATATACATATATAAAAGAGTTGCGTGAGTGAATGACTGACTCATTCATCATCGCCCAGCCCATTTGTTGTTCTTTAGAAAAATAAGCGGACAGGTGTCTGGTACTTTTTTGAAATTCGGCCCTTTTAGGGAGTAAACGGGTAAAATCTAAATTTTGGAAATTTTTGACACTCCATTTATCTTCTGAACCAATAAACCGCATTCGATACTATCGTATCGAATAAACTATCGAATGTTTTTGCATACGATAGAAACTGACGTATCGAATGAAAACTCGATAAATGTAATGTCGAGTTACTCGATAACGAATGCTATTATTTCAAATTCAATACATTTCATTCGATATCGAGTTTAAAGATACCAAAATAAGTAATTTCGATCAATTTTACTCGATATCATATGCGGTGATCAGGCGCGGATCCAGCTTGAGCTTTACGGGGGGGAAATTTTGCATGATACAAAACGTAAAAAATTTGTTTTTAAAAGTTTATTAAAAACAATATGTGTATATTATATTAAAAAAAAACAAGTTAGAGTGCTATATTCGGCTGTGCCGAATCTTTGATACCCTCCACCGACACTTCAAATGTTTTAGGAGTAATATCTGTTTGATGTCTATTTATTATTATAATCTCTGTAAAAACAGACATCTGCATTAAAATTTGTTGCGGTTTAGACCTTTATAAAATTATTGACTGACAATCAGAATCAATTTTAAAAAGCTTGAGTAGAATATCAGTTTAAGCTGAACTTAAATGATTTTCAAGAGAACAAATTATATAAAAGCCATGGTAAGCTATGAACCAATCATCCCAAATTCTGCAGAACGATTTCTGGTATTAAAAAACATACATTTCAATACAGCGGTGCAATTAGTTTAAGCGTTTGCAGTGAATTTTTGAATGCTGCTAAAATGGAATCTAAGATAAATTATGGACCGTATATCACAAAATTGCATAACATTTTTTCTGACTATATGAAGCTAAATTGTAAGAAAGTTTATCGCGTATTTAATTATTTTACCAGAGTGGGCTTTAAATGAGGCCTATAGTAACTTATGCACCGACCTTCACCAAATTTCACAGTTTCATTTCTAGTTATATAAAACTGTGATGTACCAAATTTTGTTATGATAGCATTATTTTTTACATTTTTAGGTTTTCCGGGAGTAAGGTTTATATGGGGCCTAGGGTAAATTATGAACTGATCTTCACGAAACTTCACAGTATCAGTTATGATAACATTATTATGATAACATTATTAATTATGGTCTTAGGCGTACCAAACTCTTTTCCGGGAGTACGGTTTATATAGGGCGTAGGGTAAATTATAGACCGATGTTCTCGAAACTTCACAGTATAATTTTTAGTCCTATAAAACTGTGACGAGCCAAATTTTGTTATGATAACATTATTAATTATGGTCTTAGGTGTACTAAACTGTTTTCCAGGAGTAGGGTTTATATGGGGCCTAGGGTAAATTAGAGATCGATGTCCACGAAATTTTACAGCGTGATTTCCAGTTGAATAAGACGAATTCTTGCAAAATCTTATGTCATTCTGTGCATTATTCCACCATTTATGTTAGTTTTTGTAACAAATTTATCAATTTGGTGCTTCCACATTTTGATTCATAGCTCTGATCCTACTAAACGGATTTTGCTGAATTTCAATCCCAAACTGCTTAGGATAACTACAAGCAATTTGACAACCAGTTTGTTTAGTTCTTTTGAGTACTTTGCTAAAACTGTTTTTCGCTCGGGATGATTATATTTAAAAAATTTTGTCGTTTTTTTAACAAATGATACAACTTTTTGTAATGGCACTTTATTGCTTTTAGAAATTGAGTTGTTCGATTTATGGGAATAGCAAGGCATTTGTTTCGCATTTGTCGCTTTTCCAGAAATTTTGAACAGCTCCATTTTCTGCTGACATCAGAGGACACCCATCTGTTCCATCTCCTACACAATTTTTTAGGTCAAGACCAAAATTTGTCAAAGCTTTAAGAACTATGGATGATAGTGCTTTCGCATCAATTGACACATCAACGTCATCAATATCTTTTGAAGCCTCTTCAAATGCGTTTGCAACAAAACCAATAAATTCTTCCCTAAAGACTTTTTGTTGTATGTTGAAATATGAAATATAAGATAAGGAAATCTGGCTTTTCCCCGACAAATCCGGGCTTTCGTCAAAAGTTATCGAACAGAATTTTGATTAATATAACACATACATAAATAAATATTGCATTTACTAATAGGGTCCATACACAATACCATCATGATTGTACAATCAAGTGATTGTGCCAGCTGATGGACCGTGTATGAGCTTGTGGGGTGATTGTACCAGCTGATGGTGCTTTATCAAAAATAGTTTGATATTTTTTTGATTGTACCAGCATGATTGTATCGTGTGCTGTAAAGTTAGCTCATAAATGTTTAATCGTCAAGGCATAAACATCAAAAAATACAAAATTTAAATTAAAACACGTTTTTTTACTCCTTATTCGTTTTCGTTTTAGGATAATAGCAATAATAACAGCAGCACAAATTTTATTGTTATTCACTACAACCTTTTCCACACAATTTTTGGTAAAAAATTAATTTTGTACCAGCATGCTGGTGTGTTGTGTGGTTTAAGCTTAATTGCACAATCACTTGATTGTACAATCATGATGGTATTGTGTATGGGCCCTATAAGGCTTATGTATAATTCAACCGCACGCATTATCAAGTCAAACGTTTATTCTTTGGCACCTGCTGGGATTGAATGTAGAATAATAAGTAATTGGAAACGGCAAACTAGATGTTTCTTTGGAAATATCTAATAAATAGCTATTAGGATTAAGATATGGATACTTATTGAAAATCGTTAGAGATTCAATAAAAAAAATAAAAAAAAATTCTTATTGAAAATTTCGTTAGAGATTCCATAAAAAAAAAAAAACAAAAAAAAACCTTGCTGGGATTACCAAAAATTTTTTACATTAAAAAAAATATTATTACTGGAATTCTTGTATTATCGAAACTTACAAAACATATTTTTATAATTTACGGGGGGGAAATTTCCTTATTTCCCCCCCCCCCTGAATCCGCGCCTGGCGGTGATTAGACCCCAGAGTTCAGAGAAATTCATATGTGATCGCTCATATTCAACCGTTCTTGAATTTTTTTCATTAATGAAAAATGTAAAATATATAACTTTTTTCACAGTCATTAATATTTAATATTTCGCCAAATTCATTCATGTTTTTGAGGAAAAATCCATTTTTGCCTTTCTTCAGTCATGAAAAATGAGGAAAAAAAAGTTTTAGAAACGATCCTCACTAATTATGTTGTTGTTGCTCGACAGTTTGCATGATCACAGCTCGAAATGCCTGTCTGTATGTATTTGTTTGTGTAAAATATTTTTGGTATAGGCAACCAGCCAAAGTGCTGTTGGATTTTTTGTAGGAAAAAATCATTGAAAACAAATTAAAAGAACTGCACATATCGTCCGTCATCTTAACCTAGGGTTTACACTTGCAAGTGCAAGTTCGAAAAACTCAATACACTCACACATTTTTACTAACACCATCACATTTTTCGTACTTGCAGCCCAACTTGCAAGATAATTTGCTTGCAAGTAAATTTTTGACACTTGCAGCTAGTAAAATGACAAATGAAGAAACAGTAATACCATGGATGACTTTTATATCAATTTACTAGTACTTAGTAATATAAAAGTTATGTTTATAGCGGATTTTCTGTGTATTTATCAGTGTTACCACCAGCAAAATTCAAAATTACACTTGAGATGAAGCAAAATTACCCGATTTAAATGAAATTACACCTCATATAAAATTAAGTTTTATTTCATAAAAAGGCATTTAAAAAGCAAAAACACAAAAACTCATTGAGAGAAGATCAATATTAGTCAAACTGTTAAGATTCTTATTGTAAATTTAAATAAATTTACAAAAATAACATTAAAGACTTAAAAACAATTAATAAAACATACATCAAGCTCCTAAAATAATAAGTTAAACTTCCACATTTGGTTGCATATATCTAGGGAAGGTTCAAAATGCTCTTTGCCATTGCTTTATACCCAATAAAAAATGGAGCTTCCAACGAAGCAGGTTTGTAAAGGTTTGGCGAGTTCCCACTTTGAAGCAATACATTTGTGACACATAAAGCGCATTATTCAGCGCACATAAACATTGTTGAATGTAAGGATCATCTTTACACACTGAATTATTTGATACAGTTATTTTTTAGTAGTCTCCCTTACAAACCTGCTTCGTAGTAAGAGAATGCCGTAGCACTTGAAATGTTATTTTGTTTTTTTTTTTTTAAGTTGTTGAGAGTTCTTTCACTTACTTTACTGCATTTCTGTATGTCTTATTGCGTAGCGCATAATTGTGCGCTTATTTTTTAAATGTACCTTTAGTGCTTCGCAAAATGATACAATTTTTTATTGGGTAATGGGTGCTTTTTTAGCTTACGAAAGGTTAGCTGTCAAACGAACCGTCATACTGCTTTAACTTTTTGCTCAGGCACATAATCATGAATAGATTCATGCTTGAACAACGCCACCAAATTGGATTAAATAAACTGTCAATTAGAATTAAAAGCCGTGCGATGTGATACCTCTTGATTGTTTTCCGTAGGGCTGTGAAGTCACTGGTGTATGCTGATAAACCAGCAACAATTGACGTCTTGAATCAACATTGTTCATTTTATTCGGGACATGCAGCAAGCAATGCTCGAAAGAGAAAAACAAAATTGGACTTGCCCATTTGTTTTTAATCAGTTTCAATTGGTAATGGTAATCTGCGATTAAAATTAATTTTTTTTTGTGTTTTCTACCATTTTAAGTTTCATGGTCTTAAAAACCCCTATATTCCTTTTTTAGTAAACAAAATTCCTGCAGGCTTTTATACAACTGTCCCTTTCGTAATTCAGTTTTACAACTGTAAAGGGTGTTAAATATTCTTCAAACTAAAGCATTTGCAAGTTACCAGATAAAAATAAAATTAATTGTATGTTGGAATATTGTAAACATATATTCCCCCAGGCTAGTTTTTAGTTTCAATAAATTTTTTCAATAGACTTCAGGTTCTAAATCACTATTATAATCATCTTTATCCAAATCTAAGCGTCCATCTTGCGACATTCATTACCGATTGAACCCTTTTCTTAAAAAGAAACCGAGACTACGGTTCAGAAGACTGTGCATTTTTTATCAGCAATATTTAAAAGTAAATAAATGTCATCACTGAAATCGAATCTTGATTTTATTTGGTTATCTGAAGTAAGAATTTCAAATTACACCTGAATTACACCTAAGAGAAATTACCCACGCTCTACCCACGATGGTAAAAATTATACCAAATTCGGGTAATTACCCACAAAGTGGCAACACTGGTATTTATAAAAAATAACACGTAAAAAAGAGAACAACTATACAAAAACCCATCTCAATGGTAATTTTATCATAAATTTCAAGCATTTTGAAAAAAAAATTGTTAATGAAAATATTTTCTCAGTAATATTATGAAATCTCCACTACGGCAATACTGGAGTCAGAAATTTTATAAAATAAACATAATTTTTTCATCAATATGGACCGAAAATTAAATAAAGAAGGAATTATTAAATTTATTTTGTTATAACTTGTTAATATTTTTAACATGGTAATGTTGTTAAACCAAAAAACAAAGTTTTTTTATAGGATGTTTTCGCTTCGAGAACATTTGAAAAATGAACTTACAACTGACTGTGTAAACACTCAAGCTACTTGCAAGACTTTCAGCTGGAGGTCCATACCACGCGTTTTCGCCTCCACGCAGCACACGCTTTTCTAACCTTACTTGCGTTTTTCGTTTCAAGTTACATGCAACGCTTTTTATGCAGCAGCAACACAAGTAAAAATAAAATTTAATTTGTCAAAATCAGCTGATTTGTTCGAACGCTGCTTGTGACGCTTACAAAAGTAGAAAGTAAACCTACTTTTCGCCTCAAGGCGTCTACGCTTTTGTGCATGTAACTTACTACGTATAACTACACAGATCCTACTTTTTTGACAACTGCGTATGCTGCGAAAAAGCAAGTAACGCGTGGTGTGGACCTCCAGCTTTAGTCACTTCCACAATTGTAATTTATTATTGCGACCTCTATTAATGATCTGCACACGTTTAAAGAAAAACTCATTTGGCAACGTCATTTCGCAAGTATTTATACTCAATAACATTTATCCAGAAAGCTCCAGAATGTTTCCGGTATGTTCGAGCTTTTACTATTTGATGTTAGTGCCGGTTCACACACGTCAAGTCTTAAGAATCCTCTCATCCTCATCCTCTTTTCCCATTATATTTTTGATGAACAGTAATTTTTAATTTTGTAAATAACTTGGATATTTTTTTAGGTAGCAGTTTAAAATTTTATAAAAATCAATTTAAAATGGTTTGCATATAAGCTAACGATATGTTTTTTTTTTTTTTGTGTAAACCAGTGAAGGGAACATTTGCAAATCCTATGTACCCGTTCATAGGAATAAAAATGCTGCTTGTGTGAGGTCGACACGTGTACACTAGGGGTGGAATAGTGCACGACTTTTTGATTTCGATACGCTAGAAGCCCTTATTTTATGAGGTTTATAGAAAAAATGCATGAGCCAAAAAATTAGGCGGGTGGGATAGGGGTAAATGGCTCCTCATCGGGGTCAAAGCTAGGGGAAAACGAGACAAAATCTAAGAAAAGCTTCACAACTGTAATAATAAAAATCAAAAAGTAATTTACATTTTTGGGAATACAAAATTTTAATTTCAAAAGATTTTGTTATTCGTGCTTAATTCCCAGTTTTTATTCTTGATAAAAACACTTGAAATTTATTGTTGCGCATAGGAATAGCTTATCCCATCAACAATAAATTTCAAGTGTTTTTATCAAGAATAAAAACTGGGAATTAAGCACGAATAACAAAATCTTTTGAAATTGTAATAATAAAAATGTTATCAACAATAACGATGTCAAATTTTATTAAAAATATTGAACCAACAAGTGACAGTTTTCTTATAAATGACAAGAAAAAGCATCACAAAAGAAAAATAAAACGATTTATTTTATGTTAAAAGTTATTGCTTCAGAAAATTAACTGCAGCAATAATTGCAAAAATTTGCTGCAGAGCTGCGGCATCACTGGATAAAATAAACTTTTGACACATAAAAGTCATGCCAAGGTTCTTAAAAGTGATATTTTTTCGAACATAAAACTATTCTTTTGCGCAAGTGATACCCAACAACTTTTATAAACTATATTTTTAGTAACTCCATCATATAGAATTTTATATTTATGTATCTTTAAAAAATTGTATTTTGGAAAATTTCTCAATTCATTTAAGTTTGAGTGAAAATATATATGACGTAATAATTTATGTACTAGTTACATATTTAATTATTGTAATATGTACATAATTAATTAAGTATTCCGTTAAATAAATAATTATCGACTTAATTTAAAGATAAAGCCAAATTTGTAACAAAAAATGTCAGCCACGGAGTATGAATATATATTACCTCTTAATTGGTTAATCGGTATGCTTTAAACGGCTGTAGGAAATATCGCCCAAAGAAAAATCGCCCAAAAAAAAATGAAAAATCGCCCAAAAAAATTGCATGTAAAATTGGGCCTGATTTCATATGAAAAATGGCCCAAAATTTTTGGGCTATTTATCGTTATTGTTGGGTGATTTTTCGTTTTTTAAATTTGGGTGATTTTTCATTATGAAAAATCACCCAAAAATGTTGTATGAAAAATGGCCCAAAAAAAATGGGCTATTTTTAAAATTCTACCATAATCTTACATAGCAGAGAAAACCATGTTTTATTATGGTTGCAAACAACAAAACTATTTTTCAAGAAACTAATTTAACCATTATATGGTTGTCGGCGACAATGATTTGGTTAAATTAAACATAATATCGGTAGAATTTTTTTAAAAATGGTTTTGTAGCTTTTTTCTCTGGGTGTATATATTAAATATATACATATATATCGAAAATAAGGATTTTCTCTTCTATGGTATAACAAATACTGGCTTCGCTAACTAAAGCTTCTCTGTATCGCCGGCCTTCGGCCGGGCGCAAGGATTTTCTCCTCTATGGTATAACAAAGACCGGCTTCGCTAACTAAAGCTTCTCTGTATAGCCGGCCTTCGGCCGGGCGCAAGGATTTTCTCCTCTATGGTATAACAAACACCGGCTTCGCTAACTAAAGCTTCTCTGCGTAGTCGGCCTTGTTCGGAAACAAGGCAGTTTTTCGAAGCTTTACTTAGCGAAACCGGTTTTTGTTAGACCATAAAGGAGAAAATCCTTGCGCCCGGCCGAAGGCCGGCTATACAGAGAAGCTTTAGTTAGCGAAGCCGGTCTTTGTTGTACCATAGAGGAGAAAATCCTTGCGCCCGGCCGAAGGCCGGCTATACAGAGAAGCTTTAGTTAGCGAAGCCAGTATTTGTTATACCATAGAAGATGAAATCCTTATTTTGGATATATATATTTAATATATACACCCGGAGTAAGAGCTATAAAAATATTTTATCCATATTATGTTTAATTTAACCAAATCATTGTCACCGACAACCATATTATGGTTAAATAAGTATCTTTAAAAAAATCACTTGAAATTTTAACGGTATTTTAAAAAAAAATTTACACATTTTTGATTATAAGTTAAGTTGCGGACGTTGCAAAGTGTCATAACGTCCTCGCCCTCGTCTTCGATGGACATTATGACACTTTAAAAGTGTCCAAGGACACTACGACACTGGACGTTATGACATGTCACCTAAATTTATATGAATAATAAACACTTTTTGCAAATTTAGTAATTTTTTTTTTTATTTTTTGGGAAAAAATTCGTTTATGCTTTTTGGGTCATTTTTCATTTTCTTTTTGGGCCCTTTTTCGTTTTTTTTGGGCAAAATTTCATATTTACCTTTTTGGGTCATTTTTCATGTTCGCTTGGGCGATTCTTCATTTGGGCGATTTTTCATTTTTTTTTTTGGGCCATTTTTCTTTGGGCGATATTTCCTACAGCCGCTTTAAACGCTATGTAAAACACATTTTCCAATGATTCCTATATTTTATAGATTAATATTTTACCTAAAGAGGTATGGATAAAGTATTTTGCAACTTTTACGACCTATAACTCCCTAACTAGGAGCGCTGGCGCGAAAAACATGTTCCTGTATAACTTCTTTCAAGAATACTAAAAAATTATATAAATATCAATTTGGTGTTGAGCCGAGTTAATATTCTTGTTTCATGCCGATTCTTTTCTGTTAAACAAAAAAAAAAAATAAATAAAATTTTTTTAATCACTCATTCTTTAAATAATTTTTTTTATTAGCAACACTTTTTCTGTTTTGTAGTGGACAAAAATAGAAATTAGATTAATTTGACTACAACGACAAATTAAGCAGAGACAACAACCAGCAGTCATGTAGTCGTGTCGTCGTGAAAATAAACATTTCCATATACAAACATGTATATATTTTCGACATATTGAAGTCGGTAGCTTGCCGTCTCGAATGTGTTTAAAGCATTACACTGGTTTACAGCCAAAAAATACCAAGAACACCACATGCCTAGATAAGTTAATTGGGACCTCCTGAACACGAAAATCGCTGTAATTTATTTTTCCTAAGTACCGTTTTTTAGATAACGGTACTTTTGCGTTTTTCGGTGTATGGTCCCACTCAAACCTTTGTGCAGCCCAACCAAAAAGTCCGGTCGAAATATCGTTAGAAAGGTAATCGGATGCCTTTTCCATCGATATGCTACAAATTTTTATCTGATAAGAAATGGCTGAGTAATGGCACCTCAAAGTTCAAAAAATGTATATTTTTTACGTTTTTTTCAAAATTTTTCATTTTTATTTCGTTTTTTTACTACGTTATATTAAATATCTGGAATGTAGTCAGCTACTGAATTATATTGAACACGGCAGCTACAATTGAAAAAATATAAACAGCTGTTTTTTTTTACTGTGTGTTTATATTTCAGTGGTGCCACTATCACTTTTTTTACTTTTATAAAATGAAAAACATGCATAATTGCAGACTTTTATACAAACTTAATTTAAGATTATAAATATAAAAATACGTATTTATAATAAATTTTATAACGTAAAAACAATTGAATTTATTATAAAACATATTTAATATTATAATTTTGTTTTTTTTTGGAAGTAATAAACAATATAATCGTAACGGCAGATTAAATAAATAAAAACATATAAACTCCATTAAAAATAAAAAAAAAAAAATTTCGTCAACGAGCGTGGTATAATTCGTAAAAGTTTCAGAACACATTGGGTACGTACGTTAATGCATGAAAACTATTCATCAATGCTGCAGTGATGCAAAATGATGTTTCTGATTCGTAATTACCAGTTGCAGTTGTGATGCTGATACTTTTTTACTGCACAACAGCTGTGCAAAGTTTGAATTTCAAAAGTTTTATAAGCAAACATAAAATAATAATTAAAATGTTATCAACAATAACGATGTCAAACTTTATTAAAAATATTGAACCAACAAGTGACAGTTTTCTTATAAATGACAAGAAAAAGCATTACAAAAAAAAATAAAACGATTTATTTTATGTCAAAAGCTATTGCTTCAGAAAATTGCCTGCAGCAATAATTGCCAAAATTTGTTGCATAAAAAAAACTTTTGACACATAAAAGTCATGCCAAGTTTCTTTCAAGTGATGTTTTTCGATCATTAAACTTTACTTCTGCGCAATTGATACCCAACAACTGCATTTTAGGTAAAAACTGGATCAAAGAAGTATTAGTATTATTAGAAACTACTTCGAAATATCTTTCACATGATGTGTTAAAAATTCCGTTAAGAGCAAATTTCCAAATTAAATATTTCTTGAAAGATTTTTCTACAAAACTTAAAATTTTGTTAGCATATTTATTAAAACATAATCTGCCGTATTCATAAAAAATAAAATAAATTTGAAATGTGTTTTGAGGCAAAATTTTCATAAAAATTTTTCTTAAAATACAATTCAAAAGACTATGTATAGGGAAGAATACTTCTAGCTTTTATAAACCATATTTTTAGTAAATCCATCATATAGAATTTTATATTTATTAAGCTTTAAAAAATTTTATTTTGGAAAATTTCTCAATTTATTTATTAGTTTGAGTAAAAATATATATGTATGTAGCAATAATTAATGTACTTGTTACATATTTAATTATTGCAATATGTACATAATTAATTAAGTGTTCCGCAAGGCCGAAAACTCGCAATAAAGAAAAAGTTTATTAAGCAAATATCTAGGGTTAAATAAATGAATATCGACATAATTTAAAGATAAAGCCAATTTTGTAAAAAAAATGTCAGCCACGGAGTATGAATATATAATATTACCTCTTAATTGGTAAATCGGTATGCTTTAAACGCCTTGTAAAACACAGTTTGAAGCATTTTCCACTGATTGTCATATTTTATAGATTAATTTTTCACCTAAATAGATATGGATAAAGTATGTTGCAACTTTTACGACCTATAACTGCTTAACTAGGAGCGTTGGCGTGAAAAACATGTTCCTATAGAACTTCTTTCAAGAATACTTAAAACTTATATAAATATCAATTTGATGTTAAGCCGAGTTAATATTCTTGTTTCAAGCCGATTCTTTTCTGTTAAACAAAAAAAAAAAAAAAATAATAAAATTTGTTAAGCACTCATTCTTTAAATATTTTTTTTTTATTAGCAACACTTTTTCAGTTTTTTAGTGGACAAAAATAGAAATCAGTTTAATTTGGCTACAACGACAAAATAAGCACAGACAACAACCTGCAACCGTGTCGTCGTGAAAATAATCATTGCCATATACACACATGTATTCTATTTTTGACATATTAAAGTCGGTAGCTTGCTGTCTCGAATGTGTTTAATGCATAAAGTAATAAATTTTGTTCATGTTTTTTTTTTTTTGCTTTTCATGCGCTTAAAGTCAGCAAGTTAACTTCTTTGCTGTTGCATACATACATCTATTTTGAATTTCTTTCTGAACAACCTAAACAAAAGCGGCAAGCGTTTTTTTAAACACGCAAATTTTATTTAAATACAATTTCAATAAAACAAACCGACATAGCGATCTGTCAAATAAGATTTATCAGCCGGGTGGTTTCTAATTCGCATTCTAATGGTTTGTTTCGTATAAATTGTATGCAAATGAGAAGTTTTGACATACAAAAAACGCTTCCGCTCTTATTTAGGTAGCTCAGTTAGTATTTTTGCAGAGAGAATTGTTTAAAGATCATTACCGTTAGATGTTTTATTTTTTTTGGCGAAAAAACTAATTTTTGTTCTTTTATTTAGTGAGTTACGCAAAACCAAGGTACATTAACACAAGGTAGACTCATCGGGGAGTGTAGACATGCTGCTCTATAAAAATAAGCGAGTGGAACCGAGTTGTCAAAATTGTTTTCATATAAAACACATGCACACATGTACAAATTTTGGCTCATGTACACGAAATTTGAAGTTTTGGTTCCAACTGGGGTAAACAGCTGACAAACATATGGGCCAACGAGTTTACCTTGTGTAAATATACCTTGCGCAAAACCATATTTTAGGTACCTATTTCTTTAATTATTAGTTTGTGCTTTGTTGTAGACGTGGATTTTTAACCACGCATACGATTTGAACTATTAATTAATCATATCTGATTTTGACATCAATCAGCAGCGAATGGACGCTTAAAATAAATAATATATTTTGTTATTTAAATTATTTAACATAATAGTGAACAATTAAAACGATAAAATTAAATAAAATAAAAAAGTAAAAATGTATACATACGTATGAATGTTCATACATGTATGTATGTATACAAATTCTGAACAAAAACATTTAAGTTTAAAT
This sequence comes from Pollenia angustigena, assembly GCA_930367215.1. Lineage (NCBI taxonomy): Eukaryota > Metazoa > Arthropoda > Insecta > Diptera > Polleniidae > Pollenia > Pollenia angustigena. The sequence continues at coordinate 112,747,679 of OV884057.1, read as the reverse complement.
TTCTTATTTTTCGTGTTGTTGTAATACAATAAATAATAAAAATATTAAAAGCAAAGCAAAACGGTGAAAAACAAAAACAACTCTGCATGAGTACGAACAGTGAAACAACACTAAGACAAAATGAAAAAAACGTTTACGTTTAAGTTAATGCAAATGAAAATAATGCAGAAATAAATAAAACAAAACAAAACAATATAAACTATTTAACGGCTAAGCAAATTACTCGAACACGTTCTCTATCACCCTCGGTGTTTACAAAATCAGTCGATAGTGACTCATTAAAAAAACTACAACTAGATTTGGTGACAAGTGTTGCCAGGCCAGCAAGTATTGCCATGACGTCAAAAACAAATTTAGTGGGAAATGGTACCATGAACTCAAACACAAATGCAATGGAAAACCCCCCTGTAAAAAGTTGTCAAAAGCCTACAGTACAAGTTGGTATGGACAGGTACATAACAGTGCTTAAACGGGGACGCAGCCCTACCTCTGCAGCAGTTGCTTCGGCCTCAAAAGTACCATCTTTTGATAAAATAAATTCTCAAAATCGTTTCGCAATTCTGGAGGATGAATCCTTTGAAGCACCAAACGTCATAAAATCGTCCAAGCCTCCCCCGATATATCTTAGGGAGCAAAATTCAAATGAGCTCATAAAGAGTTTGATATCGGTGATAGGTGAAAATTCGTTTTACGTAGCGGCTATCAAGCGTGGAAGTATAAACGAGACAAAATAGTAAACAACTTTGAAACACTTAAAAAAACTTTTATACCTACCAACTGAAAAGCATTAAAGGTCTACAGGTAGTGATTAAGGGTATTGACTCATGTGTGGACCCAGAAGAGGTTAAAACATTCCTAGAAGAAAAAGGCTTTAAGGTTAAACATGTAGTAAATATTAAAAATAGAGAAAAAATTCCCCAACCACTTTTTCGAGTGAAGTTTGAACCCGGCGACGTAAAACTTAAAAAAAAACGAAACACATCCTATTTACAATTTAAAATATATTCTCTACAGAAGAATAACTATAGAAGAGCCGCATAAAAAAAATGGACCTGTTCAGTGCTTAAACTGCCAAGAATTTGGCCATACCAAGGCATACTGCTACTTACCCCCTGTCTGCGTAGTATGTGGTGAACTACACGGTGTAGTTTCTTGTGATAAGTCTAAAACCGACCCAACGTAAAAAAATGTAGCAACTGTGGCGGTAATCACACTGCCAATTATAGGGGATGCCCTGTATATAATATCGTCAAGCAGACGGTTGGACCGAAAACAAATACCCCTCAAATGCAGGTTGCAAATCAAGTAAACACAAATGCAATTCAAGCCCCCCAGCCTAGTAATAACAGAACCTCTTACGCTAACGTCCTAAAATCAAACCATCAGCCAATACAAGGTGCCTCGCCAAGTAATGATGAAACTCCGGTTTCTAATTTAAGTCGTTTAGAAAAAACCATGGAAACATTAGTGCAAACAGTAAATAATTTTACGAACACAATGGGTAATATGATGCAGGAAATGCTTAGAATGCAATCGATGTTATTGCAAGCTGTACTTAACAAACCATGAACTGCTTAAAAATTTGTTTTTGGAACGCAAACGGCATCCGCCAACATAAAAATGAACTAGAATACTTTCTTAAAAATAAACAAATTGATGTCATGATGATTTCTGAAACTCATTTGTCCTCAAGAAATACGTTTAAAATAAATGGTTATATACTATATGATACCAAGGACCCTCGAGATAGAGCTTGTGGAGGTTCTGCCATTTTAATAAAAACCCGAGTCAAACACTACCTAATGTGTGATCATCGTGAAGATTATCTCCAAGCAACGAACATTTGCGTTGAGGAATTAAATAGAAACCTAGTAATTTCATCGTTATACTCCCCGCCTAGATTTTCAATATCGGAGGACCAATATTATAAATATTTTAAATCATTAGGAACGTGTTTCCTAGCCGCTGGCGATTATAACGCTTAACATACCTTCTAGGGGTCGCGACTTATAACACCAAAGTGTCGTGTTTTATTTAACACAATTTCTAAAATGGATTTAAATGTGGTAGCGAGCGATCATCGATTTCGGCGTGGTTAAAAACATCCCCACAGAAACGATTCATGTTGAAGCTTCCTTAGAATTATCATCCGACCACACACCTACAATTGTTACTATATCGAACCCAAATAGAATCGTATCTCCCTCTGGTTACATAGCGACAACAGCTACACAAATAAATTGGTTAAAATATAAAAAATTTCTCAGTGCCCATTGCACAGAAAATATTCCGCTTAGTACACCGGAGAATGTGGATCTCTCTATTGTTAACTTTGACAGTTATCTTAAACTAGCTGTTCAACATTCCAGCGTTACCCCCAAAAAAATTAAAAATAATAAAATATATTCTTCAGATGTCGAGCGGCTCTTGACTGAAAAAAAGGAGAGTTCGAAGAGAGTGGCAACTATACAGATCCCCGCAACTTAAGATTTTATTAAAAGAGTGCACAAAAAGGCTAAGAAAGTTACTGCAGAATCAGAAAACGGCTTCTCTAGAAAAATATCTTAAGGAACTTGATGCAACTCCACAATCTGACTACTCATTATGGCGTGCAGCTAGAAATCTAAAAAGGCCAGTTATATCTAAGCCACCATTAAGAAACTTGAATGGTAGTTGGGCAAGAAACGATATTTAAAAAGGAAATCTGTTTGTTAGTCACTTGAAAAACGTATTTACACCAAATATATCTCACAATATTGCGGTCGAGTTACCACCTGTTGCTGCTAGAGCAGCTATTCCCCTCAGATTCGAGATAAGAGAAATCGAAAAGGCTATTTGTGACTTAAACACTAAGAAGGCACCTGGTATTGATAAAATCAGTAATAAAATGCTTTTGGAGCTACCTCGCATAGCAAAGAAAATTATTCTTTTTATTTTTAATGCTATTTTACGCCTTGAATACTATCCTCAAAAATGGAAGGTTTCCCTAGTTACCATGATACCAAAGCCAGGGAAAGATCATAAAAAAGTTGAGTCTTATAGGCCTATTAGCTTATTATCAAATATGTCAAAGCTGTTTGAGAAATTATTAGTTTCAAAATTAACACCAATTTTAAGTGAAAATAGATGTATTCCAAACCATCAGTTCGGATTTAGAAGAAAACACAGCACAATCGAACAGACTCATCGAATAGTAAATGTCATAAGAAAAGCATTTGAAGAAAAGAAATATTGCTCAGCACTCTTCATCGATGTTTCGCAAGCTTTTGATAAAGTCTAGCATGAAGGCTTATTACATGAATTGAAGCAAAATTTACCAGCAAACACACACAAGCTGCTAGAAAGCTACTTAGTCGGTCGTCAATTTATTATTAAAGAAGGAAATTTCTTAAGTTCACCTCAGCCCATTGCCGCTGGAGTCCCACAAGGCAGCATCCTGGGCCCCCAATTATACTTAATTTATACTTTGGACATGGCAACAAGCAACTATACACAAACTTCAACATTTGCAGACGATACAGGTTTTCTAAGCGTCCACGAAAATCGTTATGAAGCATCGCGTTACTTACAGCATCATATATTTCAACTAGAAATATGGTTAAGACAATGGAGGATAATGGTCAATGAGCAAAAATGCGTACATATAACATTCACTTTGCGCCGGGAATCTTGCCCCCCTATTACAATCAATAATCAAATAATTCCTCAGCATTCGCATGTAAAATATCTCGGTATACATCTGGATCGGCGATTAACGTGGAAATGCCATATAGAGGCAAAATTAACTCAAATGAAACTAAAAGCCATTCAAATTCATTGGCTTATTGGAAGAAATTCAGTCCTTAGTCTCGATTGCAAGCTTCTGCTTTACAACTCTATCTTAAAGCCTATCTGGTGCTACGGTATTCAACTATGGGGCACTGCCTCGGCCTCTAATATCGACAAAATTCAAAGGCGCCAAAATAAACTTCTTCGAATAATCACAGCAGCACCCTGGTATGTTAAAGACTCAAACATTCATAAGGATCTCAATGTGCCATTAGTTAAAACTATGATTACAAAATATGCAATAAAATATTTAAAAAGGCTTGAATAACACCCAAATCCATTAGCTCGAAATATTTTAAATCATGGCGGCCACACTCGCTTAAGAAGAAGAGACACTGCAGCACTTACCCAATTAGATGAGCGATAAACACCTATATAAGTGAACAGAACCCGTGATGAATAAAATTTTGTCTGGCACTGGCAGGACATAAAATAACGTATTCGGTTAAGATTTGATTAATTATTGTTAGTTCATATTTAATATATGAAGATTCAATAAAAAATAATGAAAAAAAAAAATTTCTTTAATGTTTTTATTAAACATTTTTTTCATTTTTCGAATTTATTCTATGAGTTAAATTTCAGGTCTGTATTTTATAAAGCTTTTTTGTAATAGTTCTATTCTTTTCATTTTTTTCAGAAATGACTTTATACAGTCATTTCTGAAAAAAATGGAAAAAAATGAAAAGAATAGAACTATTACAAAAAAGCTTTATAAAATACAGACCTGAAATTTAACTCATAGAATAAATTCGAAAAATGAAAAAAATGTTTAATATAATATAAAGTAACCTTCACGAGGAAATAATTCCCAGTTTTTAATGTTTTTAGTATTTTTTCTCAATAAATATGAAAATATATACATACATATGAAAATAAATAAAACTTAACATGTTAGATTAAAAACCTTATCACTTTTTAACATATGTATGGGAGCAAATTTTACACCAGTGAAAGGCACACACATACTATCACATTTATGCTTGTGTTGACGAAATAACAACAAAGCAACAGTAAAACGTACATTGTCACAGACCACACAAAGAAGTTTATAGTGTACATGTGTCGACGTCACACAAGCAGCATTTTTATTCCTATGCACGCGTACATAGGATTTGCAAATGTGCCCTTCACTGTTTTACACATAGCTTGGTCATTATCAAAATCAAAATATTTTTCAATTATTCTTCGATTTACACGCGGCGCCATAATTCTTAAGCTGGAGGTCCACACCACGCGTTACTCGCTTTTTCGCAGCATACGCAGCTGTCAAAAAAGTAGAATCTGTGTTGTTATACGTAGAAAGTTACATGCACAAAAGCGTAGATGCTTTGAGGCGAAAAGTAGGTTTACTTTCTACTTTTGTAAGCGTCACAAGCAGCGTTCGAACAAATCAGCTGATTTTGACACATTAAATTGTATTTTTATTTGTGCTGCTGCTGCATAAAAAGCGTTGCATGTAACTTGAAACGTAGAACGCAAGTAAGGTTATAAAAGCATGCGCTGCGTGGAGGCGAAAACGCGTGTTATGGACCTCCAGCTTTAGTTCTTACCGTCAAAGATTTTTTCAAAACTAATTTCTGCAGCAGCAAGCAACAGCGATCAAGTCAAAAAAATGTTAAACAGCCAGCCAAGCAACTACATAAAAAAAAAAACAAAAACATGTTACTTATAGCAACAGCATTTTTTTTAGTGGTTGCTTGGCTGAATGTTTAAACTTTAAGCTGAGAACATACACATAGTGATAGTAAATAAATTAGTTACTCTCACTTTTTCTGCTTTTGCTTTTTGCTTTTACTGTGATCTTTTTCTTAAGTTAAGTTAAGCAATTACAAAAGCATTAAAAATAGTCAAGCATTTTTAAACACTGGTTTTTATTGCTAAAAACACTTTTCTTACGTAGGTAAAGTTATTTGGAAAACACTAACAATGTCTTGTTTCGCCACAAGCAAAGCGAGAGTAGTAAGTATAGTTGATGGGCAAGAAAATTTGTTTTATTGTTGCATTAATGTAATTTTATTGTTTCGCGCCAAATTATGCCAGTTTTTGAAAGTTCAATGTAGTGTTTTAAACACCGTTGCGCTTGGTTCAACATTTTTTTCACAAGACTTCATCTTCAGCTTATGCAGGTAGTAATTTTTTTTCAAATATTTTTGCCTTTATGTCTTTTAAACAAAAAAAAAAAACAGATCCTTTTAGAGGCATCAACAAATTTTTTACAAAATCAAAACACATTTTAGTTTACCAGTCAACAAATAATTTTACAAAGCACACACAGGTATCGTGCTGCATAGCGGGAAAAATTGCGAGCACTTTGACATTTCAGGCCTTAAAGAAGGTTTACAACTAGAGATTTAATACACTTTTACTAATTCCGCTCTGCTTTCTTCGAAAATGTATTTTAGAATGGGTTTTATGAAATATTTTACAAATTCAAATTATCTTTTCTGAGGTAATGCCAGTCGAAATAGTTTTATTAGCAGTTATGTTAGAATGTGTAGCAAGTTAAGTTATTAATTTACTAACTTCGCGTTAGTAGCAACAACAATTTGCGACCTTAGGACAACAAGGTTCTATATGCACCTAAACAGCATGTAAGATAGAACCTTGTTGTCCCAAGGTCGCGAAATTCACAGTATACAACTTTATTCTTAATTCTAAATTATATTTTGAAGGCCTTTCAGAAGCCTTTAAAGTAGATGCGAGAAGACAAGGCTTTGGTCTTAAATGACGCTCTGTGTAAATTAGAAATACAGTTGGAATGCGAATGGAAAACTTTATATCGGCAAAAAGGCCTTCTATAAGGCCTCTTTACTACTTCATTTTCTTGCTGATAATGGTCGGGCAAATTGCGTTTTTTACATTATGAGGAATTTGAATGCGAATTTTTTTAAATTTTTCATATCTGACAAATTCACATATGAATTTTTTTGTTTGCTCATTTTTCATGAATGAGGAAATTCAAAATATATTTTTTCCTCACCCTCATCAATGTGAAAAAGCAGTCAAATTTAAAATTTTTCACGCTCGCTCATGACTGAAAAATGAGAGAACGTTTCAGTACTCTGCATTCGATACTTCAACATTTGCAGACGATACAGGTTTTCTAAGCGTCCACGAAAATCGTTATGAAGCATCGCGTTACTTACAGCATCATATATTTCAACTAGAAATATGGTTAAGACAATGGAGGATAATGGTCAATGAGCAAAAATGCGTACATATAACATTCACTTTGCGCCGGGAATCTTGCCCCCCTATTACAATCAATAATCAAATAATTCCTCAGCATTCGCATGTAAAATATCTCGGTATACATCTGGATCGGCGATTAACGTGGAAATGCCATATAGAGGCAAAATTAACTCAAATGAAACTAAAAGCCATTCAAATTCATTGGCTTATTGGAAGAAATTCAGTCCTTAGTCTCGATTGCAAGCTTCTGCTTTACAACTCTATCTTAAAGCCTATCTGGTGCTACGGTATTCAACTATGGGGCACTGCCTCGGCCTCTAATATCGACAAAATTCAAAGGCGCCAAAATAAACTTCTTCGAATAATCACAGCAGCACCCTGGTATGTTAAAGACTCAAACATTCATAAGGATCTCAATGTGCCATTAGTTAAAACTATGATTACAAAATATGCAATAAAATATTTAAAAAGGCTTGAATAACACCCAAATCCATTAGCTCGAAATATTTTAAATCATGGCGGCCACACTCGCTTAAGAAGAAGAGACACTGCAGCACTTACCCAATTAGATGAGCGATAAACACCTATATAAGTGAACAGAACCCGTGATGAATAAAATTTTGTCTGGCACTGGCAGGACATAAAATAACGTATTCGGTTAAGATTTGATTAATTATTGTTAGTTCATATTTAATATATGAAGATTCAATAAAAAATAATGAAAAAAAAAAAATTTCTTTAATGTTTTTATTAAACATTTTTTTCATTTTTCGAATTTATTCTATGAGTTAAATTTCAGGTCTGTATTTTATAAAGCTTTTTTGTAATAGTTCTATTCTTTTCATTTTTTTCAGAAATGACTTTATACAGTCATTTCTGAAAAAAATGGAAAAAAATGAAAAGAATAGAACTATTACAAAAAAGCTTTATAAAATACAGACCTGAAATTTAACTCATAGAATAAATTCGAAAAATGAAAAAAATGTTTAATATAATATAAAGTAACCTTCACGAGGAAATAATTCCCAGTTTTTAATGTTTTTAGTATTTTTTCTCAATAAATATGAAAATATATACATACATATGAAAATAAATAAAACTTAACATGTTAGATTAAAAACCTTATCACTTTTTAACATATGTATGGGAGCAAATTTTACACCAGTGAAAGGCACACACATACTATCACATTTATGCTTGTGTTGACGAAATAACAACAAAGCAACAGTAAAACGTACATTGTCACAGACCACACAAAGAAGTTTATAGTGTACATGTGTCGACGTCACACAAGCAGCATTTTTATTCCTATGCACGCGTACATAGGATTTGCAAATGTGCCCTTCACTGTTTTACACATAGCTTGGTCATTATCAAAATCAAAATATTTTTCAATTATTCTTCGATTTACACGCGGCGCCATAATTCTTAAGCTGGAGGTCCACACCACGCGTTACTCGCTTTTTCGCAGCATACGCAGCTGTCAAAAAAGTAGAATCTGTGTTGTTATACGTAGAAAGTTACATGCACAAAAGCGTAGATGCTTTGAGGCGAAAAGTAGGTTTACTTTCTACTTTTGTAAGCGTCACAAGCAGCGTTCGAACAAATCAGCTGATTTTGACACATTAAATTGTATTTTTATTTGTGCTGCTGCTGCATAAAAAGCGTTGCATGTAACTTGAAACGTAGAACGCAAGTAAGGTTATAAAAGCATGCGCTGCGTGGAGGCGAAAACGCGTGTTATGGACCTCCAGCTTTAGTTCTTACCGTCAAAGATTTTTTCAAAACTAATTTCTGCAGCAGCAAGCAACAGCGATCAAGTCAAAAAAATGTTAAACAGCCAGCCAAGCAACTACATAAAAAAAAAAACAAAAACATGTTACTTATAGCAACAGCATTTTTTTTTAGTGGTTGCTTGGCTGAATGTTTAAACTTTAAGCTGAGAACATACACATAGTGATAGTAAATAAATTAGTTACTCTCACTTTTTCTGCTTTTGCTTTTTGCTTTTACTGTGATCTTTTTCTTAAGTTAAGTTAAGCAATTACAAAAGCATTAAAAATAGTCAAGCATTTTTAAACACTGGTTTTTATTGCTAAAAACACTTTTCTTACGTAGGTAAAGTTATTTGGAAAACACTAACAATGTCTTGTTTCGCCACAAGCAAAGCGAGAGTAGTAAGTATAGTTGATGGGCAAGAAAATTTGTTTTATTATTGCATTAATGTAATTTTAGTGTTTCGCGCCAAATTATGCCAGTTTTTGAAAGTTCAATGTAGTGTTTTAAACACCGTTGCGCTTGGTTCAACATTTTTTTCACAAGACTTCATCTTCAGCTTATGCAGGTAGTAATTTTTTTTCAAATATTTTTGCCTTTATGTCTTTTAAACAAAAAAAAAAAAAACAGATCCTTTTAGAGGCATCAACAAATTTTTTACAAAATCAAAACACATTTTAGTTTACCAGTCAACAAATAATTTTACAAAGCACACACAGGTATCGTGCTGCATAGCGGGCAAAATTGCGAGCACTTTGACATTTCAGGCCTTAAAGAAGGTTTACAACTAGAGATTTAATACACTTTTACTAATTCCGCTCTGCTTTCTTCGAAAATGTATTTTAGAATGGGTTTTATGAAATATTTTACAAATTCAAATTATCTTTTCTGAGGTAATGCCAGTCGAAATAGTTTTATTAGCAGTTATGTTAGAATGTGTAGCAAGTTAAGTTATTAATTTACTAACTTCGCGTTAGTAGCAACAACAATTTGCGACCTTAGGACAACAAGGTTCTATATGCACCTAAACAGCATGTAAGATAGAACCTTGTTGTCCCAAGGTCGCGAAATTCACAGTATACAACTTTATTCTTAATTCTAAATTATATTTTGAAGGCCTTTCAGAAGCCTTTAAAGTAGATGCGAGAAGACAAGGCTTTGGTCTTAAATGACGCTCTGTGTAAATTAGAAATACAGTTGGAATGCGAATGGAAAACTTTATATCGGCAAAAAGGCCTTCTATAAGGCCTCTTTACTACTTCATTTTCTTGCTGATAATGGTCGGGCAAATTGCGTTTTTTACATTATGAGGAATTTGAATGCGAATTTTTTTAAATTTTTCATATCTGACAAATTCACATATGAATTTTTTTGTTTGCTCATTTTTCATGAATGAGGAAATTCAAAATATATTTTTTCCTCACCCTCATCAATGTGAAAAAGCAGTCAAATTTAAAATTTTTCACGCTCGCTCATGACTGAAAAATGAGAGAACGTTTCAGTACTCTGCATTCGATACTTATCAAAAAAAAAAAAAAAAAAAAAATACGAACACGAACACGAATTTGGTACTTTTTCGAAATTAGAAAATTTAAGGGGTGAAAATCGTAACCATTTTTGGTACTTTTTTTACAAAACATTTTCCTCAATTCATTGATATATTCGTACTAAATTATGGGCTGCCAATACAATACTGAAATTGTTGATACTTTAATGGGGGAAAAATATAGTACCCAAAGAAGGCTTTGGTTGGTTTGGCTTAATAATTCGGCATTACTAATAGTATTCGGCCAAAAACATCGTATTATTCTGCGAAGACATCGATTTTCAAATGTTTGCACTTTTCTTATCTGGGATTTTGTAAGGCCCCACGTTTCGCAACCATGCAAAAGAACTGATTTGACACACGCATTATATATCTTATCTAGATAGTTCGTTTGACTGCCATATACTTTGCAATTTCGACATAGCATTTCGGGATTTATCAATTCTATTGTCAACATCATCGCTAGCATCGTTATCTTTCGAAACAATGCATCCGAGATAACAGAAGGAAACTACGTTTTCGATAGCTGTTCCATTTATGTATAGGTTGTTTGTGTTTGTAGTAGCTATACGCATAAGCTTGGTGTTTTTTATATTGATTTGTAAACCAACTTTTAGGGCATTTGATCTTAGTGCAGTTAGTTTACTTTCTATGCTTTCGAAATTGTGGGCCAATAGACAGAGATCATCTGCATATGCCAGGTCATTTAATTTTGAAAATGGTGTCCATTGGATCCCTACTTCATCAAGAACAAGTAAAAATAATAGTGGTGAAAGAACGCATCCCTGCCGAACGCCCTGCTTTATCTTAAGCACTTCGGAAGATTTACCCTTGTAGTATACATAGTTAGGCGCATCTTCGTCCATGCTTTGCATAATGCCTATACGTTTTTCCGGGACATTGTTCCTTCGAAGTATATCCCATATACTATCTCTATGTACAGTGTCAAAAGCACGCTCAAAATCAATGAAAAGTGCATAGAGTGGTGAGTCCAGTTCTTTCACTTGCTCGACGATGATTCTGAGCGTTGCGATATGATCCGCACAAGATCTTCCCTCTCTAAAACTGGATTGTTCATCTCTTATCTTGATTGCGAGCGGGGACAAGCGATCTAACAATACCAATGCGATGATTTTTTGTATTGTATTTAGTAGCGTTATTCCACGCCAATTATTACAGTGGCGGAGATCGCCTTTTTTGGGAGAGGAATTATAAGTCCTTCTGTCCACCTTTTCGGAATAGTACCCTGGGCCCAAACATCCTCGATGATAGGAGTAAGTACCGAGGAAAAATAGGCGGGGTCGGTTTTAATTAGTTCTGACACTATGTTGTCCGTTCCAGGTGATTTATTGTTTTTCAGTTTAGATATTGCTGAACGGATTTCCTGTATTGATGGAGGAGTTTCCGAGATATTGTGGTTTTGCGTAATGTTTGGTGTTGAGACAGTTTGTGGCGTTGTCACTGTGTCATGAGCTAAGCTTTCGAAATATTGCTTCCATCTAGTTAGTTGCAGTTCCTGGTCAGTTATTAGTTTCCGGTCAATAGAGAAGAATGGAGGTGAAGCAGAAGGACGGCTGTTGGTAATAGCAGTTATGGATTTGTATGTTTTTCGCAAGTTGTTGTGGCGTGCTGCTGTTTCTGCTTCGGTTAGGTGATGAGATATGTATTTTCTCTTATCGCTGCGTGCTAAACGTTTAACTTCTTTGTTTAATGATGAGTATTTCCTTCTTAATTCGTCGACTTCATGGGATCCTTGTATTGAGCTATTTATCTTTGACAGCGTCTCCTTTCGTTCTTCTATTTTCAGCCATGTGAGTTGACTGATCCATTCCCTTCTATTAGGTGGCTTGGTGCCCAGGATATGATTTGCGGATTCTCCAACGGCTTTCTCTAGTGCAGACCAGGATTTTTCCGTTCTGTTGTTAGATTCTAATATATTTTGGTTTGTATTTGCATCAAGGCAAGTTTCCACGGATGAAAGAAAATTCGTTCTAGTATCTTCAGTAGTTAGTTTTTCTATGTTGTACTTAATACGTTTGATTTGTTGCAGTTTCTTCTTGTTTTTTAATTTGCAGGCATATTTTTCCAACAACTAGGATGTGGTCGGAGAAGACATCTGCTCCGCGCTTATTTCGGACATCGGCTAAAAGTTTAAGCCATTTACTTTCTATAAGAATGTGATCAATTTGCGATCGGTACCGTCCTCCTGGGGACACCCAAGTATATTTGTGAATTTCCTTATGAGGATACCTTGTTCCACCAATAGTGAAACCGTGCATTGCACAAAAACCTTACAATCTTTCCCCATTATCGTTGCAGCGCTTTTCGAAACTATGATTTTCCACAATATGTGGGGTGATATTTGATGTCGAGCAGACTTTGGCATTCATATCGCCTAATATTAGCTTAATATCTCTTCGGTTTGAGTCGTTAGTGTTTTAACGAGTTGTTGGTAAAAGTTATCCTTTTCTGATGAAGCGGCAGGTTCTGTAGGTGCGTAGCACTGAATAAACGTTATATTTCTACTCTTGGCTTTGAGTCGTATACGAATTATTCTATCCGATATGGGTTCCCAGCTCAAAATGGAATTTTTTGCAGTTGGAGATAAGAGGAATCCGACACCATTTTTATCCATATCGGCATTCCCGGAGTAAATTAGTCTGTATCCATCGTCAGTTTGGAGTTCGCCAGAATTTTTCAGCCTTACTTCGCATAATCCTAATATAGGTATTTTATATTTCTTCATTTCCTTTACGACTTGTGCCAGTTTGGTTGGTTCGTTTAAAGTACGAATGTTCCACGTTGCGATCATAGTCCAAGGACGTTTGCGATATGTCGTTGCCGAGAGTTCGAGTGTTTGTTCTTTACTTTTTTCTGAGTTTTCTTGAATAGATTTGATTTTCAGATCAACAGGTTATTAGCCTATAGAATCCAATCCCAACTGCTAGGGCTGCTAGCCTTCCTGGGCGAAGATAACGCAGTTCCTTTGCCGCTTCATCATCATTTGATTCACGCCTCAAGATATTTTGTAGAACACTGTTACAGCAAATGTAGGTTTCACCTTTCTACAACAAAAGTTAAAGCTGCTGCCCTTTAACCTTTAGCATTGGGTATTTGGAGGCGCCAATTTTTCGCCTCGTCGTTTCAAGGATCATTGGCACTCAGAATTTAAACGGAGTCCGGAGCAACCCGAAAACCCTCTGAGACTCTACTCTTGAAACCACTGATTGTCCGCGACTGCATAGCTGCAGCTACTCCGCATATCTACAGAGCATATCACTATCCGCAACCTGTGACGCGTCCGGTAGCACTCAGCCATGCTTCCCATAAACAGGTAATAAATCATACAGGATCATGACTTTGTATGGCTTATTATCCACGATTGGGCAGAACCTAACGCTAACGAATAGCGGGTATATATTAGGCTTACCACCTTTTCAAATTGCCAAAACGGGACACCACTAAAAAATCATAGAAAATTTAAACAAATCCGTTTATGTATAATAAATATACTATATTATTTGGAAAATCAACAATAACACATTAATTCAAATTGTGTAAAATCTAGACTTATAAAACATTACCAAAACATAAACGTACATAAAATAGAATTATAAAATGTGTAATTATTTCAGTACATATTTAGTTCTAAATATATATTTTTTTATACATTTTAGCAGCTTTTATTAAATCTTTATTTAAAGTAATAAATTTAACAATGTTAACCATTTTTGGATTATTTTATTTGAATGGGGTATTTCGGTCATAGAAATTGATGCACTATACATATATATAATGACAAAAGGGAATCAAAATGTTTCAGTGTTGCTAATACAGGCAGAATTATTTACCAGGAAGTCGCAGTTCCATGAAGATGTCAAATTATTTAACACAAGGCGAATTCTTTTTACATGTTCTCGCCTTTCTCATACACAATATTACTAGTGTATTGTGATACAAAGTTGACAGCTACAAATAAAAAAAATTAATCTGCTGTGGAATCAAGAGTATTTAGTAAATCTGCTTTGGTTGGTAACACAGAGCAAAGTTGATAATGTATAAAAATCCAGGGGTCTTATCACCGCATTCGATACTATCCCCAGCAAAAACTTTACTTAAAATCCTACTTTTAATGACTTCAAGAATTCATTACTTTGTAGCTTTATTCGCCACTTTTTGGATTATTAGTTATATATTAAATAATAACTTTATTATTATATCTTAAATACACAAAAACATTTTATTTTCATTATGACAATAAAAATGTCATTATAGTCAAAAAACATAGTTTTTTAATACAAAAACTACACTGCCCCGGTAGACTAGCTGGTAGAGAGCTAGTCTATCAGCACCGATCAGGGATCAAGTCCCGCCAGAGACAGAAAAAAAAAAATAAAAAATAAAATAAAGTAAAATAGAATGAGAAAAAATAAAAATAAAATAATTAAAAAAAATTAAAAAATTTTTACTTTATTGACTTTGTGTAACTATATATTTTTATAAAAATTTTAAGTATAAAAAAAACATATTATTTTTTAGATTATAATAGGCTAAATTATAAAGGATAACTTTTGGGACATCTCGAACAAAAATAAGTACTTTTTCTAGTAGAAAAGTAAGTAGACGGCTCGTCAAATTCTCATTATTTTTCTGCTTATTTTGTAAGCAAAGTTTTTGCTGGGTCGTATCAAATAAACTATCGAATTTTTTTGCATACGATAGACACTGACGTATCAAATGAAAACTCGATAAATGTAATGTCGAGTTACTCGATATCGAATGGTATTATTTCAAATTCAATACATTTCATTCGATATCGAGTTTCATGATACCAAAATAAATAATTTCGATCAATTTTGCTCGATATCGTATGCGGTAATTAGACCCCAGTTCTAAAGTACTAAAATAAGTGCTAAAGCTCTCGATTTATTTTATTTGTTATGGCAGGTAGTAAAAAAGTAAGTTAAAGAAAAACGGGACAAATAGCTTCCCGTTCAGAGTATCGACGGGACACGGGGCATTCCACTCTAAAACTGGACTGTCCCGGCGAAAACTGGCCAGTTGGCAAGTCTAGTATATAAATATGTATATGCTAGTAAATAATAACACGAAAATTAAATTAATTATTGAAATAAAAACATTATTTACAACAAAGAGGTTGTAGCATTTCGAATTAAAAAGTCGCTCACTAGGTCATGTCTAATAGACTTCTGCTTAACCACAAACAAATGAAACCACAAATAATTACACTAGGTACATGACAGTTTTTTAGTTATGGAATTTTTACCGTCTTCTCGTAAAATTTCCCACTGTGCGCCGCAATTAGATAAATTTCCCCAAAAAAGGGATATTAGTAAAAAAAATTTACATTTCCTCAGAGAAAATTATTTTTTGCGTAAATACGTGTTTTTTTTTTTTTTTTGAACGATCGATGTAATTTGCATAATCGAAAACAAGAGAAGAAAAAAAATCGTATTTCATAATACACAATTAACATAATCGTCTACTGAAATGACGGTAGTAATTTTCGCAGTCAGAAAAAACAAAATATTAAACCTAAACAAACGGTTTAAAAAACAATAGCGCACACAATAACAAACAAAACAAGGCATGTCAAAAAACAATTAAAAATTCAATTCAAGTGCCGTATGCTAGAGACTGTAAAACCAAAACGTTCAGTTTGCTTAAACGCGAGAATATGCGCCTTCAACTTGAGATTTAATTTGTAAGCTAAAAAACAAAAATTTTTTTCAAAGATTTGTTTGTATAATTTAGACAATGCACCGTGCTGCGAATAATTTACCCAGACGATGACATATTTCATATGGATCTGTGTTGCCAGTGGTTTTTGTGAAATTTATATTTTTTTGTCTGTTGAGAACATCAGGAAATATAAAAATTATTTTTAGAACAAAAAAGATTAATCCCGCTTATTTGCATTTTGGGAGTTTTTAACCATTACCCCTACATATACATATTTTATTTTGGTTATCGTTACCACAAACATTTATTGTTTACAAGTATCCATTATAAAAAATAATAAAATAGTTTGTTTGCAAATATCTATTATAAACAATTACACAGTATTTAGGGACAACTTTTCGAGAGTTTACCCTCTGGGGCCTTTGGGAAATCATGGACGCGGCAAAACAAAATTATATTATGAGATTAAGATTAATGTTAAATACTCTCCAATTTCAATACGCTTGGTCCATATGACCTTTGTGCCAAATTTCATCAACTTATGTATCTTCAAAACAACGAGCCTGCCAGCCCGTCGAACAGTGGCGCCATTTGAGTTTTTTCGTTGTAAAAATCATATCTTTTGAACCGAATTGAACAGTTTAAACAGCATATGATAGATAACACAGTACAACAGCCAATCTGGGGGGTGAGAAATTCCAAGTCAGGGTGATGGTACTAGGTCAGTATAGTAAAACCCTCAAAGGGTTTGGCGTTCGTATGTGTCAGTTTTTTTATGACATTTTAAATTTTTTCCTTATCTTGATGTTTTTTCGCTTAGTTGTAACATTTTGGCAAAAACGTAGTTTAACATAACTCGAGAACCACTTGTCCGATTTTGATGAAACAAATTTAGAAAAATTAAGAATTACAATTTCTCTAATCTGTTTCTATACCGTTTTCCTATATGTGCAACACTTTCGAAGTTAAAAATGAATGTTATAACAGAATGGTATAACAGTTATAACTGTTCAGCCTATGAAATGAGCGTTTGGCAAGGGTGCTACGCTTTGTAGGGGCCTACTTATGGGTTATCAAAGTTAAAATAAGTAGAAAATCAATTTTATGGTAACTAAAAAAAATTATTTTTTTCATTTTTAGATTGTTTTTATTCTTTTTCTTTAGGGTTTTATGTTTTAAATTATTACCCAACAAATGAAAAAAAAATATTTTTTTTTTAAATTTATTTTTTAAATTTTCTGTAAAATATTCATCACAATTCGTAAGAGAAGGTATATCTAAAAGACTTACCATTTCTAAACTATAATTATTTTCAAACTCTAGTCGTGACTTCACATGCCGCAGGGAAGAAATATGTAAGTGGATCGGAAGATGCTGCCAACATGTTGAAGAGGTCCTCATTTTGCCTTACCCTTGATGCTTTGAATGTGTTCTGCAATCTATATTTTTTATAAAATTTGTTAAGAGACTCCTGTGTTTCTTCAGAAAGCTCTCCAATTGGCAAAGACTGGTTCTCAATTATATCTTTGCCATGCGCCAATATTTTATGGACGGTCGGGGTCAGTTTTCGTCGCATATTCTCCATATTTTATAGAATCGACATTTTCTTTGCAGCTTAAAACATCCAAGATCGTTCCCAATCTTTTCACGATTTGATTGTCAATTCCAGTGATTCTAGTTACTGCCTCATCATTTTCAAAAAATCTCCAAGAAGTGTTTCCATCGTTTGAGTTACCGTATCCGTGCTTGGGACAGTCTTCTTTTAGTCCAACTTGTTTAAAAAAAGCATTCTGTATTTGCTTCTTTCTGATCTTTTCCTTATCCTTTATTGATGTATTTTCATCGAAGTTTTCCTCCTCTTGTGGTAGGGTATACGCCAGTTTTAGCAAGAATTCCATACACCTTATCCTTGCGTGCAGTGGTGACATTCCATATTCGTAATTCTCCTCATTTGTAGAATCGTTTAAATTACCAAAGTTCTTCTGACTCTTTTTGCAAATCGGGCATGACATCTTGCTTATTGGTTCTTCCATGTCCTTCACCGTGGTCCTTATGAGTTCTGCCGATTGCAAACTGAAACATTATTGGTTGGCAATAATGCACTGATGACGGACGTGGATTTTTCCAGTGTAGGGAAACATCAGATTTTAGCCGCAAAGGAACAACAGATGCCATAAACATATTTCCATCCGATATTGTAGCGTCATCGGAAGATATCCTTTGCTTATAAACGCTTTGTCCGGATGATCCATCGCAGCTGATCAATGTCAACTTCTCAGGAAGAATTTGCACCTCATTTTCAGGAAGACTCTCCAACAACCGATTTGCTGTATGGCCCATGAGATCCTGCAGATTGGCTTTCGCAGAGACTTCCGTAAACTCCGTATGCAGTGGTCGTGCATTTATTTTGGCTTGAGTAATATGCTTGTTTCCGGGTAAAACGTCAGCGCCGTGACGCGTTAAAGATGCCCGTAGTTTCTCATATTTCTCTTTGGAAAGTTCTAAGTCCATAAACAAGGCCAAGGCTTCTTCGGAACCATATTTTTTAATATGTGCGTTTGTGGGCGTGGGAATGCTTTCCTTAATCCTTTTTAGTCGCAGTGGGCTTGCATCAGCAACAGATTTGGTTATCTGCGAACTAACTCTTTCGCTATCCTTTGTATATTTAATAGACAGCGCGTCCGATAAATGCTTCGTGGTCAAGTCATTGGTGCATCGGCAAGTTTCCTCTTTCTTGTGAAAATTGAAAACTCCTTAATACTTTTTTTTGCCTTCCTTTTGCTCCTCTGGTTGATAGGGTAGGTTTATCTACTGCCAATATATCCAGGATGGTGTCTTCATTAAGGCAGTCCTCGTATTTGGAGTAGAAGTTCTGAATGGTTCGATTAGATTTCACCCATTTTGCCTTAATATTTGCATATATTAGATAAAAATTATTTTTTATAATTTCGCTTCTCTCAATATTTCCGTATAAGCTATCAAGTTCTTCTAAAGCAGCTTCCGTGAAAAACTTTGGTGTGGTTGACTTTCTAAACAGTTCAAATAATTTTAAATTGTTCAACGCCATGTTTTCAGTACTTAAATTGTTTAATGGTTTCAGTAATTGTTGCGCCAACTTTCAGTCGTAGACTAATCCAGGGATTTTTTTTATTTTCCGTCAAAGTTGAAAAATACTGAAAAAACGGATAGTGTTTAAATAGTGATTTACCAGGAGAAACACAAAGCAAACAGTTAATTTTTTTTTATCATTATACATTTAATAAATACATCAATCAATACAAACAAAAAATAAGGCGATTCGTTACCTATTTTTCGAGATATTAAACCTGAAACCGCAACAAATTGACTAAAAATTGTGTGTTTTTTTGAAAACCGAAAGTCGGTCAACTTTGAACGGTTATATCTTCTAAACTAAAAATGTGATATTATTAAGAGTGGCATATTTGAAATCGTTGAAAAGTTTCCTACAACATGGGTTTATTCAAAACTTCGTCGGCGCTCATGAAAATTTTGATTTTTGCAACCTCGTTTGCTCTACGGGCGCCACTGATAACCAAAAAAATATATAATTTTTAATGGATATTTGTAACCATAAAATCTTTTTGGCTAAGATAATGGTTATTTTCAACCAAGACATATATTTAATGATAATTGTTCATTAAACCTTTTTTTAAATAATCATCAATATTAATGGATAAATATGATTTTTTTCGTCATTCATCTTATAACTATAATGTCCCTGAATTTTTTGCTAAAAAGAATTTTTGGCAGCATTGAATGAATACTTAAACAGAGGATTTGTTATAATACAGGAACTATGTTTCTTTCTGATGTTACAGTGTCTGTATGCCAAATTTTAAGAAAACCGGTTAATACGTTAAGAAGATAATACAAATTATAGGCTTTAGTTCTTTCCACATGTTACACTATTTGCCCGCCAAATTTCAAGAAAATCAGTTGATTAGTTAAGAAAATATAGGGAGGTGGAGCTTTTACTCCTCTTGACCTATTTTATGCCCTTTCTCTTTCAGATGTTACAGTGTCTGCATGCCAAATTTTAAGAAACCCGGTTGATTAGTTAAGAAGATATAGCTTTTACCCCTCATGCTTCACGCCCTAAATAAAAAAACTGTAGGCTATATTACTTTCCAGCCGTAACACTATTTGGCTGCGAAATTTCAAGAAGATGTTGGGAGGGGGAGCTTTAACCGCAATTGCCCTATCTCACGCCCTATTCCCAATTTCCTTTCAGATATAACAGTGTCTGTATGTCAAATTTTAAGAAACCCGGTTGAAATTTGAGGCTATACTTCTTTCCAGATGTTAAACTATTTTCCTGCAAAATTTCAAAAAAATCGGTCGGTAAGGAGGGGGAGCTTTTACTCTTCTTGTCCTGTTTTACGCCCTATTCCCTATTTTCTTGCAGAAGTTACAGTGCCTGCATGCCAAATTTTAAGAAAACAGGTTGATTAGTTAAGATATAGGGAGTGGGAACTTATGCCCTATTTTGCGTCCTATAGCGATATAATATATACTCTACGATCTATTCTCATACCTGACAAAAACACATACAAAATTTCATAAAAATCCGTCCAGCCGTTTCGAAGGAGTTCAAAATGGAGGGCATTTTGTTGATATTTGTATGGGAATATATAGGAACATCTAAATGCCATATCTACGGAACCACCGGGCTGATTTCATGCAAACTTTACATACACCATCTACAGACTATCCCCAACGTTTTTGTTGAAATCGGTCTACCCGTTTTCGCAGTTAGTGGTGACATCAAAGTGTACACTTCTTTTTATATACATATATAGATATAGATAATGAAAAAAACCATTGAACAATTTGTTTCACAGTGTTATTTTCAGTAGTATGTCCTTAATGGGAATATTCCATTAAATATTATATAAAATCTAACTACATTAAACGAAATCGGAGCTAATAAAAAAAAAAAATCAGCAAATCGGTAAACGATTATCGACCGCCTTTTTAAAATCTATTATTCGATTCCACAAATCCTGATTTATTTTTTTGAGCAGAAAAAATTAATGTTCTAAAACTCGCGTTTCTGACCAACTTTTGTTCTACGACTTTGTGCATACGTTTTATTTACCTGAGATGGGTAAGAAAAACCTGGTTGATTCTTTGCGGGACCACTAGGCACCCCGAGATAAAAAATTTTAAAGGTGTATATTATAGCACAGAAATTTTTTTTAACAATAATCAACATATTTTATTTAGGTAATGCAAAAAAGTAAAATAAAAAATAAAGAATTATTAGCCTTAAAATATCAGCAATTGCATTTAGTTTCCGTGAAACTCAGAAAACCAGTTTTTTATTCCAAATTTTTGGCATCTAACTTTTGTTCGGGATATAAATTTCGGATTTTTGCATCGTGGTTTCCCTTCCTTGACATATATTCTGCTCAATGCCCAACGTTATCAAGGCGAATGTCATGCGGCGGCAATGGAGCAGACATTGGGTGATTATGTTTCGCAACAATATCAACTTCGAGACGTTCCAACGTTGTCTTCGCAATCACCTCTTGCTTGCTCTGGCACTTTTTGAAAATTCCGGTTCAATACGATAATGACCTGGATCGTATTGTGGTATGGGTCCATACATTCGAACTGTTTCGGTGGCACGATAACGTCTGCGACCGCTCGCATCTTCGTTGATTTTGATGGCTGTTGATCAGATATCGATGGCTGTTGACTAGACTTCGAAGGCTGTTGATTTAATGACGATGGCTATTGGACACGATGACGGCGCTGCATTGTCTGGTTGCTTTTGAAGTGCAAGTCCATTATTATTTTGAAACATTAGTCACTCCAATATGATCGATCGCTCGGAGATTTGAATACCCACATGTAGTAATTGATTCCCATGAACCGTTTGATTTTATCTGGTGTAGCATTCAGTGGGTTTTCAAAGTTTTGTTGCACTTCGTACAGGCCTTAATCGACTGCTGCATTGTTCCGAGCATCTGCAACTTCGTTTTCATCATTTAAATGGCCAATTTGCTCGTCATCATAAAAATTTTAATTTCGGAAAGCAGCATCAAAATCGAAATCTGGGTCATTATCACTGTCGTCAGAAGAAAAGTCACCATTATCTTCACTGTCTGACCACGCAACCGAATTGACAAACTCCCAAAGCTTTTCTTCCGTTCTAAAATCAAGAATTCTATGCGACATTTCTAATAATTAATTGTTTTGCCACAAACAAAACAAAAATTTCAAATGTCAAGCGATATAAAATTAGTAAATAGCTTATAATATATTTGTGGTCATATGGAAAAGTAGCTTAATGTGTGGTTTTTAGAACACGAGCGCAAAACTCGTCCGTTCAACCTACATATGTACATTTAAAACAAAAACAAAACTTTTAAATTCGTTTCTGTTTTAAGTGTTAGTTGAACGTACGAGTTTTGCGCTCGTGTTCTATAAACCACACATAAGTTGATTTTAGATAAAATTGAGGTATGACAAGTAGAAAAGGTGTAAAATCTTTATTATGCATTTACTTAATTTTGTTTTACATTTACTCTTAGGCTCTATTAAAGTTGTTACTTCCCTGCGGGAAATAATAGTCCATTGTTCCAACAGACAGGTCCTGGGATTTGTCAAAATAGAACAATTACAAAAATAAAGAACTCATGACCATTCTTAAATTTAGTCCTACGACTTTTTTATTGAAATAAAACTACATTGTTACGTTCATTGAGAATACATGTGTGACTTGTCAAATGACAACCCCATGTAAAAGTGATAGGTCCCATTCATATAAACTGTTAGAACTAAAACCGGTATCTACCACCAAAGACCTATCACGGGACTACTTTTGTGTCAGTTTGCCGCTTCCCGCTAGGTTAACAACTGAAAGCACACAACTCACACTGGCCTCAATCACTGATCTAGTGGCATTTAATTAAAGTTTTGAAAATTTCAAATACGGTGACCATATTTTTCAAACGAAAAAAAGGACATTTCGAAATGTAGTAAAAGTGATAAATAGTATCAAGGTTATTGGATAGGTAATAAGATAATTCAAAGAATATGAAATAAGCAAGTAGAACTACTATTAATACATATCGTCACCTAAAACGCAAAAGGCCCTATCTAACAAAAAATTTTAAATCGACTTTCATTAAATCTGATGAACACAATTGTTTTCGAATCTTTCGACCAACATTAGCGAGTTTACTGGCAAAATACAAAAGGCGCTATTTAAAAAAGATTATGTATTTGGTATTTGGCCTTTTAGCCTAACTTAAGGTGGAAGTACATAACACGCGTTAGTTCGTCGACGAGTATCATGCGTTTTAAAACTTTAGCGCGTAAAAAATTGCAAGTGACACAACACGAGTTACAAAAACCATTCCTGTCAGCTGTTTTTTATTTGTGCATTAAAAACGGGTTCGAAAGTATATCAAGATTTTGTTATTCTATTGAATTTAATCTTTTTATATAAATATTGTATGTTTTTTAAGCTCTTCAATGAGTTTTTCTTCATGATTCACAAATTTGGTCAATTATTCCTTTTATTGCCAGCTGATTACTTGTCAAAAATACACAACGCGTTAAAAAGTTCAAAGTTAATCAACTCTCTGGCGCAAACGCGTCAAAATATTTTGCATGCAGCTTGTTCTATGAAAATACACTAGTTTAACTTTTTTTGACAGAAGACGACAGAGCGCGCGCGCACTAACGCGTGTTATGTACTTCCACCTTAACAGTTTGCATAATATGCAACATTGTCAATTATCACAACAACTGGTAGATTTTACAAGAAACATAAAAGAAAAATAAATTATAAACAGTTTAAAGCGATTTATCGTTTTAAATTGTTTTTGCTTCTCCTGTAAAATTGTTAGATAGGGTCTTTTGCATTTTAGGTGACGACGTACTTATTTTATTGTCTATCAAAAAACCAGTAAAATATATCTAGAAATGCACATTAAAAAATTATGTAAGTCTTTAAAACAAACAAAAACTAATAATTAAAAATAATTGATATATTTCTGTAGAAGTAATTTTTTTAAAAAATATGACTGTTTTTACATAAAACTAATTTAAATGCTGCACAGTACATTTGAAATGTTAACTTTGTTATTAAAAGTGATCCTTAAGTAACCATTTTTAATTGCGACTTTTCGATAATCCAAAAATGATTAGCAATTGAAGTATTTTTGTTGGCGAACTAAAGGACGGCAGCTACCAGCGTTGCCATTTTGGTGCCTTTCGGGTATTTTTTGGTGCTTTTTTGCTTATGCAATACCCGAAATTTTGTTAAACACCCGTTTTTGAAAAGCGGGTATTTATAGTGCTTTTCACAATTTCTCACAGTGCTTTTAAGTGCCTTTTACAATATTTATTTTTTTTTTTTTTTTTTTTTGTACCATTTTTTAAAACTTCGATTATATTCAGGATGATTAAGATGAGATTTGCTATTTGGGGTACAATTTTGGGAAGGCCTATAAAGATTTTAAGGTTTCAACTGATAATAAAAAAAGTGATAAAAGAAAGTTGCATTCGTTTTACCAAAAACTTTATTTACGAGGTTAGAGCTAGGCTTCCTAGCAATTTGGAAATTTTACAAAACGTTTACTTTTTAGCGTTGACAACATATTTTTTTTATTAAAATTTGGGCTGTCATTAAGTTTTATAAAGAATGGTCAGTCACTGCAAATTTTCGGTAATTGCAACAGGCCAGATTCAGAAATAGATTTTAAAATCGTTCGAAATTCATCACACCTTTTTAAAACGGTCGTTTTGAAATCGATTGATTTTCATCACATACCTGTATATTTAATTTTAAATGAAAATGGTCACCCATCAACGCCATCGCCTTTTTTAAATTTTGGAGGTATATAATATTCGGCACAGCCGAATGCAACTTGTTTTGTGTTTAATTAAATTTAAAAAATGGCTTAGTGCTTTTTTACGCTTTTTTTTTGTTCAAAATAGTGCTTTTTTTTAATTTTTAAAGTGCTTTTTGCTCTCAAAAAGTTGGCATCACTGGCAGCTACAAACAAAATGATCAATGTTGCCACCTTGTGGGTAATTACCCGAATTTGTTATAATTTTTACGGTCGTGGGTAGAGCGTGGGTAATTTCTCTTAGGTGTAATTCAGGTGTAATTTGAAATTTTTACTTCAGATACCCAAATAAAATTAAGATTAGATTTCAGTGATGACATTTATTTCTTTTTAAATATTGTTGCTAAAAAATGCACAGCCTGCTGAACCAAAGTCTCAGTTTCTTTTTAAGAAACGACTTCCATAATTAAACATACATATATTTTCAAATGTTTGGTAATGAATGTCGCAAGATGGACCTTTACATTTGGATAAAGATGCCTATCATAGTGATTAAGAACCTAAAGTTTATTAAAAAAAAGTTATTTAAACTAAAAACTTGCCTGGGGGAAGATATGTTTCCAATATTGCAACACATACATAACTAATTTTATTTCTATCTTGCTTCTTTTTAATGCTTTAGTTTGAAGAATATTTAACGCCCTTTACAGTTTTAAAACTGAATTACGAAAGGGACAGTTGTATAAAACTCTGCAGGTATTTTGTTTACTAAATAAGGAATAAACGGTATTTTTTAAGACCATGAAACTTAAAATGGTAGACAACTAGAAAAGGAAACTCGATTTTATAGCTAAATCTATACGTTAACTTAGACAACGATTGCCAAACAATTTTCATAATTTAACAATAACTAACTTTTTTGTGTAGAAAACAGTTTAAAATGAATGCAAATTAGGCGAACATTTAAAAGAAAAAATTATTGATTTCACTGTAGAAAAAATTAAAAATTTGGAACATCAGTGGTAGAAACTAAGTTCATATGAATTGTTAAAGAATAACTCAACAGTTGATTTCTGGATAAATGTATATGGATATAAAAATGCATTAAATGAAAATCCATTCAGTGATTTAGCTGCTTTTGCAATGAAGTTCTTCGTCTTGCCATTAAGCAACGCGGAAGTTAAAATAG
Organism: Pollenia angustigena; assembly: GCA_930367215.1. Classification (NCBI taxonomy): domain Eukaryota; kingdom Metazoa; phylum Arthropoda; class Insecta; order Diptera; family Polleniidae; genus Pollenia; species Pollenia angustigena. The sequence continues at coordinate 112,721,614 of OV884057.1, read as the reverse complement.
GTTTTTAGTGGTATAAATCTCTTTAAACCGAAAATTCAAAATAGAATGACGTTAAAGTCTATGAAATCGCTACTTAATATTAGGTGTGGTTTAAAATGTTGCGATAGTTTTAAAAAATTGTACGATCTCATATAAAAATGCAATAATAACATATCTCGATAATGATATCTCGATCGATTCTTCAGAAGCTGAAGAAGAATATTCATTTGATGACGTTTTTAATTTATAAAATGAAATAATCAGTATTGTGGTTATTTTGTTGAACTATTTATGGTTTTTAATCCAAATTTTTATAATTAGGCTTAAAATCATCAAATTTAATTTTACATTAAATTATTTTTATGAAGAAAGGAATTTTACAAACATGAAAATTAATTAAAATTGTTATTGATAATCTTTCATCCATGACGTGGCTGGGGCTCGAACCCCGGCCGGCAGGTTACCATGACATGTTTCGATCGCAACCACTCGATCTCCTCAGATGGATTTGCCGTCTTATACTCGCAGCCATCAACGGCCGCTGACGTCAATAGTCAAACATCAATCCTCAAACCAAATTGTATTTTAACCTTTTTAGATCGAAATTTGCTTTTCTGAATGATTATCCATTTTTAATTGATTTTACGTGTTTTTTTTTTCCTTTACTTCTGTTTTCTCGTACTTTTGTCAAGAATTCTTCTTGAAGTCGAAAGTACATTTGTTTTATTTTTTCATTTTTGTCGTTCTTTTTTCTGTTGACCTTTTTCAGCACAACTTAAAGGACAAATGAATAATAGAGCTCGTGCCCTAGCTTTAACAATAATCAGTGAATTTAATTAAAAATTAAATTTGATGAACTTAAGCCTAATTTTAAAAATTTGGATTAAAATGAAATTTTTTATTTAACATGTTATATAAATTTTATTGAAATATTAAAAAATAGCCATTTATGGGTCAAGTTCCCTTATTTTTTTGTTATGGTATGGTACCTTTTGTTTGAAAACTTTTTATGAACGTATCTATATAAAGACTGAAATATATTTCCTTTATAGTTTTAAGACTTTATGTTTAATAAATATTTTATTGTTATTTTTTAATCAGTTTGTTCTATTTATATTATGTGAGTTTATAGGGAAGAATTATGCAAAATAAATCATGTATAAGGGTATATTAACTCAAATAACAAAAAATAATTCAATTTAAATTTTAGCATTATTTTTTGGCAGTTTAGGATTTTTTTACCATTATTTTAAAGCCGATTTAGCTGTAAAATATTTTTGGATATGGCCACACTGGCTGTCACCTGTTTATTTCACCATGATTTCAATGAAAAAAATATTGGAGGTAAATATACACCCCTATCGTGAATAACAAGTGCAATTTTTGTTCCCATGAAATTTTCATTCCTCTCGAAGGGAAAAAAGCAATCGTGAATCTCATGTGAAAAATTTTCCACGCTATCAGTTCCAGTGAATGTAAAAAAAAGAAGAAAGATTAAAAAATATTAAAAATCCATGAAATTTTTGTTCAAAAATATACAAGTGTATATTTTAAAGAAAAGTTAAAATAATAAAGCAAAATATTTAGTATTGGAGGGATAGTTTGATTACAATGTTAGTTTTTTGCACTTTTTAAATTTAATGTAGTAAAATATTTTCCAAAATTCTGCCACCAAGTCAATTGAAAGCTGCACAAATCCGCAGGCAATCGACCTGTTGTTTTGCATTTTGTTGAGCAATATATCGGTTTATGTCTTATTAACTTATTAACCCTTAATATTCGATTTATAGGAGGAGCTACTTACATACATGTTCTGTTCCCTAGCAAAAATAAAGTGAGAAAATCTAAGGGAAATGTGAACAAATTACGAGGGAAAAATTTTTTCACAATAAGGGAAATTTTTTCACGTGAACCATTTTTCACGTTATTATTCTCCTTTGAATTACAATTTTTCATTGGAGTTGTTCACGATCGCAAATATGTGAAAAGGGGAAAAATTACGAGGGAAAAATTATTCACGATAGGGGTGATAAGTGCCGGTTCACACACGTCAAGTTTGACTCGTCAAGTCTTGAGCTTTTAGGAGAGAAGGGAAAAGAGAATGCCATTTCTTTTCCCCTCTCTTCTAAAAACTCAAGACTTGACGAGTCAAACTTGACGTGTGTGAACCGGCACTAATGAAGCTAGTATCATTTTCAGTGTTACCACCAGCAAAATTCAAAATTACACTTAAGATGAAGCAAAATTACCCAATTTAAAAGAAATTACACCTGATATTAAATTAAAGTTTTATTAAAGACGTTTACAAAGAAGCAAATCACAACAAACTCATTGAAAGAAGAATAATATTAGTCAAACTGTTAAAATAAATTAACAAAAATAAAATTAAAGATTTAAAAAACTATTAATAAAACATAAAATAAAACTCCAAAAATAGTGTGTTTAAGTTCCGCATATGGTTGCATATATCTAGAGAAGGTTCAAAATGCTGATAAGCCAGCAACAATTGACGTCTTGGATTTCAACATTGTTTATTTAATTGGTGACATGCAGCCAGAAATTCTCGAAAGAGAGGTTAAAAATTGGACGTCTGCAATGCATTTCGTCAAGAACAGGCGCGGTGCTTATTTGCTTGAAATAAGTTACAATTGATAATGCCGTGTATTAATCTGTGATTAAAATAAATTTTTTTGTATTGTCTACCATTTTAAGTTTCATGGTCTTAAAAATACCCTTTATACCTTATTTAGTAAGCCAAATGCCTGCAGGTATTAATACGTCTGTCTGTCACTTTCGTAATTCAGTTTTACAACTGTTAAGGGCGTTAAATATTATTCAAGCTAAATCATTTGAAAGTTGCCAGATAAAAATAAAATTAAATATCAGCCCAATTGTGAATCAAAATTCCGCAGGAGTTTATTACCTATTCCCATTTTACAATTGAATTTAAATAGGAAAAGGGGAAAAACTCATAATTGGGCTGAATATGTTGGAATATTGGAAAAATTTCTTCTCCCAGGCTAGTTTTTTGTTTGAATAAATTTTATTCAATAAACCTCAGCTTCTTAATCACTATGATAGCCATCTTTATCCAAATCTAAGAGTCCATCTTGCGACATTCATTATCGAACTTTTGAAAATATATATTAAATGACTGAAGATTTTTCTTAAAAAGAAACCGAGGCTTTGGTTCAGAAGACTGTCAATGTTTTATCAACAATATTAAAAAAAAAAATAAATGTCATCACTGATAGCGAATCTTTATTTTATTTGGGTATCTGAAGTAAGAATTTTAAATTACACCTGAATTACACCTAAGAGAAATTACCCACGCTCTACCCACGACAGTAAAAATTATACCAAATTCGGGTAATTACCCACAAAATGGCAACACTGGTAAACGGTGATATAATTTACATTTTTCTTGTTATGTTGTATTTGTTACCGTAACGTTGCCATCTGCTTATTCCACCATGATTGAAATAGCCAAAATGTTGCATTTTTATTTGATCCACTGATATATCATCTTTTCTCCACATCTCAGCCAATCAAAATGTTAAATTTTTGTATGCCAAAATGGTTTTAATAACCAGTGGTAAAAACACATTTTCTTTTCGTGCAATTAATTTTAATTTAAAGTCCTTTAAAGTAAGAGCAGCATCAGGCATTAAAATACGTTGTGACTCGAGGCGACAAATATATTTATGGAATATAAAGGCTTAGCTATGTGCCAAAGGTAACCACAATCCAGCACATAGATCATCAAAATAATTGCAATGTCATAACTAATAAAGAATAAATGTTAGTGACCTGTGTTTATCTAGTTTAATATAAATACAGTAGAATCCCGATAATTCGTAAACGCAAGGGACCGGCCATTTCTTACGAATTATAGGGGTTTTCGATTTAGCGGGGTTTCGATTTAACGGGGTTAAAATAAAATAAATACGAATAAACGGGGTTTTTCAATTTATTTACTAAAACGATAAAAAAACATAAAAAACAATTGTTAAAAATAAAATATATAAAAATTATAAATAAAAATTATGCATGTAACAAACTGATCTTAAAAAAATTAATCCACACACAAGCAAAAACCCACGCTAAAATAAAAAAATGGTAAGCAAAAAAGCATTCTTTCCATGTTTTTGTTGTTTTTATTACGAATTATAAGTGGTAGTTAGCAAACAATTACGATTTATAAGAGGTAAAGAAGATTTTATTTGAAAAAAAATTACGAATTACCGAGGGGACCAAAATGTATGGAAATTTTACGAATTAACGAGATTTTTCAAGGGACCGACAGTTTATTACGAATTATCGGGAATTACGATTTATTGGGGTACGAATTATCGGGATTCGTATATTTGAAGTACTATATACTATAGTTTCGTGGAGTGCCACTTTTGAGAGCCGAACGGATTCAATGTATAATATTGGATTATTGGGGTTGTTAAATCGTCAGCTCATTACTGGTTTGACCTACCGACCATTTTTAAAAAAATTGAGTTAGGTATGAGGAATATATTTTTTTAATACCCTCTTTCTAAATCAAAAACCTGTTTCGCGAAAATTTTTATGGTTTCTGAGATATAAAGCATTAATTTTGCTGCATATCAACTGTTTCAAAAATTTTTAAATACTGTTTTGCTCTACAAGCCATTGTTTGGCGATTGCAGCAAACTCTTCTTACAAAAACGTTCAAAATAAATTTTACTGTTGCTTTGCTGCATTGTCGTAAGAAAAAAAAGTAGTTAAAGCAAAAGCAAAGTAAAATGACAACAAGAAAATAAATTTGTGAAAAATAGTTTTATAATGGACCCAACCAAGTGTACGGTTTGCTATTATTTGTGTTTTTAGCCTACCTAAGGGAAATGCTTCAAAATTTTACTACAAGCGAAAATTAAATATGTTTAATTTTACAGCAACCATTATTATGTCATATATACCAACTTTTACTTATTGTGCCTTTTTGACGGAAGCTCATAGTGGTCGGAGTGGTAACAATATTGCTAGTGCTTAAATTTAAATGAATTAATAAAAGATTGTCCACTAATTAAAACTTTGACATTATGGAGCGATTCTTGCGTACCTCAAAATAAAAATCAAATTAACGCAACCGCAATCAAAATGTTCTTTAAACAAAATAATATTGATGCCGTAATACAAAAGTCTTCAAAACCAGAACATTCTTTAATTCAAGAAGTGGACTGTGCCCATGGTGTTATTGACCGGTACTTAAAGAATATTGAAATTCATAGTCCTCTTCATTTACTAAATTTGCTTAAAACAATGCCAAATAATAAAACAAAACTTAAGGTTATGGAAATGCTTCCGAAAAATTTTCGCACATACTCGTTGGAAGCAAATAAAATGGATTTTCGAAAAGTCCCTTTTGCTAAAATTAAAGTACTTCTATACAGTTAAAATAATGATTTATGTATATATTTTAAAACTTCTACCAGAGAGGAAAAATATAAAAATGCAATTTTGGTGAAGTCTGCACCAAAAAATTGTTTGAAAACTGCTGAGAATTTGTTGACGAATGTTTTGAAAATATCGAAACCATCATTTATTTCCAGCGATAAAAATAGATACATAAAAGACTTACTTATATTTCTTCCACGTTTATTATAAAAAATTACTCAATATTAAGTTTAAAATTTTCTTTTTACTTTTGCATTATTTAAGTTGTTTAATTTGTGGCTTTTTATGTAACTTTTCATAACAGTAGAACGGTTTTTTCTGTTTTTGTAAAGTAAAATCAAATACAAAAACTATAAAAAAATTCTCAAAAATTACTCAATACACAGCAATAAGTATACGTATGCAGCACAAAAAGCCACTTTATTTTATTTTATTTTTTTAGAAAAGTGGCGTATGCGGCACAAAACAATATTTTTCATTTTCAAAAAAATACTATTAAATTCTAACTTTATTCATGAAAGTGCGCAAAAATTTGTATTTTTCTTCAAAACATATACCGGAAGCAGTGGTAAATATATAAAAAAAATCTATCGGGTACAATTTGAGAAATCTTCATGTAAATCTTCTTTGTCGTTTTTCTCCCCTCCGACTTTTTGGCATATGCGCCAAACCAATGCTGAGCTGACGAAATGTCAAAAATTATCTGCCCGTTCTTGCACGTTTATTGGTTATTGGGTTTTTTAGGTACAATGAATGTTTCCAAATGTACTCTTTTTAATTTGGCACAATGAAATCGTCCCTACCAATAAATTTTCAGCTGTGGAGGACCACGTATTTAATAATACATATAATAGATGACACAAAAAAAAATTGAGGAGCTGCACAAGCAAATAAGTAGAAAAGTAGAAAAAGTGAAATTGAAATTAAACGTATTAAAGATTGTTTGGACAGTGAAATTCTATTATTTGGGCCGACTAGTTGTAACAGTTTGGATAACACGGAATGTACCTCAAAAACACAAGTTACCAAAGTTTTACAGATTGAAATAAAACTTTTTGCGATGAACTTGGTGTGGCGACGCGCGTTAGTTTACACAAGGCAAGAAAGAGAAACGCATCCGAAGTGGTATCCATGATTTATTCTTATTCCGAGGTTGCAGCAAAGAATAAAAAACCTATTGCTTCTGAGCCCAATAATGTTATTGCATAAAACCACCGAAGAAGCTTTCTTAACGTGGACTGGTATTTTACAAAACACTCGTATAAATTGATGCAATCTATTGCAAAAATAAGAAATGCAAGCATATATCTATCCATCATATGATGCATTATTTTTAGCAAAAAAGAAGTGATATCCGGACGCAGTTCAAATTGCCAATACGTCCGCTGAAGTGTCCCTACAGAGCTTGGTAATTCATACTGCAACTAGAATCGTTGAATCGCAGAGGGAAGTTTTCTTAAACCACAATGAAGATACCGTTACTGCGATATACAAATGGGGATGTGATGGCAGTAGTGGACATTCAACATACCGACAAAGTTTTTCTGACCCTGAATTTAACAAGATAAACGATGGCAAAGTTTTCAGTGGAAATCCTTGTAGACAAATATTCATGGTTCTGTATGCCATAATCCATGCAATTATTATCTTATTCACTGTGCTGACATCATAAATAATTTGTCTCTTACAATCGCGAAATAAGGATTTAAGGAATTTGAGAGAGCATCATACGCGCAAAAATTTAGTTTAATGCACTCTCTTCTGTTCTCTTCTGATCTTCTCATATATTCGCTCTCCAAAGGACCTTCTAGGATCTCCCGGAACAATTTTAAGAAACCGATGTACCAAACTTGCTTTTAGAGCCCATTGTTCAAGAAGATGCTGTTGATCAGAACCAATTCCTGATTCTGATTAGAAAAAAATATGTTTGCCATAAGCCGTTTTTATACCCTTCACCGAAGGTAAGAGGGTATATATAACTTTGTCATTCCGTTTGTATGTTCCACAATATTGATCCTACACCCTATAATGTATATATATTCTGGGTCCTTATGAAAAGCGAAGTTCAAATCCGGTTGTCCGTCTGTCCGTCTGTCCGTGTGTATGTTGAAATGGGTTTTCCAAAAACCCCAGAAATGATGTGGACTAGGTTGATGTATGTTTATATATATCACATATATATCACATATACTCCGTTTAAGTTTGCTATTGAATTTCAGCCAGATCGGTCCAAAAATGACGGAGATATGAGCAAAAAACCACGACTGCCTCTGATTTTGCCTAAAAATCCCTTGTTGTTGTTGTATTTTATTTATTTCTGTATATCTTGAGAACGGCAAGAGCCAAAGTTTCCAGATTGGGTACAAACATTTAGATTATCAATATACAGTATCCAACAAAATATGGGCGGGATTGGAAAAGTGGGCGTGGTACCTCCCATACAAAAAAAATCAAAAATTGTATATAAACCTGAATTTTTGGACTGTCATATGACCTATGGCTACGCCTTATATATCAAAAGATCGAAAATCTTTAGTAGAAAATATTTTCTGAAAATTTTGGAAAAATCGGTTCAGATACAAAAAAGTTATGACCAAAATATAATTTTTTTTAAAAAATACCCATTTACGGGAGCCATAGGTCTTTCTGAGTCCACGTTTTATCACAAAGTAAATGGTAAATTTATTCCTAAAGACATCGGTATATAAATCTTTCAAATCGGTTAATAAAAGACTGAGTTATGTCCAAAGTACTGAAATCCAAAAAAATATGTCTTTTTTATACCCTTCACCGAAGGTAAGAGGGTATATATAACTTTGTCATTCCGTTTGTATGTTCCACAATATTGATCCTACACCCTATAATGTATATATATTCTGGGTCCTTATGAAAAGCGAAGTTCAAATCCGGTTGTCCGTCTGTCCGTGTGTATGTTGAAATGGGTTTTCCAAAAACCCCAGAAATGATGTGGACTAGGTTGATGTATGTTTATATCACATATACTCCGTTTAAGTTTGCTATTGAATTTCAGCCAGATCGGTCCAAAAATGACGGAGATATGAGCAAAAAACCACGACTGCCTCTGATTTTGCCCAAAAATCCCTTGTTGTTGTTGTATTTTTTTATTTCTGTATATCTTGAGAACGACAAGAGCCAAAGTTTCTAAATTTGGTACAAACATTTAGATTATGCAGATACAGTATCCCACAAAATGCGGGCGGGATTGGAGAAGTGGGCGTGGTACCTCCCGTACAAAAATTATTAAAAGTTGTAGAAAAACCTGAAACACTCGGGAAAATCGGTTCAGATACGAAAAAGTTATGACCAAAATATAATTTTTTTTTTCGGGAACCATAGATCTTCCCGAGTCCAAGTTTTATAATCAAAATAACTGGCAAATTTCTTCTTTAACACGTCGATATATAAATCTGTCAAATCGGTTAAGAAATAGCAGAGTTATGACCAAAATACTGCAATCCCAAAAATTACCTGCCTGTTTAACGATATCGAACGTCATCGTTCGCTTAGAAAATAATATTAAAAACAAAAACAAACTTCGAACAATGTTCGATTTTTGTTTTTGTTTTAAATGTAATTTTCTATGCGAACGATGACGTTCGATATCGTTAAACAGGCAGTACTTTTTTTATAATTAAGTTTGTTTAAATATGTATACATATATGTAAGTATATATATATATACCTATAACCCAATTTAATGGTAATATTATTCTTAAGCACGTTGGTATATAAATCTGCTAAATCGGTTAAAAATGGTTAAGTTATGGGCAAAATACTCAAAAAAAGCACTAAAAAACATTAAAATTTTTATTATAAAAACTAAAATTTTAGAGCTGTAATATGACCTATTCATACGTTTTAGATATCAAAATATCGGAAAATCGGGGAAAAAATGACTCAATCGATTATTTTTAAATCAGAATCGATCTTCAACTTAAGTCAGAATCGATTTAACATTTTCTAGTTCCACATTTAAAATATTCATAGCCGTATTTTTTTGTTGCGCATTGTGTAATACGTACTTATTCGCATTTTAAAAAAGCAATTAAAAATAAAAAATCAATTGTTTATATTACGCGAATAGACAACTTAAATAGTGTTAACTTGTATTTAAGTTGTTGTTTTCAACAGTACAGACATTTATTATCGGAACGTAAAATCCGAATTGCTTAACAGTTGTTATACCCACACCACAATAGTGGAGAGGGTATTATGCATTTGTGCTGATGTTTGTATCACCTTAAAATATTTGTCCTAAAACTTCCTTTAAGAATCACTTACTGAGTCTAATTAAGGATGTCCGTCCGGATGGGTGGCAGGCTGGCGGAATGGCTGGCTGGGTGGCAGTCCATGTAAATCTTGTGCGAAAAGTACAGGTCGCAATTTCAGAGATAACTTGATGAAATTTGGTACAATGCTTTTAATTAGCACAAGGACCAAGCTTATGGAATTAGCCCATAATTTCATCCAACCTGAAACAGCTTATTTCCGTAATACGGTCTTTGCGCCCATAAACCATCTTATTATGTTGGTATTTTAACTAAATTTTTTTTTTTTTTTTTTTAATTTATTTTTTATTATTGAATCTTTCTTATCGAAATTTACAATATGTATTCAAATCTTAATTCTACTTGTTGTTTATTAGTTGTTACCAGTGTAACCACTAACTGCTGTATTCAAATTTTAAAAATGTCTTCTAGTTAGGCTCAAAGTATCGGTTCTTTTTAGCCTCTAGTGACCTTCGAACTGAAGCAAACCCCGAGCAAGGTAGTTAGGGTGGACCATTAGTTTATCGATGTAGCTTATTGAATATTTTTTAATTTCATCCTGGATAGTGGGGACGTTGAGATCTCTGTGGATAATTTTAACTAAATTTGGCTTTATTGCAATAAAATATCGGTCCATATTTGACCATAGCTCCCATACAAATACTACTCCCGAAAATGAGTGCCCCGGTAGGCTAGCTAGTGGTGAGCAAGTCTATCAACGCATGGGTTGCGGGTTCGATTCCCGCCAGAGGCTCTGGTTTCTTTCCTGCAGACAAGCGTAGAGCTTCGCGGGATAAGCTTAGGAAATTTAAAAAAAAAAATAAAAAGCTTAAGGTGACATAACTTGGCAGCAATTACTTTTACGATGGTAGCCAATAAATATATTAACGGTTACACAATTAGCCATAACATTAAATATATGAAGATATCTAAATAATATCGAGACCTAACCGCGAAAATAACGTATGGGATTTTTTTTTTAAATTTAATTGTTTGCGCTGCTTAAAATATGAGGTTTGGTGTAAGAAATCATGACCTAATTTTTCAGGTCAATCCGACGGTGCCTAGCCGTGCCGGGTGGGGCCCAAAGTTCCCCATTTTATAAAAAAAACATCTTTTCTATCAGATGCGTTCTTACATACTGTGGTGTAGGGTATGATATACTCGGGCTTGACCGACTATACTTTCTTACTTGTTTTTTTTATGTATTAAGGGAAATTCAAATACATACAAATTTGCATAATTAAAGATACATGTCAATCAACTTAAGCAAACTGTATTTACGACAATCAAATATATAATTTAATTCAGTATAATGTTTAGTAATTATAGAAATTGCTTGAATAAAATTTTGTTAACACTAAATATGAACACTGTGTCAAATATTATAAATTTATTACAGTCTAATTAGGGAAAAGTGCTCAAAAACTGTAAGAAATTTTTTCACCAACAATTGATAGCAATTAAATTAGAACTTATTTTTTTCACACACATAAGCAGCATTAGTTTTTTTCATATAAAAATTTTTTTTTATTCTCGATCTCATCAGAAAAGCTTAAAAGCCCTATACATACTTCATTTGTCTACATATGTATATGTAAGTCCCATCTCCGAAATTTATATTTAAGAATGGCTTTGTAGGGATGGGCAAATTAAAAAATCATATCGATATATATCGAATCGATATTTATTATTTCAAAAATATCGAAATATCGATATATCAAACGTATTTTGCTGAAACTATTACCAAATTAAAAAAACTTAATATACATACATAAGGAAAAAACATGTAAAATCAATTAAAATGGATAATCATTCAGGAAAGCAAATTTCGATCTACCAAATGTTAAAATACAATTTGGTTTAAGGATTGATGTTTGACTAGTGACGTCAGCAGTCGTCGATGGCTGCGAGTGTAAGACGGCAAATCCATCTGAGGAGATCGAGTGGTTGCGATCGAAACATGTCATGGTAACCTGCCGGCCAGGGTTCGAGCCCGAGCCACGTCAAGAATGAAAGATTATCAATAACAATTTTAATTAATTTTCATGTTGTAAAATTCCTTTCTTCACAAAAATAATTTAATAAAAATTAAATTTCATGAACTTAAGCCTAATTAAAAATATTAAAAATTTGGATTAAAAACCATAAATAGTTCAACAAAATAACCACAATACTAATTATTGTTAAAGCTAAGGCACGAGCTCTATGTGTACATTTGTCCTTCAAGTTGTGCTGAAAAAAAAAAAAAGGTCAACGGAAAAGAGAAAGACAAAGTGAAAAAACAAAAAATGTACTTGGACTTCAAGAAAAATTCTTGACGAAAGTACGAAAAAACAGAAGTAAAGGAAAAAACATGTAAAATCAATTAAAATGGATAATCATTCAGGAAAGCAAATTTCGATCTACCAAATGTTAAAATACAATTTGGTTTAAGGATTGATGTTTGACTAGTGACGTCAGCAGTCGTCGATGGCTGCGAGTGTAAGACGGCAAATCCATCTGAGGAGATCGAGTGGTTGCGATCGAAACGTCATGGTAACCTGCCGGCCAGGGTTCGAGCCCGAGCCACGTCAAGAATGAAAGATTATCAATAACAATTTTAATTAATTTTCATGTTGTAAAATTCCTTTCTTCACAAAAATAATTTAATAAAAATTAAATTTCATGAACTTAAGCCTAATTAAAAATATTAAAAATTTGGATTAAAAACCATAAATAGTTCAACAAAATAACCACAATACTAATTATATACCACATATATTGTTCCAAAACCGCATAAAATAAATCTTTACAAGTTCGTTTGACTTTACTGTTTTAATTAGAAATCTTAATTCTTCTTATTGTAAATGCCAATCATTTTATATCTTCATATTAGTATAAAAAAACATATGATGCAAGGCAATTCCATATGTTACTGACTCTACATATGACACAATTTGCATTATGTTTTGTCTTATATTACGATTAGTCATATTTTTTTAGTATCAATTTAAACATGGCTATGTAGCAGTCTCAACAATAATCCGATGGAGAAAAAAATGGCAACCAATGATGTTTTGAAATATCATTTATTTAGTAAAATATAAACGTGACTGACTGGCACTACATGCAAAAGGAAGTCGTTTTCGAGAGTGTTTTTAAACTTCAATAATCTTCCTCTGCACTTTCGTAATAACTTGATTTTGTGTTTTTATCGAAAGTTCAAGAAACAAACTATTATAAAATGCCGAAATAAAAGCGGTTAGTTATTTAAAAAAATATTTATTAGTAAAATAATTTGTGGTTGACACTACACTCACTTTGTGTAGTAAAAAAGTCAGTATTTTTACATGAAACGTTAGAACGGAAATCACAGCGCATAAAATAGGAACTCTTAAATTATTTGAAAGATACAAAATGTAATTAAGGGTACGTTCGTAAATGCATCACTGCGCTGCATTAGAAAAGCAAACTTTTTTTAATGGCGATAAAAGAATAATAATAACTTATATTATTGTGTGACTATTATTTTTGTGGAGTATTTCACAATTTTTCGGTCCACATTTACTTCACTGATAAATATATTACCACTTGAAATCACTGATGCAGCGCAGTTATGCATTTACAAACGCACCCTAATGAACTCATTAAAATGTTTTTTTTTTTGAATATGTATAAACACCACCTAAAGGAAATCACTAATAATAAGTTAGAAACCAACTTTGAAACTTTGAATAATTCAAAACAAACCCTTTTTAGAAATAAGAAATCTTTCAAAAACTTAAAAAATGTATTATTTTTTTTAAATTCTAATTTTTTAAAGAAATAATAATACATAATAATAAAAATGTATTAAAAATGTTGCCACCATACTTAAGTATTTTTACTACCAAAATCAGAAATAAATTTTTTCGATTTATGGTAGACTTATTCGTGGAATTGCCCTGAATGCAGTGATGCAAATTCTTAAAAAAAACATATTGTTTGAAAAACGGCTAAAATGTTGAGTTTTATAACGAAGAGTGACTATAAAAAATATCGAACTTGATAGTCGTATTTCAATATCGATATATCGGTATTTTAAATATCGGCGATATATATCGATATTGTTTTGACCATTCCTATGGCTTTTCTTTAAGCAAAATCTTAAAAATTTTATATATGTATGAACTTTAAAATCGGTGAATAAGAACCTCGAGAATATGGAGAAAACAATTTCTTCCAACTTAGCTTCCAGCCAGAATGGCCAGAACAAATTTCATGTAATTTTGTGATATATCGTACCATAATTTATTGTAGATCCCATATTAAGCAGCCTTCTGAAATTCACTAATTTGCTCTATTGCCATGGTACTAGGCCTTAGGCATAATTTATTTTAGGTTTTTAATCTAAATAGTACGACTTTTGATCTCCCATAAACGAATTTTTGTGTTTTTCTTTATTGTAAAATAAAACGTAAATTTGATGTCAGGTGTAATTTCGCTCAAATTTGGTTGGAGGTCACACTGGTAGGAAGATCTGACGTGTATATTTAATATTATATGGATCTGAAAACATGAGAAAACTTACTTTTGTGTTTGCTAAAAAAAGAGTCGATCTGAAAAATGGTTGCTACTTTTTTAACTTGTAAAGTAATCCAGGATGCCACACACAATCGAAAGTTCTATGGCCCCATATGGGTGTTTCGTGCTTATGGCGGAAGCGGATAAAAACAAAACTAACAAATTCATGGTATTAAAACAGTAGTTGTATCTTTTATGTAACATTACTTAACAATAAAATTTCTCGAAAAGTTGAACAAAGTGCATAATTACAGCAAAAATTCAATACACTAGTATTGAAAATTTGATATTTTAACTTGCTGTTTGGTCCCTGCGCTGCTTGGGATTTACAAAACAACAATTAAATACTGGAGAATTTTTTTAATAACTCGACACCAGTGCTTTCTACCGGGTGAAGATTTTAACATCGGTATAATTTTTGGCTACTGCCTAAAGTTTTATAAGTGGACTAGAATTCCATTATTCATGTATATTTGAGTTTCTAGAAGTTCTAGACTAGAACATATAGGCTCAGGCTTATAATCTCGTTATCAACAATATGTTGATGCTCTTTTGGATCTTCTAAGTATAGTGCTGAGTCGTATTTTTTCCACTAAGATGAACCTGTTTATTATTTTTGATTTTTTTGTATGATTTTGTATCTCTTTCGTGTTTTCGAAACAATTAATTTGCCATTATGAAATTTTCTTATTTCCAATTTAGACAAAAATGTGCTATGTGGCAAATCAGTTCACATTCACGACATTACAAAGTTCGGTGTTCGTCGAAAAAATTACCGAAAGCCGACCATCTACCGAAACTAGCTTTTTGCCTCACTCCGACAACGAACTCGAACGCTCGATCAAATCTATCAATTTTTGACAAAACGTGAAAAGTTTTTTGTTATCTTTTGTAATATTTGAAATAAAATATATACATAATTTGATGTTATAATAAATATTTTAATTACATACCTATCGCACTTAATCAACAAAATACTTTAACTCGAAAACGTAAAATATACTTTTGTATCGACATGTTATATTCATATCTACCCGCTGCAAAAATATCGTGCTGTTTTGTCTATTTTTCGTAGTTAAACGGGTGGCTTTAAAATTCGATTTCATATGCCTTTAATATTAAATTAAAAATTGTTATGTTTTTATTCGAAATGTTTAAGTTTTGTTGATCAAGTGCGAAATGTGTGTACATATGTATACATAAGTATGAACACCACTGCATGTAATTCTAAAAATTTTATTTGATAGATCTAAAAGTCTTCACATCTTGATTATAGATTAAGTATGTATGTATGTACATAACTGTAAAAATAAACATTAAGATGATTAATGATTTTTACATCAAAGATTTTTACGCACTCTTCTTTCATATACCACAAATATGATTTGATTTGTTTTATAACGATATCATTTACAAAGTTTTAAAAAGCAAAACAATTAAAATAACAATTCGGCTCAAAAATTCGAAGTTTATGCATATTTTAAAATTTGTTATTTTGTAAGTCAAAATTGTGTTTAGTAAAACATTTCATTGAAAAGTCGTAAACATTATACATATTGAAGTTGTTTAAGTTTCTTGGTTTAATCCCAGCAAAAAATTTTGAAAAAGGTAATCGAGTTTGGAATTAAGCATTTTATGCGGAATGACTTATCAACTGGATTTCCATATTAACTATTTTTACTAGTCATGATACCTAAATAATAAGTGCCTCAGAATTGATTACTTTCCTTACTGTTTTAATTTTAAGAGAAGTTAGTAGAGAATTTTTTTACAAAATATTAACGTAGGTAATACAGATATTCGTATAATTTTCTATTTATAATTACTTTTACAGTTTAAATTTTTCCGTCATTCTTATATTGTTTAAAAAAATTAGTTCTTTTATTGCTTCATATTTTTATGAACTAATGTACTGCGTTTGGTAATCGAGCGATAAAACTTGGCAACCCAAAAGGTAAGTCATTATGTAGCAAGCCGTTCTTTTGATAATATCTAATTTTTTGCTGGGATAGTTCGGTTGGTGTTCGGAGAAGTGAGTAATTGGTGTCTCCTATCCTGGTTGAGAGGGGTGCTCCCATATCAACCTTAAACGATAAACCTTTCGCATACTTGCACATCGTTGCTTGCATTAAAGTTTTGTATTAATCCAATGCGAAGTTCCCACATTTTCTCATCCGGGCTTTGGACCGGCAAATGGTGGGATTCGAGATGAAATATTTACGCTGTGTAACAGGCTAAACTCGGCGGGACAGGAACGAAACGACACAATACGAGCAGGCGTATCGACAGGCGAGACGAGTATTAGAAGCAAGACCGATCGGTACTAGAACCAGAGGATGAAAAAGAGTAACTTGGCAAGACACAACCAACAAGATTCTGACTGAACAAAGAATCCAGCCAAGAACAGCCAAAGCAACGGCACAAGATAGAAAGAAACCTCTACACTGCAAGGAAGATGTAGGTTCGAAATAAATAAATATGTAAGTAGTGTAAGTCAATAATAGCCAAAATCATAAAAATCTTTAAAATATCTATAACAACAATAAATTTTGTTTGTGTTAATAAATTACCATATTTTATGATGGAATATGTTCGTTAACTTTGAATACCTACATATCCTAACCACGAAAATAACGTTAGCGACATAATATTCAATTTTCGTTTTTTTTAATAAATGACTTTATTGACAACACTTGCGTCATCTCCTAAAATGTTATGAATACTGCTGTCCCCTGTAACATAAGGTACCGTTACGATTTATAGCAAGAACAATTTTATCGTGAGCCACAAATTTCATACAAAATGTATATGAAATAAAATAAAAAAACCCTGTCCCCTGTAAAATTTGATTTTTAGCTCTTCCGTTATTTTCGCGATTAGGGCAGTGTTGCCAGAACTTTAAGAGTTAAAATCAGCAAAAACCCATAATTTTTCATCAAAAAGTCTGCAAAATCTGCGTCAAGATTTTAAAAATCTTCAATAAATCCTTAAAACTAATTTTTTTGCATTTTTTATGTAGTTTATTTAGAAAACCATATAACAATTAATTTCAATATATACGGCCATGATCTGGAACTTGAAATCGATGGTAAATTTCTATAAAGTCTAGTTTACACTATTATACTTTGTATTTATACATGTCAAAAGCTCAAGTAATATTTAAAAGTGATAGTGTGAATGCATGTGTGATGAAAATGTCAAGAATTATGACAAAAAGTTTGACATCCCATACGACTTCATCGTTTTTTTGAAAAATTTGTAAACAATAATAATTTTCATTGGATCAGGGCTGCATTTTATTTCATGTGTGAGTGTTTATACTTTGTTCGATGGTGTGAACACAAACTGTCATTTTAAATAAGATTTTTTTAAAGTCGCAACAAAACTCATTCGATTTCTCACAAAGAATTATGGAATACGTAAGACTTGTGAGATAGTGCAAGCACGCCTTAAGTGGTTCTCGAAGTATGAGGTATAAAAAAAGAAGTCTTTTTTTGAACTTTCAACACAGCAAAGTTGTAAAAATTGGTTCTATTTAAATTTTTGTTTTTTTTTGTTTTTTTTTTTTTTTTTTAATAAAAAGTTTATTGCTTGACATGTTATTTAAACTATCAAGGGTCTTATTGAAAATTTAAAAAAGATGATATATTGCAACTATTAAAGATAGATAGATTTATACATACCAAGTATATTATTTCGTATAAAATCAGATAACATAAGTCCGGCGATAATAAGGTGTCAAGACAATGCGAATTTTTAAGTAATCTTTTGTGAATAAAATTCCTACTAATGAATCTATTTCCAATCGGTTCTTGTGACAATGTAAAGAAGTTTCCACAGAGTCAAAAAATCTTCAAATCTGCATTTTGACAATTTTGGGTATAAAATCTGCAAAATGCAGATAAATCTGCACTTCTGGCATCGCTGGGTTAGGGCTCAATACGTATGCTCTTGTTTAAGTGAATCCTTAAATTTCATACATAAAAATAACTTTTTTTATCGTATTTACTTTAACGATTCTCAAAAAAAATTTAAGGCTCATCAAAAAAAAAAGTTTGATAAAACGAACCAAAATCAATTAAAAACTCAATTTTAATATTTTGTGTTATTTTTATATACCCAATATTTCGAGGCAACTCCGTTGCTCATCTTCATTTTTAATTTTATTATTTTTATTAAAAAATTAAATCTGGTACCGCAATTTCTCTATATCCAAGATTATGACTCTTAACTTCAAAAAAAAATACGTTTTATGCAACGAACCGTGAACATTTTCGTTTTCGAAATATTTCAAACATGAGTTATATTCGACAAATTTCATGTTTTTTCCACTAATTTTTCTGTTTGTATGGGAGCTACTATGAGGAACAAAGATAGATCTTGAAATCCCTTAAAAGAAATGGTGGTTATTTTTAAATAGTCGGGGTCAGTGTTAGAAATTTACCCCCAATTGGACACGCGCTAACCTCTTACAAAACGAATTTCGGGCCAGAACGGTTTTATATATCGAGATGGAGCTTTGACATACAGGAACAAATTTCATTTTATTAAAATTAAGCCGACGATATATTTCTGTAATTATTTTAAGACATAAGGCTTTATGACTACCTTGTGAATCTGCCGAATATGTATTTATAAAAAATAAACTGAGATAATTTTATTAGTCATTTCAATAGTTTAAGGAGATCTTATAAAATAATGTTTTAGATAAGTAATTTGGTTTAAATGTTTAGGATAAAAGCGATTCTTTTCTTTAGTATTGACAAAACTTGACTTGGAAAAAATTCTTTGCATATCGTAGATGAATATCTTATTTCTTAGTTCTTTTTCAGGATTTCTCTAAACATATAAAACACTTCTAATTAATTCGGTTAATTCTGTTAAAAGTCTGATATGAGAAGATATGAGAAGAAACAAATAACTAAACACATACTACATATAAAAAGTACGTGAAACAAAAAAAAGGCGTTGGCCATCAAACATTTAACCCATTTGATCGATGTTGAACATAAAAAACATTGTAATTTTGGTCACCGGTCGACGGAATATGGGTTAAAATCAAGATCACTGAACACCTTCTTTGTTTGTTAAAAAAAATATATTCTAAACATATACATTTTGTATATGAGAAGAAACAAATAATTAAAAACACAAAAAATATGTGTTATAATGTACTACAAAATATTGAAAATTTTGATACATCGGTTAATCGACTGAAATTAACCGGTTTAATCGTTAATCGAAAAAAGGCAATTTGAAATCAACCGATCAGTTAATCGGGTAGTAAATAATCGGTTAACCGATTGACGGTTAACCGAATGAATACCCTAATCACAACGGAGTAGTCTTAAAACTTCTCCATGTTTATACATATTACTAGTGGACTAGTTTTGAAACTACTCCAGGGTATACTCCAGAGGATTAGTTTTAACTTCGTTTATAAACGAAAACATTTCGTTTAAAAACGAAGACTTGTCATTTCACTACAAACTCTTTTTAACAATGACGTGGTCCATGCTTGATCAAAATGGATCACATAATCCAATATTATCTGCAGGGATTCATACAAATTTGTCAAGAGGAGATTGCAGTCGGGTGGCAAATGTTATCAACTTCGAAAAAATGGCGCTTACGTGGGCATGAAAGAAACGCAGTGATATGTAATTAAATGAATTTTTAAATGAAATGTTATTTGTTTATTGCAAAGAAAAATGTATAAAAAATGTGTAGAATAGAAAGCTTTATAATGTATAGAGGAACCAACTTATATATATGTACAATGTACATTGTACATATATGTATGTATGTTTATAATTATACATATTTAATTATGTGTGTAACTTGCAAAAGCTAATGGCTTGCAGGTAAACAAAAATTAAAGAAATATGTAAATGAGTAAAAAAAGAAACAAAAATGTATACACAACTTAACTATTTAACAAATAAAAATTAAAAAAAAAAACAATAAAATATTTTTTTTGGATTTTTTTCTTGATAGGCTGTAACTAGTTTTTGTGTAGATAATTTCTCGTTCGTGAGTGAAATTCAAACTTGTTATGTCATTATAGCATGTATGTATGTATGTGAAAAATTCTATTCGTTGTGAAACAGTTTTTTTGTGAGTGTGCTTAATTTAAAGTTACTCAGGCACCCACGTTTAAGGCTAGATTACACTATTATACTTTGTATTAATACATGTCAAAATTTCAAGTAATATGACAAAGTGTGATAGTGTGAATGCAATGTGTCACGAAAACGACAAGTATTATGAAAAACAGTTTGACATCCCATACGACTTCATCGTTTTTTGAAAAATTTCTAAACAGTAATACTTTTCATTGGATCAGGGTTGCATTTTCTTTCATGTGTGAGTGTTTATACTTTGTGTGATGGTGTGAACACAAACTGTCATGCTACATTAGATTTTTTGACAGTCGCAACAAAACTCATTAGACTTCTATCTCACAAAGTATTATGGAATACGTAAGACTTGTGAGATAGTGTAATCTAGGCTTTAATAAACATCCCTCATAAGCTACAATAACAACAAAAGATAATGAAATCAACTTGTTTTTGTTGGTTTTTTCACATTGATTTTTAGCAACTGGAGTTCTCTCACAAAAACCTTCATAACTCAAAAAACGCACAAATGCGCAAATAGGCATTTTGGCGTTTATTAGCTTAAATCTCATATTTTAAGAGCATAAAAGCATTTTTCCCTGCACTCATCCGCAAAGTTGTTGAAACTCCATGTGCAATATACATATCAAAAATACCACATTTTTAGAGCAATTTGATTTGTTTTTTTTTTTAAATATTTCTAAAACATTTATCTAAACAAAAAATTGTGTTTTATATGCTTATATACATACCTAAAATTGATGGTTCCATTTTAAAACTTTTACTTATAGAAGTTTTAATGAAAACGAAATCAATTGAAATATCAAAATTTTCTCGTTTAATCAATGCGCGCAAAAATAACAAAAATGATTGAACTTTGAACACACACTGCAAATAAAGTATATAAATTAGAACTTTTAGTTTTGTAGTTAGTGATGAAGAATTTCATCTACTTAAATATGGTACCAAATATGGTTGTAAAAGTTAAAGTTCATCTTTTGAATTAATCACCACTTTTGATGGGTTTCGCCCCTCTGTGCGACGATTGGTAACGTAGTTTTTCTCGCCACTTGTTTAAAGAAAAAGAATTTGCGGTAAGTCTTCATTTAAACAAAGAGCTGTCTAGGGCAAACAATGCCCAATTCCGGATGAAAATTATTTTTAAGTTTGGTAAATATCCAACATGTCTGTCAAATATTAAAATTTTTAGATATTTCTACAAACAATTCTTCAAATGTTTGTCCAAACAGCATACAAACCAATTAAGAACACAAAATATTTGTACAATCGTAAAATGTTGACATGTTTGCCAAGCAATTTGTGTAGTTTATTTTGCCCTTAAGTCGTTTATTACATCATAATTTTTCTTTTACTAAACCTAGCTTGTTAAATAGAGTTTAAAATCATTAATACTGACTCTAGTTTCGATCGTTGCCGTGAAACAAACAGAAAACAAACAAAACGCAAAAATACTGAAATTAAAAATTATTAAAATAAAACAAAACCCATTTAAAAAAAACCTAAACCATTGTAAATTATCAAAAACCAAAACAAATTAAAGTGAACCTAAATTTACTGCCTATTTTTAGAAAACGTAAGCAAGTGAGTGAGTGTTTGTTTTCAATATAATTTCTCACTCACTCACTTGTTTACGTTTTCCAAAAACAGGCTAAATATGAATAAATAAATAAAATACAAAAACAACAAAAAATAACGAAAGTGTTTTATTTAAACAAAATAAAAAAGAACCAGCAATAATCAACCAAAACAGACCCTTTCAAATAGGAAAATTAATTTAATTATGATCGTCTGTCCGAGCGTATGTTAAAATGGAGTTTCCAAGACTCTAGATTTATTTTATTTTTTAAATTCTATTAAAATGTAGGCAGATCGGTCCGCAAATAGCTTCGATATATGCAAACACTATAACCTTTACTTTTAAAAGTCTTCTTAAATTTTCGGTCGGTTTGTGTATGACTTTTCCAGATTAACCGTTGACGGACTTAAAAAATAGGAATATATTTACCTGGATGAGTGAATGTGAGGAAGCCTTTATGACATTTAAGCTGGAGGTCCATACCACGCGTTTTCGCCTCCACGCAGCGCATGCTTTTCTAACCTTACTTGCGTTCTACGTTTCAGGTTACATGCAACGCTTTTTATGCAGCAGCAGTACAAGTAAAAATCAGCTGATTTGTACGAACGTTGCTTGTGACGCTTACAAAAGTAGAAAGTAAACCTACTTTTAGCCTCAAGGCATCTACGCTTTTGAGCATGTAACTTACTACGTATAACTACACAGATTCTACTTTTTTGACAGCTGGGTATGCTGCGAAAAAGCGAGTAACGCGTGGTGGGGACCTCCAGCTTTAAGGTAAATTACGAAACGGAACAACACACTGACCCAAGTGCCAGGGGCCATGGCTATGTACTATTTTATAGACAGCATGACAACAAGTTGTAGCCGGCTTGCATTATATGAACTCTTTTTTTTTTACTTTCACCTTAGATAAACCTAGTAGAATACTAGTAGTGCAAATAAACTTAATCGGTTTATAAGTGACCGAGCTATAGACAAATAACTTATTTCTTCATCTTTAAATAATGGTTTTGGCACAATAACGCACATACCATCTGAGCCCGAAGTACTAAATTTGGCGAAGGCATTTCTTAAACTAAACAGTATACAAATAAGCCAAATCAAATTAGTTTAAGGAAAAAAAGTTAAGCGTTTTTGCGCGATAGGATACATACAAATCAAGCTAGGTAAATAACTTGGGCTCAAGTATTATCTATATAAAAGTTTAGTTTTCAAAATTAGCAAAATCGACCTATAATTTCACCTAGTGACCAAACGAATTTGCTCCCGGTATAAGAATTTTGACACGATAGCGTCAAAACCATATGAGATAGGTAGCAATTGGCTTTTCAGTACTATGGTGAAGGGTATATAAGATTCTGCCTAGCCAAATATAAGACTTTTTATTGTGTAATAGAAAACCTGTTGTATTTATATTGAAATGCCATTAATTTTTTATTAATATAACGCTCCCAAAGTTATACTTAAATTAAAATACTAAAATATGTATGCATTTACATAAATTTTACAAATGCATCACTATGTTCGAGATACACATTATGTTAATATATATAAGTTGCTTTAAAATTAAAAAAAAAATATTTAAAATTAAGTAACACATTTCGATATTAAATTTATGTATACCCAACAAACACGGAGGTTTGATTTCAAATTGAAAATGATTTGAAATCAAACGTTTTCTCAAAAGACAAACGTTTGATAATGATTTGAAAATCATTTGAAAATCATAGCGTTTCAAAAAAAAGGGGAAATTATTTTCAAATTGAAAAATGCCTTTATTTTCAACTTGCTTTCAAACGTAATTCTCAAATGTTTTTTTAATGTGGATTATAATACAATGTGGAATATAAATAAAAATATTTTATTTGTTTTAATTTAAATTCATTATTTGTTTAAATAAACTGTGAGAAAAACATTCGGCACCATAGCTAAAAGATGAAAAGTGGTCTTTCCATCCTCTAATTCTTGGAAACTTGGCTCCCTTTTATTTTGAGGATTGTAGCACCGCGATCGTTCAACAAACTTTCTTCACTTTCCCGTTTTATTTTCCTTTTTTCGTATTTTTAATCATTGAAATTACTCACAAATAATTTTTATTTTTCACAAGAAATAAGCTGTTCACTTTATATTAAAATTTATTTTTAATAGTAAAACACATGTAACCGCAAAGTAAAAAATTAAACTTTAATCGCCATTTTTAATGATTACATTTATTTTTCGCTTTAGTATTGCCAAGTTTATTTTTGATTTGATTTAACATTTGACAAACATTTGACATCAAATTGATAAAATATTTGATATCAAATGTTTGTTTTCAAATCATTATCAATTTGAATTTAAATGTTAAATCAAACAATTGAAAAACGTTTGAGA